>OX388221.1:0-10000000 GCA_947578815.1 Epinotia ramella
CCAATATTTACTAGAGGTAGTTATAACAACATTAATCACGAATAAGATGTCGGTATCATCTTTGTATAATCATTTTAGTAATAAGCAAAATTGTTTATCATCTTGTATCATCAAAATAAAAATAAAAACATAATCAATCTAATAATTTCATCAACTCTTTCTCGCGTCCGGGAGCATGTACCTACGGTCACGAACCGCACAAAGCGACAAACGCGTACTCATCATTTCATAATTCATACATTACGTAAACCGCGGTCTGCGCCAGTGCATATCCGACCGCCGCGGAGTGCATTCTATTCAGTTTTATAATAAATCAGTATTTCGGTAATCAAGGTGTACAACCCTACCCCGTACAGTCATCTCTTGCGAAGCGTGCCTTTAGGGCTTCGACCGCTTTCCCGTAGTTTTCTGCACACGGTGGGTAGCTTTCGATCAGCTGTCGCGCGCTGCTATTAGGGGTCATAGACTGAAGTAGATATTGGAATTTGTCACTGGAGTCCATAGCTGGATCCTTGTGTATCTTCTTAAATTGTCCCCAGAACAACAACCAAGACTTGAAATTACCGTCAAATTTGATCAGCTCCAACTTAGGCAAGGAAAGAAATCGCTGCTTGCCAGATTTAGGTTTATTGCTGGATTCTGCAGAGTGTAGTGAGGATTCACTATCGATGCGCGGCAGCTTGGTCGAATACATTGACCTGACCTTGTGCCAGCGAATTTTGTAATTCATCGCCTTTTCTTGGTCTGCTTGGTATAAAGCTTCGTCAAAATCTTCAGACGCGCACCACAAATCCCGCACTGTTGCTTCAGCCTCGAACAGACTCAAAGCCGCTTCCGACAAAAGGTCGAACAATTGACCCACTTCTTCATCATTTGTTTCGACTGCTCGTACTGTTTTATCTGCGAGGCTTGTAAATTCCCTCCTATACTGCGTACGTTTAAGCTTCCAGATTTCCATATTTTTTATTATATTTGTATTTTTGCGAATGGGAAAGACTCTTGTGTAACATTATACAATATTTTATTCGGAGAGATGATTTTCCTATTTTAGATTAAAGACAGCAGAGTTATTTTGTAACTAAGCAACAACATACGTCACAGTCCCGTTTAAAAATTGCGTTTTAACCTCTTATCACTCGCAAATAACTACCTATTGAAGTGTTGGAATTCTCGCGAAGATGGTATATCTCAAGCAGAAATAAAGGCGCAAAGTTTGCGGCATTACAGCCAGATGTCGGTCGGAAACCCTGGTTTTCCAAAATTATCCTAAGCAAGAAAGCCACCTCCTCCATCATTCGCATGAGGCTAGGTCACTGCCACTCTCCTGTCCATCTCGCTCGGCTGAGGATTCGGGACTCTTCCCTATGTGAATGTGGCCTTGACGATAGGGTAACCTGAACCACCTTTTCTTGAGCTGATTCTCTTCTTGGTCTGATTTTCCAAAAAGTCCCATTCCCCACCCATATGTCCTCTCGTTTGGTCCCCAATCCCGCTTTTTTTCGTTTACTTTCAAATTTTTTATCAGTTAACAAAATTAAATTGTGACTCGAATATTCCCCTATTTCTTTTATCTTGAACTTTTTTCGGCCTTTTCCCCGAAATTCCTTCTGCTACTCGTATCGTTTTCTGCATATCGCTTTGAAATTTAATGAAATTGACGTTAAGATTTTGAAATGAAATAAAATATATTTTTATGTTTTGAGATAGAATTTATTAAGTATCCATTTTATTTAACTGAACATGAACAAATATCTCATTAATATGGAATTTTGTTTGTTGTTCGGCCTTTGTGGTTTTAGATGAAGTATACATACCTACGTGTCAGTCAGTAAATAAATGTCAATGTATTGTCTATAAAAACATTGAATGAAAAAACATTTAAATCATATTTAAATAAAATCAAGAATAGTTTTAGCCACAGTATCTAGTTATAAAAATAATATCTAGGTATTATGTGTGCAGTAAATAGTTTGAGGTTGAGTAATATGCAGTGTAGATCGGCTGTAGGTACGTGGATTTGTTAAATCTGGTCCAGGAGATTTAATCTAAAGTTTTGAAGCTAAATCTCGTCCTTGTCTCGTGTTTTTTGTTAAAAAGGTTGTGCTTTGTTAAGTTCTTGTTACATAATTTGTTATTTGTTAAGTTGAATAAATACTTTTATGAATGTTGCACGTTTCACTTTTCAGATCCATTTCATAGTTGTGTGATTATTTTGAAACCTACAATGTGACTGGCAAAGTATGAAGAGAAGCGTACTTAGGTAACTAAAATGTGATTTATATCATGTTTTAGAAACGTTTTCTTCCTAACTTTGATAGTCGCATTGTAGGCTTCAAAGTCAAAACAGAGAATACAACTTTTGTATACGTGTGTGCGTGGTGCGTGAATATGTATGTGTGCGTTAGTGTGTATGTGAAGCGTGCACGCTGCACGCATGCGTACGTCAGAGTCTTAGAGTATATACCTACAGAGGCGACGTAAGTGTCGCCACAATGAGGGACGGCAACAAAGTAGATGATTCCCGTGGGGTGGCCATGTAACTAAAAATTACCCCATCGCTTCCATATGTTTATTTTAAATAATGCGCTTTTATTGTAAGTAGTTTTTACTGAAGCTTTACACACATTCACTGCCTAGCAGGCGCTCTGTTCGCAACCACTAGTAATATTCAGCTTAATAACATGAAATATGATTCTAGTAACAGAACATGACATGTAGGTAATTAATAGTCCTTGTGCAAGTGGCTTACCTGGTAGTTTCTTATCAGCACAGTTATGACAGGACGCCCGCGAGCTGTGTTGCGGCGAGGTAGACTATCCGTCTCTTTCTAATCGTTCTAACTAGAAAGAGACGGACAGTCTACCTCGCCGCGACACAGCTCGCGGGGCGTTCTGTGATAGCCGTGCTGATCGACTTAATTATTATAAAGCCTGAATCACACTGGCGCGGCCTGCGGTGGCGGTTCATAGTAAACTTGACAGATAGTGTCAAATTTACTATTGACCGCCACCGCAGGCCGCGCCTGTCTGTGAGAGGCTTAAAGTCTCTCACAGACTGGCGCGGCCTGGCCGCGGCGATCAATGGTAAACTTGTCATTAGCTGTAAAATTTACTATTGACCGCGATGCAGGCTTAAGGCGGGAAAAATAATGACACTAAATACCGAAATGAGACACAACCATATTAAAAAACATTTACTATTCAAATATTCAAATTATTACAGATTAATGATAAAGAGCTCTGCTCGGGTACACATATGCTGAGAACGATTTTTTCCAGATATGAGACCTAGCTAGATCGATTTTTTTTATGAGGCACAGCGTGGGAGGCCCCCTACAAGGTTGACTGATGACCTGGCAAAGGTCGCGGGAGTCCGCTGGATGCGGATGGCGCAGGACCGGTCATTTCGGCTGATATGATGATGAGATAGATTTTTTGCCCCCATAAACCCCTACACTGCAAATGCCATCAAAATCGTAAGAACTGTTTTCGAGAATGCGATCACAAATATATATATGTAGCCTTAACCCAAATACTACGCGCACGCGCATCCTCATTTAGTGGAAACCTAGAAAAAAAAAAACGTATTATTTTACATATTTATTAATATTTAAAATTTATTAATTAAATGTCAGTCATACAGTATACAAAACTTAAGTCCAATTTTACATTTTTCAAGCATAGGGCTTATAGAAAATTATGATTCATTCTAAACCGTCGATCGTCTTTACTTATTACTAGCTGTCCACGCGTCTCCTCTCCACCCACGTAGTAGAAAGAACACAAGCGGAGGCGCAGATGCAGGATTAAATAAAGCCAGATGAAAGAATTTTTGAAATCGGATGAACAGTCCGAGATTACAAGCTACATAAAAGCTTATCTTTATTATGAGTACAGAGTAAATATACGTATATAAGAATAGATCCCATCCATTATATACGAATGTTATGTAATAACAAGTACGAGAATTTTGTTAGAGTATAAATTACCCGAGAAATCGGGTATTTTTAAGTTGTATTGGCTGGTATACCTAAAATGATTGCAAAGAAGCTAAATCGAGAAGACATTCTAACACCTCTCGCAGCTTACCATAAACAACCTACGTAATTTGGGCGGATAATTTGTCAACAAATATTCTCTTGTACAATGTAAACAATGATGTTATTTCTATTGTAATCGTCAAATTTTACAAGATTTTGAGCGTAATGTAATTTTACCATGCTATTTTTACGTATTGCGTATACAGAAAAGTCTACTTACGTGTGAAAGGTTATATTTTCATCACATTGTTCCGACCGGCTTTTACAGCCAAGCACGCAACAATTAACCATTTTCTTGGCACAGACGGAACACGAGATACCTTATCGTGCGTAAATTACTTTTAGGACACTATTTTATTCACAATAATATTAAATATTTCGGATTCGTATGCAGCCACGCGCGAGCATTGACAGCATTGTATGCCACAACTGTTGTGCCAAATATAAAAAAAGTGGAACTATGACAAGGATAACGAATGATATATCTCTGTCTGTCACACTTATCGAGATTACTACCAGGTCGCTCGCACGTGGTATTATTATTAACATAGCCTGTCCATAGTAATTATAGGTTCATGGTTAGAATAGTTCAGTCCACTCGCTGCTAGGCGGCTGTGGGACCAGTAATTTCTGGGTGTTGCCACTCTTTACATAAATATACTTATTATACTCTTTGGTTTTGATTTGACAATGACAGTCATGACAGACGTAACTTTGTTGCTCCATAGGACTTTTTTGCCGAAATCCTTGAAAACACATATAAACTGTCTTTGGCAAAGGCCCCTGAGGCTGCCACTTCACTATTTACTATTCACTTGAAAACACATAAGTAAGTAGGTATCGCTCCAAACTGCTAACAAGTAGGAGCTGCTAGCCCAGAAATTGAGTCGTATCGTGAGATTCGTGAGGGCCGAGAAAGGTTGAGCAACGAGAGGGCAGTGTACAGTAGTGAAGTACGCAGACAAAGGGCACGGCATGAGCGCGGAGCGAGTCGTGGTGCGGCGAGCGCGCGCGGGCGACGCGGCGGCGCGCGCGCGGCTGCTGCGCGACGCCCTCGCGGCCGACACCACCGACGCCTTCATGTACTTCTTCTTTCATGAGGTAACCCTTGTGTCCTTAGTCTAGTCTAGATATAGTCTGGCCAGCGCCGGCCCTAGAGTACAACGGAAAAATTAAAGCGAAATAGAATTTTGGTATTTCAAGTAAGTGTCAAATAGCGCATAAAGAAAGACCGACTTGCGCCACCCTGATTGAGGACTAGGGCCGGTACTGAGCCTGGACTCAAACCGGTCACGAAGAAGCTCAACAACATACATAAAGAAAGACCGTCTTGCGCCACCCTGATTGAGGACTAGGGCCGGTACTAGGGATTGCAAACCGGACTGATTTTGAATCCGGCCGGATCCGGCCGGAATTTGGCCGTAATCCGGCGGATCCGGCCGGATCCGGCCGGATTACACTGGCTGGTTTTAAATAATTAAATGTCACGTGTTTTTTTTTTTTTTAATCATAATTTGAGAAACGACGGATATTTTATTCTAATGGATTATTAAAACTGCAGTTTTAAGTTTCAATTATTTTTAATAATCACAATCTGAGTAAGCCTAGGAAATATTATGTTATTAATAATCAGTCATCAATTGAGATCTTTTCTTAAATATCTACTGAAGGAGTAACAAAAAATAAATCTAAGGTTATCTTTACCAACTTAACATAAAATTAACATTTTTAAGTAATCACATATCCCAATATCACAATCAAATAGTATTTCAAAAAATTACAAACTATAAACTTTTCTTTAAACTGTAAACCATATAACCAGTCTTTTTTTAGTTATCTGTAGTATTATAATTTTAAATTATTTATTATAGTAGAGTCATATAGAGTATAGTCAGTCTCACTCACAAACAAAAATATAATTCTAATAAATTATAATCCAATCAGCTTTGTTGTTTTTGTAAGAATGAACAAAATATTAATTGACTTCTATCGTAGCCTACTAAATGTAACATAATAATCACATATGACAATAATATTGCAATCAAATAACATGTATTTCAAAATTGTCAAATGATAATAAACCTTTCTCAAACCACATAATCAGTCTCCTCATTAATCTACCTGTTAGCTTTGGTTTATCTAAGTACAGTAATATAATTTTCAATTATTTGTTACTGCCTGAATCAACAATTTTATCAGCAAATCTCGCATCGCGCGCGTCAAGCCAAGCGACGTTTGAATATCGACGGAAACATTCAATCTTAGCAGTGCTTTACGCTAATATTTTGTGTTTTAGCTGGGTGA
The DNA here is from genome assembly GCA_947578815.1 of Epinotia ramella. Classification (NCBI taxonomy): domain Eukaryota; kingdom Metazoa; phylum Arthropoda; class Insecta; order Lepidoptera; family Tortricidae; genus Epinotia; species Epinotia ramella. Next base: position 6,344 of record OX388221.1, read on the forward strand.
TTGACTTTACCGGATCCGGATCCGGTGAATTTTACCGGATCCGGTAGCCACAAAAAAGCGCCGGATCCGGCCGGAATTCCGGTCCGGCCGGACCGGATTGCAATCCCTAGCCAGTACTGAGCCTGGCCTCAAACTGGTGATGAAGAAGCTAAACAACATACATAAAGAAAGACCGTCTTGCGCCACCCTGATTGAGGACTAGGGCCGGTACTGAGCCTGGCCTCAAACTGGTGATGAAGAAGCTAAACAACATACATAAAGAAAGACCGTCTTGCGCCACCCTGATTGAGGACTAGGGCCGGTACTGAGCCTGGACTCAAACCGGTGACGTAGAAGCTAAACAACATACATAAAGAAAGACCGTCTTGCGCCACCCTGATTGAGGACTAGGGCCGGTACTGAGCCTGGCCTCAAACTGGTGATGAAGAAGCTAAACAACATACATAAAGAAAGACCGTCTTGCGCCACCCTGATTGAGGACTAGGGCCGGTACTGAGCCTGGCCTCAAACTGGTGATGAAGAAGCTAAACAACATACATAAAGAAAGACCGTCTTGCGCCACCCTGATTGAGGACTAGGGCCGGTACTGAGCCTGGACTCAAACCGGTGACGTAGAAGCTAAACAACATACATAAAGAAAGACCGTCTTGGGCAGGTGGCTTACTTACAATTACGAACCAATCAACATTGTGGTGCTGGTGTCTGCTCGGTGTGTCCCGGCCATTCCATAGCAACTTGTCAAAAATTCAGATGTTAAAGGACACCACTTATGATTACAGGTTTCTTGTTGCAACCCTCCTTACTGGGTTAGCTAGAGGATAATAGAAGCTAATGTTAATGAGCTTACTATGGGATTAGGTCGATTTGTGTAAGGTTGTCCCCTAATATTTATTATTTCTTTATTTATATTTATTATGTAATGTAATGTTTGTGCAGCTGCTGTGGTAAATTAAATTATTAAGGCTACAAAATTCTATTCGGAAATGAGATATGATAGAATAAGTTGCTATTCCTGGAAAAGAACGGTAATTAATCCCACACATTTATAGTACGACGAATCACAGCGACAATGTTAGTACCATTTACCACATTTATAACTAAGTTTACTAAATCTTTAACTTATTTAGTTCACAAAATAAGCATAAGCCACAAGAATTTCTTTATCTTTACAAGTAATTAAATCCAAAACCCGGGTTGGGAATTGAACTTTTAGCCTAATCAGCTCTTTGTATAGAAATATATTATTATAAAGGGGGCACGCCCGGAAGATATGATTGAGATCACCCTCATCCAACCCACACTCACATAGAGAGGAATCTCGAATATGAATTTTTGCTAAATGGGAAGGCACTACAAGGACCCAATCTCATACGGATAATGGTTGAACAAAATTGTTTTGGGATGTACATTTTTGAAAACCAAGGTTTTCTAGAGATTGTTACATTAATCTTTACACAATCTGTAAACAGACTTATAATATAACGATCGCGTTTATTTTAAGGCTGCACACCTTAGATCCAAAATATAAAAAAAACAAAATTGGCAAATTTGAAGGTTTTTTCAGATTTTTGGCATTTATTAGAAAGATGGAAGTCGAGAACATTTTTAAAGTATCTTAAGAACGTGATATTTTTTTTTAAAGTGTTACCCAAGACGAAATTTTTTAATCTTGTTTTTCTTGATGGTTAATAAAAAAATAAGTAAACGTTACTTGCAAATAATTTTGAGTTTGATAGAGCCGTTCAACATTACACGTAACTTTTTTTTTAAAGTAGGCTCTACCACTTCCTTTTTTTTTAATTCAAGTTAAAACGCGTAACCCGTTTGAATATTTCAAAATTAATTTTATAAAATACAAAAATACCTGTGTACACAATTTTTTTTGGAAGCCGGAACAGATATCTAATGACCCATCCTACCTGCCGTTTAATTTGGCAAACGATGGACCAACACCCTGTATTTTGAGTATAACATGTTCGCATGATACGCTTTCGATTGGGGACAGGCGACCCTACAGGCGGTGGTGCTGGCGGGAGCGGGGCTGTTTATATTCTTGGGGTGCGGGCTGGCGTGGCTGACGGCGCTGCCGCTGCTGGCGGCGGCGCTGGTGTGGGCGGCGGCGCGGCTGGCGCACGAGCAGGCGGCGGCGGTGCAGGGCGCGCGGCTGCGCACGGAGCGCGCGGGCTGGGTGGCGGAGCGGCGCGGGCCGCCGGGCGCGCCGCCGAGAGCGAGCGTGCGCGTGCGCGTGCTCACCGACGACGAGGCGGCGCCCGCGCTCGGCGCGCTGCTGGGCACCGTGTCGCTCGCGGCCTGCCAGGACGACGCGGGCGGATGGCTCCAGGTGCGACCGATACGCTTTTAAAAAAATCTCAGTTTTTGTTTTATGCGATTCAATTCAAATCATTTATTTCAAGTAACAGACTCCATTTTTTTTAATCCATCAAATTACGATTACAAATACCTATTATCTAATAATTTCCAGCGAACGAAAAAAACATAGAAGTCTAACTAGTGCCGTAAAATGGCCCCACAGAAGGGGTGCCATGGTAGGCGGGGCGTCGGCGACGATGCCAGGCAGCCGTTTAGTTCGAACATGGCTGCGGTGACAAACTGTTAAGGCGCCGTAGGTTCATGGTCTTCTCTCCCTCTCACTGAGCATAAGCGTGAGCGAGATGGAAGTGCGTGCTCGGAAGCGCGGATATCATGATTTTAATGCATAGTTGCGTCCTGTATGATGATGTTTTGTATATAGAGGAGCCTTTTCTGACTTACAAATGATAGATTAGAGGTAGGTAAAAGGAGAGCGGGCACATGTTAAATGCGTAATGTTTCCTCTTGTGGTTGTGTGGCTGTCAGGGTCTGGCGGTGGCGCCGCGCTGGCGGCGGCGCGGAGTGGGCCGCGCGCTGGAGGCGGCGGCGCGGGCGGGCGCGCGGGGGGGCGGGACCGCGGGCGGGGGGCCGCGCTACGGCGCGCTGCACGCCGTCACCAGCGCGCTGCAGCCCGCCGCACGCGCCTTGCTGCACGACGCTGGGTCAGCTCACTTTATTTTACAAGCTTTTATTTAACTTCAACTGTTCCTATCGTATCGTAACTGGTACTGTTGAATGTCGACTTATTCTAAACAGTCAATGTAAACGCTTGAAAGTCTGAAAGCTGGCACAATGTCAAATTGCATCGTTTGTCGCAGGTGGCAGTGCGCGGGTGCGTACGCGCGGCCGCTGCTGGGCGCGGCGCTCACGCTGCCGCTGACGCGGCTCGAGCGCGACCTCGTCGAGTGCTGACATGCCGTGATCACACGTAACATGTACCAACGGCAGCGACAAAACATCACCGAGTGCGCTCCATATGTATAACTAGTAGTATATTTGAGTAGCCGAAAGGCCCCGTTTATGGACAGTACCTACGGTGTTGGTTGGCGCGAACAAGCGAACACAGAAAAACAAAAGCGACGCACGACACCGAGCGAAGCGGCTTGCATTCGTAAATAATTCTTCTGAACATTCCATCCACTATTAAGAACTGACTAATGTAGTTAATTTTAAGTAGGTATGTATGATATATTATTTCTGATTATGTATGATATTCATTTTATTTATACTTAATCTCTACATATAATAAATGTGAAAGTTCGTTGAGGTTGTCAGTGAGACATAATAAGTAGTGTTGGCGCAGGTTCTTCTAAATGATGTACTCGACACAGTGGGATGGAGTTTTACATGACTTTATTCGTTGAAGAGATTAAATTACAAATTAGAAAGGTATCGTGATTGCGGACGCGCGACTGGCAAGCGTGCGGTCGGCGTCGAGATGGATGGAGCAATGACGCGGCGGCCGCGGGCGCGGCGCCGTGTAGTGTCGACATCGGCGATGTGTGCGTGCGCTCACGCACACATGGATGGCGCGTTAACAGGCTGCCCCCCTTGGGTCAGGAGCTGCCTGATCCAATGTCAATGGCAGAGGGCAGAGCCGGTTGTAGGCCCTGCGCAAGGTCCCCGTAGTGGTCGCCGTCGCTGCCCGGGTGGACGGCTGTGATCCGTCCAAGCAGCCATCGGTTGGGTGGTAGGCGGTCATCCTTCACGATGACCATCTCTCCAAGCTGCGGGTGCGCTCCCTGGGTGCGCCACTTGCTGCGGGACTGGAGCTCTGAAATGTATTCTTTTGAGTATCTTGTCCAAAAATGAGCCTTCAGCTGTTGTACTCGCATGTATCTGGAGAGTGTTGATAGTTGCCGGGTATCTTCCACCTGGGATGCAGGTGGCAATGTGAGTGTCCGTCCAATTAAAAAGTGTGCTGGAGAAAGTGGAGTAAGATCGGAAGGATCAGACGAAATAGGAGTGAGAGGTCTAGAGTTCAGTATCCCCTCTATTTGAACCAATAAAGTATTCATTTCTTCGTAGTCTAAATTAGCCGTCGCTAGAACGCGTTTCAAATGGTATTTTACAGACTTGACTGATGCTTCTGCCATACCGTTAAAATTTGGACTATATGCTGGGGCAAATTTGAATCTTATTTCGTTTTCAGCAGAGTACGAAATTATATCGTTGTGGTTGTCTTTTAGAAATTTAGCTAATTCGTTACATGTACCTACGTACATGGTACCATTATTGGAAAACAAAGTTGCCGGCTTACCTCTGCGGGCAATAAACCGATTTAAAGCGGCAATGAAACCTTGAGATGACAGATCAGTGACGAGCTCAAGGTGTACTGCTCTCACCGCCAAACATACAAACACAACTATGTATGATTTTATTAGATGAGAGCCGCGACCTTTTCTGTTCGAAATCAGGACAGGACCCGCGTAATCTGTCGCTGTGTGTGTAAACACGTGTTCAGCGTGCAACCTTTGCGCAGGAAGTGAACTCATGATAGGTTGGTAAGTACGACCTGAGAAACGAAGACAAGTTAGACATTCATTTGTTATTTTCCGGCAAAGGTTGGCTTCCGTCGCTGAACATCATTTTCGCAAAACATGATATTTTCAAAACACGATATTAGCAAAATATGATATTATCAAAACACGATATTAGCAGAACATGATATTCGCAAAACAGCATATTAGCGACACATCATATTAGCTGGTTATGACATTCGCAGAATATCACATTAGCGAGTCACGATATTCGCAAAATATTACAAACAAGAGTTTTGTTGCCTACTGTACGCCGCCGCTCGTCGCCGTAAACGGTAGTTATACATTTAAAATATTCTTTTAGGTCTTCGCGACACAGTGTTGAGAATATTATTATTCTGTCGATCGAATCGCATTCGTCATATAAGAAAAACTCTTCTACTAAATTATGTGATAACCTCACATGTTTTGAGTCCAATACTTTTGAATTGACCGTGTTCAGAAATTTTCAGCGTGCTCTAGAAAGAGTATCCTTTTTTGATTCGTATTTAGGAGCTTCATGCATTACTGTAAACTCGTGTTTTACTATATTTTTTTCAAAAATCTTTTGGATGGATTCAAAATTTTCGCAAACTTCCTTTTTGCAGACATCCATAAATGCATCTATTTCATTTTTTAAATGATCTGGAGAGTCACGTCACAGGTATGTTTAGCAGGTCTGGCAATTTCATTGTTGACGCTGAGAGTTATGGAAGTCCGGCAATCTTGTTGTTTGGAACATCGCCAGTTTGTAGTGCCAGACTTATTTTTTAAATAAAAATTATACCTGTATCCGTTGTGTAACAGAGTTGGTTTACCTTTTTGACTTCTTATAATTTTTATTACAATCCATTTTAATTGTTTTTGCTACATACAATGCTACAAGAACAATTATGACAATAAACTGATGATGACATTGTCATATTATTCATATAGGAAGGAAGTCTTACTGGTCAGTCCTATCCTAATGCTTTTAGGTAGAGGACATAAAAGGTACTAAAAGATATTCAATAAAATCATTGAACAGAACTAGCTGTGCCCGCGGCTCGGCCCGCGTGGAATTTGGTTAATGACAAAGACGATCAGGGTGGATTTCAATAAATAAAGTATACTCGTACTTATTTATGTCCTGGAAAAGTACGTAAGTAGGGTGTATTGACTAAAACACAAGGCGTTCAATGAAAGACTGGTTTATTATAACTAGTATGACGGTACATCGATCTGGTTTTATATCTTCCTACATTACAGTAAGTACGTAAGTATTTTGACTCATTCAAAATATTTTTTTTTTCAGGTTAGATACAGTAGGCAACAAAACTCTTGTTTGTAATATTTTGCGAATATCGTGACTCGCTAATGTGATATTCTGCGAATGTCATAACCAGCTAATATGATGTGTCGCTAATATGCTGTTTTGCGAATATCATGTTCTGCTAATATCGTGTTTTGATAATATCATATTTTGCTAATATCGTGTTTTGAAAATATCATGTTTTGCGAAAATGATGTTCAGCGACGGAAGGCAACAAAATAAAAAGGTGATATTTTAAAATTATAATTCTGTATTTTTATAATTATATTACAATTTTTAACCAGTGTGATATTTGTTTTACTTATAACCTTTGCCCCGAATTTATTCAAATAAATTGTATTAATAGTACATTACGTACCTAAGGCGGTGAATTCGTGAATGACCCAGATCGCAGGTGTTTGTGGCCCAAACCGAAGGTGAGGGCCATAAATATGCGATCTGGGGCTTTACGAATTACCGCCCGTGGTGCTTACACAATTTTACGTCTTCTCCTGGGTGCGAAGGGAGATTTGCCGCTGCGCCCGTGGGCGGTATATCTCACTTACCGCCCGGAGTGACGTAAACACTTTTACGCCTCGTATTCTCGTAACTGCCCGCGCGACTTCGCCCGCGTGTTGCGAAGACCGCATTCAAAGCCGCGGGATAAAATTGCTTATGTCCATCCAGAAATGCATTCTACACACAAACTAAATATTCTTTTATTCAGATTATTGGTTCCAAGAATTAGTAGGTACCCTATACAAGGCGCCCCAAGGCTATGCGACATAAAGGGAAAGTACCTACCTTAGATATTGAAGTTAAATATTGTTAATAATTGGAATAGACAATATCTCGTTTATAAAATTAAGTAGTTATAACTTCATTCGAGGAACGTGAGAAATAAAACCCGTATTTTTTATGCCAGTCGATACGATATCTTAAAAGACAAGGAATAACATAAATATTTTTATTCTCACTAAATTAAGCAACTCATTAAGTTTTCAAATGAAAAGAAATGAAATGAAAATGAAAAAAAAAATGAAAATTATTTATTCGTAACAAACAAATATAAATATCACATACACACATATAATATTAATTAGGTACTTAAACTATTTATTTGCTACGAAATGGTCCCGCCTCAGCATAATGCTGGCTCACGAGCCAGCGCTGGTCTTCCGGCGAGACCATTTTGAGTAGGTATTACGTTCTCTGCTGTACGTGCGACACGGCCTTATACTAAAACTGAACGCAGCCGCTGCTTTAATAATACCTAATCTAAAGGTTATTTTGCAAATACATATAATTTAAGATACCTACTTTCCCTTCATGTCGCATAGCTCTGCGGGGCTACCACGAACTTCGAAAGTCGAAGTTCGTAATATATGCATCCCTGTCACTCGAGTATGGGAGTGCGATAGAGATGGAAATAGGTACCCGAAGTTCGTGGTAGTGCCGCTGCCGCTGCACGGCTAGCACGCGACGGCGCGCGAGCTCTCTCGATTTTTCTCGCACTATCCGTCTCTCTATTATTAGAACAAGAGGTATAGTGCGATAAAAATCGAGAGTATGTCGCGGCCGTCCCATGCTAGACGTGCTGGGAAGCCCCCGCCGCGCAGTCGCGCTATACATAGGTACAAACTTAAAACCTCACAGACTTCCTGTTTTTCATATTAGTAAAGGTTGAATAGACAAATAAGATGGGACTCAGCGAATCCTCATATTAAGCCTCACCAATTCATATTGCCACCGAGGTGGAATATTTAAAATACCTACAATAAATAATAAACGCAACATTTTAGAATAGAAAGCAAAGGCGGTTTCCGATTGTACGATTTGTACGTCACAAAAAGAAGTGAAAGTGCACGTTTGCTATTGGTCGCATGAGTCTTTTATCGTTTAACCACCAATCCGGAACGCGACCTTGTTGCAGCGAGAACGCGCCGACTAGTGACCTGTCAGTCGAACTTGGAACCGGAAGTCTGCGCGAGAGTTGCGAAAACTTCTTACAAATAATGACCTTTGTGTAGAAAGTTAAAAACAATAAAAACTAGTGTTAAGGTTTAACGTTAAGTGTAATAATGTATTTAACATGGCTAACATTACTACTGCTAGCTGCAGGTAAGTAGTCGAGCGGAAGAACTTTCTCTCCTGGGCTAAGAGCAATCAATAGTAGGTAATGTGTTGGTTGTTGCAGAGGGCTGGTCGCAGGAGGACGAGGACGACGGGCCCTACCGCGGCAGGCTGCTCGGCAAACTCAACTCCTACCACCACCAGGTACTCCACTTTTCATTCACACTTTATAATATAACTTGCACATTCCAAGTACTAAGTTAAGAATTTATTTGAATCATTAGCTAATTGAAACTAGTTTTTAAATTATGGTTTTGTTTAAAACTTGGCGAATACGTCTGGGTTTATCTGTGATTTATGCTTGCTTGATTTAAAACTAACCTTGTAAAAAATATAATAAATTTAACCAATTTTTTTGTTGTTACTAAGTAAGTATAACATCATGAAGGATTTACCAAATAATAAAGATTTAAAAAAGTGTCGGGCCACGCGCAGTGTAGGGTGCCGTAGTTGTAGTAGCGGTTGCGTCCCGAATTTGTACGAAAATTGGCCTTTTCAAGTACACATTAAGTTGGTCGACTATTACTCGGTAACTACGTATGCTTAACTGTCCGTGATAGTTTTCCTTTTAAATCCATTATATGTACTACTACCACGAATTTTTTCACATCCCCAGTAGTAGCCATTTAGCCGGCAGGGGGGGACACATGACTCAAACAAAATTTTGGGCTTTAAAGCCCAATATCTTGCAAACTGATCACTGATTTGAAAAATAGTTTTAGAAAACCCATAATATTTTTGAACGAGCTTTTACGCTTTTACGCTTTTTTTAGTTTAACGAAATATTACACCTCCGCTTTAGGTGTACCCTAAAAAAAAAGTTTTTTCAAGATTTTATTGTACTGTTTTGTCTGCGTGCTTGATTTATATACCCATGCCGAATAACAGTTTTCTAGTAGTAATGGTTACTGAGCTAAGCCGAAGATGGACAGACAGACGGACATGGCGAAACCATAAGGGTTCCTTGTTGACTATGGAACCCTAAAAAAGATAATGTTGCTGTAATATGGCATAGGGATCTCCAAGTTTAATTTCCCTTGTGGAGGTTTTTTTTAAACATTACTATTTTTTTTTACGCATATGACTTGGGCTTCCAGCCATTTGCGGCTTGACATTGACTATTCCTGTATACGTACTTTTACTACACAACAAATAAAATTGCACACAATAATCACCTCAACATTACCCATTGCACACTGCAAGGATTATTATGTGGCCCTGCCCGCAGGTTACGGGCGAGGTGTATGCAGTGGACGAGTGGACGCTGCTGCTAGTCAACTTCAACTATGATGGCACAGGTGATGACACCTTCTTCTGGGCTGGTGACTCCATTCGGCCTGGCCCTCAGGGCTTCATTGTGCCTGATGAACATGGCAAGTAAGTGTGCAACAAGTTATTCATTTTTGTGATGTCCATAACTACTGATAAATAAACATAAAATAAAATAGCCCTTTATTCAGACTAATTATAAGGATGTATTGAATAAATTAATGGCAGTTTTATACAATAATAATAATAATATATTTTTATATAGATAGTACTGATAGTTTGTATTGAAGTAAAATTAGTAAAGATTGAAATTCAATTTTCAAAGAGTAGTAATCATATTGTATTACTTTGTTTGTCTCTCTGTATACGCGTGTTTTCCTTGTGCAGGACCAACATCCTGGAGCGCTACTACAACGCGGAGGTGCGCATCTCGTTGCCGGAGGGCAAGCGCGTTTCCCGTCTCAAGTGGTTCGCGGTGTACGACATCGCGTCGCAGAACGCGTTCGGGGACGTGTACGTGCCGGACGAGTTCGAGGCGCCCGCGCCGCGCGCCGCCGGCGCGCTGGCTGGCTCGGGGATCACGAGCTCGCCGCTACAGCTGCTGGACGCCAATACCATCCTGTGAGTGCGCCCAACAGGCCAAGTTTCTCCTTCGTCACGGATAATACGAATAGACTGCCTTTGTACAGTCAGCATCAAAAGTAACTACGCAATCGAAGCCTTCAAGAGCTTGTTCCCTTTCAATAAAGACTTTTGACGTCTTTGTTTGCGTAGGTACTTTTGATGCTGACTGTACTTTCCCTATCATTATGCAAAAAAAATACTTTTTCACGCCACTGCTCGAAAATGTGGCAAAAGATGGTTAGAATTCAGACTTTAAAGCTGGGGTTAGTTGGAAGTCGCACGAGCAGACCATCTATGAGTTCAAACTATCCAACAATGTTTTTGTAGTTCAGTTTGAACAGCGATTCGAACAATCACAGCTCCCAGCTCTCAGCAATAGAGCTATAGCTAGCTAGGTATAAAAAGCAAAGCAGTACACTTGCTACCTTTCCTTTACCCGCCGCTAGAATATGAGTCTCTAGCATTGAGGCGTTATCGATCTACCGGTAATAGGCATGATGCCTCATGTTCAAATTGATAACCTAGTGATGCTAAATGGATAGTAAACCATCAAAGTATCGTAATAAAGTATAAATTATAAAATATAATTAAAATCATAATCACCTTGAAAGTTTAGAAAAAATATGCATTTTTTTTACTGTCCAAGAGTAAATTAAAAGCTACCAATAGAATCCTTACGCTTTTCTAGATACAAAGGTCTATGCGTCAAAATGGACCAAAAACCAACAGAGCTGGGAGTAATGTCATTAAAAAGGTCTGCTTATGTACTTTATTTCATTCTATGGGTGCAAAGTTGAATTCCATTGCATAACCGAGATATACACAATTGAGTCAGTCTAAGTAAAATCTCCGAGAAATTGTGTTTTACATGAACTATACGTCTTATAATTTTTTAAATAATTCTGGAGGGTAGTTAAGACAGATTTACTCAGGTACTAAGGCGTGTAAATAGTACATTGTTTACCGAGGGGCGTAAGTGGAATATTGCGAACAAGAGTCTATCAGAAGCCCGACGCCGAAGGCGGAGGGCTTTTGATGACTCGAGTTTGCAATATTTTTACGCCCGTGTTATACACAATGTTTTTCATCACATTTGCAAGGAAACACATACATTTTAGATGAAATGAATACAAATCGTAATAAAAACTGCAACATGTCAGTCGTCCATTTTGTTGAATTTGACGTGAGGCGCGTATGGCAAAGACCCTTCGGTATACAGCCACTATTTGAAAACACTTAAAAACATTTTACATAGACACTAAATAACAACATATTAAATCTGTAAATAATTCAATTAAATAATCTTTAAGTAGTTTTTTAAGTTTAAATTTATTTATAAATACGTTTTCAGACATCGTATTTGATATAAAACCTCTTTGCTTTGTAACTGCCGCAAGAGTGACAGATACAATTTAAGAAAAAAACCATTACGCCCGTGGGCGTAACACAGGCTATTACAGCTCTGTATGTCTGCGCATTATGAAGCCCTTTTCGAGCAAGTGTGATGAAAATAAAGTATCTTTGTAGGTAATCAAATCCTTTATTTTACAATGTTATATATACATCAAGTTATCTAACGTTCATTACGTCAACAATTAAGTCGTTTAGATGACCAGCGGGATGATTGAAGGGCATATGCCTGCCTAACCCTAAATACCATATAATGGCAATTGTATGTGCACAAGATCCAATTGTGCGTCTGCCAGTTAAACAGGAACAATAATAGTGTGGAATAGCCTCCGTGCCTTCTTGGTTTCTATCAAATAGAATATAGACGTAGTATTGACGTGCTCTAACGTGTCTCGTGCTCTAAGTACCTAAGGCGTTCTGCGGGTACTCTCTAAGTAAATCACAGTTTCTCTTAGATCGTATTTACTCTGACTAAACTATGAATATCTCAGTTTTGCAATGGAATTAAACATAGTGCCCATAGAATGAAATGAAATAAATATAAATACCTATTTAATGACACAACTTTCAGCTCTGTTGGTTTTTGGTCCACTTTCCATACAACGCTGCCCATGGTCCTTTGTTTGACAACTATGTACTTAAACGCATTTTTTCGCGACCGAAACAACAATTTATCTGATTTTCCATACTATGATTAGTACAAATATACAAATGTGACGTCACACTTGTATAGACACACAGTATGAAGCGTTTCGCGCTGCCGCCAGCGAGGTCAATCTTTAGCTCAAATTTTTAGGTATTTATGTTCTTTAATTGTAGTTGCTCTCATACAAACATTTGTTCCTCTCCAAAAACTGGTTCGAATGACGTCACAAAAAAATCTTAGTCATCATCCGTATTAAGTTCACGCCACCTGGGTATCAATCGTAACAGAATTGACTGCTCGGTACTGGTTGAAGAAGTCGTACGATTGTATAATAAGTGCGCACGATCTCGCTCGCCCTGGTACGCGTCGCTGCTGGCCCGGCCGCACGCGTGCACCGCGTTGCTGCGGCACGCGCCCCTCCCGACCGCGCTCTCTGTCCTCAACTCCGTGCTAAACATAGCGATGCACTGTGACATTATAATTATGTATTACTTAAAGCAATGACACGTAGTTTCACATTTTACTAGTTTAAGATCTTTAACGCTTTGGCATTTAGCTGTAAGTAAGTTTTTTTTATTGATTTATTTTAAGGAGAACCAACAGTTATAAAACAATCAATTTTTAAACGAGCTGTTTTTGCTGTCCTACGGCTATAATTTCAAGTCAGTTTAACATGGAGTATTGATACATATATATTTCTATTCCGTGTATTATAAAGTACTTAAAATATAATAACAATACCTTAAATATTAATTTATTCTGAAAGAAATGTATTTGAAATCGTAAAACAGCGAAATCTACCGCTTTTTTGCGTGTCCCCCTTGCAGTTTTGCTCAAACAAAAATCCATAACTATACAGGGCGTCCCAAACTTATGGGACATGAAGGGGAAGTACCTTAAATATCGTAGATAGTGAATTTTGCTCAAAGAAGACTTTATGTTATTTTTAAAAGTTAGTAATTCTGCATTTCCGGTGCGACACTCTTTTAAAATACCATGTTACTCAAGCAGAGTTATTATTTTTTAGCTATTCTTTCGATTGGCATCATAAAAGTAGGGTGATTTTTTTGACATTTAAGTCGGTTCGATTCCCAGACAAAGCAAGTAATTTTTAGAAAATCTATGAATGCAGAATTACTAACTTTTAAAAATAACAAAGTCTTCTTTGAGCAAAATTCACTATCTACGATATTTAAGGTACTTCCCCTTCATGTCCCATAAGTTTGGGACGCCCTGTAGACTACGGCAACGTAGAAATAAACAACTTGTACTGTTATAAAGAAGATTTATTAGCGTATTCATTAAAGTATCTTTCAAAATTCACGGGAGTGGACGCTGCGCCAGTATTTTTGACGGAGGAAACAAGTTTTCCTTATACGACGTATTTTGGTACGGCTATCACGACATTTGTATGGGCGTTTATTTATTAATATACGATTGAAATAAAAATGTGTCTTTCATAACAAAGGTTAGCAATATGGGGTAAGAGTTTCGTGTTTAACTAATTAGTGAATTCAATTAATAGTGTACGAAGGACAGCCAAAAAACATTCATGTTGACATTTGTATGGCGACATTTGTACGGCTTTTTTGGCCGTACAAATGTCGAACGTGGCATACAAATGTCGATTCAGAACAAAATCTAAGTAAAGCACGAAATTAATGGACATTGGAAAGGATAAAACTGGCCTCGATTTAGGCACTGGTTCCGTGACACATTTGCTGTTTGCTACCTTACCTACTTACTACTCTTTAGGGTTCCGTACCCAAAGGGTAAAAACGGGACCCTATTACTAAGACTCCGCTGTCCGTCCGTCTGTCTGTTTGTCTGTCTGTCCGTCTGTCACCAGGCTGTATCTTATGAACCGTGATAGACTGTTGACATTGTCACAGATGATGTATTTCTGTTACCGCTATAACAACAAAAACTAAAAAAACAGAATAAAATAAATATTTAAGGGGGCTCCCATACAACAAACGTGATTTTTTTGCCGTTTTTATAGATAATGGTACGGAACCCTTCGCGCGCGAGTCCGACTCGCACTTGGCCGGTTCTTTGCTGTCATTTTGCTACCTTTCTCTTAGGCAGAATTAAATAATCTGTTTTCTAAGTGATTTTTAATTCTTTGGTAATAGTACAAATATAACGATCATCATAAACCATTACCCGGAGATACTATATCGAAATAGTGAGTTTTTTAGTACTTATTGTACAAATATTTTAAGTTTTTCAACATTTATATGGCGAAATCGACATTTTGATGGCACTCGCCGACATTTGTATGCCGCTATCGACATTTGTATGGCAGAATCGAAATTTGTATGGCACTATATCGACTTTTGTATGGCGCTGTCGACATTTCTATGGCGCTAGTAACCAAAAAGCCAATTACAGGATCTCGCAGAATATGAGTAGGTATACTTAACAAACTTGCAGATATTGTACTTTAAAATATACAAATAAATAGATATGAAACCTTTACCCCATGACAAATGTAGTGTAGTTAGTTATAGTAGTGTGTGTAGTGTTCGGTACCGATCTTTTACCGCGGGTATCACTCGGTTGATAATCTGGGAAGAAAAAGACACGTCACTTTTTGACGTTTGACGTCTGTCATTTTGTAGTATAACCTAGAATTTGCCCTTGATGGTTTTTTTGAACAACCCATTCTTTGATTTGTATTTGATTTTTGAGAAAGAATTCGGGACATTTGATTTATGTTAATTGGAATCAGTTCATAATTGAGGCCAGGCGCTCATATCGAGGAGTTTTGTTTTTGCCTGCCAGTGTTTGGAGCCTGAAGTGATAAATTTAGTGACGGTAGTTTGGTGCGCCTATGTGGTGGGCTATCATCAAGGAGCCAGGAAGTGTTCACCAGGACACGCGACGGCCTCGACACACACACTCTTACTCCGACATTCAGATACACATATCGAAGCCGCCCTGTCGAGCGGCGGATGAAGCTTCCATCAAGGTAAAAGCACGTTTTGTTTTGTACCGGACCGATACCTGGCGCACCTTCGGTATGCCACGCTTCTTGGAAGCTATAGCTTAGCGGGGTTATACCGGTCGTTCTAGTCCAGGCCTCTATTCGGGTCAGGAACTCGTCGGGCCCAGCCCTGGCATCAACCGAGTAGAGTCTTGCAAGCCCGGGCTAGTAGCGAACATTTTTGGTAGCAAGGGCGTGGTTCTTTGAAACGCCTCTGGCTGTGTCAATAGGTATCTTTGACTGGTTCACAGTATTATTTTGATATTTGTGGAAAAAACGTTTTTGAGGTTAACCATTGATGGAACTAGTGTATTTAAAATAGCAAAATATTACTGAATTAGTTTGTAGTGATATAATAGCACACATTGCTAATTGTTTTGATAGTTGATTTGATATTATTTGGTGAATTTCTTGGTCACTGAACATTTTAACTTGACATTTTTATGGGTTAACATTCCCTTGTTGAAACTAGATAGCAATCTCAAATTCAATTCTTAGGTATATACTAAACACATAGGAAATTGATATTGCTTGTTTAGATAATAATTTGAACTATATTTCAGGATTGCTCGGTGTGAATATATGGGTATTGATTTGAGACCCATTTGATATATATCAGTATTGATTGGGATTATAATTATTTGAAGTTTGCCCCTGGTTGTTTGACATTGTTTGTTTGGCTTAGTTTAGCAGTTATAAATTAGAGTTCACTCAGAGAATAAGTAATATTCTGAGGGGTTCCTTGGCAAGCCATATAAATTGGTAATTAAAAATAATTTGCATTGACTAAAATTATTTGGATTAATTGTTTTGTGCGTTGGGAACATACAGGTTTGGAATATTTTGGGGTTCCCTGAGAAGTGAATATTGTTCAGAAGGGTTCGGTATTGACCAATGTGTTGCGATTTGAAAATAAATTATACTTGTTAAAATAAATTAATTCTCATTATAAATATTACTTGATTTAGGGTTCAACAAGTAACATTTTGCAGGGTTCCTTGTGTCAAATAATTTTAGTTTATATTGTTTTTGTTTTGCATTGTTGAACATTTTAATTAGAAGTTGATTGGACTTGCGTTTGTTTGTGAGTGTTTGTTGTTGCTGGCTACAGCCATGGCAAAGTGGACAGCCAAGATTAGGGCGGAGCTGAGATGGCTGTCCTCTGCGGTGCATTTGATAAGTAGACCCGACCGGACCGACGCTTTGCTGAAGCGATCGGCTGAGCTACCGGACCGAAGTGCGGCAGTTCAGAGTGCTTATGCAGCGCTTTTGGCGTTGGACGAAAAGATTGATGATTCGGTGGAGGCAGACATCACACAATTTTATGACTTGCATGATGAGCTGGTTCAGGCTGCGCACAAGGTGCAGCGGGGTCCTTTGACGGCGGAGACGCGATCACCGCCACCCCTGGCTCTCCTAGGACGTTTGCCAACCCTGGATTTGCCCCATTTTGACGGGGACTTAAAATGTTTTACCGCCTACCACGACTTGTTTTCAAGTCTGGTGGACGCCAGGACGGACTTGGCACCGAGCCAAAAGTTGGCATATCTTGTCTCCACCTTGAATGGAGAGGCACTGGAGTTAGTCTCACATCTTGCGGTCACCGACCAAAATTACCCCACAGCCCAGGAGCTTTTGGAGAAACGATATGCCAACATTAGGCGTTTGGCAGACACCCATGTGGCACAAATTTTGGCGCTTCCTCACATTTATGGGGTTGCCACGTTGCGGAGGGATTTGGTGAATCCCGTGATGGTGGCCTTGAATGCTTTACGACGGCTTGGCCTGCCGGTGGATGAATGGTCGTTCATGCTCTTGCATATAGTTTTGTCACGGTTGCCCACGGACTTGAAGCTCCGTTTTGAGTACAAGCACGGTGGGGGCAGTGCCACACAATTGCCACGTTTTGCGGACCTTGTCTCCTTTCTGGAGGAGGAGTGTCGGTTGGTGGACAACGCCGGGATTGAAGGCCCCTCGGGACCCTCGGCGGGACCTCCACGGGAACAGCGGCGTGTGGCTGCTCGCCCCCCTAAGCCAGGGGTGGTAGAGCCACGCCGCCCGCCCCTCCGATACGCGACGGCCCACGCGCCCCCAAGGTGCGTGTATTGCACGGATGATGGCCATTTGGTTGCAGCATGCCCCAGGTTCCTGCACAAGAGGGTGAAGGATCGGCGCGGTATCGCGAATGATCGCCGGTGGTGCTACTCCTGTTTGGGGCAGCATTTGCAGCGGGATTGCCCACGGCCTGAACCGTGCCCGCAGTGCCAGGGGAAACACCACCTGGTGTTGTGCGCCAACCAAAATGGTGGTAATCGGTTGGATGGTGCGGGACGTTCCCCCACGGGCGGGGGCCCGCTTCCCCATTACCCCCAAAGGGAGTCTCGTCGGGGCTCGCCGTCCACGGGCGGGGGTACCCCTCCCCCATCTCCTCGTCCACAGGCCAGGTTCGCTGCTGCTCAGCGCAGCTCCCCGCCTCGGAGCTTCTCACCACCGTTGTGCGAACGACCGCGGTTGGAACGCCGCCCGCCCCAAGTTGGACGCCGCTCCGAGTACTACGCGTCGACCTGGGCGCGCCCGGGTCGCTGCCCTGAGGTTCCGGCGGACCAGTACCTGGTGCGGTCCAATTGGGCGGTGCCAGCCCAACAGGACGGCGCCTATGAGGGTTGTTGGCGGCCCGATGAGGGTCGCCCCCAATAGGTAGCTGTCGCCCGCTCCTCCACCACAGCCGCCCACCCTGAAACAGTACTCTTGCCAACTGTTTGTGTCAGGGTCTGGGGCCCGACGGGGAAGTCCTTGTTAGTTCGTGCCCTTTTGGATTCGGGTGCCCAGGGCTGTCTTGCGTCGTCTTTGGTGGAGAGATTGGGCCTCCCATGTAGACCCCGCCACTCCGTCATCCACGGAATAGGTGGCCTTCAGGTGCAGGGTTCCATGGGGGAAATTAATGTTTGTTTTTCAACTGTCAATTGTGGGCCAACCATTGTGGCCAAAGCGGTTGTGTTGAACGATATTTTGGGCAGCAACCCGCAGGTGGTTATCTCCCCTACCGCGGTGAAATTGACGTCAGAGTTGACCCCCGCTGACCCCCAATGGTTTGTTCCAGGACCTATAGACCTGCTCTTGGGTGTTGATGTTTTAGGTTTGATCTTGTCCGGGGACAAGCGGGTTTTACAACCCTGCGGTTTGATGGCTTTGCAAACCATTTTTGGTTACACCTTTTTTGGACCCGTGTTGAGGGGCTTGGTCCCATGGGTTGAAAATGAAATTGTTACCGTAGGGCTCTCGTTCTCGGACGCCGTCCAGCGTTTCTGGGAGGTCGAGGAGCCCCCCAAGGCTCCCAGAGTCGATCCAGCGGAACAAGAATGCGAATTGTCGTATCAGAATAATACGGGTCGCCTCGCTGATGGTCGCTTTGTTACTCGGTTGCCTTTTAGGGCTGCACGCCCCCCTCTCGGTCAGTCTCATGCCCTAGCGGAAAAAAGGTTGTTGTCCATGGAGCGCCGAATGAAGAGGGATTCAGATCTCCGTGCTAAGTACATTGAGTTTATGCGCGAGTATGAGGCTTTGGGACATATGTCACGCTCGACTATTGATTGGCGTTCGCTCGAGCACTATTTTTTGCCCTACCATGCGGTTTTGAAGACGCCTGGGGGCAAAATTCGGGTGGTTTTTGACGGTTCGGCCCCTACGTCAAATGGGGTTTCCTTGAACCAGTGTTTGCACTCCGGTCCCAAACTGCACCGGGACATTTCGGATATCCTCACCAACTTCCGCCGTCATCAAATTGTTTTTGTGGCTGACATCCGAATGATGTTCCGCCAATCGGTTGTTCACCGAGATGACCGGCGTTATCAGATGATTTTGTGGCGTGAGCGACCTTGTGATCCTATGCGAGTGTACGAGTTGAACACTACCACGTACGGTCTTACCTCCAGTCCGTATATTGCCATCCGGACTTTGTTGGAGTTGGCTCATCGGGAGCGATTGAACTACCCCCGTGCAGCGGCCATCTTGGAAGATTCAGTATATGTTGATGATGTTTGCACTGGGGCTTCCACTGCTACGGAGGCTTTGATTTTACGGGATGAGTTGATTGCGATCCTGAAGTCAGGTGGGTACGAACTGCGTAAGTGGTTGTCAAATTGCCCTGATTTGTTGCGAGATCTTCCGGTGGAACATCAGCAGGATCCTCTCTTGTTCGAAGATGCGGACAACTCCTTGATTGCGGTCCTTGGCATACAGTACCAGCCCGTCCAGGATGTCTTCACTTATCGGGTTAAATTGGACCCCCCTAAGACCTGGACGAAGCGTTCGGTCTTGTCGACTGTTGCTCGGACCTTCGATCCTAATGGATGGATCAAACCTGTCATTTTTCTGGCTAAGTGTTTTTTGCAGAAGCTGTGGATTGCGGAAGTTACGTGGGACGAACCTCTTCAGGGAGACTTGCTAACCGAATGGTGTTCGATTGTTTACTCACTTCCGGACTCTTTCTGCCCTCCGGCAAGTGTAAAGTTAGCCTCCACGGGTTTTGTGACGCGTCTGAACGAGGGTACGCGGCCGTGGTATTCTTGCGGACTATTAGCCTATCCGGTCATGTGGGACTACATTTGATAATGGCCAAGAGTAAGGTGGCTCCTATCAGGACTAGGTTAACTATTCCTAAGTTGGAATTGTCGGGAGCAGCCCTCCTTACGAGGCTCCTCAATCATGTTTGTGATACTTTGGGTCGTACCGTGGAGATTTCAGATGTTTTTGCGTGGACTGATAGTGAGATCGTTCTTTGTTGGCTTCGCACCTCCGTGCATAATTTAGAGGTTTTTGTTGCGAATCGGATTTCACAGATCCAGAGTTCAGCGACCCCGCTGATTTGGCGACATGTTCCAGGGGAACTGAACCCCGCTGACTGCGCTTCGCGAGGCTGCGAGGCTCCGGTACTTGTAAACCATTCCCTGTGGTGGGGACCAGATTGGTTGTCGCATCCTGCGGCATCTTGGCCCCAGAATCGGTTCTCTTCTCCAGAGGCGTTGCCAGGTTTACGTGTGGGCGTTATGGAAACGCAACCTGTCTACGACTTGAATCCTCTGTTGGAGAGGTACAGCTCTCTGTCGAAATTGATTGGGGTTACCGCGCGGATCCGACGTTTCTTGCTCCACGCACGGAACCCAGCTCAGAGGGCATTGACCACGGAATTTGCCTTGTCGCCCTTGGAACGCCAAGAGGCCCTGCTATTTTGGGTTCGTGTGGTGCAAGTGGAGCACTTCGAACCGATTATTGACGCGCTTAAAGGAGGATCGAGAATTAAGGGTTCGATCGCTCGTCTGAATCCATTTCTAGACGCATCGGGTTTGCTTCGAGTCGGCGGACGACTTCGAAACTCGAACTTGCCCTATGGAGCTCGCCATCCTTTGTTGCTCCCCAAAGGGGGGACTTTGGTCAGTTTGTTCGTGTCTGATCGACACGTTGCTAACGCTCACGCAGGCTGCAATGCCCTTGTAGCCATTTTGCAGCGTGAATTTTGGATTTTGTCTGCCAGACGCACTATTCGCGGCATTATCTTCAGATGTATGCCGTGCTATCGTTTGACGGCCACCCCCACGCAGCCCATGATGGGGGATCTGCCCTCCGACAGAGTCTCGGAGAGTCGACCATTTGCTTGTGTGGGCACGGACTTTGCCGGCCCCTTTTTGGTAAAGACCTCGCAGCTTCGCAACGCTCGATCTGTCAAAGCGTACTTGTGTGTGTTTGTCTGTCTGGCCTCCAAGGCAGTTCACTTAGAACTGGTAAGTGCCCTCAGCACGGAAGCGTTTCTTGCGACGCTAGGTAGATTTGTATCCCGCCGGGGACTGCCATCTCTGATCCGCTCTGATAACGGCACCAATTATAAAGGCACTGACCGTTACTTGAATGAAATTTGTAATTATTTGAATAGTGATAAGGATAATTTAAGATTTGCAATGTCTCGAATGGGCATTAAGTGGCAATTTGATCCCCCTGTTTGCCCACATTGGGGTGGTATTTTTGAGGCTGTTGTAAAAGTTACAAAAACGCATCTCCGCCGAGTTATTGGTGAAACGATTTTAACGTTCGAGGAACTTGCTACGGTATTTTGTAAAATTGAGGCTGTCCTCAACTCGCGCCCTCTCTGCCCTGTCTCGTCGGACCCAAATGACCTGGAAGCATTGACTCCTGGTCATTTTTTGATTGGCCAGCCCCTTACCGCGCTGCCGGAGTACCCCTTCAGGGAGGTAAAATCATCACGCTTAAGGGTAAGGCCGTTGAGATTATCACTTATAACACAAAAATAACACAATCACTTTTGTGATACCGTAACACAAATATAACACAAAAGTAACACTATTTTTTGTAAAGGTTGTTTCATAATAGTATTAAAATAAAGGGTAAGGAAAAAATATCATTTTTTTTACGTATGTTAATATATTTATAATGACAACATTTTAGAATACGTGATTGATCGGTATTTGACTAAATCAGTATTTTTTATAATGATCTGTTTTTATAAAAAAAAGATAATTTCCTTTTCTGTATAAAAAACAGATCATCATAAAAAAATACGACAAATTGAGCATTATTCCTAGGAAACAAAAAAGTTTTCAGAATTATTGCAAACATAAAAGAATTTAAAAATATATTTCAAGTAGAAACTAAATGATTCATAAGTTCACGTCGTTGTCTGAAATAATAATAGCCGCGATTCACGGAATTATATAATGAAGACCTAATTCAAGTTTGATCGAATGCGGCATCACTGGTGTACATCGTCCGGTGAGAACCTAAACTGTCTAATCACACGTAATAGTAAGTACATGAAAACTCGACCTTATTTCTACGTTAACACAGTTGATATTTGTTTTTTTTTGCAAATGCACTAAATAGTGAGTTTTGGTTGTCACCCGACGACCATACTGTAAGAATAATACGTTTAGACTGTAAGTACTATTCAAAATAACAATTCGAATAAATCTCACGATAATATGAAAATGTTTTTCTTTACTATTACAGTATTCTCAATCTGCATGACTCTTTACACTTGTTTTGTGTTACTGAACACAAAAAAATGTGTTATGCATAACACAAAACTAACACAAAACGCCATAATATAACACAAAACTAGTTTTTTACAAGCGTTTTAGGTTATAAAACCAAATTAAGTCAAACTAGACGCAAATGTACATGTTTCATGTAAGCTTTAAACATAAACGAAAACAACCATAGTAAAGTGAACTTCTGAAACGCTTACTTACTTGAGATATTCATCAACACAAATTCTGACGAAAATATGCGACTCACTTTCAACTTTTCTCAAAGACAAACTAAAAATGGCAGTTTCTTTTTTTTAACATTGATTGACAGCTTACGGTGTTGCTGTGCCAAAATACGTTTTTCCCCAGTTTTCTGTTAATATTTAGGGGTTACATAACACAAAAATTTGTGTTACGAAAGCCAAAACTCTGCCCACTAATCTAAAGACCTATAAAATACGCAAAACAAAGTATTTAAACACCGTTCTTGGTCTTACAGAAAGTAATGTGTCTCACCTTTCAAACGTATTTAAACTTTATTTTCTAAATGTTTAAATATGAAAATAATTCGTAGTTGAAAAGTACTCGGAAAAAAGCGACACGCCATTTTCGACCAAAATTAGGGGGGTTTGATGAACATAAATGCAAGTATTTTATAGAAACAACAACTTTTATTCAGTTTGTGAAATGGGGAAACAAGCTCAATAATTGTTTTATAGAATCAACTAACAACAACGGCAGTAGTGCTTACATATTTGGAGAAAACGTTCTGGAAAGTTTTGTTCCGACCAAAACTGACAATGTCGGCGGCCTTACCCTTAAGTCGGTTTGAGTTGCTACAGCAGATGACCCAAAGCTTCTGGCATCGTTGGTCGCTAGAATATTTGCACATCTTGCAGCAGCGCGTTAAGTGGACTGACAAAACTGATCCTCCTCACGTTGGAGATCTTGTACTAGTTAAGGAATCTAATTTATTACCTTTGTATTGGCGTCGTGGACGCATTGTAAATTTGTTGTATGGGTCTGACGGGGTCCCCAGGGTTGCGGAGGTTATGGTCGGAGATTCGGGTTTGAAGCGAGCTGTAGCGAGCTTAGCCCGCCTGCCCATTTATTAGCAGACAGAGCTCCTCTGCCTGGAGCGGGGGATTGTTCGGTACCGATCTTTTACCGCGGGTATCACTCGGTTGATAATCTGGGAAGAAAAAGACACGTCACTTTTTGACGTTTGACGTCTGTCATTTTGTAGTATAACCTAGAATTTGCCCTTGATGGTTTTTTTGAACAACCCATTCTTTGATTTGTATTTGATTTTTGAGAAAGAATTCGGGACATTTGATTTATGTTAATTGGAATGAGTTCATAATTGAGGCCAGGCGCTCATATCGAGGAGTTTTGTTTTTGCCTGCCAGTGTTTGGAGCCTGAAGTGATAAATTTAGTGACGGTAGTTTGGTGCGCCTATGTGGTGGGCTATCATCAAGGAGCCAGGAAGTGTTCACCAGGACACGCGACGGCCTCGACACAGACACTCTTACTCATACATTCAGATACACATATCGAAGCCGCCCTGTCGAGCGGCGGATGAAGCTTCCATCAAGGTAAAAGCACGTTTTGTTTTGTACCGGACCGATACCTGGCGCACCTTCGGTATGCCACGCTTCTTGGAAGCTATAGCTTAGCGGGGTTATACCGGTCGTTCTAGTCCAGGCCTCTATTCGGGTCAGGAACTCGTCGGGCCCAGCCCTGGCTTCAACCGAGTAGAGTCTTGCAAGCCCGGGCTAGTAGCGAACATGTAGTGTAGTGTTGTAGTGTGGTTCCGGGGCAACCTGCCGAATCCTACACCGGAGATGACGATGCAACGGGGCCACGCCGTTTCGTCGCCTAAATAGTATTATTTGTTGTTTTTAGTTTCGTGACGCATTGGTTTTTACTGTACGAGTAATGTCACGTAAATGTATTTATCAATAAATAAATAAATAATAAATAAATAAGTAAGGTTAAACGTCTGTTCAGGATCCCCGAGCTGCACTACGACGGGTCGGGCGTCGAGGTGTACTTCTGGGCCGGTGCCGGCCCGCAGCCCAGCGCGCGCGGCTTCAAGATACCCGACGAGTACGGATAGTGAGTACACTAAACAGCAGTTCATTTGTAACAACTTTTAATAATACGAGAAGTGTAGGTACATTATACCTAATGTTATCGCCTATTTCATTTTTAGGGTTCCGTAGTCGACTAGGAACCACTAATATATACACCAAGTGCTAGCCTGAGACGAGCCAACTCCGCCGAGATGGCATTCTGGATCTTCTCATATGTTGCATCTTTCATTTAGTATTTACCTAGTCTCAATGTCAATAGATGACATTTGTTGAGTGTTCATTAAAAACAGTCGGGTATTTTCAAATTAGACATGACCAGACCAGACCAGCATCGTGAAAATTACTCGACCAGGCCAAGGCCCGCACGGGGCTGTAGATTTTTCTAAATTAGTTTAAACTTTGGTTGTGTGGAGAGTTAGTGTCATGTGCCTTTAGCCTGGAGCCGCTGCTGCCGTACCGCGGGTCGGCGGTGCGCCTGGCGCTGCCGGGCGCGCACTCGCTGTTCACGGTGTCGTGGCTGGCGCTGTGGGACGCCTCCGCGCGCCGCGCGCTCGCCTCCGTGCTGCTGCCCGAGCGGCCCAACGTGCCGCCCGCGCTCACCAAGCTGCACCCGCACAAGTTAGTCTACACGAGAATGCTACCTTTAGCCTGGAGCCGCTGCCGCCGTACCGCGGGTCGGCGGTGCGCCTGGCGCTGCCGGGCGCGCACTCGCTGTTCACGGTGTCGTGGCTGGCGCTGTGGGACGCCTCCGCGCGCCGCGCGCTCGCCTCCGTGCTGCTGCCCGAGCGGCCCAACGTGCCGCCCGCGCTCACCAAGCTGCACCCGCACAAGTTAGTCTACACGAGAATGCTACCTTTAGCCTGGAGCCGCTGCCGCCGTACCGCGGGTCGGCGGTGCGCCTGGCGCTGCCGGGCGCGCACTCGCTGTTCACGGTGTCGTGGCTGGCGCTGTGGGACGCCACCGCGCGCCGCGCGCTCGCCTCCGTGCTGCTGCCCGAGCGGCCCAACGTGCCGCCCGCGCTCACCAAGCTGCACCCGCACAAGTTAGTCTACACGAGAATGCTACCTTTAGCCTGGAGCCGCTGCCGCCGTACCGCGGGTCGGCGGTGCGCCTGGCGCTGCCGGGCGCGCACTCGCTGTTCACGGTGTCGTGGCTGGCGCTGTGGGACGCCTCCGCGCGCCGCGCGCTCGCCTCCGTGCTGCTGCCCGAGCGGCCCAACGTGCCGCCCGCGCTCACCAAGCTGCACCCGCACAAGTTAGTCTACACGAGAATGCTAAGAGCCGACGCACATAGCGCGAACGAGTCCTGTCATACATGTTGTATAGCAGCGGTGCATTCGGCGCACTCCGAGCGTTTAGTGGCTGCGTCCGAGCTACAGTTGCGCTCGCTACTACTGGCTGTGTTAATTGGGTGGCCGTATATAATAAGTGGGCTGGCAGAATGATCGCGTTTAGTGGCGAACAATAATAGTCGATGTGTGGCAGAGTGGTCGCGTTTAGTGGCGGCCATTAGTGGCTGTAATGTGCGCCAATTCTAAAATAATCCGATGGTGCCACCCATGTTGGCGCACACCTGTCTCTTTCTGACTCCTAGCATAAACTAATTATGACACACTATGAGTGCATCATTTGTTTTGTACTGTGACCACATTATGTACCTACTGTCACCTAATAATTCTTGCAAATCCTGACATTACTGACACGTGTTGAGAAAATTGGCCTTTGCTTTGGTCAGTAATTTATTAGATTGTTGTCATTGTTGTTGCCCAAGGCAAATTGATAGGCTGTGTCACAGTGGGTCCAGTCGTTGACTAGTGTTTGTTCTGTGGCAGGTCCCAGATGCCGTCGTGCCGGCAGCTGCACCGCGACCTGCAGGTGGCGTGGGAGGTGTTCGGCCACCAGCTCACCTTCGAGCTCGCCGGGAAGGTAACCGTATATTGCCTACAGGTGGGAGAGTAGTCTCAATAAACAAGTTACGCAAAGAAATACTGCGTCATATACAGAGTGTAATCGTTCAGTGTAACCAGACGATTATTTAGTAAATATAGGATGTAGAGTATTTTTTAATTATCTAAAGATATGATTGCGCTCTGTATACAATACTCAGGAACTTTAAAATCCCCAAAAAATAGTAGACTTGATCGAAGTGGCCACCAAAGAGAGTCAAATGAGGGTAAAGGTTGATAACGAGCTAACGGACGAGTTTGCAGTGGTCACAGGACTGAAGCAGGGCGACGCCCTGTCGCCTATGCTTTTTAATTTGGTGCTAGAATATGCCCTCAGGAAAGTTCTTGCGCTAGAAGTCGGGCTGCAACTGAACGGAAAGCATAAGGTGATAGGGTACGCCAACGATCTAGCCCTGCTCCTCTGACTCCTTCTGACGACCGGTTAGCCTAGTGGGTAGTGACGCTGCCTACGAAGCTTAAGGTCCTGGGTTCGAATCCCGGTAAGGGCAAATATTTGTGTGATGAGTATGAATATTTGTCTCTGAGTCATGGATGTTTTCTATGTATTTAAGTATTTCTATCTATTAAATATATCGTCGTCTAGTGCCCATAACACAAGCCTTATTGAGCTTACTATGGGACTAGGTCGATTTGTGTAAGATTGTCCCCTAATATTTATTTATTAATTTTATTTATTATTCATTTATAGAAACACCAAACTCCGCATATATAAAACGGTCATAAGGCCAATACTCATGTATGGATGTGAGACTTGGATGCTAACATTTAAAGAAGAAAATAAGCTCCTGGTGGCGGAGAGAAAAATTATCCGAAAAATTTTAGGTCTGGTGAGGAGAGATGACGGAAGCTTCAGAGTCCGGAAGAACACCGAAATTGAGCATCTTGTGGCTACACCCAACATTATTGGAGAAACAAAAGCTCACCGTCTCCGCTGGCTTGGTCATGTTGAAAGGATGGAGGAAGATCGGGGTGCCAAACGGGCATATTTGGGACATCCAGTAGGGCGGCGACCCGTCGGACGTCCCAGGTATCCGCGCGTATCTGCGCGACCTTAAAGCCATGAACTGGAAGGAGACGGCGCAGGATCGGGTCAAGTGGCGACAACTCGTGTCGGAGGCCAAGACCCACTTTGGGTCGGTGAGCCATTGAAGATAGATAGAAAGATATGAAGTCTTATTAGCGTGAGAACTTAGAGCGCGTTTAATATTAGAATTATAGTTATTTGTAGTTTTATTTATCGCGTGTGCGTATTTAGCCACGGGAAAGCCCAGGATCGAATACTATGGTACAAGTCGTTTTGTTCCCTGAATTCCCTTTTGGAATGTGACAAAGCTCGTGTTGTTTCAGATCGGAGACGACGAGTACATGGCGTTCGGTATCTCGGGGTCGGAGAGCCGCTCGCAGATGTTGGGCGCCGACGTGGCGGTGGTGAGCTTCGACGCGGCGCAGCAGCGCGGACTCGCCACGGACTACAACATCACCGCGAAAGCGCCGGTCAGTCCACACGCTCAGCCACAGTCCACACGCTCATCCAGTCCAGCCGCCACATTCACTGCGGACGAGTTCTCTCATATTTCATTCAACCTATTCTATTAATATTTAATTTATGACCTGGTAAAGTTTGCGGGAGTCCGCTGGATGCGTGTGCCACAGGACCGGTCATTGTTGCACTCTTTGGGGGAGGTCTATACATCATCAGTGGACGTCTTTTGGCTGATGTGATGATGATGATTTTATTTTCTGCCGTTTGTAATGTTCTGGTCGGTTTCTCTCTACGTGTATCTGTGTCGCAGTGCGTGCAGGTGCTGGGGCAGTGGCGCGGCGTGTGTCGCGACGAGCGGCTCGGCGCGCTCGACTCCAACCAGGTGTTCACGGCGTCGCGCACTGACGGGGTCACCGTCGTCACCTACCGCCGCGGCCTGCAGCCCTGTGAGTCATCGCCCTGCTACTAGTACCAGACCTACTTACTCCAACCAGGTGTTCACGGCGTCGCGCACCGACGGGGTCACCGTCGTCACCTACCGCCGCGGCCTGCAGCCCTGTGAGTCATCGCCCTGCTACTAGTACCAGACCTACTTACTCCAACCAGGTGTTCACGGTGTCGCGCACCGACGGGGTCACCGTCGTCACCTACCGCCGCGGCCTGCAGCCCTGTGAGTCATCGCCCTGCTACCAGACTTACTTACTAAACTTACGAGTATATTGCAACTAAAAAAATGGACCCCGTAAAGGTACAGCAAACAAACTTTGGTTAAAGTCCTCTTCTGTCTTCTTATGTTGCGTGGCGTGGCTCGTGGCTTGGTTGGACCGTTTCTGCTGAATGAGTGCCACGAAGAGTTCGTCGATGCGCTGCGTTGGTTGCTTGGTCCTTTGCTACGGCTAGGGTAGGGTCTGCCTCGAGTAGCCCTACTAAAATTGTGTGGAACGCGGCGCGGTTATATTTTATAGTCGCAAGGATCACTATGAAAAATGTCCTGCCAGGCCTGGCTTAGGTCGCCATGAAGTGAAGTATGTTCGAGGTCAATAATATAGACGAGAGTCGGGATATGAATGAACATTAATTTAGGTAAACCATGGCTTTATATAGTCTCGGTGTCGTTGAGTGAGTGAACCCTTACATAGGGTTTACGATCTAGATTCTTATCGCTAATGTAATTGCTTACTCGTCTGTCGCCGTCGACATCTGGTAGTGAATAATCAAGGTTGCGCCCTCTACTCAATGTTGCGTCATACACCTCAAAGTTGCACCGATGGAACTTCAACGGTCGCGTCGGGTATAGGTTGCCGTACACTTACTGCGACCGACCGTCACAAAAAACACTGTCAACCAGTGAACGCCTCGCAGTAAGTTCGGGCGCGTTGGGTTGACGCCGGGTGGACGGCGGCTGGGTGGGGCGGGTAGGAGGCGATCCGGTGAGGGAGCCATACATGTGCGCTAACCTAAAATGGGTATTGACCGCAATTAATCCGGACCGCTAGATCAAACCTAAGTGTGCGTGCCGCTGGGAGGAGGATTTAACCTTGATCCGGCCGTCTCATGACATATTTTTCTCACGTGCGTGAAGTTGCGTTCTAATTCTAAGTTCTTACCTTCTAACTTCTAACCGATCAAATCAAATCAATTATTTATTTGCAAAATAAATAATTGATTTGATTCAATAAATTGTATTGCAGCGGAGCCGATCGACCGCGAGTGGTCGACGGAGAAGCCAGCGTTTGTTGTGTGGGCGGTGGGCGCGCTGGACGCGGCGCGCGAGCCCGCCTTCCACCGCCTGTGGCCGCGCGCCGTCGACGTCGCTCTCAACATCTCGCAGCCGGCCGCCAGCGACTGCGTGGAGTTCAGCGTGTGGGTATACTGTGTAGACCGCGACACCCCCGTATGTGGGGAGTGACCCGCCTTCCACCGCCTGTGGCCGCGCGCCGTCGACGTCGCGCTCAACATCTCGCAGCCGGCCGCCAGCGACTGCGTGGAGTTCAGCGTGTGGGTATACTGTGTAGACCGCGACACCCCCGTGTGTGGGGAGTGACCCGCCTTCCACCGCCTGTGGCCGCGCGCCGTCGACGTCGCGCTCAACATTTCGCAGCCGGCCGCCAGCGACTGCGTGGAGTTCAGCGTGTGGGTATACTGTGTAGACCGCGACACCCCCGTGTGTGGGGAGTGACCCGCCTTTCTTTTATATCTTTGTAATGCTTCCTGGTGTACATAATGACCTCATTAATGGCATGGTATAGTGATGGCAGTGTTAAGATATTATAGTCCCTAAATAGGTCTCTCAGTGAGTTACGCGGCTTCAAGTTGTAGATGGCTGGCACTGCTCGTTTTTGCAGAAGAAATATGATGTCTACATAGGCACATTTCCCCTACAGCACGACTCCGTAAGTCAAAGCTATGAAAATAACTATAAGAACCCAGTTTTGCGGTATCTGCATCAGTTATGTCTCTTATTTTCCTAACAGCGTATGCAGCAGAACATAGTTTCTTACTGACAGCTAAGTGCGTATCCCACCGTATCTTTGAATCCACATTCAAACCTAGGAAATCCGTACTATCAGAGAACTCTTAAAGTTTGGTCCCCCAGAACCAACTTAGGTCCATAGTATTTTAGTTGGCGGCAAATTGAGAATAAAATACATTTTGTTTATTTGGGGTTCACAAGTAGGTTGTTTGTCGTGAACCATTTCAATACAGGATTAACAATCGTTTCGGCTCGATCACTGTTTCTTGGCACGTTAAACAAAAGTGACACATCTGCAAATATAACTATACGAGCTAAATCAGACAAGAACAAAATGATAAAAAAATTAAAAAGAACTTGAAAAACTTACTACTTAACAAGGCATACTACTCAATAGATGAATTTTTAAAAGATCGATCAGTGAAGGAATGTTTTAGCCTAATAGTAATAATACATATATTTTTATAACTAATTATCTTCTGTCCCGTCTTTAATGTAATTCTAAAGATATACCTATTCTTATGAAAATTTTAATAAAAGGTTAATATATTTATTAGTTTTATTACGAATGTTAAGTAGCAATTGTGTGAGTGCATGTTAGCTATAAGATTATATTGCTGTGCCCTAACAGGGTTCATGTTTTGGACTCTAATGTATTGATAAGACCTTTGTTAACAACATGATGCAATCAATAAATAAATAAATAAATAAATAAATAAAACCTTCTAGCATATATGGTAAGTCATTTATATAGGTCAAAAATAGGAAGGGGCTCAAGATAGGTCCTTGAGGGTCGCCTATTTTAACCAATATTTCCCTAGATTTAGATCCATTTACATCAACACAGCGTGTTCTGTTAGATAGATATGACCGTAGCACATCCAGGGATTTGCCCTTGACACCATAATAACTAAGTTTTGCCAACAACGTCAAGTGGTCCACACAATCGAAGGCCTTGGACAAATCACAACTTCTAGATCTCTTTTATAATATTTGGTAATAGTATCTTTATTTTATGGCTCTGGCGTCAGGGGCACGAATGGCACGATTTTCCGATGGCGTGAATGGCCGTCATTGGCGGTAAAAAGGTTAAGAGCAATCTCAGAAACATACTGAATGTGTTCTTATTTGTACAGAGGTTCGTCGTCCGCTCCCCCGGCGTGGGAGACGGCCGAGTTGTTCGACCCGGCGCTGCGCGTGTTCGAGTTCCGGCTCGGGCCCGCGGGCGGCGCGCGCGGCCCGGCGGGGCGCGGCACGGGCGACAGCGGGAGCGGAGGCGGGGGCGGCAGCGGGGGCGGGGCGCCCCTTGCCTGGTACGTCAACGGGCAGCTCGCGCCCGACCTGCAGATCCGCCGCGGCCTGCACTACACCTTCAAGGTCAGTCTGACTGTCACCGGCAGCCTCGCACATGAGTGACCAAGATATCACGTCTTTAACAAGACTAAAGTGTTCTATACATGCGATGATAAGGATGCACCTGTCTTTTGATACTTCTCAATTTGATTTATTTACCGAATCCTCTATCTATATTTGTTTTCACGACACTAGCTCGGAAAGCCCTTTTTTAATCTTTATAAGATAGAAAAACTGAATTTATCCACAAGAGAGCAAAGAATATTTGAAATCCGAATGTGTCAAAAATTGTAGTTTGACACTCACACTGCCACACACACTAACTCTATATAAGTAACTATCCTATGTAATATGTAGATATTAGACAGAATATATCATAATCCCAACGTGAACAGTTGTTTGACTACACCCATCCGTACATGGCGAACTGCCAGTGCGGCCTTGTGCCGTGCAGCCGCGGCCGGCGCGCTGCGCCAGCCAGTAAACATAATCCCAACGTGAACAGTTGTTTGACTACACCCATCCGTACATGGCGAACTGCCAGTGCGGCCTTGTGCCGTGCAGCCGCGGCCGGCGCGCTGCGCCAGCCAGTAAACATAATCCCAACGTGAACAGTTGTTTGACTACACCCATCCGTACATGGCGAACTGCCAGTGCGGCCTTGTGCCGTGCAGCCGCGGCCGGCGCGCTGCGCCAGCCAGTAAACATAATCCCAACGTGAACAGTTGTTTGACTACACCCATCCGTACATGGCGAACTGCTAGTGCGGCCTTGTGCCGTGCAGCCGCGGCCGGCGCGCTGCGCCAGCCAGTAAACATAATCCCAACGTGAACAGTTGTTTGACTACACCCATCCGTACATGGCGAACTGCCAGTGCGGCCTTGTGCCGTGCAGCCGCGGCCGGCGCGCTGCGCCAGCCAGTAAACATAATCCCAACGTGAACAGTTGTTTGACTACACCCATCCGTACATGGCGAACTGCCAGTGCGGCCTTGTGCCGTGCAGCCGCGGCCGGCGCGCTGCGCCAGCCAGTAAACATAATCCCAACGTGAACAGTTGTTTGACTACACCCATCCGTACATGGCGAACTGCCAGTGCGGCCTTGTGCCGTGCAGCCGCGGCCGGCGCGCTGCGCCAGCCAGTAAACATAATCCCAACGTGAACAGTTGTTTGACTACACCCATCCGTACATGGCGAACTGCCAGTGCGGCCTTGTGCCGTGCAGCCGCGGCCGGCGCGCTGCGCCAGCCAGTAAACATAATCCCAACGTGAACAGTTGTTTGACTACACCCATCCGTACATGGCGAACTGCCAGTGCGGCCTTGTGCCGTGCAGCCGCGGCCGGCGCGCTGCGCCAGCCAGTAAACATAATCCCAACGTGAACAGTTGTTTGACTACACCCATCCGTACATGGCGAACTGCCAGTGCGGCCTTGTGCCGTGAAGCCGCGGCCGGCGCGCTGCGCCAGCCAGTAAACATAATCCCAACGTGAACAGTTGTTTGACTACACCCATCCGTACATGGCGAACTGCCAGTGCGGCCTTGTGCCGTGCAGCCGCGGCCGGCGCGCTGCGCCAGCCAGTAAACATAATCCCAACGTGAACAGTTGTTTGACTACACCCATCCGTACATGGCGAACTGCCAGTGCGGCCTTGTGCCGTGCAGCCGCGGCCGGCGCGCTGCGCCAGCCAGTAAACATAATCCCAACGTGAACAGTTGTTTGACTACACCCATCCGTACATGGCGAACTGCCAGTGCGGCCTTGTGCCGTGCAGCCGCGGCCGGCGCGCTGCGCCAGCCAGTAAACATAATCCCAACGTGAACAGTTGTTTGACTACACCCATCCGTACATGGCGAACTGCCAGTGCGGCCTTGTGCCGTGCAGCCGCGGCCGGCGCGCTGCGCCAGCCAGTAAACAACGAATAAGTGATTTAAAATGTGACTGAAAAGTGAATAATTTTAAAATGAACAAGCTACTAGTGCGCAAGATATATAAATTCCACAAATAGTACAGTAGTAAAGAACTTTCTAAAGTGAACGAGAAATTTAAAATACTTAAACACTAATCATAAAATATAAATAAAAGAACCAAAATACGAAATAGTGTTAGCAACAAGTTTTAATGGAATCTATGCGGGGAGCTGGGATATATATAGATAGTTGTATGCTGCTGGGACTGGGAGTAGATGGTGTCGAGGATTGCGACTAGTGCGAGACTGCGAGTCAGGATGTCCAGCGCATGCGGTAACGTTTCTAGAAGCATGAATCTATGCCGGGAGCTGGGATATATATAGATAGTTGTATGCTGCTGGGACTGGGAGTAGATGGTGTCGAGGATTGCGACTAGTGCGAGACTGCGAGTCAGGATGTCCAGCGCATGCGGTAACGTTTCTAGAAGCATGAATCTATGCCGGGAGCTGGGATATATATAGATAGTTGTATGCTGCTGGGACTGGGAGTAGATGGTGTCGAGGATTGCGACTAGTGCGAGACTGCGAGTCAGGATGTCCAGCGCATGCGGTAACGTTTCTAGAAGCATGAATCTATGCCGGGAGCTGGGATATATATAGATAGTTGTATGCTGCTGGGACTGGGAGTAGATGGTGTCGAGGATTGCGACTAGTGCGAGACTGCGAGTCAGGATGTCCAGCGCATGCGGTAACGTTTCTAGAAGCATGAATCTATGCCGGGAGCTGGGATATATATAGATAGTTGTATGCTGCTGGGACTGGGAGTAGATGGTGTCGAGGATTGCGACTAGTGCGAGACTGCGAGTCAGGATGTCCAGCGCATGCGGTAACGTTTCTAGAAGCATGAATCTATGCCGGGAGCTGGGATATATATAGATAGTTGTATGCTGCTGGGACTGGGAGTAGATGGTGTCGAGGATTGCGACTAGTGCGAGACTGCGAGTCAGGATGTCCAGCGCATGCGGTAACGTTTCTAGAAGCATGAATCTATGCCGGGAGCTGGGATATATATAGATAGTTGTATGCTGCTGGGACTGGGAGTAGATGGTGTCGAGGATTGCGACTAGTGCGAGACTGCGAGTCAGGATGTCCAGCGCATGCGGTAACGTTTCTAGAAGCATGAATCTATGCCGGGAGCTGGGATATATATAGATAGTTGTATGCTGCTGGGACTGGGAGTAGATGGTGTCGAGGATTGCGACTAGTGCGAGACTGCGAGTCAGGATGTCCAGCGCATGCGGTAACGTTTCTAGAAGCATGAATCTATGCCGGGAGCTGGGATATATATAGATAGTTGTATGCTGCTGGGACTGGGAGTAGATGGTGTCGAGGATTGCGACTAGTGCGAGACTGCGAGTCAGGATGTCCAGCGCATGCGGTAACGTTTCTAGAAGCATGAATCTATGCCGGGAGCTGGGATATATATAGATAGTTGTATGCTGCTGGGACTGGGAGTAGATGGTGTCGAGGATTGCGACTAGTGCGAGACTGCGAGTCAGGATGTCCAGCGCATGCGGTAACGTTTCTAGAAGCATGAATCTATGCCGGGAGCTGGGATATATATAGATAGTTGTATGCTGCTGGGACTGGGAGTAGATGGTGTCGAGGATTGCGACTAGTGCGAGACTGCGAGTCAGGATGTCCAGCGCATGCGGTAACGTTTCTAGAAGCATGAATCTATGCCGGGAGCTGGGATATATATAGATAGTTGTATGCTGCTGGGACTGGGAGTAGATGGTGTCGAGGATTGCGACTAGTGCGAGACTGCGAGTCAGGATGTCCAGCGCATGCGGTAACGTTTCTAGAAGCATGAATCTATGCCGGGAGCTGGGATATATATAGATAGTTGTATGCTGCTGGGACTGGGAGTAGATGGTGTCGAGGATTGCGACTAGTGCGAGACTGCGAGTCAGGATGTCCAGCGCATGCGGTAACGTTTCTAGAAGCATGAATCTATGCCGGGAGCTGGGATATATATAGATAGTTGTATGCTGCTGGGACTGGGAGTAGATGGTGTCGAGGATTGCGACTAGTGCGAGACTGCGAGTCAGGATGTCCAGCGCATGCGGTAACGTTTCTAGAAGCATGAATCTATGCCGGGAGCTGGGATATATATAGATAGTTGTATGCTGCTGGGACTGGGAGTAGATGGTGTCGAGGATTGCGACTAGTGCGAGACTGCGAGTCAGGATGTCCAGCGCATGCGGTAACGTTTCTAGAAGCATGAATCTATGCCGGGAGCTGGGATATATATAGATAGTTGTATGCTGCTGGGACTGGGAGTAGATGGTGTCGAGGATTGCGACTAGTGCGAGACTGCGAGTCAGGATGTCCAGCGCATGCGGTAACGTTTCTAGAAGCATGAATCTATGCCGGGAGCTGGGATATATATAGATAGTTGTATGCTGCTGGGACTGGGAGTAGATGGTGTCGAGGATTGCGACTAGTGCGAGACTGCGAGTCAGGATGTCCAGCGCATGCGGTAACGTTTCTAGAAGCATGAATCTATGCCGGGAGCTGGGATATATATAGATAGTTGTATGCTGCTGGGACTGGGAGTAGATGGTGTCGAGGATTGCGACTAGTGCGAGACTGCGAGTCAGGATGTCCAGCGCATGCGGTAACGTTTCTAGAAGCATGAATCTATGCCGGGAGCTGGGATATATATAGATAGTTGTATGCTGCTGGGACTGGGAGTAGATGGTGTCGAGGATTGCGACTAGTGCGAGACTGCGAGTCAGGATGTCCAGCGCATGCGGTAACGTTTCTAGAAGCATGAATCTATGCCGGGAGCTGGGATATATATAGATAGTTGTATGCTGCTGGGACTGGGAGTAGATGGTGTCGAGGATTGCGACTAGTGCGAGACTGCGAGTCAGGATGTCCAGCGCATGCGGTAACGTTTCTAGAAGCATGAATCTATGCCGGGAGCTGGGATATATATAGATAGTTGTATGCTGCTGGGACTGGGAGTAGATGGTGTCGAGGATTGCGACTAGTGCGAGACTGCGAGTCAGGATGTCCAGCGCATGCGGTAACGTTTCTAGAAGCATGAATCTATGCCGGGAGCTGGGATATATATAGATAGTTGTATGCTGCTGGGACTGGGAGTAGATGGTGTCGAGGATTGCGACTAGTGCGAGACTGCGAGTCAGGATGTCCAGCGCATGCGGTAACGTTTCTAGAAGCATGAATCTATGCCGGGAGCTGGGATATATATAGATAGTTGTATGCTGCTGGGACTGGGAGTAGATGGTGTCGAGGATTGCGACTAGTGCGAGACTGCGAGTCAGGATGTCCAGCGCATGCGGTAACGTTTCTAGAAGCATGAATCTATGCCGGGAGCTGGGATATATATAGATAGTTGTATGCTGCTGGGACTGGGAGTAGATGGTGTCGAGGATTGCGACTAGTGCGAGACTGCGAGTCAGGATGTCCAGCGCATGCGGTAACGTTTCTAGAAGCATGAATCTATGCCGGGAGCTGGGATATATATAGATAGTTGTATGCTGCTGGGACTGGGAGTAGATGGTGTCGAGGATTGCGACTAGTGCGAGACTGCGAGTCAGGATGTCCAGCGCATGCGGTAACGTTTCTAGAAGCATGAATCTATGCCGGGAGCTGGGATATATATAGATAGTTGTATGCTGCTGGGACTGGGAGTAGATGGTGTCGAGGATTGCGACTAGTGCGAGACTGCGAGTCAGGATGTCCAGCGCATGCGGTAACGTTTCTAGAAGCATGAATCTATGCCGGGAGCTGGGATATATATAGATAGTTGTATGCTGCTGGGACTGGGAGTAGATGGTGTCGAGGATTGCGACTAGTGCGAGACTGCGAGTCAGGATGTCCAGCGCATGCGGTAACGTTTCTAGAAGCATGAATCTATGCCGGGAGCTGGGATATATATAGATAGTTGTATGCTGCTGGGACTGGGAGTAGATGGTGTCGAGGATTGCGACTAGTGCGAGACTGCGAGTCAGGATGTCCAGCGCATGCGGTAACGTTTCTAGAAGCATGAATCGGCTGAATGGTTTAGAAGAAAATATGTAAAATGAAGCTAGTGTCATCACACTTCATTTCAATGTGCTGCGCAATAGTTTAAAGATGCCGTTTGGACCGCTCGCTCTAATCTGTGCCGAACACTGACAGTGACAGTTGGGAGCGGTCACTTGTTTTATTGGAAATTGCAAGCTAACGAAAGTTCATGTTATAATTAAATAGTATAGATAATATTAAGGAATTGGAGAAATAATAGCTTCAAATGTTAGTGTCCATTGATACTATTGGTGGGTTTGGTGGCTCCCGCTCCACAAAAACATACTTACACTTACTGGTAGATCACTTTACAAGATATGCTTTCATTTTAACTTCCAAAACTCAAAGTTCTAGTGATTTTATAAAACTTATACAGAAAGTACCACAAGGAAGTAAAATTGGTTTGATCTTGTCTGATCAGTATCCAGGAATAAATTCAAAAGAATTTAAAAACTTTTTGAATAGAGAAAAAATACCAATTATCTTCACTGCGGTAAATGCACCATTTCGAACGGATTGAATGAAAGATTAAACCAAACCTTGGTAAACAAAATTAGGTGTAAGATAAATGAAAGGAAAGATAAAATAGCCTGGACAACTGATGCACATGAATGTACCAAAAGATATAATGAGACAGAACATACTGTGACAAAATTTTCACCAAAATATTTATTAGAAGGTATAAGTGATAATATTCTACCGGAGGAAATAAAACCAAAAAGAACATTTAATGATTTATCGCAAGATAGGGAAATTGCAGTGGAAAACACACTAAAGTCACATAATAATAACAAAAAACAATTTGATAAAAACAGAAAACATTGCCAAATAATAGTAGGAGATACAGTATTTGTTGAGAATGGAAATCGATTAAACAGAAAAAAAATTGATTAATCATAATCATAATCATAATCCATTTATTGGTAATATAAATTACATGTCAGAGGTACATTTACATTGTTGTACTCGTAGAATATTTATTACACTACAAGGATTGTTTATATTATAAGTATTACATGTCAGTAACTATGTTAATTAATTGTAATGTATGTATAGAGTACATTAGCGATACATTTTTAATACACAACACTGGGACTGGGACAAAATAATTCCTTGTGGTCATAGAACGCCTGCTCAATTAGCCATTTTTTAAGTTTTGCCTTAAATACGGATGTACTCTGAGCAGCAATAATGTCACCTGGGAGGTGGTTGTATACCTTGCGACCCATGATATGGGCGAGTTTTTTTGACTTCGCGAGTCTGTGCGATACAAGGGGCAGCTTTCCTGCGCGCATACTGCGGGTCGCGTACCTACGTGGGACGTCCTTTCCACAAAGTGTGGCCACTTCATCGCGAGCAGTCACCGCCATTTGGAATATCAACAGTGACGGTAGCGTCAATATACCTAGCATTTTAAAAATTGGTTTTGCCGAGTTTGTTTGTGAGACGCGCGCTATTGCACGTACTGCACGCTTCTGCAGGCGAAAAGCTCTCTCGCGATCGGCGGCTCCAGCCCACAGCTCAACTCCGTACTGCAGGTGCGCATGTACCGATGCAAAATAGCAGGCCCGCACCATTTCCGTCGGAAGTATTCGCGCCAACCGTTTTAGGGCAAAGCAGGCCGTCGACAGTTTAGTGCACACCTTATCAATATGTAAACTCCAGGTCAGGCTACTGTCCAGTTCAAAACCCAGGAATGTTGAGCTGGAGACTTGGTCAATGATATTGCCAGCAGCCAATACTGACAGCGATCTCACTGGGCGACCGGACAGATCGAAGGCTATGTGTTGGGTCTTTCTCGTATTTAAAATGAGGCCGTTGTCGGTAAACCAGTTTGCTACCGATGCGGCTGTCAAATTTAATTTATCCTCAAGCTCTTCATAGGTTGGGGCGTACACGACAACCGCGACATCATCAGCATACATGTATGTCTCTCCACTGTGAATGGCGTCTGGCAGGTCGTTCAGCAGTAACGAGAAGAGGATATTTGACACGGAGGATCCCTGTGCCACGCCCATACTTGTTGTTATTGCGTCTGATCTTACGCGACCGCTGTCCGCAACAACAACCTGCTTTCTGTTCCGCAGCAGGTCTGTTACTAGCGCCAGTGAAGGACCTTCAAGGCCATAGTGTCGCAGTTTATTGACCAGAACTTCATGATCTGCGACGTCGAACGCCTTAGATAGGTCGCAACATAGAACTGCAACCTGGTTTCTGAGTTCACGAGCCTCCATTATCTGTCGAACTACAGCGCGTGTTAGCGAGGTTGTGGAGTGACCTTTCCGATATGCATATTGTCTATTAGATAAGCACTTAGTTGTGTTAAGGAAATCCGTCAACCTCGAGCTTAGGCCGTGCTCAAGAATCTTGCTTATCACTGGGATAATGGCAACTGGTCTGTATCCATCGATGTCACTTCTCTTTCCCTTCCCTTTGAAAAGCGGCGATATACGGCTTTCTTTTAATGGATCGGGAAAGACGCCCTCGCGGAGGCATCTATTGTAAATGGTCGCGAGAATTGGAGACAGTTCCGCTGCGACGGAATAAATTAACGTAACGGATATGTCGTAAATATCGCGGGTTGCTTTTTTGGCTACACGCGAGGTGATTATGCGAAATACTTCGTCAGGTGTAAACGGTTCGAGCCTGAGGCAGCGGTCCGCGGGAGGGCGCGCCGCGCGCAACGCGGCGAGCGCGCGCGACACGTCGCTGCGGCGCAGCGCCGGCAAATCGACTGTTCATGGCATCGGCAGCAGCCTTTTTCGTCTGAAATTTTGCTCCATCCGAGTCCGTTATGAGATCTGTAAAATCTACTTGATCACGAAAAGTATTCCCTTTTTCTTGATTTATTACAGCCCACATAGATCGAATAGTGTTCGTGCTGTTGTTTATTTTGGTACTATAAAACTGAGCTTTTTTCGCATGCAAAAGGTTAATGTACTTATTGTTCATACTTGAAACTAGATTTTTAACATGTTCGTTCTCTGGTAATTGTTTTCCTAGCTCGATAATTTCGAACAATAACATCTTAAGGTCGTAAATATCGCTCGTCACCCATGATTCCACTCTTGTTGTTCATGGTTTTTATCGGAAAACAAATTTCGAATTTATTTCTAAGTATGGTAATCAAGGATACAATCAGTTTCACGACGGACTCATTATTTCTGTGGATAATTTCATGCCAATCCACACTCCGTATCGCCGCTCGATATTCGTGGTAGTATCGTGGCGAGTAGACCCTTGCGCGGCGGGTGAGGGGCGCGGGCGGGGCGCGCGGGCGCAGCAGATTCAGGGTCAGGAGGGAGCAAACGCCAGCGTGTCATCACTGTGGCCACGCAGAGGACACAGCTCTGCACACGCTGGCGGAGTGCACCCAATGGGCGCAACCGCGCGGAAACCTGGTCGCGGCCATCGGGGCGGACCTGTCATTGCCTACTGTAATCAAGGCGATGACGGCAGATGAAAGGTGCTGGCAAGCATTAGCCTCCTTCTGCGAGGAGGTTATGGCAGAAAAAGAGGCGGCTGAGCGCGCTCGGGAGGAGGACGTGGATGCCCACCCGATGCGACGCAGAAGAGTGGGACGCAGGCGATTGGCCCACGATCGCCACCTGCCGCCCTAGAGAGGACCTC
This sequence comes from Epinotia ramella, assembly GCA_947578815.1. Lineage (NCBI taxonomy): Eukaryota > Metazoa > Arthropoda > Insecta > Lepidoptera > Tortricidae > Epinotia > Epinotia ramella. Next base: position 47,641 of record OX388221.1, read on the forward strand.
CGGGAGGCAGTCGTGGGGACGACTGCCATCCGAAGGAGATAGGTCCTCGAGTCGGAGGGGGTGCCAAATGTTCGGGCACGCTCCTGATAGTGGTCTTGGAGAGCCCATTTCTCCCGAGATGAGTCCAACGGACACCTGCTGGCGGAGCCGAGGTAGAGTCCGATAGAGTTCCCTTAGCTTCGCCATAAGCAGCGAGAAGGAACACCGTGGGGTTTTAGTCGGTAGTACGGACGGTTTCCGGGAGTCCGACATACCCGCCCGTGCATCCCCGGCCGGGCGGGATGCGTAAAAGCATTTCCCCACGTAAAAAAAAAAAAAAAAAAAAGGCGACCTGGCTGTCCATGGAACTGGTCCCCCACGCCCAATCCACCTCTGTTCGTTCAAGTACTGTCGTACTATCAATGCATAGTGAGGCGGTGCACCGTCTTGCATAAAAAAAAAGTTGCGGTCCAGCTGTCTGGCGATAGGCAACTCGTCTTCAATTTGCTCCTCTATCACCCCACGAAGCATGTGTATTTAATTTCCTCCCGTTAGGCGTCCTTCAATAAAAATAGGCCCAATTATTATGTTTTTGAATACACCTGCCCACACGTTCGCACTGAACCTTTGCTGGTAGTGGTATTCTTTTATTTTATGTGGGTTATTAAAAGACCACCAGTGTTCGTTCATTATGAATGTTGTAGATTCCTAATCTCGTAAAAAGAGCTTCGTCAGTCCACAAAACATTTTCTTCTCGGTTGTTTATTAACCAACGGCAAAAGTCTTGTCGTGGGCCGGCGTCACCGGCGTGGAATGCTTGCACTGGTTGGAAGTGGTATGGATGCATGCCTGCCGTATTTAATAATTTCCACATCACGTACTGACTAACGCCGAAGCGCCGTGCTGCGTCGTTGGTGCTCCTCCTAGGGTCTTCCTCGAAGAACGCGAATACCTCTTCCTCGATCTCCACTGCCAAGGGAGGTCTCCCTCCTCGGCCTTGAGCGTGCGCCGGTGCAGTGAACTGTCCGTGGTCTAATAAACGCTGCGTCACTCTCATAAACGTCCTGGGGTTAGGTATTTGTGGTGCAATTACACCAGCATTTTCCAGGCGGGGCACACTTTCTTCAGCCGAGCGGTAACTGTATTTTCTCCACTGAGAAAGTAACTACGAACCATTTCAAAGTACTCGCGGTTTGTAAACATCGCGAATCGTGTCGCGCGCAGACCCGCGCGCGCGCAGCTACAGGAAGTACGGAAACGGGGCGCGGGCACTCACCGGGGGGTTGAAGCGCGGACTGATCGATCAAAGCAAAGCAAAGGGATGCATTGCTGCCAAATCGTGCGGCGCGCTGCCCTGCCGGCCGCTCATCCCCACCCCGCCGCCCTCTACCTCATACCGCACCTTTGACGCCTTGTAATTAGTGCCCCCATACGTTAAAAAATTGGATGAAGGATTAATTAATGGTAATGAAAAAAAAATGTGTATTTTATTTGTTGAATGTCATCTATTATCGATACCAAAGATGTGGTGAAATTTATTGTACCGGTGAAAAAGTAACCCTGTATAAAAATAAATGTGTTTTTTTTTATAATAATTAAGATTCCTTTTAAACTTTTATTCGTACTACATAATATATTATATAGGTACCATTTATTACCTACATGGCTACTTGTTAAAAAAGTAGGTACCTACCAAATTGTGTAATTTAATTGTACTATGTCTAAGTGATATAAATCATATAATAGTACATTACTGCTGAGACCAGTAAGTAAGCCATCCTGGACGAGTATGATTAAGCCGGCCGAGCCGAAGTCGCCGAAGGCACGCTGCCTACCTGCTCCGCTATTATTATCATTATTATTAAGAATTATTACAAAAATGTCGCCAATAGTACCTTTCATGTAAGCTTATGAACTGAGGAACTAATTTATGTAATTTTTACGCGAAGTGTCATACTTTTTTTTTAAAGAATGCCTAGAAGTGTTACAAAATTTGGAACAAAATTTAAAAACTTGTGGCTTTAAATGGTTTTCTTTGCAATATCTTGAAAAGTTTTGGCATGTTTTTTTATTTTCCTTAATCAGTCATTTATTGGCTATTAAATAAATCCTTTTTTGAGGTCTAAATTTAATTAGTTTTTTCACAATTACAAGTTTTAGGCCGACAGGTGGGTTTTCTAAAAAAAAAATCTAAAAACTCGAATAACTTGCAAACCAATGAGTTTTGACCCCCGGTTGACTGGATCTAAATCATTGCAAATGAGCTATAGAATAACCCCTTTCAAGGAATACGTCGAATTTCCCGTCACCCTGTATATAGCAAGGTACACCAGGATACAAGGCAGGCAGGGAATCCTTGGAACCTGATCCTGATTCGGTCGAGTATCAATCGTGAACATGTATAGGCCTGTCCAGACATGACAATATTCACCCATCCGTTTTTTTTTAATGTAGTATTTTCCTCGCTTTAGTGAGATGAAAAGTTTACACACGGGTGCGGTTACTTTACGTCTCGTGTGTTGCAACACTCGTTATGCTCAGGATTCTATTTTTGAACCTCTCGCTTCGCTCAGGATAATTTTTCATCAAAATAACTGTTTAAAGTACAAACGTTTTGTTGGTTACATTTGCACCAATTTCATAATTATATGGCAGTAGTACATCCCTGAAACACGCTATCGTTGTTGTCCCGCACCTACGAGTAAGGCTGCCTTCGAAATCTGAATTATACGAGTGCTAAGTTGTCAAGGTGTTTCATGCAAATAAGGTAGTAAGTGCAGTGACGTGTAGTAGGTAAACATTGTAAATAATAACTTTTAATCGTTTGGCATTACGGAAAATCAGAAACAGGATAAATACCGCTAAATACCGGATGAATACCATACATAAATGAAGTAGTTATCTATGCCGGCGGCATACATACCGTGGGGCGCCGCGGACGCCCCAGTCGAACTGTTCCCTAGAGCTAACACGTGCGATGTGCAGGTGTTCGGCGGCAACAACCCGCACTCGGCGGACGAGTACCACCCGCTGATCGTGACGACGGAGGGTCGCGGCGGGCTGGAGCGGCTGCCCGAGGCGGCGCAGCGCGCGCAGCGCGTGCTGGCCGGCGTGCACTACACCAGGCGCGGCCGGCTCAGTCCCACCGCAGGTACGTGACGCGACAGTAGCGTCATGCTGGAGCGGCTGCCCGAGGCGGCGCAGCGCGTGCTGGCCGGCGTGCACTACACCAGGCGCGGCCGGCTCAGTCCCACCGCAGGTACGTGACGCGACAGTAGCGTCATGCTGGAGCGGCTGCCCGAGGCGGCGCAGCGCGTGCTGGCCGGCGTGCACTACACCAGGCGCGGCCGGCTCAGTCCCACCGCAGGTACGTGACGCGACAGTAGCGTCATGCTGGAGCGGCTGGTCGAGGCGGCGCAGCGCGTGCTGGCCGGCGTGCACTACACCAGGCGCGGCCGGCTCAGTCCCACCGCAGGTACGTGACGCGACAGTAGCGTCATGCTGGAGCGGCTGGTCGAGGCGGCGCAGCGCGTGCTGGCCGGCGTGCACTACACCAGGCGCGGCCGGCTCAGTCCCACCGCAGGTACGTGACGCGACAGTAGCGTCATGCTGGAGCGGCTGGTCGAGGCGGCGCAGCGCGTGCTGGCCGGCGTGCACTACACCAGGCGCGGCCGGCTCAGTCCCACCGCAGGTACGTGACGCGACAGTAGCGTCATGCTGGAGCGGCTGCCCGAGGCGGCGCAACGCGCGCAGCGCGTGCTGGCCGGCGTGCACTACACCAGGCGCGGCCGGCTCAGTCCCACCGCAGGTACGTGACGCGACAGTAGCGTCATGCTGGAGCGGCTGCCCGAGGCGGCGCAGCGCGTGCTGGCCGGCGTGCACTACACCAGGCGCGGCCGGCTCAGTCCCACCGCAGGTACGTGACGCGACAGTAGCGTCATGCTGGAGCGGCTGGTCGAGGCGGCGCAGCGCGTGCTGGCCGGCGTGCACTACACCAGGCGCGGCCGGCTCAGTCCCACCGCAGGTACGTGACGCGACAGTAGCGTCATGCTGGAGCGGCTGGTCGAGGCGGCGCAGCGCGTGCTGGCCGGCGTGCACTACACCAGGCGCGGCCGGCTCAGTCCCACCGCAGGTACGTGACGCGACAGTAGCGTCATGCTGGAGCGGCTGGTCGAGGCGGCGCAGCGCGTGCTGGCCGGCGTGCACTACACCAGGCGCGGCCGGCTCAGTCCCACCGCAGGTACGTGACGCGACAGTAGCGTCATGCTGGAGCGGCTGGTCGAGGCGGCGCAGCGCGTGCTGGCCGGCGTGCACTACACCAGGCGCGGCCGGCTCAGTCCCACCGCAGGTACGTGACGCGACAGTAGCGTCATGCTGGAGCGGCTGCCCGAGGCGGCGCAACGCGCGAAGCGCGTGCTGGCCGGCGTGCACTACACCAGGCGCGGCCGGCTCAGTCCCACCGCAGGTACGTGACGCGACAGTAGCGTCATGCTGGAGCGGCTGCCCGAGGCGGCGCAGCGCGTGCTGGCCGGCGTGCGCTACACCAGGCGCGGCCGGCTCAGTCCCACCGCAGGTACGTGACGCGACAGTAGCGTCATGCTGGAGCGGCTGGTCGAGGCGGCGCAGCGCGTGCTGGCCGGCGTGCACTACACCAGGCGCGGCCGGCTCAGTCCCACCGCAGGTACGTAACGCGACAGTAGCGTCATGCTAGAGCGGCTGCCCGAGGCGGCGCAGTGCGTGCTGGCCGGCGTGCACTACACCAGGCGCGGCCGGCTCAGTCCCACCGCAGGTACGTGACGCGACAGTAGCGTCATGCTGGAGCGGCTGCCCGAGGCGGCCCAGCGCGTGCTGGCCGGCGTGCACTACACCAGGCGCGGCCGGCTCAGTCCCACCGCAGGTACGTGACGCGACAGTAGCGTCATGCTAGAGCGGCTGCCCGAGGCGGCGCAGCGCGTGCTGGCCGGCGTGCACTACACCAGGCGCGGCCGGCTCAGTCCCACCGCAGGTACGTGACGCGACAGTAGCGTCATGCTGGAGCGGCTGCCTTCTGCTGCCGCTGCTACTCTTGTCATGACTGTAATTCAATAGTACATTACTACAGAGGCCGGGAAGTAAGGGGTTGCCGTCCAAGCGTAGCGAGGTCGGATAGTTATGAGGCTGGCAGCCCCTTTTCACGCCGAGTTATATATAGTGCTTTTCTCAAACATGCAATAAAATAAATTAAAAAAACTCCAAGAAATCAAACTTTAATTTTCATGGCTGAAAGCCGTGATCCTGTGCCACATATTGTGAAATGGAAATTTAAAAAGACCATCTTGCCGGCCTAGGTCTCCAATTTTGTATGAAATGACATTACGGGTCTCTCGTCTCGCTGCGCCCGAAACGTGACACTTCGAAGCCCATCATGAAGAACACAACGTCAATATTTCATTACATGTTTGAGAAAATTGACTTTATTGTGTTTGGCTAATTTTCAATTGAAGTATGTCTCTTGATGGTATTGTGTTCCCAGCGGGCCCGCTGTGCCTGGCGGCGCACGCGCCGGGCGCGGACCCGCGGCGCGCGGCGGACTTCGCGTCCTTCCGCGCCTTCAACCGCAGCCTCGCCTGGACATGCGCCGCCGGAGCCCCCGCCGAGCTCGCCGTGCTGCCCAACGACACCTGGCCCGACCTCGTCTACTACAACTCCTTCACTCACGCGGGTACGTGCACGACCAACTACGAACAGATAATGGGAGAGGATCCAAAGGAATGGGATCGATATCGCTGGATACTCAATCGCTCGTATGCGCCGATGCTATACAAAACGTATGACAGCTATCGTCATCGCACCAGTAAAGGGGTGGACCTTCTGGACTATTATTTGTTCTGCTGCTACTTAAGATTGCGGTTGCAGGCATGGGCGGGCGCATCTTCGTGGTGGACCGGCCGCGGCGCAACCTCAACAAGAAGGGCAGCGGCGCCGCGGCGGCCGGCGCCAGCTTGGCGCTGCTGCTGGCCGCCACCGCCACCGCCATCGCCACCGCCAGGCTCTAGCGGACCCACTGGTCAGTTCCTTCCTACCAAGCCTCTCAACAAGAAGGGCAGCGGCGCCGCGGCGGCCGGCGCCAGCCTGGCGCTGCTGCTGGCCGCCACCGCCACCGCCATCGCCACCGCGAGGCTCTAGCGGACCCACTGGTCAGTTCCTTCCTACCATGCCTCTCAACAAGAAGGGCAGCGGCGCCGCGGCGGCCGGCGCCAGCTTGGCGCTGCTGCTGGCCGCCACCGCCACCGCCATCGCCACCGCCAGGCTCTAGCGGCCCCACTGGTCAGTTCCTTCCTACCAAGCCTCTCAACTCTCTCATGTGGGCCATGTTGGGAGTTTCTCTGCGTAATCGCATCAGAAATGAGGCTATCCGCAGCAGAACCAAGGTAACCGATATAGCCCTCCGAATCGCTAAACTTAAGTGGCAGTGGGCGGGGCACATAGCACGTAGAACCGATGGCCGTTGGGGCGGAAAGGTTCTCGAGTGGCGACCACGTACCGGAAGGCGCGGCGTGGGTAGGCCCCCCACAAGGTGGACTGATGACCTGGTAAAGGTTGCGGGAGTCCGCTGGATGCGGGTGGCGCAGGACCAGTCACTTTGGCACTCTTTGGGGGAGGCCTATGTCCAGCAGTGGACGTCTTTCGGCTGATATGATGATGATGATGATCTCTCTCTCTCAAATACTCGCGCTTCGCACCACTTTCTCCGTACAGTCGAGTTCTCCAATTTGTATTCAAACAAACCTCTCAACAAATATCTATAAGTACACCGTCATAATCTTAATGGTATAAGAAGCTTGCTTGTGTGCTTGTGTGTATTTTGGAAGATTGTAGGTGGTAGGCGATATATGGAGAAGTCGACTGCACCTACATTCTCAATAGTCTGCACCCTCAATATAGTAACCACTCACTCACTCACTCACTCTCGGGCACTCACGACTCCAGAAAGGAACGCGTCCCCGACCCTTGATTGATTTGAGGACTAGTTGTGTTGTCAGCAAGAGACAAATGCAGGTCCGTCTCTCTCCAACACCGCGGCAGTGTGGCGACCTGACGATGACCGCCGGAAAGGAAGCGAATTTACAAAGCCAAAGCTACTATCAGAGTGAAATTGAGAGCTAAACTCGATTAGCTTTTGTATATGCAATACCTTGACAAAACCCTAATCTGTTGTAGTACAGGTACACAATCGACTAAAATCGCGTAGACTTCGGCAAAAACACCTCGCACTAACGAGCCAGTTCAGTTATTACCGAGCCTCTCAACAAAATGGTGGAGTAGGGTCATTACGCTGGTTGCGCGGCCACCTTCGGTTAGCGACCACCTGAAGGAGAAGGTTTATTCTATTGAAGATAACATCAATTCTACACACCCTATTGAGACAATTAGTTGTACATGCATTTTTGAAGTGAAAACTTCTTTAGCGGCGCTGAGCACTTTTTGGGATGGGGATTTTTTTTTAAATACGTGACAGAGTTTTGTGACGTCAGATGTGAAGGAGGTCACTTTTTGCTGCTAGTCGATTCGACTTCATTCAAAACTAAGAGTATAACGCCGTTAAACACTTTTTGCAATAGCATATTCTGCAAATAAATTTGTAATAATACCAACGCGTCCTTCACCGTTTTGCTATTGAGAAAATTCTAATAGTTCGAATTTGGGCGTTATTCCTAAAGAGATAAAGCTTAGAAAAATATTTACCAACGGCAAAAACAAATTGATATTTTGGTCGCCAACTCGCCACCGCCGTCTGCTGTTCTTGCAAATTCGAATAGTTCGAATTGAGACGTTATTCCTAAAGAGATAAAGCTTTGAAAAATATTTGGCAATGACAAATTGGTATTGTGTTTGCCGCCGCCCCGTCGGCGCGGCGAGCCGGCGGCCCGTCACACCCAACGCGCCCGCGGCCCGTCCGCCTAAATAATTGATAATTGTTTATAAATTTGCGTCAAATTCATTTTTAGGGTGACACCGTAAGATGTCACGTGACCTGATCGAAAAACTGTTACAATGTTATTGAGTTTTCACTTCAGCCGGCACTCCCGGAGTGCAACCCGGTCTTTTTTTTGTTGTTTTAGAATAGAAATCTACTAAAAAATCGAGAAAATATCCTTTCAGTTCACCAACTCAGCTAAGTGGTCGCCAACCGGCACATGCAATTAGGCGGTCGCTAACCGGCGAAATGACCCTACTTAGTCATACTCACGCCTGAACAGATGCAACAGTTAATCTTCGGTAGACAAGCGGGAATAGCCCACCAACCTGAAACAGTCTCCTCCTCTACGAGAATGTTGCAAGTCTATGTAATAGATATATAATTACTTTTAATTCTATCTGCTGTAAACCGTATCTTCGAGATTTGCTGATGACAATCCTCAAAAACTTTAATACCCTGTGACGTGGCAGTGCCAGTCTCGTATGTGTGAAAGGAACAGCTCCTAGTAGAAGTTTAGCGCTCGGCCTCAAGACATAGTCCGGCCAGCATAATACCAACGCGACTAGCCAGAAAAGGCAACTCTCACACTGAAATGTTTATGTCTCGCCTCTTCGCGTGACGCGGGTCTACTGCACCAGCCGCGCCGAGCGAGAGAGAAACAAATGTTACACTTAACGTGTTACATTTGTTTTGTGTGTTTACATTTAACGTTTCATTTCAGGCGCAGCTATTTGTACACAACATATACTCGAGAGTGCAGTATCCGCGGGAAGCTCAGACCACCGTCCATCTCCGCACCCCTCGCACTACAAATACTCGGAAGAAACTCCGTCCACTAGTTATTAAGTACCTATTACATATATCACAAATAATCACAATTACCTACAGATATCCATATGATATATGTAAGATTATCTGCAAATTACACTTTGGATATGTTCGTTTCCACAGTATCTATAATTCTCCCTCTATCCAGTAGGATCTACCATCTCGATCCACCAGTAGATTCAAGAGATGCAAGTCTCACAGGATCCCCCCAGACCAATGGTGGGTCACAGTATTCACAGCGAACTTTAGCGTGCTTTCATTGCTCCACCAGTAGACCCAACAGAATTCAGGGCGTTTGGTAACTCACAGGCAGGTTAGGTTCGTTAGGTAGCTTCAGATGACAGTTCGTCAGTTTTGACGCATTGGGGTTCCTATTTCTGGTCTGTTCCCTTCGGGCATCTGAAAATACCTAACGAACCTAACCTGCCTACCTGCCTAGTGTTGGAAGAAGTCAAATATGGCCATTGGGGCCACTGGTCCTCTACTGATATAACTGGTGGAGTATAAATGCAAGTATCACAGAATCCACCCAGACCAATGGTGGATCACAGTGAACTTTAGTGTGCCATGAAATCCACTGGTGGATCGAGATGGTGGATCCTACTGGACAGAGGGATAATTTTACTCTTGAGAAAGTATAATTAAAGCTTGCTGTAAATTTCCGGTAACCACTGTAGCTCTTGCCTGTTGGGGCGGAAAGGTTCTCGAGTGGCGACCACGTACCGGAAGGCGCGGCGTGGGTAGGCCCCCCACAAGGTGGACTGATGACCTGGTAAAGGTTGCGGGAGTCCGCTGGATGCGGGTGGCGCGGGACCGGTCACTTTGGCACTCTTTGGGGGAGGCCGATGTCCAGCAGTGGACGTCTTTCGGCTGACATGATGATGATGATGATGACTGTGGCTCTGTAGCGCCCTCGCAGCGCAGGTGTTTGCCGAGTTTGTGAAGAGAGTTCAGCTGGAAGTGTGTAGTGCCCCGAGTACAACGGTATCACTGCCTAACTAACCGAACGCCGAGCCCGGCGTGTAAAAGACAGCAAAAGCTATGAACTATGTAATTAGTTAAACGAACTACTTTTATTAATAATATTACGTGAAGAGCTTACATGCACAGTGATATGGACCAGCGTATTTACAGCGCATAAGCAATAATTGTATATGAATTTACACCGTGTACCGACTGTTTGTAAGACTACTAAACCGTGTGCATTTTGTACTCACGAATCTCACGATAGATCTCGTTTTATACGACGTAATTTTTTGAAGTACCTATAGAAATATTATTTACATCGAATTTTGATATAGATTAAACTATAAACTATGTTTTAAATGAATTATTATTATTGTACGTCCGAAATGGGCAGACTGTTGAGACTTATTATTTTATGACATGTTATGTACACAGTTTTGACAATAAATTATATCGTAACTTATCTAAACAAAAGTGCTAATTTTGTAGTAAAATCACTGTAATTTTATTTAGCTTTAGCTAAACTCGAGTGCGAGGTGACTCTTGGATTGGATCGTCTATTACCATGGACCTATAATACTCAGGACAATCTATGGTAATAACATAATGGCATACAAATCTGAATTGGTTTGCCGCAACAGATTTACTATAAGGTTGTGGCAAATAAACCATTACGTTATTGATATATATGCATCAAGTGCAGCAGTCTTTAAGGTATTTATTTGTAATATGGGCCTTTAAATAAATGAATAAAATTACGCGCCCAAATGAAGTAGGTTGTTTATGGTAAGCCATCAGCCATTTTAAAACCAGTACCTGCTTAATTTAGCTGCATATGAGCCATCCCGTCCCTCATTGTGGCAACACGGACAGCAGAGCTTGTCCCGAGTACTACAGGTGCATGGTCCGTATATACTCGTCATATTATAGTCTAATATCTGAACAATCGTCGGCCAAAAGCGCACAAATGCGTCCTCTGACCGTTGAATTAAACTCATTATTTTTAGAAAAATATATTTATTTCTAATTACATCCTACTTAAATTACAATATTATAATTATTTGATGCATATTTAGGCCAGTTGAAGTCGAAAAACTCCGACACAATGTACCCGGCAGGGTTAGCACAACTGACCTCCAATCATCCATCTCTCTCATAGTATGCGCGTTAGAGGGGTAAGGATAATACCTGTCGTGTGTTGAGCTGTGCACAATAGTATTCAATGATGTCACTCGAGGGTCGAATTGTATTTACTATTTAGTAGAGTACCTACAGCCCCCACGCCTCCGCTATAGCATCTCATCCCAGTCTGGTTCGCCTGGTTGGGCAGCCCCCGCCACCTGTCGACTGGGGGGAGCCTCGTCAGCTGTCCCCGGGGCGCCCTGGCTGGAGGCTAGGGCCCCTAGTTCCGCTCCTGGTTGGGCAGCCCCCAGAGCTTGAGGTTCCCGGCGTCGCGCTTGCGCTCGGGCGGCTCCTTGTCCTCGCAGGCGAAGGCGGCCAGGTACCGCGAAGGGTGCCACGCCACCGTGAACGTGGCCGCCGACACCGGGATCTCTGCCACCTTCTCGCCTGCAACAAACACGCCACAGCGTTACTACTCCTACACTCACACTCACACCGTCGACACGGGCCACAACATCAATCATGGGAATGGGACGGCCTTAACCATCTGCGCATTCTTTTATATTCCACGGCGCCCTGCCCTATACACCTGGTACCATAGCGCCGTACACCTCGGCGCCCCACCCTAAAGACTGCCCAGGGGATAGCTGTCAATAAAACACATTTATGTGGCAATACTGTAACCGCCATTCCCAACCTAATTGCGGTCGAGCAGTACCTATAATTTGCACTGGTGGTCTAGTTTGGACAGAGTAACTGGTTAATATTTAATTACAAGTCGATAAATCAGCCACAATACAATCACTTTTAAATGTCTCAAATTGTTCCAAATAAAAAGAGCCCTTGAGGCCTACTTGCAGAATAAATATTTGAATTTTGAAACCCATACAGGGTCATTTCGCTGGTTACGCGACCACCTTCGGTTAGCGACCACCTGAAGGAGAAGGTTTTTTCTATTGAAGATAACATCAATTCTACACACCCTATCGAGACAATTACTTGTACATGCATTTTTTTGTTGTTTTAGAATAGAAATCTACTAAAAAACCGAGATATTATCCTTTCAGTTCACCAACTCAGCTTAAGTGGTCGCCCACCGGCACATGAAATTAGGTGGTCGCTAACCGGCGAAATGTCGTAAACCGTAATAAAGGTTGTGTTCTTGTAACAGGCTTTTTAAAATGTGTAATTCCGAGACAGCACGATAAGTAAACGTTTTTTTAGAAAACTTATGAGAACCGTCTGCCTCATAAGTTTAAAAGAAAAAACCATAGTGTGTACCTGTCTCGGTGTCGCCGATGTCGATGACGTGGTCCTCGCTGGCGGACGCGAGCAGGCGGCCGTCGAAGCTGAACGACAGCGTGCGCACCGGCAACTCCAGTCTGCAACAAACATAAACCATAGTCTGTACCTGTCTCGGTGTCGCCGATGTCGATGACGTGGTCCTCGCTGGCGGACGCGAGCAGGCGGCCGTCGAAGCTGAACGACAGCGTGCGCACCGGCAACTCCAGTCTGCAACAAACATAAACCATAGTGTGTACCTGTCTCGGTGTCGCCGATGTCGATGACGTGGTCCTCGCTGGCGGACGCGAGCAGGCGGCCGTCGAAGCTGAACGACAGCGTGCGCACCGGCCACTCCAGTCTGCAACAAACATAAACCATAGTGTGTACCGTACAGAATAGAACACTTGTTCATGCATCATACAGCTAATCACAGTTTTAAAGCCTCAATTCAGGCCATCCCTCGCCACATTTCCGAGCAGGGTGCAGCGGCCCGTGGGGTCGTGCTCGATGCAGGGGCACGTGCCCGGGTGCGCTACACATGCAGGCTGCAGCTGACCTGGAGAAGACCCTGAGCGCGGCGAGCTCCTGCGCGTCCCACAGCGACACGAGCGCGTCGGCGGAGCCCGTGGCGAAGTAGCGGCCCGTGGGGTCGTGCTCGATGCAGATGCACGTGCCCGGGTGCGCCTTCAGCACCGTCTGCAGCGCCAGCCCCGGGTACGACAGGATGTGCACGCAGCCCAGCCCGTTCGTCAGGTAGAACAGCTCCGATGTGTTGTTCCACGAGATCTCGTTCACTTCGAAGTGGAACTGCTCTTCTACTACCTGGGGAACAATACTACAATCACTACAAGCATTCAATATGGGTGTACGAAAATCCCATTCAGATATCTCAATGAATTACGAAGCTTCAACCGTTATTACTTGTTAGAGCGAGTTAGTGACGTCACAATCTTTGAGCGTCATAGTAAATGAGCAGATGGTCCAACATGGCACCAATATTTGTGATGGTCGATTCCTTACTCTCATGCCCTGAGCGTATTAGCATCTAGAGTGTAACATGCAAGAATGAGCTCAATGTGAATGGACGTGAAAATGGATGAACAGACAATTTTAAGTGTTCTTCTTGAAGAGGAGGAGGATGTTGATGTTGTTATACAGATGTTATTGAAACAGAAGAAAAGAAAAAGGCGTCACGACATTTTCGTGCAGAGAGAGTCTTTAATACGTCCTGGTCTGTTGAATTTAACTGATTTAATTAGTAATTTGTTTGCTCCTTTGTAAATTTCACCATCTTCGATGACAAAAACGCGGCACGTGCGTGCCGTCAGAATGCTCCGAAATTACTGCGTAGGCGGCGTACGGCCTATAGGCGACCTATTAGTAAGCATTCGTACGTCGCGTACGGCGTCACGCCGGACGCGACCTACGGCGTGTGTTGCAGACCATCGCCAAAGTAACTTGGATTAGGCTCGTAAAAACACTTTCCGGAAAGGTGCATTTTTTAGAATGATAATTTTCCAGGAAAGTACACCGTCTCTAAAAGTGCACTTTCCCAGAATGTGCACTTTCGCAAATGGTATATTTTCCCGGAAAGTACACTAGGGGTAGGGGTGTCCCAGTTTATAGTACTAAAGGTTTCCTGACATAAGTACATTCAGTTTTGTTGGACGAAAGGCCAAAAATAATCGGTACGATGTTAGTCACTTTGTCATTGGAAGAGGTTCTAAATAATAAATGTGTACCTTTTGAGAAAGTGCCCTAAATGGGAAAGTGTGCGTTTTGGAAAAGTGCACTGTTTGAAAAAGTGCACATTTCGGGAAAGTTTCCAAATTGGGAAAGTGTTTTGCGGAAAGTGCAGTGCACCTTTGCAGAAAGTGCACATTTCGGGAAAGTGTGTTTTTTGAGCCTAACCCGTAACTTTGCACCATCTAGTATCTCCATCTCGAGCAACTTGTGTTTGGGTAGCAGCTAGCAAGCGGCCGCGAGCTCTGAGGCAGTACGAGTAGTAGAGCCGTAAATCATGAGCATTTTTTGAAGAAACATGGGGGTAAGATGAGAAGGACGATCTCACCACTTTGTAGGTGCGCGTGTCGATGAAGGAGACGAGGTCCTCCTTGTTCCCGACGGCGATGGCGGCGCCGTTCGGCGCCCACGCGATGTTGATGTTCTCGCCCTTCGTGGGGATCACCGCCGCGCACTTGCGCGTTCTGCGACACAACACTACAGTTAACAGATTACCTAAAGCAGGATCATAAGTCACTTAACACCGTTTTAGAACTGCGCCCCATTGAAACCCAGTCTTCCCCGGCACATGCGCCGCACGCGCTTCGTACGCTGAACTCACAGACTAATACAGTACAGACCCGCAGTATAAAGCAAGACGATGTTTCATATAGTTGTCTAAGCTGAATTCGAATGAGACGACTAGTACGGTATTTTGAGTATATATGTTTTTTTCTGCATTTTCAATCATTTGTGCACCCAATTAGCGTGAGTTGTTACACAAAAATTAACTCAGTGTCCGTTTTGTAACGAAAATTAAGCATACAAATCATGTGAAAAACACTTTTACACACTCCTTACAGTTCACTGGTCCCTGCAGGCTTGAACAAATATCTACAACAGCTGGTCAGGAATGCCAACATACACACTCCTTACAGTTCATTGGCCCCTGCAGGCTTGAACAAATATCTACAACAGCTGGTCAGGAATGCCAACATACACACTCCTTACAGTTCATTGGCCCCTGCAGGCTTGAACAAATATCTACAACAGCTGGTCAGGAATGCCAACATACACACTCCTTACAGTTCATTGGCCCCTGCAGGCTTGAACAAATATCTACAACAGCTGGTCAGGAATGCCAACATACACACTCCTTACAGTTCATTGGTCCCTGCAGGCTTGAACAAATATCTACAACAGCTGGTCAGGAATGCCAACATACACACTCCTTACAGTTCATTGGCCCCTGCAGGCTTGAACAAATATCTACAACAGCTGGTCAGGAATGCCAACATACACACTCCTTACAGTTCATTGGTCCCTGCAGGCTTGAACAAATATGTACAACAGCTGGTCAGGAATGCCAACATACACACTCCTTACAGTTCATTGGTCCCTGCAGGCTTGAACAAATATCTACAACAGCTGGTCAGGAATGCCAACATACACACTCCTTACAGTTCATTGGTCCCTGCAGGCTTGAACAAATATCTACAACAGCTGGTCAGGAATGCCAACATACACACTCCTTACAGTTCATTGGCCCCTGCAGGCTTGAACAAATATCTACAACAGCTGGTCAGGAATGCCAACATACACACTCCTTACAGTTCATTGGCCCCTGCAGGCTTGAACAAATATCTACAACAGCTGGTCAGGAATGCCAACAAACACACTCCTTACAGTTCATTGGTCCCTGCAGGCTTGAACAAATATCTACAACAGCTGGTCAGGAATGCCAACATACACACTCCTTACAGTTCAGTGGTCCCTGCAGGCTTGAACAAATATCTACAACAGCTGGTCAGGAATGCCAACATACACACTCCTTACAGTTCATTGGTCCCTGCAGGCTTGAACAAATATCTACAACAGCTGGTCAGGAATGCCAACATACACACTCCTTACAGTTCATTGGCCCCTGCAGGCTTGAACAAATATCTACAACAGCTGGGCAGGAATGCCAACATACACACTCCTTACAGTTCATTGGTCCCTGCAGGCTTGAACAAATATCTACAACAGCTGGTCAGGAATGCCAACATACACACTCCTTACAGTTCATTGGCCCCTGCAGGCTTGAACAAATATCTACAACAGCTGGTCAGGAATGCCAACATACACACTCCTTACAGTTCATTGGCCCCTGCAGGCTTGAACAAATATCTACAACAGCTGGTCAGGAATGCCAACATACACACTCCTTACAGTTCATTGGCCCCTGCAGGCTTGAACAAATATCTACAACAGCTGGTCAGGAATGCCAACATACACACTCCTTACAGTTCAGTGGTCCCTGCAGGCTTGAACAAATATCTACAACAGCTGGTCAGGAATGCCAACATACACACTCCTTACAGTTCATTGGTCCCTGCAGGCTTGAACAAATATCTACAACAGCTGGTCAGGAATGCCAACATACACACTCCTTACAGTTCATTGGTCCCTGCAGGCTTGAACAAATATCTACAACAGCTGGTCAGGAATGCCAACATACACACTCCTTACAGTTCATTGGTCCCTGCAGGCTTGAACAAATATCTACAACAGCTGGTCAGGAATGCCAACATACACACTCCTTACAGTTCATTGGTCCCTGCAGGCTTGAACAAATATCTACAACAGCTGGTCAGGAATGCCAACATACACACTCCTTACAGTTCATTGGCCCCTGCAGGCTTGAACAAATATCTACAACAGCTGGTCAGGAATGCCAACATACACACTCCTTACAGTTCAGTGGTCCCTGCAGGCTTGATCTAATATCTGGTACGGAACCTTTTTTTTGTAATTAAATAAGTGTTAATGCAGACAGCCAAAATATTATAATAGAACTAATAGAAGCCTGAACTAGATTTAAACTTTTACGATTCTCACACATTATTTTTACTAAACGGGACTTCACCTTGGGGAGACCTCAGTGAGGTAAATTAATTAATTAATTATACGCGATTAAGCCATTTAGTGAAAATAATCTGAACCAGTATAATATTTTTCAATGGTAATAACAAGTAGGTACAGCAATAACATGTAGACGGACCTGGTGTCCCAGATGCGCACAGACTTGTCTCCACTGGCCGTGCTGAGCAGGTCGGGATGCGACGCGTGCCAGCACAGCTGGTCCACCGAGCCTGTGTGTCCGCGGAACACAAACTCCTGCACCTGTAACACAGCCACAAAACTATGTACAATCAGCTCCAGAAAAACTGTGACCCCCATATAAAAACTTCTATGCAGGGAGGTCAAGTTTCTTTGCGGCTTATTATTAACTTATAATTACTGATAGAGCATTGGCTAGTAGAGGGTACGAAGCTCAAATGCTGAGTTGAATTTTTATGTCAAAAATTACTTACAGAATCTAAACCACTTCAGCGAATGCTTGTGCAATCCAACCAGCCCAGGACTTTTCCAGTTTGGGGCTGCATGGGTGTCACAACTTCATTGGGGCTGATGGTGCCCCATAGGTTTGATCGACTCGGGCTCACATTTGATAACACTCATCCATTTCACTAGACTAATCTGGTAATGTAGCTACAACAATGGATCATGTTAGTAGCCCTACTAAGGCTGTTTACCTATGAATCACGTTCATATAACCATCTAGGAAGCGGGGATATAACTATATCACGGCTACAAGTATTTAACTGCACCATATCTACTTCTATTTTGTTAAGTTTTCTGGCCCAAAGAAGAGAAGAGAACCAAACCCTGATATATACAATAAAAACTTCCGTAACAACAACAAGACATCACCCTTACCGCGGAAATTGATTCACTGTGTAAACAAACATAACCTATAAACAGCAGCGTTAGAAACTGTCGGGTACTCACGAGCCTGTTCCGCTCGAGGTTGAAAATGGCGACGCTCTTGTCGAAGGAGCCGGAGGCGAGCTTGCGGCCGTCGCACGACCAGCCCACCGAGTGGACCTTCGACGTGTGCGCGACGTATTCGCGTACAGAGTTGTGCGACGCGAAGTACGCACGCAGCTCCGCTAGGTCCTTTATAGGAGTCTGCTTGGGTTCTTTCATGGTTTTGCTATCATTAACAATCTAAAACTAAGCTATAAATAAACAATACTGTTAATAACTATTTCAGCAAAATACAACAAGCATACAAAGAAAAGAAAGAACCGAATCAACCCAAGCCGGTTGTGTTGTGTTGTCGTTGTGGTTTTGTGTCAACCAACTGTCAAATAAAATAAATGTCAATTTTTTTTTTATTTGTCCATTCGGCCAGGCTAAGACCATGGGCCATACTGCCTCGTCTTCAGTAAATACACGAGTAAATATAATTTCATTTGGTCGAATCCATTAACAACGTCTTCAGTAGTTTAAATCAGAGGTGTCTAGTACAGTAGATATGTCTTCAGTTGTTTCCAATTAATATGCTCAAATCCAGATATAAAGTCATCAGTATTATCAACAAATGTGTCAAATCCAAAAAATAAGTCTTCAGTTGTTCCAATCCAATTCATGAAGTCAAATCCAGTAATAAAATCTTCAGTATGTTCCAATAAAAGCGTCTAATCCAATATTTAGCTGTTCAACAAAGCTTACACCTCATCCAGACACAAATAAATGTCAATATAAATTTAGGGTTGCTACATTCAAATATTCTAAGGTGTAGTTCGTAATAATATTTGGATTGCGAAACGAATATTTATGAATTTAATCACAGTATACACTTACATAAACTTTGGTCGCGCGCTAAGAGAACGAATATAATCCTTGTTCGAAAGCATTAAGGTTAGTTTAACATCGTTCACTGTTCCATGGACCACTTTTAGGGCCGCTTCAGACCGGAATGGCAGCGGCCGGCAGCGGCGCGGCGAGCACTTTCAGTGTCAAATAATTTTAAACTTTATCTACATAGTAAAAAGTCCAGTACGCCAAGACGCGCATGGCCGTGAGGCTGCTCGCGTCGCCGGGCGACCTTTTCGAGCTTCACAAGCGGTACTGAACTTTTTAGTATGTAGATAAAGTTTAAAATTATTTGACACTGAAAGTGCTCGCCGCGCCGCTGCCATTCCGGTCTGAAGCGGCCCTTATATCGTCGCCGTAGAGCGAAGTCACCAAATCACAAAATGGCCACAAAATCGACTTATATTTATGCCCTTGGCGTTCAAAGGGTTCGTTTTCGCCTTATCAAACTTAAATTACGGTGTTTGACTGGAGAGCATATCCAGTCTATTATACGTAGGTGCATTGTAGTGGGTTTCGGTTTTGGACCAAACGAACGATCGCCCGTCCTTGGCTCCTTACAGCTGTAAAAATTTTGACATGACTATTCAGAAAGCTTGTCCGATTGATTGGTCTAAATTCGTCATTAAATTAAACAATTAAGATTGTAGGAGCGTTTATTGTGTTTTAAGCCGACTGCAGGTAGGTACGCTTCCAGATCTTGACCTGGCTGAGGCCGACCATCGTGGGCACCAGCCACACCGCCAGCATGAACGCCACGTGTGCTGCAGTCTCCTGCACAACAAATAACGTTACAGTCACAACGTTGCAAAAAGAAATGGGACAATGTACCTACAGAGCCTACTTTTAACCTTTCGACTTATGTATTGGCAGGATATGCCCAAGCACAGTCATTCTTGACACTTGACTCGACAACACGCGACATGTTTAGGTGGTCTTGGCGTTTAAAAGGTTAAAACATGATGTATTATTTAACGTAATAAAGTTTACTACTACATGATATGACGAAAAAAAAAAAAAAAGGAGAAGGTTATATATATATTTAATAAGGATACTATATCCAAAAGGTACTTTAATTTAAAATAATAATAAATCATTTATTCGTGACAGCAAATACACACTAATACATATAGAAAAGAAAAAAGAAATATATGCGTCACGAAAAGGACCCGGCTCAGCATGGTGCTGGCTTTAAATGCCAGCGCTGGTCCTCCGCCGAGGCCATTTGCTGTACCTAAACCTATAAGATCGTCAAAATTACTAAACTTGGAAAAGTTTTCCAACTAGTTCCAATGCTAGTCCACGTTCGTTAGTCGTACATGTACGAGTTGGGAATCTCGACGAGTCGGAACGTGGACTAGCATTGGAACTAGTTGGAAATCCAGGGTAGAGGGTCTAAAGCATGTGCACTCACTCCAAGCGTCATCGGGCACCTCGGCGGCAGGCTGATGAAGTGCGTGGTCTGGTTCCAGCTCCGCGCCGGCACCAGCGGCCGGCTCGGCGCGCGCGCCGGCGCCCGCAACAACGACAACGCACCCCGCAACATTGCGCTAACTCTTCACTAACTATGAGTACACGAACAACGACTCAACGACACCCAACCTATTGCTGACGTTGGACTGACGAATGTTGTCGTTCAAGTTTAATAATTCAATTCGGATTTCAAATTATTATTTTTCCAATGTCAATGACAAACGCTCTTCGCGTAGGTCACTCTACCTACCAGAGGGAGGCCGTTCGATGAAGGTGCTTGAGTACAAGTAGTACAAGCAAACAAGGTGTTGCTATCTCGTTCCATCCCACCGTGTCGATGTCGATCGGCGCGTTTTCGCTAGTAGCGGGTGTAGCGACGGGCGATATTGATTTATTTATTATCACTATTAAATCCCGCAACGGTGCGGCAGTTGGCCAAACTGATTTAGCTGCTATGTATAGCCGCATCCCCAAGTCCGAGCACGGCGGACAGCATGAGCGGTACGGGGTTATAAGATAGAGCGAGATAGGTAGGTATCTGGTTTTGCCGCACGCCGTGCAGCCTGCCACCACACGGGCCAGAATCACGCGGCGGACTGCCATGCTCGGAAGTGGGGAGCGGCTTATCAGAAAATGGATCTTAGACCAATTCATTGTTAAAATAATTAGTGCAAGAGAGTATGTCGTGGCCGTCCCATGATAGACGCGCTGAATACAATAAAACAAGTCACAATATAAATAATATAATTTGTGACGTACACAATCACGCCACAACAACACACAAATTTATCTACTTAAATACATTAGTCAACTCAACTGGCGTTTTATATAATTTCACTATTTTGGTTTAATTGCTTATTATAATGCGGATGGTATAATATTATTTCAGATAAATTTCAAATGATCTAATGAAAAAGTGATATGATTTAAGGCTATTTTTACAATTACTATTAAGGACATTTACTATATGTATCACTTGGTATAAAACGTGTTTATCATAATGATTTACTTGACATACTCGTAATTCGTCAATGCTATAAATTTCAAAAGATAAGTTGATTTTACAATAAATAACTTTATATATAAACAAATCATTAAAAATAGTGATATAATGAATAATAAAATAAATAAGCGAGACCCGTCTAATGTCCGTCCGAATGCCTATCAGTCACTGCGTTGTAATCTTCACCTTTCAATCAATCAACCAATCAATCAATCATTTATTTGTCAAACATAGATAGAAAATACAGCTGGAGAAAATTACAATCTAGTATCACTATGTTTTGCCTGTTGGCATACAAATATCAATGTCATATTAAAAACGGGAATCATCATTTAAAAAGTAACATGCGAATACAATATAAACAAAAAAATAGACATCAATAAAAGATTAAATAATTAAATAAGTAGCAATTGTCATTTTGTATAATTTAAATAAATGCATGTCGAATGGCCAATATATTAATGATTAATAATTAGTAATGTTTATTTATTTACATGTCAGAGTCATTTAAAAAGTCTTGCGTACTGTAATAGCATTTTCTGATTAATAATTTCGTCAAGTTTTTCTTAAAGAGTACAATGTCTAAAGTTCTTATGCTTATAGGAATTTTATTATAGATTCTGGGGGCCATTCCCAGTATGCTTTTACGCATTAGCGCAGTTTTACATTCTAAGTTCCGTACCATATACTGATACTGTGGACGAGTCGGCAGTCTGCGTGTATCAGTAGTTTTAATAAACAATGCTGGGTTGCATTTCACAAATACGGATATTTCCAAAATGTACAGACACGGCAGAGTAAGAATCCCAAGTGATTTAAAATAAGAGGAGCAACTATCCGTTATTTTCAAATTACACATTGCTCTAACACACCGTTTTTGGGCTTTAAAGGCTGTTTCTTTATCCTTAGAATTGCCCCAGAATATGACACCGTATCTCAATGTTGAAGCAACCAGACCATGGTAGGCAACAAGAAGAGCATGATTGTCGACTATTTTTGATAGTTTACGCAACGCAAAAGCCGATTTACTAAGCTTTTTACTAACTTCATTTATATGAAATTTCCATGTCAGTTGACTATCCACATTAAGACCTAAAAACTTTGTTACTGTTACGGTTTCTATTTTATTTGCTTCATAATTTATATTTATCTCATTATGTTGTATTCGCTGATAAAAGTGCATTATGTTAGTCTTAGTCAAATTAATTTTCAGATTATTGTTTTTTAACCATAGTATTATGTCAGATAATGTATTATTAATGTCTTTTTCATACATAACTGGGTTATCACATTTTACAATAGATGTGCTGTCATCGGCAAACAAGATCATAGGGTGACAGATTGCTTTAGGAAGATCATTGATATATATCAAGAAGAGCAGAGGGCCAAGTACACTTCTCTGGGGTACGCCAAATGTTACATATCGCGGATCTGATAAGAATTTATTTTCAGTTCTGGATTTTTGGTTTATTCTCGTTATTTCAGTGTACTGGATGCGGTTAGTTAAATAGGATTCAAATAGTTTTAATGGCTTACCTCGAATGCCATAAGGATCAAGTTTGTACAGCAATGTCTTCTAATCTACATAATCGAAGGCCTTTGTCATATCAGTATAGATAGCAACAACTCTTGTTCGTTTGTCGATACATTGTAATACATAATTTACTAAATCATAAATAGCGAGATTTATGCTTACATTCTTCCTGAAACCTTTCTGTTCTTCACAAAATAAATTATATTTTTCAAAGTAATTATATAGACAATTGTATATATATTTCTCGAAAATTTTTGAGATTATTGGAATGAGAGATATGGGCCTGTAGTTTTGAATATTATCCTTATCCCCCTTTTTAAGAAGAGGTTTGACAATAGATATCTTCAGTTTGTCTGGGTAGATACCTTCGTCAATGCAGAGATTTAACAAGAAGCTTAAATGTTTGGCTATCGTGTCGTTGACATACTTTATTACAACAGTCGATATGTTATCGACACCTACACTACTTGTATTCTTCAAGGTTTTTATTATTAAACACATATCACGGGCAGTTGCTGGCGCCAAATACATAGAGTTTGCACTGTTGTTGTTAATTTTGTCGTTAACCTTACTGTCACAGTTTGACAAATTACATTCACGCTGTGTAAAATAAACATTAAAGACATCCGCTATGGTTTTAGGGTCCGTTACGATTCCATGATTTGATTTTACTCTCATAACTTGCTCCTTAGGTTCAGTTGCTTTAGTGGAGTTGATTAATGATTATCCGCCAAGTGGCTTTAGTCTTATTCTGAGCAGTTTTAATCGCGTGGTTATTTTGTGCTTTCTGGGTGGATTTGATAATTGTTTTATACCGTTTCGAGTAATTTCGTAAAAGGTGTTTATTTGCTGATGTAGGGGTATGTCTAAATTGCCAGAGTAGTTGTCTCTGCCTTTTGCTACATACTTGTATGCCTTTTGTCATCCATTTTACTTTTTTGATTGACCTTATTGTTACTGACTTTACAGGAAAACATAAATCGTAGAAAACACCAAAATTTTCTAGAAATATATCGTAGGCAGTGTTTGGATTTGAGGTGTTATACATGTCGGCAAAAGATAAACTTTCTAAATGTCGTTTAAATAATTTTAAATTGTCAAGGCAGTAGTCACGTCTTTTTATACGCCAAAAAATGTTGCTATATTAGTTATTAATAGGTAATGTTAGAATTTGGCTGGTATGATCGGATAGACTCACTTTACTACTGTGACCTTTTTTTAGATTGTGTGCAAAATTGTCTATGCATGTGCTCTTTCATTCCTCTAATTTCCAAAACGGATGGTCACAGAGAAAAGTTAACTGTCATTATATTTTATACTGACTTCATTTTCATGATACCGAAAAGTCCTTTTGCACTTTCAACATATAGCATAACCCACCTTAAGGCAGGTTTCAGGTAGTTACGACGACGAGCGAAGCGAGGAGGAGTGTTAGGTAGAACTGTGACCATACAGTGCGCGAGCCGAGCGAGCGAAGCGAGCGTGCCGCGGTAGCGCCGCGGCCGACGAAGCGCCAGAACCGAACATTTTCTAGTAATACTTACATTACATATTATGTAAGTACTTAAAAAATTCTAGGGCGGAGAGAGAGAAATTGATTGAGTCCCAGAAACGAAAGCGGGGCTCCGTCGCCTTCTTGGTAGAAATTTGTATATGAAAGCGCAATTATTTTAAATAATATGTATGTTAAACATATTTATGTCATAAATGCGTTATACGAAAATAGAATTATGCCACTTGCAAATTATGTCATTATGCCTATTATATCAATCGATAATTAGAGTAAAGCAAAATATAGCAAAAACCCGTTATATCAAACGTTACATTATACTTAATAACTTTATGCCAATTTAATGTATATCAATGTTAGTTTTTCTGACATTATATGAGACATTACATACCCCAACTCAACATTACATTAGTCAATACAAAACACAACACAACTCTATAACAACGTCCATTAAATGGCAATACACAGCTCAGCGGTTCACATTTACGTTTACAAGTGTTCAATTTATTTTCCCGAAGCTACATGTTACAATTTTTCAAAGTCGAAACCTGCAACCCTGAGGCGCTCGACCTCGACCGATACCGACCGCATGGGCATTTGACCGGTGTGGCCGGGTAACACTTGGAAAATTTCTATTTGCATTTTCGTGTAACGGGAAAAAAAAGGGGATTCCACCGACTTGACAATATAATAACAATATATATGACAATTCGTCGTACGTTGCTGGGTCTATAAGTATGATGACCGCTGGTTACTATCGTTACTTCTCCACCCGGAAATGTTCCGCGAATTGTCATTGTCAGATTGAACGAGGGGCCTGCAAAGCAGTGAGTATGTTCGCAGGCCGGGCGCGCAGCAGGCGTCGCCGGCCGCCTCCGGCTGCTCCCGCTGGTCTCGACTCCTCCAGAATGTTCTCCTTTGATACGCTTTCGTCCGCGGACCTTTCATCCTGCAAGTAGCTTGCCTCGTCCGAGACCATTTCCGAGTCGCTCGTGTCATCCGAGGTATAAACCCTATTCTTTTTACTTTTGGTGTTCTTCGATATTTTCCGTTTTGGCTCTCCTGTACTCGAGCTAGGTTTCCTTTTGTTCTTGCGCCGGCTTGGCCGCCACAGCAGCGACAGCATGACGCGTTCCACGTCGCCCACGCGCTGGTACAGCTGGTTGTGCGACACGCCCAACATGGCGGCACACTCGCGCAGCACGAACCGGAAGCTGCGAGGGAACGACTCATCCATCTCATCTTGCACCAACTTCGTCACCCAGTTTTTAAAGAACTTGTAGTGCTTGCACCAGTAGTTAAACTTGGTAATGCTCTCCGGATCGTCTACTAGATGATTGATATTGTCTTTCTTTATTCTCCAACTCCTTTTCTGAGTCTGTCTTTTCTTTGTTGCGAGCGCGCGGGTCGTTTGGTCGTGAAGTGCGGCGTCGTCGTCCAGTTGTTTATCGTCGAGGAAGCTCACGTCGTCGTCTTCGGCGTCGTTGTCGGCGCGCGGCGCGGCCTTCACCTTGAGGAACAGCTGCGAGGCGTCGTGCGTCTTCTCGTCAAACTTGACGTCGCCTTCGTAAACGGGGTTGAAAGCGGGTCCGTCGAAAGCGTCGCCGTCGTTTTCGGCATCTTTCTCGGCCTCGTTTTCGATCACCTGGACGTTTTGCGAGTCGTCCGGGTCCGCGTCCATGGCGCCTGCGGCATCATCCAGCGCGGGGTCCGGGTCGGGATCCGGTTCGCCGGCGGCGTCCACGATGCTCCGCACCTGCTGGGCCACCTGATGCATCGCGTCCGTGGCCAGAGAACTGTGATACGCCGACACGACGTTGTCGATGGCGGCCTTTCCATCGACGAGCTCTCGCTTCCGGATCCAGGCCTTCGTGCGCTTGTCGCCCTCCACGACGGGCCGCTTGGAAACGCTCTTGTCCTTAGGTGGCCGCTGTGTAGTTCTAAATCTGACCGGGATTAGGGTTGAGTTTCCGATATATTGTCTGTAAGCGGCGATCATGATCCGTTTGATGGTCTCGGGCCGGTTGAAGGAGGCCGGCAGCGGCCGCGCGCCGGGCTCGCTCTCCTCGTCGCTGTCGAACACTCCGCAGGCCGCGCTCTCCCGGCGGGGGCGAGAGAAACCATCAAAGAAGTCGTCGTAAAGAGGTATATTATCCTTCGCCTCGTCGTTGACATTTTCCGAAGGCTCGGGCGCGATCTCCACCTTCTCCTCTTTAATTTTAATATCGAAGAAATCGTCATCAAATATGTTCCTCCCCTCCGTTTCTTCCTCGAACGTTTCCAGCTTCCTCTCCTCCTCCCGCTCGAGAGGCGCCCCCTCGCCCCGGGAGTCGCCAGGAGATCCCGGGGCGCGACCTTCGTCCCGGGAGTCGTCGGGAGACCCCGGATCCCGGTCCTCGTCTTTAACCACATGAGCCGCGGTCGGCCGCTTCGTTTTAAACCAATTTTTATTCTCGCAGTCCTTGACGTACACTATAGTGGGGTCACCCTCACTCGACAACAGATGCTGCCCTATCTCCCTGCGGTATTCCTTACGCGCGTCGCCGACCCCCTCGAAGACGTGGTCTTGGCCTCCAGCCGGAAGCGCGAGGCGACGATAGGCATACTGCAGCGAATACTGTGTGAAGTCTTCGTCGAGGAGTCGGCGGTGCTCCAGGGGCAGGCGAGGCACTGTGAGGCGGGCGAGCGCCGCCGAGGGCTCCAGGGCTGCCAGCGCAGGCCGCAGCGCTTCCAGCGGGAGCACCCCGATTGAGCATCTCTTCGGTATCTTACCTAATATGTCCATGGTGACTTCGTCGCTCAGTAAAGGCTTGGTCTTCTCGCTCTTGTGTGCCCAGACGGTGGTGAACTCCTCAAAGTGTTCCATGAGCGCGCAGTCGGAGGCGCGCAGGTTGCGCTGCCAGGCCAGCGGGCCGTACTGCTGGCTCAGGAGCAGCGCGCGGTGCCGCAGCTGCGCGCTCCACGCGCGGAACGAGAACAGCCGGTCGGTCGGCTCCGGGTCGCTCCCGTACGCGCGCGGCCGGCCTTGCTCCCTGTTCACCCTGTCCACGGCGTCTGACAATCGCACCTCGTAGTCGTCATCGAGCCCGAAGCACATCTTGAGCGCGACCACGATGTACGCGAGCACTGTCGTTTCGTAGTCGGGGAACTTGGGCACGTCCTTTCCCCTCTGGCGGACTTTGAGATCCCACGGCATCGGCAGGAGGTGTATGAGGGCGCGCACGAGGCGGGCGAGGCCGCGCGGCAGGCGCAGCTCGCGCAGCTGCGAGGCCACAAGCGCCTCCAGGTCGGGGACCAACGCCGGCCCTAGATCCAGCATCTTAATCAACCGCCCCATCACCGTCCGCAGGTCTTTGCAGAAGAACAGCGTGCCCTGCAGGCCGAGCTCGAGCTGCTTGTGCTTGCGGACGATCTCGGGGGGCACGAAGCGGAGCGGGTCGTTGACCGTCAGCAGGCGGAAGGTCACGAAGCGCGTGAAGTGGGACACTTGGAGAGGGCTGCGAAAATACAACATTATGTCAATTATGCCTTAATAAAAGCGGAGGTTTGAGGGACGTTACACTTGGATATGGGCCCCTTTTCCTTAGTGTGTAATGTGCGCTTTGAAGGGCTAGTCCTAATTTTCATTATCATAGTAATTATTTTGCCTATTATTAAATTAGCTAAAATTACACCACCTATACTATTTTTTTCCGCCTATTCCACGTATCCCTACTGCGATATCCCCCCCAGTAGGGATACGTGGAATATTTTTCCATTTATTTCTACTGGTAGGGATATTTTTCCACCACCACCACCCACCACCATTTCACCCCTAGTGGGGATAGTTGGATTTTTTTACACGTATACCTACTGTTTCCCCCCCGGTAGCGGTAGGTGGATTTATTTCCACGTATCTCTCTCTACTATTCATCAGTCCACCTTGTCGGGGGCTTACCCACGCCGCGCCTTCCGGTACGTGGTCGCCACTCCAACAACAACAAACGCGGAACAAGGGACGTGGTCGTGGACTGGTGGGAGTCCGCTGGATGCGGGTGGCGCAGGACCGGTCGCTTTGGCACTCTTTGGGGGAGGCCTATGTCCAGCAGTGGACATCTTTCGGCTGATATGATGATGATGATGATGATGATGATGATCTCTACTATTTTGCCCCTAGTAGGGATATATGGTTTTTTCCCATTGATCTCTACAAGCTCGTTGTTTGGTAGAACTTTTCCTTACATCTCTACCAGATGGTTTTGTGGTAGGGATAGATGGAAACTTTTCCTTGCATCTCTATCAGATGGTTTTGTGGTAGGGATAGATGGAAACTTTTCCTTGCATCTCTATCAGATGGTTTAGTGGTAGGGATAGATGGAAACTTTTCCTTGCATCTCTATCAGATGGTTTTGTGGTAGGGATAGATGGAAACTTTTCCTTGCATCTCTATCAGATGGTTTAGTGGTAGGGATAGATGGAAACTTTTCCTTGCATCTCTATCAGATGGTTTTGTGGTAGGGATAGATGGAAACTTTTCCTTGCATCTTTATCAGATGGTTTTGTGGTAGGGATAGATGGAAACTTTTCCTTGCATCTCTATCAGATGGTTTTGTGGTAGGGATAGATGGAAACTTTTCCTTGCATCTCTATCATATGGTTTAGTGGTAGGGATAGATGGAAACTTATCCTTGCATCTCTATCAGATGGTGTTGTGGTAGGGATAGATGGAAACTATTCCTTGCATCTCTATTAGATGATTTTGTGGTAGGGATAGATGGAAACTTTTCCTTGCATCTCTATCAGATGGTTTTGTGGTAGGGATAGATGGAAACTTTTCCTTGCATCTCTATCAGATGGTTTTGTGGTAGGGATAGATGGAAACTTTTCCTTGCATCTCTATCAGATGGTTTTGTGGTAGGGATAGATGGAAACTTTTCCTTGCATCTCTATCAGATGGTTTTGTGGTAGGGATAGATGGAAACTTTTCCTTGCATCTCTATCAGATGGTTTAGTGGTAGGGATAGATGGAAACTTTTCCTTGCATCTCTATCAGATGGTTTAGTGGTAGGGATAGATGGAAACTTTTCCTTGCATCTCTATCAGATGGTTTTGTGGTAGGGATAGATGGAAACTTTTCCTTGCATCTCTATCAGATGGTTTTGTGGTAGGGATAGATGGAAACTTTTCCTTGCATCTCTATCAGATGGTTTTGTGGTAGGGATAGATGGAAACTTTTCCTTGCATCTCTATCAGATGGTTTTGTGGTAGGGATAGATGGAAACTTTTCCTTGCATCTCTATCAGATGGTTTAGTGGTAGGGATAGATGGAAACTTTTCCTTGCATCTCTATCAGATGGTTTAGTGGTAGGGACAGATGGAAACTTTTCCTTGCATCTCTATCAGATGGTTTTGTGGTAGGGATAGATGGAAACTTTTCCTTGCATCTCTATCAGATGGTTTAGTGGTAGGGATAGATGGAAACTTTTCCTTGCATCTCTATCAGATGGTTTAGTGGTAGGGATAGATGGAAACTTTTCCTTGCATCTCTATTAGATGGTTTTGTGGTAGGGATAGATGGAAACTTTTCCTTGCATCTCTATCAGATGGTTTTGTGGTAGGGATAGATGTAAACTTTTCCTTGCATCTCTATCAGATGGTTTTGTGGTAGGGATAGATGGAAACTTTTCCTTGCATCTCTATCAGATGGTTTTGTGGTAGGGATAGATGGAAACTTTTCCTTGCATCTCTATCAGATGGTTTTGTGGTAGGGATAGATGGAAACTATTCCTAGCATCTCTATCAGATGGTTTTGTGGTAGGGATAGATGGAAACTTTTCCTTGCATCTCTATCAGATGGTTTTGTGGTAGGGATAGATGGAAACTTTTCCTTGCATCTCTATCAGATGGTTTTGTGGTAGGGATAGATGGAAACTTTTCCTTGCATCTCTATCAGATGGTTTTGTGGTAGGGATAGATGGAAACTATTCCTAGCATCTCTATCAGATGGTTGTGTGGTAGGGATAGATGGAAAGTATTCCTTACATCTCTCCGATTGTTTTTTTGGTACGGATAAATGGGTAACATTCTAATTAAGTAGATATTTTTTTATTTCTTGGTACTTTTGTTCATATTGTTGTGTCTTATGTCAGTAACAATAAAGTCTCTGTACAGGTATTTTTGAAGTTTGTCTGTGTAGATACTGGAGAACTCGACTACAAATTAAGTAATATCATCTATTCCTATCACTCATCGCTGGACAATTACCTAATATTATTTGCTAAAATATACTTAACTAAACTGAACACCAAAGTTGTTTACAAGTATGGTTGGTGGTGGTGGTTGCTGTCCCTTCCAAGAAACAAGAAGGGATATAAAATTACATACTATCACTACAAATGGAACGTATTTTTTTATTTATATTAACTTGACCTGTTCGTATGTATGTAGGTATGTAAGTAAGTTGTTCGTCAAAATTTGCAATCCATTTTTCAGTCACTTGCCGTTATCCGATTGAGCTGAAATTATGGGTATTAGTATAGTATAGATGACCATTCGATACTATGGTACCATCGAGCTGAGCTGATGATTGAGAAAGAAGGTGGCGAAAGGTGGTGGGTGGTGGTGGTGGTGGTGAATTCAGTATTTAACCAACGTAACCCCGTTGACGTCCGCTGGATGCGGGTGGCGCCGGACCGGTCATTGTGGCACTCTTTGTCCAGCAGTGGACGTCATTCGGCTGATATTTATTTATTTAATCTTTATTGCACAAAAGAACAACTTATAGTACAAAAGGCGGACTTAATGCCGTAAGCATTCTCTACCAGTCAACCTTTGGGCAAAGCAGACAAATTGTGGGCGGTGCAACTACAGATATAAACACACATTAAACATACATTTATAATAAATAACAACAATAGTCAAATAAATAAAAATACATACAAATATAAATATATATTAAAATAGTGAACAGAAACACTAAGAATCTCCGGCTCTGCTAGCAAACAACTTGCGTAAAGATCTTTTAAACGCGAATCTGGTCGAAGACTGTCGGATTTTAACGGGTAGGCCGTTCCAGAGGCGAGCGATTCGAATAGTAAACGAATTGGACATGAAACCAGTTCGGCGAAGTGGAATAGCGAGAGAAAGATTGCCTGAAGAGCGAAACTGACGGGTACAGTTCACGCCATGGTACTGGAACAAACTTTTGAGATAGTCGGGAGATTTCGGGTCCTGGAGAATTGAAAAAAGGAAGCAAAGCATACGAAGATTACGGCGTTGGCGGATGGGTAACCAACCAAGCTTAGATCGGTAGGAGGAGACACGATCGTATTTACGGAGGCAGAAAACAAAACGAATACAGTTATTAAGGAGACGGTCTAGTTTATTTAGGAGTTCCTCG
This sequence comes from Epinotia ramella, assembly GCA_947578815.1. Lineage (NCBI taxonomy): Eukaryota > Metazoa > Arthropoda > Insecta > Lepidoptera > Tortricidae > Epinotia > Epinotia ramella. The sequence continues at coordinate 79,104 of OX388221.1, forward strand.
TTTAAGTCCGGATAACACACATCACCATAGTCGATTATGGGTAGGATCAAACTTTGCACTAATAAAACTTTGGTTTTAATAGGCAAGAAGTGTTTGAGTTTATTGAGGACATGAAGGGAGCCGATCACCTTTCGGCTAACTTCAGCAACTTGGGTCCTCCAACTCAGGGTGTTGTCCAAATATACTCCTAAATTCTTTACCTTCTGGCTATAAGGGATAGCAGTGCCATTGAATTCAATATGAAGAATAGAGTTGAAATCTAGCTTAGCCACTTGATGGGAACTACCAATGACAATGGCCTGACATTTGGACGGGTTGACAAACAAGCCAAATTTCTCGGACCATCTCTGAATGTGCGCCAGATCTACGTTTAACTTATCAATGGCAGCTGAGAGGTTAGAGACGTTAGACTGATCATACAATTGCAGGTCGTCAGCATACAGGTGGTAAGCACAGCGAAAGTCAGGAGTCAGAAAGTTAATAAAAATCGAAAATAAAAGTGGAGATAAGATCTCTCCTTGAGGTACGCCAGTAGCTAGTTCGCACCAGTCAGAAAACTTCCGATCTACTCTCAGCCAATGGCAGCGGACGACACATTTAAGCGTTCAAGGAGGGCAAGGAGAATGTCATGGTCAACAGTATTAAATGCGTTAGAGAAGTCGATGAGGACAAGTACAGTGACCAATTGGTTCTCCATGCCACGCCTGATATCCTCTGTCACCTTTACCAAAGCAGTGCTAGTGCTATGACTAGGTCGAAAACCAGACTGGAGGGGGCTCAGTAGCTTATGTGTAAATGTGATATGATGATGATAATTCACGATTCACTGCCGCGAAGACACACACATTATGTGTAAATTGTATTGTATTTGTACTCCCTTTTGCGTAGTGAATAAATGTCTTCTTTCTTTCTTTCTTTCTTTCTTTATAATGTCCTCATGATGCACCCCGTTGAGTTTGGGCTCGTTAGAATCGTCTCAATGAGTAGTTGATGATGGTAAACAGAAAAGTACAGTCGGCAATAACCCATGTACCAAAATATTTTTTTTTCATAGATACTTATTTATATATCTGCTAAATAAGTGTTGAGTGGAAAAAGGCTGAGTGGAAGAAGTTCCATATATCCCTACTAGGGAGTAAATTAGTAGGGATAGGAAAAAAAAACCACCTATCCCCACCAGGGGGACAAAAAATAGGTATACATGGAAAAAATCCACTTATCCCTACCAGGGAGGAAAGTAATTGGGATAAGTGGAATAAATTCCATCTTGCCCTACCATTGAAAACCGGGAGGGATAGATGGACGACTCAATTCCATGTATCCCTACCAGTAGAAATAAATGGAAAAATATTCCACGTATCCCCACTGGGGGGGATATCGCAGTAGGATACGTGGAATAGGCGTTTTTTGTAAATTTTATACTATTTTTAAACTCTGAGCAGACCCGACCTACACCTAGATAAATAAGATAGGTTCGTTAATTGCCTCTTGTCCCTCAGAGCAAATAGGGGCCCCGCGAAGCGGGGCTCCGTCGACATGAGGGCGGGTCATAACATAAGTAATTTAAGTAATAGGAAATTCTGACCAGATCCAACCTGCATTTAGATTCGGACAATAAATATATAGGACAATCGATATAATATATGCGTAACAAAATGTATGCACAACATTTTTAGAACATTAAATATTAGTAGGGGTGCGAAGAATCTCCGGCGAAGTTCCGGCTACCAACACCGACGACCCCTGGCCCTGGCAACGTATAACACGCGCACACTGCGGACCGACGAAAGGATAGCGGAACTGGAGGAAGGGTTGACCAAGTTGCGTTGGGATGTCATAGGGTTATCTGAAGTCCGAAGAGCGGGGGAGGACACGATAACCCTCAAATCCGGCAACTTGCTCTATTTCCGGGAGGGCGACCAACAGTCCCAGGGAGGTGTCGGGTTCCTCGTCCACAAGTCCCTCGTGAACAACGTGGTGAAGATCGAGAGTGTGTCGACTAGGGTGGCGTACCTTATACTCAGAGTACAGGTACTCATTGAAGGTCATACAGGTTTACGCGCCGACCTCGGCACACTCCGACGAAGAGGTGGAGGCTATGTATGAAGATATATCGAAGGCCATGCATAGTTCCAAAACCTACTTCACCGTTGTCATGGGGGACTTCAACGCAAAACTGGGCAAGAGAGATGGTGAAGAGCTGAGAGTGGGGCAATTTGGAGTTGGAAGTCGGAACCAGTCGGACTCTACATGATGAATTCCTTCTTCAAGAAACACGAGCACAGAAAGTGGACCTGGATGAGTCCCGACGGTGCAACTAAAAACGAGATTGACTTCATCATGTCGACGAGGAAGCATATATTCAATGACGTCTCTGTGATCAATAAGGTCAAAACCGAGAGCGATCACCGTCTAGTAAGAGGCACATTGAATATATGCGTCAAGCAAGAGCGCTCTCGATTGATGAAGTCTACGCTCCGTCCAGCATCAATCCAAATTCGAAACCCCGAGAGCTTCCAGCTGGAACTCCAAAACCGTTTCGACTAGGCGGCGATGTGGACGAACTGAACGACGGGTTTGTGGAAGCTGTCCGTTCCACTGGGTCTAAGTTCTTCAAGGCCCAAGGGACCAACTCCACTCAGAAGCTCATGAAGGAAGGCTCAGTGAAATGATTCTACAGTCTTCAGCCGATGCGACCTTATACCGGCAGCTCAATAAACAGATCTCCAAGTCCCTTACCTGCGATCTGCGCCAATTCGATACAAATCGTATTGAAGAGGCCATCAAGCGTAATAAGGGCTCTAAAGTGTTCTCGAGAGATCTGTCTGTAGGGCAGAGCCAGCTCGCGAAGTTAAAAACTGAAGATGGTAGAATCGTTTCCTCTAAAACCGAGATTCTGGGTGAGATAGAGCGCTTTTACGGACAGCTATACACGTCAACACGCAGACCCGAAGTTGGTCGGGCGGAAGACCCTAGAGCTAGACTAACCGGGCACTATACCGACGACATCCCGGACATCAGCCTGTACAGTCGACTACAAAGAGATGGATACGGCCAAAGTTACAAAAATATGTATACACGACTTTATTACCTTGACATTAAGGTCGTGTATACATATTTTTGTAACGTTGCCCGTATCGATCTCTTTGTAGTCGACTGTACGAGATTGTAATGGCTCTTAAACAGCTCAAGAACAACAAGGCTCCCGGTGAAGACGGAATAACAGCCGAACTCCTGAAGGCGGGTGGAAAACCGGTCCTTACGGCCCTTCAGAAGTTGTTCGATTCCGTCTTACTGGAAGGAAGAACTCCAAAGGCATGGAACGGAGGGGTGGTGGTGCTGTTCTTCAAAAAGGGTGACAACACCCTGCTGAAGAACTACAGACCCATCTCACTTCTGAGCCATGTCTATAAGCTGTTTTCGAGGGTCATTACAAATCGTCTCGTACGCAGGCTAGATGACTTCCAGCCTCCCGAACAAGCCGGTTTCCGAAGAGGCTTTAGTACCGTAGACCACATCCACACGCTCCGTCAGGTTATACAGAAGACCGAGGAGTATAACCTGCCCCTCTGCCTAGCGTTCGTGGATTACGAGAAAGCCTTCGATTCGATTGAAACCTGGGCTGTACTACAGTCTCTCCAGCGGTGCCAAGTTGACTATCGCTATATCGAAGTGCTGAAGTGTTTGTACGAGAACGCCACTATGTCAGTTCGACTCCAGGACCAGAACTCGAAGCCTATTCCGCTGCAGCGGGGAGTCAGGCAAGAAGATGTTATTTCTCCAAAACTGTTCACCGCTGCACTGGAGGACGTTTTTAAAACTCTGGACTGGAGAAGGCTAGGCATCAACATCAACGGCGAGTACATCACTCACCTTCGGTTTGCTGACGATATAGTAGTCTTGGCTGAGACCATGGAGGACTTAAGTACGATGCTCGATGACCTCAGTAAAGCTTCCGAGCGAGTTGGTCTAAGAATGAACATGGATAAGACGAAGATCATGTCAAATGCCCATGTAGTACCAACTCCCATTACAATCGGACACTTTACGCTCGAAGTTGTAGACGATTATGTATACCTAGGACAAACTATCCAGTTAGGTAGGTCCAACTTCGAGAAAGAGGTCAATCGTCGAATCCGACTCGGCTGGGCAGCGTTCGGGAAGCTACGGCACATCTTTTCGTCCAATATTCCGCAGTGTCTCAAGACGAGAGTCTTTGACCAGTGTGTGTTGCCAGTGATGACATATGGTACTGAAACGTGGTCGCTTACTATGGGCCTCATAAGAAGGCTCAAAGTCACCCAAAGGGCTATGGAGAGGGCTATGTTGGGAGTTTCTCTGCGGGATCGCATCAGAAATGAGGTAAACCAAGGTAACAGATATAGCCCTCCGAATCGCTAAACTTAAGTGGCAGTGGGCGGGGCACATAGCACGTAGAACCGATGGCCGTTGGGGCGGAAAGGTTCTCGAGTGGCGACCACGTACCGGAAGGCGCGGCGTGGGTAGGCCCCCCGCAAGGTGGACTGATGACCTGGTAAAGGTTGCTGGAGTCCGCTGGATGCGGGTGGCGCAGGACCGGTCACTTTGGCACTCTTTGGGGGAGGTCTATGTCCAGCAGTGGACGTCTTTCGGCTGATATGATGATGATGATGATGAAATATTAGTAACATCAAAGTTATGCACAACAATTATTCTAAAAAAAAAACTTCCGACACAATAAACATTCGGACAATAAATAATTTAGGACAATCGATATTAGGAACAACAATTTCGGCAAATAAAAAATATGCAAAAAAATATGTTTATGCCATACGTTATTCGGCATAAAGTTGGTATGCGACAAAATAGTAGGACATTTTATGCCACCCGATATAGACCCGAATTTTTCGCTAGTTCATGTTGAGGTTTTGCTACTCAGGGTCCGAGGGCCTGAGCTTGGAGCCCCGGTGCAGGGAAATGTCTATTTATTTATTTAATATATTGCAGTCATGTACATTTCGTAATTATGTCTAAGAACTTAATACTAAAGTACATGAACCCTGATAGGGCAAGGCGACTTTAAATTTACTCATACACTATATTTCGAAGTAATAATAATAATATGAAGCATGCATGTTAAGCCCTCTGTCTGTCTAGCCCTCCCAGCCACGCCTGCGCAGGACGCCGGTGGGGATCACCACACACCTGCGGTCATAGTTGAGCGCGAGCGCGAGGACGGACGAGCACCTGGCGGCTGACGCGGTCGACGCGCGGGCCGCTCTTGAACACAACACACCTGCGGTCGTAGTTGAGCGCGAGCGCGAGGACGGCCACGAGCACCTGGCGGCTGACGCGGTCGACGCGCGGGCCGCTCTTGAACACAACACACCTGCGGTCGTAGTTGAGCGCGAGCGCGAGGACGGCCACGAGCACCTGGCGGCTGACGCGGTCGACGCGCGGGCCGTTCTTGAACGCGGCGAGCAGCGCCGCGCGCCCCTCTGGCTCCTCCCGTGCGGCACTCGCCGTCTCGCGGTCTTCCAGCTGGCTCAGGACTTGTAAGCAGCTGGAAGCATAAGGACCAATAGTACAAAACAAACTCTCTGTTCTATTCATGCTGAATCTATGCACTGCCTAGAGATATATAATTTAAAGGATGGCAGGACGAAATTGTAGAAATGGCCGGCAGGATATGGACCAGAACAAGGCTGGAGAGGCTTTTGCCAGTTAATCAATTAATCACCGTTGCGTTACAGTAGTGCCCATTTTATTGTATTCTGAGCTAATTAAAAAAAATGTTATTGTCTGTCCTGTCCCATAGGCGACATATCTCCAGTTACATAATTGTATATTATATGGTTAACTCTTGGATTATGAGTGTATTGCATGTATGTATGTAAATACTTTTATTGTACACAAGACGTTGGTAAAAATACAGACAAAATAGGTTAAGTAAGTACAAAACCGAACTTATCCCTGTCAGGGATCTCTTCCAGTAAAGATTATTAATTATAATTACTAAAATTAAGCAGGATCCTCATAGTAACTATTATCATGTTATCAAACATATAATTTAAAACAAAACCTATAGTAAAATGAGTAGGTATAGGGCACCATCACTATGCGTGTAGTGAGGGATTCCCTTATTTGGCCTAATAACGTTTTGTCCAATTTCAGTTTGTGTAACAACTTTTTGAATAATGCATGCATTTTGTATTATTACTGTTTACATTAATTAAACATTTGACTTGTAACTATGGTGTTATCAATAAAGTATTGTATTGTATTGCATTCTTTGTCTAAAGTCAATTTTTATAATTTAATTTTTCATAATAATTGTTTGTTTGAAATACGTTTATCCTAAAAGACGATTGTCATAACTCTTGTTTCGCCGAATATTATTTGATCTAAAAGTCACTTTGTCGATTATTATTTTAACTAATCATCACATTGCCGAATAATTTTACACTTAGATTTTTTTGTCTAATACTGAATCATTGTAATATTTACTTCTTAAAACGTACTAATTGTACAAATTACTAACTTTTTGCCTAATTTCAGTCCGAGATATTGTATTTTTTTGGATTGGAGACACAGGTAACAAAATCGAATTGGAGCACCCCAATATCCACGTGGTCTTGTCTGCCCTACCCCTAGAATGTATATAAAAAGCCGGAGCCACGGGCAACTTGTCACGCGAGGGCGAAAGGGCTGCTCTCCCCGCAGCGCCGGAGCTAAGGCGGAGTCCTGTCACTTGCCCACTAACTACTATGAATTTTCTGGTTACCCTTTGCTACAACTCGACCGTCGTGCTGCTGCTGTCTGCGTTCGGGTTTCAATGTGTATCTTAAGGCAGGTCGGAGTAGGTACGACGACGAGCGAAGCGAGGAGGAGTGTTCGCTACTAGCCCGGGCTTGCAAGACTCTACTCGGTTGATGCCAGGGCTGGGCCCGACGAGTTCCTGACCCGAATAGAGGCCTGGACTAGAACGACCGGTATAACCCCGCTAAGCTATAGCTTCCAAGAAGCGTGGCATACCGAAGATGCGCCAGGTATCGGTCCGGTACAAAACAAAACGTGCTTTTACCTTGATGGAAGCTTCATCCGCCGTTGTACATACAGGGCGGCTTCGATATGTGTATCTGAATGTATGAGTATTAGTGTGTGTGTCGAGGCCGTCGCGTGTCCTGGTGAACACTTCCTGGCTCCTGGATGATCGCCCAACACGTAGGCGCACCAATTTATCACTTCAGGCTCCAAACACGGGCAGGCAAACACAAAACTCCTCGATATGAGCGCCTGGCCTCAATTATGAACTGATTCCAATTAACATAAATCAATGTCCCGAATTCTTTCTCAAAAATCAAATACAAATCAAAGAATGGGTTGTTCAATCCAACAAGGTCAAAATTCTAGGTTATACTACCAAAATGACAGACGTCAAACGTCAAATAGTGACGTGTCTTTTTCTTCTCCGATTATCAACTGAGTGATACCCGCGGTAAAAGACTGGTACCGAACAATCCCCCGCTCCAGGCAGAGGAGCTCTGTCTGCTAATAAATGGGCAGGCGGGCTAAGCTCGCTACAGCTCGCTTCAAAACCGAATCTCCGCAACCCTGGGGACCCCGTCAGACCCATACACCAAATTTACAATGCGTCCACGACGCCAATACAAAGGTAATAAATTAGATTCCTTAACTAGTACAAGATCTCCAACGTGAGGAGGATCAGTTTTGTCAGTCAGTTTTTCAGGGTGGGCGGCTGTGGTGGAGGAGCGGGCGGCAGCTACCTATTGGGGGCGACCCTCATCGGGCCGCCAACAACCCTCATAGGCGCCGTCCTGTTGGGCTGGCACCGCCCAATTGGACCGCACCAGGTACTGGTCCGCCGGAACCTCAGGGCAGCAACCCGGGCGCGCCCAGGTCGACGCGTAGTACTCGGAGCGGCGTCCAACTTGGGGCGGGCGGCGTTCCAACCGCGGTCGTTCGCACAACGGTGGTGAGAAGCTCCGAGGCGGGGAGCTGCGCTGAGCAGCAGCGAACCTGGCCTGTGGACGAGGAGATGGGGGAGGGGTACCCCCGCCCGTGGACGGCGAGCCCCGACGAGACTCCCTTTGGGGGTAATGGGGAAGCGGGCCCCCGCCCGTGGGGGAACGTCCCGCACCATCCAACCGATTACCACCATTTTGGTTGGCGCACAACACCAGGTGGTGTTTCCCCTGGCACTGCGGGCACGGTTCAGGCCGAGGGCAATCCCGCTGCAAATGCTGCCCCAAACAGGAGTAGCACCACCGGCGATCATTCGCGATACCGCGCCGATCCTTCACCCTCTTGTGCAGGAACCTGGGGCATGCTGCAACCAAATGGCCATCATCCGTGCAATACACGCACCTTGGGGGCGCGTGGGCCGTCGCGTATCGGAGGGGCGGGCGGCGTGGCTCTACCACCCCTGGCTTAGGGGAGCGAGCAGCCACACGCCGCTGTTCGCGTGGAGGTCCCGCCGAGGGTCCCGAGGGGCCTTCAATCCCGGCGTTGTCCACCAACCGACACTCCTCCTCCAGAAAGGAGACAAGGTCCGCAAAACGTGGCAAGTGTGTGGCACTGCCCCCACCGTGCTTGTACTCAAAACGGAGCTTCAAGTCCGTGGGCAACCGTGACAAAACTATATGCAAGAGCATGAACGACCATTCATCCACCGGCAGGCCAAGCCGTCGTAAAGCATTCAAGGCCACCATCACGGGATTCACCAAATCCCTCCGCAACGTGGCAACCCCATAAATGTGAGGAAGCGCCAAAATTTGTGCGACATGGGTGTCTGCCAAACGCCTAATGTTGGCATATCGTTTCTCCAAAAGCTCCTGGGCTGTGGGGTAATTTTGGTCGGTGACCGCAAGATGTGAGACTAACTCCAGTGCCTCTCCATTCAAGGTGGAGAAAAGATATGCCAACTTTTGGCTCGGTGCCAAGTCCGTCCTGGCGTCCACCAGACTTGAAAACAAGTCGTGGTAGGCGGTCCAACATTTTAAGTCCCCGTCAAAATGGGGCAAATCCAGGGTTGGCAAACGTCCTAGGAGAGCCAGGGGTGGCGGTGATCGCGTCTCCGCCGTCAAAGGACCCCGCTGCACCTTGTAAGCAGCCTGAACCAGCTCATCATGCAAGTCATAAAATTGTGTGATGTCTGCCTCCACCGAATCATCAATATTTTCGTCCAACGCCAAAAGCGCTGCATAAGCACTCTGAACTGCCGCACTTCGGTCCGGTAGCTCAGCCGATCGCTTCAGCAAAGCGTCGGTCCGGTCGGGTCTACTTATCAAATGCACCGCAGAGGACAGCCATCTCAGCTCCGCCCTAATCTTAGCTGTCCACTTTGCCATGGCTGTAGCCAGCAACAACAAACACTCACAAACAAACGCAAGTCCAATCGACTTCTAATTAAAATGTTCAACAATGCAAAACAAAAACAATATAAACTAAAATTATTTGACACAAGGAACCCTGCAAAATGTTACTTGTTGAACCCTAAATCAAGTAATATTTATAATGAGAATTAATTTATTTTAACAAGTATAATTTATTTTCAAATCGCAACACATTGGTCAATACAGAACCCTTCTGAACAATATTCACTTCTCAGGGAACCCCAAAATATTCCAAACCTGTATGTTCCCAACGCACAAAACAATTAATACAAATAATTTTAGTCAATGCAAATTATTTTTAATTACCAATTTATATGGCTTGCCAAGGAACCCCTCAGAATATTACTTATTCTCTGAGTGAACTCTAATTTATAACTGCTAAACTAAGCCAAACAAACAATGTCAAACAACCAGGGGCAAACTTCAAATAATTATAATCCCAACCAATATTGATATATATCAAATGGGTCTCAAATCAATACCCATATATTCACACCGAGCAATCCTGAAATATAGTTCAAATTATTATCTAAACAAGCAATATCAATTTCCTATGTGTTAAGTATATACCTAAGAATTGAATTTGAGATTGCTATCTAGTTTCAACAAGGGAATGTTAACTTATAAAAATGCCAAGTTAAAATGTTCAGTGACCAAGAAATTCACCAAATAATATCAAATCAACTATCAAAACAATTAGCAATGTGTGCTATTATATCACTACAAACCAATTCAGTAATATTTTGCTATTTTAAATACCTAGTTCCATCAACGGTTAACCTCAAAAACGTTTTTTCCACAAATATCAAAATAATACTGTGAACCAGTACAAGGAGTATTAGGTAGAATTGCGACCCCCAAAGCGCGAGCCGAGCGAGCGAAGCGAGCGTGCCCCGGCAGCGGCCGGCGAAGCGCCAGAAACGATTTTTTTAAGAATTTACTTAGCGAAAGCCCGAGTCCCGAATATTCCGAGCGAAGGGCCGAGGGAAGTGATTGGACAAAATGAAATTATGCGAAATGTATGTTAGACTTAATGTTCGCTACTAGCCCGGGCTTGCAAGACTCTACTCGGTTGAAGCCAGGGCTGGGCCCGACGAGTTCCTGACCCGAATAGAGGCCTGGACTAGAACGACCGGTATAACCCCGCTAAGCTATAGCTTCCAAGAAGCGTGGCATACCGAATGTTCGGGCCGACCGTCTGCCCGCCCCTTAAACTCCTCACGTGTGTACGCCTCTTGAGTCTGTGGTTTTGACAGTGACACTTCTTGTCAAGGCGGACGAAAAAATATAACCTCGTTGTTGCAGACCCGAGAGGTCCGAGTGTTTTTGGGGAATTTGGAAACGCATTTTCCTTGTTTGGTGTTATATCGCTCGTTTTGAAGACACACGGGTGTCCGAGTGTTTTGTGTGGATATTTCGGTGACATCGGAAGAGTTGGTGATTTGACGCCGCGGATTGTTGGCGAGACGGCCCGTACACCACGGCGGCTTCTTCAGCCCCGGTGACCCTCATGATTGAACTTGACTTGACCTGACAGTTGACTGAACCTTGACAGATACTAACCGGAGTTGAAGCGAACATCGCGCCTCCCGGAATCAGATGAGTTGAACAAGTTTTGTAGCCAATCCACTGGCTTATATGACCCGCGAAACGCGTGGCAGTTCACTCCACTCGCACTAGGCGAGGAGTTGAACAATTTTGGTACCCAGAGCGTGGTTACTCACAAGGAAAATACGCGAATTTTGATAGTTTTTTCCTTTTGGGTAAAAAAGGGCATTTTGAGGTTATTTGTTAAAACCAAATTTAGCTACAAGTATTTAAAACTTCTATTTTGTGGCACTGCAAGTGTTTTGTACTGTAGATTTCACGAAATTATTGTACTTGCAGTGCAAATTAGTGAGATTACAACCTCCGGAAGGTGATTTTGAGTGTTTGGTACAATTTAATTTGGAAAATAGTTGAAGGCAAATTTAAGCCACATAGTTGATTGATTGTAATTTGGAAAGCCTTTCATAGCTTGTTGTTTGGTAATAAGGCATTTGTTTTATTCAGTTTGCTATAAGCGGCCAAGGTTGCTAAGAATATAAGCTAAAATATAAGGCTACCACAAATATTAGTTGTAAGCTAGATTATTGTACAAGTGATCTAACTAGCCAATTATAGATTATAATTTGAGCTTCCACTGCGTTTTGAGAATCTATATTGGTTGGTATTGTAAGGCATTCCTGTAATTGAGTTGATATTTGGTTTTGATTCACTAGGGTGACCAAGAGATTGGAATTTCCACATTAATTAAATTAATTTTAATTTTCTCTGGTATTGTTGGAAATTAATTTAAAATGGGATCTACACCTAAGGCTAAGATCCAGTCTGCACTGCGTTGGTTTTCATCTGCAGTAGCTTTGGTTGACAGAAATGACCGGGAGGAGGCTTTGTTGACCCGGTACGAGGAGGTGTCAGACCGTCTTAAGGCTGTGGAGTTCCAGGTTGAACTCTACCTAGCGGAGCCCGGCCGGACGACCCCGGAGACCGAGCAGGTGGAGCGGGACTTTGAACAATGTATGGATTTTGGGGACAGGATTATCGAGGGGGCTTCTAAGATACTGCGGGTTCGGAATGGTGCGGCCCGGGACGTTCCGAAACACGCAGTTATCTATAACCCAGGGTTGGCAGCGCGCTTGCCAGCCATACAGATGCCGGTCTTCCGAGGAGACCTGGACGAGTGGACCAGCTTCATCGACCTCTTTGATAGCTTGTTGCATGCCCGGACGGACCTGCCAGCGGCGTTGAAGTTGGCGCAGCTAATGTCTGCTCTCGTCGGGGAGCCGCGCGACTTGATCGCGCATTTGTCGGTCACCGACGACAATTATGAAATCGCGCGCACGTTGCTGAGGGACCGATACCAGAACGTGCGGCGACTTGCGGATACTCTTATGACTAAGATCTGGAATATCCCTCGGATCGCTCAGGCTTCAGACATCCGGCTGAAAATGCTGAATCCTGTTTTGACAGCGACCAAAGGGTTAGAGAACCTTGGTTTGCCGGTGGACCAGTGGTCCTACATACTGTTGAATTTTTTGTTGAACCGGCTGCCGGCTGATGTACGGGCCAGGTTTGAGCACCGGTATGGTGGTGAAAGTGCTCAGCATCTGCCGACCTTCACCAATCTTATCGACCAATTGGAACTTGAGTGTCGACGGGCCGACACCTCGGATCTACCTCCACCCCCGAGGCCTCCTGGGGCCCAGCGGGCCCAGGGGAGAGTTGCACCTCAAAGGGGAGGGTGGGGCAAATCGGCCCCACAACCAGCGGGTCCTCACCAATATAATATCAGTGCATTGGACCCTGAAGTCTGCCTATGCTGCAAGAACCCTGGCCATCGGGTGCCAGCGTGTCCGAAGTTTCTTGCGCAGCGGGTTGTGGGACGCCGCAACATTGCTAAGCAGCGGCAATGGTGCTTTGTTTGCTTGGGCCCACATTTTGTGCGAGATTGTGCCCACCCGCAGGCGTGTAAGTCCTGTGGTGGGAAGCACCACCCCATTTTATGCATGAACCGCAGTGGGGATACACCTCCCCCCCCCTGCGCAGGGGTCATGCTCCCCTGTTCGGAGTCAGCAGCGGGCTGACCAGGGGCCCATGGCCTACCAGTGGGGACGTCGGGTAACACCCCCCCCCCCCCTCCAAAACTACGCGACTACTTCGCACGCACCCGTGCCCCAACGGGGGGTCCTTACGGGCGGGTGCCCGCAAACGCCTCCACCCCGGCAGGCGCCACGGATGTCGCCGCCGCTTGTGGAGCGACCCCGCTGGGGGTCGGGACCTCCGGTGTACGGCCGGAGTAGGACATACCAGGGGGCGCAGGCGGCACGCATGGCGCGACGGCAGTACCAGCCGGAGTGGGACCCGCTCGAGCGGTACGAGCGGCCCGCCCATGCGGAACAGGATGCAACGCGTTATCCCTGCTAGGGATACGCCGCCCACGCACCAGCAACCGCCACGCCCTTGGAGACCGTGTTATTGCCCACGGCTTCGGTTTGTGTTTGGGGCCCTGGCGGAGGATCAGCCTGCGTGCGCTCTCTCCTTGACACGGGAGCGCAAGGCTGCATGGTATCCAGTAGGTTGGTGCGACAGTTGGGCTTGGTTGTGAAACCCCACCCGGAAAGTATACGTGGGGTAGGCAATGTGACAGTGTCAAACCTGGTAGGGCAGACCTTGCTCACCTTTGGACCGGGTCCCACTTCACGCGCGAGGATTAATGCTCCCGCGTTAGTATTGGATGAAGTGGTGGGGAGACTCCCCCAGGTGAAGCTGCCTCCAGAGGTTCGGAGCTGGACAGCTGGATTAGTTCTGGCGGATGCTGGATTTGACAGACCTGGTCCGATTGACGTGTTGCTGGGTGCAGACGTTCTTGGACGGGTGCTGTTGAGCGGCAACCGTACCTTACAGCCTGGCGGACTGGTTACACTGGAAACGGTGTTTGGCTATGCTGTAATGGGTTTGGTGTTAGCGGCTCCACCGCCTCCTACTGAGGAGGGCTGTCTGGTTGGAACTGCTCTTTCAGAAGCCGTGCAACGGTTCTGGGAGATTGAGGAACCACCTACCGCGTCGCGTATGAGCCCCGAGCAGGAAGAGTGCGAACGGTTTTACCAAAATAATACTGGGCGCCTCTGCTCTGGTCGGTTCATAACACGACTTCCTCTGCTCATCCACCGACCTCTTGGAGCGTCACGTGAGATGGCTGAGAAGCGGCTGGTTTCGATGGAACGCCGAATGAGAAGAGATGCGCTCTTCCGGCAGAAGTATGTGGACTTCATGAGGGAGTACGAGGGTTTGGGACACATGTCGGTGGCTCGGACGGACTGGAGTACAGTGGAGCACTGCTTCCTGCCGCACCACGCGGTCCTAAAATCCCCGGAGTCCAAGATTCGTGTGGTCTTTGATGGGTCCGCGTCCACCTCGACTGGGGTGTCATTGAACCAGTGTTTGCATGCAGGTCCTAAGCTGCACAAGGATATCACGGATATCCTCACAAATTTTAGGAAACATCAGGTGGTGTTCGTCGCCGACATCCGGATGATGTTTCGGCAGACAGTGATCCATCCTGATGATCGTCGGTATCAGCTGATCTTGTGGCGTGAGAGCCCTGATGAACCGATGTTGGTGTACGAGCTGAATACGAATACATACGGCTTGAAGAGCAGTCCGTACATTTCAATTCGAACTTTGTTAGAACTGGCGTCTCGAGAGAGACTGAGGTTCCCTCGAGCGTCCGCCATTTTGGAACGGGACTTATTTGTCGATGACGTGTGCACCGGGGCAAACAGTGTCGAAGAGGCTTTGGTTTTGCGGGATGAGCTGGTGGAACTCTTGCGGACGGGTGGATATGAATTGCGCAAATGGATGTCCAACTCACCGGTCGTGGTGGCCGGCCTCCCCGAGGATCACCAGCAGGATCCGCACCTGTTCGAAAATGTTGAGAGCCCGCACATGTTATCAGTCCTAGGCGTGCAATATCGACCAGTCCAAGATGTGTTCACCTATCGGGTGGAACTGGATTCCCCGAGGGTCTGGACGAAGCGGCTTGTGCTGTCCACGGTGGCCAGGACGTACGATCCGAATGGATGGATCGCGCCGGTCATCTTCACGGCGAAGGCATTAATGCAGCGCCTGTGGATGGTCCAACTGGGTTGGGATGATCCACTATCCGGAAATTTGTTGAGCGATTGGGAGGTTTTCTTCTCCACGCTCCCGGAGATAAATCAGGTCGAACTGCCGCGTAAGCTGTTGCCGGCAGGGAAATGCCGAGTAACCCTACACGGGTTTTGCGACGCCTCCGAGCGAGGGTATGCAGCTGCCGTTTACTTGCGGACGGTCAGCTCCGCCGGATCGGTCGATTTGCACTTGGTAATGGCGAAGAGCAAGGTGGCTCCCCTTCGCACGCGTTTGACAATCCCAAAAATGGAATTATCTGGAGCGGCTCTTCTTGTACGCCTACTGAACCACGTGGCCTCTACCTTGAAGGACACCGTGAACCTTGAGGAGAGTGTCTACGCATGGACTGATAGCCAAATTGTATTGTGTTGGCTGCAGTCGTCATTCCATACTTTGGAGGTCTTTGTGGCCAACCGGGTCTCGCAAATCCAGAATTCGGAGACTGCCTTGGTTTGGAGACACGTGCCAGGTGAACTGAACCCAGCGGTTGTTGCCCACTCACTGTGGTGGAGACCAGATTGGTTGTTGGAACCGGAGACACTCTGGCCTGCCAGTTGTGTGATTGGGACCCCATCCTCTGGCTTGGGTGTCCACCTTGTCGAGACCGCTCCAGTGTCAGACACTGCTTGGTTGCTAGAACGGTATAGCTCTCTCGACAAGCTTGTTGGAGTGACCGCCTGGGTCAAGCGATTTATACACAATTGTCGCCACCCTGACAACCGGTCACGCGTTAGAGTTCTCGCCACAGAAGAGCGGAATGCCGCCCTACATCATTGGATTAGGGTTGTGCAGGAAGAACACTTTGGGGACGTATTGAAGCCCCTGCGGCAGGGACGTCCTAAGCTACCGAAGGCGATAGCACGCCTCAACCCGTTCATTGACGAGTCGGGTACACTCCGGGTTGGAGGACGGCTCCGCAACGCTAGCTTGCCGTACTCGGTGCGCCACCCCATTTTGCTGCCTAAGAAGGGGCATCTGGTGGAATTGTTGGTGATTGACCGCCACATAAAGAACTCGCATGCCAGCTGCAATGCACTCTTGGGCATTTTGCAGCGAGACTTTTGGATATTGAACAGCCGACGGGTTATTCGGAGCATCGTGTTTCGGTGCTTGCCTTGCTTTCGGCTCAAGGCAGCCACGATGCAGCCCCAGATGGGGGACCTTCCTCCTGATCGGGTCAACGAGGCTAGGACCTTCTCTAGGGTGGGGACCGATTTTGCGGGACCTTTTTTAGTGAAAACGTCGCGACTTCGAAATGCGAAGGTTGTAAAAGCGTATTTGTGCGTTTTCGTATGCCTGTCGACCAAGGCTGCTCATCTTGAACTTGTTGGTGATCTTACGACGGAGGCTTTTATTGCGGCATTGGATAGATTTGTATCCCGTAGGGGACTCCCATCTCTGATCCGGTCAGATTGTGGAACCAATTACAAGGGTGCCGACCGTTATTTACAAGATGTTGTACAATTTTTATTTGAAAATAAGATTGATATTGGAACAGACCTCTCCCGTCGGGGTATCACCTGGACGTTCGATCCGCCAGGCTGCCCCCACTGGGGTGGAATCTGGGAGGCTTGCGTGAAGCAAGCAAAAGCCCATATGTATCGGGTAGTCGGTCAAACTGTATTGACTTTTGAGGAACTCGCGACGTTGTTTTGTAGAATTGAGGCCGTCCTCAATTCCCGTCCGTTGTGTCCGCTCAGCTCCGACCCAAATGACCTGAAAGCGCTCTCTCCAGGCCATTTCTTGATTGGTAAGCCACTTGCAGCGTTGCCAGAGCACCCCCTCCGGGACGTACCCTCCGGTCGTTTGTCGCGCTACCAGATGCTGCAACAAATGGCTCAGAACTTTTGGACCAGATGGTCATTAGAGTATTTGCATGTTTTGCAGCAGCGCCTCAAGTGGACTGACAAAACCAGTCCCCCCAGAGTTGGAGACCTTGTTCTAGTTAAGGATGCTAACCTTCCGCCACTGCGATGGCGCCGGGGGCGCATCGTTAATTTGTTTCCCGGTAAAGACGGGACCCCTCGGTTTGCCGAGGTCATGGTTGGGGACTCGGTTCTGAAGCGAGCGGTAGCAACCCTATCGCGACTTCCCCTAGTATAGCGGACCGGCTTAGAGGCCGTTCCGAGGCGGGTGATTGTTCGGGCCGACCGTCTGCCCGCCCCTTAAACTCCTCACGTGTGTACGCCTCTTGAGTCTGTGGTTTTGACAGTGACACTTCTTGTCAAGGCGGACGAAAAAATATAACCTCGTTGTTGCAGACCCGAGAGGTCCGAGTGTGTTCGGGCCGACCGTCTGCCCGCCCCTTAAACTCCTCACGTGTGCACCATCTTGAGTCTGTGGTTTTGACAATGACACTTCTTGTCAAGGCGGACGGAAAAGAGATAACCTCGTTGTTGCGGACCCGAAAGGGAACGAGTGGTTTTGGATAATTTGGAAACGCATTTTCCTTGTTTTGTGTAATATCGCTCGCTTTGAAGACACACGGGTGTCCGAGTGTTTTGTGTGGATATTTCGGTGACATCGGAAGAGTTGGTGATTTGACGCCGCGGATTGTTGGCGATACTGCCCCGGAACACCACGGCTGCTTCTTCAGCCCGGAGACCTTCTTGATTGAACTTGACTTGACCTGACAGTTGACTGAACCTTGACAGATACCAACCGGAGTTGAAGCGAACATCGCGCCTCCCGGAATCAGGTGAGTTGAACAAGTTTTGTAGCCAATCCACTGGCTTATATGACCCGCGAAACGCGTGGCAGTTCACTCCACTCGAACTAGGCGAGGAGTTGAACAATTTTTGGTACCCAGAGCGTGGTTACTCACAAAGAAAAAACGCGAATTTTGATAGTTTTTTCCTTTTGGGTAAAAAAGGGCATTTTGAGGTTATTTGTTAAAACCAAATTTAGCTACAAGTATTTAAAACCTCTATTTTGTGGCACTGCAAGTGTTTTGTACTGTAGATTTCACGAAATTATTGTACTTGCAGTGCAAATTAGTGAGATTACAACCTCCGGAAGGTGATTGATTGTAACTTGGAAAGCCTTTCATAGCTTGTTGTTTACAAGTAGAAGTATTAGTATTAAGTAAGTAGTAGTATTGTGTAGAAGTGATGTAATGTAACTGGCCAATTATAGATTATAATTTGAGCTTCCACTGCGTTTTGAGAATCTATATTGGTTGTTATTGTAAGGCATTCCTGTAATTGAGTTGATATTTGGTTTTGATTCACTAGGGTGACCAAGAGATTGGAATTTCCACATTAATTAAATTAATTTTAATTTTCTCTGGTATTGTTGGAAATTAATTTAAAATGGGATCTACACCTAAGGCTAAGATCCAGTCTGCACTGCGTTGGTTTTCATCTGCAGCAGCTTTGGTTGACAGAAATGACCGGGAGGAGGCTTTGTTGACCCGGTACGAGGAGGTGTCAGACCGTCTTAAGGCTGTGGAGTTCCAGGTTGAACTCTACCTAGCGGAGCCCGGCCGGACGACCCCGGAGACCGAGCAGGTGGAGCGGGACTTTGAGCAATGTATGGATTTTGTGGACAGGATTGTCGAGAGGGCTTCTAAGATACTGCGGGTTCGGAATGGTGCGGCCCGGGACGTTCCGAAACACGCAGTTATCTATAACCCAGGGTTGGCAGCGCGCTTGCCAGCCATACAGATGCCGGTCTTCCGAGGAGACCTGGACGAGTGGACCAGCTTCATCGACCTCTTTGATAGCTTGGTGCATGCCCGGAAGGACCTGCCAGCGGCGTTGAAGTTGGCGCAGCTGATGTCTGCTCTCGTCGGGGAGCCGCGCGACTTGATCGCGCATTTGTCGGTCACCGACGACAATTATGAAATCGCGCGCACGTTGCTGAGGGACCGATACCAGAACGTGCGGCGACTTGCGGATACTCTTATGACTAAGATCTGGAATATCCCTCGGATCGCTCAGGCTTCAGACATCCGGCTGAAAATGCTGAATCCTGTTTTGACAGCGACCAAAGGGTTAGAGAACCTTGGTTTGCCGGTGGACCAGTGGTCCTACATACTGTTGAATTTTTTGTTGAACCGGCTGCCGGCTGATGTACGGGCCAGGTTTGAGCACCGGTATGGTGGTGAAAGTGCTCAGCATCTGCCGACCTTCACCAATCTTATCGACCAATTGGAACTTGAGTGTCGACGGGCCGACACCTCGGATCTACCTCCACCCCCGAGGCCTCCTGGGGCCCAGCGGGCCCAGGGGAGAGTTGCACCTCAAAGGGGAGGGTGGGGCAAATCGGCCCCACAACCAGCGGGTCCTCACCAATATAATACCAGTGCATTGGACCCTGAAGTCTGCCTATGCTGCAAGAACCCTGGCCATCGGGTGCCAGCGTGTCCGAAGTTTCTTGCGCAGCGGGTTGTGGGACGCCGCAACATTGCTAAGCAGCGGCAATGGTGCTTTGTTTGCTTGGGCCCACATTTTGTGCGAGATTGTGCCCACCCGCAGGCGTGTAAGTCCTGTGGTGGGAAGCACCACCCCATTTTATGCATGAACCGCAGTGGGGATACACCTCCCCCCCCCCCCTGCGCAGGGGTCATGCTCCCCTGTTCGGAGTCAGCAGCGGGCTGACCAGGGGCCCATGGCCGAGGAGAAGTGGGGACGTCGGGTAACACCCCCCTCCCCCCCCCCCTCCAAAACTACGCGACTACTTCGCACGCACCCGTGCCCCAACGGGGGGTCCTTACGGGCGGGTGCCCGCAAACGCCTCCACCCCGGCAGGCGCCACGGATGTCGCCGCCGCTTGTGGAGCGACCCCGCTGGGGGTCGGGACCTCCGGTGTACGGCCGGAGTAGGACATACCAGGGGCCGCAGGCGGCACGCATGGCGCGACGGCAGTACCAGCCGGAGTGGGACCCGCTCGAGCGGTACGAGCGGCCCGCCCATGCGGAACAGGATGCAACGCGTTATCCCTGCTAGGGATACGCCGCCCACGCACCAGCCACCGCCACGCCCTTGGAGACCGTGTTATTGCCCACGGCTTCGGTTTGTGTTTGGGGCCCTGGCGGAGGATCAGCCTGCGTGCGCTCTCTCCTTGACACGGGAGCGCAAGGCTGCATGGTATCCAGTAGGTTGGTGCGACAGTTGGGCTTGGTTGTGAAACCCCACCCGGAAAGTATACGTGGGGTAGGCAATGTGACAGTGTCAAATCTGGTAGGGCAGACCTTACTCACCTTTGGACCGGGTCCCACTTCAAGCGCGAGGATTAATGCTCCCGCGTTAGTATTGGATGAAGTGGTGGGGAGACTCCCCCAGGTGAAGCTGCCTCCAGAGGTTCGGAGTTTGACAGCTGGATTAGTTCTGGCGGATGCTGGATTTGACAGACCTGGTCCGATTGACGTGTTGCTGGGTGCAGACGTTCTTGGGCGGGTGCTGTTGAGCGGCAACCGTACCTTACAGCCTGGCGGACTGGTTACACTGGAAACGGTGTTTGGCTATGCTGTAATGGGTTTGGTTTTAGCGGCTCCACCGCCTCCTACTGAGGAGGGCTGTCTGGTTGGAACTGCTCTTTCAGAAGCCGTGCAACGGTTCTGGGAGATTGAGGAACCACCTACCGCGTCGCGTATGAGCCCCGAGCAGGAAGAGTGCGAACGGTTTTACCAAAATAATACTGGGCGCCTCTGCTCTGGTCGGTTCATAACACGACTTCCTCTGCTCATCCACCGACCTCCTCTTGGAGCGTCACGTGAGATGGCTGAGAAGCGGCTGGTTTCGATGGAACGCCGAATGAGAAGAGATGCGCTCTTCCGGCAGAAGTATGTGGACTTCATGAGGGAGTACGAGGGTTTGGGACACATGTCGGTGGCTCGGACGGACTGGAGTACAGTGGAGCACTGCTTCCTGCCGCACCACGCGGTCCTAAAATCCCCGGAGTCCAAGATTCGTGTGGTCTTTGATGGGTCCGCGTCCACCTCGACTGGGGTGTCATTGAACCAGTGTTTGCATGCAGGTCCTAAGCTGCACAAGAATATCACGGATATCCTCACAAATTTTAGGAAACATCAGGTGGTGTTCGTCGCCGACATCCGGATGATGTTTCGGCAGACAGTGATCCATCCTGATGATCGTCGGTATCAGCTGATCTTGTGGCGTGAGAGCCCTGATGAACCGATGTTGGTGTACGAGCTGAATACGATCACCAGCAGGATCCGCACCTGTTCGAAAATGTTGAGAGCCCGCACATGTTATCAGTCCTAGGCGTGCAATATCGACCAGTCCAAGATGTGTTCACCTATCGGGTGGAACTGGATTCCCCGAGGGTCTGGACGAAGCGGCTTGTGCTGTCCACGGTGGCCAGGACGTACGATCCGAATGGATGGATCGCGCCGGTCATCTTCACGGCGAAGGCATTTATGCAGCGCCTGTGGATGGTCCAACTGGGTTGGGATGATCCACTATCCGGAAATTTGTTGAGCGATTGGGAGGTTTTCTTCTCCACGCTCCCGGAGATAAATCAGGTCGAACTGCCGCGTAAGCTGTTGCCGGCCGGGAAATGCCGAGTAACCCTACACGGGTTTTGCGACGCCTCCGAGCGAGGGTATGCAGCGGCCGTTTACTTGCGGACGGTCAGCTCCGCCGGATCGGTCGATTTGCACTTGGTAATGGCGAAGAGCAAGGTGGCTCCCCTTCGCACGCGTTTGACAATCCCAAAAATGGCCCAAATCCCAAAAAGAGTGTTTTTGGGGAATTTGGAAACGCATTTTCCTTGTTTGGTGTAATATCGCTCGCTTTGAAGACACACGGGTGTCCGAGTGTTTTGTGTGGATATTTCGGTGACATCGGAAGAGTTGGTGATTTGACGCCGCGGATTGTTGGCGAGACGGCCCGTACACCACGGCGGCTTCTTCAGCCCCGGTGACCCTCATGATTGAACTTGACTTGACCTGACAGTTGACTGAACCTTGACAGATACTAACCGGAGTTGAAGCGAACATCGCGCCTCCCGGAATCAGGTGAGTTGAACAAGTTTTGTAGCCAATCCACTGGCTTATATGACCCGCGAAACGCGTGGCAGTTCACTCCACTCGCACTAGGCGAGGAGTTGAACACCGAAGATGCGCCAGGTATCGGTCCGGTACAAAACAAAACGTGCTTTTACCTTGATGGAAGCTTCATCCGCCGCTCGACAGGGCGGCTTCGATATGTGTATCTGAGTGTATGAATATTAGTGTGTGTGTCGAGGCCGTCGCGTGTCCTGGTGAACACTTCCTGGCTCCTTGATGATAGCCCACCATATAGGCGCACCAAACTACCGTCACTAAATTTATCACTTCAGGCTCCAAACACTGGCAGGCAAAAACAAAACTCCTCGATAGGAGCGCCTGGCCTCAATTATGAACTGATTCCAATTAACATAAATCAAATGTCCCGAATGCTTTCTCAAAAATCAAATACAAATCAAAGAAAAGGTTGCTCCAAACCAACACGGTCAAATTCTAGGTTATACTACCAAAATGACAGACGTCAAACGTCAAATAGTGACGTGTCTTTTTCGTCCCAGATTATCAACCGAGTGATACCCGCGGTAAAAGACTGGTACCGAACAATCCCCCGCTCCAGGCAGAGGAGCTCTGTCTGCTAATAAATGGGCAGGCGGGCTAAGCTCGCTACAGCTCGCTTCAAAACCGAATCTCCGACCATAACCTCCGCAACCCTGGGGACCCCGTCAGACCCATACAACAAATTTACAATGCGTCCACGACGCCAATACAAAGGTAATAAATTAGATTCCTTAACTAGTACAAGATCTCCAACGTGAGGAGGATCAGTTTTGTCAGTCCACTTAACGCGCTGCTGCAAGATGTGCAAATATTCTAGCGACCAACGATGCCAGAAGCTTTGGGTCATCTGCTGTAGCAACTCAAACCGACTTAAGATTGATGATTTTACCTCCCTGAAGGGGTACTCCGGCAGCGCGGTAAGGGGCTGGCCAATCAAAAAATGACCAGGAGTCAATGCTTCCAGGTCATTTGGGTCCGACGAGACAGGGCAGAGAGGGCGCGAGTTGAGGACAGCCTCAATTTTACAAAATACCGTAGCAAGTTCCTCGAACGTTAAAATCGTTTCGCCAATAACTCGGCGGAGATGCGTTTTTGTAACTTTTACAACAGCCTCAAAAATACCACCCCAATGTGGGCAAACAGGGGGATCAAATTGCCACTTAATGCCCATTCGAGACATTGCAAATCTTAAATTATCCTTATCACTATTCAAATAATTACAAATTTCATTCAAGTAACGGTCAGTGCCTTTATAATTGGTGCCGTTATCAGAGCGGATCAGAGATGGCAGTCCCCGGCGGGATACAAATCTACCTAGCGTCGCAAGAAACGCTTCCGTGCTGAGGGCACTTACCAGTTCCAAGTGAACTGCCTTGGAGGCCAGACAGACAAACACACACAAGTACGCTTTGACAGATCGAGCGTTGCGAAGCTGCGAGGTCTTTACCAAAAAGGGGCCGGCAAAGTCCGTGCCCACACAAGCAAATGGTCGACTCTCCGAGACTCTGTCGGAGGGCAGATCCCCCATCATGGGCTGCGTGGGGGTGGCCGTCAAACGATAACACGGCATACATCTGAAGATAATGCCGCGAATAGTGCGTCTGGCAGACAAAATCCAAAATTCACGCTGCAAAATGGCTACAAGGGCATTGCAGCCTGCGTGAGCGTTAGCAACGTGTCGATCAGACACCAACAAACTGACCAAAGTCCCCCCTTTGGGGAGCAACAAAGGATGGCGAGCTCCAT
Source organism: Epinotia ramella (assembly GCA_947578815.1). NCBI lineage: Eukaryota > Metazoa > Arthropoda > Insecta > Lepidoptera > Tortricidae > Epinotia > Epinotia ramella. Next base: position 102,987 of record OX388221.1, read on the forward strand.
AGGGCAAGTTCGAGTTTCGAAGTCGTCCGCCGACTCGAAGCAAACCCGATGCGTCTAGAAATGGATTCAGACGAGCGATCGAACCCTTAATTCTCGATCCTCCTTTAAGCGCGTCAATAATCGGTTCGAAGTGCTCCACTTGCACCACACGAACCCAAAATAGCAAGGCCTCTTGGCGTTCCAAGGGCGACAAGGCCAATTCCGTGGTCAATGCCCTCTGAGCTGGGTTCCGTGCGTGGAGCAAGAAACGTCGGATCCGCGCGGTAACCCCAATCAATTTCGACAGAGAGCTGTACCTCTCCAACAGAGGATTCAAGTCGTAGACAGGTTGCGTTTCCATAACGCCCACACGTAAACCTGGCAACGCCTCTGGAGAAGAGAACCGATTCTGGGGCCAAGATGCCGCAGGATGCGACAACCAATCTGGTCCCCACCACAGGGAATGGTTTACAAGTACCGGAGCCTCGCAGCCTCGCGAAGCGCAGTCAGCGGGGTTCAGTTCCCCTGGAACATGTCGCCAAATCAGCGGGGTCGCTGAACTCTGGATCTGTGAAATCCGATTCGCAACAAAAACCTCTAAATTATGCACGGAGGTGCGAAGCCAACAAAGAACGATCTCACTATCAGTCCACGCAAAAACATCCGAAATCTCCACGGTACGACCCAAAGTATCACAAACATGATTGAGGAGCCTCGTAAGGAGGGCTGCTCCCGACAATTCCAACTTAGGAATAGTTAACCTAGTCCTGATAGGAGCCACCTTACTCTTGGCCATTATCAAATGTAGTCCCACATGACCGGATAGGCTAATAGTCCGCAAGAATACCACGGCCACGTACCCTCGTTCAGACGCGTCACAAAACCCGTGGAGGCTAACTTTACACTTGCCGGATGGCAGAAAGAGTCTGGGCAAGGAAATCCGGTTCACGTCCGGAAGTGAGTAAACAATCGAACACCATTCGGTTAGCAAGTCTCCCTGAAGAGGTTCGTCCCACGTAACTTCCGCAATCCACAGCTTCTGCAAAAAACACTTAGCCAGAAAAATGACAGGTGTGATCCATCCATTAGGATCGAAGGTCCGAGCAACAGTCGACAAGACCGAACGCTTCGTCCAGGTCTTAGGGGGGTCCAACTTAACCCGATAAGTGAAGACATCCTGGACGGGCTGGTACTGTATGCCAAGGACCGCAATCAAGTTAGGGTTGTCCGCATCTTCGAACAAGAGAGGATCCTGCTGATGTTCCACCGGAAGATCTCGCAACAAATCAGGGCAATTTGACAACCACTTACGCAGTTCGTACCCACCTGACTTCAGGATCGCAATCAACTCATCCCGTAAAATCAAAGCCTCCGTAGCAGTGGAAGCCCCAGTGCAAACATCATCAACATATACTGAATCTTCCAAGATGGCCGCTGCACGGGGGTAGTTCAATCGCTCCCGATGAGCCAACTCCAACAAAGTCCGGATGGCAATATACGGACTGGAGGTAAGACCGTACGTGGTAGTGTTCAACTCGTACACTCGCATAGGATCACAAGGTCGCTCACGCCACAAAATCATCTGATAACGCCGGTCATCTCGGTGAACAACCGATTGACGGAACATCATTCGGATGTCAGCCACAAAAACAATTTGATGACGGCGGAAGTTGGTGAGGATATCCGAAATGTCCCGGTGCAGTTTGGGACCGGAGTGCAAACACTGGTTCAAGGAAACCCCATTTGACGTAGGGGCCGAACCGTCAAAAACCACCCGAATTTTGCCCCCAGGCGTCTTCAAAACCGCATGGTGGGGCAAAAAATAGTGCTCGAGCGAACGCCAATCAATAGTCGAGCGTGACATATGTCCCAAAGCCTCATACTCGCGCATAAACTCAATGTACTTAGCACGGAGATCTGAATCCCTCTTCATTCGGCGCTCCATGGACAACAACCTTTTTTCCGCTAGGGCATGAGACTGACCGAGAGGGGGGCGTGCAGCCCTAAAAGGCAACCGAGTAACAAAGCGACCATCAGCGAGGCGACCCGTATTATTCTGATACGACAATTCGCATTATTGTTCCGCTGGATCGACTCTGGGAGCCTTGGGGGGCTCCTCGACCTCCCAGAAACGCTGGACGGCGTCCGAGAGCGAGAGCCCTACGGTAACAATTTCATTTTCAACCCGTGGGACCAAGCCCCTCAACACGGGTCCAAAAAAGGTGTAACCAAAAATGGTTTGCAAAGCCATCAAACCGCAGGGTTGTAAAACCCGCTTGTCCCCGGACAAGATCAAACCTAAAACATCAACACCCAAGAGCAGGTCTATAGGTCCTGGAACAAACCATTGGGGGTCAGCGGGGGTCAACTCTGACGTCAATTTCACCGCGGTAGGGGAGATAACCACCTGCGGGTTGCTGCCCAAAATATCGTTCAACACAACCGCTTTGGCCACAATGGCTGGCCCACAATTGACAGTTGAAAAACAAACATTAATTTCCCCCATGGAACCCTGCACCTGAAGGCCACCTATTCCGTGGATGACGGAGGGGCGGGGTCTACATGGGAGGCCCAATCTCTCCACCAAATAAGACGACGCAAGACAGCCCTGGGCACCCGAATCCAAAAGGGCACGAACTAACAAGGACTTCCCCGTCGGGCCCCAGACCCTGACACAAACAGTTGGCAAGAGTACTGTTTCAGGGTGGGCGGCTGTGGTGGAGGAGCGGGCGGCAGCTACCTATTGGGGGCGACCCTCATCGGGCCGCCAACAACCCTCATAGGCGCCGTCCTGTTGGGCTGGCACCGCCCAATTGGACCGCACCAGGTACTGGTCCGCCGGAACCTCAGGGCAGCGACCCGGGCGCGCCCAGGTCGACGCGTAGTACTCGGAGCGGCGTCCAACTTGGGGCGGGCGGCGTTCCAACCGCGGTCGTTCGCACAACGGTGGTGAGAAGCTCCGAGGCGGGGAGCTGCGCTGAGCAGCAGCGAACCTGGCCTGTGGACGAGGAGATGGGGGAGGGGTACCCCCGCCCGTGGACGGCGAGCCCCGACGAGACTCCCTTTGGGGGTAATGGGGAAGCGGGCCCCCGCCCGTGGGGGAACGTCCCGCACCATCCAACCGATTACCACCATTTTGGTTGGCGCACAACACCAGGTGGTGTTTCCCTTGGCACTGCGGGCACGGTTCAGGCCGTGGGCAATCCCGCTGCAAATGCTGCCCCAAACAGGAGTAGCACCACCGGCGATCATTCGCGATACCGCGCCGATCCTTCACCCTCTTGTGCAGGAACCTGGGGCATGCTGCAACCAAATGGCCATCATCCGTGCAATACACGCACCTTGGGGGCGCGTGGGCCGTCGCGTATCGGAGGGGCGGGCGGCGTGGCTCTACCACCCCTGGCTTAGGGGGGCGAGCAGCCACACGCCGCTGTTCCCGTGGAGGTCCCGCCGAGGGTCCCGCCGAGGGTCCCGAGGGGCCTTCAATCCCGGCGTTGTCCACCAACCGACACTCCTCCTCCAGAAAGGAGACAAGGTCCGCAAAACGTGGCAATTGTGTGGCACTGCCCCCACCGTGCTTGTACTCAAAACGGAGCTTCAAGTCCGTGGGCAACCGTGACAAAACTATATGCAAGAGCATGAACGACCATTCATCCACCGGCAGGCCAAGCCGTCGTAAAGCATTCAAGGCCACCATCACGGGATTCACCAAATCCCTCCGCAACGTGGCAACCCCATAAATGTGAGGAAGCGCCAAAATTTGTGCCACATGGGTGTCTGCCAAACGCCTAATGTTGGCATATCGTTTCTCCAAAAGCTCCTGGGCTGTGGCGTAATTTTGGTCGGTGACCGCAAGATGTGAGACTAACTCCAGTGCCTCTCCATTCAAGGTGGAGAAAAGATATGCCAACTTTTGGCTCGGTGCCAAGTCCGTCCTGGCGTCCACCAGACTTGAAAACAAGTCGTGGTAGGCGGTCCAACATTTTAAGTCCCCGTCAAAATGGGGCAAATCCAGGGTTGGCAAACGTCCTAGGAGAGCCAGGGGTGGCGGTGATCGCGTCTCCGCCGTCAAAGGACCCCGCTGCACCTTGTGCGCAGCCTGAACCAGCTCATCATGCAAGTCATAAAATTGTGTGATGTCTGCCTCCACCGAATCATCAATCTTTTCGTCCAACGCCAAAAGCGCTGCATAAGCACTCTGAACTACCGCACTTCGGTCCGGTAGCTCAGCCGATCGCTTCAGCAAAGCGTCGGTCCGGTCGGGTCTACTTATCAAATGCACCGCAGAGGACAGCCATCTCAGCTCCGCCCTAATCTTGGCTGTCCACTTTGCCATGGCTGTAGCCAGCAACAACAAACACTCACAAACCAACGCAAGTCCAATCGACTTCTAATTAAAATGTTCAACAATGCAAAACAAAAACAATATGAACTAAAATTATTTGACACAAGGAACCCTGCAAAATGTTACTTGTTGAACCCTAAATCAAGTAATATTTATAATGAGAATTAATTTATTTTAACAAGTATAATTTATTTTCAAATCGCAACACATTGGTCAATACAGAACCCTTCTGGACAATATTCACTTCTCAGGGAACCCCAAAATATTCCAAACCTGTATGTTCCCAACGCACAAAACAATTAATCCAAATAATTTTAGTCAATGCAAATTATTTTTAATTACCAATTTATATGGCTTGCCAAGGAACCCCTCAGAATATTACTTATTCTCTGAGTGAACTCTAATTTATAACTGCTAAACTAAGCCAAACAAACAATGTCAAACAACCAGGGGCAAACTTCAAATAATTATAATCCCAATCAATACTGATATATATCAAATGGGTCTCAAATCAATACCCATATATTCACACCGAGCAATCCTGAGATATAGTTCAAATTATTATCTAAACAAGCAATATCAATTTTATTTCCTATGTGTTTAGTATATACCTAAGAATTGAATTTGAGATTGCTATCTAGTTTCAACAAGGGAATGTTAATCTATAAAAATGCCAAGTTAAAATGTTCAGTGACCAAGAAATTCACCAAATAATATCAAATCAACTATCAAAACAATTAGCAATGTGTGCTATTATGTCACTACAAACCAATTCAGTAATATTTTGCTATTTTAAATACACTAGTTAAAAGAAAGAAAGAAAGAAAGAAGACATTTATTCACTACGCAAAAGACACACAGAGACAAAGGGAAAGGGAGGGGGGGGGGGGGGGGAGGTAGTTCTATCAATGGTTAACCTCAAAAACGTTTTTTCCACAAATATCAAAATAATACTGTGAACCAGTCAAAGATACCTATTGACACAGCCAGAGGCGCTTCAAAGAACCACGCCCTTGCTACCAAATATCTTCGCTACTAGCCCGGGCTTGCAAGACTCTACTCGGTTGAAGCCAGGGCTGGGCCCGACGAGTTCCTGACCCGAATAGAGGCCTGGACTAGAACGACCGGTATAACCCCGCTAAGCTATAGCTTCCAAGAAGCGTGGCATACCGAAGATGCGCCAGGTATCGGTCCGGTACAAAACAAAACGTGCTTTTACCTTGATGGAAGCTTCATCCGCCGCTCGAGAGGGCGGCTTCGATATGTGTATCTGAGTGTATGAATATTAGTGTGTGTGTCGAGGCCGTCGCGTGTCCTGGTGAACACTTCCTGGCTCCTTGATGATAGCCCACCATATAGGCGCACCAAACTACCGTCACTAAATTTATCACTTCAGGCTCCAAACACTGGCAGGCAAAAACAAAACTCCTCGATAGGAGCGCCTGGCCTCAATTATGAACTGATTCCAATTAACATAAATCAAATGTCCCGAATGCATTCTCAAAAATCAAATACAAATCAAAGAAAAGGTTGCTCCAAACCAACACGGTCAAATTCTAGGTAGGTATACTACCAAAATGACAGACGTCAAACGTCAAATAGTAACGTGTCTTTTTCTTCCCGGATTATCAACCGAGTGACACCCGCGGTAAAAGACTGGTACCGAACACTTAACCCTTAATTTGACAGTGTTCGGTGTAGCGAACCCACATTTCAAAAAAATCTAAAGGACACATTTTTATATTTTTATATTAAATTTTCAACTAAAATAGTAGCATTGTTTTCTATTATATGGTAGAAAATAAAATCATAACTGTGGCAACATTCATTTGTCAGTTGTGTACGATAAATGGCGCCGAGACGGCAAACACGGAGTATTGTCAAGGTATTTATGACATTATATCTGTTTTTTCTAGTATTACATTCATAAAAATTACATTCGTCTATTATTAAGGAGGTAATAAACCCAACTAAAGAGTTTTTAGTTTAGTATATGCCATAATTCAGTGACAGTGACACTTACAATGTGATGTTCGATGTGCCGAACACGGCCATGATCGCGGCGAAATAGTAAGTTTCGTGCATGTTCGGGGTGACGAACATTACCAACTACGCAGTGTTTAAGTACAATGTCAAAGAAAATGTTAATCCGATAAAAGAAAAACTTTCAGATATAATTGACAAAACTATAAAAAGTTCGGAAGAATCACTTTTAGGTCGTCACAAAAACGCTTCTTCAGGAGCAGTCCCTTTAAAACAATTCCGTCTCGAGCTATATCACGAGCTTCTTGAAGCCAACCGATCGGTCAAACGAGACGAAATTGAATGCCATGAAGTGAAAAATACCACCAAACCAAGACCAGTTAATTCTGTGTGATATGATGAAGTTGGGCACTTCCCTTCAACGAAGACTGAGGGACGATGCTGTCTTTGCATGAAAAATACTACAGCAGTATTCTGCATAAAATGTCATTTACGAATGTGTTTTGTGACTGAGAAGAATCCCAGAAATTGTTTCTTATCTTTTCATACTGAAAAATTATAATAATCCTCTTTTTATTCATTCTTATTAATTAATTAATTTATGTATTTATTTATTTAATAAAATTGCATGTTTTTCAATATTTTTTTTACAAAATTATTTCACCCCTTTGGTATCCGGTTCATTGGCAGTGTTCGGTACAGCGAACATAATTTTCCTGAAAAACTGAAAGCACGTGATTTTTTTCATAATTTTTTCGGGGCTGCTTATGACCCACAAAAACAGTTTTCAACAAAAAAAAGCAATTTTATTAATGTATGTATCTCTGCCAAATTAAGGGTTAATTTAATAATACAAACTCAAATTAGGTAAAATTAAATTAGGCAAAATCAAATTAGGTGAAGCGAGTATTACACAAAATGATTTTCGCACAAACAAAAATTTGGCAAAACGCGCTATTATGCGAAACAAGATTAAGCTAAATAAAGTTAGACAAACCGAAATTAGACAAAACGTTGTTAGGCCAAACAAGGGTAATCCGTGGAATGAGGGGGTGAGAATGCATTTCTATCTTATTGTCAGCAGAACAAATCCTCAAATCAATAAAGGGTCGGCAACGCGGTTGCGATTCTTCTGGAGTCGGATTAGCGTCTATAGACAGGTAGGTATATTAGGTAGTGCCACCAGAGTTGAGGTCAGGCCACAGACCATATAACCTAAAGACCCCGCTTAGCCTAATTTTTACTTCTAAACAAAGCTGCCAAACTTGCGGAGCGCGGGGGACGTCTAGTGCGCTCTGATTGGTGCATTCAAGGTCGCGCGTAACTCGTGCCCGCCTGTTAGTGATGGGACACATGCGATACTTTCACGATAGTATCGAATTTTATAAAGTAATAATAATTAGAATTGATTATAATTCATCAGTCGTGTTACCACGCCTTAAAATACAATGATAATTATATTGCGATTACAAAATGTAAAGCAATCATAATTGGACGTAGTTAAAGGAAAAAGATCCAATCCACAGAAAGTTGAGCAAAAGTTATGGCGATTTAAAGTTTCAACCGTGATTCCTGCAAACTGATACATTTTTTTAATAATATATGTATGTTTTGAAAATTTAGTTGAGTCCTGTACTGTACATTCTTACACACATAATTCGGTTAAATGCTACATTTTTCAAGATTTTGACCTAAAGTGGGGTTGGATCTTTTTTGCGAAAATCTAGACACGCGGGAGCGTGTCAAGCCAAGTTCAAGAAACAGAACTGGCGAGCCGCACCGTGTGTACGAACCATTTGGAGCCACTTTTGACCCCCTCATAAATCAAAAACTATTTTACATAAACGTATCAAATTTGGCTCATATATTGAGACTTGCGAGATACATATGTGTTCTAAATTTCATAAGCTTATCTCAAACGGTTATTTAGATATTAATGTCCAAAATTCCACATTTTTATCATTGACTGACCTATAGACCAAAACTCTAACCCAGTTCCAGATGACCTAGAGAGTTAAAATTTGGTATGCAGATAGGTAATTAGATGAATACAAAGGAATAAATAAAAAACTGGCAAACTTTAAATAATTAGATTCTATTATGAACGCTTAACATAAATACCTAATATTACTTAGGGTACCTACGTTATTAACTGGGATTAATTATTATTTTTATATTTAGCGCACATCAATAGTGTAAAATCATTACCTACTCATAAATAATGATAAAATAATAGGCATTTAGATTTTCGGTATATACACGACGCGCGCGCGCCAAGTGACGCCGGAGCGGCGCGGGCGGGGTGGGTGGGGCGCTGTGACAACCGAATCGAACCGTTGACGCGAACGTGGCCGAGCGAGCGGCAGCCGCGCTCATAAGCGCGAGCGCCGTCTTGCTGTCCGGTTGTCTCTCGATATCTGACCTATAAGGTTGCGATTTATGCTGCTTTCTTAAGGAAAACTTATAATTTGTAGTAATATTATTATTACAATTTCTTTAATAAGTAGGTACGTACGTATAGTATTATAGTATAGGCAATAGTTTAAATAAATAATATTTTTATAGTTATAATTTGTCCTTTTAAAAGGACCCACGGCGTTACGAGGATATGTACTTACCTCCAAAAAGTAATGATATCCCACCAAAAACATAAATGTAAAAAAGGAGAGCCAAGTTCAATACAAAAAATATTCTCTGCTGTGGGCTTCGCCGCAAAAAGAATGGAGATCTGAGATTGAGTGCCAAGTTCTATGCCAAATCCAAATATGTAGTCTAAGGGCTGACTTGGCTGGTTTTCCCATACGAATTATATAGCTTTCGCATGTTCTAAACCTTTCGGTTCTTATTTTATTATTCCGAAAATTTGGCTTGCTGGTAGAAACTACCCATCGAACATAAGGCTCTTCCATGACTGTGTAAAAGTAGGTACTTAATAATAATTCGTATGGGAAAACCAGCCAAGTCAGCCCTTAGACTACATATTTGGATTTGGCATAGAACTTGGCACTCAATCTCAGATCTCCATTCTTTTTGCGGCGAAGCCCACGGCAGAGAATAATTTTTGTATTGAACTTGGCTCTCCTTTTTTACATTTATGTTTTTGGTGGGATACACTTTTCATAGACCCTTCCTTTTGTTTAATTTTGTAATAAGGATTCACGTAATAAAATTGGCATAATAATCGTGTATAACCATCTATACATACATAATCTTAAACAAAGTATACACATTTTAGTTACCATTCTTTAAGGGGCTACCCGAGGTTTTCATCGATTTTTGACAAGTTTTGAATCGTATCTACTACTTTTGCACTACAGATAGAATCATAAATCAAACGGCTATCGGTTCTTCAATCTTTTATCTCCATTTTGACTGACCGGATTTTGAAACAAATTAATACTTAATTTTGTATGATTTTTTTAAACATTGTTTAAAAAAACACTTATTTCGCATCTCTATTGACGTGAAAGATCTAACATATACGAAATCTACAAATTTGGGTTCGTCTATGACGTCTCTAAAAACTGGTACAGGGTTTTAATTTTAAACCAATTAACACAAAAGTTATGGCCAGAAAACCAGTTTTTTGGCCTAAAATTGTTCAACTTTGATGCCAAATATCTCGAAAACAATGAAGTTTGAAGTAAATATGGGATACTATATTGCTTAAAGCCGTTGTTGTTAATATAATAAGCTACAAAAAACATTAGAAAACTAAGGGATTCAGATCGAAGGTCGTTGGCGTATGGGAGCCTCTTAAATGCTTTATAATGTAACACTCCAGTTTGAGATGACCATTCACTACAATAAATTATATAAATAAAGAAAGAAATGGTACACAAATAAGTTGCCAATATACTAGGTATTATTTATAAATTACTTGCAATGTATTGCATCTTCCGTGAATTATCTTATCGATAGTAAACGAACACATACTATGGACATCACTAATATGATAGACAAGGAAGGAGCGAATATTCCGTGCAGCGTGACAGAAAGAGACTTTCTTAAAAGACATCAACGAGTGCTCAAACACTTGAGTGAGTGGTCTACAATTAACTAATTTGTAATTTTACTAATATGTCTAAATATCTGCTTATCTGTGAAATGAAATACCATCCTTTCGCACACCAGATGTTTTACTGTTCTTGCCACACAATTTCACGCAACAATAATACATTTTGCATACATAAAACCACGTCTAAACTTGTTTGTCTACCGATGTTACTTGCGCGAACGCCGTGCTCAGACTGAAGTTAGCAATGGGGGCGTGTCTCAAATATACATTGAATTCACTGTATGTGAGGCAGAGGGGTTCGCTCGACTATGCGACGTCTTTAGGTTATATGGTCTGTGGGTCAGGCACACAACAACCAGACATGTATCAATAATGACAGCGGGATTTAAGAAATTACTGTTCTTTTTTCGTACCGATAGCAAGGTCAACAGTGAATTGCAAGATAAACCAAAAAGTTTTCTAAACTATTTTGTTAAGTATTATTTACAAATACGAGTATACATCGAATTCAAACAAAACAGAAAATAAAATATTTTGATCTATTTTATTTAAATATTTATAGATACCGGTTAAAATATTTTTATTTAATTAAATGGATTTATGTGAATAAATAAAGGTCAGATATGCGTAGAATAGTAAATTGCTTGTTGAGGCTGAGCTGTAAGCTACCAACGGGGTCACAGGTGGTGGATAGTGATACGGCCACCAGTTATGGTGGCCAGCTGCGAATAAATTGAATAAGCAGTCCCCAACCAGCAGCGGCAGGGTTATCAGGACGTGGAGGGAGGCCTAGGGGGGCCTGACCTACCTGGATAAATACCACAAATGGTCCTATGGCAACCATGTGACATGGCGATTAAATGCCGCCATTAAATAAGCATTACCCCTAGTATCAGGCAGCAGTGATACTAGTACTGGGAGAGGGCCGAAGAAATATGTTCTAGAAGGGCCTTGACACGGCTTCTGAACTGCGGTGTGGAAAGCAAATGAGAAAACTACTGCACTAAAATATCCTCAAATAAGGAGTAATGAAAATGCCAAGTAATGATTTAACGGTCTGTGACAACGGGCTTCCACGAAGAAAAATGCCGTGGCGGTCTGAGTCCGGCAGGTGCAGGAGCAAGGCTGCACCGGTCGTCATCATGCGAAATCCTTGCCAAATAGGAACCTGGAATGTGAGGACGATGTTAGCAGAAGGAAAGGTAGAGGAAATGAAGATGGAGATGGAAAGACTTAAAATATACATATTAGGACTAAGTGAGGTAAGATGGGAAGGAAGCGGAGATTACTGGGACGGAGAGTTTAGAATTATATATAATGGAGAGAAGGTGCCAACGGAACAGAACAGCTATAGTTCTTAATAAAATGTGGGGTAACTTAGTAGACAACACCATCCATCACAGCGACCGAATAACGGCCATAAAAATTAAATCACAACCCGTAGATACAGTTATAGTACAATGATATATGCCCACAGGAAGCCACGGAGACGATGAAATAGAAGATATTTACAATTCTATAGACTCAATACTAGACGCAGTTAAAGATAAGGATAATTTGATAGTAATGGGTGATTTTAATTCAGTTGTGGGAGAAGGAGCGGAAGAAAATATAGTAGGAAAATTTGGGCCGGGAAAAAGGAAAACTAGAGGAGATTAGTTCAGTTTTGTAAAGAAAACGATTTAATTGTAGCTAACACTTATTTTCAACTTCCGAAACGCAGATTATACACCTGGAAAATGCCAGGGGACATAGGCCGATACCAAATAGACTACATACTAGTAAAGTCAACATACAGAAGCCAAGTAATATCATGCAAAGCCTTTCCAGGTGCTGACCACAACACAGACCATAACCTGCTATTAAGCAAATATAACTTAGGTTGCAAGATATTGAGAAAGAAACACAAACCAAAGAAACTCGATCTCAAGAAGCTATGTGATAATGACAACAATACTTTTAAAGTGCAAAATAGTACTAAAATTGGAGACAAATTATCGGAATATAAGAATACAATAGATAGTAATATTTATAATAATTTTAGTGTTAACAGAAGTGGGTTAAAATGAGAGATATTCTAAGTTCATCGGCCAAAGAATGCCTAAAAGAGAAAAAGATTGTACCAAGAAAATGCTGGTTAACCAAAGAACTAAATGCAGAGAGAGCAAGGAGCAAGATACGATCGAAGTGTGTGAACAAATTGACAAATATATGCAAAAGGGTCAGATAGATAAAGCATATGATAAAATAAGAAGCATAGACAAAAAGCACAGCACAAAAAGTACGACAATTCTAGATGAGCGTGGGAAAATGCTAATAGACAGTAGAGAGATATTAGAGAGATGGAAACGATACATAGAAGAGCTTTATAAAGGAGACGGGCTGAATGAGGATCATATAGAAGATGAACGAATAGTGGACGAGAATGACCTGGGTTCAGCTATCCTAAAAGAAGAGTTTACGAAAGCCTTAACGAGTATCCAAAACGGGAAAGCAGCAGGAGATGATCAAATTAGTATAGAAATGATAAAATACGTTGTGTGCGAACCGATGATACAAGAAATCTTTGAACTAATAAATAAAATATATTCCACTGGACAAGTACCAACAGATTTTCTAATAAGTAAAACCGTTGCAATACCAAAGAAACAGAACACCCTTAAATGTGAAGAACGTCGAACATTGAGTCTTATTTCTCACGTATCTAAAATATTACTTAAAATAACCCAAAACAGAATGCAACCAATAACTGAAAAACTTTTAGGCCCAGATCAATACGGATTTAGACAGAATAAAGGGACTATATAGAGAAGCAATTTTGGCACTAAGATAGCTTTTATAGATCTCGAAAAGGCTTTCGATAAGGTTGACTGGAAAAAGAAGATGGGTGCCCTAGGGGAAGCTGGAGTAGATTACAGAGACCGGAAGATAATCTACGAGCTATACAGAAACCAGGAGACCGTCATAGAAATCGGAGAAGAAAAAGGAAAGGCGAAGATTAAGCAAGGAGTAAGGCAGGGATGTCCACTCTCACCCCTCATTTTTAATATATTTATAGAACGTGCCACACAGCTAGTAATAGATTCCGATTTTGGAGGTGTAAAATTTAATGGGAGGAATATTAAATTAATTAGGTTTGCAGACGATATCGCGGCGTTCGCCACAGACAATAACCAATTACAGCTGCTAATAACAAAAATGGACAATATTTTGAATCATGACATGCTGCAAATCAGCGGAATTCATTGTTATGCTGATGATACTACAGGTGATGCCTCTTACACCGGCCGTACCAATATCTCTCGGGAAATCGTCATCGAGAACCGGAAAAAACTTGTGTCTGAAATTGAGACTTCCCTAAGTGAAATCTCTGAATGGGGTCGACTTAACTTAGTCCGTTTTAACCCTACCAAGACACAGGTTTGCGCGTTTACCGCAAAAAAGTTAAAGTTCGACGTGTCACCTTGTTTTGAGAGCACTCCCCTGACTGCCGCAGCCAGTATCGGAATCCTTGGCGTCGACATTTCGAGTGAAGTCCAGTTCCGCGGCAATTTAGAGGGTAAGGCCAAATTAGCCTCAAAAAAGCTCGGTGTGCTCAATAGATCGAGACAGTATTTCACACCGGCCCACCGTCTGCGGCTTTATAAGTCGCAGGTCCCGCCCACACATGGAATACTGTTCTCATCTATGGGCAGGGGCACCCCAATACCAGCTTCTCCCTCTGGATCGCATCCAACGACGAGAAACTCGAATTGTCGACAGCGAGCATATTTCGGATCGGCTTGACCCCTTGGCGCTGCGTAGAGATGTGGCCTCTCTCTGCATTTTCTATCGCATGTATAACGGGGAGTGCTCCGAGGAATTGTTCGGATTAATCCGCTTCTTTTCGCCATCGTCCAACGCGACAACATTACCATCCTCACCACTTAGATGGTTGGCAGTCCTCAACTGTGCGCTTCTCCAGAAACTTCCTGCCTCGCATAGCTAAACTGTGGAATGGATTGTCGCCTGCGGTATTTCCGGACCGATACGACCTTCAAACCTTCAAGAAAAGAGCGTACTCCCATCTTAAAGGCCGGCAACGCACTCACAACACCTCTGGTGTTGCAAGTGTCCATGGGCGGCGGTAATCGCTTACCATCAGGTGATCCGTCTGCTCGTTTGCCTCTTATATCATTAAAAAAAAAAAAATAACAATAAAAAAAAAATAAAAAAAAAATCAAATAGTAGTAAAACCGAAACCCTAGTCATCTCTAAACATCAGAGATGTACAAAATACTTTTAAAAAAGTATTTAAATACAAAATACAAATACTTTTCTAATTTAGTATTTCAAATGCAAAATACAAAATACTTTTCTTTTTGTATTTAAATACTAAATACAAAATAGGTATTTTCAAAATACTTTATTCAAATAAAATACTTTCAAAAAGTAATCGAAACAAAATCGAAGTCGATCTCGGTAAAAAGCGAAGCGTAACGTCATGTTTCACAGATAATAACGTTCATTTTGTTTTAACTGTAATTTTGCACATTGACTTTCAAAGTTGCAGCGCCTCTAGTGGCCATTTGCCGATTCGCTGACCCATTCACTTGAATATAATATAAACACTACTTGTATTAATAAATAGTAACTGTCGGCGTTAGGATAGATATAAAACGTAACCGAAGCAAAATGAAATGGAAAAGGCGCGTACGGCGTAATGACATGTAAACAGTGTTGCCAACTCTGAATTTCATTTAGTGCTAAAACTATGTCGAAATGTACTAAAAACGTGCAGTCTTAAAAAAATGGTGCTAAATAAAAAAAAGTCACAGTCCGATTTAAATGTTTTTACTATTATTATAGTTGTACAGTAAACAATTTTGAAATCTAAAGATTTTTATTAACATAGAATAGATTTAAATGTCAATTAGCACACAAAACGACCAAATTAACTTATGATATGATCGAAGCTTATATTTATATTACATACTTGCCACAATGCCCACAATGACATCTTTTTTGTAGTGCTGTTTACATACCGGTTTTTTATAAATATATTTTTCTATTTCTGTATTTTTATTTGTCATTAATACATTTATACATTCATAATCACTTAAATACGAATCGTTAAAATAACGTATGATTTATTGCCTACACGGCATATTGTTTAAATACAATTGTTTTGGCATTTTTTTAAAGACATTTCGAGCGAACAACACAGAAATAATGAAATAGCTGCCAACACTGCAAAACGTAACAGTGACTTTGAGGATTGTCAAGAGGGGTCCCTCATATATTATTGGTCAGGTTTTATATGCGTTTTGTTTCATCTGTCATTTTGCGCATAGACTTTCAAAGCAGCTGCGCCACTAGTGGGCATTTTTTGTTTTTACTGAATCGCGGAATGCTTTAGAAAAATGAAGCTAAGAATAAAAAAGTATTTTGTATTTTATAAACAATTTTACAAATACAAAATACGTCTCGAATAGTATTTCAAATAATATACAAAATACTTAAAAAAAAAAGTACTTACCTAAGTACAAAATCCAAAATACGTATTTTGTATTTTAAATACAAGTATTTCAAATATGTCACAACTCTGCTAAACATACAGCAGTACACCGGTCTATAACATTACAGGATAAGCCAATAGAACGGGTCAAGCAATTTAAATATTTAGGAAGTGTTAAATATTACTAGTGACTCCAGCAAGATGCACCAAGGACATTATACAACGAATTGCAATTGCTAAAAACGCCTTCAACAACAAAAAACACCCAATTAAGACACATAGTATATCTAAGAAAACCAAGAAACGTCTAATCAAAGTATATATCTGGAGTATTGCATTGTACGGGAGTGAGACGTAGACGCTGACGCAAAAGGACAGAGAAAGGCTCGAAGCCTTCGAAATGTGGTGCTGGCGGAGGATGGAAAGAATAAGCTGGACAGAAAGGAAGATAAACGATGAGGTTTTGACGATGGTAGGAGAGGGCCGATGCTTGCTAAAAACAATAAAAAATAGAAGAGGCAAAACGATTGGACATCTAATACGGCACGACAGCTTCTTTTTAAACATCTTGGAGGGCAGGATCGAAGGAAGGAGAGGTAGAGGAAGGCCCAGACATACTTACACCAGCCAAATAAAAGAGAAAGTGGCTGTCGAGTCATATGAAGACGTGAAGAGGCTGGCAGAGGACAATTTTTTTTTGCAATCAGTATTTCATGTAGCTGTGTGTGTAATCAGCTCAACTCTCGTAGCATTACATACATAGATTGCAAACACTGTCATAGTAAAAAACAACAACTCTTATGGAATATTTGGGTAAGACACACACTTTCTCACCTGTTTCACGATAGAACAGTAAAATGATCAGCAACTAGAGATGGGCCGACTATGGGTTTCGCCGACTAGCCGACTAGTCGAGGCTAGGCCGATCGTAGACTTCGGCGAAGTTCGGGTGCAATCGGGAAACTTCGTTTCGCTTTGCCGTCGCGCTGTCTGCATGCGTTCGCGTCGTGACAAGTTTTGTTTATATTTTACCGGACCGAATTTTCATTTCGTGAGCAAAATAAAACAAAAAGTGATCGACTAGAGCAATTGATTTGTATAATGTCGAAAAGGAAAGCGTCTCGTTTTCCTGTGATCCATAAAGTGCCGACTGTCGGCACATTTTGCCGACTAGTCGCCGACTACAAATGAGGCTGGATAGTCGGCTTTCCCGACTAGTCGGCGACTAGTCGGTACATCTCTATCAGCAACACATACCCCATCTCCTCTTTCTTCTGGTACATCTTGACGTAGCGACTCCAGATCCAGAGAACCTTCATGCGCAGGCTCGACGCCGCGCCCAGCGCCACCAGCTGCTCCGTCAGCCCCGCCAGCACGAAGTTGTACGTATGCCATTTGTACCACTCGGGGCTCACTGCAACAAACAACACTCTATTATAAACATTTCACAACAATCTTGAAATTAAATTAAGGGGATGCCTTGATTTGAGTCGAACACGCCCCTACAAAGAGATACGCTTATGCCTTCCGCGCACGAGAAAAAGAGATGTAACACTCTTTGGGAATGGCTTTTTTGGACAAATATCGATAAATACCTAACTTAGCGAAGTTTTATTTAAATATCATCAAGTGATATTTTAGATGAGATAAAATACTATAGTATTAACTTGATTGTGTCGTAAAATAGTGTATCGTTTGAGTATGCTGAGTAAAAAAAAAAAAAATGAAAAAGCCCCTGACACAAAAAAAAACTCTAAAAACTAACAAATAATATTTTAAAGCTTTAATAACTATTATCGTCACATATAATATTATGTAAGTTCAAATATTTTTATTTTCCAAGTATCGTCGCGTCGGGGCACCGCTTCAGTCACCCGATGGTCCCCCGACGCGACGGTCCCCCGAGGCGACGATACTTGGAAAATAAAAATATTTTAACTTACATAATATATGTGACGATAATAGTTATTATAGCTTTAAAACATTATTTGTTAGTTTTTAGAGTTTATTTTTTGTGTCGGGGGTTTTTACATTTTTAAATTTTACTTTTATTTTGTCCTTTTTAAAGTGATTATCTTCAAACGGCTGATCAGGTCATGGTTACCTTACCATATATTTTCAATATCATTGAAGTAACACAGTACCAAATTACGAATCGATAGGACATGTGGAAGTTAGTCAGATCCCCTCATCAACTATTAACGAGCTGATGATCTTCAAACGGCTCATCAGGTCATGGTTACCTCACCATATAATTTCCATGTCATTGAAATAACACGGTACCAAATTTCGAATCGATCGAACATAAGGAAGTTAGTCAGATCCCCTCATCAACTAGAAAAGTGCTGATGATCTTCAAACGACGGATCAGGTCATGGTTACCTTACCATATAATTTCAATGTCATTGAAATAACACGGTACCAAATTTCGAAACGATTGGCTATAAGGAGTTCCTTAGAGCATACATTTGTATTTGAGTACAAAAAAGTCTGCCGAATTTTGCGGGGGGTAAAGAAATAAAATAACACATGCAAAAGATTACTCACTGGCAAGTACCACCTTATTTTCGTTTTAATGTCACTTTGAATACCATTCACATTAGGTTTTAAGTTTATTTTAATATTTCGTGTTGTTGACACATGAGGATTAGGTTTAGCTTGCACTTTATTCGGACTGACTGTACAGTCATTTTGAATCTTGCCTGACGTATTAAGGTTTCCAGGATTGACAAAATGACCATAATAAGTGACAGGATCACACTCCTCAGCATAACCTTTAGTAATCATGTTGTCAATAAACCTTTTGTACGCATCGGCAAAGTCGGGCTCTCGAAGCATACGTCTCTCTACACTCAAATAGCGAGATAGAGCTTGCGGGTAACTATCGGGAACGCACTGAATGTTATCACGCCATGGAAGCCGACTAGATTAGGTAGCAAAACTTGCATTGACAATGTAATACATAATGTAAGAGGCAGTCAAGCTGAAGTAATCGAGTTAGCGCTCTCTGACCACACCGCTCAAGTTTTAAAATGTCCAGTGAAAAAAACAAATATTCTGACACACTGGTACGTAAGGAAGAGAGACTTAGGCCAGGGAAATATTGATAAATTCACCGAGTGCCTGCAAAGGTTAAACTTTAATAAAGTATATCTGTACGATGACCCGAATGAAGCTTATAATTACTTCTTTGAATTATTTGAGCTCTTTTATAATCTGTGCTTCCCATTTCGAAGTATAAAAATATCCTCCACAAAGAAACCCGCATGGATTTCAAAGGGAATAAGAAAGTGCTGTAGGCGCAAGAGATATCTACTCTGGAAATGTCGTTTTTCTCCTGAACCGGGTGATAAAGATTATTTCAAAAACTACTCAAAACGGCTGAAAAAGATTATCCTTTTGACTCAGAAATCTAAAAATAATCACTTTATTACTAATGCTACGAATAAGTCAAAAGCTACATGGAACATAATTAGCAACTCAAAACTGAATCAACCAAGACAGTATATTTCTCAAATATCTGTCAATAATATTATTTTAAGGAACCCTATTGACATTGCTCAGAAATTTAACAATTACTTTATTGATCAAATTGAACCAATTAATATAGTTAAGGATAATCTAATACCCACCAACCCTAATAATTATTATTTGACATTTAATTCGCTTAACTCTATATTTATAAAGCCGGCCACTACGTCAGACATTACGGAAATAATACACGGTCTTAAGAACTCGAATAGTACTGGGTACGATGGAATTAGTACATTCATAATAAAGAAAGTTTCCCATATTATTTCACCTCTTCTAGGATACATTGTAAACTTGTGCACTGTACGTGGAATCTTCCCAGATAAATTAAAAATGACTATCATAAAACCTCTTCATAAGAAAGATAGCAAGGATGATATGAATAATTACAGACCAGTAGCGCTCATCCCTATTTTCTCTAAAATTATAGAAAAATATATTTATAAATGTGTATCTAATTACTTCGAACATAATAAGTTGTTTGCAAATGAGCAAAAAGGTTTTCGCAAAAATAAGACTATAGATATGGCTATATATGATCTAGTTCAACTTGCACTAAAAAACATGGATAAAAGAATTCCCGTCTCCGCGCTATATATGGACATGACAAAGGCATTCGATTATGTTGATCATCGAGTGCTTCTTGACAAACTACATCGCTACGGAATCCGAGGTAAGGTCCATGACCTATTTAAATCTTATTTAAACGGGAGGAAACAAATTACTCAAATAAGTAGATTATGTTCGAAGTCAAAGACGGAACAAGTGTTTTCATCTGAGGTAAGGGACATTCGCTGCGGTGTACCGCAGGGGAGCGTCCTGGGGCCTTTGCTTTTTCTCATTTATATAAATGACATGCCTAACTCTATTGATTATCCAATGGTTCTGTTTGCTGATGACAGCACCGTAATATTCTCTGGAGAAAATTTGGAATCATATGAAGCTGACATTAAGAGGACATTAAATAGTATTATAAAATGGTTAACAGCAAACAGACTAAAAATAAATTTGACTAAAACAAAACACATGACATTTCAGCAACGAACTAACTATACGCCCAATATTTCTGTAGCTTATAAAGGACATAAAATTGATAGTATTGACATTACAAAGTTTTTAGGACTGAACATAGATGATAAGTTGACATGGAAATATCAAATTGACTCTATATGTAAGAAATTAAACAAATTCTCTTATGCACTATATAACTTAAGGAAAAGAGCAAATCAATCGGCAGTTCTCACCGCCTACCATGCGTTTGTGACATCAACATTACGTTATGGCATTATATTTTGGGGGAACTCCACAGATAGAGAAATTGTATTCAGGGCGCAGAAGAAATGTCTTAGATCAGTGTTCGGTATTAGCTCTTTGGAGTCCTGTAAGCCATATTTTCAAAAACTTAAGATTTTAACTCTGCCTAGTTTATATATTTACGAAATATGTGCTTTTGTTAAGCTGAACCCTCACTTATTTGTAAGCTTCAAAAGCAAACGCTTGCGTAGCAAAATACAGAACCTAATGATTCCCAAAACGATGTTGTATCAAAAAAATGTAGTTGGGATGGCCCCAAAAATATACAACAAATTACCTAAATGTATCGCAGATATTGACCATGTATATAAGTTCAAAAAAACTTTAAAAGATTTTCTAAGTCGTAAATGTTACTACTCAATTAAGGATTTTTTAGATGATAAGGAAATATGTACAGTTTGACATGCATGCTCACACTATTTGTATGCCGTAAGGCGCCACATAGCGAAACTGTATTTTTTTTTTTATAACATCTCTATGTAACCTATGATGGACAAATAAATAATTTTATCTTTTTTTTTATCTTTTAAGCCCTACCTCGTACCTTCCAGTAGGTAAACGTGTAGTGGTCGTGTCCAAGATTTCAATCGCTCGAGCATCTAGCCTACTGTGCAGATTCTCGCGTTTAGAAATGCCCAACGAGTCCAGTTTATATTGCTTCTTTATGAGCATTTCTAAGCGCTCATTTTCAGTAAGCTCAATGCTGAGCAGTTTGCAGTGATTGACGAACTCTACTGGTTTAGTTTTACTAGAAGCCACTCCATACAGCGTCCAACCAAGCCAAGTGTGGCAAGCTACAGGATCATTACGGATACCGGCGCGGACATCACGAGATATTGACAGATGCCAGTGCTCAGCACCAGTAAGTACGGTTGGTGTAGCGTCAGCATAAGTCAATCAATCAATCAATCAATCAAGCGTTTATTGCACCATGGTAAAACAAATACAGTTCTTACATGTATATAGCACAAAAGTATCTCATGGACCCTGGAAGGGTGTTGCAAAACCTTAAAACTAAGCTTTATGAAAATAGTACTCTAAAATGTAGATTTGTTAGTTTACAAACTAATGATAGGAAACACATGATTTTAAACAATAGAATAACAACAACAGGTAAGATATTGCTAAAGCTTGTCATCAAAAAACTCGTTCATTGTATAATAACACTTTAGTGCAAGAAATGATTTCAGTTTCTTGGCATATAAACAGTTTTTTTGTTCCTGCTTAATATAGTCCGGGAGATGATTGTAACACTTTACTGCTGCATAGTGCGGGCTGTTGCGAAATATTTGCAAGTTTGAGGTAGGCAATTTGAGTTTATGTTTAAACCTTTTATTTGTGTTCTCCTCGAATAGGTGCGTATTTTTTCTCACAAATAAGCCTAATTCTATAATATATAGGCATGGCAGGGTAAGTATGCCATGTTTCAGAAAATGAGGCTTGCAGCTATCCCAATTTCTTATACCTAACATTATTCTTATGCATTTCTTTTGCATGACGAATAGGTCATGTGCATCCGTACTATTACCCCACATTATAATTCCGTACCGTAGCCACGAGTGTGTGAAGGCATAGTAGGCAGAGAGTGCTGTAGCAAAGTTGGTTGCTTTACGGAGGGTGAATAATGCATAGTGGAACTTGGCTATCTTGGTTTTAATATTTGATACGTGGGTTTTCCAATTTATATATTTATCAAGCGTGATACCCAAAAGGTTAAAGTTATCCACCTCTTCAATTTCTTTGTTGTTAAGAGTTAGGTTTAGTTTAGTGTCTAAATAAAAAAAAGTCACAGTCCGATTTAAATGTTTTTACTATTATTATAGTTGTACAGTAAACAATTTTGAAATCTAAAGATTTTTATTAACATAGAATAGATTTAAATGTCAATTAGCACACAAAACGACCAAATTAACTTATGATATGATCGAAGCTTATATTTATATTACATACTTGCCACAATGCCCACAATGACATCTTTTTTGTAGTGCTGTTTACATACCGGTTTTTTATAAATATATTTTTCTATTTCTGTATTTTTATTTGTCATTAATACATTTATACATTCATAATCACTTAAATACGAATCGTTAAAATAACGTATGATTTATTGCCTACACGGCATATTGTTTAAATACAATTGTTTTGGCATTTTTTTAAAGACATTTCGAGCGAACAACACAGAAATAATGAAATAGCTGCCAACACTGCAAAACGTAACAGTGACTTTGAGGATTGTCAAGAGGGGTCCCTCATATATTATTGGTCAGGTTTTATATGCGTTTTGTTTCATCTGTCATTTTGCGCATAGACTTTCAAAGCAGCTGCGCCACTAGTGGGCATTTTTTGTTTTTACTGAATCGCGGAATGCTTTAGAAAAATGAAGCTAAGAATAAAAAAGTATTTTGTATTTTATAAACAATTTTACAAATACAAAATACGTCTCGAATAGTATTTCAAATAATATACAAAATACTTAAAAAAAAAAGTACTTACCTAAGTACAAAATCCAAAATACGTATTTTGTATTTTAAATACAAGTATTTCAAATATGTCACAACTCTGCTAAACATACAGCAGTACACCGGTCTATAACATTACAGGATAAGCCAATAGAACGGGTCAAGCAATTTAAATATTTAGGAAGTGTTAAATATTACTAGTGACTCCAGCAAGATGCACCAAGGACATTATACAACGAATTGCAATTGCTAAAAACGCCTTGCATAGTGCGGGCTGTTGCGAAATATTTGCAAGTTTGAGGTAGGCAATTTGAGTTTATGTTTAAACCTTTTATTTGTGTTCTCCTCGAATAGGTGTGTATTTTTTCTCACAAATAAGCCTAATTCTATAATATATAGGCATGGCAGGGTAAGTATGCCATGTTTCAGAAAATGAGGCTTGCAGCTATCCCAATTTCTTATACCTAACATTATTCTTATGCATTTCTTTTGCATGACGAATAGGTCATGTGCATCCGTACTATTACCCCACATTATAATTCCGTACCGTAGCCACGAGTGTGTGAAGGCATAGTAGGCAGAGAGTGCTGTAGCAAAGTTGGTTGCTTTACGGAGGGTGAATAATGCATAGTGGAACTTGGCTATCTTGGTTTTAATATTTGATACGTGGGTTTTCCAATTTATATATTTATCAAGCGTGATACCCAAAAGGTTAAAGTTATCCACCTCTTCAATTTCTTTGTTGTTAAGAGTTAGTTTTAGGTTTAGTGTCTTTCTTTGGTATGGTAGAAATTGTATTAAATTAGTTTTAGTTGAGTTTATGGTGAGGTTGTGGTCTCCCATCCAATGGTTAATCTGGTTTAAGGTTTGGGATAATTTGGTGTTAAAATTTTCGTTAATATTAAAATCAAAAAGAAGAGACACATCATCTGCAAACATGGTACATTTGGTATCGATTTCTTTCGGGAGGTCGTTTATATATACTAAAAAGAGTAAACATGCCAGAACGCTACCCTGCGGAATTGACCCCCTTACTTCTATTATATCAGAACGAACTGATTCCCGAACATAAGACGAAGGATTGAGGTATTCAATTTGGACAATCTGTGTTCGCTTCTCAAGATAAGATCCGAACCAATCGTGAGCTATGCCTCGGATCCCTGAGCCGTACAGTTTGTTTAACAAAATCTTATGCGAGACTCTATCGTACGCTTTGGCGAGGTCTAGAAGTAGTCCGACTGCATGGCGTTTATTATTTATAGTTTCTAAAATTCCCTGTGTGTACTTGCTAACAGCGAGAGCAGTGGATCTATTTTTTCTGAAACCGTATTGGCTGTCGTCTAGAACATGGTTTTTTTCTAAGAATTTATAAACCCGGTTACACATACATTTTTCAAATACTTTAGAAAATGAAGGTAAAAGAGCTATGGGGCGATAGTTATTTTTGTCAAGAGTGCTACCCTTTTTATGTATAGGCTTTATTATTGAAACTTTCAGCTGTTGAGGGAAAATCCCTTCAGTAAGCGATTGGTTAATTAGTATAAACAAGGGTAGTGTTAATTCGGCGGCACACAATCTTACCAGCGTTGAAGGTATTTCGTCTATTCCTGTACTATGTGTGTTTTTTATTCCACGTATAATATTGTAAACCTCGCGTTCAGAGACTGGGTTCAGGTATAATGAATTGGTGAGTTTATCGCGAACGGGGCGGCCGCGCGGGGCGCTATCTTTGTCAAATGTGTTGTGGTTCTCATTTAATGGCTGGGAATCATAAACCGAAGCAAAAAAGTCGTTAAACGTGTTAGCTATAAGTTCAGGATTTTCCGTTACAATGTTTTGGGGCATGATTGTTAGTTTTAAATTTTTTTTTTTTTTTTTTTTTTAATATTATTTATAATCTTCCACATTGTAGCGGTTTTGTTCTGTGAATAATTCATTTCAATAATATAATTGTTTTTTTTTGACTTTACAACAGCTTTTTTCAAAATGTTCGTGTATAGATTGTAGTGCCTTTTAAGTACTGAACTTTTTGTTTTTCTGGCATGTATTTGAAATGTCAAATAATCCGCTAAGTCGCTCAGTCGCTTTCAGTATTCGTAAGATTGCACGGTTTGTTTGGACAATGTTTGCGTGCTACAATGTTTGTGTATGTACACAGACCTTATCTCTGCAACAATAAGGTTGTAATATACACATTTATGAAACTTTGTGTGAATACATATTGGTACCCTTGATGTAACATCCTACCACTGTATTTTTGCAAATAAATATATTTGATTGATTGATTCATTGAAAAATGTAAAACCATTGAAGAGTCTGTCAAACGAAAGTTGAACCCACTAAACTCAATTACGCGGCAACACTGTTGATCAAAATGTATGCGTATGACGTTTAGTGTTGCCGCGTAATTGAGATTAGTGGGTTCAACTTTCGTTTGCCAGACTCTAAAACAAATGCTCTTTATGATAAAAATACATCACAGATGTTTGACAGTAGAAAAAATATGTTTTCTAGAGTTTTTTTGAAGTGAAAACTTCTTTAGCGGCGCTGAGCACTTTTTGGGATGGGAAAAAATTGTTAAATACGCGACAGAGTTTTGTGACGTCATATTTTATATTTTGCTGCTAGCCGATTCGACTTCATTCAAAACTGAACGCTATTCGTAAGAATATAAAGCCGTTAAACACTTTTTGCAATAGCATATTCTGCTAATAAATTTGTAATTTTGTTCACGCGTCCTTCACCGTTTTGCTATTGAGCAAATTCGAATAGTTCGAATTTGGACGTTATTCCTAAAGAGATAAAGCTTTGAAAAATATTTACCAACGGCAAAAACCAATTGATATTTTGTTCACCGCCGCCGTCCGCTGTTCTTGCAAATTCGAATAGTTCGAATTTGGACGTTATTCCTAAAGAGATAAAGCTTTGAAAAATATTTGGCAATGGCAAAAACAAATTGGTATTTTGTTCGCCGCCGGCGGCGGGCGAGCCGGCCCGTCGCACCCAACGCGCCCGCGGCCCGTCCGCCTAAATAATTGATAATTGTTTATAAATTTGCGCCAAATTCATTTTTAGGGTGACACCGTAAGATGTCACGTGACCTGATCGAAAAACTGTTACAATGTTATTGAGTTTTCACTTCTGCCGGCACTCCCAGAGTGCAACCCGGTCTTTTTTTAATAATACCTTTCGGAGTTGTTTATGCCTGGTGGCAGAGGTTTATTATTCGGAACCGGTGGTAGTCTATTTACAAAAAAATAAACAAGTGCCAATTCACAGTGCTTAACCAAAATATTCATATCATAATTAAACTTAACACAAAGTCAGCTTATTACAATTTTTTATTTATTATTTATAGCCTTTTATTCGGACATAAAACTTAGTGTATCAGTGTTCTGCTATGGAGCTAATCATAGATTTGGCTCTTCTTCCATTTCTGTGTGTCCGCTTGCCAAGCAGCAAAGGCCTCCTCCAATCTTCTCCATTCCGGCCACTCTGTGGCCACCCTGCCCCATGTCTTGCCCGCTACCTGTCTGATATCATCGTCCCATCGTTTTAGTGGGCTTCCTCTCTTCCTTATCCCTTCTCTTGGGTACCACTGGGTGACAATTTTGCTCCATTTCTCTTTGCCCCGTACCATGTGGCCTGCGCACTTCCATTTTTGTCTCCTTATTTTTAAGGTTACATCTTGTACTTTGGTCTTATGCCTAATGCTAGAGTTTCTTATTCTGTCCAGTCTTTTTGCTCCTATCTTGTTTCTTTCCATCGAGAGTTGGCATATGTTGATTTTGCCAGCTGTGCATCTTATTAAGGCCCATGTTTCGCTCCCATATATTAAGACTGGTAGAATGCAGGTTGATATGCGGAGGTACTTGTCTGACATCAACTCTTTCAAACTCCAGTATTTCTTCCAACCATTCGCTATTCTTCTTTCGATTTCCTTGGTTATGATGTCATCTGGGGCCATTAACTGTCCAAGGTAAATGTATTCTTCCATAATCAATTTGTGTTTCTCCTATTAGTATTGGGTTTATATTACCATTTGTCTTCATTTTTGTTTTTTTTCAGGGTCAAGTTTCAGCCCAACCTTTTCACTTTCTTATGCTAATTGGTTCACCATCTTGTTTAGTTAGATCTTGTGGTGTTTTTGCAAACAGCACAATGTCGTCAGCAAAACGTAAGTGAGTTAGTGTGCGACCATCTACATATGTACTCGTATGTTTAGTCCTAGATTTTCCCATTGAAGGTTTCTGAAGATCATTTCTAATACAGCTAGAAAAAGTTTTAGGGAGAGGGGGTCACCTTGCCTCACACCCTTTTCTATCTTGAAAGGGTGCATAACAATGCCTAAAAAAATTTTTTTTTTTAATTTTTGTCAACACTCTTTTCATATAATTCTTGAGTCATATAACAACACTTAATATATTTACATACAATATAATTATAATTTTATATAATGATCATTTGATGCAATAACATTTAATATAACATATAAGTACTTTACATATAATGCATATTTCCTATAATGAACAAATGATATAACGCTAAAATCTTCTAATGCACAGTTAGCATAATATTTTTTGGTAGACTCTAAGGCAGGTTGGTGTTGTAGGTACGACGACGAGCGAAGCGAGGAGGAGTGTTAGGTTGAACTGCGACCCTCAGCGCGCGAGCCGAGCGAGCGAAGCGAGCGTGCCGCGGTAGCGGCCGGCGAAGCGCCAGAGCCGAACTCTTGATACTTGATGGTTATGATATATGGGTGCGTAACGATCAATATATAAACTTTTGACATATTTTCACTGGATATAACGATTAGAGGATATAATGCACTTTTGATATAACAACATTTGATATATTCTCATGTAATATAATTATCAATAGATATAATGAACTTGTAATATAACAACTATTAATCTAACAGTCATAACGTATAACATACATGGGGTATAACTTTGTTCGACATAAAACTCATTTGGTATAATGTACTATTGGCATAATCTGGAATACTTACTACTATTTTTTCATACCTATTTTACTCTAAGGCAGGTTGGTGTAGGTATGGCGACGAGTAACCACTGACACACAACAGTATAATAGCCACTGATAAACTGGTAACAAATAGTACATTTTCGTATAAGGAAAACGCCAATAATTGTAACAATGGTATTATTTGTAGGTTAGGTTAGGGTTAGCTTGTGTCCCTTAGAGCGGAAATAGGCACCCCGCGAAGCGGGGTGACGTGGACACGCTGGGGGTTAGGTTAGATTTAGGTTAGGTTAAAATAACGTGTGTGTGAAAAAAAAATGATATCTTACAAAACATTATACCACTAATACTTATATCCAATATACATTATATACATTAAACATTATATCAAAAACGTATTATACTATTTAAACATTATACGCCATGAAATTACACTGATAGTTGTAATACCAAAAGTTTATTATGTCCCTTGAGTGATTATTTCCAATAAAATTATATTAAATGTTGTTATGCAGTGAAAAATATATCAAAAGTTGTTATACCAATCATTACACACCCATGATATATAACTTGTATACAGTGTTTTTTTTAAATGGGACAGTATGGGGAAATCCGAATCTAAAGGAGATAGAGGAAAAGTGTCCAAGGAGACATTAGGTGTTTTTTTATGTAAACAAATTTGGCTCATTAAAATTTTTGGTCAAGCGTGAGTTGTTCTTAAAAAATTATAAAGTTGGTCAATTTTTTTTTTGACGCGGGTCGGCTCTGTTTCATGTAAGGATTATTTCATTGTATGGAAAGAAAAAAATCTGAACAGCAGAAGTTGGTCAAATTTAATGAAAACTAATCTTCATACAGTTGGTTTATTACTTGAGTAAATGTTCGATGTGGCCGCCGTCTTGTCTTATGCAGGTACGAGCACGCTTCAAGACACTTCTAGTTGCATTTAACAGAGACTTATGGTGAATTGTGTTTAAAGTGTTGTAAACAGCATCTTTTAATTCTTGTACGGAGTTGTATCGGGATTCATAAATTCGACCCTTAAGGTAACCATAAGAAAAACGCTATGATGAATAAAATTACAAGCATGAACTGATTGGAAACAAAATCACAGCTGCAGAAATAACTTACGTTCCAAATTTGAATTCTTTTTTTTATAATTTCAAGACTATCGCGTGCCATGATGTTTACGAAGATTAAAAAAAATGTTCTTCTCTTGAATCATCTGGAGCTCTTATCGATTATCGAAATTTAAAAATGGAATAATTTTAAATATTTTTTTACACGCCTAGGCACTTGCAACAATATTAAAAGGCGAATACTGCAATTGTATGAAGATTAGTTTTCATTATATTTGACCAACTTCTGCTGTTCAGATTTTTTTCTTTCCATACAATGAAATAATCCTTACATGAAACAGAGCCGACCCGCGTCAAAAAAAAAATTGACCAACTTTATAATTTTTTAAGAACAACTCACACTTGACCAAAAATTTTAATGAGCCAAATTTGTTTACATAAAAAAACACCTAATGTCTCCTTGGACGCTTTTCCTCTATCTCCTTTAGATTCGGATTTCCCCATACTGTCCCATTTAAAAAAAACACTCTGTATAACATGAGCATTATACCATATAATAATTATACAAAATAAGTGTTATACCCGATGATATTATGATAGTTATACAAAATAAACATATAAATTTTGTAATTATAACCAACATTTATTATATAAAATGAGTGATTTGATTATATACCTTGAAAATATATCAAAGGGTGTTATAGTGAATGAAATAATATTATTTATTTTTATACCCATCATTACACACCCATCTTGAAAACCTCGCTTTTCTTTTGCAGTTGAATGCATACTGAGCTGTGTTTGTATATGTTCTTTAATGTTCTTTTGTATTTATGTTCTATCCTTTGATCACTTAATGCCTCCCAGATTTTGTGTGTATTAGTTAGTCAAATGCTTTGCTAGAATCTATAAATGCTATTTAGTATGTGAGCTGATATTCAGCATATTTTTCTAAAATCTGTCGAACTACATGAATAAGTATATCCAATACAGAATAGTCCTTCTGGAAGCCTGCCTGTTCTATAGGCTGTTGTTCATCTAATTACAATACAGAATAGTCCTTCTGGAAGCCTGCCTGTTCTATAGGCTGTTGTTCATCTAATTTCCTTTCTAATCGTTTAAGCATAATCTTTACAAATATGTTGTAAATATTGGACATTCAAATTATCGGATGATAGTTTCCAATATCCCTATGGTTACATTTATTAAATAATAAAATTATGTTCGATTTTGTGTATTGTTCTGGGATGATTTCCTCGTCGATAACTTCATTGAACATATCTGTGAGTATAGTTACTACTACAGATTCTGATTGTTAGGATTTCGTTACTAATACCATCTGGTCCTGGGGCTTTATCATTTCTTTGAGTATCTATGGACCTTCTTGTTTCTTCCTGTAGGATGTATGGTATGTTTGTGCCCTCTCTCAGGACTGTTTCGCTGTCAGCATTGTTACACACAAAGTCAGCTTATTAGAAATTAAATTAAAAATAAGCTACTAGCTTATTTACATCAATGTTCGGGCCGACCGTCTGCCCGCCCCCTTAAACTCCCGCGAAACGCGTGGCAGTTCACTCCACTCGCACTAGGCGAGGAGTTTGAACATCAAAGAATAAAGAACTGTAACTTTGATGTGTAAAGGAGGGTACCGGGCAATGTGCCGCCTTGGGAGAGGCCTGTGTTCAGCTGCGGACCGGAATAGGCTGGTGATGAGGCTATGAGTTGTTATCTAGTACACACAGTTGCTGTGGCACAAATACAATCTTTAAGAACAATGAAATATTGATCTAGCTGGGTTGAAATGCTTGAAAAAACATTGTGTTGGTCGTCAGAGCAGAGTCCATCCGCACAGTTTAAATAACCAAATATTAATTTCGTTTATAGCAAGTCAAGATATCTTAACCCAAGGTACCTAATATGTCTGATTTGATAAAATATAGTCTTATCAATCACACACAAGATAGCAAACTATTATAAGCAAGGAGGATTTTGTTACCCACTTTCGACACCTTCCTTCATCTTGACGGAGTACTTGGTCCGGCGGCCGATGGCGAACCGGCCGTCCTCGAGTAGCTGGTGCTCCACGAGCGTCTCGCGCACGTTGGTGTCCTGGGTGCCGCACTCCGCGCAGTAGTAGTAGCCGTCCACCAGCTTAGACTCGGTGCCGCCACACACCTCGCACGTTTCGTCTTTACCCATTGCTCTGAACCAGCTAGCTACATTATAAACTAGTTATTTACACAAATTGCAACTGCAACACGTGCAATTATCAGACCTAATTTAAACATACCATTCATACCAACAAACAACTTTTTTTTTTTTTGCGTAATTTGTGGCTTTTTGCTACTTAGGCACTATGCCAATGTCAAGTGGGGGAGATTTGCATTTACGGATCTGTGGAGTGCACCTAAAAATTTTGCCCTGGGGACTAAACATACACATAAATAATCATACAGAAATACTATATATGTATAAGAATAATAATAATGGCTAAAAAGATACTTATTATTAATAAATAGTTATAATTTTATTTTATTTTTATCAATAAAATAAGCCAAAGCCTTGGCCACTTTAGGCTCAAAGCTGGTCAAGAGAGCTTTAACATTAGTGGGGAATTGAACTTTAAGTTTCATTAGTAGGTCGTAGAGGGAGAATTGAGTTGTAGGACACTCGAAAAAAATGTGCTCAATTTAACCAATACCATGCAAAACTTCGCGGACAAATGAGATACCAAACGTCAATGTCAAAGAAAGCTGTCAAAATGTAGCCAAGTGTGATGGTGCATTGGATGTGGTTCTAATTTTTTTACATTTCTGAACGAAAATTGGTATTACATGGTTGGCAGCAGTGGATTTCAATTGACGTGTACATCCTTACCAGCCTCAATTTGCTACTAAAGTGGTAGGATAATTAAATTCAGTCGCTATTTACTACACTGCTATTATTATGATTATTATGATTGTATGGTAAGCTTCTTGATTGTATTTATTAAAAGTAGCAATGTAGACATTCATTACGTTTTTATGAGCTTTTTAGAGTTCCGTAGTCGACTAGGAACCCTTATAGTTTCGCTTTGTCTGTCCGTCCGTCCGCGGATAATCTCAGTAACCGTTAGCACTAGAAAGCTGAAATTTGGTACTAATATGTATATCAATCACGCCGACAGTGGTAAAATAAAAAGTGTTTTTTTTTAATTTTAATTAGGGCACCTCCCCTATACGTATCGTGGAGTGTTTTTTTTTTTCATTTCAACCCTAACGTGTGGTATATTGTTGGATAGGTATTTAAGAATGAATAGGGGTTTGCTAAAATCATTTTTTGATAATGTTAATATTTTCGGAGATAATCGCTCCAGAAGTAAAAATAATGTGTCCCCCCCTCTAAAACTTTTGAACCAAAAGTTTTAAAAATATGAAAAAAGTCTCAAAAGTACAACTTTTTTAAAAAAATTCTAGGAAAATTATTTTGAACTTGATAGGTTGAATAGTTTTTGAAAAAAATTACAAAAACTACGGAATCCTACACTGAGCGTGGGTTTTGGGTATAAGTATAGTTTGGATGATAATTCAAAATTGTGGTACCATCGAGCTGATCTGATGATGGAGACAGAAGGTGGCCATGGAAATTCAGTACTTAACCGATGTGACCCCGTTGAGTTTGGGCTCTTTGGAATCGTCTCAATGAGTAGTTGATGATGGTATACAGAAAAGTACAACCGGCAATAAAAACTTGTACCAAAAATGAAATTTTTGACAGAAACTTGTTTTGGTTATAAAATTACTGTGACTATACTCCCGAAGGTTTCGAAATATGTTCGTAAATTTAACCGTTTTTATTAGTAGAATTTTATGCTGGCACGTCACTTAGCGGTATTTGGCCAAATATTCGTGTCGATCTTTTTCCTTCCTACGCCAAATCAAAAAAGAGGCAACCACGTAAAATTATATAGATATCTCTTATGATATTGCCGTATTGAAACTATACCACTAGAAAGTTTACCGGTTACACAGTTCTGTAAAACATTCAGTGTGGGTAACTGAACAATGTATCTATACAACTAAGGAATTCTTAACAAAAAGTACATGTAGATTTAATAGATATTAAGAAATTAACATTTATTTACCTTTATAATAGATGCTACATAATTAATTTAATATTTTACACTGTAATTCTCATATATCGCCATTTTTTTAAACCGGTTGTAGATGGAATAAGAATAACTACTACGGAGAGTCGTGCTAGTTGATATAATATTAATCATATAAAATCAGAATCACTATCAGAATCCTCTAAGATCACAGGAATACATGCGCTAGAGCAAACACTGTTTTCTGTTTCAAAGTTCAGTCAATTTTGCCAGCCTGTAACGAACACCAAACGGTTCTGCGTGGCGGACTGCATGTGCTATATGAAGCTGTAAGGTTTTTCTGTTTTTATTTCAGTCAAGTCAACTTTGACAGCCTGTAACGAGCACCAAACGGTCCTGCGTTGCGGACTGCACGTGCTTATGAAGGTGTAAGATAAAGCGGGATGGAGATATGAAATACATTTCCAGTCTCGCCCTATCCGATAGGTAAAAAAAAAAAAAACTGTTTATTTCAATAAAGAAGCCTACAGATTTGCCCTTATACTTAGCCTAATCTCCATTGTGATGATATTTTCTTGTATTTATTTATTTATATTTATATCTTTCTTCTTAGGTAATTTATATAATCATAAAATGCATTTGTAACTTAAAGATTAAGGCAGTGCTTTTTTAACATTATTTTAATCTTGTGTGGCTTACCCTCTTCTAAATTATCTACTATGTGTCTAGGAAGACTATTAAAGATTTGTGGCAGATAGCTCGACCAGACTCTTTTTCCATAATAATTGTTGCTACTTGGTATATTGAAATGTTTACTATTTATAAGTACTCTAAGGTTGTTTGGCCTGTCATATCTATTCAGACTTTCCAATTTATGTCTATATTCTAATATTATCGCTAGTTTCACTTTATCATACACATTCATTATTCTACAATGTTGGAATAAGTCATCATAGTTATGTTTATATTTATATTTGATCTTGAGTGGTACAATGGCTTTTAGGAGTCTTAATTGTATACTATATATTCGTTGCAGGTGAGTTTTGTTGGTTCTGCCATAGCTAGATAAACCATAGCTTATCACAGAGTCAGCCATGGCCATGTATATTAAACGGAGTGTTAATACAATATAATAATAATAATAATTAATAATACCCTATATATATGCCTATAATTAGGGCATTTTGTTTTTTAGAATTGTTAGGTTACTGAGTACAGCTCTTAGCCTCTTACATACATGGTCAATGTGCTGACTCCAATTAAATCTATTATCTATTATTAGTCCAAGGTATGTATGCTGTTCTACTATATCCAGGGGCTCACAGTCGCAGCTCGAGCCTGACCTATGCAAACAAAGGTGTTTGTGTGCTGTAATCTTGGGTACTATGTTGGTTTTGATAAGTGATGTAAGGTGAAAGTATATGCAATATTTTAGTTTTTTGGTAGTTGATAGTTAGTCCTGCAGCGTGGGACCACTTGCATAACACATCAAATTCGAGCTGCATCCTGCGTTGTGCCTCTAGGACATCAGTATCAGCTGTTATTAGACAAGTATCGTCGGCAAATTAGTACACAGAGGCCTCCCTGAAAATGTTGCACATATCGTTGACATAGATCAAGTATTCGGTTGGCCCGATTATTGAGCCCTGCGCTGTGCCTCGATGAGATTGCAGCATCTCACTTTGCTCTCCTGCAATGCTGACCGTATTGTATCTATTTGTGTGATAGTGTTTTATCAAGTTCAGGGCCGGCCCCTGTATACCACTTTGCTGTAACTTGTTGTATAATTTACTAAGATTTAAGGTATCAAATGCTTTGCTGAAATCAATCATGACTGCTAAAACGTGTTTTTTCTCATTAAGGTGCATATTAATCTCGTCTGTAAACTGTGCTAGTAGCTGGGTAGTGTTTTTTCCCTTTTGAAAACCGAATTGTTTTTCATGTAATATTCCATTGCCCGACAGAAAGTCGTTTATTGTTTTACCTAGGTGTTTTTCTAGAATCTTGTCAAGTACTGGCAATATATATATAGTAATAGGCCTATAATTGTTTGTGTCAGTATATCTCCCTTTTTTATAAATTGGTCTAATTAACCCAATCTTTAGCTTCTCCGGGTATACAGAGTTACCAATACATTGGTTAGCAAGGTGGGTAATAACGGGTGATATTTCTTTGCTTACAAACTTTACGTCGCTAGCCCTAATTTTGTCATAGCCTGCACTCTTTTTAATCATTTAGGTTATTAATGATTTTACACATACCTATTTCATTCATGGATGGCGCCACTGCCAACCGTTAAGCAGCAAATCTGAACTGCTCCGTTAATAATTTGATTATTTTAAATGATTTTAGTTAACATTCCTATGTAGAAACTATAAATTATTAATTATTTATCGTGATAATTTGTGATAGTGACCAAAAACTGTGAAAAATGGCCCCAGCTAAATCAAAAATCAAGGAAAATGGTCGCGACGAACAGCTGATGGACGTTATTTCAAAACTACAGAACTCTGTTATGCAAATGAAAGATAAAATGGATAAAACGTATAATCTATTGGAACTTCAACAACGGGAATTCTTAAGACAGAAGGAAGTAAATGCAGAGATATTATCAACACTAAAAACAAAATCAACTGACCTTAATCCGTGTGAGTCACAAACAACGTTATTAAAAACACCATCGTTAATTATTAGGTCATCACTAAACGACTCGGGTCCAAAAGCACTACCCTTCATCGATACAGAAGAGGATATTGAAACCATCAGTGAAGAGTCCACTTGCCCAGCACGGCATGAAATATCCACTCCTACACGCCCCACCAAAGCACTGCCTGCTGTGAGCACGATGCGGCTCAGATCCCGCCCAAAGCGTAAGCTGCAGTCTCGAGCTATCGCAGCACAGCCTTCTATATCACCAGGTGTCATCTTAGTCACGCCGACTGACAGGACAATGAACTCCAAAGTGACCGTGTCCTCTGTGCTGATCGCTGAGCATCAGGAAGTGACCCCCGAACGTGCTGCGCCCGATGTACAACAAGCACTGCCGATGCCATGTTCAGCCGTGAAGTCCCCAGCACCGACTATCTTGGCTGCGCGCGCCCCGCTCCCTGCGCCGGCGCCTATGGTCCTGGCTGCGACAGAGCAGCGCGAAGGATTGCGAGCGGCTGTACCACGTCCCGTCAGTCTACACGTCTTTAACTTGAGCGCAGAGACCACCACTGATGATGTAGTCCGTCATATCCAGTCCCACTTGGGTGTGCAAGTTGATAGGTGTGAACAGCTGAAGGTAACGAGGGGGCATTATTCGTCATTTAAAATTGATGTACCAGCTAACACAGTCGGCAGAGTGCGTAGTTCTAAGCACTGGCCGGACGGTGTATCCATTAGGCACTTCAATGTTGTGGAGCCAAAAAACTTCCAGAGAAACAGCGACGAACGACGGCCCAGTTAGCCGAATCCCACGTCTTCAAAGTTCTCCACCAGAACGTAAGATCTATTTGCGGAAAGACTTCACTGCTGAATGTTTTATTAGATTCCGAAAAACCGGATGTATTAGCTTGTAGTGAAATATGGTGCAAAAGAAATGAAATCGAACAAGTGAGGTTATGTAACTATGAGCTGGCGCACGCGTACTGCCGTACTCGGATCGCACACGGAGGTGTGGCGCTGTACATACGGGACGATATTCGCTATAAACAGCGCGCCGACTTGCAAAATCTTGCTATTCAATATCATTTCGAGCTGACATCAATTGAAATTATAAATTTAAATTTAATTATTATTGCGACATATAGGACCGGTAAAGGTGACTTTGACATATTTATAAATAGGTTAGAATTGCTACTGAATAAGGTGACTTCAGAAAATAAAAGGTTCGTATTGGTGGGAGATATAAATGTTGACTTTCTAACAGATAACAGTTTTAAAAGAAAAGTTAACGACGTCTTGGGTAGCTATGGCTGCGCGAATATAGTAGGGTTTCCGACCCGTGTGTGCGCGGAGAGTTCTAGCTGTATCGATATCGGAATAGTGGCTCAAACCTGTGACGTAACCGCCGCGCCGGTACATACACCTATAAGTGACCACAACGCACAGCTGTTTATGTTATCGATGGAGCATTTACATCGCGAAAATTTAAATAAATTTATTGAACGTAGACTTTTTAATGATGAATCAATCCATTTATTTTATTGTGACATATCTAATTATGATTGGCAATATATATATAATAATATCGACATTAATGACAAATTTAGCAAATTAATACACATATTGACATACTACATTGATATCCATTTTCCTATTAAGACACTACGGTTGAAGAAGAAACCGAATACTCCATGGATGACTAATGAAATAACAAAATATATTGACAATTTTAATGATCTTTCTCACTTTAGGCAACAATACCCCGATAACAACTGTGTTTCAAATAGCATCAAGTATTATACTGACTTGATTAAACGCAAAGTTATAGAAGCCAGACAGGATTACACAGAAAAAAGGTTGAGTGAAAGTCATAATCCTGCCAAAGAAATCTGGAACATAATTACCGAAGAAATATCAACATCCCATTGTAGGAAAGACATTTTGTTAAATGATAATTCTAGTTTAAAACCTATATGTAAAAAAGATATACCAGATTTCCTCAACTCGCATTTCTTGAATGTGGCGACTAATTTCAACATAGGGGTAAATGAGCATCTAGCGATGCAATACCTAACTCAGCATTTACAAACCTCCAATGTTCCCACTATCGAGGTGCCCATCGTTACACGTGCCGATCTCGATCGCGTACTTAAATCCATGATGAAAAGTCGTAGCACTCTTGATACTTATGATATATCTATAAACATAATATTGTCTATATGGCCAATACTTTCGGAGATACTGGTAATTCTAATTAACGAAATGTTCTCGGCTGGTGTTTACCCTGACATACTCAAGTGTACAAGGGTGTGCCCGGTGTATAAAAGTAAAGGTGAAAAAACATCAGTCGATAACTACAGGCCCATATCAATAGTACCCAATATCTCCAAAATAATTGAGTCGATTTTGTCACACCACTTAATGAAGCACCTTGAGACTGACATACTGACCGACAGACAGTTTGCCTATCGTAAAAACATGTCTACCACAAAAGCAGCCTATCAAGTGATAGACACTATAACTACCGGCCTCGATGAAAAACAGAAAATTGCTGGAATATTCTGTGACCTGTCAAAAGCTTTCGACGTCATAAGCCATGATCTCCTAATAAAAAAGCTCAGGCGTTATGGACTTCAAGGAAACAGTTGTAACTTGCTCCAATCGTTTTTAAAAAACCGAACTCAAGTGGTTGAAGTGATGTTGGGTGGCAAAAGAATGAGATCGGGGACTGGCAGCGTGATGGTCGGGATTCCACAGGGTTCTTCTTTAGGGAATACCCTCTTTCTTGGATTTATAAACGACCTACCATCCGCCGTAACTGAAGGTCAAATTACTCTGTTTGCCGATGACACCACAGTGGTAGTTAGCGCGAGTACATACGAGCGACTAAATGAAAAAATCACCACTGTATGCGACCAGCTGACAAGATGGTTCTCGGCAAACGGTTTGATACTGAATGTCAACAAATCGAACGTTATGCTCTTTTCAAGTAGGTGCATCCCAACTGCGAATATCCAGTGTCCTATGCCGGTAGGTGAAATGTGTAGGTTTCTAGGTTTTACATTAGACCCCACACTAAACTGGAAACAGCATGTCGACTCGCTGTGTGGTAGGCTGAGTAGTGCAGTGTTTGCACTGCGAAAACTGAAGCCGTTGGTCTCCCGTGACGCGCTAAGGCAAGCGTATTTTTCTCACTTTCACTCGCTTATGACTTACGGCACATTATTATGGGGAAACTCAACTGATGCTGAGAGGGTGATGCGAATGCAAAAAAGAGCTCTGCGGACCGTGCTTGGGCTCAATCAGCAGCAGTCCTGCAAAGCGTTGTTTGCCGAACATCGAATAATGACCCACTATTCACAGTACATTTTCGAGATCATCATGTTCACGAGAAACCACCTGTCACAATTTAAGCGAGTGGAAGTGACGGGGAAGTGCCTTCGTAGTACGGGAAGACTTCGAACAGTGCAACGGCGCACAGTGCTACACGCTAAGAATGCGCGGGTGATAGGACCAACCTACTATGAACACCTACCCGACGACTTAAAAAATGAATGTTCCGAGGAAACGTTTAAGCGCCGACTAAAGAACCTTTTATTGGAGAAGTCGCTTTATTCTGTAATAGAATACATTGACATACCCAAATAAGACATTTATTTTCATTTTTTTAAATGTAGTTATTTGGTGATCCAATTAGATTTTTATTTTTATTTTATTTGACATATTAAATATATACTGACATGTTAATGGATAAGTACTACCGGTAGGTACTCATTATTATTATTATTATTTAATTTTATTTGACTAAGGATTGATAAGGTACCTCTCAGTACAATAATTGTTCATGATTTTTATATTATTTGTATTCTTAACTTTGAAATTTTGACATTCTTATTTTTTATTTTCTATTTGTTGATTTATATTATTCTTTCTATTATTGTTGCGAAATTGTGCCTAACGATCATTATACAATAAGTAGTATTTACAAAGGTATTGTTATATGAGAATTGTGTAATGAGATAAATAAAACTAAACTAAACTAAACATTTAGTTTTCTAATTTTTAGTGTCAGATTTGGGGTATTTTGATAAGTATTTTGGTCGAGCAGTGGCTTATCACACAAGTTTAAATAATAAATAATAAATAAAATTTCATTTATTTTCACCTCACAAAGGACATACAAAACAGTTTGACAACTAGTTGGTAAACATGAAAGTGGTACAAAGTATCCTTTGTGAGGGACTGGAGTCTGAACTAGGTATTGAAAAACCTGTAATACAGATCTCCAGGCCCTCACCCTGGAAAGCGACACAATTTGGTAAATCTAGTAAATACCCGTTTTGCAGTTATGGAAACTTATGAGGCAGATAAATGAAGTACTACTATAAAGAGCTTTAGTAGAAAACTTACAATAAGAATTTGGAACAAAGCAATGAATAAGGCACGCGCAGTTGCGCTTTTGCATGCTTGCGCGCGCGCGTGTGTGTGTGTGTGTGTGTGTGTGTGTGTGTGTGTGTGTGTG
The DNA here is from genome assembly GCA_947578815.1 of Epinotia ramella. Classification (NCBI taxonomy): domain Eukaryota; kingdom Metazoa; phylum Arthropoda; class Insecta; order Lepidoptera; family Tortricidae; genus Epinotia; species Epinotia ramella. The sequence continues at coordinate 143,436 of OX388221.1, forward strand.
TGTGTGTGTGTGTGTGTGTGTGTGTGTGTGTGTGTGTGTGTTTGTGTGTGTGTGTATGTGTGAGAGAGGGTGGCAGAAAGTGGGTTACCGAAACTCGAGGAGATCCTCGAGCTCATTATATGTTAATGTGACCAACCATTTTGTAATTTTTGACTTGCATTCTTTTAATGAGGCACTGTAGATAAAAATTATTTTATTGATACGGTTGTATAGTTTCGGACTCAGATAGAAGAATTGCCGTCCAGACAAAGCCATACGGTGAGTGTTAGTTGTACAGATGAGGTCAATGCGACGTTTGTTTTTGACTAGATCCTGATTGAAGGGTAACATTTTGTGTTTCCTTATAATAATCTGTCTAATGAATAGAGCTCTGACTGTAAGAACATTACAGTCACGATAAAGGTCAGTGGTGGGATATAAAAAGGGCTTACTTGTCATAACCTTCAGGACTGCTCGCTGGGCCCTTTCTAATCTTAGGAACAAAGTCTTGCCAGCCCCGCCCCAGGCACCAATACAGTATGTTAATAGTGACTGCGCAAGTGCAAAATACACTGTCTTTAGCGAATGTATGTTTACCACTGCTCTCAGATTTTTAAAGACATATATAAGTTTCCTCATTTTTAGGATTAGGTTTTCAATGTGTAGGTGCCATCGCAAATTGCAATCGAGAGTTACTCCTAAATATTTGATATTTTGAACGTGGGAAAGAGCAGGACATGTGCAGGGGTTGTCTTTATTTAAATTAGGATACTGATTAGGTCGAGGCTGGGCTTGAGGAGCAGATGGGCAAGTATGAACATATATTTTGAATGACCCCAGGTCAGGCTGAAGTGCAGTTGTAGGAGAAAAGGTAAGGAAATTTGATTTATTTATGTTTAAGGTCAGTAAATTAGCTGTTAACCATTTAGCTATATGACGAAGCGCGTTTTCAGTTGCTTTGAGGGCAGCGTCCCAGCTTTCACCCTTAATTATAAGAGCTGTATCATCAGCGTAAGTGATAATTTGACAGTGGGCAAGCCGAAGTGTGCACAGATCATTTATATAGATTAAGAAAAGGGTAGGTCCTAGGACACTACCCTGGGGGACCCCGTAATCAAGTTGTGTTTCAGTGCTTATTATTTGATCAATAACAACACATTGAGTCCGACCTGTCAAGTAACTTTTAAAAATTTCCAAGGCTACACCTCTGATACCCATGGCAGACATCTTCGAAAGTAAGATAGGGACAGATACTGTGTCAAACGCTTTAGACAAGTCTAAGAAGACGCCAATAGTTTTCTGTTTGTCTTCTAAGTTTTTTACAATATTGTCTATCAGCGTAACTACGGCGTCCTCTGTAGACTTATCACTTCTGAATCCAAATTGATTTGGGGCCAGGATGTTATTTTTATTTAGGAAGTTAATCAAGCGATTATTTATAAGTTTTTCAAAAATTTTAGAAATGCTAGTGAGGACTGATATTGGGCGAAAATTGCTAACATTGTTTTTGCTGCCACTTTTGAAAATCGGGTGAACAAGAGCTTTTTTGAACACAGTAGGGAAGCTACCGGTAGAAATGCACAGATTAAAGATATATGTCAGGACAGGAACAAGTTTATTCCGAGAAGCCTTTAATACAGAGGTTGGTATACTATCGTGGCCAACCGAGCAATGATTTTTAAGGTCAAGAATAATTCGCTCAACTTCTGCGTCATCAACTGGAAGAATTACCATAGAGTCCCTCGCGTTATCGAAACCATAATTTACATAGGTTTTAGACATATTCTCATAGTTACTAGCGCTGGTTATACTCTGAGCGAGCGAGTTGCCAATACCAGCAAAGAAAACATTTACGCGGTCAACCGACGACCGAGCATCTGCACAGAGACAGGAGTTCCCGGGAAGATTTTTTTATTATGTTGAATATTAGCAACTTTCTTAATAGCGTTCCAGGTGTCCTTTGAATTACCTTTAGCATTCTCAATTAGTTGTTTATCATAAGCCAATTTAACTCTCTTTAAAAGTTTAACTTTTAGTATGTTTTTAACATTATTTTCAAAGTCTTTAGAGAACCTGTCACATAGGGCAACGGCTTTCATTTTGAATGATTTCAGCAAGATATCATCAACGGCTTTCACAATTCTTCCTGTTAACCTATTTATAATTTGCCATAGCTTTTTGGGGTTTCCAAAATTATTACATATTTCCCTTTTAGTATAGTTATTTTTAGCTTTATTCATGCGCTTATTTGTTTTATTCCTATGTGTTTTATACAACAACTCATTTTGCTTATTACTAGGGTCTTTCAGATGTATTTGTAACAAATTATTTTTTAGATGTGACATTTCTAAGAGTTTGTCATTTAACCAGTGACAATTTATCTTAGTGTCGTTGTTGGTGGTTTTTTGTATAGTGCACTTGTCATATATATTATCAAAATTGTCGTAGTAGTTGTGGTGGTCGTAGTGTTGATTAGTAACAGTCTTGCAGTCCGCTTCGCAGGACCGTTTGAATGCGGCAATTTTCACTTTCTTACTGTTAACTGGCCACACTGAATGAAATTGTAGTTGCAGTTGTTACATTTGTACGACACACTCAATTATGACTTCAACACTGTATTGTACTGACAAATAGGGGTAATGGGGTCTATACATGTCATGATTTGTCAGCCCCCACTTATCAGAAACTGACTAATTGCTATCGTCTAGAGGCATAATGCGCTTCTGATCCAACTGTCAACTGTCAAACGAGTGAGAAATTGTATGCACATGTGTTCGGATTGTTACACCTGTACGCTACACCTAATTATGACTTCTACATGTTGTACTGACAAATTGGGGTAAATCACATACTCATACTCATACTCATTTATTGATCATACTGAAAAAAATTACATGTCAAAATATTACTATTGTTTAATTACCTTAATTTAATTTATACCATACCATACCATAATAAAATTAGATAATCTGTATACCCCATAACACATTCAATCAATTCAATGGCCACATGTCAATGTCAAAAGCATGCCGAAGGAAAGGAAAGTCCAACTCATGCCGCCATAGTAGAAAACAGTAGTTTAGTACGTAGTACCCTGGCAATCGCATTTACAATTTCTACCTCACAGTAATTTTATAGCGTTTCGTGTAGTCCGTCGTCAATAATTCGCTAATATTCGGGCGTGTTCTCAGATTTTGTTAAAATAACTGAAACAAGTAACCGTTTGTAGTCCGCGTCGGTGGTCGGTCGCGCTCGTTCCCCGTGTAGTGTTAGCTAGCGGTGCCACCACACCCTCGCGCGCGTCCAGTTGTGACTTGTGGTCGGTGCAGTGTTATGTGGTCAGGCTAGCGGGAGCAGGCTCGTGCGGTGTGCTGTGCTCGCGGATTGATGGGCTGGGGAGCAGGGCGCGGGGCGGCGGTGCGGCCGCTGCGGCGAGACCTCTCCGCGAAGGAATCTTCAACTCGCCACACTGGAACTAATGGAATTAGAGAATATCGTCGCCAACACAGTCTATTTGAAGGCCCGAGAAGGTACGGTCGCTCCCTGTTAACATTGCCGCGCGTCACATTATTCATGAACTTTGATTCCGTACTGGAATGCATTCAAATGTAGTCTGGACTCTGGATGTTGTCAAGGGAAATAGGCTCAGTTGTCGCTGAACGTTGCGCCCGAGGTACCTCCGGAGACGCTACACTGATCAAGGACAATTTGAATGGTGTAGGACAACAATTTCATGATTGTAACCTCATGAGAAGTTTCCTAGCTATCTGAATCATTAGTTACCCTGCTTTATTGGCATTGCTAGCAGTGTTTTGAGAGTAATATTTGAAATCAATTTGCCCTGCTGCTGCCATCAGTAGACAGAAATGCTTTAATAAATACTATTTGTGTAATAAAATTGAGTGTAAGTTTTCCACTGTCAAACTGGAATTACACTTACCTACCACCTGGAGCAGCCCCCAGCAGTACAAGGCCTTTATCAATTTCACTATATCCCCCTATACTCAGTGCCAGATTAAGCCTATTTGGTGCCCTGAGGATTCACCGCACGTATCTATCATTAGCAAATTATTTTCTGGTGCCCGCCAAGCCATGTTGCCCTAAGCAATTGCTTAATTTGCTTATGGGCTAATCCGGCATTGCCTCTACTGGTTTATTGCCAGGGCCCTCTATAACCTAAACCCAAGAATTAGTGTAAGTACTAGTTTTGCAAAACTACAATTACATGTGCATAATTGATTTAAAAATTCCTTCAGTACAACTGTTATCTCTTCACTTTACAGCTTTTAAAGGTTTATATTTAACAATATACAGATACATCCTAACTAATATTATAAATGCGAAAGTGTGTGTGTTTGTCCTTCTTTCACGTCGCAACGGAGCATCATATTGATGTGATTTTTTATATGGAGATAGTTTAGAAGCTGGAGAGTGACATAGGCTACTTTTTTCTGCGGAAAAACATCGAATTCCAACAAAAATTCGATATGTTACATTTTCCTATAACCATGCAGGCGAAGCCACGGTCATCAGCTAGTATTAAATATGATTAAAACATTACAAAAAATGGCCAAAGTTTATGTATCATAATAACCTGAATGCAAACAATATGAGCACACACTACACGCTGCATGTATTACGCCACAACATGTATTACGTTTTATACTATGCTTGTCAAACATGCAAACATTCATAATTTAGTATTTTTATTTAATTGCTAATTAGACATTTTTAACGCGTCTGATGATGATGCACCATAAATGAAGAACCTGTCAGAGGAGTATGGAGCGCAGCATCCTGGGATATACCAAGATAGACAAGAAGAGAGCCACAGAGATGAGGAAAGTCGCAGGGTTGGAGGATGTCACAAAGAAAATCAAGCAATTACAATGGAGATGGGCAGGCCACATATTAAGAGAAAAAACAGACAAGTGGACCAAGGTTGTGACAGAGTGGACCCCCAGGATCGACATCAATAGAAGAAGTGGAAAACCAAACTGTAGATGGTCAGATGACATCAAAAAAATTGCTGGGCCATTATGGACAAGATTGGCCAAAGATAGACAAAAATGGAAAATGTTAGAGGAGGCCTATGTGTCTGCTGGACACGCTGATACAGAAACAATTGAAGAATGAAAAAAAAATTAAAAAAAATTATATAATATCAGCATAAAGGCTAATAAATAAATAAATAAAAATAAATTATCGCGTTCTAAATGAACATGTTTCTTATTGGATGATAATTTCTGTCACACAAATATTGTTTTGAACTGGACTAAAAGGAGTTTCAAAGACTGTCAAGCCTCTAAGGTTAGCCTTACAAGTCTTACAACTACCAAATGCTATTCTTAGCTACAAACAACACACACACAAATAATGGTTTTGTCAACATTCAATCATCTGTCACACTACAGTTGTGAGGCCTGAACGAGGCGATCACACCTCAAGTATTTGAGAAACACGTTTTACGTTTGTACAAAAGTGATCATGTTGACAGCAACTGGTCCTTACTACGTTTCAGCTGGAGCGGTGTCAGTTTACATTCCACTGGGCTGCGGTGTGGCGAGCCAAGGATACATACTGAGTACTTACTTGCCTTACAGTTTGTACTGAATCACCGATTGGTTCATTGACATTAGAGATTGAGCTATCAGTTCAGTTATTTACCTATTAGTTTCTGCTTTAACTAAATAGACTTTAACTCTGATGTGTAGACAACTAGACAGGTCAGTTTCATCACAATCTGTTTGGTAGTTTTTGCAGACTGTCATAAACTTATTAAAATTGTATATTTTGCTTAATTGAATAATATAAATGATGGACTTGATGCCGATTTGCACCCCCCACCAGACTTTCAAGCACAGGTTTTGGTATGTGGTTTTGGGTGAACTATATAGTTCAGGATAAAGTTTTGGTTGCAATAAATGCTACGACTATGACTTCAGTTGTTTAATAACTTGTATTTTATATCATATTTATTTTTACTCAATCAGTTTGTAAGTTTGGTTCAATTAGACAACTAATTATCTATTTATAATACTCTAATAGAAAAATCTGTGAGAATGTAGCTTTCCGTGAAAGATCATTCAAAATGATTGTTATTATCCTATTTTAGACAGGCAGCTGACGCTGATATGTCTAAATCATGGATCACTTAGTGTTCGCTACTAGCCCGGGCTTGCAAGACTCTACTCGGTTAAAGCCAGGGCTGGGCCCGACGAGTTCCTGACCCGAGTAGAGGCCTGGACTAGAACGACCGGTATAACCCCGCTAAGCTATAGCTTCCAAGAAGCGTGGCATACCGAAGATGCGCCAGGTATCGGTCCGATACAACAAAACGTGCTTTTACCTTGATGGAAGCTTCATCCGCCGTTATCTGTCGGCCGGCGTAAGTGTCTCTGAATGTATGTGTATGGTGTGTGTGGCGAGGCCGTCGCGTGTCCTGGTGAACACTTCCTGGCTCCTTGATGATAGCCCACCAAACTACCGTCACTAACTTTATCACTTCAGGCTCCAAACACGGGCAGGCAAACACAAAACTCCTCGATAGGAGCGCCTGGCCTCAATTATGAACTGATTCCAATTAACATAAATCAAATGTCCCGAATGCTTTCTCAAAATCAAATAAAAATCAAAGAATCGCGTGTTCAATCCAACAAAGGCAAAATTCTAGGTTATACTACCAAAAAATGACAGACGTCAAACGTCAAATAGTGACGTGTCTTTTTCTCCGCAAAGTTATCAACCGAGTGATACCCGCGGTAAAAAGCCGGTACCGAACACTTAGCACAAGTTCACATTGCTTTAGATAGTTTTTCGAGTCTGTTTTTAAACAGCCATTTAAGATTTTAAAAGTCTCAATCAGTTGTATGTTGCAATTTATGAAAAAAAAAATACTTTATTAAATAAAAAAATTGGGGTCGCTTTATTGTATTGCCAGTTATTGTATTGTAGCAATATAGGCCATTCAAATCGAACGTTAAAATCGTAAGCTAACGGCTAGTTGTGATGTTGTTGGACTGGATGCAAATTGCTCAAAATAGAGATCAGTCACTCTGGAGGAGGCCTTCACCTGCGAAGACGGGGTTCTTGCCAAATATTAAAATTCTTTTAAAACTATCCTAGAACTAACATTATTAAATTATAAGTTAACTTAAGACTAACTCTAAATACTAAACAATAATAATAGCTTACACAAAAGTAAAGGATTTTTTATTTTTTATTTATTTAATGTGTTGTTAGGACCACTATCAGTACCGTATATCCAAGTTTGCAGCTTCGAAAGACCTGTGGTAACTTTGCAACACTTTGAACTTTTCGGCCTTTTATTGGTATTGTCAATATAAGTCCTTAACTTTAATCGTGTCTGTTTTTACAATAAAAACCGGCCAAGTGCGTGTCGGGCCACGCGCAGTCAAGGGTTCCGTAGTTGCCTGTATGTCTTAGTTACATCGACGTGCGGTGCGGTTGCGTCGGCCGAATTTGTACGAAAATTGGTATTTCCAAGTACACATTAAGTTGGTCGACTATTACTCGGTAACTACTTATGCATACTTGTCCGTGATAGTTTTCCTTTTAAATTCATTATATGTACTACTACCACGATTTTTTTCATATCCCCAGTAGTAGCCATTTAGCCGGCAGGGGGCCCCCATGACTCGAACAAAAAATAGGGCTTTGAAGCTCAATATCTCGCAAACGAATCACTGATTTGAAAAATGGATTTAGAAAACCCATAATAGTTTTTAACGAGCTATCGAACGATATCCCACACTATGGGTTTAACGATAAAAAAAATGCATCCCCGCTTTAGGTGTAGGGAAAAAAAAATTTTTTACCCTAACAAATTTTTTTTTCAAGATTTGATTGTACTGTTCTGTCGGCGTGATTAATTTGCCCATGCCGAATTACAGTTTTCTAGTAGTAATGGTTACTGAGCTAAGCCGAAGACGGACAGACAGACAGACGGACGGACATTGCGAAACTATAAGGGTTCCTTGTTGACTACGGAACCCTAAAAATCCAGACAATTGTTTAAGAAGACTAAAATTGCTACAATTTGAGAGCAGAACCAGCTCTGTAGGTTCATAACTTACCGAGATACAGGTCTCCAACCACTCTCCAACGTTCCAATAGGAGCTATAGCTGCGCTTAGATAGCGTGTCGAAGGAGACTCGTTGCAAACGTCATCTCATCAGCAAAACTACATCAAACCTCGAATGACTGATTGCAGATACAACAAGGAGAAAAAAAGTGTGTATAGATATTTTCGATGTTGAGTTGAGGATTAACCTAAGTATTATTTGTGAAAATATTTTTCAGATTTTACTATCAGAAGTTTCTCCATGTATGTTTTGTGCCAGTATACGTAATTTCCTCCAATACTGCAAACGCTTCACATAAATCTTGTAATATCAACTCAATAAAGCAACATTTACATAAATACCCAATAAAAGTGGATTGTATACGGATAGTGCAGCGGTGTGGCCGGCGGGGCGCGCTGCGCTGCCAACTGCGCTCCTGCTCGCTTACCGCTCTGCAACGCCGACTTCTCCAGTATATATTGACTTCTGGATTCTTAACAACCATGCGTAATGTGAGCGAGACATGACGCTTGCGGGCTGCTTTCAGTAGGGTATAGATAGATACTTAAGATTATTTTAGTTGGCCGAAGTAATCTATTCAAAAAGCAACTCTATTGTCCAAGCTAGAAAAATCCAATTGCAATGTCAATTTTATAAAAAGGTGGCCACATTATCTACTATAAAGCTGTCAGTCTCAGCCGTTAAACCTGCTTACGTATCATTTCATTTCATTTCATTTATTCCTTGATAAAACGTAGTTTTACATGTCAAATTTTTGTCAAGATCTTAAATAACATTTATACACATCTTATATAACAAGTATGTCTCAGTTTACAATACCTCACGGTAAGGCACCTAGACGATCACACACGTTACGGTTTCTGACGATAAACATGTTCCTCGACCTAGTTGTATGGAGTTCTGCAAGGGGCTCGTCCAGAAATCATGTGATCATATTTGGCCTACTTTTGACCCCCCCTCCCCCTTTGGTGATATTTGGTGATTATAACGCTACCCCCTCCCCCCCATTTCAAGATCACGTGTATTTTTGGGACTAAGTATGAACTAAGTTTCTCAATAAAAAAAAATGAAAATTGGTTTTAATTTAAGCCATCTCACGCTACGTCATGTCCTCGGTCCACGGGTTTTCGCAAATGTTTTGGATGGTGACATGACCTATAATACTCAGGACAGGCTGTACGTGTTGCCACAGCGAGGGACGGAAAGGCTCCTAATGCAGCTAAATTGAGAACTGGTCTTAAAATGGCTGATGACTTGCCATAAACAACCTACTTAATTTGGACGGGTAATGGTTTATGTGCCACAACATCATACTAAATCAATAGGGGTAGACTGTAGACTCAAAAAATTGTATTACTCCAAAAGAAAGAAGGCGAAAAAATATGCCTAGTGACGAAAATCCCATTCAAATATCTCAAAGAATTACGAAGCTACAACCGTTTTAACATTGCTTGTTAGAGAGAGAAAACGCAAACGGTGTGTGACGTCACATTATAGGATGCTGCCGGGGGGCCGCGTCGACGGCGGCGCCGACCACGATGCGGTGCGGCACGTTGCCGTCTTCTGTGACGTCACATTCTTCCAGCGTCATCGTTTCATATGAAGTTGCGTTTTGCGAAAAAGGGACAGAACAAACCCGTTCTTAAAACTCTGGACACTTACGAGTATAACTTCGTGATTACTTAACCTTTTGCGTTGATTATTTCTCCATTTGACTAGATTTTTTATCCTTTTTCGAGAAAATATGACATTATTGATTATTTCATTTAGCCCCTATTGTGGCAAATAAAAAAAAGTGGAACTATGAGAAGGACAATTAATGATGTTTCCCTTTCTGTCACACTTATCGAGATTTTTATGCTACCAGCTCACTCGCACGTGGTATTATTATTACCCTAGCTTGTCCTGAGTATTAAAGGTTGCCTGAATGGTGTTGAGTTCACCATCACCATCTTTAACATCTTCTTCGTTTTGCCACTCTGCACTAGTCTGCACCATCGTTTTGCGCGGATTATTAAAATTACACGCGATGTCTTCTCGGACTCCCCCCTCCCCCATCGTGATCATTTGTGATATTTGTCTGACCCCCACCCCCCCTATAAACAATACAATACAATACAATACAATACAAATACTCTTTATTGCACACCTCACACAAACAAAGCAGTTAAAAAGAGAAACAATACAACGAACGATCACATGATTTCTGGACGAGCCCAAGGGAGTGGACTTGTTTTTAAAAACTCGGTAACCCATACGGTACATCTGATGATTTGAGCGTTCACAGGCTTTGGTGATGGTGACTGCATTCCAACCTTTCTCGTGTCACTTCACCATCACCACTATTTCCTACAACATCAGCAACTATCAGCCCCGCTATTCTGTAACTTGTTTCAAATTCACCTCAACGTCCACCCACAAATAAATCTCGACGCCGCGATTCGTAGCAACTCTGCTAATCAGAGTTCTCTTACGCTCAGAGTTAGTAACGCGTGTTGGGTGAAATGAGGCGCATCAGCGCGTTCTGAATAACAGCCCTGAGGTCTGACTCACTGGTGGTCCTGAGGCGAGTGAGCCCTGTGTTTGTGAACCTCTCGCACCAATTGTTTGGTGGCGCCTGACATCTGAGAACACGACGAATAAAACGATGAGTGCATCTTTCTGCATCGCATGCATAGATACTTCGTGCATGCGACGTGATTTGGGGTGATCGCGCAAGGATTCGGGGAGGCGTCACGTGTGTAATGCAGTAACGCGTTTGTTGTATCTAATCACAGTCGATATATATAGCTTAAGGCAGTGAAACAAATGCGTACAAACCTCCGATGTGACGCACTCACGTCGCTACAATAAACTAAACAAAGCTAGAGCCGGCGCTGCGTCAGCCCGCGTGCCGCGCATTTGTGCTTTGAACTGATTGTAAATGAGCGCAGATCTAAAAAGGTTTTAAGAGACTAATTGAGTTGAGATACTGCTGTAGCTAATATTTTTACTTTAAATCTAATGACGGTTATGGGCGTTGGTTATTAAGTTAGAATGATCATCATCGTGACATATGAGTATACTTATATAATAGTACGGTACGTAAAATGAATGCACCTTCGATAATTCCCAAGGTCGCGATTTTTTTGTTAATATTTAGAATATGATGAGTACTACTAGTAGTAAAAAAAGATAGGGAATTTTGACGTTGCTTTAGGTATTACACAGCGTTTTCGTAGCGACCCTTGTAAATCCAGGGATAAATTATACAAGTGGTATTTTTCTTCAATAGAGTATCACATTTTAGTATTATAATCTCCACTTTAATTTGCTAAAACTTTCGTCAAGTGCTTACGTCAGTATAATCCGAAACCAATAAAAAAAAATATTTCCTCTAAAAGATTATACAAGTGGGTTTTGATTACTGAATACTATTAAAAACTATCAAAGATAACCTAAGTTTGAATTAATAACATATTTATCAATAGATTAAATTTTTATGAACAGTTTAATGTTAAAAGCCTTCTAATTATTTTAAAATAAATCTCAAAAAATGTCAAGTCGACACATATAATCCAGCTTTATCATAGTAATCTATTGATACAAAATCTAAGTAATTCATCAATAGCTCCACATTGTATTCATTTATCAATTATTTTTTTAAATTTGAACGCACGACGAACTGCGCGCGAGTCTAGTGCGCCGACGGCAAGAGCGTCATGACCAATCATAGCACGCCGTCGTTACTTGTTTCCAACGCGGTAGCCTCCCCTGTTGTTCAGCTCACTTGCAAAATAAGAATGTTGATTTTACGATTGTGTTCATTTATATTAAGTGTTGAATTTATAAATAAATCTTTGTAATGATGAATGAATTTATAAATAAATCTTTGTAATGATGACTTTTCCGTCTATTAATTATACACTCGTAAGCTTCATCAAACTAAAGAGTAACTATCAACGTACCTATGCAATTACTTATTCAATAATCAACTTATTGTGTAGCTTTAACAAGCTAGGTTGATCCACTGAAACAACGTATGAGTAACCGGTAGGTCGATCACGTAACGCTTTATACGTACGCTAGGTAGATCTAAATGTATTTTTTTATATCGAAAAACGACAGTTGAATTGTCCTAACGCGCGTTTGAAACGTTTTGTGATTACCTCTCAGATCTCTAGCCGACCCAGCCGCGGCCCGATTTCTTACAGTCGGTTAACGGGTTTCTTCGGTTTCGGTTAAAACCGGTTTTGCATTCCCTACTCTCAACCAACTGAGCTATAGGACCAATCCACCTCGGTCACCTTTTTTTTCAATCAGTTCATTCTTACAACGCCTTAGGGAGAAGACGGCATTACATAAGTTGAAATAAATATGAATTATGCCCAGCCAAATAAGTGGTTTTCTTTGTCCAGCGTATGTATGTAATCATAGTATAGCCATTTGGTTTCGTTGCTATATTTGGTAAGGTTAGCCTTAAATATGATTAAAGAGAATGTTTCGCCTTAATATGATACAATGTGTATGTTAACTTAACATACAAAACTAAAAGCAAGCGTTTACGTAACGTATGCAAGAAATAGGGAATGCAATATGCAATTACCGGGCAAAATTCAAAACCGGTAAATTACCGACTTGAGTAGGACAAAACCTATTAACCGGTAAATTACCGGTAATTTTAATTTGGTTTATAAGTAGCGTTATTTGATGTTTATTTATCGTAAAAATAAGCTAAAAGGTAGTATAAAGAGTAAAAGGTGAAACCGCCTTTTACTGTTCCGTAAATGTCGTAATAATCATTTTCATTAATATATAAAATTGGCTCCGTGGTAGGAGGGCTAAAACATAACTGAAAACGTTCCTTGGGGATTAGCAGGCAGGTAGGAATAGGAATTGGTCCCAGTTTTACAGATTACCATTACAACATCAGTAGGGTCAGTACAATACAAAACAGTACCAGTAGTGAATATGGAGTGACGAAGGTTAACGTGAATATTAGTATTATGGTGCATTGCCTGTTCCCCTTCACCCATCATTGGCGTCGGCGGGTCACACAGTGCCCTCGGTCATTGTTTTCATTCCTAAATCTACAGATACGCAACCCTACGGATTTACAATCCTAAAAAACAATAATTTACTGAATAAAAAAACAATCAAAATAATACAACACAAACTGACTAGTTGACTACAAGCCCACGTAGTAGTAAAAAAAAATATTTTACCAAATAGCTGTTTCTAAGTAATGTTCAAAAGACGTAACCAACCATACCGGGAGCGAAAAGAGTTAGATAGAGAAAACGGTACTAATGGTAACCGAACGGTACGGTACTAATAGTTTACTAAAGAGCGTTCGGACAAATGGTTTATTAACTTTATCTAGGAAAAGCGTGTACTGTTGCTCATGGGGTTCCAAATTGTGGCATCGGTTTAGCGATTTGGGGGGGGCTAGGTCTGTATGTATACTTTCTGTATCCTAGCTCTCCTGCGGATAACCTAACGTCTAATGCGATCACGCAGACAAACTCCCAGTATAGCCCTCTCCATAGCCCTTTGAGCCTTCTAATGAGGCCGATAGTGCGCGAACACATTTCAGTGTCATATGTCATCACTGGCACCACACATGGGCCAAAGACTCGTCTTGAGACACTTCGGAATACTAGACGAAAATATGTGCCGTAGCTTCCCGAACGAACGCTGCCCAGCTGAGTCGACAGGAGACAGTTTGTCCTACGTATATACCATCGTCTACAACTTCGAGCGTCCGATTGTAATGAGAGTCGGTAATACATGGGCATCAGATGATCTTCGTCTTATCCATCTTAATTCTTAGACCAACCCGCTCAGAGGCTTTATAGTATTCAAGTCCTCCATGGTATACGAAGGTGAGTGATATACTCGCCTTCTCCAGTCCAGTCTTTAAAGCATCCACCAGTGCAGCGGTGAACAGTTTTAGAGAAATAACATCTCCTTGATCGACTCGCTTCAGCGGAATAGGTTTCGCGTTCCAATTCTGGAGTCGGATTTACACAGTGAAGTGGCATTCTCGTTTGATTGATTGATTAAAACTTTACTCATTGCCACAACATACATGGCATTGATAAAATACGAAATTTAAACAATAAAGGTAAAAGAAAATAATAATAATATACATATCTGAAGAAATCATGCAAGAAGTACATTCTAAAGAAGCCATGTGTCGTGGCTGAGAAATGGCGCTGGCTTAGCGAGCCATAAATTACAAAATTGAAATATAAAATACTTGGCAAAGCTGGAGAAACTGTAGTATAGCCCAGGTTTCGATTGAATCGTCCAGAAACGCTAAGCAAAAGGGCAGATTATACTCCGCAGCCTTCTATATAACTTGACGGGTGGTCTTATTTTATCTTATCTAGGTGAGGGCCCTTTCGGATACACTTCGACCCAGTGGGATCTTTTGTGCATTTGCCGTCTCATTTATGACTACTCCCAAATTGCTCCATCATTTCTACAAGTGGATGATACAGCTCAGCGGAAGTACCTTGAAATCCTTTGGTTGCGGATAGCCGTTATCAAAGTAATTAATTATTTTTCTGGCAAGGGCATGACATTCACACAGTAAGTGTTCCATAGTATCATCCTCCTCACCACACATTCTACAGTCTAAACTATCCGATAGTCCCATCTTGGCCAAGAGATTCTTGACCCCGAAGTGACCTGTCAACACCCCAAATATAATTCTGAGCTGCTTTCTGCTGGATTTCCAGAGCTTTTGGTCAAGCCCGAGTCCACTCCTTCTATAGGCTGGCTTAGATTGCCTTAAGCCAGCCTCATTCCTCCACTCATGTTGGTGTTTGGTTTTGGCGTAGGCTTCAAAGGCCGTTATCATGGTTCCCTGCGAGAGTACCACAATTTTTTCTGGACCTACAATAGTACATTACTACATATGCCGATCATAGCGAGGCCGGATAGTTATGAGGCTGGCAACCCCTTTTTACGCCGAGGTATGTATAGTGCTTTTCTCAATGCTGCTTTTTCGTTGCCGATGAAGCCCTCGTGCCCTGGTATCCAAGCTAGTTGGTTATCTATAGTGCTAAAGCCTCTTCGGAAACTGGCTTGTTCGGGAGGCTGGAAGTCATCTAACCTGCGCACGAGACGATTTGTAATTACTCTCGAAAACAGCTTTTACACACGGCTCAGAAGTGAGATGGGTCGGTGTTTCTTAAGCAGGGTGTTGTCACCATTTTTAAAGAAAAGCACCAGCACACCTCTGTTCGATGCCTTTGCCGTTCACTCTTTCACTAAGACAAAGAGAGGTATTTCCTTGTTTTGAAAATGAAATGATTAGTATACCTATTACCTACAAACTATGTTAAATAAGGCGCTCTCTGTCGTACTTATCCAAGCAGATCATTGTTCATATTTTATAGAACGGAACCGTGTTTGTAATTTGTATTTTAAGAAGTTTCTGCAAACAATATTGTATTAATTTGGTACTATAACGCTAACCAGTTAATCAATTGACATTTTACATGACAAAAGGAGGGCATTGATTGAGATATAATCATGACGATCAAGTATTAATAATTAAAAAAAAAATATATTTTACTAATAATTCATGTTTAGGTAAATTACCGGTTTTGATTTAAAATTACCGGTTTTATACCGGCCTTATACTCAGAAAATTGACCGGTTAACCGGTATGCATTCCCTAGTAAGAAATATGCATCGAAATTCTATAATTTCAATAACTCCGGATTTTTAGTATTAATTAATTAAAAAAGTCCTCTTCCGCTTCGATGAACAATAATTTTTTTTGGTAATTCGATCATTTAGTGTTAGGCTCTAATCGGAATTTGAAAGATTCTTGAGTACCTAACTTTCGGAGTTTACCTCCTACCTACACCCTAATTTTACTACCTACTACTACTTAGAATCCGACTCGGCTGGGCAGCGTTCGGGAAGCTACGGCACATCTTTTCGTCCAATATTCCGCAGTGTCTCAAGACGAGAGTCTTTGACCAGTGTGTGTTGCCAGTGATGACATGTGGTACTGAAACGTGGTCGCTTACTATGGGCCTCATAAGAAGGCTCAAAGTCACCCAAAGGGCTATGGAGAGGGCTATGTTGGGAGTTTCTCTGCGAGATCGCATCAGAAATGAGGCTATCCGCAGTAGAACCAAGGTAACAGATATAGCCCTCCGAATCGCTAAACTTAAGTGGCAGTGGGCGGGGCACATAGCACGTAGAACCGATGGCCGTTGGGGCGAAATGGTTCTCGAGTGGCGACCACGTACTGGAAGGCGCGGCGTGGGTAGGTGGACTGATGACCTGGTAAAGGTTGCTGGAGTTCGCTGGATGCGGCTGGCGCAGGACCGGTCACTTTGGCACTCTTTGGGGGAGGCCTATGTCCAGCAGTGGACGTCTTTCGGCTGATATGATGATGATGATGACTACTTAGAAAGATACCTAATACTAATAACCCTGTATATATACTTTCTGTATCTACTTCATATTAGTAACATCAGATATGACACGCGACTAGTAAATAAGTACCTACAAATAAAATTGAAGCTAATTTAAGTTTAATACTAAATAACCCTATATAACTTTCTTTATTGGTAAAATAAAATAGATAATTGCAACCGAAAAACAACTAGTAACTAAATATAAAGTAAAATCAAGTACTAAAAGTTTGTACCTACAAGTTTGAGCGTACGCACGGCACGGCCTTGGAGAGGTACTCGGCTGCCAGCACGCTGCACACGAATCGCGCGAGTCGCGCGCGAAAGATTTAAATTGCGGATAATAACTGATAGACTAATGCAATTAAGAGCTATTGATGAATCCGTTAGAATTTGTGTTTATATATTCTTCGATAGAACTGAAATTAATTACGCCGACTTGAGAACTTATGAGATTTCTTTTATGGTAAGGAGAATGGTTTCAAGATATAATTGCTAATTAAAAAAAAGACTATTGATAAATCCGTTAAAAATTTGTGCAGCAATATATTTTTTTAGTTTTGAATACACTATAGTAGCCACTAGTCACTTGAATATTCTTTCAGGAGATTTATATATTTTTTAATCGTTTCCTTTTTTGCTGACGTAATCTCTTGACGAAACTATTAGAAAACGATAAGTAAGGTTTGAATAATCAAATACGATGCATTATAGGAAAAAACAATAACTTGTATAATCTTTGCAAAGTTTTACAAGTGTTCCTTACAAAAAAGTTAATTATTCGTAAACCAATATCAAAAACTGTTAGAAATTATTTTTCGCTGTTAGTACTTAAGGTACTCTAGCTGATAACAAAAAAAAATCAAACTTGGGAGTTATGTTAGTTTGACGACACATTACAGTGTTCGCGTACCGGACTATAACCCGGGTCAGAGATACAGTTCGTTCAATCTAGAAAGATGCGCCCATTTTATCTTCGGACTAGTTTGTGTGTTGGCCATTGCGTAGGTAATACAACGTTTGTGCTTATGACAATCGAGTCGTTCTCAGCACGTGGTACGGTAGCCGTTCTTATAATATCGGACTTGGTTCTGCTCACACGTAAATGCTTTCGGCTGTGTATGTTTATGTATGACAATAAGTATTGTTTAAAATCATCGGCTGCCGTAGCAAGCAACCCGTTATCTCGCGTCATTCGGTTACGTTAACGGTTATCTAATGTCCAGGGTTCGGTGGTGACTTCTCATCGGATCTCCATTTACATATGACCGTGATACCCGTTTGGTGATTAGATTAAGGTATGTTTGTAATGAAGCCGGGTTTATACTAGTCTGCCGTGATGCTCTTATGGGTCTGATGCCTGGCACAGTACACAGGAGGCACACGTCAGGTCAGAGCGCATCCGGTACTCGGGACTGTCGCTGTCGATGTCGCCGCGCGCGAGCTTCGTCACCGTCATCGTATCAGCCGAAAGACGTCCACTGCTGGCGCTGCATTGAGTTGTTTCAAACAATATTTACGTAGGTACTAGGTTGCATTCCGCGTCGAACGTATTCACATACAAACATACATCCCCAAAGGTTTATGATTATGACCTACGGGATGGAAAGTCTGTCGGTATCTCTTATTTACCTCTACATCCATAGTCGTGTAAGCGTCCAAATACAATAACCAGACCAACAAACAATCACTGTTGCATTTTGAGACATAAATACATACAGGATTTGATATATTTTAATTTTTTCTGTCTATGAGCCTCAGGCCATTAGTCCGTGTAGTCGTTTGTGTCCCTAACATAAATAAAGTCCGAAATCCGACCGCCGAGTCCTGCGCGGAACCCTCCGCCGGAGTCTGCGCTCAGCCTCAAGTTACGTAAAGCACTTAAGATAATGTGCGATAGCGGCCGCACAACGCACATGTCTCTTTCTGAGATATCTTCGCATCGACCCTCAATCAGTTAACTCGAGACAACTGTTCTGGTGATACCAGGAGGGAGACTATACTTTTAAACAATATTATCAGGGTTGCTAATACGATGAATAAAATTGCCAAATACCAAATCCTTGACATTCGGGGATATGGCGTATTGAAAAAGAAAAAAAGACCGGGTTGCACTCCGGGAGTGCCGGCAGAAGTGAAAACTCAATAACATTGTAACAGTTTTTCGATGAGGTCACGTGACATCTTACGGTGTCACCCTAAAAATGAATTTGACGCAAATTTATAAACAATTATCAATTACTTAGGCGGACTGTCCCGTCGGCGCGCCGACGGGCGGCGGCAAACACAATACCATTCGTTTTTGCCATTGCCAAATATTTATCAAAGCTTTATCTCTTTAGGAATAACGTCTAAATTCGAACTATTTGAATTTGCAAGAACAGCAGACGGCGGTGGCGACCAAAATATCATTTTTTTTTGCCGTTGGTAAATATTTTTCTAAGCTTTATCTCTTTAGGAATAACGCCCTCTTCTTCTTCTGTGCCTGTTCCCACGTTAGGTGGGGTCGGCTCTCCTAATTAATCGGCGCCAAGTCGCTCGGTCTTGGGTTGTCGGGTCTGGTAATTGTTCCTTTTTCAAAAGCCGGGTCATGCTGGTCCACCATGTAGAAGGGGGGCGGCCTCTGCCTCTTTTACGTTCCGGGATGTTTAAGGCCTTTTTGACAGCGTAGTCATCAGGTCGCCTCATGACGTGGCCATACCACCTAAGACGGCTTTCAGAAAGCTTTTCTGGTATTGGAGCAACTTTGAAACTGCCTCGAACATACTCGTTTCTGATTTTGTCATGCCTGGTTGCTCCACCTGACCATCTTAGCATCTTCATTTCCGTCGTGTGTATTTTCTGTACATGCGTCTCTTTTACCGTCCAGCATTCTGCACCGTACATTAGAGCCGGTCGAACTGCCGTTTTGTAAACCTTGCCCTTAGTGCGAATAGGCATTCGTGGGTCACATAGAACCCCTGTTAATGACCGCCATTTTTGCCAGGCAACATTTATTCTATGCTTTACATCCGCATCTATATCGGCAGCATGGGTAAGCACTGAGCCGAGGTATTTAAATTGGGTGACCTTTGGAACTGCAGTTGCGTCGGGGTAGTAGATTGTAGAAGACCCGTTAAGATTGTTTCCATTACTAAAGCAGCATTCCATGTGTTCCGTCTTCGTCCTATTCACTTTAAGTCCTGATTTTTCGAGCGCATTTACCCATGCAGACAAGGACGTTTGCAGTTCGTCTGGGGTTTTGGCTATAAGCACCACATCATCGGCATAGAGGAGATTCCAAGGCAGCTGAGTTTGGATATTTCTTGTGATGTAGTCCATAACAAGGTTAAAAAGGAGAGGGCTAAGTGCAGATCCTTGATGCACACCGACGCGCACTTCAAATTCCCGGCTAGTGCCGGCAGGGCTCTTTACCTTTGTGCGCACGTTTCTGTACATATCCTGGATCAAGGTTATGTAGCATTCGGGTAGCGCCTGTGCTCTCAAAGCCTCCCAGACCAGCTCTCTTGGGACACGATCGAATGCCTTCTCAAGGTCAATGAAGATAAGGTGTAAATCTTCTTTATTCAGTCGATGTTTCTCCGTGAGTATCCTCACGGCCTGTATAGCATCCGTTGTTGAACGCGATGGTGTGAATCCAAACTGGTTTGATGTTATTGTCGTCATCGTGAGGATGCGCCTGTTAAGTATGCGTTCCCACACTTTCAATGTATGTGATGTCAATTTTATGCCCCTATAGTTGCCACATTGTGTAACGTCACCCTTGTTTTTGTAGAAAGGAACCAGATGACTAAGACGCCATGACTCGGGTATAGCCCCATCTTGCATTATGGTGTTGAACAGTCTTGTCAGCCAAGCTACACCCACAGGCCCAATAAACTTCCAAAAGTCAGCTGGGATTTCATCGGGTCCAACTGCTTTCCCATTTTTCATTTTTGCTACAGCAGATTTGACTTCCTCGGCATTTATCTCTCGTATTGGTCCTTCTACAAGGGCGTTGGGCACATACGCTTCTCTTGGGAACTCTTCGTTCATTAGCTCTTTATAGTACTCAAACCATCTGTTGTTTATGTCGTCGTTTCTAGTGAGTAGATTTTGATTTTTATCTTTTATGAATTTGTTACGTTTTACATCTTGTGTTGATAAATGTTTCTTCTTGGCGATTTTAAAGATTTCCGAATCTGTTTGAACATCCTCAAGTTTAGCGTAGAAACCCTCCCGTGAATTTGCTCTAGTTTGGGCAACGATTTTCTTAGCAAGCTTTTTTGCATCTTTGTATTTCATTAGGTCTTCTTCTGACTCTGATTCTTGCCAGGTTTTGAACAGGTCCTTTTTGGTTTTGAGAGATTCCTTGACAACTGAATTCCACCATGTCGGG
Source organism: Epinotia ramella (assembly GCA_947578815.1). Taxonomy (NCBI): domain Eukaryota; kingdom Metazoa; phylum Arthropoda; class Insecta; order Lepidoptera; family Tortricidae; genus Epinotia; species Epinotia ramella. The sequence goes on from OX388221.1 coordinate 164,321, forward strand.
TCTTTGTTGGTGCTGATCCCTCCCTTTGATATACCTAAAATGGACTTGGCATGGCTTTTGCATTCATTTTCGAAGTTTGACCACATAGAATGGGCATTTTCATAGGTTTTCTCCATATCCTTAATCAGATATTCATTAAGTTTTTCACGAAAGGGGTCTGATTTATCACTAGCAAGTTCTTTCCATTTTATGCGGGCTGTTTTATCAACTTGAGATTTGATAGGTTTTGGTAGTTTATAAATACCCACTAGAATTCTGTGCTGCGATGTTAATGCCTCTCCGGGTATAACCTTGCAATCCTTGAATCCCGTTCTAAGCTTACTATCGGCCATTATGAAGTCTATTTGCGAGCACTTCCCTCCACTTTTGTATGTTATTAAGTGTTCTGACTTCTTTTGGAAGGTGGTGTTGAGTATTGTGAGGTCATGACACGATGCAAATTCCAGGATCCGTTCACCTTCTGGGTTGGGGCATCCGTAGCCGTAACCCCCATGTGCGGTTTTACGAGTGATATCTCTTTCCCCCACATGTCCGTTAAGGTCTCCTAGGACAAATTTGTGTTCTTCTGGTGGTATACTGGTAGTCACATCGTCCATTTCCTCCCAAAACTCATCTTTCTCCTGTTTGCTACATCCTACTTGCGGAGCGTAGGCGCAGATGACATTTAGTATTGGTGAGTCATCAAGTGCTAGTTTTACGGTTATGAGACGGTCTGTTCTTCTATCTATGTTTACTATCCTGCTTTTTAGGTGCCTGTCTAGAACAATCCCTACACCGTTTTGTTTGTTGTCTATACCATGGTAGACCAGCTGGTACCCCTGTCCTAGGTCTCTGGATTTTGACCCTTTCCAGCGCGTCTCCTGTATACAGCAGATGTTTATGTTCCTCCTTTTCAGGGTCTCCGCGAGTTCTTGTCCACGTCCTGTAAGCGATCCCAGATTCCACGTTGCTATCCTAAGCTGGTGTATTGACTGCGAACCTTGATTTTGATTTTTGTCACATTGGTCGTCGCTTGGGGGGAACGCCCTAGCATTTTTCGCATTAATCGAGTTCGCGTCGCTTGAGGGGTACGCCCTAGTTTTATACTTATTTCTTTTGCTTTTGACTTTCATAATTAGGAGAAGTTTTGTTTTGGCTATTAAGTTTTACGGCCGGTTGCCACCTGACGCCAAGGCTGTAACCAACCTCAGGGTGTGAGCGCCGTCGTTGACCCGCTAGGAGCTCATCCGCCGCCATCTCTTCTGCGTGCCCCAGCCTAGGTACGCAGCACTGCCACGGCCTCGACTCTGAATATGTCGGAGAAGCCCGGGGCAGGGGTTTTTTCACAGAGTGTCCTTCTCTGGCCTTGTTGGTCCGCGGGAGGTATTTTATTTCCCTCCTACCCTATGGAGGTTTGGCCCTCCATCGAGCATCCCCCTATCCGCCACCTGGGGACGCGTCCTCTAGGGAATCAGGCTACCCCGAGGATTTAGGAATAACGCCCAAATTCGTACTATTCGAATTTTCTCAATAGCAAGACGGTGAAGGACGCGTTGGTATTATTACAAATTTATTTGCAGAACATGCTATTGCAAAAAGTGTTTAACGGCTTTATACTCTTACGAATAGCGTTCAGTTTTGAATGAAGTCGAATCGGCTAGCAGCAAAAAGTGACCTCCTTCACATCTGACGTCACAAAACTCTGTCGCGTATTTAACAATTTTTCCCCATCCCAAAAAGTGCCCAGCGCCGCTAAAGAAGTTTTCACTTCAAAAATATTCTGAATAGATCGGAATATGTGAATAGTTAATGTGTAGTAAATAAAAATATATTTTACGTCGACTGTACCTAGGTACGCGACGCTTGCGAGTCTTGTGACCTCAAAAGCGAGGAACTAATTGACAATATTGACATTGACAGCTCAAACGCGGGGCGGTGCCACCGTCAATTTCCGAACGCGTTTAGCTGACTACAAAACTACATACTGAATGAATTTTAGTACCGTCGACGACACAGTTAACTGATCTATTGTGAACCTTATGTGAACGGGATAAGTTCTGCCTATAGTCTTTGGTGCTATTTTTACAAAATCATGGTCGTGAATAGTATGACGGTACACCTTACCTGCAAAAACCATGTGATACTTCAAAGCGCTCAAAAATATCTCTCCATATCCATCCATCTGCCCTACAAACCGTTTTATACAGGGCCATTTTGTTACATATTAGTAATTCAAGGTATTAATGTCAAGTGTTTATATGGGAGGTTAATTGCAACTTTGTGGATGTGATCTGATACTCCTGAAGACAGAAAAGTTTAGAGCAGAATACCACTACACAGTAGACGCAGGCGCAGTGACGATCTCGCCATGCCATGCGGGTCAGCGAATGGGTCTGTCAATTGCGACCTTACCTGCAAAAACCATGTGATACTTCAAAGCGCTCAAAAATATCTCTCCATATCCATCCATCTGCCCTACAAACCGTTTTATACAGGGCCATTTTGTTACATATTAGTAATTCAAGGTATTAATGTCAAGTGTTTATATGGGAGGTTAATTGCAACTTTGTGGATGTGATCTGATACTCCTGAAGACAGAAAAGTTTAGAGCAGAATACCACTACACAGTAGACGCAGGCGCAGTGACGATCTCGCCATGCCATGCGGGTCAGCGAATGGGTCTGTCAATTGCGAAGTTATTACTTGTGATCGGATCATCGAACACTCTCATTTGGATAGAAATAAACGAGAGCGAGACGGGATGCGGCCAATCAAGCGATTGTGAAGTCTAGACCGTGTCATGTCGACTAGGCCGACCAACGGAAGTAGTTTTTTTAGGGTTCCGGAGCCAAAATGGCAAAAACGAACCCTTATAGTTTCGCCATGTCCGTCTGTCCGTCTGCGGCTTGGCTTGGCTCAGTGACCCTTACCCTTACTACTAGAAAGCTGTAATTCGACATGGGTATATAAATCAATCACGCCGACAAAATGGTAGAATACAATTTTGAAAAAATAAATAATTAAGGTACTTCCCCTACACGTAAAGTGGGGATGTATTTTTTTCTCGTTATACCCATGGTGTGTGGTATCGTTAGATAAGTTTGTTCAAAAATATTATGAGTTTCTAAAAAACATTTTTCAATCAAGTGGTAAAAAAATACTTGCAACTGTTAATAGTTCTTATTGAATTTTAAATTGCCCAGAAGTATGCGTTCTTAAGGCGCCGTAGGTTCAGCGAAGTTAAGCGAACCGAGTTTTTGAAACAATATTTAATGCGTCTGTTTATAATAATATGGTTTCAAAAAAATACCAATAGTAATCGTGAGGCTTTTCTGCAGGGAAATCAGTGCTTCGAAACATGATTAAGCAAATTTCGCTCGATAGAAAAAAATCACGAACATAGGTCTAAAACACACAAAAATATTCGTAGCAAATTATGCACAAAAGCTATAAATATTAAAATTGCTTCTAAAAATCGGCAATATCATGTTTGAGGGAAATCAGTGTTTACATTTTTATTTATTTATTTAAACGGCCAATAAATTAAAAAAACATGATATCCGCGCTTCCGAGCACGCACTTCCACCTCGCTCACGCTTATGCTCAGTGAGAGGGAGAGAAGACCATGAACAATACAATACAATTACAATACAATTACTCTTTATTGCACACCTCACACAAACAAAGCAGTTAAAAAGAGAAACAATACAATAACATGTAGGTAGAGGTAGACAACAGGCGGTCTTATCGCTGAAGAGCGATCTCTTCCAGACAACCTTTGGGTATCGGAGAAAGAGATAAAACTAGATTATGTAGTAGGTGGTGCAGAGATTATAATAAGCCAAAAATCAAAATAATTATATCAATACACGTACATAAATAGCTCTATATATAAACATACATACACAATCATACATATATACAAATAACACAAATAAAAATATATAAATATAATACATAAACAGTCAGCCAATAATAATAATAGTAAGACAATCGGGGTTAGGGGAGAGACAAATAATGTTCTTTAAGAAGAGATTTGAAGTTACCGATAGATTTAGCTTGTCTTATATCAAGAGGGAGAGAGTTCCACTATGAACATACGGCGCCTTAAGAAAAAAACATATCTTTCTTTCTTTCATTTCATCAGTAAGACATATCATATTAATTCGTCAGCCGTGATTATCTAAAATAATTAAATATAATTATCAATCACGATGACAAAAAAATATATATGAAGGAAAGGCGAACCAAATGATTAAGCGTGTCTGTGTACGGTATCTTCGGTCTATATCCGAAATATAGATTTTCTAAAGCATTATTTTATGACGTCCCAATAGTAGTGTGAATCGAAATAGGTGCTTTCACCCGAGTTCAACCCTCTGCTTATCAAATTGACTATAAAATAATAGACTATAGAAAGGAAGAAAACATAATGGCTACATAACGACTTTTAAGGCCCAGGTTATTGTCTTTAAATTAAGTTAAACCCAATTTCCATACACCTTTCAGAGATAAGGCGTGTCGGTCACCTGACATGTTGCTACGCAAAGTCCTACAAAGAGAATCTGGTACGGTCAGTTCCAAAAATAAGTACACAATTTTGGACCGTATTCCTCATACATAAACTCTGAAACATATACATATTTATAGAGGTGATTATTGTCGTGCAGAAGCTTCTCGACTTAATTGACTACCTAAAGTAATAAAGCAGCGTTTGAGGAGTCACATTACAGCAGGCTCGTTATTCGCAAAGCTCACCTGCCGAACGCATCGCTACAGCAGAGCCAGTTTAATTATAACCGATTATGCCTATAGTTTACGGATCTATAGGTCAAGCTAGACTAGGAATGAGTTGACAGACGAGTGTAGTGAATAGCCGAGGCTCTGCCTTGTAAAGGGCGCGTGTAATTAGCAGGATAGATAAACAAACAAACTTGTAACGCCCGACGCAGCGCCCGCTATTTTTATCCGAAACTCACTTTTGTGGTTTTGCTCATGGGTTTCGTTCATGGGGGAGAAATACACTTTATATGAAGATAAACGGTAATCAACGGCACTTTACTGTGACATGATGTGTGATGAACTACCTATTTCATGGCTTATAGGATGTGTTTCACCACAATATCATAAAGTTATAAACAAAACTTAAAACTTAAAGATCTCGGCTCCGATATTGTTTAACGCGTTTAATTAATAAGAGGTCCTTTAAACGATTATCAAAAAAACATCCTTGACTGCTACAAAAAAAAGCGTAAATTTTTTCATACAAGGTTGTTCAATGCCCTTCTACCAGTTTTTAAAACTACCTAAGCTAAGCTATGAAAATAACCGATGTCACCATATCTACTTAGCACAACTCCGCTAGATAAGCCGCTAAAATATTAATCTTATGTGAATTCAAATAACCACAAAGATACGCAAAATAGTAATTGTCCTTAAAATAGCATAACGTAGAGATTGGAACGTTCGTTTTACGATACGCAACCGCGCAATAAAACGTTACGGCCGCGCGGGGTCGGCGCCCGCGCTAATGACGGAGATGTAAACACGGCGAGCCTAATGACGTGTTTCAGTAAGTAGCTAGCGGTTTAGAGGCGCCTATCTGTTCACATGTTCTTGTCCTTGGCTCATGCTAGTTATTTGACCAACATGTGTAAAGCATTACACTGGTTTTCCATGGCTTCTCAGCCAGCAGCTGTTTGGCAATGTTTGTGTATCATAGTGGCATAGTGACGTGAGATCGCATTCGCTCTCGGTCACGAAAAAGAGCATGCCTCGGCATCCGGGACGTACAGTGTACACACTTCCTTGCCCCTTGCCCTAAGACTAACAAACATTTAACGAGTATTATCGTGTAGACTTGACTATCTCGGCACCGACGCGGCTCAAATTACAATGAGCAAACGTATTACATATAGCTGTTGCCCGCGACTTCGTCCGCGTACAACTTGTTACCGTCATAGAAAAATGATTGCTTTTAAATTATTGTAGGCGGAACCTTAATGATCGCCGACCCAAACAAAGTTCTACCATCTTAAGGGATGATTTTCGAGATAGAAACTATCCTATATCCTTCCAAGGGTCTCAAATTATCTATACGGAATATTTCAACTAAATCCGTTCAGTGATTACTTAAGCGTAAAAGGTAACAGTGCGATGAGTTCATTAGTTTAAATTGCTAAATTTAATTGTAATACTCCGTTTTTACAAATTTTAAATATAAATATCTTAAGAATCATATGATCACAGGATCACACACACGTTTCTGCTTAAATTGTATATTTTTCAATTTTTTTGCCTAAATCCGTCCAGTAGTTTTACCCAAGTTAGTCCGGGCTACCTGCATAGTTTTGAAAGCAAACTTATCTAATGCTAAAAGACGTAGCATTATGTATATTGACGAATAAATGGCTTACACTATTGTACCTATATGTATCAGAATCAGTATCAGAAAATTGAAATGTATGACCTATGAATTCCCTTACTTCAGAAATGACTTGTTCCTCATACATACTTCCAACCCTTTTTAACCTCCTTAGAGGATGAATTTTAAGAAACGCTGTAATTAGTTTCCTGGTCTTTAACCGAAGTTACAGATCCCTTACTTTAAATTGTCTCGTCCCCTGTACAAACATCCTTTTAGCCCATTTAGGGTATGAATGTTCTTAACCCCCTTGTGGAATCACTTTCAAACAGTCTAAAACAGAAGTTGCTAATCTCTTACTTTAAAAATGTCTTGCTCTCCATACAAAATTTGAACCCCCTAGGGGATGAATTAAAAAAAAACTGAAATCAGTTTTGTAGTCTTTTAACATACAGGCTAAGACCGAAGTTACAAATCTCTTACTATAACATTTTCTTGGTCTCCATATAAACCTTTAATCCCGCTTTAACCCCCCTTAGGGGTGGAATTTTTCCAAAACGCTGAAAAAACTTTTTTTATTCTGATAAGATATCTTTATACAACGTTTTAAGTCTCCAGCTCAAAAAATAGTGTTTCTCATCCAAACCTTGCACTCCTTTTTAACTCCCTTAGGGATGGAATTTTCTAAAACGCTGAAAGTAGTTTTTTCTATTCTAATAAGTTCAGATAAGTTATGCCGTTGGCGCGGAAAGGTTCTCGAGTGGCGACCACGTACCGGAAGGCGCAGCGTGGGTAGGCCCCCCCCACAAGGTGTACTGATGACCTGGTAAAGGTCACGGCAGTCCGCTGGATGCAGGTGTCGCAGGACCGGTCATTGTGGCACTCTTTGGGGGAGGCCTATGTCCAGCAGTGGACGTCTTTCGGCTGATATGATGATGATGATGATGTATAAGTAATCTTTCTACAAAGTTTCATATCTCTAGCTCAAAAAAAAGTGTTTCCCGTACAAAACTTGCACCCGTTTTAACCCCCTTAGGGGTGGAATATTCTAAAACGCTGAAAGTACTTTTTAATAAGTTTCAAGTCTCTAGTTCAATAAATAATGTTTTCCCCATACAAACATTGCACCCCTATTTAACCCCCCTAGGGATGGAATTTCCAAAAATCCCGTCTTATCCCTTGCCTACGTCATAAAAGGAAGTTCTGGTATAAATTTCAAGTTTCTAGTCCCAGTAGTTTAGGCTGTGCGTTGATGAGTGAGTGAGTGAGTGAGTGAGTGAGGCATTTATATGTATAGATTAACAGAACGCAAGTTTTTATTTATTGGTATTAATCAAGGATAACAACAGCCGTATAACGAATATATTTTGGTAATTACATAATATAAGGCCAGTAACAAGCTATACCTACTATGCAGGAATATATACTAAGGGCGAGTTGCACCAACTTACCATTACAGACCGATTAACGTTAAATATGGCCTGGCAGCTGACATTCCATAGACACTCGTCAATACTTCCATACATTTAGATTTTAACGAACACCGCTTACCAGGGTTCAAAAGGATAATTGTCAATTATAATTATCACGATAATTATCATGATAATTATCGTGATAATAACAGATGGATAATTATCGATTGATAATAACAAAAAATTGTATTCTAAGTATTCGAACGTGTATTTCCGCACTTGCGTCTATCCGAACGCACGAAGTATCTACGTTACGTTCCCCTTACAAAAAGAATTCAGTTCGGATTATGCAGTTGAGCGATTTTTTTTTCCTGTTTGGCCTGCTAGGCGGCCAGTCACAGATGTGCTTAGGTATAACCTCATTGGAGGCCTTATGGGCCACCCAATGAGAATAAAGTTGAGCGAACTCGAGTGTCATTGGTTCTTATACTGGTGATAATTATCCGATAATTATCAAGAAGCGTAATTATCTTGATAATTTCGAACCCTGCCGCTTACCATTACAGACGGTGGTGCAACCCACCCCAACAAAATACATTAAAAAATTTCTCATTGACATTATGATCTATTTAAAGTCGCGCACCGTAGAAGGAATATCAATGAATACAAATCAGTTGTAGTGTAGCGGGGAGCGGAAGGGGGCGATAATTATAATTTATCGGCGGCTAGTCGGCGGATGCTGCGGACTGATTACTGTTATCCCTCCAAACGGGTCGAGTGTGTCCTCTATAGATGACACTGACTTGTGTACCTACATGGTGGCAGTCTCATCGCGACGTGTGATCCAGCCACGCTTTCGTTGTCGATGTCGACTGTGAAGTCGCTAGCGGGCCATGGTTCTTGCCCCTCAAGATAAGTTATGGTTACCATGGTATTTGCTTTGCTCTTGAATTTTCACACCACCCCGAAGACAACCACCCTAAGAAGACATGTAGAAAGATACTAATGTTTTATGTTGGCGATACGATTATCAGTTATCATTATCACCAACATAAAACATTAGCTCGCTAGCACTCCAATTTTCAATGTAGCCTTGACGCTTTTATATTATTAAAGACTGGTGCCAAGACTCCTGTAATCCGTTTATCCGTTTAAGGGGGTGCATTGGAAATTATCGCGTGCTTTGAAACGCCGTTCTGACAGATTAAGAAACAATAAGGTCTGATTTTCATATATATGATTCTTGACTAATGACTATATGATTGTTTATCTGATTTAATCGATACTACATGATTGCCTAAAAATTCCTCTATAGAAAAAAAAACCAAAGTTAGGTCTTTATTTGTCTTTTTTTACTCAGCCTACTCAAACAATACATACATTATTTTACGAGACAATCATGTTAATACTATAGTATTTTATCTCATATAAAATTTCACTTAAGAGTCTGCAGTAAGCTCGATTCTCCATACAAACGTAGTTACGCTCTCATTTTAAAACTACGTGTTGGATTGTAACAAAAATTTTCATGTGCAATGACATGAGGTATATCCAGGTCTGTAATTAGTTTATGTAGCTTCAGATACCATAGTAAAAAAAATACAGCGAATTTAAGTTTTTCATACAAAACTTGTTTTTGCTGTATTTCGTTTGTTTTATAAACTGGAACCATGTAAACTAATTACAGCCATAGATATACCTCATGCCATTGTATATGCAAAGTTTCGTCACAATCCAACACTTAGTTTTAAAATGAGAGCGTAACTACGTTTGTATGGGAAGGTGAAATTCGGCCGAGCCTACTGCGGACTCTTAATGAAATATAAATAAAACTTCACTAAGTTAGGTAGGTATATATCGAAATTTGTCCGAAAAAGCCATTCCCGAAGAGTGTTGCATCTCTTTTCTCGTGTGCGGAAGGCATAAGCGTATCTCTGTCAAGGGGCGTGGTCGACTCGAATCAAGGCATCCCCTTAAAGACGCCACGCAGTGCGCGGTCGGAGCGCCGCCGCCGCGTCAACCGCGCGGCAGCCCATCTATCTGTCTCGTGCTGCGACAATTAAAATTAATGGAGCCTGACGTGTCGTGTGTCGCACGACGCTTGTGCAATTCACAAACTGTCGAACTGTCGAATCTACTCCTTTCTATTATCACTTGACTCCGAGGTTCGAAAGCACTATGCGTAATCGGAGGTCGGACTTACAATGGTTCTTGGTTTGGCCACTGAGAAGAATTTTGAGTGTACTCTACCGCTGCACTCGTACGGAGAACGCGGTGGTTAACCAACGGGACCAACAGTTGACATAATTATGCGACAAAAGACACGGCATCTGGCGAGCGTCAATCTGCGGTACAATAATCGCTGGGTGATATTTTAGACAGGGATCCCGGAACACTTCGCTTCTTTTATAAGTTGGGGACATAACTCCTTAGTGAGGCAGAAGTGTAGAAAATAGCTCGTTCAATCAACGAGGGAGCACCCCAATCGTTCTCTTTGCGTGTCTTGCTTGTCCATAGCAATGAAGGACGTCGTCGTGGCTCGTCGTGTGCATTCCAATCCAATTCCCAAAACGGATTTGGAATTCCAGACAAACCCCAAAAGATCTAGGCTACGACTTTGGGCGGCGGCGGCAGTGCGCTATACTTGTGAGCGAGAGATCAGAACATAGCATCTCGCTCCCACCTATTATGCGCGACTGTTGTCATCGCCGCGGTAAGTCGTCGCCGAGTGCTAGGTGAGATGCACTTCGTGATCGTGAGGCATTTATTTTCGTACGGGCAGATACGTCAACGCCTACGATTATGTATAGATACCTATAGGTACACTCTACAACGTTCGTATCTGTAAACGGCGTTATGTTCGTGAGCCCCTAATACGAGCGTGACCTATCAGCACGCGAGAGGATGCTACGGCAAACAGATCTATTCACAACAACCCTCGCATTCGTGACAATCGTGACCTCTTCACCAGCTCAATTTGATCCCGAGATTCGTAACAACGCGTAATAGAGGTCAAATTTATGTTTTTGTATGCCTTCGGTGTTCAGTAATCGTTATGAATAACAGTCCAGGTCAGAGGTGACGGTGATGCTGCGAAGCTGTACCGTGATTTACGACCTGTCTGGTCTGGAGTCACCTCATCAGTCGTCACTACTTGACCTCTCAAATTCAATTACTAAATTGTAAAAGAAGATCAGACTTACAGTGGCTGGTTTGAGCAATCGATATACTTTGTGAATACCTGCGCCGCAAATATTGAACAAACGCAGGTTGTTGGCTAAATATTGCTGACATTCACTTTATAATTGACTACGGAGTCATGGCCAAAATATTGAAAGAGCATTCGTTATCTATACCAATAGCAAACAACTGCCCTTGCTTCACCTGGTGGAGAGCGGCGGAGAAATGATAGACGCAGCGAGCTTAGGAGCGACCGCGTATACCGATATTTCATTAATGTACATTCTGCAAATAGAGTTCAGTCGAAGTCAACGAAATAATGACGTGGATCGTACATGAGACGTGTTCTTTAATATCAATGTATCTAGCCGCAGACTAGAGTTAAAAATCTCGCGGTCTTCGCAACGTGCCGCACGGAAAAGTGTATTTCCTAAAAGAGAAAATACGTAAATTTAGTTCTAAGTAGTCCTCTCGAGACCTTTTCAATGTCATCGCTCAAGCCTCTGAGTGGAATCCCCGATTTCCATGACAAAACCCTCCTTCATAATGCCGTACTCCAGGGCTTGTATTCACAACCGTTCCCGGCACCTCGCCTCGGCCAAACCGGTGTAACAGTGATCTCCGATCACGTATAGTTGTTACGAGTCTCGGGGACTGGTTTTTGAGACGATATGAACAAGACTTGTGATTAGAAGCGGGGTAGAAAAAGCAGCCGATTGTCTGGGGCCTGCGCCCGTTGCGAGATGCCTCCCAAATTGAAGGGACGTTGAGGCCCTGTCTCTGAATACACAACGATCCTGAGATAGTCCCGGCGGAAGCGGCGCAGAGGAGAGAAGTACCTACAGAAGGACCGATATCAATTCGGCAAGCGATGTTCCGGAAATGTGCAGATAATCTCCTTTTCCTTCTGTAGAAACGGTTGAGAGAAAACTAAAACAATTGTATAAATGGGACCATTGTAGATCATCAGAGATGTATATTGTTTAGGAACCTACTAATTCGTTTTTCCTGTTCCTCAAGATACAGGGGTATGATCTTTCGTATGGTGGAATCCCTGCTTTTGAAAAATAGGGCGTGGCATTGATATATCGGTGACCGGGAGCGATAGCAAGTAAAACAACCGTATGCTTTGCCGACTGGTTTATTACTGACTTCTGCGATGTAACTAAAATAAAGTAAAAATAAAGTTTATTTATAAGAAACATAAAGCCCTGGAGACAACGCGACGATGGAAGACGATATAAATGATAGTAATTCACATCCAGAAGTTAAGCTTTGATACCAATCTGGACCAGTACGCGGAATACTGCGATATTGCGATAAACATGAGACTTTTGTTTTTCAGTTTATGGAAAATACGAAGAATGAAATCCACAATCAGCCTGGGTCTACCTTCCCTTTATCATAGGTTTAAATATGCCGTCTCCGGCTGAACTACAATAGTTATATTTTGGCCTATTTGACAATATTGCCATACGATAAACAAATAAAAAAAGGGAATGTGTCAGGGCGGGTAGCTATATGAGATTGTAATCTCTCGCCCTACCCTCGACGACAAAAGCCAATTCCTGAAGTAATTTCGCGTGTCCTTTTTAATCTCCAATTATTTTAACGGTAAAGCGGCACAGGCGGCATAGGCTTGATGGCTGAAAAACATTTTTGTGACCGACAGGAAGACGTGGAAAGCAATTACAGGAGCAAATTACCCGACTGACTGACCCAAAATCTATTTCCTCCACCTTGTATGTATAATATATATTATATTAAGTGTTTTATGTTCTCCTTGTACCTTCCTGTCAAAACACTATAGATATCCTAGTCTTTCGGCCTATAGCTGTATCTGTCAGTTAAAATCATGCATTATTTATATTTGGTGAATAGGTACATTGGATAAAAAAGATTTTATACCCCTGGAATGTCTCTTTGACATTGACAGTTGTTTCTTTACATTTTTGATCTCGAATATCATCTCAGACTATACATACATAGTATAAAACTAAGTCGCTTCCCGCTGTCTGTCCCTATGTATGCTTAGATCTTTAAAACTACGCAACGGATGTTGATGCGTTGCGTAGTTTTAAAGATCTAAGCATACATAGGGACAGACAGACAGGGAGGGAGTGATTCAAGAGGAAGGTTTATATGTATAATATAGTACCCGTGCGAAGCCGGGGCGGGTCGCTAGTTGTCTATAAGTCTAAACTGTAGGGGTATGCTTACGCAGTTTGTCGGTTACGTAGTTCGTCCTTTTGCAATTCGTTTGGGTATATTACGATCCGTCCGTATTTTGAGGCGATGATCGATTGTGCCTTTTATCAGGAAACAAAATATTTTCAAAAGAAGCTGCTTTGTTATATAAGTGTAACTTGTTGGATTTCACCAAACTTTTTCTGGCGCACAAAATTCATATTCCTAATCCATATTTTGGAGTTCAGCTGGTCGATTGCGTAACGATTCACACGTACGTTAGGTACATCTAAATGTATTTTTTGTATGGAAAAATGTCAGTTGCTCGTTTGAATTATGTAATTAACCTAAGGGTTTAAGACGATGTTCCAAAAATGAATTTGGATTAGTAATGTAGTGGACTAGTCGATGCTGCATCTACACATGCCTACCTTTTGGCAGTCAGTGGCAAAGCAGACCTTCTGTGCCTCGCGCGGGCGACCTTTCCACACCCTCGCTCGCTCACATATTAGCCGAACAATTGAGATAGAGTTAACTACCGCGCGGGCATTCTGCTGGAATTACGCAGTTACGTTGCTGGCCCCGAAGGTATCACATTACATTTGACATTACCTGACGGTAACGCTTCGTGCTACTCGTTTTTTTCAGTATTTAGAGGGCGTGAGACTGAGACTAATTTCTAAGACCGTTATTGTATTAGTGATGTTACGGGATCTCAGAAGGGAGAACAATTTAAAACAATAAAATATAACATAAGTATTTATTACAAGAAAACACAAATGATCAAATGTCACCAACCTTAGTCCAAGATGCCTCGTTCCGAAGTAAATCAAAATGGTGACCGACTGCAATGACGTAGCTATCCGTTCATTCACTTTGACATGAGCAAATACAGTGTTGCCACTGTAATATTGAATCAAGATTATTGATGGGTATTATCGATAGTCACGTTACAGTATCTTGAAGGTATGAACTGCAACGCATGCTTTTTACTTATATTATTTCCGAGTATGCTCTGTATCAAAAACTAACTGTTCCCGTGGCTTTTCGTATTTTCGTTTGCGTTTAATGAAAAAAAAAACGTGAATTTTAACGGGTCTATGATCATCATGAACCTTTTTTCTAATACAGATGAAATAATTTTTGAAATCGTTGAAAAATATCGAGTTGTTTGAACTCCATTCTGACCATACTAGCAGACAATGAGGCCTGATTTTCAGATATATGATTCTTGATTAAGTATATGTTTGTTGATCCAACCAGATCGATACATGATTGCTTAAAATTTCCTCGATAGAAAAAAAAATCTACAGATGCGTCCTAATTTTTAGATTTTTAACCAGTGTACGTAAGCAACATGGCGAAACTTCGTTGAAATGATGATCTATTACTCGTCTTGAATCTGATTTTATAAAATATACTCCCTTCATAATAATATTTATAATAATCCCATCATTACTGATTTCACGTTTTTGAAAGCAAACGCCCCTTTCTGAGGATGTTGTTTCCTTGTCTGTCAAACGTTATTGGCGTAAGTTTGTCTCTTACGCGCGGACCGCCCATTCGGCGACCGGCCGTCTTCGAGGCAGGACCTATTAGTCCAGTCAATGAACTGACAACTCGTATGGAACAAAAGTCAAATTTGGAAATAATTTATAATAGCTTATTTTTAATGTGTAATGGATATATTATCAATTAAATAGTTACCCAGCGACAAAATCCGACCAAATTTCAGATATCAAAAAAACCATAAACTAACTAGCTTCTGAAAAGTCAGAAAAAATATTAATAAATATTTTTGTCTTTATTTTGGTTCATTTACATTTGCTCTATAATATTCAAGATAAATAGTACAAAAAAAGACAATGCATGCTTCATTTAAATCTACATAATTACTTCCGGGTGGAAAGTTTGTCGGATTCTTGAATTAATCATCTTGGAATAACATTTTAAAATGAAATCAACAAAAAAAACGCTATTATAAATGAATGTTTTTCAAAACCGTATTTTGCCTCGAGTATATGTTATTCAGCGCCGCAAAATTACTTACCTACAGTGGCGTGCATAGGGTTTTTAGTCAGGGTAGGCATTTATTTTTTGAGGAGACCTATGTCACCTATGTGGAGACGAACAAGTAGTGTTCAGCAGTGCACGTGTAAAACAATGTTAGCACTTACCAAGCCTTAGGCTATTTCGACTTTCGACAAAGTGAATCTCCGTCAGCGTGCGTTGCGTTAGTGATACTAAGCATGAAATTGACGAGTAATAAATATTACCACGAGTTAGAGCTAATTGCAACTGTGGCATACACCTACCTATATTAACTACCTTATTATCGAACAATATCTTGCTAAATGCACCAAAAGTTAACTTCCGCAAACACACTAGGTCAATACACCGGTCACAGCTAAAACAGATATTTAAGGTTTAATACACAAATATATGTAGAATACGCCAATAAACAAAATCACATAGAAAACGTAAGATAATCGCTCCGAACCGAACTATCTATTGCAACTACAAGAATATTTATTTCACAATACAACACAACTGGGTCGTAACTAAAAATCCATTATGGCAATAGCAAATTCAAAACAAACAACCCTGACAAATTAGAACGCCCCACATTACGAGTAATAATCACAGCAAGAGGGACTTCTTTAATTTGCCGCATGAAGTCCGGCGGCCGGATTTGGAAGCATGTGTGAGTGTGATTTGCGTATCCTGTGTGTGCACTGAGCAAATCCGTACATAGTTCACGGACGATATTTACACAAGCGCACTGTGAGAGTGTGTGCCGTAGCTTAGGCGCCGTTCGCGGTGCCTAGCCTGCGGCGCTACCACGAACTTCGAAAGTCGAAGTTCGTAATACATGCATCTCTGTCACTCGAGTAAGGGAGTGCGATAGAGATGGAAATACCCGAACTTCGACTTTCGAAGTTCGTGGTAGCGCCAGCGCCCCGCTGACCTGCGTGCGGTGAGCGAGACTGGTTCGCGCGCAAGTTTAAATTGCAGCGCGTCCCGTAATGTAAGTAAAGAAGTAGATTGTTTTAAAAACTATTGAGTATAGTATCATCATAGAGAAGAAAAATATATGTGGTAGAGTTATTTTGCAAGGTGGGCACTGCCTATTTGCCTATATGGTACGCACGCCACTGATTACTTACGAATTATAATTCATCATCATCCTCCTAGCGTTGTTCCCGGCTATGCCCCTAAAGGAGCCCGGGGTCCGCTTTGACACCTAATCCCAAGATTTGGCATAGGCACTAGTTTTACGAAAGCGACTGCCATCTGACCTTCCAACCCAGAGGGAAAACTAGACCTTATTGGGATTAGACCGGTTTCCTCACGATGTTTTCCTTCACCGAAAAGCTAACGGTAAATATTCCGTACATAAGTTCCGAAAAACTCATTGGTACGAGCCGGGATTCGAACCCACGACCGCCGCTTGACATAATGTGTGCTAAGCAGTTACAATTTTCGACATCCTAGGTAGCGTTCTCGTGGTCCCGTGGATGGTGGATAAATGTCGATAACAACAAATTGTGTACTACTGTATCGGGTTCAATCAAATCTTGTGGTTGGAAAGTCTTTTTATATTTTTGAATTGAAACTGTCGAATATATTTTTTAAACGAAATATGTCAACATTGCGCAGAACTTTTATTTTCTTATGTATTATTTATCTCTTATACTCCACACCTATTATCTTTATTCAAAAATATAGTAAATGGTTTTAAAAAAAAAAGTTAAAAGATTAGGTACCTACTTTTTGCCTGTTGTCTACCATTGTTTACGTTTTATTTATTACTAGCTTCTGCCCGCGACTCCGTCCGCGTGGAACTCGTTTATATCGCAGCTCGATACAATCTTTTACCCCCCATTTCACCCCCTTAGGGGATGATTTCGGGGATAAAAACTATCCTATGTCCTTCCCTGAGACTCAAACTATCTCGATACCAAATTTCATCGCAATCGGTTCAGCGGTTTAAGCGTGAAGAGGTAATAGACAGACAGACAGACAGATACACTTTCGCATTTATAATATTAGTATGGATATGGATTTAGTGCACTATTCATGTTTCCGTGAACAAAAAAGAGAGTCATATGACAATGATAACGAATTTAATGTACAGTCGAGTTCATAAATATATGTCCGTTCCCAGAGCTTCAAATATATCTGTAAGTACTATATATTAGCCAAAAATATCCGTGCGCCTATTCGATCACAAATATGTGCACACTTATCGAGTCATAAAAATGTGTACTAATACGTTCATTAATATCAGTACAATGACAGACAAATATATGCAGGCAAACAAGCAGCCACAAATATGTTTCACATGTTTCTCATTAACATGCGAACAAAGTAGGGGTACAATTGGGGGTATACAATTTATTTTCCTAAACTATCCATGTGACCTGGATCAGACGTAATATATGAACATTTTATCGAGACAATGAACTGTGTTCGCTAATAAATTCATAAATATCTGTACAAAAGATACAAATAAATGTAGACGAATATGTTGCTCAGTAATGCAACACATAATTAAAAATACTTTGTCACTAGCTACATATATTTACTAACACCTTTAGAATAAGCAAACTACTAACAAACTGTGGATCATGTTGTCCGATAAACAAATTAAATTATTAAATTATGCACATATATAGGTCGAAAATATCTATACACCTATGTCATAAACATGGTACTTCACATTAAAACTTTTTGCTGAAATTGTTTCTATGGGGTGTTGTGATTGAAAAATACTGGCCGTATTAATACCTAAATTGAAGTGTCAAATTTGTTCTACAGAATATCACAGCTTATAACAGAGCAGTCCGATAAATAAGAAATATTTTAATTTACCTACAAGTTGTGATAAATTGTAGATTGTGCGAGTGACTTAGTATTTTTCTTTGGAAATTTCAATACCTACACAAAAATAATTTAAACAAGTCCATCTGAAAAGTGGGACTTGCTTTAATTTCCGTGGTTCTATTGCAACTTTTGGGCTACCGCTGTAAACACATACTTTTACTCCCATCTCCATACTACCCTCTAGTTCTTTTTCTTCATATGAGCAAAGGAACTGAACTACGGCGTCGCTACGACGCTCATTTCATGCTCATAAGGTCACATCACATTCAGCGAATATTTCATTATTTTGGTACATGCATTGAATTATCTGTCACAACTTACTCTACACATAAGTCTAAATATATAGAAATGTGTAATAATAATAAGCGATTTTCAAAGGAACAGATGAAGACTCCATGACGTCGGGACCGAAATGAAAGGGACGAATGTACCGCATGACATAACTGATCTCTTCTCGATGAGCGTTAAATTTCAAGTCAAATTTGAATATTGTTTTCTGTCTGGATATTTATGACCTTTGTATGTTTACATATAAAATACGAAAGCTGCAGTCGGAGGCTCGAAAAAAAACCAAAAATGATTTTAACTAATTTAATTAATAATTAAAATATTACAATAAAATGGATATGACGATAGCTCGAGGTATGAACATAAAGTGATTCGTTTATACATTGTTCTAATAAAGTAAACGCGGGCCACGTTCTGCTGATGCGATGCCTCGTGGAGTCGCGGCTGGTGTTGGTACGTTTTCCAGGTCAGGTCGATAGGTGCTAGGTTGGCGGTTCTCCTACCAGCGCGTTGCGTAATTCCTCCCCCCGCAGACCAGCAACTATTTTCCAACGTCTAGTGAGAATATTGCTGGAACTCCATCAGTATTGGTGATAGCAGCACCGTGCTCCTCTTCTGGATTATCTGGTTTCTGAGTTATTCTGGGCTTCGGTGACTTTCGTATGATATATTTCCAGTTCATTATTATAACAGTGATTGCGCAGGCGCCGATAACGATCAAGTACAGGGGTATGGTAGTATGATATATTACGGCAGGAGGACTCGTGTCGAGTTTAATTGGGGTCTTGAGCATGAGTTTATTCTGGGCGCTATGTAGTTCCTTCAGGTCTGTAGATTTTAGTTTAACGTGCGTGGAAATTACAGTTAGATTCATGTCATAGGGGATCATAGCTAGCTTCAGAGGATGGCCTTTTATGTCATCATTGTCGTTGGTGATGGTGAATTCTTCTGTCCGTATGTAGCAGTTGAGTGGAACTGTCGCGAGGTAGCTTCCATGCAGCAGGTTGTAGTCCTCTCTTTCACAAGTTAGCTGAGCTCGTGTAGGCTGCGGGAATGATAACACGTAGTGTTGGTTGTCCAGTTCTTCCATAGCGGGTTTCGACAGTGATGCTGTTATAAACTGGCAGGAGTCTAGTAGAGCTTGTGTGGTGATAAGTTGATGGATGCAATCTGGAGTTGTGCGCAGCTGAAGATTGATCTCCTTCTTGCAGAGATAACAGTGACTATACTTCGGGCATTCAGCCTCCATGTACACGAACGCATTCTCGTGTGTTGCTATATAAGGATAGGAAGGGATAAGGACCTGACTGTTTTTGTTGGGTACTACTGAAAGCCTAAATAGATCAAAAATGTCAATTGAAATAATAGGGAACTGAAATACTATAACTATCTGCTTTTCTATAAAGTAAAAACTAGGTTGAATAATATCATAATATTCTCTTAAATCTAGATCTAAAATTCTATTTTTCCCATAAATTGATTTTAGTTTATCTATCATTTTCCTTAACACATTAATATCTATCATAGAATGATGAGTGATAGAAGTACGAATGAAAGCTAAACAGTTTTCTATTCTAATAAGTTCCTGTCTCAGGTTCTCGACATTTTCACTAGAAATAGCCAAAAGTTGAGCGAAATTGGTGTACCTAATTAAGCTATTTTCCTGGTTAAAAGTATGGTTCAGAATGATTTCTAACGTGGAATTAATTTTCTTTTGGTTTTCCACCAATGTTTCTAAGACATGCGTATGGTGACTTACCCAATCTTTGCTGAGACTAACATGACTATTAAATTCCGATACGATTTTATCTTGATTTAATTGCAAATGTTTGATTAGTTTACTATAATAGATGGCATCGGATTGGTCAAGGTTGCCCGTGATACTTTTTATAACGGAGCCGATTCCGTCTACAAGACCTCTTTTAGCTCTTGCAGGTTCCAAAGAATTTATCTGATTTACGATCCTGTCCAAATTGTACAAAAGGTAGTCTATTTGGTTTTCAAATAGGAGGTAAGTATCGTTAACTAATTTCATTTTATAGGTACGTAGCTGCTCGGAAATCATGTTAATTTTACTCTCGATATCATCTAATTGAATATATTGTAGGTAAGTGTGGTAATGAGTCGTAAGTCGCATGGGTCCAAGTTTATAAGGTAGTAGTCTTTCTGTCATATCGATGTCAAGTGGGGTTCTTGGGTCAAAATGTCCTGTCAGTAGATCAAAAGGTCGGCATTTAGTGAAGCTGTGTATAGAGTTATTGTAAGCTACGAGGGCTGCCTTTTAAGTTCTGTCGTTTGGAAAAACTAAAGACAATTTAAGTGTTAAATGGTATTTATTGTTTTTCAAAGTAATCACCGTGATATGTAATACACTTTTTCATTCGATCGAACCAGTTTTCGAAACACTTATTCCAGTCCGAAGTCGGGGTCTCCAAAATGGCCGTTTTGTATGCCTCAACCGCTTCTTCAGGCGTCTGGTACCGTTGACCACGAAGTCGTTGCTTGATTTTTGGAAAAGTAAAAAAATCGTTAGGGCTTAAGTCTGGACTGTACGGCGGGTGTTCCAGAATTTCAACGTTTTGCTCTTTTAAAAACGCAATAGTTTGCCGGGCGGTGTGCGAGCTCGCATTATCGTGGTGCAGTCTTATACGACGTCTTGGGTTATTTTTTCGAAACTCGCCGATGACTTCTGGTAAACAGACAGTGGTATACCAGTCAGCATTAACCGTTTTACGATCCTCGAGCACGATGGTGGCAACGTGGCCACTTTTCGCCACAAACGTGGCGACCATTTTTTTCGAAGTGCTCCGTGAGCGTATTACTTTGGTCGGTTTTGGCTCATCTTGGAACACCCAAACAGTCGACTGCTGTTTAGAATCGGGATCGTAGGCATATATCCAAGATTCGTCACCACTGATAATGTCGTAAACATGTTTCGAGTTTCCTCGGTTGAATTGCCGCAGAGTTTTGCGACACCATCGAACGCGAGCCGTTTTTTGGTCTTCACTGAGTAAATGTGGTATCCAGCGTGAGATCAACTTTTTTACGCCTAAGTGATCATGCAAAATACTGTGAACACTGGTCCCTGAAATACTTAAGGAAGCTTCTATCTCACGGTATGTCGCATGGCGATCTTCGATGATCAGTTGCCGTACAGCATCAATGTTCTCCTGGGTTACGGCTGTTTTTGGTCGACCTTCACGATGTCTATCACCAAGACTAGAGCAACCACGTTGAAATTCTAAATACCAGCGTTCCACAGTCCGAAGGCATGGTGCTTTATCATTGAAAACCGTAGTCAACTCTTCGAAGCACTGAAGTCGCGTTAAGCCCCTTTTGAAGTTGTATAAAATTATCGCACGTAAATTTTCCTTCGAAATTTTCATTTTCACAGCTGACTTGTCAACTTTGAACGAACGCTGTACTAAAACGGTTGGGCCGATTTCGAGTCATTCTTTTGTTTTCGAATTCTAAATTCAAATATTTTAACGTGACACTAGTTCTTTTTTATGCAATCACGGGAGGTTTGCAAACGACAGAACTTAAAAGGCAGCCCTCGTATAAGTGCATAGGGCATAAGGTTAACAATGGGGTCGTCTTTCTGTTTTAACTTTAAGATGCGGAGGTGTTCGAGTAATGTAGAGTGAAAACGCTCTATAGTTCCGTTGTCATTAGGAGAGTGGGGCAATATCTTATGATGATTGACCTTGTGAAGTCGCACAAATTCGGAAAATAATTGATTTGTAAATTCTGTGCCATTGTCCGTGACGAGAGTCAGAGGGACTCCGTGGTGTGTCGCGTAATGTAGCAACGCCATAAGTACACTAACGGCGGTGCCGTCACGTAAATTATAGGCTTGACCGTATTTCGTGAAAACATCCATAAAAGTTACGTATTTTTCGTTTTGTACCGTGAACAAGTCCATATGAACAATTTCAAAGGGTTTGGTTGCGGGAGGGACAATATTAAACTTGGGTTTGATAGGATTTCTGTCGTATTTAGCCTGTCCACATATAATACATTCATTTATGAACTTTGAAATGTCATTTTTTAATTTAGGCCAATAGTATTTACGAGAAAGGGCTAGGTAGCACTCGGTTATACCGCGGTGATTAGTTATGCCTTCGTGGTAATGTTGTATTATTTCCTGTTGTCGGAGGTATTCCTTAACGTTTTCCAATTCGACTTTTGACAGCATAAGATTCAAACTGGAACTTTTGAACTTATCTTGTATAATTGGGATAATCTGATACATAGCTAGGGAAGGCTGGATGATGATTCCGGTTTTAAATTTCGGAGTAACGTACTCTTTGAAAGCGTTTATTACGTCACTTTCCAAATTGGAGTAAGAGATTTGGACGGCTATGCGAGTGTGTGTGTCAAATGGTTTTGTTACCGTGGGTTTCTTCTTCACACCATCTACCAGGGTTAAAACTATCTGTTTGTGGAATTTGTTAAGGGGCTCGTCAGTAATAGGGACGTCTAATATAGGGTGCTCTTGGCTTGTATGTGCTGTGGCTGTGGAAGAGTTTGCTACAGATCGGGGTCCCACCGTAGGGTTCGGCAAGATTGAACAAAGTTCGTCAATTACTACGGATTCGGTTTCCTCGTTATGGATCTCAATTCTGGACAGGGCATCGGCGTTAGTATTTAATTTACCTTTTTTATATATAACGTCATAGGTGTACTCACTAAGTTTCAAACGCCATCTAGTCAGTCGTGAATTAGGTTCTTTTAAGTTTATCAACCACTGTAGGGGTTTATGGTCAGTCAGTATTTTAAATGGTCGGCCAAAGAGGTAGGGGCGGAAGTATTTGGTCGCGAAAACGATTGCAAGGAGCTCCTTCTCAATGGTGCTATAGTTAAACTCACTATCGTTGAGAGTGCGAGATGCATAGCATATGGGTCTATCGGACCCTACGGGACCCTGTGACAATATGGCGCCGATCGCCACATCAGAGGCGTCTGTAGTGACCAGGAATTCCTTAGAGAAGTCCGGGTATTGTAGAATAGGGTCATTTGTCAGCAGTGTTTTGCACTTTTCGAAGCAACTGATGTACTCCGCATTATGAATGATTTTTCTGCCCTTCTTTAAACAAGACGTTAGAGGTTTGGTTATCCTGGCAAAATCTGGGATAAACTTCCGATAATAACCAAGTAAACCCAAGAATTGTTTAATTTGCTTAGAAGTTTTAGGTATGGGGTATTTCATAATAGCGGCTATCTTATCGGGGTTCGGTTTGATGCCATCACTGCTTATGACATGTCCAAGATAAGCAGTTTCGAGCTTCAAAAACTCGGACTTGTCCATTTGTATCTTAAAATTTGACTCCCTTAGCCTTTGGAAAACCTTTTCGAGGTTGACCATATGCTCCTGGAGGGAGGTACTAAAAACTATTATATCGTCTAAGTAGACGAGACAAATCTCATTCTGAAGACCTCTCAGTACGTTGTCCATGACACGCTGAAAGCTGCTTGGTGAGTTCTTGAGCCCCATGGGCATTCGGAGAAACTCAAAATGTCCTTGTTCCACGTTGAATCCAGTCTTGGAGATGTCCTGTGGGTCCATTTCCACTTGGTAGAACCCGCTTGCTAAATCTAACGTGGTAAAGTATTGACACTTCCCCAATTTATCCAGGACATCCGCGATGTTCGGAATTGGATATTTATCGTCAATAGTCTTATCGTTTAACTTGCGGAAATCTACCACCAATCGCCATTTCTGCCTACCGGAAGCATCAGCTTTCTTGGGTACTACCCATATAGGTGAGCTCCAGGCAGAGTCTGAGGGTCGAATGATTCCCTGGTCCAACATCTTGGCGATCTGGTCTCTGACTTCCTGTCTATGTACAAAAGGATAACGGTAACTTTTTGTGTACACTGGCACCTCATCAGTTGTCCTAATTCGGTGCTTAATTTGATTCGTAAATGTTAGAGGTTCGCCTTCAATATAAAATATATCGGCATAACGAGAGCAAATAGTTACTAAGTTAGCCTTTTCCTCCTCGTTTAAATGGTCAGTCCGCAATCTTGAAATGACGTCACGCGAGCGCGCCGTAAACTTATCGGTGCGCATGCACTCGATACTATAGAGTTCAGCTTGCGCTGGGCGGTCGAGCGAAAATATTACGTCATTAGGAGACGGGTTGTGGACTTCGAGGTATCCGCGGCTATCTCTAACAGTTGTAAAGCACTCATGTATTAGACAACTAGAGATGGCTTGTTCCTCCACTAATACTTCGCCATCAGGGGAGTTAATTGGGACTCTAATTATTTTCGAATCGCCCGCTGGAATGATTTCCTCGTACAGGTTAACGTTACACGAGTTATACATTTGTATTGGGTTACTAGATGTATGGGTAATTAAGTTGTTTTCCTTAAGATCGATCTTTGCCTCCCATTTTGTAAGCAAATCTAAACCTATGAGGCCATCAAAGTAGTCATGGAAGTGGTAAACGAATAATTTCATATCACCGGTATCTCGAAATTCCGAGAAGCAAGGCAACGTTATGGAATGATTACTCCTACTTATCGCATGAACATTTGCTACCTCGAAAGGGTCATAGTTAAGTGGGTGATAGGGAAAGTAACGTTCTACCGCTTCAGGACTAATAAAAGACTGATTAGCCCCCGTATCAATAAGAAGCTTAAGAGGGGGTTTCTTGATCTGAATAAAGGGTAACCGCCTCTGTGATTGCAAATTTAACTCTATCTTTGCTTTCGTGATTTCGGACCCTTCCGAAAATAAGGACGGCTTCCATTCGAGCTGGTGCTAGGCTGAGGTTCGTTTTCCTCGCCCATTACGTAATTATTACCTTGGTCAACAACATTATAATCTTCCATTGCATAGCAATAATTAAAACTGTCGCCGTCATCATGGCACGCGCCGGAATAGTACTCCGGTTCCGCGTAGTAGCCATTGTAACACGACTCGTAATCGTAGGGTGCACATTCATTTATGTGCATTTCTTGGGACTTATAAAAATTATTACTCGCACTAGGTAATACCCTCGGAGTAAAATGCTGTACCCCACTCATGGGCTTAGGGCCCGAGTTAAAAGGAGGGTTGTTCCTCGGCTGGAGCCTAAATACATTACTTCGCGGATTATAGTTCGGTGGTAAAGCACGGAACATTTGCTGGGTTCGACTAGGAAACCGATTTTGGGGTTGAGCTTGCACTGGGTTGAATTTAAAAGCTTGCGGGGCTGGCGGTGGTTGACGTTGGCCTACTGGGACTTGCCAATTACCTGCCTGAGGTTGATAGTTCGGACGTGGAGGAAGAACTCCTACGTTCTGAAATTGTGTGGTCATCCTAGGCGAATGTTGAACCTTAAGAGGGTCAACGCGCTGTTGCAAATATATTACATTTAATTCCTCCTGAACATATTCAAGGGCTTTTTCTATGCTCTCAGGCCGCATACACCTAATACGCGACCCTAGAGGTTCATTTAGACCTCGAACAAAAGCCTGCGTTGCTACTTTCTTATACAGGGATCGTTTGGCTTCTATGGTACTGGCAATTGTCTCATGTAACGAAACATAAGTCATTACAGTGCTGAGCAGAGTCTGACAATGCTCGTAAAACTCCTGGGGTGTTCTATCCCCCTGCATAGCAATCGAGAGGTCATTGTAGAGGGCGGTTTCATCCCTCTGGTCAGAGAAATTATTAATAAGAGCTGTACGTATACCTAACCAGCTACCCGGAATGCCATTGGAATTAATAGTGCAAGATGCTGTTCCAGTTATTTTATTCAAAATTCCATTTATCAAGCACAGATTGGATAATTCACTACCCGCTTCATTGCTCATAAAAGTAGCTACAATTTGGTCACAAATGTTAATAAATCGAGTAAGAACATTTGGGTTCCCATCAAATTCCGGGACCATGCGTAAGGCTTTATAAATAGCTTCAGTATTATCCTGGGCCATTGTTCCTACTTCAAATAGCCTACTTACGTCGATAACTGAATCTGAATCGTCTAAATTTCTATTTAAGTCTACCAATTCCCGGCGAGCCTGTCGCGATGTAGGTTCCCGGTCACCAGAATTTCTAGGGTGAAAGATTCTAGACATAAAAACTATGGGCAAATAAGGGAATAAAGCAACACGAGAGCAATTCAAGTGCACTTACATAAGGTTCATCTCTGGTCTTCTTTCTGGAATCGATTTCTGGATTCACCTCCGGGTCTGCAGTCTTCAGGTTCTTTTTCTGGTTCCTTGATGAAGCTTTGAAAAGCTAGCTGCCGCGATCGCGAAAGCCTCAAGAATCCTACCGACTGCGCCAAATACGAAAGCTGCAGTCGGAGGCTCGAAAAAAAACCAAAAATGATTTTAACTAATTTAATTAATAATTAAAATATTACAATAAAATGGATATGACGATAGCTCGAGGTATGAACATAAAGTGATTCGTTTATACATTGTTCTAATAAAGTAAACGCGGGCCACGTTCTGCTGATGCGATGCCTCGTGGAGTCGCGGCTGGTGTTGGTACGTTTTCCAGGTCAGGTCGATAGGTGCTAGGTTGGCGGTTCTCCTACCAGCGCGTTGCGTAATTTATATATGGCAAATGTGTGCATAGATATTCTTGACCTTGACTGTTTACATATTTTTGACCCCTGTTTTGTACAAATGTTTGTGACATACGTGAGTAGATATTTTCGACTCCTACTTTGTTCGCATGTATATGATAAACATGTGTATATGTAGATATTTGTGGCTGCTTGCTTGCCTGCATATATTTGTCTGTCATTGTACTGATATTAATTAACGTATTAGTACACATTTTTATGACTCGTCTTGATGAATGCACGCCATCTATCTTATTTTTGTATACATTTCCTGTGCATCGTGCATGCGTAGCAAGTCATAGTACCTCGTTCTCTACTGTCACGCTAGGTGACGTGACGTGAGCGGAACGCGTGTGTTTGTGTGTGTAACATGTATAAAAACGAGACTTTTATTGCGGGGTGCAGGCCGCGGGCGGGTGTTAGGGCGTGGCTTAAAATACCTAATGGTAATGTTGACGCTTGGCAGTGCCTTAAACTTACAAACATTATAATAATTTGACAACTGGAGAAGTACGAGTCAAATTCGCGCTAGGAATTACGAATATGTTGTCTCGTACAGTCGCCATCAGATATATCGGAGCGGCCAAGGTGCTCACAAATATCTGAACACGTCTCTATTGTCGAGACATTAGAGACGTGTTCATACTGTTCATATAATTGTGAGTACTTTGGCCGCTCCAATATATTTGATGGCGGCTATCCATAGATCATATTTTGAAAATACGGAGTCCTGCTTGAGCCTGACTTTAGCCTGCCCCCTTTTTATTATGAAAACATTACATATGTGCTGTATATACCTACCGCTTTTAACGACGAGTACCCGTGAAGCACAGGAGAGGGCGCAAGGTGGTCGACGCACTGTCTCCGGTGTTTGTATATCCTTAGCCTTTTAGCGACTTTAACCGTGTATTAGTAGTTAGTACATTACCTACTATAGAGGCCGGGAAACGAAGGGTTGCAGGCCAAGTAGATATAGATAGGATAGGGATACGCGGCCGGCAAACCCGTTTCTCGCCGAGATTTGTATAGTGCTTTTCTCAACCTTGCAATTAAATAAAAATAAAAAGTAGGTAGTCAATTTGTTTTATAAATATACGTTTCTTCGTGCACCGCCTGCACCGCCGCCGCCGCGCTGCCAGCTGGCCTGCGCCTTCTCCCTCCGTTTAAAACAAAAGAAGGTTGCTTTACAGGCCTAGGTGTGTAAGGCTGTATGCAATTCCTTTACATATCATCTTCACTCATCGCACCGGATACGTAGTATTTCCGAACCTAATTTGAAGTAAGTCACGTCAACATTTCATTGCAAGTTTGAGAAAAAGTTTATTACAATCAGGATTAACTTCTGTTGAATATTGCTTAATAGGTTTTTGATTTATGTACGCCAGTCTCACTTGAGCAATCACTGTAGCCAAATACGGATATCAATCCCGCATAATATTTCCGTTGATAATGGACGGAGCGAGCCCCCGCCCACGCTTCGCCAGCTCTACTTCCAACGAAAACATTTCGATTACCAACAGTGGATCTTATCCCGAAGTAATAAGATCTTGGATAGGACAGTCATTTTCGATGGCATATCAATGGGTGCAGGCATTCTAGGTTGATATAGCAGGAACTTTTCTGTGGAAGTGTTTTGACTTTACGGTCAGCTTAGTTAGCCATAGCACTAAGAATAATTATTTGCTAAATCAGAACTATAATAGTTGTAACGTTTTTTTATTTTTTTTAATAGCTTAAATTGTGTCCCACTGCTGGGCAAAAGCCTCCCCTTTTTTCCGCCACTCGTCTCGCTCCTGTAACGTTTTATACTCGGAATATATTCCACTAAACGTATTCAATTGGAATCAATTTTGTATGAATTGTTCGCGTGTTATAACGAAGAATATACTGTCGGGGCACAACGCAATGCACAACTGACGTCAAGACGCGACGCGAGACGAGAAAATCTATCCTCCTCTTTCGTATTTCCACAGCGCGATTGACACAGGAGTCGAGGAGTCGCTTGCGACGCGACTAGAGCGAATATGATAGCGATTAATTAAGAAGCTGGCAGTGTAGTTTAATAGCCCCATCGTGCGCATACGCCGTTTGGTGTTGCGGTGCGGAGGCAGCGGCCGCAAATAACATCTTATTAATATTCCCGCGATTAATAACCGCCGCGTAAGCCACAAAGGAGCCGCCATTACCACGAGGATGCTCAATTGTAACATCAATGATTCTACGATCAGTTCATTTGCGTTTGTGGATACGAAATAGGTTTCGGAGCAACCGAACATCTGATCTGGTCTGGGGCACAACCATAGAGTACGTAGAACTCAGTACGCAGGTAACATGATGAAATACTCTCAACAGGCCGCAAAATGTTGCAGACACTTCGCTCGAGTAGCTTTATACTTCTGATGACCCTGCAGCAGCAGTGTGCGGATACCAATCTATGTTAGGTACTTAGGTAGGTATACCCTACTAACTGATTACTGTTAGTTAGGCAATTGGGTAGAGACGGGCACTGACAAATGACTTTCTTGTTCACACAACGTAAGGGATCTGGAGCTTAGGGCCCCCCCACATTACGGCGTCTTGCGAACGTTTTTCATACAAAATTGTGCGTTGCGTCGACGCGGCGTCGACGCAACGCACAATTTTGTATGAAAAACGTTCGCAAGACGCCGTAATGTGGGGGGGGCCCTTATTGTAAACTGTGAAGGATAATATATAGTTACATATCTCTATAGGGAGATATTAGCTATAAACCGGAGAATAGTTATATGAAGGGTAGAGAAGTATTAGAAGATCGAAAATGAAAACATCGAAGTACTAAATATCGAACGGTTGAATGGTAAATAATTAGGTACCCTATAATATGACCCATGAAAACATTCCATGTAAAAAGAGGCCAAGTCTCGAAACTCTTAAAAAGTTGTGAGATATTTCGTAGTACCAAGTCTCAGACATTCTCATCATTGTTTATTTGCTAGCTAAATAAAATGGCCGAGTTATTTGACGTCAAAGTAGGAATTTGGAATCCAAAAATGACCCAAAACCGAATCGGAGCACCCCACCATCCACGTGGTTTTGTCTGCCGCCCTACCTCTAGAGTGTTTATAAAAGAAAACAGAGGCGCGGAAAAATTTAGATCAATAGTGACTTCCCGTAGCTCCGGCGCTGCGGGAACGCAGCTCTTCCGCCCTTGCGTGACGAAGCACGGTCACTTCGCTCGGCTCCGCAGCTTCGGCTTACTGGTCGCCCAAGGCGGGCTGCTGTCCCTCCGCTCCTCCGTTCTCTTTTATAAACACTCTAGGGGTAGGGCAGACAAAACCACGTGGATGGTGGAGTCCGATTCGGGTTTGGATCATTTTTGGATTCCAAATTCCTACTTTGAGGTCAAATATCTCGGCCATTTTTGATTTTAGAGAAAAGATTTTCCTACCATTTATACCTACTGTTACTGTTGATACTGGTATATAATATAGAAGATTAGGTTAGGGCAGCTAGAAAAAGGGGGGGGGGGGGCCCGGTGGGCAAAGCCCCCCGCAGTAAAAAAACAACAATTTTAACGATAGTATTATTTGTAGGTTAGGTTAGGATTAGCTTGTGTCCTTAGAGCGGAAGTAGGCACCCCGCGAAGCGGGGTGACGTCGATACCCTGGCGGTTAGGTTAGGTTTTGGTTAGGTAATAATAAATGTACATTACGTACCTAGGGCGGTGAATTCGTAAATGGCCCAGATCGCAGGTGTTTGTGGCCCGAACCGAAGATGAGGGCCATAAATATGCGATCTGGGGCTTTACGAATTACCGCCCGTGGTGAGTACACAATTTTACGTCTTCATCTGGCCACAATGCGAGTTTTCCCGTACGCGCAGCGTGCAGTAAAACTCGCATTATGGCCAGGTGTGACGTAATAGTAGTTTATGCAACTGATACATAATCAGAGGCCTTAAAATACGAGTGGGGTTTTATGAAACGAGCGTCAGCGAGTTTCATAATAGGATCACACGAGTGTTTTAAGGCCAAATTATGTACAGTTTCATACTCTACTTTATCTACACACATACCATAAGTACTCTAAGATGGGTTCAGAAGCCGTAGGGAAATGACCTGCATTGGTACTATAGTGCTACCTGTAAAATATCTTTGTTGCAATCGTGGCTGCATTTACGATATCCGGCGGAGTGTGTATATCGTTCTCGGAGTCACTACTACTCATATTTTCAACTAAAATGTGAGTTACAAACAACTTTTCACAATTCTACTTTCGTAACAACAAAGAAATGACAACAGTAATGGCGGCAATTCGATCCTACGTCAAGACGAATGTTTTTTTAAATCATAGACAAACGAATGAAGTCCCTATTCTCATGTCACTCGACATCAAATATCGTGCGGTTTATATTAAAAAAACATACTGAATTGACGTTTCGCATCGATAACTGTTTTAATATCTATGAATACTAGAATAGAAACCCATATGAGTTTTGACAGCTGTTCCAAATTTAAACTCATAACCTTACAAAAATCTGTACTGTAATAACATTACAGTACAGTTTTTACCTACTACCACAGACAAGAAAGCTCTCATAGTAAAATTGGTTGTCATAATGCTGGTAATTTCCTATGGTTTCTGAACGCATTTAAGAGCACTAATGATATGTGCGTAGATAAAATTATTTACGTCACACCTGGCCATAATGCAAGTTATGCCGCACGCTGCGCGTACGGTAAAACTCGCATATTTATGGCCCTCACCTTCGGTTCGGGCCACAAACACCTGCGATCTGGGCGGTGTTAGTTATTTTGATGGTTCGACGTTTTACTTTTCGATTATATGGGCGTCGCCATTTCAATGGTCGATATTTATTTATTTATTTATTTATTGATACATGGAAAACCAACAGCGCAACATATTTATAGACAAAATAATAAAACCATATAGCCAATTACAGGTTCACACTTATAGAAATAAACTAACACAAATAAATCTATAGCCAAACTTAAACTTAGCGTACATTACGCACAGTAACCAATCGCGCACCAATAGCAAGCATGGCAATGGGAATAAACAAATACAAGGTAGTTAATAAATTGGAATGTATATAAACTCTAGTAACCCGAGCCTACACCTGAAGTATCACACATGAAGAATCTTGTCAGTTTAGATTTTATTGCTTGTATGCTATCACAAAATATGTCTATATCTAATTTAACTACAACTTCGTTTAAACTCCTGCCTGCTCTGCACAAAAAACTATTCTTTCTATATTTAGTGGAAACATGGAACATGCTAATAGGACGAAAATGGCGGAAACTTCTTATGGGAGTATTGAAATGAATTTTACCAAGTAAATTAGGACAGTCAACATTGCTTCTTATTATATTTAACAAGTATAAGACATCAGCAAATTCACGACGCTTAACAAGGGGTATCAGGTGATGCTTTTTACATAAGGTTAAATAATTAGATGAGCTGTAATGTGTATGCATTTTATAGCAAAGAAATTTCATGAATTTGGATTGTAATCGCTCAATTCTATCGATGTAAATTTTGTATTGGGGATTCCATATCTGAGATGCGTATTCCAACTTGCTTCTCACATAAGCACAATACAAGATTTTCAGCGTCTTAATACGTGTAAAACAAACCGAACTACGCATTATAAATCCAAGTGACTTAGAAGCTTTACTTATAATATTATCGACATGTTCATTAAAAATAAGCTTCGAATCATGAAAAACCCCTAGGTCTCTTATGCTGGTTAGTTGCTGAATACAGTTACCTTTCAATGAATAAGAAGTAGGTATTTTATTTAATTTTCGAGAAAAGGTTACGGTGAAACATTTTGAGGGATTTAAATCCAATTTATTCATAACACAATATCTATCCAGTCGGTTTAGATCAGACTGCAGCGCAGTAGAATCTTCAGGTGAAGCAATCTTGGCAAAAATCTTCATATCGTCAGCATATATATTGCGATATATTGTCATTCGAATTTTTAATATATCGCCGGCATAGTTATCGATATTTTGTACTTTCGATATTTTAACCGTTCGGCATTTGTATTTTAGACCAATTAGACGTCGATATAATAACATTAGATATTTCGATCGTTCGATATTTATATTTTTTTTCTTCGATATTTTCACTGTCGATATTTCGATCTTCTAATACGTACCCTATATGAAACGATAAACGATTCATAACAATCTTACTAGGAATGAACATAGCTATGATTATGTTTTCATCGAAGGATTAAGAGAGCCAGCATATTTCCCTACAACTACCAGCCGATGATCCTAATCAAATAAGGACCCAATAAACCTGTAATGCGGTATAAGGGATAGAAAAGAGTTCCCAAATCCAATTGCGACCGATCGACTGGAAAATAAACTGCCATTCTGTCTGCGTCACTCTTTGCCTGTGTTTCGTAGGAGTGAGGGGGACAGGTAGGGATATATTTCTTGTGATAGGTTGTAAAGGCCCCATTACGTCGCTTTTATCGGTTCGTTTAGGGCTGATTTAATATCGTTTGAAGGAAATGAGTCGAGAGCGGTGGGCCATCGGATGGAAATCGTTCGAGACTCGGTGGAGACATATTGTCGAGGTGCCACCTTTTTAACCACATTTTTATATTAGACACGAGTAAAGCATTCCTCCGAAATCCGTTTAGGACTGAAGGAAAACTTCATCGTAAATACGATTGTGAAATTATGAGGTTTTATTGTAATAATATGTTCAAATATGACAGCTATAGTGGGAAAGTAGCTTCTAGGAGCTAAACATCTAGCTCTTCTAAGCTCTTCTAAACATCTAGGAGCATTAATGCTTTTGGAGGACGGAGCCAACGGTATTTTCAAAATTATTTACTTATATTTTCTGACCGCTGACTTAATAAGTGTTCCGTTGGTTGTATTTTTGCACGGCACACCGTCCCTTATTAGAGAGGTGTAAAAGGGTTGAAATGTTGTTTTCGCAGCCTTTATTTAAACCTTAACATAATTACAAGGGTAGCAAAATGAAAAAAAAACCATGTCATCACTTTACAGAATTAGCATGCTTATCCACCTACCGCGATAGCGGTACATGACCTCTAGCTGCTTGTGAAGGTGCGCACTTCACTCCCACACGAATCTGCTCCTTATTCCCCAGTAGTAAGGCCTACAATGCGAGCACGTTAACGAGAAGGTTGCGAAACAACTGCGGTAAGCTCTATTATCCCTAGAAAATGAGCGGATTAGTTCTCGAGGCGATACCGACGGGCACGGCTTAGGCGAGTGCCGAAAATTAATGAACTTACTGCCGTGCTGGAGACAGTTACGTACTCCCGCTCAACGCGACATATTGCTGCGAGTTTTAATTGGTGGTTCAATTACGTATAAGTAAGAACTTACATTTTCTGGGTAAGCGTGTTTCATATTAAGGGTCAGTTTTGCCTCAACTTTCCACCAGATTAGACTGAGTGGTCAAACGTGATCCCATTTGTGACAAACGACGATGGTTTCTATACAACTACTGTAGTCGTCAATGGCCCTGCAGGCACGGCAGTTCATGACGACTAGGCGTCAATGCATTGGGTTAAATAAAAGACCCATGTCAGATTATAATCCAATCTTTATCAAGCAATAATCGGGGCCATTTATATTCCTTCTGCACGCCGTCTAATCGAGTAATGAACTTAACACTGCATTGAAGCTAAGCTAGCGTAGGCAAGGTACTAATGCTACCGATGCCAAATAACGTTTAGAATATCACACAGGCCCATTTACTGTTGAAACTTGAAATGCAACACTAGAGGAAATCAGAGGTTTGTCTAGTATATTTCAACGTAGTTACAGTCGCGGAATGAAAAGGTTCGTCACTTTTGGACCTCATCATCATCATACCGTCCGAAAGACGTCCACTGCTGAATATAGGCCTCACCCAATGAGTGCCACAATGACCGGACATTTTGACCTCAACAGCATTGAAATAAAGTGGAAAGCGGCGAACCTTTTCGTTAATCGACTATACAAAAAGAAACCTTTGCCTATCCACCACTGTAAATTGAAATATTATCTACAATAACAAACGTCATAAACGCATCATCATAACATAACCCCCTTCTCTGACGTTATGAAGATAGGTCATGTGTTGTCACTAATTGAAACGTCAAGTCGAGCGAGTCGGTACACCAGTTCTCAATTAGTTGTTTTTATCATTAGCAACCTGTTCCTAACATAATGGGTTCGGCTAGCTGCGATCTCTAATAGCCGGCGGCTCTAGGTATGTTTGTGTATTTATGTGGAGCCCGCGGGGAGATCCTAAGTGGTGTCGAATTCGCTCGGAGAAACTCGATTACTGCGGACCTTGGATTTTGCACCGAGAGTTCTATAGGGCGATCGATGTTACTTATACTATGAAGATACTATCTTAAAGCTCAGAGGTTTCCGCCTCTTAATTACATGGTTCGTGAAAGCTTTTAGGTTCTGTTTTCTTTCCTGATAATTAAACATACGGCTCTAAAGTAGGTACAGGCAAGTATAATATAAATCCATTTGGGCTCGAAGTCAATGAAGAAGGGCTTCTGGGAAAAAGGCATTTTTTTATGTAATTCAGTCTAAATGTAACCCTCGCTTTAGCGAAAGAGAACGTCGAGCTCACGTACTGGAAACTATTTAGGTGTCATAGTTTAAGTACTCCTTCAATGTGTCTATCAGATGCATCGTTACGCGAGTCAGTCTTGTCTCCATTTAAATTGGCCTCGACACATGCACAAGTTGTCAATTACGATTGACAGAGGCAATCCGCGGGTTACTGACAAGTGTATTTTGTCGATGTAAATATGTACCTACACACTGATTTTTCTGCAGAGCGGCAAGACTCTTCAACTTAAATAAAACTACATTTATTATGACAAATTACTCAAATACACTTAATTCCTACTACCATACCTCTACAAACATTCGAAAGTTGTGTTCAATATTGTCGAGAGCAGACGAAGAAACTTCTGCTCGGTGGTATTTTAGGTGTATAAGTAATGTAATTTTGGGACACATGGCTTTCTGCAGCTGTGGTCGTTTTGCGAGCCAGTCTTTATGCAGATCAGTTAATTTTGTAGATACGTACTTTATGATACCGATCTGTAAACCCACAAATGATGGAAAAGATACTGAGAATTGAATTGAATGTGCTCTATCCACCCCTTCCGGGAACGCGGGCGAGAATGTATAAACGATACCAACCCGTAACGGTCAGGTATCCTGGTGACATCAGGGCTTCCCTCTTCTCCAAGCCCTTTCCATTGTCTGAGTTGTTGTTGATGTTCTTCCCCTTCGATATTACATGTGCCTATGCCGTCTCGTTAATATGTTTGTTTGTTTGTCCACAGGTGGCTCCGATAGCAACAAGGGCAAAAGCAAGAAGTGGCGAAAAATCCTCCAGTTCCCGCACATATCACAATGCTTAGATATAAAAACAAAAATAGGTAAGTCGATGTTTATTTAACTCAAACGTTGGTCAGATGGAAATGCTACGAGTATGCCAAAATATTTTGATACTTATCTGAAACACTTAAAACATTTCCCGGAAACCATCTCTGAAGCCATGAACTTTTTTGACATAACTATGAGGAAGAAATACTATGAGCTCAGATTATCTATACAATTTGACGACTTGGCGTATAGCGTATCGTAGGGCGTCAGTAGGCAACCAACACCCAATCCTAAAGTTTTTAGGTAGAGAGTGTTTTGACCTCATCAATACGGAAAAGGAGCCCCAGGTGACCAATATGGTTGTAATTGGTGGTTTGGTTTGACGCAATTCTTTAATGTTTATTTTTCCTTCGTCCTGTATCGTAGATGTTGTCAACAATCGATAATATCCTTAAATGCTAACAGCTGACTGATTGTGTGTCCGTCTCTTTCAATTCCGTCATGTGCCAGAGACGCAAAGACGAGTCGACGAAGACGTGAACATGAAACCTGCCGATCTTGTCTATTTATTTAACACGTAGCCTGAAAGTGACGATGCTCTATCTTGTCTTTACCAATTTATGCCCGCAACACCTGCTTATTCATTCTTATTTAAGAGTAACATCCACCACTTGTGTGCGAAGATCTGATTTCATATATCCGTGACCTCCTTTATTTTAAGTTCGTCTCTAGCTTTAAACACAACGAATCCTCAAATCAATAAAGTGTCGTTGTGATACTTTTGGATTCGTAAGCGTCCGTAGACTACTGCCGACCATCAGGCAGAACAGTATGCTAGTATTTGCCAACGTCGTAGAATAAAAAAAAACGTCAACACGCGCGATTCCATTTTGACAATCGAGAATTTGACTATAATATTGAAACCTGTGCTGAAAAAATTAGTGCAGAAATGACTACTTGGTATAAAAGTCCGTTAGATTAACAACGGGTTTACCCGAGGTCGACGCGTGTGCCCCTAATTAATGTGCGAGGATATCAGCCAGCATCGATTTTATTTTATACGCTCATTATTTACATTTTCCATAACATAACATATTTTGATTAAGTAACGTGTTAATTACTATTGGGGAAATTATTAAAAATATTTCATTAGTATTAGGGAATGAATTAAAATATTTACAATACCTACTGTCTTTTTATTTTAATTAATTTGGGACTAAAGACTAAAAAAACAATGTATAAGTGTGAAACCATCATCATTGTCCATAGATTACTAGATTGGTTATTAATCTGCTGTATTTAGCGCTACGTATAAAAAGAGTGTGTTATGTTAAGTGAAGAAAATTGCAAAATGTTATATATAAACAGATGGAGACCGTAGCTTACAAAAACCTGAGTTTTAGAGAGAATTAATTATATTCGTTTAATGAAGGCAACTTGGTAATTAGCACTTATTGTTGACTTATTTATTTATTCCAGCTTTATTGCACAAAAGAAGATTGCGTTGTTTTAAGTGCCATGCCATACGAAGTTAATGGCATGTAGACCTCTCTACAGTGAAACTAACTACAGCAGGGCAGGTCCATTCCTTTAAAGGAACGCGACTCTGCTGTTGCATAATTGTGTACTCTTTAGGTCGTGGCGCGTCTTTGTGGATTGAACGATATATACTGTAAGAGCGTTTTAGCGCCCACACCTCCCCGCACAGCATTTACTAGAACGTTCACTAAAATGATCCTTTAAATGTTCGTAGCGATGTGTGGCTCTATGCTTGGCTCTGTTCGTTGTTCAATTCGAGAAATTCAAAATCGCTCGATGTTCTGTTGCATGTGGCTGCTGAAGTCTGTGAGCACCTTTAGGTATCCAACCAACATAAGATGCAATGACAGGGTACAAATTAATGACGTATGTTGCGTCGAAAGTTGAGGATAATATTGTTTTCCTCCGCGGTTAACCGCTGCAGTCCCGTCAACTACATTTTTATATTTGTATTTATGAAGGTTCGTCTAAGTTCGAAATTGTTCGAATCCCGCTAAGGGCATTTGTATCTGCAATGAGCAAGAATAGGTGTTTGATTTGAATGATTTGTTGCGGGATTCTTGGATGTTTTCTTTGTATTTAAGGGGAACCTATACCCTACGTACGATTGTCCTCCAATATTTATTTATTTATGTATAGCCGGCAAGGTCCCATAAATCCCATGGGATGCTCGCGGATATGAGATCTAATCAGCGCTCATTTGTTATCAGCCGACGCCTCATTGCCCGGGTGGGGAGCAATGTTGCTACGCGAACTTGTATACATTTAGCCTTAGCTGTCAACAGAGCAAGTTAGCGATTGCTCAACATTCAGGATCACAATTTGAATGAAAGGCAGCCAAAGATGTCAATATTGAGTCCTGATACCTAATCATCTCTGACTTGTTTCGTAACATTAATGATTTTTATCTTGCAAAATAAACTATTTGTATTAGATCGGATATTAAAATTAAAAAAATAGAACGATGGACAATCTTGTTAATACAGAAAAAAGCTGTAAATTTCGGAATATTCACACTGGGGAGGTTCCATATTTAAAGAGAGAAATACACACTCTTTACCCAACGATTGAAGATGGCACGTAAATAACACAGTATCACGTTAGATAAGTTCATTCGATAATTGTTAACTCGTTGCTGCCTACGTATTTGGCTAATTAGCAGGCAATTAAAATAATAAAAAGGAATTAAATAAATTAAGAAAAGGAGTACATTATAGTGTCACAGTGGATGAGTGTCGGTCGGGGCGCGGGAGCAGTGTCGAGAGCCCGCAGGAAGATGGTACTTACTGGGCGCGTAGCAGGGCTGCCCGAAATGCCTAATAGAAATCCCACGTGTAAAGATGGCCAAGCTTACCCTAATCATAGATGACAAGGAAATCAGGACTCTATGCTGATTTCTGGGAGCGAATCAAGGCAAGTATATGGTGAGGTTAGTTAATTGACCAAGTTTTAGTGTGCCACTTTCGGAGCGCGTCTATTACGTATAACCTAATCTACTCGTTTTTATATTACATTTCACATCAAGTGCAACATGTTGAATACAAAGTCGCCTTCGTACATTCAAGGCTCGTGGGAAGCCAGTCCTGTCTAGCTGGTCTAAGTTAACAGACAATCAAATCACTGATAACAGAATTCCCGAACCGAATCAGTACATAAAAAGTAATACTTCGACAAGTCAAGGTCGGCCGAAAATCAAAAGTATGGCTCCTGGTGTAGCTTCAGTGTGTGTCGAATGTGTACGTTACTTGAAATCCCATTCTTCAAAATTCTGTCGGCATGTTGTTGAAGATGATTAAAAAGCCATGGTCCCGATGCTGATGAGCAGGGAGCGTACATTTCATGCCGGTTTCGTCATAATGACGTATTTATATAAACACACAGGATGATTCAAAAAACGAAGTGACACGACTTAGTAACCGTAAACGTATTTAGTAACTAATATTTTATTTTATTTTTAATTACTTATAGGCCACAACAACGTGTCTATCGATGCTATCATGAAACCAATTTCATGATAGCAGCAGTGGTTGTTGATTTTAACATGGACTTGACCAATCAAGTCCATGTTAAAATCAAATTGTGTTTCTTTATGTTCCCCATGTTCTTTGTGTTTTATTGTTTGCAAATGTAATTTGATGTTGCTTGCTTTTGGTAGCAAAGTTTGCTGACAGCAGGAACAATAAATTTGTTTATTATCTATAACTAAACATGGATTTATTTGGCACAATAATTTTATAGCCTCCATGGCGACCTAGGCCACTAGCAAAGCATTAAGTTTCCTGATCTTATTAAATTTAACTGAAATGTTGTTTCCGCATGTCTCCTATTTGTGACAAAGAGTAAACTTATGTGACAATGTCAGATAAAGTTCTTTCAATGTCCGTCTCAAGTGTCAATATATTAGATCTACTTAAACGGAAGAGGTTGATTAGATAACAGTGATTAATCATTGATT
Organism: Epinotia ramella; assembly: GCA_947578815.1. Taxonomy (NCBI): domain Eukaryota; kingdom Metazoa; phylum Arthropoda; class Insecta; order Lepidoptera; family Tortricidae; genus Epinotia; species Epinotia ramella. The sequence goes on from OX388221.1 coordinate 204,585, forward strand.
AATCACATTTTCCATTATTGGGTACGGATAAATAAACGTTCGTTATGCCGTTGCTCTTTTCAAACTTTTTCCATCCTGTATGTAGCTTGACGTCATACGCCTGTCATCGGCATGAAATGTACGCTCCCTGCTGATGAGTTTCAAAATCATGAAAGAAAATGTTTCCTGGCTAAATAAATTAAACCCGCCCTTAGACTCTAGTAGTATCTCTTTTACACAGCACATAAAAAGTGCCATCACCGTATAAAATTGTCGCAAAAAAATCAGCATAAAAACTCGGTTTTATTTTGAACAAAGACTTGTCCCATACATTATTGTAAAATACACAGCGCATTTTCCGAGCAGTCGACACTAAAAGCTTGCCCGTAATTGAATCGACAGCGCGTTTTTAATTTTCCTTATCGGCAACCCTGCGTTTATTGCCGCCCGTTAAATAGTGACGGGAGCGAGCGTACACATTAGGGTTCGGTGCTGCAGCAGCAGGCGGGTTAAAGGGATTTAACCCGCCTCCTGCTGCTGCGGGGAATAGTTATTCGTCGTCATCATGCACCTACGAACTTATGCCGGGCACATACCTCGTCTCAATGATATGAGATCAAATTGGATCCCATACTGGCTCGGTGCAGAATTGCTGGAGATTGGACTCTTTTGAACTTCTTGTTTTGAAATTTCTCGACTGAAAGGATGCCTGATGTTATTCCGCAGATAAGCTCCGAGGAATACTGTATATTTACGAGGGCTGCCTTTTAAGTTGTGTCGTTTGGAAAAACTAAAGACAATTTAAGTGTTAAATGGTATTTATTGTTTTTCAAAGTAATCACCGTGATATGTAATACACTTTTTCATTCGATTGAACCAGTTTTCGAAACACTTATTCCAGTCCGAAGTCGGGGTCTCCAAAATGGCCGTTTTGTATGCCTCAACCGCTTCTTCAGGCGTCTGGTACCGTTGACCACGAAGTCGTTGCTTGATTTTATGAAAAGTAAAAAAATCGTTAGGGCTTAAGTCTGGACTGTACGGCGGGTGTTCCAGAATTTCGACGTTTTGCTCTTTTAAAAACGCAATAGTTTGCCGGGCGGTGTGCGAGCTCGCATTATCGTGGTGCAGTCTTATACGACGTCTTGGGTTATTTTTTCGAAACTCGCCGATGACTTCTGGTAAACAGACAGTGGTATACCAGTCAGCATTAACCGTTTTACGATCCTCGAGCACGATGGTGGCAACGTGGCCACTTTTCACCACAAACGTGGCGACCATTTTTTTCGAAGTGCTCCGTGAGCGTATTACTTTGGTCGGTTTTGGCTCATCTTGGAACACCCAAACAGTCGACTGCTGTTTAGAATCGGGATCGTAGGCATATATCCAAGTTTCGTCACCACTGATAATGTCGTAAACATGTTTCGAGTTTCCTCGGTTGAATTGCCGCAGAGTTTTGCGACACCATCGAACGCGAGCCGTTTTTTGGTCTTCACTGAGTAAATGTGGTATCCAGCGTGAGATCAACTTTTTTACGCCTGAGTGATCATGCAAAATACTGTGAACACTGGTCCCTGAAATACTTAAGGAAGCTTCTATCTCACGGTATGTCGCATGGCGATCTTCGATGATCAGTTGCCGTACAGCATCAATGTTCTCCTGGGTTACGGCTGTTTTTGGTCGACCTTCACGATGTCTATCACCAAGACTAGAGCAACCACGTTGAAATTCTAAATACCAGCGTGCCACAGTCCGAAGGCATGGTGCTTTATCATTGAAAACCGTAGTCAACTCTTCGAAGCACTGAAGTCGCGTTAAGCCCCTTTTGAAGTTGTAAAAAATTATCGCACGTAAATTTTCCTTCGAAATTTCCATTTTCACAACTGACTTGTCAACTTTGAACGAACGCTGTACTAAAACGGTTGGGCCGATTTCGAGTCATTCTTTTGTTTTCGAATACTAAATTCAAATATTTTAACGTGACACTAGTTCTTTTTTATGCAATCACGGGAGGTTTGCAAACGACAGAACTTAAAAGGCAGCCCTCGTATTTAATTTAATCGCAATTTCCAAATGCTACCAAGGCAACACAACTTAGATCTCCTGTACGATGCCAAGGCTTGCAAGTAGTGGCGTACCATACACGACCAATATCTTACACTATACGTACAGTCAGCATCAAAAGTAGCTGCGCAATCGAAGACGTCAAAAGTTCTTCTTCCCTTTTAATAAAGACTTGACGTCTTCGTTTGCGCAGTTACTTTTGATGCCGACTGTACAACAATATGTGTACAGCCCCCCTAGCACACTAGGTTTTATGTCCGACATAAAGCATTTGTCCCTCTTGCACTCGCATATTGGCCAGAATGGGACGAATGCTTTATGTCCGTGTGTGAACTTAGCGTACTAGCCCCTCAGGGCCGTGTCCTGTTTCGCCGACAAGAGAGGCAATAGTTAGTATTCTTTACCCACAAACAGCACGAAGGCCGCTGCACTTCAATGAAACTGCACGCCCTATTCAGAATGAAAGACGTCACCGAGTCATGTCTGCATCCTAATTACCTGAACCGCGGACGCATATTTAAAGCATTTACATAAGCGCGCGATCAATTGTGCCCGCGACACGGTATTATTTATTCAGCGACACAACACAAGTTACGTGTGTTTTAAAGATCACGCCGATGACGCAAAGATGTGATGTCGCAATGACGTCACTACAGAAGAGGTAACAACCACCACCTTGTCTCCGTGTGCACGTCAGGGGGCATTTCTATTAGAGAGCGGAATTACTTCAGTGGGCGTAATTGTTAGAATCCGGCGAGATTTGCATGGCGTACTTTACCGAAAGTGCCATAGAAATCCCGATCTGTTAGACCATTTTCTCGAAATAAATCTTGGTGTTTCCTTTTCGTTTATTTTCTCAATCTTGATTTTCTCTGGTAGGTTCTGATACAGCTATTTTACGGACTCCTTTTTCCTCGATTACTTTTTTCTGTCAGCAGCAACTCAGTGTGGACTGTGAACATATACTCCGGGGACTTTTTTTTCATTCTCCGTCCTTTTCATTTTGAAAGTCACAAAACATGGCAGTGTGGATACCGCTATGACAATAAACCCCGAGCATCATCACCTTCCGTCACGTTTTTAATCTTGAATTGGGCCCAAGTCAATCAAGCTACTGTTTGTGTCAAGCTATAGAAAAACTTGCAAATCCGATAATGAACTTGGCGTCAGTAGTTAGAGTGCAAATATGAGGCCAGTGTTTACGCGCGTCGCGGCCCGTCTTGTCAAACACGTGTCAGTAGTTCGTGTAACGTTTGATTTGTACACGGTTGTATACAAATGGGAGAGAAGAAGAGTGTATGTTATGCTGTCTCATTCGAGCTCCGTGAACGACTCGTTTAACATTCTTCGACAGAGGTATTGGGAGGAACGTGCTTGCGACGAGATCGAAAAGTTCTTGCAGAACAAAACAACACAGTAGGAAGATCTCAATTACTATATAGTTTTTTTCGGAGCAAAATCTAAACTTGTTTCTAAAATTCTTAGGTATAGCACTTACTCGTCACTGTAACACGTTACAACCACCTTGTCGTAATCAAATACAGCAGCATAGGGGCAAATTTACTGATACCACAGATACTGAGTCTAACTGTAGTCAGCTGTAAAAGTCGATCAAAATGATCTTTACGTCACACCTGGCCATAATGTAAGTTTTACCGCACGCTGCGCGTACGGTAAAACTCGCATTGTGGCCAGGCGAAGACGTAAAATTGTGTACTCACCACAGGTAGTAAAAGACAAAGCCCTCTATCGCATATTTACAACCCTCGCCTGCGGCTCGGGTCACAAATACCTGCGATTTCGGGCTCTCTTTCTTTTACAGCCCTTGGTAAGTAATGTACTATTATTCCCTTGTAAAGGTGGGCGCTCTGGGCTATTAAATCTTCTTTACGCGCTCATGCACCCCACCCGTCACGCCTAATGAAATTGGACCTCTACCTACGCTTAGTTACAACGAATCGCGACGTCTAGATATATATGTATCTATTTGTGGGTGGGCGTTGAGGTGAGCTTAAAACAAGTTACAGAATAGCGGGGCTGCTCGCGCCTTCCTTAATCCTCTACATTATTTCGCATGTTATCGGCTACCAGCGTAGCGGCGCACTTGGCACTGAATTTGGGAAGCTAAGCTATATGTGTGCGCTTACTGTGCCTCGTTTACCGCTCGGGGGTCACGCGCGGCATTTTCCGATTCTAGGATCTTACACCATCCGTGATGACGATGATAGAGGTCCTTCAGTACGTAAGTAGGAACTAGTAAAGGCTGAACTGTGCGCTTACTGTGCCTCGTTTACCGCTCGGGGGTCACGCGCGGCATTTTCCGATTCTAGGATCTTACACCATCCGTGATGACGATGATAGAGGTCCTTCAGTACGTAAGTAGGAACTAGTAAAGGCTGAACTGTGCGCTTACTGTGCCTCGTTTACCGCTCGGGGGTCACGCGCGGCATTTTCCGATTCTTAGGATCTTACACCATCCGTGATGACGATGATAGAGGTCCTTCAGTACGTAAGTAGGAACTAGTAAAGGCTGAACTGTGCGCTTACTGTGCCTCGTTTACCGCTCGGGGGTCACGCGCGGCATTTTCTGATTCTAGGATCTTACACCATCCGTGATGACGATGATAGAGGTCCTTCAGTACGTAAGTAGGAACTAGTAAAGGCTGAACTGTGCGCTTACTGTGCCTCGTTTTCCGCTCGGGGGTCACGCGCGGCATTTTCCGATTCTAGGATCTTACACCATCCGTGATGACGATGATAGAGGTCCTTCAGTACGTAAGTAGGAACTAGTAAAGGCTGAACTGTGCGCTTACTGTGCCTCGTTTACCGCTCGGGGGTCACGCGCGGCATTTTCCGATTCTAGGATCTTACACCATCCGTGATGACGATGATAGAGGTCCTTCAGTACGTAAGTAGGAACTAGTAAAGGCTGAACTGTGCGCTTACTGTGCCTCGTTTACCGCTCGGGGGTCACGCGCGGCATTTTCCGATTCTAGGATCTTACACCATCCGTGATGACGATGATAGAGGTCCTTCAGTACGTAAGTAGGAACTAGTAAAGGCTGAACTGTGCGCTTACTGTGCCTCGCTTACCGCTCGGGGGTCACGCGCGGCATTTTCCGATTCTAGGATCTTACACCATCCGTGATGACGATGATAGAGGTCCTTCAGTACGTAAGTAGGAACTAGTAAAGGCTGAACTGTGCGCTTACTGTGCCTCGTTTACCGCTCGGGGGTCACGCGCGGCATTTTCCGATTCTAGGATCTTACACCATCCGTGATGACGATGATAGAGGTCCTTCAGTACGTAAGTAGGAACTAGTAAAGGCTGAACTGTGCGCTTACTGTGCCTCGTTTACCGCTCGGGGGTCACGCGCGGCATTTTCCGATTCTAGGATCTTACACCATCCGTGATGACGATGATAGAGGTCCTTCAGTACGTAAGTAGGAACTAGTAAAGGCTGAACTGTGCGCTTACTGTGCCTCGTTTACCGCTCGGGGGTCACGCGCGGCATTTTCCGATTCTAGGATCTTACACCATCCGTGATGACGATGATAGAGGTCCTTCAGTACGTAAGTAGGAACTAGTAAAGGCTGAACTGTGCGCTTACTGTGCCTCGTTTACCGCTCGGGGGTCACGCGCAGCATTTTCCGATTCTAGGATCTTACACCATCCGTGATGACGATGATAGAGGTCCTTCAGTACGTAAGTAGGAACTAGTAAAGGCTGAACTGTGCGCTTACTGTGCCTCGTTTACCGCTCGGGGGTCACGCGCGGCATTTTCCGATTCTAGGATCTTACACCATCCGTGATGACGATGATAGAGGTCCTTCAGTACGTAAGTAGGAACTAGTAAAGGCTGAACTGTGCGCTTACTGTGCCTCGTTTACCGCTCGGGGGTCACGCGCGGCATTTTCCGATTCTTAGGATCTTACACCATCCGTGATGACGATGATAGAGGTCCTTCAGTACGTAAGTAGGAACTAGTAAAGGCTGAACTGTGCGCTTACTGTGCCTCGTTTACCGCTCGGGGGTCACGCGCGGCATTTTCTGATTCTAGGATCTTACACCATCCGTGATGACGATGATAGAGGTCCTTCAGTACGTAAGTAGGAACTAGTAAAGGCTGAACTGTGCGCTTACTGTGCCTCGTTTACCGCTCGGGGGTCACGCGCGGCATTTTCCGATTCTAGGATCTTACACCATCCGTGATGACGATGATAGAGGTCCTTCAGTACGTAAGTAGGAACTAGTAAAGGCTGAACTGTGCGCTTACTGTGCCTCGTTTACCGCTCGGGGGTCACGCGCGGCATTTTCCGATTCTAGGATCTTACACCATCCGTGATGACGATGATAGAGGTCCTTCAGTACGTAAGTAGGAACTAGTAAAGGCTGAACTGTGCGCTTACTGTGCCTCGTTTACCGCTCGGGGGTCACGCGCGGCATTTTCCGATTCTAGGATCTTACACCATCCGTGATGACGATGATAGAGGTCCTTCAGTACGTAAGTAGGAACTAGTAAAGGCTGAACTGTGCGCTTACTGTGCCTCGTTTACCGCTCGGGGGTCACGCGCGGCATTTTCCGATTCTAGGATCTTACACCATCCGTGATGACGATGATAGAGGTCCTTCAGTACGTAAGTAGGAACTAGTAAAGGCTGAACTGTGCGCTTACTGTGCCTCGTTTACCGCTCGGGGGTCACGCGCGGCATTTTCCGATTCTTAGGATCTTACACCATCCGTGATGACGATGATAGAGGTCCTTCAGTACGTAAGTAGGAACTAGTAAAGGCTGAACTGTGCGCTTACTGTGCCTCGTTTACCGCTCGGGGGTCACGCGCGGCATTTTCTGATTCTAGGATCTTACACCATCCGTGATGACGATGATAGAGGTCCTTCAGTACGTAAGTAGGAACTAGTAAAGGCTGAACTGTGCGCTTACTGTGCCTCGTTTTCCGCTCGGGGGTCACGCGCGGCATTTTCCGATTCTAGGATCTTACACCATCCGTGATGACGATGATAGAGGTCCTTCAGTACGTAAGTAGGAACTAGTAAAGGCTGAACTGTGCGCTTACTGTGCCTCGTTTACCGCTCGGGGGTCACGCGCGGCATTTTCCGATTCTAGGATCTTACACCATCCGTGATGACGATGATAGAGGTCCTTCAGTACGTAAGTAGGAACTAGTAAAGGCTGAACTGTGCGCTTACTGTGCCTCGTTTACCGCTCGGGGGTCACGCGCGGCATTTTCCGATTCTAGGATCTTACACCATCCGTGATGACGATGATAGAGGTCCTTCAGTACGTAAGTAGGAACTAGTAAAGGCTGAACTGTGCGCTTACTGTGCCTCGCTTACCGCTCGGGGGTCACGCGCGGCATTTTCCGATTCTAGGATCTTACACCATCCGTGATGACGATGATAGAGGTCCTTCAGTACGTAAGTAGGAACTAGTAAAGGCTGAACTGTGCGCTTACTGTGCCTCGTTTACCGCTCGGGGGTCACGCGCGGCATTTTCCGATTCTAGGATCTTACACCATCCGTGATGACGATGATAGAGGTCCTTCAGTACGTAAGTAGGAACTAGTAAAGGCTGAACTGTGCGCTTACTGTGCCTCGTTTACCGCTCGGGGGTCACGCGCGGCATTTTCCGATTCTAGGATCTTACACCATCCGTGATGACGATGATAGAGGTCCTTCAGTACGTAAGTAGGAACTAGTAAAGGCTGAACTGTGCGCTTACTGTGCCTCGTTTACCGCTCGGGGGTCACGCGCGGCATTTTCCGATTCTAGGATCTTACACCATCCGTGATGACGATGATAGAGGTCCTTCAGTACGTAAGTAGGAACTAGTAAAGGCTGAACTGTGCGCTTACTGTGCCTCGTTTACCGCTCGGGGGTCACGCGCGGCATTTTCCGATTCTAGGATCTTACACCATCCGTGATGACGATGATAGAGGTCCTTCAGTACGTAAGTAGGAACTAGTAAAGGCTGAACTGTGCGCTTACTGTGCCTCGCTTACCGCTCGGGGGTCACGCGCGGCATTTTCCGATTCTAGGATCTTACACCATCCGTGATGACGATGATAGAGGTCCTTCAGTACGTAAGTAGGAACTAGTAAAGGCTGAACTGTGCGCTTACTGTGCCTCGTTTACCGCTCGGGGGTCACGCGCGGCATTTTCCGATTCTAGGATCTTACACCATCCGTGATGACGATGATAGAGGTCCTTCAGTACGTAAGTAGGAACTAGTAAAGGCTGAACTGTGCGCTTACTGTGCCTCGTTTACCGCTCGGGGGTCACGCGCGGCATTTTCCGATTCTAGGATCTTACACCATCCGTGATGACGATGATAGAGGTCCTTCAGTACGTAAGTAGGAACTAGTAAAGGCTGAACTGTGCGCTTACTGTGCCTCGTTTACCGCTCGGGGGTCACGCGCGGCATTTTCCGATTCTAGGATCTTACACCATCCGTGATGACGATGATAGAGGTCCTTCAGTACGTAAGTAGGAACTAGTAAAGGCTGAACTGTGCGCTTACTGTGCCTCGTTTACCGCTCGGGGGTCACGCGCAGCATTTTCCGATTCTAGGATCTTACACCATCCGTGATGACGATGATAGAGGTCCTTCAGTACGTAAGTAGGAACTAGTAAAGGCTGAACTGTGCGCTTACTGTGCCTCGTTTACCGCTCGGGGGTCACGCGCGGCATTTTCCGATTCTAGGATCTTACACCATCCGTGATGACGATGATAGAGGTCCTTCAGTACGTAAGTAGGAACTAGTAAAGGCTGAACTGTGCGCTTACTGTGCCTCGTTTACCGCTCGGGGGTCACGCGCGGCATTTTCCGATTCTTAGGATCTTACACCATCCGTGATGACGATGATAGAGGTCCTTCAGTACGTAAGTAGGAACTAGTAAAGGCTGAACTGTGCGCTTACTGTGCCTCGTTTACCGCTCGGGGGTCACGCGCGGCATTTTCTGATTCTAGGATCTTACACCATCCGTGATGACGATGATAGAGGTCCTTCAGTACGTAAGTAGGAACTAGTAAAGGCTGAACTGTGCGCTTACTGTGCCTCGTTTACCGCTCGGGGGTCACGCGCGGCATTTTCCGATTCTAGGATCTTACACCATCCGTGATGACGATGATAGAGGTCCTTCAGTACGTAAGTAGGAACTAGTAAAGGCTGAACTGTGCGCTTACTGTGCCTCGTTTACCGCTCGGGGGTCACGCGCGGCATTTTCGGGCGTCGGCACGCGATATTGCCCCCGCCCGGGATTAGGTATGCGGGTGGCGGGTCAAGGTCAAAGAGCGCTTAAGGTGAGGGTAATGAGAGATAGATTCGACTAAGCATATAGTAGTTACAGTTGTCTGCAACGTGTGACAGACTGAATGCGGCGCTTCTAAAAATTATATGGCAACTACATTTCCGTATCAGATAGTTTTCGTTATGTGTCCTTTCATTGTGAAATAATTTGAGAGTTTATAAACAACTTTCAGTTATAAATACACATTACAGTGCCTATTTGTGTAAGATTGTCCTCAAAATATTGCTTTAAAAATATTAATTGACTGATTTTCATAAAAATGCTGCTGTCAATAGGGGACGGTGTCTGGTTACCGGTGTTATGGGTGGTTATATGTTATTGGTTATGGGTTGCCTTTTTGTCACTGTTGTATTATAAAAAAAATGTGATAAAGCGGCTGGCGCCGGCGAGGAGAATTTGTGGAAATAACGAAAGGCGGCGTAAATGCAGAGTTCCGGAGGCGAGCGAGGGATGCGCGATGCATCCCGTCGGAACGTGTCACGGCGGGGACGCGCGGGGACAGGCTGTCGGGACGTTTCAGTGTTGCCTTTTATCCCGTTCAGCGCATACAATGCCCGCTCCAAACGGTACAGACTTACTTAAATACCTATATAAATATGTATATCAGTCAATGGCATAAAGCAGAGTGCTCGTCCGACGTTGATACGGTGGAAGCGTGGAAGGGATGCGTCCCGTGGCAACTCGGATCATATCTATGCACTATGAACTGCAGATATTCACATACGATTTTTCGCATATTATCGGTTACGAGCAAATAGCGCTACGAAATTGTTCACAGTGAATGGACGGGCTGCCCGAGGGCTTCAGATGTGGGCAAGCTACCCCGGGTTTTGACTACAAGCGGATATAAACCTGCTTCAAGCTACGGCGTAGCGCTGGCTCCTATACCTACTCAGCTCTGAATGTGTTGTTACGTGGGTGACTCTACAGAAGTTATACAAATATGTTTCCCGACAACCTACTATTTGATGATGACCAATAATACGCATCGATATAGCAGTCTCAACTATTTTATAAGACAAATTATTCAAGTTCGTATTAGTTTAAGTTTACAACATCTCTTCTGTCACTCTGTATTCACCTACTCTCACCTCAATATTATCGATATTTCAGAAAAAAATAGACGTTTACCTTATACTCCTTATATAGCATAGCAGTTGGCATACTTGGCATACACTCGAACTCGCTGACTGAACATTTATCTTCTTCAGTCAGTAGCATTAAACAGCACATCGAAAATGAATGTTGATTTCTCGCGAACATGACGGCCAAAGATAACGCTGACTCATCCAATATTCAGAGCCTCGTCCGAACTCACTTCCTCGTCCAAGCTCCTTCAAATGTGTACTTAATCTTTTAGAACAATAGGTCGCTTTTTGCTATATTAATCCGAGTGATATATGAGGTTGAATGCAAGCGGTATCCGGCATGTCAGCCTCTTCCATGCTACCCTCCTCGTTGTTTAAAAGTCGACTTAAATTAGCAGGAAACTTGGTCGCATTTTCGACGACAGGGGTGGATCAGATACGAGGCTGACGATGACTTTTTAAAATCAGCTTTCCTTTCATTTGACTGAAACAGTAAAACCAAATTAAGGGCTAATTCCGGCGCTTTATCTGGCTAATTAAATCGCAGCGGCCGCTGGCGACCGGTGATTAGGTAACTCATTAGGCCACGCCGGCATTACTGGGTAATTACAAATTATGGATCACGTCGAGTGCGTTGTTTGTACTTGGAAATAAGGCTTCCTGGCACCTAGTTCACCGACCTGACATAGATACTTCACTGAATATTTCTAAACAGGACTGCTGGGTTTACTGGACGTTACTTGTATACCCACAGGAATGTACTGCAAATTCTCAGATATGACGTACGTACGTAGGGTCGTAGATAGTTACTTTTTACCGCCCAAATGTGCCAAAACGACAAAACGTCATGGAAAACATGACCACAAAACCTATCATGCTAGCTAGCACACACCTCCGCATCCTCGCATACACCCGAACGTGGCTGATATCACCGGTCAGTGACGCAAACGTTCAGTTTTACATTAGTAAACAAGTTACTATGTGACGGCTTTGCCGCACAAACGAGACTACCCTAACCGGGCGGTTTGCACCAAACTATCTGTAATCGTAAATAAGCGGTGTTCGTTAAAATCTGAATGTATGGAAACTTTGACAAATTTCTATGGAATGATGAATGACAGCTACCGGCTTCATGTTTAACGTTGATACTTGATCGGTCTGTAATTGTGGTGCAACCCGCCCTAACCGCGTGTTCACACTGCGTCCGTTTCCGTGTCCGGGAGGCATCCGTCTCTTTCGCACTCGGGCGAAACATCGCAAGCGAGAAAAAGAGGGATGGCTCCCGGACACGGAAACGGACGCAGTGTGAACACTTGGTAACTGACGACGACGTGCTATGGTCGAGGTCTAGACTGTCTAGAGGTAGAGCGGAATAGCATGATTTTTCAAAACATCGGTTTGTTAGATAGATGACGTTCTAGGCGTTAGTTGAGGCACAACATTATTTCATCCGATAATTATCTCACTTAAGGTACTGGTCCCCATGCTGTTTAGTAGCATGCTCGTTTGAGCATGCTCAATTATTATATAGGTATGCAAGTAGCATGCTACTTATAGCAACTTTACATTTACACATGCTATTTGCTCGAAACTAGCATGCTTTCGTGCTACTAAAGAGCATGTGTAACAGTACCTTTAGTGTCCTTTAGTGCCGCCCAATGGGACAAGTACCATCTGAGAGATCGCAATCAAATACTTACGCTGTAGGTATTTTGTGAGACTGAGGGTGGGTTGCAACAGACCGCCTGTGATCGTAAGCGGTGTTCGTTAAAATCTGAATGTATGGAGAGTTTGACAAGTTTCTATGGCGTGACAGCTACCGGCGCCATATTTAACGTTGAATGAATCAATGAATGATGATTTATTTGAAACACACATGGCATGGCATGGCAGGCATGAAGTGCCACGACGCTGATTTTCAGTGAATCCATTTAAACAGTACAAAACAAAAATAAAAACAAAACAAAACAAATAACAAAGAACATCAAGCGAAGCAACAGACATTTCAGCGAAGACACAGTTTAACTTGCGAAAAGCATAGCATATGAATATAACGTATAAATAAATAATTGAATAAATAATGTGTATAAAATATCACTATAAAATATACAACAGCAACATACAACAATATTTTAATTTTTATATCGTCGGCTAGATAGAGGACGCTTGTTCCATTAGCAGATGAATTTTTAACTTGTTTTTAAAAGTGACCAGAGAACTAGAGTTTCTTATTGGCGGTGGAATGTTGTTCCAGCATCGCGTGGCAGTTGATCGGTGTGTAATCGTAAGTTGGTGCAACCCGCCCTAAGGAAGTAAACTAGAACGCTTGTACATATGTAGACATATCGTAGCGCGTCATCGGGCTTGCAATTTGCGGTACAGTTAATATGAAATGCGGAGCCAGGGGAGATATTAGGCGTTTGATTACACGCGCCTCAAGGTTCACGCCTCCCCTCTGGGCTTACCAGCAATTCAATGAACCAATAAAAACCGAACTCGTAGTACGCACAGTGGTTACGAATCTCGGAGTCATGATATAATGGGGAGGAGTGAGGTGAGTTCGGTTGTGAACCGCGCACCTGTAATATTAACGTTTCGATCAGGCTACACGTGCTCATCTCATCACGGGGCCTATACAAGTGTACGAGCGAAGTGAACGCGTACAACTAGCGCCTGGAGCCCGGGCTCCGGGTAGCGCCGAGCGAGGCGTTGCACTGCGCAGTATAGAAGCGTCTTCAGCCGCGTGTACGGTCACGCGAAATTGCGCACGACATCACAGACTCTGACATACACACAAATATGTTCCCTTATCGGGCCCGTCAGTTTCGCAGACATGGTTATTAGATTTCCGCTAGACTAGGCTACCGGTCGTCAAATAAATTATACTTCGAAAGGTTCTTCTATCGTACAGTCAGCGTCAAAAGTAACTGCGCAATTGACGTCTTCAAAAGCTCTTATTCCCTTTTAATTGAAGCGCTCATAGCCTAGCGGCGCCTGCGAGTCGGAAACGATAACGCAGGTTAAGCAAAGATGGCAGCGGTCAGTCTTTGGATGGGTGACCGCCTGATGTTTGAGTGGTTAACATAAATGAGCGCTTCCGTGCTTTGGAAGGCACGCTAAGCAGTTGATCCCGGCTGCTGTCTATGACAGTAGTCGTTAAGCCGAGTTAGATCGAGGCCTTCGGGCGGCTTAAGAACTTCTAACAGTCGAGTTGCCCACTCACTTGACAAAGGGGGGACAACTGTCACTCGCGTCCGCAGGAGCTACCCACCACAACCCTGCACGTGTCCCCGGGGTGGTACTAAAGAGTGACAAACTATTAAAGGCCAAAATATGCCATACGATTAAATACATAAATTCCCTTTAATAAAGACTTGACGTCTTCGTTTGCCCATTTACTTTTGATACTGACTGTACCCTAATTGTCATAGTAAATGCCGACGACTGGCGAAATTCAGGAGAATGTAATAACTATAAACGCCGTTTAACAGTAAACATATTTGACTAGACTCCGGTTTTTCTATTTGACACCATTTCTTCCTGTTCACTTGACCTCCGACCCGACATTGACACCGTACTCCGGTAACGCGTCTCCCGTAACCCTGTTTAACGACATTATCATCTCGCGAAGGCGCCAGCCAGCTCATTAATATTTTTAATTAAATCCACCGCGAGCGTGACGCGCGTTTAAGGCGCCGTAGGTTCATGGCCTTCTATCCCTCTCACTGAGCATAAGCGTGAGCGAGATGGAAGTGCGTGCTCGGAAGTGCGGATATCATTTTTTTTTTTAATTTTTTGGGCGTTTAAATAAATAAAAAAGTAATCACTGAGTTCTCTCAAACATGATTTTGCCGATTTATAGAAGCAATTTTAAGCTTTTGTGCATAATTTGTTACGAATATTAAGTGTATTTTAGACCAATGCTCGTGATTTTTTTCTATCGAGCGAAAATTGCTTAATCTTGTTTCGAAACACTGATCTCGCTGCAGAAAAGCCTCAAGATTACTATTCGTATTTTTTTGAAACCATATTATTATAAACAGAAGCATTATATTGTTTCAAAAACTCTGTTCGCTTAACTTCGCTGAACCTACGGCGCCTTAAGAGGGAATGCTATGGGTCATTTTTCCATACAAACGTTCTCGACTGTTTCCTCCCTGGTTTTTGAACCTAGATCAATAATTTTTTTATACAAAATTAATATCATCATTATCTATGTCGGTACGTTTTTATTTATTGGATATTTTTGATTATATAGAAGTTAGGCTACTTCAAACATCGCTTAAAACTCCAAAATAAATTGACCGCAAACAGACGCCTAGTATACAAATCGTATAATAATAAGCACAAAAATCAAAACGGTCCGACACAGAATGTCTCCTTCCCATTCAATTTCCAAAATTTCGTTAAGATTGGTTAAGTTTTGGAGGAGGAAACAGTCGACAACGAAACCTCGATTTTGATGATTTCTGTATCGGATTTTTACTCTGAGCTGCAGTTGTCGCGTCGCGTAGTATTACCTCTTAAGGGCTCCACGCGACAGACCCCATTATTCACACAAGCGAGTCTACGCGCTTCGTATACAGAGGGAAACAGCTATCTGTCAGGTTAGAAGTAATATACAAATGTCATTACAACATTTTGGAGGGAAAAATTTAATTTTATGGTGCATTTATACAAATACAGGTATTCTGTTCTAACCTGCAGGGAAGAGTGTGACAACCGCAACGTTGACGGGGAATTATTGCTCGAAAGTAAGTGCACCAGAGGCAGATAAGGACTGACTTCACGGTACAAACAAAAGCCGGTATGCGTTACTGTCCACGCGGCACTGAACTGAAGGCACGCCTGAACCGTGCCGGCCGCGTGTCGTGCTCCACACAATAAATCATGCACATCCGAGCCGTTACCGGTGGGACCTCTACGTACCATGCAAGACCACTCGGAAACGTACTTGTAAGGAGATAGTCGGATGATTAGATATCCAATGAGGGCGCGCGAACTGTGTCGCGGGGACTATCCGTCTCTTTCTAACTAAAACACTTAGTTCGCGCGCCGTCTTGTGATAACATGTTGGTATATACCTACGTAGCATTTCGATCGTCTTTCCAACACAATGCGGCTGTAGGGTCCTAGCATTTTCCCTTAAGGAGCCCGGGGTCCGCTTTGGCACCTAATCCCAAGATGTGGCGTAATAGGTATGTTTGTACTGCGCGCTGTGGGCGGTGAAGGGAGCACTGCAGTACCTACACGTATCACTACTCCATGAAACCCCTCGGGACAAGATCCGCGAGCTAATTCATTAACCTCCACTTAATTAAACCTATTATTATTATTACAGCCGATTTTCCCACTCTTATCTACTCCATTGACGTATATAGGTATCCGGTAGGTACGTAATTGTGTTTTATTAATAGCACATTGGTTGGGCCTTGGGCCGCTGCTGTTGCTAGACGCAGAAATGGCAGGGAATTTACATCAGGAAATAATAAACTTTTTTATGGCAAAATCCCCTGAGGAAGAATCTCTTATTGTTATGAATAAATTAACACTAACTCGTTGTGTGTAATGCGCGTGCACGTGGTAATGCACGTTCAAAATCGTTATATACAAGTAACACCGGCCTATTTCACTTGACAATCATCATCAGACTATGACTTCGCTGTAGATTGTTGGATTTACACATACAGTTACTCGCTTCATACAACCATCGTTGCTTGTTCGCTCAGAAATACAACAGTTTATGGCGAATTTGAATTGTCTGACGTTATTTTACCAGTCATGTTTTAATTGGTGGATTATGGCAGTATCTGCCATCTTTGGTGATGCAATGCATTCTAAAACAACAAATTGCATTAAATATGGTCTTCTATGTTACAGTGTAACAGATATGCCGAGAGTCAAATTGCTGGCACTTTGGCAAACGTCCATATTATTATTACCCGGGCATTGTGTTTGCCCGCCATTTAACTTGGCGAACTTATCTCGCAAGAGTTCGAGCGGTGAAACACCCCGGAATATTCTCTCGGAACTCGATTACGCACAAGTCGCACAACTTATGGGATTCTACTCATTAATTGAATCTGGCGTCACTTTGCGGAAATAAATTCCCTTGCCATTACGCTAAATGGTAACTTAGGGACGGCATATGTTATGTTTACTTTCGTATCTTTGGATAAGTAGGTACATATACCCTTCCTCCGCAAAAATAAACAACCCACCAATTTTTAATTAGACTTTCGACACGCGTTTTACCTGTCATGAGGCATCTTTTAAGGGGTTCACCCTTGTTAGACCAAACAACTTTTGGCCAAATGTTTCATTTGACCTAATGCATTTTAATCTTAAATAGAAAGCTTTATAGGATTATTATAAAACAAACCTAACCTAATGATTTCTATTTGATGATATTCAAAGAATACCCGTAAATACCACTGTTTTGACGAAAAATTCATTAGTTCAAATGAAACATTTGTCAAAAATTTGGCTATAAGTTGTTTGGTCAAGAGACAGGACCCCCCTTTTAAGGCTCAAAAAAGCGATTGTCGCTAATTGACCTACATGTATTTAGCGTAACGTTTTAGTTAGATTTATTCCGTTTGGATTACACATCGGTAATAGCAATAGCAGATATTGAATTCTGTATGTTTTTGCTATCCGACATGTATCACATAGCTATCAGTTTGCTCGGAACGTTTCTTTGTCTATTACGTAGGTATATCTGAGATAATCTCAAAGTTACAAAAAGATAACTGGAGGGACTCTCTGTATCGTTATAGATTATCAGCAGGACGTGAACTGGAACCACGTGACGACCTTCCGACTGCAGGCGTATCTGCGGAGATTATCTTATCACACGCGGTCGTACGATGTAATCGGCACTTGATTGATGAGTAGGTGAAGTTCGATGATTGTTTATTGCCTCTGTAGGCCAGGTACACTTGTCGCAAAATCGAAGTATTCTCCTGGGAATCTAACCGCTGGAAGTGTGACGTCGCGTAGTCGAGTATGCGGTTGTCAGGGCATTCCACTTCCAAGGAGTCCGTCCGTCCGAACGCGGTAGCCATTCGCATCGGTGCACCACTAATAGATAGAAGTGATTGATTGGCGAACCGAAGCACGTGTTGTGAGAGATAATACAGACTACAGAGAGATAATTTGATTCTGGTAATTTTCCTGACAAAACAGTGAAACTTCTAAACTTAGCACATCTAATCTAGGCTGGAAAGCGACATATGTCCACTCTCACGTCTGTCTTTCAAATTCAGAAATACAGTTTTATTTCACTTGTTTTTTTTTTAAATTACTGTACTTATTATATTTTGCTGTGTTTTGTTTACGGCGCTGTTATTGTTTGAAATAAATTGCAACAAATGCTTTCCTTTCTTTATTTCATTGTTCAAAGTGGGAATATGTCACCTGTAAAATATCGCCGATGAAATAGCGGTCCCCTGTGCTAAAGCTAACAGTTGTGAATACTGCAAAGTTAAGCAGCGTGTCTAAAACGAATGAAACGAGTAACGAACTGCATTAGCAGTGTTGTTGCCAAAACAAGGTTGTTGATATTACCGCGACCGCAACTCGCGTCAGCGACCGCGGTGGCGACGCGAAGCGGAAACATGGTGTTTTGTTGCTGGTGGTTAATCAGGTCGCCAGAGCTTCGGAACATGTCGGTTGGTTGAGAAGAGACCTGCATTTGTTTCCTAAGCGGACAACATGGCGAATCCTCGATTCACCGTATACCTGAGGGTTGGCAGTCACGGCACGGCTGGCACAAGATCGCGTGGGAAATATGTCGCGTGCGACATAGACTACCCCTCTCTTACTAGTGACAAACAGATTAGGGCGCTTAATATCAGCTCGGTAAAGCCTTAGATCCACGCTTCACACGACCATCAGGCGGGTCCTAGTCTTGTTTACCACTATTGTGACATTTGAAATGTAATAATAAACAGCGTAAGCGCTCATTTCTGGAAATACACCTTTAAGGAAAAGTCTCCGCAATTCAGCTCTTTCATATACCGGATGAATGCTATAGATGTAACAAAGCTCGCAACATTTCCTCAGCTCCTCTTCTCTCGAAAACATTATTTCCCTCTTGGAGACTTAGAGGAAACAATGCTGTAATTAATGTAAATGTTCCAACGAATTGGGAGGAAACTCAATCAGCTCCTAAAAAGCCTAACGAATTAAAAAAGTTTACATGTTTAGATAATTGGTTGTTTAGATGTTTGGATGTTTGTTACTCTTACTCAATCACGCTTAAACGGCTCAACTGATTTGGATGAAATTTGTCACGAAGATAGTTTGTAGCCTGAATTAAAATACAAGGTAGTTTTTATCCTGAGTCCACACAGAGGAAGTCGCGGGCGGAAGCTAGCTATTAAGAGGAAACAAAAAGGTGGAGATAGTTGAGAAATAGGTATTTGTAAAATGTATTGCTGTCGCGCCAACCTCAAGCCTCCCCCACAGAGCGCGATAGTGACAACTGCAGCTTGGACCGAAAATACAATAGGTATTGATTAAAGAATGTTTTCCTTTTTTTAAATAATCTAGTCAAAATTGTTTTCTGGATGTTTGAACACAGCGGAAAATCTGGCATTTTTTTTCGGTTTCAAGAATAAATTTATGAAAAAAAAGGAAAACGGAACATGTCAATAGTAGCCATAGATTTATGGAAAAAAAAGACCGGGTTGCACTCCAGGAGTGCCGGCAGAAGTGAAAACTCAATAATATTGTAACAGTTTTTCGATCAGGTCACGTGACATCTTACGGTGTCACCCTAAAAATGAATTTGACGCAAACTTATAAACAATTATCAATTATTTATGCGGACGGGCCGCGGGCGCGTTGGGTGCGACGGGCCGGCTCGCCCGTCGGCGGCGGCAAACAAAATACCAATTTGTTTTTGCCGTTGCCAAATATTTTTCAAAGCTTTATCTCTTTAAGAATAGCGTCCAAATTCGAACTATTCGAATTTGCAAGAACAGCAGACGGCGGCGGCGAACAAAATATCAATTTGTTTTTGCCGTTGGTAAATATTTTTCAAAGCTTTATCTCTTTAGGAATAACGTCCAAATTCGAACTATTCGAATTTTCTCAATAGCAAAACGGTGAAGGACGCTTGGACAAAATTACAAATTTATTTGCAGGATATGCTATTGCAAAAAGTGTTTAACGGCTTTATACTCTTACGAATAGCGTTCAGTTTTGAATGAAGTCGAATCGGATAGCAGCAAAATATAAAAGTTTATGACCTCCTTCACATCTGACGTCACAAAAATCTGTCGCGTATGTAACATTTTTTCTTTTTGTGTAAAAACTTTGACACGAAACTGGGTCCTGTAACACAGGGTTTCCTAGCTCAGGACACAGGGTCGTGATAAGTATATTGTATTCTTTTTTTTTGTCTAATAAACTATTTACATATAATAGTGATTCACGGTTGTGAATAAAACAAAGGCGAAATCTGCGTTTCTCTGTAAAGACAAAAGATTTATTTTGAAATCGAACTTATAACATCTAACCTACTACAATATTTGTTTATATAATAGAATTTACCTGTAAAGACAAAAGAAACAACATTTAAAGCCTCTATTTTAGGGTTTTGTTATTTCTTTCACACAAAATCAATCACATCTATCTTATAGTAATGAACAATCTTTTCATATTTTGCTAGTCATCAATGTTAATGTCATAACTGTCATTCATGACATTTGGTAAACTCTATGGCTAAAGCGGCTGGCCGCGTTCAGATTAACATTAAGAAAATAGTTATTACGATTTTCTTTACATCTCCCTCCTGGAAGAAAACAATTGCAAAGGAGAAGTCAGTGGCGCAATTGTTTATTTAGGTACTAAGTACCACTGGAGACAATTTTGTAATGTGGTAAAGGTTTGATTCCAGTTTCTTGTGGCCTGCATCAACTTCATAGATGGAGCTTGAAATCTGTTTTAGAATCTTAAATGGTCCAATTCTTAATTCATCCATCTTCTTCCTATTCAGTCGATTCCCATTTTCTACATAGACCATGTCTCCCATTTCAAATTTGTGTATTTTTCTATGCTGGTCGAACTTTTCTTTATTATATTTGTGAGATCTTATTGTGTTGTTGTAAGCTAATTTTCTATCTCTTCTCAGGTCTTCCTTTGAGCTTTTCGTTTTTAATTCTAATGGCAAAATATTTACGTTTTCACCTTCTAAGAGGTATTTCGGAGTAAATTTCGTGACTGTGTGTTCTGTTTCATTATATTTTTCTACACATTTCTGTGCAATAGTAGTCCAGGCTGTTTTCTTATTACTTTCATTTATTGTACATCTTATCTTATTGACTAAAGTTTGATTTAGTCTTTCATTAAGACCATTAGAAAATGGTGCATCTACAGCAGTAAAAACCATTTTTATATTTTCATTTTTTAGGTAATCTTTAAATTCTTTTGAATTTATACCGGGATATTGGTCTGTTAATATCATATCGATATTATAACTTTGAGTAACATATTTTATTAGTTTAATAAAATCAGCAGAGGTTTGATTTTTAGACGTCAAAATATAGGCATATCTTGTGAAATGATCAACTAGAAGATGTATGTATTTTTTTGTTGACCGTGATCCTCCAAAGCCTCCAATTGTATCAATAGATACAATTTCAAACGGACGACTTGCTGGACCAAAATGTGACATTAAGCCATATTTTGATTTCCTCCTCGATTTGTTCTTTATACATATTTCACATTCGTCACAAATTTTCTTGATGTTGGTGAACATTTCTTGCTGTGTAGAATGGTGTTATTTTATTTATCATTTGGCTTCTCCCAATGTGGCAGTAAGTATTGTGAACATCCTTAATGAGGGTCTTGCTAAACGCTTCTGATAGTATGATTTTATTTCTACATTTGTTCTCTTTGTAATAAACTTTGTTCTCCAATATGATGTTTGTTTTCCCATTTTGTAGTTCTTGATTGTTGTGTTGATCATTTTTTATATCTTCTAGCTTTATTAGATTTACAACTTTCATAACGTCATCAGTGTTGTCATCTGGCTCTAGGACCGGATTTCTGCTTAAACAGTCTGCCTCTTGATTGGATTTTCCTGGATTGTATTTTATTTTGAAATTATATTGTGATAGATAATAAGTCATATCACCAAGTTCCTCATCAGTTCTCGCCTTGATATTCATATTTTCCAATGGTTTATGATCGGAGTATACCATAAATTCTTTTCCCATAAGCCAGTGCTGCCAATATTTAACAGCTTCTTTTATTGCAAGGCATTCCAGATATATGGCCTTTTTCCTTTTTTGAGTATCAGTTAATTTCTTTGAGAAGTATGCCACTGGCCTACTGTCTCCATTTTTATCTGTTTGTTTCAAAATGGCTGCGACTCCATTGATACTAGCATCCGTATAAATGTTTATTGGCAATTCTGGATCAAATATCTTCAGAATAGGTTTTGAACATAGCAATTCTTTTATTTTTTCGAATGATTCTTGACATGCTGGCGACCATATAAATTTTACATCTTTTCGCAGTAAATTATGTAATGGATCTAGAATAACTGCACTATGTGGTATAAATTTATGGTGAAAATTTACTTTTCCCAGGAACTGGCGTATATTTTTTTTTGTTTTTGGTACTGGAAAATCTTTGACTGCGGTTAAGTAGTCTTTAAGTGGTCTGACTGAATTGTTCTCGACTATATGACCCAGATATTTAGCATGGTTCTTAGCAAAACTACATTTAGAAAATTTAAGTCTCAAACCTTCTGTTAGTATTGCCTCGAGTAGTCTAGACATATGTTGTATGTGTTCTTCGAAAGTTTTTGAAAAAATCAAAATGTCATCTATAAAATTTACCGCAAAATCAGAAAGTTTATGTCTTCTTATGATGTTACTCAATATTCTTTGGAACATAGCCGAAGCCGTCTTTAATCCATATGGAAGGCACGTCCATTGAAAATGGCCCTCTTGTGTGACAAATGCAGTTTTGTATCTATCTTGAATTTTTAAAGGTATTGACCAAAAAGCAGAATTTACATCGAAAGTAGAAAAGTACTTACAGTTTACAGTTTTCACCATTAAATCTTCAATCAATGGGAATGGTTGTGACTGTGGAACAACAATCTTGTTCAAATCTCTGAAATCCACACATAGCCTTGTTTTCTTTCCGTCTTCTTTTTTATATGCCAAAGTTACCGGGGCTGCAAACGGGCTATAAGATTCTTCAATTAAATTATTCTTCAATAGTTTTGATATTTGACCTTCTATTTCTTTTCTGTCTTCTGTGTTGCACCTATATGGACGTTTGCTACAGTATTTATCCACCATCAAGTCTATATGAGCTTCATAATCGCGTACATTGCCGATGTCATATTTATCCTTAGCGAAGACTGATTTATATTTAGCAATTAATTTATCAATCTGTGTTTGTTGATATGAATCTAGATGATCTACTGACATTTCAAATTCATCTGAATTAATGTGTTCGTTAAAATTAACTTCATATCTGCTTTCTGTCTCTTGATTTAAAACCATCTCGGAGCAAATAATATCTTCATCTTTGTCGCCTAGTACATCAGGAATATTGACATCAGATATGTTTGAAGTATTATTTCTACACTCCTCTTTTTCTATTTTCTCACCATTTTGGAACCTCTTTTTATCTTCTGGACTATTATATTGCAAAATCTTTAACTCGTCATCTTGCATTAATTTGAATTTTTTTATACAATCTAGACCTATTAGAAAATCATAAGGAAGATTTTCTATGACAAAAATATCCATATGTGTCTCAATCTTACATATTTTTACTTTTAGTGTTACCACACCTTTTGTTTTCTTCGCACCATTAATAGTTTTCAAGTTTGCCGTGTCTATATCAGTTGTATTTTCTTTATCTTTGATCTTTAATAATTTGGAATTTATTAAAGTCACATTTGAACCAGGGTCATAAACCGCTGTAACTTTTAAAGTATCATTTATTAGCAACTTTACTTTTATTAATGGTGGTACTTCTAGTTTTTTGGATTTTGCTTGTTCAGTTCAACTTCCAATTCTGAGTTATTCACACTTTTCACAACTGCTCTTTGATTTTTCCCTTTAAACCAGCAATTTTCCTGGGGATGGTAGCGTGTTCCTTTATTCTCAGTGACGCAGATGGGACATGGCTTTTTTTCTTCAACCTTTTTTAACTTGCTGTCAAAAGATGTAGAACTCTTTTTATCATACCTATTCTTTACGACCATATGCTCCAATTTTCCTATTTCATTATAGAGATCTTCCGTCTGTTTCAAAGTTTCACGATCAATTTTATCCACTATGTAATTAGGCAAACCCAATGCTATAAGGTCAATCAGTGTTCCAGTGTCAATTGATTTTCTTATTTCCAGTAAGAGTTTTTCTTTCTTCAAGGCATACTCGAGTAATGAACCCGTTTGATACTTAAAGGTAAGAGCGTATCTAATCGGTGACCATCCCTTGTTTGCAAACGTCTCACAGAAGTTTTTTTCCCATTTACTCCACTCTGATTCTACTGTAAATTTAATTAACATACAGCTGTACCAATCAACACTGGAATATTCCAAAAAGTTTTTTAAAATTTCAATCTTTTTTCTGTCTTCGTTAATTTGGAAGCGCTCACATTCCTTATTAAAATCTTGAATCCACTGATAAGCATTAGAATTTTTGCCGGTAAATTGGTTAATCATAAAATCCTTTGCAATTTTCCCCAAATTTTGTGTTTCAGACTTCTTCTGTTTCTCATCAAGTAATTTTTCCAACAGTTTTTCCATTTTTTCATTTGAGGCACAAGGTGTAGATACAGCATTCGTTTCTGAAATTTCTTCTAGGTAAATATCATTAAACTGTATGTTTTCTTCTTCATCCAAGTATACTTTTGATATTTCTTCCGTCAAGGTTATCCAAATTTTTCTTGTTTGGTGTCTTTTTGTTAACGACTTCCGTATTTTTGCATAGTTGGAGGTATCTGTAATTGCTGAATGCATATGCGCAGGCTGGTGTTCCGGTGGTAGTCCAAAAATCTTTCCATCAAGTGTAGCAATTGAGGTTATGCACATAACATTTGATTTTCCATCTGTCGCAGGTTTCACAGCAAAATCAAACCTTAACTTCTCCATGTTTCTTGAAATATTTTGCAGAAAATGTTGTTTTATAATAGTGATTCACGGTTGTGAATAAAACAAAGGCGAAATCTGCGTTTCTCTGTAAAGACAAAAGATTTATTTTGAAATCGAACTTATAACATCTAACCTACTACAATATTTGTTTATATAATAGAATTTACCTGTAAAGACAAAAGAAACAACATTTAAAGCCTCTATTTTAGGGTTTTGTTATTTCTTTCACACAAAATCAATCACATCTATCTTATAGTAATGAACAATCTTTTCATATTTTGCTAGTCATCAATGTTAATGTCATAACTGTCATTCATGACATTTGGTAAACTCTATGGCTAAAGCGGCTGGCCGCGTTCAGATTAACATTAAGAAAATAGTTATTACGATTTTCTTTACATACATTTTTTTTTTTTCATTTTTTTCCCCATCCCAAAAAGTGCTCAGCGCCGCTAAAGAAGTTTTCACTTCAAAAATTGCTCTACTGCCATTATCCAGGGAGAAAACAGGGGACTACGTTTCTATGGAAAAACGGCCCTTGTGTTTCCTCTTAATAATTGACGGCTGCCGAAGAAAAGGCACTCATTGGCCTGTATCAAAGTCAAATATAAGCATTGAAATTTACCTCTGGACGAAGATTGTAAATAAAATGCTCGACTAACCAGTAATAAATCCTTGTTAAATATGTCCCTAAATGTATGCACGGGAGCACATACCTACCTAATCCTGGCACCCGGAGCGGTGCGCGGGCGAGTCGGCAACACTACTGCTCCCGGCGGAGCTCGCAGATGGGAACCTGATCCTTCGCCCACTTCCCGATTCCTATTTAATTACATGTTTATAAATAATGTAGGATCAAACGGAGATTATGCTTGACCGCTGCGGCGCACGCTTCAATGTTAGCTTTGGTCAATCGTTCGAAAGTGTTCGAAATTTAGACTAACTCTGCGAAGAAACTCAAAAGTGTATGTGAAAACTAGCTCAGGATCGACACGGGTGTTGGTACTTGAAGAGAGTCCTATGCGCAGCAGTGGGCGATTACAGGCTAAAAATAATGATGATGATGTGAAACCCCTTTCCTGCACCGGGCCAACGTGATACAGTACATGTCATCTCTCTTCCAAACCTGATGGTCTGCGCCGCGCAATGGTACTGTGTATGGCTGGTGGTAATCATGGTGATGCCGATGATTTAGACTAGGCATAGCTATAGGATGATGTACATGTGATCTGTCAAGTTTTCTTAGCGAAATCAGCTGTCAGGCAAGAATGCTTGTTAATCTGTTTTGTCTACCTGACTTACCTTGACTTAGGCAACCTATAAACTCACCATTCTAGAAGTAAGTAAATTAAAAAATTTGGACGTAGCATAATTATGCGACGCTAAGTGTTTTAATATGTCTAAGTATCTGTTCCCATGATAACCAACATGAAACACCCTCATGAAATTAGATTCCCTCAGTTTAGGTTCGGGCCGTAACTACGTCGGGAGCGCAGAACTATTCGGTTCCTGTTGAGGGTTCCTAACTTTCATATAAGCAAGATTTTTCTTTGTTTTTCGATATCGCCCCTGGTTAGAATAGCCCCCCCTGTGGTACAGAACACTAAATACCAGTATTTAGTGTTCTGTGCTCGTAAGGTCGACAATGCGAATCGTATATTAAACGAGCAATATTTGTATATAAATGTGTATATTTGTAATCAAATCACGTTCTCGAAATCGGTTCAAACGATTTCAATTAAATGGTTTACGGGGGCGACAAATCGATCTACCTGGGTCTCATGAAAAATGAGTTTTATCTCTATTTTCCCTCGAACAGAGCTCGGTCGCCAAGGGCTGGGTCTAAAGCGTGTAGGGGGCGATGGGCTAAGCAACCTGCCACTACTATACTATATCCCATTTTCTCCGTTTTTAAACTTACACAATTGCTAGAAATGGTACTGGACACGGAAATTCATGAATTTAATTCTTCATGAATGCGTTCTACTTACACATTTTACGAAAACAGGCGTGAGTTGAATATCTATATTGTACGTTTGTTTTATTTTAGTTTCGAGTGACCTAGCCGTATCATTTCTATTAATAATGTGGTTAATGGTTATTGGATATGGCGGTAACTAACGTATTGTCATTAAAGTAACAGCGAGTGCACTAATGCATAGCGACGTGTCATTAAAATGGTGGTGTATTAAAGGCAGACGACAAGTCCAATAATGTGAGTGCATAAGCTTCTCGTCTGTTTGTTTATACACTGACGATGACGGTGGGAAACAAGCGTACCGTATGTCTGATGGGACGCGGCCGGTCACCGTAACCCGCACGATACTCGTGCCACAATCGCGATGCGCCAGAACGCATTTTACAGTATTTGTCTAACAGGATAAATATTGGGTTAGAATTGGTATTTGTATCGATTCGTACACTCTCACTTGCGTTTGGATTAGATTGGCTGAATGCAGCACGAACTAAATATTTCAGCTTCCGTTTCGACTTGACACTACAACTAACTAAAGTGGCCGTCAATACAATTTGCTAACTATGTAAACAAACCGCCATATTTAAACTGTCTTTCACTATGGCGGTTTGTTTACATTAGCAAATTCCATTGACGGCGACTTTATATCGCGATGGGACTTTGGGAATTGGGACGACTCTCAATAATTGCCGCGAATGGGTGCCCTTAAAAACTGCAGCCAAATCTCAGGCATTCTTATTAATCTTTATTTGCTTGCTAAATAGAATTTTGTGACTTGGCAATCACACAATACTACATAATTTTAGGTAGGTAAGTATGCAAAAATCCATAAATACAGTTAAGTTGTGTGATTGCCAAGTTGCAGAATTTTATTTAGCAAGCAAATACACATCGACATGCTTCAGCTGCTTTTCGTGGAAGTTTTAGATATGCCGCAACCAAGTGTTGGAATAATCTGCCTCCGCCGATCAGGGACCTTAAAAGTAGACATAGTTTTAAGATTAATGTTAAGAAGCATTTGTTTGAACATCAAAAAAGCCAAGGAAATTTGAAACATGATACCAGCTGTTTCTAGCTAAGTATGCGTATGTACCTGCTGTTTATGTCCCTGTGGCATCCTGCTGAGCGTTGGTCTGGGTGGCTTCATTTGTTCCTCTATAGTAGTAGCAGTTCCTCTTTCTTCTTTCTTTTTTAACGCATGTACACCATATTTGTGACTCACTGACGTGACTATGTATCTTTCCAAATATTGGTATAACACACACTTCGCAATAAGTTAAAGTGTTAAATGTGTATTTATTGTATAATAGTTTCTTTTCTGTTTTTTTTTCTTTTGGCCGTGACCTAATTACTTTTCGTGTAAATTCATATATATTACGTCATGTGTCACTGTCACTTAGCTTAAGATAATCATAGATAGTTTAATTTTTTATTTTATTTTTTATGTTCGAGCGACCCTGATTCGCGTTTTTTAAGCCATGAGGCGTTTTTCTTGGTTGTATGTGTACGTTTCGTCACTGTGCCGTGACATCACCAAATGGTCGCAACGGAAGACCAGCGCTGGCACCGCCAGCATTACGCTGAGTTGCGACCATTTCGTGGCAAATTACGTTTTTCTTTGTTAATTGTCAATGTATGTAAATTGCCTTGTGTTTGTCACGAATAAATGTATCTTTCTTTCTTTCTTTCTTTCTTTCAAATAAAGATTAATAAGAATGCCTGAGACTTGGCTCTACGAAATATGTCACAACTTTTTACGGTGGAAGAGTTTCGAGACTTGGCCTCTTTTCTACATGGAATGTTTTTTTATGGGATACCTTTGACGTCCACACACGAATACATAGTCAAAATGCTCATCTACCAATGTAAAAGTTAGACCGTAGCAGTAGCACGTGAGCACTTAAGAAATTATTCAAATTCTTAGAAGTTCCCGCGATCACAGAGGTCTTGGAATATTACATTGACTGTGAAAGTCTCTTTGATCCCTACTTAAAGTGCCTATATTGTGGAAATATGAATAAGTTAAATAAATATTATCTACTATAGGTACATATTGTGGCCCGGTTAAATAGAGGATGAGATAGGAGCTGTACTGAGCTACTCTCTGACAAACGAAGGCACTAGACCGTATTTCATTATATTAAGGTTCAGAATGATGGTTCGTTGTGTGTTCGTTAGGGTTACCACAAACATGCATGAGAAAATCTGACAGAATTCTTGACTTGGTCGTTTCTGTTATAATGGCGACTTAAGGTATGTATTGCATGATTTGCATGAAACTGCAGGAAAAAGTTAACATCAATGGGGCCGTAATCTGGATAAAATACACGTAATTGTGGTCTAAAATTCTCAGCGCCAGTCTAGTGTGTGTGAGACGCAAATACATATTGGCCAAAGATCTTGGACAAGTGGAGTGGTAACCCTAACAAACATCCTGTAAAAAATGCCTTAATCGAAAATTCCTCACGTTTGTATTCCTGACATTTCACACAACAGACGATATTTCTTGATGGCCTATGACAAGAAACTACGGGCAAGCCTGCATGAGCTTGTAAGAAGATCTGTAAAAAAGATGCTTACAATGTTAGTAGACCAGCCGCATGGGAATTGAGTTTTCTGGACACCTTCGCCATTGTTCTCATGATAGTGCAACGCGACCATCTATCGTTGTCGACCCATATCATTCTTTATCAGTCGTCGTCTAGTTAGTTCAACAACTGACGTCTGGCAACCCCACCATGCGGCTCGCAGTGACCCCGCCGAGATAACGCGCTGAATCACAGAGGCCCATTCACGTCCAAATTTCAAAGCAATTACTTAAACGCGTAACGCGATAACGTACGAGTATGACTCATCCGTTCGTCTCACCGGCTCGCGACGTCTCGGCTCGACTGACCAGTGTCTTGTATAACTTTTGGCCACTGTCGTTACGACGTATTTGACCAAGATAGTGGCAAACGAGCTTACGGTCCGCCTGACTGACGGTAAGCAGACACTGTACCCTATGACCGCTTGCGAGTCCAGTGGACTCATCAAACGTGTTGCTGACCCTTTATTGATTTGAGGATTCGCTGCAATTGTCGACATCAAGAGACTTACATGGCACTGATAACAGTCTCAACACAGCGCATCCATGCGCGGGAGCTCTGGCCACTTTTCTCACCACCAGGAACACAACATTATACACTATGGCAGAGAGTTCTTATGGCCGGGCCGCGGTCTTGATAAATTTGAACTACTTCCGAAATTAGCGCCTCCGAACACGACCGGTATGACATTCCGATGTGGCCTAATACTCCAGCTATTATGTGTATGTAATGTAAGAAACTAGCCTCACACATCTCTAGTGGATTATTGGATATTCATCCTTATACCGGTTCGTCTGCGACAAGTCCGTAAGACTCGTGAATACCAGCGCTCTTCCCGGCTGGTGACCGGGCCAACGCGGCACACGAAAAAGGCATTAACGCTGTATGACACCGGTACACTTTTAGACTGTTTTTCGCGTGGCCAGTTTAGGTGTTTACGTAGTAACAAGGTTTTTATTGTATGTTTATTAGTTACGTAATGAGGAAGTGTTTAGTGTCGCCCGCGGGGGTATGTAAATAAATGTGTGGTCGGTCGATGGCACCGACGCACACGCAGGCGACACCGAGTCGAACGTTTTTTTTACCGTGCAGCTAACGCAGCACAGAGGCATCAAGGCTAACACTAAAACTACGAGGGGCGGCTGAAAAGTAATCTCCTTGGTTAAAAAAATATGCGAAAATGATACTGGCTGAAATGCATTCTTGTTCTTTGGTTATTCTTTTTTTGAATTATTTGACGTTCATTTGTTTTTTCCGTTCCATTTTTCTACAATTCTCGAATGTTTGCGACATATCGGTTGAAAAAATGAATATCGCTAAAATTGAACATCGTGCAGTGATTAAATTTCTAACAAAAGAAGGAAATACTCCCTCACAGATCCGAGAACGTATGATGTGTGTGTTCGGTAGTTCGTGCCCTTCCGAATTTACTATAAAGTTTTGGTCTAAACAATTTAAACTCGGTCGTGAGAGCTTGGAAGATGACGCTCGTAGTGGAAGGCCGGTTTCTGCCGTTACAAACGAAAATGTAGCCAAAGTTAAAAAAATAATTTTAGAAGACCGACGAGTGAAGCAGTGGGAGATTGCTAGAGATGTGGGCATCAGTAAAGAAAGAGTCAATGAGATAATTCATGTGCATCTGAATATGTCCAAGGTGAGTGCACGTTGGGTCCCCAGAATGTTAACGGCGTTTGACAAGGACCGACGTGTCAAATGTTGTGAGGAGTTTTTGGAAATGAGTCGAGGTAATGAGGAAGAAATTGTTTCTAAAATGGTGACGTGTGATGAGACCTGGATTCGACAGTGGGACCCCGAAAGCAAACAAGAGTCTTTGCAGTGGAAATTCAAGGATGAGAAGCCTCCTCGGAAGTTTAAGGTCAGGCCGTCGGCAGGCAAACTTATGGCTACTGTATTTTGGGATACAGAAGGAATTTTACTAATAGATTACTTACCAAAAAAAAGGACAATGAATGCTGAATATTATTCCAGCTTACTGCATCAGTTACGAGACGCGATAAAAGAAAAGAGGAGGGGTAAACTTAGCAAAGGGATCCTGATTTTACACGATAATGCACCTGTGCATACCGCCCGCACAACAATGCTTACCATGAAGGAATTAGGGTTCGATGCCGTTAACCATCCACCTTACAGTCCAGACCTAGCCCCATGCGACTATTTTTTATTTAGACACCTCAAAAAAGATCTCCGAGGAAGACGATTTCTGACCGATGACGAAATGAAGGCTGCAGTTAGTGACTTTTTTGACGAGAAACCGAAAGATTTTTTTTTTCATGGGTTAATGTCAATATTTGACAAATGTAATAAGTGTATTTCACTAGCAGGGGACTATATTGAAAAATAAAAAAAATACATACATGACAGTCTTTTGTTTCATACTTAGGTAGATTTCTTTTCAGCCGTCCCTCGTATTTATTATCTCTATCACTCTTGCATTAATGACCTAACTTAGCGACCGATTAGCCTAATAGTGGGTAGTGACGCTGCCTACGAAGCTGAAGGTCCTGGGTTCGATTCGAATCCCGGTAAGGGCAAATATTTGTGTGATGAGCATGAATATTTGTTTCCGAGTCATGGAACTTTTCTATGTATTTAAGTATTTATATCTATTATATATATCGTCGTCTAGTACCCATAACACAAGCCTTAATGAGCTTACTATGGGACTAGGTCGATTTGTGTAAGATTGTCCCCTAATATTTATTATTATTATTTATTTTATAACTTAACTTCGATCTAGTTGGTTTGGCAGTATCACTACATCAGACCCCGTATCATGGTAGGCCTTATCACACGATAAGTGACAGGATAGAGCGTCCGTCACTGGCTGACACTGTTCGATAGAACGAGACGACGCTCCTATCTTGTCATTATCGCGTGATAAGGCCGACCATGATACGGGGTGAGGTCGTGCTACGGTTTTGAAAAATCTTCATTGCGAGTAGCAGTTGGGAGTCACTTAGGGACTCAATCCCGGAATGCGTTACTGATATGTTAAATAATATACCAAATAATACTACCTAGATAATACCTGTGCTAATTCGATTCGATTCTAGTCTGAATAAGGGGACTACATTTCTTCCTTCATCTAGGATATCAATCATAAGTATTGTAGGTATGCCGAGTAGTTCTATCACTAATTACTTACTTTTGAAATCGCATCGCTATTAGAGCATTTTTAAGAAAACTTTGTACGTACTGGTAATTATGTACAACACAATTGTCAATTAAGTTATCTTTCATTATTTTTATTAGGCATTCCTCTATTGTTACCATTTTTAGTCAACAAGGAACCCTTATAGTTTCGCCATGTCCGTCCGTCTGTCTGTCCGTCTTTGGCTAAGCTCAGTAACCATTACTACAAGAAAACTGTAATTCGATATGGGTATATAAATCTATCACGCCGACAGAACAGTACAATAAATCTTGAAAAAGCGGGGATGCATTTTTTTTGTCTCGTTAAACCCATAGTGTGGGGTATCGTTGGATTGCTCGTTAAAAACTATTATGGGTTTCCTTAATCTTTTTTTCAAATCAGTGATTCGTTTGCGAGATACCTATTGAGTTTCAAAGCCCTAATTTTTGCTCGGGTCATGTCCCCCCCCCCCCCCCCCCTGCCGGCTAAATGGCTACTACCTACTGGGGATATGAAAAAAATATTCGTGGTAGTAGTACATATAATGACGACCGGTTAGCCTAGTGAGTAGTGACGCTGCCTACGAAGCTGAAGGTCCTGGGTTCGAATCCCGGTAAGGGCAAATATTTGTGTGATGAGCATGAATATTTGTTTCTGAGTCATGGAAGTTTTCTATGTATTTAATATGTATATCTATTATATATATCGTCATCTAGTACCCATAACACAAGCCTTAATGAGCTTACTATGGGACTAGGTCGATATGTGTAAGATTGTCCCCTAATATTTATTTATTTATTTATAATGAATTTAAAAGTAACAATTAACGGACAAGTAGGCATAAGTAGTTACCGAGTAATAGTCGACCAACTTAATGTATACTTGGAAATACCAATTTTCGTACAAATTCGGCAGACGCAACCGCACCGCACGTCGATGTAACTAAGACAGACAGGCAACTACGGAACCCTTCACTGCGCGTGGCCCGACACGCACTTGGCCGGTTTTTCATATAATTTTCATTACAATGGTTTGAGAATCGATACAATTAAGAAAGTATAAGGATACCAGAACTGAACCTTAATTTCTAATAATAGCAAAATTGTTCGTAAAAAATATTCGTACATTTGGTAACAAAAAAGGAATGAATACTTAATTGAAGAATGAAGAATTAGTAACTATGTGATGTATGTGTTATTAGTAAATATGTATTGTATATATTTAACTTACCTTAGGTATAAGGAACTCGCTTCTGCCCGCGACTCCGTCCGCGTGGAACTCGTTTGTATAGCAGCTCTATACAAACTTTCTCGTGTGGCTTCCGGGATAAAAACTATCCTATGTCCTTCCCCGGGACCCAAACTACACTCGCGGTCAAAGAAACCGGGTCAGTGACGAAAACCTCAATATTTTGTAAATCGTTG
The DNA here is from genome assembly GCA_947578815.1 of Epinotia ramella. Taxonomy (NCBI): domain Eukaryota; kingdom Metazoa; phylum Arthropoda; class Insecta; order Lepidoptera; family Tortricidae; genus Epinotia; species Epinotia ramella. Next base: position 238,318 of record OX388221.1, read on the forward strand.
GTCGTATCTGCATGAAACTAACTCTGTTTTATAGAGAATTTAATATCCTTCTAAATCCAACCTTCAATGACCTACGTAGTACGAGGGCTGCCTTTTAAGTTCTGTCGTTTGCAACCCTCCCGTGATTGCATAAAAAAGAACTAGTGTCACGTTAAAATATTTGAATTTAGAATTCGAAAACAAAAGAATGACTCGAAATCGGCCCAACCGTTTTAGTACAGCGTTCGTTCAAAGTTGACAAGTCAGTTGTGAAAATGGAAATTTCGAAGGAAAATTTACGTGCGATAATTTTTTACAACTTCAAAAGGGGCTTAACGCGACTTCAGTGCTTCGAAGAGTTGACTACGGTTTTCAATGATAAAGCACCATGCCTTCGGACTGTGGAACGCTGGTATTTAGAATTTCAACGTGGTTGCTCTAGTCTTGGTGATAGACATCGTGAAGGTCGACCAAAAACAGCCGTAACCCAGGAGAACATTGATGCTGTACGGCAACTGATCATCGAAGATCGCCATGCGACATACCGTGAGATAGAAGCTTCCTTAAGTATTTCAGGGACCAGTGTTCACAGTATTTTGCATGATCACTTAGGCGTAAAAAAGTTGATCTCACGCTGGATACCACATTTACTCAGTGAAGACCAAAAAACGGCTCGCGTTCGATGGTGTCGCAAAACCCTGCGGCAATTCAACCGAGGAAACTCGAAACATGTTTACGACATTATCAGTGGTGACGAATCTTGGATATATGCCTACGATCCCGATTCTAAACAGCAGTCGACTGTTTGGGTGTTCCAAGATGAGCCAAAACCGACCAAAGTAATACGCTCACGGAGCACTTCGAAAAAAATGGTCGCCACGTTTGTGGCGAAAAGTGGCCACGTTGCCACCATCGTGCTCGAGGATCGTAAAACGGTTAATGCTGACTGGTATACCACTGTCTGTTTACCAGAAGTCATCGGCGAGTTTCGAAAAAATAACCCAAGACGTCGTATAAGACTGTACCACGATAATGCGAGCTCGCACACCGCCCGGCAAACTATTGCGTTTTTAAAAGAGCAAAACGTCGAAATTCTGGAACACCCGCCGTACAGTCCAGACTTAAGCCCTAACGATTTTTTTACTTTTCCAAAAATCAAGCAACGACTTCGTGGTCAACGGTACCAGACGCCTGAAGAAGCGGTTGAGTCATACAAAACGGCCATTTTGGAGACCAAAGTAATACGCTCACGGAGCACTTCGAAAAAAATGGTCGCCACGTTTGTGGCGAAAAGTGGCCACGTTGCCACCATCGTGCTCGAGGATCGTAAAACGGTTAATGCTGACTGGTATACCACTGTCTGTTTACCAGAAGTCATCGGCGAGTTTCGAAAAAATAACCCAAGACGTCGTATAAGACTGTACCACGATAATGCGAGCTCGCACACCGCCCGGCAAACTATTGCGTTTTTAAAAGAGCAAAACGTCGAAATTCTGGAACACCCGCCGTACAGTCCAGACTTAAGCCCTAACGATTTTTTTACTTTTCCAAAAATCAAGCAACGACTTCGTGGTCAACGGTACCAGACGCCTGAAGAAGCGGTTGAGTCATACAAAACGGCCATTTTGGAGACCCCGACTTCAGACTGGAATAAGTGTTTCGAAAACTGGTTCGATCAAATGAAAAAGTGTATTACATATCACGGTGATTACTTTGAAAAACAATAAATACCATTTAACACTTAAATTGTCTTTAGATTTTCCAAACGACACAACTTAAAAGGCAGCCCTCGTAACTGGAAAAAGGTTTAATTGAAAAAAAAAGACCAATTAGGTACTTATTTGAAATTGCGTTCGTTTTACTTTTGCTTGTTTTTAAGCAATTGTTTTCAATCTGTCAAAGAACTATGATAAAAGGCTGTCATTGTTTTATTTTGTGGTCATTCTTGAATGTCTATCATGCCGCTAACACGAGATGAATGTACTCGTATCATCACTATGTTAGAAGAAGGAAGAAGTCAGAGGTATACAGCGAGAAGAACAGGTGTGTCACTTTCTACAGTGCAGCGAGTCCTCCAACGTTACTTACAAACTGGGCAGAACCTTAGAAGACCAGGAACCGGCAAAACAAGATGCACTACAGCTAGAGAAGATCGATTTATTGTTACAACCATGCTCCGAAATCGGCACCTCACAGCAGTTGAAGTGAAAAATCAGCTTTTAGAGACCCGAAGGGACGGCATCAGCGAGCGGACTGTCAGGCGGCGGCTCAAAGAAGCAAATTTGACCCCACATAGGCCGGCCAATGGCCCAAAACTTGAAAGAATACATCGAACAGCAAGACGACTTTATGCCCGCGATCACAGATACTGGGGTGACGAAGATTGGGCAAGAATTTTGTTTGCCGATGAATCCAGATTTATGCTCTATGCAAATGACGGGCGGCAAAGAGTTTACAGACGGCCTGGTGAACGTTTTATTCCAGCATGTTTTGAGGAAAAAGTGGCGTTCGGCGGTGGGTCAGTCATGGTTTGGGCTGGAATCTCTTCAGAGAGTCGCTCGGAGTTAGTTTTAATAGAAAATGGATCATTAACGAGTGCAAGATATGTAGAAGAGATTCTTAATGAGCATGTCGGCCCATACTTAATTAATATGGGTGGAAATTCTATGTTTATGCATGACAACGCCAGGCCACACACAGCTCAAATTGTCAGAGATTATTTTTTGGAGGTTGGTATCAACTGTATGAACTGGCCCTCGAGGAGTCCGGACTTAAATCCGATTGAGCATGTATGGGACGAGCTTGGGAGGCGTGTAAGAGCTCGAAACCCCGCCCCAGCTAGACTTAGAGACCTGAAACAGGCGTTAGTGGAAGAATGGGACAATATCCCGCAAGAACGCATAAAGAACTTAATAAACAGCATGCCGAATCGTCTAGAAGCTGTAAGAAGAGCCCGAGGAGGCAATACGAAGTATTATTTTTTATTTTTTGTGTTGTATGTGAAGTACCTACTGCTTATTTTTGTACGTAAAATTGGTTGATTTTTTGTTTCCTATGTAATTTTATTAAACAAAAGAATTACGATTCCACCATTTGATGTTATTTAATTCAGTATAAAATTATCTACAATATGCAGTTTAATTCATGTCCCTTTATTATTTTAGGAGATATTACAGATTTTCGTACTGACCCGGTTTCTTTGACCGCGAGTGTATATATAAATCGGTTCAGCGGTTTAAGCGTGAAGAGGTAACAGACAGACAAACAGACATCAGACAGTCATGACTGATGAAGTGTGCACACTTTCGCATTTATAATATTTGAATGGATAAGATATATATAGTCTGTTCTAGTTACACATGAGTCCATAGAAAACATCCCAGACAGCAATAAATTTGACTCTTGAAGCCAATAGAATAAGCCTTCAATCATTTCAATTACATAATTGACCTTTACTACGAGACATTTGGTGAACCATCTAATTCGGGTCTATTCATAATAATCATTTCACGAATCATGCATATCTGTCTCTATTTCAATAAGGATGTTTATATACCTACTTGACCTGTCAGGGCCGATGAAATAACAGATCCTGGTAGGTGAATAGCAGATATGAAAACATCCGTCAAAACTTTGTTTTGCCAATTTATCATTGAGCGAACGAACTAATAGAAAAGTCGTAGGATTTCATTTCGGTTTATCTATAAAATTGCCAAACTCATATTTAAACTGGCAAGTTTTGAAATATCGCCATCGAGTAGTGTAAACCTGCCAACGCACTCTACGGAACGACAATAAACTCACGGAAAGTATTTCCAATAATATTTGTGCGTTTTACAACTTAAATCTGGGAAATGGAATTCAATAACGGCTCGGGTTCAGGAAAATTGACTCTCGAGCGCTCCGGTGGTGGAATAAGCTCCATGCCGAGGGTTTCTACTACAAGTATGGGATTCTTCACGTAAGAAGTGTATTCATTCAATAACGGCTCGGGTTCAGGGAAATTGACTCTCGAGCGCTCCGGTTGTGGAATAAGCTCCATGCCGAGGGTTTCTACTACAAGTATAGGATTCTTCACGTAAGAAGTGTATTCATTCAATAACGGCTCGGGTTCAGGGAAATTGACTCTCGAGCGCTCCGGTTGTGGAATAAGCTCCATGCCGAGGGTTTCTACTACAAGTATGGGATTCTTCACGTAAGAAGTGTATTCATTCAATAACGGCTCGGGTTCAGGGAAATTGACTCTCGAGCGCTCCGGTTGTGGAATAAGCTCCATGCCGAGGGTTTCTACTACAAGTATGGGATTCTTCACGTAAGAAGTGTATTCATTCAATAACGGCTCGGGTTCAGGGAAATTGACTCTCGAGCGCTCCGGTTGTGGAATAAGCTCCATGCCGAGGGTTTCTACTAAAAGTATGGGATTCTTCACGTAAGAAGTGTATTCATTCAATAACGGCTCGGGTTCAGGGAAATTGACTCTCGAGCGCTCCGGTTGTGGAATAAGCTCCATGCCGAGGGTTTCTACTACAAGTATGGGATTCTTCACGTAAGAAGTGTATTCATTCAATAACGGCTCGGGTTCAGGGAAATTGACTCTCGAGCGCTCCGGTTGTGGAATAAGCTCCATGCCGAGGGTTTCTACTACAAGTATGGGATTCTTCACGTAAGAAGTGTATTCATTCAATAACGGCTCGGGTTCAGGGAAATTGACTCTCGAGCGCTCCGGTTGTGGAATAAGCTCCATGCCGAGGGTTTCTACTACAAGTATGGGATTCTTCACGTAAGAAGTGTATTCATTCAATAACGGCTCGGGTTCAGGGAAATTGACTCTCGAGCGCTCCGGTTGTGGAATAAGCTCCATGCCGAGGGTTTCTACTACAAGTATGGGATTCTTCACGTAAGAAGTGTATTCATTCAATAACGGCTCGGGTTCAGGGAAATTGACTCTCGAGCGCTCCGGTTGTGGAATAAGCTCCATGCCGAGGGTTTCTACTACAAGTATGGGATTCTTCACGTAAGAAGTGTATTCATTCAATAACGGCTCGGGTTCAGGGAAATTGACTCTCGAGCGCTCCGGTTGTGGAATAAGCTCCATGCCGAGGGTTTCTACTACAAGTATGGGATTCTTCACGTAAGAAGTGTATTCATTCAATAACGGCTCGGGTTCAGGGAAATTGACTCTCGAGCGCTCCGGTTGTGGAATAAGCTCCATGCCGAGGGTTTCTACTACAAGTATGGGATTCTTCACGTAAGAAGTGTATTCATTCAATAACGGCTCGGGTTCAGGGAAATTGACTCTCGAGCGCTCCGGTTGTGGAATAAGCTCCATGCCGAGGGTTTCTACTACAAGTATGGGATTCTTCACGTAAGAAGTGTATTAATTCTTTCGGCAAAACGGCTGAGCACAAATTCCGTCCATCACAATTTATCTGTCTGCTCTTGAAAATGAAAATAGTCAAATTGGTTCAGACTTTCTTACGCATATGAGTTATTTGCTAGAGCTTATGAGGTTGCGGTGACCTGCACGTGTCCACAGCTACCTACACGGGGAATCTTTCTGATATCACTCCTGGAGTGCGATTTTTGAATCTCACTGGTGATATCAAACTCACCGGTGACTAAAATTATCACCGATGACTTTTATGTCACCATTTTCCAAGAGCCGTATTTTTGAAAGTCACACGCTGTTTACCAACATGCAGAAATTTCACAATGTCAGTCAGAGACAATCTTCCCGTTACGTTCCTTTTTAGGCAGATGTTATAGTGTTGTCCTTGATACCGGTTTTTAGGGTTCCGTAGCCAAATGGCAAAATACGGAACCCTTATGGATTCGTCATATGTCTGTCTGTCTGTCCGTCCGTATGTCACGGGCATTTTACTCGAAAACTATAGTGTATTTGAATACAATTTTGAGGATAGGTGTATTTTGTTTGCCGTTACATAGTTTTGTAATTAAATTACAAAAAAAAAAAAATTTAGGGGTGCACTCCTTACATAAAACTGAGTCAATTTTTTTTTTCATTGCAATCCCACGAATCGATAGGCTTTTCTAAATAAATATAAAGTTTCTCAGCATTTTTTTTGATTAAGTGAATAGAGTCGGAGATAATCGCCCCGAAAGTCACTAAAATTGTGTCCCCCCCTCTAATTTTTGAACCGTGTATTTTAAAAATATGAAAAAAAAAACATGGACATAGGGCTTATTCAATTCTTTCAGCGAAAATTGATTTAAACAAGATCGGTTCAAAGGTTTTTGAGGTATTTCTAAAAATAAAAAAGCGGCCAATTACGTGTCGGACTACGCACAACGAGGGTTCCGTGCCTATTAAAAAGGTCGTATCGTTACTGAAATCTTATGGCACTTACGTCCTTTTCTTTAAGGAAGGCAGTTTTTTAGGAATATCACGAAAACCTTTGAACCGATCTTGTTCAAAAGAATTTATTTTGAAAGGCCTATCGATTGATGTGCCACACGTGGGCTTGCAATGAAAAAAAAAATTTTGACTCAGTTTTATGTATGGAGTGCACCACTAAAAAAAATTTTTTTTTAGTAATTGAATTACAAAACTATGTAGCAGTTAATAAAATACACCTATCCTCAAAATTTTATTCAAATACACCTTATAGTTTTCGAGTAAAATGCCTGTGACATACGGACGGACAGACAGTCAGACAGACATGACGAATCTATAAGGGTTCCGTTTTTTGCCATTTGGCTACGGAACCCTAAAAACTGCCTTCCTTAAAGAAAAGGATTTAAGTGCCATAAGATTTCAGTAACGATACGACCTTTTTAATAGGCACGGAACCCTTCGTTGTGCGTGGTCCGACACGCACTTGGCCTCCTATTTATATTCTCAATAAATCGTCGCAATCACAAATATCACAATCGAGCCCCGCTGCTAATTCTTCCGAAAAACATACTTTGGTACTTTTGGCAGATGTCACAAACGTCAACTGTCAAAAACAATCGCATGGTGATTTCAATTACGAGTGGGTAGGGGCACTCGTAAATCGATATCATAGGTATGACAAATGTAACTCACCGGTGAGTTTCAAAAATACGAACTTTCGGAAATCACTCACATCGGTGAGAATTAGTCACTTGGTGAGATTCAAAAATCGATCCCCTGGTGTTTACACAGACATGGACTCACTCGTAACATAAGTCCGGCCGTACGCTTTACTACCGTCGTGACTTTACAAAAAGTATTCGGCTACTTCAGACAACACAGGTTTGGAGTTGCAACTTCTCAACAAGTTTGATTGTGATTGTGTCGGCAGTTCGGCACCCTATTATAGGTACATTAGGTAAACTGGCAAAGCTGACTTCAGTGTAACGAAGAGTGACACTGTAACGGATAGATTAGTCTCTTCGTCGAGAGTGATGAGCCATGGCATGCAAAAGCAAATAGTCCCGATTCGTCGCGCCATTCATATTCAATGTCGTGACGCGTGACAGACGATGTAACGTTTGTACTTTTACCGCAGGTTTTTCTGCCGATGTCTTGTGAATGATTGTCTGTTTATAAAGGTGTGTTCCTTGAATAGCAAAGTAGGTACATATGACATTGCAGGATTCCAAACATAAATCGATACTAAAGTCGCACTTGATCTCATAGCACTTCTCCACTTTTAATGACTTGTGACGAACAAGCATTCGGCGGATAAACAAACTCCGTAACCAAAGGATGCTGAAACACATGGGGATCACATCCCGCTCACGAGTACGTACCCCTGGAGTGTTTACTACCGAACACGGTTAGCGGGGTTACCAGTGGCGACGACCATTGGTAGGACCTCGACTTTAGCAACTTCAGAGAAGGAGACTGTCAGCCTGAGATCCTGCAGTTCTCTGCAAGACAGCACAGCGCAGATGGCGGTCGCCGCCGGCTTTTTGTATAGTTATATTACCACAAAACCGAGATTTCCACAAAAAGTTTCATCATGCTTCATGCAATAAACACTATAAGTCCACATTCAGGGTCCCGCCCGAGCCACGAGATAGCGCCAGATGGTAACTAACTCGCAAATATCGGTGTACATTCAACATCGGGATAAAAAGTAACAATGAAATGACGATATATATAGGGAGCTACGGTAGCCTAGTGGTTCAGGCATGCGGCTGCTAAGCGGCGGTCGTGGGTTCGAATCCCGGCTCGTACCAATGAGTTTTTCGGAACTTATGTACGGAATATTTACCGTTAGCTTTTCGGTGAAGGAAAACATCGTGAGGAAACCGGTCTAATCCCAATAAGGTCTAGTTTTCCCTCTGGGTTGGAAGGTCAGATGGCAGTCGCTTTCGTAAAACTAGTGCCTACGCCAAATCTTGGGTTTAGGTGTCAAAGCGGACCCCGGGCTCCTTTAGGGGGCACTACCGGGAATAACGCTAGGAGGATGATGAATGAAATGACGATATATGTACAACTACGAAAATTGTGGGTTCGCTAAGGGCCAGTTAGGCGTTAGCTAAGTGCTCACTTGTAGACTTTACTCGGGACTAATATTATTTGTGAGTGTTGTCGCTAATGCCAGCGACTTACCGGGAGGAATTGGTAATGGCGTGTCTGTTTGTCCACGAGGCCCGGCGGCCGACAGGCCCCACTGGCCCGACGTTCATTAGGGGCTTAACTTTTGCTCATTTGCATCCAAATTTACAGTCTTGTCGCTCGCTGCTGTGAAGTTTAGATGAAGAAAATGTTAATTGTGGTGACAGAAGCTGTGTACGAGGAAATTATGTTATTGATGTTTTATCTCTTGAAAGCTGATTTGGGTGGAACTGTGAAATTCCCACCCTAGTATGATCAAATTCGTTTTCGTGTCATAAAAGTCATAATGCATCTATTAAACGAAATGTCAGTAAACATATGTAAGTAGGTTCGTACTCGACACGCCCCGAAGACGGCAATGGCTAAACGTTCCGGAATGTGCCGCTCACTTCAGCTCGTCTTGTCTTGTCTATCTACTGGATCGGGTACAAGTATTAATTACATTTGATTATTTGGAACAACTTTGCTGTTTAGACCAATATTCTGGATATAGTTGGAGTTCTGTCTCTATAATTACACATGTACCTAAGGGAAACACTCGTCGTCCATATATTTGAAATAATTATGTAAAAATCGGACATAAATAGTGAAGAACAACATGAAGGTGATATATTATGAGCCGGTATCGTAATAATGCAAGACGAAAATATCGGAAGGCGGAAATCATTAAACGTCGGAAGTCGCAGATAAAGATGAAATAATAGCAAGATTGATAACTGCCCGATCCTCGCTAGTCAACAGACGAGAGGCAATGAGATTTACACCGATTTCCTCCGAAAACTCCTATCTCAAGCACTTCTTAAACCAAAATGAACCTTGTCTCCTGCGCATCAAAGAACCTATTTAAACATCGAAAGAGAGATATTATGCTGTTGTGAAAAATAATAAGATTTCGATTGTTACTTAAGCTCTAAGCTCTGTATATCATTCAATAGTTTTGTGGCAAAAGTAACCTTGTTTCTTTCATCACAAGGTCCACAGTCTCAAAGAAAGTCTGAGCTGGGGAGAAATGTTACTACAATCTTTTCATAGAATATTGTTAAACCCACGTGACCATAAATTGTTATTACAATACATGTACTGTATTGGGAAGGGGTAGGAAGACACCGCGAGTCGCGTCTTGCTACAATCGTGACACACATCGTTGTCTTCATTAACTTTCATAACATAATTTATGAATAATCGTCGTCGGTTTGAGGCTACATGTAAATGGTGATTAGCTCATGACTTTAAAGGACGTTCAAAGCACTGGAAGGGAGATAATAACGAGGGTGAGGAGAATTGAACGGTTAATAAGTGTTTGTGATTGATGGGCCCTTAAGCAAATCGAGTGGAAGATGAAAATTATTCTGTTTTGGCATCCGAAAATTTCTGAATCTCATTCTCACGGGTTAATAGTGGAGGTGGTACTCCATTTGAAATGGCAGAGAATATGACAACATCATCAATCATCATCCTCTTACCCTAGACATGGCCTCCCAACTAGAACAACGTATAATTGATACTAAAAAGAACTCATAGATGGCGACACAGGTACCGAGCGAAACATTTGAACCAGTAATCGTAAAGATAGAATGATTTTTACACCTTAATAAATTCAACGTACCTTAATTATATCACAAACATACTTCCGCACATACACTAAAGGTATATTTTATAAGTAGTAAATGCAATAAAATTGATACTAAATCCATGTTACTCGTACTATACGAGTGAGCTTTCAAGCTTGCTACGTATTATTGGGTACTGTCACTAGATGGCGCCATCACGGGTCGCGAAAGTTCTATGGAACCACAGGCTCTAAGCATTTGGTTATGTATATTTTTATGTGATGTGTAATATTGTCTCTAAAATACTACTTTTATATCGAAAAAATCAAAAATACTCTATTTGTTGCCCGGGAAGTCAACGCCATCTGGTGATATCTCAATGTATTACTAAAGGCTGACAGCGTCATAGCCGTGGTAGCTCGGATACTGCATCTACTGGTGTAGCTACGGGACTAAAATTGTATACAGAATTGCCTACATTAGGACGGTACGCTTTTGCTCTATGCGATTGGGTATCTGTACTTGTATTCTTTAATCTGTGCCCTAGAGGAGCCCGCGGTGGGTCCGCTGTGCCAACTAATCTCAGTCGCTTTCGTGAAACTAGTGCTTACACCTATAGTTTTACTAAAGCGACTGCCTTCTTGACCTTCCAACCCGGAGGGACAACTACACCTTGCTGGGATTAGACCGGTTTCCTCAATCATGGTAGATAGGTTATAAGCGCTGCAAAAGTGGCACACTAACGAGTCAATTGAACCAACTTGCCTCAGTTTCGCGTCGTCAATGGAAACGTATAAACTTGTCTCAGCTGTCAGATTTGGTGGGAATTTTTAAACAGGGAATTTGATATAGACAACTTTTCTTTATATTACATCATTGGGTTTCCTCATGATGATTTCCTTTACAGAAAAGCTACTGTTAAAAATAAGGTATAAAAAACTTTAACTCTCTGGGATTCGAACTCGATACCTCTGCCTCAGAAAGTCGTGACGTACATTGCTACTCGAAATTAAACTACATATTGGTGGCTGGTAAGTTTGACAATGTGTCGTGAAAGGCATAATTTAATAGCCAAAGTGATCTGTCAACATCGCGGATGAATTTTATAACATTGTATTCTTCATTTAAATGGAATTGTCTGTGTGCGACGTGCGTGCGTGCGTGCGTGCACACAAGCTCGAGCACGGCGGCCCCGCCTCCGTCAGCGCGACACAAATATTTATTGGGAATTCTCGAATCTGAAAAATGCTCAGGTTAGGGGATAACGCTGGGCTACACAGTGGCTTCTCCACCATTACAATATAAATTTAAATAGTGATCAATATTAAAAGCAGCGTGATTGAAATGCGAAAGGGCAGGGTTTTATTTAGCCGATCCACGAAATTAGAGTATTGATTTATGGAAGGTATGGCGATATCTGCGGAGCTGCCACCGAGGTCGCGTTGTGAGCGGTTCCGATTGTTCCCCGCCGATCTGTGAAGGGTTTTTTTTTGTCTTTGTAGGGCTTTATTTATCATACGTGCATTACATAACTAAAGATAGTTTCCCTGGCTGAAAAGGTTGTAGAGAGGTAAAATAACCGAAAACCGAAGTTATATCTCCGAGAGCAGCGTTATTACACTTTCTTAGTTCGTTTCAAAAGCCAATTTACACTTTTGACGCAAATGATTTAATAGTAAATACGCTTTCTATTAGGTAAGTATCAAATTAGTTATCTGTATCCAGAAAAAGTAATAACCCGCGGAACACGGTCTTTTCCTTGCAGTAACGAATTTTTGGAAATAAGTAGCTACTACTTCTTGTAAGTCCTGTTGTTTACAAGTGTTCAGTCATGAATCCAAAAAAGGGTTTACTAATATGTGGCCGAAAATTATGTGGCAATTATTGACTTCCCAAACAACTTATCCCATAGTTTCATTTGGCAAACTTTTAGGTAGCATACCAATGGTTCGTATATATAACATGTCCCAAATGATTGTTTTAGCAAAATGTTAGTTGGCAAAATATTTAGTTGGTCATGTTTTAAAAAGACTTTATTTGTTATGTCGAATGTTTTGATTGGCATGTATATTTTTTCCATATTATTGTGATACATATTACTAACATACCCTAACCATGTAGTTAATATTATTACATTGATAAAAATACCTCTTTTGTGATAGCGGTTTAAAATAAACGGGTCCATATTGGCTCATATAAACTTGATGTGTCGATTTTTTCTTGTAATACCGCTTTGTACGAAGGCTGCCTTTTAAGTTGTGTCGTTTGGAAAAACTAAAGACAATTTAAGTGTTAAATGGTATTTATTGTTTTTCAAAGTAATCACCGTGATATGTAATACACTTTTTCATTCGATCGAACCAGTTTTCGAAACACTTATTCCAGTCCGAAGTCGGGGTCTCCAAAATGGCCGTTTTGTATGCCTCAACCGCTTCTTCAGGCGTCTGGTACCGTTGACCACGAAGTCGTTGCTTGATTTTTGGAAAAGTAAAAAAATCGTTAGGGCTTAAGTCTGGACTGTACGGCGGGTGTTCCAGAATTTCGACGTTTTGCTCTTTTAAAAACGCAATAGTTTGCTGGGCGGTGTGCGAGCTCGCATTATCGTGGTGCAGTCTTATACGACGTCTTGGGTTATTTTTTCGAAACTCGCCGATGACTTCTGGTAAACAGACAGTGGTATACCAGTCAGCATTAACCGTTTTACGATCCTCGAGCACGATGGTGGCAACGTGGCCACTTTTCGCCACAAACGTGGCGACCATTTTTTTCGAAGTGCTCCGTGAGCGTATTACTTTGGTCGGTTTTGGCTCATCTTGGAACACCCAAACAGTCGACTGCTGTTTAGAATCGGGATCGTAGGCATATATCCAAGATTCGTCACCACTGATAATGTCGTAAACATGTTTCGAGTTTCCTCGGTTGAATTGCCGCAGAGTTTTGCGACACCATCGAACGCGAGCCGTTTTTTGGTCTTCACTGAGTAAATGTGGTATCCAGCGTGAGATCAACTTTTTTACGCCTAAGTGATCATGCAAAATACTGTGAACACTGGTCCCTGAAATACTTAAGGAAGCTTCTATCTCACGGTATGTCGCATGGCGATCTTCGATGATCAGTTGCCGTACAGCATCAATGTTCTCCTGGGTTACGGCTGTTTTTGGTCGACCTTCACGATGTCTATCACCAAGACTAGAGCAACCACGTTGAAATTCTAAATACCAGCGTTCCACAGTCCGAAGGCATGGTGCTTTATCATTGAAAACCGTAGTCAACTCTTCGAAGCACTGAAGTCGCCTTAAGCCCCTTATGAAGTTGTAAAAAATTATCGCACGTAAATTTTCCTTCGAAATTTCCATTTTCACAACTGACTTGTCAACTTTGAACGAACGCTGTACTAAAACGGTTGGGCCGATTTCGAGTCCATCTTTTGTTTTCGAATTCTAAATTCAAATATTTTAACGTGACACTAGTTCTTTTTTATGCAATCACGGGAGGTTTGCAAACGACAGAACTTAAAAGGCAGCCCTCGTAATCATAAATCATAATCATCACTCTTCATATTTTTTTTACTTCCTACCTTTTATGTTCCTACACTTCTGTAACTATTATCGGAACTCATAACGGACAGTTTTCATAAAATGTTTCTTCATAATGTCATTACTAAGAACAGACTTGAACTCATAATTTGGGTTTTCATAACAGTTTACTTCATAATGGACCTAAGGTACTATATCATAATTTTGTTAGTCCTAATATCATAAATCATAACTAAGAATATAACTAGTTAAGTAATATTTTTTTGCAAACAAGTTTTTCAGCTCTTTTATAAAAAAAAATAACCTCGAAGACGAAAGCTGGAGCTAAGCTCCCGCTTCCGTCTTCTAACCTATCCGCGATCCGATTCGGTTTTGCCACTAAGTCCCTGTTCCCTACTGCTACTTGAACTTATTCACCACTATCTTGGTATTAGTTGATCTCAGAGAGAAGTTTATTAATACAAAATTTTGCAATAACTACTAGTATGTATATAAATAAATGTGATATTAAACTATATTGCTAAAAACCACTATGATATAAAAGTTTATAAACATAGATAGTAGTAACAGAGATCCTTATGTTGAATAACATTATGAATATATAGACATTTCCAATCCATTTCCATTTCAATTTTTTTCCAACCGATCTTACTTATAACTTAAATTATACATTAAAAAATCAAGAAGTAGTAAACTACATTAAACCTTTACCGAATGTAAAGTTGTGTCAATAAATTCTGATTAAAAAACTACTACGTAGTATTATTTGTCAAATATAAATTATGCGAAGTTAAAATTTGGTCAAAGGTTATTTGACAATAAATAGTAAGCTCAAATAAAACATTTGCCTATTAACTATTTTCCGAAATGATTCTTGGTAAAATGAATATCTGCAAAATATGATTGTGATCAAAGAAAAAGTATGCTAAGTAACATTATGCCAAGCATTGGTTTGCCAACTAAAAATGTTGCAATCAGTTGGTTGGGAAGTGAAATTAGGCGAAAAGTATTTCGGCCAGATGGCAGTACACCCCAAAAAGAAACAAAAGCTTCTTTTGGGAAATACTTTTAAAATTAGCCCTGTTGCCTGTTAGTTTTGTTATGTCACTTAAACACCGCTTAACCTAAACACCTTACCGAGTTGGCAACCTTATTATAATTGGGAAATTCTGACGAAGGCTCAGCGCAGGACTTCAAAGGCGGAAAACTTTGTCTTTCCCTCCGCACGCGAGTCAGCTATTCACACCCCGAGCTCGGCTTGTTCCTGTAATCTGACCTGGAGATTCGTAATAACTATGGATTATCGGGGGTCACAGTTCTGGTTCTAGTATACAGTGGTTGATAGGTTAGTGAATTGCTTTGAACGGAAGTTATGATTGTAAATGGATTAGCGAGTTTGCGTTGCGTAACGGCCGGTGCCGGAAGTAATGCGGGGGTGCAATTCGACGTAGTTTTTTTGAAAATTGTGATAGCATCAATTACTGTAACGAAATAAGCCGTATTCCCGTTTCAACTCTCTGTGACTTTAATGTTTAATGCTTTTACAATAGCCAATTATTCACAAAAATCAAAAGTATCAATCCATATATGGTCGCCAATGTCGCCATGTCACGAGCTGCTACGAAAGCAAACCGAAACGCGTCCTTTTTCTATTCCGCTGTCATTTCGTACATACTTTATCGAAACAAATGTAGCTGTCACTTTTATCCAAGGCAAGTTTAATTTTCATGCCTTTACATTTCCGCGATTATACAGTAACGCGTACAATCCATCAATTGTAGCCGTTGTGGGTGAAAAACAATCGATGCTACATGAGTAGGTATTGTATTGCAAATTCTATCCTGCGGGCAGGTCACAAACGTAACCTTTACCTTTTTCTAACCGTAATATAATATGTAATATTCAATGAATGGATTTTTTATATTGTGGTACGCAGAACTGCGTCATTTATTAACCAGTTTTCGAAGAAGGTATTTATTTATAAAGCAAAAGCTCTCATTTTCGTCACAACTAGTAGGTAGGTAACTATCTGATCAAACTTTACGAGCACATAACAATTTGTATTTTCAAAGTGTCTTTTGATTTGAGGTGAGTTTAAAAAGCGATTTTGCATACTTTCTAGTTTCGTTTCGTAAATGTTCCAAGTTTTCCAATCCACACGTTTACAACGCAGAAATTCGCAACGTAAGCGGTTTAGCAGAATACGTAGCTGCATTTCGTGATTTCTCTCGGAGGCTTTTGCTGAACGAGACATTACAGACTGTCCATTAGCGTGGACAAACAAGCCGTCCGGCCGCGGAGCTGCTGGACGCGCCGCGCCGCACAAATGCCAATACATTATACTAATATTATGAAAGCGAAAGTGTGTATTTGTATTGCCTTTTCACGCTTGAAGCGCTGAAGCGATTTTATTGAAGCCGTGGGACTTGTTTAAGAGATTACCATAGCATACTTTACAGGTAAATCATGTTCATGCCGAAATTGCTGGCTATAGTTACGTACTTATTTCAAACGTACGGTCTTTCAGAAAATAAGGAGTTTCGACTGTGCCTTCCTTTTGTTGAATCGAGCTAATGCTTTGGAGCTAGCGTTCCCTTTGCTGCCTAATACCTCTTTATTATAATACGGTTGTAAGTGTCCCAGAATGAGTCGGTAGCGTCAAAACGCGATAGTTTAAGTGAATTTAACCTTGAGATGATGTTGATGGAATTTGAGTTACCGGATAGTAAGAGGTTCGCGGGCTTTCTTCCCGAAAAGAAAGACCTAGTCGCGCCTCAAGCCAATATAGTGTGCCGGCTATTTCAAGCAAACTAATATGCCTCAAAAGGTGAAAAGCAGTACCTAGACGTTTATTAATCGAACGGGCAGTCCCCGGACGGTAGGACGCTTTTAGCGCTTCGATTGGACACATTGTCCGCGCGTGCGTGTGTGGGACAATGGGGCCGACAGGCCTCTAAAGACCTGACGACGAGACGATGTTATTGGAAATTATGGCGATCCTTTATATCTAGACCGGCTTCTCCTCGTCTGAACACGATCCTTACAACATAACTCGCTCATTCTTCAAACTGCCTCACTTGGTGATGATTTTTGTGGTCAGCGGGGTTAAACTTCGAGTTAGCGACGCGCATATGAGAAAACGCGCATGTGTCTGCTTACCATTAGGCGAACTGTTTGTTTGCCACCAACATGGTATAAAAAGGACGGTCTACATAGTCTACAATAAAACGAAACTAGCAAGGATTATTTCCTTTTTTGTCGGATAATCCCCTTATCCTAACAGAACCGTAAACCGTAGCCTATGTCCGCGACGAAACGGAAGCGCCCTCATTTCAGAACTTCCATTCACAAAATCATCCTTATTAGCTTTTCTAGGACCAGTATATCTCTCGGTTCCAAATCGCCGTTACCAATGTAGAGGATTGCCTCTACATTGGTACCTATTGAGGTACGAGCCCTAAAACAAGTCGGCATTGGTTTAAGAATGTGGCTCCGAGCGCTGAAATCCGAGCTTGTAGTTGTTCTGTACGGAATGCCTCGACGATACCAGTCCTATTCTTTATGTACGTTAGGTAATAGGTGTGTGTGTAGTCTCGTTGAACAATGCGCGGTGGGATGCCTGGAAAGCAAGCGCTCTTTTATTGTTGACCCCGAGCCCCGAACAAAGAATAATAGGTAGGGTACTAGGTAGGTATTGATATAAACAGCAGGTTCACTGTTCGACCGCCCGATGGTTGAAAGGGAAATGTCTCTCTGGTATGTTCGCAGTTTTTTTAACGTTTACTACTAGCAGCTTAATTGCGCAACACTCTTTTAACTAACATCAATCCGTTTCGTTGGCCATTCGCTGCTCATCTAATCTCAAGTGGAATACTTACATTAATGAGATCGTTCCGCAAGTAGGCTGGTCTTATATTATGTCTCCTGAATTTAATATCTGCCAAATTAAAAGCATTCCCATCTGCTCACCGTTATGAGTTCCCCGCTACAGCAACATGTAACCCGGAGTGGTGGTTGCCGTGGTAACATGAGATTGGAACCTCTTCATTTTCCTCGCGCATTTCTGAAGCTCTGTTCAAGATGTAGGTACCAAGTAACCGGATATATTTAAAATTTTGTGACTTCGCCTTGTTACCGAGAATCTGGTCAGTTTTGCAATTTTTATCGCGAAAAGATGCAATGTCTGTCATTGTCGAATTATTGTTTTGTAGGTAACTAGGAATAAAAAGGCTTTTAAAGATGCTTTCTGTAGCATTATGCTGAGCTTGCTCCGTTTTGTTGGCACACGATGTGTTATATTGTTCCTTATTAGTCGTATTACATTTTTGTACCATTTTGTAGTGTGCTTATGCAAATACACAATTTTCTAAATTGTTTGTAAAGGGTCGTATGTCCCAAGCCACAAGTTAATAAGTTGCAGTGACCACTCATCATCGTCATCAGATGGGTCGTGAGCTTGTTTACCGTTGCAATATAAAAACGTACCCCACTTCGCCTACGATAATTTCGTCAAGCTGCCTATAATAGTACATTGTGATACAAGTGATCCTTTTCATAAGATGAAAATTTTATAGACCTGCCAAGTTATTTTCTTTACTTATGATAACAGAATTTTACTCACACGTTGTATATATCGCCAAGAATTTCCAGTGGCGTCCATTCTTTTTATCACTTTTCTAGTCACCACGAGTCAACGTTTTTGTTAATACTTAACCAAACACGCATTAACAATGTTTACAAATATCTGTGAAATAACCTGAAATGGCGCGCAACAGTTTCGTGAAGTTTGCGCAGTGCGCGCGCATTCGATGAAATCTCTAAACACCCAATACAAAATAAAATAAATATTTTCGTTTTAAAATGTTATCTTTATTCATTCAATGTAAAATATTATAAAAGTGAAAAGTTTTACTAAATTAAACGTGTCTATATCATATCCAAAAAGAAATAGTCAATTAATTAACAAAAAGGATTTAAGTTGTTTAGTCGAGTAAGAATCCATTTGCCGAGAATTAAAAAAAAAGCTGTACATTCTGTACAACCCGGTTAATTTAAGAATGCACCGTGTGCATGCGTACATCTTGCTGCAAGGTGCCAACTTGACTTAATCGGGATATAACCATAACACACAAGTGTCGTAATGTTATAAAACAAGCGTGTTTAATATCCAGGATTATGAGCCTAAAAGCGACACAATGAGAGGTACGTTACGAGCAATTGTGTTGAAAAATATTTTTCCTTTTCCGGAGATTTAGAGATTCCCACTGTTGCCAGTAACATTGAATATCCGTACATTCCTAGAAGCTTATTTGGCGAATGAGTTGTGGTGGCTATTCCTGGAGCCGTGACAATTAGCGTGGCTAGTGGCCGCTCTATTCCTGGAGCCGTGACAATTAGCGTGGCTAGTGGCCGCTCTATTCCTGGAGCCGTGACAATTAGCGTGGCTAGTGGCCGCTCTATTCCTGGAGCCGTGACAATTAGCGTGGCTAGTGGCCGCTCTATTCCTGGAGCCGTGACAATTAGCGTGGCTAGTGGCCGCTCTATTCCTGGAGCCGTGACAATTAGCGTGGCTAGTGGCCGCTCTATTCCCGGTAGCCCTCTTATCAGTTTTGCCGAGATTAGTACTCAATTCCCAATTCCTATGACTAAAGCCGCGTTCACATTATCCGATTCATCCGATTGTATCGCTCCTAATATTGTATCTACTGCCGTTCTTGCCAGCTTCGCTTCGTGTTGTGCAATCACCATTCTTGCGAATAATTTAAAGTTATACTTATTTTATTTGAGGATTACTTAAAAATAATATATTAGATGCATCCAAGTCAATTTTTTTTTTTTTGTTTGTAATAGTGCTAGCCGCTAGCGGTACACTACACCCCGAAATTCAGTGAAAAGCTGCAAATGGTGACAAAAGCATGAAAATCGGAACGATTGATCTTTAGACCATACGAATCAATTTGATATATATCATTTTAGGTATATTTTTCAAATAATGATTCAACCGTATCATATCTTGAGGACCCCAAACTAGGTATGTTTTGAAAATGATTTTAATTTTAATTTAAAACAAGTGACTGAAATATAATTATGTGATATATTTTTAGAATCGGCTTAGTAAGCCCTTTCATTAACACACGATAGGTTTCAGAACAAAATATTTTTTTATCCCATACAAAAAATATATGTGTCCTCATTACTCCTCTCGTTTTTTTGTTTTTTTTTCGTGCTACGCGTCAAATTGATTCGTAATTCGTATGACCTAAAGATCAATCGTTCCGATTTTCATGCTTTTAACACCATTTGCAGCTTTTTTTGGCGTACCGCTAGGACTATAAGAATTATGGTACAAAAGCATGACTCGCCATTCAACGGCATGCATGAATGAGTATTTATTCACAAGAACACAAAACATAATATACAGTTAACATATAGTTCATGCACTTACACATTATGTTCGACCATCACGTAATATGTACATTTTACAGTGAGTGTGGGTGAGCTTTAGTTTTATTAAATGTTCTGCTTACTGATAGAATAGTAAATAATATATGATTAAAACTTATAGTAAAAAAACTCGATGCTATAAAAACATATTTTACATAATACCTATACCATAGTTGGGTAATTTATAAAATTAAATTTAGATCATTACATAGTAAGCCAGATAATGTGTGTGTGAGGGAGGACGCTATACAGATAATGTGTGTGTGAGGGAGGACGCTATACTGGCGGCAATGGCAGTATCGGACCGATGTTATAGAACGGTGGTCTCTAAATTGAAATCAGATGGTCTTATTCAGACGTCACACGGGCATATTCGTTTCAGCATGTACAGGGCACATAGTGGAATTTACAGATTCCAATTTAAAAGCATTCCATTTTACTTTAAGTAAAACATTCTTTAGATTCAGTGACTACAGTGAGTTTATTTAAGAAATAATTTTAATTGATCTTCCTTAGCCCAGAGTTGATCGAAAAGGAATAATGACTTAATCTAAAGGGCAGTCGCTATCGTAAAACTAAAACTAGTGCCTATGCCAAATCTTGGGATTTGGTGTCAAAGAGGACCCCGGGCTCCTTTAGGGCACAACCGGGAATGACGGTAGGAGGATGATGATGTGAGCTTTGTATCTAGTTTCTTGTTGGCATGTCAAATAAAATTATAAAACCGACGCGACGCGGACGTGGCGAGGCCGCGTCGACAAGGATCTACATGTTCTCCAGCCAGTGGTTATTTAATAGAAATGCTGTCCTTCAGTACGTTTGACAAATTCTCGTGACACCATATTTTCAGTAAAGAACAAGTCTCATCAGTATCATCATCCAGGAGGACCTAACGTTATTCCCGGTTGTGCCCTAAAAGAGCCGGGTCTGCTTTGACACCTAATCCTTCTGTAAAATTATTGACATTAGCAACGGTAAATATTTAATTCTCACGTCAATCTAATTTGGAGTTGTAATACGATGTTTGTTAAATATATGAATCAAGTTCTAAGACTCCATTAGATATTTACTCACGAAGTTCAACACTAGACTTTTTGTTTTTGGTTTTCTGCTTGATTATATTGATTACCTTAGCACACCCACACATGCTTAGACAAATAGTGATGGTAACAAACACAAAACACATTCCACACAAAATTCCAAAACTACATGCTATATAAACACATGTGTGCAAAAATTGCAAAAATAAATATATAAATAATGTGGGTCACATAATGGATGCTGATTACTATTAGTGATGTTATGTTTAAGTTTTATTAAGTCTTATTAAGTAAGGGGAGTGAAAATGAATAATTTCTGGTGTCCAAGCATGTACAAAGATGAGTGAGATCTTGGCAAAGGCTACGGTCTATGGTTGCCAGAAACATTAAAACACATGATTTGCATTTCTTCTTAGTGACGGGTAAATATATCCCATTATTTGAATAATTTTATACATGTTACTACTTAAATAAATATTTAATTACTTTGTTATTTCGTAAATAATAATAAAAGTAAATAATGTAGCTGCCTGCTTTGGTACAAAATGTCCACTTTGTTTGCATTTTCTATTAGTGACAGATAAATATATCCAATTATTTGAATATTTTGAACACATGTCCTAAATAAGTATTTCATCAATTTTTTATGTATTAAATAATAATGAGAGTAAAAATGAAAAAAGGTAGCAACATGCTTTGATATAAAAAGTTGACATTGTTTGTTCACGCATGTGGGTATGAAAACAATGTATCTGCAACTTTTACAACTGGCATATATAAAAATATAAAAATGTTAACTTAGTAGTATTTTTTCTTTTTCTTTTTTCTTTTAAGTTGTAGACCGCTCTCTAGCGGCATTTAACAATAACTACCATACCTCATTTTTCCTGTTATTACCAAAATGTAAGAGGCCTTAGATTAAACACTTTAAAGGTTCAACAACAAATACTAAAAAACGATTTTGATATCGTAATATTCACAGAAACATGGATTAATGGTAGCTTTTTTGATTCTGAGATATTCGATGACAGATATATTGTTTACAGGCGGGACAGGGAGAGTTCAACCATGTTTAATTTTAGAGAAAAGGGGGGGGGTGTTCTGATTGGTGTACATAAGAAATATATATCGCGACGCATCTGCGAATGGGAAAGCGACTGTGAGGATGTCTGGGTAACGATTGAGTCTAAAACGGGTACGCTAAACATGGGTGCGGTATACCTGCCACCCCCAGTAACGCAGGCATCCCTTGACCATTGTTTAAATAAATGCTGTGCACCCATTGAATCTGGTAGTAACACTGTAATTTTCGGCGATTTTAATTTAAGCGGTATTCATTGGGAAACGAATATAGACCACCCTTACACTATACCTAGTAACTACAGTAACTGTTCTTTGAAAAGTACTCTTATAGATTTTATGTCATTGAATGATATTGTACAATTTAATTATATCTTGAACAACAATAACAAAATTCTCGATCTGGTATTAAGCAATGTCCACAGTGGAATTAAAGTAATAGAATGTACTAAGCCTATAAGACAAATTGACAAATTGCACCCACCATTAGAAATTGTGATAGATTTTATAGCTCCTAACAATAGTAGAAACGCAGTAAATTCGGGACCTAAACTAAATTATTTAAAAGCTGACTATCAACTAGTCAATCAAAAGTTATCTGAAATCGATTGGATTAAGGAGTTTCAGGATTGCCTGAACGTAAATGATATGGTGCATGTGTTTTATTCAATCGTTTCTAAAATAACACTTGAGTGTGTCCCATTTACCACTAAATTTAAGCAAAAAAAGTACCCAGTCTGGTTTTCACAGCCATTAATAAAAATGATTAAATTGAAGTACAAATACCGTGTTAAGTTTAAAAAGTATGGCAACCCACTTGATAAGATAGAATTTGACTACCTGCGAGATGATTGTGACAAACTCATGAATGCATGTTACAATAAATATATTAAATCTATTGAGAAGCTAATAACTAAAAATCCAAAATTTTTTTGGACATACATTAAGAATAAACGTAAAAACAGTTCAAATTACCCACCTGCTATGATTATATATAATGTTGAAAGTAATGACACCAAAGAAATCAGTAATTTATTCGCTGCTTATTTTGCATCGGTCTTCGAAAGGGATGTTGACAGCCAGTATGTTTCTCTAGAAGATAGTTCAAGTGCACCTCAGGGTATTCAAAATATTTATATCAGCGCCGATTTAATAAAATCTAAATTAAGTAAATTGGACCCAACAAAATCAGCTGGACCAGACAACATACCACCTACGTTTCTCAAAAATTGTGCCTCACAGCTATCGACACCCTTAGTTATGATTTTCAATAAGTCGTTATCATCAGGTGTATTTCCGAATAGATGGAAAGAAGCTCGCATTGTACCTATTTTCAAAAGTGGTAAAAAAGAGTTAATTACTAATTATAGACCCATTTCAATTTTATGTTCGATAGCAAAGGTTTTTGAGTCACTAGTTTACGCATATATCTATCGGCATGTTAGGAATCAGATATCTGAAAACCAATACGGATTTATGACACAAAGATCTACTGAATCGAATCTTTTTCATTATGTTGACGATATTTCTCGGATCGTTGATAAGTCCGGACAAGTTGATGCGATATACACTGATTTTACCAAAGCATTTGACAAGGTAAATCATCGCATTTTAGTAAAAAAATTGTCTAATTTTGGAGTCGGTGGCTCTATGCTGAAATGGTGCGAATCATATCTGGGCAATCGACCCTCAACAGTAGTACTTGATGGTTGTAGTTCTGATCCTATTGTAGCTAGCTCTGGCGTACCTCAGGGTTCAAATCTGGGACCACTCTTTTTCAACATATTCATTAACGATATCACTAACATCTTCTCACATTCCACTTGTTACGTTTTTGCGGACGACCTTAAACTAATACGTCCTGTTAATTGTATGACCGATGCAGCCTTATTGCAAGAAGATATCAATAAATTACATGACTGGTGCAACCTTAACAAGATGTACTTGAACCCAATCAAATGCTCTCACATTAAATTCACAATGAAGAGAAACATAATAAAAAGTGCTTACAACATTGCAGGTGTGACACTGAATGAAGTCACTCACATTCGTGATTTGGGAGTAGTTATTGATACAAAACTAAAATTTACAACTCATATCGATAATATAATAACATCAGCAAATAAGTCTTTAGGATTCGTTATTAGAAATGGAAAGGAATTCAAAAATATTTCTACCTTAATAATGCTATATAATAGTTATGTTAGAAGTAAATTAGAGTACTGCTGTGCCGCTTGGTCACCCGTTTATAAAGTCCACATTAACAGAATAGAGAGGACTCAAAAGAAATTGCTAAAGCATTTGTCGTACCGGTATAAACCACCTAGCCATGTAAGATCCTATCTAGACAAAATTAAACATTTTAAACTAGACAATTTAAATAACAGAAGAACGTTGCTTAGTATGTCTTTCTTGTATAAAACCATGAACAATCTAATTGATTCGCCTCAAATTGTTGATAAGTTCACTTTAAGCGTCCCGACTAAAATACCTCGCATGCCTCGCGCCTTATTTCACGTTCCTTTTTGTAAAACCAACTTTGGCAAGCACTCACCTGTACCTCGCCTGTCGCGTGCTTACAATGATCTCGTTACAGAACAGGAAGACATCGATATTTTTTGTGATTCTCATAACAGCTTCAAACGCAAAATCAGGGATCTGTTGTTGAACCTTGAACCATAGTATGAGTGATTTAGTTTTAAGCCTAGATAGCCTAGATTTAGTGCATTAACGCAAAAATTGTAACGCATGTCGTGGTTGCCTATTATTAGGGTCACAATTAGACATATAAATACTTGATGTTTCCACATAAAATGTAACATTGTGAACTCCGTTGGCAATCCTTAAATAAATAAATAAATAAATAAATAAATAAATAAATAAATAAATAAATAAATAAATAAATAAACTAGAGAAACTAATTTTAAGTTTTAAATTGGAACCACAAGTTTTGTCTAACTCTCAAATAAATGAAGCAAAACCCCAATCCCGTGGTCCGTTGCTTTGGTTGACGAAATTACACGTTACTGCTGCCTTAGACAACAACCGGGACGAAGTTAGTAGGTATTATAGTATTTATAGTGAATCAGAACACGGACCCGCGCCGCCATCGCTGTTCCTTGCCCAACCGACGTACGAGCGCCGCGCCGCCGGGCGCTTCAATTCCTACGTAAAATTACACGTTACTGCTGCCTTAGACAACAACCGGGACGAAGTTAGTAGGTATTATAGTATTTATAGTGAATCAGAATACGGACCCGCGCCGCCATCGCTGTACCTTGCCCAACCGATGTACGAGCGCCGCGCCGCCGGGCGCTTCAATTCCTACGTAAAATTACACGTGCTATTTTCATTAAAACGACTACTTTCATGTATCGCGAAATTGAGTTTACCTATTCCCAAGCCATCATAATTAAAAAGATAGCCATCGCTCCTGCAGCCGTATCATGTGGGCTAATGTGATTAAACGTGCATTATTATCGGCGGCGGCGGCGCGGGGCTCGGGGCGCCAATGGTAACTATGATTAATAGCTTTTAATCAACTAATAGGCATTTTTTACTGGAAATTAATCCTAAACTTTACTGGTATCATACAGAGTAAAATACGGTTGCGTCTGATTTGCTCTGGCTGTTAGTGCTGGACTAGTAAACTACTAAATTGTCCGCAGGGGTATTCGGTCACTAAGGTGACTAAAGAACGGAACGGCTCTATGACATGCTGGGGACGTAATACATTTTGAGATTAAAATGAGCACATCCACACTAATGTTTATTGAAAACTATTGTGCCTAATAAGATTAGAAAATGCCATAAAGATGATAACAACGGCCTAATTCAACACTGTAAGGAGTGTAAGGTAATCAATCGTATCAATACTACCATGCAATAAAAAAAATATTTACGATAAAATAATGAACGACTACCTGATTTTATGTACCCTGAATAAATTACCTAAAGAATTATTGCATGATTTGTTAAGTATCACAGACAGACGATAGAATCAAGAACAAAAAACTGTTATAAAAACATTACTTACAACTTACATAGCCAAACCTATTGTCAGTAGGTATTAACCGAATACCAATTATGTACCTAGCTAAACTTAGCTTAATGTTAAGTAGTTAGTAATTAGTATCATAGGTACCTATATATATTTAGTACCTACACGCGGATCGAACCGCGCGATCTCGCCAACTATTAAATAAACCCACGGGGTTTCCTATAGTCGCATATACATATGTAAACATTATAATGTAAATCCTATCTGAATTAAAAAAAATGTACTTTCCTTTCCTTCAATGTTCCCTTTCGTAATTGTATAGCCGAGATGTGCAGCCGGGAGCCTTGCTGATGGTGCTCTCTATTTAAATTAGGAAGTTCTTTACGTCATTCCAGCTAGAACGCGTTAGTAGTAGAAGGTTAAATCAGTTGTAACACCGTATCGGATTATGTCGGCAGGCGACATGCGTGTGAATAAAACAGTAGCCTGAATATTGTATTAAGTTCACAGCGATTGCAGAACATGTAGCCGGCCGCGTGAGCAGCTTCATGGAATATTCAGCGCCGCCCGAGACCGTGTGTAGGCTGCGCTATGCTCTGCGTTTCAGCCATATAGACTATTATTCTTTCTTAAGTTAGTTCCAAAAGTTGCCCAATTTTAACTCTATATATATCTTGGTCAATTTGTGATGGAGATGGGGAGTGGGTCTGGGACGCAGCGAAATTCAACAGAGATATAACCTAGACAAGACCTTAGTTATAACATTGTCTGGTTAATTAAACTCATCGCCATGTCGAGCAAAACAGCCACCCAGGCAGGAACCAAGCAGGCATTGTATAAACACGGTATACTTCAAATTTCATTCATTGAATTGAACCAGTAGTTCAAGAATTATAACTAGTCAAAGTTTCTTAATTTTGTCACTCACTTACTGACTGACTGACCGATCATCAAAACTCGAAGGCACTTCTAGCAGACATAGAAGCTTCAAATTTAGGATACTATTAGTGTTTAGTATTAAAATCAAAGAAAATCTAAAATATTTTGCAATTTCGGCCCAGTTTTCTAGATACACCAACTGCATAAATAAACTTTGTAGTCCTAGGTATATAAATATATATAGGATTACAAAGTTACATTTGCAGTGAATGGGACTGAATGGGAAGACAGTGAAACAATTATAAAAAAAGAAGAAAGAAATAAAATTATATTTGCACTCGCACTATTGAGCTACACCGACAAGAGCTTAGCTCTTAAATAAGCAGAAGAAGAAGATGCACTCGTTATGCTATATAAAAGCATATAGCATAACGAGTTTCTCTGTTACTTGGATACCAAACTGTATAAACTGACCGCCTTGTTCTGTTTGTTGCAGATGTAGGTTACGACTACGTGGTGGACCAGCAGCCCATCGGCAAGCTGCTGTTCCGGCAGTTCTGCGAGCGCACCAAGCCGCACTACCACAAGTACAACAGCTTCCTCGACGCGGTCAGTATCCTCGTCATGTAGGTTACACCCAAGCTGCTGTACCGGCAGTTCTGCGAGCGCACCAAGCCGCACTACCTCAAGTACAACAGCTTCCTCGACGCGGTCAGTATCCTCGTCATGTAGGTTACACCCAAGCTGCTGTACCGGCAGTTCTGCGAGCGCACCAAGCCGCACTACCTCAAGTACAACAGCTTCCTCGACGCGGTCAGTATCCTCGTCATGTAGGTTACACCCAAGCTGCTGTACCGGCAGTTCTGCGAGCGTACCAAGCCGCACTACCACAAGTACAACAGCTTCCTCGACGCGGTCAGTATCCTCGTCATGTAGGTTACACCCAAGCTGCTGTACCGGCAGTTCTGCGAGGGTACCAAGCCGCACTACCACAAGTACAACAGCTTCCTCGACGCGGTCAGTATCCTCGTCATGTAGGTTACACCCAAGCTGCTGTACCGGCAGTTCTGCGAGCGCACCAAGCCGCACTACCACAAGTAC
Source organism: Epinotia ramella (assembly GCA_947578815.1). Classification (NCBI taxonomy): domain Eukaryota; kingdom Metazoa; phylum Arthropoda; class Insecta; order Lepidoptera; family Tortricidae; genus Epinotia; species Epinotia ramella. The sequence goes on from OX388221.1 coordinate 266,478, forward strand.
AACAGCTTCCTCGACGCGGTCAGTATCCTCGTCATGTAGGTTACACCCAAGCTGCTGTACCGGCAGTTCTGCGAGCGCACCAAGCCGCACTACCTCAAGTACAACAGCTTCCTCGACGCGGTCAGTATCCTCGTCATGTAGGTTACACCCAAGCTGCTGTACCGGCAGTTCTGCGAGCGCACCAAGCCGCACTACCTCAAGTACAACAGCTTCCTCGACGCGGTCAGTATCCTCGTCATGTAGGTTACACCCAAGCTGCTGTACCGGCAGTTCTGCGAGCGTACCAAGCCGCACTACCACAAGTACAACAGCTTCCTCGACGCGGTCAGTATCCTCGTCATGTAGGTTACACCCAAGCTGCTGTACCGGCAGTTCTGCGAGCGTACCAAGCCGCACTACCACAAGTACAACAGCTTCCTCGACGCGGTCAGTATCCTCGTCATGTAGGTTACACCCAAGCTGCTGTACCGGCAGTTCTGCGAGCGCACCAAGCCGCACTACCTCAAGTACAACAGCTTCCTCGACGCGGTCAGTATCCTCGTCATGTAGGTTACACCCAAGCTGCTGTACCGGCAGTTCTGCGAGCGTACCAAGCCGCACTACCACAAGTACAACAGCTTCCTCGACGCGGTCAGTATCCTCGTCATGTAGGTTACACCCAAGCTGCTGTACCGGCAGTTCTGCGAGCGTACCAAGCCGCACTACCACAAGTACAACAGCTTCCTCGACGCGGTCAGTATCCTCGTCATGTAGGTTACACCCAAGCTGCTGTACCGGCAGTTCTGCGAGCGCACCAAGCCGCACTACCACAAGTACAACAGCTTCCTCGACGCGGTCAGTATCCTCGTCATGTAGGTTACACCCAAGCTGCTGTACCGGCAGTTCTGCGAGCGCACCAAGCCGCACTACCAAAAGTACAACAGCTTCCTCGACGCGGTCAGTATCCTCGTCATGTAGGTTACACCCAAGCTGCTGTACCGGCAGTTCTGCGAGCGTACCAAGCCGCACTACCACAAGTACAACAGCTTCCTCGACGCGGTCAGTATCCTCGTCATGTAGGTTACACCCACGCTGCTGTACCGGCAGTTCTGCGAGCGCACCAAGCCGCACTACCTCAAGTACAACAGCTTCCTCGACGCGGTCAGTATCCTCGTCATGTAGGTTACACCCAAGCTGCTGTACCGGCAGTTCTGCGAGCGCACCAAGCCGCACTACCACAAGTACAACAGCTTCCTCGACGCGGTCAGTATCCTCGTTATGTAGGTTACACCCAAGCTGCTGTACCGGCAGTTCTGCGAGCGCACCAAGCCGCACTACCACAAGTACAACAGCTTCCTCGACGCGGTCAGTATCCTCGTCAGGCTACACACATGGTAACGGTCCTCCTGGTGAACTATGGATCTCAGTGAACGTCTTTTGTTTTAAAATAATGGATCGTTGAATCTTCGAAGAAGCGTCCTACTCTACCTTCGATATATACGCAAAACCAACTAGTACGCCATGAAAAGGAATGGTACGCATTCTCGACGATTGGACGATTTACCACTACTATAAATTTGTGGACTGGTGGTCGCAGTTTCCCCAAGTTGTACTTCTTCCCTTAGCTTCCCAGTAGGTACTATGATCCAAGCTCCAGGCAATTCTGATTACGGCCGATTGTGGGCCGGCTGACAGCCTATGTTTTTACATTAACTTTCTACAATTGTTTAGAATTATACCATATTTGTCTAGGTTGATTAGAATGATAGATGTCACTTCATGATAGCATGTAACTTTGTAAAGCGGTAAGCATAATTTATATTTTTTCCAAGGGTCAAAAATTGCTTTTTAAATCAAGTCTAATACGCGGATTGTATACACGGTGCTCGCGAGGAATCCAAAAGATTTTAACCACGCACTCCTTGGGTCATTAGGATTAAAAAATATATAAGAACCGGCGTCAAACCCGGCTTAGTTTTGAAGATATCATACATTTTCATGTAAACTGTTTATTGTGATTACTAAGTGTATTAAGCTCTTTTGATCGCGACGTTGCCACCTATGTTGTTAAGTTTAGCGTCGCTATTGACAGACATCAAAGTGACAGCTACCACTCACTAAATTCATCTTTTTTTGGAAAAAATATCGGAAACATTTTATTAAAAAGGATAATTTTCACAGGGAAGCTATAGTTGTCATCCAAATTTTATAAAAAAAAATAAAAATAAAAAATTCAGCAAAAAAAAAAACTTTTTTTTTTTGCTGAATTTGACTCGGGTTCATTTTTTATTACTCCTAATGACCCAAGGAATGCGTGGTTAAAATCTTTTGGATTCCTCGCGAGCACCGTGTATAGACTTGATCTCAAAACAGTTAATAAAAGGTCTAGATACCGTGAAAAACTACGTAATATTTACTTATATTCTTAAGTGAATACGTCATTACAATGTTTTTTCAATACGCTTGGATTGCTAGAGGTGAGGGTTATCGATAAAGAAAAAACGATGAAATATTGTGTTACAAAATAAGGAATTGCAATATAAATAGCTACCACTTTTTCATAACTGTAATAAAATACCTGACAAATTGTATTAGTGCACACATACGACCTCCGTGCCGTGCCGCCATTTTGTAATTCAATGTCACCGCTGGTCAAATAACAATAATCAGCACAGCTACCACACGACGGCGCGCGAGCTCTCTCGATTTTTCTCGCACTATGCGTCACTCTCTTATTAGAGCACTTAGAACAAGAGGTATAGTGCGAGAAAAGTCGAGAGTATGTATGTATGTATGTATGTATGTATGTAAGCACTTTATTGAACACAATAACAGGTTAAAGAATATACATGTCACACAATAGATCAAAGTACAAAGGCGCACTTATCCCTATAGCGATCTCTTCCAGCTAACCTATATATATAACCTATGTAGTATGTATATATCGCGGCCGCCCCATGATAGACGTGCGCGATAGATGTGTCTCCCTCTCTGTCGCACTTGCCAGTTCGAGCGACAGAGAGGGAGATACACGAACGAAGTTCGTTTTCGTTTCGCGGTAGCCCCTCAGCACGCAGTCAGACACACCTCAGTCGTGAACGAAAGTTCCTGAAGGAAAGGGCCAAAGTCTTATTATATGCCACGCAGGAAAGGCTAGAGGTTTTGTACCGAACTGCTTACTTGCTAGTAAGCAGTTCGGTGGAAATTCGTACTGACTTTTATTTCAATACCTACCGTTACAACGTTACGTTCCCAACAATATTAAGTATACCGTCGATACTTTTAGCACTAGGTATAAACCACATTCGAATAGTATCGATAGTTTTCATAACAGAGGTAGCACCTCTAGTTACGTTAGTTTGGCAGCTGTCATTCTAATCAAGCTAGAAAAAATTACATATACTTACTTAGTACAGATTCCAATACACAACACCTTAAATCCTTTTACGACGTAACCGCTCGGATCATATTAGAGAGATTCCCAGTTGGAAAACTAGCTTTTTACCATTTTCGCCTTAACTCGGTTTATTTCGTCGATATAATAAAATAAAAGCTTTTCCAAAGCTCGGTACAAAGCCAGTAGCAACCTTCAGGGATATTCTGAATTTATTGGATGATTATTTCTTATCCTTATGTAAGCCTAAAAAAAGCCTTTCGCCGTCGTAAATATGTGATGTTGAATAAAGCTTTGACATGATGGGGACTTAAAGGGCCATTACGCAAAATATTTCCATTTTTATCAGCCAGTAGACATAAGATGTGGTAATAATTTCGGTAGGATAGAATTCCGTAAATGTGACAAAGCGGATTTCTGGGTCGTTTAAGGGACTACACCGGGGAAAACGCTAGGAGGATGAAAATGTCTAGCAAATGACTCCTCAAAGTTGGGTGGTGCATTTCGACCAAACGAATTAGACAACTGGCTCGGAAGAAAAGCTATACATTTCGTTTGTCTAGTTGGCTTGGTGGTGCAGCATAGGTAAAACGTTGAGTTGTTGACCAGAATGTAATGGTTTGTTCGTGTTGCAGGCGGAGCGGTACGATGTGGAGATGGAGGAGACTCGCACGGCGCTGGCCGTGGAAGTGTTCCGGCGCTACCTCACGGACGAGGACGGTGAAGCGGTCACCGACGTCGTCGACAAGCCCACCGTGCAGGAGGCCAGCGAGCTGCTGGAAGGTAACAGTGTCCTCTAACTCTTAACATAACAAGAGATCTACCCCGGACCCGTATGCTGTGGAGTGGAAACATAGGTGATGGGCACGGAAGCTATTCCTCGGTTCCGCATTCCTGAGGATCACGACCTCGTTTGGTCCATTCGCTCTGGGTACTTGAGATACAAAATATACTAAAGTTGAGTAATGCGCTTTTAACAAACTTGGAGTACAGTTTATGATACTGTTAGGAAACACAAATCCCTTTACCATCACAGCTTCCTTGTCACCTTAACTGTGAATTGAAATAAAATACTGACAGTGTTGTTATTTCTAGCCGGCGCAAAAGACATATTCGGCACGTGCATACGATGCGTGAAGAACTGGCTGGCGGGCACGCCGTTCTCCGAGTTCGAGCGTTCGATGTACTTCCACCGATATCTGCAGTGGAAGTGGCTCGAGGCGCAGCCCGTCACGCAGCACACCTTCCGCATGTACCGCGTGCTCGGCAAGGGCGGCTTCGGCGAGGTCTGCGCCTGCCAGGTTGGTACATGTCCCACATAGATCCTTCCAGGTCAAGTTCACAATTACACAAAAGGAGCCGTCGAGGATCACAATAAATAAATAATAAATAAATAAATATTAGGGGACAATCTTACACAAATCGACCTAGTCCCATAGTAAGCTCAATAAGGCTTGTGTTATGGGTACTAGACGACGATATATATAATAGATATAAATACTTAAATACATAGAAAACTTCCATGACTCAGAAACAAATATTCATGCTCATCACACAAATATTTGCCCTTACCGGGATTCGAACCCAGGACCTTCAGCTTCGTAGGCAGCTTCACTACCCACTAGGCTAACCGGTCGTCAATGTGGAAACGGATTGCAAGGTAAAGTAGAGTTGCTTGACACGGGGCTTTTGGGTGAATGAATTAGGCAGTAACAGCAGAGAGGAATGATTACGTCTGGGTCCCTACTTCATCAGCGCGACAAGTTGAGTTGACCTACAAACGGTCACTTCGAAACTTCCAAAACTGTTACTCCCTTATTCAAAAAACTGTGGTTTGTCCCTTTCTCATGAACAAATGTCAAAGTGACAGAATACAACATACATTCACGCCTTAATTCTCAAAAGGTCTCTCATGTGCTCTGTCTGTCTGCCTACCAGACAGAGCACATGAAACTTATGTTCCAGTGCCTCTTTTAGCATAAATTTATAAAATGTGATATCGCACTGAAAACACAAACAAATTTTACCTAAAATGACTTTGATGATATTTTATGACGAGTGCCATAAGTTATTAAAGATAGAGCTGAGTCTGAAGCCACTTTGCAACATTCCAGGTGCGAGCGACGGGCAAGATGTACGCGTGCAAGAAGCTAGAGAAGAAGCGCATCAAGAAGCGCAAGGGCGAGGCCATGGTGCTCATTGAGAAGCAGATCCTGCAGCGCATCAACTCGCGCTTCGTCGTCAACCTCGCGTACGCGTACGAGACCAAGGACGCGCTCTGTCTCGTGCTCACCATCATGAACGGTGAGCTGTTCACCTGTGTAGGATTAGTAGGACAGACAGTTGCTTGTCGAGAAAACTTACCTTCGTCATTTCTTTACGGAGTAGGTTAATTTTCTTTGCATATTATTTCTAGGCGTACAGGCGTTCTGTGTTTTGACTTACGAGTAGGTACTGTGTGTTTCTTTCCAAATAGCCAGGTAGACAGACGATGTGAGGTTGACTGAATAAGCTTACAGCTGGGCTGAAGCTGATAGATGTCAGTTCAGTTTATATAGGTTTACGATGATGACGCTGTCACGTATCTACTAGAAAATGGAACAATTCTACCCGCTTCTTGGGTACTTTCGATAAGGGTTCCGTAAGCAACAAAACTTCTCGTCATACAATCACCATATTTATCTATAGCAGAATCTTGTAAAGTGTTAAATATTGTGATGATAGTTTTTATACTCGTACCTGCAGACAAACTGTTATAACAGTTTTACAGGGAAATGTAATAAGGTGTGTAGTAACATGTGTGTGTGATGTGATTAAGATTTCTTTCCCATTGTTTAGTAATAATAAATAAAAAAAAGGTAAGGATTATGACAGGGACTGCATAACCGAAAAATACCGGTATGTTTTATAACCGATATGACGTCATATCGGTTTTCAAATAGCGGTTTCGGTAGCGGAACCTTTATATTTCGCTATCGAAATATAACGGTAACCTTAATTTTTTTCGGTACCGTAACCGCTTTTTAAAGGTTACCGATACTTCGATTTTGGCGTCGTTGCCAAACCGCCGGCGCTGCCGTTTTGTCGGTTCTGTTCTGATACTTTTCTGATTCGTTCGTTCGTTCCTGTTGGAAGAAGTTGTCTGTGTAAGTGTAAGTTCGCTTATTTCGGTTCAAAACCGGTATTATAAAGGTTTCGGTTACTTTTAAATCGATAACGGTAACCGATATTTCAAAACGGTTAACGTACCGTTGTGTTGGCGCGGCGCGCGTAACCTTTACACCATTACGGTACCGTAATGGAATACCGGTTTCGTACCGGTAAAACCGTAACCGAAATCAGTCCCTGGATTATGAATAGAAATCACTTATTCCGTTTATTTTGTAGAAGGCTTAGAGCCAGAGGTCGGCTATCGTAAGTTAAAACATTAGTGTTTGTTTGTAATTGCAGGTGGCGACCTGAAGTTCCACATCTACAATATGTGCGGCGCGGACACGGGGCTGGGGCTGGAGCGCGCGCGGTTCTACGCGGCGCAGGTGGCCTGCGGGCTGGAGCACCTGCACAGGATGGGCATCGTGTACAGGTCGGTCACGGGCGAGCGCCAGTGTCACGTTCAACACGACGTGGGGTGGACGAGTGTTTAGGAAGATCTTGGTTTAACTTTATTGAGAGTATACTAATATTAAGTGTGTTACAGCAAAGACAAATCATCCTAAGGTCGTTTTCATCACCTCCATTTTAAAATATCCAAGGCTGAAGTATTTATGTACGTCACCCGTATATATTTATTAAACTTAGCTTACTTATTTTTATAATTAGTGTTCTATTTGTGTACTTTTACTTACATTTGTGTTGGGTGTTCCAGGGACTGCAAGCCCGAGAACATCCTCCTGGACGACGCGGGTCACGTGCGCATCTCGGACCTCGGGCTCGCGGTGGACGTGCCCGACGGGGGCTCCGTGCGCGGCCGCGTCGGGACCGTCGGATACATGGCGCCCGAGGTGAGGACTTAAGCCTGATACACACTGGCGCAGCCTGCGATGGCAGTCAATAGTAAACTTGAAAGTTAGTGTCAAATTTACCGCAAGCCGCGTCAATGCGATTCAGGCCTTAAGCCCGCTTATCAGCTAGCCAACGGTCCAAAAGACCTGGACAGTTGTCTCGCACTTGCACTAGGGATTTACCACGAATAAGATAAATAATCAGTATCCACAATTTGCCCATTTCGGCGATTGATTACACTGGCGCAGTCGGTAGGATACTGAGCATGTTGGAGTACAACGCTGTTCCCCTGCAGGTGATCGACAACGAGCGGTACACGTTCTCGCCGGACTGGTTCTCGTTCGGCTGCCTGCTGTACGAGATGCTCGAGGGCCGCGCGCCCTTCCGCGCGCGCAAGGAGAAGGTCAAGCGCGAGGAGGTCGACCGACGGGTCAAGGTAATCTTAATAACTTGTCATTGTTTTATTGTTTCGAGGTGGATTAGAACCGGTGGCATAAGCGGTCGGTCGTAATGAAAAATTTGTTAGTTGAATTTTAAATTTGAATAAAATTGTTTTTTTATTATTATTGAGTTTTATACTTTTAATCTCACAGACTTTTCCTATTTATAATGTTAAATTAGTATAGATACAAAATTAAATTTTTCACTGTCAAGTTTGACACAACTTATAGCATTGATATATTATGTCAACCTTCACAGCACGAGCAAGAAAAGTACTCGAGCAAGTTCAGTGAGTGCGCCCGCTCGTTATGCTCGGCGCTGCTCGCCAAGAGCTCGGGCTCGCGGCTCGGCTGCAGCTCCGGAAGGAGAGGCGCGGCGCAGGTGAAGCTGCACCGCTTCTTCCGGGAGCTCAACTGGGCGCGCCTGGAGGCCGGCCTAGTGGCCGCGCCCTTCGTGCCCGACGTGAGTACACTGTCGTCCATGTTGCTAGTAGCCAGAAAATTACACCCGTGATTACTTATACATACTATGTATTTTGAGTTCTAAGCGTAACAATTACCCAACCTAACTATACATATTTTGGACATGAAATCAACAGTCTGTTTGCAGTAGCTGGACTTCATATGAAACGAACGGTCGTGAAAGCTGCCTTCTATAATACAAAAAAGCAGACAGAAATGCCTAACCAATTTAATTGAATTGCATTTTCAAATCAATAAAATCGGCCTGCTTACCCTCAGGCAGGCCGTATGTATTGTTTGTCACCGTAGTAGTATTTAAGAAAATCCAGAATCCAGAAATAAAATGAATTGATTCGATATCGTGTTGTATTCCAGCCGCACGCTGTGTACGCGAAGGACGTGCTGGACATCGAGCAGTTCTCGACGGTGAAGGGCGTGGCGCTGGACGCGGGCGACGACACCTTCTACGGCAAGTTCAACACGGGCTCCGTGTCCATGTCCTGGCAGACCGAGATGATCGACACGGGCTGCTTCACCGAGCTCAACCAGTTCCACGCAGGTTAGCACGACTTTAATACTATTTGGATATTTGGTTATATGTAGATATATGTATGTGTGTGTGTTTGTATGTTATATGTAGTGTGTGATGTGTATAGATAAGGAAAGGGAAAAGTGTTTTACTAGGATGTTTGTCGAAATATTATAGGTAGTGAAAGGTGACGCGTCAAAAACTATTCGTAGTTTGGTTGTTGTTGCCTTTGAGGTCATCATGGTGAGGTAAATAATATAACGGAGTTTCTTTTGTGTAGTAATTAATTAGGTTTTTATTAAATTCTTGCGACATTATTTATGTTTAAACACTAGTCAATGAATCAAGCGAGTGGGAGAATGGATGCGTATGACTTTGATAGATAGTAAGGAGTATTCTACTCTGTCGGTGAGTAAATCAAACACTAACTCCACAAAATATAAAAGGATTGTATTACTGAATGGTCAAGCAATAGGTATCGATTAACAGCTAACATGCGCGACAATATTAGGCGAAAGCGTAAGCTTAAGCGGCTGTCTGGGAGCCGGTCCGCGTCGAGCCCCGCTGCGCGCGCGCACACTGTCGCAAGTGTCGCAACATAGCGTCGAAGGGATGGCGGCCACGCGCCGCGACAGAGTGGCACAGGTTCGGTGTCGAAGGGGATCGGATGCGCTCTGTCGCTGCGGGCCGCGGTCTGGGAGCCGGTCCGCGTGGAGCCCTCCGTAATGCGAGTTGATGTTTAATGTATGTGGTGTGTGGTTGGTTGGTTGCAGTGGGCGACGAGCTGTCGGAGGCGCCGCCGCGCGACCTGCAGCTGGCGCCGCCCGCCGCGCCCGCCGCGCCCGCCGCCGACCACTCCGGGTGCTTCGGGTTCGCGCGCCGGGTGAGTCACGGCTCTAGGGACGAGCGTGGGATGCTAGGGATGTCACGGAGCTGTCGGAGACCGCGCGACCTGCGGCTGCTGTCCCTCCGCTCCTCCGTTCTCTTTTATAAACTGAGATTGAAAAAAAGTTAGATGATTTGACATCGTGGTAAACAGTGCTTTTATGAAAAATGTATGAACCATAAAAGTACACTAAACAGTGCGTTTACGGGCCATAGAGCATAGAGTTTTTCGACGACATATTATCGGTGTCATTGTATTTGAGCTCTTAGAGTATATACCTACAGAGGCGACGTAAGTGTCGACACAATGAGGGACGGCAACAAAGTAGATGATTCCCGTGGGGTGGCCATGTAACTAAAAATTACCCCATCGCTTCCATATGTTTATTTTAAATAATGCGCTTTTATTGTAAGTAGTTTTTACTGAAGCTTTACACACATTCACTGCCTAGCAGGCGCTCTGTTCGCAACCACTAGTAATATTCAGCTTAATAACATGAAATATGATTCTAGTAACAGAACATGACATGTAGGTAATTTCCTGGTAGTTTCTTATCAGCACAGTTATGACAGGACGCCCGCGAGCTGTGTTGCGGCGAGGTAGACTATCCGTCTCTTTCTAATCGTTCTAACTAGAAAGAGACGGACAGTCTACCTCGCCGCGACACAGCTCGCGGGGCGTCCTGTGATAGCCGTGCTGATCTACTTAATTATTATAAAGCCTGAATCACACTGGCGCGGCCTGCGGTGGCGGTTCATAGTAAACTTGACAGTTAGTGTCAAATTTACTATTGACCGCCACCGCAGGCCGCGCCTGTCTGTGAGAGGCTTAAAGTCTCTCACAGACTGGCGCGGCCTGGCCGCGGCGATCAATGGTAAACTTGTCATTAGCTGTAAAATTTACTATTGACCGCGATGCAGGCTTAAGGCGGGAAAAATAATGACATTAAATACCGAAATGAGACACAACCATATTAAAAAACATTTACTATTCAAATATTCAAATTATTACAGATTAATGATAAAGAGCTCTGCTCGGGTAAAAATATGCTGAGAACGATTTTTCCCAGATATGAGACCTAGCTAGATCGATTTTTTTTATGAGGCACAGCGTGGGAGGCCCCCTACAAGGTTGACTGATGACCTGGCAAAGGTCGCGGGAGTCCGCTGGATGCGGATGGCGCAGGACCAGCCATTTCGGCTGATATGATGATGAGGTAGATTTTTCGCCCCCATAAACCCCTACACTGCAAATGACATCAAAATCGTAAGAACTGTTTTCGAGAATGCGATCACAAATATATATATGTAGCCTTAACCCAAATACTACGCGCACGCGCATCCTCATTTAGTGGAAACCTAGAAAAAAAAACATTATTTTACATAAAATTTTTCAAGCAAAGGGCTTATAGAAAATTATGATTCATTCTAAACCGTCGATCGTCTTTACTTATTACTAGCTGTCCACGCGTCTCCTCTCCACCCGCGTAGTAGAAAGAACACAAGCGGAGGCGCAGATGCAGGATTAAATAAAGCCAGATGAAAGAATTTTTGAAATCGGATGAACAGTCCGAGATTACTCGCTACATAAAAGCTTATCTTTACTATGAGTACAGAGTAAATATACGTATATAAGAATATATCCCATCCATTATATACGAATGTTATGTAATAACAAGTACGAGAATTTTGTTAGAGTATAAATTACCCGAGAAATCGGGTATTTTTAAGTTGTATTGGCTGGTATCCCTAAAATGATTGCAAAGAAGCTAAATCGAGAAGACATTCTAACACCTCTCGCAGCTTACCATAAACAATCTACGTAATTTGGGCGGATAATTTGTCAACAAATATTTTCTTGTACAATGTAAACAATGATGTTATTTCTATTGTAATCGTCAAATTTTACAAGATTTTGAGCGTAATGTAATTTTACCATGCTATTTTTACGTATTGCGTATACAGAAAAGTGAAAGATGTTCTACTTACGTGTGAAAGGTTATATTTTCATCACATTGTTCCGACCGGCTTTTACAGCCAAGCACGCAACAATTAACCATTTTCTTGGCACAGACGGAACACGAGATACCTTATCGTGCGTAAATTACTTTTAGGACACTATTTTATTCACAATAATATTAAATATTTCGGATTCGTATGCAGCCACGCGCGAGCATTGACAGCATTGTATGCCACAACTGTTGTGCCAAATAGAAAAAAAGTGGAACTATGACAAGGATAACGAATGATATATCTCTGTCTGTCACACTTATCGAGATTTGTATGCTACCAGCTCGCTCGCACGTGGTATTATTATTACCATAGCCTGTCCATACTAAATTATAGGTTCATGATTTGAGCTAGAGAGCTAGAGCTATAAATAAATAAATAAATAAGCCTATATAAATGACAGATAACGGTAGAGGAGTAGAAAATAGTACATTACTTACCAAGCGCTGTGAAAGAAAGAAAGCCCGAAATCGCAGGTATTTGTGACCCGAGCCGCAGGCGAGGGTTGTAAATATGCGATAGAGGGCTTTCTTTTTTACTGCCCGTGGTGAGTACACAATTTTACGTCTTCATCTGGCCATAATGCGAGTTTTACCGTACGCGTAGCGTGCGGTAATACTCACTTTATGGCCAGGTGTGACGTAAAAGTAGATTTATTCATTACACGATAAAAAATAGAATATAAATTAGCATAAATCTCAAGTTTACAAGAATTTGTACTATGGTCGTCAATTTTAATAATAAGAATTTAATGAGTCAACTATATACATGAATAATATGAAAGAATATTTTTGTACCTAGATGCTGTGTCCGACGAAAAAAGTTCCCGCGCGTCTGCGAGTGGTCCCCGTGCCCGAACACCTGCTGCAGCCCTCCTCCCCCGCGCCCGCCCCCGCGCCCCCCGGCCCCGCCGTCGCCGCCGCCGAGAGCTGATGACGCTAGTGACCCCCGCCCCCGCCCCCGCCCCCGCCCCGCCCTGAGACCGACCGCCCCGAGACCGTCACTCCGACAACACCTGAAACCTGACCGTGAACGCTCGTGTTTATTTTACCTCGCGACGGAAAACTATACTCCGTGCGGATACTTTTTTGTTACGACTTGAAAGACGGACCCCGAGTGAAGTTTGTGTGAACACTTGTGAGAAGTTTAAAGTGTCCCCGCAGGTAATGTATATATTTTATTTATAATCGATAGTCGGGTTCCTGGTCGGAGACGTCGGCGGCCCGCGAGCGACTCGACGTTAGTGTAGGAGTAAATGTTTCAAAAGTGATTCGAATCCGTCTCGATGACGGTGAAATTAATGTAAAAATCAAATGGAACCGTTTTGAAATGATATTTCCGACTTTATAATGAATATTTTTTAAAACAAACAACAACCTAGTTAAAATATCAAAACAACTTATACATAAAAAGTTAAAATTACGAAAAAAACGACCGATGTTGTCTGTTATTCGAGAGATTAATTTAGAGTCTAAAGACAGACAGCCTACCTGATGACATGTCCGGTGTAATGTCTGTACCCTCGACTTTACTTACATATTATTTGAATATATTTTTGCTTAGGTGACGTAAATAAATTCGACTGTACAGTCACATTCACCTGACAAACTTTTCCAATTTGAATCCCTTAAAAAGTAAAATGATGATGAAGGATATAAATTGTACGAATTGTCAAAAAAAATGATACCTTAAAGCTACTTGATACGATGCATTTCTGAATGTACCTGTCGGTTCGGAGCGCGTGTGTAAGTAATCATGCACAATTTAGTTATTTGTAAGTAAATGTTGATATTTGCAGTTTCCGACTGACTTCCCGCTTGCATAGGTCGGCGTCGCCGAACGCCGCGGAGTATTACCTGAACAAACATAATTATAAGTGGTATGTAGTTATTTTTTACGCACAACTATTGGGTTGAAGTTAGATGTAGGAAGAAAATGTTTTGACGTCACATAAACATTTTATTTTGTACAATTAGTGATTTATCTATTCTGCCAAATACGGATTTGTAAGTCTTTGAACAAGGTTTTTTTTTAGTATTTTTTAAACAAATAAATACTACACCATACATCTGACTTCACGCCAATATCGACCGTACAGTCACCCTCAAATACGTCATAACAAGGTGTCAAAAATATCTGGCAACATGTGTGTTCAGATATTTATGACCACTTTGTCCGCTCACCTGTATTTGGCGGCGACTGTATCCCGCGCCCGAGTTTCCGTTTTGTTAAGAAAACGTCGGGCTAGTATTGAATTTATATTGTAATTACATGACTTTTGAAATGTATATTTTTGTAGAGGACGAATTTATATGTTTAAGCTTTTCGGACATGTTTATATAGCGGAGCTTCCGGTAGGCCGAGGAATTGTTGCACCGGGACTTATAACAGGTGTTCCCGCTGTATAACGCACTAGAAGTTTGAGGGATATTCCAAAATGTATTATATCATCAGCGCCAGCAGGTCTAGTGGTAGAATCCACTGTCATTGTATCCTTCATGCATGACTGGTGGATTTTGACAATAGGATGTCTCGCCGCAGTGTTGCCATAGTAGAAAGAGTGCAAAGTAGGTTATCTTCATACAAACGTACCGCGCGCGGCTTATATGTGTGCTTGCATAGTATCTATGCGTCGCCGCACGCACACTCCAACAGAATCTCGACTGGCGCACTGAGACACGCACGGGTCGAGATGTTGCCGCGCGCGGTGCGTTTGTAGAAGATAACATACTTTGCACTCTTTCTACTATGGTGTTGCCACCTCGTAATATAATACATTCTGGAATGGAAACCCTCATGGAGAGTAATTTAATGATAATAAAGGAAATAGAAACTTATAAGTTCAAAGTTAAAGTTGAATTTCGTTCGAACCAGGCGTCCGTGCGGTCATATGCAAACTTGAATTGTAACGATTCAAATATAAGGTTCAATTTCTATTATCATCACTAAATTGTTCTCTATCGCGTTACACGGGGGTACTTGGTACTTTTAATGTAAAAACCAAACCATGTATATACAAAACGTCACGATCGCGTGGCGCCGTGTTACTGTTGTATAGCTGAAACGAATCGAGCAATAATGAAAATTAGACAACGGGGTATCATTCCAGCGGTACAGTCAGCCTCAGGGTTAATATACAACAACTATATGCGGAGATGACTTTTCATATATTTGACACTTCACTGTCAAGCATGCGAGTGTCAAATATATATAACGCGCGCAAACAAAGAATGGATCTGATATGGCGTCCGCTTCTTCGCATTCTTTGTTTGCGCGCATTATACAAAAATACATCTTCGCACATATCCGGTGGATATTTATCCTAAAAGTCGCTGGGCAATGCAGGTCACTTTATTGGCAAGATATTGAACAAGAAAAAGCGAGTACTATAGTGGGTACAGTGACCGGATCGTCAAAGTATAGTCATCGGCAATAATAAGACAAGTGCTTCCAAATATCTGATCTGCTCTAATGGCTCTATAAATATTGTAATAGAATATATCAGATGTGTTTAAGCCCTTGTTACTGTTATATTAAAGCCATTACACACCTAGCAATTTGTCACAAAACCTTTCATTGTAACTATGGGTAGTTGGTGTGACTGCATCGATTGTAGTGCGCTTTGATGTCGCGCGTGACAGTGTTCATGTGTCGAACGAGTGTGTTGCCAGCGACCCGACCGAGGCTGCGAAGAGATACGCGGCTGTACGGGGTTCGGGGTTATATATATTGGTATGTAATTTTGTATAGTTGTATAGCGTTACCAGACCGGCGTGGGGCCGAGCGGAGCCGCGGGGTGACACGGTAGATCCTGGCGCAGAAACATGTCATGTGATGTGTTGTGTCATTGCCATTACTTTAGTGCGGTTTCACTAGAATTAACTTTACTGTTAAACGCACAGTCTTTTTACGGTTACAATAAAATTGTCAAAGCGTGTTTTTAGATGTTTTTGAGACCTTTTCCGAATTATTATCTGGCTTGACTGTAGGTACAGTCCGTTGTAGAAAATTCTCTCGACCACTTGTTGTCTTGTAAGCACGAACGTCATACTAGCTCTGTGGCTCGATTTTGTTCGTACAGTCAGCGGCAGAAGGTTGCCAAGAGAGTAAGTATATGTACAGTCAACTATAGTTATATATACTTATATGTACATACAAATATAAGACAACGCACTCAAAATATCTGACATTAAATTGAACAGTTATTGTATAGCAAGTCAGTCAGTCAGTCAGATATTTTGAATAGTGCACTGTCCAATTTTATTACAGTAGGTATTTGATTTCTGCCGTTGACTGTACTATATGTACCTACAGTCGGCCCGGCCCCACCGTGCCGCGTCTTGCACAAACTTTTCGAAACCATTTTACCGTAATGATATTGATGGTGTCGAAGCCACCGCCTTCCATGTACTAGACTAAGTATTAATGCATTTTGGTGTGTTTTGTATGGACTATGGGAGAAGCTTCGGGCGTGCCACAGAAGTGCATTAAGCCACAAATGTAGGTCGTTGAAGCCAAGAAGAGGCGCTGCCCTCCCATGTAAGCGATGCACAAAACACGAATTAGTACAATAACCGGCAATAATGTTTGGCACAACGAAGCGCGCATAAATATCTGACACTGCTCTGCTTCTAGGGCCGTTAGGACGTTTCAGATATTTTTGTCGGCTTTGTCGTGGCAGATGTCGATGCTGGTCGTGTGTCCGCGGCGAGCGGCGCGCGCCGGCTCGAGGGTTACTCGGTCTAGACTCTAGAAGAGGACAAATGGCATTATTTTGATGTGAGGAGGTGTTCAATCATAAAATGCGGGTCCATATTTGACCCGCTCCGTGCCGCCCGACGCTTCCAGCTTGCGAGTTGCGCTGCACAGTCAGTGAGTATGCGGCAACTGGGGACGCACCCTAGAATACTGGCTAAAGTGACAACAATGTAACGCAGCCTTATTATTAAAGGCGCGTTGAAATATTATTGTCACTTGGGTAGCGTATTTGTGACTTGACTGTACAGAGGACTTTAATTAGCGAAGCACAAATGTGAGTAGAAATTACGACTATGTCGTGGCCAAAAGGTTTCAAAAAATACGTTGGTTTTTATAAATATGTTGGTTTTTATCTAAATTTCCAAACAGTAGGAGAATAATAGGGTCGACAGTATTTTTCTTGCCCTGTATTTGTAAAATATTTTTCAAAAAGAATTTGTAACTAGGTGTTTTTATCTAAAATATTGACCCTTGTAATGTTCATGATGTCTGAGGTGTTGCCCTCGTCCGCCAGCAGGAGAGGTTTAGTTCCTAGGGGCTTCAGCTAGTCACTTCGTCGCTCGGGACCCGCCTCGCGTGTCGGCGCCCTGGACCCGCCTCGCGAGCCGTCGGTGACCCGGACCCGCGTGGCGTCGACCCGAGCAGCGAGTCGTGTACAGTCGCGAGTCGGTGCTCGCCAATATTGAGCATTTAAATACTTTCACCGAATTTTGTAAGAATTTATATAATTGTAATCGTTCATACCTGTACTATACTCATTGGCTGCATTTTCGAGTCTGTGTATTGAGATATTAGTCGTTTTGTGTGTGCGGTCGGCTGTAGGTAGCTTCTAGCGGGGTGCCGCGGCTTCCCATACTGTTAGGCGTTATTGCAGTATTTCGATGCAAATATTATTTAATAAGCGTATTCGTAAATATAAATTGACTCCGATATAGACCAAGCTGTTTTATTTCATCCCTACACGGTGACTCGTTCGTTGGTGTAGACGCGAGATCGCGTCCTAACTAGATGGAATATGCCTCAGCAACGAATGGGTTAAAATAATTCGCTTTCTCAAAATACCACATCTTACAGACTTCAATGTATTTTCAATTGTTCTTTGCATCCGTTATAGTGGTTATAAGTTATAACATGTCTAATAGTAGTCATTTTGTAAAGTTAAAATGTGGAATTTAGGAAATGAAAGAATAATAATCTGAGGCAACAGATAACTTAGGCGCGGCAATGAAACAACTCTTAAATAATTCAACAATAAATGTATTTACAATAGAAATAAATAACATCAGATTCATAGCTACCTAAATGCACCACAGATAATTAAATGGCTGAATATGAGGTTGTCAAAAGCTGGCGCGAATATTTTGAACAAGTAAAGGTAAGAACCCCTGTGCGTACGTGTTCATAAACAAGCACATGGCCCGCCTCATGGCAAACACATACCGTAGCTGATGGGCAGCGTGCAACCGTTGCCGACCCTTACTGAGCTGAGGTTGCGTTGTATTGACCATCGTCAGGCATGCTACGTAAAGCATTCGTCCTTTACTAGCAAGTACGAAAGTCCAAGAGGGACTTATGCTTATGTCCGACATAAACGCGGCCATGCTAGCTAGGCTGGGACAAATGCAGGTCCCACGGTACCCACATACAGGTTAGCTTCACAGAATGATCATTAATCATGGATATCATTCCATTGGCGCCAAGTTTAGTCATTTTACCGATACTAAAGACATCGAGTATTGAGACTTACACTACTGAACACATTGAGATTTAAGAAACATTGACTGATAAATAAATACCTAGTTATTTACTGTATAATAGCTTAAGAAAAAAACGAATACAACATGCTTCGATCAAGTCATGTTGTATTTTAACTCTGTCAGTGCGGGTTCGCTATGCCGGAGTTGGAAGCAAGTTAGTCTACGTATGTAGAGAAAATTCGGGGTAGCACGACACAACAGCAGGGCGACACATCACATGTATACCTTTATTGTTTTCGTCATCTGTAACCTGTAATGTGACACGCATTAAACATTTCTATTCTAATACGTCATACGCGCTGGGAAAGTAAAAAAAATATATATTACAACAACAAACAGAGCTTGGATGGATTTGTAAATTATTCCCGACTAAATGAGCTGTTATATACAATATGACTATAAGTACTATCACTTAGAAACAATCCCACTAAGTATGTATACAGCGTGTCTCTGACTTAGGGGCTTTAAATGAAAATGTCCATTACGGTCCTGAAACTGAACCACTTTTGTTCCGCAACTTTGTAAAATAACTATTATTTCTATCATTTATTCTTGTTTGAACTTTAACTGTACCATCAAACGCATACGAAGGATGCGCATGCGTGCTGTATTGCAAACACGGCCTCATTATTTGACATCCATGACACTGACAAGTTTGAAAACTAACTAATGGATGATGTACATTGAACATTTTATTTTATTTGTATGGAATAATGAAAATATAAAAAGAACGTATTTTTGAAAAGTTGTAGAGCAAAAGTAGTTCCGTTGAAGGAGCATAATTGACATTTGCATTTATAGCCCCAAAGTCAGAGACACGCTGTATGTCACCGTGAAATTGTGAACACCGTCAGTTTATCAGCCTACTAGCGCTCGAAAGGCCGAAGTCCCTGTTCAGAGTGTATCGCAGGCAGCAGGGAACAGGGGGCTTAGGGGCTAGCCCGACTCGCATCACGGATAGGTTAGAAGACGGAAGCGGGAGAAAGCTGCCGCTTCCGTCTTCGAGGTATTTTTTTTATAAAAGAGCGGAAAAACTAACAATATGAGCCCTCATTTACGCGGAACCAGGTCTACTACCTCATGTATATCTGTATACTAGCTTCCGCCCGCGACTTCCTCTGCGTGAACCCGGGATAAAAACTATCCTATATTTTAATCCAGCCTATAAACTATCTTCGTGCAAAATTTCATCCAAATCGGTTGAGCCGTTTAAGCGTGATTGAGTAACAAACATCCAAACATCTAAACATCCAAACTTTCGCATTTATAATATTAGTAGGATATAACCAGTGTGTAACCGCCATACGATAAATAATAACCTCATACAATTCAACCAATGAGAACGCGAGGTGCGTTCCGATGCATGCTCATTCACAATTTGACGGTTTCGCGTCGACAGATTATAATCCATCCGTTAAATTGTAATTAGTACGTTACGGATCACAATCTTTCGATAGTTTATAATGTCGCGAGTTATATTGTAATCTAACGGCATTTATAATATTACGGTGACATATACTCGTACATACGGACTATGTACAGAGGATCGTAAAGATCAGTCTAAACTAAATTTACCATGAACGGGCTTGCAGCCCACTATTGCTAATATTACACACGCACCTATATTAAAAAACCGGGACTTTCAGAGTTTTAGTAAGAACAAGGAAAGACAGTTTTAGTCAGCGCTGTGACAAATTCAAACTAATAATTAATGCTTTTATGACTATAAGCTATAGCTTCTTTCTGAGTTCGACTACAATATATACTACCCGCTGAATGCGATAAAACACGTCTGTCCCATTCAAGTGAGAGTATCCGTCCACCGTCCACCGTCCACCGGAGCTGTGCGAGGAGATCGACCAACAGGAAGAGATGTGGCGACGCTACTGGTGTTTATTCCACAGCGCCCTGCTCGTCGCACAGGATTGGTGAATACTCATCCTAAAACATTTTATGATCGGTCCCTCTAAAATCTATATTAAGTGGATTTTACTGTACTAAGGCAATGAGTTAACTCCACTATCAGCAGTGATGTAATATACAGGCTGTCCCGTAAACCGAGGATAATTCGCGGACAGCTAATAGAGCTGTAAATACCTCTCGAAATATTTAATTTTCGGTATAGTAAAAATGCTTTAGGTTTAGAAGAGTACGGGACGGACGGGACACCCTGTATAAAGGAGGGGTTTTTTGTATAGTACATCATTGTCTATCAGTATGAATGTTGTTTGAAACTCGCGTGTAGCCAGCTCGGGCGGCGCCGGCGCGGCGTGTTCACAGCGCGGCCGTGTTCTTGTGTCCGGGCTTGTGCTCGTGCTCGGGCTTGTGCTCGTGCTCGGGCTTGTGCTCGTGCTCGGGCTTGTGCCGGCGGTCCTGGTAGACGCGCGGGAAGAGCAGGAACTTGCCGCCGCGGATGCGCGCGGTCTCGTGGATGGCGCCCGCCAGCTGCCACGACGGTGTCTGCCGATCACAGCACATGTTACTCACGAGGTGCATGAAGGAGTTAATCTCAGATGATGATGGATACATGGTTGACGACCGGTTAGCCTAGTGGGTAGTGACGCTGCCTACGAAGCTGAAGGTCCTGGGTTCGAATCCCGATAAGGGCAAATATTTGTGTGATGAGCATGAATATTTGTTTTTGAGTCATGGAAGTTTTTCTATGTATTTAAGTATTTATGTGGAAGGGCTTTATGAATTTAGTGAGACTTTGTGGTTAAAACATCTTTATTTTATCACATTTGACAATCACCAAAAATCAATAAAAACAATCGAGCGTAAATTTCAAACTGAACTCTAGAAAAGTTCCGTTAGGTCCTTATATAGCCTCTCTCCCCCTTCACCTCACCTCTCCGCCATAACGTTCCGTTCCCACATTTATATCTATTATATATATCGTCATCTCTTACCCATTCATAACACAAGCCTACTGAGCTTACTATGGGACTAGGTCGATTTGTGTAAGATTGTCCCCTAATATTTATTGATTTATTTTATTTATTATGGCACATGAACAACTGCGCGCGCCGCCCGCCCGCCTGGCCCTGCGGGGGGGAGCGGGACCCACGTGGGAACAGATACATTCTTTTGCAGATTACTCGATAATATGTTACAATATCTACAGACTTCTATATATATTTGGATTCTACATAAAAAATCCATCAAATAGCATATAAAGTCATTCATATTTTGTAAAAATATTTGATTGATCTTAACGTAAAGTTAGAGGAAAGTAAAAAATTTGGTAAAGTTGCGTAATATCAGGTGTAGTTTTAAAATAAAACTGTTGCAATACATACTTTTTATTTTATATTAAGTTTAGACGTATTATCTAGAACTTACAACAATAAAAAAACATACCCCCATACACTTTTCGTTCCGTATGTCTGCTTAAAAACCGACTCGTGTGCGACCAGAATCGGGTCGCCATCGCGCACACTGACTTTTAACTTCGAATTTGATTGATGGAGTGCTACTAAACTTGGTCGTATTATACGCTTGAATGCTAGCCTACTCTATCTTTTTTTTAGATTATATAGGTGCAACAAGGATAGCAATAAGTAGTTCAGCTAGGTTCGGGCTCAAAATGAAGAACAGCTGATCATCCCGATTCGGGCGGGTTGCCAGACCCGCTGTTGAGAGGATATAGGGATCGTGAAATATGCGCCGCCATCTACCATTCTATGTCGTTCCTAAGCAAAAGCACAACTCTGGAACAAATATTCGTGCACATCACACAAATGATTGTTCATACCGGGAAATTACAACTCGGAACAGTCAGGGTCACACAGGTTAACCCTTAAGTGGTTAACGGCAGCTTAATCCGTCATAGATAAAACAAAAACTATTGTATTCTGACCAATTTACGGTTCAAATTTTAATTTATTGATAGAGTTGTCAAATTGTTAAAGCAGTTGTTGAATAAACCGTGACTGCGTGACCAGATAATAAATAATATAATAGGGATGATGAGGCGATGACGAAAGTAGAATAAAACAAAAAGGCGGACAATGTCCTTACCGATGTCCTAAAATGATGTTCGATGTCATTTCAATTCCAACCGATGTTTTTTATTATCATTTTGTTTAATAAAATTATAAGTTTGATTTCAAACACAATAATGCTGCTTAACTAAACGTCTGGATGAACTGGATTTTTTAAATATCGATATTAACAGCACTAGCGAAACTGTGGCAACATTTGTGTGCAATTAATTATCAAGTTAGTTTGCCTAATTATGAATCCGAGATTAGTTGGGTCGTCACCCTTGCATGTCATCGTGACACAACGCCGGCTCCGCGGTGTACTGTCAAAGCTGTCAAACGCTCCGAAATACCTCCGAGGTGCAATACACTGGGTATTGCACCTCGGAGGTAATTGGGAGCCGAGTTTAGCCGAAGCAGCGAGAGGAACAGGCCTTTAGAGTCCGCAGTAAGCTCGGCCGAATTTCACCTTCCCATACAAACGGAGTTTCGTTCTCATTTTAAAACTACGTGTCGCACTGTGACGAAACTTTGCATATACGTAATTAGTTTATATGGTGCCAGTTTATAAAACAAACAAAATACAGCAAAAACAAGTATTGTATGAAAAACTTAAATTCGCTGTATTTCTTTTACTATGGTATCTGAAGCTACATAAACTAATTATAGACCTGGGTATACCTCATGCACAGATAACCTCCTATAGATAGAGCCTATAGGGCGACGCATATATGCTCTAGCAATGATAGCCCCCCGCTCCCCGCGCCAAGTTGTCAGTTGCGACCAGGTACGCGATCTAGACGTCCGTCAAACAAGCAACAAATTAAAATTGTTTTACGCTACAAAAATGAGTTATTGCTGTGTGAAGTGGTGTGGGAAAAACTCCCGAACGTCCTATTTCACAACCGACAGAATAACATTTCACAGGTAAGTTAAATTTATTATATAAATGTAAATTTCATTCTGTCACGCGGAGTTCATTTTACACTGGTCCATAAGAAGTAGTGAAGTATGCGTGTCCCTTTTCATCAAATGGAAATGCCAATATACTGTTCCTTTCTCACGAAAGCACGTGCAACTCTAGTGATGGGCTAGTGATGCTTTTGAATTTTACCGATTCAAATTCGGAAACAATACGTTAATTCATTTATCCGTGCTTTCGTGTACTATTTTAATACGAAAATTCACCAAAGATTATATTTATATCCTTGTCATTGCATTGTCAAAATTCTTTTGTTAGAAACCATAGATAATGTATACGATGTACTAAAGGTTTAAACTGCAGCAAGAAGGCAGCGTGGCGGACTGCAACCGTCTTACAAGCTATGAGGTAGAGAGAGACGAGAGACGTAGTAAATTACAATCTCGCTCTATTTTATAGCTTCCAGAGATGGAATATATTATTGTAGTATCATGAGACGGCCGCGACATACTCTCGATTTTTCTGCGCTCTATTCTGACGCTCTATCCTGTCATTTATCGTGTGATAAGGACGTCCATGCTACGGGGTCAGGCCAGGCCATCACGCGATAAGTGACAAGATAGAGCGTCCGTCTCGTTCCATCGAACGGTGTCAGCCAGTGACGGACGCTCTATCTTGCGCGTGATAAGGCCGACCATGATACGGGGTCTGCACGCCTATCATGAGACGGCCGCGAGTCGTCACATACTCTGGATGTTTCTCGTACTATACCTCTTGTTCTAAGTGTCCTTATATGAAAGAGACGGATAGTGCGAGAAAAATCGAGACAGCTCGCGCGCCGTCGCATGATAGCCGTGCTGGAAGTTTTTTTGTTGGTTTAGAGTAGATATTATGTAGTTTATTTTATTTATTGGGTAAGTAATTTAGAGTATTGTAGAATAATGTGTAGTGTCGAAGTTAGCTATTGCTATGTAGTATTCATTCATATGAAGTAGAATGAAATATAATTTAATAATGAATGCATAGGTAGTATATTCTCGGAGGTGGTTAGTGATGGAATACGAACGGGACGAAGGCTTCTTGTCCGACATAAACACGATAATGCAGTAAATGTTGTAAAATGCCTAGAAATAACTATTTTCATACTTTTTTATGTAACGTTGTAATCAAAATATTCGATGAACGCAACATGATAATAATATACCTAACAGTGACAGCCGTTCAAAAATTTAAACCATGTTAACAGGTACCTACGCCATGTAAAATATCCTAGTAACAATTAATTGCGGCACCGCTAAAAACCGTTAACGACCAACGCGTCCCATCACTACGCTTCTGGCGCCGTGATGTGACAAAGCGCGCTACTTTCGAAACAGCCAATCGCAGCGCCGTTACCGACCTCCCCGCAACCCGCACCTACCGCCAACTGTGGTGACCTTTGCATCGAACTAAATCGCTTGTAGGCTCTATCTATAGGAGGTTATCTGTGACCTCATGACATTGTACATGCAAAATTTCGTTACAATCCAACATTTTAAAATGAGAGCGTAACTACGTTTGTATGGAGAATCGAGCTTACGGCGGAGTGTTCTATCTGCACAGCGTCCGCGGTTGGTTGCAACACTAGCTAGTACCCACCTGGCAGTGCTGCCAGCTCCTGCAGGTCTCCGGCACCTGCAGCCTGTCCAGCAGGCTGGCTGCGAGCTGCGGCAGGACGGGCTGCAGGATGATGCCACACACTCGCAGCGTCTCCAGCGCCAGGTGCAGCACCACGTCTAGTTCCCGCTGCCTGTTATTCATACAATACAATAATAGTACATTATTGTCGAAACAAGGGAAGTAGGCAATTGCTGGCTGAGTCATTTTAAACGGACGACCTTTGGAGGCCGTACGAAGCCAGCAATTGCCCTTCCGGCTGAGACAAATATAGTGCATTTCTCAAAAATGGTGCAAGAATATAAAATGAGTACAGGTAAGTTTTATTGAAATCAACAATTTATTATAGATAATTTCTTTTCGCCACATCATGAAATTGTTATACGCCTTTAGATATTTGACTTTTCCGATAACAAATTATCCATAACTGATCTTTTAAATCTGGAGGCGTATATTCCATATCCTCGTCCCTCGAACTAGAACTCGCTAACACGTACATTTTCAATATATTTATTTATTTATTTTAAAAAAAACCATCTTAGCGGTAAGTATACATTTCCTGATCGCCAAACTGAGGGCAGTTTGTCGGCGAATGTGCGCTCTTTTCTTAACTTTAAACATGGTTGTGTTATACCTACTACTATTTACTAAATGATCTACTTTAACAACTTTAATGACAATGAACTTATGGCCGGTTCCAATAATCAATCCACCGATATTTTTCCTTACCGGCAGTAAAATTTTGACAGATTACCCGAAGAAAATGTGTCAAAATGTAACTGTTGGTAAGGAAAACTATCGGTGGATTGATTATTGGAACCGGCCATTAGTGTACCATCGACAGCACACTCAACCGTTCATTTGTGGACCCTTTTTAAAATAAAACACTAGAAGTGAATTTTCTTCCGAAAACGCCATAACTTATTTGAGACAACTAAAAAGTCGCGATAAGTCGTAGCTACTGATCTTCCGTTTTAGCTGTTTAGGACCTATGCCTTTTTTTATATGGCAGTTTTAACTTTTTTTCATGTTTGTTGTGCTGTTGTCGAGCAAAATCTAGCCAGCAAGTTTTTTTTATTTCAAAATTTTTGACTAACCATAAACTCACATCAGGTCACGCACGTCTTGATTTTTAACCAAGTCAACTTTGCCGGACATTTATGAGAAAATAGTTATTTGTGCAACAAGAGAGCAAAGCCACCCATTCTTTACCATACCTTAGTTCCTTACCATGGTACAATAAATAAATGAATTATGAAACTTTGCTTTTGCTCAAGTGCTGATTTGGAGTCCAGAGGAAGCAAAAGACTCCAAAATCGAATTACGAGCGTAGCGAGTGATTCAAAGTTTGAATCTTGAGCGCAGCGAGGTGCAAGATAAGAATGGTATGATACTTAATGTAGACAAAACGAATATTGTCCATTTCTGTTTGCGTGGTAAAAAGGACCAACCGCTGCTTATCACGTGCAACGGCCAGCTCGTCCCACAGGTTGATCAAGTAAAATATCTCGGTCTTGTTATAGATAGGAAACTATCATGAGTTCACATTGACTGGCTATGTGACCGCCTGTCGTCTGCCTGCTTTGCACTAGACTGCGACCTAGTCTTGACCCGGCCAATGTCAGGAAAGCCTATTTTGGCTACGCCCATTACTTACTTACATATGGCGTTGACCTGTGGGGGGATGTCGCTGACCGAATGAGACCATTCATAACATAGAAACGGGCTATCAGTTGTATATCGGGGGTCCCATGGGATCATCCAGCTCTAGAGCTATTTAAACCCACTACACATTACCGTGTGTATACATCCTCGAGGTGGCAAAGTACGTGCGACGTGATCTTGCGCAGTTTCCTACCCGTGGTGACGCACGAGGGGTGAACAGCAGGAGGTGCGATGAACTGCGACCTCCTCGAACACGGCTTGCCAAATCGAGAAAATGTCTACACACGATGGGACCCAAGATATACAATGCATTGCCACACGAAATAAGAAGTGCCACAAGCTACTGCTCGTTCAAAAATAAACTTAAAAAATACGCACGAGGGGTGAACAGCAGGAGGTGCGATGAACTGCGACCTCCTCGAACACGGCTTGCCAAATCGAGAAAATGTCTACACACGATGGGACCCAAGATATACAATGCATTGCCACACGAAATAAGAAGTGCCACAAGCTACTGCTCGTTCAAAAATAAACTTAAAAAATAAACTAAAGGCTGAGGCCTACTACTCGTTGGACGCCTATTTTCGAGTGCCAGACTAAGCAATAAAAAGTTATTGATGATAAATAGCAACTGGTTAGTTAACCAAATAATTGTAAATTGTAATAGATTTTAAGCACCTAGTATTAAGACATAATGACGTGTAAAATATTTTTAAAGTGAAAACTTCTTTAGCGGCGCTGAGCACTTTTTGGGTTGGGGAAAAATTGTTAAATACGTGACAGATTTTTGTTAAGTCAGATGTGAAGGAGGTCACTTTTTGCTGCTAGCCGATTCGACTTCATTCAAAACTGAACGCTATTCGTAAGAGTATAAAGCCGTTAAACACTTTTTGCAATAGCATATTCTGCAAATAAATTTGTAATTTTAACCAACGCGTCCTTCACCGTTTTGATATGGAGAAAATTCGAATAGTTCGAATTTGGGCGTTATTCCTAAAGAGATAAAGCTTAGAAAAATATTTACCAACGGCAAAAACAAATTGATATTTTGGTCGCCACCGCCGTCTGCTGTTCTTGCAAATTCGAAGAGTTCGAATTTAGACGTTATTCCTAAAGAGATAAGATAAAGCTTTGAAAAATATTTAGTAATGGCAAAAACAAATTGGTATTGTATTTTCTCAAACATGCAATGAAATAATGACGTTGTGTTCTTGCACCCGGCCGCGAGGCCGCGGCCGGGTGCAAGAGGGAATAAAACATGCATCAAGGACATGAGGAAACGGAAGTCTCAGCTCGTGGCCCGTGGTCATTCGTACCTCCCACATGACTTAATGCAAACGTTTGTTGTGCCAATAGGGGCCTAGACACTAAATAAAATAATCGTTTATGTCATATTTTCTCGAAAAAGGACAAAAAATGTAGTCAAATGGAGAAAAAATCAACACAAAAGGTTAAATAATCACGAAGTTATAAATATCCAATTTAAAGGCAAAAACAAACCTCCAGCATTTGTTCTCCCTGTTTACCTCAATGGTTCACCATTGCAGTGAGCCTCGCCATTTAGATATCTTGGGCACATTGTGAATGAGGAGTTAAAATATGACTCTGACATAAAGAGAGGACGCAGGCAGGGCGCTGTCTGTAAGGGGGAACATGTTGGTTCGTAGATTTTGCACGCTTTTTAAGGCATTTTGCCAAACTTTTTACACTAGCAGTTTATGGACTAGTTACATGTAACCAAAAAGCCTACAGTGCCTTGCATGTACTGTACAACACCCTGTTCCGGGCGATGGTGGGGCTTCCTCGACATGCAGTGCTTTTGGCATGTTCGTTGACACACACGCAGACGACTTTTATGCGCTTATGCGCTCGAAAGTCGCTTCCTTAATACACCGAGTGAGGGGAAGCCCCCACAGCCTAGCCCCGCTCCGTGCTTGGCAGGTTCCACGAGTTGCACGCCCCGAGTGCTCAGTTTAGTCTAATTTAATTTTTAATTTTACTTCTAACATAGGTTAAGTGTTTAAATCTGTTAACTAGCATCCTGTCTGATAATAAAGATTTTTCTATTTTATTATTTATTTATTATAAAGAGGAAGTCTGTAAAGATTGTAACTTTGTAAGTTGGTGCGCAATGGGTAAATAAACTCCTGAAACATCCATCCGATTTAAAAGATTCTTTCACCTGCGTGTACAATGGACTTTCCAGATGCTCATGGGATGCTTTATCCCGCGGTTTTCCCTGCAAAATGTCTGCCCGCTAGGGACTCGAGCAGCTGGTGTGTGTACCTGTTCTGCTTGCGCAGCTCCCAGGGCCGCAGCTCCTCGAAGAACAGGTTGCAGGCGTGCAGCGCCGACACTGTCGCGTCCACCGCCTTGTAGAACTGGTACGTGGAGTAGTACTCGCGGCACTCATCTGAAAGTTATACGATAGTACATTACAGAGGCCGGGAAGTAACCCTCGTAACTGTCCGACCTCGCTACGCTCGGCCGTCTATATGTACTCGGCCGGCAACCCCTTTTCACGCCGAGGTATGTATACTGCTTTTGTCAAAAATTAAAAAACTAAATTAAATTAAAAATCTCCAAGAAATCAAACTTTAATTTTCATGGCAGAACGCCGTGATCCTGTGCCACAAATTGTGGAATGAAAATTAAAAAAGACGATCTTGCAGGCCTAGGCCTCCAACTTTGTATGAAATGCCATTACAGGTCTCGTCTCGCTGCGCCCGAAATGTGACACTTCGAAGCCTATTATGAAGGACACAACGTTAATATTTCATTGCATGTTTGAGAAAGAGTACATCACTACAGAGGCCGGGAAGTAAGGGGTTGCCGGCCGAGTACATAATATATAGACGTATAGGATAGGGATAGTTATGAGTTATGAGTTACGAGGCCGACAACCCTTTTTCACGCCGAGGTATGTATAGTATACTTTTCTCAAACACGCAATGAAATAAATTAAAAAAAAGATCGGGTTGCACTCCGGGAGTGCCGGCAGAAGTGAAAACTCAATAACATTGTAACAGTTTTTCGATCGACATCTTACGGTGTCACCCTAAAAATGAATTTGACGCAAATTTATAAACAATTATCAATTATTTAGGCGGACGGGCCGCGGGCGCGTTGGGTGCGACGAACCGCCGGCTTGCCCGTCGGCGGCGGCAAACAATACCAATACCAATTTGTTTTTGCCATTGACAAATATTTTTCAAAGCTTTATCTCTTTAGGAATAACGTCTAAATTCGAACTATTCGAATTTGCAAGAACAGCAGACGGCGGTGGCGAACAAAATATCAATTTGTGTTTGCCGTTGGTAAATATTTTTCTAAGCTTTATCTCTGTAGGAATAACGCCCAAATTCGAACTATTCGAATTTTCTCAATAGCAAACCGGTGAAGGACACGTTGGTTAAAATTACAAATTGATTTGCAGAATATGCTATTGCAAAAAGTGTTTAACGGCTTTATACTCTTACGAATAGCGTTCAGTTTTGAATGAAGTCGAATCGGCTAGCAGCAAAAAGTGACCTCCTTCACATCTGACGTCACAAAACTCTGTCGCGTAAAAAGTGCTCAGCGCCGCTAAAAAAGTTTTCACTTCAAAAACTCCAAGTAATCAAACTTTAATTTTCATGGCTGAACGATCATGTGCCACAAATTGTGTAATGGAACTTAAAAAAGACCATCTTGCAGGCCTCCAATTTTGTATGAAATGCCATTACGGGTCCCTCGTCTGGCTGCGTCCGAAACGTGACACTTCGAAGCCCATTATGAAAAACACAACGTCAATATTTCATTGCATGTTTGAGAAAAGTTCATTTTTTGATAGACAACTTGTGGCTGGTATACTGCGAACTCTTCTGCGAGCCGTATGTCTCTAAGGATAATCGGAACACATCATCAACATAGGTTTGATGACTCGACCTGCCAGGTCCAGCATGTGTTGACACGATGGTCGCCGCCTCGGGCTCGTGCAGCGCGGGGAACTCGCCTCGCGGGTGCAGTACCTGGCAGTCTCTCCACCCTCGTCAGCAAGGCTTGCGCGACGTGTGTGGACACGATGGTCGCCGCCTCGGGCTCGTGCAGGGCGGGGAACTCGCTTCGCGGGTTGAGCGCAGCGCCACAGCATCTTGAAACTAAGTTCCCCAGGGTGTCCGCTAGTTCTGAGTTCACTATGTTTATTAATTTGGTCTCGCTGTAGTCTGAAAAAAAAAAAACATTTTATTTAAGTATGAGTTAATATTAATAATCATCATTTTTATTTATATTTAAAAATATTAGCTATTTGGTGCGATAAACTTTTATGTTCCTAGACAAAACTGTCGCATAAATAATTTCCGACCTTTTGCTCTTAAGAATTATTGCACCAATCTTGGTTCCCAGAGTTTCCTCCACAGAATTTGTAGGGAACATAATAAGTTGTTCAAAGCCACCAGGATTGACTTGTTATGCATGTCTCAAAGTAGATATAAAAATGTTTTGTTTGTCTTATACATTTTAAGGAAAATAATAGTTGGTTACCTATTTATATATATAAATTGTTTTTTCAATATAAGTACTATTGACACTGATTTGTAGTAGTTATGTCGCTTCACATTATTTAGCATAAGTTAATGTGCATGTTGTGTTTGCCTGTAATTGGATAAACACTCTGATTTGTTTTTGTTCCAAGTTTAGTTCCTAAGTAACATGGTGTTGTATCTGTTGGCAAACGTTAAATAATTAAATACTGACTGGCGTCGCTGTGCAGCGTGCCCTCTCTCAGCAGGAAGTACCGCAGCGCGTCCCCGGTGACGGGCGCGGCGCGGGGACACACCACGTTCCCGCGCGACTTGGACATCTTCACGCCGCTCGCCGTCCAGTGCGCGTGCACCACCACGCGCCGCGGCGGGTGCAGCCGCGCCGCCATCAGGAACGCCGGCCAGTACAACCCGTGGAACCTGCAAGCACCACGCAACGCAGATAATGTCACGGACGACATTCAAGCTGGGAACTAATTATCGGACGCGGCTGACGGACGCGGCTCACAGCCGCGACTTATAGGTATCTAGATAATGAATATACACTGAATTGTGCAAACTATCGGAGGTAAGCCGTGGACGTAACCTTGTAGTGACCTTGAACGTTCGGACATCCGACAGAAATCTGGCGCGCTGGATGTTTTTAAGCCGCAAGCCACGTCCCGTTCGACTGTGCACATTTATCAGTCGCGGCCGTCAGCCGCGTCCGATAATTTGTTCCCAGCTTAATGCGGAACGGTAAATACCAACTCGCGTTATAAAGTAACTAAATCTTGCAACATTTGTATCGTGTAAAACTTTCACGGACGGCAACCCGCCAGGCGGGTTCTAAGTACGTACTTAGACACCTACTAGAACTTATTTAATTTACGCTTTATTATTTTGCCTTATTGACTGTTGCGGTATACGGTTTGAGCTAGTTTAAGCACTTTAGTACGCGCCTCTGACCGAAATGAGTGGGAAATGCGTGTAATGGTCGCGATCCGAATGGCAACCTACTTGAGTATGTCCTTCCCCACGACGTGCACGTCGGCGGGCCAGGCGCGGCCGCGCGCGCGCATGGCGTCCTGGTCCGGGTATCCCGTCGCCGTCAGGTAGTTGACGAGCGCGTCCAGCCACACGTAGATGCTCTGCTCCTCGTCGCCGGGAACCTGCCAGTTGGATACAGTTACCGATCGGTTCTATGAACTATTTTATATTATTAATATTTCATCTATTCAATCACATCACATAACTTCGTACGGGCTAACATATGTATTAACTGTGTCCTAAGGTAGTTGTAAAATTATTGACTTTCATTTCATCGGAGCAAACCGAAACAAAAGAAATGTTACTTTATTTGTTTTATGAAACAAATCCCATTGGTTGGGGCCTTACGAGTCTTACGACGCCAATTATCGCACAATTCATAAACGAGCTACGAATAACACTTTATTTTACTACTATTTGTTTTAAATATTCATTTTATAAAGTCACTAATGGCTATTTTAAAAAAGTTTAATCATTCTGCGATAATTTGGTGACGTGTTCACCAGATTAAAAAACAATAACATTAAATTGATTTGTAAGGAAGTAACATAGTCCGAAAAACGTTTATAGAAAATTCACGCTGTCGTTCCACCTTGAAAAGCTAAATTCTGTGGCAATATATCTGTAAGCAATAGAGTCCTCACCCGACTGGCCCAGTGCACCCGCGAGGCAGGTCGGCTGACGGAGATGTCGGGGAAGTACGCCTCGCGCTCCAGTTAGTCCAGGAATTGCTTCTGGAACTTGTAATAGAGTACTCACCCGAATGGCCCAGTGCACCCGCGAGGCGGGTCGGCTGACGGAGATGTCGGGGAAGTACGCCTCGCGCTCCAGCTGGTCCAGCAGCTGCTTCTGGAACTTGGCCGGCGTCACCACCCCGTCTACAACCGTGCGTTCATGTTTATCCTCGGTCCTATATCCTCCGGTCCGGTATCCTCGGTTACGACACGCAAATTAATGTGGCGCGTGTTGTACGTCCCAGAAAAGCCGTGGTGGCCATTTGCCCCATGTGCAAGAAAAAGTTTAAAGATACGAGTAACTGTGTTTACTTTTTAATTCATAGCATGCGTGACGTTTGGTACACCTTATACTTCAGAAAGTCAAAGTGTTCAAGGAAGAATCCGGAAAGCTCACCTGTTTTGAGCCACCTCTGCAGATGTTCCCGAAACGCGCTGAGCCGGAACATGTAGTTGGGTTCCTCCGTCCACTCCACCTCGTGCCCCGATTCCACAGAGACTTTCACCTGCAACATGCAGTTTGATTTATACAAGAGCTATTTACTCGTAAGACGAGATGCACCAACTTACAATTACAGACCGATCAACGTTAACCCACCCTTACATTACAAAAGACCTCGTAATTGGAATATTGTAAGTTGCAGAAGAACAAAGATGACGGTCTGAAAAGTTGTAAATTGGCGATCATGTGCGGGAAAGCATAGCGTGTGTAGATCTATAATGATCGATGATCTCGTGAAGACTGCAGGAGTGATGAAGGCTTGCCGTTACCATTCTTTTAGTGGGGATCTTTTGGAAGGTCTATATCCAGCAGTGGATGTCGTTTGTGAAGAAGGAAAGAAGGGTGGTGTAACTGGTGTACCTTCCGTCCGTTGGCCACCACGTCCCGGGTGTGGGCCTCGGGCACGAAGCTCTCGTCGCTGACGCTGTACCAGCCCG
Source organism: Epinotia ramella (assembly GCA_947578815.1). Lineage (NCBI taxonomy): Eukaryota > Metazoa > Arthropoda > Insecta > Lepidoptera > Tortricidae > Epinotia > Epinotia ramella. The sequence goes on from OX388221.1 coordinate 300,145, forward strand.
AGTACACCGCCTTGTAGATGTGCCCGCCCTCCATCAGCTCGTTCTACAAACAACAGTTGCTTTAGATTTGACAATACATTCGTATATCGAATAAACTAGATATAGGTATATGCTAGTGGGTATTTCATCTGAAGATGTTGACAGGATACTAATCGCACCCCAGGGTCTTTTAATAACAACCGGGAAAAACCCTAGGAGGACGAAGACAAGTCGCAGTCCATTTAATGAAACTAGTCGTTACTAGAAACAAAGAAGAATGTAGGACGGACAAACATACCAGTGGACCCAGTGGCATCTGCGAGCACACTTTGGCTCTCTCAAAACTTCGTTACAAGTTTACAACCAGTTGTTCCAGATCTGGTTATTCAGAGTATTCAGACAGACCGACGCGATGCAGGCATGCAAAGATGCAACGTTGTCATTGAAGTATGGTCATTAGTCACCTTTAGAGTTTAACAGTAACTTAATGGTTTACTGCAACATAAACGCATATTGCTTGTATCAGCGATAACTCTAAGTGTATAAAGCTAGGAATATTCCAATAAAGCATTGCATTATACTACAGAGAAAATATATATAAATAGATTATTGGTGTAATTAGATTAGTATTATGACGTTTTAAATTAGAATTTATATTTTGCATGCCAAACTATGGCGGAACATGCCCTCATGTAAATTAATTCTACTGACATGTACATTTATAACACCTGTGTATGTTTTTCATAATAAATCATTTCATTTCATTTCATTTCAGAGACTTGGCGTATTATATTCATATCCTAGTAACGCTGCCCGAGCCGAAGCTCCTCAACCTCATCATAGTTCACATCGTTGTGTTAGGCATGTTGAAAGGTAAACATATAGATAGCATCTACAAAACAATCTTGGCGTCGCGTCGCCGATACATTGCCATCGTTTATGTTGCGTCGCTCACCGGCAGCCATCCATAAACTCGCAAAATTTACTCTGAGTCTTAGATACGTTTCGACATATAAATAAACCTATTTAGGTATCACAAAAATCGATTAGAAACATTATCTGGTTAATTAAGAGTCCGCAGCAAGGTCCGCTCAACTCCGCGTTGAGATCGCGCGATTACGCTTTAAAATGTTGTTGTTTCACCTAGAGGGAGACAGGGCGCTAGCAGTAAAGCGAGAGCGCGCGGGGAGGCGGAGCTATACATGTCGCAGTTAAAATATCGCAGTAAAATATCTTCATACAACGGCGAAATTATTGCGGTAAATAAAATATAACAGTAGAACATCTCCATAGCGAACTATATTTTGGTCGTAGTAGGCCGCCGAACTGAACAACTTTCTGGGGTCTAAAAATGCAAAACTTGTACTCGCTCTATTTTCTTTCTATTAACATTTTAAGAGTCATAAACTAGTTTTAGCCCTAGATATATCTTACCTCATTATATTTAGAGAATTTCATGATAATGTGACATGTTATATTAAAGTAAGGACGTAACTACGTTTGTATGAAGAATCGAGCTTGCTGCGGACTCTTAACCAGTCGTTACGTTTCTACAAGGTTATATCACTGCAGTGTCAACGGATTCGTAACGCTAACGTGCCTGCGAAAAATATATTTATACCACGTCGTTGGCGTACGTACGACTGGTGGTAAGCGGTTACCATAGCCTATGGACGCTTGCAACTCCAGAGAACTCTCAAAAAGCTTACGAGCCTCTGCTGGAACCCAGCTAGCGGGTTCCTGGGACCTCAAAGTGTAAAACCACTTAAGGGTTCGAAACTCACTGCTCATTGCTCATGCAATCACGAGCCGAGGTCAGAGAAAAACTGTCACGAAAGCTTGGAACATTTCCTGACCGCAAATTGTAGTTCAACGGTTCGTTTGTGCCACTGCATGTTACAGCTGTTACCTACCTACCTAGCGCTAGTTACTAATTTGTTATTTATAGTGCCTGCCTACGTACCTACGTATATGCGCGACCGCTTAGCCTAGTGGGTAGTGACGCTGCCTACGAAGCTGAAGGTCCTGGGTTCGAATCCCGGTAAGGGCAAATATTTGTGTGATGAGCATGAATATTTGTTTCTGAGTCATGGAAGTTTTCTATGTATTTAAGTATTTATATCTATTATATATATCGTCGTCTAGTACCCATAACACAAGCCTTAATGAGCTTACTATGGGACTAGGTCGATTTGTGTAAGATTGTCCCCTAATATTTATTATTATTATTTATTATATACGGTAATTAAAGATCAATATTCCCTCCTTGCGTTATTTTTTCGGTTGTGTTCTAACTAGCCTGGCGTAGACACTAGTTTTACGAAAGCGACTGCCATCTGGCCAAAGCCAGTAATACAAGATCGCCTGAACTAAACATTGTCCTATAGCTTGTACAAAATATGACGAGCAATTGAGCATGACGTCAATGCGGAGAAGCCACGACCCGGCACTAATGAAATACGTATTCGTATCCTCTGTACTTTTATGCGAGTTTCTATGCATAATTTATGACACAACCTAAGATGCTTTGCACAGTACTTAAAAAAAAAACTGAGAAAATTAAAAAATCAATTTATTGATAGGTGTCATGACCCGTAGAATCAATTTCCAGCCCATTTGATTACAAAGAGTGAGTGTACCGTAACGCTGGACTCCGCGAAGAGGAGGTACTACAGGTAGTGTAGTCGGGTACATACCCAGAAGTGTGTCACGGCGCGCCGGTGCCGCGGCTCGCTGGTGCGCACCAAGTCCGTGTGTCCGACGCCGTACTCCGCGGTACTACAGTAGTCGGGTACATACCCAGAAGTGTGTCACGGCGCGCCGGTGCCGCGGCTCGCTGGTGCGCACGAAGTCCGTGTGTCCGACGCCGTACTCCGCGGTACTACAGTAGTCGGGTACATACCCAGAAGTGTGTCACGGCGCGCCGGTGCCGCGGCTCGCTGGTGCGCACGAAGTCCGTGTGTCCGACGCCGTACTCCGCGGTACTACAGTAGTCGGGTACATACCCAGAAGTGTGTCACGGCGCGCCGGTGCCGCGGCTCGCTGGTGCGCACGAAGTCCGTGTGTCCGACGCCGTACTCCGCGGTACTACAGTAGTCGGGTACATACCCAGAAGTGTGTCACGGCGCGCCGGTGCCGCGGCTCGCTGGTGCGCACGAAGTCCGTGTGTCCGACGCCGTACTCCGCGGTACTACAGTAGTCGGGTACATACCCAGAAGTGTGTCACGGCGCGCCGGTGCCGCGGCTCGCTGGTGCGCACGAAGTCCGTGTGTCCGACGCCGTACTCCGCGGTACTACAGTAGTCGGGTACATACCCAGAAGTGTGTCACGGCGCGCCGGTGCCGCGGCTCGCTGGTGCGCACGAAGTCCGTGTGTCCGACGCCGTACTCCGCGGTACTACAGTAGTCGGGTACATACCCAGAAGTGTGTCACGGCGCGCCGGTGCCGCGGCTCGCTGGTGCGCACGAAGTCCGTGTGTCCGACGCCGTACTCCGCGGTACTACAGTAGTCGGGTACATACCCAGAAGTGTGTCACGGCGCGCCGGTGCCGCGGCTCGCTGGTGCGCACGAAGTCCGTGTGTCCGACGCCGTACTCCGCGGTACTACAGTAGTCGGGTACATACCCAGAAGTGTGTCACGGCGCGCCGGTGCCGCGGCTCGCTGGTGCGCACGAAGTCCGTGTGTCCGACGCCGTACTCCGCGGTACTACAGTAGTCGGGTACATACCCAGAAGTGTGTCACGGCGCGCCGGTGCCGCGGCTCGCTGGTGCGCACGAAGTCCGTGTGTCCGACGCCGTACTCCGCGGTACTACAGTAGTCGGGTACATACCCAGAAGTGTGTCACGGCGCGCCGGTGCCGCGGCTCGCTGGTGCGCACGAAGTCCGTGTGTCCGACGCCGTACTCCGCGAAGAGCCGGCGGTACTCGTCGGACACGCGCGCGCAGTAGGCGCCGGGCGGCTCGCCGGCCGCGGCCGCCGCTTGCTGGATCTTCGTGCCGTGCTCGTCGGTGCCTGCGCATGCGCACGCAATAAGCATGAACACGATCAATAGCATATGCAGATCCAGACAGAGGGAAACCCAGCGGCGCTACCACGGAAATCGAATCTCGAACTTCGTATATCCCTGTCTCTGTCGTTCGAGTACCATAAACCATAAGTGCGATAGAGATATCCGAACTTCGTAATTGGATTTTCGTGGTTATAGCTCAGGAGCCATTGCAGCGCCCAGACACGCGCTTGAGAGACTTATCCATTTGGATAGCGAATTCATATTTTTTTACATTACTGTGAGGTCAAACGCGAGCAGTAGTAGCGAAACAGCTAAGTACATGTAGGTATTCAAACAGGTCATCATCATAAAAATTCGGTACACAAGTTCCGAAAAACTCATTGTTACCAGCCGGGATTCGAACCCACGACTGCCGCTCAATATATTTACTAAATTGAGATTGAGAGATTGAGATATTTATTGATAAAATTATAAATAATTTTACTTGTCATTTAACATCATTTAGGTTAGATACATTTTATATATGCCTTACTATCCATTGGACAGGTATAGAATTTAATCTAAGTTAGTATTTTAATTAAAAAAAATTACAATAAAATTACAACTCCAACTTAACTTCATTATTTCACATTTTTAAGTTTTTCAATACTTCAGTAGAAGTTGTTAGTTGAAAGGAAACATATATTTTATGGTTCCATTCAATCTGTTGAAACACTTTAGCTTAGTTTTGTATTATTTCCGTAAAGTAGAGAACACTAACCGTTTCCATAAATAATATATGAATAAGAACAGTGTGTGATGGCATGGGCTATTGTCAAGAGTGAAGTTACACAATAACATTATGTGCCTCTGTGGCCGACTGCATGCTCTCACACTCAGGAAACATATGGTAACAACTTTTAGGAGTATGGATTTTCCGAAAGTAGCGTAAAGGCTGTTAAACTCATCGTTATTACAACCACTTTATAATAAACACTAAACCCTGCATAAAGATAAAAACATCTAGTTTCAAATGGTTTTCCTCATTTAAAATGATCTATAGTCCTAAACAGATAGACAGTCAGCAGTCATATAACAGTGTGCATAAAAATGTGAAGCAACAATTTCTAGAGTTGTTAAGATGTCTCAGATTTATTTAATTATTTATGCATGGTTTGATATGGCTGCAGATATGTTTGCATGGTTTGATGGCTGGCGGCCGTAGCTACAACATAAACATTCAATAACTAAAGCATGATCATATGCAAAAAACTAACATCACACATACGGTATGGGTATGTGTGATGTTAGGTATAACATTGTGTGTATAAATAATGAGTAACGAACTAACATCAATCTGTCTCACTGTGTCAAATGATGCTTTTAAGAGAAAAGATTCTGTCAAAAATGTTATTTTTGGTACAACCTTTTATTGCCGACTGTACTTTTCTGTATACCATTATCAACTACTCATTGAGACGATTCTAACAAGCCCAAACTCAAAGAGGTTACGTCGGTTAAATACTGGATTCCCATGGCCACCATCTGTTTCCATCATCAGATCAGCTCAATCGTACCAAAGCTTGTAGAAACAATTGAGCTAGGTCCTTAGACTACTTAGTAAATCAGTACTTATATCACATAAAATTAAACAAGGTGTTCAAATTCCAATAATATATTTGAGTCTGACATCCATGCTGTGCTGTCCATAAATGTGCAAAACATCCACAGGGATGTTTTGCACATTTATGGAGGACCGCTTTTGAGTATTATAAAATACAATTTAGGTAGTTTTTTTTGTAAGCAAATTGTATATGCCTGAAAAAAGTGTGTTGTGAGGTAAGGAATTATCTGTGAAGTCAAATAAAAAGTCAGTTAACATTAAAATTGTTACCTGTGCTAAACATGACATTGCAGTTGGGATCTATGAGCTTCTCGAACCTCTGGATGGCGTCCGCAACCACCGCCGTGTACAGGTGGCCCAGGTGAGGGGCTGCAACCACACAAGCCCGATAATACCACTAGCAAAACATGTTACCATTATATATCATTTACCCCACCCTTCAATAATTTGACATTGGCAGGCTAACCGCGTGATATTAAAAAAAAAACTTTCCGAAATTGGCTTTCCATTTGCGCGAAATTCGTAATTTTCTAGAATAAACTACAATCATTTGAGAAAGATAGTTTTCCCAAAGTATCACATCCCAAACTAATTTCTACTTGTTTCTCACATAAGTTTATTAAAACATCACTCCGTTAGCCTGTGAATGTTAAATAACGTTTTGTATGGAAAGCAAACCACTTTTAAACAAATATAAAAATTAAATTAATATAATGCATTCTTAGGAATATAAAAGTTTTTTCTGTGTTTATATCATGCTTAGCTTATTTTATTGAGCTTAATATCTTTGCACAGTTTTTAGACTAAAATAACTATGAACTGAAAATAGGATAACAGAACTGTGGCTCAAAATAATTCATATTGTTTGCTTACCGGCATTAACGTAGAAAATCGGCGTAGATACGTAAAATGGTCTTTTTTGCACCGCAGAACATAATAATTTTAAAGTTAATCTCATGTTTGTTTTGGAGAACTACACCAAATAACCTCGATCGAACACTTTATGAGAGAAAGGTCACTAGAAATTAATGCTTATCTCAGTCTGCCGGCTAAGTAAACTAGCTACTGTCTACTGAGTTATTGCATCGCATGTGATAAAACAAGGCACATGCGTCCGTTAACTATTTTTAATGAAAATTATCATTTATCTTTCAAAGGAAAACATTTCCAGTATTTCCACGAGATAGCAGTCAGAGAGTACAGTGATCATAAGTTGAGACGTCAGTTTTAGCTTTTTTCGCCAGGCATTTCGTATTGAATATGTAATTGGTTGGATAATACTGAGAGCGTTCCGAGCTACGCAATGTTTGACAAGACTGGGACAAATGTCAGATTGTTATGAAAGAATGATACTTTGATCACCAATAAAATGTAATACATTTTTCGACTACATATCTAGTCTAAAACTTGATTTCTACGTTTGTTTGTTAGTAGGGCTTTGTTTTAGTCGATATTTTATTTAGTTTTCCTAATAAATTAAATAATTTTAAGTTTTTTTTTTAAGTTTAATTATTGATTTGATTATCAAATTGGCTGTTAGTTATTGGTGCCGTCTGTATACTAGAAACTTAAAAAAAAGATTTGACAGTTTAAACACCCTACCAAATTAAGATGTCCACATATCAGCTGCTTGGTCTCACAATTCATATGCGCAAACTATAAACTAAAGTACTGTCTTTCTTAGCCGTATTGCCCTAAAAATCTATCGATCGAACATTTTTGTTGTGATTTCCGAGTGATGATACAATCAAGTAAACTGCAGTATTATTAAATTGTGAATTTAAATTATACCAAAATGTCTCAAGGGAAGATAGTTTTAATGGCATGTGGCAGCTTTAGCCCACCAACCTACATGCATTTACGGATGTTCGGTAAGTTTATATTGCGTATTTTTTTTTCCTATCCATACTAATATTATAAATGCGAAAGTGTGTCTGTCTGTCTGTCTGTCTGTCTGTTACCTCTTCACGCTTAAACCGCTGAACCGATTGCGATAAAATTTGGTATGGAGATAGTTTGAATCCCGGGGAAGGACATAGGATAGTTTTCATCCTGGAAATCACCCCCTAAAGGGATGAAATGGGGGTTGAACTTTGTATGGAGCTGCGATATAAACGATTTCCACGCGGACGGAGTCGCGGGCAGAAGCTAGTTTCTTATAACTCTTATAAGACTTACCTTATAAGACGCGACGTAGGTTTTCCAGTGTGACTATATAGCCATGTTTAATATATATTTGTGACTATACCACCGTAGTATTTTCAATTATATTTTAATGTTTCAGAAATTGCAAAAGACTACATACATACCCTGGGCTTGGGTACTGTGGTGGGAGGCATAGTGTCTCCGGTTCATGACAAATACGGCAAGAAGGACTTGGTGGCCGCACACCACAGGTGAGTTTGTTTATTACTGCTCTAGTGAGCTTCTCAAGTGGCATGTTTTGGATTGTAAAAGGGAGCCTAGGAACAGAACCTCGATTGTGATCTTCTAATTTTGGTTGTGTCCAATTAAGAGGATGTAGTAGATATTTCTTTTTGAGCCTGACCAGTCACCTTAGGCCGATTTTTTATTTATTTTTTATTTATTTAGAAACACAAACAGTTGCTTAAACAAATATATAAGGGGTACACATAGAGTACCAACAGACATAATGCTACAGACCTGGAGGTTCATTAATATTATGATAATTGTGTTAACAAAAAAGGAATCTTAATCTTGCAACTAAAAATGAAATGTAGACATTTTTCGGTTAGAATACCTACAAGGAGATCTGAAGAGTAACATTTACATTAGGTAATTATAATACTCCTGGAAGGACTAAGAAAATAACTTACGTTTTACTAACAATTTGATACTTAACAATGATTGATGAAAAGGATCAATATCAATCAGATACTTATTATAAAAACTAGGGACTTGCCTGAAAAAAGTATGATATGATTGATATTGTACTTAAACTTGGTAAATCCCACTGCCATACAAACTTCCACCCTTATATCACTTTGAAGAAGATATTTGCCATAAAAAAATGTCCTGTTACCATGTCCGGGCTCGAAATATATCCATATAACATATAATTTATTAATATCATTGGTTGTGCATTATTATTGTGAAAATGTAACAAACAGACAGAGAAACTACTTACTTACTTATGTTTACATGTATGCACATATTTTATCATTATCACTTCATTTATCAGCTGCCCTTCATATTCCTACTAGCTAATCTATTGTAAACTAAAAAGTGGCACTGTCATCATTAGAGGCAAAGTAGGTATATATTCTAGTTCTAGAACATTATAAAGCTGTAAAAATATATCTAAAACTTGCACAATTTATCATGGGCTGTGGGTCTGAGGTAGTTGCGACTGTTGCGAGATTCAACAGTGATTATATAACATGAAATTACATGACTGTCAAATGATTAGACACATTAATTTGCTAATTAACAAGATCCATCGTGAATTGGTCAAGTTATACCTAATAGGAAGAAAAAAAAAGGCACAGGAAAATGACTTCTTAGGATTTCCTAAGGAAGGAAGGAATTTAACCTAAGGAAAAGTGATTCCGTATATTAGTGGGAAACCCAGCTAGTAGTTTCTGTCACTCAGAGTTAAAGAAAATGACTGGTAAAGTGCATATGATATTTAAGAACTGCATGTTTTATCTATGCACTATTGTGTCACAACTTTATCTCTGGAAAATAATTAAGTAGCCTTTACTCTTTTGATAAGTAAATGGGCTGATTGATCATTACAAGGACAGTAAAATGCATATGGGTCAATCAACTATTTCTTGTTTTTAATCTGTTCCATTAGCCAGAGACAAAATAACAGTTTCTTAGATTTTTTTACATCATAGACTTCTAATAAGTGTAGAAGATGGTACATAAGGACATGGTTAAAAATGTCAACAGAACCTAACATTTGTGGTTAAAGAATTTATTTTTCTCTCAAAAGAAATTTAACATTTCACTTATTTATTTATTATTTTTCATTCTTCAATTGTTTGTGTATCAGCGTGTCCAGCAGACACATAGGCCTCCTCTAACATTTTCCATTTTTGTCTATCTTTGGCCAATCTTGTCCATAATGGCCCAGCAATTTTTTTGATGTCATCTGACCATCTACAGTTTGGTTTTCCACTTCTTCTATTGATGTCGATCCTGGGGGTCCACTCTGTCACAACCTTGGTCCACTTGTCTGTTTTTTCTCTTAATATGTGGCCTGCCCATCTCCATTGTAATTGCTTGATCTTCTTTGTGACATCCTCCAACACTGCGACTTTCCTCATCTCTGTGGCTCTCTTCTTGTCTATCTTGCTATATCCCATCCCAGGATGCTGCGCTCCATACTCCTCTGACAGGTTCTTCATTTATGGTGCATCTTTTGAGTCATTGCCCATGTTTGGCATCCATAGGTCATTATTGGTAGAATGCATGTGTTGAAAAGTCTTCTTTTTACTTTTTACGTTCAGAAACCTTTCCATGCGTTAGTGATCCTTCTGTCTATTTCTTGTGCCATTTGCTTGTTGAATGAGATGAGCTGTCCTGAGTATATGTATGTTTGCACATATTCTATATTTTCACCATTAACAGATAGACCAGTTTTGATTCGATTCGTCATGGCCTTGGTTTTGGGACAGTCCAAATTCCTCGCTTGCTACTGTGAGGTCTTCTAGCATGTTTTGTAAGGATTTCGGATTATTTCCAAGTAGTACCAAGTCGTCTGCAAATCTGAGGTGGGTAAGTGTCATTTCACTTAAATAGAGAAAATACAAGATAAAACATAAAATATGAGTGAGCATGCAGGTAAAACTAACAAATGATAATAATTAACACTATAAAAACTAGAACATGTCGTTCGCGAGCATTAGTTACATGTAAAAATAGGCATACGAACAAGTAATGTTGTGGGTTATTCTCAAAAATAGGCATACGAACAAGTAATGTTGTGGGTTATTCTCAAAAATAGGCATACGAACAAGTAATGTTGTGGGTTATTCTCAAAAATAGGCATACGAACAAGTAATGTTGTGGGTTATTCTCAAAAATAGGCATACGAACAAGTAATGTTGTGGGTTATTCTCAAAAATAGGCATACGAACAAGTAATGTTGTGGGTTATTCTCAAAAATAGGCATACGAACAAGTAATGTTGTGGGTTATTCTCAAAAATAGGCATACGAACAAGTAATGTTGTGGGTTATTCTCAAAAATAGGCATACGAACAAGTAATGTTGTGGGTTATTCTCAAAAATAGGCATACGAACAAGTAATGTTGTGGGTTATTCTCAAAAAAGTGGCACCGCCACCTGCCATCAAGTTTATGTTGGAACTTTTTTTTTGTAGTGTCATTATTACGATTGAATTATCAATATATGTTAAAAGACACTTTTTGAACAGAGGCCAGCTGCTACGAAATCAATTCGAAGTATTTAGTAACCAAATAAATCGGTTCACTAATGTTTGACCAAAAAATTATTTACAAAAGTTCATTTGACAAACAATGTTTCACCTAATGATCATTTGGCAAACGAGACATTTGACAAACTTATCATCTTACAAAAACTCACTTAGCAAATGATCAATTAGCAAGCACTACACTTGGTAAATGGGTTAAATAATAAAATGTCAACTGACTTTTTTTCATATCACCAAATAATATGATTGGCAAACTAAGCATTTGTCCAAATGTCATTTAACAAAATTTACAGGTAAGTTACAAGATTAGATTAGTATTAGTAAAATCTTACATTGAATGTAGGACTTTAACTGTGGCAGTTGCAGGTGAACAGTCCGAATCTAGGGGGTATCTAGCCTACTCAGGAATACCACAGGGTTTTAATTTAGGCCCATTATTCTTTAACATATTTATTAATGATATTGCTCTTCAATTTAATAATGCGACCGTATCTTTGTTTGCTGACGACTTAAAGCTAATCCGGGTAATTAAAACTCAGGCAGATGTCGATCTCTTGCAGGATGATGTTGACAGCTTGGTGGAATGGTGCAAGGCTAACAAAATGGTACTTAACCCAACTAAATGCTACCACATCCAATTTAGTCGTAAACGCAGCACTTTACCTTCCAAGTATGTTATAGTTACTGATTTGGGTGTGATAATCGACTGCAAACTGAGTTTTGTGAGCCATGTGGATAAAACTATAAATACTGCTTTTAAGGTCCTAGGTTTCGTGATACGATGTGCTAAGGAGTTCAAAGAATGTTCTACAATAGTAACCCTTTTCAATAGCTTTGTTAGGAGTACATTAGAATATTGTAGCGTTATCTGGAATCCTAGCTACAAAGTCTACAGTAGCAGGATTGAGCGAATACAAAAGCGTCTTACTAGGCATCTTGCCTATCGCACCAAGGCCAAACATACGAGTCCCGGCTTAAGCAATTTAAATTAAAATCCCTAAGCAGTAGACGCAGTATGTTGAACCTAATGTTTTTACATAAGCTGCTAAACGATAAAATCGACTGCTTAGAAATAGTTAATAGAGTTGTATTTAGAGTGCCGTGAGTGCTTGATGTGCGTCGCAGCCGAACGAATCTTGGGGCCCACGCGCCCATGCCTCGTCGTGTCTCGCTTGTACAACAAACTCGCTAGCAGACTACCGTCGTTGGACGTATTCTATCTGTTGATGACTTCGGTTAGTTTAGTTATTCTTTATTTTATTTTCATTTTATATAATTTAACAGTTTTTATTGTGTAAGTACCTATCTTAAGGTTGCTAAAGTTTAAGCTCAATGTCTTTAATGCATGCTGTGATTGCCTGTAAGTGGGAGATCAATTATGAATGATGTTTAATGTTTCTTATTGATGTGTGTTGTATTTTCTGTTGGCAATCCTAATAAACAAATAAAAAATAGTCGGTTCTGGCGCTTCGCCGGTCGCTGCCGCGGCACGCTCGCTTCGCTCGCTCGGCGCGCGCGGTTTATGTTCGCGGTTTGACCTAACAGTCCTCCTCGCTTCGCTCGTCGTCGTACCTAACGGAGACCTAGTAGTTGCAGTTGTAGCAGATGAAATACGGCGTTTCGTGAACCAAACATTTCCTGTGGCAGGATTGGTCCTTAGGACCCAAGGATGGATTTTAGAAGTGGAGCCACCAAGATTTTTGAGTGTCAACTTTATCTTTATATCTACATCGGTTAAGCTACTAGGCCAAGTTCTGTATCGTTTTCGTATAAATTGGGGATGCCGAATTCGTTTATGGTATCATATTGACACCTTTCCAAAGTAAAAACATATAAAATAAAATAAATCTTGTTTTTTTAATTCCCTATTTTACAACTAAAAATTCCATAAGTAACTTAATTAAACAATTATGAATGTTGAAAAAAAAGAGATGCTTTAGAGAGCCCTATTATTCGATCAGTATAAAAAAAATGTACTGTCAAATTAACATTTTCCGTATGGGTATAGCACAAAAAAAACTGTTGACCGAGCTAAAAATTTAAAAGGAAAAAATCTAATTAAAATGGTATTTTTCGATCCTAGAATGATAGGGATAGGTTCGCAAACATGATAAAGATGTAAAAAATATAAGTAATGGTTATGCATTCCTTATTAGGCCAGTGCCTTTTTATAGACACTTTTTGTGTAATGATAATATAACTATATTTTTCTTTTTAACTATAAACACTGACATGTAATATTAACAATTACGAATAAATGAATATGAATATACTGCCATAATATCAAAAAATACCATGTTACTCAAGCAGAGTTATTACTTTTTAGCTATTCTTTCGATTGGCATCATAAAAGTATGGTGTTTTTTTTTGACATTTAAGTCGGTTCGATTCCCAGACGAAGCAAGTAATTTTTAGAAAATCTATGAATGCAGAATTACTAACTTTTAAAAATAACATAAAGTCTTCTTTGAGCAAAATTCACTATCTACGATATTTAAGGTACTTCCCCTTCATGTCCCATAAGTTTGGGACAGCCTGTATATTATAGCTAAGTCTGTGGCGACGATTATGCAATGAAGATTTCTATTATATTATATTGAATAATAGTTTATGATGGGAGATGTGCGGGTGTGATGATGTGATGACATAGCTATGCGGTTATGTCACGAGTTATCGGCGCCAATTACACGGGTCAGGGCGCGCGATAAGGTTTATGATTTGCGCCATCTTGATAAATAATTTTGGCGATTTTTAGGTGACTACGAGTTGTAGACTGTAGTGTTCAATAGGAACTTAATTTAATATATAACTGTTGCACATTATTTACGTTTTATGTTGCTTCGGCATATCTAACTTATTACGTCACGAGCTTCTACCTGCGGCTCCGTCCGCGTGGAACTCGTTTATATATCTTAGCTCCATACAAACATCACCCCCCATTTCATCCCCTTAGGGTATGATTTCTGGGATAAAAAGTATCCTATGTACTTCTCCGGGATTCAAATTAGCTCGATAGGTACCAAATTTCATCTAAGCGGTCCAGCAGTGTAAGCGTGAAGAGGTAACAGGCAGACAGGCACAGTGTCTCATTTATAATATTAGTATGGATAATGTCATCATCATCATCATCAGATCAGCCGAAAGACGTCCACTGCTGGAAATATGCCTCCTCCAAAAAGTGCCACAATGACCGGTCCTGCGCCACCCGCATTCAGCGGACTCCCGCGACCTTTACCAGTCGGTACGTGGTCGCCACTCGAGAACCTTTCCGCCCTAATGGCCATCGGTTCTACGTGCTACGTGCTTGGATTTATGATAATGTGGTCATGCTCAATACACCTCCACGTATCGAAGGCATAACATAACCATCTAGAATAGAATATGTTTAGTAAATTATCGTTTCTTTCGATTGTCCAGTGTACTGTGTAATACAATTATAGTTACAATAATACATTTTAAAAGTAATTACTTATTCTAGGTGCACATTAATAAAAGGACACATTAAATTGGAATTTATAGGTTACAATATTTAATAGATGTCATTTGTGATGGCATTGGCGAAAAATTATTTAATTGTATAAAATGGTCTATTAATGAAATATTTTTTTATCTTTCTGTCAAAAGTTGTCATGTCTGTACATTGTTTGATATCCTGACTTATTTTACGACGTCTTTGACGTCGATTGTACATGACTGATGTTTGATGTTCAATCGTTTTATATTTAAATTCACATTTTGTGTAAAAAAACACAAACATGACACATAATGTGTGAAGTCAACCGGCTTTGTAAAAGCTTAAGTACTCCTAACGTTAAGTCCCAGTCACACATGCTTCAGGGACGGGCGCATGTCACGGACTACCAAATTGTTTATTTTTTATTATTTATTTTAATTTATCGCTACCATTAATTTAACATCGTGGCTCATTGTAAGGATGCCGTCTGTAGGTACATCGAATAATGAGGTTGTTAGTGTTAGTACGGATATTTTTTACAGTAAGATTTATTAGAAAGATGGTAAAACAGGCATCAAACAGCCTTCCATTGGTATGACTCCTTCGTACCGTTTTTGTATACCATGTTAGTGGTACGTAAGTATTTAAAAATCCTTACTAATATTATAAATGCGAAAGTGTGTGTGTTTGTATGTTTGTCTTTCTTTCACGTCTCAACGGAGCGTCGTATTGATGAGATTTTTTGTATGGAGATAGTTTAGAAGCTGGAGAGTGACATAGGCTACTTTTTCCAGCGGGAAAACATCTAATTCCCACGGGAAAATTCAATATGTTACATTTTCCTGTAACCACGCGGGCGAAGCCGCGGGCATCAGCTAGTAAATTATAAAAAAACACAAACATGACACATAATGTGTGAAGTCAACCGGCTTTGTAAAAGCTTAAGTACTCCTAACGTTAAGTCCCAGTCACACATGCTTCAGGGACGGGCGCAAGTCACGGACTACCAAATTGTTTATTATTTATTTTAATTTATCGCTACCATTAATCGTGGATCATTGTAAGGATGCCGTCTATCGGTACATCGAATAATGAGGTTGTTAGTGTTAGTACGGATATTTTTTACAGTAAGATCTATTAGAAAGATGGTAAAACAGGCATCAAACAGCCTTCCATTGGTATGACTCCTTTGTACCGTTTTTGTATACCATGTTAGTGGTACGTAAGTATTTCAAAATTAAGAATAATAATAAGAATTGGTATGCGGTCCCTGATTTAAAGTGAAACGTGGTACGTTGCAGGATATCAATGCTGAAGCTGGCGCTGCGCTCGTCGGCGTGGGTGAAGGTGTCGGAGTGGGAGACGCAGCAGAACGAGTGGACGCGGACGAAAGTATCGCTACAGCATCACCAGGTGACACAGCACAACTTTTTAAAAGTTATAAACTACGTTATTATCTTATACCCGCGGGTATAACGGTAAACACCGCTCGGCCACAGCGGGTACCCGCTGTGGCCGAGCGGTGAAGTGAAGCACGCTACTTTAAATCTGGAAGTCTTGGGTTCGGATCCCGTGCCACTGCACTGGGTTTTTAAACAAACTTACGTACCGTAAAGTAAAACGTGAGGAAACCGGTCAAATTCCAAACAAGGTCTACTTTTCCCTCGGGAGATGAAGGTCAGATGGCAGTCCCTTTTGTAAAACTTGTGCCCACGCCAAATCTTGGGATTAGGTGCTCCGGGTTCCGAGCCAGTTCAAAAAGTGATGCTCCAAGTCGATTTACCAGAAGATAGTATTTTCGTGCTGGATGAAACCTTATTCAATTAAAACCCCACTGGTAAAATCCTATTCCAGGACACAATAAACGAGCACCTCAACCACAACCGGCAGCAGGACCCACCCTCCTGGTTGCCGGACGACATGCTCAACGTGAATAGACTCGACGAACCCGACAACCTGATGACGAAGCTGAATGGCAACCAGGACGAGACGGTCACGGTGAAGTTACTGTGTGGCGCGGACCTACTTGAGTCGTTCGCGACGCCGGGGCTGTGGTCGGATGAAGATGTGAGTTTATGGTACATTTAGAACTCCCCTTAGGCATATAAACCTCAACGCCATCGTTGAAGAAACTTATAATACCCATGTAAAACATAGGGTCTGTGTCTCTCACCTGCTTTTACACGTTAAGCCAAAGCGATTTCTGTCAAATCCGGAAACTTCTAAGAGTTCACAAACTGTAGCACCTTTTTTTGGTGGTATGGTTCCGTTTCTAGGCTGACATCTTTAGATAGGTCTCAGGGTTTACCCTGAGATTAGATTTTAGCAGGGAGTCAGATGCTTTGGAGGCAGATCCGGATCCGCTAGTGTGTTGTTGTATGGTAACGGATTTTGTTTGATTACAGTTGGAGACGATAGTGGGCCGGCACGGTCTGGTGGTGGTGACCCGGGCCGGCTCCGAGCCGGGCCGGTTTGTTTACGAGTCTGACATGCTCTACAAGCACCGGGTGAGTTCACACCAAACTTTTGATCTGAGGGTCTAAAAACGGCCATTATGACTTTTGTCAATTTTAAGTACGTGTTTGATTGTTATTAAGGACCATGCCAATTTAAAATTCTGTGAAATCCATTCACAATAACATAGGGCATTACGCGATTAGATCTTAAGGAAATGTACTAATAAAAATATAGCATGCCTTTTGAAGTACTTCTCTTGACTCGTGATTAGTCTTATGGGATGGCTTACATTGGAAGTTTCAATACAATACAATACAAAAAAAACTTTTTTGGTCATTAGAAATAGTAATAAATTAAGCAAACAATGGTAGACAACAGGTGGAAGTTACTGCCTTAGGCAAAAAAAAGGGCAGATCAGGCATGTTTGAATCGGGTCGAGTGACGAGCCGATAAGTGTGCGTTAAACCTTACACAGCAAAGTTTTATGGACTAATCTTGACCCATTTTGAAGGGGTTGATTGATCTATAAACGTAAACTTAATCTCGTAAACGTAATCTAAATTAGGCAAAGTAATTAATCATTAGCGATCTTTCATTTGGGGGGTACATGCCATAATCGCCACGCTTGGCATGCGGGTTGGCGATCGCAGTATTTCCACCGCACTCCAGGGACGCTGCTGCCCATCCCCCGGTGGTCTTGGTCGTAGTTTTAGGACGTACCCGGGTCCAATCGAATCGCTAAACTTAAGTGGCAGTGGGCGGGGCACATAGCACGTAGAACCGATGGCCGTTGGGGCGGAAAGGTTCTCGAGTGGCGACCACGTACCGGAAGGCGCAGCGTGGGTAGGCCCCCCGCAAGGTGGACTGATGACCTGGTAAAGGTTGCTGGAGTTCGCTGGATGCGGGTGGCGCAGGACCGGTCACTTTGGCACTCTTTGGGGGAGGCCTATGTCCAGCAGTGGACGTCTTTCGGCTGATATGATGATGATGATGATGAATTAATCATATTTAACGCCTTTCCAGAAAAACGTAATCCAAGTAACTAACTACATCGCCAATGAGGTGAGCTCCACGGTGATCCGGCGGCTGGTTCGGCGCCGCGAGAGCGCCAAGTACCTCACCGACGACGCCGTGCTCGCCTACATCCGCACCCACAGGCTGTACGGCGCCCGCCTCGCCTCCACGTGAGTCCCACTCCCGCCATGTAGCAACCACTACCACAACTCACGCCGCCACTCAACGCAACACGGGAAAGGCCTTTTTCTAAAAAGGAGTATACGATATCGTCTTTCTCAAGAGACAGGAGTCGCTACGTCGCGCGAAGTTGTGCTAGAGGTACAGGAGAGTCACGTTGATGCACGCGTTTTGTGTCTGCAGTGTCTGGAAAAACGAAAGACGCCTGCCGCCAATTTGCCACCTCCGCTCATCTGCCAGACCAGTTGCGTCAACGTGGCTTACGCCTTAGTTATATTGCAGCCTCCCAAAGAAAGTAAATGAATGCTTTAATGGAGGCAGCCGAGTCTCGGTACGACTTAGTGCAGCTGACCAAAAAGAAATTTCTAAACATCCCAACGATTTGCCATTAGCTCGGGTTCGAGGCATTCTTTAAGCGACATGAATCAGGAATAATGTTTATTGTTTAATTAACGCTCAACTCCCAATCGTCGTAATGGGAAAAATAATTGAAGAATTATGACTATAATGTTGTATCTATGATTATCAACTAACCTTGTTAATATATTGTCTAGTGATGATAACAATGACTAACCAAGTCCTCTCCGCATGCCTACCCGGAACAGTGAGTATAACACCCTCAACGATCTCCTCTACGGCAAGCGCTCCCCTCAAGACGTTACCATGACCTCCCCTGAAGAAACCAGCTTCAAGAACATACTCATCTCCATCCGCGACAAGCCCACCATCGTGGACGAAACTATCACAGTCAAACGAGCCAAGAAATCCAACTATCTCATGCCGACTATGACGGACTCCATATGTCCTATAGTCGACAAACCTAGACTAGCCTATGTTGATAAAGTCCCAGCGAGCTACGTCCCAGGGAAAGCGGTCAAAATCGTCAGCGAAGAGGTAAGCGAGTCGACTTATAGCTCTCTAGACAGCTACTTGAGTAAAGACGAGTGCGATTACGAGCTATACAGGCGTAGGGTAAGCGAGGGTAATGTTGACACTGCTCTAAAGGTAGAACCAAAGAAGCGATGCTCAGCTTCCACTATTCGCAAGCTCAATAAACCGGATATCAAGAAAAGCAAGTCGGAGGTAAGTAAGCTCTGTGACAAGATGAAGAGCATCAAGCTGAAAGACAAAGAGAGTAAGAATTATAAAACGCGCAGTTGCAATGACATTGTTAGGCTCATTCTGACGAAGCACGGCATTCATGTTATAAGCGATACTGAGGCTATAGTCTAAAGGGCACGTAGTATTCAATGGTGCCAAAAATACGGATCCCTAATGGACGTTTCCCACCGAGAGACGTGACGGGTGATGCGAGAAATGGCATACTTTGGCCGATGGAATAAATAGTCGTTGGTTTTATCGATAGTATGACATTTCTCGTAACACCTCACTCGCCGATGGACAAGCAACTTAATGGAAGACATGACTTGTTGTGTTGTAGTTTGACAAAAGAAAACGTAACCCTCAGCTTTAACAACTAGACAAAATTTCGAACGGTTAGTTCAGTTCGTCAACGATATGAAACTTGAATGTCATAAATTCAGTTAGTAATTCCAAATCAGAAAGCAGAAGACCAGAGGTTCCTTTTGGAATAAATTTTTGAAAGAATAAAACGCTTCCATTTGACAATTTATACATTCAATATACCTCTAACACAAGTTAATGTACCTAATGTTAGTATACTTACAGAACTTAAGCTATATGATTAAATCGATAACTTACAGTAGTTATAGTACTCGATGTCCCTTATACTATTAATTAAAGAAATTGTGCTTTACAAGTACATAATTGCAGGGTTAGCCTGAAATAAATAATCCACAGTACTTGCAAATACTAATACATACCAATAAAAAATAATTCACTCTAGGTGTTAAACAGTCAATTCCAGTAGAAATTATAGTATAAATAACTAATGTATTTTGAATATCTATATGTATACATAATAATAAAACAAAAATTATAATACAAAAGTACTCATTTGTATGTAGGAATTGTACCCAAAAACTAAACGTTGTATAGAAACTGTAATGCCCAAAAATATATCAATAAGTGTATGTATTGTTTACGCTACGGTCACACAGGTCGCACAGGACGGGGCATCGTTTGACTAGTAACAAATTGACTCGATAATATTGAAGTTCTCGTTCTCGTTATCTCGTCCTGCTAGCCGAGTGTCGCAGGTTTAATGATTACTTACAATTCAATGCTTTTGTATTAACAAAAGCGATAAAATGTTCATAAACAAAATATGGTTATCCTAGCTTCCACAAATCGCTGTGGTTATATATAAATGTACCCCATTTGTACTCATACCTTGTAGTTATATGTCATATTATTATAATTAGAAAACTAGCCAAATTATCGCTCAAATATGAACTTTGGATGCTATCCGTAATCTTCATTAGACAGTTATTTGTCTATATCTTTCAGGGTGGCCTGACTGAATAAAAATATCTGTTGTGTAGTAACGCCATCTTGATAGATATTGATAGGTTTCTCAGTAAGCATATTACAATTAAAGAGAGAACTTTTAGAAACATTTATACATTTAGTTGTTTGACGAAGTCTCCGTAATCCCTCTGTGATAGTTTTTATACCACTTAAATAGATTAATCCTACTGTGACACTTTAAATGATAAACGGTCACGTTAATGCGTCATCTATATTTGGCCAAATTAATGTATTACGTAGTGGCAATTTTACTTTAACATATTTACTCAAGTTTTTATGTTGCGAGTCAATTATATAAATACATTATACTCGACTCGCAACATAAAAACTTGTATTCTAATAAATATAAAATAACTGTATTCTATTAAAATATAAAATATATTATTTCAATGTATGATACGACTCATATGTTGATTCTATTAATTTTTTGTGTCGTGTCTTGTGTTTTGCATGTAGTTTTTTTATAAATACACTGCTATATTGTCATATTGTAGGTACTTATTAAAAGAAATTCCGTTTAACCGAAAGACCCCGTCTTTACTTATATTCGTCGTATTTTTACTAATCAAACGTTTTCTTACTTTTTAGCACTAAACCCATGTGGTCATAGTACAAACGCCAACACAGTTAACTGACCATCCTGTATTTATATAGAACCTTATAACAATGCACATAAAGTGCACGGGTGGTCAGTTAGCTGTGTTGTCGATAGTACCTAGTAGGTTTTGATTTATAGTAATCTTTTTCGCTAAGGCATTTGCTGGGGAAAACGTATGTATCTATTACAAAGTCTATAGCGCAAATATATCGAGATATACTACATAGTGAATGCTTTTATTCTTTTTATACCGGGTCCATTCCCAGAAATGATAGTCCGGCAACGTCTGAGGCAAAAGCACCTTCGTTCTTCGTTATTTCCGTCGCCCAGTATGACAATGCCAGTGAAATTTCTGTGAGTGTCAGACCGTTGCTTGAAATGAATTTTTGATTATATAGTTCCTCTTTATGTACTAGTAACTAGTTATTAATATTTACCTTTCATTCATATTTTGTGTCTACTAAATACGCACACAAAAAAACGTTCTCTGTCCCTTTTTTTCACAGCGCTGACTCCCGTAAAAAATATGCCATTTTACAATGATATAGTCAACAATAGACTGATGAAAAACCGTGGAAACAGAACAGGAAAAATGATTATTAATATTTTAATTAAAACATTGGTCATCATTTGAAAACAGATTTCAGTCAGTGTGGTGCGTAGTTTATAGTCACTCTTTCAAAAGGGCAGTCACATGACGTAACGGGACGTCACGTTAGTTTTTTGTTAATAGAAGCTGTTAGGATACATTACGAATTGATTATTGTCTTCCATTTTAGATTAATTCCTTAACTTATTTTAAATAAATAGTGTCATAGTTTTTTTTTTCATACGAGGCGCCCCGTCCCGTCTGCTGTGTCACTGCCGCCTTACTGTGTCCTGCATCTACGAAGGTTGCGTTTATCGCGTAATAAAGATAAAGCACTCACTAACGACAGTGACAACACCGGAGAGTCGAGCGGTTGCTTTGTTTTTATGTGATAAACGCGAACATTTTTGGCCCGTTTCGCGAAGCTACAAGTCACAATTTTAAAAGTGTAAACTGACAACACTGAGGCGCTCAACCAATATCGACTGGTCATTCGACTAGTGTTGCTGGTTATCATATAAAATGATATCTTGTGGTTCGTGAAACGAGCCACTTTTGTCGTCGTTTGCTAACCATCGTGTCTGTCGTAGGGAGGCGGCTGCCCGCTGTAGCTGACGTGTTGCCCGCGCGGCGCCGAGCGCGAGGCAGTCTAGTCACAACCGCATGCCCGTATACATAACTATACTTGTGTATAGACAGTTAACTGACCAACTGTAAGCCTTACCTCGTTGGAATATGGTTGATATTTGGTCGGTTAAGTGTCTTCCTTGTTGTACTGGCTCTGGGATCGACTTTTGTTTTGTTTTAAAATAATAGTCTAAAAAATAGTTAAAAAAAAAAAAGTTACGACGAGATAGAGAATTTACTGGTTTAGAACATTCACTCACAAATACACACACACACACACACACATACACACTCACACAATACCTTACATTACATTATAATAATACCTTACATTATAATTATAATAATAGTTTTGCAACAAACTGTGTAACTTGGTTAGTTTTTGTAACAAATTAGTTAACAAGTACCCATGTGTCTCATGTTACTGGAAGAGCGGTGTCTCCCAACACAGGCAATAATGCTTAATGGGCGGCACCATCCCTTGCTAAAATATGTACTTTAAACAAATAAAGAATTTTTGACTTTTGAATTTTTGAATTTTGAATTTGAATAGTTATTGCCTTAAGCGCGGTTATAGACTTACTGAAAGTATTGCAAAAAATGAACCTTAAGATGATGAAGGAAAGTTGCAGTTCGGTCTATCGAAAGCTACTGTTTAGTTGTGCATCATTATGCAATACTCTGCCACGTAGTGGGCTATAAAGTAAATTTCTAATATATAAACGAAATGTTAACACAAACAAACATGGCAAAAGTCTACCCCAGAAACCAGTTTTAAGGATGTCTACTGAAGATACGCTACAGTGCTGCTATTTCAACTGAGGCATTGTTCAGCAAGGCGGACGAAGTTCCTTGAGGCCTGTTACTTAATTGTCTCAAATTTAGTTTTTTACGTAAAAATCAGCCAGTTGAACTATTGTTGAGCCAATACAATGCTGATAGCGATAAAATGTAATCGGGCGCCAAATGTAGCGCACTATTGTGGAACTGGGGCGAAGATATTTGAAGATTAATCTATTTTCTGACCGTCATTGTTTGATTTTCACATTCTACAGGGCTGACACAAATGTCGCTTGGAGCAATATTAAAATGAAGCCGATTCTTCTGGCGATTTTCTTCAATCCGAGCCTTTAGATTTCACATAATATGAATTTTCAACTAAATAAGCTGATGTAAAAGAAAATTTAAGACTTTAAACTATAACTGCTTCTTATATGCTGCTTGCCTATACCATTGCGTTAGTGGCAGCCCTGCATTCAAAATATCAGCATTAAGATGAGAATGTCACAGCAACTTCAAATAAAAGATCAATTATGATAAAACGTATTCTATTTTTGTATGAGTTTGCGGTGCGTTCTCTGCCATAAGATTATTTTTATTCCATTGTGAACTTTTGTTACTTAGTTTCCGTATTAATGAATTAATTTAATAGACCAGATTGTCTGTGATAGTTGGCATGCATTTAGTGTTTCATGTTAATTGTACTTTTTGTGGGCTTGTACCAACCGAACAGGTGATTTAGCACTGACGGATATATCTCTAAGCAACCTTAACCAGTTGTGCTTAAATAGTTGGGAACAACCTTACACAAATCGACCTAGTCCCAAACTAAGCTTGTCCTATGGGTACTAGACGACGATATATTTATATAGATAAATAAATATGTTCAAACTCCTCGCCTACTGCGAGTGGAGTGAACTGCCACGCGTTTCGCGGGTCATATAAGCCAGTGGATTGGCTACAAAACGTGTTCAACTCACCTGATTCCGGGAGGCGCGATGTTCGCTTCAACTCCGGTTAGTATCTGTCAAGGTTCAGTCAACTGTCAGGTCAAGTCAAGTTCAATCAAGAGGGTCTCCGGGGCTGAAGAAGCCGCCGTGGTGTACGGGGGCCGTCTCGCCAACAATCCGCGGCGTCAAATCACCAACTGTTCCGATGTCACCAAAATATCCACACAAAACACTCGGACACCCGTGTGTCTTCAAAGCGAGCGATATTACACAAAACAAGGAAAGTGCGTTTCCAAATTACCCAAAAAACCACTCGTCCCTTTTGGGTCTGCAAAAACGAGGTTATATTTTTTCGTCCGCCTTGACAAGAAGTGTCACTGTCAAAACCACAGACTCAAGAGGCGTACACACGTGAGGAGTTTAAGGGGCGGGCAGACGGTCGGCCCGAACAAAATACTTAAATACACAGAAAACAACCATGACACAAGCACAAATATTCGTGCTCATCACACAAATAAATGCCCTTGCCGGGATTCAAACCCGGGACCTCCGGCTTTGTAGGCAGGATCAGTTGTTAGTTCGTTTGGTATGAACCCAACATAATATGCCTGCTGTTTTTGCCATGCTTAGGATTTGTGCCTAATATACCTAATTTATCTAATATAGAACTTAAGTGGTAATAACGGTACCTTTCAAGTGGTTACCTATGTATTAAAATTGAAACTAAAAGATATTTTTATCTCAAAACTTCTTAATGCTAGAAAACATCCTTGTAGTTTAGTTGTGTGCAGCTAAACAAGTTAAGTATGTAAAAGTTATTTCAGCTTTATATAAAACGTGTAAAAAATGCTACGTTAGCTGAAAGTGTATTACAATCTGTAATTCGATATTTATTGCAATTTTATTCATGTTTATATTCATTAGAATGTGTTGAGGAGCGCAGGTATTCATGTGTCGTCAAAAGCCAAGGTAAAAACTATGGCTTTTATTTAGAGACTGAGCAACATGTAAAAATCTTAATTTCCGCGTTCCGCGAATCAGGTGTTTTTCAAATCTGGCACAAAGCGTTAAAACCTCTTTTTCATCTGACGTATGAAAGTTAAGCTCAGGTCACATACGCGGCGTGACGCTGTGGTGCAGTTTATATATCGAGTATTTTCTTTACTCAATTTGTGTGCCATGAATCTTGAAACAATGAACAGCTATGAATGCTTGATATTATATTTTTTACGTATGAAATTCCCGTGCAATAGAGTTATATAAAAAAGATTTAACTCAAAAGTTAGCTTTAGCATTTATGCATATTAAATATGTACTTATTTTACATAATTTACGTGAATGATCTGAGAGAATCTTGTTTCGTGAAGCGAAGGCGACTTTCGTTTAACGTAATCTTTGCACTGACGTCTAAAGACGTCGAAAATAAAATTGAGATGCCTCATGTGAATGGATTAAGTTGTTGTAGACGTTCCTATTCTAAATATTCGTATAATTGATGGGAAGATAAGTAAAAGTTGTAGTCCCTTTTTAAATGGGTAGTCGACGCTAAAGTACCTACTACATATAATGATACATAAGTTGAAAAAGTAAACGAAAAAACGTGCGTTCAAGCCTCGGTGTAGCTATACCTACGTAAATAGCGCGAAAAATCGTTCATAAATGCATGTAAAAAGATGACTAAGTAGAAAATGGGTGCATTTAAAGATACACTTCCAAGTCCAAGGTTAAATTACCTAATTTCTTAAAATACTCGTTTTCAAGTGGCATGAGGCATATACTGAAACGGTGGAATATACGGTCAGCTGCTTACAGCCGTCACCCCGGTTGCATATAAGTTTGTAAGAAAGGGGGGGATCGTTTCTCTGCACCTGACTGTGCTTTTTCTTACGCTTGGCTTACGTATTTATAGTGATGTTTATTTATTTTTCTGTGCTTTAGCGTCGACATTTAGTATACATGAGCAAAGTCAAAATGAATACAATTTAAGTTAGTTAAGTCATGATGTTATTTTAATGTTCTCGCGTAGGTACTTGGAGAATGTTCCTGATTATTTATTACACTCAAGGTTTGTGGGTTGTATTAAGTTTAGTTTTGAACGTCCGCGCCGTTGAAGCCTGTGCGAAAATGTCGCAATTTCTCAATCATTCTAAGGCTGCGGTAATGGACAGCAGCGGGCAGCGGAGCGGCGAGGTGACGTTCATAGATAGAACTGTATCAAATGTGTGAACTGCCAATCTTCGGCCCTTTGTCCGCTGGCATCCAGACCGCGGCTTAACCCTTTAGGACTCGCAGACGAACAGTGCGCAATACGGGTGTGGACTCGAAAATTATTATTACTCCAAAAGAAACAAGGCAAAAAAATACCTAGTGACGAAAATCCCATCTCAAAGAATTACGAAGCTACCACCGTTTTAATATTGCTTGTTAGAGAGAGAGAACACGCTCGCAGTTAGTGACGTCACAATCTGCGAGCGTCATAGTAAATGACAATCGTTTCATATAAACTATGAATTTAAATTGCGTTTTGCGGAAAAGGGACAGAACATACCCCTTAAAACTTTGGACCTTATAGCTTTGTGATTATTTAACCTTTTGCGTTGTTTTTTTCTCCATTTGACTACATTTTTAATCCGTTTTCGGGCAATTACGACATTATTGATTATTTGATTTAGTGTCTACCTACAGCCGTATTCTACACGGGCACCACGAAAACCGTTTGCATATTCCCATATGTGCCTGTCACAGGTCCATAGGTAATACTTACTAGGTAGTCTCAACCTTATTGTCGTGTACATATGCATTAAGAACAGAGATATAAACATTTTCAATGGAAGAGAGATATAATTTATTCGAACGAAAAATATACCTAGAGATATATGTAGTTAACCTGTAGTTTCGTGACATTGCCTCAAATTCCTATATCGACATAGCTAAATTTCGGCAGCTTCCCTAGACAAATTCTCATCACCCGATGCGGATCCTTTTGTATCTACATATTCCCGTTTCTACGGATTTAACCATCCATCTCCCTTCGCATTGATTTTAGTTTCTACATTAGATATTCGTTATTCGTTCTCAAGGTATGAATTCTGCAAGGATGGGGCAACGGACATTGAAATCCATAGCTTGGTTTTATTTATCTCCGGTCTTGGCGCCGTAGATAATAGACCGTAAGCCCACTCCCAATATACCTAAGTCTCATGACAACACGATAAAATGAAAGAAAGAAAGAAAGAAAATAATTTATTAGCGTAAAGATATGGGTACATAGAAGCAAAAATAACTACAACCACAATATTACGCTTTACGCTAAAAGGTCCTCACTCAGCTTGGTGTCACGGAGCGAGCCACAAGACGCGCTCCGTGACGCCGATTTTCAGTGAGGCCATTAAGAAGCAAGATGGCACTTTTGTACTATGTAGTGATAGTGATCAATAGTACAGTTACTAGCTTGACTCTGATAATCTTCGTGTTTAAGTACCTACGGCTTGGCGCAGTATGTAACATTAACACTAAGTATCTAACTAGCATAACCTACTCTCAAAGCCCAACTGTAGGTACGTACATGGTTGTATGACCTGTCCGTGCCACTCATGAATTGCCTTTGTTTTTTTACTGTTGGTCTCCGCACTGTACCTACACACACACACACACACACACACACACACTAGTATACTCACTCTTTAATACAATCTCCCTCTAGATACTCATGCAATAATTATGCTAATGATTTTAATAATCACATTGAAACCTAAATGCCTTAAAATAAATAGTAGGTATTAGCGATCATTGTAGGTAATTACTGATATACATAACGTAAACAATTCTAACTCATATCTACGCGGTTGATCATGGGGAGGAGGGTACCTTGCCGCAATACTTACAGTACGAGGGCTGTTCCGAAAGTTGTCAGCTGCTCCGGCTTTACTCATGTGATTACAATATTATTTATACCACTGTGAGGGATATTTCAATGCTAATTATGGCCATGATTTTTTTATGAATTAATGCGATTCGTTTTTTATTATATATTTTTAACTGAAAGCTGTTTTGTGTGGGGTTACGAATTGCTTAGAAAAAAAGGCACCATTAAACGAATTTTGTATTGAAATCTTAGAAATCCAACTTAAATTTACCCGGGACTAATTATTCTGTTTCTTTCGCTATTTCCAATGTATACATCAATAAATAATGTTATAAGTGTATATACATTTTTTTTACATATCAGAAATTTTTACTTGTAACGAAAGACTCAGTCTTGACACCTATTAAATCATAATAATGTTTACTCAATCAACACGTTTTATAGGTAAATAAACCGTCGAGATTCGTAATTAGCAGCACCTAAAAAAACTAATTGTTTTTTTTAACAAATACCGTTTCAGCACATATGGAGTCTCAATTACTGATTTTCATGACTGATGCTTCGACACTTCGAAGTAAAAAATAAATTAAAAAAAAACTAAGCGTTTTCTAAAAATGTATTTACACCACTTCAATAAGTACTGAAATATCCCTCACAATGGTATAAATAATATTGTAATCGCATGAGTAGAGCCGGAGCAGCTAACAACTTTCGGAGCAGCCCTCGTATATACACTAGTACGGAAGGTGGCTTACCTTAACTTAATGTATACCTATACAGGATGATTCAGGAGACGTGAGCAGGATCAACCCTACACATACAGTTAATGTTAATGGATCTTTTACCATCGTAATTAGGTTAAACGCCCACAGTTTTTTTTTACATTTTGTGTAAAAGTTTCATTCACAATAAATCATGGTCACCCTACACAACTAAAAAAAAATTAGCGTTAATCTTACCAATGCTGGTACGACTGAGTAGCTTATAAACTATTGAATCCGTAGGGTTGATCCTGCTCATGTCTCCTGAATCACCCTGTATATCCTATACTTATATCGTAAAATAAAGCAATATCTGGTTAGTTACCTAATGTTTTCCTATGTTATGTAAAAATGTGTAGTTTAAGTAAGCTAAATAAATAAATATCTCTCTATTATAGTACCTAAAACTGGCCGAAAGTTTGAAAATCCTTCACTTCCGGTCAAAATTTCTATGGGCCTACCCATAAGTATAATATTATTTATTTACGTCATGTGACAACAGTACGAGACATTTCGCATCAAATAGCCCTTTAATCGTAGATAGAGTAAACCTAAGGTTGTCAGTCCTGAAATGGCCGGAAGTACTTGGCAGACGGTGCCAAACGTGACTTTCGACCTGCTGCCATGCATTTTTATCGTGTTGTCATGAGACGTAAGTATATTGGGAGTGGCTTACGGACTATAACTTCAGTAATCGCGAGTTGGCGCTCGGAAGGTTAACATATTTATTGCCTGTCGTAGCACACGTAGCCGTTACGAGTTTCCCGCTTTGTAGCGAACATTTCCTTAAATCAGAACCCGCCCAGCGGGTTGCGGGCAATGAAGTCTTAATGTTTGTTACGTATTTATGTTTACGTTTTTGTAATTTATGGTATACCTACCCGTTTTGATGCTTTTTATTGAAATAATATAAAACAATGTTAAAGTAAGCTTAGTAATGCTTCAATAAAGTGTTTTATTTATTTATGAATGTTGTTTTATTACGACCCCCATCGTAGCGGAGCGGGTAGGATCTGGAGGTCGCGGGTTCGAACTTAGAACCTCGGCTTAAGTACTTAAAAAAACCTACGAACGAAAATCATTTGATATGTATGTAAGTAACAGGGGCTTTTCCGTAAAGGAGAGCATTGTGAGGAAACCATTCCCTCTGGGTTCGGTTGGAACGTCAGACGCTATGGTAAAACTAGTGCCTACGCAAAATCTTGGCATTGCCAACGCGGACCCCGAGCTCCTTTATTGCACAACCGGGAAAACGCCAGGAGGATGATAGTTAATGTTGTTTTATAATTAATTAATCATCAGAAGAATCATTTGGGCGAAACCCCACATTTTTGAAAAAAAAAGCAACGTTTAGGACTAAAATGATTTTTTATTGTCATTACGATATAAATCAAGTACATATAAATATTTACAAATGTACAACAAGGTTTGACATTAAGACTCAATTTATTGCTTACAATAAATTGCAATAGAAGTATCAGTCCGTAAAAGGAAATCTGTACCTACCTATACCTACAAACCTGCTACACACTAGATGTTACCTAGATATACTACACATACGAAATCGGCGGACGGCCAAGCAAGGTCACAGGAAATCTAGTACGGGGTGTCCACACGGGCCGACATCACGCGGCGGTCTGCATACAGACAGTCCGCCGATTTCGTACCTGTAGCATTTTCTTATTAAGCTACTTTGCCGTGCGCTCACGGGGTGGGGTCCATTTTATTAGGTAGGTACTTGTAATATTGTTTCCAATAAATAGTTCGAGTTTAAAAGTCACAGTATTAAAGTAAAAAAAACAGGTAAAAAAATGTTATAACTCCATTATAAAATCTATTTTTCAGCTACGGTGATAGCAAACAAACATACAGCCCTATGGTCACTATATAACTCCAACCTATCTAGCATGATTGCTTTTGCGTCGGGCATAGAGCAACATACATACTATAAACTTGACGCTGTATATAGATATAGTAAGTAACGAACGAAGTAGTAAGGAACGAATGCTTTATGTCCGCCATAAAAGCGAT
This sequence comes from Epinotia ramella, assembly GCA_947578815.1. NCBI lineage: Eukaryota > Metazoa > Arthropoda > Insecta > Lepidoptera > Tortricidae > Epinotia > Epinotia ramella. The sequence goes on from OX388221.1 coordinate 330,916, forward strand.
CATGCTAGCTAAGCTGGGGTGTCACACGCCGTGATCAACTCTTCAAACATATGTGAGATTTAACAAATGCTGATGGCACGCCCCTCTCTTGGCTATTGATGATGACTAAAAAGTTTTAAAGATATTGTCAAAGATGTGGTAGCGCCACGTTCTTAGCCGACGTCATGCGAAAACCGTATGTCACTACGCTGCATTATGATACAGCTAACTGCTCACACGTCAGGTTTTTAGTGGGTATGATCAAATTGCCAATTGACTAGTATTTTGTGTTGATTTTGTTACTAAATGTCTTTTTTAACCTTAACAACAGCACTGCACTGGCACAACGGAGTCTTGCTCTCGTCCCAGACGAGCTCCACATTGACCACCGTAGCTGCATACCCTACTCATACAAAAGGTTAAGCTGGCCGGTGTATTATGATGGCTGTGCCACTCTTACATTTTAGTAGACTTTCTTATTTTTCCTATTCAGTAATCCACATTCTAACTTCTAAATGCTGTTTTAACTAACAACTGTTTTATAAAAAACAAGAAGATACTCTGTGCCGGATCGCGATGGAGTAGTGGTCGTGGTCGGAGAGAGATATAGACTAGAGTATTGTGTTGATTTTGTTACCAAGTCTTCCTTAACTCTTCGCCTTACTCTCAGTCTTCTTAACAACAGTAGTGGGACACTGGCACCACGGAGTGATGTTGTCGTCACAGACGAGCTCCACATTGAGCACGGTGGCCGCGTAGCCGTCGACGGTAAGGCTGTGGTCGCTGCCGCGGCGGAGCGCGAGGTCGTGCAGGCCGGTGGCGCGGTCGCGGCGGCGGGTCACCTCGCGCTGGTTGTAGCACTTGCGGTGGTCGCGGCGGCGGTAGCTCTTGTCATGGATATGCCTGGAAAATGGGATATAGAATTAGGGTCGGTAAGTAACGACCGTTCAAATCTGATTGTATGATACAATGACAGCTGCCGGCTCCATATTTAACGATTACTGGCCTGTTTGGATGTAATTGATAATTTGATACTATTACAAACGCGGTTGTGGCGATTTTGATGACGTCATTCCTCGGGAGACGGTCGGCAGTTTCGGGGTCCGGGCCTAACAACATACTAAAAGATGGAAGATCCGCAAGTGAAGTATTTGTTCGACGGAATCCCATAACAACATGCACTAACCCTAGTTCACATTCTAATTACATTATTTTTGTTGATGAAAGTGTAACTTTATGATTTGTGCACTATCATCATAATTTACCGACAACCAGTTTAGCTTAGTTGGTAGTGACCCTGCCTACGAAGCTAAAGGTCCCGGGCCTGAATCCTGGTAAGGGCATTTATTTGTGTGATGAGCCCGAATATTTGTTCCTGGGTCATGGATGTTTTCTATGTACTTAAGTATTTATTTGTGTATATAAGTATGTTTATTTACTTATTTATTTAAACTTTATTGCACAAAAAAAAACTTATCGTACAAAAGGCGGACTTAATGCCATATGGCATTCTCTACCAGTCAAACCTTAAGGCAAAGTGGAAAAGATTGTGGGGCAGTGCAAATAACAACTAAAAAAAATAACATTACAGTATTCCTATATACAACATATTTACACAAATACCTATAGGTACATAAATAAAATAAATATTTACATACACAAATAAATATATACCGTTATCCGTTCCGTTTATCGTTGTCTAGTACCCATAGCTTTGCTTAGTTTGGGACTAGGTTGATTTGTGTAAGATTGTCCGCAAATATTTTATTTATTTTATAACTACACCACTCAGGGTATCGTATGGTGTTTCTACATGTATAGTAGATCATCAAATTATCACCATAAATTGTAAATTACACAATAATTTGTGTGAATAACGTAGGTACTTTATTTATGTGGAGAAATAAGAGCACCTTGTGGTATGGTGAACTACTAACTTAAGTCAGTTTGTATTGTTATAAATTACCTGAAAAATTCATTAATGGATGTTCAAATTATTTTTAAATATTTCTTAACAAAATTATATATTATCTTTCACCTTATCTTCAACTTTGAAGACCATATTAAATGTGAGTCACCATGTCTGACTATATGATTAAGTGTGATAAGTTGATAACACAGACTTGGAATGGATTAATAAATGATAATCAAAGCCATGGATTAAAACAAATTCCTAAACATACTTAAAAGTATCTTCAGTTCCGGTGGTGATCCCGGCCGGCCGCTCCACCCGTAGCCCCGCATCCTTCAGTCTCAAGTAGAACTCATCGTCCTCCAAACCCCAGCCCCAGTAGTTGTTGGACATGCCCTTCACCAGCTCGAAGTGCTCCCGTTTAATTAGCAGGATCCCCCCGATGAATGCAGCATAATGATAGTTTGGATGTGTCTGCGGTGATGATATGTGAATGGGGTTCTTTTCTGGATATGTGTACTTTAAATTATCATTCATAGGCAGCAGATCGACATCGTGCATAGCTATATAGTCAAAGTCTTTCTTAGTATGAAGAAATCCCGCATTTATAAGAGAAGCTCGGTTGAAACGGTTATTATCCTTCTGTTGTATCACAAATATGTGAAATGGTATTCCTTGCTTGTTCAAAAACTCGTGCATGTGCGGAACGAACTCTAGAAGTTCCTCAAATCGGTCTCTAAACGGTACTATCACCGCTAACCTCTCCTTTTGAGTTTGTGTTGAGATATATCTTCGTACAGGTTTAGGTGAGGGCACTTTTTCTAAAAATAATAGCAACGACCATTTAGTAAATTCACAGTTAAACAGGAACATGTGTGATATATTTACTTACCGTTTTCTAGCGGTAATAAGGCCAAATAACATCCCACAATGCATGTTAGTCCTAAACACATGAAGAGGCATTTTGAACCGCACATACGATAACCCATTAAGTAATACTTTTCTATATTGACTAGCACGAAGAATTAAAAGCTAAGAACCATAATTTACACTACACGTATAATGATTCCATTTAGAAATAACTTAAAACTAAGAGTTACAATTACAATACAACAACTCGTACCAGTCATTGGTGTTTTTCGGTTGTCAAATGATTAAGTGTGTGCGATAAAATACGCGCAATATGAAATTTTACGAAAATAAGTCTATTAGTTAGTATTATTTAAGCTTAACTTTAAAAAAAAAACTTGTTTCTGGAGTAAAAAATCGATGCTTCGGAGGAAAAAATAACAGTATTTTGAAATTTAGGCATTGGCAAGCGCAAACAGTTAAGTAGTTAAAATATGAGTAGAACGCTTCATTACGTTTGACGTAAGAATTGCCGTTTATAAAGGCTGTTTTAATGCAATCGTAATAGGTATGTCCTTATATTAATATTTCGTATTGTGGTAAAAAAATATAATTAAATAAAAGTGGCATAATATTAGAATTGAAATAAAATTTCTCTTCATTCTTCATTTGCTTTGTACACTATGAATATAGATGGCAGCACCTGTCACAAATGAACATTAACTACAAGTACTACAAGATTTCATATTTTGATATGTTGCGAGATTAGGCGTAAAAATTAAGCGTAAATGTTTCATAAATCAGAAAATGGGCCTAGTAAGAAGTAGCATCATCGTCAGTCTGTGACGTTTCTCTGATCTCTTTCATTCTTTCAGAAAGCTGTGGCACTCGGTCCGTCGTCTCCTCCCTCCGCAGTGTCCACTCACTTGCATAAATGAGTTTGGCGATGCGTGGTCTCTCAAAGCCCTGTCTGGTCAGCAGCCTCAGTTTGCTACATTCTGCGGCAATACTATATAATTAAATTATACTGCTCTTTCAACTTGCTAATTCACTGAGGTACCTTTCTATAAAATAAAATAAATAAAGCATTTATTCACATAAAAAACAGTACCTACATTTTTTTTAAATTCTCAACTTCCGTTAAACTGCAGTGCAGCATATTGGTAATTTAGGTTCGCTGATGGATCAATAACTTCGTTCCGGATTTAGTCCCTAAGATACACTCCTTGAATAGTTTTTCGTATCTTGCTGAGGCAGGTTTGGCCAATGACGATGTTTTTAAAATATTATTGCTTTTTGGACAAACATTTTTTTTTCGTAGAAGCAGTACACGAGTCCAGTGTCCACAAAGTCCACCTGCAGAGCGTGCATGGAGGCGGAAGAAACGACCAAACATATTCTACTGGACTGCAAGCAGGTACAAGTATACAGGAAAAAGCACCTAGGGTCTCCAGACACACTACGGGACGCAGTCAGAAACACAAAGGCACTAGAGGAGCTGGGGTGGTTAGAGTAGCGCTACCCCATCATATCACGCAAAATAGGGACACTGGATGTCGACTTGCGGAAAAGAGCCCAGTATAACTAACTAACTATAGTAAAGTAGGCTGTTTGAGTACTATTACTCGTCAAAGTCTTGTCAAACAACCTACTTTACAGCCCATCTGATATTTTTTTTTATGATATAGGAGGCAAACGAGCAGACGGATGACAAGCGGCCACCGTAACCTATGGACGCCAAGGTCTGCTCATGCAGATGCTCGTTCCCGACCCTTACGTACCTATGCCAGATGCGATGTCTATTCTGATGCCCTAAGTTAACGACTATAAACGGTTTTTAGTAAAAGGTCAAAGTCTACGACGGTGGCAAGCAGGAATTCGGCCTGCCTGATGGTAAGCAGACACCGTCGCCTATGGACGCTTGCGACACCATGAGTCACAATCGCGCTGCCAACCCTTTATTGGTTCGGATTCGTTGTGTTGACATCAGCTACAGACCACAGACATAATGCATCAGGTCCTAAAACCCTCGACACAGTGCAGAGGCGTCTTTAGCCCAGGTCGCGCCCGGGTGCAATCATTACCGTAGCGCCCTCTAGCACCCCCCCTAGCGCGCGCTAGCGCCCGAGTCGAGGCGAGTGGCGCTCTGTGAGTGTCGCTCGGCGCCCCCTAGGACCGTGCGCCCGGGTGCGACGCACCCCCTGCACTATAGGTAAAGCCGCCCCTGACACAGCGTGATATAATATAAGTAGATGTTATTTCGGGGAGAATTGGGCAGCGTGGCCTTGAGGATTAGAAGTAGGTAAGACACAAGTGTCTCTTGAATTAATTAATGACTCTTTAATCAGGCGTATTCCCTGTTTTCGTATGTAATACAGGTTATCGCTGATACAAGCAATATGCGTTTATGTATATAGCAGTAAACTATTGTGGTACCTACTGCTATACACTGAATAGGTTGATTACCATATTACAGCAAGCGCATCCCCGGGAGCTACGGCGAACTGAGGTACTCACCACCAGGAACACAGCACCAAATACCCACAAAACAAGTAAGTAGGTAGTGGTGTTACCATAAGCCATAAGCAGCCATAAGGCTGCGGCCTTTTGTATGGTGGAGGTCGTAGATATAGGATAGGACTCCATAGTCCTGAGGGGTAATCACGTAACCTTTCGAACGCGCGTTAGGACAATTTAACTGTCATTTTTAATCGACTTAAAAAAAAGAAGGTTCTCAATTCGGTTGGATTTCGTTTTTTTTTTTAATGTTTCTTACCTCAGAACTCCGTCATTTATGAACCGATTCGTACTTTTTTTTTGTTTCTAAGTACTTATATGCTTTCAGATTGGTCCCATTCTTTTCAGAAATCCAGTTGGATGATGACATGATGAGATCCATGAGGAATTGAGGGAACTCCTCAAATATATCAGGCCCGCACGTAGTAATTTCGGTATTTAATTTTAGGTACTTGCCTACTATTATTAACTCGGTGTATTTACACCCGGAAGGCGGAAATCACAAATGTGGTGAAGTGGAACTAATGATGAAGACCACAGATCCCCAATGATGTAAGTACCTACTGAAAACTATTAAAGTACGTCACAGATTCTCATATGATTCCGTTGAGATAGCAACTAATGAAGTGCCAAAGGTCTCAGAATCACCTTTCTTGATGAATCGTCGGAACTCCTCTAATTATTATCCCACATATTATTAGGCCCCCATACAGCGCGCACCGGTTTGATTTTTTTCTGGAATAATCAATGTTCAAGTGGCTTGGCGGAGTACTGAATTGAAGTCGGTCTATTTTATTTAATCGTATCTATGGGTATGGCATATATTATTTTTGGCTCTTTCAGGGATGCTGCGGATATTTGGGGGCACACTCAAAAAAGTAAATAAACAATGTCCATTTTATGATATCACGCAATCATCAAACACGTTGAGACTAAATTACAATCGTAGCGAACAAATCAAATTTAAACGAAAATATCTAAAACTCGCGCGGCAACCGCCGCGTTGGCGTTGGCTCCTTTCATGTCGTGAATTAGGTACCCTACATCCGCATCCGCAAATACTCCGCTTTGATTTTGGCGGATGCCAACTTTTCTTAACCTGCGTTATCGTTTCCGACTCGTAGGCGCCGCTAGGCTATGAGCGCTTGCTGTAACTGAAGTAAAACAAACCGAACCGTAAACTTTTCATAGATTATCTAATTCATTGTTTCATGGATAAAAATCGTTAACTAAGTAAAATGGAACATTCTGTTAGGTAGGTACCTACGTATTCTGATATTTTATATACAAACTAATATTGGGTATTAACTATTTAGTGTCCTTTTGTGATTTATAAGTATTTGTTTTTCAGTGACAAAAAAAATGTGAATTAAGTAGGTACCTACCTGCTTATTCCACTTTAATGCAATAAAAAATATTAAAATCTCGGTATACGTCATATCTTTTTAAAATAAGTACTGAAGCTCGAAAGTTAAACCACCGACAAAATGTAAAGGCGCGACCGGCACGGCACGGTGCGGCACTACCGCTAAAATGGCGGGAAACATACCCCATTAGGTCGACCTGGCCGAATATGGCTAGGAAGACATTAATTACGGCCCGTTGTTATTAGGTAAATTTGTTTGAATTGCTAATTAATCGGACAGAATGGCCGCTAGGCACGCCACGCCCGGCTCGAGGTTGCCATTGTTGGAGATTTCATTTTGCTTGGTTTCACAATCGGCCAGGACTATTATACCGACGTGTTGTTAATTATCTGTTTTATTAAATCTGTAAGTCTGGCTAAATAGCTTTGCTTTGGTGTAGGTACCTACTTAGAGTAAGAAAGAAGTAGGAAAAGTTAAAAGCATGCCTTAATTGGTACAAACTGTTCTAGAAATGAAAAAAAAAACATATCATTCAAATACTCGTACCTAATAAAAAGGTCATCTTGCGTGACAACAGTTGCATCCTAAAAGGACGACCCCGAGCCAGGCGCTTCCTATTACCTAGTCCCGAGTTTTAGCGTAGGTATTAGGTATCTACCTATGCACTAGTTTTTACCGCGGTGACTGTGACCTAACCTTCCAAGCCAGGCGGGAAATTAGTCTTAGGTTAGGTTGTAGATACCTACATCTAAATAATATGTGAATAGTTCTTAACGAACCGCACTAATAACTCTAACAACTCTATTTGTAGACCCGTTAGAGCGTGGCGGAAACGCTTCATAGTGTCATTGGAATAGATCGTGAGGTGATCAATCAAATATTTTAATCAATAGTTCTATTAAGTAATCAGTAGTTTAAATAGAACCTTTAACTTTAATATATAATACCTACAACTTTATAAAATGATCTAATACGAGCACTGACGCAAAATAATAGATGAAAGTCCAGATTGGGAAGCGCCGCGGCCAACAATTTTAATTGCGAACAAAATTCCTATCTCCAAATCGCGTTTTACAAAACCTGAGAACGCAATGAATAAAAATTAACAACATTTAAATACGAGCTCCGCTCACGGCACGAACTGTCAACAATAAATATCAATTTAACACACACTCGGTTCACTATGAACACAATGCAACACAATTAATTACCTAAACTTTTTATAATCACCTAATTACACGGTTTGGCTGAACGGCCATAGCCCGGGCCGCGGGCGGTGATTAAAAAAAATACAAATACGCTCCGTTTCACCCGGCAATACATCAACGTCCGTTAGTTTCAAGATAAGTCTACTAAATACCTACTTTCAGCGTTGAGTTACGTCTTAGTCCGAGTAATTAAGAATAAGGAGTTAGAACTGGTATTGTGGCGTTTGTTTATTTTCCCAACTATAATTGAGGGTTCGAGTTCTGAGGAATTAACAAACAGAAACACGGGGATGCTTTATTTATGAACGCCCGCGGAGCGTTTTTAACGACTCTTTGTTCCAAAAATAACCTTATTACATGAGTATTATCCATTCATAATAAGCCAAGAATTATGTCCTTCAAATAGACGTGTATGTTGATAGTTTACGATAAACAGGTGATTATAAAGAAATAAGTTACCTTTTTATTTGATCAGCCATTTGCAGCAATTATGTTGCAGGCCTGTATTGAGCGAATTCTAATTAATTGACTGATGAATCGATACACCGAAGTTTATTCCGACCTTTCGATAAACGCTGGCTAAATATAGGGTTTGATAAGTAAAAAGTGAAGTGGGTACATAAATTATGTTAGCAAAGACCGTTTTATCGGAAGGAATCACGTGCGGATGACGACCGGTAGCACACCGTCCGTCATTCGTCTCTGTCGCACTTGCTAGTTTGCTAGAGGGTGACATTCATTATCAATAATCATAGGCGTGCTAGATCTACTGTTGAATGATGTATTTTATTTTTTGTATTTCCAGAAAAAAGGCCATCAGACTTATCGTGATACTTATTACCTTTACAAACTGCAATCTAGAGTGCCTGCATTTAATTAAGCAGTGAACTTGGTGTAGGTAATTGATGGCTACTTGGTACCTACCTATCTAAATATGACAACACTACCTACCATTTGTGGGTTGCTACCTACTTATGTGGTGTTGATGGTGACTTGATGAGTTAAGGTCGCCGGGATTCCTGTACCTACTTTGTAGAGTTGAGAGTGAGGTTTACCAATCTGTGTTGAGGGACCAGCATTTGTCCCTTATCTTCCTGCAACGCGGCGAATTCTCAAGTTGAAGAAAGGGCCAGCCACGCGCATGTGACTCCTGCAGGGTCGATAAGTTACAAAGGCTTCTGCTTGCCATCTCGCAGCTCGTACCCTTATTTGCCACCGTTGTGCTTTTGATGATTAGACTAAGTAGGTAAACTACTAAAGAACTAACTATCATGAATTGTCTTCCGCTACACTTTCGGTGACATGTGACATGGCTTAAATTCGAATTAAGAAAAAATCTCTTGGTTCGAATTTAACCCACCCATATTGCTTTGACATAAAGTGCCCATGCCGTACCTACACTAGTGCAATATTATGTCTAGCATTAGGACGTTTACATTACCTACCTTACCTTAAAAGTGTGGGTAGTGTATGTATCCAACATCCAACGCTGTTATATCTACTAACAGTAACAGCTTGAATTAATTTCTTCATTTAAATGTTATCGCGAGTCGACATTTTCATCTCAAACTAAATCAAAGCATTCCATTCAAGAGCAACGGAAGTGCAAAGAGAAATTACAAATATGGAATGAACCTGGTGATTACAGCCGTGCGCAGGCGCAGGCTCGTAAATGCCGTGTTTACAAAATGGCGCCGTTTTTTAAATATCAACCGATACCGTCTACAGTCTATGGCTCGGTTTAAGGGGTTTGCTACGATTCGTTTTCAATCAATGGTTTTATTTTATGTCATAGGGCAGAGGGGTACCTATATGGCACGTAACTTTTTGAACGCGCGTTAGGACTACTTAGGACTAGGACATTTTGCCATATAAAAATTTACCTAAAGTAGGTATTACCTACGTACAGTCAGGGAAATGTATTCACATACCTTTTTATGCCTTATTGTCATAGTAACAAGAGCTAAAAGAAAGAAAGAAAGAAAGAAGAAAGAAGACATTTATTCACTATGCAAAAGACACACAGAGACAAAGGTACGTGAATACATTTCCCTGAATGTACAATGGGTTACGTGATTGACCTGCTGGTCAATTATTATTTTCAGCGGAGCTTCATGAACTTACACGGCTTTGTTTTTTTTTAAATCGCCGTCGAAACCACCCGTCACTAGTCCACGCCTATGCTAATGTTTTTTTTTCTAATTACGCCGGAGCACGAGCGATGGAGCGATGGAGCCCGTCGCGTGGTGTTGCCAGCAATTACGATCGGACAAGAAAGGTTAATGTTGTCTTCGCCCTCCTTTGGAGATAAGGAATTTGCCCGCGTGCTTTATTGAGGATAGTTTAGTTAAGAATAATGTCGCCTATTTTGGGTACTGATTAGAGAAACTACGGCAAGTCGGGCCGGACGAAAATGGCTTGAAATTTCAATTTATACTAAGGTTCTTTGTAAAAAGTCCATTAGCGGAATTATCCTGTAGGTACCTACCTACCTACTTTCCGTTGGTATTATAAGGAAGGTTTCTAACAATCGAAAGTATATACCTATAGGTAGATACTTATATTCACAGAACGTTTTGCAGTCGTTCGGGATCTCTAACATAGTAGGTATACCTACACTAATTTCCTTCACTCGTCATTTGTATTAAGAACCATGCTAGTCCGAGCTGGTTTGGGAGGTGGTAGCGATTTTTGGTATCTAGGCACTGTGAACAAAATCTCTAGGTACCTACTTAGGCCTGGTTTGACTAATCGTCAAAAAGAAAAATCGAGAGCTCGCGCGCCGTCTTGTGATAGCCGTGCAGATAGCACGCGTGTCGCGCTCCCACATCGTAGATAGATAGATACCTATCTAGGAATTGAAACATAAGGAGACGCTACACGGGCTGATATCGGCAGGACTGCATGCAGGCCGCCGCGTGATTCGACCCGTGTGGATACGTGTCGGAAGCAAGTGGCACAGCCAAATGGAGGTCAGTCCAAGTCCATACTAGATTTTCTGTGACCTTGCTTGGCAGTCCTGCCGATTTCGCTCGTGTAGCGTCTCCATTTAACAAATCTTGACCATAGACAATGCTCTCTCTACGTCCCCTTAATAGTGTTGCGGTCCGTATCAATAGTTAATTAATTAGCCGGAATGAGCCCGCCCGCGGCGCCCACCCGCAGCCATTGTTTCGCGACACTTTTATGATTGATTCCGCTAGGGGCGCCCGCGTTTCGACGGCGGTATTGTCGATTTACGTGACTGTCGATACCTACACGGTTGCGTTGGTTTGTTTGTGCGTGCGTGAACGCGCGAACTTAGATAACATTTAGTTCAAATAGCACGAGTAGGTACATTTTCACCCCTTAATGAAGGCCTTGAGCTCATTTTTGTGTCTTTCAAGTTCATTAGTCTGATGTAGATTATGTCCAGCGTTATTCAATAACGACTCTCTCCTTCAATTCAATTTCTCGTCATTTTACTCTCCCTTCCTTGGAATTTTTGGTCTTCCCATTCTTGAAATGCCCAAACCATCTGTACACCCTTTTCGGTGCATATCAATATACGTTACGTTGACTGAGCAGGACCCACTGCTGTCCCTTCCTGCTCCCTCGCCATCAGCCCCGGAGTCTGCAGGAATTATAGCCCCTGTAGGTAGTACGCTATTCACACGCGAGCCATTCCGGAATTGCCTCTGGCGACAAGTCCATGGACAAATAGACGCGTCTATGCGCTACGCTACGGCAATGGCTCGTGGAAGTCGTGGACCAGTCGACGAGCCCGACTTTGGCTGCGAGAGAGCTATATCGATATTGTCACAAGGCACATCCCTACGTCATTACCCAGCTGTGCTGTGTTTCAGAGTTCATTACTTGCGGCCGACACGAGCTGCTGCCGACTCTCAATCCGTGTATTTCATGCTTTTAATTCGTAGTACGTAATTCGGGAGCGAACTTCCCCACGCTTATTCCGTTGAGACAAGGTGCAGTTTAAGCCAGGGATACGTTAATTCCCACACCTTGACATAATTTTTAGTGTTCCGTACTAAAGTTGGTCCAACGGAACACTTTTGTGATCACTAGGTGTCTGTTCATCACAGGCAGTTTTCTGGCCGCACTATTTGTTTCTTCATGGTTCATTTGTTAAGTACAATTAGGAAGTATGTTCGCCGACTCTTCTGTTTACTTGCCACGATGAATTTTGTTGAAATTTATGTTTTTAAGCAGTTTTTAAAGAAAAGCACATCAAAAAAAAAAATGTTAATATTCACGATATTTCAAAGAGCGTGGACGGGCTCGATACATAATTGGACGAAATCGGCTCGATAGAAAATAATTGCAAAGATTGGTCTTAAAATCATCTTAAACGGCATAGAACCTTTATTTTTTTGACGTATGGGTCTGCAATTAAAAATATGAAGTCAACATATTCATACCTAAACCCAACCTAAACCACTAACGAGTCACATTTCTCAAATAATCCACACTTTTTTTATTTCAATATTCATGCACTATTATCTTCAAAAACCGGGCCGCCCAGTGACACTCGCTCTCGTTTACTCGGATACAAATAGACAGTGTGCGCGCTATCCCAAATCCTCAAGGTCATTTTGGTGTTGACAGCGCCGCACATGTATTTTTTACCACTAACACGATACAATACCATCCCTAATATCGTTTATACACACACAATAACAAATATTGTTTATATCCTCTACTTTTAAATTTTTACAATCTTATTAGGTATAGTTGCGCAATTGTGCCTATCGATCATTATACAATACCTAAGTAATATTTGCAACATGTTTACCCCTTCCATAAGATCCACCTACCACTAAATACATTAATTTAAATAAGTATACCTCTAAAACATCCCCGACCTAATAACCATAGCCAAAAACCATCTCGACAGACAACAACAATCAATTTATAAAACACACACCGTACATACCCGTCATCATTGTAATTACCATGATTCAGCCAAATAAAACACTGACTATGACGTAAGTATGACAATTAAATCGGTTCACCGTTTGTGGGAGCTCAGTGCCGTAGACAAATACACAGATATAAATGTTACACTTATTAACTTACATCTATCACCTTTGCGTTAGGTTATGGGGGTTAACAATAAGGGTAGGTATTTCGTTATCTAAACGGAATAAACGGATAAAATCATTATATTTCTCTATTAAATCGTGGATAGTTAGATATGGCATTCACACGTAACAAATACATACTTAAATTATAATTGATAAAAAATATAAATAAATTTGGCATGATTTGATAACAAACAAAAATACCTACCTAATTATAATATATTGAAGCCAATCAGACACTTTACGGCTTAGACCTGAAATATACCTACCTGCCTACCTACTTATCCAAAAACGTCTATCAATTATTTAAGTGCAAATGCCGTTACAAGGTAAGCATTCAAATATGTATCTAGGTACTAACTTAATGTTTTTTTATATTTAATCCGCATAAAAACTAACTAATTAATTTAATTACCTACCTATCGTACACCTTATTTGAGTAAAAGATTCAAGTAAGTATTTATTGGGCCCGCGTCAAGCTCTCGTTTCTGTATAGATAAGGTAATTAGTGAAATGGACAAAACTTGCCAAGGTTTATTAATAAAGTAGCGGCCTTCTATGTTAGTCTACGGTACCTGCCTGTTTTACTTTTCAACTTTTTATTTAACTACTTTGATGACATGTAAATTGGTTTTACGAATAAAATGAATAGATACCTATTATGTACCTTTTTGTAACAGGAGCAAAAGTTTGAAAGAATGGTGAATATCTATAGGTAAGTAGGTACTATTCTACAACTCCATAGAATATTCGCAGTTATTCTATGTCAGTCCCGTGGCCCTAGCGTATCAAAATTGAATTCGGTAAAATGCTAGATTTAAAATCTAGCATTTTACCGAATTCGTAGTTAGCATGTATCCAAGTCAGTATCTACTTAAGTACTTATCTAAACATTTTGGTAAACACTGGCCACTTCTCGCCTCTGGCCCTTGTTATTGAATGAATACCTATTTGTTCTCCATCAATTACCTATACTATTAGAGTTTGTTTTTATACATTTAAAAGATTTTTGTGATTTAAATGTTAAACAGTATTTTAGTTAAATAAAATAACTCGCGCATTCCTACGCCGTTATTTAAAAAAAAATGTATCTTCAGTTTCTTTCTGTTAAACCACTTGGAATGGAACTCATTACAATTTCGTGAACTATGAAAGGTAAGTATATTTTGTGTCTAGTTTTTTTTTTATAATAGGTACCTACTTGTTATTTACCCATACCTACATATGTAGCGTACATTATTTAAAATTAAATTAAGTAGAAACCAATAAAGTAAAAATAAAACTATGTTTTGGGTACATATTTTATTTTTATTTTTTTATTAGTAATTTATACAATGCGTTTATTAAATTAATAAAAAACGACCAATCCAGATCAGAATATTTTTTTTGGTTTATGTTGCAAAAAGTTGCTGAAATTTGGTATTCGTTTAGCATTTACAATTTTTTGGAATATTTTTCTCTGTGCCTATAAGAGGGGTAACTTCCGCTGCAGCGGGTCGAATCACAGTTTGGTCCCTATCTACTACCACTGCGCCAAGCGGCTTGCTTTATCATAAAGTGTAGTATTTTGTTTATAACAAGTATAGGTAGGTACCTTAGTTGACGACCGGTTAGCCTAGTGGGTAGACGCTGTCTACGAAGCTGAAGGTCCTGGGTTCGAATCCCGGTAAGGGTAAATATTTGTGTGATGAGCATATTTGTTTCTGAGTCATGGAAGTTTTCTATGTATTTAAGTATTTTTATCTATCATATATATCGTCGTCTAGTACCTACCTACCCATAACACAAGCCTTAATGAGCTTAGGTACTATGGGACTAGGTCGATTTGTGTAAGATTGTCCCCTAATATTTATTTATTTATTATTTATTTTATACCTATGACTATTGGCTAAATAATCCACCGTTTCGCTATTAGCTCCTGTTACAGGCCACACCCTTTATGTAAAATAAGAAAGGGCCCGAGTGCTTACGACCCCCTAGGTCCGCCAAAATATTAAGATACGGCTCAACACATTGTTAGATGATTAGTAGAACAAACAGCTCTGCCCTAGGTGTGCCCGGGCCCGATACGATCGCGTCGTGACTGCATTCGAATACGAGTTCAATAGTTACAACATTCGATTACAGCAGGGCTGCTTGGTGTACCGGTAGAGATGTCCCGGTTTGTACAAATGTACCGGTATCCGGGTCGAAACTCATATTCGGTTACAGCACCGTCTCCTTATGTACGGGTAGATACATATGACCCGCTTTGTACAATTGATGTACCGGTATCTGGGTCGAGCGAGGCCCGTGTTCGGTTACAGCTGGGCTGCCTGATGTACCGGTAGAGATGTCCCCGTTTGTAAAAATGTACCGGTTATCTAATAGGCCGAAGCTCGTATTCTGTTACAGTAGCGCTTCCTGATGATGTACCGGTAGAGATGTCCCGGTTTGTACAGTTTACCCTACTAGTTTAGGTACAATCTAGACTCAATAGTTTCATATCGGATTATTTTAGACTTAGGTACAGCCTAATAGGTACTTACCTATAACTATAAAGTGATAAACGTTTTTCACACGTTTGACAAATTAGTATGGGAGTTTAAACATGACGTTAAAGCGACACGGTATATACAAAGGTGTTGAGGTGGGGCCGATAAACATTGTGTACTATATAAACCACCCCCCACCGCCAACAACCATAATCCCGGAACCGCCACTGCTGGTACAACTATTGCATCAATATACTTTCAATCCCGGTGCACGGCACATCCCTACATGCCCTAATTCCGTCCGCTGTACCATCTAATTATTGCCCTGTTTGGGCAGTTACTGCGGCACCGTCTAATCACGGAATCTTTTATCACCTGCAACTGTATAGTAGCGCAGTAAAGTGGCTAGGAAATGACCGGGTCGGCTCTTAGCGTATTGGCGAGAGGAGGTCGGAGGCTGGGGGTCAAATAGTAAAAAGAAGACTATATTTACTAACATGGAGAATTCATGAATTCAAGAACGATGCTCCTTTTTTAAATTGTTTGTTTGTGGCTATATTTCTATAGATTACTATTATAAAGAGGATTCTCTGAGAATGTATACATAGCTTGTTATAGTTCAAATTATATAAGCTGTCCGTTTAGCACTTGAAAGCTTATCTTGTGAACAATGGGACATGAATGGGACTCTTTCCTATTGTATAAGCCCACCGCAAATCTTCCGAACAGATAAAATTGTATGTACCTATATAATATGTACTTTGCAATATGCAGTCGAAGTCGCGTTGCAGCTGGTAGGTATCATACGAGTAAAATCTGTGAGATTTGAGCATTGTAGCCTGTAGGTGCCTACCTGAGTTTGTGTGTAGGTAGGTACCTACTAGTCGAACCACTTACCCGACTAAAAAAATATATATTCTGTGTGTAGGTAGAATGTACTCTCTGGATGGCATATTTTATTCCGAGGGTTTGCCTGCGTTAAATTCAATGGCAAAAAGAGTGACAAACTTTAAAGGCCAAAATTTACATGAAATTAAAGATTTTTTTTTATAGGTAGCAGTACCTATTGCAATCATAAGTTTACAGTTATTGATGCAATTTATGTCAATTATTCTTAATCAATCCTAATTTATAAATTCATACATTTATATGACAAGTCATATATATACAGGTAGTCATTAAGTTTAAATAATTATTTTATTTGCACCTACTATAAACATCCATTTAAAGGTCATTCTGTAATTTTCTTTTTAAATCGGCCAGACGGGCAGTTATTTATATTAGTCTGGTAATTTTGATAGGTAGGTACCTATACTACCTACATTAAAATTTATTTTTTTATTGCCATACAACTACAAGACGCATTACTTCTATAAATTTGCGTTTTAGCAAGAGGTAGTTTGGTCCATTTCGAGTAGAACTTGGAAAAATCTCGATTGTGTAGAGGAAATGTTCGGATGCTTACCTATCTACAAACAGCGACTACCCTTAGATATCCAAGAATGTAATGGATTGGAACAGAATTTTTTTGATCCAGGCCTAGTAGCATTATACGATTTATCGTTGTCTTACGTGACGTAAAACGTGACGATAAAACTTATCGTGATATGTTAGCTGGGAAAGATGGCCTTTAATCACGTCCATGGAGTAGCCCCAGATAACCTATTCTCGTTCACCCTTTTATCACAGGTGACTGTGCCTGTTAAACAAATAACGACTGGGAATATCGAAGGCCATAGGAATTTTGTTACATTATATGCTAAACGAGACACTCTAACGATTGATTAAACATAAGTCCATCCCCCGACGCCCCGCGCGGACGTGTTCTGTTTACGAATTCGCTACTTTGGCCGGTGAATGACTCCTCGAAAACACATAGTAGGTATACCTACCTACTTACGCCACAGTAATAAATGTCTGCAGGACCCTTTTTTATAAAACGATGGTGGCAAACAACCATTCGGTGCACTACTAAACCTACTGTTTGTATTGTCATTTAATTACGTTTATGTCGAAATGCCAAAAAAAAGTTATAAATACTGAGCTAGATATGTGGTGGTGAGTGAATTTGCCAGAGCTCCCGAGGCACTGTGTTTGGGGGTACATGCATGATTCTCTAGCTGCCAACACACGGAATCCCCAAATCAATAGGTATAGGTAAGATAAGCAGGGCAGGCACAATGGCAACAAAAGAAAGATAAAGAACTCTCTGCAAACCCCTTTTTACGGGATTACAAACATTACGGACTGAGTGCCTACAAAAATAAAGACTATCCCAATAGGTAATCAAGTAGAAAACACGTTTTGTTCATTAAAGGAGAGCCATAGATATACCTACTTTGGTGTTTTCGTAAAAGCGAATATTTGTATGATGAGCATGAATGTTTCTGAGTCTATGATGTTTTCTATGTATATACCTAAGTATTCGGTATTTATATCTATTACATATATATCGTCATCTAGTAGGTACCTACCCTGCGCATAACACAAGCATAGTTTAGCTTCCTATGGCGCTATTAGTTCGATTTACGTAAGGTTGTCCCCTAATGTTTATTTATTACTTTATTAGCTACTTATTCGAAGACGACTTTTACTCTACCAACTGCCTACACAACTCCAAACAGTGTATTTCTTCTTTTTAAAAGGTATGCCATTGAGTCACAGACAGATAAACCCAAACGTAGACTCGTACATATACCTACCTACATATATAAATATGTATATCTCAGAACAAGTTCTTAATAGGGCCAGCAAACGCGTCAAAAGATCAAATTTCACATTACCGTGCCCACATTAAGGGTAAGGAGTCTTAATGTGGTCTGTCGCGACTAAACTGCAGTCGTAAGCGTACGGACACATCTTAATATGTAAATTCGTATGTATCGAGGTCTCCGCTCGCCTCAATATGAAGTAAACACTCAAGGGCTAAGAAGACAAAGAAATCGATGGAAAAAAAAGTACATGAACGGTAGAAACTTGAAAAAATACTTCTGGATTGAAACCAGATATCTCTATAGGTATCTAAAAAATGTAATGCTCCGAGCCGGGTTAGAACCAGGCATTCATGGCCCGTTACCAACTGAGCTGTCGGAACAATCTGTCTCAGCCACTAAATCCAGGAATGCCTGTGGTCGCCGGTTCGAACCCGGCTCGGAGCATGAATCTATTTAATTTTTCCTTTAATTTAAGTTTATAATTTTGTTAGCAGCGTTACTGCTTAATACATAATTAATCTCTATACTTCATTTCTATAACATGCTGGGGTGTCACATTATGATTTTTTAATTAGGCCCTGCACAACACTTGGTCACACAGCGAAGACTCAAATCAATAAAGGATTGGCCGCACGCACGGGGCTCCCCTAGACTGACAAAGCTTCCATAGTTTACGATTTCCGCTTGTACCTGTTACTTTACTTTAGTTTAGTTTTATTAATCTCATTATACAATTCTCATAAAACAATAGGTAGGTACTTGTATTAGTTTGAGCCTACATCACTCACAACGTGTAGGTACAGTCGACGTCAAAGATATGTATACATTTTTCGCCTTATTACAATGGAATAAGGTACAAAAGTGTATACATATCTTTGAACTCGACTGTAACATATTGCACATAATATTACCTAATACCTATAAATGTATGAAAATGAGTTGAGAATTCATTATTTACATTCCTATCTCGATTTAAAGTTTATCAAATACATATACACTACATAATTTTAGTAACATAATAACTTAAGATTATAAATATAAAAAAGAAATTAGACTTCTTTACTCTGTACGAATACCACGAATGCATGTTTCGATTTTTAAACTTGTTATTTGACTGGGTCCTGTAACACAGAGAATCCTAGCTCAGGGCAACGACTTGTATCTCTACATATATAACATTTTTGTCAATAGAATCATAATAATCATATCAATCAATCAATCAATCAATATCATTTATTTGCCAGAATACAGTAGTTATATACCTAATACAAATGTCAATAAGATTTCGCAGCACAAGTGTATTCAGCCCACATGCAGGCATGCAAATGTCTAGAGTTTCATTACATACATAGGTGCATAAATAATCAATTACAAAAAGTCAAAATTTCACTACACAATATTAAACAATGTCAAAATAATAATCATAATATCCTATTGCTGTCAAAGAACTCCTTTACACTATAATAACAATTTTCCAATAACCAGTGATACCGTGACCCATAAATCGTGTACAATAGCTCACATTTTAGAATGATAGTAAATATTTTATTTTATTTCATTTCATTTCATGCGACGGTCTTGTAGGAAAGCTACCATAGTATCTGCATTCTTATTTGAAATCGCGGTCGCGATGGCTATCAGACCCCAGGCTCACCTTTCCAACAAGATTTTGTGCCTAGTGTTGTACCTGTAGGTAAACCCTTTCACTATCTTGGTAAATTGTCTAATAATTAGGTAAGTGCCTACCTACTGGCAACCCCCATAATCTGACCACTTAGTAAAAATACCTATGCATTAAATCAGAGCATTTATTTTAAAAGATAATTGAATAAGAAATTTATTTTTGCATTTAATATGAAAGTAATAGGTACTTGCTGCAGAACTCATAACTAAGTAGGTACTCACATCGAGGAGATATTTTGGTGCCTAACGAAATCACCATAAAAAAATTGGTGGCCAAGTAGGTAACGGCACTTAGATGATTGATTGACTTATTGCTTAGTGATTTATTCTAAAGCATCTAGGTATACCATTTCGTTGTTGACCACATTTCCAGTTCTTTTTTATAGTGTCAAAGTGTGAATAAACAATCAATAAGTTATTTTTGAATCTATACCTACGTACCTACTGTTTTCAATAAATGAGAAAGTGAAAAGACTGAAGGTTAATTCCCTAGGATACCTATCGATCTATCCTATCCATAGTGGATATATCTTAGCGATAGCTTTCCTTTTATGTCTCGTCATTCTGATATTCACAGACAGACGTATAATTAATATGCCTATGATCACATTTTAACTGTCGAATTGGACCTAAAAAAAAAACAAATCTACCTTTTGTTGCCAGCAATGCCCCGGAATTAATTAAAAATCAAGTAGAATTGGTTTTAGGTACCTCCTTAAACGCCTAGATATATTGGCCCGATTCATAAGTTTTCGTCTATTAATCAGAGCAGTTTTATAGGATCTCCAGAATCTAAGAAAATAAGTACTTACCTAATGTTTAACACTTTCACTTCCAGGAACCCGCCTAGTGGGTGTCTACGCCGTAGTCGCTTTCCGCTACATACCAGGAAAACCACGGGATTGGCTACGAGCGTAGCGCGTAGCGATTCTTGGCAGTGAATGTGTTAAGATAAACATTCAATACCGTTTAGGTAATACTAAATAGTGTTATAATAGTTCTATTTTGCATGAAAATATTTTACACCAATAGGTAGGTACTTATATATAAAATCCTTACTAATATCCTTACTAATATTATAAATGTGAAAGTGTGTGTTTGTTTGTTTGTATGTTTGTCCTTCTTTCACGTCGCAACGGAGCGTCGTATTGATGTGATTTTTTGTATGGACATAGTTTAGAAGCTGGAGAGTGACATAGGCTACTTTTTCCAGCGGGAAAACATCTAATTCCCACGGGAAAAATCAATATGTTACATTTTCCTATAACCACGCGGGCGAAGCAGCGGGCATCAGCTAGTTAAAATACAAGGATACCTACCACGTTTATGAGCAGAAGAAATTAGTGTTATTTTTTCTAACTATAAAATTTCAAAATATGTATTTCGGCGTAAAACGGGCCTCAGCGAAAGCGATACGGCATAGCTATAATATGCTGACAGTTCTGCTTCGAGCCCATGACTCAAGAAGTGCAGTTGGAGACCACAATTTGACTGCACCATAGGTAAAGACCTCTGACAATAAGCTACATTAAACATTACCAATATGGTTCCTGTTAGGTAGATACTTAAAAGCCGTTTGATCTAAGCATGGTCATAAATATCTAAATAGGTAAATGTGATACACAGTTTTTTTGTATTAGGTAGGTACCTACCTGTTGGACGAACTCTTCAGCATCGGGGCTATATAAGTATATGTACATGCCTAGCCTTTTGGCGTTTTTACCCAAATTATTCATTTCGCCTAGGTTTTACTGGCCCATGCGATTGATATTACCTACTTAAGGATCTGGAAAGTTAACGGCTTCGTGGTTAGGAAATGAAATGCGAAATTAAAAAGACAGTATACCTACATGCATATATACCTATAGGTACCTAAGCCAAAATTATTCGCCCATAAGAAAGGCTACCGTAGAATTCTCCTAAATGTATAGGTATAGGTACCTATACAATGGACTACAAAAGATGTAGGTAAACCTATATAGGTAAACGACCAAGTATTATAATACATAGTTAATATTTATTATCTATATTACTCACCTATCTAACTATAAAGTACCTACCTACAAACAAAGTTTTTCTTTTTATTACTTAAGTAATATAAAACTTCTAAATTATGCCTATCAATTACAAGTAGGTATTACAACCCAGATTACACCCTACATACAAAACGCTTGGTAATTAAATACAAGCTGGCGGAACATACATTTCCCAAACAATAACTAATCACTAGCAAACAGCGCTACAAAACACAAAACAATTTTAATTAAAAAATCAAACTATTTACCAAACACTCTTTAGTTTATAATGGCGTAAAATTTGCGTGAAATTCAATCCTTATCGTGTTTCATTAAAAAATAATTCAACAATATGAACCCGCAAACAATATCAACGATAAAAATAATTAGAAATGCCAAAATGGCGGGCCGGGCGCAGCAAATTAATTGTTTCTTAGAGAAATCGCTGAAAAATTCTTTATCTCGTGGTATTAAGTTAATAAACTATCGGAGTTAATTAAAGTGTATTATTTCGAATGCGGAGGCAGCGGGCCCAAAGTGAGCCAGGAGAACAATCCGGGCCTTAATTGATTGCCAACCCGGCCAAAACGCGGAGGGAGCCCGCCGTCGGCGCCGCCTCGCGCCGACTGCCGCCTGCAACCGGCAGGCTTACACGCAAGCTCCCGGCTCCAACCGCCCCTCGCGAAAGCATTCCAAACTCAAACACAGCCTCCCCGCCCCGCGCGGCCAATCGCAGCTCGCCGCTTCCAATTTCAAATACAGTTCCCCGCTCCGGCGCCGCCCAACGCAAAACACGGGCCAATCGGAGACCAGGCGTCCATGTTCGTTATTTTTTCCCGCGCCGCGCGTCGGGCGCGGGCGGCGAGTCATTCGGCCGCGCGCCGCGTTGGCGTTCGTATCGCGCGTCACCATGGATTGTGCTCTGTGACAGTGCTAAGTGTTTGTGATTGACTCGTGAAAGCATGATGCCTCTCGCACCGACCCCTGTGCTGGCGGTGCCGTCGAAGCCGAAGATAGGGTTTAGCATAGACAGTATAGTGGGGGGCCCGCCGAAGCACGCGTCGCCGCCGCTGGCCAGTCCGGGCTCCCCGTCCCCCGTGGCGTCGCCGCGGAGCCCCTCTCCGCGGCCGCTGCTGCGGCCCAGCGCCTTGCCGGCGGTGTTCCCTTCGCCGGAGCTGAAGAGGCATCCGTACCTGGAGGCGCAGAGTCACCACCAGCAGTTCCTGGCGCACTTCCAGGGCGCGGCGCTGGCGGCGGCGCTGGCGCACCAGCAGCAGGGCTTCGGCGCGCCGCTGCCCCCGCACCCGCCGCCGCACCCCGCGCCCGTGCCCCGGGAGTCCTACCAGCTGTACCCCTGGCTCATCAACAGACATGGAAGGATATTCCCACATAGGTTTCCGGGAGGTGAGTTTAGATTGTACCTAATTGTAACTGTCGTTATTGACAAAATGGATTAGGATCCTTGTTTTATTTAGGACGGTGCTTTTATTAGTGCCTTTATTAGAAAGACTGAATATTTCTTAACATTCTAATTTATGTTATTAGTATGCACTGGAAACAATAAAATCACGCAAGCACTTTTTTAAGACGATTAGAGTTCTGATTTAATGATCAAAGCACAGAAATTTTTTGACGCCGGAAGATACCCTGATATATTTCTTGTACTACCTGTGTGTACCTACCGGACCAAAATACCTACCTGGATAAAAATTGTGGTGCGATTTACATAAAAAAATATGACTTTACTATTATATTGACGCTAAATTCCTCCCCGATGAATAAACTAATTAAATAAAGTGTAGGTATTCAATGTCGCTTAAGAGGCCCAAAATCATAAACCTTTTTAAAAACCGCAATCAATTAGACCGTGCCTAACGTAGAGGTACCGCGGCTTAAAATTGGTAGTTTTTATACATTTAGACCTAGATACCTGTTTTTATACATTTAGACCTAGATACCTGTTTTTATACATTTAGACCTAGATACCTGTTTTTATACATTTAGACCTAGATACCTGTTTTTATACATTTAGACCTAGATACCTGTTTTTATACATTTAGACCTAGATACCTGTTTTTATACATTTAGACCTAGATACCTGTTTTTATACATTTAGACCTAGATACCTGTTTTTATACATTTAGACCTAGATACCTGTTTTTATACATTTAGATACCTAGATACCTGTTTTTATACATTTAGACCTAGATACCTGTTTTTATACATTTAGATACCTAGATACCTGTTTTTATACATTTAGACCTAGATACCTGTTTTTATACATTTAGATACCTAGATACCTGTTTTTATACATTTAGACCTAGATACCTGTTTTTATACATTTAGATACCTAGATACCTGTTTTTATACATTTAGACCTAGATACCTGTTTTTATACATTTAGATACCTAGATACCTGTTTTTACCGTGGCCGTGGTTTCGCCATATGCTGGTAAGATTTACCTAACCTAACCGCTAGAATAACGAATTTAAGGGGAACAAGAAAGCCTCTACATCTTATCGTCATCCCGGTGGCATCCTAAAGCAGCCCGGAGCAGCTAAGCTACCAAATCCCAAGTGTTAGCGTAGGCCCTAATTTCTATCCAAAAAATACTTGTGGAGATATTTGATAAAGTTCACTTATCTTGCCTTGTTACGGTCGCGTTCTTTAATTTAGAACCCTTTTCGCAAAAATATCCTTTGAATCAAACAATTTGACAGGATTGTCAACCTTAACTGGGTCCAAAATTAAAGTTCGTGACTCTATTAGGTGCCTACCACAAGTCAGTCAAGTTCTGTCAAACTGAAATGCTGAGCTGGCAGCTGCATCTTGATTTCCACTGAACTGCCAAGCGGCGACAGTTGACAGGCCGAGCGAGGTTGTGAGAACTCATGTTGAAGTGCAAAAGAACATTTTAAACCTGACAAATTAACGTTAGGTATATGTTGTTTTGCATCTGTCTAGCAGGGGAGTTGTGTAACTTTTCGAAAGACCGTTGGGAAATATCAGCCGTCATTTTCACTTACAAAAATGACGGTTGTCTTTCCCTGACAGACGTAAGGTTACGCGATTACCCTGACATATATTGAATTGGATACTATATAATTCAAAAATATTGATTGTTGACCAAATACTTCATAATACGAACCACAGATCAATACTTTCTTCGCTAAAAATCGATATCTCCCTGAAACGACGCAAAAATATTTCATTACATATTTTACAATGACCTTGTGACCTATTTGCAGAATAAATATTTGATCTTCGTAGGTAACTTAATGTTTTTTCTGTCTGTTCGTTATTTAGGATTTTCCGTAGTTTATTTGGCCAATAAAGCTCTATTAAAATCTGGTCAGCTACAATATGTATTTGCAACGTCGTATGTTACCTAATGCGTGATTATTGTGAATTAATTAATACATATTACTAAATTTAATTTAACAACAACGAAGGCGAAGCTATTAAGCTTCGTTGTCAAGCCATTAGGTATAATGCCGATTCATTCATAGATTCCTATAAATTGTGTTTATTTGACTGTAAGTTTGTGTTGGGACGTTTTGTAGTTTGTCGTTAACTTTTGGGACATTCTGTATACACTATCATTTCAATACTCAATACTCAATCATTTATTGCATTCCACAATTAACACCTCGTCGCAAACAAGCGTCAAAACCCTTCTGTAAATTAAATAATAAACAAACATGTTCTTAAAATACATAGACCGACTAACTTGAACTGACTGAACTGAAAAAAAAGTACCTAGATACCTACTACCTACGCTCATTTGGCAAATAGCGGTAGCTTCCTTTTAGGCCGAATTTCAAAATGGTATAACACTTTCTGGATTATTGAAGAAAAACTTGTGTTTCAATGGCAAGTAGCTTCCTTTTAGGCCGAATTTCAAAATGGTATAACACTTTCTAGATTATTGAAGAAAAACTTGTGTTTCAAAGTTTAATATCTATCGAGTATCTACTTAAGGTTTTTTTTTACATTGTCTTGGTTTTTTTTATCACTGTTGATGACTTGGGCTACTTATATAACCCGATTGCAGCTGGTCGTTGACTTCTGGGACACCTGTATTCTTATTTGAGTAGTTTAAGCGGTTTATACCCAATCAACAAAAAAATATTTATTTAGTAACAATTGAACTTTGCTAATCGTAGGTATGTGTCAAACATAAGTACAAATCCAATATTTTGTCAAATTAAAGAAATGTGACGTATCGGGGTAAGATTATCTTGTCTTGTCGCATTAGGCGTGAGGCGCATGAGGTGAGGTGAGAGGTGGGGTGACCAGTGAGGTGATGTCTTGAGACGCCGTCGCGAAATACATATCATTGTTTTAGAGAATTTCACTCCTGTTTACAAGCCACTTCATTTACCTGAGACGGCTGAATTTCCAGGTTGGCCCGCGAGGTGTCGCAGCTAGATAGATTATTCGTCTCTTTCTAATTAGAATGCTTAGAAAGAGACGGATAGTGTATATCGCCGCGATATGGGATAGCCGTGCTGGCCACGACTGCCATTGCCTAAACATTATAGCTCTGCTCTATGTTTGTCTGTTGGATTGCTCCCACGCCACAAAAAACGACTACTGTGAGCCTCCTATGCCCCGTCCACGGACATCGACATCTCTTTTTCTTTTATGGATCAACAAATGAGTCAGCATCTCTCCAGGAAGTCGTATTATGCGACGGATATTATCTTAGGAGATTGTTTAGCCGCTGGTCGCTTAGCCACTAAGCAAATAGGCGTGGCAACTTGAAATTCCCTTCGGCATGAATGGGCTTGGAGTTGGTCCGGTTGTTACTGAGCTGAGTTGCCACATGTAATATTTAACCACATACAGTTTAATATTGTTGCCATATTTACATATAAAAAACGTTACACCTACTTACCTCATTAATCAAGTAGTAGGACCTATAGTGAATATGTTATTTTAAATATTTGACGCACGATACAGGGTAGGTATGGTATCCAATTACTGGATCTATTTTATTTTTGAATATTTTCTTTCTAAAAAAATAAATTTTAGTTGATGAATAAGGCAATAATGAAGATTGAACGGAAAGATATTCAGGTTTTTTGTAAGTCTTCAAATAGAACAGCATAACTTTAGGTTTGCTTATTCGAGTTATTCTACAAAAATCTTGCAAAATCACCAGTTGTGTGAATCTTAATAGGTTTCTTTCTAATCATGGAATAAATCTTTCTCCGCGGTAATTTCCATCTCTAACAACCCTTCTCTACATTAAATCATTGTCTATTATTTACTTCTAATGGGTATCAATTAAATAAAACTTCCTCTATAAACGTACAGTTAAAATCCACCTAAGCTTAATCAATGCAATTAACCACCGCGGGGCAAAGAGGTTTATCTCAAACGGCTCATTAATCCTTCAACGACTTACAAACTTTTTTGAAAAAGGAACTTATCTCAAAACACAAGCGTTTACGATAACTCCGTTATCTCTGGCCAGTTGTCGGCGCTTGTTTTAAAAAAAGAAATAAAAAAGTAATCCGGGGAACGTTTGAATTTCGAACGCGTCGATCCCTTTTTCGAAAAAAAAAACAGTGTCATTTTGTTTGTACCGATCGCAGTTTTGAAATAAGTTAATTGGCTTTCCTTTGGCGTATTTTAGGCGGCTAACTTTGTTAGTTGTTAGCGTCTCAAATGATTTCTGGCGGATGTAACGGAGACGTGGGATTAGTCAGCCCTTTAAAAACTGTTGGGCTTTCCTAAGTATTTGATCCTATCGACTTGATTTATTTTCTGACATTTAAAGCCTATATATAGGCAAAACAATTTTTTTTCTTCGCAGGTCAGTTCAATATACAGATAGTTAGATATACTATCGAATTGATTTATCTATTTTCTAATATTTAGAGTATAGTAGGGGGCTTACTTATTAGGTACAAACATTAAAGTAGTTAAATAAAAGTAAATTTTTGATATAAGAGACCGTTTCATTTCTGGCTAATTAACGTTTCCTAAGAAACTTTTAATCAGCATTCGTTAAAATAAACCAAACAGATAATTTAAAAGCAATATAGATGTTATTCCGACGCGTGACACTTGATCCCGCGCTATTAGGACGAAGATTTCATAACCGGAAGATAACCTCGTTCTACTGACGAGGAAAAAGGTCGTATATAGGCAAGTCACTTGACGCACGGTGCGACTCTTACATATGTGTGGCATTGTGCCCCGTTACAATGTTGCAATCTCTCCATTAGTCGTATAATTACGCAAAGATAGCTTAATTGTCTCGTAATTAGCAACAATGTTGAATGATTTACTGTTTTTGCAGATATTTATGAGTCTGATAAAAGATGGCATGATTTTGAGGTTATTAAAACATGGCGCGGTTTTTAGATTAGCTATAAACCTACTTGAAAATGATTTTAATTCATTCCAATATACCTAGATATCATAATATTCCATTCCATCGGACTGTAACCAATATAGGTGTAGATATACCTACCTATACACATACATAATATACAGATAGGTAGGTACAACTAATAAAACCTAAGCACGTACAAAATATATACCTATTTGACAATGATAAATGAACACTTTACATTAGATATATTTGTAACAATTGAACAAAATTAACTCCACTAACTAAGCCATTTGTTACACCAGTTCCAGTAACCAGTAGCAATAAAAATCAAATTATCCACCCCTCAACTGGCGGCCATTATCCACGCACCCTCCCAATGCCGCGGATCAAAAGCAAATATTATGTGACAAATAAGCAATAACGGAACGCACCCTCTCTAACAACAATATTTTTATGAACCGGCGTCAAAAAAACAGTTCATTTTAATTAAACTGGCTTAACGCGTCCGTCAGGAACGGTTTAAAAAAATGTTTTAAAAAGTTAAGCGCTCTGACAAAGGTCTTTTGTGAGCCGAACGCCCGCGATTATCAACCGACGCCATTGTTGTTCGAAATTTGATTGTTCCGTAGTGCGGGGCCCGGTATCGAAGTTCAGATTAGTACAATTTTATTTATCGACAAATCGCATGGATTCCTTCCTAATATTCCGGATGAATGGCTTAAATTAAACTTGGCATGGAGACAGTTCGAGTGCCGGAGAAGGACTTAATATATTTTTTATATCGCAAATCATCTTAGTCTAGTTACTTACTAGTTTTATTTTGCGCGTCGCCGTATAATCTTAACTACTTAGGTAGGTACTAGTATATAGAATGACTTTTACTGACTCAGTCACGTTACATTATCCGTGCGCTTATCTGTAGCCATACAATTGTAACATAATAGTGTTGTAAACGGATCCTACATTTTCAAGAAAGATAATTATCCTACTAATATTGCGAAAGTTTGGATGTTTAGATGTTTGGATGTGTGTTACTCAATCACGCTTAAACGGCTCAACCGATTTGGATGAAATAATGCACGAAGATAGTTTATAGCCTGGATTCAAATATAGGATAGTTTGTATCCCGGGTCCTCGCAGACGAAGTCGCGGGCGGAAGCTAGTTACAGATAATTATGGCAGCTATATTATTATGGTTATAATAATACTATGTCAGATATTAGTGCCTAAACGATATACGTTCAACAGCATGTCCATTTTAATTAACTACCTACTTATAGTAAGTATAAATTTGATCACCCATTGTAACCGTCCAACACAGCCCTATATTGTCTAACTAATCTAAAGTAATGTCCTATTTGTCCTACAATCATAATGAACGATTCCATCGTGTAATTTACGCATAAATTATGACTTGCTATTAAATTGTATAACCTCTAAGTGCCAATTGTGCCTGTATAAAGAGTCGATAATTTGTAATATCGATAGTTGCTTCACAGCACTAGCTCGTTAACCGAGTAGCTAAACGTCACTTTTCTTAATTACCGCGATTGTTACCGAATGTTTTTTACAATATTCCTCTAAAAGATTTGAATGGCGCGTAATTGGGTGTAATTTGAGACTATTTTGTTGGTGCTACTGGGTTGTGAACACACGGGCGTTTGTTAAGGTATTGATATACGGGCGGTTTTGGTCCGGTTTTGTCCGTTGGTTGGACCCGTATGTGAACGGGCCCTTATATCACGAACATCTTCCTATCTTAATATATTTTCCCCGACTTAAGATAGCCTTCTCTTTTTTGCTTCCACTTTGTTCTAACCTGGACATTAAAAAAAAAATATTTATTTTCTAAACTCAAATAGAGGTCAAAAACTAAATCTATAGCGCGATATATTTTAAAAATTGAACGAATTGTCAATTGAACATTTGTGGGTTGACAATTCAAAACGGTTACTTGATCAAAATGACCATTGGACAATTTGACCTCTGTGTCGTCACATTTCACAAAAAAAACCTCTGAAGGTAAAACCCGTAACGCATTTTAGACTCCCTAAAAGTGAGCTTTCTGACTGTTTGGTGACAGAGACCTGGACAGCGTGAAACTAGCCTTACAATACAACACAGTTGATCGTTTTCTAAACTCGTGTGTACACAACTTAACGGACAATTTATTGTGTTTGTCCGGCCATCTTGAGATCGGCAGCTAGTGCAGTTACACCGCACTTAGACGAAATGATTTATATTGAGAGCTGCTCCGTAATTGTGATTAATTAATATAACGTGTTAAGTTGACAAGGTAGTAAGTTTCGTTAAGGTTGGTAAAAGATACGACTTTGTGTCGCGGTAGTAGGTAGTTCAACTTATTTTAAGACCCTGTTAAAATCAGCCGACGATAGACAAGGCTTTCGTTCTTTATTTCTGACTCCGCGAGAGAGAGAAACGGAAGTTTTATCGTGTCTTTATCACATCACTTGATTCACATGAGAGACCACAACTAAATTAAAAAATAACTGCGAATATCCAAATCAAGAGTCGTTCGTTCCATAGACTACGAGTTTTTTTAACTATCTAAAGTTGCGTCAATCAGCTTTACAGGCCGGTTAAAGTTAAATATGGCGTTGGCAACTGTCATCTTATTGAAACCTGTCAAACTTCCCATAAAATCAGATATTAACGGACGTAACTTACCAACTATTATCAACAGTTTCAAATAATTGACTATGAGGTAGGTATTTGACTGTCTACATACCTACGTATCTTATGACATTTTGACATCAGTAAGCCGAATTGTAAGACGTGTATAATATGAGTTGTTTGTTAGCATGTTTTTACGATAGTTTTAATGATTTGGAGGCGTAAAACGCGGGTTATAATTAGGCGTCTTGTCGGAGCAATTAAAAAAGGTTTTGTTTGAGTAAATTACGGTTGTTACGTTGGGGTTTATTCGGAGTCGGTCTGGCTGGGGGCTGATTGTGCCTCGCAGCCATTACTGGACGATTAGTTCAGTGGTGATTCTAACCTTGTTTGGTTAATTATAAATATGACGACGTACAGTCGCCAGTATTCACCAGCCTTAATTATGCTGTACCGTAAAATGGGGTGAGTAGTGATCGTGAGGAGAGTTGGGTTATGAATGGGGAGAGAAGGGATGAAAGGGGGGTGAGATGGGATTTTAAGGCTACTGCTACCTAAATAATGTATTCCAATTTAAAATGGAGCTAAAGTAATATTCATAATAAAAAAAAACGATCCAACAATCTTCCAAAATCACCTTTGTATGAAAACCCATCTCACCCCAACTACGAGGGACTACGGGGTGAGGTGGGATTTTGTGTTTATCGTTAAAGTTATGAAATGGAACTACCCAAAATCATAAAAAACGAAAATACAAACGTCCTATACAACATTCAGTTTGCACATGCATATGTAAAAATAAAATGGTTTCTAGGTTTGAATGTCAGTTTTGTCCCTACTCACCCCGTCTTACGGTAATAGAGCGGACAAAAATATCTGGCCCTAGAAATAATAGTCGGGTCAGATATTTACCTATGCGTGTTTTGTTATAGTGCACAAATCGAGTCTTGTTTTGTTGTTTATTAAGTAGAAAATAATATTATCTAATGGAAGTTAACTAGCGATCTTTAATACTTTTCGTAGCAAAGAACCCAAAATATTGCGTACAATTAACTTTTGTTACAAAACAAGCATACGGCCTACCGGATGTAAGGCGAACAACGTAGTCCATGGACGCTTGTGACTCAGGGCGTATATCGGTCGACATTTTACTATGTTGCTGTCGACAAGACGTCACTTTCGCACTCGTGAGAAACGCGTTGCCGACCCTTTGTTGATTTGAGGATAAGCAAGAGACAAACGCAAGTTTCTTATTGTAAACACGGAGCATTGTAGGGAGCCCTGGCGACCACTTCTTTTTCATAATACTTTCAGTTAGCGTCATCTCTTAAGAGGAAACACTAAGGGCGAGATAATTGAGAAATAGGTATTTGTAAAATGTATTGCTGTCGCGCCAACCTCAATCAAGGCAAGCCTCTCCTCGCAGAGCGCGATAGAGACAACTGCAGCTTGGACCGAAAATACCTATTAAAAGTACATTATATTATATGTATAAAATCAACGTTTCGTAGTCCCCTGGTTCCTTCTCCAAAACTTGACCTATTTAACTATTTTTTTTATTAAAAATCAAAGAAAGGCTTTGGGCGTGTTCCTGTTTTCCTTTTTTTTAATAATCTAGTCAAAATTGTTTTCTGGATGTTTGAACACAGCCGAAAATCTACCATTTTTTTTAGGTTTTTAAAGGTTAATATCTCTTTTAAGAATAAATTTATGAAAAAATGGAAAACATAGGAACATGTCAACAGTAACCATAGATTTATGGAAAAAAAAATTGCTATACTGCCATTATCCAGGGAGAAAACAGGGGACTATGTTTCTATGGAAAAGTGGCCCTTGTGTTTCCTCTTAATTTCTCAGAATTCTCACCCGAGCACTATTAATATCGGAAGACAAACTACACACCAAACCGTATTTTGACAGCGTTCCGTGAACCCGAGTTCGATATAATGAATGATCTACGATTGACCAGTTTATAGTAACTTGATAAGTCATTAGTTACGTTTTTATCGCGTGACCTTATAGCAGCATTGTTGGGGAGTGAGCAAAGCGATGCGAAGCGATTATATCAGTTATACCTGGTGCTATAACATAACCAGAAAGACCGGGCTATTTTGACAAGGTTGTTTTTTTTCCCTGCGCAAACGAGGGTTTTAAGTTTAACATGTGTAACAGTGTGTCTGTCTGTGGCATTGCGCGCCCAAAAGGATGAATCGATTTGAGTGCGATTTTATTATCGAAAGTATTGTCTGTCGAGATTGTTCTTAGCTATGTTTTTTGTGTTCGAGATGTTTTAATTTAAAAGCCGAGTGGTTTTTTTTAAAGATACATTTTCGAACAAAAATTAAATTGCCAGCAATGTACACCGAAGTAAATTGTCAAGTAAGTGTAAATTACATCAGCTCTTCATAATATTTTGTATTACGACGTCATCAAGACAGATGTCTGTTTATTTCGGATTTTGGAAATTGAATTGTGCAGTTAATGTACATAATTATGATTTTCTAATGGAACATATTTATTATCAGTTTTAATAAATTCCCGCGCGCCAGCCGGTAACACATTGTTTCACGCAAAATAGGCACATTGGATGTCGATTTGCGGAAACGCCCAGTATAACTAACTAACTTCACTTGTTTTGCAAGTTAATTTTCGTCCAGTTCCGAAAGCCTTGCCTTAAGTAGTTCCGATTTGTAGCATTGCAAATATGTATAACTAGCTTCTGCCCGCGACTCCGTCCGCGTGGAACTCGTTTATATCGCAGCTCCATACAAACTTTTACCCCCCCATTTCACCCCCTTAGGGGATGATTACGGGGATAAAAAATATCCTATGTTACTCTCCATCCCTTCAACTATCTCCACTTAAAAAATCACGTCAATTCGTCGCTCCGTTTTGCCGTGAAAGACGGACAAACATACAAACAAACACATACAATTTCGCATTTATAATATTATAGTATGGATAATTTAGATGACGATACAATAATTTAGTTAAATTCCATGGAAACGTGTGACGAATGGACGGACATAACGTTTTTACTATTTTGGCTACGGAACCCTAAAAACGTTCCAAAAGAATGACGACATTCACCACATAACTATAATTCATTTTGTATCTGTGTCATAAGTTGCGCTTTCATACAAATTGTCGAAAGCTCCTGATAAATGTCATAACCCTCATTAAGCTCCTTTATCGAGCTTTAAGTGTGTCACAAGCTCTGTTTATGAAATTTAATTGCCCAGGAAAAATCTATTTTTTATCGCTGAATATGAGTGATTCTGATTAAACGAAAATAAAATAATTACTTGATGTGTCTTTATTGCTCAGGAGATAACATTTAGTTATAGTCTTTACTTACGTCGTTTTTCTACTGAATACGTGTTTAATGTCATAATAAATTGTGCGTAAACGTTTATACGAAAGGGTTACTTGGTGACAATTATGATTTCAAATAAAATGCTATGCTGATATCTATGTTGTTTTTTTAATGGATTGTATTAATTCACTTTAAATGTTGGCTGTTTATCCCTTTTCTGAGTTGGTATTGTCAGAGAAAAAATTTCATGTGTAGAATTCATAGTTTGCATTAGGTACCTAACTAAAAATATGTTACAACCCTGCAGTTACAAGGGTGCTACAAGGGTGTTGAGCGAGTGCATAATTAAGTACTTCATTACTAATTTAATTCAGTTTTTAACACCACGTCGGTGGCAAACAAGCGCACAGCCCGCAGCGAAGCGGTCACCGCAGCGCAGCCTATAGAATATAGATAGACGCTTGTAACTCCAGCCCCCCTATTCTGTAACTTGTTTTAAGCTCACCTCAACGCTCACCCACAAATATATCGGGACACCTCGATGCGTAGTAACTAAGCGTAGGTAAAGGTCTAGTTTCGTGACGGGTGACCGGCGGGGTGAGCTGCATTAGCGTGTAGCGAATAACAGCGCAGGAAGTGCGCGTTGCCGACCCTTTAAAAATGTATACGTACACTCCTTTCTTGAAGAACCCCACACTACACCCTCGGCAGGCAGCTCAAACCACGACCGGAGTGTTCGAGGGAGGAAAAACTTCTGAAACCATACGCAACATTTTATATTTAATTTATTTTATTGGGAAAAAACAGCTTACACATACCTACATAAAATACCTAATAAAAACACTTTTCACTTATGAAATTGAAATCAAAATAAATCCAAAATGTACTATTACAAAAGTAAAAATAATAATGGATTATTATTTCAAGCACTTAACCAAAAAACAATCAAACGATTATAATGGAAAATTTAAAAAATAATTCTCCACTAGCGGGTTATCAACCCGTGACCTCTGGAATCCGCACATCGCTCTTGCCAACGTGCTACCGTGGGTCCGCTAGTGGCGACAAATCTTTCAATCCCTTTCACTCTTCTACATGACACCTTAGGGAGGCTCGTAGCGACATCTACCCCGAACTTATTACAACTTCTGAAACCACTTTGACCGAAATTTGGAATTTCGTTAGCGGACGTCTCTGCTTAGTGAACATTTACTGAAAATACAAACAAAGCAAACCAAGTTGTTTCTTACAAATACAACCTATATACAGTCTAGGGAGACTAGAACCTGGCATCTGGTATCTGGTGATGAACGACCGGTTAGCCTAGTGGGTAGTGACGCTGCCTGCGAAGCTGAAGGTCCTGGGTTCGAATCCCGTTAAGGGCAATATTTGTGTGATGAGCATGAATATTTGTTTCTGAGTCATGGAAGTTTTCTATGTAGGTATTCTTGCAAATAAGCCTAATTGAGGCTTCAGTAAAAATACAGCACTGTATTGGCATAAGTATAGTTTTTGAAGAAATACAAGTAAAAAAAAAAACTAATTATATCTATTATTATATATATCGTCGTCTAATACCTACCTCTATAACACAAGCCTTACTGAGCTTACTATGGGACTAGGTCGATTTGTGTAAGATTGTCCCCTAATATTTATTTATTATTTATTTATTTATTTATCTGGTGTTTTTGTGTTGCATAGTATGTGTATCTCTGGTTGTATTTGTAAGAAACAACTTTGTTTGCTTTGTTTGTATTTTCAGTAAATGTTCACTAAGCACAAACGTCCGCTAACGAAATTCAAAAATTCGGTCAGTGGTTTCAGAAGTTGAGAATACAATTTAAGTGACCCGTAATCTCCTAACAGTATTTTAAGATTATGTAATGACGAGTGCAACACTTATCGCGCGGGAAGTGATAAAAGTTAATTTATATCGCTTGTGACACTTTCTAGGGTTATCTTAATGGCTCTGATTAGATATTTTCTTAGAAATTGTATGAGTAAGTATGCAGTTTTAAACGAATCCATGAATGTTACAGAATAGATAACCTTACCTTAACCTTTTTAGATAGCCTTGCTCTGCAGACTTTGCGCTAGTTCCAACTCCATCCTGAAGACCATAGCCGGGCGGTTTGACTCGCACATAATGCGCCACCTTATACATATACCTACAGGTGCACGTCAGCAGACGGTGACGCCGTGCGCTAATATTTATTTTGTATTTTAATTGATTTTATTGCATTTTAGTTAATTTAATTTAATTTATTTTTGATTTCAATTCAATGTATTAATGGAACTAATCTAATTTAATGTATAATATATTATCTGATTCAATTCCACACTAACATAGTTCCTTAAGCTGACTGTTACTAACAAAATACCTATGGACCACTGAAGTCTGAAATAAATGATTTTGATTTTTATTTTATTTTATTTTTTATTTTTATAAGTACAGTGAAATGAATTATGAATGCGAAAGTTTGGATGTTTAGATGTTTGTTACTCAATCACGCTTAAACGGCTCAACCGATTTGGGTGAAATTTTGCACGAAGATAGTTTATAGCCTGGATTAAAATATAGAATAGTTTTTATCCCGGGTCGACGCAGAGGAAGTCGCTGGCGGAAGCTAGTATGACAATAAAATATAACAAGTTTATACACACCATGATTTAATGATTTTTCACTTTTCTACTGTAGGTGCACATAGTACACATAGAGTAGTTTCTTTTCAAAATAATTTTGCTCTGAAATGAGATTCAATGAAATTTACTTCGGTATTATGTATCTAAGTAGGTTATATTTATTTATTTTAAGTACATATTCCAAACCTAAATTATATCACGAATACGTAAAATATATACTTATTAGTCTGGGTTTTACATTTATTGGAGGTGTTAAGTATATGCGTTCTGGTGCTCAAAAGTGTGGTGGCTGGGTCTGCCTACCCCTTTTTAAAATAAAGGCGTTTACATTATGTTTTAAGTATGTTGCACAAAAATGATTAGCTAGTTTGAAACGATTTCCTTAACCGATTACGTGCAATAAGTAGGGTAAGGCGTTAATGAATACAATAACAATAGTTAAACAGTATCATTACCGGCGAGTCGGCACGAAAGGCCTCAGCTGCCTGTCTGTCTGTAATTACTCGGTTTCGCGTATTACGGCTATTAATAGATAATGAACGCCACAGAGATATTTCTAGACCGCATGTAATGTAGGACCCTACATGTGGAGCCGCATGAACGTTTTCGATGGGCAACCCCGAACAAAAACGGTATGAGAGAGTTTAGAGTACCTATATAACCTAAAAAAATATTTTAGGCACGCCGGTGAGAATTGGTTTGTATGGGCGCTCCCCCACTGGTACCTACCGCGGTTTATACATAGAAAAAAAGAGGTTCGAGTTAAATATTCATTAGCAATGTAGCTATTCAATAGCAATGTAGGTCCTAGTGAGAACTGCTTAGGACTTAGGTGCATGTCCTTAGTATATAAAGAATACTGTATTTTTTATTTTGTACATCAAGGTCGGTTTGTTCTCCAAATAAATAAAATAAAAATAAAATTATCTAGAGTCAAGATTTTTGGTTTCCTTAATTTAAGATATTTGCGGTCTTCCAAATTTATTTCCAGCTTCAAGTTTTTTTTCTGTGTATGTAGGTACCTACTTACACCGAGCATATAAAGTGTATCTAGTGAAAAACCTGAGCTCAACAAGCCGGGTGAAATTCAATTTTGAGACTTTGACAGGGAAAAGCTTTTCTCACTTTAAATGTGCCCATTTCTGAGTGAAAAATGTTACGTCACTGGAGTAATTTAGAAAAATGTACAAGGTACCTTAAAAAGGTAAACGATACACGTCGTTTTTTTATCGATACCTAAGTACTTATTTTCAATTCTGACATCACATGAAGTAATCACACAATAAGTCATGAACCTATACAGACAAATGAGAAAATACAATTATTACACCGTTTAGTCCGTAAGACCCAATGCGTCAAAACACGCCAAAAGGTCAACTCGCGCAACAGCCTGCTCCGAAGACTTGTCTCAACGCACTGGGGTGCCACTGCACACACCCTTCGAACCACGGGCCTGGCACTCTGCTACTCAGCGGGTGAATTACGCGTGCCCGGTGTGGCACCGCTCCACCCACGCAGGACAAGTAACCGCAGCACTCAATGACACCTGCCGCATAATCACTGGATGTCTCAAACCCACTCCGCTGAACAGGCTATACCCACTAGCAGGAATTGCTCCTCCGGAGACCCGCAGAGAGGTGGCGTGCAGTGTCGAGAAACGAAAACAGGAAGACGACACCAGGCATCCCCTCTACGGCCACAAGCTACCTCCGTCCCGTCTTAAGAGCCGTTAAAGTTTTATAAGGCATACTACCGCTGCCAAGCTTCCCCCCTCTAGGAACAGACTCGCACACTGGTAGAAGACACGCGCTCCTTCCGACGACTTTGTCCGTCCTGCTGAAGCGCTTCCCGCAGGACACAAACAGCCGTGGCCTACCTGGAGATCCTTAAACAGACTACGCTCGCAGGTAGGCCGCAGCAAGGAAAACCTAATAAAATGGGGTATCCTGAGTGGCTCAGACGCCCGGTGTGTGTGCGGGACGACTCCTCAAACTATGGCGCATATGCTGTCCTGCCCGGCGTGCCCGTACACATGCTCCAGACAAGACCTCCGTGACGCAACAGAGGGCGTTAGCCATCACTAATTTCTGGTCCCGCACAATCTAACCACGGCTCAAATAGGAAACCATCGACACGAGATGAAGAAGACCGTTTAGTCACAACATTTGATTTTCGACCACAAATCATTTGCACGCAAAGTAGGTGGCGTAGGTATTTGTGTGAGCTATCTAGACATATGTCTGTGACACCCTAATTGGCGCGTCAACTGTTATTTTACTATTAATGTTTATTGCTTAAATTGAGTCATAAAAAATGTACTCATAATTTCGCAAGGACTTAGATTTAACCATAAAGCTGTCGTCCGACTAACATTTACCGGTTATTAGGCCACATTAAGAGTAATCCTTAAGTGGTAATATAAAGGGCTTAAAGTGTATAATGTAGCTGTATAATAGCCCTATAACGACGTTTTAATAGCCAGGATTGTCAACGCAAATGAACATTTCGCGTGACGCGAATTTGCTCTGATGGCTTTTCACACTTTAGGTGTTATTCCATTTTTTTGTCGCAGTTATTAAAAGATTGGTTATAACGTTAGTGAGAAAATTGTTATGGAACAGTGAGTACAGGTACAGTCAGAAACAAAATTAGATAGAATCGAACCTGATGGTACCATTGACGTACCAGGCGTACGTCTCCACCGCTCATAGTAAAAGTTATTTCCACTTTTCTCTTCACTGACAGCTTTTTGACTGGCAGCTACAACTTGGCAGTAACTGTCTTTGTCGTTCGGTTCAGTTTACACAGGAAAATATTAGGTACCTACTTATTTTAAGTTAGATCTAAAAATTATCTATAGGTACAAGATCTTTTCTAGAAAAGATAAATTGCACTGAGAAAAGATCTCACTCAGGAGCTCAAATAATCTCAAGTAGAGATTATTTGAGTTGGTCGAATTGCATCAAAGTAGTCCCATCAAAAAGCAGCTCTACCGTCCAGGGTACAAGATTCCAATCCTAACGACCGTTTGGTACAAAAAAGTATTTCACCACACCAGCAGAGTAGGCTACTGTTTTCTTTTTAGGAATATGATTTAGTTGTATGTGCGTGTTGAGAGGATGTGTGCAAGTAGACTGACTATGAAAGATGATTTACATCCAGGAGATGGATGGAACGGTCGACATTTCTGCAGCATTGAAAAAAGCCATGTCAGAAGTAGGTAGGTACTCTTAACCCATTCAGGGCCAATGACGACACATATGCGTCAGACCGCCGTAGTCGCTTTCCGCTTCATACGAGGAAATCCACGGGATCGGCTACGAGCGTAGCGCGTAGCGATTCTTGGCCCTGAATGGCGACGACTCGACGAGCCTGTTGTCAAGGACCAGATCGAAGTGAAAAAAGTATGTAAGGACCGTAGTATTAAGTGTTCTTTAGTCTCTGCCTACCCCAATGAGACAGAGGCGTGAGTAGAAAACTAGGAATATGTAAATTTTACTTATGTAAGTATGTTGCCAAGTGTAAAAATATGGTTGCATACAGCTTAGAGCCTTATCACACTTGCGATTTCCAAGCGTATTTTGTATGAAGGCGATCACGCAGCGTATTCGCCGCGACTGATAATTGTATAGAAAACACGCTCGCAAATCGCAAGTGTGATAAGGCTCTTACTCATAAATATGTCCCATCGCTCTTATGTCAGTGGATTAAGGTTTCGGTATAATAATTCGGTATTTTTTCATTTTTTATTAAACATGAGTGGATTAAGTCGATACATATTTTTGCACTTGACTGTATGTATGTACAGATATTTTTTAGCATTTTGTGTGTGTAGCTACTTCTGCTGACTGTAGTAGAGTGAATCGAGTAAAATGCCCGCAAAAAGGCCTCAGGCGTCAGTCTCGTGGCCGGCGGAGCAGCGAGGACATTAGCTAACCGCTGTACTGTCAGAAAAACACATTGATAAGCAATTTTTTTTTTATACAACGACTGTGGCAAACAAGGGTACGGCCTGCCTGCTGGTGAGCGGACACCGCAGCCTATAGACGCATGCAACTCCAAAGGAGACCCTTGGTATGTTTGAGGATTCGCCGTGTTGACAGCTGAAGGGAAAAATTCCCTCGCTCTCAACCTACCTCACGTAATACTTAGTTGCTATTAATGGACTGTTATATTACCTATGTATAAATTAATTAATTGCTTAGTTACTTAGGATACAACCGCGAAATCCGCTTAGGAGGACGATTATGATGAAACGAATTAGTTACTTCTTCGAATCGATATAAGTATTTTTTTTCTATTTTGCAAAGCGGGTATCTAAAATATTGTTTCTCCTATTTTGCTAAACGGCTAAATGATTAAACCCTTGAAGGGTCAGCAACGGGGAAGTATATCCAGAGCTATCACGAAAATCGAAGTTCGAAATTTGGATATTTCCCTCTCTGTTGCACTTAGTTATACCTAATACTCGCGACAGAGATGGTATACGAATATACGTTACGAAAATTCAACAGTCATTTTCCTATACAAAAGATGGCATTTAGATTTCCTAACCTAACGTACGCGCGAAACGTTACGCAATCAACTCGCTGGTGTTGCAAAGGTCCATATTAGGCTACTAGATTGCTTATCATGAAGCTTTGAGAGACATACATTTTTATAACTAAATCTCTGCTCATCCCTTTTGGGAATAGGCGTGAGCTTAATGCACCTATGCAAATTTTACTGACCAGTCAGAGAAGGTAGATTAATGCCCAATCTTCATTGCTATCCCTACTTATTCTTTGCCAATTTGCTAGTTAATACAAAATGTCAACTCATGATATTTTTAATGTAATCCACTCATTAAGCCACTACTAAATAAAACAGATAATATCTCAATTCAACGATATAACGTAACGTAATTGATATCGGTTTAAAATGTTAACTTAAAACCAGTTTACAGAGACCTCTTCGTACTAGCCGAGCTGGTGGCAGCTCGGTGTAAGGGCGTAGAAAGGAGGGTCTTCTTATATTGGCCGAGTGCACAATTATAATGTCATTAGTTAAAATGTCAGGACGTCGCTACGAGGTCAGTATATGCGGAACGCATGCAGACGACTTCAGCCCACACAGGCTTTCAACCGCCCCATTCGAAACTCAACTCTAACACCTAATAATACGATGTACATTCAATGTTAACTTTCCTTAATTTACACGTATTAAGATATGATATTGTGATGACATTTAATAATACATAATTGCCGGCCCGGCCGCAAAGTGATTGCTTTTCTTAATGCCCTGAATCGGTACAAAGTCTGGGTCTTAACGATTTTTGTAGTTAATTGCGAGTTCGCGGAATTTTGAAGCCTTTGTTGGGTCTAATTTGCGGGAGTTTGGGCGTATTTACGGCCCTTTAGGGCCCTGTAACAGGCCTTGTTGGCGCCTGCGTTCAACTTTTGCTATATTTATTTCATTTATGAGGGTATTGACCTGAATAGGGCTTGTTTGTTTTCTTGTATGCAGACGACAAGATTGTTGCAAGATATCAATAGTCCTTACTTTAAACTTGAAAATAGTTATGATAACAGTATTTAACTGTAGGTATTGAATTGATAGTGAATTCGGTAACATATAATCGTACGGTCCAAACACAACACTATGGGAAAATTCTATCAGAGCATTTATAATAATATTTTTTTCGATGTTTAACGAACAAAATGCTGCTTTACTAAAGCTTCATAAAATCATGTTCAAGTTATTTGCTCGTACTCGTACTAGGTAGGTACTTGCTAACGCCTACTATTTGTTAGCATAAGTTTGCTTAATGCATGCTTTCATGAGCTCATATATCATTGGTGCATGTTGAGACTTAAACAGCATTCCTACCTATGTGTTTTTACTGCAACGTTTTTATGACTATGGATATGAGCATCGTCGAGTGTGATAGATGCGAGGCCAGAGGTGGAGCGATTTCTTTGATTTAATTTTAATGCGGCAAAGTCGAGGAAATTGTTAGCGAACACAGTTCAAATAACAACGCTGGTTATTTTCATGACCTTCGACATGTACTTCTCATGTCCTAGGTACACGATGTAATCTTGCATTCCGAGTTGAAAAAGCTGTTTTTTTTGGACTCTTAGGTGGTTATAACACTGCTGCCGCATCGCGCTGCGGCGTGCGGAGCGACGGCTCGCAACGTTGTA
Source organism: Epinotia ramella (assembly GCA_947578815.1). Lineage (NCBI taxonomy): Eukaryota > Metazoa > Arthropoda > Insecta > Lepidoptera > Tortricidae > Epinotia > Epinotia ramella. Next base: position 373,843 of record OX388221.1, read on the forward strand.
TGCCCAGTACCTCAGCTTGATGTGATATAAATTCCGCACGGTACTTCACACCGCACCTCCGGCAGGCGTTGTACGCGGCTCCGCACGCCGCAGCGGGATGCGGCGGCAGTGAGTGATGCGTTTTAAGTGGCTCAAGTTGAAATTCGGTATTGGAAATCTGTATCACGAAGTAGACTTGCCTTAATGATAAAATATGTGCTGATAAAAATATAGTATAACGAATGCTTAACTTGTTTCTAGGCCCAGACATCCCCGGCTTCCTCCTGCAGCCGTTCCGCAAACCGAAACGAATCCGCACCGCCTTCAGCCCCTCACAGCTGCTCAAACTGGAGCATGCCTTCGAGAAGAACCACTACGTCGTCGGCGCTGAGCGGAAACAGTTGGCTCAGACACTGAGTCTTACCGAGACACAGGTATGTTATGCTCAGTATACACCACATCCTTCCGTAAACAAAACGAGTCTGTTCAGACACTGAGCCTTACCGAAATACAGCTACGTCACAGATAAGGTGGTCAAAGGAGCCACGATTTGGCTATACAAAGGGAAGGAGACAATAGTTATTTGTGTCACAAGGGAGCAAAATAGTATATTTACGGCGAGGGCGGTGTATTGAATCCTGAATGTATAACTGGTCTAAAAGCCATATTACCCCTTGAACTATTTCCCCTCAGTCCGTTCGGGAAAATATCCATCTCGTGGTAATATGGCTTACTTTAGACCCTTGTCATACAATCTACTATTTCGCCTTAGGACGAACCAAATGTAGCTCCAGTGCGTTCGTATGACGTCCTGGAGTCCTCCCCATGAGAGCGCAGATGGTGCATTCGCCCAGCTAAACAGGTACCAGGTACTCACGTGTGGGTACGAAGAAATCGCATCGAAAGAGCACTCCTGTGTAAATTCTCAGTGACGACACTGAGCGGAACAGCTTGGCCTAATAGCTTGAGCTTCACAGAAACTTATTCTCACAGAGACTCATAATAACTCTAGGTAAATACGTCTGTACACGTGTTAGTTTGTCTATCTTTTTGTTCCTGATCTCAACTCAATTGCTCTAAGGTTAACTGGCAGAGATCCCTTACAGGGATAAGTTCGCCTTTGTACCGATTTCACTTTTTTTTTGTCTGTATTTTTACCTGTGTCTTGTGTACAATAAAGTATTTACATACATACATAACTCATGACTCAGAGTGATTTTCGGCAACTCGAACCGCAAAAGAAACATTTCTCGGCGTAAGCGCTCAGTTTTGCAGAAATATATCTATCTAATATCCCCTTACTTATTGGTATCCAAGTTTATCCATAACCCGCTAAGTTGCGGTCCATATTGTATAATAGCGGTCAAATTGGTAATTATAAACAGAGACATAGCTCTTATCGATTATTAAATGACACGGTAATTGTTGGCTATAAATAAGTAATTATGCCCGCAACTGCTGATCGGTATGTCGTATCCTAGAGTTATGTTCATGGCACATATCCCATAATTTATGGACATACCTACTTAAGTTTTGTAATGAAATACTAGAAGACTTTATTACACAATTAAGACTGTCAAATTTGTTAGATCAGTTTCCCAAACGCAATTGGGGCTCCTGTTTCTGGGCAGTTTCTGAAGCTATTAACTAACGAACCTAACCTACCCACTCTTTCGCGATTGCAATGGTTTTCCTACAGGGATGAAAAATTGAACGTAATAAAATACGATAGGGGAACAACACGACTAAAAACTGTAAGCTGAAATGTAAAAAAGCGAATAGAACAATCGCGTTCGGTAAAAAATGCGAAAAAAAATTAGCTACGAAGAAAAAATGCGTTTGAAGTAAACGATCTCACAAACCTGGCCTTTCTTAGTAAGTGCATTTTAATTTAAGTTGGTCGACTATTACTCGGTAACTAGTTATGCCCACTTAGCCGTGATAGTATTTTTTTTTCACATTACTTACTACTTAGATATTTTTGAACAATGTACCTATTCAACGATACAGCACCTTATGGGTTTAACGAGAAAACAAAATTACATCCCCTCTTTAGACGGACTATGGCTAAACTATAAATTATTATAACGCCCGAAAATCGACTCCTGCGCAGGTTCTTCTTATATTAGATACGTGTGGATTAAAGTAACGTTATTTGCGAAGTTGCTGGAATAAAGTGACCTACCTAATTATGGATATGAAGTCATCGGGAAAGGTCATCAGTTGATGCAGTAATTGCTATCGCTCTACAATCGTTATTTATAGCTCTAGGCTATTGTTTCTGTCTAGGGCCTTTTTCCCTGACATTTTCACATGGTCATAACAACTCAGACGGTATTGGCGGAAAGGAAGTGTTTATTTTTATTTGGTACTAGCTTCTGCCCGCGACTCCGTCCTTGTGGAACTCGTTTATATCGCAGCTCCATACAAACTTTTACCCCCCCATTTCAACCCTTAGGGGATGATAACGGGGATAAAAACTATCCTATGTTACTCTCCATCCCTTCAACTATCTCCACTTAAAAAATCACGTCAATTCGTCGCTCCGTTTTGCCGTGAAAGACGGACAAACAAACAAACACACACATTCACTTTCGCATTTATAATACTACTAGCTTCTGCCCGCGACTCCGTCCGCGTGGAACTCGTTTATATCGTAGCTCCATACAAACTTTAATCCCCCATTTTAGGGAAGTGGGGGGTTAGAAAGAGACAAAAAGTAGCCTATGTCACTCTCCATCCCTTCAACTATCTCCACTTAAAAAATCACGTAAAGTCGTCGCTCCGTTTTGCCGTGAAAGACGGACAAACAAACAAACAAACACACACACTTTCGCATTTATAATATTAGTATGGATTATTTAGTCGAATTGTTGATGATAATATGGAACGTAATATATATAGGTAAATAAAACAGGGCCTATCATTAAATTGAAGTGGATAGCTGTGATAAAATGTAGAATATCATAATTTATCACATAAGTATACTGTCAAATAAAGACAGATTCATAAAAAAGCGATATCCTCAGGATGTCATCCTTTTGTTAATAATACGAGGGGCGTCTGAAAAGTTCTAAGCCTAAGGTATTTCGAGGTTATATATGCGTTTATGATACTGGCCACTAGAAAGGCCATTTAAAAACAAATTATTAAAAAATAACATGTCACGTTTTTATTATTCTGTTTCGAGATATTCAACGGAAAAGTACATCATGTGTGAATTACCAACGAATATTACGAAATTTGAGCACCGTGCTGTAATTAAATTCCTTACAAAAAGTGACAAATCACCGCAGTGTATTTTTGAGGAAATGGCTATTATTTACGGTGATTCTGGGCCTTCTTATGCCACAGTCAAAAAGTGGAGTCGCTTATTTAAACTCGGACGGGAATCGATCGAAGACGACCCTCGCTCAGGGCGGCCAATATCGGTAGTGACCGAAGAAAACGTAGCAAAAGTCAAAAATCTGGTATTAGAAGATAGAAGAATGAAGGTTTGGCAAATAGCTGAGGTCTTAGGTATTAGTAAAGAAAGAGTCGCAGAAATTTTACATGAACATTTGTACATGAGTAAAGTCAGTGCTCGTTGGGTACCGAAAATGCTAACGGCCTTCGATAAAGTACGTCGTGTGGAAACTTCTCGGGCGTTTTTAGAATTGTGCGAAGATGATTTAGATGAAGTTTGTTCCCGAATAGTAACTGTTGATGAAACATGGATCAGACAGTATGATCCGGAGTGTAAGTCTGAGTCGATGCAGTGGATTGAAAAGGGTGAAAGGCCGCCGAAGAAATTTAAAGTGCAAAAGTCGGCCTCTAAGTTAATGGCTACGGTATTTTGGGACTGTGATGGCATTCTTTTAATCGATTATTTAGAAAAAGGCTCTACGATAAACGGAACTTATTATGCAAATCTAATAAGACAGGTGCGACAAGCCATAGTTGAGAAAAGGCGGGGTAAACTAAGGAAAGGTATTTTGTTTTTGCAAGACAACGCACCCGTTCACACCGCTAATGTTGCGAGGCGTGCTCTGAAGGAAGTTGGTTTTGAGGAAATTGACCACCCACCCTACAGCCCAGATCTAGCCCCAAGCGATTATTTCCTATTCAATAATTTGAAGAAAGAGTTGAGGGGAAAGCGATTTAAAAGTGACGAAGAGATGAAGGCGGCTGTACAGGAGCATTTTGAAGGGCAAAATAAAGATTATTTTTTTAATGGCCTAAAAGCACTGTATAAAAAATTTAAAAAATGCATTGATTTAGGAGGAGACTATATTGAAAAATAAACACAAGTTCATTTTTGTAAATTGTTTTTTTCTATCTTAGGCTTAGAACTTTTCAGACGCCCCTCGTATACTATATCTCAAGAGACAGAAGTGGACATAATCCCACTTTTATGTCTCAGTTATTATGATTTTTAAAATATAATATCTCTGTCAGAAGTGGGGACTGCGGAATAATCTGGTTAACCAAGAACTGCGGGGTAATAACGCAACTTTTCGAACGAGCGTTACGACAATGCGACCGTAATCTTCCCTTACAAAAATGGCATTTAGTTTAGACCTACCTGAAGTACGTTTGAAATGTTACACCATCGATCAGCTGATCGTTTTAACATTTCCTAAACAGCTGATTTGACCATTTTGACCTACCCGTCCGCGCAGGCGCAGTGTGGTTACCCACAAGGTGGACTGATGACCTGGTAAAGGTCGCGGGAGCCCGCTGGGTTGCGGGCGGCGGTCATTGTGGCACTCTGGGAGAGGACTATGACCAGCAGTGGACGTCCTTTGGCGGACATGATGATGATGATGACCCGTCTTCTATTGACGAGGACCTCGCCTCGATTTCTCCGAAATGGATCGGAAGTCCGCGCCCGCTGCGCGCGCATGTGTATCAGCGGCGCTAATCGCCCGCGCCGCGCGAAAAAATGATTTAATAATGTACATCATTAGGCGCGGTAGCGTTCGCAGCGGGGCGCTAATGAGGCGTTGTAAATATATCGGTGCATTGCGTTCGACTATCGTAACTTTATCAAGGTGAAGGCAGTCGTAGTAGCAGTGAGCTGTTAGAGCGAGTTGCATGAACTTATACAGACCGATCAACGTTAAATATGCGACGCTGTCAGCCCATAAAAACTTGTCTAAATTTCCATGCAATCAGATTTTAAAGAACATATTACGATTAGGTACAGACGGTTGCAACCCAACCTTAGCCTCTTAAGACCTATGACTGAAAGGACGTGTTTGGTTTAATTTAAATCATTATCAAATGGAACAGTCGCTTATGAAATAAAGGAAATTCATCTCTGTTCGCGTAGGTATAGGAGAATCGTTTATTTTGGCGTGAAACGTGGAATAGCAAGCGAGAGACTATAAGTTTCTGTCAAAAACGATAGTTTTGGTACAAGCTTTTATTGCAGACTCTACTTTTTTTAGACAGTCATCAAACTTCTTGTTGAAAGGTCCCAGCAGAGCCCAAAAACGACAGGGTTTTCTTGTGTAAATAATAAGGGTGTAGTGTAGACGCTAAATAAAATAATCAATAATATCATATTTTCTCGAAAAAGGATTAAAAATGTAGTCAAATGGAGAAAAAATCAACGCAAAAGGTTAAATAATCACGAAGTTATGTGTCCAAAGTTTTAAGAAGGTAAGGAAGGAAGGGTATGTTCTGTCCCTTTTTCGCAAAACGCAACTTCATAATAAAACGATGACGCTGGAAGATTGTGACGTCACTAAAGACGGCAACGTACCGCGCTCCGTCGTGGTCGGAGCCGCTATCGACGCGGCCCCCTGGCAGCATCCTGTAATGTGACGTCACACACTGTTTGCGTTTTCTCTCTCTAACAAGCAATATTAAAACGGTTGTAGCATCTTAATTATTTGAGATATCTGAATGGGATTTTCGTCACTAGGTATACGTATAAATTGTAATCCGACTTGTTACGCAAGTGTAACTTTTCAACTCGATTGCACTACGGGAAGTTTGTCTTTGGCTTGCACGATTTGACCCGCTCATGTTATTGAACTGCGTTGAGTTTAGGACTTTAATTAAATAGCAGTCAGTTCTTATAAGAAGTATTTATATGGCAAGACTGCTGTCACCGCTATAATCATATCCGAATCGTGGTTTGATAATGCTAACGAACGAAGTAACAAGGCAAGTTAATATAAATCCCGTTACAATTAGGTAATGAGCTGTTTTGCGGACGGTGCAGTAATGTTCACTAATGGCGGGTGTGGCGCGCAGGTTTCTAATGCAGGCTTTTTATTGCCCATTGCGGGGCCTAATCATGCCTGCTGCTGATGAAGGAACTAGAACTAGGCTGGCAGCGGACTTATCTATTAAAGCATTTACGATAAATTATATATAGTGAGATCTACTTTACATTAGGTACAGACAGAAAAGAAAAAGATCTACCACTTTTGGACCTTAAAGACGTCGCCGTCATATACATACATAGAAACCAGAAGTGTCGCTGCGACACGGTGGTGTCTTCTGCGGCTGTCTGCGATCGGGTTCCAATTGGACCTTAAGGCGCCGTAGGTTCAGCGAAGTTAAGCGAACAGAGTTTTTGAAACAATATAATAAGTCTGTTTATAATAATATGGTTTCAAAAAATACGAATAGTAATCTTGAGGCTTTTCTGCAGGGAAATCAGTGCTTCGAAACATGATTAAGCAAATTTCGCTCGATAGAAAAAAATCACGAACATAGGTCTAAAACACACAAAAATACACTTAAAATATTCGTAACAAATTATGAACAAAAGCTATAAATATTAAAATTGCTTCTAAAAATCGGCAATATCATGTTTGAGGGAAATCAGTGTTTACAATTTTATTTATTTAAACGGCCAAAAAATTAAAATTAAAAAACATGATATCCGCGCTTCCGAGCACGCACTTCCATCTCGCTCACGCTTATGCTCAGTGAGAGGGAGAGAAGACCATGAAGCTACGGCGCCTTAACGCACAAATAATAGAATCGAAAAGTAGTAGACTAGTTGTTTGGTTGTGTGTATACATAATATAATTTGCGGAACGTCACTAGAACCTGCGCTGGAGTCGATTTTCGGGTGTAATCTGGGAAGGGCGCGCGTGTCCGTAGCATCGGGGCTCCAAGCATTCTGTCTGATGCGTACTTGTGTTCACTAAGTACCTAGTATAAAATTGCTATCGTCTTGGTCACGCATTACAACGACTGGAAATAAATATTGTTACAGACACTGCATAATATGCACGCAAGCCTTTACAATTCACTAATCTCTCTACTCTATCTATATTACAATCGGTATAATAAAATCGTAGAAAGTTGCTGCACGCATTAGAAAAAGTGACCAAAGCATTCAATATATTCTTGGCATAGATATAGTTTATGGACTAGAGCGTAACGTAGGCTAATTTATGTCCCGAAAAAATGCACCGTTGTTAGCCCGCGGGGAAAATATATAGCCTTATAAAATTGATGCGATATGTATCTACTTTCCATATCAATATAACAAAAGAAGAAGAGTGTGTTTCGTTGTTCTTCGTGAATTTGTATGTAGCGTGGGACGTGGCTCTCCGAACGAAACCACAGCGTGGGACGTGGGTCTCCGAACGAAACCACAGCGTGGGACGTGGCTCTCCGAACGAAACCACAGCGTGGGACGTGGCTGTCCGAACGAAACCACAGCGTGGGACGTGGCTCTCCGAACGAAACCACAATCCGATCAAAAAAAAATATTAACCTGTGTATAAAGTACACGGTTCCTTACAAGTTAATTATATTCGAATTTAAACTTTCGTGACACATGTCTAAAATGCTATCCCTACTAATAAATCCACGGTTAAATTCACGTGTCACGACAGGCTACATATTTTTCATATATATATATTCACATATTTATTTATTGCGATCATGTTCATTATAGGTAGGTACCTACAATAGGTGTTAATATAACAGTTGGCAGTGTCACATGAAGACCCTGCTGTAAGGGTATTTCGAAGCGACATCGCCGCTCTAGAAGAGTTTAACCGTGGATTTATTAGCAGTATTTAAGTAAATTACCTATATGGCAAAATATCCTTCGATAATAATATAACATTTCACAAAAATAGAGTCATAATGTGTTTTACTTGTAATTACCTAAAAGCTGCTGAAATACTAAACAATACTCCTAAGTGGCCACTTTTCCTTCGACAGGAACATTGCATGTAAGAACTTGGTAAATTATAATAAATTATATCAATATTATTTAGCTCCTGCTAACCGACCGAGCTCGCTAATTGGAATGCAATAATACATAATTAGCTATAATTATGTCATTATTATAATTTCCCGGCTTGTCTAGACCTCCTTGTGCATTTTCAAGTCAAATAAAGGATAATTGTTAAGTAAGTGTAGTAAAAAGCTTAGATTCTCATATAACACTTTAAATTCTTGCGCTATGCACTTAGAAATACTTTTACTAGGTACCCAACGCGATATTTATAATCGGAGTTATTCGAGACCACGTTCTGTGCACGTCAAGACGAAAATAAATGTAAATAGTCAAAGGGTTAATATAACACGTTATTAAATTTACCTTTATTATGTCTATGCAATTGGTCATCTTTACAAAAATGGTTAGGTATCGTGTCGGTATTAAATTTTGATAGTCTTTGCAGTTGCTACGAAGATTCTCACGGCTTCTAGGCTATAAATGTAGTTTTTTTTTTACTACGTGGCAAACAAGCATACGGCCCGATGGTAAGCAAACACCCACCATTCTGAAGTTGCAAGAGTGTGTGTGTGTGTGTGGGGGACACACACACACACTCTTGCAACTTCAGAATCGCTTGACAACAATACAATACAATACAAATACTCTTTATTGCACACCTCACACAAACAAAGCCGTTAGACAGAGAAACAATACAATAACATGTAGGCAGAGGTAGACAACAGGCGGTCTTATCGCTGAAGAGCGATCTCTTCCAGACAACCTTTGGGTATCGGAGAAGATGATAAAACTAGATTATGGTGCAGAGATTATAATCAGCCAAAAATCAAAATAATTATGTATAAATACACGTACATAAATAGCTCTATATATAAACATACATACACAATCATACATATATACAAATATCACAAATAAAAATATATAATACATAAACAGTCAGCCAAAAAAAAAATACAACCGAATTGAGAACCTCCTCCTTTTTTTTTAAGTCGGTTAAAAATAATAAATGTTCTTTAAGAAGAGATTTGAAGTTGCCGATAGATTTAGCTTGTCTTATATCAAGACAAGTTGTGTTTGAATGAGATAGATATATCATAGGCATAAGTAATGTTTAGTGTTGTGGTATGAAATTATTCACTAAAACCGATTGAAACCTTGGGCACAAGCTACAAGAGCTACCACACAATCGGACATAACCAATTAAGGATACCACGCCCTGATATACTCACCAGTTTTTCACCTTCCCGAGTTACGACATCGTATCGTGCCGTCTCGCTCGATCGCGTCGTGAAAGAGACATGCAATCGTCGTGACAGCTGTGTCCATACTGAATGACATTAATATTCATTCGGTGATTGATTTCATGTTCTATATAGTTTCGTATATGGTCAAGAGTTTGGTGCGTTACTAAGTGAAGCATAATTCTCGATGTTGACTCATGACTGTATATCTGCTATGTATTTTATAGAATAAAAGGATAATAATAACTCAATCGAATTTAGGGTAAATGACTCAACTAGGCTCTACTTTTATCTAGGTTTAAAACAACAACTAGCTGTATTCGGAATGAAGAGTTATTTTCATTGGATTTAAAGTTTTTTTTTTTAATAGGTAGCTACTCACAGGCTGTAACTGTTGTGCATATAGCACCGCTATTGCACGGTTTTCACAGGACAGACCGCGAGCTGTGTCGTGGCGAGATAGACTATCCGTCTCTTTCTAATTAGGACACTTAGAAAGAGACGGGTAATTCTACGTCTCCAGCTTCGTAGGTAGGGTCACTACCAACTAGGCTACAGAAGTCGTCGAGCTTTCAAAACATTGTTTTTATACTCGTCGACTTTAATGTTTGAATTTAGACTTCGCACACTTATAATCACATACTTTTTTCTATGGCAGACCCAACTCAACTATAATAAACGATTATACAACTGCTTAGACAACTATAATGAAATTTAAAAAAAGACATCAACGAAACGCTGTGCCGGTGGGCTGTGCGCTCCGTTTCAGCAGGGCTTAGATTTTCATTAGATACCAAGTTTTTTTAATTTGTTCAGTTGACGCATAGAAGAAGTTTTGTGTAGGTACAAGAGTTACACAATTAGCTCTTAAATTCTCGTACCTTACTTAAGCCATCGGCAAGCCTCGTTTCCTACACAAGGTAGGTACTCGAATTTAAGAGGCCTCATTGTGTAACGGTTGTAAAAAATACCATTTACTTTTGACACCTATATTAGAGGTTATCTACAGCGAGGGAAGTCAAATTTAGAGTATATACTTGACGCCGTATATAGATTCCAAAAAAATAACCTTACAATTGCCATTAAAATTAAGAAAAACCCGACACTGGTAATGGCAATTTTAAGGTTATTTTTTTGGAATCTATATACGGCGTCAAGTTTAGACTAATAGAGATGTTTTGTGTTTTTGCGTGGCGCGAGGAATGCGTTGCGCTCATTAATAAAACAATAGCGCATTAGCGCAAAATTGGCCGCATCATGCGAGGCGGCACTCATGCCTGTTTTTATCAGTGTAGCGGGGACTGAACCAGTAGGTGCACAGTCTATTTACATATGCAAAAGCTAGTGCATCTCTTCTCTGTTCGGAAAAACCACAATCTACGTAATGGATTTTGAAATATAGAGGCGCTATTTGCATTACAGTATTTTCACCGACACTTGATGCGGATAACAATATTTTAAACATTAATACTTGTATTAATTGAATAAAGCCTAGATGTATCTAAACATCAATAGAGATGATCATAAAATTCATAATACTTGGTGTAGGTATATGATGAGAGGATTGGTCGTATGAGAGTAGGTATTACTTGATAGTGAGACTCAAGGGGTGTTCACGTAACTTTTCAAACACACGTTAGGACAACTTAACTGACATTTTCCCATACAAAGAGTGACATTTAGAAAATTTAGATATACCTCTCACTATCTCTAAACGCACAACAGTATACAGAAATCCAATCGTAATCAGAGATACGACAATAGAGCAAGTTCAGTAATTTAAATATTTGGGAAGTATCATTACCCGTGACTCTAGGTGCACCCCTGACATCGTACAGAGGATTGCTATGGCCAAAAAGGCATTTAATAACAAAAAACATCTCTTAAAAGCACGCATATCAAAAACAGCTAAAAAGCGCCTGATTAAAGTTTACATTTGGAGTATTGCTTTATCCCATATAAAGCAAGCGAGTCGTGGACGCTAACCCAGAGAGACAGAGAACGACTAGAGGCCTTCGAAATGTGGTGCTGGCGAAGGATGGAAAGGATTAGCTGGACGGAGAGAAAGACAAACGAAGAAGTTTTAAGAATGGTAGATGAGAAAAGATGTTTACTAGGATGTATTAGAAATAGGAGAGGCAAGATGGTGGGCCACCTGATACGGCACGACAGTTTCTTCCTTAACATCCTGGAGGGTAAAATTGAAGGCAAGAGAGGCAGAGGAAGGCCTAGGCTAACATATTTTAGCCAAATAAAAGATAAAGCTGATGCCGAGTCATATGAGGAAGCCAAGAGGCTGGCAATGGACAGAGAAAAGTGGCGGTCACTCCACCGACAAGAGCTAGGCTCTTAAGTATTGATGGTGATGAGATATACCTGACGCGCGTACATTGCGCTACGTGACCGACCTTGCATGTGCCTCTAACTTTCAACATATCGAATCCCCAAATCAACCAACAACGCGTTCATAAGCACCAATATATACGTCTGCTTGATAGTAAACAGACGCCATACGTCAGTTTGCTACTGTTTTGTTATAAAAACGGTTTTTTAACTTGATAAGTACACCGTCAAAGGTTTCCATCAGCCATTGTTAAATCCTACTTATATCCTACTGCCTACTTATACGAGTATAATATAAATAAAATAAAGTTTGGATGTTTGTTACTCAATCACACTTATACGGCTCAACTGATTTGGATGACATTTTGCACGAAGATAGATTATAGCCTGGATTAAAATATAGGACAGTTTTTATCCACGCAGACGAAGTCGCGGGCGGAAGCTAGTAATAAATAGTATACTATACACGGCTACTGCATGCTGCGTGGCCAGTTCTAGCCTAGAACTTGGCTTGAAACGTGTCTAGATATTGTTGTTGGTTCCTACTGTGTCTGTGTGGGCTGCGCACGAGTGTATTACCGCGCTAATGTGTCGGATCTCCGGCATTACCCGCTAATGAGCCGTGCCCGACTTTCAGCCGTCTTTCATAACAGCCGCGCCCAGTACTACTTCCACCGACGCTTTTTTGGACGTTCTTACCCCATGCGAAGGTTTTTAGGACGATATTGCCTAATTGTAAAAGATTTCCTATACATAATTGTTGCGTTTAATTGATCACGTTATCAATTTTGCGTGCTTATGACCTCAAAGCGTAACCGTGACCGTAAGCAATTAACTAGTAGGTACTAGCAACGCAGCCAACTGGCTTAGATCTCTTAATGTGTTTTTATGTAGCCTATTCGAGTAAGCTGTACGGTTAAATAAATATTAACTAAGAACTACCTCAGTTCTCTGCATTTATTCGTCATCGTCATCTTGCCCCAGTTTACTTCGTTAAAATATGTTTGTCTCTTTTAATTACACAACTGGCAAATTAACTAAACTGAGTCTATATTAAAACATTTAAATAACGACAAACTTCAACTGATACTTTTGTTCTATTTTTAACCGACTTCAAAAACAAAGGAGGAGGTTCTCAATTAGGTTGTATTTTTTTATTTTTTTATTATTATTATTATTTTATTTTTCAATGTTTGTTACCTCAGAACTCCGTCATTGATGAGCCGATTCGATTTTTTTTTAATTCGATTAAATTTGCTCTCGGAAAGCAGTTCATGTGGTAATATATGAAAGCAAACATATTATTCTCCACTAGCTGCAGGAAATTACTTGTAAATTACAATCTTCCCCGGTAAAACATGATCGATTAAAAAACTCTCAATAATCGAATTATTAACGTAAACAACTCCTCCTAATGGCGGCCGGCTGCAGTTTACTTAATCACCTGAAATTACGCGCCTGCGCCGTACATCATATAAAATAGAGCAAAACCGCGCAACTAAACTTGTATTTGCAGTATACTGACTTGGTACAAACGCCCAGCGTACACAATGGCTGAGTAGTTGTGGGCGTAATCGCCTAATCGCTAATGCTAGCGATCTGTCATTGTAAACTCACATTTTCTCTACTCTGAAATCTACAATTCTCTTTCAATCTACAGATGATGAGTTGTTATGTCTACATGTCTATGGCGATCAAGTGTAACAAGCGTTATTTGTATGTGGAAATGTATTTATTTTATTTCATTTGTACAAAGGCGCCGGAAAATTCCGATTCAATAACAATATTAGGTTAAGTAAGTTCAATTTCCATTTTTATAAAAAAAAAAAGAAAAAACAACAAATTCTAATTAATAATAATTGGCTCTACAGACCATCCATCTATCGTCTCATCTCCGTTAATGACGAAATAGTCAGTGTCGTTTTACTATACTTTATAAAGTCTTACAAATTGGGTATAAGCGCAGTGTGACGTGTTTGATTTCGATTTGGTTTATTTTATATCTGTGGCCCGTGCGGGCCATCAATAACGACAAAAAAATAAGCTTTTGTCAGAATCTGCCACTATTTAACACAAGGTGATATATAAAGTGTTTACGAAATAAATGCGACCATGATAACAACCTGGCCTGGATACATAAAGCGGGTGATGGGAGCCTATCGAGAAGTCTGGTCAACAAGAATAGGACATTATATCACGATCCTCAGCATTGAGGGAACGACTGATGATGATGACGATAATAGCAACTTCTGAATTGCGATACTTGTCAATCGAAACTGTCTCTTAAAGTTCAGCAGGATAGACTCGTACTTATTCTAACTAACGAGCGTTTTTTTCAAAGTCAATCAACTGTCTGAACAGTTTACATCGTGTCGGGAGGTTCTCTCGCTTGTCGTTAACCGGCACGTCGGCTCTCGGGCTCTCGGGCAGAAACGATGCATTACGTGCTTTCAATATCGGAATTACAGCCCGCGACGTTGTAGTGTAGTGTATCATATCATCCACGAACAGTGACCACTAGTGGACCTTATGACGATGGAATACGATGCATGAATGGTCAGTTGATTATCGGTGCAGAACGCTTAGTCGAGATATGTGTTAAGTGTTGATGTATGTTCCTGTGGATTCAGTTACACAAGTTAAATGTTCCTGGATTTTCTATGCATACCTTTAAAAATGTAGTTAAATTATTTGTTTTTGTATATAACCTGCACTCTTACGAAGAATGCAGATGGAGACGCGTCATTACATGTAGCCTATAGGTAGCCTGTGTCTATCCCGAAAAAATAAAATCGAAAGCATTATTGCGCACCATAAACATCCATATTAGGGTGAAGGTATTGACAGGATCGTTTTGTCCGGAAAATCATCCCTTAAAAGGATAAATTGGGGATGAAAGTTAATACGGAAGTCGTGGTCGAAGTCGCGGGCTAGTGTCAAATATAAAATAAACTATTATTAACACTGTCATTTCATCAATAAATTAGGTAAAAGCATAGTAAAGTAGGACGAGCGTTGCATTTAACATAAGAATTTCCTGTCATTTTTTAAAGCTTTTTTAATTTTAATCTAGAATTTAAGAACAAGCATGCAAAATTCAGCTAACTAGGTATATCCCGAATACGGAAAACTAACTTTAAAAAAACACTTTTTTTTTCATACAAAAGCAGCCTTTGTCACCCGGAGCATCATTTCGAATCGATTGATACCTTATTCACCAACATCGGTTCAGTAACTTAAACGCTACGGTACAGTCAAGTGAAAAAATATAGTTGCGTACAACTTTCTCATAAATATGTCCCATCGCTCTTATGTCCGCGGATAAAGGTTTCGGTACATATTTATGAGAGGATTAAATCGATACAAATAAAATTTAAATAAATAAATAAACAAACTTTTGCACTTGGCTGTACACACGTACAAACAAGCATATACTGCTAAAATCATAACCCTTCCTTTCGGCTTCGCCCTAGTCGGCCAACAACGAACACTAAGTACCTACACTGTCAAGCCTTTTTTACACAATGACCATAATTCCTGGATTATAACATTTATAACATGCAACGTAGAAAACTTGTTCTATAATCATGTGACAGCACATTAATTTTGTAATATCCTGTCAATTATATATCTACAATGTGCAGCGGACGTGAGTGGAAAAATAATACATTAATAGAAGTTAGTTGATGCTGCTGATAGCCATGTCTCATTTAACTATTTACGTGTAATGTAAAATACTTAAGCTGAATAAATACTTATAAAATGCTGCTGAATAAATACTAATAAAGGCTGCTTAATAAATACTTATATTATAAAGTAACAATTGTTCTAAGCGTCTAAGGTTTTTTCACTAGGACGCCTGTAGGTAGGTAACTAGGTAACACATAATGTAAGTAGATGTAGGCCTGTACCTACATATGTAGGTAGGTATGTGGAAAGAAATACTTACAATAAATATGATTGTAGGTATACTCGTACCTTATTATATAAATTGGATTAAAAATAGGTTACAAAAACCGGCGTCAAGGAGTATCTACATAGTGGAGGAATCTCCAAAAAAGTATGAATGTCATGTTACGCTAGTTATGGCGTTGGATGCTTCCACATCTTCATTCCAATAGGCACAACTTAACAAATCTTTCTATCAATAAAAGCGTGTTGGGAAACTTGGGAAAAAAGAAGACAATAATATGAAAATTGTGGCTCGATTTCTTAGCTCCCAAGGCTGCAGTAGCAGGCATCCACAGGCTACGGTGTCTACGTACCATCAGGCACACCGTATGCTTGTTTACCACAGTCGTGCTATTAAGAAATTGTGATATTATGATATCATAATGAATATTCATTAGTGTCGTCCAGAAAGGATCGCTGCTATTTTTAGAATTCCACAGTGTTACAAATGTTACGATATGACGACGTGTCAAAACTGATTTCAGATCGTCCATAGACAACGGATTATCATACCGACGCACCCTCCGCGCAAGCGCGTTGGATTCCATATCTCATTCATACGAGATTCAATCTTAGTCAGTTGTTGTAGAGTCGGTTTTGCTGTAAGAGGTGCTGCTTGGGCGGGTATTACCCCCGTTGTGATTTAGATGTGTCACCGACGGGGGGTCGAGGGGTGAGTAGGGTTGTCAAACAGGCGGTTTAGGGGTTAGATATGATGATTTTTGAGAGAACGCTATTCGCAGCGTCTGTACTATCTGGGGGCACAGCAGTGCGGGAGCCAAGTCGAGCAAGTCAGCGGCACGGCCGTACCATCCTTTTCTAGAAGCAGTTCAGGCCATCTTCGACCCCCCTATAACTTCGTTATGGATAAAACTAGAAGCTTGAATTTTCAGTAACCAAGCAGGCATTGTATAAACACGGTATATATCAAAATTCATTAAATTTCAACCAGTACTTTAAGAATTGTAACTGCCAAGCCAGCCAAGTCTCAGGCATTCTTATTAATCCTTATTTGCTACCTAAATAAAATTTTGTGACTTGGCGATCTCAAGTTATTTTATATATTAAAACACTGCACGACACAAGAATCTTGGCTAGAAACCATCCCGAGAAACAAGACTATCGATAAAAAAAACTACACACTTAAATAGAGGTTCATAAGCTTTTTACCTATCAGTAGGTACACTAATTAACGCTAAATGTAAACTAAGCTAAGAAAGTAGTGTGTAATAGGTTCATCCGAGTAGAAGCCACGATACCACATACATACACACAGATCAGATACACATGTTAAAGTTACAAAGCCAATCGTTTGCGTCGGGGATTAAAAACCAAACTTGCCGTTACCAAAAGCGAAGTCATACTATTTGCAATCTTAAAAAGCGTCAACCCTAGTAATACATCGCCGCGGGGCGCCGGGGTGAGATGAGGGATGGTGGGAGCCCGTTCGTATTGCAGTGCACCCGCTATGACTTGTTAAGGGTGCTGCGATGTAGGTGCCAGTAGGTGTCGGGTATTTCATAGTTTTCATACCTACTGTATGTTTGATCAGTATTAGGTAGGTAGTTAACGCCTGATGTTTTATGGCTCTTAGGCGTGGCGTATTTACGGAGTCAATTTAGCAAACTTTACAATGAAAACGAGTAAGATTATACAATAAAACAATAATACCTACAAATATTCTTTATTTAATACTAGCTTCCGCCCGCGACTTCGTCTGCATGGACCCGGGATAAAAACTATCCTATATTTTAATCCAGGCTATAAACTATCTTCGTGCAAAATTTCATCCAAATCGGTTAAGCCGTTTAAGCGTGATTGAGTAACAAACATCCAAACATCTAAACATCCAAATATCCAAACATCTAAACTTTCGCATTTATAATATTAGTAGTAGATATAGTATAAAAAAAGCAATTTCAAAGAGAAACAAAAAAATAACTTAACATGTACGAGTAGGTAGGCAATAGGCAAATTACTTTTAAATGAAATAAATAATGACGTTCTTAGGTAAGAGGGAGCGAGGTGATTCCCATATGATTTAATTACATCAAAAACGCGTATCCAAATTGGTTTCAGGTTATCAATACATTAAATAAATAGATATAATTGTATCATACTTATAAACCTACCTACCAAATATGTATAATTTAACTGTATATTATATTTGGAAGTGATTGACCGGTCGATAATTATCGGAAGGCTATAAAATATTTCCTGCGGAAATGGATAGATTAGAACCAATCACAACTTTCGAAAAAAGGGTGGCCGTTCACCTCAGACAGACAGACAAAATATAGGTACACCAGTGGAACTAGTTAATACCATCCCTACTATCCTACTAATGTATCCTACTAATATTATAAATGCGAAAGTTTGGATATTTAGATGTTTGGATGTTTGTTACTCAATCACGCTTAAACGGCTCAACCGATTTGAATGAAATTTTGCACGAAGGTTGTTCTGGATTAAAATATGGGATAAGTAGTTTTTATACCGGGTCCACGCAGAGGAAGTCGCGGGCGGAAGATAGTTACTTTACTTACCTTACTGAGGTACTAACTACAACATTGATAAGAAGATTTTTAACCAGGCAGCAAACAAGTTGTACTACTCTCCAAAGAAAGGTCACAGAAAGGCGAACTCAATTTACAGTAACAATAGAAACCTGAAAGGCCCTTCGCCGCGATCTTTGCCTTTAAATGCGAACCGGAAGTAGTGTTGAACGTCCGGTTCCCCGGCGGAAATGGACTCTAAGCTACATTGTTTTCTTGTGGCCGGAATTGGTTTATGGCAAGCGTTTGGTGATTATTGATCATCAGTTATGTCGTTTTGGATCGCGTAATGCGTTTCATTTGGCAACATGTTGTTAGGATCTTCATGCATATTATGCGTTTATTTACCGTTATTTATAAAGCCGCGAAACTTGAGTGGGACTGGGCCGGGCACGTCTGCCGCATGCCGGAAGACTTGTGGGCTAAAATCACCACCAAGTGGGTCCCACACAAGTCCACAACCTACCCGTCGGAGATGGCGAAACGAGGTTGATTCTGGAGGGAGACTGCACAGAACAGGGATAACAGGGGAACAGGGGGGGGGGGGGGAGAAAAAGAGGGAGAGCTTCGCCCAGCAGTGCAATTGGACAACTAAGGCTATTAAGTAATAACTATTGAGTTAACAGTTATTAACGTCATGTCGTTTTAATTTGGAGCAGCCAGTCAAAGGGCTTCTAACAAAAGGGATGTCCACTCGTTAGCCACCATCAAAAGATCATTAAAATACGATACACGAAAGCTTGACAGTTCCTTTAACTGTAGGTACTATTAATCTATACATTATATAATTTATATAGCATGCAATCTACGCTGAGGCGCCCGCCCTAATCCCAAGCTTCTCATTGAAGGTCATTGTATTTTGATCAAAAGCAGGTAGGAGTTTATTCGCAGAAGGATGCACGACAAGCAGAGATGGGTTATGATATTTCCATAAAATTGACACTTAGTCCCATTCGAGGTCACGCATGGCTACGTGTGCTACGTCGTAGCGCGTAGCAGCGTTTTCCGTCCTGTAGCGGAAATCACACGTAGAGGCATGGCTCATATGTGAGTCATTGGCCTGGAAGAGGTGATGGTAGATTACTTATCTAGTTGTCAAATGTATGGGAACCTGATGGGAACACAGCCTAGCACAACTGTGGTGGACGCGCAGCCTAAACGCTACAACTTTACCCGTGTTGATGCAACCCACACTTAGTCCGTAATTTGTCTTACAAATCTAGCCTATCCGATCCAGGCAGTTTTATGTGCTTCGATAGTGCGCCGACGCGGCCGGAAGTGCTGTAAACGCGCGCTTTCCACTTCCGGCGATATCGCGATGGAGCATTAAGCCTTTTGGATAAAGGATATTAAAGATTGTTTGTAGCAGCTTCAGCAAAGCTCTAATTCAGATGTAACTGAGGAATTGAGATTAGATGGAGTTGCACGAGTCCATAGGCTAGACGGGCCGCACGTTTGTTTGACACCGACGTTTCACATTCGAGTCTAATTGATTAGGGTAAGTCCGGGGTAGATGGCCATAAAAGGGAGATGGCCCATCGAAATATTTAATGGAACCATTTCGCGAGTTTTTTTTATTTCGCTTTGCTTTGTGACGTTCACGGGTGCAATTAACAATTAGGCGAAAAAAAGCACAAAGTAAGTAAAATCGTCTTTGATTGTTTAGGCTAGTGTCAATATTTTTTGGGGAGGTTATGTTTTACCTGGTTATGATGTTAGTTTCTCAAAATAATGCTGTTTTTTGTATTTGTTTCAAAGTATATGAGTGTCTCATTGTTCTAAGGTCAGATTTTGGCAAGTCGTGTCATGACTTGTTTTTATTTTAGGTGTGGTCATCTCTCCCGCAAGAAAAAGAGAGATGGCCACTGGCTAAGTTTTAGTCGGTGTGCCATATGATATGATGCTGAATGTGTGTCTAAAAGGAAAGAAGAGTATATAAAAGGAGAGGATAAAATAATTCAGGAAAGCTAACAAGAAGAAAATATCCATAAATGCCAGCTCGGTGTGTAAACGAAAGAAACTGCCGCGGCTGTGGGGATAATTATTATACCTTAGTTATCTTCTTCGAAGACTGGTTTCAGCGTAGTTTTGACTGCCTAAGAATTGCACCGAATTCGAGAACACGTGCTTAAGAATAAAAAACATAATGATAAACATACGAACTGAGAGAGTTAAGTTATGGCCATCTTTCCTGTAAAGGTATGGTCATCACACCCGTACACCTTGGGTTGGGAGAGATGGCCAATCATGTTTTTTTTTTGCAACAGTTTTTTAGAGGTGGTTTGTATAGATATTATACTTTTTTTGTTTAATAATCCAAAGTTAACTAGCCAAAGTTTAATAAAAAATAAAAAAATGTATTTGTAATATGTAAGCTTTTATTCCAAAAAAAACTATCGTCAACTACCCCGGACTTACCCTAATAAATTCAGTTCCTAAGCGAACCCAGCAACTGTAATGACCTAACCTAACATAATATTATCTTATTGACCCAACCTAACTTAACACGTATTTAAGAAAATAGAAGTGGACGTTTCTAGGCAAAATTGCATTAGGTCCGAAAACTGATTCTTGGATAACAGCAGGTAGTACCTAGATTGATACATTTGATATAGCGTAAATTGGTAACCCTACGCCCAAAAAATTGCATGTAATTGATGTACTTATAATCATCAAATATATAATAATAATTTCGCAACGTTTGACGGAAATCTAAAACCAATAATCAATTTCATCTACAATTCACCCCATCAACTCCTCACAACTCGACACAAAAGATAAATAAAAATTAAACGGCTACCAATTTCAAACTAAACATTAATCAAACAAAATAAATTTACTCAGCTCACAAAGACATCCCCCGTCCCCTTCCAACACCCTTAAACCCCTATAACCATCTCGATTACCCGTAAAAATGGCAAATGGGGCCGCTGAATTTGTCGCATAATATAGCGCCGTCTCTCTCTCTCCTAAATGGGTCGACAATAAAGTAATATACAGATAAATAGCTTTCCGTTTAAATTTCGGTCCAAATTCACGCCACTTAATTGCGCGACTCCCCTCGTTACACCCGTCCCGTTTTCTCCTGCGAAGTTGATAACGGCGTCTCGCTCTGTAATCCGTAGGGGAGTATAATCGAGCACATAAGTGCTTAATCGTATTTCGGGGTTTGAATAGCTACCCTTTATTTATTCAGTGCCCTCGTTGTTATGAGTTGCGATTCCCTTTTCGCATGATCCCATTAAATTCATTGTTTGCTGTAACGGTAACCAGAACATTGGGTCACTTTCGTATGCGTGTTTAGGAGGTTCTCCTGTGTATGTGTGTGTGTGTGTGTGAGTTGTGTACCTATAGAGTAAAAAACACACATCAACGATTAGGGGACACATTCGACCAAAGACTCGATGGCAGATGCGTTTAGAGTAACTCTATTAAAGTTGTGTCGCCGGGAAGCAAATTTGCATCAAATAGCTATAATTGGTTTATGGCTGTTTAAATTAGTTCTAGCTGGGGCGAGGGTGGTTTTAAATGATGTGATGATGTTTTTTGTATTATTTTGCTCTTATTATTTATGCGCCCTCTCACTCGTTGGGAAGACGACATAAAGAGGACAGCCGGCTCGCTCTGGTACGAAGTGGCACAGGACAGAGACACATGGGCATCCTTGGAGGAGGCCTTTACCCGCCCGTTCTTGCAGACCAGCTTATTACTAATACCTAGCTTTAAATGTAATTTATGTAAATTTAAGTTTAAGTTTTTTACTAACCAACGATATATGTAACTTGTTTTGTAAGTATTCTGCAAGAAATAAAAGGCTTCTTTTTTATTTTTTATTATTATATTATTTATGCGCGGGTAGTTAGTGTGTTGTAACCTCATAATCGGCATTTTATTAAATCAATTACAAATTTTAGCGAATCTCGTTTATTTCTTTCTTAATATTATCTAACGCACTGGTTTGTTACTAATATTCGCCGGATACCTTCGATGTCCGATGGCGCGGGTTGGCCCCCACAAGGTGGACTATGACCTGGTAAAGGTTACTGGAGTCCGCTGGATGCGGGTGGCGCAGGACCGGTCACTTTGGCACTCTTTGGGGGAGGCCTATGTCCAGCAGTGGACGTCTTTCGGCTGATATGATGACCTTCGATGTCCATAATTTCATTTGCCATAATTACCAGATTTTCTCTGAAACCGTGACATTTGCAGGGCAAATTATATATACCTATATATTTCAAAATATTGTTAATAACTGACAGAGTTCTATAAAAACATCAACATCATAAAAATAACACAGACCGATCGAGAACATCTTGTTTATGACATCACCGGAAAACTGATACCTATATCAAGAATGTGAAATATAATACCATAAACCATAACCATAACATGCCATAACCTTTAATCTCATAACCGTAATCTTTTGGTGCAGTGTCCAGCACATAGGGGTTGCGCCCGGCGCGGCGGTCCCGAAGGGCGCCAGTAATGGAGGCTGGAGGTATTTGGTGTCTATACTGTCTAGTGTCTATGGCAAGGGAGGTTCGGCCGGTCGGGGGGTGTCGTTGATATAACGTTTTTGGAATAATATTATGTTTTGCATACCGTAAAATACTCTTTATTGCACATAAAAATCAACACAGCGAGTCCTATTTTGTTCTATGCTACAGAAAACAAGAATAAAAAGGTCAAAACACTGTACCCCGGCGACTACGGAAAACTACTCAACTGAAAAAAAAACTGTTTTCTTTTACAAAATGTAATCTATATACCCGGAGCATAATTTCGAATTGATTGATACCTCATTCATCAAAATCGGTTCAGTATCTTATACGCTCAGGAACACACGTAAATACAAACATACACTGCTAAAATCCCTGTCTTCCGTCCTGCCATAGCAGAGCAAAAAAGAGTAATTTAAACTGTATGGATGGCTAAATAAACGAGTTACCTAGGTATATGTAGATATCAAAAGTGAAGTTGTGGCAAAATTACAATATTTTGCGACTTGGAATATTTTACTCATTCATGATCAAAAACGATTATAAATAAAAGAGGCGTTTGTAGAACTATCTAAAGGTAAAGCAACTAAATAACTTAATGTCTGTTTTCAGCATTTAAATATCAACTTACCGAGGCCAGTAAGGACTTAACCGCCTTAGTTTCTGTCTGACATAGCAACTTTCTTGTAAAGCCAGTTTTACTGATGGTGTAAACCATATTGCGTCAAAGGTTTGTGGAACTAACTATATGCCTTTTATTACTTTGCAAGAACTGTATTGGTTAACTTTCGTTAGCTTTCTTTAAGTATCGTAAGACAATGGTAGATGTGGACAAAAGATATTTACAGGTGGTGAAAAAACCTTTACAGAAATCTTATGTCGGTACGAGAAAACTTATCTTTTATTTGCAACTTATGTATGTGGTTAAAGCATGTTTAAAGCTGTTTATGGCGACAAAAAGTTGAGTAAAACCGGCACAAAGACGACGAGTGAATGGGCTGGCTAAGTCATGTATGCTCATAATGAAAGTACACCTGTGAAGCGGCAGTCGGCCTTTTGACTTTATGTGATTCTAAGGAGTAGTTAATTACGTAAAGAGGGTTAAGGACAACACAACTGTCGTTTTCATATACCAAAAATGACATTTAAATTTAGGTACCTACTTAACGTAGAAACGTAACGAAACCAGCTTATATGAAAGGATATTCTTATTTGATGCATAATATGTGTCAGTTCTTCCGAAGAACGCAAGATGCCCCACGTCTTTTGTAGAGCTTGCAAGCAAACTAGGATCATATCTACGGCCTGATGATAAGCAAACACCGTGAAGTATATCGTCGGGGTATATAAACATTCTGTGAACTGTCACTAATGTTCTCTTCCCAAGCATGTTCTCCATACTCCCGTTAACGACATCGCATTGGCTCACGGGCCATTGCGCCGATTGATATTTGATGTCGACGCCTAATGTAGCGTGGCGTGTTCGCGCACCCTCCCTTATATAACTACTAATTGATTTAGACTGTGTGAAAATGATCGGTTTTTTATGGTATGTAAATGTATTGTCTCGTTAAAATGTCGTTTATCTATAAAGAAAACTCGTGGTAATTTCAATTGATTAGTGCGTATAATTAAACTTCGTGTACATTTAATAAAGTACATACATAAAAATCTGTATTTTTTTCCATAAGGGATAGGCTGAGCACATACTGTTTAATTTTGTGGGGCATTCTGCAATATTGTAACTAGGTTTCAAAATGAAGACAATGTGATATTGCAGTGATAGGGTAGGACATGTATCTTATAAGATACAATGTCAAGAAAACGGATGTGGGTTCAGTTTAGTTCCTGTTACACACCTGTGTAACAAGAGTATAGCGCGAGTGCTCTATACTGAACGGCCTAGCCCTCCCAAGCCGCTACATAGGTATAGTTAAGTTTAAAACAATAAAACCCTGGCCCGCTGCTCAAACTTTTAAAACAAACGAGCCATAAAACATACAAAATCCAAAGCAATAACCTTATCTGGAATCGGTAAATCATTAAAATATCGCAATAATAATAACTTATTAAATTTTCCATTAGCCCTGGAAGCTATGGCGGCTGTGCAGCAATTCAAAATGTCAGTAAAACGTAATTTGCCGCTGGATTGCCGTGAAATTGTGCAAATGTTATGGCTTACATTACTACGAACAAGTTATAAACTTATTATTTACCTACCGCTGATAAAGCTTAATCGGAAATTACTCTTTTTTATTTTTGGACTGAACGAGATTGTTATTGGTTTCTGAGAGTTAACTGAAATGCTTTACCTTTTATGGGGCTAAAACAATGTACGCAATGAGTTACATGTACATGCGGTCCCGAAAGAAAACTTTTATTGTACAGTATGTCTCGCTGTAAACTGTGACGGAAAGTGCCCTTTTTTCGTCTCGGGACCAAAGGTTGTTAACATTTAAAATTGTTGTCCAAACACTTTATCATTGCCAAAAGCGATACTTATCGCGTCTTTGAAACAAATCTGGTTTGTTAGCATGACTTGCACGTTTTTTATCCATGTATTTTGTTAACTTTAGGTACTTAATAATAATAATAATGAAATGAAATGGTAATTTCTTTTCCATTTGATTATAGATTTAGAAATATTCAACGTATGAGATTTTCTATTTAGTCATGATCTTGAACTACACATTTCTTATATTTAAACGTAGACCAGGTAGGCACTTTATTTACAAATTATTTAGTAGTTTAGACTTACTATTACATATGGATTTCCGAAATAACGTCCAAATACAAACAGTCTTCAGTTGTAAATTTCTCAAACGCGACATTGGCTGTGAGCGCAATGAATAGATTTTTCGCGCCATTAAACTTGACAAATTGTTTCACAAAATGGCGGCTGATTTTTACGCGGGAAATCTATTCTCCCTCGCAGTTTCAGATTTTCTTTCAATAGCGTATGAAATATGGTTAGGGTGCGATGTATTCTGTTCGACAATGGGTTGAGATAATAAATTACAGCGTTGTTGCGGAAGTAATGGTTGAAGGTCTTTAACCCCTTCAATGAAATGGTCGTTTGAAATAAATAACTATCTATTACATAAGCTGTCATACCCCCACTATACATTATAGTCAGGAACTTTCGTATTACATTTATTACTTTCGTATTCCATACTTATTTCCATAGACATATTAATCAATTTAATGTATTGAATGCGACGGGCATTCTCTATCAATTTACCTTTAGACAAAGCAGAGAGATTATTTTTACTTGGAATTAATATTTTAATTATTAGTAGGTATAATAACGATTTGCAGATACATTAGAAATATTATCCGTAATGTCCTAGGCAAGGATTTAATGTCGTTACATATTATGTTTTGAATAAACATATGTTTTCACTTATTTTCTTCTAATGCTAATTTTCCAAGGAGTCTGCTCAGCTGTGATCATAAAATGTCGAAAAACTCCATAAATTACCATAAGCCTGCGTTTTGTTACCACCACAGACAGTAACATTTTTTTTCTTCCCCAGGTAAAGGTGTGGTTCCAAAACAGAAGAACGAAACACAAACGCATGCAGCAAGAGGAGGAGGCCAAGACGGGAACCAAATCTGGTTCCTCAAGCAAGCCGGACGACCACTTCAACAACTCCTACGAAGACGACGAAGAACTCATCGACATGGACATGGACGAACTAAGTGAGAGTGAAAACGAGACGTAGAACAGACTCGAGTGAGAGGTGTAAATAACTATCGATAGATTCTATTTATTTATTATAGTTTGTGTATATAGTTAGCGGTAAGTGAGTATTTATTACGGTACTCGAATCCAATGAATGAATGTTAAAGAAAATAGTAAACGTATGTGGAAGAGATTTTAAATTAACTAACACAGCAAACATTGGGTGCAACAAAAACTGGAATAACGACTTCCAAGCGCCCATCGCAACCAAATGAAGTTCTAACAATCATCATTGTCTTGGCTCATAAATCATCATATAAAGCGGCCATTATAATTAAATGAAGGAAACCCAAATTTTAAATGGCTTCAAAACGCCTTGTTAGCTCCACGAGTTATTACATAACATAATTGGTCCCATTATAATAGTTTTGGGACTAAATTAATTAAAAATGCCTCTTTGATGCGTGCTCCAGTGATGTGGGTATAATTAGGAGGTTAGATTTTAAACGATGATAAGTATGTTTCTAAACGAAAGCTGTCAATGATAGAAAAGGAACGAGCTTCGCTGATCGTGAGCTGGAATGGGATAGATATAGTTTAGTGATGACGGCCGCGATTAGCGCTGGTTTGTGGGTCTATTATTAAGAGATGCGTTCAGAAACATATCTTGGGCTCGAATCGCGTTTCGTAATTGCTCGCGACGCGCCCAAATTGTTTTTAAACTGTTGACGATTGTTCTCCACGGCTATTTGTCTATGGTCGCGGCGCGATACGATCTTGGATTGGCTTGTTAGGCTTTCACGCGTCAGCTTGAAGCACACCTGCTTTAATTTTGAGTTTGGAATCGACGTGTTAGGAATTTCAATTAATTTGTTCCAATTAAAGATTGAGATAGGTCCCGCTCGAGAGCACAGCGTTCTCGTATTACACGATGTTATTATGTTACAGTCCTGGGAATGTAACTCGTTTGTTCTTACCAAAAAGCCTGGATTTATTCATAATAGCTCTTCAAACCTATTTTAGCTAAAATGCCGATAACATTCGTTTGTCTTTAAGTATCTATCACTTTGACATAAGAAATACTGACTGATAGTCAAATAGCAACTTTTTATGAAACGTGATAAACGCTTTTAAGGCCTCTCACAGACTGGCACAGCCTGGCCGCGGCGGACCATAGTAAACTGGTCATTAGCTGTCAAATTCACTATTGTCCGCCACCGCAGGCCGCGCCAGTGTGTTGCAGGACTTGCAGGCATTATAGGATCAAGTGGCGTCTCTATTTGGTCTAGAGATTCCATTTTTTTCCGTTTAAGCATTTAAACATCTTTAAAGCAATAATAAGTTAAATCGTGTTTTCCGAGTAGGTATAAGTACCTACCTACATATTTGAGTTTTGTTTATTGTTAATGTATAAGAATATTAAATTTTAGGTACCTAACTATCGTTTGGTGTTTGTGAGAAAGAGACAACTCGCATATTGTTAGCTAACGGAGGTCTGTTAAGTTTTATGAATAAGGCGGTTACCTAGCAAGCGTCGTGGCTTTGTCGACCTGAAATGCTACAGTAACCCTCTTTCCCTCGGTAATCTGCTGCAGTTTTATAGAGCGCAATTAAACCTAAGTTAATGAATTGTTTAATTCGCCGAGCGGGCATTGTTCGCGGCAATTAGTCCGGGGTAATCGTCCGCGGACAAGCGCGCTAGGTGACCACTGTGACCAGGCTGGTGCGGCTCCAAAAACTGGAAGCCACGGCAAAATTACGCAAATTAATGCCAACTCGCGTCAATGTCACGCGCAGACTAGAGGATGTCTACTCTATACGTAGGTATAACTCCCAATGGTTTAATTAAACCTGTCATAAACGGCGGCGTGATGTGTGTGAATCAGTGATAGGATTATCATAGTATACAAACGGCCGCCACCGCAGCCGCTACCGCAGGCCGTGCCAGTTTGTGACAGGCTTTAACTATTTAGTTAGACGTATAGATAGAGCATGCTCGCATTTGCTTAATCTGTGGCGGCCACTAATACTATTCCAAGATGGCGGCCGGAAGACATCAAGTAAAATGTTCTAGATAGCCAGTCCATAAAAAAAACATGAAATTGAGAACTGATTAAAAGATACGCTAAACCAAGCGATCCTCAGTTAGATCAGAGCGCGTGCGTCAACCCCGGTACTTATAGCAGAAGCTCTGATTCGAATCCGGCTCGGAGCCATGAATTTAATTTTTTTTCACTTTAATTCGAAATTTAATATCATCATCATCATCATCATGTCCACGGAATGACGTCCACTGCTCAACATAGGCCTCCCTAAAGAGTGCCAACGTGGCCGGTGCTGTGCGCCACCCGCGTCCAGCCGCTCCCGCGACCTTTACCAAATTAAAATACTGAAATTTAAAATACTATCGCATTATTTTGGGGCTAAATGGTCTCGGACCACCTGGCGCCCGGCGTCGTTGCCACACCAGTAATGGATTATAAGGTTAATTTGTATTTGCTCCACTCCTTTGTTCCCGGTTTACGACTGCGTCGGCCCGCGGTTTGGTTAAGTTTTGTATTTGCCTTAAAAAGGTCTCTGAACTGAATTGGAACAAGGAAAAAACGATTTACATTTCACGACAGGCAAATTGAAGAGATGCAATAAGCCAAAATGTTGTAGTAGACAGTACGGGTTTGGGTTCACTTAAATTAAAAACCTCCGACACGACAAGCATAGCTTACAACCATCTCGATAGACAAAATTTCCTCCATCCATTTTGAAGCTAATCTTATAAAACACCTTGTTTGCGTCAGGTTAAAAACAGGAGGAGGTAATTTATTGTTCTTAATTCGACATTCTTGTTTGTTGTGGAAAACGTTGTCAGTCATATTAACCGATTGCAAAACATCTTTATTGTTACATTTTCAAAGCTTGAACGCTATTTTTTATGATAGGTACTATAGGTACTATATGTACCTACATATTGTAACGGGTCGTGTCAGATATTTTCGAGCATTTTATTATTTTGCCGGTTACTGAAGAAATCTCGAAGTAATTGTATTACATAATAGGTACCTATATTCTATCTATACCATTCGACGTGTATATAGGTATATCCATTTTGTTCATTCTTCTAATAATACATCCAAACCTGTATTTAGTTAAACATATCTAATAATACCTGCAGCTTTAATTGCCTCAAGTTACCTATGTTTTCGTTTAGCAATAATGCAATTAAAGTTATAGTTAACAATTATATTTCTTCTATTAGGTTTCCCAATCTGGCACACATTCAGTCAATCAATCATGACTATCATGGTTCATAAGCTATGAAAGAATTAGCCAAGACCTAGTTTTTATACCCCGTATTACATCGCTTTCTCTGCTCCAATATTCAATCTTATGTCCTTGGAATAGAATCCATTTTAGAAACCAAACGGCCGACGAAATGGGAGTTTGGGAAAGCAACTAGGATTAACGATCTCGCCATTTTGAATTGAATCGGCATTCCATTTTCAAGTCGATTAACTGTTAGTCGGTTTTAATTATCGATTTTCTTCATTAAGTGATTCCGATTAGCGACCATGTCCGCATTTTACGATTTTCCGCCGTTTTTAATTGCTCGGGCGATTGCTCGTAATTTACGATTGTAGGGTGTTCGTGCAATAGGTACCTACTAGTACCTATCTATATATGTATACGTATGGTTGAGATTATTTAATGTGGGCAACTTATTATAAAACTGTTATTGGAATGTGAATCTTCAACGTTGGGCGGTAGAGTTGTTTTTTAAATTCGGCCAACTCAAATAATCTTAGCAAGCAAATGCCCACAACTCACTTCATCTGCCTAGCGTTTTTTCCCGGTTGTATCTTAAAAATCTTCCGCTTTGGCATCTAGTCCCAAGATTTAGTGTAGGCACTAGTTTTACGAAAGGGAGCTTCCATCTGACCTTCCAACCAACAACATACTTTACCTAATCCTCTATAAATTATATTATACAGCGTGTCTCCGACTTTGGGGCTTTAAATGCAAATGTCGATTATGCTCCTGAAACTGAACCACTTTTGTTCCGCCACTTTGTAAAATAACAATTATTTCTATAATTTATTAGTGTTTGAACTGAGGCTCTAGTATAAGTTTTACCGAAACAAAACGATACGACCGCGTTCGCGTTTAGCTGTCAAATCCCATACAAATTGAGGGTAAAACGCAAACGCGATCGTAAAGTTTCGTTTCGGTAAAACTTATACTAGAGCCTCTGTAACTGTACTTACCATCAATGTATTGCATACACGGTCTCATTAGATATTTGACATCCATGACACTGACAATTATGAAAACTAACTAATGAATGATGTACATAGAAAAAAATATTTGATTTGTATGGATTAAGGAAAATGTAAAAAGAACGTATTTTTGAAAAGTTGTAGAACAAACGTCGTTTCACGAGCATAATCGACATTTGCATTTAAAGCCAGAAAGTCAGACACGCTGTATATATAAAATCGTATAGGGTAGATATAGCTGGCAAGTCAAAAGGTATAATTTAAACTTAGTTTCCAATTAAAAAGTATTTCTCGTATTTTATATCTCTCGATATTTAGTTTATATGATGTTATAATACCTACTCGTCGCAAATAAACTCGGGAGTTAAGTATATCCAAAAACTAAAACTAAACTACTACTACTACTAAATACTAACTAACAAAAATATTTTCAAACAAAACATTGGCACTGGGTCCATACAGGTATGTAACGCGCCTTTAAGACTTTATGTCTAGTTTTTGTTCCTGATTTTGTCCCTAATATGAGGATGATCATTGTTAGTCCTATTTCGCACACAATATTTCTTGGATTTATTTATCTTACTGGCAAGTACTTTGTTTTAATGTACGAGATAACTAACATACTAAAAATGGTTGTGTTTCATTATTTATACTATAATATTAGGTGACAATTGCTAAATTCATTCATTGGAGTCGATGGATCCAAATATCGATTGAAATTTTATCAAACATGGCTTGCAATTTTTTGGATAACCTGTTGGTAGTTTAGTGATATCATTCAATGGCTCAATACCTATGTAATTAATATAAGACAGTTCCTTTAGTATAAATATATGTGAGAATGGCTAAACTCTATTTTACACCCAGTATTATCGTCTCTTGTAAACTACTAACATGGAAAGATGACACAAATGTTATTCGATCTCTCATTAACTTTGTAAACCTTCCAAATTGATATTATCTTACTGTACGTCGTACTGTACTTCAACTTCTGTTACTGGTCGATTCTTATACCTGTATATCAGAGTAGCTAACATGAAAGCAAGTAACAATAACCGACATAAAGCATCACAAGCAGTTACTTGGTGTATGTAGTTACATATGCTATGTCGGTTATCGAAGTTTGGGAGGGACAAATGTCAGATAAAAACGCGACGCTGTTGTGTTATTTGAAATGGATATAATCATCAAATAGTTGTGATGTAACGATTATTAAATTACTTGTTTTTGTTACATTATGTCTCAACAACAAGCAAATTGTGTCGAAAAACAGACCAGAGACAGTAAACTATAATTAACCTTATTCACAAAACGTTCATCGAACCTGCTCTAGCTAAAATGCCGTTAAAATTCGTTATCCCTTTTATGTTTGTGAGAAAGGGACAAACCGCATTTTAGTTAACATAGGTTTGTTAAGTTAGATGAATAAGGCGGTAAATCTATTCACAAGTAAATTGTAGGCCAATTTTACATTGGCTATTAGATGGAAGAGGCCGTCGGATACTTGTTTTTTTAGAACTTTTATAAGACGGTTTAAAAGTTAGGCCTTAAATGGTTTCATTGTTAAAATAAAAATCTAAGCCAAAATTATGTTGTATAATTTGATCTGAAATAAATGAAGAGAAATTATGTACCTGCAAGATGTTTTTTTTAAACATGTCAAGACTCCGAATAAATTATGTAATTTAACTAAATTATTCTAGTTATGATTTGGTAACATAAAAATAATCACAAACCTATATATCTTGTAGAGGTATATATATATATTATACCTCGTAGCTAATATAAACAATTTTTTCGTTGTCTAATCATTCTTAGAAATTCATAAAATTATTTGTGAGGTAAACCGTTTAGTTGGTTCGTACTTTCCAAATTATGAATTTTCCAAGTACACAAACGTCTTTTTCAAAATTTTCTCAAGTAACTCCACATATTTATACTTATACTTAGAATCTACAATACAATAGAAGACGTGTCAACATATTATATATTAAAGACTGGGTTTTTTTAACTTGGCAGTGTCCAAAATCACATTACAAACGATATAATAATAGTGACATAGAAAGGTATGTTGGCATGTATTGCCCTCTCATTCCAACTATAGCTGCGACTCTTTCGGTTGTTGCGACAAATTACATACTTTGTAGTGTGCTTAATGCAATTAATTACCTGCAGCTTTTGTCATTAATACTCCAGGCAAAATACGGTTTTGAAAAACATTAACTTATAATAGCGTTTTTTTTTGTTGATTTCATTTGAAAATGTTATTCTAAGATGATTTAGTCAAGAATCCGACAAACTTTCCACCCGGAAGTTATTATGTAGATTTAAATAAAGCATGCATTATCTTTTTTTGTACGATTTATCTTGAATATTATAGAGCAAATGTATAATTGTATATGAACCAAAATAAAGACAAAAACATTTATTAATATTTTTACTGACTTTTTAGAAGCCAGTTAACTTATCATTTTTTCGATGTCTGAAATTTTGTCGGATTTTGTCGCTGGGTAACATTTAATTGATAATATATCAGTTATACTTAAAAAAGTAAGCTATTATAAATTATTTCCTAAATTGACATTTTTTCCATACAGTTCATTGCCTGGACTATTAAATCGCCCGTCATGAAATGATAAACTAATTAATCTTTGATGATTTTATTCCGTTGTGTATGCGATATTGTCTTGTTCTCTTCATTTGTATTGGGTCGATTATGTAAATACAAGCATCTATTTATTGAGTCGGTACTTAAGCTTAGTATATAAACGAATGTAGACATGTGGGTGTACATTTCCTATATCCTGCGGTTGTTCCTCTGCAGTTGTCACCTTATGCCATAGCTGACTTGATTGTAAATAAAAATAGATATAAAATTGTACATTTTAATTTAATTCAACTAGTGATGTACATAATGAGTGGTAGTCTAAATGTTTCTATATAGTGTAGGCTATGTTAAGTATATGTGTGTATATTCGGCTAACACTTTTCCCCGCGACTGTCCAGTGAAGGTTTCGTTTCGTGACCGTACGAGTGTACCTAATTTGAAAGACGAGTGATATAAAATATATGTTTTTACTCATTTAATTCGTTTTTCTTTTACCCTATATCTTGAATATTATAATATTCGATAGTATGTGTGATCCAATTGAAGACACAGAAGACTATTAAAATAAGTACCTACCTATCCATTGTTTCACCTTACGTGCCTGGATGTTGTAATAACGTAATACATTTATATCTCTTTGTAGACTGCATAGTTGAGTTCTCCAATATCTATGCAGAAAACCTTTCATGAATATCTACACATCTACATTTATAATAAACCAAATTTGGACACCATTCCATATTAAATGGTTACAACATGACAGTGGTCGAATCACTGCTAGCCGTCGCTTTGGCAAATTTTGACAGTTGAAATTAATCATTTGCCAAACCTGTCATAGTAGCTCGATAAGTGACAAATGAAGCAAATTGTTATGAGTCAGAGATATGGGAACGATGACTAGGTCAAATGGTAGGTAGAGCAGCCCATGAAATTGGTCTATTACTTCGACTCTATTATTTGTGCATTAAGAGTCCGCGGTAAGCTCGGCCATACAAACGTAGTTACGCTCTCATTTTAAAAATACGTGTTGAATTGTGACGAAACTTTGCATATACAATGACAAGAGGTATATCTATGTCTGTAATTAGTTTATTATGGTTCCAGTTTATAAAACAAACAAAACACAGCAAAAACAAGTTTGCATGAAAAAAATAAATTCGCTGTATCTTTTAAACTTTTTTATCTGAAGTTACATAAACTAATTAACCACATTAAACTAACTATCATTAAACTAATTACAGACATAGATATACCTCATGTCATTGTGCATGCAAAGTTTCGTTGCAATCCAACACGTAGTTTTAAAATGAGAGCGGAACTATGTTTGTATGGAGAATCGAGCTTACTCTTAAGGTTCAAAAGTGGTCGATTTTCTTGACTGACTGTATCCTGAAAAAATGGTATCCAATCCATATTCCACACTAGCCAGTAGCAGTAATAGTGGCTATGTGGTGAGTAGAGCAGTGAACGGCATCTATTACAGTAATTATTATCGCGCGGATATTGAAGCAGTATCACAATTTTTATGCAAATTGAAGGGAAATCCAAAGCTCCAAGCTACTTACCAATAATTTATATTTTAAAATCCGCTATATTAGGTATTGATATTCCAGTATCGCCAGTAGGTAATAATGATTAATGACTATAAAATGTCAAAGTCCTAATAAAAGGAAACTAACTAAAAAAGGTAGCTCTCTATTTGTAGGTAACAGTTATACGGGTAGGTATCTATCTACGGATTCTACTGCTAATAGATAGACAGTGTACTTACATTATATGTTTATTGGGAGTCTATTGCCTTTTTGGGGTTCCTCACATCAAAAGGAAAAAGGAACCTTTTGTCTTTCTCGAGATTACGTGGAGGTAGGTATCCAATTGAAATGAATATCAAAGAGGTGCTCGGTCAGGTCTGCAGTCCTATGGAGCTGCGGAAAAAAAAAAATTCTATGTTAACGCAATAACAGGATTCGAATGTGAATTTGTACAGTCGCCATCAGATGTATAGGAGCGGCCAAAGTGCTCACAAATATCTGAACACGTCTCTATTGTCGAGGCATTAGAGACGTGTACAGATATTTGTGAGCACCTTGGCCGCTCCAATATATCTGATGGCGACTGTAGGTATAGATTTTTAGACGGTTAACGTTTCATTGGATGAAGCTTTCGCCGAATTTTAATTTCATCCAAACATTTTTTTTCAGAAACAGTAAACTTTTCAGGATTGTTATAAAACAAGCCTAACCTAACCTATAGGTTCTACACAGTTACCTTTTAGCTTTACCTAAAAAGTTAACGGTTTTTGAGAAAAAAATGTGCGATGAATCAAAGCTTTCGGTGAAACGTTTGTCGGTAAAACGAGGGGATCCCGGCCGGCATACCCTATCTTTCTTATTTATAGAGATACGAGCAAACTTTGGGCAGGTGAATACCCCACTGTTGTGTGATGGTTTCTGGTGGATAAGCCTTGAAAAGCCAGCTACGGCTGTAAGGCGGAAGAAGATCCTAGGCATACAACAACTGGGTACAGTTCAGCATCAAACGAAGACGTCAAAAGTCTTTATTAAAAGGGAATTTAAGAGCTCTTGCCGTCTTCGATTGCGTAGTGACTTTTGATGCTGACTGTACACGAAAATAAATAAATATCACAAAAGACGTCAAAAGTCTTTATTATTAGAATAGTTGAAAAACCCCGACATTTTCATTTCAAAGTCCAATATCTCAAAAACGGCTTAACAGATTTTCATGAAACATTGTGTATGCGATATTGTCTTGTTCTCTTCATTTGTATTGGGTCGATTATGTAAATACAAGCATCTATTTATTGAGTCGGTACTTAAGCTTAGTATATAAACGAATGTAGACATGTGGGTGTACATTTCCTATATCCTGCGGTTGTTCCTCTGCAGTTGTCACCTTATGCCATAGCTGACTTGATTGTAAATAAAAATAGATATAAAATTGTACATTTTAATTTAATTCAACTAGTGATGTACATAATGAGTGGTAGTCTAAATGTTTCTATATAGTGTAGGCTATGTTAAGTATATGTGTGTATATTCGGCTAACACTTTTCCCCGCGACTGTCCAGTGAAGGTTTCGTTTCGTGACCGTACGAGTGTACCTAATTTGAAAGACGAGTGATATAAAATATATGTTTTTACTCATTTAATTCGTTTTTCTTTTACCCTATATCTTGAATATTATAATATTCGATAGTATGTGTGATCCAATTGAAGACACAGAAGACTATTAAAATAAGTACCTACCTATCCATTGTTTCACCTTACGTGCCTGGATGTTGTAATAACGTAATACATTTATATCTCTTTGTAGACTGCATAGTTGAGTTCTCCAATATCTATGCAGAAAACCTTTCATGAATATCTACACATCTACATTTATAATAAACCAAATTTGGACACCATTCCATATTAAATGGTTACAACATGACAGTGGTCGAATCACTGCTAGCCGTCGCTTTGGCAAATTTTGACAGTTGAAATTAATCATTTGCCAAACCTGTCATAGTAGCTCGATAAGTGACAAATGAAGCAAATTGTTATGAGTCAGAGATATGGGAACGATGACTAGGTCAAATGGTAGGTAGAGCAGCCCATGAAATTGGTCTATTACTTCGACTCTATTATTTGTGCATTAAGAGTCCGCGGTAAGCTCGGCCATACAAACGTAGTTACGCTCTCATTTTAAAAATACGTGTTGAATTGTGACGAAACTTTGCATATACAATGACAAGAGGTATATCTATGTCTGTAATTAGTTTATTATGGTTCCAGTTTATAAAACAAACAAAACACAGCAAAAACAAGTTTGCATGAAAAAAATAAATTCGCTGTATCTTTTAAACTTTTTTATCTGAAGTTACATAAACTAATTAACCACATTAAACTAACTATCATTAAACTAATTACAGACATAGATATACCTCATGTCATTGTGCATGCAAAGTTTCGTTGCAATCCAACACGTAGTTTTAAAATGAGAGCGGAACTATGTTTGTATGGAGAATCGAGCTTACTCTTAAGGTTCAAAAGTGGTCGATTTTCTTGACTGACTGTATCCTGAAAAAATGGTATCCAATCCATATTCCACACTAGCCAGTAGCAGTAATAGTGGCTATGTGGTGAGTAGAGCAGTGAACGGCATCTATTACAGTAATTATTATCGCGCGGATATTGAAGCAGTATCACAATTTTTATGCAAATTGAAGGGAAATCCAAAGCTCCAAGCTACTTACCAATAATATATATTTTAAAATCCGCTATATTAGGTATTGATATTCCAGTATCGCCAGTAGGTAATAATGATTAATGACTATAAAATGTCAAAGTCCTAATAAAAGGAAACTAACTAAAAAAGGTAGCTCTCTATTTGTAGGTAACAGTTATACGGGTAGGTATCTATCTACGGATTCTACTGCTAATAGATAGACAGTGTACTTACATTATATGTTTATTGGGAGTCTATTGCCTTTTTGGGGTTCCTCACATCAAAAGGAAAAAGGAACCTTTTGTCTTTCTCGAGATTACGTGGAGGTAGGTATCCAATTGAAATGAATATCAAAGAGGTGCTCGGTCAGGTCTGCAGTCCTATGGAGCTGCGGAAAAAAAAAAATTCTATGTTAACGCAATAACAGGATTCGAATGTGAATTTGTACAGTCGCCATCAGATGTATAGGAGCGGCCAAAGTGCTCACAAATATCTGAACACGTCTCTATTGTCGAGGCATTAGAGACGTGTACAGATATTTGTGAGCACCTTGGCCGCTCCAATATATCTGATGGCGACTGTAGGTATAGATTTTTAGACGGTTAACGTTTCATTGGATGAAGCTTTCGCCGAATTTTAATTTCATCCAAACATTTTTTTTCAGAAACAGTAAACTTTTCAGGATTGTTATAAAACAAGCCTAACCTAACCTATAGGTTCTACACAGTTACCTTTTAGCTTTACCTAAAAAGTTAACGGTTTTTGAGAAAAAAATGTGCGATGAATCAAAGCTTTCGGTGAAACGTTTGTCGGTAAAACGAGGGGATCCCGGCCGGCATACCCTATCTTTCTTATTTATAGAGATACGAGCAAACTTTGGGCAGGTGAATACCCCACTGTTGTGTGATGGTTTCTGGTGGATAAGCCTTGAAAAGCCAGCTACGGCTGTAAGGCGGAAGAAGATCCTAGGCATACAACAACTGGGTACAGTTCAGCATCAAACGAAGACGTCAAAAGTCTTTATTAAAAGGGAATTTAAGAGCTCTTGCCGTCTTCGATTGCGTAGTGACTTTTGATGCTGACTGTACACGAAAATAAATAAATATCACAAAAGACGTCAAAAGTCTTTATTATTAGAATAGTTGAAAAACCCCGACATTTTCATTTCAAAGTCCAATATCTCAAAAACGGCTTAACAGATTTTCATGAAACATGGCTAAGAACACTCGGGATAAAATTATCTATGACACAAACAAAACCGCATTCAAATCGGTCCATCCGTTTGGGAGCTACGATACCACAGACAGATACACAGACACGTTAAACTTATAACACCCCTCTCTTTGCGTCGGGGGTTAAAAAGGGAATAAGAGCTCTTGACGACGTCGATTGCGTAGTTACTTTTGATACTGACTGTACACGTAAATATTTTTTTTTATTTTTTTTTTATTAAGTATAGGTACGCATTTGAACCCTATCTCGCCTGATGGTAAGTGATGATGAGGTCGAGGGTGTTACATGCATACCTAGATAGTGCCTATTCACTCTCGTCTTGAAAAGATCCAAGTTATATGTAACTGGGAAAAGGTTTGCCGGAAGCGAGTTCCACTCTTTGGCTGTCCTCGCGAGAAAACTGGAAGCAAAGCGCTTCGTGCGAATCAGTGGTAAGTAAGGGTGGAACCCGCGACCGCGCCTAGTCCCAAGATGGCGAAATGGTGAGGGCGGGATTAATTCGTGTAATCCTAGCGCACACTCTCCGAAATGTATCCTGTAGAACACCGATAAGCAGGCAACCTTTCTACGGTGTTCCAGTCTTACCAGAATACCAGAATATGTTCTATGACCGCAGATTGCAGTGACGTGACACTCGCAGCACGCGGGCATACGTGTGCGGGCTGGCAATCGCAGATCCGTCGATAACATTTGGGTTTAATGCTGTTTGGACATCCGGGGACTTCTAAGAGGTTTGGGAGGGGTTCAATTTGCATGTCTTTGGACAAAGGGAAGTCAATGGACTTCGAATACACTGCTCAGGTAGATAAACATGCCAATGATTGACTCATTCATTCCAATAGTCCACCTTCCTGCTGACATCTACTCATACTGTAATACTCATACTAACTATATTATAAATGCGAAAGTGTGTCTGTCTGGCTGTCTTCCTGTCTGTCTGTATGTCTGTCTGTTACTTCTTAAAGCTTAAACCGCTGACCCGATTTAGATGAAATTTGGTATCTAAGAGATAGTTTGAGCCCCGGGCAAGGACAAAGGATAGTTTTTATCCCGTAAATCATCCCCTAACGGGGTGACATGGGGGGTGAAAGTTTGTTTGGAGCTACGATATAAAACGACTTCCACGCGGACGAAGCCGCGGGCAGAAGCTAGTTTACTATGAATTAAGATTGAAGGTGGACTAAAGTAAATGCTATAGGTACTGCCACACTAGTGTGCTTGAATTGAAACCCGAGCAAGCGAGGAATTGTAAAGTACTCGCTACGAGCGATCGTGGTTCAACAGTAGGTTTACCATGGTGAGAGCAGTTTAGGTAATTTTAGGTAGGTATAAATTCAATTATGAGCAACTTCATCGAACGATTAATTAGTTAACTGATAGTTTAGACGTGCTTTAGCCTCCGGAGACCCAGGGTACGCTTTAGTGGTTTTGAATTAGGAACTTTTTGACATTCAGTAAAAGTACATAGTCAATTTTGAAATTTGTTCTAAATTTAGTATGAGGGTTAAGACCCTCATACTAAATTTAGGGAGAGGATTTATTTAGGGAGGGGATTTTTCTAAGGGAGGTTAAAAGTAAGTATTGCTTTGTATACCTATACCATGTCAGTGGCAAACAACCGTCCGGCCCAGCCCGGTAAGCAGACACCGTAGCCTATAGACGCTTGCAACTCCAGTGGTGTCACATGCTCATTGCCGACCCTACACCTGACTGCGCAAGTCAAAGTAACTGACCCTTATCACCTATTAGATCAAATATAATAGCCATTCTGTCAGACCATAAACACTCGGGTGACATTGACTACAATGTTCACGTATGGTTTATGTCTGTGTGTCCGTCGTTTATGGCTCCTAAACGTCGCGCGGAGTTACTGCCGGGGACAGTCGTACGTCAGCGTTTATGTGGCGGTTCACCTGCGCGGCTGTCACCGGGCGCCCCGCGAGCTGTGTCGCGTCGCGGCGACATAGACTACATGTCGCCTAAGCATTCTAATTAGCTGTGCTTTACTAACTAAACTTTAGTTGAAATCTACATTATTCAGATTTCAGATAGGGCGGCAAAATTACACAGCTCACCAGCTAGATACAAATGCAGGTGGTGCCACTCTTGGGAGCTCGGCGATGATACTCACTTCGGGAAACATAACTGGGGTAGGTATTAGGCATTTACTGGCGACAAACTGAATGGTGTACCTATATAATAAGTGTTACCTACCTAAACCTATATACCTGTGTATAATACCTATATATAATAATTCCATTTCATAGGTTTGACGATAAACAGGAAATCCCACCTCACCCTCAAGTAGTCCCTCGGA
Organism: Epinotia ramella; assembly: GCA_947578815.1. Taxonomy (NCBI): domain Eukaryota; kingdom Metazoa; phylum Arthropoda; class Insecta; order Lepidoptera; family Tortricidae; genus Epinotia; species Epinotia ramella. The sequence goes on from OX388221.1 coordinate 414,958, forward strand.
ATTGGGGTGAGATGGGATTTCATACAAATGTGATTTTGGAAGGTTGGTGGATATTTATTTTTTATTATGAGTATTACTATAGCTCCATTTTAAATTGGAATAGGTACATTGTTTTTGTAGCAGTAGCCTTAAAATCCCATATCACCCCCCTTTCATCCCCTCTCTCCCCATTGATAACCCAACTCTCCCCGCGAACCCTACTCACCCCATTTTACGGTAAGTTATGAAGGAGTTTAGAGTCGGAAAGATACATTTTGGGCAAGCTGGTGGGAATCGGCTTGTATGGGAGCTCCGCCACCGACAGATCGTATTTGAATTTACTGACCCCAATAAACTAGCTGTTGTCCACGTTAATCCCCTAGCCTGATCCCCCAGGGGAAAAAAACGGTTAGGTTGTTAGTTGAACTGCGACCCTACAGCGCGCGAGCCGAGCGAGCGAAGCGAGCGTGACGCGGTAGCGTCCGGCGAAGCGCCATAACCGAACATTATCATTTTTTCCTAGTTGAATATAAAATAATTGCCGCTAATTCCCCTGGGGGATCAGGCTAGGGGATTAACGTGGATAACGTGATAAACTATGATACATATAGGAAACATAGAGGATGGATTGTTTCTAAAGTTGATTTCCGTTTGAAGATGCTTTGAGAATCCTTCTTAGCTTACCGCCAAACCGCCAACAGATGTTACTTAATGAGTTAATTATAATCCTTTTTACTCGACTATAATTCCATAAAAGCCTCAACGTCCACGTCACTTCGCTAATCCTCTAAAACGGGCCGCCATTCTAGTAAAACCTTTAAAGGTTCGGCATAATGCATTTAAAACAGAATAATCCCTCCAGTACAAACACCTTTTAATGAACAGTACTTTACTTGCACTTTTTTTTAAACAAAACCAATGATACGCAAGAGGCAACCCTTATTATAAAATCAAAACGTCAAAGGAAATTTAACTCTATGTTAAAATATTTAAGTTGAAATTTGTTTAGGAAAGTTCGATCCCAGGGTTGTCAATTCGGTAAAAAAAGTACCAATTCCTCAGTCGTTATCTAAGTATTTGTTTGTGAAATCTTTTAATGTCGTTAAGTATGCCACCCGCATCGCTTCTGGGAACCACATCTGGGACTCGAACTCGCTACCTGCAGGACTTAAGAGTGCGCAGTAAGCTCGATTCTCCATACAAACGTAGTTACGCTCTCATTTTAAAACTACGTGTTGGATTGTAACGAAACTTTGCATATACAATGACATGAGGTATATTCAGGTCTGTAATTAGTTTATGTAGCTTCAGCTACCATAGTAAATAAAATACAGCGAATTTAAGTTTTTCATACAAAACTTGTTTTTGCTGTATTTTGTTTGTTTTATAAACTGGAACCATATAAACTAATTACAGCCCTGGATATACCTCATGTCATTGCATATGCAAAGTTTCGTCACAATCCAACACGTAGTTTTAAAATGACAGCGTAACTACGTTTGTATGGGAAGGTGAAATTCGGCCGACCTTACTGCGGACTCTTAAGGTAATCCTTTTAGCCATTTGACTTTTCGCGCTCCGCTGAAACTGTGGTTTTCTAGTTTTTTTGGGATTTAGTCGCGTATAATTTAAATCTAATTCCAGTAAAGCTATTTTTAATAGGTTTTTGGAAACCAATGTGCGATGAAGAGGGCACAAAAAATTAAGCTGGTTCACACTAGCTGGTGTGAAGTGGGCCTAGAGAACGCTTTATACTGTATTTTAAAAAGATTGATTGGGCTTTGCTCAAAATTGGTGCCTTTTTTTTTGATGGCACCTTGTTAGATGTGTAGAGTACTTCCATACAAACAATAGTTACTAATGGCAGCTCAGCTCTATAACACGTGTCTAATTATGAAACCTGAGAATATGAGGACGCGTAACTCATAACGGATGTACTTTAGAGCTGAGCTGCCATAGTAACTATTGTTTGTATGGAAGTACTCTACACATCTAACAAGGTGGCGTTAGTGTGCCATCAAAAAAAAAGGCACCAGTTGCCCATACATTTCCAGCAAAGCTCTTGATATCTATCATAATTCTCTAGCGTTTTGTCTATTATTTAGTCGGCTGATAGACTTCGCTCTTGCTTTTTACTTTCCGATGTGGCTTAAAACTCCTACCTACTCTGTGGTTTGGGGTCAGCATAGAAATAAATCGCTCGGAGCGGGGTCGTGACGTATCCGTGACGTCACCATAGTACCGTTGTATCTCCAGGTACGGATTTGTGTTGGGCCAACATATAGTTATGTGAAATGTAGATAGTTAAGTAGCAGCGGCGGAGCGTAATGCAAGCCGATTCTCACGCGTTAAGTTGTTATCACAATCGGGTCAAGTTTGTATGGAGCTAATATATAAACGAGTTTCACGCAGACGGAGTTGTCCCGTCGCTGCAGCCCGGCCAACGAGAGACCGACGCCTGCGTTGTGAAGTCTCGCATCATTAACGAAGGTTCCTTCTTTAAGCGTCGGTCTCCCGTCGACGCTGCAGCCGGCTACGGGAGACCGACGCCTATGTTGTGAAGTCTCGGATCATTATCAATAAATAGTGATGCGTTTGAGCGTGATGTATTGTTATTGGAAGCGTTTCGACTCCGCGGGTCGTCCCGCGCCGGGAACAAGCTATGAGAGATTTGCGTTTCTCTCTTCGCGGGCAGCGGGACGGCTCATAGGTAACTATAGCCTTTGCCTGCAACTCGTTCCGCGTATAGAACTCGTTTATATGGTAGCTCCGTACACCCCCATTTCATATCTTTAGGGGGTGATTTCCGGGATAAAAACTATTCTACGTCCTTCCCCGGGATTGGAATTATCTCCATACCCATCTCAATCGGTTCAGCGGTTTGAAAGTGAAAAGGTAACAGACAGACAGTTACTTTCGCATTTATAATATTAAACTCAACGCCGTATTTAGATTCCAAAAAAGCTACCAAAGATGGCCGAATGTCACTGTCACAAATGTCATTGTCATTGTGGCGTTCCAGATGTAACCAACCCATGCATAAAAAAATATTATTTACTTAGATGTGAATGTGAATCATCCTATGTTTTTGATGTTTTCTATGCATTCATTGCCTAACACATCTCGGCTTGGTCAGTATAATAAAGAGTACTACCGGCTTGGTACATCAAACGAATTATGTACAAAGCATTACCCCCAAGTACTCAATTACGTACCTACTAGCTTTTTCCAGCAAGGTCCATAGTTCAAGTCCTGGTGTCGCTAAATAGCCCAAACGATACTGGTCAGGAAAAAAATAAAAAAAGACAGTCAACGGATATGTCTAGCCGGCTGGACAATGCGAATTAAAGGGTTAAGGTTATCACAACAATGCCATTATTAAATACCAGACATGTTAATCCTTTGGGAATGACTTCAGATATACAAACTATTCTACACATTCTGCTTCATGGTTTGGTTTTAAACTATCCATGTGCCAAAATTAATCACAGTCAATTGAGCCGTTTTTACGACATTGACTGACAAACATACAGATATTCATACACACTACTTTGCCACACGTGATTTATTGTCAATATTACTATGTCCTTATCAAAAAGATTTACGCACATTATGAGAATATTAATAGTTACCAAATGTTGTTAAAACCTGAAGTATTACCACAGTAATATGAACTTTTCTTCTACAAAACAGTTTCAATCAAATATCAACTTTTGAAATTAATATTTACATAAGATTATTTATTTAGGCGGTTACATTTAATTTTAACTTTATAATGATGAAAAGTAAAAACTTACCGATGCAAAACCATTTCATTTTAATGGCAACCCATGGGTAGTTTTTTTGGAATCTATATACGGCGTCGAGTTTAGTATGGAGTGCCCGCCCGGCTTCGCTCGCTCGTTCAATGAAACGGAAAAAATCTTTTTTGTTTATAATTAACTAGCATCCGCCCGCGACTTCGGCTGTAAACTATCCAGGCTATAAACTATCTTCGTGCAAAATGTCATCCAAATCGGTTGTGCCGTTTAAGCGTGATCCAAACATGTAAAAACATCCAAACTTTCGCATTTATAATATTAGTTGGATTGCGTGACTTTTAGGAACGGCCTATAGTTCCTACGTTTTCCGCTCTGCTCTCATGACTTCGTAGCTTCCAATTCCACTGACGAATCATTCGGTACCCGAGAGATAACTCAATCTGTTATAAATTCCTCGCCTCGTTACTCGTTATGCTGTACGGGGCACGGGTAGGTAGCGGTAATTCATACCTACTTACCAATTTCATAAAACTACATTGTATGGATAAACCCTTTCAACGCGTGGGATGCTCATGTGAATCACGGATTATTGTTACAAATTGAACGAAACAATGCAACGGGGAGCGCAGGACCGGTTATTGTGGCACTCTTTGGGGGAGGCCCATGTCCAGCGGGAAAAGAGACGGGGAAGCTTGCATTGTAAGTGAGAGAGACGTGTCTCATTAGATCAAAAATAGTTTGAACTTGATTCGTTTGAAAAAAATACGAGTGGAATGGTTTTCCTGGATGCTTATAGGTATGCTATATTTATATTTTATATTATTTTCCTGCGCGAGCTGCTAGTGATATATATCAATTAAGACCAAAACGGCAATGTAAGCTGTTACAAAGTAGAATTAGTGACACTTATAGGCTCCTCGGCACTATCAGGTACGCCTCCGTTATCTGTCAATCAGCGCTACCTTATAGGTCTTGTTCCTATAGGAGATACCATCTTTTGAACTTCATATTTAATTGATAACTTTTGTAACATCGGATCTTGCAGTTAGTAAGGCATATTCATTAATTTATGTCCCTTACACGGATAGTTACGGATAGCGGTAACAAAACCGACAGTCAATGTCAATCCCATACGTTTAGTAACAAAACCTACAGGTTAGACGTGACTTAAACATAGCTTTAGATAACCTTAACCTGCCATTTTTTTTGAAACTCCCATACAAGAGAAATACAAAACAGTTTTTCTCCAGAGATTCTCGGTTATTTTTACGCGACTTACCCAACAGTGTGATGTTTTTTCACTCTTTTATTTACCTGCAATCCTACTTTAAGCAAATTGGTTGACGGCTTCATAGTAAGTCGAGTATGTCCTCCACGCCTCCATTAAATGACGTAACTTATATTATGTTAATATATTTTATTTAAGCCAGAGCTACCTAATAATTAAAAAAAACCACCCGGGTAAATAATATCAAATGAAGGATTGTGTCAAATAACGACTGACGTGTGCAAACAGCTAGGTTATAAATGCTAAATCTTAAACGTTTCCTTTAAAAAAAGTGTAGATACAATTCATGTAAAAGCGACGCATATCGAATAAATAATAAATTCCGTTACAATTCTTACCTTTCCCATCTATCCATTACCACTCAAAAATCGTGTTTCAAGTTTCAAAATTCGAACGTTTAGTCCAGCTGTCAAGATGGCGTCCGTCTAATGGCGATTGACAACTTCATCGAGATAACCATAATCAAATTATAGCGGGTAAATAGACTTCGCTCGCACCAACATCCACTTTCACTCTTGAAAATCAATTACCGCGCAACCGTAACGCTAATTTGATCTTTAAATTCAAGTCAAATAAGAGTTATTATAATAGGATGAATGTAAAGTTTAGGGTCATGTTTTAAGTGTAAATGTAAGTTGGTGTTTTGGTTATTTTATCGTCGAATCTGTATTTCGTTGACAGTCCTTGCGCGCTTGGTGCCTGGTTAAGGTGAATGGGGGTTAAATTAGTTTTGTGCGTTGGAAATCTCGACTAATTTATCTTATCTGTGGTCAAAGAGGTGGTTATGTGGGCCGTTAAATTGGAAAGAGGTTGTCTTTGGTTCTCTTGTTAATCTGAATCTGATTTGTAGGTATAGTCAGATTGAATTAGAAGTTAGTAACTATGGAAAACCTCTAATTGATTAGGTATTATTAGGACTTCGTAACCGTGATTCATGAGAGGAGGCCTGTGCCCAGCAGTGGGGCATATATAGGCTAATGATGATGATGATTATGGTGATGACGATGATGATGTCGTGAACCGTAGAGAGCTAATGGGACGGTAATAACCTAATTATGATTAAGTAGGAAAGGTACACCCGTGCGTCCGTCCATCTGTTTGTGCAATGGGCCTGCTTCTGTTAGATATAGGTAGTTACTTATAGATGTTGGTTAATAATCGAAAACGAGGGGGTTTTTAAGTGTGCGTCTGTCCATGGCATCGTAACTCCGAAACAGATTGCAAAGATTTAAGTCCTGTTTTTTTATATTGTATATATTTTCGGTCGAGATGGTTCTGTTTGTAGTGTCTGGAGTGTAATTTCTTTTTTTTTATTTATGTAGTTATGTAAGTACCTACTAATACGTACTTAAAACAGTAGTACTAACAGTGAGCTTATATTATAACAGATCCTCGCCGATGGCGTAATAATGATATAAAAAATAAGTGAACAAAAGCCAAACAAAAAACACAGCGCTTTTGCGTCTTGGTACTGCTACATAATTAAGTACTTATTTCTAAAAAGACTAAGGCATATGTTTAACGGACCACCAGATATAGTAAAATATGAACACAAAAAAAATACTTTTGACGACCAAAAATAGTAACTGAGCACCTAATTTTTTTCACCATTTTAACGTGAAATGATAACCTAAATAATAACATCTTACTATCCCATTTAAAGAAAATGTCTCCTAATTAATCATTGCTAACACATAAATAGTAAATGATCACCAAAACGTTACCACCATTTTAATGTGAAATAATTACTCAGTCTCCCGCCCTCCGCCCGGGCTCCCGCCAGAAACTTGCTTCGTCGGTCACCCGCTCAGCTCAGGACCTCCTTCGCAAGCTTCTGTCTCCGCGGGCTTTTATATACACTCTAGGGGTAAGACAGACAAGACCACGTGGAAGTGGGGTACGCTGATTCGGGTTTTGGTAGCTATTTTTACCTTTCGATCGCTATAAACAAGGAATCATTTAAGTTACTAGAAAATGTTTACTAACCTGATACCTCTTCATATTCCCTAAATTCGCGGCGCGGGCGGGGCGACGGAGTTGAGCGGCAAGTACTACTTTATTTGGTAATATGCATACATTTTATGGCAATCATAGTGACTTATTTAGGTAGACATATTGTAATAATTTCTTCGCTAAGATTAGGTGCTCAGTTACTAAATTTGGTAATCATTTACTAAATTTGGTCTTTAAATACATTTTATAGCAATCATAGTGGGTTATTTAGGTAGAAATATTGTATTAATTTGTTCGCTAAGATTAGGTGCTCAGTTACTAAATTTGGTAATAATTTACTAAATTTGATCTTGGAATACAATTTAATTGTGCAGTCGTTACTAAAACAGGTAGTACCATTGTAATGGTAGAATTCTTTTTTTGGTGTTCAGTACATTTTTTTGGTAAGAAAGCTTGAGGGTATCAAAGTATTTTCTGGTGGTCATTATATTTGTTCCCAAAGACTAATACAAAGAGTTGCCTTAACTAATTCCTTACTTCTGCAGAAAAAATGGCCGAGACAAGAGTCGTCTCACTGAAGGAACACTTGCGCTGAATAGGTCCAAGTCGTGAAACCTCTGAAACATCATTTAAGCCGTTGCTTGCTCTGATCATCAAACTGTTTTGCCTATAGTTAGCAGATGATAGTGGTACGGATAGTGGCGGCTTAGGGCGAGCTCTACTGATATCGCAGTGATAGGTTGCCAGCCCATCGCCCACAACACACTTCAACCCTGCTCCCTTAGTCGACTTTTACGACGCCCATGGGAAAAAGGGGGTGGTTAAATTCTACCATAAACCACCATTTCATTACTAATAATCTCAACTTTTTGGTTGTATACTATGTAAACTGCACCTTAACTAACCACAGATTGATGACAACTGACTATAATTAATTATTAATGGCCAGTGCTTGACACGTGTCAATTCTCAAACGACGAAAACTACCGTTGGTAAACTGACTCTTATTCAAAAATAGTCCTTAACCTGTGAGATATAAGGGAGTGTGTAGGTTTGGCGAGACGCATAGTGGACTTGGCGGAACTGTTTGAAGTGCACCGAAGTATGTTGTTTAATGTTAGAGATACTTCTGTCGGTGTTTTGGTTTGTGGTATGTTATCTTGTGAGATGATTTTCACTATTCAATAATAGATAATTTGAATTTAATAAACTTACATAGGGTTTTTAATATATCACTATGCGTCTACGAAACACATATATTATTGGAAATATGTAACTACAATTACTTACGCAAAATGTCACATCGTATTTACGCACGTCGCTCAAAACCCAATATACGATAAGTATAACGCCTCATTGGAATATGCCGGCAATTAAGATGATGATAAGTCAAGACAAGATAGGTACTTAACTATTTATTAAGCACGCATAAATACAAATGGAAAGGGAAGATCACTCATTTAGCGTGATGTCATTGCAATAAAATGTGATATTGTATTGCAATGCAAATGCAAACATTATAAAAATTGCTTTTTTACTGAAAATCTAATTATATGAGCTCTGCCTACCCCTCGCATGAGTAGTGGTTTATTTTAAACCATAATGATGCATTGTCGTTGCGCATCACGCGTAAGACAGCATAGTATATGTCCCTACCTTTTACTCGGAGCGTTTTGCGCATTTGTCCATCCTGCGTAACTATACTTCGCGTGCTAATTTCGCAGTAGATTTTCCCCCGGAGCGTCGACGCTCGCGCCGCAGCGATCTCTGTTAATTAGTATCAGTTAGCCAGCTAGTTAGCTATAACAAGGTTATATTTTTTACAACTGCCATAAAAAAACTAACAAGGTGTATTCGAATTACGGGCTGTTTTAAAGCAATCAAACAGTTTATGTTACTTAACCTTTTAAAGCAAAAAAACCACAACAGTCTCAACATCTGTCAAATAACAAGGAAACGCCCCCATTAGGTACAGTTAACCACGTAATTTGTTCATGGAAGCAGATTTTGTTAATGTTGAAACGTCGTATGTGTGTTTGAAGCTCTTACCGTTATTCGACTTTTTGGCGTAGTACAGGGAAGAAATAAGTGTTTCCCTGTGACTTGTCTTTTGTTTTTAGTAAATGAAGTTAGCTCTTATGTTTAGTGCTATAAAGGCCGGTTTCCTGTGTCTATAGGAAGGGTGTACGCAATAAATTAACATTTAATAAGAGTTTATTACAAATTATATTTTTTAAATTGAACGAATTAGGTTTATTATAAATGGGGTGAGCCTAAAATTAGATATGCGCGTGTTTTCACTGTCGGACATAAAATGAAGCGGCTGTTATTTAAAATTGTAATATATACCTACGCGGTGTTTAAAGAGTACCTAGCAACTGTTTCTGAGATAGTGAAATTGGCTTTAGGTATTATATTTTTGTTTGCATATTTATGAAGAAATGTAAGGTCAATTTAGATTTAGATTATAACTGTTTACCTAAGTTAACGATGACAGACCGGAGAATCCTCATTATAACTGGTTACCTTCCTAACATCTTCGTAGTTTGGGCTATATTATAATGTAAATATGAAGTGACTGGTACGTATCATGCATATTAACGTCACAATTATCTCTCAGCATTTTTCAGAAATAGCTATATTATTTGTGTAGCTAAATAATATGTGTAGGGGAAAGTTTGAGACTTTTGAGTTTGTGACTATCTACGCAACAGACATGTGAATGTGTGCTATTATTACTGAGCGGCAAACCAGATATCGCGTAAAGGTATTTTTTTTAAATATAATTTAGCGTAACTAATGTTGAGTTCCTATTTCAAAAGGCATCTGGATTTAACGGGTTTGACCACTCAACCCTTCATATTCTTTGGTAGGTACCTACTGTTAATTATTATCTCGTCAGCCGTACGGCAATGCAAACGCACTCCACTCCCGCGCATCCCCGTTGATGGGCTAAGTGGGTGTTTAAATCCCCATTCCGGGTAATTTCCCCACGCCCCGCCGTCACTCACAGCCGAACAGATGATTACGAATTAGACATGTCACAAAAACCCTAATCTTCAACTATATTAATAGGTATTAGGGATAATGAAGGAATATGTGGGTTTAAGGGTTTAGTCTAAAGTTCATATGTTGTTTAAAAATACTTAATGCGAATCGAAGTGGCGATCTGAAAAGGCAAAGAAAAAACATATAAGCTACCTAAGCTAATACCTTTGTAGGTTACAGACTAGACTTTGTAGGATAGAAACTGACATACTTACACATCATTAGATTAAGTTTAGTCTATGTTTAATATACATATAATACATATATACATCTCAATTTAAATAATATGAAAAGGAAAATTTTATGAGATTGTTGCTTTGTATGTTACGTACGGGTCTCTGTCCCGTTATGATGAACAAAGAGAACGACCGATAGAAAAGTAACCACTTCATATGTTCTACATAGGTACATTGGCTTTTAAACCTTCAATGCATTCACAGGAAAGATTAAACACTAACACAGGCAATAAAATGTTTTTCCCCTTTATACTTTTTCTGAATACTACTGTTTTCTTCGCAGCAGCAGTAGAGAATGCCACTTGGCATTAAGCTGGCCATGACTGTGTATTTTTTTGTGTTTTGTAAATTTTGCAATAAACTTAAACTTTGTTAAACGCGGTCCAAGCCGATACATACTAAAATCTTATGGTCTCTCGTTCCATCAACCCAATCTCGATAAACACCAAATTTCCCCATCTTATTAACGCACAATTACTGCCAATAGTCAATATGAAAACTCAATAAAAAGTTTCGCAACCCGCTTACTTAAACCAATAAAGTTCGATAATAACCATATAATCACATATGATTACTGCACAAAATGAAATTCGTGTGTGGAAACTCTCAAAATGGCTGTCATTAAAAAAATTGGTAGGATATAATCTTGCGCTGGCAACACACAATTATAGCGGGAGTTAATGAGGCAACATTGATCTTTTAAAACATCTAGTTAGGGGCAAATTACGGAGATGGGCAGTGTAGGGTCGAGCACGCACGAATATTAATAATCGGGCTCGTTGGTAACATCGACGCATGGCCGTTGCTTGGGTAAATGATGAATGTTGCATTGACATTTCAATCTTATTAGGTAATTGAGAATAAAATATATAAGAACTTATTTAATAATATAAATTGATCAATTTGAAGGTAATTGAGAAAAAAAACAGAAGAGACGCCAGCACTCAACGGTTAACGCTTATTTAATTATATAATTTGATCATGTTAATGCGCATAATCACCAAATACGCAAAGCGCAAGTTTACCGCGGTTCGCGTTCTAAGTAGGTAGGTACTTAATTCTTGACTAAAAAAGCCATGCTGGTATCATACTAAAGATAATATAAATATCACTTTTGATTGAGATACTTATTTCTGATATTCTATCTAATTTGAGTCGTTACCGCAAAACGCCTAATTCGTTAGTCTGTGTATCCTTATATCATGCAACTAACCCAACGAAGTTAGCGTTGCGCGGCAGTACCTATTATGTTCAAAATATAAAACATTGTTACCAGAATGTTCGAATATAAAACACATTATTACACTTATATGATACTAACGCACTCTTATTAGATTACCAAAATCTCAAATATAGCATTTATTTCAAATAGCTTCAACTCTAAACGCACCATTTATCTTAATTTATCCCTATTTAAACCGCCCTTGATAAAACGGCATAAAAGAGGCCTTTGACTATCAACTTACGTTCTTTTGTGTGAGAAAGGCAGTTGTACAGCTATCCCCCTCTCGCTAACAAGGCTCATAAATTAGCCTAATATTATTTGAATCGTCTAATGACATTTTAACCACGGCGAGTAGGTAGGAAACGATTTGGCTTAAGCGCTTGAGTGGATCGGCACCCAAATTGACCGTGGACACGCGAGGGGTATTAAGTCATAGTTTTTTGGGGTAATAGAGGCTTATGAAAAGAATTCTCTAGTGTATGTAGAACATATGGAGTGGTTACTTTTCTTTCGGTATTTTTTTTTTTTTTTTTTTTATGATATAGGAGGCAAACGAGCAGACGGATCACCTGATGGTAAGCGATTACCGCCGCCCATGGACACTTGCAACACCAGAGGTGTTGTGAGTGCGTTGCCGGCCTTTAAGATGGGAGTACGCTCTTTTCTTGAAGGTTTGAAGGTCGTATCGGTCCGGAAATACCGCAGGTATAGTAATATTGTATGAAAGCTTAAAACTAGAAACCTCAAATCATCTCATCAAATTCGAACTAAAAGAAAAACCTATTTATTCATAGAAACAGTAGACAGATGGCTACAGATTATCCGGGGTAGCGCTATACATAGCTTTTAGAAACTTTATATTCTTCGAAAATTATTGTGCAATCATTTATTTACGTACAAGTAGTGGATCGCCATCTAGATATGTTTACCAGGTTCGATTCCAGACCCCGGATCATGGTCGGCCTTATCACGATAAATGACAAGATAGCGCGTCTGTCACTGGCTGTCACCGTTCGATAGAACGAGACGGACGCTCTATCTTGTCACTTATTGCGTGATAAGGCCGACCATGATACGGGGTCTGGTCTCCTCCGCTAGAGTACGGCCAGCTAGAGGAGAGAAGTGGGCCTGAGGCTGCCACGCCTGTTCTCTAATACCTGGCATTTTTTTAAATATTCGGAAAGGCCTCTTCGTATTGGCTATGATGTGTGACATGTTGGGTACCTACTGCGGCTCCACGCACGCCGCCCAAATTTATTTTATTTTTATTTTATTGGTATTCAGGATAACAACAGCCGTAAATATAACAAAAACATATTAACGCTTACATAAAATATGGCCTGTAGTAAAGAGTGTATTAAGTAAAGATAAAAGTTAACAAAAATAAGAAAACCATGAGAATGTACAATACACACAAATGCTCGATATACGCTAGAAGTTCTAAATACATACCGGTTGTAAATTTAAGTAATCTAGTTTAATTTACAACTTAAACGTATTTTGTTTTAATTTCATTCAATTTACTTCAGATACAAAAACCATGACAATTACATTAGTTGCAGATCAGACACCAGCCCAAATCCATAAAATAAACTGAAGTTTTATTATTAGTAGAATAAGTAGGAGTTCAAAATTTAGAGAGGTACCTTATTATAACGTACCTACAACTAATTGCATATCCCTAATAATTCTATTCTATTCTATTCTATTATATATCCTTTTGGGATCTCTGAAAATCGGTAATAGTGCATGAATTAACTTACGTTTCGCTAGACATGATTTCTAATCAGCTATGTAAGTAAATCAAACCAAACCGCAAATACAATGAAAACATAATCTACAAAAGATAAACACGATTATAAGCTTACTTAAGTGCTTAAAATGTTTAAAATTAGTTAAGTAGGTACTCATTCTTTTAACGGTGTTTTAATCAAAAAACGACTTAAGTTTTGTTTTTTAATCGGCTTTAGTCAATTGACAAATCTAAACTAAACCCGTTTAGTCTTCGGTCCTTTTAACCACAAAATGACTATAATTAAATACGTAACTGTAAAATTAAAATGGACGGCAAAAACTACCGCAAAAGAAAACAAAATTAAGGGATTAGATGAGTTTTAACCATTTTTTGCGCTGGCTTTAATCAGAAGAGAGTCGTTTTTTAATGCCTAAAGGATTCTTCAAAATTATTTTTGGCTAATTAGTAATTAAGATAGTGACAGAATGTGTTTTTAAAGTATACTTTTACATCAAAGAGGACGATAGTAATCAAATATTTTTACTTAGGCCTTGTAGATAGGTAGGAGGTACCTATGTCAAATCGCTTTTATTGATTTTAATGGAGAAACTTGGGACTCCAGTTATAGGATAATTTGATGTAGGTATCCGAAAAGAGGTCGTAGCAGTACCTACCAACTCATAATTAAAGATTAATAATATATTAGATTAAAATTGTGCCCTGAAATGGATCACATCACATCGCAAATTAAGGAGTTAAGTATCGTCTTCTTGTTGGTGTATTTTTAATTTCCTCTCGTACACCTTTTGATTTTTGATAAGACACGTTTATCGTCGTCTACCCAAAGTATAAAGTTTGCTTAGTTTGGGGCTAGGTCGATTTGTATAAATATTTATTTATTTATTTTAAAGAAAGTTGTGCCGCAACGCAAGTATCAAATGTAGGTACCTACAATAATTTTCCTCTTATATTATTAATTGTATTCAAGATCGCTCTATTCTATTTAACTCTACGTAACATCTCCGCAATTGAAAGAAAGAAAGGAAGAAAATAAACGTTTATTCGAGACGAAAACGAATAATTAAACAAGAAAGATAAGATTTGCTATCTAGATATATCATCTGAAACTGATAGAGTAATAATTAAAAATAACCACCCGCTGCAACACGTTTACTGGGCAAAATTGACAGATAAATAGCTTTTTCTATCGTCAGAATCGCATTACTATGAACATGGGAAGCGGTTGTTCGCGAACAGTTTTATAAAGTTTATATTATCGACCCCATTATCCCAGTACCGTCGAATCATCATTACCCGCCGACTAAAACACACTTTACAGCCGATTTAAAAATGCTATAAGATAGTAAATAACGTGTTTAATACAGCTAATAGGGCCCAACGCGGCCTGGGGCGAGTCGGTTAAGGGGCAGGCTTAGATATGAGAAAGTTGAGGAACTTGCAAGGTTTACCGCAACTTTGCGTTTTTATATCATGACGGTCAGATGAGTATTTGACCTGCCTAATAGTAACCAGAAAACCTATATTTTTAGGATTCCATACCTCAAAAGGAAGAAATAGGAACCGTTTAGGGGTCACTTCTGTCGTGACTTTTTCTAGAGAACGCGTGGAAGTATCAAATAATCTTCAGTCCATTGGAGATGTAAATATACCAAACTTTTAATAGACTCAAAAAATCCGCCGCTTATCGCCTTTTAAAATACACATTTACACTGACTATTTACATTAATGTAAGGTTTTAATTGTTACTTACAAATTCTATGGAACAAAACTGGACTATTTTTTTTTTATTATAACTTAGTCAGCATGTCAAGAAGAAAGCTGAGAATAGAGAGGATTTAAATTGCTCCACCGACAAGAGCTTAGCTCTTAAATATATGACGATGAACACTCTTAGTACCAAGAACTCGCTAGGTCGCTGCTTTTTCCCCGTAAGCTCTTTTCTCTACAAATGGGCTTTCGCATGTTATTGGCTATGTTATTGTCAGTGAATGTGTTAAAAGCGCGGGCTGCCCCTTAAAGCCGCGCGGCTGTGTGCGTACGCGCGAACAACTTGTTTGTTCAGAGATTTAATACTCGGTAAATTTCTTCACGTTGCGCGCGCGCCGCGCAGAAGAACGCTGCGCGCTCACGACTTTTCCGTTTTTAAACTTTTGACCCGACTGTAGCAGAAGATGTTATGCATATTGTATGTCAATGGAATAAATGATTTTGACTTGACTTGACTTGACTTTTCAGGGTGTAATTCATCCATTATCAATCTCACTTGTAACTATGGTGTATTGAATTGAATGTACCTATGTATGCGAGAATTCAGTCTTAATTGGCACGCTTTTCGGCGTACACTTCAACTTTATACCTACGTTAATTTATTTCAGTGACAATGTATGTTTGTAATGTAAGTTTGTACCAAAATCTACAATTATGATAAAAACGAATTGGTTCTGTGTCCACAAATCTTACATTTCAGTGCATAATATACAAAAGATCTTATTTACTGAATGTGATATTAATTAAGTACTCTTAAGGACGTCATTCATGGACATACAGCGTACGAAAAAAAACATCATTTACAGTAGCGTTTTTAGCACAGCTTTAATGACTAATGAGCAAGTCACATATTATTTATTTATTTAAACTTTATTACACAAAACAAAATAAGTTCAAAAAGCGCATGCCTCAAGACTTTATCTACTTACCAGTCAACCATATACGGGCAAACAGAGACTTTCAAACGGTGGGTGCGAGTGCAATTATTTACTCGGGCATTGATAGAAGACGATGGTACAATGTTTACAAACTTTACTAAGGACTTCTCTACAGCATAGTAGAGTAGTAGTCATTTCGGTTCTCGTATTCCGTCACACCATTCTCTCTATACGATAAATTCTCCATCCAAGAGAGCGTCCACCTCAGTCAGGCTTTTCCCTCGATGAGAGCGAACGCCATCGTCCGTTGTTCTGTTTCTAATTCAAATAATACTCGTTATAGCCCTCTGTTGGCGCACGGCGGAACTAATGAGCTCCCGACTTTGCCCAGACAAATATGTCCTCAATCGCATGTATTTCAATGTTGACATTTGTAGTTTGACAGTGGAGCACATTACGACCGAAGTCACGATGAATGTAATAGACGGCGCTGAATGAAACTTCTCCTCTCCGTTAAATATAATGATATATATCTTATCAATGTAGAGCTTTGCTACGACTGTCACCCGTGTCTACACCATGCGCTACAGCATTTCAATAATTATAATGTATAAGTAATTCATTATGTATAACACGCGGGCTCAACAGTGATTAGGTACAATAATCTAAATTGTTATATCTGAATTGTTCATTGGATTATATAAGATTACTTAATAGGGAAACATTGTATTGACATTGAATTTATTGTATTGACATTTGAATGTATTGTATTGTCATTTGAATTTATTGTACTGACATTAACATTAGGATTTTTATTGTATTATTATTATGTTTACTGTAATATTCTACACAATTTCTTTGTTATGAATAAAAATGAAATGAAACGAAATAAAACCAAGAAGTAGGTATAACACGAATTGTAGCCAAATAAAAATTCAGCAAAATGAATTCCAAAATCTCAGCTACGCTCTTTTCCCCGGGATCAACTTAATTGGATATATCATACGCGTCTGTTTGCGCATGGCAATTGATTGCAACTTAACAACATGCCAGCAAATTGCCGGTTGGAGCGAGACGACGGCACGCGGAGCCCGCGGGCTGGACGGAGACAGCTGGTGTCTGTGAGCTCTGCAGCGAGTGGAACGGTATCATGGCGTTGGACAGTGGCGGATTTGGGGTTTTGAGTTTTTGTGAGGATTTTATGATTATTTGTCTACTTGGTAGCGAAATTAGTTTTATTATAGTGTAGTTGTGAATTATAGACATTATAGCATTCGTGCTTTGGATTATGCCCATAATGTTACTTCATTAAATGTCAAGGGAAAGTGATATTTTGTACCTATGCTATGATTACGTAAAATAATGAATATAATGATGTATGGATTGTGAATATTGTGATTGCATCTTTTTTTTTTTGGAAAGGAGATTTATTAGAAATGTTCCAATTTGTCTTTTCTTTGGTTAAGGAATTTGGAGGATATTGGATTATTGGTTTTATGAAAGAAAACCATATTGAGGGTTTATGCTGAGACCAAAATTATACTTACTCCATCTTTCAGGATCAACAGGGAAATTGGGTAACTTACCGAACGAGCGTGACACCTTCAACTGTCAATTTCACCTTAAAAAAATCGGCCGAGTGCGTGTCGGGCCACGCGCCGTGTAGGGTTCCGTAGTGGCCTGTCTGTCTTATAGTTACCGACACGCGCGCGCCAATAAATGGTGCCGTTGCGTCGGCCGCATTTGTACGAAAGTTAGCCTTTCTAAGTAAATTTTAAATTGGCCGACTATTACTCGGTAACTAGTTTTCTATTTAAATTCATTATACGTAGGTAGGTACTACTGCCACGAATTTTTTCACATCCCCACTAGTAGCCATTTAGCCAGCAGGACACATTGGAGGCACACTCGAACTAAAATTAGGGCTTCAAACCCCAATATCTCGCAAATTGAAAAATGGTTTTCATAACCCATCATATTTTCGAACAAGCTATCCAACGATACTCCACACTATGTAGGTTTAACGAGAAAAAAACGTGACATCACCACTTTATTTACATTTGATTTTGTTTTCAGGATTTTATTCTACTGTTTTGTTGGCGTGATACCCATGCCGAATTACAGTTTTCTAGTTGTACGGATTCCTGAGATAAGCCGAAGACGGACAGACGGACAGACGGACGGACATGGCGACACTATGTACCTACACAACATGTAAACTTGTTGACTACGGAACCCTAAAAATTATAATTGATTTGTCGTAACGCGCGTTCGAAGATTCGTGATTACCTTCTGGTATTAGGTAGGTATAGGTACCTAAGGATAACATTTCGAACATATTGTCTATTATGAAACTACGCTCTGTACCTACAGCTGACGCACTAACACTGTTTTTTTTAAATTATAAAGTAGATACTTTTGTTATTACTTTATCCGCCATATCTACTATTTCTAATCTAGAAACAAAATAGCATACTTAGGTAATCTATTAGACTGTTGTCGTGCCGTGTGACGATAACCGTGTCTGTGCCAAATCACTGTCAGCACTTTGCGTGACTGTTTTTAGATGGTAGTGACGCAAACTGTGTAATGGGGACCTCGCAACGGTCATGAACGAGGCTCCCGCGTCCCCGGCGGCGCCACCCGCGCCGCGTGATGACTGTGGTATGGGTCGCGCTTTATAGTCAAAAACATAGACTAGGTACCTATAGACAAAATCAACATAATAATTGGATGATAAAACAAATAGGTAAGTACCTGATGTATTACGGCTTTATCGCGAAGTGTAAGTTGTATATTAGGGTGTATAGGTACAACATAGTCAGAGTTGTGACTTATTTGAAATACTTGTATTTAAAATGCAAATACAAAATACGTAGTTTATCTTTTGTACTTACTTAAATACTTTTTTTTCAAGTATTTTGTATTTTTTTGAAATACTTTTCGAAATGTATTTTATATTTGTCAAATACAAAATACTTTTTTACTGCTAAGTTTCGAAAGTATTACCCTTACCACTCAAATTTTCAAGTGAATGGGTCAGCGATTCGGCAAATGGCCACTAGAGGCGCTGCAACTTTGAAAGTCAATGTGCAAAATGACAGTTAAAACAAAATGAAATGAAACATGATGTTACGCTTCGCTTTTTAACGAGAATGACTTCGATTTTATTTCGATTACTTTTTGAAACTATTTTATTTGAATAAAGTATTTTGAAAATACCTATTATGTATTTAGTATTTATATACAAAAAGCAAAAGTATTTTGTATTTTTTTTTCATTTGAAATATAAATTAGAAAAGTATTTACATTTTGTATTTAAATACTTTTTTTTAAAGTATTTTGTACATCTCTGACCATAGTAGGACATGTGTCTGTTTCCTAAGGCCGGGAGAGGAATTATCTACGCGCGAGCGAACCGGGCCTATACTGGTCTTCCTTCTAGCGTTTTCCCGGTTGTACCCTAGGAGACCCGGGTCGTCTAGTATTCATAACACAAGCCTTACTGAGCTTGCTATGGTACTAGATCGATATTATTATGATTATTGTATGTAATGGGTAGGTAACCTCCGGAACCACTGGGCAGATAAAAAAAACCATAGGTACCTATTATATAACATTAGATTACTAACGGACAAATTCGTCTACGGTTCTTCGTTTATCAAAGGTAGGTTTTACTTATTTCGATCATTGATTCCTTTCCAAATATACTCATTTATTTGCGTTTAATAAATATTTTCTTTGAGTTCGCATGACGTTAAATTTCCTTTTTATATATATATATATATGGTTATAGTTATATCTACACGGACTATAATGACGTAAACTCTAGCAGCTCATGACGTAAACTCTAGCAGTTCAGACAAAGCCGCTAGTGAAGTATAGACTGACTAATGATAATGAACTATTAGAAACATAATAAAATATACCTACTGTTATTGTCGCGCTTGCCTTGACGACGTCATTCTGCCAGTCGGTTGGTTACGCATGCGTTAATTTGCGCGCTTGACATGATTACTCGTATTTATTTATGACCTATTGGTACAGTCAGCTGGTGAAAATGTAAAATACGTTGTAGGTCTACATCGGTAAAATAACCTATAGGCTGGGAGTTGACTAGGTATAAGTGGAAAATAACGCGTGCCTGCGCTAGTGAACAACCCTGTGTTTCAGGCAAAATAGGACATCTACTTACTTAATTAAATACACGGATGAACGGAAATTGTTGAAACAGGGAATTGTTTATGTCATTTCATATGTACAGGAATAACCAATAGGTTTTTATCAAAGAAATAAGAATGAGTACATAAAAATATCCGCGGAGCAAGCTTCGTCAATTGCGTACAAAAATACATCCCCCTAGGCACTTAGCTATCAATGATAGAACCCGCAACAGGCTTCGTCAACAGGAAATGATATCCGGGATTAAAAGTATCTAATCCTATATGCCAGAATCGACATACTGTGTAAAGTACATTTCGGGAAAACGCCGTTGATTTTTTTAAATTGTTCTGTTAGGCGGATTAAAGCAAAATTGAAATTTTGAACGAACCGCCATATTGAAAAAATACATTTTAAGTATTTGAAAAATAACTAGTGCAGTTTGTATGTAGGGTATAAACTCCGAAACGAATCATGCGATTTGAAATTGCGTTGTTCGCAATACGCCGGCCGATCCGCGCGGGCTGATAGTTGTTTACATAATAGGTAATATTATACTAGTTTTCACCTCAGCAGCTCGAACAAGCATATTTTACTGCGTGAAAACAGTGTGCAAAATGCGATTTTGCTCACTCCGTGAGACAAAGTAGCTTTTTAATTTTGATGCCGGTCACCGACGTTTCATCGTATGGGGTCTATTACAAGTTCAGAATATTTGAACTTTATTAGCTCTGTCCCTTTCATTTCCATACAAAAAAATAAAATGGCAGACGTACGATAGTTCGGCCATCGAATTTCAAAGTAGACCCCCCTAAAAAAGCGCGAAACAAGTAACACGTTCGGAAATTCAAATGAACAAGTTTAAATTACCAAAATAATTATACAAACTAATATTTTAAATTGAGGAATATTAAAATAAACCATCTCGGAATTAAATCCGTTTTCATAATAAATAGGTAGAGATGAATTTTATTACGCGAGCTAATGAATAATTTTCCACGCCCCATTTTAAAAAAAAGACCGGGTTGCACTCCGGGAGTGCCGGCAGAAGTGAAAACTCAATAACATTGTAACAGTTTTTCGATCAGGTCACGTGACATCTTACGGTGTCACCCTAAAAATGAATTTATAAATAATTATCAATTATTTAGGCGGACGGCCCGCGGGCGCGTTGGGTGCGACGGGCGGCAACGGCAAACACAATACCAATTTGTTTTTACCATTGCCAAATATTTTTCAAAGCTTTATCTCTTTAAGAATAACGTCTAAATTCGAACTATTCGAATTTGCACAGCAGACGGCGGTGGCGACCAAAATATCAATTTGTTTTTGCCGTTGGTAAATATTTTTCTAAGCTTTATCTCTTTAGGAATAACGCCCAAATTCGAACTATTCGAATTTTCTCAATTGCAAAACGGTGAAGGACGCGTTGGTATTATTATAATTTATTTGCAGAATATGCTATTGCAAAAAGTGTTTAACGGCTTTATACTCTTACGAATAGCGTTCAGTTTCGAATGAAGTCGAATCGGCTAGCAGCAAAAAGTGACCTCCTTCACATCTGACGTCACAAAACTCTGTCGCGTATTTAACAATTTTTCCCCATCCCAAAAAGTGCTCAGCGCCGCTAAAGAAGTTTTCACTTCAAACATTGCGCGCTGTTAATTTGTTATAGATTTTTTTGGGTATAGGTATTACTCTTCATTCTTGCGTTATTGATATTATTTTTAAATATATTAAACTACTACTATATAAAATTAATTAACTTATTATACAAAGGAAATTTCAATTAAACTACTAGGATAAATAAATTCTCTAACTAGGAAATATACTGTAAGTCAGTGACGAAGGCAGAGTTTTTATACGGCTAGTTTTTGGTGTGCACGTGAGACACTCGTAATATGCTAATGTGTAGCTTCGTCTCTTTCTAGCGCAATAGATAATATGAATGATAAATATTTCAAAAATACCTCGTATTTTAACAGTAATGAGGTTAGTTTTTAGTACCTAATGTGTTAGTGTCACACGAGACTCTTATAGAAATTAAAATATCCTTTGGTTTCTCGCACCTTTTCTCGCCTTTCTAGTATTTACTAACGGCGCGGCCGGCGTTGAGGAGTTAAAACAAGCAGTAACGAACGGCTAATTAAGTTTTCTTCCTGAATAATCAAGAGACGAATAATAGGTACGTGATACTATGATATATTTTTTAATGTGAATATGTTCTCACTGCTGAGGTGAAAAGTTGTACTCGCTACGCTCGTGATAATTTTAGAATCTTTCGCTTCCTCAGGACTCAAAATCAGCACTCGCAGCAAAAACGAACTTTGCTCTCTTGTTGCACAAATAACTATTTCCCTCCCTGCCTCGGAAAGCTGTCTTTTATCCTTAAAACCAGTGGGCAAAAACGCATTTTATCCACTAGTGGGGAAAGTAATTTTACCTTGGAGTGTGTTTAAGTAGCTTTTGACAGATAAAAAAACGTAAAACGCTCATAATACAATAATTTCACAGATGATGTATTTCTGTTGCCGCTATAACAACAAATACAAAAAAAAAAACAGAACAAAATAAATAGTTAAGAACTTTTAAAAAATTGGTCGGTAAAGGGTCTAAAAATATCGAAAACTAAAATCCGACACGCACTTGACCAAAATTCTACTTGATATTACTTAACGTTATTATTACCTACCTACTGTAAAAAAAAAAAAAATACTATTTAAATTAAATAAAGTTGTTTTGCATGTTGCACTTTTCTCGCTACAGTGAGGTGAAAAGTCTTGTGTTACACACGGTCGCAAATGTTTTTTACTTGTCGCGTGTTGAAACACTCGCTACGCTCAGAATTCTATTTTAGAACCACTCGCTTCGCTCGTGGTTCAACTATAGCAGCCTTTCGCCTGCTCGTGTTTCAAATCCACACTCGCGGGTAAAATACAACTTGTATAACAAACAACTATTTATGCATCACCTACAAACCATAATAATAACATATGACATAATTATGTCATATGCTCATGTCTTCTTATGTCAAGGAAATACTAACCTGTTTCAAACATAGTAAGTTCTAGATGGTTTTAATGATTCTTTTCAAAGACAGTATAATAGTTAGGTAAGTCTCTCAAAACTATATATATGTCAGTTACACAGTATCAAACGCCATTTATCATTTTAATAAACACTTACTACGTACAATATTTTCATTGGGGAATATATTTTATTGCGTGATTTTAACTCAATATAATATAAATAAAACTTGTACAAATTCGTTCGCGAAATCTGATCGAGCGTTAAAATGAAATGCACGGAACGGTCGCGCAATACCTCGGCGGCGTAAGGTTTTCAAATCATTATAGTAGTTTATGCAACTGATACATAATCAGAGGCCTTAAAATACGAGTGTGGTTTTATGAAACGAGCGTGAGCGAGTTTCATAATAGGATCACACGAGTGTTTTAAGGCTAAATTATGTACAGTTGCATACACTACTTTATCTAAACACATATCATAAGTACTCTAAGATGGGTTCAGAAGCCGTAGGAAAATGACCTGCATTGCTACTATAGTGCTACCTGTAAAATGTCTTTGTTGCAATCATTGCTGCATTTACGATATCCAGCGGAGTGTTCATATCGTTCTCGGAGTCACTACTACTCATATTTTCAACTAAAATGTGAATTACAAATAACTTTTCACAATTCTACTTTCGTCACAGCAAAAACCAACAAAGAAATGACAACAGTAATGGCGGCAATTCAATCCTACGTCAAGACGAATGTTTTTTTAATCATAGACAAACGAATGAAGTCCCTATTCTCATGTCACTCTTAATCAAATGTCGTGCGGTTTATATTAAAAAACATACTGAATTGACGTTTCGCATCGATAACTGTTTTAATATCTATGGATACTAGAATAGAGACCCACTTGAGTTTTGACAGCTGTTCCAAATTTAAACTCATAACCTTACAAAAATCTGTACTGTAATGACATTACAGTACAGATTTTACCTACTACCACAGACAAGAAAGTTCTCATAGTAAAATTGGTTGTAATAATGCTGATCATTTCCTACGGTTTCTGAACGCATTTTAGAGTACTAATGATATGTGCGTAGATAAAATTAATTAACAACATTGAAACAACACATTACCATTTTTAACTTCAACATATAAGGAGTTCCATCCAGTGGTCCTCCATCGGGCTCCCCCTGGCGGTTGTCACTGTCTCGCACACGGCGCATCAGAGAGGCAACACGTTTGCGAATTATAGCCTGAAAGCGATCAACTCAGCTTCTGCGGGAAGACGTCCGAATTGTCAATGAATGTGCAAAACCGTGTCCATTTTTTTGAGATTTTCGTCTCAGTTCTAGTTTAGCTTTCGGTGTTTGAAGATATTTTGTGCTCGATCGATTTTGTTATTGCAATACAATATGCAGTTGCCAACATTAAAATCCATTATTATATTAATTAAAGGCTCGACAGTGGCAACCTGTCCAGCTTGGCGTTCACAGTCAAGTGCGTACCTACGTCCAAATGGTAGTGTATTAGTCAATGTGCCTTCAATTTGGGATACTTCCATTGGGAAGTATTCCATTAAGAAGTCTTCCAAACAGACGTCTCGTGAATGGGCAGCTTAAGGCATTGAGAGTTATCTGCGTGCACTTACTTCGAGGAACTTCTTATCATTGTTTTTTAACAATGTTTTATTGTTAACCGAGTTCAACAGAGAAGGTGTGAAATGTGTGCAGATGAGCGGAGCGAGGATATGTCGCGGGCTTGCGAGGCTTTGGTAGACCTTAAATGAGTGGTGCGAGTAGGTGTGCGTAGCGAAGCTGTTTGACTGTGTTCACCGTGACACGCGAGGAAAATAAGCGTAGCGAGGATGCGTAGTGAAGCTGTGAAATGTGTACAGACGAGTGGTGCGAGGAGGTGTTGCGATGCTGTGGAATGTGTCTCGCTCCGCTGAGGCTTTATCCACCAGTGCGCTAAGCGAGGATAGGAAAATGGAGCATTCCCATTGGTGGATTAAAACCTCGCTCACCTCGCAAGCTCGCACTGTCCCGGTGGATACTCACTGTAAATCGGGCCTTAGCAGTATTACTGTTCCGTGCTCCCCGCTCGGCGATTCAATGCATCGAAATATAAACACAGTCCGAATTATATCGAAATAAATAAATACAAGCGCGCTCGTAAACAAGCGGAGACGTTTACGGCGCTCGCAACACTTTTCTTTTTTTTAAGAAAATTAATTTTTGCATTATGCCGCCATTTTGAGCTTCGCGCCTTGTAGCAGATTAAACGATTTGGTCGTTATTTAGTGCTTCGGACGCGGCTTGTTAAGGCGTTTTTAATATTTTAAATGCGGACGCGTTTGTTTATTTGTTTGTGGATGTTTGCGGTTTAAAGGTCTAAGTGGTTTATTAAAATACGCTTATACAGGTAGCGTGCTGTTTGACTCTATTTTATTTATTTAGTGTTATATCCGTAAAGTCTAGTGGTTCAGGCATGTCGCTGTCAAGTGGCGGTCGCGGTTCCGAATCGTACCAATGAGTTTTTCGGAAGTTATGACCGGAATATTTAGGTACCGTTAGCTTTTTGGTGAAGGAAAACATCGTGAAGAAACCGGTCTGATCCCAATAAAGTCTAGGTTTCCCTCTGGATTGGGAGTCAGGTGCTAGAGTCTCTTTTGTAAAACTAGTGCCTATGCCAAATCTTGGGATTGGATATCAAAGCGGACCCCGGGCTCCTTTAGGCACAACCAGGAGTAACGCTGGGAGGATGATGACGAGTTTTAAATCCGGAAAAATTGTAGTAAAATAGTATTAGATAACGGGAGGTATATTTCCGTTCGTTAGTCCGCTTGTGGTTAGCTTTTTTGTGCAATAAATTATTTAAATAAATAAATACATGAATGTTATGAATCGAATTGAGGCTATTATTCCCAGAAACATTGCGTGTGAATTGCGCGAGGATTAAGTTTATATGGGTGTACATGTCAGAACGAGAAGACAAACTAGGTTCCAATTCAGAGTTTGTAGTCTAAGGTCGTTACTTTTACTTTTTTGAATCTTTCTCATGAATTTCATCATCATATCAGTCGACAGACGTCTACTGCTGGACACCTCCCCAAAGAGTGCCACGATGACCGGTCCTGCGCCACCCGCATCCAGCGGACTCCCGCGACCTTTACCAGGTCACCAGTCAACCCAGTGGGGGTCTACCCACGTCGCGCCTGCCGGTAAGTGGTCACCATTCGAGAACCTTTCCGCCCCAGGGCCATCGGTTCTATTGCAATGTGCTCGCCCGTTTTTAACCTTAACACACAATCAATAGAGTCGAAATGTGGTAGACCACTTCCTCGGCGGACTGTAGGAATGTAATAATTTATACTTGTAGATAATGCGTGTCTATCTGTCTATCTATACGGTCAGTTCAATTGCGACCGGTTTACCTCAGTTTTTGCAACGGTTTACGATGTTATCCTAAGAAAAATACGGTTTTATGGCAGTATATTTTGCGTTTGTTGAAGTAGTCTCTATAAAACGAGTAAGTACCCAGATATTAATATAGTATCCAATTAGCAGCCGCGCTAATAGGCCGTAATCTTGGGGCGCTATTCGACTGATTATAAAGAGAGCTTGCGACATGGCTCCGCTAGAAAACGAAACATCATACTTAGACTACTTAGGTTTATGATGTGAACGTCAAAAATATAAATAGGTATCCTGCTAATATTATAAATCTGAATGTTTGTTACTCATTCACGCAGAAATGGATGGAATGCACATAGATGGTTTATAATCATAGGGTTAGTTACCTACTTTTAATACCCGCAATTATCCTCCAGGCAGATTAAATTGAGGTTGCATGGAATTTGTGTGTTGGAAACTTGGAATGTTTATAAATCTACTACTCTTCAGTTAACGTACTGTAACAGATTTAACTGAAAATTGTGAAAATATTCTGTAATAGCGCTGTTTCGACTACCAATATACAGTTTGATGGACGTCATTGTCATACAACTCAAAAACATTAGATTGGGAAAGCTATTCTTACTTTAACTGCAGCCCCACTATTTTGTAACTTGTTTTTGCCTCACCTCACCGCTCACCCACAAATATATTTTGACGCTGCTAATCGTAGTAGGTATCTAACTAAGCGTAGGTAGGTAAGAGGGTCTAGTTTCGTTAAGTGTGACGGGTGAGGTGAGTGAGGCACATTATTCTGAATAACCATACCAAGTAAAGGTGGACAAATGGCGAGCAAATGCTCGTGATATCACGGGTATTTAGCACAATATTACGAACAGGCTCAAAGTAATGTTGAATTGCAACTGTATGTGATTGCGAACGCTACCAGTCCCATCATTAGCTGGTTAAGTATAAAAATATAATCACAGGTAAATACGGCAATTTCGCATTTAAATGCAACGTTTAATAGGTACTCCGTAAATACGGAGCTTTTGAATGAACATGATAAACCAAAAGTTACACAAAAGCGAATTTGGTGACAATGTGTGTATAATTTTACTTGCCAAGTATTTTTTTGTTCTAAATGAATCCAAATGAAGGTTTGTCCAGTAAGAAATACAATACAATACATACTCTTTCTTGCACACCTCACGCAGACAGATCAGTTACAAAAGAAAACACAAAGATACAGGGAGACGACAGTAGAGGTAAAACAACGGGAAATAGGTTCATTTTTAAAATATTCATAAGCAGGCGCAGTGAATGCTGACTATTTAAAATTAATATGATAATCTAGTAGGTTTGTTGACCTATTTTGGTTTTTGTACAAA
The DNA here is from genome assembly GCA_947578815.1 of Epinotia ramella. Classification (NCBI taxonomy): domain Eukaryota; kingdom Metazoa; phylum Arthropoda; class Insecta; order Lepidoptera; family Tortricidae; genus Epinotia; species Epinotia ramella. The sequence continues at coordinate 442,813 of OX388221.1, forward strand.
ATTCATATTTTGACGTATTTCCGTCCGATTGGTCATATTTTTGGAGTTTTTGTACCTATTTTCGGACTTACATTTTAGCATCTTTCAGGCTGCAATTGTCCACGTCGAGGATTTTCAAATTACGTTTTATTAGAATATTAGTAAAAACACAACAACAGATAATAAACTAAATAAAAATAACGCTAATAACTAGTAAGTATAAATGTGATTATAGATAAAAAAAAACAATACAAACAATTTTCAAATTGACATTATTATTCAGATTCAATAATTTCAAGTTGTAATTTTCCATGTTCTGAATGACAGTGAATCGGACATGAGCTATATTTAATACCGCGGCATCGCCTGCATTCTTTGTAATTTTGAACCGTTGACGTTCGAGCCAAGAATCATCACCAGCATTTTTCAAACCTATTCAATCATCATTCTCCTAGCGTTGTTCCCGGTTATGCCCCTAAAGGAGCTCGGGGTCCGCTTTGACACCTAATCCCAAGATTTGGCATAGGCGCTAGTTTTACGAAAGCGACTGAAAAAAAAAAAAAAAACAAAACTATTCAACACTTCAAACCTATTCAATATTAGGTACAAATGCGAAAGTTTAATTGGATGTTCGGATGTTTGTTACTCAATCACGCTTAAACGGCTCAACCGATTTGAATGAAATTTAACACGAAGATAGTTTATAGCCTGGATTCAAAAATATAAGATAAAACTGAGAAAAAAAACTGTTTATTCCTTTTTTGTGTATTTTTATGTTTGCATTTTAGTTAAGTATATATTTCCTTGAATTTTTTGTTTGTTACTTTCCGTGCTCTCACCGAATGGACCCAGCGGAAGACCAGCGCTGGCTGCAAAGCTAGCAACATGCTGAGCTGGGTCCATTTCGTGGCAAAGCAAAATGTGCTTCTTATTTTATTTCTTTTATTATCTGTGTTGTGTTTGTCACGAATAAATGTTTTGATTTGATTTGATTTGAAGATTGTTTTATCCCGGGTCCACGCTGACCAAGTCGCGGGCGGAAGCTAGTTTGTTATAAGGCAACTTTTTTTTAAGGTCGCCAGAGCTCCCGAGGATGCACTGTGTTGAGAAGAGGGACCTGCTTTTGTCTCTAGCTGTCAACACGACAAATCCTCAAATCAATATAGGGTCGGTAACGCGCTTGTCATTCTTCTGGTGTCGCAAACATCCATAAGCGACGGTGTCTGCTTACCGTCAGGCACTCCGTCTGCTTATTAGCAATAGTCGTAAGTATTTAAAAAAACCTATGAAATAAGCTGCCAGTTATACCTAAGTTTAGTACCTATTACCAGCATGAGTTTATTTCACATTTGACGCATTTTTTGTGACACCACTCGCTGGACATACTCTAGCACTGAACTAAATTCAAGTTTATTTACTTTAAAAATAACCTACCTAGTCCAGTAAATTGCGAGCAATGCGCATAAATAAACTATCCAGTCCGAACCGCACGCGATACGATCTAGCCACGATTTACGACGGACGACATACAGAACTTTATTGTTATTAGATACTGTCGGTTTGTAAGTTTTGTAAGTGAATGGTGGTAGATTTCTTCTCTAATATGTAGTTGAGTGTTAAATAATGATATTTTGATCTCTAGTAGGTGGTAGGTAGGTATGTAATGTTACCTACTGTAAATAAGCTGAAATAAATTTCTATTATTTTCTCAAATACGTGCATATATTAGAACACACGCCTATCCCATCCGCATCCATAAATACTAATATTAATAGTGACGCTGTAGCTTTAGAACTACCGCGTCTGTATATTTTTTTTAATAAAAAAAAAACTGAATCGACTAATACCGTAAAACGGGGTGAGAAGGATCAAAACTGACATTCAAACCTCGATAACATTTTATTTTTACATATGCAAACTGAATATCTATATAATAAGTGGTTCGGACGTTTGTATTTTAGTTTTTATTTATTTTATTTTATTTTAGTTTTGATGGAGTTCCATTTCATAACTTTGACGATAAACAGGAAATCCCACCTCACCCCGTAGTCCCTCGTAATTGGGGTGAGATGGGATTTAATACAAAGGTGACTTTGGAAGATTGTTGGATCGATTTTTATTATTATGAGTATTACTATAGCTCCATTTTAAATTGGAATACATTATTTTTGTAGCAGTAGCCTTAAAATCCCATCTCACCCCCCTTTCATCCCTTCTCTCCCCATTCATAACCCGACTCTCCCCGCGAACCCTACTCACCCCATTTTACGGTACTTATACCTAATTATTAAAGCTGCTCACAAAATTTCACGAGAATCAGTTGAGAGATGCCACCTGTAGCAGGACGATAGTTGGACAACCGGAATTATGGCCCAAGCTGAAGCAATCATTCTGTCTGTCTATCTGTTACCTTTGCACTCCTAAGCCGCTGAACCCATTCAGATGAAATTTGTTTCGGAGACAGTCTGAGTCGCGGAGGAGGATGTACCATCTTCTTTTCTGGAAATCATCCCTTAAAGGTGTACAATGGGAGGTAGAAGTTGCTCAATACTTCTGGCCAATCCTGCTGAAGTGGCGTTATCATATCCTCATGTAGGTAAAAAATTCTATCTTTGTCCGTCTCTCAATAGACTTTCGTTTATTTCAAAATTCAAATACTTTGAAGGCAGTTTCATAGGAAGATTCATGCTGTGTTTACCGTCTGCATCATTGAGGATTACAACTACAACTTAGAAAAAGTTGAAAAACCCCCGACATTTTCATTTCAAAGTCCAATATCTCAAAAACGGCTGAACAAATTTTAATTAAACATTTATTTATTTATTCAAACACAAACACAGTATTACAGTTTACACTAAGGCACTGTGAGTATCAAAAAATAACAGACAAAGAAAAATAAAAATGTAAACATAAAATAACACACATAACATAACAAACAAAATTAACATTGGTAAAAACGTAAACAATTTATTTAAAAACAGAAGATTCTCGAACATCCATTGCCTCACAGAACTTCAAACACTCCGCACAAACATGGCTACGAACACTCGGGATAAAATTATCTATGACACAAAAAAAACCGCATTCATATCGGTCCATCCGTTTGGGAGCTACGATACCATAGACAGATACACAGACACGTTAAACTTAAAACAGAGGGGTCTCTATGCGTCGGGGGCTCGGGGGTTAAAAATAGAAAATATTTAGCCTTTTTGTATTCTAAACTATGTCTGTACTATGTGTTTTTGTATATTAACATTGTGATAATAGGGCCTTGGCCAATTATATAATCTGTGCCCTGGGTTGTATAAAATAAAAACTGTTGAATAAATTGTTATTGTTGTAACCCGCCTGATAAAACATGTCTATGCCCAACAGGAAAGACCATTATCTACACAGATGTTTTTTTTTTTTAAATAGGGTTTTTTTAAATACAACGACGGTGGCAAACAAGCGTACGGCCCGCCTGATGGTAAGCGGACACCGCAGCCTATAGACGCATGCAACTCCAAAGGAGTAACATGGGCGTTGCCGACCCTTGATACGTTTGAGGATTCGCCGTGTTGACAGCTGAAGGAACAAATTCCCTCGTTCTCAACACAACGCATCCTCGGGATCTCTAGCGACCTTGCTGAGGATGAACAGTTCTGGACATTACCCCTACATACAAACTTGCAATCTCTCAGACTTTTCCTCTTTATTACCTGCTAACTTTGCCCGCGACTCCGTCTGTGGAACTCGTTTATATCGTAGCTCCATACAAACTTTCATTCTCCATTTCACCTCCTTAGGGGATGATTACCGGGATAAAAACTATCCTATGTCCTTCCCCTGGACTCAAACTATCTCTATGACAAATATCATCTAAATCCGTTCAGCGGTTTAACCTCGTAAGGCCCAAGCTAATTTTAGGACGTTTGATATACTGACCCAATGTCCTAATTCTAGGCCCTTATACTAGCATCCCAGACTTTCATATTGCTATATTTGAAACTGATCCAGGTATTTCAAGCTGATGTGTTTACAATTATTGTAAAGGTAAGTATTATAAACAATATTAATTATATTTTTAATAAAAAAAACGTGTCCTAATTTTAGGTCGTTGGGATGATATTTCGAGGAAATTTGCAATTAATATGTATATATAAATTATTTGGTGGTCACGTTTATTTAACGAAATTATTAGATTAAATGAATGATTAAATACAAACCAATACATCACACACGTTTAAATGCTTTTTATGTATATATAAAATCTAAAAATCAATACTTACAAGTAATAAAAACATCAACAAAAATACTTTCTTCTCAAATATTATCATATAGCAGTCCTTTTCCATACTTAATCAATTATATTTTTGGTATTTTAATCATGAGATCAGACTTTCTATAATTATTATAATATTACTCTATAAAAAAACTAACATAAAAACAGTTCTTTCCTCCAAAAAAAGCAACATAAACTTCAAAACTCAAAAGTGATACAGCTAGAACAGTATCATGAAGAAGTTGACATTAAAAAATTGTATGACATCAGTCTTAAAATTCTAATGCAATAACATCCCATCAACCTATTTTTAGGACATTCAAACTTTCTCGCTTCTCCTACTCGAAATAAATCACGAAGGAATAAAATATTAAGTAATCGATGTAGTATAAACCTTATATAATCAGTTTCAATTAAATTTAGGTTAAAACAATTGAAGATTCTACTGAAATAATCGGGTAAACTTATCACGTTTCCGCGAGTTCGCCATGTTGCTCAACATCCCCGAGGCAAAAGACAGGTTTTTGATTGTCACACGTCAAAACTGACAGCTAACAATATGGCTGCGTACAGTACTGCCATATTAAAAACAAAAACGATCCGTCGTACGCAATATTTAAGGCATGGTATGTGGTTAAAGTGAATGTCCTAATTTTAGGACCCTGGGCCGCTAATTGATGAATTATAAAGTTTACTTGGGCCGGAAGGACTACATTTTGTAGTCCCAAAAATAGGACGTTGGGCCTTACGAGGTTAAGCGTGAAGGACAGACAGACAGATAGAAGGACGGACACACTTTCGCATTTATAATATTAGCATGGATTAGCATGGATATGAGTAGATATAGATAAAATGCGTGTGCCGTGAACTAGCGAGGGTGGCTGGCTGGATCTGGTCACTGCGGGGTTATTGACCCGCAAAAGAGTGGCATTGGCAATTTAAGGCCGTATTCATAAACGTCCTACAAGCCTGTTTTAACTAAAACGGCGTTAAAATTCGTTTGTCCTTATCTGTCACTTGTTTTCGTTGGAAAGGGACAAAGCACATTTTATTTAGCAGAGGCATTTTAAGTTTTATAAATAAGGGGGCTAGTGTGTTCTGGCAGTTCGCAGACGCTTAGAGCACGGGCAGACAGACGGACAAATTTATTCGCCCGCTAACGAGCGGCGCGCGCGCCGCGTAGACGGCCGGAGCTGACATTTCCCCCCGACTTACGGTGAGTATTTGCAAGTACGGGAAAAATTGCATTACAGGGCGCACTCGCTTGGTATATTTTTCCTCACCCTTAGGGTATCCTTGGGTAATCCACCGATAGGAAGAGAAGCATGAGCGAGGCTAGCAATGCTGTTGGTGGTTTTTTTTTGCAAATCGCTCCGCTAGCACAATTGTGGTGCATCACACTTAATAAAAAGTGTTGCCAACTCTACGAGATCAGCTGTACATATCTTTGTTCTAAACCCTGTCTGACCCTTTTCACGCCTAAAGCCTTGGATAGTTTGAATCCTGGAAAAGGACTTAGGATAGTTTTTATCCGGGGGACGTTTGTATGGAGATACGAAATAAAACAAGTTCCACGCTGATCAAAAGCTTTTTCTATAGCATTTACACTTAGGTATGTACTTCAAATAATAAAAAAGTTTTATATAAAAACAAAATTGTCAGCTCCAGCCTCATCCAAACCACTCCCTCCACAATAATAAGAGCTTTAAAACGCACAAACAAATAAACAATCAGAATAATGTGCAGGTGTGAACCACTACTCTACCGACAAGGACACAACATGAGATTAACCACGCGCGAGACAGGGACGGATGCACCGTGGGCCTCGGGCCCAGAAATCGTTTTCCTATTCTGCTGTTCGTGTTTACGCGGGTTTTTTGTTGCTCACGACTTTATTTTACAGACAGGGTGGGCAGAGGCGGGTGATTATGATTTTCTCAAATTAAAGATAGTTAAAGACGAGTAAAGGTGGAGTTGAGCACGACTAATTATAATGATTTTAATCCAAATAATCTGTTTGTAAGTATTTAATTTAAAGGTGCATTGGTTTAGTAATATTGAAAGAACCCGGAGTGTGTATTAATACTCTACCGCATATCTACGTTCAGTACCCTACAATCAATTCTCTTGAACTTAATGTGTATAGGTATAAGGTAAGTAGGATTTTTCGTTATACGTATAATATACTGGAAAATAAAGGGCCGAGTTTTGTACACCACTCAGGCTGCTCTTTATCTGTACCTATACCGTATTTTTTATTTTACCGAGAGATTACTTATATAACCCTACACTTACACACATACATATAGCATTCAAAATATAAACTTAGATACACTTCATAGCCCTACTAAGAGCTTTTATAATATTAGTTACCTATAATGTCATATGTAGATTAGATATAGGTACGCTATACTTTACTAAAATTCAATAAAAAATAATAATTTATTGATAAAATATAAAAGGATATATCTAAAGCTGCTTAAATGAAAATTAGGAATATACAATTAGAAAAACGTATCAAAACTTTGCCGTTTAGGCGCCCATCACAGGCAGCATTCCCGCGCTGAATAGCAATCGCTATTCCTTGAGCGTCCGTCATCTCCTTGTGGAGCTGACGCGCGCTTTTTCCCCAAGAGCCGAATGTCTCGACGCCAAATGCGACAAAATCGTACCGGGCGTCGAGACAGCTATACTTCCCGATCTTGGATCGCTCTCGGACATCCGCCGCTGCCCCGGCTTGTTTGGACGTGACTGGCAAGTAGGACGCTGCCAACATATCAGCGCAAATAGCGTCCCACACCAGTGCACGACCCATCCCGACGCTTGCCGTCATCCCGTACAATCCGAGGCTCAAGAGCCACGGGGACGCACGCGCTGGCAAGCGCCCTTCCCAAGACGTTGAGTGCAGCGTGACGGGACAAGCGGCCGGCGCCCGAGGAGCAGGCGAGCCCATGTTGACCGAAGCGATCTACCGCGGCTCCACAAGAGATGCAATTGTCATCCACGCACACATCAACTCCAACGCGGCGAGCAACTGCAATTCGGAGTGTGCCCGGATCAATAAAATTACTTAAGTTAGGTGAGGGGTATGCGTGAAGCCATTGCCCCGACTCTGGCCTGGATGCTGCCTGGCTCGGACCCGGCCGCGCTATCGTCACATTATATCCATGGGTTCAATAAAAAATCCATTCTAAACATGATTTTGTCAAGAGTAGTCAATTACCATCGATCCCGGGACATTACCGCCCCGAAATAAACATATTAACCATACCTATCACTTTACCAGCCATCTTAACCGTTCTTTTAACTGAGGCTTTAAAGTAAAAACCTTAATTCTTACGTCTCAATCAGTTTAGTTTGTCTTGGTTGATGCCGGCTGCCATACAATGTTATTTTTAACGCAGTACAGCTTTATTGTACCTATGTTGGTGGAAACGAGGATATTGCCCGCCTGATACCTACCGTGTGTACTATATAGACGTAGTCTGATTGCAGTTGAGTTAGGCTATCAATGCACCAACCACAATTTTCCAAAATTGCGAATCTTACTATGTGATGATGTTTTCACTCTCCGAATTTTCATTTCATCGATATTTTTCTCAGGAACCGTCAACTTTTTAGATAAAAAATGCTAAAAGGTAATTGTGTAGAATCCAATAGGTTTGTTTCATAACTTGCTGTGAGGAAATATTGGCACAGAAGGAAAGGGCGGATCGGGCCAGAGAGGACGCCGCAGAGGCGCCGCAGCAGCGCCGCCGGAGAGTTGGCCGCAGGAGGCCGGCGCACTGCCACCATAAGGAGGATCTCCAGGCGATGAACACGGGGACATTCATCGTCTGAAGGTCCTCGGGTTGGCTGGTGTGCCAAGTGTTCCGGGCACACTACATTTGAAGGCCCCCCCCGCGTTGTGTCGACCAGTGGCTATGAGGAACACCCGGGGGTTTTTAGTCAGTAGGAGTCTGGCATAACCACTGATGCTCCTCGTGGTATCCATGAGGTTTGTTTTAAACCCACAATTCCGTGTCTATAACCCACAAAACATGGCAACGAATTTGCCTCATGGTGCGGAGTGGCTCAGGTGGAGGCAGCGTCTCCACTTGGCTGCCCCTAGTGGATACGCGGCTTTATAACAACCCTGAAAAGTTTACTGTTTTTAAAAAAGAATATGAAAGACGAATGTTTTCGATGAAATTAAAATTCGGTGAAACATTCATTCGATGAAACGTTTGACGGTAAAACAAGGGTAAACCATCAATTTGCCACAATACATATTATCAAAACAGTGTTATCTAATGTGTACAATACAGTGCTTACATAATATGCATTCATACAAGTGCAGTGAGGCGATTTCAGATAAGTACCCATCCAATTGTCTGCCGGCCGGTATCCGCCCTCACGTCCTACGTGAACTAAGACCCCATATCATGTTTCCTGATGTCTCTATCGCCGATCACGGTAAAGATGCGCATATTATGTTTCTTTCTCGCTGCTTGATGGCCTATCGTTCAGTTAAACTGGCCACTATTCAAGTTATTTTTATGTATTTAAGCTTCGTTTCAGTGGATGTTCGAGAGAAGATCACATTCCTTACTTAGATGAAAGTTATTATGTAGATCTTCCCTCAGGGTTGGTAGCAGAGGCGAGTGTCATGTCATGTGCGAGGAATAAATCCACCGATAAATCACGCCTACGAATCTCTTCCTGGTTTTTTTGTCCGCATACCGTAAAATGGGGTGAGTAGGGTTCGCGGGGAGAGTTGGGTTATTAATGGGGAGAGAAGGGATGAAAGGGGGGTGAGATGGGATTTTAAGGATACTGCTACAAAAAGAATGTATTCAAATTTAAAATAGAGCTATAGTAATACTCATAATAATAAAAAAATCGCTCCAACAATCTTCCAAAATCACCTTTTTATGAAATCCCATCTCACCCCAATTACGAGGGACTACGGGGTGAGGTGGGATTTCCTGTTTATCGTCAAAGTTATGAAATGGAACTGCCCAAAAATAAAATAAAAACTAAAATACAAACGTCCGTAACACTTATTATATACACCATTCATTTGCATATGTAAAACTAAAATGTTATCGAGGTGTGAATGTCAGTTTTGACCCTACTCACCCCGTTTTACAGTACCGCTCCGCTAACCCACACAGCTCTGGTGGACTACCTACACTTAAAACCGTTTAAATAAAAACAATATGTCGTAAAAAAATAATGGAATATCCATATCCATACTAATATTGTAAATGCGAAAGTGTGTCTGTCTGTCTGTTACCTCTTCACGCTTAAACCGCTGAACCGATTTGGATGAAATTTGGTATGGAGATAGTTTGAATCCTGGGGAAGGACATAGGATAGTTTTTAACTCGGAAATCATCCCCCAAGGGGATGAAGTGGGGGGTGAAAGTTTGTATGGAGCTACGATATAAACGAGTTCCACGCGGACGGAGTCGCGGGCAGAAGCTAGTAATAAATAAATACACTCTGGGTGTAGGATAAACATGCAGCTTTTTTCAATTTAGAGGGATAAATAAGTTTACATATAGAAGAAAGATATATATATACTAGCTTATGCCCGCGACTCCGTCCGCGTGGAAATCGTTTATATCGTAGCTCCATACAAACTTTAACCCCCCATTTCATCCCCTTAAGGGGTGATTTCTGGGATGAAAACTATCCTATGTCCTTCCCCGGGATTCAAACTATATCTTCATACCAAATTTCATCGCAATCGGTTCAGCGGTTTAAGCGTGAAGAGGTAACAGACAGACAGACAGACAGACAGACACACTTTCACATTTATAATATTAGTATGGATATGTTGCTGGTGTAAAAAAGATATTATACATGTGGTTAAATAACGAATAAATATAGAACTGCACCAAAATGGATGGCGCTTAGCATATGCCAGTAGCAATATGTAGGCAGAGGTAGCCTTAAACGTAACGCGCTGGTATTCGGGACACCCCGAGAGAGATACAGAACATAAATATAACTTATACTTAACAAAACCTAATTAATGAGAAGAAGAGGTCGCTGCTCAATTAATTAATTCAGAGCTAAGTAAGTGTCATGAATGAGATGTTAGGTAATATCCAAGTTTCAGTTTAATTTAGGTACCGTACAAAGGTAAATATATCCCTCCCTCTATTGGAGAGGTTCCGTTTCACCGGCTGCTGATGATGGGTTACATGATGGTACCTACATCTCTAACAGTTTTGATCTACCTAACTGACAACCGCGAAGACGCAACCAAAAACCCAACACAGACAACACAGTCATCGTGAAAATTAATTATGTTTACACTCTTGCTTCTTGGCGAATAATGTATCACTTTGGCACTCTTTGGGGGAGGCCTATGTCCGGCAGTGGACATCTTTCGGCTGATATGATGGTGACGATGAACAAACACACTTGACAATAGTACAAAGACATGTAGTTTGGGATGAGTACGGCGCACTGCCCCAAGCATAATGAATAATCTATAACCCCCTTATTCATAACTTAACAATCTCTGTTAACTAAAATGTTATTTGTGTTTTCCTCAACATAAATGTTTAACAACATTTTCGCTAAAATATGTTTGATGAACTTTTATGGGTCATAAAGAGGTTTAGGTTAGCGTGTCTTCTGTGGACCCTGCCAAAGTTAAGGGCTATCAAGCCTAGGGTTCGACTCTTAAACTGCATAAACGGCGTCTTTTCTTATACGATTTCATGCAAACAAAACATATTTATAGTTCTCTCTTCCCTTCTTAGCCATGCACTCTTGATAGAGTGGTTTTGTTCATGTCACTGTCGAGCTATACCACCGACGCAGCTCTTACAATGCGTCGCCGTTTTTGGCGGAGAGCTTTGATGAGGCCTGTCCATCGTGTTGGGGAGCGCCCACGAGATCGTTTGCCCTCGATTTTCCCTTGCACCACCAAAGCCCCTTCCCTTCTCTTTCTAGGTAAGGAAGCCCTTAACTATTGACCACAGGAAATATGGCTTTTGTTTTAGTTACTCAATCTGTATGACCCTTATAACTAAGGGCATTGTACAGAAAGACAGGTCTACAATACAGTCTGGTCGAAACGGAACTAAAGCTGTCTCGATCAAATTTAATTATCTTTGATTAGCCACCGGAAAACTTATAAATGGTACAATAGACCCGAGGCCACCTCCAATAAAGTTCTCACACCCATCCACTCGCGCGCCGGTACTGACGACCGCTGGCTCAGGTGTAGTGATCAGTGCTGATAAGATAATGATCAATAGTTATGATTGTGAACTTTCACCAATGATGTGGAATTATAAGTTAAATATGAATTGTTGAAGAGTTCATATGCAATCAGAGGCTTTTCCAAAGACTTTATAAGTCAGGCCATAAGGTACTCTCAGTTCACTATGATAATTTGCTGCAGAAAAAAACAATAGCAATAGCAATTCTGCAATCTCAAAGAGTACTCTTTTACAAGACCGAATTTATGAACCTATACAAGCCTTACGCAGTGGATGTGTTTCGGCTGAAATGATGATGATGAAGCCTCACGCAGTAGAATGTCTCGTTACCCAACTTCAACATATTTCCATTCGAAATTCATAGGAATGTCGTAATTTTCACGTCTTACGATAAGATTATCGGAATGGCGAAGTCCCATGCAAACAGAAAAATCCCGTCAATTCACTTTTGTATTTTCTACACAAGATTCCTTTCGGGTATACATGGTCTCCGTGGAACAGTAAAGGGATACATATTACGAAGAGGGCAAGCTTTTTACTGTTTATTAGGGACCCGGCTAGACACCTCGTCTCCGACCGAAAGTACACCAAGCGTGGAGGTCGACCGTACGATCGAATGGAATAATTGACCAGCTATTCGGAATGACGGACCATTATTCTGCGCTGAGATAGACATCAGAAGGCGACAGGGCGGCGGTTAGCGGCCGGAACGCTGCGTTTTTGCCAAATTCAAATAGAGCTGCACCGCTACCACTAGACTTAATACTCCAGGCAAAATAGGGTCAGCTAGTATGGCGAAATGGAAATAATTTATAATAGCTTTTTTTTTCTGCGTAACAGATAAATTATAATTGTATTAATAACGACGAGACTAAATCCGACAAAATATTTGTGATTTAGATATTTTAATAAATAATTGAAAATTTATAAATTCCACTAAAATCGGAAAAAAAAATTAACTCATTTTTTATTCTTTGTTTTGATAAATTAATATTTCCTCTATAAGTTTGATGATAAATCAGGCAAAAAATGTTTCCGAATATTACATTTCTATTTAGTAGATCCCTAACATTTTATTCATTTACCATATTTCCGTGTCCAAAAATAATAATTGGCTGTAGGTTCCTACATTCTTTGATGAATGTAGTGGACACAAACATTAGAAACGAATCGCACACTAAACAACAACGGAGGGTGGATTTTAGGGGTTAAATGCTGTTTAACTATTTAAAAAAATGCAAATTGATCAGTTACTTTTGGGATTTTCATTATAAGCTATTTTTCATCGAATAATGTACGAATCCCCTTATAAAATCGGTTGCAAGTAATGTTATTACAAACACCTGTTAAAATAGGTTTAAAAATGCCGCGCGCGAGCCGCAGAGCTAACGTGATTGGCCGGCCGCCCGCTCGCCGCGTAGGTACTACATACTAGGTAGGTGTAGGTACCGCGCGAATCGCAACGATTCGCGAAACCATCTAACGCGTCTAAGATCTAGTTGTTGATAGTAGTTAAATTTTAATATACTCGTTGTGAAACGAATTATGAAAATATTTAAGTATTTTTATTTATTTATCAATGAGTGACACTGACGAGCGTGGGATGAAGATACCTATGCAATTTAACTTTGAACTTTGACGTAGGTAGTGGAAGTTGGAAAAAGGGACTTCAAAGATTGTGCACACGTGTATATTATGTAGTTTGTGAACTAGAGGAAGATGCTTGCTTTGTTTACATTAATTTCTTTTTTGGTTCAGTTTTATTTATATATTTAGTCTTTATTGCACTAAGGACAACTTATCGTACAAGAGGCGGACTTAATGCCGTAAGCATTCTCTACCAGTCAACCTTTGCGCAAAGCAGACAGATTGTGGGCGTGTAGTAATTGTAATAGAGCAAAATTCGTTAAAATAGTAAACTAGAGAGATTTATACCCTTACCTATTATTTGATTTTTATTATGCCCAATATTACACGTTAGATAATATACAGGGTGAAAAAATCTATGGAACCTGAAGGGAAACCTCTCGCTCTCATTATCATGAATTAAACACTATTTAAATTTAATTTACCTAGTTTTAGCCCGAATTACATTTGAATTACAATTTACTATCGCAATCACTAAAATTTATTGACCGAATATCTTTTGTCCGAAAACTTTTCGTATTTTTATGACTTCTCCGAATATACAATTCATTACTTTTTTCATTTACCATTTGATGTTATCCAAATGTGTCAGTTGTCCGAAAAACTTTTACCACTACAGTCTTATGAGCTTTGTTACAACTTTTGTTTCATAGCCAATTTTTGACTTATCCAGCATTACTTTCCGCATTTCATACGTTTAGTCAAATGTTCATTTTGAATGAAATTCAAAGTAGTTTTACAGAGACTAAGGCAGGTCGGTGTAGGTACGACGACGAGCGAAGCGAGGAGGAGTTTTAGGTGAACTGCGAGTTTGCGACCCTACATCGCGCGAGCCGAGCGAGCGTAGCGTGCCGTGGCAGCGGCCGGCGAAGCGCCAGAACCGAACACTTTTTTACTACTTAATATTTACATATGTACTGTATAAGTAAGGGTCAGGTCGGAAGAAATAACTTGATAAACCAAATGTTGTAATTATTGAGTATCGATTTATTTAAAGAACACCCTGCCTAGAGATGGTGTTTACCCAACCTACCCAGAGTTACCCATTTCATCCCAAACGTCGTCTTGTGAAGCATTTTTGCAAAATATAATGAAACTTCTTACGTCATAGTCATATAGGAATGTGTAAACGTAAACGTTGTTCTCATTGAGATTTTCTTACTTGGTTACTTGCTAAATATGCAAACAATATAGGCTCATCTTTCCCTGGCCAGACTATACGTGTGTTATTTTGAATAATAGTACATTACTGCAGAGGCAGTGAAGTAAGGGATTGCTGGACTAGTCCAGGCAATGAACTGACAACTTGTATGGAAAAAATGACAATTTTGGAAATAATTTATAATAGCTTATTTTTTATGTAAAACGGATATATTATCAACTAAATAGTTACCCAGCGACAAAATCCGACAAAATTTCAGACATCGAAAAAATGATAAGTTCTTCTAAAAAGTCAGTAAAAATATTAATAAATGTTTTTGTCTTAATTTTGGTTCATTTACATTTGCTCTATAATATTCAAGATAAATCGTACAAAAAAAGATAATGCATGCTTCATTGAAATCTACATAAATAATTACTTCCGAGTGGAAAGTTTGTCGGATTCTTGACCAAATCATCTTAGAATAACATTTTCAAATGAAATCAACAAAAAAAACGCTATTATAAATTAATGTTTTTCAAAACCGTATTTTGCCTGGAGTAGACGAGATTGGGGTAAACGGCCGAGTCGTAGACGAGGCCGGATACAACGAGTCCAGCAATCCATGTTCCGGCCGAGGATTGTATAGTGCGTTTCTCAGACGATGTGAGGAAATATTAAAATAAAAATAAATACAAGGTAATCAATTAAATAATAGGTAATTTGCCGCCTTTTTATTTTTTAAACATGCCATTTAAACAAGCCGTTCGAGCACTATGTTTAACCGCACATAGGTATAGTACCATCGTTTTTTTTTTATGTCACAAGTTTGCTTACAGAACAGAGTCTAGTGGTGGTTGGCAGTATGTAATTTTTCCTTTGTCAGTTTAATATTAGTAAGCAAATTTAAAAAGTTAGATTAGCGGACAATAATGGTTTTACTTAGGGTTACTTTTCTCAGTCCAGTTCCATAGGAAACAATTCACAGCCGTTACTAGTGTTAGCAAATTGGTGGGAACTGGCGAGAATAACCATCGAATACCAAAACCAAATGGTACTCAAGTATTGCATTTTTATCGAGTCGATACACGCGTAACGTAGCTGAAAATCGAATTTACCAGTCAGGGATATTAATATTTGTACCAGAGTAAGGATAAAAACTGACATAGAGGCGTACACAGATATTTATGCCCTTTTTTTGTACATATATTAATGCCTGACTTTAAATTTTCACCAAGATTAAACATATGATTAGTAAAAATAAACCAAATTAGCCCAAACTACCTAATAGGGTCCCGTTTTTACCCTTTGGGTAAAACAATATCACAGATTTGAGTAGGGCAGGCAGTGTCTTTCTGCCTTTACGTGGTGCACGCCACTGATGTTATGGATTTACGGTGGTTTTCTTTCAGGGCCCATAGGTTTTTCCACTCTGTATAGCTATAGCAGCTAAGCAGTATTTTAGCAGCGTGTTCTTTCTTACCCATTCCAATAATAAAGTACCTACTTCCGTTACTACAATGATGTGCAGATGGATCTTGTACTACAAACTCACAGACGACTTAACCTAGGTTAAGTGGTCTGTGTACTACCTACGCAGATTAAGTGGGAAATTAACTACTTTAAGTAGGAAATCACCTGTTAAAATTGTCGTCACTGTTTTATAATGATGACATTTATCAGTAAATAATTATGAAGCATTGAGACACCAAACATAGAAATGTACTAAATTCTTGGCATGTACCTATTCACTAAAATATGTTTATTTCATTAATTGTTAGCGCGTTTCCCGCTTACGCCATTATTACACCGTGAATAGTCGCAATCTCCTACTAGTACATCGTCGAAGACGATATAAATGATTACAAATAATCTGCGTAGGTAATGTAGGTATCTATCTACTTCGCGTCACAGAAAAGGACTCGTTGCGTGCCGCCGTTGCGAGCGAATGTGATCGTTAACACACGCGGAAAGAGCTCAAGTTCAATTGTAGAATTAAACAGGACTATTCAAATGTGTATTATGCTTTACATAAACCTTTTTTCTGTAGGATTCGTGTACTACTTTAATAATCTATATAGTTAAATTAAATTTGGACACAATTTGGTCCTATAAATATATTTACCGATAGTTTATTGGAGTAAATGTATTTATATGCAATTCTAAACAAAAATCTATACGATTTTTAGCAAAATAGGTTCATCAATTATTTTTATGAGAATCAAATCAAAGTACTACTTATTAGTCTTATTACAATTTTTTTCTACCAACTTCTGTCACCTGTCACCCAAGCCATGCATTTTGTTAATATATTGATTTTACATGTAAAAAAAATGTCGGATTTCATTGTTTACAGGTTAAAGACAATAATATTGTTGTGTTGACGATTATAGACAACTATTATTAATTTTAATTAATAAAATCGGCGTATATTTGACAGTATTTTTTTATACCTACTTTCGGGTCGAAAGTTTGTAAGATTCGTAAATAGAGTATCTTAAAATATGTATTTATGACGGAGAAAAAAAACACAGGCTATTATAAATTAATGTTTGGCGAAACCGTATTTTGCCTGGAGTATAACGATAAAGAGATTAACTACTTTCTAAGTGTTCTAATTAGTAAGAGGCCCGTCTATCTCGCGTGTAGTTTGTGCTAGCCGTGCAAGGTCTATTTAAAGTTGACTAACATATATAGTCCTATTGTATTGGACTATCTTTCGCGCTCATTCTTTTTTTTTCGAACCGAGTCTCAATAAGCATCATGAGAAGCGTTAAGATTTTGATTGATATAAATAATCTTAATACAGTATTAATCCCTTTATTAATGTAGTTTTTGGTATTTTAATCCTACTAATATTATAAATGCGAAAGTTTAGATGTTTGGATGTTTGTTACTCAATCACGCTTAAACAGCTCCACCAATTTGGATGAAATTTTGCACGAAGATAGTTTATAGCCTGGATTAAAATGTAGGGTAGTTTATATCTTGGTTACACGCAGACGAAGTCGCGGGCGGAAGCTAGTAATATGATAAACACAACACAAGTGTGGCATAGTTTCAAGCCTATTTCACTAGAGTGTCATAGGGATAGACTGTGAATATACTCGTACCTGTAGGTACTTATATGCTGTCCGTTCCTACTATAATTATGTTCCGTTTTTATTATCTCTGTTGTGTCATTAGTGTCATAGTAGAGTAGAAGTAGAGCGAAACTGTTCACCATTACTAAATAAACTCTGCAGCAGTATAGTGGGCGACCGGTTAGCCTAGTGGGTAGTGACGCTGCCTACGAAGCTGAAGGTCCTGGGTTCGAATCCCGGTAAGGGCAAATATTTGTGTGATGAGCATGAATATTTGTTTCCGAGTCATGGAAGTTTTCTATGTATTCAAGATTTATATCCATTATATATATCGTCGTCTAGTACCGAGAACACGAGCCTTACTGAGCTTACTATGGGACTAGGTCGATTTGTGTAAGATTGTCCCCTAATATTTATTTATTTATTTATTTATTTATTTAGTGAGGGGCAATCTGTTGCTCGCGCCCGCAGGATTCACCTACCACAACCCTGCACGTGTCCCCTGGGTGGTGCTAAATGAGCGACACTTTCGTCGAAATAGGCGCTCCTATAAAAAAAATGTATGTATGTATGTATGTAAGCACTTTATTGTACACAATAACAGGTTAAAGAATATACATATCACACAATAGATCAAAGTACAAAGGCGAACTTATCCCTATAAGGGATCTCTTCCAGCTAACCTTTGAGCAATTAAGAGGAAGGTAGGTAGAACGAGATAGGCAAACTTATACCGTGTACAAAAACACAGAGAAAGTGAAAACAAAACCTAATAGGTATTAATCCTAGACAAATAAAAACATGCCAATACATATATAAATATACAATATAAAATATAATACACACTATCAGATGCAATATATATATCGCAAATATACAATAAATAAATAAATAAATACTATATTCAACCAATTCACAAGTAATTGGAAAGCCACAACTTCTTCAAATTCATCTTATTTATATTTATACGATTAAATAAATAATTAGCAGTAGGTACAGTGTACTAAGAAAACGCAGCGTTTTTTTACCGAAATCACGGCCGTATGTCTCCATCAAACAAGTAAAGCACGAGGTATAAAAACTTTCCAAACGTGTCAGTTGTTCCTATGTTTGTTTTGTGACTTTGACACCCAAGAATCATTAGGTGTAGAAGGTACCTCTACTTGTTAATCTATTTTAAAACCAATAGGTCTTAAGTTGGTGGGTCGATTCAGACATTTGTGATGAATTGGGTGTGGGTTGGAATTTACATTGGTTAGATTTAGATAACGCTGTGTGATTTTATTGTTGCCTGTTTAAATGTGTTGTGGTTGTCAGATTGAGCAGTTTATTAAGGTGTAGAAGTGTTGGGGAAATTGAAGTAGGGTGGCTAGCGTTTTGTTTAGAACTTATAATAGCTTCAATATTAGTACCTCCTTAGTTTAATTTAGGTACGTAAGGATAGGTAAGTACCTACTTAGTGAAGCACCTGTTATTATTATTATATATTGTATTCCAGTAAGATATAGTTTACATCAAGTAAAAAGAACCCTGCTTCACTTTGGCATTAAAATAATATTAGTAAGGATTAAAACTTTATTACCAAGCGCATTGAATATAAATGTCCCAGGTTTATCATTATTTCACATTGACATAAACCCCGGTTAAACAGCCATAAATATGAGTCTGGCAACCCCGGCCAATAGAGTCATTACGGCGGGCAGTGATCGTAATCGGACGGGGTCCATTCGGGACATAAGTTTCACATTCAATTCTTATCTTGATTTGATTGTGATTCGCAAAACACTGAACTCAAACCGACCTGCTTTCTACCTGATGAATTGATGAAACAGACTCCATGCTCAAGTCAAGAGCACGTTGCCGACCCTTTACTGATACGAGGGTTCGTTGTGTCAACAGCTAGATAGTAGAAACTAGTTCCTGGACGGTGACTTGTAACGAGTGCTGTTTTCCTGGATGTGGGTACCCTAAAGGAGTCCGGGGTCGGTTTTGGCACATAATCCCCCATAAGATTTGGCATGAGCACTAGTTTCCCGAAACCGACTGCCATCTGACCTTCCAGCTTAAAGGGAAAACAAGACCTTGTTTTGTATTACATCGGTTTCCTTACGATGAATTTCTTTACAGTGGTTTCTTAATATATGTGTAAAATTAAATAAATATACACAAATGAAAATCAACTTGGAATGTGTAACGTGTGCGTCGAATTGTCACACAGTTTACTCCGCGCACGCGGCATATATCTGTAACGCGACACCCTACAGGCCCAGGTATCTCTGTTCAGGGCTGTCTAAATAACGAATTGAATTAAATTCGTATAACCACTGATTATATCAGGGACGAAAGGGAATGGGCTATCCTACTCTAGCACGAGTTGGTCCACAATTCACATACACATTTGAATGTTTTTGACAGAGAAATATGAGGCAACACAACATAGCAATCTGTCTGCTTTGCCCAAAGGTTGACTGGTAGAAAATGCGTAGGTACGGCACTAAGTTCGCCTTTTGTACGATAAGTTCTTCTATTGTGCAATAAAGATTAAATAAATAAATACTCTACATTAGTTTTATTTCAGCACTAAACTAAACCATGTAGGTACCTACTACTTGCTGCTTATTGGTCTCTAACGAATCCTCAATTCAATCGGTCGGCAACGCGCTGGTAACACCTCTGGAGTCGCAAGCGTCCAGGGTGTCTGCTTGTCATCAGGCCGGTCATTTGCTTGTTTGCCACCGTTTCGTGGTATAAAAAAAGACCGGGTTGCACTCCGGGAGTGCCGGCACAAGTGAAAACTCAATAACATTGTAACAGTTTTTCGATCAGGTCACGTGACATCTTACGGTGTCACCCTAAAAATGAATTTGACGCAAATTTATAAACAATTATCAATTATTTAGGCGGACGGGCCGCGGGCGCGTTGGGTGCGACGGGCCGGCTCGCCCGTCGGCGGCGGCAAACAAAATACCAATTTGTTTTTGCCATTGCCAAATATTTTTCAAAGCTTTATCTCTTTAGGAATAACGACCAAATTCGAACTATACGAATTTGCAAGAACAGCAGACGGCGGCGGCGAACAAAATATCAATTTGTTTTTGCCGTTGGTAAATATTTTTCAAAGCTTTATCTCTTTAGGAATAACGTCCAAATTCGAACTATTCGAATTTGCTCAATAGCAAAACGGTGAAGGACGCTTGGACAAAATTACAAATTTATTTGCAGAATATGCTATTGCAAAAAGTGTTTAACGGCTTTATACTCTTACGAATAGCGTTCAGTTTTGAATGAAGTCGAATCGGCTAGCAGCAAAATATAAAAGTTTGTGACCTCCTTCACTGTCGCGTATTTAATAATTTTTCCCCATCCCAAACAGTGCTCAGCGCCGCTAAAGAAGTTTTCACTTCAAATTGCTTTCACAAAATATAAACCAACTGTAGAGCGGTAATGCTACACGCAGTGCACTAACTGCACTCACACTCACTGGTTAGAGCGAGATGGTTTATCTCCCGTCCACCAGTTAGTGACTGGCTTGTGGCACTCTTTGGGGGAGGCCTACTGTGGACGTCTTTCGGCTGATGTGATGATGATGAAAGGCAGCTACTAACTTTTCCAACGTGCATTATGATTATGGCAACTCAACTGTAATTTTCCCATACAAAAATGACATCTACTCGTAGCTGGTCGAATACTTAACGCATTGTACGTAGACGTGCGTCAGGTAGTTAAATGTCACTTTTTATATGGGAAATGGACAGTTGAATAGTCCTAGCACTTGTTAGAAAAATTACACAATCGACTTGCTGGACTAATCTTGTGAGTTCTACGGAACCCAAGACCGCAAGTGATTAATAAATATGAACATGGAATTTGTCCGCGCGCTTGTCACGAAGCGCTTTATTGAGTAATCACCGTAATACCCATGTTTATTGACGACGTTAATAAATTGAATACATTTTAGTCGCGACATACGGAAACTGTTAGACGACTCGACGACGTATAGTTGACATGGAGGTGACATGCTTATACTTACAGCGAATGTTATAAGTAAGAAGTTTGTTGTTGTGTCAAGCATGATTTTATTTTATTTTATTTATGTAAATATGAAACAAATGTTCATACACAAAGCATTGTTACAGATTTTTCTCTATAGTTTCCATTATTAAATACAAAAACATTTATATATACGATGTAGCACGAGAAAAACCAGGTACCTATAGCTAGACTTGACATGATGATGGCAAAATTAACGTAAGTATCTGGGTAAGGACCAAATTCTTGGCGAGCTTAACTCACTCAATAACATTTTCTATGAAAGTTTTCCGTTGTGATACGAAAATTAACCATACAATTATATGGTTAATTTTTCCGTCACAACGGAACTTTTTTCACTTCTTAAGTTTCTATGGCTAACGACCAAGGTACCGACTAATCAGGCTAACTACTGGAGTTTGGTCCTTAGCCATCTACACAGAAGAAGTGGGTACGTACCAACTTACTGGTTTTGAGATTTAAATGGTATTGAACCAAGAAATTAATAAGGAAGATGTTAAAGTATTTCGAATGAAGCAAAGTTATCTTGAGCCCAGATTTTTTTCTCTTGGTTAGAGACAATCTGTTTCATTTAAGATATTGGCGGTCTTCTTCTGTATGTCTTGATTTAAGTAATTATTCAATCGTTTCCGGCTGGTCTGTTTGTATATAATCGTTGGTTATGGAAAGTATTGTCATATGGATTAGGTACCTACAATTTTAAGGAATATGAGTACCTATGATTCAATCTCAAACGATGTCTCGTTTCTTATAAATCCTCGACCATCCATTTCGTTCATCGTTGATATCGCAATCCAAAGAAAACGAATGCTAGGTAATATGACAAGGCTTCTATATCATAACTAGCTACCATTCAAAATATTATTTTTTGTTGCTGGAGAGTTTGAAACATGTCGCCCGTAGCAACAATATAGTGACTCGTAGACGGGTACGTGAGTAGTATAATTTTATTTTAAACATGACACACAAAAGTTTGAGTTTAATTATTTGTTGTTACTGCATTTTTAATCATAATAACTGTCAGCTGTTTTTAATAGACATATAAACGATAAACATTAACTTAGTGTATTTATAAATCGGCACGGTTGTGGTCAATTAGTGGTCAGTTGCAATGATGATGTGCACTCTCTGACTACTGTGGTCATTGGTTAATTTGTGTTTAGATTAGCTATTCCTATGTTATGACTACTTATGAGTAGTCATAACATAGGACCATAACATAGGAGGAGGAGGAGTACCTAAACGTAATGTTCGTACAAAATACTAGCGTTCATCTTTTTTCATATAATTACCTATTAAAAGTTACCGACATGTTTAATTTTTAGTAAACCGTCAAACATGATCCCTTTATCTAAGTACTTACAGTGTAAAAAAACCGCGCAGTCCGCGAATTAGTCTGATGCCCAATTAGGTACCTAGAATAATACATTTCGGGGATGATTTACGGGATGAAAGCAATCTAATGTTTTGTAAAATAAATGTAAGTAGGTATCTAAATCCGTTCAACTGTTTTTGCGTCCTTTTAATAATACCTAATTGATCGAACGAGTGAAGTTATATGTATGCTTCAAATTGGGCCGATAACTGTTCGCAAGTCCGTGTCCGTCCCGCTGTCCGGCAGTCCTCCTCTACTCTACAGTTCGCATGTCCGTGTCCGTCCCGCTGTCCGGCAGTCCTCCTCTACACTACAGTTCGCATGTCCGTGTCCGTCCCGCTGTCCGGCAGTCCTCCTCTACTCTACAGTTCGCATGTCCGTGTCCGTCCCGCTGTCCGGCAGTCCTCCTCTACTCTACAGTTCGCATGTCCGTGTCCGTCCCGCTGTCCGGCAGTCCTCCTCTACACTACAGTTCGCATGTCCGTGTCCGTCCCGCTGTCCGGCAGTCCTCCTCTACTCTACAGTTCGCATGTCCGTGTCCGTCCCGCTGTCCGGCAGTCCTCCTCTACACTACAGTTCGCATGTCCGTGTCCGTCCCGCTGTCCGGCAGTCCTCCTCTACTCTACAGTTCGCATGTCCGTGTCCGTCCCGCTGTCCGGCAGTCCTCCTCTACTCTACAGTTCGCATGTCCGTGTCCGTCCCGCTGTCCGGCAGTCCTCCTCTACTCTACAGTTCGCATGTCCGTGTCCGTCCCGCTGTCCGGCAGTCCTCCTCTACACTACAGTTCGCATGTCCGTGTCCGTCCCGCTGTCCGGCAGTCCTCCTCTACTCTACAGTTCGCATGTCCGTGTCCGTCCCGCTGTCCGGCAGTCCTCCTCTACTCTACAGTTCGCATGTCCGTGTCCGTCCCGCTGTCCGGCAGTCCTCCTCTACTCTACAGTTCGCATGTCCGTGTCCGTCCCGCTGTCCGGCAGTCCTCCTCTACTCTACAGTTCGCATGTCGGTGTCCGTCCCGCTGTCCGGCAGTCCTCCTCTACTCTACAGTTCGCATGTCCGTGTCCGTCCCGCTGTCCGGCAGTCCTCCTCTACTCTACAGTTCGCATGTCCGTGTCCGTCCCGCTGTCCGGCAGTCCTCCTCTACTCTACAGTTCGCATGTCCGTGTCCGTCCCGCTGTCCGGCAGTCCTCCTCTACTCTACAGTTCGCATGTCCGTGTCCGTCCCGCTGTCCGGCAGTCCTCCTCTACTCTACAGTTCGCATGTCCGTGTCCGTCCCGCTGTCCGGCAGTCCTCCTCTACACTACAGTTCGCATGTCCGTGTCCGTCCCGCTGTCCGGCAGTCCTCCTCTACTCTACAGTTCGCATGTCCGTGTCCGTCCCGCTGTCCGGCAGTCCTCCTCTACACTACAGTTCGCATTTCTCAACCGATTCTCGGGCAATTTTGATAATAATGAGTCTCTTTTCCGAAAAAAAATACGAAAAAAAGCCATCGCGAGCTCTGCCCACAGAGCCACTCGTTACTTATTTCGGGCACCAATCATCCATATTAGATTGTTCGATACGAACTCCTTATCACTATGTTAGTTACCGTAAAATGGGGTGAGTAGGGATCGCGAGGAGAGTTGGGTTATGAATGGGCTACTGCTACCTAAATAATGTATTCCAATTTAAAATGGAGCTATACATACAAAAAAATACGGAACCCTAAAAAACGATCCAACAATCTTCCAAAATCACCTTTGTATGAAAACCCATCTCATCCCAACTACGAGGGACTGCGGGGTGAGGTAGGATTTCGTGTTTATGGATAAAGTTATGAAATGGAACTACCCAAAATCAGAAAAAAATAAAATACAAACGTTCGGAACACTTATTATATAGGTACAACATTCAGTTTGCATATGTGAAAATAAAATGTTATCGAGGTTTGAATGTCAGTTTTGTCCCTACTCACCCCATGTTACGGTATTTAATTATTTTGGACATTGATATAATGGCCGTGTGTGTGTTTTGGTCGCACGAAGTCAGGTCTCAAAGCGGTACATAAATAATTCTAATTATACTATAGGTGATTAAGTCCCGTTTAGTTAAACTAATGTGTGAAAATTCTGTAACATTAAATCAATATCTTTACCTAAGCATCATCTATTTTTCTTAAATAGTCCCAAAGTTAGTGTCACATTGTAAATAACTCGAAATCTCTATCAGGTGTTTATTCAAATAGCTGGCATGTTTACCCGAAGTGTTAGATTGAGTTATAACGGACACTGTATTTGTATGGAGACGGTGGGAAACTTTGTAGCGACTGGATTTGAGCGTTCGGGACAAGCTAATTTATTGGTTTAATAAGTTGTTTATTTTATTGGTCGTGGGTATAGTTAGGATGGTTTAGAAACTGATTGGATTTATCGTCACCATTTGTTGGTGGAATTACGAGCAGAAGCGACGCGGAACTATATCGTCAACAAGATGATAAAGGCTTGTGCAAGCGTCAGGTTCCTACTTTGTCCCAGAAACATGACGCTAATGCTCATTTCAGAATGTTTGGATTCAATTAAATAATTAACAATAAGGATCGGATTTAACATAGTTTTTAACCGACTTCAAAAAAAGGAGGGTCTCAATTCAGTTGTATTTTTTTTTTTTTTTTTTAATGTTTGTTACCTCAGAACTCCGTCATTGCTTCCAGGTGGGTCCCATTTTTTTCAAAAAATCAGTTGTATGATGGGATCTATGAGGAATTGAGTGGACTCCTCAATTATATTAGGGACGCGTGTAGTGATTTTGGTATTTTCTATTATAACTCGTGTATTTACACCCGGAAATCGTAAATTTGGTGGAGTGGAATTGATGATGAAGACCACAGATGACTTATGGAATTCCTCAATTATGTACTTAAAAGTACAAAAGTATATCACAGATTCTGATAAGATTCCGTTGAAATAGGAACTAATAAAGTGCCAAAGATGATGATGATGATCTTGGGGAATCGACGGAACTCCTCAAATATTATCGTCCCGCATACAGCGATTCGCTTTTTTTTCTAATAATCAACGCATTTGCTCTCGGAAATCAGTTCATGTGGTAAATTGGAAAATAAATGTGGAATTGTTCTCGTGGCTTGGCGGAGTACTAAATTGAAGTCGGTTAAAACTTTGTTTTTAAAGTAAAATATTAAAATAAAGGTATCTACCTACTGATTATTGGAGTAGTTGAATGATTTTTTTAGATTTATACACATATAACAGCTAAGTGCTAACCTACGGTAGCCGAGTGGTTCAATTATGCGGCTGTCAAACGGCGGTCGTTTGTTCGAGTCCCGGCTCTTACCAATGAGTTTTTCGGAACTTATGTACGGAA
This sequence comes from Epinotia ramella, assembly GCA_947578815.1. NCBI lineage: Eukaryota > Metazoa > Arthropoda > Insecta > Lepidoptera > Tortricidae > Epinotia > Epinotia ramella. The sequence continues at coordinate 468,939 of OX388221.1, forward strand.
TATTTACCGTTAGCTTTTCGGTGAAGGAAAAAATCGTGAGGAAACCGGTCTAATCCCAATAAGGTCTAGTTTGCCTTCTGAGTTGGAAGGTCAGATGGCAGTCGCTTTCGTAAAACTAGTGCTTATGCACAATCTTGCGATTAGGTGTCAAACAAAGCGGACCCCGGCGGGCTGCTTTAGGGGCACAACCGGGAATAACGCTAAATGAACGCTATAAAAGGATGATTGACATTTAACTGATTATCTACCTGTTATAGCGTTTAAAAAACAATCATCTGGATCTTCCCGGAAACTAATCGAAAACAGTACCTGTCTCGAATCGACTATGAAATCTACAATAGCCGAAATATAATATAAGTAGATATGTAGGTACCTCTAGTATAGACTAACGGTGCCCATCAGGTGGACTGTACACTTTTTGTCTTCACGGTAAAAAAGTGACTGCGGCCACATTGTATAAAGTTATGATTAGCATTGAATGTGTTCAGTAAAGTGCGTGAGTTTATTCCAGTCCAGACCCATAAGTCCCGCAATTACACTGCAGAACAAAATATGTAGACAACGGCGCATCCCCTATGGGTGTCGGGGCTGCGCGAGTATGGAGGGGACTTTTTATTGATTCTTATCAAAGGCTAGTAAATAAATATGTATGTCCAATCTAGTTCTAAGAAAAAGCGGAATGATATTCCAGTGTGTTTAATTGATCAAGTCTTAATTGTTACTAGTTTTATCTAGGGCCGAATTTTCTATCGTCGATTTTAATTTATCGTCAGAATTTGATGATATTTGGGGGGTTTGAAGAGCTTTTGATTCTGTGCAATATTATACAATATCAAAGGGTTGATTTTCGGGATAAAACGTATCCGTTAGGTGCTTTTAATCTAGACTAGGTATTACTCGTACACTACCTGTGTCAAATCTCATCTAAATCCGTACAGCTGTTGTTGCGTGATTGAGAAGCTATACATTTACATTAGGTAGTAGTCCAGTCAATAAACTGACAACTTGTATGAAAAAAAAAACAAATTTGGAAATAATTTATAATAGCTTATTCAGAAAAAATATTAATAAATATTTTTGTCCTTATTTTGGTTCATTTACATTTGCTTTATAATAATTATTCAAGTTAAATCATACAAAAAAGACAATGCATGCTTCATTCAAATCTATATAATTACCTACTTCCGGGTGGAAAGTTTGTCGGATTCTTGAATAAGTACAGCATCTTAGAATAACATTTCATCGCAGAGATCGATAATAACATTTCATCGCATCACAGAAAATGAAATCAACAAAAAAACGCTATTATAAATTAATGTTTTTCAAAACCGTATTTTGCCTGGTGTATAGGTACATATATAACATAAATAGGATTAATGGCACGTATAATAATTACTAATGCTCTTGTGTAGCTAGTCTGGTACAGTTAAAACCGAATTCTGAACTATATTTCTCTTTCGTTTAGAGTCTTACACATTGTTAATATTCTTATACCCCGAATACTGTTCTAAGCTAAGAGCTCGCGGACTGTATGTCTGTCTGTCTGCCACGCCTGTGCCACGCTAGCCCGCCGTCGTCTGACGTTTATATTAAAAGGAGAATAAGTTATCTCGGTCATCATAATCTAACAAAGGATCACAATAGAGTGTTGCTCCATCATCAATATATTACCGGCGAGGGCGACACGACTTGATACTTGTTACAATACAAAGCTTGGCGAATACTGATAATTTATGTCTATACAAATGCGACGCACCTAACTGGGGTAACTAACAATTATAATATAAGGCTAGTAATCATATCCTATCCTACTTCACACTGATATATTATACCTAAACGTGAAAGTTTGTATAATAATATAAGGTGAAAGGTTGGATGTTTGTAACTCAATTACATGGCAATAAAAATAGCTGATTGGATTTAGATAAAATTCGCAATAGGTATATAGATAGTTTGCAACCTGGATTAAAACAGTACCTATACCGTGAAATGGGGTGAGTTGGGTCAAAATAGACAGTCTAATCACGACGAAAATGTATTTTTACATGTGGCACGTTGATATTGATACATAAAAAATGTTCCGGCCGTATGAATTTTAGTTTTTTAATGATCTGTCGTTTAATTTCATAATTTTAACGATTAACACAAAAATTGGGAGAAATACCACCTGACCCCGTAGTAGAGTTAGAGGGGATAGCATGGGGTTAGCCGGGAAAATGTACGTGGAAAACCTTTCGGATTCTGAATTTCGGATTAGCTTGCCTCGATCTGCGTTCCATCCCACTCTCTGCTCATAATTATCGCTCCTCTTCCTAATGATCGCTCCCCACAACCCTGCGGAACCAGGGTTGTGGGGAACATCCAGGCGGTCCAGGCCACATATCTTTCACCTCTCACTTCTAGAGATTTCACTTTTTTTAATGTAATAATTTGGCTACTCTGTGTTGCCGTGACTCCGCGTAAGAAAATATATCTAAAACTATACTAAAATAATAATTAGAGCAACCTGAGCCAGGAAATCAAAGTGGCAACTGAAAATAGTCGCGTCCCATCTGCCCCCTCAATCCCTAATTACCCCATTTTACGATACAAAATGAAGGCGAGTTTTATATAAATAAATATCCCTATTTTGACTATTACTACCTACGATAACTAAGCGAATCAAGCAGTAGGTACTCACCTACCTACTAAAATGCAAAGTAATTTTAGTTGAGAATTCGATTTCGACCGTATGAGGGTTCCAGTGTGAGGTACAAACTACAAAGTTTAGAAAACGGTTTAAAATTAAAATGAGGAAATATACAATATGTTGCAGACATTCCTAAATTCTAATAAAATAATTATTACAATACTTTTTCAGACATTAACCCACCAAGTATCAAGAGCACTCAATCTCACCTAATCCAAGCCCACGGAGGTGTGAGCCCCGTGAATTACGTCCCAGCGGGGACTCGAACCCGGAGCTTCTCGGAACGTGATATGATCGCGCCCGTTTGATTGTGACCAAAGTTCTGAGCACACGCACCTGCTAGTGTTCGAAATATTAAAAAAAACTGAAATTGGTGAAAAAAAATAGTTAAAACAAACTTAACACCAAATTGGGATTATTTAAGTAGATCAATGTTTTTTTTTTTTAATGCGACTCAGCGAAAATGCACTTTTTTGTACCTATTGAACTTGGTAAGTAGTAGAGTATTTCACGCACATCAAAATCACGACAGTAGATCATAAAGATTTTCGTTCGTTTTTTTAAATAGTTTTGCAAGCTTTTGTTGTTGACTGTACTTTTTTGTACAATGAAGTGGCTGCAAAATGGCTCGAAACTATTATAGTTAATAAGTAGATATAATGTTAACCATTGAGCCGAAAAATCTATGATAATCATGGGAGAGACAGATGTCTACATAATAACATACTTTTTTTATTAAATGTAGGTAGCTGTGCTTTATTTATTTTCTAAAGTATATACAAGATGATAATAACATTTACTAAATTAAATCTAAGTTAAGTCTAAAAAAGGCCCTGGAGGCATTGTACCGAGGATGCTGGCGGCATTTCCTCGCTGAATACGGTATTTGACAAAAGTCAAATCAGCTTCTTTTTTATGAAATGTCAAAAAGGTAAGGGTTACTTGCTTGTGACGTCACAATCAAACAAGCGTGAATGTTTATCTGTTGCCAATGAAAAAACAATTACTATTCACTGTTGTCAAATACCCCATTGCAATGCTGATGCGTTGCGCGAGAAAGCCGCCAGCTCTTCGGTCACCAGTTACATCAACCAGACCTTTCGCGATTTCCGCAAATAACTTTAGCGCACTGGGACCCCACGGACCGAGGGTCTCGACGCCAAATGGTACAAGGTTGTACTCTCTGCCGAGACCTACATACTTGTTTACATTGCAAACAGTGCAGTTTAAAAAAATACCCGTAATAAAAACAGAATGGTCACGATAATGGATATTCCTGAAATATGGCTCCTGAAGATGAGATCGAAAAAGTGTTGCTTCAGCACTGAACCTATTCGAATGTATAACTGATGCAACCTGTCACCAATATACGTATTAATATTGAGCGTAGGTATAACAAGAATTATGGAAAAACCGGCCGATTCTTACACCAAATGTTAATATAATTTAGGCTAATAACCCAAAGCTAGCAAAAAGATCGATAGATCATCGTCGCTGCGGGCAGCGCCTGCGCAGCGCGAAACGCCGAGGCAATAATGAGGCAGGTTATTAATAGCTCTTACTCAATATTATTGGAATTGGGAGGAGAGGTTGAGAGATTTAATTCAGCTGTGGAGGCACATTGAACGCTGCTTCATCTCATTTAAGTAACATAGCTATGCGTTCGTCCCGGAAAAGCCGTGATGGAAGCTGTTCTATTCCATACTTAACCCTATAGTATACCTACTTTGTGATCCAATAAGAAAATAGGCCAAAATAAAACTGTTTTCTTCATAATAAAAGTCTTTCGTGACTTTTGGGACAGTCAGTAATATATTTTTCACTTGTAATGCTTGCAAAGTTCGCCTTTGTAAAATGCCACTTTTATACTCTAGTGCACAAAGTATTTTTTTTTATTACTAAGATGGTCACAGAATAAGTAATAGGTACTTAGTACCAAATGTCGAACAGTCAACACACACTGTACAACGTGTTGTCACTCATATGAAACCTTATTAGCTAGTTTTACTTTTCTATTCATAATTTAGTTTAAAAACGTCAAATAGAACTAAGAAAATTACATGTCACATTACCTTATCAGAAAATAAACAAGACGCTTTAACGACAACACGAATTTTATTGGAATAATAAGGGAAACTCAAGCTAGGCTAGGGAAACGCAGGCGAGCCAAACATTGGTCCTTACGAAGCCGGGAAAAAAAACCAGAAGAATTTGTAAACACGAAGATTTCAAAACATGGTGAACCTGTAAACCTCAGTGGTCTCGGAGCTCAGAGCAAATCAGGCAGCAGGATCGGCGAGCGGAGTCGGTACTGCAGACGGGTCACGGTAGACCGTTGTTTATTCTGAAGTACGAGCCACCACCCTCGACCACGGGACGACCTTCGGGAGGACAGGTGCACCGGGAGGTATTGTGTACAGCGGACAAAAACGTGAGTTGTCGATTAATAATTATATTTGAGTGCAGTAAAATTACGATGTTTTAAATTGACAATTCATGCGGAATTTCGAACTATATGTTCATCGGCTAAATAACTGTGTAAAATTGTGCCTTATTTCGAACGCAGAACAATTTATCGAAGTGTGTGCTTAGCGATAAACATTTTAAATTTGTAGGTACACTACGTCGCATTTAAAATTATTATTTTAGATGCGTGTTAGATTTTATTGATTTCATATGTGTGATTTTTGACATTTGGAACAGTGAACATTTTAAATGGAGAACTTTGAAAAATAAGTGAATGATATTTTAATTATTTGCGTACCGTATTTTATTGTTAGGCTTTGATGTTTTAAATACTGTGACAGCATTCTAAGAAAATGGAGGCGTTAATAAAAGGACAACTTGAAAATTGTAACCAAATAAGCAACGCATTTAAAAATTATAAAAAGTCACCCAAGATACGAATTACCAAACCTTATGTGGAAGTCCGAATTCAAACTCTGGAACAAAAATGGAGCAAGTTCGCCAATGGTCATGATCAACTCATGTCAATATACTCTGACCAATTAAAAGAAAATCCCTACGTCACACAAACAGTGTATGAGGTAACCGAGGAGTTATACATGGACTACCTGGTTGAATTAAAAACTGCTCTTGAATCTTTTGAGCGTTTGACCACGGAACTGAAACCTAAGGTTATACAGGGTAATACGGAATCTGGTTTGACAACTGCGTGCATTAAACTTCCAAAAATTGTTATACCAATTTTTTCAGGATTGTACACTGAATGGGTTACTTTCAGAGATTTGTTTGAATCGTTAGTGCACAACAATAAAAGTTTAGACAATGTTCAAAAAATTCATTATCTTAAGGGTTACTTATGCGGTGAAGCGGAACAGTTACTGCGACAAATACCAATCTCTGGCCAAAATTATACAAAATGTTGGGATTTACTTATAGAAAGGTACAATAACATAAAATATATTTGCAATACTATTTTAAAACGATTTTTGAGTCAACGAAACGCGGTTACGGAGTCAGCTACCTACTTGAAAGAGTTGATTGATACTAGTAGTGACTGTTTGAGCGCCTTATCGAATCTGGGGATTGACGTGAGCACGTGGGACGTCATGGTGATACACCTGCTCACCCTTAAACTTGATCCTGAGACGCGAAAGGCATGGGAATTGAGTGCTGCAGATACCGGAACTTCTGACATCTTGCCCACGTTCCGACAGTTTTGCGAGTTTTTAACCAACCGTTTCCGTGCTTTAGAATTTATTGAGAATAAAAAACCAGTTTACAATAACAATCAAAATTTTATTCAAAATAAACCTCGTGTATTACACGCCATGCAAAGCACTCAATGTCCTTGTTGCACCGACAACCACAAACTAACCTTTTGTAAACAGTTTGTCACTTTTGATGTAGACACCCGTCGTAATTTCGTACAGGAAAAAGGCTTGTGCTTCAACTGTCTGGGCGGCAATCACTCAGCTAAATTCTGCCAAAACCCAGCAACCTGTAGAACTTGCAAACGGCGCCATCATACGTTGCTACATCAAACTAGTGCAATGGAACCTAACACATCGGGATATAAAACTAGTAACGTGGGAGTGGAAAGTGTAGAAACTTCACCAATTATGAGCTGTTTTTCAGCGGGGGCTAGCCAAGTGTTGTTGGCTACAGCTATTATCAACGCCCAATCTAAGAGTGGACAATATTACCAGATTAGGGCATTATTGGATCAAGGATCACAAGCTTCCTTTGTGACAGGAGCAACAGTCCAATATCTTGGACTGAAACGAGAAAATAGCAGTGGGAAAATAACAGGTCTCGGAGGAGACAATAACGTGGTATCAAGAGGGGTGGTAACAATTAATTTGCAATCCTTGATACACCCAGACATAACAATTACGGTGAAAGCGTACATTTTAAAAACGGTGACAGCCTTTCTGCCAAGCAAGAGTGTAGCAGACTTGAATGGATTAGACATGGTAGGAATGCGCTTAGCGGACCCGAATTATGACACACCGAATAAAATCGATATTTTATTGGGCGCTGAGGTGTATAGTCGCATAATTCAGGAGGGTATGAAGAAAAATTACGAGGGCACTTTAGTTGCCCAAGCAACAACTTTTGGTTGGATCCTATCTGGAATGGTGGAGACTTCGAAGCAGTTAACTTCAAATGTGGTTGTGTTACACTCCCAAGTGAACGAAGATGATATTCTCAAAAAGTTTTGGGAGTTAGAAGCGGATCCAGCATATAACCAGAAGCGGTTGACTGTGGAAGAGGAGCAGTGTGAGGCGCTCTTCGCTGCTAAAACCAGAAGGGACGATGATGGCAGATATGTTGTACGGCTGCCATTCAAAGACGAAGATCCAAGCTGCAAGTACGGGCATCTTCGGGCGATATCTGAAAAAAGATTTTATTCATTAGAGAACCGATTAAACAAAGACAAGGAACTAAAAGCTAAATACAAAGAAGTTATTGATGAATATGAAAATCTTGAACATATGGAGGAAGTACCAGAAAATGAAAGGAACAATGCTGGAGTGGTATACTTGCCACATCATGCGATTGTAAAACCAGATAGAGACACAACCAAGGTAAGAGTCGTGTTCGACGCGTCTTGTAGGGGAACGAACGGAGTTTCGTTAAACGAAAACCTCATGATTGGCCCTAGATTGCAACCTGATCTCCGACATATCATATTGAGATGGAGATTACATCCAATTTGCCTCATATCTGACATTGTAAAAATGTATCGTCAAGTTAAGGTGCATCAGGAAGATGCTGACTTTCAAAGACTTCTGTGGAGAGATAATCCTGAAGCTGAATTAAAGCATTATCGTCTACTCCGGGTAACGTTTGGAACGGCAGCAGCTCCTTATTTGGCGGTCAAAGCCCTACAAAAAGTCGCAATTGACGATGGAGACAAATATCCCATGGCATCAAGCAGAGTATTAAAAGACTTCTACATGGATGACTTGATGAGTGGTTGTGATTCAGTGGAAGAAGGTGTTCAAATATTCCGGGAAATGAACGAACTACTTAACAAAGCTGGTTTTGAGCTACAAAAGTGGTCAAGCAACAATGAAATGTTGCTACAAGAAATTCGAGAAGGAAGAGAGGATGAAGACGATGGACGGAAGTTGGAACTAAAACTAGACTCCGTAATAAAAATATTGGGACTTACCTGGAACCGAAGACGTGACGAATTCCAATATTCTGTGGAGCTCCCGCCCATGAAGGAACCGGCAACAAAAAGAAATATTATAGCGGACATAGCAAGACTCTTCGATCCATTAGGGTGGATCGCTCCAAGCGTAATTCTGGCTAAAGCAATGATACAAAAGCTGTGGTTGACTGGTATTGGATGGGACGAAGAAGTGCCAAGCAATTTATTACATGAATGGACTACTTACCGGGAAGAGTTGTCTCTGCTGACACAAATTCAAATACCTCGATGGTTGAGTACTAACAGACACAACCAGAGAGTTGAACTGCATGGGTTTTGCGATGCTTCCAAGATAGCATACGCCGCGGTTATATATGTTCGAGTAGTCACCGATCAAGATAATGTCATCGTAACGTTACTCACCGCGAAAACTAAAGTAGCGCCTAACAAGCAAGTGTCAATACCGAAGCTCGAATTGTGCGGTGCAGTACTGTTGACAAGGTTGCTGGCAGAAGTATCACAAATAATAAATATAAAGAAGCAGAATATACACGCATGGACAGATTCCACGGTAGTGTTGGCTTGGCTCAATAGTCATCCAAGCAGATGGCAAACATTTGTTGCGAATCGGGTTTCAGAAGTACTAACCACGTTAGACTCAAGTCAATGGAGCCATATAGTGTCTAAGCACAATCCTGCGGATTGCGCTTCGAGGGGGGTGAGACCTTCGGAATTAGTAAACACAGGTATTTGGCTAAACGGACCAGAATTTCTAAAAGAGGAAAACATACAGTACACAAAACTAAAAGAGAACAATACCGACTTAGAAGTAGCAAAGGTGCATCATATTACTCTGGACACCTCATTATGGGAAAAGTATTCAACGCTTACTCGATTGGTAAGAGTTGTAGCTTACTGTCGACGATTTCTAAACATGAAGAAACCACCTGCTGACAGAAACCACACTAATCATTTAACGGGAATAGAAGTACGAGAAGCTATGAACATATGCATACGTCAATGTCAGCGAGAATGTTTCGGGCAAGAATATAAAGCTTTAGAAAATTATGAGACGAATTTACCTAAAAAATCGGCCATAAAATCATTAAATCCATTCCTAGACAACTTCGGCATTATGAGAATTGGTGGTCGATTGGAAAACGCAAATATGAACTTCGGTAGCAAGCATCCTGTTCTATTACCTAAGAAATCAAGGCTAACGGATTTGGTAGTTACTGATGCCCACGTGAAGACTTGTCATGGAGCAAATCAGTTGATGCACAACTACCTCAACTCCAGGTACTGGATCTTTGGAGTTAAAGAGTTGATTCAGAAACACATACGCAAGTGCGTTACCTGCGTGCGGTATAAGGGGACGACTCAAACGCAGCTAATGGGACAGCTACCTTCAGCTCGAGTGACACCCACTCGACCCTTTAAGTTTTCGGGTGTTGACTACGCGGGACCGATAAACTTAAGAACAACAAGTGGACGTGGTCACAAGACGTATAAGGGTTACATAGCCTTATTTGTGTGCATGTCAACACGTGCCATACACATTGAAGTAGTCAGTAACCTCACTTCACAAGGGTTTATTCAAGCTTTTAGGCGAATGGTAGCGCGAAGAGGGTATTGCCAAGAGATCTGGTCAGATAATGGCACTAACTTTGTTGGCGCGGCAAAGGAGTTAAAAAACTTGTTCGGATCTGAAAGGTCAAGAATCCTCAAGGAGATTGCAGATGAGTTAGCCACTAATGGTACAACGTGGCACTTCATCCCTGCACATGCACCGAATTTCGGGGGTTTATGGGAGGCAGGTGTCAAGTCGGTCAAGCACCATTTAAGAAGAGTCATTGGAGATACAACCTTAACCTTTGAAGAAATGACGACCGTGTTATCACAGATAGAGTCTTGTCTGAATTCAAGACCTCTGTCTCGAACGATCCTACAAATACCAATGTGTTAACACCGGGACATTTTTTGGTCGGCGAACCATTGATCACATTACCCGATCAAGAATATTTGGATAGGCGTATAAATTCTCTACGTAGATGGCAACTAACACAAAGAATGGTGCAAGAGTTTTGGAAGAGATGGTCACAGGAATATTTAAATAAATTCTTGCAACGTTTTAAGTGGACAGATCAAAATCCTGAACCATCAATTGGCGATATTGTGTTGGTAAAAGAAGATGACTTGCCGCCTAGTCGTTGGTTGCTTGGTAAAGTGCTAGAGAAACACCCTGGCAAAGACGGAATTACACGGGTAGTCACTTTAAAAATAAGGAACAATTGTATAAAAAGACCCACCAACAAGTTATGTGTACTACCTGTAACTGATTAGCGATTCATTTATTTTTAATTAGTTTTATATTATGGTGTGTAGGTAGAGTACGTAAGTATTGAAAATATGTAAGTCTTGGAGAGTTTAGTTACCTCAAACTTTAGTTGTTGCATATTATGTTGATTATTATACTATGTTATGTTATGTTGTATACTCACGGTGGGCGGTGTGAAAGTCCGTTATACGTACTTGGTGGGCGGTATGTACAACGTGTTGTCACTCATATGAAACCTTATTAGCTAGTTTTACTTTTCTATTCATAATTTAGTTTAAAAACGTCAAATAGAACTAAGAAAATTACATGTCACATTACCTTGTCAGAAAATAAACAAGACGCTTTAACGACAACACGAATTTTATTGGAATAATAAGGGAAACTCAAGCTAGGCTAGGGAAACGCAGGCGAGCCAAACACACACAATAAAACTTCGTAGAATAAACTTGTTATTTTATTTGACATACCTACTCTAATCAATTGCACTTCCCTGTTTTCTATTAGGTACCTACCTACTACATTAATAAAACCAGACAAAATATTTTTTTTTATACTCGTCGACTGTAATCTTTAAATTAGAACCTCGCAAACCATAACGCAATGGAATACTTTTATTCTGATGAAAAAGTTTATTGCTCTATGGACAATCGAAATAACTATTTCGATACGCTCTAGACAACCGAAAAAAAATTGAAAATAGAACTTCGTATTTCAATAATGTGTCCTTGTTTAACGAGACTCGATCCGATACAAGATTGCCTATCTATGGCGTTTTAGAACGTAGCAGCGTCGCGTCATCTGTCAAAAATCTACTTGAACTTGCTGCTGTATCCAGGGATAAAAATTAAAAAAACTACGCTTTGTGATTGGCTAGTATTTAGACAATCACAGAACAGTACTGCAACATTACGGACCGGTGGTGTGATGTGATAACTTTTCTTTTCAAAGTTAAAGTTAAAATAAAAACTAAGAAAATGAGTAGTGACAGTGACGAAACATCTTTAACTCTACAAGAAATAACTAATATGGCAGAGGAAGCCACACTTACCTTGCTACCTGAAAAGTCAAAGAGCCTTTACAATAGTCGAACTAGACAATATAGTACCTACTTACGATATTTAGTTTTCTTATATACTCGTATTAATGACTTAAATTATTCATTTTAATGAACTCGTACAAAAGGTATTGTTCACAATAGTGTCATAATCAAGCTTTTTAATCTCGGACCTTACTTAGGCCACTCAGCAAGCTTCGTGCCCTAAACACGGTTCTTGACTAAAAACCTCTCTATTATAACACGATTGTGAAAAATACTATTATACGTCTCGGGTGAAATGGCTCGTTTTATGCAATTGTTGTATCTACTACGGACTGCATCTGAATGTTCTACATTTTGCACCACGTTGAGTTGACAGATTTGCATTTTAGCTATGAGGAAGTTTTTAGATGTTTACCAACAAATTTTGTGTCTTGTTTACACAGAACAGAATCGGAATTTTTTCATTGTATAAAATTATGCATTAAGCGAAATATTCAAAAAAATAAAATAAAAGTCGGCGCCGCGGGCCAGTCTTGTATCCAATACTTTCTGAAATCAAACACGAGTGTCACATTAAATCTTAACTAGCACTGTTAAACATGGTTTTTAGGCAAAATATACAAATTAACTTAATTTATTAGGCGTCGTTCGAGGTCATTTTCTATTAATATATTCATATGAGGCTATTAAAGTATAATGTTCTGGCAGTTTGGCTAAAACTGGAAATGTTGTGTTGTGCGCCTACACACTGTGTGTTGGATTACTTTGACACGTTTCGACTATCATCAAGTTTTTTTTTTATCCATACCTATACTATCATCATCATCATCATAGCACCCACTGCTGACATGGGCCAAATCCTCCAAATATTGTACGTTATTTCCAACTGTGCCCTAAAGGAGCCCGGAGTCCGCTTTGAAAGCTAACGGTAAATAATTTGTACATAAGTTCCGTAAAACTCATTAGTAGGTACGAGCCGGGACTCGAACCCACGACCGCCGCTTGGCTATTGTATTATTTAAGAATAAGAATAAGAATAAGAATTTATTTATTTAGCACATAAAAAAAATAAAAAAATGAAAAAGGTAACAGGTAATACAATATATGTAATGCGCTAAATAGGACCCTCACTCAGCATGTTATCACGGAAGCCGTGACGCTGATTTTCAGTGAGTGCCCCCAAGAATAAAAAATAAAATAAAATAAAATTAAGACTAAACTAAACAATCAATTTTGTAATTTGTAGGCAAATTAAATAAATACCTAAAAATTACAATGCTGAACTTAAAACTAACTAACTAACGGGTGACATCTACAGTGCGTGTGGCGACAAAAAGGTGGTAATGTCCATGACCAGATATTAACTAAAAATATAATATAACATGACTTAATTCTTAATTTATTAACTTGTTGTAAACACTTTTTGTGTAGGTAATGCTAATATTCCATCCTGACATGTAATATTGACGATTACGAATAAATGAATATGAATATCTATGTAATATAAATATAGTATTATACACTGATCGGTTCTGGCGATTCGCGGGCCGCTGCCGCGGCACGCTCGCTTCGCTCGCTCGGCTCGCGCGCTGTAGGGTCGCAGTGCTACCTACCTTATTAACCTGTTGTAGACACTTTTTGTGTAATGCTAATATTCCATCCTGATGACATGTAATATTGACGATTACGAATAAATGAATATGAATAATTTGAATATAGTATTATACAATGATCGGTTCTGGCGATTCGCGGGCCGCTGCCGCGGCACGCTCGCTTCGCTCGCTCGGCTCGCGCGCTGTAGGGTCGCAGTTCTACCTAACACTCCTCGTCGCTTCGCTCGTCGTCGTCGTACCTACACCGACCTGCCTTAGAGTAGAATAGGTAGATAATCCGTCCGTTATATCAGTATATTCTAAGACCTAAAAGTTGGCTTCGTACTTACTTACTAAATACTTTTAGACTTATCCGTGTGCTCATTCAGAATTATACAACACATGTACTTATAGAATTATATTGTAGTTTAAAACTTTACCAACACAACAAATTATTTCTTAAATAAGGTATTTTAATTTCATAATATTAACTATAAACACAAAACCGGCCAAGTGCGTGTCTGGCCACGCGAAGTGTAGGGTTCCGTAGTTGCCTGTCTGTCTTAGTTACATCGACGTGCGGTGCGGTTTGCGTCAGCCGAATTTGTACGAAAATTGGCCTTTCTAAGTACACATTAAGTTGGTCGACTATTACTCGGTTTTTAAATTCATTATATGCACTACTATCACGATTTTTTTCACATTCCCAGTAGTAGCCATTTAGCCGGCAGGGGGCGGGGGGGGGGGGGGGGGGGGGGGGAAACATGACTCGAACAAAAATTAGGGCTTCAAAGCCCAATATTTCGGAAACGAATCACTGATTTGAAAAATGGATTTAAAAACCCATAATATTTTTAAACGAGCTATCCACCGATACCCCACACCGTGGGTTTAACGAGAAAAAAAAAATACATCCCCAATTTAGGTGTAGAGGAGGTACCCTAAAAAAATATTCAAGTTTTTATTGTACTGTTTTGTCGGCGTGATTGATTTATATACCCATGCCGAATTACAGTTTTCTAGTAGTAATCGTTACTGAGCTAAGCCGAAGACGGACAGACAGACGGACGGACATGGCGAAACTATAAGGGTACTACGGAACCCTAAAAATGGTGAGAAATCCCACCTCGCCCCGTAGTAGAGTTAGAGGGCATAGCAAAGGGGTTAGCTGGATAAATGTACCGGGAAAACCTTTAGGATTCTGATTATATTGTAGTTTAAAACTTTATCAACACAACAAATTATTGCTTAAATAAGGTATTTCACCAAATTATTTCTTAAATAAGGTATTATTACCAAACATTGCATTTTACTAAACGTTCTTTTACCATACGTTACTTTGCCAATTGTCACGAATAATAAATGAGTAATTAATTAGTCAAATAATGATTTATAATTACGATGTTTTTTCAAGTAAATAATTTGTCTAATGAACTATTTGTAAAACAAAATTTTATGAAACAACTAATTTGTTTGTTTTTAAAATGAATATTTATGGACGGTTTTTTATGATATGATTGGATACCGTAGACAGTCTTTTCGCGATGATTATATTCTAACCCTTGGCTCTTAGTCCTGCTTGTTATGATCAAATGCTGCACTTTATGAAGAAAAAAAAGAACCCAGGCAGATAGTCTTACTTGTTATGGCCACTTTTTGGCCAAATGCTGCACTTTGTGAAGAAACCAAGCCGCTTGGCAGTGGTAGTAGGGACCAAACTGATAGTCCAGGCAATGAACTGACAACTTGTATGGAAAAAAGGTCAATTTTTGAAATAATTTATAATAGCTTATTTTTTATGTATAACGGATATATTATCAATTAAATAGTTACCCAGCGACAAAATCCGACAAAATTTCAGACATCGAAAAAATGATAAATTAACTGGCTTCTAAAAAGTCAGTAAAAATTTTTATAAATGTTTTTATCTTTATTTTGGTTCATTTACATTTGCTCTATAATATTCAAGATAAATCGTACAAAAAAAGATAATGCATGCTTCATTTAAATCTACATAATTACTTCCGGGTGGAAAGTTTGTCGGATTCTTGACTAAATCATCTTAGAATAACATTTTCAAATGAAATCAACAAAAAAAACGCTATTATAAATTAATGTTTTTCAAAACCGTATTTTGCCTGGAGTATGAGTGATTTGACCCGCAGCAGCAGAAGTTTCACCCCTTAGGAAGGGAGATGGCGCCACTTCTTTAAAAAACATTTCAAAAAATTCTACAAGCTAAACGACTGAACCAATTTCAATGAATAATATCTCAAATGAAAGCTTATTATATTCATCACGTATTAAAAAAAAAATATACTAAATAGTTTTGGTACAAAACCGCTTTTTAAGTTTTTTTTTTACTTGAATGGCAGTTTTTACATGATTTCATAAAAAAGATGTATGCAAAATGAATGGTTTAGTGAATATATATATATTTTACTGAGTAAATACCAAGTATTATAAAAAAAGCTCGACACCAATACCTTTCATACTTCAGGAAATATTAAATTTTAATTTTGAGTGCAATTTCTTTCAAAAATATTTGAAATAATTATACAAGCTAAAAAAATTAACTAATTTTCATGTGTAATATGTCAAATGAAAGCGCATTTATTGTTTTACATATAAAAAAATAAAATAAAAATATATACCACAGTTTTTTGGCAAAAAATGGCATAGGTTAAGTTTTTTTTTTTAACTTAATTACTTAGTAGTTTTTACTTGATTTCAATGAAAAAATGCAAGTAATACGAATGTTTTATGCCTATGTTTTTTGAGAAAATTATATTAACTTACTTTTTCTCAAACATGCAATGAAATATATTGACGTTGTGTTCTTCATAATGGGCTTCGAATTGTCACGTTTCGGGCGCAGCGAGACGAGAGACCCGTAATGGCATTTCATACAAAATTGACGGCCTGCAAGATGGTCTTTTTTATTTTCATTCTACTATTTGTGGCACAGGATCACGGCATTCAGCCATGAAAATTAAAGTTTGATTTCTTGGATTTTTTAAAATTATTTAATTGCATGTTTGAGAAAAGCACTATACATACCTCGGCGTGAAAAGGAGTTGCCAGCCTCATAACTACCCGACCTCGCTACGCTCGGCCGTCTATAATTATGTACTCGGCTGGCAAGCCCTTACTTCCCGGCCTGTGTAGTAATGTACTATTGATTTGTACAGCCGCCTTTGCAGGATTTACAGTGGGCAGTGCATGGTAAACTGACTCGACGACATACCCACAACGCATAGTATCGCAGCTAGATTTGCAGCCACAATGATTATGGTCCAAGAGGCTTAATTGTAACCAAATTGCAAACGGAAGTTTCCATACCATGCCCATCTTCTTGGGGATGGACCAAGGCAAAAGAGAGTTGGGCTCCACAATGGTCGTCGGTACACAGGATCACGGCGTTCAGGTTCGTTTTGGTATGTTCTTTTTCCTGGCATTCGCTTTAGTTTGTCATAGGTAAATATTAAATCTATAAGAACCCCGATTTCGCGGAGCGCCCCCTCTTAAATAATAGAAACTTAGATCTAATGGATACAGCCTTAGACGGCATATATGACCTATTGTAGCGTTCTCTTCTACCGAACCCGAGTACACTGACCCACAGCCTGGGTCTTGCTCTCAGATCATGTCTCGCTCAAGGAACCCCGGACTGTTTTGCATCATCATAGGAATTTTTATAACTTTTATAAGTCACAGTATGGGGTCCCATTCGACTACTGACACGAGGCAATGTCTTTATACGTTAGGATACAACTTTTTGCTTCCAAACTAAAGAGACGCAAGCGCCACAATCAAGAACATTCGTACTCGATCTAGAGAAGCTACAGATAAAGTGCGTTTTGGAATGTTTCGGGTGTAATGCAGGATATTCTGGTTGTAAAAAGCGAGTGTCAGACACCGGTTTAGTTAATTTGATAGAACAATTATGGACGTAGTTTATTAAACTACCGAGTATTCGGTAGTCAATTTATAAAATGTGTTTATTTAAATTCTGTAGAAACGCCTAGAAGTGTGATTTAATGGACATCTGATTTAGGTTTGATGAGGCCGTGTTAATAAAATTAAGCTTTAGGTGAAAGTAATCATGCGATGTCACTGTACTTTTACCTCACTAATTTAAAGTGCTTAATTATATAGGTACATTTAAGTTATTAAATACCCACTCTATTGATGGGAATACATAGATTAGACGACCGGTTAGCCTAGTGGGTAGTCACGCTGCCTACGAAGCTGAAGGTCCTGGGTTCGAATCCCGGTAAGGGCAAATATTTGTGTGATGAGCATGAATATTTGTTTCTGAGTCATGGAAGTTTTTCTATGTATTTAAGTATTTATATCTATTATATATATCGTCGTCTAGTACCCATAACACAAGCCCTACTGAGCTTACTGTGGGACTAGGTCGATTTGTGTAAGATTGTCCCTTAATATTTTATTTATTTATTTTTATTATATAACTCTTTTCAGTAGATAACTTAACGCTTGCAACTTCTATAAGTAAACCTCTTCATACTCGTGCTTGCCTCTTTATTAACTTAAAATGACAAGGACAATAACAGAAGTTTAATTGCATGTTAGCTAAAAAATTGAGACCAGTATTATTTTTAGTACCTACCTATATTAAAAAACCGGCCAAGTGCGAGTTGGACTCGCGCACGAAGGGTTCCGTACCATTATCTATAAAATCGCCAAAATGATCATGTCTGTTGTATGGGACTCCGACTCGCACTTGGCATTTTTAGTATTTGTTGTTATATCGGCAACAGAAATACATCATCTGTGAAAATTTCAACTGTCTAACTATCACGGTTCAAGAGATACAGCCTGGTGACAGACGGACAGACATGCAGACAGACAGACAGCGGAGTCTTAGTAATAGGGTCCCGCTTTTACCATTTGGGTACGGAACCCTAAAACGTACGTAGCATTCATGTAGTATTGATAAAAAGTTATCTTTTTCCGAAAGTGCGTATATAAAGTCTAATTAAGTATACAATAAAATATAAAATGCTAATGAAGTACCTACTTATTTAATTGTTTTTGTATTCAGAGATAAAATATTTGAAAGGTAAGTACAATTTCTTTTCATGACAAATTTATGCTTGCCGTTTATTTACACACAAAATCATATAAAGTACAATAAACGCGGCCGTAACAGAGACGTTTAAATAATTTAAATAAATACCTACTGACTTTGGGACAATCATACTATAGGCAAAATAGTTTTATGATCAGAGCGAGCAACGGCTTAAATGATGTCAATTGATGTGTTTCAGAGGTTTGACGACCTGGACCTATTCAGTGCAAGTGTTCCCTCAGTGAGACAACGTTTATCTCGAGAATTTTTCGGTAGAGGTAGGGAAATAGTTTAGGTGACTCTTTTTAGTCTATTAGAAATAAGTACTCATAAATTATGTAGCAGTACCAAGACGCAAAAGCGCTGTGTTCTCGTTTGGCTTTTGCTCACTTATTTTTTGCATATTTATTACGCTATCGGTGAGGATCTGTTATTAGCTCACTGTCACTACTGTTTTAAGCTACTGTGTAGTATTTAAGCTGATGATCTTCCTATATAAATAAATAAATAAATAAATGGGAATTTGTTGCTCCAATAATTCCCGGTAAGGGAAATTAATACACAGTTACTGAGAACGATAAAGAATGTTTTTATTGACAAATTATGAAAACACATACAAATCATAACCTAACCTAATTAAAGTAACCTATTCATACCTACATATACAGTCGGCAAGCAGGTTATAATACTTTCCGGTTTAAAAAATATCTTGGATTACTAGTGTTATCACAGTTGAAGAAAATATATGATATGGTTAAAGAAAATATGAGATAGAAAATAAATGATTTGATTGATTGAAGAAAAAAAAAAGACTGTTACAAAACGCGAATACTGGCGATTTATTTCGGGCCCAACGACTTACTACGGTTTTTATGGTAAAAAGAGTTGAGGGAACTTAAAATTAGGTACTTACAATGGAATTGAGAATCAAGAAGAAAAGAGGCAAAGTAGGTACCTGCAGACAAATTAAAGCAATAATGAATTGATTGCGAAATAACATACTTACTCATAATTGGTGATTTTTTGTACAACTTATATTATTATCCAATGTACGTACATAACATCTTCATTCTTGGCTATATTACTTACACATCACCCAATGCATTGTTTCAGAGTATACCAGCCAGGAAATCAGTTACGACAGTACTTAATAGCAACAGTTTCATTCTGCATGTTAATCAGTCATTTCACATGCACACCCTCCTTCGCAAAACCCACCATTATGTGTAAATTAAGTAACTACCAAAAACTATTCTTACCTTTAACAATTGTGGCTCTATCGCACATGAAGCAGAGTATATTATCCTGTAGCAAAGTATGTTTATTTGGTATGTACAGAGGTATGTATTTACTAAATTGTGTCGATAATTAGATCATTTGGAAGTCTCGAAGTGGCTGAACCAGGATGTTTCATAGTACTTGATTGGTTTCGTCGGTAAACTCATGGATATTAGTATTCGGGTGCGTAGGCGAGAGTAGGTATTGGTAGTACTGAGAATTTTGGGCACTCGAAGGTATCTGAATTGTAAATTGGGAGTATGATTATGCAATCACAGAATACGGGACGAGAAGTGGTGAGACGGAAGTCGGGTAAGAAAACCCTTAATTCTTGGACTTGAACAAATAAGTAGGTACTTCTTTTGAAAAAGGCGGCTGGTTTAAAAGCTTGCAGCATTACGTTTCTAATTTTCCTTTTTGAACAAGCGAGCGAAGCGAACGAAGTTCTCCGTTTCAGCCAAAACACTTTCGTATGTCCTGATGTCGGGCTCTTCTTTTTTTTTAAATTGAGTACATACAAAAAATGGGGTAGCGCATTGTTACTAACGATTCTCAATGTAACTTGAGACGTTGGTGCCGATCCAGAAGTTGTAATAATTTCGCGGTAGATGCCGCTACGAGCCTCCCTAAGGTGTAAATACAATAGTGGAAGGGATTGAAAGATTCGTCGCCATTAGCGGATCCACGGTAGCTCAATTGGCAGAGCGATGGACGGATTCCAGAGGTTGTGGGTTCAAATCCCGCTCGTGGCGAATAATTATTCAATTTTCCACTGATTGAAATTTGAAATTACATATGAGTACGCATTTGAGCACTATCTCGCCAGATGGTAAGTGATGATGAGGTCGAGGGTGTTACATGCATACCTAGATAGTGCCTATTCATTCTCGTCTTGAAAAGATCCAAGTTATACGTAACTGTGAAAAGGTTTTCTGCGAGTTCCACTCTGGCTGTGTTTGCGAGAAAACTGGAAGCAGTCGCTTCTCCTCTACAAGTCGCATTTCTCAACCGATTGTCGTGAAATTTTGTGAACAGTTTTTTTTCGTCAATTTTTTTATCGACATTTAAAAAAAGGACAGGTTTGCTCTACAGCTCACTGAGCCACTTCTGTAATATTTATATTACCGCTTGCAGATGGTTCTACTTAGGTGATACAAAAAAATATCAAGCTTATCATAGTGTTCACAGAGATCAAGGAGTATGTTTGGGCATCCAGTAGGGCAGGGACTCGTCGGACGTCGCGATCAGCTATGATATTCACAATCAGAGGTCTTTGTTTCATTAGGCGTAACCCCTAACTAACCAGTGTAAACTAGAGTTCTGATTACGTTTAGTTACCTACTATGAATCACGGTATTTTAGGGGTGACGGATGAAGTGAAGTTAAACCAAGTTACAGAATAGCATAGCTGGTATCGTTGGAACGACGTCGTCAAATCAGACCTGCGGGATCTTCAAGCCATGAACTGGCGGGATATGGCGCAAGATCGGGTCAAGTGGCGACCCCTGGTGTCGGTGGCTAAGACTCTCTGTGGGTCGGTGAGTGCAGTTAGTTCAACATAGCTACATCACCGCAGCTACCGGCGGGCGCCGCGTGGCTAGACCCCCACAAGGTGGAGTGATGACCTGGTGAAGGTCGCGGGAGTCCGCTGGATGCGGGTGGCGCAGGACCGGTCATTGTGGTACTCTTTGGGACAAGCCTATGGCTGGCAGTGGACGTCTTTCGGCTGATATAAAATAAAAATAAAATAAAATAAAATAAAAATAAAATGCATTTATTTCAGACCAATGTTGTCCATATTTTGTTAGTTAGGTAAAATAAACACTAATACTAAGGTTAACTTAAATAATATTCTTATATGCTAAGCTTAAATGCAGAGAGGACCAGTGCCGTGTCAGGCCACTGTCCCATCTGTCGGCCACAACGGTCAGGAGACTGTGGCGGCTGTCGCGCACTCTGCGGAGCGTCGCGGCGCAGCGTTTGCGCAGCGTCGCGTGGAAACCGTCCACGTGCGCGTCCGCGAACATGCCCGACGCACTGCAGTAGCGCGGCAGCCGCAACAGTACCCTAAACGCATCATTGTACTGTACGCGCATGGCGTTAATAGCCCGCTGCGTGTACCTAGTCCACAAGCTGCAGGTGTACAGCGATGTACAGAACGCACGAAATAATGTTATTTTAACTTGCGCTGTACACCGGCTGAACCTGCGAGCTATCATATTGGCCCTGATGGCTAAGGCTCTCCTCTCCCTCTCAATATCAGCATCATCACGAAAATCGTCAGTTAACAAGTGCCCGAGGTATTTAAATGAGTAAACCCTTTCCAGCAGCTTGCCATTCAAACGAATGGGTGGGATGTGTGATGGGCACTTGCTTCCCGCTTTGAAAACCATGTACTCGCTCTTGTGTACATTATATTTAAGGTTGTGCGTCCGGGCATATGACTCACACTTTTCAATGAGCAATCTCAGACCACCAACCGACGGGCTCAGCAGTACCATGTCGTCAGCATAGCTTATGTTATTAAAACAAACTCGATCTATGTGACATCCCACACGCGCACTGCTGAGCTCGCCGATCAGGGCATCGATATACAAATTGAAAAGTTTTGGTGAGGTAAGTCCCCCCTGCCTCACCCCGCACTCCAGGCCGTACTCATCCGACAACACACTACCCCATCGAACACAATTTCTCTGGCCCGCATACCAACACCTGAATATGCGCGTGAGCTCCTTAGGAAAGTGCACTTCTTCAAGCTTATTCCAAAGTAGATCGTAGTTAACAAGATCGAAGGCTTTGGAAAGATCTAGAAAACACGCATATACAGGTGTTCGCCTTCGAGTGTAGTATTCAACAGCCTGCTTAAGACAAATGATGGCACTTTCAGTAGATAAACCGGTTCGAAAGCCGAACTGTGCATCATGTAATTTTATACATTTGTCCAATTGCACATTAAGCAAGCCGTCGAGCACTCTGGCTACAATTGTCGCCAAAGAGATGGGCCTATAGTTATCCTTGTTTGATATGTCACCCGTTTTATTTTTAACAATAGGCACAACAATGGTTTTGGTCAAATCAGATGGCAAATACGAGTGACATATACAAAGATTAAAAAACATTGCCAATATACGGGGTAGGTGAGAGCCAGCAAACAGCTGATATGATGATGGGGCTGCTCTATAATTATCATTTTGAGCATTTCATGCATTCTGCATACTCTAGATTTGACACGTTGTACATTTTTGTACACCATTTAACATAGAAGTAGTACATTAGCTAGTATTTTATGGCTTACTACCATTTCCCCGCCAATTCGTCCGCGTGGACTCCCGTATCAAGTGCCATCCCCAATTGTATCCATTTAAAGGACGATTATGGGGGATATCCCAGTAATATTATCAATGCGAAAGTTTAGATGTTAAGATGTTTGGATGTTTAGATGTTTGTTACTCAATCACGCTTAAACGGCTCAACCAATTTCGATGGAATTTTGCTCGAAGATAGTTTATAGACTGGATTAAAATATAGGATAGTTTTTTTCCGGGTCCACGCAGACGAAGTCGCGGGCGGAAGCTATATAGTGTGGATATAAAGTATATTCTGTTTTAATCCTGGTTATAATCTATTTCCTTGCCAAATTTCACCTCAATCCGTTCAGCCGTTTTTGCGAGATGGAGTAACACAAACATCTAAACTTTCGCATTTATAATACTAGTATTATAAGTAGGGTAAGATTACATATCAGCCAGGGCTTTCGACAAGGGGACAGCCATGTCTTCGAGAATGATCTTACTTACCTTAATTCATCCTTAGAAAGCGATCGATGGTCATTAGAGGATAACTATCTTAATAATTCCTGCACAGTACAAATGCAAAGTTATTAATGTTATTATGATGTCATCGATGACATCATCCCCACTATCATCACGGCGCCACATTCAGGGCACATACCGATAGAATAAAATTTAAATAAATAAAACCTAGCCTATTAAGCACACTTCTTTTTAACAGTAAACATGTTTTCTACAAAATAGGAAAACCGTATCGAATATGTAATTTATTAGGACATTTCAATTCACAGGACATGGGCAATAAGAAACAATGAAGGACCGCAGGACGCAGGACACACAGACATAAAGCCCGTAGTCTATGGGTGTTGGGGACCTCCCGTGACATAAAGATGTGTTCAGAGCGACGATTATATGAAGTAGGATCCGTGTAATACGATACGAAGCTAGCTTCCGCCCGCGACTTCGTTTGCGTCGACCCGAGATAAATACTATCTTATATTTTCATCCAAATCGGTTGAGCCGTTTAAGATGCTGTATTGATGCTGCATGTAGGTAGGCCTATATTACATCTCACCTGGTATTTATATTTATTTCTCTCTCGTCTATCCAAATAGGGTATTAGTATATGTAGTAGTTTATATATTAAATTGTATGACGTTTCCGTGAGTCACCAACGGTGCTGGCTGAAAATCAGCGCAGTAGGTGTCTTGACACCTCAGCATAATGCTGAGCCAGTGTCCGGTGCACTGCCGCAGAGACACACTTTTTTCATGTTTTATGTGCTTTTCTTGTTTATTTTATTATTTAATATATGTGTCCTGTGTGTTTGTGAATAAATATATCTTTCTTTCTTTCTTTCTTTCAAACATCTAAACATCCAAACTTTCGCATTTATAATATTATTAGGATTGTAAGTATTAATGTTTCAGTATAACGGCTTATAATAAGGCCTATGATATTTAAACGACCTAACATACTGAAATACATTATGCAGAAAACATCCAAGACTCAGAAACATAAGTCAACAACAACAGAACAATTAGGTATTACAAGGCGAGCTTACCCTGAAAGGGAATTCTTCCAACCCACTTCCAACCTAAGTATATAAGTATTCGTGCTCAACACATAAATAGTTGCCTTGTTCTCACTATGGGGCTAGTTCCATTGGTGTAAGATTGTCCCCTAATATTTATTTATTTAATTTAAAATTAAAACATTCGTATGGACAAGCCCTAAGCGCCGCTACTGGCTATCGCACGCGCACCGATTTAGTGTGGCGCGACGCGCGCGCCGCATGCTGATACGCGCGCCTGCGCACACTGAACGATATGAACCACTGTTACACTATCATCAAATCAGCCGAAAGACGTCCACTGCTGGACATAGGCCTGTCCCAAAGTGTGCCACAATGACCGGTCCTGCGCCACCCGCATCCAGCGGACTCCCGCGGCCTTTATCAGGTAATCAGTCCACGTTGTGGGGGCCCCCACGAGGTGGACTGACCCACACTGCGTCTTCCGGTACGAAGTCGCCACTCGAGAACCTTTCCGCTTCAACGGCCATCGGTTCTACGTGCAATGTGCCCGCCCACTGCCACTTAAGTTTAGCGATTCGGAGGGCTATACTGGTTACCTTAGTTCTTGTTTTTTAGAGAATCTCCAAGCATAGCCCTCTCCATAGAGCCGTTTGTGTGACTGAGCTTTCTTATGAGGCCCATAGTAAGCGACTACGTTTCAGTGCGATATGTCATCATCCAACACATACTGAATTACTGATCAACTTATTTTCGCTTATAGCTACGATAGCGTATCATTCTGTGTATCACGAGCTTTATACGACTGTTTCAAAGACACTGACAGCAATTAAATTTCGTTTGGATTCGTTCCGGGAAGAGAAAACAATTCGGACATTAGCTACCTCTTTTGAATATCGTTGTTTCGTCGTTCCTAAAGTAGAGGGCGACCACTGTGGCTCCGGAATTAGGATAAAAACTGTTAAGTAGTTCCTTTCGGATGCTTTGACACTGACAGTGCTTCCTTACATTTTTAGTATTTTTCTTAGAATCCTTTTTCGAGAGAGCTGATCAGTGCTATGATCTGATACACGAAGGGTTAGGTAATTAAGGAATTTTTCCCATTTCATAGAATCATATAAAAGGTGTCTCAATAAGAGTGCACTATTAATTATCCTAATCAAATCAAATCAAATCAATCGTTTATTGCGTATCACATTCATACATCAGATGGAATTACAAAATAAGTATATAGACACATGAGACGCCCGATATTTTTACAGGTATGCGTTTTATTACACATGAATACATAATTTACTTTAAAAACAAAGTTTTAACCGACTTCAATTTATGTACTCCGCCAAGCCACGAGAACATTTCCACATTTCTTTTCCAATTTACCACATGAACTTGTTTCCGAGAGCAAATGCGTTGATTATTAGAGAAAAAAACCGAATCGCTGTATGTGGTCTGATAATATTTGAGGACTTCCGTCGATTCCACAAGGATCACCTTTGGCACTTCATTATTTGCTATTTCAACGGAATGTTATCAGAATCTGTGATATACTTTTGTACTTTTAAGTACATAATTGAGGAATTCCATAAGTCATCTGCGGTCTTCATCATCAATTCCACTCCACCAAATTTATAATTTCCGGGTTTAAATACACGAGTTATACTTAATAGAAAATACCAAAATCACTACACGCGTGCCTAATATAATTGAGGAGTTCCCTCAATTCCTCATGGATCCCATCATCCAACAGAATTATTGAAAAAAATGGGACCCAACTGGAAGTATATATCAACTTACCAACAAAAAAAAAATACGAATCGGCTCGTCTATGACGGAGTTCTGAGGTAACGACATTGAAAAAAAAAAGATAAAAATAATAAAAAATACAACCGAATTGAGAACCTCCTCCTTTTTTTGAAGTCGGTTAAAAACAAAACGAGATGGCGATAAATAGATTTTCAAAACGTTATGTTTACAAGAATTATTTATTTATTAACCTATTATATTATAATTAGCTTCTGCCCGCGACTCCGTGGAACTCGTTTATATCGTAGCTCCATACAAACTTTCACTTCCCATTTCATCCCCTTATAGTTTTTATCCCATTTTCGGGATAAAACTATCCTATGTCCTTCCCCGGGATTCAAACTATCTTTATACCAAATTTCATTTAAATCGGTTCAGCGTTTTCAGCGTGAAGGGGTAACAGACAGACAGACAGAAAGAAAGACAGACACACTTTCGCATTTATAATATTAGTATGGAGTATGGATTATTGGTATTCTGTTCAAAGTAGTCGCTTAAGTTATAAAAACATTTACTGATGAGAAATATTTTTAGATGTTTGGTAAATAACGTTGTTTTCTCTAGGTTTTTAATTGAGGAAGGTAGCTGGTTATATATTTTGATCATCATGTAGTGAGGGCTAGACGTTACTATTCTCAATCTGGAGAAAGGTAGTTTAAGTTTATTAAGATTTCTATCATTTCTTCGGATGTCTGTTTTAGGGGTATAAAGTTCAAAGTATTTTTTACGAATTTACTGGATTCAAGAATGTATATATGTAGAAGTTGACGTGAGCATTTAAAATTTAACAAAGTAAGGCCGACAGGATACCATTTGGTCGATATTGGCTAGAATTCTGACGCACTTCTTTTGGAATATGAAAATTTTATTTACTTCGGATAATAATAATACCGTATCTTAGGTAGGGGAGACCGGGGATAGTTGACTATAGGGGTAAGTTGACAAACTGTGAATAACTCGTGCCACGCAATGGCCTTGAGTCAACCGACTAGTTGTGTCGAACCGCTATCCCCCGCCGCTCAGTCACCGGCAGCGCGGCGCCGCGGACGCACGTCGTTTCGGAGCGGGAGGGCAATGTTGAAAAATAACACACGTAAGTAAAAAAAATCGTCGTAATATTGTTTGTTATTGTGCTTATTCACTACTTACTATTGGTTGGCAAAGTGTTTTAAACGAATGCTTGGTTCTTTATCTTCCCATGTTGTGGCAGTGTCTTTCGATACGTTTCACTTTCAAGGTTACGGCACGTGGTTTAAAATCTCAAGGTGATTTGGGGCTAGTTGACTAATCTAAAGCGGGGCTTGTTGACCACTTAGTCAACTTACCCCTGGCTGCTAGACATAAAATGCAATGAGTGGTTTATGTATGCATGTTGTTTCAGAACGATGCGGAAATATAAAAGAAAATCCACGCGTGCGAACATACCCAAGGACGTCATTGACAGAGCATGTCAACAAGTTTTGTTTGACAAAAAAAGCATTAATTCTACTGCAAAGGAGTTTCAGGTTCCTGCATTTGTTAAGTGAGATTTTATTGTTACCAAATGATTAAAATTTATCTACAGGTTGTTTTGGTAAGACTGATTGTTACTAAGTTTATTGTTTAGACTGTTTGACAGAGTTATGATTAATAGAAGTTGTCTAATTTGATTTTGATGTTAGAGTTCTAGGCATCAGACTGCCTAAACTATGTTTTCTAAAAGATATTGTCTAATTTTGATTATTTTATGTTAAGATTAGGTATAGGCACTGGGCCTTAGGCCCACTGCCTGTAGTTTATTGACTGATTGTTAATTTTAATTACTCTGATCGTGAGATCTATCTTCTTTTTCACTGAATAAACATGATTATAACATTGTATTGAGTATTTTTTTAGACTTTGCACCTTTTATTTAGCTTGCTTACATTAGGTCAACTTACCCCACGTGACTAGTCTACCTACCCCAAGCAAGGGGTAACTTGACTAATTTTTCCAGTTTAAAAAAATCAAGATTGCAGGCTAACTTATAACAAGTAGCGATCTTTTTAGTATACTTATTTAAAGCCAGATAGTTTACCTATCAACTAAATCACTGATCAGAAATATAGGCTCTAATACCATGGAAATACAAATTATTAACCCGAAAACTGGTCAACTATCCCCGGTCTCCCCTACTAGCAGTAAATATGAGGGAGACAAATGCCGTTTGTCCCTTATATATGCCATAATAGCTAGACTGTTGTGCTTAAAAGTACTACTTAAGTCTAGTTTTAATATTATTTTAGAGCGTCTCTTTTTTCAAATATACGACCCTATTAGAACTATTTCAAAATGGTGCTCCAAAGTTTTCGTGTCCCAAATCAACATTGACACAACACCGATTAAAAAATTACCAGAACCACTCAATCGCACACGGAATGACTAATCGATGCTTTCCCATTCTAGCGTCATCCGTATGAAATTGTCCAAAAAGGCGTACAGTCACAGAACAGTATAATAGTTTTACATTATGTACAGTAAAATGCCTTGTTCTCTGTTCGTGTGTCGAATAAATGTATAAGTAATTGTCAGATTAGTGGAACCTTGTTAGTGTGTGGGGCGATGAGTTATGTGCTCATTAAAGTGAATGTGTGATGTTCACTGACTTTGTTTTGTGTTTATTGATTCTGAGGAAATTGTCATTGCTTATACTTATTTCTTGTACGTACATTTGACTCTACAAAGTGCTCTAATATAATATACCTAACTGCAGTTTCTATTTATTTAAAGATTAATAAAAATATATGTATTATAATTAAATAAATGGACTGTGTGACGTAGGAAATCCTAAGCTAACTTAAATTATTTGTATTTCCCTACAAAGTCCATAGTAACACTTTCACTGCCAGAAAGTGGCTAGCGGGCGCAGCGCTGTGTTCGAAGGCACGCTCCTCTACTTATCGCGAAAACCACACCATCGGCTACGAGCGCAGCCCCACGAAATTGTTGGCAGTGAATGTGCTACAGAGCGATTTTGACGTTTCATAAAAAGTTTCTCATTTGACTATCAGCATTATCAGTGACCCATCGCACAAAGCTACGTGTTATAATTCTACAACTCTTAATTGGCATATTAGGTGTAAAAATAATGGACCGTATCCGGAACACCATGCATGCTGCGCTATAAGACGCAAATAATCGACGTAGCTCGGAAATATAAGCTGAAGTGGGAGTGGGTTGGTCATGTCTGCCGCATACCGAGTGAGCTGTGGGCCAAGATCGCCAGTGACTGGCAGCCTGACAGCTCGAAAAGGAGATGTGGCAAACCTCGCCGGCGAAGGCGGGACGAGCTAGTCCTTTCTAAAGGATTGGCCAGAGGCTGCTCGGGATCGGGATGCCTGGAAAGTGGGACACCACAGGCTCCTAATATAATACACATTGGCAAAGCTGAGGAGCTAGACCAATAACGACTGGTGATTAGACCGGTGTTGCCTGTTTCGGGTCGTAAAGTTGGAATTGGTAGCGTCGTGAAATGCGCCACAGCTCGCGGTGTAAGACTGAATGATTGCGGTGAATATAATGAAAGCTGAATGTATGCAAATAAGAAGGTTTAGACGTAAAGCTTGGACCAGATATTCGTGTAAGACCGTGACTACTGTATGTGATAGTTTGTAACTAGATTATACCTCTTACGAACTACTATAGATCTCACGTTTGAACTGCTTTTAAACACAAACTGCATAAGTAACTAAATCTCCGTAACCATTTGTATGTATATCTCGTCAACAATAAGACATCTAAACGCGCTAATAATTCATTTTTACGGGTTGACACTACCGTTCGCGGGTCGGCCACGCCGCTCGGCCGTTAAAGCCCCTCCTCAATTACCTTATCTCCGAGCACGTATTACCCCGAAACGGCCGAAACTTGAGATAGCTACGCGGTTGTTGTCCATTGTCGGACGAGCTCCGGCCTACGACTACACGAGAAGTTTATACCTTGGTTTTACATGACTTAAGGGTTAGCTGCCGGCGCCATATTCAACGTTGATCACCCTGTATCCCTGTAATCGTAACTTGGTGCAACCCGCCCTTAGCGGCAAGATAGGTTCAATTCAAACAGCGAGTCGTGTTCTCCACGTTGCATCGTGATCCTAATTACTGAGGGTCGTGATCACGACATTTTTTTCGCGTCCATGCATTGGCTAGCAAATGTCGACACCCGTCGAAATCGAGTAGATAATCCAAAAAACAAAACAATAAATAAGCGGTAAAATACGTGACTGTCACGAATACTTCAATTAGTCGAAATAGTCGAGTAATATTATGTTACAGCGTTGATGCCAAATCGGAGTCCGGACTCCTTTAGAGAGAGTTGACCCGGCCGTGCCCGGGGTGGTGTAGTATGAATATGGAGTCATTATTAAGCATAAAGTATATTTGTGTTCCGTCACGGCGGGACAGTGGAGATCTGCAGTGAATTGTGTGGCGTGTGACAATTCCAGTGTGCTTTTGAGACAGGCTTACATGGAGCACATACAATTCATACAGTTTTAATCCATCGTTTGTACCACATAATTGTTTGTTGATTTAAAGTTTTAAACCAAAACATTCACTTGGAGAATCTCTAACAAACTACCTAGTGTAGGTAACTGTTCGAAGGAGCGTTAGGAAAATTAAACTGTCATTTTCCCAAACCAGCAGGTTTTTAACACAGCAGGTTTAGAACAGCAAACGATCAAATCACCAAATGTAAGTGAACTAAGTCAGGGGGGGGTCACTCCGCCGATCTGCGTGAAATTATAAGTACATGCCGGCGGCAGATCCGGATCTGCTTATTCAGTGGTTGCCCCGCCGTGGCCCGCGACACTCGCGCGCGTGTCTCCCGCATACCAACATCGCAAGCGCGTAAATACGATGTATAAAGTAAGGGCAACGGTATATTGCATTGCTGCGGGTTGCACAAACAATGACCAAAATTCGGATTGCACGTTTTTCTATGTTCCGACGCGTGAAAAGGATACCGAAAGGTGAGGTAGTAAGCACTAAATGCTCATTTATACCTATATTTTCATAGTAAATCGAACACAAGAATCAAGTAAAACAGCACAGTGTTATACTTGAATTAAATAGGTATCTGTCAACGGCATATCTACATATGTATACATACCTATATATCGAACGAAAATCACGAATTGTGATTAAATAAATCAGTACTTATTGGACTCATTTACACCTGGCGTGCGACCGCGAACCGTAACGGAAATCGTAAAGTCTATCTCCGTCTCTGTCACTCGAATAGTAAGTGTGACAGAGACGGAGATAGACTTTACGATCTTCGTTACGGTTCGCGGTCACACGCCTGTTATGTTTTCGGTGTTACCTAAGTAGCTGCTAAGTGTAAAATTTATGCACATAGTCGATGCTTGCGCCACAGAATAGATAATAGTGCAAAGCTACCGTATCCGCTTACGATCAGGCGGACCGTACGCTCGTTTGCCACCGACGACGTTTAAAAAAGTGACAACCCTATCTTCGGCAAGGTGCGGAGTAATGTCGACCTTCGCGCCGGGCAATAGAACTCAATGACGCGCGGCTGGCGTGCGGTCCGTTGCTAATAATAATTAATAGGCACGTAAAAAGGCGGCATTCGTGAACATCAAAACAGAGGGTCTTCTGTACTTGTACTATTATTTATTCTGTGACTAAGTATTATATAAAGGTAGAATCAGTTTTTGACTTGCAAAAGTGCTATGAGAAAGCTATTTGAATAAACATAAACAATAAACTACTAAACTATCGTCTAGTGAAATGGGAAACCGGGTTGACAGTGTTGATATTTCTAGCGATTTTCTGGGAAAATTAACAAATGGAGTAGCCATTTTAACATATTGCGTGAATTGAGCATGTCACTTAGGGGGTAGTTTTTATCATTTCTATCATCAATACGCGTCATCATTATCTTAAACTTAGAGCGGGATTATCATCTTAAAGTAATCGCCATTCTTGCAAACTTACGAGGTGGTTCAGATTGCCTTGAGCTGGTGAGTCAGGCGGTGCGTCTGCTAGTCCCCTCACTGTCGAGGATACATTTTCATCCGCGTAACCGGCTACTGCTAGCTCCTCCAGAGGTGCGCACCGTAGCGCGCAGAAACTCTCCTTTCGTCAGAGCTTTACACAGCCTTAATGCGCCTCTTGCATCAGCACCGGATGTGGACGTCTTTAGAAGTAGTTGGGGAATTGTGTATCGTGAATGCTTAAGGTAGGTACTGTGAGATGATGGATAGATGAATTCTTCTGTCATATATTAAATTGCAGTATATATATCATTTGTAATTCACAGTAACTTAGTTTTTAACTGTAATGCTGTGTAATTATTTTTAAATAAATAAATAAATAATTCTGTTCTTCTCTCTGCCACTGTTTTGAGCTCTTGATACGACTTTACATTAACTTTCTCATTAGCATGATCCATAAACGCACGTCTTGGTCTTCTCCTGCCTCTCTTTCCTTCTATCTTTCCTTCAATTATAGTTTTTATGTAATTGTCATGTCGAATTATATGATTACCTATAATATCTCCGCATCTTTCTGGGTCTCATGTCTATATAACATAAATAATTATAAATAGGTACGCGGTGTCATGTGAACCTACGCTTACAACAATTCAAGTCAAAAGTCAAAACTATCGACACAACCGGCCCGTTACACGTGTTTACCGTCCATTACGTGATTACCCGTAAACGTACGTTTACCGACCAAAATACCGGACAGTTACCACCTTCTCGCAGCAACCTCCGAGCTTAAAACAAGAGAAGTCACCGAAGAGAAGAAGCCAGAGTCAAAATGACAAGGTCCCAAGTATGATCTACATTGTCATGCGCCGTCTGTACTGTACATTTACGTGCATTTGCAGCAATTGAAGTGCCATTGTGTGACATGTTATAATAGTGGGAAGGTTTGTGAACCAGTTGTCATTTGGAGTAATAAGAGGTTTTATGTCCCACAAAAAAACCTACTTAAAAATGTTGTTTTGTTTCACTGTGAGATATATTTATCCGACTTACAAAGAGGTTCTCATTTCGTCGTCTGTAGGTATGGCCTACGAGATGTTAAAGTTCATCACATTAGTGTCATCTAGTGCAGTGTTTTTCGACATTATCATGGGGCGATTCCCCCACAGAAAGAAAATATTTCGCGACACCCCCCTCTGCGCTGTTCTTAGATTATATTTTATATTTTACAAACATGCAATCCCTAATACGTGTTTTAACTTATAAAATTCAAGTAGCCACGACCCTGTTCAAGAAGCTTCGCGACCCTCAGGTTGAAAAACACTGATCTAGTGAAACGAGAGTTATTAATCCTTGGGGAATAGTCAAGTAGGTTATTTATAACTTATTTTATTACTAGACTAGCTGACAAAAAACGCAGGCAAACCAACGGGATAAAATATAAGTCTGCAAGATCAGAGAGATACATAATGGGTCTATCCATCTATAATAGACTGCCCGCAATGGTCAGAAACGCAACTCCCACTCCCACCGGCGCATAAGTGGCTACTAGATTTAGCACTGTAGAGTGTCGAGGAGTTTCTTAAACTGCCGCCGCCATGCACATGACCCAATTAATTATTATTTTTATTACTGTTTACATTAACCATTTGACTTGTAACTAATGGTGTTGTCAATAAAGTATAGTATTGTATAGCCTGTAACTATCTGTTCTACCCGCAGATGAAAGTTTTTTTGAAATCCGATAAGGTGGATGTCACACTGCTCCGGGCGGAGGTGCGTTTCTCGTTGTATGCAATTACCTCAGTTTGTATATAAATTCCGTGTGGTACGACACACTGCAACGCACCTCCGTCTGGCGAAATTTGTATGCAGCTCCGCACCTCCGTCCGGAGATGCGTCGCAGTGTGACGACCGCCTAAGCGGGTCCGGAGAATACCCAAAACATACAAACTTACAAAGCTACAATTACACAGACTTTTCCTCTTTATAATACTAAGTACCTATACATAAGTATCTCCTCTTGTTCTTTCTCAACCTTTTTAAAATCATCCTCAACAACTAGCTTCATTTGTTTACAACCTCTTAATGTGTTATTTCTGTCGCGTACAGCTGTCATTCTTCGTCACTACTCACTACCACATTGCCTACTTTCGATACTATATGCACTCAAAAAATATCTCACTGAGTTAAAATCAAATACTTGTAAAATTTTGTTCTTTACTGTCAACCAGCCATATTTATTACCTCGGGGAGACACGGATTACCCTTCAAAACTAATTCCCGGCAAAACCAATAAATAATCTCAGCTAATTTGTTCCCAAACAGAAAACACATGTTAATTATTACGACTAAGGGCATTTTCTCTATGGATTTTAGTCACGGTGTTTAGTTACTCACTAACTTATCTTTACCATCCACTTGAGCCTCAATCTTATTTTTATATGGTTTATTTTTGCTTGTGCAAGTGACAGTTAAGTTGGTTGCAGAAAAAGGCGGCAACCCAAAGATAACGTCCGTAAAATGAGTTAAGAATTATCGTGAAATTGTCTATACCCGCCCCCTGTCACACCGTGATTGAATGCAAACAGTCGCGCAGGCCGCCCGTCACACTTATAATAAACAATGGTTGACAATAGACCGGTTGTATAATGGTTTCGTTTTTTTGTATAATTTTTTTTTGGCTTATATTGTGTTAATATGGAACAAAGTCGTTAAGGTTGGTAATTGTTATAGTTACAGATCGATTTAGCTCAATGACAAGTTACAGAAAGGAAAATGATTATTGACATTTAATTTATTTCCATCATTCTAGACTTTTTTCATAGTTTCGTTTGTTTATTCTGAATTTCGTAAATGTTTCGTCAGTGCTAGCAACACCAAAAGGCATTATTTAAAACTAGTAGGTACGAGTAGCTTTTCCAAACGTAATTTTCTATTTGGTGGTTGTTTCAAAAAAACATATTATTTCGGAAAACTGGCTTATACGTTTTGTACGTGTTTACAGTTTTAATAATCATAATTGTGTTATGATAATGACAACGTAACACGTACGTAACGTAACGTAACGTAATACGGTTTAGCGGCCTAGCGGGACGAAAATTCGGTATCATATCCATACTTAAGGGTAGCAAGTAGCAAGCGCTCAATTGGTTGCAAATTGTAGATAAATGCTACACTACATTCGGTGTGACAGGGCGCGACTGGTCTATTCCGTTGTTCTTTTAAGTATCAAGTACCCAGTTTATAAGTACTTTTAATTGAAATTTATTTTATTTTTGAAGAATAAATCGAATGTATTCCTCCTTATAGGAAATGCGTTTAATATGTAGGTATACAGAGATAACATATATGTGGGTAGTGTTTAAGAGCAAGTTTGGTAGCCAGTCATGTCAGAGCTCATAATAGAGCTAGTCCATAATTTGTTAGGGTCGCCGTCATCGAAATAGATGAGAAGGACTATATTACCTATATGCACAATGCGAAAGCGAATATTTTGTAAAATTACTTCCGTATCTATAAGTGTAAATATTACGTCATTGACAGATCAATAATTACTTAGGCCAACTGATGGTTGATGCTTGGAGGTATTTTTATATACGTAAGTTACCAACTATCACTCAGCCGGAGCGTTTGCTATTTTAGAGAAAAAGATGTACAGTACTCGTACTTCTTAAGGCGCCGTAGGTTCAGCGAAGTTAAGCGAACAGTTTTTGTAACAATATAATGCGTTTGTTTATAATAATATGGTTTCAAAAAAATACGAATAGTAATCTTGAGGTTTTTCTGCAGGGAAATCAGTGCTTCGAAACATGATTAAGCAAATTTCGCTCGATAGAAAAAAATCACGAACCTAAAACACACAAAAATACACTTAAAATATTCGTAACAAATTATGCACAAAAGCTATAAATGATAAAATTGCTTCTAAAATTCGGCAATATTATGTTTGAGAGAAATCAGTGTTTACATTTTTATTTATTTAAACGGCCAAAAAATTAAAATTAAAAAACATGATATCCGCGCTTCCGAGCACGCACTTCTATCTCGCTTACGCTTATGCTCAGTGAGAGGGAGAGAAGACTATGAACCTACGGCGCCTTAACGAAACAACTTATATTATAAAAATATTTTTGTTTCGTGTTAACGATGATGGTTTATTTTTCCATTATACTTGTTCTTTGTATCATATCGTTGATACTAGTAGATACGCATTTGTATTTACCTACCTATTGTTTCTAATCTCAGGATCATCACTTGACAGGTAAATTTTAACATCCACTAGTGTTTGTACCAAGATTTGCACCCTGCTTCGACAAACGTACTATAGGCAGATGTGTCAATAGTTTTTGCCACAACTTTTTTTGACAGAACCACAGAGCAATTGACTTGGAGTGTAGATTTCAATTACCGTCCCTTTTGTGCCATTGTGGGCCGCCTCGGACCCTTTGACAAAAAAAAATGACAGTTTGTGACCATTGTTAGGTACCCTATTCGAGTGAGAACGCCTGAATTAACAAAAGCTACTCAAGATATTGCATTAGGATATTTAGGATACGGTTGGCAGTTCGGTCAACGGTGATGGTGTGAAGTGAAGTATTCGCACGAATATAAGCTGTCATTGAGAGATAAGTAATCTAAGAATGACAGAAATAAATAAATAACCTAAATAATAAATAAACAAATATTAGGGACAATCTTACACAAATCAACCTAGTCCCAAACTAAGCAAAGCTATGCGTACTATGGGTACTAGACGACGATAAACATGCTTATATAGATAAATAAATACTTAAATACATATAAAACATCCATGACTCAGTGACAAATATTCGTGCTCATCACACAAATAAATGCCCTTACCGGGATTCGAACCAAGGACCTCTTGCTTCGTAGGTAGGGTCACTACCAGCTAGGCTAAAGCGGTCGTCAATCTGTCTCTGTTTTGTTTGAAGTTGTATTTCACGATTAAAACTCTTTCTTTTTAGTTGGATAAAATGATAATAGTTTAGTAGTCTCTAAACAAAATAAAAATAAACCGGTCAATTGCGAGTCTGACACGCGCACCGAGGGTTCCGCACAAACGTTCATACACCATACCCGTCACGTCACAACCCCATTTATTCTTGAACAATCGTAACAAATCATAGTCAGTAGACTTTCACAGAAAATAAAAATGTTAATTAAAATATTTTTTTGACGTAGGTATGGGTCTGCAATTAAAAAGATGAAGTCAACATATTTATACCTGAACCGCTAACGAGTCTTATTTCACAAATATTCCACCCTTCTTTTTATTTTAATATTTATGTAATATTATCTTCAAAAACCGGCCCGGTAACACTCGCTCTCGTTTAGTCCGATACAAATAGACAGTGTGCGCGCTATCCAAAATCCTCAAGGGCATTTTGGTGTTGACAGCGTCTTAACGTTGTGACAGACATACGGACAAACGGACAGACGGACGAAGTCGCACCTTAGGGTTCCTTTTTTACCTTTTTGGTACGGAACCCTAAAAACTACCCTGGAAACGATCCCCGAGGGGGTTAAATGTTAGTGATTAACGAGTAACGGGTTGTACGTAACTAAGTGTCAAATCAATTTAAACTTTCGTTATTTAATAATATTTAAACATGTCCTAAAAGCTAGTTACAAATCTGCCCAACCACAGTGCGGTTTCTTGGCAGACAAAGCTTCTAATTTATTACAATTTAATATCTAAAATAATCTAACTGCAAGTTAATAGTAGATCCTACTAATATTATAAATGCGAAACTTTGGATGTTTAGATGTTTGTTACTCAAACGCACTCACGCTTAAAAGGCTCAACCGATTTGGATGAAATTTTGCACGAAAATAGTTTACCCTGGATTAAAATATAGGATCGTTTTTACACGGGTCCGTCACTCCGTGCAGACGGAGTCGCGGCCGGAAGCTAATAATATATACTAGCTTTTATTCCAGATGACAGATTCTCATTTATCATAATATTAAATTGAATAAAAAAAATATAGTAAATAACAAATAATTTACCATAACGGGTTTTGACGAAGGGTTATTCATAGGGGAAGTAAGAAGTAAGTAGTAGGTATTAGGCCGTTGCCGACGTAACAATTCAACAATTATTGCAAAATTACACTTACTACGCGTGCGAAGCCGCGGGCAAAATATAAATATATGTAAAATTATCGCTATGCATATAATAATAGGTACCTACGTATCTGCACGTAAAACAAAGGACGTCTAGTTGCTTGAATATGCATCTGAGGCTTTCTAACCGCCCGCAGTGAGTAAAAATTCCACGTCTCCCGTCTCCCCCTGTTGCGGAACTTTATGCCAGGGTCCAGGGTGTGGCAAAATAATGGACATACTGCGAAAAATACTTACCTCGAACGCCTCAACACAGTGGTTCCACTTTTTTTTTTATTAATTCCCTGCATAATAGATGCAAATGGCGTTTTCGACATCTTCTTGTCGCACTGCTGTTTTCGCGCAGCTGTTGTGGCAAAAAGCGTTGCCACATCTTTGACATGATTGCGTTGTCAATGTTTTTTGTTGACAGGAGATAATCGGTTCCAACGACCAAGTAGAAAATAAAGCCACATGGCTGTAAAATAACTCGTGTCTCTGTAGAATACATAGTTAATGTCATAGGATATTGCATCATGTAGTACCTAATACAGCATTGTATCAAAAAAATGTACTTGGAATGGCTCCAAAAATATATAATAAATTACCACTACGAATTAAATCTGTACAAGAGCTGAATATGTTCAAAACCCTCCTAAAAAATGACTAGTTGATAAGTGCTACTACTTACACTGTTAACGAGTTTTTGGAAGACCTATTTTAAGTACCTACTTAGTATAAATAAGGTGACATGCATGCCCTTACAATTTGTATGCCGAAAGGCGCCACATAGTGAAGCTATAGCACAATGTATCAACCAGCTGTATACCTATGTTGGACAAATAATGATTTTATGATTTATGATTAAGTACCTAAGTTTTAAAAGTGAAGCCAATCTACTTAATAAATATGTCAATTCATATAACTTGGTATACTTTGCTTTGGATTATATTTGATTTTAAAGCAGAGCAGTGAAGATTGTCATGTTTTTTACAAGAAATGTTCGTGGTATAATAAGTCTCCAATATTATAGCCGCAACACAGGAAGGACTAGCAATCAGAAAGGAACTACCAACGAATAAATTCACATAAAACCGTTTACCATTGTCGTTTTGACACATATGGTCCCCGAACGCCATAGGAAACGCACTTATCCGCCGTTACGCTACCGGACAATAAAGAACACTACGATATTCACCGAATTTAAAAACATCGCGTTCCTTTTTCAAATTAGGCGGCCATTTTCGAAAAAACTTATCATACCAACTTATTAAAAGTGCCCGTAGTGGCGCCACTGTCTGACAGTTAGGGTGTTTTTATATGTGGAAGAGATAGTTCCAAATTTCACCGTTGATTAAATTAAATTTGTTACAAAATAGCTTAGCCGTGGCATACAATGGTGGATGGACATTTACCAGCGGGGCGCGCCGTATCGATTGTATCTAATTTATTCTAATTTTGTATAGAGATGTCACATTTATTAAACTAGTAGGAAACGTTGAATTCAATGGGTTATGATTGTTAAATAAATAATGGGATACAGAATGTCAAAATGTCTCAGTTCTTTTTTAACATAATTCGAATATTAGCTGTAAGGTCTTTAGCACAGGGTGTGTTTTCAAATGGGTGTAAATTAAACTTATTGTAGTAAAAGCCGATTTGAATTTGGTGTCTTCCGTCCCGTGGCGTTGCTTATTATGAACATTTATTTGATTACACCTGTCTGTTAGTATTAGAGTAGTTATCTTGAAAGATAACATCCAAAACAGCTCTATTCGGATGACGATCATAAAGATGAGGAGTTATTA
This sequence comes from Epinotia ramella, assembly GCA_947578815.1. Lineage (NCBI taxonomy): Eukaryota > Metazoa > Arthropoda > Insecta > Lepidoptera > Tortricidae > Epinotia > Epinotia ramella. The sequence goes on from OX388221.1 coordinate 509,134, forward strand.
TGAAGTAAGTAGCTAGAATCAAAGGCTGAAGTCTGATGGTAGAGGTCTAAAAATTACAAGCGATTTCTACCCACTTTGCCATGTACTTATTTAAGAATTTAAATAGTATATTGATTATTGGTAACTACACACAATGTTAATATTTATCAATGTAAAATAGTCAACTGCACGCTATGCATGTTTTAAAATGTTTTTGTATATTTAAGTGTATCTCATGTGAGTGAATTTTGTAAATTCTTTATGAGAGAATAAATGTCTTAAACCATAAAAATATAGAAACCTAGCGGCTAGGTTTTATTAAGGGTTTTCGTGTCTATAGGATCCCGGCTGTAGTGCTTAAATATGGCGCCGGCAGCTGTCATTTCATAGATAGCTACGGTAGCCTAGTGGTTCAGGCATGCGGCTGTCAAGCGGCGGTCGTGGGTTCGAATCCCGGCTCGTACCAATGAGTTTTTCGGAACTTATGTACGGAATATTTACCGTTAGCTTTTCGGTGAAGGAAAACATCGTGAGGAAACCGATCTAATCCCAATAAGCTCTAGTTTTCCCTCTGGGTTGGAAGGTCAGATGGCAGTCGCTTTCGTAAAACTAGCGCCTATGCCAAATCTTGGGATTAGGTGTCAAAGCGGACCCCGAGCTCCTTTAGGGGCATAACCGGGAACAACGCTAGGAGAATGATGAGCTGTCATTTCATAGAAACTTGTCAAACTTTCCATAGGTACTTCAGATTTGAAAGAACACCGCTTACGATCACAAACGGTTTGGTGCAAGGTACCCTAAAACGTAAGTACCTATATCTTGCTGCGCATTCTTACACACCGGGTAATAAGATAAGAGCTGAGTTTTTAATATTGAACAACGATTTTCATGAGAACCCCCTTTTAAATAATATAGTTCAATAATGTAGGAATTAGTACAAATTGATTTACGTAATATCATCTCGTTTTGCCCGACTGCAAATCATTTTTATGTACATGGAAGCATTTAACTCACTCACAGGGTCACAGGAATCACTGGAATGACGACCTTTGTTTTACCCACTCTGTATGACCAAAGTGCGTAGTCTTGGACCACCCTACCCTTATCCCAATAAGGTCGTGTTACTTCATGTTCCTTCTGAAGGCCAGATAAGTCGCTATCACAAAAACAGCCTATATAGGTGCCAATTTGTATCTACCTAACCCAAGCTGAACTAGAGTCTCTTATAACACCAAGATAAGGAGGAGGGGAGGTACGAAAAATGACAAAAAGTCCAGATAAAATTCTCTCGAAATACCAACACACCTCGTAATCCGTCACCGGCGCCCAGTAATAAACGGAATAAGCACGTACGCGCGGCCGGATAGTGTTACCAGTTTCGGTGATGTACGGCGCGGGCGCAGGCTGTGATGACTCTATTCTCGCCCGACCAGAGACAGTGGACCCTGGGCCGGTCGACAGAAGGCGCATCCAGATGGTGTACCTATGACAGCCTTTCGAGTCCGCTGCGTGGGACCTATCACAACCTCGAACAATTGATTCTCCGATCGGATCACTTGCCAAATTTAATTTGTCCGAATATATTTTTTTCTGTAATCATTGACAGTTCCAAGGTTTTGAACGTAGAAACGTTATGACTAATGGATTTAGGTTGTTTTATAAAAATACTGAAAAAATACGGTCTCTGAAAAAAACCTTTCAAAACCAGAACAACAGAGACATAAAACAAAAGCGATTGGTGTTCCTTTCTGACCTCCGTCCTCCCCTCCGGAGTCCGGGTGATTGGTTGTGAAGAATTGCGTTTGTGCACAGTTCCGAATAGGAACATCCGCTTTTGTGTAAAAATTGCAATACGTTAAATAGCGAATGTGGTAAATTCTTGTACTTAGTGAAGACTTGCCAATGGGAAGAAACGCTTCTTTGTTAAGCTGTCCTAATGATTCATGAGATTGAATTAGCCTGTCAATAAGCTAGTTTTGGAAACTGTACCTATTCGACGGACTATCTGATATGTTTAGGACAATCTTTGTCTTAACAAAACGACAGTCCAAGTTCCCTGGTCGCCTCGCGCACGTACGGTGTCAGGTTACATAGGGAGGTACTTTATGCGCGGGCGCGTGGGCAGCCGTGGGAGACGGGCCCCGTAAGTCTGTACATACATACATATATACAAATATATAGGTATGTAGATATATATTAGGGGACAATCGCAAACGAATCAAACTCGCTTGTTTTACCTAAATTGTTTCTATTATTTATGCATGACATAAGATACTGTACTCTTGGTCTCCCGCGACACAGGTCTCGCCTAGTGCCCCTAGCCTAGCCCCTAATAGCCTAGGGACCCCCGGTAAAACTGTAAAATGCAAATTTTCATGCACCACATGTGCAGGTTACCTATTACTTTTATAATTATTTCATGTAGATATAATTATTGAATTGTGTTCAATAAAGACTATTTTATATTATCTTATCTCCATAGTACCTACCTAAGCTCAATAACGCTTGTGTAATGAAGTGGACCGAGTGGAATATCCAATCTGCCTGGCTGGATGAGTGGCTGGTCAAATCGGAGCCATCGACCCTATTCGAACTCAGCCCGGGCCGCCACCCGCAAGGTTTCAAAGAAGCTCGACGTGTCTGGTGCTCCCTGAATCGAATAAGGACTGAAATAGGGCACGGTGCTCAACTGCGCAAAAATTGGGCTGGAGCGACGTTGAAGAATGTGACCGTGGATGTGCGAAGCAAACAGTGCCCCACATCGTGTTCGAGTGCCCTCTAACCAAGTACGACGGACTGCCCTCGGACTTCAAAGACCTCACGAGCTACGCTGTAGACTATTTAAAAAAATGTAAATTTAAGTTGTAGTAATAAGTACCTACTTGTAATTATGACAGTGTATAATTTGCCATACGATAAATAAATAAATGAAACTAATGCGGGTACTTAAGTACCTACATAGAAAACCTCCAAGACTCAGAAAACATACTCAGCTCATCACACTAATATTTGCCGTTACCGGGATTTGTACCCGAGACCGTCAACTCACAAGCAGGATTACCACCACTCACTTTCTAACCCACTAGGCTACACCGGTCGTCAAGTAAAAAAAATGAAGTAGATAGTAACGTCATAATTTTCAGCCCGCGTTCACTTCTGGCGCAACTAGGGCATTATACCCTGGCATTTTGTCACGACAACCTAGAGACGCCAGCCATAAGAAGAAAAGAGACAGCAAACATTCAACTCATTCACTTTGAAGGAACCTGACCTTCGGCTGACACTTCAGCTTTGGTGTTGCAATCTTCCATATCAGGTGAGCGATTTGCCACCAACATCGTCGTGATATGAAAAGGTCTTAGATGTAGAGTGACTAAATATGTGCAATTGATTTCGTCTACCGACATTTAACTTCAGATTTTCACAACGATAGGAATGCATAGGTTTCGCCATCTGTCCGGCATTTGGCAGCGTGAGTTCGTGAGGTGTCGCGGAACGGACAGACAAACGGACGGCCCCCCGCCGACCCGGGTGAGGTGTCGGACTTGGGCAGGATTTTAATAAGCGTTTTCACTTTATTAAACAGGTAGAGGCCACGAAACAGTGTTTCCTTAAGCCAGCCTTCTCTTTGAAAGCATCTTATAGTAGGTATGTTGTTAGAAATGTCACCAGCTGGTCGATTGCGTAACATTTCGTCATTAATTAGGTACGTTAGGTAGATCTAAATGTAAGTTTTTATATTGTAAAATGACAGGTGTCTCGCTCGCTCGAAAGGTAAGCAATTACCCCTCTGGTTCCCGAAATTGCCGGGAGATACTTATCCTCCGAGTTTCCGAAAGTGAATAATTTAAGGAAAGCCACAAGGGAACAGATTATTAGATACCTAAAGATAAAACGCCAACTAGAAAGCAAATGGGAATGTAGGGGTATCCTCGTGCATTTAACTACGTAGGTATATGTACTGTACTACTTATACCTACTTTTATAACAAAGAACGTTCAAACGCCGCAGGATACCACTTAGGTACTATGATAAGACACAGATGTGCACAATAGGTGTTAAATACTTGTACGTGATTCTGTAACGTTATGTGTCAGATATACATATGTGTCATTTATGCTGACACACGTATTCTAATTGCTGGAGAAATATTGTAGCAGTCGGTCAAATTCCTTTCTATGAGCTAAGGATGCGTCAGACATTGAAAATACCTACCTACCCTATAGTTTTTTATAACACAATAAAGAAATAATTAACCCAAATACGTCCCTGTAGCAGCTCTAGCAAAACAAAAATCAGCCCCCAAAACTGCAGGAATCTGCTAATTATACGGGAAATAATAGCCGCTCCTAATTTATGGTCCGGCCATAGATAAATGGTCTTTTAATGGCTTGTCTATGGCCACAAATGGCTTCTTTTGTTTTGGTCAGCGGCAGTTGGTCATGGTTCGTCTTATCTGTCCTGAATGGGGTACTTATGGGTGCGATTGTTTGACCATAGAGAAGTTAATAGTTTTAATTGTTTAATTCTTCTGACGCGTGGCGCGTATTGGAAGGATTTTAACTGATGCTTGAGAGGATTCAAAGTTTTGTTTAAGCACTGCTTTGTCCTTGCCTAGTTTTATATAGTTCCTGATATTGTATAGATTAGGTATAGTATAATTTACGCTAATAACTCGTAAAACAAAAATAATATTGCTTCTCAATGCTTGTGACGGTTGGGACAGTAGGTACTTTGTGACGGGTGGGACGAGTAACATTTGGCCATACAAATGTAAGATAAATATATAAACACAGTTCTTTTGTATTTACTTTAAATCAGCTCTTTAATGAATTATTGAATTATAATATGATTAATAAAACAAGGTATTATGTTATATTCTCTAGATATGGATGTGAGTATAAATTAAGTTATTTATTTTTTATGCGTATGGTGTCGGTTTCGCTGGAATGACCCTTAAGTAGTCAAATCAAATCAAATCAATTATTTATTCTGCAAATAGGCCACAAGGGCACTTTTACATGTCAAACGGTAATTTACAATAAAATAGTAATCTTACACAATAATAATTTAAAATTATATATAAAAGGTTAACAAACTAAATGTCACTAAGTTACTGTAAACAAAACAAAATTGCAAAATATGACCATTACATTCGATATAAGATCTGTATCAGCATTAACAGAAGTTAATTATATTATTCAGTATTCCAGAGATGTATAAGGTAGAGACCTTATATACTCAGAGGAGCGTCCAAATACAATTAATAATTATTCTAATATTCTAAGAGATGTATACGGTCTCTAAGCGCAAAACAAAAAAGGAACATTAATGTAATATTGTCAGAGATGTACAGGGTCAATAACAATAAAACGTGTCAAGATCAGAATGATGTCTCTCGTCAATACGATAATAATAATAATAACACTAGTATTTGTCCGTAGTCCGTAGTCAGTAGTTAATTGTTGCATGCTTAACCCAAGCCGAATTTGGCGCACTGTAAATAATTGATATACCTACCACCTTGTATGTACCCATTTTCTGCAATAAACATCACTTCATTTAATTTCATTTCATGTCCTTAGTATAATTTAAGTTTTTATTTGTAAAGCCACCGGGAATATTATATGATTGAACATAGCCCAAAAATACCTGACTAAACACTAGCTTCGAGCTATAATGGCGTGTCAGATATTTTTGCGTTCTTTGTCAGTTTTCTCGAAGACCGCAAGTTTAGGTTAGGCTTGTTTTATAATAATCCTGAGAATTTAATAGTTTCAGAGAATCAAGGCTTTTTGCCGAAATGAAAATTCGGACAAACGAAAATAAAAAAATAAAAATAAAATAAAATTGGGAAATAAAATTTTGTAATTGCGATAGGTAACCCTGTTTTAGATAAAGATGCAGGTGTGTGCACTGTAGGTAAGTACCTACCTATAACATAATTATAATTTCGGTAAATGCAGTACCTACTAGGTAGGTACCCATTGATTCTATAAATTAATATCTTTAACAGTGCTTTTTTTATTCTATAAAAAGTCTATTTATGCACGTTATCCCGGTTGTTGATTCTTTAACATGTTCTGTGATCCCGTGTGTGTAAGTATACCTACTTAAAATATGTAGGTATTAAAAATACATCATCATCATCACCATCATATCAGCCGAAAGACGTCCACTGCTGGACATAGGCCTCCCCCAAAGAGTGCCAAAGCGACCGATCCTGCGCCACCCGATTAATAATACATATCGAGGAATTATACTGTTGGATTATAATTAAAATGTTTATCCTCGTTAGTAGTTCTTCAATAAAAACTTCACAAACTCTACCTCAACAATATTCATAAATATGTAGGTAGGTAATATAGTAAACCGATAAACGGCCAATAAAAGAAACAAGCCTAACAAGATGCTCCTTAAATCTATTCTTATGCATCACAAAACAACAATAGCCTTATAAACCCAGCCGCATCGATCCAAGTATCAATAAAACTACATTTTATCACTCAACAGCACAAAAACTACAAAAGAACATCGTTCGCAACAAATTGTCATACATCTCCACGCGTTCTACGAAGGCGCTAAAATTATTCAGCCATTAAAATCAATACCAACTGTCAATTTTATTAAAAAGTTACATGCAGTTGGTTTTGAACTTTAGCATTCCATTTTCAACTTTACGCGCATAGTATCGAACGTTTTTGTATTTTATTGGCGGTAAAATCCCCGCTTGCCGCAGATTATAATAGAATATAGACGTCAAAAGTCAAACGAGCGCCAACGACAATGGCCCCTGATTGCTCAGTCCTCATTCAACGATTATTCACGGCCATTATATTCTATTTAGTTCCAAATAACCATTTAATAATAGTTTACGAACGTTCCCCTTAGCACGCTTATTAACAATACAATAAAATAAATAACAAATAACAGAAAATAAGGGCCACTTTACACCTTCTTGGAAGCTGGCAGTTGCGCGCAGCGTGAGTTTGAAAAAAGAAAAAATCCTTTTCACTCACATGTCTGTGTAGTCTATTCCTTTGTGACGGTTATCGAATCGATCACATCACTTATGCAGACGATTCATATCTTTCTATCGCAATTTGATCCTTATTTGGAAGATGAAAAAGGTGTCGTGTGTTTTTAAATTCTGCTTTTAAAAGTTGTTGAATTATCGTCTGTATTACCAGTATAATGGCGCTTAGATGAAGTGGAAAATGATACAGTCTACGTGTCAATTCCTTTTCACGGTGCTAATATAGAATTAATATTTCGGTGGGAAAAAAGTCCTTGACAAATCACATGGGGCCAATTTACGCGAATCTGGGCCTAGGGACCGGCGACCGGCCAAAGTAAAGAATTTTATTTATGATTCGAGGAAGTCGTTCGAAATTCGAATTGTATTTGAGGTCGAATTTTATGTGTTTCGCACATGACTCGGCATTGATTGGGTTGGTTTACGACTAAACGATTTTGTCTAATCTATTAGATCGATATTTGCCTTGAATTTTGATGACTTGTATCAATCGATTCCAAGTCTTTACACCGTAGACAATACAGGTTTTAATTGCGCATTTTATCCTTGTTGTGATCTCGAATAATTTGAGAGATTTGTTGGTGATACATAGTAACTAGGAGCCTTGTGTGGCCAAATGACTTTTATTGCGCATTAAAAATCATCTCACACCAAAAACAAATGCAATGTATCTATCTTCTGAATCATTATTAAAATTAAAAAACGTAAAAACATTATGCACTCAAGAAGAAATAAATAAAAGTGAAAATACATAGGTACCAACCTAAATACCTTCATACCATATCGCAACAAATCTTATCAATAAAAATGCCAAAAACTACGCCAATCAATACTAAATTACTGCATTCTAGCCTGGGGAGGCATTGCAAAGACCACTCTTTTAACCCTGGAAAGAGCTCAAAGATCAGTTTTAAAAGTGTCCTTGAGTAAACCTCGCCGGTACTCCACGGTTGACTTGTACAGAGATGCACAGGTCCTCAGCGTACGAAGGTTATTATATCGGGCTGCCATAAACGTGCATAAGTCTACATTAAATTGACCGTCATATAATGATATGATGAAGAAAAGAATCTTCAAAGTACCTACTTTACTTAAAACTACATTTGCTTTGCGATTTCATACATTTCTACTTCCGCACATTTATAACACATTTGCTAAAAGTATATCGACCTAAGAAGAAAAGAAACAGTGTCCTAGAGGCAAAAAAGAAAATCCAAACTCTATTATTATCTTGGAACTACGAGCAATCGGAAACAATCATTAGGTACTGTAATATCATAAATACACTCACATACATTACGTACATACACTATACTCACTCACACATACACATACATGACCGACATTCTTTCATGCACATATACTCGCTCTCCTACTTGCAAGCACCCTAGAATAATTAATAGGGAATATTCATGACATTTTTTTATTTTTTTTATCTATTCTATAAGTAATTATATAACCGGAAAAAAATATAACACTTTCACAATATTATTAAATAAGCTAAAAAAAAATTATTAAAATTACTATCATTTTCGGACGATCAAAACGCCACCATTTTGGCGCGCTCATTTGTGACGTCACCGTGCAGCTTAGTGCACGGCGGTTCTTAAACAAATTAACAACAAAGTTTTTGATTCACACTTTTAATAAATGTGAGTTATTAAAGCTTATAAGATCAACTTATTGTAATGGAAGAGCACACAAAAGCTTATTATAAATATTGTATTGTCCCTATGTGTGAAAATCACATTAAAACTGCAAATATTTTCATATGCCCAAAGGTGCAAATATAAGGATAAAGTGGTGTAAGGCGATGAGGAGAGATAATGTATCGTGCTTGAGTAGTTTATATTGTTGTGAAGATCATTTCGACGTGAGTATTAAATATGTATGTACCTAAAATCTTTTTTATTACGACTCGCGAACAATATAGGTAAACAATAACCTAACCTCAAAATTGTATTATATACTTATTCATAAAACTATTCTGATTCCCAATTTTTTTAGTTATTAATGTTATAAATATTATGATTTTTGTTGATCAACAGCTGACTACGAGTGTTGATTTTGATCAAGAAACGTTTTAGCTAAGTTTCTTTGTTTGCACTGTTGATCGAAGAAAGATAAAAGAATTTAATCCTTTTTACTGAGTGACCTACACAAATTTGTTTTATTTATAAGCCTTGACGAAAACAACCTAGTTTGTTAAAGTTCATAAAGATGTTCTCAACATTTAACATTCCTAATAGGTACCTACATATCTTTGATTTTATAATACTAGCTTCTGCTGCTGCGCGACTCCGTCCGCGTGGAACTCGTTTATATCGTAGCTCCCCCCATATCCCCCAAAGGGATGAAGTGGGGGGTGAAAGTTTGTATGGAGCTACGATATAAATGAGTTCCACGCGGACGGAGTCGCGGGCAGAAGTTAGTATATATAATATATAAAGTTATAGTATAGTAAAATAGTATATAGTATGGATAAATATCTACTAGTTTTTTATTCCACTTATTTAACAAAGACACCTATTTGAAGTAGTTTAAAAGTCTAGCTATTTGAATCGCCAAAATAGGTTATAATTATTTAATTGACCAATCTCACGTATAAAAACAAGGAATATGAAAATTTATTGAATATCTGTAACTTATTTACCTTGCAGCTTTTACTCCTCTTAGTTCAGCGGACGTAAAGTCACAAATATTTGCGAAGTATGTATTAAATTTAGTCATCATGAACACATCAATTTTAGGCAGATTATCCGACTGTGCCTTGACAAAACCGCCTTCAGTCATTGTGGCGAGTCTTTTTTCACTTAATAATTACCAAAAAACACTGATTATTTATCATAAACAGCGGCCAAACAATGCGAATAACTTTCAATAATCATACTAACGACCTGCACGGTGACGTCACGTTTCGCTCCGCCAATAGCGTTGCGTTTTGGAAATTTGCGAGGGAATTTGAAAAATAGTACTTTTAAACAATTTATTTTATCAATAGAAACATGATAATTTGAAAAAGTAATCATGTGTGTATATTTATTAAGCAATATAGATTACACGTGATTTTTTTTGTCCATTTCTAAATCACATGCATATTCCCTATTGTAAGTTTTTCATTCTCTTTTTTTTCTCTTTGCTTTGTCTTGTTTTTCCACGGGACAGGCCTAGTGTGGGACCATAGACATGTCATGTTTCTGAGTGTCTGTATATGTTAATAAATAAATATTTCATTTAATTTCATTTCAAAATAACCAGTTTTCGGCTAAACTAAACTCTCATCTGGCATATCTATTCCAATAACCCCAGATTAAGCATATCTAACAATAACAATGATTGACAGATGCGCCGTTTTTTCCCCGTTCCAATTCCAAATATTATTAAACGGCCAATTAAAATGGTGATTTGTAAACGCACCGCTGACGGTTGGCTAATTCGCTAAAATAACAGTTTTTGTAACTAATAGGGATGGATGATGGATCGGTTCGGACGAAGTTTTTTTATTGGAATTCGGGAGAGTGTGTAGGCTTGAAAAAAAAAGCGATTTATCTATGGCGTTAAGCGCGGGAAATCATAGAACTGATCGGTATGCGTCACTGAAGGGTTTTACCGTTTAAAACATTGAGAGTTATTCATAAAAGGTTTATGTAGGTCGAAAGAAAGTGGGCACAGCCTATTTTGCTCAGTCATCATTTAACTACTTAGTAGTGGAGAGGGTTTCGATTCCATATGTTCAAACACGATGGTATCTTTATCTTGTGTAATTAAGGAGTTACCTGGATGCGGGTGGCGCAGGACCGGTCATTGTGGACCTCTGTGGGGGATGTCTATGTCGAGTACTGGACGACTTTCGGCTGATATGATGAAGGCTGTTCAGTTTGGTGGCGCCATAACTTTGCGTTGTAACCGGTTTTACATAAAAGTATGCCTTTCAATTCGGATACGGCAAGTGTCTGAAAAATGGTTTGCTAAGCAGCGCAAGTTATTGAACGAGCGAGCGAAGCGAACGAAGTTGTCCGTTTCAGCTTGGGCCAAAATTCTAATGTTTGTCCGGATCTCCAGATGTCTAGCTTTCCAGCTGTTTTCCTCTACTGGTCGAATTACTCAACCAGTTCTCGTGAAATTTTGCGAGCAGAGTCAATTATTACATATATTGAATTATCATAAATCTTGTAAGGACCATCAGCAGTACTGCGGTCCAACTAACTATAGTGTCACTCGACTCCATTCCGATGTTATTTTAGAATGCCAAATCAGCGTTTAATAACTTTGTTGATTATAAAACTAGCTACCATAAGCATCTGTAATAAATATCAAAATGGTCGAAATTCCACCTCCACAGACAATGATGCGTCATCTAATTCGACATTCAACTCGCGCGTGGTATAATTCGAGCTTTGTGCTTTAAGATGCTATGATGCATTAGCGATAATAGTGATAGTGACCGTTCTATGGCCACACGCACAAGCTACATCGCTACGTGGAATTGTTTTATGTCACGACGGTGTTGCCACAAGGATACGGCATGTGATGGTGAGCTGACACCGTAGCCTAAGGACATTTGCAGCTCATATTTACCGATTTGAGGATTCATCTTTTTGTCTACAGCTGGAGACAAATGCCGGTCCTCTCTCTCCACACATCGCATCCTCGGGAGCTCCCCGGTGTTTTTATAATAAGACATTTCTGATTCCAAGAAAATATCGTAAATACTTTTTTTTTTTTTTTTTACATTTAGAACTATCAATTAATATCTGCCAAACTGCATAGCAGTTTGTCGGCAGAAAACCCAGTTTCCCTCCACCACGTAACATTAATATAGTACCAAAAAACAAACTTTAATTTTCATGGCTGAACGCCGAGATCCTGTGCCACAAATTGTGGAATAGAAATTAAAAAAGACTATCTTGCTAGGCCTCCAATTTTACTTTTACTTAGAGCAACCCCAACCACCACCGAGCCAAACGTGTATTAATAAATAAATAAATGTAACATATTTCGTAGATTTTGGAAACAATAGAACATTTCTCACGGCTAGTATATTTACTAACGAATAATGGAAACACCTGCGAAATAAATTATTTGATTTGATTTGATTTAAATGATTTAGTTACGATAAGGATTTCGTTAATTTTCGGCATATTATAAAAATAGAATTCAGTAAAATGGGGTGGTCGGTAACCCAAATGAATAATTGCTTATGAGGTTATATAGCGACCACATAGTTTTCTACGAATCCATGATATATCCTTTGCCTCGAATTATCTTCCTAGCGTTTTTCCCGGTTGTAATCTAGAGGCCGGTGTCAGCTTTAACACCTAATCCCAAGATTTGGCGTAAGCACCAGTTTTTACGAAAGTGATCGCCATCTGACGTTTCAACCTAGAGAGGAAACTAGACCTTGTTCGGATTATACCGGTTTCCTTCCGATATAAATGTATATTTTCCTGCACCGGAAAGAAACTGTTAAATATCAATTGATATATGAGATTATATAAGTTGACCGTATTGCATCAAAGTAGTATTTAAAAAGCAATTCTACCGTCTAAGGTGAAAAGAAACAAATGCTAATGACCGTTTTATAAAAAAATCGCCACATAATTTTAAACTATACAGTAGCTTTTTATAACCCAGTGGTAGGAGCCGGGGTCCGAACCCACGATCTCCAAATTGAAAATCACGTGCCTTGCCGCTAGGCTACAGTAACTTCTCCCGGAGTCATTCCTACAGTAGATCATCATAATATTCATAATGCATCACGCCGTCCTAGCCCTTTAGGGTAATTAAAGGTAGTTGCGCGTACGCAGGAAACGGGCAGCGCGCATTAAACCATCCCCGACGCGCCGCGCATGCGCCGTGATTTAATGCCGTTGCTATGCGCTAATCGGACCACCTTTGACAGGACACATTATAGTTTTTGTCAGCCTACTAATATTATGAATGTGAAAGTTTGAAGTTATTTATACAACGGTGGCAAAAAAGCGTATGTATACCTGCCTGATGTTAAGCAGTCTCCGTAGGTAGCCCAAGGAGGCTTGCGTCTCTACGGAAGTTGACGACGATTTGTTGTGTCGACTGCCAGCGAATCCTCAAACATATCAAGGGTCGGCAACGCCCATGTTACTCCTTTGGAGTTGCATGCGTCTATAGGCTGCGGTGTCCGCTTACCATCAGGCGGGCCGTACGCTTGTTTGCCACCGTCGTTGTATAAAACAAAAAAAAAAGGTACACAAATGTAGGTTCCTGACACAACACGGGACACACAACACTACTCTACACTCGGGAGCTCAGGCCCCGTATCATGGTCGGCCTTATCACGCGATAAGTGACAAGATTAGGAGCGCCGTCTCGTTGTATCGAACGGTGTCAGCCAGTGACAGATGCTCTATCCTGTCACTTATCGTGTGATAAGGCTGACCATGATTCGGGCTCTGACAACCTTCCTCCCCACCAGGAACCTGCGACACGTGACTCTGCTGTGATCTACCACTGTAAAGACTTGGATGTTTGTTATTCAGTAACGCAAAAACGAAACTGATGAAATTTTACTACTATTTGACTGATACTGAAACTATATGCACTAATACGGACCACCTAATTATGACAGTATATAAGTAATATACTTTTTGTCAAGAAATATAAATGTCTCACGATTGTTTAAATGTAAGTAGATACCTACATACATAATAAAATAAAACTGCATGATGTAGTTGCTAACACACTAATCGAAGAACCCCCCTCTGTAGGTACATATATAGCTGTCAACACATGGAATCCTCATATCATATAAAGGGACAGCAACGCGCTTCTGATTTTTCTTGAGTCGAGCGTCAATAGGCTACGATTTCTGCTTATCCTCCAAGCAGGCCGTAAGCCTTAAAAGTAGAAAAAAATTCTCGTGATTTTTTTCCGTGGATTCAACAAAACGACAGTTGCCAGTTTCTGTAGTCCAATTAGTTAATCGAACCACCCGGAAAACAAAAGTTCACGTCGTCCGATCGGTGGGACCATGTGGCCTAACATATAAATATTTCAATCGGACCAACAGGAAAAAAAGTTCATGTCGTCGTCCGATCAGTAGGACAAAGCAGTAAATACCACGTGGCCTGCGCGGCTATCACGAGACGGCGCGAGAGCTGTCTCAATTTTTCTCGCACTATCCGTCTCTCTCTTATTAGAACACCAAAATGTCCTTGAGGATTTTGGATAGCGCGCACACTGTCTATTTCTATCGGAGTAAACGAGAGCGAGTGTTACTGGGCGGCCCGGTTTTTGAAGATAATATATATTATAATATACATAAATATTGAAATAAAAAAAGGGTGGATTATTTGTGAAATATGACTCGCTAGCGGTTTAGGTATGAATATGTTGACTTCATGTTTTTAATTGCAGACCCATACGTCAAAAAAATAAAGACATAGAACCGTTTAATGTGATTTTTACACCAATCTTTGCAATTATTTTCTATCGAGCCCATTATGTATCGAGCCCGTCTACGGTCTTTGAAATATGGTGAATATTAACATATATTTTATTTGATGTGCTAGAACAAATAGTTTTTCTTAAAAAACTGCTTAAATAACATCAATTTCAGGTCTTAGGTCTTGTCAGCCTCTTAAGTACCTACTTACTTAACATTAACATCTACATTGTTTGAGATTATGATACGGTGTATAACGAACCCCACCACTACCTACGAATATTTCTCATTTAACTGAAATTTCAACTACATATGACTTATCTGATAAGATCTTTCCATATGAGAATAGTGATCCTACACTTAAAGTCATGTCTGATGGGCAAAAGTATGTTACAAGGTCTATACTTGTAGAATTTCGTGGATAATAAAGACAACAATGGATAACTGTAACAGATCTAAGATCTTACTCGTCAAGTCGTCATTCCAGAATTAGCGCTTATAGTTACCTAATTGTTCAATAATAAACTTATTTAATAACTCCTCTGTTTTGATATAGGTACTTATTTCATTATTTAATTTAAATATTTTCCTTGTTAAAATACCAAATAGTATTTCAACCGATCAATCAAATATAATTATTTGCAAAAATACAGTGGTAGGATGTTACAATTGGATAAGTTCTGTGTATTTTGCTTGCAAGCAAGCGTGCAAATGTTATTAGTAATATGAATGGCTCGTCTTGGCGTGGGCATTGCCGTGCCCCCAGATTTAATTCACATGTCAACATCAAAATCAATTTGGTAACGCACAACTGGCCGTAGTAGATTGTGATTTGTGGAGATCTTTATGCAGCAATGGCTGTCTTACTACTTTTAACAAATTCTGCCTTAGGCTAGCCACAACACAAACATACATGCAAAATTCTATAGGTACGAACGAGTGCGGATCGGAATCAGGTGTATTAATTCCGTCGCGGAATTTGTCCGCTAACTGTGGTGGGGCCATACATTCTGTATTGCTTGCTATCTTGCGCCGGTAAAGCCCAGCGGAATATGGCGGCGGAATTTAGCCTGGATGTGGCGAGCCTTATCTAGAAGAACTGACGTTAACTCCACCATAACTAATCCTCGGAAAGGCAGTTACAATCCTCAGTTACCGAAGACTATCACTCAATATTCAATGTGCAGCACCGTAATAAAGCACATTCATTGCAGCTTCTAGAACGCACGGTGTGGTCGCCAGTCCATGCAACACAACTCCAAAACGTTATATCTTCCTATAGACTTTATATAATCGGGGAATACAAAGGACTCCAACTTTAGACTATATACAAATACTTTTAAGGTCGAAAGTGACACACCTTTTCTTTCCACAACTGTATACGTATTTAAGACGTTTTTGGAAGGGGGATATGCAGCGCGCGAGCAACGTACTTTAACATAACTAATATGCGATGCGCGTATTGAATAATTCAAATAATAAGTTAAACATTGTCTCTTGGTATTTGTTTTATAGGGATTTCTAATATTTGGTGGAAAAAATGCGTTTACGGTGGTTTATGGTTAACCTTTTTAGAATGTTTAACATTTTACACTCAGGTACGACGTATCCGCCCTACCAGCCTATTTGTTTGTTTATGTTGAGTTATGAGACTGTAGAATCACACTGCTGGTAAAAGGCCTCCCCTCCTTTTCTAATGCTCCCCAATGCAAAGCAGTCTCTGGCCATTCTTTTAAAAAGGAGTCAATCTTGTCTCGCCGTTGCCGACGAGGTCTACCACGTCTCCGTTTTGAAGTCTGCCACTCTCTTTCTACCTGCCTTTTACTTGCACAATTTATAATGAGTCGAGTTTGTGGGATACTCTGATGACCCTACGTCTGATATAACCCTATCATGACACGTCATGGGGGTTATATCAGACATAGGGCAAAAGCCACGGCTCTCGCACTCGATATATACATCGGCAGTTGGGCTACTCCAATTAAGAGCTTCCTCAACTGAGCACCGCAGCCTTAATATCAGACCAAGGTATGTCGTGTTGTGTTCCTGGTGATGAGGCCGCCAAAGCCCGAGAGGGTGCCTTGTGTTAAGAGTGAGAACCCTGCATCTGCATTTGTCTCTAGCTCTCAACACTACTGGGCAACACACGAGGCTCGTAAAGGCGCTTCCGAATCCTCTTGCCATCGGCACACTTTTGGCAGAGTGGTCGTGATCGCCACGTCAGGGGTGGCAAGCTCCACAATCCGTCGCCAATCCCCCCGTACTGTTGCTCTTCTGGTGCAGGGTGCAACCACCATCATTAATATATGCCACAGCAAAGCGCGCATAAATATCTGACACGACTCTGTTTCTGGAGCCGTTACGTGTCAGATATGTTTGCCCACTTTGTTATGTTGTGGCAGATATGAATGCCGGTGACTGTACATCCGTGGAGTGACCATTGAGTCCAGTTTTGATCCACTACATACAAGCTTACATACTTCTAAAGCTAAAATCTCACAGATTTTCCTCTTTACAACATTAATATCGATATTAAATTGGCAAATCTTAATGTAGCTAATACCTCACTACTTATAATTCCCAACGAGTCCTCTAACGGCGCCGCAGCGGTCACGCAGCGGTGACGCAAGCGGTGACGTCACTTCTCCGAGTTGCGCGTGAGTGGGTGATCAATCGCTCTAAATAGGACGAGAAAGTGCCGAGTATAGAGCGTGCTAATTTCTGCGATAGGCTATGGAATTACATACAGTCATTCTCGCCTTTATTCCTAGAAGGGGTAGGCAGAGCACATGAGACTTGGGTTCCAGTACCACTTTTAGCATAAATGGGGTATAAAGATCGACAAAATGTGATATCGCAGTGGCAGGTTGCTAGCCCATCGCCCACAACACACTTCAATCCTGTTCCCTTAGTCGAATCTTACGACACTCAAGAGGAAGAAAGGGGGTGGTGCTATTCTAACCCGACACCACACGGGGGCTATAGAATTATTTAACTAAAATAATTATAAACGCTAAGAATGGAAAGGCATGGCAAGCGGTGACAAAAAACCCTGTGACTGACTGACGACATGCCATCGAGTATCTGGAGCAGACGATAGTTAGAATAAAAAAATCAAGTTGAGAATATACTCCTTGTGGGGAGTAAAGAGTTCGCAGTAAGCTCGGCCGAATTTTACCTTCCCATACAGACAGACATAGATATACCTCATGTCAATGTACAGTCGACAACACAGCTAAGTGACTATCGGAAATCTAATCTGACCTTAAGTGCATTGTAATAAGGTTCTAGGTTTTCACGGTATGGTCAGTTAGCTGTGTTGTCGACTGTACATGCAAAGTTTCGTTACAATCCAACACGTAGTTTTAAAATGAGAGCGTAACTACGTTTGTATGGAGAATCTAGCTTACTGGCGGACTAGCGACATCAGCCCATAAAATTTAGGCTCCCTCGCTCGCGGATGTTAGTGATGCTAAGTTGGATCGATATATATGATATTATTATTATAGGTACAAGGGAATATAACTAAACTAAACGTATATTATAAACTAAACCTATAAAAAGTTAATGTTCCCCAGGTCCCCGTCATTGGTTATGGTGCCCAGAAGGCTGGCAGCGTTGCCTCTTTGGATTGCTGGGCTAATCCTTTGGCCAAAATAGCTGCCAGCCCTCTGGTCGCCGGATGTTTGAATGAGCCGCTCCGAAAGGCTAAGATATAGGGCTTGGTCCGGGGGTGTAGTGGGTTTTCGGTGTCGGATCCGGACAGTCGGCCTGATGGCGGCGGATTACCTAGTTGAAATCACTGATGCTCATAAATTCTCACCAGTGGCTCCTCGTAGCTGTTTGCACGCAGCTGCCACACCCCGGGCAACCACGTCGACTCGTGGGCTAAACCTGGTAGAGGGGGGCTTGGGTGCTCGCATCTAAGCCTTGCGGTCGCTCCCCGCATAGTGCATGTCTGCCTTGGCTACTAACTAATAGCAGTCCACCGCCGGTGGCAAGGCAGCTAGGCAGTTGTGGATGGCCTGAAGGGTTGCGATAGGGGCCTGTTATCGCTGCCCGGACACTGCATCTCTGCTCTTCTCCGATCGTAGCGGCTATCCGTTCCATTGGTTCAAGGGGGGTAGAGACGAGAGGGTGCGTCTGTGTGTGCGCGAACATACTGGTATGATACTGGTTGAACGAGAACTTTAAAAGCCCTGTGGCGACAGGCTGAGGTAGAGAGGTCTGACTTTGCAAGTTGGGCTTTGTCTGAGGTCTGCACGCAGGCGGCACGGGGAGAGTGGTCGTTTTTGTGCTGCATCGGAACAACAGTGCGAATTGGGCAGCACCCCGCGCGACAAAGCAGCCCTATTTAGGGAGCACTGCTTTCCTCGCTCAGCCGAGGAGGGAGCTAGAAAAGGTGCTCTAAAAATTGTTTGTTCCATCTTAACGGGGAGGTAGTAACCACGGCTGCCTGTGCATCCCATTTGTCGTGGTCGAAATACAAAAAGAAAATTGAAAGTCTCAACTAAGAAGTCTAAAACAACTAATCTTGTGTTTGGCGCATGGAACGTACGCACCCTTCTCGACCGTGATGGTAACTCTTGCCCTGAGTGAAAAACAGCTATAGTGGCCCGAGAACTACGCCGCTACAACGTTGACATAGCTGCAATTAGTGAAACACATCTTGCTGATGAAGGAGAACTGGTGGAGCATGGCGGCGGGTACACGTTCTTTTGGAAGGGTACTGCGGTGAATGAACCCCGACGTTCAGGAGTTGGATTTGCTATCAAAAACGAGATAGTAAGGCGCTTAGAAGAGTGTCCTGTTTACACCTCGGACCGAGTCATTTCACTGCGACTTCACTTAGAACATAACAACTTTTTAAATGTCATTAGTATATATGCGCCTACTCTAGATAAATCCGATGACATTAAAGATCAGTTTTACGAAGAACTTACGCAAACATTATCTAGCATTAGGTCTCGCGAACAGATATTGCTGCTAGGTGACTTCAATGCGAGGGTTGGTCGCGACTTTGACGCATGGCCGAATGTTCTTGGCAGGCATGGAATAGGAAATATGAATAGCAATGGCCAACTACTACTAAGTCTATGTGCTCAATTTGGCCTGTCCATTTCCAACACCTTCTTCCGACTTGCAATGAAACACAAGGCTACCTGGATGCATCCGCGATCAAAGCATTGGCATCTCATTGATTATGCCATTGTGCGGCGTCGAGATCTAGGCCAAGTCAGAGTCACCCGTGTCATGCGGGATGCTAACTGTTGGACTGACCACCGACTTGTATTGACAAAGCTTAATATATGCCTCCGCCGTCCTTGCAGGCGTAATCCTGTGAATACTCTACGTGCTAATGTTGAAGAACTTCAGCACATCCCGACGAGGGAGGTATATATAAAGGCTCTAGACGATGCATTGCTGTCACTTGATGTGGATAATGAGCCCCTCAGTACATCTTGGCAGACATTGTCCACGCATCTTATCGAAATCAGTACGAAGGTTTTGGGCTTAAAAGCTCATAAACGGGAGGACTGGTTCGATGAAAACGACGATGCGTTCACTAAAGCGCTTGGAAAACACAGGGAGCTTCTCAGACAATCGAGCAACACAAGGAGTCGTCAAGACCATGTGCTGGAGGGCATAAAGGAGAGTAGTGCAAAGATCAGAAAGTTTACTAGGGAGGCTAAAGATAAATGGTGGCAAGAAAAGTCACACCTATTGCAATGGTTGTCAGATACCAACCAACTGGGGGTTTTCTATGACGAAGTTCGGAAACTGATACGGCCAGCAAGTCATGCCTCCGTTCCCCTAAAATCTGTAGATGGTGTTCCACAGACCAGCAAGGAGGATGTAATGAAACGTTGGGTACAACATTTTAGCCATTTACTTAACATCGATCGTCTAGCAGATCTAGAATTTATCCATGCACTTCCGGAATCACCTCCACAATCTGAGCTAATGGTTCCTCTGACGCTCAGTGAAACTGTGATTGCTATCAGACAATTGCAAAATAAAAGAGCGGTAGGTACTGATAACATCAGCGGAGGGCTTCTAAAATACGGGGGTGACAATCTACATAACACCTTATGGAAGTTATTTGTTCATATGTGGGATGAGGAGCAGGTACCGGAATGTTTCAAGATTTCTCGCATCTGTTCATTGTACAAAAATAAAGGAAGCCGTTCCGACTGCAATTCCTATCGGGGCATATCGTTGCTGTCAACTCCGGGTAAGGTATTTGCAAGAATTCTTTTAAATCGCCTGCTGCCTCTGTCCGAATGGATTCTTCCGGAATCTCAGTTTGGCTTCAGACCAGACAGAGGGACCTGCGAAGCCATCTTCTCAGTCCGTCAGCTGCTTGAGAAGAGTCGAGAGCAAAATCAACCTATGTTTCTTTGCTTTGTTTATCTAGAAAAGGCTTTCGACAGCGTCCCTCGTGAAGCCCTCTGGGTAATTTTGTCAAAACTGGGATGTCCCGACAAGTTTGTCAAACTGCTGCGGCTTCTATACGACGACATGAGGTGCTGCGTTTCTGTCAGCAGAGAGCAGTCTGAGCTATTCCCCGTTACCTGTGGGGTCAAACAAGGCTGTGTCTTAGCACCGACTCTGTTTGCGCTGTATTTCGCTGTAGTGGTCCGAGAGTCCTTGAAAAGTTCGTCCGAGGGTATCGGCATTCGCTTTCGCATGGATGGTGGACTTTTCAATATCTCTAGGTTTAAATCCCGTACCAAAGTGTCTCATGCAGTTATGACGGAAATAATGTACGCAGACGACCTATGCTTTGTTTCTGACACTGCAGGAGGTTTACAGAGCTTAATGTCGAATCTCAACGATGCTTGCACTATATTTGGCCTTAAGATAAATGTGAAAAAGACAGAAGTCATGACTACCATGGATGTCATTCACAACGTGCCTTTTACCGGTGTGAGCATCGGCGGAGAAGCGTTATCTGAAGTGGATAAGTTTAAGTACCTTGGTAGCACAATAACGTCCAAGTGCGACCTGGAGTCGGAGATTAATGGCCGAATTGGTGCTGCAGCTGCGGCTTACGGCAAGCTGCGACCCAAGGTTTTCCGGTCCCACGACCTTAAACTTGCCACAAAAGTTAACGTCTACATGGCTGTTGTGCTGCCTAATCTCTTATACTCTTCCGAAACGTGGGTGCTCTACCGTAAACACATCCGCATACTCGATAGATTCCACCTCAAATGTCTCCGAGACATCATGAACATCAAGTGGATGGACCGTGTCAGGAATACAAATGTCCTGAGGCGCGCAAATGTCGGAGGCATTGAGGTGTATCTGATGAGGCGGCAGCTGCGGTGGTGTGGACACGTGTCGCGTATGTCGGATGACAGAGTGGCGAAGCGCATTTTCTTTTCAGAACTCCAAAACGGTAAGCGTAAATGTGGTGGCCAATACCTTCGCTATAAGGATGTTCTGAAAAGACACATGAAGAAATGCAAGTTAGAGCCCTCTGAGTGGGAGGAGAAGGCAGCACGGCGGCCCGAACGGCGACGTCTAATCCATCAACAAGTAAATGCCTTCGAAATTGAGCGTCGTAACGAGCTCGATAAAAAGCGAGACGAGCTGAAGGCTCGTCTACCGGCATCCATCCAGTACAACTTCGTGGGTGGGGTATTAACCTGTCCAATTTGCGCTCGTACCTTTGCAAAAAAGATAGGATATGCAAGCCACATGAGAGCGCACCAGAGAGTAGAACAACAAAACTCAAGTCATATCTAATCGATGATATCAAGTCCAGATCACACAGTCGCTGTGGCCGAAATCGGTCATGACATTAATAATAATAGGGCTTTCGCGCCCGGTCCCCACGGCCCCAGTTTTCACTCCAAACGGCGCAAACATGTAGCCCTCACCGAGGACACCATATTTGCGCCGCTTGTGTTGCTCTGCCGTGGTGGCCGCAGCTCCGGCTTTAGAGGAGGTCGCTTGGAGATGAGACGGGGCTAGCGTATCAACGCAGGTAGCGTTCCACACAAGATTCCTCCCCTGCTTCCGTGGAATGAGCGTCATGCCGTCAGGGCGCTTGCCATCGTCACGTGCGATACCGTTTGGCTCTAAAATGGCCGGCACGCTAACGGAGGCAAGCGCCCTACGGATGACGTCATTCAAAGAGGCGTGGCGGGAGATGCGGCCAGCACTCTTCTGGCAGGACCAAGCCGTGGTGACCTAGGGAGTCTACGTGGGTGCCACAGCGGCAGCGGTGCGGCTCATTAGTTTTGGAGCCAAGTCGCAGACAGGTTGCCAAAGTTACAATGTATTACGATATACCTACTCCTCGCGCCCGCGCACGGACCGAAATGCGAAATTTGAAAAAAAATCGTGTGAAAACGAGTAGGTACTCATTTGAGAATATCCAATGTTCGGATTTGTACATTAATGAATTAACAATGGTTTGAAAAGAACCCTGAAATTACCCCTTGCAATTTAGCAGCAGTGTATTTTTTGTTAAATACAGACTCATTTCAAGATTTATTGCGATTTAGTACCTACTTACTGTAAGAAATTCAAAAGATCTGCAGATTGTTAATCACGTAGGTACCATGAGATAAAAAAAGGTACCAAGAGATAGTATATTTTTATTTTTTTATTGATGAATCTAACAGCTATTGTTAATTACTTACATCTATTTTTAATATATTTTTGACCGTAAATCAATTTAAGATATTTATTTATTTATTGAAAAACAGATTACATAACATTACAGTTTACACCAATGCGTCATGAACCGAACAATATTTATTTTGACGGCGAAACGGCGTGGCCCCGTTGTTCCGACATCTCGGGTGTTGGATTTGGTAGGTTGCCCCGGAACCGACGAAACACGACACCTTTCGGCCAGAAATCAGCACACGCGATGGTCTCCTGGAGCGCCCGCCGGTTTCCTGGCGAACATACTGCGTCACTTCTTCAGCGGTGGTGTGATGCAGGCGCGACACGTACAGCGCCTTGCTCGGTGTGGAGACCCGCAGACCACAACCGACCGGTTCTGCAGTACCACACTGACTCTTGCGTGTCTTACGCTTTCTTGACACCGTTGTGAAACCCTCCTTGTCCACACTGGTGCGAGGGGTTTCCTCTTTTGGAGGATCCCGAACTTCACGCGCTTTTGAGGGCGCGGCTTTCCGGCGGGCTGGAACAGGCTCACCAGCAGAAACGACGTCAGCAAAACGACGACGTGGTTTTGATGAAGCGTTGACGGGAGGCCCCGCGAGGAGGGGGCAGGGGGGCCGCGGTTCTGCATGCACAGTGACATTGTTTTGCGCAGTGTCAGCTACACGCGAATTGACCGAGTTGGCATTTGACGCCCGGTCATTATTCTTGAAATTTGACTATAGATGATATATAACTTATCAAGAATAAGACCAAAAGGTAACATACCTACTGATGTACCTACCTACTTACTTTTTTTTACTTCTAGCGTATCTCTAAGAAACCTGCCTATTCGTAATTGGTTGCAAATCTGAAATGTTATTGTTCTCGAAACAAATTGTCAGCAATTCAACAGGCGCGGACGCACACAATTAGCGAAATGTACCTATTCACAAAGCTCGATGCGATGTCTCGCTCGCCTCATTTGGCGCCTTGGCGACGACTTTGGTCTTAAGTGACCTGCGGCAGCGTTTTATCTGTTCATTGCGCGGTCGAGACGTGCAACGCACTGTGGTTAGTTAGGATCACGCGCAATGAATTAGAAAAACCGCTGCCGCAGGTCGCTTAAGACCAAAGTCGTGACCAAGGCGTTGCTCCCGCTAACATAATCCGGTATTTGATACAAATCCTAATAGTAACAGGTAATGGTGTCTTTCTTAGGGCCGGCGCTCACTGAGGGCGTGGCACGGCATGGCACGGCAGGTTGTACTGCGGCATCCCGCGGCGTTCCGTGGCATGCCGTGGCATCCCGTGGCATGCCAGTGCGTCTTCTCCCTCCCTCTCGTCGGTGCGCGGGGGCAAGGGAGGGAGAAGACGCACTGGCATGCCACGGGATGCCACGGCATGCCACGGAACGCCGCGGGATGCCGCAGTACAACCTGCCGTGCCATGCCGTGCCACGCCCTCAGTGAGCGCCGGCCCTTATTGTTCTTAATCAACACTTAGGTAATATTACAGAGTGAGACGTAGTTCTTTGGTTAGTTTGTATGTTGTTTGTCTTCGCATTGATTCAACCGATTAAAAAAAAAAACATTTGATTATGGAATAGACTTTCTGGCTGGACCCAGCCTATATTATATCTAGCCTGCGTTCTTTGCAATATGCGGGGATGAAAGGGAAGCTAAGTGTTAGATGTATTGTTGTATCTTTTTAACGTTCTATGATACAAAAAAAACCGCATTCAAATAGGTCCATCCGTTTGGGAGCTACGATACCACAGACAGAAACACAGATAAACAGACGCACAGATACACAGACAGACACGTTAAACTTATAACACCCCTCTCTTTGCGTCGGGGGTTAAAAATGACAACTTCTCTGGATGCGGGTGGCGCAGGACCGGTCACTTTGGCTCTTGGGGGAGATCCATGTCCAGTGGACCTCTTTCGGCTGATATGATGATGATGTCGACTTCTCTCTGAATGGGCTCCGCGGACGACCCGCGCTGTATAGCCAGCTGCAGCATGATGCTGAGCCCGTAATATTTCCAACTGGAGTTATATTTAAGTGCTACCACAGAATAAATATAAATACTAGCGGCCGTACCTATTCATAAACGTTCCACAAGCCTGTTTTAAGTAAAATTGCGTTAAAATTCGTTTCTTTATTTGTCACGTTGACATTTGTGTTCGTCAGAAAGGGACAGAGCACATTTTATTTAGCGGAGGCATTTTAAGTTTTATGAATACGGGGGTAGTACTGTACAAAAGGTTCCCTGTTATCAAATCCCCTGTTTAGGTAGGTATGCCGAACGCGTCTAAACGTGGCCATCGCTTTCTGTCGCATGCAACGCGCTGCGATAGAGCGCGTGCGTGCCGTAGCAGCGCCAACATGTATACCGCTAGGCCGTATATACTTGTAGCGGCGCGGCGAAATCACGGAGTGAGCCGCCCCTGGTGCGACGGAGACAGAAATATCCGAACTTCTAATTTAGATATTCGTGGCTAGAGCCCGGGACGATTTGTCAAGACTAGTCTCGTGCGTAGCAGCTTGTTAAAATAACAGCAATTTAAAAGGAATAAAACGCTCAATGTGCTCGCCATGCCCGTAGCTCGGCAGTGTAATTAATTTTAAGCCACTTTAGCCATAATTGCGTGTCCAATAACGCAGTAACTATCTTTATGCAGATGCGAGGCACATCAGATAATGACAATGCAGAAGTCTGACTGCGAGTATAACACCATCCATGTTAAGCACTACGAACGATGCAATTTATCACACTGACTTGTAAGAGTCAAAATGAACCTACTGTTTTGGAAAAAAATAATATCGACATTCATATCTAGACGAAATATATTGTCCTGCTGTTTAATTCCATTTTTTCTTAATAATTGGGTATGTATCCTAACGTCCATTTGTCCTAAATATAAGCATCTACCTACCTATTGTACGTATGGATAAAAAAAAAGTGAAAAATGTTCGGTTCTGGCACTTTGCCGGCCGATAGTACCGCGGTACGCACGGCTCGGGCGCTGTAGATTCGCAGTTCAACCTATCATTCCTCCTCGCTTCGCTCGTCATCGTAGTCGTAACGGAGACCTGCCTTCCGATTAGCCTATTTCGCCTTTAGGACAATCGATATTATGACTAATAAAAGTAGGCACTCTTAGTCATTATGACATTAATAATAAGACTAACATGTTTTAGGACAAATTATATGTTATGGAACATAAATATTATGACTACTGAACGTTATGATAAAGTCCAATAGGGCAAGACAAATGGCAAATGGGTAGCAAATGACTTTAGGACATACACGTTAGTAGGGATTGCGAGGGTCACTCCAATTCAATTCAATTCAATCATTTATTTATAAAATAATATTTTACATGACTCCCTTTACACACCTAACAAAGTTATAAAGAGTCAGGAATACACACATTTTATTCTAACTAAAGCAAGTTCTTGTGACAAATTGCATCGTTTTTAGAGGACTTTATACATACGTGAGTGATATATCGACGGTCCCAATTAAAAGAGTCGGAACTGCAAAAATTGAGATTTTTGCTTTTCAGCGGCTTAGGTCGTAAAAAACTCTAAATTTTAAAACCACATTCACAGATTTTAGTTTTTTTCGATACTTTTCGTAAAAACCAAGATAATAATGTTGGATCTAAGAACAGATGACATTTAAAAACGTCGGTTGTGACAGTTACGACATTTTTACGGGACACACAGTGAGGACAAAGTGTCGGATATAAGACATTCTACTATTTTACACGGAAAAGTAAAGTGTGTTTTTTGTTGTGTATTTTTTATGTAATTTACAGCCTGTTAAGTTGTCAAGTAAAGTTTCTCTGTATTAAATTGTTACATAAGAGTTTCCGTGCAACAATGTCAGTTCTGCCAGTTACGACATTTTTTGGAGTAACTTTTTTGTCGGATGTGGTACATCCGACATAATTATGTATACAATTTCCAGACAAAAATGTCGTATGTGGCACTTCCGACAAATGATGCTTAAGCTATTCCGGTTAAAAAAGTAATATTGGAGGTTTTTGTATTTTTTTGGAAAAATGGCTGATAAAATACATGTATGCTCAACGGCTAGTAATAAACAACCTACTAATAAGCAAACATTCAAAGTTTGATAACGATATTCCATTAATTAACAATTTCCCCCATACAATTTTTTTTTCCAACAACTTTGACAGCTTCTCCTAAAAAGTAGCTGTTTTGCAGATCCGACTCTTTTAATAGGGACCGTCGATATATATTTCCGTTCTAGCGAGGTGAAAACTTAAATCAACCGTGTAATATAGTCGGGCTTCTGTTCTGTGTTAACTTCTGTAGTCGAACGCTTCGCAATAAAGGTGATTTTATTAGTTTGGGTAATCTAGGTGTCTAATGAGTTCCCAGTAGGGGTTATGGCCGTGCTCGTTATGGTGTTATTGTGGCCAATTATTAACCCTGTATTAGCCAGGTGCTTTTACACCGAAGCGAACGACCGAACGTGCTTAGAGGAATTATTACTTCTGATTGGATAACTTTTTATTGGCAGTGTTTATACGACGGTTGAACAAGTATACGGCGTGCCTGGTGGTACGCAGTCATCCTAGTTTATGAACGCTAGCGACTTCAGTCCCGCTATTCTGTAACTTTTTTAGTCTCACCTCACCCGTCACCCACTAATCTTACCGCCGCGATTCGTAGATATACTAAGCGTAGGTAGAGGTCTAGTTTCGTTAGGCGTGACGGGTTAGGTAAGGCGGAATAACAGCCCGGAAGTTAAAGGCGTGGTGCCGTCCATAAACTAGGCCACGCGTAACAACTAGAGACAAATACTGGTCTGAGGTCCCTCACTGTCAAGTCAACACAGCGGATTCTCGGAAGCTCTGTCAATCTTACCACCAGTGGGGCTAGTACGCTAAGTTTTATGTCGGACATAGAGCATTTGTCCCATTCTGGCAAATATGTGAGTGCAAGAGGGACAAATGCTTTATGTCGGACATGAAACCTAGCGTGCTAGGGGGGCAGGAACCACATACATAACTACGTAAGGTAAGAGTCCTAGTCTAGCCCTCGACGGTGCACTTGTGTATGATATGGGATCTCTATGTCAAAGTGAAAGTTGAAGATCGAATGAAGAAAATCCTCTTCGTTTTTTTCTTTTTTTAGTTTGATTTGAACCCATATTGCATTGATAAGTTTACCATAAAGTCTCCATGTCATACACTACTAAGCCGAGGACTAATAGGACGTCTATAGCCTACAATAGAATCAACATTTTTTAAGTATGATTCCATAGATTAACCGCAGTTATATATTCTATATCGGTCCCAGTGTGTCAAAATTATTGAATTCGGTAAAAATTATATTTGACGCTGTGATGCATAAGTAATGAATTTTGACATCACGATATCGTAGTAACTCATTAGGTATATATCTTGGTAGAACACTGTGCACTTATGTCATAGATAATAATGATTAATAGTGTATTTTCCTTTTTTTTTGGGGGTTTTTTAAATTCTGCAGTATTTTTTGTATTTATACAGTTGCATAAAAGAAGCCAGGCATACTGTTACTTAAAAAAAAGTTTTTTGTTCTCTTGTTTTTCTTGGTAAACCCCTTGAACTGATTGCTGATTGGTTTAATACAAATACAAATACAAATCATTTATTTCGGACTATAAAATCCATAGTGTTAGAGGTTACATTACAAACTTAGAGTTATGGTTAATAATTAACCGTAATTTTTTTGCTCCTATTAAAAGGCCACACCCTGTATTATTAGATTTGTTTCCGCTAAAATTTAGTGAGCTTTTAGGTTTTCTGACAAGTAACTTTTGTTTGTAGAAAAAAAGCAAACTACTTAGAATTCCGTTTTAAATATTTTTTTATTACTTTTAAACAAAATTAGACATTAGTACAAATACAAACTAAATCAACACTTCGACAGTCGGCTACCCTAGATCACAGTCAAGAAAGTCACAACTTACTACCGCTTTTTGGCATAATTAGGCGAAACAATATTTAGTGACTGGTTACTGCACAGTTATTTAAGTGAAATATAATAAATAAGAGGTAGATAGGTTATAAGCGCTCCAAAAGTGGCACACCAAAATCGAGTCAATTGCACCAACTTGCCTGTTTCACGTCGTCAAGGGAAACGTATGCTGTCAGATTTGGTGACCATATTTAAACACGGATTTTCGTATAGACGACGTATCTACCTGTTTTTTATATTACATTTCAGTGATTCTTAAGGTGAGATAGGACGCGACGGCCCGCGAGGCGTGTCACGGCGAGATAGACTATTCTCTATGTCTAATTAGAACGTTCCGTGAAACATGCCTACATTGCCCGCTTTTTTCGGAAAAACACGAATATCTCATATTTTTTATATGGTAGGATGATAGTTTTTTTTGCTTAACGAATCCTTCGTAGTCATCATACGCATGTGTTAATGAAGATAAATATTTTTTAATCAACACCTATTCTATCAAGAAAAAACGTAGGAACTTTACTTAATACAGCTATAAAAGTATTAATAAAGAAATATTATTTAATAAACAAGAATGATTAGGTACATACAAATATATACCTATTCTATCTAAGGTTAACTTATTCTAAAGTTATCTGGACTTTTGCCAACTACTTATGGCTCTTACGATGTGGAGACAAGACTCAGTTCAAAAATTTGGGCAAACATGGCGTTCCATTTTAACATCTTGGTCCTAACTACGAAAAGTTGTACACAGTACAGATGGGCAATATTACCTAGTTATTTTCAACTTTGCCATACAAATCCAGCACCTCACATCCCACAATTTGCTGCAAGCTCCTGGCTGAAGTTGAAAGACATGTATGACTCAAAGTAAGGCATAAATATAATCTAGTTTCTACTAAAAATAGTAAGGTTGATGCCTATTATAATATATGTTGTGTTTTCGTTCATTACCAGATTTGTTTAAGATTAGCTTTTTGGGCAATGTTTTGCCTGTTGGCAAAGTAGGCATGTTTCACAGTTTAGAAAGAGACGGTAGTCTATGTCGCCGTGACACAGGTCACGGGTCGTACTGTGATAGCCGTTCAGGCCGATTTTTAGAATTTTCGGTTCGATTTTCTATCCAGCCAACTGTAATCATGTCACCACTAGCTAATGGTTCCAATTGGTTACGCGTCACAAGTTCGGTAGTTCAACTACTGAAACTACCTGTCATTTCACAAAGTTACAAGTTCCAGTTTTACAAGTCATAACTGGCAACACTTGAGCGAACACTGAGGCTTGAGGAGTCTTAGCGGTCAATAGTAAACTTGACATTAACTATTGACCACCGCAGACCGCGCCAGTGATTTAGGCCTTACTATGCCTTTTAGACTGCTTTACATATTTATACTTGTAACATGCTAACTTATGAAATGGGCCCCAAATAGTTACGCGGTTACAATAAGTTCGATTTATAGAAAAATTAACATAAAATTCTAAAAAATGGGCTTGGCGTATTTCATCTTAATTTTTTATATGAAGGGCTTAAAGTGGAGCAACACTGTTGATACAGTGTCTAGGTTTATACATATGAGCAGGGAAACCAACACTTTCACTACCAGGAACC
Organism: Epinotia ramella; assembly: GCA_947578815.1. NCBI lineage: Eukaryota > Metazoa > Arthropoda > Insecta > Lepidoptera > Tortricidae > Epinotia > Epinotia ramella. Next base: position 539,809 of record OX388221.1, read on the forward strand.
CGCCTAGCGGGCGCCTACGCCGTAGGCGCTTTCGGCTTCTTAGAACAAAACACCGGGATCGGCTACTAGCGTAGTGCATAGCGATTGTTTGCAGTGAATCTGTTAAATCTCTATACTTGATAACGTGTACATTAATTATTAGTGTTGGGAAGCCATAACTAATAAACATGAGAAATAACATTTTTATTAAGTAGTGTCTTAAGTAGTAATTACAGGCAGAATATATAAGGCATTATACCAGCCAAGGTAGGTATAGTAGGAGTATGTTCGCTTTTATGACTGACATGTAGCATTCGTCTCGCTCGCACATATATACTCAGAATGTTTTATGTATAAAATAAATGCGATCATTGCTAGCTAGGCTGTACCAAGACAAAAAAAACGTGCCATTAAAATAAAATTCAAACGTGGCATTTCTTAGCAATGTTTGATAGAACTTTTTTTGACATAATGTTTCGTTTGTCATTATTTAAAGGTGGATATAATGCGATTATTTCAGCAACTGTAAGGTAAACGTCCTACTCGTATATATTATATCCTCGACATTGCACTAGTATATGGCATGGGCACTTTATGTCAAAGTGACAGGGTTTAAATTCGAATGAAGAAAAATCATCTCAGTTCGAACTGAACCCATATTGCTTTGACATAAAGTGCTCATGTCATATACTAGTGGAATTTCTAGGACTAGGACGTTAACCTTAATTTTATATGTCTAATTTTCCTGTGGCATAGATTAATCTATTTCGGTTAGGTTTGTTTTATTAAAATAGAAAAGTCGATGTTTTCAGCAAAATAAAAAAATAACCATTACATTATGTGAATAAAAGTTGTAACACACATTACGCGCCCAAAACCGCTACTTCTTCAATTTATTTTTGACTTTAGCAGATTATAATTATAACCATATGATAATTATGTGCGTAATTAATATTTTAACATAGCTTACTGGTTACTGGCTGCTTACTGGTTTTTTTTTACATACCTACATATATAATCACAAGATTCGTATTGGTAAAGAGTAATTTAAGGCGGAATCTTATTAGGATCTGGACCAAATGTTTGGTCACGTGACACAATGGAATAGGGACAAGACATTAATTAAAGTAGGACATACAATGTCACTTAGCTCTACTTACATAACGAAGACAATCCACCAGAGATGGGCGATGCTGTATTGTCATATATATGGCAGCTAGCTATCAAGCGCGAGGTATCCAATTTATGAAAACATCGCACATCTCTGCACGGCTAGCACAAGACTACGCGTGATATGTCTCGCTCGCGAGACAGACTATCCGTCTCTTTCTAATAAGAACACTTAAAATGAGACGGGCAGTTTATCTCGCGCGAGACAGAACGCCCGCGGTCTTGTGCTAGACGTCCTGGTGGATATTCGCTCTAATACTTAATACAGATATGGACCAGAAAATAAAATGGTTGGGGTGTTTTCAACATCTTTGCACTGCACTGCTAATTTAGAATGCGTGTCCTACGAAATAGCCAACTAACATCCTCACAGTGTGTGACAACGGAAACTTCCGTTGTGCGACGACCAATTTGATCCAGACCCTGCAATTCAATAATTAAAATCTAATCGAAATATGTAGTGGTAAATAATCAAGTCTTGTTCTGGAATTATTGCCTCTTGACAATGTTGAGTCGGAACCCCCCCTTCGGGTAGAGCATGACCCGCTGCGGCTCGTAGTGGAAGGAGAGGGGGGTGTTCCGGGAAGGCTCGACCCTGAACCGGTAGAGCAGCTTCGCAAGGCCCACCCAGGACTGCATTTGCGCGAAGCGGATGCCTGAAATGGTGAAAACACTTGATTATCAGCCATTTGTTACTTCTTACTTTTTTATTTAATTTGTTACTTTTAAATTCACTCTATTAACAAAACTAGACGCTGGGCGACCAAGCTCTGCTCTGGTGAAAATATGGAAACCGATTTCTCCCAGACTTGAGACCCAGCTAAATCGATTTTTCGCCCCCGTAAACTCCTACGATCCAAATTTACAGGATATCCTAATAACCTAATGCCGCGTAAAGGTATATGAAAAGTACTCTTCAATGGAATGTACGAGTATATATTCCGTTCTAATTATTCTAAATTTGAACGTAGTTGCAATTGTTTTGTTTCCAAAAGCAAAACAAACTACTCTATTTCTTCGTCGATTCAAATTGCATTATCATGCATATATTATCCATGTACCTATGGTGGGAAGATGAGAGGGGTGATCAAGTAACTTTTCGAACGCACGTTTAGGACTACTCCACTGTCATTTTCCCATACGAAAACTGACATTTAGATTTACCTGACGTACCTACGTACAGTCGCCATCAGATATATCGGAGCGGCAAAAGTGCTCACAGATATCTGAGCACGTCTCTATTGTCGAGGCATTAGAGACGTGTTCAGATATATGTGAGCACTTTGGCCGCTCCAATATATCAGATGGCGACTGTGCAATGCGTTACGTGATGACGTATGGCGTTGTTCACGAAAAAACTAGTGCCTCCGCCAATTCTTGGGTCTAGATAGCAATGTCCCATACATTCCAATTGGTGCTCAACCAACAGCAGTTTCATCCAAGATTAGTCCCTAAAGGTTTTCTCAGATTAATAAGTACTTATTCAAGTGTTCAAATTCACCAGCCATAACCAACACTTAACACACTTATAAATACGTTTAACTACTTACATTTTGGACCTTATACCGAAAATATAAGTCGCATAATTGCCCACATGTTTCTAGAACCAACTATACAAGAAAGCATTGTTCCCTGATAATAATGTTTAATATTACTATCGGCCGTTTCAGCACTGTAGTAAGATAAAAAAACAACTCTCTTTGTGCTGTTATCAATTTCTCAGAATACATATACATATGGAACAATAAGGCTACTCGGCAAGTCGAATTGGGACATGAAGACTTTTAGTGAACGAGCGAGCGAAGCGAACGAAGTTCCTTGCTTCAGCTTGGGCCAATTGGGAATATGGAACAAACCGACTCGCGAGTTAGATCCACTAGTAATATAAAACTAATAAAGCATGCTGGTCAAGGGGAGACGTAATATTGTATTCAACATGGGCGGTAATAAAGAAAGCCTCAGATCGCATATTTATCGCCCTTGACTTCGGCTCGGGCGTCAAGTTAGGTAAGTACCTTCTACGATCTGAGACATTCACTTTTAGCTCCCTAGTTGAGTAGTATATACTATTTAAACTACATTGGTGGCAAAAAAGCGTATGGCCCGTAGCCTATGGACGCTTGCAATTCCATGGATGTCGCATGCGCCTTGCCTGACCCTTTGAAAATATTTACTTTTTTGAAGAACCCTTGTAGTCTCTTGTACATTGAATGAAACATAGGTAGTGACAAAAATGTGAAAAAAAAAATATGTACCTGTGTACCTAAATATTTTTTTTTTTGCATTCTTCAATAAATATTTTTCTGCTTATTAAAACATGATACCTACCAACTTCAGTAATAATGAAAATATTTGTGAAAAAATATCCGTTCCAATATTAACCTTATTGTGTAAGCAGGAAGGTTAAAATTTTAAGGTTTTGTTTATTTAATTTTTCTCAAGTTACTGATATACTACTGAACGTTGTGAACAGGTTTTTAGAGGGTCAGCAACGGACATGTGACAACCCCTGAAGTAGCAGATAGTGCATAACCTATGATGACTGCTTACTAATACTAGTAGACAGGCCATATGCTTGTTTACCACCATCATGGCACAGTCAACAATACGAATATATTATAAAAATATAAAACATAAAAAAAATATCTGTATGAAGACTCTATTGTGTACTTACATAAGTCATGGTAGATATTTTTGACTTTAGTACAAATATTAATATGGTTGACTATACAATAAGTAAACACAATATTTAAGGTAAAATATAAAATATCTCACCAATACATTGCTTCTGGCCTTCTCCAAACGGCAGGAAAGCACATTTGTGTCTCGCTTCCTTGTTCTCCGCTGAGAACCTCTCCGGGTCGAAGGCACCAGGGTTCGGGTAGTACTTCTCATCATGGTGGATGCCCAGCACAGAAATCTTGATCAACTGGCCCTTGTCTATTGTTATATCGGTCTCCGGAATCTTGTAAGCTGTCTTCGCTCTGCGTTTCAGCTTGGTTATGATCGGATACATTCTTAGCGTCTCATTGAAAACTTTTTCCATGTATGTGAGATTCATGATAGCATCATACGTCATTTCTTTACCTTCTATAGCTTCCTTTATTTCTTCATACAGTTTGTCCTGGATGTCTTGGTTGAGAGCCAGTTGGTACAGCATGAACCCCATGGTGGAAGCGCTGGATTCATATCCGGCTGCATAGAATATATAAGCTTGGGCTGCAATGTCATCATCAGTCATATCCAGGCTGTTCGAGTTGTCCTTATTCTGCCCATGACCATGCTCCTTCTTCAACTCCAGAAGCAAATCCATAAAGTCATGTCTGCTGGTGGGAACACCCTTTCTAAGAGCAATAACATCTTTAATCAATTTGGAGAAGAAGGATTTAACTTCTTCGGGAAACAGGTAGCCGCCGATCTTCTTCAAAATGCCAGGATACATACTTTCTAGTTCCGAACCGTATTTAACGCTGAAGATCTTCTTGTCGATTCTTTGAAGCGTCTCGTGCTGCTGGTCGAAGGTGTCCAGGTCCAGCCCGAAGACGCAAGCAGTGATGGCCGACTGGGTGAACTTCTGGACTAGCCCGTGTATCTCCTGCTCAATGTTCTGCTGTGTCACCCTCTCTATGTACTCTACAAACCGGTCCCCACGCTCAGTCAGCAAGTACATCATATTCTTCAGTTTTCCCGACGTGAACATAGGAGAGAAGCGCTTCCGAAGCACCCTCCAGGTGTCGCTGTCGGCGTGAAACAAGTTCGCGCCGAGCCCCGACTTACTGTACTCCTTCCCGCGATCGGTGAAAACATCGAAGTCCCTTATCAAAACGCTCTTCACGACGTCTAAGTCTCTTACCAGCAAGTCGGGTGATCTCATTCTGAAGAACCCAACGACTTTCTCGTCTGGATACGCATCGTAGATCTGCTTGAAGACGACTCCAACGGGCTTCCTCCGCATGAACGACTCCATGATGTTACCGAAGAAGAAAGTCGGCTTTGGTCCGCGCACATTTCGAAGGTTCCAATAGTTGTTATATTTGGTAAAATGTTGGTACAAGGAGTACCAAATAAGAATGATCACTGTTAGAATTAGAATAGTTACCTCCATTGTTTTGTTCCCGTCACTCACTGCGTAGCAATGTTGCCAGATGGGTTTTACATTCCGTTACGCGCAGCTCTTAAAAATAGTACGCAAATTCAAGTTTGAGTACGCAATACAACATTTATTGACAATCGGTGCCTTAATGTCATTTGAATTGAATTTGTAGAAGTAGTAGTAGTTAACACTTTTTTGGTGCGTTCCTAAGTAATATTAATATGAAAACCTAAAATTTTTTTTTTTTCTGTCAAGTGAAGTAACAGCTGCTAGAATATAAAAAAAAGTACGCAAATCGACGGATGAGTACGCGAGTACGCAATACCATAAAATAGTACGCCGTGCGTACTATTGCGTACCCATCTGGCAACGCTGCTGCGTAGTTTTGTAGTTGCACTAAATAATTTCAAACGGTGTGACCACTTATATATTGCAAGGATTCTACTAAAGATAGGGTTGAGCTACTAAAATTTAATTTGTACTAGACTAACTCTACTGAAAATTAAACAACTTAGCAGTAAGTTTGTTATTTTGTCTAGAACAATGCTAGTTAAATCAGGACTGCTTTTATATTGATTGCTGTTGTCATTTTACCTAGTTTTATTTGCAGTTAGTGATATGTATCAATTTGAAACAATACCTATCCGTAAGCACATAACATAAGTTTTTATCATCTATCAAATGACTTTAGATGTGTAACTATCATAATATATAATTATAGTTTATATCATAGTTTATAATTGCGAGAATATTTTGTTACAAGCAATGTAAAAAGAAAAAAAAAAGATGTGTCTTAGTATTCCGGAATTTTAATGTAAAATTACACTGAATACTTTTTATTGAAAATAATATCGAAAACTGATCATAAATTTAATGCTAAATGTTTACAAATTAAATCTACTATTAGTAGGAATGACTCAAAACTGGTCACACTGCTTCCGGCAATCACGGCTAGGATCTTCCCATTAAATGTTGCCACACATAAAAAACTCGTAGCGGTGATGCTGTGTGGAAAATATATTGCACAAGTGTTTTTGATATTTACCTATAGTGGAATTAGTAGAAGTCATGAAAATGTTTTATAAATAGTCATTGTTATATTTATGCATACCATTTCCTAGGAATTCATAAATAGATCTGTACAATTGCATAAAATGTAACTACTAGTGATGGGGGATCGCGTGTAGGTACATAATATATATTTCAAACGTACAGTTTGTGAAGTACTGTTGAGTTCGAAAATATGTACACGGAGAAAGTGATCAAAAATATGTGACACGACTTTATTGTTACAGGCATAAGGTATATTTTTGAACCTTTGGGAAAGCAAAATAGTTAATTTATGTTATGGTAATTATTTTATCTTTTATTTATATACCTTTTCACGCTTAAACAGGTAAATTGATTTAGATGTAATTTGGAATAAAGATAGTTTGAGAAATAAGAGAACTACATAAATAATGATAAAGGGAGGGGGAGGGAGAGAGGAAGGGATTGTTTCAATGATTTTTCTAAAATTCATAATTAGTTTCCATCAAATCTACCAAGAAATGTCACTGTCACAATAACATCTGTCAATGTCAGTATGACGGTCCAGATGCCACCAACCCTTTCTTAATAATAAAAAATATAATTATCTTACGGTAGGTGAAAAACTTAACGTAATCTGTCTTTGTAATGGTGTAAAGAATTAATAAGGAAGTTATGTTGCCGATAACCTTCGAAGAGAGAAGATGGCCGATTGAAAGAAGACCAGCTTTTTACGAAATACCGCGGTGGTCACGGACAGCCATTAATAAAAAAAGCGGCCAAGTGCGTGTCGGACTACGCACAACGAGGGTTCCGTGCCTATTAAGAGGGGGCGTATCGCCAGGGAAAAATCAGAAATCACCCGCGCGCCCCGTACCTGCCGCGCTGATGCGTCTATTGCTGCCCCGCTCCTTCTCGCATAGTATATGCCCCGACAGTCAGACGAAACATGATGAATACCTATAGATAATTATAATAAGTGGAAAGAAAGACAAAATCTGTAAGTACCTATATTTGAAGATATAATTTTCGCTAGTAGCTAAGTCAGTTTCGAGAGCTATAACTGAAATGACCTTCCGTTTTTTTACTAAATCACGTAAGGGTTGTAATTTAGCATAATAATGTCTCGTAAAAGGCTAAAGCAAAAAAACAGCTATAATCGAATTTAAACTTTTGTGAGAAATATCTAAATACTACTAATAAATCCACGGTTAAAAAATTAACGTAAATGTCACGGCAGGCGACATGTTTCGAACTCTTCGGGAGTTCTTCTTCAAAACAAACATCGAAAACACTAATCCTGAAGAAGAACTCCCGAAGAGTTCGAAACATGTCGCCTGTCGCGTCATTTAATACGTGAATTTATTAGTAGCATTAAAAAAAAACTGTAATTTATTATGAAAACTTCGATCATGTTTATGAAAGCCAGATTTTCAGGCCACTGTGTGGCGGCCAAATTTTTCAATTCTGACCCCGTGTCATGGTCGGCCTTATCACGCGATAAGTGACAGGATAGAGCGTCCGTCATTGGCTGACACCGTTTGATAGAACGAGACGATGCCCCTATCTTGTCACTTATCGAGTGATAAGGCCGACCATGATACGGGGTCTGATCTCGGATTCGTACTTGGAGACAATGGAGACGCTTTGGCCCTTTAGTTATCAATTTTGAACATACTCGTATTAAAGAAAAACTGCAAAATTGTGTTCACTTTTTTTAATATAAAAATGTCCAACTTCGCAGGCAATAATTCGGGTGCAGACTCGAAAATTATTATTACTCCGAAAGAAAAAAGGCAAAAAAATATGCATAGTGATGAAAATCCCATTCAGATATCTCAAAGAATTACGAAGCTACAACCGTTTTAATATTGCTTGTTAGAGAGAGAAAACTCAAACGGTGTGTGACGTCACATTACAGGATGCTGCCGGCAGGCCGCGTCGACGGCGTCGCCGACCACGATGCGCGCGGCACGTTGTCGTCTTCTGTGACGTCACATTCTGCCAGCGTCATCGTTTCATATGAAGTTGCGTTTTGCGAAAAAGGGACAGAATACATCCCTTCTTAAAACTTTGGACACTTATAACTTCGTGATTATTTAACCTTTTGCGTTGATTTTTTCTCCATTTGACAATTTTTTTTATCCTTCTTCGAGAAAATATCACATTATTTTATTTAGTGTCTACGCCCCTATTGTTGGAATCTAAAAGCGTCACCCGTGATGACTTTAAAGAAAAAAAATGACAATAATTACACGGTTCACCCACGTCTTAAACGTCACTACGGGCGACATGTTTCGAACTCTTCGGGAGTTCTTATTCAGGATTGAGTGTTTTCGCGGCGGTGTCGCTTGAATCACGACAAGATTCAAGCGACACCGCCGCGAAAACACTCAATTTATAGAGTACAAATTACTTTAATTACCCAAGGAATATCACTACCTACATTTTGTTGCTTAAAAAACCACCGGAGCTATAACTGAAATATGGCCTTCCGTTTTTTTACTAAATCACGTAAGGGTTGTGACTCATTATAGCTTTTTTTTGCTTTAGGCTTTTACTAGCCATTATTATGCTAGCTCACAACTTGTGAGCTAGCATAATAATGGCTAGTAAAAGCCTAAAGCAAAAAAAAGCTATAATCGAATTTAAACTTTTGTGAGACATGTCTAAAATACTACTAATAAATCCACGGTTAAATTCACGCATTAAATGTCACAACAGGCGACATGTTTCGAACTTTTCGGGAGTTCTTCTTCAAAACAAACATCGAAAACACTCATCCTGAAGAAGAACTCCCGAAGTGTTCAAAACATGTCGCCTGTCGTGTCGTTTAATACGTGAATTTAACCGTGAATTTATTAGTAGCATTAAAAAAAAACTATAATATATTATGAAAACTTCGATCATGTCTATGAAAGTCAGATTTTCAGGCCACTACTGTGTGGCGGCCAAATTTTTCAATTCTGATCTCGGATTCGTACTTGGAGACAATGGAGACGCTTTGGCCCTTTAGTTATCAATTTTGAACATATTAAAGAAAAAGTGCATAATTATGTTCACTTTTTTAATATCAAAATGTCCAAGTTCGCAGGCAATAATTGTTGGAATCTGCACTCTCGATAACCCTAAAAGCGACACCCATGATGACTTTAAAGAAAAAAAATGACAATAATTACACGGTTCACCCACGTATTAAACGTCACTACGGGCGACATGTTTCGAACTCTTCGGGAGTTCTTATTCAGGATTGAGTGTTTTCGCGGCGGTGTCGCTTGAATCACGACAAGATTCAAGCGACACCGCCGTGAAAACACTCACTTTATAGAGTACAAATTACTTTAATTACCCAAGGAATATCACTACCTACATTTTTTGCTTAAAAAACCACCGGAGCTATAACTGAAATATGGCCTTCCGTTTTTTTACTAAATCACGTAAGGGTTGTGAGCCTAAAGCAAAAAAAAGCTATAATCGAATTTAAACTTTTGTGAGACATGTCTAAAATACTACTAATAAATCCACGGTTAAATTCACGCATTAAATGTCACAACAGGCGACATGTTTCGAACTTTTCGGGAGTTCTTCTTCAAAACAAACATCGAAAACACTCATCCTGAAGAAGAACTCCCGAAGTGTTCAAAACATGTCGCCTGTCGTGTCGTTTAATACGTGAATTTAACCGTGAATTTATTAGTAGCATTAAAAAAAAACTATAATATATTATGAAAACTTCGATCATGTCTATGAAAGTCAAATTTTCAGGCCACTACTGTGTGGCGGCCAAATTTTTCAATTCTGATCTCGGATTCGTACTTGGAGACAATGGAGACGCTTTGGCCCTTTAGTTATCAATTTTGAACATATTAAAGAAAAAGTGCATAATTATGTTCACTTTTTTAATATCAAAATGTCCAAGTTCGCAGGCAATAATTGTTGGAATCTGCACTCTCGATAACCCTAAAAGCGACACCCGTGATGACTTTAAAGAAAAACAATGTCAATAATGTCACTACGGGCGACATGTTCCGAACTCTTCGGAAGTTCTTCTTCAGGATGAGTGTTTTCGCGGCGGTGTCGCTTGAATCACGACAAGATTCAAGCGACCCCGCTGCGAAAACAATCATCGTTAAGAAGAATTCCCGAAGAGTTCGAAACATGTCGCCCGTAGTGACATTTAATACGTGAGTTGAACCGTGTAATTATAAGTACTGTTTCAACACGTCTCACGAAAGTTTAAATTCGAAAAGCAATGTCCGCCATCTTGGAATTCAAAATGGACATCATTTCTAGAATCTTCACCCTCGAGAAGCCTGCCAATGTATGTTGTTCTTTAAAAAAACGCACATATTAATTTACAACGAATGTTTCAAAAATTTTAAATAATGCGACCACTTTTTGAATTATTTCTGACTATGAATTCGTATTTAGACCTCTCAGACATCGATTTTGAACATAACCGGATTTATTCTCAACTAGCGATCCGCTCCGGCTTCGCACGGCTACTATATTATACATATAAACCTTCTTCTTGAATCACTCTATCTATTAAAAAAAACCGCATCAAAATCCGTTGCGTAGTTTTAAAGATCTAAGCATACATAGGGACAGACAGCGGGAAGCGACTTTGTTTTATACTACATATGTAGTGATAGTGATAGTGATAATCTTTCATAAAGTAAATACACGATCGACAGAAAAATGTTCGTCTAGTTTTGCATGTACTGCACAAATTATTCTAAGAAGCCGGTCACCCGCCGATCGCTGCGTAATCTTATAGTTGTATTTTGAACTTTAAGATCTATATGTTAAGGTCGACTTTTAAATATATTATTTCAAAATGTAGCAAAATATCTACTGGAATGTAATGATACGTTCATTCACTGGACGAATATACTGGGTCACAATATTATTGAAATAATTATGTTCATCGTGCTGTCGTGAGAGCACAGAACGTAGTCCTCTCGTCTCAGCGGAGCGATTACGACTGACTCCGCCCGCGAACGGCAACAAAAGATATACAGAACCGCACGAAACACGCGACGGGAGAAAGGGTATCGCGCTAAATAAAAAAGGCCTATACGCCAAATACGTTTCACCTCAATAAGTCTGAAAAGGGACTACATAAAAATACCCCGCTAGTACTTTCATTAGGTAATGTGAAAAGCTATTATACACTCAACTTTTACTTAATTTATATGCACGGGAACCTCACACTATTGAAATTGAGTAAAAATAAGACATGTTTTGGCGGTTCTTTTCTATCGAGGCAATTTTGGTTTTGTATGGTTTTGTTCAGACGATTCAATTGCAAATATGATGTAGTTTTGGTATGTTCTTTTTCCTGGCATTCGCTTTAGTTTGTCATAGGTAAATATTCAATCTAAGAACCCCGATTTCGCGGAGCGCCCCCTCTTAAAAAGGTCGTATCGTTACTGAAATCTTATGGCACTTACGTCTTTTTCTTTAAGGAAGGCAGTTTTTTAGGAATATCTCAAAAACCTTCAAACCGATCTTGTTCAAAACAATTTTCGCTGAAAGAATTTAATAAGCCCTATGAGCATGATTTTTTACATATTTTTAAAATACACGGTTCAACAATTAGAGGGGGGGGACACAATTTTAGTGACTTTCGAGGCGATTATCTCCGACTCTATTCACTTAATCAAAAAAATTGCTGAGAAACCTTATATTAATTTTGAAAGGCCTATCGATTGATGTGCCACACGTGGGATGGCAATGAAAAAAAAAAATTTGACTTTCAGTTTTATGTATGGAGTGCACCCCTAAAAAATTTTTTTTTTGTAATAAAATTACAAAACTTTGTAGCGGTTAACAAAATACACCTATCCTCAAAATTGTATTCAAATACACCTTATAGTTTTCGAGTAAAATGCCTGTGACATACAGACGGACAGACAGACAGACAGACATGACGAATCTATATGGGTTCCGTTTTTTGCCATTTGGCTACGGAACCCTAAAAAGAAGAGGAAGGAGGTTACGTCTAAATAAAAATATAGTATCCATTTTCTGTATGGTGAACAAAGGGGCGTTATCCCTTCTCTAGTAAGGATGCTACAGTCAGGATAGTGTAATACGCCTTAAAAGCCAACACGACTAGGTCCTGGTTTATTTTTTTCCAATTTACGTATTCAAGGAATAATAATATTATACCCATATTTTCAAAGGATAATATTATTTTATAAAAACGGATACCAAATGTTATCGAGACCTGAAGTTTTACCATTGCAATACGAACATTTCTACCACAAAATAGCTCCGATTAAATATTTATTTATACAAGTGGTTTTTATATAAGCATGTTTATTTAAACAGAGCATTTAAATGTTATTCTTAAAATCCTTACTAATATTATAAATGCGAAAGTGTGTGTGTTTGTATGTTTGTCCTTCTTTCACGTCGCAACGGAGCATCGTATTGATCTAATTTTTGTATGGAGATAGTTTAGAAGCTGGAGAGTGAAATAGGCTACTTTTTCCAGCGGGAAAACATCTAATTCCCACGGGAAAATTCAATATGTTACATTTTCCTATAACCACGCGGGCGAAGCCGCGGGCATCAGCTAGTTACTAATAAATTAATAACTTACGTGCATTTTTTCGCCAAGAGTAAATTTACTAATGTTGTAATGTTTCATTTCAATGGCAACACTGTGGTAGATTTGATGAAATCTAATTATGAATCCGAGTTTAATGGGGTATACAGATTATGTGATTTTACCCCAATTTGTCAGTACAACATGTCGAAGTCATAATTGGGTGTGGCGTAAAGATTAAAGCAATCCGACCACATGTACATGCAATTTCTCAGTACAACTCGTTTGACAGTTGGGTCAGCAGCGCTACATGCATCCAGACGATAGCAATTAGTCAGCTTCTGATGAATTGGGGCTGACAAATCATGAAATGTATACACCCCATAACACGCGTTAAGCCATAAATTGTGGCAGTTGAGCAATGCAGCCTGTAGAAGAGAACAGCCGGATAGCGGGACATCTGGACATCCGAACATACGAAAGCATTTTGACACAAGCTGAAAAAGAGAAATTCGTTCTCTGTGCTCGCTCGTTCATAAAATTAAATATGGGTACTAGTTTCAAAAATAAATACTAGTCTGGCAAATGAAAGCGTGACCTGGACTTTTTTAAAAGTGGCAACATTATTAATCTGTCAAAGGCACGTCAAAGTGGTTAGTATTTTGTGAACTCAATTATTTTGCATTTATAATTGCCGTAAAACAATAAAAAGTAATGTGCGAAAGCTGCTACATACTATGATCAGTAAGTTCAAGCAAAAACAAGAGGAGAAAGAAGTTGTTTTCCAAGAGAAATAACAATGTTTAGATGCGATGTCGGATTTTTTAGGTTAGTAATCTTAATCCTTGTTCTTGTTGGCTGATTATTTGATATTACAATAGTGACGATAATGATAATACTGTTTCTTATGTTTACTGACAAATTGTGCAAATTTTATGCACATCACAATCAACACAATTTGGACAATGGAAATATTTTGATCAACCAAGTTTTCTGTCAGATAATTTTGAAGTAAAATATTTAAAATATTATATAACGATAGCCTTTCCACAAATTTTACACGCATTTATTAAAGAGATTGTATTTTAAAGGTGTTTTAGTGGTATAAAAACGCGCTTTATAGTCGATTTGAGTCAAGCTTTGAAGTCATTGTATTTTTTTTTAAATCAGGTTTGCATGTCTCCAGACGATAGCAATTAGTCGGCGTCTGATGAATTGGGGCTGACAAATCATGACATGTATAGGTACACCCCATGACCATGACAGTTGGATCAGCAGCGCAACATGCTTCCAGTCCAGACAATAACAATTAGTCAGCTTCTGGTAAATTGGGGCTGACAAATCATTACCTGTAAGTATAAACCCCTTGACGGGCCTGCTGTGTCATCATCATCATATCAGCCGAAAGACGTCCACTGCTGGACATAGGCTTCCCCCAAAGAGTGCCAAAGCGACCGGTCCTGCGCCACCCGCATCCAGCGGACTCCCGCAACGTTTATCAGGTCATCAGACTGCTGTGTGGTAGACTGCAAACGTCCTGCAAGTGATAAAGAGAGGTAGGAGCGGGAACAGGACATGAAATCAAGGTATCTCTCTCTCTCACTTATAGCTTGTAGGAAGATTGCAGTCTGCCACACATGTCAGTCAGGTGAGCATTATTAAAAAAAACTGATTTTTCGTTTTTCTCAAAATTTATTTGGGGTATAAAGTAAGTCCAATTTTGTACCAACTGTCATTATTTAATTGACATGACCTGGGCCCGTTTCACGAAGCAACACGTTACAAATTACAAGCGGAAGTCTCTTGAGAGACTACCGCTTGTAATTTGTAACTTGTAGCTTCGTCAAACGGGCCCCTGTTGTTTTTATACAGCGGTAGCGACATAAGATAATTACATTTACGTCACACCTGGCCATAATATGAGTATTACCGCACGCTACGCGCGCTAAACTCGCATTATGGTCAGATGGAGACGTAAAATTGTGTACTCACCACGGGCAGAAAAAAAGAAAGCCCTCTATCGCATATTTACAACCCTCGCCTGCGGCTCGGGTCACAAATACCTGCGATTTCGGGCTTTCTTTCTTTCACAGCCCTTGGTAAGTAATGTACTATTTCATCACACTTTCTCGAATAGGGCTTCATTGTTGCGCTGTTGGTTTTCCATGTATCAATAAATAAATAAATAAATAATACGCAGATATACAGAGCTGTAATAGCCTGTGTTACGCCCACGGGCGTAATGGTTTTTTTCTTAAATTGTATCTGTCACTCATGCGGCAATTACAAAGCAAAGAGGTTTTATATCAAATACGAGTTCTGAAAACGTATCTATAAATAAATTTAAACATAAAAAACTACTTCATCATGTTTAACTGAATTATTTACAGATTTAATATGTAGTTATTTAGTGTCTACCTAAAATGTTTTTAAGTGTTTTCAAATCGTGGCTGTATACCGAAGGGTCTTTGCCATACGCGCCTCACGTCAAATTCAACAAAATGGACGACTGACATGTTGCAGTTTTTATTACGATTTGTATTCATTTCATCTAAAATGTATTTGTTTCCTCGCAAATGTGATGAAAAACATTGTATATAACACGGGCGTAAGAATATTGCAAACTCGAGTCATCAAAAGCCCTCCGCCTTCGGGGTCGGGCTTCTGATAGACTCTTGTTCGCAATATTCCACTTACGCCCCTCGTTAAACAATGTACTATTAATTACGTGCTGGCAACACCGAATATGTTTGTCCCCGCATTATTTCACTAGTAGAGGTATTCTATGATTACCGCTTGCAGGTAAGATTGACAAATGAGACGTAATAAAGAAAACAAGCCAGCCAGGCGAAATGAAACCTTATCTCAATAGTATAAAGACTAGAGTTATCGCAAGTTCTCACTTTGTCTAAACTTATCTATCTACGTATACCTAAAGCATTACAATAATAACGTTTACACTGGTTATATTATTTGAGATTATTTGAGTTGGCCGATTTGCATTAAAGTAGTCCATTCAAAAAGCAACTCTAACTTCCAAGGTATAAAATTCCAATTGTAATATCAGTTTTATACAAAATCGGCCACATTGTATAATCTCAACCACACGTACCTAATCACGATTGGTTATAGTGATTATGATTAGATTACGTTGGTTGACACCTACTGTCAGTTAAAATGTTTCTCTATAAGGGTCAACCAGTATATTTCACACAAGCCGTTTTTGTGAAATCTAGAAACGTTTACAGTTAAATAGGGTAATTCCCGTGCTGTGTTCAAAAGAGGGTTTATCCCCGAACAGTTTGTCTCAATCGTTTGACGTAACCCGTCTCGGTCGATACACAATATGATTCATTAGATCATGTTGTATCATTTCGTGGGAAACAGCGGTGCTACTACGAAAATCGAAACTCGAAGTTCGTAATACATGCATCCCTGTCACTCGATTATGGGAGTGCGATAGAGATGGAAATACCTGAACTTCGACTTTCGAAGTTCGTGGTAGCGCCGCAGGCGTAATGCGCCGCGCGATAACCGACATGATTAACTTAACAATCAGTACAGTCAGGGGTAGTAATATATATATATATATATCAATATCAGACAAAATACATATCAGACAATATAAAGACAAATATCAATACAGTACTCCATTGTCAATGTCATACTAAGCGTGTAGAGATATTTATGTCCTTTTTATGTACTTACCTTTAGATATGTATAGGTACTTACATATTATATCGAAGTCAATATGTACTTACATCTAGTCATTGTTGATAATAAATTATACATCATTAATGAGAAAACTAAACTAGGTACAAAATCAGTGTTTTACATGGTAAAAATAAGAGAAACAATTCATAATTCTTAGAGATGTACCTACCTATAAAGTCTCTGAGTCAAGTCATTCAAGTGATTTCAATTCCGTTACAATCATAAAGTTACTTGTCGTCCTTGCAGACATGAACAGTCCGGACAGTCTACAAACAGTTCACGAGTAAGTATGACGCATTTCCCAGCCATCGCCTCGCCCGACCATAATGTTATAGGGCAGGTTGCGATCCGATCAATGACACCACCGTAAACAAAGACCTTCAGGCTTGTTACGTCTCTATATTTAATCAGTTTTGTCAGCTACTATAAGGGCAAGTTGCACTAACTGCTACTATAAGGGCAAGTTGCACTAACTGCTACTATAAGGGCAAGTTGCACTAACTGCTACTATAAGGGCAAGTTGCACTAACTGCTACTATAAGGGCAAGTTGCACTAACTGCTACTATAAGGGCAAGTTGCACTAACTGCTACTATAAGGGCAAGTTGCACTAACTGCTACTATAAGGGCAAGTTGCACTAACTGCTACTATAAGGGCAAGTTGCACTAACTGCTACTATAAGGGCAAGTTGCACTAACTGCTACTATAAGGGCAAGTTGCACTAACTGCTACAAAAAGGGCAAGTTGCACTAACTTTTGATTAGATTAGAGACTGATCAACGTTAGCTGACATTTCATCGAAACTTGTCAAACTTTCAGTACATTCAAATTTAACGAACACCGCTTACGATTTGGGGCAACCCACCCTATTAGTGTTGGGTAGGACATCAAATTAAATTGAGTTTGTATGAGCACCTCATTTCCAAAAGTTAGGTGGTACAATGTCCTACTTCAAATGATGTGAGGTACCATTCTAATAAATAGCATCTGTCGGCAGAAAAACAAGGTTTTTTTTTCAAGTGTACTAGTACCAATTACTTTCATGTTCAATACTCTTAATTACCTTCCTCCACTACAAACAAATGAATCAGACATTCTTATTGTAGATGGGGAAAAGTTAGGCGCGGGTGGCGAGTCCGGAGCTCGAGGGGCGAGGCTTTGAGGTTTGAGGGATAAATGAAGCGCGAGGTGATGACCGCGCGAGTGAGGATCGAGGCCGAGGCGGCGCCTCGTGAGGAATCAAGTAATGAAATGAGTATGACAAATGAGGTGCCTCACGAGTGAGTGAGCAACCCCACTACACCCTAACGTGGGAAGTTGGGCACAACGGAATGTCATGCTCTATACTTGTCGAAAGCATCCCCCCCCCCCAAATTACAGAAGGCTACAGCGAGCATAATAAATAATAATACCACTACATGCTTTCTATAGTATCCTCAAACCAAATAGACGACTGGGATCGTAAAACCATTAGCATCGTATTGTCTCTTTCGCACCCGCACGCCCTTATGCAGCGTGCCTGTTATCAGCCGGGCCGCATAGGGCAGGTAGAAAGCACACGGTACAAGGCATGTCGATAAGATAATATGCAAAAATGAAAACAAAGTAAGTAATGCATACAATATTTTATATTACGAAATAAATACGTTTAAGACTACAATTAGGTACTTTAGAACTAAAACATAGTAAGATTTAATAAATAAAAAATAATATAACACATACAGTTTCAACGAAAAGTATTAAAATTAAAAATATTCTTCATCGCTGTCACTATCCTCTTGAAGATTGATTATAAGTGGACGAGTATCTTTTAAATATGCTTTTTTTAAGTCTTCTTTTTGAAGGTTTTCGGCATGACGAACACATTGAATCCAATTTTCAGTAGTTACATGCATGATGGCTTCATCTATTTTCAACATCAACCATTTTAAATGTTTTATTTTTCGCCGCTACTTCACCTTTAATCTGAGCCCATATTTCCCATTCATTGTGTGATTAAATGTACAATTTTTGTGCGATAATCTAATGACCTGCGGTATTGCGTGTAGAAGGTAATAATCACTTGGTGATTAAGAAATCATGAACTCCATTTGTAATCCTTTTATAGTAATTATCATCTTTAATATAGTATAACAAAATCGGCGTACCCTAATGACTGTGTCATTGTGTTATTATATGTAAAATAATTAGTGTGATAGTCTAATGACTAGGCTTATACAATATAATGACTATAATGGCGACTCCCTGGATTCTTGAACCATGGCGAGCATCCAAAAGTCCTAAGCCTACTAATGACCTACGGTATCAGCACGATACTGAGAATAACTTAAACTCATAAAAACATATAAATAAATTACATTATTAAGCAATGAAAATATAATCAATCTTATCGATATTTAATTAAATCCAGTATCGACATGCCGCCATATCCCTACGGCCGCCGGCGTTTATTGGCTCAGTCGTCCGTTTGGTTTGAGGATACTATAGGTGGTGTGTTCCTGGTGGTGAGGTCCTGAGCTTCCGAGGATACTGTTTTGAGAGTGAGTCCTGCATTTGTCTCATACTATTTGCCAACTACCCTACGTATTGCCTATCATAGAACCTAACAGTAAAGTGCAAAAATATATAAGGTGCTAACAAATTAAGTACCAATATTTTAAGAGGTGTTACATTACATCAAAACAATTGACTTTAAATAGAAATTAAGAAAACTTTTCATATGATATTTTTGTTTTAATTTCCGGTACAAAATAAATAAATTAAAATTTCGACCAAACATAATCAGCCTGTGCATTCAACTGACGAGATGTTAAAACACTATCTGTCAAGTGAACATCGTCGTTTGTGACAAACGTCAATGATTGATTGTTGACTATCTCATTAACAGGGTGTTTTTACGCAGTAACGTTGTATCCCTAATTATCTCCAAAAAGTGATACACACTTTCAAATGTTTCATACTTGAATCTACTCCTAGAGACTAGTACTATCAGCTCTAAAAGTATTGGTACCTAATTTGTTAGCACCTTATATACTTATCGATTTAATTCATAATTCATAATTCATAATTCATTCATAATTCATTTCTCATTCAATTCATTTATTCCACTAATGGTTAAAAGTTTGGATGTTTAGATGTTTGGATGTTTGTAACTCGAACATGCTTACGGCTCCACCGATTGGGATGAAATTTTGCACGAAGATAGTTTATAAATTGGATTAAAATATAGTATAGTTTTTATCCCGAGTCCACGCAGACGAAGATACTTATCGATTTATTCCACTAATATTATAAATGCGAAAGTTTGGATGTTTAGATGTTTGTAACTCAGACACGCTTACGGCTACACCGATTGGGATGAAATTTTGCACGAAGACAGTTTATAACTTGGATTAAAATATAGTATAGTTTTTATCCCGAGTCCACGCAGACGAAGTCGCGGGCAAAGCTTGTCCTCTCATAAATATGTACCAAAAGTACCAAAACCTTAATCCAGTGACTGTAAGAGCGATGGCACACATTTATGACTAAGTTGTATGCACTAATATTTCTACACTAGTCTGTACAATCAAAGGTTTTCTCATAAATGAGAAGTTAAGGTATACTACTAGCCTACTAGGTATATAGTCGAATTCATAAATATTATGTATGTACGTTCACAAAGGTTCAAACATATCTGAGCATCCTTATCCCCTAAGAATAAAAACGTGTCAATTTTTTTTAATACATTGTCCGTGCACATATTTTCGAATCCGACTGTACTTGTTTACGTCGAAGAAATACAGCTACTGATCTTTCAGTAGGTATCTGCCACTATCTGTCACTTCCACGGATTGTAGGTACTTTAATATAAGCACCAACTAATCTTTCAGTTGATACCTGCTGGTATCTGTCACTGCCACTGATACATAATGACAGGGTTTTCTGATAATATTGTTTTGTGTCTTGTCTTATCATATCTATGTGGAAATACACAACTTTTAAAATGTCAGTATTGTAATTCACTAATCAATACAAATACCTATATCCATTACAATTATAAATACAAAATACCATTAAAAAACCTTCCATGTAAAAAAGAGGGCAAGTCTCGAAACTCTTCCACCGTAAAAAGTTGTGAGATGTTTCGTAGAGCTAAGTCTCAGGCATTTTTATTGATCTTTATTTGCTTGCTAAATAAAATTTTGTGACTTGGCAATCAGTTCTACGTGCAATGTCCACCGCCAACTGCACTGACAAAGTTTACCCACCCAAATGACCCAAATCTATAATCCAAAACTTGACCACGGCCTTATATGACCACTGCACCGTCAGCGCCGCTAGGCCATGAACACTTCGCTGAATGAAGACCAATGTGTGTGTGATTTTTGATTTAAGTTAACGATTTTATGTGTTGCATGTTTTCAAATCAATGCTCAGTCAGCGTGCGGGTTGTGCAGATTCTGCAAAATACTATCGTTTGAAGTAATGTGTTCAGTGAAGTTGTGTTTGTAATGAGAGTGGCTTCCGATGCGTTCTACGAAGTCAACCAGTTGCTTGTAGCTCTCAGTCGACGGGGGGAGGACGACAATGCCGTATCAGCCCTATTATTCTTTGAACTATTTCAACCGGCCTTATTTATTTATTATTTTAAACTACATATGCATATATTATATACTCATAGCTAGTAGCCGACGGTGGGAAAATGCTGTATCGGCAGATCGGCACTACTATTGCTTATGCGATTTCAACAGCTATCTAATATTAATTTATTATTTAAGACTGGATGTAGTAGAACTCGTTAACGATACCATCAAATTAAAAAATCCAACATTTAATTTACCATTAGGCCTCAAGGGTATATCTCATTGGGAGGGAACGGGCAAATTGACAGATTTTTAACACCCAAAGCTCAAAGATAATTAAGCAACCAAAGATTCGAATATGTCAACTAATGGTAGGTATTTAATAATTCATTTCATCGTTTGAAAACACTAAATATAGAATAGAATAAATTTATTCAACATCACATGACAATTCAAGTTACATATATTAATATGTTTTATATAGTTAATATGTTTTTTTTACAAGTTAGGTTTTTTTTAAGTGGTTACCGTATAGCCTATGGACGCTTACAACTCCAGGCGTGTTGCCAGCCCTTTAAGAATTTATAAACTTCTATTTTTGAAGAACCCCATACTGTACTTAGTCCCTCGGACATCTCTGTATGACCTATTCAAATATAATGAATAGGGTCACTCGCGTGTTTAAGGTCATATTATATTCGACCTTAACGACGTGAACCCTTTTCATTATCCTACTAATATTATAAATGCGCATGTTTGGATGTTTGTTACTCAATCATGCTTAAACGGCTCAACCGATTTGGATGAAAGGACAACGCCAAAAAAAAAAATTAGCGTCGATTAAAACAAGTCATGTCTAATAACTTAATAAGGTAATAAGTCAAGCATAAATATCAGGTCTCAAATAATATAACTAGTTTCCCACAATACCAATACCATCATCAAGAAGTCATTATCATCGCTGCAGTTCAGTTTCCTAGCCCTTTGAATGACACGTTTCCTCTCCAAACTATGCAGCACGTCTAGCCCACGACGGCCGCGACATACTCTCGATTTTTATCGCACTATACCTCTTGTTCTAAGTGGTCTAATAAGTGAGAGACGGATGGTGCGAGAAAAATCGAGAGAGCTCGCGCGCCGTCGCGTGCTAGCTGTGCAGGTAACAGGAGCAAGCGCTTGTGCGAGACGATTCGTAATGACTCTTTAATACATGGCTCAGAAGTGAGTTTTCCCTTCCAGGAAAGGAAAGGAGGAAAGAAGTCGCGGGCGGAAGCTCGTATTTTAATATGTGTGACACTCACGAGAGTTCCTCTGTATGACCCTTTAATACCGTTAATATGTTGAGCGCTACACTCGCCTTAATGAGCAAGGATGGGATTCCTGACCACGAGGCAGAAACAACACGGGTGCCGCGACTAATCGATTTCTTGCTTCGCCACTTGGGATATTCGCCATGGCGGAGAGATTTAATAGGGCCTGTTCATATTGATAAGTTTCTGTCAAAACATTTTTGATGCAAGCTTTTATTGCCAACATTACTTTTCTGTCACCGTCATCAACTACTCATTGTAAGTACTGAATTCCCATGGCCACCTTCCGTCTCCATCATCAGGGCAGCGCGATGGTACCATTGGTACCATTATATTAAATTGTCATCCAAACTATGCTTATACCCTAAAATTCAGCTCAATCAATTGACGACGGTTTCAGGACCGACTGACAGATTCTCACTTATTTCTCGTGTCGTGTCGTGTGTCGTGTCGTGATGCCACAGAACGATATCGGTTCCATACATACATATTACGTTAGATTAACACGCTCATAGTTATCCTGGGCTCTTATCCGCAAGTCGACATCCAGTGTGCCTATTTTGCGTGAATTTTTGGGGTAGCGCTACTCTTACCACCCCAGCTCCTCCAGAAAGTTTGTGAGTGCCTTTGTGTTTATGACTGCGTCCCGTAGTGTATCTGGAGACCCTAGGTGCTTTTTCCTGTATACTTGTACCTGCTTGCAGTCCAGTAGAATATGTTTGGTCGTTTCTTCCGCCTCCATGCACGCTCTGCACATGGGGCTGTCTGTGATACCCATATATGTTGTAGAGGTGTCTGTTCAAGGTATTGTGTCCTGTTATTATTCCTACTATCTTGCGTAGTTGGTTTCTATTCTATGTGTCCTCAGTAGTGCTGTTGTGAGCTTGTTGTCGCGTTTTGACAGAATATCTTTGGTCTGTCTGCATGTGTCTATCTCCTCCCAGTATCTTTGGTGTAAGTCTTTGGTGTATAGGTCAAGTTGATTGTATATGTAGCTTTGTGGCAGGGGTAAAATTGGTTCTGGTCCGTATGCCGTTGTTTCTGAGCCTTTTCTGGCCAGTTCGTCCGCTGCGTCGTTTCCTCTTGAACCACTGTGCCCCTTGATCCATTGTATGGTAACGTTGTTTTTATCTGCGCACACCTCTGTTAGGTTTTGGTGGCATTCGTATATCAAGCTAGATGTGATGTTGTCACTATTCAGTGCTTGTAGTACCGATTTACTGTCTGAGAGTATCCGTATGTTTGTGTTCTCAACTTGTCGTCTCTTTATGGCATTGCAGGCTTCAAATATCCCTACGTATTCAGCCTGGAATACCGTGTTTTGTTCACCCAGTGGTTTGGATATGTGTATGTTTAAATCCTCCGAGAACACTCCACATCCCGTTCCCGTATTTATTTTCGAGCCATCTGTGAAGATTCTTAGGTCTGTTTGGTTTAGTCCCTCTCTTGAGTCTTCTGTTAGTGCTACGCCGTAGTCTTTCCTGAAGACTGCAGTTCTTGGTATTTTGTCGATTGAGGCCTCCATGATAGGGAGGCTTGTGATCAGTCTGTTATGGATCTTCGTGTGTGGTGTGTTTAGTTTCATCCATAGGTTGAGGCTTTTTAGGCGTATTGCCGTCGCAGCCGCTTCCTTTTGTATGTGCATGTGTAAAGGTAGGAGTCCTAGCATTATTTCTAGTGCTGCTGTTGGGGTTGTTCTCATACAACCTGTAGCCGCTACACATGCTAGTCTTTGCGTTTTCTGGATTTTGGTAATTGCACTCTTGGTTTGGGTACGGGGCCACCATACTATGGCACCATAGCTTATCATTGGTACTATCACCATTTTGTATAGCCACAGCCATGATGTGGGGAGCCAGGCCCCATCTCTTCCCCACCATCCTTCTGCATTGCCAGAAGGCTACTGTCGCTTTGTTTAGTCTACTGTCTAGGTGTTTGCTCCAATTAAATTTGTCGTCTAGTGTTATACCTAGATATTTCACCTCTTTCGAGAGTGTTAGTTTTGTGCCAAATAGTGTTGGCATTTCGTAGGTACCCAGTTTTCGTTTATTTGTGAAGAGAATTGTGTCGGTTTTCTTTGGGTTTACCGATAGGTCATTCTCCTTGCACCATTTCTCTATTATTTTCAGTGCTGTTTGTGCGAGTTAAACACGCTCATACTTGCTGGCTTTGTGTAGAGATTCAGCTGCATGGGCGTGGGGTGCAGAACCTTGAGTGCTGATTGAATCTAGTGATTTTATCGGGTGGTATTCCCCGGTATCTCTGGACCTCAACTTTGCCCGTCGTTGCTCTCCAGGCTACCCGAGCAACGTCGTGGGAGTCCGGAATACGAGATACGGTCTTGACAGATAGTCGAAAATCGACAAATTAGGCATAGGTCTTCCAGTTGGTCTGGTTTGTTCGCGTTTCAAGCACCACAACTCAAACGTATCGATGACATTTCATTTAGGCTCGAATAGTTCAAGTGTCTGAGCTATACATTATAGAAGTATCGAAACCCCGGTACGTATAGTACAACCTTCTGACAAGTCGCGTCGCGCGCGACACAGCAACTCCTGTCTCACTCGCACTGTGATTATTAGAAAGAGGAGGGAAGATTTTTCTCGTGTCGTGTCGAGCCAGGCACGTCAGTAGTGCTAGCTCCGCAGGGAGCGTAGATAGCAGACTGATCACTGTTTGTCTCTATCTATTTGAATAAATAATACCGTAAAGTGGGGTGAGTAGGGACAAAACTGACCTTCAACATTTTATTTTTACATATGAAAACTGAATGTTGTATTTAATAAGTGTTCCGGACGTTTGTATTTTAGTTTTTTTATGATTTTGGGTAGGGTTCCATTTCATAAATTTAACGATAGGTAATTCACCCCGTAGTCCCTCGTAGTTGGAAAGAGATGGGTTTTCATACAAAGGTGATTTTGGAAGATTGTTGGATCGATTTTTTTTTAATGAATATTACTAAGTAGGTACCTATAGCTCCATTTTAAATTGGAATACATTATTTAGCAGTAGCCTTAAAATCCCATCTCACCCCCCTTTTATCCCTTCTCTCCCCATTCATAACCCAACTCTCCTCGCGATCCCTACTCACCCCATTTTACGGTACTTAATAATAAACGAATAAATAATACTGACACAAAAGCCCTAATGAGTTCAATAAGGCTTGTGTTAGGTTACCGCAGTAATTTTGCGGGAATCGAAAATATTTAAGTTTTAAGACAAATATAAACTCGTCTTTACTCGACTCCTCTGCAAGCCTAAAATCCGAACAGACGGGCTGGCAAATTAATTATCGTATATATAGTTATTGACCACTGAACTTCGTGCCCATATCGGATGCCGTGGTCTTTGTATTTTTACCTTTTTTAACCTTATGGTCTTCTTTTTGTTAACCTTTTAAAAGATTGTTTCTGATTGTTTTAGTGAACTTTGATGAGGTGATTTCATCATTTTCTGTCTCATGTCGATCTCGTTTGTGATATTAGCATTAAAATGAGTAGGATTTTACTGATTTAAAATATTTACAAACAATTGAATGGCGTATTTTCTTCTTAAGACGAAATAAATTAATAATTGGTAACTATTTTACACAAATCCAGTGTAGTCCTAAATGTGGTACTAAAGGGAGGGGGGAGGGGGGCAGCCCTCTACACATAAAAAAAATGTGTGTGTAACTTTTCCAAGCAGTCGATTTGTGTAAGATTGTCCCCTAATATTTATTTATTTATTTATGGGGGAAGATACACAATTGGAGACAATCTTATACTAATCGACCTAGTCCTTAACTAAGCAAAGGTTGTACCATATATGAATATTTAGTCGATGATGTATTGAATGAAAAAATAGAGTACAAAAGTTTTCTACATAAAAGCGCTCGCTCATAAATAAAGACTCATTGACGATATTATTACCTATCGGCATCCCGTATGCATTATAAAACCAACATAACCTCTAAACTTCATTACACGGCCACGGTTTCCTCCATTATAATTAAGAGGAAAAAACGCAGCCTAATCGCTTATTAAACGCACCATCTGCTAACAAGCTAATCGTCCAAAATCGGCCGAAGTCGGTCGTAAAACAAACAGGCACGGCCTATTCGCAATCCACCGATTATTCGCCTCAGCCGAACCACTATAAGTATTAGTCGGTATTAGTAATATAAAATGAATAGGGTCAGTTCGGGTATGTGCGCCACAGGGGAAAGTGCGCCCCGGGGTAAGTGCTGATATTGATTTATATGACTGAATGATGATTGAGGCGCACTTCCCCCGGTGGCGCACATACCCAAACTGACCTTATATTAAGTTAGAATACCTACGAATGGACAAGTACAACGCCGAACTTATCCGTTTAAGGAATTTTCATGTTAACTTTTCTGGTCTTTATAAGTGCCTATGACAACACATTTTTTATAACACCGCAGCCTTATGGGCGCTAGCGGCTTCAAAGACACTAACCCCCTTATTCATAAAACTTAAAATGCCTCTGCTAAATAAAATGTGCTTTGTCCCTTTCTTACGAACACAAATGTCAAAGTGACAGATAGTGCCAAACAAATTTTAACGCCATTTTAGTTAAAACAGGCTTATATGACGTTTATGAATACGGCCGCCCATTACTTAGGTACCTTCTATTTATTAGAGGACTGAGGAGGAAGGGTCAGGTGGCTCTGGCAACCTTACACATCACCAGGCACACAACACAGCACACCCTCGGGGGCTCTGGCAACCGTACACATCACCAGGCACACAACACAGCACACCCTCGGCGGGGGCTCTGGCAACCTTACACATCACCAGGCACACAACACAGCACACCCTCGGGGGCTCTGGCAACCTTACACATCACCAGGCACACAACACAGCACACCCTCGGGGGCTCTGGCAACCTTACACATCACCAGGCACACAACACAACATACCTACAGAGCAAGTTGTAATGTTACTTATTACCTATGGCTTGGGCTGATTCGAGTAAGACCATGACACTGCTGTAGCCACCTCTCATTAAGTTAATCTAGTTGCTGACCAAACTCATCTGTTTTATTAATCAAAGTCCGAATTAGTGAAAGTATGTTTATGTGTAGTGTGCAATGGAGGTGAGTTAAGCTAATCTTCTTTTCTTGACATTGTATCTTATAAGATACACAATTTTTTATGTTCTTTTTGTACTTTCTAAAAGACAATTATTAAAAGGCGCAAACGAGGCTCACATTTTTTTTGTTATTTGCCAAGAAAAGGGGGTACTTACCAAAAATGTTAATGATTCTTGGGTCAAGATATACCAAGGAAGTGTTGAGATGATTCTAACTTGGTTGTGAATCACAAAGCAATCATTAGTTAGGAATTTGGACTAACGAAGTCGCTATCCCTCTCACAAGAGATTCACCTGACACACAGCCCCCACCCAGCGTATCTTGACCCCCAAATACGTAAGAACTGTGCGTAATCGAAGCTCAAACCATATTGGTAGGGAGCCGGTAAGTGTAGTGAATGTCAGTGGAGTATGCATGTAATTATCTACCATCTCAAGGGTTAGGTGTTAAAAAACTGATTGGGGAAATAAAACGAAAAGGGCAAAGGAATCGGGAGGAATAAAGGTCGCATTTTAAACAATTTTATTAGGTGTATCCGTTGATACAAAGATTAAAACGAGAATAAATACAGATTATAAAATAATGAAACGACTTCCACTGATCTTATATTTTATTTATTTGGCTCACAAAACAAGTTATACTAAATACCAATATTGCGTTAAATACAATATTAGCTTAAAGGTTCAGATCTGGACTATAAACATATAACTCTTTAGGTAAAAACAGAGTGGCGTTTGCAAATAAATAAGTTAAATAAATCCGATTCAAATTTACACGCAACCAAACTTAAAGTGACAAAAGTGTGCTATTTCTATAGACCTGTAAAAATAGGTTTTGTTGACATTTGTAACCCATTTTTTATGAGCTGTCTTCTAAGCATGGTAGATGGCCATATAGTCACATTAATCAATAAAACTGCTAGGAGACAATCTTGCTCACACAACCGTGTGATTTCGTAAACTATGGTCTGATGTACGACCGCTCCCGTCCAACCACCGTCTTAAACAAATCTGCCCGAGACAGCCCCTTAATTAGGCTTAAAACACTCATTCCACACACAAAAGCAAGTAACCACAGCTAATTTAAAGCTTCATTGTTGGAAGAATCTCGTTAAGCGGAGAATTTCGCTGTTTGTCACAATTCTGAAAGGCTGCATAATCTTATGGCGTTCGGGGTCTAAAGTGTCTCTTAAATTTGGATGGTGGTTATTAGTTTTCAAATAGAATGGTCTGTTCCCACAAGCATTCCTCGAAGACGCGGCAAATACGAGATGTAGTAAAAGTGTTACTTTCTGTCAGTCGTAACCTTTGCTGTACCATCACGTACTGCACTGGTGCAAAAGAGTGTTTTTTGCATGGCACATACAATTTTTCACATGGCACAAAAGCTTATTGTAAATTACTTAAGTGACTGATTCTTGTAACACCAATGTACTTGTACCAATGTTTTACGGACAAATAAATGAATTGAATTGAATTGAATCGGGAGTCCATTTGATTGAAATTATATGTTTGAAACGCAAGCGTGCGCGACAAATAGGTACCGTTTGGTTCCCAATTTAATACGTTTATAATCCGCGGCGTATTAAGAACATTCTCATCATCATAATCATCCTCATAATCATCATAAGGTTTTATACATCTTGGCAGATGATTTAAACAGCCTCTGTACGCGAGGGACAACGCCTCTCGTGACTATGTAAGCCAATACGGGATCGGCAACCTCTCAACCCCTTGACTATTTTTTTTTGTCACATTTATTCGCTTACCAAATTCCACGACGTTCTAAATGTTCCAATCAACGATACTTGAATTATCGTCCAACAAATATTTCAACATACTAACTCCGGATTGTTTGTTACAGTAGATTCTTAGAACTGCTCCCTCCAAAAAGCAAAGATATGGGTCAAATCAGACATCCCTAGCGAGCGCAAAAACGATTGTTAGAATAGACCAGAAGCCCTAGTTTTAGAGTATGTCTAAAGATAACTAATAGACCAATAGTTGGAATTCTAAAGATACCGTGTAAATAGGTTTGACACCATACGTAAATAGTTTACCATGCCATAAAAGAGCCTCTAACTTTACCCACTCGTTTCATCACGTGCCCATAAATGTGTGCAAATCTCGTTACAACCAGCCGGTACTTATCATTTTATTTCATCTAAAACGTAATTTCTATAATGAAGCTAAACTTATCTATTAGCCGCGAGTTAGCTTTATAATTAATTTCTACCAGGAATCATTGTTTGCGGCGTGAAACCTAAGGAGCGGTCTTAGTTAGCACACTTCTCGATTGGTATAAAGCTGCATTCAGTCCGATGGAATGTTATATTGCAGTGCGCGAGAACGGCAATAAACCTGACAACTTAAACCCTGATAACTGGGTATCAGGTTCGAAGGATAGTTGGGTTATGTGGTATTCTATCCACTAAAACTCCACGGCAGTCACCATGTACTTATGCTTCTGTGCTCCCATGCCGAGGAGTCCTCGTCCTCAGTTCATAGTAATAAGTACGCAGGTTTGTAAATGCAGCTGAGTATGGCGATTGGTCTGTAACTTTTTTACAAGCTTTTATTTAACTTGCCCTGTTAGTAGGTATGGTAGTATGGGACAAATCTTGCGAGTTTTTGACCCACTTCCCGGTGACCGATTGAGCTGAAATTTTGGGTAGGTATAAGTATAGTTTCGATGATAATTCAATATTATGGTACCATCGAGCTGATCTAATGATGGAGACAGAAGGTAGCCATGGGAATTCAGTACTTAACCGACGAAACCCCGTTGAGTTTGGGCTCGTTAGAGTCTCAATGAGTAGTTGATGATGGTATACAGAAAAGTACAGTCGGTAATAAAAGCTTGTACAGTCGACTACAAAGATAAGTATGTTTTTTAATGTTACAAAGTTATGTATGTATATCTTATTACCATGGTAGTAAAGTCTATGTATACCTACATATTTTTGTAACATCGTATGGATACATGTCTTTGTAGTCGACGTACCAAAAATTAAATTTTTGACAGAAAGTTATTTCCGATTTAGTTACGATAAAAAAAAATATCTGAAATAATTTTCGAAGTCGGATATGTGGTTCCGGCGATCACTCTACTTACACACGAACTTACAGAGCGACAAGCTCACACATTTTTCGTCCTTATTGAACGAGCAAGCGAAGCGAACGAAGTTCTCCATTTCCGCTTGGGCAAAAACGCTTTTGTATGTCTGTGCGGCGCTCGGCGGATGTCCGGCTCTTCGGTTCTATACAGGTCGCATTTCTCTACTGATTCTCGAGATTTTTTCAGACCAGGTTCGATTATTTATGTTTACTTTTGTCCACTCAGGCCCCGTATCATGGTAGGCCTTATCACGCAATAAGTGACAAGATAAGAGCGTCGTCTCGTTCTATCGAATGGTGTCAGCCAGTGACGGACGCTCTATCTTGTCACTTATCGCGTGATAAGGCAGACCATGATACGGGGCCAGGTTTTGAATGGCGACAACGGGAGACAAGCGCGCGCAGCATTACAGCTGGAGTTGTTACCAATTTGTGACAAGCATTAATACTATTAATATGTGTTTGTATCCACTTTCTTTTAGAGACAATAGTGTTAAATTCAACATGACCAATCTGTGGGCTTGCCATTCGGTATACGCCCGGCTCCCTTGTTTATTGCATTTAATTACTTATCGCGCCGCCATTTTGTTTCAACGCCACGAGCTGCGTACGCGCACCCAATAAGACAAACGGCGTTTGTACAGTCGGATACGAGATGTATTGATTTAAACTTTCACGATTCTATTGTTCCTAAACGGGTCTTATTCGCGTTTCGGATGTGCCACAACCACAAGCTTCTTGGTCACGAGCAGACTGCTCCCGTTTAGTAAGAATACGGGATGGTTAATGCTAACATTGCTGACCCTCCCCTCGCGCATGCGCGAATATACTAACAAATGCAACCAACCACACCTATAACTTTAATTTCAAACCATTAATTTTAAAAATATGTCTGCCGGACCAATTATAAACTTTAGCATCACAGAGGAGCTGTTGTAAACCATCCTTATAAACTAGCTTCTGCCCGCGACTCCGTCCGCGTGGAACATGCAACGTATTTATATCGTAGCTTCATACAAATTTTCACCCCATAAATTCCGGGATTAAAACTATCCTATGTCCTTCCCGGGAATCAAACTATCTCTTTACTGCATCTAAAACGGTTTAAGCGTGAAGAGGTAACAGCCAGACAGACACACTTTTGTATTTATAATACTAACTAGCTGATGCCCGCGGCTTCGCCCGCGTGGTTATAGGAAAATGTAACATATTGAATGTTCTCGTGGTAATTAGATGTTTTCCCGCTGGAAAAAGTAGCCTATGTCACTCTCCAGCTTCTAAACTATCTCCATACAAAATCACATCAATACGACGCTCCGTTGCGACGTGAAAGAAGGACAAACATACACCCTTTTGCATTTATAATATTAGTAAGTTTAGTGCGATTTCTCTAACAACTGTTTTTTTACGCTACCGGACAAAATAGTATTGGTCTAAAGACTAGCCATCATGGCGCATCATAGAGAACGCAACTATTATGCATTCAATTCAATTCAATTGTTTATTAATAAAATATAAAATTGTAAGTAGGGGAGAGTGGGTAACAGTGACTAACGGGGCACGGTGACTAAAATGCCGCTGTCCGTGTATTTACGCACACAAACACTTGTACTCTTGTCAAACGTTCGCCGCGAGTGTTCCCCCTACGCCGCGCCAGTGGCTGCCACGCTCGCACGCCGGCAGGTCACGCGCCGGCAGCGTACCGCCAGAGTAAGTAACAAATAAAATAATTACGTGTTTTTAAGAGGGGGCGTATCGCCAGGGAAAAATCAGAAATCACCCGCGCGCCCCGTACCTGCCGCGCTGATGCGTCTATTGCTGCCCCGCTCCTTCTCGCATAGTATATGCCCCGACAGTTATAATAAGTGGAAAGAAAGACAAAATCTGTAAGTACCTATATTTGAAGATATAATTTTCGCTAGTAAGTCAGAGTTTCGAGAGCTATAACCGAAATATGACCTTCCGTTTTTTTACTAAATCACGTAAGGGTTGTAATTTAGCATAATAATGTCTCGTAAAAGGCTAAAGCAAAAAAACAGCTATGATCGAATTTAAAATTTTGTGAGACATATCTAAAATACTACTAATAAATTCACGGTTAAAAAATTAACGTATTAAATGTCACGGCAGGCGACATGTTTCGAACTCTTCGGGAGTTCTTCTTCAAAACAAACATCAAAAACACTAATCCTGAAGAAGAACTCCCGAAGAGTTCGAAACATGTCGCCTGTCGCGTCATTTAATACGTGAATTTATTAGTAGCATTAAAAAAAAACTGTAATTTATTATGAAAACTTCGATCATGTTTATGAAAGCCAGATTTTCAGGCCACTGTGTGGCGGCCAAATTTTTCAATTCTGACCCCGTGTCATGGTCGGCCTTATCACGCGATAAGTGACAGGATAGAGCGTCCGTCACTGGCTGACACCGTTTGATAGAACGAGATGATGCCCCTATCTTGTCACTTATCGAGTGATAAGGCCGACCATGATACGGGGTGTGATCTCGGATTCGTACTTGGAGACAATGTTTAGTTATCAATTTTGAACATACTCGTATTAAAGAAAAACTGCAAAATTGTGTTCACTTTTTTTAATATAAAAATGTCCAACTTTGCAGGCAATAATTCGGGTGCAGACTCGAAAATTATTATTACTCCAAAAGAAAGAAGGCAAAAAAATATGCATAGTGACGAAAATCCCATTCAGGTATCTCAAAGAATTACGAAGCTACAACCGTTTTAATATTGCTTGTTAGAGAGAGAAAACGCAAACGGTGTGTCGTCACATTACAGGATGCTGCCGGCAGGCCGCGTCGACGGCGTCGCCGACCACGATGCGCGCGGCACGTTGCCGTCTTCTGTGAGGTCACATTCTTCCAGCGTCATCGTTTCATATGAGGTTGCGTTTTGCGAAAAAGGTACAGAACACATCCCTTCTTAAAACTTTGGACACTTATAACTTCGTGATTATTTAATTTTTTGCGTTGATTTTTTCTCCATTTGACTAAATTATTTATCCTTCTTCGAGAAAATATCACATTATTTTATTTAGTGTCTACGCCCCTATTGTTGCAATCTAAAAGCGTCACCCGTGATGACTTTAAAGAAAAACAATGTCAATAATTACACGGTTCACCCACGTATTAAACGTCACTACGGGCGACATGTTTCGAACTCTTCGGGAGTTCTTTTTCAGGATTGAGTGTTTTCGCGGCGGTGTCGCTTGAATCACGACAAGATTCAAGCGACCCCGCCGCGAAAACACTCACTTTATAGAGTACAAATTACTTTAATTACCCAAGGAATACCACTACCTACATTTTGTTGCTTAAAAAACCACCGGAGCTATAACTGAAATATGGCCTTCCGTTTTTAGGGTTCCGTAGCCAAATGGCAAAAAACGGAACCCTTATAGATTCGTCATGTCTGTCTGTCTGTCCGTCCGTATGTCACAGGCCTTTTACTCGAAAACTATGACGTGTATTTGAATAAAATTTTGAGGTTAGGTGTATTTTTTTAACCGCTACATAGTTTTGTAATTAAATTACAAAAAAAAAATTTTCGGAGTGCACTCCATACATAAAACTGAAAGTCAAAAAAATTTTTTTCATTGCAAGCCCACGAGTGGCACATCAATCGTTTCTCAGCAATTTTTTTGATTAAGAGAATAGAGTCGGAGATAATCGCCTCGAAAGTCACTAAAATTGTGTCCCCCCCCTCCCTCTAATTTTTGAACAGTGTATTTTATAAATATGAAAAAAATCATGCTTATAGGGCTAGCGTACAAAGTGCGTTTGTATGTTTACAGTCTTTGATCTCCAAGTTAACGTAATTGTCATTGAGTAGTTATAGTTTTGGACACTCCGTTCTATTAATACTTACTATTAGTAATTATGAGACTGAATTACCTTAATAAATACCTAATATTTTTGTTATACCATGGTTCAAATGTTTTGAAACATTACGTAATTCTTGATCTCAGAGGTGATATAATTATTGTTGATTAGATGTAGTTTCAGACACTGTTCTACTGTTAATTACTAAACGTGGTCTTATGAAACAAAATGATAAATAAATAATATTTTTTAATTGAGTTTTTCTTAATAAATCCTGCAAAAAATCACTGTGACCCATGAGGTCCACTGTACCCCAAGGGCTTATCCAATGTAACCCATGCATGGGTCACAATGGATAATTTCCCATTTATAAAAAAAAATCTTTTGACTAAAATCTATGGCTGTTGGAATGTTTGTCATCTGTTTTTTTTATATCCTGGTAGTGTTACAAACCGATGGATTCAAATGCTAGGACTAAATTGTACTTAACTCCAGAAATATTGGGCTTCAAACAAAAGTGTATCCACTGTTACCCACTCTACTCATACTCATACTACATGTCAAAGTCAAAGTCAAAATCATTTATTCCATTGACATACAATATGCACTAGAATATGTCTTATAACTAGGTTTAGGTTTACAATTATGTCAATTTGAGATTAGTAACCTTTTATAATTTTAATTCAGAGATTAATATACAATTGCATTCACTAATATTCTATAATTTAAATTTGATGTCATAGTACTCTTTTATATTATACAGTGCATTTTCAGTTTTTTTTTTCAGTTTTCATGTCAATTGTTTATACTTTTTATATAGGTACTTAAATTATGTATTCTAGTTACATTATGGTTACGTTAGAGATTAGGGAGTCGAGGCTGAGTCAGCGAATCAGTTACGTTTTGGTGTTGAACCAATTTACTACAGGTACCTAGTACGTGTACATGTGTACGATATTAGCTCTCGACAAAGGCAAAAACTGAGTAGAAGGCATTCGATGATAATTTCGATTTAAGTTTTTTGTTGAATAATCCATCACCAGCATTAAAGGGAGAAAGACCAAAAAGTTGATTAGCCCAAATATCAATTGATTTCCGACACATACCGCGGAATCTTATCTTATCCTATCTGGGTGAGGGCCCTTTCGGATACACTTCGCCCCAGTGGGAGCTTTTGTGCATTCGCCCCCTCCTTTATGCCCACTCCCAAGCTCGCTCCATCATTTCCACAAAACGGATGATGCAGTTCAGCGGAAGTACCTTGAATTCCTTTGGTTGCGGATAGCCGTTACCAAAGTAATTCATTATTTGTCTGGCACGGCGGAATTATAATATATAATAAGTAATTTATTAATAATAGTCTAAATATAACGTGTATATAAACATTCATTCTTATTGTGGTATCTCATAAAAATTGTTAAGGTCATAAAAAGAGTATACCTAGCGCGAAATTATACATAATCTGTAATTCTCAGGCTTTGCATCAAGCCAAAAATCACTATAACTTATTAGAAATACAGTTCGCTTTAAAAACCTGTCAATTCATCATCATATCAATATTCAAAAAACAAGTGGACGCTTTAAGGTGGAAGTTGTTTGTTGAACAAGCATAGCTAAGCGCTTCCTGTCTGTCTGTTTGTCTGTCTGTGTGCCCTTTGGAGGTCTCTTAGCCGACAGTTTACTACGACGTACGACGAATAGCCGATTTTTTTTATACGAACGTTGCGTCGGCCGAATTTGTATGAAAGTAAAGTAAAAGTAATTTATTTCGCGTAAAACGTGGTACAAAAGATGGTATACATATATCACAGAGAAACACACATTTCACCAGCACCTAGCATGCAAAAATTTGAATCGGTATATACCTAACTAATAAAATATAAATAATCATAATGGATGTACACAATAAATACGAATATAATGTCAATTAAAATTCAAATTCCAGTAATTAAGTCTTATTACAAATTTAAAGTTTTATAACAATCAAAGTAATCATTCACAGAATAAAATGATTCCTGTATTAAAAAAAAACTTAGTTTTGATTTAAATATGTTAAATGGTAATTCTTTAATGTCATCATGTAACCTAAGTACTTATTATAAATACTGATTGCCATACAATATGCGTTCTTGCCATATAATTGAGTCTTTTTTGGCGGAATAGCAAGACGATTTGGGTACCTCGTATTAAATTTGCATATGTCACTTTTTTGTTGAAAAATTCTGGATGAAGTTTAACAAATACACAAATTTCATATACCTACATACATACATACTTGGCACAGTTAAGCCATATGCCTAAAAAAATCGTGTTACAGGATTCTGTTAAGGTCTGGTCTTCATAGGTTACATTTAGTGGGCATTTGTTGCCATTTCTATTTACAAATTTCTATGTATAAATGTAGTCTTATCAATATTTACATTCAAATTATTTCTACGTAACCATATGAAAGTTAGCCTTTCCAAGTACATTTTATGTTAGTCGACTATTACTCGGTAACTGGGCATGCCTACTTAGCCGTGATAGTTTTCATTTTAAATTCATTATATATGTACTACTACCACGATTTTTCACATACCCAGTAGTAGCCATTTAGCCGGCAAAGCGGTAAAAATTAGGGTCTGAAAGCCCAATCCCTCGCAAACGGATCACTGAGTCGACTTTGGAAACCCATAATATTTTTGAACAAGCTATTCAACGATACCCCGGAATATTTTTTCAGTATCTTATTAACTTTTTTATCGGCGTGATTGATTTATATATCCATGCCAAATTACAGTTTTCTAGTGGTAAGAATTACTGAGCTAAGCCCCAGACGCACAGACGGACACAGGGACATGGCGAAACTCTAAGGGTTCCTTGTTGACTACGGAACCCTAAAAAGGGTACAATAATTTTATAAAGAGATCATCTGCGAAATGTAAGTGCTCGCTGTCTGTGGTAGCTCTGTAAGTTTGTATGTGGGCTGTAATGTCCGAAACTAATCATCTGATTAAAAAAATCTTTCACCAGTATCATAGAATGGACTTTCGAGATCGGCGTAAGTAGTTCTTTATTCTTTATTCTTTATTCAATAACAACGTGAGTTGTGTTTGAAATTCATTTAACAACATACAAAATTAAACCTAAATTATCAAATCATTCAAATCAAAAACACGAGTCAACTAACCGAAAATAACATAAACATTCTAAAAAGACAAACACTAATTATCATATAAAAAAAAATATTAATAAATGTATATATAAATTAAAAATATAAGGTCAAAAACATTTAGCAAAAAAATCTCCAAAAATACGATAAAAAATAATCAAAAACATAAAGTAAAAAACATCGTCATAGTCTAGTCATTAAAAAATAAGGAATAATTATAAGTAAATAATATCAATTATTCTAAAACATATTTAAAAATCATCAAAATAAAAATAAAAAAAAAACATACGAAATATAAATATCGAAATCACAATGTAACATTATCAAAATTCACAATCATAATCATAATCATTATCATTATTTATATAAATTTGAACGTTTCAGGCTTGCTCGCAATATTCCTCAACGGAATAATAGCACTTTTCCTGCAAGACAACTCTCAATTTATTTTAAAAAATTAAGCTATTGGTGATCGACTTCAGCTCAGTTGGCAATCTGTTAAAGAGCATAATGCCCTGATAGGCTGCCGAATGTTTGACAACCTGGAGCCTAGTGTCAAGAGATTGTGGTAAATCCTTTCGTCTAGTTGCCAGACGCCTTTCTCTCTGATCTGGTGTCTCTAATTTATTTAAGTATTTGACGAGGTCTGACAACACTACCAAAATGTATAAGCAGGGAACAGTTAGGATTTTGTAGTCTTTAAAGTATGGCCTACAGGATGTTTGTTGTGAGATTTTGGCCATAATTCTTATTGCCCTTTTTTGGGCTACAAAGGCGGCTTGGGTATTATACTTGTAGCTGCGTCCCCATAATTTAATACTGTAGCGTATTTTGGACTCGACTAAAGCAAAGTATACCATTCTTAGCTGCGTCAACTTTAGCTCATCCCTAAGACTTCTGAGAGCATAACACGCAGAACTAACAGCATTCACAACTGCAGACACTTCAGCCTTCCAATTTAGACTGGAGTCTATATTAATACCAAGAAATTTGGCCATTTCCACCTGTTCTATTTCAGTGCCCTGTAGTGAGATCTGCGACTTACTCTTAAATCTTGAGGTTGTTTTGAACAGTAGAATTTTTGTTTTATTACTGTTCAGCTTCAGGTCATTAGTATCAAACCATTCCAAAAAGAACCGAAAAGCGCAATCCACCTTTTCGTTTAGCTCCGTGATAGTTTCTGCCGATATGACCGCATTGGTATCATCTGCGAAGACAACCAATCTACTATTGGGTACATTGTTGTGCATGAACTGAATAAGGTCGTTCGTGAATATGAGAAAAAGGACTGGGCCCAATATGGAACCCTGAGGTACTCCTCTCAATACGCCGGCTACGTTCGGCTACGTTCATATGTAATACAAAGAACCAAGATAAATCTAGTAGTTCTAGGTTCTTTATTACGCAGGCGGACAGTGTAAATATAATTAATAAAGTGTAAACACTGGCCACATTTTTTGAATGTTTAACCTCTTTCTATTTTGACCCTTTTTGGTTGTACTTAGTAACTGTAAATTTTACCAAACAGAAGCGCCTTCTCACGAAACTACTTATACCAAATTATCAGTAGCAGTGAATAATTTAAGAACTATTCCGATTGCTGCGTGTAATAATGATAGGTTTTCGTGATATTTGATTCACGTTTATAAACGTCCGAGTGCCCGCACTGTCCTTATACGTATGACACTGAGGAAACAATAGAGGTGGACAATATAGTGTCAACTATCAGGCATTAAGGTGTCGAACATTTACCTTATCTGCTAGTGCCAAGAGGAACCCATTCCTCAACGGGTACAATTATAGTGTTCGTGTTCAAATCGTTCAATTTCCGGCAGTTGACAATAACATTTGTGTTCCTTCACACACCGGATGCAATCCGGATTCAGAGACAATCTCCAAGATTACTCTCGCAGTAACATCGTTAACAGTCGTACTATGCAGTTCTCCCTAGGGATAGTTACACAGTCTACACACCGTAATACTTATAGTAAGATTAGCCTGAAATTTAGTTAAAACTTCTTATATACATAGATGCAATCACGCCTATTTCCCGGAGGGGTAGGCAGAGATCATGGATTTCCACCTCTATTCATCATCATCATATCACCCGAAAGACGTCCAATGCTGGTCATAGGCCTCCCCCAAAGAGTGCGACAATGACCGGTCCTGCGCCACCCGCATCCAGCGGACTCCCGCGACCTTTACCAGACCATCAGATATCAACTGTAGGTAATAGTCAGTAGATATCTATATA
Source organism: Epinotia ramella (assembly GCA_947578815.1). Taxonomy (NCBI): domain Eukaryota; kingdom Metazoa; phylum Arthropoda; class Insecta; order Lepidoptera; family Tortricidae; genus Epinotia; species Epinotia ramella. Next base: position 579,684 of record OX388221.1, read on the forward strand.
TATATATATTCTATATTACAATGATGAGAGGGCATATAAACAAGAGACACCTTGGACTAAAGGCGCTCCCAATTTCCATGTAAGTATATAATAATTAATAGTTCACTTTAAGGGGACCCCATGCCCCAATGACCTTCGATCTGAATCCCTTAGTTTTCTAATGTTTTTGTAGCTTATTATATTAACAACGACTTTAAGCAATATATTATCCCATATTTACTTCAAAGTTCATGGTTTTCGAGATATTTGGCATCAAAGTTGAACAATTTTAGGCCCAAAAACTGGTTACTTGGCCATAACTTTTGTGTTAATTAGTTTAAAAAGAAAACCCTAGACACGTTTTTAGAGACGTCAAAGACGAACCTAAATATGTAGATGTCGTATATGTTAGATCTTTCACGTCAATAGAGATACGAAATAAGTGTTTTTTTAGGACAATGTTTAAAAACATCATACAAAATTAAATATTAATTTCTTTCAAAATCCGGTAGACAAAAATGGAGATAAAAGATTGAAAAACTTGTAGCCGTTTGATTTTTAATTCTATATACAACGTGTTAATAAAATAACGCAAAACCTGAAAACTGTTTGTTCAGAATCGAGAGTAGAATGCAAAAAAAATAAAAAAAAAAATTTTTGACGAGATTTATTTTTTACATTTGTATGGAGCAGGTCGCCCCAGTCGGCCAACACTCCATACAAATGTAAAAAATAAATCTTGTCAAAAATTTTATTTTTTATTTTTTTCGCATTCTATGCTCGATTCTGAACAAACAGTTTTCAGGTTTTGCGTTATTTTATTAACACGTTGTATAGTGGAAAAGTGGGAGATACGATTCAAAAGTTGTCAAAAATCGATGAAAACCTCGGGTGTAGCCCCTTAAGTTTGCAGTTGCACTACGAGTAGGTACCTATTGTAATTTTCGGACAGAAAATTTCAAGACAAACTGGTGAGGTTATTGCGAGACTTCTTTTCACCAGCAGCTTACCTATCCATCCATATCCATACTGCAGTACTAATATTATAAATGCGAAAGTCTGTCTGTTTATCTGTCTGTTACCTCTTCACGCTTAAACCTCTGAACCGATTTATATGAAATTTGGTATAGTTTGAGTCCCGGGGAAGGGCATAGATTAATTTTATCCCGGTAAACAACCCCTAAGGAGTGAAATGGGGGTTGAAAGTTTGTATGTAGAGTAGGTACGATATAGGTAGGTACTTAAACGAGTTCTATGACGGAGTCGCAGGCAGAGCTAGTTAGAAACGTGATCTGATTACCCTGCAAATGTAATACTTCCCAAAATTTCAATAGGTAGGTACTGTAAAAAATCCAAATGTGTACTGAAGCTTTTGAGGCATACTAACAGAATAAATATTTGAGAAACCAGCTAAAAAATTATACCATCCTTTGTAGAATCTCACAGGCTTTAGCAAATAAAACTGAGCGTTCAATTTGTGTAGCGATGCGGTTCACGACTTGTGTCAACCCATTGCCCTAGTATATCTTGGCCCCGAGGTTCGCAGTAACTGTACGTAATGGGGGTCTGGTTTATACTGGACAATGTAGTTGTCGGTGAGTTGTGAACCGACCCAGAGCGTGTTGTCGACTCAAATTGGCTTCCACTTCGCCTCCGAGCACTCGGCGAGAGGCGGGGCAAGTGCAGGGTTGCCACAACTCACACAGGGTTTATCAGGGGAGTTTAAGATATTTTTTACAGATTAAACAAAACTGCATCACTAAAGTTGGGAGAACAATATTCCTTTGCTATTCCGCTAAAAAACGTGCAGGTCTACATCCTCCCTCCGCACGTGCAAACATGCACATGATTACAGAAAACCACCACAAGATACTGAAAAAACCTCGACACGTGTTTCGCCTCTTGACGAGGCATCATCAGGAGATGCTGCCAGGAGATGCTCCGCCACGAGCCTAGTGAAAGTGGCTCAGTGGACGTGGCGCACGGACGGGTCTCAAAATAATGAGTGTAAATAATACGTGTTTTTTTAATCGTCATAGAGCCGAAGCCCAGTTAATGTATGCATTACAAAGAACTTTTTTTTTTAATACGTATATTAATACTGTTTATTTTTGTATTAATATTAATTTTAATCATCCAGCCGAGTGACCGCAGTGACCGCTAGCCGCCATCTTTTGTAGATAGGTACGAACTCTAACCGGTTGAATGAACTTCGCACCGCGCGCCATACAGGATTTCCCAAACTTAATTACCTTTTATTACTAAAATCTTAACTAATACATTTTTTTTTACAAATGATTAGTACGTGGATACTTTAAGTGGGCTTCGGCTCTAAGACGGTTAAAAAAACACGTTGTATAATACTTTAGGGCAATTTATATATATATACAGGGTGGAATCTTGAACGTGATCCAAAATAGCAAAATGTGAATCTATCCATGATTCTGAGCAACTTTTATTATGGGACCAACTTTGTGTTATGCCAAAAAAAACACACCTGTTCATACATTCTTGTCAGTCTAAAATGAGCAGAGTTAATGAAATAGTTGGATTTTTTTGGCATAACACAAAGTTGGTCCCATAATAAAAGTTGCTCAGAATCATGGATAGATTCACATTTTGCTATTTTGGATCACGTACAAGATTCCACCCTGTATATATATTTTTTATGATATAGGAGGCAAACGAGCAGACGGATCACCTGATGGTAAGCGATTACCGCCGCCCGTGGACACTTCATGAAATAATTAAAGCATAGTTAGTTTGGGGCTAGGTCGATTTGTGTAAGATTGTCCCTTAATATTTATTTATTTATTTATTTATTATTTATAGTTATAAAACTGACTTAATAGACTAAAGCCCGCTCCACATTCTCGACAAAACTACAGAGATTTGCCGAATACAAGATTGTGGAGTGTGTATTCGTCTATATTCGTATTGTTTTGCGTATATCCGTGCAGTCTCCGTTTCGTGTCGGTAAAATGGCCAAACATGAAAGAGCTCTCGTGAAGTTTCGTGTTTGCGCGAAACAAGCGTCCATCTTGTATGAAAGTCGAATTACAAGTAGTACAACTGCGCCATAGATAAGAGTGTGTATACTTGAACTGCGCAAGGCGAGAATATAGAGGGCCGCTCTCGGTTTCGCCCGGTCTCGGCAAATATTCCGGCGAGACCAGTCTCGTGTAGTTTTGTAGAGAATGTGGAGCGGGCTTAAGAGGCCACCGGATTGCTCGCGATATTCGAGCTCCCAAAGTGTTGTGGAACCGTCCTTTGCAACCCGAACTGAGCTAACTTGGACTGAGGTAGAAAACGAAGAAATGTACGAAAAAAAAAATTTGTCGCGAGGCAGCCGATTGAAACAGCGGGTGCCTGAAAGTGTGTACGTTGTTTATACTTATAATGAAACTAGCTTCTGCCCGCGACTCCGTCCGCGTGGAACTCGTTTATATCGTAGCTCCATACAAATTTTCACCCCCCACTTCATCCCCTTGGGGTTTGATTTCCGGGATAAAAACTATCCTATGTCCTTCCCCAGGACTCAAACTATCTCTACACCAAATTTTATCCAAATCGGTGCAGCGGTTTAAGCGTGAAGAGGTAACAGACAGACAGACAGACAGACAGACACACTTTCGCATTTATAATATTATATACTAGCTTCTGCCCGCGACTCCGTCCGCGTGGAACTCGTTTATATCGTAGCTCCATACAAATTTTCACCCCCACTTCATCCCCTTGGGGTTTGGTTTCCGGGATAAAAACTATCCTATGTCCTTCCCCAGGACTCAAACTATCTCTACACCAAATTTTATCCAAATCGGTGCAGCGGTTTAAGCGTGAAGAGGTAACAGACAGACAGACACACTTTCGCATTTATAATATTAAGTATGGATTAGTATATTAGTATGGATGCTGTTTCAATCGAATACCTAGTGACAATTATGTTTTCACCCGCGCACTTCAATTTCCGCCCCAGTTCAAGTTGGCTCAGTTCGGGTTGCACAGGGCGGTTCCACAACGCTTCGGGAACTCAAATACCGCGAGCCATCCGGTTGCCTCTCGGACACTGAAACTAAGCGTCATTGATTTAACTACATGTAAGAGATGTGGTGTCACTACGAGAATTGTGTACCTACTTGCCTATCTTAGTACTCTGAGTAATAGGTAGCGCCTATTGAAATATTCACACTCATCATTATCGTCAATAAGCATCGTAACTATAATTATAAAATTGTTTTAGTTTTGTTTTTTCTCGTAATACTGTTTTTTTTTTATACAGGCTGTGCAATTTAGATCGGTCAGTATGGGGCAAGACTTAAACTATAAGACATACAAAGGCCTATTATATTTACTAAACGGGACTTAATCGCGTATAGGTAATTAACGTATTTAATAAATAGAAAAACGTGTTTAGTAAATATAATGATTAACGAGTACGAATCGTGAAAGTTTAAATCATTAATACAGTCAACAAAAAACCTGTACGAAGATTTTTTTTTTTGACAGAAAATATATTAAATAAAATACAAGTATTGCCAGCCCTATTAACTAGCGACGCCATCAATATAACAATTTAACAGGATCGTTTCAACGGCTATAAATTAAACGTTTAACTGCTCCACAACCTCTTCCTGCACCTCTAGCAATTACTAATTAGTGGTAATTAGGGGCTCGATTACGCAGATTACTAGCTTTTATAATTAGGATTCGAGAAACGAGACTATAAAACCAATAGCTGTACCAATGTTAGGTCTGAGGATTTTTTTATGCGATGGTGGAAGACAAGGACGCTTACGACTCCAGAAGAATCTCAAGCGCGCTGCTGACCCTTTATTCATTTGTGGATTGGTCGTGTTATTTAACAGGTTCTAATGACAGCTTGGGACATTATCAGAACGATGATGTCCTCATTATCGTTCTGATGATGTATGATCCTTCATCACCAGTGCCTATGCGAAATCTTAGGTCTAGCAGACTTCTGGCTCCTTTAAGGCACAACCGGGAATGACGCTACCATGATGATGTGATGAACTTTGGCTATAAACGGTTAAAGTGGTCATAGGGAGGATTCCGTGATACTTTCGAGATGTCACTAATGCATTGATGATGCATGAATGCTAAAGGCGTAATTCTATTGTGTCTGGAATAGTGTCCATCAAAGTGTTAAATCAGCGATGCCACGAGTCTTAAAACATGTAGACTTGCCCCTGAGGCCGTATTCGCGATATTTTATGATATCTAGCTAGGGTACATGGCGGGTTTATGACTGAATTTGTGCCTGAACGATGTAGCTGATATGAATTCCAACTATAAATGTATTTCCATTTCATCTGCCTATTAGGTAATTAATTGAATGCATGTTGACTAACCAATTAAATTTAAGTGAATACGACCATTTATTAAACTGCACTGAGATGTGATACCGCACTTAAGTGGTGGAATGTCTAATTAAGAATGGTATTCAGTTTGAGGGCTATACGAGTATAATGGGATATACCTATATACAGCTACAGTACGGGGTGGACTTCATTAAGAGCCATTTCCTTACCTTCTTTTAGTTTAGAAATAGAGCTAATTTGTATAATCGTTAGCTATCTATTTGCTCCATGTCACATCGTCAATACGTTTATTGGGGGCGTCAACTTGAGAGATATATAGCTTTCTCTCAGACCAGCACGGCGACACAGACTATCCATCTCTTTCATGCGTTCTAATTAGAAAAAGACGGATAGTGTATCTCGCCGAGACACAGCTCGCGAGAGGTCCTGTGAAAGCCGTGTCAGTGTCACCTACTGTACCTATATCGTCAGAATGGCAAAAGTAGATATAGATTGAATAGAGGAAACAACTGCCATCAAAACATAGCAGTAGCAATAATGCTACTTGAAGACAACTGTCTAAACGAAATAAACTAATTGAAAGCCATAAATAAACATAAACACACAAGCCTCTGTCTAGACTCCTTATTGCACTTGTAAATAAATTAATAAAACACTTTTCAAGCTAACTGCGTCGCTATAAACGCTATTCGAAGATAAACCGCCATTAAAGACGGATTTAATTGCTTTCTACACTTTTACGAGGCTCGGGAATTATAAAATTCAAATTCTAATCATCACCTCTCATCTTGACTCTCACACAACCTCCTATCACCTTTAAAAGCTATTCAAAAACAACCCTAAAGTCTACTCTTCTTAGTTTCTATTTTCCAATCAAAACAATGAGATAAGAGGTCGTGGAAGCGATGTCAGTACGCCATTAAACAAGCCACTGTTATTTAAACGCCCACAAACCAAATCAAAACTAATATATTGACATGAAAACCAAATTAGCAGCGCCACGGCCACGACTCGCCACAAATCATACTCAATAACCAATATACAAAAAAACCTTTAACACATACGCCGTTCTTCACAGCTCGTTATACAAAAGAACGAAGTTCATTTTAAAAAGGGCTCATGTTTCACGTAGTTAAGTCTTTTTTTATCGGGTTCTAAGAAGGACCATAATTGGCTCGATATTGGACTAAATAATAGGCTATAAGAGGCCAAATTTGGACCATAAAATAATGATCAAATTCGTTAGGCCCCGGGCGAAGTTTAGGACGTAATACGTGCGTTAACAAATTTTCGAGTCTCTGGATTGATGACGGGTAATCAGTGGTGATTGGGCTTCCTATTTATCCTAATTATGTTGGAGTATCTTCTAGAATTGAGGATAATGAGCACGACTTCGCTTGTGCGAGAGATCAAGGGCTTACAAAAGGTAGGAAATAGTACCTAAAAGTGTCGTAGCAATCTATCTCTGTGTTGGGGCCTGGGGCCTCATGCCTGAGGATCGTGGTGAGCGTCAGGGTTGCATCTGATCTGCCTCTACCGCCAATACCTATATCAATCAATATATACACTTTTGAGAGAGGTGAAGGTCTCTCAGGTCAGGAGTGGATCTTGCTCATATCTGGAGCAGCCCTACCGGGGAAGACCGCAGACAGAATAACACCATTTGCTTTGTAGGTAGGTATTTGGTGGTGAGCAAGGTCGCCAGAGCATGCACCTTGCTGAGAGTGAGGGACTGGTCGGCCTCGTGCTCGTGGCTTCTCAGGAGTCGCCGGGGTCTGTTTGTCGGTGTCTGGCTTACCTTCAGGCAGGCCTTATTTGCTACCGGTATATATAAAAAAAGTTCAATCTATTATCTAATCTCTTACTAACTATATAGATTGTTGTTTTAAATGTCGTTGAATAATTTGGGAATGTATAATAATAACTATATTGTATGAGCCATTTCAATATCGAATTACTTAGTCTGAGAATGCACAGCGATATAAATCAACGTTCATTAGTATTTCGACCGATCATTCTTTAGATATCCGGATCTCAATTTGATTTATCACTTTCGCATGGTATTCGGGTTTCAACGATTTTCACGCGATCTTTCTAACACGTTACCTCGGCGGTGCACGAATCACATTGAAATTAGAAGTATTGTCGAGACGAAATCGATCACAACGCGATTCGATTTTGTTCCGTACAAAAGCGCCCGTGTGCTCACTCGGATGGTAACAGATCGTGAGACTATGTAAATGTAGTAACGTGAAGTGTTATTTCACTGCACCGTACTAGGAGTATGTACTTGGCCGTCATTACAGCCGCTGTACAGCTAGAATTATGCTGTTGTATTGACGGCACTGCTCTCTGTCTTAGTCTTAAAGTGTAAACGTTTGACTTGAAGGGTGCTGATAGACTTTCTGAACAATAAGATGTTATAGAACACGCGCCGTTTTTTTTTTCGTACTGAACAACGAACAGAGCCAAGCATAGAGCCGAACATTTTCACGATAATTCTAGCGATAACGCTCTATTAAACTCTGTGCGAGGTGTGAGCGAAGTGGGACGGCGGCGGAACAACAAAATTGCTCGGCTCGGCTAAAACCTCGAACAAGATAAATGTCGTTTCACTAGAATAATGCTCACTAAAACTGCTCGTGAAAATGTTATGCTTATTTGTCCGCTTTTACCCGTAATGTAACATTCGTAATGAATGCTCGAATGTATTAAGTCAAAAAATTGGGCTCTAAGGGCGAACCAGCGGTAGCAATTTGTGAAACTGTGTTTTCATATATGTCAAAAACAAACAAACTTAATACAAATTCACAAAGTATGAGATAAGGTAGATAAGTGCTTAAAATACACCTTCCTTGTGAAGTAATGTGATCACTACAGGACAATTTGCCATAGTTAGGCATGAGCTAATATTATAGTGTAAAACAAGCCTTGTTGGCCGAGCTGCGCAGCGCTGGCAATTTCAGACGGTCATTAGGGCAGTTTGTATAACCCTAAACCCACACGACGTACCGACAGCAGCAAAACATAAAATTATTCTTGAATAAAGTACCTAGTATAGGCCTTTTTTAACCCCCGACGCAAAGAGAGGGGCAAGTTTAACGTGTCTGTCTGTGTATCTGTGTGTCTGTGTATCTGTGTATCTGTCTGTGGTATCGTAACTCCCAAACGGATGGACCGATTTGAATGCTGTTTTTTTTTGTGTCATAGATAAATTTATCCCGAGTGTTCTTAGCTATGTTTTATGAAAACCTGTTCAGCTGTTTTTGGGATATTGGACTTTGAAATGAAAATGTCGGGAGTTTTTCAACTTCTCCAAGTTGTAGTTTAACTTTGGGGAAATGCGTTTACGCAACCCGTCCTCTCGGGGAGGCAGGACGGGTAATACGGACTAACCGAAGCTGACCCCGTAGCATGGGCGGCCTTATCACACGATAAGTGACAAGATAGAGCGTCCGTCACTGGCTGACACCGTTCAATAGAACGGGACGGGCGCTAAAAACTACCGTCTAAAACCACCAACGACATCCGGCTCCGCCTAGTAAAGAGTGGCGTCGCAGGATCGCTCTTGGCATTCTACTGCGTACCGAGTAAAGTCAGTGAGTCGGTAGTGTCGGTACAAGAGGAGTGTGTGACTTACGAGCTCATTTTTTTCTGGAAATAGATACGTTCTATTGGGTTGGGTCCGAAATGTCATTGTCATTAGATATTTAACAGTAGCTTTTCGGTAAAGGCACAGAATAAGTAATATTTAGTGCACGGCTGTCATAAGACTGCGCGCGAGCTCTCTCGATTTTTCCCGCAATATAAGTAGCGAGTAGGAAAGCGGACCCTGGCAAAGGCCGGGATAACGCTAGGTAGAAGAAGATAAGTCTTTCTAAGTTTTCTAACAACAGAGAGAAGGATAGAGCGAGAAAAATCGAGAGAGCGCCGTCGTGTCATAGCCGTGCTGGTAAAGGTAAATCTCGTAAGGAAACCAATCTTATCCCATCAAGGTTTAGCTTTTCCTCTTCCACCTTCCAAAGGTGAGATGGTAGTTTTGTAAAACTAGTGCCTACGCCAAATCTTGGGAGTGGGGACCCCGGGCTCATTTAGGATACGACCGGGAAAACGCTAGAAAGATGATGTTCTTTTAAGTACCTACCAATGTTTTGCTCGATTGCGATTTGGTTCTAGCGAACACTCTAGTAAAAGTAGTAAATGCTGTGCGGGGAGGTGCGGGCGGAGAGGGGCGGCGGCGGAACAATAACCAAATTAATATGCAAACTGGTAAAACACGTTAATATTCTAACTGGTAAATCAAATTATATTAAATCTAGCATGTACAGTATATTGAGAGCTCTATTCCACAAGGCAGTGTTTTAGGATGCGTACTGTTTCTCATCTACATAAACGACCTTCCGAAAATCACAACCCACAAAATAGTAATGTTTGCCGACGACATATCACTCTTATTCCAATGCCCCAAAGACGATCTTAGTAACACACATAGAGGAAACGTTTAATTCAATAACGCACTGGTTACAAGATCATAACCTCATTACAAATAACGCCAAAACCAAGCTCATACGATTCAGACCCAGACAAAAGCAACCCCTTAACCTAAGAACCATAGCGCATAATTTAAATTTACAAGAAGTAACTGACTGTACTCTATTAGGCCTCAACTTAGATTGTCATCGAAACTGGAAATCACACGTCGAAAAAGTCAAAAATAAATCTCGTTTCGTATATGCTCTGAGGCTCTAGTATAAGTTTTACCGAAACAAAACGTTACGACCGCGTTCGCGTTTAGCTGTCGAATCCCATACAAATTGAGGGTAAAACGCAAACGCGATCGTAAAGTTTTGTTTCGGTAAAACTTATACTAGAGCCTCTGAGCATGTTGAAAACAAATACCTACCTACAGTGTAGAGTACGCCCTGGCTGCATACCACTCGCAGGCTGTCGCATGGCTGTGCTAAGGGCTCCCGCTGTGGGGCCATAGTACTGACATCCACCACGTATTTGTCATGCAAAAGAAATGTATACGAATCCTTGCAAACATACACCAACCCCATAGCTGCAGACCACATTTTAAGAACATGAAACTTAACCCTCCCTTCGCTATAAATACTAGAAACTGCTACTTTCGTTCGTAAAAACCTAAACCTGTTTAAATTTAACCAAAACACTCGCACCTGGAACTTCCTGAACCTAAACTAGAAATATATAAAAATAGACCATATAACCGAGCAATAAAAATATATAATAAAATACCCAACCAAATAAAAGATGTACCAACTGACATATCCTTCATACACAGTCTAAAATCTAAACTAATAGATAAATGTTACTATTCCATAGCTGAATTTATGGAAGATACATGTTTATAATATGTTTGCCGTATTTTTTTTGTTAAATATCAACCGGTAGTTAAAAATTAACTATATGAACATATTTAGTATAAGTTACCTGATTGTTGCTGTGCTGCACCCTTCCAGGGTCCATGTATCTTAGTTTTAAGTACTTGGTTGCAAATAAATCTTATCTTAAATAAATCTTATCTTATCTTATCTTAGGCTCGGCAGAAAGCTCTAAATAAATTTACTGTCGTTTCACTAGAATGCAGCTAGGTTGCACGACTTGCACGCTAGAATGCTCCTGTTTATTAAGTGAGCCTGTAACCTACATGTAGTGTAACATTCTGTAACCTACCTGTAGTGTAATATTCTGTAACCTACCTGTAGTGTAACATTCACTAGAATGCTCAATACACGTGAATGCTCAATTCTATCAGCCACGGGCACGGGCGTAGCCATGGGGACGCCAGAAATGTTCGAATTACCTCCTTGACATTTTTGTCATTTTATGCATATTTTTGTTATTCCTAACGAAACAACATTAAATAGTTTTGTTTCGTGTTAATTTAACGTGGAAGTTACCACGATCAAATTTTAAACGATACGAGTATGACACGGAGAACAACTATAATGGAATAATAAACCATCATCGTCTGAATAAAAGAGCAAGACTCGAACTTGCGACCTCTGTATGACCGATGATGGTTTATTTTTCCATTATACAACGTGCTTTTTCAACCGCCTATTTGTTCTCTGTATCATATCGTTCATATTTTTGTTGTTTTATCTTTAAAGCCCTACCCCGAAATCAACCCTTGGCTACGCCTGTGCTATCGGCACCTTTAAGCTTAATTTATTTCACTTTATTTGCCGACAGTATGGGGCGTGTGGCCATCACGACGCGGGCGCACTAGACCACTCAAAACCAAAACACCGCAACATTGTATGGAAACCATACAGATTAACACATTTCTGGTTCTGTAGAGGACTCTACTTCGGCGCCATTACGCGCATTAACTAATATTTAAACACATCGCGATATCGTGACCTGACTGTACAGAGGTATCTTTGAAATATTGTGCCAGTGGTTTTCTATGTTAGACTGCCTTTTTGTAAATAAAATATTGATGTTGAATGTATGATATGAAACTAGGGTAATTGATTGAACTACCCCTCAATCATAAACCATTTGAACCTACATTCTAATCTAACCTACAAACCTATACAACCTATCGCAAAGTCATAATTTGACTGGATAATTTTGCTATAGGCATACGACGGGTACAACTTCACAAACCTCTGTCAACTAAAATGTGTTGTCTCTTTCTCACAAACAAATGTCAAAGTGACTGAACGACAAACAAAGTTGCACGGCATTTTAACTAATAGGTTACCTCTCATTCATGAGAGGAGGCCCTGTGCCCAGCAGTGGGACGTATACAGGGTGTAATCGTTAAGTGTTTACAGGCCATAATTCCGTAAATATAGCATATATCAGAAAACTTATAACTGATATCGAAAGTACGTTACCCAACGAGTAAAATTACAATAATAACATTTTCTAAATAGATAAAGTAATATAAATAAAATAAAATTACACTACATAATAAATTACATTTTTTAATTTTTTATGGAAGGGTTTGAAGTTAATATTTGGGATATTTCTGCTTTTATTTCAAAAACGTTATTAGTGTAATTTTACTCGTTGGGTAACGTACTTTCGATATCAGTTAGAAGTTTTCTGATATCTGCTGTATTTACGGAATTATGGCCTGTAAACACTTAACGATTACACCCTGTATATGCAGATTTATTTATTTTTTATTTTATATAGGTTCGAAGAACGTTTATTAATGACTTAAAATTGATAGCTTACATTTTGGCCACGGTTCCGTTCACGTAGAACTCCGGACACCTCCATTTAACTCTCAGGGAATGACTTCCAGGTTGAAAAGTATTATACCTATTTTCTTCTCCTGGATTTGAACATTTCATATAAATCGATTGAGCATTTGAGGCATAAAAACGTGACGAACAGACACATTTACTTCGCATTTACAATAGCGTAGATATAATAATAGGTATATGTCAACTTAAAGAATAGGTATCGTATAATAACTACCAAATATTATAGTCCAATAACCCAATTATTTTTCATCAATACCAATTTTGTATTAGTGATTTTAAGGTTTTTATTTTAAAAAATGCAGTTAAATATATCATCTGTCTTAGGAGTTTATCAATACTAATGGTCATTCCTAAACAATTGATATGAGATTTAATTTGGACCTGACACGGACAACAGTTACGGTTTAACGGTATACCTGCCCAGAGCCGTAACAAAACCCCGAAAACAAAAGCCAACTAAAATTCGCAGCGTGTTCGGAAATAAAGGCGCACCACATAATTGGTCCTGAACAAATTCACATTGATATTTCGTGATGGGAAAAAAATACAAAATCGCCGGCGATCGAATGTATACATCGATATTCCACTCCGGGGTACAACACTACCAACACCACCACGCGTGTGCCAAGGACTTTATTTGTAACTGAGTAAGGATCATTGTAGGTTGTTGCGGTGGCAAATGTATGTTGGTGGAGCTGTAATGGGCCACTTACCAAGCCTGCAAATTGTCCAGAATTGCAACGAGCGAACAAGGTGTCAATTTGGCAGAGTTATGAAAGTTCCCTTTTCTGAGAACTATTTGTTTTTAAAGTGGGCGTTGGTTTATTGAATGCGTGCGATTGTGGGCAATAAAGTACGGATGCAAATGAGATATTCCGAATATTAGGTACGAAGTTTAAATTGATTTTGTTACGCGGAGCCGAGCGGGTGAGATGTTTGCAAGTTATTGGTATATAGTATAAGCGGCGAGATTTTATAAAATAACATCATGAAATTGTATAACAAATGAGGATTATTATCATTTTCAAATATTTTCATTCATTTATATTACAAGCTTTAAAATAGCATCGAATCGATTATTTTTGTACTACGCCTTTTTTAGAAATACATATATCGTATTCGATTTCTTAATTCATAGTACATTCGATCGTCGTCTAGTATGTACCCATTACATACACAAGCCTTATTAAGCTTACATAGTACTAGGTCGATTTGTGTAAGATTGCAGTCCCCTAATATTTATTTATTAGTAGTCTTCAATAGTTAGATGACTCAAAAATAATGTAAATTGCGTGCATTGCTTAGTGTATTTGAAATTTAGTTTATCGATATCGATAATCGGGTCTTCGACACGCTCCCGTCCCTCGAGCACCGAGCGAGATTTATATCATATCATTACCTATAAAATATTTCTTTTAAAGCTATAATTAGTTGTTATTAATATTATAAATAATATGCCTCGAGCACTGTTGATACAGCCTCGGTCAAAAAAAGTTTAAACACCAGAGCCTTCACTATGAGGAACGTATTTCTAAATATGACTTATCCCCTCTCTTTCATCCGATTATACTTTAGCTGTGGCGGGAGAGAGACAGAGTTTCGAATTTGGATTTTAGATGCAGAAATGATAACTATTGCGGTTTGTATTTGACTAAGTAAATAAATTAACAGGTTGGCTCAACGGCTCTAATATATGTATTTAAATGTTGAATTATTGTTCAAATGCGTCGAGATTTCAGCCATTTCTTTATGCGTATTAACCACCTAAGTGTCTAGGCAGCCTGGTTGAATATATTCCAAAACAAATATAAATACACGGCAACATACTTTGACTATTTTGGCTTTAATAGCTGATGGTTTTCATGAAGCAACAATTTTATTTTTTTTTGTTCTTATAGACGCTGACTCCAAAAAAAATTGGTAATTTTAAACTTATACTACAGAATAATAGTCGGTACTTACGTAGAGAAGGTACGTGCACTGTCTAACAAAAGTGTTTGGCAGTTAGAAAACTCTAATCATGGCATCTCGCTCCAACGCAAAGTACCTGGCTTACGTTATTCTTTCATCGAGTTACGTACGGCACTATGAGGCCTCATAGCGCCCTATAGTGCCGAATATCATACATTTGATCGAGTGCAACGCCCGATCGTCACCCCGCTGCCCGCTGGCGTCTAGACCATGGCCTCACACTTGCGATTTGTCAGCGGTTAACTACTACGTTCTCGCAGCGAGGACGCGGCGAGCTCGCGGCACACGCCATGATTGTGAATGTTTGAGGGGACTATTCAAACCACTCGTGCACCCGCGGCGATCACGTGGCGCACTCGCAGCGTTCACGTTGCGTTGACGCAGCGTGCTTGTTGAGCAATGGCGTCGCTCACAACACGCTCGCAAATTGCCAGTGTAACTAGGTCCTTAAGAGTCATAGTAGCACAAATGCCGGGCCACGCGACGATGAGTGTCATTGTCAACCGCACACGGGGATCACCTCTGATTTGCGCGAGAGCCGAGTTTAACTGAATCGGCAAGTGGAACAGGCCGGCTTATACATGTATAGTCCTCGAAAGCAATTATAAGATAAAAGTATAAAAGGAAGCATTCAGGACCCATAAAACTTTATGATAACCAGGTGATATTAAGGAAAAATCTCATAAAAAACACAATTAAAATTTATTTTAACGAACCCCGTATTTTCCGTAAACGGTGAAAGAAAAATGGCGCTCCGCGTGTTATTACCAATAATATAAAATAAATGAAGAATAAATCGTGTCCCCCATAAAGAAACCATCTGCTATCGCTCATTATACCCTTCAGCGAACACATTAAAAAAACTTACTCCAAAATCTTGAAAAATTACCTTTTATGCTGGTAATTTGCACATACTGGTAACACCGCACCAAATTGCCCTGCAACCAAAACCACATTACTGTGAAAACAATCAAACTTCGACCTTATTAAAATGAACAGACGTGTGAGCCCTAATGCATTTGAAATTTTGTAAATGGTAAATTCGCAGCAGTCTTAGTTAATTGATTTTCAATTTTATCGTTTTGTAATAAGGTTGTTTGTTGGTGGTGGCGCGCCGGTGGGTTTAGCATTGGCAAACATTACTTTAACGCGGCCATTATTGAATTTACTTTATATAATAATGTTTAATCGCTGGAAAGTATCGAGTGATGCTGCCTTGTTACCACGAGGGATGGCAACGAGTCGATCATTCGAATAAATGATTTTTTTTATTGTGCTTATGGAGCTTTATGTGATGTTAATTGCCAGGATATTTGGTTGGTCAACTTAAGAGGCTGACAAGACCTAATTTGGTGAAATTGATGTTATTTAAGCAGTTTTTTAATAAAAACTATATGTTTCTAGCACATCAAATAAAATATATGTTAATATTCACCATATTTCAGAGACCGTGGACGGGCTCGATACATAATTGGACGAAATCGGCTTGATAGAAAATAATTGCAAAGATTGGTCTTAAAATCACATTAAACGGTTCTATGTCTCTATTTTTTTGACGTATGGGTCTTCAATTAAAAACATGAAGTAACATATTCATACCTAAACCGCTAGTGTAGTGAGTCATATTTCACATATAATCCACCCTTTTTTTATTTCAATATTATACTTATTATCTTCAAAAACCGGGGCCGCCCTTACTGAGCTCTCTCGTTTACTCCGATACAAATAGACAGTGTGCGCGCTATCCAAAAATCTCAAGGGCATTTTGGTGTTGACAGCGTCTTAAAAGACAAGTACCTAATATTATAGGACAATTTTATTATAAGAAATTATTAGTTGCCAAAGTGCGCAACATGCCAAAAAAAACATTCGATCAATTTAGAATAATTTTCCCTATTCATATCTCCCGACGAAAACGAGGGGTGGGCGTTATAAGTTTTAACATACTGTGTACCTGTCTGTGGACAACCGGATGTCACAAACGGATTAACCGATTTTATTTAAACGATTGTCTTATTCGTGCATTACACCATTATGCCCTGTGATTAATTCAAATCTACTAGGAATTCAAACGCACACCTTATCCATAAACCTACAGTAAAAATGACTTATTTAAGTCACCTGTGTCTTATTTTATATCACCGCTTTAATGATTCATTTTTGATTTTATAATGACATATATTTAAAAAAAGGTTACCCACGACTGACCATCAGTTTCAATCAATTGATCCAACTTGTTTTTTGTATAACTACTTACTAAGACTGAATTCGGGTAAATTATATCTTTCTTTAATAGACATTCAATGACTATTTGCGAAGTATATATATATTTATTTTTATTTTTATCGATACTTTCATCGACTTGTCCCCGCCCGCCGGCGCAGGGCGTGTCCCACAATAACTTATCGCGGCCTCTAAATAACCGCGCGCTAACCGATCGCTATTTTAATTGTCCATCTCAACGAATGCCCATTAAATTAATAATCATTTGAATTAAATGTTTACACGGGTTTCATCGCGTATTTATACATGCCAACTTCATCCTATATCGTTGTCATTATTGGTGTTTTAGGCCCCTAGCACACGGCGTATTTTAAACGCGCAGACGACGCACGTTTCCCTACTACCAACGGCTGGGTAGTAGGGAAACGCGCGTCTGCGCGTTTAAAATACTTACGCCGAGTGCTAGGGGCCTTATACTTGCATTACTTGAGAACTTTTCAAGGATTCAAGATGAAGGTGTGTCGTGTGTGCGTCAAATCTTGGGATTGGATTGCAAAGCGGACCCCGGGCTCCTTGGCTATGTGCACTACGCCCGAAACGCCTTACGGAACTAAACCTCTACCCTCTACCTAACGCTTAGTTACATCGAATCGCGGCGTCAAAATATATTTGTGGGTGAGCGTGAGGTGAGCTTAAAACAAACTACAGAATAACGGGACTTTAGAGCACAACCGGGAAAACGCGAGGAGGATGCAAGGTACCTACTTACCTACCTACCGTCATTTATGAATTTCGAAAATCGACTACAAAAAAGAAACCAGGTATATATAATTAACGAACTTGCTCATATTTCTCAACCAATTCCCGTCGCCGCTGTTCTCCTGAACAGCGGGAGAGGCCCCGGACAAACATATTTTCGGTCCAACCTGATGCATCGAACTTCGTTCGCTTCGCTAGCTCCTTCGATTTATTTTGCGAAGTTACCGAGATATTAGTAGTAGTTATGACTAACAGCTAGTCATAGGTGATTGGATATCGTTCGAGTTATTGACTAACTCGTAATTATAATTATATTTGCACGTAACAATCATTTCATTCACTTACATTAAATTAATTTAAGTTCACTTAACTCATGTTTTCGAATACAGAACTACCTTAATAATTAACAGAAGACCTTTCCAATCTATGTATAGTAATAAGATAGATCGATTTAGTAGTAAGCTGAAAACAAACTATGTTTAGTCTTATTTTTAACATGCTGTTACCACCTGTATGAAAGAGCGTTTCCCCCTAATACAAGTGTCTAACTTAAAAGGGAGAAACGAACACTAAATGTACAAACCTTGTTGAAAATAAATAATTTTGATTTTGAATTTTGATTGATTTTGATTAGTCCGGCCAACGAAACTTAACCCACTAACATTCAATCACGCGACATCACTGTTAGTCAAAATGTATGAGTATGACTTAAATATTCGATGTTGCTACTTTTTAACCGACAAAAAAAATGGAGGAGGTTCTAAAGTCCACGCGTATTTTTTTTTATGTTAGTTTGCGTTTTATTTTCGTATGTAACGCATAACTTTTTACAGAGTGGTCCGATTTTGATAATTCTTTTTTTATTGGAAAGGGTATACCATCCCGAAGTTAGTCCTAAATAAATTTGAAAAAAATAACCAAACCTAAGGGTGGGAAACATGGGATGATTGATTGTTCACTCAATGATTGTAATGTATGACCCGAAGTTAACTATGAACTAGTAATTTCACATAAAGTATGAAATAAAACTTAAAAAAAAGGGAACCGCCTTCAAAAAACCAACCTGAAAAGCACATTTTTTTTTTGTATACCCCATTCCTTATCCAGTCCCTATCCTCTCTAATAATGCCTCGAAGAAATAATAATAGCGCGTTCGAAAATAGACAGAAATTGCATCCACTCGTAATCACCTGCATTTTGGTTTGGCACCGACTTCAAAATAGTTTTCAAGGTTTACTTAGTAGTAAATACCCAGATAATAGAGAGAGGATAGGGACTGGATACGGATAGGGATGGGGGAATATAAAAAAAAGACCAGATTGCACTCCGGGAGTGCCGGCATAAGTGAAAACTTGAATATTAACGTTGTGCATTTTTGATATTTTGGAATGGTCAGGGAATAATTTTGCACGAATTGCTTTAGGTAATTATCAGTATAAAATGTTATAAATAAATAAACCAATAAATATAAGGGGACAATTTACACAAATCGACCTAGTCCCATAGTAAGCTCAATAAGGCTTGTGTTATGGGTACTAGACGACAATATCCTTACTAATATTATAAATGCGGAAGTGTGTGTGTTTGTTTGTCATTATTTCACGTCGCAACGGAGCGTCGTATTGATGTGATTTTTTTGTATGGAGATAGTCTAGAAGCTGGAGAGTGATATAGGCTACTTTTTCAAGCGGGAAAACATCTAATTCCCACGGGAAAATTCAATATGTTACATTTTCCTAAAACCACGCGGGCGAAGCCCCGGGCATCACCTAGTATTTAATAGATAGAAATACTTAAATACATAGAAAACATCCATGACTCAGAAACAAATATTCATGCTCATCACACAAATATATGCCCTTACCGGGATTCGAACACAGGACCTTCAGCTTCGTAGGCAGGGTAGTATAAAAAAAACCTCGGTCGCCCAGGGATTAATCATTAATTAAATTAAACTAAAACTAAGTTGAATCTAAAAAGGCCCTCGAGACCTCGTACACAGGACAGGATGCTGGCATTTCCTCGCTGAATTGCAATGCTGCGGCGCTACCACGAACTTCGAAAGTCGAAGTTCGTAATACATGCATCCCTGTCACCGAGTAAGGGAGTGCGATAGAGATGGAAATACCGGAACTTCGACTTTCACCAGTTACATCAACCAGACATTTCAAGATTTCTGCAAATAACTTTTGCGCACTGGGACCCCAAGGACCGAGGGTCTCGACGCCAAAAGGTACAAAGTTGTACTCTCTGCCAAGGCCTATTTACCGACCCTTAGTAATAGGGTTCCTGTACGGATCCCTAGAAATGCCCCCAATAGAATAGAACTTAATGGCTTTTAATGATTTACAAATGATTGAGCTTGGTGTACTTATATAATATACATGTTCCTTTAATAACTGTATCAACTAACTGTAATAAAGATTTAGTTTAATTTAATGTGGCGTGGTAAGCACGTTATTATAAAGACATCAAGGGCAATCACTTCGATTCATCAAATCACCATGTCTGGTGGTTCGACGACCATACAAAACGTTTTTCGACATTCGCAGGCTAACGGGGTGATATTTTAAGAAACTTATGTAACACACTTTCATAAATTGACTTTCATTGGCGCGAAATTCCCCCTTTCCTAGAATAAACTTGTAAACTAATTTCAGAAATTAGTTTGTCACGTGACTTTGGGAAAAGAAATTCTGAAATGATTTTGTTACTTACGTTTCTTAAAATATCACACTGTTAGCCTGCGAATGTCAAAAAACGTTTTGTATGGTCGTCGAACCACCTTAACCGACTTCATTAGAACGAGTTTCTTTATACGTCTTCATGCTGGTCCGTCTGTCTGTCACCAGGCTGTATCTCAAGAACCGCGACAGCAAGACAGTTGAAATTTTCACAGATTATGTATTTCTGTTGCCGCTATAACTATAAACTAAAAACAAAATAAAATAAATATTTAAGGGGGGCTCCCATACAACAAACGTTTTTTTTTCGGGCTAAGTATATCTCAAGAACCGCGATACCTAGATAGTTGAAATTTTCACAAAATATGTATTTCTGTTGCCGCTATAACAACAAATACTAAAAACAAAATACATATTTAAGGGGGGCTTTTTTTTTAGATAATGGTACGGAACCCTTCGTGCGCGAGTCCGAATCGCACTTGGCCGGTTTTTATTTTTCTTTATTAAATACAAGCTGGCCGCGTATTAGTTTTCTTTAATAGCCTTTTAATTTAACAGATCAGAAATGAGGATATCCGCCGCAGAACCAAAGTTACCGACAGGTCCCGATAGAACCCTCTGAATCGCTAAACTTATATGGCTGTGGGCGGGCACATAGCACGCAGAACCGATGACTTAACACAATTACTTTCAGACGCAGGTTTAAAATTAAAAAAGTAGATCTTAACAATTTGTGTAAGTACTTTGTTTGCTATTTGTACACCCATGATAGTCTTAAAAACACATTTAATCAAATACCTCATACATATTATGTACCCATTAAGGGTCTAGTACTAGACCTTAGCGTACGACAAGGATAGACATAAATCTGTAAGTGCAGCTAGAATGGAGCGATCTGATTGGCCACCTCTTAATCCAATTTCATGCGCGAGAGTGCCCTATAAAGATCGCCAGAAGGGACATATTTTAACAGATATAGCCTGGCAGTTACTACATTTTATAGAAAATTGCAGAATGCTGAGGAAGGGGATGAGTATCTTAAGAGGTAATACTACGCGACGCGACAACTGCAGCTCAGAGTAAAAATCCGATACAGAAATCATCAAAATCGAGGTTTCGTTCTCGACTGTTTCCTCCTCCAAAACTTAACCAATCTTAACGAAATTTTGGAAATTGAATGGGAAGGAGACATTCTGTGTCGGACCGTTTTGATTTTTGTGCTTATTATTATACGATTTGTATACTAGGCGTCTGTTTGCGGTCAATTTATTTTGGCGTTTTAAGCGATGTTTGAAGTAGCCTAACTTCTATATAATCAAAAATATCCAATAAATAAAAACGTACCGACATAGATAATGATGATATTAATTTTGTATAAAAAAATTATTGATCTAGGTTCAAAAACCAGGGAGGAAACAGTCGAGAACGTTTGTATGGAAAAATGACCCATAGCATTCCCTCTTAAGTAGCAGTCCTTACTTCCTTTTTGATAATGTATCTTGTCCAAATATGTTTGTCATATTGTCCGTACATGCATCTAGATAAAGCAATCAGCATTATTATTCTACATATTCAGAGATCGAAATTACGCTTACGATTTATACTCATGATGAGTATACCCCCATATTAATATTAAGTATGTCAAAAGTAAAATGGCAACGATATTACTCAATACGGTTTCGACGACAGTAAATATAAATATTTTTTACATTACCAATAAATAAAACTTTCGCAATTACTAGGAAAAGTATAAGCTTTAACTTATTTTACCATTTTAAAGGTTTTAAAATGTTACTTAAAGAAAATAAAAATGAACTGACCCTAGACAATTGTATGAGTATTAAGTGTAGGTTTAATACCAAATAATGTCATACCCATTTTTTGCGCCTGAGGGACTGAAACTGATAAGATTCCTTATCGAAATAACTTAGCAATGTCGCCTTTTCTTTACAAATGTTCGCGGTTAATATTATTCATTACCTAGGAGACCTGTCGACTGCCTTGTTGCACAATGATCATAATAGGCATGATGCCTCATGTTCAAATTGATAACATAGTGATGCTAAATGGATAGTAAACCATCAAATTATCGTAATAAAGTATAAATTATAAAATATAATTAAAATCATAAAAAGATATGAACCTTGAAAGTTTAGAAATAATATGCATTTTTTTTATTGTCCAAGAGTAAATTAAAAGCTACCAATAGAATCCTTACGCTTTTCTAGAAACAACATTGTATGACAACTATGTACTTAAACGCAGTATTTCGCGACCGAAACAACTACCTATTTACCTGATTTTCCATACTACGATTAGTACAAATATACAAATGTGACGTCACAATTTTATAGACACACAGTATGAAGCGTTTCGCGCTGCCGCCAGCGAGGTCAATCTTTATCTCAATTTTCTTGGTATTTATGTTCTTTAATTGTAGTAGCTCCCATACAAACATTTGTTGCTGTCCAAAAACTGGTTCGAATAACGTCACAAAAAAATCTTAGTCATCATCCCTATTGACCCTATTATTATACTTCCTCACGGATTGCCTCTGTATTTCAAAGATGCGTATATGCAGAGCAGATTAAATATTTTTTCCAGTGCCACTTGGAGTCATTACAGGTTTAAAGATGACGAAAACGTGATATTTCAGTGCAAACAACGAACAACCTATGTTGTTAGCCCGTCATCAACAGCACACTTCAACCCTAATGGATATTACGACACCCACTGGAAGCAAGCGTGTGCTATTTGATCCGACACCACACGAGGTTGTGATATTGTTTGCCTATTTACTAGTACGTTTGAGCATGTAGCCAAAAGTGTTGCCATTTAGCGTTCGGCCGAGCCTTGAAGACTCGAGCTTTGAAGCTAAGACTAGCGTTAGGGTGAGTATCCGGTTATCCACCAAAGATGTGTAGCTAAACTGTGAAACGGTGTGACCTTGTCCAACGGAAATGTGCGTGTAAAATGAGCGGAGCGAGGGTGCGCAGCGAGGCTGTGAAATGTATGCAGGAGAGCGGACCTCGCTTCGCTGAGCCCATTTCCACCAGTGCTGTGCTAAGCGAGGATAGAAAAATGAAGCATTCCCATTGGTGGACTTTTTCTTCGCTCACCGGTCAACTCGCACAGTTCAACTGGAAGGGTGAGTCTGAACAGCCCTGTGCCAATTCGGAACGTGCTAATGCGCCTCACTACAACCGCCACGCCTAACGTAACTAGACCTCGACCTACACATAGTTACTACGAATCGCGGCGTCAAGATTTAATTGTAGGTGAAGGGTGAGGTGAGGAGAAAACAAGTTACAGAATAGCGGGGCTGATGTAGTACTGTGAAGCCTAGTGTGAGCCCTGTAGGGTCTTTAAGGCTCACCCAAGCTCTAACTCACAGCACACAAACTAATTATATCATGACCAGTCATTTAGTAACATAGTAACAATTTCGTGGTCGTAAAACCGAAGACATTACTTTTATAACCGACTTCATAAAGAGGTCAATTGGGCGATTACTGTCAGAATGTTGTGGTCGTTGGCACCACTTAGTTTCAGAGGTTTTATATGATTATAATTATGAATAATGTAGTATGATTTTTATAGGTGTGTAATTGTGTATATTTGTGTTACATTATTCCTTTGTGTCATCACCTTTGTATCAACTGTAACTTTTCCAAACAACGAAAACACTACCTAATCTACCTACTACGTACGAAACGCTACTTACCATCAGCAGGTGACAAATGAGTCAATTGGACGAAGGATTACTAGATATGTCTATGTCCTAGGTGGATATATAGGTAGATCTGTGATATGTCTCAACGATTCACAAATACCATGTCTTGCTATTCGAATTTTGGAGCGAAAAGCCAAGAATTGACAACATTTCAAAATATGTATTGATGCCTAAATCGAAAACCATTTCGGTAACTGTTACCGGAACGTAATAAAGTAGTTTTTAGTTTTTTTTTGCAATAGTTTATAGAAAATCGCGAAATAGTATAACCGTGTACTGTGCTTTCGTGTACGTGTGCGTGTGCGTGCGCGTGTGCGTGCGCGTGCGTGTGCGTGTGCGTGTGCGTGCGCGTGTGCGTGTGCGTGTGCGTGCGCGTGTGCGTGTGCGTGTGCGTGCACGTGCGCGTGCGTGTGCGTGTGCGTCCGGAGGAGTGTTAGTCGTACTGTACCGCGACCCTAAGCGCGCGAGCCGAGCGAGCGAAGCGAGCGTGCCGCGGCAGCGGCCGGCGAAGCGCCAGAATCAATAATGACACAACATCCATCGAAATTTTTACGAATACAGATTTTTCAGTTTTTTTTTTAAATCGCGCCGGTGTACACTTTATCACATTCACCTTCGTCCGACATATTTGCGATCACTAAACAAAATAGTGAGCGGCATAGATACCTTTCAATCGCATCACTCAATGCCCTCTTTATTTTTGCCCAAGTACCCACATTAATTATAAAGCAGTCTGGATGAACGCGTTCTGTAACATTCGGTAGATAGAATTTTATGAATGTATAATTTTTCTGTGAGTGTGTTTATAGGCTTTAACATTATGAAGTGTGACACGACCATGACATTGAATGATATGACTAACTAATCAGATGACTACCAATCATTATGACTTGCGAAAAAAGTCCTTACAACAATTATTATAAACTAGATTATTGCCTTTAACATTTTGTAATTGCATACCACCGGGACATTGAATGTTATGGCTAACCAATTTTATGACTAACAATAATGATGACCTGCAAAAATCGGAACTCCAATTTATATTGTTAAATTTTATGACTCTGATATGACTAGAAAAAAATATGGTGGAAAACGTTATGGAGTGAGAAAATCGGATCTTAAATTTTATGGCGAACAATAGAGACCCTTATTCAAGAGAAATGGCAGCCTTGAGTCGAGGGCGAAAGCTGACGTTATAATTGAATAACGACCTTCTGAAATTCTACTTTTCAATTTTATATTTCTGAATGAAAATCATAATTTAGGGAGACGAAAATATAATTATTTATTTTCAGCCATTCTTCCTTTACGTTTCCTCTTGTTCGTTATAGAATAACCCCAATACAATTAAATACCAATGGGCCCGCAATACCATCTTTTATAGCCTCAATAACGTCATAATTATAAATTAAAAGATAACGATTCGCGTGTCCAGTCCCCAAACAACCATCCAATACTAAAACGCCATAAGTCCAATACAAAGTACAAAAGGAAACTACCCGTTTGATACTAGTGTACTACTAAAAGCCACTGGCAGCACTGATCATTTATAGATCTTATTACGTTGCAATAAGCTTCAGTTTTGGTCAGTTAATTGCGCGCTCGATGATGCCATTGTGTTGTGGATTAAAACGTTGTAACTGTGTCACTAATTGGAGGGAGTTAAGGCGTCTTGGCTCAGACGAGGAGGTGTAAACCCAACACGCTTCTCACGATGCTAATAAAATAATATAGCGATTGCATTACATATAATATATGTATGGACGGACAGAGTAATTAATTCAAGAGTTCTGTTCTTCACACGCGAGACGTAGGAATGTAGAGTTGGGGACTTGTAGAGTTGATGGTTTCAAACGATTTTCTTTTGTACAGATCAACTCATATATATTCATATTGAGGGTTGAGCTGTCAAACCCGATAAATCGTGATGATTGGTTTTTGAAATAAGAACTCAAACGCATGGTACTATTATCAAAAATGTTTTTACGCAATTTATAAATTTGGGTTGACTGCTCAGCCTTCGATGTATATACATTGTTTTTTTTAATAAAGAAAGATTAATTGATGCCTTTCATTTTTTTATAAATACATTTTATGACCAGGTGTGACCTTGGAATTTATTTTATTATCATTTGGGACCGAGTGGCAAAGTCTTGATTTGAAAGAAAGCATAGCAATTATTTTATCAAACACTAAGTTAAGTCATTAAAAATTTTACTGATGAATATGATTTAGGTTTTGTATTTTTTTCCTCTATCATCTATTATCATTTGCAGGTTTATTAAGTCACTAATAGGTTTTTAATACGCAAGGTTTATGGAGTAAAATTTAAATTGCCTACTTAACACAAGCCAATTCTGGGATATTCCCAACCCCAGATCAATCACGGCACTAAACTGTTTGTGTATGAGAAAAAGAGATGAATGCAATATGTTTTCAATTGATATGAAAAGGATGAACTTAGAATTATTACGTCACAGCGGGGTATCTTCCTCCGCCTCTACCAGTTCATAACTCTTTGAAAACACAAACGACTTTTTCATTCTGTTACGTACCTATTGCTGGTTTTGTGTTAGAAGTTTACGAAAGGGTAGAATGTAGGAAGCGATAGATGTTGTTTTTGTCATTTTGGCGGTCGCGTCGTTGATTTTGGTAGTGGTGCTCGTTAGGATGGTATCTTTTAGTTTATTTTCATAACTACCCATATCTATCACTGTTAACGATGTTTATTCAAGCAGTTAAGACGGGGTGACCAGCGATTAGTGATGTCGCGGGACTGTTCTACTTTTAGGGCAAATCAATGTTTTTGAGCTTTGTTTATTATAATGTATATGATACTCCACATCAGCGAACCCCCATTTTGTATGTACACCACACGTGCGGTCCGCGTCAGTTTCGTTAGTCACTTTATGGCCCTTGGCTGTTAAAAGGTTGCCGACCGCTGATGTAAATAGTTTACAATATTCTACATTGATATTTAAAAATGCTCAAGATAGTAGTAGAAGTCTACTAAATCGGACTGGATTGGGCAATATTATTTTGATAAACATATTATGTATAGGTATATGTAGCTTGATGGATTTTAGTTTAAAATTGTTAAAGCTTTATGATTACCTTAAAAAACAAAATAGTAATTCTATTTTAAAATGTAATATTAGCTACGGTAGCCTAATGCATGTGGGCATGCGGCTGTCAAGCGGCGGTCGTGGGTTCGAATCCCGGCTTGTACCAATGACTTTATCAATAGAAAGCGTCCATGACCCAAGAACAAATATTCGTGCTCCCACACAAATAAATATTCGAACCCAGGACCTCTAGCTTCGTAGGCAGGGTCACAACCAACTAAGCTGAGCTGGTCGTCAAATATGATTTGTATCGCTTAATTAGGTACTCCATTATTTTCGGATTATCCTCCACCACCCAACCCCATAGTCACCCTATCGTAATAAGGCATAAGTTTAGTAGCTATTTGCTCTTTTATAGCTAGCCTGGTAATGATGTTGTAGCCACGGTAGCCTCCCCCCTTAACCGCTCAGCTGACTAATGAAGCACTGACGGTCTTTGTAGATCGTGATTGCTTCTGATTTGTTATTATAAATTGTGAGTCCATAGATTACAGGTCGATGGTGTAATTGCAGGTGACTGCTTGTACATACACGAGATGGTAATTAATGGGTTTTTATTTTAACAGAGATATTGATACCTAGAGATTGTTTTTAGACTTCTAGCGAGTTTTAGTACATTGCCGCGTTTAATGGAATTCGTCGGTTTTCAATGCAACGTAGTTTTAATACACTGCCGGGTTTGATGGAATTCCTCGTATTTCATTACAATTTACAATGTAATGAAAATCGCTTACGAGTTGTTTTACAAACGCCAACATAGTTAACTGACCATCCTGTATTTATATTAAACCTTATCACAATGCATATAAAGTGCACGGATGGTCAGTTAACTGTGGTGGCGATAGTACCATGCAAATGGCCCTTAAGGCTTTTGTTGTGGGTACTCGGTGATACTTAGGTACATTCTTCTGTCTACACTAATATTATAATAGGAACAGTCTGTGAGGTTGTAGCTTTGTATGAAGGAGGTCCAGAATTCCCTCTAATCCTTTGAGAGGAGCCCAGTGCCCTGTAGTGGGACGGCCGATGAAGATTAAGGGGGCGATATCCGGAACTACTCCACACCCCGTAGCATGGTCGGCCTTATCACGCGATAAGTGACTAGATAGGAGCGTCGTCTCGTTCTATCGAACAGTGTCAGCCAGTGACGGACGCTCTATCCTGTCACTTATCGTGTGATAAGGTCGACCATGATACGGGGTCAGGGAATCTGAAGCTCGTTGCTAACCCTTCATTTTTTGAGAGTTTCTGTGTTCACAGCTAGAGATAAAATATAGGTCTCTTACTCTCAAGTCTCAACACATCCTCGGGAGCTCTGGCCTTAATCACCACCAAGAATAACACCACATACAGAGCAAGTGGTGGTGTTATTGGCTGCGGTCTGCTGTAAGGTGGAGGTCTACCCAAATCGGGCTGCTCCTAATAGTCCTAATATGAGAGAAAATACAATCCGCTTTGCCTTACCCAACATGAACATGAACATAGGCACCACACCCAGCCAGGAAGGAAGCCTGACCCGGACCAGCCGGATATACCAGGGACGCAGTGGGGAGTGACACGTTCTGGGATGGGAAGGGAAGACCGACCAGCCGCTACCAGTCGGCTACAAGCGACCGAAGGATACTTCGTCGGGGGATGAGCGTTGGTGAAATGATGCACGTTGCTGTAAAAAAACTATTGTTGTAAGTTACAACAGTATTGTTAGTGAGTTCAGTGGGTTGAAATCTTTTTGCAAGCTTTTATTTAACTTGACCTGTTCGTTTGTTTGTTAGTTAGTGTGGGGCAAATCTGGAAACTGAATTTTGAACCAGTTAACCTCAACAGATTGACCTGAAATCTTGGGTAATACTATAGTTTGGATGACAATTCAATATTATGGTACCATCAAGCTGATCTGATGATGGAGACAGAAGGTGGCCATGGAAATTCAGTACTTAACCGACGTGACCCCGTTGAGTTTGGGCTCGTTAGTATCGTCTCAATGAGTTGATGACGGTATACAGAAAAGTATACAGTTGGCTATAAAAACTTGTACCAAAAATGTTTTTTTTCAACAAAAACTTATTACTAAATATAGCTGTCCCAATATCACACATCCTCTTAAAATATACACTACTTATTACAACATATCTATTTTATTACTTACTCTTTACTCTCTGGCTAAGTCTGGTCACAACTTAAGCCCCTGCCTCGTTTAGCCGCATTTTGCCTTGACAATATTACACTGCATTAAAATAAAATAGCAACTTATAAATGATTATACTTCTGCAATCTTGCTCTTCATCTCTTATTTGAATTTAAACCTTGATACAAAGAGTTTAGATTCAAATTGAGATGTAGAAGTTGTTAGCAAATCATGATGTTGGCGTGAATGAGTTTATTTATTAAAGTTAAAGGGGTAATGTGGATGCTGGTTCTATTTGCATTGTTTTTGCCTTTGGCTTTGCGTTAAGTTAGTTCTCTTCCTTAAAACTTTGGCTTGCCAAAGCGATAATGCCAAGCTTGTATTATCTTTTGTTCTATTTGAAGTACATTCGTATACTTAGTCAGTGGACAGCCAACTTTGTGAGAAGTAAATGCAAAACTATCTGTCAGAAACACAATCAAATAAAGGTGTATAATAAGAACCATCTCTTCATCGCAGACAATACTTTCAATAAATAAATCGCACGCAAATTGGTTCATACTTTTCGAAGCTACGATGCCACGGACAGACACACACAATATTAAACTTATAACGCCCCTCGTTTGCGTGGTTTAATATAGCATATTAGCTAAAATGTTACCTACCCTATACTACACTGAAAACAAAAAGATTCCACTCAGTATTCTAACCACTTCACAGCCAATAACACCCAATCAAGTCAAAATAACGCTTACAATAAACCCTGCATTAATAGTTAACTCATAACCGTCGGACACCCAAAAAACACAAAAAAACACACGGACAAACATTTTTATACATCTTTTAATATAGTTATCAAGGGACTAACACATTTGTAAAATGGTAGCCATACTTGACACCTCGAGTTTGGTCGATTGTGTTGGGAAATAGAGTTGTACTGTCCCTTTCTTACACGTTTAGTTGGATAAGGATGGCTTGGAAATTTCGAGAGGCGGTGGCACCGTGTGGTTTCGAGGTATGCGTTGGTGCAATGATGTCACAGTTGAGACAGATACAGCAGGCTGGCTTAGGTGACGTCCGTCGCCCGCACAAAAGTCCTTGGCGGGCGTGCCACCTATAGGTGCGCCCCATTGGCGAGGAAGGGAACAGACGTTCCCCGGAGTTGAGTCCGCAGTGCGACAGCCGCTGGTGAGGCTGCGGAAGTGTGCCTAAGGCGTTCCCGTGGTCTCGCCTTATAGCGTAGAGGCGGCACATAGAGGGGTTTTTATGGGTATACCATAGGCCTCATTAGCCGACATGGGAGTCCCACTCCCACATAACCTCCAGGGTCCGTTCCCGCGCCCTGGTGATATGTGTAACGCATTTTCCCCTTTTTTTTTTAAAAAAAAAGGTTGGTTTAGGTGAGATTAATTCTAGATACACACATACTACATATACACATTATTCAATCCTGTTTCCGGCGGAGGCAGAGATCACGGTTTTGTTGTTACGATCGTGACAACCCTTGCTTCATTCACTTTCACGACAATTTCCATGCATGCTCGTCGGGGGTACCCTTGACCTGAACTTTCTTTAGAAGTTCTTGGAAGTGGTTGAATAAAGTTCGCCTAGGTATTCCCATTTCAATTTTTGAAGTGAAAACTTCTTTAGCGGCGCTGAGCACTTTTTGGGATGGGGAAAAATTGTTAAATACGCGATAGAATATAGTGACGTCAGATGTGAAGGAGGTCACAAGCTTTTATATTTTGCTGCTAGCCGATTCGACTTCATTCAAAACTGAACGCTATTCGTAAGAGTATAAAGCCGTTAAACACTTTTTGCAATAGCATATTCTGCAAATAAATTTGTAATTTTGTTCACGCGTCCTTCACCGTTTTGCTATTGAGCAAATTCGAATAGTTCGAATTTGGACGTTATTCCTAAAGAGATAAGGCTTTGAAAAATATTTACCAACGGCAAAAACAAATTGATATTTTGTTCACCGCCGCCGTCCGCTGTTCTTGCAAATTCGAATAGTTCGAATTTTGACGTTATTCCTAAACAGATAAAGCTTTGAAAAATATTTGGCAATGGCAAAAACAAATTGGTATTTGGTTCGCCGCCGGCCCGTCGCACCCAACGCGCCCGCGGCCCGTCCGCCTAAATAATTGATAATTGGTTATAGCGCCAAATTCATTTTTAGGGTGACACCGTAAGATGTCACGTGACCTGATCGAAAAACTGTTACAATGTTATTGAGTTTTCACTTCTGCCGGCACTCCCGGAGTGCGACCCGGTCTTTTTTTGTTAAGCTGTTGTCACCCATCCTCTCCACATCCCTGAATTATCTTAGCATAGGTACTGTAAGGTAAGACTATAATTATAGACTTTAAAGCTTGAATGAAGAAAGGTACAGAGAGGTACCTATCATCAGGAAGACCCTACGGTTCTTTGCCACCATCGTAGATAATAATAAAATATCTTTCTCATCCAAGGGTGCCTGAGATATTTCACTCACCGACAACAAGTGTCATCAGAGGTTTAGTTTCGTTAGGCGTGACGGGTGAGGTGAGGCCCATTAGCCCGTTCCGAATAACAGCCGGGCTTAGGTACTACGAATGATTACGCTTAAGTTACTACAAATCGTGGCGCGCGGCGTGAAGATTATTTGTGGGTGAACACATTGAGGTTTGAGGTGAGTTACAGAATAGCGGGCCTGCTGTCATCCTGTCTCTCGTGCGTCACCCAACGGGGGTCCTTTGTACGGTGCTGATAAATGAATCTCGCTTGAGAATGTTTAATATTATAATTTGATATTTTAAAACGGATAAAGATATTAAAAGTCACGCTTCCAAGTGTTTATTCAGCGCGATGCTGGCGTTTCGCCTTGTTTGTTTCTTTGTGCGTGTGATTAGTTTTAAGGTCGCTGACCTGAGGTATTTGTAGGCGGGTAAGGTGGGTAATATGTTTATTAAAAGATACAATACAATACAAAATGTTTTATTTGTAAAACACAGGTATGTACATAGCTGTCATTGTTGTTGTGTTGTCCTGATGGAGTTGACCTTTCACATGTAATGAGCATTTGCCAGAAATATGTGAAAACTCAAAACTAAACCGGACCGTTTTAGCAAGTATTCCAGTGAGCATTTTAGCGAAACGACCGTAAATTTCCTTCGAGCTTTTTGCTGAGCCGAGCAATTTTGTTATTTGTTCCGCCGCCATCTCTCTCCGACCACACCAGCGGGGTAGCACAACTGACGCCGCACCGCGACGCGAGTCGAGAAAGATCTACCCTCCTCTTTCTATTTTCCACGTGCGAGTGAGACAGGACAGACCCAATCGCGCGCGAAGCGACTGAGCAGCAAGTTTTTAGGTACTACTATAGCATTTAGGTACGCGTTCGCCAGCATGATCGTAAATATGTTCGTAGCGATGTTTGGCTCTGTCCTTGGGTCTGTTCGTTGTTCAGTTCGACAAATTTAAAACCGGCCAAGTGCGAGTCAGACTCGCGCACGAAGGGTTCCGTACCATTATCTATGTATAATAAGTCACAAAAATCGCGTTTGTTGTATAGGAGCCCCCTTAAATAATTATTTTATTC
Organism: Epinotia ramella; assembly: GCA_947578815.1. Lineage (NCBI taxonomy): Eukaryota > Metazoa > Arthropoda > Insecta > Lepidoptera > Tortricidae > Epinotia > Epinotia ramella. Next base: position 612,455 of record OX388221.1, read on the forward strand.
TGTTTTTTATTAAGTATATTTTGTCATAGCGGCAACAGAAATACATCATCTGTGAAAATTTCAACTGTCTATAATTATCACAGTTCAGGAGATACAGCCTGGTGACAGACAGACGGACGGACAGCGGAGTCTTAGTAATAGGGCCCCGTTTTACCGTTTGGGTGTAGGTACGGAAACCTAAAAACGGCGAATGCACGATGTTCTTTGAATGCTCTTGGGTTCATTTCAAACCCCGGCTCGTGGTCACCGGTAAAAAAAATGTAGGTTTTAAAGAGGTACGAACAATCATTTGATCGTTAAAAGTAGCTTTTCGGTGAAGGAACACATCGTGAGGAACCAGTCTTATCTCTACAAGGTATAGTTTTCCTTCTGGGCTGCAAGCCCAGATGGCAGTCACTTTGGTAAAACTAGTGCTTACGCCAAGTTTTGGGATTGGTACAACCGGGAAAAACAATTAGAGGATGATGAGGGTGATGATATCTTTTGTCTAAAGATGAGGAATTAATTAAACGGTTTTAACGGATTTTATCGCGAACATTTATGCATGTAGATATGGGTATCAAGGTATGAGGTATGAAAAGTATGAATTTGAAAAAAAAAAACATTTAAGTAGGATTTTTTATCGTTCACATTTAAAAGATAGTACTGCCGGTTAAATTAGTTTGTTATTTTTGTACAAAATTCAATATGCAATTAAGCACAAGAACATAAAATCATGCCTTAGGTAAGTAGGTAAGCATCCCGTGCTGCCGTCTATTTAGGCGAACAAATATATTATTTAGGTAAACGACCTATTCGTCATCATCGTCATATCAGTCGAAAAAACATCCACTGCTATACAATATACATAGTCCTCCCCCAAAGAGTGCCACAATGACGGGTCCGGCGCCACCCGCATCCAGCGGACCGGTCAGCACTTTATTCACAAAACTTAAAATGCCTATGTTTAATAAAAGCATGTGTTTGCGGCTTTTGCAGTCGAGACTCTCGGGCCGTGGAGTCCAGGTGCCCACCAACTGGTCAGGATGCTGTGCTAAGAGCTTGTCCAGCCAGACCACTGGAAACCACAGAGCTGGCTCGTTCCTCACTCAACGGATCAGCATAGCGATCCAGAGAGGGAACGTTTAATTGTATTTTTTATTTAATTGTACCATATCTGCGAGCCCTTAATAATAATTATGTAAGTATTTTGTTCCTTTCTCAAGAACACAAATGTCATAGTGTCAGATAAAGATAAACAAATTTTATTTTAATGGCATTTTAGTTAGAATAGGTTTGTTGAATGTTTATGTATACCTACGTGAGTGCAGCCACAAATCTGTACTTTGTCACTAGCGTAGGTGTGGGATTGATATGGTTCTTCGTAAATTGACCGATTCTTTTGTTAAACTTTATGTATCCGTCTTGTAATTGTACCCTAACATACAATGTCCGCGCGTCGGGATTGCCCATAAACGCGACACTCAATTTTACGAGCCACAAACAAGTGACGATCGCAACTAATGATGCGACAGTTCTGATACGATATCGACAGAATTTTACACAAATGAAACTTAAGAGGAAACACAAGGGCCGTTTTTCCATAGAAACGTAGTCCCCTGTTTTGCCCCTGGATAATGGCAGTAGAGCAATATTTTTTTTCCATAAACTATTGACATGTTCCCATTGTTTTCCTTTTTTTCATAAATTTATTTTTAAAAGAGATATTAACCTTCAAAAACCTAAGAAAAATGCCAGATTTTCCGATGTGTTCAAACATCCAGAAAACAATTTTGACTAGATTATTAAAAAAAAGGAAAACAGGAACACGGCCAAAGCCTTTCTTTGATTTTTAATAAAAAAAATAGTTAAATAGGTCAAGTTTTCGAGAAGAAATCAGGGGACTACGAAACGTTGATTTTATTTACTTTTGATAGGTATTTTCGGTCCAAGCTGTAGTTGTCTCTACCGCGCTCTGCGGGGGGAGGCTTGAGGTTGGCGCAACAGCAATACATTTTACAAATACCTATTTCTCAATTATCTCGCCCTTAGTGTTTCCTCTTAAGCTAGTCGCCCGAAGGCCTAATAAAAGGCATGCTCTTCTTCGGTGGTATTAAGGTACCTAAACGTCCTTAGTCCTTGACGAGGCACTAGTGTATGGCATGGGCACTTGATTTCAAATCAATATGGGTTACAAACTAACTAAGAGGATTTTTCTTTATTCGAATACAAGGCATTTCACTTGGATACTTTTTGCCCGTGTCATACACTATTGCAACGTCGAAGACTAGGTAGTTTACCTTATATCATTCTAAACTGGATCAGAATTTGTGTTCATTTGTTTTGAAACAAAACAAACTACTCTATTTCAATTTATAGGTTTATATTTTCTTGTATGGATGTGGCTTGAGGTTATACATGCTCAGATAAATTGTTAATACCTAATATTTAGACATAAAACATATTTTTATTGACAAACAATATCTAGTTCCATTTAAGAAGTAAGAAGTATCCTTACTATATAAGGCTTAGACTTGCAATAAAGCAAAGAAAGGAAAGTGAATTTTATCAGCGAATTTCTAACAGGTCTGCGACTATAGTTCTTTAACAAACAGTCATGCCTGCAAAATAAATTGAAACGTTTCCATATTAATCCAAATGATTCCAAATATTCCAATACAATGTGACCCCAGACAACAGTGCCCCATCACTAGCACTCCCACACTGAAACAAAATACTCGCAATGAACGAATTTATCTCTCCCTAACTTCTTATCTTTTGGTTTCTTTTTATCGACCGTTTAGTGACTAAACAAAGCTCCGAGACGATACCCATTTTTTTGCAACATAAATATTTTACTTATGGGTTTATGAATCAACAAAATTATTTAGATGGCATTCGGTTGTAGATTCGTCGCTGTATTATAAACAGTGACTTTGCTCAGGAACCTGACGGTCCTGAGTTTGAATCACGGTATGATAAGAGCGAATATTCGCGTCTTAAGCATACTCGTACATCAATGGTTTTATGATTAGTTAAGTTTCAGGGTAAAATAAGTTTTTATCACTTTTTACTCTTAAGTTTTGTCATGGCATAGACGCTAATAAAGCTTTTATCAGCTAGGTCTAAGCATGAATACTTGTTTCTTTGCATTCAAGTGCTTATATCTATTAACTACTGCAACCACAGAGTTCTTTGAATATACCTAATTATGGTGTTCCCAATATCGTCGTCATCATCATATCAGCCGAAAGACGTCCACTGCTGGACATAGGCCTATCCTAATATATGGCAGTTCTATTACCATCTAAAATATGGTATTAGACGTTTAGAACTGCAATCGTATACGGTAATGCAGTAAACAGGCACCACCAACCGTTAGATTAGATTAGATTTATTTTAAAAATTAGGTATAATATAGATTCGCATACAATGTCTAAATTATAAGAATCCTTATTGCGAAGATAATTTAAATTTTATGATAATTCATTTAATTAACTATAATATTGCTGTGCCCTTGCCGGGATGTCTCTGCACGATTTTTCTCGCACTATCCGTCTCTCTCTTATTACCATACCCCGGGGTTTTGGGTGCGCGAATGAATGACATAAGCCAAAGAATAGGTATGAATTAAATAACAGAATGTATACTTACCTACTGAATAATTAATTGAATAAAAAAATACAAAAAAAACATACGTTCAATTATTGATTTATTTGAGAATATTTCATTTAACTACGCTTACGAAGCCGCGGATAACATCTAGTATGATATCAAATAAATGCTCAGTAATTTATTATCAACCAGTAATTTATTAGTTCTTACTCAAGTATTTATAAATTAATAAACACTTCAGAGATATCTAACGTCAAGATTGATATTTGACATTCAATGTCTGTCATACATACCGTGCCTTTGTCTTATGTAATTTACATATACGCAATAGCATTTTCAAAATACTATATAACAGTTAATACAAACATGCCTTCACGGAAAAAAGCTCGTTACGAGTTCGTGCATTCGTGGATAGAAAATAATCCAGAAATAGAGGTTCGAGATTCAATGTTCTTTTGCACCAAGTGTAATGAAATAAAATTGTAATTAAATTGTAGTTTGTTTACAATTCGCAGGAAGGTATTTATTCATTAGGCACAATATGATTATTTGTCAATATAACCTATCTGTTTATCTCTACTCTTTCTCAAGTTATTCCCGCACCCAAAACCCCGGGGTATGCTTATTACAAAACTTAGAAAGGGACGTATAGTGCGAGAAAAATCGAGAGAGCTCGCGCGCCGTCTTGTGATAGCCGTGGGCAGACATAATAAAAATTGCAACGCCTTGTAAAACAACATGATTATGCAATAAATGATATAATATGATATGACCATTGACAAAGTGGAAACAAATCAGCGATCAGCTTAGATACATCGAGGAAGCGATAATGACGAATCCACAAATTGAAAGAATCTGCGTTCAAATAAGATAATGATCGGTCATCTCATTAAAGATTTAATGATGGAAGACGCCGATCGCACCCGTAATGACGCCTAATGATCCCGGTCGTTATAAACAAAAGTATTATTTTATAAAGGCTTAGATTGGTTAGGGTTGTGTGGGCAAAGGTCAAGAGCCATGACTTCTAGTTCTGTAACTTGAACAGTTTATGATAGGTAGTTTTCATATGCACGCAAACCCTTTAACTTTTGAACATAGGACAGGTGACTTTTTTGACACTGCATAGCCCAAATGCTTTTGTTCCAGCTCATATCCCAAAAAATACGTAAACACTAGTTTTTGTGAAAGCTACTCTCATCTGACCTTTCAACTCAAACCCAGTTTGTAGAGGGCTCATCATATCAGCCCAAAGGCCACCACTGGACATAGGCCTCCCCCAAGAGTGCCACAATGAGCGTTCCTGCGCTAGGCGCATCCAGCGGACTCCCACAAGTTGTCGACCTACTGGACTATATTCGTTTTCAAGTCTAGTCAAAGTACTCATTAAGAAATTTGAAGTTATATTGATCTATCGTCACAATTGATTGATGTTTTTGGAGTAAATAAACTTCGGTTAATAAGCCCAGGACCGAGCAGCTTGGAGAGTGATGGTGAAGAGCGCCCACAGCCGTCACGCCCCTCAGCCATGAGGATACGACAAGGAAGAAGGAAGAAACTTCGGTTTTCTACTATACCATATATATTCCATAGGAGACTGGAAAATCGTGAGATACAAATCACGGACCGACCCGGATAACGTGCCCGCTTTTGTTGCGAGGCAGCTAGATAAGTCACCAGGCTGCTGAAGGACATAACGTCTTTACGAAGATGAGTCTACCCGAGATGAAGTCCAAATTGGAGATGTCCTCGTCGCTCTTACTTATGCTGTTGTTGCTGCTAAGGCTGCTGCAAAACGACTGGCCGATCCTCTACCACCGCAGAAAACTACTGATAGAATGAACAGCGACAAGGACGGCTTCATTTTGGTAGACAGAAATAAGTCTACGTGTCGCAACCTGTGTGTACTGCGTCGGCTAGTTCACTGAAGCTGACAGCAGTCCCGACGATATTATTACGTGTCCCGTCTGCACTACTTGACGAAAGCCGAAGAGATCGTCTTGTGAAGACCAACTTCACCCTGAGCGTGGAGCGGTTGGAGTCCCGCCAAAAAGTGAATTTCAATTCACTTGTGGTGAGAGTGCCAACGACAAGCTGGCGACCTTCATGAAGGAGGAGTTCTTGCGGAAGGGTGTAGTTTTTCGGCGATTTCGAGGCCGGTTATTTGACAACCTTAACGTGATATTGTGCTACTTATAAGTTTTATACATATATTGATAATATGTATATTAGTCTGTAAGGTATTTGTAAATATGGGCCTCGTTGCCTGAGACAGATAAATAAATAGATGAAAATCATATACAGAACCTCAGTTCCTCAATAACCGATCATTAGCCGAAGCATGATTCAGCAACCCGGCCCCAGTCGAGACCATTCACAATTATGATTTATTACCTAACAATTATCTGGCGATATCACCAGCCTTACAACCACAAGGTCCTATATGACTAACCTACGATACTACATATATCCTTGTCAATTTAAGTATGAGATTGGTAGGATAACGATTCTATAGTAGCTTGTGACATTGTATATGGAATGTGGTATGTGGTAGCTGCTTCGGAGAATGAATCGTGAATGTTCTTGCTGCTAAAATGAAGATGTTTTTAAAGATGTTACGCACGATTAAAGTACGTCATTAGTTGTGATGCCAGTTGAGTTGTAAATAATATTGCAAATTAGGTATTATCACGAGCAACGAAAAGCTCCAGGAATGTCGCCTTCGTTGGGTCACGTCTCTCACAGGCTATCTATATGTAGGGAACACATTCCATGGCCTAGTCCTTGACGGCCCTCGCACTGCGACAGACCTAAGCGATGGCTGGACGTCGTAAAGGCTGATATGAGCGAAAGCGGGCTCACAAAGGAAGGCGCCCAGGACCGTGCAAAGTCTCCACTTTCCGGTCCGCTTTCCTACTCGCTTTCCTCCGAAGTTAGGAAAGCGGACCCTGGCAAAGGCCGGGACAATGCTAGAAAAAGAAGATTGTCACGAGCAATAAAAGGAATATGTTTATTCATTTAAGGATCACCAACAGATAATACAGCAATATGCTAAAAACTAACCGGCTTAGCCACTTACAGGTGAACACAGCTCACATGTTGTACGGAATGTCGATGTACTTAATGAAGAATTACCCTACCCGTTCTTATGGCTCTTTGATGTAGTGTAAGTGACTGTGTGGTGAATGGGCGTTTTTCAAAAAAAGTGTACAAAACTTTTTTTTGAGATTTCTTTTCGACTTTTTTTCTTGTACTTATGAGGATCGATAGTGTCAACGATTCTGAGTAAGATAAACCAAAAAAAAACGAAATCTGAAAAAAAAAAGTTTTTTTGAAAAACGCCCTAATCGCTGTTTAATGTCATCATTCTCAACTGAAAACAATGTTTTATATGACATAAACACATGTAGCCAAGCCGTAAAGGCAATCTGAATGCGTGGGATTATAAAAACGTATGCACGTAATTTCATTTGATACTTACCTATTTAACAGTTTTTCGGCGAAGGAAAAAATCTTGAGGAAACCCCCCCACTCACATGGGCTAGTTTTCCCTCTGGGTTGGAAGGCCAGACAGCAGTCGCTTTCGAAAACTAGTGCCTATGCCAAATGATGAGATTAGGGGCCATAGCGGATCCCGGGCCCCTTTAGGGTACCTAGAGCCGGGAAAAACGCAAGGTGGACGATGCCAACGGACAAACAAACAGACTTACAATACATTTCCCATTAAATCCTCGCACACACTTAGGTAAACACATTGTCTCATCCCTGTCTACTAACGAGTAACGCCGCGGGAGACGCATAGCGTTTTCATTCGGCATCAACTTACGATAACACTGCCAAACCAAAATACAATCGAAAATCGCCCTTACTGCCTTTAAACACACAGGTTTTAAGGTTTTTGTAGCTGCAAGAAAATGGTTGTAAATTTCAGAATTGCAAGCTTAATTTGCGCGTCTGTATTTCAAGTACGTTGTAAATTAGGCCTTATATAGTGGTGTTAGGGTCTGTGAGTATTTTTGTAGTAGTAAACGTGTTGGTCGCTTGGAGGCTTTCAATTATGCAGCCAAGTCGACGCCACTCGGAGACTGACAGCTGGTTATATGTTAATTAGATGCTCAGATTTGTTTTATACGTTAGAGAAGAGCTGACCGCTGGAAGTACAAATGCTACAGTACAATATAGTTCGTTCAGTCCACAAAAATAATACAACTTCTACAATAATTATCTAAAGGTACAGAAGGCCCACTGCCTAAGTGTGCTGTATTGACGATGACGTTAGCTGTATTTTTTGCAATAGACAATCATATATAGGGTTGTTGACGTACCAGTTACCACATACTTACAAAATTGAAACTATTTGAGTTTTTATGTTTATTCATATTGGAAATCCACTATTTCTTGTTGTTTATATATTCTTTCCCGTTATCCAGAAGACAAACTGTCTTAGAAAGAATGTTGTAATATGGATTTTAAACGTGCTTAAAAGATGGGTCATACGTAAAGGGTTTGAACGTGACAAGAAAACCCTACAATAAATAATAATAATAGCCCGCGGGGGCAGCTTGTGGAGAGTTCCAGAGGGCCCGAGATCTTGTGATTGCCTTAACCGGCCGGCCAGAGTGGAGTCGCAAGAGCGGAACCTAATATGCTCCATCAGGAATCGTTACATACACCATGAGTACCGTGTGTCTCGTCATGTACTCGGCAAGCCTCGTGGCCTAAGTAAGGGACAGTCAGCATCACATAGTTAGTAGCAGCCAAGGTAGCCAAATATATCGTAACACTTCCTTATTCCTATAGTAATAAAGACGTGTGCCGATATATTTGACTACTTTGGCTGCTAGTAATTATAATATATGATGCTGACTGTACGAGAACTGAGCAAATATATTTAGCTGTTAGGTTAGGAAATGTCACATATTTACGCGCGATTTGTTACGGCATTATGTATGCTGACTGTACCAACAGTTTTCAGTCTGAATGTGCCATACGATTGAGTTGAAATAATAACCTCTCGTCGCCCCGAGCCATCAGCCGCTAACAGCTTCATAAGACTTAATTACGTATTTAAATGCCTCGGGACAGTCCACTGATTGTTTTGACCACACTTAACTTGAAGACGTTATAATAACGCATTAACCTCTCGTATGCCGATGTCAATAAAATTCAATTAAATCATGACCTTGAAGTTTAAGTTGTAAGTTCGAACCGTTCTGGACGGATCCGGGACAAGGCATACGAAAGGTTAATGTCACTCCACGATCACGCTAAAATTGACACGGGGGTAATTATGTAACTTTTAGAAGAAGCATCAGAGGGGTAATCACGTCACGTTTCATTTCAAACGCGCGTTCGGACAATTTAATTGTCATTTTACCTGTAGATCGATCACGTAACGCATTGTACGGGCGTCATGTAAATCTAAATGTCGCTTTTAGTATGGAAAAATGAAAGTTGAGTTGTCCTAACGTGCGTTCGAAGCGTTACGTGATCAATTGATGATCCCTCAGTAGGACTTTCAACTGTCATTCTCCTATATACGAAACATACATAAAGGCCATCAAATTTTAATGGTTGTATTTATACTGTTTCTGTTTTTCATAAATGCCATACGATTAAGTTCTTAAATAAATTATGTTAGATTATTTATGATAAAAAATTACATTACTGTAACAAAGAAAATAAACATATACCTAACATTAAGACAATGTCAACGAATGTAAGTACAAAATAACGAAGAAATAGATAAACAAATATATCAAGCACTATAGGTATCGTCATTCAACGTACAATATTTGCAAAATACGTGACACAATACATTTTTTGTCAAATCAAGTGAATACAAATCAAAATAATAAGATTTTCCAATAAAAGTAATTTCAGGAGGCGTTTACAAACTCTACATGCTTCGTCAGATGGTTCCGGTCTAATAGGTAGGCCCAATGACACGCAGGTTCTTACCTGCAAGTGCCAAGTGAGATGGGCAAAATGTTATCGACTAACGATTAACGATTAAGATTGAACTAGTTAATCGTTAATCGTGATTAAAACTGACGATTGATCAATCTTAGTCGTAAGAGTTTCGACTAATTTAGTCACGATTAAATTAATCGTCGATTGAATACGAGCGACTAAATCTTTAATCGATTGATTAGTTAGATTAATTTTCTCTCGATTGATATCAGAAATGAATAAGTTTTTTTGTAAGTGTTTTTTTGTAATAAAATAAGTTTTATAGTCGTCGCTGCCGTGGTAGGCACGACAGCACACGACGCTTTGAGGCGTTTTTGGCGTTCAAAGGGTTAAGCCAGGGTAGGGTTATATCTTGACATTGCATTAACTTTTGTGTAGGGTTAATCAAGGTTACATTACGTTACGTGTGTATCTATATTTATCATCAAGGGTCTTTTAATAGACGTGCATGGGGATATCAATATATTTATGTATATATATATCGATATATCCCCACATCATTATGGGTTATAAATGTTATAATAATAAAACATGTATGATGTAGTTCTCTCGCTCTTTCATACATCTTTCTCTTTCTAATTTTCTACCTGGGCTTCATTCATCTAAGCCATAAACCCTTATCTGACCCTTAGAGTACTGCACTGTAAAAACCATGTGTTACTGGAACAAGTTTATATCACACAGCATACTTACTAGAATGATTTCCAAGTGTAAAATACATGACAAGACATATTGAATTTTTGTAACGTGCTGTGCTCCAATTTTTAATCGAGATTTAATCGTGAAATTTAGTCGATTAAAATGACGATTGATCAATCGTCAATCGAACTCTGCGACGATTAAATTAATCTTGACTAAATTAATCGCGATTAATTTTGTGACGATTGATTGTTTAGTCGACTAATTAGTTGTCTTAAAAATTAATCGATTAATGCCCATCAGTCATCAGTCACTCAGTGATACGGAGTGTTTTGCCAATCGCATTTACGGTATCGGAAAAGTAGAAAGATTGTTCCTTACGAACATTATAATTTCGAATACGTACCTATACGTGTGTAGATTGAATAGTGCGACATAATACCTACCATATTAAGTGGTCTCTACATGAAATCCTCGAAAGCACTTGTGTAAATTTGGTGATAACGTGACTTTGAATTAATGAATTAATTAATGAATGATCTTTATTTCGTGTAACCATGGACACATATTTTATTAGTAGAACTTACAAAACTACGGGGTTAGTTGGCACATCTAAACTTATATTTAAAACAAAACAACACTGACAAAGACTGACACTTACATATTTACATACTTACTTACTGAATAATCCGACTAATATTATAATTGCGAAAGTTTGGATGTTTGGGCGATTAGATGTTCGGATTTTTGTTAAGTACTCGATCATACTAAAACTGCTCAACCGATTTGGAATTTTGCACGATGATAGTGTATATTCTGGATTAAAATATAGATAGTCCCGGATCCACGCACAGACGAAGTCGCGGGCGGAAGCTAGTACAAGATAAATTAAAGCTTCTGAAAAAAAGAGTAAAAAAAAAAGACCGGGTTTCACTCCGGGAGTGCCGGCAGAAGTGAAAAGTCAATAACATTGTAACAGTTTTTCGATCAGGTCACGTGACATCTTACGGTGTCACCCTAAAAATGAATTTGACGCAAAATAAACAATTATCAATTATTTAGGCGGACGGCCCGCGGGCGCGTTGGGTGCGACGGGCCGCCGGCTCCGGGCGGCGGCAAACACAATACCAATTTGTTTTTGCCATTGCCAAATATTTTTCAAAGCTTTATCTCTTTAGGAATAACGTCTAAATTCGAACTATTCGAATTTGCAAGAACTGCAGACGGCGGTGGCGACCAAAATATCAATTTGTTTTTGCAGTTGGTAAATATTTTTCTAAGCTTTATCTCTTTAGGAATAACGCCCAAATTCGAACTATTTGAATTTTCTCAATTATACATTATAGGTACTATAACTTGAGAATATTTCAGTTGGCATCCAGTAAAAATACAGTTTTGAGAAACATTAATTTATAATATCCTAATTTTTTGCGATTCAGAGGGCTTAAGTGGGCATTGCAAGTAGAGCCGATGGCCGTTGGGGCGGAAATGTTCTCGAGTGGCGAACACCTACCGGAAGGCGCGGCTCCGATGAATGTTTTGTCACCCTATTTCTTGAAGTTAAGTGTGAGTTAAAAGTAGATAGATCCTACGTCAAATTTTCGCATGGTGGGAAAACATCAATAAACTCTAACATCTAGGTACTTACTTCTCATATGCATGTGAAAATTAATAGTATATTACCCTAAAATAAATTAATGGACACAAGTTGTGTCTTATGATAGTGTGTATTATATTTTATATACCTATGAGGATAAATACCTATTAGGTTTTGTTTTTATTTTCTCTGTGTTTTTGTACACGGTATAAGTTTGCCTATCTCGTTCTACCTACCTTCCTCTCAATTGCTCAAAGGTTAGCTGTAAGAGATCCCTTATAGGGATAAGTTCACCTTTGTACTTTGATCTATTGTGTGACATGTATATTCTTTAACCTGTTATTGTGAACAATAAAGTGCATGGTTACATACATACATATAGTACCTACTATGAATTATCGATCCTCGCAGGGCTCTTGACGACTTGAGCATCTTTTCATTCTGCGACGTATTATAGCTACCATCTGGGACTGAGTAAACCAACAGCGAGGTTGTGTTACATTCGTTACTTGTGTCAACAAAGACAAAACTAATAATATTTTTGTAAAGTACATATCTAGGTACTGATTGCATAAACACGTTTAAAAAATAATTTACTTTAAAAACAAAGTTTTAACCGACTTCAATTTAGTACTCCGCCAAGCTACGTGAACATTTCCACATTTATTTTCCAATCTACCACATGAACTGATTTCCGAGCGCAAATGCGTTGATTATTAGAGAAAAAAACCCAATCGCTGTATGTGGGCCGATAGCATTCGAGGACTTCCGTCGATTTCTCGAAGAGCACTTCATTAGTTGCTATTTCAACGGAATCTTATCAGAATCGTGACGTACTTTTGTACTTTTAAGTACATCATTGAGGAATTCCATAAGTCATCTGTGGTCTTCATCATCAATTCCACTCCACCAAATTTATGATTTCCGGGTGTAAATACACGAGATATAATAGAAAATACCAAAATCACTACATGCGTGCCTAATATAATTGAGGAGTTCCCTCAATTCCTCATGGATCCCACCATCTTACTGAATTTAAAAAAAAATGGGACCCACTTGAGAGTATACATATACTTACAAACAAAAAAAAAATTACGAATCGGCTCATCAATGACGGAGTTCTGAGATAACAAACAGTGAAAAAAAAAAAAAAAAAAAAATACAACCGAATTGAGATCCTCCTCCTTTTTTTTGAAGTCGGTTAACAAGAGTTTTCTTTTAATGTACGCGTCGGATGATCTTCTATCCGATGCGTAACATTATTGGTCTTCACATCGTATTCTACAATTTTAATGTATTTTGCGTGCTTGTTTGTATTGTATGTGCCGTTCAGTCGCCATTAAAACAAAATGCATAATTTCAAGTACCTCGCATACGTACGGAAATAACGGAAATCATAACAAACTATTATCATGATAACAAAATGCATATTATTATTGGTCATTGGTCACAGTTAAAATAACATAAAACTCATTTATCACCATCCATTTGCTATAACATTTATGTGAACTAATTTCTTTTAAACGTAGAACCGATGGCCGTTGGGGCGGACAGGTGCCCCCCCCCCCCCCCACAAGATGGACTGTGGTAAAGGTCGCTGGATGCGGGTGGCGCAGGACCGGTCATTGTGGCACTCTTTGGGGGAGGCCTATGTCCAGCAGTGGACGGTGGACGTCTTTCGGCTGATATGATGAATTTATTTTTGCATAAAATAAACTTAGTATAATAAGTGAAACTGCTAATAACATTTTGAAATAATGATAAGGGAGGGTGGTGTATTTAACTATTTAGTTTCACTAAGTGATTGTGATAACATCCCAGAAAAAGTGTATTATAAAATAGAAATAGAATATGCACGGAAATTGGTGATGTGCTGCATCGCGCTATTGAAGTTTTTAATTTATGTTGTATTAATACAATTTCCTTCAGGTTCTCCTTATCATGTCTCTCTGACAACATCAACGAATTTTCACATTTATAATATCAGTGTGATCACTGATCACTGAGATGTGATTATACAGAATATCCATCATAATCAATCAATCACCGACTCAGAATATACCTACAACACACAATTGGAAATTATGAAAGTTGTAATGATAATCGATGATATTGTGCAAACAGTTTTTAATAATTTTGTTTTTATGCAATTCTAAATGATGCTATTCGTTGTTATGCAAAATAAAAATATGCAATTTGCTTTTATATGAAACATTACACACCTGTGCACTATGAACACTATCGACCAACCAATGTATGTAAATTAATTACATTGAACCTCTCTGGCCTTCATAAGTGAAAACAACAACTAGTAGTCGAAGCTCCCGTTGCACGAAACCCTACCTCACAAGGTGGCAGATCAGAAATGCAATATAGTGATAGATACTACTTAGGAACACTGGATTTTCGCTGGTTGCCATAGCATATCCTGGAAGAACTTTTATTTTTTTCGTCGTCGTATCGCTATTTTGATCGAAAATTACATCATAAGGTGGCAGATCGAAACGTTTACTCATCGAAAGAGAGACATTTGGAGAAAACAACCCGCAACCCGCATTAGCAGCAAGTATTTAGTATCTATCACTATATTGCATTTCTGATCTGCCACCTTGTGAGTTAGGGTTTCGTGCAACGGGAGCTTAGACTACTAGTTGTTGTTTTCATATACAAATTGACGTCATATACAATATGCGCGACGACAACAAACATCTGCTGCAGCTTACCGCGAGCTTACCGTTGTTGACGGTACGAGACATAAGTCTGCACAGTTCCTTTTCTACTCGTCAGGGCTTAACACGCTTCAGAAACATGCCTTATTTTTACCTTCCAATCATCCTCGTTGCTGCTGCATACTTCTTGTATCGCCACTTGACTAACAAACTAGACTATTGGACAACCAAAAATGTTGCCGGGCCAGAACCAGTTCCATTTTTTGGAAACCTAAAAGAATCGGCACTGAGACGATTGCCCGTCGGCCTACTATACAAAAAGTTTTACGAAGACTACCCTGAAGAAAAAGTCGTGGGTATATACCTGATGAAGACACCAGCTGTGCTGGTAAGAGACTTAGAGGTAGCGAAGCATATATTGATAAAAGATTTCGACGTGTTTCCTGACAGAGGTATCAAATTTGGAGAGAAAGATATGGGCGCCAATCTGTTCCATGCTGATTTTGACACTTGGAGAGTGTTGAGGTCTCGTTTTACCCCGATTTTCACATCAGGGAAGCTGAGGAACATGTTGCATTTGATCATAGAACGTGCAGACAGGTTTGTGGAGTATGTAGACAGGATTACTAATGACCAGGTTGAACAAGAAGTCCACTCTTTAGTACAGAAATACACGCAAGCCACCATAGCTGCCTGCGCCTTCGGTTTGGACATGGATACCTACGGCCAACTAGCGGGCACTCTTCAAAGTATCGACAAGAAAATCTTCACCGTCAACTCCAGTTCAATTTTAGACATGTTGTATCCAGGTATACTGAAAAAGTTGGGAGGTTCCAAGTTCCCTAAGGAAGTCAAGGAGTTCTTCTTTGATTTGACAAAGAAGATTATAACTCAGAGACAGGGTAAGCCGACTGAGAGGAACGATTTCATGGACTTGATTTTAGAAATGAGACAGCAGGAGATTCAACGTCGGAAGGGGGTAAACGACGACACAGAACGAGTCCTGAATATGAGCGATAGCGTCATATCGGCACAATCTTTTGTTTTTTACGCAGCAGGATACGAGACCAGCGCCTCGACGATGGGTTTCCTGCTGTACCAGCTAGCTTTAAACCCAGACATCCAAGACAGGGTCACAGCTGAATTAGACGAAGTCCTTAAGAAACATAACGGAGAGATATCCTTAGAATCGATATCAGAGTTGACTTACATGGGTAAAGTCTTCGATGAGACGCTGAGGATGTATCCTATAATAGACAAACTGAAGAGAAGTACGCAGAGGGACTACAAGGTCCCTGGCACAGAGCTAACGATCAAGAAAGGGCAGACCGTGATCATCCCCGTGCACGGGATCCACTTCGACGAGGCATACTACCCTCGCCCTGAGGTATTTGACCCGGAGAGGTTCTCCCTCGAGAACGTGGCTGCACGGCACTCATGCGCATACATGCCGTTTGGTCTGGGACCCAGACATTGCATAGGTAAACAAGTTTTTACATGTATTAGGGTGCTAACGAGTGACGATGGTTTTATTCAACATAATTAAGGCAATTTAAACATTGAAAAATAATGGTATCTATAATACCTACTAATAGAATATTAAGTATATTTAAATATTGAAAAATGTACTAAAAAAGTAACACCGCCGCAGGTCGGACTGCGGCATATACCTACCCCATTCCATTACGCGGGCGGCATTATCGTTTTGAATCGCTATGGAAATTCGCTGCGAGAAGTAAGCGCCGCTATCAAGTCTCTAGCTGTTTGGACATATATATATGTATACCGATATGTAGGTACTTTGAAATGTATACATTACCGTAACATTATTATTTTGTTATTTTAGTAATGTGTCATGAAATACCGCAAGGTAACGCCTAACCCGACCAATCAGCATATAATATTGCTTATAGATAGAAAGAAGAAAGAAGGTAAGTATTCTACATTATCCCACTATTATGACAAAGACAAATTAAATAATGGCATTTAACTGAAAGTTCGGTAAAACTTGCATGTGAATTCTTTGAGTAATGCTTCATTTCCATTCCAGGAATACGCTTCGCCCGAGTCCAGTCCAGGGTCTGCCTGGCAAAACTGCTGGCCAGGTTCCGGGTCTCCCCTTCCTCCACCACGAAGAGTCGGTGCAAGTTCTCCCCAACCAGGCTGGTGTTGTATCCTGAAGGAGGCATCAGACTTAACTTTATTAAGAGAGATTTGTAACGTACTCAATCGCGTAATTGGACTATTTCTTAAACTTGCACCTTCAACTTTCGTGTTAGATTCTGGTAAAATGTTATGTTACTTCTACTTAGGATTGGATCGAACGTGAAGGGAAAAAGAGTGTCCCCAATTTTATACACTGTCCGTTTGGTAACAGTCCTAGAAGGCTGTATTCAAAAACGTAACCAAATGGAGAAAAGTAAGGGACACTTTTTTACCATCAGGGTTGAGCGAGCTCGTGATTCTGAGTAGAAATAACATGAAATTTACAATATGTATAAACAAAAGTTGGGGCACAATTTTAAATAGAAACGTCCAATTTCTTATTGTTTATCTTGTCACAATTTGCGTACTTGTACTGCTCAAGTACCATAGATAATAATATTCCCGATAGTCGTTTCTGCCAAAGGTGTATCGGCAAGATTTGAGTCTCGACCAACATCTCGAGAGACTTTCGCTCGATGGCTGGGTCAGATACAGAAGGCGGTAAGCTCCTGGACACTGCGCGGATAGTCAGGTCAGCAGGTTCTTATTCTTAGGCCCCGCCCTGCAGGTCGATCACGTAACGCATTGCACGTACGTTAGGTAGATCAAAAAAGCCAATTTTTATATGGAAAAATGTCAGTCGAATCGTCCTAACGCGAGTTCAAAACGTTACGTGATTACTCTGATGTCGGCGGTATCCTAGTTTAGGTTTTAAATATTGTATTAATTTATAGTGTTTTTTTTTTATAGTTAAGGTATAAGTAATTAGGCATAATAATAAAAACATGTTCACATAGAATGGTGTTGAGTCTGTTTTCACTTTTCCAAGAATTGAATATTCATATTTTATTATTATTAGCTACCCGTGCCCACACGGATAGCTAAAAACGCAGGTAAAGCCGCGTGATACCTAAAGCATAGTAGGTATATATGTCCAACCAGAAGGTCCATTTTATACACAGGTGAAAGATGTTTCGACATCGCGGATGAGCGGTTCCGAAAATTACCCCCTACATCTGTATGTAAGTCTGTACTTACAACGTTACAATCTCAGACTTTTCCTCTTAATAATACGACCAACTATTAGTCCAGTCAATGAACTGACAACTTGTATGGAAAAAAATCCATTTTGGAAATAATTTATAATAGCTTATTATCTTTTCTGTGTAACGGATATATTATCAATTAAATAGTTACCCAGCGACAGAATCCGACAAAATTTCAGACACCAAAAAAATGATAAATTAACTAGCTTCTAAAAAGTCAGAAAAAATATTAATAAATAATTTTGTCTTTATTTTGGTTCATTTACATTTGCTTTATTATGTCAATCGTTCTACACAAGTGGCCTGTGGGTAAGTTACACCCAAAGAACCCTCAACTCCTTCCGTGTTCTCTATAACAATATATTTAGAATGTTGATGGGACTACCCAGATTCTGCAGTGCATCAGGTATGTTTGCCGATGCTCGCGTAGATGATTTTCACGCCATAATGCGCAAAAAAATAGCATCCATTAAAACCAGAATACAGGGTAGTTCCAACAGTATTCTAAGTATATTAGTTGACAGAGCCGACAGTCCTCTGCAGAGGTACTGGATATCGGCATTAATAAACCCTCATTCTGAGCAGGTTTATTATGTCAATTAGGAAAAGTAGGTATTAGTGTAGCATAAGTAATTATATAGTTAACTAACCTAGTTTTAAGTTTACTAACTATCATGGACCACTGTTGTCTTAAATAAAGAAATTTTGAATTTGAATTTGAATTTATAATATTCAAGTTAAAAAATCATACAAAAAAAGACAATGCATGCTTCATTTAAATCTACATAATTACTTCCGGGTGGAAAGTTTGTCGGATTCTTGAATACAGCATCTTAGAATAACATTTTAAAATGAAATCAACAAAAAAAAACGCTCTCTCTCTCTCTCTCTCCTTGGCAATTATTATTCCCATTTGATGGTGGGGTCTGTCTTCTTCGTTTTCTCTTTCCACTTCGCTCTATTTGACGTGTCTGACTCAGTAACTCCGCAGGAACTAAGGTCTTTTCGGACCACATCTAACCACCTGGTCTTCAACAAAAAAAACGCTATTATAAATTAATGTTTTTCAAAACCGTATTTTGCCTGGTGTATATAGATTTACCAAAAAAGAGTGCAGCCATAGTAATGAACGGAATGCCTGTATGTTACAAGCTAGTCTAGTAATAAGAGGCAGAACTAGTACTTAACATACTTTAAAAAGGTAAACCTGAATACAAAACAATTGATTAAAGATTTTCCTCAAACCCAACTGAATTTTACTCAAAATTATTACGAGCTATCCAACGAAACCTCATACTTATGTCAAAACAAAATCCATCAAGCCGTTTCATTTGGACTATAGCCCGTAAATAGTTATTTGTTATACAAGGGGGGAAAGTTGTATTTTACCTGCGAGTGTTCATTTGAAACACGAGCTAGCGAAAGGATTCTATGATTGACCACGAGCGTAGCGAGTGTTTCAACACACGAGACGTAATAACAATAACTTTTCACCCGTGTATAACACAAAACTTTTCACCTCACTACAGCGAGGAAAATAAGAAAAAGGGGTTTGAACTATCAATTATTATCGCAATTGACGAAGCCTGCGTTGCGGATATTTTTATGTACCTAATCATTCTTGTTTACTAAATCAAATTTCTTATTATTATTTATTTACCTCGTTGTCTATACAATAATTTTTAAGTATTAGAAGTAGGTTTTGGGTAAATCGAAAATATTGCAAAATAGCTTAAGCATATCCAGTCTTTATGGAACTACTCCAATATTGACATAATATATACAATCATAACATTTATAGTAACTAACAAATAGACTAGCATAAATTATATATAATTCCAGCCTCAGTAAGTAAGGTTTATCTTGACAAAATAGGAGAGAATTACAGTTTCTGAAAAGGTTTTTGCACCTTTTTTGTGTCTCCATGTATTGAAAAGGTCAAACGCTTTCATGTACCTGGGATTGTTTGGGATTTTTCAGGCAATAAGCACAATTCTGCATTTTGCACGGTTTCTCGTAATTCCACAGGTGTTAATATGTCTTCGTCACTCGAATCATTCATTTTTATTAACAAACCAAACTAGAAAAACATGTGAATATTTTAACGTTAGCGGCTTAGGTAATAATCGAAAAGTGAAAAGTTTTGACTTACTTAAAAGTTTTTTTATTTTATTTCTGATGCGTTTTGTTCGCACATCAACTTACTTGGACTGTCAGAACATTTTATGCTGATATTTATGAATTAAAATAAAGTTGTAAGACTTTTAACGTTCTACGTTTTGTTAGCTGTCACATGTCACTTAAGCTGCGTTCAAATGTCAAAACTCTTTCTTCACATGTGGATAAAAAGCGATTTTCTCAATAGGTATCAAACATACAAAAAGGGCTTTCCGAGCTAGTGAGGTGAAAATATTATTGTCCACAACTCCACATACATACGTTTTTTGGAACTTATGTACGGAATATAATTTTATATTTACCGTTAGCTTTTCAGTGAAGGAAAAACATCGTGAGGAAATCTGCATACATCTGCGAAGAAATTCTAAGATTTATGTGAAACCAACCCGCACTCCAGCGTGGGCACGACTGCCCGTTCACTCTCATCCATGATAACGCTGTGCAGTGTACACCGATATTTGAGTTTCGAGCGCTCGAAAATCAAATAAAAGTAAATACGTTTGTAGTGTCAAAATGGCAGGCACTTACTTTCTACCAATAGAATTTAATACGAGTGGTCAATACCACTCGTTTTTAAATTTTCTATCGCTATTTCAAAACAGAATTTCATAATTTTTGACAGTTTTCGAGTGAAAGAGTCGAGCGCTCGAAAGTCAAAAATCGGACCCCAGGCCTTCTCATGGCTCGTATTATATTATTATTACTAATTTCTGCCCGCGACTTCGTCCGCGTGGAACTCGTTTATATCGTAGCTCCATACAAATTTTCGCCCCCCCCCCCCCCCATCACTTAGAAGATGATTTCCGGGATAAAAATGTATTGTATGATTATAGCTGTTGGTTCTCCTAATAAATAAATTAAAAATAAATTAAAAAAAAAACTATCGTATGTCCTTCTCCGGGACTCAAACTACCTTTATACCAAAATTCATCTAAATCGGTTCAGCGCGGTTTAAGCGTGAAGACAGAGATACACTTTCGCATACTTTTTAGGGTTCCGTAGTCGACTAGGAACCCTTATAGTTTCGCTTTGTTTGTCCGTCCGTTCGCGGATAATCTCAGTAACCGTTAGCACTAGAAAGCTGAAATTTGGTACTAATATGTATATCAATCACGCCAACAAAGTGGTAAAATAAAAAGTGTTTTATTTTATTTTATTAGGGTACCTCCCCTATACGTAACGTGGGGAGTGTTTTTTTTTTTCATTTCAACCCTAACGTGTGATATATTGTTGCATAGGTGTTTAAAAATGAGTACCCCTACTCTAAACTCTTTGCTAAAATCATTTTTTGATAATGTTAATATTTTCGGAAATAATTGCTCCAGAAGTAAAAAAAAATGTGTCCCCCCCTCTAACTTTTGAACCATAAGTTTTAAATATGATAAAAATCTCAAAAGTAGAACTTTATAAAAACTTTCTAGGAAAATTATTTTGAACTTAATAGGTTGAATAGTTTTTGAAAAAAATTACAAAAACTACGGAACCCTACACTGAGCGTGTCCCGACACGCTCTTGGCCGGTTTTTTATTTATAATATTAGTATGGATTATCGCAGTTTTTGTTTTTTGAAGGTTCTATTATCCCTATACTTTTTAAATATCCTACATAATCTGAAAACATTGTCTAAAAATATTGAAAAAAAAAAATGGTAACAAAAAATGAATAACAAACGCTAACTTAACTAATAATTGTCGTGCTATATAGCATCTTTTTTTGTAGTTTGTACTTATGCATATGTACAAACTTTTCTAGAAATGCTCAAAGATTCTGGCGTGAGCATTTTTTCATAGTCGCCTATTACGTGGCCCAACATGCGGCGCCAGTACATAAACAAGGTCTTTATTTTTATCCAACCTCAAAAAAGGAGGAGGTTCTTATTCATCGGAATCTTTTTATTTATGTTCTCCGATTACTCGAAAGCGGACCGATTTGGAAAATTATTTTTTGGTTAGAAAGAGGGTGGGAGTGGTTTGGTGATGATGAATTTAATTTATAGTACCTACCCAAATCGCTGAAAAAAGTGATCCCATCATCAGACCCTGACCTGAGGACCACGGGACGACCTGGTAGTTCTTCCCAGGTGATCCCGTGGTCCTCAGGTCAGGGTCTGATGATGGGATCACTTTTTTCAGCGATTTGGGTAGGTACTATAAATTAAATTCATCATCATCATATCAGCCGAAAGACGTCCACTGCTGGACATAGGCCTCCCCCAAAGAGTGCCAAAGTGACCGGTCCTGCGCCACCCACATCCAGCGGACTCCCGCAACCTCTACCAAGTCATCAGTCCACCTTGCGGGGGGCCTACCCACGCCGCGCCTTCCGGTTCGTGGTAAAGTAAATTATTCAACTCAAAATAATCTTTATTCAAGTAGGTAGGAGAAACAAACACTTTCAAATCGTCAGTTAGATAATCTTAAGCAATTTTTTTAGAGCAAATTATTAATTCAATTATTATTCCTCAAATATTTTGAATTGACATATACCGTGGGTGCCAAATTAATTAATAATAATTACGCAATAAGATCGACACAACATAAAAAATAAAAATTGTATAAAACAATTATAGTCTAGAACGTTTCTAGAAAAAAAGTATATAACAATATAGGTATCTTGTTTTTCATTGATTGGAGCCAATCGAAGTCGTAATGACGCACGCGCAGTTAACAGTTAATTGTTTACGCCATATGACAATTGAGGCAAATGTTTACTTAGGTGCACAACATATGATTGTATAAGTAGTTTGTTCTCAAGTCTCAAGGTAAACGTAAAAAATAGGCCAAGTTCTTATCACAATAAGTTTCTGTGTAATTTTTCACCGTCAGACATTAACATTTCCATTCCAGGTTCCAGGCAGACATTATCCATTCCAGGTCCATTTTATACATATACAGCGTGTCTCTGACTTAGGGGCTTTAAATGCAAATGTCCATTACGGTCCTGAAACTGAACCACTTTTGTTTCGCAACTTTGTAAAATAACTATTATTTCTATCATTTATTCGTGTTTGAACTTTAACTGTACCATCAATGTATTGCAAACACGGCCTCATTATTTGACATCCATGACACTGACAAGTATGAAAACTAACTAATGGATGATGTACATTGAACATTTTATTTTATTTGTATGGAATAATGAAAATATAAAAAGAACGTATTTTTGAAAAGTTGTAGAGCAAAAGTAGTTCCGTTTAAGGAGCATAATTGACATTTGCATTTATAGCCCCAAAGTCAGAGACACGCTGTATAATACTCGTATGTAGTTAATTGAGGGGTTGCTACAATCTACATCTCGTCTCGTGCCTGAAGCCTCTTACAGACTGACGCGGCCTGCGGTGGCGGTCGATATAAAATGAAATGAAATGAAATGATTTATTATGAAAAACATACACAGGTGTTATAAATATACATGTCAGTAGAATTAATTTACATGAGGGCATGTCCGCCATAGTTTGGCATTCAAAATATAAATTCTAATTTAAAACGTCATAATACTAATCTAATTACACCAATAATCTATTTATACAAATTATCAAAATATTCTTTCAAGTTATAAAACGGTCGAGTAATCAAGTAGGATTTTAATTTTCTAGAAAATTCACTAATATTATTGCATTGCTTTATGTCGTCATTTAACTTATTATAAACTTTTATACCATTATACTTCTTCAATACTTCTTTTAAAATGTACATAATTATTAGATTTTGGTAGCTGAATGTCAAAATTGTCTCTGCATAATCTACGTGGTCTAATGTTACTATTACATACAAAACTGGACTTGTTTTTGTAAACAAAAATGCATAGTAAATATATGTAAAGCGATATCACGGTCGGTATTCTATGTTTTATAAATAGTGGACGGCAGTGTTCGAGAGGCTTTACTTTTTCGACATGCCTAAGAGCTTTTTTTTGTAGTATGAGAACACGGTTCACATGAACACTATTGCCCCAAACCTCAAGGCCGTACCTTACTAAGCTTTCAAAATATGCAAAATAAACTGTCTTAAGTACTGAAGAATTTAACATTTTAGAAAGATTCTTTAAGGCGTAACAGGCACTGGCCAGTCTTTTCTTTAGTAGACTTATATGGTTTGACCAGCGCAACTGTGTATCTAGTTCTACGCCTAGAAACTTGACATTAGTGACTTTTACTATGGGTAAAGGCAAGTCGTACGTTATGCTGTTTGTATGTCTTAGAAAAGGAAAATACAGCGTTTTATCCATGTTAATCTTAAGACCATTGCATTCAAACCAGTATGTAAGGTCCGCCCATGTCTGGCCAATTTGAGCCTTAAATGCTACATCATTTTCATTTTCAAATATAATGCTTGTGTCGTCTGCATAGAGGTAAACTGTTCCATAAGTTATATTACACTGTAGATCATTGATAAAAATAATAAATAGCAAGGGGCCAAGGATAGATCCTTGGGGGACCCTGCAGTCAACCGCTTTCTTAGCAGAATTGATATATTCAATGCACCCCAACCTATCTACGTCAGATATTTCAACAAATTGGACTCTATCCGTGAGGTAAGACGTAAGAAGTTTTAATATAGGTCCCCGTATTCCATAATAATGTAATTTGTCTAGTAATATTTTATGATTCACACTATCAAACGCCTTACTAAGGTCGCAGAATATTCCAGCACATTTGAGGTTTTGGTTAAGATTGGTCATAACTTGTCGGACTAATTCAGTAATAGCTGTTACAGCATTCCGAGTTTTCCTGAAACCAAATTGCTGAGAACAAAAATAATTATTTTTATCAAAATGATCAATAATTCTAGTCGCAATTGCCTTTTCAAATAGTTTTGATAAAACTGATAGCAGCGAAATAGGGCGGTAGTTATTTATGTCCGTCTTAGAGTGCTTTTTATGTAAGGGGACCACTTTTGCTGTTTTCAAGTGGGCATTTCTATCTACCGTTGTACCCTCCACTTTTTTGGATGTCCCCTTGTATTTTTTGCGATTTACTCATAAGATGTTGATTTATCCAGTTAAATGTTGCGTTT
Organism: Epinotia ramella; assembly: GCA_947578815.1. Taxonomy (NCBI): domain Eukaryota; kingdom Metazoa; phylum Arthropoda; class Insecta; order Lepidoptera; family Tortricidae; genus Epinotia; species Epinotia ramella. The sequence continues at coordinate 637,371 of OX388221.1, forward strand.
CCGTAAACTATATTAAATAGTCGCATCGTTTATTAAGTTAAATTCAGAATAAAACTCTTGTTTCCTGCCTAAAATCTAGTTTTTAAATATGGTAAAATCGTGGCGCCATACTGTCCCCTTCACAAAGTTCCATTTTAGAAGGGCATTTTACGCATATTTTTCTAAAGCGGTAACACCAAGTAAAACATTTCTGGTAAAGTTTATGCTTTGGGCAATGCGTTTTTGATGAATAATAGCTTTTATAACATCAGTATTAGGGTTGAATTTAGATTAAAACGTTGTCCCCACGAAATCGCGATTTGGACATAGTCCAGGTTGGTTACGCAATTTTCGCAGTCTTAGCGAAATATTTTTACCAACAATTTAGGTGATTTTTGATCCTGGCAACGCTGTGACCATATACAGAGCTTGTAACGTCAAATTTGATTTTAAACAGTCAAATCGCGACTGTCGTGGCGTGCTAGAGTGTGTCACTAGTAATTTTATCATTTTCTGTAGACTTGTCAAAACTTATAATCAGTTCAGACAAACCGGTTTAAAAAAAAATACAAATTATTTCCTTTTAAATGTTAATTTTCATTGGATCACATTCATCAAAATTGCAGTAAGGTTTTTAAACCTAAACTGGCGTTTTAAGTTACATGACCACCACCATTTCACCTGTCTTTTTTTAATAAACAATAAGGCTTAAAGATTATATATCTTGAAGCCTTATTATTGAGCGATTGGATAGAATTGAGTGGGGCATTTTGAGCATATTTGAGTTTACTATCAATCTAATCATATGTCTTAATGTGCATGTAAAGTACATACATTTTCGTTTCTTTATGTTTTATAATTTATAAATGTGGCATACCACAGGTAGCTCTTGCATAATCTCATGATAACACGTATCTGTATTGGTAACAAAATACCTTGGTAGTCATACTATGTTTTTAAAATATGTTAAATATGCTATGTTGTGATGTTACTCTAGAATGTCAGTAGGTAAGTACTTTAATTTTTGATTAATCAAAGCACCTTGTTATTTATTGAGTATTTTGTGCAAGTTGATGACTATTGTGATCTCATCTTTACTTTGTCCATTGAGTTACATAGGTGTCCATTTGGAGAATGTCCCCTTGATTTTAGAACAGATTTTCGCGATTTTACAGAGATTGGAAGCTTAATTATTTATTCTTTTGGATAATAACTAAATATTATTTTTAGGTCTACCTTTTGTTTTTTATCACTTAACAATAATGCCAATGATTATTCAAATAACTCAAACATTAAGTACGGTTTGGACCTAAACCGTAACCAAACTGCCTGGGATTCCATTTTATGTGAAAAGCTTGCTCTAAATTGTGTTTTTTTTATTGTTTTTAGTTTATTTGATTATAACTATATTCAATAAAGGGTAAAACATTTAGTTTAGGTACGTCTCTTGTTAACTACATGCAAAATAAATTGTAACCAAACGGACCATCAAAAACCTCCCTCGTCCTATTAAATAATTATTTTAACGTGTTTATCCTATAAATATAGCGATTCTCTTTAGTTTCTAGTAAACTAGAATATATTTACTCTTAGAATTAGTTATAAGAATAGCAAAAACCTAAAAATATATTTGGCACTCTTCAATTCAACTGGGGTACAACGGTAGATAGAAATGCCCAAGTATGCGGGGAAAATTCCATCACATATGCATGCATTGAATATATCACACAGCGGTACACATAAAACTTCAATGCTATACTTGATTAAAGTGGTACTTATATCATCCGGACCACAGGAACTTGTATTTTTTAAAGATTTTACAATATTTATTATTTCTATCTCATCAATAGGAGACATGAACATAGATCTTGTGTTATTAATGCGATTATTCTGTAAGAGGTTCATATGCTCACCGCTATGTTCCGCATTTCTTTCAAGAACCTGGCCCGCTTTAATAAAGTAGTCATTAAAAATGTTGCTTATCCTTACAGGATCATCAATCATTACATTATCATCCACTAGTTTGATCGTACCTTTACCTAACATTTTCTTTCTGCCTGTATTCTCATTCACGATATTCCATATGAATTTACTTTTCGATTTTGCTTTTTGTATTGTATTTTTAACATGTGTGTTTTTAGCCGTAAATATAAGCTTTTTTAGTGTACTGTTATAGGTTTTATAGTAATCCTTCAGACTTCTATCATGTCTTAGTTTACGAGTTTTTAATAAAAGTAGCTTTTTTCTCCTACACGCTACTCTAATTTCACGTGTTATCCATGTCTTTTTATTGCTTCGCAATCTAACTTTTTTGAAAGGGAAACGCTTGTCAATAATATCACGTATTATGCTGTAGAACAATCGTAATTTTTCCTCGCAGGATTTCTCTTCAAATATGTCATTCCAGCAAACTGTTTTTAGGTCATCCTTAAAATTCTTTAAAGCTACTTGAGAATAAATTCTTCTGACCTGTAATTGTATTTGTTTTGATGGACTTATTAGTTGATCAAGAAAGAATACAATTTGAGCATCATGATCTGAAAAGTTACAGGGAATAACATGCGCATTGTAGCTATCGTACATATCGGTAAGTACATTGTAACTACGCTTCGAGACGTTTCCGTTACCCGAGTATAGTCTTTTATTGTAGGCATCATGTTATGCTCCCTAAATATTTGCAAAAATTCTTCAGCCACAGTTGTTTCGCTTTTTAAACCACTGTTGAAGTCTCCACATATGATAGAACAATGGTTTTTATTATTGAGTAAAAATAGCTCTAATTGTGTTAGAAAACTTTTTGTGTCACTGCTTGGACTTCTGTACACCGTGCTTATAAAAATCTTACATGTCTCCAGTTGCATAGACACAACACACTTCAAATATTTTTTCTTTATAGTAGCGCTCAACATTACAAAGTTGACAGCTTTTAGAAATATCGTCTCTGGCAAATACAATACATCCACCTCCCTTACTAATCGACCTAGAGCAGCTCGCTATCATTTGATAGCCAGATAACTTAATGCTCGTATCTTCGTCCGGCCTTAACCAAGACTCTGTTATACATATAAAACATGGCTTGACATCAAGTTCAACTTCTAGGAGAGTTTCCAGAAATATTATCTTATTTCGTAGGCGATTAATATTAAGATGCAGCACGGATAAGCAGTTTCTAGTGTGAGTAGTATGAGAAACGCTTATCCCTAAACTAGGCCTAAAAAAGTTTTATCATTTTTATTTACAGGTGTTTCTATAAGTTTCAAATTTTGTTCAACTGTCTGAGTCTCATTACAAACAAAAGGAAACGATGCCAAAAGTTGTATTAGATCATTATAAATTGTGATGAATCCGTGTCTGTTTACATTTCCGTAACGAGAAAACATATAGCTATCATAAGATAAATTTAAACTACTGTCTAAAATATAGCAAAATTCATGTTTCAAATTATTTTTGCACAATAAGTTATTAAATATTTCTACATGTTTATTGAACAAAATTGAATATTCATTCATTTTAAATGTCGGCGAACAAATAATTATATTCGTGTGTTGAACCAGGCTTAACTGTTCTTGAATAAATTTAACAAGATTATAATAATTTGTACTAGTTTTGAATTATTATTATTATTATTATTATGTCGTATGGCTTTTATTCCTGAAAAAATATTTTAATTTACAATTTATAACGAAAATATTTACAATTTAATATCTAAATTGAGTAGCCAATCCCTTGCTTCCGTTGTGAGTGCTAATAAGTCATGCATGCTTCCGGCAAACCACCTTTTAGGACATTTTCCTATGATGTGGGGGATTGTTTGAGTTGGCTCCCCACAGTCACAGGCTGGTGTCGGCGAGATTATGGGCGGACACTTCTATTATTTGTGCACTTGTGATAGTGGATCTTACGTAAACAGCTGAACCATATATAGGTGAAAGGGTATAGGCTACTAAGTTAAAACCCAGGATATTCCCACGGTTGTCAAATTTGCTTATATTATCTATGTGATGTTCCTGGACGGTTATCACGTCAACATGATTATCATGAGCAAGTCGCGCAAGGTAGTCGCATTTAGATTGCGACATACCTTCAATGTTAATTTGCAGCATAAGGACGGAAGGTCCTAAACTTTTTGTCGTTGGGCCCACTAAGGGGCAAGCTATTGAGCGCATTGTATTTTATCTCGAGAGTATCGAACACAGGAATAGCTGGGAGGCTCAGAGGGAGCAGATCCAGCTTGCCAGGAACAGTCGGAATCTTTTAGCCGTCTTCAATGAAGCCGTTGCCCGGGGTGTACCGCGAGGAGGTAGATTCTGACCAATTAACACCCCAGTTTTGAATTCTTTGTCTCCTACATAAATAATGCAAAAATCGTTCAGAGTGAAGTCTTGAAGCTTGTCATGTAGGCCAACAAACAGTTCCCGAGTGCCCGCTCCAGGTGTTAAATAGAGGCACGTGTTTTTACTGACGAATTCTTGTTTTATCAACTTCAGCATGTGATTTGAGTGGTTGCTTATAACACAGAATTTCGCTTGCAGCAGTGTTGACGTCACCTTATTCAAACTCCTCGCCTAGTGCGAGTGGAGTGAACTGCCACGCGTTTCGCGGGTCATATAAGCCAGTGGATTGGCTACAAAACGTGTTCAACTCACCTGATTCCGGGAGGCGCGATGTTCGCTTCAACTCCGGTTAGTATCTGTCAAGGTTCAGTCAACTGTCAGGTCAAGTCAAGTTCAATCATGAGGGTCTCCGGGGCTGAAGAAGCCGCCGTGGTGTTCCGGGGCCGTCTCGCCAACAATCCGCGGCGTCAAATCACCAACTGTTCTGATCTCACCAAAATATCCACACAAAACACTCGGACACCCGTGTGTCTTCAAAGCGAGCGATATTACACAAAACAAGGAAAATGCGTTTCCAAATTACCCAAAAACCACTCGTCCCTTTTCGGGTCTGCAAAAACGAGGTTATCTTTTTTTCGTCCGCCTTGACAACAAGTGTCACTGTCAAAACCACAGACTCAAGAGGCGTACACACGTGAGGAGTTTAAGGGGGCGGGCAGACGGTCGGCCCGAACAATCACCCGCCTCGGAACGGCCTCTAAGCCGGTCCGCTATACTAGGGGAAGTCGCGATAGGGTTGCTACCGCTCGCTTCAGAACCGAGTCCCCAACCATGACCTCGGCAAACCGAGGGGTCCCGTCCTTACCGGGAAACAAATTAACGATGCGCCCCCGGCGCCATCGCAGTGGCGGAAGGTTAGCATCCTTAACTAGCACAAGGTCTCCAACTCTGGGGGGACTGGTTTTGTCAGTCCACTTGAGGCGCTGCTGCAAAACATGAAAATACTCTAATGACCATCTGGTCCAAAAGTTCTGAGCCATTTGTTGCAGCATCTGGTAGCGCGACAAACGACCGGAGGGTACGTCCCGGAGGGGGTGCTCCGGCAACGCTGCAAGTGGCTGACCAATCAAGAAATGGCCTGGAGAGAGCGCTTCCAGGTCATTTGGGTCGGAGCTGAGCGGACACAACGGACGGGAATTGAGGACGGCCTCAATTCTACAAAACAACGTCGCGAGTTCCTCAAAAGTCAATACAGTTTGACCGACTACCCGATACATATGGGCTTTTGCTTGCTTCACGCAAGCCTCCCAGATTCCACCCCAGTGGGGGCAGCCTGGCGGATCGAACGTCCAGGTGATACCCCGACGGGAGAGGTCTGTTCCAATATCAATCTTATTTTCAAATAAAAATTTTACAACATCTTGTAAATAACGGTCGGCACCCTTGTAATTGGTTCCACAATCTGACCGGATCAGAGATGGGAGTCCCCTACGGGATACAAATCTATCCAATGCCGCAATAAAAGCCTCCGTCGTAAGATCACCAACAAGTTCAAGATGAGCAGCCTTGGTCGACAGGCATACGAAAACGCACAAATACGCTTTTACAACCTTCGCATTTCGAAGTCGCGACGTTTTCACTAAAAAAGGTCCCGCAAAATCGGTCCCCACCCTAGAGAAGGTCCTAGCCTCGTTGACCCGATCAGGAGGAAGGTCCCCCATCTGGGGCTGCATCGTGGATGCCTTGAGCCGAAAGCAAGGCAAGCACCGAAACACGATGCTCCGAATAACCCGTCGGCTGTTCAATATCCAAAAGTCTCGCTGCAAAATGCCCAAGAGTGCATTGCAGCTGGCATGCGAGTTCTTTATGTGGCGGTCAATCACCAACAATTCCACCAGATGCCCCTTCTTAGGCAGCAAAATGGGGTGGCGCACCGAGTACGGCAAGCTAGCGTTGCGGAGCCGTCCTCCAACCCGGAGTGTACCCGACTCGTCAATGAACGGGTTGAGGCGTGCTATCGCCTTCGGTAGCTTAGGACGTCCCTGCCGCAGGGGCTTCAATACGTCCCCAAAGTGTTCTTCCTGCACAACCCTAATCCAATGATGTAGGGCGGCATTCCGCTCTTCTGTGGCGAGAACTCTAACGCGTGACCGGTTGTCAGGGTGGCGACAATTGTGTATAAATCGCTTGACCCAGGCGGTCACTCCAACAAGCTTGTCGAGAGAGCTATACCGTTCTAGCAACCAAGCAGTGTCTGACACTGGAGCGGTCTCGACAAGGTGGACACCCAAGCCAGAGGATGGGGTCCCAATCACACAACTGGCAGGCCAGAGTGTCTCCGGTTCCAACAACCAATCTGGTCTCCACCACAGTGAGTGGGCAACAAGCTCAGGTGCCGTGCAACCCCTGGACGCCACGTCCGCTGGGTTCAGTTCACCTGGCACGTGTCTCCAAACCAAGGCAGTCTCCGAATTCTGGATTTGCGAGACCCGGTTGGCCACAAAGACCTCCAAAGTATGGAATGACGACTGCAGCCAACACAATACAATTTGGCTATCAGTCCATGCGTAGACACTCTCCTCAAGGTTCACGGTGTCCTTCAAGGCAGAGGCCACGTGGTTCAGTAGGCGTACAAGAAGAGCCGCTCCAGATAATTCCATTTTTGGGATTGTCAAACGCGTGCGAAGGGGAGCCACCTTGCTCTTCGCCATTACCAAGTGCAAATCGACCGATCCGGCGGAGCTGACCGTCCGCAAGTAAACGGCAGCTGCATACCCTCGCTCGGAGGCGTCGCAAAACCCGTGTAGGGTTACTCGGCATTTCCCTGCCGGCAACAGCTTACGCGGCAGTTCGACCTTATTTATCTCCGGTAGCGTGGAGAAGAAAACCTCCCAATCGCTCAACAAATTTCCGGATAGTGGATCATCCCAACCCAGTTGGACCCCCACACACAGCACACACACACACGCAGCACAGGCGCTGCATAAATGCCTTCGCCGTGAAGATGACCGGCGCGATCCATCCATTCGGATCGTACGTCCTGGCCACCGTGGACAGCACAAGCCGCTTCGTCCAGACCCTCGGGGAATCCAGTTCCACCCCATAGGTGAACACATCTTGGACTGGTCGATATTGCACGCCTAGGACTGATAACATGTGCGGGCTCTCAACATTTTCGAACAGGTGCGGATCCTGCTGGTGATCCTCGGGGAGGCCGGCCACCACGGCCGGTGAGTTGGACATCCATTTGCGCAATTCATATCCACCCGTCCGCAAGAGTTCCACCAGCTCATCCCGCAAAACCAAAGCCTCTTCGACACTGTTTGCCCCGGTGCACACGTCATCGACAAATAAGTCCCGTTCCAAAATGGCGGACGCTCGAGGGAACCTCAGTCTCTCTCGAGACGCCAATTCTAACAAAGTTCGAATTGAAATGTACGGACTGCTCTTCAAGCCGTATGTATTCGTATTCAGCTCGTACACCAACATCGGTTCATTAGGGCTCTCACGCCACAAGATCAGCTGATACCGACGATCATCAGGATGGATCACTGTCTGCCGAAACATCATCCGGATGTCGGCGACGAACACCACCTGATGTTTCCTAAAATTTGTGAGGATATCCGTGATATCCTTGTGCAGCTTAGGACCTGCATGCAAACACTGGTTCAATGACACCCCAGTCGAGGTGGACGCGGACCCATCAAAGACCACGCGAATCTTGGACTCCGGGGATTTTAGGACCGCGTGGTGCGGCAGGAAGCAGTGCTCCACTGTACTCCAGTCCGTCCGAGCCACCGACATGTGTCCCAAACCCTCGTACTCCCTCATGAAGTCCACATACTTCTGCCGGAAGAGCGCATCTCTTCTCATTCGGCGTTCCATCGAAACCAGCCGCTTCTCAGCCATCTCACGTGACGCTCCAAGAGGAGGTCGGTGGACGAGCAGAGGAAGTCGTGTTATGAACCGACCAGAGCAGAGGCGCCCAGTATTATTTTGGTAAAACCGTTCGCACTCTTCCTGCTCGGGGCTCATACGCGACGCGGTAGGTGGTTCCTCAATCTCCCAGAACCGTTGCACGGCTTCTGAAAGAGCAGTTCCAACCAGACAGCCCTCCTCAGTAGGAGGCGGTGGAGCCGCTAACACCAAACCCATTACAGCATAGCCAAACACCGTTTCCAGTGTAACCAGTCCGCCAGGCTGTAAGGTACGGTTGCCGCTCAACAGCACCCGCCCAAGAACGTCTGCACCCAGCAACACGTCAATCGGACCAGGTCTGTCAAATCCAGCATCCGCCAGAACTAATCCAGCTGTCAAACTCCGAACCTCTGGAGGCAGCTTCACCTGGGGGAGTCTCCCCACCACTTCATCCAATACTAACGCGGGAGCATTGATCCTCGCGCGTGAAGTGGGACCCGGTCCAAAGGTGAGTAAGGTCTGCCCTACCAGGTTTGACACTGTCACATTGCCTACCCCACGTATACTTTCCGGGTGGGGTTTCACAACCAAGCCCAACTGTCGCACCAACCTACTGGATACCATGCAGCCTTGCGCTCCCGTGTCAAGGAGAGAGCGCACGCAGGCTGATCCTCCGCCAGGGCCCCAAACACAAACCCAAGCCGTGGGCAATAACACGGTCTCCAAGGGCGTGGCGGTTGCTGGTGCGTGGGCGGCGTATCCCTAGCAGGGATAACGCGTTGCATCCTGTTCCGCATGGGCGGGCCGCTCGTACCGCTCGAGCGGGTCCCACTCCGGCTGGTACTGCCGTCGCGCCATGCGTGCCGCCTGCGGCCCCTGGTACGTCCTACTCCGGCCGTACGCCGGAGGTCCCGACGCCAAGCGGGGTCGCTCCACAAGCGGCGGCGACATCCGTGGCGCCTGCCGGGGTGGAGGCGTTTGCGGGCACCCGCCCGTAAGGACCCCCCGTTGGGGCACGGGTGCGTGCGAAGTAGTCGCGTAGTTTTGGAGGGGGGGGGAGGGGGGTGTTACCCGACGTCCCCACTGGTAGGCCATGGGCCCCTGGTCAGCCCGCTGCTGACTCCGAACAGGGGAGCATGACCCCTGCGCAGGGGGGGGGGGGGTGGTGTATCCCCACTGCGGTTCATGCATAAAATGGGGTGGTGCTTCCCACCACAGGACTTACACGCCTGCGGGTGGGCACAATCTCGCACAAAATGTGGGCCCAAGCAAACAAAGCACCATTGCCGCTGCTTAGCAATGTTGCGGCGTCCCACAACCCGCTGCGCAAGAAACTTCGGACACGCTGGCACCCGATGGCCAGGGTTCTTGCAGCATAGGCAGACTTCAGGGTGCCAATGCACTGGTATTATATTGGTGAGGACCCGCTGGTTGTGGGGCCGATTTGCCCCACCCTCCCCTTTGAGGTGCAACTCTCCCCTGGGCCCGCTGGGCCCCAGGAGGCCTCGGGGGTGGAGGTAGATCCGAGGTGTCGGCCCGTCGACACTCAAGTTCCAATTGGTCGATAAGATTGGTGAAGGTCGGCAGATGCTGAGCACTTTCACCACCATACCGGTGCTCAAACCTGGCCCGTACATCAGCCGGCAGCCGGTTCAACAAAAAATTCAACAGTATGTAGGACCACTGGTCCACCGGCAAACCAAGGTTCTCTAACCCTTTGGTCGCTGTCAAAACAGGATTCAGCATTTTCAGCCGGATGTCTGAAGCCTGAGCGATCCGAGGGATATTCCAGATCTTAGTCATAAGAGTATCCGCAAGTCGCCGCACGTTCTGGTATCGGTCCCTCAGCAACGTGCGCGCGATTTCATAATTGTCGTCGGTGACCGACAAATGCGCGATCAAGTCGCGCGGCTCCCCGACGAGAGCAGACATCAGCTGCGCCAACTTCAACGCCGCTGGCAGGTCCGTCCGGGCATGCACCAAGCTATCAAAGAGGTCGATGAAGCTGGTCCACTCGTCCAGGTCTCCTCGGAAGACCGGCATCTGTATGGCTGGCAAGCGCGCTGCCAACCCTGGGTTATAGATAACTGCGTGTTTCGGAACGTCCCGGGCCGCTCCATTCCGAACCCGCAGTATCTTAGAAGCCCTCTCGACAATCCTGTCCCCAAAATCCATACATTGCTCAAAGTCCCGCTCCACCTGCTCGGTCTCCGGGGTCGTCCGGCCGGGCTCCGCTAGGTAGAGTTCAACCTGGAACTCCACAGCCTTAAGACGGTCTGACACCTCCTCGTACCGGGTCAACAAAGCCTCCTCCCGGTCATTTCTGTCAACCAAAGCTGCTGCAGATGAAAACCAACGCAGTGCAGACTGGATCTTAGCCTTAGGTGTAGATCCCATTTTAAATTAATTTCCAACAATACCAGAGAAAATTAAAATTAATTTAATTAATATGGAAATTCCAATCTCTTGGTCACCCTAGTGAATCAAAACCAAATATCAACTCAATTACAGAAATGCCTTACAATAACAACCAATATAGATTGTCAAAACGCAGTGGAAGCTCAAATTATAATCTATAATTGGCTAGTTACCACTTCTACAATAATCTAGCTTACAACTAATATTTATGGTATTTTAGCTTATATTCTTAGCAACCTTGGCCGCTTATAGCAAACTGAATAAAACAAATGCCTTATTACCAAACAACAAGCTATGAAAGGCTTTCCAAATTACAATCAATCAAATATGTGGCTTAAATTTGCCTTCAACTATTTTCCAAATTAAATTGTACCCAACACTCAATCACCTTCCGGAGGTTGTAATCTCACTAATTTGCACTGCAAGTACAATAATTTCGTGCAATCTACAGTACAAAACACTTGCAGTGCCACAAAATAGAAGTTTTAAATACTTGTAGCTAAATTTGATTTCAACAAATAACCTCAAAATGCCCTTTTTTACCCAAAAGGAAAAAACTATCAAAATTCGCGTTTTTTCTTTGTGGGTAACCACGCTCTTGCTACCAAAAATTGTTCAAACTCCTCGCCTAGTGCGAGTGGAGTGAACTGCCACGCGTTTCGCGGGTCATATAAGCCAGTGGATTGGCTACAAAACGTGTTCAACTCACCTGATTCCGGGAGGCGCGATGTTCGCTTCAACTCCGGTTAGTATCTGTCAAGGTTCAGTCAACTGTCAGGTCAAGTCAAGTTCAATCATGAGGGTCTCCGGGGCTGAAGAAGCCGCCGTGGTGTTCCGGGGCCGTCTCGCCAACAATCCGCGGCGTCAAATCACCAACTGTTCTGATCTCACCAAAATATCCACACAAAACACTCGGACACCCGTGTGTCTTCAAAGCGAGCGATATTACACAAAACAAGGGAAATGCGTTTCCAAATTACCCAAAAACCACTCGTCCCTTTTCGGGTCTGCAAAAACGAGGTTATCTTTTTTTCGTCCGCCTTGACAACAAGTGTCACTGTCAAAACCACAGACTCAAGAGGCGTACACACGTGAGGAGTTTAAGGGGGCGGGCAGACGGTCGGCCCGAACAAGGTGAGTTAGAATTTCCATAATCGGCTAATGTGGGGGCCTCGTCCAAGGCTCCTACTGCGGTGATATGTGGTGTAGATTTTGTGTCAGGAGTTTGAAGATTTTGAACCAAATTTTCCATCTGTTTCCCGAGCACTGTGATCTCGTTTTCAATATTTTTGAGCATTTTTTCGACATCAATTATTTTTAGTTGCAAGCTTAGCAGATGTTTGTTGCTCTCTAATCCCTTGTCCGCATGTAAACCGGCGATTGGCGAGGTGGGTGATGATGAGAAATCGGGAACTAAGGAGTTTCTCCGATTCTTCCTTGCAGTGTTTTTGATATTAGATGATGAATAGCACAACGATTGTAGCACTCTTATTTCCATAGTTAATTGCTGGATTTTTCTTTGAAGTTCAATATTCTCTAATATTTTATTTTCCAGTTCATTCTCTGAGCTAAATAGCGCAGTCTCGAGTCCAGATATTTTTTCATTTAGTTAGTTTTTATAGTCTGGCAAACGAAAGTTGAACCCACTAGATTCAATCACGCAACACTTTCAGTCAACATGTATGCTTATGACGTTTAGTGTTGTCGCGTAATTGAATCTACTGGGTTCAACTTTCGTTTGCCAGACTCTAGTAAATTTGACAAGAGCTGTCGAAATTACTATTGACCGCCATCTCAGGCCGCGACATTGTGATTCAGGCTTTACTCAACGACTATGAACACATGACAACATGACATTTCTGAAACTCTCTTATCCTCGTTTCGCAGCTACCTCTTTAGCAGGCGCCAGCGCGTCATGTTCGATGACAAGATGTCCGAGTGGTGCGAACTCTCCGCTGGCGTTCCTCAGGGAGAACTACATCATATCACCTTTACGCAGATGACCTACAGATTTATGCAGCGGCTACTGTAGATGATATTTCCTCATTAATCTCGGAAGTCAATCGAAACCTTGAGTCTATACGCTGCTGGGCGTGTAAGTTTGGTTTACAAATTAATGCGAAGAAATCGCAAGCGATTGTTATTGGTAGTCCTTACTATGTAAATAAGCCCTCAGAGGTGGTGGTGCCTGACATTATTTTTGATGGAATTTCTATTCAGCTATTTCCTCTACTGTCAGGAATTTGGGTATCACCATGGACCAGACGCTTTCTTGGTCACCCCATATAGCTGAGGTGAGTCAGAGGATCTTTAGATCCCTTCACTCCCTAAGGCGTCTCCAGAATTTCCTTCCTCTTCGTACCAAGTTGACCCTTACTCAATCTCTTTTGCTTCCTCTTCTGGACTATGGCGATATTGCGTTTCTGGACCTCAACGAGGAGCTACTTGATAAGCTGGAGCGCCTACAAAATGTATGTATCAGATATATATTTGGTCTACGCAAGTATCCATCTATCTATATCAATGAATTCCGTTCTAAGCTTCGATGGTTACCGATTCGCCGGCGCAGGGACGTGCATAAGATCGTTACTTTTCAACACACTGTTTAGCCCTACTTCCCCTCCTTATCTTTCTGAGCGGTTTAGTTATATGGCAGACGGCAGTGGCCACCGCTTGCGGTCGAGTGCTAACCTTACTCTTGCTGTACCGTCTCAAAAGACGCGAACATACTCTAGATCTTTTACCGCGCGCGCTGTTAAGTTGTGGAATGAGTTGCCTTTGTCGCTGAGACAGTCGCGGTCTGTTGCGTCACTTAAGATGAATTTGAAGAAGTTGTGGCTTTCCAATGACATGTGAATTGGTTGAATATAGTATTTATTTATTTATTGTATATTTGCGATATATATATACATAACATAGTGTGTATAATATTTTATATTGTATATTTATATATGTATTGGCATGTTTTTATTTGTCTAGGATTAATACCTATTAGGTTTTGTTTTCATTTTCTCTGTGTTTTTGTGCACGGTATAAGTTTGCCTATCTCGTTCTACGTAGGTATACCTTCCTCTCAATTGCTCAAAGGTTAGCTGGAAGAGATCCCTTATAGGGATAAGTTCGCCTTTGTACTTTGATCTATTGTGTGACATGTATATTCTTTAACCTGTTATTGTGTACAATAAAGTGCTTACATACATACATACATACTATGCCTTTACGACTATACCAACTACCAACAAGTGGGTGGGTGGAAATTGCATGGTTTGCAAAGTTTGAACAGACTGCTTATATATGGGTATCCTTGTAGTAGTTACTTATTTATTTACACACAAATACTTCAAGTTAAACATAAGCTTGTAGAAAGTAGTGGTATCTAATAATGTGCCAAGTTTGGTGAAGATTGGCATTTGAACAAGGTAATTTACGGTCACAAAATGGACTTTGTCAGAATCGAAATGAGTTTTTTTCTCAAATAACCAACATAATATTGGAACATACCGATGGCTGTACAGAGAACTGCCAAGTACCTGGAAGTAGTATAACTTTTAATAACTAACTGAGGCAATGATAAAACAATTGTGTGTGTAGCGCGCTTTTTGCCCGTCTACGGCCGAGACGAAAGGACGGGATATGATTTTACGTGTACGTTCCACCGTAGCGTTTAAGATACTGAACCGATTTTGATGAATGAGGTATCGATCGATTTGAAATTATGCTCCGAGTTCCATAGGCTAACTATCATCCTACCGTATCAAAAATATGAGATATTCGTGTTTTTCCGAAAAAAGCGGGCAAAGTAGGCATGTTTCGCGGAACGTTCTATTTGTATGAAAAAAATTTTTTTTTCAGTTCGTTTTTCATAGACGGGGTTCAGTTTTTTGAACCTTTTAAGCTTGTTACACGTTTTTATTTAATTTGCATTATCCTATGTACGTTCAAATTTTGCAAAAAACAAACAGGCAGTTGCCGGCATCCGATTTAAATTGCAATAAGATTGCATAGCCGAGAAAAAACAGAATGGTCACGATAATGGATATTCCTGAAATATCATGGCTTGAGATTGAAAAGTATTGGTATCTACAACACTGAATTTATTCGAATTTGTCCAGTGATACAACGGCCCAAGCTGTCACCGACATACTTTCGTAGGCTGACAAGACCTAATTTAAGCAGTATTTAAGAAAAACTATTTGTTCAGCACATCAAATAAAATATATAAAAATATATACGGGCTCGATACATAATTGGACGAAATCGGCTCGATAGAAAATAATTGCAAAGATTGGTCTTAAAATCACATTAAACGGTTCTATGTCTTTATTTTTTGACGTATGGGTCTGTAATTAAAAACATGAAGTCAACATATTCATACCTAAACCGCTAACGAGTCATATTTCACAAATAATCCACCCTTTTTTTTATTTCAATACTTATGTACTATCTTCAAAAACCGGGCCGCCCAGTAACACTCGCTCTCGTTTACTCCGATACAAATAGACAGTGTGCGCGCTATTCATAATCCTCAAGGGCATTTTGGTGTTGACAGCGTCTTAAGCGTATAACAAGAATTATGGAAAAACATACCTATCCCTTCTTTTCGGAAAATTGAAGCACAGTAAACGTTATTGAATAGGAGGAGTATTTGAAGTAGGATTGGTTACCTTGTAAATTCTATGGTCACTGTGCTTGTCATAATAAAGCAAGTGTTGCCAGGTACCCCGTAAATCATCTTTAATGACGTTTTATAAAACGTTAAGAGCCTTCTTAATGGCCTATTACGGGCCGCTACCAAATGACGAAGCTTCATTAAAAGACAACGACGTTTGAGCTCTTTTATAAAATACTTAGCCAACGTATTAAATGTACAAATGCTATCTTTATGAATTATCTCGGAGTTTCGTAATAAAACCATTTGAGTTAATGGTATATAATTATTTCAGCGTCAAGTGTTCAACTGGTGCGCCTCCGTTTACAGTAGATATTGTCAGTTCTGACCGGAGTATCCTGTGGCCACTCCTTGGATCACGAGTGTAGCTCGTCTGCCACGTGTCCGTTTCGAACTGTTGGGCTACCAGTCAGTGGCGGCTTTAGCCTATAACTCACTCAGTATGCGCAGACATGACCAGCATATTCCCACTTTAACCCAGGGGCATGCGACTCCGTGATTTGGTCGCGCCGCTCCAAGCACATGCCGGCTGACCGCCCCCAAGGGGATATGATAGCGCTGATGAGGCTAGCAGCGCGTTGCGTGCCATACAAAGGAATGGCCACGTTTATGCTCGTTCATTTGTGACTGTAGTACTATTATTTATTCTGTGCTTTAACTTAGCCGCTTTCCGAGCTACGTCGGCTATTTGAGTCGTTAGCAACGTGGTGTTCCGGATACGATCCATTAATTTGACACTGAATAGGTATGCTGCGCTCCACTGCTCGCTTGGACCCCCAGTTTGGACTTCTGAGGCCTTGGTCGTACTGCACACGCCGCACGCAGCCGACAACGTCCCGTCGCACGCAGCGTCTGAATGGTGTATGGGGGGGACGCCGCACGCAGCGGGCGAAAACGACCACTCCCTAGCATTCTCGAACACACCATTCAGACATTTCAGACGCTGCGTGCGACGGGATTTTGTCGGCTGCGTGCGGCGTGTGCAGTACGACCAAGGCCTGAGATGCTGTCAACGACCAAGTATGTGCACCGTAAGTGAGAACTGGAAGTATAATGCCTACGTTTGAGCATAAATAAAGTGTAAGTCGTAAAATATGAATAGCCGTCAGCGGTGCTCCAAGCGACATGTTTTACAGTTCCTCAGAACTATTCGACCGCAGTATGTACCAATCACGAGTAACCATCTCATGGTTCGTCATCATCATCATCATAATTATAAGCCCAAAGACGTCCACTGCTGAATATAAAGCTCCCCCAAAGAGTGCCAAAGTGACCGGTCCTGGGCCACCCGTATCTAGCTCATAACTAGTTACCTACTCTTCATAAATATTTTCTCTAGCTCTTTCATCCATGAGAGGAGGCATGTGCCCAGCAGTGGGACGTAGGGATATAGGCTGATTTATTATTTAATTTTATTATATTTTCTCTATGGCTTCAGTGACAGTGCCTCCTTTCATGAGGTGTTGCCTCTAACAATAGCTCCACTAAGCGATTTCGGTTCGTCCGCTATTCCGCTGAAGAATTTAGCGAAATATCAAAAAAGTATTGTACTTTATAAAACTTTTAAAACTTTGAATTTGAATTTGAATTTATTAGAAACATTTAATAATGTTTAAATAAAATATCATCGCATTTCACAAAGTAACGCCTGATTGAATAAATTAAGTCATTATAATTAGATTTTTTTAACAGCCGATATTTGACAGCCGTCATCCCATTACACTTAATGACATATGATGACATATAAATTGTACTGGGGTGACAGCTGTCAGATATTGGATGTAAAGGGCATTTTCACTACAAGACATGAGAGGTGAGCTACACGGGCATCAAGGGGCAGTTATCTTTTATCTCATCCTATTTAAAGGCACATCATAAAAAACCTAACAACCTAAAAAATCCTGATTTGCACAGCTAAAGTACCTACTATCGAAATTCGGTTTAGGTTCGGGTTTGACCGCTGAAAGCAACAGCTCGTTTTCATCGAAACTCAAAACCTACTTAGTCTCCATGGCCTTCTACTCGCTGAACGATTTCTTGTCTTCCGAGAGCACAAAATGACAGACCAGTCATAAAACGATAAACTGTATAAGTAGATATTAAATAATTAATAAAATAAAAATAGTAATATATTTATTATGTGACGTGTAAAATGTATATATTATTAATAAACAAATTGAATTGAATTGAATTAATGTGCGAGTCAGTAGGTAACCTACCTATCCTTTGGTGCACAGTCAGGTTTTTTCTTGTAAACTATAAAAGATTTCCCCTGTTTAGATAGATTTACATTTATTTTAAGTTACATTTTAACTTTGTTAATTTTACTGTAGGTACCTACAAATTATATTTATACTACTTTATTAACAGTATGTTTGTTAAATCAAGTCATCTCCCCCATTTATCATCACACGTCTAATCTGGAGACATCTTGTTCGGTTCCCCGTACCGGACCAATAAATATGCCGCAACGATCTGATAACTACATGGCATTCTTAGGGGCTGGGTATGTCGTATTTAATTTGATTTAGATTTGGTATCGTTTAATTTTAGAAACAAAGCGATTGAAGGGGTTTTTTTAAATAATACTAACGAGTATATGCTGCTTGCACGAATTACCTTATTTGTTATTATAAATGCGAAAGTTTCGATGTTTAGATGTTTGTTACTCAATCACGCTAAAACGACTCAACCGATTTGGATGAAATTTTGCACGAAGACAGTTTATAGCCTGAATGGAAATTTCCAATATAGGAAAGGTTTCAGACGAAGTCGTTCGTGGGCGGAAGCTACTCGTAGTTTGTTATAATTTACTTTAAAAACAAAGTTATAACCGACTTCAATTCTGTACTCCGCCAAGCCACATACTGGAAAATTTCCACACTCATACTTATTTATTCAGATTCAGATTCAGATTCAGATGGTTTATTTCTCAATAGTAATACATAATTTTCATACATTAGAATAAAAACATGCACACAATATTGAGATCGTCAAGAATACAATAAATTTTACACGGATATAATCAAATTTCAAAAAGTACCTATTTGGGTTTAAGAACGTTTACCAGTCAGTATTAAAGTTTACAAATTATTTATTAGTGTATTCATTATTTAAGTATTCCTTGATGCTGTATACCGTTTTACTAAGGAGCAGGATTTTGACTTTGTGACGGAAAGTGTTGATGTTAGTCTGTGCTTTAATAACTTTAGGCAGCTTATTATACAATATTTTTCATAATATTATATACATAGTTCATGTCCCATCCCATATTATTAATCACAATTGCATATTATTATCATTAGTCCAGTCATTATATCCAAAAAACCGACCCTACCCGTGAATAATTAGTTCTTGGATTTTTTTTTCGTAGGTCCCTCGGGGGGGTCACTGGGAGTGTAAATTCAAAAAGTAGACTGAATCAGGCTCCGTGTATGGTTTTTCTTGAATAACTCGGCCATTTTTGATTTTACAGTAAAACTGTGAGGACAAAAATTGTATGTTGTTATTATTTTCAACTTTACGGCATAAATGAAGAGGACTAAACGAAATGATGAAAATATTTTGAATTTGTCGCTTTTTTTCAAATTTAATTTCCAAAATATCGATCCTAGAAGAAAAATTGTGAGGACCAAACTTGTAGAGAATCAAATTTCCTACAATTTTTGTCCTCACGGTTATACTGTAAAAAATGGCCGAGTTATTTAAGAAAAACCGTTTTTCGAATATACACAGGAGCCTGATTCAGTCTACTTTTTGAATTTACACTCCCAGTGACCCCCCCGAGGGACCTACGAAAAAAACATCCAATGACTGAACGACATGTCTATTTTATAAATGTTTATACATAATATATTATTCGATTATTATTAATCGCTTCAAGTGTGCCTATACAATTTTAAAGACAGATGTTGACCATGGGACTACCTACGAGGATACCTATCCTTTAAAAAGAAAAAAATCGGTCCAAGCATCTTTGACTAATCAGATTTGACCGAAAAAATAAAGATTCCGACGAATTGCGAAACCCCTCTTTTTTAAGTCGGTTAAAAAATAAAATGTGAGTGTAATATAACGTTATGTGTGTAATTATAATTATCTGCAGGTAGGTACTTAACGTATAGATAGGTAAATGAGAGGGCACGTCCAACAACAACAACCAACTGTACAAATATGTACCTACAGTTAATAAAAAATAATAATACAATAAATGAGCCTATATACCTACGACCCACTGCTGGGCACAGGCCTCCTCTCATGGAGGAGGGAAGGGGCAGTAGTCCCCACGCTGGCACAGTGCGGGTTGGGGACTTCACATGACACTTTTGAATTTTTTCGCAGATGTATTAGTCCAGTCAATGAACTGACAACTTGTATGGAAAAAATGACAATTTTGGAAATAATTTATAATAGCTTATTTTTTATGTGTAACGGATATATTATCAATTAAATAGTTACCCAGCCACAAAATCCGACAAAATTTCAGACATGAAAAAAATGATAAATTAACTAGCTCCTGAGAAGTCAAAAAAATATTAATAAATATTTTTTTCTTTATTTTGGTTCATTTACATTTGCTCTATAATATTCAAGATAAATCGTACAGAAAAAGACAATGATTAATATTTAGCAGGGCCATTTTAAGTTTTATGAATAAGGGGGTAACAGTATTGATTTAAGAGTCTGTGCGAGAACAGGAGCTGTAGGAAACAAATAGCAATCTAATCCAGACTCCGGTAGTATGGCAAAGTTTTCACACTTCTTTTCTTGCAAACTTTTTGAACACTGCGACTGATCAACAATGTACGGTACATAAGTTACGGTACGGTACTACTGTCCGCAGAGACTCTATAGGCCATGAAACACCTATAAATATGTCACAAGAACTTGCCATAGTTGAATTGAGGCAGCCCGATGGTGAACGTCCCAGTGGTCGACACTGGCCCAATATTATAGTTCACACGTTCAATCTTAATTCATGACAATACATGTCAAAAGGTATCAATGCCAACTATTGGAAATTAAAGTGTCAAACATATCTACGTTTTCCTTACATACCTTTCATTCGAACTATACCAAGTTGGAGTAACAAATTGCATCTAGCGTGCTTAAGTATGTGGAATAAAGTAGTCTCCACACACGTTTTTCAAATGTTGATTCATCAAATGAACGGTATGCTGCCATTGTATCAATTCGGTAGAATTTCCCGATATTTATAGGTACCTACGTTTTGTATAACCGTTTTTTACACTGCAGTGCTGAGGTGTTCTCGTGTCGCTGACATTTTGGTTTTCGCTTGTTTTGTGTAAGTTGTACTAATGTAAAATTAGTTTATTTATGGTGCTTCATTTAAATCTACATAATTACTTCAGGATGAAAAATTTGTCGGATTCTTGAATAAATCATCTTAGAATAACATTTTAAATTGAAATCAACAAAAAAAACGCTATTATAAATTAATGTTTTTCAAAACCGTATTTTGCCTGGAGTATATGCAGGTTTCCTCACGGTCTTTCCCTTCACCGAAAAGCTAACGGCAAATATCAAATGACATTCCGTACATACCTAAGTTCCGAAAAACTCATTGGTACGAGCCGGGATTGGAACCCACGACCGCCGCGCCGCTTGACAGCCGCATGCCTGTACCACTAGGCCACCGTAAAATACAGTTTGGCGTAATAAGTAGATTTCCTAGCATACCTAGTTCGGTTCATAGCGTATTCGAGTTAGCCGTATTGTATCAACGTTGTCCATTCAAAAAGCAGCTCTACCGTCCATGGTAGAAGATTCCAATTCTAATATCAGTTTTATAAAAGAATCGGCTATATTAAATAATCTCAACCATAAGGAGCGAGGAGGAAACCACAATCAATTTTTTTCATACTACAACGGTGGCAAACAAGCATACCTATATGGTCCATCTGATGCTAAACGGATACGTGAGCTATTCCAGACGCGATTCCAGAGATTTCATAAGCGCGCTGCGACCTTATTGATGTCGCAGTGGAATAGTATAACCCGCCGTTTTACATAACAGCTGGCTGTTTTACAATACGGCGGGTTGACATACATACACATACATACATATACTCACGCCCGTATCCCATTGGGGTAGGCAGAGACTAAGGAACGCCAAATACTACGGTCCTTACATACTTCTTTCGCTTCGATGACATCCATACATCTTCTCATACACGCTCGTCGGTTGCGGGTACTCCTGACCTGGCCTTTTAACAGTATCGCTGAAATTTGGTCATGATACCCCGCCTAGGCCGCCCCCTACCGACCCTTCCATCCATCTCCTGGACGTAACCCCTCTTAGTCAGTCTACTTTCACACATCCTCTCAACATGCCCAAACCACCGAAGCATACCTTGGTCAATCCTACGACGACGACCAGGCGAATTGAATACTGCTGAATTAAAATCCGTTGGAATGTGTTCGGCGCCAATCGTTCTTCAATACGAATATACAGCTGGTCATTAGCCGCCCGTTTGGATTTTTTCATCCCTTTTTTAATACCTACTCGCGGCGCTATCTGACTGACATCATCATCACACACACACTGTAAAAAAAACTACTTACTCTATGCAAATAAAATCTTATCTTATCATCATTTTCAGCCCGTAATCATCTACCGCTGAGAATAGGCCTCTCTTCGATCACACCTGTGGGAGGACTGACACTCTAGGTCTTAGTCTAGGGGATACTCAATATTTAATAAAACAATAAAGAACAACATTTGAAAATACGAGAGACGTCTCTCAAGAGTCTTTGACCAGTGTGTGTTGCCAGTGATGGCGATGGCACCGAAGCGTGGTCGCTTACTATGGGCCTCATCCTCATAAGAAGGCTCAAAGTCACCCAAAGGGCAATTGAAAGGGCTATGTTGGGAGTTTCTCTGCGTGATCGCATCAGAAATGAGGCTATCCGCAGCAGAACCAAGGTAACCGATATAGCCCTCTGAATCGCTAAACTTAAGTGGCAGTGGGCGGGGCACATAGCACGTAGAACCGATGGCCGTTGGGCGGAAAGGTTCTCGAGTGGCGCAGCGTGGGTAGACCCCCACAAGGTGGACTATGACCTGGTTAAGGTCGCAGGAGTCCGCTGCATGTGGGTGGCGCAGGACCGGTCATTGTGGCGCTCTTTGGGGGAGGCCTATGTCCAGCAGTGGACGTCTTTGATTGTGATGAGATGAGATGATGATTTGAAAATATAAGGCCATACCATAAGTAAATGGCAAGATCCCGCTGTACCCCTACAAGGTTAATTTTAGCTAATGAAGCGTCAATGCACACATTACGACACCGCTCCGACATCGCCCGCTAATCGGACGGCTCGAGCCGAAAACAATTAATTAAAAAGTTAATAACATAAGTTCTCACTTGCCAGCATTAACAAACGGCGGTTGGGTCCAACTTAAATTGATCGCACGTTGCTGGCGCGGTCCAAGGCATAAGATTTCGGTTCGTCATTGGTCTAACCTCGTAATAATTATACAGGGTGTTTTTTTACCGTCTTAGAGCCGAAGCCCAGTTAATGTATAAATTACAAAGAACTTAAAAAAGTTTTTTTTTTTTTTTTAGTAATATTGATTTTATTTGCATGAATATTAATTTTAATCATCCAGCCGAGTGACCGCTAGCCGCCATCTTTTGTAGATAGGTACGAACTAGCCATACTAGAATTTTTCAAACTTAATTACCTTTTATTACTAAAAGCTTATCTAATACATTTTTTTTTCACGAATGATTAGTCCGTTTTGGATACTTTAAGTGGGCTAAGACGGTTTAAAAACACGTTGTATTTCAAGGCAAGGGAGAAAGTTGCAAATCGCCTTACATACAGACGTTTTCGCACCAATTTACGATTACAGACCGATCAACGTTAAATATGTCTTCGACAGCTGTCATTCAATACAAACTTGTCAAACTTTCCATACATTCAAATTTTAAGGTGGTTCGACGACTATACAAAACGTTGTTCAATTAGTTTGTCACGTGAATACTTTGGGAAAACGATTATTCTCAAATGATCCTAGTTTATACAAGTTTATTCCGGATCGCTAAACTTAAGTGGCAGTGGGCGGGGCACATAGCACGTAGAACCGATGGCCGTTGGGGCGGAAAGGTTCTCGAGTGGCACGTACCGATTACGTACCGGAAGGCGCGGCGTGGGTAGGCCTCCGACAAGGTGGACCGATGACCTGGTAAAGGTTGCGGGAGTCCGCTGGATGCGGGTGGCGCAGGACCGGTCACTGGCACTCTTTGGGGGAGGCCTATTTCCAGCAGTGGACGTCTTTCGGCTGATATGATGATGATGATGATTCAAGTTTATTCTATGAAATGGGATTCGCAAATGGATAGCGAAAAAACTGCCTAAGGGTGGGTAGCGTAGCACCAAACTGTCAACATAAGAGCCCATCAATACACCGACAAGAGCTTAGCTCGTAAATAAGCAAAAGAAGAAACCCACCCCGCCCTTAGTCACTGAGTTACAGAACATTTGATTTCATATTTGGTTGTATATAGTCCACTCATTTCCGTGAATCAAAATAGTTATTTACGATACAAGTGCCGAAAAATACATTTACAGTACATATGGTGCTACTTTCCCGCACTAGTGCGGAAAAGAGCACATTTCGTGCATATGTCGTTGTACGATACACGTGCGAATAGGTAACTCGTGTCGATTTAAAACACTCCCTTCGGTGTGTTTTAATTTATCACCACTCGTTGCGAATTTCCTATTTTCGGCACTTGTATCGTAAATAACTATTTTGCTTTAATATGTTTCGTTTTTTGCATTTTTCGTTTTGTATAGTAATTTGAAGACGCTGAAATAAAATAGTATTCATGGTAATTAGAAAAGGCGATGTGATTGAGTAATTTAAATATGAAACTGTTTTGTAGCTAAGCAATGTAGTCCGGAAAACGTATCTACGTATAAAAGAAGCACATTACCTATGCATAAAACGTTTTATAGTCGAGTCCTAAAAATCTTTGCCATGATAATTTTACGTAACGTTTCAAGAACGAATGCATTGCTATTTTTATTTCATGTATCTCCCAGAATCCAACTCGGTAGATTTACTTGAAAATGATTGACTTTACAATATTAGTATCCATCCTCCTAGCGTTATTCCCGGTTGTGCCCTAAACGAGCCCAGGGTCCGCTTTGACATCTCAACTTTACAATATTAGTATATGATAACACAAACTTAGTAACTATTAAATAAGTTGCAAGAACACGGTCTACACTCATAAAAACCCACTTTTTGACTTTAAATACACTGCTTGGTCTACATTATCATAGCCCAATTTAAAGCTTGGACCACACGTATGGGCGTCCAATAAATCCGTCCATAGACAAGCGGGCTATCCGGGCATTAATCGTCCATGGACACTCCGGAACAAATAGTGCTGCCACTAACAAGCCCTCCACTACAGTGTGAACACAGCCTTATAACTAGCCCCGGTTCCGTACACGAAAATACTTTACTTTAGGGTCGGCAATGCGCATGTGACACCAGAGAAGCTGCAAGGCTCCATGTGCCAAGGTGACCGATAGTAAGCAGCAGTAGTAGTAATAGATCTGGTAAAGAGAAATGAAAAAAAAAAAACATAAACTGTATCCTGACTTTTTTATAGGTACTTAACTGGCCTATTTCACCCGTAGTCGTAGACCCGTAGCATAATTTCGAATCGATTATTACCTCGTTCATCAAAATCGGTTCAGTATCTGAAACGCTACGGTGGAACACACATAAATAAAATAAATAAATAACAACAATTTATAACAAGTCGGTGGCAAACAGTCTTACTACCCACCTGGTGCAGGTCACCGCAACCTTGCAACTCCACCTGTCACATGAGCGTTGCATCCCTTCAAGAATGTAACACTTATTTTTTGAAGTTGTTTCAAGGATTTAAGAAACGTTTATTATTTACTGGAGAAGCCGAATTGTAAAAAAGTACCCATAGTTAAATCTTGATGGTATGAATAAGGTTTTTTATGGACTCATAATAATTAATTAATAAATACTTGGTGCCATTATTGTTACAAGAAAGGAAGATTGTTAAATATCACTCAAACAAAGTGATATAATTACAGTTACTTCAACAAAAAATCTAGTTCTCGAATGTAGGCAACGTTGGAAAATAAACATGTAAAATCACCTCATAAATGTAATGCAACACCCTACCTACCCCTAAAAAGGGTCCAACACCTTACACTATTAAAATTACCTAAATAATAGGCGATTAATCTTCCAACCCACAAAAACTGAATTTAGTGCCCCTGTCAAAATAAATATAAGTTGCGTTCAACTAAACAAGATGAGTTTTTTAAGCCCAAATTTAGATGTTTAACAAAACACTACAAAAGAAATAAGACGTTTTATTAATTGGATATCGGGTGTTGGGTTGTTCTTAGTACAGGAAAAACGCCTTTATGTCCAAAGGTAATATTATTCGGAAAAACACTGGCAGTTAAGACTTTTTTTATTAATAGGGTATTATAATATACGTGTATTATTATTAGGGAGATATATGTGGGTATGCGCGCATTAACGCGATCGAGATTTGTTTTGTTTAGGCGTTAGGCACACTGGGATGAGTGAATGGATTGAAAATGAACGGTGCGAATGTTTGGAATTTGGGAATGCAATTTCGCGAGATTTCAGACCTAGCCGAGATCTCGAGATTAACGATAGCTCGCGAGATTAGACCCTTTTCATTGCACGTGAATGATTATCCACATGTGAAATAAAAATAAATAATTGCTTGTCAAATGCTGTGTTTTAGATGGAAGGTTCAATCTCGCAATCTTGCGACATCGCGTATCAAAATTGTACGAGACCCAGTCTCGTAAAATATGGACAAGATCTTGCGAGATTGCATTCCCTATTTGGAATGTTTGGGCGGCAGCGACTATTGCATTTAGGTATATATTATGTATATGCAGGTTTGAGCAATCGGTTGAAATCAGACTTAACAGAATTGAAGACCAAGATCTTTTCAAGTTTTGGAGTATAAAAACCTCATGATGACCTCTTAAACTCAAAAAATATCTACGAACATTGCTAAAACTAAATTGAACATGAATCGAACGCGTGAATGGTTAAATGGCCGGAACTGAATGGAAGACCGGGTTAGTCTGCTCGCTGCTCCCGGTCCAAAATCATTGCTACGGATTGTAGAAACTTCATGATTAGTGATTACTTTACATCTTCCACAATTTCTTTCTCTGGGAGACAAAATGCGGAGTGAGAATATTCGCTAACGCACCGTTACTGACTTCGGCAAAATTCTGATTTTGACACTTATTTTTAATTGTGCTCGGTCTCTAAAAACTGCTGCGAATGGCATCATGCATGAAAAAGTAAGGAAAGTAGCCAATTCTGCTGAAGAAGAAGTTTCTTTACAAACTCTGCTTAGGTACATAGTACTTTTATTTTATCTAAACCTAGAAGTCGATATATGTATCTTTGTTTTTTTTTATTTGTGTACACTATCTTATTATCTATCTGATTATCTGGAAGAGATTGCTCTTTAGTAATGAGACCGCAGACTAGGTAAAGTTTATATAATGATCGAGCGAATCGGACGAAGTTCTAATTTCGATCGTACTGAAGTCGTAATTTGGTGAATTGTGTATGCCTTGTGGCAAAACATAGTGAGACATGTTTTTTAATACCCTATCATACCTTTGCATTCCTGTGTTTTACAAATAAATTATTTGAATTGAAATGAATTGTTCTTTGCATCAGCTTGGGCAGAATCTTACGTATGTCAGGATGCCCAGCTATTCTCCTTTACAGGTCGCATTTCTATACCGATTATCTTGAAATTTTGTATGCAGTTTGATTAATTATATAGAAATATTCTGACGATTCAGATTTGGAAATTAAATAAAACAGACTGCTCTGCAAGCTACGTTTAGCTTCGTTTACCGGTTGTTTTCTTGGTGAGCCCCAAAGAGTCTTTATATTGAGTTGTATAGCAAATAATGAGTGAATGAATTCGAATGGAAGACCGAGCGTGGTGTAAGTGACCGCAGCCTTACCCGATCGTATCGCCGTTCCGGGAAGGCCATGTGTCGCCCAATAAACTAATTGGCCGGGGAATGCTCGCGCTGGCCTTAAGGTATTTATTTTACTTTATTTTATTAGGGGTCTCTTGTTTTTTATAAAATATTTGAAGCCTTATTAGATCGAGAGGTATTTAGGGACTCGATGGATAAAGAGTGGGATGTTGATGATTGTTTAATATTTAAATGAATCAGACGTTCAACGTAACACGTAGGTAAAGTGCATTACTATGTACCGCGAAATTAAGATTTGAACCTTTCATGAAACAAATAAAGTTTGTTTATCCTATAACGAGGATAGAGAAGTTTTTTTTAGCGTCAGTATGGTAAAACTAAAACTTGAAATTGAAGCCACTGTAGCGGAGGAGGTCAAGACGGCAACGAGAGTACGCCACTTATCCCGATCCTGCGTCATCATCCCCTGCCACCTTCAAACTTGAAGATGACGCTAATCCAGACTGCTTGCTATCCCTCCAGCGATACATGCCATCTGCATTACTTAGTACGCTCTCTTGACTTCCCGATCCTCTCCCATTCGCAGTAGATGACCGAACCAGCGGAGTATCTGGGATTTCGTTTCGCCGATGCGGTTCGGCTCAGCCAACTCCTCTATCTCAAGATTTTTCCGGATCCTCCATGTTGCATCATCTCTCTTGACAGGCCCCAAGATTTTCCGGACACTTTGCTCTCGGTTACCAGGACCTTATTTTCGTATTTTCCTCTGACTCATCATCCTTTTAGCGTTATTCCCGGTTGTACCCTAAAGGAGCCCGGGGTCCGCTTTGACACCTAATCCCAAGATTTGGCATAGGCGCTTTACGAAAGCGATTACCATTTGACCTTCCAACCTTATTGGACCAAAAACTAGGCCTTATTGGGATAGGACTGGTTTCCTCCCGATGTTTTTCTTCACCGAAAAGCCACTGTTAAATATCAAATAATATTTCGTACATAAGTTTTTTGAAAATCCCAGTGGGACCTGGGTTGGAACCCGGAACCTCCAGGCTGAAAGTTACCGCTCGGCTACAGTGGCTCCCCACTCGGCTTCCTCTGACCCATATACGGAACCTTCTCCCATGGGTACCACTCCAGCCCCCGGCTCATCGGATAAGCGCGACACGGCGCGGGCACGCAGATTCCATCTCGAATGTCTCAATTAATTTACATTTAAGTGAGTGTGTAATCTCGTGCGTTACGGCACGGTAATTAACTTGCTAGGGGGATAATTGGCTTGAGAATTTTGGAGGCTGTTATTCGTCATTATCATATATTTGGGTCATGGAGAGTCAAAAAAGTAGACTTTCCTGAGGTACGTATGCATTTTGCATATAAAACGGTTTATCGCATAAATTAATAAAGGTGGAAAAACCAATAGGACCTGAAGGGAACCCACCATGAATCCGAAAATAGTTCAGTTTAAGTAAAAAAGTTCTTGCTCATAGAAGTTATTACACCATAAATCCATACTTACTAATATTATAAATGCGAAAGTGTATGTGTTTGTTTGTTTGTTTGTCCGTCTTTCACGGCAAAACGGAGCGACGAATTGACGTGATTTTTTAAGTGGAGATAGTTGAAGGGATGGAGAGTAACATAGGATAGTTTTTATCCCCGTAATCATCCCCTAAGGAAGGGAGTAAAAGTTTGTATGGAGCTGCGATATAAACGAGTTCCACGCGGACGGAGTCGCGGGCAGAAGCTAGTTAATTTATAAATGATAGGGACTTTGATATGCACGCTCAACAATTTGTAAGCCGCAAGGCGCCACATAGTGAAACTGACCATAATTCTGTAACATCCAGTAACCTGTGTTAGACATATAAATTATTTTATCCTTATCTTTAAAGGAATTCTTTTAGTTTCCATAAAATCAATAACTGCATTCAAAGATTTCATGAAAAGCCAACTGAATTGGGAATCACACCGACGAAAAAAGTAAAATATATAAACATTCTTCAACATCTATCTATTAATAAATTCAAGAACTATGTGAAGCGTAAACTTATTTCGAAAGCTTATTATAGCACACAAGACTACATGAATGATAAAACTCCATGGAACTATTTGTGACTGAATTTTTAATCATTAGATTAATTCTCGTTATATTTTGTTTTTTGACATTAGATTGTTCATCTAGAAACATTCACTAGGATTTTCTATACAATTTTTACTTCATATAATTTTTATTTTTTGTTTAATAAATTACTTAAAAAAAAAACTGACGATTTAAAAGTGCTTGTTACAAGGCCTACTTGAATAAAGATCATTTTGAGTTTGAGATTCACTATTTAATTCTAGTAATCGACAGTATGAATGTTTAGCATTCTTTCCAATAATCATTTGACATTGAAAGTCTTAGAAATTTAGAAATTAAAAAGCACTTTGCGTTACGCTACGAACTAAAATTGAAGTTGCAACTGCAGAATTATTTAATCAGTGTCGAGTAATGGGACGATTAGTTTATATCAAACATTAAGAGGCTCCCATACGCCAATGACCTTCGATCTGAATCCCTTAGTTTTCTAATGTTTTTTGTAGCTTATTATATTAACAACAACGGCTTTAAGCAATATAGTATCCCATATTTACTTCAAACTTCATTGTTTTCGAGATATTTGGCATCAAAGTTGAACAATTTTAGGCCAAAAAACTGGTTTTCTGGCCATAACTTTTGTGTTAATTGGTTTAAAATTAAAACCCTCTGCCAGTTTTTAGAGACGTCATAGACGAACCCAAATTTGTAGATTTCGTATATGTTAGATCTTTCACGTCAATAGAGATGCGAAATAAGTGTTATTTTAGACAATGTTTAAAAAAATCATACAAAATTAAGTATTAATTTGTTTCAAAATCCGGTCTGTCAAAATGGAGATAAAAGATTGAAGAACCGATAGCCGTTTGATTTATGATTCTATCTGTAGTGCAAAAGTAGTAGATACGATTCAAAACTTGTCAAAAATCGATGAAAACCTCGGGTAGCCCCTTAAATTGTGGAAAACGGTACAAAATGTCAAAAAAAGTTATATCAGACGTCATGCACAGAAAGAAATCAACTGGTGGTAAAGTTTATGCATTAAAAATGTGTGATTGGTACATTTTGGTGGTTTAAACTAATAATACTAATTAATATGATGGTGCTGGCTGCTAGACGATGAAGGGATGTGATCTGATGTAGTTTTATGTATTTTCGAATGACGAAGAAGTTGGCGTATGATATGATCAGCACCTATGAAAGAAGACTCGGACGCATATTGTTTTAATTATACTTGACTTCACTTTGCTTTCTGGTGATAAGACCGCCTGTTGTCCACCATTGTGTATGTTTAACGGAACGAGCGAGTGAAGCGAAGTTCTATGCTTCAGCTTGGGCCCGAATTCGTTGGTATGTCCGGATGTCCCGCTATCCCGCTGTTAGGTTGTCCTCCTCTAGAGGTCGGTGAAATTTCGTGGAAAGATTCCCACCATACGTACACCACGTCCACTGCTGCACATAGGCCTCCCCCAAAGAGTCCCACAGTGACCGGTCCTCCGCAAACACGAAAAACAACTTTAATTTAACCGTTTCTATACTTACCCATGTGGACTCCTACGTAGATAATCAACGAATCACGAACGATTCATGGTTTCATACTTTATCACGAAGATGAAAGTTGGACTGAGCCCCGAAAAAAAAACATTTCCTAAGTGTCTGAAAAGGGAGTTATAAGTGTCTAATGGAGAGCGATATTTAGAACTACGCTGCAATATAAGCTTATTGTAGTTGCTGGAAGGGTTGACGGACCCTTTTCGAGCACAGGACACAAATGCACAGGATCCTGTGTCCAGCGGCGCTACCACGAACTTCGAAAGTCGCTCTCCTCTTACCCTCCCTTACTCGAGTGACAGGGATGCATGTATTAAGAACTTCGACTTTCGAAGTTCGTGGTAGCGCCGCAGTGCTGATTTTTTTTAATTACGTTCTAAAACAAACATAGTTTTAAGTAATCCGACCATGTGGATGATGAACCTAGATGATCCGAAATAAACATTATATTATTATTAAAATTAAGAAGACAATAGATGTTAGACTGAGATAACACGTTACTCCGTTGCTTACGCAGTACACGTATTCCATTCCTACCAACCAAGCGTGTTGTCGGATGGACCCTTTATACATTTTACAAAAAATCATCTCTTTGT
Organism: Epinotia ramella; assembly: GCA_947578815.1. NCBI lineage: Eukaryota > Metazoa > Arthropoda > Insecta > Lepidoptera > Tortricidae > Epinotia > Epinotia ramella. The sequence goes on from OX388221.1 coordinate 668,958, forward strand.
CGTCCATACCCGTAGGAAATTGTCCCAAGATACACGAGAGATACCGTCAAGGCTACGGCGAAATTTCGACGCATTCTAAGGCTTATTATACACGCGCTGCAAAAACGCGTTGTCACCGACATCGAAACGTGAAGCTCATAAATAAATACATAACGTGGGGGTTGGGGCGGGGCAAGAGCGATAGCGGGCGTTGCTACTGAACCAATTATATTCTGCAAATAGACAATGAAAGCTGTTTATTATGTTTAACGAGCTTTACGAGAGCTTTTAGAGAAGAGAAGAAGAGAAAGTTAGCCCAGATTAAGAAGATATGAGTTTGACTGGACTCCTATGTATCAGCAGCATCTGTTAGGCACGCTCGAGGTGCAAAAATAGAAATGAATAAACTACAGTTTGGAAACAGGTTTGTACAGCATTCAGTCAGAGCTCCTAAGAATGAGCTGTGTCAGCAATGCAATGCTGAACTAGCTTAGCTAGCATAATCACGTTTTTTATCGGACATAAGGCGCTGTCAATACCAAAATGGCCTTGAGGATTTGGGATAGCGCGCACACTGTCTATTGGTATCGGAGTAAACGAGAGCGAGTGTCACTGGGCGGCCCGGTTTTTGAAGATAATAGTGCATAAATATTGAAACAAAAAAAAGGGTGGATTATTTGAGAAATGTGACTCGTTAGCGGTTTAGGTATGAATATGTTGACTTCATATTTTTAATTGCAGACCCATACGTCAAAAAAATAAAGACAGAACCGTTTAAGATAATTTTAAGACCAATCTTTGCAATTATTTTCTATCGAGCCGATTTCGTCCAATTATGTATCGAGCCCTTCCACGCTCTTTGAAATATGGTGAATATTAACATATATTTTTTTTGATGTGCTAGAACAAGTAGTTTTTCTTAAAAAAACTGCTTAAAAACATCAATTTCAACAAAATTAGGTCTTGTCAGCCCCATAATATGCGTTCGTCCCTCACTAGAAGGTATGTAAGTGCGAGCGTAGCGAATGCTTTATGTCCGCAAGCATTCATACCCTATGAAGACCGCTTACCAGGTGGGCCGTTCGCATGTGTCCCACAATGTCTGAAAAAAATACAACCAAATTGAAAATCTCCTCCTTTTTTTTGAAGTTGGTTAAAAACAGCATGTATAGCTAGACAGTTTAACTCAGTCTTTGCCTGCGTGGCGCCCGGGGGCGGGGGTAGGGTGATGACGGGGCGAAGCCACACGCTGCCCGCGCCCCGTTATCGTCCTACCCCCGCACCCGCGCGCCGCGCAAAGGGGACTGAGTTGAGCGGTCTACCTATAGTTACAGTGTGTCGTGATTTTAGCCCAGTGCCTGTAACTTGCACAACAGCCCAGATAAAAGGCAGCACCGCGCGCTCACAATGCATGAGGCCGTAAGAAAAACCTGTGAAACCGTCGGTAATGGCCGCTGAACATTTGTAGTATTATGCGGCTGAATAGTTTAAAATGTCATTTTGGTGCCTCCGCGAATTTATGTTCGCGCGCGGCGTTTTTTGCGCCCGTCTGTACCCGGCCTTAGATATGGTTTATTCATTGGATCATTTGTTAAGTGGTTGATGGTTAAGTTAATTTGTGGGTTTCTTGAAAGTTTATTGGGATGGTGGTGTCGTAAATACCTCTGATTTTAACGGTAGGTTGGGCTGGTAACCCTTTTTTCGTGGAGAATACCTTCGAACTAGGTGCTCAGGCATCTGGTGATGATTAGGTTATCTGGTAAATGATGGCGGCCACCATCTGCGGCCTCATGCGGAGAATTCCAGGATCTCATGCTGAACACACTGCCACCAGTGTCAGCTTCAGCATGAGAACCTGGAATCCTCTCATCGCACCTCGCTAAACTAAAACCTGGTTCGTCCTAAATGAGCGTTCGTATTGAAGTTTTTTGTTTCTTGGAATCTTTGGGATTGGGTATACTGCAGTGCAAGGAGGAATTAGAATTAGATGTTAATGACTTAAGCTCAGGATCGAAATGGGTGGCGTACCTACTCGAAGAGAGGCCTGAGCATAGGCCTCTCTTCGAGCATGAATGCTCAGCAGTGATTTTTATATACCTAAAATTCATACGAGTATACAATGTATAAAATAATAATAGGAAATAATAATACAATGTACCTATACTGTGACTGAATTAGCGAAATGTAAAATGAGTGAGCTATTACGGGCTGCAAATGATAATGATGATAATAAACGATATGATACAGAGAAAGAATACATACATGCATACATTCACGCTTTTATCCCTAAAAGGGGTAGGCAGAGCACATGAAACTTGTGTTCCAGTACCACTTTTAGCATAAATGTGGGTATAAAAGATCGACAACATGTGATATCTTAGTGACAGGTTGCTAGCCCATCGCCCACAACACACTTCAACCCTGTTCCCTTAGTAGACTCTTACGACACCCACAGGAAGAAAGGGGGTGGTGCTATTCTAACCCGACACCACAGAGAAAGAATATAATGGAAAAATAAACCATCTTCGTCTGTAGCCCCCGACAGGATTCGAACCTGCGACCTTTCTATTAACGCTAGACTGCTCTACCAACTGAGCTACGAGGACAGTGACGGAAGTTGTATATTTTTCAATTACATTCCCGCTAAGACTAGCGCCCTCTCTGTATCGTGTTATAGACTTGTTTCACAGCCTTGGCACTACTCTAATGGGTGAGCTATGCGCCCGCTCCATTCTAATCAAACCACATCAGGTAGTTTCGGACTAGCGAGAGAGATGGCGCTGGTGTACATTAAATACCCTTATCACGAAACAAATTATTTAATTAAATGTTTTTTGTTTTCGTGTTATTTTTAACGAGGAAGTTACCACGATCATTTTATAAAAGATATGTGTAATAGTTCTGTTTTTATTATTTACGGAATAATTACCTAAGGTATAGTTTGTTCCAATTAAAAGGACGATGCCCATTTCTGCCCCACCTGTTATTAAAATATACAGAGACATCATTAAGTAGGCATTCGTAATTAATTCGACTTTGATTTTTGGGATAATTGTAGGATTAATTAAAGCTTGCGTTTATTATTCACTGATAAAACGTGATTAATGCATTTCCGATTTACAAATAATGGTGACATATTTAAACATATTGCTCCTAGCGGTGAGTAGCAGGCAACTGTATCTGTCAGTTATGCTATGTAATGCTGTCTCCAAATATTCGCCTTGACTGTTTTTAACACGACCAGAAACAATTAACAAGTAGGCATGCTTAATTATTTTGACATAGATTTTTGGGATAACTGTAAGATTCATTAAACCATGCGTTTATTATTCACTGATAAAACGTAATTAATGCGTTTCCGGTTTACAATGATGGTGACATATTTAAACATAGGGCCCCTAGCGGTGAGTAGCAGGCAACTTTATATGTCAGTTATGCCATGTAATGAAATGAATGAAAAATCGAAACTGAATCGTGGACGACCAGGCCAAGGTCCACTCAGGGCTACATAGCCTCAGATCATGATGATGATGATTCAATCACCTTTCTTGTATAGAAAATACTTCTATAAAAGTATTCCAAGAAATTAATTGGTTAATGTCATTAGACACGCCTTCGTAAAAAAATTAGCAAAGTCTGTTTAGCATATGCGCCTAGCTAAGTAATTACAAGGCGTAATTTTTCAATCAAAAAATATAGGAAGCCACCTGGTTTAAATCAAAAATAAGAAATATATACTAAATCTACGTCCAAAGGACTTTTAAATAATATATACGATAACTTTGCACTTGGCAATTTTTGGTGGGGCACGCGTCCATACTAATTTGGTCATCGTCCTTTACCTTTTGATTACCTTATTGTATGTCTTGGCGAATTTAGCTAATTTATCTGCTTCTTGCCTGCAAGACTTATAGCGATGGGAATGGGACCCATTGGAATTTTGTATTTCTGCCACTTTTTTGCAGCTATATTTAAATATTTTATTATAAACTACGATCCTTATATACACTTTAATAAAAATAGAATTGTATGACACTCACCACCAAAACGCAGTACCTACCTACTTCACGACCAAAACAGCAATTTACTTGATTTTCCATACGATTAGTACAAATAGAAAACGGTGACGTCATACTTCTGTGTCAATTAGAATGAGGCGTTTCGGCTGCCTCCAGCGAGGTCCGCCACTGACTCAGTTTTTTTAACTGAAGTTACCATACAAACATTTGTTCCTTTCTAAAAACTAGTTCGAATGCCATCGAAAAAAAACCGTAAGAATCATGTTTATTCTCGTCGCAAACCATATTTTATTAGATATTAGGTGTATTTCCCATTGACAGGGTAAACCGTTAAAACTATTCTCGACTGTGCTGCACTGGAGTCTCGAGTAAAAACCGGCCAAGTGAGTGTCGGGCCACGCGCAGTGTAGGGTTCCGTAGCTGCCTGTCTATCTTAGTTACATCGACGTGCGGTGCGGTTGCGTCGGCCGAATTTGTACGAAAATTGGCCTTTCCAAATACACATTAAGTTGGTCGTCTATTACTAGGTAACTAATACTTCTGCCTACTTGTCCGTGATAGTTTTCCTTTTAAATTCATTGTATGTACTACTACCACGATTTTTTTCACATCCCCAGTAGTAGCCATTTAGCCGGCAGGGGGGGAGACACATGACTCGAACAAAAATTAGGGCTTTAAAACCAATATCTCGCAAACGAATCACTGAATTGAAAAATATTTTTGAACGAGCTATCCAACGATACCCCACACCATGGGTTTAACAAGAAAAAAAATACATCCCCGCTTTAGGTGTAGGGGAGGTACCTACAGTAAAAAAAAAAAACATGATTTTATTGTACTGTTTTGTTGACGTGATTGATTTATTACCCATGCCGAATGACAGTTTTCTAGTAGCAATGGTTACTAAGCTAAGCCGAAGACGGAAGGACAGACGGACATGGCGAATCTATAAGGGTTCCTTGTTGTTGACTACGGAACCCTAATGGCCGGTTTCAATAATCAATCCACCGATAGTTTTCCTTACCGGCAGTTACATTTTGACAGATTACCCGTAGAAAATGTGTCAAAATGTAACTGTTGGTAAGGAAAACTATCGGTGGATTGATTAAGTATTGGAACCGGCCATAAAAGCTGTCGACATCTGTATTCTTCAGTTTTTTTTTCCTAAGTACAGGGTGTGACTGAAGCTGATGCTGGTCGACGTCAGCATTCGCATATTGCCTAACAGAGGCTCCAGTATAAGTTTTACCGAAACAAAACTTTACGATCGCGTTTGCGTTTTACCCTCAATTTGTATGTGATATGACAGCTAAACGCAAACGCGGTCGTAACGTTTTGTTTCGGTAAAACTTATACTCGTAGGGTCCTGATGATGCGCCAACCACATCCAGCGGACTCCCGCGACTTTTAACAGGTCATCGGTCCACCTTGTATAGAGTTCTACCCACGCTGCGCCTTAGGTACGTGGTCGCCACTTGAGGACCTTTCAGGCCCAACGGCCATCGGTTCTACGTGCAATGTCCCCCGCCCACTACCCCTAGGTATACGTGGGGTTAATCAAAATTATACAGGGTGATTCAGGAGACGTGAGCAGGATCAACCCTACACATACAGTTAATGTTAATGGATCTTTTACCATCGTAATTAAGTTAAACGCCCACAGTTTTTTTTTTACATTTTGTGTAAAAGTTTCATTCACAATAAATCATGGTCACCCTACACAACTAAAAAAAAATTCACGTTAATCTTACCAATGCTGGTACGACTGAGTAGCTTATAAACTATTGAATCCGTAGGGTTGATCCTGCTCATGTCTCCTGAATCACCCTGTATATTGATATAATCTTTGACGATTTTCGCACACCATTTTAACCAAACGGGACGGGAACTTAGTTTTAATTTAATTTAGTTAAGGTTAATTGTCATCTTGTATTATACTTAGAAAATAAAAGATTTAGTATGGAATTGAAAATTGCCTTACTTCCCCAGACACTCAAATCCTCCTCCTTAGTTATGAGTCCTCTTTTTCATTGTATTTGTGTCGCAGATTGGCCGCGCTCCCCCGCCGAATTCCACCCAGTGACAATCACTTCATTAGAGCCCAGTTTTTACCCGAATGCCGACGGACAGACGGACGGACGACGAGACTTTATCTCTATTATCTTGTCACCGGGTAACGGTATTTTTTAGCTCCAAATTAGGTTTGGGGAAAACGTTTTTTTTTTGGGTGTAGTTTAGATTGGCTTTGTGGGACCGCTGAATTGGAATTGTTCGTTTAATTTTGAATAAAATTGGCAAACGTTACCATAAATAAAAAGTTCTGGAAGCTGTTAAAGTTGGATTGTATTGGTAAAAAGAACGAGGGAAAACATAACTGTGATTCAGTTTAACTTTAACACTCCCCAGCACGGTCGATTCGAAGTTAACTCTCCATACAAACGTAGTTTCGGAAACTAGTTTCTTAATTATAATAGAAATTCCCAGTCTAGAGACTATTTGTAAACGCGTTAAGATATCAACTTCACAACTACTCATCCAATTAAAAAAAATCTTCAACAGTTCGTTCGTTATATAATATATAGAATTAAGAACCTGCTCCTTTTTTTGAAGTGATTAAAAATAGACCGTGATGGACAAGTAGGGATGATGACTAAGATTTTTTTGTGACGTCATTCGAACCAGTTTTTGGAGAGGAACAAATGTTTGTATGGGAGCAACTACAATTAAAGAACATAAATACCTAAAAAAATGAGATAAAGATTGACCTCGCTGGGGCCGGCGCGAAACGCTTCATACTGTGTGTCTATACAAGTGTGACGTCACATTTGTATATTTGTTCTAATTGTAGTATGGAAAATCAGCTAAATTGTTGTTTCGGTCGCGAAATACTGCGTTTAAGTACATATTTGTCTTACAATTTTTTTTCTAGAAAAGCGTAAGGATTCTGTTGGTAGCTTTTAATTTACTCTTGGACAATAAAAAAAAATGCATATTTTTTCTAAACTTTCAAGGTTCATATCTTTTTATGATTTTAATTATATTGTATAATTTATACTTTATTACGATAATTTGATGGTTTACTATCCATTTAGCATTATCCATTTACGTTATCAATTTGAACATGAGGCATCATGCCTATTCGACATTGCTATAATTTATACGGCTTTCTTTGTAATACCTACCTTTTTTTCGGAAAAGAGTGCCAGCCGCTTTAATTGCCATATTTAAGTAATGTTTACTTGTTTTTCTACGATGGTGGAAAACAAGCATACGGCCTGCCTCAAGGTAAGCAGAGCCTTAGCCTATGAAAGCCAGTGACTCTAGAACAACCAAAAGCGCGTTTTCTGATTTGAGGATTCGTCATGGCCACAGCTAGAGACAAACAGATTCCTGCTCAACACAGCCACGCTATTCGGTAACTTGATTTAACCTCACCTCACCGTCAACCCACAGATATATCTTAACGCCGCGATTCGTAGTAACTAAGCATAGGTAGAGGTCTAGTTACGTTAGGCATGACGGGTGAGGTGTTCCGAATAACAGCCCAGCACTTCGGGAGCCTTGAAAACCTAACTCACGACCTGGACACAACGCCACATCCTTCAAAGCAAGTACTGGGTGTTATTGAGGTACTTCTCCAGGCCCCGTATCATGGTCGGCCTTATCACGCGATAATTGACAAGATAGAACGTCAATTTCGTTCTATTGAACAGTGTCAGCCAGTGACGGACGCTCTATCTTTTCACTTATCGCGTGATAAGGCCGACCGTGCTACGGGGCCAGGATCCAAATGTGAGCGAAATTACATTCTACTGTGTCATTAAGCTAAAAATGGCGTAAATGATCAAGTCGATAAGCGACTTGATCATTTACGCCATTTTTTAACCCCCGACACAAAGAGAAGGGTGTTATATAACCCGATGCAAAGCCCCTGTCTTTGTTATAAGTTTAACGTGTCGGTGTATCTGTGTATCTGTCTGTGGTATCATAGCTCCCAAACGGATAGACCGATTTGAATGCGGTTTTTTTGTGTCATAGATAATTTTATCCCGAGTGTTCTTAGTTATACTTCATGAAAATCTGTTCAGCCGTTTTTGAGATATTGGACTTTGAAATGAAAATGTCGGAAGTTTTTCAACTTTTCTATAAAGTTTATAAGTTGTTGTTATTAAATCTGTCGAACTGAACGACGAACAGCGAAGCATACAGCTATTTATCGCTACAGACATTGTTAAGATAATTCTAGTAAACGCTCTAGGGGATGTGTGGGGGGAGAGGGACGGCGGTGGAGCAATAACAAAATTGGCTCGGCTCGGCAAAAAGCTCGAAGCAAATTTGCTGTCGTTTCGACAGAATGCTCACTAGAAAGAAACGCTTGCTAGGATGCTCGCTAAAATGCTCCTGTTTATTTTGTGAGCTTCATAGTATATAGTGTATATAGTATATAGTGTATACATAGTATATAGTGTATACATAGTATAAAACAAAGTCGCTTCCCGCTGTCTGTCCCTATGTATGCTTAGATCTTTAAAACCACGCAACGGATTTTGATGCGGTTTTTTTTAATAGTGTGATTCAAGATGAAGGTGTATATGCATAAAAAGTACCTGTGCGAAACCGGGGCGGGTCGCTAGTTCACCTATAATGTAACATTCGTCATCTCATCACAAGTTAATGCGTTACCTTTAAACACATTCATGAGACCCTACAAAGCCAAAATCATATTACACAAGATGTTTTTACGAGTCCCACCTCACCCCGGCCTCCCCTCGATTTATTTAAGCCCTTAAGTGCTCGCGCTCTCCTCCCCATCGTTTGTCATATACCCCATCTTGTAACGCGGATCCATGGGTAAACCCCATCAATTTTGTACCGTTAGCAGGAAAAAGATTTTAAGAAAGAAAGAAACAAAGAGAATAATTTTATTTATAAAAACACAATAAGTACACAAAATTACAATAAAGTTGCTTAAATTAAACGAAAAGAGATAAACTAAAATGAAAAAAAAAACAGTACAATTTTAAAAAAGGTGGCATAGGGACAGCCTACCCTTTTACCTACTCTTTTCATGCTTGTAACGTCGTCGTTAGGTTGTTGTGTTTTAATAAACCTATAACTAATTCTCTACCGAAATACAATACTGCATAAAGAAAAAACTCCTTGAAGTTTTTTTTTTTAGTCAAAACTGCGTACAGTCACCAGCAGCAATATTTGCCATTGGTAGTCCTTACTACATAAGTATACTCTCGGAAGGGGTGATTCCAGACGTGCTTTTTGATGGGACTGTCATTCCTTTTGCCTCTACCGTCAGGAATCTGGGTATCACCATTGATCAGACGCTCTCTTGGTCTCCCCATGTTGCTGAGGTAAGTCAAAAGATGTTTGCCTCCGTCCACTCCCTAAGGCGTTTGCAGAATTTTCTCCCTTTCCATACTAAGATGACCCTTGCCCAATCTCTTTTACTTCCTCTCTTAGACTATGGTGACATAGCATTTTTAGATCTCAAAGAGGAACTGCTTGGAAAACTTGAGCGATTACAAAATGTCTGTGTAAGATATATATTTGGCCTGCGCAAATACGACCACATCTCTGAATCTCGTTCTCAGCTCGGCTGGTTACCGATCCGTCGGCGCAGAGACGTGCACATCCTCTCCTTGCTTTTTAACGTACTCTTCAATCCTGCTTCTCCACATTATTTGTCTGAACGTTTTACTTATATGGCTGATGGCAGTAATCACCGCCTGCGGTCTCACGCTAACCTCACCCTTGCATTACCGTCTAATAAGATGCGCGCTTATTCTAAGTCTTTCACGGTGCGTGCTGTGAAGTTGTGGAATGGCTTGCCGTTGTCCTTTAGACAGTCCCAGTCTGTGGCATTACTCAAAGAAAAGTTGAAAAAGTTGTGGCTCTCCAACGACTTGTGATTTAATAGGATACTGTTTGTAGGGGAGACCGGGGATAGTTGACCAGTTTTCGGGTTAATAATTTGTATTTCCATGGTATTAGAGCCTATATTTCTGATCAGTGATTTAGTTGATAGGTAAACTATCTGGCTTTAAATAAGTATACTAAAAAGATCGCTACTTGTTATAAGTTAGCCTGCAATCTTGATTTTTTTAAACTGGAAAAATTAGTCAAGTTACCCCTTGCTTGGGGTAGGTAGACTAGTCACGTGGGGTAAGTTGACCTAATGTAAGCAAGCTAAATAAAAGGTGCAAAGTCTAAAAAAATACTCAATACAATGTTATAATCATGTTTATTCAGTGAAAAAGAAGATAGATCTCACGATCAGAGTAATTAAAATTAACAATCAGTCAATAAACTACAGGCAGTGGGCCTAAGGCCCAGTGCCTATACCTAATCTTAACATAAAATAATCAAAATTAGACAATATCTTTTAGAAAACATAGTTTAGGCAGTCTGATGCCTAGAACTCTAACATCAAAATCAAATTAGACAACTTCTATTAATCATAACTCTGTCAAACAGTCTAAACAATAAACTTAGTAACAATCAGTCTTACCAAAACAACCTGTAGATAAATTTTAATCATTTGGTAACAATAAAATCTCACTTAACAAATGCAGGAACCTGAAACTCCTTTGCAGTAGAATTAATGCTTTTTTTGTCAAACAAAACTTGTTGACATGCTCTGTCAATGACGTCCTTGGGTATGTTCGCACGCGTGGATTTTCTTTTATATTTCCGCATCGTTCTGAAACAACATGCATACATAAACCACTCATTGCATTTTATGTCTAGCAGCCAGGGGTAAGTTGACTAAGTGGTCAACAAGCCCCGCTTTAGATTAGTCAACTAGCCCCAAATCACCTTGAGATTTTAAACCACGTGCCGTAACCTTGAAAGTGAAACGTATCGAAAGACACTGCCACAACATGGGAAGATAAAGAACCAAGCATTCGTTTAAAACACTTTGCCAACCAATAGTAAGTAGTGAATAAGCACAATAACAAACAATATTACGACGATTTTTTTTACTTACGTGTGTTATTTTTCAACATTGCCCTCCCGCTCCGAAACGACGTGCGTCCGCGGCGCCGCGCTGCCGGTGACTGAGCGGCGGGGGATAGCGGTTCGACACAACTAGTCGGTTGACTCAAGGCCATTGCGTGGCACGAGTTATTCACAGTTTGTCAACTTACCCCTATAGTCAACTATCCCCGGTCTCCCCTATATTGTGTAAAAATGTTTATTTGTATATATAGGTATATATATATTTATATATATATAGTTATAGTATGTGTATACTATTTATTTTTATTTGTACTTATATGTAGTATATATATGTATTAAGATTAATTTACTGTAGCGTCTAGGTAAATACGTCTGTACACGTGTTAGTTTGTCTATCTTGTTGTTCCTGATCTCAACTCAATTGCTCAAAGGTTAACTGGAAGAGATCCCTTACAGGGATAAGTTCGCCTTTGTACCGAATTAACTTTTTTTTGTCTGTATTTTTACCTGTGTCTTGTGTACAATAAAGTATTTACATACATACATACATTTGCGCCTGTGCCCAGCAGTGGGACGTATATAGGCTGATTTATTATTTTATCCATACTAATATTATAAATGCGAAAGTGTATGTGTGTGTTTGTTTGTTTGTTTGTCCGTCTTTCACGGCAAAACGGAGCGACGAATTGACGTGATTTTTTAAGTGGAGATAGTTGAAGGGATGGAGAGTAACATAGAATAGTTTTTATTCCCGTAATCATCCCTTAAAGGGGTGAAATCGGGGGGTAAAAGTTTGTATGGAGCTGCGATATAAACGAGTTCCACGCGGACGGAGTCGCGAGCAGAAGCTAGGTATTATATAAATATCTGACAAGATCTATTTCAAGGGCCGTAAGCATGTGTCAGATATTTATGCCCGCTTTGTTATGGCAGATATTGGTGCTGGTGACTAGTGACTGCATGCAAATTCTCCCACAACGCATTCCGATCGCTTTATTGGCCTCGTTATATGGGAGCAACATCCACCCTAAAAAAACATATATACCTGGTGGATGCGGTGTGAAGGCTGTACAGTATACAGTAAGCTGTCAATAGTAAGCTGTCAACTGTCAGTCGAGCCAGTACCGATTCTTATTGTGCGCCTGATGGGATGCGCGAATTCGGGGCGGTACGAATCCTGCAGTTACTGCAAGCGCACCGCCCCGCTTTCGCGGATGATATAATACAATACAATCAAATAATACAATACGGAATATACAACAAGTAAGGATCTTGCTCCACCAAAGCAATCGCTAATAACTACAACATAGAAAAGTTGAGAAACCCCCGACATTTTCATTTCAAAGTCCAATATCTCAAAAACGGCTGAACAGATTTTCATGTTACATGGCTAAGAACACTTGGGATAAAATTATCTATGACACAAGAAAAACTGCATTAAAATCGGTCCATCCGTTTGGGAGCTACGATACCGCAGACACATACACAGATAGACACGTTAAACTTATAACACCCCTCTTCTCTTTGCGTCGGGGGTTAAAAATAGTATTTATCTGCCGACCCTCCTTCACGAGAGCTCCCAGCGGGGCTGTCGCACGGTTACACCCCAACTTTAACCAGCATTGGCTCAGATTAGATCGGCGATTTGTTAACTGGCTGTTACATCGTTATTAGGATTAATAGTTTAAGCGTTTTAACATTAAACGTATACAACCCGTAAGTTGTGTTCCAGAGTAATTGAGAACTTTTCGAACGAGCGTTAGGACAACCTGCCATTTTCCAATAATGATATTTAGCTTTACCTGGCATGCGTATGAAAATGATACTTAATGTTACTCGCTATACACTGACCGACCACTCGTTGCATCTCGAACGCTGCAATGGGAGTAGTATCTCGAGATTTTGAGTATACGGGAATTGGTTTTCGTTCAACATCCGCCATTTTTTTTTTCAGTAATCCCTGTTAGACATCTTCTCGAACGGTCTGAGAATTGGCCCCGATCTCATTAAGCTGATCATCGGACGGTTACGATTCCACTTACATATAGCTGGTTCTATAAGTAACGATGTCTCTCTGTGTGAGGTGTACAGTCGAGTTCAAAGATATGTATACACTTTTGCACCTTATTCCATTGTAATAAGGCGAAAAATGTATACATATCTTTGACGTCGACTATATATACAATAAAGAGTATTTGTGTTCTGTATTGATTTTGTCCAGCAATTACCTTTACTGGGACGATCCAACAATGCAAATATATATTTGCCAATTGACAATTGTCAATATTTTATTTATTTGCAGATTACCTAAGTATAGTGTGGGTACAAAAAGATACCAAATACAATATTGGATCAACTATTTTGCCACATACAGCATGCAAATAATATAAAATTACTAATTAGGTACCGTCAAACATGCCTACTTTGCCACCAGGGGAACTTTGCCCAAAAAGCAAATTTTAAACAAATCTGGTAATTAACGAAATCACAATATATTTAGTGCAAACCTTACTATTATTAGTAGAAATGAGATTATATTTATGACTTTACTTTGAGTCATACACGTATTAAACTTCAGCCAGGAGCTTGCAGCAAATTGTGGAATGTGAGTTGGATGGACTTGTATGGCAAAGATTTAAAATACCCAGGTAACAATGCCCATCTGTATACTGTGTAAAACTTTTCGTAGTTAGGACCAATGTGGTAAAATGGAACACCATGTTTGCCCAAAATTTTGGACTGAGTCTTGTCTTAACATCATAAGAGCCTTATCACACTTGCGATTTGCGAGCGTGTTTTCTATACAATTATCAGACGCGGCGAACACGCTGCGTGATCGCCTTCATACAAAATACGCTTGGAAATCGCAAGTGTGGTAAGGCTCTAAGAGCTATCGTTGCGTCAATAATCAGACATGGGCAATATTGGCAAAAGTTCAGATAATCTTCACCCGCGATCAAAATCGATAAATATTTCTCCTCATGAACACATGCGTATACTACGAAGGATTCGTTAATTAAACTATAACTTTTTCAAGTAAGTAAACAATTCTATAATTTTCGGACTAACAAATTGGCAAACTTGTAATGTCAATTGTCACTAGGATCAAATTGGAGAAGTAGCTAGGTGCCTGGTGATGTTACGAGCAAGGTCGCTAGAGCTCCTGAGGATGGTGTGCTGAGAGCGAGGGACCTGCTTCTCCACAGCTGTCTACACGAGTCCTCAAATCCTATAAAGTGTCGGCAATGCGCTTATGAAGCACTATTTTGAAGTCGCAGTCGTAGGTTGCGGTGCCACCAGCCGGCATTAAAAAACGTGTATCCACGCACATTTGTTTGTTCAAAATTGACCACTCGCCTCCTGTAACGGTGCGCGTGAGAACAAAAGAACAAAAAGAACAAAAACAACGAACCGAAAACAAAACTAGGAACAGCGCGAGAACAAGCCGAAGGTAACGGCACCTGATGGACGTTGATTTTGGTTTTGTTTCGCTGTTTTGGCGTTCCGCGGGTTCGGCTGGTGGGTTTAAAGGTCCGTGGGAGCAACAAGAGTTCGGGTTCCGTTTAAAGACGGTAGCTGTAATGTACGTTTTTAATTTAATTTTTTATATACTTTGACGGTGGCAAACAAGCATACGGTCTAGTACAGACACTGTAGCCTATGGAGGAATCACGAGTGGGCTGCTGACCCTTTATTAGACACGAATGCGCCCTCACTCTCAACAGAGCATCATCCTAGGGAGCTCTAACGACCTTAACTCACCTCCAGGAACACAGCACCACACACAGGGATGAGGACTCTCGCTGACAGAAATGCATGGCCCAATCCTGAGGGGCAATCACTTAACGTTTTGAACGCTCGGACAAACCTCCAACGCTCCAACTGTCATTTTTCCATATAAAAATTGACATTTAGATCTAACTGACGCGCGTACAATATGCGTTACATGATCGACCTGCAGAGCCCAAAATTATAGCTTATTCGGACACGTGTTCTTGTAGAACAACGCATTATGATGAATTTTTTTCTTTGTATTCATATTCAGTTTGATTATTTTAAGTAGGTAAAGAACTATCATTGTAATAAGCTTTTTTTGGCAAAAAAATACTGACTGTTGAGTTTGTTTCGGCGTGGTCTTCTTTTTCAGGAACGCTGGTTGTATTTTGACTTGTAAAAGTGCCATTACGGCTTACTTGCAGAATAAATAAATAAATAATAAATATTAGGGGACAATCTTACACAGATCGATTTAGTCCCAAACTAAGCAAAGCTTGTACTATGGGTACTAGACGACGATAAACTTACTTATATAGATAAATAAATACTTAAATACATAGAAAACATCCATTGACTCAGGAACAAATATTCGTGCTCATCACACAAATAAATGCCCTTACCGGGATTCGAACCCAGGACCTCTTGCTTCGTAGGCAGGTTCACTGCCAACTAGGCTAAAGCGGTCGTCGTAATAAAAATTCATTTATTTCATTTACCTACCCACAAAGCAAGTAGCCCAGTCCTGACAAACTTCTTTCCCTTCAGTCTCATCGACTAACGTATTTTCTCGCCCATAATCAAAGTCAACTCATCGGTACCCGATTCCCAGACTTACAAGTACAACTAGTTCGAGACGGACGGACGGACAACATTCCTTATTTACGCGTAAACATTGTTACATTTGTTGTTTATTTACGTTACACGCTGACCAGCGATTGTGTTCAAATCACCTCCGCGTTTGGACGGGCATAATGTGGCGCGTTAGGGGGAGTGCAGACGGCATGGTCGTTTCTCACTCGTCTGTAAAATACAGAAAAATAGAACTACTGGAATCAAGAAATTCATTTATCTTGAATTAACCAAAAGAAAAATATCGTGGCTCGGGATCTATAATTTTGGTCCATTCGAAATATTTTAATGATCATCCTCCTAGCCTTATTCCCGGTTGTGCCCTAAAAGAGGCCGGGGTCCGCTATGACACCTAATCCCAAGATTTAGCATACGCAATCATTTTTACGAAAGCGACTGCTATCAGACTTTCCAACGCAGACGGAAAACTAGACCTTATTGGGATTAGACCGGTTTGCTCACGATGTTTTCCTTCACCGAAAAACTAATGGTAAATATTCCGTACTTAAGTAAGTTCCGAAAAACTCTTTGGCGAGCCGGGATTCGAGCCCACGACCGCCGCTTGACAGCCGCATGCATGAACCACTAGCTACCGCTACCGAGTGTAGCTAGTGTTCGAGATATTTTAATTTTCCTAATAATATCTTAGGTCTAGACACATTTATCTTCAATCAATTGTGTAACGGATTTATTCACAGCGATAACCTAAAAAAAATACTCAGGGTTGAGCGTGTTCGGGTGCGTCTGTTGATATTTCTTTCAACTCATTGTGCACCCCTCCGAAATCCATTGAGTCTGCAACTCATGCTGCAACTACAAGAACCAGGAACTGGAATAAGAATCAACACCTAAATATGGCCCATGTTAAATATGGCCCATGTTAGATTCAACTGGGATAACAAAGGATGAACTAGACCTCTGCGCATGTTTGGCAAACCTTTGTCGAGCCACCCATTGTACACTCCCCCGAAACCTGGCTCTTAACCAAATCAGAAGCAGTGATATCTATCGCATAATTTAGTGCCCAGGCGCGACATTTGCGAGTCAGATCCATGCGGGATGGAGGCCTGACGGGTGGGGACATACGGACGGAGCTTTTGGCGGTTGGGAGGCGGGAAAAAAAACGCTGGTATCAATGGACGGCTAGCGAATGAAGATGGCATTATAATACAAGTATTATTAACTACTAGTATTATAACATTAATATTTAATGGCACGGTTCGGAACCAAATGCGACGGGTCCCTGATAACCGCAAGGTCAGAGAAATGATATTAAATAGAGATGGAAGGCTTTTTGCCAGTTATAGGACAACAAAAGGCTTGAATAAATAAATACGTAGTTCCTTTTCCCGTATAACCAGTCAACACCAGAGGTTTTAAACTGCCATGAGTTTGCGCGTAGTTTTGTTCTGTCCGAACGAACTGTACAGAATACAGTTAAAAAACAGCATAATGTCTAAATGTAAATTTGATTTCAATCGAGTATAAGTAGTACCTAGGTGAGCTCTTTGAATGGTAGGTATTTGGGTTCAGGTGAAATCGTTTATTTTGGCTTAAAAACGTCTAAGATTAAGCGAGAGAGATATATAGACCCGAATCCTATTTTAAACGTCCACGGCCAGTACGTTAAATACCATTACTCCAAAAGTACTGTCATGTACCCCAAAAGTACTATCATCTACCCCAAAAGTACTGGCTTGTATCCCAAAAGTACTGGCATGTTCCCCAAAAAGTACTGCCATGTACCCCAAAAGTACTACTACTCATACTCATAATATTTATTGCATATCACATTGTATCTTAACCTATACTTAGCATAGAATTGTGTACAACATGACACCCTGAAGGGCACAGCAAACAGTTTATTCAAGAAGAGATCGAGTTTTTTGTACAAGATGATATCAGTATTTTTTATTGTCTAATTGGTAGGTACTTTAGGTATTAATTGCAATTATCGGTCGTGAAAAAAATCGTTTAATGTATAGGCTTTTTTAATGAGGTGATCTTTTAGTTTTTTAAAGAATTCATTGTCGGACTTGGTGTTTTTTATTTCGTTACTAATTTTTATTGCCATTGAGTTAGGACTTTTTGAGTGTAGGTAGTTTTAGTTTTGAGGGGATAACCTGCACCAGCTTATTTTAAAACCTGCTAGCGTAACGTCGGGGTATGTCTGACTGTTTGGTGTAAAATTGAGGGTATTTTTTTACAAACTTACATGTTTCCAAAATGTATATTGATGTTAAAGTAAGTATTTTTAGGTCGATGAAGTGGGGTAAGTAATGGCATTTACCCCAAAAGTACTGTCATGTACCCCAAAAGTACTCTCACTAAGTGTTCTATAAAATAAACGGGAGGTACAGTAACGTTGTCGTCCGTAGTACCGTCCCGTGTAACCCCCCCGCCGCTGTCACGTATTTGGCGGCCGTAACGACTCTGAATTTGTTTGCGGCGTCACAATGATCGACGCTGATCGGTCGCAGCCTACTCATGATTCATCTTATTGGATTGATTGTATAAATCAAGTGTTATTTGTATTTTGGAATATGTTTTATTGCCAATTTTGAATTGAAACCGTGTGCCAGAGAAGATATGCTGTGTGGTTTCCTATTATAGCGACGCTAAATTGGACATGTTTTAATATCATCGCTGGGTCAGGACCGTCCGTCAACTGTTTCTATTAAAAATGAAACTATTTCTATGAACATGGGGACCAGTGGCACTGACACCGACCGACAAGGCCAAAAATGTAGCTCTTTGTTTCAGTAATAGGTATATTTATTCTTGCTTTGAAAAGGTGTATATTACCATTGGCAGACGACGAGAACGTATTCCTTCCCTTAGCAGTTGGCATGAGGAAAGAATGTTAAATTAACCACTTAAGGAGAATGGACTCAATGGATTAAGGATGGAACCCCTCCTCACGCGGATGGAACCACTCCTCACACGCTTGGATGTCTGATGATGTACCTTTTTTTTAATGGGAGGGAGATCCGTTATGGATACCTCCGCGCCACGGGGATAGTGCGGAGGTTATGGACTCGCACCGACTAAAAACTCCCCAATGGTCCTCCTCGACGCAGTTCGGACGGCTCTGGGATCTTCTACGGAACGCACCAGTGCCGCGCTAGCGTTGTGCCTGTGTGGGTACCTTTATAATTTTAGTTTAACAGTAACCGTGTACCGCCCCGAGGCCCCTTTTAGTCGTCTTGTACAACAGGCAGGGGAAACCGTAGCCGTATTCTAATGTCCGGGCTACAGGGCGCCTGATAATGTACCTAGTGCGGTAGGTGGAATTGATCGACGTAATGCACTTTCATCCCAAAAACACTCGTTTTAATGCAGGCGATGTTTTAATAATGATCTAAGGCTATCCTATCTCTATAGTGGCAGAATAAAATACAGACTCACAGTGGCCGATGCAGTTTGAAGAGAGGGAAGCCTGACAGAACAAGAGTGGGACAGAGCGTCATGTCGTCGCTCAACTTGGAGCAGCCTCACTACGGAAGTACCTTAATCTTACAGAAGAGCGCAGCCATGATAACACCACTTTTTGTTCCGCAAGTGTGGTGTTGATTCCGGGTGAAATGGTCGTCACAGGGTTCTCCAGGGGGGCTAGCACAACTGACGCCGAGCCGCGACGCGAGTCGAGAAAGTTCTACCGTCCTCTTTCGAATTTGCACGGTGCGAATGAGACAGGGGACGCTCAGTCGCGCGAGAAGCGGCTTTTCAGCAAGTTTTGCTAGACGTACAGGATGAGATCTGAGAGTGAGGTATCTGCATTTGTCGTTAATTATCAACCCAACGAGTTTTAAATTGAATAAAAGATCGGCAATAGGCACGTGGGCAGGGCACATTGCACGTAGAACCGATAGCCGTTGGCGCGGATGCGGAATGGTTCTCGAGTGGCGACCACGTACCGGAAGGCGCAGCGTGGGTAGGCCGCACACAAGGTGGACTGATGACCTGTTAAAGGTCGCGGGAGTCCGCTGGATGCGGGTGGCGCAGGACCGGTCATTGTGGCTTTTGGGGGAGGCCTATGTCCAGCAGTGGACGTCTTTCGACTGATATGATGATGATGATGATGACGAATATGATTCTTCTGGAGTCGTAAGCGTCCATAGGCTACGGCATCTGCGTACCTACCATCAAGCATGCTTATGCTTAATTCCTATAGTCGTAGTATAACTAAAAAGACCTTCTCAATACCAAACTAATCAAGCTAATTAAACAAGATAACATCATCCTACATTCCCACACACAAATCGTCATAAAATCCCACAAAATACTGTAACAACCCAATCATTCAACATCATCAATTACAAATCACTGTTTATTACCTTATCTACCCACATCATCTGTACCAGATGCCACTTAATTCCCAACCACAATTTAAGCACGTTTATTCAATTAAACACATAGAAAAAACCATCTTAGCACGTGTTTATAAAGTTTAAAGTCAAGTGGCACAACGTGCCGATAAAGGGCTACGGTTTTGCAACAATAGGGGAGGGTAGGCAAGATTGATCCTTGGGGAGAAAGAGATAAATTGCTCTTTTAGCGTTTGTTGGTAACCGTGACGGTGACGTACCTTACCGACTAATGTACTAGACGTCAGGGGATCTGCTTTCATTTGTAATTTGGATATTAGTAAACAGGTGAGGGGGTATATTTTTATGGCTAGTATTTGTAAGTAAAAAAACCGAAAAACCTAAAGAACACTGATTAGTTCAGCTAAAATACTAATCGTTCATCAAAACTCGGTTTTGATGTGCAAGCCAGTATTTTTTGGTGCACAGTAAGTATTTTCTTGGTAAGCGATTAATTTTTTTCCTGTTTTTATTGAGATGGCATAACTGCATAATAGAAGCAAGTCACCCGACTATCGCGAGGTCGTGGGTTCGAACCCCGTGTAGTACACCTGGGGGGTGATCAAGTAACTTTTCGAACGCACTTTACGACAACTCGACTATCATATCCAGTACAAAAAGTGTCATTTTAGATCTACCTGTCGCACCTATACCCGCTCGGTGGGAATCGTACATAACTAATTGACAAGCAGCTCTACAGTCCCTTGAAGCTGTGAAAAAATCTAGAAGTTAACGTAAAAAAGACAAAGCCGTGTATGCCTCAAAATTGTATTTTTCACAATCGTGTTATAATAGAGAGCTTTTTAGTCGCTGAGTGGCCTAAGTAAGGTACGAGATTAAAACGCTTGATTATGACACTATTGTGAACAATACTTCAAAAAAAAACTCAAAACTCAAAATGATCTTTATTCAAGTAGGCCTAGTAACAAGCACTTTCAAATCGTCAGTTATTTTTTTAAAGTATTTTATGAAAAGTAAAAAATAAAAATTAATTTAGAAATACAATCTGATGTCAAAAAACTTTTTGTACGAGTTCATTAAAATGAATAATTTAAGTCATTAATACCTATTGTCTAGTTCTACTATTGTAAAGGCTCTTTGACTTTTCAGGCAGCAAGGTAAGTTAGCTTCCTCTGCCATATTAGTTATTTCTTGAGGAGTTAAAGATGTTTCGTCACTGTCACTACTCATTTTCTTAGTTTTTCTTTTAATAGAACAGGTGTTTTTTTTATCTGACTAGCTTCCGCCCGCGACTTCGTCTGCGTGGACCCGGGATATAAACTATCCTATATTTTAATCCAGGCTATAAACTATCTTCGTGCTAAATTTCATCCAAATCGGTTAAGCCGTTTAAGCGTGATTGAGTAACAAATCCAAACATCCAAACATCTAAACATCCAAACATCTAAACTTTCGCATTTATAATATTAGTAGGATGAGTAGATACAAATTCTGGAAATTACCTGCTACGTGCAAACTTACAAAGCTACACCTCAGACTTTTCCTTTTTATAATAGTAGGTATCATCATCACCATCATATCTGCCGAAAGACGTCCACTGCTGGACATAGGCCTCCCCCAAAGAGTGCCACAGTAGGTATAGTTCACAAAAATACACTCAAGAGCAAACCATCGGGTACACTTTGTTCAACTGTACAAAAAGTGTACCCGTTTATTGATCTCGTATGTAGTTGAATTAAAAAGCTCCTTTACGTCACACCTGGCCGTAATGTGAGTTTTACTGCACGCTGCGCGTACCGTAAAACTCGCATTGTGGCCAGGTGAAGACGTAAAATTGTGTACTCACCACGGGCAGTAAAAAAGAAAGCCCTCTATCGCATATTTACAACCCTCGCCTGCGGCTCGGGTCTCAAATACCTGCGATTTCGGGCTTTTTTCTTTTACAGCTTTTGTAAGTAATGTACTATTACAGTACATATGGTGCTACTTTCCCGCACTAGTACGGAAAGAGCACTTTCCGTGCATATGTCGAAACTTTTAAGAGCCATATGTACCTACACTGTAAAACGTTGTACGATACTCGTTGCGAATTTCCTATTTTCGGCACTTGTATCGTAAATAACTATTGTAGGACAATTCATAAGCTCTCAGAATTTGATATTAAACCAACTTTTTCATTCCCTTAAACCTCCAATTACCCAACTAAACACCGAACCAACAATTTATTAAAGAAATCCGCCATTTTGCAAACCTAATAAAAACAATTAAGGTGGCTCACTTCGCTAAAATTAAAACGATAGCGTCTCATCTATCACCATTATGAAATCGCTACCAATTACATGGGAAATTGCATCAATTAACACGTTTACAAACTAAAAAGAACCTTAAATGCATATTGAGAAAACTCAATTTAGTTCAAACCTGAAATGACAAGAAAATACCCACCTCTGAGCAAAAACCAACCATAAACACACGCATATAAAGTTCAATTTCGATCGCAGTGAACCCTTGGCAGTAATGGTCGTATTTCCAGAGTAATAGTATCAGGAGGCTGGTTGTCGCTCCCTTTCTTACACACGCAATAAAATATCTGTCTCCTTCACGCTTCTCTATTGATTTTCTCAACCAAGTTAAGAGGAATTTGCATAAAACTGGAATTGATGTCAAATATTGGCTGATGGGAGGCTGTTTAGTTTATTTTGAGTAAGAGGGCGATAAAATTTGACTTGATTATTACAATGAGACATATATGTTTAAGGAAAGTGCCATGCGTGTAGTTTTTGGATGAATATAATGTAAAAAATATTGAATTTATGTATACAAATAAATCAGAAAAATATATGATTTCGTTATTACAGCATAGTTACCGCAATGCACAGTACCTACCTACATTTATAATTTTCAATTTTTATTCAAAATTATACTTTGCCTGTAAATACAAAAAAAACGGAACTCAAAATAAGGCGCTAAATTGTATAAAACTAATTCGCTTTTGACAGCTTTTGTTTAACCAGATGCGCTGTGTTGAGAGTAAGGGAACTGCATTTGTTTCTTAGCTATTGACACAACGTATCCTCAAATCAATAACGGGTCGGCAACGCGCTCGTGACTCTTCTAGGCCTATTACCATTGGGCAAGCCAATACCTACGACTTCTTTGCCACCCTCGTAGCATTAACTTGAACATTTATTGATATTCGTCATACTGAATATCAATAAAGTTTTATTTCTTACATCTACTCGCGTGTTCTAATAAGCTCACATTAATCTACAATTCCAATTCAAACATAAAACATACTATAATTGAAAACTTAAACATCCAATTTAAAATAAACAGCCCCTCAAAACTCCACACAAACATGGAGTAAATCCCTTCATAAAACACTACAATTACAACATTTAGTTAAACTAATTTAATTGGCCGTAAAATGGGCGGCCCCTTAATGCGCGCCCCTCTTTTATGACACGCACACATGCAACGCTGGGCTCTGATTGGTGCATGGGATGTTACGCGCGGTACTGCTATCGCTATGTGCGGATGTTGAGTACAGGGGGATGATTATTGAATGGTCGGGTTATTTTGAGATGTCGGTTGGTGTCGGCTACGAATAAAGGTGCTGATAGACTCGAGAATTCACATGTAAGATAACATCGAGCACTCGTCGTTTTTAAATTGGTCGAACTGAACAACGAACGGAGCTAAGCATAGAGCCAAACATCGCTACGAACATTTCACGACCATTCGATAGTGAACGCTCTAGTACCTATATGCTCGTCAAAAAGTCGGGAGGTGTGGGAGAGGGACGGCGGCGGAACAATAACAAAATTGCTCGGCTTGGTCAAAAGCTTGAAGCAAATTTACTGTCGTTTCGCTAGATTGCTCACTAAAACGCTCCTGTTTGTTTTGTGAGATTTTAACTGTATAGTAACATTCGCTAGAATGCTCAGCACTTTAACGTAAATATTACCCGCCTAGAGTGGTAAAACAAATAACGTCTCCGTTCTAGAGGCGAATGCAACGATAAATATGTGATCTAAGACCATTATTTCCGTCCTTGGTGGGCAGGTACTCACTTATACGTCCCCTGACCAGCTAATAGCAATAAATATAACAGAATTAACGCAGTATGTTTACAATTGCACACAAGAGATACCTTTCATTGCTCTACAATTAGAAAATATATATATACATTTCTATGAATAAACACTGTTTATTGAAACGAACCGATGGCCGCTGGGGCGGAAAGGTTCTCGAATGGCGACCACGTACCGGAAGGCGCGGCGTGGGTAGCCCCCCCCACAAGGTGGACACATTTGTCATTACCTGGTAAAGGTTGCGGGAGTCCGCTGGATGCGGGTGGCGCAAGACCGGTCACTTTGGCACTCTTTGGGGGAGGCCTATGTCCAGCAGTGGACGTCTTTCGGCTAGTATGATAATAAACTGGGACAGCAAAAAATAGTAAAAATACGCCAAAAAGCTCGTTTTAAAATGATTAGTCGTATGTGAGTATCTACAATATGAGATGCACATAGCCATCTTTGTGAAAAGCAGTGATGTTATTGTTGATATGACAAATTAGGAGGAGTGAACTAGGGCGAGTAATTGGCTGGCTAGGTCTCGTTCCGTGGAAAATATGTTTTCTCCAGCTTTGCACTCACAACGCCGAGCAAAGCTCGGTCGGCCAGGTACCTACTTGATTAATGAAATTACAAACTAAATTATACTCATGCCTTGATCATTAACTAAGAGGCAAGTTAATGAAGCTTTCGGGATAGTGGAAAAGGTTTTACTTTATAAAATACAACTCTTAACGATACAAATTATTTATATACAAAAATTTTGTTCTCTGTATCCTAATCGTTCGATCTAAGGTGCGACCAGACCGCCGCTTAAAAAACGGTCACGATACGGAATCGCAGCAAAATGTATGAAGAATACGTGACGCATTCGACGCGTCAACGCGTATACGCAGCGTTACGCACCGGTGTGGTCGCTCCCTAAGGTAGGTTTGTAGGTCCTTAAATTAGTTAAATAGTACAATAGATGTCGAAGAGCACAATTATTTTACTAAGTCATAAAGTAGGCTGTATTGAATATTACGCATCTTATTCTAGACTTACTATAAGCTGTAAAATTCGAGAGCCGTCTTTTTTTTAACTATTAAACAGCGACTTATGGAATCTAGATTTAATTAATTAATTTAGAACATCCTGTAGCCCATATTCGCCGTAGTAATGACACGATTAACTGAACGAGGCACGTAGCACTCACACACACACAGCGCGCAATAGCGCAAATGTGCCTTACTTACGAAGTCACTGATCATTCCTCGACCTTAACCACCTTGTAATAAGACTCTCAATTGGTCAGATAATGGTCGGTGGTGGAATGGGCGCGTAATAATAAGGATGTGATGGTGAATTAGAATGCTAATCACTCGGATTGCTGCGGGTGATTTCACGAAGACAATTTTGAATTTCAGTGACAAATGTAGGACTGCCGTGATTTCATTTGTTAATTAATAGAAAGGTTTGTGCTTAGGTACCTAATTTTAAAGCTTTGTAAGTTTGGGTTTGGGTTTGCTGTATCTTTGGGTAAACTCCGAAACTACGCACCGATTTCAAAAATTGTGTAATACAAACGCGGGCAAACATTCATCGGGAAAAACGATTGGTACAGGACAAATTACTTTTCGGACTTTTTGATTGTGATAATATAAAAATACCAGAGCTAGAGTATATACGAGGGGCGGCTGAAAAGTAATCTCCTTGGTTAAAAAAATATGCGAAAATGATACTGGCTGAAATGCATTCTTGTTCTTTGGTTATTATTTTTTTGAATTATTTGACGTTCATTTGTTTTTTCCGTTCCATTTTTCTACAATTCTCGAATGTTTGCGACATATCGGTTGAAAAAATGAATATCGCTAAAATTGAACATCGTGCAGTGATTAAATTTCTAACAAAAGAAGGAAATACTCCCTCACAGATCCGAGAACGTATGATGTGTGTGGTCGGTAGTTCGTGCCCTTCCGAATTTACTATAAAGTTTTGGTCTAAACAATTTAAACTCGGTCGTGAGAGCTTGGAAGATGACGCTCGTAGTGGAAGGCCGGTTTCTGCCGTTACAAACGAAAATGTAGCCAAAGTTAAAAAAATAATTTTAGAAGACCGACGAGTGAAGCAGTGGGAGATTGCTAGAGATGTGGGCATCAGTAAAGAAAGAGTCAATGAGATAATTCATGTGCATCTGAATATGTCCAAAGTGAGTGCACGTTGGGTCCCCAGAATGTTAACGGCGTTTGACAAGGACCGACGTGTCAAATGTTGTGAGGAGTTTTTGGAAATGAGTCGAGGTAATGAGGAAGAAATTGTTTCTAAAATGGTGACGTGTGATGAGACCTGGATTCGACAGTGGGACCCCGAAAGCAAACAAGAGTCTTTGCAGTGGAAATTCAAGGATGAGAAGCCTCCTCGGAAGTTTAAGGTCAGGCCGTCGGCAGGCAAACTTATGGCTACCGTATTTTGGGATACAGAAGGAATTTTACTAATAGATTATTTACCAAAAAAAGGACAATGAATGCTGAATATTATTCCAGCTTACTGCATCAGTTACGAGACGCGATAAAAGAAAAGAGGAGGGGTAAACTTAGCAAAGGGATCCTGATTTTACACGATAATGCACCTGTGCATACCGCCCGCACAACAATGCTTACCATGAAGGAATTAGGGTTCGATGCCGTTAACCATCCACCTTACAGTCCAGACCTAGCCCCATGCGACTATTTTTTATTTAGACACCTCAAAAAAGATCTCCGAGGAAGACGATTTCTGACCGATGACGAAATGAAGGCTGCAGTTAGTGACTTTTTTGACGAGAAACCGAAAGATTTTTTTTTTCATGGGTTAATGTCAATATTTGACAAATGTAATAAGTGTATTTCACTAGCAGGGGACTATATTGAAAAATAAAAAAAATACATACATGACAGTCTTTTGTTTCATACTTAGGTAGATTTCTTTTCAGCCGCCCCTCGTACCAGCAAGTGGAGTCACAAAAATAATGTGATAACAAGTGAAATTAAAAGACTTTTCATAAATCCCAACTGCTTTTTTCAAATTTAAGAGGAATCCAACGACACCTCATATGTCAAACGGTTTAGGCTGCAGGGCGTGCCAAAGAATAAGGTCACATACATACATACATACATACAAACGCTCGAAAAACATAACCCTCCTCCTTTGGCAGTCGGGTAAAAAGGCTTTCGCCACGCAGCAAGACTCTAGATACACTCGTATTATCGAGAGCTTTTTCTTGTCTCGTTCGAGTCTAAGATCTGGCCTTCTTCGAGTGATAGAGAAACAGGTACAGGGACAGCCCGAAATTGACAGTAAGGTACCTTACTGTCATTTTCGGGCTCGCGCTTATTACCTGCCGCGCTAAAGCTATAATATTGCTCTTTTAATGTCCCGGTAGACCATCTGTTTCGCAACAATGTTATAACTTTCCATATTGTAAACCCAGATAAAGACGGGTGACAAACTTTGTAGTCCAGTAACTTTACACATACAGAGCTTGCCTGAAATCATGTAGTTGTTTTGATTTTTTGGAGACATGTTTATGATGTTTATCAAGTTTGTGGTCTCGAGTGCAGAACGCAACTTCGTCAAAACTAGATAATACCGCGATAGATTTTATTAGACCTTAAAGGGCAAATTTTTCATAGTACCTTTTCATGACGTTTTTAAAGTAGGTAAACTATTTTTTTTGTCTCTGTAGACCCAATAGTTTCCGAGATAATGCCTTTCAAAATTCATAATTTTTTCGAGCTTAGCAATTTTTTGCAATATGTTAGACTTCACTTGAACAACTCTAAGCGGGATGAAGTTCCAATTACCCCCGACGGAGTGTGCTAGTGTTGCGAAGTTCGAAAAACGAGACTAGTATTATCATTCTAGTCTCGTTTTGTTGCAAATTTAGTCTAATAGTCTATTTAGTCTTTAAAAGCTAGTGCTTTAGGGTTTTCTCGGTATTTTAGATTTTTGACAAAGTTGCGTTCGGCGCTCGAGGTCCCTAACTTGGATTATTCATTGGGCCAACATCATAAACAAGTCTGCAAAAAATCAGAACTACCTGATTTGACGCAAATTAGCTACCCCTTATACTTTCAGGCGACCCCAATAATCCAGTAAGTATGGGGTCATATCGATGTTACGAATGTTTGTTTATCTGATTAAGTAATTTGCAAATTTTACATACAAACTGTTCCAAACTTTTGAAATTGTATTGTATCTAGAACTCAGAGCCCCCACGGAGCTATTCACTTAACACCCCGTGGAAAAACGCGCATTAGGACAATTTAACTGTAATTTTTCCATATAAAAATTGACATTTAGGTCTAGCTAACGTACCTATGTACAATGCGTTACGTGATCGACCAGATTAGGTTTGTTTTGTAGCAATACAGAAAATAAACGGCTTCTGAAAAATATGAATTTGGATTGCCGACAAATGATACTGACAATTACTCTTCGTGTGATAGGAAACGAAGATAATAAACTAAACCAATAATAACTAGTGGCTATGACCTGTGGACCTCGCAAGTAGAAAAAATATTTTTGACAAATGTCCAATAACTGAATCGACCAAAACAATCTAGTTACTATCGACAACACAGCTAACTGACCATCCGTTAAATTTAAGTGCATTGTAATAAGGTTCTATATAAATACAGAATGGTCAGTTAACAGTGTTGGCGTTTGCACCTATGTCTATATAATTATTAATAACACTGCTCACAAAATTTCTCCAGAGTCGTTTCATAAATGCGACCTGTAGAGGAAAACAGCTGGACAGCCGGTCAGCCGAATATACGGAAGACTTCATGCCCAAGCTTCGTTCGCTCCGCTCGCTCGTTCCATAATAATTTAATCTAAAATAATTCACGGATAAGCAAGCCTTAGCCATAATAATCTCATCACATAGCAGCACTCGCCATTTCGCTCCGTCCCGCTAACGGCTCTAACAGCACTGTAATGGAGGGCAAATAACCCCCCTCTCCATCCCCCCTGCCCCCTCGAGATAAGTGCCACCCGGGGGATTTATGGGGATGAGAGAAAAGGTTATTTAGTTTGCACAAAGGGTTTCAGGAGTTTTCAAATGAACGAGAAACATTGGTATTGATTGTTCTATTGAGTGGGTCCAACTTAATTGTAAGTATTTGTTTTCAGGAAGTGGTGGGAATATTTATTTTTATGCTACGGTGGCAAACAAGCATACTGCCAGATGGTAAGTTGACACCGTAGTCTATGGACGCTTGTGACTCCAAAAGAACCACAATCGCTTTGCCGACCCTGATTTGATTCGTTGTGTTGACGCTAGTGACAAAAAAAACCGGCCAAGTGCGTGTCGGACCACGCACAACGAGGGTTCCGTGCCTATTAAAAAGGTCGTATCGTTACTGAAATCTTATGGCACTTACGTCCTTTTCTTTAAAGGAAGGCAGTTTTTTAGAAATATCTCAAAAACCTTTGAACCGATCTTGTTCAAAACAATTTTCGCTGAGAGAATTTAATAAGCCCTATGAGCATGATTTTTTTCATATTTTTAAAATACACAGTTCAAAAATTAGAGGGGGGGGGACTCAATTTTAGTGACTTTTGAGGAGATTATCTCCGACTTTATTCACTTAATCAAAAAAAATGCTGAGAAACCTTATCTGGCTGAAGGCCTATCGATTGATGTGCCACATGTGGGCTTGCAATGAAAAAAAAATTTTTGACTTTCAGATTTATGTATGGAGTGGCACCCCTAAAAAAATTTTTTTTTAGTAATTTTGTTACAAAACTATGTAGCGGTTAACAAAATACACCTATCCTAAAAAAAATATTCAAATACACCTTACAGTTTTCGAGTAAAATGCCTGTGACATACGGACGGACAGACAGACAGACAGACATGACGAATCTATAAGGGTTCCGTTTTTTTGCCATTTGGCTACGGAACCCTAAAAATGGTCCCTCATTCTCATCTCAGCACAGCGCATGCTTGGGAGCTCAGAGGCTCTAGTATAAGTTTTACCGAAACAAAACTTTACGATCGCGTTGGCGTTTTACCCTCACTTTGTATGGGATTTGACAGCTAAACGCGAACGCGGTCGTAACGTTTTGTTTCGGTAAAACTTATACTAGAGCCTCTGATGTATGATTTTAAATACTCACCACCAGCCCTGCTATAGCACGATAGGTTTTATTTATTTAAAATTTATTGATTAATGAAATTTTGTCTCTACACTTTCTAGCTCTTTAAAAATACTTGAAAAAAAAATTGATTTCAAAGGCTTAGTAGAGGGTTGAGCCGTTGAGGACTATCTATCTGACAGAAATGCATGGCCCAAACCAGAACCCAAAATAGTTTGATTAAACTATGAATGATTATTCATACTTATAGCTTATTCGGACATGTGTTCTTGTAAAACAACGAATTATGATGTCGTTTTTCTTTGTATTCATATTATGTTTTATTAAGTAGCTTTAGAACTATCATTGTAATAAGCTTTTTTTGGCAAAAAATGACTCACTGTTGAGTTTGTTTCGGCGTTTCTTCTTAACAGTGGTCTTCTTTTCAGAAACGCTGCTAGAATTTAGACTTGTAAAAGTGCCATTACGACCTACTTGCAGAGTAAAATTAATTTATTTATTGCACAGACACAAAGTACAAATGGCCAGGTCAACCGCAGGGCTAAACATCTGTCATCTCGGTCAACTGCCTGCACCTGTAGGTAAGCTTATCTAAGCTTACCTACAGGTGCAGGCAGTTGACCGAGAAAAACATAAATGAAATGGATAGGTAGATCTAACTAATGAAAATACATTTCCTAATATAATATATAAATACATATACTTACTTAAGTACATAAATATAACATACATAAATGCATATTACTTTGCGTACCCAGTGCAAACAACTATGTCATTAAACTAACTAGAGATATCGTTGAGAAAGCGCTTGAAGATAAGTTTTATCATCAGGTCAACGGCCCAAATGAACTGATATACGCCACATAAAGGTTAAAACGTAACTTTAAAACCGGGAGGAATACTTTACAGTAGCTACAGACCTCAGAACATGAAAATAATTCGGATCAATTCAACCGATTTAATGTCAAGAACTATTGTTAATTACAATTGCCTAAACATTCATTCCTAAACATAAATCATATTCCCGCCCCTCCTGGCCAGGGGGAGACGTAAGATTTTGTACTCACAACGGGCGGTAATGAAAAAAAAACCTCAAAACGCAAGCTTACCGCGCTTGCCTTCGGCTCGGGCATCAAAATGTCTGCGATCGGAGACATTCTTTATTTTACCGCTCCAGGCGAGTAATGTAGGTACTGTAGAGGTCGTGTATGCAACCTCTACAGTACTGGATGGACAGCACTATTCGAAGTTCAAATCAAGCCGTCTGAAAGTCTATAAATGGAAGAAGAGTTGAAGACCGCAAACAGTCGCCCTCGAGGATTTGACCGTTAGTACCTTATTAGTATGTATGTGTGTGTATGTGCCTCTGGGCCACGAAACACGTACATCTGGCAATGTTATCCAATTTCTCTTGCCTATAGCTATATCATCACTATGCTGATGTCGTTGCCGGTCAGACCTTCGCAGCCAACCGGAAAGATGCACCTTCAAGAGAGAAGCCCCTTCGCACCAATGTGGATAAGGAGGGTTTCACATCGGTGTCAAGAAAGCGCAAGCCGCGAAAGACTCAGTGCGGACAGCAGACCCGGTAGGTTCTGGTCAGCGGGTTGCTACACCGAGTAAGGCGCTGTGTACGTGTCGCGCCTGCATTACTCCGCCACGGCTGATGACATGGTGGAGTATAGTCACCAGAAGACTTCCAGAAGTTTTCCAGCTGCGTTCGCGCCACTAGGTGCACTTCAAACTTCAACTCGTTTGTGGTACGCGTGCTGCGGCCGCTGCAGGAGACCATCGCGAGTGCTGACTTCTGGCCGAAGGATGTCGTGTTTCGGCGGTTCCGGGGCAACCTACCGAATTCTACACCGGGCGTGACGACGCAACGGAGCCACACTGTTTCGTCGCCTAAATAATAATTCGTTTTGAGTTTTTTGTATAATTGAATGTGTGTTAGCCTTTAAGGTATTTGTAACTATGGGCCTTAGATGCCTGAAATAAATGGTTTATTAATTATTTATTATTATATATCCCTCATGGTGGTGGGATCAGCTTTCCTCGTCTAACATCTCCACTTCGCTCTGTCTTCGACATCGGTTTCGGATAACTTGCACTCTCTTAGCACTAGGTACGTCCTATCTAGTTCTGGGTCTGCCCCTGGATCTTCGACCAGAGACGAGAAGTTCTCCAATAAATGTGTTAATATTCTAACGTGTCTCTACCATTCCAGTCACCATCCTTACAGTACTATTATAGACGTAACTGAATACTGAACTTTTGACAATTTACTGTTTACCAATTGCCTGCGCCCCTCTATTTATCCCTATTCACTTACCCGTAACACAATAAAAACCTAGATCCGTCAATTCCGGCCCGAACCGATCCAAATAAATTGACAAAAGATAGTTCCAACTTTACGACACCCAGGCCAATAATTGTATGAAAGCTGACACCAACAACATAACACAACATAACATAGTTGGACATAAACTTGTAACCCGATGCTTCCAATCAGGCTTTATCGCGCGAAAGCAATTTTGGTGGCGGTAATAAATACTAAACCGATAGAGTTGTCTTTTGGGTGCGCTCTTCTTGGGGCCCAATTACTTCTCTTTTGCTCCGAAGAATCTATATCGTTTAGCGAACGAAAACACCAGAATGCGAGCTTCTTACGAATTTCTACACAAACACCCCCTAAAACCCGGTATGCGCATGTTCAAACTAAACGGCTGCCTGGCATCGTTTTGGCAATGGCACCCATTCTCTGGGGCCATTTTGCGGCGCTACTTAGACTTCTATGGCTTTTTCGTACGCAGATATCGAATCTAAACTAATATTATAAAGAGGAAAAGTGCGTGAGATTGTAACTTTGTAGTACCTAATGGGTAATCACTGGAACCACTGGACCAAATTTTAAAAAATATTGTTCTCAAACATGCAATGAAATATTGGCGTTGTGTTCTTCATAATGGGCTTCGAAGTTTCACGTTTCGGGCGCAGCGAGGCTAGAGACCCGTAATGGCATTTCGTACAAAATTGGAGGCCTAGGCCGGCAAGATGTTCTTTTTTACGTTCCATTCCACAATTTATGGCACAGCATCACGGCATTCAGCCATGAAAATAAAAGTTTGATTTCTTGGAGTTTTTTAAATTCATTTCATTGTATGTTTGAGAAAAGCACTATACATAACCTCGGCGTGAAAAGGGGTTGCCAGCCTCATAACTATCCGACCTCGCTACGCTGGGCCGTCTATATGTACTCGGCCGGCAACCCCTTACTTCCCGGCCTCTGTATTAGTAATGTACTATTTACCTACAACAACGGATATTATATTACGCGGGTTAAGCGGTCTGCGTTCTTTGCTATACTCGTACGAGAGCTAAGTCGCGCGGGCAGCTTGTCTTGTCAGTTTGTATGAAATGGATAAACTCCGGAACCGCTTATCCGATTTCAAAAATTCCGTCACCTGCGTGTAGAATTGACATTCTGGATGGATACAATACAAGCTAAACTTTACCCCGCAGTATTGCACGCGTTCTTTGCAATACGCGGGTGCAGCCACGCGGGCAGCTACGAGGTTTCTGTTTCTAAAATCTTGTTCAGTGCAAGCTTTTATTGCCGTGCAGACTAGGTATATTTTTGCACAGTCATCAACATAAGTAGAGAGATTTTTAGTGAGCCTAAACACGACGGGTTTAATTATATCTGACCCCGTATCATGGTCGGCCTTATCACGCGATAAGTGACAAGATAGAGCGTCCGTCTCGTTCTATGGAACGGTGTCAGCCAGTGTCGGACGCTCTATCTTGTCACTTATCGTGTGATAAGGCCGTCCATGCTACGGGGTCTGGTGTAGTTTAGAAGTTGCTATGGCCATCATTCCCATCATCAGATCAGCTCGATGGTGCCAGAACATTGCACGTCTGTCACCGAACCTATATGTACAGTACCACAGATATTTGCTTTTGAGTCTTGGGTGTTTTCTATGTATTAAAGTATTTATATCTACTAAATACCCATAAAATGAAACAAGCCTTACTGAGCTTACTCTGGGGCTATTTCGATGTGTGATGTAAGATCTTTCTCTGATATATATTTTCAGTCGCCGTAGGTTCATGGTCTTCTCTCCCTCTCACTGAGCACAAGCGTGAGCGAGATGGAAGTGCGTGCTCGGAAGCGCGGATATCATGTTTTTTTTTTTTTTTTTTTGGCCTTTTATATAAATAAAAAAGTAATCACTGAGTTCTCTCAAACATGATATTGCCGATTTTTCGAAGCAATTTTAATATTTTTAGCTTCTGTGCATAATTTGTTACGAATATTTTAAGTGTATTTTAGACCTATGTTCGTGATTTTTTTCTATGAGCGAAAATTGCTTAATCATGTTTCGATTCACTGATCTCGCTGCAGCAAAGCCTCAAGATTACTAGGTATTCGTATTTTTTTGAAATCATATTATTATAAACAGACGCATTATATTGTTTTAAAAACTCTGTTCGCTTAACTTCGCTGAACCTACGGCGCCTTAAAGCATCTAGACCAGAGGTACCCTAAGTCTCACTGTCGTGTTTCCTATTTGCCTATTAAAATGACCAATCTAAAGCGCTAACTATCAAGTGGAAGAAAAAGATTAGAATCTAAATAAGATACATATTCATTCTGAATATACGCAACATATACCTACCTACGTCTTTTTCTTGTGATTCCTCTGGAACGGGAGCAGCAAATATTAATTAATTCATAGGCTATTGGTGTCTGCTTACCATCAGGCAGGTCTTATGCTCGTTTACTACCTACGAAAAAGTAGATTTTTCACGAAACAATATTCGTCTGTGGAGCAATATGGAACGAACCTTTTGCGCCAATTCTTTTCAATATGGCGCGGGTAAAGCGACCCGGCTAGAAGCTATAAAATACAGCAGTAAACACCCAGGAAACCAAAACCAAAAAGGAATATACCGAAAACTGAAGAAATAGATCGGTGAGCAAAGGGCATTTTTCGAGTGAAAAGGCACAACTTAACTACCATAATATGTAACAAAGACTTCTTAGCGCTAGCAGTTTTACAGTCTTGTGAAAGAAGATTAAGGTCTAACTAGTTAATTTAGAATAAATATTTGAGTTTGAATGTCCAATTCCTCACTTGCTTCTGGATTTTAAAAAAGGTAGCCTAAATTACTTCCTAAAAATTGGCAGTTCCGTAGTCAACAAGGAACCATTATAGTTTCGCCATGTCCGTCCGCCTGTCTGTCTGTCTGTCTGCGCGTCTTCGGCTTAGCTCAGTAACCATAACTCCTAGAAAACTGTAATTCGGCATGGGTATTATATAAATCAATTACGCCGACAAAACAGTAGAATAAAATCTTGAAAAAAAATTTTTTTAGGGTACTCCCCTACATCTAAAGCGGGGATGTAATTTTGTTTCTCGTTAAACCCATGGCGTATCGTTGGATAGCTCGTTCAAAACTATTATGGGTTTCCTAAAACCATTTTTGAAATCGGTGATTCGTTTGCGATATATTGGGCTTTAAAGCCCTAATTTTTTGTTCGAGTCTTGTGTCCCCTCCCCCTCCTCGACCCCTGCCGGCTAAATAGCTACTACTGGGTATGTGAAAAAAATCGTGGTAGTAGTACACATATAATGAATTTAAAAGGAAAACTATAACGGACAATTAAGCATAGGTAGTTGCCGAGTAATAGTCGATCAACTTAATGTGTACTTGTAAAGACCAATTTTCGTACAAATTCGGCCGACGCAACCGCACCGCACGTCGATGTAACTAAGACAGACAGGCAACTACGGAACCCTACCCTGCGCGTGGCCCGACACGCACTTGCCCGGTTTTCTTTATCAAAGAAGTCCATACTTCGCTTGGCAACCACAGTTGCCACCATCAGTTTAGGGGTGCGCGAAATTGGCAACTGTGGTTGCCACAAGCAAGTGAGTGGATAAACAATATAAAATTAATTCATGATTGTCTGTTTCGGATCTTTTAGTCTGTTCTTTTTTTTTTCCTATGTAGGTTAGTTCTATCCCGGAAATCATAGTCTACGGGAGAAAAATGGTAAGTGGATGTTTTTGCAGCAGAGCATCAATACAAAGCATATTCCCGGTATTTCCTCACACCCGGTATTCCGGGCAGTTAGGCAGTTAGCTATTCCCGATGATACCCTATACCTACACCTCAAGAGATTTAGTTAAAACTTACACAATTTACTATAAAACGATAAAAACTAAACGAATGTCGCCCTATGTGTACTTAAGACAAACAAATAACCTTCGTGTAATATTTTCATCGGGTCCCGAACGAAATCGCTCCCCGCGGATCGATTCCCGAACGAAAACCGCTCGAAAAAATACTTTTTAAATTTCGTATCAGGCTGCATTCGTCAGTTCAAAATACAACCTTATCTGTATACTAATAGAGTTTGAAATGGAATGGGATGCATAGCGAAATGGACTTAGGAAAATATCAGCCAGCGCGAATTCAATAACCACTATAGAGAGACATTTTATGCTTCAATCGGGTGTTTTAAATAACAACACGACACAGTTCTTCGTATATTGGTTGGAGTTAGTAAATCGGATGCCAGCTGGAAAGGTTCATTAATCCATACCAATATTAGAAATGAAAAGAAAGAAGAAAGAAAGAAAGATACATTTATTCACAAACACACCGGACACACATATTGGTGACTCACGGAAACGTCATACAAATGGAATATTTAAACTACCTAAATTATTGCCACCAGCGAAAGAGAAAATAAACATAAATACTTTTTATTTGTTTGTGTAATGTATTGGTATAACTGTCATAAACTTATGTTATTTTGAATTCCTAACATTGTAGGCGCTTTGGTATTACTGTAAGCCTATTATGAATAGAATAGAATAGAATAGAATAGAATCTTTATTTGCTTAGAATAAGTAGGTACATAAGTGTCCTTAGTTGTTATATGACAATAAGTATCTTATTCTGCTATTTGTATTGTGTAATACTAGCATGCAAATATTTATCTTATATAATATCGCTAAATGTCCTGAGACAGGAAATCTTTTACATTGTAATAGTTATTTACAGTTAAGAGCTTGATTAATTGGCTTTTAAATCTATTTAGGGGTAGCTCTTTCAAACATTTCGGTAACTTATTAAATATTGTCATGCACATAACAAAGCAGTGACTAGAGTACAATGCTGTCCTAGGCACGCAATCATGGACCAACCGTCCAGGATTCCGTTGGGTTCGAGTGGAAATGCTTGCAGCTGTTTTAAATAAATACATATGCCTCTTAACGAACATGCAGATTTCCAAAATATATAGACAGGGTAGAGGTAATATTTTAAGTTTTCTGAAGAGCGGTTTGCAAGACTTGTAGTTAGCGAGTCCGCAGATAGCCCGCACACATTTTTTCTGCGCCACAAATGCATTGCTGGAATAATTACAATTTCCCCACAAAATTAGTCCATATCTCAATACCGAATTAACATATCCATGATATGCAGCTAGAGTGGCCTGCAATCCTGAAGTGCGCCTTAATTTATGTAGAACATAAACAAATCTATTCAATTTGCATCGGACCTTATCAATGTGAGCTTGCCAGTCTAAATGTTTATCTAAAGTGACCCCCAAAAAAGTTACGTCTTGCAATTCTTGTATTTTCTTATTTCTAAAATGAACATTAATACTAAGATTTTCACCTCGTTTTGATTTAAACTGTACATAGTGGGTTTTATTAATATTAACCTGTAAATTATGTATTTCTAACCATTTTATAACAGTTTCCATCGTTTCGTTTACTTTACATTCATGTTCTTGTAGATTTTGTTTATTTTCCGATGTAACAATAAACGATATATCATCAGCAAACATAACTGATTTGTACGGAATGATATTAGGTAGTTCATTTATATAAACAATGAATAATAAAGGCCCAAGTACACTGCCTTGAGGAACACCAAAATAATTACATTTTAATTCTGATTTATAGCCAGTTTCTATTTTATGTTCATCTAGTTGAACAATTTCTACATATTGCTTTCTATTTAGTAAGTAAGTTTTTAACCATTTTAGAGCAAGACCTCTAACACCATATTTTTCTAATTTGTCTAAAAGTAACGCATGGTCTACAAAGTCAAAAGCTATTGACATGTCTAAAAATACCGCTGTAGTGTGCTGTTTTACATCTAAGCTTTTAACAACATGATGAACAAGATTAAAAATAGCTAATGCAGTCGATTTATTTTTTTGGAAGCCGTTTTGTTCTAGTTTTATTATTTCAAATTTATTTAAGAAATGTATGAGTCGTTTGTACATACATTTTTCAAAAATTTTTGCAAAAATGGGAATCAATGTTATGGGACGGTAGTTTCCCATGTCTTTTTTGTCATTTTGTTTTAATAAAGGCTTTACTATTGATATTTTCAGCAGTTCTGGGAAAACGCCACTCTCAAAGGAGAAATTAACTAGATGTGTAATAATTGCGCTTAGTTGATCTTTACATTGTTTTATGACATACGTACAAATTTCATCAAATCCTACAGCTTGCGTATTATTTAATGACGTGATGACATCCACAACTTCTGTTTCGGAGAATGGCATTAAAAACATACTATTATTACAAGTGGAGCTCAAAAGAGAATCTCTTTTGTTCCAGTTTTCTAGTTTTTTATCAGTTTCGTTAGATAAACTAATAAAATAATTATTGAAGTGTGATGCTATCTGATCAGGTTGACCTATTTCTTTATTATTGACACATATTTTATCTATATATTGCTTTAAACTTTTATTTTCGGTTTCCCTCTTTATTATATCCCAAGACGCTTTGCATTTATTTCTACTATTGGCTATATAATTTTTGTTTTTAATTTCTTGCGCTTTATTTATACATTTTTTCAATATTTTTGTGTAAGTGTTGTATTCGGTTTTTTTTTGTTCATTTTTCTCTTCTTTGTAATATTTAAATCTAAGTAATAATGTAAATTATTAAATAAATAAATACAAAGTGGCGTGATGATTTTTACCCTTTTATGCGCAAAGTCGCGCGAGCTGTTAGGATGAATATCCACAAGAGATACCTAAGGCTAAGCTTAAGATTAAGACTAGTTGATGCCAAAAGCAATTTTTTGTGTGCTTTTTCTGGTGCCCCGCCATTACGTGATTCCCTATGCAATTGCTTATTTATAGGCTAATCTAATCCGGCACTTCCAAATAACAATGGTTAAATCCCTGGTCTGATTTTTTTTTGTGCGGCCTGTTACAAATTCGTTTGTGGATAGCCTCACTGGGGGCTAACGGGCCGCCCAGGGGGAAGACCTGGTCTGTAATCATAAGCGGTGTTCGTTAGAATAAGAATAAGAATAAGAATAAGAATTTATTTATTTAGCACATAAAAAAAAATAAAAAAATGAAAAAGGTAACAGGTAATACAATATATGTAATGCGCTAAATAGGACCCTCACTCAGCATGTTGTCACGGAAGCCGTGACGCTGATTTTCAGTGAGTGCCCCCAAAAATAAAAAATAAAATAAAATGAAATTAAGACTAAACTAAACAATCAATTTGGTAATTAGTAGGCAAATTAAATAAATACCTAAAAATTACAATGCTGAACTTAAAACTAACTAACTAACGGGTGACATCTACAGTGCGTGTGGCGACAAAAAGGTGGTAATGTCCGTTACAATCTGAATGTATGGAAAGTTTGACAAGTTTGTATGGAATGACAGCTTCCGGTGACCTACGTTGACCGGCCTGTAATCAAGTAGGTGCAACCCGCCCTAATTAGCGATACTAATGTATCAGACGGTAGTCGGTGGTAAATTCTTTCATTTGTCGCCACCTTGGCTCGAGACTATCAAAAGTTTTTTTTTTTTATCTTGAATATTCATAGCGATGATAATCCTACTCATCCTGTTCCAGCCAAGGACATCGTTTCCTCCCGCCGTCTCATTTCGCTCATGACATCGTCTGGCTGAATAGGTACCCCTAAATCCACCTAAAAAAAGGTTCGCCAGGATTGTTTTCGCATCTCAAACAACACGGATTGAAATTTGCCCGGTTCTCTTTTATTTTATTTGGCGGCATGGGCACGCTTGTATATGACTCTTACATTGTTTTCCCGTACA
The DNA here is from genome assembly GCA_947578815.1 of Epinotia ramella. Classification (NCBI taxonomy): domain Eukaryota; kingdom Metazoa; phylum Arthropoda; class Insecta; order Lepidoptera; family Tortricidae; genus Epinotia; species Epinotia ramella. Next base: position 709,207 of record OX388221.1, read on the forward strand.
TTTTGTTTGGGAAAGGTCTCTTTTTAGGGAATTCAATTTGGGTTAACATTTTCCTCGCCACTGTTGCCGGTGATGTTGATATAATGCGATTTGGTTATAAACAATTGACCATTTCTTTGTTTTATTTTATTTTTACTATCAAAAGAATATGAGAGTAAAAGTGATTGTACCTACATCCTAAGCTGGAAGAACTGAAGTAACTTATCGCTAGAGAGTAGTAGGTGAATCTACTTGCTATAAAACTGGGCGTTGACACTAGGTTTTGCAGTAAATGTTTATTAAGCAGAAACGTCCGCTAACGAAATTCCAAATTTCGATCATAGTGGAAAATTGAAAAATTATTCGCCACGAGCGGGATTTAAACCCACAACCTTTGGAATCCGTCCATCGCTCTGCCAATTAGCTACCGTGGGTCCCTTCCACTATTGTATTTTACACCTTAGGGACCGTACCAGAACCACCGTTACCGAAGCCGGTACCGTTTCAGAAGTTGCAATAACTTCGCGGTAGATGTCGCTACGAGCCTCCCTAAGGTGTAAAATACCATAGTGGAAGAAGGGATTGAAAGATTCGTCGCCATCAGCTCAATTGGCAGAGCGATGGACGGATTCCAAAGGTTGTGGGTTCAAATCCCGCTCGTGGCGAATAATTTTTCAATTTTCCAATTTGATCGAAACTAGGTTTTGCCTTCGATCCTTAATATCCAGGCGAAAATAGACCGGGATCTTGGGCTGTCAGGGAGCATTTTCGCTGCTCAAAGTTCTAATTTATCGAATGCCTCGGCTTAGGCACTTTTCCCACCGCCGGCTCGCTTTTACTCGCGCGAGTAAGAATTACTATGAGAGTACTCGCTACTCGCCGGCGGTGGGACAAGTGCCTTAAGGACTATTGACATAGGCAACCTAGGTACATTAACTTCTAAAGCGCGGAAACGCTCAAAAATCAGCCATTCTGTTGGCTTTAGATAGGTGCAATAAATGCGAATGTCTATTGCCTTATACTGATGAATCTATTGGATGTGAAACGTGGACGCTAACACAAAGATACAATACAATATTGTACAACAAGGAGCCATTTTAAGTGAGACGTTTATATCCAGTAGCCACCGGCGAGAGTGCATAGTTAAGTCGAGGGGTACAATGGCTCATTTATACTCGACTTTATACATTCTGCACACTCTGCGTTTCACTTCAAATTGCGAGAAAATCACTAATATATGGAAAAAATCATAAAATACGGCACTTCATATTTTTAAGATTTTATGTTTTTATTTTCGACACATGATAGTCTGACTAAGGTATTTCATACTGCCAAGTCATATAATGTTTCGATACATTTTTAATGAATAATTATCTTTTTTTAAATCTGGTTTATCCACGGAATAAAGAATCGGATTCTTTATTCCGTGGGTTTATCATTTAGTAGGTACCTACCTATTGAAAGATTTATACCACAATTGCAGGAGATACAATATATATTTTTTTAAATGATTAAAGCAAATCAAATAATATAACAAGTATTTACAAGTATTCTACGAAGGTTTATTGCAAGTCTTTGAAAAAAAATACTTTGTGCACTAGGGCATAAAAGTGGCAGTTTGTGCAGCTTACATCCAGCACAAGGCGAACTTTGCAAGCATGAGAAAAGGAATAAGTTAGAGAAAAGAGTAAAGAACGGAGCCATCCTAAACAGAGTGAAAAAAGAGAAACGTATAGGGGACATGATCGGCCACCCGATACCTACTACCTATGACACGCCAACTTCATCAGAAACGTTCAGGTAGTACTTCAAAAGAACCAGAAACCCCAGGAAAAATTATATGAACTGAGTAAAGGAGCCTGTAGGTTTTTTCTTGTTTTACTGACAAACGTTTCATCGAATAAATGTTTCGCCGAATTGTCATTTCATCGAAAGCATTTTTTTCAGGAACAGTACTTTTCAGATTTTCATAATACGAACCTAACCTAACTTAATGGGTTAACACAATTAATTTTTATTACTTATACCCAAAAAGTTAAGGTTTCTAAGATAAAAAGTTCGATGAAATGAAAATTCGGCGAAACATTTGTCGGTAATAAGGGACTCCCATTTCCCATTGTACCATTGTACAAAGTTACGCGGAGTGCCAGGTTTGCCCAGAGAGTAGGTAAAGTACATCAAAATGACAGAAGGTGCGTGCGTTTACACTATCTAAGACATTAATTAAGGTGCGGTAAACTCTATTACGATGAAGAAGCTGGCCTGTGACCGGCAATGATGGAAACCACTGCATCTAGCTGCCCACAAGACACCAGCTCTTAAATTGATGTTGAATGCCAAGACAAGCATTGCAAGGCGAGGCAGCAGAGCAACTTAACTAAACAATCTATTATTAATTTAATAGACAAGAAGAATCTTATTACTCACCCCTCTCAGCATTAAAAATAAACGTATCGATAAATGTTTAACCGCGTTTAATAAATGCACTCAAATAGCTCGCTATAAAGCTGTCATCGCCCAATCGTTAGCGCCATCTTGGACGATATGACAGTTAATAATTTGAACGCGCCCGTTCTATTTATGAATTCGCTAAAACGCTTTCAGATGCGTTCTTCGCGCTCTTAGCGATGTTGTTGACAGATGTAAGATCGCCAGCAAAAGTGGTTTGAAGTAATAACTTTGATTAGTTAGATATTAGCTATTTTGCCGACAACTTTGTCGGCTTAAACTCGTTAGAGAATTCTAACCCCTAAACAGTAACTTTCCTCTTAGTCACATATGAATTCCAGTATATAACGTTTTTTTTTGCTTTATTCAAAAATGGGTATGGAGATTATTTTATACAACGCCGGTGGCAAACAAGTGTACGGCCTGCCTGGTGGTAAGCGGTTACCAGACTATGGGCTCGAATGCTCGTTTGCGACTCTATGTTGCCTATTAGGTACTTTTAAGCCTAGAAATCGTCCCCATTACTTTTCTCATGACAGTTTATACTACCTAATAGGTATTACTTACTCGATACAAGACGGCGCGCGAGTTCTCTCGATTTTTCTCGCATTATCCGTCTCTCTCTTATTAGAACACTTCGAACAAGAGGTATTGTGCGTGAAAGATCGAGAGCATGTCGCCGCCGTCCCATGATAGACGTGCAGGTTTAGGTGATCTATAGCTAGTGTCGCGCGACAGACGCGCGTTTATGACTGCAAAAAGTCGCCGGGTGTAACCGCGCAGTCAGCAGCGCCCGCACATTACAGTCTCAAGTGGATGAAGTACTAGACGCGACCACTGGCAAGCGCGAGTCACTCCCGCAGCTTGAAGCGGCCATTAAACGCCTGCATGGATGTGCCTGATATACAAGAACTCGTCCGCAGCTTGTGCCGGCGCCGGCTATGCTATGCTATCACACAAGGACGTCCCGCCGGGGTCTTGCACAACTGACGCCGCGCCGCGACGCGAGTCGAGAAAGATCTACCCTCATCTTTCTAATTTGCATAGTGCGAGTGAGACAGGAGACGCTCAGTCGCGCGCGCAAAGCGACTTGTCAGCAAGTTGTGCTAGACGTGCAGCTGTCTCCCGGCGACATATAGTCTCCGTCTCTTTCTAAGCGTTCCAATTAGAAAGAGACGGACAGTCTATCTCGCCACGACACAGCTCGCGGGCCGTCCTGTGATACCCATGCTGGTGGCCGACACTAGCGGCTCAATGTACGGCGGCGGCTCCTATTATTGAATCCGTTTCCACTTGTCTACCCGCCAGTCTTCACCAAATAATACGCTAATGCACTTAAATTTAGCCCTAACGTGTTTACTGGTTTTTCATAATCGTACTCCTCCGAGCCGAACTTGAGTAATGATTTGATGAACTCTGCTAAGTGGCCAGCCTCGTAAATCAACGCTATTATAGCGATGCTTTTAGTTTAGTTGGCGCGTTTATTTTATTAGTAAGTAGGTAGATACCTGCATGGTTAGTACAAGATAGAGATAAACTATCGATCTCTTTCTAATTATTTATTTATCGTATGGCGGTTACACACTGGTTATATATACAGATATACATTTATAATTAAGAATTAAAATTTACAATTTTGCAGATAAAAGCTCGCTTCCTTTGTCAGTCGTTCAAAGTCTTCAGCTGATCCGTTGTATCTGGTGTTGGGGCACTCGAATACTATATGTTGTATTGTTTGTTCCGGGTGTCCACAGTCGCACGCCGGTGACTCGCTCCATCCCCATCTGTGCCAGAGGTATGCGCAGTTTCCGACACCAGTCCTTAGGCGATTGAGTCTGCACCAAATTTGTCGATTTTCGTTAAACCCCTTAGGCCGCTCATCAACCTTAAGCTCAAAGATGGTATTGTTGTTATTGTGCTGCTGGGATTCCCATTGTTTCATCCACACTTCGCTATCCTTCCACGCTGGGTCGTATGTATGAAAAGTTTTAGCAGGCGGGTTTCGGGATTTAAGGCGGGTGTTAAAAATGCTACACAGGTCTTCATGGATGGGCAGCAGGGTATTTCCGGACATTTTGGTGAGTTCCCGCGTTAGGCATTTTTGTCTGCGGATGTCGGGTGGTGCAATATTACTGAGGACGGGTAACCAATGGATAGGTGTCGGCAGGATACAGCCTGATATAATCCGCATTGTCTGGTTGAGCTCAACATCCACTCTGGCCACGTGTGCACTGTTCATCCACACAGGTGCACAGTATTCTGCCGTCGAGTAGACGAGGGCCATAGCAGTGGTCTTTAGGCAGCCAGCACTGGCACCCCATGATGTGCCTGTTAATTTCTGGACTATGTTGTTCCTAGTCTTGAGTTTTCCAGACAATTTATCAAGATGGTGCTTGTACGTCAAACTCCTGTCAAGAGTCACACCAAGATATTTTGGACTGAAATTGTGACGCAAGACCGTACCTCTAAACCTAACTTTCAGCTGTTTGTTCGCTAATCTGTTGGAAAGGTGGAAACAGCAGACCTCAGTCTTGTTGGCATTTGGGCATAAGCGCCAGTGCTGGAAATACTCGTCCATAGCTTCCAAGTCTCTCTCTAAAACGGTTTCTGATGTCTCCATGATTTTTTTCTAATTAGACCAGTGTTTTTCAACCCAGAAGAAGAAAAAGAAAAGAAGAAAATAATGTTATGGGGTTGCGTAGCCTTTTGTACGCAGCAGCTATTTGGTTGCATTTTTTAAGTTAAAGTTAAGTAAGGATATGACAATTATTAATTAAAAAATATAAGTATACTCGTAGGTAGTAAAGAAAGAATAGCGGAGGGTGGGGGGTCGCAAAATATTGTTTCTTCCAAAGGGGGGTCACGCCATACACGGGTAGTTTATCTCGCGCGTGGTATTGTCCTAGCCTTGCTGGGAGAGCGCGAGCTTTGCTCGGCGTCTTTCGTGTTTTCAACGAACGCTACAACTTAATATTTTGGATATTTCTAGTTTTATTTTCAAAAAGTTATTGATGTGATTTTACTCATTGGGTAACGTACTTTCGATATAGGTTTCAAGTTTTCTGATATCTGTTAAATTTACGGAATAATCGCCTGGCTACCTACACTTAACGATTAGGTACACCCTGCTTAATGCAAATCGAATTTTCGAGAACGAATATAAATAGGTACAAATATTGCTCGTTGAATAGTATAGGATTTCATCATCATCATCATCATATCAGCCGAAAGACGTCCACTGCTGGACATAGGCCTCCCCCAAAGAGTGCCAAAGTGACCGGTCCTGTGCCACCCGCATCCAGCGGACTCCCGCAACCTTTACCAGGTCTGCCAGGTCATCAGTCCACCTTGTTTCTACCCACGCGCGCCTTCCGGTACGTGGTCGCCACGAGAACCTTTCCGCCCCATCGGTTTTACGTGCTATGTGCCCCGCCCACTGCCACTTAAGTTTAGCGGTCTAGGCATGTAAAGTATGATCAACAAATCGATCGAAAGATCGCAATGGCTCCAGCGACAGAATTAGGCCATAAAATGCCTAAACTTTTGGACACGTCCACATACAAGGCTGGACACTAACTCATACCAGGGCTGGCTCCCTCCGTGACTTAGTCGCGCCGCTACAAACAGCCTACATACAGCCGGCCTACCTGCCCTAGCGGGTAATGTTAGCGCTGCTACGGGCACATGTTCTATTGCAGCGCGTTGCATGCGATAGAAAGGGATTCAATTATCATCTTATTTTCTATCCAGACTTGAGTAATGATTTGATGCACTCCTAAGTGGCGAGGCACATAAATCTTAAATTGAGATGCTTTTACTTTAGTTAGCGCGTTTATTTTATTACAGTATTTGAAGTTATATTAAAATGCCATAGGCGTTTGAATACTGTGTGGAGCGTATAGCTGGCGCTCAAAAGAATGTAATAGATAATTTACTTTAAAAACAAAGTTTTCACCGACTTCAATTTAGTACTCCGCCAAGCCACGAGAACATTTCCACATTTATTTTCCAATTTACCACATGAACTGATTTCCGAGCGCAAATGCGTTGATTATTAGAGAAAAAAACCCAATCGCTATATGTGGGCCGATAATATTTGAGGACTTCCGTCGATTCCAAGGACACCAGGACACCAGGATTGACAAGGATCACCTTTGGCACTTCATTAGCTGCTATTTCAACGGAATCTTATCAGAATCTGTGACGTACTTTTGTACTTTTAAGTACATAATTGAGGAATTCCATAATTCATACAGATGAATTATGGATTTCCTCAATTATGTATGGAGTGGAGTTGATGATGAAGACCACAGGGTCTTCATCATCAATTCCACTCCACCAAATTTATGATTTTCGGGTGTAAATACACGAGATATAATAGAAAATACCAAAATCACTACGTGCGTGCCTAATATAATTGAGGAGTTCCCTCAATTCCTCATGGATCCCATCATCTAACTGAATTTAAAAAAAAAGGGACTTACCTGGGAGCATATACTTACAAACAAAAAAAAAATTACGAATCGGTTCATCAATGACGGAGTTATGAGGTAATGAACATTGAAAAAAAAAAAAAAAAAAAAATACAACCGAATTGCGAACTTCCTCCTTTTTTTTGAAGTCGGTTAAAAAGAGGTGGTTTTGTGTGTGTGTGCGTAGTCTGTTTGATATAAATTACCTAAATTATGCCCACGATGATCAATTAGGCACAAGGTGGACCTGGTAAAGGTAGGACCGACAGGACCCCCTTTGGGGGAGGCCTAAGTCCAGCAGTGGACGTCTTTCGGCTGGTATGATGATGATGATGATGACTATATAACCAGACCCCCTCTTGCTGCTTCGGCTAAACTCGCCCGTCGCGCACCTCCGCGATGCAATTCAGCACCCGAACGCGAATGACGTGACTTATCGTAGGTAATTAGGTACACTTAGCTACTTTCTGATTTAATTTACCAATATTTTATTTTCCATAACACTAGCTGACTCCTTTCGATGAAATCCGTCCTGACTCGATATAGTAACAAACAAGAACACAAAAACTGTAGTAACTATTTCTCCGGAATAGGCAAAAAAACATTCTTCAGACTTGTTTTCCGCACTTAATTTTTCACGGCCGTTTTGGTCGCGTTCTGTCATTAAAACAATTATCCCACTGAGTTAATCAAGATGTCGACAGTAAAAAAACCATTCCGAGAATGAACTTAAATAGATTTACCTAATTTGTGGGTTTTTGGGATAATTGTTAGCGTTTTAAGCGTGTTTAAACTCGATGACGGATGCGATATCGGGAGTCGTGAACGCGCCCATAAGTTTTGGAGGGAAACCATCAATCCCGGTTTTTTTAAATCCTGAAATGGCGGCATGGTTTTAGAATCAAATACTTGTCATGACAGTTATAAGTGCGGGTGGCCCAGAACCGGTTACTTTGGCACTCTTTGGGATATGATGATGAATAAAATAAAGTACTATATATTTCAATCTGAATATTAATAAGTATAAATCATTCATTAAGCTTGCAAAATTCTGATAGGTCGACGGTACCTAGGTATTATGTTAAATATTTCTGGACATAATAGAATAAATATTGTGCACCTCACTGCAATAACCATTAATTACAGACCTGTCTTATTAATGAAATAATTTATGTTAGCTGTTTATAAATAATTGTTACTTGAGTAAATTGTTCTAATGTTCAGCAGTTGTTAACTTAAATAAAATTGCTATTTTATGTGTCCCATAAAAGATAAACGTGGAAATTGTACTCCAGTTTAATATTTAAAATATACTGGGTACGTGGTTGTCTACTTGAAATAGTGAGCAGTTGGTAATAAAATAAGTGTAATAACGCTTAATAAAATTGCAATTAGGTAACCTACCTGTTGCCTCGTGGATGGAGCGGGGTTCTTGTTGGGAGGTGCAGAGAGAGACTTCGTCCGTTTCGTATCGTGTATATTAGAAAAGGACGAAGTCTCTCTCTGCACACTGCTACCTATACCTAACCTACCTATAAAGTTTGCATCTTGTACCTAGGGTTGCCAACAATTTTTGGGGGAGATATCGTAATTAATCGTAAATTATAATACCTATTAGGTAGACACAGTTGAGTAGATATATTATTTAGTTGCAATGGAGTTTAAGGCGGGCAAAGTTGTATGCAAAAACTGGCTCAATCTGTCGGTATAGGGAAAGCGAGAGCGAATAAGAAAAATAAATAAACTACATAGAGCAACTCAATAAGAGAGTTAATGTTGTCGTACCGAGATGTCAAAGAGGTTGCGCGAGATCGGAGTACTACTTTGAGCTACACCGACAAGAGCTTAGCTCTTAAATAAGAGGAGATTCCCTGTTTACTTTAAATTTTCCTCCTTCTGCTTAGGTATGTGCCTCTCGGTAGCAAAAATTATTTCCGCCTTGGGCGTAAAAACTCGAATCCCTCGTTACGATCAAAATTCTACTTTATATTTATTCCCCCGCTACGCTTGAGATTCTATTTTAGAATCTTTCCCTTCACTCAATATTCAATATACCGCCCTCGCCGTAAATATAACGTTTTGCTCACTTGGCACACAATCTACTATGGAACTACAAAAGCCATCGTATATTTATTTATAATAACTAAAAATCCAGGCGTGAAACTAATTTGTCACAAATCCCATATCTTCGCTAAGCGTCGTATTACTGATTTCAATATTTTTTCGCTAAAAGAGATTAGTCTAATACATCATGTCGTCTACATGTTGTAACAATAAATTATCACCATGTTAAAATACTGTATCCAAATCTGCCATTTAAATATAGCTCTTCGGCGTTTGTATTAAGATCATAGGCACTAACGTCCTGTTTTACGCAATCTGTGCCCGATTAAGTGGGCTTATTTTTGAACGACCACCCGTGTAAGCAGCGGCGCTACCACGAACTTCGAAAGTCGAAGTTCGGGTATTTCCATCTCTATCGCACTCCCTTACTCGAGTAACAGGGATGCATGTATTACGAACTTCGACTTTCGAAGTTCGTGGTAGCGCCGCAGCAGCTGTTAAAATTTTGCCGCGATGCCGTGATTTTTTTAATAACTAATGGCAATGGATTAGACATTCAGCCGTTCAGATTCAGATTCGCTAGGCAATTTAATTCGATGTACTTACTTAAATTATTGTTTTTCGGAGGCACAAAACACATTTTCTACTTCCAGCATTTTTTATATAATTTGTTGAGACTTTCGATCATCTCAATTCTCAAGTACACGATTGTAATCCGTACCTGAAAATGTTGCATCTGTTTCTGTAGACCTAGATAGGATATTTAGATGTAGAGATCTGTAGAGATCGCTCTTTAGCGATAAGGACCGCCTGTTGTTAACCTCTATATTTAAGTTGTTATGTCATTTTGATTCATGTTTTGAGGTGTGCAATAAATAGTATTTGTATTGTTTAGTATTGTATCCGTAAGTCGATTTTTTGGGATTTTCCGCTTTTTACACGAGATATGCATATCTACTTAATACTTTGGTACTGCTCTGTGACATGTCGGTGACTAGGTGTGGACGTGGTGTGGACTAGGTGGCCTGGAAAGTCCCGGAATTGGCATGGCTAATATGACAACAATATGACATAATTGAGCTGGCTCTGTGACGGGGATAATAGAAGAAATAACTGAAATAATGTGAGCTTAAAACTTACAGAATAGCGGGGCAGATATCCGAACAGCTTGGAGATCACAGTCACCACCACACTCACACTTCACCACGCGACGGAGCGCAACCGTTTGGTTTTGGGAGCACAGGTTGGAGTTCAAAAAGTGTCTTCAGTCACGGTCCTCAAGACAGAGAGGGAACGATTAGAAAGAGAGAGAAGAGGGGACGTACAACTTAAGTATTGTTGCTAAATAATTCCTTATATTAAAATTCCATAGTTTCACTAGTCCAGCAGTTCTCAAATATATTTTCACTCCCTGACAGATAACACACAGATTACACTTTACAGTGTTTATAGGGTATATATGCTTCGCAGGTAATGGGGGTTTCATCGCAAGAGAATGGACTAAAGTACCTAATACTAAAAACCGTTGGGGCTATAACGCAATAAAATGTATGTTTAATTTTATTATGCATTTAAAATGAATTGAAATACTTTAGGTATTTTGAAGTACAGTTTATTCGCGGTAGTCATGGTTATAATGATACCTAATACAAAACTCTTACCAAAGACAACAAACCGTACGTTTATACAAACTCCTATGCATATAAACAATGTACTACACGTATTAAAATGTGATTCGTGTTTAAGGCGCCGTAAGTTCAGCGAAATTAGGCGATCAGAGTTTTTGAAACAATATAATATAATGCGTCTGTTTATAATAATATGGTTTCAAAAAAATACGAATAGTAATCTTGAGGCTTTTCTGCAGCGAGATCAGTGCTTCGAAACATGATTAAGAAAATGTCGCTCGATAGAAAAAAATCATGAACATGGGTCTAAAACAAATTAACAAACAAATTATGCACAAAAGCTATAAATATTAAAATTGCTTCTAAAAATCGGCAATATCATGTTTGAGGGAAATCAGTGTTTACATTTTTATTTATTTAGACAGCCAAAAAAATAAATTTAAAAAACATGATATCCGCGCTTCCGAGCACGCACTTCCATCTCGCTTACGCTTATGCTCAGTGAGAGGGAGAGAAGACCATGAACCTACGGCGCCTTAAGCCTGCACCACACTGGCGCGGCCTGGCCGCGGCGGACAATAGTAAAATTGTCATCAGCTGTCAAATTCACTATTGTCCGCCACCGCAAGCCGCGCCAGTGTGTTGAAGGCCTTAATCTAAAGTGGAAAGTAGAACGTAGTAGTTATATTCTCTTTGGTGGAAAGCTAGGTATCTAGCAGATAGACGGGATTTGTATAACTTTCAACAAAAAGGTTGTTAAACGTGAAATGTAGGGTGTTATATTTTGTAGGGTCAAGGACTCATTCACAAGTATGAAATTTAAGGGCGCTTTTGAAAGTGAGTAGGTACCAATTAAAGTATGAGGGTAAGGCCGTTGAGATTATCACCTATAACACAAATATAACACAATCACTTTTGTGATACCGTAACACAAATGTAACACAAAAGTAACACTTTTTTTGTAAAGGTTGTTTCATAATAGTATTAATATAGAGTAAGAAAAAAAATCTTTTTTTTTTTACGTATTTTAATACATTTATAATGAGAACATTTTAGATACGTGATCGATCAGTATTTGACTAAATCAGTATTTTTATGATGATCTGTTTTTTATACACAAGTGATACCTAATTACCTTTTCTGTATAAAAAACAGATAGTCCTAGGAAACAAATAAGTTTTAAGAATTCATGCAAACAAAAAAGAATTTAAAAAAATATTTTATGTAGAAACAAAATGATTAATAAGTTCAAGTTTGATCGAATGCGGCATCACTGATGTACATCGTCCGGTGATAACCTAAACTTTCTAATTACACGTTTCTTTCTAGTACCTAGGTACATGAAAACTCGACCTTATTACTACGTTAACACAGTTGATATATATATATATTTGCAAATGCACTAAATAGTGAGTATTGGTTGACACCTTACGACTATACTGTGTTTATTAGACTGTAAGTACTATTCAAAATAACTATTCGAATAAATCTCACGATAATAATAAGACTGTTTTTCTTTACTATTACAGTATTCTCAATCTGCATGACTCTTTACACTGGTTTTGAGTTACTGAACACAAAATTCGTGTTATGGTTAACACAAAAGCAGTTTTTTTGCAAAGGTTTTAGGTTATAAAACCAAAATAAGTTAAGGCGCCGTAGGTTCAGCGAAGTTAGGCGAACAGAGTTTTTGAAACTATATAATGGGTCTGTTTATAATAATATGGTTTCAAAAAAATACGAATAGTAATCTTGAGGCATTTCTGCAGGGAAATCAGTGCTTCGAAACATGATTAAGCAAATTTCGCTCGATAGAAAAAAATCACGAACATAGGTCTAAAACACAAAAATACACCTAAAATATTCGTAATAAATTATGCACAAAAGCTATAAATATTAAAATTACTTCTAAAAATCGGCAATATTATGTTTGAGGGAAATCAGTGTTTACATTTTTATTTATTTAAACGGCCAAAAAATTAAAATTAAAAAACATGATATCCGCGCTTGCGAGCACGCACTTCCATCTCGCTCACGCTTATGCTCAGTGAGAGGGAGAGAAGACCATGAACCTACGGCGCCTTAAACTATATAGACGCAAAAACAAAAAATGGCAGTTTCTTTTTTTTATATTGATTGACACCTTACGGTGTTGCTGTGCCAAAATACGTTTTTCCTCTGTTTTCTGTTAATATTTAGGGGTAATTATGCATAACACAAAAATTTGTGTCACGAAAGCCAAAACTCTGCCCACTAATATATAGATCTATAAAATACGCAAAACAAAGTATTGTACTAACAGAAAGTTATGTGTCTAATCTTTCAAACGTATTTAAAGGTTTTTTTGTAAATGTTTAAATTATGAAAATAATTCATAATTTAAAAGTACTCGGAAAAAAGCGACACGGCATTTTTGACCAAAATTAGGGGGGTTTGAAGAACATAAATGCAAGTATTTTATAGAAACAACAACTTTTATTCAGTTTGCGAAATGGGGAAACAAGCTCAATAATTGCTTTATAGAATCAACTAACACCAACGGCAGTAGTGCTTACATATTTGGAGAAAACGAACTGGAAAATTTTGTTAGTAAAGTAAAGTAATTTATGTGCCGAAATAAATTCGTGAATAGATAGGCAGACGAAAATCATTAGGATAGTAATTTTGTGATTTATTCGATGATTCTTAAATAAGTAGTTAGGTATAGATTTCAATTTATCGTGCTGTATGTATTTCCTATTTAAATTTTTTCCATTTGGAAATTAGCTTGTCTTAAAACGTTGTTGACAGCGCCACCTAGGTGGCTCTATAGGAACATTATATCAAAACGCCATCTATTTATTTAATCATTAACTATAATAACTATGTATTACACACATTAATTACGAGAACCTTGCGAGCTAACTGCTGCACAAGAATTACACTAGATGTCGCTAGTTGAAGTCTGTAACGTTCCGATTTACAGTAAACCGCTAAACAATGATAACATAGAATAAAATTGTATATAATTTAATAAAATGATTGACATCAAAACAAACTTAAATCATTTAATATTTTATTAATAGGATATAACAAATAAAAAAGATCTATTTAGAATTCAAAGTACCTACTTATATTAGATGGGAATAACACTTTGTAAAAATCATAACAAGATTCTTATATCTTTTGATTTAATATTATCAGAAAAACATTTTATGGATTAATGTGTATAATTAAAATACATGACTTGTATTAATTGTTACGTGAAAAGAAAAGTCATTACAGACAGTGCTGCCAACTTCTAGCCGGTGACCGAGATGGATCGGAAATCCACCATTTTCCCTTTGTAGCTAACCGGTGTTCAAAACACGTGCGTACTATCAAGTTACATGGAAAACTCGCGTGTTCCGAGCTAGAAATAACAAATAAACCATCTGAAAAAGTGCGTCGCGTTGTAATAGTCAGTTGACGTGTGTAGTAAACCACAATGAACACCGAAAAGCTGAAGAAATTGCAGTCCCAGGTGCGCATCGGCGGTAAGGGCACACCAAGGCGCAAGAAGAAGGTTGTGCACGCCACAGCCGCGACAGATGACAAAAAACTGCAGTCATCCCTCAAAAAACTGTCAGTGAACACGATCCCTGGCATCGAGGAAGTTAATATGATCAAAGATGACGGCACAGTGATACATTTCAACAACCCGAAAGCGCAGGCTTCGCTCGCTGCGAATACTTTCGCCATCACCGGGCATGGTGAGAACAAGCAGATCGCGGAGATGCTTCCTGGTATCCTGAGCCAGCTTGGGCCCGAGGGTCTGAACCAGTTGAAGAGATTGGCGTCAAGCGTGGCCGCGCCAAAGCCACTTGAGGAAGACGACGAAGTACCTAACCTCGTCGGCAACTTCGACGAAGCTTCCAAACAAGAGGCGAAGGAAGTTGTTGCTGACGATAAGGAAAAGAAGGAAGAAAAGAAACCTGAGACAGAAACCAAAGCCGCTGACAAGAAAACTGACTAACTATCCCCATTACTAAAGGAGTGATTTAGGTTTTTAATTTTGCTCATCCATGAAGTGTCTTCATCAGGTTTCCAAAGCCATTAAACAGTGTCTCAAAGGTTTATTTTATAATTTAGTATTGTGTTCCTAAATAAATGTATTTTGAATTAGTCTTGCATTTATTTAATTGTGTGAAGTGCCAAAAGGGACGTTGTGTGCCTTTGCCTGTACTTGGAAAATTATGGACACAGTTTTTTTTACATTTGAAGACTTTGGAAATCCTGTACAGCCATCCCGACGTGAAACTAAGCTTGTCTCTTCAACACACTAATTTGTCTTTATTAACTGTGAAATACTGCATAATGGGATAATCATAGGCCTTAAGTGTTGTAACCTATTGTTAATATTGGCAATACCATAAAAAGTCTATGTATGGCATATATACATTTATTTTTTACACTGCACTGGCATATAGAAGTATATTATTATATTAGTAAAGTAAGGTGAGTGACACACCTTATCATATTTTTAAATGGTATTTTCTAAAGTTGTTGATACTGGTTGAAGGAATTTGCTTTCTCATTTTTGAAATAGAAGAGAAATAGGTTTAAACAAAAAGAATCTTTAGTCACAGATAGCTCTTTAGGTTTCAGAGCTAACATTGTATAATAAAACCATAAAAATTGTAAAATTGAAAAGGTTAGGGTTTTTATGTGTATGTAAGCATGACATTAAAACTTTGATCACTATACTTTGTACTTTTATTTGAATAATCCCGAACTATGACAAACTTTCAAAATGTCCAATATTTTAATCTAAATATAGACCAACATGGACAAATCACTTAGACCAAACTAATCGGAGTAAGTGGTAAGTAGATGGACACTAATAATTATCATAAATATTTGGGTATACATCTTTCGGTTCAACGGGACCTCAATTAATGAGTTATTACTTGGAGTTAAAGGTTATAATGCATTAACCTTGACTGATTAAACTTAGTTTGCCAAGCAATTGACACTTGAATTCTCAATAGCAAGATTCGCAAGAACCATGCCAATTACAACAAAACAGCGTGGGAAGAACATAATTCCCATCAGAAAAAAGGTCATAACTGGAAGTCAAACCGCAACTCATTGCAGCCTTGATAAATGGTCATAACCGATTAGATAAAGGGTAACTAGAAAGTTGATAATTTCCTGCTTTTTAGCAATAGGTAGGTACCTAAGTTTATTCGAATATGTGCATGACTCATGTTTTTTTTATTGTAGGCGTGTAGTCTATTATGTTATGACCAAATTAATCTGCAAGTTATGGTAACGAGGTCAAAGACTTTTCCAACTAGTAAAAACTATCCGATTTCACGATTGAATTGATTGACAGTATCAGTACACTTTAAAATCAAGAATAAATTGACATATTGCCTCGAAACGCTCTGAAGATCGTACAGTTCATAAAGTGAGAATTACGAAACATTTTTCTAAAGTTTCCTCCAATAACTAAAAAAGTTGAAGGAGCCGATTTCAAAGCAGCGTTTATCGATTGGTAACTTGAACCATAACCTCTAGTCCATCCCTATCCCTACGTCTATCCAAAGATAAATCGAAATTCAATGCTGCTAGTTGTTTAAATACCTAACATGGAATTCCTTTTGTCGTGTCCAAAGTGCAGAGTTTTACTATTTAAACCACTCTTTTAGTCTTATTCAATACACAAATCCCTGGATACCACTATCAAACTTTTGTAAATCAACTTATTCTTAAGTACGGGATAGTTTAAACTTCCACACTGGCAACCTGTAAACCTGGAAACGTCAAACTCAAGAGACGTCAAATTTAGTTAAATATTTATGTCAACAACCTAACCTAATTTATTTATTGAATTTTCGCAATTTAAATTGAGATTTCTTTAAAATGATTGCTCCGGTCGCCAGGCCGGTGGCGCGGCCGTGGACAGACGACCTTCCAAAGTGCCGTAACACGTGTGTGGCGTCGTATTTTTCTCGGTTAGGAGGCGGGAATGTCGACTCGAATGATGATTATCTCTGCTTTCACTGCCAGACTGAAGATAATTCGTGAGTATTATCTAACACAGAACTCATAACACATTTTTTACAGCTTTTCTCGGTGATGGATAGATTCGTTTGTCATATTTAATTGTTCATTTTTATACAAGCATATAGCAAAGCAAAGTTTTTCTGCTATGTATTACGAAATGTTCTCAACTAGCCTATTTAATTACCTTTTTTTCTTAACTCTCTATAATATTATATTACTCATGGACCTCTGAGACGACATAGCTTTGCCCAGCAGTACAACAATCATGTTCTAAATAAGTTGTATCATCATGGTTCCAGGAGCCTATACGGAGTGTTCGAACCGCACAATGGTCTCGAGGCAGCACAGTTCATCATGCAGCGCATGGCTGCCGAGCTCCTGCTCCCGCCTCCGTCGGCTAACAATACTGATGAAGAAATCAGGGATCGGCTGAGGTATTTAACATTCCATTGTCTCATCTGTCTCACAGATGGACTCGAACCCACTAGTCCATCTATTGCCTACTTTCTAGCCTTTACAACAATGTACTATTATTGTTATTTGCTGCTTTCAGGAATGCCTTCAGCTTGGTGGAGAAAGCGTACATTGAGAATTACGACAGCATGATAGCTGAGAGGACCAGCTTGCAGTACCAGCTGCAGACCCTCACGGAGTCACAGGTAACGTTAACGGGTATATATACATCATTCCGAAGTCATTTGTCCGATAGCATATCATTATCTCCGAAGTTGCAGGCTCTCACAGAGTCACAGGTAACATTAAGGGTATTTATACATCATTCCGAAGTAATTTGTCCGATAGCATATCATTATCTCCGAAGTTGCAGGCTCTCACAGAGTCACAGGTAACATTAAGGGTATTTATACATCATTCCGAAGTAATTTGTCCGATAGCATATCATTATCTCCGAAGTTGCAGGCTCTCACAGAGTCACAGGTAACATTAAGGGTATTTATACATCATTCCGAAGTAATTTGTCCGATAGCATATCATTATCTCCGAAGTTGCAGGCTCTCACAGAGTCACAGGTAACATTAAGGGTATTTATACATCATTCCGAAGTAATTTGTCCGATAGCATATCATTATCTCCGAAGTTGCAGGCTCTCACAGAGTCACAGGTAACATTAAGGGTATTTATACATCATTCCGAAGTAATTTGTCCGATAGCATTATCATTATCTCCGAAGTTGCAGGCTCTCACAGAGTCACAGGTAACATTAAGGGTATTTATACATCATTCCGAAGTCATTTGTCCGATAGCATATCATTATCTCCGAAGTTGCAGGCTCTCACAGAGTCACAGGTAACATTAAGGGTATTTATACATCATTCCGAAGTCATTTGTCCGATAGCATATCATTATCTCCGAAGTTGCAGGCTCTCACAGAGTCACAGGTAACATTAAGGGTATTTATACATCATTCCGAAGTCATTTGTCCGATAGCTTATCATTATCTCCGAAGTTGCAGGCTCTCACAGAGTCACAGGTAACATTAAGGGTATTTATACATCATTCCGAAGTAATTTGTCCGATAGCATATCATTATCTCCGAAGCTGCAGATTCTCACGGAGTCACAGGTAACATTAATAGTACATTGTTTAACGAGGGGCGGAAGTGGAATATTGCGAACAAGAGTCTATCAGAAGCCCGACGCCGAAGACGGAGGGCTTTTGATGACTCGCGTTTGCAATATTCTTACGCCCGTGTTATACACAATGTTTTTCATCACATTTGCGAGGAAACAAATACATTTTAGATGAAATTAATACAAATCGTAATAAAAACTTCAACATGACAGTCATCCATTTTGTTGAATTTGACGCGAGGCGCGTATTGCAAAGACCCTTCTGTATACAGCCACGATTTGAAACACTTAAAAACATTTTACATAGACACTAAATAACTACATATTAAATCTGTAAATAATTCAGTTAAACATGTTTAAGTAGTTTTTAAGTTTAAATTTATTTCTGTGGCCCTAGTGAAAAACGGTATAAGTGCACTTGTGACCTTTTTCCGTTATATATATCAAAACGATCAGAAAAAAATTGCGGTTCGTTTGGTGTAATCCGATCTAAGTTATCTCTTCAATTGGCTAAGTTAGGATTGTGCCTAACGGTATAACTTTAAAATTATGTTGTGAACATTAATGCAACTCGAGATTACAGCAAATATTTTTGTGTGGACAGAGATAATTCATTTTAGAACCTTTGACGTATGTGGTGTTAAAAGATAAATTTCATGTTATATCATTTTACAAAACAGAAGTGCTTTGTTCAATTAATTTAAATCGATTTAAATTTTTATTCACGACTATTATGTTATACGTTATGGATGTAAGTTGAGTTATATCACTTAAGAAATTTGGTGTCAAACGATCAATGTTTATTTACACCCATTTTCACCAACAATAAGCGGAAACTTTAAAGATATAAGTCAACTTTTAACCATTTTCACGAATTAATAATATACATGAGTGGTACAAATCGAAATGAACTGACGAAAATTTGGTTCAAAAAGATCAATATGGAAATACACCACTTTACACCAGTATTTTATTAAGGCTTAGTAAATTAAATCTAAATTAATCACTTGCCACGGTCACCTTTTTCGTTCCTAAGAATGCATGTTTACCTATACCACCCATTATTATGTGACAAACGGTATAAAGTGTAGAACACTTTTCTGGAGAGGGAAGACCCCCCGCCGCGATCGACCGCAGTCGTCCGAAAGTGATCATGGGAGCTGGTTGCGCTTGCGCTCCGCAGAACTCGAACATTTTACGCGTAAGTTATATCCTTTTTCACATTGTATTTTGTATGACAACGTAAGGAAAGAACATAATATTCTAGTATTTAAATCGAGTTATATCGTTTCACACCACGATTTCTGCCGTTGATGCCTATTTTCAATACACGAGAATCTGCTTATGAAAGCAATGTTTTCTACGAATACTACATTTGTTTTATTAAACCATGTAAGTACCAACAAATAACCAAAGGTTAACGATGATGGATAGTAGGAAGTACGTAGGTATTATACTTAATTGCGACAAGTCGCCCACGGGAGAATTGCGAATTAGAATACGGTTGGCAACGATCCTCTCGATTACGTGACCTTGGTATGAGTGGACACCGAATATGGTTACAAATAACTGTCTAGATAGTCAGTGTAGGCCAAAAGACAAAAGACTTATCTGAGAGGCGTGTTGGCAGCTGTAATTCGCCCTTTATTTTATTATTCTGTTATTGTTTGATTTACTTCTTAACTATTTTTTTATTTCTTAAATAATGTACTGTAGTACCTACTGTTGCGGTCATGTCACATTACACGTCAAGTCCGACGTACGCTATTAACTAATTTCTGTTACCTACTAGGTTTAATTTGGTCTAATAAGTGATTGTTTAGGGGTTTTTCTAGGTGTTACTTTTATTATACCTCATGAATGGTGAGTTTAAAAGCAAAATAAAACAAAGACTAAAAAACTTTATAACGGTACAGAACTCTTCGTGTGCGTGTCAGACTCGAACTTAGGCATTTTTTTTAATTAAATCGAGTAACAAATTGTTTTAATATCACAAGTGACATAAAGCATTTTTTTGCTTTTTAAACAGGATGGCAGGCAGATCTCGAATCAGTCGAATGCTGAACCTTCTGGAAGAAAATGATAACGACAAATTACAGAATAGTCGACCTGCAAATATCAACATAATATCTCCAAGTGAACTGGTAGTAGATCATAAAAATGCTAGTTGCTCAAATGTAACACCTATACTTGGTAACACTAATAATACAACCCAGTTTACCACAAATGAGAAACGTGCAGCTTCCCCGCAACCCGGTTGTTCAAAGGATTTTGAAGGTTATTTGCAAAATGATAGTAGTCTTTTTGAGATATCATCAGAAAGAGAACCTATTCCAGATCTTTTGTTCACTGTTGAAGATGAAACTTTTCTGGTCTGCTTTGATATATTATCTTCTTTAGTAGACACTTTACCCTGTTTTGATATAGATTATAGTTCAGGAAGTGATGACGATTACGTTCCTGATACCGACAATGATGGATCAGAGTCAGAGTCAAACGAAGAATCCCAAAATAACAGAAACGGCCAGAACAGAGTTAACGTTGTCATCGCTGATTCTGATCAGGAACAAGAAGAAACTCAAACCACAGGGGAATCAGAGCAGGCACAGCCATCATTTTGGGACAAAGTTGGCGTGAGTCAAGGACGCAAACGAAAAGCAAGAAAATCTGAAAAGGAGAGGAGAAAGGATAGGGAGGAAAGAAAAAAGAAAAGAAATTTAGGGAAAGAGTACGAAACACAAAAGGGAAAAACAGTTCAAGAAAGAAAGTTTCAATTGCTACCAGACTGTCAAAAGAAATGCACTGTTAATATACCAGAAGATTTTAGAAAAAAAATATTCGAAGTGTATTGGGGCTTAGGAGACTATAAAAAAAGGGTTCAATTTCTTGCAAATTTAATTGAACTAAGAGCTTAAAATACTCAAAAACTAGGTGCAACAAATAATAGGCAGTTCGCAAACCATTATTATTTGAAACTAAATTTAGAGTGTTATCGGATTTGTAGAGGTTGTTTCCTAAAAACTTTTGACGAAACATCCAAATTTGTCCAAGGCGTAACTGAAAAACTTAAAGTCACTGAAGGCAGTCTTATACCTGACTCATCAAGAGGATTGCAGCCAAGTGCCACAAAAATAAGTGATGAGAGATTGGAAGCTGTTAAGCAACATATTTTATTATTTCCATCATTTAGCAGTCACTATGGTCGATCTAAAACTAATAAAAGGTTTTTGGCTCCACATTTGTGTTTGACAGATATGTACCATGCGTATCGTGAAGTCACCGAAGACCCAGTGTCGGAAACCATATATAGCTGGGTATTTAAAAGCCAAAATCTTTCCTTTAAAAAGCCATATTTGGACACCTGTATGAAATGCGACACTCTTGAAACGGAAATAAAATATTGCAAAGAAGAACAGCTTAAATTAGAAAAAGAAAGACTAAGAGACGAGCATGTGAAAAAAGCTGAAAGCATTTATGACAGGAAAACAAAAGATAAAGACCTTTCACGTGAAGTTTCCGATACTTTGGTTGCGGCGTTTGATTTACAGCAATGTCTACCAACTCCGTACCTTAAGTCAGGTGCTGTATTTTACAAACGTCAATTATGGACTTTCAATCTGACTATAAGAAACTGTACCGCAAACAAGTCTTATTGTTTTATGTGGCATGAATGTATTGCTGGCAGAGGTGGTAACCAAATAGCTTCCTGCGTTTATAAGTTCATCTTGGATTTTGTACCTGATGGAATAAAACACTTAGTGTTTTACTCGGATTCCTGTTATGGGCAAAATAAAATTTTTTTCGTGGCGACTATGTTCATGCTTGCTGTTCGAAACCATCCAAGTCTTGAAACAATCACGCATAACTTTTTTGTTTCCGGCCACAGTCACATGGAGTGTGATGTAGATCACGCTATGATTGAAAAGGCGAAAAAGAAGACGCAAATGGACATCCATCACCCTCGAGATTGGTACAATTTGGTCCGCACATGTGGGAAAAAACATTATTTCACCGTCATTGAAATGGATAAAGACTTGTTCCTAAACTTTGAAAGTCTGCTCAAAGGGCCACTGGTTCAAAGAAAAGTAAACGAAGATAGGGACAAATTCTTAATTTCGGCAACTGCTATCTTTCGATACTCACGCGAAGACTTCCCAAAGTTTATGTATCAGGTTTACGAGAGCGAGAGTTGGGCTACCGTAAGCCTTTTAAGGAAACGAGGAAAGTCACCGATGCCAGTCAATATGTTTGAGACCGAAAATATTCCAAAAACTTACAATGGTCCAGTACCAATATCCATCGAAAAAAAACGCGATCTCATGTTTATTTTGCCACTGATAAATCCAAGTGCGAGATCTTTTTATGAACATTTGCCATCTTCCGAGAATGTGACAGAATCTCATCCGTTGGCACCTACGTACATGGAAGACTAAGTCTTCTCTTAAAAGTTTTTTTTTTTAAGATTTTAATCATAAAAATGATGATAATTGAGGTTTTTATTTTAACGGCAGCCACAAAAAGCTCTTTTGTTTTTGTTTAACAAATTTGTGTAATGTTTTGAATTTTGAAATAAATAAAAATAATTAAGTCATGCTTCTTTTTATTTTTGATGCACCCGAGTAAACGGATACAAGTTCCAAAATGGATAATGTAAAACTGCAGTTACATTATAATACACGACAATTTAATTATGTGTTAAAAGGTTAAAGTCGATTTTCTTACGATTGTCGTTGAAATTATGATTGAAATAGATTAATATGATTCAAAAAAGTTTTTTTTATAATGTTGTACAATGTTTATTGTAGCTTCAAAATAAAAATATTCGAGGTTTAAAAAACCCTTCGTACCGTTTTTCACTCTTAAAATTATACGTGAAAAAGGATATAATTCGAATTATATTCTTTGGTAGCACAACAGCACCTACACACAAAGGTGAAAAAGGGTAAAACTTCAGTTATGTCACTCAGTTGCACTTTTTTCAAAGGGTATAACTTATTTTTTTTAAAAAACTTCATGTTTAGAGAAATATTAATACAACTAAAAAAAAGAAGATTTTTTTTTCAGTAAAACTGCATTAACAGTTTGTTTGTAAGTATGACAGTTAAAACGCAGTGAACAAAAATGTGATTAATTCAAAGGTGTAACGGTTTTTTGCGTCTCCTGTAAAGTGGGGTTTTCGACGTTATACCCTTTTTCACTAGGGCCACAGATTTATAAATACGTTTTCAGACATCGTATTTGATATAAAACCTCTTTGCTCTGTAACTGCCGCATGAGTGACAGATACAATTTAAGAAAAAAACCATTACGCCCGTGGGCGTAACACAGGCTATTACAGCTCTGTATGTCTGTGCATTATGAAGCCCTTTTCGAGCAAGTGTGATGAAAAGGGTATTTATACATCGTTCCGAAGTCATTTGTCCGATAGCATATCATTATCTCCGAAGCTGCAGGCTCTCACGGAGTCACAGGTAACATTAAAGGGAAGTCATTTGTCCGATAATCCTGCTCAAATTTTGAATTTCCAGGACACTAACCGATCCTTCCTTTCATATATGAGCTAAACTGGTATCTCAACTCTCAACCAGCGTCACTTAAGACCATTTTACATCTGCCCTTCATTTAAACCAGTTCTATGCGGCGCACGGGAGTCACGCGGTCTGGTGTAACGACTACCCCGACTTGCACTTAAGTTTACTGTATCGATGCCTGTCTATGTAAGTGTGTCGCATCATCGGGGCTAGCACGACTGGAGCCGCGAGCGAGGTAGACGTTCAGACTTTTGTACGGATGTCTTTTGCTGTGAAAAGGCTATCTGGTTGATTTCGACTGCCGCTTTAGCCTAGTTGGTAGTGACCCTGCCTACGAAGCAAGAGGTCCTAGGTTCGAATCCCGGTAAGGGCTTTTATTTGTGTGATGATGATGAGCACGAACATTTGTTCCTGAGTCATCAATCAATCAATCAATCATATATTTATTTGCATAAATAAGGGTATAATTAGGTTTTACAATTTAATACGTCCTCCTTATTTTACCATAAACTGGTGTACAAATATTTAAAAGACAAATGCGCCTTAGTTACATATGTCAAGTGTGTAGAATAATTTAAATTTATACAATAAAAAACACATTAGTCAAAAGTTCATAACATTTAAAATCAAATAATAATAACATTTTTTAATAATTATATAGTACCTCAAAAACTTGCACATATTATTCATTAATCTTGTTTACATAATCATTCTTATAAATTACAGTTACTCAGAAATTCATCAACAGAATAGAAGCTATTTTCTAGTAAATAATTAAACAAGTTCCTCTTAAATAAATTTAGTGGCAGTTCCTTCGCATTATCAGTTAGACAGTTAAATATTTGTATTGCCATTCCGTGAACATTGTTTCTGGCAAGATTCGTCCTTGGCAATGTAAGTTTGTTCCTATATTTACCTCGCTTTGATGTGGTCGTTATCGCCTTGAAAATTAATGGGTGCTTTCTGATAAACATGCACATTTCAAAAATGTACATAGCCGGTAATGTTAATATTTTTTTAGTTTTAAATAATGGTCTACAGTGTTCAATATATTCAGCTCCACATGCGGCCCTAATGCATTTCTTTTGGGTCTTGAATATTTCGTTTGATTCCACTGAGTTTCCCCAAATCACAATGCAGTATCTTAAAAGGGATGCAACATATCCATGGTATGCTGTCATCGCAGCTTCTTCAGACACTACATTCCGAATGCGGTGCAAAACATACACAAAACGATTTAATTTAGTACGTAAGCTATCAATATGAGCTTTCCAGTTGCAGAAACGAATGAATGTTTTGTATGTAGGTATTTAAGTATTGTTTATCTATATAAGTATGTTTATCATCGTGTAGCACCCATAGTAAGCTTTGCTTAGTTTGGGACTAGGTCAATTTGTGTAATGCCGGCTGTACACGCTCGTCGAGACATCCCGAGACAGACCGAGAACGAGTGTTTATTTATTTATTTATTACCATTAATATTAGCACTAACAGTTATACCTTACATGCTAATTGGTAGATTGATACTTATCATGCGAATTTTGAATGTAACATGTCAAATGATTTACTAATTGGATACAACACAAAAAAAAAGAAAATGAATGATTATTAGTCAAATTGCTGATTATCATTCCACATTAGTAGCAGGTCAAGAAATACAGAAGGTCAATAAAATTTATTAAGCTAAAATTATACAATATTAATATGTCAAGAAATACAGAAGTGGGTACATGATACCTTGTCTCGTCTGCTCGGGTCTCGCCTTGGTCGCGCGTCGGTTTTTGCGGCCGAGTCAAAGAGTTGTTCCGCTGTTCAGATGACGCAACGACTGTGTGCAGCCGGCATAAGATTGTCCCCTAGTATTTATTTATTTGATGTTATTGCAGGGTGTGGACGCCGTGGTGTCCCGCCTGAAGGAGATCGACCGCCACCTGTCGGGCGGCGCCACGGTGGTGGTCGCGCTCGTGCACAATAACAAGCTGTTTTGCGCCAATGTAAGTGGACTTTTGTTATCTCTTTGTTTCATATAACATGATAGCGGGCAATGATGTAATATAAAAGAGAGGTAGTTAAACTGGCCAAGTCAAATCTAACCTACTTTAAGATCTCACATTTTTAAATAACAGCAATTGTTATAGGTATCCAATAAAGCAAAGAAATAGAGTTTAATACTTGTTCATAATGTTATATTGTTCCTATAAATACATATTTGGATTTTGCATACAACTTGACTCTGACAAACTACGAGGGCTGCCTTTTAAGTTCTGTCGTTTGCATACCTCCCGTGATTGCATAAAAAAGAACTAGTGTCACGTTAAAATATTTGAATTTAGAATTCGAAAACAAAAGAATGACTCGAAATCGGCCCAACCGTTTTAGTACAGCGTTCGTTCAAAGTTGACAAGTCAGTTGTGAAAATGGAAATTTCGAAGGAAAATTTACGTGCGATAATTTTTTACAACTTCAAAAGGGGCTTAACGCGACTTCAGTGCTTCGAAGAGTTGACTACGGTTTTCAATGATAAAGCACCATGCCTTCGGACTGTGGAACGCTGGTATTTAGAATTTCAACGTGGTTGCTCTAGTCTTGGTGATAGACATCGTGAAGGTCGACCAAAAACAGCCGTAACCCAGGAGAACATTGATGCTGTACGGCAACTGATCATCGAAGATCGCCATGCGACATACCGTGAGATAGAAGCTTCCTTAAGTATTTCAGGGACCAGTGTTCATAGTATTTTGCATGATCACTTAGGCGTAAAAAAGTTGATCTCACGCTGGATACCACATTTACTCAGTGAAGACCAAAAAACGGCTCGCGTTCGATGGTGTCGCAAAACTCTGCGGCAATTCAACCGAGGAAACTCGAAACATGTTTACGACATTATCAGTGGTGACGAATCTTGGATATATGCCTACGATCCCGATTCTAAACAGCAGTCGACTGTTTGGGTGTTCCAAGATGAGCCAAAACCGACCAAAGTAATACGCTCACGGAGCACTTCGAAAAAAATGGTCGCCACGTTTGTGGCGAAAAGTGGCCACGTTGCCACCATCGTGCTCGAGGATCGTAAAACGGTTAATGCTGACTGGTATACCACTGTCTGTTTACCAGAAGTCATCGGCGAGTTTCGAAAAAATAACCCAAGACGTCGTATAAGACTGCACCACGATAATGCGAGCTCGCACACCGCACGGCAAACTATTGCGTTTTTAAAAGAGCAAAACGTCGAAATTCTGGAACACCCGCCGTACAGTCCAGACTTAAGCCCTAACGACTTTTTTACTTTTCCAAAAATCAAGCAACGACTTCGTGGTCAACGGTACCAGACGCCTGAAGAAGCGGTTGAGGCATACAAAACGGCCATTTTGGAGACCCCGACTTCGGACTGGAATAAGTGTTTCGAAAACTGGTTCGATCGAATGAAAAAGTGTATTACATATCACGGTGATTACTTTGAAAAACAATAAATACCATTTAACACTTAAATTGTCTTTAGTTTTTCCAAACGACACAACTTAAAAGGCAGCCCTCGTATCTAAAGCCAGTCTGAACCTGTGCTAAGTGAACTATAGTATTGTTTGCAGATGACACCTCACTTATTTTCAAACTCATACGACAGCAACAAGCTTGCAATGATGTAAACAATGCTATTTCTAAAGTAGTAAATTGGTTTAATGTTAATAATTTATTGTTAAATGAGAAAAAGACTAAATGTATTAAATTTGTCACGAATCATGTTCCGCACGAGCAAGGGAGTGTCTTTGTGAAAGATGAGGAATTGGAACTAGTTGATAGTACAGTTTTTCTTGGATTAACGTTAGATTCTAAGCTGCAATGGGGTCCCCATATTGCTAATCTCTCGAATAGACTGAGTTCTGCAGCATTTGAAGTGAGCAAGATCCTTCAATTAACAGACGTGAAAACAGCTCGATTAGTATATTTTAGCTACTTCCATAGCATTATGTCATATGGCATTTTATTGTGGGGCAGTGCCTCGGACATTCATTCGATTTTTGTTTTGCAGAAACGGGCTATTCGGGCGATATATAGATTGAAACATAGAGACTCACTTAGAGATAAGTTTAAATATATTAATATAATGACATTACATGAAAATATTGTGTACAAAAAAAAATATGTCAATTTTAGGAAAAATTGTGACATACATAATATTAATACTAGAAATAAGCATAAGCTCGCGGTGCCCACTACTCGGCTCCAAAAAATAAAAAAATCATTCATGGGTAATTGTGTAAAATTTTATAACAAACTTCCAGGAAACGTAACTGAGTTATCTATCAATAAATTCAAGAACTATGTGAAGCGTAAACTTATTTCGAAAGCTTATTATAGCACACAAGACTACATGAATGATAAAACTACATGGAACTAATTGTGACTGAATTTTTAATCAATCGATTAATGCTCGTTATATTTTGTTTTTTCACATTAGTTTGTTTTTCTAGAAACACTCACTAGTATTTTCTATACAATTTTTACTTCATATAAAATTAATTTTAATTTTTTATGTTTTATAAATTACTTTAAAAAAATAACTGACGATTTGAAAGTGCTTGTTACTAGGCCTACTTGAATAAAGATCATTTTGAGTTTGAGTTTTGAGTTTATGATTTAGACGTATCAGCGTCAGCTGCCTGTCTCAAATAGGATAATAATGATAATAATAACTTGGCACTCATTTAGATCTCCATTCTTTTTGCGGCGAAGCCCCACAGCCAAGCATACTTTTTGTATTGAGCTTGGCTCTCCTTTTTTACATTTATGTTTTTGGTGGGATATCATTACTTTTTGTAAAGAAAACTAGGCAGGTATTTATTTATTTATTTATTTAAGGATCACCAACAGATAATACATCAATATGCTAAAAAACTAACCTAGTACAAAAATCATTGTAAGATGCTTAGCCACTTACAGGTGACCACAGCTCACACACGTGTTAAAGAATAAATACTAAAAAAAAGAGCAATGATACAAAAAAGAAAACAAAAAATGATATAAAACAATAATAATAAACAGAATGGTATGTGCCTACATAGTGAATAATGCACAGTGTGCAGTAGGTAGGACACATTCAACAGGTATTGAGATTTAATGTTTTTTCTTTAGCGCTTTTATGCAGAGTTAATTCTGTTCGGTGTATAATTATGTGGTACCGCGCGCCGCCGACGACACACCGTTGGCCGGTTGTTTAGCGCGTATTACAAGTTTTTTGTATGCGGACACCACTTATTTTTTGACTTAACTTTATTTTTACGGAAAAAGGGAGGGGAAGAAGGAGGATGAACTGGCTCGATAACTTCAGAAAATGGACGGATATCAAGGACGCGGCCACGCTCGCAAGACTGGCCAAGAATAGGGAAGACTTTCCAAAGGTGGTCACCGACGCCCGGTAGGGCATGGCAGATTAAGAAGAAGCTCCCATACAAACATTTGTTCCTCTCCAAAAACTGTAAAAAAATCTTAGTCATTATCCCTATTAACTCTTAATGAGAATACTTCCTTCAAGGTGGGGTGTTGCCGCGCGCTGCTGTGCCGCACTGACGCCAACTCGGTGCTCCGCGTGGTGCAGCTCACCGCCGACCACAGCCTCGCCAACGAGGACGAGCTGCTCCGGCTCAGGCAGCTGGGCCTGGAGCACAACAAGCTGAGGAACGGTGAGCCATCTTCCTTCAAGGTGCTCCGCGTGGTGCAGCTCGCCGCCGACCACAGCCTCGCCAACGAGGACGAGCTGCTCCGGCTCAGGCAGCTGGGCCTGGAGCACAACAAGCTGAGGAACGGTGAGCCATCTTCCTTCAAGGTGCTCCGCGTGGTGCAGCTCACCGCCGACCACAGCCTCGCCAACGAGGACGAGCTGCTCCGGCTCAGGCAGCTGGGCCTGGAGCACAACAAGCTGAGGAACGGTGAGCCATCTTCCTTCAAGGTGCTCCGCGTGGTGCAGCTCACCGCCGACCACAGCCTCGCCAACGAGGACGAGCTGCTCCGGCTCAGGCAGCTGGGCCTGGAGCACAACAAGCTGAGGAACGGTGAGCCATCTTCCTTCAAGGTGCTCCGCGTGGTGCAGTTCACCGCCGACCACAGCCTCGCCAACGAGGACGAGCTGCTCCGGCTCAGGCAGCTGGGCCTGGAGCACAACAAGCTGAGGAACGGTGAGACATCTTCCTTCAAGGTGCTTCGCGTGGTGCAGCTCACCGCCGACCACAGCCTCGCCAACGAGGACGAGCTGCTCCGGCTCAGGCAGCTGGGCCTGGAGCACAACAAGCTGAGGAACGGTGAGCCATCTTCCTTCAAGGTGCTCCGCGTGGTGCAGTTCACCGCCGACCACAGCCTCGCCAACGAGGACGAGCTGCTCCGGCTCAGGCAGCTGGGCCTGGAGCACAACAAGCTGAGGAACGGTGAGCCATCTTCCTTCAAGGTGCTCCGCGTGGTGCAGCTCACCGCCGACCACAGCCTCGCCAACGAGGACGAGCTGCTCCGGCTCAGGCAGCTGGGCCTGGAGCACAACAAGCTGAGGAACGGTGAGCCATCTTCCTTCAAGGTGCTCCGCGTGGTGCAGCTCACCGCCGACCACAGCCTCGCCAACGAGGACGAGCTGCTCCGGCTCAGGCAGCTGGGCCTGGAGCACAACAAGCTGAGGAACGGTGAGCCATCTTCCTTCAAGGTGCTCCGCGTGGTGCAGCTCACCGCCGACCACAGCCTCGCCAACGAGGACGAGCTGCTCCGGCTCAGGCAGCTGGGCCTGGAGCACAACAAGCTGAGGAACGGTGAGCCATCTTCCTTCAAGGTGCTCCGCGTGGTGCAGCTCACCGCCGACCACAGCCTCGCCAACGAGGACGAGCTGCTCCGGCTCAGGCAGCTGGGCCTGGAGCACAACAAGCTGAGGAACGGTGAGCCATCTTCCTTCAAGGTGCTCCGCGTGGTGCAGCTCACCGCCGACCACAGCCTCGCCAACGAGGACGAGCTGCTCCGGCTCAGGCAGCTGGGCCTGGAGCACAACAAGCTGAGGAACGGTGAGCCATCTTCCTTCAAGGTGCTCCGCGTGGTGCAGCTCACCGCCGACCACAGCCTCGCCAACGAGGACGAGCTGCTCCGGCTCAGGCAGCTGGGCCTGGAGCACAACAAGCTGAGGAACGGTGAGCCATCTTCCTTCAAGGTGCTCCGCGTGGTGCAGCTCACCGCCGACCACAGCCTCGCCAACGAGGACGAGCTGCTCCGGCTCAGGCAGCTGGGCCTGGAGCACAACAAGCTGAGGAACGGTGAGCCATCTTCCTTCAAGGTGCTCCGCGTGGTGCAGCTCACCGCCGACCACAGCCTCGCCAACGAGGACGAGCTGCTCCGGCTCAGGCAGCTGGGCCTGGAGCACAACAAGCTGAGGAACGGTGAGCCATCTTCCTTCAAGGTGCTCCGCGTGGTGCAGCTCACCGCCGACCACAGCCTCGCCAACGAGGACGAGCTGCTCCGGCTCAGGCAGCTGGGCCTGGAGCACAACAAGCTGAGGAACGGTGAGCCATCTTCCTTCAAGGTGCTCCGCGTGGTGCAGCTCACCGCCGACCACAGCCTCGCCAACGAGGACGAGCTGCTCCGGCTCAGGCAGCTGGGCCTGGAGCACAACAAGCTGAGGAACGGTGAGCCATCTTCCTTCAAGGTGCTTCGCGTGGTGCAGCTCACCGCCGACCACAGCCTCGCCAACGAGGACGAGCTGCTCCGGCTCAGGCAGCTGGGCCTGGAGCACAACAAGCTGAGGAACGGTGAGCCATCTTCCTTCAAGGTGCTCCGCGTGGTGCAGCTCACCGCCGACCACAGCCTCGCCAACGAGGACGAGCTGCTCCGGCTCAGGCAGCTGGGCCTGGAGCACAACAAGCTGAGGAACGCTGAGCCATCTTCCTTCAAGGTGCTCCGCGTGGTGCAGCTCACCGCCGACCACAGCCTCGCCAACGAGGACGAGCTGCTCCGGCTCAGGCAGCTGGGCCTGGAGCACAACAAGCTGAGGAACGGTGAGCCATCTTCCTTCAAGGTGCTCCGCGTGGTGCAGCTCACCGCCGACCACAGCCTCGCCAACGAGGACGAGCTGCTCCGGCTCAGGCAGCTGGGCCTGGAGCACAACAAGCTGAGGAACGGTGAGCCATCTTCCTTCAAGGTGCTCCGCGTGGTGCAGCTCACCGCCGACCACAGCCTCGCCAACGAGGACGAGCTGCTCCGGCTCAGGCAGCTGGGCCTGGAGCACAACAAGCTGAGGAACGGTGAGCCATCTTCCTTCAAGGTGCTCCGCGTGGTGCAGCTCACCGCCGACCACAGCCTCGCCAACGAGGACGAGCTGCTCCGGCTCAGGCAGCTGGGCCTGGAGCACAACAAGCTGAGGAACGGTGAGCCATCTTGTGCAGCATTCGGGCATTCTCATTTTTGACACGGTTACAGCTTGGTATTAAGGTTACGGCAACGTTACGAGGTGTAATGTAACATTCGCATCGAGCAAAGCATGTTCGCTGTGTTCTAAAAATCGGCGTAACATGCTCGCCAAAACTCTGTGCTCCATATTCGCCAGCCACTCTCAGTGAAGATGGCCGTACTTGTTACAGCGTACTGAACCTCGTGACAGTAAAGATAATTCAACTTTAATCTTAAATCAAAAATTTGTCTGTCACAAGCTGCCTTGATAATGTCTCTTGAATCGTTTTTAAAAAAGGTTTTTCTTGTCATGTTCAATTTATTTTTTATAGACCCACCTTCTAAGCAACTTGGGAGTCCATGATGTATAAGTTTTTCTAAGAAACTCTATGGTATTGTCGCCTGGCTAACAGAACAGAATAAAAACAAGAAATACTTGATTCAGCCTTTAATCGAAAGACTTACTAATACTTACTATGCTTACTTTAGACTTGCTATGTTTGCGGAGTTGAGTGTTTTAATTTTTTACGTCACACCTGGCCATAATGTGAGTTTTACCGCACGTAGCGCGTACGGTAAAACTCGCATTATGGCCAGGTGAAGACGTAAAATTGTGTACTCACCACGGGCAGTAAAAAAGAAAGCCCTCTATCGCAGATTTATAACCCTCGCCTCCGGCTCGGGTCACAAATACCTGAGATTTTGGGCTTTCTTTCTTTTACAGCCCTTGGTAAGTAATGTACTATTATAACATAGTTTATGTAAATGTTTACTAAGCAGAAAAGTAGTCCGCTGTCAAATTTCTAAATTTCGATCAAAGCGGAAAATGGACGGATTCCAGGGTTCAAATCCCGCTCGTGGCCAATATTTTTTTAATTTTCCGGTTTGTACGAATGTATAGGTTATGTACTTGCACAGGCATGTACGTCGGCAACCAGCCGGGCACGCGTTGCCTGGGCAACTACCTCGTGAAGGGCCTGTACAAGGCCTTCCCCGCCCTCGGCGCCGCCCGCGCCGAGCCCGTGCTGGCGCAGCCCGAGTTGCACGGACCAGTGCTGCTGGACGACTCTTGCAGGTAAATCAATATCTAAATCAATATCGAAGGCAGGCATGTCTAGAGCAGGTAACTAAAAAAATATATATACACGTGTTTTTTTAACCGGCTTATAGCCTTTTTGTTTTTTTTAATGTATTAATACTGTTTTTTTTTGCATTAATTTTAATCATCCAGCCGAGTGACCGCAGTGACTGCTAGCCGCCATCTTTTGTAGATAGGATGAATGAACTTCGCACCGCGCGCCATACTGGATTTTTCAAGCCTTTTTACCTTTTATTACTAAAAGCTTAACTAATATTTTTTTACTCACGAATGATTAGTACGTTTTGATACTTTAAGTGGGCTTCGGCTCTAAGACGGTTAATAAAACACGTCGATATTAGGGGACAATCTTACACGAATCTAGCTAAGCACTACCAAACTAAGCAAAGCTTGTACTATGAGTAAATGTAAATTAGGAACCTTATATATAAAACATCGTACAATTTTCATAGACGATCTCTTGAGAAGAACCAACCCTCTTATGCAAAACTACGTTCAACTATAGGTACTATCTCTGAAATATTATTAGACCCAGCTAGCTAGCTTTTCCCCTCGACTTCCTCCATACAAACTTCCGCCCCCCATTTCACCCCCATGCCATCCGGGATAAAAGTATCTTATGGCCTTCCCCGAGATTAAAACTATCTGCATAACTTTCTTTCTTCTTTTACTGACTTTTGTCAATCGGTTCAGCCGTTAAAGCATATGCGTATATGGACGCTAGTCGACCTCCTTAGAAAGCGTTTAGAACAGGCATTCATCAAGAACTATGTTTAATTTCCAGATTCCTAGTCCTCGTCAGCTCCGGGGTGTACAAACGGATAGCAGAAGTGAAAGGCAGCAGCGAGCAAGCGAACAAACAACTCGCACAAATCATAGTAGAGAATTTCCGCAGCCAGACCCACTTCAAGAAAGTCAGCCAGTCAGCTCTAGACGAAATCGAAGAGGAATTCGTGTCGTACTGCATTAAAAACAACTTAACACCCAAATCTAACACGCATATGACGCTTTTGATAAGAAATTTCAACTTTATTTCTATAGACCCGGAGCCCAGTTTGGTTCCGAAGCAACAAAACCCATCTGTCCGGTTTAACCCGATAGTCCAGTCCAAGTCAAACACTTTGTTGAATGAATTGGACTCTGAGATCTATTCTTCAGGTGAAGCGACTGAATCCAATGTGGATACCAACAGGTCTACGGAGTCTACGTCGGATATGGACCCAGGGGTTAGACATTATGATAGGGATAGTAAGATTAAGGCGTATGTGGATTTCTCGTGTTATTTTGACAATGTGGCTAAGGCAAGGAAGAATGGAACACTGCCTAGTTTTATTGAATGAGATCAAATTTTCAAAGGAATAATGAAATGGTTTGAACACGTTTCTTTATCTTCTAACACGAGTTGCTCGCGCGGCTTCGCTCGCGGAATACATCTACAGTGACCACTTTAAGCGTCGTTGACTTTTTAGTATTATTGTGTAAGAAACTGAAACACTGTGCCTTTATAAACATTAATATTTAGTGTGTATTATAACTTATTACAAAAGAGAAGCGTATTTTGTGCCTTTTTTCCAATAACATTAAATTGTATATATGAAATTTATCCTTGTTTTATCCAATTTGTATTGAACTTGTAGACTAAGAAAACGTCTTTAATAATAAATGCCTAGTCAATGAAACTGACTTTCTCTTCAATTAAAAATAATAATAATCCTGGTGCTTTCCCTGGTTTTACGAAAATACATAGTTTTATACCTAATGTGTATGTCGAGATGCAGAATACCAAGAAGTGAATCTATCCATTGATTCTTAACAACTTTCTATTCTTTGACAGTGACAAAAGAAATTGCCGTTTCATACGAAAGGTCTTCAATCGACTGATCGATAGTCATACAATTCTATGGTTAATTTTCGTGTCACAACGGAACTTTTTAATTACTACCAATTAACCACGATAACTAATGGCCAAGAATTTAGTAATAGTTGTTTCTTTTAGGCACGGACAAGGTTGCCTCGACAGTGAAAGTTGTCAAGAATCATGGATAGATTCACTATTTTATTCTGTATCAAGACTTATCTCACCTAGTTCTTGAAACAAAAAGCGAAGTTAGTAAATCATTCCTATCGTTTATTAGAGTAAATACATAGAATATAGCAGTATTATGTTAAAAGTTAAACTGGCTTGTAGTCGAGCTTGCTTTCCAGTTTCTTGTTGTCGGCCACCTTGCGCACCGCCTTCATCAAATCCTCCTGGAAAAGGAAAAAATTGTGAATAACTCCAATATAAATTGTCGATTAAGGGTGAAAGTGAACATTGTGTGATGATGTGTTTTCATATATTTCACACCTCACATGCAGGATAGCTAGGTATCTGTTTCCCTGGACCTTGTAGGACATCTCGCAGTGGCTGAAGAGATAGTTGAAACACTACCCACATACACCTTTATGGCGTGAGCAAATACCATGGTTTTAACACCCTCTATTTTAAGATCAGTGGATAAAGTGTCTGTCTACAAAGTGTCCAGTGTTCCTCTACGTAGTGAGCAGTGTTCCTCCGCGTCGTGAACAGTGTTTGTTTATGTACAATCTTGGCCTCTATATTGCAAACACTATATTTATCGTGTGAACTTTACCTCTCTGTCATGAACAGAGTCCTTCTATGGTGTGATCCTGTGTGTTATCAGCAGTGTACCTGCCTAAAGAGGCAGAGGACGACAGAGGTCGTGAACAGAGTCCCTCTATAGGATGATCCTGTGTATTGTGAGCTGTCGTGATCAGTCCCTCTATAGTGTGATCCTGTTTTATGATCCTGAGCAGTGACCTACCTCTTTGCCGTGAACAGAGTCTCTCTATAGTGTGATCCTGTGTATTGTGAGCTGTCGTGATCAGTCCCTGTATAGTGTGATCCTGTGTTATGATCCTGAGCAGTGACCTACCTCTTTGCCGTGAACAGAGTCTCTCTATAGTGTGATCCTGTGTATTGTGAGCTGTCGTGATCAGTCCCTCTAGTGTGATCCTGTTTTATGATCCTGAGCAGTGACCTACCTCTTTGCCGTGAACAGAGTCTCTCTATAGTGTGATCCTGTGTATTGTGAGCTATCGTGATCAGTCCTTGTATAGTGTGATCCTGTGTTATGACTTATGATTCTGCCCACCTCTCTGTCGTGTACAGTGTCCCTCCAGTGTGATCTGGTGTGTCACGAGACTGCTCTTACTGGTCTATACCAGTACGAGCAGTCTCGTGACTCGTGACCTATGTACTGACCTGTATGATGTACTCGCGCTCGGCGCGGATGGCGAAGAGTCCGGCCTCGGTGCACACGTTGCGCAGGTCGGCGCCGTTGAAGGTGTCGGACAGCTTCACCACCGCCTCGTAGTCCATCTCGCCGTGCTTGGCGATCGGCTGCGCGTGGATCTTCAGGATCTCCAGCCTGGAGTCGGGATAAAAAGGTAGAGTACAACATAATATGCACTGCACGTGCGACATACTCTCGATTTTTCTCGCACTATATCTCTTGTTCTAAATCAGGGGTCACCAATCAGTTTCGCTCAGGGTCCGCTTTAAGAAATGAAATGACCACCGCGTTCCGCACATCATTACACAGAAAAGAAAAATTACAGAAATAGCAAAGGTATTTTTTTACATATCAATGAGAAAACTCTTTCTCGAAAGTTACTTCGCCCGGCCGCTTTCGAATTGACGTCATCAAAGATAATGCGGGGGGGGGGGATACATTTTTATTGAATTACGTAATCTGTAGTGCAAGATGCTGTGTTCTCGCGGTCCGCACAAAACGGGTCGGCGGTCCGGATGCGGACCGCGGTCCGCCATTTGGTGACCCCTGTTCGAAGTGTTCTAATAAGAGAGAGACGGATAGTGCGAGAAAAATCGAGAGCTCGCGACGTTCGACGTCCGACGTCCGTTTTATGATATCACGCAATCATCACACACGATGAGACTAAATTACAATAATAGCGAACAAATAAAAGGCGCGTCTTGTCTTGGTCACAGAAACGAGATGAAGTTTGTTTTTCTAATGGCGAAAATATCTGACACGCGCGCGGTAAGCGTTCTTTCTTGTCGTGGATTGCACTACACCCGCATCCGCAGAAACTACGCATCGATTTTTGCGGATGCGAATGCGAATGTCTGCTACATTCGTGCATATTCATCTACCTAACATCTCACCTACCACTAGACCGGCACCAGACCACGGGGCAGGTCACCAATGAGATGGACTGACCAGATAAAGGCTGCAGCAAATGCATCACTACACGCGAGCATAAGAAAGGTGACTGTTAAGGAATGGCGGCGTGTTGTAAAGCTTGCTACCAACACCTGAAATGATGACCACGACCACTCTGTCAAGAGTGACCCCCCCGTTCCCACTGTGTCTGTCGGGACGATTTTTTATCGTGTGTCGTCGCCTCATACAAATTGGTGTCCGACAAGTGTGAACAGCTTCATATAAAATGTTCTGCCACTACGACACACGATAAAAAAAAGCCCGGGTTGCACTCCGGGAGTGCCGGCAGAAGTGAAAACTGAATAACATTGTAACAGTTTTTCGATCAGGGCACGTGACATCTTACGGTGTCACTAAAAATTAATTTGACGCAAATTTATAAACAATTATCAATTATTTAGGCGGACGGCCCGCGGGCGCGTTGGGTGCGACGGGCCGCCTGCTCGCCCGCGGCGGCAAACACAATACCAATTTGTTTTTGCCTTTGCCAAATATTTTTGAAAGCTTTATCTCTTTAGGAATAACGTCTAAATTCGAACTATTCGAATTTGCAAGAACAGCAGATGGTGGTGCATGGTGGCGACCAAAATATCAATTTGTTTTTGCCGTTTCTAAATATTTTTCTAAGCTTTATCTCTTTAGGAATAACGTCTAAATTCGAACTATTCGAATTTGCAAGAACAGCAGATGGCGGTGCACGGTGGCGACCAAAATATCAATTTGTTTTTGCCGTTGCTAAATATTTTTCTAAGCTTTATCTCTTTAGGAATAACGTCTGAATTCGAACTATTCGAATTTGCAAGAACAGCAGATGGCGGTGCACGGTGGCGACCAAAATATCAATTTGTTTTTGCCGTTGCTAAATATTTTTCTAAGCTTTATCTCTTTAGGAATAACGCCCAAATTCGAACTATTCGAATTTTCTCAATAGCAAAACGGTGAAGGACGCGTTGGTATTATTACAAATTTATTTGCAGAATATGCTATTGCAAAAAGTGTTTAACGGCTTTTACTCTTACGAATAGCGTTCAGTTTTGAATGAAGTCGAATCGGCTAGCAACAAAAAGTGACCTCCTTCACATCTGACGTCACAAAACTCTGTCGTGTATTTAACAATTTTTCCCCATCCCAAAAAGTGCTCAGCGCCGCTAAAGAAGTTTTCACTTCAAAAATCGCCCCGACAGACGACATAGTGGGAACGGGGAGTGAAACGACGAAGAAGAAGAACATCTGACCTGGCCTGTTCGTTGGGCAGCGGTATCTCGATCTTCCTGTCGAGCCTCCCGGGCCGCAGCAGCGCGGGGTCGAGCGTGTCTGGTCGGTTGGTGGCCATGATGATCTTGACTTGTCCGAGCGAGTCGAAGCCGTCCATCTGGTTGAGCAGCTCCATCAGGGTGCGCTGGATCTCGCGGTCGGCGCTGGTGCCTTCCGAGAAACGGCGCCCACCTGGAAATAAAACGGAATACGGGTGTAGACTCGAAAATTATTATTACTCCGAAAGAAAGAAGGCAAAAATATATGCCTAGTGCCGAAAATCCCATTCAGATATCTCAAAGAATTACGAAGCTACAACCGTTTTATTTGTGCTTGTTGTGAGAGAGAAAACGCAAACAGTGTGTGACGTCACATTACAGGATGCTGCCGGGGGGCCGTGATGCAGCGCGGCACGTTGCCGTCTTCTGTGACGTCACATTCTTCCAGCGCCATCGTTTCATATGTATGAAGTTGCGTTTTGCGAAAAAGGGAAAGAACATACCCCTTCTTAAAACTTTGGACGCTTATAACTTCGTGATTATTTAACCTTTTGCGTTGATTTTTTCTCCATTTGACTATATTTTTTATCCTTTTTCGAGAAAATATGCCATTATTGATTATTTTATTTAGTGTCTACGCCCCTATTGAAGAGTTCCTCATCCTCCTAGCGTTGGGTCTTAACACTTTCGCAACTGAATTAAAAATGGGACAATTCACCAGAAACCGACAGAATTCGCTAGGCGTGTAAGTTCATACTACTGCCCGCCTAGCGGGCTCAGCCGGTAACTGAGCAAACGTTACGAGTGCCCGCTAGGCGGGTTCTTGGTTGCGAACGTGTTAAAGAAGAGTGGGTCCGCTTTGGCGCCTAATTCTAGTTGGGATGAGATGCCAAATGGGGGTTACAGGTAGGTCCTAATTTTACGAAAGCAACTGCCATCTGACTATATAGATTTTTTATTTATTTTTATTTAAGTATTTATTTTTCTAAACTATCTTTACAGGTACCAAACCTGAGACAATAGTGTAACTATTAACATGTTTACCTCAACAGATCTTGTTGGGACTAGACTGGTTTCCTAACAATGCTTTTTTTAATTGAAAAGCTACTGTTAAATATCGATTATTATTTTTTAAACCCGCTCGACTAAAGTTATGTGAATTAGATTGTCTCTATTTCCTTATTTCTCTTTTTTCCTGGTGGCTAGACGACTGCTGCCCGACCTTCATATACCACGTCGCAGGCAACCAAGCGTACGGCCCGCCTGATGATAAGCGCTGACCGCCTATGGACGCTCGCTACTCGAGGAATGTCACATCCGACCCAAACGATCTCGCTGGCATAGCTGATGATACCAATCGCAAGCATCCATCGGCAAATTCATTACTCCAGCTGGATCCTTCTGGTATACGCGGCCGGTCGCTCTCAACCAACTAAGCTATCAGAACCGTTCCACGGTTCAACGAATCTTTCAACCAATTCCCTCTTATTAGTCACGCGTGTAATTTCCGTCTTCTTAACACCACGTCGGCGGCAATCAAATGTACGGCCCGCCTGATACTAAACCGTCATCGTAGCCTATGGACGCGTACAACTTCAGCAGGGTTCGAAATTATCAAGATAATTACGCTTCTTGATAATTATCGGATAATTATAAATAAATATTAGGGGACAATCTTACACAAATCAACCTAGTCCCAAACTAAGCACAGCTTGTACTATGGGTACTAGACGACGATAAACATGCTTATATAGATAAATAAATACTTAAATACATAGAAAACATCCATGACTCGGGAACAAATATTTGTGCTCATCACACAAATAAATGCCCTTACCGGGATTCGAACCCAGGACCTCTTGCTTCGTAGGCAGGGTCACTCCAACTAGGCTAAAGCGGTCGTCGAATTATCACCAGTATAACAACCAAAGACACTAGAGTTCGCTCAACTTTGCATAATCCGAACTGTTTTTTTCTTGTAAGGGGAATCCCCACGGCGCGGCACGTCGCGTTGACACATCGTGCGACGACGCAAGTGCGGAAATACACATTCGAATACAGTTCACTTTCACGAGCGCAATTTTTTGTTATTATCAAACGATAATTATCTATCTGTTATTAATCAAGATAATTATCGTGAACTTTCGAACCCTGAACTTCAGCACGGCTAGGACAAGACAATGCGCGAGCTACCTCTTTCTAAGTGATCTAATTTGAAAGCGACGGGTACTTTCTAGTCGGTATCGAGCTAGCCGTGGGTGTCACACGCGCGTTGCCGTCCGCCTGCTTACCGATGGCGTCGATCTCGTCCATGAAGATGATGCAGGGCTGGTGGTCGCGCGCGTAGTTGAACATCTCGCGGATGAGACGCGCCGACTCGCCGATGTACTTGTCCACGATGGCTGAGGACACCACCTGGAATTGATGACGAGTTGTAATAATATTAAAAAGAAAAATAACGAATCAAACTCAACTTAAGAGTCCGCAGTAAGCTCGATTCTCCATACAAACGTAGTTACGCTCTCATTTTAAGACTACGTGTTGGATTGTAACGAAATTTTGCATGTACAATGTCATGAGGTATATCCAGGTCTGTAATTTGTTTATGTAGCTTCAGATACCATAGAAAAATTTTTACAGCGAATTTAAGTTTTTCATACAAACTCATTATTGCTGTATTTGTTTGTTTTATAAACTGGAACCATATAAACTAATTACAGACAGATACACCTCATGTCATTGTATATGCAAAGTTTCGTCACAATCCAACACGTAGTTTTAAAATGAGGTCGAGCTTACTGCGGACTCTTAATTAACTTTTTTTTTTAATACCACGTCGGTGGCAAACAAGCTTACGGCCCACCTGATGGTAAGTGGTTACCGTAGCCTATGGACGCAACTCCACTTAACTAACTATAAAGAACGCGTCACGTAAGTTAGCGTCTCTGATGTTATCTAGCATCATCGCAGAGGTGTCAGAGGACCGCCGGGTGTGCGGTAGGTTACTTGAAGCTCACTTCACACTGGCGCGTATTGTACTGACCTTAAGGAAGTTGGCATCGAGCTGCGAAGCCACAGCCCTGGCCAGCAGGGTCTTGCCGGTGCCGGGAGGTCCGTACAGCAGACAGCCTTTAGGAGGAGTGATGCCAACGCGGACGAACAGCTCCGGGTTCATGAGAGGGAGCTCGATCACCTGGAAAGAGCAGTCGGTTAAAAAAAAAGTTCACTCTGTGAAGCTTACAGTCAGATCAGATCATACACAACTTTTATGATGAAATACTTTTATTTTTAAAAAAAAATTAAAAAAAAATATTAGGGGACAATCTTACACAAACCGACCTAGTCCCATAGTAAGCTCAGTAAGGCTTGTGTTATGGGTACTAGACGACGATATATTTAATAGATAGAAATACTTAAATAAGTACATAGAAAACTTCCATGACTCAGAAACAAATATTCATGCTCATCACACAAATATTTGCCCTTACCAGGATTCGAACCCAGGACCTTCAGCTTCGTAGGCAGCGTCACTACCCACTAGGCTAACCGGTCGTCGATTTTTGTATCAATATTCTCATTTGTTATATTTAATAACTTTTTAGGATTATTCCCATTATCTTTACAATAACAAGTCATTTAACTCTATCAGTATAATACGAAAACCAATATAGCCCATTTCACTCACTCAGAAACTACCAATGTTTTTTCCCAACTATAATTACAGCTACATTTTATGTTTGTAAGGGGTAATTGTGAGCAATACCCCTTACTTACAAATTAGAACTCAAAGTTGATAGAATACCGGTTCATAGCAATCCCGGCCCCGTATCATGGTCGGACTTATCACGCGATAAGTGACAAGATAGAGCGTCCGTCTCGTTCTATTGAACGGTGTTAGCCAGTGACGGACGCTCTATCTTGTCACTTATCGTGTGATAAAGCCGTCCATGCTACGGGGTCTGGTATGATTTCCAGTTTGCTCAATTTTATTGATGTTGGTATCAATTAGAGATGCGCCGAATATTCGGTTATTGTTAGGTATGCGGCATATTCGGGATGTTTTTTAATGTTAAGTAATATTCAACATTCTGTCCAAATAAATAAAGTGAATATGTATAAATCATTAATTAAAGCAATGACCTGTGTGATACCTGGTAAAGGTTGCGGGAGTCCGCTGGATGCGGGTGGCGCAGGACCGGTCACTTTGGCACTCTTTGGGGGAGGCCTATGTCCAGCAGTGGACGTCTTTCGGCTGATATGATGATGATGATTAATTAAAGTATATAAATACCTCACGCAACTGCCTGATCTGCTCCTGCAGACCACCAATGGCGGCATACGTGACGTCACCGGGGTCCTCGTGGCTCATGTTGTATACCAGGGGATCCACCTATAAATTTAGAAACAATGCATAAGACCCGCCATACATGGATTGCTTGGAGCAGTCGAGGCGTCATTGAATATGACAACTGCTTTTGTGCCGTTGGTCTTGACTGCTCTAAGCAGTCCCTCTATGGCCCGTGTTAGACTAAATATTATTTTAAATGATAAATGCAAGGATCATTGCTACTGTATTCTGTTCACTGGAATCTTATAAAATGTAATATAACAGGAAATATATAATAATAATATAAAAATAAATAAAAAAACCACTAGCTAGGAGGGTTCCGTACCATTATCTATAAACACGGCAAAAAAAAACACGTTTGTTGTATAGTAGCCCTCCTTAAATATTTATTTTATTTTGTTTTTAGTATTTGTTGTTATAGCGGCAACAGAAATACATCATCTGTGAAAATTTCAACTATCTAGCTATCGCGGTTCTTGAGATACACCCTGGTGACAGACAGACGGACGGATGGACAGACAGCCGTCTTAGTAATAGGGTCCCATTTTTACCCTTTGGGTACGGAACCCTAAAAACTGGTTGTCTATCCGACACATTCAGATTGTCACCAAGTGAGTAACCAACTGATCTATTTTTGACAATGTTGAACACTAATTATAATTAACTATACTTAATTTTGCTATAGCAGATTTTGTGCAACCAGTTCCAATTCTTTCTGCCATATCCATATCTACATGGCTGAAAACTGAGCGGCCGTGAGTAATATTGGCAAAGCGAAGATGTCTTGCTTTTGAATGCGAAATTACGGTTGTCCTGTGCGTGAGAGTGAGCTGCAAGCGAGCTGGAGTGAGGCCAGTAAGGTGTGGCGCAAGCTTATGAAGGCACATCTAGGGAGTGCTAGGAGACCGACAACAACAAAGATCTCTCATAGTCACGAGGATGTGACATGGAAAGATTTTTTGCTTAGTACAAGGGATCAAGTAACCTCTCTGGGCAAGTGCCTCATGATGGTAAGGGTGGTCATATCTAGAGCCACACGCGTGCCTCCCTTCAGCTTGTTCTTGTCTAGTTGGCGTCTGCATCCCACCACGTAACGGGGGCCGTTGGTTGCCTTCACAATGACTGGAACGCAATACATATATACTCATTATAAGACACCTCAATTAAAGTACAAATAGTATTCAACACATCAACTAAAGCAGAGGCAAACAATAGACGATCATATCACCAACATGAATACAACCTTTGATGGCAAGGAAAACATTTTGTTAAAGTTAATGGTCTATAGACTTCAATGAAAATAAAAAGAA
Source organism: Epinotia ramella (assembly GCA_947578815.1). Taxonomy (NCBI): domain Eukaryota; kingdom Metazoa; phylum Arthropoda; class Insecta; order Lepidoptera; family Tortricidae; genus Epinotia; species Epinotia ramella. Next base: position 753,611 of record OX388221.1, read on the forward strand.
TGCTGGCGACTTTATATGACATCCGGCAATCTTTTTACATGCCACCAAGTATAAATCGGTTTAACTGAGATTGTACGTAAAGTAAAGTATGTCATTCCAATATTTGATGAGCCTTCCCTATAATGCCAAAATAAGCAAGCTTATCTCGTAAAAATATTGCAGTTTATTACTAACAAAAACATCAAAATTCTAATACTTAGTCCACAATTGGTGTTTAATAATAAAATAAATGGACTCTTTTCAATGAATTACAAAAAAAGGAATGGATAATACTTACACTTCTCTTCAGTTAGTTGTTTCAGTACTTCTCCAACGATTTGACCAACACTCTGTAGGGCTTTCAGGTCATTTTCACTCTTATCATACTGTTTCGTAAGGTCTTTTAACTGCTCTCTCACTGGAAAGAGAAAACAAAAGGAACTATAAGCAGAAGAACACACCTCATTTTTAACCTACATTGTCGTAAAAAACCCTCCCATTAGCGAAAATATCTATTAAACCACGGTTTTTTAACTTTAATATCTTACACACAATCAGAAAATACGTAAATATAGGGCTAAACCCATTGTTTTTTTCACCCATTCTAAAATATGGAATGATGATTCGGCATTATTCGAACACTGAAACGATTTACTCACTATCCTTCAGTCTTGACTCGACTTCTTTGTGTTCCATTAACTTCTTCCTGTAATCCTGAAACCCCTTCTCCCTCAAGGGGTCCATGGTTGACGTTCCAGCAGGCATTTTATTATAAAATTAAAACAAACTCAACCCAATTTCTCTGAAACATAAATCTCAAGTCATTTGACAGATGTTTTTTTTTTTAACAGAGGTTTGCGACTGCGTCTGCCCTGGATTCTAGTTTCGTTCGAATTTTTTCAGTGACCTTTTGGCTTTTTCTAATAGTGCGTTCAGAGTAAAAAAGCAAAGGAATGGTCAACGAATGTGATACATTTATGGCTGCTAGAATCTTCTATCTGTTGGAGTGAGATAATAAATCTATCGTTTTATAGATACCAATACCTACACTAAGCGCTTATTTCTACGCTGTAATGGGTGTAAGCGCATGTGGCGCACGGTGATACCATTATCATTGGAGGCAATGATATAAATTTACTGTAGGTACGCTAAAGATTCATTCAGGTTTGTATGCTCGAAAATACTACAATACGCAAAAATGGTATTGTTCAGGATAAGGGAAAAAATAACAAAATGATAATAATTAATACAAGTGACAGCTAGGTTTCATGAGAGCAAAATGAAATGGGGAGGGCAGTATATTGAACCCTGAGAGTGGAGAAGGACTCCAATGATCTTGCACAATACGACTAGCACGGGATTACTAATATATCGAAATAAATGAAGGGAGGGAGAAGATTATCCTCTCATTTCAAAATGATGACGTTTGTTGATTTCATGATGATAGCTATGATTTTTTGAGGTAGGTACCTGCCTACTACTAGAACGTGGGTATTGTGGTTAATACTTATTCTCTTAGGGCACTACTTTGGAATCTGCACTCATCATCATCCTCATCCTCCTAGCGTTATTCCCGGTTGTGCCCTAAACGAGCCGGGGGCCCGCTTTGATACCTAATCCCAAGATTTGACATAGGCACTAGTTTTACGAAAGTGACTGCCATCTGACTTTCTAACCCAGACCAAAACAATACCTTATTGGGATTAGATCGGCTTCCTCACGATGTTTTCCTTCACCAAAAAGCTAACAGTAAATATTCCGTACATAAGTTCCCATAAACTCATTGGTAGGTAGTTACGAGCCGAGACAATTACCGATATTAATTTGCCGTAATTGAAAAATTTATAAAATGATCATACCTAATAATTAAGGTCCAATAAGTGGGTAACTATAACAACTAGTCTGTTTGAAAATTTCAAGCCACTCGAAGACCTCTAACTTGGCCTGACGACTGCTGATCTCAATTATATAAAAATACTAGCCGATGCCCGCGGCTTCGCCCATGTCGTGAATAGTCATGATTCACGATAGTATATACATTGATGTTAATAATCATGTCTCAAACAGCCGATTTGTTTCATGTAGCAACACCTACAATCTTTTTATAACAATGTTGACGGGTAGGCGAGTATTCAGAGTTCCTAACGGCTATATTGCGTACGAACAGTTAAGTGCAGATTTGTAGTGTTGGATTTGGAGGAAAACCAGGGTGAGCTCTTTCCATAATCACTTTCAATGCATCCTATGACATTGTAACGATTTGGTTCATTTACACGTGTGTTCATGTGCTTACACCGCTCGGACGATGATTGTTCATGATGTGATGTATTTATGTGCGGCCCCAGGTCTTATTCTATTTGGGAGGCTTGACGGTATATTATGTATATGAATAAGGTTTTCCTACATGTCACGTACATGCGATAACACAGTTCTTAGTCGTGGAGTTCTTTAGTGTGAGAGGATTAGTAACAAGTGTAACAACAGGGTCTCAGGTTCGGTAGTCTCAGCCTCAGGCCATGTCGTCATCAATTAAGGGTGCACCCGGGTAATAATAACTGGTACAATATAGTGTGTCAATTGGTACAGTATCAGTTGTGTGGTAAGGGATGTCTGTAACGGGAGGTGGAGGACATTCTCGGGGACGAAGGTCCCCACATCTCAGATGGAGCTGGTACGCATAAGGCGGCAGCTAATATGTCAGATATATAAAGGATTCCGAAAGCTGTAAGTGTAGGTTCATAGTTGCATATATGCTAATACAGATACCTAAGCTAGAGTGCTATAGGTACTCATTCGCGGCCATGAAAGTGACCAGAAGTGGCTTCGCGACAGCCCACGTGGTTATAGGAAAATGTAACATATTGAATTTTCCCGTGGGAATTAGATGTTTTCCTGCTGGAAAAAGTAGCCTATGTCACTCTCCAGCTTCTAAACTATCTCCATACAAAAATCACATCAATACTACGCTCCGTTTCGACGTGAAAGAAGGACAAACAACTTTCGCATTTATAATATTAGTAAGGATAAGGATAAAAGATAAAAACAATTGCTTAAAAATAATAATACAATAAGGAATTTCTAAACCTTTCACATTTTAGTGTAATGTTGTACCCTGTCGTGCTACATATTTGCCACGTAGAGTCAAAGATACATCTTATACATTTTAGACAACCTTATACACTTTTACATCAAACGCAAAATTACAATATGACTCCCACACGACTTCACGAGATTCTACATTACGAATAAAAATGTAACGTGACTCGCTCGTGACTCGCGTCCGCCATATTGCTTAAATATATTAAGATTAAGAACGTGGCTTATTTATTTTTTCAGAGACGTGATCCTGGGGCCGAGGAGCGACAGACAGCCGGAGACGTGCTGCATATGCGATACACAACTTACTCAAACTCACACCACCATTCCCTAGTCTTAGTTGACACCCGAATTCGTAACGATTACGTATAAACAGAGTTATAGGGGTTTGTCTGAGTTGCGGGTAAAAATAGTGAACACGGACTAAAATGTTGTAAGTAATCAAAAAGTATATATGTAGAACGGCGCGTAGCTTTTTAATATGCGAAGGAGAAATTAACTTTGGAATATGTAAGATCGTAGAGGTACTTATCGATTTTCTGTACAATGCCTTTTTGATAGGTGTCGCTTTTGTTATACATTAAACCTTGAACCTAAGCCTTGGACAAGTACTTTAGCGCGTGTTTGCATAAATCGCTACTAAGACGTCTTTAGTTATTTTTGATTAGCGCTGTAGGTGTCTGTCTGACACCTCGGCATAATGCTGAGACAGCGACCGATTCACTGCCGCGAAGACACACACATTATGTGTAAATTGTATTGTATTTGTACTCCCTTTGTCTCTGTGTGTCTTTTGCGTAGTGAATAAATGTCTTCTTTCTTTCTTTCTTTCTTTCTATTAGGTCCCTAGTTGAAAGATTTGTAACTGTAGCATTAAAAGATGGTAATGTCAAAGCGGCGTGGCAGGCCGAGACGGAGATGGCGGGACGACCTGGACGCATTTTGTAGCGATTGGCCAGAGATTGCTCAAATCCGGGAAGAGTGGAAGTCGAGAGGGGAGGCCTTTGCCCAGCAGTGGGACACTCTATAGGCTTCGAAAAAAAAAAAAAAAAAAAATGTCAAAGCGGAGGATGTATCCCTAATCTTTAATGAAAAATACAACGCTATCGATACTTTTTCATCACTAGATACTAGATATAGGTAATTATATATACCTATTTATTATTTAGTTTGATACTAGTTTAGGAAACGCTACACGGGCCCATATCGGCAGGACTGCATGCAGGCCGCCGCGGGCGCCGCGTGATTAAGCCCGTGTGGACTAGCCGTGTGTAAACTACCTTGACATGTATAAAACGTATGTACCTACCTACTCTATTTGACATATAAAATAATGTATTTTATGAATAAATCTGAATCTGAATCTGTATATAGCCATGTGTCGGAAGCACGGCAGCCAACCAAATCAAGGTCACTCCAGCATACTAGATATTCTGTGACCAAGGTCTCGGCAGTCCTGCCGATTTCACTCGTGTAGCGTCTCCTTTTGAACTATGTCTAAATACAATACTACAATTTCATTTGGAGTGCTGTCTACGATCTTTGATAGTATCTTCCACTAACCTTAAATGAAATTAGGTCACAGGCGCGCTAAACCATTTAATAACAGAATATAAACGAAGGCACTCAAAAGAAGTGCTATTAAAACCGAATTTCAAACTGTTTTAACGTTAAATCTAAATGTAATCTCGACTCGTAATTCTCAAAAACACCGTAAGAAAATAATGAAGTTTGTATTACCCAATCTCGATTTAGTAGATACGTATAAGTTTTAAGATTCACTGAAGCCGCCCCCTCGTTGCTAATTACTTTCAAATAGTTGCTTGAACGCATCTATAATTTTATGGCGGGAGAGCGTAGTTGGACCGTTGTCTTCGATATTTTTTACATTTTGAAATACTAGACTATGGTCACTATATGGCTACATGGTCATTCACATCGTCCTGGATAGTAGTCTTGCAATCTATAAGATAGAGCAAGATAGGTAGATGTATAATTTCGGAGGTAACACACACAAACAGGCGGGTAGAGATGCTTTCGAATTTCAATTATCCTAGCTTTTCCCGTGACGTCCGTATCTTTAATCGTTTTAATGGATGATTAAAGTAAAAAACGTATCCTATTATTACCTTATTTATTATACTACTTAGAACTTTTCTCAACACTTTTGACGCTGCTACTATTGTCCCTGAGATCTTACATTAAGTTTTACTGCATGGTTGCACGCTAGGTTTAAGTTTGTATATTTGTAATTGCATGCCTAGGTTATACATATGCCGACTCGTCTACGGCTTGCGCTCACGCGCTTTCGCCTGGTGCTGCCGCAATGGCGGGCGTCCGGGGCGGGGCAAGGGGCGTGGCCTGCGCGCCGCAGGGCGCGTTATCGGGTTATCACCGCACGTAAGGTGGTGCCGATCGCGCGCCCGGCGGCGTGTTTTTATGTTACTTTTAAGGTAGTTTGTAGTTTTGTAAATAGTTTTAGGTTTCCTTTTATGTTAGCATGTTGTGTTTGGTTCCTTGTTTTTATATTTTGAGTGTTTTATACCACAATGTCGTTAGAGGCATTTAGGTGAGGGCCCCTTCGAGACCCAACTTGAGAAAACGTTGGAAAAAAAATACTTCCTATTTGTAACGGGTAGCGGTGTCGCATTGGCGTTGGTAGTGATGAGGCGAAGACGTATTTAGCGATTATTACCGAATAGTGAATGGAAAATCGAATTGATTTTATTGCCATCTTTAAACTAAACCTCGCGTTGGAGCGCACTCAATTCGTCCTGCGGCGTGGGCTAGTTTAGTTATGTGTTTTGTTTCTATATGTTTCCATATCATGCTTTATTTCGGTTATCTATACATATAAATGCCTATGTCCTGACTGACTCACTCACTCACTCACTCATCAACGCACAGCCTTGAGACTTGAAATTTGCACCAAAACTTCCTTTTATGACGTAGGCAAGGGATAAGACGGGATTTTTGAAAATTCCACCCCTAATGGGGTTAAATAGGGGTGCAATGTTTGTATGGGGGAACATCATCTTTTGAACTAGAGACTTGAAACTTTGTAGAAAGATTACTTAAATAAAAAATAACTAATAATAAATAAAAAAAAAATAACTAATAATATATAATTATAAAAAAGTACTTTCAGCGATTTAGAAAAATCCACCCCTAAGGGGGTTAAATAGGGGTGCAATGTTATGGTTTCCATATTATGCTTTATTTCGGTTATCTATACATATAAATGCCTATGTCCTGACTGACTCACTCACTCACTCACTCATCAACGCACAGCCTTGAGACTTGAAATTTGCACCAAAACTTCCTTTTATGACGTAGGCAAGGGATAAGACGGGATTTTTGAAAATTCCACCCCTAATGGGGTTAAATAGGGGTGCAATGTTTGTATGGGGGAACATCATCCTTTGAACTAGAGACTTGAAACTTTGTAGAAAGATTACTTATTAAGATAAAAAAGTACTTTCAGCGATTTAGAAAAATCCACCCCTAAGGGGGTTAAATAGGGGTGCAATGTTATGGTTACGCCTAAAATAATTTAATAGCAATATTTTTTCTCAAGTTCTACGTGGACGAAGTCGCGGGCAACAGCTAGTACATTCATAATGCTTATCGATTCCTGTCGCCTTACGGAAGTATCATCTGAATCGAAAATAATGATTACACTACAATTAAAAAATAAGACTTGGTAAGTACGTAACTGTTTTCAAGGTGAATTATTATCATAAAATACTAGAGAACTATGATATAAAAGAAATCAATATTCATTTGTTTACCTACATATTAAAACAGCGTATTTATTACCTATAGTTTTAGGTAGGCACTTTCTTCATTTTATGAATTATTTCGATGGGTCATGCGCATTTACGTTATAACTTTATAAGGGTCTTGCTTGGGATATTTCAAAAATAGGAAGTAAGATCTCAGGGACAATATATTATAAGGTATGTTGGCGTTGCTATTCGACTTTTAACAGGCGTTCATTAATTATCTCCCGTGGACCACCATTTTAAATCCTTACGGCACGATTTCCAGGGTAAAAGTCTCCTAAATTATCTTCGGGATTCCATCTGCAATATCTGCATGGAGACGCATACCATTACATAGTTGGTTTATCAGTTTAGGGAATAAAAGGCGTCAAACAGATACTATAGTGAAAATGCCCTTAGGTACATCCAATATTTATGTCATCCCGGTACAATTTATGTCATCATTGACGTTTATTGTACCGAGAACGGCTGTCAAATATCGGCTATTAAAAAAAATCTTATTCTTAAATACTATCTATAAAACAATGCAAAGTTTAGTAACAGTACCTGCCCAATGATTAATGTAACTAGACTGATCTGTTGTTAGTTTGTCGGTTAACCTGCACCCAATTAATCCATGGCCAATCAGTTTGACCATAGCTATTCAATTTAGTACATAATAAATAAATAAATATTAGGGGACAATCTTACACAAATCGACCTAGTCCCATAGTAAGCTCATTAAGGCTTGTGTTATGGGTACTAGACGACGATATATATAATAGATATAAATACTTAAATACATAGAAAACTTCCATGACTCAAAAACAAATATTCATGCTCATCACACAAATATTTGGCCTAACCGGGATTCGAACCCAGGACCTGCAGCTTCGTAGGCAGCGTCACTATCCACTAGGCTAACCGGTCGATAATAATATATAATAATACATGCCTTTTATTCAGACAATTTTACAGTTTAAGAGTTTAAATATACACAACTTATCAAAATACATAACTTAACATTACTGTTTCAGACAACATCGGTTTGGTCTGTATGCCGTTTGGCAAAGGCCTCTTCCATCCCTTTCCATTTTTCCCTGTCTCTCACCAATTTCATCTTCCCATCTCATTTTTCGTGGTCCTTATGTTTTCTTTTTCTATATTTCAGGAACCACCAAACAATTCTCTTGCTCCATTTCTCTTTGCCCCTGATCATATGTCCTGTCCACCTCCATTTGAGTGTTTTAAATTTAACCCATTCAGGGCCCATGACGACACATATGCGTCAAACCGCCGTAGTCGTTTTCCGCTACATACGAGAAAAACCACGGGATCGGCTACGAGCGTAGCTCTTTGCCCCTGATCATATGTCCTGTCCACCTCCATTTGAGTGTTTTAACTTTAACCCATTCAGGGCCCATGACGACACATATGCGTCAAACCGCCGTAGTCGTTTTCCGCTACATACGAGAAAAGCCACGGGATCGGCTACGAGCGTAGCTCTTTGCCCCTGATCATATGTCCTGTCCACCTCCATTTGAGTGTTGAAACTTTAACCCATTCAGGGACCATGACGACACATATGCGTCAAACCGCCGTAGTCGTTTTCCGCTACATACGAGAAAAACCACGGGATCGGCTACGAGCGTAGCGCATTGCGATTCTGGGCAATGAATGTGTTAATGGTTATATCTTCGACACAAATGTTTTAGATCTAATCAACTTGATTCTGATTCTATCTCTCAATTTAACTCCAATCATACTTCTTTCCATGGACCTTTGACATAGGTACTTTTAGTTTGTTTAAGTTGCTCTTGGTTAGGGTCCAAGTACACACGTGTTGATATACCTACATATAGCAGTGTCTTGTCTATATCTTTAGAGCATGTTCACATCTACCGATATTAATATCGGTCCAATACCGAATAATCGAAAGTTAGTTATAGTTTACATTCAATTCAACCAATTCTAAAAGTCAGATGATATTATCAGTAAATGTGAACATGCCCTTAGCAGACGTACCTACCTAGAACCGAATGTCACCTTTCCCATGTTTGAAGCAGTCGAACCGATGAAGATTAACGCCAGGCGGACATTACACTCATATTATGCCGTCATCATATCAGCGGAGACGCCCACTGCTAGACGTAGGCCTCCCCCAAAGAGTGTCTCGGACTCCCGCGGACTTTGCCATCATCCTGGTAAAAATGTTTTGTGATAAATTGTTACTTTCCATGTTCATCTCGTCTCCATCATCGACGTCCGCATTGTGAACAGGTTTGCGTACCATTCTCAACTCGTCCGCGCTGTAAACTTGTTCACGTACCATACTCAACACGTCCACATTCCCGTGAACTGCTACGAGGAGAAAATGACAATGAGTAGGTAACGCACCTATTTACAGTGTGCACCAGTTGGGAATGGGGACTAGTTTGAAAATAAAGATGATTTTTTGAATGGTCAAGGGTTGGGATTAACAAAGGGGACTTTTTTTTAACGGTTTTATTTAGCCTATTCACTATTGTTTTGAAGGCACCTAGACCAGAGCCTGATTTAGAGTTCTGACCGCCCTAGGCTGAAATGTAAGTAATAGTTCAGTCAATGAACTGACAACTTGTATGGAAAAAAAAAATGGAAATAATTTATAATAGCTTATCTTTTCTGTGTAACGGATCAATTAAATAGTTACCCAGCGACAGAATCCGACCCAATTTCAGACGTCAAAAAAATGATAAATTAACTAGTTTCTAAAAAGACAGATAAAATATTAATAAATATTTTTGTCTTTATTATGGTTCATTTACATTTGCTTTATAATATTTAAGTTAAATCATACAAAAAAAGACAATGCATGCTACATTTAAATCTACATACTTAATTACTTCCGGGTGGAAAGTTTGTCGGATTCTTGAATACAGCATCTTAGAATAACATTTTAAAACTAAATTAATCACAAAAACGCTATTATAAATTAATGTTTTTCAAAACCGTATTTTGCCTGGAGTATATAAGTCTCAGCTCAGTGCCGCGCCCCCCGTGTTCGTGCGAATATATTGACAGCATAAGGAAGGATGCACGTGGATGCACGCCACGAACATAAGTTATGTTAAACCTTAGTTACGAAATCATTAAATCAAATGTTAACTATAACCCACTCAGTCCTACACAACCATTTCACGAATCAAACGAGAGTATCAGTATCCATTGGATCTCTTCAACATGAGTGCTTCGCAAGTTGTATTCCAAATGCCATAAGGACTTAACTCCCCGCGTTTCCCATAAAAGATCGTCCTTCTTATGAAAGTTACGAAGTTTCCGAACGTCTAAGCCGGCGAAGTTCGCAACAACTAGTCTTATCTAAGAACTTACGACCGAGGCATATTAGGCATGCATTGTACGAAGATCGAAGAAAATACTTTGGGTAGAGCAGGTATTATTTTTATAGCATATAACAATACAATGAGTGACAATGAGTATGTTTTTATTGCTCTTTTATCTATCACCGAAGAATAGTCCCCGCGAAGGCTAACGAGCGACTGAATCCGCGATTACTTTGTATTAATGATTTAAGATTTTTAATGGAACTAAAGTCATTCTGTGTATGAATTATGGGTGATGATTGTAATAGTTGTGATAGGTGATATGGAGAGTGATATGTGCTGTTGAAGTTTTTCAGGTCATCCTACTAATATAATAAATGCGAAAGTTTGGATGTTGGATACTTGGATGTTTAGATGTTTGGTTTTTTCTTACTAAATCATACCTAATTAAACGGCTCAACCGATTTGGATCAAATTTTGCACTAAAAAAGAAAATATAGAATAGTTTTTATCCCCGATCCACGCAGACGAAGTCGCGGGCGGAAACCAGTTAACTATAAAGTTGGCGAGTTTGCAAAATGAGGCGATTGTGGTTTCTTTACGAATGATTTCCTGCAGTTTATATGGTTCTATATGGAGATTATGACAGGTAATTTCATGGTTAAATGTCGGGTTTGTGAATGAGACAATAAGTAAATAAGTATACCAGCTGACGCCAGACATCCGAGAGCGGCGGATGGCACGAGCGGTACAAAGGTATGAAATAGAGCGAGACAGGGACTTAGATTTAGATGAAAGAAAAGGACAGAAAAAGCTTAAAAAACGTGTGTATAGCGCAAAAGCAAACAAAACATTTCGTGATTACTTTAAAAAAAATGATTGGGATACATCCTTTAACCATTTAAGCTCGAGTCAGATGCTCAATGTCTTCTATGATATTTTATTCAGTCTTATTGATAAATGTTTTACTTTTAAACGAACAGTACAAAGACAAAATCGGAAAAATTGGATCACAAAAGGAATAAGAATTTCATGTCGCAATAAAAGAAGCCTCCTCAGCCAGTCTCGCCATAGCAAAGATGCAAATTTTATCAACTATTTTCACAAATACAAAGACACATTAAAGACTACGCTGATCACGGCCAAAAAATTACACATCCGTAAAACTATTTATAGTTCCAAAAATAAATCTAAAACAGTATGGAATTTAATTAAGGAAAGTACGGGTAAAAATACTAATAAAGACAAAACAATTACTTTGAAACTTGAAAATGGAATAACCAAAGATACCATTACAGTAGGTAATGCGTTTAATGACTATTTCTTGAATGTAGGAAAATCTGTGAATACTGATGATGATAGTAAAGGTTACTTAAATATTTTTAAAAAGAGCCAGCCAAGTAGCCTACACTCAATTTTTTTGGATCCTATTACTGAACCAGAAATCATTACTATAACAAAAAATCTTAAGAATAGCAACTCTTGCGGGCCAGATGGTTTGAATACTAGACTTATAAAAAAACATATCGATATTTTGTGCATACCGTTATGTAAAGTCCTTAATAATTGTATTGAAGAAGGCATCTTTCCTATGGAACTCAAGCGGGCTAAAGTGATCCCAGTACACAAAAAGGGCTCTAAAACTGAAATTAACAATTATAGACCAATATCCCTCTTATCCATTATTAGTAAAATATTCGAAAAATGTGTAGCTACTAGACTGGAAAAATATTTTGAAAATCAAAATTTCTTCACTCAACATCAGTTCGGTTTTAGAAGGAACAGGGACACCTCAGGTGCTGTAATTAATCTAGTAACTGAAATTATGATTGCACTGAATCAGAATGTCAAATGTGGGGGAGTATTCTGTGATCTAACTAAGGCATTCGATTGTGTGAATCACGGGATACTCCTCGACAAGCTTGAACATTATGGCATACGTGGCACGGCTCTGAAACTATTTAGTTCTTATTTGCCAGATCGAACTCAATATGTTGAAATTCCAGAACAGAGTATTAACGGTGCTATAAGATCTGATGAAGGTTTAATAAGATATGGAGTACCGCAGGGTTCAGTGTTGGGACCCTTGCTGTTCATAATCTTCATAAATGACTTACCAGACTATCTCTCATGTGGTACGCCATATCTTTATGCCGATGACACAAGCATCATTCTGATGGCAGACAGCTGTGACGAATTTAATAATAAGGCAAGTAAGTGTTGGAAAGATCTCACAAGCTGGTTTTTAAATAATGGACTAAGAATCAATTGTGACAAGAGTTTCTACATGACTTTTCGTCGTGGTACAAAGAGCATCGATTTTCACTGTCAGATAACCAAATCTAACTGTGTGAGGTTCTTAGGTGTAGACTTAGACCCATACCTGAGATGGAATCATCAAATTAATCAAGTTAATAGGCAACTGGCTAGTGCATGCTACACTCTAAGAACTGTCTCCAAAACAAGTGACAAGGAAACCCTACTAACCATCTATTTCTCTTATTTTGAGAGTATAATTCGCTACTGTGTTGAAGTCTGGGGTAACTCATGTAATATTCAATCAGTTTTACTTATGCAAAAAAAAGCTATTCGTATTATTGAGAGGTGTAAACATGTGCCAGTTACTCACAGGAAAATGTTTGTACAAAATAGGATCCTTACTGTTGTCTCCATTTATCTTTATCGTATCTGTTTGTATGTCTATAAAAATATTGAATGTTTCCCAAAAGCTAGACAGCACACTACTCGCAACCTGAGAAAAACAAATGATCTAGCTCTATCCAGGCCACAATTTAGACATTTTAATAATAGTATTAATAATAATGCAATTAAAGTTTATAATCATCTAAATAATGATATTAATGATTGTAATGACATCAAAATATTTGACAGAAAACTAAAACAATTTTTCATAAACCAGACCATTCTGTACCATTAAGGAATATTATACAAACGCACTAGATTAAGACAAAACATGTATCTGTAAAAATAATTATAATGATTACCAATAATGTGTTAATTTAATATGTATTTGCATGTATTACTATATACTTATTGCAAATAAAATAATTTTGATTTGATTTGATTTGATTTGAGGGATAGAATTTTGTAAGACGCCTTGCTTCCGGCACCTATGGCAGCCGCCACACGCACACGTACGAAATCGGCGGACGGCTAAGGAAGGTCAAAGAAAATTAACACTGCCGAGAATCGCTACGCGCTGCAATCGTAAGCAAAAGTAAGCTAAAGGAGCCCGGGGTCCGCTTTGGCACTTAATCCCAAGATTTTTCACTGGAAAATCCGGGGCAGAAAATGGGAATCGGCTTGTATGGGCACTCCGCCACTGATACCCACTAGTTTTGCAAAATCTGATCTTCCAACCGAGATCTAAACTAGACCTTATTGGCATTAGACCGGTTTCCTTACGATATTTCCTTCACCGAAAAAAGACCTTGGTTTCACACACGGGCCGATATCGCGCGGCGGACTGCATGCAACCGGCCGGTTTCGTACGTGTAGCGGCACCTTATCCACACGGGAATGTATGTTAGAAACTTATTTTGTTTAAAAAAGGATTAAATTATGAACCACAGCTGCTATTTAAACAAGCTCGTAATATAACACGATAAGGTTTCTACGTTCCACGTCTTACATCCGTGTCCGCGATAACACGGGCCCTCGCAATCTGTCCCTTCGCAGTTTTATCCGTTTATCTGAGACTCGGAAAAATGCTATAATTTGTTAACTTCAAGTATTCCGAGCTGGCCCCTGGCGTTCACGGTGACTTGATAGTTCGACTCAGGACCACCAGTGTAAGGCCCCCTGGTCAATCAGGTACTTATGTTTCGCATTCCTCATATTCTTTTCTTTGCTGAGCCGAATGGAAGGGATGTGGTTTTGTCAGTCTGTTTGTATTCACGTGTGTCCCATTGTAGCGTTTAAGATAATGAATCGATTTTGATGATTGAGGTGTCAATCGATTCCAAATTATGCTCCGGATGACATCCATCCATCCATCGGGGTCCAGGGCAGTCCCAACACCATACTAAACATGTTGGACGACAGACACGACAGTCTTCTGCAAAGGTACTGGGTGTAGGCATTAATAAACCCTCACTCTGAGCAGGTTGTGTCAACTATGCGTTTGCTTAATTGATACAATGAGCTTGCTCCCACCAGTGTATTTGAATTTAATTTAATTTAATGTATAACATAACTAACCTAGGATAAGTATGTATCAACACCACTGTGGACCCCATTTGTAAGGATTTATTATTATTATAGCCTACATTTTGTATGAAAAAAAGTTTTTTTAAACCAGTTTTCCGTAGTCAGGATTCAGTTTTTTTGAACTTTTTATGGCTGCTGACGATCGGTGTATCCTAGTGAGTATCTATAGCTAGTGACTGCGACTGCGTGCTGACAGACTTGATAGGGACGGAAGGTGGATATAGCGAATCCTAAATTACACAAGGTAAACCCGTCGTGAACTCATTGGAACCTTGACAATGATTAGTTGGAGATTGCAAAAAGTATATTTGGCAATAAAAGCTTTTATATAAAATCATATTTTTACATGTCATTATTTAACAATACATTATAATATAATAATATATGTTAATTGTTAAGTGGATGCCTTGATTCGAGTCGAACACGCCCCCTAGACAGAGATACGCTAATGCCTTCCGCGCACGAGAACAAGAGATGTAGCACTCTTCGGGAATGGCTTTTTTGAACAAATATCGATAAATACCTAACTTAGTGAAGTTTTATTTAAATTTCATCAAGTGAGATTTTAGATTAGATAAAATACAATGGTATTAACTTGATTGTGTCGTAAAATAATGTATCGTTTGAGTAGGCTGGGTAAAAAAGGGAAAATACAGAACGAACTTTGGATTTTTTTTTTATCGAGGAAATTTTAAGCAATTATGTATCGATCAAATCAGATAAACAATCATATAGTCAAGAATCATATATCTGAAAATAATTGTTTGTTTCTTAATCTAGTCAGAACGGCGTTTCAAAGCACGCGATGATTTCCAATGCACCGCCTTAACACATGTTGATCGATTAACGATAACGTGTTTAGTTGATAACGTTAAGTGTGCTTTTCGTGAATTTTGGCAATCGTCAAATCAATCCTAAAAGGAACGCCGCTTCACTTAATCGGTAATGTTTCAATGTACGCGACATTGTAAGGCGGTCAAAAAAGAATGTCTCGCCCTAGGCATTTTTCATTACAGCCAGCCCGTGGAGAGTTCAACAGTTTTCTTCTCCCTCTGGCCAGGAAGTTAGATTTTCCGCACGCATAGTGCGGTAATAGCCACTTTATGGTCAGGCGATAATTATTGCAACACTTTAGAATTTCATATGGTTTCTAAAATGTTGCTATAAATATTTTCTGCAAATATATACCTACCTAATAACCCATATGCCGAGTAAGGGAATGGCAGTCATTGTAAGATCTTCGGTTGTTACGAATCTTTGAGCCAAGTTACTACGTATTAGTCGTGACTTTGTCAGACGAATAATTGTGACTTGTGAATCACCCGGAGCGTTCCGTTAGACGCTTTTCCGGACGTGTGATGTATTTTATCCATTTAATGGAAGTCAGAGAAGTGCATTTGTGCAGCGACTAACTAATAAAAAGAGGAGCAATAAGTTGCTTGATAAAAAATGTTCAGAGGTTGGTCATCAGGGAAAATAAAGAGTGCAATTTATGTTAAAAAGTTTATAAAAATGATTGTACCTATGACCTATGTTTCCCTGTGGGTTAAGAGGATATATGGTAGTCGCTTTCGTGAAACTAATGCCTACGGAAAATCTTGGGATAAGCCCTACCGGGAAAAGGATGATGATGATGATGATGTTTGGATGAAAGTTGGCACACGCGTTGCTTCCCTATCATATCATACAGGACGCAACTAACGTAAGAGGGAGAAATACATACTTCCATTGCACTCCAACGCATAAAAGCGTCCTTCTCTTGCACCATGATGGCCCATTGTGTACAGGTGCAGAGAAGCCATAAAAGTTGGCTTTACGATCCCTGGATCTCCAACGCCCTTTTCCACGATAAACAAGGTTTATCATGGTAATTTAGCCAATTGACTACCAGGATAGCTTAACCCATTCAGGGCCCATGACGACACATATGCGTCAGACCGCCGTAGTCGCTTTCCGCTACATACGAAGAAAACCACGGGATAGGCTACGCACATTCATTGCCCAGAATCGCTACGCGCTACGCTCGTAGCCGATCCCGTGGTTTTCCTTGTATGTAGCGGAAAGCGACTACGACGGTCTGACGCATATGTGTCGTCATGGGCCCTGAATGGGTTGGTATTCAAGACCATAAATGAGTCATGCCTCTAAGAGCGATTTCGGCTAGGACGGAAAAGTGCTGCTACGCGCTTCGGCGTAGCGCACGTAGCGTTGCTTGGAGTACTTCGCTCGGCAAGCACTCTGCTCGTAGAGATTTCCTCTACAAATGGTTTCTCCCATGTTATCGGCTACGCTACGGTCCTACAACGATCTTACGACATCACTGCCGACATCTCGACATCTCGACATCACGACATCTCGTAGTGGTGACTCGTATGTGTTAACACTTTCACTGCCAGGAGCCCCCTTAGCGGGCTTCTACTCCGTAGTCACTTACCTCTATATACCGCGAAAACCACGGGATTGGCTACGAGCGTAGCGCGTAGCAATTCTTGGCAGTGAATGTGGTCGCCAGGTCGCTCGACCCTCCATACAAACATTGTTTGGTTCTCATTTTATATATATGGTTATGGTTAAAGACATTTATTCCCTTAAGAATTACAAATTCACTTATATGAGAACAATAAACATTTATAAAACTTAGTGTTAAAATTGTTAGTGTTTTTTTCGCCATCCACCCACCGCCAAGTAAACAGCACATTGAAGTCGCTCTTCAAATTTAAATAGAAACATAGTATTTATACGCTCGTGAAACAGCTGTTATTATACAATCAGTGTTCTAGAACTCGTGACAACGTTTTTCGATAAAAAACTGATCAGTGCAGTGTGTTAATTAAGCCAATTTCGGAAAAGAAAACGAAAACTAACTAAAATCTACCGACCAAATAGTGCGAGTGCGAAGTGTTTTATCCAAACCGGTAAGTGCCAGCCTATGCACGGCGCTTACAACTTTCTTCTCGCGACCTCGGACCGCTGTGTATTTAACGCCGCCGATGAATTACTTTTCTAATATCCCAACCTAAGTTGCTGCTAAACTTTGTTTACATTTCATTCTACATCTACATTACTGCATATCCTACGTGTATTATAAAACCCAAAGAAGTAAATAAATCATCATGACTTTAGAACGATCTAATTCGATGTCAGACCTGCAGATGGACGATTCATCAACCCCCAAACGTCATGTTACTTTTCGATCGAAACGAAAGCAACCCGATGACTCATTTTCGCAGGAATTTGATATATTCAAGCGAGAATTCATGTCAATGTTTTCGGAATGGTCTAATAAACAGGACCAGAAGTTTGACAGGCTGTCTAAGGACGTACTGGAAGTGAAAGAACTAAATACAAACATTGAAATCTTGCACAAGGAGACAGTGGTTAAAATAGACATACTTTCTAAACAATATGAACAGGCATTGAGCAAGATTGAGATCCTGGAGGCGAAACAAGCCGAAACAACATCAGAGGTGTACAGTTTGGAAAACAAAGTCGACGATGTTCAACGTCAACTTCGTTCGAGCAGTGTCTTAATACGTAACATACCTCCAACAGAATCCAGTGTGCTGGATGTTACCGTCAAGCTGCTGGGCGTCGTGGGCACCGAACTCAAAGCCGCGGATATTCGTAACTGTTATCGCCAAGGCAAAAAGAATACTTCAAAGCCAATACTCGTTGAATTTAACAACCCCCTGCAAAAGCGTGTATTACTCAAAGCGGTCAAAGCCTACAACCTAAGCCACAAGGAAGAAAAACTGAACACTTCAATATTAGGATTTAACGAAAACCATAGTGTGTATGTTTCTGAATTTTTGACAGACCGAGCTAACAAATGGTTTTACATGGCTCGACAACTACTAAAAAAGGAAAAATGTAAATTTGCATGGACGAGGGACGGCAGAGTCTACCTGAGCATGGGTCAGGATGAACCTGAGGTGCTAATTTCAAGTGAAAATCAATTACAACTTTTAAATACACCATGACTATCCAGGTACTGCCTGACCACAACAATGCAACACGGTTTTTTATTATCGATCATTGTAACTATGTTTGTTTTTACCTATTATATTCTTGTAGCCATGTTATTAGCATTAGTTCATAATTGCCATGTTTATACTTTTAAGTCACACAAATACACCTCCCATACACGCACTACACAACGACTCCAACATATATTATTGCGCACTCCAGTTCACAGGTATACCAAAATACGAAAACCTGACCCACTGGGTCTAAAATCCTACATTAATGGTGATAGCATGTAACACAGTTACTGTTGTGATCTGTGACATTGACTCGGTCAGTGTCTCACGATCTCTTCTCTGTGAACCGGAAGATTGCGCCAAACATATTAATTTTAACAATAAAACTCTTACTATTATGACACAAAATATAAGAAGTATATCTAAAAACATTAATGAACTAAATACATTGTTAAAAAGAATAAACTCTCGGGTCGATATTTTAGTTTTAACTGAGTGTTGGCTTAATTCAAATCCTTACTTACCCACCTTATCTGATTATTATGAAATCCACACAACAACGAATAAAAATCAGAACAGTGGAATCGTTGTTTACATAAGAAATAACATTCAGGTCACTTCCATAGAACCATTATTTAATGATGCGGACTGCCTTGTACTAAAATTGGGTCTGGATGTAGCAATAGTTAGTATCTATCGTTCACCGTCTATTAGAAATTTGCATAACTTTATTACTTCTCTCAACGCTACACTTACTTCTTTGGCCAGTTTTGCAAACATTACTGTAATTGGAGACATTAACATTGATATTAAAGCAGACAGCCTTGACCCTAATTACGATGAGTACCTAAATACTATGGCAAACCACGGACTACTGCCGGCCCACGTTATTAATACGCGAGAAAATAACTGCCTAGACCATGTCATTATAAAAACCATTAGACCAACCACGACTCTAGTCCTAAATACCTTGATAACAGACCATAGACCTGTGCTTTTTATTGCCAATAATTGTTTAGATGTAAATGCACCAAAACCTCACACTGTTACTCGTTTAGATTACAACGCTGTATGTTCTGAACTTAACGAAGCGGACTGGTCACCAATTTTAGAATGTAATAATGCCAATGACGCAACCAAGTTATTCATAGATCGTCTACAAACAACTATACAAAATCACACTAAAAAATTCACCCTCCCCCGCTCGCTTACACAACTTAACAAATGGATTACGCCCGGTCTTATACGATGTATTATTAAAAGAGACAAGTTACATATTAAAGTTCGTAAAAATCCCAATGATCTGGATCTACTTCAAAAATATAAAAACTATAGAAATACATGCAGAAACATTTTAAAAGAGCTTAAAATACTTCATGACAAACAGGAATTACATAAAAATAAGCAGGACCCAAAATCTACATGGAAATCTATTAAAAGCATATGTAACCTAAATAAACAAACTAAACCTCCTGATGAACTTCTTCACTCTCATTGCTCCCAACAGGAATCTATCAATAATGTTAATAACTTTTTTGTCGATATTGGAGCAAAACTGGCACAAAACTCACTGCTAAAACAAAATCTAGCTGAGCAAGATCTTGCTGCTAACGTAAAGAATATCCCGTACCATCCAAAGTCTATGGTTTTACTTTCCACTGATAATCACGAAGTCTCGATTTGTATCAACTATCTAAAATCTGAATGCGCTATGGGATGGGACGGTATATCCACATATTTCATTAAAAAGACAAAGAACTTTATAATCACACCACTAACGCATATAATGAATTTAAGCCTATCGACGGGTATATTTCCAAACGCTTTCAAACAAGCTGTCATATCTCCTATACACAAAAATGGCAACAGAGATGATGTAAATAACTATAGGCCGATCTCTAAACTTCCAGCTCTCTCCAAACTTTTGGAGCGACTGCTTAACACACGCCTAGTAAATTTTTTGGAGAGTAATAACTTAATTTCCTCAAACCAGTACGGCTTCCGCAAAGGCAGGTCTACGGAGGACGCAGTGAACTCCATCACAAGAAAAATTGCCAAATCGCTAGATAATAAAAAGAAGTGCACTGCAGTTTTCTTAGACCTCGCCAAAGCTTTCGACACCGTCTCTGTTCCCATTCTATTGGCAAAAATGGAACGCATTGGAGTGAGAGGTGTGCCTCTTGAACTTTTTAAAAGTTATCTTACAAATAGACACCAATGTGTACGTATAGGTGACAAGACTAGCTACTATGCCTCTATGAAGTTTGGTGTTCCTCAAGGAAGCATCTTGGGCCCAACATTGTTCCTGATGTATATAAATAGTCTTTGTGACCTTAACATAGCAAACGCCCACATCGCTACTTTTGCCGATGATACAGCTATTTTATTCGTTGGAGAGAGCTGGCGTGATGTTCAATTATCTGCAGAATCTGGCCTAAGGTTAGTAATGGACTGGCTTAACAGAAACTTATTAACACTTAATATTACAAAGACAAAGTACATCAATTTTTCTATCACCAATTATAACCAGCCCAACTCCGAATTCACAATAAAGGCCCATACCTGCTCTTTTGATTATTCACCCACTACAAGCACACCTGACTGCAATTGTCAAATACTGGAAAATGTCCAACACATCAAGTACCTCGGAATCATGGTAGATCAACATCTTTCCTGGGCGACGCACATTCGCCACCTCTCGAACCGGATACGTAAACTCATCTTCATTTTTAAAAAACTAAGACGTGTAGCTGACTTCTCTTTCCTTAAATCAGTGTATTTTGCTTTAACACAGTCATTATTAGCCTATTGCATACCGGTGTGGGGCGGCGCAGCAAAAACACACTTGCTACCATTAGAACGTGTACAAAGGGCTATCTTGAAAGTAATGCTCGCGAAGCCAATCAGGTTCTGTACACGCACTCTATACTCAATAGCCCAGGTTCCATCAGTACGACAAATATATATTGAACGAGTCTGTCTCATTCAACATAAACAGGCATCCCAGACCCAGAACATTCGTAATCGAGAAGATGGACGTAGAAAGCACAAGGTGTTTGGCACAACACAACACAAGACGGCCTTTTACCGTAGGCAATTCGATTTTTTAGCACCATTTCTTTATAATAAAGTTAACGAATGCCTACACATTCGCAACTACACCAAATACCATTTATTAAAATCAATACGAAAATGGTTCTCGTCGCTTGACTACAGGGGAACCGAAGGACTCCTGGATGTCATAAAATAAAAAGAAAAAGAATGTAAGATATTCCACCCAAATTGGTCTAGAGGTTTAAGCATGAAGAAGAAACAGAAAGATAGGCACTCTCGCATCTACTATAGCATTATTATTATTTTACTATGATTGTTCATTACTGTTTTTGTTTATAACTGCACAACTATATAACAAACTATAACTCGCACACACACACGCACTCACACTTACACACACACACTCACCACATACATTAAAACTGGCGATGTGATGTGAAAATTAGTTAAAAATAGCTACAATAATTAGTATAAGTCTACATTGCTATTGTTTTTCTCAACATTCATATCTAATTGTATTTGTTTTCTTAATTTGTTTCACCATCTTATCTGGAGCGACTGCACAATAAGCGGCGGAATAAACCCTGTACCCTATAAGACAGGTTTTCCTAGTTTAGGGCACAGGATCGCATTCTTAGGCCTATTGTTACCTAACCAACTAGACACGTAAAAGCGTGTTACTCTGTAAATTTAATTTAACTAGGCTAACATTTTTGATACCCAATAAATCATTTTCATTTTCATTTTCATTTTCATTTTCAAACATACCGTGCATTGCAATTATAACAAAACGCTTATATTTATTTAAAAACAATGTAGGTAAGTTGACATATCATATCACATATATAAGGTTTAAGGTTTAAGATCATTTAATCTCATAAATAATTGTACAATTCACTTATATGAGATAAACACATAATTAAAAACTAAAAATATTTTGAGCGCACAAAGACACTAAACTATTTAGTAAAAAAGGGTACTTGCACATAATATGATCGAGTGCCGCTCGCACTGCATGCAGCGAGCGAAAATAACACAAAAACAAGTAATGCACGGAATCGTTACAACTAGATACGGCATGCGAACGCTGAGCGTAGTTCGGATTGACCCCCATTCAGGGCCCATGACGACACATATGCGTCAGACCACCGTAGTCGCTTTCCGCTACATACGAGGAAAACCACGGGATCGGCTACGAGCGTAGCGCGTAGCGATTCTGGGCAATGAATGTGTGTAGTTGTCGTTGTTTACGAGCGTATATAATTTGTTTAAGTATTATATTTATTTAATATGTATTTTTGCTTTATGTTTTACTATTTTAATTATTATACTGTAACGTTTTATTTAAAAAGTTTATGTTATTTATATAATTTTATACGTGTACATATATGTTATTTTTTTAAATGTTTTATAATTTGATGTTTGTAGTTTTAGGTAAAAAGTTTTATGCTGTTTTTATATGTATATGTCGCAGGGAAATGGCCAAAACAAAGATTTTAACAAATCTCTAAGGGATATGATCAAATCACGCAGGATGTTGAAATGGCGAATCCATTTTATCATTTCCCTAGAAAAAATCAGTCATTTGATCAAATCTCTGAATCTGTTTAGTGAAATGACGAAATCGGCCAAAAAAGGCAAATCGTTTTTTCATTTCACTAGATTTGTTTAGTGATTTGATAAAATCCCTGAACCGCGTCAGTGAGTTGACGAAACTAACTCGCAGAGTCAACTCGTTTTATCATTTCACTAGACACGTTCAGTGAAATGATAAAAATCTCAACTCTAGTACAGATTAAGTCACTCGTGCGGTCGTGTTACCTCCCTCCTGCACCTTACCGCTCCCCGCTCTCGCCCTTGCGTATGTTAGGCACCGGCCGGCTTAGACGCAATATTATGAAAGTTTGTTACATGAGTTTCTTAAAATATCACGCCGTTACCTTGCGAATGCCAATAACGTTTTGTATGGATTGCGAACAACCTTAAAATGATTATATTTTGGTTTACAACCACCTATTCTTGTACTCGATTAAAAAAGCTGATTTAACAAACAATTTTATTACCTAGTTTCGACATATTATTTTAACATTTCACTAAATCATGTCAGAGATTTCAACAAATCTCTAAGACATATGACCAAATCACGCAGGATGTGAAAATGGCCATTCCATTTTATCATTTGCCTAGAAAAAATCAGTCAATAGATCAAATCCCTGAATATATTTAGTGAAATGACGAAATCAGCCAAAAAAGGCAACTCGTTTTTTTCATTTCACCAGAATTGTTCAGTGATTTGATAAAATCCCTGAAACATCATGTGAGAGATTTGATCAAACTTAATTGTAGAGTAACACTGAACCATTTCAGAGATTTGATTAACTCACCTAGACCATGTTACAGTAGAGACTTTATCATTTCACTAAACGTGTCTAGTGAAATGATAAAACGAGTTGACTCTGCGAGTTAGTTTCGTCAACCCACTAACGCGGTTCAGGGATTTTATCAAATCATCCCCCCCCCTGCGACATATATATATATATATTATTTATTTCTTTTTTGTAATATTTTATATATTGTGTATATTTAATATTTATTTGTAACATGTGTAACATTCAGGGCCAATGACGACACATATGCGTCAGACCGCCGTAGTCGCTTTCCGCTACATACGAGGAAAACCACGGGATCGGCTACGAGCGTAGCGCGTAGCAATTCTTGGCCTTGAATGGGTTAAGTAAAGATTTAAAGTGGGATATCGATATTGTTTTTTTAATAATTTTGGGAAGTTTATTGAATAATTGAGTACCTTCGTAGTATATATACTTCTTTTTCCATAATTTGTTCGCGACGATCTTAAGATTAGGTCATTGGCATTTCGTAGTTTGATTTTTTGTACGTGATGTTTTTTGGTAAATTTTAGCTGTGATGAGATGTCCTTTTTAATTATTTTTCGTATCAAAACACAATTGTGATACACGTAGGTTTGAGTAATGTTTAAGAGTTTAGTTTCGTGGTAGAGTGATTTAGTTGGAGTTAAAAAGTCATATTGGAATAGTACCTTGATTCATTTGTTCTGTGCTATTTGAAGAACTTCTAGATTGGTTTTAGCAGCAGAACCCCACACTTCAATTAGGTAATCTATGTGCGGTTTTATGAGCGAATTATATATGGTGTGGCGCAACTTGTGGCGGAAGAGTATTGGCATAGTTGCGCAAAGCTCCGGTTAAACATGTATATAAGTTAATTTAGCTTTAGCCTTATCAATATGGGATTTCCAGTTTAGGTTCTTATCGAGGATCAACCCTAAATATTTTTCGTTATCTACTTTTTGTATGATTTTGTTATTTATTTTTAGTGGTTGAAAATCTAGTAGTTTTTTTATATCTAGGTAGAAAACTAGTTTCTATTGCTAGAAATTGAGTTGAAAAGGACTCTTAACCCATTCAGGGCCCATGACGACACATATGCGTCAGACCGCCGTAGTCGCTTTCCGCTACATACGAGGAAAACCACGGGATCGGCTACGAGCGTAGCGCGTAGCGATTCTGGGCAATGAATGTGTGCCGATTCGGTCCGGCTCGACAAACACTTTCTGTGCTAGTAGGGCTCGGCAGGCACTCTGCTCGAAAAACGGGTTTGAAGCTGCCGGGTGTTGGCAGTGAATGTGTTAAGTTTCACGATTTTATCAACTGTACCATAAATACAACAGCCAAGTAATTCAATAAACACCAAATTGGCAATGATAAATGATCCAACGCCCGGGTCATAACTAGTTTATACCAGTTTATACTGGCAACTTCGCTCGTAAAGTCGCACCATCCAGTTTAGTGCATATTGGAAAATTAACCTTTGCTTCCTTTACACCTACATTTGCAATACAACCTAACCATCAACACCAACGTAACTAGACCTCTAGAATCTTAATAACTAGACGTTATCGGAGCTCCCATTTAAGCTGGACTTGCAAGTCGGTTAGCGTTGTGAAACTAATCTTTTTCGTCGGTTATTGAGGCCATATCGATTTATTCACGATGTGGAATCTTTATTTAATATCTACAACCGGCAAATATTGCAGCTTTAGAGAAATCTTCGTTTCGCACGTTCCGTGCGTATGAAATTTCGTTTCAGCTTCACATTTTGTGCTATTTCTTTAGAAAAGCATTAATAAAAACTATAATTACAGTCCTCCGAATCGCTAAACTTACGTGGCAGTGGGCGGGGCACATAGCACGCAGAACCGATGGCCGTTGGGGCGGAAAGGTTCTCGAGTGGCGACCACGTACCGGAAGGCGCGGCGTGGGTAGGCTGCAGACAAGGTGGACTGATGACCTGGTAAAGGTTGCGGGAGTCCGCTGGAAGCGGGTGGCGCAGGACCGATCACTTTGGCACTCTTTGGGGGAGGCCTATGTCTAGCAGTGGACATGATGATGATGATGATACCCGTATTGACGGATGACCAGTATTAATTTCCGCAATAATGTGTGCATAAATATTTGACTTATGAGTTATGACGTACGGTGCTGATAGACATTATCCATGTCTCACAAATGAGGCTTTGCATAAAACGCGGGTAGCCATGGAGCGCGCCATGCTCGGCTCTAAGCTACAATACCGAGTGAGGATATCGAGAGCTGACCTCGCACCAAGGTGCGTGACGTCGGAGAAGTCATAACCAAACTAAAATGGAGTTCGGCGGGACATATTGCCAGGCAGCGTGACGGTAGGTGGACCAAAGCGTTGACAGATCGGTGGCCACTTACAGGATAAAGAAGCGACGGTCCACCAGCTCGATGGGTTGACGACTTAAAAAAGACCGCGGGTCATTTCTGGATGAGACTAGCACGGGACTGGGATGATTCGCGTACTAGATGAGAGGCTTATGCTCAGCAGTACTGGCTGTAAAGTCAATGATGATGAATAATGAATTATCTGACTCTATTTCCAGGGCTGTTAGAATTAGGATAAACCAGCGAACGAAAAAAACATAGAAGGCGAGCTCCTTACAAATTTCTACCCAAATACGTGCCTAAAACCCGGTATGCGCATTGTCAACTGCGCATCCAATCAAAGCTACCCAAATATCAGCCTATTTCCAATTACCCAACAGAAATGGATGCGATTGATCAATCTACGAATGCATTGCTGTGATTACCTACTCATATCATAACAGACGTCAAATAAGCAAACAGTCTTTAACCCATTCAGGGCCCATGACGACACATATGCGTCAGACCGCCGTAGTCGCTTTCCGCTAAATACGAGAAAAACCACGGGATCGGCTACGAGCGTAGCGCGTAGCGATTCTGGGCAATGAATGTGTTAAGGCGCCGTAGGTTCAGCGAAGTTAAGCGAACAGAGTTTTTGTAACAATATAATGCGTCTGTTTATAATGATATGGTTTAAAAAAAATACGAATAGTAATTTTGAGGCTTTTCTGCAGCGAGATCAGTGATTCGAAACATGATTAAGCAATTTTCGCTCGATAGAAAAAAAGAACATAGGTCTACAATACACTTATAATATTCGTAACAAATTATGCACAAAAGCTAAAAATATTCAAATTGCTTCTAAAAATCGGCAATATTATGTTTGAGAGAACTCAGTGATTACTTTTTGATTTATTTAAACAGCGGAAAAACTAAAATTATAAAACATGATATCCGCGCTTCCGAGCACGCACTTCCATCTCGCTCACGCTTATGCTTAGTGAGAGGGAGAGAAGACCATGAACCTACGGCGCCTTAAGGTTAGATAATTGCTGTATTGACAGATTCTGAAACAGCCCTGGAACACTTACCAGGTCGAGTTGACTCTGTAATGAAGCGCTTATACTGCTGTCATATCAACTATAGCTGCATCTCTGTCAATTGCTGTGACAAATTGCAAGGCGTATAAAAGCCAATGCCTACGGTCCCTATGTCTCGATTCGACACTATAGTAAACACGTCCCATGACGACAGATATCGTTGCGATCGCAAACTTGTGCAGACTGCAGCTACGGGACGCCCGTTACTGTAGGATCAAACGGATCACTCAAAAAATACGAAGTTATGTATTATACTCCTAACGCTTTTCCCGGTTGTAACTTAAAAGAGCCTGGGGCCCGCTTTGGCATGTAATCCCAAAATTTGGCGTAAGCACTATGAAAGACTACTTTACGAAAGTAACTGCCATCTGACCAAACTCACAGGGAAAAATTAGACCTTGGGATTAGAAAGAGGATTAGAAAAAAGATGAGGAATTGGAACTAGTTGATAGCACAGTTTTTCTTGGTTTAACGTTAATCAATCAATCAATCAATCAATCAATCAATCAAAGTATTTATTCTGTAAATAGGCTTATGCTGTGCTCTTTTACATGTCATCTTATAACTATATATTTATATATATATATTCTATTTTAACATAAATGCATCCTTATCTTCTACGAATTCCTTTACAGTATAATAAGCTTTCTGTAACAGCTGTCGTTTCACAGTTGCCCTGAATTTATCCATTGTCAATTTCGTTAAATTAGATGGTAACTTATTATAAAAGCGCACACTGTTCCCCATAAATGACATATTATTCACTCTATTTAAACCTAATCTCGGAATCGCCAATTTATTTTTATTTCTTGTGTTATAATTGTGTATGTCACTATTCAATTTATACATGTCCATATTTTTCCTTACATACATTATATTTTCGTGAAAACAGTGAGAATATTGATTTCTTTAAATTAGTCTTTAAGAGACACTCGTGTTCCAAAATTATATATGTTACGCATTGCACGTTTCTGTAAAACAAAAATTTTGAATTTTGTTAGATTCTAATTCTGCAGACCCCATATTGCTAATCTCTCGAATAAACTGAGTTCTGCAGCATTTGCAGTGAGCAAGATCCGTCAATTAACAGACGAGTGAAAACAGCTCGATTAGTATATTTTAGCTACTTCCATAGCATTATGTCATATGGCATTTGATTGTGGGGCAGTGCCTCGGACATTCATTCGATTTTTGTTTTGCAGAAACGGGCTATTCGGGCGATATATAGATTGAAACATAGAGACTCACTTAGAGATAAGTTTAAAAATATTAATATAATGACATTACATACACACACATATACATTACATACATACATTACATTTTTGTTGAAAAACGCATTATATTCAGTAAAGGAATTTATGGACATTAAACATTAATAATATCACTGTTTTTGACATTGTAAACTATATCGTTATTTGTATTTTTTGAATTTTTCGTTTAAGTATAGTTTGTAATCTGACGTTCTTTATGTGATATTATCTTAGTCATTTATTTACTTTTGCCTATTAATTAATTGTGACTATAATTTAAACCAAATGCAACTTGACATTTAACTACAATTCTTATTATCTTTGACGATCATAATATAAATTCATATAGATTAAGCTAGGTTTAATTTATATTGTAATTGTATATTGTGAAATAAATAAATCAAATCAAAATCAAATCATTGTCAGTATATCTATTAAAATATTGTGTATGTAGGTACATAAAAACATAGTCAATTTTAGGAAAAACTGTGACATACATAATATTAATACTAGAAATAAGCATAAGCTCGCGGTGCCCACCACTCGGCTCCAAAAAATAAAAAAAATCATTCATGGGTAATTGTGTAAGGTTTTATAACAAACTTCCAGGAAACGTAACTGAGTTATCTATTAATAAATTCAAGAACTATGTGAAGCGTAAACTTATTTCGAAAGCTTATTATAGCACACAAGACTACATGAATGATAAAACTCCATGGAACTAATTGTGATTGAATTTTTAATCAATAGATTAATTATTTAATTCCCGTTATATATTTTTTTTGACATTAGATTGTTTTTCTAGAAACATTCACTAACTATTTTCTATACAATTTTTACTTCATATAAAATAAATTTTTATTTTTTATGTTTCATAAAATACTTTAAATAAATAACTGACGATTTGAAAGTGCTTGTTACTAGGCCTACTTGAATAAAGATCATTTTGAGTTTGAGTTTCAGTTAGACCGGTTTCCTGACGATGTTCAATTCTTTCATCGAATACCGGCCCCTATACCTCCCCCCCCAAAATGTTCAAAATGACATATTCCTGAATATTAGTGTCATGTTATGTTATGTATATATCTGTTGCTTTATTTTCGTGATCATATCCAAAGATGACGGCAAGCTCAGTTTAATTTGCTACATCATTTCCGATCCACAAGCAGTCAAACTCCAGTGAAATCCATGATATACTATAATATATTATCACACTGATGTTATAAATGCGAAAGTGCGTCTGCCTGTCTGTCTGTCCGTTACCTGTTCACGCTTAAACCGCTGAACCGATTGAGATGAAACTTGGTATGGAGATAGTTTGAATCCCGGGGAAGGACATAAGATAGTTTTTGTTCCGGAAATCAGCCCCTGAGGTGGTGAAATGGGGCATGAAATTTTGTACAGAACTACGATGTAAATGAGTTCCACGCCCACGGAGCCGCGGGCAGAAGCTAGTCAAAAATAAAGTCCATTAAGTATCTATTTTAGACGTCATCCTTTGGTTTTATAAGCCTCCTGTCAAATGAGCGAGTTTCGATAAGGTTACTGTTATTAGCTCGCAGAGCTAGCTTGTAATAGTAACCTCTAGCTGTCGGGCCGCACTTAGTTATTGCTATTTAATACCCATTTACTTAATAAGCGTCGAACGCGGTTACAAGAGCGGGGGCTACCCTCGGGCGTCGCCATAGTACACAGTTTTGAAGCAGGCGGACGCAAGGACATGAATTTCGGCATCTTTAAAGCTAGGTCTTTTAAAGGTGCATTTTCATTGGTCGATAGGTGCGAATTTCCAAAACGACTTCAAAAAAGGAGGAGGTTCTCAATTCGTCCCAATCATTATTTTTTTATGTATGCCCGATTACTCGAAGCCTGGACTGATTCGGAAAATGCTTTCTTTGTTTAAAAGGGTATCCTTCCCGTATGATGGAATCCTGGAAAAATCGAGGGAGCCATTCAAACTTTTTAAGCACACTTGAAGCGATATGTGAAGGAAACAGCAATTTATATTAGTAAGTATCCTAGTTTATTTTAAGAGAAACTGTCACAACAACAAACGGGACGATAGTCAGGTTTTTTTACATAGTTTGAACGACACATGTCACAAGCGGCATAGACACGTTAAGATGAGGTTTGATGACTATATTTCTACATCCTCCCTTGGGCATAAACCCATCTTGGACGAGCAGTACTCCAGCTTCAGCTGAGGAGTGCCCTTGGTGAGCGCGTCAGCCACCATCTCGTTTGTCTGGATGTACTCGATGACAATCTTCTTCAGGCGCACCTTATCACGAACAAAGTGGTGACGTATGTCAATGTGCTTGGTCCTGGAATGATAATTCTCGGTACCTGAAAGTTTAATCGCACTTTGATTGTCACACAAAATTGTCATTGGTACAGTTACCAAGTGCGGCCAAAATTCTTCCTGTAGCTGCTTTAGCCACATGGCTTCCTGTGTGCAGCTAGAAAGCGACATATATTCAGCCTCGGTCGTGGAGAGCGCCACGGTCTGTTGTCGACGTGAGTTCCACGTAATTGCTCCACCCTGGTGAATAAATACGTAGCCGGTACATGATCTACGGTCGTGCTCATTGCTACACCAGTCTGCATCGCAATAACCATGTACAGGTTTGTCACCACGTTTATACGTTAGAGTGTAGTTTTCAGTGAATTTCAAATATCTTAAAACTCGTTTTAACGCCATCCAATGCTGCAATTCAGGTCTGGAGTTAAATCTGCTGAGAGTATTGACAGCATAAGAAATATCGGGGCGCGTTCCTTGTGATAGGTAAAGCAGACATCCAATAATCTCCTGATAGGGATGTACATCTGAAATTGAATCTGCCTTTTCATTCACGGTAAACTTTATCTTCGGATCTATAGGTGTTTTGACACCCTTACAGTTTGACATTCCATATTTGCTCAATATATCTTCTATATATTTCTGCTGGTTAACGCTTAAAATTCCTTGTACCTTGTCTCTATATACTTGCAAACCCAGGCAGTACTTCAATTCACCCAAATCTTTCATTTCAAATCTTGAAAATAAGTTTGTTTTTATATCATTTTTAGTTTCTTTGGAACTCGTAAATAGTATAAGATCATCCACGTATACAGCTAAAAATGTTATGTCTTGCTCTTGAATCCTGTAGTAAATACAGGGATCGAGTAAAGATTGAGTTAAGCCGATTTCTTTCAGTGCACCGTCCAGTTTTCGGTTCCACTGTCTGCTGGCTTGCTTCAGACCGTATAGAGACCTTTTCAAAAGGCATACTTGGGCTTCATTTTCTTCGAAGCTTGGAGGTTGCCTCATGTATATCTCCTCTTCGATATCGCCCTGTAGAAAGGCAGCTATGGCATCCATTTGATCTGTATCTAAGTTGTACTTCACTGCCATAGAGAATAGATACCTTAGCGATGAATATCTGATTACAGGTGCATACAATTCATTGTAATCGCAACCTTTTCTTTGAGCGCAACCTCTAATGACTAATCTAGCCTTGTACTTCGTAATATCTCCTTTCTCATCTCGTTTCGTTTTAAAAACCCATTTACAGGATATGGCTTTCTTTCCTTGCGGCAAGTTACATAATACCCAAGTATTATTTTTCTGTAAAGTTTTAAATTCTTCTTCCATAGCTTTTTTCCAGTGACTAGACTCTGGGCTAGACAAAGCTTCTTCTAAAGTCAACGGGTCTTGATCCAAAGCCAAACATACAAATTTGACCTCATTTTCCTCGTCTTCTGTCTGTGTACATTGCCCTCCTCGGGGCCTCAGGTTTATGAAGCGGTTGGGAGACTCAAATGTGCAATCTGTGCTTGGTTCGTAAGTTGTATCATGATCCGTTAAGCTCATCATAGTTTCGAAACTTTCCTCCAAGGTAGAGTCATGCTGGTCACTTTCAGCGGAGCTTGAGTTGAGCTGGTCATCAGTTGGATTTTCAGGAATCTCATCAGATTCATTTAACGGCATAGCTATCGGTATAGTAACTTTAATGTTGGCGTCTGGCAAATCACTGCCTTCTAGTCCGTGACAGTCTTCAAGAAATATCACATTTCTGCTCTTTGTAACCTTCTTGGTGCGTGGGTCCATCAGTTTGTATCCTTTGGTATTTTCGCAGTATCCGATAAATATCATCTCTGAGGATTTTGGGTCCCACTTCAATCTCTTTTCCTTCGGCACGTGCATCATGGCTTTACAGCCGAAGATCCGCAAATGAGAAATGTTTGGCTTTACGCCTGTCAGTTTCTCAAGTGGCGTCACGTAGTTAAGGACTCGAGT
This sequence comes from Epinotia ramella, assembly GCA_947578815.1. NCBI lineage: Eukaryota > Metazoa > Arthropoda > Insecta > Lepidoptera > Tortricidae > Epinotia > Epinotia ramella. Next base: position 786,375 of record OX388221.1, read on the forward strand.
CGGAGATCGGTTAATTATATGAGCAGCTGTTTCGAGTGCCTCAGCCCAAAACTTCTTCGGCAGCCCAGCATCCATCAGCATGCACCTGGCACGTTCGACCAGCGAGCGGTTCATACGTTCTGCCAAACCGTTTTGTTCAGCTGTGTATGGTGCTGTTGTCTGATGCTTGATGCCTGAACCTGTCAAGAATGTTTTCATTTCGTTATTTGTGTATTCGGAGCCATTATCCGAACGTAGAATTTTGATTTTGCAGTCCAACTGGTTTTCCATTTCCTTTTTGTACATCTCAAACACTTCCTTTACATTTGTTTTACTTTTCAAAATATAGACATTCACTTTTCTAGAATAATCATCCACAAATGTAATGAAATATTTTCCTCCACCCATTGACGGCACCTCCATAGGACCGCACAAATCGGAATGTATAATCTGGAGGGGATCAGTGGCCCTCGTGCCAACATTGTTAAAAGGCAATTTAGTTTGCTTACCTTTCAGACACGGAATGCAACCATTATTTGCATCAGTATTGCTTACCAACCTCACACCTTCAGTACATAAAGGCAATCTATTAACATCATTGTAGTTGAGATGTCCCATTCTCCTGTGCCAAATGTCCAAAGATTGTTTATCTGTGGTTGAGGTAAATGCATTTCCTTTATAAGTGTTCAGCTTATACATGTTATTAATGAGTGTTGCTGTTGCTACTAAACGCCTCTGTGCATTGTATATTTCACAGCCATGCTTATTGAAAACAACTTGGCAGCCATTTTTAATCAGTTGACTAACTGACAACAGGTTAGTACTCAATTGAGGAACATGTAAAATATCTCTCACCTGAATGTGGTTAATCTTACCGTCTTCACTCAGCAGGTCCAGGTTAACGCTACCCATCTGCTTTACGGTGACTGATGTACTGTTGGCAACCATTATGTGTTGAATCGGAGGTGCCCGGACATCGTACATTCCATCAGAGTCATTCGTCAGATGCTGTGACGCACCGGAATCGATATACCAATCCGTGCTGCGCAGGTGTTGATTAGCGGCTGAAAAAACTGCAGCAAAACCTTTATCATTAGTCTTTTTCTTGCTATTACAGAACTTACTCAAGTGACCATACTTATTACACGTGTAACAACGGGGTCCAGTTGGCTTCTTATTTTTGGGGGTGATTTTATTATGCTTTGCATAAAGAACGGACACATTCGACTCTTTGACTTCCTGAAGAAGCTTCATTTTGATGAAATCTGTGCTTATCTTTACACCAGAGCTCTCCAGCCCCATAATCATCGGTTTGTATTGCTCCGGCAAACCAGCCAACATTAAAGTACCTAACCATTCATCATCGACACAGAACCCTATATTTCTGAGCTTATGAGCGGTGGTTATTATCTTATTTACGTACTCTTCGATATTTAGACAGCTATCTAGTGTTGTGTTTACTAAATCTCTGAGTAACCCAACTCTACGCGACAAACCTGAGTCTTCAAACGCCTTTTGTAAATTTAGCCATACCTCTCTAGAAGTCTTTGCGTCGTGGACGTGTACATAATTTACCGGGTCCACAAGCAAAATTATTTTCGACTTAGCTTTGAGATCTTGCTTCGGATTTACTGAAGAATCTTTCGGAGGTTCGACGCAGTCCCATAAGTCTTCGTGTTGTAAATACGTCTGTACAGCAAATCGCCAGGTGCTGTAATTTTCTCTTCCCAACAGTTTTTCTATTTGCACGTTGGACATGGCCATTGTATCGGTGCCAATTTTAATATAACGGTGTCTCAACGGCAAACCTAAAAATCAAATATCACTCGCGGAACTAGACCGAACTTACTAATAACGGAATTACGTTTACGGTTGACTTCATAACGAATTATTTATAGGTTCATATGCCCATAACCTGAAGGAAACAGCAATTTATATTAGTAAGTATCCTAGTTTATTTTAAGAGAAACTGTCACAACAACAAACGGGACGATAGTCAGGTTTTTTTACATAGTTTGAACGACACATGTCACAAGCGGCATAGACACGTTAAGATGAGGTTTGATGACTATATTTCTACAATATGGGTATATTTTTTGAGAAAATGTTCATGTATGTGGCCTAACGGAGTACTGAATTGAAAATGAAAATATCTTTATTGAGACAAAAAAACAGTAACATGAATATAGTTGTACAGCGGGCCCCAAACTAGGCTGATCCTGTATCTTGGGCGCCCTATGAGTTGGTATTCTTTACAAAACGAGTTACAGTGTGCATAGTACTTTAAAAGGACATTAATAATCATACGAGACGACGACCGCTTTAGCCTAGTCGGTAGTGACCCTGCCTACGAAGCAAGAGGTCCCGGGTTCGAATCCCGGTAAGGGCATTTATTTGTGTGATGAGCACGAATATTTGTTCCCGAGTCATGGATGTTTTCTATGTATTTAAGTATTTATTTATCTATATAAGTATGTTTATCGTCGTCTAGTACCCATAGTACAAGCTTTGCTTAGTTTGGGACTAGGTCGATTTGTGTAAGATTGTCCCCTTATATTTATTTATTTATTTATATAAGTTGTAAAAGAAGAAAGGAAAAGTAACAATTGAAAATACTTAATCATTAATTTAAAAGCTCAAGTGATGAAATTATGACGTGAGTGATGACTGTCATTAGTCGTTACCCCGTCTGCGGTATATCGACCAGTGAAAATGCGTCTTAATTAAGTCTATTTTTTTATATCTTGCCTCCCCCATATCGTGTCCATACGAGCTAAGATTTCAGGGTGAATCACTGAATAATGTAACTAAGTACTTACAGTTTCTGTGGGCAGTTTCATGTATTAGGTACCAGCTTTCATCAAAAACATACAACATCTACATCCATTAAATACATATTCAGGTCAATATATAAACTTTCACGATTCTCACACATTATTTATACTAAACGGGACTTAATCGCGTATAATTAACTTATTTTATTTACCTCACTGAGGTCTCCCGACGTTTCAGATGTGTTGCAACATCCATGGTCACGGGACAACTGGCTTGAGCGGGTATCAACATCTTCTTGCTGCGCGGGTTTTCCGAACTACCCACATTTGGTCTTTATTAACCACTTGCACCCGCGCAGCAAGAAGATGTTGATACCCGCTCAAGCCAGTTGTCCCGTGACCATGGATGTTGCAACACATCCGAAACGTCGGGAGACCTCAGTGAGGTAAATAAAATAAGTTAATTATACGCGATTAAGTCCCGTTTAGTATAAATAACATATTCAGGTCTTTACAGTGATCTTAGATAACTTTAATAGAGTTGTTGAAAGCATAATAAAATAGGTAAAACAATGTTTTCATCTTGTTGATCTTTGAACGTTTTAGTTTAACCATCCTAGTGTTCTGGCATTTGACTCATCAGTAAGTCAATTCTGACATCAACACCGCACCCTGCAGGTTATTAGATATAAAGTAGGTATACAATCAGGTAAAGAGTGAATTGGCCAACAAACTGCCTTGCAGTTTGGCGAAGATTTGTGTATGTACTAAAGCTGTGTAATTATTTGGGTTAAGTATAAATAAAAAAAAAAGTCATTATCCATATTCATAGCTATAAGGTAAACGTACTATTCCTCGACGTTGTGCCCTAGTGTATGAGAATGAGAATGAGAATGAGAATGAGAATGAGATATTTATTGATAAAATTATAAATAATTTTACATGTCACTCATTTTACATGGGATTATATTAATTATAGTTTATAAGTAGGTTAGTTTCATTTTATGTTAATTTTAGTATACATTGGTCAGTTCTTTAAATTAAACTAAGTTAGTAATTTTAATTGTTTTACAAGAGGCCGTTCGACAACAGATGCCGCCGCTGTGCTCATCAAGCACATCTATGATGCTTGGGAGAATTCACAAGATGCTATAGGCGTTTTCTGCGATCTCTCCAAGGCATTTGATTGTGTGGAGCATGATACGCTGTTACACAAGCTAAATCATTACGGACTGTCAGCTGAAGCCCTAATCCTTATTATGTCTTACTTAGGCCAAAGAACTCAAAAAGTGGTCGTTAACGGGATTGAGTCAAGTGGCACGACTGTGAAGCTCGGTGTACCTCAAGGTTCAATTCTGGGACCTTTTCTCTTTCTTGTATACATAAACGACCTGCCGTATTTTATAAACAATAAATGTGACATAGTTCTATTTGCTGATGACACCTCACTAATTTTCAAAGTTGATAGGAAAATACGTGACTTCGACCATATAAATGCAATTTTGAAAGAAGTGCTTGAATGGTTTACGGCAAATAATCTACTTCTAAATGCAAAGAAAACGAAATGTGTGAAGTTTACGTTGCCAAATGTAAGGCAGGTTGAGACAGCTATTATATTAAATGGAGAGAAGCTGGACCTTGTCGAAAACACGCTTTTTCTGGGGCTCACCTTAGACTGTAACTTACAATGGGCGACCCACATTTCTGCTTTGGCAAATAGGCTCAGCTCTGCCGCGTATGCTGTAAGAAGAATCAGGCAATTGACAGACGTGGAGACGGCTCGCCTAGTATACTTCAGTTATTTCCACAGTATCATGTCATATGGCTTATTGATCTGGGGGAAAGCAGCTGATATAGAAACTATCTTTGTCCTTCAAAAGAGAGCGATCCGATCGATTTATAATCTTGGCTCTCGAGACTCACTGAGAGAACGCTTTAAGGACATAGGTATCCTCACAGTAGCTTCACAGTACATACTGGACGTGATTATGTATACACACAGAAATATAAAGTCCTTCAAGAAGCAGTCTGATGTCCATAGTAGAAATACACGAAACAGACATAAATTAGCTGTCCCAAAATTTCGTTTGCAGAAAGTTAATAAATCGTTTTTGGCTAACTGTATAAGGTTCTACAACAAAGTACCCAAAGATGCATGGGATCTTCCATATTATTCATTTAAAAAATATATAAAAAATGCTCTTTTGAAGAGAGGATACTACAAGATCGAAGAATATATGGAAGACAAAGAAATATGGAAAATCCTTCGGTCTCAAAAGCCGTCGTGACTTTGTTAGTCGTGTCCTGGAGAGACTCGCGTGCTGCTTGGGACGCCGCTGTTACTGGCTGTCTTAATTCATGTCTATTTTGTTTTGTTTTTTTATTTTATTTTATTGTAATGTTTATTTTGATTTGACATATTGGTTACATGCAAGTTATGTGTATACATAGCATTAGTTTATTCCAAAACAATAATTATTTGACCAGGGACTCTTTACATCTCAGTTATTTTATTTTATTTGACATTGTTATTATTATTGTATTTCTTTTTGACGTTGGAGACTTTACATCTCCTTATTATTAGAGAATAAGATTATTGTGATATAATGAACCCGGAGACTCTATACATCTCTCGGGAAATGTGTGCCCAGGTATTGTCTGTTTTCATTGTTTTGTATTAATGTCATGTAATGTAAAATGTTAGAGATTGTAAGCTCGGACATGTGAAAGAGCCCTTGAGGCCTACTTACAGAATAAATTTTTGAATTTTGAATTTTGAATTTAATAAAATTACTACACCTCTTATTTCATTATATTTAACATTTTTAACATTCGAATTACAAATTGTTTTAGTCATCAGTCTTCCTTAACATAAATTCATTTATATTGTAACATGCTAGGTCAATTAACATTTTTTTGAGTTTATTAGCGAATATAGCGTCACTTTCGGTGTTAATGACATCATTCGGAAGAGTGTTGTAGATCTTTACACCAATGACACCGAGTGACTTTCGAGCCTTTGCCAGTCGGCGGCGCGGGACGAGCAAGAGGTGTTGGCCGCGCGTATTCCGGCCGTGGCACTGCCCACGGCTCATATATAACCCTAGATTTGAACGCACATATTTGCAGGCTGTCAGAATATAGACGCAAGGCAATGTCAGAATTTTTTGTTCTTTGAATAATGACTGTGCTGGATAATCATAGGGTTTATTTGAGATTATCCTAAGAGCACGTTTCTGTAATTTGAATAGCCTATTGCTGTCCGCTGCAGTGCCCCATAGCTCGACACCTTGGGTTAGAAGCGAGTGAAAGTACCCGTAGTAGGCTGTTCTCAGGTTTTGAGGTGTCAGAGATGGTGCAAGCCTTGAAAGGGCAAAGCACGCCGATGATAGCTTGTTAGCAACCGCATCAATATGGGGCGTCCAGGTAAGACCTGAGTCTATAGTGAAACCTAGATATTTTACATGCTCGACCTGTGGGAGGTTAATGTTGTCTACTACGATTTCAAACGGACTTTCATTGATTTTCCGCATTTGAAAATGCATAATATTAGTTTTATCAATATTCAGCAGCATGCCATTAGACGAGAACCACTCGGCAATCTGATGTATTACCCTATTTGCTTTGATTTTTAAATTATTAAGATCATCTGCGTCCACAATTATACACGTGTCATCAGCAAACATAACATATTCAGGCTCAGAGCACGCGGTCATTATGTCGTTAACTAGTACTAAGAAAAGGTTATTCCCCATCACGGATCCTTGAGGCACCGCACAAGTTCCGATGGGTTCAAGGTTCGACTTCACGCCAAGGACGGACGTGCTCTGCTGGCGATCACTGAGAAATGAGGCTATTATGTTGAGAAAGTTGCCCTCGAAGCCGTAGCGTGCTAGTTTTGAGAGGAGCAGCGAGTGGTCGATCATCTCGAAGGCGCGCGAGAGGTCGCAGAATATCGCTGCGACCTGCCGCCCGCCCTCGAGGTGAGCCATCACTCGTGCGACCACATCGCGCGCAGCGTCTGTCGTCGAACGGCCTGTCTGGTAAGCATACTGCTGACTATTTAAAAGTTTGTTAGAGGTGAGATGCCGCATCATCCGTGTACTTAATAGACGCTCGAAAACCTTGGATACTACAGGGATGAGTGATATCGGTCTATAGTGTTTAGGTAGGTGCATTTCACCTTTTCCTTTATAGATAGGCTGAATTTTTACTAGCTTTAATGTGTCAGGGTACAAACCCGCATAAACACATTCGTTGAATATGAATAGCAGGAGGGATATGACAATCGGTGGGAGAAGATCTATTATATAGGTAGACATATCGTTAATGTCACTAGCTTGTTTGCGTTTGACGCCCTTACATGCCTTCATAATTTCATTAAGTGTAAACGGTTCAAAAACAAAAGTAGGTGGCACCTGTGGCAGATATATGACACGGACATTTTATTTTTTATAACATGAAAATATAAAATATGTGTACCGTAAATACATCATTTCGACAAACTGCGGATTATTTAAATACGGGTTAAATTCGAACTAAGAGAATCTTTCGTCAATTAGAGCCATGTCTCTTTGAGTATGAGTATTAGAATTTTATAAAAAGGACAAGTTTATGAGATTCTATGTTTCGAACCACAAATTCAATTTCAAAAATTTCAACTGTCTATAGAATGCACTTTCTGGATTGACAAAGGCTACATTTTTTATATACTTAATATCAAATCGAACGGCAATCATGCATGCTTTTGTGATATATTAAAGGTTAAATAAAGTAATCATCTTTATGTGTGTGCACAATTTTAGTGACTTTCGAGGCGATTATCTCCGACTCTATTCACTTAATCAAAAAAAATGCCGAGAAACCTTATATTTACTTGGAAAGGCCTATCGATTGATGTGCCACACGTGGGCTTGCAATGAAAAACATTTTTTTGACTTTCAGTTTTATTGTATGGAGTGCACCCCTAAAAAATTGTTTTTTTTTTTAATTTAAATACAAAACTATGTAGCGGTTAACAAAATACACCTATCCTCAAAATTTCATTTAAATACTCCTTATAGTTTTCGACTAAAATGCCTGTGACATACGGACGGACAGACAGACAGACAGACAGACATGACGAATCCATAAGGGTCCCGTTTTTTGCCATTTGGCTACGGAACCCTAAAAAGCGAGACTATAACGATATATATTTAGTTAGTGTTGAAAAATTACGTTATAACAAAATCAGTATTTCTCCTTAACGATATAAATATCGTAACCGAATGAATATCATAACATTATAAAATACGGTCGAATAACGTTATAATATCGTTTTAAAATGTGAGCCGCGCTGACATTGCACTAGTAGGCGATACTGAATGCGAGAAAGAGGTAGGTAGCCTATAACGTTATAATGTTATTATATCGCTTAAGCAAGTTTAGTATCGCCTATTGGTTTAGATCAGGCCTTTAAATAGCGCTATTTTCGTATAGCGCTATCATTTATAACGTTATTATTCCTAAAACCGCTATACTCAAAAACGATATTTGACGCGCTGTATAGCGATATCCATTATAACGTTATAAATCTAAACCATTAATATAAAACCGATACTTTTTTAACCGATATAATAATGTTATAACGTTATAGGCTACCCCTTTCTCGCATTCAGTATAGGTATAGCCTACTCGTGCAATGTAAGCGATGTGATTACGTAACGTAGGTTGTTTGTTAGAGTGCACGACGTCATAGTAAAATAGGTACAGAATTTTTCGATTTGCTCGGCTTGTCGGCGCAGGTTGTAGCCTGATACGAATATCCTGACTAATAATTTTCAAATCAGATTGTCTTTAGCTACTCTGTGCCTCATTAATCGGAAATGCATCATCCCATAAAAAACATGCCATGTAAAAAAGAGGTCAAGTCTCGAAACTCTTCCACCGTAAAAAGTTGTGAGATATTTCGTAGAGCCAAGTCTCAGGCATTCTTTTATCTTTATTTGCTTGCTAAATAAAATTTTGTGACTTGGCAATCACACAATACTACATAGCTATAGGTATGCAGAAATCCATTCATGCAGGAAAGTTGTGTGATTGCCAAGTTACAGAATTTTATTTAGCAAGCAAATAAAGATTAAAGAATGCCTAAGACTTGGCTCTACGAAATATCTCACAACTTTTTACGGTGGAAGAGTTTCGAGACTTGGCCTCTTTTTTACATGGAATGTTTTTGCTTGCTAAATAAAATTCTGCAACGTGGCAATCACACAACTTAACTGTATTTATAGATTTTTGCATACTTACCTAAAATTATGTAGTATTGTGTGATTGCCAAGTCACAAAATTTGATTTAGCAAGCAAATAAAGATTAATAAGAATGCCTGAAACTTGGCTCTACGAAATATCTCACAACTTTTTACGGTGGAAGAGTTTCGAGACTTGGCCTCTTTTTTACATGGAGTGTTTTTTATGGAATCTCACTTCTTTTTGTAGGGTAATGTGTTATCCATACATACAAACTATGAATGCAGGCCCATTCTTGCTTTTGAATTTTCCCATTCACTGCAAATGTAACTTTGTAATCCTATATATTTGTATAGGATTACAAAGTAATGTATACAGTTGGTGTATCTAGAAAACTGGGTTGAAATAGCAATTTTTTATAGTTTTCCCTTTATGTGGCCATTAAACCCTAACTGTACCAAATTTCAGCTCTCTGAGTTTATGGGAAGTACTAGTTCTATTTTGATGATCATGAGTGAGTGAGTGTCATAAATGCGAAACTTTGCTTTCGCTTAACTTCGGAACTAAATGACCTACAGACTTGAAATTTTGGATTTTAAGTATGTGATTATAGCTTACTGGATGACGAAAATTTCTGCATTCTGGTCTTATCCAGAGGTTCTCAAATAGGGGCCTGAAAATGTGGCGAAATGGTTCCAGTAAAGGATGGTACGGCAGTGTTTGCTTCGCGCTCGACTTGGCGGGGGCACTACCGTGCCCCCAGATATTAATGGCATTGTTATAACATGGTAAATTATTTATAATTTAAATACCCGCATCAAATGTTTCTGACTAATTCATCAACGCACAGCCGAAACTACTGGGACTAAAAAGAAGGGACAAGATGGAATTTTTGGAAATCCCATCCCTAAGGGGGTTAATTAGGGGTGCAAAGTTTGTATGAGGGAAACTTTTTTTTTTAACTAGAGACTTGAAACTTTGTAGGAAGATTACTTATTAAGATGCATAAAAAGTTCTTGCAGCGTTTTAAAAAAATCCACTCCTAAGGGGGTTAAGTAGGGGACAGGGGTGCAATGTTTGTATGGGGGAAACATTATTTTTTGAACTAGAGACTTGAAACTTTGTAGAAAGATTACTTATTAGAATAGAATAAAGTACTTTCTGTGTTTTAGAAAATTTCATCCCTAAGGCGGTTAAATAGAGGTGCAAAGTTTGTATGGCGGGAACTTTATTTTTTGAGCTAGAAACTTCAAACTTTGTAGAAAGATTACTAAATACAATACAAAAAAGGACTGTCAGCGTTTTAGAAAGTTCCACCCCTAAGGGGGTTAAATAGGGGTGAAAGGTTTGTATGAGAAACACTTTTTTTGAGCTTGAGATTTGAAACGTTGTAGAAAGATTACTTATTAGAATAGAAAAACAGTTAGTACTTTTAACGTGTTAGAAAATTCCATCCCTAAGGGGGTTAAAAAGGTACTTATGCAAGATTAGGATGAGAAACATTTTTTTTGAGCTAGAGATGGTCAACTTTGTGGTACGATTACTTATTAGAAAAAAAAAATCCTTACATCGTCTTGGAAAAATACCACCCCTAAGGGGGTTAAAAGTGTTAAAACGGTATTCAAGGTTTATATGGAGAGCAAGAAAATATAGTAAGATATTTATAATGTCAGTCTTAGTCTGTATGTTAAAAGACAACAAAACTGATTTCAGAGTTTTTTTTTAATTCATCCCCTATAGGCGTTAATGGGGCTTCAAAGTTTATATGGAGGGAAAAGTATTTTTTTAAGTAAGATTTTTTAATTTTGGTCTTAAAATAGAGAGAGCAGATTAGTAGATTTTTTTATTCATCACCTAAGAGTGTTTAATTTAAAGGGGATTCGAAGGCCGTATAGGGTCAAGACAATTTTAAAGTAAAACATTAGTGTAACTACGATTGTAGACGGTTTGTTTAAAACTAAAAAATACATTTCAATGTTTTTGAAATTCATCCCCCAAGAGGGTTTCTAGGGGGTTCAAAGTTTATACGAAGAGCAAGATATTTTTAAAATAATAGATTTATTACTTAGGTTATGGACCGTTTGTTTAATGATTAGAAAACGATTTCAGCGTTTTTTTTATTCATCTCCTAAGAGAGTTAAAAGGTTTGAAGGTTGTATACAGAGCAAGACCTTTTTTAAAGTAAGACTTACAGATTTGAACAGTTACCAGAAATGTAGGATAGGTTAGGTTAGAACTGCGATGCTCCCAGAATCGAATAGATTTAATCAACATTGGGTACTTATTATTATAACAGTAATGTAGCTTAGTAGACATATAAAAATATATTTTTCTTTAATACTGTATGAAAACGTCTGTTGATGATTCTTAAGATATTTATGTTTGTAAAAACGAAGTTTTCAATTTAGATTTATTAATTTAAACTAACGAACTCATCGCACTGTTACCTTTTACGTAGGTCTAATCCCTGAACGGATTTAGATGAAATTTCCCGTACAGATAATTTGAGACCCTTGGAAGGATATAGGATAGTTTTTGTATATCTTTAAGATGGTAGAAGTGTGTTTGGGACAGCGATAAATAGCTTGCACCGAACATAATTTAATAGCAATATTTTTTCTAAGACCATAACAAGTTCCACGCGAACGAAGTCGCTGGCAACAGCTAGTTATTTACATAAATATTTAGTGACTAAGGATTAATTAGAAAAGGAGGATGAATCGTAAGAAAAGGAGGATCGATATATATTTATGTGTACCAACCGTCCTTGGTCTCCCCTATCTATCGTGAGCCTATCTAGACAGATTATGGCGAAGAACCGAAATCGAAAATTCACACATTCTTTAGTTTCATAATCAGATTTTATTTAACGTGTCGTTTTCGGAATGGCTCTAAATCAAAAATAAAATAAAATGTCGGAAACTAAAAGTATATTTTAATTTTATTATGATGAACAAAAGCACATACCAACATACCTATGCATAATTTTTTGCTCACGGCAACACCGTCGGTCGTAGGGCTTGTTTGGAATAGGTCCTAATACTGGGAGTCTGCGATTTAGTGCCGAGACAAACAATTAACATTGAAAAATATTGACCCTCTTACATATTGTAATAGTGTATACCTAGGGGCTATTAAGATTGGCACTCTTTCTTTTTATTTATGAGCAAGTCTACGAATCTGTGGACAGCGTTGCGTTTCCTGCGTCCCATTTTTATTCCGCCATTTATCGTCGCAACCAACCAAATATTCACAATTCACAACCAATTTGCAAATGATCGAGGTAAACAAGCATTAATAAGATTTAGAAGCTAGAACAACGTAACGGCAACGTCGCACGTCGCGCTACGGCCCACGTGGTGGCATGTTGGCATTGGCACAGAGCGGCAACGGCGCAGCCGTAGCGCGCGGCTCGCATTTTAAAACGATATTATAACGTTATTATATATCGTTCTGTTATTCATTCTGTTACGGTATTTATATCGTTATGGAGAATATTGGTTTTGTTATAACGTAATTTTCGAACACTAACGGAATATACCGTTATAATTCCGGTTCATTTTATAACGTTTTAAAGGCCTGGTTTAGATTTATAACGTTATAATGGATACCGCTATACAACGCATCAAATATCGTTTTGAGTTTAACGCTTTTTAGGAAAAATAACGTTATAAACGATAGCGCTATACGAAAATAGCGGTATTTAAAGGCCTGGTGCCATATGGTATACTTCATCAGTCTACTAGTAACTTACCTTTCGTTCTCATGTTCCTTCCTCTACACCGTCAGCCCCTTCACATCAGCCGCAACTATGACAATCCGTTTTCTTCATCTTACATAACCAGGGGCACAGACAAGGCCACAGACACGGCCACAGAACAAGACTTGGAAAAAAGAGCAGTAACCCAAACGTGAAGACATCCAGTTTTGTACAACGTTTCCTACCACATCTTCCAAGCTGATGTGTCCTGCGGTCGTCCCGATAGGGGTGTTCACAGTCTGGGGGGCGCGGGCGGGAACATTTCTTTCTGTTCTTTCGTTTCTGGCGACAGAAAAACGGGAACCAGAACACACAACAACGCATTTTCAATTTTTTTGTGTTTTATTTATTTTTGTTGTTTTGGGAGCGCAGCGCATTTATTTACATTGCGTGCGCTCCCAAAGTGACATTTGTAAGGCTTGGTTATACCAGCTTTTTTTTTTTCAAGGCGGATGTCAAATTCGTCGTGCGTCAGATGCGTGGCTATAGGCGTAATGCACACATGAGGCTCACAGGAAGGAAAACCGTCCTTAACCTGTCATTAGACCGATAACATCTAGTTTTCCTTCTGGGTTGAAGGGTCAGATAGCATTCGCGTAAATCTTGGAATTAGGTTGCAAAACGGACCCAGGGTTCGGTTAGGGCACAACCGGGAGAAACGCAAGGAGGATGATGATAACATCGCTTGAATGCCGTAATAAGTGCCAGGTAACGCTTTAAGTGCCCTAACTTTATCTTGTTAGGAAACTTGATCTAAAAACCTGAAGCGTGCTGCGGACTTCAGAGCGCAGCATTCAAATAAGTGTGTTGCTCCCGCCAGCAAATATATCCTATACTCAACTCTATCCTCGGCTAACTAAAGACCGCCCGTGAACAGTCGCGCGAGATAGACTCCAGTCTTGTCTTTGTTTTATTAGAACACAAGCGTTTCCCCGCGACTTCGTCCGCGTGGAACTCTTTTTACATCACGCCTTCATTCAAACTTCCGCTCCCCCTTTGCACCCCATTAGGGGATGATTTCCAGGATAAAAACTATCCTTTGTCCTTTTCGGGATTCAAACTATCTTCACTCCAAATTTCATCGTAATCGGTGTAGTGCTTTAGGCATGAAGAGGTAACAGACATACAGACAGACACACTTTCGCATTTATAATATTACCTAGTAGTATATGGATTTAAGGAAGAGTTATCATCATCCTCCTAGCGTTATTCCCGGTTGTGTCCCAAAAGGAGCGGGGGGTCCGCTTTGACACCTAATTCCAAGATTTGACATAGGCACGAGTTTTACGATAGCGACTGCCATCATCTGACCTTTCAATCCAGAGGGAAAACTAGACCTTATTGGGATTAGACCGGTTTCCTCATGATGTTTTCCTTCACCGAAAAGCTAACGGTAAATATTCCGTACATAAAGTTCCAAAAAAGTCATTGGTACAAGCCGGGATTTGAACCCACAACCACCGCTTGACAGCCGCATGTCTGAACCACTAGGCTACCGTAGCTTTGTAGGATTCAGGGACGAGTAAATCTCAAAAATATTGGGAGCTCAAAAATATTGGGAGCTCAAAAATGCACTTTAACGCCTTGATGATTGGGTTCAGTTCCATCTGTGAGCACCTAGTTCGCTCCGATGTATTGTACAACGACAGATCGCGTGGTTGCACTACTGTTCCAAACATGTCCCCTACAAGAAACTACACTTATCTAGTCCGACTTGTACTTTAAATCGAACTATCAAATGTTCGTTAACCGATACACGTTCTGAACAAAACTAATTTCTTGTTCCCGAACTTGAGCGCAGCGGAGCTGTTAAAGATCTCAATTCAGTGGGTTAGTTCTGAATTCGAACAGTCTAACTTAGAATATGTTCCGTACCCTCGTCTCACTGTACATTCGAGGCAATAAAGTTGTACGTAAAATCTATAGTAATTTCAACGATATTTTAAGGTCTTTGCCTTTATCATTAAGGTTTAGACTTTTGTAGTTCATTTCAGCGATTTAGCTAGAGCGTAATTATACGTGGGTAAAATGTTTTCATTCGATATTTTTATACAGTAACTTGTCGGTGAAGAAAATCATCGCGAGGAAACCGGTCTAATCCCAATAAGGCCTAGTTTTCCTTCTAGGTTGGAACGGCAGATGGTAGTCGCTTTCATTAAAAGGTGCCAGAGCGGACCCCACGGATCCTTTAGGATACAATATAATCGCCAGAATCATCGATTTAATTCCCACTTCACCTCGCCTCTCCAGAGGAATCTTCCATATATATCGCATTATGGTAATGGGTAAATATGTATTGTTAACACTTCCCAGGGGCATATGTCAGCGTATACAACGTTCACTGACTATACACAAGTATCTGTATTCTTCAGGGTCCTCAAAAATATCTAAACATTCTCTACAACGCGTTGATGGTGTTCAAATATTTGTGGCTTTTGTGAGCGGACTATGGCTATGTTGGACCAAAACGCCATTATGGCCTTGTTCACTTTACAGTACAGTCAAGTGTAAAAACATGTGTGCATACAACTTACTCATAAATATGTCCCATAACTTTCATGTCAGCGGATTAAGGTTTTGGTACTTATTTATGAGAGGATGTTATCGATTTTGCACTTGACTGTACAACCTAGAAGTATCAAAGAAGCAACCGGATGGCTCGCGGTATTTGTGTTGAGGAACCGCTCTGTACAACCCGAACTGAGCCAACTACAGGGCGGAAATAGGGACTAGGGGTTGAAAATATCGCCCCGAGGCAGCCGATTGAAACAGCGGTTGCCTGAAAGTGTGTATGCCGTTTTTTTGTCTCTTGGATACTGCACCAACGCGTCGTTGCGCAGAAATAGTAGGTACATGTTTTGAGGAAAATAAAGATTAATATAGTTACCTTATTCTTTATTGCGAAATAAGGAACTCGTGTAAAGTTTTTTTGTGCAATAGGACATCACAATTTTATGTCGTCTCTTGGCAAGACATTTGAAATTCTAAGGTCCAGAGAGAAGTAAAAAAAACGTATTACATCAACACTTTACGCGGTTTTCTTTTGTTCGATGCAAAAACCAGTTGAGACCTTTTTACCAATTGAAAATGAACAAAGTGAAATGGAACTCTTCATCTTCATGCTTTAGCAACCTCTTCTTCTTTGCCTTTAGACCTGATCATCGTGAGAATTGGCATGGTGGTGGGAGACTATGTTCTCTTAAGGATCTATGGATCGCCGATTTTTGGAGGTGGCTCATATTCTTAAAAAAAACCGAACTGAAAAGAAAAATACACATTGTAAGTTTTATCAACTCATAATCATCATTGGCTTTGTATTGTATATCTATGACAGGCCTAATTTCCATTTCGTTCACACTGTCTCTTTGGCCACACCGAACTTTTAACCACAGGTTAGGATGTGACATGTTTTCTTATCTTAGTTTTTAATCTATTGGGTTCCACGTGGTGTGACATACAGTACAATCATCAATTATATTAATTTGGTATTTTTGTTGGTCATAGTTATTAGATTCCCTGTTTCACACTTGCCTATCAGAACGAGCGGACGAAACATATTTAAAAACCGATTGGTATGAGAAAAAACCGGAGTAAGGCCCTGGAGACCGACTCCCATCCTAAAATCTCGTCGTGTGTGGCAAGGAGGATGAGACTATGGAAAACTTATTGTGTGAATGTCATGCCCTTGCCAGACAAAGAATGAATTACTTTGGCAACGGCTATCCGCAACCAAAGGAATTCAAGGTGCTTCCGCTGAGCTGCATCATGCATGCTGTGGAAATGATGGAGCGAGCTTTGGAGTAGGCATAAAGGAGAGGGCAAATGCACAAAAGATCCCACTGGGTCGAAGTGCATCCGAAAGGGCCCTCATCTAGATAAGATATGATACATAATCTCGTCTAGGCACAATGTATTAAGGCATTACTTCAAGCAAGTCTTGGTAGAAGCGCATCCGGGTAGTGACACCGTACAGTGCTGCATCACATCAGCACCAGCATCTACAGCATCCTGAGCAGAACGTCTTCTTAATCCACCAGTAGATCAGAAAAGGCCACATGCAAGGAATCAAGAAGATACACGGCAAACAAAGAATGCAGGCCATCATGAGCCTATCCTTGAGGCCGCACTTGGATTTCCTCAGACGCCAGCAATAGTACTTAACTTTTAGGCGTTGGCAAAGCGTGGGCTTTTTGCAAACTGTGTAGTACTTAGTCATGGTGTTTTCGTTGTATATTAGGAGCGCAACGCTTTTTGTTTTGTCATTATTTGGAACTTGACGTTGAAGCGTGCGCTCCTAAAATACAACATTCGTAAAGCCCGGATTACACGAGCGTAGTGTTCCAAGCTGGTATAGTTCGTGCGAGTTGGTTAGCAAGTAAATGCTACGTGTGGAAAGTTGGAGAATTGTTTTCAATCTGGAAGTTTAATTCTCTCCTGAGATTTTCTCTATCTAATTAAGTATAAAGTTTCAGTTAAACCTCAAAGCTATTTAAAACTCTAGATTAGTATAAATTGTGCATTATTTGAATAAATTAACTTGTTACCTCTATTCTTTCTATTGAGATACTAAGCTCAAAGATATTATACATCTGTATCTATAGAAAAGTGATGATATTATCCCATGCCCATGTAAAGCTACCTCTCTCGTCTCGACCATATTTTTATAAGTATGCTCATTATTCCATCCACCAAACCAACCAAGACTCCATCTGACCAAATTTACGGAAAAAAGTAAGTACCTACGTAAGTAACTAAATACACAAGGTGTTATACTCTATCCGAAACTGTAAGAGTAAATATGAGTGAATCCTGTTTTTGAAGTGAAAACTTCTTTAGCGGCGCTGGGCACTTTTTGGGATGGGGAAAAATTGTTAAATACGCGACAGAGTTTTGTGACGTCAGATGTGAAGGAGGTCACTTTTTGCTGCTAGCCGATTCGACTTCATTCAAAACTGAACGCTATTCGTGAGAGTATAAAGCCGTTAAACACTTTTTGCAATTGCATATTCTGTAAATAAATTTGTAATTTTCATCAACGCGTCCTTCACCGTTTTGCTATTGAGAAAATTCGAATAGTTCGAATTTGGGCGTTATTCCTAAAGAGATAAAGCTTAGAAAAATATTTACCAACGGCAAAAACAAATTGATATTTTGGTCGCCACCGCCGTCTGCTGTTCTTGCAAATTCGAATAGTTTGAATTTAGACGTTATTCCTAAAGAGCTTTGAAAAATATTTGGCAATGGCAAAAACAAATTGGTATTGTGTTTGCCGCCGCCCGTCGGCGCGCCGACGGGCGAGCCGGCGGCCCGTCGTACCCAACGCGCCCGCGGCCCGTCCGCCTAAATAATTGATAATTGTTTATAAATTTGCGTCAAATTCATTTTTAGGGTGACACCGTAAGATGTCACGTGACCTGATCGAAAGACTGTTACAATGTTATTGAGTTTTCACTTCTGCCGGCACTCCCGGAGTGCGACCCGGTCTTTTTTTTTATACCACGTCGGTGGCAAACAAGCTTACGGCCCACTTGATGGTAAGCAGTCACCGTAACCTACGGGCGCTTGCAAATGAAATCTCATGCACATTTCCGACCTTTACAAAAATACTACTACAGCGGAAAGGGAGTTAAAATAATAAACAATATTATGAAAACTTAATGATATGCATAAAAAAAAATATATTATAACCAAATTATGCCCCTCGCGCCATTTTGCGAATTCATCAATTACTGGGCACGCTTTTGTAGTTTAAAAGGATAACCTCGTGTAACCGGGGCCTAAAGTCTGTTTGTCAACATCTTGACTTATGGATATTTCTAGTGTCAAATGTCAGTGTCACAATTATACATATAACAATCTTGGGACCATGCATTATCCATCGCCAAGAAGGGACGCAGCTATGTTAGAAAGAGGGGTACACGTTAATTCTGTCCTATTTTATCATAATCATCATATCCAATGTGTGGGACATACTCATTAAGTTGACTCATTATGTTTTTATTATTAAAATTGACAAACATGGTAGAAATTCTTGTAAACTTGACATGTACTTATGCAAATTTATATTGTAAGTTTTATCGTGTAATAAAAAAATCTAAATCTACGTTCATCACACACGGCCCCTCATCGCGCTGCGGCGTGCGGAACCGCGTACAAATTGCGCCACACATGTGCGGTGCGGTGTGAAGTACCATGCGGACCACGGACCTGTGACCGGCCCGTGTAATGACCGCCTTACTCAACTGACAACGGAATTCGTCGTAAGCATGTGGGCTGTCGTTTCCCTAATTTTCAATTTTAAATAGCAAACTCGGCGAAATCTTCTAATTATTTGGATGGAAGCCATTTTATTATTAAGATTAAGAAGTCTTGAAATTTAACTTAAAATGTCGCACAGAAGAAGGAAGATTCAAAGGCTAGCATGTGTTTCTGTTTTTGCGTTCCTCATTTGTGCTGTTTCCCGTCTATTTTAAGTCCGTGCTTGGCCTGTCTTCCATGCTGTTTCAAAGGTAGATTTTACGATTTAAAATTGATATTAGTTCAAGAAACAGGAGCGCAACCTACAACATCTTGAAACCATGTTGGTTTCGTACCGGCAGGCGCAGCGTGGGTAGACCCCCACAAGGAGGACTGATGACCGGGTAAAGGTCACGGGAGTCCGCTGGATGCGGGTGGCGCAGGACCGATCATTGTGGCACTTTTTGGGGGCCTATATCCAGCACTGGATGTCTTTCGGCTGATATGATGATGATGACGATGTCGTTGCTTTCACCCGTTTGACAGCTTCGCATGACACAATAAATAATAGTCCTTACGCACAGAAGGTCTTTTGCTTAACGAAGCCAGTGTTGATAGCTAGAAAACTGAGATCATGGCATCCCACTCAATAGCATAGCACTTGCTCTTTCTTCTAGTAAGGGTTGCCACGCTTGCGTGTGATCTTTGTGGTGTAAACGCATTTGGGTCTATTGCACCTCGGTGAGCGAAACCGAGTTTAGGTCTGCCCCGCTATTCTGTAACTTGTTTTAACCTCACCTCACGGTTCACCCACGAATATATATTGGACGACATGATACGTGGAAACTAAGCGTAATTAGAGGTCCAGTTTCGTTAGGCGTGACGGGTGAGGTGAGGCGCATTAGCGCGATCCGAATAACAGACCTGGAAACAGCAGGGCAGCTGCATTTCCTCCCCGAACAGTTCTCAATCCATCGGAAAAAATATCGCTAAGCTCGGGGTTCTATTGTAGAAACTTTCGTTTCACTCAGGATTTAGTACAGTCACCAGCATTAATATCTGACACGACTTTGTTTCTAGGGCCATTAGGACGTGTCAGATATTTTTGCTGCCTTTTTTATGGCAGATACTAATGCTGGTGACTGTACCACCCTTACCGTTATATGATTTTGCTTTCTCGAAACACCATCTACTTATGATCATCATTCCTAAAATACCTTAATCATCGTCATCATATCAGCTGAAAGACGTCCACTGCTGAACATTGGCCTCCCGCAAAGAGTGCTACAACAGCGGTTCTGCGCCACGCGGGTGGCGCTGCTGGTCCCCCCGCGATCTTTACCAGGTCACCAGTGCACCTTGTGGTGGGTCCACCCACGGCAGCGTGGTCGCCACTCGAGAACCTTTGCTGCCCCAACGAACCAATCTACTTTCATCCTATTTCCAGATATGAAATGCTGCCAATGCCTGGTCGTGCACATGGACGTGGACGGCGACCAGTTGACCACCACCAGACCGAAGGGAAGCCGCATCAGGACCACCGTCACCGAGATATCCGAGGTGTTCCAGCCAGACGTGACGCATGTAGACCCAAGTGTAGACCTGGATGATAGTAAAAAGTGAAGGATTTGACATGTCTTTTAATATCTATGGAGACTTTAAATCTGGGGGTTGTGAGCTCGAACCCCACCTCGTACCTACTTCTAGGTTTTTCTAAAACTTATACCTATTCGAAACATCAATCTGATAACAGTAGCTTTTCGGTGAAGGAGTATATCGTGAGAAAAGTGGTCTAAGCCCAACAAGATTTAGTTTTCCCTCCGAGTTGGATTGGAAGGCCAGATGGCTGTTTCTTTCGTAAAAACTAGTGCCTGCGCCAAATATTGGGATAAGGTGCCGAAGCGGATCTCGGGGGATTCTTTAGGTCACAACCAGGAAAAACGCTAGGAGGATGATGATAGTGGCATTGGTGGCACAAGCGTATACCCTGCCTGATGGGAACCTTAGGTGGCTTTTAAAAAGGTTTTAGGAAAATCTAAATACTTTTTACCCAACTGAAACAAAAGTCAGCTCACGTCACTCCCGTCAGTCATCATTCATGTTTATAAGTCAAGCAAGATGTGAGTAAATTCTCAGTCTCCAATGATATATAATGTGTTTAGTAGTGATCCCACCGCTCGCTTGTGCGATACCCTGCTGCATATTCCCCTGCCTCCTCCTGCCGTTCTGTATTGCTGCTGCCAGAAATACCCTGAAAGCCCGTCAAAAACAGAGATGCTGTTGCTACGCGGAGAGTATAGAAGCCCATTTCCAATCTGAATGCTGTTCTTAAAAGAAGTTTTCTTTGTTTAACGAAGAATTTTATTCTGAAGATGCATTGGATTATGTCAGAAGACCAAGAAGTATTTGATTACGGATTTGACGCTGAGCGCTATATGGTTGCTCTATTATCAACCATACATATTTAAAGAAGAGTATTCACGTTCAAAGCAAATCTATAATTAAGCGGAGATTGAAGAAGAACATTGCACGGTAAATACAAGTTTTTCTTCTAAGCAATGTGTTTTCTGATCACGTTGCTCATAAGCCCGATTGTGGCGTGTCTGCCATGCATTGCTACATTTCTCAGATGTTGCTGCGTTAATATCAAACAAGATGACGATAGTGTGCTTCTGAGGTAGGCAGAAGCGGGAGGGACGATCGGTTACATCCAGCAAAATATTTCAAGCATTTTAAAAGAATTTCGGTATTTACTGTACAATCATTCACGAAGCGAATTAAACCAGTTAACACCAATAAAGACTTTTCATGTAATCAGAATGCAGATAAAACGATTAAATATATAAATAGTATCGCGTGGTAGGTACTTTTAGCTGTATAAAATGCAGACTAAGTCGTAGTACCCGTCGCAGCAGTCGTAGTCCCGTTTTACCCGACTGCCGAAGGAGAGGAGGTGTATGTATGTATGCATGTATGTATGTATGTATGTATGTGACCTTATTCTTTGGCACGCCCTGCAGCCTAAACCGTTCGATGGATTTCGACATAAGAGGTGTCGTTGGATTCCTCTTAATCGTGGGAGAGACATAGGCTGTAAAATTTGAAAAAAGCAGTTGGGTTTTTTGAAAAATCTTTTAATTTCACTTGTTGAGAAGTCTTTCTAGTCTCCTTCATTCAACAAGTCACTTGCAAGTACCCTTCAACATGAAGAAAGTCTCATTGCCAAGCTAATCAAGTCCTACAATGATGTCCTCAAAATGTTGTCAAGTCAGCAAGTTCGTTTGCTGAGCACTACCGCACAGACAGAAACTTGCTTAACTACTAAGTTGACCGTAGGTACATAATAATCATTTAGATTAGATCGTACAGTTGCCATCAGACATCGGAGCTGCGAAAGTGCTCACAAATATCTGAACACGTCTCTAATGCCTCGACAATAGATAGATACGTTCTGATATTTGTGAGCACTTTGGCCGCTCCGATATGTCTGATGGCGACTGTACCAAGTTTTAAAAACAGTTATCTACCCCACAGATTCGAACGACCCTGACGAAAAATGTGCTTTTTGTCGTACCTATGTTTCCCGTTGCTAATAATTCCGTGTGTGGCGCTGTACCCCGTTACCTGTCCCTGCCTAATTGACTGCTGTGCGAAAGAGAAAGAAGATAAAAAGAAGGATTTAAATTAGGTCTGTTGAAAATTTCAAGCTTGAAATAAAATGAAGTGATTGTTTATGGCGTGTTCTTTTCCTATCGTATCGCCAAACACGGTTCCGTATTCAAAGCGGACGCGCGTATTTAAACCGCAAATCAAAATGTAGCATGTTACATTTTAAAAATCAATGTCATGTCAACTTAATCGATTAATCGCAGAGAGTCTTTAGCTTTACAGATAGTTCAACTCACTAGCGGATACATGGGGTGATAGGGGGCTCAACCCCAAAAAATAAAGTAAGCTGTAATAAAAGTAGCCGAATACTTTATAAAACCGAGCCTCAACTAGCCTAAGCCAAGCTCCTCCTCAACGTAATCAAGCTCCCCCTCTCCCAAACGTAGTATGAATTGGTTCAGATTTTGGTTTCGGAGGCCAACCGACGCTCTGTAGGTGAATTTGAGCAGCCTCGGGGTGAGGCACGCACGGCTCACCTATTTTGCTCTAATACCGGCTGTACACATTGGGCCAACGTTGGCGCGTGAGCAGGATGCAGCTATGTAAACAAAAGAGATCGAATTATAGCCCTCTCCCTCTAACGAATGGCTGCCTTCTACTCTCGCGCCAACGTTGGCCCAGTGTGTACAGCAAGCTTAATTCGTACGCGCCCGCGCACTGTGCGCGAGCAGCGCGCGCTGAGCCGCATAGAGGCGGTCTTTTGACCATGCTCAAAGGCGCCTCAGTGTGCGCGCCTCGCGTAATTTGGACGTGTATCCGAGCGTGCTGCGGACAGAATAATCTAATTGGGTGAAGTAAATGTGCACCACGTGTATTACGATTTTTGTACAACAGTTTCATGTACGAGGCGATTTTCTCTTCGTTTTGGTAATAACTAATAATTCAGTGAATTACGATAAACGCAACCGCGGCTGTCATCGTGTCCGACGCCATTTTGAACGACGCACAATATCGGCTCGCCGCGATCACGCTGTCTCGCCCGCGCATGTTTATGTGCACCAAATTGGCTCACGAGCAGCTCGCCGCGCGGGGCGAGCATGCCTCAGGCTGAGCCGCTCAAATTCGTACGCAGCTTAACGACAACCGCCGCCGTGTCATTGGTGCTATTGCCACACACATGAAATCTGCACAAGTTAGTTACTAGCACGCACACATACATTCGCGCGGGCAGAGACATATTTGTCATTTTTTTTAAAGGCTACTATACATAATTATTAACAATACTGACATGTAATACTGAATTATTATGAATAAATATGATTATGATTATTGTGATAAATAAAAATGAACAGGCAAATTCGGTTAAATATTTATTGTGCCGGTTAATATTTATTGTCATATTCACCTTTAGTGCCAGAGCCAAAACATCTCTCGAAACAGGAATCGAAACAGGGTACACAGGATAGGAATGGACTAAGGAGAAGAGGGAAAATAAAGCAGCACATCTTGTAACTTTTACAGTGTTCAACACATTGATACAGAAACAATCTTCTTTTACTTTCCTACTAGTTATATTGAGAGGATACTTATCACATCTGCTTGTGGATCTAATTGTTTATCTTTGCAAGTTTATTACCTTCTGGTTGCTATTTATCAACATCGTCATCTTCGCTAGGACAATTGGCTACTATCTTGATATCTTTCAATCTAGATCGTTGACAAGTTAGTTATTGCTCAGCTTGTAATCTATATCGTTATTACTAGTATCTCTCGTTTCCCTTTTATATAATTATTGATTTATGTCAGGACAGTTATCTTTTACTTGTACCCCCCAATCTTCTCATCTACCTCTTCTTCTTATCTTTTGGGTTAGTTAGATTTCTCTTTCAATATGAAATCTTGTGGAATTATCTTCTGTTTGCTTAGTATCTAAAAGTTCATCTTTATAAGTATAGTTATATTTTTCTTGCTATTCTAAATCTTGATCTTTGGCAGGACCACAGTTTTGGAAACAGGAGTCAAAGCATGGTACACACGATAGGAATGGGCCGACGAGCCATGGTAAACATAACACGCAGCAGCACATTGGTCCTCTTGCAACAGTACGGCGGTTAACTGTATGTAACAGTACCTCAATTTGTGTTCTTCATCCCCTTTTCTGGAGAAGTTACTCACAATAATTATCGGGATTCGCTGTTTTTTCGTCTTTCGCTTTCTTTCACTCTATATAATTTGGATCCGTTTCTTACATAATATTTTTATTCATTTTATGACTAATATCACTCATCTATTTTTTTGCTTTTAAACACATAACAGTTCATGCCCGTTGTTTTGATAGTAGCATCCAACGTTCTGTTGTAGATCATTTATCTGTTTTTGTCTCTTATTAAATAGGTAAGTATATCAATAACAGGAATAATTGCGTTGTGTTGATATCCCCGCTTTTCCGACCGTTTGGTATATGTGCCTTTTGGGTAGACCGGAAGGGGCACCAAGAAACGGAAGGTAAGCGGGGGTTTCTAAATCTAGATTTTGAGGTCACGCATAATCAGATTTAATACAGATTTTATGGAGATCACAAAGTACTTTGTTATAATGGAGATTGACGAAAATCAAGTGACAGTTGTTAAAAAAAAACATAATACTTCTTCTATTATCTATGAATACACTGTAGTTTGTTGCTTGTGAAGTTTGTATACATACGATATGGCGGCCTTTAGGCCTAATACACTTCGGTAAAGGTACCGACAGACGTGCTCATTATTAGCACGAAAGCATGCCACTATTGAGCAATTGCTCATTAGTAGCACGTGTGTAACAACATTGCTAGTCATTACTGAGCATGCCTATTTAGAGCGTGCTCAAATATCAACCGACGTTTGATTTTCGAGCATGCTACCCGAGGCGCGGGTGGAAGAGTGCTTGCTCCGAGAGCGTCTGAACAGTCCGTACGTTTGCTTGGAGCATGCTTATTGCTGGCAAATGTGAACAGTTGCAGAGCATGCTAATTTTAAGAAAGCTTATAAGCATGCTTTTTTATTGAGCACGTCTGTCTTCTGCTTTAGTAGTATGTGTGTCGAAACATTGTTAATTAAGGTACAGACAGACGTGCTCATTACTAGCACGAAAGCATGCCACTATTGAGCAATTGCTCATTAGTAGCACGTGTGTAACAATATTGCTAGTAATGAGCATGCTTATTTAGAGCGTGCTCAAATATCAACTGACGTTCGATTTTCGAGCATGCTACCTGAGGCGCGGGTGGAAGGTTGCGTCCTCCGAGAGCGTCTGAACAGTCCGTACGTTTGCTTTGAGCATGCTTAAAACAAGCATGCTTATTGCTGGCAAATGTGAACAGTTGCAGAGCATGCTAATTTTAAGCAAGCTTATAAGCATGCTTTTTTATTGATCACGTCTGTTTGTAGCTTTAGTAGTATGTGTGTCGAAACATTGCTAATTAAGGTACAGATAGACGTGCTCAGTACTAGCACGAAAGCATGCCACTATTGAGCAATTGCTCATTAGTAGCACGTGTGTAACAACATTGCTAGTAATGAGCACGCTTATATAGAGCGTTTGGTCAAAAATCGACGGTAGTGCGGTTTTTGGGCATGCGACCTGAGGCGCGGGTGGAAGGGGGCGTGCTCCAAGCGCGTCTGAACAGTCCGTTCCGTACGTATGCTTTGAGCATGCTTATTTATGAGTATGCATAAAACAAGCATGCTTATTGCTGGCAAATGTGAACAGTTGCAGAGCATGCTAATTTTAAGCAAGCTTATAAGCATCCTTTTTTTTTGAGCACGTCCGTCTGTAAGGTACTGGTACACATGCTGTTTAGTAGCATGCTTGTTTGAGCATGCCCAATTATTATATATGCAAATAGCATGCTACTTACTAGCAACTTTACATTTACACATGCTATTTGCTCAAAACTAGCATGCTTTCGTGCTACTAAAGAGCATGTGTAACAGTACCTGTAGCTTTAGTAGTATGTGTGTCGAAACATTGCTAATTAAGGTACAGACAGACGTGCTCAGTACTAGCACGAAAGCATGCCACTATTGAGCAATTGCTCATTAGTAGCACGTGTGTAACAACATTGCTAGTAATGAGCATGCTTATTTAAAGCGTTTGCTCAAAAATCGACGGTCGTGCGATTTTTGGGCATGCTACCTGCAGCGCGGGTGGAAGGGAGCGCGTTTGCAACAAACTGGCGTGACAAATTTACTATTGACTGCCACCGGTTATATTCTCTTTGGCGCCAGTGTGATTCAGGCCTAATCTAGACACACCCTAAACACAAAGTCAGTCAAATCCAGTCAAATCCATGTCAAACCCATGTCAAACCAGTCATAATATCAGTCATAATCATAACATAATCTCTAGCAAAATGTAAGCAATTTGTCGATGAATTGAGAGGGACGATTGTCGCCATCTTGGCGATAGTCACGTCTATTTGATTTTATAATGGTTTAATTCGTTATTCGTAGTTAATTTATACACTTACTCACTCTGGCAAAGGCCCTCGAGGCTGCCATTTCTACTTTATAATAATAATAATAAGCAATTTGTCAGCCTCGACGGTGTCAATAATGTGTTTAATTGTGATTCCCGCTTGTGTGATACCGTGCTTCATCGTTCGCTGTCTACTCTCTCAAATATTCTAAAAACTGCAAGAATCGATAAACATGTAGTTCGTCAAAAAGTATAGAGGCTCTCAGACATTCTGAACGCTGCACTTAAACACAACCTATGAAGCATTAGAGAAGTGTGAAGTTGGAAGTGGTACCCTGGAACCCTTAAGTGGACCCCGGGTTCCTTTGGGATGTAATCGGGACGACGCGTAAACGAAAAGCAAGATTTTGCAACTGTTGCAAGCGCTACGCTTACGATATATTGGCTCAGAAAACGCTATAGAAAAAAGTAAAACTGACGATGATATCATTCTTTTTCGCTTTGCTCTTCACAGAGCAGTTGAGCTGATCTTGAAAGAGGTTTGGGGGCCTGCCGTTGTTGCGTAGCGATGTGTCGCAATCTTATCAGTTGCATGCGCACTTCTGGTACATTTATGCAATGAAAACTGCTCACGATAAACTTCACCTGGGCAGTCTATGATATCACATGGGATTGTTATCGTAAGATTGTACAGACATGTAGCTAACAGTGAGACGATTGATGATTCAAAAGGAATTTTCTATGAAAAGAATTTAAAAAAATGTATATATTGATACTTACACCGTTTGAAAAGGAGAATGAAAACAATACCTAGTATAGTAGGATACAGTATGGTTCGTTCTAGGATTGTACGAAGTCTTCCCTTTTCTGTCAGTCCATTCCTATCGTTTGTGTACCTAC
This sequence comes from Epinotia ramella, assembly GCA_947578815.1. Classification (NCBI taxonomy): domain Eukaryota; kingdom Metazoa; phylum Arthropoda; class Insecta; order Lepidoptera; family Tortricidae; genus Epinotia; species Epinotia ramella. Next base: position 814,317 of record OX388221.1, read on the forward strand.
ACTATGTTAATTGTCAAAGCCAAAGCTGCACTCTAGGCAAATAGCAAAAAGCCAGCAGAGATTGATAGCAAGCAGATATTGATAGCAAGGAGAGATTTATAGGAAGAAGAGATTTATAGCAAGGAGAGATTGACAGCAAGCAGAGATTCATAGCAAGCAGAATGAGGATCAGTCAGCTGACTACATTGAGGATCTGAAAGACATTATACAAACAAAACGCTCCTGAGGCTTACCTGCCTTAGCTGTAAGGGGTATCCTACACTAAAAGCTGTGAACCAATTTATGAAAAAAATTACCATGGCACAACCAGGATATTACTGTAATACGATGAAAGTTAAAATTAAATCAGCAAATACCTATAAATAACCTTTCATTTCAATCTTAATACGTTCCCTCTCTGAGTGCCCCAATGATGGGTCATGCACCTGATTTTCAGGAGTCCATGCTTCCACAATGGATTCACAGCTTCGAATGACCCCACACCTTGGACGTGTGATATTGTTAGCTCATTTTGTATGGGGACAGTGAACGTGTTAATCATAAATATAGAAATAGTAGGTAACCGAAATGGTTTCTTTCTCATGGTCTCATCTCGTAACCAAGTTTGGCAAGTAATTTCGAAATAGGAAATGGCAATTGCTTTCTGGCGATCTGTTATGAAATGGGAAATATTATCCCATCATGGAACCAAAATAGATTACTGTAATTTTCCGTTGTCAGTCCTGGCACGCATTTCATAAATAGGTACTTGAAAATGAAGCGGAAAATAAATTTCCGCTTATGTTACAAGTTACACAATCCTTTTAGATTTGGGACCAAGTGAGAAAAGTTTCATGTTAAGGGGCTACCCGTGGTTTTCATCGCTTTTTGACAAGTTTTGAATCGTATATCCTACCTTTGCACTATACAGAATTATAAATCAAACGGCTATCGGTTCTTCAATCTTTTATCTCCATTTTGGTCCACCGGATTTTCAAACAAATGAATACTTAGTTTTGTAAGATTTTTTTAAACATTAAAAAAAAAACACTTATTTCGTATCTCTATTGACGTGAAAGATCTAACATATACGAAATCTATATATTTGGGTTTGTCTTTGACATCTCTAAAAACTGGTCTAGGGTCATTTTAAACCAATTAGGTATCACAAAAGTTATGGCCAGAAAACCAGTTTGCCAAATATCTCGAATACAATGAACTTTGAAGTAAATACGGGATACTATAGATTTAGATTTAGATTTATTTGTTTCACAATATACAATTACAATATAAATTAAAGCTAGCTTAATCTATATGAATTTATATTATGATCGTCAAAGAGAAGATGTATATTGCTTAAATCCGTTGTTGTTAATATAATAAGCTACAAAAAAACATTAGAAAACTAAGAGATTCAGATCGAAGGTCATTGGCGTATGGGAGCCCCTTAAGTCTTTATGAAATTGACGTATGATTTAATTTAGTCCAGCATATCTTACTGCCAAGGTGCCAAGTGATTTGGGCGAGGCTGGTGGGTTTCTTATTTTGTTGGATTCGTAGTAGGCCAGTTTCTGATATTGTAATATTCTTAGGAGGTCAGTTTCTTTTTTGGCGGTTTCGTAATATGTCATTTCCTTATTTTGCCAGCTTCGAAGTAGGGCAGTTTCTTATTTCGTTAAATTCTAAGTAGGTTATTTTCTTATATTTTCCTTTTCCTGAGTAGGTCAGATTCTTATTTTGTCTTGTCGATTGTAACCTTGTCTACGGCCCCAGATGTCTTAGTCGACACAGCGAATTTTGAAACACCTTGACGGCGAGTCACTATGCCAACAAAACTGTTATTGACCCCGCCGTCGTAACAATATAAAGTGCCGTTGCAAATTTGGTTACAAGATGGGAAAAACACATTTCCCTTTTCATAGCTAGTAATTTCTGGTTAGAATATGAACTAAACCAGGAACATTATTAATTTCTAAAATTCTAGGCTAGAAAAAAACACGAATTATCAGTTACAAAATATTTTATTTAATGTTGAGTGGTTTTTCTATTGTATTCATAAGACTTACAAATATCACGGTCCTTAAGGCATGGTTCAACTAAAGGCAGACAAGAGACAAACGGACAAAGCAGGAATGGAAAACAACACATTGTATACCTGGAGTAGCTTGATCCTAGTGATTTATCTGCGATTACAGTGTTTTTATGTCTGATTTTAATTCTTTCATTTCATATCTGTATTTTGATAGATTCCATGACTGTGTATACTTTTGGTCGAATGAGTTGTCTTGAGCTCTATATTCGGCGTACATTTATTTTCCGGATTATTCCATGTTGTAGATTTGGAAGCAAATGAAGTGAGGCGAAGAAAGATGCGCGAAGGAAAAGTAGGAATTATACTTTTGTTTCATGGGTTTCCGAAATGTTTATTTTTAGTCAGTTAATAGTGAAGTGGCACAGCCTCAGGGGCTAATGTTTATTATTATTATTATTATAAAAGAGAAATGGCAGCCTCGAGGGCCTTTGCCAGAGTCAGTAAGTGTATAAATTAACTACGAATAACGAATTAAACCATTATAAAATCAAATAGACGTGACGTGACTATCGCCAAGATGGCGACAATCATCTCCCATGTTTATTATTTTATGCGCATTTAGTAATAAGTTGTTGTGAAGGATGATTGACACATGTCATAGTGTCAAACTAATGATTTAATTTACATTGTGTCCGAGATTTTAGCAAGGACATCAAATTGAGGATTGTAAATGGTTTGCATTAGGTCGAATTATATTTTATTAATTTATTATGAACGATTTAAAGGTCTAATTTAATAAAAGTTTAAAATATAATGAGTTTGACTTATTTTAAACCTGCTTCCGAGTGTTAGTTTCACTAGATGGCATTAACGTAGCGGTAGCGCTCGATAAGTCTTCGAATTGACATAAAGTAACCATTTTGTCGGTACGGTTTCATTACCTACCATAAATGATGCCATCAAAAATGCTAATTCAAGTTTTCAAAATATAGGACTATTTTGAAATCCTGACAACTCAATATGTAATAACTTGTCGCGCGGCTGGTGGAACAGCCGATACGCACCTACACGGCCAGTCTTCTTGACTCTCCCCCTGACTTTCCCCGTGACATCGACACCGCACTTTACTATCGCTACTTTCGCCAGTACATCTACAAAAGTCATTTTCGTCTTCGCCTTTGCAATTGCACGGCTTTATCTCTTCACCTAAAAGGCACCTGTAACAGGGGTCATAATTTACACAGAAACAACTAAGTATACATGACGTACACAAACTGATGCAGCAATCCAAGAAAAAGCCCATTGTTGTTTTACTAAGAGTAAAACTGCTCTCCCTGATTGTCACTTTTCCCGTAACATCGACACCGCACTTTACTTATGCTACTTTCGCCAGAACATTTACTAAAGTCATTTTCGTCTTCGCATTTGCATTGGCAAGGCTTTAAATCGTCACCTAAGCAGTAGCAGGGGTCATAATATACACCTAAACAACTCAGTACACATGATGTACACAAACCGATGAGGCAATCCAAGAAAAATCCCATTTTGTGTTACTAAGAGAAAACTATAACAGAAGAATAAAGTTTTGTTGTTTCAATCTGTACGTGCATCATTTATTTTGATTTTTGTCAGTTTAATTATGCTTATTGTTTTGTCAACTTCTGTGTTATGATATTATAATAATTTTTGTCTTTTTAGTCTGATAGTGGTTTCGTTCTTTAAACTGTATGGTGTCCAAAAAACTAAATATCTCTTAAATTCAAGTTAAGTTCCTCATCTTAAACCACAAACGTGAATGATCTCTTCATCTGTCATCATCAACAATGGAAGTATGCTTTACATTTAAGACATTTGCATGTATAAGGAGGTAAAGCCCCCATGCGACCATGTCTTTCACAATAATCACTACGGACGAGGATCTCTAGGCAATGATTAAGACACGTTACAAATGTCAGACAAGGGAGGAAAAGTATAGGAATGATTAAACTCAAGCACATTATGATCCCTTAAACCTGCCCAGTTTCTTAGAGCTCCCAAATTCTGTACCTCAGTTCGACAATTCGTATCCAACTTCACCTTTAACATTTATAGGCGCGGTATATCGCTCGTCGTCAGGGACAATTCTCTTAAAACAAGGATTGCAAAATGGTATGCATGACACAAATGGACTCATAATCAAAGGAAAGAGCACGAAGCAGCAGCACATGTTGAACCGCAATGAATAACAATCATCGTTCTCTAAAATCTTCTTCTATTTCTTCTTTTCCTTCGACAATTTCTAAAAGTTTCCTATAAATAACATTGCATATATATGACCATTAAAGATTAGCACTGATCACTGTTCTCCAAGTTCCCATTTTTATTCCTTCTAGATTACCAGCGATTTCTACAGGGTCCTGTTTGATCTATTCACCTGACACCTGTCTATTCAGGCAGCATTGGGTGCTGGTGTTACCATGCCTGCAGCTGGCTTTGTCTCCGTTGTTACAAAACTTAGCAGTGATAGAGTCCACAGTTTTCATAACCTTATCGTGTCCTTTGACTACTACATCAGCGGCAGGCTTCAAGTGTGTACAAATCGTAGACACAACGTAATTCACCTTTCTCACAAACCTAGGCTCACGCATTAGGCATCCTGTGGCTTGGTCTACAATTACGAAGATGCAACACACAACTAAGATATCGCCTAAAGACAATATTAACATAGTATGTTTGGTGATGTACCAGGATTTAAAAAGTGAGAATGTCACTGAATCTTCACCGTTTCATATATTGAAATGCATGAATTATAGCCACCGCTGCAGTCGGCTGGAACGTTGTTATTTAGCGATGTAGGTATGTGCGAATACATTCATTGTGCTGGGAGTAATCTTCTAAATCAGTAGTTGCTTCATTTGATTGGTTTATGGTTCGCAGTACTAGGATTAGGCATAGGTTAGAAATATGTCCAGATAGCTACTACCAGGATTAAAACGCAGATCGTGCACATCACTGTTTCCGGTTTTGCGATGTTTTCATTTCTGTTTTTGGGATGAAACCCCTACAGAAATCGTTTTCAGATGGTTGTAGATTTTACGAGATTTACATGGTTTGGTTGCAAAGATAAATGTCAATGGTGAACGTTGTGACGTAACAGATGAAAGTAGCTGTAACAAAGAAGGTTAACGGTGTATTGTAGAAAGGTTTTACTTAGATTTGAAGTTGATTTTTAACCGACTGACAAAATTGAGGTTTTTTCATTCGTCAGAATCTTTTATTTTTTATGTATGTCCCCGATTATTCGAAGACGCCGTGACCGATTTGGAAAATTATTTATTTGGTTTAATAAGGGTATCTTCCCCAAGTTTAGTAGTCGCATGGTCCCAGGTCAGGATCTGATTATGGAATCCTGGATAAATCGAGGGAACTCTTCAAATAAAGCGAAGTTCTGAATTGAAGTCGGTTAAACTTAATTTTTAATTACATTACGTTACATTTTTAATTACATTACGTAGGTACCGAAAGGCGCGGCGTGGGTATGCCCCCACAAGTTGGACTGATGACCTGGTAAAGGTTGCTGGAGTCCGCTGGATGCGGGTGGCGCGGGACCGGTCACTTTGGCACTCTTTGGAGGAGGCATATGTCCAGCAGTGGACGTCTTTCGGCTGATATGATGACGATGATGGCGTTACATTTTGTAGACATACAAATACCCTTTAAGATATCTCTTCCGATTGAGAAAGTAGAAACAACTAAATTCTTAGGCATTGAGATAGATAATCAATTGCGCTGGCCAAACCACATTGAAGGCATAAAAAAAAGACTAGCCCGACTACGCTTTAAGAAATTTGTCCAAAATGTTAGACATTTTGAGAGTATCATGTCATGAGATATGGTCTAGAGGTTTGGAGAAACAGTGTTCATATACAACCAATTCTGATTCTACAAAAAAAGCTATGAGATGCGTCGCTGGAGCCAAACCGCTAGATCACTGTCGAACACTTTTTGTAAAGCACAAGATATTGACAGTGGTCTCATTTTATATTTATGTAGTAAGTGCATTTATTTATAAAAATAGGTCCAACTATTCATGTAAGAGCAAAAACAAGTCACGAGTTTTAAGAAATAATAAAGAGATTGTCTTACCTGAATGTAATAACTACGAGCAATTTAAAAGAAGTGTGGAGTATAATGCAATATAAAAGTTTATAATTCTCTAAACAATGACATTAAAATAATGTAATAATTTGAATGAATTCACATATAAATTGAATTTTTTTAGTGACGAGACCATTCTTTATGTTAAGGGAATATTTTGAAAAAATGTTTGATGGACCTAAATACCTACCTACTTTTTCATTTTTTTTTATATAATATATCCATAGTGTAATTAAATATGAATTTTGTGAAATTATAACGAAATTGGTTTAAATAAAGATTAATCTTAACTATATTGAATTATTTATTTTGTAATTATGCTGTATTCTAATCTAATACTTGATAGTTAAGTTAGCCTAATAATTTTGCATGCCTATTTGCCATGAATATTGTACCATCTGTGTATGTTCTTGCAAAAATAAATGATTTGATTAAAGTAAATTATCGTTTGAGTATGATCTTATGCAAACCTATTGTCGATTAACTGTTTAATTCATTTAAAATTGAGCTCGCACACACACCGTTTTTTGTCGGTTAAAAAGATGCAACTAGGTCTAGTTTTTCCGTAGGTTAGAAGGTCAGATCAAGTAAGAAGGCAGCCGCTTACCAAATCAGCCAGGTAGTGCTTGCCAACGCGGAGCCCAGTTCCTTTATATCTTAAAGGGGAAAACCGGGAAAATAGGTAGGAGGATGACGATCAAGTAAGAAGGCAGCCGCTTACCTAATCAGCCAGGCAGTGCCAAATCTTAGGATTGCCTGCCAACGCGGAGCCCAGTTACTTTATATCCTAAAGGGGAAAACCGGGAAAATTGGTAGGAGAATGACGATGATACGCACAGTGATGCAATTAAAAATCGAACCCCACTCATCCGTTTAATGGATGATTTTTTTTATATATAGAATTAAGTACTTACTTTATATTTTGCTAATGCCTTGGTGATCAATGGAGTCCGATGTTTAAGGCACCGTAGGTTCATGGGCTTCTCTCCCTCTCACTGAGCTTAAGCGTGAGCGAGATGGAAGTGCGTGCTCGGAAGCGCGGATATCATGTTTTTTAATTTTAATTTTTTGGCTGTTTAAATAAATAAACATGTAAACACTGATTTCCCTCAAACATGATAATATTGCCGATTTTTAAAAGCAATTTTAATATTTATAGCTTTTGTGCATAATTTGTTACGAATATTTTAAGTGTATTTTTGTGTGTTTTAGACCTATGTTCGTGATTTTTTTCTATCGAGCGAAATTTGCTTAATCATGTTTTGAAGCACTGATTTCACTGCAGAAAAGCCTCAAGATTCCTATTCGTATTTTTTTGAAACCATATTATTATAAACAGACGCATTATATTGTTTCAAAAACTCTGTTCGCTTTACTCGCTGAACCTACGGCGCCTTAACCCTTAAATGCATGATTTTTTGTATAACTTTTTAATAAATTGAAATAGATGTGTCATGTTGTATAGATTGAGGGAAAAATAAAGAAAAAAATCATAGTATTTAAAAAAACATATACAATATACGATGCATATATACATCATTATGCATTTAAGGGTTAAGAAAAAAAGTAGGGATTTTTTTTATGTACTCAATTCGATATTGAAGTACTTAACATCCATGAAATAAACGGGTGAAAGTCGGGCCCTTCGTATTTTACGCTATATGGACCACTATATTTTTTTTGGGACAAGTTTTTGCGAGAAAGTGTAACAGACCTGCTCACAAACTTTCACGCTTGTAACTAGTATTATACTCTAGTGATAATTTAATCTTAAGTCTAAACTTGGTTTTAACAGGTGCTTAGCATTTATTATTCACATTTGGACGAACTAACCCCAGAATTCTTAACTACGCCTCAATCCGGTTAATCACTTTCGCATCTCAATCGAATTTCAATATGTTTCGCGATTTCGTTCCCATTCGCTTCTCTATACTTATCTTTTTTCTATGGACATAAAGGATAAGAGGCTTAGACAAACATGAGAATAGAGGGACTCTCAAACACATACACACATGTGTGACAAACATGTAAGAATAGATAAACCACAAGAGGGAACGAGATACAATGTTGTATCTCCCGTCGCTCAGCGCGTATAGGGTTTTTTGTCACCACCTGTATTTTTTTTTACGTCACGGATATAATACGGCTAAAGTATCTATACTCGGAATAAGGATAAACATGGAAACCGCGCTAAAATAGGTAGCACAGACATATACCTGTACTTTACTTCCTTACGCCGTACTAACGCGTTAGAAAGAGATGTACATGCATTTGTTATTCCTCAATTGTGTAGGGTGTCACAAGTTTTGTCCTTTGCTAGGGATGTTACTGTGTCGACTTGTTTATCGATAAATTATACAACCAAACTAAATTGTACTCATTTATTTATAGTTTAATAAATAATGCACTGTGTGAAAAACGGTTTTCATTAGTCGTCATATAAGCAAAATACATAATTTTAAGTAGCATACGTCCAGAAAACATTTCAAGCTGTTATCATAAGGAGACGCTACACAATTGAAATCGGCAGGCCTGCATGCAGTCCTGCAGCGTGATTCGGCACGTGTGGATACGTGTCGGAAGCACGGCTTCCAACCAAATCAAGGTCACTTTATACTAGATTTTCTGTGACCTTCCTTGGCAGTCCTGTGAACTGTCTTGAACAGACGCAACGATGGATTTTCCATGTCCAATTTTTTTTTTTGACATGCATTAATCATTTTTGTTTTATATCTTCATCCTTTGGGAAACTAAAATCAAAAAGTCAAGTTTTGTTACACAAATACATCAATGCAACAGTAAATTGTCTTCAATACATGGGACAACCAGAAAGCTTGCAAGCAGTAAACTTGAAATTTCCTATGTTCCAATCCAACACAGATTTTTCTATATACTGATAAATATATCCATGTCAATGTCGATAAGTTATTGTTCCGAGGTCGATAAAAAATATACAGCACTATGTAAATAAACATAACCTCTTTAATTCACAGAAAATGTCTTAATTACATGCCGATTTTGCACGATTAATTGAACATGATGATATTTACATAAACTTGTAATAGTGATTATTAATTTTAGCTTACATCGTTACATTAATAACATCATAATCTATTGAAACTTACCGGTGAAAGCTTAATGGTCCCTGGACATTTTCTTTTCTTCCCGTATGAGACGTACAACCTTCAATCGCACAAGACATTTGCTTATTTTTACAGTAAACATACAAAACCTAAATTTTACTGTATTCAAATGATTTAGCGGGGAACAATACACAAATTAATTAATTTTCCTTGAGACGGTCCGTTTGTTTACACAAAATATGACAGCTACTATAATGCGAGCAAGTTAGGTTGTGACGTTATAACACCAAACAGTGATGACATATTTAATTTTGCTGGACTAAATTACTACCAAAATAAATCCATTTGACATTTCCCGAGTTCATTTTAGTGACAACCTACGAAAATGTGAAACCGAGTACGGATTGTGGTCTCATTCACTCTCACGCCAACTATAGATATACGCAAGTGAATAAGGTAGCTGTTGCCAAGCTCTTATTTTAGCGCGGTTTCCATGTTTATCCTTATTCCGAGTATCTGTAGGTCTTTTATGTTAATAAAATTTAATTCTACGTTCTAAGTAAATTTACCATAGACAAGCTGAAAAACGAGACCGATAAGAGACTCAATTTGGTCTGTATTTTCCTCAACTCATTGTCGTATTATTTAAAAAAAACGCATTAAAAAAAATGTTAAACCAATGTGTTTAATTTAACATTTATTTGCCGCGAAAAGATCCGACAACTGTATAAAATTATTCGTTTAATGTAAATGGTGATTGAAAGGCCGTAAGTGAGGTTGAAATATTATTGGGATCGGAAGCAATGAATGAAAATAGGCCTCCCAGGCGGATGCGGGGAAGCCGGGGAAGTCACCTGGGATATAACTTGGCGGTATAATGTGCTAGGAGTTAAACTTGGCGTGTGGTTAAGTTGTTTAACTGGGAACAAGTTTTTGAAAATTATTTTAATGAAAACTGGCTTCATAATTAAATGCTGAGTAATAAAACTAGTGGCTCTGTAAGCTGTAGAACACGCGAGCCTGCCTTTTAAAAAAAGGAATGAAGTGATCTGAAAAAAAAAACTATATAATTAACAAACCTGCTCACAAAATTTCACGAGAATTGCTTGAAAAATGAGACCTGTAGAAGAGAACAGCGAGACGGCGGGACAGAGACCGAACACCGGACATCAAATTTTCGGACAAGCTGAAGCATACTTCATATAACTTCGTTCGCTTCGCTCGCTCGCTCGATAAGTAAAACCATTTACGGATTGTGTATATTTAGAAAATTGTATGTGGGTAGATTGCTCCATGTATTTTTTTTTCTAGTAGGACTGATTTGACCCCGAACGCTGCAAATTGAGGAGTTCTTTAGAATATACTCGTAAGAGAATATTGCACCACTAATCAGCCGACAAACGATGTATTCGTATTGTTGACAATTTAATTAACTTCAAATTAAAGGCATTTAGAGTGTATTTATTTACAAGAATAACCATGAAAAAAAAACAAACAGAAAGATTTAAAAAAACTTACAAACTAACTTAAATTATGTGAACCTAAACTATATATACATATTTCCCCCAAATCGCTGCCAAGAGTGCACATGAGACTGGCTGCGTTGCTTCGCTGAATGGCAATGCCAATACGCTGTGCGAGGAACGAGCCAGCAGCCAACGGCCACCAGAGGACCGGATGAGCATATAGCTTAGTTTTTTAAAAAGCTTAATTGCATCCGGTCCCGAAGGACCCAGGGTCTCCACGGCATACGCCGCAAATACGTAGTTCTCGCCAAGAGTTGCATATTTGCCTCAGCCACCGCCGCCGCTCCCATTTAGAGTACAACGGACAGAAAAGTGAATCTTAGCTACTTAAGTGTAGGTCATTTACTTTTATGTATCCTTTACCTGTATGTGGTCCAAATATTCTATTTATTCGGCTTACATTATATACCATGGTTCCTGGTACTCTACAAATTTTAATCACAAATCCGGAATATGGAGTTAGACCATTTAGATGAAAATGTTTTAAAAACCTATGAAAAAAATAAAATTAAATAATTTATTCGTGACAAACAAAGCTTAACAATGAAAAACTAAAGATATATACTGTGTCCAAACAGCGACGTCAATTTATATTTTTTTGATTCCTCCCACCCGAAAATACCCCATGTAATATGTTCCGCGATTTTTTGTAGTTTTCATGTTATAATTTTTTTATGATTTCATACGAAACTTCGGTAATTTTCGACACATGCGACATGCGCGTCGATTTGAGGATTCTTTGACTTTGCTAGAAACAAAAATGCAGGTCTGTGACTCTAAATACATCGCACCATTGAGAGCTCTAGCGAATTTACTCAGCGGCCGGAACACAACCTCACATACGAGCAGTTAGATGCGTTATTATGGCTTCCTTCGGTCTTCTGTAAGTTGGAGATACTTTCTCTTGCCCTACCTCTCCCAACGTGCAGTAGAGGGAGTATGTGTCCCTCGCCCATCTTATATATTCCCTTGTAAATATAGCTTAGCACAGAGGAACTACAAACGTTGCCACAATAAGGGACGGAAAGGCTCCTATGCAGCTAAATTAAGAAACTGGTCAAAAATAGCTGACGGCCTACCATAAAAAATATACTTAATTTGGGCGGGTAATGGTTTATTTACCAAAAGCTCAAACTACCTTACTTGCAATAAAAAATAAGTGTAACTATGACAAGGACAACGAATGATATATCCCTTTCTGTCGCACTGAGATTTTCTACCGTCTCCGCTCGATCGTGATATTATTACCTTAGCTTGTCCTGAGTACTATAGGTCCATGTATCCTTCACTCATGTCCTGTAACGTCATAATGTTGATTGACATAAAATTATTTCTAAAACAAGCCCAAATGCAGTCATGTAGGTATGTAAAATGTTTGCTAAACATGCTCAGGAATTGCAAATTTGTCGGGCACCTCGTGATCACGGTGTTTAATTTTAATTAAAATCAAATGTACTAAAAACCTTTTGTTTCAGTATACGCTGTAATCAGACTGCGAATTCCCCAAGCTAGTACAAAGGCATGGAACAGTCTGAAAAACAGGTTTTAACAAATTAAATAGCATCTTTAACGTGGTTAGAGTAAAGTATAGTGATGTGACTATGTCGATGTTTGATACTATTTATCACCCAATGAAAATGATGAAAAACTTTAACAGACATTTTTAGCATTATTTTTTGTGGAGTTTTCTTCGAAGTACGTTTTAAATTTGTAAAACAATAAAAATACTTGAAAGGGCAACAGGAAATAACCACGGAAATAGATTCACTTTAAATTTTCGATTTAAAATAATCTTAATAATTACAAACGAGATTGCATGTTACGGAGATAAGAATGTTGAGGTGGTGAGGCGTGTCGAGAATGGATTCGAATAAGGATTGAGTAAACCTGAAAGTAGCACACATAACTGAAAAGCTGCAGAGAGCAAATCCCCTACGGTGGTATGGACATGTTATGCGGAGGGATGATAGTCATGTTACTAGAAGGGCATTAAGTATGAATGTGGAGATTGTGGAGGGATGTAAGAGAAGAGTTAGACCAAGAAAAAGATGGATGGACTGAGGGAAAGACGATATGAATGGGAAGGAAGTGTGTGATGAGTTGACGGGCGATAGACAGGTATGGAAGATAAAAACATGGTGCGCCGCCCCCAAGTAAATGGGATAAGGACAAGCGAATGATGATGACTCATTCAGATAACATGGCCCAGTTTTGGAGTTTACTTTCCGTCTCCGTCATTATATCAGCTCGGTGGTGCATATTGCATTGTCACCGAACTTATTTACAAATGTTTGTATTGGACTAGCTGCAATTAGAGTACGTAAAAAGTAAAAAACAGGGGCGGACCCGCGCTGGCGACCGCCGAAACGACTCATATAAATTAACATATTAAATATTACGACGGCACAGCATTATCTTCGTACTAACCGTTGTATGGCAAATCTCATAAATTGCTGTTTTGGTCGTGAAATTCTGCATTTAAGTTCAGTTACTTTTTTACATTGCATTGGTACAATAATGAATTAATTTAAGTGTATAGAACGTAAAGTGGTATCTGTAAATTTGCTCATGGCCGATAAAAAAGATACTTACAATTTTTTTTTCAATTTAATTTCATTTTAAATAATATTTTGTAAATTACACTCTCGTAATTATTTCTACACTACGTTATACATTGTGACACGAGGAGAGCACCCAATTAAGAAGTACAACCTGCATACTTATCTATTTATTTACTTACACACGGCTGCTTTCTACCACCGCACCATGCTTTCCACCACCGCAGGGCATTCAACCAAAATGGTCGGATACCGTACGGTTCCAGAGAAACTCCCGCGGACGCTTCCGTTGTCGAATGAGCTCCCTGCCGAGGTTTTCCCGAGGGACTACAGTATGGGGTTCTTCAAAAAAGGAGTGTATAAATTCATAAAGGGACGGCAATGCGCCTGTAACACCCCTAGAATTACAAGAGTACATAGGCTACGGTAACCGCTTACCATCAGGTGGGCCGCTAGTTTGCCACTGACGTGGTATAGAAAAGAACACGACCAGTACAAGTTAATGAAGATTGTAAAAATAATTTCGTATAGACACAATGTCACTCGCGTAGATCGGTAACGCCGCCGTACTAAGTGTCCCGCGGGGAAATCCTTAGTGTGCGTGCTATTTTGGGTTCATTCCGCAGTCTGACCGAATGTAGAAAGTGTTGTCACAAAGATTGTACTGAATCGACAGTCGATACATGAGATTTGAATAATATGTTTTGCATGCTCGCTTTTACTCGGGCGAGTATTCACCAGAGCTGACCCCGTATCATGGTCGGCCTTATCACACGATAAGTGACAAGGTAGAGCGTCCGTCACTGGCTGTCACCGTTCGATAGAAAGAGACGGACGGTCTATCTTGTCACTTATTGCGTGACACGGCCGACCATGATACGGGGCCTGGACGCGGTTGCAAGGCGATGAACGAGGAAATAATGCACCAATACGATGTGATTCGCGAGCGCGCCCAGCGATGCTGTTGGTGTTTATTTCCTCGCGCACCGCCTCGCAACTTCGCATAGCTCTCGTATACCTATTCTCCCTTACCGTGTCAAAATGAGCGCGAAAATCAGAAATGAAAGTAGAATAAACTGATGTCTCAGACCACGAGTAAATTAAAGAATAAAGTGTAGGTACTTGTTAAACTGGGTGAAATTAAATTCGTCAACCAAAATAGAAAAATCTGAATCTGTCCACGATGTATGTACACAATAACAAGTTAAAGAATATACATGTCACAAAATTGATCAAACTACAAAGGCGAACTTATCCCTATAAGGGATCTCTTCCAGCTCACCTTTGAGCAATTGAGAGGAAGGTAGGTCGAACGAGATAGGCAAACTTATACCGTGTACAAAACCACACACTAGATCAACTTTTACTATGGGACCAACTTTGTATTATGCAAAAAAAAACAGCTCTCTCATTGTCATCCATCAGTCTACCTCGCTTTGCGTCGGGGGTTAAAAATGAGCAAAGTGAATGAAATAAGTAGGTAGTTGTAATTTTTTGCATAACACATAGTAAAAACTGCTCTGAAACATAGACAGATTCACATTTTGCTTAAATTAATAAACTTGGCAGCGTAACTTTAATGCACATTTATTTAGTCACCTTATTGCATTTTTTGTAGAATTTTTTTTTTGCTCTATTTGGCGCGATCGAGACTCGAACGTACACGTGTTTGCTAATTTAGTCAAGTTTGCGGTAAAAATGTTCCACTATCGACAACCGGCCATCCCTCGAGCTACCCTTAAGGGAATGAAACGGCAGTGGCCGTTCTTTTCTCGGTTTATCTTACATTAGTTCTCCAAATGGCCGCGGCCATAGAGAATAGTTTCTAGCTCGTTTGTACCGGATTGAATGTTTGTTTATTTTTGTCGTACGGGGTCTGTCTGTGTACACGTATTTGGAAGAAGTTATATTTACATTTCGGGGACTAGTTTCTACGCCCAATCCTCATTTCGTAGGAACTTTAAGATATAATTTCATATTTATATAATTTGTATTCTATGTACAGTGCAGAATGCATATTATACTATCTATCTCTATTATTTATCTTTTACTTCGCACGTTTTACTGAAATTCAAAACCATTCTCCGATATATTGATTTAAACTTTCTCGATTCCCACACATTATTTATACTAAACGGGACTTAATCGCGTATAATTAACTTATTTTATTTACCTCACTGAGGTCTCCCGACGTTTCGGATGTGTTGCAACATCCATGGTCACGGGACAACTGGCTTGAGCGGGTATCAACATCTTCTCCGATACATTATGTAATTCTATATGAATTGACGAGCCCAGCTTGATGTCTAGTCTAGAACAAGTGTGCAGAATAAATGTAAAGTTGTTACCACTGCAATACGTTAAGCGAGCTCACCCTGAATTGGATGAGTTTTATCGTGCACTCTTGAAGACTTGATCATCATCGGCGATGTGCAATTGTGCAGTTTTTTTAATATGTTGGTTAGTTGCAGATTAAGGTTGACCTTTCAATTTCATTGTTCTCTTGAAGAATATTTCTGCTTTTCTTTTTACACTGCATTGCTTCTATGAAATCAAATCGTTGCTGGCGGAGGTTAAATTCTGAGTACCTACGGTTAGAATAGAACTCGTCACTCCAAACGTTGCCTTTTCAGTCGGCCTATGCATGGTTCATCCTACTATAATATAATATTATGCGAAAGTTTAGGTGTTTTGTTTGATGTGTATGTTTGTTACTCAATCACAATATGGCTCAACCGATGTGACTGAAATTTTGCACGAATATAATTTATAGCCTGGATTATTTATAGGATAGTTTTAATCCGGGTCCCATGCGGACGAAGTACTAGATATGGCCAAAATGCTCCAATTTGTCGTATTTTGGCCAGCGCCGGCTCTTGAGTCGGCATTATGCTGAAGGCAGTAGTCCCCACGCTGGCCAATTACGGTCAAATTAACAAATACAATTTAGCAGTGTTGACTTCATTGATTGCACCAAATCAGCCTTGAAGTACAGAGTTAGGTCAATATTGACGCAGAGCAGCATATCGACGCCTCTCTCTTTAGTATACACAAACACACTCACAAAATTATTCACATCATCACACACACAAGTGCATATAAATATAAATTAATATTTCATTTACCACTTTAGTTCGCTTATTGATTGTATTTTTGTGAACATCGGATAGGTACTGTTTTAGTTTTTTAAGTTTTGAATTTGTGTATATATTGCTGTTGATGCCCCAAATAAATAGATAAACTAAATGTTTGTAATTGTATTAACAGTATTTTGTAGTGCTCGGAAGGGATCCAAATAATTGTACCGACGTATTAAGGCAGCCTACGCCAGATCATGAAATAAGGTGGCAAAGCGAACCCCGGCCTCGTTTAGGCCACTATCGAAAAAAAAAAACGGTGGAAGGATGATGGATGACGATTGAAGTCGAAAGGAGCAAAAAATATATATAATCCTAGGTCTAATCAAAATGTAATTTTTCATACACAATACCTTTTTGCTTGCCTAGTAAAGAATTCCTTAGGACGTTAGAAGTCAAAAAAAACAGACCTGAATCCAGAGGGGTACGAGTACATAAAGTTTTGAACGCGCGTTAGGACAATTTACCTGTCATTTTTCCATACTAAAATTGACATTTGGATCTACCTGACGTGCGTACAATGCGTACGTTAGTTAGTACCAACCAAAGTAGCCAAATATATATTTGCGGACAGCGCCTTTATTACTAATGGAGTAAGGACGTGTTACGATATATATGGCTACTTTAGCTGCTACTAACTATATGATGCTGACTGTACAAATGCGAACTAAGGCAAGTATTGTGGTCTTGTGTTCCTGTGGCGCTACCACGAACTTCGAAAGTTGAAGTTCTTAATACATGCATCCCTGTCACTCGAGTAAGGGAGTGCGATAGAGATGGAAATGCCCGAACTTCGACTTTCGAAGTTCGTGGTAGCGCCGCTGGTGTTGAGTAAGGTTACCAGAGTTCCCGGAAATGCTCTGTTGAGAGTAAGGAACCTGGATTTGTCTTGTCCCTCACTCTTCGTTTACCTGAAACACAATCCAGACGCTGACGGAGCACCCAACACTACCGTAAAATGGGGTGAGTAGGGGCAAAACTGACATTCAAACCTCGATAACATTTTATTTTTACGTATGCAAACTGAATGGTGTATATAATAAGTGTTCCGGACGTTTGTATTTTAGTTTCTAATTTTATTTTGGTTAGTTCCATTTCATAACTTTGACGATAAACAGGAAATCCCACCTCATCCCGTAGTCCCTCGTAATTGGGGTGAGACGGGATTTCATACAAAGGTGGTTTTGGAAGATTATAATCAGCTCCATTTTAAATTAGAATACATTATTTTTGTAGCAGTAGCCTTAAAATCCCATCTCACCCCCCTTTCATCCCTTCCCTCCCCATTCATAACCCAACTCTCTCCGCGAACCCTACTTACCCCATTTTACGGTACTGACACAATGCGTTTAGTCTTTGTTTTGTATGATTATAACTGCGGTTTGGAGTAAGGTTTAGGAACTTGCCCAGTTAGATGGTTCTAAATATGTGGGCGAGATGATATTCCACTGTGCCTCTCTCTTAGATCAAAATGCGCCATCGGCGCTTGCGTCCAACTGTACTTCTAATTAGTTATCTTTGGTACTTTATCATAGCGAATGGCGACAAAAACAGAACTTTCATAGTAATATATTGGTTTGTTGAATGAACCTATTCGGGAAAATCCATAGAAGGGCGTAACTGATGACATTTTATTGGAAATATACATCGTATTCTAATGGACATAATAATAATACCTAATAAATCAGCCTATATTGCCCACTGCTGAGCACAGGCCTCTTCTCGCCGTCGCTAGACAGCGCTGTCAAACTGGGTCGCGTTCAACTTAAGCCGTGCGTACTGCAGACACCGTTACACACTTTAGGTCCCGCTGGAAGATCAGCGCCGGCTCTTGAGTCGGCATTATGCTGAAGGCAGTAGTCCCCACGCTGGCCCAGTGCGGGTTGGGGACTTCACATACACCTTGTAGGGGGAAGTCCCTTACCGCCGGACGGCACCTAGTGCCGGACACTCGTACTACAACTCATTGTACAAACTGTCGACTTACGAATTTATTAACGACGACGACCGCTTTAGCCTAGTTGGTAGTGACCCTGCCTACGAAGCACGAGGTCCTGGGTTCGAATCCCGGTAAGGGCATTTATTTGTGTGATGAGCACGAATATTTGTTCCTGAGTCATGGATGTTTTCTATGTATTTAGGTATTTATTTATCTATATAAGTATATTTATCGTCGTCTAGTACCCATAGTACAAGCTTTGCTTAGTTTGGGACTAGGTCGATTTGTGTAAGATTGTCCGCAAATATTTATTTATTTATTTATTTATTTATTTATTAAACGCTTTTTATGTCATTCTCATAAGATTGAATTTCATTCATCTGGCCTGTAGAAAAGGTTTTTACCACCACCGCGGTACCACTGGGCTTTTTTCCAAAACTTATGTACGAAATGTAATTTGATATTTTACAGTAGACTTTCGGTGAAGGAAAACATGGTGAAGAAACCAATCCCAGTAACGCATTCATATCAAATTGAAATGCAAAATGTCCCTAATCGATGGTTTTCGCCTCTCCTTACTGATCAAATGTTATTCAGTAACCATGAGCCAGCAGCTACCACGAAAACCTAAATGCGAAGTGTGTATATCACCATCTCTGCCGCCCTTATACTCGAGCGACAGAGACGGCGATATACAAGCGATATTTGGTTTTTGTAATAGTACCGTACACGCCCTTACATATAATGTATGTATGTTAAGTGTTCTCGTCACGTAATGCATCAATAGCGCGATCAAACTCGCCCCAACCTACGATATATCGATCAATCATGGAGGACTTTGTTGTGGACTTGTAGATAACTTGATACACACGGCCGTCAACGAAGGACAGTGTTCGCCAAAACTCAATTAGAAGAAAAAATGTCTCTACTTTTGTACGGGGTATCACTTGATGTTTCTAAATGGCTTTTCGGAGAGGGATGGAAATGATTGTATTGGTTCAAACTGACACTATTTTTACAGATATTTTTTACTAAACGGGGCTTAGTCGAGTAGGTATCTTTTTTTAAAATAAATATATGTTGATATATATGCTATTAAGTCCAGTTTCGTAAAAATAATGTTTGTTCGGTCGAGCTTCTCAGCACTCGTACAAGGATGGTGGCTTCTCCTGTGTCTTGCGCCCCTGGCTGTGGCATATCGCGTCACCGCGGGATGGCCGACACCCGGTCGTGGGTAAAAATAATAAGGAACGGTCCGTCAAATTAGTCTTCTTCATCTGCCTGGTACACTAATACACTAACAACACTAACTAACACTAACTTTTAAATTATTGTACGTACTAACAAACTTATAGACTCTTGAGTCTGTTTTTTTATCCCATCTACTTGGGGTCGGCTCTCCTAATATCTGCACTACTCGACGAAAGCCGAACTGATCGTCCAGCACTTGCGTTTGTAGACCAAATTCACCCTGAGGGTAGAGAGGTTTGAGTGAGAGCACAAAGTGAGTTTCAATTAATTTGTGGTGAGAGTGCCAACAGAAAACCTGTCAACGTTACCCGGGGTGTGGCCGCTGCGTGAAAACAGCTACGAGGACCCACTGGTGAGAGTTTACGAGCATCAGTGATTTTAACCAGGTAATCCGCCGCTTATAAGCTGACTGGGCGGATCTGACACCGAAAACCCACTTCGACCCCAAAAAAAATATCGTCACCAGGATCAGTCAAATAGTCGGGGTTCTAAAAAGTTCTAACTTCGCTTATTAAATCCACATGCTCGCTATCGTTCCCCGCCGTGTGTCCGTTCACTAGTTCGCGCGACAGCCACTGGGAATAGCCCGCTTAACTTACACCTAACCTAATTGAAAATGCTATTCGGAATTTATGTTTACCCCTAATAAAGTTCTGCGGCTAGGGACGTTGTGTACAAGTAGGCGTGGGGTGAATAATGTGCATTAATTCAGCTTATAGCACACTAACCGATATAGCACGTAGAACCGTCCTGCAGTTCTGAATAAAATGCGCTTTTGATGAAATAACACACTAGCTGCCAAACATGATTGAAAGTCGCGTGGCTTACTCGGCTACAGTTGCACTCGTGTAGGCAGCTAGTGTGTTATTTCACAGGAGGTCGTTCGAACCCCGGCTCGTGCCGCTGGGTCATTTAAAAAAACCTACGTACGGGATATTATTTGATACTAGCTTCCGCCCGCGACTTCGTCTGCGTGGACCCGGGATGAAAACTATCCTATATTTTAATCCAGGCTATCACTCTTCGTGCAAAGTTTTAAGAGGCGGAATGTTCTGTCCCTTTTCCGCAAAAAGCACCTTCATATGAAACGATTGTCATTTACTATAACGCTCGCAGATAGTGACGTCACTATCAACCATTGCGACGAACGTTTCTCTTATTAAAAGTCGATGTAATCGATGGATTTGGATAAGATAACCCAGACCCTAATTCGAAAAGATTGTACAAAATACCCATTGTCCACCACTTAAATGGATTTGGAAGGCATTTTAAGGCTTCGTCGTCGTTTGATGCGTTGTTCAACTAAAGATTATCCTTAGAAAATCTGGATAGTTGCAGGTTTGATGTTCAATAAAATGGTAGGTATGAATTAAACCAATCTTAACATGAATTCCGACATTTTCAATTCATATATCAAACCCCGCAATGTAGTTAAACGTACAAGCATTTTCTTGCATGTGTAAATTGGGCTTCAAATCGAGTAAGCGAGAGATAAATACAGACCTGAAACCTATTTTAAATGCCGGTACTTACCTAAATTGGAGCATTTTAACAATTTTCAAAATGTCAACAGCGTATCACTATTAAGTACATAGCTCATTCCACGTAGAAATACATCATCTGTGAAAATTTCAAGTGTCTAACAATCACGGTTCATGAGATACAGTCTGGTGACAGACGGACATACGGACGGACAGCGGAGTCCTAGTAATAGGGTCCCGTTTTACGCTTTGGGTACGGAACCCTAAAGAGGTAGATACCGTGTATTAGCATTCAAATGCAACAAAAATTCCATGCAATGAGCAAGAGAACACGCGAAGTACCTAATTTATAATGTATGCAGACGATGTCTCGCGGAATATCAAGCCGGGATCATTTAGAATTAAGTACAGTAAAAAAACCGGCCAAGAGCGTGTCGGGCCACGCTCAGTGTAGGGTTCCGTAGTTTTTGTAATTTTTTTCAAAAACTATTCAACCTATCAAGTTTAAAATAAAATTTTCTATAAAGTTTTTATAAAGTTCTACTTTTGAATTTTTTTTCATATTTTTAAAACTTATGGTTCAAAAGTTAGAAAGGGGGGGACACATTTTTTTTTACTTCTGGAGCGATTATCTCCGAAAATATTAACATTATCAAAAAAATATTTTAGCAAACCCTCTATTCATTTTTATATACCTATCCAACAATATATCAAACGTTAGGGTTGAAATGAAAAAAAAAACACTTTTATACGTATAGGGGAGGTACAGTCGCCATCAGATATATCGGAGCGGCCAAAGTGCTCACAAATATCTGACCACGTCTCTATTGTCGAGGCATTAGATATAGACGTGTTCAGATATTTGTGAGCACTTTGGCCGCTCCGATATATCTGATGGCGACTGTACCCTAATAAAATAAAATAAATCACTTTTTATTTTACCATTGTCGGCGTGATTGATATTAGTACCAAATTTCAGCTTTCTAGTGCTAACGGTTACTGAGATTATCCGCGGACGGACGGACAGACAAAGCGAAACTATAAGGGTTCCTACTACCTAGTCGACTACGGAACCCTAAAAAAGTGAAGTATCAAAATCTCTAGGTCGTACTATTCCTGTTGCTATATGGCGCCCCTATTATTTTCTAGCCTTTTTGCTATACTCCCTCAGTTTTTTTTCTATTTTAACCTATGGCAACAGAAACTAGTTTCCGACTTATAACACTTTCATATAAATTTTTTTACTCCTAATGACCTCAGGAATGCCTGGTTAAAATCTTTCGGGCTACTCGGGCCCACGGTGTATATGAAGGGCTCCATTGCGTATACAAATTATCATGTTATTCTAGCATGTCGTTTTAAAATGAGAAACAAACTACGTTTGTATGGAGAGTCAAGCGTCCTGGCGACGCTTAAGCGATTATAAATAGAGGATAACTAAAAGGACGATAAAAAAAAGGTTTAAAGATTAAAATTTGTATATTGGTACTTCGTATATTTTTTCATTTACACCAGAGGGGTAATCACGTAACGTTTCGAACGCGCGCTAGGTCAACTTAGCTGTCATTTTTCCATATAAATATTGACATTTCGATTTACCTAACGTACGTCCAAAGCGTTACGTGATCGACCAGCTGAATTGATAAGAATTAGTAGTATCGTATAACCTTAGCGTAGATTACCACAGTAGATTATTACATGGTAAAGAACAGTACGACGGCAACGCATCGTGATAAATTAAAATAGTTATATATAACAAATTCTAAATAGGTTACTGTATATAATCTATGTGTAGTTTAAATAGTATATTTAGAACAAGTTTTCATGAACAATTTGCTAATTTTCAAATACATACAGAATATCGACTTGAGTCATTTTTATGTTAAGGAAACTCTTATAGAAAAAAAGTTTAATATCTGTACAAACATAACTTTTTCAATAGTAAATTACAATTTGTTTCTTAAAAAATAACTGTTGTATAATTAAATTTATTGCATTTAATACTTGTGTCTAATATTCGAACGACATTTGCGGTGGCAAAGTGCAGCAAGAACATTTTTGCAAAAAAACACACATTCATTTTTTTCGATTGCATGTTTTTTTAAGATAGGGTCCCCACAACTAGCAAGGGCTCGGTGCTTAGTTGTAAGGATCCGTCTTCGATACAATAAAAAACAATATTTTAATTGTTATTCCGCATAACATGTAAATAAAATATATACCTTATATTATAATATATTCAAAATTGTAATGGCAGAATCCCGTCATAAATAAATTACTATTCGTGCAAAATTTATGTCCTACATAAAATTCTGGTGTTAATTTACACTGGAAAAGAACATTTGTATTCCACTAATATATTTGATTTATGTAGAATCACACACACATTGGAAGACTATATGAAATTTTATAAAAGAGATATTTAAAAAAGAAATATATGATCAACGTCTCTATTGCTCATGATTTCAGTACATACGAGTTACAATCTTCAATTACTCTAAAAATCTAATTAAGACTATACGGCAATGGTGTTGCAGTTTTATCAATCGAATTATTATTTAATTAAGTATTAGTTTATACAATTACATTAAACATTTATAAGTACTTACGTTAACCGAAGAAAGTTTACATCAATTTAGAATTAAATTCTCGTTGTTTTTCTTTAAAATTTATAAATATATTGGTATGTGTTGTAATTATACAATTTACAGGAATGAATAATATACAATCGTCAATCTGTGTAAGGTGAATACAAGATGTGTAAACTATGATCAGTCGCAGGTATAGTTGATATTTTATAAGTAATATTATTTATGTTCTGTATTTAAAAGAAACTAACACTAGTCATAAGTTAGTTTCTTTAATAATGAATTAATTATAGACCAGTTAGCTGTAATTTACATAGGGAAGCGTTAAAAAAACTATATTTTATACGATTTATCTTATATGGCAATTCATAAAACAGTTTATTATCACTTTATATATTTTGATTTTATTTCATAAGATTAGAAAAATGTACAGGAAGTATTTTGGTGTTCTTTTTTTGGTTAATTAGTATTATTAATGTACATTAAAGCTATCTTAAGTACTATTTACATACAAATTAACATAATTAACGTTTTTAATAATTATTTGCGACCAGCGCTACCGAAATAAATCTTTACAGCAAATATCCTAATTAACTAAAACAGATTAAAGAGACACATATAATATCATTAAAATGTTTTTATCTATATAATATAAAGTGCATTTATTGTTGTGTCAGTGCTTGATCGATAGGCACAGAGGCACAGTCATTTTTATAGTTTATAATAGAATTAATCTACTGGTGATTGAACATACTGTGAGCATTATTTAATAAAAAAATATAAATTCATGGTCTTCATTCTATTATAAAGGTTAAAATATTTAGTGTTATTAATATGTATAAGTCAAGTAGAAATAAAAATACAAAATATATGAAACTATAAGGTATGGTTTAGTTTTAAAGATATGTAGAATTATAAAATGTAAAAATATAAAGTAAACTTGATGATTATTATATAAAAGTTCTTAAACATCAAAAGTTTACTGTAAAAGTAAAATAAAATATGTATTTAAGTACGATTTTCAATAAAATCACGCTCACAAGATACTCAACTTTTAATGTGACAACACGTCTTTACAATGTTTTTATTTCTTTATCAGTGTAAATGAGTAGGTAGTGGAAGAAAATTGGTTGATTTAAAAATGTACTTTACAAACTGAGTCATATACTGTTCAATAATATTCCTTTATTTCCTTAAAAAATATATTATGTCTTGTTTTATGGTAAATAATAAACTGTGTTGAAAAAGAAACGAAATCTATGTTTTTGGTGAGTTATAAGTATTTTTTCAATAAAAAGTATTTTTGATTGTAAATTGGCTATTGGTTGGGTTTAGTGTATTTGAGTCAATCCCATGTGAGAGTAAATATTTAAATGTATGTGTGAACAGCTGCTGCAATAATTTCAATTGCATGAAATTACTTATTTCAGAAAACGGTTGTTCCTATTTTCGTAGGAAGTGAAAATAGTAACAACCACTTTCTTAAAAGTTATTTAATTACAGCACGTAGGTATAAATGTTATGTTCTTTGAAATGATTGTAGCAACTTGTAGAGTGTAATGTATCTTAGGACTTTTAATGTACTAGCAAACAAGTATATAAATACTACTACTTTGTACATATTTTAAGCGCATATGTGTTGCAAGGGGATGATTGATGAAAACTCGTCCGTATCACCAACATGTGTGATAATTGTTTCTGAGTCTTGGATATTGTCTATGAATTAGTATTTATAGTTATCTCTTAAACATTTCCTCGTCTGGCTCCCATAACAGCCTAATTAAGCTTATATTATAGGGCTAGTTCGAATTGTGTAAGATTATCCTCTAATATTGACTAATACCTATAACATTTTTAGTATGACAAATTACTTATGAATATGCAATTCCAATCAAAAGTATTTCACATTAAATATGAAGAGCATCCCCTTGCAAAGAGTGAAATAGTTTACTTTGTTAATGCAAGCTAAAATTTTACCTTTAAAATATATTTTTATGAACTTTAAAGCTATTTAATTCCTTTATTATATTTTACAGTATGTAAGGAATATTTAGGTTATAAGTATAATCAAATCCGTTAGTGTTTGCAGTATTATAGTTCGTCTATACAAACTCTATTAGTATTATCTAGGAAGAATGTTCTTAACCCGTTTACTCTTTATGCAAAACTAGCTGATGCCCGCGGCTTCGACCACGTCGTTATAGGAAAATGTAACATTGAATTTTCCCGTGGGAATTAGATGTTTTCCCGCTGGAAAAAGTAGCCTATGACACTCTCCAGCTTTTAAACTATCTCCATACAAAAAAATCACATCAATACGACGCTCCGTTGCGACGTGAAAGAAGGACAAACATACAAACACACACACTTTCGCATTTATAATATTAGTAAGGATAATATCAGCGCAGTGATAGTTATCTTAATTTGATGGTTTTGGTAAAATATATAAAGTAGGTCTGATTTTCTGTAGTAATTCATCTGATAATAATAATTATTATAATTGTGTTAGTATGCTCTTCTTGATGAATTCTGCTCTACCTGTTTAAAATTCTAGTTTAAATGTTTCCTGCTGTACAATGGTTGTCTGGAGGAGATCGCTTTAAAGCGATAAGACCGCCTATTGTTACCATTATTTATTAAGCAAATTTTTTGTAAGATGTTTCTCTCGTGTCGTGGTGCAATAATAGTACATTGTTTAACGAGGGGCGTAAGTGGAATATTGCGAACAAGAATCTATCAGAAGCCCGACGCCGAAGGCGGAGGGCTTTTGATGACTCGAGTTTGCAATATTCTTACGCCCGTGTTATAAACAATGTTTTTCATCACATTTGCGAGGAAACAAATACATTTTAGATGAAATGAATACAAATCGTAATAAAAACTGCAACATGTCAGTCGTCCATTTTATTGAATTTGACGTGAGGCGCGTATGGCAAAGACCCTTCGGTATACAGCCATGATTTGAAAACACTTAAAAACATTTTACATAGACACTAAATAACTACATATGAAATCTGTAAATAATTCAGTTAAACATGTTAAAGTAGTTTTTTAAGTTAAAATTTATTTATAAATACGTTTTCAGACATCGTATTTGATATAAAACCTCTTTGCTTTGTAACTGCCGCATGAGTGACAGATACAATTTAAGAAAAAAACCATTACGCCCGTGGGCGTAACACAGGCTATTACAGCTCTGTATGTCTGCGCACTATGAAGCCCTTTTCGAGCAAGTGTGATGAAAAGAGTATTTATTATTATTATTATTTGAACAGGCCGTTTAGAATAGTTTGAAACGTAGTTATATTACCTATATCATAAATCATTTCATGTCAACTAGAGTAACAGTATTAGGAAATGGGAATCGACCAAAATATTAAATGTTCAAATATTGCAGTAGGAAGGAAAATATTAACAGTGTGACATTTTAAAGTCAGGTCTTATTTTGTCAAAGTTATAACTAGGTTAGAACAAACTTCCAAAAGAACACCCTATGGTTTTTGCTACTTTTTTTAAATCACTACTAAAATGTATTTTTACAATATTTATACTACAGCAAAATAATATTGTAGTCACTTCATGTTGATATAATTTTAAATATCATAATATTTTTTACGTCACACCTGGCCATAATGTGAGTATTACCGCACGCTACGCGTACGGTAAAACTCGCATTATGGCCAGATGAAGACGTAAAATAGTGTACTCACCACGGGCACTAAAAAAGAAAGCCCTCTATCGCATATTTACAACCCTCGCCTGCGGCTTGGGTCACAAATACCTGCGATTTCGGGCTTTCTTTCTTTCACAGCCCTTGGTAAGTAATGTACTATTTACGTGTAGGTACTATTTTCACATGAAGTAACGGTACTATAATGAAGCCTAAGAATAAGCTGACCTAAGATATAGGTATACTATGATAATGTCAGTTTGTATACAGATTTCTGTTATTATATGATAGCATGTTTTTGTGGTTCTTGGCTCAATCACGGTAATTATAAGTTATAGTGAATTATGATTACCATTGATGTATAAAAAATGACGATTCATATCCGGTTTATATATTTACAAGACAATGTATGTTTTAAAGATAATACGCATTCCTAACTACTGTTTTCAAATGTTTACTGTTAGCAACTTTTGAACCAAAAACCACTAGACCACTGTCCACTGTCACTTGATCACACGATCACTTGATCACATGATCACTTGATCACATGAGATTGTCCTGGCGTTAACGTACATTGTAAAGCCCCGGTGCTGCCCTCTGTTGCGCCATCATGATGCGGTTAGCCACGCACCTATAGCAGCACAGGTAGGCCAAACATCACTTAAACAGTATCCTCCTGAACGCTCTTCTGAAATCCTTGTTAAATATCGTATATATAACAGGATTTAAGACCGAATTCATGTAACCCAGCCAGAACGCTATCGCGAAGGCGCTGCCGGGGATGACACAGTTCCTACACGCCGCTTTAAGGATGTATAAGAAGAAAAATGGAAGCCAGCAAGCGATGAAGCTCCCCATGATTAACCCTAATATCAATGTCGCTCGTTTCTCCTTTTTCCTAGCTAATCTTCTCTTCTCTCTCTCCGGATCTCTAGGCTTATGCGGCTTGGGTAACGCCGGTTCGCATTCGCTCTTCTGCTGGTTTTTCTCCTGTCTCCGCGAGCTCTCCGCTTTTTTCCCGAAGATCGGCTGGCATATGCGCAGTTTGAGAGGCTTGACGACGGCGCAGCGGGACACGACGCCGGAATCTGAAGAAGAAGGGTCGAATTCAGAGACCATGTCGGTGTCTATGGCGACGCTTGGGGCTCTGCAGCGCTCCTGTCGCGGCTCACCGTTCACGGAGAGTGCGGAGCTGCGGAGCTGGCACGTCGCGAGCGGGTTGCGGGTCACTTGCGCTGATGTTACCACCTGGAGCAATAAGGAGAGGGTAACATTATTATTTTATTTATGTATTTAAAACAGGCAACAGAGGCCCATATTACAAATACCTTAAAGACGAACATACATATCAAAATGTATTAAAAAGTACAAAAACGCACTACTACTGCGTTCTGTTGCGCAATTTCGTGGTGTCAGGTAACCAACCGCGGAAACGCCGGAACTAGATTCTTAGTGAAGGTCGATATATGCTCTGTTGAAACTCTTACCACAAAGGAATTCAAATTCACGCTATGGCGAGAACCAACCACACGTCTTCACGCGCACATACTCCACTACCTTCTCGGCTTTCATAGTATTATTGTCGAGGCATGGCAGTAGGCAATTGCAGGCTGAGCATAATACGCTCCACATAAGTTTTCGGCTTAGAGTTAGCCTCAGGTCGCCCCCCGCACACCCGTCGCAACCCCTCTGACACCTCGCTACTAGTAGCTAACATCAGAGATGCAAAACTTACGTGGCGCTTATTATAATAGTGTTAAACGGACGAACTTGCGAGAGAGCGAGCGACACGGTGCCCACGCCCACCTCGCTCACTCATCGTCGCTGATGTTACTAGATGACTAAACAGTATGGTACCACCCAGCGAGAAACTTGCGAAGATGGGTAACGTTACTGGTACAGTTTATGATCGGTCGAGTGTTTGTAACACTTTGGGCGATTTCCTTGTCTCATCGACTGGTTAATTAACCATTTATGTGTGTCCAATCGGAAAGATAGCCACGCCATTACAGAGTTTTATCACTGTTGAGTTTCGTAAAGTATCTACTAAATCTAACTTTTAATGATAACTGATAACTCGCTTATGGTTATCTCGCTAGCGAAATTGAATGCAGCTACAGGTAAGTTAGTTACCTTGAGCGTGTCTTTCCTCTCCTCCTGCGGCGGCGGCAGCGTGTCGCCGGCCTCGCTCGTCGATATATCGCTGGCGAGATCACACGTCACCGTGGGTATTGGCACCTGTTGTGCCTCTATAGTAGATATTTGACTTACTCTGAAACAAATTGAGATTTGAACCGGTTTAAAAAAAATGTGTGTGTGCATTATAATTAATTAATGGATGGTATCCGGCATTACTTTGCGGAAATGATATGATATGTTTCTCGAAGTATAATATATTCCTAACCTACCCTATTCCGCTAAATAAATCGAATAATGTATTCTGTAGCGCAATAGCAAAGGAATATAGGTATTTCTAGAAACAGGCAATACAATATTTTCATTTTTGCTTTCATTTGAAAGAATCGCATGTAGACCACGTAAGTATTAAAAAAATAAAATATTATAATTTATAGTCAAAAATTCTTGTTACAAACTGATAATTTAAACTTTCGCGCCTAAACGCATCTACACTATCTACAGTTCCTGCGACGTCACTCATGTGTGTCACTTGCCATATTTGTATGTCCGCCGTTCGTCCTTAGATGTCATAGAGTTGCTTAAGTTTTGACTTTTTAAGAATAAGAATTTATTTATTTTGACAGGAGTGACGTCATCAGACGCTGATTGTTCGATTAAAACACGTTCCGTTTCACATTACTTCAAATCGTAATTATTGTTTGAAATTAGTAAAAATTTAAGTAAAAACGTTTCAGTAGCTATTATTTTATGTTTTTTCAACATTTTGATCACAAAATAATGGTAAATATTATAACTAACCTTCCAACCCAGAGGGAAAACCAGACCTTATTGGGATTAACCCGGTTTCCACACGATGTTTTCCTTCACCGAAAGCCACTATCCAATCCTACTAATATTATAAACTACCTTCCGCCCGCGATTTTTTCAACATTTTGGTCACAAAATAATGGTAATAGCTGCATCTTCTCTATTTGAAATTAAAAATCGGCAATATGTTTTCTCAAAACTCAGTGATTACTTTTTTATTTATTTAAACGGCCAAAAAGTTAAAATTAAAAAACATGATATCCGCGCTTCCGAGCACGCACTTCCATCTCGCTCACGCTTATGCTCAGTGAGAGGGAGAGAAGACCATGAACATACGGCGCCTTAATGCCCACATTCTTCGAAGATTTTTATTATTTTACGAGTCACAAGAAGCTGCACTCCATACAAACGTAGTTTGGTTCTCACTTTAAAAGGACATGCCACAATAACTTGAAACTTTGTAGACACAACGGGAACCACCATATCTAGGTGGTTTTTTGCTGTTGTCCACGTTAATCCCCTAGCCTGATCCCCCAGGGGAAAAAAACGGTTAGGTTGTTAGTTGAACTGCGACCCTACAGCGCGCGAGCCGAGCGAGCGAAGCGAGCGTGACGCGGCAGCGTCCGGCGAAGCGCCATAACCGAACATTATCATTTTTTCCTAGTTGAATATAAAATAATTGCCGCTAATTCCCCTGGGGGATCAGGCTAGGGGATTAACGTGGATAACGTGGTTTTTTTCTGTTAAATTTATTTAATTTATACGGACACAAACTAGTTTCCGGCCTAGATATGGCGGATCCCATTGCGTGTACAAAGTTTAATGTTATTCCAGTATGCCGTTTTAAAAAGAGAACCAATCTATGTTTGCATGGAGAGCCGACTTGAGCCGCCGTGATGGGGACTCTTAATAAACACATTCTTCTGAGTTTTGTAATATTAAGTGATTGATGGAATCAGGTGTTAATTTGCGAAATACCATGATAATTTGAACGTTATATTCCTTTGCTAATACGTTCGCGCTTTGTGGATCAGGCAGATTGTTCCAAAGGCTAAGTTGGCTAGCCGCCGGCCGCGCATACCTGGATGTTGCAGATTTGAACCCTGCTGGTCGGAGCGATAAGTGTTCCATTTGATTTGAAATTTAAAGATAAACGCACTATGAAAGTTTCACGAATACAGCGAAAGAAAGGTAAATGCGCCATGACTGTTACCTATTATTAGAATTACTATCCAAGCCCTGCGGCATGGGAATGGAGGGGGTGGGCGGCATCGGCCGCGTACCCTTCGGAGGGTTGCTGAAGCTCGTCTGCTGCTCGTTCTGAAACATACACACATGAGGGCATTAGGAATAATGTATTAAATACGTTCATAATATTGCATTGTCTCCGAACTTACTTAATTATGCCGAATTTTAGCTCAATCGGATACAGGCAAATGTCCGGAAAATGGTTTACAAATTTTGACGGACTTACCACATAACAATTCATGTACAATTCAATTTAAAAAATAAAAGCCTATTACAATCTATCGTAAAATCTAGCAATCTTACTGTGACCGAAAACGCGAGCCGAAAGAAACTCACTTTGTCTTAGTGTGTCCCTTTCTGATAAGTATTTTTTATATGGCAAATGCCGTGCAGTCGCGTTTTGTGCACATAATATATTCAAATAATTATTTTACACTGGTGTCACGTGGTATATATTTATGTAGCTTTATTTCTGGAGTTTCGACACAGTTTGACATAACGGTGCAACCCGTGTCAAAACGTCAGAAATAAATGTGAATATAAATTCATGTTAACACCGTGTAAAATAATAATCAACTCACGGAACGTATAATGACACGTCACTGAAAGAAAGAAAGAGAAAGAAGAAATAAAGAAATATATTTATTTGGTGTAATTATACATGAGTTTATAAAACTTAAATACACCAAAATTGATGCCACTCAGCATATGCCACCAGCAATATATGCTAATGGCGCTGGTTTTTAGGGCACCCAGAGAGAGAGATACAGTTTTTTAAATTTAACTTGAAATTACAACTTATAGGTAATAAAACTTAATTAAAAAGGAGGAGAGG
Organism: Epinotia ramella; assembly: GCA_947578815.1. Taxonomy (NCBI): domain Eukaryota; kingdom Metazoa; phylum Arthropoda; class Insecta; order Lepidoptera; family Tortricidae; genus Epinotia; species Epinotia ramella. The sequence goes on from OX388221.1 coordinate 846,727, forward strand.
ACGCTGGCCAATGAATTAATTCAAAGCTAGGTAGCTGTTTACAAATAGGGTCTAAGGTATGATGATATGCAGGTGTAGGTGTGACGTCATTTACAGGTATTAATAAAAATTCAAAAGCTATGTGGATTGTCTGCTTATGCATTAGATATTCGTAGGTTGATAAGATACATTTTAATTTGGTACTTAAATGATGCAACGGATATACAGTTTTTGATAGATGGTGGAAGATCATTCCAACACTTCGTGGCAGCGCATTAAAGGTCATTTTAGGCAATTAGTCGAGAGGCCCTTCGGGACCTGACTTAAGGCCGCTTTGGACCTGGTGTCCTGGTTTTACCCCAAGTGCACTAACGGGGGGCTGGGGGAGGGGTGATAAACCATCTCGCTCAAATCAGTGAGTGTGAGTGCAGTTAGTCAGGTCCAAAGGCCACTTTAGGAAGAAATGTAAAATAAACCTTGCCATGTAATGGCTGTCCTGGAATTTATTAAGGAATAATGAGTAACTGTCATTCACGAATATGCCAGGGTAATAACAACTTACTGCCTACCTACTCATAAATATGCTAGAATATCTTCTAGTTGTGACAAGAAAATAAGTAATTGCATAACCCCACCGCACCGCACGCAAGTTGGTCAACAGTCAGTGAACTAATGAAGTCGTCAACATGATCTATACTGTTCGTGGCACCAGTTGACATGTATGTCATGTTTAGTAACACGCTATGAGGGTATTATGTCATCCTGGGCATAAATTAAAAGCAGGTGGTACGTACTAATACTAACGTAGTTTATAAAAGCGTTATTGTATCAATCTTTTATTGCCGACTATATATACTGCGCAAAACAAAATAAGGGCCACATACATTTTACTATTTTATGGTTAAGTATTGGACATACACTAAGGTCAGTTCGGGTATGTGCGCCACAGGGGAAAGTGCCCCCCGGGGTAAGTGCTGATATTGATTTAAATGACTGAATGATGAATGAGGCGCACTTTCCCCGGTGGCGCACATACCCGAACTGATTTAATTGATACGTGGCTAATTAATGATGTCCCATATCCTTCAGAATCCAACCTACTTCATGCTGGTGTTAAGTATAGTAGTTGAAAAAAATATGTATTACTGTTAAATTTAATTTTCGCGTAACGATCATCATACTTGTGGCCCTTAATTTCTTTTGAGTATAGTATACTTTTTTGCACAGTCATTGGAATAACTACTTACTGAGAGGATTGTAAGGCTCAATTCAATCCTTATTAAGGTCGTCATAGCTCCCGAGGATATACTATGTTGAGATTGTGGAACCTGCTTTCGTCTCTAGCAGTCAACACAACGAATTCTCAAATCAATAAAGAGTCGGCAGCGCGCTTGTTCTTCTAGTGTCGCAAGCGTTCAAAGACCAAACCATACAGACAGGCCGTATGCTTGTTTGCCACCATCGTACCTAATATTAAAAAATACTTCATTATCAGACCTTCCGTCTCCATGATCAGACCAGACGCGCTATTATTTTCGATTAGTTCGGTTTGCGCAGACTTCACCGATTCATTATTTTACAAGTCTAATATAACACAATAACACGTTCAGCAGCGCATTTACAGGGTGTCCAATAACCAGCTTCTAAATCACCGGAAAAATACAGGATCAGGATCGGATCTTCTATATTTAATATTGCATTGCCATCCGACTTACACAAGTGTACAAAACTGCAACTCGATTGGACTTGAGGAAAACGCTCGTAAAATAAAGCCGTAAATACTCACCGGCCTCGGCCTCGGGTTTTTCCTGATTCCCCTTCTCGCTCTTGCCTTTGCCGCGTAGTATATCCGTATGTACACGAACACCATGATGCACGACGGGATGTAGAAACTGCCCAGCGCGGAGTAGACCACGTAGCCGATGTCGTCTGACACCTGGAGACAATAATAATGACGTGGATTAAGGCACGGTAATTATTAGCTTAAGGTATCTTAACTAGGGCTCAGCCTACCCGTGAAAAGGCGTACGCTGTAAATACCGACGTTGCGGCGCCAGGCCTTTAAAACGTTATAAAATGAACCGGAATTATAACGGTATATTCCGTTAGTGTTCGAAAATTACGTTATAACAAAACCAATATTCTCCATAACGATATAAATACCGTAACAGAATGAATAACAGAACGATATATAATAACGTTATAATATCGTTTTAAAATGCGAGCCGCGCGCTACGGCTGCGCCGTTGCCGCTCTGTGCCAATGCCAACATGCCACCACGTGGGCCGTAGCGCGACGTGCGACGTTGCCGTTACGTTGTTCTAGCTTCTAAATCTTATTAATGCTTGTTTACCTCGATCATTTGCAAATTGGTTGTGAATTGTGAATATTTGGTTGGTTGCGACGATAAATGGCGGAATAAAAATGGGACGCAGGAAACGCAACGCTGTCCACAGATTCGTAGACTTGCTCATAAATAAAAAGAAAGAGTGCCAATCTTAATAGCCCCTAGGTATACACTATTACAATATGTAAGAGGGTCAATATTTTTCAATGTTAATTGTTTGTCTCGGCACTAAATCGCAGACTCCCAGTATTAGGACCTATTCCAAACAAGCCCTACGACCGACGGTGTTGCCGTGAGCAAAAAATTATGCATAGGTATGTTGGTATGTGCTTTTGTTCATCATAATAAAATTAAAATATACTTTTAGTTTCCGACATTTTATTTTATTTTTGATTTAGAGCCATTCCGAAAACGACACGTTAAATAAAATCTGATTATGAAACTAAAGAATGTGTGAATTTTCGATTTCGGTTCTTCGCCATAATCTGTCTAGATAGGCTCACGATAGATAGGGGAGACCAAGGACGATTGGTACACATAAATATATATCGATCCTCCTTTTCTTACGATTCATCCTCCTTTTCTAATTAATCCTTAGTCACTAAATATTTATGTAAATAACTAGCTGTTGCCAGCGACTTCGTTCGCGTGGAACTTGTTATGGTCTTAGAAAAAATATTGCTATTAAATTATGTTCGGTGCAAGCTATTTATCGCTGTCCCAAACACACTTCTACCATCTTAAAGATATACAAAAACTATCCTATATCCTTCCAAGGGTCTCAAATTATCTGTACGGGAAATTTCATCTAAATCCGTTCAGGGATTAGACCTACGTAAAAGGTAACAGTGCGATGAGTTCGTTAGTTTAAATTAATAAATCTAAATTGAAAACTTCGTTTTTACAAACATAAATATCTTAAGAATCATCAACAGACGTTTTCATACAGTATTAAAGAAAAATATATTTTTTATGTCTACTAAGCTACATTACTGTTATAATAATAAGTACCCAATGTTGATTAAATCTATTCGATTCTGGGAGCATCGCAGTTCTAACCTAACCTATCCTACATTTCTGGTAACTGTTCAAATCTGTAAGTCTTACTTTAAAAAAGGTCTTGCTCTGTATACAACCTTCAAACCTTTTAACTCTCTTAGGAGATGAATAAAAAAAACGCTGAAATCGTTTTCTAATCATTAAACAAACGGTCCATAACCTAAGTAATAAATCTATTATTTTAAAAATATCTTGCTCTTCGTATAAACTTTGAACCCCCTAGAAACCCTCTTGGGGGATGAATTTCAAAAACATTGAAATGTATTTTTTAGTTTTAAACAAACCGTCTACAATCGTAGTTACACTAATGTTTTACTTTAAAATTGTCTTGACCCTATACGGCCTTCGAATCCCCTTTAAATTAAACACTCTTAGGTGATGAATAAAAAAATCTACTAATCTGCTCTCTCTATTTTAAGACCAAAATTAAAAAATCTTACTTAAAAAAATACTTTTCCCTCCATATAAACTTTGAAGCCCCATTAACGCCTATAGGGGATGAATTAAAAAAAAACTCTGAAATCAGTTTTGTTGTCTTTTAACATACAGACTAAGACTGACATTATAAATATCTTACTATATTTTCTTGCTCTCCATATAAACCTTGAATACCGTTTTAACACTTTTAACCCCCTTAGGGGTGGTATTTTTCCAAGACGATGTAAGGATTTTTTTTTTCTAATAAGTAATCGTACCACAAAGTTGACCATCTCTAGCTCAAAAAAAATGTTTCTCATCCTAATCTTGCATAAGTACCTTTTTAACCCCCTTAGGGATGGAATTTTCTAACACGTTAAAAGTACTAACTGTTTTTCTATTCTAATAAGTAATCTTTCTACAACGTTTCAAATCTCAAGCTCAAAAAAAGTGTTTCTCATACAAACCTTTCACCCCTATTTAACCCCCTTAGGGGTGGAACTTTCTAAAACGCTGACAGTCCTTTTTTGTATTGTATTTAGTAATCTTTCTACAAAGTTTGAAGTTTCTAGCTCAAAAAATAAAGTTCCCTCCATACAAACTTTGCACCTCTATTTAACCGCCTTAGGGATGAAATTTTCTAAAACACAGAAAGTACTTTATTCTATTCTAATAAGTAATCTTTCTACAAAGTTTCAAGTCTCTAGTTCAAAAAATAATGTTTCCCCCATACAAACATTGCACCCCTGTCCCCTACTTAACCCCCTTAGGAGTGGATTTTTTTAAAACGCTGCAAGAACTTTTTATGCATCTTAATAAGTAATCTTCCTACAAAGTTTCAAGTCTCTAGTTAAAAAAAAAAGTTTCCCTCATACAAACTTTGCACCCCTAATTAACCCCCTTAGGGATGGGATTTCCAAAAATTCCATCTTGTCCCTTCTTTTTAGTCCCAGTAGTTTCGGCTGTGCGTTGATGAATTAGTCAGAAACATTTGATGCGGGTATTTAAATTATAAATAATTTACCATGTTATAACAATGCCATTAATATCTGGGGGCACGGTAGTGCCCCCGCCAAGTCGAGCGCGAAGCAAACACTGCCGTACCATCCTTTACTGGAACCATTTCGCCACATTTTCAGGCCCCTATTTGAGAACCTCTGGATAAGACCAGAATGCAGAAATTTTCGTCATCCAGTAAGCTATAATCACATACTTAAAATCCAAAATTTCAAGTCTGTAGGTCATTTAGTTCCGAAGTTAAGCGAAAGCAAAGTTTCGCATTTATGACACTCACTCACTCATGATCATCAAAATAGAACTAGTACTTCCCATAAACTCAGAGAGCTGAAATTTGGTACAGTTAGGGTTTAATGGCCACATAAAGGGAAAACTATAAAAAATTGCTATTTCAACCCAGTTTTCTAGATACACCAACTGTATACATTACTTTGTAATCCTATACAAATATATAGGATTACAAAGTTACATTTGCAGTGAATGGGAAAATTCAAAAGCAAGAATGGGCCTGCATTCATAGTTTGTATGTATGGATAACACATTACCCTACAAAAAGAAGTGAGATTCCATAAAAAACACTCCATGTAAAAAAGAGGCCAAGTCTCGAAACTCTTCCACCGTAAAAAGTTGTGAGATATTTCGTAGAGCCAAGTTTCAGGCATTCTTATTAATCTTTATTTGCTTGCTAAATCAAATTTTGTGACTTGGCAATCACACAATACTACATAATTTTAGGTAAGTATGCAAAAATCTATAAATACAGTTAAGTTGTGTGATTGCCACGTTGCAGAATTTTATTTAGCAAGCAAAAACATTCCATGTAAAAAAGAGGCCAAGTCTCGAAACTCTTCCACCGTAAAAAGTTGTGAGATATTTCGTAGAGCCAAGTCTTAGGCATTCTTTAATCTTTATTTGCTTGCTAAATAAAATTCTGTAACTTGGCAATCACACAACTTTCCTGCATGAATGGATTTCTGCATACCTATAGCTATGTAGTATTGTGTGATTGCCAAGTCACAAAATTTTATTTAGCAAGCAAATAAAGATAAAAGAATGCCTGAGACTTGGCTCTACGAAATATCTCACAACTTTTTACGGTGGAAGAGTTTCGAGACTTGACCTCTTTTTTACATGGCATGTTTTTTATGGGATGATGCATTTCCGATTAATGAGGCACAGAGTAGCTAAAGACAATCTGATTTGAAAATTATTAGTCAGGATATTCGTATCAGGCTACAACCTGCGCCGACAAGCCGAGCAAATCGAAAAATTCTGTACCTATTTTACTATGACGTCGTGCACTCTAACAAACAACCTACGTTACGTAATCACATCGCTTACATTGCACGAGTAGGCTATACCTATACTGAATGCGAGAAAGGGGTAGCCTATAACGTTATAACATTATTATATCGGTTAAAAAAGTATCGGTTTTATATTAATGGTTTAGATTTATAACGTTATAATGGATATCGCTATACAGCGCGTCAAATATCGTTTTTGAGTATAGCGGTTTTAGGAATAATAACGTTATAAATGATAGCGCTATACGAAAATAGCGCTATTTAAAGGCCTGTGCGGCGCCGAAGAAATACACCGCGCGGCGTCGTGAGAATCCACCGTCACCGTGGATTGGATTTCTACGGCGCCGCACCGTGAGGTTTTACGGTGCGCGCCGCGCCGTGAAAATACACGCCTTGCCGTGGACATGTAGCCAAGTCTTAAGGGCGTAAATTCGAAAAAAATCGCGTTCTTTGAAACTATTGAAAACAGACTGTTTCGAACTTAACATTTGCTACTGCTCCAAAACTGCAACTGATATCACTTATTCATTAATCTAAACTCAAAATGCACTCCACACATATGCCCTTGTGGCACGGACGTGGACCAACTGGGTCACCACGGACTATGTTGTCAAAAAAGTGCAGGCCGCTTTTCAAGACATGCGACTCTTAATGACATAATCCGCCGGTCTCTTGTCACCATCAAAGTGCCTGCTCGGCAGAGAGTACAACTATGTACCATTTGGCGTCGAGACCCTCGATCCGTGGGGTCCCAGTGGCCAAAAGTTATTTGCGGAATTTGCGAAACGTCTGGTTGACGTAACTGGTGACCGAAGAGCTGGCGGATTTCTCGCGCAACGCATCAGCATTGCAATTCAGCGAGGAAATGCCGCCAGCATCCTCGGTACAATGCCCCGAGGACCTTTTTTAGATGTAACTTAGTTTTATTAATCATTCAATACAATACAATACAAATATCTTCTCTATATTGCACAACTCGCACAACGAAACAGTTACGAAGAGACACAAAACAATAACATGTAGATAGAGACGGTCAACAGGCAATCTTATCGCTGAAGAGCTTTTTACAATATATTATTATCTTCAATTTCGCTCGTTTGAAACCGTTAATCTTCAAAGCAAGGATACTACATATTTCCAACCACACCAACGTCTTAAGTAAGCATTCTTTTCAAAAAACAATACCTTTCAAGTAACGTAAAGAGGGTAAATCCTCACAAAGGATCCCATACTAATCGACACAATGCCTCAATATATTCACATGTCTTGGGATGATTGAAAATTGTGTAACCCATAGGGGCTCGAAGCGTGAAAAATTGGCGTAAACTTGCGAAGTTAGCTCGTTAAAGAGACGTTGATAGATCGGGTGGAGACTTCTCATATACGTGAATTATATAAGTGTCTAAAATTTATGCCTCTTATGTTTTCCTTGGTTACTTTAATGGCTTTTTACAGGCTATCCTGCTACTTTGAGCTATGCTAATGAATAATGTTGTTTTTTGGTCAGGTGAACTCACACAAAACCTTTTTTTGTAATTTATTTCAATGTTTGAATTTTTAGTTTAGTATACCAAAATACTTTGTCAGAATAATTTCTGAAAAGAGGCTTATACATATATGAACAGTGCAAATTAAATTAAATCTCGGAAAAGGGGCATTTTCATTTGGGCATACTTTCACAGCCGTGAAAATCACTGCAATACGATTAAAATCAGTTAACGATTCTGCTTTTCTCGGATATCATCGCCTCCGTGTCGCCTCCTAAATCCGGAAATGGAAATGACACGAAATACATTACCACGATTTCTTTTAGGTAGCATTCAATTTGAAGTATCATAAACGCAATGTATAGCACCTGCCAAGATGACATTACTAACCGGTAGACCTAAGAAATTTATTATGCAGAAGCGACATGAATTTGAACATTCATTATTTATTGAAGCTATACTTGTATACAATATATAAATAAATACATAATATATATAATTCAATATTTTGCTGTTTGATGTAAGTAACAGTACGATATTACGTCGGATTAATAACCACCAAATTAAAAAAATTAAGGCGCAGCGCGGAGAGAGACACAAGTAGAATTCTAATTATTTCCGCGCTGCGCCTTCCGGTACGTGGAAAAATAATGTTCTATTCTAAACCCGCTAACGCCAGTAACTCGCACCGGCAATATTCTTATTTTGAACCGGTCTATTGTAAGAATTAATCATTGGGTCCATTGTCCACCTTCAATGGCCGACACCGCCTTGTCTTGGCTTTGTCGGCTGCGAGATATCAGCCCGGACATGTAAAACTAATAAAAGATCGTAGATTGCGAATACGGCTGAAAGTGCATTTGGGCCGATCAACTTTTTCTTATTTACCTACAGATCATAGAAAGACGTATTTACCTAAAGTGACGATGACGTTTTGGCCAAGGTCATGGAATTTATATAAGCCGAATTTCAGCTCAATCGTGTAGTGTATTGATAAGATAAGATAAGACAATTCTTTATTAACGCCACAATGACGGTTACACAAAACATATCAATGCAGCAACAAGCGACGCCCCACTCAGCATATTGCCACGACAAGGCACTGATTTTCAGTGGGGCCCTAGCTAAAAAACCACTATGATATAATTAAAACTAAAACTAAACGAATGACGAATCAACTAAACGATCAGCCAAACTTTTCAAACGTACCGTCATGATGCTAGTTTCCGACCGCTACCCAACCAATTACACGGGAAGAAAAGAATTAAAAAAGTACAAAGGAAAAGGAGATTACATGTAGGCATTTAATATTGATCAACAGGTAAGAATTTAATGCCAGTCCTAAAACATTAAAAGTGAGAGCGTATTAGACGTATATTTACACATATGGAAAAATATTTATTTAGCTTCGCCTAATTTATTATTTAAAAAACCGGCCAAGAGCGTGTCGGGCCACGCTTAGTCTGGTTCCGTAGTATTTCGTCCAAAAAATATTTTGTAATTTTTTTCAAAAACTATTCAACCTAACAAGTTCAAAAAAAAATTCCTAGAAAGTTTTTATAAAGTTCTACTTATGAGATTTTTTTCATATTTTTAAAACTTATGATTATTTCAAAACACGAAGTCAAGTCATAAGTAGGCAGACAAGACATAAGATAATGAACCTTTTGTACAACCTTTTGTCGTTGTCACAAAATGATATACAGGAGGACTGTTCATAATACGTGCATAATAATTTTCAACCGGCTCCCGGAAGATTTTTAAGTGCTCACAGGAAACGCTTTCAAACGCAGCCTCACAAATTGGCTCCTTGAGCATTGTTTTTATAACGTGAAAGCTTACCTGGAGCACAACTGAAAAGGAAATATGAATTTAAATTATTATTACTTACTCCCGCCTCGATAATGCCTCTTTCATTATGTTATAAATTACTCAATGCTATTATAACTATTGATTTTTGATTTGAATTATGTGACATGAACTTATTTATTTTGAATTATTAATTATTTTTGATGTTTTAAATTGTACCTATTATGTTAATTATTTGCACGCCTGCTCGCGGGCTGATATAATGTACCTTTTGAATGTAAGACCTTGTAAACTGTATCGGAGCAAATAAATATTTCTGATTCTGATTCTGATTCTTATGGTTCAAGTTAGAGGGGGGGGACACATTTTTTTTTTACTTCTGGAGTGATTATCTCCGGAAATATTAACATTATCAAAAAAATGATTTTAGCAAACCCCTATTCATTTTGAAATACCTATCCAACAATATATCACACGTTAGGATTGAAATGAAAAAAAAAAACACTCCCCACGTTACGTATAGGGGAGGTACCCTAATAAACTAAAATAAGTCACTTTTTATTTTACCACTTTGTCGGCGTGATTGATATACATATTAGTACCAAATTTCAGCTTTCTAGTGCTAACGGTTACTGAGATTATCCGTGGACGGACGGACAGACAAAGCGAAACTATAAGGGTTCCTAGTCGACTACGGAACCCTAAAAATGAAGTCTACATTTAAATTTAAACCCGTTAATTGTTATTGGTGGTTGTATTGCTATCCTTATCACGTGCGCATACGTCACGATGGCCGGAGTGGGGGGGCAGTACTCGTCCGACCGTTGCCGGGAGTGGTGGTGTGCTGTCGAGCCAAGGAATTGTAGCAACACAGATATACCTATGAACGAAGTGAACACTACAAATCGTATACGGGCAAGCGGCTGAAAAATGGGTTGCAAATTTCGAAAGGAAAATTGTATAATCATTCTCGTAGCGTCATTCCCGGTGGTGCCCTAAAGGAGCCCGGGGTCCGCTTTGATACTACTAGACTTGGCATAGGCACTAGTTGAAGTGAAAACTTCTTTAGCGGCGCTGAGCACTTTTTGGGATGATGGGGAAAAATTGTTAAATACGCGACAGAGTGTTGTGACGTCAGATGTGAAGGAGGTCACTTTTTGCTGCTAGCCGATTCGACTTCATTCTGAACGCTATTCGTAAGAGTATAAAGCTGTTAAACACTTTTTGCAACAGCATATTCTGCAAATAAATTTGTAATTTTAACCAACGCGTCCTTCACCGTTTTGCTATTGAGAAAATTCGAATAGTTCGAATTTGGGCGGTATTCCTAAAGAGATAAAGCTTAGAAAAATATTTACCAACGGCAAAAACAAATTGATATTTTGGTCGCCACCGCCGCCTGCTGTTCTTGCAAATTCGAATAGTTCGAATTTAGACGTTATTCCTAAAGAGATAAAGCTTTGAAAAATATTTGGCAATGGCAAAAACAAGTTGGTATTGTGTTTGCCGCCCCCCGTCGGCGCGCCGACGGGCGAGCCGGCGGCCCGTCGCACCCAACGCGCCCGCGGCCCATCTGCCTAAATAATTGATAATTGTTTATAAATTTGCGTCAAATTCATTTTTAGGGTGACACCGTAAGATGTCACGTGACCTGATCGAAAAACTGTTACAATGTTATTGAGTTTTCACTTCTGCCGGCACTCCCGGAGTGCAACCCGGTCTTTTTTTTACGAAAGCAACTGCCATCTGACCTTCCAACCCAGAGGCAAAACTAGGCCTTATCAGGATTAGACCGGATTCCTCACGATGTTTTCCTTCACCGAAATGCTAATAACGGTAAATTTTCCGTACATAAGGTCCGCATAACTCGTATTTATGTACAGTCAGGTTTAATAACATGTATACGAAATATACGGATTCGAACCTATGCCTGGAGAAAAGGATTGCATGCATACGTAACTCTTACTTAACTTTATATGGTAACGTACTTAATATAACCATAGCAGGTTAATTCTACTTTGTAAAAAAAGGTTTATATCTCATATCGAGGGCCCATTTGGATTGCTCAATCTGTTTAGACCTTTTATTAAGAGATTAAGTATTAGCCTAAAAATGAAATTCCGGACGATGAAACATAACGACGCATCTTAATCGTCCAATTTGCAGTTTAGGATACTGAGTCATCTTACGGAACAATTATATTCACCATTGTTTCACGTTTTGGAGGTAGCGCAGCGGATACCTAGCTACGCGTTCTCATTGCTGAGGGGAAGTCGTAACTTTTCGAACGCACGTTAGAACAACTCAACTGTCATTTTACATCTGACGCGCGTACATTGCGTTAAGTATGTCATCGACCTGCTGCTGATGCTAAAAAGTTTTTTTAATGCCTTGCCTTTCTAATGGTAAGCAGCCAGCATTCACCGCCGCGCCGTTTGGCTCTGTGAAAAATGAATGCATCCGAATGGATAGACGGCATATTTTCACTACATTCACGAGCCGTTACTTAGTCGTGGTTGTGTTGTTTCAACGGGTTCGGTACCAAAGGCCTAAGTTCCATTTAGCCTTGGCATTCAAAACATCTTAGGTTGTAAATTGTCTGGGTAGCAAAATGTCTTGGTCTGTAAAACGCCCTCATTGCTATACGCCTTAGTAAGCGGAATGACTCGGCTGTAAAAAGACTTAAAGTCGTAATGTCTTAATAGGTAAATGGTCTGGATAATCTTCGCGGCAAATATTATAGAATGTCTTGATAGCATAAAGACTACGTAGTTATATCGTAAAATATAAAAAATGTCTTAGTAGCAGTTTGTCCAGATTGTCTAATGACAATACTTTATTTTATTATCACCTCCTTAGTACTTCAAATTCAATTACAGGCCACTTGATATTTATTTTTCATACAATGAAGTCGTTTAGCAATCATGACGTTTCTACCACTGGCTCATTTTATAGCTAAGACGTTAATCAAACAAGATCATTTGATAACATAGTCCTTAATACAATCAAGACGTTACACAATTGAGTCATTCTGCTTATTAGTTATTTTCACGACCTAGACGTTTTGCTACGTATGTCTTTCTGAAACTAAGACAATTTTGTAACCGTGGTATTATACAAAAAAGTCATTTTGTACACTTGGTCAGTGTACTACTAAGATGTTTTGAATGCCAAGACTAAATGCAACTTAGGCCTTTGGTACCGAACCCGTTTCAACAATCACTGACGCGCCATGGCATCCAAATGGGTTATTGTTTCAAGGTTGAATTACATTAAGACAGCGCGTTGGCACATCGCCATCACGATGGCCTTCCATCCGTATGGATATCCACCTGGCCGCGCGAACTGACTTTAAACACCGCTGTAACATGCCAGGAGCGGGGGGAGACGTGAGTGAAACCGCAGTGTAAGGTAAATATAACTTTTATTTACTACGTACACTGATCGGTAGTATCAATACCGCTTACTGGCGAAATGGTCCGGGAACCGTCTGCATCACACAGTAAAAGGCAGGAGTTAATCTAGTGAGCCGGGAGTCCGTCAGCACTGGAATAATCCAAGGAAGAAAGATACATTGTGAAAATCCATAATCCTAGTTACTAGTTCTATTTTGACGCCACCGCCATCTAGGGGAATATTGGATACTTAATGTAGTTACTCTACTCGCCACTGGATGGCGTTAGTAGTGGTCACTTCTGTTGCGCCAAGCTATCGGTGTTACACCGCAGTTTTGACATACATGGACCAATTTTGACAAGGCACTCCTTACTGGCTTAGAGCGGTCGTCAATGGGTAGCTTAACAGGCGCGGTCACGATTTACATAGCGGGCAGGCGGATAATAAGACTGCAGCCTTATTTCATACCTACTAGTACTTAGCCATCTAATTAAAACTTTCAATCTTATTTTTACGACATTTTTAAAAAAGTTCCTTAATGTGCACTTTTTATAGCTAGTTTCGGAGACCACCTTATTTCATTGCTTACTTAGGTACTTAATTACTGGAAGTACCTACTCAGGCCTATTAATAGCAACTTTAACTATAAGGGCGAATATCCACCAGTGACGTGCGATGATCTGTATTTATATATTCCTCGCATGGTTGACAGCTAAGTGTCAAATACATGAAGACACAGCTTCGCACATTGTAATTAATGGTCACGATTGGTCAGGCCTTTGAATACCGCTATCTTATCACTTATAATGCATATCGTTATGATACCGCTTTTTTTCTTATCGTTAGAAAGGCCTGTTAATGGTTCGCCTCTCTAAGTCTTTTCATACATTTCTAGTTCTCATTCTAGGTTTTATTACATCACAGTCCTGATCATGTACCTAATCACTACTATCAACATGTATACATCGTTGCACCTTATAATATGTAATAAGGTGCAAACACGTACAAATCATTATGCAATGTATGGTCGAGATTATTGAATGTGACCGATTTTTTATAAATCTGTCATTGGAATTAGAATCTTGTACCTTGAACGATAGAGTTGCTATTTTATTGGATTACTTCGATGCAATTCTGCCAACTCAAATAATCTCGAGTTTAGCTAATACGGAACCCGAATTAAAGCAAACGAGTCGAACTCATTTCCTCGCGGATATTAAGGCGGTGCAAAGGAAATTAAATTTTAAGACGTTGGAATAAATACCCATTCCGTAAAGCTGCCAAGCTGTGGGACTAAGTACGTTCAAGTCTCTTTAGCGAAGGGAGGTCGTTAGGAGTGTTAAATACAAATTTACATTTTGCCGCTCGAGATAATAATAATAAAAATGTTGCTCTGTCAAGGGTAAAACTTGTTAATATTGTCATCTTTTACGTATTACAATAAAGCTATATATAAAAAAAAAACTGTCAACAAAACTATCGTTATCCTTGCGTTATTCCCGGTTTTGTCATAAAGGAGAAGATTTGTGATATGCACTCGTTTTTACGAAAGCGACTCTGCCATCTGACATTCAACCCAGAGGAAAACTAGACCTTATTGGGATTAGACCGGTTTCTCACAATGTGTTTAATATATCTCGGTATTAATAACTTTTTATTACAAGTTGCAACATACTAAACGGAACGTGAACAATTTAGAGGCTACATTTAACAATGAAAGACAATGGCTTTGTCTTCCCTTTGTGCCTAGTACAAAGAGAAAAAAATTCGTCGTAGAAAAATGATCCGCACCGCACCAAACTATATAATTAAATTCAATAATATTTTCTATGAAAACTTTTCTATAGTTCCAACAGAAAACACTTCAGTAGGTGTACTACGGTGTGTGGTACTAGTTCAATAGATTGGATAAATGTCTTGACGAACAAATTCCTACTTTATCAATTTGTTATGAATGTTTCTTTCGACAAGACCCACTTAAAGTTGTAAGTGCTCCAGTGCCTATTAAGATAAAACAGGGCCTATATTTTGCAAATACGAGTAAACATTCCATATAAGTTTCATACTAATCCTGAGAATATACAAAATAATTAAAATATAATAATAATATTCATAAATATTAGGGAACAATCTTACACAAATCGACCTAGTCCCATAGTACGCTCAGTAAGGCTTGTGTTTGGGTTATGGGTACTAGACGAAGATATATATAATAGACTATAAATAGGTAATTTAAAACAAAGTTTAAACCGACTTCAACTTCCACAAGCAACAAGTAGGTATACGAACATTTCTAAATTTCCTTTTCAATTTACAATATGAACTGCTTTCCGGGAGAGAATGCGTTTATTACAGAAAAAAACCCTAGTGGGCTGATAATATTTGAGAAGTTCCGTCGATTCCTCAAGGATCTCAGAATTGACACTTCATTAGTTGCTCAACAAAGAAATCATGTCATAATCTTTGACGTTTTTTACATCCTTGAGGAGTTCCATAAGTTACCTGTGGTCTTCATTATCATTTCCACTTTACCAAAATTGCGCTTTCCGAAGGTAAATACACGAGTTATCATAAAAAATCCTTCATCTTATGGAAAGGATTTTTTCCTCGCAAAATTTGTTGAAAACGTCGTATGAAACGCGTGAGCTTTTATAATTACATCCTCGGCTCTCTTATCACGCTCACGTGCGGCTCGCGTGATAATTCCGCCTCTGATGTAATTATCAACATGTATACCTCACTTGTATCAAGAAATTGAGACTAGACAAGACTACACACTGCTATATTATATGTAGTAAATTTCGCATACCATCTATCCACCGAGCGTTTTTCCGGGTTCTACCCTAAAAATTGCTGAACAGCAATGGAATATAATAATATTGTCCTAAAAGAGCGCCGCATTGGAAATGCAGTGCTGGAGAAGGATGTTAGGAGTATCGTGGACCGAATATCGGACCAACAAATCCATATTGGAGGAGTTTAACATCAGGCAGCGCCTTTCCTCCACTGTCCAGTTCCATATTCTAACTTTCTTCGCCACGTATCACGGCGAGGCGGTGACTTTGTCGAGCGACTTATAGTGCAGGGCATTGAGGGCACAAGAGATGGAACCAAACCATTGCCGCGGTAGACGCACCCCTACATTTGTGCACAAGGAAGGTGGCCTTGAGGGACGAATGGTGACGGATTGTCAAGCTTACCACTAATCCGACATAAGGATCACGACCACTCTGCCAGGAGTGAAGCGACTAAGAAGAATAACAAAAAGATATTGTCCTAAAAACGCCTGGTTCCATCAAGTACGTAGGTAATATTTTAAAACTCAGAAGAATGTGTTTATAAATTAACGTGAATACACTTTGCTCATTATCAATTTCACTTGTAACCACTGCTAGTCAGGCGAAGTTCGGTATCGGTAGTTGAAAAACAACTTCGTGGCCAATTCAATGCCAAACCGAACTTCCATTGAATTGATTTAAAACTTTCTCCTGATGCAAACCCAGTTGGTATCCGATTACAACTGAATTTCCGCCACCAACAAGGAAAGTTTACTAGTCGTAGTTATCGCGTAAAATCTTTAAGCATTAGAAATAATAACCGCTGTTTCTTACAATATATTAGACACTAGCTTCCGCCCGCGACTTGGTCTGCGTGAGCTCGGGATAAAAACCATCTTATATTTTAATTCAGGCTTTAAATTATCTTCGTGCAAAATGACATACAAATCCGATGAGCCGTTTAACCGTGATTAAGTAACAAACATCTAAACATCCAAGCATCCAAACTTTCTCAAGTTTAATATTACTTAGTAGGAACAGCAACACTTAACGTCAATATTTGGCGCAGGCTCTGGTTTTACGAAAGCGACTGCCCTGCCCTCCTAACCCAGAGGAAAAACTTTACCTTATTGGGATTGGGCCGGTTTCCTCACGTTTTTCTTCACCGATAAGCTACTGTTAAATATCAAATTATATTTCGTACGTAAGTTTTTGAAAAAAAAACCTAGTAGTAGGTACGAGCCGGGATTCGAACCGACGACCTCTACAGCAGACCTATCCTATACGGTTCGCATACAATGTACAAGAAATGTTCGTATTCGTCTTACTACTTCATTCATACTCAGTACCCATCAAGACAACGTAAAGTGGCCGTCAATAGAATTTGCTAACTATGTAAACAAACCGCCATATTGAAATTATCTTTCACTATGGCTGTTTTTTTACATAGTTAGCAAATTCCATTGACGGCGACTTTAGGGGACGGTCGCATTGCGAGACGAAGTATCGATATAGAGTGGTTATTACCACAGGATTTATTTAAGTTAGTACTAAGTCCTTTTTAATAGGGTAATAGGTCCTTAGACATTTGGGGTCCCGATCCTCAGAGAATCATTAGAAACAGCCATGATTCACACAAATCCGCCACCTCCATCCACCTTCCGGTTTGGATGTCAGAGCATCTTCCAAACCGGAAATTGGGGTTTTTATCAGTGCTCTTAGTGAAATAAAATATCCTCGGTAAGTAGTTTGATTTTTGTTTACCTAACGAATTCTTTATATGATTGGATCGTGGTGGTACTAACATCTCAGTGTGATATACTTCAAACTGGTGGTTTGACATTTGACATTGATGAAAAAAGTACTCAATTTATTTGATACAAACACTTCACTTAATAATACAATAATTCATGGACACATCGGCACCATTCGGAAGTAGTCGTATGACTCGTATGTGCTGAGTTTTCACGATGGGAAAGGATTATTCATATTATGTACAGAAGTGATCTCGCAAATATATCGTCATCTAGTGAAACTGTTATTTTGTAGTGATAATATTTATCTATAGTACCTATTTAATATTATAAAGAGAATTCTGCGAGATTGTAGTTTTGTAAGTTTGTATGTAATGGGTAATCTCCGCAACCACCTATCCCATTTCAAAAATTCTTTCACCTGCGTGTAGAATGGGGTTTCTGAATGGTTATATTATAGGCTATGTATGGGGACAACAGTATGGGGTTCTTCATAAAAGGAGTGTATATATTCTTAAAGGGTCGGCAACGCGCATGTAACACCCCTGGAGTTGCAAGCGTCCATAGGCTACGGTAACCACTCACCATCAGTAAGCTTGTTTGCCACCGACGTGGATATAAAAAAAAAATGTATTATTAATTTATTTCCTGCGGTTTTTCCTGAGTTCTCTGCAAAACGCGGACGAAACCGCGCGGGTACCACTTTAATAAGGCCAGTTTTCATAATCAATTGCTTCATTATGAGGTCCTCATTAACATACCAAAAAAACTAAACAAAACTGAAAAAGATCAAGCTGAAAACGCCTTCTCTAAACACTGCCGATAAAAATCTGAAAATCACTACCCTATAATAAAACAACCCCAACTATAAAAGCTTAAAAAAAAACGAGTTTATTACATCTGGAATCCGGATCAGACTCAATATACAATTACTCCAATTTCAGACTAAATCAATTAGTGTGCCAAATCTTTACGATGATGTAAACCGAGCTACATAAAAATCGTTTTCTCAAACATGCTCGGAAATGTACGCGTTAATATCACGAAATGAAGACGTGAAGTTTCTTGTTTATGGCTCCCTACATTACTTCTTGGCCTTACGCCAAGAAGTAATGTATGAAAACCCTAAGTAAAACCATTATTGTCCGCTACTCTAACTTTTTAAATTTGCTTACTAATATTAAACTGACAAAGGAAAATTTACATACTGCCAACCACCACTAGACACTGTAAGCATACTTGCTTCATAAAAAAAATAAAAAAAATCTATGGTACTATACTTTATGTGCGGTTAAACATGGTGCCCGAACAGCTTGTTCAAATGGCATGTTTAAAAAATAAAAAAGGCGCAAATTACCTATTATTTAATTGATTATCTAGTATTTATTTTAATTTTAATATTTCCTCACATCGTTTGAGAAAAGTACTATACAATCCTCGGCCGGAACAGGGATTGCTGGACTCGTTGTATTCGGCCTCGTCTACGACTCGGCCGTCTACCCTAATCTCGTCCAGCAATCCCTTACTTCACGGCCTCTGCAGTAATCTACTATTTTTTATCTCAAGCATTTTGGAAGCGAAATCCGATTCCCATTAACAGCCAGAGATACGGAGTCCTATTTAAAAAAGTCATTCCAAAACCAACCCCAACATAACTAGGTTGCTTTTTAGATTAAAGCGATCAATTTATTTAATTTAGAAAAATAATTTTGATCTGAATCGAACTGAATAGTTAAAGTTTTAAGGTCGATTTTCGTTTATAAGTAATATTCTTTCGCCAGTAGCAGCACTGGCAGGCAATAATTTGTTATTTTCAATGGCCTGTTCTCCGTACGTGACCTCCGTTTGGGTAAGAATTACTTTTTGTTGATTTTATTTCATTAAGGGCAATAGCGGATGACGATAATTTGTACAATGAATACGCGACATTTGGCCTTTGACTGGAGTTTGTTGAAATATTTTACAAGCTGTTCAACTGGTTCATTACTAGGTAGTTTTATGTTAGTGGCTCTTCTATTCATTAAGTAGTTACAAAGTTTTACAGCAATATCTCTGGGTTTTCAATGTAAGTATCGACCGGACAAATCATGGAAGTTGTTTGTTGTAAAATATGTTTTGAGACGTTCAATGGCTTCAATATAGTATTACAGCGAAAAGAAAACTGGAATTGATGAAAATAGTATGAGCTGGCAGGCTCGGAAGAAGCGAGTTCAGCTTGCCACGAACAGTCGGAATCTTTAAGCCGTCTTCTGAGAAGCCATTGCCCGGGGAGGAAGATTCAGAACCAACTAAAGAACTATATACCTGGCTTAAACAGACGACGGAAGATTTGGGTTACACTGGACCGGATAAGGATGGGTGTCAGCCGTGGCGACCACAACCTCCACAAATGGGGCTACAAGCCTTCACCGAGTTGCGACTTTGGAGCACCGGACCGGACAACCGCTCATATTGTGAAGGAGTGCCCTAAGAGAAGCTTTGCGGGAGAACTCAGCGAAGCTGATGCCCGCGGCTTCGCCCGCGTGGTTATAGGAAAATGTAACATATTGAATTTTCCCGTGGGAATAAGATGTTTTCCCGGTGGAAAAAGTAGCCTATGTCACTCTCCAGCTTCCAAACTATCTCCATACAAAAAAACAGATCAATAAGACGCTCCGTTGCGACGTGAAAGAAGGACAAACACACAAACACAAACACTTTCGCATTTATAATATTAGTAAAGATGTACCCACGTACACAGCCATTAAGTACGACATAATAATAATATGCCTTCAACAAATACAACGTGTTTTTTTAACCGTCTTATAGCCGAAGCCCACTTAAAGTATCCAAAACGTACGAATCATTCGTTTTTTTTATTTTATTATATCTAGTTCAGCTTTAAAGTAATAAAAGGTCATTAAGTTTGAAAAATCCTAGTATGGCGCGCGGTGCCAAGTTCATTCACCCGGTTAGAGTTCGTACCTAATCACCGTAATAAAAAAAAAAAACAAAAAAAAACCTTTGTTTTAGGTTCTTTGTAATGTATACATTAACTGGGCTTCGGCTCTAAGACGGTTAAAAAAACACCTTGTATGTTAAAAATGTTCTGTAGATATGAAGTGTTGCGTTCATGTGATTAAGGTCATCAGAGCTCCCGAACATGCTGTATTGAGAGTGAGGGATCCGCATTTGTCTCTAACTGTCAACACGAAGGGTCAAATGAATAAAAGGTCGGCATCTGCAGTCGCAAAGCGCACATAGACTGCGGTCTATGCTTCCCATCGGGCAGGCTGTATGCTGGTTTGCCAGCTTTACAGTATAAAAAAATATAAATACATTTATGGCGGCGAAGCAGCGTGAAAGCGAGCGCCAACACATTGATACCATAAAACAGGAAATGTCAAGAAATCTCGTACAGACAATACATTTTATGTCTTCCCCTCGTCCGAACGTAAACGCATTACCGCGAGCGATCTCTGATTTGCCAAATTACCCCACGACCGTTGTAGCGTCAGGAGATCTGTAACCGGAGATTTAAGGTCGGGTAGAGAATCCCTATGGGTGGGTATTTCCCCATTCGCCGTCACTAGCTGCCAGACGGGCAGAAGTTCAAAAACAATAGACTTAAAAAAACTTAAAAGACTTGCGTGGCGTGGGGCCACCTCACATGTTTTTCTGTAACAGCGAATGGGTTTACCTTGTTGACAAATATATAAATAAATAAATATTAGGGGACAATCTTACACAAATCGACCTAGTCCCATAGTAAGCTCATTAAGGCTTGTGTTATGGGTACTAGACGACGATACATATAATAGATATAAATACTTAAATACATAGAAAACTTCCATGACTCAGAAACAAATATTCATGCTCATCACACAAATATTTGCCCTTACCGGGATTCGAACCCAGGACCTTCAGCTTCGTAGGCAGCGTCACTACCCACTAGGCTAACCGGTCGTCTAATATATGGATATGAACATTGAATCTGGAATACTAGTAAAGATATTGTGGTCCAGAAAGTGTAGAGATTGAATATAATTACCGAACGAAGGAACAGCAACATTATTAATGTCACTTGTATTTACTTACCTGCAATAGGATAAGAAACGCTATGCACGTCTCCAGCGTTCTCCCAAGTACTGCACAACGTATAGATAATGACACATATTATTTTTCAATCAATCAATCAATCATAATTTATTCATCAGAATATATGGTACATAAGGTGTTATAACTTATAATATATACATTGATCCATTATATATTCGGCCGATAGGCATGTGAATATTTCTTGAAACTATTGTCAATTTTTTACAATTTCCATGCAAACAAATTCAAATGTCAATCCTTCTTATATTAGCTCTATTACATTTTACAGTCTTAGCAGTCATTATCGTTATATTCAATTAAATATACAGATACAAAATAGTTTGAATCTATATTGTATATTGTGTAGGCAATCGCTGTGTGCTCTTTATTTTTTCATAACTATACGTACACAGCCACCACACAGCACAGTGGATGTATCTATAATCACATCCAACGCATAAGTAAGCTTGTTATCCAATGCAAAAAATATTAATTGAGTGAATGCAGTGCCAGCTAACTAAGCCCTACTGGGTTTTGTCCGCTGCCTGGCCGTTTATTGTGAAATAATAATATATACAAATAATTATATCCTAATATTATAAATACGAAAGTTTAGATGTTTGGATGTTTAGATGTTTGTTAGTCAATCACGCTTAAACGGCTCAACCGATCGGATGAAATTTTGCACGAAAATAGTTTATAGCCTGGATTCAAATAAAAAATAGTTTTTATCTCGGGTCCACGCCGACGAAGTCGTGGGCGAATGCTTGTAAATAATAAAAAAAACCTGTACTTTCGCATCGTAGTAGTGTGCATTCGATTCCGATAGCAAAGTTTACGTGAAACTTCTATTTGTCAGCAAACGCTCCCAACATACGCATAAACTGACTGTCCATTTACCCCAAAAAAACTAGGACAAGCACTTTTTCTGCTATCCGTACTGAAATTAACAATACTTACAAACGGAATGACGGACGCCGGGTGAGGTCTCGTGTCGGATATGCCCGTACGGGGGTAAGATCGTATTTTCATTTTGCCCTGCACGGGGCAATTGTGTCTAACATTGTTTTGCCGTATGTGAAACCGTAGCATGAAATAGGATTCGGTAGGTATGCTTGTAATTTGATGGACATATTTGCTGTTATTTTGGTAAAGTCTGGATTCATTGTATTGCCTCTCTGTTATATTTAAGTTATTCAATTTGATTTCCATGGTTTAGGATAAGTGTAAGAACAAGTAAATGTATTAAAATAAAAAGAAAAAAAAACAATCAATTTATTTGACAAGAGAAATTAATTCGGCGTAGGTATTTATAGTAATTAATGTAGCCAAGCAACATTTTGTTGTTCCTTGTTGCCACGGTTACGTCTCCTGTGTCACTCCTTAAACAATGATTTTATTTTATTAAATCCTCTAAACACGCGTTTTTGTTATACTGGTACACCCAATGAATGAATCAATCAATAAATAAGGGCAATAATTCATCATCATCATCATATCAGCCGAAAGACGTCCACTGCAGGACAAAGGCCTCCCCCAAAGAGTGCCAAAGTGACCGGTCCTGCGCCACCCGCATCCAGCGGACTCTAACACCCACAAGGTGGACTGATGACCTGGTAATAATTAGGTTATAGAATATTTTTAGCATGAACTTTCCTTATTTTACCATAATCTAGTGTACAATTATTTAAAATGAATAAAAATTAAGCGACAATATTACACAAACCGAACTAGTCCCATGGTAACAAGGCTCAATAAGGCTTGTGTGGTTACTAGACGACGATATATTTAATAGACATAAATACTTAAATACATAGAAAACATCCAACACTCAGAAACAAATATTCATGCTCATCATAGAAATATTTGCCCTTACCGGGATTCGAGCCCAGACCCCGTATCATGGTCGGCCTTATCACACGATAAGTGTCAAGATAGAGCGTCCGTCACTGGCTGACACCGTTCGATAGAACGAGACGACGCTCCTATCTTGTCACTGGCGTGATAAGGCCGACCATGATACGGGGTCCGGACCTTCATCTTGATAGGCAGCGTCACTATACCCACTAGATTAACCGGCTGTCAAAAAACATGGTGTGACATGATAGGAGTCCAATTTATAGATTTTTTTCTAAGAAACTCTGTCATGTTGGCTCCTGGCTATCGGAACAGAATAATAAAAAAGCGGCCAAGTGCGTGTCGGACCACGCACAACGAGGGTTCCGTGCATATTAGATTAGACTAGATTAAGGTTTTGACGACCGGTTAGCCTAGTGGGTAGTGACGCTGCCTACGAAGCTGAAGGTCCTGGGTTCGAATCCCGGTAAGGGCAAATATTTGTGTGATGAGCATGAATATTTGTTTCTGAGTCATGGATGTTTTCTATGTATTTAAGTATTTCTATCTATTAAATATAACGTCGTCTAGTACCCATAACACAAGCCTTATTGAGCTTACTATGGGACTAGGTCGATTTGTGTAAGATTGTCCCCTAATATTTATTTATTATTTATATTAAAAAGGTCGTATCGTTACTGAAATCTTATGGCACTTACGTCCTTTTCTTTAAGGAAGGCTGTTTTTCAGAAATATCTCGAAAACCTTTGAACCGATCTTGTTCAAAATAATTTTCGCTGAGAGAATTTAAAAAGCCCTATGAGCATGCTTTTATTCATATTTTTAAAATACACGGTTCAAAAATTAGAGGGGGGGGGGGGGGGGGCGACACAATTTTAGTGACTTTCGAGGAGATTATCTCGGACTCTATACACTTAATCAAAAAAATTGCTGAGAAACCTTATATTTATTTTGAAAGGCCTATCGATTGATGTGCCACACGTGGGCTTGCAATGAAAAAAAAAATTTTGACTTTCGATTTTATCTATGGAGTGCACCCCTAAAAAAATTTTTTTTTACTAATTTAGTTACAAAACTATGTAGCGGTTAACAAGATACACCTATCCTGAAAATTTTATTCAAATACACCTTATAGTTTTCGAGTAAAATGCCTGTGACATACGGACGGGCAGACAGACAGACATGACGAATCTATAAGGGTTCCGTTTTTTGCCATTTGGCTACGGAACCCTAAAAATGAAACAAATACTTAAAACATACACATACACTTACATACATATAATTATAATGTCTACTATGACTATGACACTCACTGATACTACATTCTTAGTCTGATTGAAGTCATAAAAGTAGCTTCTCTGAATGAATACCTACAGATGTGAACATCGTCAAATGAGTATGAATATATCATTTTATATTGTATGACCTAGAATTAGGCAACACTTTTGAAAAGACTCTTGTTTTACACTTGACAGCCTACCGTAGCTTGCAACATCTGAAAGCAGTTAAAATAAACTTATAGATCCCGATTTGGTTAGACACTTATTAACAGATAATCGTCTGCGCTTACTCCAGGGACACACTGGATACTAAACCACATCCAACGGCTTTACTCTAAGCCAAGATAATATTCATAAACCTAGCACTCTTTTAAAAAGTTTAAGAAAAAAATTGGCACCAGAACCCGCTTTAGTGTCACGTCGGGGTTCTAATTTACGGACGTTACAACCTCCTTGGCTAAAGTCGGGTAAAAAAGCTGGCAACCGAAAGATCTTGTTCATTAAGATGTACAGTTGGAAGGATTTACTTGGAGTGGAGAATATTTAGTTTAGAGCCAGCGTATCTAAAGTGAACAGAATCAGCAATTTACTAAAAACTTCAACTTAATGATCATAGCAAAATATCTAATGGTGAGTAGGTACATGTTCATATTCATTTATTGCGACCATGTTAATAGGGAGGCGGACAAAGATTTTTTAATGATGTCATTCGAACCAGTTTTTAGAGAGGAACAAATGTTTGTATGGGAGCAACTACAATTAAAGAACATAAATACCCAAAAAATTTAGACAAAGATTGACCTCGCTGGCGGCAGCGCAAAACGCTTCATACTGATAGACACCCACGTATGACGTCGCAAGGGGCATTTGTACTAATCGTCCTATGGAAAATCAGGTAAATTGTTGTTTCGGTCGCGAAATACTGCGTTTAAGTACATAGTTGTCATACAATTTTGTTTCTATAAAAGCGTAAGGATTCTATTGGTACCTTTAAATTAACTGTTGGACAATAAAAAAAAATGCACATTTTTTTTTTTTTTTTTTTTTTTAAATTCATAAAATACATTATTTTATATGTCAAATAGAGTAGGTAGGTACATACGTTACATGCACGTTACGTGCATTATGATAATATTTAATGGTTTACTTATCCATTTAGCATCACTACGTTATCAATTTGAACATGAGGCCTATTGCCTATTGTCCCCGTGTGGTATCGGGTTAGAATAGCACCACCCCCTTTCTTCCTGTGGGTGTCGTAAGAGTCGACCAAGTGAAACGGGTTTAAGTGTGTTGTGGGCGATGGACTAGCAACCTGTCACTGCGATATCGCATTTTGTCGATCTTTTATGCTAAAAGTGGTACTGGAACACAAGTTTCATGTGCTCTGCCTACCCCTTTTAGGGAAAAAGTCTATACAGTACATCTTAAAATAGGTTTTACAGTAGATACACGATACCCTGCTAGAGCATTGCGATGGTATTACACATAAGTATGTAATTTTTTTATTTATCTGTTTATAGTTTTATAACCATGACAAAAACGAGGCTATAAGTTTAACATGACATGTTAAACTTATAGCCTCGTTTTTGTCGGACGCTCTTATTTCTAGTGCTGTAGAACTCGCGAACCTGTATTTGATAAAAAAAAAGACAAACTGAATCGACAAAAACAAAACTATATAATTATTGAACCTGCTCACATAATTTTATTTCACTAGAATCGGTTGAGTCATTACTCCTGTAGAAGAGAACAATCGCTCCCGATCAGCCGGACATCCGGGCATCCACATACGAAAGATTTTTGGCCCAAGCTGAAATGGAGAACTTCATTCAATTTGCTCGCTCGGTTAGGTGAAGTTTACGTTCAGTTAGGGCAATGTGCTTAAATCTATTAAGGGGATGCCTTGATTTGAGTCGAACACGCCCCCTAGACAGAGGCACGCTTATGCCTTCCGCGCACGAGAAAAAGAGATGTAACACTCTTCGGGAATTTTTCATTTTTGGACAAATTTCGATAAATACCTAACTTAGAGAAGTTTTATTTAAATTTCATCAAGTGAGATTTTAGATGAGATAAAATACTATAGTATTAACTTGATTGTGTCGTAATAAAATGTATCGTTTGAGTAGGCTGAGTAAAAAAAGGAAAATACAGACCGAACTTTGGAATTTATTTCTATCGAGGAAAGTTTAAGCAATCATGTATCGATCAAATCAGATAAACAATCATATAGTCAAGAATCAATATCTGAACATCAGACCTTATTGTTTCTTAATCTAGTCAGAACGGCGTTTCAAAGCACGCGATAATTTCCAATGCACCGCCTTAAGGGGCTACCCGAGGTTTTCATCGATTTTTGACAAGTTTTGAATCGTATCTCCTAGTTGTGCACTACAGATAGAATTATAAATCAAACGGCTATCGGTTCTTCAATCTTTTATCTCCATTTTGGTGCACCGGACTTTGAAACAAATGAATACTTGGTTTTTTAAACATTGTCTAAAAAAACACTTATTTCGTATCTCTATTGACGTGAAAGATCTAACATATACGAAATCTACATATTTGGGTTCGTCTGTGACGTCTCTAAAAACTAGTCCAGAATTTTCAATTTAAACCAATTAACACAAAAGTTATGGCCAGAAAACCAGTTTTTTTGCCTAAAATTGTTCAACAAAGTTCTCGAAAACAATGAACTTTGAAGTAAATATGGGATACTATATTGCTTAAAGCCGTTGTTATTAATATAATAAGCTACAAAAAAAAAAAAAAACTAAGGGATTCAGATCGAAGCTTAAGCCCTTAAGCGCATTGCAATGTACTTACGAATGTCAAACACTTGCCACCAAATCGGATATGTAAACTTCTGCTCTGAGAACAGCCGATGTGCCAAACTTGGCTTAAGAAAACAAAAAGTACCTACTAGAGTTCCTCTCGTTACTAGATGTCGCTCCGCAAAGTACAACTGAAAACTAGAGGAACATGAATTCGCTTCTTGAACAAATTTGGCTGACTGTAGGTACTAAGTCGTGCAAAGTTTCGGGTAAAAACTTTGGTAAAGCAAATTGTATATTTAAGGGGTACTTGATTAGTATGTAGCTTCTATTGCCCCCAAAAGAGCTTTTTAGGTAAATTATAGTATTGGTAATATGGTCGTATCATTGGAATAAGCTGTTCCGCTGGATGCGGGTGGCGTGGTGTGGACCGGTCGCTTTGGCACTCTTTGGGGGAGGCCTATGTCCAGCAGTGGACGTCTTTCGGCTGATATGATGATGATGATGATGAATAAGTCGGGTCGTATCATAGTAAGCGTAGAAAAGTAATGCGTTCTTCTAATGGGTTAAGGTTAGGTTATTCCTTGCAAATGATCTTGCATTAAAACAATCGCGTAAACAAGGTCGGCAACGCACAGGTGACAACCCCTGAAGTTGCAAGGATGCTTGCTACGGTGAACGCTTACCATCTGGCAGGCGGTACGCTTGTTTGCCACGGACGTGGTATGAAAACTGTTTCTACTGTATTCTAGGTACTACTGACATGTTTTTCAATTCGAAAGTTTTATATATTTTTTCTTGAATAAGAAAACATACATAGGTAAATAACCTAACAGTAGTTTACAAGTAGGTACATTGTGTACGCTTTTATCATACGTGCGTATAATATTACTTTTCCCACCCTTTCGTAAAAGCGACGTCGTTAAGTGGACAGCCAACACCCTAACAATATTTACCCACGGAAGGGATGATTACGCACGGTTTTTAAACGGATAAAGCTCATTTCAAAATGGAAATCCCTTACAAACAGCAAATAGTGCCGGCTTAGTGGGGACGGAATTAAAACGGGACCATATTAAATGTAAACATTATCTGGGCTGGCTCAATTTATGAGGGATAATGTTGGGAGCTGTGGATGCGGCATTTTAATGAGATTCAATAATAATGTAGTTATTTACGATACAAGTGCCGAAAATAGGAAATTCGCAACGAGTGGTGATAAATTAAAACACGACCGAAGGACTAGACGACGATAAACATGCTTATATAGATAAATACATAGAAAACATCCATGACTAAGGAACATATATGTAGGATTTAAGTGAAAAGGAACGTATGAATGACGTATCGTGAGTGAATGAGGCAGCATGAGCATAGTATGTACAAGTGTGAAAGGGAAAGAATAAATGACGGGGGATTTGAGATCGGAGCTATTAAGAAAAGACGTGTCTGTTACATATTTTTAGATTTTTATTTAAATATACAGGTTTTTGGAATTAAAAGTTGTTTCCAATCATCGCCACTCCCCACATGTATTTGTGGTCATCACCAAGGATAGGACAAACGCCCGTCATTTTGAAAACTTAACCCTGTTCTGTACAGTAGAGACTTCCTTATATTAATAAAAAAAATAGGTACTAAATAAGAATAAGAATAGTTTATTCGTGACAATACAAAACAAAGGACAAAAGTAATGTTTTATAAATTTATTTTAAGTACCCTAATTTATATGTTTCCAGTGACAAATTATTCAAATGACGATGATTAAGGCGATAAATCACTTTCGCCAATGGAAAAGAATGACCACATTTTTTTCCAAACAAAGATGATTAGAATATTACCTATTTTATCTAAATGGCCAGTAATAAACAAAGTCATTGAAATCAAGTAGTGTCTAATGCGATAATAGAAGAATAGGTAATTTATTGATGAATGTGTTGAAGTACATTAAATTATAATATTTTGAGTAAACTTCTAAAAAAAAAAATATAATTAGGAAGTCTCTACTGTACAGAACAGGGTTAAGTTTTCAAAATGACGGGCGTTTGTCCTATCCTTGGTCATCACAAAAATAAATGCCCTTACCGGCATTCGAACCCAGGACCTCTTGCTTCGTAGGCAGGGTCACTACTAACTAGGCTACGGCGGTCGACAATAATTTCCTTATAACAACTTAGAAAAGTTGAAAAACCCCCATCGTATAAAAGAAATACCTAAAGTGGCCGTCAATTTGCTAACTATGTAAAAAAACCGCCATATTGAAATTCTCTTTCACTATGGCGGTTTGTTTACATAGTTAGCAAATTCCATTGACGGCGACTTTAATCATAAATGAAGTTAGTAATATGCCGCGTCTACCGCTTATTGGCAGTCGCCGCGCCGCTGCGACACGCTTCTGGATTAATAATGGATTAGGATCTTATATTATGCTTACTGAGACGAGCTACCCTACGTGCCAACATCATAACTGGGAGAACCTACTTAAGTACAGTATTTAAATCTTCCTATACATATAAAACCTGTGGCTTAGGGTGGGTATGCAGCGGAGCTGTGAGAGTTAGCAGAGTAATGGAAATTTCTTAATGCGAACTGCTAAGGAATGGAATTCGCTCCCTTCATCTGTGTTTCCTGAGAACTAACGATCTAGGTGCCTTCAAAACAAGAGTGAATAGGCTATTAGTGAACTAGTGAGCTTCATCTTTGGCTCTGTCGTCGCTTACCATCAGGTGAGACTAGGGTCAATCACTGACAGTACCTATCACTATCACTTCACTATCACTTCACTACATAGTATAAAACAAAGTCGCTTCCCGCTGTCTGTCCCTATGTATGCTTAAAGATATTTAAAACTACGCAACGATTTTTGATGCGGTTTTTTTTAATAGATAGAGTGATTCAAGAGGAAGGTTTTTATGTACCCGTGCGAAGCCGGGGCGGGTCGCTAGTATTATATAAAAAAAGAGGTGTGTGCGTGGAAAAACAGCACCGATGGAAAGAGATGCGTAGGCAAAGCTGGCAGTGCTATTTGATTTTTTCCTCGACCAACCCTGCAAACAACACCCTTTAAAACCTCTCTAAATTTGTTTTTGTGCGGCCAAACGAGAGGTTCATAATGGGTATTCAAACTGAAGGCCTTAAAATACGACCTTCTTTTGTTTCATTATTTTATTATCAATTTATGACACAGCATGGCCGCCATCAATCATTAAAAAAAAAACTTGGATTTTATTTTATTTATTGCTCGATTGAGTAAAGTCCTTATACCTTGGGTTGAAAAAGGATTGACAGCCTAGTACCCTTATCTTACAGTCTCTTGGTATATTATAAAAACTGACAGTACTGACAGCTAACGGATGACAATGCTCGGCGGCAAAATTTGACTTTACTCTCATTTTTAGGGTCAACAAGAAACCCAGTTTCGCCATGTCCGTCCGTCCGCCCGTCTTCGGCTTAGCTCAGTAAGTACCATTACTAATAGGAAACTGTAATTCGGCATGGGTATATAAATCAATCACGCCGACAAAACAGAAGAATAAAATCTTGAAAAATTATTTTTTGGGGTACCTCCCCTACACCTAAAGTGGGGATGTAATTTATTTTCTCGTTAAACCAATAGTGTGGAGTATCGTTAGATAGCCTGTTCAAAAATATTATGGGTCTCTTATAACAATTTTTCAAATTAGTAGTCGTTTGCGAGATATTGGGCTTTGAAGCCCAAATTTTTGTTCGAGTCATGTGTCCCCCCCGCCTGCCAGCTAAATGGCTGCTACTGGGAATGTGAAAAAAATTGTGGAAGTAGGTAGTACAAATAATGAATTTAAAAGGAAAACTATCACGGCTAAGTAGGCTTAACTACTTACCGAGTAATGGTCGACCAACTTAAAATTTACTTAGAAAGGCCAACTTTCGTACCAATTCGGCCGACGCAACCATTTAGATGGCGCGCGCGTGTCGATGTAACTAAGAAAGACAGGCAACTACGGAACCCTACACTGCGCGTGGCCCGACACGCACTTGGCCGATTTTTTGTTTTTGTTATACCTACTCCTAACTGTCAATCCCTATTTTCCCGCCCTGTGCATTAATGTACTAATTATATCACAGAAATATATCAAGTCAAGATAGAAGGAAAGAGTGTATGTACTTCGCGTGGCAAAAGTAAGTCCGATGGACTTCCTTGCTCGCCGCGAACGCGTGCGACGTCAGGTTTTAATCACAAAATGACTCGTTGTTCGATACTGAGCTGTTCAAACACCACCAAAAAAGCTGAAGCTGTTAATCGTGGTATTTCCTATCATAGATAAGTACTATTTGTCCTAAAAAACCTGTTATTAATTAAAAAAACAATGTATTTATTGCTCTGTATTATTTTCATCAAAATAGATTATGTCCAACTCTAGTTTTCCATTGCGGCTTTAGTTTGACGAGACACACTTGACGTGCGTTCAAAACCAGCGATGTATAAATAGGCTATTCAAATTGTCGAGTCGCTTCATGGTCGAATTATTCATTTTTCTGTCACTAGTGCTGTACCAGTGTGCTGTACACTGTGATTTTCTTACTCGGTTAAATCGATTATAAAAGCAGAGAAATGAAAATTACGTTTTTATATTATTATCTACTCTTGCGTTCCTGACCGATTGACAGACAGCGCACGGCCGGGGCCTAAACCGCTAAAGATATAAGCATGAAATTTGGAACATATATTCTTTACAGTACGTGGACGTGTACTAAGAACGGATTTTTCGAAATTCAACCCTTAAAAGGGTGAAATAGGGGTCCAACCGTTGCATGGAAATCGTTCATTTGGAAAGTTAAAGACTCGAATCTTTGTATGGAGGTTTTTTACTAAAAAACAAAACAAATGATTTAGCGTTGTTATAAAAATTCATCCACTGAGGGGGTCAAATAAGGGTGCAAAGTTTGTATGGGGGAAACTTTATTTTTATTATTATATTACATATTAAAATACATAAATAAAAATTTTCAGTGTTTTAGGAAATACCACCCCTAAGGGGGTTAAACAGGGGTGCAAAGTTATTATGGGAGAAATTTAATTTTTTGAGCTAGAAGCTTGAAACTTTGTAGAAAGATTACTTATTTAAATACAAAATAAAAACCTTAAAGCGTTCTGGAAAAATCTTCCCCACGGGGGTAAAAATGATGTGAAAAAAATAAGACTTTATTAAGACTATTTTTTATTTCTCTGTCGATTCTTATCGATATTTTGAATCGATATTAAATTATTACAACTGCCGCGTGCTAGTCGATGTTGACGAATTGATTTCGCGCGGATTATGTTTCTCGTCACTAAATTACGCTTGTGACGTCAAATTACCTACGCAAAATGTTACACGCTCGGTTCCCATACTAATCGGCACGCACTTTCCTTGTATCTTGATATACTTAGTTCTGTGAATTATATAATTCGAATTTTGGTACACTAATAAACTGAAAATTGTTGCGATACCTTCTGAAGAATTCGCTATAAAAGCGAAATCGGAATATCTGACGAAAATATTGAGGACCGAGCGAGATCCCCGAAAATGCGGGGAAAATGTAAAATTGTTATGATTGGAATTTGATTGATTCCCTGTTCCTGAATAATCTACGTAATGCCGATATTTTTAATCTGGTTGAAATTTCGTGACCAAGTATACTTAAAATTCATTTTCAGGGGCATAATTCGGCTTTAACTTGGATTTAATATCACAGCCTAATTGCTTTGTGTCGAAACATTGAAATGCAGCTTCATCATCATCATAATTTCTGACCTTCGATCTGTAACTGTCAGTTTTTTCGTGTTTGTATTAAAAATAGTATCCCATATTTACTTCAAAACTCACAGTTTTCGAGATATATGGCACCAAACTTAGCAATTTCAGGCCAAAAAAACAATTTTTGGACTACTGGTAACTATTGTGAAAATGACTAAAAATTAAAAATCTCTCGTGGGTAGTTAGAGACGTCAATAAAGAACAGTTATATGTAGATTTTATATATAAAAATGCATTAACAACATACTAGTATCGAAAACAAAGCTTTTTTGGATCATGTTTGAATAAATCATAAAAAACTAAATATTAATTATTTTCAACAAAACTCTCGCGCAAATGTAGATAAAGGATTGAAGAGCTAATAAGTGTTTGCGCCATAAATATATCTATAGTTTTGACGGAGGAATATCAACTCAAAACTCGTCAAAACTAGCCAAAAAGCGCGTGGAGCCCCTTAAGTTTACAATGCAGTATGTTTTGACAAATTAGGTTGTCGCACGTGGAGCTTCAGCGCGCGAAACATATTGCAATGTGATTAGGATCGGAAGCGGTGAATAAAATCAACCTCTTGTTTGATATGAAAACAGGGTCATATAATGATAGACTTAACAACGTACACATTTTAAATATTTAGACTGGATGATTTTGGGGTCCATGATGAGGAATGGCAAACAGTGAAGAAGACTTGCACTGAACAACTTTTGAACACTAAATTGCGAAAAAACTGCTTTTCCGTACATACATTAACTCTCATCAACTAACTCTTGACTACCACTTGTTGACTCGCGAGTTCTACACAGCTCATAGATCGAATAGTTAACAGATGTATAACAAGTATGTAGTATTCTACCATTAAATATAAAGTTGTATAGACTCCTATCAATAGATAATAACGACTATAATCAGTATCCCACATCCGATCTAACTTCTACGCGCGAAAACAGTTCCAACACCCAAATTATAATTAAAACTAACATCTCAGTTGGAAAAGATAACTGGGGCGTAAGTTAAACACACAGTGGCCCTTATAACTAAGTGGGTAAGGCTCAAATAGGTGAGATTAAATGTCAATAGGCAGCAAGTCTGTGTTTGTGCTGAAATTATCGCTGGTCCAGTCACATCGATGTTGAAAACTGGATGTGACTTGATTACATTTTCAAGCAATACCTATGATTTTTATATAAGATCTATAGTGTCGGTTGTACGTATATTTACCCCGTCGAAAACGTGTCTATGGCATCTTCAAAATTTTTTTTCTTCAAATTTATAATTGTTCAAGTATCTAAATAAGAGTGAATAGGCTATTACTGATTCAGTGAGCTTCATCTGAATCAGTCGTCGTTTACCATCAGGTAGAGTCCATCCAAGAACATTATTTTATCGCGTTATAACACGGTGTTACAACACGCTGTTTTTTTTTAATTTGCCGCTCGTTTCTCACTCATCTTTCATTAGCCAGATCGTATTGCCGTTTTTGCGTAATAGCGACCAGAAAGTCCATTATTTACAGTGATGAAAAAAATATTGACATTGGATTAGTGGTTGCATAGACTACCCCCTACATAAATAAATAAATAAATAAATAAATAAATAAATATTAGGGGACAATCTTACACAAATCGACCTAGTCCCATAGTAAGCTCAATAAGGCTTGTGTTATGGGTACTAGACGACGATATACTTAATAGATAGAAATACTTAAATACTTACATAGAAAACATCCATGACTCAGAAACAAATATTCATGCTCATCACACAAATATTTGCCCTTACCGGGATTCGAACCCAGGACCTTCAGCTTCGTAGGCAGCGTCACTACCCACTAGGCTAACCGGTCGTCAAAACATACAATACATACAAATATACAATCTCAGAGACTTTCCCCCTTTATTATACTGGTCTATGAGGTGCAGGAATCGCCAGCCTGTCTTAAAAAAAAACACTGAAGATATAAATGGACTAAAATAAAAAAACAATTAATAATAATAAAAAAAGTTTATTGTGCTCCACAAAGAGAGACAACTATAAACAAAACATAAAACATTAATACAAGGTAACAACAGGCGGTCTTGTCGCTAAGCGCTGAGCGATCTCTTCCAGACAACCTTTGACAATTATAGAACCGGCTCAAACAAAATCACGAGAACCGGTTGAGAAGTGCGACCAGTCGAACATCCGGACATCCACACATACGAACGAATTTTGTTATGACCCAAGCTGACGCGGAGAAATGAAAAAAAAATTTAGACACGTAATGTTAATTTAGTTTTGTTATTTACTGCATGAATGGTTTTTACTATTTATTTGCGAGAATGTTACTTTATTATTACGTGGATTACTTAAATTTTGATTATAATTAATTTTAGCTATAAAAATTACAAGATGTGCCCTTGCAGCGTTCATGTCTCTGGACCTAATAAAAACTGTAACACCTTGCAAAACAACGTGATTATGCAATTAATGACATTCGTTCTTGGTTCGCTTCGCTTGCTCTTTCAATAAGTATAGATATTATATAAGTATAGATTAGTATTTACTATAAACTTTTCCATTCCAGGTGTATATCCTTGTCCCAGACCCTTAGGGAAACAATTTTCGGATTAAAAGCTAGTTAGTAACTCCCAGCGCGACTCGTTCATTATTCGAACGCTCTCTGAGGTCGCTTCAGGACATACGTCAAACATTCCAACTTGATTTCCATGTGTTTCGGTCAATTGCAAGGGAAAATTTCAAGGGTTACTAATGAAGTCTATAATTTCATTTGCCCTATTTGGTTCGTCTCAGAAACAAACCTAACCTTACCAACAGGTTCAAATACAGTTTATAATAATTAGCCTGAAAATGTTTCGGTTTCAGAGAAAATTACTTTATGGAAAATTAAATTATGAATATGGAAGATATCTGAAATTATTATTTTTGGTACGGCCGTGGCAAACTTGCATGCTTGATGTTCCAGACACCGTTGCGATTCACGAAGAATCAAAAGTGTTTATTGATTTGAGAATTCGTCGTGTTGATAGAGAATGCGACTTCTCTTGAAATGTAAATTTAGTTATTTAATCTCTTCCGACGTGTCAGCTAATGTGATGAACAAGCGTACACGCTAGTTCTGATACATTAGCTGACACGTTTTACAAAACACATCAATTTCAATGTGTTTTACAAAACACATTGCAAATTGATTGAATCGACTCCGATAAAAATGTGTCACATAGGTACCGAAAATTTGATTTTCGAACGCGACGCTGTAGTAACTACTTATTTGGATATAATTTTTAAAAATAGACGTTGAACATATCTCTCTCCTCTTCCTTTACAACTTTAAGGTAATATTATACACTCGCGGTCAAAGAAACCGGGTCAGTGACGAAAACCTCAATATTTTGTAAATCGTTGGTCGTATCTGCATGAAACTAACTCTGTTTTATAGAGAATTTAATATCCTTTTAAATCCAACCTTCAATGTTCTACGTAGTAACTGGAAAAAGGTTTAATTGAAAAAAAAAGACCAATTGGGTACTTATTTGAAATTGCGTTCGTTTTACTTTTGCTTGTTTTTAAGCAATTATTTTCAATCTGTCAAAGAACTATGATAAAAGGCTGTCATTGTTTTATTTTGTGGTCATTCTTGAATGTCTATCATGCCGCTAACACGAGATGAATGTACTCGTATCATCACTATGTTAGAAGAAGGAAGAAGTCAGAGGTATACAGCGAGAAGAACAGGTGTGTCACTTTCTACAGTGCAGCGAGTCCTCCAACGTTACCTACAAACTGGGCAGAACCTTAGAAGACCAGGAACCGGCAAAACAAGATGTACTACAGCTAGAGAAGATCGATTTATTTTTACAACCATGCTCCGAAATCGGCACCTCACAGCAGTTGAAGTGAAAAATCAGCTTTTAGAGACCCGAAGGGACGGCATCAGCGAGCGGACTGTCAGGCGGCGGCTCAAAGAAGCAAATTTGACCCCACATAGGCCGGCCAATGGCCCAAAACTTGAAAGAATACATCGAACAGCAAGACGACTTTATGCCCGCGATCACAGATACTGGGGTGACGAAGATTGGGCAAGAATTTTGTTTTCCGATGAATTTAATTTATCTATGTAATTTTATTAAACAAAAGAATTACGATTCCACCATTTGATGTTATTTAATTCAGTATAAAATTATCTACAATATGCAGTTTAATTCATGTCCCTAGCTTTATTATTTTAGGAGATATTACAAATTTTCGTACTGACCCGGTTTCTTTGATCGCGAGTGTATTTTAAAAGTTTTATATATTTTGCTCATTAATTATTGTTCTAGGTGACTAAATTTTTTTTCCTCGTGTACAAATTAGAACTTCTATCCTGTTAAAATATTTAATTCTCAATAAAATCGACGAATGTAAGCCTGAAAGTTGCCGGCGATATTGCCTGTGTAGCCACTGTCTATTACCGGGGAGGGCACATCCACGTAACGAACTTATTTACCCACCGATCTTGAATCGCGCGTGAATTCACGATGATTTCCCGTTCTACACAGCTGAATCAGTCGTTCGTTCGACTGATTATTCCGGCAGTCGCCCAATTGCGACCGAATGTGTGTCGACAGCATATTGTACCGAGTTTACACTTTCAGTGACATCGGTGTCGTAGCGCTTCGCTCGAAAAACCGATGGCCTTTTGGGCGGAAAGGTTTTTGAGTGGTGACCACGTACCGGCAGCCAGGGTCGACCCCGCGAGGGGACTGATGATCTGATAAAGGTCTGGGACCAGGGGGAGGCCATGAGCCATGTCCATGCAGTGGACCACTTTAGGCTAATGTGAAGAAGATAATGAAGATGATGACGCGTTATCGGTGCGGGCTCGGTGCGGTATCATTAAGCTGTCGGTTGCGCCATGTTGAGAGATTTGGACGTGCATTTGTCTGTATATATATAGTAGCCATGATAGAAAGATACAAAATAGACCAATGGCCAGCCATTGGTCTATTTGCATCATATATCGCATTTATTGTAGGCACAGGAATGTGCCTACAATAAATGCGTCTTCTTCTTCTTCCTTGTCGTATCATCATGGCTGAGGGACGTGACGGCTGTGGGCGCTTTTCACCATCACTCTCCAAGCTGCTCGGTCCTGGGCTTGCTGCATGCTCTGGCTCTGGCCACAGATGTTACCGTCCGCCCAACGCATGCAACCGTCCTCTGCTCCTCTTCCCTGCCATGCGGCCAGTGATAATTAGCTTTACCAGGCTTTGCGGCCCGGACCTGACCAGATGGCCAAAGAAGCTGAGGACACGTTGGGTACAGGTGGTGGAGAGCCTCGTTTTGATGCCGAGCGCGTCGAGAACAGACTCATTTGTGCGGCGCTCCGTCCATGATATCCGGAGCATTCTGCGCTAGCACCACATCTCGAATGCATCTCGAAATAAATGCGTAAGCGGGCTAAATTGTATTTATGATTATGTGTGTGCTATACACGCGGTACACCCAAATCCCGGGTAACCGAATACCCAAGCGGGTAACCAATGCCGTAAGTGGGTTACGTTAACTCAATCCGAATCCGTTTGATTGGGCAACCGTAACATCTTGTGTTCGTGCTACATGATATAGTTAAACTAATTTTGTATAATCTCGTTAGGCTTGTAATATATCGTTTCGGAAAGCTTTAAAATAAGGGATAATAGCAGATTGTTTCTCAAGGGACTAAAATGATAATATATTTACGGCGAGGGCGGAATATTGAATCTTGAGTGAAGCGAAACATTCTACAATACAACGTGTTCCCGCCAATTTCCGTTAATTGAAAGGGGGCATAGCTTAGGTCAAATAAAGGTAATTTCTCCAAGACACCAGTATCTTAACTCTTACTGTTAGCAAGATATTCAACATTTTAATTTAATCAGTTATGCAACTTTAACCAGTGTAAACGGTTTTTTGACGTGCATGTCATGTGATGTCATTTGAACATTATCACATTTGACACTAACTTTTCATTAACTCTTAAGACCCTTGTACAATAACCGTTAATGCTAAATTTAATTATTTTGTATGAAAATCGAAAAAAAACTTTTTTTTTTTTTTTCGAAAAACTAATTATGCTACTTTGTTTCGGTGAATGGACTCTGCAATATGCCGAAGTTCAAGGAAATTCAGAAAAACACCCTGTAGAAGAATTCTAAAGTAGATTCAAGATGTTCAACTGTAAATTCTTGAGCGTAACGAGGAATTCAAGTGTTTTCGACCAAGGTGGAAATAATTATAGTACCGAGTATCACATACTGCTCTTTTTCTGAATAGCAAAAACGAGGAAGAAAAGTACAACTTTGATCTCTTATTTCAAGCTACCCGGGCTACCTAGAAGCTACCTAGAAGTTCCGGGATCGAATCCCGGTGAGGGCATGTATTTGTGTGATGAGCACGAATATTTGTTCCTGCTGAGTCATGGATGTTTTCTATGTATTTATGTATGTATATAAGAATGGTCTAGGGCCCATACTACAAGCTTTGCTTAGTTAAGGACTAGGTCGATTTGTGTAAGATTGTCCGCAGATATTTATTTTATTTATTAATATATATTTATATTAAAGTGTTAGGTAATGGATACCAATCTCAGCGTATGCTAGGCATGCAGCCCAGACCCCGTATCATGGTCGGCCTTATCACGCGATAAGTGACAAGATAGGAGCGTCGTCTCGTTCTATCGAACGGCGTCAGCCAGTGACGGAAGCTCTATCTTGTCACTTATCGTGTGATAAGGCCGACCATGATACGGGGTCAGCGCTGGTCTTCAGGTTGGTCCCTATGAAAGGGTCGATAGCGACCCCTCGAGCATACAAAGACTTAATATAAAAAAATATAAAAAAGTAAGCGCTATGTATAAGTAGTTTTGGCCACATAAAAACATAAAAGGTAGCCATATCCTAATCATTAAACTAGTGTTGTTGTGGAATATTACTTGTGTTCGTGTTTAAAATCCACCAATCAAATTGATGATGATTAAACATAATTGGTGGATTTTGACACTACGCAACTCTATTCCATACAAGAGTTGGTACGGATGTAAAGTTGGAATTGTATCTAATTGTCGTCCTCATATAAATAAGGTGTCGGTTGGAAACGAGCGTGTGGTTCTTTTGGAGCTACAAGCCCTCATACGAGTAGGCTACTGTGTCTGTTTACAATCAACCAGGCTGTCAAATTGTTTGCCACCATTTAAGTATATAAAAAGTTGCAAAGTTCACATATCTTCCAATCATCAGCCGAACATGGGCCTCGCCCAAAGTGTGCCAAAGTTATCGATCCTTGGACCACCCGCATCCAGTGGACTCCCGGCGACGTGGACCAGCTCATCAGTCCACCTTATATCTTCCAATATAGACTAATATGCATGTATCACATCTTGTGAGACAAACAGTTCAGAAATATGTACATTTTTGCATTCGACCTCTTGCCGGCCTGAAATATTCAAAACTAAAACCCCAAGTACAGAAACAAAGGGGTACAGAATAGGCACATTCCGGGCGTATTATTTAAATGGCCGCATTAGTGTTGTGCGTTAAAAATCGCGGCCATGCGTCACGCTGCCGACTGGAAGCTTTTTGTTCGCGTTTACTAGTGTTGGGACATCGTGGTATCGACAAAAAGATCTTTTAATATTTTTTTTAGATCAGGTCGGTGGCTAGTGGACGTCTGATGGTAAGTGGACACGTAGCCTATGCTTTCAAATACAGGGCTTAATATGTGCGTTCCCGGCTCTTTAAAATGTATATTTTACTATGTCAACGTTATATTGTTAACACGGTCTGTGTATAATGTTACTCGCGATATTATAAACCGTCGAAAAATTGTGTGTAAGTAGAATATTTCGTTCATCCAATTAGCGCGCAGGGTGCTTATTTAGCATGCCAATTTGACGATCTGGCATCGATATATTAACTAACGAAAAATAATTGCTTTAAATTGTGAACGGTTTTGGCAGTTCACAATTTTTCGTGATTCTAAATATATATTGTGATGCAGAAAAACATCGACAAACGCCAACATGCATGACGTATATCAATTTATCTTTCCCCGCAAGTACCGCTCAGCCAAATGTATTCCTTCATACATCGCGACTTGTATTACTGTAAGAGCTATGTAATGTAACGGTATTAATTTACGAGCGAACGAGGGTTTTAAGCCAAAGGGGGTAATAAAACAATGAAGTAGGGAAAGAAAAATGGCGGGGTCTATGAAGAGCATAATACTGTAACATTTTGACGCGGACGTGCGTTAGTTTCATTTCATAATTGAATTTGAATTGGTTATGCGGTCGTTTCTTACGCCACCTTTGATCTTAAGCATTATTTTTTTGCAAAAAACAACATTGTACGGTCGAGGTCATAAATACGTTTACACTTTTGCACCTTATTGCCTTGTAATAAGGTGCAAAAGTGTAAACATATTTATGACCTCGACTGTACCACGTCACCCGGCATAGTACATCTCAAGTGCCCCGCGGCGCTACCACGAACTTCGAAAGTCGAAGTTCGTAATACATGCATCCCTGTCACTCGATTAAGGGAGTGCGATAGAGATGGAAATACCCGAAGGTAGCGCCGCTGCTTGGCTCTTATTTGGAACGCGCTAGTGCGGCCACTACGATAATTCGAAGATTTGTATATTGCTCAGAATGCAGTTAAAATATAATATGATAGTCCAGTGTATGATAGCCAGCGTGCAGGCGTGCAAAACATTTTTGAGGAACGTTAAAATCAATAATAATAATTACAAAAACTAGCATTTACAAATGCAAACAAAAATAACAATGTCAAATAATAAAATAAAAATTAAATAACATTGTTGCGGCTTGCAACACCGAAGCGAAGATCGCGTCCAATTAGATGACAGCATCCCGCGCATGCGCACAGCAGCGCCGAAGTTTATAAATAGAGCCACGCGGGCCACCATCTTTCCTTTTTTGCATTGTATCAACAAGCAACAGCACACGCGCGTCGTATACATACATATAAATATTGTAAATTGTTCAGAGTAAGCTATAAAATGGTAACCCAGTTTTATTAAAAAATAACCTTATGTCCCAGACAAACATAATAACAATCTCACATGTCAAACAAATTCCAAAAAAAAATCTACACTGTAAATGCATTTGTCCAGAAGCCAGGCTGTCAACTTGTTCTTAAAACTATTTTCTCTTACCAATGTTAAGTCATCAGGTATAGCTTGACCACAACCGCTGTGCCGCTCCTTAGGTATGCGCGGGGCGGCGGGGAGACGCGGCGGGGGTGACGGGGCGAGGCGGGGACGGCGGAATGACAAATGCTCTGCCCCCCCGTCTCGCCGCTCGCATACCTAAGGAGCGGCACAGCGGTTGTGGTCAAGCTATAGTTAATTATATATTACTATGCACAAGTTATAAACATTCTTATTGTAAATCATTTTATGAGCACGCGGTTTGTATAACAGATTCATAATGTTTCGTCGGGTCTGTCTATGCATTATTTCGACCTCGTTTAAAAAAAAGGTTCGATGGGAATTTACGAAAACACATATGTATTGTAGTATAGGCAGGGTAAGGGAAATATGTGCATTTTTTTAAATAAGGGTACGCAGGATTACACCCTTTAGGTCTAACGGAACTAGACATCAGCCCCGTTATTCTGTAACTAGTACTAAGCTCACCCACAATTATATCTTGATGCCGCGGTTCGTAGTAGGTAGAGGTTTAGTTTCGTTAGGCGAGGCGCACGAGCGCGTCAAGAATAACATCCCTGATTACGCTTAGTTATTACGAATCACGGCATAAATATTTGTGCCGAACCTACGATCCCTCTACCCCCTACATGGCTGCGCCGCACACTACGACTAAACACCAAGGTAGAACACTAAAAATTTTGGAATACCCTAGGTACCTGCAGGCAAACCAGGGACGCCCTCCCGACAATCAACTCCGGATTGTCAAGGAAGCTAAAGCAGCTAAAGAGGCCGGCACTCCGTCTCCTGACCAGTTAGGTCATGCACTATTAAACAAACACCTTTTCACTCTACGTACCTATTACAGACAGTCCTCTCTGCAGAGCCTGCATGGAAGAGTAAAGCCGGGGTTATATTAGAGCCACGCCGCGTGTCGCAACGCGTACTTTGTATTGAACGTGGCGACACGCGGGACTGAGCTAATGTAACCACGTTCATACAAAATGTATGTAACCGATTGCGTTGCGACACGCGGCGTGGCTCTAATATAACCCCGGCTGAAGAGACAGCCACCCACGTCATTCTGACGTGCGCTGGGGTGGCAGAATACCGGGCAAAGCACCTCGGAACACCGGGGTCACCACAGGAGGCCGTCGGGAACATAAAGGGTCTGCTAGGCTTCCTGGTGGAACTGGGTTGGCACGAATAACAGTAGTGCCAAAACCCATACGCAAAATAGGCGTTATTATGACGTCGAGTTGCGGAAACCCAGCCCGCGTACACCTATAACCTATCAATATTTGTGAGTGAGGTGACGTTAAAACAAGTTACAGAATAGCGGGGCTGATGGTAAGTTACCGTAGACTCCATAGTCCATACGTACGTTTGATTTGTGGGAGACATTTCTTTAGATACAAATTTTCTTTTTTTTCTTAGTCAATCCCTCATGCATGACTGGGGATCGTGACCGCATGCTATAGCCCTCCATGCAGTTCGGTTAATCGTCAAGTGGACTGCATGGCGACTGCATTTTGCAGGCATCTTAACTGCATCAGCCCATACAGCTACATAGATCCAAAGATGACCCTATGACTGTGCTGGGCAGCAGCAGTATCAGTATTGGCAAAACGATGAAAAAGAGACCTCTAGTAAATAGAGCTATCCTCCCAATATCTAGAGTCTAAG
Source organism: Epinotia ramella (assembly GCA_947578815.1). Lineage (NCBI taxonomy): Eukaryota > Metazoa > Arthropoda > Insecta > Lepidoptera > Tortricidae > Epinotia > Epinotia ramella. Next base: position 890,710 of record OX388221.1, read on the forward strand.
TCTTATATTTATGACGATGATGGCACATAACGTGTGTAATGTGTATGTTATTTAACTAAATAACCAACGTATAAATTAGGAATAAAAAAATTAAAAATGCAGTCGGGTTTTTCATAAAACTACTTACCTACTGTTTTAGAGTCATTACCTACAAATCCTACAATGTTAAAGTTACGGCCCAAAATAAATTATATTTCTACAACCGAGGCGAGCAACAGCGAATTTGTATAGTTTTACTACAACCATTGACACGGGGCCGGCATAAAAGCTTCTTCGTATAGTTTATTCGTCCCGAGTATCGCATCCGTCGAATAGTCCAGAAATAGTCTATACAGTAGTCAAGGTTCTACACGAATAGCCATTTTGGGTAAGGCCACGACTTAAAGTCAGCGGGCGCTGGAAAAGAGTCACGAATTTTTGTCAATCTCAGGTTAGGGTGTTGAGAGATCGATCTGAGATCGAAGAAAAGCGTAACATTTGGAAAGCGACAAGGACAGTTAATTATGCCCTGACACTCATCTGTGCAGTTAAGCAATAAGCCTATAGAAGTGTTTTTTCTTTATGCGCTCACTTGATTTCGGATTTTAAAAAAGGTAGCCTAAATTGCTTCTAATTTTTCATTATTAAAGAAGCCCATACTTCTATCGGCAACCACAGTTGCCACCATCAGTTTAGGGGTTCGTGAAATTGGCAACTGTGGGTGCCACAAGCGAGCAAGTGGTAATGGCGTTTAAAATATATGTATCCTACTAATATTATAAATGCGAAAGTTTAGATGTTTGGATGTTTAGATGTTTGGATGTTTGTTACTCAATCACGCTTAAACGGCTTAACCGATTTGGATGAAATTTTGCACGAAGATAGTTTATAGCCTGGATTAAAATATAGGATAGTTTTTATCCCGGTTCCATTAAATATTCCGCGAAAGCTAGTATTAAATATTCAAGCTTGTTTCTCAGAATTTAGAAATTTCGGGTTATTCCGTCTCAAAATCATGAGTACCTATTACTAATTCTAGCAAACAAAAAAGTATCTCACGCATTTTTCTGGCTTCCCGGGACGAACTATACTCAATATGTATGTAAGGAAAAGAGTCACACAGTGCAATGCTAGTGGCTCTGTGCTGTGAGCTGTAAAACTCGAGAGTTTGTTTGAAAAAAAAAACAAAAACGGAATCATCCAAAACATCTGTATAAAATTAACAAACCTGCTCCCAAAATTTGAATAATAAGGATAAGAATAAGAAAAAAATATTCACTCAAACAACCCTTGTTAGCTGCTGCTTGTTTTGATAGCTGGACATTCAGACATACCTACAGAAGAATTTCGGCCCAAGCTGAAGCAGAGAACTTTCTTCGCTTCGCTCTCTCGTTAATATATGATACTAGCTTCTGCCCGCAACTCCGTCCGCGTGGAACTCGTTTATATCGTAGCTCCATACAAACTTTCACCCCCCATTTTAGGGAAGTGGGGGGTTGGAAAGATACAAAAAGTAGCCTATGTCACTCTCCATCCCTTCAACTATCTCCACTTAAAAATCACGTAAATTCGTCGCTCCGTTTTGCCGTGAAAGACGGACAAACAAACAAACAACACACTTTCACATTTATAATATTAGGATGGATATGGATTTAAAATACATGTGTTGGTGGATCTTTTATTATTGTCATGACAACTTAACTTTTTTTTTCATATATTTATCGATTAACTAGGCTCTACGGCCGCTCTTTTACACGTCCGAGCTTACAAATACAATGATCAAAGTAATATGCATACTATAATTAGAACAAAGCAGAAATTCATAATAAAAAACAGAAAACGTTATAGAAAACGCTCCACTCGTCTCCCCGCTCTCCGCTCCGCTGCCGCCCGGCCACAGCCCCGTCACACTTGACAAACAGCAACACATTCGTATTCATTGTGAACGTTTTTGCTGGAACCCTTTTGCCTCGCACGATCCGAGTGTATCTACTGGGACATGGATCTCTGGTTACTGGAATAGACTGCATCGAATCTCCCGATAGAGTTCGTATAGTCACGAAAATCTTAATTTGAAGCAGATGTCTCCAGCAGCGCCTCAAAGATGTTGACTGACCGTTAAATCAGCAACTTTTTACTGAACATCAAAACGTTCTGTTCGTAGGTATATGAAGTTTGTAGAGAATTAGCACATTGCACGTAGAAACGATGGCCGTTGGGGCGGAAAAGTTCTCGAGTGGCGACCACGTACCTACCGTAAGACGCAGCGTGGACCTCTCCCAGAAGGTGGACTGATGACCTGGTAAAGGTGGCGGGAGTCCGCTAGATGCGGTTGGCGCAGGGCCGGTAATTGTGGCACTCTAAAATCTCTCTCTCTTGAAATACGAACAAGTGACGCCACGATATTCTACACTCAAATATCTTTAAAATAGCAAATACTCGTATGAATTGGAGCATTATGATATCCGAGTATTTCGTGGGTTTTATTTATTGGGAATGTAAAAATAATTTTCACTACATTTCCGAGCTCGAGTGGGCTCGGAAATGTGGCAAAAGATGGTCAGAAACTGTTCAACAATGTTATTGTTGGACAGTTTGAACAGCGATTCGCTCAATCACAGCTCAGGTCACAGCGAGGTCCGAGCCACTGCCTAGCGGCTCGGACCTCGAACCTACTCGTCCATCTATTGCCTAATTTCTAGAACAATGTACTATTATTTTTGCTGTTGTCACATGGATAGGCCATATTTTATCCCGATTTGCCTGGGTTCTTTGCAATACGTGTGTGAAGCTGCCCAGTCAAAACTAAACTCAAACTACGAGCTCACACCGCTTCCATACAGCTTCAACATCAATGGTGCTGTACAGCAAAAACGTTATTACGTGAAAATTTCCGTAACGCCCATTTGACTGACCCGACTGTCCCAAAGTGGCCCTTGATTGTGACAGACCCCACGCTGAATGTTGAGGACTGTCACTTTATAGAACCTCGGGAGACATGTTCACAAAAACACTTCTCGTTTTTGTTGGCTACAAGGCGGAGAGGGGTTCCATTCGCTCATGGAGTCTGAATAACTTTAAACCAGGGCTGTTGCAGACATCAGCATCCGCCAAAATCGATGCGGAGTTTTTCCGGATGCGGATGTAGTGTAATTCACGACAAGAAAGGAGCCCACGCGGCGCTTTCCGCGCGAGCTTTAGATATTTTCGCCATTAGTCAAAAAAACTTCCTGTCGTTTCTGTGACCAAGAGACGCGTTTTTGATTTGTTCGCTATACGATTGTAATCTAGTCTCAACGTGTTTGATGATTGTGTGATATCATATAATATAATGGACGTAGTTTATTTACGTTTTTGAGTGTTTGACCACAAAATACGCATCCACATCCGCGGCATCCCTCAATTAAACGATTTGTTTTCATAAATATAGCAGCCCCGCTATTTTGTACTTGTTTTAACTCACCTCACACGGGACCTACAAATATATCTTGACGCCCAGTTTCGTAGTAACTAAGCGTAATCAGTGGTTTGGTTTCGTTAGGCGTGTCGGGTGACGCATGAACGCGTTCCGAACAGCCCTGAACAAATTGATTGACACCTAGCTTCTAGAAAAGGATAAATGACATTCCGCCGTACATTTCTTGCTAAGTGTCAACATATTGATTTACCTATACTTTTACGATCCTCACACGTGCAATGCCGGGTAACAACCCTAGAATGCAAGTGAGTAATAAAGACCAAGTGCGGGTAGTTTGGAAAACCCGCGCAGTCAGAAGATGTTGATGCCCCTCTTTAGCCAGTCGTCCCGTGACCATGGATGTCGATTGTCGACACATCCGAAACAACCTCAAAGCGGTAAATAAACAAGTTATTTAAACGCGATTAAGTCCCGTTTAGTAACAATAATGTAAGTGTCAACCAGACAGTTATGAGAAAACATCTTCCTTTTAAGTTATTCCGACTCCATTCGACTCAGTAAAAGGGCTTTTACTTTGAGCTGTTTTATTTTATAAATTGGTATAAACGTTTACTATCGCGTGTCATTTATCCAAACATCAGTACCTAAGTGCTTCCAATTTAGAGCTAAAGTGTAACTTGAGTAATATCTTTAAAAGCTAAAAGGTTATGTGTTAAAATAAATGTACATTTACTAGCGATGTATTTGTCTTTAATGTATTGTTCCACTAAGCATCAGAGATATAGTAGACGTATGAGGTGTAAATGTGTAGACGGAGGCAAACAAGTATACGGTCTGCCTGATAATAAGCAGACACCGCAGCCTATGGCCGCACTTCGTCGTCAGTTATTGTAATCAGATATCATAGAGCGACGGCGGCGGCGCGTAAGACAGAAAGGTGGTCTGATATTGGAGACGGTTGGTCATAGGAAACCCTCAATTACGCGAGATGTTTTTTTAAGGGCATGCCTTGATACGAGTCGACCACGCCCCCTTGACAGAGACACGCTTATGCCTTCCACGCACGAGAAAAAGAGATGCCACACTTCGAGAATGACTTTTTTGGACAAATTTCGATAAATTCCTTACTTAGCGAAGTTTTATTTATATTTCATTCAGTGAGATTTTAGATGAGATACTATTAACTTAATTGTCTCGTAAAATAATGTATTGTTTGAGCAGGCTGAGTAAAAAAAAGAAAAAAAAAACCAAACTTTGGATGTTTTTTCTATCGAGGAAATAGGCAATCATGTATCGATTAAATCAGATAAACAATCATATAGTCAAGAATCATACGTCTGAAACGACCTTATTGTTTCTTTATCTAGTCAGAACGGCGTTTCGATCCACGTGAAAATTTCCAATTCCTTAATACTACCATGGTGGCAAAGAACCATGGCCCGCCTGATGGCAAGCTACACTGTCGTTTTTTTTTAATCTAGTCCAAACTAAGCAAAGCTTGTACTATGGGTACTAGACGACGATAAACATACTTATTAAGATAAATAAATACTTAAATACATACAAAACATCCATGACTCAGGAACAAATATTTGTGCTCATCTCTCACATAATTGCCCTTACCGGGATCCATTTATAAAAAAAGGAAGCATTTTGCAAAATACGCTACCGCTTCTGCTTATGTGGGCGTAAGGACTCTTAAATGCAACGGTAGAACACACGGAAACACACTAAAAACATATCCCTTCCTTTCGGCTCTGCCGTAGTCCGGTTATTTCAAATTCAAATAATTAATGTCAGAACATGTCCATAGTTTAGTAAAAAACATAAAAAACTCAAGTCTAGTGTTAGTAGGTACTTACATAAAATATAAACATTAAAACATTATTAGAACAAACAATGAATATCATTCCGGTGCTTCTGGATACGGCCTTCAAATCTATCAACAACTAGCTTCTGCCCGCGACTCCGTCCGCGTGGAACTCGTTTATATCGTACAAACTTTTACCCCCCCATTTCACCCTCTTAGGGGCTGATTACGGGGATAAAAACTATCCTATGTTACTCTCCATCCCTTCAACTAAATATCTCCACTTAAAAAACCACGACAGTTCGTCGCTCCGTTTTGCCGTGAAAGACGGACAAACATACAAACAAACAAACACACACATACACTTTCGCATTTATAATATTAGTATGGATGGTACTCGGAAAGGAATTTGGGCTGCCCCGAATTCTACGCACCAGGGACGCTACCCTTTTGCGCATTATAGCGGCAAAACCGTCAAAGTGCGCGTCAGCGAACATCCCTGACGCGCTACCGAAACGAGGCAGCCCCAACAGTATCCTGAAACCATTGTTGTACTAACTGTACTCTTAGAGCACTGATAGCCTTCTGCGTGTAGTTAACTATATGTGTGTTAGTATTGTTAGTCTGTAAGGTATTTGTAAATATGGGCGTCGTTGCCCGAGACAAATAAATAAATAAAAACATTCACATACTCATAATTTTTCACGCTACCCACACATTTACAAGCACACCAAGTCACCTATATCCAAATATTGTATCTACTACTTATTATGAAAACAGTTCTGAGCGCTGTTTATCTCCATTATTATCTTATCGTATAAAGTCGTACACTGAAATAGCAAATCTTGTTATTCTTTATTCGTACTGGAAGCTGTCGCTTAGACATATTTTCTTAAGGACAAATCCGTTTATGGAACGGAATCGCAATGGAAGTGTAATGGAAACTCAGATGCGCGCGTAGACCAGGAGCTAGTTGGGCAAAGCTTACGTCATTACGTTCTGTTTAGAAAGTGCGTTCATCAGTCTATTTGCGTCCCACTGCTGGGCACGGAAGGGTCATGCACAGATGTAGGTTCGGTTTCTGTGGACATGGACAAAGTCCACAGGAAAGAAAAAAGTCTAGTTATTTTAATTTATGCTTTTTTTTTTGATAATTTTATTGACACTTACATATTTACACGCTTGCATTCCATCTAGATACACATGACCATCATCATGATCATCATTTGCTTGTCCTTATTCCATTTACTTGGGGTCGGTGCAGCATGTTTTATTTTTCTTCCATGCCTCACACACACATCACCATAACATATTTAAACATCCCTGGAATGTGTCTATGCAAATAAATAATTTCAATTTCAATCAAAGCTAAGGGCTTCAAAGCCTGATTTTTGGTTGGACTTTTAATACGCATAAACTCTCCTCTTATATATTACTATGCGATAAAAACATAATTATCGTATATGCACGTAAGCGTTTAACTATTGATCGCAGGAAATACGAATTTTGTTTTAAACACTGAGAACCCGGAAATGGAAAGTACATATATACACATATCTATTCCGCAAGTTTCCGAGGATTATTTAAAATGTTACAGTCTAAAAACGTATTCAATCAGAAAGTCATACCAACATAGGCACCTATTTTACTAATAAACATGCATAATTATATTCGAAGACCAAGAACTCGACAATGATAATTTAATATGTAATTGGCAGCGTACCGTGCTAGAATTCATCTAGTGATTGCATTTTACCATTTTCGGGTTAATCATTTGTATTGTACAATTTTGATATGTAATTTATGACATTGCCAATAAACATGATTTTGATTATGATTCTTGTATTATAACGCAAAAAAACCTCATAGTGCTACAGTTTCACATTGGATCGCTAAAATAAACGACGACGTAAGATATTCCGCCCGGGACCCTGGTCTACTAGTCTCGGAATGGATAATAAAACAATTTCCTGGAATCCATTTTGCGGGAAAGTAAATAAAACGGGCTTACGGCGCAGGATGAAATGATAATGCGTCTTAAGCGAGCGATCTTTCTAGAGCGATGTTTTATCGCTGTAGCGTATAATTAGGCGACAATAGTTGCTTCTTAAACAGCAGACTAGTAACTGCAGGCTAGTTTAAATGGCATTCGACCAAAATTTCTCAGCGATGCCTGTGGACCAGGTTTATGTCGTTGATATTGTTAACAAAAAAAAGTTGGTCAACATAATTTATTCCGAGACTGCTTGTGGCTCCGCTTACGTACTAGTGGTGCTGTAGAAAATTGAAAAACTGAGTTGACAATTTTTTTAATATTAATTGAACCTCCTCACGAAATGTTCAGAAGTTCAGAATCGGTTGAGAAATGCGACCTGTAGATGAGAACAGCCGGACATACGAAATACATTTTGCCCTAAGCTGAAATGGAGAAGTGCGTTCGCTTCGTTCGCTAATTCAACTACGACCCAGGTGCCTTCAAAACAAGAGTGAATAGGCTATTACGAACCAGTGAGCTTCATCTTTGGCTCTGTCGTCGCTTACCATCAGACCCCGTATCATGGTCGGCTTTATCACGCGATAAGTGACAAGATAGGAGCGTCGTCTCGTTCTATCGAACGGTGTCAGCCAGTGACGGACGCTCTATCTTGTCACTTATCGTGTGATAAGGCCAACCATGATACGGGGTCAGGAGACACTGGGGTCAATCGGACAGTCTTTTATAAAAATAAAAATTAAACTAAGGTAAAACTTCCAATGTTTGGCACTTAAATGCTCAATAGTTGACACCTCTATTGTTTAAATTTCAACTTTCCGGTCAATGTCAATCCCCGGGACGTTTGCCTTGTGTTAACATCTTTCAAAAACTCTATAAACTACATATCATCACAATATTTCAATTTCTCGGAAATCGAAAAAATGTCACTTACTCGTAAATTGTGTTATCCCTCTCAGGCGCGGAACTATAGGAAGGACAACTTCGCGTCCAATTTTTATCTCTTTCACTCTTTCGTAATTAGTCCAGACCCACCTGACTAATATCGTTGGCGACCCTTTTAGGTGCGGAATGAGTGACGTAATACAGGGTTGTGAAACTAATGTAGACTTTATGTCAACGGGGAAAGGACGTTGACAGATTGTAGGCAAGTTCGTAGGGCTGCCACTGCATTAATCGTTTGGAGTCAAAGAGACATTATTTAGAGTTGGATATATTTTAGTGCAGACCGAAAAGGAGATGGCGGGACGACCTTGATACGTTTTGTACCGATTGGCGAACAGTACAGGACCGAGACGAGTGGCGAAAAAAAAAGGGGAGGCTTTTGCCCAGCAGTGGGACACAATTTAAGCTATTAAAAAAAATATTTTAGTGTGACAGTAATTTTTATAATACGTACCAATACCATACGGTGCCCTGAATAACGTGAACGAGATTTTATCAAAAATGTTGCTATCGTACAATATAATACTTTACATATTATCCTTTAATTTTTTATTTTTATTTGCTGATCCATACTAATACTATAAAGAGAAAAAGTCAGTGAGATTGTAGCATTGCAAAGGGCATTGGGTAACCTTGTATGAGAAAAATTGTCGTTTTTATTTTTTGCAGCGGCCAAGGAAATGTTTTGAATAAACTTTTAGAGGACTTCTTAATGCGCATAGGTATATACAATTAAACGCGTTGAACAATATCGGAGCAGAGATATTTAAGTTTTAAGTTTTGTTTATAACTTTTCAATATGATGTGCGGAATATTTAAAATATCTCGGCTCCGATGCATTTTAGAGTACCTAGGTATTACATTTCATAACAAAATATATGCTTGTTTAGACTAGATCTATCATAATATACCACTTCCGATCTTTCACCTCCGTGTAAGATGGTTCTGGATGGTTATAAGCTATATTTTATCCCACAGTTTTACCTGCGTTCTTTGCAGTACGTGAAAAGCCCTAGTCTACCTAGTCACAATATAATAAAGAGTACTACCGTGCAGTATGGACACTCCCTGCCTCCCGTTGAAAGTGTCGCCCACCCGCTCTCAATTATCTCACAGTTACCGGCTGGCAAGGACGCGACGACGCGGTGCGCAGAGCGGAGGCCAAGTAAAATGTTTAAATATCAAACAAATATTTACAAATCCTAAATGGGCGTGTGTTGTGCTGTGTCCGTCCGGTTGTTTAAGCTCTATAAACGACCAAACTAGTTTTAGTGGAAAACCAACTTACAATAGGTACTTATGTTTAGTATTTATTTTACCCTATCGGTTTTAGACCTAAACCTATCAGATCACACTGAAAACAACACAATATCTATATGAACAAAAATTCATGTTTTCAATTTACGTACTTAAGTAAGTAATATTTTGGTGGCCGGATTTCCTACAAAAATGTTGTTACCTACTTCGTTTACTGATTCAAAATAGGAAACTATTGTATAAATCGAGCTTAGATACCCACCTCACAGCATTATTATCATTTTTATTTCTTCCTAATTCGCGCAATGAGTTTTGAGTCATTGAGGTCATCGAACTTGAACGCGGTGCTTGTGCGAAAGAATATTCAAAAACTGGATCGACAAAAACAACTATTTAATCATAGAATCTGGTCACAAAATTTCATGAGAGTCGGTTAAGAATTGCGACCTGCGGCGCTACCACGAAAATAGAATCTCGAAGTTCGCATATCTCTGTCTCTGTCGCTCGAGTACCGTAAACCATAAGTGTGATAGAGACGGAAATATACGAACTACGAGATTCGATGCTCGTGGTAATAGCTCTGTAGAGGAGAACATCCGTACATACAAAAGCAAATTGCTCGAGTCAAAACATAGACCTTCGCTGACGCTGAGGTAATGTAAAGGGATCGTAATTGAAATGCACGACTGTACTATAAGAGATGTAGTTTATTACTGTCACACAAGGCAAGATACAGCGAATGATATAGGAAATACCTACTTATAACTAGAGCCACACCACCTCATCTCCGGAGGTGAAGAAAAAAAAAATACTTAACTAAGTACATTTTTTTTTTATACATAAGTTTTAAGTACAAAATGGTTTTGTTCGATTCTTGTGCACAATCTTCTTTACCATTGTTCATAATTTTAACATTTGGTTCTATGTCTTCAATTACAATAAAAGGATCGCTATTACAAGGTCATCTCATATTGCCGATTGTGTTCCCGATTCGCGAACGCACTAAAATGGCGGCAACCCTAGCATGTCTTATCGCACTCACACAAGCATGGTACGCGTTCACCTACACGAGCTTAGACTGTGTGAGTAGGAACGCATTTGTTTCATACATTTGATCGCCGTGTCCAAGGTGTGACCTAGTCTATGAATAAATCTTAAGGGTTTTTTTTACACTATGAATAACTAATGTAACTAATGTATTAAAAAAATACTTAATAAAGGTAAGCATAAGTACTTTTTTGACGTATTATTCACTTTAGCACCCAAGAGCCTTAGATAAAAACAATTACAAAACTTAAGTCACCGAAAACTTCCCCGAACATATTTCATTGTTCCAAATTCGATTTAACCGAAAGGTTAAAGCCGACAAGCAAATATCCGAAATAAGGACACCGTGAACAATTGTTCTTGAAATTGTTCTGTTAACTCGCTCAATGCCATCACCAAAGAACTCAAAACACCGGAATATAAACCTAAACTACTTATCTCAGGGTTGCTTTTTGGTATTCGTTGGGATGTTGACAAAATGGTTGGTTTATAAATAGGTTTGTTGATAATAAGTTTTCAAGCAACAATTGTCAAAAGTTAGGCGTAAAGCTGGCATTCATTAGCGGCACAAAAGAAATGTTTAAGGAAATTTTCGTTTTGTTATGATGGAGCTTTGCGGTGTATGAATAAGGCTGGACATTGACGTGGCGACCTTAAAAAAATAAGGACTTATTGCCATTCTGTTTAAGACACGATGATTAAAATATAATCATAATAATATTCTCGAATTACTTATACTTACTATAGGTAGGTAAATCGATAGTGTGTGTACTATATTAGCATATGTATTAACGTATGCCATACGATTAAATAAATAAATATTAGCATATAATGAAAGTCTGTTAATATACGACCTAAACACACGCTTTAAAACTAACTTTTTTTCATAGAAATGAATCCAGCACGCAATTTAGGTACCTATTTAATTATTTATTTATTTATTGATACATGGAAATCCAACAGCGCAACATATTTACAGACAAAATACTAAAAGCATATAGCCAATTACAGGTTCTCACTTATAGAAATAAACTAACGCAAATAAATCTATAGCCAAACATAAACTTAGCGTATTACGCACAGTAACCAATCGCGCACCAATAGCAATCATGGCAATGGGAATATACAAAGTAGTTAACAAATTAGTTGTCAAATCTCGCCTATATACCGAAACCACATCACAGAGGTCATTTTATAAACATTAGTTCTTTGCATTACATATTTTATTAGTATCCGTAAAAACTTCACGAGCTGTTGACTCGACTCAAATTCATTGCTGGTTAAAAATTTGTTGATGTGGAATTTTAACGCAGTTTTTTGAAAGAACTGATATCCAATAGGTAATCAATATGTATGACCTTTTTTAGGGTTCCGTAGCCAAATGACAAAAAACGGAACCCTTATAGATTCGTCATGTCTGTCTGTCTGTCTGTCTGTCTGTCCGTCCGTATGTCACAGGAATTTTACTCGAAAACTATAAGATGTATTTGATTAAAATTTTCAGGATAGGTGTATTTTGTTAACCGCTACATACTTTTGTAACTAAATTACTAAAAAAAATTTTTTTTAGGGGTGCACTCCATACATAAAACTGAAAGTCAATTTTTTTTTTCATTGCAAGCCCACGTGTGGCACATCAATCGATAGGCCTTTCAAAATAAATATAAGGTTTCTCAGCAATTTTTTTGATTAAGTGAATAGAGTCGGAGATAATCGCCTCGAAAGTCACTAAAATTGTGTCCTCTAATTTTTGAACTGTGTATTTTAAAAATATGAAAAAAATCATGCTCATAGGGCTTATTAAATTCTCTCAGCGAAAATTGTTGTGAACAACAGCGGTTCAAAGATTTTTGAGATATTTACTAATATAGTAATATAGTAGTGTAGTATATGTAGTAGTGTTGGCAGCTACGGTAGCCTAGTGGTTCAGGCATGCGGCTGTCAAGCGGCGGTCGTGGGTTCGAATCCCGGCTCGTACCAATGAGTTTTTCGGAACTTGTGTACGGAATATTTACCGTTAGCTTTTCGGTGAAGGAAAACATCGTGAGGGAACCGGTCAGGTATCCCTCTGGGTTGGAAGGTCAGATGGCAGTTGCTTTCGTAAAACTAGTGCCTATGCCAAATCTTGGGATTAGGTGTCAAAGCGGACCCCGGGCTCCATTAGGGGCATTACCGGAAATAACGCTAGGAGGATGATGAGTATATGTAGCAGTGTTGTGTTCCCGGAGGTGAGCAAGGTCGCCAGAGCTCCCGAGGATGCGTTGTGTTGAGAGCGAGGGAATTTGTTCCTTCAGCTGTCAACACGGCGAATCCTCAAACATATCAAGGGTCGGCAACGCCCATGTTACTCCTTTGGAGTTGCATGCGTCTATAGGCTGCGGTGTCCGCTTACGGTCAGGCGGGCCGTACGCTTGTTTGCCACTGTCGTTGTACATTATTAAAAGGAGAAGTCTGTGATGTTTGTAAGTTTGCATGTAGGGGGTAATCACCGGAACCAGTTATCCAATTTAAAATAATATTTTTCCCGTGAATGTATAGAATGAACATAGGCTGTATTTGTTCCTGCGGGTTGCCTGCCTTCTTTCGTGAAGTCGCGGAGGCCATTCGTTTTATATACCGGGTGGAAAAATCGAATGCAACATGGATGGCAACTACCTTAAATATTGTAAATAGCACATTCTGTGTAAAGGAAACATTCCTTTGTTTTTAAAAACAATAAATTCTGCATTTAAGGATTTATGAAAAATCGCTTGCCTTAGTCGGGACTCGAACCGGTCAAATGTGACAAAAAATAACGTGCTCTATTTTATGATGCAGATTGAAAGGGTAACTGATAAGGTTCATTTTTCTCTAAATAACAAATACAATCAGAATAAAGGAGTGCCATGAAAATTGAAAACTAAAAACTAAACCGGTTCGAGTCCCGACTGAGGCAAGCGATTTTTCATAAATCCTTAAATGCAGAATTTATTGTTTTTAAAAACAAAGGAATGTTTCCTTTACACAGAATGTGCTATTTAAAATATTTAAGGTAGTTGCCATCCACGTTGCATTCGATTTTTCCACCCTGTATATGTCGGAGAGGAGAAGTTTCATGCAGCGCCCTCTATTACATTCATCGTGACTTCGGTCGTAATGTGCTCCACTGTCAATCTACAAATGTCATCATTGAAATACATGCGAAGGAGGACATATTATTTGTCTGGGCAAACTCGGGAGCTCATTAGTTCCGCCACGCGCCAACAGAGGGCTATGACGAGTATTATTTTGAATTAGAAACAGAACAACGGACGGTTGTGTTCGCTGTCATTGAGGAAAAAGCCTGACATGAGGTGGTTGCTCTCTTGGATGGAGAATTAATCGTTTAGAGAGAATGGTGTGACGGAATACGAGAACCGAAATTGCCATTTCACTGTATTTCAGATGAATTTTGTAATTATGCTGTGGAGAAGTCCTTAGTAAAGTTTGTAATCATAGTAACATCGTTTCCTATCATTGCCCGAGAACCCAGGATACGCCCACACCTCGACATATACTTAAGAGGCTCCCATACGCCAATGACCTTCGATCTGAATCCCTTAGTTTTCTAATGTTTTTTGTAGCTTATTATATTAACAACAACGGCTTTAAGCAATATAGTATCCCATATTTACTTCAAACTTCATTGTTTTCGAGATATTTGGCATCAAAGTTGAACAATTTTAGGCCAAAAAACTGGTTTTCTGGCCATAACTTTTGCGTTAATTGGTTTAAAATAAAAAACCTTCTGCCAGTTTTTAGAGACGTCATAGACAAACCCAAATTTGTAGATTTCGTATATGTTAGATCTTTCACGTCAATAGAGATGCGAAATAAGTGTTTTTTAGACAATGTTTAAAAAAATCATACAAAATTAAGTATTAATTTGTTTCAAAATCCGGTCTGTCAAAATGGAGATAAAAGATTAAAGAACCGATAGCCGTTTGATTTATGATTCTATCTGTAGTGCAAAAGTAGTAGATACGATTCAAAACTTGTCAAAAATCGATGAAAACCTCGGGTAGCCCCTTAAGTACGCAGTGGTACTCAAGTCTTTCGCCTGATATGATGATGAAGATACCCGTGTTTTCATACAGGCCGATGTTGAGCAAGACACACCGCATAACACCCTGCATATTGTACAATCCAGGTCAGAATCTGACTTACAAATCTCCAGACACCCTTAACTTCTATCGCAAATTTTCCTAAACTACAGATAAGCAAACTTGCAAAGTTTAGGAGATAGCCGAGGGGCACTTTACTAACAAATATCAATAAATCTTCGCATCGTAATCAAAGCCCCAAAGTTTTAAACCAGACAGTTGTCTCTAAACACCAGCTGTTGGTTCAATACAGTTGTTTGATGCTGTTCGTTTTGGAATTAGGTTAAGGTTTTGATTGCCCTCTAGACGCCAAACAAACAAGATAAAATGTGAATCTGAACAGGGGTGTAGACACTAAATATAATAATCAATAATGATGTATTTTCTTTAAAAAGGATTAAGAATGTAGTTTAATGGAGAAAAAAGCAACGCAAAAGGTTTAATACAAAGTTAAAAAATGTGTCCAAAGTTTTAAGAGGGGGTATGTTCTGTCCCTTTTCCGTAGAACGCACCTTTATATGAAACGATTGTCATTACTATGACGATCGGAGATTGTGACGTCACTATCTGCGAGCGTTTTCTCTCTAAAAATCAATATGAAGAAACGGTTCTAGCTTCATTATTCTTCGAGATATCTGAATGGGATTTTCGTCACTAGGCATATATTTTTGTTTTCTTTCTTTTGAAGTAATAATACATGTTGAGTCTACACCCATATTAAACTATAATAGGTAATAGAGTAGAGTTTGTTTTGTTTTCAAATCGAAGAAAATAAAACAAATGCAACTCGCTGGTCCAATTTAGATTGGAATAAATTCCATTGAAGAGGAGGAGGCCTTTTAATAAGCCTACCGCTGGCTGGATGTCTATCCAAGGATATTTTGATAGGCCTACCGCTGGCTGGATGTCTATCCAAGGATATTTTGATAGGCCTACCGCTGGCTGGATGTCTATCCAAGGATATTTTGATAGGCCTACCGCTGGCTGGATGTCTATCCAAGGATATTTTGATAGGCCTACCGCTGGCTGGATGTCTATCCAAGGATATTTTGATAGGCCTACCGCTGGCTGGATGTCTATCCAAGGATATTTTGATAGGCCTATCGCTGGCTGGATGTCTATCCAAGGATATTTTGTGAGGCCTACCGCTGGCTGGATGTCTATCCAAGGATATTTTGATAGGCCTACCGCTGGCTGGATGTCTATCCAAGGATATTTTGATAGGCCTACCGCTGGCTGGATGTCTATCCAAGGATATTTTGATAGGCGTACTGCTTGCTGGATGTCTATACAAAGATATTTTGTTATCGAACGAGCGAGCGAAGCGAACGAAGCTTTCTGCTTCAGCTTGAGCCGAAAATCGGTCCATTGTCCGGTGTCCCGTGTCTGTCCTGTGTTCTCCTCTACAGGTCATATTTCTCAACCGATTCTGGTGAAATTTTGCGAATAGGTTCGTTAATTAGTTTATTTTTAGAGACAGGCCCTCGCGTTCATACTGCTAACAAAGCTACTAGTATTATATTTGGTCACTTTCTGATGATGGTTTGAGTTCATGTTAAAGTTGCAACAACGTAGTGTTGCTAAATGGATAAACCATCAAATTATTGTAATAAAGTATAAATTACAAAATATAATTACTTAACATCATAAAAAGGTTTCACATTTTCGTTTCATCGAATTTCTATTAGGTACTCAGAAACCGTTAACTTTTTAGGTACAGCTAAAAGGTCATTACAAAACCCATCAAACCCATTAGCTTAGGTTAGGTGTTATAACATTCCTGAAAAGTTTACTGATTCTGGAAAAAAAAGGTTTTAGATGAAATGAAAATTCTGCGAAACAGACATACATCCATACAACAACAGCACAAATTGTAAAATGTGACGTCTTACTTTAACATCAATTGGTATGATGCCAGGGAGGGCCGTCTTTAACTCAAATTCTTGGGTATTTATGCTCTTTCATTGTAGTTGCTTCCAAACAAACATTTGTTCCTCTCCAAAAACTGATTCGAATGGCATTGTAAATAAATCTTAGGTCACAAGCCTATTGACAGTTTCAAAAGTAATAGTATTTAGTTTCCTCGGTAACAAACACAATTATAGTAATGAGTCATTGTACGTTTAACCAGGAAGGACTTTTCTCCCAGCGGCATGCTATCCAGTATTTATTTGCATGTAATTACCACTAAAACAACATGTAAGGAAAATAAATAAACCAGGGTTCGTAATTATGGTAAAGTTTGTACAACGTAGTGTTGTTAGGTGTAAGTAATATTTTGTTAGGTTTGTCTTACTATGTTGCATTTCATCATCATCATCATATCAGCCGAAAGACGTCCGCTGCTGGACATAGGCCTCCCCCAAAGAGTGCCAAAGTGACCGGTCCTGCGCCACCCGCATCCAGCGGACTCCAGCAACCTTTACCAGGTCATCATTCCACCTTAAAATAAACAATAATTATGATGAAACTTGAATTACGTTTAAATTTTAATTCCAAATCCTACAATGGAATCATTTTACAGCATGAAATTAGCTAGATATTAATCATTCTCTCCGTGGCTTTAGTTTCATTAGCTCGCCTACATCTATTTATTTAGTACCTCTAGGTACATATCATTATATTAAAGCAATTTAATTTTAATTAATTTATTTTTATTTATTCATTTAATCATTATTGCACAAAAGAATATCTTATGGTACAAAAGGCGGACTTAATGCTATAAAGCATTCTCTACCAGTCAACCTTAAGGCAAAGCAGATAAAATGTGGGCAGTGCAACTTAATTTAAAACAATAACTCTTTATCTAAAGATGGGATGAATAATATAGTAGAATACGATACAATATAGTATAATATAATATAGAAATATATACCTAGCTATTAATACATACATACACATACATATTAATATAGATGAAACTTACAAATCAGATATATTATTTAGTAGTTCTGCCAGTAAAGAAATTTAGCGTTGTGTTGTGAACAAACATTTTCATGTTTGCTAGTGTAACTAGCAAAACTTCCGTTTGTAATTTAGGTTATTCTTTAACATTAGAAAACACAAGGTTTGAATTAATTCTTTACGTAGGTATTTAATAATTAGTTGAATGTCTTGTTGTTTAAAGCCAAATGAAAAAAAAAACCATTTATACACTGTTTTTTGAATTAGTAACGATAATACTCACTTAATTTTATTTTATTTAATTTTAATAAATTATTAAAAAATAGACAAAACTGTTTCAACCTTAAAAACCACACAAACTTGTATTCTGTTGTGTATAAAGATTTGATTTAGTACTATTTATAGAAATATAAACCGTGAATAGCTAACTTTACGCAGAACAATTTTCCAAATTATAGGTTTAACAAAGAAAACAATGGTCGATATTTTGTCCAGCAGCTTTGCTTACATCCTTACGTGTAAATACGTGGGCGTCACACGGACAGCTACTAATATTATGCGAAAGAGTTTAGTTTTGTATCCTACTGATATTATAAAAGTGAAAGTTTAGATGTTTGGATGTTTGTTGCTCAATCACGCTTAAACGAGTCAACCGATTTGGATGAAGATAGGTTATAGCCCGAATTAAAATATAGGATAGTTTTTATTCCGGGTTCAAGCAGACGAAGTCGCGGGTGGAAGTTAGTTAAGTACCTATAATTCAATAAACTCCTATCCCCTATAGTTTGAGATATCCATCCGAATATTTGCATGCAAAAATGGTTTAGAAACACGCTTTCTGTGCTGCATATGTCACTTTTAATGTAAAAACTGCGCTATTCTTGGAAAAGAAACCAAAATAATACAGACCAGTTGGCAATGCGGAGATAGTTTCACAAAACATAAACTAACAAGATAAAATTTTATTACTGTGAAAATTCGTACTTTAAAACTAGACTGAAATAAACGTAATTATGCCGTGTTTTTAGAGAGCAAAATAGTTTAACAAGAACATAATATTTTGAAAAGCGCACAGAGGGGAATTTAATTCGAATGCAGTTTTTAGACGAGGGAACACGGGTTATTCGGCTAATTGGATTTACTAATTTAATATATCAGTTTAAAGTAGGTGTTGTTAAGGCATGAGCGGTAGTGGGTCGGGGAGCAGAGCCAGTGCTGACGTCATAAGTTTATTGGCGATAAAATTCGTGGGATCAGGCCACCGAGAAGTCTGTATGTCTTGCCAACTTTTTTTTTAATAAAAGGTTGAGTAGTGTTTGGCCCTAGTCTCTTGCTTTGAAGGCATCTACATCGTAATTGTCAGGGAATACAGATGACGAGAGTGACTTCCATTCCTTAGCAGATCACATGAAGAAAACAGAAGTTGTGGGTTAATCTGATAATCACATTTCACATTTCGTCTTGATATCGATCAGTTTCACGCGCTCGCGCCACACCACAGGTGCTTCGTGTGTTCCACACCGTGACATTCCGACGAACAGACACTTAATTTTCGGAAACCGTTTACCGTTAGCCTTGTTTCTAGAGCCCGAAATTGCAGGGAGACAATCTCTGAAGGGTCGGTCTCCCTAGTAATGACAACATCAAATGTGCCACTGCCACGTTGAAAAAGTTCACGCAAACGTGTATTGAATTGAACCCCTGGAACTTATGCTTGTTTAATAGATCTATTTGTAATGACAAACCTGTAAGGGATTTAGTTTGGATTTATACTCGTATAGCGTAGCAAAAAGCGCTACTACTTTTATTTATTCCTCTGCTATAAATGAATTTTATTAAAATCCTACTTTATGTCATAAAATATGAATATAAAACGAATGCGGCTCTTAATTGGCGATATCAACCTCACGAACTCATGTTGCGAGCACATTTTTGTACATTTCACAATGACGTTAATGATATACGCCACAGTTTATACCTTAGGCCAATCTGCTGCATCCTGACAACTTAGTATCATATGCGATACGAGTATATTAACCAAATTAGTCGCCGAACACGAACTCCTAATTGCAATTATTCGTTGGTTTATTCGAAACACGAGTTAAGTTGAACCTTGGAAAGCTGTGGTCTTATCCGTGCTACGGTTTTGTTCGTTAAAAGTATATGAAGAGAGGTTTTTGTAAACAAAGTAGATTTTTAACACGCGAGGTTTTTAATTCGTCGGTTTTACAAGCTGTTTTAACTTTCACTGTTTGTACTTATGTTTATTCATTGAATAATTATTGCACAAAAGAATATCTTATGGTACGAAAGGCGGACTTAATGCTATAAAGCATTCTCTACCAGTCAACTTTAAGGCAAAGCAGATAAAATGTGGGCAGTACTACTTAATTTAAACAAAAAATCTAATCTAAGTTAATATACATATGTTAATGCATAAGTTGTCCTTCAAATTTGCAAATCAATTTTAAAACACTTTCCGGCCATCTGATTGAGCTGAAATTTGGCACTCGAAAGATAGGCAAAACCGCGTTACAGACAAAAATGCCGTATTAAAGCGATGGGCAGAACATTTTGATGATATTTTAAATCCAAACGCGCTCAGTGCTAACTTATCTTACATTAATTCACTCGAACAACTACCAGTCTGTCAAAGCCTGGATGAGCCACCAACTTTTGAAGAGTTCGTTGGAGCAATTAAGCGTCTCAAAAACTCAAAGACACCTGGTATGGACCAACTTCCGGCTGAAGTATATAAATACAGTGGGCAAAACATTGTTAACACGCTATACCATCTTGCCTTAAGAGTGTGGAATACTGAAGAGGTGCCACAGGACTGGAAGGACGCGGTAATTTGTAAGCTGTACAAAGGGAAGGGGGATGTCTCCGATTGCAGCTCTTACCGAGGTATATCGCTCCTCTCTAGTGCTGGTAAGATTCTCGCGCACATCATAAACACCCGCCTTAGCAAATTAGCTGAACAACAGCTCCCAGAAAGCCAATGTGGATTCCGTCCTAGTAGAGGAACCATTGACGCTATAGCTGTTGTAAGGCAACTACAGGAAAAAAGCTTCGAACATCACGAGTGTACCAAAAATTGGGTGCGAAACGATCAAGGGCAACAAGTATATTTCTTCAAAAATTCAAAATATTTATTCAGCAAATACTAGGCCACGAAGGCACTTTTACAAGGGCACTTTTACAAGTATTTCTTATTATTCTGATAAGAAAAAACTGAAAGATTTCTTTTTTTGACGCGATTTCTTTTTACATTTGTATGGAGCAGGTCGCCCCAGTCGGCCAACGCTCCATACAAATGTAAAAAAAACGCGTAAAAAAATTTTCTCTTAGTTTTTCTTATCAGAACACGATACCTGTATGCCGTTTGATCGGTTCACACCCCATTTTTGGTACACTCTGTATAGTACAATCGATGATCCCACAGAGTGATAGTGGAGGCAGAATGTGGCTCATCGTGTTTGGGCTCACCGGCATCAGGTTCCTCTCAACAAGTAGTTGATGATGGTGCAAAAAAAATCAACAATAACAGCTTGTACAAAACAATTATACTAATTATTATTTTTTAAATATTGATACCTACTAGCCCTCCCGCGACTTCGTCTGCGTGGACCCGAGATAAAAGCTATCCTATATTTTAATCCAGGCTATTTTTAAACTATTTTTGTGCCAAATTTTGTCCTAATCGGTTGAATCTAAACATCGAAACATTAACATTTAAAATATTAATAGGATGAATCAAAACTGATATGAAAAAAAAATATATTCATAGCAGAATAAAATTGGAAGACTGAACCTAGAGAACCATAATATTAATATTCTTGATGACCAAATTTCTCCATAGACACCTATCACCCGCTTTATGCATGTCCTTGCGCAGTTGTAGTTGCAAGGGTGCAGTGATTTGTGTGCTCCATCTAGCGGGTGGTGTGCCCCGAGACATTCCTCAACTTGACGCGTTATAATAATCCTCTTCAGGCTATCCAAAGAGTGTGGTAGGTGTTTAATGTATGTGAGAATACGGTCTTGGCATATTGTGGTTAGTCGATGATTTATGCTCGTGCTCAAATGAGAATAAATCATTAACTAGCTCAAACCTCTAGTTGAAACAGGAAATCAAAACATGAAGTTTGGTGGTTACATAGCGGTAGCTTAATTAGTCTAGCTTAAACTAGTCAATTTGTACTATTTAATTAGTTTGCTTAATATTCTGCTGATATCGGATACTCTAAATACTCCACATAATAGTGCCATAGACATTTGAACAAGAAGTGCGTAGCATATTACTTTTTCAAATCTAAAAGGTTGTGGGTAAAGCAAAGCAAGTTTCTGTAAAGAAACCTGAATTTTAGACGTTAATATGGTTTGCATAATAGATGCTGAGCATAGATATACGTTGCACCCCTCAAAGATTGCCTTTATAATAATAGGTTCCTAAAAGGTTGTCATTCTTCTGGACTTGCAAGCGTCCATGTGCGCATAGGTCTGATTACCATTAGGTTGTATGTTACTTTCGTGGTATAAAAAATCAAGGTATATTCCGACAAATCCTTACTAACAAAGATGAACAATGTAGTAATCCATCTCCAAGCGTCCATAGACTACGGTAACGATATTCTATGGATGCTGACAGTAATCCAGACGAAAACGCGTTACCAATCTTGTATGGTTTTGCCTTCACTACTCGAGATTCATAAAATGTAGGAAGCTCACGCTCTACACAGTGCATTCTCGGGATCTCTGACGAGCTCACATAATGAGGCATTAGAGCTAATCCGTTTTTGTGCAACTGGCAACACTATTTACTGCATTCAGGACGCCGTGAATAGTTAGGGACGCATAATCACCTCTTTATTACAGTACCCTCACTTCCTCTAATTTAGAATTCTGTATGAAATGCTAATTCCACTAACTACCTTTCAAAGCAATTACTCTGTGGTCCAAGTGACGAGTTAGCAGCGGGCGCTTGATGTATGGAGGATGCGATTTAAATTTCAAACTAGCCAATTGAAAATGCTGCTGGTGGTGAGAGTTGGTTGGTTGATCCATAATAAGGCACTTTGTGAAGTATGTTTGGGTTTATTTCTGTTTCTTATTTATACGGCTGCTAAAACATACCGTTTGGGTCAGTATTATCCACTGGAGATGTGTAAAGCGTTGTTTATATTTTACTCGCACCCCTTGCGTAACAGCTAGGTATCACTTGTATGGGAACACAGCTTAGCACACCTTTAGTGGGTGATCATCGTTAAACGCTATCACTTAACTTTAAATATTATGTTAAAATATGATGAGTACGAGTATTTGACCAAGTGCCCGTAGTCCAATTAAGATCGAAGTGGTTAATGGTTGATGATGATGATAATGTCCGCTTCGACAAAATTAGATGTTGATGGAGAAAAGGGAAGTGTGGACCCCAAAGAGGGTTCTCGTAGGTCACATTTGTTTGTGTTTATAACAACTGTGTAACTTGATGTCCACGGCTGCTTTCTACCACCACCCTTGACTACTCAACATCGGCAGGACGTTAATCCGCACATGGAATCCAAAAATGGTCGCGAACAGTTCAGAGGAATTTCCTCTCGCAAACGGTCCAGCTGTGGAAATTGTGGAATGATCCTATACACAGTATGTGGTTCTTCAAGAAAGTAATTATAGTATTTTATAAAGAAAGGCAATGCATGCGTGTGAACTTATCTAGTTGCGAAATTGCACTGCCGCGCAAGTATATGTATTGCACCCCACTTGCACGTTGCTGTTGGGTTAGAATTTGCATATTCAAACGTATATGCAAGTTTTCTAATAATCGGCAGTGTTATCGGAACCGCTTTTCGAGCATACTAATTTAATAACTAAGCAGCTTTTCTGACGTATATTAGAGTGAATAAACTTTTTTTCTATCATTATAGTTATCATAAATGGCTTTTGGGTATCTTTTTACAACTGCAACTTTCACCCATGGTGGATTTTTTAAATTCTTTTCATAAGCCATTTTCTAAGCATGTTAGAAGTCCATGATGTAATCTGTACTAATTGTACTATTCTACTAAAATTATAAATGCGAAAGTTTAGATGTTTAGATGTTTGTTACTCAATCACGCAAAAACGGCTAAACGGATTGAGATGAAATTTGTCATGGAGATAGTTTATAACCTGGATTAAATTAAAATATAGTATAGATTATATCCCGGGTCCACGCAGCCGAAATCGCGAGTGGAAGCCAGCATTATGATAAATAGGAAAAGTCTGTGAAATTGCAGCTTAAGTTTGTATGTAATGGGGAATCTCCGGAACCGTTTATTAGATTTCAAAAAAGTTTACACCTGCGTGTAGAAAAGACTTTCAAGATGGCTATATTTATCTCGCGGGATTTCCTGCGTTCTTTGTACCTAATACGCGGGCGAAGCCGCGCGGGCAGCTAGTCATTTTATCTTACACTAGCTACCCGGCCCGGCTTCGCACGGATTACCCGTTTTCCCGTAGGAATAAAGCATTTTCCCGCGGTAAAAAGTAGCAAATGTTCATCAGGGATAATGAGGGCTTCTAATGGTAAAATATTTTTTCAAATCGGTCCAGTAGTTTCGGAGCCAATACAAACAAACAAACAATCAAATCTTTCCTCTTTATAATATTAGTGTAGATCTTTATCTGCCCTGCCTGCCTTTATACCCTGCTTCTCCTACCTTGGACTTCTTTAAGTCCAAGGTAGGAGAGACAGGGTATGACCAAGACGTGCGTTTATGGACCAAGCTAAAGAGAAAGTTAATATAATGCCGTATCAAGAGCTCAAAACAGTGGCAGAGAGAAGAACAGAGTGACGATGATGAAATAACTCCATATTTGAACAGACAATTTTGTTAAAATTTTTAACTATAGTAACCTAATTAAAATGGAAAAGCACTAAGTTAAACAAAACCATAACAACTAATTATACTTTAGTTATAGTGATTACCTGAACAACGAATAAATACACCTGTTTCGCGGTACCTACAGGGTTGGTTTAATTACAGATACCAGTCCATGCAGTGGTCGTATTGGTATGCAATCGTAACAGTATACAGGGGGTTTAATTTAGAGAATTCGTTCTTAAAAATATGTGTATGTATATATTGCTTTTTTGTACAGTCGAGGAAATTGAATGTGTAGCACTTTTGGACCTTAACGTCATTCAAATGGAGTTGACACGTTCCAAAACATAATTTTCCCCGACCATACATAAAATATGACAAAATGAAAACAGACAAACAAACAAGTACAAAGGCGAGGTGCTTTTATATATGTAGATGACTGGTTTGATGTCTTTTTCACAATAAAACGGTGGCAAGCGAGCACACGACTCGCCTGTTGGGAAACGGATACGTAGCCTTAGGGTGTTAGTGTGACAAAGGAGTAAGTGCATTACCGGCGGTGCATTGGAAATTATCGCGTGCTTTGAAACGCCGTTCTGACTAGATTAAGAAACAATAAGGTCTGATTTTCACATATATGATTCTTGACTATATGATTGTTTATCTGATTTTATCGTTACATGATTGCTCAAAATTATTTCGATAGAAAAAACCATCCAAAGTTGGGTCTGTATTTTTCCTTTTTTTACTCAGCCTACTCAAACGATACATTATTTTACGACACAATCAAGTTAATACTATAGTATTTTATCTCATCTAAAATCTCACTTTATGAAATTTAAATAAATAAATATAATTATTAGGGGACAATCTTACACAAATCGACCTAGTCCCATAGTAAGCTCAATAAGGCTTGTGTTATGGGTACTAGACGACGATATATTTAATAGATAGAAATACTTAAATACATAGAAAACAACACTAAAAAACTTCACTAAGTTAGGTATTTATCGAAATTTGTCCAAAAAGCCATTCCCGAAGAGTATTACATCTCTTTTCCTGGCGCGCTGAAGGCATTAGTGTCTCTGTCTAGGGTGCGTGTTCGACTCAAATCAAGGCATCCCCTTAATCAATTCTAGGATTCGCTGTTTTGACAGCGAGAGAGATCTCTCAAATCTCAGCACAGCGCATACTCAGTGCATTGGCTCTGGCTAGTGGTGGTCGTTGATTCGACGAACTAGTTGATAAAACGTTGTTCGTTCGTCACACGTTGCGCTTACCGGGTTTCGAACCCAGGACCTTCAGTTTCGTAGACAGCGTCACTACCCACTAGGCTAACCGGTCGAACTCGTATTATAAAATAAGATAACGTTATAGCCCGTAAGCCCACTTCCAATTAGGGTTGCCAGATGTCCGGTATTTAAGCGTACAGTCCGGTATTTTCGAGGCCTGTCCGGTAAAAAATTAATGTCATACCGTCCGGTATAGTGAAAGAATGTAAAGACCTAGTCTTACTAGCCTAGCATACACCCCCCCGGCCTCCGGCTGGGGTTGTCCGGTATTTTTTCCGCGACTCACCTGGCAACCCTACTCCCAATACACCTAAGTCTCATGACAACATGATAAAATGCATGGCAGCAGGTCGAGAAAGTTTTGCTGAGCAAGAAAAAAATCCACCGGCACCGTCTGCCAAGTACTTCCGGTCATTTCAGGACACGGCGGTGGCAAATAAGCGTACGGCCCTGATGGTAAGCGGACACCGCAGCCTATAGACGCACGCAACTCCAAAGGAGTAACATGGGCGTTGCCGACCCTTGATATGTTTGAGGATTCGCCGTGTTGACAGCTGAAGGAGCAAATTCCCTCGCTCTCAACGCAACGCATCCTCGGGAGCTCTGGCGACCTTGCTCACCTCCAGGAACACAACACTACTACAGAGCAAGTAGTAGTGTTATTATGGCTGTGGTCTTCTGCAAGGCGGAGATAGTTCCCCAGTTGGGCTGCTCCAAATTCGAGCGGGAAGACATTTCGCTGTGCCCTACCTCACCATGTACTCGTTTCTCGTTTACTCTCTGTACGATTTAAGGGTTAAATGATGCCACATGTCTCGTACTATTGTCACATGACGTAAATATACCTACCCATAATAATTTTTTTCCGCAAGGGAAGGATTTTCAAACTTTCGGCCATTTTTTTTTAGAAGAAAATAGATATATATTAAACACGCTAGTACAGCCGACATTAGAGATATGTTTACCTTGCACCTAAGCCATTTGCAATAAGGCGAACTGTATACATATCTTGGCCGAGTGTACATGTTCAGAGTAATATGACACACATAACAGAAATATTAAACAAGTAAGTTTGTTGTAAGATGGTAGCACGATCAGTGTTTTGTGTAATCTTGTGGGAATCACTAGCGCTGTGAACGTTAAAGAAAATTGAAAGTTATCCATAGGTTAGTTTTTACCTTTATTTTTTTTTATTCGTCCATTCGGACAGGCTAAGGCCACGGGCCATACTGCCTCGTCTTCAGTAAACATCATTTCATTTAATCAAATCTAGCAATAATCTCTTCAGTAGTTTCAAACAAATGTGTTAGTGTAGTGGAAAGCTTTGTGCATTGAATATAACAGTTTCACAGTATTTTTATGTATATTCGGAATTTTGTGTTCCAGTAGCACTGATTTTCATTTACTCAATGGAGACAAAATTACCATGACACCAAAAGCATCACCATGAAACTCCATTAATGTAAATTGGTCAGTCAACGTTTTCTTGTTTTTATTCTGCATCGAGGAGACAGCAGTGTCAGGTTCCTGAAAACAAAAGTATCTACCATAAGTTGGACTCCTATCATGTTAAGGAAATGCCCCACCATTAAAAGGGGTTACCACCATAATAAAAACACGTGTTTACTGCATTCCAAACCCCATAATACCATAGTTTAAAAGAGTGAGCCAGGAGACGTAACCATGGCAACGAACAACAAAAAATAGTTGATTGGCCCAAATAGAGATAATATACAAGAAAAGTAAAGTAGGACAGAAAATATAGAAAGGAAAATAAAAAAGAAACAATAACAAGTTGATGATATAAGTGTTCAAAAGATTATTTCAAACGTAAATTAAGCAAAATATTAACACGGAAAATCTTGACGTTATCGCTATAGGAATATGTGAAATGAAGGGTGTAAACGACGCTCTTAAGAGGGGCCAAGTAGCATTTAAGTGTCGGTAAAATCAATATACCAGCCAATTTAGAACTTAGAGTGTTTTAAGGGACTTATAAGAGTGTCAGAGAAAACTAACCTGAGCTCTAGCTGTATAAAATCATTATAAAGGAATCTGCGTACGCATGGGGTGTTATATCAGAATATAAAAAATCTACTATAAAACTTTAAGTGTTGTGTGACACTTCGACCTAATTCTATCGTTAAAGCTGTATACAGGCTGTATTGTAGTATCAATTGGCACTTGTTGCTGTAAAAAAGTATCTGTAAACTCCGTTATAAAACTTTAAGTGTTGTGTGACGCTACAAGCTTATTCTATCATTAAAGCTGTATAGAGGCTATAGTGTAGGATCACCTGGCACTTGTTGCTGTCCAAAAGTATTTGTCAACTCCGATTTAAAACTAATTCTTATGGCGTAATTTTACACTATTAAAAGTATAATAGTCTTATAACTTCTGTCTGTAAGGTTATTATAGAACTAAAAGAATAAATGACAGCTGTAGTACAGTTTTTGTCTGTATTTCTGACCAAAGTCGCTTAAAGTAATTTTTTGGCGTAATTTTGCACTCATATAAGTATAGTAGTTTTATGATTTCTGACAAGGAGTGTATTATAAAACTAAATGAATAAATGGCAGTCATATTACAGCTTTAGTCTATTACTGACAGTTGCTCAAATCTATTTGTATAAAAATATTCTATTACAAAGCTGATTTAAATCCAAAAGCTGTAGAAGTGACTCCATTAATTACATAGTACAGCTACTAAGAGTATAATGCTCTCCAACTATCCTATAGGCTGTTTAAAAACTGTCACCATTTTACTATGAATAAAAACATATTTGAAAATATAATTAAAGATACACTTGCAAATATTTAACAAAAACTTGTCATATTATGATCACCAGCTAAAATAAATTGACTTTAGCCTTAGAATTAACATTAAAAGAAAAAAAAACCTTAACCTTAAAAACAAAAACTAAACTTATGTACGACTTTTAGATATTTTTGTTATGTTTCTCTTGATTATTAAGCAGGGGCGTGAATATTTTGCCAGAAAAGATACACATGTTCACAATAAATAATAATCGGCACTTACCAATAGTAATATAACTTCTCTCAAGATCCTGTATCTTAACTGCACTTTATTACTTTCCACTTATATTTGTCATTTGTCGCCATTACAAATATATAACGAATGAACAAAAGACATTTTTAGACTTAAATATTTTTTATTCTATTGTAATTCTTCTTAAAAACCTATTTAAAACTTATATTCTTAAATCATATTTATAAGAGATAATCTGTAGTGCTAAGGTTTCCATTTACACCGAATTACAGCTATTATACAGCTTATCTATTGCTTGTACAGCTACTGTACAGCTACTGTACAGCTCTAATAACGCGAAAAGCTGTATAATTGGGGCCCTTTTTTAACTTATAAGGGCTGTATAAGCGCTTATACAGCTGTAGTACAGCCTAAATGTACAGCTTATAGTATTCAAATAAACTAATATACAGCTCTTATACAGCTTGCAATGCTACTTGGGGGCGCTCCGCGAAATCGGGGTTCTTAGATTGAATATTTACCTATGACAAACTAAAGCGAATGTCAGGAAAAAGAACATACTAAAACTACAGCATATTTGCAATCGAATCGTCTGAAAAAAACTATACAAAACCAAAATTGCCTCGATAGAATAGAACCGCCAAAACATGTCTTATTTTTTACTCAATTTCAATGGTGTGAGGTTCCCGTGCATATTAGTATTTTATGCAACTGTTGTATAAGTAGGGTCTTAAAATGCGAGTGGTGTGAGTTGCGATGCGAGCCTTGGCGAGCATCGCAATTAAAGACGCCACGAGCGTTTTAAGACCAAGATATACACCGTTGCATACAATACTTTACTCACGCAATTTCTTCAGCGGTGCAGTTATTTTCTTCTTCGTCCATTTTAAAAGGAACGTACACAGTTTTCTTTAATTCACAAACACGAATCAAATCTTAATATGTTATTAATAACGAATAGTTATCATATTTCGTCTTTTAATTGTGAATTGGAACTTTGGTGGGAAATTAGAAATATGACACATTGACACCTCTTGTTTATGGTCTGTTTTGTTTTTAATTTCCTTGAACTTGCCAACCGAACCAAACTGAATCCGGATCCGAACCGAATCGGATCGGTTTACATTTATAAATAATACCAATAATTGGTAAAATATGTATACACACAATTCATGATCATTTATCATTCATTTATTTTTATTTTTATGTTCTACAAATGTTTGATGGCAAAACTTTTTATTTCGAAAAATTTGCTTATGAAGTTGGTACCACTGCAATATGGCGGCCGATTGAAAAAAAGTTAGATGATTTGACATCGTGGTAAACAGTGCTTTTATGAAAAATGTATGAACCGTAAAAGTACACCAAACAGTGCGTTTATGGGCCATAGAGCATAGAGTTTTTCGACGACATATTATCGGTGTCATTGTATTTGAGCTAGAGCCTATATAAATGAAAGATAACGGAAGAGGAGTAGAAAAATTAAGTAAAAGTTGAGTGTATAATAGCTTTTCACATTACCTAATGAAAGTACTAGCGGGGTATTTTTATGTAGTCCCTTTTCAGAATTTAAAATTTATTAGTAGTTTTATTTTCATTCTCAAATAACGAATTAGTTTAAAGTGCGGTGTGGTGTTAGACCTATTTCAAAGCTGAAGATATTTTAACCATTCTATAAAGCTTCAATTAGTTTGCTATAAATTGGTTTCTTTTGATAAAAACTTAATTATTATACCCATTTTCTTTTGATTTTTTTTAATATTTTTGCTGCTAATTCAGAATCCGCAATGTCTCAAGACGAGAGTCTTTGACCAGTGTATGTTGCCAGTGATAACATATAGCACTGACACGTGGTCGCTTACTATGGGCCTCATAAGAAGGCTCAAAGTCACCCAAAGGGCAATGGCGAGAACCATGTTGGGAGTTTATCTGCGTGATCGCATCAGAAATGAGGCTATCCGCAGCAGAACCAAGGTAACCGATATAGCCCTCCGACTCGCTAAACTTAAGTCGCAGTGGGCAGGGCACATATCACGTAGAACCGATGGCCGTTAGGGCGGAAAGGTTCTCGAGTGGCGACCACGTACCGGAAGGCGCGGCGTGGGTAGCCCCAACAAGGTGGACTGATGACCTGGTAAAGGTTGCGGGAGTCCGCTAGATGCGGGTGGCGCGGGACCGGTCACTTTGTCACTCTTTGGGGGAGGCCTATGTCCAGCAGTGGACGTCTTTCAGCTGATATGATGATGATGATGATGAATTAAGAATCATATTGAATATTTAATTCGAGTCCTTAATGGTTGATAAACTGTAACAAAATAAGTTATTTTCAGCATCAAAACTCGGCCTTATTTTTTCCTGGCATTACTATTAAGAATTTAGAGATGCGTTGTCACCGCAAACTGATTCTTATTGTATAGGATTTAAAGTCGAAGAGTGCCTGAATTCTGTTTCTCCATTACTGCTAAGTGCATAGACGTTTTCCAACCACTTAAACATGCGCTAAGGAAATATCTATCCTCGAGCGAGTAGTAGAGGAACGAAAAACGCCTTTGTGAGAGTATAACGAGTTCAAAATTCGAACACGAGGCAAATTTAAATAGCCCAGAGAATTTGATGAGGTTTAAAAGGAATCTCATTACAGTTGGGAATTATTTCATTAATAATTAACAGTAGCAGTAGAGTTCTGTTTTATTATGAGAGTAATTAGTACAAACTCCAAATAATATAAGAATTTCGAATACTTTCCATAAGATTGGATAACCAACACAAAAACTAGAGCTTTAAATATCCATACATGCTTTTATGTTAGTACTAATAACGTCCTATAATGCCCTACAGATATTTTTACCTTTTGTTTTGCACATAATATATTGTAGTTTGCAACTTATTGTCTACAAATACCTCTGTCTTTAGATATTTAATTTTCTGTATCGTTCTTTATACATGCAAATACTTTACGTAAGAAAACATTTTGCTAAATAAAGTTCCCCATTCAAGCGCTCTTGAACACGAACGACCATCCTTGCAAGCTCATCAGCATACAATATTCAAACCAGCAAGTGCATGAAATCCAGACGAAAATCTTCAGTACATTCGCTGAAAATATTAAAAGATAACTACAATATTAATTTAATTCAATATTCATTTCAGGATTGCAACTGGACACATAAAATGCATGTTATATTGTTGCTCGCTTTCCTTAACGCCGCGAGCGGAGAATTCATAAAATGTGACGGCCTAATCTTCCGTGGTGTTTACTTCGACAAGGTCCCATTCGTCAGGAACTTCCATAAGTCTTGCAACCTCTTCTTACACAAGTTCTCCGGTATGCTGTTCTTCAGTAACACCGTTCAGAACGGTAGCTTCGCCGACTTCATCATAACTTCCTGCTTCGTTGACTCCGGGAGATGCACGGACGTCAGCGGGATCCCTGGAGGCTTCGCCATTGGCTACGATCAGGGGAATGACGACGTTTATCTAGGCGGTCATGACGGCATATACAAATACAACTTTGTCTCAAAATCAGCGGATTTCTTCGGAGAGGAAGGCAAATCGGTATGGTCATTGTTCATTAGGAAGAACTTCTACTATATACAGTATCCAACGCAGAAACTATACGTGTATGTGGATACGGGATTTGTGAAGGTAGCCGAAGCATTTCACTTTGAAGTCGACCAATTTTACGTATCGAGACAAAACGACATTTATATTGCGAATAAAACTGCTTTGTACAAAATTGAGCATCCATCTTACACGTCTATATTTCTGGCGGATCATTTTGTGGTCCGGCAAATTGTGGAAGATGGATTCGGAGATATATACTTTTGTGGTAACGATGGTATATATATCGAAGATAAACCTGCTTATGGGGTTAAAAGAGTGGCTAAGATAGATGACGCATATGGACTAGTTTTTGATGAGAATGATCAAGTCATGTTTTCTGATAGGGATACGATATACAGATTGAAGCAAAGTTCTAATAGTAATGAATGTTATTATGCTCTCAATGTCAAAGATCAGCAAGGTGTTTAGCAATGTATACTTACTGAATAAGTACAATCAAGTGTAAAATATGTGTGCATACCACTTTCTCATAAACATGTACGATCGCTCTTTAAATGTCAGCGGATTAAGGTTTAAGTATATATATTCATGAGAGGATTTAATTGATTCATATTTTTGCACTTGACTGTAGCATGTAATATAATAAGTGGAATTTTAATTCTTAATCAAATATAGATGAGAGACAATAATAAGAAAACCGAAAACAGGATCATTATACGTGAAGGAATTTATTATAATTTTATGTATTTTATTATTTGTGAATTTGTGTTATTGGAAACACAAATGTAAATACTAAGCCATGATTTATGTAATAACTGGATATGTTGTGGTAAATAGCTGTATGTTTAGTAAGTATTTCCTGTAGTACAAAATAACAATAATAAAATATCATGGTTTAAATTCTTCGGTTGCAATTGTAAGTTTAAACAAATAGAAACAATCAACGTGACTGTGTATTTTTATTCGATTCGATTAGAGATCAAAATGTAATGTTATTAACACATTCACTGCCAAGAATCGCTACGCGCTACGCTAGCATTTCCATGATTTTCCCGAAAGGTAGCAGAAAGCGCCTACAGCGTAGGTGCCCGTTAGGCGGGTTTCTAGCAGTGAAGGTGTTAACATCATCACAACGCATTTCAACGCAATTCGGACCACCTCAGAAACAATACAAATATTCTTAATTGCTTACACAAAATAAATTAAAAAATAATTAAACATATACAATGCTTTTCTTCAACCTTATCGCTAAAAAGTGAACTCTTCCAGAAAAGCATTGGGAATTTTATGTAAAATGTAAGGAGTAAGTGCCTAATTGGCTGTGGTCTTTTGTAAGGTACTTTCTTAATTAAATATGTACCTAATTTGTGTTAGCTACATTGATAGTTATGATTTTCTTGAAACTATTCCTCCAGAGTATCTAAATAGTTTTGTGCATTGCTAAATACTTCAGTAAAATAATCTGGTGTAGTTATTATATAAGCATGCTCCATTTAATAATAATAATAACATATGCTCCATTTAGTGACATCGGGATGGTTTAAACAGTATTTTATACAATCGTTACACAATGAGGGATCTTAAAGTCGAGTACCGTGTTTAGGCCACGAGGCTTGCCGATTGTGTAACTATTGTATGCAATACTTTTTCTACGAGTCAATTAAATAATTAAACAAACTTGGTATCCTTTGACAATCTAAGCCCTGCTGAAACGTTCGTTGATGTCTTTTGTTCTGTTACCAAGGCGGCGTTCTATTGGTCAAATACATTATAGTTCAGTAAAGCCACCACGTGATTGGTCAAACTCATTATAGTGATAGTTTAGACCACTATAATGAACTGTTTAAGTTGTATAATTATTATTATACATAGTTGAGTTGACCTCTCATAGAAAAAAGTATGTGATTATAGTTCGGTGCTCAAACATTAAAATTAAAGTCGACGAGTAGGAAAATGTATTATTTACCACCGCAGTTGCAAATATTGTGCCATCCCATTCGACCGCCCCAGGGTGTCGGGCAATAAAGGTGTATTCCATTTTAAACGTTGCTGTTTTGGAGAACGGTTGTTCATGTTAATTGGGAACAGTTTAAAATGTTTGCACGTCCATGTTGGAGCTGTACAATGTACTTGTACCGCAAAATGGACAACAGTAATGAACACGAGTGTGCAAAAATAGACTGTGTATTTCTCAAAAGGTTAGTATTTAAGGCTAATCATAAATATACCTAACAACCTAAAAAGGACTGATATAAGCACAGCTAAAAAATACTAATCGTTCACCAGTTTTGATGTGCCATTGATATGATGTGCAAGTCAGTATTTTTTGGTAAACGATTAAATATTTTCCATTTTAAAACGGCAGGACGGATAGCACAAAGCTGTTTAAAAACCCAGGTCGTGATGCAAAGCCCATTGAAAGGGTTTCCAGCTGTTATCTTGATGTTTTCAAATGTATACTTTGTCATAATGATTTCGTCATCATTAACCTACATATATATTATACGTATACAGGGTGATTACGGGGTCGTGGAGCAAGAAAGAAGCATTTAACTTACTTTCTCCTAAGGATTACGAAAGGTTAGGACTAACAGTACACCAGCGACTTATTTTAGTCAGCAAAAAAAAACTGCGATAATTCGAGATCATGGTCACCCTACTATTTCCCAAGAAAACTTATGTCAAGTGCATGGACTTAACAATCGTTGCAGTAAGGTTGTTATGACGATATTGATAGACAGATAAGAACATCGGATATCGCTGATGAAACATTTCACTTGCTCTGGTAGTGTTGTGTGTTTGATAGTAAAACATAACCATATCTGATCGCTCGATATTAGAAAATGGGTACGGCGGAGGCATAATTAATTTATTTTATTTTAAATCTTTGTTGACACGTTTATTGACTTTGACGTGTTGTGACATTATTACTCATAAATTATTAAGTATTCTATCAGAGAGTTTGTTTTCTAAAAAGGTGTAATATTAAAAGTAGGGTGACCACGCATTTTGAGTCAATAATAATTTTTAAATAAAAATACGTAAATAACGAATCATCTTTGTTTCAATTAAAATAAATACAGGTAGCATCGCAATCATTTACTGAGTCAGAAAAAAATGGTTGGGATCACGACCCCGAAATCATCCTGTATATATAGGCTAACGATGACGATACAATTATTACAAAAAGCTAAATTACAAATACACCACAAAAACCTTATTCTAATTAAAATCTTCCCTTGACGTTAGCCGTGCAAAAGTAAGAGGAAACACAAGGGCCGTTTTTCCATAGAAACTTACGCAGTAAGCAATTTTTTTTCCATAAATCCATGGCTACTATTGACATGTTGCTATGTTTTCCTTTTTTTCATAAATTTATTCTTAAAAGAGATATTAACCTTCAAAAACCTAAGAAATATGCCAGATTTTCCGCTGTGTTCAAACATCCAGAAAATAATTTTGACTAAATGATTTATAAAAAGGAAAACATAGGAACACACTGTTCTAATTACCTAAATAAAATGTAAGTAAATTACAGTACCCATAGTACACGTTTTGCTTAGTTTGGGACTAGGTCGATTGCTGTAATATTCTCCCTAAATATTTATATATCTAATATGAAATAAATGTTAACCGATCTAAAGCCATACATCGTTGGCGCCAATGTTGGCGACTTTGTTGGCCAAAAGGCAAAAGCTTTGTTAGCCTATTAGCTAGCTCTCGAACCCTATCGCCCCGGTCGGTCGCAACAAGCACTTTGCTACAAAAATTGAACTCAAAGCGAGCCTATAGTGACGAGCCTTGGAGCGGTTCAATATGTTGACATCGATAAAATTACGAAGTGGCGAAATTGTAGGCAAATGCGAGATCTCTTAGATGTTATATTTATGCATTTGATTCAACACATTCACTGCCAAGAATCGCTACCCGCTACGCTCGTAGCCGATCCCGTGGTTTTCCTCGTATGTAGCGGAAAGTGACTACGGCGTAGGCGATTCCTGGCAGTCAAAGTGTTAAGAAACTTCCATAGCACGACGCAGAACACGTCAGATTTGACAGGAGTGACGCCACATCAGCCCCCCTCTGAGACAGAGGAGTCAGTGACGACGTGTGAAGAGTGCAGCTGCCAGTGCTCAGAGCCAGCGTGGCTAAAAAACTTCCATAGCGCGATGGAGAGCACGTCAGATTTGACATGACTGACGCTACAAAATCATAACAAAACACAACTACATCTATTCTGCGAGTGTACAAGCCTGCTCCACGCAATGGCCCAATATGGCCCATCAGAGGACGCAGCTATGCGTTAGACGGAGAAAGACATACCTACGTCCATCGCATTCCAACGCATAACAGCGTGTCTGTCCTGTGCCATGATGGCCCATTGTGTGTAGGAGTAAGAGTGAGACGACCGTACTGTTGAGGGGCAATAATAGCTCAAAAATTGCCCTACATGGGCAATTTTGTGCACCTTTAGAGAGGTAGAGCACACCGGAATGTCATGTCTCTCATATTTGGAGCAGGCCAACTGGGGAAGAATCCCGGCTTTATTAACACGTGTTGAGAGTTTGAGAGTGAGAAATCTTCATTTGTGTCTATCTTTAAACATTTTCGTCTTAGCGTTATTCCCGGTTGTGCCCTATAGGAGTCCGGGGTCCGCTTTGACACCTAATCCCAAGATTTGGCATAGGCACTAGTTTTACGAAAGCGACTGCCATCTGACCTTCAAACCCAGAGGGATACCTGACCTGTTTCCTCACGATGTTTTCCTTCACCGAAAAGCTAACGGTAAATATTCCGTACATAAGTTCCGAAAAACTCCTTGGTAGGAGCCGGGATTTTAACCCACGACCACCGCTTGACAGCCGCATGCCTTGGCTACCGTGGCTTCCCTGAACCACTAGGCTACCGTAGCTTCTGATGACTATATCTGTAACTATAACCGTAGGGTAAATTCGCATTATTTGGTGATACGCCTAATTCGGTGAATAGGTACATGTTTTGAAGCACTCTACCCAATAAAGCTGGCGAATTCACCGAATTATGTGTATCCTTTTATCCTTTAGCCATGAGAGAATAACCAGACAGAGGGAGTAATAGACACTTTATTGTATGAATATCGTATGTGACGATATTTATCGTAAAGCCCAACATAGAGAGCCTACGTGACATTAACAGATATACAGACTAATGACTATGTTAACAATATTGATATAACCTAGCCGCTTCGCTTAAACCCAATTTAGCTCCAACGATTTAATGCCCAATTACTCACATTTTAATTCACGTAAATCCTTTAAGCCATTTAAGCTAAAGAAATACAAACGCGTGTACATAAACTCGAAACAGCCTCTGTCAATCTCCCCACGCGACATAAAACAAAATAGAGATAAAGCCCTCGCAAATAAATTCATCGACAAACGTATTGACGTCCCTAGAGGCTGGATACAGGCAATCTATCGATATTCCTACGCAAACGGAAATGCCGAACAAAAAGCGGTCAAGTGTGACCTACTTAAACTATGTAGGGTTCCCGCAATATACAGTCTATGAGAGCCTAGTACGAGTAGCTCGCAGTGGTGCTGGTTTGGGAATTCCTTCATTTGCCCGAATTTCACTTGCTCGAACTTCATTTGCCATCCTATTCACAGGCCATAATTTTGTTTACCATAATTTAATGTGCCATAACTGTTATTTACCATAATATTCATAAGACAGAATTGTTATTTTCCATAATATCATATGCCATAACATCATTTGCCAGAAATTTTATAATCCCTAATATTTATATGCAATAAAATCATTTGCAATACCTTTTATAAGCCATACTATATGTGAAATAACAAATTATCACCAAAACACGAATCAACGCACCCCACTTCCACGTGGTCTTATCTGTCCTACCCCTAGAGTGTATATAAAAGCTCGTGAAGACGAAGTGAGTTTCTGGCGGGAGCCCGGGCGGAGGGCGGGAGACTGAGTCCCAGAAACGAAAGCGGGGCGTACCATCACCAACGCACGATTACACTCAACTCCGACAACTAAACTATAGGCGCCATTTATAGACTATGCTCATTATAACTCTAAGGCAGGTCGGTGTAGGTACGACGACGAGCGAAGCGAGGAGGAGTGTTAGGTAGTTCTGCGACCCTACAGCGCGCGAGCCGAGCGAGCGAAGCGAGCGTGTCGCGGTAGCGGCCGGCAAAGCGCCAGAACCAAACATTCGCAACATTTGAACGGCTCGCAGAAATGCAGTTTGGCAAATTAATATTCTGTCAAGTAAAATTATAGCAAATAAAGTTTATGGAATATGAATGAGTCGGGCATACTACAGTATGGAAAATAATAATATGTCAAATGAATACTATGGAAAATAAAATGTTATGGAATATAAAATTCGGGCAAATGAAATTCGGGGAAACGATAGATAACCGCTGGTTTGAATTCCAGTGACGGCAAATATTCGTAAGCATGTGTATTAAGGTTCTCGAGTGGCGACAACGAACCATCGCCAACACAGTTAACTGATCATCCGTGCACTTTATGTGCATTGTAATAAGGTTCAATATAAATACAGGATGGTCAGTTAACTGTGTTGGCGTTTGTAATGGAAGGCGCAGTGTGGGTAGACCCCCCAAGGTGGACTGATGACCTGGTAAAGGTCGCGGGAGTCCGCTGGATGCGGGTAGCGCTGGACCGGTCATTGTGGCACTCATTGGGGGAGGACGTCTTTTGGCTGATATGATGATGATGATGATTTCTTTGTTGATCCATAATGCAATTTAGTAAAGTAATACGTGTTAAAATTGTTTCGCTACCTCCATTCAGGGTACACGTATTGCTAGTTATTTATGACGTAAAAAACATATTACGATGTATATTTTTGATTTTAGCGTGTCGTAAACTTAAGATTCTATTTTTCTTGAGAAAGTGCAATGCTCGCTGCCCTAGTAGCATTTTCGTTGGCATTTCGTTGGGCCAACTCGGTGATCAATGGCCCAACGTGGGGCCAACTTAAAATGCTACTAGGGTGAGATAGCTTGCTGTAAAATACATATAAAGCGGCACCTTAACATAAAGGAGTTAGAATTTTTCCAATGCGCTCCCTTGGAAGATATAAGAAACTGAACGTTTTGTGCATAATTTTGTGGATTATTATAACACTAGCTTCCGCCGGCGACTTCGTCTGCGTGGACACGGGATACAAACTATTATTTATTTTAAACCAGGCTGTAAGCTATATTCGTTCATAATTTCATCCAAATCGGTTCAGCCGTTTAAGCGTGATTGAGTAACACACGTCCAAACATCTAAACATACAACTTTTACATTTATAATATTAGTAGGGTTTTATATTATATTATATAGTAGGACACCTACCTAATTTTAAGCCAAAAAACCTATTCACTATAATATGTATGAATTCTGACCGCAAAATTTTGGCCAAAGCGGCTTGTTTTACCACTACCGGGAAAAACGCTAGGAGAATGAGTGTAATTTCTAAGCAAAGGAGCTTACTATGTCGATGTCAATAAGGACGGTTTGTAAACCTCTATAGAAATAGCGCGTTAACGACACCGCCGAATCCTTTTGCTTAAGAAAACCGTCATGAAAAGTCGGTTGTACAGGACATGTTAACCTGCGGCTTTATTAGATTCTTTGCGGAACCCTAAACACAAAAACCTTTCAAAAACTCACCAGCGGCGTTGAAAAGAGCATCAATTATTCACAAATTTACCGTCAGCCTGCATCACGAACGGGCGGTGGCGCGCTAAAACCACACAAGTAAGAATTCGACATTTTTGGGGAATAAGTGTTTTTTGTGGTTTTAATTATCACAAATAAGTTTCTGTCAAAAAAAATATTTTTGGTACAAGCTTTTATTGCCGACTGTACTTTTCGGTATACCATCATCAACTACTCATTGAGACGATTCTAACGAACCCAAACTCAACGGGGTTACGTCGGTTAAGTACTAAATTCCCATGGCCACCTTCTGTCTCCATCATCAGATCAGCTCGATGGTACCATAATATTGAATTGCCATCCAAACTTTACTTATACCCAAAATTTCAGCTAAATCGGTCACCGGGAAGTGGGTCAAATTTAACTCGCAAGATTTGTCCCATACTAACATACCTACTAACAGGGCAAGTTAAATAAAAGCTTGTAATAAAAAGAAAAATAGCCTGCAATGATATAATACTTACCTTATTATTATTACACTTATAATTGAATGAAAAGTTATATTAATATTAAAGAAATAATGGTTGGTACTGTCATAAAATTAACGATTAACTTCCAAACAACTTTTCAATAGCGGACGCAACAGATGGTTGTTTACGAATGACGCTTTGGAATTAATAACCGACAAATGCACAGCAATGAAATGAAACTAATTTATTCCAGTAACTAATCCATATTAGATAGTAAGCTTTATAATTAAATTTAATTGAGTTACAAGAAGGCGATCTTAAACACACAGTTTTTAGTGGATAGAAACATTACATAGCATAGCGCCACCAACAGCTACCCACAACACTAGTTTTTTCTCTGGGTTGGAAGGTCAGATGGCAGTCGCTTTCATAAAACTGTGCCTGCGCCGAGTATTGGGATAAGATGCCATGGAAAAGTGCCCGAGCTCCTTCAGGAAAAACTAGGAGGATGAAAAATACCACAAAACAAAATCATCCACCGATGACGAAGTATATTGTACAATATTAGTATTTTTATCATATCAAAAAAAAGTCCACTGCTGGACACTGGCCTCCCCCAAAGAGTGTCAAAGTGATTAGCCCTGCGCCTGATTAGCCGTATCCAGCGGACTCCCGCGACCCTTACCAGGCCATCAGTCAACTTTGCAATATTAGTATTCTTTATCTGAAATATTGCAGCATTTTAGTAGTCCTTTAATTAAAATTTTGTTACCTTCAGAGAGTACAGTTATCGGCAGAAAAACTCTTGAAGCCGACTTAGTAAAACAAATATTTGAATTTTAAAATTGCATTTTTAACAGCACGGAGCGGTAATTCGGGATCACCCCGTATCATGGTCGGCCTTATCACGCGATAAGTAATAAGATAGGAGCGTCGTCTCGTTCTATCGAACGGTGTGAGCCAGTGACGGACGCTCTATCCTGTCACTTATCGTGTGATAAGGCCGTCCATGCTACGGGGTCAGTGGTATAAATAATATTTGTGGATAATTTTTGTTTGCATTTTTTTTTAATCTTGTAACATGTTTATAAGTACACTGGCACTTGTACCTACTCGCATACTTGTCAGAACGTGACAGATGATGTCTTATAAACAGCGATAAGTAATAAAATGACAGCAAATGCTGATATACTAAAAAAGCGGCCAAGTGCGTGTCGGGCCACGCGCAGTGCAGGGTTCCGTACTTCCGTAGTTGCCTGTTTGTTTTTGTTACATCTAAATGGTGCGGTTGTGTCGGCCGAATTTGTACGAAAGTTGGCCTTTCCAAGTATACATTAACTTGGTCGACTATTACTCGGTAACTATTTAGTTATGCCTACCTAGCAGTGATAGTTTTCCTTTAAAATTCATTATATTATGTAGTACTGCCACCAATTTTTTCACATCCCCAGTAGTAGCCATTTAGCCGGCAGGGCAGGGGACAGGACACATGACTCGAACCAGAATTAGGGCTTTAAAGCCCAATATCTCGCAAACAAATCACTGAATTGAAAAATAGTTAAAAAAACCCATAATGTTTTTGATCAAGCCCACACTATGGGTTTAACAACAAAAATATTACATCCCCACTTTAAGTGAAGGGGAGGTACACCAATGCAGTTTTCTAGTAGTAATGTTTACTGAGCTAGGCCGAAGATGGACGGACGGAAGGACAGACGGACAGACGGACATGGCGATATGGCGAAACTATAAGGGTTTGTAGTTGACTACGGAACCCTAAAAATGGAACCACACAGATTAAAGAATTGATCTTTGAATAAATGTCACAATAAATGAATAGTTTATTTTCCACATCAAGATTACAAAATGTAACACTACAAACTATCAGCCTACATATGTCCCTCCCCTTTTATGGATGAGAGAGAACGTTGGCGCAGCACAACAGCACAACTTTGAATTTATTCGCAGGTTTCCTCACAATGTTTTTCTTCACCGAAAATATATCGACCAAATACTTACATTGT
This sequence comes from Epinotia ramella, assembly GCA_947578815.1. Lineage (NCBI taxonomy): Eukaryota > Metazoa > Arthropoda > Insecta > Lepidoptera > Tortricidae > Epinotia > Epinotia ramella. Next base: position 933,092 of record OX388221.1, read on the forward strand.
TACAAAAACTAAATCGTAGATTTGTAACTTATGCGGTTCCGCTCCGGTCACCGCGGAATACAGGGCGAAGTTTTGCCCAAAATACAAGCTAAATATGCACATGCGGATTGAATTAAACAATTTGCCCCGACCGCACTTTTTTGCTCCACTATCAGGCATGCCGCATATTTCGGTCTTTTTTCATGCATTTGGATGCTGGACGTGTTTTCACAGAATTTTGTAACCTCGTTGATAGTTTTATGCATATTGATATAGATAGTTCAACTCGACTGCCTCACATCAAAACCTACTAAGGGTTTTTTTTTTAATCATTTTTTCGACATTTTTGCTGACATAATAAGTTCTCACCCATTTAAAAATTGTCGTAATATATTCCGGAGATTTTAATACTCCGGAACCAAGAGCGCAATTAGAACTACAATTTACTAGCAGGTCGATCACGTAATTTAATGTAACGTTATTAAATGGAAAAATTGCAGTTCAACTGTCCTGCGCGTAACGTTTCGTTTACGTGACTACTCTTCAGTACAACAGGTACACATTATCAGTTTAAAACAAAGTAATTTCCCTCTAGCATTTCAGAACCTTGCAAGTGTCTGAGACTTTTGCCAAATCTTTGAATATTCAAAAAGGAGTTCTAGGTTTTTGGATTGGGTATCGTCGTTTCACGGGGCGAGGTTTTTTATAAGTAGTGAGGCTTTCTGAAGTAGGTAAGCGGTATAATACGTGATTATATATATACATTATATCATGATATTCGGGTGTACCTTGATTATTACCTTTACTTATACATTAATACTTTTTTAGTTTAACGTACGAACTTTTTTGAGGCTGACACAATTCACGTTATGACGCTCTTATGTAAAATTTGATCAGAGGGGCAATCACGTAACGTTTGGAACGCGTGTTAGGACAGTGTAACTGTCATTTTTCCATATAAAATTTGACATTTAGATCTACCTAACGTAGGTACAAAGCGTTACGTGATCGACCATCTGAACCAGATACTAGGTTTTGATATGGGGCAATCTCGCTCTCAAATCTGTATGTCAACATAGTATTGATTTTCACTTGGCCTTTGTTAAAAGTTTCACAATATCTGAAACATTTCTCAGTGACCGTATGCAGCGACATCAATAAATTAATAAGTTGTTTAAACTATACTTAAAACATTACCGTTGTTCTGGTCTTTGGCGATATGGCAGATTTTTACCTGAAACAATAAAAAATAGCATTAAATTTGTACGTATTTATGTATTGAAACTTGATTTCACAATACAAGAAAGTAAGGGTTACTTTATGCCAGAAGGCATTTGCTACCAGTCAACCATTGGGCTGAAACAGAAAAAAATGGTGCAGGTATTTAACGATAGATAACTCATGATATCTTTGTACGGGTACATATAATTGTATGTATTTATGTATGTATAAGTAAGTCTATATTGTATGCATTATATATGTATGTATATTAATGTAATTAATTGATTTGTGTTTCCATTCGAGTCTCAGTATTTAGGATCCTGCGCCACTAAAGTTTCTGTTTAGCCCAATGGTTGACTGGTAGAGAGTGCCTTAAGGCAAAAAAGTTTAAATAAATAAATAAATAACTTAATTTCAGATAAACTTATATCGAATGCATATTGAATTATACATATACAATATATTATACACATATTCCATACATACAAAAGTAAGGTAATCTATATATATATTTACGGTTATATTATAAACGTAAAAGTCCTGACTGACTGACTGACTGACTTAAATCAACACTCAGCCCACACCGTTGAACCTAGAAATCTGATTTTTTCACAATAAGTAGTTTATATAACCCACTAAGAAGCCATTTTTGAAAATTCCACCCTCAAGAGGGTAAAAAGGGGGTTGAAAGTTTGTACGGGGATGGAGTAAAATTTTAAGTGAGACACTTGAAACTTTGTGTATGGACTCCTTATTACAATACAATAAAAGTAATTTTAGGGTTTTGGAAAAACGCACTCCTAAGCGGGTTAACTAGGGGTGCAAAGCGTGTATGGCGGAAACTCTTTTTTTTAAGTTACAAAATTTACTAATAGTTTAAGTCCAGGCGGGGGGGGGGTGAAAGTTTGTATGGCGCTACGATATAAACGAGTTCCACGCGGACGGAGTCGCGGGCAGAAGCTAGTATACTATAAAATATTTACTCTTAAAAGATAATATTTATTTATAAATCTTGTACGAACTTTTCTTAGTTTTATAATAATAACTCAGCTTAATAATTGAGAGTTACACAGAGAACTCTCAATTATAAAGCTGAGTTATTATTATAAAACTTAAAGAAAAATCGTACAGCGCTGTTCACAATATCATATCTATTTTCTTCAAACATTACTTCACCATCATTATCTCAGCCGAAATACGTCCACCGCTTGAGATAAGCCTCCCTACTAAATAGTGCAACAATGTCCGCTCCAGACCCCGTATCATGGTCGGCCTTATCACACGATAAGTGACAAGATAGAGCGTCCGTCACTGGCTGACACCGTTCGATAGAACGAGACGACGCTCCTATCTTGTCACTTATCGCGTGATAACGCCGACCATGATACGGGGTTTGCGGATGGTCTGTTCTACCCAAGCTAAATACTAATCAAACATAAACAAAACACTAAACGGTACTTAATATTATGTTAAACCACTTAATTTATAACCATAAAAATAAACACAATTTTATTGGCATGCCCTCGAAACCTTATTTAAATTGAAATTGCCTTTGTTACCAAATATTTTCAATTCAATTACCTTACAAGATAGGACTTAAAGCCAAAAATAAAGAAACAAAAACCAATTATCCTGATCCTTCAAACGATCTTCGAAAAGCTGAATTAAAATTTGTAAGTGCTTTTAAAAGATTAAAAGAATTTTAGGCAGCAAATACTTAAGGACAAACAAATTTGTAAACGCGTGGGGTGGAGGGTTTTGTGTCCAGACTACAAGCATGATGTAATTAGATTGAACTATGCAGAAAGCTTACAGTTAGACGAACAGATAAATGTAAATCAGATAAGAGCTTTCTGGACTGGAAACAAAATAAAACTTTATTCAAATGGCGCTTTATTTTATTTTTATCACGAGCTTATTTCGTATGCTAATTTCAGACTACTTACTTTAAGCTACGGTAGCCAAGTTCCGAGGCAGTTCAGGCATGCGGCGGTCGTGGATTCGAATCCCGGCTGGTACCAATGAGTTTTTCGGAACTTATGCACGGAATATTTACCGTTAGCTTTTCGGTGAAGGAAAACATCGTGAGGAAACCGGTCTAATCCCAATAAAGTCTAGTTTTCCCTCTGGGTTAGAAGGTCAGATCAGATGGCAGTCGCTTTCGTAAAACTTGTGCCTATGCCAAAACTTGGGATTAGGTGTCAAACGGTTTACGGCATAACCGGGAAAAACGCTAGGAGCATGATGAGTCGTTCGTATCTATACTAATCTATACTTTATATTATATTATTTATATGCTATAGTTGTACGCGATTTGGGCGTAATGTTCGATGACCAGCTGACCTTTAACGTTCGTTTAGACCTAATATTAAAAAAAGCTTCTGCAATGGTGGGCTTTGTGGCAAGGCAAGCACTTCAAGCAAATTCGTACAAAGGTACTACTATTCAGCACCCTGGTAAGAAGCCATCTTGAATACTGCTCCCAAGTTTGGTCGCCTTTCTATGAAGTCCACAAAAACCGTATTGAAAGGGTGCAAAAACGATTTCTGGCGATTTTGAGCTATTCGTCCCCTAAATCACGGTCATGTCCGTCATATCAACAGCGTCTGAAGTATTTTAACCTTTCCTCTCTTAGTGGCAGAAGAAAAGTGCTTGACCTTATGTTTTTGTATAAGGTAGTAAACAGCCCGAAATTAAAAAATATTCAAATAACAATTCCAAACAGGCCTCGCAAGGGTACCTACAAGCTGTTCAGGGACAAATTCAAAAGAACAAAATTGGGCAGTAACTCGCCAATCTCAAGAATGGTACGGCTATACAACCATATAGCCCTGCACGAAGACATGTTAACTAGTATTGTAAGCTTGCACTCTACTGGGTCCTGTAACACAGGGAGTCCTAGCTCAGGACCCAATGACAATTGTGTTCCGTATAACGTGTTTTTGTGCTATCAATATTTATTATTCTTATTCATATTCCGGACTCCAGAGGTATTGATATCTTCCATGATACTAAACGTAAATTCAAAAAATCTGTTATCTCATATCTTATATCACTGGAGTCTGGTGGGTGATTGCCATTTGTTTCTTGGTTAGTTTCGGCACAGATTAAAGAATACAAGAATTTCCTGTAACTTACTACTTGATTAAATCGACATTAAAGTAATCAATATAACTTCTCCAATTTACAAACATTCTACATTTTTTTAGGCGAAAATTTAAATGTACCTACCTACTTAAAACTTTTGCCAATGTTTTAATAATCTGAAAATCTTCATTCATGTAATTTTATATGATGTTTTTTTGTTACTTACTCTTGATTTTACAGATGTGCGAGCTGTGGTCACCTATAAGTGGCTAAGCATCTTACTTAGATTTTTATATTTAAGCCAAATGTATTGTTCAGATGTGTTATCCGTTGGTGATCCTTAAATAAATAAATTATAAAGAGGAAGTGTATATGAGATTGTAGCTTTGTGTTTTGGGTAATCTCCGGAACTGCATATCCACTCTTTCAAAACTTCTTTCACCTGCGTCTAGAATGGACTTTCTGGATGGTAAAAGGCTATGTTTCATTCCGCAGGTTTGCCTGCGTTATTTGTAATACGCGAAGCCGCGCGGGCAGCGTGTAGCTTATGTGTTTGTTTATAAGTTTGTTTGGCTGAGGGTGTGACATTTTTTTGATTGATAAAGGGTCTTTCATTAAGAGCGCTCGAACTTTGAAATGTAATAAAACAACCACCTGGTAAAGGTCGCGGGAGTCCGCTGGATGAGGGTGGTGCAGGACCGGTCATTGTGGCACTCTTTGGGGGAGGCCTATGTCCAGTAGTGGACGTCTTTCGGCTGATATGATGATGATGATGATACTGACATTTGATGTCATTATTTATGAAATATAATCTCAGCCATGTGACCGCCGCCTTGACTCTGCTGTAGGTGTATCCTGGTGACCCATTTTGGGCGACATGTTTCGCATAAATGGGGCTTAATTTAGTGAAGAACGCGGGTTATGTTGGCCTTAAGAGAAGCAATTTATTTATTCATTTATTTATTTACTGAGGCAAGGTAACAAAATGTAAACTACAGAGTTCCTTAAGTATCATAGTTGAAATATAGATAATACAAAATTTACATTTCAATAATATCCAAGCACAACATTCATTCGCATATAGAATTAATAATTGACATATTTGTAACAAACCATAGATTATATAGCTAGTTTTAAAGAACATAACAAATGAAAGTGTTTTATTATACGGTACGGCTATAATAATGAGATCATGTATCTACTAAACTGCGTGTTAAATTACATTACTTTTACGTAAATCTATTAAAACCTAATTATCTGTGGTTTGTCTGCATAGACAAGAGACTTGTCGTAGCTCCACAGAAAGTACTCGAGCGGTGTTAAGTCACCACCACGCCATATGACGAAACCCTCGAACTACCACTCCAATAAATTTAATGTGTCCAGTGCTAACTGCACACACAACAATTTCTACGAGTTGTTAAAGTGTATAGCATGAATTTCATGATGAAGTGTCACGATTAATTATATATTCCCGCCAAATTTATCAGCTATTGTTTATCCAAGATGGCCGCTATACGCTGGCAAAGTTCGAGAGTGCCTATTGAAAAAGCTTATGTTATTATGGCAATTGTCAATATAGTCGGTAAAATTTAATCGTTTCAATAAAAATGAATAACATTGGCAATCTTCACATAATAATGATGAAGCTTTACATTCTTATTAAAAAAAAAAAAAAAAAAATTCTTAATATTTCTTGACTTCTTTAACAAAAAGGCTAGTAACAACATTAATACTTTCCACAACAAAGCGCATAAATATCTGACAAGGGCTAAAAGAGCGTGTCAGATATTTTTGCCCACTTTGTTACAGCAGACATTAATGCATGTGACTGTACCTATTTGAAATCGACATTGAAATGGTCTCGATTCAGCTTTAATTCACACTACCTTGTGAATAGGTCCCTTGACGATGGTCTTTCGTGGATACCCTTAAAAGAGAGCTTAAAATATGATTCTAGCGTAAAATTTAAAAGGAGATTACAGGTACCAATGGCATTAATCTAAACGACAGTGATATCTGACTCGAGGTTTTTTAATTAACCTGGTTTACTACTCCAGTTAAGGGACAGAAATAATTACCAAGGTTGGCAAGGTTGACAAGAGAATACAGAAGGCCAAGAAAACAAAACGATAAACATAGTACAAAACTGAGAGCAATCTTAAAATGCGTGATATCACACCCTGCGCTGGCCCCGTATCATGGTCGGCCTTATCACGTGATAAGTGACAAGATAGAGTGTCCGTCACTGGCTGACACCGTTCGATAGAACGAGACTGACGCTCTATCTTGTCACTTATCGCGTGATAAGGCCGGCCTGGAAAGGAGTCTCTTTTTGCCGGGTCCCTTCGGGGAGTTTCGAGTTATGTGATACTAGGGCAGAAGGCCCGCGACTCCATCCGCGTGGAACTTGTTTATATCGTAGGTCAATACATACATTTACCCCCATCTCAGCCCCTTAGGGGATGATTTTCGGGATAAAAACTATCCTTTGTCCTTTCTCAGGACTTAAACTACCTCTATACCGAATTTAATCTAAATCAGTTCAGCGGTTAAAGCGTGAAGAGGTAACAAACAGACAGGCAGACAGAAAGACACACAGTCCGAGACACTTCCGCATTTATAATATTAGTATGGAATTAGGTATGGATGTTTAAATCGACAAAAAAAACTCCACGGCTGTCGCCATATGTACCTACAATAAGTCGTGTGAAGGACTCCAGGATCTTAGGTTAATAATCATCATCATCAACATCACATTATTTCATATTATTATTGTTTTTAACACTTTTTTGTATCTGGTTATATTCGTTGTGAAATTGATTTATTTTCGCATTGTGTTCTACCACATCATCTGTTAGCATGTAATACTAGTCTAAATAATCTGCTCATACATCAGAACAACACAATTAATGTTTTAGAACTTAAGTCGTTTGTGTCCCGAGGTGGGCCTAATCGCTGCGACTCAGTCTTTGACTACTGCAGCCGATTACGAACGATTTGTTATTCAGTATACTTACCTGTTTATTAAGTTCAATAAAAATCTTTAATCAACTCTTTAATCTTTAATTTCAGTCGAAAGACGTCCACTGCTGGACATAGGCCTCCCCCAAAGAGTGCCACAATGCCCGGTCCGGAGCCACCCGCATCCACGACCTTTACCAGGTCATCAGTCCACCTTGTGGGGGTCTGTCACTCGAGAACCTTTCCGTCTTTAGGTTGATCACCCTTGACTTACTTGTCTTAATGTCCCGTAGGTGGAGCCGCGGGCCATCCATCCATTCCATCCATTGCGTTCTTTCTTGGGCTGCTTGCTTTACCTTGGATCGCCCTTGAGGCCTCCTCAAACTCCTGTAGTCTCTTTCTAGGGCTACAAAGCTATCTTTTCTGGAATCTTTAGTGACCGGGTCCCCCTCCTTACGTCGTGTTCCTCACTGTTGAGGGTCGTGAACTCCCCGTTGTGAAGTTAGTCTTTTCCGCACTATGTCTCTCCATCTGTTCCGGTCCTTAGCAGCGTGGAGCTTCATGCAAGTTGGTGTCCAGTGTCGAGCGTATTTGATCGGCCCATCTAGTTGGACTCCTCCCTCTTGGTGGTTTCCCATCCACGTTGCCGGTATCAGCTGCTCCAGGTTGTTTTCCTCTTACCGGGCGACGTGACCATAAAGTTCCAGGATTCTTCGCAAGCAGACAGTGACTAGGTACTTGCATGTAAATATAAAATCAATGAATAATTGGTACATGGTTTTTTTTTATCAACTTAGCACAATCTCTTTTTAGGGTTCCGTAGCCAAATGGCAAAAAACGGAACCCTTATAGATTCGTCATGTCCGTCTGTCTGTCTGTCTGGCCGTCCGTATGTCACAGGCATTTTACTCGAAAACTATAAGGTGTATTTGAATAAAATTTTCAGGATAGGTGTATTTTGTTAACCGCTACATAGTTTTGTACCTGTTACTAAAAAAAATTTTTTTTAGGGGTGCTCTCCATACATAAAACTGAAAATCAAAATTTTTTTTTTCATTGCAAGCCCACGTGTCGCACATTAATCGATAGGCCTTTCAAAATAAATATAAAGTTTCTCAGCAATTTTTTTGGTTAAGTGAATAGAGTCGGAGATAATCTCCTCGAAAGTCACTAAAATTGTGTCCCCCCCCCTCTAACTTTTGAACCGTGTATTTTAAAAATATGAAAAAAATCAGGCTCATAGGGCTTATTAAATTGTCTCAGCGAAAATTGTTTTGAACAAGATCGGTTAAAAAGTTTTTGAGATATTTCTAAAAAACTGCCTTCCTTAAAGAAAAGGACGTAAGTGCCATAAGATATCAGTAACGATACGACCTTTTTAATAGGCACGGAACCCTCGTTGTGCGTGGTCCGACACGCACTTGGCCGCTTTTTTTATAATTATTTGCGTTTTCCGTAGTACTCGTTCACCGTCTTGCCTGTTTGAGTATCTTCGTGGATATAAAATAAACCAATTTCACTACCACTTATATATTGATATGTTTGACGTCGAACCACTGGGAACCCAGTGGGTCTACTGCTGTACACCTTGTTCACTGCGGCCCGGTGCGACCAAATTACAGAATAGAATTTGTTTTAATTAGCACCGCGTAAATTGCTGGCGGCCGCTGCCCGCCAAGATTTCGTGTACAACGTGTTTTGGTTCTTGAGGAGGAAACGTTGTTTGATATCTTTACAGCTATTTATATCACTTTATGTACCTTGTTAAAGGACTGTAAATATTCTAGTAAACGTTTAGCCATGCACGTCTGTCCGCGGCTTAGATCAGTGACCCATTATGCTAGAAAGCTGTAATTTTGCACATATAAAATATTGCAAAAATACATGCATGTATTTTTGCGAGAGTAATTTGGATGGAAATACTGTTAAGTTAAAGGACGATGTTCGATTTCAAGTAAAGGTGATTTTAAGCTAGGGTTTGATCAAAAACTTAACATAAGGCAACCTGGTACAAAAATGTGTTAAAATGTTTGAAATGTTATAATAAAAAATTAAATCCGCATTGTCTACCTTTAATCATCATAAATAATATTGTTCTATACCTCTTAGTTTTTTATATATTCATAATAAAAAAAAACTGCCCACGGACACCCTGTATTTAGGGTACGTTTCCTACGCGTAAAGTGGAGATCATTTCGGCGTTAATTTCATGTTGTGGGATAAACGTGTATGCCGCATGTCGTTAAATAGGTCGTTCGAAAATCATAAAGAATATCTGTAAAGTGTAAACTCTCAGAGCAAATAACAAGGAAACTATATTATGTTTTTGAGTTGAAGTATTTGCTGAAAATAGTTAAAAGTATACCTCGACCAAGATAGAAGCCCTAATATAAAATTGATGGCTTCGTAAAATATAAATTCTGAAAATAACTATGTATTTAATACGCTATGATTTATGATGGGCACAACTTTTCACTCAGGATACTCACAACAAGCTCTCAGGAATTCATAGTTCGCAATATTCTCATATTCGCATAGAGATTGCTTATGCTTTAATTTGAAAGTAATACAAACATGCACAATGATAATATTCTCGTATTAATCATAGGTATTTTCATAACAATCGTAATTCATAACTTTGGTGAGTAAAGTAGGAATCTTCTCCTCTACTTAAAGTTACACAACATCATCGAATCGTCAGTCTTTAGAGAGCATCGCTGCCGGGTTTTTGGTTCTAGAAAATGGATTTTTGCAATCATATGATGAGCATTTCATACGTACAGGTAAAAATGTTTAAACACATTACGTCGACGTTCGAATACCTCTTATGTAATAATTTAAGTGCAATTGAGTTTTAATTTAAATCCATTGAATTTAAAGCTCGTTTTCTAATGTGTTGGGTTTATCAGATAGGTGTTCGAACATCGGCGTCTATAAATTGTTGAGTTAAATACACTCGCGGTCAAAGAAACCGGTCAGTACGAAAATTTGTAATATCTCCTAAAATAATAAAGCTAGGGACATGAATTAAACTGCATATTGTAGATAATTTTATACTGAATTAAATAACATCAAATGGTGGAATCGTAATTCTTTTGTTTAATAACATTACATAGGAAACAAAAAATCAACCAATTTTACGTACAAAAATAAGCAGTAGGTACTTCACATACAACACAAAAAATAAAAATTAATACTTCGTATTGCCTCCTCGGGCTCTTCTTACAGCTTCTAGACGATTCGGCATGCTGTTTATTAAGTTCTTTATGCGTTCTTGCGGGATATTGTCCCATTCTTCCACTAACGCCTGTTTCAGGTCTCTAAGTGTAGCTGGGGCGGGGTTTCGAGCTCTTACACGGCTCCCAAGCTCGTCCCATACATGCTCAATCGGATTTAAGTCCGGACTCCTCGATGGGCCAGTTCATACAGTTGATACCAACCTCCAAAAAATAATCTCTGACAATTTGAGCTGTGTGTGGCCTGGCGTTGTCATGCATAAACATAGAATTTCCACCCATATTAATTAAGTATGGGCCGACATGCTCATTAAGAATCTCTTCTACATATCTTGCACTCGTTAATGATCCATTTTCTATTAAAACTAACTCCGAGCGACTCTTTGAAGAGATTCCAGCCCAAACCATGACTGACCCACCGCCGAACGCCACTTTTTCCTCAAAACATGCTGGAATAAAACGTTCACCAGGCCGTCTGTAAACTCTTTGCCGCCCGTCATTTGCATAGAGCATAAATCTGGATTCATCGGAAAACAAAATTCTTGCCCAATCTTCGTCACCCCAGTATCTGTGATCGCGGGCATAAAGTCGTCTTGCTGTTCGATGTATTCTTTCAAGTTTTGGGCCATTGGCCGGCCTATGTGGGGTCAAATTTGCTTCTTTGAGCCGCCGCCTGACAGTCCGCTCGCTGATGCCGTCCCTTCGGGTCTCTAAAACCTGATTTTTCACTTCAACTGCTGTGAGGTGCCGATTTCGGAGCATGGTTGTAACAATAAATCGATCTTCTCTAGCTGTAGTACATCTTGTTTTGCCGGTTCCTGGTCTTCTAAGGTTCTGCCCAGTTTGTAGGTAACGTTGGAGGACTCGCTGCACTGTAGAAAGTGACACACCTGTTCTTCTCGCTGTATACCTCTGACTTCTTCCTTCTTCTAACATAGTGATGATACGAGTACATTCATCTCGTGTTAGCGGCATGATAGACATTCAAGAATGACCACAAAATAAAACAATGACAGCCTTTTATCATAGTTCTTTGACAGATTGAAAATAATTGCTTAAAAACAAGCAAAAGTAAAACGAACGCAATTTCAAATAAGTACCCAATTGGTCTTTTTTTTTCAATTAAACCTTTTTCCAGTTACTACGTAGAACATTGAAGGTTGGATTTAGAAGGATATTAAATTCTCTATAAAACAGAGTTAGTTTCATGCAGATACGACCAACGATTTACAAAATATTGAGGTTTTCGTCACTGACCCGGTTTCTTTGACCGCGAGTGTAGTTATTTAAGTGGTTAATTTGATAACCCGTTTTTCGTTTTTCATTATACCTACTCAAATTTGGGACCAGTGTGTAATTTGAGAAAAAACGACCGGGTTGCACTCCGGGAGTGCCGGCAGAAGTGAAAACTCAATGATATTGTAACAGTTTTTCGATCACATCACGTGTCCGTCTTACGAATTTCCAATCTGTCGAATCTTACGGTCACGTGCCATCTTACGATCACGTGACATCTTACGGTCACGTGACTTGTGGCGGGTTTAACAATTTTTCTCCATCACAAAAAGTGCAATTAGTGCAAAGCGCCGCTAAAGAAGTTAGCACTTCAAAAAACTGAAATTTCGAGAAAACCGATTGTTACTTTAGCCAGTGTGTGTCGTTGATTATTTATTCGATTCTTAAGAAAACATAGTAAGTACAAATAGGGGTTGACCTAATATTTTTCTACGATGCCATTCGACCGAGTTTTTGGAGAGGAACAAATGTTTGTATGGGAGCAACTACAATTAAAGAACATAAATACCCAAAAAAAATAGTCAAAGTGCTCTCTAAGTCAAAGCAGAAACGCTTCATACTAATTAACATAAAGGTATGACGTGACAGTCTGCTATTTGTACTAATCGTTTTATGGAAAATTAAGTAAATTGCTGTTTCGGTCGCGAATTACTGCGTAAGAATTCTATTGATAGCACCGACCGATTCACTGCCGCGAAGACACACACATTATGTGTAAATTGTATTGTATTTGTACTCCCTTTGTCTCTGTGTGTCTTTTGCGTAGTGAATAAATGTCTTCTTTCTTTCTTTCTTTTCTTTGATAGCTTTAAATGTACTCTTCGACAGTAAAAAAAATTGCATGTTTTTTCTTAACTTTCAAGGTACATCTTTGTATGATTATATTTTTGATTTATACTTTATTACAATAATTTGATGGTTTACTATCCATTTAGCAACACTACATTATGCATTTTAGCATGAGTCTATACATTCTCTAATTAAGAATGTTATTTAATTTCAGATATCATTATGGATAACACTCCTCTGCATTCAATCTTCATTGTCAGTGCGAAACACCGACTACGTCAAAACCTATTACACAAAAGAACTATTCCTTTTATGGAGAGGCAATGGAATTCAACCTTGTAACTTGAACGTCCATAAAAAAACCAACACTCTGTTCTTTTGTTTCAACAGAGCTAAAAACTTCGATTCCCAGCTAGCTTATTACAAAATAGATACAAAAGAAACTCGTACCATCATGGACGTGAAAAAAGGATGCGCCAATGCAATAGACCAAGTCAGTGATGTTGTATACTTGGGAGGTCTTAAAGGCATCTTCAAATATGACATGAATAAGGAAAAATCTGAATTCTTCGCTGAACAGAACGTTTACATTTCATCTCTGTTTTACCACGAACGCCTATATTACATTAGATACCCCGATCGAAAAGTTTTCATGGAATACGAAGACCAATTTGCTCATATTGCTGAATTTATGGATCTTAAGATTGACCATTTTCATGTAAGCAGGGAAGGAATAGTATATTTCGCTGTGAAGAATAGCATTTACATGTTTGATAAGAACCAAACGCAGTGGGATCTGAAAGGTCTAAGGAAAATGCACACTGTTAACGCGATATCCGAAGACAACTATGGTGTTGTGTATCTTTGTACGAATCGCGGTGTTTTTACTGTGTTGAAACATGGACTTCAAAGGTTCATGCATGAAAGAAATATCCTAGGTCTGACTACTGACAGGGACAATAATTTGATACTGGCTGATAATGTGAGTATTTTTAGATTGCTGAAGAACGAACCAGTTTGAAAAATACTTTAAATTGATAAACAATTGAAGCGTTGGAGAAGAGTTAATGCAATTGTTAGGGTTTAGATTCTAAAATCCATAGCTAGAACCATCTTCTTCTTCTTGGTCGATACTATCTTGTCAGAACGGTTGTGGTCGTTATGAGTGGCGAGCAGATGTCACTCGTCACACGATTTCTTGCCATTTCGATCAATTCTCGGCCTTCCTGGACTCATGCACTCGTACAGCAGATTTGATCTGGTCTGTTCATCGCATGGGTACCCTTCACCTTCCTCCTTACAGAACAAGACGCTCGATGTAGTCACCGTCTCGCCTCGAGACGTGTCCGAAGAATTGTGAATTGTGAACACTGCTTGATGCCGAGTTCTTGGAATATGGAAACATTTGTTCAGAGTTCGATCTAGGATACTCCAAGCATGCTCTTCCAGCACCACATCTCTAGAGCGTCTTTTTTCCTTTTTTCAATCTCTCGCAGCGTCCACGTCTCGGAAGCATAAATAAATATAGGAAAAAAAATAGGGGAATGTGAAACATTTCAATTGCTAATTATCAGGACTCGGCTATAATGTCGGTGGCAGCGTTGCATCATAGGTGGGAGCGAGATGCTGGGCTCAGATCTCTCGTTCACACTTAGGGCTCACCGCTTTCGCTGCCGCTCTTAGGCTGGTTTTAGTTTCATGCGGACCGTCAGTATGGATCGCTCTGCATGGATTAATATGTATGGCGGAGCTGTCCGCGCGGACGGTGGTCCGTACGGGCACGTCGCATTACATTAAAACGCTCCTTTTGGCTTATTTGTACCGACCGACGCTCCGCATGAAATTAAAACCAGCCTTAGATGTGGCTGACCCGTTACAAATTTTTTCTACCCAATAATGATTCTTACTGAATGACAAATTTGATAACGAGTTACGACTGATTGATAATATTGTTGTGTTTTAAGGATAATGTTGTTCGTTTATTTATTATTTATTTAGGCTAATGTTACTTTATACACGACCAGCAGATAGAAAATGTAAAAAAGGGATTCATTACTGTTTCTTTACACAGCCTTTTAGACCCAAGCTTGAAGAATTTCGTTAAACGCAAGATCTTAATTTTATCGGATCTCTTGGTATTAAAGTGTGGGACGTTCAATGATAATGACTACTCGAGACTTGGGTTGTTACTGATCTATTCACATCAAATACGACGGTTTTTATACTAAACAATTCCTTTGTCTTGAAGCTAAACAGATGGGTTGGAAAAGCAGAATGGAAATCATGCGTGGGCGCACGGCGCAAGGTTGTGACTCACATATGTTATCGCAATGCAATGCGCTCTTTACATTGTGGTGATTAATTAATAAGTTACATATGGAAAATAAACATTCATTGTCTATCAGCTGTACCTTCGCTCTCCACTACATATTGAGGTCATGAAGAGTTTACTATATTTTTGCTGATATAAGACCTAGTAGTCTCAAGACGATTCATGAAAATTTACTAAACCTATTTTAGCTTAAGTGCCGCTAGAATATGTTTTTCTTGATTTGACACTTTGACATGTGTTTGTGGAAAATAAACGAAACCTTAGAGTATTCGATACATTTCAATAGAGACGCTATGGGAAATTATACCGAGCGAGATGGTAGTATAAAAATCTCAATAAGTGCGACGGAAAGGGATATTATCATTTGTTGTCCTTTTATATTTGCCGTAACTGAGTTATTATGAGCTGGCGGCAAATAAACCATTACCCGCATAAATTAAGTAGGCGGTTTATGGTAAGCCGTCAGCCTTTTTAAGACCAGTACTTAATTTAGCTGCATAAGAGTCTTCCCCCCCCCTTATGGCGTCAACAGTATAGCTCCGCTGTTGATATCTATATTCTAAAGACGAAACAGATTGTAGATTACGGAAATTTGTTAAAATTATGAAAGAAGGCAAAATTATTTTAAGTTCTTACTCGATTGTTTTTGTTGCAAGTACGAATAAAAAATTTTGATCATTAATATTCCGTTTTATTGACTGTTCATAAACTCACGTCTATATTCCTAAACATGCGGTAAACAGGGAACATAAAATGTCATCTCGATTTCATGAAAAATCTAAAAACTAGTGGATAACGTGAGCTTCAAAACTCGCCAGCCTAGCTTTTTTCAAACATTCTTTTGTAAATTTCGAAAAACTGAATCGACACAAATATTTTACATAAATATTAAATCTGCTTACAAAATTTCAACCCATAGAAGAGAACAGCCGTACAGCTGGACATCCGGACACACGAAGCCCAAGCTGAAATGGAGAACTTCGTTCGCTTCACTCGCTCGTGTAGGTTTAAAGATGGAGAAAATTAGATATTGCAGCGATAGATTGCTAGCTTGTCGTCCACAACACATTTTATCCCAAACCATACCTACCTATTAATTATGTTACGTGTACGACCATAGTAAATTTTGAGTTTCTGAGATAGTTACTCATTATATAAACCGATTTTAACGTATTTTATCGCGTATACACATCGTCATTACTACGAGTATAATTAGTAGTAATGTGGGTTGCTTACTCCAATTATTTTATGCGTATGTACCTGCTGTTTATGTCCCTGTGGCATCCTGCTGAGCGTTGATCTGGGTGGCTTCATTTGTTCCTCTATAGTAGTAGTAGTTCCTCTTTCTTCTTTCTTTTTTAACGCATGTACACCATATTTGTGACTCACTGACGTGACTATGTATCTTTCCATATATTGGTATAACACACACTTCGCAATAAGTTAAAGTGTTAAATGTGTATTTATTGTATAATAGTTTCTTTTCTGTTTTTTTTTCTTTTGGCCGTGACCTAATTACTTTTCGTGTAAATTCATATATATTACGTCATGTGTCACTGTCACTTAGCTTAAGATAATCATAGATAGTTTAATTTTTTTATTTTATTTTTTATGTTCGAGCGACCCTGATTCGCGTTTTTTAAGCCATGAGGCGTTTTTCTTGGTTGTATGTGTACGTTTCGTCACTGTGCCGTGACATCACCAAATGGTCGCAACGGAAGACCAGCGCTGGCTCCGCCAGCATTACGCTGAGTTGCGACCATTTCGTGGCAAATTACGTTTTTCTTTGTTAATTGTCAATGTATGTAAATTGCCTTGTGTTTGTCACGAATAAATGTATCTTTCTTTCTTTCTTTCTTTCTTTATCAGTCTGCCCGCTTGACAGGGCGCGAAATGTTTAAATACGTCCCATGAATTACATAATATATACGCGATAAAATACATCCTCCTTCCTTCTTAGTTGTGTCATGTCTGACGATTGTGGGTGGTGATTTGGGGCACGAATGAGTTCTCTCCATCGCGTTCCTCACGATATGGTAGAATTTTGGAGGCAGTTCTACTGCCGTCCAATTTATACGTGTATACCCTGAGAGATCCAAAGATGAAACATTACACTATGTCTTTAAGTCGATCAGTCCAGGCCACGTGATCTTTTTTTTCCTTTCAGTATTTTCTACAACGATTAACCGTAATTCCTTTAACTTATTACTTAACTCGTTTTACATTTATTTTAATCCCTTCTTGTTCAGAAAAGCTATCGAGCAAATAAATCAATTCCAGTTTCCAATTCCACTTTGACACCGTACCAACAACCTAGCCAATATTGGAGCCTAAATACACAAATTGGCTTCAATTAAATGAACAATTAATTCGCTGTCCGACAATATAGCCGTTGAAATAATTGATTCGGTAAATTATTTTGTAATAATTTGATTTGAAGACTAACTGAACATTTAAGCAAATTGCTAGTTGTGTTATTATCTCTTACCTAATTAAAATTATCCCATTAAAGAGAATTTGAGGCCTCGTTATAATTTTGTTTGGCTGAGGATGATCATGATTCTCACTGACCGGTTTTTTTCTATAAAACTTTCCGTGAAATTATATTTTATCTATCCTTTATATATAGCGTTTTCACTATTGAACACAGAATATGCCCTTGTACAAAATCGCAAGCAATCTTAACAGTTGTTTCGAGCCCTTATAAAATTTACTGTAAGTATAAATGTTCCAAGTGAAAGCAGTACTTGTGAAAATTGTGTACACTATTTTTAATGCTCAGGGTTTTTATCTTACACTACGGCAACGCCAAAGCAAGGTAATGAGCTAACAAAAAAATGTTTAAAACAGGGACCTGTTTTAAACATTTTTTTGTTTTTTGTTCAATATACAACAAAGGCTGCGTCTGACGCAGCTGAGAGGCTCAAATAACAAAGGCATCAAAGAGCAGACGTACGAATCAACTAGAATTATAAACGACAGCGAATTCGCTTAATTTTTTATTATTTATGGATTTTTTAAGGTAAAAAAACTTGTGTGTGTAATAAAAGTTACTGCTTACAATACAATACAATACAAATATTCTTTATTGCTCACCAGACATAGTAGATAAAAGAATTAAAACCGGCCAAGAGCGTGTCGGGCCACGCTCAGTGTAGGGTTCCGTAGTTTTTGTAATTTTTTTGCAAAAACTATTAAACCTATCTATCTGTTCAAAATAATTTTCCTAGAAAATTTTTATAAAGTTCTACTTTTGAGATTTTTTGCATATTTTTAAAACTTATCGTTCAAAAGTTTTTTACTTCTGGAGCGATTATCTCCGAAAACATTAACATTATCAAAAAAATATTTTAGCAAACCCCTATTAATTTTTAAATACCTATCCAACAATGTATCACACGTTAGGGTTTAGATGAAAAAAAAAACACTCCCCACGTTACGTATAGGGGAGGTACCCTAATAAAATAAAATAAATCACTTTTTATTTTACCACTTTGTCGGCGTGATTGATATACATATTAGTATTAAATTTCAGCTTTCTAGTGCTAACGGTTACTGAGATTATCCGCGGACGGACGGACAGACAAAGCGAAACTATAAGGGTTCCTAGTTGACTACGGAACCCTAAAAATAGATATTATAGTCGCTTATTGTCGTGTCATATCCTTCTGTATAATCGAATAGCTTAATGTGGGTCAAACTACTCAAGGTAACCTAAACAAACACACAAACAAACTAACTTTGCGAGTAAGATTGTCTTCAGTAAGGTGGGTACTCATTTGAGCAGAATCGAAGCAGGCTTTATTTCGCTCTTTTTCTCCGCGGGAATGTTTATTGTTTTCCCTATGGCTTGTTCAAAGATAGCGCGTTGCCCTTTATTGATGTGCGGAGACGTTGTGTTGACTGGTCCATCACTCTCAACTCAACGCAGCGCATACGTGTGAGCTCTGTAGGCCGATCACGTAACGCAATAACGCAACGTACTTACGTTAGGTACATGTAACTGTCAATTTTTATATGGAAATATCAAAATCAAAAAAAAAAATCAAAAATCTTTATTGAGGTAAATTATTAAATAATATTTTTCACAGGGCCGGAATTTCCTAGTAAGTGAATACTCGTATACACGTATTCAGTATCACCCGAAGTAGACTTAAATAACATGCATTGATTCGTTACATTAATTTACAGATCTTTAGATAGTCTTTATTTATTTATATTTATGCTATATTCTTATTTATTTACCATAATAATTGTGGACATGTTGTGTCATGTGTGTTTTGTGTGTGTGTGTGTGTGTGTGTGTGTGTGTGTGTGTGTGTGTGTGTGTGTGTGTGTGTGTGTAGTAAATTTTCTGTTTGCTCATAATTAAGTATTTTTAACATATCTACCAAACTCTTTTTACAGTCAAACAGCGTCATAGAGTAAATGTTGGTTTCTTTGTTAATATTATTGTACAGGTAGGCAGATTGATACGGGAATTGTCTTTTTGCAAAAATTTACCGACATGTTGGCAGAGGAGCAACCTTAGTTTTTCTTCAACGCTCATTGTTATAGCTTACATATGGCAATGTTTTGTGTAACCTCAAGGTAAATATGATAGTTTTATTGTCCTAAAGTCCTAACGCGCGTTCAAAACGTTGTTACGTGATGCCCCTCAGCTGGTTGATCACGTAGCACATTGTACGTACGTTGGGTAAATCTAAATGTACATTTTTAGGTATATGGAAAAATGACAGTTGCATTGTACGGTCGAGTTCTCCAATATATGTACACTTTTTTACCAACTCGAATGCGGCCGCTAACAATTAGTATGCAAACGCGTTCGATTAGGTAAAAAAGTGTACATATATTTATGAACTCGACTGTACTTACGCGCGTTCGAAACGTTACGTGGTTACCCCTCTGGTACTACTCGAACACAACTATATTAGTTGGTGTTACAATATTATTAATTCTTTATTGGACAGGCAATATGGCTGCGATTTTGTATGTAGGAGTTACTTCTCCAGTTGGACTTTAAAATCTTTAAATATGAGCTAAATGACATTCCGCTGTGCCCTACTTCTTAAGACATCCGAAGATGGCAAGCATTATCCGACGATGGATTATATATCATACTAAAATATATGCTTGAATATATTATGTCTAGTTATAAGTTCTTGTCACCCTAATCCTAGCTCAGCGGCGCTACCACGAACTTCGAAAGTCGAAGTTCGGGATTTCCATCTCTATCGCAGTCCCTTGATCGAGTGACAGGGATGCATGTATTACGAACTTCGACTTTCGGAGTTCGTGGTAGCGCCGCAGGACCCAACAACTCGTATCTGTATATACCTAACATGTTTTTGTCAATAAATTTCATTTCATTTCATTTCATTTTTTGTTTTGTATTTTTTGAAGTGAAAACTTCTTTAGCGGCGCTGAGCACTTTGGGATGGGGAAAAATTGTTAAATACGCGACAGAGTTTTGTGACGTCAGATGTGAAGGAGGTCACTTTTTGCTGCTAACCGATTCGACTTCATTCAAAACTGAACGCTATTTGTAAGAGTATAAAGCCGTTAAACACTTTTTGCAATAGATAGCATATTCTGCAAATAAATTTGTAATAATACCAACGCGTCCTTCACCGTTTTGCTATTGAGAAAATTCGAATAGTTCGAATTTGGGCGTTATTCCTAAAGAGATAAAACTAAGAAAAATATTTACCAACGGCAAAAAAAAAATGATATTTTGGTCGCCACCGCCGTCTGCCGTTCTTGCAAATTCGAATAGTTCGAATTTAGACGTTATTCCTAAAGAGATAAAGCTTTGAAAAGTATTTGGCAATGGCAAAAACAAATTGGTATTGTGTTTGCCGCCGACGGGCGAGCCGGCGGCCCCTCGCACCCAACGCGCCCGCGGCCCATCCGCCTAAATAATTGATAATAAATTGTTTATAAATTTGCGTCAAATTAATTTTTAGGGTGACACCGTAAGATGTCACGTGACCTGATCGAAAAACTGTTACAATGTTATTGAGTTTTTACTTCTGCCGGCACTCCCAGAGTGCAACCCGGTATTTTTTTTTTATATAAAACCGACTGCCATCTGACCTCTCAATCAGGAGGGAAAACTAGACCTTGTTGGGGTTAGACAGATCCTCACAATGTTTGCCTTGAATGAAAACCTACTGTTCAGTATTTTCTTAGTCGTTTCCTCATTGCTAAGGGTCGTGACTACCACGTTAGTCTTGCACAACCTTCCTCAAGCACTTCTATTCTGCCATGGAGGCAAGTCTGAGCGCTGGTTCCAGACCTCGTAGCATGGACGGCCTTATCAGATCACACTATAAGTGACAGATAGAGCGTCCGTCACTGGCTGACACCGTTCAATAGAACGAGACGGACGCTCTATCTTGTCACTTACCGCGTGATAAGGCCGACCATGATACGGGGTTTGCTGAAGCTTTCACGGTATCTATCCACCGGATTGGCGCTCTCCTCTACCTCTCGTCCCTCCCACGTGACCGACCAGAATCAACATTATCATCATCATCCTCCTAGCGTTATTCCCGGTTGTGCCCTAACCGAGCCCGGGGTCCGCTTTGACACCTAATCTCAAGATTTGGCATAAGCACTAGTTTTACAAAAGCGACAGCCATCTGACCTTCCAACCCAGAGGGAAAACTAGACCATATTGGGATTAGACCGGTTTGTCACGATGTTTTCCTTCACCGAAAAGCTAACGGTAAATATTCCCGCGACCGCCGCTTGACAGCCGCGTGCCTGAACCACTAGGCATGTCACTCAATGTTGTATACTCTTAAAATATCAAACGATATTTCGTACATACGTTTTTTTGGTTCGAACTCACGACCTTCAGTAGCAACGATGAATTATATAAGTGAATGTAAACGGAATTGCACGCTCCTGGCAGCCAATCGGGATATTTGAATGATTGAATCGAATCACGGCCGATGACAGCCGGAAATAAACGATCGCATTAACCCCAATCCGATTGAATTTGGTGATATTGTTCTGTACGTGAAATGCAATCAGAACGGATTTTATACAGAAAACTCCCGTGAATTTCAGACGTATTAAGAGTCTGCAGTAAGCTCGATTCTCCATACAAACGTAGTTACGCTCTCATTTTAAAACTACGTGTTGGATTGTAACAAAAATGTTCATATGCAATGACATGAGGTATATCCAGGTCTGTAATTAGTTTATGTAGCTTCAGATACCATAGTAAAAAAAATACAGCGAATTTAAGTTTTTCATACAAAACTTGTTTTTGCTGTATTTCGTTTGTTTTATAAACGGGAACCATGTAAACTAATTACAGCCATAGATATACCTCATGCCATTGTATATGCAAAGTTTCCTCACAATCCAACACATAGTTTTAAAATGAGAGCGTAACTACGTTTGTATGGGAAGGTGAAATTCGGCCGAGCCTACTGCGGACTCTTAAGTACTATGAAACGGGTCACTCACATCTAAACAATAACATGATGTGTCATGTTCAAGACATAAGTTATATCGGTTCATTTCTGAACGAGCGAGCTAAGCGAACAAAGTTTGCCATTTCAGCTTGGGACAAAATTATTTTCGGACCTCCCGCTACCCGGCTGTGCTGGCTGGTCTCATATACAGAGGCTCTATTATAAGTTTTACCGAAACAAAACTTTACGATCGCGTTTGCGTTTTACCCTCCATCTCAGGCTCTAGTATAACTTTAACCGAAACAAAACTTTACGATCGCATTTGCGTGTTACCCTCAATTTGTATGGGATTTGACAGCTAAACGCAAACGCGGTCGTAACGTTTTGTTTCGGTAACACTTATACTAAAGCCTCTGTATGGGATTTGACAGCTCAACGCAAACGCGGTCATACCGTTTTGTTTCGGTAAAACTTATGCTAGAGCCTCTGTATGGGATTTGACAGCTAAACGCAAACGCGGTCGTAACGTTTTGTTTCGGTAAAACTTATGCTAGAGCCTCTGTATGGGATTTGACAGCTAAACGCAAACGCGGTCGTAACGTTTTGTTTCGATAAAACTTATACTAGTCTCTGGTCGCATTTCTCACTGATCCTCGTGAAATTTTGCGAGCAGGTTCGATATTTATATAGGTTTTTTTGTCATTCACAATCAGTTTTTGGAAATTTCGCGTTTTCGAAGATGTTTTTTAAATCATACTCGCAAGTTCTACAGCTCAAAGACCCAATAGTGTTTTAACAGAATGTCTTTTGTATAACAGTTGACTTTGATGCTGAATTTACAGTACTAGGGCGTGTGTTTTTCTTTCCATGACGGCGACGGTGGCAAGGAAGTAGCCTGCCTGACAGTAAGCAACCATCGCCCATGGACGCTTGTTACCTGACAATCATTATTACTTGTGTGGCAAACAAGCCTACGGCCCGCCTCTATCGGTTCACACTCAGGTCCGCAGGCTACGGTAACCGCTTGGTTACCGCAGCCTATGGACGCGTGCTACTATGGACTCCCATACGCGACGCCAACCCGTTAAAAACCTCTACCCTCGATTCTCCAAGAAAGGAGTGCACAGGTTTTTCCTGACAATATTATCCTCGATTTCAAAATGGTTTGGATGCTTCGTCTTACTGACGTGACACTGATTCACAATTTATTTAGAATTATTTACATGGATTTTGTATTAACTAACACTTGATTTTGATACTCAATTTACAGTCTTAAAGGTGTGTGTTTGCTATACCACTTGGGATCCCCTGTGTGTGCTTACTCGCAGGTCCATAGGCTAGCATAACCGCTTGGTTACCGTAGCCTATGGACGTGTGCTACTACGGACTCGCACACCTGCAGGTCGATCACGTCACGCATTCTACGCGTGTCAGGTACAGGTAGATCTAAAGGCCTCCACACATTGAACGCGGGTCGTGCGCGGCGCGGGGCGGGTCGGGCGCGGCTGAATCGGTATATTATTTGACGACCGGTTAGCCTAGTGGGTAGTGACGCTGCCTACGAAGCTGAAGGTCCTGGGTTCGAATCCCGGTAAGGGCAAATATTTGTGTGATGAGCATGAATATTTGTTTCTGAGTCATGGAAGTTTTCTATGTATTTAAGTATTTATATCTATTATATATATCGTCGTCTAGTACCCATAACACAAGCCTTAATGAGCTTACTATGGGACTAGGTCGATTTGTGTGTGATAGAGATATTAAATGCGTTGGTAGCGAGAGAGATATCAATCACCCAACCCGGGCCGCACCCGACCCGCGCCGCGCATAACCCGCGGCCGCGCTGCTCGAGCGTTTGCGTTCGGCCCACGTTCGATGTGTGTTTGATTGAAGTGTAGTTTCAATGTTTTGCAACTTGCGTGGGCCCGCGCCCGACCCGCAACCGCGACCGGTGTGTGGAGGCCTTAAATGTCACTATTTATTTATATGGGTAAACGACAGTTGAATTGTCCTAACGCGCGTTCCATACGTATTTACCCATCTGAAACCTGTCGATTCGATTCTGTAAGAAAGGAGTGTACATGTTTATACTGTCATTATTAACGTGGATTTCATAATAGTATGGATCTTGCTCCGTCTTACTGACGTGATACTGATTCGAAATGGCGTGTTTGTGATGATAATGATTGTGTAATATCCGCCAATGTATGTACTTATAGTGTTTTGGCAAATGCAACAACACCAAAACTCTCATCAATAATGGAATGTCAATCAATAAGATGAATTTGAAATGTTAACACCGTGGTTAAATATTATAATACTGCTTCAAACGGGACGCTCTGAAATCCCACCACGCTCATAAACTAGAATTAATATTGCATTTGGTCGCATTAACATTGCAATGGCGAGCCGAGCGACGTACCGAAATGCGGACGGGAGGTCTGTTTTGAATCATCGCTTCATATTATTTAGTGGCTATGTGAACTCGCGAGACTAACTTATTAAAAAAAAGACCGGGTTGCACTCCGGGAGTGCCGGCAGAAGTGAAAACTCAATAACATTGTAACAGTTTTTCGATCAGGTCACGTGACATCTTACGATGTCACCCTAAAAATGAATTTGGCGCAAATTTATAAACAATTATCAATTGTTTAGGCGGACGAAGGCCGGCGGCGAACAAAATACCAATTTATTTTTGCCATTGCCAAATATTTTTCAAAGCTTTATCTCTTTAGGAATAACGTCCAAATTCGAACTATTTGAATTTGCAAGAACAGCGGACGGCGGCGGTGAACAAAATATCAATCTGTTTTTGCCGTTGGTAAATATTTTTCAAAGATTTATCTCTTTAGGAATAACGTCCAAATTCGAACTATTCGAATTTGCTCAATAGCAAAACGGTGAAGGACGCGTGAACAAAATTACAAATTTACTTGCAGAATATGCCATTGCAAAAAGTGTTTAACGGCTTTATACTCTTACGAATAGCGTTCAGTTTTGAATGAAGTCGAATCGGCTAGCAGCAAAATATAAAAGTTTGTGACCTCCTTCACATCTGACGTCCCAAAAATCTGTCGCGTATTTAACAATTTTCCCAATCCCAAAAAGTGCTCAGCGCCGCTGAAGAAGCATTCACTTCAAAAACACGAGAATCGGTTGAGAAATCCAACCTGTAGAGGAGAACAGATGGACAGACACTAGACACCCACAATGTATTCGGTGAACCATTTATCGGCAGAGTATTCGCATTTTATCGGTAATATTCACAAATTCACAAATAATATTGGTTGATGATATAGGTACTATGACAACCAAAATCAATCGACCGAGTCCATCCAGACATTCTGCCAATAACCATTGACCCCAAACTAGTTATCTTCCCCTTTCACATTGCGGACTCGCCAAGTGGGATTAATCTTGCAGCCATACCTGCAGAGATCGCCGAACAGTTTGAGCTGGCGCAAATAGACTGGGTCAGAGTAGAGGAGGCAGCGGGAGCGGTTTCAGGGCTGGTTCAGGAGTGCCAAAGTGATCGATCCTGCGCGACCAGCGGACTCCCGCGACATTTGGCTCTACATTATTTTCTATAAAATTAAGTTATAAATTCATTTTCTATAACTACAAACTATATAAAATCTTACACTATAATAACTTATTTTTCAAACCACATGCTCGACAATGCCGAATTATAGGTCATGTAAACCCTACCGAAAGCAAGACATTAAATCCCTTGGTATTAGCCGGGTTATAATGTTGTACTGAATTTCATTATAACCCGCTGGTTAATAATATGATTTCACTTTTCATAATTCTTATTACTATATGCATAAAGTTTAATTTTGCTAAACACAATTTGTTCTAGGCCATGGCCTACTTGATTTGACAAAATAAATGAAGTTTGCCTCCGTGTGAACCCCGGTCCGGAGGAGCGCGGTGTTCGAAATTCGAATTTCGAATCTAGGACCACGGCTTGTGCTTTCGAATTTGGAACGTCGCGCGCCTTCATTTGTTCACGCTTGACGAACAAATCGAGTTCTTGTAGGTGCCTATAGAAGATTTAATTTCAAAAATAAAATTGAAAATGTCGAGTGATGAAAGTGTTTTGAGTCCTGAGTTTATCAAATTAGATGCCATAGGCATTGTCAACAATCTGCTGCCAGAGAAGTCAAAGGAAAAATACCTAAAAGCCTACAACGATTTTGACAAATGGAAAGCTGTAAAAGGCGTAAAGTCTGTGTCTGAATCAGTGCTTCTGGTCTATTTTGAATATTTATCTACTGAGCCTGTTTTTTTGTCTCGCATAAGGTGTGAAAAGTAGAGTATACACCTCGGGGATAAGACTGTTTTAGTCTTGGGCGGTTGAACCCCTCACTGCACTCAGTACTCAGTCTTAATTCCCTCGCTTCGCTCAGGAATTAACTTATAACTCCCTCGCTACGCTCAGGAGTTAAATTATGAGTCCTTCGTTACGTTCGGGATTCAATTCGCTCCCGTGACATAAAACAGTGCTTTATCCCCTTAGTGTATAATCTACTATTACGTCACACCTGGCCATAATGTGAGTATTACCGCACGCTACGCGTACGGTAAAACTCGCATTATGGCCGGATGAAGACGTAAAATTGTGTACTCACCACGGGCAGTAAAAAAGAAAGCCCTCTATCGCATATTTACAACCCTCACCTGCGGCTCGGGTCACAAATACCTGCGATTTCGCGCTTTCTTTCTTTCACAGCCCTTGGTAAGTAATGTACCATGCTATCATTCCAAAGTCTCTAAAATTCATTCCATATATGTAAAAAATCTAGAAACTCAGTTTATTATACTATTCATGGTCTCTATAATAATCACTTGTTGCAATATTTAGTCGGAGTTGGGTGTAATGGTGCGTTGTTGATGGTATGCCGGGTGAGGCAGGGCGCGGGACTGTAGTGTGGAGGTTACAGAGATTAATCACCTACTTACTGATTTAAAAATAACACCATTCTAAGCTAATTCTTCACAATGAAGACCTGACGTCTACTCCGCCGACAAGATCTCTTCAATTTGATGACCAACATTTCGCCTGAGGCGATTCAGCGATAATTTGATGCTTTGAATTAAAAAAATCCTGTTTCCATCTTTACACGCTTCCCGCTCCGCTCGTCATCACCCCACGCCCCCCACAAAGCAAGCTCATAAAAACTGTAGTATGCAAAACTGCTGTTTGCTAAATATGAAACCCCATTAGCGCGTCGCAAGCGCATGATTTACACTCGAATTTATTTAAATCGGTATGCTAATGTCATTCTTATGTTCAGTGGGAAAACGTCTTAAATCTGATACATTAACTATATGACATAAGCCGTTTTGTTCAGAAGAAGTGAGCTTTGAATATTAAATAGAGGAGTTGGTGTAACGCAAATTTTTGTTACTAGTTTTGATCCTAAATGCATACAAGGTTTAGCATACTGTTATTGGTTTGGATTTAGTCTACACTTTTGTATTTGATTGCGGTTTGAATGCAGACTGTTTTAGTTCGATTCCAAATGTTTTTTGTATGGTCAGCGTCAACAATTTTCTGATTAAAAAGACATTTGGCTCAATATCAGGATCAAAAATAGCATTTTTTTTGCAGATACCTAATGTAACATGATGTTCCGACGGGTCCAGTAACAAAACAAGGCTTTAAAAGTTTGGATGTTACCACAGGAAATAAAATACTATAATTCATAGTTTTTGACGTTTTATAAGTTTTTTATGTTGCTTCGGTTTGTTTTTCGCGCCTTAATCCATCCGCGAAATACGGCTTGTCGACTTGCCCCCTTATTACATTGTAATAAGGCTAAAAATCTATACTCGATTTTGACGTCGACTGTGCTCAAAGCGATTTAGTTATTTTGTATGGTCTCATGTCTCATGCAGCACATCTATAAACATTATTTAAAAATGTTTTCTGTAATTCTATCATTGTATCATCGTCAACACTGCTTTTAAAATTACAAGACATTCTATAAAAAGGTATTTGTTCCCGCCAGGACCCCGGGGAGTGTCACGGACCCATAGAATGACCTCCCATACAAACAGCGAATCCTGGGGGGAACAAGTGGAACGCGATATGCGCCGCTAAACTTATACTAACTTAAAACTAAATAGCTACTAACCGTCTTTCTTGAATCTTTCCGTCCCACCGGCCACAAGAATGAGTTAATGTTTTGTGTAGTGTGTATGTATGTGTTATCTTGTGCCAAACTGGCACGCCCTTCGTCCAGCTCGCCCTCCAAAGGCACCTCGTCCAAGTCCATACAAACTCCCGTACACTATACGCTAAGGCTCGAAACCCCCGCGGGTTTAATCTACGAGCTCCAAACCAAACTATATCTCGGCGGCGCCTCTCCGCTATGAGCGCTCCCGTACGAGATCTAAACCGTAATCTAATTAATCGAGCTGCGTCGGCGGCGACGTCATTTTAACCTCTGACCGCGCGGCCTTTGTATAAATTATCGAATGAACTTTACAGAAAACCAACCTGCAAGCGATTTGCAGCCAAATCCTTGATAAATAAGAAGTTAGCCATTTTAAAACGGCAAATAACTTCTCCAAATGTCGCACGCAAAATAAATAAATGTTGCCAAATGATAACCCGTCAAAATATTGCTAGCTTATAATACGACGTGCCAAAGAGGATTTGATATTGAAATGAACCGGATTATTCGGTGCCTGTGACTGACGGGTGTCGAATGACTGGAGAATATTTTTGGATGTCTTATCATTGAGAACTATTTTTACGAAATAGAGAGCAATTTCGGCGGTTGACAGACGTAAATTAATTCGTTGTAGCAGTAAGAAAATGCTTACGGCTTACAAGAAAATCCGTAAACAGAGCTGGTCATTATTTACTAGCTGTGCGCTCGGCTTTGCCCACGTATTGCAGAGGACGCAGCCAAACCCGTGGGGTAAAAATATCTTTTTCATCACACTTGTTCGAAAAGGGCTTCATAATGCGCAGACATACAGCGCCTGTGTTACGCCCACGGGCGTAATGGTTTTTTTCTTAAATTGTATCTGTCACTCATGCGGCAGTTACAAAGCAAAGATGTTTTATATCAAATACGATGTCTGAAAACGTATTTATAAATAAATTTAAACTTACAAAACGACTTAAACATGTTTAACTGAATTCTTTACAAATTTAATATGCAGTTATTTAGTGTCTATGTAGTGTTTTCAAATCGTGCCTGTATACCGAAGGGTCTTTGCCATACGCGCCTCACGTCAAATTCAACAAAATGGACGACTGACATGTTGCAGTTTTATTACGATTTGTATTCATTTCATCTAAAATGTATTTGTTTCCTCTCAAATGTGATGAATAACATTGTGTATAACACGGGCGTAAGAAAATTGCAACCTCGAGTCATCAAAAGCCCTCCGCCTTCGGCGTCGGGCTTCTGATAGACTCTTGTTCGCAATATTCCACTTACGCCCCTCGTTAAACATTGTACTATTTAATCGATATGATACAGAGAAAGAATATAATAGAAAAATAAACCATCTTCGTCTGTAAAAAAAATATTTAATTAAAAATAATTTGTTTCGTGATAAGGGTATTTAATTGTACTATTTCAACACAATTGCTCGTAACGTACCTCTTATTGTGTCGCTTTTAGGCTCATAATCCTGGATATTAAACATGCGTGTTTTATAACATTACGACACTTGTGTGTTATGGTTATATCCCGATTAAGTCACGTTGGCACCTTGCAGCAAGATGTATGCATGCACACGGTGCATTCTTAAATTAACCGGGTTGTACAGAATGTACAGCTTTTTTTTTAATTCTAGGCAAATGGATTCTTACTCGACTAAACAAATTAAATCCTTTTTGTTAATTAATTGACTATTTCTTTTTGGATATGATATAGAAGGGTCATTGTCAGTCAGTAAAACAAAAATCGTCTTTTCAGTGGGCAATAGTTAAGGGCTTATGTTTATAACGGGTGTCCCAAAAAGGACGCAAGATTTCAATTTGCCGCCATTTTTGTATTTTAGTGCTGGCAACCCTAAAAAAAACTATTTGACAGCTGAATGTTTAGGGTTTGTAAAAATGGCGGGTTATACGAAAGATCAACGCGTTTTTATTATTGAACAATATTTCAAAAGTAATGAAAGTTTGGCAGGTACGGTTCGAAAATTCCGTGCAAAATATGGTCGGAATATTGACTTGACTTCATCAACTGTGAGCAGAGTGGTTGCAAAATTCAGGGAGAGTGGATCAATTCATGATGTTCATTCCACTGGTCGTCCAAAAACAAGGCGTTCAAATGGCAATATCAAATGAGTGCGTCAGAATGTCCGTCAACATCCAGGAACATCCATTAGGCATCGTGGACAAGAATTGCAAATTTCAAGAAGCTCTCTCCAGCGTTTACTAACTAAAGATCTGCATCTCCATGCTTGCAAAGTTCAAATAACACAAGAACTGAAGCCTCATGATCATGGACAGCGAAGAGAGTTCGTTGAATGGATTATCGACCGCCAAAACAGGGATGCAGATTTTTCATACAAAATCATCTTTAGCGACGAAGCACATTTTCATTTCGATGGCTTTGTTAATCGTCAGAATTGCCGCATTTGGGGCTCAGAGAACCCACATGTGATTGTTCAAAAACAAATGCATCCACAACGGGTGACTGTTTGGTGCGGATTTTGGGCTGGAGGCATTATTGGACCATATTTTTTTCAAAATGAGGCCGGTCAAGCAGTTACTGTTAATGGAGCTCGATATCGCGACATGATAACAAGGTTTTTTCTAGCCGAATTAGAGGATATCGATGTGGAAGCAATGTGGTTTCAACAAGATGGGGCCACTTGCCACACAGCCAGAGAAACGATGCAATTACTGCATGAAACATTTCCTAGTCGTGTGATCTCTCGATTCGGTGATCAGAATTGGCCCCCTAGATCTTGCGATTTAACGCCTTTAGACTTCTTTTTATGGGGTTATTTAAAGTCTAAAGTCTTTGCCAATAAGCCCACAACCACTCATGCTTTAAAAGAGGAAATTCGACGCTGCATTGGAGAAATTCAGCCGCATCTATGCAAAATGGTCATAGAAAATTTTGACAAAAGAGTGCGTATGTGCCAGCAAAGCCTAGGAGGACATTTGCCTGACGTATTATTCCACAAATAACCCTATTTTATGTATTTCAAAATTTTATATACAAATATATTATAACGAACAAAAAATGTGTTTTTCATCAATTTCAAATCTTGCGTCCTTTTTGGGACACCCTTTATATAATATGTTTTTATCGCATAGAATTATAAAAGAGGCGACGCCGTTTATGCGGATTCAGAGTTCAACCAAAAATTAGGCTTTAAAGCCCTTAACTTTGGCAATGTCCACCGAAAAGACGCGCACCTAAATCTGACAACGACCCAGAAACGTTTAATTTAGTAAGACTTTTCACTTTTGATAATATTTTACATGAATTAATAAAGATAACATTTTAAAACGAAAATATATATTTTATTTTGTATTGGCTGCTTAGAGATTTCATCTAATGCGCGCGCACTGCGCAAACTTCACGAAAAAAAACAGTTGCGCGCCATTATAGGTTATTTCACAGATATTTGTAAACATTGTTAATGCGTGTTTGGTTAAGTATTAACAAAAACCTTGATTCGTGGTGATTAGAAGAGAGAATCGGAGACGATTGCATCTGGCATATACGGTTGGAAAATACTAGACTTCCAGAAACCCAGCTATCTATTTGATAAACTCAAATGGGTTAACGATACACGCAGCAAATCGTTGAGGAGAAGCACCAAGCTTGCTATTCCGCAGCATAAGTCAGCCTTCTTCAGAGGGAGTTTTAAATTTGCTGCTGCAAAAATCTGGAACGACCTACCTCCACCCCTACGAGAACCAATGTCATTACAAAAATACAAACGTTTAGTGCAAACACATCTAATAGACACACAAAGCAAATTTTACTCTCCCTCCTAATGGTAACATACGTACACATACATACACATACGTACATACACACTCACGCACACACACACACACACGCACAGACACACACACATTGACAATAGGTCATATGCATAAATTTTGTTGAAAACAAACGGCACTGTCACTCACTGTTTTTCCTTTTTATTATTATTATTTTTATTTTTAGTTCTTTTATTTTTAGTTCTCTTATTTATCTGTAATTTTGTATATTTATTTTTTGCATATTTCAATCATTAAAAAAAAATGTGTTACTTATATTGAATATTTACATAATTATTTACACTCCAGCTAGCGCTGACGACCGTCTAATAATAATAATAGTATGTAACAAGGGACCAGTCTGAAAATCAGCGCTGCAATACTCGCTTGCCCAGCACATGCTGAGACTGGGGCCCATTGCCTCAATTTGTTTTTCCATTTCCTGTTATTTTATTTTATTTTATTTTTATATTAGTTAGTGTAATTCAAGATCATGTAATGTTGTGGCAATAAAAATACTTTTACTTACTTTACTTTACTTTAGAAGAGTGATAAAAAGAATGGACGCCACTGGAAATTCTTGGCGACATATACAACGTAATAGTAAAAAACCTGTTACCGTAAAGAAAATAACTTGGCAGGTCTATAAAATTTTCAACTTATGAAAAGGATTTTTTCCTCGCAAATGTGTTGAAAAACGTCGTATGAATCGCGTGAGCTTTGATAATTACATCCTCGGCTCTCTTATCACGCTCACCTGCGGCTCGCGTGATAATTCCGCCTCTGATGTAATTATCAACATACCTCACTTGTATCACAATGTACTATTAACTAACCAGAAAGTCCATTCTACGCGCAGGTGAAGGATTTTTTGGAATCGGATAGACCGGTCAGTTTGGCACTCTTTGGGGGAGGCCTATGTCTAGCAGTGGACGTCTTTCGGCTGATATGATGATGATGATATTTGTTTATAGATAGATAGATTAATTTATTTCCTCTAGAAAATAACATATTATTTTACATCAAAAATAAAATGGATTCACTAAAAGATCGTCAATAAGTACCTGTAACCATTTGATAATTTTAAAACAATGGGAAATTTCAAACGTGTGATGTGGAAGCTACGGTAGCCTAGTGGTTCAGGCATGCGGCTGTCAAGCGGCGGTCGTGGGTTCGAATCCCGGCTCGTACCAATGAGTTTTTCGGAACTTATGGACGAAATATTTACCGTTAGCTTTTCGGTAAAAGAAAAACATCGTGAGGAAACCGGTCTAATTCCAACAAGGTCTAGTTTTCCCTCTGGGTTGGAAGGTCAAATGGCAGTCACTTTCGTAAAAATAGTGCCTATGCCAAATCTTCGGATAAGGTGTCAAAGCGGACCCCGAGCTCCTTCAGGGGCATAACTAGGAACAACGCTAGGAGGATGGGAGGATGAGGAAATTTCAAATGTGATAGTGAAAGAGAATAAATAATAAAAATTATTTATACTAAACGGGACTTAATCGCGTATGATTAACTTATTTTATTTACCTCACTGAGGTCTCCCGACGTTTCGGATGTGTTGCAACATCCATGGTCACGGGAGAACTGGCTTGAGCGGGTATCAACCTCTTCTTGCTGCGCGGGTTTTCCGAACTACCCGCATTTGGTCTTTATTAACCACTTGTACACTAGGGTTGTCACCCGGCCGACACACAACACTAATAATATCCGGTGATATAACGGACGATGTTTTTTGACGCTGGAATTTACTTATGATAGGATTCCACGAAGATAAAATCTTAAAACCGTCGTCCCGGTTGAAATTACGATGTTTTCTGATTTCAACGGCTTCACGTATTTTTCTACTGTAGAAATGACGTTCCGTAGACAGGACTTTCGGTTTATGAAGCTCAATCCAGTGGTTTGGTCCTGACTCCAACAAATGCTCGGCTATCGCAGACTTATTCACCTGCCGATTTTTGACAGCCGCAATATGTTCCTTGACCCTTTCCGCGATGGTTCGCTTGGTCTCGCCAATGTAGGAACTTCCACAACTGCAGTCAATCTTATACGGACTTAGTTAGACGGACGGCAACCCAGACGGAAGTCTAGAGGAAAACATCCTGATGTTCCAAGGCAACCGGCTTTTATGCCCTACGTTAAGGGAGTAACGGACAAAGTTGGTACAATACTGCGAAGGTATTCCATTAATACCATATACGTGCCGTTATCCAAGGTCGTGGGACATCTAAGATCACCAAAGGATGTTATCCCCTTTCAATCACCGGGAGTTTATAAGATTGACTGCAGTTGTGCACGTTACGTTTAGAACACGTGTTAGGACAATTTAACTGTCATTTTTCCATATAAAAAGTGACATTTAGATCTATAATTTCGTTAGCAGCGTTACTGCTTAGTACAAAATTAATTTAGAATGGGGTGGCGCATCGTTACTGACGGTTTCTCAATATAATTTGAGACGTTGGTGCCGTTAAGAAGCCTAAGTCTTCTGGTAGATGTCGCTACACGCCTCCCTAAGGCGTTGTAGGAAGGAACTGATTGAAAGATTTAGTGGCCGAGACAGATTGTTCCGAAAGCGAAAATGAATGGCTGTGGTCGCTGGTTCGATCCGGATCGGAGCATACATTTTTTAAATTTTTCCTTTGATTTAAAATTTATAACTTCGTTAGCAGCGTTACTGCTTAATACAAAACTAATTTAGATCTACCTTTGATTTATAGTAGTTTAATTATTAGGAGTGAGTTAAGTTCAACTGTATAGCAAGTAGTGTTAAACCTACATCCCGCATAATTGAGTATCTAATGTACCCATGTAACCCTGCTATGTGTGTATCAATTAACTGACTATGTCGGCTGGAATAGCTTATCGCGGCCGCTGTACCAATCACGGCGAGTGTCCGACGCAATTATCTATAATCGATACATGGTTGGATCGAAGCGATAATACGGTGAATATACGGTCTACGGTTTCTAGTCTATATAAATAAATAAATATGACGGGACAATCTTACACAAATCGAGATAGCCCTATAGTTAGCTCAATAAGGCTTGTAGAAAACATCCAAGACTCAGAAAGTAACAAATATTTATGAAATGAAATGAAATTATTTATTTGCATAGACACAGTGCAGGAATGTTCGAATATCGACCGTCGCTATTAAAAGAGTGGGATCTGCAAAACAGCTACTTTTTAGGAGAAAAAAAAAAAAAAGGAGCTGTCAACATTTTTGGAAAAAAAAATTGTATGGGGAAATTGTTAATTAATGGAATATCGTTATCAAACTTCGAATGTTTGCTTATTCGAAGGTTGTTTATTACTAGCCGTTGAGCATACATATACTTTATCAGCCATTTTTCCAAAAAAATATAAAAACCTCCTATATTACGTTTTTAACCGGAATAGCTTAAGCATCATTTGTCGGAAGTGTGGAGATACGACATTTTTGTCTGGAAATTGTATACAAAAAGGTACTCCAAAAAATGTCGTAACTGTCAGAACTGACATTGTTGCACGGAAACTTTTATGTAACAATTGAATACAGAGACAATTTACTTGATAACTTAACAGGCTGTAAATTACATAAAATACACAACAAAAAACACGCTACACTTTTCCGTGTAAAATAGTAGAATGTGTTATATCCGACACTTTGTACTCACTGTGTGTCCCGTAAAAATGTCGGAACTGTCACAACCGACGTTTTTAAATGAAAGAAAAGAAAAACTAAAACCTGTGAATGTGGTTTTAAAATTTAGAGTTTTTTACGACCTATAAGCCGCTGAAAAGCAAAAATCTATTTTTTTTTTAGATCCGACTCTTTTAATTGGGACCGTCGATATATTATGGTCATGTGTATCTTGCATGCAAGCGTGCAAATATTTAGATGTCAATTAAATTATCAAAAAGTACAACAAAAATTAAAATAACTGTACATGCCTAGAACTGTCAGCTTCGTAGGCAGGGTCGCTACCCACTAGATATTCTATAGATATGATTATATATTTTTTACTAGGTAATATGATAAAAAAACATTTCCTTATCGAGGCTTAAAGGATCTTGTATCCAGGTCATACTTAAAAAATCGACCAAGTGCGTGTCGGGCCAAGCGCAGTGTAGGGTTCCGTAGTCGCCTGTCTGTCTTAGTTACATCGAGGCGCGCGCAAACGGTAATTTACATTAAAAAAATCGATGAAGAGAAAACCTCACTCAGAAACAATGTTGACGCGAAATTACAAACACATTCACTGCCAAGAATCGCTTCGCGCTACGCTCGTAGGCGATCTCGTGGTTTTCCCCGTATGTAGCGGAAAGCGATTACGGCGTAGGCGCCCGCTAGGGGTGTTCCAGGCAGTGAAAGTGTTATTCTAAGTGGCATTCTAACCGGGGGTTCATGTTGAACTGTAATCTGTAATTGAAGAACACTAACATGAGTGCAATAAATGATTTGAATTAGAATTTATATCAGACTGACATCAGTAATTTTTTTCTACGATAATAGAGTCCTGGAGTATATAAATACGACCGTAGGTAAAGGTAATTTTATTACTCTGCATTTCAACGAAAACAAGTAAAACCGATTGGAAAACTTAATCTCCAAAGTGCATTCGTAAAATGCACCCCAGAAACGCTTGCATTGGCAAATCAAGACGTCACAGCAACAAAATATATGCGCCGCCACCGAGGAACAAATCGCGTTAGAACGACAAAGTACTACACTGAGAGTAAGGATACGAAGAACTTTTCCTTAGTAAATACATAGATTCGATTAACTTTGGGAAGTAGTTTAATGAATTGTTAACATCCAGTCTTTCTGGAGTTCTCATTTAAATGTATGTAACTAACACATATTTAGCACCACAAATATAGCAAAATCCATTCAATGAACCGGCGAAAGATTTTTTTCAATCGGATGTCTAGTTTTG
Source organism: Epinotia ramella (assembly GCA_947578815.1). NCBI lineage: Eukaryota > Metazoa > Arthropoda > Insecta > Lepidoptera > Tortricidae > Epinotia > Epinotia ramella. Next base: position 970,330 of record OX388221.1, read on the forward strand.
GAGACCTACAAACAAACTTACAAAGCCACAAACTGAAGTTTCACTGATATTGATAACCTCTTTATTATTAGCATCTTCTTCTTATTTAAGAGCTAAGCTCTTGTCGGTGTAGCTCAAAGTAGGCCCTCCATCTACTCCTTGATATCTCGATACGACTATCATTACCTCTCTTTTTGAGTTGCTCTATGTAGTTTATTCCACTTCCTCGCTTTCCCTCTATACTTTTCTCTCTACTTTTAAGTATATTGAGTATGAAGTTCTCATGTTATATGGGGTGCCCTATAATCTTCTTTTTTCTATGTTCTGTTTCTCACTAACTGCCTGGTTTGCCCGACTCTATTCAGCACTTCTTCATTGGTCACTCTCTCTCCCCAGCTAATTTTCTCCATTCGCCTCCGACACCACATCTCGAACGCTTCTAGTATCTCCACATCTTTATGGTTCAAGGTCCATGTTTCACCTTCCGTATAACGTTATGCTCCAAATGTATGATTTAATATATTTTATCTTCGTTTCAAGATTGACAAAGGCTATATTTTATTCCGCAGGGTTGTCTGCGTTCTTTGCAATCCGCAAGCGAAGCCGCGCGGGCAGCTAGTATAGAATATGTCTAGAAAGAGCGAGTTCCATGGAACTGTGCATGTGGAACTACGAAGTGTGAACCCCTAACGGCATCCGTGAAGTTCCCGCATCGCTCGTTGCTTAAGATAAACGCTGGGAGGCCGGTGGTACAAGGAAAAGTTAATAATATAGGGTTTTTCAATAGGCACGATCGAACTTTGCCAGCGTATAGCGGCCATCTTAGAAAAGCAATAGCTGTCAATTTATCGGCATATTGCACACCTCAATTTAGGAAAACAATAAAGAACAACAACAAATAACAAGTAGAGGTAAACCACAGGCTGTCTTATCGCTAAAGAGCGATGTCTCAAAAAAAAACAAACAACAAAAAAAAATATGCACCATTAACGGCTGATAATTGATAAAAAAGACGAAGACGTCTCAAAACTGGCGGTCAGTGATAAACACATACGTTTCGTCACAAAACTGAAAGCGAGACTAGCACAACTTTACTGACGCCGTGACGCGACCTGAGACGAGAAAATTTACTCGCCTCTTTATAATTTGCACAGTGCGATTAGTTGACGAAATATAATTTGCACCGATTTGCCATACAAGTTGTTCGAGGAATACACTGATAATTTATAACGATAAGCCGTATTAACGACCGCTAGTTAAAGCTCGTTTAACCGCGCACAACCGGCCCTGCCCAACTATGTGCAACTCCTGAGTATTTGGAGGTTCACTCGTTATTGGCTGCGCAACAGTTTACGGTAAAGCTGCGAGTTATTTAAGTTGGTAAAACGGTTCAGCTCACACTTAACGGTATCAAAGAATGCTTTAACTTGAGCGGGAGGCTATATAGTATGCTTACTTTAGTTCAGTTATTTTTAATAAGATATTTGCAAACTTCTTCTTACTATTCAGAAAAGAGTAATTGTTGCGCTTAAATGAGGGATCAAAGTTGTACTTAAGATTTAATTTCATCTGACATGAATTTATTTATTTAATCGTATGGCTATTATTTAATTATTTAGCCTTAAAAAAAAATATATATATATTTGGGGACTATCTTACACAAATTGACCTAGTCCCAAACTAAGCAAAGCTTGTACTATGGGAACTAGACGACGATATACATACTTATATAGATAAATAGATACTTAAATACACAGAAAACATCCATGACTCAGGAACAAGTATTCGTGCTCATCACACAAATAAATGCCCTTACCGGGATTCGAACCCGGGACCTCCAGCTTCGTAGGCAGGGTCCCTACCAACTAGGCTACAGAGGTCGTTTTTAAAGTGTGTCACTCTTTAGTACCACGTACCACAAAGGTGACACGTGCAGGGTTGTGGTAGGTAGCTCCTGCGGTCGCGAGTAACAGTTGTCCCCCCTTGGTCAAGTGAGTGGGCAACTCGACTGTTAGAAGTTTTAAGCCGCTCGAAGGCCTTTAAATCGGCTTAATAGCTGCTGTCTAGGACAGTAGTCGTTAAGCCCAGTTAGAGGCCTTCGGGCGCCTCAACTGCTGCGCTCATTTATAGTATTTAACCACTCACAGGGGGTCACTCATCCAAAGACTGACCCCTGCCATCTTTGCTTAACCTTCGTTATCGTTTCCGACTCGCAGGCGCCGCTAGGCTATGAGCGCTTATAGATTGGAGGAATGCTATAAAAATTTTTTTTTTTTTTCAGTACAGTTTTGATTTAGGTAGTTAATTTGTTTGTATACTTATTGTGTAACTTACGTGTGTCGAGGAAGCGTTACCCCTAACGCTTTTACATTTGATTTCCCCAAATCAAATGTAATTTTCTCAGTCATGAAATACATTGAGATAGATTACCTAACGTACGCAAGCGCTGGTCGTGTTTTGGACAAGCGGTCAGTTGAGATAGCTAGTGAATCGCATTGCTAAGCCGTTTAGGCACCGCTTTGATAGCCTATCGCATAACGGTGTTAGTGATAGATATAACGGAGATTCGATGCCGGGTATGCCTTTGTAATCTAAGCCGCCATGTCCGATTGAGATGCTTGTTACCGTCCAGTGCCTTCGGGATTCCTATTATTCTATTAAAAGCAAAGATACATAAGCTAAGCCAGCAAACCAGAATAGCTAACTTAAGTGGCAGTGGTTAAGGCACATTGCACTTAGAACCGATGGCCGTTGGGGCGAAAGGTTCGTTGTTGGCGACCACGCACCAGAACACGCAGCGTCGGTAGTCATCATAGAGATATTAGCCCCTTTCATTCTGTATACCGTCATCAACTACTCATTAAGACGATTCTAACGAGCCCAAACTCAACGGGGTTACGTCGGTTAAGTACTGAATTCCCATGGCCACCTTATTTCTCCATCATCAGATCAAGTCGATGGTACCATAATAATGAATTGTCATACAAAATATACCTTAACCCTAAATTTCAGCTCAATCGGTTGAAGATATCTGCTTCAAAATTCAGTTGCAAGATTCCACCCAGACAAACATGCATTAAATTGGGAGTTAATAGTTAATAATAATAAAATAAAATAAAAAATTAAAGATTGTAAAAGATTATCAGACGAGGATCCAACCAACTTAAATTTACTTTACTCTTCTTCGATGGCACAGTTTTGTTAACAATTGCTAAGCTTTGATTTGTTATAATTCATGTTTATCATACGCATCAAGTAAATAACCTATTAACCTTTTCTATTATGGTTTTTTTTTTAATCGCTTATCAAAAAAATACTGATTGCGCACCAAAATTTAACAATTGCACATCAGAACCGAATTTTGCTGAACGATTAGTATTCTAGCTGTGCAAATCGGTATTTTTTAGGTTATTACTTTTTTTTATGGGGGTTGTGTACTAGCCTTTTTGCCATAATTATATTATAGAAATTTCTTAAATTTTGATGACTTAGGTAAGCTGTTAACATTTTTTTAAATCTGTCTTTTCCCTTTTCTACTTTGCCACCAACATTAATCATAATCATAATAATTTAATTATAAAACCACGTCAATAATAAATAATAAAATGGTGGAACATTAACATATAGTCACAGTATATAGTATTATGGCTTATACGCACTGAATTCGTCGTAGCTATAAAACGATTGCTCGATAAGCCACTGCTTTAGGCGGAACTTAAAGCTGCCCAAGCTTGGAGCATCAATTATGTTTTTAGGCAACTTATTGTAGACAGTGGGGCCCATGACGTGAGTGAGTTTAGAGCCTTATCACACTTGCGATTTCCAAGCGTATTTTGTATGAAGGCGATCACGCAGCGTGTTCGCCGCGACTGATAATTGTATAGAAAACACGCTCGCAAATCGCAAGTGTGATAAGGCTCTTAGATGACTTGGTCAACGTCCGGCCTATACCCACAATTTTATCTGGATTCCGCGTTTCGTGCGAGCTTACCATTCTAAATGTTTTAAATGAAGACAGATTCACTCTCACATATACAGCCACATGCAGAATGACTATAGCCGGCAGTGTTAATATTCCAAGCTTGATGAAAAGAAGCTTCGCGTGGGTATCATTATTTCAAGGAAGCTCTTCAAAACAGGAAACATTACGACCATAGCCTACCCCATATGACATGACCTATAAAACAGCTAACATAATATTCATAGCTACGACCCCGTAAAAACACAAGGATGATGAAAAATTCCTCCTTGGCCTGAAACCACAAAAATGAGCAAAATATCTGTCTGACTAAAACAAGGAACCATCTTACTACAAACATTACTGTAAAATACGATGCTTCACCAGTCTTTCGTGTAAAGGGCCTAAGCGGCATTGTTTTCTGTAAACAAAATGCTGTTTCACGCATTGCACAAATGACAGCTATTTGCCGTGTGTGCAAAATACATTTGCTAATACGGGCTGTAAAAAAGCGAAATGGCGGCCTAGCGGCAATGTTTTTCGGGTGTAAGGTTAACTAACATTCAGTGACACCTTTCCGCAGGGGAGTTTTGTTTGTTGATTAAAATTTGTTGCATAATATGGTGGTCAAAAGCTTTTTTAAATGGAATACTTCTTTTATTTTCGGACAGTAGATTATAATAACGAAACTCCTGTTTTTAGGTTTCCGTACCACAAAAGGAAAAACGAAACCCTTATACCGTCCATATTAGACCGTCTGTCTGTTGGTCAAGACTTATCGAGATCTTATCAAAATTAAAACAATATACTCAATCTACAAGTCCGATAAAGCTGTGAAAAATATTTTTTTTAAGTTTAAGAAAACATTATATGTGTAGTAGGTAAGAGTAATACTATTACTACTAATCACTATAAACTAACAACTAGCCAACCGAATCTTTTGGAATTTCACCTACTCATAATGTTCGCATTACGTTAAAATTGGGTATCTAAGCTTATGAATATAATTCTCATGAAATATAAAAATCTTCAAAGTGAAAGCGTTAATCCAAACCTTTTTGAAATCCCTCCGTACGGTTCCGACTTCTAAGTTGCGGGCTTCACTCGCCCTCCTAGCGCTGGCTTTCAGATAGATGCCGCTGGCGGAATGTTCCCGAAGAATACACTTCTGAAGAATAGACTTCTGAAGTGAACGTATGAAACATATATACATTTAGGTAATTTTTGTGTTTGCTTCTCCACTTGTGAAGTTAAAGAAGCAAATATTAGTATAAATGCCCCCTACTTCAAACCCGTGGATCGCCCTCCTATTCAAACGCCTAATATACTGCACGGCTAGCGAGCGACGGCGCGCGAACTCTCTCGATTTTTCTCGCACTATCCGTCTCTCACTTATTAGATCACTTAGAACAAGAGGTATAGTGCGATAAAAATCGAGAGTATGTCGGGGCCGTCGTGTGCTAGACGTCAGCGTTACTATGACATATTTTTTTGTGTGTGTGTTTGCTCATTACCAGCATACTGCACGTTACTTAGCTGTTCGCGCGACTCTGTCTGCGGGTTACAAAGAACCCAGGCAGAGCCGAGTGATAGAATATAACCTTTAATCCCGAAAAGACTTTCTATATTACACTAGTGAATAAAAAAAAAGATAATTAGGTTTGTAGATTACCCTTACATACAAACTTACAAAGCTATAAACTTAAAAGTCTCAGACATTACTTATATATTATTAGCAGGATTTCACTAACTTCGGTCCGAGACTTCGTCCGCGTGGAAGTCGATTATATCGTAGCTCCATACAAACTTTCGCCCCCCATTCCAGGTTCATCTAAATATTATTTACTTTTCGATTGTAAGCCGTTTGTTGTATATAGTTTACTCTTTTTCAAACAGTTCAAACTAAATAAATAAATATTAGGGGACAATCTTAAACAAATCTAAATAGTCCTATATATTTTACAGATATAAATACTAAAAAACATAGAAAACACCATCATACCTCCTCTGTACTACGACCTCTGTAGCCTAGTTGGTAGTGACCCTACCTACGAAGCTGGAGGTCCCGGGTTCGAATCCCGGTAAGGGCATTTATTTGTGTGATGAGCACGAATATTTGTTCCTGAGTTATGGATGTTTTCTATGTATTTAAGTATTTATTTATGTATATAAGTATGTATATATCGTCGTCTAGTGCCTACCCTTAGTTACAAGCTTTGCTTAGTTTGGGACTAGGTCGATTAGTGTAAGATTGTTTCCAAATATTTATATTGTTATACATTGGGATTAGGTGTCAAAGCCGGACCCAGGGCTCATTGAGGACACTACCGGGAAAACACTAGGAGGATCAGGACATAGAGAACATTCAAGGCTCAAAAACAAATATTCATGTTCATCACACAAATATTTGCCCTAAACGGAATTCGAACACAAGACCTTCAGCTTTGTAGGCAGCGTCACTACTACCCACTAGGCTAACCGGTCGTCAAAGTCGGTAAAGCAACTAATAAAGACGAGTCATTGTGCTCCGTTACACGCGAAAAAGACGGACCAAGTTCTGAAGTAAATTAATTTGAAAACTGTCTGTCGAGCACAGCCGGGGCTGTTTCCAGCGCGTTTTTATAAAATAGCAACTTGACGGTCCAAACTTTTGTTCACTAACTTATTCATGTCTGTTACACCAACTAAATAATTTTATGTATATGAAAGTAGAGATGTGGGTGCTAAGATCGCGAAGCTAAAGTGGGACTGGGCTGGACACGTCTGCCAGATGCACGCGGAGCGATGGGCCAAATTAGCGACCGAATGGCTTCCACAAGATGGCTTCCGAGGTAGAGGCAGACCGAAAAGGAGATGGCGGGACGATCTTGATACGTTTTGTACAGATTGGCGAACAGTAGCACAAGACCGAGACGAGTGGCGGAAAAAGGGGAGGAGGGTTTTGCCCAGCAGTGGGACACAATTTAAGGTAATAAAAATTAAAAATTTAAGTAGAAACGAAGTATTGTCTGTTGTATTGTCTTATTCAAGTCTTGAATTAGCACATCACATAACTCTATTTTGTGTTGTTTGGGCATGACGTAGGTACATGACGTCATAAGATATAATAAGGAAAATACTGAATTACCTACTTACTGAATTTATAAACATAAAATATCAAATTATAATCTAATGAAACTCGATATCAACTATCTGTATGTAACTTAATCCGATTTAATCTTTTATTGATATGTAATCCAATAGCATGCCACCTAAATATTAAAGGACAACTATTCTTATCTATTATAAAAGCCTAGAAGTATTTCCTCAATAAATGTTCAGTCATTAAGAGAGTTTCGACTGGTCGTTACTCCCACGAACGCCCTACACTTCACTTGGATTAAACTCTATTCTCGTTCGATCGAATCAACAGGAATCAGACAAAAGGAATAAAAACTTACTCTTACGCTAAACTTCAAAATAGTACTGTAAAGGGTCGTCTATGCAACCTGTACAGTGCTGGCTACATCACTATTCTTATTTCAAATCAAGCTGCATGAAAGTCTATAAATACAAGAACATTTTAAGACGTCAAGCAGCTTTGGCCTCTGGGCCACGACTCATAGTTCTCGCAATGTACTTGATTACGTTTTTTAAGTCTATTGTGTACTCTACCTCTGGGCGCCTTCACCATAAGTACTTACTAATATTGGATTAGACCATAAGGTAAATGAAAGTCCACAAAACAAGGACACTTCACCAAACAAATCCCTGTTTGTTAGGTTATAAATCGAACAAGAGTTCCATCTCAGATTAAGTGTTGTTTGTAAAGTTAATGACCGAAATAACCGGGTTCGCGCTTTGCACTACATCAACGCACTTCTCAAGTCGGCTCCTGACTGCGATGTTTTTGCAAGTAGTTGGAGGCTAATTTGTGACAAATGCAAAAACCTTTGTGATGCATTGGATGACCGTCCATCCTCAGTTAGTTAATAAGATTGTTTTTTATGTGTACATTCTGTAATTTCGCAGTGCATTAGTATATACTGTAATGCTGTGTAATTTCGTTTAAACCAAATAAATAAATAAATAAATAAGTATAACTACTATTTCGCTTTCACATCCCACATAATCGAAGTAACGTAGTCGAATTTGTGCGTTAAAATTATATTTGCATATAAAACTAACTACCCTCGCGGCTCCGCCCGCGTATTACGGAGGTCCCGGGCGGTGCCACGGAATAAAATATAACCCTTGTCCATCCGAAAAGTCAATTCCATACGCAGGTGAAAGAATTTTGGAAATCGGATGATTACCTAGTTCCAGAGATTTCTCCCTATATACAAACGTACATAGCTACAATTTCACTTTCCGTCTTTATAATATTACCTACTAACGCGGATTCGCCCGCATAATGCAAAGAAAGCAGGTTAGGGGATTAAAAATAGCCTATAACCATCCAAAATGAATAAATAAATAAATAAAAAGTCCATTCCACACGCAGGTGAAAGAATTTTTGAAATTGGATGTGGTTCCGGAGATTACCCAAAACAACAATGGCGGAGCGCCTATATGAGTCTATTCCCACCGGCTTCCCTATAATCTATTTTTAGGCAAGACTATAGTTATATACTCTAAACTCTTTCGTAACTTTTTTTTCAACACACCTGCTCGTAAAGTAGGTCTTATTACAGCGTATTTACACTGATAATGCAGAATATTACCCATGCCGTGCCTTTTACATTACATTATCGCACTAGTGCCTTTTCATTACATATCTTTTTAAATATTAGCAAGAAGTATTAATGTTTCGAAAACAGCTAAGTAGTTATTTGCGTAAATATAAAATTCAATTCAAAATGTGATAAATAATTCAAGAATTTCATGAAACTGCTTGTTAGCTTGTTGGTATTTATATTTTGACGGTGTATTTTTACCTATAAATACCCAATTTCAAAATTTATAAATATGTGGCTGATTAGCTACTTTGCCGGTGCCCTTATCTCAGACTTGCGCGCGCATGCAGCGCTGAGCGCGCGAAAAAATAAAATTACGGCCGCCATCTTTTAAATGGGTTTCTGTTTGTTAAGTTTATTCACAGTATTGCATTTCGTTAGTGTTGTTTTGTAAAATGTCGAATTTAGATAACGAAGAATTACTTATCGAGTGTACGCCGCCAGATATCATAGTTGAAGCGCAAAATGCGAGTGATAGTCTTTTGCCCTCAAAATCAAAAGATAAATACATGCAAGCCTACGCAAATTTCATTCAATGGAAAAATAGCAAAAATGCAAGCTCTTTCTCAGAGAACGTGTTCATGGCTTACTTTAGTGAACTGGCGAAGAGGTATAAACCTAGTTCGCTTTGGTGTATATATTCTATGTTGAAGAGTACCGTGCAGAATAAAAATGCAATTGACATCAAAGCGTACACCAACCTAACTGCATTCTTGAAAAGACGTTCAGACGGCTTTTACAGTCGAAAATCCAAGGTTTTAACACCTAATGAAGTGGAGAAGTTCATTAAAGAAGCACCGGATAATCAATATCTAGCGACAAAGGTCAGTTTCACTATTTAGTTTTGTATTCATTATTATAATATTTGTAGGCGGTATTGTGAGTGTTGATATAATAGGAACTAAGTACGATTATTATAACTTAATTATGATTTTATTTATTTTCAGGTCGCATTAATATTCGGAATTACTGGTGCCTGTAGGCGTCAGGAATTAAACAACATTACGACAAAAGATATAGAGAATCACGGAGAGATGCTACTTGTCAAAATTCCGAACACTAAAAATAAAATTCCTCGGTCATTTACTATTCACGGACCATTTTATGAAATAGTGAAAAAATATGAAAGTTTACGTTCAACAAAAGGAAAATCTGACCGGTTCTTCCAAAATTTTCAAAACGGCAAATGCACGAGTCAGCCTATCGGAGTGAACAAATTTGGATCGATGCCTAGAGAAATTGCCAAGTTTTTAGGCTTACCACAGGCTGACGCTTACACTGGACACAGTTTTAGGCGGACTTCAGCTACATTGCTGGCTAATTCAGGAGCCGATATATTGACTTTAAAACGCCATGGGGGATGGCGATCTAATAATGTCGCCGAGTCATATATTGAGGACTCCATCCAAAATAAAGCCGACATAAGTGCCAAAATAACACAAGCAATCCATTTGGAGCCACAATCCAAGAAGTTCTGCCCTGAACCGCGTCCTTCCACCTCATATGCCAATGATGATTTGGGATTTCATACGTTTGCTAATGATGAAACGCAATGTTCTTCTACCTCCTTTCAGAATGTTGCATTATCACCGACATTTACAGTTACCCAAGAACAAAGCAATGAAATAATTAATAATACAATTAAACATACAGTACAAATGCCTCATAAGGCGGTAGCATATCATTTCAATAATTGTACTTTTAATAACCGTTTCAATAATTAAAGTTTTTAAATAAATGTGAACTTTTATTTACTTTTCCTCGCAAGTGTGTTGAAAAACGTCGTATGAAACACGTGAGCATTGGTCATTACACTTCTCGTCTCCATTAAGCCTTCGCCTTCGGCTCAGGCTTAAAAACCGACTCGAGTGTAATGACCAACATAGCACACTTGTATCATAATGTACTATTGTTCCTGGTTGTCCATCACCAAAATTTTCACGCGCCGCCACTGCAAAACATTACAAACTTACAATCTTACTAAACTTCACCTGACTGTGCATTGCAGAGACGTGAATTATTATTACTATTTTCTCAAACATGCAATGAAATATTGACGTTGTGTTCTTCATAATGGGCTTCGAAGTGTCACGTTTCGGGCGCAGCCTGCAAGATGGTCTTTTTAGTGTTCCGTACCAAAATTGGTCCAACGGAACACTTAAATGCGATCACTCGGAAGCTATCTGTCCGCTAAGCGTCTGTCACAGCCAGTTTTTTTAATTTCCATTCCACAATTTGAGGCACAGGATCACGGCGTTCAGCCTCAGTTAAAGTTTGATTCTTGGAGTTTTTTTAATTTATTTCATAGCATGTTTGAGAAAAGCACTATACATACCTCGGCGTGAAAAGGGGTTGCCAGCCTCATACCTATCCGACCTATTAAACAAGGTACTCCTTACAGACAAGTTACATAGCAAATCCATGCAGTTTGTTTATTGAATCGTAATAGTTCCACATGTCAGTTACCCGAGACTGTAGCGAACCGGACGCAAATATGCGCATATTATTGAATAGCAAATGTCAGGAAAGTTGCCCTACGAGATAAGAGAGGGTTGTGCAGTATAACGCTTACAAAGGGCCTATTAAGCATATAGTGTGTATGTACAATGCTGGGTGTCCATTTGCAACTAAACATTGTGTTAAATAGGGCCGTAAATAAAAAATAGATTAAGATATTGTAAAACGAAGTTTTGTTGTTTCTAGTTTTAAGATTTCAGGATTCCAGTAATTAGACTCATTAGTAAATGCAAGCGTCACAAAACATCGTCCATTATATCACTGGACATTATTAGTATTGTGTGTCGGCCGGGTGAGAACCCTAGTGCACTAATGTTTAATAAAGACCAAGTGCGGGTAGTTAGGAAAACCCGCGCAGCAAGAAGATGTTGATACCCGCTCAAGCCAGTTGTCCGTGAACAAGGATGTTGTGACACATCCGAAACGTCGGGAAACCTAAGAGAGGTAAATAAATAAGGTAATTAAGTTCCGTTTAGTAAAAATAATGTAGGTATGTGTCTAGTTGTTATAATTTAGAGGGGTATTTACATTACATAAAACTCGCGCGTGATTAACTACCCGTTTCTTATTTTTCATCACAATGAGATTGATAGTGTATCTCTGTCTATCTCGGCCCTATGCTACCAGTTCTAGTCGTCTAATATTGTAACTAACCCAATATGGATAATTATCTAAAATAAAGTATTTGAAAGCCTAAGGGCAGTGTAATTGCACCTTCTTATGAGCGCGCGTAGTGGGCCCCGTATGGTAGTTAAGCCTGCAGCCAACTTCACTGTGAGTAGGGCACTATTATCTATTCTGTGGTAGGGCGCGCCTTCGTTTGTACACGCTTATTTCAGCATGGAAGATATTTGCGGCTGACCGCCTGAGACTTGTATCTAAAAGGCTTTACCCCCGCCCAATAAATAACCCTTTATTATTGAAATTTCTTTGATAAATACATGAATTTATGAATGTAATGATAAAGGCTATTGTTTTTACGCTCATTAAATATGCTATGAGGAGGGTTTTTATTAATATTCAACTTCAGTGGAGATAATAATATTCTGAAGGAAAATTAATTTATGAAATCAATAGGGATTTCTAATTTGTGAACTCATTAAGTATTTCGCTACTTTTTAGAACTATATACCTATACATTCAAAATTGTTTTATTAAGAATTAATAAAGAATGTTTTATTAAGTAGGTTTTTTAACCGGCTTTAAAAGGAGATCTCGTCGGAATCTTTTATTTTTTATATAATTATGTTCCACGATTACTTTAAGACACCTGGACCGATTTGGAAAATACTATTTTGTTTGAAAGGGTGTTCCTAGGTAGTCCCATGGTCATCGTGTCAGGTATTCTGGAAAAATCGACGGAAATCTTAAAATTTTATTGGCACACTGGAAGCAATTTGGGTATTTTCTTAAAGTGACTCGTTCATTTGATTTTGGTAAGGATGCCATGTGGTAAAGTGGAAAGCAAATGGGGAAAGTAAATTATTAGGCCATCATGCCGGTGCATTATAAGTAATATTACGCGCCCGAACCGTGTATTAAAGTGTTAATTATTCAATCTTCCTACATTCTCCACTTCTCTTAAACTGCACCGTGTTAAATGTCAACTCGAACTGTTCTCGAGGAAAATATGGCGGAAATACATTTTCCTAAGGAATTAACGGTAATGCGACAAGAGCGGGTACATAACTTCTGAAACAAAATATTATAAGAAGGACAATGTGGACGGGCGGCGGAGTGGTGAAAGGCATGAGCGGGAAGCGTTTTCATTCACTGCAATATTAAGGCTACAACGGCCCTCAAACTTAAACCTCAGGTTAATTTGACAGTTAACACATTCACTGCCATGGACCGCTACGCACGTAGCAATTCCCGTGGGTTTCCAGCTAAGTAGGAAAAGGCGCCTACGGCGTAAGCACCGCAATATTAATGTTTCAATAACATCATCATTCTTCCTTCTATTAACGAAACTAATTATTTTTCATCCCACTTGCTCGAAAAGGGCTTCATAATGCGCAGACATACAGAGCTGTAATAGCCTGTGTTGCGCCCACGGGCGTAATGGTTTTTTTCTTAAATTGTATCTGTCACTCATGCGGCAGTTACAAAACAAAGAGGTTTTATATCAAATACGATGTCTGAAAACGTATTTATAAATAAATTTAAACTTAAAAAACTACTTAAACATGTTTAACTGAATTACTTACAGATTTAATATGTAGTTATTTAGTGTCTATGTAAAATGTTTTTAAGTGTTTTCAAATCGTGGCTGTATACCGAAGGGTCTTTGCCATACGCGCCTCACGTCAAATTCAACAAAATGGACGACTGACATGTTGCAGTTTTTGTTACGATTTGTATTCATTTTATCTAAAATGTATTTGTTTCCTCGCAAATGTGATGAAAAACATTGTGTATAACACGGGCGTAAGAATATTGCAAACTCGAGTCATCAAAAGCCCTCCGCCTTCGGCGTCGGGCTTCTGATAGACTCTTGTTCGCAATATTCCACTTACGCCCCTCGTTAAACAATGTACTATTACCGACCGCTTTAGCCTAGTTGGTAGTTACACTGCCTACGAAGCAAAAGGTCCTGGGTTCGAATCCCGGTAAGGGCATTTATTTGTGTGATGAGCACGAATATTTGTTCCTGAGTCATGGATGTTTTCTATGTATTTAAGTATTTATTTATGTATATAAGTATGTTTATCGTCGTCTAGTACCCATAGTACAAGCTTCGCTTAGTTTGGGACTAGGTCGATTGGTGCAAGATTGTCCCCTAATATTTATTTATTCTTTAAATATTTTTGTTTCGTGCATTTACGTGGAAGTTACCACGATCAAATTTTAAACGATGATATGATCATTATTTGGCGAAAGACAAAAATATGGAAATAGGTCTCATTCAAAGAGTGCCACAATGACGACTCCTGCACCTCCTCAGACTCCCGGGACCTTTACCAGGTCAATAACATAACAATTATATTTCAAGAGGCAGGGCACAGCATTATTGGAATAGATGTTTATGACTAAATAAAAGCGCTCATAGCCTAGCGGCGCCTGCGAGTCGGAAACGATAACGCAGGTTAAGCAAAGATGGCAGCGGTCAGTCTTTGGATGGGTGACCGCCTGATGTTTGAGTGGTTAACATAAATGAGCACTTCCGTCGAATAAGGCACGCTAAGCAGTTGATCCCGGCTGCTGTCTATGACAGTAGTCGTTAAGCCGAGTTAGAGGCCTTCGGGCGGTTTAAGAACTTCTAACAGTCGAGTTCTTGACAAAGGGGGGACAACTGTCACTCGCGTCCGCAGGAGCTACCCACCACAACCCTGCACGTGTCCCCTGGGTAGTACTAAAGTGTGACAAACTTTAAAGGCCAAAATAATGTATGCCATACGATTAAATAAATAACTAAATAAAATATGAAATAAAGTCATTTTTCTCAAACATGCTCGGAAATGTACGCGTTAATATCACGAAATGAAGACGTGAAGTTTCTTGTTTATGGCTCCCTACATTACTTCTTGGCCTTAGGCCAAGAAGTAATGTATGAAAACCCTAAGTAAAACCATTATTGTCCGCTACTCTAACTTTTTAAATATGCTTACTAATATTAAACTGACAAAGGAAAATTTACATACTGCCAACCACCACTAGACACTGTTAGCATACTTGCTTCATAAAAAAAATAAAAATAATCTATGGTACTATACTTTATGTGCGGTTAAACATGGTGCTCGAACGGCTTGTTCAAATGGCATGTTTAAAAAATAAAAAAGGCGCAAATGACCTATTATTTAATTGATTACCAAGTATTTATTTTAATTTTAATATTTCCTCACATCGTTTGAGAAAAGTACTATACAATCCTCGGCCGGAACAGGGATTGCTGAACTCGTTGTATTCGGCCTCGTCTACGACTCGGCCGTCTACCCCAATCTCGTCCAGCAATCCCTTACTTCACGGCCTCTGCAGTAATCTACTATTATATCAAGCAGAATGTCATCTTGCTCTCGTAGCAGACCAACTGGGGAAGTAGCTTCACATTACCGTACCTGGTCGCAGCAATAATTATTAAAATTTGCTTTGTATAGTTATGTGTCGGTGTGTTTTTACCAACTTATTTAACTTTAATGATAACTTACAAACGTACATATTTACCTACATATGAAGAGTGCAAGTAAAATAAACAGCTCGTAAAATTTGTAAAATAAAATAACAGTTCGAAATAAAAGCATTTTGTTGGACAGGTATTATACCGCTTCACCCATGACCTCTCAGAGCGTTTCAACCGCCCTCTACTTCATGTCTAAATTCTCGATGAAGTATTTGCATTAGTAGTGCATTTTTGGTTATTCGGTAGGGGCAGAGACCACTATCAAATAAACTCTCTAGGAGTTACCCGACTACGGAAACCTATGACAGTTCCCTCTAGGAATCGCTCTTGCTTCCGCTTCTAGCTTGACCTGGGAACCGACTTCGTTGCGGAAGAAACTAATTCCTTAACATGGCTTGAACTTTATTCGTTAAACTTTCCGGCGCAGGCGCGTTCCTGAGCTTCGGGCTTAAACTTCCGTGCAATCAAAAAGTTCCAACTATTCGGATGGATGTTTAGGATGCATTCGATTTGGAATCAATAAGTGGTTTTGGCTGAATTTCCAAAAATAGGCTTTCCAATTTGTTTTTATTTAGTTTTATACTCTAGTATGGCAACCAAGTATAAGACCTGTAATAAGCAGATACCGTTGCTTTTAGACCTCGCATTGATAAATAAATAATGAGAATTTCTTGTGTTGACAAATCGCATCCTTGTGAGTCTGGCGACCTAACTCACCTCCAGGAAGACAACACCACATAGGCTATGGTGTCAGTTTAGGTACCTCATACAGACCGTATGCTTGCTTGCCACCATCATCGTATAAAAAACTAGTCCGTGATAAAATGTTAATTTCTTTCTCAGGATAAACGAAAAACGCGTAAAAAGCAAATTATTTATTTACAAATGAAAAGAACTCAGTCACCTAATGGAAAATATGCTAATTCCATTATCGAGCCACCAGTTGCTGTTTTATATGAAGAAATTCTTATTTCTAGGTAATATTCTAAACAATATTTTTCTGTTGATATAGTTTACTAATGTCTTCAACTATGTGACTAAAATTCCTAAGAATAGGCACTAAGGCTTTAAGTAATTTTACTATTGTTATAAAACAGACAGGTTTGTCTACGAATAGGTTAGGTGTGTAGTGTTATGAATACGATTTACATAACTACAAACAGTCCAAATTAAATAAAAGCTTATAATAAAAAAACTGGGCTCTGATGTAACGCGTAGGGTACTGGTTTGCCCAAGAAGAGGTGAGTCGTTATGAATAACAACCCACAGGTCGATCTGGATTTGGTAAGTGGTATGCAAATCGGATCTAGGTACAAAGGAACGCGGAGACGTGGATTTAATGTCGGTACAGCTGGTCGGTGTTGTAGTTTCTTTTTATATCAACTTAGTTGACATATATATGTAGCGAGGAAAGGTTAGGTAGGGGTTTGACTGAAACTCGTTGCGGTGTAAGTACAACATTATGCTGAGTTAGACTAGCCCCTTTTGGGCCCGAAGATCCGAAAGAAAGGGATATATGATTGTAGCAGTATATGCTACAGAATATACGCTACGTGTGTTCCATGATATTGAGCCGATATTGATGAATGAGGTATCACTCGATTTGAAATTATGCTCCGTGTATGAAAAAAAAGAGTTTATTTTCAGTTAGTTTTCGTAGTCGGAGAACAGTTTATTGAACTTTTAATGCCTGCTAGCATCATCTATTTAATGCATATTTACTCGAATTTTATATTTACTAATGAAATTGATTATATTTTGTAATTATTTGATGATTAATAGTCCATAAAGCACACGTTATCCACGTTAATCCCCTAGCCTGATCCCCCAGGGGAATTAGCGGCAATTATTTTATATTCAACTAGGAAAAAATTGATAATGTTCGGTTATGGCGCTTCGCCGGACGCTACCGCGTCACGCTCGCTTCGCTCGCTCGGCTCGCGCGCTGTAGGGTCGCAGTTCAACTAACAACCTAACCGTTTTTTTCCCCTGGGGGATCAGGCTAGGGGATTAACGTGGACAACAGCATAAAGCACGAGAACACTTCCCAATTATAAATATATCTTCTAGTGTCTTTAGGGAACATGATAGCGGTTTTTATTTTCCACTAAAACTGCACCATTGTAAAATAAATCATGAACTCCATTTAAATAAAAACCCGTTTACAAACGGGGAACCGCACAATAAATTGCAGCTATCTGATAAACCCACCGTTTTTCTTACACTTAATTGTGTTTTCGCAACAGACAGACTTAAATTGTACTTCAAATGAACCCACCTGCTGCCTTCGCTTGTAGCTGGGCTATTAACAACCACAAGACATAAGTTTCATCGTAGGTCAACCAGCGGTAGGGTAACAACTAGAGCTGTGGTGTGAGGTGGCGGAGAGGTGTGCGAGGAATACATCCATCAATAGCATTGATTGTCTCGCTCTTGCATGTCTTTCTATTTGTGTTTTTTTATGACACCACTCCGTTACGTTGCACAGTTCTGGTCCTACACCCTTAGACTTAAAGCAACCATAACCCGAAATTTATTTCATTTATTATTTCTATAACAATATTGCATTGTGTTAGAAAATCTTAAACATTAATTACATGCTTAAAGTTTTATAATTAAGTAAGGATCAGGACATATCAGCAAATACCTTTTCATAACGGCAAAATAAATAAGTACAAATATGTAGAAGCAAACAGAAAAAAAAAGAGAAAAAAAAATATCCAGTGATCGCACTAAATAAACCAGCTTGTACTGACGGTGTTGCGTTTTCTAGTGTAGGTAGATAATAATATATGTTATTTTATTTTTGCTCCTTATTTTAATGTGATGTCGGTGTTACCTTGTGTTTAGTCTTGATTATTGTTTTTTTTAAATTGTCTATTTTTGTCCATAAGTAATAAAATTCATGTGACGTTTTATTTTCGTTATTTTGTCATGTGTTATGTGTGTTTCGTTCCGTGTCCTCACTGGATGGACCCAACGGAAGACCAGCGCTGGCTGCGAAGCCAGCATCACGCTGAGTTGGGCCCATTTTGTGACACGGTACAGATTCACATTTTCATTTGTCTGTGTCTTGTAATACTGTGTGTTGTGTATTCTGCCAAGAGTTCCTTAATTTACCGACAAATGATTTATCGAATGCATTGTTTCGCCGAATTTTCATTTCATCGAACATTTTTTTTTTTCAGGCACCGTTAACTTTTTGGGTACAGTTAAAAGCTAATTGTGTAGATACCATTAAGTAAATTTCTCTGAAGCAGAAGTCAAACTCAAACTCAACTCAAAATGATCTTTATTCAAGTAGGCCTAGTAACAAGCACTTTCAAATCATCAGTTATTTTTTTAAAGTACTTTATGAAACATGAAAAATAAAAAATAATTTTATATGAAGTAAAAATTGTATAGATATACTAGTGAATGTTTCTAGAAAAACAATCTAATGTCAAAAAACAAAATATAACGAATGTCAAAGCGTCATATAAAGTGTTTTTTTTTTACAGTATCCTAAAATAGGTTTAACGGACGTTTATGACTGCCATTAGAGTACCGTGTAAATCATCAGACTCTTCCAATAATACTCAAAGAGAATGAATGGGCATATTCCGGACAGACATCGCAAATTCCAATAAGCCAGCAGTCAAAGGCTTGGCGTGGGTCCAGCACCTGTGGGTGGAATCCGGATTAGTGGACTTTATCTTTGCCGCGGTGTAGCTTGTATAAATACAATGTTATCTTAGCAATAAATACGATTTGAAACAGTCTTATGCATGCGACGTTATATACTAGAAAATGTATCTGTCTTGCTGAATGGACATACTAAAAAAAGCCACGGAAACCAGCATAGCCCAGTGCTCCTGCAATGCTACAAACCGCCTGAAGTGGCGTGTCATAGCTAACGCGGCAACCCCATGGCAAGGCACAACACCGATGGAGACCCACCAGGTACACCATCAACGTGACTACGATCACTGACAAGAGTATAAGAATGAGATGAAGAGTATCTGTCTTATAAACTCCTTTAGAGGGAGTTGGGTTATGCAACTATGCATAGCTACAAAATTTTCTACTTTTAATTGCGGATGTGAAAATAGGAACTTTTTTACTCAGAAAAATCACACGAATATCTAAGAAGATGGATTCGGAGTACGATTAACAAATTGATCGTGATACAGTCGGGCGACAAAATATTATTATAATAACACTGCTTTTAGAGGAAGTTGGGTAATTTTGCTTGTTGCAACTTAACCCATCCGATGCTTAGAGCTACTTGGTCTCGAAAGGGGTTAAGTTGCTTTGAACCCAAGCAATGCTACGTGTGCTACTAGCGCGTCGAAGCATTTTTTCACTTTTTAGAGGAAATCGCTAGTAGACCAGTGACTCATAATAGGGGTGTAGACATACAAAAGAAAAGACAAAAGAAAGAAGGCAAAAAATGCTTAATGGCGAAAATGCCATTCAAATATCTCAAAAAATTACGAAGTTACAAAAAGCCCTGTTAAAGTTGCTTGTTAGAGAGAGAAAACGCTAGCAAGTCGTGACTCGTGATGTCACGATCCTCGAGCGTCATAATAAATGACAATCGTTTCATATGAAGGTGCATGTTGCAGAAAAGGGACAGAACATACCCCCTTTTAAAACTTCGGACACTTATAACTTTGTGATTATTTAACCTTTTGCGTTGCCTTTTTCTGCATTTGAATACATTCTCAATCTTTTAAAAAAAAATACATCATTATTGTTTATTTTATTTAGTGTCTACACCCCTATTATGGGAGTCATTTGCGCTGAATCAAAGATGAGATTGGTTGTAAATTGAAATGAAATGTTACAAAATCGCGTCCAAGCACACCTGTGGACTCGTGGCATGTGGATTAACGGATTTTTCCGAGTCGCGGGCCGGCGCTGGAGTAATCCGTGTTCAGATTTGGCATTACGCTGTGGCTTTTTGTTTATGGTTTTAAAAGGTTTCGGTTGCGGCCCAGGCAAGCTTGTTGAAGTTTTTGGTTAAGGTAACTGCAAGTTTTCATCGAGTTAGAGGTACTTTCCTTCTTCTTTTTAGCTTTTATAATAATAATAATAAGCATTTATTTCGAACCATAAGTCCTTAGGGTAAAGAGTTTATGTAAGTTGCACTGTTCGTATAATAATAATGAGTAAAATCCGGGACCACTTATCCGATTAAAAAATAAACTTTCTAGATGGTCATAGACTGTTTTATAACCCGTGGGTTCGCCTGCGTTATCTACATTACTCAAAGCCGCGCAGGCAGCCAGTAATAAAAATAGAAAGGCAAAAGCGGTTATATTGTAGCTTAAGTTTGTGTAAGGGGTAATCTCTGAAACCGCCTGCCCCACCTGCCTGTCCTGGTGATTTGCATCACTATTGTATTAGGATAAATTCTATTTCGAGGGTTTGCTTGTGTGCTTTGCAATTCGCGCGCGGGCAACTAGTCTATTTTTTTATTCCGTAGACTAAAATGACATTTCATGTATTGCTAGTTTTTTACGTCTTATAAATAGTGATGTGCTACAACCGGTACTAACCGAAAATGAACGATTGGGAGATACTTATATTTGTTGATGTAGCGTGTGTAACACAATATGAATGGATAATCCGTGACGTGCTAAAAGGGGGCTCTAGGAGAGGTATTAAAAAGGGTGATATAGTGTAGGTAAAAATGTCAACATTTTAATAATGCAACAAACGTAACAGAAAAATAACTAGTTAAATTCAACACACGTAACAACAAAAGTCAACAAAAAAGAGAGAACACGCACTGAAAACATCCGATCACTATACGAGTTAAATAACGAATGCCAAACCAAAATGGCGTCGCGTCAGGTCGGCGATACATCAATGTCATTTTAAATGTTTGAGTACCATTAGTAGTGAGTAAATTTTATTTATTGTTTATTTCGTATCATTTTGTGATAGATTTTATTTATTGTTTATTTTGAATCTAAAATTAATTTAAGATTTATCGGTTATTCACAAACCGATATCAAAGATCAGCACTGTTTGTAAATAGCTGGTCACATTATTTCTACGTTTGACATTTGTGGTTGTCATTTTAGTCTACGGAATAAAAAATAGACTTTAGTATGCTATAAGTTGTGGTTTATAATACAAGGGATCACTTTGGTAACTTACTTAATTGGAAAAGCACCAAGTAGCGTAGAAAACACGGAAAAATACATATTCTGCTGTGGTAGCAAACTTCCTTGTTTCACTCCATAAAACTAAAACCTAACGTCTGCAAAAAGCCACATTGCGAGTATCAATGCTCTTTGAAACTTTCTTTAAACATCAACTATTTGAAAAGCGGCCTTAAACACTGCATTTAAAGCATATTTTTCATTGCAGCCAATTTTCATATTTGGCTTGCATTAAAAGGCGTTCGGAACAGCAGCGGTAGATAGGCTGTTTTAGCTCACACCTGAGTGCAATACATTCAAATTTCAACTCTGTTTTTAATACATTTAAGTCTAATTTCGTCTGTAAAGTGACAAATTTATGCACTAGCGCGAATCTGCGAAGCCATTTTGGACCGTGCGAAAAAGTTGAAAGAATTGCGGTGAATTATTGTTTTCGAAGAATACTTTTACCAATAGCGACTGCATTTAGTACGAGCCGTAACAAGCGTTTATTGAATGATTTATGTATGTGAATTAAAAAAAAAAACGTTTTTAGGTTGTGCCTGCGGTATTTTGTAAGGTCGAGTTCAAGTAGTGGCACAATTATAGCAATTTGTGTAAGGTTGTGGTCGATTTTGGTATGCAATAATAGTGTTTCCACTGCACGAACACATCAGGAATGCAACACCACAAAACTACAGAGTTATGTGCACTTGTGGCTCAGTGGTTGACTAATTGGCTAAATAAATAAATATTAGGAGACAATCTTACACTAATTTAACTAGTCCTATAGTAAGCTCAACAAGGCTTGTGTTATACACGACTAGACGATGATATATTAAATAGACATAAATACATAGAGCACAATCAAGACTTGAAAATAAATATTTGCCCTTAATGGGATTCGAATCGGCTAGCGTCGCTACCAGCTGTTATTATGGTTGCAGTCTGTAAGGTTGATTTTTGGTTAATAATTCTGTTTTCACAGCACGCCACCAACAGGAACATAACACAACATAACTACAGAGCAAGTGGATCGTGGTGGCACTTGGGGCGCAATGGTCAGGGTTAGACTACAGAACTGGTCGTTAGTTCAGCTGGTCGATCACGAAGCATTGTACGCGCGTCACTTTTTGTATAGAAAAATGACAGTTGAGTTGTCCAAACGTGCGTTCGAACAGTTAAGTGATCACCCCTCTGAATACAGAGGGAGTAGAGGTGTTAATATGGTTGCGGTCTGTAAAGTCGATTTTGGTTAATAATTGTGTTTTCCGGCACGGCCCGGGCCGGATGAGGCCCCTGGGCGCGATAGCCGACTAACCGCTCTTATTTATTTCAGTGTCGGCGATGCTGTGTTTCGAGTGCACATTACCAAGGTTTTGTTACGAATACATTTTGAGGCTGGTTTTAGCAAGCCAGCGAAGCGAACGAAGTGTCTGCTTGCCCAAAATTCTTTCATATTTCCAAGTGCCCCGCTCTCTGGCTGTCCGGATATCTGGCTGTTCTCTACTGGTCGCATTTCTCAACCCATTCAAGTACTTTATGTAAGCACGTTCAATAATTATGCAGTTTATTTTTGTCCCATCAGTTTTCCTAAATAAAAAAAATTAAAATGTATCGGTTCGCGAGTTCTACAGTTCACAGAACCACTTAGTATAGTGTTATCCTTTTACTGCGATAGAACTAGGACCGTCCCTACCCTTTAATATCCGCAAAGACAAGTATTGCCAGCTCCAAAGAAACGGGTCCAGTACATAGTGTTAACAAATTAAATCATAAATAGACAGAAGTTTACTGTACTCTGATCACGTTACTCTGCAGACAATCACGCCTGTTTCCCTTAGGGGTAGATTAGGTAAGATTAGGAGTAGGAGATCATGGATTTCCACTATTATTATGATTTTGACCAACGATTTTTGCATCGTTCACTTTCATAAAAGGTTACATACATGCAGGATACTCTAGACCTGAACTTTTTTTATTTATTCAATCATCATCATAATTTCAGCCGCAAGCCTTCTACTGCTGGGCATAAGCCTCCCCCCAAAGAGTTCCAAAGAGTGCCATAGTGTACGGTCCTGCGCCACCCACATCCAGGGGACTCCCGCGACCTTTACCAGGTCATCAGTTCACCTTGTTGGTGGTCTACCCACGCTGCGCCTTCCGGTATGTGGTCGCCACTCGAGATTCTACCGCCCCAACATCTAACGGTTTTGCGTGCAATGCGCCCCGCCCACTGCCACTTAAGTTTAGCGATTTGGAAGGCTATATCAGTTAAGTACCTTAGTTTTGAATATCTAAGCAATTGTATAAATTACCTTATTTAAACCACATATTTTCCTCATAATTTCACTTTTAAATCGTATCAAGACTGAATAAAAGTAACAACAGACTCTCAAACTCCAAAATACTTCACCAGTTCATCACACACCTCGGGAGATCAGCGGTTGTCACAACTTTTTATTCGCCGCCATTAAATTCATAGCTTCGTCGAAACTTCGACTTACCGTTGGTATTGAAAACTTTGAGAATGGCTTTCACAAAAAGACGTATTGGGAATAAGTGTGTATACAGTTGGTTTGGGTTGGGTTTCAATAAGGTGAGTGAAATTGGATTCAAGTACAGTTACTTTTTGGTCGACTACGGCAGAGCCAGAAGGAAGGGAACCAATTTTAGCAGTATATGTTTGTATTTACGTGTATTCCATCGCTGCGTGTATAATACTCACCAGGTTTTGATGAATGAGGTATCAATCGATTCAAAACTATGCTCCGGGTGAGATTGGCTATCTTTTGTATGAAAAATAAAGCGTTTTTTTTTTAGATTGTTTTTCTTATTCAAGATACAGTTGGGAGGATGATGCGATGAGCCCTGCGGTGTTTCTTGTTTATTAGATTTAAGGTAGTAGTTAGCTTTTGCATAGGTCCAGGACTGCATGATTTGCACGTTTTTTTTGTATTTAGCTATAGGTAATTAGTCAACTTGGAAAGATAGGTAAGGAAAAAAAAAAAAAAAAAAGGATGATGCGATACAGTTTATTTAACTTTTTATGTTTGTTGAATTTCTTTATTTGTTTACAGACGAGAGGTTCGTAGCAATATATTTAGACGACCACTTTAGCCTGATTGGTGGTGACCCTGCCTACACAGCTGAAAAGGTCCTGGGTTCGAATCCAGGTAAGGGCATTTATATTTTGTGATGAGCACGAATATTTGTTCCCGAGTCATGAATGTTTTATTAATCAATTAAGTATGTACATATATTGTGGCCTACTACCCGTAGGTATACAAGCTTTGCTTAGTTTGGGGCTAAGTCGATTCGTGTAAGTGACCCCAAATATTTGTTTACTTATTAGAAAGAGATAGTCTGTTTCTACCTCCTGCACGTAGTGCCAATCTATCTTGCATGTACATAATACAATACAATACAAACACCTTTCATTGCACACCTCAAACAAAAACACAACACAGAACATAAACCTTTAAGTAGAAGTAAATTATGTAGGCTGGGAGTCGGAGGATTCGAGAGAAACCAAAGAATGCGAACTTAAATTCCTTTAATGACGGAATTACAACAAGATTAAAATAAATCAATTAAAATTAATTATATTTAACAGGTGCCTAATGGTCGATGTGAGAACCAAGAGTGACGAACAGTTTAGTCTTTTTGGGAAACGGGGCACGGTGTTGCGAAATGCAGAGTCGGCACCACCTGCATGGCCACTTGGGCGGTCGCTGGTTATGCAAGCATGGAACAAATAGACAACAGCTGGTGTTATCGCTAAGTAGCGATCTCTATCTCTAATGGATTTAGAAAAAACAAATCGACGACTACAGCCATTTACCAACTAACTAAGACTGTTACTGAAAATGTAGATAAACGAATACCAATCTGTGCGCTATACATGGATTTATCAAAGGCTTTCGATTTCGTAGATCATACCCGTTTACTGGAAAAGCTAGAACGGTATGGCATTCGAGGAAATGCCCTAGATTTATTAAAATCATATCTATGCAATAGAATGCAATGTACCGAAATTAAAAGACTTTGTAAAAACACAAAAGAGGAGGTAGCTTATTATTCGAAATTTAGACCATTGATACGTGGTGTTCCACAAGGCAGCATTTTGGGTCCGTTGCTCTTCCTTATTTATATTTAAACGACTTGCCAAAAAACGTTCAACATCCAATGATTCTATTTGCAGATGATAGTACTGTTCTCATTAAGTCAGAAAGTCTATTATCATATAATAAAGAAATTAATAATACGCTCAAGACTATTATTGACTGGTTGCAAATAAATAGACTAAAAATTAACATCGAAAAAACACAAATTATGCAATTTCATCAATCAAAATTAAATTCAATTAATCTTGACATAAAATATAATGACGAATGTATTGAACACACAAATGTAGCTAAATTTCTAGGCTTAGACATTGATAACCAATTAAACTGGAAAATACATACCGAAACATTGAATACAAAGATAAATAAATTTGTTTTTGCTCTCAGTAGAATTTCTAAATTATCAGATCGGAAAACTGCATTACTAGCCTATCATGGATATATAGGATCAATACTCCGCTACGGAATTATATTTTGGGGCAACTCCACAAATAAAAAAAATGTGTTTATAGCTCAAAAAAAATGCATACGAGCAATCAGTAACATTAAAAAGACTGACAGCTGTAAGCCGTATTTCAAAGAGCTCAAGATATTGACACTGGCTAGTTTATATATTTATGAAGTAGCTGTTTTTGTTAAGTCAAACCCAAACATGTTTCCAACGAAGCCCATGAACTCCCGTCATAAATATCGAATTAACACTGTTCCTGGCAAAACTGCCCTCCTTCGCAATAGTATTCTAGGTATGTCCTCTAAAATATACAACATTTTACCTGATGTACTCAAACAACTACATATAGAAAAGTTTAAAAAAAAATTGAAGGAGGAACTCATCAATAGGGCTTATTATACGATAGATGATTTTTTTAAAGATACGTTTTAATTTATAATAGACAGTGGCATGCAATATAGAATGGTATTAAATTATATGTGACAGTAATTAAATTATTTCGCACTTTGTAATTTTAATGACTATTATAAATATATCATTAATTGTTTCCATTTGACATTATATAATTGGATTATGTGACGCCATAGATTCAAACTATTTTGTATCTGTATATTTAATTGAATATAACGATAATGACTGCTAAGACTGTAAAATGTAATAGAGCTAATATAAGAAGGATTGACATTTGAATTTGTTTGAATGGAAATTGTAAAAAATTGACAATAGTTTCAAGAAATATTCACATGCCTATCGGCCGAATATATAATGGATCAATGTATATATTATAAGTTATAACACCTTATGTACCATATATTCTGATGAATAAATTATGATTGATTGATTGATTGATAACAGACAACCTTTGCGTAGTGGAGATAATTACTATGCATTATCTCCACTACGCAAAGGTTGGTTAGAATAGATAATAGTACTGTAAAATAGTCAAAAAGGGTCACAAATAACAAAGAGAAATCATTATTATACCCATTAATAACTGATTCAAATAACTTCTTGGAATTCGGTCAATCTGTCAAAAGTTACTCCTAAGTTGTATATAACACATAAAAATAAAAGTTTGTTCGAGAGATCGGCTCCTTTACGACTTTCAATGACGTGCGCCGACGTTCAACTTTTAAATTACTCTATAAAATACTAAATGGCGATTTACCTCGCTTCATTGGGGCTTTGCGATGTAGGTTTAGGTAGCAGAATTGGGAAGTTTGCTTGTGTTAAAATGATTAACATTGTCACTATATGGAATGTAAACCACTAAAAATAAACAATATTTTATAAGCTTTTATTTAACTTCCAATGTATGTAACTTCGGGTGGAATCTTGAACTCAATTTTGAAGCATATATCTTCAACCGATGGAGCTGACATTTTGGGTTAGAGTACCTGTAGTTTAAATAAATAAATATTAGGGGACAATCTTACACAAATCGACCTGGTCCCATAGTAAGCTCAATAAGGCTTGTGTTATGGGTACTAGACGACGATATATTTAATAGATATAGATACTTAAATACATAGAAAACACCCATGACTCAGAAACAAATATTCATGCTCATCACACAAATATTTGCCCTTACCGGGATTCGAACCCAGGACCTTCAGCTTCGTAGGCAGCTTCACTACCCACTAGACTAACCGGTCGTCAGTTTGGATGACAATTCAATATTATAGTACCATCGAGCTAATCATGGAGACAGAATGTAGCCATGGGAATTACGTAACCCCGTTGACTTTGGGCTCGTTAGAATCGTCTCAACCTGTTAATGACGGTATACAGAAAAGTGCAGTTGGCAATAAAAGCTTAAAGGAAAGATAAAAGGAAGATAGATTCGAACCGGCTACCACGGGAATACGCACCCTGTCGCTACTGACCAACTGAGCTATCGGAACAATCCGTCTCAGCCACCAAATTGTTCAATCAGTTCCCTCTTAAAACGCCTTAGGGAGGCATGTAGCGATATATACCGAGAAGATTCAGGCTTGGTAACGTCATCAACGTCTCAAATAATACATACTAATATTATAAATGCGAAAGTGTGTCTGTCTATCTGTCTGTCTGTTACCACTTCACGCTCCAACCGCTGAATCGATTTCGATGAAATTAGGTATAGAAATAGTATAGGTCCCGGGGAAGGACATAGGATAGGATAAAGTGGGGGGTGAAAGTTTGTATGGAGCTAGGATATAAACGAGTTCCACGCGGACGGAGTCGCAGGCAGAAGCTAATATTAAATAAATTACTAAACTGCTATGCTTTAGTGCTTAGCTGAGAACTGCTATGTTTACTATCAAGTATTGCTTTGCCTACTGTACCATCAATTTAAAAAGTATTATTTATATCTACCATTAAATCATTAATTTCCATCACATCATTTCATTTCATTTCCACCAGGAACGTAAACAAGTCCAAGTTTTCCCGAAGTTACAAACTGAATCAATAACGGCGGATCTTTGTTGACTGTCAGCACTAATGAATGTTGTCTGGACGAAGTTTCCGTGTAAGTTGGCCGATGTATTGTTCTAGGTTCCGCTGAGACTGGAACTGTTATTCAACAGTATTTGAGGTACAGAGTCGATGTGAAAACATGGGATTCATGCTTTTATCTAAGATATCTGAGATATCTAAAATACTATTATATGAAAGAAAAATATGTGTGTTAGTTGCTTTGTATGTTTTTTATGTAGAGAGTAATTTTCAAAACCACTCATTTTATAAAAAAAAAACAAGCATCTGTATAAGTACTTATAATGAACTTAGGCGATGAACATCCATACTAATTCATACTAAGATTATAAATGCGAAAGTGTGTCTGTCTGTCTGTCTGTCTGTCTGTCTGTCTGTTACCTCTTCACGCTTAAACCGCTGAACCGATTTGGATGAAATTTGGTAGGTAGGACATAGGATAGTTTTTATCCCGGAAATCATCCCCCAAGAGGATGAAGTGGGGGGTGAAAGTTTGTATGGAGCTACGATATAAACGAGTTCCACGCGGACGGAGTCGCGGGCAGAAGCTAGTATTATAAAAATGCGGAAGTGTGTCCTTGGAATGTTACCTCTTCACGGTAAAATCACCGAACCAATTCAGATAAAATTTGGTATAGAGATAGTTTCAATCCCGGGGAAGGACATAGGTTAGTTTTTATCTCGGAAATCCTCCCCTAAAGAGGTGCAATGGGGATTCAAAGTTTGTATAGAGTTACGACACAAACGAGTTCCACGCGGACGAAGTCGCGGGCAGAAGCTTCCTGGGTTGCCTGCGTTCTTTCCAATACGTGGTCGGATTAAAAAAAACAGCCGGAATTACTTCGATGACGAGACTATAGCGTTTAAGTGTTTTTTCAGGAATTTTTTTTTTTTGTGTTTTTTTTATAAACTAGCTGTCCGCTTGGCTTTGCCCGCTTATTGCAGATAACCTAGGTCAAGCCGCAGGATAAAATATAGCCTACAACCATTTTGAAGAACCATTTTATTTACTGGTGAAATATTTTCTCAAATAGAATGTATAGTTGCGGAGATAGATTGCCTCCTACAAACAAACTTAAAAACCTCAAAGACTTTTCTTTTTAGAATATTAGTAAAGATCTACTAGATATCAAATAATGCCAATTTTCTATATTTACTTACGTGAATAGAATATAAGATACGGTAAAAAACCAATCTTTCTCAACGCAACACAAGTGTGAGTGTAAATAAGCCAATAGTCCACCTGCATTAACCTCGGCCATTGTAAACACAACCTTAAGCTCCAGGAATACGGATGAAACTGGCTTGAGTTAGACACTCTATCGTTACTGAAAGGTAAACTTGTCAATTCTCGTAGACGTCTACGGCGTAGATGTGCTACGGGCTACGGCGCTAGGATAATACGACCGTCACGTAGCTTTCTGAGACCCCTTTCAACATATTGTAACACATTCACTGCCAAATAATTTTTAGCACGGTCGACTCAAGTCAACTCTCCATACAAATGTAGATTGGTTCTCATTTTCAATACTCAATACTCAATAATTTATTGCAATATCTCAATAGTAGGTACAGATGTTAACTTAAAGCTACAAATCATTGTGAACCCTGTTTGGCACTGCAATTTTAGGGAGAGGAGGACTTACTGAACGTTTATAATTTATCTTCTAAGTATTCATTTAGCGTGCATTCACATTGCACCTAGAACCGTTGGGGCGAAAAGGTTTTCGAGGGTCGACCACGTACCGAAAGGCGCAGCGTGGGTTGGCCCCCCAGAAGGTGGACTGATGACCTGGTAAAGGTCGCGGGAGTCCGCTGGATGCGGGTGGCGCGGGACCGGTCATTGTGGCACTCTTTTTGGGAGGCCTATGTCCAGCAGTGGACGTCTTTCGGCTGATATGATGATGATGATGATTCATTTAGCGTGTAATAGGATTTAGTTAGTAGTAGTTGCTTTATTTTATTTATCTACTTTTTATCGTCTTCTTCGTCCTTTATAGAGTCAGGTAAATTATGTATTATAAATCCTAATAAACATTATTAATGGGCCCGAGGATAGCACTGCAGTGTCAGTTTGCCGGGCGGTCGAAAGAGTCTATTCTTCTTAAGGATAGGTCGTGAAGAGGGAATGTCATCGCGTTTTACATAGATATGCTCACATAGTCCTTATGTTTCCGTACAAACTTACATGTCTCAAATATGTATATACTAGGAAGAGTATATAATGTACCTATGCTTTATAAAGTAGGGTTTGCAGCTGTCAGTTTGCTTCATATTGACCAAAATTCGGATTAGTATTTTCTGGATGGTGAAGACAGAAGGCGCGTCTGTGCTGTTTCCCCAGAGCATAATGCCATACGTGAGCCATGCGTTAGCGTAAGCATAATAAGTAGATAGCGCGGTTTGCAGGTTAGTGTATTTTTTTTTAGATAGAACGTTAGTGGATTTTTTTATAGGAGAATTTCTATAATTAAGCTTTCATTTTGTTTATGTGGAATGTCCAAGTATGCCTATCTATATCAATGCCCAGTAGTGTAAAACTTTGTACAACTTCAAAAAAATTACAAAAATATGTAGCGGCTAACAAAATACGCCTATCCTCAAAATTTTATTCAAATACACCTTATAGTTTTCGAGTAAAATATGTATGTATGTATGTATGTAAGCACTTCATTGTACACAATAACAGGTTAAAGAATATACATGTCACACAATAGATCAAAGTACAAAGGCGAACTTATCCCTATATGCCTGTGACATACAGACGGACAGACAGACAGACACCCATGACGAATCCATAAGGGTTCCGTTTTTTGCCATTTGGCTACGGAACCCTAAAAAGGAATAGTTTTTATCTCGGGTCCACGCAGACGAAGTCGCGAGCGGAAGCTAGTAGGTCGTAAGCGCTCCGAAATTGGCACACTAAAACTGCACCTACTTGCCTCAGTTTTTTTTTCTTTTTTTATACAACGACGGTGGCCAACAAGCGTACGGCCCGCCCGATGGTAAGCGGACACCGCAGCCTATAGACGCATTCAACGCCAAAGGAGTAACATGGGCGTTGCCGACCCTTGATATGTTAAAATTGTTGTTGGTGTGTGTATGACCCATATATGTATGTACCATAAAATTACCATTTACTATGATATAAGCATGACATCATTATTATGGACAAATTTTGTCCTTAACATGTTAACTGCCAGAAACCCGCCTAGCGGGCGCTCTCCGCGAAGGCGCTTTGCGCTACTTAGCGGGAAAACCAAGGAATCTACGAGCTTAGCGCCTAGCGATTGTTGACAGTGATTTTGTCAGGCCTACTTTTCGAAATATGCTTTTCAGTATTTTGTTGAAGTCTCATACCAACCTACTTAAGAGTCCGCAGTTAGCTCGATTCTCCATACAAACGTATTTCTGTAATTAGTTTATGTAGCTTCAGATACCATAGTAAAATACAGGGAATTTAAGTTTATCATTCAAAACTTGTTTTTGCTGTATTTCGTTTGTTTTATTACATGATTTTCAGCTCATCCTACTATAATACTTTAAATTCGAAAGTTTGGATGTTTAGATGTTTGTTACTCAATCACGCTTAAACGGCTAAACCGATTTGGATGAAATTTTGCACGATGATTTTATAGCCTGGATTAAAATTAGGGATGTTACGGAGGTGGTTTTATCGGAACCGAAGCCGAAACCGGAGTTTTTAAATTTGTTTTAACGAAACCGAAAGCGAATCCGAAACCGAAAGCGAACCCAAAAGCGAAACCGAAAGCGAAACCGAAAGCGAAACCGAAAGCGAATCCGAAACCGGAGCCGGAGGTGAAGGTAGTAGTAGGAGGTAGAGGGAAACTAATGTGAACCTAATCTATTTGTATATTTTATGTTAAGGCGGACTCAGGCAGTTCTGCCCTTTCTTGAGTATGTTTTCTCACATATTTTACACTTTGCAGTGTTTGCGTCTACTTCAATAAAGTAGTTCCATATGGGACTTACTTTAGCCTTCATCCGCTTCATCGTCAAATGTTTTTGTCACTGTCACACTAACACTAACACTTTGAAAAAACACACTGCAGGCCGTGACGTGAACCAAAACAATAAACGAATGAGTAAACAATCGTACTATAAAACAGGTGGGGTGATTCCCGGGGAGACAAGTGAAAACCTGTTTGTACTCCTAGGCACACGCCGCGTGCCGCGGCCGCTGACTTTCGGCTCCGTTAAAACCTCCGCTTAAAATTAGACGAAACCGAAGCCGGAGCCGGAGGTGTTCGCTTCAAATTAGACGAAACCGAAGCCGGAGCCGGAGGTGTGAATTCAGCCGAAAGTTTCGGTATATCGGAGCCGAAGCCGAACCTCCGTAACATCCCTAATTAAAATATAGGATATAGGTCATTTCGCCGGTTAGCGACCACCTAATTTCATGTGCCGGTTGGCGACCACTTAGCTGAGTTAGTGAACTGAAAGGATATTTTCTCGGTTTTTTAGTAGATGTCTATTCTAAAACAACAAAAAAATGCATTGTACAACTAATTGTCTCAATAGGGTCTGTAGAATTGATGTTATCTTCAATAATCTTCGCCTTTATGTAAAATATTTGCATGCCTGCATGCAGGCTGAATACACTGTTATGTTAAATTATGTAAGACCTTCCTGTACTGTATTCTGGCAAATAAATACTTTTGACTTTGGCCTTTTTAGAAAAAACCTTCTCCTTCAGGTGGTCGCTAACCGAAGGTGGTCGCGGTATTTCACCACAAGTTACTTTCTTTATACCTAAACTCAACGAAATGAAATTCTCCGAGATATAGCGCGAAATATCACGTCTTCTAAATAAAGAAGACTAAAAATCATTGGTTCAAATCCTCACGTTCAGAGCCAGCAGTAAACAGATTTAAACTATGAAACTTCACAGAATAAACTGAGAAAAGAGCTTCAATTCGACCTTTTATAATGACAGCTGGTGATATTAAGCTATGTTCTGAAGGAGAGATCTGCATTATTCTCAACACAACGAACCCCGAGCTCTAAAGAAAACGTCTATAGGATAGTGTCTTTTTAACATGCAGGTAGGTCGTAAGCTTGTTTTCCACCACCGTAGTAAGTAAAGAAAAGAATAAAATATGTTAACTTAAATAAAATAAAAAGTAAAACCATCAACATTTAATGCTCTGGATCCGAACCGGTGGCCACAGGCATACGCGGCCTGTCGCTACTAACCCACTAAGCTATCGGTACAATTCGTCTCGCTCTCGTTCACTAAATTTTTCAATCAGTTCTCTCTTACAACGCTTTCTTAAGGTAACCAGTCCATCCAAAGATAACGACACTAAACGTCTCAAATTATATTGAGTAATCGTCAGCTACGATGCGCCACTCCATACTAAAATCCGGCTTGAAGAATATTTTTTTTTTTTTTTTTTTTAAACTTATACATTTTTGTTACTGACGTCATTCATGAGAGATGGGACGTATATAGGCTGATGATGATGATGACCTTACCGCTTAGTACACAATTAATGCTGAGCATAGTTGTGGTTTAAACTAAACAGATGTGATTGATCATAGGACTTTGAGGCTAAATTATTACAACATGTGGAAGAGCGGTGTCATCTTAGCACAGTATCTAGTATACTTAAAAAGAGGTAGCACAGACATTGTATCTTAATTTAAGTTGCTGATTTTTTGAATTGAAATCTCCTTTAGCGGCGCTGAGCACTTTTTGGGATGGGGAAAAATTGTTAAATACGCGACAGAGTTTTGTTACGTCAGATGTGAAGGAGGTCACTTTTTGCTGCTAGCCGATTCGACTTCATTCAAAACTGAACGCTATTCGTAAGATTATACAGCCGTTAAACACTTTTGCAAACACTGCAAATAAATTTGTAATAATACGTCCTTCACCGTTTTGCTATTGAGAAAATTCGAATAGTTCGAATTTGGGCGTTATTCCTAAAGAGATAAAGCTTAGAAAAATATTTACCAACGGCAAAAACAAATTGATATTTTGGTCGCCACCGCCATCTGCCGTTCTTGCAAATTCGAATAGTTCGAATTTAGACGTTATTCCTAAAGAGATAAAGCTTTGAAAAATATTTGGCAATGGCGAAAACAAATTGGTATTGTGTTTGCGGCCGCCCGCCGGCGCACGGCCCCTCGCACCCAACGCGCCCGCGGGCCGTCCGCCTAAATAATTGATAATTGTTTATAAATTTGCGTCAAATTCATTTTTAGGGTGACACCGTAAGATGTCACGTGACCTGATCGAAAAACTGTTACAATGTTATTGAGTTTTCACTTCTGCCGGCACTCCCGGAGTGCAGTCCGGTCTTTTTTTTGTATTACACTATAATAACATGAAGTAGCTTAAATTAGGCAAAGTAGTCCGATAAATCAAAATCAAATCAAAATCAATTATTTATTCTGCAAATTATAGGGCACAAGGGCACTTTTAAAGGGTAATTTACAATAAAATAATAATAATCTTACAAAATAATCATATAAAATTTAAGATTAAGATAACAGATTAAGGACCGACATATTAACGGTTAACAAACTAAGAGTCACTCAAAATTGCAACCTATTATCCATTACATTCGATTTAAGGTCTCGGAATCAGGTATCAGAATAAACAAGAAGTTAATTATATTAATTTAGTATTCCAGAGCAGTAAAAGGTCTCTGAGCGTCCAAATAAATTTAATAATTATTCTAATGTTCTTAGAGATGTATACGGTTACTAAGCGTCAAAAAAAAGGAACATTAATGTAATATTGTCAGAGATGTACAGGGTCAATAACAATAAAACGTGTCAATACAAAAATAATAATAATAAAACTAGTATTTATGTAGTTACTATGCCCTTGCAGGCATTAACAGTCCAGACTCCACAAACAGCACCAAGAAATTTTTTTTAAAGAACGTTCATACTGTTTTTAATTCTCATATACGTTTGATGGGTTGGTTATGCGCATTTTGATTTGCTAGCGGTCACCAAGCAAATATCATATTTAATTGTTTGTCCCCATATAACCAGCTGCTAAACAACACTGCCGAAATGCGCCCCTAACTCGTATCTCTGCTGTTCTTTATAATACTATAAAATACAACCCTATAAAGTTAAAAAGATGTCATTTGTATCATTTGTGTGAACGCAAAGGTTATAAATAAGTTGGTTACTCACCGAAATAGTATTCAATTTTCATTCAATGAACACATTCACTGCCAAGAATCGCTACGCGCTACGCCCGTAGCCGAACTCGTGGTTTTCCTCGTATGTAGCGGAAAGCGACTACGGCGTAGGCGCCCGCTTGAGCAAGTTCCTGGCAGTGGAAATGTTAAGCTATGCTGCTTGCGCTACGCCGTCATCCGTAGCTTCTCTAGATTTAGCATAAATCTCCTGGCGTTAAAGGGCTACAGTAGCCCTTTAACACTTTCAATGTCAAGAATGTGTCACTTATACAACGAAACCGTTACCGAGAATCCGTCCATAGACATATTTATTTGTTAGCCTACCCTCGTTTAAATAAACGATCAACGGTATCTTCTGCACGTAGCAGGGACTGATTTCGGTTACGGTTTTACCGGTATGAAACCGGTATTCCATTACTGTACCGTAATTGTGTAAAGGTTACGTGCGCCGCGCCAACATAACGGTGCCGTAACCTTTATGAAATATCGGTTACCGTTATCGATTTAAAGGTAACGGTTCGAAACCGGTATTATAAAGGTAACCGAAAAAATAAGCGAACTTACACTTACACAGACAACTTCTTCCAATAGGAACGAACGAACGAATCAGAAAAGTATAAGAACAGAACCAACAAAACTGAAAGACAAAACGGCAGCGCCGGTGGTTTGGCAACGACGCCAAAATCGAAGTATCGGTAACCTTTAAAAAGCGGTTAAGGTACTGAAAAAAATAAGGGTTACCGTTATATTTCCATAGCGAAATATAAAGGTTCCGCTACCGAAACCGCTGTTAGAAAACCGATATGACGTCATATCGGTTATAAAATATAGCGGTATTTTTCGGTTATGCAGTCCCTGGCACGTAGGCTGCGTTAATTTTCTAAAGTGTTTGTGTTTTGTTTTTGTTTAGTTTAGTTTTTAGTAGTTTAGATTGGTTATATATCTTACCTCATTAGCGCCCTTACTTTGCCTTAATTTTCTTTCTTTCTGTGCACACATGTTTAGAGTTATAGTCCAGATCGGAACCTTTATGTTAATATTGTATTTCTGTAATTGCCTGTAACTTGTTTTGTGAACCAAATAAATAAATAAATCGCTACGCGCTACGCTCGTAGCTGATCCCGTGGTTTCCTCGTATGTAGCGGAACCCGACTACGGCGTAGAACAAGCTAACACATACACTGTCAAAAATCACTACGAGCTTCGCATCTCGCTATCGCTGCGCACTATAACGCAGCTATTGTGTCTTGATTAACGTTGAGTGGGTTCCTAAAATAACACTAACATTTTGGTTATATATCATATACTCGTATTTATAAAATAAATATCAAATCATGTTCTAACTCTCTCTGCATTGCTTTGGAATACTAGAAAATATAACCCTATAAATTTCAGAAGGCGCCATTTGGATCCTTTGTGTGAGAACACGTCGGGTTTTCAAATTTCCCGTTACGGGTTTGAGCCCTAATTCGCACGTCGGCAGATCTATATAACTGAAAATTTTAGCGGTTCAGAGCACAGAGGGAGACGTGCATATATGTATTTGCATCTTCTTCTTCGTCGGTTCTTCAGGCTAAGCTCGTGGCTCGTGATCACCAGGAGAGCAGTTCTGTACAACCATTCTCCAAACTCCTCTATTTTAGGCTACTTCTACTGGTATTATGCCTTGGATATTGACGCCCGTGGCATCAAGGATTACGTCTGTCCAATCTGTGCTTTAAATTTTCTTCAAGTGGCAAAATAATGTCATCATGCATTCTCTGGAAGAATATAGTTGAAACCCGGGTGTGACGGGGTAAGTATCGACACATTAGTGCGGCGTTGTGTCGATAAGATGCCCAACCTTCTACGCCAGCACTGTTCATGTGTAGTGAACAGAAGTTCAAATCAGCATTACAAAATTAGGACATTCAAATGCAGATTCGCATACGCCAGTCATGTGATGCTGAATATGTAAACGCACACTACGAAAATATTATAATAGGCATGATGCCTCATGTTCAAATTGATAACATAGTGATGCTAAATGGATAGTAAACCATCAAATTATCGTAATAAAGATGAACCTTGAAAGTTTAGAAAAAATATGCATTTTTTTTATTGTCCAAGAGTAAATTAAAAGCGACCAATAGAATCCTTACGCTTTTCTAGAAACAAAATTGTACGACAACTATGTACTTAAACGCAGTATTTCGCGACCGAAACAACAATTTACCTGATTTTCCATACTACGATTAGTACAAATATACAAATGTGACGTCACACTTGTATAGACACACAGTATAAAGCGTTTCGCGCTGCCGCCAGCGAGGTCAATCTTTATCTCAAATTTTTAGGTATTTATGTTCTTTAATTGTAGTTGCTCCCATACAAACATTTGTTCCTCTCCAAAAATTGGTTCGAATGACGTCACAAAAAAATCTTAGTTATCATCCCTATTGTATAGACGCACCCATCAAAACGGAATTTGTATAAATAGGAAATTAAATGTAAATAAACTCTCTTTTCTGATTTGGACTCCGACTTTACTTCATCGACAAGGGTATATTCCTTCACTGTGGCCAAGACACCTTTAGCCGTAATCAACTGCAAGAGTCGGTGCAGTTGGCAGTGAATATCCAACCTATTACCCATATCCTTCCAACCTTCCGTCTGTAACCCGTAGGTCTCATGGTGCAGACATCCTTCATATTTATATGTGTATACGTTAAATCTATGCTAGGGCAAGGGAATTAGGGCTCTAGGATTGTTTAGGGCAGTAGGAGTTAGGATTGATAGGTTATAGCTCTCCCCATAGATTATTTTAGTAGAATCCCCTCAGGGTTTTACAAGCACCACATTTCAAATGCATCTAATTTTGCTCTGACGCTCGGCTTCCATAACCAAATATATGTGTATTTTTGGTAAACATTTTGGCCTAGTTAGTAATGATCTAATGACCCTGTCGTAAGCGACCGGCCCTCTACGTAATAGTACATTACCTTCGGTTCGGGCCACAAACACCTGCGATCTGGGGCTTTACGAATTACCGCCCGTGGTGCGTACACAATTTTACCTCTTCTGCTTGGTGTGAATGTGAAGTGAGATTTTCCGCTGCGCCCGTGGGCGGTAAATGTCACTTACCGCCCGGAGTGACGTAAAGATATTTATTTGTGCGCTTCAACCCGTCTTAAATCGTCAACCATTCAATGTCAGTAACAACACACCTGCTTCAGAGGTCTACGGCCAGTTTTTTCTACATGTGGAGTATTTATTGACACTTTCACTGCCTAGAATCGCTACGCACTAGACTCATAGTTTTTCTACTAAGTAGCTTAAAACACCGACGTCCGTGGACACCTGCTAGGCGGGTTC
Organism: Epinotia ramella; assembly: GCA_947578815.1. Taxonomy (NCBI): domain Eukaryota; kingdom Metazoa; phylum Arthropoda; class Insecta; order Lepidoptera; family Tortricidae; genus Epinotia; species Epinotia ramella. The sequence continues at coordinate 1,009,347 of OX388221.1, forward strand.
GAGGCAGTGAAAGTGTTACCTGCCAACTGTTTTGTAGCGCTTTGCTCGTAACTGATAACTTACGATAAACCATTTGCGAAGGAAAAGGCCTACACACAGCACCCACCTAGTGAGTTCCTGGCACTGAAAATGTGAAATTGTTACGCTACTACGCTACAAGCGTAGCGTGGCGTATGGGTTTAGTTCGAGGTCAAACTTTGTAGTGGAAATCGCTGGCATGACTCATATGTGAGGCATGGGCCTTGAATGAGTTAAATAACCCCAATCGTACCACGTAGCGTCATCTCAGACAAGCTCAAAGTGTCTCACACAAAGCTTTAATTAATCCTCCGTCTAAATAATTCCAATTAACTTTACAACCCCTTCTAAACCATAATGAATGGTTTTCATAACTGTCTGCACTTCTTATGCACGCCTCGTCATTCGTACTGCATTCCGCACACTGCTGTAGACATTATTAAATTCTCTATACGACTCGTTGCCGTAAAGGCATCCGAATGTAAGAGCAACTCACTATTTCGGCTGCAGTAGTGCTGTGGCTAGTGCGCCGAAAGAACTAGAGACATAGTTCATAGGTATTTTATAGTTAGAGCATTTTTCTGTACTATGACGGTGGCAATAAGCATACGGGCTGCCTATTGGTAAGCAGATACTGACGCCTATGGATGCATACGATACTAGAACAATCACAAACGCGCTGCCGACCACAGGGTCGAACAATACAGATTGATTTGAAGATTCCGTGATGTTCGTTTACTAAGAGAGCTCTTACAATAATAGCATAGCGGACTGTCATCTCATCATAATTTCGAGCAATCCGACTTGGGAAGTACCTCCAACTTAGAGACAAACACAGCTATGAAAAGCACCAATGCAGTAAGCAGCTTAGTCTGTAGATTTATGTGGTGTTATCCCTGGTGAGGTCGTAAGAGATTTCGAAGACATGTTGTGTTGAGAGTGAGGACGCATTCGTCTCTAGCTAACAACACAACGAATTGTCAAATCAATAAAGGGTCGAAGAAGAACTTGCGGAGTCACAAGCGTCCACAGGCTAAGGTATCTGCTTACCATCAGTTGCCTGATGAAGTACGTTTATATGCTGCCGTTGTAGTATAGGACATGCATGTACCATTCCAGTTGCCACTAGATATCGGTTCGTTGACGAATCTTAGACGCATCGTGTCATCAGCAAATGAATACATGCATAGTAATGAACTAGATTCATGAATAAACAAGCTATGTGTGAGAGTGGACAGATGGATATACCTCAAAGGCTAGCTGAATAAATACTGGACTGTCTATACAATACAATATACGAAACAATTACAGGACATACAAACTCAACACATTCACTGCCAGAATGCCTGGCGGGCGCCTACGCCGTAAGCGCTTTTCGCTACTAAACGGGAAAACCACGGGATCGGCTACGAGCGCAGTGGCAGTAAATGTATTAAAAGTAGAAACATTTAAAAATCAAAGACCAAACACGAATACAGGGTTACATCCGTGATTAGTTTAGTCAACGATTTATTAGTTGTTCTAGATTCAAATACTGGTTAGGGTAAATGTTTGAGTGGTGGGCATGCATATTTGTTTCAGATATATTTTCTAGGTATTGAAGTATGTACCTATTTACTTTATTGTTTCAGTAAATGCACTCTTTCAAGAACACCCAGCCCAAACATAATAATACTTAAATAAAATATTGATATTTAGTGTCCATTGACACAAACAACTACATAACCATTTCAATGCTATTCGCATTACGCACTCGCGTTACACAATGGATGATTTTAAAGAACTATTTGTTTCCGTTTTAAAACTTCGGCTCTTTGTGACATCCCAACCCAACGCCAAAAGTTCGCTGCCGACACGAGTTCTATTTTCGAACTCAACCTTTGCGTTGTCACGTCTCAATGAAAATTAACACTGGCCACTTTTTAAGTCACTTCTGCTGCGGCGTCTTTATTGATTTCGTTAAACATTTTAGAATGATGATAAATTGTTGGCTCCAATATTTTGTGTAACAATTTTTAGAAGACTTTGTCTATCGTGTTCAAAATAAACTAACACAACAACGATATACTTGTATTTCTGCGATTATTAACTACTATACAAGGCACAATTATGGTTAAGAATGGTTGGCTCCTGATTCTGCTGTGCTGTCAAAATATTTGCAAAAAATAATTATATTCTGCTAATGCACTTATCTAAAATAACTTCCTTCTCACCATTCCAGATGAGCGGGAGTGAGAGCGTGTAAGCATCATCGGTACTACACATGTTTTTCCATCGAAACCGCAAATTACCTGTAACAGAAAACATACACATTAATATCCCCACATTGCCACATTTCCCTTTCAGTAGACCCCATTACTAATTCCATACATTTTTGTGCCCCATTGCCATGGGAAAAATAAAATAATTTACACCAGAACCATACTAATACAAGACCATTTAATTCACAAGCAATTATATCATTAATTTCTAAAGCCCTAAATACCACAATGGCTTGAACATTGAGTTGTACATCGGCCACTCCGGATTTCAATGTACAAAAGGGCATCTATTCGTAATCTAAATGTGCGAGATACATCCTTTGTGTAACGCAGTAGGACCTGCGTTACACAATAGGGTGTATTTGAGTAAGAACAGCCATGTCGCTTAGTTTATTTTGTAATTGGTCGTTAGTATATTGTTCTCTGAGGCGGCATTTCGCTGATTCAGAAATGAACCAGGCAGAGAGATTAAGGACGTAAGGTGAACTATAAATATAAATCTGAAGGTTTGTTTCATGACATTACAATTTGTACTACTCCAGGAAAAATAAGGTTGTGTAAAACATGCGTTTGTAATAGCGGTTCGCTTTGTTTATTTCATTTTAAAACGTTGTTTGAAGTTGCTAGTCAAGAACCCGACAAACTTTCCATTCAATGTCTTAATTTTTTGTTGTAGTTTTTATCTTGAATATCATACACCAAATTATGTAATTTAACCAATTTTTTTCTGGTTTTTCAGGAGCTAAGTAATTAAGTTATAATTTTTTTGTTGCCTGAAATTTCGTTGGGTTTTGTCTCTAGTTAATTATTCAAATTGTGATATATCTTTCACACAGAAGGAATCACTTATTACAAATTATTTCCAAATTGTTTTTTTTTCCATACTAGTTGTCAGTAAAATGGACTGGACTATACCATGGTCTATCATTTAATGTGTATACGAAGTACTTTGTTTTAAGAGTATTGACAATGACAATTTTTACCTGCTATTAAAAAAATGTCAGCCATAGTACGAATATGTCAAACCACGCCTCTGATCCCTACACATTTTTATTGTACCATGGAGAAACAAGTTAACGCTCGTTTAACTACACAGCCTGATGGTAACTGGTCACTGATGCGTGTAGAGTTACATGGTGGTGATTAAAATCATTAAGAGTTCTCGTGCGCGAAAGACATACACATTAAAAGAAACGAGGAATCCCCTGCTGTGAACACAGTAAACCATGGTAGAATAAAACAAGTAAGTCATTTCCGTGACAGCTCGTGACGTCGGCGTATCTTGCCTCAAGAGCATCTTAAAAATGGTGGAATGTCAGTGTGTTGCCTGTGTGAAAGTAAATTACCGGAGTTAATTACATTACTTCACTTACGTCCTTGCAATCTGTATTAACGTTAAACTACTAATTGTATTCTAGCCTAACTGTACCTTTTCACCCCATATAGTTAAACTATCTAACATTTTTAGGGTTCCATATCTCAAAAGAAAAAAACGGAACCCTTATAGGACCACTTTATTGTCCGCCCGTCTGTCTGTCAAGACCCTTTATCTCAGGAACGTTTGAAGCTATAGAGTTGAAATTAAAACCATATACTCAAACCTACAATCTTTTGTAGCTGTGAAAAAATCAAATTTCTAACGTAACGTAAATAAAAGTTACGGCCGTTTATGCCGCGAAAAACTTATATTTCGATACCTACTCTCGTTGGGTTAGTTTGACCGGTTTTTAAATATTAATCATACATTAACAAAACTTCTTGTTGGTATGGAAGATGTCAGTCAATGGCAACATTTGTGTGACGTAGGCAAGATACATCGTCGGGAATGAATTACCTTTCTTTATTATACCATGCAGTAAATACTTATACCTCGTTTACCTTATAGGTTTACCGTCCAAAAGCTATAATGCTAAGTCGTATTAGCTTCTGAGCCATAAGCTGAACAAGTAAGCGTAAATTGTTTATTTATTTACTAGCTGTTGCCCGCGACTTCGTCCGCGTAGAACTGGTTACAGTCTTAGAAAAATGATTGCTATTCAATTATTGTAGGCGGAACCTTAATTATCGCCGACCCAAACAAAGTTCTACTATTTTAAGAGAAGATTTATATCTATATCCTTATCCTATTAAACTATCCTATATCCTTCCAAGGATCTCAAAATCAAATTATCTATACGAATAATTTAATTTATTAGCGTAATAGGCAACAGTGCGATGAGTTCATTAGTTTAATGCTAAATTTCAATTAAGAACTCCGTTTTTACAATTATAAATTACTCCACAAACGTTTCTGCTTAAATTGTATATTTTTTCATAATGTATTAAGGAAAGCTACAGTACTGGAAGTTTTTGCCTATCTCCGACCAGCAGTTTTTCTCACGTTAAGTCCGGGCGACATGTATAGTTTTGAAAGCAAACTTATATATTGCTAAAAGACGTACAGTAGAATTATTTGGGGTTTACCACTGACAGATAGTTTGTCTTCATTTAATTTTCAACTTTAACCTCATACAAATTAAGTAGTTATTTCTAAATCGGTAGACGTGGGTAACAGTTTTCTGAAAATTGCTTTATTTATATGACATTAAAGTTGAAAATTAAATGTAGGCAAACTATCTGTCAGTGGTTAACTAACAGTAATCGTACTGTAGAACTTTCCATCTCCATCCGCCGTCCCCATTTGACGGTGTTAGAGAATAAATTATTTGATTATCCAAAATTAACTTTTTAAATTAAGAAAATAATCCGCAGGTTAAATTAAACGTTACCTTTTTGCGGTTCTGGGAGCATCGCAGTTCTAACTTAACCTAACCATGGCCTCCCAACTAGAACAACGTATAATTGATACTAAAAAGAACTCATAGATGGCGACACAGGTACCGAGCGAAACATTTGAACCAGTAATCGTGAAGATAGAATGATTTTTACACCTTAATAAATTCAACGTACCTTAATTATAATAACATACTTCGGCACATACAATAAAGGTATATTTTATAAGTTTAGTAAATGCAATAAAATTGATACTAAATCCATGTAACTTGTACTATACGAGTGAGCTTTCAAGCTTGCTACGTATTATTGGGTACTGTCACTAGATGGCGCCATCACGGGTCGCGAAAGTTCTATGGAACCACAGGCTCTAAGCATTTGGTTATGTATATTTTTGTGTGATGTGTAATATTGTCTCTAAAATACTACTTTTATATCGAAAAAATCAAAAATACTCTATTTGTTGCCCGGGAAGTCAACGCCATCTGGTGATATCTCAATGTATTACTAAAGGCTGACAGCGTCATAGCCGTGGTAGCTCGGATACTGCATCTACTGGTGTAGCTACGGGACTAAAATTGTATACAGAATTGCCTACATTAGGACGGTACGCTTTTGCTCTATGAGATTGGGTATCTGTACTTGTATTCTTTAATCTGTGACCTAACCTACATTTCTGATACTTAGCTGTTCGGTTCCGTAAGGGTAGTGGTTCTAACTTAACCTAACCTACTTTTCTGCTAGCAGTCGGATTATGTATTTTGACTAATAAATGGCTGACCATCCTACTAATATTATAAATGCGAAAGTTTGGATGTTTGTTACTCATTCACGCTTAAACGGCTCAACGGACTTATGTGAAAATTTGAACAAAGATAAATTATAGCCTGGATTAAAATATAGGATAGTTTTTATCCCGGGTCCACGCAGTCGAAGTTTCGGGCGGAAGCTATTATAAGTATGACCTAAGAATTCCACCGCTTCAAAATTTACTTCATCCAAACCTTGCACCCCTTTTTAACCCCCTTTAGGATAGATTTTTCTAAGACGCTGGAAGTACTCGTTTATATTTTAATTAGTAATATGTCTCCAAAATTGTATGTCTAGCTAAAACACAAAGTTTCCCCCATACAAAAAATTCACCCCTTTTTAACCCCCTTAAGGGTTGAATTTTCTAAAACGCTGAAAGTACTTTTTTTGTATCTTACTAAGTAATCTTCCTACAAAGTTTCAAGTCTCTAGTTCAAAAAATAATATTTCCCCCATACAAACTTTGCACCCCCATTTAACCCCCTTAGGGATAAAATTTCCAAAAATCCCGTCTTATCCCTTGCCTACGTCATAAAAGGAAGTTCTGGTGTAATTTTAAGTTTCTAGTCCCAGTAGTTCCGGCTGTGCGGTGAAGAATCAGTCAGGAAGTTATTTATATATATGTCGGCGGCAGATCGTTAAATACGCCAGATCACGAAATTCCTAGGCATATCGTGAAACGGCGCCATTTCATGATATGCCTAAAAGTCGGCTAGGCTTATCACGATGTGCCTGATAAACAATACGGCAGATCGATTAGAGCAACGCATTCGTCGATATTCCTAGCTCTATACCGGGCACATCGTAAAATAGTTTCTTTCTTGGCCACTGGTGGCGCTGCACATGCGATGGCGGCCGTTTTTGTTGGGGACTAATAATCAGGGCGGACAAAAATGGTTTGTCATAAGCGAACTCTGTCTTAGGTCGGTTAGGTTAGGGTTCACTTGTGTCCCTCAGACCAGAAATAGACACCCCGCGCAGCGGGGTGGCGTCGACTCGCTGGAGATTATCAGTCCGCACTTCTTATTTTTTTTAATTTACCTAATTCAATTTTGGACACCCTACTTACGTATAACGGTGAGTATTGAACGATATGCCGGCGTTTCATGATATGCCTAGGAATTTCATGATCTGCCTAAACGTCATTAGACAAATCGTTAAACGTTAAGTTTTGAACGATATGGCGGATGTCCTTTAGCCAAATCATGAAATGGCGGCGTTTCACGATATGCCTAGGAATTTCGTGATCTGGCGGATTTTACGATCGGCCGCCGACATATATATATTTATTTATTTAATGGTTCACCAACAGTTATTACATTAATATGTAGTATAACTACTTACAGGTAAACACAGCATACCAATGTAAACAAGGAGTTAATAAAAAATAAGAAAGAAATTGACGTAAAATTTATTAAGTAAACGAAAAAATTTCTAATCTTGGATATTGAGTCAAAGTTTATGTCGATAGAATCGCTATATTTGTTGAGTAATTTGCTCAATCGTTGTAGAGGGGAGGAAAAACCCAACACTCAACTCCGTAGCATTGATAATGATTTAGATTTACATTTCTTTATTCCATAATTTAAATTTACAAGCTAATTTCTACCAATTTATTTAATGATAGTCAAAGTATAGTATAACGTGTTTTAAATTCATTTGAATGGAATATGAATTTATATTGTGATTGTCAGTTTTGTATGTAACACTAGCTTCGGCCCGCGACTCAATCCGCGTGGAACTCGTGTATATCGTAGCTCCATACAAACTTTCACCTGACCTCCCCCGGATTTCGGATGTGTTGTAACATCCATGGTCACGGGACAACTCATCATCATTATTGTCCCGTGACCATGGATGTTGCAACACATCCGAAACGTCGGGAGACCTCAGTGGGGTAAATAAATAAGTTAATTATACGCGATTAAGTCCCGCTTAGTATAAATACTGTGCACATTATTGTGCGACACTGCGAATAGATTTGACCCTAAACGGTTAATATCATTGACTTCTATTTGACTTCCGACACAATTCGGGCAAATGAGACACGGTTCTACGTTACCAGCAGTCTGCATTAATGGCCGAGCGTCAAAACAAAACGGTTTCCAACTCCAACTTCGGGTTAATTTGATTGTCGCAGTTAACTGGTGGCGGTGGCAGCCATACTAACGGGGATACTCATAAATATTTTTTATTTATTAGTTTTTTTATTATTATTATTTAATTAGAAACAAACGGTCTTCAATTATTTACAAAGTAATTAGCTAGAAGCTATACATTAATAATATAACTAAACCTAAAGTTTCCTATTTTAGAAGAATAAACAATTACTTATATTAACCGTTATAAATACATTCAAAAAAGTTTAAGTAAAGTAAAATACATATTATTTTTTATTTTATTTTTTTTAATTACAAACTATGTATTTCAATAGATAATTAACCTGTCCACACAGATTGTAATGATACAATATGGGCTGCGTTTTACGCGTAAAAGTAATTACTGAGCATTTGTGATTATTTAAGACTAAATTGTTCCGTGCAAAGTAACTTTCGAAACTGAACAAGTCATCTTGCAGCAATATGCAATCGGTGTGTGTTTTAATAACCCTAAAAATTTTGGTGTCGTCGGCATAGGAGAGCTTTTGAGTTAGTTAGGCACTCCGTTATATCATTGATGTACAATATAAATAATAAAGGCCCCGAACGGGCAAAACAAATTCATCCGCAGTAGACCCAATGTAACCGATAGCCCTCCAAAACGCTAAGCTTTAGTGGGAGTGGATGGTTGCACATTGGACGTAGAACCGATCGCCGTTGAAGCGGCAAGGTTCTTGAGTGGCGATCATGTACCCAGGCGCAGCGTGGGTAGACCCCCCAAGGTGGACTGATGACACAGGTTGCGGATTTCCACTAGATGCGGGTTGCGCAGGACCGGTCACTGTGGCACTCTGGGAGGAGACCTATGTCCATTAGTGAACCTCTTCGGCTGATATAATGATGGTGATCATGAAATGTCAATTGGGCAAATTAAAGTTGCGTTGAACGCTCGTTGGAAAATTAACGTAACTACCCCTCTGGTTAATTGTTTACTGCGTTTGTGCGGGGCAGCGGATTTGAGTCCAGTTGACTAAATAAAAGTTTCTCCATCGCACCAATCCCTAATTGCCGAAGTTCACAGATGCTTAGATTAGCGGTATAAATGGCTTCCGCTGATTGTGGAGCTTTTATAAAGCGTGCGATAGTTGTTTTAAATTGATCATCATTTCTAACAATAGATCGTTTGTATGCGGCTGTCAACCGGCGGTCGCGGGTTTGAATCTTGGCTGGTAACTTGTTTTCGACACTTATGTACAGGATATGTTTTGTAATTTACCGTTACCTTTTCGGTGAAGAAAAATATCTTGAGGAAAATCTGCGAAGACATTCAAAGGTGTATGTGGAGTCCCCAACCCGCACTGGGCCACTGTGACTACTACTGCCCGTAATCTCATATTAATGAGAGGAGGATTACTAATGATAATGATATGATAATGATATGATAATCGTTCAACCCAAAAAAGTGGCCTCCTATATGCTTTGGAGGGTATGTTAAGCTGTGGGTCTCAGATGTTGTTGAGTTGACGACCGCTTTAGCCTAGTTGGTAGTGACCCTGCCTACGAAGCAAGAAGTCCTGGGTTCGAATCCCGGTAAGGGCATTTATTTGTGTGATGAGCACGAATGGATGTTTTCTATGTATTTAAGTATTTATTTATCTATATAAGTATGTTTATCGTAGTCTAGTACCCAAAGTACAAGCTTTGCTTAGTTTGGGACTAGATCGATTTGTGTAAGATTGTCCCCTAATATTTATTTATTATTTATTTATTATTAGTTACCTTTGTGACTGTTCCGGAGCGCGAGCGTCCATAGGCCACGGCTGCTTACCACGAGGCAGGCCGTATATTTGTTCGAATATCGGGGCTAGAATACCGGACCAATTTTTTTTCATTAATTCACGCGCGCGCTACGCTGTGCTGGTAGTCAGTAACAGTTTAAACTCAATATGCAGCAAAAATAGCAAAAAAGCAACTATAGTATTACATACACTACTGTACATTTTAAAACACGAGTATATTTTATAGCAGTTCTTTTATAAATCGTTGTTCTACATACCCTAGAAATCAACTCTTAATACCTCGGCAAATTTACTGTGTACATTGACCGAACATACTTTTAAAATGGCAAATTATATTGCGTTGCAAAAACATCGTTTACGACGCATGTTTGTCAAAAATAATACATTACAGGTAAACATTATAAATTCATTATAAAACAACACAGTTTTAATTCCAATAAATACCAATGTTTCTATAAAGGATTAATAGATTTACTTAGGAAGGTACACTAAGCCCAAATATGGCGGCTTGCTTTCGTTTCATTCAACGCGTGCATCAGCGCAAAATATATAAACAATTGAGATAATGTTATTTCGGTCTGAAATATTGCGGTAAATATTTAAAAAGAAATGTTCTTTTAATAGTCAGTTCGGTCATAATGATATCTGTCATTATCGAAACGTCAGGACTTAACAATGGTTGCCATTCTATATAACGCTAGTTCGGTCTTTCTGACAACTTAAATTTTAAAAGTCTGGGTCTTAGGAGGCTAAAGCGGTCTGAACCATGTCTGTTGGTGATAAAAGAGTTTCGTAAAGAAATGAAATAAAAAATATAAGGGGACAACATACAATTGTTACACTAATCCGACAGGTATAATTCACGATTCACCCGATTTCTTGTCTACAACCCCATTTAAAAATACTGGAGCCACTTAACCCACCTACTGCTATTGTCCGAGGGCCGAAGGGTTAATGAGAATTATGCTAATGCTCAATCGGGGTTAATTTGCACGATTGTTGGGGCACTTAAAGCAAAAACGTAATTTAGACACGATAATTCTTGTACAGGTTATTTATTATATGGATGACTGAATATAATTGGATTTGGAATTAGTACATAATATATACTTATCTTATCTTATCTAGATGAGGGCCCTTTCGGATGCACTTCGACCAAGTAGGATCTTTTGTGCATTTGCCCTCTCCTTTATGTCTACTCCCAAGCTCGCTCCATCATTTCCACGAAACGGATGATGCAGCTTAGCGGGAGCACCTTGAATTCCTTTGGTTGCGGATAGCCGTTACCAAAGTAATTCAATCTTTGTCTGGCAAGGGCATGACATTCACACAATAAGTGTTCCATAGTCTCATCCTCCTCGCCACACATTCTACAGTCTAAACTATGCGATCGTCCCATCTTGGCCATAATATATACGTAAACCGGAAGACGCATCGTATGTAGACACAAGGTGGACTGATGACCTGGTAAAGGTCATCAGTACACCAGGGACACAAAGGAGGGACGCCTTTGTCCAGCACTGGATGTTTTTCGGCTGATATGATGATGATTATGTTTTGACTTAAACTATTGTGGCATGCCTACCGTATGCATAGAAAAATGGGCTAATATTAGTACAGAGTCGTGATAGAGGATTTCAGATAGGCCTAGTGAAGCCCCCAAAGGATTAACCTGACTTCATTGAGAAGTATTGGAAGACTACATATAATACATTCAAATAAAAATACTCTTTTCTCAAACATGCAATGAAATATTGACGTTGTGTTCTTCATAATGAGCTTCGAAGTGTCACGTTTCGGGCGCAGCGAGACAAGAGACACGTAATGGCATTATATACAAAATTGGAGGCCTAGGCCTGCAAGATGGTCTTTTTAATTTCCATTCTACAATTTGTGGCACAGGATCACGGCGTTCAGACATGAAAATTAAAGTTTGATGTTTTGGAGTTTTATTTATTATTTCATTGCATGTTTGAGAAAAGCACTATACATACCTCGGCGTGAAAGGGGTTGCCAGCCTCATAACTATCCGATCTCGCCACGCTCGGCCGTCCATACGTACTCGGCCAGCGACCCCTTACTTCCCGGCCTCTGTAGTAATGTACTATTATTGCACACCTCACACAAACAAGGCAGTTAGAATGAGAAAAAATACAATAACATGTATAGGTAGAGGTAGACAACAGGCGGTCCTATCTCTACATACTCGTAATACATCCTTGTCAGTTCATGTCCCATGCACCTACTTTAGGTCTCCCACAGACTGGCGCGGTCTGGCCGCGGCGGACAATAGCAAATTTGTCTTTAGCTGTCAAATTTACTATTGTCCGCCACCGCAGGCCGCGCCAGTGTGTTGCAGGCCTTAGTCGTATTATTAGACAAAAATTCAACTTAAAGAAAGAAAAACGCCCATACGCGACAGCGGACAGGAAATTTTGTTTACATTAACTTAGTGACATTTAGTTTGTTAACCTTTTATATATCATTTTAAATTATTATTGTGTAAGATTACTATTTTATTGTAAATTACCGTTTGACATGTAAAAGTGCCCTTGTGGCCTATTTGCAGAATAAAAAAAAAAAAAAAAAAAAAAATGTGACATTATATTTCGTTCCCATTTTATTATTGTCTATGCAACACCTTTGTCATTCAAGTTTTCATGTGTGTAAGGCCCTCTATACTTATTCTTCATATATGTACAGAAGGGACCCTGTAAGACGACCACCGGAGCAGAGGCTGACTAAAAAGGAGATGGCGGGCCGATTTCGTTTCGACGCGTTCTACAGGGTATTTTATTTAAACGGGGAAAGATCCGGAACTGTATACAGGTTGTAGTGAAGAGTGTTCCAGGGGTCAGAAAATTCAATCGACAATTAATTTACTTAACCACTTTCATGGACTAAAAATCCAATAGTTCCGAAGACAAAATTTCAGAACTCCAGCTTATTATCCAAGATCTATAATATAATAGTATACCTACCTTGTTTCAGGTTGTAACACCGCCATCTATATGGTACCTTGTGTACTAACACTATAATACATGTCAAGCCATAAATTAGACAGGTTGGTCGATTCTAAAAAGTATTTCACCAGCTTAATCCATTCTAAAATAATGAATACTTCTAGTTAGACATGGTTTATTTGTACCGCGAGTCTACTTGAGTTGTTGTTATACGCGGAAGGAACTATTATTCTATTATTTAATATTTTTACACAATGATTTGTGCTTCAAAATCAGCGATTTTACGAGATTCCCCAAATTATTACGACAGCAATACAATACATATTTTTTCTCTTTATTGCACAGCTCACACAGATAAAGAAGTTACAAAAGAAAACGCACAGAAGAGGTAAAATAACAGGCGATCTTATCGCTAAAGAGCGATCCAGACAGCCTGGACAGTGGAGAAATCCTATTTATTTATAATATTATAAATATGTTTAGATGTTTGTTACTCAATCACACTAAATCGGCCAACCGATTTGGATGACATTTTACACGTACCAGTCAGCATCAAAAGTAGCTACGCAAACGAAGACGTCAAAAGTCTTTATTAAAAGGGAATAAGCGCTTTTGACGTCTTCGATTGCGTAGTAACTTTTGATGTTGACTGTACAGGTTTATAGCCTGGATTAAAATATAAGATAGTTTTTATTCCGGGTCCATGTAGCCGTAAGCGGAAGCGGAAGCTAGTGAATAATAAAACCAAGTGGGTAGGTGGAACGACTAAAGGCATAAAGTAGTCATTGTCCTGAAAGAGCATTAAGCCAAGTTAAAAGTTTAAACACCGCATTGTATGTAAGCCACCGCGTCACTTACTCGAACTTAATGGATGTTGTTAAAAGTGTATGGTGATCAATCAGGAAGCGCGCCAGAGAAACTTTAGGCTAAAGTCACTTTGGTGTATTTGGGGGAAGAATATTTATAGAGGTGATATTAACAGTAGATGAAGGGTTTAAATGTTTTGACATCAACCGTGCAAACCATTCGTTTATAAACTACTAGCTTCCGCCCGCGACTTCGTCTGCGTGGACCCGGGATAAAAACTATCCTATATTTTAATCCAGGCTATAAACTATCTTCGTGCAAGGTTAAGCCGTTTAAGCGTGATTGAGTAAAAAACATCTAAACATCTAAACATCCAAACATCCAAACATCTAAAATTTCGCATTTAAGTATAATATTAGTAGGATGTATTGAGATTTTTATTTGTCTATGTTAGATTATTATCTTAGTAACTAGTGACTGTAACCTGTAGAGCGAGGTCTAGTCTAATCATCTCATCAAAATGATTACTTTTTCATATTTCCAAAAACTTTGTCGTAAAAAAAAGACTACATAATCATCGGACCTGCTCACAAGTTTAATAAAACAACGGACAAACTACCATACATATCAATATAAACTTATTTTAAAACATAAGTGCGACGTGTTATGCAATTTCGTGGTGTCAGTTAACCGACCGCGAAAACGCCGGAACTTGACTCCCTGACTGTCTGTCTTATGTTGAATTCACACGCATATACAAAATGGGACTATTCCGCGACATGTTTCGAACTCTTCGGGAGTACTTCAGGATGGATGTTTTCGCGGCAGTGTCGGGCAGCACTCAAATTCGTGGAGTTATTCAAATTATTTAAAACATGTTGAGAGTTCAAATAATGATGAAAGTGAATAAAGGTTTGTCAAGATCGTAGCAAGAGGAAATCCGTGATCTATGCCCCTCCGGGAAATAGGCGTTATTATATGTAAGTATGAAAGTGAATGAAGCAAAAAAGGTTTGTCAAGATCTTAGCAAGTGGGAATCCGTGATCTCTGCCTACCCCTCCGCGACAGAAGCGTGATTATATGTATGGAGGTATGTAAAAAGTGAAAGGAGCAAGAAAAGTTTGTCAAGATCGTAGTAAGTGGAAATCCGTGAACTCTGCCTACCCCCCGGGAAACAGGCGTGATTATATGTATGTATGAAAGTGAATAAAGCAAGAAAGGTTTGTCAAGATCGTAGCAAGTGGAAATACGTGATCACTGCCTACCCCTCCGAGAAATAGGCGTCATTAAATGTATGTACAGTCGCGGAATGAAAAGGTTGACCACTTTTGGACCTTAATGGCTTTGAAATAAGGCCGAAAAGTGGTCAACCTTTTCATTCCTCGACTATACAATGATGTAATATAAAAAAGAGGTAGATACGTCGTCTATACGCATTTCCTTGTTTCATAATGGCCAACAAATGTGACAGCATACGTTTCCATTGACGACGCGAAACTGAGGCCAGTTGGTGCAATTGACTCGCATTTTAGTGTGCCGCTTTTGAAGCGCTTATATATAACCTATCTACCTCGTTTTTATATTACATCATTGTGTATGTAAGTTTAATAAGACTATTCCCTGTTGTATTCACTTGTTAAACTCGCCAACCAACTAAAGCGACAAGGTGCTAACAGCTGGTCCCGCTGGAGTTGTGTCTTGTAAGACTTACTCCCTTAATAACGCTGTAATTGTGTTCCGGTGTCAGTGGTTTGGTATTACTTGGATGCTGTTTTATCGAAGTTTCATAACTTCCACGTCGAGAGTTTATTGTATCGTATTAGCTGAGTCGGGAGTTCGTTATTTATTTATACTAAGATCACTGTGGCGTCTTCACGAAGTTACAGCTATATTACTAGTGACTGTGAGCTGTAGAGCTGAGGGGTAGTCACGTAACGTTTCAAACGCGCGTTACAATTTAACCGTAATTTTTCCATACCGATATCATCATCATCATCATTATATCGGCCGAAAGACGTCCACTGCTGGACATAGGCCTCCCCCAAAGAGTGCCACAATGGCCTCCCCCCAAAGAGTGACATTTAGATCTACATGACGCGCGTACAAAATGTACAAATGCGTTACGTGATCGACCTGCTGGCGACCGAAACCGAATCGACAAAAAATTAACGATATCATCATCATTATCATCATATCAGCCAAAAGACGTCCAATGACCGGCCAAGGTCCACAAACGATATAAGTATAGGATTTAAACTTAATTATTGAACCTGTTCACAAAAAATCTCGAGATTCGGTTGAAAAATGCAGGTGCCCCCCTATATATTCTCTAACTTGTTTTAAGTTCACCTCAACGCTCACCCACAAATATATCTTGACACCGCGATGCGTAGTAACTAAGGGTAGATAAAGGTTTAGTTTCGTGACGGCTGACCGGCGCGGGGTAAACCATCAATAGCAAACATCAGCCGGATAGACGCTGCAAGTACGATTTTTTTTACAAACGTGGCGACTGACCCGCTACGAAGCTAGAGCACCAGTAAATTATGTTTGGCCTAAAGGACTGTTTGAGAATTTGAGAATGCCTTATGGCATTAAGTTCGCCTTTTGTAAGCGTGGTGCAAGGGTATTTAAAATTGGATTTGGAATGCTTTTCATACAGTCCCTAATCCTTCATTTTTAACCGACTTCAAAAAAACGGAGGAGTTTCTCAATTCGGTTGTATTTGGTTTTTTTTTGTTTTTTTTTTTTTTCAATGTTTGTTACCTTAGAACTCCGTCATTGATGAGCAGATTCGTATTTTTTTTTGTTTGTAAGTATAAGCTTCCAGGTGGATCCCATTTTCTTCAAAAATTGAATTGAAGGATCTCCTCAATTATATTAGATACGCGTGTAGTGATTTTGGTGTTTTCTATTATAACTCCAGCCCGTCACATAACTCCACCAAATCATAAATTTGGTGGAGTGGAATTGATGATTAAGACCACAGATGACATGGAAATCGTCAATTATGTACTTAAAAGTACAATAAGTACCTATACCACAGATTCTGATAAGATTCCGTTGAAATAGCAATTAATGAAGTGCCAAAGGTGATCCTTGTAGAATCGACGGAAGTCCTCAAATATAAGATATAAGTGAGAACCTGTAATTGGCTATATGGTTTTATTATTTTGTCTATAAATATGTTGCGCTATTGGTTTCCCATGTATCAATAAATAAATAAATAAATAAATATTATCCGCCCACATACTTACAGCGATTCGGATTTTTTCTCTAATAATCAACGCATTTGCTCTCGGAAATCAGTTCATGTGGTAAATTGGAAAAAAACCATGTGGAACTGTTCTCGTGTCTTGGCGGAGTTTTAACCGACTCCAAATTAGTAATTGGAGTCGGTTAAAACTTTATGTTTAAAGTAAATTATATTATATTATGTTTCTAAAGTAGAAGTAGAGGCGAAATGGATTTCTTAGCATATGAGCTATTAAATTTTGTACCAGCTTACTATTTATACGTTAAGGTGGTTCGCAGACAATACAAAACGTTATTTAACATTCGCAGGCTAACGGCGTGATATTTTAAGAAACTTTTAGGTAACAAACTTTCATAAATTGGCTTTCCATTTGCGCAAAATTCCCCCTTTCCTAGAGTAAACTTGTATAAACTATAATAATCTGAGAAAAATAGTTTTCCCAAATTACCACGTCCCAAACTAACTTCTCAAATTAATCTAGTTTATACAAGTTTATTCTAGGAAAGGGGGAATTTCGCGCAAATGGAAAACAAATTTATGATGTTACATAAGTTTCTTGAAATATCACGCCGTTAGCCCGTGAATGTCAAATAACGTTCTGTATGGTCGGCGGACCACCTTAAGTAAGGCGGTGCATTGGAAATTATCGTGTGCTTTGAAACGCCGTTCTGACTAGATTAAGAAACAAGAAGGTCTGATTTTCAGATATATGATTCTTGACTATATGATTGTTTATCTGATTTGATCGATACATGATTGCTTAAAATTTCCTCAATAGAAAAAAAAAAAAGTTGGGTCTGTATGTTTTGTTTTTTTACTCAGCCTACTCAAACGATACGATAGTATTTTATCTCATCTAAAATCTCACTTGATGAAATTTAAATACAACTTCACTAAGTTAGGTATTTATCAATATTTGTCCAAAAAAGCCATTCCCGAAAAGTGTTACATCTCTTTTTCACGTGCGCGGAAGGCATAAGCGTATCTCTGTCTAGGAGGCGTGTTCGACTCAAATCAAGGCACCCCCTTAAGGTGATTAACGAGTACACTTGGACGAAGTCGCGGTCAATAGCTAGTAGTATATAATAACAATAATTAGCCCTAGAGCGTTCCGTCTGAGAACGCAACAAAGTTAAAGGTAGCGTCAGTATTAACAAGTGTAATGGAAATTGCATAAGTGCAGCTGTGTGCGAGTTGAAGTGGAATAAGCAACGATTTAACGTGCAGAATTGTTCGGAAGTTGGGCATTATATCAGCGGCGTTTGTGACAGGCGGTTTGTGTTAGCAAAACATGAACAATACAACATGTGACTCCTAAGTCGTGAACAGATTTTTTATCCAAGTCCTAACCCAACTGCTGCTTAGCGTGATAATTAGGGGCATATACGAGTATATGTATATTTTTTAAAGACTGACCAGCTCACCTGAAGGCACCGTATATAACACCGACGTGAACCAAAATAGAATAATTTATTGAATTGATAGAAATGTTTTATTTTGGTAACTTAAGGTGGTTCGATTTCCATACAAAACGTTATTTGGGCGTTTTTCAAAAAAAGTGTACAAAACTTTTTTTTTTCAGATTTTGTTTTTTTTGGTTTTTTTTACTCAGAATCGTTGACACTATCGATCGACATACAAGAAAAAAAGTGTCCCAGATCTAGACTACTAAGACCTAGAGACCTAGAGACTATGTAAGTTTGTTCTTCCAGTGCGTCACGACTCACGACCATATACATAAAAAAAGACTCCATACAAAAATGTGACGATCTGGAATGGAAATTTTTAGACACTTTTTTTCTTATATGAGGATCAATAGTGTCAACGAAAACGTAAAATAAACCGAAAAAAAACTAAATCTGAAAAAAAAAAGTGTTGTACACTTTTTTTGAAAAACGCCCATTTGACATTCGCAGGCTAACGGCGTGATTTTTTAAGAAACCTATGTAAGTAACTTTCACAAATTGGCTTTCCATTTGCGTGAAATTCCCCCTTTCCTTGAATAAACTTCTATTAACTAGAATAATTTGAGAAAAAGGTTTCCCAAAGTATGACGTCACAAACTAATATCTCAAATAATTCTAGTTTATCTTTTAAAGACTGACCAGTCTCACTTGAAGGCCATCCACGAGAGGAAGTATTATATAAGGCCGACGTGAACCAAAATAGAAATATTTTATTTTGGTAAGCGTCCGGCTTAAAAAGCATAAAACTCGTCTATTTATTAAAACGAATTATTTCAAACCGCTCACTCAGTGTCTGAACTATATTCCCAGCACGTTTATTCAGAATTTTATTATGCGTTGCTGAATATTTAGTACTCTACAGAATCCGGCATAATTTTCTATTTTTCTGTTCTCTCGGAATTTCTTCCTTTCCCTGGGGAATCGAAGAATTCACTAAAATTCACGCTGAATAGTTATGTTGGCTAAATGGTTTCTTACACACAAATGTGATGTAACACTTCACCTCAATGATGTAATATAAAAAAGCGGTGATACGTTGTCTATACTTTATAAATTCCTTGTTTAAAAATGGCCACCAAATCTGAGCTGAGACACGTTTATACGTACCATTGACGACTGAGTTTTAAAGAGGTACGTTTACGTTTGTTATATGAAATTCTTTGTTTAAAAATGGCCACCAAATCTGACAGATGCGCCACGTTTATTCGTACCATTGGCGACGCGACACTGAGGCAAGGTTATACAATTGACTGAGTTTTAGTGTGCCACTTTTGGAGGGCTTATAACCTATCTACCTCTTTTTTATATTACATCATTGCTTCACCTAGAGTGTAAGATATAAAAACTAAAGACTTTGCCGACTGTACTATTTTTTGAACAATCATGAATTACTTGTTCGACGGGTTGCTCTTGTGCAGTTTAGTTGCTATACGTTTTCTCTCCGTCATATCAGCGCGTGGCGAATTTACCACAATGGTAGCAAATAAGCATACGGCTTTACACCCCGTTCACACTGCGTCCGTTTCCGTGTCCGGGAGGCATCCGTCTCTTTCGCACTTGGGCGAAACATCGCAAGCGAGAAAAAGACGGAGAGAAAACGTATAGCAACTAAACTGCACAAGAGCAACCCGTCGAACAAGTAATTCATGATTGTTCAAAAAATAGTACAGTCGGCAAAGTCTTTAGTTTGGGCGTTGCATTGGAAATTAGCGCGTGCTTTGAAACACCGTTCTGACTCGATTAAGAAACAATTAGTCTGATCTTCAGATATATGATTCTTGACTACTTATACGATTGTTTATCTGATTTAATCGATACATGATTGCCTATTTGCTCGACAGAAAAAAAAACAAAGTTGGGTCTTTATTTTCCTTTTTTTACTCATATCGGAATTTGCCAAAAAAGCCATTCCCGAAGAGCGTTGCATCTCTTTTTCTCGTGCGCGGAAGGCATAAAGGTGTCTCTGTCTAAGGGGCGTGGTCGACTCGAATCTAGCGGACTCAACTTTTGAAGACGATCATTTTATTAAACGAGCGAGGGAAGCAAACAAAGTTCTTCCTTTCAGTTTGTGCAAAAAATTTTTCGTATGTTCACCGTCTGTCCGACTGTTGTTCTCTACAGACGGGCTATCGCGAAACGAAACCGAACTTCGTTCGTGTATCTCCCTCTCTATTGCTCGAGCTAGCAAGTGCGACAGAGACGGAGATAGGTACATAAACGAAGTTCGTTTTCGTTTCGCGGTTACCCTCTGGTCGCATTTCTCAATGGGAGCCGCAGGTCGATCACGTAACGCATTGTACGTTCGTTAGGTAGATCTCAATGTCAATTTCTATATGGAAAAATGACAGTTGGATTGTCCTAACGCGCGTTCGAAACGTTACGTAACTGTCCCTAAGGTTCAATAATTATATAGAATTTTGTTGAAGAATCAGTTTTTCGAAAAAAAAAAAAACAGAAACAGGCTTGGGAGTACAGTCACGGGACACAATATGTAGACACCACAAAGTCTCAAAAATATGTACACAGACCTTATTTCTGCAACAATAATGTTGTAGTATACATACTTATTTATGAAACTTTGAGTGAATACAAATTGGTGCCCTTGACTGTACTAGCTCACAGGAACCACTAACTATTAGTTTAAAATAGATTGGGCAAAGTATCTGTAGTATAATATGATTATCATTATCCTGTTTCTTAGTCTTAACGCCTCAATGCACTTTAATAAAACCAGTCTTTAACGCACCCTCTTAATTTCCATTATTTCCACTCTAACTTCTTTGTAATATTAAAATTAAGTCATCCCCAACACTTGACACTTCGTAAAAAGCAAGAACTGTCAAAAATAATTAGGATCCTGTTGTCTCATGCTCGGTCGCGTCCTTTTTAAAGTCCATCAAAGCCTTTGGCGGGCCTGATTTTTAGGTTATGTCCGTTTAGAAGGCAATCGGTTGGAAACCAGTGGCTGGTCGATTGATTCTTGTTAATGGAAGTTGATAGAATTTGTTTTCTCATACATGATCAAACACATTGTATGTTCCGCCCGTGGACAAAATTGAGAACATTTATTGACCACACTTAACTACTTTCATTTTACTGATTCGGATGCCTTTTTGAAATCCATACTTATATTATTATATTATAGTAATTCTATCTGTCTGCTACGTTTTCGCTCTTAAACCGTTGAACTAATTTAGATGAAATTTGGTATGGAGAGAGTTTAAGAGGGTGCGGTCCATAATTCTCATTTATTTATTTAATCATATGGCATACATTTAAAATAGGCAATTTAGTTTCACATTAACAATATTCGATACAAGAGTAACAAATGGACAGGACATTAATTTAGTCAGTATTCAAATGTCAACATTCAGGGTGTACCTAATACTCTCATGATATAATTTCATGTTATTAACGTTTAATACATATAATTGACGTTAGATATAATAACAATAACTATATGTTCATAAGAAATAAAGTTTAGACACCATTAAAATAAAAACAGCTGTATAATACAGATAGAGAGTGGTGCGTCTCACGAGATATAACAACAATATATATAATTTCATATTAATAACGTTCACAAGATATTATGAACGTTAGCTATAACAATAAAACCCATACTTTTATAAGGAATAACGGTCAGCTGACATAGGTAATATTCATTTTATATTCTATAACACTGAAATTGACTAATTGCAGTCCGTATAACATACATAACGTGTAACGAGCATAACACAAAATATCTTTTCGTATAACATACATAATGTATAACAATCTTAACACATGGTATATTTTAGTATAAGGATTATAATGTAGTAGATTAGGTTAGAGTAGCCGGAAAAAGGGGGCTCGAGGGGCGAAGCATTTGTTTTTTTACTGAGGGGGCTTTGCACCTCGAGCCCCCTTTTTCCGGCTACCCTAACCTAATCTACTACATTATAATCCTTTTTTAACCTCAGGTGTTATGAATATTATAAGCTATCATCGATATCAATTGACATTATATCTAAATAACGTTATACCTTCCGAAAATATATATCTTGAAATTATTCCTTTCGTTCATTATATGCAGTGAATGTTATACTAAACAAGCTTATACAAAGTGAGCCTATATAATATGACTGTTATATGATAAGTTCTTATACCTAGTATTACTAACGCTAGTCAAAGTAATAAAGGTGCCGATAAATTCGAGCAGTCACTTGTAATGAGCGCACGATTGTTACGTTACAGGGAAAATCTCACAAAATAAACAGGGGCTTTCTATATATAGTGAGCCTTGTAGCGAGCACTTGGCGAATCGACAGTATATTCGAGGTTTTTTGCCGAGCCGAGCAATTCTACTATTTTTTTTATCGTTTGAAGGTTTGATTTATCTTATTGTTCCGCCGCCGTCCAGCTCGCCCACACCTGCTGGTGGATCACGTAATGCATTATAGGTACGTTAGTTAAATCGAAATGTTAATTTTTATATGGAAAACCGGCCAAGTGCGTGTCGGACCACGCGCAGTTTAGGGTCCCGTAGTGGCCTGTCTGCCTTAGTTACATTGACGTGCGGTGCGGTTGCGTCAGCCGAATTTGTACGCAAATTGGCCTTTCCAAGTACAGATCAAGTTGGTCGACTATTACTCGGTAACTACTTATGCCTTTGTCCGTGATAGTTTTTCTTTTAAATTCATTATATGTACCTACTACGAATTTTTTCACATCCCCCGTAGTAGCCATTTAGCCGGCAGGGGGGGGGGGGGGGGCGCATGACTCGAACAAAAATTAGGGTTTTAAAGCAAACGAATCACTGGTTTTAGGAAACCCATAACATTTTTGTACTAGCTATCCAACTATACCCATACCATGGGATTAACGAGAAAAAAAATATATGTCCCCGCTTTAGGAGTAGGAAAAGTACTTACCCTAAAAATTTTTTTTTTTCAATATTTTATTGTACTGTTTTGTCGGCGTGATTGATCTATATACCCATGCCGAATTACAGTTTTCTAGTAGTAATAGTTACTGAGCTAAGCCGAAGACGGACGGACAGACGGACAGACGGAGATGGCGAAACTATAAGGGTTCCTTGTTGACTACGGAACCCTAAAAATTACGGTTAATCTGTCCGCGAGTTTTTACTACTCGTTACGTGATTACCCGGGTTGTCTAATGTTTGGCCGAAATTTATATGCAAGAATATTCATTTGCCCGAATCACGTTGGCCCGATTTTCATTTGCCCGAACGATTCATTTACTAGAATAGTTAATTGACATACTCTTGTTTTCCCCATACATACATACATATCGTTATCCATATTATTAAGTGAAATAATATTATTTGGTAGAATATTTAAACGTCATACTAAATACTGTTTCTTTCCGAATCCATCCTGGAAATGTATTTGCTTATTACATTTCTATAGGCACTTGAAATTTGTTCATTAGTGTGGGTAATTTAAACAAGCAAACTTGCAAGCAAGCAAGATTTTCCGCTCTTTTATAAAAAAAATAACCTCGAAAACTATGGCGGCAGCTCCGCTACGCTTCGCTCCCTTAAGTCTTCTAACCTCTCCGTTATCCAAGTCGATTCCGCCCTAAAGTGTTGGCTCAACACAATATAGTTATCAGTATATTATTTAGAGTGTACCTACTATTGTGGCATTTATATGGAAGGCAAATGATAATTATGGATTACAAAGATGATAACAAATGATATTAATGAAATTGATATTATGGTAAACAGACATTTGGCATAATAATATGATTAATATAGTAAACAATGAGTATGACATATGAAATTATGAGAAACAACATTATGGCAATTGACTTCAATGGCGTATGAAATTCGGGCAAATGAAATTCTGGCAAGTAAGGGTATGCCGATTACCCGTCAGAAGTTTAATACATATAATAGAGCGTTCGCTGGAATTATCGTGAAAATGTTTCTAACTAAGTTTGGCTCTGTTTGTTGTGAAGTTCGACATATTTAAAAACGGCGAATGCTCTAACACTTCTTTACATGTGAATGCTGAAGTTCTGTCCGCACCTTAACTGGTATTAAAGCTACGTAAATTTCGATTCGTACGGGAGCTTTCTATTTCCCCTCACATATTATTTAATTTAGCGAACGTCAAACACACCCTGCACCAGCTATATTTGTAATCGACATAAGTCACAGGGCCGGTGACGGCGTTTACGCCGTTCCGTTGCAAGGGTAGTATAGTGCTAATTATTTTCACCGGCGGTTAATTGGTCTGAACGAACGGAATTATTGTGAGTCTATTATTCAGTTAACACGGGCAGCAATTAGTGTTTTAAATGTGCGCATAATTAGCTAATCACAATATTCAAAATAAGGTAAGGTGCAGAGTAGCAAAATATTTGACGACCTCTTTAGCCTAGTTGGTAACCCTGCCTACGAGCTAGAGGTCCCGGGTTCGAATCCCGGTTACGAATGTTTGTTTTTAAGTATTTATTTATCTATATAAGTATGTTTATCCGATATCGTCGTCTAGTACCCATAGTACAAGATTTGCTTAGTTTGGGACTAGGTTGAATTGTGTAAGATTGTCCGAAAATATTCATTAATAAACAATATCTCGCTCATGTGAAAGGCTGCTCCAAATGAGGTACTGGGGTAATACCTCCACCTTTAAGGGTCACCAGGACGCTCGACTATCCATACAAACGTTTTGCGACCGGTTAGTCTAGTGGGTAGTGACGCTGCCTACGAAGCTGAAGGTCCTGGGTTCGAATCCCGGTAAGGGCAAATATTTGTGTGATGAGCATGAATATTTGTTTCTGAGTCATGGATGTTTTCTATGTATTTAAGTATTTCTATCTATTAAATATGTCGTCGTCTAGTACCCATTACACAAGCCTTATTGAGCTTACTATGGGACTAGGTCGATTTGTGTAAGATTGTCCCCTAATATTTATTTATTTATTTATTTTAGTTCTCACTTTAAAAAGACATGCTAGACTAGGATATCGACGCCATATCTAGGTCGGAAACAAGTTTTTGTTGGTAGAAATTACTAGTCTGGTAGATAATGCCTGTGTCATTTAGTACTTTTTTATATTTTGTGCAAAAAAGTTCAAGTGTATAAATGAATTAATTATTAACAGTAATAATCACCATAATAATGAATAGCTCCTGAAATATCGAGGATATTACTAATTTTTTTGCCCCCGCGCACTGCTCTAACAAGAAACGGCCACTTTTTCTCCCTAGAGCAGTAATTTATATTTCGTCACGTTTCCACTCCGCAATATTTGGCCACTTTTCCCCCATTAGGCTTAGTTGTGTACGTATTTCAGGCCTTAATGCGTAGTGTGGTCATTGTGGGACTGCGACAGCTTTATGAGAATTTAGTGGGGATTAAGCGGGACGGCAATGTTAGCTTCATAATGTGAAGGGAATATTACGCTTATGTGTTTAGTGATTTAGGAGCGCACGTCTGTTCTATTAATATCATTAATGATGTATGAAATCATGTTTGTTGGTCTTTCCGGATATAAATGGACGCGATGTTAGTTAGTTAGTTAGTTTTACTGGGCTTTTTTTCCGCAAGTCGACATCCAGTGTGCCTATTTTGCGTGAATCGGTGGGGTAGCGCTACTCTAACCACCCCAGCTCCTCCAGGAAGTTTGTGAGTGCCTTGGTGTTGCTGACTGCGTTCAATAGTGTGTCCGGAGACCCTAGGTGTTTTTTCCTGTATACTTCTACCTGCTTACAGTCCAGTAGAATGTGTTTAGTTGTTTCTTCTGCTTCCATGCACGCTCTGCACATGGGGCTGTCTGTGATACCTAAGTTATAGAGGTGTCTGTTCAGAGTGTTATGTCCTGTTATTATTCCAACTATCTTGCGTTGTTGGCTTCTCTGTGTCCTCAGTAGTGCGGTTGTGAGTTTGTTGTCGCGTTTCGACAAAATCTCTTTAGTCTGTCTGCATGTGTCTATCTCCTCCCAGTATCTTTGGTGTATCTGGACGCGATGTTTTGCATGAAGTTATTTTTAGTCACAGAGATTTCGTACAGCGGGGCGAGCACAACTGACGCCGCGCCGCGAAGCGAGTCGAAAAAGATCTACCCTCCTCTTTCTAATTTGCACGGTGCGAGTGAGATCAAGAGACGCTGAGTCGCGCGGGAAGCGACAGAGCGGCAAGTTGTGCTAGACGTAGGTACAGTTGTCGTTTTTAAGACACATTACTCAACTAGCTGACTCTAAATTGAAATCTGATGTAAAATAAACACATATTATAAGGTTAACCATTCATTACCTCCTGGATGTTTGGCGGATGATTGCACGAGTAATCTATGGCCATTGTAATTTAAAAATAAATTAACGCTGTTTTGAGAAAATTATATTTCGTCGAGTTTCTTTCTACATTCAGTGCTGGAAACCCGACTGGCGGGCGCTTACGCCGTAGTCGCTTATCGCGACATACAACAAAAACCACGGTATTGACAATGAGCGTAGCGCGTAGCGATTTTTGGCAGTGAATGCGTTAAATTCTTAAAATTCCGAAGGAAAATATGTAACTTTCATTATTCCTCCGTGTTTCTATCTTATGAGCGTGATCCATTTTAGACCACCTTCCCTTTAGATTAAACAAAAGTCATATGCATCTGAATTATACCTTATCTATGAGTAGTAGGTCTGCGAGTCTGTTTACAAAAAAAAAACCTGAGTCGACAGAAAAATAATGAAACTATCGAACCTGCTCACAGCTGTAGAGGCAGCTGGACAGCCGGACATACGGAATAATTTTGGCCCAAGCTACATCAGATAACTTCGTTCGCTTAGCTCGTTTGTCAACTAAGGTCAAACGTATCCCAATTATAATAAAACATTGTACGAAGTCGCTTTACCAATGTATATTTGAGATCGTCTGCACTATTTTACATTCCATCTTGTCCACCCGATGAATAATGTGAATACGGTATAAATATGCGATTGCTCGCTGCATACTTTTGCAGCAGTTAAGAATACAATATTGCCACTAAATCACAAATAATGTCCAAAGAACAATAAATCACGGGAATAAATGTGCTTTCGTACCGAGACAGTCATTTGTATCGATTTTATTGCATTCAATGCATTTGGGAAGTGCATTGTGGTTAAAGTATTTTCAAGGGGCATTTTAGTTTTTTGATGTGAGCTTGCAATATCACGGACTAGTGACGTAGACCCCACAAGATGGACGACCTTGGTAAAGGTCGCGGGAGTCCGCTGGA
Source organism: Epinotia ramella (assembly GCA_947578815.1). Taxonomy (NCBI): domain Eukaryota; kingdom Metazoa; phylum Arthropoda; class Insecta; order Lepidoptera; family Tortricidae; genus Epinotia; species Epinotia ramella. The sequence continues at coordinate 1,036,826 of OX388221.1, forward strand.
TGTGGGTGGCGCAGGACCGGTCAATGTGGTAGTCTTTGGGGGAGGCCTGTGTCCAGTAATGGACGTCTATAGGCGGGTATGATGCGTGACGCAGATACAATGTTAACCAGTCGAATTTTGTTAGTGGGAGCGACCCTGCCTGTGAAACTTTCGGTCCTTGGTTGGAATCTTGGATCTACATCCAATGGATCTTGAACGGATAGATATAAATACTACTATTTATATACAAGTTGCAAAAATATAGCTACACGCTACAGCGTCGCACGGGAACATAGCGTTGATTAGCCATGAATTGAATTGAATATAGCTATCATCGTCTAGTTAACACATTCACTGTCAAGAATCGCTTTGCGCTGTACGCTCGTAGCCGATTCCGAGGTTTTCCCACTAATTACACGATAGCGCCTACGGCGTAGGCGCCCGCTAGGCTTTATCCTGAAAGTGTAAACCGGCATTTTTTTATAAAAATATGACGTTAATTAGTGTTGCCAAATTATTTGCAGCCAGAGACTCTATCAAGGTAATTAAAAGATTGTAAAAACCCTTATTGTCGCTAAAAGAAACAAAGTAACCGCCAAACTGTCACAACACTCATTATTATTCCATAAGTCTATACAAAAACGTGAGCCAGACGTGAAAAGCCTACCAACGGGCGACGCTGGCAATTATTGCATTATGGCTGTCAATTTCGCCCGAGGGTCCGTCAAATTAGATTCTTGACGGTCCTAAGTCAACTATCGCGAGCAATAAATGTAGACAAGACTGAGTTAGGTCAAGTCAGGGGGTGTAATTTGTGCAGTTTGAAGATCGGGGTTAAGAGTGAATGGGTCCAGTATAAATAGAGGGTTGAACGGTTACACTACATAACCCCGAAGAGTCATTTTCTCCGAAAAAATATTTTTTCCGAATTTCATAATTCCGAAAACCATGTTCCGCTATTTTTTTATCTTTCAGGATATAATACTAACCCAACCTAACCTATTTATGTATTTCATTTAATAATCTGCGTCCAAATTTTCGATCAGCGGTAAATGGCGTTCGGAATTTTGAAATTTCAGAATATGATGCTTTCGGACAAATGACTCTTCGGAATTGTGTTCTCGGGTTAAACGCGCGTAAAGTGCTGATCACCTTTGTACCGGGCTTTTTAAGAGTTCCCAGCACGGTCCATACAAACGTAGTTCGGATCTCATTTTAAAAGAGCATACTGCAATAACAATAAACATTTTAAACACACAGGTATCAGCCATATCTAAGTCGGAAATTAGTTTCTGTTGCTATAAATAAAAATAGAAATATAACATACTGGGAAATATAATACTGGGTCCTGTAACACAGGGTTTCCTAGCTCAGGACACAGGGTCATGATTTATATTGTAATGTTGCAAAAAAACCATTAGGGACTTTGTATGAAAAACAAAAATATTTTATATATTTGGGGACAATCTTACACAAATTGACCTAGTCCCAAACAAAGCAAAGCTTGTACTATGGGTACTAGAAAACGTTATACATCCTTACTAATATTATAAATGCGAAAGTGTGTGTGTGTGTGTGTTTGTTTGTCCTTCTTTCACGTCACAACGGAGCGTCGTATTAATGTGATTTTTTGTATGGAGTTTAGAGGCTGGAGAGTGACATAGGCTACTTTTTCCAGCGCGAAAACATCTAATTCCCACGGGAAAATTCAATATGTTATATTTTCCTAAAACCACGCGGGCGAAGCCGCGGGCATCAGCTAGTACTTATTTAGATAAATAAATCTCAGGAACAAATATTCATGCATTACAGGTCAACATACTCTCTACGCTTCGTTTTCTAGCAACAGAAATTTCTTGCCGACCTAGATATGGCGGATTTCATTATGTATACAAACTACAAAGTTCCATGTTGTTCAAGCATGCCGTTTTAAAATGAGAACGAAACTACGTTTGTATGAAGAGTCGAGTTCCTTGGCGGCTCTTAAGGACATTTTTAAACTGCCATACAAAGTTGTCAAACGCGTGAAAGCGAGATGGCATCGTGTTCAGCTGCTATGAGTTCGCTTGTACCATAAGTGGAGAGAAATGGTCAAAATTTCGTAATCCATTTTCTGCTAAACGAAAATATAGTGGCACTCAAATACGACCTGAAAACGTTGTAAATAATATAATTGCTATAAGTTATCATAATAATCTAATAAACTTAGATATGTGTATTCTCAAACATCCAAATTAGATTAAAATTTTGACTAATTTATTCCAAAATCTCGCTCAAATTTAGCTTCATTAAGTGTGATTCTCGCATTGCCAACTACGAAAGCCCTGAATCATAAATTGCCTTATCTAGCCTAAAACGTGCTTAATATGCTTTTAATATGATTACCTAGGCTGCTGTAACGATGCTCTATGGCACAGGTAATTTCAAATGAACTGGAAATTACTGGAATTTACTGAAAATTATGCGAGATCGTGTTAATGGGTTTTTAAATTAAAAATTGTGCGATTGCATATTAAAGAGCTTTTTAGAAGAGGTATTTGAATTGTCGTATTCAAATCATATTGGTGCGACATTAGTAAAGCGCAATCGCCCGCGCCAAAATAAATGCCATCTCTACTGAGATACGTCTACCCATAAAATACTCCTAGGTAAATAAAGTCGAAAGAAAGTAAAAGGGATGGAAGGTCAGATGGCTTTCGTAAAACTAGTGCCTATGTCAAATCTTGTGATTGGTGTCAAAGCGGACCCTGGGCTCCTTTAAGGCACAACCAGGAATAACGCTTGGAGGATGGAGGATGATGATATACCTTACAACATGCAATATGTTACACTAGGAGAACTTATTAAAAGAAATAAAAAATTAAAGTGTCTTAAGTAATGTAATTCAAGAAAATTAAAATTAAATCAAAAATGATCCCAAGGACGGATCCCTGCGGGACCTTTCCATAAGACTGGCTGCGTTCCGCCTGCTATGCCGATCAGTTGCCCTATTTTATCCGGATACTTAAGACCATTTTGAAAAATCTTTCACTAATATCTTCAGAAGGAACACAGCTTTTATTTAATCCCGTGATTCCGCCCATGCTTATAATGGACTTGAACCAGTCCCAAAATCGATAACTTATCCACGAGATTTCCCAATCTCAATACTTTTTCCGCCACATTAATAATCTTCGAAAGCTAATCGACATTCCGTTAACAGAAAATAACCCTAAGCGCGAGATCAAACGTCGACAAGTGCCACTCGCCTTACAAGTGGCGAGGCAAGTAGCCAGTCGAGTGCACCTCACGCTTAAGTGCAGAAAAAAGGTGTAGCTTGACAACAATGAAAGAGACAAAGCAGTATTGCTATTTGACTGATGGTTAAATTTTAATTTTTTTATGAAACTTCAATAATGCACTGTTAGTATCAATGACTAGTAAATTATAATAGACTGCCAATATCTAAAGGTTTCTTTAAATTAATTAGTTAATTTGATATAGAGATTTAGACAACGTGCAAGTTAACACAATTTAAATTCAATATTTATTTCAGTTAGTTACAATAAATTAAATTAAAGTTAGTCACAAAATAGATAACTAAATACTATTCTTACATTTATTGAATTATTTAGCCCATAAATCTCATCTCTCTCTCATCTACCGTCTCATAAATCGACAGTCAATACGGTCGGCGCCGACCGCCACCTGGGTGCTGCTACAATACAATAATGTTCAATTGTTCAGTACCTATTTTAGATATTATAGGTAAAGAAGGAGAAAATATGATATTGTAGTGACAGAGCTGTAGCCTTTTGCCCACATCACTTCAATGTTATGAAATACCTAACTGTTATAAATTACATATGAAATTCAGTACGAGTAAATAGCGAACCATTAACTGTTTAAGCACATAGAAGCAAGCGGGTTAATTTACTAAATAGGCTCAATATGCGTACTCAGACATTTTATAAGCCCTAAAATTATTATATCAACGTACAAAGGAAGGTTATTTATGAGCCGTGGCTGCTACTTACACCGTACGTATACTACTTGGACACTTGGACCACAAGCGCCATTTACGGAAGACTCGACCCGGACCATCCTATACATATTCTTACAATGACCAGGGCCAGCCTATTCTGCACACAATGTGATCGAATATTTAAAACTAAGTTCGGCTTTGCGAGCCACATACGTGCTCATCAGAGAAAATTGTAAGGGTCGCCGTCGTCAGCTACGAAGAGGACCATACATATACGTATACTAATACTCACACTGATTATTCAAAGTGCATAAATAAATACATTCTTCTTCTCTGCAGTTCACTCTCGTCAAAGCGGTCGCGGCCACGTTTATGGCGTACTCGGTGGGTCTCCATCGGTGTTGTGCCAATTGCCAATGGTCGTCGCGTTAGCTATGACGCGCCACTTCAGGCGGTTTGTGGCATTGCGGAAGCACTGGGCTATGCTGGTCTCCGTGGCCTTTTCTGTCCATCCAGCGTGTTGGCGTTATGGCCTTTAAATACATTAACGGTTATTATAAGGTGCTTCAAAAGGAAGAAGACCAAACTGCCTGATGATGAAAATCCAATTTGAATATTTCAAAAAATTACGAAGGTACAACCGTTTTATTATAGCGTTTACAAAGCGCTAGAGGTTCGTGACGTTACAAACCTTACAAACTAGATACCACTGTGATACCAATTTTTAAATAAATAAAGGCAAAGGCATGAAAGTGGGGACAAGTCTTACTGAAAAGTAGGTTTGCTTAGGATTATCATTCACCACTACAGCCAGCCATTCATAGGATTTGATAAGATCCATTTACCATTCTAAATCACCAAACAAAACACTATTGTCAAATCTTCCCCTGACGCTGAAGACCGTAACATGAAGCGCATCTTCAGGGCTGATTTATCCACAGTAAACACATTGTCATGAAGCCACGACTACTCTGTCAAAAGTAAACTGAAGAGAGAGGATAACCAGGTCCGTATTAAATGTCACTACTAGCGACATAACATACGTGAGTTTAACCGTGTAATTAGTAGTATTATTTTAATCATGGCTTACAAATTTTGAATATAGTGGTTTAGCACCCATTACGTTAAGATAGAACTGTTTAAAAAAACCATGAAAAAAGAATGTTCACGGAAAAAATCCATCCCGACAAATAAAGCTTTGGCAAATGACTCATTCGGAGAAAACCTAAACCGTTTACTATTATAGTGTGTGCAGGAAAGACGCCGAGATTTCGTTTAATATTTTAGCCCCATTACGCCATGGTGTGAGGGACAGCCACTCGTTTATTTCAAGATTAATACAGAGGTGTGTTAGTGCAATTTCAACTCCCGCTCGCAGCACGTTTCGGCAATTAAGTGCTGCGTTGTGAAGAGTTATTGCTCCGAATGTGTCTTTACACGGTAAAGGAAGTTGGCGTGCTAAGGAAATCGAGAAATATAAACAATGTACAGATTTAGTGAATGTTTTACCATCGAGCAACTTGAAAGTACGAGTACAAACAAAGTTTTATTTATTTATTTGCGTCGGGCATCAAGGCCCATATTTACTAATAACAAACATACTTATCAAATAGCCGGCCTCAAAATCGCCGGAAAACAACACCCTTCGGCCAGATCTCAGGCCAGATGAATTGAAACAAAGATTAAATTCATTCAATCATTTAGCATTAGTTCACCTTATGTAGGTACTATAATTTCTTCTTTTGTGCAATAACGATTAAGTAAATCATCATAACTTAAGAACTTGGCTCTTGTCGGTGGAGTACCTAACTGTTCCTTCGGTCCTCGGCTAAGTTCTTTAGGTCCTTGAATGACACAACTTCTTTTACATGTGCACGGACGTGGGCCGAATGGGTCACCACGGAGTATGTTGTCAAAAAAGTGCAGGCCACTTTTCAAGACATGCGACTCTTAATGACATAATCCGCCGGTCTCTTGCCAGCATCAATGTGCCTGCTCTTCTTGAGCCGCCTGGCATTGTCAGAGATGTGGCAAAATACCTGATGGTGTTTCTTTGGTTCCATAGAGTTTGGGACGGATGCTTGTGTGGGACGCTAGCTGTACTACTACCTACTTCTAAAGCGGGTGCAGCGGCGGAAAATGTCGAAAATCTAAAACGTATTAAATATGTCTCGGCAGAGAGTACAACTTTGTCCCTTTTGGCGTCGAGACCCTCGGTCCGTGGGGTCTCAGTGCGCAAATTTGCGGAAATTGCGAAACGTCTGGTTGACGTAACTGGTGACCGAAAAGCTGGCGGCTTCCTCGCGCAACGCATCAGCATTGCAATTCAGCGAGGAAATGCCGCCAGCATCCTCGGTAGAATGCCTCGAGGGCCTTTTTTGAATTTTTTACTTAGTTTTAATTTAATTTAGTTAATGTTAGTTATCATCTTGTATATACTTTAGAAAATAAATGGATATCAACCTTTACATGTTAGACATGTTATATCCAATCATTTAGATGAGTCAATGTCAAATAAAGTTAATGTTCAAAACATTAACTTTATTTGACATTGACTCATCTAAATGATTGGATATAACATGTCAATGAGTCAATATATGAATAAATATATGAGTCAATGTGTGAATATGTCAATATATGAGTCAATGTCAAATAAAGTTAATGTTCAAAACATTAACTTTATTTGACATTGACTCATCTAAATGATTGGATATAACATGTCTAACATGTAAAGGTTGATATCGATATGCTGATCACGATTTGAGCCCGGAAATCAAAAAGGCTTCATCATACGAGCAATATGATAATATAGGCTTAAGACGTTTTTATTAGATAAGGCGTTTTAATAGTATCAAGGAATTTTGTAATTATTAATAGAGTAGGTAATTACAAATCTGTAATTGGTAAGAGTTAGCGCAGAACCGAAAAAAAGGCGCACTCGGGTCAGCCAAGATTAATTTTGGATCGCTGATCCAACGGAGTAAATAAGTAAGTAATCGAATAATCTTCATCGACATTACCATTACTATTATAATTATGTTATACAACTGAGACTAGGTAAGTATTTGATATAATTAATTGTTATTTTATTATGTTGCTACTTTTCTGTGTATATTGGAATGTGCATTTTTATGTATTAATTAATTTGACTTCAACTTTTACCTTAGAAAACACAAGCATCCAATGCCGCATAAAGAGCACTTTTAAGAAGTGCGGTCTTTCGAGCCGTATCCTAAGTAAATATTATAAGTATTATACATACTCAACCCATATTTTTCATATCGATTCCTTGCGCGATGGATACTGGTAATTTTGTACTAATTTCAGTACTTACAGTTTTATACATAGTACGGTTACACACACTAGGGACACTTAGAACTTGAGAGAATGAGATTTGAAAATCTCTAATTGGTGAAGAGGAATGATTAAATATTACAAATGACAACTTAGATATTTGATGTAACAATCGTTTTTACAGATAGGTGCTTATGACAGTACTATTATATAGGTACCTTCGATTTATCGATATTTAGTTTGTGCAGCATACGAGATGAATTTGTTAGTTTAAGCCGCGAAAAAGGTCCCCTCCTATCCTTATAATCCTACTAATAACATAAGGGTGGATTGCAAAAAAATTGTACGCAATAAAGGAATATTCACAAATATGTTACACAAATTTGGTAATTTGTATGGTTTTTTTTTGTGTAACACCAAAACGTCACACAAATGACACAAAAACGTCACACAAACGAAGCAAAATTGGCGTAGGGAAGGAAATAAAAAAAAATCTAAAGGTATTTTAAAATTCGAATATGCCCAGCCATTTACCTATTTATTTCGCCACCCAACTATGTAAAAACAGCAGTAAAAAACAGAGAAATTACCTGTTTAAGACATAACACAATATTGGTTTTTAAACATACTTTTTCAATTTTCGTGCCACAGCATAAAAACGAAAATGGCTATCGACACATGCGCTTCTGTTGATTGTAGCTTAATTGTTGCCCGACATTAAAATGTTACGGTTGCAGTCTTATCTGCAATAAAGCGCATAGTGTAGCGTTACACAGCTGACGTAGCACAAAGGAACGAAATCTTTCCCCGAACTTTGATATGAGATGTTGATATAAAATATTTGTTCTAGAGACCTGAAAAACCATGTCCTTGCAGTTTTACATGGTGTTAAGCAGACCTCAAGCACATTTCTTAGCCAGAGCTGTTTAAATCAAAATTATGTGTTTTGATTACTGTGAGTTACACAAAAGACAGATAAAATTTGTACGAGAGCAAAACATCATTCTTTTCATTAATGCATTTTTTTTCATATTTTTATCAAAGTTATAATGTAAAAGTTATAATGTTAAAATGTAATAAATAAATGCTATTAAACTATGAGCAAGACTACGTGAATTCACATCTGGAATACATGTTTTTTCAATACTTATTTTTTTATAGAATTTTGAAGTAGGAGGATATTTACAATTTTGGAATGTATTTTTTTTTTGCAATTTACCCATAAATGCGAAAGTTTGGATCTTTGGATGTTTAGATGTTTTGATATTTCGAGGTTTGTTACTCAATCACGCTTTAACGGCTCAACCGATTTTGTTGAAATTTTGCACAAAACTAGTTTATAGCCTGGTTTAAAATATAGGATAGTTTTTACCCCGGGTCCAGGGGGACAACCTGTTGCCCACGTCCGCAGGATTTTAAAGATTTTTAGTGAACATAATAACAAGCATATTTAAAATAATAAGATCGTAAGCAGCTGCTTTACTATTAAACGGTGTCGCAGCTATTTACGCCCACCTCGGGACATAGGGAGAATTAATAAAAAAAAAAAAAAAAAATTAGGAGACAATCTTACACAAATCGACCTAGTCCCAAACTAAGCAAAGCTTGTACTATGGTTACTGAACGACGATAAACATACTTATATAGATAAATAAATACTTAAATACATAGATAACATCCATGACTCAGGAACAAATATTCGTGCTCATCACACAAATAAATGCCCTTACCGGGATTCGAACCAAGGACCTCTTGCTTCGTAGGCAGGGTCACTACCAACTAGGCTAAGGCGGTCGTCATACAATATATATTATGTTCTACAGTTATACAATATACAGTTATACAATCTACCTACCACAACCCTGCACGTGTCCCCTGGGTGGTGCTAAATGAGCTGCAACACTTTCGGCAAAATAGGCGCTCCTAATATTAAAATACCACATGGATATTCGCCTATTCTACAGATCGCCATACAATTAAATAAATAAATCCCGGGTGCGAAGTCGCGGGCGGAAGCTAGTTCAGTTATAATTCTAGATATCAAAAAACGCGTCACTTACAGCGTTTTGTTACTTTCAGGAAATCAAGCGAACCACACAACAGAAGCTAGTATGACCATAAATAAACGCGCTTATACGAGAATAAGCATTAAGCATGCTGGCAACGCCGCAAAGCACAGACGTCAAATATCGCAGAGCTGTCAGCAATGCACTTATGACTCTCCTAAACTCGCAATCTTCCATAGTGTTTTTCTACCACCAGGCAGGATGTATGCTTGTTTTCCACTCGGCCATAGAAAATATCTCCTAACTCACACAAGCCGCGTGTAAAGGACCCTTAACAGGTCTCGTGTACACCACAGCAATACGCCCGTCTCTGGAATGCAATAAGCCGCGCTGAAAAACCCGACTTAATGGCAATACCCCCCATTCCGCTCTCATGTATGTGGGTAGGTTTTTACAGGGAAAACTGCTTCACTGCTACATACTAATCGTGTCAGGTGGATTGAAGTTAAAGGGGTACGACAAAGTTCACTTTGCATACAAAAGATTTGGATTACGTCACTAAATTACAAAACATGTATACATGTATATATCATCTAATTCACGCAAAATTACAATATAAATCATAAAATTGTATTTAAGTATTTTTTTCCCCAGATATAACGAATAAAGCTAAGTGTTTGTTTTATGGTTTAAGCCCCTTGCACCCCGCCGTCAAGTTTTGGGCTAGTTTGACCAGAGGGATAATTACGTAACTTTTCGAACGATTGTTCATCATCATATCAGCCGACAGATGGCCACTGCTGGATATGTCATGGACAATTAATTGTCTCATACAAATAATCAAATTAAATTACTTATTTAAACTTTATTGCACAAAAGAAAAACTTATCGTAGGTACAAATGGCGGACGTAATTCCAAATGGCATTCTCTACCAGTCAAACCATAAGGCATTAGATCTATCTAACGTATACGTTTCATGCTTTACGCAATGGACCATCTTAATAACCTTTTATGACGTAGCAGGGCATTTTTTTGAATTTGTATAGCCAATTACGCATTGTTAAACAAAAATTAACTCATAGTCAGTTTTGTGACGAACACTAAGCATACAAATTATGGGGAAATTAACTTCTTTTACGTTTAAATAACGTATTTGTATGCACAAATATAATCCATGCATTGAAACGAAAAAGTGAATTATTATACAAATGGAATACTTAATTGTCGTCACAAAACTGACAGCGAGTAAATTTTTGTTGGACGACTCACGCTAATTGGGTACACATTTTTTTTTAATTTCCAGCACGTACATAGGACATCATTAAACGTGCACTATATATGTTCTCCAAAAGAAAGAAACCATAAAATGTACCTAGTGATGAAAATCCCATTCAGATATCTCAAAGAGTTACGAAGCCACTACCGTTTCATATAATTTATTTGCTTTGTGATGTGACGTCGAATCACACGGACAGAATCCCCTCGTAAAACTTTGGACACTTGTAACTTTGTTATTATTTAATACCCTGCTTTACTTTTTTCTCCATTTGACAATACATTTAATCCTTTTTCGGGAAAATTCAACATTATTTGGTGTGCCCCTATTTTATATATCAGAATTAATTCATAAAGCTACATCAGGTGAGCTGCAATACGGATAAAGAGCCTTGCGAGCGTCTGTTTTAATCGTGCTAAATTGATTCAAACTCGGCGTGATGTAGCGTCAGCAAATAAAGCTTTTATTAATTACTTTATGATTATTTATCAAAAAAAAATGTGAAGCTTCATGTACCCACAATTCATACTTTTACAGCCCCTGCATTAAATGAAGTAAGCCAAGAGTAAAATATACCAACAGCATCCTTACACTTAAATACAAAAATAATTGTATGACGACTATGTGTAAGTACATATTAGTATTTCACGACCAACGTGTACAGCAGCGGTTACCACCCGCGAAGATAACGCTGTGACGTAATAATACTTGGTCAATTTGTATGAACCGTTCTGGCTGTCAGAAGCGAGGGTTTTTTGTTTTTTTACGAGCTCTTATTGTGGCCTCACTCAAAAAAAACTGGATCGAATGGTCAATTTTATATCGAGCAAACTTTGTATACTTAAACACTCACTTACTTGTGGCAACCACAGTTGCCAATTTCGCAGACCCCTAAACTGATGGTGGCAACAATCGAAGTATGGGCTGCATTGTGTCATATAAAGATAACATTATTGATGAAACGGACATTACAAAAAATGTAGGATTAAGTTTAGACCATAAGTTGAAGTGGAAAAATCAAATTGAAATTTTCAAGCAGATTTTCTTATGCATTGTATAATCTAAGTAAAAGAGTTGACGAGTCTGTTTTACTGACTGCCTACCATGCATATGTAGCATCAACACTAAGATATGTAGATTGCAGTTAATGGAAACCTGTAAACCACATTTCATTAGGTTCAATATACTAACCCTGCCATGTCTATACATTTGTGAAACTGCGGTATACATAAAAAAAAATATGCATCGATTTTCAATGATTAAAAGTGCTCGCAGATGCGAAAAAAATTATATCAAATCCGTGAACTCGGCTTTGCTTCCTAACAGTATTTTTGGGATGGCACCTAAAATATACAATAAGTTGCCGAAACATATTATTACAATAGATAATTTTATTGAATTTGAGAAATGCCTGAATGGATTTTTGGTACAAAGGCATACTATTCGGTAACGGAATATTTACTGGACACATTTTGAATTTAAGTTTTTTTAGTTTTAATTACACCGTTATTTTGTTTGACATTTAACCAATTATTATTATCGTTTGACATCATGTTATAATTAGTGCATGCTCCATCTCTTCTTGACTATATTTGTATGCCTAATGGCAAAACATAGTAAACAAATCATTGTATAAGATCTATATTTAACCTATGTTTAGAAATAATTAAATTTTGTTTTTTTTTTTTTTTTTTTAATGATATAGGAGGCAAACGAGCAGACGGATAATGAAAAATTAAAAGCAGTTTAGGCTACCTTATTAAAAATCCGAAATCTAGAGAGCGGTAAATCGAGTAACCATTCTGTAGTTTCCTAGTTCGAATTATAATCCAGGCTATTCTACTATCAGACAACACTCATTGGTTAAATCGTTACAAAAACTTTTCACGATAAATGGCCAAGGCATATCTGGCCTTAAACCGTGTCTACCAATATACCATTACTTGCAATGGATAATACACATTCGCTGCACGTTTTTCTGTAAGTTAAGCCGATGGTTTAACAGATGCTTTGTTTAATATCTGTACCCATAGAATCTACAATATGGATCGAAAACCATGAATATGATATAATCATACTTTGAATTTTTCTGCGGACCCTATAGGCTTGTTGGGAGACAAAATGAAAGGTGTTTTACAGTAAAAGTATACTCCAAGCATCCCTTTCTGTGGAAGCGGGACAAAAATCAACCACAAGGAATTAGAGCGAGATGTACAGCTTATAATCAATACAGTTTGTTTGTAGAAAAAAAGGCGTAATGCCATTGGTGCGTAATTAATTTTGAGCCTTATTTATGAAGTGTCAGGGTTTATTTTTGATTGGTTCGGGTAAAAATATGCAAGTCGAGGGACTGGATTTCGAAAAGTTTTATTCCGGATTATGTTTATGAATCAGTTTCGTTTTTGCGTTTTTTTTGTGGCAATTAGCCGTTTTGGGGATATCGTTTTGTTTCTGTTGAATTCGGTTATTAAGGAGTATATTGGCGTTATTTAATTGTATGATTTGGCCGAAAACATAAACCAAAATACAAAAAGGTGTTTCAATTGTTTCACCTCATTGCATTGTAACAGGGTCAAATAATGGATATATGTTACCTTCAAATTGTGAACAGCGTTAGTATAATCTTAGTCGCTATATTATAAACTGCCGAAAAATTGTGAACTGTCAATAACGCTTTAATATAATATCTTTTGCCCGCGACTTTGTTTGCGTTGACTTTCTTTTGTAGGCTATAGGTACTCCATATGTAAACTTAATTTCATCTTTATCCGAACAGCCGTTTCTGCGTGATTTAGTAAGTAACATCCAAATTTTCGCATTTATAAAATTATATTGTGTGGTTAGAATAGCACCAACTCTTTCTTCCTGTGGGTGTCGTAAGAGTCGTACTAAAGGGTAAAATTATGTTGTGGGCGATGGGCTAGCAACCTAACACTGCGATATCACAAGTGAACCCTAACCTAACCGACCTAAAGACAGAGTTCACTTATGACAAGCCATTTTTGTCCGCCCTGATACCTAATGCACGACCCAATATCTGGCCGAACTCGCAACTTTGGGCCGCTCTAGTAAAATATAAATTAAAGTATGTAATGTTTTGCATTTGTTTGTGTTTTCATTTTAGTTTGTAGTAAAAATAAAATATTTGCCAAAGTTATATGCTATGTGAAGTGTGCGAAATGAAAATTTGGACAAATGTTTTGTTTGGAAAACAATATTACCTAGCCCAAACAAAGTGTTTGCTTAATAAACTTTTGTCTTAATAACACTTGACAAGGCAAAATGATGCCAGATGATATTTTGACCAAATGAACAAAATGCGAAACTAAAAAATGTGCTATTTGTTCGTTTGGGAAATTAAACTAATGCCATAAGTTTTGTGGGAAGTGAAATTTGGTGTAAAATATTTTGCCGATACGGCAGGATACCGCTCCAAAAATATCATACCCTAACCCATCCAGCACTTTTTTAAACACCAACCGTTTCGCGTTTTTTAGTTTGTGTTTCTCATCCCATGTGCTAGTGTTACATACTCGTTTTTAACAAATTTATAATATTTCTTATTTATTTATAATGTTTACGTTTGTATCTGTAGTATGTTGTGTTGCGTTCCGTGGGTCACGTCACGTACAGTGCTATCTGAAAATCAGCGCTGTAGGTGTCTGTCTGACACCTCGGCATAATGCTGAGACAGCGACCGATTCACTGCCGCGAAGACACACACATTATGTGTCAATTGTATTGTATGTCTACTCCCTTTGTCTCTGTGTGTCTTTTGTGTAGTGAATAAATGTCTCCTCTCTTACTTTCTTTTTCTTTATGTGCTCTGCCTACCCCTATTGGGAATGAATGCGTGAATCTATCTATGTATGTATAAACTAACAATGCCAAATCCTCAAATTGTGAACTGAGATCAAATGGCATGCTACGGAACGCACCCTGCGTGCTGATTGATTGAACGAATAATTCCGCTTACGTCAGCTTCCACTTACGTCAGACCACATTTGTAATTTTGAACTGAACATTTTATTCCATTAACTTTTCATTTTACAGTGTCGACGGGGCTCCTGATAGCTACAGTAGCATAGTGGTTCAGGCATGCGGCTGTCAAGCGGGGGTCGAGAGTTCGAATCCCGGCTCGTACCAATGAGTTTTTCGGAACTTATGTACGGAATATTTACCGTTAGCTTTTCGGTGAAGGAAAAACAACGTGAGGAAACCGGTCTAATCCCAATAAGGTATAGTTTTCCCTGTGAGTTGGAAGGTCTGATCGCAGTAGCTATACCAAATCTTGGGATTAGGTGTCAAAGCGGACCCCGGGCTCCTTTGGGGCACATCTGGGAATAACGCTAGGAGAATGATGATGATGATTGTCGACGGGGCTCCTATTTCTGGGTGGTACGCCCTGGTACGCCCTTCAAGTAACTAAAATTTGTGTATGCGTTCCGTAGCATGCTAATTTGATCTCAGTTCAGAATTTGACGATTTTGCGTTGATAGATTATAAACTAACAAGTGAAATTAAAAGATTTTTCAAAAAACCCGACTGCTTTTTTCAAGTTTTAAAGCTTATGCTCCCACGATTGAAAAAAAAATCTAGTAATTTAATTTATGCGACACCTTGTGCTATGTAGTACTAACTACGTCGTTATTTATGCGTAGCAGCTAATTTGCATTGTATATTACGCCTAGCCTTGAAAAGATAAAAATAACTAAACATTTTCTAGGTATATTCGACGGGATCTCCTTATTTCACTGACAGCTAAAAGGTAATTGTGTAGAACCTATTAGTTTAGGTTAGGTTTAAATAAATAAATATTTGCGGACAATCTTACACAAATCGACCTAGTCCCAAACTAAGCAAAGCTTGTACTATGAGTACTAGACGACGATAAACATACTTATATAGATAAATAAATACTTAAATACATAGAAAACATCCATGAATCAGGAACAAAATATTCGTGCTCATCACACAATAAAAATGCCCTAACCGGGATTCGAACCCAGGACCTCTTGCTTGCCTGTTTTATAAATAACAATCATAAAAAATACATTCGATGAAATGTTCACAAGATTAAACCATATTCGATCAGCAACATATTCGATAAAACAATTTTTTTTTTCACATTAAATAACTAAGCTACTGACTGCCCAATTGTAAGTGTCTCTGTTTGGCCTTACGGTTGACTGGTAGAGAATGCCATTTGGCATTAAGTCCATCATTTATACATTATTTTGATTTTGTGCAATAAAGTTTAAATAAATAAATAAGCTAATTTTGCGGAATTTACGTTTGTTATTGCAAATCTAAATTCCAAATTGAAGCCCCGGTTATTACAGGTCCTAACTCAAATAGCCATCCTCACCACTTAGATGGTTGGCAGTCCTCAACTGTGCGCTTCTCCAGAAACTTCCTGCCTCGCACAGCTAAACTGTGGAATGGATTGTCGCCTGCGGTATTTCCGGACCGATACGACCTTCAAACCTTCAAGAAAAGAGCGTACTCCCATCTTAAAGGCCGGCAACGCACTCACAACACCTCTGGTGTTGCAAGTGTCCATGGGCGGCGGTAATCGCTTACCATCAGGTGATCCGTCTGCTCGTTTGCCTCCTATATCATAAAAAAAAAAAAAAAAAAAAAAAAAAAAAAAAAAAAAAAAAAAAAAAAAATAGGGCTTCATAAAAATGTTGCGCACCCCATTCAATTAAGTCCATCAAAACATGAATTGCAACTTCCTCTAAACTCAAATATGCCTTTTATCACATAAAAATGTTGCGCGCCCCTTTCAATTAAAAGCATCCAAACATGAATTCTCATTCTCCTGGACTAACGTGTCACATGTTAATAAATTCACGAAAAGGTTTCGCGCCGCTGCTTGAATTATGACGGCAGAGGTCGCCAACGGTTGGCCCGGGTAATTTATTTAGAATTATTCTTTTTCTGCTACATGAAACTGGTTTGTATTATATTTCGTCGTTGTTAATTTCTCTATTTAAGATTTATTATGTGAGAATTTATTAGAATGTGTGAATGTCGGTGTACCGGTTGAATGTATCAACAGAATTTTCGTGAAATTTTGTGAGCAAGTTCAATATAGGATATACAATTTTTTTTTGTTAATTCAGGTTTTCGATACTTATATGAAAAACCGGCCAAGAGCGTGTCGGGCCACGCTCAGTGTAGGGTTCCGTAGGTTTAGTAATTTTTTTCAAAAACTATTCAACCTATCAAGTTCATAATAATTTTTATTTTTCTTTCTAAATTTTCCTAGAAAGTTTTTATAAATATCTACTTTTGAGATTTTTTTCATATTTTTCAAAATTATGGTTCAAAAGTTAGATGGGGGGGGACACATTTTTTTTTACTTCTGGAGCGATTATCTCCAAAAAAAATAAGATTATCAAAATATGATTTTAGCAAACCCCTATTCATTTTTAAATACCTATCCAACAATATATCACACGTTGGGGTTGAAATGAAAAAAAAAAACACTCCCCACGTTACCGTATAGGGGAGGTACCCTAATAAAAATAAAAAAACACTTTTTATTTTACCACTTTGTCGACGTGATTGATATACATATTAGTACCAAATTTCAGCTTTATAGTGCTAACGGTTACTGAGATTATCCGCGGATGGACGGACAGACAAAGCGAAACTATAAGGGTTCCTAGTCGACTACGGAACCCTAAAAAACATTTAAATAAAGACAGAATCGCGAGTTCTACAGGACACAGAGCCACAAGTAATGTGTTTATTTTGTATTTTGATGAAGTAAAAGGATCAGTGTAGGTAACCCAGTATACTTCATGCATCCGAGTCATGCGACTGCGAAACAGCGGTCGTGGGGACGAATTCCGGCTCTTACCAATAAGTTTTTCGGACCTAATTGAAATGAAATTATATGATAATGATTTCTTCGTGACAATCACAAAGTAGGTATTTAAATATTTATTATATATAGCACATGAAACTTATGTTCCAAACAAATGTTGTAACTTGTAGTAATAATAAAAGGCGACCGATTGTAGGTAAATAATACAAGTTACAATTTTTTTCGAGAAATGGGCCCCTGGTCTTTCGGTGACACCATAATATGGGGTGTACACTCTAAATTTATTATCACTTCGAAAGAAAGCAGGCAAAAAATATGCCTAATGACGAAAATCTTATTCAAATATCTCAAAAAATTACGAAGCTATAACCGTTTTGATGTTGCTTGTTAGAGAGAAAACGCCAGCAGATCGTGACGTCACGATCATCCAGCGTCATTCATAGTAAATGACAATCGTTTTATGTGAAGGTGCGTTTTGCAGAAAAGGGACAGAACATACCCCTTTTTAAAACTTTGGATACTTATAAGTTTGTGATTATTTAACCTCTTGCGTTGTTTTTTTCTCCATTTGACTACATAATATATTCTTAATCCCTTTTCAAGAAAATATATCATATTTGATTATTTTATTTAGTGTCTACATACCTATTACGTTCGGAATATCATTTGATAATCAATTAGGTTTCAGTTAAGCAAAACAGATCATGATTTTCAGGATCAAACGTGCATATATGTATGCCAATGCGAATAAATTTTAGGGTGAATGCGAAGTCTCCTACTCGCACTGGGCCAGCGTGGAGTAATGACCATTCCCTTTCACCCATGAGAGAAGGCTTGGCGCAGCGGTGGGACGTATAAGAATAATAATGATTTATTGAATAATTATTTTACAGACATATGACTTGATGCTAAAATTTTACGAGTATATTAAGGGACAATTACAAGAGCCTGAAGTAAGATTGCCTGTGTTTCAGGCAAAAAAAGGTTAAATTTAATTATTTATAAACATAAACTTGCAAACTATCATCTTATCTTATATTATCTTATCTTATCTTATCTAGATGAGGGCCCTTTCGGATACACTTCGACCCAGTGGGATCTTTTGTGCATTTGCCCTCTCCTTTATGTCTACTCCCAAGCTCTCTCCATCATTTCCACGAAACGGATGATGCAGCTTAGCGGGAGCACCTTGAATTCCTTTGGTTGCGGATAGCCGTTAGCAGCAAACTATCATAATACATATATATTATTAGTATTATTACATATGAAGAGTCAACGAAAATAGTTTTCTGCGCTTGAAAACGGGCATTGTCGACGTTGAAAATAAGTTAAGACTGCTAGGCTCAAATGGGACTGGGCCGTATGCTCAAATGCGGGCTACAATAGCTACAGAACGAGTACCACACGATGGGCAACGGCGCCGTGGTCGGCCAAAGAGGATATGGCGGGATGAGTTGGACTTGTTTCAAAGTGAGTGGCCAGAATTGGCACTGAATCGGGATGGTTGGAAATCTAGGGGGGAGGCCTTTGCCCATCAGTGGGACACTATATAGGCTTATCTTTTTTATGATCACTTTGCTACCTTATTTTTTTTTAAACCCGGCCAAGTGCGTGACGGGCTACGCGCAGTGTAGGGTTCCGTATATTTGCCTATGACTGTATTTGTTATATCGACAGGCGCCAAGCCAAGTAAATGGGGCGGTGGCATCGGCCGAATTTGTACGAAAGTTGCCCTTTTTAAGTACATTTTAAGTTGGCCGACTATTTAATTACTCGGTAAGTATAAATCTCTACTTAGCCGTGACAGTTTTCCTTTTAAATTCATTACCGTAAACTTTTACTTTGATTTGTGGGTCGACTTTGATAACAACTTCCATCCACTACTAAACTACTTGTATTAAAGAGTTTAAAAGCACCTTAGTGTTTCTTTCGCATTATTGGCAAGACTGGTAGTTGCTTCGTCACATAGTCAACTGGTAAGTGCGTAGTGCAATTATTTCATGGATAAAAAAAATGTTAACGGCAAGGACACTTTTCCTCTTGATTATCATGGTTAAAAAACTTCTACTATTTATTTATTTATTAGGCACACAAAACAGATAACATACACCATACATATACATACAGACACTAGTAGTGACTATACATATGTCAAGAATAAATGCAAGTGATTTGTTCGGTATCTTAAGTTAATCACTGGTTAGTAGTGAGTTAGAAAAAAAAATCCTCAATCCTAAAACCTAAAACTGCACCCTTAGCCGGGGAATCCATGGGTAGGGGTGTCTTTGATCACCTATATAGGGTGAAATTGACCTAACGATTAAGCCTCAGGAATTCGTTTTCTGGCGCTTTTTGCTGTTAGTGTATATGGTATTTTTTTGAAGGAACAATACCACAATATGACAAGAGAAAGTTTGAGTCACATAATTATAAATATTACTTACCTTGAAAAAATCCTTGAAAAAAGGCTGATTATGTATATGATCAAAAAGTATTAAAAGGAAAGGTACTTTTATACCTGTATAAGTAAAGTTACCTACGTTTTCTCTAGTTAATAATCTAATAAATCGCTTCAAATTATTGATTTGTATCATTTGGTGTGATATCAAAGTATACGCATAACATAAAAAGTACTTAAGCGATTTTTTTTTTTAATTTTTTACAAGCTTTTTAGCGGGTTTACTTTAGATTGGCAGCAAAAAAAGTTGTGGTTTCAAAGTGTTGTGGTTAAAAAGTTGTGGTTTCTTAATATAACTTTGATCGCGCTGTTTTTTTTTTTTTTGTAAAAACTACAAGTCCATATATTTTTTTATTTAGCAGGTTTAAAGAAGAGAAAAACCCGAATATTATATTTTAATTTCATATTTTGACGTTTATTAGGATCGTCAAAAAATGGTGTCAAAGTCTAAAATTGATCAAAGTAACCCTGGTTTACGGTACATTATATTGCCACGATTTTTTTCACATTCCCAGTAGCAGCCATTTAGCCGGAAGAGGGACACATGACTTTAACAAAATTTGGGCTTTAAAGCCCAATATTACACAAATGGACCACTAAGTTAAAAAATGGATTTTTAAAACTTATAATATTTTTGAACAAGCTATTCAACGACACTCCACACCATGAGTTTAACGAGAAAAAAAAACTATCAATATGTCTGCGTGATTGATTTATAAACCCATGCCGAATTACAGCTTTCTAATAGTAAGGGTCACTGAGCAAAGCCGCAGACAGATAGACAATTAGACATGGTCAATCCGAGTACGGATCAATACATGCTTGATATTTTAAACTTGTAACAATATTTCAAACATAATTTTAAATAAAATGAAAAATAGAGACAAATACGGGACTTTATGTGATATTTAATTCTGAAAGAATTCTATTAATTATTCATATAAATATTCTTACATGGAAATTATACTTCGCGTCACTGCCTTGTTTTATTTCTTTTGTATTACCTGAAACAAAAACGCAAAAACAATGTAAGAGATACATTTAAAAATGTAAGGTTAACCTAACAAAACAGGTCACGCATATATCGTAGGCTTTACGAAGGCATTATAGACAAAAAAAAACCTTAACCTATGTATATTAAGTATGGCCTGTCTCACTGCTTAATATTTTAATTTTATTGAAAGACAAAGATAATTTATTGTTTTTTTTTTAGGTTTGTCAAGATCGTAGCAAGTGGAAATCCGTGAGCTCTGCCTACCCCTCCAGGAAATAGGCGTGATTATATGTATGTAGATAATTTATTATTGTCCAATAAAAGTTTCTGTCAAAAAAATCTTTTTAGGGTTCCGTAGTCAACAAGGAACCCTTAGGCCGGCCGCCCACTGGACACGAATTCCTGTCGTACTTCATTTCATTTCATTCCATTTATTTATTTGCAACCAAGTACACAAACACATGCAACTTAATGCTAGGTATACAGTACGAGGACCCGGATAGGGCGCAGCAGAACAGTAATTTTAATTAAAACATTATTGGTCATTACATTACTAATAAGAAAAAATAAGATACTAATATTTGGAGTATAAATAACAATATCGTAAAATAACAGTAATTAATTAAATCAATTTCATGAAAAGACATCAATATTAAATAATTCATTAAAAAATATAATTCATAATAATTGTATATATACTTATATACAGGGAGGAACATTTCCTTGGACTAAGCTGAAAGGACAGTGTTATATAAGTGACGTACAAACGATCTATTATAAATGTTAAGCTGGATTTAAAAGAAAAAAAAAAACATAAAAATAGAAATATTTTATCTTAGTGACAACCCTAATACTATACATAGTTATTATTTTCATTTGAAATTGACACATGTCACAAGTCACAAGAATCTTGCTGACTTCATTGAATCTGCTGGATAGGGTTGAAACATACAGTTTTTTTCACCAAAGTTTAACAAGTTGTATCTCGGTAACCGTTAGAAATATTAATATGGTTACTAGGTGAGAAGTAAAGCACTAAACCTGATCTATATCCCATTTGCTTAAAAGTCCATCGATCTGTTCCACCCAGTATATTGTTTTTTTAAAGCTCATTATTATATTTATTTTTACAATTTTACACCTGATGGAGGATATAAATATTCGTTTATACTGTAAAAAGAGTTTTCTTTTAAAAATGTTTTTAGACTTTTAATGAATTTATTATAATTTTGCTCATCTTTGATGTAATTCGGTAATTTATTATAAATTCGTATCGACATCGAATATCTGTGGAGTTTTAATTTTGACGATATTATTTTGATCATATTATTTTTATAACGAGATTCGTACCGACGAGGCCCGTCTCCAAGTTTGGTATATAGTTCCGGCTGCTTTTTCACAAATTTACACGATTCTAATAAGTAAATACAAGGTAAGGTTAAGATTTGTAACTTTTGAAAGTGGGGCTTGCAACTCTCGGTTTGCTTGATGTTGCTTATGATCCGAATGCATTTCTTTTGTAGGATGAATATTTCCTGTACATTGGTACTGTTTCCCCATAAAGTCACCCCGTAGGAAAGCCATGCATGTGCAAAAGCATAGTAAGCCGTCATTGCTGTTTCGATGTTGGTTGACTTTTTTAGTTCCCTTAGGGCGTATACAAATTGGCTTAGTTTAGTTTTAATTTTTTGAATGTGACATTTCAAATTTATATTTGTGTTTATATTTATTCCGAGTAAAGAGAATGAGGGGACGCAATCTACTTTAATGTTATTGAAGGAAAAATTTATATCTCATTGTAGTTTCTGACAAGGTCTAAATTGCATTATTTTTGTTTTTGAAAAATTTAACTCTAAATTGTGGTCGTTCATCCAAAGTATAGCGTTGCGCATCATAACGTGTAGCTTTTCGTGTAGAACTTTATTATTTGTGCATGAGAACAATAGCGAGCAATCGTCGGCAAACATAACGCATGGATCTTTGAATATTTTAGGGAATTCGTTAGTATAAATAATAAACAGGGCGCATCCAATGACACTTCCCTGAGGAATGGAATCTGTTACCGGTTGGACTTCAGACCTAAAAGTGGAAATTTCGCTCGACGCTTCGTTTATGTGTTCGATTTCGACGTATTGCTTACGATTTCTTAGATAAGATTGAAACCATTTATGCGTTTTACCACGTACTCCAACTCCGTATAGTTTTTCTAAGAGTATACTATAGTTCAATTTTTCATACGGTTTCGACATATCAAGCAGAATTCCTATAGCATACTGTTTTTTATTTAGGATATTTAAAATTTCGTTTATATAAGTGTAAGTCGCTAATATTGTGGAGCGATTTTGGCGGAAACCGTATTGGGATTTGTCAAATATACCATATTTTTCGCAAAAGGAGTATACTCTTTTACACATTGCCTTTTCAAATATTTTAGACATCACTGGTAGTAGCGCAATGGGGCGATAATTATTGGGATCCGTTTTCTTGTCTTTCTTATGAATTGGTTTAATTATAGCAGTCTTTAATAAGTCCGGAAATATACCTTCATCAAATGATTGATTTATTAGAAATCAAACGAACTTACCAAGTGAAGTTCGATGTTAATTGTGTGAATGTGTTGGTCCAAGACGTCCTATAATTCTTGACATGTAGTAGACACACCGTGTCGCCATTTACCACGTATATTTGAAGCTTAAATAAAAAACGATGCGTTTCTTATATTGCCTCGAACACACCCGCCGTCATCTGTCATTTAGTTTGAAGTTCTTATTTCACGACCTGTAATCTAGGGAACTTATGCACTAGCATTAGGGTCATGGGTGGGAGTTTATGACGTCTTGGACCAACACATTCACACAATTAACATCGAACTTCACTTGGTAAGTTCGTTTGATTTCTAATTGTGTTGCTGTGTTGGTCCAAGACGTCCTATAATTCTTGACATGTAGGATGTTCAAAGAGTCGTGAAATTATAACACAGTATATTTATCTCTAAATATATTAAGATAAATCACAAGGCTTTTGAACAATAACAAAAATTAAAACTCTTTAATGAGTAACAAAGATTATAATTCTAGCAGACATCTGAGATCAATTATTTAAATTAGCCAATTATCTTAATTTTAAACAATCGTAGAAAGTAGGTATAAGTAGTTTTTACCATATATATATATATATATATATATATATTTTTTTTTTTTTTTTTTTTTTTCATTTATAAGAAAATTAGGAACTCGAGTAAATGGTTTCTGCGAATAAAGTCGCGGATTGTACAATAGGTCTGTTGTAGAACCTCGCGAAAACCGAAGAGGTTTCTGCCCAACCTGCCGTTCTTCGAATTAAATCGATATTGAGACCTAAAGTCTTTGCTTTCGAGGAAGACGCATGCCTCGTGCTATGTGATGTGAATATGGTGGTGTCTATACCACTCTTAGACATCATGTCTTTGATCCAACGGCTTAAAGTTTGCGATCCTACCGTAGCATATGGCTTTTGAAACTTATAAACAATCGGCCTGAGGTATTGGTTCGTAATTTCTCTGTAACATTAATATAATCAACTAATGTCTGTGCCGGGCAAATTTCCGGTTTTTCTACAAAAAAAAGAATAATTAGGGCAGGTTGAGTTGCACCTACTCGAGATGTTTTGATGAGATCAGTGATTTTTATAATAATATTTTCCTTACAATGTTTAATATTTTCTAATTTAATCAGACTTAAAGTTTGAACCCTGTGTGCTGTTATTAAAGTTAAATAGTTACTGTTTTCTTTGTTAACATTTCTAATGGAATATTTTTATTAGGATACAGAGTATTTAAGTAATTTAACACGGTGTTGGGATCCCAGGTAATATCATATTTTGGGTTATTTGGTCTTAACCGAAAAACTCCTTTAAAAAATCTTTTTATTAGTTCGTTGAAGCCAGCTTGTGGTCCTACTATTAAGGAAATTGCTGAACGACATGATTTGAGAGTACCATATTTTGAGCCATTGTTAAACATTAAACATTTTAATATTTCTGGGATATCCACACTGTAACAATTTATTGAATTATTTAAACAATAGTTCCACCATGTTTTTAAACGTATGTTATACTGTGATATGGTATTATCTGCTAAGGAAGCTAGCATGACCTCAATTGACATATCTGGAACGCCTCGCATTTCTAGAGCTTTCCTGATAAGACTCCTGCAACCAGGGTAAGTTGCTTGTGAAGAGGGTGTGGAATGCTGTTGATAGAAATTAATAATGATTTATTAGGCTGGAAATAAATTGGCTTAGAGCATAGTAATTTTTTGTATAAGGGATACCAAGCCTGGGTTGGCCAGTGGGGTGCAACCACAATACCAGTAGCCTCTTCGTTGACAATTTTTCGGAGGGTTTTTGATAACATTGAAAAGGGGGGGAAACAATAGAAATAATCTTGAGACCATGGACCTGTAAAGGCATCTATGGCAAAAGCTTCCGGGTCCCTTTTCCAAGATATAATTTTTTTTTTTTTTCATTTTGTATTGGCTCTAGAGGTGAATAAGTCTATGGTAGGCCTACCAAAAGTTGTGACAATCTGCTGGAAAGCATAGTCTGCTAGTTCAAATTCAATGTTAGCTTGAGTCTTTCTAGATTCTGCATCTGCTATAAAGTTGTCTTTTGACTGGATATAAGATGCAAATAGAAAGATGTTCCTAGACTCACACCATTGCCAAATTTCCATTGCCAATGTGTTGAGATGGATAAATTGTACTCCTCCCATACGATTTATGTAAGGTATGGCTGTTGTGTTGTCTATACGAAGGAGTATTTGACAGTCTTTTAAATTAGTTGCATAAATTTTTAATCCAATAAAGGCAGCAAGTAGTTCTAAATAATTAATATGTTTCTTAGACTCTTCAATAAACCATGAACCTCCCAACGAATTGTTATTGTAAGCCACGCCCCAACCCTTTAATGATGAATCTGAAAAGATCTCTAATTCATAAAAGTCTGACCGAATGTTGTTACTAGGTGATTTTATGTTTTTTAACCACCAATCAAAATCAGATTTTAAATAGCTGGTAAAATTCATAATTTTATTGTAATTGTCATTAATCAGCTAATTCAGATATTTGAGTCTTTCAAAAGTTTTGGTATATACCCAGCCATACTTCACAGCGGGGCAAGCAGAAGTGAGCAGTCCTAGTAAATGAGCAAACTCTCTAATTTTGCATTGTTTTCTATTATAAAAGGATAACAATACTTGTTTAATCTTAAGACATTTTTCAGGTGGTAATTCTATTGTCATTTCAATTGAATTCAGTAAAAAGCCTAAAAATTTACATTTTTGTTCGGGTAAAAGTATGCACTTGTCATAGTTTATTGTAAACCCTAGGTGTTCTAAAAGGCTACAAGTTTTCAAGGCTCAGAAGTGTTGTTAAAAATTAAAAGAATATCATCTAGATAAACGGTACACACAATTCCCTCAGAACGGAGATGTTCAATGACAGGCTTCATAATTTTAGTACAAACCTTAAATTCGTACAGTTTATCCTGCCATCGAAAACGAAGGTATTTTCTATAATGCTCATGCACGGATACAGAAAAATAAGCCTCTTTGAGATCTATTTTTGCCATAAATGAACCAGCTGAAAGCAATTTTGTTGCAGTACTGATGTCTTCTAGTTTAAAATGAGGTGTATTCATGAACTTGTTGAGGTTTTTTTTTTTTTAGGTTTAGAATGAAACGCTGATCCCCATTAGGTTTTGGGGTCAAAAAATTTTGAGACAGAAACTGTTCATTACAAGGCTCACATTCATTTATAGCGTTTATACTAAGAAGATGGGTTATTGAGTGCTGATCTTGGGCATCTTTACCTCTTAATTTGTTTGCTGGCATTACTGTTTGCTTAGGTGTAACTGACAATGGCAATTTATAGCCTTTAACCCAGGATAAAACTGTTTTATCAATGGTAATGGGTAGCCAGTTATGATAATAAGATGATAAGAGTTTTACCTTTTAAGTTTTTCTCGGTGGAGGACCGCTTTTGTACTGAGGAGCTGGCGACCGCTGAGGAGCTGGCCACCGCTGAGGTGCTGGCCACCTCTGCGCATTGTACCGTGGCTTGAAGTTGGATTGAATTTTTTCTCAGACCCTGTTTTGTTCACTGCTTTTCCTGCCTTTAGGTCTTTGTGCAGGTTCTCACCAAAAATGTATTTCACAACTTTAGTTTGTGTGACTATGTCTTTTGTATCCTTGTTAAGGGCAAATTGTAGTAGGTACCTGCTAGATAAGGATTCGCCATGGAATAACTCACAAAGCATTCTTCCCGCGTCGCTAACAATCTTTGTAGCTTCTTTACAATCCTTAGATTTAAATAAGATGTCGAGAGCTTTTCCATTACAGGCTGTGGCCTGCCCAAGGCAGTTCTGCTGCTGTTCCATGGCGCGGTCTCGTTTCAAAACCTGTTCAGAGATAGCTGCCCTAATCTCAGTGTTTAATTTTGGCGCTTCCAAAAAAAAGACAGTTTTTTGTCTTTTTCTAGCCCATTTGTGATACTATGGGTCCATCTTGTGGCTATGTCTTTGTGAATCGCCTCTGCATAAACCTTCTTATTCGGGTTCTCACCCAAAATGCTGAGGATATCTTCATCTAGTGGAGGATCCGTAACAGCCTCCGGCAGTCTTTTTTCTGTGGCAGGCGTATCAGAGGTAGCAGTGTGTGGCGTCTCAGAGATTGCAGTGGAAGGCATCTAAGAGGCCGCAGTGGGAGGCGTAGTGAAGGCAGGGATCTCTATATTTGTGCCAGTAATCTCCTCGCTATATTCAATATCCGGAGCGAACTCCGCTGCGGTATTTTCGGTAAACTCTTCAACACTCTCTGGCGTTCAAAAAATATAGATATATTTATTTAGGGGCTTTTCATATCATTTCATTTAATCCTTTATAAAACATAGTTTTACAAGTTTTAATAGAGGTAAGAGATAAACCACATGAATAGCACTAGCAGTGCATTTACACGAGTAAATCCGCGAACCTTAAGGGTTATTGGTTGGGATATGTCACACGAATGGTACTCGCAGTACCACCACACGGACATGACCTCGAACCTTAATTTTCGGTTGAGATAAACCTCACGAATAACACTCGCAGTGTTATCACACGGGTAAATCCTCGTACCATGATTTGAAATTGAAGTAGTTACCCATGTGTAATCTAATAAACCCATACCGAGACTTTTATCCGTATGGATTCAAATGAATTTTCTGACAGAAACTTTTTCTTACGACGTGCTTTAATGTTAGGAAAAAAGACTAGTTTTGCTAAAGAATTAAGCATGTAATAATCGTGTATAAGCTTATACTTATAGTAGTAAGTTACCTTGATATTCGTTGTCCATATCCCTCTCTCTAGAGGGACTCCTCTCACGCATTCGCTTGGCGAATTTTTTAAACAAGGAAAACAATTCCTCGTCATTATCTTTCCTTTTCTTTTTATGTTTGCCCATGTTTTTCGCTTTTAATCACTTATTATTTACTAATAACTTATTTTATAACACGAAACGTGGTTTTTCGGCGCGCACGAAAATGTCGAATGACAGATGACGGCGGGTGTGTTCGAGGCAATATAAGAAACGCATCGTTTTTTATTTAAGCTTCAAATATACGTGGTAAATGGCGACACGGTGTGTCTACTACATGTCAAGAATTATAGGACGTCTTGGACCAACACAGCAACACAATGAGGTAAGTTAGTGGTGTCGTTAACTCCTCAGCGCACGCTTTTATAAGTGACGATGGCAGTTCGTACTTATACGTACAATGCGGGACGTACGAATAGAGTGCGCACATTGAATACGTTTACCTGCGTGAAACATGTCAGTTGATGTCAGTGATTGGCACAGAGTAGGTACTTTTCTATTGGTGATTGGTTTGGTTACCTGATATTTTCATTTCTTCCGATATTTGTTTCCACGCTTTGCGTTGTAGGTCGCGCAAATGATAACTAGAATCATTTTGATCCCACAAACACTTATAGCTTTAAATCAAGTTAATAAATTTCTCAACATGCAATTCGTTGCGTAACACATCCCAACAAGTTCGGATTCATGCGGACGTCGTACCTACGCGTGCGTATACGTACGACCAATTCGCATCCAGTGAGCGCGCTCCCGTAGCACTTTCAAGGTCGGGATCGTTCGCACGGCTTCGTGCGTGTTCGGAC
Source organism: Epinotia ramella (assembly GCA_947578815.1). NCBI lineage: Eukaryota > Metazoa > Arthropoda > Insecta > Lepidoptera > Tortricidae > Epinotia > Epinotia ramella. Next base: position 1,065,828 of record OX388221.1, read on the forward strand.
GAGTATATTTCGTACGAAATCGTGTCCAATGGGCGGCCGGCCTTATAGTTTCGCCATGTCCGTCCGTCTGTCCGTCTTCGGCTTAGCTCAGTAACCATTACCACTAGAAAACTGTAATTCGGCATGAGTATATAAATCAATCACGCCGACAGAACAGTACAATAAAATCTTGAAAAAAAAAATTATAATTATAAAGGTGTACGTGAGATTGTAGTTGTATGTTTTGGGTCATGTCCGGAACCGTTTAATCAATTTCAAAAATTCTTTCACCAGTATTTAAAATTGACTTTTCCGATGGGTATAAGCTTTATATAATCACGCGGATTTGCCTGCGTGATTTGCAATACGCAGGCGAAGCCGCGTGGGCAGCTAGTAATATTACAAACGCAAAAGTAACTCTGCATGTCCGTTACCTTTTCGCACTTAAATCGCTGTACCGATTGCGATGAAATTTAGTATGGAGGTAATAAGTAATAATATATTAAATTTTAATCCCGGGAAAGGACATTACATACTTTTCATCCCAGAAGTCATACTCTACGGGAGTAAAATGGGGGGCGCAAGTTTGTATGGAGGTCCGATATAAACGAGTGGCATGCGGGCAAAAGCTAGTGTTATAAAAAAAAAAAACAATGTGTCAAAAATACACGGATCTTACATGTTGGTGTGGATCAAACTCACGTATTTAAGACGGGCGACATGTTTCGAAACCTTCGGTAGCTCTTCATGAAGATGAGTATTTTCGCGTCAGTGGCGCTTGACGCACTTTAGGTACAGCAGGTAAGCATGTCGCCTGTCGTGATAATTATTTAATACTTAAGTTTAACCGTGGATTTATTAGTATCATTTGAGACATGTCTCACGAAAGTTTAAATTCGATTAAGTGCGTAAAACACATCCAAGACTCAGAAGAAATATTCATGCTTATCACACAAATATTTGCTCCTTCCGGGATGCGAACCCAGGACTTTCAGCTACGCAGGCGGCGTCACTACCCACTAGGCTAACCAGTAGTCAAACTACTACTACTACTGCTACTTTGGACCATAGTTGTCCGTCTGGACTATAGCTGGAAGGCTTTACGGTATATAATAACCGAGTTTATCTCACTTCGCTATCAAGGAGTGGACAGCGAAGTGTTTGTGTTTGCTTACAGCGCCCGTGGTCTCGTAGTTAAGCTAAACACAAATACTTGAAGCTCGCCTGAATGTTGATTCTACTTGCGGCCCGCGTCATAAGCGGTAGCGATTTGTAAACCAGTATTTGATAATCCACAAGGCGACAAAGTATATTAAATTTTAACGCTACATTGTTATGCATCTTTACTACCAAATGTTTTTCTGGATGAGATCGCGTTTTAGCGATAAGATTTGTCTACCATTTTTTAAGTTTAATTAATTTGTTATTATATTTTAGTGTGTTATATTTAGCATAAATTAATATTTGTATTTTAATGTAACATTATCATCCTGGTTGTTGATTATGACAGCAGAAACTGTTTACTTACGTTGTTCATGAACAGAAAGTTTTATTTTTTGTTTTTATTTGTCTATGCCAAAAATCTATGCTGGCAACACTGTTTTTTTTCTTGTCGAGCCACGGCCATAGCGTGCAGCTCTAAAATTTAGTTTATTTAATTTGAATAAATGTCCTTTGATTATTTAAAGCATGTTTTGATTGAACATGCTAAGTGGTCCTTCGAGTTTTAATTGAAAAAGTGCTATTCATCACGAAAATAAACAGTTCGCGAGTGTTTCTGCTGGTGTGCGTCGTGACACTTACGAGCCAGAAAATCTATAATTTTCTAATATTAAGGCCCGTGAAGCATTCGTGCAGCGAACAACAATAAAGTACGGCTATGTACGAGTACTTAGTGCAAAATATCCATACTTAGTGCAAAAGAAAAGCACGTGGTGCGGGAGTGAATTCGGCGGCCATTTTTTCCAAGCGCTTTTAACCGGCTTCCCGCGCCCGTTTAAAACTCCGCGACGTCAAGTGACAGTTCCGCGGCCTCTATGTTGGCAGTACTTTGAATAAGTCAAGTCGAAAAGTGACGTATAATGACAGTGACAGCTGATGTCACCACCGAATAGTTAACGCATTTATTTTGAAGATTTTGGTTTTAAAGTCCTGAAAGATGACGCCCAATCCACCGGTTACCGACCCTGAGGAGATGTTGAAGCAGCTTAAGGCGAGGCGACGCGCCTTGAAAGGAGCCATAACGCGAGGGGAAACATTTATCAACGAGTGCAAAGTGTCGACAAACAGTGAGTTGTGCGCGAGAAAACAAAGCCTTGTAAGTACTTTTAATAATTATGAATCGATCAATATCGAAATACAAACCCTGGATGAAAATGATGACGAGGACATTTCAGTGGTTGAAAATAAATACTACTATGTGATAGGTAAATTGGATGAGTCCATAAAAGGTTTGAATAACAATAATGGTACAAGCAGTGAACATAATAATTCACACAACTCTTCAAGCTCCAAGCTTCCAAACATTGAGATCCCATATTTTGATGGAAAAGACTTTACCAAATTCAAACCATTTGTAATATTTGTCAGTATAATATTAATGCATGTGCCTAGGCAAGTCTGCGATGAACATGGAATATTGATTTAGGGTCGTGTGTTTGGGCTATGGCCAGAGCGGTTAGTGTCATCAAAAATTTATATTTAATGAGCGCCAGATGAAACAACCGACAAGCTTGAGGATTAGCTAAATAAAATCACAAGAACCCTTTTAACAAAGTTTATTAAGGCACACCCTCGAATAAGGCTACGTCACAAAGACGGTAATACATGAAAGGGTTTTCTAGTTTATACTTAAATGATACCACTAGACTTAAAATTATCTAGATATTTCTTTAAAATTAGTTGTACAGGGTAGTCATGTTACTTTGGGCTGAATTGATGCAGTCATTATCATAATAAAGAATTAATTTACCGGCGAAAGAGGTGACTCAAACCTCCATCTTCAACACCACAGGACAGCGACTCGCTCCGCAGTAAGTACTTAAAACATGGCGACAGTGTCTAGCCAGAAGCTGGTCCCGCAGTACAGATCAGGTGGACTGGTACACCTCCACGGCATTCATGAGTGTGCTCCTCATTTAAGCGGAGATGTTGAGTTTAAAACTGAGGTAAAAAGAAAAACCCTAGGACAAAGAATTGTCACCATTAGTAAAGAGTTGGTATTTGAGAATCTACAGTTTAGCGTCGAAATAGAAACAAAAGTATGCTTACCACGCGTGGTGGGTTTTTTCTATTAAGAGGTGTAGGTGGTTTTGACTAAGTCATCTTACACGTGTAACTGAAATGGACGAAATTCACACTTTGATTATTAAACGAAACGACTAAACATTGTCAGACACGAGTTAATATGAAAATCAAACACTCACCTGAGTAGTGAAAATGTTAAGAGAGATCTGGACTATTATGTCCAGACCATAGTGACGCTAAGTTAAGCAAACGGGGCTGTTGGCTGGAACAAAATGAAACACCAATTAGCACTAACACGGCAACAGACACTTAGGACATTGCTAGTAGCAAACACTTACCCCGAGGCGGCGAAAATTTGGAACCGGAGAGTAAAATACGCGGCTCTCACATTCTGGCTGGATTAGGAATGAACGAGTTCCTTCAATCCTCCCAAAATCGCAGAATCATTTCACCTCAAACCCGTTCCGAATCACCGAATACGGAGGAGGGCAGCGATCAAACAATAGACCGTCGACAATATTAATTTTATAGTTTTTTAAAGAAAACACTGCAAACTGAATCTACGACGTGTTTAAAAGAAAAGAACGACTTCTGAGTATTTTCTTACAGCTAACTCGAGCGAAAAGATAAATAAACAAAGTCTATGTTTGACACAACAACCAGTGTGACATGCCTAAAACGAAACGTTTCTTGACCGGTCACAGACAGAGTGATATGACGTTTTGTTAATGCAATCTCGGTAACATCGACACTTTAAGATAAAACTTTCCCTTAATTTCAATAGTTTAAATTTATGATAGATGTGCTGCCAGATAGTCTACGATCTGTAGCTTTAGAAATATATATTTTACCAATTTAGCACTAGCTTTACTCTTGAGAATAAAAAGATAAGTGTCAACTTTGACAGTTAGAACTAATGCAACGAAACGTAGTCCGATATAATTGCAAGTAAAAAGCCCTGAATGGAGATTTAATGTTTACCTGTTTAAAAGTGTTATTTAGTGTATAGTATTAAGCGAAAGTGTCTCGAGTGCATTTCTCCTGGATCATACAGCTAAAATGCAATGGAATACCGTCGAGACCGATTGGAAAATTCCTGTAGTTAAGGTAATATGTAGTCTATAAAAGTTGTCTTTCGGCTTGCAAGAACGAAGCCTTTTCGCGACTCAAACTAGCTTATTCCTAACCTATGAAGTGTTACATGTATATATTATCCATGTAACAATATTATCTCTTTTGTGCTGTTTTTGACAAAAACCCATCGCTGTCAAATGTACAGAAACTATTTTATCTGCGCAAATACCTAACAGATGATGCTTTAGGTATAATTATAAACCTACCAATTGAAAATGAATCATATCCTGAGGCTATGGAATTATTGAAAAAGCGTTTTGACAATAAGTCACGCCTAGTTACCACTCATATCAATGTGCTTTTGGATCTGCCCTCAATGCAGAAGGGTACTGCTGCAAATATCAGGACATTCATTTCACAAGTCCAGCAACAATTGTATGCTCTTAAGAACTTGCAGCAGCCCATCAAGGAGTGGGATATGCTGTTAATTTCAGTTTTGACAAGAAAGTTGGACTCTTTTTTGCTTTGCTTAAGCACTATTACTGTCATTACAAGTTTTGATTCTAGTTTTGTATATATCCATAATATGTTATTTAAAGTAACTAACGTTAAACGCATGCGAATGTATTTCAAACAAGCTAAACAATGGCTATTAATCTTAATTACTCATTCATATAATCAAATCACACTCTTTCACTCACACATACAAACCACAACTATACGTCCTTACTCCCAACATATACATACTTGTACCACACTCACAGGTTTCCCAATTAAAAATAATATAAACTACTCTGTCGTCCATATATTCTCAGCTCCCAATTCAGTACCCCTAACACGAATCAACTTTTCTGCCCCAGTTCTTCTCAGCTATAGCATTCGATAATCAAAGCAAATTGAATAACTTACATGAAGATATCGACGAGCACGGTCTTCCTAATTGCTACAAACTAAATACACCTTCTGATTACTCGCGGCCTAACCGGTTCGGTAACTTTACAGTATTAGCAGTTAACATACGTAGCCTTAATTGTAACTTAGATAAATTTCTAGTATTCGTCTCGTGTTTTGATATTACAGTCGATGTACTAGTACTCACCGAATGTTGGACCAGTGACCAACGCGTTCCCCCGAACATCACAAACTACAACCTGTACTACACTAAAATCCACTTAAATAAAAACGATGGTGTTGTAGTATATGTGCACAACAAACATAATGTTCTATCCCAAGAACCCATGGTTAATGAAGGCAACTGCCTAGTATTAGAGATCAACAAATATTACACTTTAGTTTGCTCCTATCGTCCGCCATGCTACAGTAATCCTAAATCTTACTTGGATTCCCTCGACTCTATTCTGCGCAGTATACACACACCAAGTGTATTGCTCGTGGGTGACATAAACATCAATATTCTACCTGGTCAGTTTACGAATCATGGAGCCAATTACCTTACATTAATGCTGTACTATGGTCTATTACAGGGAGTGGACAAACCAACTGCTGGCCCTAACTCCTGCATTGACCATTTTATGGTGAAATGTAATATGACCTGGACCACGCACATCTTTGACCACCTTACTGACCATTGCCCTATCTTGTTAACTGTTTCCAATGATACAAGTCCAAAACCGCAGAAAAAATACCATAAAATCAAACATAATTATAATGATATCCGAGAAACCTTGGCCTTGGAAAATTGGACCCAGTATTATAAACTTTGCGATGCTAATGTAGCCGCTGAAATCTTGGTCGGCACAATAAAAACGGCTATCGACTTAAACACGTCTATTCAAATTATCCCTAAAAAGAGGAAGCCGTTGAAACCATGGATTACTGAGGGGGTGGTTAGATCAATACGAAAAAGGAATAAATTACAACGTAGCTCTAATCGAATGCTTAACGATATACAGCTAAGAAATAAATACTGTAGATACAGGAATATATGCAATAAGTTAATAAAGTCATTAAAAAAAGAATATTATCAATCACAACTACAAAAATACAACGGAGATATAAAAAATACCTGGAAAACTATTAAAGACGTATGTAATTTAAACACAAATAGAAATAATGCTGAAGTTTTATTAGAATTAGGCGAAAATAAGACTGACTCCTTGAACCAAGTAAATAGATATTTCACATCAATCGGAAAAACCCTAGCTGACAACACACTTGCTAATCTTAACACCACTGACATCCAACTATCTTCTAAAAGTTCAAATATATCTAGCGCAAACACTCGTTCCTTCTTTCTTTATCCTACCGATAACACAGAAATATCGTCTATAATATTATCTCTAAAATCTGGTAGTGCTCCAGGGGAAGATTGCATCTCGTCTGACATGCTCAAATTGTGCAGACTGTCCTTAATATACCCAATAACTCACTTATGTAATCTGTGTTTCTCCTCGGGAATTTTTCCGAACATATTCAAACGAGCTAAAGTCACGCCAGTCTTTAAAAACGGTAGTAAAGTTATTCCTAGCAATTACAGACCCATTGCACTTATATCTATTCTGTCAAAAATAGTTGAAAAACTAGTAAATAAACGTCTCAAAGGCTTTTTGGAGGCACACGACATTTTAGGCAGTAACCAATACGGTTTCCGTACAAAAATCTCAACTGAAGACGCAGTTCTTAATCTTACCAAAGTTATTACGGAACATCTAGATGCTGGGAGGAAATGTTTAGGAGTGTTTCTTGACCTTCAAAAAGCCTTCGACACGGTTTCAATACCAATTCTATTGGCCCGTTTGCAGAATGTTGGGATAAGAGGCATTGCGCTAGATTTCTTCACTGATTACTTAACTGGAAGAGTACAGTGTACTTGCATCAACAAAACTAATAGTGAATGGCTTCCAGTGGAGTATGGTGTCCCCCAAGGCAGTACACTGGCCCCAACTCTTTTCCTGGTATATGTGAACGATCTCTGTAAAAACAGCATAGCTGGTTGCGAAACTTTTATGTTCGCAGATGACACAGTTTTGCTGTTCCAGGAAAGGAGCTGGGATAGAGTACGCCTGGTAGCTGAAAATGGCCTTAGACTAGTCACCGCATGGTTGGAGGATTCGCTACTATCTCTTAATGTTTCTAAAACAAATTACATTTGCTTCAGTAAGACTGCGGCGACTAAACCTGGAGGTGATTTTAAAGTCGCAATACACACATATCCGTGCAACAGGAACAGGGTTGATGATTGTAATTGTAGCCCATTGACGCGCGTCGACCATCTTAAATACCTGGGTGTTCTGATTGATGCTCATCTAAATTGGAAGGAACACATTGCCGTTGTTTCATCGAGAATTCGGAATTTCATTTATGCCTTCAGAAATCTAAGAGATGTGGCAACTAAACCTCTTTTAATACAAACTTATAAAGCGCTTGGAGAGTGCATTATCAATTACTGTATTACCTCCTGGGGCGGGGCTGCTAAGACACACTTAATAGAACTAGAACGAGCCCAACGAGCACTTTTGAAAGTTACTCTAAGTCTACCATTCCGTTATCCCACTTTCGACTTGTACCGCATATCTATGGTTCCCTCGGTTCGCAAGTTGTACATCATGCAATGCCTAAAAAGATATCACCGTAAAGTAATTCCCTCGTTACCTAAATCAAATAAACGTATTGATCGTTGTCCTATTCCTACATGCAAAACCATATTTGCGCGACGAAATTTCCATTACACTGCCCCTTCAATATACAATAAAATTAAACTAAATTATAAAGCTATCAAATCCTTCTCTAACCACTCCTTTAAAAAGACAGTATGGGCCTGGTTGTGTGATATGAACTATGATGAGACTGAAAAACTTCTAGATCGGGGTTGATTCTGCAGGGTCTCATTAGTAATGTCTCTTATCTTAAGATCCTCATACTCACGCACGCACACACACACACACACATACACACACTCACTCACACAACCCCTCACGCACACAAACACACACACACGCATACACGCACTCACACACACGCGCACGCACACTAGTGTACATACGCATAGTTCTCTTGAACATGATACAACTTACTCTTATTAACGTGTAATGTAAATGTGATACCTATAGTTACTTCATTACCATTATTATAAGTCTGGATGTTCTTATCACCAATCTCTGACCCTGTAATTGGGCTTTCACTGGGGGCTGCAACACAGTGCAAACTAACGCAGTCGCCAGGGCTCCAAACTGTACCATGTATCATAAGTATGAACAATAAAGATTTTTATTATTATTATTATTTATTTTACCAACCGTGCATATCACCTTGACCGTGTGGACCCAGACAAAATGCCTTCTATGGCTGAATTTATAGCTTTTTTGGAAAAGCGTGCAATAGCGCTTGAAGAAAGTCCACCAGAGAGAAATCCCACTCATCAAGTAAAATTTCAGTACAAACCAAACACTTACAATAAAGTGACTAATGTAGTTACAAACACCTATAACACTCCTTGTGCATATTGTACAAAACAACAGCATCCTCTGTATTCATGTGCTAAATTTCAAATGGCAACTGTAAAAGATAGGTTAGACTATGTAAAAGCAAATAATTTGTGCAATGTGTGCCTGAAACAACATAAAAATACTTGTAAATTCACTTTTAAGTGCAAAATTTGTAAACAAGGGCACAATACTTTGTTACATGAGGACGGACCCACAAGCACACCTCAGGAACCAATGGTTAATTGTCATTCAAATGTACATACATGCAAAAATGTCTTGTTACCTTCTATAAAGGTCAAGGTTCATGACAGCAACGGTCATGAACATATTGTAAAAGCGCTACTCGATAGTGGCAGCCAAGCTTCGCTAATGACCCAAGAATTAGCTGATAAATTAAAGTTAGAGACCAAAAAAGAGAATACCAATATTATTGGCATTGGTCAGAAATTAAATAAAATTAAACAATGTATGAGTGTTAAAATTTATTCATGCATACATAATTTAAATGTCAAAGTCAGCTGCTATGTAGTTGATAAGATAACACCATGTTTGCCACAGCATCCTGTTGATGTTTCAAAAATGAAAATTCCTGAAAATGTGAGTTTATCAGATGTACATTTCAATGAGCCATCAGACATTTCCATGCTTCTTGGAGCAGATGTATATTTTAATGCACTGTTAGATGGACACATCAAACTGGAAAGTGGCCCAGTTTTGCAAAATACTGTATTTGGCTATGTTGTTGGAGGTAAAGTGGATTGTATAAAATCATGTCAGGCATCAAATGTTGCTATGGTGTCAAATTTTGTTACCTGTGAAAGCAGAAATGACAAGTTAGAAAACATAATGGAACAATTTTGGCACACAGAGAAAATTCCTGGAGAACCTGCAATGAATAATGACAATAATAAGCAAGCCAGTGAGTTTAAAAAGGCAGAGGAAATATTTGAAACATCAGTAAAATTGGAAAATAATACATTTCAAGTGGACTTACCATTAAAGGCTCCGATGAATGAACTCCAGCTGGGTGATTCCTTCTCAGCTGCCCTGCAAAGGTTCCTCTGTCTGGAAAAAAAGTTTAGAAGCAATCCACATTACTTCGAGCAATATAAAAAATTTATAAAAGAATACCTAGATTTAGGGCATGCCAAGATTGTAGACATCAGTGACTATGACCTATACAATGGTGCTGTATATTTTTTATCACATTTCGCTGTGGTAAATGAGGGTAGTAAAACAACAAAATTAAGAGTAGTCTACAATGGCAGTATGAATACAAAAAACAACAAATCTTTGAATGATGTAATGCTAAACGGGCCCGTAGTACAAAGTGCACTATTTGACATATTGATTCTATCTCGCACGTATCTATATACGTTAATATGCGATATTACTAAAATGTTTAGAAATGTGCTTATCAATGATGAGCAAAAAAGCTTACAAAATATACTCTGGCGTGATGACCCATTGCAGCCCATCCAGTGCTTGCAGCTGCAAACCGTAACTTACGGATTAAAGGCGTCCACTTACCTGACTACGCGTTGCTTGGCAGAACTGGCATCTAGGTACAAAGAGCAATATCCTTTGGCTGCAGCAGCTATAAAGCAAAATACTTACGTTGATGACGTTATCGGCGGGGCTGATGATGTACAGTTGCTGAAAAAACTGAAAGGAGAGCTTATAAGTCTATTAGAATTGGGGGGATTTAAGTTGCACAAATGGTGCTCCAATGTTGATGAGGTTCTCTCGGATATCCCTGCGGAGCACAAATATTTTGATCAGTTAGACTTGAATAAAGATAATGTGATAAAAACCTTAGGGGTCAAATATGACATAAATAATGATTCATTTACATTTGAAAGCCCAAAAGGAGATGAAAATAAATTAAATACAAAAAGGGCAATTTTAAGTTTTATCGGAAGAATCTTTGACCCACTGGGATTAATAAGTCCAGTTGTTGTATTAGCTAAAATGTATATGCAGCAAATTTGGGCATTACGATGCGATTGGGACACCAGATTGCCTGAGGAACAGCTCGACACTTGGAGAAAATACCTGAAAAAATTAAATGAGATGGAAAAAATAGAAATAAAAAGATGTTTAAATGTGAATGATATTGCTGAAGTTGAATTGGTGGGATACTCGGATGCTTCAATCAAAGCCTATGGATGCTGCTTGTATCTGAGAATAACTGATAAAAATAAGAAAGTACATGTAGATCTTCTATGCTCCAAGTCTCGAGTTGCACCCTTAGGAAAGGTGCTCACAACACCACAGCTAGAGCTGAATGCAGCCTTACTTTTAGCTCAATTAGTGAACAAGGTCAGCAAAACATTAAAATGTCGATTTGAGCATGAAACCATATTATTTAGCGATTCCCAAATAGTGCTCGCGTGGATCAATAATCCACCTAAATCAAATACTTACATAAACAATAGAGTAACTTACCTGCTGAGTCTGTTCTAGTACTCACTCCAGACACAAATAATGATGATGACTGCATTAATTTGTTGAATAAATACTCTAACATAAATAAACTTCAACGGGTGGTGGCCTATATGCTCCGCTTTTGTAAAAATTGTAAAAATAATAATGACAAGATTACTGGCTCACTGGCACCACAAGAGTTAAATGACTCTATGATAATTATTGTGAGACAAACTCAAAGGCATTTCTTTTCAAAAGAAATTCACTGTCTATTAAAGGATATGCCTATTAAGACTGGCTTGAGTGGTCTATACCCATTTTTAGATCAGAATCTCATTCTCAGGACCGGTGGTAGGTTACAAAATGCCAGTAACATCTCATATGACAAGATGCATCCCATAATTATGCCAAAAGCTTGTCATGTTACTCGCTTACTCATATATAGAGAACATTTAAGACTGTTACATGCCGGTGCAAAGTTAGTTCTAAGCTCACTCAGCCAAAGATATTCCATAGTAAATGGCATTAGAGAAGTTAAAAATGTTTTAATAAAATGTGTGAAGTGTTTCCAACTGAAGGCTGCAGCTGCAAAGCAATTGATGGGTTCCTTGCCAGCGCAGAGGGTCACAGCTGCACGCCCATTTGAGGTCACAGGAGTAGATTTCTGTGGACCTTTTAGTACCAAAGTTAGCAGAATTCGTAAACCATTGGTTACTAAATCTTACATAGCCATTTTTGTTTGTTTTGCTACCAAAGCAGTGCATGCAGAATTAGTAAGTGACTTGACCACTGAGGCATTCTTGGCATGCCTTAAAAGGTTTATAGCAAGACGAGGAGCCCCTAAACAAATATTTTGTGACAATGCTCAGACGTTTAAGGGAGCTTCCAATAAATTAAAAGAATTGTATCACTTAAATTCATCCAAGGCTCACCAACAGATTGTAGGCAATTATTGCTGTAATAGCTACATAATGTTTAAATTTATTCCTAGCTACTCTCCTGAGTTTGGAGGCCTCTGGGAGGCTGGCGTAAAGAGCATCAAGTTCCACCTGAAAAGGGTAGTTGGTAGCCTGGTACTAACATTTGAAGAAATGTACACTGTTATCACCCAGATTGAGGCGGTGTTAAACTCCAGGCCTTTATTGCCTACATCTGCTGAAACCTCTTGTTATAGATATCTAACGCCTGGACACTTTTTAATAGGTGCTCCATTGACCAGTTTTCCTGAAGTGGACTATACTGATGTCAATATAAATAGATTAAAATTTTGGAAAATTGTTGAAAATGTAGACAAGATTTTTGGAAACTGTGGTCAAGGGACTACCTGACACAGCTTCAAAACCGCCCCAAATGGCAAAATGTTCAGCCAAATTTAAAAGAGGGTGATTTAGTTGTAGTAAGGACGGACAATACTGCTCCTTTAGAATGGCCTATGGCTAGAATTGTAAAGGTCATACCTGGACCTGATGGAAAAGTAAGAGTGGCAGAGATAAAGATGGCTGGCTCTGGAAAAATATTTCTCCGCTCCTACAGGAAATTGTGCCCATTACCTATTAATGATAATTAAGTTGTACCTAATCTTACAACTTTTAAGAAGTTTTAAATTTGCAAGTTTTTGTTTAAATTGTATTCGTTTTTTTTTTTAATTTAGGCATATCATGTTGGCCGCCCCAACTATGTTCATGAACAGAAAGTTTTATTTTTTGTTTTTATTTATCTATGCCAAAAATCTATGCTGGCAACACTGTTTTTTTTCTTGTCGAGCCATGGCCATAGCGTGCAGCTCTAAAATTTAGTTTATTTAATTTGAATAAATGTCCTTTGATTATTTAAAGCATGTTTTGATTGAACATACGTGATCACTATATATTCTAATCCCCCACAGAGGTCAAGATTCCCTTCTGTATTGAAAAGTGAGATAAAGGCTTTCGTAAAGCTTCCTCTCTCGTAAACCTTCGCCAATAATTGGAATTAAGTAGTGAGCAAACCAGGTTCTTTAGGGCGTAACCAGAATAAAGCTTAAGTGAAGAAGAGTGGTAAGTATGTAAAAAAAACAGTATTTAGGGGCTGAATAAACCAGAGGCTGAGAAAAAAAGGCTCTTTGCCGGGCTTGAACTACACTAGTTTATTTATTTATTTGGAAAGCCAACAAAAATAAGTGAGAAGGAGGTAAGATTCGTGAACATACCATAAGGACATTTTAACAGCTCTCACTATGACAGATAACAAATAGAAATAGTATACAGTTTGGGTCAAGCGGCGACAACTCGTGTCAGTCCCAAGACTTCGACTCGGTGAGCCATTGAAGTTAATTAGCGATAAGTTTTTAGTTTGAGGCATTCTGCGATGCGACCACTAGAAGCGACTCATGAATATCGGAGCGCCGACATAGTTTAAGGAGTAAGCTCATATTTGCCGACGGAATGCGGACAAGCGCCGCTTATGCACATTAAGGCAACACGTTAGTTTTTACCCGCGACTTTGTTCATCTAAACTCCCCTACTGATTTACAACCAAAATTGAATACCTAGTTTTGTGGAAAAAATATATCCTAATGTGTTAATCCAGGTTGTAAAGTTTTGCTAAATTTTATGCAATTTTGTTCAACTGTTGTTGTGTGATTGAGTAACAAACATCTTAACATATTTATACAGGGTGATTCAGGAGACGTGAGCAGGATCAACCCTACACATACAGTTAATGTTAATGGATCTTTTACCATCGTAATTAAGTTAAACGCCCACAGTTTTTTTTACATTTTGTGTAAAAGTTTCATTCACAATAAATCATGGTTACCCTACACAACTAAAAAAAAATTCACGTTAATCTTACCAATGCTGGTACGACTGACTAGCTTATAAACTATTGTATCCGTAGGGTTGATCCTGCTCACGTCTCCTGAATCATCCTGTATACTCGTATGTATGTAAGCACTATATTGTACAAAAAAACATGTTCACACATAAACATGTGTTTAGATTAAAGTAGGTACAAAGGCGAACTTATCCCTATAAAGTCTTGTTCGGACTAGGTTAGTATTTTAGTGCGAGTCCATACATTTGCTGCCAGTACGAGTAGTTTTTGTATGGACTCGCACTAAAACACTGGCCTGGTCCGAACAAGCTTTAGAGATCTCTTCCAGTTAACTTTTGAGAATTTGAATGGAAGGTAGGTAGAACAAGATAAACAAACTTCGACCGTGTACAAAAACGTGTAGAACAAACCAAGAACACAAACATCTAAGAAAAATACGAACATAATTAATTAATGAAAATAAAAGGTGTACAAATACTATAAATATAAACATCATCATCATTTAACTTAAAAGTAGGCACTTGAGCAATTGCCAGCCGTTCCTGTCCTCTGCCATTTCCTTTACTTTCTGATATGACCCGACCTTAACTTTCTCCTTTATTTGTTCTAAATAGTTTCTTGGCCTTCCTCTGGCTCTCGTTCTTTCAATCTTCCCTTCCATAATAGTCCTAAAGAAAAGATCGTGTCTTAGCAGATGTCCTATCATACTCCTCTTCGTTTTTCTATTTTTGATGTTCTATTTTAACTGATTATTTTCAACACTTCCTCGTTTGATACCATCTATGACCATTCATCCATATTATATAATATAACTAACTAGACAAAATATTTCACCACACATCAAAAGCAAATTGGGCTGCCCTGCGTAATCCCGAAGTCATTATTCCTAATCTACATTATTTTCCGAAAATCAACCTATGTATTTTATTAAATCATGTTATTCGAAAGGTTCGTTTAGCGGAAAATGTTCTTCGGAGTTTTGCCTCTTCAGAATTCTTGAGTGTTCCCACCAAATGTGTAAAGTTACAGATGATGAAGGACCGAGAAAACAACAAATGCTATAATTTGATTGACCTCAAAAATAAATTCAGCTCGAGTATGACGAGGTATAAAGCCTCTTCACTCACTAAACTCAAATTACCAGTGTAAGAGCTTCTGCCTTGGCAAAACGATGGTAACGAACCAAGCCCGCTTTCAGCCATACAACCCATGTTTAATATGTACCTCATGCATGATTCTTACTCGTGCGTCTCCTTGCACATTAGATTACGCGTGAAAGGAAACGCGCTAGACCAATTCAAAATGGTTCCCATTCAACACCCACTCCTTCTGACACGCGATTTGATAGGAGTACGCGGGGAAGCGATTAGTAGACTCCACATTCAATTACATTAGGAAACACAGAAAAAATCTGAAGTGTCGTTTGACCGATATGTACATTCCGAAATTTCAAAATTCCCAGCGCCTTTTTCCACTAAACGAAACTTTGGACGAAGGTGATTTGGCGTTTTTTGCGATCTGTCAAAGGCCTTTGACTGCGCAAACCATGACACTTTTATCTTAAAGCTTAGCCAATATAGAATAAAACATCGTGTACTTGATCTTATAAAATCTTACCTATCTAATAGAACCCACGTGTAAATAAATAGGATACAATCTAAGGGGTCTAATATTTCCATAAGAGTACCACAAGGCTCAATACTTGGTCCGTTTCTTTTCTTGGCCTATATTAACGATTTGCCCTATCACGTGCGAAACAAACACGATCTTATGCTATTTGCTGATGTCACATCGTTCATATTTAAACTTGACAGAAAGGAAACCAATTTGGATAAAGTAAATGCAGCACTAGACTCAGTTGCAGGGTGGTTCACCGCTACCAATTTACTTTTAAATAGTAAGAAAACAAAATGTATCAAATTCAGTCTCTCATAAGTCAATACCAATAAGAATGAACAAGTTAAACTTAATGATGAGTTCATTGAATTTGCTCTTAGCATAGTTTTTCTCGGTATTACACTGGATCATAAACTGCAATGGGGATCACATATTTCTATGTTAGGTAAAAGGCTTAGTTCGGCAGCAGATGCATTAAAAAAAATAAGGCAACTCACCGATGTTGAGACAGCTAGGCTTGTTTACTTTTCTTACTTTTACTTTCACAGCATAATGACCTATAGTATTTTGGATAAAGCCGCCGATATCTAGATCATATTTGTATTACAAAAAAGAGCGATTCGCGCTATTTATCAGTTAGGATCATTAAGAGAAAAATTCAAGCAAATCAACATCCTCACATTTGCTACTCAATATATTTTTGAAATTGTTATGCATGTAAAATGAAATCTACATTTATTTAAACTAAAAAGTGACTATCTCACTTAATACAAGAAATAAGGATAAACTTGCCGTGCCTCGTTATCGTCTGCAAAAAGTGAGTTCGTCTTTTTCATTCGTTCGGCAATTGTGTGCGTTTTTATAAGAAAATTCCCAAAAATGTACAAGGTTTGTCAATCAATAAGTTCAAGTTGTTTATAAAAAGCCATTTAGTTCGCAAGACCTACTTACACGATAAACGATTTTATAAATGGCAAAGACACCTTTAAATGATTTTAAATTATTTTTTATTTTACTTATTTTTTCTCTCTGTGTACTGACACACTCTAGTTTTGAATTTAAGACCGACAAGTCCCTATTTAACCCTAAGGTAGTGTCGCTGTAAACCGCATAAAAAAAGAGCCAATTAAGAGTTAACTGTGAGTTAACTGCGATTTAATTGAGAGTTATGTATGGAATACCTGGTTTTTTTTTGCGATTTCGTGGTTGGTCCCATGGGAAAGGTTGTTCAGTATGATCATCTTATTCGCTTTTTGTCATTCCGGATCATGACCCCGTTAACACCCGGTATAAGTATTTTTCAAATTGTGACTCCGTAGACTCCAACTCTGATGTGTCGCTTTCAACACCGCCGACCTCCATTATAAAACGTTCGGTCTGGAAGTCGACTAAAGGACCTAGCCTCCCCCAAAGAGCATGTCTGATTATAAATCTCGGGGTGACGAAATGGCAAATAGGTTTATCCTGCGTTATATTGATTCGAATCAATTAACAGTAGAATTGATCACGCCCATGACTCACAAAGCAACTCACCCCTTCACACAAAGTTTCAGGTCGGCCGTAGCCGAAAATTTCGCTCATTAACAAACGCTGAAAGTATTCGCGCGCTCGTGAGCGCAATTATCGAGTTTTGCGCCTCTGCGCAAGCGACAAGCGGGCGGCGGGAGCGAGAGGCGATTAAAAAGAGAAGGGAAGCGCGAAACGGAAGCGGTAAGCAATGATTAGCAGTGAGTGTAATTATCGAGTTTTGCGGCCTGGCGCAAGTGTTGAGCAAAGAGAAGGGTGGTTATTAAGTGAAAAATAAATTTAAGTATTTTTGATATTGTATTCTGTTTCCGCGATTATCACTCATTAAATACGTAAAGTCACCAGCATCAATATCTGCAGAAAAAATAAGACTTAAAATTTTCCCACGTTTCCTTAAAAGTTATAATTCTTTTTTTTTGCATAATTATCATCATCATCATGTCAGCCAAATTTTGCATAACACTATAATTATTAATGATAAATTTATACATGTGATAAATAACAATACCGTTTCATCTATACGTTATTAAGAAGTGCTGCTGTCAAAACCAAGTTCCAACCATATATTTTCAGAATCCAATCGCAAAGTAAACCCAGGCCCAATAAATAATCAGTTTTATTCTCTCGAGCGTGTGAATGACAGTCCCAATAACATGAACACAAGATGGTTGAACTTCGATTCAGCCGACAGCTGAACTTTTCAAATATTAACGAACGTAATGACCGAAAGTATTAAGTTCTGAGGACCTAGTACGTGTCATAAGCGACAGTCGTAAAAGATGAGAGATAGCGGATAGATACGAAACCTACATCATGAATTTCATAAATAATGGGGTCAATCTCAGGCAGACATTCTTCAATCCAACGTGTTTCGTGCGTCCACATCCACGCGAACGGTACCTACTAATCTGTGAGAGCGCGATAATCTCTGCGGAGGTTTATTACCTTACAAATAATGATTTAAAGTCTACCTAATTGTTTTTTTTTAATTTTCGGATAAGGTAGAACATTAAACACATGAAATCTCCATCCTCCTAGCATTTTTCCCGATAGTGCCCTAAACGAGCCCCGGGTCCGCTTTAGCACCTGAAATGACAATAATTTATTGATTCAGGAGTTACTTTGCGGAACGGGATGCTAATTAGGTAATCAGTATCTTCATTGCGGTAATAGTAATCAATATCTTTATTAGGTACCTACCTAGAATATGATTTTTCTTCTGCTATTCCGCTAAAGCTGCACAGCACTATTCGTATACTAGCATACAGTTAACACATTCACTGCCAAGAGTAACTACGCGCTACGCTGGTAGCCGCTCCCGTGATTTTCCTCGTTGGTTTGTATCGGAAAGGGACTATGGCGTAGGCACCCGCTAGGCGGGTTCCTGGCAGTCAAAGTGTTAATGTTTCCACGTCACGATCAAATGCGTTCGAAGGGAACTAAATACAAAAAAAATATAACCAAGCTTAGGTACAGATAGATGTAATCAAAGGCGAAAAATGTATTTTTAAAAGGACGTAGAGAGTAATACTTTTCAACAATCTTGTTTTTAACAATAACACAATAAGGAAAAATATCACATTGCTAGGAAAACTTACAAAAGAGAGCCAGAAAGACAAATTCGTTTATAATAATATTGCATTCGCTAACAAGAGTAACAAGCGACGAACAGTTTTCAAATTCGTGGCGCTCGTGAGTGAATTATTGAGTTTTAAAAAGTAGTGCGGATCACAAGAGGTAGCGGATGAGATTATAAGTAAACAAAACATCTCATATCTCTTTCTCATCTCATTGCAAGGTGGGTTTTCGAATATATATTCGTATCATTAAATTTTTTTTTATTTTTTTTTTTTTATTTATTTATTCAAATGAAAACTTACATACTATACATTTATATTCTCGCCAAACTGTTACGTTTGATGGCGAGACGCGCTACATTTTAATACTTTACTTAGCCTATTAAACTCATCTTATAAGATTTAGGTACTTAACAATTTCGTGGGCCCCATACCAAAGAAATTATATATACGAGGGTCAAACTGAAAGTTCTTAGAAAATCAAAAACTGAGCAATCAAGCAACTTATTACTTTTATTATATGTTTTCAAAATAGCCTCCCTTCACATCAATACATCGCTGCATTCGATAAAACCACTGAGAAAAGCACTTTGCCCACTCGTCCTTAGGGGTCTCTTCGACGGCCTTTTGAAACGCAGCCACTGCTTCGTCGGCGTCCATAAAACGTTTTCCTCGAAGTTTTTCTTTAATTTTTGGGAATAAATAAAAATCACAAGGTGCAAGGTCGGGGCTATAAGGTGGGTGACCCAGTAATTCCACGTTTGTCGTCGCCAAATAGTCGATCGTTTGCTTGGCGGTGTGCGATGAGGCGTTGTCGTGGTGAAGCAGGATCCTACTGCGAGGCCGTTTTTCTCGAACTTTTTCCAAGACAAGTGGTAAACAATTGTAAGTGTACCACTTCGCAGTAACTGTTTTTTGATCCTCTAAAATAATTGTTGCGTAATGACCAGTCCTTTCGAAGAACGAGGCCACCATCTTTTTTCCCACACTTCGACCTCTCTTCACTTTAGTAGGCAACTCCTCGGAAGGAAACACCCACTCAGCAGACTGGTCTTTTAGTTTCAGGATCATAACAGTAAATCCAGCTTTCGTCACCCGTAACTACGTCGAACACAGCATTTGAGTCACCTCCGTTGAATCTTTGACCCATTTCACGGCACCAATCAACACGACGGACTTTTTGGGCTTCTGTCAAATTATGAGGTATCCACCGGGCACAAAGCTTCCTCACCGCTAAATGTTCATGGAGGATTTTGTGGACTTGACTCATACCAATGGCTAAGCTTGTACGAATCTGCTGATAGGTTACTCTTTTGTCAGTCTCTATCATACGCCGCACAACACTGATCATTATCTTCAGTAGTCGCCGTAGAAGGCCGGCCCTCACGCAGATCATCAGTGAGATTAGTGCGGCCACGTTTAAATTCATTAAACCAGTTGTAAATAGTAGCACGAGATGGGGCTTCATCGTGAAAGGCCAATCGAAGTCTATCATAACTTTCTTGTTGACTTAAATTACATCGAATGTCGTAAAAAATCATTGCTCGAAAATTTTCTCGCGTTAAATTCATGCTCACGTAGTACACACAATTTTCAATTTGCCGCCAAATCGTAAAACAAATGACAATCGAGTGGAATTCGTACACAAAAATATTAAGAAAGAGTTCCATTTTCAAATTTTGAACTTATTTTTTTATTATATTTATTAAAAGTGGCCAGTTCTAAAGACTTTCAGTGTCGCCCTCTTATATATATGCATACATATACACACATACATATATGATGAATCGAGAATGGCTTCTGGAGTCATCACACATGCACGCGCATATACACACACATACACACACACACACACACACACACACACACACACACACACACACATACATACAATCATGACAAGTTGAGAAGACATTCCTTTAGTCTAGTTTTTATCGTAGATTTACTTAATTTAGGACTTTCTCTTAGTAAACTAATTTTATTGAATATTTTAGGTACTAGGTACTTTGAACTTCTTTTGCCATAATAATTTTTCATTTTCGGCTGTACTATCTTTTTTTCTCTTACACTCTTAGTATTATATTTATTGTTAATTAATACTTTGTACTTTTCACTGTAATAATGTTCTAAACCTAAGAGGTATGTGACTTTCTTATCTATCGGTAAAATTTTACATAAGGGAAATATTTTATCATAATCTTTTTCACAATCTTTCTTAACCTTTTTACTAACTAAGAATTTAATCAGCCTTGTTTGTAAATTTCGTATATCTCTAATATATGTTACGAATGTTCGCCCGTATACGACTAGACCATAGCTAATAAGTGAGTCAGCAAGGGCGTAATATACAACCATTAGTGTTTTTTTACTTAATATTCGACTTAATTGGTAGAATTTGCCTAGCACAGATCTTAGCCTATTACAAACATCGTTAATATGCGGTTTCCAATTAAAGTTTGTGTCAATAGTTAGACCTAAATATTTAAATGTTTCCACATAGCTCAGTTTAGCACATCTACAATTAGTTTTATCTGCATGCAGGCAATCGTATGTAAATGATGACTTATACTCGCAATTCATACTGCAATTGACATTTTCTTTTGCACGAAATCAGTTATAAGTAATAATACGGCTTAAGGTTTGATTGTAATTGTGAATAAGGTACGTACTTGCTCTAAAATCTTTTTTTTTTTGGAGTAGAAAAGGTATCAGATATATTTACATCGAGGTGATTGAGGAAAATGGTGGATGATTATATTTTACAGCGTTGATAAGAAACTTCATTGAGAAAATTACTTTAAGAAAAAGAATTTTATCGCATTTAGGTCAAACTGAATGAAGGATCAAATCTTTATTCAGTATAGGTAATATAGAATTATACTTTTTTTTAGCCAAACTTAGAATCTTCATTGTAATTTTTGGGTCGAATTGCCTTAATTATTGTTTATATGAGATTATAATGTTAAAAGGTTGCGGGAATCCGCTGGATGCGGGTGGCGCAGATCCGGTCATTGTGGCACTCTTTGGGGCAGACCTATGTCCAGCAGCGGACCTCTTTCGGCTGATATGATGATGACGATGATTGTAATGTCTGTTTAGTTTGGCAAGAAAGTTTATTTCTTTCCAAGTCGCCTCTTTCCTCAACTTGCACCACACCGCCGCTTTAAAGGCTTATTGAAACAAACTTGGAAATAATAAACACAGTAAATTATGAAGGCGCTAATTGTATTCCGCAATGGGTGAGGAAGTTTGGCAAAACATTATTCTTCGAGTCGTTGATTCTACTCGAGTGTCTTTAATGGTGGGACGGTGTACATGACAGCCGGTTTTGCCTGGCTTAGTAAGTTTAGAAGTTAAATATTAAATATAGTCAGATGAATTGTTGGTCGTTTCAAGACGATTACGCAAATTAATTTGATAAATAGGAATCTAAACTTTATGTCCATCATAACGCGTCCAAGGTCATCAAAACAAGGTCCATATATTGTTAGTTACATTAAGAAGGAACTTACAAGCTATATTAGTAACTAGCTGTTGCCCGCGACTTCGTCCGCGTAGAACTTGTTACCGTCCAAGAAAAATGATTGCTATTCAATTATTGTAGGCGGAACCTTAATTATCGCCGACCCAAACAAATTTCTACCATTTTAAGGGCAGATTTCCGAGATGAAACTATCCTTTATCCTTCCAAGGGTCTCAAATTATCTCTACGAAAAATTTCATCTAAATCCTTTCAGGGATTAAGCGTAAAAGGCAACATTGCGATGAATTTATAAGTTTAAATTGCTTAATTTAAATTAGGAACTCCGTTTTTACAATAGGGATGATGACTAAAATTTTTTTATGATGTCATTCAAACCAGTTTTTGGAGAGAAACAATTGTTTGTAGGGGAGCAACTACAATTAAAGAACATAAATACCCGAAAAGTTGAGCCAAAAATTGACCTCGCTGGCGGCAGCGCAAAATGCTTCATACTGATAGACACACAAGTTGTATGTCGTCACAATACAAAGTAGTTGTATCGTTGTATGGAAAATCCGGTAAATTGTTGTTTCGGTCGCAAAATACTGCGTTTAACCCTTTATTTATTTATCAATTTCGGTCGCAAAAGTGACCGCTTGAGTACCTTTTTTTGTATGGCAAGATTTCGTAAATGATTAGATTAGATTATTTTATTTCATTCTGTAAATGTACATGTCGTTTCGTAAAATTAAAATAGCATGGATTCACAAAAAGATCGTCAGAGTGTATAAGAATAAAGAACAATAATAAATAATAGTCAATAAAAATCCAATATTAAATTAAAACAGACATGAGAAACAAAAAATACTAACAATAAGAACAATTTAAATACTTACTTAATGATAAATGGTACAATGTCAATGTCAGAATATTAATAATAGCTAGGCCATCCTAGATTTAAATTGTCAGAAGTCAAACAATATTAAGTATTCAATATTCATAATAATAAAAACTTTGAACCCCCTTTAACCCCTATAGGGGATTAATTTCAAAAAACTCAGAAATCAGTTTTGTAGTCTTTTAACATACAGGCTAACATACAAACATTGCATCCCTATTTAACCTCCTCAGGGGTGGAATTTTCTAAAACGCTGAAAGTGCTTTTTTTGTATCTTAATAAGTAATCTTTCTACAAAGTTTCAAGTCTCTAGTTCAAAAAATATGTTTCCCCCATACAAACTTTGCACCCCCATTTAACTCTCTTAGGGATGGAATTTTTCAAAATCCCGTCTAATCGCTTGCTTACGTCATAAAAGGAAGTCTGGTGTAAATTTCAAGTTTCTAGTCCCAGTAGTTTCGGCTGTGCGTTGATGAATCAGGACTTTTACGTTTATATATATAGATTACGACATTGGTCTCCACTGACTGTCAAGATTACTTGACATAAGTCAAAGTAGTCCTGACCAACTGAACCCAGTGTGACATAAATACATAATCGTACAGTTAAATGTTCCAGCAATCACCCCCATAATGCCGTTCTGACTTCCCCTGACGCGACCCATTAGCGACGATCTCATTACGCATTTTCGCGTGGAAACCGTTCGTGTGCGTTAACGCAAGTATTTCCGACGCATTGCACCACTTCGGGAGATTTAACAGCATTCTGAAGGCACTGTTGTCAGGTCAACGAGATTCCTTAAGCTTGTTTTTCCAAGGCTGCACACACGAGGCAGCTTCCGCTACGCAGCAACCAAGTGCTGGAACATAATTCCTCCTCCTCTCCGCGCATTAAACTCCATTCATAGCTTTAAATGAAAACTTTTTAATGTACATATTGGTCGTTGATTACTTGTTACTTATAAAATAAGAAATGAATCTGTGGTTAGATTAGAGGTAGATAGGGGTACTTACTTTTACCGTTTACACAAGTACATTCCGACTATACCCTTATCACGAAACAAATTATTTAATTAAATATTTTTGATTCGTGTTATTTTTAACGAGGAAGTTACCCCGATCATTTATAAACGATATGATATAGAGAAAGAATATAATGGAAAAATAAACAATCTTCGTCTGTAGCCCCCAAAAGGATTCGAACCTGCTGCCGTTCTATTAACGCTAGATTGCTCTACCAACTGAGCTACGAGGACAGTGACGGAAGCTGTAAATTTTTCCCTATATTCCCGCTAAGACTAGCGCCCTCTCTGTATCGAGTTATAGATTTGTTTCACAGTCTTGACACCACTCTAATGGGCGAGCTATGCGCCAGCTCCATTCCAATCGAACCACATCAGGTAGTTTCGGACTAGCGAGAGAGATGGCGCGCTGGTGTAAATTATAATAATAATGTGTTTTTAATATTATATTGTATGTATGTTAGTCTGTAAGGTATTGTAACTATGGGCCTTAGTTGCCTGAAATAAATGATTTATTATTATCTTCTTTATTAAATTTTCTTCTTAAGCTAGGTTTTTACAATAATTATATAAAAAGTAAAATATAAAACTATACATACAAAACATAAAATCATTATAAAAACCTAACCTAGGGTACCGCCGGCAGCGAGGCGGGGCCTAAGCTGCCGGTGGTCAGGGCGACAGAGACAGGAACCTCCTGACTATCCACACAGTATCCAGGAGTACCGCCTTCTGTATCTGACCCTTGATCCAGCCATCTAGCGAGAGTCTATGGCCGAGACTCTTCGCTATTAAACCGTTCGCCGAAACGACTATCGGGACGATGATCGTCGAATCAACATCCCACATGGCGGTTATCTCGTGAGCCAGGTCTAGGTACTTGCTGGCTTTGTCCTTCTCGGCCTTCAAGAGATTCTCATCATGGTGATGTCGACGAGCACTGTCTGGCGTTTCGATCGATCAGTCAGCACGATATCAGGCCTATTGGCAAGAATAGTCCTGTCCGTGATGACAGATCGATCCCAATAGAGCGTGGCACGACCATTTTCGAGAACTGGCGCAGGTGTATACTTATAGTAAGGCACTTCGGAGACCACAAGACCGTATAAATAGAAGAGCAAGTTGCTGGTGAATAATAATAATTATTATTATTATACCCTTATCACGGACGACGGTTAGATGGTTTATTTATCCATTATATTCTTTCTCTGTATCATATCGTTTACATTCCGACTGTTGCAGTAGGCTCCTTACTTATCTTATTGCTACATAAACACATTAGCTATTTTTTTATTTTTTTTATTTGTATAAGATTATGTTCATTTTAATAGTAGTTTTACGCTTGGTTATTACCACATTTTTATTTGTTGTTTTTTATAACGTACACAGTCAATTACATGATTCAGTGTTGCATGCAAATAAGTCACTGTCGACAACGATTCTAATGTTACCCGCTAGTTTTAAGTTCACTTTGGTAATTTTTAGACATACAGTGCCTAAAAATTACAAAATTGTTTGTTTAGTTTAGTCCTAGTATTATATATTTTTGGGGCTCTCACTGAAAACCAGCGTCACGGCCCCGTGACAACATGCTGAGTGAGACTCCCGTTTAGCATTGTATATAAGGTTACCTTTTTGGTTGTATTTCTTTTTTCCGTGTTTTAAACGTGAACACAGTAGTAGACTCGCCCACCAAGGGTTCCGTACAAAATTACAAACGTATGGTTTTCAGATTTTTATCATCAAATTATCGACACTCACTTCGTCGAATTTCACTTCAAAGTCAACGTTTCATGTATTTTCTTTTCGACGACATTTCAGTTCGTGGAATGGTCATTACAAGTAATTTAAAAATCGTGTACTTTTACTTGTCGGATGATTCGTTAAATAAATGAATTAAGTATGTCATGGAAAACGTTTTGTGATTTATTGTTTCAAGTATTTTTAATGAACATACAAATTCGACCAGGATTATTATTTAAAATTAAAATAGTTGGCATACACAGTTATCTATGGCAATTATTTTAACCTAACCTAATCGCCAGCGTGTCGACGTCACCCCGCTTGGCGGGGTGCCTATTTCCGCTCTGAGGGACACAAGTGAACCCTAACCTAACATACTTATAATACAATTGTTATGGTTGTTTGTTTTTGTACTGCGGGGGGCTTCCCCCCCCCGTGCCTCCCTGTCATAGCTGCCCTAATCTAGTTAAACCCCTGTAATCAGTTGTTGTTTGTTTTTAAAATATTTTAATACAATTTCGAAAAAATGAAACTCGTTGTTTTGTTATTCTGCCATTTAAAATTCATACAAAATTAATAATTTGCCAAATAATATTCCCTGAACAGTTATTCTATGAAATAATAAAAATTGGAATGATCTGGTCATGAAATAAAATTACACCAAACAATAATTCGTGAACTAAATGTTACTTGAAACGTTTTCGATGAAATAAAATTCGATGAAAAGCTTGTCGACAAAACAAGGGACACCCCTTTTATTACATTATCTTGAAAGTTTGATTTTTTCACAGTGTCAAAGGACTGTTGACCTTAGTATATGTTTCGTTTTAATTTCAACTCGATACCTTCACGTGTTCCCGAGATAAAGGCTCTTGACATCCATCATTTTGGCATCCGACTGTATAAAAACGTTTGGACCGTGGGGTTAAAATATGATTTACACAGTCCCGGCTTCGTCCAAACGGATTAGGTACTCTCACCTGGAACCGTGACGTAGCTGGGGCTCGCGGGTGCTCGAAATTTTGGCCAACTGCACTCTTGCGGCGTCCTGCCCCCCTATTCTGTAACTTGTTTTCAGCTCACCTCTACGCTCACCGACAAATATATCTTGACACCGCGATCCGTAGTAACTAAGCGTAGGCAGAGGTCTTGTTTCGTGACGGGGGACCGGCGGGGTAATTCGCATTAGCGCGTAGCGAATAACAGCCCAGGAGATGTCGAAGATGGCGAGAGGCGTCGTTCTCAGCCGAGCTGCGGTGGATCTTCCACCCCATAGGGTCCCCATGTTGAAATTGATAACATAGTGTTGCTATATGGATAGTAAACCATCAAATTATTGCAATCAATTGTAAATTACAAAATAAAATCAAAACCATAAAAATAAGTGGAATATGTAGGTATTTTTTTATCGTCCAAGAATAAATTGAAAACTGCCAATAGGATCCAAATGTTTAAAAGCCCTACTAAAATTAAATATACATAAACCCACGTAAAATAATTGAAAGATTTACAGAACCCTAAAGTATCGATCTAGTTGGAGTGCCGTATTTAAAACCAGATGTGCCCAACAACACCTCCATCAGTGGTGCGGCGCTCGTCATATCACAACGTTCGATCTATTCAATACCTGCGCTCGCTCACGCAACTCTGTCAACAACACAGTCTGCCGGTGCTGTCTAACTGAGGTGGGTCTGAAAGTATTTTTTGTTATACATTATTACTCACATCAATGAGGTGCGTAGAAGTGAAAGGAGGTAATAAACTTGACTATTAGGAAGAGAACCTTGCATGTCTTAGTCCAGTCTGTGATAGATTTTTTGTTTTTTTTTTTAATCAACCAGTACTAAAGAATGTCATGACAATAGTTATTTACGATACCAGTGCCGAAAATAGGAAATTCGCAAAGAGTGGTGATAAATTAAAACACGACCGAAGGGAGTGTTTTAAATCGACACGAGTTGCGAATTACCTATTCGCACGTGTATCGTACAGTCGAGGTCATAAATATGTTTACACTTTTGCACCTTATTACAAGGCAATAAGGTGCAAAAGTGTAAACGTATTTATGACCTCGACCGTACAACGTTTTACTGTATATATGGCTCTTTAAAGTTTCGACATATGTACTGTAAATTAAATTTTAACAATGTGTGAAATATTTAAATCAAATTTATTTATGCTTAATTAACATCTCAATTAATTGTTAACCAATAAATTTTGAAAAACTCGATTAAAAAAACAACTATCACAGATTGGACCAAGACATGTATTGTGAGGTTCAAACTCTTCCAGTCCAGTCTTCAGGATAGACATAGGTTTTTATTTCCACCCGCGGCTTGGCCTGGGTTTTTTCGCGGGCAACTAGTAGTCATATAAATGTTGAGGGTATACCGCTGCCAAAATTATGTCTCGCTCGACAATCTTAACTCGATAACGTGCTCATAGCCTGAGGAAATTTGCAAAAAACGGTGAAAAACTAGGTTTTTTGTCTAAACGGATAATTATTTTAGATAAATAAAAGATTCCGACGATTTGAGAACCTACACCATTTTTGAAGTCGTTTCGTAAGAACACCAATTTTTTGTTAATTTTGAAATGAAGATTGCGAAACTTCCTGTAAAAATATGCTTTTAGAATTTATTTTTATAATATGGTCGAAAACTACGTTATTCTTTATGTTTCCAGATTAACTATGATATTTACTGATATTGTAATTGTAATATGCAACATTTAAAAATAAATAGTTACAAATTTTTACTCAAAATAGCTTAATCATATTAATCATAATTTAATAGTCATTGTATCCCGCCTGGGAGCTAGATGACACAGTTCCTACAAGAGAGCATACCCAAGGATTTAGTTAGTAGTCGCAATTCCATTCCTTTAGTTTTTTTTTAATTTTCTGCCTTGCATTAGGTTTTTTTTTTTGTAGGTATTCATAATACGGTTTTACTTTTTTTAAGTATAAGTAAGTTAAGTATATCATTGTAACTAGCTGTTTTTGGCAAATAATGACTCACTGATGAATTTGTTTCGGCGTCTCTTCTTAACAGTGGTCTTTTTTTCAGAAACGCCGATATAATTTTGATTTGTAAAAGTGCCATTACGGCCTACTTGCAAAGTAAATACGACCCGCATATAATATTTTGCGTTTTATGGACTTATCCAAGGTCACCACACTCATCTCTATTGGTCCAGCTCGTCTATCATGAGACGGCCGCGACATACTCTCGATTTTTCTAGCACTATACCTCTTGTTCTAAGTGTTCTAATAAGAAAGAGACGGATAGTGCGAAAAAAATCGAGAGAGCTCGCGCTATCGCGTGATAGCCGTGCTAGTACCATTTTCCTTTACGTAGGGCCAAACTTAAACGGGTAATATTAATAGTATTAATTTTTCAGCTTTGAAAAACAAACATGCCTCCTAACGTGAAAGAGTCAGTTGACGTCGCTGATGGGCGCACTCCCGCGCAGCCGGCCAACACCCCGTGGGCCAAGGAGTGGCACTGGCCTCGGTTACTGCTAATGATCCTTCTTCACAGCGTGGTGCCTTTCGGAATCTACCTGGCACTGTTCTCTGCGAAATGGCAAACGCTTTTATTAAGTAAGCTTATCACTTCCTTAGCTGAAAGGCTTTCCAGGACCACTGTTGGACATAGGCCTCTCCCAAAAAGTGCTGCGACCGTTACCAGAGGGGTAATCACGTAACGTTTCCAACTCTCCAACTGTCATTTTTCCATATAAAAATTAACATTTAAATCAACCTAACGTACCTTCGTGTACGCATTGTGCGTTACGTGATCGACCGTATTACTATCATTAAGAGCTTTTCAAATTCAAACATAACAATACAATATTACAATCAACGCACGATGTTTCTAATGGTGTCTGGATTAAGGTATAGTAGCATCGCAAAAAAGCAGCCTTTAGACCTTGCTAAATGCAGTGCACTCACACTCACTCATTAGAGCGAGATGGTCTCCTCTCCCCCAGTTAGTGCACTGCATTTAGCAAGGTCTAAAGGCCGCTTCGGGTGTAAGAGGGGTTCGAGGGGGGTCCGTGAGACAACTTGAGGTTAACTCCAGAGACAGAAACTTATGTGGCGCGATTTGTATATTGAAATGCAATCATGTTTTATTTGCTGAATATGTGGAGATACGGTGTTGTCACATTACATGTTACAATATTCAGCCACACTTAAGGTTGTGTGGAGTTTGATTGGTGCATGTTTTTCCCTCCACAGACTTAATAATCAACTTGATGGCACTGCTGGGGATCACGGCCGGGACACACAGACTGTGGTCGCACAAGAGCTACAAAACAAAATGGCCGCTCCAAGCTATCCTAGTGTTCTTCAACACTTTATCTCTTCAGGTAAGATTATCGGTACTGCATATTATGTATTTACAATACATTACGATACAATACAAATCATCTTTATTGCACCCCCCAAAACATGAAAGGGCATAAAAACTTAAAAAATAGAGGTATACTTACTATATACTTACTACTTTATTAATATTTTAAATGCAAAAGTAATTCTGTTTGTCTGTTTGTTACGTTTTCACGCTTAAACCGCTGAACCGATTTAAATGAAAGGACACCGCAAAATAAGTACGAAAAAAAAAGCTCGGTGATTTTTCTTGGAAAAAATATTTTTTACTTATATACCTATTACCTAAGTGTATCTAAAAAAAATTAAGGATCTAGGTATAGTTTTAGAGAAAAGAAAAGATGTGAAAAACCCAGAATTTACTAAATAGTAAATGTATGGGGGGGAATAAAAGTAGTTAGATTCGAATGAAAAATAAATAAGGAAGGGCACGTATTTAGTTTAAGACCCTGAAAATTACAAAGAATTGTTATTATTCCGGAAATCCTCCCTTTAAGAAGTGAAATGGAGGGTGGTGGACATATTTATGGAGAGCGATATAAGCCTACGCCTGAAATATTTTAATAGCAATTATTCTCTAAGACGATTAACGATAACGATATACGCGGACGAAGTCGAGGGAAAAAACTAGTGTAAGATAATATAAATATACATGCGACATCAAATATATAGTACGACTGTACAAATAATAATTGAACCGAATTGATCCCAAGGATGTTTTCAGAGTAGGGAATTGGCTTTAGCTGTTAACATAACGAATCCTCAAATTAATAAAGGGTTGGTAACGCACTTGTGATTCTTCTGAAGTCACAAAGCGCACATAGGTTACGGCGTCTGCTTACCACCAGGCAGGACGTAAGCTTGTTTGCCACCGTGGTAGTAAAAACATAACCCTCCTTCGGCAATCGGGTAAAAAAAAGTTACAAAAACATTATTTTTTACTACGACTATATTTATTGATAATTTATAATTTTAATAATTTTCTTATGAAGAGAGCTAGCCTAGTGGTTCAGGGATGCGGCTGTCAAGCGGCGGTCGCGGGTTATAATCCCGGCTTACCCATGAGTTTTTCGGAACTTATGTACGGTTAGCGTTTACCGTTAGCTTTTTGGTGAAGGAAAAAACATCACGAGGAAACCGGTCTAATCCCAATTTTCCCTCTGGGTTGGAAGGTCAGATGGCAGTCGCTTTTGTAAAACTTGTGCTTATGCCAAATCTTGTGATTAGGTGTCAAAGCGGACCCCGGGCTCCTTTAGGGGTATATCCGGGAATAATGCTAGGAGGATGATGACCAAAAAACTTGTAAAGCTATGTAATCAAGAAGTGTATGGACAAATGAATAAGGTAATAAATCAGTATTTCATACATGCATTTAACCTTCGTTGAAACATGTTTGAAACACTTACAATAAAAAGTATCATCTAAAGGTTGTCCCAAAAAGAACGCAAGATTGCGTTCTTTTTGGGACATCCTTTATTAGCAAAACTAATTAGCAACTTGTTTACTACGTACATTTAAAATTTACAATAAGGTCACACGATCCTCCGCAGTATTTTGTTGTTACTATGTAAATATACCTAGGTATTAGTTTGGGACTAGGTCGATTTGTGTGAGATTGTCCCCAAATATTTTATTTATTTTTATTTTTCATAATATTTATTTTCATTTTCTTAATATACTTACTTTTGAATAATTCACATAAAAAAGATAATATGCATTTAATTAGCCTTCAAAAATAGTTTTGTTTAAATACCTTTGGGTATTTAAATTATCATTAAGGGGATCCCATGCCCCAATGACCTTCGATCTGAATCCCTTGGTTTTCTAATGTTTTTTGTAGATTATTATTTTAACAACAACGGCTTTAAGCAGTATAGTATCCCATATTTACTTCAAAATTCATTTTTTTCGAGATATTTAGCATCAAAAATAAACAATTTTAGGCCAAAAAACTGGCTTTCTGGCCATAACTTTTGTGTTAAGTAGTTTAAAATTAAAACCACATTTTTAAAAACGTCAAAGACGAACCCAAATATGTGGATTTCGTATATATATGTTAGATCTTTCACGTCAATAGAGATACGAAATAAGTGTTTTTTTTAGACAATGTTTAAAAAAACCATACAATATTAAGTATTCATTTTTTTTCTAAATCCGGTGCACAAAAATGGAGATAAAAAATTGAAGAACCGAAAGCCGTTTGACTTATAACTATCTGTAGCAGGGATTGTAACCCGGTTACAAATTTACCGGTTTATTTAGCTTAAAGTGTTTAGGTTACGTTCGAACTATTTGATTTGGGAGCGTTATTTCGGAGCGCTCTCTAACCGGTTACTCGGTGTTTCGATACGGGATCATTGACCGCTGTCGCGCCGCCCGCGCCGGTGGCTTTGAATACATAATCGATAAGTATTTGAATCTTTTCCCATACACGCAACGATAGGTAAATACGTGCCGTACCTATTACATTACATGTAATGTGAGAGGAGAATTTATTTTACGTAGGTATAAGATTAAGCTTGCGACTCTTGCGAGCGAGCGAGCGGTCATTCACCGCGTACACGGAGAGAGCGCTCTCTAACCGGTGAATGGATTTCGGTCCCTGTTTGCGCTCCGAGATATGATCCAGAGAGAGAGCGTTGTTCTTGCGAGCGTAACCTTCATCCTGGGTTAGGCTCTCAAAGTGTGGCTCGAACCGCTACGGCAAAATGAACGGGGTTACAATGCCTGATCTTTAGTGCAAAAGTAGGAGATACGATGCAAAACTTGTCAAAAATCGATGAAAACCTCGGGTAGCCCCCGCGTTATACTTATACAGGGTGGGCAAATAACAGATAGGTATACCATTTTATATCGAACATCATCCTTCTAGTGTTTATTCCTGCTTGTGCCCTGAAGGAGCCAGGGGTCGACTTTGGCGCTTAACCTCAGATTAGGTATATGCACTTTACGAAATCGACTGCCATCTGACCTTCCAACCCAGAGGGAAAACTATACCTTATTGGAATAAGGTATTTGACAACAGTTCAAATAAATAGTTTTTTGTTATTAGCAACAGAAGCAGGGAGGGACACATGACTCGAACACAAATTAGGGCTGTAAAGCCCAATATCTCGCAAACGAATTACTGATTTGAAAGTGGTTTTAGAAAACCCATAATATTTTTAAATGAGCTATCTAAAAATACCCCACAACATGTAGAAAAGTTATTATGGATACGACAATTAAGCAAGCAAGTACCATTATTTATTAAGCAATTTTTTTTGTAAGATGTTTCTCTCTTGTAGTGGTGCAATAAAGAGTATTTATTATTATTATTATCTTTATTTTAATTTCGTCTTAGACTAGGTTTTTACAATAATTATATCTAAAAAGTAAAATATAAAACTATACATACAAAACATAAAATCATTATAAAAACCTAACCTAGGGTGCAGCCGGCAGCGAGGCGCGGCCTAAGCTACCGGCGGTCAGGGCGACAGAGACAGGAACCTCCATTATTATTATTATTATTATCCCGCGATATCGAATAAGCCGTTCGAAAATGATGCTTTATTTAAGTATAATGTAGGTATTTATAAAATAATTTATAAATTTGATCCTTTTCTTACAACTCAAAGCCGGGAATCCCGGGGCATATCCATACTAACATAATGATTGAGGTCATTCACCCCTTGTGCCACCCAAATCGCCGACCACTGAATATTAGTGGGAATTATTTATTTGTTTTTAGAACTCTGGGATCGCTTGGGCTCTTATGCACCGCATGCATCACAAGTACACGGATACTGACGCTGACCCACACAACGTGAAACGAGGCTTCTTCTTCTCGCACATGGGTTGGATCGTCGTGCAGCCACATCCAGAATACCAGCGGAAGGTCAAAGGGATGGATATGAGCGACCTTTACTCAGACCCTTTATTGCGCTACCAGGACAAGTAAGTTATGATCAGTGCGGTACTGCATGATTATTCATTGTACCTAAAAGTAAAGAAGGCCTACTGCCTAAGTGATGCTACAATTTTTTTGCAAGACTTTTTTTATTTTTTTTTTATTTAGTTGAGGTACGCATTTGACCCCTATCTCGCCTGATGGTAAGTGATGATGGGGTCGAGGGTGTTACGTGCATACCTAGATAGTGCCTATTCACTCTTGTCTTGAAAATATCCAAGTTATATGTAACTGGGAAAAGGTTTGCCGGAAGCGAGTTCCACTCTTTGGCTGTCCTCGCGAGAAAACTGGAAGCAAAGCGCTTCATGCGAATCAGTGGTAAGTCAACAACATAAGGGTGGAACCCGCGACCGCGCCTAGTCCCAAGATGGCGAAATGGTGAGGGCGGGATTAATTCGTGCAATCCTAGCGCACACTCTCCGAAATGTATCCTGTAGAACACCGATAAGCAGGCAACCTTTCTACGGTGTTCCAGTCTTTGCATTTTAGCCTCAGTTAAATTTAGGTCACCAATGAGCTTCCTGGCACGCCCATCAATCGAATCCAAGGCGGCTAGCTGATATTTAGCGGGTCCATCCCAGAGGTGGCAACAGTACTCCATACATGACCGGACCTGTGCTTGGTAAAGCTGAAGAAGCTGCCTGGGACTAGACTATCATAGAGTGAGATAGGGTTGTCGACGGACACATTACTGAACAAGCCATACTATAATTCGTTTAGTTTTTATATATATTCATCCATTTTAGAACAATTACCGGGAATTACATGAATAACGAAGGATTAAGACCTTTACAAAACAGTTAATATTGGAATTGATTGGATTACCTTTTTCATCATGTTAGCAAGATGTAGTAAAATTGAAATCGGTATTGAAAAGGATTTAAATTTTACAACATTTTGCTGACATGGTGAAAGTTGAAAAAAGCCCGAAGTTGTTAACACCGTTATACGGATTTAAATTACAAAATTAAACATATCCGAGCACTGAAATTATGATAGGTACATACAATCATCAGTCTGACGCGCGAGACCGTATCACGCCACTTTTTTTTTTTTTTTTTTTCTAACATTTCTTCTCAAGTTGGGCCCCGAAGGGGCCCTCAACTAATTGCCTCTAACAACAGCGGTGATCACGTAACAAACGCAAGTTAAGACAACTCACCTCATCATTCCATACAATAAGTGACATTTAGATCTACCTTACGCGCGTACAATGCGTTACGTGATCGACCTGCAGGAGGTTACCTTAGACAAAATGACAGTAAGATTATAGGCCTGGCGGAACATCATTTTCATTTTTAGAAGCTTTTCATAAGCTTGCCTTATTGAATAAGGCTTGTTAGTTCATTCGTATGAGAGTGGGTGTTTTTTTGTTTTTGTGAATTTTCATTCAGTTGCCGGTATCCTATTGAGCTGAGATTTGGCATACTACGGAATATTATGGCACCACAACCTGATTTGATGATGGAGACATCCTATTTTTGTTATGATCAATGACTTACCTTCGGTTAGCAATAGCAAATGTTTATTGTTTGTTGATGATCTGAATTTGTTCTATGTATTTCTAATTAGAACATTTAAAGAAACGTAGATGCATTTGTCAGTCAGCAACATGCTGAGCTGGGTCCATTTCATGACAATGTCTTATGTGTTTTTGTATTTATTTTATTTTATTATCTGTGTGATTGTAAATGTATGAGTTTGAGTTAAAATGGTAATAGTTAGTACACGAACGTGCCGTATAAAGTACTTTTTTTTTTTTTTAGGTTTTACTTAATCCTGGCGCCACTGCTGAGCTTTCTCCTCCCCTTAATTATCCCGGTTTATTACTGGCACGAGTCCTGGACAACATCTTGCTGCGTATCATTTTTCCGAGCCGCAGTCAGCTTACACATAATCTTCCTCGTCAACTCTGCTGCGCACACATGGGGAAATAAACCCTATGACAAGCATATAAGAGCAACAGAGTCAGTTGTCGTTTCTTTGTTCAGTATTGGAGAAGGTTTCCACAATTACCATCACACTTTCCCATGGGACTATAAAGCAGCTGAGCTTGGTAACAATTCTCTGAATTTCTCTACTAAGTTTATCGATTTCTTCGCGAAAATTGGTTGGGCGTATGACATGAAGACTGCCTCAGACGAGTTGGTTCAGAAGCGCCTTGCCACTAAAGGAGACGGTTCTCGCCACGTGTGGGGATGGGGCGACCGCGATCAGCCTAAAGAAGACTACACTGCGGCAATTAGAATCAACCCCAAAGATGATTAAAGGCTAAATATGGCATGCCTAGTATTAAGCTGGATTCCAAATAACTGACGTGATGGCTTCTTAAGACGCTCTGATGCCTGGCCCAGCAAAAGTGTAGCATTTGCGTTTAAATGTTGGAACAGTATTCCGCCTTTCACACGGAACCTGAAAAATATACATTGTTGATAATAAAGCTCAATAAACATATATTATATTTGATGAATAAGTGGACTATTTTATTTTGAATAACCATGGATCAGAATCATGAAATATAAATAAGGTTAAGTATTTCCCCGCCTGTCCTGTTTGGCTTGGCCCCGTTTCCACTCCGCCCTGCTGCTGCAAGTGTTCATGTTTTGTCGCTGTTAGATCACGTATATAGGGTCTATAATAAGGGGGTTCACAATTTACGAACGAGGCATCTTTACCATGTTGCGTGATAAAGAGTATTTAGGGGTGTGGAAAAAGTTTCGTATAAAAAAAATTTGCTTAGTATTTTCCTTTACGAATAGCATAAATTCGGCTTGCATAAGTGAGCAAATTGCACGAAAATGTTTAGGTACACAGCGAAAAAAACGGCCGTTTCCGATCAAACTTCTAGGTATTCGTGTTTAACGGAACCCTTGGATCACGAGTCAGACTCAAACTGAACCGGCTCTTTTTATGTAGGTACGGGACCCTAAAATGAACGCTGTTGACCATCGTCAATTCTGACGTCACTGTCTACTACAGAAATATTTCGCTACAGAAGGCCATTCCGAAGTTTCATAAAAAGTTGCTGATTTGATTTTCAGTCACAAACCGCATTTGTGAATTTTAGGTTTTACAAGCTCAATCAAAGTAACGATTTTAATCCGTTCACTGCCAACGATTTCGTAGCGCTACGCCCGTAGCCGATAACATGTCAAAACGGGTATGTAGAGGAAAGCATGTACAATTTGAGTGCCCGCCCAGCGGGTTCATGGCAATTGCGGGGCGGCAAGCGTTTTATCTGTTCAATGCGCGGTCGAGACGCGCAACGCACTGGGGTTAGTTGGGATCACACGCAATGAATTCGAAAAGCCGCTGCCGACTTAAACTGAAGTAATGTTTCATTCTTAGAAAGCTCCAATCTATTTTCAATCTATCGATTTCAAAAACGCGACAAACGTTAAATTTGCATTCAAATTGGGTTCGCGTGATATATCGCCAGTTATCATAGAAGTTCTCGCGATAAGATACCCAATTTACTTGAAAAATGTCTCGAATTGGAACTTGTAATCTCCTTATTTGAGTTTTCAGGGTTCTTTAGGTTCTGAGTGGTCTTTTAAAAAAACAGGCAATGCAACACAGGGGTGCCAGGGTTACATAGTCGTTGCCGACCTTTTAAACATTTATACACTCCGTTCTTGAGGAATCATATAAGTGCTTTAAAATCTCGGAAATTTCTAGGCACGAGCTCATTTCAGAACTCAAGTTCTCTGAAACCGAACCGTACGCGACCATTTTGGGTTTAGTGTGTACGTATGTATTATGTATCGTATGTTTTACTGTTTTTGTTTAATCGAAATTATTCTGTTAAACGGTCATAGTGTATGCAAACAGGTTGAATAAATGTCTTTTATTATTATCACCTCCGAATTCCGATTGAAATTTACGGGGCGAACCCCGGTCATTTGGAAGGCGTGCCTGGGTATATAGATCCAACATGTAGAGGCCCTTTGGAGACGAAGTTTAATGTGATGTATTTAATACACCTGCTAGAACCCATTCACGGGTACATCGGTCAGCCTTATTGAGCTTACTGTGGGACTAGGTCGATTTGTGTAAGATTGTCCCCTAATATTTATTTGTTTATTATTTATTTATTTATCGGTAGATACCCGTGACCCTGTTCCAACAGGTGTTGGCGTTATTGTGGGTAATGAAATAATGAAATAAATGAATTTTATTCTGCAAGTAGGCTGTAATGGCCCTTTTACAAGTCGAAATTCTACCAGCGTTTCTGAACAGTCGGTAATTTTTTTCCAAAAAAGCTTAATACAATGATAGTTATTAACCTACTTAAAATAAGTTAAATTGAATATGAATACAAAGAAAAAAAAACATCATCATCTCATCAATCATCATCTGTTCTACAAGAACACATGTCCGAATAAGCTATATGAATGATTAAGCTATTTTGGGCTGTGGTTTGGGCCATGCATTTGTGCCAGTGAGATATTTTAGTCCTTAACCCTGTAATAAGCCTTTGACATCAATCTTTTTTTCCAGTAATTTTTAAGAGCTGGAAAGGGTAGAGCCAAAATTTCATTAGGAAATTTATTATTAAAATGGATACATTGACCCGAAAAAGACTTGTATACTTTACGAACACGAAACTTTTTGGTTGCTATTTTATTTTTATTTTGTGTAATAAGATTATGGGTATCAGAATTTTTACAGAATAAATCTATGTTCTTCGAACGCTACTGTTAAAATGCTAATTTCTTTAAAGACTTATCTCATGGATTCTCTTGCTCTCAGGTTATATATAGAAAGAATGGCTCTTATTTGTAATACAAAGATTGTCTATGAGCTGCTTTACCCTAAACCAGAATACCGTACGACAATGGTAAACTAGGCGAATAAAGTGTATAGACAACTGGAGCTATAATGATGAGATATGGGTGGATTATGAAACTGGGCTGTTGCAATGAGGTCCGGACACCTGCCATAACATTGTTGCGCACAAAGTTATCGAGGCAGGCGGTGACTAGTTGCTCATTAGATGGGCCCCAGAAATAGGAGCAACACCGTGTGAGCGGCTCAGGGGTGCCGAGAGGTGATGCTGCGCTTTCTCCGAAGTTACTGCGTTATGACCTTTAACACGTCCACCCTTGGAACAAATAGCTCTGACGACTCCGCTCTGGGCGGCCAATAAAGGTAAGCCAGAGCTGAGAGTCCTGCGGGCCCCTGCGCGTTCCACTCCGACCACCGAAGACACGCCGGAGACGGAGGTCCTGAACTCCTGACCGACTCTCGGGAGCACTCGGGTCCGTGGGGTCGTTATTCCTTAACAGCTCGCCACAAGCTGCCCTGCGGGCTTATTTTTATTATAATCTCTTTATTTATTTCTGGTCTTCGGCTAGGTTTTTACAATAATTAAATACGGCTAAGGCTACCGGCGGTCAGGGCGGCAGAGACAGGAACCTCCTGACTATCCGCGCAGTGTCCAGGAGTACCGCCTTCTGTATCTGACCCTTGATCCAGCCATCTAGCGAGAGGTCTCTTGAGGTGTTATTTTATTATTAGCCAGATCTCACGATTAGCTTGTCTCTAAAGTACCCATAGGCTACGGTGTCTACTTTCCATCAGGCAGACTGTAAGCAATGATCTTTTTAATACCACAACGGCGGCAACCGTCATATTATTAAAAAAAGACATTGCTATTCATAGAAATTCCCATTAAAATATGTACCATTTATAATTTCGCCATTTTGTGTCTACACAAATTCCGATCCAAATGTCATTACAAAAGCCAGTAAAGGCTGTAATAAATTACTCGGATAACAATCCCTGTACGGAACCCAGAGACGTGTTATGACGCGTCGTGGCATTATTTTTGCCGGGACTGCGTAAGCCGAATCGCGCGGTAATTTGTCAAGGAGATGTTAAGACGCTGAGATTTCATATCAGGATATGGCACTTTCAAAATAAATTATATATTGCTTTTGCTAGTGCCTCTGTGA
The DNA here is from genome assembly GCA_947578815.1 of Epinotia ramella. Lineage (NCBI taxonomy): Eukaryota > Metazoa > Arthropoda > Insecta > Lepidoptera > Tortricidae > Epinotia > Epinotia ramella. The sequence continues at coordinate 1,105,961 of OX388221.1, forward strand.
AATGCAGAACTCACGAGCTTGCCTTTTAAAAAGTTTTATTAAAATATTGAATAAGTAAATCGACAAAAAAAAACCTTATAATTATTGTACATGCTCACAAAATTCCACGAGATTCGGTAGAGAAATGCGACCTGTAAGGAACAGCCGGACAGACCAACGATTTTCGGCCCAAGCTAAAGCTTCGTTCGCTTCGCTCGCTCGTTCAACAAATATTAGACGCCAATCTAACACAAATCGAACTAGGCCCGTAGTAAGCTCAACAAGGCTTGTGTTCTGGACCCCCATAACACAAGCCTTGTTGACCAGACGACAATTATATTGAATAGATGTAAGTACTTAATTACATAGAAAACATCCACGAATCAGAAACAAATATTCATACTCATCACACAAATATTTGCCCTTACCGGGATTCGAACCCAGAACCGTCCGCTTCGGAGGCAACTACCCACTAGGCTAAGCCGGTCGTCAAAACGAACTTTAGGCATGTACCTACTGTAAAACGTTACTATGTAACTTCATTTCACCAATAACCCTAGTTGGTAAATCGTGATTGTGTGTAACAAATTGAAAAATTAACAACTTATGAATATCAATGTCCGAAATAAAGAATTGAATTGAATTGAATAACCCGGACCGACCCCCGAGATATATATCTACTTATCCTGAAAGCCTGTTCTATGAAGGTACCTACCGATGAAAGTTTTTTTTTAAATAGGATGAGTTCCGGACATTACCCGTCCCCTGCATACGAATTTTACAACATTACAGACTTTAACATTAAATGTTTTATTAAGCAGAAACATCCGCTAACGAAACTTCAAATTTCGATCATATAGTGTAATTGAGGTGTGGAGGGGGGAAAGGATAGAAAGACGAGCGTACTTGAAAGCGATTATAATGTAACTGTCAACACATTACTCCCTCCGTCTCAATCTTATATCTATACATACGTTTATACTACATACTACACATACATGCTGCACACCTCACCTAGGGGGTGCTTTTTTTTAAAAAAAAAGAATGTTTACATTTTTTTTTTTGAAATATACTTATTATTAAACACAAAATGTAGTTTGATTCAACATCAAGTTATCCACACATATATTATTTAAGTAACAAAAAGCTTAGTCCTATTTTTATGGACAAGATCGATCTTACCATCTATATCTAATTTTACATTTACTCCATCATCCTCGATGACTTTAAAAGGTCCTTTGAAAAGGTTATCAAACTTTCTTCCGGTCTCCGCCTTTACTAAAACCAAATCATCCTTTTTATAAGTCATTGAGTTTGTTAACTTATCATAATAGTTTTTACGTAACTTTTTAGTTCTTAACAAGTTTTCTTTCGCATCTTTATGTGCTAATTGTAGTCTATATTTTAATTCTAAAGCATAGTTATCGGGATTATATAATGGTTCTACAGTACTTTTTAGATTACTAGGGGTGGTACATTGTTTTCCGAAAACCAATTCAAAAGGCGAATACTTAGTAGCTGTGTTTACGGTTGTGTTATATGCAAAACACCAGAAAGGTAACCAGTGACCCCACGTGTCTGGGTGACCGTCACACTGGACTCTCATAAAAGCTGCTAGGTGTTTGTGCATATTTTCTAAGGAACCTATTGATTGATGGTGATATGCGGTTGAATTAAACTTACTTATCTCTAACAACTTACACACTTCGTCCATAGTTGTTGACATAAACTCGGCCCCGCGATCCGTTGCTATCGCTCCCGGGATGCCGTATCTTAATATAAAATTACTTACTAGAGCTCTTGCTACACTAATTGCATCCTTACTCTGCAAGGGATAGGCTTCTATGTACTTAGTTAGCTCGCATTGTAGCGTTAGGATGTACTTATTACCTTCTGTGTCGGTGTCGAGTGGTCCGACTATATCTAAGTATATTTTCTCGAAGGCTGTCGACGCTGTAGTCGTAATAACCATCGGTTGTCTGACGTTTCTGGAATACTTCGTTACTTGACACTTAGTGCATTTCTTCACGAAGTTAGTAACATCACTTTCTAAACCTGGCCAGTAGTATTTAGACTTAATGTTACTTACCATTCTGCGAACTCCTGCGTGTCCGCTTGTAGGTAGTAAATGGTAGTCATTCATGATTACTAGTCTTTCGTCTCTGTCAGTTATTCTGCTTATTTTTCCTAGGATTTTTAATCTTGGGCCGGACCAAGTTTTATTTATTTTTATCTCATCTGCGAGAGACCTTATAAACAACGCGTTTCTGTCATCTTTTATTATACATAATTCCTCTATATTTATTTCTTTACAAAAATCACTTAACATATTCGCAAATACGACTCGCGTGAATTGTGACATATAGTTAAGGTTAATATAAAGTACCAACTTTTCTTTGACATACGCAAAACATTGTTTTTCTCTTGTTATCATTTTATTTTTTCTTAATTTTTTCAACTCATCTTCTGATCCAAACATCATTTCTACAGAATTGTTAGGTTTTCTTAATATCTCCGCGATTCTTGGTTGATCAGACCTTGAATTTTCGGGTATATTAGGATCCGTAACACTGTTTTCACTCGTTTCCCTATCTTGTAATATTTTTCTGCTCTGTGCCCGTGTCATGACCATAATTTGTTCACTCATACTTTTTAATTCATCTGATGTTATTGTAATTCTACTTAAAGCGTCTGCTACTACATTTGTTTTTCCTTTTATGTAAACTACTTTAAAGTCGTACTCCTCCAATTGTAATCGGAATTTTATTAATCTGCTTGACGGGTCTCTCATACTAAATAAGTATAAAAGTGGTCGATGGTCGGTCATTATAGTGAACTCTCTTCCAAACAAATAGGGTCTAAAATATTGCACGCTCCAAACTATTGATAAAAGCTCTTTTTGAATTATTGGGTAGCTTAATTCCGCTTTATTTAGGGGTCGACTAGCATACGCTATGGGTCTGTTGTCTTTATTACATAGCACGGAACCGATTGATTTTGCGGACGCATCTGTTTGTAAAATAAATTCATTGTCTGTTGAGAAATCTGGATATTGTAGAATAGGTGGAGTTACAAGTTTTTCTTTAAGGGTTTTAAATGCCTGTCTACATTCGTCCGTCCAGTCAAATGACACATTTTTCCTACATAGCTTGTTTAATGGTACGGTTATTCTTGCAAAAGATGGGATAAATTTCCTGTAGTAGTTACAAAACGCTACGAAACGCCTAATTTCGTCACTATTTGTCGGTTCTGGGTAATTCTCTAACACTTTAGTTTTTTGTGGATCTGGCAAAACACCTTCCGCTGACACAATATGGCCTAAATATAGTAACTGCTTCTTTAAGAAATCACATTTCTGTGGATTTAATTTTAAGTTAACTTTACGCAATCGCTCCAACACGTCGGTCAAGTTTTTATTATGCTGTTGCATGTTCCTACCAAAAACGATCAAGTCGTCCATGTAAACAAAACATTTCTCGTACGATAATCCTGACATTGCTATCGACATTACTCGCGAAAAAGCACTTCCGCTTATCTTGAGCCCCATAGGAAGTCTTTTCATTCGAAATTGACCTTGACTTGTTGTGAATGATGTGACATTTCTACTATTATCGTCTAAAGATGTCTGATAATATGACTGTTGTAAATCAAGGTGGGTAAAATATATTGCTCCTGACAAAGAATCTAAAATATCAACAATGTTGGGGAGTGGGAACTTATCATCCTGAATGACATTATTTACTTTTCGATAGTCGATGACTAATCTCCATTTTTTCGTACTGTCTTCTGATTTTTTGGGTACTAGAAGTATGGGACTATTCCAATCGCTGTTGGTTGTTTCAATTATATCATCTGTAATCATTTGCTCGACTTGTTTTTTAATTTCCGATTTCATCGATGCTGGTAATCTATACGGTTTTGTATATATGGGTTTCGTATTCGGTTTGACGGTGATACTTTGATTTAATATATTGGTCGTCCCTAGTCTGTCTCCGTCTAAGTAAAAAACGTCGGCGTATTTAGCACATATTGACTCTATAAGTTTTCTGTCCGCGTCACTTAAATGATTTAATTTCAATGATGACAACAATTTTTTAACTCTACTTACTCCATTGGCAGATTTTTGAAAATTACAAATGTTATACTCGCTCAAATCTTCTAAACTAGGTTCAAATATAGGTAATTTAACATCCTCGTCACCTGTGTTCAAAATTCGTACGGGTATTCTACCTTGCTTTATTTTACCTACGGTACCCGCTAAAAATACATTTTCGGTTAACTGTTTCGAATTTACAACGTAATCTTTCGTGAAATCAAATGATTTTACCTTCATTAAATGTAACGATTCGCTTCTAGCTGGTAATGATAAACAAGTTTCACTATCGCTACTCCTATGAATTTGTACCACACAACTTTCCTCGTCAGTATGCAGAGTAAGCTCATCCGTCTGTAGGTTTATTATCGCATTATAAGTTCGCAAGAAGTCTAGTCCGATAATACCGTCCGCATGACAGGGCATATCATGCAGTATATGAAACTTATGCATGAACGATATCGTATTACCGTGTTGTAAAGTCACGTTCGCGACATGGTTACTTGTAATCTCGCCGCCTACGCCTGATATTACAGTGTCCGACTCGTATGACTGCGATTCTATGGGAACCTTTCCTTTTTGCAAAATAGACAAAGTTGCGCCAGTATCAATAATAAAAGTAATGTCTTGTCCGCCTACTGTGAAAATTACGAAGTCAAGTCCGTCACATGTCAAAACCTTATGCTCGAAAAAACTGCACTCTTTCAGTTTCATCATTTGGTGTCTCGTGGGAGGTCTGCGACTCGTGCGTATATGTATACACATTTCCGTTACCTCGGCGCCCACGGCTCCTCTGTGCGCCTCGGTGTCCCCTAAAAAAATACTGTCGCGCCGCAGCTCCTCGTCCCCTATAGAAATTATTACTAGGCACGGTACCTCTATTCCTGGCGTAGTTCGGTGTCCATGTCCCGCCGGGGTTGTAAGGTTTGCCACGATTCGACTGGTAACCTGGACCATGCCAGCCGTACCGCTGGGGTTGCTGGAAGCCTCTCCTGTAGTTCATGTTCATGACCACAGGTTCCTGCTGTGGTCTCGCCAACTCTTCATCTTGGGCAGCTCTGACGGCTTCCTTCAGCTCCGTGTATTGTCGGGCTGCTAAAATTGTGCTGAGACGACGGTTCCTCAAACCATCTGTAAACTTTTTTATAGCTAAGGACTCGTTGATCGGTCTTAGAATAGTGCTTATCTCCGGTTTCCCGTCGGCTTGCGCTATCGTTAGACCAATGAACAACTCCTCTATTTTATCACCATACTCATTAATAGACAAGTCCCTCTGAGTCACGTTATTAAGTTGCATTAAAAGAGAATTTGCGGATTTCTTTGGTAACATGTATTTTTTAATATCGGCTACTAGTTCGGTAGCGGTTTCATATTTCGGTTTTAGCTTTAATTGCGCGATTTTATTTAATCGTGTCTTAAGTACGAAAGAAATCAGCAGCTTCTTTTCACTAGCTTCACTTAACATACTGTCTAATAATTCGATACCCGCTATCATTTTTTCGATAGATTCCTCCTTATCATCCAATAAAGGGATTAAGCTACTAGCTTCTCGTATATCAAATAACTTCGCCATTTTAATTGATTTTTCACCCTCTAATATCTTATATTGTAATATCCTATCATATGATTGCTTTATTCTGTCGCACAATAATTCTGAAATAATATATTGTTCTTGAAGGTCACCACTAGAAATGGAGGCAATCAGTCTTTTAAAATTTTCGTAAACAGTTTTTGCAATATTTATTTTAGATTGTCCTATACTTTGTTGCCTTCTGTCATGTCCTAATTTTCTCAATTCTATTCTAATATGTTCTAATTGGTCGTATATCCTACTTAATTCTAATTCCATACCCTTTTTCACGACACATCACTTTTCACATTTCACTTCACTTGTAGATCTTCTTACTCTCCTTCTCTGGCCGCAGAGGCCTAAATTTCCTCTACGTTCTCCCTGGGTGGAGTCATCTTCCTTCCTGACAGCCTGGCTTGAACTCTTGCCCACATTTCTCTCCTCACTTCCTTCTGTATGTATTTTGCTTGCGCCTTTTTCATGACCTTGAAAAGGCCGTAACAAATAATGATGGCAAAGACGACGAATAACGTACTCAAAAGTACATTATTAATTTTTATGTGCTCGGTGGCGGTGGTGTCCGGTACTATATTTCCGGCAGCGTTCTGGTTCACGACTACTTCCTTCTCTTCTTGCTTCGTGTATCCGTTCCCCATTGTCCTTCGCTGAAGTTAAACTGCGCCACGCGCAACGTAATAGTTCGTCTAAGCTCGACCGCTCAATGCCACGCTTCCCCGTTCCATGGCAAGGTCACCATGAGGTGTGGAGGGGGGAAAGGATAGAAAGACGAGCGTACTTGAAAGCGATTATAATGTAACTGTCAACACATTACTCCCTCCGTCTCAATCTTATATCTATACATACGTTTATACTACATACTACACATACATGCTGCACACCTCATAATAACTTTGCGGTAGACGTCGCTACGAGCCTCCCTAAGGTGTAAATACAATAGTGGAAGGGATTGAAAGATTCGACGCCATTAGCGGACCCACGGTAGCTCAATTAGCAGAGCGATGGACGGATTCCAGAGGTTGTGGGTTCAAATCCCGCTCGTGGCGAATCATTTTTCAATTTTCCACTATGATCGAAATTTGAAATTTCGTTAGCGGACGTTTCTGCTTGATAAAACCTTTAATGTTAAAAATGGGGTAACGCATTGTTACTAACAATTCTCAATGTAACTTGAGACGTTGGTGCCGTTTCGGAAGTTGTAATAACTACGCGGTAGACGTCGCTACGAGCCTCCCTAAGGTGTAAATACAATAGTGGAAGGGATTGAAAGCTTCGACGCCATTAGCGGACCCACGGTAGCTTAATTAGCAGAGCGATGGACGGATTCCAGAGGTTGTGGGTTCAAATCCCGCTCGTGGCGAATAATTTTTAAATTTTCCACTATGATCGAAATTTGAAATTACGTTAGCGGACGTTTCTGCTTAATAAAACATTAAATGTTAAAAATGGGGTAGCGCATTGTTACTAACGATTCTCAATGCGTTACCTTACATACTTTACTTATTTTTATTCAAGCAGAAGTGTCTTCTAATTTTTATTAATTTATTCATCAGCTAACTTGTAAACCTATTGTTAAAGTATCTGTCAATAAAATTGTTAGTCTAGTAACTCTGTACAACCTTCTTTTTGTGTATTGTTTCTATATTCGCCAAATTATTGTGACTAATTTACTATGGAAGAGCGGGACTTCCTGACACAGGTATTGCAGACTTACTAGGAAGTCCCAACCTTTATATTATTGGTGTTACCTTTATTGGTGAATAAATGCTTTTTACTTTTACTTTTACTTACTTTAATGTAACTTGAGACGTTGGTGCCGTTTCGAAAGTTGTAATTGAAGTGTTTGGAAGGAAGGTATTCTTAAAGTATGTGCCATTTGGCAATGTCCGCCTTTAGCTCATATTATTAATTTGCCATTTACGTAAGGGTCTTTCCCAGACCAGTTAAAGTTATCACTAATAAAGCCCCTGTTTAAGAAAGGAGACCGCAGAGATCCCAACAACTATAGACCTATAACATAACACTTGTTCCTGTTATTTCAAAAATAATGGAGAAAACAATGTGTAACAGACTAACGGGATTATCGGAAAAAAACGGCTTACTGCGATCGGAACAATATAGATTTAGAAAAGGGCACTCAACTGAATAAGCTTGTTTTAACCTTGTTAAGTATGTTTCAGAATGTTTAAATGACAATTATCATCAATATTTAAGTAAAGTATTTGATAGTGTTGATCATATAAAACTAGTCACAAAGCTTGAAATGAAATGTTATGGGATTAGGGGACCAGCAATAGATTGGATTAAGAGTTATTTGACAGATAGGAAACAGTATACTGAAATAGTGTAAATAGAAAATGTGGGTACAAGTTTCGTAAAAAGGAAATATCGATCTGATTTCCGCGTGATTAAGTCTGGAGTTCCCCAAGGCAGTACCCTTGGCCCTCCACTATTTTTGGTATACATCAATGATCTCCCTCTAGCAACCTCTCACAAATGTATACTTTTTGCGGATGACACAACATTGTTAGTAAAGGGCGGTAATGATTCATACGAAAATAATATAAATGATGCATTAATGGACATTAATGATTGGACATATATAATAACAATTTAAATATCAATATGACAAAGACATTTTACATTCAATTTAATTCATATAATAATACAATTCCATCAAATATCAATTATAATAATTTGCCTGTACTGAAATGTGAAAATATTAAGTTTTTAGGAGTATACAGGGTGGAAAAATCGAATGCAACATGGATGGCAACTACCTTAAATATTGTAAATAGCACATTCTGTGTAAAGGAAACATTCCTTTGTTTTTAAAAACAATAAATTCTGCATTTAAGGATTTATGAAAAATCGCTTGCCTCAGTCGGGACTCGAACCGGTTTAGTTTTTAGTTTTCAATTTTCATGGCACTCCGTTATTCTGATTGTATTTGTTATTTGGAGAAAAATGAACCTTATCAGTTACCCTTTCAATCTGCATCATAAAATAGAGCACGTTATTTTTTGTCACATTTGACCGGTTCGAGTCCCGACTAAGGCAAGCGATTTTTCATAAATCCTTAAATGCAGAATTTATTGTTTTTAAAAACAAAGGAATGTTTCCTTTACACAGAATGTGCTATTTACAATATTTAAGGTAGTTGCCATCCATGTTGCATTCGATTTTTCCACCCGGTATATTGATCAGCATCTAAATTGGAAGGCACATATAAATTACGTTTGCGCTAGGCTTGATAGGTTTATATTTGCGTTGAGGAGACTGAGAAACACCATTAACTTGGAAGCGGCGATCACGGCCTATCACGGTTATGTGTCGTCGGTTCTAAATTATGGATTGTTACTGTGGGGAAATTCTACGGACATAGATAGGGCATTTTTATTGCAAAAAAAGTGTATCCGAGCCATAACTAAGGCGTGGGTAATGGATAGCTGTCGACCACTCTTTAAAAAGTTACGAATTCTGCCGTTGGCATGCATGTATATAAGAAAAGTCTGCTTACTTGTAAAAGACCGCCCAGGCTTATTCAAAATGAGATCGGAATTTCATACATTGAAACAAAGAGCGCAATATCAAAATCTATTACGTCAGCCTCGATGTCGATCAGCAATTTATAGGAAAAACTGTTATAATATGTGCATAATTTTATATAATAGTTTACCTGATAATATTAAAGTAATGACATCAACTGATTTTAGGAGAAATTTAAATACTTATTTATTAGATAATTGTTTTTATAGCGTTAAGGAATTTACCGAAAAAAATAAACAGCATGGACATTTTTAAAGATTAAGAGGATATTTAGATTACATTTTAATTGGGTAATTGCATGCGCGTGTTACGATTATTATAATATTTGCATGTCGTTTAATTACGATAGAATACTGTACCACTATTCACAAGAACACCGTCCCTGTAACTAGAAATAAGTACTCTTGCAAATAAACATATTCTATTCTATTATATTAAATGCCGTATCCAAAGTTACGCCTCCCCGTGGCGGTAATTTGTCACACCTGCTCCCTCCTCACAAACACTGAACGTCGCAGATATCATTGTCGACGGAACTCAGAAATTATGCCACCTTATGTACGCAGGCAGTATTCTTAAATTTTCTTTTTCCAACCTTTTATTGCCGCCTGCACTTTTTAATTACTTGGTGAGATAATCCAATCAACTCAAACCGGACGGGTCTATTTTATTAGTTTAGTTCCTATGGCAACCTTTCGACTCTATCATCTCTACGGAGTCTCGAACACCGACGGCGAATCGGTGTTTTATCGGATACATTTTGGAAAGTGCGCGCAGGAACTGCACAACTTAATTCCCCCTTCCCCGTTCCAGCACCGAACGACCAGGCGTGGGGAGCGAATGCATCTTTATGTTGTCAAGTTACCACTACAATTCGCACGAAGCGATTTGCCGCGTCTTTCTTAAGGGGCTACCCGAGGTTTTCATCGATTTTTGACAAGTTTTGAATCGTATCTCCTACTTTTGCACTACAGATAGAATTATAAGTCAAACGGCTATCGGTTTTTCAATATTTTGTCTCCATTTAGGTCTACCGGATTTTGAAAAAAAAATAATAAGTACTTAATTTTGTATGATCGAGAAGATCTAACATAAGTATACGAAATCTACATATTTCGGTTCGTCTATGACTTCTCTAAAAACGTGTCTAGGGTTTTCATTTTAAACTAATTAACACAAAAGTCATGGCCAGAAAACCAGTTTTTTGGGTTAAAATTGTTCAACTTTGATGCCAAATATCTCGAAAACAATGAACTTTGATTGAAGTAAATATGGGATACCTTATTGCTTAAAGCCGTTGTTGTTAATATATTATTATTAAGCTACAAAAACATTAGAAAACTAAGGGATTCAGATCATATGGGAGCCCCTTAATGCGAACTGCTAAGGAATGGAATTCGCTCCCTTCATCTGTATTTCTAGAGAAGTACGATCTAGGTGCCTCCAAAACAAGAGTGAATAGGTTATTGCTGAACCAGTGAGCTTCATCTTAGGCTCTGTCGTCGCTTCCCATGAGGTGAGACTAGAGTCAATCACTGGACAGTCTTTTATAAAAAAAAAACCGGCCAAGTGCGTGTCGGGCCACGCTCAGTGTAGGGTTCCGTAGTTTTTCGTCCAGAATTTATTTTGTATTTTTTTCAAAAATTATGCAACCTATCAAGTTCAAATTAATTTCCCTAGAAAGTTTTTATAAAGTTCTACTTTTGAGATTTTTTTCATATTTTTAAAACTTATGGTTCAAAAGTTAGAGGGGGGGGCACATTTTTTTTTACTTCTGGAGCGATTATCTCCGAAAATATTAAAATTATAAAAAAATGATTTTTGCAAACCCCTATTCATTTTTAAATACCTATCCAACAATATATCACACGTTAGGGTTGAAATGGAAAAAAAACACTCCCCACGTTACGTATAGGGGAGGTACCCTAATAAAAAATTAAAAAACACTTTTTATTTTACCACTTTGTCGGCGTTATTGATATACATATTAGTACTAAATTTCAGCTTTCTAGTGCTAACGGTTACTGAGATTATCAGCGGACGGACGGACAGACAAAGCGAAACTATAAGGGTTCCTAGTCGACTACGGAACCCTAAAAACCACTCTATGGTACAGTCGCCATCACATACTTCTGAGCAGTCAAAGTGTTCACAAAAGCCATAGATTGCATGTTCAGATATTTTTGAACACCCTGAAGAGTACAGATGTATGTAACGCTGACTGTACCATATGCAAGTATACCAAATTTGAGCCCAATCGAGCGTCAGGAAATAGTTGTAATTTAGCTTCAAAGATTTACCCAAAGTAATGTTTGAATAACAGACCAATTAGATTGATCTACAAATGGAGAAGTCGCAATTAAAGAGCCCGTGTTGCTAATAGGAATAATATACCTATACTAACACTGCAAGTTAAATAAAAGCTTGTTATGTAGCAGGTACAAAAATATGGCATACAACATTCTAAAATATAATAATGTACCATCGCTATTATGTCGGCAGATTAAGGTTTTGGTACAGTATATGTAAGACTGTTCTAAATCGATTCTTATTTTTTGACTATTGACTTTGATTTTGACTTTGACTAGACCGTATCTCCTTACTTTGGCCCTTTGGCTATCCAACCCGGAGGGAAAACTAGACCTTATCGGGACCTCTTAAATATCTTATGCACCTCTTAAAACCTCATTCAACCGCCATATCAGACCCGATGCTTCAAAATAAGAGTCTAAACAGGACGAAGCCACGGCACAATACTAGCACTTTTTTTATAATATAATTATATTTACAAGCCTTATTGAGCTTACTATGGGACTAGGTCGATTTGTGTAAGATTGTCCCCTAATATTTAATATTTATATATTTTGGGGACAATCTTACACAAATCAACCTAGTCCCAAACTCAGCAAAGCTTGTACTATGGATAGGTACTAGATCACGATATACATACTTACATAGATAATTAGATACCTACTTAGAAAACATCCACGACTCATGAACAAAGTATTCGTGCTCATCACACAAATAAATTCCCTTACCAGTATTCGAACCCGGGACCTCCAGCTTCGTAGGCAGTAAAACCGTATTATAATTGACGAGCGTGTTGGTCCCGCGGCATTTCGTGTACGCGTCGTAGAGACATGTACATGTGTATGTACCTACATGTACATTTACATGTCTACGCCGCGAACTGTTCATACCATATAGGTATATGTTACGGAAACATAAACATTGCTAAAACATCTTACGAAAATAGGAATGGCATCTTATTTTAGATTTTGTACCTAATATTGTATTGTATTGTTTCTCTTTTTAACTGCTTTGTTTGTGTGAGGTGTGCAATAAAGAGTATTTGTATTGTATTGTATTGTATTGTAATATCACTCTGAATAAGATTGGTATTTTTCTTTTCACGGGTGTCGTAATTATCAACTTTGGCCATAAATATATTACCTAATAGCGCTATCATTATTAAAAATACAGGCATAAATGTTATGTTCAAACACAAATCACACTCCGTTGCAGTTTCCCATAATATATACTCGTAGTACCTACAGGAAAAATAGCATATGTTGAAGGCAAAATAATTATGTACATCAATGAAACTTTGTTTATAACTTTATCCTGGCACTAGAAATGAGAATCTGCCGAGTCCTACCAAATTCTAGTAGTTATTTTTTAATGTATTAAAAAAAACTGGCAAATTATAAAGGCTAGAAAGCTTTTTTAAAACACCTTCAAAAACTCACAAAAATCACTACTACAATCCAACTAACCAACAAACTACTTCAAGAAAAGTTTTGACTCACCAATGATATGAAATTTAATAGGAGATTATATATTGTGTAAAGCTATTTATTTGTCTTCATATACAGTGTGGAAGTCTAATACAAGCAAATAATTATACGGTGGTTAATAAAGATCCTAAGACGAGTATTTAGTTAGTTTTTATCCTAAATTACGCCAAAAAAAATTTCCATACAAAATAATTCAGCCCGCAGTGTAAATCACTCATTACGCAGCAACACTTTACTAAAGCTGATTGACAGGTAGGTACTTGTCAGACTTTTTGACAGTTGTTACGTGGTGTATTAGCTGTGTGCATTACATTGCTGCTTGATATTTTTTCAAAAATTATTTACATGCTTTAAATTAAGTCTAACTTAAAAAGTCCTGTTAATTCATGATTACGGTACTTAATCCTATACCTGATTTAATTATTGTGTTTTATTTTATTCGTACTTGCTTGTACTCGTAGTATAATTATGTATTAAGATTAATTTACTGTAGCGCAAAGGTAAATACGTCACTGCACACGTGTTCTTTTATCCTTCCTTTTGTTCCTGATCTCCTCTCAATTGCTCAAAGATTAACTGGAAGAGATCCATTAAGTACACGGATAAGTTCACTTTTGTACAGATTTAACTAAATTTGTCTGTAGTTTTTATAAATTACGAATATTTATTCCATCATATCAGCCGAAAGACGTCCACTGCTGGGCATAGGCCTCCCCCAAAGAGTGCCACAATAACCGGTCCTGCGCCACCCGCATCCAGCAGACTCCCCCGTTCTTTACTGGTCATCAGTCCACCTTCAGCCTACCCACGCTGCGCCTTCCGGTACGTGGTCGCCACTCGAGAGCCATTCCGCCCTAACGGCCATCGGCTCTACGTGCAATGCGGGCGCCCACTTAAGTTTAGCGATTCGGAGGGCTATACCTATCGGTTACCTTGGTTCTGCTACGGATATTCTCGTTATATAATATTAGAATTAGTATTTAATTACATTTAAAGTAATACCTAAAGCACAAAATACAGAACAATAAAAACCAGCATTACTGTAGAGTAGTATGACTTTTTCATCTAGGTATGCTCAAGAATTTTATAGTCTCCACTCGGGGAACAGATTAAAATAATCTACATTTATATACAGCTTCTTTATGAGCCACACACGCCAAGTTTAGTGCGTTTTTTACTCTTTAGATCTGGGTTAAGACGTGTCGCAGAAATAACGAGTCTCCTTTGTATTTCGAGAACTAGATAATAAAACGGGAGGAAATGTGAAAATGTTAACACAAACATTATTAGTATATCGCGTACTTATTTCCTTGCAACTTCAAAGGTTTTCAGCATTATATATAATACGTTCAAGTGCTACTTGTATTTTGTTATTAGCTCCGAATATGGCATTGAGTTTTGGGGTAATAGTTAGTAAAGATTTGCCCCCTTATCCATAAAACTTAAAATGCCTCGTCTGAATAAAATGTTCTATAATATAATAATTATAATAAACCATTTACAACAAATACCTTAAAGCCTAACATACATACAATACATATAAAAAACTAATTATATTGGCGACGAAACAGCGAAACACAGCTGGCTATGTCCCTTTCTTACAAGCGCAAATGTCAAAGTGACAGATTAAGACAAACGAATTCTACTGAGTCTGGTCTTTTCAGGTCAGGTCAGGATGTAAATAGTATGATTACATTTATCGATACTGAGATTTTTATTGTCCCCCTTTGTTATACTGATGACTTTCCAGTATTTCGGCTATTATAGCTAGCTATAGTTGTATTTTTCCTTAGCAGCCGGCGGAGTTATAAAATAAGCGAATGTCGCACTTGTCAAAACATACAAGCAATTAGTGGTGTAATCCATACTTATATTATAAATGCGAATGTGTGTCTGTCTGTCTGTCTGTCTGTTACTTCTTCACGCTTAAACTGCTGAACATCTAAATTGATGAAAATAGGTTTAGAAATAGTTTGATTCTAGGGTAAGAACACATGATAGTTTTTATCCCGGAAATCATCCCTTAAGGGGGTTCATATTCATATATAATTTATTGCATAACATGTGTTTACATTGGTGTTAGAATACAATTTGTTTCAACATGTACCCTTTCGGGCATAGCAATCTACTAACACTAAGTATATTATAGAAAAAATGGGAACAATTAAACATATTAAACATTTAAAAAATAATAAAATTCAATTAATATACATGCTCATTATTCTTAAGCGTATATTGATTTCAATCCATTATTATTCTTATACATTTCAATTAATTTCTATGTTAAAGGCTTAATCTGTAATTTATTATAAATTAAAAAATAAATAGCTTGGCTAAAATTGTTACATGTCTCTAAGATTGTCAACCCAAAATTCATCTAAGCAATAATAGGATTTATGTAGTAAAAATGACTTAAGTTTCTTATAATAAATATTATATTTGCCCAGTGCTTTAAAACTGTTAGGTAGTTTATTATATATCTTGACTGCAGTGTATTGTGGGCTATTGGAAAGCATTTTTATTTTAGCGGGTGGCAGAAGAAGCTGATGTTTATTTCTAGCACTTGGGGGTTGTTTAAATAAGTGCTTGTTTTTCCATGCGTAAATGGCCAAGGTCAAAATATATTGGCACGGTAGTGGTAGGATTCCGAGGTTTTTAAAGTAAGGTTTGCAGCCTTCCGGGCATTGAATACGAACCATGATCCGTACACACCTTTTTTGCATCACAAACAGTTCGTGGGCATTTGTGCTGTTACCCCAAAGCATGATGCCGTAGCTGAGCCGCGAGTGTGCAAACGCGTGATAGGCCGATAGTGTAGTTTTTAGGTCTGTTGTTTTGCGGAGGGTATAAAGTGCGTATAGAAAGCTAGAAATTTTTGTTTTAGTTATTTCTATGTGTTTCTTCCAATTTATATTATTGTCTAAGGTAATTCCTAGCAGGTTACAATGGTCTACCTCTTCTACTTCGATATTATTCGTCACAATGTCTAATTTTAATGGGTTGTTCTGTATATGGTAAAAATGTATTGCTTTAGTTTTTTTAAGATTTATTTGTAAATTGTGTATGTTTAGCCAGTTATTAATTTTACAGAGAGTACTTTTTATAATTTCATTTTAGTTTTCACCCTAACTGATTTCAAATAATAATGAAATATCATCTGCAAATAAAATGTTGTATATGTCGACCGTTTTTGGAAGATCGTTGATATACATCAAAAACAGCACGCAACCTAGAACACTACCCTGAGGTATTGAGCCTTTAAAATCTCGTCTTTCTGACCATTTTTGCACAATCTCGTTTGTGGTCGGGTTGTGATACGTGATTTGAACATGTTGGGTACGGTTTTGTAGGTAGGACTTAAACCAGTCATGCACGATACCCCTTACCCCTGAGTAGTACATCTTATTAAGTAGGATTTTGTGACATACCCTATCGTACGCTTTAGTTAAATCTAGTAGGAGCCCAACTGCATGTTTTTTCTTATTTAAAATGGTTAAGACTGTCTGCATATAATTTGTTACAGCAAGTGTCGTAGAGCGGTCTTTTCTAAAGCCGTACTGGTTTGTATGGAGCACTTTATTTTTCTCGAGGAATCCATAGAGCCGTTCACACATCGCTTTTTCGTATATTTTTGATATGGACGGTAGCAAAGCAATTGGCCGGTAGTTACAAGGATCCATATCATCACCCTTTTTGAACACTGGTTTAATTAATGATATCTTTAAATCATCTGGAAATATTCCCTGGACAAATGATTGATTTATAAGCTTAGTGACTGGTGGGGTTAGTTCCGTTACGCATGTTTTTAATAAAATAGACGGGATTTCGTCGATCCCTGAACTGCGTTTACTTTTAGATTTCTTGATTATATTGTAAATTTCTCTCTCGCTGACAGGATGTAGAAACATTGATTTATCAACTACATCGTAGGTTTTTGGCCAATGTTTTTGTGTAGTAGTTGTAGTTGTATCAAGGATAGTATTATTTGATGCTTCCTCAAAGACATTAGCAAAATAGTCATTGAGGACGTTTGCGACGTCTTCTGGCGAATCTAAAGGTACATTTTGTTGTTGGCTTTTAACTTTTATATTTTTTGTTATGAGTTTATTAGACGGCTTCCCATTTGCCTCATTAATGACTCGCCACATAGTTTTAATTTTATTTGTTGATTTTTTCATCTTCATTATATAATTCGATAAAAATTTATACATTTTTTTAAAGTTCTGTTATAAGATTTATAGTATGTTTTAAGTAGGTACACAGTTTCCTTCTATTTCATTGTTGCTAATGTGCATGCGGAGAAACCTTTTATTTCTACACGAAGTTCGTAAGCCCTTTGTCAACCATGTTTTATTCCATGTTGTTTTGATTTTTATACGTTTTAGGGAAATTGTTTTGTTTAATATATTTTTTAGCATATTTTGAAATGCTTGGTAGTTATTATTAGCATCATCGTGCACTAGGAGTTTGTTCCAATTTACGTTTTTTACAGGTTGAAATGGGGGGGTGTGAAAGTTTGTATTGAGCTACCATATAAACGAGTTCCACTTCCAAATATCCTAAAATGGTTTCCAAAGCGCTTGTCGTTCCTACGACAAAATTCAGAGCAGGTTAAGCGGCTGCAGAAAAGTCGAGGCCTTCAGGCCATTCTTAAACTGTGAGCCGTGGATGGGGTGTAAGTGTACTCTGTATGTATGTATGTATGTATGTATCTTGTAAGAAACCTACTCCTAATGAGCTGAGTCAAGCGTACTTCAGAACTATGTCGACGTGACCCAAGCTTGTTTGTTACACAGTCGTCAGAAATATGTACAGTTGAGTTCTAAAATATGTACACGGAGACAGGGATCAAGAGTTTGTAAAACCGACTTTCTTATTAAAGGCATAAAGTATCTTGGACATTAATGAACTTTTGAGAACTTACGAGTACTTACATAATTATTTACAACTCGATTGTACCTTGACACTGATTTTATATCAAAAGTATGTATTATGTTTTAGATACACTTAGCATTTCAGAAAAGTAGTGTTCCCAAAGTATCACGTCCCAAACGAATTCATCAAACAATTTTAGTATATGTTATGAACAATTTATGAAAGTTTGTTACATTAGATTCTTAAAATATCACGCCGTTAGCCTGCGATTGTCAAATAACGTTTTGTATGGAAAGCTAAAATTTCAACAACTTGGTTACTCAACACAACATTTACCCTTACCTCCAAATACGTCCATAGGCCACGGCGTCTGCTTACCATGGGTCAAGCCATATGCTTGTTTGCATATAAAAAAAATCGTAACATATAGTTTGATGATATTTATTACAATGAAACATCATTCAAACTCATAAGTTTGAATAATCGAATTACTCGTAACAGGTAACGTAAAATTAATAATAAAACATGCTTCTCAATGATTCCTTTATTCAAACATAATCAGTACCATAGTAGAGACTAGTATGAGACTAGCTGCAATTAGAGAACGTAAAAAGACAAAAATCTGAATCAATGGCAAGAAATACAAATTGACATAGTATTATGACGTAACAGCATTATCTTCTTATACTCACCGTTGCAAATCACGTAATATGCTGTTTGGGTCGTTAAAGTACGGACTCAAAATTTGCTATTGGTTGATAAAAAATACATAATTATTATATTTTTTAACTTTTAAGTATCATTATCTTTTTTTTGATTTTAATTATATTTTGTAATGTAGGTTCAGGTTCACTTAATTGCAATAATTTGATGGATTACTATCAATATAGCCACACTAATTTTGAATTTTGTATTAAGCAGTTACGCTGCTAACGAAATTATACATTTTTAAATAGAGGACAAATTTAAAAACTTAATTAATTGAGATTAACGTTTTTGAGATCCGGCTCGGAGCATTAAGTTTTTAAATTTTTCCTTTATTCAAAAATTTATAAGTTTGAACCTGAGGAAAGTACCTAAAATTGTATGACGTTTTTGTGAGTCACCAACGGTGCTGGCTGGAAATCGGCGCTATAGTTGTCTAACACCTCAGCTTTAATACTGAGCCAGTGTCCTGTTCACTGCCGCAGAGACACACTTGTTTCATATTTTATGGGTTTTCTGTTTATACGAGTATCTAGTCTAATATTGTGTGTCCTGTGTGTTTGTGAACTATAATCATTTCATCAGGGATAAATATTAGGGGACAATATAAAAAATGGCAGTTCATGTCGAAATGTTAAACTAAAAGTACCTAAATAAAAGGCGCGTCCGATCCGTGGAAAGTAATCCTTTGAATGTGTACAAAGCGCAGGAGTTTAAAGTGTTCTATTATAAAATACTTATAAACGACCTTTTGAACACATATATAGCTAGATTTTTCTTTCTGCTACCTATCCAATTTCGCGAGAAGAATTCGCAAGTGGAGCTTGGTTTCCAGTGTCTTAATTTGCCTTTTTCTAACGGTTTTTAACAGTTTTCTTTTTGTGACTGTCTACGTTTACAATAAAGAAAATAAACAACCCAGTATTCAGAAAAAAAAAGTCATTAGAAAGTTTAAATACCTCTCGATCAGTACCAATAATCATTGACGCCATCCGAGCGAAATTTCCAAATAGGTATCTGAAAACTGCCAAGTGTGAATTCTCAACTTGAAAGGACATATTTAACAAAAAAGGTCCTAAAATACACTTTATTCCTATGCACGTAAGACATTTGCTTTTAATAGATTGCTCCAGGAAAATTTCGGTCCTTTCATTAACCTTTTTCGAGAAATCCTATTCTTGAACACTTCAAAAGCGATGATAGCTTTTTTATTTAGACGTGAAAAACCTTTTCGCTCGGTGACTCCGATATTCTGTACAATACAGCGCTGTAACGAAATATATAACCTTACATTGTGCTTTGGATAGCGTGGGCGTACTTGTTAAAAAGTCCAAGGATTTAAAGGGAAGGCAAAACCTCTTCAGACACAATCATACTTTAAGAGTCGCGTCCACCAGAGCTGTGCGGGAAAAATGAGCGGAGCGAGGATGCGTAGCGAAGCTGTGAAATGTCTGCAGATGAGCGGTGTGAGGATGTATTGCTAGGTTGTGAAATGTATACAAATGAGCGTTGTCTAATACGCCCATTCCTCGCTCGACACATCCATTGCAAGCGTTTCAAAAAATCTTTGCTTAGTTCAACCCATATCCACCAGTGTGAGAGGTTAGGACAGTGCAACTTTGCATAGTAGTGAATACTCACCCTATAAATAATTACGTCCTTCGCAGTTATTTTTTATATTAGGGAGTAGGTAAAACAAATAGACACGTGCCTCTCTCTTGGTCCAAGGTAAAATGTACAATACAAATACTCTTAATTGCACGCCTTACACAGACAAAGCAGTTACATAAGAAAACAAAAAGAAACAGGGAGACATTAGAGGTAATCACAACAATAGGCGGTTTTATCGCTAAAGAGCGATCTCGGTATCGAAGTATTCGTATACGTATACGAGTAAAAAGTAGTACATCTGATATTAGGTGGATGTCGCACTGCGCCGCATCTCCGGACGGAGGTGCGTTTCTCTTTGTATGCAAGTACCTCAGTTTGTATATAAATTCCGTGTGGTACGACCACGGAATAAAGAATACGACACACTGCAACGCAACTCCGTCCGGCGAAATTTGTATGCAGCTCCGCACCTCAGTCCGTTGATGCGTCGCAGTGTGACGACCGCCTTAATGCAAACCTTTCTTAAAAGTATGTTGAGAAGAGAGTGCTATGTCGTCTGTTACCAATGACGCATTCGTTACGATATTCCTGACCGATACTGTGACTAAGGAGATATTTATTTAAGATTAACGAGTATAAAAAAAAGAAATATTCGTCCATCATGGGTCTCCATTTGAGAAGGTTAAAATATTATTGTGGAGGGGATCCTTCATATTACCGACAAACGTTTAAACAAATGCTTTCTTAAATCGTATTTTAATTTCATCGCATTTTTTTTTCTTAGAAACCGTTAATTTTTTAGGTAAAGCTAAAAGATAATAGGCTTGTAACCTAAGATTTATTTACGATGCTATTTGAACCCGTTTTTGGAGATAAATAAATGTTTGTATGGGAGACACTACAACAAACTACAACAATCAAAGAACAATACCCAAAAAAATGAGTTAAAGAGCTCGCTGGTGGCAGCCGAAACGCTTTATGAAGCAATTAGTATACTAATTGACGTAAAAGTATGATGTCACACTTTGCAATTTGTACTAATCGTTGTATGGAAAATCAAGTAAATTGCTGTTTCGGTCGCAAAATACTGCGTTGTTGTCCATAGTTGTCACACAATTTTGTTTCTATAAAAGTGTAAGGATTAAATTTACTCTTGGACAATAAGAAAATGCATATTTATAAAACTTTATATTTCACGGGATACAGTCCAAATGGCTTGATGGACTTTGACATGTGAGGTGTTGTTAGATACTTCTTATTCATATCATAGTCTAAAATATTTAAAAACGTTATTTCACTTTTTGTTGATTTTAAAGGCAAAATCATACATCTTACACTCACGACATACTCAGAAAAGGACAGGTGTATTTTGTATGGCAACGAAACACGATGCTCGCAGATTTTCAGAGGCATTGTCACCTCTTTTTAGGGTTCCGGAGCCAGAATGGCAAAAACGGAACCCTTATAGTTTCGCTATGTCCGTCCGTCCGTCCGTCCGTCCGCAGCTTAGCTCAGAGGCTCTTGGTACTAGAAAGCTGTAACTTGGCATGAATATACATATTAGTCATGCCGACAAAGTGGTAAAATAAAATCTTGAAAAACATTTTTTTTAGGGTACCTCCCCTACATGTAAAGTGGGGATGATTTTTTTTATTGTCGTCTACCCCATAGTGTGGGGTGTCGTTGGATAGGTCTTTTAAAAATATTGGGGGTTTGTGAAAACAATTTTTCGATTAAACGATCCGTTTGAGAAATATTAAGCCTTAAAGTGCTAATTTTTGTTAGACTCCAGTGTCCCCACCCCCTGCTAGCTAAATGGTTGTTTTGGGATATGTGAAAAAATTCATGGTAGTAGTACATATAACGAAGTTAAAAGGAAAACTATCACAGCTAAGTAGGCTTTACACGTTTACGAGTAATAGTCGACCAACTTATAAAATGTACTTCAAGAAGTAATAGTTTCGTACAAATTCTATTGTAACTTATTATTATATATAATGGTACGGAACCCTTCGTGCGCGAGTCCGACTCGCACTTGGCCGGTTTTTTATAACTATTCTTGACATTTAAATGAATATCACACAAACCAAATTGTAATCGATAAACCAATTCCAAATTCAATTAATATCATCTGATATAAACCGGAAGTATTATCCTGGCCCGTCCGGATATGCGGCGGTCGCCGGCAACTGTCCGCCATTACGACAACTGTCGCTGGCCCGGCCACTTCCGGTGTGGAACGATGGAGTGCTAAGCGCTTCCGGTAGACATTTTGGTTATTTGAGGGATTTCGGAGTTGCTTCACGGTGCTTTGTGGTTAAAATAGAGGATCTTAAATGATGGTTAGTCACAAGGCATAACGTCAAATTTATGCGCCTTTCTGTTTCGGTTAATACGTGTAATTATTCTCTTGTTGAAGGTGCATGTAAACTTGACATTATTTAATTTGGCAGAAATCCATCAAAGTAGTCCATTCAAGAAGCAACTCCATCTTCCACAGTAGAAGATCTCAATTCCAATAACAGTTTTATAAAGAGTGGTACGTAGTCGTAAAAGTACATCTCACTTCATATTGATTGTTTGTGATGTTGATTTCTCACTCGCCCATCCTGAGAATTCAGAATATATTAGAAGTTTATGTATCACAATTGTATGGCGTTTCCGTGTGTCACAAACGGTGCTGGCTGAAAATCAGACCTGCAGGTTTCTAACAATGCATAATGCTGAGCCAGTGTCCGTTTCACTGCTGCAGAGACACACTTGTTTGACAAGTTTCTGTTCCCAGTGTTTTTGTGTATATTGTTAGCCAGAAAAGCACCACTCTTCAATAATAACAGGATTTAATACATTTAGATCTTGGAAACAGACAGAGCTTGGGTAGATATTGTCACAGAGCGGAGAAGAATCATGACAGCCGCCATGACGCCATAGGGATGTGTCACGCCGCTAGTGTTGTCCACCGTACTACGGTAACAATATATATCTCATAAACGATATGATACAGAGAAAAATTATAAATGATCGGGGTAACTTCCTCGTTAAAAATAACACGAAACAAAAATATTTAATTAAATAATTTGTCTCGTGAAAAGGGTATAATATATATCTCTCTTTTTTTTTATGGTATAGGAGGCAAACGAGCAGACGGATCACCTGATGGTAAGCGATTACCGCCGCCCATGGACACTTGCAACACCAGGGGTGTTGTGAGTGCGTTGCCGGCCTTTAAGATGGGAGTACGCTCTTTTCCTGAAGGTTTGAAGGTCGTATCGGTCCGGAAATACCGCAGGTCTTTCTTTCTTACGTATCGCACGCTCATTTCCACGTGCTCGGAGCCAACGTGTCAGAAGAAGCGTGTGAAACAAATTCCATCAATTGTGAAAATGGGAGCCAAGTTCAATAAAATAATATGCCTGATTGTCAACTGCCCGGTACTCTTTATAGTAAACTAGCGTCTGCCCGCTACTCCGTCCGCGTGGAACTCGTTTATATCGTGGCTCCATACAAACTTTCACCCCCCACTTCATCCCCTTGGCGGATGATTTCCGGGATAAAAACTATTTTTTGTCCTTTCCCAGGACTCAAACTATCTCTATACCAAATTTCATCCAAATCGGTTCCGCGGTTTAAGCGTAAATAGGTAACAGACAGACAGACAGACACACTTTCGCATTTATAATATTAGTAGTAGTTAGTATGATATGAATAAAATATTATTCATTTTTTTTTTTATCCGCAATTTCAACCCCATTTCACCCCCTTAGGGGATGATTTCCGGGACAAAAATCCTATGTCCTTTTCCGGGGCTCAAACTATCTGTATACCAAATTTCATCTTAATCGGTTCAGTGGTTTAAGCGTGACGAGGTAACAGACAGACAAACAGACACACTTTTGCATTTATAAGTAATCTTAGTATGGATTGTACGCCGGTAGAGTTCTATTTACAGTGGATGAATTGGTAAATAGATCAGTCAGTGGTAGAAAGTACGATTTATAGACGTTAATATCTCAGTAACCGTTTGAGCTGTATTTATGGTTTAATAAATGAGCCAAGTTTCATGTGTTTAAGTTAAATAGATTATGGATAATTCAGGGGGCAAATGTGTATCGAAGTGGTTCGTGTAATATAACTCATGACTGCGGCCTCGCCAGTTTTAGGCTTAAACTTGGCTTGACACGGTATTTCACTGCCTAGCGGGACTAGCGGGCGCCCACGCCTTAGTCGCTTTTCGATACATACGGGGATAACCATGTGTTAAATAGTGTAATAATTGCCATCGGTTTCCGCACTGAATACTCATTAAATAAAACTATTGGAACGGATTTTATCACATTTACATAACGTTATAGCCCTGTTCCGATACCAGGAAAAAACACAAATATATTCAGTCATCAGTCCACCTTGTTGGGGGGCCTACCCACGCCGCGCCTTCCGGCATTTATAAATATAATACCCAACTGTATTTTAATTAATTTTATATTACTTTCAAAAACATTTTAATTTAAATTATACATTTTCCCTGAAACTGTTATAATTACGACCCGTATCGCTTAGTGATCCATTCACGGTAATCCACAATAAGCTGTATGAAATGAATTAAACATTTTATATTGTCCTCATTTTCAGCTTATGAATATTTTACCATCGGATCTGAACGTTATTAAACTGATTTAACTTTACGTTACAGGTCTAAATAGTTAGTTGTTAAATTGTTAACTAACTTTTGTGTTCTAACTGTGATCATTCATGAACATTATTAGTTAACTAGCTTCCGCCCGTGACTAAGTTTGCGTGGACCCGGGATAAAAACTATCCTTTATTTTAATCCAGGCTATAAACTATCTTCGTGCAAAATTTCATCCATATCGGTTGAGCCGTTTCAGCGTGATTGAGTAACAAGACATCCAAACATACGAACATCCAAACTTTCACATTTATAATATTAGAACGATAGATACAATATAAATAGCAACTTTTTAAAAGTAGTACTTATATTTTTATATATTTTTATTGTACATTTTACCCAGGGTTGTAAAACAAATAGGTAATGCACAAAATAATCAGAACGCGGGATTTGACGCCCGAGCCGAAGGCAAGTACGAAAATATGTCATCTAAGACATTCCTTATTTACCAACACAACATTAACACTTGGTCAAGATACATTATTTTACATCAAGAAAAACTTCTTCACATACTTTTACTGCAACAACTTAAGAGGAATGCCTACCTGCGATTTTCCCATACATTCGCTCTCGACAGTTTCCTCTCTGGTTTTTGAACATAGAGCAATGAATTTTTCAAATAAGATCAATATCATCAATATCTATGCCGCTATGTTTTGCTTTTTTGGATATTTTTATTTTAAAGAAATTTACAGCGCCTTGAAAATCGCAATAACGGCTTAATTTCTCTTCTTATTGGTTGCGTTTTGGAGGAGGAAACAGTCGAGAGCGAAACCTCGATTTTTGAGTTTTTTGCGTGGGATTTTCAGTCCGAGCTGCAGTTGTCCTTATCGCACGAATTGGAGGCGGAATCCACAGCAGCGCGACAGAAACATTGCGTCAAAAATTCGAGATTTGAAAAGTTCTTCAGCTAGGCATTGCTCTTAAATAAATAAGCAACTTAAATAAGAGCTTGTTAAAATTCTGCACTCGGATTACAAAAGAAAATGACTACAGGAAAAATACGGTTCTGATAAATATCTAGTCTATAATAGCGTGTTTTATTAACCGACTTAAAAAAAGGAGGAGGTTCTCAATTCGGTTTTTTTTTGTTTATTTCATCTGAAAACGTTACTCTAAGATGGTTTTTCAAGAATCGTACAAACTTTCCACCCGGAAGTAGTTTTATAAATGCAAATGGAATATTAATTAAATTTCCTTTTTTACAGAGCATTATTACCTATATATAATCTCGTAATTTCTGTCCATGACCTTCTATTGGGCAACTAGATTACTATTTAAACCACTTCATCATCCTCGTGCCGTTTTCCCGGTGGAATCCTAAAGGAGCCCGGGGTCCCAAGATTTTGTGTAGGCACTAGTTTTACGAAAGCGACTGCCATCTGACTTTCCAACCTAATGGGAAAACTAGGCCTTAATTTAATTAAAATAATAAAACAATAATTAAATTACTCAATTAGTAAAACACACAATAAACATTACCATCCTTCCTTCCTTAATTATGCTGTTAAAAAGGTAAGTACCTGAAACAACATAGACATTTGTTAGCAATAAATAGTAATGGCCTAATCCACAAGTACTTACTTACTAATATTTTAAAGGCGAGTAACTGTCAGTGTGTCACATTTTCATGTTTAAACCGCTGAACCGATTTAGTAGATTTAATGTGGCGTGGATATAGTTTAAAACCAAGGAACATACTCGTAGCATGGTAATTATCCCGCAAATCATCCTTTAAAGGAAAAAGGAGGGTCGAAATTTGTATGCGGAGCGATAGTTAAGCCTACGCCTGAAATGCCACTGTTAAATTTCAAGTGATATTTCGTACATAAGTTTTTGAAAAACCCCTCCAGATTGAAAATCACGTGCCTACTGCCTAGCGCTCCGCTTCGTAACAGTGGCTCTTAAAAAATAAGTAGCTTAGACTATTTAAATTCATCACATATATTTAAATTTAAATTTGCATATGAGGCCGAACGTAATAAATGAAACTACTTTAGAAACAAGCTAATAAATGGCAAAAACTTTGTGCTACTCGTAGCGTGATTAAGAGGCACTATAATATTAGACCTTGTTGGGATTAGACGGGTTTCCTCACGATGTTTTTTTTTACCGAAAAGCCGCTGTTAAAATATCGAACGTTTCCTCTTTTCTATAGGCTACGGATTGCTATTATGGGGCAATTCTGTTGACATAAAGAGCTTTCAAACTGCAAAAAAAATGCGTTTGTGCCTTAGATAAAGCATGGTTTCTTGACAGCTGTAAGCCTTTATTTAATAAGTTTAATATACTTCCACTTCCATGTCAGTACAACAGGGCCGCATGCTATATGGTCAAGGAAAACCAGCAATATTTCACTCAACGCAGCGAAACCAGCAAAAGACATGTAAGAGCTCAATATATGAACCTTTTAGATCAGCCTCCCTGCAGATCTGCTATATACGAAAATAACTGTTATAATATGTGTATACTTCTGTACAATAAGTTACCTGACATCATTAAATTAGAAAACATGACTTCTTTCAAAACCAAGTTGACAAAATGGCTGCATGAAAAATGTTTTTATAGTATTAAGGAGTATTTGACAAGTAAATAACAGGTATGTAACAAATAGCTATAAGTATTAGTGTTTAAGTCTTGACATCATGGAAGTAAAAAAATAAAATTGTATGATTTATTCATAAAAATTTCCACACCTGTATGCAGGTTGATTACGTTGGTTTAGTTATTATTTTTAAGATCCTCTGTAACCGTAATCTTGCAAATAAACTATTTCATTTCATTATTTAATTTAATTTCATTTCATTTCAACGATATCTCGTAGTTTGTTTTTTGAAAACTTAGTAGTACTCGTACTAAAACTGGGTTCGAAGTTTTGCACCTACAATTTCCAATTCGTAATATGGTTGCATTTTATCATTTATCATTGTGGATATCCGTCACTCTCGCACCCGCATACCCGTTAGAACATAACGGATGTCTTGTCCACGTTATCCATAGATAAGTGATAAAATAGCAACATTCTTAGTCCCGCATGCATACATATAACTAGCCCCACGTCATACAAAGTGCCTTTTATCCACTCCCTCCAGCGTCTAAACCAACATTCGCGACGAGCAGTAATGGCTCCCGTATTTTCCATAAATTACGGTTGATACACACATCATGAATCGTGCAACACGGGCGATAGGGAAAGGAACGAACTATCGATATTAATTACGATGCAGTACGATGCTGGGCCGAAGGAATGGCATTCCAGTTCAACACGTTAAGTTGAATAGTCGGACTAGGGATGGGCAGATGGAGCATAAAATATCGATATTTGACGGTCATAAAGTATTATGCATTTGACGAGCTATTTTTGCGGCTCATTTGTAAAAGGTGGGATATAATGATTTTTAGGGTTCCGTACCCAAAGGGTAAAAACGGGACCCTATTACTAAGACTTCGCTGTCCGTCTGTCTGTCTGCCAATAGGCTGTATCTCAAGAACCGCGATAGCAAGACAGTTGAAATTTTCACAGATGATGTATTTCTGTTGCCGCTATAACAACAAATACTAAAAACAAAATAAAATAAATATTTAAGGGTGGCTCCCATGCAACAAACGTGTTTTTTTTTGACGTTTTGTCAGTCGTCAGACTGTATTTCAAGAACCGCGTTAGCTAGACAGATGAAATTTTCACAAATTATGTATTTCTGTTGCCGCTTTAACAAAAAATACTAAAAATAAAATAAAATAAATATTTAAGGGGGCCTCCCATACAGCAAACTTTTTTTTTTACTGTTTTTATAGATAATGGTACGGAACCCTTCTTGCGCAAGTCCAACTCGCACTTGGCCAGTTTTTTTATTATTAGAACCTGTATGGCAGTCAGGTGATGTCGGTTAACACTTTCAGTGAAAGACCCCGCTAGGTGGGTGCTCTGCTCATAGACCACACGCTCGTCCTACCAATCCTCCTAATATTATAAATGCGAAAGTTTGAATGTTCACGTTGTATCATGCTTAAACGGGCCATCCCATTTGAATGACATTTTGCAACGGGCCAACCCATTTGAATGTCATTTTGCACGAAGATATGAAAATAAGCCTTGATTAAAATATAGGACAGGGTACACGCCGACGAAGTCGCGGGCAGAAGCTTGTAGACACATATATTATAAGGTGCTAACTTGCAACCTGTCAACTTTCATGAAGAAGGAGATCTGGGGACCGATTTTGGACTTTCGAGCGCTCGACTCTTTCACTTGAAAACTGACAAAAATTACTTACCACTCGTAATTAATTCTATTGGTAGAAAGTAAGTGCCTGCCATTTTGACACTACAAACGTATTTACTTTTATTTGATTTTCGAGCGCTCGAAAGTCAAAAATCGGTCCCCTGGCCGAAGGGTGTATTTTTCCGGCGATTTCGAGGCCGGTTATTTGACACCTAGAACATGCGGCGCGCGTTGCCGTCTTAACGTGTTATTGTGTTACTTATAAGTATTGAATATTGATATGCATGATAGACTGGAAGGTATTTGTAAAATTGTAACTCGTTGCCTGAGACGGAAAATAAATAAATAGATGCATTCCACTACAAACGGTTTTCGTTAGTTTTGGTGTCGGCTACGTGCGTAGAATTTTTTGTCAGTGAATGTAAAGTATACTAATCGTGTTTAATATAAAATATTATTCACTTCGCAGATTACTTTTAAACATTAAGTTATAACTACTATATTTTTACAACACACCTTATAACCAAACAAATCCTTAGACTTAGTATTTTATTATGCACCCACTTAATTAGTTAGCCATTAAATCAACTCCGGACTATGAACGCAATGCGATTAGCAGAGTATCTCAACCTCAACCTTACTACTACAGGACAGACAGAGAGACAGACAGACAGATATACAGAAGACAGACAGACAGACAGATGTTCCATTTTTTGCCATTTGGCTAGGGAACCCTAAAAAGCAATTGGGTTCTTCGGAAAATATTTTGATCTCTCTTGCTATAGGTAGTTAGTATCAAATAATTTTGTATAAGCGTACGTAGTATAAGTATGTACAAAAATAATACAAAAAGCACTTCATCCGTAGTAATGTTTGATTCTATGTTTGCCTGGAAGAAAATTTCTTGACGGTCTCAATCAATATAAGAACACGTGTCATTCTGTATTTAAAAGAAATTATAGTTTCAAATAAAGGGTATGAGATATTTTATACAAAAAAATAAAGGAACTGAATTATTGACTCATCGCTTCTAGACAGTATAATATCATACCATGTAAAATCCATCGATAGAAAATTTTAAAGTTTCATCGACATCGCTTATCCCTGTATAACATAATAAACTATGACGTCCTAACCCGCCATGAATACAAAGTGACATGCATTCTGGCGCCGCGCGTGCATTGACACACTTTCTGACAGGACAATGTACTGAATAAATCACTCATTTTTCAACTAATCCAAGCCAGATAGCGGCTAAAAGGTTACCCTTTTAACCCAACTGCCGAAGGAGAGGAGGGTTATGTTTTTTCGAGCGTATGTATGTATGTGTGTACGTCTTATTATTTGGCACGCCCTGCAGCCTAAACCGTTTGACAGATTTCGACATATGAGGTGTCATTGGATTCCTCTTCATTTTAGGAGTGACATAGGCTATAATAATATTTGTAAAAAGGCAGTAGGGTTTTTCGAAAAATCTTTTGTTTCTACTTGGTTATAAACAAGCAACAGTGGCAGATGATAAGCAGCTACACTTTTGTATTTAGTTTCTACCCGTGCAAAGGCCTTTTAACACTTTCACTGCCAGAAACCCGCCTAGCTTTAACATCCTGCAAAGCGTTCCGACGGACTCCTAATGGTTCAACTTAATGTCAGAAATTAGTGTTCGGGCCTTAAGCCGGCTTTAAACTTGCCTGTTTCTGAACAAGCCTTAAAAGAAGCTATATATATTAATTTATCCATGCTCCGTTAAAAAATTGGATTAGAATCGTTTTGGAACATGTCGCGCGTTTTCCCTTGCACGTGATTTGATCATTTACGTTTCTGACCCTCTTTTTTATATTTTACATTGAATTTCGAATGCGATGTACCAGTTCAGACCACGACGACGTGACCTGTTGGCCGTGCCGCCGGCGCGTACCGTGTCGTGTAGGAACTCACCGCTGCCTCGCGCCCTTTCTCAGCTCAATGCGCTCCTGGCACACCTGAGTGCGATTTGTTTGCGTGGCGATGGGCGGCAGTGTGTAGTGAGTGCTTGAGATTCTGCGAGGCGATGGATGCTAGGTGCTCTACTGTTCCAATATAATTGGTTTGTCGTATCAAGAGCTCAAAACACTAGCAGGGAGAAGAACAGAATGGGGATTACTCCACCGATAAGAACCAGGCTCTTAAGTTTATGATGATAATGATTTATTATTGTGATTTTTTTTTCATTGTTAGTCTAAGTTTTGTGACACATTGGTTGATAAACTGTAATGTCATGTAAAAGTTTTTATCAATAAATAAATAAATTATACTTTTGTGACTGTTCCATACCTTTCTAATACCGTTGTTCCAGAAGATTTGGTTCTGACTACACAGAATCGGGTAATGGTCCGCAGTTAGTTGATTAAATAGGGATCCAATCTAGCCGATGGTTTGTATAGTTTGATTTAGTCGGTGAATGGGCAGTTGTAGGTGGTTTCAAGTTATATGTATTGTTAGGTCTGTGGTTTTATGTAGATTGCTAGCTGTAGATTCCACTAAGTGTCGTACGAAATTTGATCAAGCGGTGCACAGGATCGACGATGGAATTGTATTTACGTAAAGTAAGATGGTTCAATTACTTAACACGTTCGCAACCAAGAACCTGCCTAGCGGGCACTCGTAATGTTTGCTCAGATTCAGTTCAGTTCAGGAATTATGTATATTGAAAGAAAAAAACGAAACCCAAATTTCGACGCAGTCCGCAAAGCAATATATTCAAATGGTACTCCTTAAAACTGATATAATAATGCCCATATTATCAGTTTTAAGGAATTTTGGTTCTACCACAGTACCTATTTTGTCATGCTTCTAAAATGGGTTAAGTTTTCCATCCACGAGATGTACAAAACATTACCAGTTTAAAACAAAAAGCCGGCGGGCGATCAGTCAGCGTTACCATTTACCATCCGTCTGCCCGGATTAGCGGCACCCGTAGTTTCACTCGGGAAAATACCTAATAACTAATTACTGCTCCATCAGAAATGTAATTAATTTTAGCGGGAGGTCTGGTATAAATTGAAACAGAGAGCGTTATAAAGATTAAAGCGTTATAAATTATAAAGTATCCGATTTGGTTATCTAATTTACCATCTTACTAACATTTGTTATCAATCTTGTTTTTCTATTTACAGCAATGAATATTACTGAAATAAGATCATTAAAATATATTTATAAAATATGAGTATTTTGGCAAAGGCAAGATTAGTCCAGACTATACTAGACACTCTCTATCACATAGACATCTGTCACTTCAGACCCTGTCATCATCATCATATCAGCCGATGACGTCCTCTGCTGGACCCAAAGAGTGCGACAATCACCGGTCCTTATAGACCCCGTTCCGGTGTTAGACCCTGTACATACCAGTATAGCGTTATGTAGCAGATGCCTTATAGTTACATACTCTGGCTATCTGAGTATTGTCCCCTTTGCATTCATAAAGAGCTCAGATTCAGATTTACAGATTGAGATTTATATTTTTTATTGGTTAAATTTACTATACAAGTCATAATATATAAATTAAAATAATACAATTTATATATTTACATAATTAAGGATTCGTTACAGTTTGTCAAACACAGTACAAGGATTGTAGAAATTCGTTAATGTTGTAACATGCCCTATTAATAAGCATGTCATACAATTCCGCAACCAATTGTTACATAGAGACCTCGGCAGAGAGTACAACTTTGTACCATTTGGCGTCGAGACCCTCGGTCCGTGGGGTCCCAGTGCGCAAAAGTTATTTGCGGAAATCGCGAAACGTCTGGTTGACGAAACTGGTGGCGGCTTTCTCGCTCAACGCATCAGCATTGCAATTCAGCGAGGAAATGCCGCCATGCAGCATGCAGCGGCTTTTTTTTAGATTTAACTTAATTGAATGAATGTTAGTTATCATCTTGTATATATTATAGAAAACAAATTGTTTTATTGCTACATTAAATACATTTAATTGACGTAGGTGCGGACGTGACCGACCACTGACTGACTAACGGAGGGAATATCCAGAGAAATCAAGAAAACAAAGTATTAAAACCAAACTTCTAATTCATTTAATTTAAAGTAGCATCACATTTCCTCATCTAAAAAGTTTACTGCCTGTTGTTTTACGTACCTAAATCAATTTTCGATGTTAAATATCTCGCTAAAGTTCGTCCTTTAAGCCACCTCGCACGCTCACCTACAGGCGTACGCAAAAACGCCTTTAGAGACGGCGCATAACGGTCGGACGGCTTGCTTTAATGGTTGCTCACGAGGTCTACTTATTTAAATTAATACCTAGACCTTATATAATTAGTGAACAAAGAAATAAATAAAATCTTTAAAAAGCATTCTAATTTCAAGCTAGGTTAGCGTGACCTTACCTGAAAATTAAAAATTATTACTCAGTACTACGACGGTGGCAAAGAAGAATACTGCCTGCCTGATAGTAAACAGATACCGTTGCCTATGGACGCTGGCGACACCAGAAGAATCACAAGCGCGCTGCCGGCCTATTAAGGCCTCCACACACCGAACGCGAGTCGGGTGGTATCTCTATGTCTTTCGCACAGTAACGCGGCGTCTCTATCGCACAGCAACGCGGGCCCGCGGCGGGCCCGCGCCACTGTGTGATAGAGATATTAAATGCGTTGGTAGTAAGAGAGATACCTACCGACCACGCCGCGCGCACGACCCGCGCCCGCCCCGCGCCGCGCACGACCCGCGTTCGGTGTGTGGAGGCCTTTATTGTCACTTTCTCTCCTTGGTCTCTTATGGCTGGTTAATGCCAAGCATTTATTAGGATACCGTAGTATATGGTCATACAGGTCTAGTCAGAGTAGACATTTACCCATTGCAAACCTTTATTGATCTGATGATAGGCAAAAATAAAAAGTGTCTCACTCTATCAACACATTTTTGGAGCTCTCGACGACCTTACTGACTATAGTCACTACCAACACCGCATACCTACGGAGTAATATTATAACAATTGCTCTTCAGTAAGAACACACATTCTTCTAACACGTACTATCGACAACGCAGCTAACTGAACTGACCATCCGTGCACTTTAGGTGCATTGTAAAAAGGTTCTATATAAATACAGGATGGTCAGTTACCTGTGTTGGCGTTTGTACAAATTGGAAACAAAACCAAATTAAATACTAAGCAAACATTTGTCTCGAATCTCTCAGCAAAAGTTTAGTGAAAATCACTTACGTCGTAATTCAAATTTATGAAATCACGGATTACTAAGCAACTAATGTTATTATGAAAGATACATTAGTGTATTGCAGAGCTCTCCATTAATCATTTACAACAGCCGACCGGCTTCCCGTGTTTCGACAAAATTGTCGTAATTACGTCTGATTTTAATGTGACATGGGCTCTTTTAGTTGAGAGCGAGCCAAGTCCGATTCAAATGGAATGGTTCGTTTGTAATCAATGGAAAACTTGGCCTGAACAAACACTAATTAAATGGATACTCTTAAAAGTTTGGTAATTCTAGGCTTTGATTGCTGCTTTTGTGTATATTAAACCATTCGGTACAGTACGAAAAGAAAGTAAAAATTTAAAAGTACCGTGAATGCAATTTGTCATGTATTTTACAATTAGTCAAGTAACGTTTATTCGTCCAGCTTGCGTCTATACGTTTGTACTGATTTTAGGCACACATTTTTATTATTTTTTGGCCAAATGAATAATCAAAGTTTGTGACCTTCCAACCCGAAGGGCCACTCTATTGACTGTTGAAAGAATAGGGATGTAGACCAGGGATGCCGCGGATGCGAATTTTTTGACATCCGCGGATGCGGATATTTGGGGGCCCACACCCGCGGATGCGGATTTTGTGGTCAAACATTCAAAAACGTAAATAAACAACGTCCATTTTATGATATCACGCAATCATCAAACACGTTGATACTAAATTACAATCGTTGCGAACAAATCAAAAACGTACCTTACACAAAACCTACGGTAGCCTATTGGTTTAAGCATGCGAGTATCAAACGGCGGTCGTGGGTTCGAATCCCGGCTCGTACCTATACTTCTGAAACAAAGTAAGTCCTCCTAAGCGTTTTTGTCCCGGTAGTGCTCAAATAAGCCCGGGGTACGTTTTGGCACCTAATCTCAAGATTTGACACTTTCCAACCCAGAGGGAAATCTAGACCTTATTGGGATTAAACCGGTTTCCTCACGATCTTTTTCCTTCGTCGAAAAGCCACTGTTAAATATCAAATGAAATTTCGTACAAAAGTTTAAAAAAAAAAAGAACCAAGGATAACGAGCCGGGGTTCGAACCCGCGACCTCCGGCAAAGTCACGTGCCTAACCGCTCGGCTAATGCCGGCTGTACACACTGGGCCAACGTTGGCGCGTGAGCTATGCAAACGTATGAGAACGATATAAAATTAACGAATTATTCACGGGTCAAAATCTATAATGACTGAACTAGTCGTACATAGGCATGATGATGATGATAATCACAAAAACACTAAGATTGTGATTTAAGAGTCTGCAGTAAGCTCGATTCTCTATACAAACGTAGTTACGCTCTCATTTTAAAACTACGTGTTGGATTGTAACGAAACTTTTCATGTACAATGACATGAGGTATATCCAGGTCTAGTTTTACTTTAGTCAGGTAGTTTTTAAATGAGAACGAAACTCCGTTTGTATGGGAAGGTGAAATTCGGCCGAGCTTACTGCGGACTCTTAACTCGGGCAGAACGTTCTATCCCAAGAGACGATAAGCACGTAAAAAAAAACTTCACGAAACCATTCAGTTTCTCACTCGACACTGCCATTCCTACGCAAAAGCGAAAAGACAAGAACATTTAAAAATAAAAGATACATGTACCCTTTTCGATACAAGCCTTGTTGAGCAATAAAATCTAGAAAATATGAACAATATCGCTCACTCATCAATCCACCTGTCATTTCACATTGTCAGTGAGGATATTTCACCTCTGTACAGTTTAATTCTTTAACCTCATATAACGCTCAATGCTGCCGTTCCAAAAAGTCCTATAGCTAAGTCAGAACTAGGCTCAAAATAGAATGCAGGCTGAGTGTGAATATGTTTGTTTCAAAAAGAGTAGGTTGAAGCGTGACGGACGACCTATCCATCACACGTCTCAGAGGATATGGAACTAATTGCGTACGCTTTGGGAATTTACTAGTTTTTCACGGCTAGTTTTTACTTTGAGAATTTCGTTTGATAGCAAAATGTGCAATATATTCGCTCAGTTATCGAATATACACGAAAATGTCGTTTTTAGAAAATACCCGGCATTTTTTGATATAGTAGCGAGTTAAAACACCGAGCAGAGGTATGTTATTTTATTTTCGCAGTGGTTTCCTGTATCTTTTTACGAATTTCTCCGTCGGTACGGAGTAATAGAAGACCACCTTGCGATGCTTAACCTCGAATGGGTTAAATGCATACTGAAATATGAAAGTAATTACATTGCTTTATTGTCGATTTAAGCTAAGCAAATACACGCTATTCCTACTATTAAATCCATATCCATACTAATATTATATATGGAAAAGTGTGTGTGTTTGTTTGTCCGTCTTTCACGGCAAAACGGAGCGACGAATTGACGTGATTTTTTAAGTGGAGATAGTTGAAGGGATGGAGAGTGACATAAGCTTATTTTTGTCTCTTTGTAACTTCCCTAAAATGGGGGGTGAAAGTTTGTATGGAGCTACGATATAAACGAGTTCCACGCGGACGGAGTCGCGGGCAGAAGCTAGTCTGAAATAAATCTAGGTACTATCGCTTCAGAAAATGGCATCTTAAGAGTCCTTTAAAAGATACAGAATTGTATTCATCATCATCATAATATCAGTCGAAAGACGTCCACTGCTGGACATAGGCCTCCCCCAAAGAGTGCCACGAAGACCGGTCCTGCGCCACCCGCACCCAGCGGACTCCCGCGACCTTTACCAGGTCATCAGTCCAGGGGTATCCACGCTGCGCTTCCGGTACATGGTTGCCACTTGAATTCAATTAATTTACATTAAATTATATGTCATGGCAACATAATTCCCCACATTAAAAATGTGCATCGAAAACGCTAACTGAAAAAAGCCGGCAAGCTTTTAACGCAGCCGCAGAAGTTACTCGTGTATAACGTATAACTGATTCCATTTTAAAAAGCTTCCAACCGTCACCTTTTGATTGAGGTTGAGCTTTTAAATGGGAAAAAATATCCTTCCCCGGTCCAAGCGTCAATCATAATGATGAGGGGATAATGTATGATAAATTATTTTTTAAACGAGTGAGCAGTGTGTCGTGCGGTGGGTTCGTGAATATAAATGTTTCAGGATATAGAATGCTTAACATATTTTATTTGGGTTATAAAGTTAGCTTTTGGTAAAATTGTTCTTTTTGATGAAAAAATGTAGGAAAGTTTGTAAATTAATATAGTTGAAGGCTAAAATAACTTCTGTTTTACTAAATGTGTGTTTGTAAATCACTTTACGCTAGTATTCGTCTTTACCAGTCAAATAAAGAGAAAATCTCTGTCAGTACGTGTATATTTAGGGGGTAATCTCTGGGACTAGTAATATAATTTCAATTTTGTTTTACCTGTATACCTTCATAAAGACTCTTAGGATGGATAAGGTTGCAGGATGGTAAGGCACCTGGGCTCTGTGTGATACTTAGGTGGCGCCACGCGGGCTAACTACACTGGAAAACCTAATTCAAGACCAAAAAAATAACCTCAAAATTGCCATTAAAATGAAAAAGTAACCGACACCGGCAGGGTCGGGTTAATGGCAATTTTGAGGTTATTTTTTTGGTCTTGAATTAGGTTTTCTGTATATATGACTAAGTTATTTTCCGAAATTAATGATTTTAACGACTACGACTTTGTGCCAAAGGCGGTGAATACTGTGGGACCCTGGGGTATGGAGGCCAGAAACTTTATTCGGGATTTGGGTCGGCGGCATAGGGATAGGGGCTGCGATCTTCGTTCCGGATCGTTGCTGGCTCAACAGATTTCTTTGGCAATTCAGTGTGCTGGCTACGCCGCCAGTGTCATGGGAACAGTAGGGCTACCAACGATCTGGGGCGGTCCTTTTTGTTAGTTTAGTTAGGTAGTACGTATTGTTGACGATGCCTGATGCGGATCCTATTATTGTTAGATAAATGCCTAGGGATATGTGCTTTTGTACTCTCTTGACGAAGCCTATGTTGCTGATATTTTGATATACCTAATGATTCTTATTTTATTATTTTTCCATAGTGAGCCATATTGAGATCCATAGTGAGACTTGTAAAAGTGAATTCGGTAACCAACCACCATCAAGCAGTCCTCACGCTTGTGAGCATGGTATAAAATGTCCGTCGCCCCACCATCTTTGTCACGCCTGTCATACATATAAATCATCATCATCATCATAAATTTCAGCGTGTAATCGCCCACTGCTGAGCATCTTCAAGTACGCAACTAATCCCGGTCCCGTGCTAGTCCCATCGAGGAACGACCCGCGGTCTTTTTTATGTCGGCTAGCCATTGAGCTGGTGGACGACCATCGCTTTCCGTAAAACCCATACAAATCATCCCTCTATCTAATGTGTCTACCCACTGCCGAGTCCAGGCCTCTTCTTTATCACGCCACATCTTATCTTTACTGCTTGCTCGCTATCCGGCAGATGAGCATCGAGCGGGAGGTCTGCCCGCTGATTATTTTGATGACCTTGGCCACCATTCAGTAGCCCGTTTCGTTTCGTCCACCTCCCGTCATTCTTCTTCGCCATGTCCTTCTGCCCACCTCCACTTGAATATGGGTGTACACACTAAACGAAATATTGAATAATATTGAATTTTCACGAAAAAGGATTTAAAATGTGGTCAAATGGAGAAAAAACCAACGCAAGAAGTTAAATAATCACAAAGTTATACGAGTCCAAAGTTTTAAGCGCACCTTCATATCAAACGATTGTCATTTACTGTGACGCTCGAGGATCGCGACGTCACGATACGCTAGCGTTTTTTCTCTCAAACAAGCAACAAGAAAACGGTTGTAGCTTCGTAATTTTTCGATATATTTGAATGGGATTTTCGTCATTAGACATATTTTTCCGCCTTTTTTCTTTTGAAGTTATAATAAATTTTGAGTCTGCACACCTATTGTGTTATTCATTTTCCGACGTCAGCTACTTTCGTGCGGCGCCGATTTCAGTGTCCCGCAACCAACAAGAGAGATTCTTAACATGGCTCGTTCCATGTCTCTCTGTGCCAAATTCACTTTATATGTATACAAAGCATACAGCCTTTTAGAAATCTAAAAACACTTTAACGATATAAAGGTTATTTACGGCGCCTTTAGTCTTAATATAAGTCGTAACAGTTCCCTAATGGCCACAATCTTCATTTTCCCTCTGCACACCCCATTTGTTTGGATAACAACCTTGAAGATAGCCGTTAGAACAAAAAAGTTTAGTAATAGCGTTTAATCATCTAAAGTGGTATTAACTTGCCGCATACGAGTATAAGGGCTGATTTGATGGAAATTATAGGCCAAATAGCAACGGGACCTATAGTTTAATAGGTAAGGTCATCTGCCACAGATACATACCCATGTAAATTCGTCTTGCTGGATCAACCTTTTTAAATTGTTAGTTTTTTGTGTGATTACTCAGCCAGTCAGTTTTCAGAAAAATATAGGCGGCGCCTATTTATATACAACGTGTTTTTTTAACCGTCTTAGAGCCAAAACCCACTTAAAGTATCCAAAACGTACTAAACATTCGTGAAAAAAAAATATTAAGCTTTTAGTAATAAAAGGTACTTAATTAGGTTTGAAAAATCCTGTATGGCGCGCGGTGCGAAGTTCATTCACCCGGTAAGAGTTCATACCTATCTTTATAAGATATTGGCTAGCGGTCACTGCGGTCACTCGGCTGGATGATTAAAATACAAACGTTAATACAAAAAAAAACACGTTGTATTATGTCCGGACTAGAAGGACGACTGAAACTGCAAATTCACTTAGGACGCACTGCGCTGGTCTCAACGCTGGTTTCGATGCATCCAAATTGATGGATGCAATATTTAGACTACATTGGCGGGCGCGACACGCAGCTTTCACTTGTTTGTGGTCGTATGTGTTGTTTGCATTCCCTAGCATGCCATTTGTCTCGGCAACTAATGGATGTATGGAATGAGTTAACGTTATTGTTCCAACTTTGAATGGAATCGTGAATGCCAAACGACCGTTCCATTCAGATGGCGCGTTGGCGCATCGTGCTCCGTTTGGATATTTAACCGTCCGTGTGACATTCATGGCCAGCTTAAAGTGAGAACGACAGTTCTTGACCGAAGTAGTTTAAAACAAGTTCGGCGACCGCAATAGGTGGAAGGCCCAGCGTGGGTAGACCCCCCACAACGTGGACTGATGACCTGGTAAAGGTCGGGGGAGTCCGCTAGATGCGGGTGGCGCAGGAGCGGTCACTGTGGCACTCTGGAGGCCTATGTCCAGCAGTAGACGTCTTTCGGTTGATAATGATGATGATGATTAGGGATGAAGGAAGTAGTGTAATCGCCGCTTAAGATCCGCGAAACTCATTAGCGCAAGCTTGGATTTAAACCCAGAATATAAGATAAGGATTAATCATTACTTTTCATTTGCGCCTCAGACAAACGATTCTCTGAGACAATAAACGCTTCACATAAATTAAGACCGATACGCCCAGATGTAAAGGCAGGTTCACACTGGCTGGAAAATAGAATCACCTTTATTGAATACAATATATTAGAATTATCATTTATTCATGACAAACACATGTACATGGAAAGATATCAGACTAACAACAAATAGTGCCACGAAACGGTCCAATCTCGGCATGGCGCAGGCCACTAGGCAACAAATACAAAGAAAAGAGCGGGTTTTTCTTTTATTGTTTGGTTTTACTCACATCCTTATTTAAACTTCTGTACAAATACAAATAGAAGTACATTTGGCGGCCTTAGTGCCTTCAGAAAATTTCAAAAGTCAGCCATTGGGTTAAACAGAATTATCCTTTTTTTTCCACTCAATTACCAAGTATATTGTATAATTTGTAGGTTTTCCAAGTTTTACTGCTTCAGCTAGGATCAAAATTCTTTCTTAGGTCCGTTTGCCTAGATGTTTTCTTCGACAAGTCGCATTTATCAAACGATTCTCGTTATTTTTTGCGAGCAGATCCCATTATTATATCGATTTATTATGTCGATTATGTAATTTAAAGGAGAGCTCGTAGTTTTCCAGCTCACAGCGCCGCTAGTTATTTGTTTATAAATTGTATAAACACGTCCCGGTTCCTATGGAAAGAACGAAGCAGTTCAACCGAATTTGAACAAAATATAAAAGGAATGTACTTTTAGTTGTTTTTTCTCATTTTTTTTTTTGATTTATTTATATTAAAAGAAAAAGAAACACAATACAAAATAATAGACGATTTGATTTTACGAATAAAAATTCAAAACTAATCTGAACCGTACGGTTCAAATTCTAGTCGGCAATTTGCTGAGATGGGACACTTTTGTGGCTCTAACTGCCTTCTTTTGTTTTTTATGATGCTTATTTCTGTCCATCTTATTTTTTTATAGTCACGAATAAGTGTGTTATCTCTCTTTCGGGGAGGCCTATGTCCAGCAGTGTCCGTCTTCCGGCTGACGTGATGATGAAAATGACGGTGTCTCAGAAGGACCCTAAAATTTACAGTATATCGATGGCAAAAAGCGAGAACGTAGTAACCGCCAAAATGCAAACTTTACACCAATGCCAAAAAACTTTTCGATTTCGAGAAAAAAAATCATAACTCTTTCATTTATGAACGAAATTGCTTGATATTTGGATCTAATTCATAACTTATGGTTTTCTTTCAACTGGCATATTTAATATTTAACAAGAAAGACTGGTTTACGACTTAGTGGCGGTTACGACAATTGAACTCTTTTTTTCGTTACGCGAAAACGCTGTAAACGCCAGAAGTAAATGTACTAAAATGGTGAAACGAGTATTATTTCCATAAAGCATAAATGCTGTAACCAGATGCATATTTATTTTAAGATTCAATAATTTTGACGTAAATGTCATTACGTTCTTTATAGGACTAACTGAAATGTGGTAAGTGTCCACCGGCAAAAAGAAACTGTGAAAATAAAACGACTTAAGTATCAATCAACTTTTATCAACATACTTTTTTAAAATGTTTCCAAATTTTAAATGCAGGTTTCTTACAAATTAAAAGCTCAGAAGCAACAATTACCGTCTTAACATATCAAATACTATCTAGTCTCAATTTCTCTGTATAAAAACATTACGAAAGTTACTTAAAACCTCCGTTGCTTATAACATTTCAAAAGGCTAATAAAATCTCTCAGAATATTATAAAATCACAACCTTGTACTTATCGTGCTAAAAACAAACATAAATATTCTTAGGGTTAATCAGACTATAATATTGTTATCCGCTAAAACTAAATATTATAGGTAATGAGGTTTAATATTCCCGTGAAAACTTTAAAACTTTCTACATTTTATCTTCAGTTTTGGCATTAAATTGTCTTTTAAGTAACTTTTATCGATATAAAACTCACTACCTATTAAACCCACTAACTATAAAAGATGTTTTGAATGTAAGTATTACTTATTATATAAGTTTTCAACATAATTCTTAAACAATTGTTTGAACACAACTATCACC
Source organism: Epinotia ramella (assembly GCA_947578815.1). Taxonomy (NCBI): domain Eukaryota; kingdom Metazoa; phylum Arthropoda; class Insecta; order Lepidoptera; family Tortricidae; genus Epinotia; species Epinotia ramella. Next base: position 1,148,777 of record OX388221.1, read on the forward strand.
TCAATTATAAAAATATTTCTTTGAACTAATCTCACTGAACCATTAATATTTAAATTAAATAACTAGACGTTATATTACTATGGTACCGTACAAATTAAAATTGTTATTTCACGGACACACAGAGTACACAGACTACGCACACCGACTCGCTCCGGCGATCGCCGATAGACTAAATCACAGGTCGTATTCACGAGCCACATCGCCGCGAGCGCACATTTTTATTGCTGTATCTTCAAGCACTACCCACTTCACGTTGTGTTTCAAATGTCGTTACTGTAGCTTGCTGATAATTCATTTTCGAATGAAATGTAGTAAGCGTCAATCATAGATAATTTATTTTAGGATAATTGCAGTAAGCTCAGTTCGTAATTTTTTCACTACATGCATAAATGCTGTAACCGCCACGGAACAAAATTTCGGCAACGCTGTAACCGGCACACCCTTTGATTTATGAAAAAACAAAATTAGCGTAAATGTACTCGTTTAGAAAATAGGGAATATGCTTGTGATTTAGAAATGGACAAAAAAAATCACGTGTAATCTATATTGCTTAATAAATATACACACATGATTATTTTTTCAAATTATCATGTTTCTATTGATAAAATAAATTGTTTAAAAGTACTATTTTTCAAATTCCCTCGCAAATTTCCAAAACGCAACGCTATTGGCGGAGCGAAACGTGACGTCACCGTGCAGGTCGTTAGTATGATTATTGAAAGTTATTCGCATTGTTTGGCCGCTGTTTATGATAAATAATCAGTGTTTTTTGGTAATTATTAAGTGAAAAAAGACTCGCCACAATGACTGAAGGCGGTTTTGTCAAGGCACAGTCGAATAATCTGCCTAAAATTGATGTGTTCATGATGACTAAATTTAATACATACTTCGCAAATATTTGTGACTTTACGTCCGCTGAACTATGAGGAGTAAAAGCTGCAAGGTAAATAAGTTACAGATATTCAATAAATTTTCATATTCCTTGTTTTTATACTCGTGAGATTGGTCAATTAAATAATTATAACCTATTTTGGCGATTCAAATAGCTAGACTTTTAAACTACTTCAAATAGGTGTCTTTGTTAAATAAGTGGAATAAAAAACTAGTAGATATTTATCCATACTATATACTATTTTACTATACTATAACTTTATATATTATATATACTAACTTCTGCCCGCGACTCCGTCCGCGTGGAACTCATTTATATCGTAGCTCCATACAAACTTTCACCCCCACTTCATCCCTTTGGGGGATATGGGGGGAGCTACGATATAAACGAGTTCCACGCGGACGGAGTCGCGGGCAGAAGCTAGTTATATTATATATTTTATATATACTTACTTAATAATAAATTATAAATGCGAAAGTGTGTCTGTCTGTCTGTTTGTTACCTCTTCACGCTTAAACTGCTGAACCGATTTGGATGAAATTTGGTATAGAGATAGTATAAACGAGTTCCACGCGGACGGAGTCGCGGGCAGAAGCTAGTATTATATAATCAAAGATATGTAGGTACCTATTAGGAATGTTAAATGTTGAGAACATCTTTATGAACTTTAACAAACTAGGTTGTTTTCGTCAAGGCTTATAAATAAAACAAATTTGTGTAGGTCACTCAGTAAAAAGGATTAAATTCTTTTAACTTTCTTCGATCAACAGTGCAAACAAAGAAACTTAGCTAAAACGTTTCTTGATCAAAATCAACACTCGTAGTCAGCTGTTGATCAACAAAAATCATAATATTTGTAACATTAATAACTAAAAAAATTGGGAATCAGAATAGTTTTATGAATAAGTATATAATACAATTTTGAGGTTAGGTTATTGTTTACCTATATTGTTCGCGAGTCGTAATAAAAAAGATTTTAGGTACATACATATTTAATACTCACGTCGAAATGATCTTCACAACAATATAAACTACTCAAGCACGATACATTATCTCTCCTCATCGCCTTACACCACTTTATCCTTATATTTGCACCTTTGGGCATATGAAAATATTTGCAGTTTTAATGTGATTTTCACACATAGGGACAATGCAATATTTATAATAAGCTTTTGTGTGCTCTTCCATTACAATAAGTTGATCTTATAAGCTTTAATCACTCACATTTATTAAAAGTGTGAATCAAACACTTTGTTGTTAATTTGTTTAAGAACCGCCGTGCACTAAGCTGCACGGTGACGTCACAAATGAGCGCGCCAAAATGGTGGCGTTTTGATCGTCCGAAAATGATAGTAATTTTAATTATTTTTTTTTAGGTTATTTAATAATATTGTGAAAGTGTTATATTTTTTTCCGGTTATATAATTACTTATAGAATAGATAAAAATAAATAAAAAATGTCATGAATATTCCCTATTGCTACTATTTGGGTGTTTACAGCAATTAGATGTGGGCATCGTCAAAAAAATACATTCGTTTTGCAACGTAGTCCAGTTTTTTCTAAGACCCAGACCAGTCGACGCAGAAAAATTCGCTGATACCGAATATGCAAAAAAAAATTTTTTGACCAAGTGGCGGTTACTACGTTCTCGCTTTTTGCCATCGATATCTTTAAATTCACATAATTTTTGAACTCATTTTTGTATTTTTTCTAGTATGTTTTTTTGTGCTCTATCCAGCTCAGCCAAGGCTAGAACGCACGTTTATTTTTATTCTGCAAAGTTTAGGGTTAAAAATCTCAACTCCATTACCCAACAGTGTAAACGCCGCTCAACTGCTAAATATATTCCGTCGATCCATCAGGCTGTTGACAACGCTTCCGAACATTGCAATCCGCCATCGATCGTGCAAATAGCGACAGAGGGCGCTTAGGGTAAAAATGTTGATCTTAACCAGGGGGAGGGTGAGCAGAAGGCGAAGTATTCTAATAATGTAATTTATAAAATAATGGATCGGTAGTGGACTTTTTCGGGTATACCCTCCAGATTTATATCGACATTTGTAGGATAGTGGTCAATATTATGTACCCATTATCTCCATTGACAAGTTTTTGGAACGGCAGTGATCTTCATGACCGATGCAACCCGTGTAGAAAGGTAAATAAATAGCGCGTTATACCCGTGTAAAATTAATAACTTAAATATAAACATTTACCAAAGACCTACTATTTATTTACAACAACAACAGTAGACTAACCCCGTTACCATTGAAGAGCAGAAACAAAGCCTTTCCGAAATTGATAAAACGGCAGATAACACCTTTTGTCCCTTTGTAAGCCTGATTGAAATACTTTATATTTAAACTTACTTCTCGTTTTAAATTGAAATAATTATAGCCTTGATAGAGAAGTTATCAGAATTTATGTCGTCGTTACCTACTGGAGTGGAGTTTTGTTTACATAGAGGTAGATTATGTTAGGCCCTTTATTCTAGGTTTCATAAGTCGTATATTTATTAAGTACAAACTTTCTATGAACTTGCTATGTATGTACAAGTACGTAACTATGGTTGTTCGGGTAAAATCTTGCAACTCAATTTCGAAGCATATCTTCAACCGATTGAGCTGAAATTTTGGGTAGTTTGGATGACAATTCAAAATTATAATACCATCGAGCTGATCTGATGATGGAGACAGAAGGTGGCCATGGGAATTCAGTATTTAACCGACGTAGCTCCGTTGAGTTTGAGCACGTTAGAACCGTCTCTATGAGTTATTGATGACGGTATACAGAACAGGTACCTGCCTGCTGCCTACTGGACAGTAGGCAATAAAAGCTTGCACCAAAAATGGTATTTATAAAGACAAATATGCGATCTGAGGTCTTCTTTATTACCGCCCGTGGTGAATAAACAATTTTACAATACATATGGTGCTACTTTCCCGCAAAAGAAAGAAACTTTATAGAGCCATAATATATGTTCATAGTTCATAGTTATTTATTCAGTAAACAATATACATTGCATTTGAATATTTACATTAAAACACAAATCAGGTACACTTTAACAATCTAGCTTATATTAGACTATATATTAGACTATTTATACTAATAATTGATTATACTATTATTTATACTCAAGTTAAAATAATCAACAATAAATTTAGTCCTATATTAATTAAGTATACACATTTTAAAATCTATTTTCTTGTCAAATTTTACTCAATAATATACAATAAAATAATAATAAAAAAAATAAAAAATAATAATTACCACACATTCAAAAATCTAAATTCATGTCAATTTATTTAATAATCTACAATTCAAAATCAAATTATTTAATTATTATTCACAATAATGTACAGTAAAACGTTGTAAGATACGCGTGCGAATAGGTAATTCGCAACTCGTGTTGATTAATTTATCACCACTCGTTGCGAATTTCCTATTTTCGGCACTTGTATCGTAAATAACTATTACGTCTCTCCCTGGCCAGGAAGTGGGATTTAATTTGGAACTTTGCAGCATGCCTTTGCGGCAAAATCAATACTGGTTAATAACTAGAAATGAAATATTTTTGCAAAACGATTTTCGAGTTCAAAAGATATTTTGGAATCAACCCAAAACGCGTTTCTTCTTGACCTAACATCCAAGAATGCTCCTGTCGTTAAAATTCTTATAAAGCGTCAATGTTATGAAATACCAAAAGATCAATGAAGTACCTACTCTTAAGTCGTAGCTATACTTTTAAACAAAGCACAAAATCAGCAGTACCTATGTTCGTAGCTACTTGGCGCACGAATCAAACTGACTCGCGCAAAACATGTTTACTTCCAGTGATGTTGATTGATTGCCCCACCCTCACGGAGTTAGGACCACTGGATGAAGTCACGCGCATCAGTCAGTCATAGTTTGTAAGAGACACGTTTATTCTTCTGCGCATGAGAGAATAAGATGCGACACTCTTTTTGAATCGCTTGTTCAAATTGATAACGTAGTGATGCTAAATGGATAGTAAACCATCAAATTATCGCTATAAAGTATACATTATAAAATGTAATTAAAATCATAAAAAGATAATATGAACCTTGAAGGTTTAGAAAAATTATGCATTTTTTTTTATTGTCCAAGAGTAAATTTAAAGCTGCCAATAGAATCCTTGCGCTTTTATAGAAACAAAATTGTATGACAACTATGTACTTAAATGCAGTATTTCGCGATCGAAACAACAATTTACCGGATTTTCCATACAACGATACAACAACTTTGTACAAGTGACGTCATACGTGGGTACGTCATCAGTATGAAGCGTTTTCCGCTGCCGCCAGCGAACGTCAATCTTTGTCTCAATTTTTTGGGTATTTATGTTCTTTAATTGTAGTTGCTCCCATACAAACATTTGTTCCTCTCCTAAAACTGGTTCGAATGGCATCGTAAAATATCTTAGTCCGCATCCCTATTCTGGGAACGCCCGAGCCGAACGCAAGGGGGATAAATATGCGATCGTGCTTTCTTTATTTCAGTCGGTGGTGAGTACAAAATGGTGTCTACCCCTGGCCAGGACTGGGTTCGTCTGGGCGATAATTACCACTTCATATAGGTACCCAGGTGTGACGTAACGCGTACTGCTAAGGAATGGAATTTGCTCCCTTCATCTGTACCTATTTCTTGACAAATATGGTCCAGGTGCCTCCAAAACAAGAGTGAACAGGTATATTACTGCACGTCTAGCACAGGACGGCCGCGACATACTCTCGATTTTATTCGATTCGCACTATACCTCTTGTTCTAAGTGTTCTAATAAGAAAGAGAAGGATAGTGCGAGAAAAATCGAGAGAGCTCGCGCCCCATCGCGTGCTAGCCGTGCTGAACACAGTGAGCTTCATCTTAGGCTCTATCGTCGATTATATAAAACGGCGAGCGATTTATTATTTCGATGATTTGTATTGTAATTCAATTAATCGAGTAATCGTGAATAATGTTGAGAAGTATTATTTCTTTAAGCGTCGAAATTGATGACATCAAGTTGATTTATTTTAAGAGCGGGTAACCCTGAATGGAGTTGTAAGTGTCATGGCGGCGAGGGACCTCATTCGTTGACAGCGCCCCGCCCGTGATGGTCGCTTGTAAACCCATAATCGAGATTTATTATTGCAATCCTGTTATATTTTCGGTGTTTGTGAATTTAATTAAATAGTATAGTGATTGAGTTATATTGTGTGACATTTATTTCGCGAATACCTGCAAGTACACGCACATACGGTCTGTAATGTCGGTTCCGCCTTCAAACACGCCTGTTTGGCCTCTCCCTATCCCTCGATATATATTATAAAGTCGATGACTTGTTTCAATGTCACTTCCAGTTGCGAGAACTCCAGTTTTATCTCGAAGGCGGCTCCCCGTTGATAAACGCAGGCTCGCCTTTTTATGAAATTAGCTAGGTATTTATACACAAATTTTGCCCGATTTGCAAACATTTGTCTTGCTTATCTGCTGTATTATGAATGTGTAATTTGTTTGGTTTAAAAATAAATAAGGAAATTAAGGCGTGATGTATTCGAGATATTTCAAATTATGAAGGCTAGGTATGAGGTTACGGGGTGAACACAGAAAAATTCCGAAGAGTCGTTTGTCCCAAACCGACGGAAAATGGATTTCGGAGTTAGGAAATTCGGATAAATTATGCTTTCGGACATTAATGACTATGAATTATGTAGTGTACCCGGTTACTGGAGGTCTTTGGTGCAGACTACATGACTGATGTGTGTATGGGAAGCATAATGTTGGAACTGATCAGCTTAAGCTGACTGTAGCCCCCAAATTTAGTCTCGTTCGCTAATTTTAGATCAGGTTTTGCACTTTATCCGTGCACGGAGAAACTTGTAATATATTGGAATAAAAAATGTGGGTAGTTGCAGTATCTAATATGGATGATAATATATTATTATATCCCGACTGCAGAGACCATGCGCCTGCCCGGCTAGCACGATAGGTTTTATGATTACGTTTTACGCCCAAAATGTACTCAAAGTCACGTAAAACGCAACCATAAAATTATACGTAGGCATAAGAACCCAAGGACGAGTCTTATCTTGTCCTGTTGTATTTCAGATGTGATTTACATACTGAAATTTTGTACGCAAACTGCTTTCAAGCGGATGCTGCGTAAGCACCTGCTTAAACAGGAATTGGACTATAATCCATCTTTATAATTATAGTATACATACTACATGCCTTAAGCCTGCCTTAATAAGTTGCCTTGTTGTCCTGTAATATATTTATATAATTGTATTATAGTTTGTATGTATGTATCTATGTATTTATACTATACTTATGTATAAAAGTGTGTATTTGAGTGTGTAGTTAAGCTTTTCTTGATTTATTCCTTGCACTACCTGTTTATAACTCTTCTTGAAAATTTCCTGCTACCCAAAGGTTGTCTTGATGAGATCGCTTTAAAGCGATAAGACCGCCTGTTGTTATCTTTATTAATTGATTATACTTTTGTAACATGTTTTTCTTATGTTGTGGTGCAATAAAGAATATTATTATTTATTATTATGCATTAAGCTTGTAATACCTAGTAAACCTATTCTGATATATCTTGTATTTCTTTATGTATAATAGTTAAATGAAGTGTAGATGCAATAACTTGATTCGTTTTCATCACATTTTCCTAACAGATACTGTTAAACTTTTTTCTTTGCGCCTTCTATAAATATGTCAGTTTGGTCCAAATAGTTAGCTGGAAGAGAATACCATTTTGACATTCGTACATTTTTGTATGTAGTGCAATAAAGTTTTAACAAATAAATAATGATATCCGTCATTCGTTTCAAAGATTAAATTAATGTACTTTGTTTCGCATGCTGTGTTTACCTATAAGTGGTTGTGGATCTCAGCCCCTATATTAAACTCGTTTTTTTTAACTTAAGTATGTATTTAGGGTTAACAACGTAAATTCATAAAAATAAATAAATAAAATGTTGATGTTTGTACCACTATATACTTGTTTGTCGTGGCTGAATACAGTTATTATCTGTCTACCTATGATCCGTTTCATTTAAAGCCGTGATTAAAAATACATTAAAGTAAACCGGCCAAGAGCGTGTCGGGCCACGCTCATTGTAGGGTTCCGTAGTTTTTCGTCCAGAAATTATTTTGTTGTTTTTTTTCAAAAACTATTCAACCTATCAAGTTCAAAATAATTTTCCTAGAAAGTTTTTATAAAGTTCTACTTTTATTTTTTTTCATATTTTTAAAACTTATTTATGGTTCAAAAGTTAGAGGGGGGGGGACACATTTTTTTTTACTACTGGGGTGATTATCTCCGAAAATATTGACATTATCAAAAATGATTTTAGCAAACCCCTATTCATTTTTAAATACCTATCCAACAATATATCACACGTTAGGGTTGAAATGAAAAAAAAAACACTGCCCACGTTACGTATAGGAGAGGTACCCTAATAAAAAAACAAATTACACTTTTTATTTTACCACTTTGTCAGCGTGATTGATATACATATTAGTACCAAATTTCAGCTTTCTAGTGCTAACGGTTACTGAGATTATCCGCGGACGGACGGACAGACAAAGCGAAACTATAAGGGTTCCTACTCGACTACGGAACCCTAAAAAAAGGGGTACTAAACAAATGAAGCGATTAAAAAAAAAATACCTCATATTTCAATAACATTAACACTATGGAATCAAATTAATCACACAAATCGGCAGCTGTATCGGCAGCTGTGCTTAAGATCATTGAAAAAGAACATATAGGTAGCTTATAAAATTTCGATCATAGTGGAAAATTTAAAAAAAATTCGCCACGAGCGGGATTTGAACCCACAACCTCTGGAATCCGTCCGTCGTTAGCGGACGTTTCTGCTTAATAAAACATCTAATATAGCTTATAGCCATCTACATAGTTCACTATACTGATGCGGTTATTTTCTTCTGAAGCGCTGGCAATACGAATTAAATATTAACGTTGCTGAATAATTTTACTATGTTATTTAATATTCAAAATGTATTATTCATTTCATTTAATATTTTGCAAAAGCCAAATGAATTTATTGCCATTGCAATTACATTCATTGACGTAAATCGAGTCTAAAGCGACTGAAAATATTTTTGACTTAACACAGATTGATTAAGGTTTAAAATAGTGATTTTATTTAATCATAAGTTTTCCGATTCGCTACAGAAAGCTACGGTAGCCTAGTGGTTCAGGCATGCGGCTGTCAAGCGGCGGCCGTGGGTTCGAATCCCGGCTCGCACCAATGAGTTTTTCGGAACTTATGTACGGAATATCACTTGATATTTACCGTTAGCTTTTCGGTGAAGGAAAAACATCGTGAGGAAATCTGCATACATCTGCGAAGAAATTCAAAGGTGTATGTGAAGTCCCCAACCCGCACTGGGCCGGCGTGAGGACTTCTGCCCGTTCCCTCTCATCCATTAGAAGAGGTCTGTGCCCAGCAGTGGGACGATATAGGTTGATTTATTATTATTATTATTTGAAAATGAAAAATGAAAATGAAAATTATTTAGTCGTAACAATCAAATATAAATATCACATACACACATATAATCTTAATTAGCTACAATAGGTATAAACTATTTATTTGCTACGAAATGGTCCCGCCTCAGAATAATGCTGGCTCACGAGCCAGCGCTGGTCTTCCGGCAAGACCATTTCCCATTCGAGGAGCCGTAACGGTGTATGAGTGCATTATTTTCCGTTGCAGCGGCAGCGATTGCTCGTGGACGCATAACTCATAAGAAAATAGAGCAAATTAGCAACCGAATGGACCTGTGGAGTCCTCTGTGAAAGGCTACCGAGGCAGCGGCATTAAGGTGTAAGTTGACAGACAATCAGATGTAGTGCATGAGTAATGATTCCAAGAATAATATATCATACCTTGACTGGAAACGAGATGGTGGGACGACCCCACCACTAATGGAAACTTGCACAGGACAGATAAAAGTGCAGGATAAAAAGGACCCTTGCCCACCTGTGAGATATAGCATAGCTATTGCTAACACATTATAATGTTAACTTTCACTTTCTAGATTACAGAAGAACAAGAAGAGTTCTTACCCGACTAAAGGACTGGTGCCATAGACAACAACTCCGCATACCGCTATCGACCAGAGAAACGGTTGCCCGAATGCAGGCGCTATTAAAAAAATCTAATAAAAAATGTACGTATGTGTATCAAGTAAAAATTAGACTAAGAAAAATTGGATAACTAAATTAGGATACACTAGACCTTGCATGCCTGTTGCAGCAGTGCAGAATATAGTGACAGTAAGTGGCGTTCCATGCCTGTAGGGTCCTTATGGCAAACGGCCATAAGGACCCTTTTAGGCATGGAACGCCACGTATAGTCTGCCGGCTATCATTGCTAGGACGGTGTTGGTGCTGACTTGCAGGGACGCGGACCCCAGGTGTATGGTGCTGTCGAAACATGCCGTGTGCGGCGCCGCAAACATGCCCGGAGTGCTACAGTAATTGACGACGCCCCATCACCGCCCTAGACGCGATGTTGTACCTACTGGACTCGGAGGCGTTAACTTCACGTCGCTCGAACACCGCGCCGACCTGCGAGCCAACATGGCCTATGGCATGCGGCATACCGCATGCGGGCATATCAATATCAACCAATAAAAACCGGCCAAGTGCGTGTCAGGCCACGCGCAGTGTAGGGTTCCGTAGTTGCCTGTCTGTCTTAGTTACATCGACGTGCGGTGCGGTTGCGTCGGCCGAATTTGTACGAAAATTGGCCTTTCCAAGTGTTCCGAGTAATAGTCGGCCAACTTAATGTGTACATTAAGTTGGCCGACTATTACTCGGTAAATTCATTATATATACTACTACCACGAATTTTGTCACATCCCCAGTAGTAGCCATTTAGCCGGCAGGGGGGGACACACATGAACAAATATTAGGGCTTTAAAGCCCAATATCTCGCAAACGAATCTTTTATTTGAAAAATGGTCTCAAAAAACCCATAATATTTCTGAACGATCTATCCAACGATACCCCACACCATGAGTTTAACGAGAAAAAAAATTATATCTTCGCTTTAGGTGTAGGGCAGGTACCCTTAAAAATGCTCCTTAGCGACGTTTCACTTAGAATAGTAATCAATCCAACTTCTTAACGTTTATTCCTATTCCAGCCATGTTCTAACACAGACCCTCGAACAATATAAATTCTTCGCAGAAGTGTGGCTATCATTGCCCCTCGAGGACTCCTTTGCCCCTTAAACAGATCATTTTACGTAATATTCCATTCCTTTTTCGATAAGGTTGGAAAAAATGGTAAAGGGCGAGTGTGACTTTTTATTAAAGTTTACGGGAGCACTCTTAAAAGCAAAGATATGCTTGAAACGTACCTAACCAATGGAATTCATTTAAGTAGGTAATGAATTTAAGAATGCGTGTTTTTTTTTAGGATTGACCCAAGGCGTTCGTTAAAATCTGAATGTGTGGGAAGTTTCTATGGAACGGCAGCTGCCGGCGCCATATTTGAAAGAAAGAAAGAAAGAAAACATTTATTCGTGGACAAAACAATGGGTATAAAAAACAAAACACAGTAACGTAAAAGTAGCAGGGTCCACGAAAAGGCCCCGACTCAGCATGGTGCTAACCTCTTCCAGCGCTGGTCTTCCGTCGGAACCTTTACATGAGTTACCTCCTGGACGGCAACACAAAACAAATACCTACGCTAAACATATTTTAAGGAATATAATATATCTTAAGTAAAAATAAGCAGTAATGTAAGTGCGATAGAGATAGAGATATCCGAACTTCGACATTCGAAGTTCGTGGTTATAGCTCAGAGTGGCACGGCAGATTGCAGCGTGTGAACGCGTCGCCAAACTGTGTGTCAGTGTCACTGTCACTGTCAACTTGACAGACCGAAAGCAACTTCTGTCTTCGTCTGTAATCGCAAATTGTTGCAACCCGCCACTATATGTTTACAACAAAAGGTTATAATTACCTACGCAAACAAAAGACATAATCTATCTATCTTCTCTCTATGTATCTTGGCTTTTTGTATTTTATCTATAAAATAGCTGTCGGTTCTCCAAATAAATAAATAAAAGACACGAATATTTTTTTTATGAACCTACCCACTTGCCTTGATAGATTTGAGAATGTATGAAGATATTAACTGGTGGTTTTTTAATGATCTTTACGAATAACTATATAGACAAATATATTTTATCAATTCATCCTTCACAATGTTTAGAGAACTTGGACTCAAACCGAATACAGGTACGCTTGTCAAAATACATAAAAATAAATAAATTTATCAAGTTAGATAATAAAAATTTACTTCCTTTCTTTCTTTTTCTAAATAGGTATATCAACCTAGCGGATGTATTAGATTCCTCAATTCGTCAGATATTAGTACAAATAACATCTCAGACAGCACGAAGACAGTACGTTTAATACTAAGTATTAAGATATATGTAGGTACCAAATCCTATGCCACCCAGAGGATAATTTCAAATGAAAATCTGGCACCTCATTTATCAACATCGGTTCAGTATCTTAAACGCTGCGGTGGTACAGTCAGCGTCACATAGTTAAAGTAGCAGCCAGAGTAGCCAAATATTTCGTAACACACCCTTATTCTTACAGTAATAAAGACGTGTACCGAAATATTTGGCTACCTTGGCTGCTACTAACTATATGACGCTGACTGTACACTCGTAAATACAAACCAAACTGCAAAAAACATAACTATCTCTTCCTTTTGGCTCCGCCGTAGTTGGGCAAAAAGCGATAACTTCCATATCTACTAGATAATAAAACAAGCAGCTACATACTGTATTAGGTTTACAAGTCTTTGTTCTCTGCAGAACCCAAAAAATTAACAAGCTATTCACGTAAAAAGGTCATAAGGTATTAGAACGCTAGTCGATTTCCCCGTCGACGCCTAAGTATTAGCATAAACCAATATCCGAGGGTGGTACTACAGGTGACGCGAGAATTGGGTGAGAATGAAGACGAGTTGCAGGTGAAAAAAGGTGAAAAAGGTGGGAATGTGGATGACAGTGGCGGAGCGCCTATACAAGCCAATTCCCACCGGCTAGCCTAAAATTTATTTTTAGTCAAGCCTAATAGTTGTAATTATAGTATACTCTAAACTCTTTCATAACTTTTTGTTCCAGGTTGCCCATCGGACATTTTCATGCGCTGCCACTGGTAGATGAGGTGTACTTAGTTGAAAACCAGTGAGATGAAAACAAGGTGAGAGAAAGAGTTGCATCTTTATGAGGATGTGTGCTGGATTTTGAGAGAGTGAATGAATCGAAAGATTGCCGCAGGAAGAGAGACATGGTTTTTGTTTCTCCACTAGAAAATAGGCTGATCAGAGGGGCTACCGCGAAGCGAAAACGAACTTCGTTCGTGTATCTCTCTCTCTGTCGCTCGAATATGCAAGTGCGACAGAGACGGAGATACACGGGGTAGGCCCTCAGTGATAAACGTATTAGTATACCTATTTATAATGTAAACAACAATATATACAGTATACTTAGAATTTGGTAAAAGCTTTTGAAAAGAAAAGAAATAGTATAAAAAAATTGTAACTGATTTTTGATCGAAACTTTATTACCTTGCTGGCTGCAGAACGGAATATTTAGGGAAATAATAATAATAATAATTGGGGACAATCTTACACAAATCGACCTAGCCGCAAACAAAGCAAAGCTTGTACTATGTGTACTAGACGACGATATACATACTTACAACAAATATTCGTGATCATCACACAAATAAATGCCCTTACCGGGATTCGAACCCAAGACCTCTTGCTTCGTAGGCAGGGTGACTACCAACTAGGCTACAGAGGTCATCAAACGAGTGTACGTATAGCATATATTATTACGTCTACTTTATTAAGTAATTAGTTTCGCATTTCTTTTTAACTAGCTAAATATTTTAGCCCAATAACCCAAAAACGAGAGCTCGCTATCTGTCCCAACCGCTTTCAGCCAAATTCTCATTTATTTCGTGAACCCATGGTACCGCGCAGGATACTCAGTTAGAATCATTCCCACTAAACTGTATTCGGGCACCACTCTCAGACCATTTTTGCTACGTATATTCCAGATTGGGCCTTTACGGGCTTTTTCAATCAAATCTTCTTTACCTATGAGAGTTTTATAGAATACTATTTTACTAATAGACATGGATTACATGAAGGAGGAGATCTGGCCGAAGGGTGTAGTTTTCCGGCGATTTCGAGGCCGGCTATTTGATACCCAGAACTTGCGCAGCGCGTCGCCGTCTTAACGTGTTTTTGTGTTATGTTATAAGTTTTGTATATTGTTATGTATGTTAGTTTGTAAGGTATTTGTAAATATGGGCCTTGTTGCCTGACTCAAATAAATAAATAAATAAACTGATCAAATAAAAAAACGACCGGGTTGCACTCCGGGAGTGCCGGCAGAAGTGAAAACTCAATGACATTGTAACAGTTTTTCGATCAGGTCACGTGTCGGCCTTACGAATTTTCAATCGGTCGAATCTTACGGTCACGTGACAACTTGCGGTCACGTGACCTGTTGCGAGTATTCTCGAATCTCACGGTCACGTGACATCTTACGGTCACGTGACCTGTGGCGAGTTTAACAATTTTTCCCCATCACGAAAAGTGCACAGCGCCGCTAAAGAAGTTTTCACTTCAATAAAATACACTTATAAGAATTTTAGGTGTTTTCTATTAATTGTATTTTGGACTGGCTACCCGCGCGGCTTCGCTCGCGTATTACAGATAACGCAGGTAAACCCCCGGGATAAACCATCCAGAAATTACTTTCTACACGCAGGTGAAAGATTTTTTTAAACCAGATAAGCGGTCCGGACGTTACACAGAACATACTTTACAAACTTAGAAAGCTACAATCTCACAGACACTTCCTCTTTATAATATTACTATAGATAACGGGGATAGTTTAAGGCGCCGTAGGTTCATGGTCTTCTCTCCCTCTCACTGAGCATAAGCGTGAGCGAGATGGAAGTGCGTGCTCGGAAGCGCGGATATCGTGTTTTTTAATTTTAATTCTTTGGCCGTTTAAATAAATAAAAATAAAAACACTGATTTCCCTCTAACATGATATTGCCGATTTTTAGAAGCAATTTTTATATTTATAGCTTTTGTGCATAATATGTTACGAATATTTTAAGTGTATTTTTGTGTGTTTTAGACCTATGTTCGTGATTTTTTTCTATAGAGCGAAATTTGCTTAATCATGTTTCGAAGCACTGATTTCCCTGCAGAAAAGCCTCAAGATTACTATTCGTATTTTTTTGAAACCATATTATTATAAACAGACGCATTATATTATTTCAAAAACTCTGTGCGCTTAACTTCGCTGAACCTACGGCGCCTTAAGTAAAGTGGTCAAGGAAAGAGTAAACTGTATTTTTTACAAGTTGCAACTGGCACTAATCTTATGTCATGTAAGTAAGATTACCTTCGAAAGCAAGCCACATGCCGAACATGAAACATGGTATCAGAGTGAGCTAACTCTTGTTATTTTATCTAAGTTTAGTGTCGACGCAATATTTATTTATTTGAGTCAAGCAACAATGCCCATATTTACAAATATCTTACAGACTAACATACATAACAATATACAAAACTTATTCTTCAAAAACACGTAAGACGGCGACTCGCGGCGCAAGTTCTGGGTATCAAATAGCCGGCCTCGAAATCGCCGGAAAATGACACCCTTCGGCAATATTATGGTACCACCGAGCTGATTTCATTGAGACAGAAGGTTGTCATAGCAACTCCTAGACTACACAAGATACAGTGGGAAAATGCCGCCAGCGTCATGGGATCCATGCAGGCAGAAATTCCAGTTTTTTTTGTAATATATTTAATTAAGTATTTAGTTTCTTAGTATTTACTATTAGTTGTACCTATTTTGATTTAATTTAAATCAATTTGTACTAAATTTTGTGTAAGTAGTTAAATAAATAATTAGACACAGTTATCGTGTCTTGGCTCATTAAAACCCTCTTGAGAAGTAGTTGATAGCTTTGCAAAGAAAGTACCAAGTTATTATAACTTTTTTTTTGCCTGGAACCTTTTCTTCTGTCTCTCAGGGTCAACCAGAATAGAGTTTTTACCAAGATTAGCCTTAACAAGTTTGATCTAGATTAATAATAAAGATAATTTTCTTTAAAAACTATGTTTTAACCGACTTCAATTGAGTACTCCGCCCAGCTTCATGAACATTTCCAAATTTCCTTTCACTTTACCACAAGAACGTTGATTATTACAGAAAAAAACCAAATCGTGGTATGTGGGCCGATAATATTTTAGGAGTTCCGTCGATTCATCAACAAAGGTGGTTCTGAGACCTTTGGCACTTCATTAGTTTCTATTTAAATGGATCAGAATCTGTGACGTACTTGTACAGTTTTAAGTACATCATTGTGTAGTTGCAGGAGACATCCTGTGCTCTTCATCATCAGTTCCACTTCACCACATTTATGATTTCCAGGTGTAAATACACGAGCTATAATAGAAAATACCAAAATTACTAAATGCGTGCCTAACATATTTGAGGAGTTCCCTCAATTCCTCAAGGATAATAAAAAATATAAATAAAAAATACAACCGAATTGGAAACCTCTTCCTTTTTTTTAATTCGGTTAAAAATTTAAAATAACTCCAAAAAATGTCGACCCCAAACCCTGCCTGTCGAAATTCATAATAAATTTCTCTTACATAAATTAAAAACTTAAAATGAAGACCTAACTTAATTATTAACATTGAAACCGGAATTTTCTGGACGTATTCCAGAAATGGTTAACCAAGTTAACTTCAACGGAAGCTTGAACGCTTTAACCAGCCTGGGTTTATTAACAATACCTCTGAAAAACCAGTGAAAAGCGGACCTCCAAGTATTAGTATTAATATCACACAGTTTCCTCACCACCAGGAACACAACACAACCACTACATACCTAGACCTATAGGTTTATTAGGAAGGGTCTTGAAAGAAACAAAAATGATGAAGAATTATTAAAATGATCTTTTGAACGACGAGAATAAATCGTTGGCTCAAGAAAATTTCGCTTGATTCGAGTTCATTTCTTGGTTCAAGAATATTATCTTCAATTCAAGCAGTCAAAGCACCTATATTTTTTTACCTGTGTAGTATAAGATAAGGGTCAGTGTAAGGGTTCAAGTAGAAGTGCCACGTTGGGTTGCTAGTGAGACGACACACCGTGCTCTACTCTTCTTATTTTCTTCATTAGATCAAGTTATTCTTGTGAGTGGTGTGTGATTCGGGGCACTTGGTGAATTGCACAGCAGGATTATAGTAACAGTTAAGGAAAATGGGTTCTCGGGTCGAGGTTAGTTTAACTGTTTGAATCGTTACAGCTTGGTTTTAGTAATAGCTACAAAGAGAGGTCAGTTAAGACCGGAATAGTACACTTAACTGGTCAGGGCTACGTAACATTAAGAAACAAGCTGGGCATTTTCGAAAGCTGACAAGATTTAAGGTATTTGTAAATATGGGCCTCGTTGCCTGAGATAAATAAATAAATAAAATAAATATCTCCTGTCACTTGAAAACAGCCCGAGTATACTATCGCAAAAAAAATGCTTTCTACTGCAGTAATGTACTTTTATAATAATGTGATATAATAATGTGATATTGAATTATATACCTACTGTATACTGTTTTGAAAAAAAAATACCTCGCAGTTTTTTACGCCACTATTTCTCGTGGCAGAGTTTTTTTTTGATTGAAGAATAAATAACTCTGACTTGAACTTAGAATAATCGCGGATGGTATAACCACAGGTATAACGGTTCCGTTTTCATCACTACGCTACCTACTTTGTCACTGTAACAGAATTCTTCTGTGGCATATATTATATTCCTACATTTGTATCCATATATAAATTGTTCCATCATACCCTACTAGCCCACCTTCAACAGTCATTCTACTCCAATAAATCATACCCAAATAGCGTATTAACTATAACGTAATATACGAAGTTTTCCACCAATTTAGCCCTTTTCCCCTTAACAAGCGATATTGATCCTAAAAGCAATAAATTTAGAGGCCATAATATCGTCACACCTGTATGTAATGGATAGAGAAAGAAGCAATTTAAGGTAGGAAATAAGTTTATTTTGACAAACTAAAGGGTTTAGAAAGTTTGACGGCGCCAACCCAAGAGGGATTGGTAGTTTTTATTAATTTTAGAATTAATACACACTTAGACGTACTGTGCCTAGGGAAATTACGCTTTATAAAAATATATTCATCGATACTGCGTATTTTCAGGAGCTCTGCATCTAGAGCCGTTACAGGAGAGCTGCATTATAGGTGCTTTCTCAGTGTCCAACTTGTACTATTTAAAGTCATCTTTAGGATACTCGTAGTATTGTAGTGTTATCTTTTCACAGTCATTAATTCTTGAATACTTTACAGTTCGCACTTTACAACTCGCAACTCTGTGCATTTGCTTCAACCTTCACAGAATCGAGGGCCTTGGCTTAGCCGCCCGGACCAAGAGGTAGAATACCTCCCTAAAAAGTTACCCTAATCCCAAGGTGGGACTACGTGCCGACGGGATGCATGGCTTGCAGGAGGCAAGTTCTAAGCGCCAACCTCGACGGACCTGGCAAACGTCGTTGCATATTGCCTTCTTGAGGGAATGGGCGTCACCCCTCTTGTGACGTGTCAAATCGGCCCTACTCGTGGGAACAAAATGAGCAATAATAAACCCCCCCCTGAAAACATAATAAAAATAGACAAGAATAACCCAAAGACTATGACCCAACAACTTTTCCACAAAGGAATGTTTATAAATCGGCAAAGATCGAGTTCCTTCAGTGGAACAACTGACCAAGACAAAGCATTCATTGAACTAGCCGACAAAACAGATAGAAAATCGGAAGAACAGCAGTTCACACAAGTTCACTATGGCAAAAGACAAAGATCCAGCCCTGACGCAGTAACGCGCAGCCAAAAACAAACAAAATTGAATTACTGGCTTGCAACACCAGCAGTACCAACATCCAACAGCTTTGCAGGGCTTGACGATATAGAGCAAACAGATAAGAGTGAAACACAAGCGCCGAAACCAATAAGACCCCCTCCACTTTTTATTGACGGGGTTAGCAACATCCAACCACTACTGAAATTATAAGAAGAAGTGGCAAAAGATGAATACGAAATTAAGGTATTACGAAGAGACAGAGTCAAAATACAGTCGAAATCTGCCGAATCAT
Source organism: Epinotia ramella (assembly GCA_947578815.1). Lineage (NCBI taxonomy): Eukaryota > Metazoa > Arthropoda > Insecta > Lepidoptera > Tortricidae > Epinotia > Epinotia ramella. Next base: position 1,167,958 of record OX388221.1, read on the forward strand.
ACTCCACTATTCATAAAGAATTAAAGGCCAAAAACACAGAATTTTTCAGTTACCAGCCAAAACAAGACCGCAGCTTCAGAGTGGTGCTTAAAAACCTACACCCATCTACTGACAAAGAGGAAATTAAAACGGTTATTCAGGAACTCGACCATAAGGTAACAAATGTCTGGAACATCCAAAACAAAAAAACAAAGCACGCGCTTCCAATGTGGAACATCGAGCTAGAGCCTCGGGAAAACAATAAAGACATATATAAAGTTAAATCTCTACTAAACTGTCGAATCTCGTTTGAAGCACCCAGACCAAACCGAATAATACCACAATGTTCTAACTGCCAAGATTATAACCACACACAAAAGTTCTGCAACAGAAAGCCGAGATGCGTCAAATGTGCTGGCTCGCATCACACCTCAGCTTGTCCACGGAAAGAAAGATCAAACCAGGTTAAATGTGTCCTCTGCGACGGAAACCACCCAGCTAACTACAAAGGCTGCTCAGTCTACAAGGAGCTTCTCAAAGTTCGATATCCTCCTCCAATCACTAAACCGAGAAGACAATCCGGTTACATAAGAGATCGCCAAGAGTCTACAAACAAAACAACAGATAACGAAAAATCGTACGCCTCAGCCACAAAAGAGTTCCCTAATCAGCCTACGACGCAAACAGTCAATATGGGAAATGCAGAACAAAAGACCGATAGATAAAGCATTCCAGGAGCCAGTTAGTCTAAAGTCGAACGACGAAATAACAGAGGCAGTTTTGTATTTCAACAATAGTGTGCAAGACGCAGCATGGTCTTCAACCCCTCCACTACCACATAAAGCCATGGACAATTTTGTAGCGAAACATATAATGGATAGAATAACCCAGAAAAGGAGTATACGGAAACACTGGCAACAAACCAGAGACCCTGCTGTGAAAAAACAACTCAATCATATCAGCAGACAGCTCAAGCACATCCAAGACCAAGATCGGAATGACGGGTTTTATAATTATCTCACTGGCTTGGATGCTACAGCTTCCTCAGACTACTCTTTATGGAAAGCCACTAGAAAACTAAAACGACCAGTTAGTATCTCTCCTCCCCTAAGGAAATTTGACGGCACATGGGCACGGACAGACCAAGAGAAAGCTAGAACCTTCGCTGAACATTTGTCAAACGTATTTACTCCTCATCCATACGAAGGCTCTCCAGGAGATGCAGCAGAAATTACTGAACTTCTAAATACTCCTAAAAACACGGAGGAAATGGCGTTCAAATTTACAAAAACAGAAGTCGGCAGAGTTATAAAAAAATCGGACCCAAAAAAGTCACCAGGATACGATCTTATAACGAACCGCATACTACAAGAACTGCCTGAATCTGGAGTAACCTTCCTTACATCAATCTTTAACGCCATGTCAAGACTTCAGTTCGTTCCTCTAGAGTGGAAGGTCGCACAAATCATAATGCTACTAAAACCAGATAAACAACCCGAAGAAGCTAAATCATACAGACCTATAAGCCTGTTACCCATCCCATCTAAAATATACGAATCCCTACTTCTGCAACGAATACTACCTATACTCAAGGAAAAGGCACTGATTCCTGACCATCAGTTTGGGTTCCGCAGTAAACATGCCACTATTGATCAAGTTCACAGACTAACTAAAAAAATCATGGAGTCACTGGAGGCAAAATCATACTGTGCCAGTGCATTCTTGGACATTTCTCAAGCATTCGACCGTGTTTGGCATGAAGGATTACTTTTCAAAATTAAAAACGCTCTACCAAACCACCTGTATGGAATACTAACATCATTTCTACAGCAGCGCCATTTCATCGTACAAACCGGAGAAGCTTTGTCCGACTTATGCCCCATAAAAGCAGGAGTTCCGCAGGGTAGCGTACTGGGCCCTATGCTCTATTTACTGTTCACTGCGGATCTGCCGACTTCTGAATCCTTAACTACTGGAACCTTTGCTGATGATACTGCCATACTAGCTGCACACAGCAACCCAATAATAGCCTCAAAAATACTACAAACAGGATTAAACGACGTATCCCACTGGCTCAAAAAGTGGCGGATAAAAGCAAACGAATCCAAGTCAAGCAATGTAACGTTTACATTAAGAAGAGGAACCTGTCCTCCAGTCACATTAAATAATATAGAGGTTCCACAGGCAGACCATGTGAAGTACCTAGGTTTGCACTTGGACAAAAGGCTCACCTGGCAAAAACATATATTCACTAAGAGGAAGCAACTTGGTATCCAATCAAGAAAACTTTACTGGCTTATTGGTCGAAAGTCTCAATTATCTCTTGAGAACAAAATACTCTTGTACAAAGCAATACTGAAGCCCATCTGGACGTATGGGATCCAACTATGGGGCACCGCATCTCACTCAAACATAGAAATCATACAGAGATTCCAAAATAAATCCCTGCGGATGATAGCAAACGCCCCCTGGTTCGTACCTAACGAACTATTACATCGTGACCTGCGTATATCCAACGCGAAGCAGGAAATTGTACGCCACACTAAGTCCTAGAAAGAACGCATCGAACAACACCCAAACAGCCTGGCTAGGCCATTAATGGAAAACCACAACAATGCGCGAAGACTAAAGCGATAAATACCGCAAGATTTAATCCAGTCACAGACACAGCCTACACAACTACAGTAGACATAACTACTGCCTAAACAATGAAGATGTGACACTGGTCACATACTTAGCACGCCAGCATATTAGCACCAACCAACATACTGCTGATTGTCCCACGAAGGAGACAGATTGTAGTTGATAAACAGGACAAAAAATAATAATAATAATAATAATTCTTGAATAACCATCGATTCAATCAAACTCATTCATCCAATTGACCATGTGCATGAGACGATTACTAAATTCTTCCTGACCGAAGCGACTCTGACCACTCACTCATTATTAGGGTTCTTTTGATGTTTGTTTGCTGTTCACTGATAAGTTGAAAGGTTTCAATGGCGAAGGGTAGTAATTTGTTTAATACGGCTTCTTAAGTGATTAGATTAGGGGATTACTGGGGTTTGTGAAGAAGCAGGCATGTGAAAGGGACTTGTTTTGTTTCAGGTTATGATAGACCATTCAACGGAGACGTGGACCTTTACATCATTATCATCATTGTCATATCAGCCGAAAGACGTCCACTGCTGGACATAGGCCACCCCCAAAGAGTTCCAATATGACTGGTCTTGTGCCACCCGCATCCATAACCATACAAAAGTAATCAAATGTATTTAAAAAAAATCTGCTGTGTGTGCACGGTACAAATCTGGAGCCGGTATTCTATTTGTAAAATATGTATAGTTTTGTTTTATTATAGTTTGTAGTTACTTTAATTTATCAATCTTCGTCCTACTTTTAAAATACGCCTTTGTGTGTTTGACAACTAAGTTGCGTTAAGATATGCTTGACTCCAGACCCCGTATCATGGTCGGCCTTATCACACAATAAGTGACAGGATAGAGCGTACGTCACTGGCTGACACCCTTCGATAGAACGAGACGACGCTCCTATCTTGTCACTTATCGCGTGATAAGGCCGACCATGATCGGGGCCAGTTCTGTCTATGGCAGAGGACAATTTCATAAATATAAGTTTCGTCTTGTAAAAAGAGTTCTAAAGACAACACCGTTTCCTCTATCTTAGTAACATAAAAGTTTTTTGCGAATTTCATCAGTGATGTGTATGACATTCTTATGCTGATTTGTTTCTGTACGCACTTAGCGAAGCCTAGTTAGTTAGTCTTACTGGGCATTTTCCGCAAATCGTCATCCAATGTGCCTTTTTTGCGTGAAATCGGTGGGTTAGCGCTACTCTAACCACCCCAGCTACTCAAGATATTCGGTGAGTGCCTTGATGTTGCTGACTGAGTTCCGTAGTGTGTCTGGAGACCTAGGGTGTGCTTTTTGCTGTATACTTCTACCTGCTTGCAGTCCAGCAGAATATATTTAGTTGTTTCTTCTGCCTCCATGCACGCTCTGCACTGCTCTGCGGCTGTCTGTGATACCTAAATTGTATAGGTGTCTGTTCAAGGTTTTGTGTCCTGTTATTATTCCAACTATCTTGCGTAGTTGGTTTCTATGTGTCAGTAGTGCGATTGTGAGCTTGTTGGCGCGTTTCGGCATACTCTCTTTGGTCTGTCTGCATGTGTCCATCTCCTCCCAGTATCTGTGGTGTAGGTCGTTGGTGTATTGGTACAGTTGATTATATACATAGTTTTGTGGCAGGGTTAAAATCGGCTCCGGTCCGTATGCCGTTTTTTCTGAGCCTTTCCTGGCCAGTTCATCCGCTGCATCGTTTCCTCTTGAACCACTGTGCCCCTTGACCCATTGTTAACGTTGTTTTTATCTGCGCACACCTTTGTTAGGTTTTGGTGGCATTCGTATATAACCGAAGCCTACGTTGCGAATTTGAATGTATCTATGAATTTAACAGCTAGCTTTTGTTAATTAGTAAATAGTTACCAGGAAAAAAAACTCCTTATTGACTGAAGTACCTATAACGCCTGTGGATGTTAACGATCCTGTGGTCATCTCGCGTGATGAGGTTTTGTTCTCCTAATTTGCATGTGCAGATTAATGCTAAGCTTAACACTTTTTCGGTGCAAGTACTTATTTACAACAAAATAAACGAAAATATTACATTGACCACATCATTCAGGATAAGTATTATGTAACGGGTCCTTTTGCATTTAAAACGCTCATCTGTTTAGACAATATTTAGGGTGATTTGACATGCATCGTGTCATTTTTACCATCGATATTACCTTGAGAGGAGCTCTGTGCCCAGCAGTGGGCTGATTTATTATTAACATATTTTATTTCATTTTATTACAGGATTATCGCAGCATAAAGCAACGATAGAAAAAACTAAATCGAATCGGATGCTGTCTCTTATCGTAGTTTCTTAACTACCTTTACTTCTACCTTTACTTATTTACTTTTTACCGTCTGATAATGGTAATTTACTTTAAAAACAATATTTTATTCGTTATTTTTAATTCAGTACTGCGCTTTATTTAAAGAGTTCCCTCGATATCACCACGATCCCATCATCAGATCCCGACCTAGTGACCATGGGAACCTAGGAAGGATACCTTTTCAACATACATCACAATAACCCCGTGACAACATGCTGAGTGATGCTCCCATTTAGCACATTATTTCTCATGCGTAACCTTTTTATTGTATTTTCTTTTTTTCCGTATTTTGTGTGCTAAATAAAATTCTTATTCTTAATAATTGAGCGCAGCCCAAATTTTAATCTTGATGTTGCTGGCATGGAATTCTATTATTCCTGACTTGAAGTGGACAGTGTATTGTGACAATCCCGTGGACACAGTGAGTTCAGTGTGCGTATCGTCTCTCGGACGAGACGATCTCCTGCCGCAGCCTCACACAAGCCTCCACAAACCCTATCGGCGCGTGCTTCACGGGCCGTGCGGCGGTCGGAGCGCGCGTGGGCATTGCTTCAAGCGCGAAATCACTCATCCTGAAGAACTCCAGAAGAGTTCGAAACATGTCGCCTGCCATGGCATTGAACCACGGTTAGACTCATGTAGTTTAACCGTGGATTTATGATAGGTATTATAGACAGGTCTCGCGTAAGTTTAAATTCGGTAAAAAAAAAAGAAGTTGGTGAAATAGGGGCGTGATTTCACTGTCATTCATGTCATTTCTGTTTTTGTGAAGCGTCCCGCAGTCAGCTCGGCTCTAACTCCAGTACTTGTAATTTACGGGACAAATGCCAGCACTTCTTCATTTGGGGGAAGTTGGCGACGACCCAACTCCGATCTGCAATGCGTGCGTATCTTATTTTATCTTATCTTGTTAGTTCTTGTGCGTAGAGTACGTTTTAGAAAATGTTTCGTATGCTAAAATGAAGGCACAAACTCATGACTTATACTTGGTGTAAGATTGTCCTTTGACCCCTGTGGACGGATCAAGTGACAGCTCTCTATGGGTAGTTCGGACCCGTGACTGGGTCCGGCCCCCTAGAATTAAAAAGTAAAATGAGTGTTAACTGTCAATGTAACACTTGGCTAGAAGGTTTTAGTTCCACGCGTTATGAGGGCTTATTAAAATATAACCTAACGTTGCACTGTGGATCAAAAATGGCCTCTCCATAGAATTAGGGACTTAATTTTCTAAATGCCTATTTTTTAAATTGAAATCGAGTCTTCTCGTGATAATTAGGTAAAAAAATGAATATGGGTAAATTTGGCTAGAAAACCGCCGAGTAATATTTTTTTTACGAAAATTTTGTATGGAGTTGTCCCCGTCGCACCCAACGCGCCCGCGGGCCGTCCGCCTAAATAATTGATAATTGTTTATTTTGCGTCAAATTCATTTTTAGGGTGACACCGTAAGATGTCACGTGACCTGATCAAAAAACTGTTACAATGTTATTGAGTTTTCACTTCTGCCGGCACTCCCGGAGTGCAACCCGGTCTTTTTTTTCCGAAGGTAGGAGTAGTAGACTCCCAAATATCTTAGATGAAAATCAGCCCCGCGAGCAAGCAGGATTCCGTAAACGATTTTCTACGACGGATCTTAAAAAGTAGTTACACAGATCATTGAAAAGTATAAGGAATATGGGAAAGCTATATTATTATATCTATGCTTTATTGACTTCACGAAAGCCTTCGACTCGTTAGAACACAACGCAATCTGGAAAGCATTGTTACAACACGGTTTGTATAGCATGTTTGTATTATCTCGTAAATATATAGGCAGGTTAGTGTGAGGACCTTGAGTTCTTTAAAATGAGGTTTACAACTTTCTGTTCGTTTGAGGCCACATACGGCTCGAATGCATTTTTTCTGTGTCCTTAAACACCTGCAACTTATTGGTGGAATTACCCCAAAATATAGCTCCATATCTTAAGATCGAATCGATGTAACCATGGTATGCAAGTAAAGCTGTTTTAAGGTCTGATATTTTCGAGATTTTATTGAGAACAAATACGAAACTGTTTACGCACTTACATAATGACTCGGTGTGTGGTTTCCAGTTTGTATGTATATCTATGTTTAAACCTAAAACTTTGGTTACGGTTATATCTTCAACGCTTTTATTATTATAACTATAATGTTAAGACTTATGGTGTTCGATTTTGATTGATGAAACTGCATTAATTTTGTTCATTAATCTGTTGGGAAACCCAGTTGGTGGGTCAGATATATCAGAATTTGTACGCGCTAGGCGCGAGTGGGATAATGGTATCAAGTTTTGCTGCCGCGAGTGTGAAGAAGGTCCCTTGGCTGATAATCGGCAAGTTCCGTGAGCAGCGGTGACTGAGCGAGGCAAAAAATAAGCTGCTATCTCTCACCGCGGGGGAGGTGAAGAACGCCCCCGCACTCCCTCCGGCGTCAGCGATGAATCGCTGCAACTTTGTTGCACGATATCTTGCACACGGCACCACGCACGGCGCTCTTGAAGAAAGTTCTTTAACTCTTTGAAATTGCGTCTAATTATGCAACACGCAAAATTGATATAAAATTTTAAAACAAAGAGCGGCACGTCCGCTGCCAACGACTGCTTGATCATCTATGCGCGAGTGTGCGTGGTAACCGGGACTTCGGGAACCGCGGGGCTCCGGCAGCCAGGATGTCGGCACAGAACTTGACCCTAGACTTTGACTTGATTGTTGACTGCTGCCCGTCTTGACGCGAAACGCCGGCGCAATCAGTAAGTTGAATTTCATTAGATTTTAAGCTTAGTTGTAAGTGGTATTCCATATGACCCACGTATCGTGAGACATCAAACGACCCCCTAAGGGCGTTTTGAACAGGGTTCTTCCTTCGACCTAACTACTTTTACTTTGGTTTGTTTTGCTAATCCTATAAAGTTTACCATTTAAGACGCTGTCAACACCAAAATGCCTTTGAGGATTTTGGATAGCGCGCACACTGTCTATTTATATCTGAGTAAACGAGAGCGAGTGTTACTGGGCGGCCCGGTTTTTGAAGAAAATATTACATAAATATTGAAGTAAAAAAAGGGTGGATTGTTTGTGAAATATGTCTCGTTAGCGGTTTAGGTATGAATATGTTGACTTCGTGTTCTTAATTGCAGACCCATACGTCAAAAAAATAAAGACATACAACTGTTTAATGTGATTTTAAGACCAATCTTTGCAATTATTTTCCATCGAGCCGATTTCGTCCAATTATGTATCGAGCCCGTCCACGGTCTTTCAAATATGGTGGATTTAATTTGAGGTGCTAGAAAAATTAGGTTTTCTTAAAAAACTGCTTAAATAACATAAATTTCACCAAATTAGGTCTTGTCAGCCTCTTAAGAAATAAATGCATTAGGTCTAATGGTAAATTGACACAAACCTAATCTTACCTATAATGACTTCTATTTGATGATATTCAAATCAAACCCGAAAAGTTTACTGTTTCGAAGAAAAATGCATTAGGTGAAGTGAAACATTAGGTCTAATGATACATTAGGACAAAAAGTTAGCAGGTCAAGTGACAGGATCTCCTGTCAATGGCCTTCTACAGGAGAACCAAAAGAAGGCTAAATCACGGCGTCTGACGAAGCAAGACAGCACCAACATAACAACCACGACTGTTCTGTCAAGAGTATGACGACCAAGATGAAGATAATTATCTAATATTGGACACAAAGTCGACCCGTCGTCCCCACGGTCGACTCAACTCGACTATCGATACAAACTTGTTTGGTTCTTATCGAAACTTTTTAAACATAATGGGATCGGTCATATCATCGGGTGAGAATACGTTTATGCCATATCTATCTTTTTGCATGCATTTAAAATATATATAGCACATACCTACGTATTGTACCGTACCCGACGATATCTAGGATGGAAACTACGAGTAGTTTCTGTTGCTAGAAATTAAAAGTACTAAAAAATAAAATGAGATTTATTCAGGAAAAACAAACACAAAAAAGAATAAAACTGAACCACTACATACCATCAAGATCCACAGCGCAGGTTTCGTCATTCCACAGATAATGCATCCACCACAGGTTTCGTCAAGGAAATTAAAATAGAAAAAAAAATAAGTGAGTAAATCGTTTTTCATAAAAAGTCTCTAATCGGTTGTTCTATTGCGGATACAAATTTTGATATAAATAAACGTTGTTCTAGTGACGTTTTTAAATGAGAACCAAACTACGTTTGTATGAAGAGTCGAGCGTCCTGGGGACTCTTAATTTGCGACTCAAAAGGAGTCACAAGCACGTTGCCGACCCTTTAGTGATTTGGAGATTCGATGTGTGCTAAAATGTCAATCCCTAACTCCCAACGCAGCGCAGCCCTGTGGCGACACACTTTCATGTCTTAACATGTAAGTGCAGTGCGCGCAACCGTGAATTTCATGTGAAACCACTACTGTCAAATGCTGCAACATTGCTGCTGAAGCCTAACCTTTTCTTCTCATACAACACTGTGTTTTGTAATAGTATTAATAAACTCTCTCCGTGACGCACGCGCCTAAAGCACGCGTGGGCAGTGCTTAAAGCGAAATTGCCGTGAAAACACAAACCCTGAAGAACTCCCGAAGAGTTCGAAACATGTCTCCTGATATTTAATACGTAAGTTAAACCGTGAATGTATTAGTAGTATTTTAGACATGACTCACGAATGTTTTAATTCGACTGTGTTTTGTGTTATCTACCTTTTTAGTATGATTTAATTGCAGAAGTATGCGAGCAGCAGCATGCCGAGTATAATAATTTAGTAGATCATCACAGTAAATCTGGTTTTTAAGGTAAGCAAAGTTAGGTTTCGTGGGCAATGTTGCAGCATTTGACGGTACATTGATTCAAATAGACCACTTATAGCAAGAATCATAAATTCCCTCATCCGTGGAAATCTTTTAAATGCTCCAACTGTCTGTATTTAACTTCAATTCAGCAATCCAGGCGAGCGTTCTTCGACTTCTGTATTTCCTGCTATAAAACATTATTCACAGCGCGTTTCGACTTAATTCACCACTCATTTACCAGTAAAGGTCATTGGGCATAATCTGACCCGGTTTTCAAAATATTTCCTACAGATATCAATTTTTTTGTAAATTATTGAGTGCTAGCCTACATTTCATTTTGTGTATTTAAAAAAAAAAATCCGCGGGGAAGACCGAAAAACAACAATTGAAATGGTATTGAAATGTGTTTAAAGATATTACGTAGTATGAATTAAGTATTGCAATCAATAAAAATAGCATAAACGTTTGCGCCTACCAATAATGCTCGGCCAGAGGCTTGCATTATCCGTTTCAATCGCACGTTATAGCCGCGCAAATATTGGCGCCACCGTCTATGCACAAGTGGCGCATTAGTATGAGAATATTTAGTTCCAGTAAACGCCACAGTGCAGTTATAAAATGAGCTATTGGAGTTTCCCTGCACGCGATCGGTCTTCGGCGTCATAGAAAGAATTAAAGCTCTTGTCAAAAGCTTTCAAATGATATATGTCTCAACTGTATATCATTTGAATGATATATGTCTCAACTGTATACACTCTGGTTACACCTCCCATACTATCACCTGAGGATAGCCAGATCATACGTCCATGAGCACATATGGCCTATATATAAGACGAGTTCAGTTGCTCCACCGTGTGATCAAGACACACATTCAATTCAATTCAATGCAAATAGTCGAAAATGTCTCATCACTACCGTATATCACTTCATTTTTTTTTTTTCAATTTTTGGACAGTTTCCCATACTCTACATTGATGCGACATATATATTCGTAAACTAGGGACGTTTATCTAAACATCCATACCAATTTTGTTTCTGTAGGCAGTGGGTATAGTTTTCATACTAAGTTGCCCAGTGACCTTTTGTTCTAGAATTCGAAAAAACTAAGCGTACTCAAAGGCAAGGCTTATACTGGTTCTCGTCAGCGAGTTGTAGGTTTTATGAATAGCCAGCTGATGCGAACTCGGGCGACACCAAATTGGGTTACAGCTAGCCCTAATGGAGCTGTGTTGGACTCCATTTTAACTGAAGTGTTTTACTGTCGTTTCATAGTGACGTTTTATAATTTTACGCGATTGCTGTTGAATAAAGAATGTCTCCGAGATGTTTGATGGGTAGAAGCGGATGGCCCAAAGCGTAATAATAATAATAATAAGGGGTAACCGCCATGTGGGATGTTGATTCGACGATCATCGTCCCGATAGTCGTTTCGGCGAACGGTTTAATAGCGAAGAGTCTCGACCATCACCTAAAGAGTCTCTCGCTAGATGGCTGGATCAAGGGTCAGATACAGAAGGCGGTACTCCTGGATACTGCGCGGATAGTCAGGAGGTTCCTGTCTCTGTCGCCCTGACCACCGGCAGCTAGATTAGGTTTTTATAATGATTTATGTTTTATATGTATAGTTTTATATTTTACTTTTTATATATTTATTATAAAAACCTAGTCTAAGAAGAAAATTGAATAAAGGAATAATAATAATAAAAATCTTTATTGTTCATAATTATAATACATGGTACAGTTTGGAACCCTGGCGACTGCTTTAGTTTGCACTGTATTGCAGCCCCCAGTGAAAGCACGCAGGCATAAATAATTGACAGTGTGTTTCATCATATCATCTCAACCCATCAGTTTGGTCACAGTCCTACTGGACCCAGCTTCCGCGGCGTATTTACAATCTGATACAGGAACTGCTCTGGATCAGAGGACTGCCAGACGTACTTGCTCTGATACGGATAATGTAGCCTCTAAAGAGAAGTCTGTCCCACCGTTCAACCCACTACGCCCTGGGGGGCTAGCACAACGGACGCCGCGCCGCGACGCGAGTCGAGAAAGATCTACCTTCCTCTTTCTAATTTGCACGGTGCGAGTGAGACAAGCGACGCCCAGTCGCGCGCTAAGCGACTTGTCAGCAAGTTGTGCTGGACGTACTGGTGAACTTACGAATTCTTGATCGTAGATTGTTTTTTCGATATCCATACTAATATTATACCTGTTTGTCTGTCTGTTACCTCTTCAAGCTTAAACCGCTGAACCGATTTGGATGAAATTTGGTATAGAGATAGTTTGAGTACTGAGGAAGGACATAGGATAGTCTTTATCCCGGAAATCATCCCCCAAGGGGATACGTGGGGGGTGAAAGTTGGTATGGAGCTACGATATAAACGAGTTCCACGCGGACGGAGTCGCGGGCAGAAGCTAGTAATAGATTAAAAATAATAATAAATCAGCCTATACACTTCCCACTGCTGGGCACAGGCCTCCTCTCATGGATAAGAGGGAACAAGCATTAGTCCCCAAACTGAGCCAATGGCGGGTTGGGGACTTCACATACACCTTTGAATTTGTTCAAACTCCTCGCCTAGTGCGAGTGGAGTGAACTGCCACGCGTTTCGCGGGTCATATAAGCCAGTGGATTGGCTACAAAACGTGTTCAACTCACCTGATTCCGGGAGGCGCGATGTTCGCTTCAACTCCGGTTAGTATCTGTCAAGGTTCAGTCAACTGTCAGGTCAAGTCAAGTTCAATCAAGAGGGTCTCCGGGGCCGAAGAAGCCGCCGTGGTGTTCCGGGGCCGTCTCGCCAACAATCCGCGGCGTCAAATCACCAACTGTTCTGATATCACCAAAATATCCACACAAAACACTCGGACACCCGTGTGTCTTCAAAGCGAGCGATATTACACAAAAACAAGGAAAAATGCGTTTCCAACTTACCCAAAAAAAAACCCACTCGTCCCTTTCGGGTCTGCAAAAACGAGGTTATATTTTTTCGTCCGCCTTGACAAGTAGTGTCACTGTCAAAACCACAGACTCAAGAGGCGTACACACGTGAGGAGTTTAAGGGGGCGGGCAGACGGTCGGCCCGAACAATCACCCGCCTCGGAACGGCCTCTAAGCCGGTCCGCTATACTAGGGGAAGTCGCGATAGGGTTGCTACCGCTCGCTTCAGAACCGAGTCCCCAACCATGACCTCGGCAAACCGAGGGGTCCCGTCCTTACCGGGAAACAAATTAACGATGCGCCCCCGGCGCCATCGCAGTGGCGGAAGGTTAGCATCCTTAACTAGCACAAGGTCTCCAACTCTGGGGGGACTGGTTTTGTCAGTCCACTTGAGGCGCTGCTGCAAAACATGCAAATACTCTAATGACCATCTGGTCCAAAAGTTCTGAGCCATTTGTTGCAGCATCTGGTAGCGCGACAAACGACCGGAGGGTACGTCCCGGAGGGGGTGCTCCGGCAACGCTGCAAGTGGCTGACCAATCAAGAAATGGCCTGGAGAGAGCGCTTCCAGGTCATTTGGGTCGGAGCTGAGCGGACACAACGGACGGGAATTGAGGACGGCCTCAATTCTACAAAACAACGTCGCGAGTTCCTCAAAAGTCAATACAGTTTGACCGACTACCCGATACATATGGGCTTTTGCTTGCTTCACGCAAGCCTCCCAGATTCCACCCCAGTGGGGGCAGCCTGGCGGATCAAACGTCCAGGTGATACCCCGACGGGAGAGGTCTGTTCCAATATCAATCTTATTTTCAAATAAAAATTTTACAACATCTTGTAAATAACGGTCGGCACCCTTGTAATTGGTTCCACAATCTGACCGGATCAGAGATGGGAGTCCCCTACGGGATACAAATCTATCCAATGCCGCAATAAAAGCCTCCGTCGTAAGATCACCAACAAGTTCAAGATGAGCAGCCTTGGTCGACAGGCATACGAAAACGCACAAATACGCTTTTACAACCTTCGCATTTCGAAGTCGCGACGTTTTCACTAAAAAAGGTCCCGCAAAATCGGTCCCCACCCTAGAGAAGGTCCTAGCCTCGTTGACCCGATCAGGAGGAAGGTCCCCCATCTGGGGCTGCATCGTGGCTGCCTTGAGCCGAAAGCAAGGCAAGCACCGAAACACGATGCTCCGAATAACCCGTCGGCTGTTCAATATCCAAAAGTCTCGCTGCAAAATGCCCAAGAGTGCATTGCAGCTGGCATGCGAGTTCTTTATGTGGCGGTCAATCACCAACAATTCCACCAGATGCCCCTTCTTAGGCAGCAAAATGGGGTGGCGCACCGAGTACGGCAAGCTAGCGTTGCGGAGCCGTCCTCCAACCCGGAGTGTACCCGACTCGTCAATGAACGGGTTGAGGCGTGCTATCGCCTTCGGTAGCTTAGGACGTCCCTGCCGCAGGGGCTTCAATACGTCCCCAAAGTGTTCTTCCTGCACAACCCTAATCCAATGATGTAGGGCGGCATTCCGCTCTTCTGTGGCGAGAACTCTAACGCGTGACCGGTTGTCAGGGTGGCGACAATTGTGTATAAATCGCTTGACCCAGGCGGTCACTCCAACAAGCTTGTCGAGAGAGCTATACCGTTCTAGCAACCAAGCAGTGTCTGACACTGGAGCGGTCTCGACAAGGTGGACACCCAAGCCAGAGGATGGGGTCCCAATCACACAACTGGCAGGCCAGAGTGTCTCCGGTTCCAACAACCAATCTGGTCTCCACCACAGTGAGTGGGCAACAAGCTCAGGTGCCGTGCAACCCCTGGACGCCACGTCCGCTGGGTTCAGTTCACCTGGCACGTGTCTCCAAAAACCAAAGCAGTCTCCGAATTCTGGATTTGCGAGACCCGGTTGGCCACAAAGACCTCCAAAGTATGGAATGACGACTGCAGCCAACACAATACAATTTGGCTATCAGTCCATGCGTAGACACTCTCCTCAAGGTTCACGGTGTCCTTCAAGGTAGAGGCCACGTGGTTCAGTAGGCGTACAAGAAGAGCCGCTCCAGATAATTCCATTTTTGGGATTGTCAAACGCGTGCGAAGGGGAGCCACCTTGCTCTTCGCCATTACCAAGTGCAAATCGACCGATCCGGCGGAGCTGACCGTCCGCAAGTAAACGGCAGCTGCATACCCTCGCTCGGAGGCGTCGCAAAACCCGTGTAGGGTTACTCGGCATTTCCCTGCCGGCAACAGCTTACGCGGCAGTTCGACCTGATTTATCTCCGGGAGCGTGGAGAAGAAAACCTCCCAATCGCTCAACAAATTTCCGGATAGTGGATCATCCCAACCCAGTTGGACCATCCACAGGCGCTGCATAAATGCCTTCGCCGTGAAGATGACCGGCGCGATCCATCCATTCGGATCGTACGTCCTGGCCACCGTGGACAGCACAAGCCGCTTCGTCCAGACCCTCGGGGAATCCAGTTCCACCCGATAGGTGAACACATCTTGGACTGGTCGATATTGCACGCCTAGGACTGATAACATGTGCGGGCTCTCAACATTTTCGAACAGGTGCGGATCCTGCTGGTGATCCTCGGGGAGGCCGGCCACCACGGCCGGTGAGTTGGACATCCATTTGCGCAATTCATATCCACCCGTCCGCAAGAGTTCCACCAGCTCATCCCGCAAAACCAAAGCCTCTTCGACACTGTTTGCCCCGGTGCACACGTCATCGACAAATAAGTCCCGTTCCAAAATGGCGGACGCTCGAGGGAACCTCAGTCTCTCTCGAGACGCCAATTCTAACAAAGTTCGAATTGAAATGTACGGACTGCTCTTCAAGCCGTATGTATTCGTATTCAGCTCGTACACCAACATCGGTTCATCAGGGCTCTCACGCCACAAGATCAGCTGATACCGACGATCATCAGGATGGATCACTGTCTGCCGAAACATCATCCGGATGTCGGCGACGAACACCACCTGATGTTTCCTAAAATTTGTGAGGATATCCGTGATATCCTTGTGCAGCTTAGGACCTGCATGCAAACACTGGTTCAATGACACCCCAGTCGAGGTGGACGCGGACCCATCAAAGACCACGCGAATCTTGGACTCCGGGGATTTTAGGACCGCGTGATGCGGCAGGAAGCAGTGCTCCACTGTACTCCAGTCCGTCCGAGCCACCGACATGTGTCCCAAACCCTCGTACTCCCTCATGAAGTCCACATACTTCTGCCGGAAGAGCGCATCTCTTCTCATTCGGCGTTCCATCGAAACCAGCCGCTTCTCAGCCATCTCACGTCACGCTCCAAGAGGAGGTCGGTGGATGAGCAGAGGAAGTCGTGTTATGAACCGACCAGAGCAGAGGCGCCCAGTATTATTTTGGTAAAACCGTTCGCACTCTTCCTGCTCGGGGCTCATACGCGACGCGGTAGGTGGTTCCTCAATCTCCCAGAACCGTTGCACGGCTTCTGAAAGAGCAGTTCCAACCAGACAGCCCTCCTCAGTAGGAGGCGGTGGAGCCGCTAACACCAAACCCATTACAGCATAGCCAAACACCGTTTCCAGTGTAACCAGTCCGCCAGGCTGTAAGGTACGGTTGCCGCTCAACAGCACCCGCCCAAGAACGTCTGCACCCAGCAACACGTCAATCGGACCAGGTCTGTCAAATCCAGCATCCGCCAGAACTAATCCAGCTGTCAAACTCCGAACCTCTGGAGGCAGCTTCACCTGGGGGAGTCTCCCCACCACTTCATCCAATACTAACGCGGGAGCATTAATCCTCGCGCGTGAAGTGGGACCCGTTCCAAAGGTGAGTAAGGTCTGCCCTACCAGGTTTGACACTGTCACATTGCCTACCCCACGTATACTTTCCGGGTGGGGTTTCACAACCAAGCCCAACTGTCGCACCAACCTACTGGATACCATGCAGCCTTGCGCTCCCGTGTCAAGGAGAGAGCGCACGCAGGCTGATCCTCCGCCAGGGCCCCAAACACAAACCGAAGCCGTGGGCAATAACACGGTCTCCAAGGGCGTGGCGGTTGCTGGTGCGTGGGCGGCGTATCCCTAGCAGGGATAACGCGTTGCATCCTGTTCCGCATGGGCGGGCCGCTCGTACCGCTCGAGCGGGTCCCACTCCGGCTGGTACTGCCGTCGCGCCATGCGTGCCGCCTGCGGCCCCTGGTATGTCCTACTCCGGCCGTACACCGGAGGTCCCGACGCCAAGCGGGGTCGCTCCACAAGCGGCGGCGACATCCGTGGCGCCTGCCGGGGTGGAGGCGTTTGCGGGCACCCGCCCGTAAGGACCCCCCGTTGGGGCACGGGTGCGTGCGAAGTAGTCGCGTAGTTTTGGAGGGGGGGGGGAGGGGGGTGTTACCCGACGTCCCCACTTCTCCTCGGCCATGGGCCCCTGGTCAGCCCGCTGCTGACTCCGAACAGGGGAGCATGACCCCTGCGCAGGGGGGGGGGAGGTGTATCCCCACTGCGGTTCATGCATAAAATGGGGTGGTGCTTCCCACCACAGGACTTACACGCCTGCGGGTGGGCACAATCTCGCACAAAATGTGGGCCCAAGCAAACAAAGCACCATTGCCGCTGCTTAGCAATGTTGCGGCGTCCCACAACCCGCTGCGCAAGAAACCTCGGACACGCTGGCACCCGATGGCCAGGGTTCTTGCAGCATAGGCAGACTTCAGGGTCCAATGCACTGGTATTATATTGGTGAGGACCCGCTGGTTGTGGGGCCGATTTGCCCCACCCTCCCCTTTGAGGTGCAACTCTCCCCTGGGCCCGCTGGGCCCCAGGAGGCCTCGGGGGTGGAGGTAGATCCGAGGTGTCGGCCCGTCGACACTCAAGTTCCAATTGGTCGATAAGATTGGTGAAGGTCGGCAGATGCTGAGCACTTTCACCACCATACCGGTGCTCAAACCTGGCCCGTACATCAGCCGGCAGCCGGTTCAACAAAAAATTCAACAGTATGTAGGACCACTGGTCCACCGGCAAACCAAGGTTCTCTAACCCTTTGGTCGCTGTCAAAACAGGATTCAGCATTTTCAGCCGGATGTCTGAAGCCTGAGCGATCCGAGGGATATTCCAGATCTTAGTCATAAGAGTATCCGCAAGTCGCCGCACGTTCTGGTATCGGTCCCTCAGCAACGTGCGCGCGATTTCATAATTGTCGTCGGTGACCGACAAATGCGCGATCAAGTCGCGCGGCTCCCCGACGAGAGCAGACATCAGCTGCGCCAACTTCAACGCCGCTGGCAGGTCCGTCCGGGCATGCACCAAGCTATCAAAGAGGTCGATGAAGCTGGTCCACTCGTCCAGGTCTCCTCGGAAGACCGGCATCTGTATGGCTGGCAAGCGCGCTGCCAACCCTGGGTTATAGATAACTGCGTGTTTCGGAACGTCCCGGGCCGCACCATTCCGAACCCGCAGTATCTTAGAAGCCCTCTCGACAATCCTGTCCCCAAAATCCATACATTGCTCAAAGTCCCGCCCCACCTGCTCGGCCTCCGGGGTCGTCCGGCCGGGCTCCGCTAGGTAGAGTTCAACCTGGAACTCCACAGCCTTAAGACGGTCTGACACCTCCTCGTACCGGGCCAACAAAGCCTCCTCCCGGTCATTTCTGTCAACCAAAGCTGCTGCAGATGAAAACCAACGCAGTGCAGACTGGATCTTAGCCTTAGGTGTAGATCCCATTTTAAATTAATTTCCAACAATACCAGAGAAAATTAAAATTAATTTAATTAATGTGGAAATTCCAATCTCTTGGTCACCCTAGTGAATCAAAACCAAATATCAACTCAATTACGGAAATGCCTTACAATAACAACCAATATAGATTCTCAAAACGCAGTGGAAGCTCAAATTATAATCTATAATTGGCTAGTTAGATCACTTCTACAATAATCTAGCTTACAACTAATATTTATGGTAGCCTTATATTTTAGCTTATATTCTTAGCAACCTTGGCCGCTTATAGCAAACTGAATAAACAAATGCCTTATTACCAAACAACAAGCTATGAAAGGTTTCCCAAATTACAATCAATCAAATATGTGGCTTAAATTTGCCTTCAACTATTTTCCAAATTAAATTGTACCAAACACTCAGAATCACCTTCCGGAGGTTGTAATCTCACTAATTTGCACTGCAAGTACAATAATTTCGTGAAATCTACAGTACAAAACACTTGCAGTGCCACAAAATAGAAGTTTTAAATACTTGTAGCTAAATTTGGTTTCAACAAATAACCTCAAAATGCCCTTTTTTACCCAAAAGGAAAAAACTATCAAAATTCGCGTTTTTTCTTTGTGGGTAACCACGCTCTGCTACCAAAAATTGTTCAAACTCCTCGCCTAGTGCGAGTGGAGTGAACTGCCACGCGTTTCGCGGGTCATATAAGCCAGTGGATTGGCTACAAAACGTGTTCAACTCACCTGATTCCGGGAGGCGCGATGTTCGCTTCAACTCCGGTTAGTATCTGTCAAGGTTCAGTCAACTGTCAGGTCAAGTCAAGTTCAATCAAGAGGGTCTCCGGGGCCGAAGAAGCCGCCGTGGTGTTCCGGGGCCGTCTCGCCAACAATCCGCGGCGTCAAATCACCAACTGTTCTGATATCACCAAAATATCCACACAAAACACTCGGACACCCGTGTGTCTTCAAAGCGAGCGATATTACACAAAAACAAGGAAAAATGCGTTTCCAAATTACCCAAAAAAAAACCCACTCGTCCCTTTCGGGTCTGCAAAAACGAGGTTATATTTTTTCGTCCGCCTTGACAAGTAGTGTCACTGTCAAAACCACAGACTCAAGAGGCGTACACACGTGAGGAGTTTAAGGGGGCGGGCAGACGGTCGGCCCGAACAGAATTTCATCGCAGATTGATACAGGTTTCCTCTCGATGTTTTATGTAAGTATTTATGTCTGTTCGATTCATGTTTAAATTTTGAGGTGTGCAATAAAGAGTATTTGTAATGTTTTGTATTGTAACGTAAATGTCAAAATGTATTCTGTAAATAAGTTTCGAAAAACTCATTGGTACGAGCCGGGATTCGAACCCACGACCGCCGTTTGACAACCGCATGTGTGCAACATCAGACTACCGTAGCTTTATTCGATAGATTCACAGCTAACCATCATGTATGATAGCCGTTTATTATTGACACTGTTGGAAAGTTTAGTTAGAATAGAAGCCTGCATCCCAACTAGGGTTGAAAATTCTCGAAAAAATCAAATCGTTTTTTTCAGGACGTTTTGAAATTTTCGTTTTTTTTCCGTATTTTTCAGTTTTTTAGGGAAAGAATCGAAATTTTTATATTAATTACCATATTTATTAATCACTGTCACTGCCATCATATAACTCTACCATACCCGAATCGTTGACGTCGTCGACACTGGAAGAATTAATTTGCAAGTGCAAATTAGATCTAATATAAATCAGTTTATTCAGCCGTTCTGGCAAAAGCCGGTTTCTATCCTTGGTGTGAGTGCGACCAAACAACGACCAGTTCCTCTCTGATGCGGCAGATGTCGGAGGGACACTAAGTAACCTCACGGCAATAGTTAATAGAAGTTTTGTTGCACACAATCCTCTCCACCAATTCAGTGGACTTATGGTCATTACAGGCTGCCATATGAATTCGTTGACCCAGAAACCGCCTTTTGCTTGGTATTCAGCAAACTGACCCATTAAGTCACAGGTATTAATGTGCATACAGTCCGCTAATTTTGTCAAATATTGTGCCATTTTCAAAAACTCACTGTCAGTTAACATTTCATATTCGGTGAAGACCGATTTATGGAATCTGGGATCCAACATATATGCGGCTAAATGCATAGGTTGTATGCAAAATTCTTTGCGGTTCTGTACGAACGTTAAATTTAGATAATAAAACACATAACTAAGGAGGTGTAGTTAAGTGTAGTTACCTAAACTATGGATTAATTATAAATGGAAAAAAATTCACAAGTTCTTTTCAAAGTGCGTTTTTTTCCGTTTATTCCGATTTTTTTGTTTTTTTCGGAAAAATATACAAACTAAGTGACATTGTTTTTTTCCGAATAAAACTTAAAAAAACATAGCTTTTAGAAAAAAACGGGAATTTTTCCGGGTTTTTTCAACCCTAATCCCAACTAAAACCTGAATGAGCTATAAAGGGTTAATAATATTTCAATTTCCAATCAAAAATAAATTTATATCAAAAATAATGTATCTACAATCAAATGTAAAACAATCAGTCAGAAACGCTTGTACCTTCACCGATATATCTAAATCAAATCAAACCAAGAAAACCCGTTTTCATCCGTTGGAAACAATACAATATGGCACACAGTGAGCGGCGATCCATCATTCGAACAGTTCTACCATTCGTTCAGGAAAACGTTGTGCCGTGTTCCATTCGATTTATTTTTGATCGCAGACTGTTTTTAATTTATGAAGTTTCGTGGTTTAACGGGGTTTGAAAAAGGAAAAGTTATTCTGCGTGTTCTGAAACTGTTGTTTGAGTATTCCTTGTTGGTTAAGTGTTTTTCGTATTCAATTCCGACGAGCAACCGCCAAAACATGTACACGTATTCCAACCTTAATACCTTGTGATAAAGGTGAAAATCGTCTTGTTGGTTAAGTGTTTTCAGAAGGAATACAATGCTTGCATTTTGACGACATAAATAGTTGGCGTGGCCCTGTGAAGCGGGTGGTCTTGGGTTCGAATCCCGGTAAACACAAATGTTTGTGTGATGTGATGAGCAGGAGTATGTTCCTCATATTTAGGTGATTTCATATCATGGCATAGGCCAAGGTCAGAACGTTGTGCACTCAATCGATTTGAAAAATCTCAGATGACCTAGCTCTTAGCTGCTTTGGGTTTTTAGGGTTCCGTAGTCAACAAGGAACCCTTATAGTTTCGTCATGTCCGTCTGTCCATCTTCGGCTTAACTCAGTAACTAAATCAATCACGCCGACATAACAGAAGAATAAAATCTTGAATATTTTTGTTTTTGGGGTATCTCCCTTACTCCTAAAGTGGGGATGTATTTTTTTTCTCTCATTAATCCGTTGGATACCTTTTCCGAAAATATTATGGGTTTCTTAAAACGATTTTTCAAATTGGTGATTCGTTTGCGAGATATTTTGCTTTAAAGCCCATATTTTTGTTCGAGTCATGTCCCCCCCCCCCTGCCGGCTAAATAGCAGCTACTGGGAATGTGAAAAAAACCGTGGCAGTAGTTCATATAATGAATTTAAAAGGAAAACTACCGAGTAATAGTCCGATCAACTTTAAATGAATGAAATTTAGTACAAATTCGGCCGACGCAACCATTTAGTTGGCGCGCGCGTGTCGATGTAACTAAAAAAGACAGGCCACTACGCGTCTACACTGCGCGTGGCCCGACACGCACTTGCCCGATTTTTATAGAATACTTTAGGTGGCAATACATATTTGACTTAATTATTAGTGCCTGCTTCAAATACAATAATTGTGGACTAGTTGACGACGCTTGATTAGGTGCCATTGATTACCTAATCCAGTGTATAATCACTAGGCCAACATAATTAATGCTATTATCAATTACGATACTATACTAGACCATTTATTGAATCAAATCAAGGCCAATAATAATAATAATCAAGGATAATAATTAGTTTTGAGGGCCGCCAGCCCGCCATCAAGTCTGTCAAGGCAGGGAAACTATTTCCGAACTCGTTTTTAGAATAGAATACATTTATTTTGTAACATCAATAACAATATAATAAATACATCACATAAGGCTTAAATTAAAAAAAAAGAATCTAGTGTAGTCTCAACAAGCATAAAAAATCAAAAAAACTGCATTTCAAGTACGGAAGAGTAACTGTTTTTATAATATTTTTATTTCAAGGTAACCTATGATACCCGGAGCACAATTTCAAATTGATTAATACCACATTGACAAAATCGGTTCAGTATTTTAACACATTCACTGCCAAAAATCGCTACGCGATACGCTCGTAGCCGATCTTGTGGTTTTCCTCTTAATGTAGCGGAAAGCGACTACGGCGTAGGCGCCCGCTAGGCGGGTTCGTGGCAGCAAAAGCGTTAAACGGTGGAATATACGTAAATACAAACATTCTTGCTAGAATCATATGTTTTCCTTTCGGCTCTGCCGTAGTTAGGAAAAAGTATTCTCTCGCGGTTTTGACGTTTCGAAATGAAGTGTGATTTATCCTTGATACATGCTCTCGGACAAAATATTGTATTCAGAGCAATAACGCGTAATTCAATGTCGGAGAGGCAACCGGATGGCTCGCGGTATTTGAGCTCCCGAAGTGATGTGGGACCGCCCTGTGCAACCCGAAATCAGCCAACTGTGACTGGTTCGGAAATAGGAGGGGGGTGGTAAAAAAAATATATATCGCGAGGCAACCGGATGAAACGCGGTAGCCTGAAAGAGTGTACGCTGTTTATATAATGAAATTTTTATGCCATCCGTCCTAGTGCGACCGGAGCCGAGTAAGCAAGCGAAGAAAAACCAGTCACAGTTGGCACATTTCGGGTAGCACAGGGCGGTTCCACACCACTTCCGGAGCTCAAATACCGCGAGCCATCCGGTTACCTTTCCAACATTGAATTACGCGTCATTGCTTTAACTTGTATGCGCGTAACCAATAGAGTATACCAGGTATTTATTTTTATTGAAAATCAAGAACCAATTTTTCTTTAGTATTTTCAAAACTCTTCAAATTTCGTATTCGTAGTAAAAGGTCTTAAAAATGATAAAAGCTCTAATGATGATTAGATATTATTTTAGAGTAGGTTGCACCAAAGCGCCTGTTATCGTAAGCTGCCTGTTCATTACACCCTTTCTGTCCCCGAGACCCCGAAAGTGTAAGGGTGTTTAAATCCCGGACGTTTCCATGTTGTTGTTTAAATTAGAATTTAGTTAAAAGTATTTTGAAAAAAGTGACCCACATGTGTGTCAGCGGGAGCCCACGGAGACAAAAGCTGTGACCCATATATGGGTCAGCGGGAGAGGAAGGTTATATGTATAGAATGATAGCTGGCCATGTTTAACGTTGATCGGTCTGTAATCGTTACTTGGTACAATCCACCATATAATAGCTTGTAAGTTTCAACTGTTCTTTAAATAAATAAAATAAAACTTAAACGTTCAATGGCACGATCCATTCTTATTCGACATAACTGTCGATATAATTGGAGCTAGCAATGCGGGGTGATGTATCGGTCAATCGATATAAATGGACCCGATGTACGAACGATATGAAGTTTTCCAGATAAAAAGTTTAAATGTGAAGAGGTTCACGGAAGTTGGACGATAAATTTTAGAGGAAAATGGATGATCTCGAAATTTTCTCCTTTATAACATGAAGATTTTTCCTGTCCTGTTGTATTTGGGATATGGTAGGCAAGAGGTCAATTAACAGCCATTTGAAATGAATTCATAAAATAGTATGCAGATATGACAAGAAAAATCTGAAAACTATACTTAAGTAATTAAGTACGGAACCGCACTTGTCCGGTTTTTCATTGTAAAAGGATACTAAATAACTCGATGTCAAATATTGAATACACGAAGTATCCACCTCTTAATAAACTACAAATACTGAAAATAATTTCCTTTTTTTAGGTTTCCCTTATAGTTTCGCCATGTCCGTCTGGTCGTCCATCTTCGGCTTAGGTTAGTAACCATTACTACTAGAAAACTGTAAGTCGGCATGGGTATATAAATCAATACATACATATTAAATTAACTACCCAAGGAACTTGTAAAATTAGTGGAAACCAAAAATAATTCACGAATTAAGAAAATCTTAAATTAATATTTTAGAAAGGGGAAATATGCTAGGGAATATACATGCAAACTAGCTAACTAAAAACTACGCATAATAATAGTGTTAACAATATTTAACAATAATATAAGATGTGATTTATAAAGCGAGTCGAGTGACCGGACACATAATCTCAAATAGAGATTTGCAAAACATGTTATCTAAGTTTGTACTAGCTTTATCTGAAATAAATAGATCTATATTTAAAATTAATTAAATTTTTTAATCATGCCGACAAAATAGAAGAATAAAATCTTAAATTTTATTTTGGGATACCTGCCCTAGACCTAAAGTGGGAATGTATTTTTTTTTCTCGTTAAACCCACAGTGTATCGTTGGATAGCTTGTTTAAAAATATTATGCGTTTTTTTTAAAACGATTTGAAATTAGTGATTCGTTTGCAACATATTGGGCTTTAAAGTCCAAATTTTTGTTGAATATGCTACTGGGAATGTGAAAAAACGTGGCAGTAGTACATACAATGAATTTAAAAGGATAACTATCACGGCTAAGTAGGCATAACTAGTTACCGAGTAATAGCTTAGTCGACCAACTTAAAATGTACTTAAAGGCTAACTTTCGTACAAATTCGGCCGACGCAACCATTTAGTTGGCGCGCGCGTGTCGATGTAACTAAGAAAGACAGGTAACTAAGCTACGGAACCCTACACTGCGCGTGGCCCGACACGCACTTGCCGATTTTTTCTACATTAAAAAACTACTGCCAGTGCTGCCAATATATTAGTGCTATTAGTACTGAATGCTGATATCAAAATGGACCTGCATTACTAATAGTAGTTTATGCAACTGATACATAATCAGTGGCCTTAAAATACGAGTGTGGTTTTATGAAACGAGCGTGAGCGAGTTTCATAATAGGATCACACGAGTGTTTTAAGGCTAAATTATGTACAGTTGCATACACTAATTTATCTACACACATATCATAAGTACTCTAAGATGGGTTCAGAAGCCGTAGGAAAATGACCTACATTGCTACTATAGTGCTACCTGTAAAATATCTTTGTTGCAATCATTGCTGCATTTACGATATCCGGCGGAGTGTTCATATCGTTCTCGGAGTCACTACTACTCATATTTTCAACTAAAATGTGAATTACAAATAACTTTTCACAATTCTACTTTCGTCACAGCAAAAACCAACAAAGAAATGACAACAGTAATGGCGGCAATTCAATCCTACGTCAAGACGAATGTTTTTTTAATCAAAGACAAACGAATGAAGTCCCTATTCTCATGTCACTCTTGATCAAATGTCGTGCGGTTTATATTAAAAAACATACTGAATTGACGTTTCGCATCGATAACTGTTTTAATATCTATGGATACTAGAATAGAGACCCACTTGAGTTTTGACAGCTGTTCCAAATTTAAACTCATAACCTTACAAAAATCTGTACTGTAATGACATTACAGTACAGATTTTACCTGCTACCACAGACAAGAAAGTTCTCATAGTAAAATTGGTTGTAATAGTGCTGATCATTTCCTACGGTTTCTGAACGCATTTTAGAGTACTAATGATATGTGCGTAGATAAAAATCTTAATTAAACTGCTCGACAGTACCAACCTTTCTTTAATACAACCTACATCCTTTTAATCTAACTAGCGTTTCCCCCGATTGTATCCCAAGGGATCTAAGGCCGCTAAGTGACCTAATCCCATTTGGCGTAGGCACTAATTTACAATAATGACTTCCATCTGACCTTGCTTAACAGCAACCGTTCAAAATAAATAATAGGTAGTAAATAATAAAATACCGCTGTCTGTTCGGACGCCTCGGCATTCGAGATACGTATTTCATATCGGCCAACTGCAGTGACATAAAAGGCTTATATATCTGTTAAGTTCTAAGCAGTTAAGATCTTTGGTGACTGAAGTGTAGTATAATCGAGAGCTTGATGTAAGGCACCCGTATTCTGAGAAATTGAGCGCGAGAGCGAACTCTGAAGATTATTGCTTAACGTATAAATCTGTGGTTTTGAAACCTTTCAGTAGGTACTGTAATTTTTTTTTATTATGGGTTTGTTGTGGGTCTTCTCTATGCTAATTCGACCAGAAATGTATCTATTAATTAAATGAACGTAATAATAATATTCTTTATTGCACCACAACATAAGAAAAACATGTTACTCTTGTATCTCTCTAATGTACTCTACATTCAATAAATAAAGGTAACAACAGGCGGTCTTATCGCTTTAGAGCGATCTCTTCCACACAATCTTTGGGTAGCAGGAAATTTTCAAGAAGAGTTGTAAACAGGTAGTGCAGGAATAAATCAAGAAAAGCTTACAAACGCATACATCACATTATATGACAACTACACCCTCAAATACACACTTTCATAAATAAGTATAATATAAAAACATAGATACATACATACAAACTATAATACAATTATATAAATATATTACAGGACAACAAGGCAACTTAAGGCAGCGCCAAGTAATATTGATTCAACAGATTTTGAACGTACCCTTTTACTTCAAGTCAAAAGCACAATTAAAAAATGGTTTTGTTAGTAATATTCATTGAAATTAAATTACCCACATCCAGTGGACTCCCGCGACCTTTACCAGGTCATCAGTCCACCTGACCTAACCTAACCTAACCCACCCACGCTGCGTCTTCCGGTACGCGGTCGCCACTCGAGAAGCTTTCCGCCCCAACGGCCATCGATTCTACGTGCAATGTGCCCCGCCCACTGTCACTTAAGCGATTCGGAGAGCTATATCAGTAATACAGATGAAGGGAGGGAATTCCATTCGTACGTGGAACATCGACAGAAAGTTAGTGCCTCAATGCAATGCTGAAGCAGGCACAAAACTCAAAAGCGACCCTTAAAGTCATGAAACTAACTGCTAAAGGCCCAGTTTATGGTAACTTAAGGTCGGTTTACAACCCTAATAACTCGTCGACAGCTCGTAAAGTTTACGGGGTCTCTGAAAGTCAACTAAAGTAGAGTTAAGATGAGTAAAATCCTTTTAAAATGTGTTGTTACAGTGAAGGTGGTGTTACGGTGACTGTTCGGTACCGGTCTTTTACCGCGGGTATCACTCGGTTGATAATCGGGGAAGAAAAAGACACGTCACTATTTGACGTTTGACGTCTGCGATTTTTATTATAACCTAGAATTTGCCCTTGCTGGTTTGAACAACCCATTCTTTGATTTGTATTTGATTTTTGAGAAAGAATTCGGGACATTGATTTATGTTAATTGGAATCAGTTCATAATTGAGGCCAGGCGCTCATAGCCTGCCCGTGTTTGGAGCCTGAAGTGATAAATTAGTGGCGGTAGCTTGGTGCGCCTACGTGTTGGGCGATCATCCAGGAGCCAGGAAGTGTTCACCAGGACACGCGACGGCCTCGACACACACACTATTACTCATACAATCAGATACACATATCGAAGCCGCCCTGTCTAGACGCCGGCCGAGAGACAACGGCGGATGAAGCTTCCATCAAGGTAAAAGCACGTTTTGCTTTGTACCGGACCGATACCTGGCGTATCTTCGGTATGCCACGCTTCTTGGAAGCTATAGCTTAGCGGGGTTATACCGGTCGTTCTAGTCCAGGCCTCTATTCGGGTCAGGAACTCGTCGGGCCCAGCCCTGGCATCAACCGAGTAGAGTCTTGCAAGCCCGGGCTAGTAGCGAACATTTTTGGTAGCAAAGGCGTGGTTCTTTGAAACGCCTCTGGCTGTGTCAATAGGTATCTTTGACTGGTTCACAGTATTATTTTGATATTTGTGGAAAAAACGTTTTTGAGGTTAACCGTTGATGGAACTAGTGTATTTAAAATAGCAAAATATTACTGAATTGGTTTGTAGTGATATAATAGCACACATTGCTAATTGTTATGATAGTTGATTTGATATTATTTGGTGAATTTCTTGGTCACTGAACATTTTAACTTGAAATTTTTATAGGTTAACATTCCCTTGTTGAAACTAGATAGCAATCTCAAATTCAATTCTTAGGTATATACTAA
The DNA here is from genome assembly GCA_947578815.1 of Epinotia ramella. Classification (NCBI taxonomy): domain Eukaryota; kingdom Metazoa; phylum Arthropoda; class Insecta; order Lepidoptera; family Tortricidae; genus Epinotia; species Epinotia ramella. The sequence goes on from OX388221.1 coordinate 1,196,515, forward strand.
ACACATAGGAAATTGATATTGCTTGTTTAGATAATAATTTGAACTATATTTCAGGATTGCTCGGTGTGAATATATGGGTATTGATTTGAGACCCATTTGATATATATCAGTATTGATTGGGATTATAATTATTTGAAGTTTGCCCCTGGTTGTTTGACATTGTTTGTTTGGCTTAGTTTAGCAGTTATAAATTAGAGTTCACTCAGAGAATAAGTAATATTCTGAGGGGTTCATTGGCAAGCCATATAAATTGGTAATTAAAAATAATTTGCATTGACTAAAATTATTTGGATTAATTGTTTTGTGCGTTGGGAACATACAGGTTTGGAATATTTTGGGGTTCCCTGAGAAGTGAATATTGTCCAGAAGGGTTCTGTATTGACCAATGTGTTGCGATTTGAAAATAAATTATACTTGTTAAAATAAATTAATTCTCATTATAAATATTACTTGATTTAGGGTTCAACAAGTAATATTTTGCAGGGTTCCTTGTGTCAAATAATTTTAGTTTATATTGTTTTTGTTTTGCATTGTTGAACATTTTAATTAGAAGTCGATTGGACTTGCGTTTGTTTGTGAGTGTTTGTTGTTGCTGGCTACAGCCATGGCAAAGTGGACAGCCAAGATTAGGGCGGAGCTGAGATGGCTGTCCTCTGCGGTGCATTTGATAAGTAGACCCGACCGGACCGACGCTTTGCTGAAGCGATCGGCTGAGCTACCGGACCGAAGTGCGGTAGTTCAGAGTGCTTATGCAGCGCTTTTGGCGTTGGACGAAAAGATTGATGATTCGGTGGAGGCAGACATCACACAATTTTATGACTTGCATGATGAGCCTGAACCATCAGGCTGCGCACAAGGTGCAGCGGGGTCCTTTGACGGCGGAGACGCGATCACCGCCACCCCTGGCTCTCCTAGGACGTTTGCCAACCCTGGATTTGCCCCATTTTGACGGGGACTTAAAATGTTGGACCGCCTACCACGACTTGTTTTCAAGTCTGGTGGACGCCAGGACGGACTTGGCACCGAGCCAAAAGTTGGCATATCTTTTCTCCACCTTGAATGGAGAGGCACTGGAGTTAGTCTCACATCTTGCGGTCACCGACCAAAATTACCCCACAGCCCAGGAGCTTTTGGAGAAACGATATGCCAACATTAGGCGTTTGGCAGACACCCATGTGGCACAAATTTTGGCGCTTCCTCACATTTATGGGGTTGCCACGTTGCGGAGGGATTTGGTGAATCCCGTGATGGTGGCCTTGAATGCTTTACGACGGCTTGGCCTGCCGGTGGATGAATGGTCGTTCATGCTCTTGCATATAGTTTTGTCACGGTTGCCCACTGACTTGAAGCTCCGTTTTGAGTACAAGCACGGTGGGGGCAGTGCCACACAATTGCCACGTTTTGCGGACCTTGTCTCCTTTCTGGAGGAGGAGTGCGGTTGGTGGACAACGCCGGGATTGAAGGCCCCTCGGGACCCTCGGCGGGACCTCCACGGGAACAGCGGCGTGTGGCTGCTCGCCCCCCTAAGCCAGGGGTGGTAGAGCCACGCCGCCCGCCCCTCCGATACGCGACGGCCCACGCGCCCCCAAGGTGCGTGTATTGCACGGATGATGGCCATTTGGTTGCAGCATGCCCCAGGTTCCTGCACAAGAGGGTGAAGGATCGGCGCGGTATCGCGAATGATCGCCGGTGGTGCTACTCCTGTTTGGGGCAGCATTTGCAGCGGGATTGCCCACGGCCTGAACCGTGCCCGCAGTGCCAGGGGAAACACCACCTGGTGTTGTGCGCCAACCAAAATGGTGGTAATCGGTTAGATGGTGCGGGACGTTCCCCCACGGGCGGGGGCCCGCTTCCCCATTACCCCCAAAGGGAGTCTCGTCGGGGCTCGCCGTCCACGGGCGGGGGTACCCCTCCCCCATCTCCTCGTCCACAGGCCTGGTTCGCTGCTGCTCAGCGCAGCTCCCCGCCTCGGAGCTTCTCACCACCGTTGTGCGAACGACCGCGGTTGGAACGCCGCCCGCCCCAAGTTGGACGCCGCTCCGAGTACTACGCGTAGCGCTGCGCGGCTGGGTGCGCCCGGGTCGCTGCCCTGAGGTTCCGGCGGACCAGTACCTGGTGCGGTCCAATTGGGCGGTGCCAGCCCAACAGGACGGCGCCTATGAGGGTTGTTGGCGGCCCGATGAGGGTCGCCCCCAATAGGTAGCTGCCGCCCGCTCCTCCACCACAGCCGCCCACCCTGAAACAGTACTCTTGCCAACTGTTTGTGTCAGGGTCTGGGGCCCGACGGGGAAGTCCTTGTTAGTTCGTGCCCTTTTGGATTCGGGTGCCCAGGGCTGTCTTGCGTCGTCTTATTTGGTGGAGAGATTGGGCCTCCCATGTAGACCCCGCCCCTCCGTCATCCACGGAATAGGTGGCCTTCAGGTGCAGGGTTCCATGGGGGAAATTAATGTTTGTTTTTCAACTGTCAATTGTGGGCCAACCATTGTGGCCAAAGCGGTTGTGTTGAACGATATTTTGGGCAGCAACCCGCAGGTGGTTATCTCCCCTACCGCGGTGAAATTGACGTCAGAGTTGACCCCCGCTGACCCCCAATGGTTTGTTCCAGGACCTATAGACCTGCTCTTGGGTGTTGATGTTTTAGGTTTGATCTTGTCCGGGGACAAGCGGGTTTTACAACCCTGCGGTTTGATGGCTTTGCAAACCATTTTTGGTTACACCTTTTTTGGACCCGTGTTGAGGGGCTTGGTCCCACGGGTTGAAAATGAAATTGTTACCGTAGGGCTCTCGCTCTCGGACGCCGTCCAGCGTTTCTGGGAGGTCGAGGAGCCCCCCAAGGCTCCCAGAGTCGATCCAGCGGAACAAGAATGCGAATTGTCGTATCAGAATAATACGGGTCGCCTCGCTGATGGTCGCTTTGTTACTCGGTTGCCTTTTAGGGCTGCACGCCCCCCTCTCGGTCAGTCTCATGCCCTAGCGGAAAAAAGGTTGTTGTCCATGGAGCGCCGAATGAAGAGGGATTCAGATCTCCGTGCTAAGTACATTGAGTTTATGCGCGAGTATGAGGCTTTGGGACATATGTCACGCTCGACTATTGATTGGCGTTCGCTCGAGCACTATTTTTTGCCCCACCATGCGGTTTTGTGACGCGTCTGAACGAGGGTACGCGGCCGTGGTATTCTTGCGGACTATTAGCCTATCCGGTCATGTGGGACTACATTTGATAATGGCCAAGAGTAAGGTGGCTCCTATCAGGACTAGGTTAACTATTCCTAAGTTGGAATTGTCGGGAGCAGCCCTCCTTACGAGGCTCCTCAATCATGTTTGTGATACTTTGGGTCGTACCGTGGAGATTTCAGATGTTTTTGCGTGGACTGATAGTGAGATCGTTCTTTGTTGGCTTCGCACCTCCGTGCATAATTTAGAGGTTTTTGTTGCGAATCGGATTTCACAGATCCAGAGTTCAGCGACCCCGCTGATTTGGCGACATGTTCCAGGGGAACTGAACCCCGCTGACTGCGCTTCGCGAGGCTGCGAGGCTCCGGTACTTGTAAACCATTCCCTGTGGTGGGGACCAGATTGGTTGTCGCATCCTGCGGCATCTTGGCCCCAGAATCGGTTCTCTTCTCCAGAGGCGTTGCCAGGTTTACGTGTGGGCGTTATGGAAACGCAACCTGTCTACGACTTGAATCCTCTGTTGGAGAGGTACAGCTCTCTGTCGAAAATGATTGGGGTTACCGCGCGGATCCGACGTTTCTTGCTCCATGCACGGAACCCAGCTCAGAGGGCATTGACCACGGAATTGGCCTTGTCGCCCTTGGAACGCCAAGAGGCCCTGCTATTTTGGGTTCGTGTGGTGCAAGTGGAGCACTTCGAACCGATTATTGACGCGCTTAAAGGAGGATCGAGAATTAAGGGTTCGATCGCTCGTCTGAATCCATTTCTAGACGCATCGGGTTTGCTTCGAGTCGGCGGACGACTTCGAAACTCGAACTTGCCCTATGGAGCTCGCCATCCTTTGTTGCTCCCCAAAGGGGGGACTTTGGTCAGTTTGTTGGTGTCTGATCGACACGTTGCTAACGCTCACGCAGGCTGCAATGCCCTTGTAGCCATTTTGCAGCGTGAATTTTGGATTTTGTCTGCCAGACGCACTATTCGCGGCATTATCTTCAGATGTATGCCGTGCTATCGTTTGACGGCCACCCCCACGCAGCCCATGATGGGGGATCTGCCCTCCGACAGAGTCTCGGAGAGTCGACCATTTGCTTGTGTGGGCACGGACTTTGCCGGCCCCTTTTTGGTAAAGACCTCGCAGCTTCGCAACGCTCGATCTGTCAAAGCGTACTTGTGTGTGTTTGTCTGTCTGGCCTCCAAGGCAGTTCACTTGGAACTGGTAAGTGCCCTCAGCACGGAAGCGTTTCTTGCGACGCTAGGTAGATTTGTATCCCGCCGGGGACTGCCATCTCTGATCCGCTCTGATAACGGCACCAATTATAAAGGCACTGACCGTTACTTGAATGAAATTTGTAATTATTTGAATAGTGATAAGGATAATTTAAGATTTACAATGTCTCGAATGGGCATTAAGTGGCAATTTGATCCCCCTGTTTGCCCACATTGGGGTGGTATTTTTGAGGCTGTTGTAAAAGTTACAAAAACGCATCTCCGCCGAGTTATTGGTGAAACGATTTTAACGTTCGAGGAACTTGCTACGGTATTTTGTAAAATTGAGGCTGTCCTCAACTCGCGCCCTCTCTGCCCTGTCTCGTCGGACCCAAATGACCTGGAAGCATTGACTCCTGGTCATTTTTTGATTGGCCAGCCCCTTACCGCGCTGCCGGAGTACCCCTTCAGGGAGGTAAAATCATCACGCTTAAGTCGGTTTGAGTTGCTACAGCAGATGACCCAAAGCTTCTGGCATCGTTGGTCGCTAGAATATTTGCACATCTTGCAGCAGCGCGTTAAGTGGACTGACAAAACTGATCCTCCTCACGTTGGAGATCTTGTACTAGTTAAGGAAGCTAATTTATTACCTTTGTATTGGCGTCGTGGACGCATTGTAAATTTGTTGTATGGGTCTGACGGGGTCCCCAGGGTTGCGGAGGTTATGGTCGGAGATTCGGTTTTGAAGCGAGCTGTAGCGAGCTTAGCCCGCCTGCCCATTTATTAGCAGACAGAGCTCCTCTGCCTGGAGCGGGGGATTGTTCGGTACCGGTCTTTTACCGCGGGTATCACTCGGTTGATAATCGGGGAAGAAAAAGACACGTCACTATTTGACGTTTGACGTCTGCGATTTTTATTATAACCTAGAATTTGCCCTTGCTGGTTTGAACAACCCATTCTTTGATTTGTATTTGATTTTTGAGAAAGAATTCGGGACATTGATTTATGTTAATTGGAATCAGTTCATAATTGAGGCCAGGCGCTCATATCGAGGAGTTTTGTGTTTGCCTGCCCGTGTTTGGAGCCTGAAGTGATAAATTAGTGGCGGTAGCTTGGTGCGCCTACGTGTTGGGCGATCATCCAGGAGCCAGGAAGTGTTCACCAGGACACGCGACGGCCTCGACACACACACTATTACTCATACATTCAGATACATATATCGAAGCCGCCCTGTCTAGACTCCGGCCGAGAGACAACGGCGGATGAAGCTTCCATCAAGGTAAAAGCACGTTTTGTTTTGTACCGGACCGATACCTGGCGCATCTTCGGTATGCCACGCTTCTTGGTAGCTATAGCTTAGCGGGGTTATACAGGTCGTTCTAGTCCAGGCCTCTATTCGGGTCAGGAACTCGTCGGGCCCAGCCCTGGCATCAACCGAGTAGAGTCTTGCAAGCCCGGGCTAGTAGCGAACAGTGACATTGATTAACAATAGGGTAGTTTCCTCATGTAGTAATAGATAACGCCATATGTTGCTAATTGGATAGTAAACCATCAAATTATTGTAATAAAGTATAAATTACGAAATATAATTAAACTCATAAAAAGATATGGACATCGACTCTTTAGAAAATATATGCGTTTTTTTATTCTCCCAGAGTAAATTAAAAGCTACCAATAGATTCTTTACGCTATTATAGCAACTAAATTATATGACAACTAAACCTAAACGCAGTATTTCGCGACCGACAGCAATTACTTGATTTTCCATACAACGATTAGTACAAATAGCACTGTGAGCAGTTAGTATGAAGCATTTCGGCTGCCGCCAGCGAGGTCAATCTTTGAATCTAATGTTTGGGTGTCTATGTTCTTTAATTGTAGTTGCTCCCTTACAAACATTTGTTACTCTCCAAATACTGGTTCGAATGGCATCTAGAAACAATCTTAGGAAACAAGCCTATAGTCGTCAAGGCAACCAAAGTGTTTGGGGCACTGCACATTGATGACTTTCAAACGTATTTGAGTGGCTAGAGATCCTCTCGTATTTATCATCATCATATCAGCCGAAAGACGTCCACTGCTGGACAAAGGAACCTCAAAAAGTGCCAAAAAGACCGGTTCTGCGCCAACCGCACCCGGCGGACTCCCGTGACCTTTACCAGGTCATCAGTCCACCTTGTGGGGGGGGCGTACCCACGCCGCCCCCCACTACTATTGACAAACATAGTTCCACTATTACCTACTTCAATCTCACCTGATGTTAATGCAGTATCCAACAATTATTTCACCAGTTTAATCCGGCCATTTAGCACAACCGCGCCCAATTATAAGATAAACTAGGGCACTCAGAACCGACGTAAAATCTCTAACTAGAGTTTTAGAGTTAACGAGTCAGTTAAGATTGCAACGGCTAGTTAACTGCCTTTAGCACTTTAGATAAATTTATGGCTCTTGTGGATGTGGACGTAATGGTCTATGAGAAAAAGGAATTACTTAACTATTTATTTATTTAAACTTTATTGCACAAAAGAAAACTTATCGTTCAAGAGCCGGACTTAATGCCATATGGCATTCTCTACCAGTCAAACCTTAAGGCAAAGCGGAAAAGATTGTGGGCAGTGTAAATAACAACTAAAAAAAACATATACATAAATAAAATAAATACTTCCATACACAAATAAATACATACATACGAGTGAAATTTTCAAACCTTTAGTCTACTCGGATCTGCAGCAAAGAAATTACGCACCGATTTCTTAACCCTTTATTATTATGTTATTTTGTATATGTTAGGATTATGTATATCCCAATATATACATTTCTTCATACTCTTTTTGCATTTTTTTCGCAGAATATTTTTTTTTGCTCTACAAGCCGCAAACGAGGCTTGAACTAACGATTTTTTTTTTGCTTGCCAAATAAAGGGACGACGGATAACTATACCTAACTTGAACAATTAGGCACCTTCATTTGATTAAGTATTTCAATGTCTATTAAATGGTTATCCAAATGGAATGGCCTATTATTGTGTATTGGGTAGTCAACAGCAAAAAAGGATGATCATTTTAGTACCTTGTCATTTTCACTACTTTGACGCACCCAACTGTCGCAGTATTCTTACGTTAAGTGCGACAAAGTACTAAAATGATCATCGATATTCGCTGTTGACTTTACTAGTCTTTAGCCGTTAACCGTTTGGAACAACGTTAAGCGTATCTAATAAAGTCTGTCGGTTAAAATTTTGTATTTATACCATATTTATCATTTGATATTTAACAGTGTCTTTCCGGTGAAGGAAAACATCGTGTAGGCTGTTTAATCCCAATAAGGTCCTGTTTTCCCTCTAGGTTAGAAGGTCAGATGGCAGTCACTTTTGTAAAACAAGTGCCTATGCCGAATCTTGGGAGCAGGTGCCAAAGACGACCCTGCGCTCTTTTAGGGCACAACCGGGTAAAACCAGGCAGGTCGATGATGATCACAAACCTGTGGTAACTCGGGGCACATTCTAGGGATTTGATATCGATAAAAAAGATGTCGATTGTAATAATACATGTGCTCATTGACAATTCACTATTACTATAAAAAGTTTCGATACCACACCTGATATCACAGTTTTAAATTAAGTCCTAACATTATAGGCGCCTTGGTACTTTACTGTAAGCCTATAAATGTAATGTGTAAGAAATAAATAAATAAATAAATCAAGGATGTAATTTCAAACAAAATTACAATTTACTGTCAATGCCATTCATGTGCTAGAGTGAGAATAATATAATGAGGTAATATTCCGCTACGATTGTTACTAAGTCCAAAATAATGCCGCCCAAGAAAAAAAACACGCCCAAGTGAATATTCTATTAACTCATGGATGTACTAATATTTATGTACTTTGAGCAATAAAATGAAGATCGAGTTTTGTTTCAAAAATAATAAATAAAGATATAAAATGATTAGAATAAAACGTTTAGTGCCAATGTGGAAATACTGACCTGGTTTAAAAATAAAATAAATAAATTCTTCAAAAACACCATTTTAGAATTTCATAAGCGCAGTCTGTCTACAAAGCGATTTTGTATAAATATAATATTATTTTTTTAGAACATTTAGATGTTGACTGTAACATCGATATATTTAATTGTCGATAAAATATTTTGCTACGTCACTTTGATATAAGTGCCCCGAGTTATCCCAGGTATGAATTGATCATCATAATAATCATCGTAATAAATCATCATAATCACACTTACTTTACCTCCGCCACGATGCCAAGGGATATTCTTCTGAGTAGCTTGTCTAAACATGACCATAGACTAATATACCCTAGACAGAACATCCTTTGTGACTAAAATATTACTTATAATCTGCCCGCGACTCCGTCCGCGTGGAGCTAGTTTATATCGTCGCAGTTCCATACAAACTTTCAACCATATCTTTCTATAAAAACGATCCTATAATATACCCTCCCCGGGACTCAAACTTTCTCCATACCACATACTCGTATTAATCAATTCAGCGGTTTAAGCGTGAAGAGGTAACAGACAGACAGACAGACACAATTTCGCATTTATAATATTAGTATGGATATGGATTGAAAGAGCGAGCGAAGCGAACAAACTTCTCCGTTTAAGCTTGGGCAATATAATAAATAAATAAATAGATATTGGGGGACAATCTTACACAAATCGACCTAGTCCCAAACTAAGCAAAGCTTGTTCTATGGGTACTAGACGACGATAAACATACTTATATAGATAAATAAATACTTAAATACATAGAAAACATCCATGACTCAGGAACAAATATTCGTGCTCATCACACAAACAAATGCCCTTACCGGGATTCGAACCCAGAACCTCTTGTTTCGTAGGCAGGGTCACTCACTACCAACTAGGCTAAAGCGGTCGTCAATCTACACAACAACTACCTAACAATAATCTTTCGGATGTTCGGCATTTCGCAATCGCAACCGATTCTCGTGAAATTCAATAATTATATAGTTTATTTTCAGTAGGTACAGTTTTTCGAAACTATTTTTTTGACGTTAAGACAGGCTACATAATCGTCTACACATAGCACGTAGAACCGATGGCCGTTGGGGCGGGAAGGTTCTCGAGTGGCGACCACGTACCGGAAGGCGTGGCGTGGGTAAGCCCCCGACAAGGTGGACCGATGACCTGGTAAAGGTTCCGGGAGTCCGCTGGATGCGGGTGGCGCAGGACCGGTCGCTTTGGCACTCTTTGGGGGAGGCCTATGTCCAGCAGTGGACGTCTTTCGGCTGATATAATGATGATGATGATGAAGACAGGTTAGGCTAGACTACTAGCGAAGTATGTAGCTGGCGTTCTAGTCCATGCTGGTATCATAGACTGACGCATAAGCAGTATTTTAGTCACAAGGGCTGTCTAGGGTATATATTAGATCGTGACATAACCCTATAGACTAATATTACATTGAAATGTCTAAAGGGCTAGTGTCAGTAAATGACACCCATTTACCCCGGTGTCGGCACGTGCGAAAGACTGCTATTAGAGACACATTCGAGCGGTGACCGTCACGTTTCTTTTACAAATCGTTGACTACCTGCCGATACGCGCACGTTTTGTGCTGCGTTTACCTGGGGCGAGTTAGTGGAACTATTCCACTTGTGGCCAAATTACTAATCACACGACTCAAAATCAAAAATATGTTCCAATATTAATATATCCCAGGGTACCGTATTATGTAAAAACTTTAAAATGCGTGATTATGATTACGATAACCATACTGCATTAACATCAGGCGAGATTGAAGTATAGTGGAACTGTGCATGTCAATAGTAGCGGTTCTGTTTAAGTAAGGTGAGGTTTATAATAATTCATAGAAAATAATTATAAAAATATCACTTTTATCAGAATGCAGTTGACAAATAGAGAGATGTGACGATTTTGTGGTTATTACCGACAAGCGAATGTAAATACAGCTCCGCGATTAACTAGAGTATACGTATAAAATAAATAATAATAAATAGATATTAGGGGACAATCTTACACAAATCGACCTAGTCCCAAACTAAGCAAAGCTTGTACTATGGGTACTAGACGACGATAAACATACTTATATAAATAATTAATACCTAAACTTAATATTTGTTTTTAAAGTGTAATTTGATAGTATTTAGTTGTCAATTTTAAGAAAGTAATCTTCATCATTATGACTATAATTCTTAGCAAAATTTTCGCGCAAGTATGAATGAAACTCGAGTGTTATAATTCAGATACTTTAATGCGTTATGCGAGCGTAATTTTAAAAGTAGTTAACACTGCCACTTCCATAATTGTGTCGTTAACACTATCAGTGTATTACAGTTCGATATGTACTTGCGCCTAGTAATAGATCCAGTAGCTCGCCCGTCCAAACGCGCCGCACGCATCCCCGCGGACCCGCCGGCCAGAATACCGAGCAGGCTAATTCCTAAGGCCTTTCAGCGCACTGACAGCTTCTTGTGATCCACTGTTCCCCACCCGATTAATGTGGAAAGGGTTTATGTAGTGCGTGAATACATTGTAGGTTCATGTAAAACAGATATAGGCCCTTGTATATTTTACTTTTTTAAACAGAATAAAGAGGGGAACCTGGTCTTGTCAAGTGGTTTTTGTATGTTTCAAAGTAGACTTAACACATGCAGTGCCGGGAACCCGTCTATCAGGTGCCTACGCCGTAGCCGCTTTCCACTACATACGAGGAAAACCACGGGATCGGCTACGCGCGTAGCGATTCTTGGCAGTGAAAAAACCAAGACGTCTATTATCCCTTTCTCAAGAACATAAATTCGTCGTTCGTTCGGAGTCAGACAAACGATTTTTATCTAAAATAGGGGCAACAATATTTAATTCACAAGCGTTCGTTACCGTAAACTGGGGTGAGTAGGGTTCGCGGGGAGAGTTGGGTTATGAATGGGGAGAGAAGGGATGAAAGAGGGGTGAGATGCTACTGCTACAAAAATAATGTATTCCAATTTAAAATGGAGATATAGTAATACTTATAATTAAAAAAAAAACGATCCAACAATCTTCCAAAATCACCTTTGTATGAAATCCCATCTCACCTCAATTACGAGGGACTACGAGGTGAGGTGGGATTTCGTGTTTATCGTCAAAGTTATGAAATGGAACTACCCAAAATAAAATAAAAACTAAACTACAAACGTCCGGAACACTTATTATATACACCATTCAGTTTGCATATGTAAAAATAAAATGTTATCGATGTTTGAATGTCAGTTTTGCCCCTACTCACCCCATTTTACGGTACATGAAAATAATTTAACTACTTAATTTGTAATCACATACATGTACGTAGCTAACTATCGATTAACCAATTCGATATCGAGTTGTCATAACTCACGGATGAGCTGATAACGTGACAAGTAGAGTCGTTACCGGAATCTGCGCAGACTGCACTAATCGCTTTCCGATGTAATAGATTAATTGGTTTAAGCTCACACCGCGAACTTGTTCACATGAAGGATGTTTCATCGCGCGTTATAGATAGTTGTAGTTATGTTCTAGCTCGGCTGTATGTGTGCGTGTGATTGAAACTATGCAGGTTCTATTTGTGTGCACACAAATCAATCCAATTTTTGAATCCATTTTCACTGCTATAATGTCACCTTTAAATGATTTACTCAGTAGGTTTACTAACAGAGCTATCTAGCATCGATTTATCATAATTTATCTACAAAGTTCAAGTTCATGCCATAAAAACTACACCCAGTATACGCCCCAAAGAAAAACAAAATCCGGACTTAATTTCTTCAGTTATTTTACGAGTCGCATACCTAACTACTAGGGATGTATCTTTATAAGATCATCACATCCCTTAAGCCCTTCTTAAGGTAAGTTACTGATTCCAAATTGAAAAGGTTCTAACTCCAAGGAAGTTCGTTCCATTGTCTGGCTTTTATTAACTAAGTTAGCGCAAAGCCTATAAAAACAGGCCACAATAACAACCCTTCTCTAATCTCGGGAAAACAATGATAGCAAACACATCAAAAATGTCCGTCTGTCCGGGATTTTGTCGGTACACTGACCGCGGGCTTACGTATCGGAAGATTTATACAGGATGAGGTTTTGTTTGTGTAAGTTTTGTTACATCAAAGAGTTGTGAGAGTACGAAATGAATTGGTTTACGTGATAAGAGGATATGTGGTTTTAAATGATGTAGTTTTTTATATTTATCCTTGGTAGAAAATATGTATCTTTTTTTTAATTAATCATAAGATGTTAATTTTAGTGATACGATAAAATAATAACAGATACAAACTTAACTCATATTCTACCCCGGTCTTTAAAATAATACCGTAAATACGAAGATTCAACTATTTATTTGTCCAAGACATGATTTTCACTTTTGTTGCTTGTGTTTATAATAATGAAGATGAGAACAATAACCGGAACACGCTTTAAAAATGTTTAACATATTCTATTCTGAATATCTTGATTGTAGCCGTTCTTACCTCAAAAGTTCTATCCGGCTCACGTGTTTTACAAAACCCTTTATATGTTGTACGAACAAACAAGGGCCCCAAACGCGGTCCCAATTCCAAAGCAACAGATAATATCAAGAGCAAAAGCTTCCTTCAATAATTGCGTAGAAAAATAAGGAAAAACTTTTGTATATATACAGGGCGTCAAAACCCAAGGAATTAATCGGGACCCGGGGCAAAGTCTCACTTTCTGCCCTGTTTTATCAAAAGGGAGGTTTGGTGTAAGGAAATCACGCATTTCACGTCCGTCTGCGGTTATTATTTGTGCTATCTTGTGACGGTTATTTCTTTTATGTGTAAATAGAATTGTTGACTAAAATTTTGGCTCTTGAAATTTAATCATTACTAAAGCCATAATAAAAGTAAATAAAGTATACATTCACTGGCAGGAACCCGTCTAGCGGGAGCTATGTTCGTCACGGTTTTTCTTTACTTAGCGGAAAATCACGGCATATATTGGCTTCAAGCGTTCACTGCCAGGAACCCGCTAAGGTGCCTACGTCGTAGGACCCGTAGGCGCTTTCCGCATACCGGGCTCCTGGCAGTTAAAGTGTTAAATTCATTATTACTGATACTATTACCTAATTATCACTCTTTTTTATTTATTTATTAATTTATAGCCTCTTATCAGAAAATTACAACAAAAATACTTATAACTACAGTAACCGTAAAAATTTACATTTCTTTGTGCCTACTGGCAAAAGCCTCCCCCAGTCTTCTCCATTTTTCCCTGTCTGTGAACACTCTGGTCCATGTCTTGCCGGCCATTTCTATAATTTCGTCCTGCCTTCTTTTAAATTGTCTGCCTCTCTTCCGTTTACATCCTTTTGGGTACCATGTTGCTAAAATTTTACACCATATCTCAGGTCCTCTTATTGTATGTCCTGCCCATTTCCATTAAAGGTGTTTAACACGTTTAGTGCTATACGTCTCAAAAATAAGCGATCGCGTAAATTGCGTCGGTGCGGAAGCTATAACCTCTGTCTGTCCCAACTTGCGGGAACCATAAAAACCACACATTTGAACATTAGAAAGAGGCAAATATAATATGTCTTGGCATAATTTGTTAAATACTACTTAAAAAGACTATTTTAAAAGTACGAATCATTTTTAATACTAACGCACTGTATCGTAATAATTTCACTTCAGTGCTATACGTATCAGCTTTTATAGTTTTACTTCAGTGCTATACGTATTAATTCTTATTCGTACCGTCATTTGTTTTGACGAACTAGTGCAGAACTTGTGATAATTTATACGTACCTACCGTCATTTGTTTTGACGAATAGAAAATAGTGCAGTATCTTGTGATAATTAGTTACTTTGTGACATGTTGTGTGCTACTTTTAGCTGCCACCAATATGAAACGATCACGTAGTATATTAGACCGTGTTTTGGAAGAAAACCGAAATGCAGATTCGACTTCAACATTTCGTTCTAATGTCGCCTAATTATGTTTTATGTAGGTACATCTGTATTTTTTTTTCCAAAATACTTTTTTTTTGCTCTATTTCAATAAATATATTGCCATCGACAGTCGATATACCTATATTCATTTTTACTTCCCTGTTCATTTATCGATAAAATTTGAATAAGTGCGGTATGAATCAATTTTAATTCGTAAAATTGGAAAATGTTGATATTCCTGTGCTATCGGAATCACATTTATAACGTAACTTTGATACCTATTAACTCACAAACTATGCTTAAGACCCTGTGCTATGAGAACAGGGTGTAGTTTGGTTTAATATTATTCCATTTTAGCAATAATACCTAAGCATTGTAAGTTTTTCAAAGAAGTACCGACCTGCGAAGGTAGGTCTAGTTATGTATTGAAATTGATACGTAACGTATGAACGGCAAGTCAGTAATGAGTCAAATTTGATACGTACTGCATTTGTGGATAGTTTTTAATATTCAGAGCCGCATTGAACGTGTTAAAGTTATATGCTACTCGTATATCCTCAAGTTTTGTCTTGTCTCTCAGTTCTGAATTCTTTATTTTATCTAATCTTCTCTTCTTGAGTATGCTTCTTTCCATGCAGTCCTACTTGTTATGATCAAAATGCTGCACTTTATGAAGAAAGCAAGCCGCTTCGTACAGTGGTAGTACGAACCAAACTAAGTGATTATTGATATTTTTATTTGTGTTATTTGTATATATGTATGATTGTGTATGTATGTTTATATATAGAGCTATTTATGTACGTGTATTGATATAATTATTTTGATTTATGGCTTATTATAATCTCTGCACCACCTACTACATAATCTAGTTTTATCTCTTTCTCCGATACCCAAAGGTTGTCTGGAAGAGATCGCTCTTCAGCGATAAGACCGCCTGTTGTCTACCTCTACCTACATGTTATTGTATTGTTTCTCTTTTTAACTGCTTTGTTTGTGTGAGGTGTGCAATAAAGAGTATTTGTATTGTATTGTATTGTGATTTGACCCGCAGCAGCGGAAGTTTCACCCCTTAGGAATCGAGATGGCGCCACTTCTTTAAAAAAATATTTCAAAAAAATCTGCAAGCTAAAAGAATGAACCAATTTTCATGAATAAGATCTCAAATGAAAGCTTATTATATTCATTACGTCCAAAAAAAATAATCAAAAAAATATACTCAATACTTTTGGTACAAAACCGCTTGTTAAGTTTTTTTTGTTTACTTAAATGGCAGTTTTTACTTGATTTCATAAAAAAAATGTATCCAACATGAATGGTTTAATGAATATGACTATTACTAAGTAAATGAAAAGTATTATAAAAAAAACCCGACACTAATATCTTTCATACTTCAGGAAATATTACAGTTTAATTGTGAGCGCTATTTCTTTCAAAAATATTTGAAGTAATTATACAAGCTAAAAAAATGAACTAATTTTAATATGTAATATGTCAAATGAAAGCGTATTTCATGTATTATATATAAAAAAAAAATGGCATACTAAGGTTTTTTTTTACTTTGTTGGTAGTTTTTACTTCATTTCAATAAAAAAATGCAAGCAACGTGAACGTTTTAATGAATCAATTACTGGGGCCATAAAAAGTGTATAAAAAAATGAAAAAATATCTTTCATAGTTTACGAAATAGACGTTGTTCTCTGATTTTAATGTTAAATGTGTCATATGAAAATAACTTAAAAGGATTTTTTTTTTTTTTAACTGAATTAAAACTTGTTTGCCTGGTGCTGAATTACGAAAAGATATAATTACTTTAAAATTAATAATTATTAATTTGTATTTCGTGACTACAATTGCAGAAAAAAAATGAAAACAATATCGCCCCCGGCATAGTTGCATTTTGCCTTGGTCCATCCCCAAGAAGATGGGCATGGTATGGGAACTTCTGTTAGCAATTAGGTCACAATTAAGCCTCTTGGACCGTTGTGGCTGCAAATCTGGCTGCGGTACTATGCGTTGTGGGTGTCGTGGAGTCAGTTTACCAATGACTGCCCAATGTAAATCCTGCATAGGCGGCTATACAAATCAAAAGTAAGTTAATATAATTTTATTTTGTACGAGGATGCTGACCACTGATTTCCACTGGCTGGCACGAAACTTGACACACTTGGGGTCGTTGCGCGAGAGGAGTAAGTAAGGAAGTGTGTTATAGTAGGGTTTAGCGGACGCTCTTACACGGTGTAACTCACCTTTTTATCATATTTAAAATGAATATGACAGCACTCGAGTCTCTTAGTTATTACCTGCAACAAATAAAAGTAATGTTTTATGAAATTGTTATTATAAAATGCTTACTTAAGGGGCTCCCATACGCCAATGACCTTCGATCTGAATCTCTTAGTTTTCTAATGTTTTTTGTAGCTTATTATATTAACAACAACGGCTTTAAGCAATATAGTATCCCATATTTACTTCAAACTTCATTGTTTTCGAGATATTTGGCATCAAAGTTGAACAATTTTAGGCCAGAAAACTGGTTTTCTGGCCATAACTTTTGTGTTAATTAATAACATTATAAAAACGCATATCAAATTTATAGGTAAGTTCAGTATGTATGAGTAGGTATGAGTTTCGGGTGTATAAAAGTTTTAATGAGGATGAAGTGTCCGGTTTTGTATTTTTACAGACCTCTCTTTAAAAATGGATAATTAATTCAGTATTATCATTTTTCAAGTTATTCAATATCAAAAATGTTAAACAGGAATCAAACTTTCCCATATCTGCACCTGGAAGGCTAGCTTCCATAAACCGAGGACGAGTGTCGAAATGAAAACTACTAAATTTCGTTGATTTTTGACGGGAGCCCCTTAACGAGTGTCGCGACAGCCTTACGACTGCGCCACGTGTTCAAGCGAGCCATACGAGGGAGCGGCATCTCGCTCCCACCGTATGGCTCACCACTGCCGTCGCCGCTAAAAGTCGTCGCAGTGTTGGTATATTTATTTCAATAAGTTGAATGCACGCGTAATGACCATTAAACCCATTCGAAACCAAACAACGGCCCCATAAGTTGCCGAACACCTAAGTACCTTGTAGATTTCACTGGTTTGACAACTTCATAATATACAGGGTGTTAACGGGGTCATGATCCGGAATGACAAAAAGCGAATAAGATGATCATACTGAACAACCTTTCCTATGGGACCAACGACGAAATCGCAAAAAAAAAGAGCCAATTAAGAGTTAACTGTGAGTTAACTGCGATTTAATTGAGAGTTATGTATGGAATACCTGGTTTTTTTTTGCGATTTCGTGGTTGGTCCCATGGGAAAGGTTGTTCAGTATGATCATCTTATTCGCTTTTTGTCATTCCGGATCATGACCCCGTTAACACCCTGTATATGGCAGTTTAATGCGACACGGTACAAAGGTGTTAAGCCCCTTGTGACGCTGACCGTACACGCAGAATATTTATTTTCAGTTTTGTAGATCGCTCGTAGAGACATGAAACTCATGGAGTTTATGGTCAGGCTACTCGTGTGACCAAAACACAGGTAAACATGTGTCGTTGCTCCGGAGTGTTTGTGTGTCAGCCCGCCTGTCGCCCCAGACACGCGTTGCCTGTCCATAAAAATATCCTTAAGATTATATGAGTTGGCCGAATTGCATCAAAGTATTCCATTCAAAAAGCAGTCAACGTCAAACGTCACATTTCCAGTCAAAATATTACGTCAATCTATTTGTCACCGAGAGAAAAGGCGCTGCGCGGCGTCCAGGCCCCGTATTATGGTCGGCCTTATCACGTGATAAGTGACAAGATAGAGCGTCCGTCACTGGTTGACACCGTTCGATAGAACGAGACTGACGCTCTATTTTGTCACTCATCACGTGATAAGGCCGACCATGATACGGGGCCAGGTGTATGTCTAAAGTACCTACTTAACTCGGCGCACGGCAATCTAAGCGCTAACCACATTGAAATGACAATATTAGTGAACCTAAGAAAAGTTGAAAATTCGTTTTCTTTCTGTATTTCGTACTTTAGGTTACATAATTTCCAAGGACTATTCTTTACCAAAACGTAGTCTTGCCCAGGACATAACTGGGATACAAAGCTTACCCACGATTAGATTACCAAACCCAATTAAATTAGGCTAAAAGCCCAAACAATCACCTCCATTACAGTCCGCTAAAACATTTTCGGTGAACAATACTACGGTGTGTAATCTGACAATAAGCCCACGGCAGTAGTTACGTCAAAAAGGTTTCGTATTATTAAATTAAGACGATATTGGGTGACGAAAATGGAGGCATAGGTACGTAGATAATAGAATATTATGCAATGAATAAATGAAATGCTAGGGTTTGTTAGATTACCGTCTGTACTCAAAAATAAATATGATAGTTATAAAATGGTTATGTCTTATATCACAAGTCTCAACGATTCAAATACTTGAAACATGACTATTATAAAATAAATATTGAAACGTAAATACCTATTTTAAAAACTGCTTACCAACATAATTTACTATTAGCTTTCTTACACAAACGTTAAATTAGAGATTGTAATACAAATGTTACTTTTTCAGGCACAAAAATGAGTCCTAACATCTAAAAAGTGTTTTCAATTCTTTCATACCTTAACATGAAACATCTAACGTTTAAGTAACAATACTCTTTCAGAGTACAATAAAAATAAATTCCATTAAAATACGATCATTACTCAAGCAATTTTATAATAATAACAAAATAGATTGTGAATGTCATCTCATAATGAAACTTTTACGATACAGTATTCCAAAATGCCTTAACTACCTCAATTTCCGTCGTAAAATAAGCTACTTTTAAAATAAGGATGAATTGTACTTTATTTTTCTTGGGTGATATTGTAAACTGAATTAACCTTTTGTGCTGAATAGAAAAGATTTTCCTGAAGGGAATGTGAATAAAAATTGTTATACAAATGTGCTGTGAATTAATTTCCAATGAGGTTATTATGTGATTTATTGAAACCTAAATTATGACTCCAATACATTTTTGACTTATGTTTGACATGATGTATATACACGGTGGAATTTAATCGGTGATCAGGAATCCAAAAATCTTAATTATCAATCTACACAGAAACCAATACGTGAGATCTCGTGCAATATAGCTCACAATCTAATTAATCACACTTAATTAACATCGGTAAAATGTACACTGACTGAATAAATGGACACCCTACTTTTATTGAAGGGAAGTTACTCGTAAGTGTACATACGTCAAGTGCTTGCTGGCTTTGGCGGGAAACTAGACAGATCAGACGTTTGTTATGAATTTGACAATGACAAATTGACAGCTTATTGCTCATTTATGTTTTAAGTTTCTATGGCTGATAGTTTGAAAAGAGGTATTAAACTTTACAGACTAAACCATTAGTAGGGTGACAATAAATTTTAATTAAAATTTAATTTCAACTTAAAAATTAGTTATGATAAAAAAAAACTTGGTTCCACTTAAGTACTACATAAACGTGACCGCCATCGATTACTGAATTAGAAAAATGGGTTCCTGTTCACCGATTAAATTCCACCGTGTATAGTAGCACAAAAAAGATAATAGAATCAAACAAAAAAATATTTATTACATATACTCAGAAGTAAACACCGTGAGATGATGTATTTGTAAATTTTTAGAGTGGACCTCCAGAATAATAATAAATAATAATAAATAAATAAATATTAGGGGACAATCTTACACAAATCGACCTAGTCCCATAGTAAGCTCAATGAGGCTTGTGTTATGGGTACTAGACGACGATATATTTAATAGATAGAAATACTTAAATATATAGAAAACATCCATGACTCAGAGACAAATATTTGCCCTTACCGGGATTCGAACCCAGGACCTTCAGCTTCGTAGGCAGCGTCACTACCCACTAGACTAACCGGTCGTCAAAATACAATATTATGAAGAGAAAAGTCTGTGAGGTTTTAACTTTCTAAGATTATATTTAGGAGACATACAAACGTGCAACCTCACAGACTTTTTATCTTTATAATATTATACTTACTTACTCATCTGGCGCAACGACCCGAAGTGTAGGTCGGCCTCCAACGCGAGTGCATGCCACTGACCCGATCTTGAGTGGTTTCTCACCGCAGCTTGGAGCTCGCGAAGACCCGCATCCAACACATCAACCCGTCGATATCTGGGGCGACCAGCCGGACGTCTTCCTATGCCTACCCTTGTGGGCTCTTTTAACCGCGCGATCGTCTCCCATTTGCTCTAGGTGACAAAACCACCGAAGTCTAAGCGATTAAGTCACTCCGATGATGTTAGGTTCCTTAATAATACTTTCCCGGTGTGGTCTCGAGTTAGAAATGTTAGAATAGCACTTTTATCTTCCCCTGGGTATCTCATAGGTAAGAGTCAACTATGGGAATAAGACTGAAGTGTGTTGTGAGTGATGGACTAGCAACCTGTCACTGCAATATCACTCTGCTCTTGCTAGAAGTTGCACTGAAATGCAGATTACTAATTCAATGTCATGTGTTCTGCCTACTCCTCTTGGAAATACACAGGCGTGAGGTTATTTAGATTAACATTTCCGAAGTGCTTGTCAATTTGGGTTTTAATTCCGAATAAGTCAGTATTGTTCGAACTCGCATCTATTTTAATCCAACTGGACACAAGACAAAAGACAATCACCAAAAAAGAACGTCGACAAAAACCTAAAAAATCACCGGACGTATCGGACAAACTTGGCTTGGATTTTTACAAGGTCGTAATGAAATTAAACTTTTTGCACAACTTGGCAGCGGCAAATGAACTGCATTCAGTTGGAATAATATGCTCCGAAGGCGCATATGAGATTTCATTTGATAGCACACTGCTGGATATTGCTCGTGTATTTTATTAACAGTGCATGGAAAAAAACGGCCAAGTGGTATTAAGTTGGCTCGATTTCATAATAGTCGACTTTTAACTGACAATATTACAGATTTTTGTTTTAGTTTCAAGGTGAATAAATTTATGATTTGCAAACAAGTGTCTTTTTATTAATGAGGAAATGTTGTGCATTGTTTATTTAGCATGGGTAGAATATTTTCAGCAAAATTATAAAAATTTGTTAATTCACTCACTCAATTCACTTGCATAACAAATGCACTATAACCAAAGGTTAATTGTGTACAGTCATATCGTGTTGAAAATTGTTTTTATTTAGAACACTGTGATCGATGTGAAATCATGTATTGTATACATAATATTGTATTAGTACTAACGTTTTCCTTTCCTCTTGCGTCCATGAATTAAATGTGAATGGCATTACTTGTCTCAGAATCCAGACCCAGTAAGACATTGTTTTAAATTATGCCGCCAGTTGAGAACTTGGCCGGCTTGTTACGGGCAGCTTTTTAAGCAATTTAAATGAGACAACTTTGAGTTATTTTTGAAAGTGCTTTATTGGACGTTTTTTTCGCTGAAAACTCGAGTTTGTAAATAAAGTTAATTTAGTGTGAAAAGAAAAGTACTTACGTAGGTTAAGTGTTTTGTTATACCCTTTTACCTTTTTACTAGTTTCTGAGAGATCTTTCATTTAAGACAGTCATTGTACACTCGAGTTCTCCAATATCTATAGAACCAACCTTTCAAAAGTATCTACACATGGGTTTTATGTCAGTTACAATAATGACTGCGTATAGATATTTTTGAATGGTTGTCTGCATAGATGTTGGAGAACTAGACTATATTTTGTACTAGCTTCTGCCCGCGACTCCGTGTGCGTGAAACTCGTTTATATCGGAGATCCATACAAACTTTAACCCCCCATGTCTCCCCCTTAGGGGATAATTTCCGGGATAAGGACTATCCTATGTCCTTCCCCGGGACTCAACTATCTTTATACCAAATATATTTTAAATCGGTTCAGCGGTTTAAGCGTGAAGAGGTACAGACACACTTTTGTCTTTATAATATTAATATTATATGGAATATGGATATAGATAACGGCTAAATAAGGAGTTGGGTTAACTAAAAAAAAATAACGCGGTTCTACGATTCAAGAAACTACCTATTAGAAATAAAGCCGCAAACATGAGGTTAAGGAGTTGTAATACAAAAAAAATTGTACAAGCTTTAAACCTAAAACTGTCAAACTTCTGTAACATCGTTGACAATTATTGATACTATCATTTATATTATTTCGATGGCGACTGTCGTAATGAAAATTATCCTATACTAAACGAGCAATATTAGTGTATATATATGTATATACCTATATACATTTGCAATCAAGTTCTCGTAAACGCCGGCTCTAACGATTATTTATACTAAGCGGGACATAATCGCGTATTAACTTATTTATTTACCTCACTGAGGTCTCCCGACGTTTCGTATCTGTTGCAACATCCATGGTCACGGGACAACTCCAGTGAGGTAAATAAATAAGTTAATTATACGCGATTAAGTCCCGTGTAGTATAAATAATGGCTCTAACGATTTCGAAAAAATTTGGAATATAGGCGTTTACGAGGGTAAATTATCGATTTAGCTAGGTATCATGTCTGGGAAAATTCGACTTCTCCGTATTTTCATCCGCGCAGAGTTCGGTCGCCTAGGTACCTATACCTAAAACGTCTTAATTGAATACACTAAACTGCACCCGAAAATGTATAAAAAAAACATCTACCCACCCAAAAAAATCCTAAAACCGCAAATTGCCCATTAGCACATAAACTTATTCTAGCTTCGCAAAAGCTCCATTAAAACCTCCGAACAAGGCTTTTCAAGTTAAATTTATTGTCCGGTACTCATCTCAATAACTCAATCATTGGTCTAAATAATTTGGCTCTAAAAAAAGTCGTGTTTGGGGGTCTGAGCTCTGGCGGAAATGAGCCTGGAATTGGGACGGATAAGGTCAGGTTTTGACGGAGGCGGCGAAATTGGAGATAATTATTTGGTTTGGCTGAAGTTTGCGGCGTGTTTTTGTACATATTTTAAGTGTTGCGTTCTTTAAAGGTGCTTTGAACTTGAGGGGTAATCACGAAACGTTTCGAACGCGCGCTATATAAATATTGGTTAATGCCATTTTATGAAGTTACTCTTCGCGTTAGACATCGAGTTCTGTTGTAGTCAGACTAGCTTCAGACAGTTTAAAGCGATTCACGCAATTACAGTTGACACTTTATTAAATTAAAAAGTTAGCTATTAAATCGCTTATCGGCACCTTGCCGCTTACAGCACGCATCAACTCTGGCAAACAGCTGACGGAACCGATTCTGAATAACTTGGTTGACGTTATTAATGTATGTTAGTCTTCAAGCTACTTGCAATTAAGTAAAGTGATTATAATTAAAACACATAAGCACATATAAATATAATTACTTATTATCATTTTAAGATGTCATTGGCTCCATTAGATAATAAAAAATTACAACAAAAATAAATGTCAAAGACGTTAAAATGAACGTGAATAAATCGCTTATCGCTTGGTGCCTCCTACGGCAAGACGTATCATTAGTGGACATTTCCGCCGTCAATCTCGCCTTGGAAAGCTGAAGGCAGCGTTTCCGGTTATCTTAGTGGACGTTTTTTAAATGTTCCTTTGAATGCCGTATCTGCGTTTATTGCGGCGTATCCTTGCCGCGACTCCAAAGCTTGTTCAAAGCTTTTATTCAACTAACTGTGTAGGTATATAAGTATCTAAGTTGTCATCTAAATTATCAAACCATTGTTCTGGCACTTTGCGGGTTTCGTTTGAGATTAAAGTAGGCATGAAACTTCGGCGGCAATGCTATACCTACTACTAGTGGCCCTGTTACAAAAAAAAAGAACAAAAAAATAAAATTTCGTATACCTGATCACAAAAATTCACGAGAATCGGTTGAGAATTGCGACCTGTAGGGGGAAACAGCTGGACGGTCGCACAGCGGGACATCCGGACATACGAAATAAATTTTATAACCCTAACCTAACCTAACCGACCTAAGACAGTCCGCTTATGACAAGCCATTTTTGTCTGCCCTGATAATCCGCGTCCAGAATAGTGCTCCGCGCCTCAGTATTTCTATGACCTTTGAAGCGCTCTAAATGGTGCAATGTTTTTGGTTGTCCAAACGTCATTTGACGATTTGTTATTTGCCTAAGCAAATCATTTGCTTCATAATAATTTGCCACATAAAAGTTTGTCGAAGTAAAATTTAGCAATATAAAAATTTGCTAAATGAGAAAACTGCGAAGTTAAGTTATGCCAACAATTGGTTTGCCAAATGAAAATTCAGCGAAAAGTTGGTTGCCATGTGAAATTCTGCGAAACATATTTCGCCGAAAAGGCAGAACCCCAAATTTTATCCAAGCCGAAACGGAGAACTTCGTTCGCTTTGCTCGCTCGTTCCATTATAGCACAACCGAGCTGATTTGACGATGGGTATGGTGGCGATCACTCCTCAACTACACAAGATAAGCGCGTCCTGTTTGGGCCCATTCATACTCTCAACGAGTGGATGATGACTGTACAAAAATTACTGTAATTTTTTTTTTTTTGTCCGTACTTTAATTCCTCTTTTTATGTTGGCTTCACACCTGAGGTGTTGTCCTGTGGCTAATAGGTAGAACACGTCGATATAATAACTATAATCATCATCATCATCAGTCGTTCTCTCAATGCTGAGGATCGTGACATCATGTCCAGACCAGAGACTTCTCTATAAGCTCCTATCACACGCTTTATGTATGGCTAATCTACACTAATATCTACACGAATATTATAAAGAGGAAAGATTTGATTGTTTGTTTGTATTGAATAGGCTCCGAAACTACTGGACCGATTTGAAAAAATATTTTACCATTAGAACCCGACATTATCCCTGATGAACTTTAGCTACTTTTACCGCGGGAAAATGCTTCATTCCTACGGGAAAACAGGTAATCCGTGCGAAGCCGGGCCGGGCAGCTAGTACTAAATAATGATAATGATGATGTAATTACTAAAATGTCCCATTTTAAACAGTTGCGAATTATTAGAGTGTCTGTTTGATATTTGGTAAATGTTTGGCAAATATATACATCATTAGTATTTTTTTAAACTTATTACAAGCAATATCACGATTCAAGCAAAGAGCTACGGTAGCCTAGTGGTTCAGGCATGCGGCTGTCAAGCGGCGCCGGCGGTCTTGGGTTCGAATCCCGGCTCGTACCAATGAGTTTTTCGGAACTTATGTACGGAATATTTACCGTTAGCTTTTCGGTGAAGGAAACCGGTCTAATCCCAATAAGGTCTAGTTTTCCCTCTGGGTTGGAAGGTCAGACGGCAGTCGCTTTCGTAAAACTAGTGCCTATGCTAAATCTTGGGATAAGGTGTCAAAGCGGACCCCGGGCTCCTTTAGGGGCATTACCGGGAATAACGCTAGGAGGATGACTACAAGCAAAATCACCTTCAACCTCGTTCCCAGAACCCTCGGTACGTTTCCCTATTGTAACAATCTTACACAAATCGACCTAGTCCCATAGTAAGCTCATTAAGGCTTGTGTTATGGGTACTAGACGACGATATATATAATAGATATAAATACTTAAATACATAGAAAACTTCCATGACTCAGAAACAAATATTCATGCTCATCACACAAATATTTGCCCTTACCGGGATTCGAACCCAGGACCTTCAGCTTCGTAGGCAGCGTCACTACCCACTAGGCTAACCGGTCACATATCAATGAGAAAACTCTTTCTCGCAAGTTACGGCTGCCTTTTAAGTTGTGTCGTTTGGAAAAACTAAAGACAATTTAAGTGTTAAATGGTATTTATTGTTTTTCAAAGTAATCACCGTGATATGTAATACACTTTTTCATTCGATCGAACCAGTTTTCGAAACACTTATTCCAGTCCGAAGTCGGGGTCTCCAAAATGGCCGTTTTGTATGCCTCAACCGCTTCTTCAGGCGTCTGGTACCGTTGACCACGAAGTCGTTGCTTGATTTTTGGAAAAGTAAAAAAATCGTTAGGGCTTAAGTCTGGACTGTACGGCGGGTGTTCCAGAATTTCGACGTTTTGCTCTTTGAAAAACGTAATAGTTTGCCGGGCGGTGTGCGAGCTCGCATTATCGTGGTGCAGTCTTATACGACGTCTTGGGTTATTTTTTCGAAACTCGCCGATGACTTCTGGTAAACAGACTGGTATACCAGTCAGCATTAACCGTTTTACGATCCTCGAGCACGATGGTGGCAACGTGGCCACTTTTCGCCACAAACGTGGCGACCATTTTTTTCGAAGTGCTCCGTGAGCGTATTACTTTGGTCGGTTTTGGCTCATCTTGGAACACCCAAACAGTCGACTGCTGTTTAGAATCGGGATCGTAGGCATATATGGGTAAGGCCGTTATTTCTTGTTCCTGATTAAGCACTTTAAATCGTCTACATTTTAACCTCTTCCAGTGTGTTACGCCAATTAGCCATATAAATGGATTACTAATATTCGTAACACACTGGAATTGATTAAAATGTAGACGATTTAAACTGCTTAATCAGGAACAAGAAAGAACGGCCTTACCCATATCCAAGATTCGTCACCACTGATAATGTCGTAAACATGTTTCGAGTTTCCTCGGTTGAATTGCCGCAGAGTTTTGCGACACCATCGAACGCGAGCCGTTTTTTGGTCTTCACTGAGTAAATGTGGTATCCAGCGTGAGATCAACTTTTTTACGCCTAAGTGATCATGCAAAATACTGTGAACACTGGTCCCTGAAATACTTAAGGAAGCTTCTATCTCACGGTATGTCGCATGGCGATCTTCGATGATCAGTTGCCGTACAGCATCAATGTTCTCCTGGGTTACGGCTGTTTTTGGTCGACCTTCACGATGTCTATCACCAAGACTAGAGCAACCACGTTGAAATTCTAAATACCAGCGTTCCACAGTCCGAAGGCATGGTGCTTTATCATTGAAAACCGTAGTCAACTCTTCGAAGCACTGAAGTCGCGTTAAGCCCCTTTTGAAGTTGTAAAACATTATCGCACGTAAATTTTCCTTCGAAATTTCCATTTTCACAACTGACTTGTCAACTTTGAACGAACGCTGTACTAAAACGGTTGGGCCGATTTCGAGTCATTCTTTTGTTTTCGAATTCTAAATTCAAATATTTTAACGTGACACTAGTTCTTTTTTATGCAATCACGGGAGGTTTGCAAACGACAGAACTTAAAAGGCAGCCCTCGTATGACCAGGCTCAGCCTTTAGGCAAAATAAGATCCCGCCCTGCGGGGCTAACACAACTGACGCCACGCTGCGACGCGAGTCAAGAAAGATCTACCATCCTCTTTCTATTTTGCACGGTGCGAGCGAGACAGGTGACGCTCAGTCACGCGCGAAGCGACTAATCAGCAAGTTGTGCTAGTGCTAGACTGAGATCGCCTGTGACCTCGACAAGTTTTTGGCACTCTCTTTCAACTAAAAATCCTTGGAGTCGGATGACCAAGGCTACAAAGTCAAAGTGATTTATTTCTAAGCACTAGCTTCTGCCCGCGACTCCGTCCGCGTGGAACTCGTTTATATCGCAGCTCCATACAAACTTTTACCCCCCCATTTCATCCCTTTATGGGATGATTACGGGGATAAAAACTATCCTATGTTACTCTCCATCCCTTCAACTATCTCTACTTAAAAAATCACGTCAATTCGTCGCTCCGTTTTGCCGTCAACGACGGACAAACATACAAACAAACAAACACACTTTCGCATTTATAATATTAGTATAGATAGGTGACGGTATAGGATGGTACAAACAATGTGGGAGCGCTATGTCTCACCGTTAGGCATACACATTCGTTGTAGAACTTTCATAATCTATACATATTATAATATATTAAATATAAGGATGTCATTTATATAATCAGATTTATATAAATAAAATAAAATTCAAATTGATTAAAATCAATGAAATAAAAATAGTCAACGTTACAAAAAATTCACACGACAACAACAACAACTTCTTTAAACCATAATGGAAGGAAAGATAGAAGGAAGGAGAGGCAGGGGAAGACCACGGCGCAGTTATATGGACCAAATAAAGGAAAAAGCTGGTGTCGTGTCGTATCAGCAAATCAAAGGGCTGGCGTACGACAGAGAGAGATGGAAAATACTCCACCGACAAGACGATAACTCTTAAGTTAATGATGATGATGACAAAAAATTATAAACATGAAATTAATAAACATTGTCAGAGAAATAATCAGCTAAAGAAAATAAATGCCGCGAATATGTAATTATTACATACATGTATAAACTGTATACGTCAAAACACTATTGGATTAGTGGAGCAGATTGCTGGAACAAATCGTCGTAAATGCGGACATGCCGGACAAATCCAACTATTTTATCCGGTTCCTACGAGTAGTTATGTACATAGCTTTAAGTTTTTGATAGGAACCAACTCCTCCATCGGCCATCTTCATTTTACGGCGGGCATTTTGAATTATAGGTATATTATCAACTAGCTTCTGCCCGCGACTTCGTCCGCGTGGAACTCTTTTATATCGTAGCTCCTTAAATACAAACTTGCGCCACCTATTTCGCCACCTTAGACGATGATTCCCGGAATAAACACTATATGCATACCAAAATTCATTTTAATCCGTTTTTGCGTGATTGAGGTCCAAACATTAGCATCATAGCCTAGCGGCGGCTGCGAGTCGGAAACGATAACGCAGGTTAAGCAAAGATGGTAGCGGGCAGTCTTTGGATGGGTTAATGCCTGATGTTTGAGTGGGTGGTTAATATTTGATATAAATGAGCGCTTCCGTGCTTTGGAAGGCACGCTCCCGGCTGCTGTCTATGACAGTAGTCGTTAAGCCGAGTTAGAGGCCTTCGGGCGGCTTAAGAACTCCTAACAGTCGAGTTGCCCACTCACTTGACAAAGGGGAGACAACTGTTGCTCGCGTCCGGAGGAGCTACCTACCACAACCCTGCACGTGTCCCCTGGGTGGTACTAAAGAGTGATAAACTTTAAAGGCCAAAAATAAAGTATGCCATATTACGATGAAATAGTTTATGAATTAGGTTTATTCACGATTTTTGCTACGGTGATAGAATTGTGCTGAAGTTTACCAACAAAGTGAAAATTTAATTGATAAAATTAGTATATAGTCAAAGATAATCCTACAAATATTATAAATGTTAAAGTTTGGATGGTTGGATGTTTGGATGTTTAGATGTTTAGATATTTGGATGTTTGTTACTCAATGACGCTTAAACGGCTCAACCGATTTAGATTAAATTTTACACGAAGTTAGTGCACTGGATTAAAATATAAGATAGCTTTATCCCGTGTCCAAGCAAACGAAGTCGCGGGCGGAAGCTATTATTAAATAAGGGATAAAACTGGCCGAGATGGCGTGGGACTTTCGCAGCGATGAAGCGCGCCGGGTGCCTTTGAACGTGTTAAAAGTCTTAAAACTAACGCAATTTCAGATCTTTGTTACAACGGATATTAACAATAATATATTCATGATTAATGAAAAAGAAACATTATTAATGCTTGAAGTATATAATGATAGCACCATCTAGCGAGCCTGATTTTGATACAATTTCAGTTTGATAGAGGTCGTTGATGTTAGTTGTCGATTGGCGCCATCTACTGAGCTTAAGTTTAGTCCAATTTCAGCTCGATAGATGCCGCTTATATTATGTTTTTGATTTTATTTAGACTAATAAAAATAACATACCAAACCGTATTAAATGAGTTTTATTTGATTCTAAAATTATGAAAGGAAAACTAATGTAAATCTGTAAATGTTTCTAAGTATAATGCCATACAATATTTCCGTAACTTCGCAAACCGAACATTTTATCAGTTCATATTTTAATTATGTTTGGCCCAGGTTGGGGTCATGTTGGAGAAACTCTGCATACATTAAACACGCTAAGACTGCATGAATGAATTCACATCCACAACCTTCGATAGGTATTGTTATTGATGCATAAGGTTTGTTTTTTCCGGGGACGGAGTTTTTCTCGGCTGTAATACTACGAAAAATTGATTTCTATTCAAAATTAATCAAAAAACCAATAACTGATCGTTTACCAAAAAAAAACGAAATAAACTGATAGAAAGAAAACCAAAAAACCTCATCGCTGGGGTTTCAACTCGCAGCCATCAACAAACCAACCATTGGGTAACCATTGTTCATCATCGAAGAGTAAGCCTGCCTTTTGCGAGAGAATACGGAAAAAACTAATTTTCTCGAAAATAAGACGAAGCTAGATCGGTTTTTCGGCCCCGTAAACCCCTATACTGCACATTTTACAAATAATCCATTGTTTTTTCACGTTTTATCTATATTTTGCTAAAAGTTTTAATAGGGTTCTTTTTAATTTCTAGTCAAGTATATGCTTGCCAATTTTCAAGTCTTGAACTCATAGATTCCCATACAAACTTCAACCCCATTTTTTATCCCTTTTGGACCCTTATCTTTATAATTTTTATAACCTATTCCGTGGCCGAAGATCCATTGAACGTTTTAGTGAAAGTTGCATATTAATCCATTCGATAGTTTTTCCATGATACGTGGACAAACAGAAAACATAACACTCCTTTTCGTTGGGCTGTCGTAAGATGGCGCTGTTGCGTAAAGTAAAGACGATTTTATCCAAATATTATCAAATTTGGCTTGTGGGTCACCGTAACTCCGTCAAACTTTTTTATACGTTTAATATGGTTTGTTGGAGTTCAGACGCCGACAAAAATCTGGAGAATGACCTTCTAAATGCGTGGAAACTGGTGAAGTTCTGCATCGCGCTATTGAAGTATGTTGTATAAATACAATTTCCTTCAAGCTCTACCTACTTATTGTGTCTCACTGACAACCTCAACGAACTTTCACATTTATTATATGTAGAGATATCTCTAGATCTAAATCACTTAGGCCGCCGACTGTAATCATAAGCGGCGGAGTACGTTATAGTTACATTACGTACCTAGGGCGGTGAATTCGTGAATGCTCCAGATCGTAGGTGTTTGTGGCCCGAACCGAAGGTGAGGGCCATAAATATGCGATCTTGGGGCTTTACGAATTACCGCCCGTGGTGCGTACACAATTTTACGTCTTCTCCTGGGTGTGAAGGGAGATTTGCCGCTGCGCCCGTGGGCGGTAAATCTCACTTACCGCCCGAAGTGACGTAAAAATCTAAACGTATGGAAAGTTTGACAAGTTTCAATGTGATGACAGCTACCGGCGCTATATTTAACGTTGATCGGCCTGTAATCGTAACTTGGTGCCCGCCCTTATAGGATCACAAACTTGGTGTCTAAATATACATATTTGGGGTCAGGGAATTCAACTAGATATTTTTTAGGGTTGTAGTGTACGATGCAACATCGAATAACATTGCGCAACATTGAAGTAATAATCTTGTATGCGCCTAGCAGATGGTTAACGCACGAGTACCCCAAATTACCATTAAAGTGCATTAGCGATAAGAATCTAGGATCGTAAAACCTACATAAGCGTCACGCACACTACGATACACAAACTGTATATAAAGCCCTGTTTTACCTAAATAATAGTACATTGTTTAACGAGAGGCGTAAGTGGAATATTGCGAACAAGAGTCTATCAGAAGCCCGACGCCGAAGGAGGAGGGCTTTTGATGACTCGAGTTTGCAATATTCTTACGCCCGTGTTATACACAATGTTTTTCATTACATTTGCGAGGAAACAAATACATTTTAGATGAAATGAATACAAATCGTAATAAAAACTGAAACATGTCAGTCGTCCATTTTGTTGAATTTGACGTGAGGCGCGTATGGCAAAGACCCTTCGCGGTATACAGCCACGATTTGAAAACACTTAAAAACATTTTACATAGACACAAAATAACTACATATTAAATCTGTAAATAATTCAGTTAAGGCCCATTTACATTATACAACTTTCTTGCACATTCCATACAATAAAATTGAAGCAATCAAAAATTGCTCAGTCTAAACCTAACGTGATATTCTTGCATATTGAAAACAATTTGAACTCAATAGGGGTAAACTGAGGCTTGAGGCAATTGAATGCAAGAACTGCCTCTCCACCAAAATATGGATTCCGTGTGTGAACTTATATTGACGTTGGGGCAAAAGGAAGAAGTTCAGACGGAGGAATTTTTAACAATTTTTGGGCTTCTATCAAATATTTCTATATATAATAGTCACAACTTTACGAGTACCTTCTGTGACCAACATCGGTACTGCCGGATCCAGTACCCATAGCTTTTTTAACCTTCTTTTTTTCGGCTTGATAGTTGATACTGCGTTCTTGATTTTGTTACTAATTTCCTTGGGACCAAATCCTTCCACCCCAAATTCTACGGAAAACGCTTGTAGTGCAGATTCCCGGTAATCTCAATTTTTATAATTAATATGTTCAGTATTCCACTGACATTCACGGATTCTGTATATTTCAAGAAATTTGATCACACCGGAAGACCCAAATTTCGACACCGAACGTTCAATATTGAATGCACATCTACGACTGCAAATGCGTAAAATAATTGCAGCAATACGTAATATATTGTACAACAAAAAGGTTTAGACTTGTCAATACTTGAATACAATTCTTTCCATGCAATAATTGCATAAATGTAAACAAAAGAGGGTAGCAATTCTTTCCTGTCAATAGTTGTACTCAATAATTGTATTCAACTTTGTGAATATTGCCCGTGTGTAAACTTTTTCGTGCAATTCTTGAATACCATTATTGAAACACAATAATTAGGTACATACAATTATTGCCGATTCTTGTACAAGAAACTTGCATAATCTAAATGGGCCTTTAAACATGTTGCAACTTGCAAGTAGTTTTTTAAGTTTAAATTTATTTATAAATACGTTTTCAGACATCGTATTTGATATAAAACCTCTTTATAATACAATTTAAGAAAAAAACCATTACGCCCGTGGGCGTAACACAGGCTATTACAGCTCTGTATGTCTGCGCATTATGAAGCCCTTTTCGAGCAAGTGTGATGAAAACGTTCATTTCATATCCCGACTCTCGTCTGTATTGTTTAAAAAAAATGTATACCTAAATATTTCCTTTTATTTCGATTTATTTTAATGAATTTTACATATTCATTTCTTTCCTGGCCTGTACCCTGGCTGTATTTTGCTAATAAGATTCACTTATTTTATATATCACTACTACGCACGATCCTTGAAAACATCGAGTCCCCAAAGGATACCAAACGGAACCCCGTTACTAAGCCCCGCTCTAGGTTCTGTCTGCGTGTCAGTAATAGCATTAGTACTTGAAACTGCCCCACTATATCCCAAAACTAAATATAATGTGAAATCGCTGACACAAGAAATACAAACAGACATTTTATCATTCATAATATTTATACATTTGTAACTATAGGGTTGCCTTACTTACAATCAAAAGTAATATAAACGAATAATATACCTAAACATATGTCCTTTCGATTCTCACTACAAGAGTTCCTTTTTGGCATAGAGCCTGAGCCTTTATTTTCAAGGCTAGGGCTGAAAAACGCATAATTCGAGAAGGACTTATTTTATTGGGATTTTAAGTGACTTGCATCCTTTTCCTAGTAACTCTGTAGCGTCATATTTCTTTGTTTGTAACGGCAAAAATAGGGTTGAATGTGATTTTCGGTATATAATTCTGTTTTAACTTTGGCATTGAATTTATTAAGGTAAGCTTAGTTGGGCATACCTACGATCGACGAATGCAGTTGTGTTACAGACAGAGATGTCTCTAGGATATCGCCTTTGTCTCATCATCACCCTCCGTTTTTGTCATTACCGTCCTGAACGAACCCGGGGTCCACTTTGGTACCTGATCCCGTAGCCACTAGTTATACGAAAGCAACTGCCATCTGACCTTCCAACCCAGGGGAAATACTAGACCAGATTTAGACCGGTTTCCTCACGATTTTTTTACGTCACCGAAATGCCACCATTCAATTTCAATTGACATCTGGTACATACAAAACCCAGTGGTAAGTGCCGGGTTTTTGAACCCAAGACCTCCAGATGGAAAATTGCGTGCCTTACCGCTGGCTCTAATATATCGCCTTTGTTTCATGTCACTGTAATTTAGATTTTTATTTTTGTGGCACTCTGAGTTTGTGTGGTCTATGTCCAGCAGTGGGCGTCTTTCGGCGATGATGTTTGTTCAGGTCAAATGTGTCAAGTCAACTTCGACCAGCCTTCCTTAGTCCCATCGAGATGAAACGCACACTTGTGTAAGTTGGATAACAATGCAATAATTTGAATGGTTAGAATTTCGATCATAGTGGAAAATTTAAAAATGTAACTTGAGACGTTGGTGCCGTTTCAGAAGTTGTAATAACTTCGCGGTAGACGTCGCTACGAGCCTCCCTAAGGTGTAAATACAATAGTGGAAGGGATTGAAAGATTCGTCGCCATTAGCGGACCCACGGTAGCTCAATTGGCAGAGCGATGGACGGATTCCAAAGGTTGTGGGTTCAAATCCCGCTCGTGGCGAATAACTTTTCAATTTTCCACTATGATCGAAATTTGAAATTTCGTTAGCGGACGTTTCTGCTTAAAAAATAAATAAATGGTTAGAATGTCCTTAAGTTATTTTTTTTTAATTCATTGTTTAATGTGATTGACAATGTATGATTGAGTTCGCCTTTGTACCTCTTATATATCATCTTTAATGTTTATATTATAACCTGACTCCGTATTATGGTCGGCCTTATCACGCGATAAGTGACAAGATAGGAGCGTCGTCTCGTTCTATCGAACGGTGTCAGCCAGTGACGGACACTCTATCCTGTCACTTATCGTGTGATAAGGCTGACCATGATACGGGGTCTGTTTTGTGTACAGTAAAGTGCTTACATACATGCATACATTAATACAAATAAAGACATAAATAACATAACATAATAATAATATGGTACCATAATTATGGCAAAAAAGTTTTAAAACTGTTTTGATGATGGTAAAGGTGGCCATAGGCTCTACTCAATTATACGAGACAAAACCATCATTTTAGGATTCAAGCCAAGCCGCCAAGTCAAGCAAAACAGCGGCACGGCCGCTCCTCCTTTTCTCGAAGCAGTTCAGGCCATTTTCGACCCCTATAACTTCGTTGTGGATAAAACTAGAAGCCTGAATTTTCAGTAACCAAACACGCATTGTATAAACACGATATATTTCCAATTTCATTTAATCTGAACCAGTAGTTTAAGAATTATAACTAGTCAAAGTTTCTTAATTTAGTCACTCACTGACTCACTGATCATCAAAAGTCTAAGGCACTTCTAGCAGACATAGAAGCTTCAAATTCAGAAAACGATTAGTGTTTAGTGTATAATCAAGGGAAAACTAAAAAAAAAACAATTACAGTCCAGTTTTCTAGATACACCAACTGCATACATTACTTTGTAATCCGATACAAATATATAGGATTACAAAGTTACATTTGCAGTGAATGGCACAAAAAAATAAAAAACCAGGAATGAGGCTGCATTCATAGTTTGTATGTATGGATAACACATTAACCTACAAAAAGAAGTGAGATCCCATAAAAAACATTCCATGTAAAAAAGGGGCCAAGTCTCGAAACTCTTATACTCATTTATTAATAAAATATAAAATTTTACATGTCAAACATAATGTGAATTATAATAGTTAATATGTGAAATTAATGAGATTTTTCTAATTAGATCGAATATTTATGTCAACGTTATACAATGATACAAATTATTATTATTACAAATATATTATAAATACTCACTAATATTATAGAAGGATTTGTCAGATAGCCATTTTTTTAGTTTATTAAGAAATGTCACATCGTTTTCTATTTCTTTCAATTCGGAGGATAATTTATTGTAGATACCTGGCCTTACAACAGACATTGTTTTGGTTGATTTCATAAGTCGACAACATGTCGTGGCAAATGTGTTCTTATTCATCTGAGCAAGCCGCATACTTTTTAATACCTTTATTGGAAATTGGCGCATATTACTTCTCACGTATTTAACTTCACCCTGTATACAAAATGTATGAATGAACGGTTTACCCCCACTTAACCTAATGTCGTTAGTGCTAATTTCATTACACCTACCAACGTTCGATATAATTTTCATTAGCCCTAATATTCGGCTAACTAATCTTATATGGCATAATTATTTTCTGGGCCTATTTCATACCTCCTAATCTTTCCTAATACTAAACATCAAGTGTGCTAATATATTGGAAACTAATAATGACTACTAAGCCTAATGATTAATGTGCCTAATGATTACTATGTTTAATGTTCACTACGCCTAATTTCGTCACACCTATCTGTCACTTGACCTCTTAACTTTTGCTCTAATATTTTACTAGACCTAGACCTTCGAAACAGTGAACTTTTCGGGTTTTCTTTGAACATAACTTTACTATAAAATAAAATAAAATTAGGTCAAAAGACCTACCTCCTGTTTATAAACTAATATTTTTCCTAGTGGAGAAATGTGTCGTTTTCGGGCAAAATAAACCATATTTAGTTTCCATATAAAGTTCCATGGACCGCCGTCCATTCAAGGGACTCGGATGACGCCTCAATACGTGTATTTTCACGAGATTTTGACACACCTTGTGCGCGTTCTTTTTTACGTGTTGATATTAGTAACGTCACGATGATGTTCTTTAGGTAAGTTTTTAATTAATTACGGTTATTATTGAATATACAATAAACATATAGACGAGTTCGTGTTTTCAGTTTTTCTACTACTGACACAGCTGGTGGACGAACTATGTAAGTTATGAAGTCAGATCTCGTCAAAATGGGAGCCAATAATGCACGGCCAAATAATGTACGGTCCGATAATAAGTGTCCAGTTTTTGTGGACGCGGATTATTGGGTCGTGCATTATCAGGGTGGACGAAAATGGCTTGTCATAAGCAAACTGTCTTAGGTCGGTTAGGTTAGGGTTCACTTGTATCCCTCAGACCAGAAATAGACACCCCGCGCAGCGGGGTGGCGTCGACTTGCTGTACGGCTATCACAAGACGGCGCGCGAGCTATCTCGATTTTTCTCGCACTATACTTCTCTTTCTAAGTTTTCTAATAAGAGAGAGACGGATAAACATCGGATTACCTACCTATTCGACTATAAGGCAGGTCAGTCTAGGTACGACGACGAGCGAAGCGAGGAGGTGTGTCACGTAGAACTGCGACCCTACAGCGCGCGAGCCGAGCGAGCGAATAAGAATAAAATCGGTGAAAAATAAAATTAGTACTATTGACAATTCGGGATAATGACATACTTAGGCAATATAAAGATTCGGGTTTGTGATTTTAGGGTTAACGACATTAGGACTAGTGAAATTAGGTATGAAATTATTAGGGCTAACGGAGGAACCGAATGAACTCGTCCGCAGCTTGTGGCGGCCACCGAACACTAGTGGCTTAATGTGCGGTGGCTCTTAGACTAGAATTAAAAGCCCTCGAAACAAGACTAGCCCGTTGTTTCTGCAAGATACTCGTACAAAGCTAACAAATCGAATTATGTAATTATATCCATTTGGCTTTTCTAGGAGCGTATCACTGAGGGTTTCTTTCTGACAACCTGGTTGGACTAGCACGGTGCAGTCGGTTGATGAAGTTATAGACAAACAGTAGGGATTTAGAGTCAAAATGTATGATTACTTAAATAGAAAGAAGGAAAATCTCAACCGTTTTAATGTTGCTTGTTAGAGAGAGAAAACGCCCATAGTAAATGACAATCGTTTCATAGGTACGTTTTGCAGAAAAGGGGCACAACATACCCTCTCATAAAACTCAAATCACTCATAGCCCTGTGGTGATTTAACCTCTTGCGTTTCTTTTTCTTCATTTGACTACACTTTCTTTCCATCCTGGTCAGGGGACAGGTATTTTTTTTGTTTACCACGGACGGTAATAATAAAGCCTTAGATCGCATATTTATCGCCCTTGCCTTTGGCTGGCGGCAACTACATGCGACCTTACCGCCCTAGTTGAGTAATCTACTTTTATATGCTTAATTAACACATTGCTTTGCTACAGAGAAGAGAATCGAGATGCACCGACATTTTACCAGCGAGCGTAGAAGTCTAAGTAGCGCCGCAAAGTGGCCCCACATAATGGGCGCCATTGCCATATTTGCCATTATGCGGGGATGGGCGCGGAGCTTGCATTCTATGGGTTTTGGTTCGCTGCATTTTACACAATCGCTAAAACTGCAACTGACAGGAGCCGATGGAATCAGTTAGTCCATCCCACCATGATCACGATATTCAGACATGAAAGACCGACCACAGAGAGAGAGAAAAGACATACTTAACTGGGTTAGAAATGCTCACTAAGCTATTAAATTCTTTAACTATTTCGTTCTCTCGATTTTACACAGCAACTTCATTGAGCTAAATATTTATTCCAAACACACATCTTGCCAGAAATAAATATGGATAATCCAAGGCCATTACCATACTACAGTCTCATGATAGTCCGGCCTTCATTCCATTACGGAAGACCCGCGTATAAATTAATCCATTACTTACGCGTAGTGGAAGAGGGTAGTGAACAATGCTTTCATTTCATCATCAATGACATGATTTTGTGAAAAACAATAAAAACAATTTGTAGTTAATCCCCCGATACATTTCGGCCCGGTATTTTGTCATACCGATCACAGTTAACTAAGACTTATTTGCACACATACCCTT
The DNA here is from genome assembly GCA_947578815.1 of Epinotia ramella. Classification (NCBI taxonomy): domain Eukaryota; kingdom Metazoa; phylum Arthropoda; class Insecta; order Lepidoptera; family Tortricidae; genus Epinotia; species Epinotia ramella. The sequence goes on from OX388221.1 coordinate 1,235,528, forward strand.
CTTAAATGAAACTAATTTGCACAAATACCCTTTAGAGTCTATACGAAATTCTGAGACCAATTTTTCGTTGAGAGAGTATTTCTAGAAGATATTGTACCAATGAAGGCAAACTTTCCTATTTTGTTACGAGTTTTTTAACCGAATCCAAAAAAGGAGAACGTTCTCGATTCATCGGAATCTTTGGATTTTTTGCGTATAAACGAATTATTGGACCAATTTGGGGTTTTTTTAATGTCCCATGGCCATCAGGCTAGGATCTGATAATGGGATCCCGGATAAATCGAGGGAACTCTTAAAATATTATAAGAGCTCTTGAAGCGATTTGAGTATTTTATCGGCTTGGCGGATTACCTACCGAATTGAAGTCGCCTAAAACTTTATTTTTAAGTAAATTATTTAGTGTCTAGTGATTTGAAATTCACTAGAATTAAAAAAGTACAACACAGGGCCGCAAGCGTGAATGTATGTTTGTACGTTTCGTAGTTTATAGAGTAATTCTTCAGAGTTTCGTATAAATAAAACGAAACGGCAAGCAAACACTCATTGCCAAGTAGGGATGAAACCGCCATAGTTATTTGTGTGTCTGGCACAATGCCAACTCGCCGTGACCTTGGCTTGACCTTTGCGAGTTATAGGGCTTGACAGGGAACGCCTATCTGGGTTACCATGTTACATTTTCTTAAGCTTGCAAAATAAGGAATTTTCAAAATGCCGTTTCTTATTATGAAAAGATCGCGAAGTTTTTTTTAATGGAGATATTATGGGGCAGAAACGTTCTCGAGTGGCGACCACGTATGTACCAGCACCAGCAGGCGCAGCGTGGGTAGACCCCCCAAACCCAAGGTGGACTGATGACCTGGTAAAGGTCGCGACAGTCCGCTGTATGCGGACGGCGCAGGACCGGTCATTGTGACACTCTTTGGGGGATGCCTGTGTCCAGCAGTGATATGATCGGCTGAAATGATGATGAAGTGATTTATACATTTATAGAAGCGTATAATGAAACTTTTTTATATGTACAAAATACATTCTAAGTCTCGCATACATTTTTCTCGTGCACCCAAGTCATAAACGTGTCTTTTTACATGGGGAAGTAGTTTATGGCTGAGATTATTTCATGTGCCTGACTTTGTATAAAACGGTCATTAGAATTGGAATCTTCGACCTAGGACGGTAGAGTTGCTTTTTGAATGGTCTACTTTGATGCAATTTGGCCAACTTAATCTCAAGTAAATAAGAATGGAAGCCGCCTTAAGCTTAGAGAGCTAAGAATACCTACTACAAGCCAGCTCAATAAAAAATCGTCCTGTTTTCCACGACTATATCTGGAAAGACGTATATAACAATAACACTTCGATTAATATATCGCTTTTAGGCTCACAACAGTATAATATTGTAGATATGGTTATTTTTTTCTTTCAGCCGCTTGCTTAAGTCACTCAATTAAGTTTTCAATAAAAGTTTCACTTCTTCGGTTTGTATAGCTAACTACCGACTAACAGTAACCAGGCCCCGTAGCATGGATGGCGTTATCACGCGATAAGTGACAGGATAGAGCTTCCGTCCCTGGCTGACACCGTTCGATAGAACGAGACGACGCGCCTATCCTGTCACTTATCGCGTGATAACGCCATCCATGCTACGGGGCCAGGCTAACCTACTGGCCAAAAATTTGGTCATAACGCGACTGGTCCACTGTATTGTCACAGCCAGTCATAGCAGAGCTCATAATAGGGCTAATCCATTCTTTGTTAGGGTCGCCGTCTTCGAAATTGATGAGGAGGACTATATATTATAATATAATTAGAAAAAGATGGATAGTCTATCTTGCCGCATCGTCTTGTGATAAATGTGCAGGAATATAAAACCTACAGAGCATGCATTTGTTTCTTTTGAGTCCTCAAACCAATAAAGGTTTGGAACATAATATATGACTCAGACTCTGTAAGCCTCCATTAGGCTATAGTGTCCGACATGCCGACGTGTATCAGACAGGCCATAATCTTGTTTACCACCGTTCGTAGTATAAAAAATAACTTAAATGTATTTGTGTATCTCTTACTAAACATTACCCTCGCAACTACAAAAACACATTTTCAGGTCTTATCGCGTATCTCAGTTCAGTTAAACCACCATTCCGTTTCCAAGCATAGTTCCTGACTCCTGGAACGATAGATAAAAACACAACAAACAATCTTAGCACAAGAGATTAAAGTTCAAGTTTGCTTACCATAGTTTTAGTATGAAATTAAGTTTTAGGGAAAAAAGTTTGGGGGAAGGGCACACCAGGGATTTTGCCTGAAAGTTTCTGCATTTCTTATCAAATGAGTTATAACAACGCAAGAAGGTATATTTCTTGCCTTATTTACAAAATGGGATGGAAATTTAGATGTTTTGTTGCAAAATGTGTGAATTTTGAAAGGCTCCTCTGTAGGGTTGGCTTGAATTGAAGACCGTTTTCGTTGGGGTTAATGGGTGAGAGGGAAATTGCACCCTTTCTGTAGCTAACAATGTATGTATAAAGGTATGTATGTTAGAACTTTATTGTAATACCATAACAGCACTACAATTTATGGATTCAAAGTCCGAAATAAATTATTTTTAATTTATTTTATTATTCGGTTAAATGGAACAAGTACATGTTACACAAGATCAAAGCACAAACGTGAACTTATCCCTATAAGGAATCTTTTCCAGTAAACCATTAAGTACTTGAGAGGAAGGTTGGTAGAACGCGAAAGACAAATATACACCACCTCATAAACAATGATAAAGTAGGTATCCTAGAATTTTACTTGATTAATTTGAATGTATCTTCAATCTTTTATCTCAAATAAAATGCCTTGTTTTATGCACTTGTTGCATAATCTACTGATATTGCACATTTCACGTAAATAAAGCATTTCTAAAGACAAACAAAACATATTTCTAAAGACAAACAAAACATGTAAGTAGAAGTAGATAACAGACGTTCTTATCCATAGAAAGCCATCTCTGCCAGATCACCAATGCCAATGACGACCGGTTAGCCTAGTGGGTAGTGACGCTGCCTACGAAGCTAAAGGTCCTGGGTTCGAATCCCGGTAAGGGCAAATATTTGTGTGATAAGCATGAATATTTGTTTCTGAGTCATGGAAGTTTTCTATGTATTTAAGTATTTATATATATTATATAATATATCGTCGTCTAGTACCCATAACACAAGCCTTAATGAGTATGGGACTAGGTCGATTTGTGTAAGATTGTCCACTAATATATATTTATTTATTGTATAAATTTTTCCCCGTTCATTATTTATTTTAACGCGGACGCTAATTTTAACCTAATTTGAGACTAATTTGCATACTTTTAACTCTACTTGCTCATGTTAATGCCATTTTAATACATGCGGACTCATTAAAGGGCTTTAACTTTTCGGAGACCTGCTTCCGACCTTTGGCTGAAGACTCCTTATATTTATGGACGCGTTAATTATAGAATTTTAAATATGGCGGTGGTAACTTAGGCTTTATTTAATTTTGTGGATGTATTTTTGGCGATATGTCGTGAAGAAGACACATCAAAGAGATGAAAATGGGATGACAAGGAAAGGTCGCGATGTATTTAAAACGAGCATATATCACTACGAGTATCACTACATAGTATAAAACAAAGTCGCTTCCGCTGTCTGTCCCTATGTATGCTTACATATTTAAAACTACGCAACGGATTTTCATGCGGTTTTTTTTAGTAGACAGTGATTAAGAAAAATAATATTGAACTATTTATTTCAATAAATTTTCACATTTTTTTTATGTTTCGTGACTTAGCACAATCTTAACTTTTAAAGATTATTAGCTAAGTTTAGTTTAATATATATCATAGATTTGACATTTGTATTATGTTAGATAATTCATTAATTAATTAAGATTTAAGATTTTTCTTCACACTAAGTATTGGCTTTCTTAATTACACATTTGGCTTTATGCGGTTTATCCCCTATACTGTTAATTACATTTTCTATACTATTTGTCGGTAGACTGTTTAGGACAGCAGGCACATAGCTGGACCAACCCCTTCGCCCATAAAAGTTGTTGCTATTTGGTACTGTAAAGGCTTTACTGGTTGATAATGTCCGAAGGCTCTGTGGTCTGCTATACCTATTCAGTTCTCCTAGGTATTGCCTATACTCTATAATCACTGCCATTTTAACTTTGTCATATACATTAAGTACTCTACAGTTTTGGAATAGGTTATCATAGTTGCTTTTGTGCTTATATATATATTTTTTTTTATTTAATTTCAAGATTAAGGTTTATGTATAAAGTACCCTTGCGATGCCGGGGCGGGTCGCTAGTAAAAATAATAAAGTATTACTCCATCCAAGAAAATCTAAATGACATACGTTCTTAGTATATTGATTTAAACTTTCACGATTCTCACACATTATTTATACTAAACGGGACTTAATCGCGTATAATTAACTTATTATAGGTCTCCCGACGTTGCAACACATCCGAAACGCCGGGAGACAGAGTAAATAAAATAAGTTAATTATACGCGATTAAGTCCCGTTTAGTATAAATAATACGTTCTTAGTGTTAGCAACTTATGCATGCGATACACATATTGCCAAATATTTGCATGTCGTTGTGACTAAACATGTTTCTATTGTATTTCTTTTTGAACTGCCTATTCGAACGATCGAGCGAAGCGATCGAAGTTCTATGCTTCAGCTTGGGCCAAAAATCGTTAATTTGTCCGGTGTCCGCGTGTCTGTCCCGCTATCCCGCTGTTCTCTGCAGGTCGCATTTTTCAGCCGATTCTCGTGAAATTTTGTGAGCAGGCATGTTAATTCTAGAGCCTTTTATTTTATTTTTTTCTCGCGAGCTCTTCTGTTCACAGAGCCACTTAGTCATACCAAGTTTTAGCAAATAAATGACTGATTGATAACAGATTACGATGTGTCAGACAAAGAACATGTTTCATAAAAATGGGCTCTAACAATAAACGGATGCAACGTTTGTCCGTTTGTATAAGGTCTTTATTTATCATAAAAACAATTACAATGTAAGTACACTAACATACACACAAAAAATAAAATAAAGCAACTTTATACTGGCTAGTTTTCGCCTTTAACAGCTGGTTGCATTTGATAAAAAAGAGATTTAGGTTATTACATAAAGATAGTGGGCGGGGCACATAGTACGTAGAACCGATGGCCGTTGGGGCGGGAAGGTTCTCGAGTGGCGACCACGTACTGGAAGGCGCGGCGTGGGTAGACTCCCCACAAGGGGGACTGATGACCTGGTAAAGGTTGCGGGAGTCCGCTGGATGGACATCTACCGGCTGATATGATGATGATGATGATGATGACAAAGATACTGATTACATGTGTTCTAAGTATGAAAAACTATACCTAAGGGTGTATTTAATGTGGTGTAATAGTATACTGTGCACTTTTTGCATTAATACTTATTTATTTAATTATAAACAGAATACAAAACTAAAGCTAGATATATACGGTAAGAAAATAATGAATACCGCTTATTGTGTGTACACACATATTGAAAACACTAGCGCTTGGCCGTAAGCAACATGAATTCAACTAAACTAAATCAGTTAAAAGTAAGCGAGCGAGCTACCTCACCTCCCGCGCGGCCGCGCCACGCGGGCCGCGACGGGGTGACGCGGGTTGCGAGACAGGTCGCTCGAATGGTCACGGTTGCATCGTAATGGCCTGCGGCGCTACCACGAACTTCGAAACTCGAAGTACGGGTATGTAACAACTGGCAACCCCAGCCACGGTAAACAGAGTGCGCGTATAGAAAATCAAAATTAATATTTAAAGAGTGTCTTCAAGCAAAACAATTCTACCATATCAATTGTTAAGTGATAATTGTTCGTACGTAGTGTTATCTCACCAAAAGGATACAGGACAATTGTGCAAAAACGACCAAAAAATGTAGACCTTATAGTGCTTATTATAATGACAATTTCAAAATAAAGTGATAGTGAACTATATTGTGAACGATTTTATAACACACTTATACTTACGCCAATACAAAATAACTATATTACGACGTTAAAATACAAATTTAAGTAAGCAGAATTATCGTTCAGATACAAATTTAGGAATCACATGGTTCATTGGCCCACGCAAAAGGTAAACAAAGAACAGCTGACCAATCACATGGTTCATTGGCCCACGCAAAAGGTAAACAAAGAACAGTTGACCAATCACGTCGGCACCTGTCACCTTTGACATACAAATATTGTTGCCATACTAAAGACACGGTAAACTATTATCCACATTGATTTAAGCGCCATCTATGAAAAAGTAGACGTTAACTATATAGCACCATCTAACAACTACAGCTAAAACTAATAGAACATCAATATAATGTCATCCAAAGTCAATCAAACAGCTACAAGCAAAAACCGCAAGATGGCAGCACCAGTATCTTGCTTCAAATGTAAATCCTGTGTTGACATAAAAAACACGGTGCTATGCTCATTATGCAATAATAGATACGAGTTTGATTGCGCTGGTTACTCCGAAAAACTATATAATCTACTGAATGATGAATCCAAAAAGAAATGGAAATGCAAATCATGCTCAGCGAAAAAGGAAGACAAATCAATAAGTGGTCCATCAAATATCACATTGAGAAAAACAAATAAAAAAAATATTCCAAAGAAAAACGGCACCCCGAAAGCTTCCATGTCATCGTCCCTGCACACTTCTACTGGCTTTCCGGAGGACTTGAACCTGCCTGATAACTCCGTTCTGTTGCCATCACCTCCTACACCTCAACAACCTCAGCATATCAACGATGAACGACTGATCCATGAAGACTCTAATTTCTTGTCACACAATACGTCTTGCAGCTCTCAGACACTGGATTCTCACACACTCAATGAGAACAACTCGTCGGATGAGAGTTTATTGCTATCTGGCGAACTGTCAAAAAGTGTAGACGGCCCGCCACTCGGGAACAACACACGTTTATCATTGCACGAACTTTATGAAAAAATCTCTGAACTGGAGAATGCACTTGAGAGTACCCAATACGAATTGGAGTCCAAAATATTGGAAAATAATGAGTTCCAAAAAAAAATACAAAAATTAACATTGGAAACAAAAGTTCTCCAGTCCTTGTGTCATTCGTCATCCGGCGTAACAAAAAACACCTTCAGTATAGGGAAAAAACAAAGGCTCTCCTTATTTCCTGAACGTTTGTCGTCACCATCCTCTCCCAATACTGTTTCATATACGGATCATAAAGGACTGGATATCAGCAAAAATTTGTTAAATATGAAAGTGAAGCTCGCGTCCTTAGAAAAACTAGTCCAGAACGTGGGAAATGAGATCACATGCATAGCAAAGCACATAGAAAATCTGACACAAACTCATAATAGCACTTCAGGGTCTGATTCAATCAAGATCGCACCAAAGATGGCGTCCGCAACGGCAACGACAGTCCAAAAAGTAAATAAACTAGAATGTGGACCTTCAAAAACAATAAAGGGACACGCTCCAGGACCTAAAATTAAATCCTACGGCACCCAAACCCCAAAGATACAAAATACGGACGCAGGACGTAACAAGTTAGTCATTATTAGTAGTAATAATGTAAACAAAATTGGAAATATTGTGAGAAATGATGCCACATTAAGAAATTGGGAGTGTTGCCATTATATTACACCTGGAGGAGACACCAGAAATATGTTGCAAAACATTGAAAACAAAGTGTCAAATTTAACGATGAGAGATTATTGTGTCATTATGATTGGCGAAGAGGACATGCAAGAAGACAGTAACCACCATGAACTTATGCAATTTATTAATGAGACCCTGAGCCCGATTTTGAACACAAATATTATTTTAACCTGCCCAACATATATATGCGGTAAACTTATTTTCAACGCAATAGTCGAAGATTTCAACAATTTGCTGTGCAACAACATACCGTTCCATAATCGGCACTACTCCTTCGACTCAAATCTAGACTTATCTCTGGATATGTTCTCGAAAAGAACGGGCAAACTTAACGACAGTGGAATGAAAAATATAGTTGGTCACATAGGAAGTTTCATTTCCTCAACAAAAGGACTAAAGAATTGTCTGGATAAACCTGCACAAAAGAAAATATCAGAATTCTTTAAAGTAAAAAGACAGGGCAAGACCCAACAGAAAAAAATTAATGACTTCTTCAAAGTCAAAGCCTCAGCGGATCCTGTGAGAACCGGCCTAATAGCCACAGAACAATCCTCGGATTTTTTTCGTACAGCTTCATCTACCTCATGCATCAAAATATAGCCGGTCTATTAAATAAAGCAGACATACTATCGGTATATTTGGAGGAGTTTGAGACTAAAAGCACGCCGATCGATATAATATGTATCACTGAACATTTTTTGATGGAAGGCTTAGAGAATCTTGTTACTATACCTAACTTCAAACTTGTCTCTAGTTATTCTCGAGAACAATGCAGAGGGGGTGCATGTATTTTAGTTAAGTCGCATCTTGAATGCAAAGAATTGACTAATGTAAAAAAAATATCTTTGAAGTGCTCGATTGAATGTTGTGCTATTGAATTGTTACAGCACAAAATCATTATTGTATGTCTCTACCGAACGCCTCAATCGAATTTGACATTATTTTTTGAAAAGATTGATGCATTGCTTCGCAACGTATGCGATGATACAAATAACAAAAAGTTAATAATGTGCGGCGACTTTAATCTGAACATCTTAAAGAGAAACAATAACACCTTACAATTTGAATATTTATTACTAAACCATAATTTGAAATTAGAAATTAGGGAACCGACTAGATTAGCCAGTGGCACTTGTCTTGATAATTTTGCACATAATGTCAAAGGGTCCAGGGGAGAAGTTGTTGAACTTGGCTTATCGGATCATACGGCTCAAGTCTTGAAGTGTCCTGTTAAAAAGACTTGCTGTATTAAATGCTGGCGGGTAAAACAAAGAGACCTCAGTACAGAAAATTTGATTAAATTCAAAAAGTCTATTAGTAGCCTGTCTTTCTCAGAAGTGTTACAATGTAACGATGCAAACCTAGCTTGTGTGTCATTTTTAGAAACCTTTGTCTGTTTTTACAATATGTGCTTTCCGTTTAAAATTATAAAACTTAAATCTAAAACAAAACCTAAGTGGATTTCTCGTGGAATCAAAATATGTAGTAAAAAGAGGAGAGCATTACTGTGGAAGTTTCGATTTAATCCTACTGTAGGCAATAAGAACATTCTAAAAGCGTATAATGCCAGATACAAGAAAATATTAAAACTGACGAAACGCTCACAAAATGATCATTTCATAAAACAAGCATCTAACAAATCGAAGGCGACTTGGCAGATCATTAATAAAGCCAAGCAACTATTTCCCAAGGAGCCTATATTAAATTTAGTTAAAGATGGTATCTCAATATCAGATCCGATCCGCATAGCCAATACTTTCAATAACTTTTTCATTGACCAAACCTCAAATAAAAACTCTGATGAGCAATGTAATGTGCTTACTAACTGCACACAATCTATGTATATGGCGCCGATCATTCCTCACGACATCCACAACATAATAAAATCATTGAAGAATACCAATAGTGTCGGATACGACAGCATAAGCACAAAAGCCGTCAAACACGTATCACACATAATTGCCTATCCCCTAAGTCACATTGTCAACCTCTGTATCACAACGGGTGTCTATCCAGACAAGCTGAAACCGATTGTTGTGAAACCACTACATAAAAAAGGGGATAAAGCCAATGTCTCAAATTATCGGCCCATTGCTCTGGCAACAGTATTTTCAAAGGTCGTAGAAAAAGTAATTTACGAGGCACTCTACAACTATTTAGAGAAATATCAATTACTTGCAACAGAACAGAAAGGCTTTCGCAGAAACAGATCCATAAATATGGCAATATATGATCTCATCCAATCGATAATAAAAAATATAGACAATCGCAACCATATCTGTGCCATATTCATGGATATGACTAGAGCTTTCGATTACGTAGATCATTCGATTCTTTTGAAAAAGTTAAGTGCATATGGTATTCGTGGCAATGTTTTGGATCTCATGAAGACCTATTTGAGTGGCAGGGAGCAATACACTGAACTCTCTCAAATCTGTATGCGCTCAAAATATGTAAAGGCTTACCGATCTGAAAAGAGGCAAATCAAGTATGGTGTGCCGCAGGGAAGTGTCCTCGGACCTTTACTGTTTTTACTTTACATCAACGACCTTCCCCGACATGTCAAATATCCCATGGTTTTATTTGCTGATGATAGCACTGTTGTAATCAAATATAATAATGTTGACGACTATGAAAGTGAGATTAATAATACTGTTAAGGACATAATTAAATGGCTAAATATGAATAATTTGTTAATTAATCTTGAGAAAACTAAAATCATGCACTTTCATCAGCGTCTTTTGCCCCCTCCAATTTGTTGTAATTATAATGGGACAATCGTTGAATCTGTTTCTGTTACAAAATTTTTAGGAGTACACCTAGATAACCATCTATCCTGGAATACTCATACTGAGGAAGTCTGCCGAAAATTAAATCAGTATGCTTATGCTCTTTATAAACTGGCCAAGCAAGTAAGTCCTGATGCCGTATTAACTGCATATCATGGATTTGTAGCATCGACGCTGCGCTACGGTATAATTTTTTGGGGCAATTCGTTGAATAGAGAAGCGGTCTTCAAAGCACAGAAAAGGTGTATCAGGGCAATGCGTGGTCTCCAACCAACAGATAGCTGTGTATCACATTTTAAAGATATGAAAATCTTGACTATGCCCTCTCTCTACATCTTTGAAGCAGTAATGTTTATTAAAAATAATCCAGCGCTATTCAAAAAGATTGAAGCCACTGGCAGGCCTTTACGACAAAGACGCAGAGAGGACCTGTGCACATTTGTTGCAAAAACCGCTTTAATGCGCAAAAGTGTGTATTCTGTAGCAATCAAGATATATAATAAATTACCATATGAACTTAAGGTGACCCCGATACCGGTTTTAAAACGCAAACTCATGACATTACTTTTAAACAAATGTTATTATTCTATTTCTAATTATTTAAGTGACGACTTCAATTGATTTTTATTATTTTTTTGTGATTATGAATATTATTATTATGCTAATGACTTCGACGCAAATTATATATAATTATAATGTAATGCAAATAATGTTTTTGTACGCCAACTGGCAAAACATAGTGGTTCGCTATAATTATTTAACATCTCTGTATCTTTCAGTTATACCTATGTTTTTACAAATAAAGCACTTTGAACTTTGAACTTTGAACTTTGAACTTCCATCTCTATCGCACTCCCTTACTCGAGTGACAGGGATGCATGTATTACGAACTTCGACTTTCGAAGTTCGTGGTAGCGCCGCTGGCCACGACATTGGTCTAAGGCGACTGGCTAAGGCGACCAGCGGCGAGCGAATCAAACAAAATCAAGACCGCTCAATAAGCATGCCACGAGAATTCGCTGCAGGCTAAATCGCGCGCGAATTTACTCGCGCGACCGGCTATGGCGGCGAGCTACCTGGCGAGCGGTGAGAACAAAGGCACTGGCGGTTTGAGCCATGCCACGAGTCATAGCGGCGCGAACGGTCTTGGCGGCGGCACGGATCAGGCGGAGTTTTAGTATACCAAATATTTTGTTTTATTCGCTCCGCGATGTTGGACACAGAGGCGTTTATCAGTGAAATTTTAAATAGGCCTGCTTTGTGGATGGCACCAACACAAGTTGCGGCATGTTATTCACCCAAGGTATACTGGCGTCTATTTACTTCGTGCACACCTTCTCTCACATTTAAAATGTCTGTAATAAAATACGAGCTACTTTCGAGACACTGAAGGACCACTTTTGATAATGACATTTTGCGTCCTTTGAGTACGTCCCATTCGCTCGATGCCGCTAAGACCACTGCGTTGTCGTGGCATGCTCACAGCTTAGACCGTTTTCGCAGCCCCGCACGCCGCGCCGCCGGTCGCCTTAGACCAATGTCGTGGCCAGGCCATTACGGTTGTTCCAAAGTCCATCCCTGACTTGCAAGTGCCGCGTAAACTATCTTTATCTACGCACATATCATTAGTGCTCTAAAATGCGTTCAGAAACCGTAGGAAATGACCAGCATTATTACAACCAATTTTACTATAAGAACTTTCTTGTCTGTGGTAATAGGTAAAATCTGTACTGTAATGTTATTACAGTACAGATTTTTGTAAGGTTATGAGTTTAAATTTGGAACAGCTATCAAAACTCAAATGGGTCTCTATTCTAATATCCATAGATATTAAAACAGTTATCGATGCGAAACGTCAATTCAGTATGTTTTTTAATATAAACCGCACGACATTTGATCAAGAGTGACGTGAGAATAGGGACTTTCATTCGTTTGTCTATGATTTAAAAAAACATTCGTCTTGACGTAGGATCGAATTGCCGCCATTACTGTTGTCATTTCTTTGTTGGTTTTTGCTGTTACGAAAGTAGAATTGTGAAAAGTTGTTTGTAATTCATATTTTAGTTGAAAATATGAGTAGTAGGGACTCCGAAAACGATATGCACACTCCGCCGGATATCGTAAATGCAACCACGATTGCAACAAAGATATTTTACAGGTAGCACTATAGTAGCAATGCGGGTCATTTTCCTACGGCTTCCGAACCCATCTTAGAGTACATATGATAAAGACTTACGGTACTTATGGTACTTTTTGTGTGTAGATAAAGTAGTGTATGCAACTGTACATAATTTAGCCTTAAAACACTCGTGTGATCCTATTATGAAACTCGCTAGCGCTCGTTTCTTAAAACCACACTCGTATTTTAAGGACTCTGATTATGTATCAGTTGCATAAACTACTATTAACACTTTCACTGCCAGGAACCCGCCTAGCGGGCCCCTACGCCGTAGCTGTAGCTGCGAGCGTAGCGCGTAGCGGTTCATTGGTAGTGAATCTGTCAAACGAAATGTTCACACCCATGGACCAATTTTGGCGGCGTTATTCAATTCTGCTTGTTGAAGAGGCCGTGGAAACCCAGCTTAATCTCGCGCGTGGATCGCGAAGCAGATTGAAATGAGTTTGGGAAGCGATGGATAAAAAGAGAACAAAGCCTAGCTCAGTTAGCGTTAGCTGGGGCGGTGAACCCTGCAGTTTTCAATCAACGGGGTCAGTGACATTGTAAACGTTTGTCATGTGACCCATATATGACTTTATAGGGACGGCAGCGGGACTGTATTTTGATGTATCGTTTGTTTGATATGTTTCAATAAAGAACACACAGCGGCTCGTATACTACAGTTCAGGGAAAAATCCAAAAAATATACATTTGTAATGAAGTACGGAACTCTCGGGTTTTTCTTCTTGTGTCGGTACATCTTACGTGAATACAATTCATCAACACTTTTCTAACCAATTGACTGGCCACATAAACTGGGTTAATAAAACAGTTGATTTGGCATCGGCTTCGTGCCCAAGTTTTATCTCTCAAAGTATTTATGTATACAATACAAATACTCTTTATTGCACACCTTAAAACATGAAACAAAGAGACATAACAACTTATAAAAAAATAGATGTTAATAGGTGTTAATAGGTGTTGTTTGTGTATAATTGGGTGTCTGACGAAATATATAGAAGGGTAAATAAACAAGAATGCTTATTTTTTATCTTAACCCGCCATTCGCCACCATCTGTAAGTTTACTTAAAGAAAAATCGACGCTAAGTGCTAAAATTCTCCGTTCGTCGTTTGGCAGATATATTTATTAGTAATATTTTGCAGACGCTGTATGCTTTCAGGATAATGTAAGATTTTAATTCAATATTTTTTTTTCCTTACTTTATCCCTATTCTCTGTTAGTCTAGACTAAATTATATGCAAGAACACAAAAACATTATGCATCTGAGTAAATAAAGGACTGGCAGCTAAAATTACGATGACGCAGTTATCCAAAATGTGACGCAAATGCTGCGTCACTTACGGCCGTATTCATAAAAGTTCTACAAGCCTATTTTGATTCGTTCAAATTCGTTTGTCCTTATCTGTCACTTTGACATTTGTGTTTGTTAGAAAGGGACAAAGCACATTTTATTTAGCAGAGGCATTCTAACTTTTATGAATGAGGGGGTTAGTATGTAGATAATGTTAATTATTTTTAAGTGACACTTGACACATAAAATCATTCATCTTTATTGGTATCAATGCGATTTTGTACCTTAGAAATAGTTCCATAAATTCTCAATGCAAAATCACGACGCGCCACTTAAAAATATTAATGTTATATTGGAAAAAAATCTGGAAATGCCGCCAGCATCCTCGATACAATTAATGCCTCGAGGGCTCGAGGGCCTTTTTTTAGATTTAACTTAGTTTTAATTTAATTTAGTTAATGTTATTTATCACCTTGTATATACTTTAGAAAAAAATATATACGCTTTAGTGTTAAGTTAATTTATTTATTTCCAGGAAAACCAACAGAATAAAATAAAATAAACGTTGAAAAAAAACTGTAATCATTGAAGTAATCGTACATTTCAATTGAAATCAACGATGTAGTACCTACGGACGAACGGTACCTTTTTATTAGATTAGAGAATGAATTAGGTACCTGCCTAAAACAATTCGCGCACGGTACTCAAGTCTCATTGCACAATTTCGCACGTTCTGCCATTGGGGATATAGCTCAGTGGTAGAGCATTCGACTGCAGATCGAGAGGTCCCCGGTTCAAACCCGGGTGTCCCCTGGCATCTTGCCTTTTTTTGTTTTTCCTTACCTTGCTTGCTTTTTTTAAATTATTTGTATTTCCTGTTTTTTTAATTTTTAAAACCTGTGTGTTGGCCCCAGTGATTTTCATTTTAATAATTAATAAACTGAATTATTTATTATGTATTTTACTCGAATCTTACGACGTGGCCATGACATAAAAATGCTTTTCAATTCAATTCGCAATATATTTCGACATGACCATTGTCTCATATTTTATCGGTCGTTGACCAGATCAACTTACTAATAGCAAACAACGTCACCAACAAGTATGATACAGTAAAACAAACCGACCGAAGATAAGGGTTCCATTTTACCTTTTTGGTACGGAACCCTAAAAAAAACTACAAACTGAGATATTTTTTACCAATTTTTTCAAGCAAAATGTCGTCCATATATAGAAAAAAAGTTCTTATCTGAAAAAAGTTACATTGTAAAAAAAATAACGACACTTTCTTCTACTAGAATCAATAAATCCGTGATTTTGTAGAAAAGAAAAGCACAACATTTCTGCATTCTCAGGACTGAGAGATAAAATTAACAGTTTTTATTGAACGACTCGGGGGAAGTTGATAAACGGGTAAATATGACGGTTATGAATATCCAATTATCCATTGGTAGCCTTGTGTAACTATGTAAATAATTTATGTAATATAAACTAGTGTCTTCTGAGCTGTAAAAATCGCGAGCCAGTCCGAATTTTCTTAGAAGTTTCTAATATTCTTGGAAACTCTCTGCAACTTTATTTTCAACACCATACAAACAAAGACCCGTATCTTGAGTGAACATTGATTATATTTCCCATTCGTATCGCAAACCTTTTTTTTGCATTCGTTTAACATTACCTACATCGTAATGATCAGTTTTCATCCAACCGAATTGAAGCCCGCCCGATCATTACTGTCTCCAAATTTGGGCCCCGCAGATGTGGCCATAATACGATTACTTCCGAAACATCTTAAATATTTGAATAAAGAGGGAACATACGATGTTGTGGAAATAAAGTTTGAACACGGGTAGAAAAATAAGAATTTTGGTTCATGTGAAAATTACTGTCGTTTAGCGATGTAAAATTTTGGCAGTGGTAGGAAATAAAAGTACCTAGTGACGGTATCGACGACCGCTTTAGCCTAGTTGGTAGTAACCCTGCCTACGAAGCAAAAGGTCCTGGGTTCGAATCCCGGTAAGGACAAATATTTGTGTGATGAGCATGAATATTTGTTTCTGAGTCATGGATGTTTTCTATGTATTTAAGTTTTCTATCTATTAAATATATCGTCGTCTAGTACCCATAACACAAGCCTTATTGAGCTTACTATGGGACTAGGTCGATTTGTGTAAGACTGTCGCCTAATATTTATTTATTTATTTATTCATTTATTTATTTGTGTGATATTGAGCACGAATATTTGTTCCTGAGTCATAAATGTTTTCTATGTATTTAAGTATTTATTAATCTATTATGAGTATGTTTATCGTCATCTAGTACCCATAGTACAAGCTTTGTTTAGTTTGACACTAGGTCGACTTGTGTAAGATTGTAAAAAAAAAAAAAAAGAAAAAAAAAGGAAAGAGTATTCAGTTATTCAAGGATAATAATTTTGTTTTTTTTAGCTACGTGATTACTCAGATTTGCTATTTTTCTTTAATGTAGGGGCCTATTAGAGATTTTATTGTGAACTGGTATTGCTCTTGTGTACGGTCGCCATCAGATATATCGGAGCGGCCAAAGTGCTCACAAATATCTGAACACGTCTCTAATGCCTCGACAATAGAGACGTGTTCAGATATTTGTGAGCACTTTGGCCGCTCCGATATATCTGATGGCGACTGTACCTAACCTATATTTTAGATTAAAACAAAATCTTATTTTGAGGATTAAAGTCATTTTATTTATTGCACAAATCAATTTAATATTTTACCGTATATTTGGTATAATATACTCGTATTGATTTGTAACGAATTTTTGTTCTTGGGTCTTTGATGTTTTCTATGTATTTAAGAATTTCTTAATAGTTTATTGAATAAGTCCATACATTTAATAATGAATACAGTAATTTATACATAACAGAACTTATTTATTATATGTATAAATATGTTTATGCTCGTCTAGTACCCATAGTACCTACTACAAGCCTTGCTTAGTTTGGGACTAAGTCGATATTTGTGTAAGATTGTTTTCCTAATATTTATTGTAATATTCTATTCGATGTCCTAGCATTTAACTTGTTTACGGTTGGAGTCAATAAAATCGTTGGATTTAGTTAAGAAGTAACTTAAAAATCCAAAAAGGTTTCGTATGTAATTCGATTCATTTCTGTGCCAGTAGATGAGAAAGTCAAAATCGAACCGAAATGTCCTATTACATTTAAGTCAACATAATGGCAAATAAATACAGTAGAGAAAACTGTCACATTTGCGATATCACGAGCTGTCGAAACAAATGGAATCTCGCTCCAATAATCTCGTCCACAGACAACTCAAGGCAGTAAAACAAGTCCATAAAACGTCTCAAAACTCACACAGACACGCGTCGCTACTCGCTACAGTACACTTCGCAATGCGTCAGTCGCGTGAAAAACAGGTTTTCAGCTAACACACTAATCATCATCATCATCATCAACACGTCCACTGCTGGACATAGGCCTCCCCCAAAGAGTGCCAAAGTGACCAGTCCTGCGCCACCCGCATCCAGCGGACTCCCGCAACCTTTACCAGGTCATCAGTCCACCTTGTGGTGCCTAGCCACGCCGCGCCTTCCGGTACGCGGTCACCACTTGAGAACCTTTCCGTCCCAGCGGCCATCGGTTCTACGTGCTATGTGCCCCGCCAAATGGGCCATATCGGTTACCTTGGTTCTGCTGCGGATAACCTCATTTCTGATTCGATCACGCAGAGAAACACACTAATAGCATAATTAATAATTTATATGTCACATGGTACCTGTTTGTAAAAGTACAGTCATTTTTTAATGAGTCAGCGAAGCGAACAAAGTTCTCCGTTTCAACTGGGCAAAACGCTTTTGTATGTATGTACGGCATGCGGCGGATGTCCGGCAGTTCTCCTGTACAGAGGCTCTAGTATAAGTTTTACCGAAACAAAACGCTACGACCGCGTTTGCGTTTAGCTGTCAAATCCCATACAAATTGAGGGTAAAACGCAAACGCGATCGTGAAGTTTTGTTTCGGTAAAACTTATACTAGAACCTCTGGTCACATTTTTCAACTGATTCTCGTGAAATTTTGAGCAGCTGCGATAGTTATAAATGAAATTATTTTGTCGAATAAGTATTTGAAAAATTTTCACCCATTAGTTTTAATATGACGAACTATTTAATTACTAGACGATTTTGTATGAGTTAACAAAAATATTCCTCCTATATATTAAGCCTCCTCGTCTAATATTGACCCGTTTCCGAATGGCTATATAAATAAAGTATAGTTCAAAACCACGAAATATTTTTTTATGTTGATGGAAAAACTGTAAAATGATTAGTGTTTTGTTGTAGGTTTACAAACGTCCTTATAATCTAGTCAGGTAGCGTTCACGAGTGTAAACAATGTTTCAAATATTTCCTTTCGGATAATTTTATTTCTCAATCAGTGAAACCATTAACTATTCAGGATTTCAAAAAGAAATCGCATTGGGGCATCAGATTATATTACATTTAATAAGATTCCAGAACGATTTACAGTTTCAAAAACTAAGAGGTACATCCGAAATAAAACTTAGTCGAATTGAATAATTTGCGAAATAATGTTACACTTAAGCAAACCTTGTAGTCGAGTTACCGCTTCTTGCAATATTACTGTGTCTTGTCTGGGACTGACAGGCCAGCAATGAAACACGCGTATGTAGGAAGCTAAGCTGGCTTTTAATATGTGAGGCGTTGACTTTACGCGCCTAGGTCTTAGTAATATTAAATACTAACCATGTTTTAGATATACATATAAGATATCAGTACCGTAAGGCGCAGCGTGTGTAGGCCCCACAAGGTGGACTGATGACCTGGTAAAGGTCGCGGGAGTCCGCTGGATGCGGGTGTCGCAGGACCGGTCATTGTGGCACTCTCACAAGCAGAGGACGTCTTTCGGCTGATATGATGATGATGATCAGATCCCACTGCAGCCGAGCGGTAAGGTACGGGACTTTCAATCTGAGGTCTTGCGTGAGTCCGAACGCCGGCTTGTACAGTCACCAGCAGAAGTAGCTACACAAAATAACACGCTCAAAATGTTCTGGACAGTCCTTATCGTCGTGTCATAAGACTTGTGTGTAAGGACATTTTGAGCTTTTTACCCGCGTAGTAACTTTCGCTGCTGACTATACCTACCACTGGGTTTTTTAGAAAACTTATGTACGGAATATCATTAGATATTTAGCAGTGGCTTTTCGGCGAAGAAAATATCGTGAAGACTTCGAGTCTAATCCCAATAAGGTCTAGTTTTCCCTCGGAGTTGGAAAATCAGAATGATCAGAGGGGTAATCACGAAATGTTTTGAACGCGCGTTAGGTAGCGTATTGTACGTACGTTAGGTAGATCTAAAAGTCAATTTTGGAAAAATGAAAGTTGGATCTACCTAACGCGCGTCCAAAACGGTACGTGATTGCCCCTCAGCTGTTGGCGGAAAACAAGTGCTTACGCTAAATTTTATGTTTAATGCCAAAGCGTACCCCGGGCTCGTTTAGGGCAAAACTCTAGGAGGATTATAAATTAGATATTAGCGTTTCCCGCGACTTCGTTCGCCTATATTCGTTAATCGCTTTATGCGATCAACACCCCGCCGCTTTTACAACATCTAATAACGAATGTTACGCTAATAGAGTTCGCACAAACGAAGCAACAACTATCGCATTTACATTATTACTCTCCTTTTACCCCTAAGGCAAAAAATAAATAAATGGTGGCGCTAAATGAGCAAAATTTTTGGCCGCTGTACCTGCATGCGACTTCATATCATAGTATCATCTTCACAGTCGTTCTATCAAAATTATTACAGTATACGACTGATTCAATGCCATACGAATAAATAAACCCCTTAGGCCCAAAACAAACGGTGAAACGCAACTGCAACGAAACTGCAACTTCTAGTTAGTTTGAGTTTCATTTCAGTTTATGCCATAGATTCCTTTGAGAGACACATGACGCAACCATTTTGAAACCCGTTTGTTGCGTTTCAAACCGGTCACATCATGTGTGGTCTCTCAAAGGAGTCTAAAAGGCGTAAACTCAAATTTAACTCAAAACTAACTAGAAGTTGCATATTCGTTGCAGTTGCGTTTCACCGTCAGTTTTGGGCCATAAGGAGCTACCCGAGGATTTCATCGATTTTTGACAAGTTTTGAATCGTATCTCCTACTTTTGCACTACAGATAGAATTATAAGTCAAACGGCAATCGGTTCTTCAATCTTTTATCTCCATGTTGTGTACCGGATTTTCAAAGAAATGAATACTTAATTTTGTATGTTTTTTTTTTTAAACACTTATTACGTATCTCTATCGACGTGAAAGATCTAATATATACAAAATCTACATATTTGGGTTCGTCTATAGATGACGCCTCTAAAAACGTGTCTAGGTTTTTCATTTTAAACTAATTAACACAAAAGTTTTGGCAAGAAAACCAGTTTTTTGGCCTAAAATTGTTCAACTTTGATGCCAAATATCTCGAAAACAATGAACTTTGAAGTAAATATGGTATACTATATTGCTTAAAGCCGTTGTTGTTAATAAATATAATAAGCTACAAAACACATTAGAAAACTAAGGAATTCAGATCAAAGGTCAATGGCGTATGTGAACTATTATACTATACTTTCCCCATGCCATGAATCGCCGGGACCGGGCTTCGCCTCTCGCACTTCGCCCCCTCCCCTGTTATACCGCCTGCAGCGCAGCCGAGGACTGAGTGAAGCGGTCGGACTATAGTCATAGTGACCATAGAAACTACGAGTTATGGATAAAAATAAAATGAAAGGTGCCGCGAGTGTCGACACCTGCCTTGTCAAGATTAATGTACATTTTGATTGGACATTAGTTGACACGCGAGTGAGCGACATTTTTATCTATCTAGATCTAGAAGGTTGTGACAGCGAATTACTTTTTCACACCTTTAATTCGGAAAAGTAAGTTTTGCGCCACGACGAGAGGTATCAAAATGCTACTTTTCTGTTCATGCTACTATTTTAATTTATTAATTGACATGTAGCATTTACGCAATGTGCCAATTGAACACAGATCTTAATAAAATTATCGTTGTAATTTCATCGTAATCGATTAAAAACGAACCTATTTCAAGTTTTAATTTTAACAACGTTCTATGAATATTTATGAAGGGTCCGAAATATTTAAAAATTTGTAATAACAATTAAGAAAACTTGTTAAAAATTGTTAAGTAATTTTAAAAGCATCGTTTTTAAATTTCTTCATAGTCGGTGTGAAAAATAGTATGTATCACTCGGTAGCAAAATTATCTTCGTCTCGGGCATTAACACTTGTATTTCTCACTACACTCAGGATCCTACGTTACAATCCCTCGCTACGCTCAGGATGCTGTAGTAGGATCCCTCGCTACGTTCAGGATTCAATACACCGCCCTTGCAGTATATATATTATTTTGCTCCATTGTGGCACAAATAACTATAATTCGATTATAAAAAAAAAAACAATTTCACTAGGTACCTAATTTTAAGTGTATTTTTATTATTACTTATTACTTACAAAGATAGGGCTCAGCTTCCCAAAAAAATGGCACCTTTATTAATTGTAAAATCAGGGGCTTTATGTATTATAAGAGATAAAAAATGTACCCCAAGAGTTTTTCCCAATTGTGTTACCATTTCCCATGTACCTAGTGCACGAGCTCTTTCGATCTTGGCAGCAGAAAAAAATCCCAAAGATTTGAAGCATTGTGTTCCCATGCACTTATGGGTAAGGCCGCCGACATTGTCAGTTTTGGTCGGAACAAAACTTTCCAGCACGTTTTCTCCAAATATGTAAGCACTACTGCCGTTGTTGTTAGTTGATTCTATAAAGCAATTATTGAGCTTGTTTCCCCATTTTGCAAACTGAATAAAAGTTGTTGTTTCTATAAAATACTTGCATTTATGTTCATCAAACCCCCCTAATTTTGGTCGAAAATGACGTGTCGCTTTTTTCCGAGTACTTTTCAACTACGAATTATTTTCATATTTAAACATTTAGAAAAAAACGTTTAAATACGTTTGAAAGGTGAGACACATTGCTTTCTGTAAGACCAAGAATGGTGTTTAAATATATTGTTTTGCGTATTTTATAGGTCTTTAAATTAGTGGGCAGAGTTTTGGCTTTCGTAACACAAATTTTTGTGTTATGCATAATTACCCCTAAATATTAACAGAAAACTGGGGAAAAACGTAGTTTGGCACAGCAACACCGTAAGCTGTCAATCAATGTTAAAAAAAAGAAACTGCCATTTTTAGTTTGTCTATGAGAAAAGTTGAAAGTGAGTCGCATATTTTCGTCAGAATTTGTGTTGATGAATATCTCAAGTAAGTAAGCGTTTCAGAAGTTCACTTTACTATGGTTGTTTTCGTTTATGTTTAAAGCTTACATGAAACATGTACATTTGCGTCTAGTTTGACTTAATTTGGTTTTATAACCTAAAACGCTTGTAAAAAACTGGTTTTGTGTTATATTATGGCGTTTTGTGTTAGTTTTGTGTTATGCATAACACAAATTTTTGTGTTCAGTAACACAAAACAAGTATAAAGAGTCATGCAGATTGAGAATACTGTAATAGTAAAGAAAAACATTTTCATCTTATCGTGAGATTTATTCGAATTGTTATTTTGAATAGTACTTACAGTCTAAACGTATTATTCTTACAGTATGGTCGTCGGGTGACAACCATAACTCACTATTTAGTGCATTTGCAAAAAAAAACAAATTTCAACTGTGTTAACGTAGAAATAAGGTCGAGTTTTTATGTACCTGCTATTACGTGTAATTAGACAGTTTAGGTTCTCACCGGACGATGTACACCAGTGATGCCGCATTCGATCAAACTTGAATTAGGTCTTCTATTATATAATTCCGTGAATCGCGGCTATTATTATTTCAGACAACCACGTGAACTTATGAATCATTTAGTTTCTACTTGAAATATATTTTTAAATTCTTTTATGTTTGCAATAATTCTGAAAACTTTTTTGTTTCCCCGGAATAATGCTCAATTTGTCGTATTTTTTTATGATGATCTGTTTTTTATACAGAAAAGGAAATTCTTTTTTTTATAAAAACAGATCATCATAAAAAATACTGATTTAGTCAAATACCGATCGATCACGTATTCTAAAATGTTGTCATTATAAATATATTAACATAGGTACGTAAAAAAAATGATATTTTTTCCTTACCCTTTATTTTAATACTATTATGAAACAACCTTTACAAAAAATAGTGTTACTTTTGTGTTATATTTGTGTTACGGTATCACAAAAGTGATTGTGTTATTTTTGTGTTATAAGTGATAATCTCAACGGCCTTACCCTTATACAAAAGAAAAGTAGAACACCATAGAAAAATTCAAAAGTTTTTGAAACTTTTTTTCCCTACTGAGATGGAAAGCGATCGTGATTCTGAGTATAAATAACAAGCTAATATAATAACAGATACTGAGTAGGTAGTATATAGAAATAAAAGTTGCAAAAAAATCGTAAAAAAAAGAGTGGCAGTTTTTTAAGAAATGCCTTTGCTCATATTTTGGAACAGGCCAATTTAGGAACTAGTTCCATCTTACAGGCGGCCCAGCGTTGTGGCTGCCCAGCGCAACACAGATACACAGACAAACACGTTAAACTAACACCCCTTTGCGTCGGGACAGTTTTATAAAAAGTCAGCCAGATTAAATAACTCAACCATACGTTTCATTATCTAGACTAGAGGTATCGTAGCTCCCAAACTGATGAACTGATTTTCGTTTAGTTTTTTTGTGTCATAGATAATTTTATTCCAAGTGTTCTTAGCCATGTTTCATGAAAATCTGTTCAGCCGTTTTTGAGATATTGGACTTTGAAATGAAAATGTCGGGGGTTTTTGTATGGACTACTTTGATGCAATTCGGCCTCCTCAAATATTCTCAAGTATATAGATGATGTCTTTGAGACATAATAAAACACACAAGTATAAAAAGAGTGTATATAAATTAGTATACTGGCTGAATTTCGATATAAAAAAAAAACAATTAATACTGTTTTTTTGTATACTTACACGGATCCGTTTACTTTACTCTCAACCCTTGTATGTCTTAACACTGATCAGTGCTATTCATAGCAATCATGCTGAGAGAGAAGCGAAACATTTATAATCCTTCAGCAATGTCAGTGGCATAACAATATAAATATTTACCCGATCGAAATCAAAAGTATATTTAAATAGTAGATTACTGCAGAGGCCGTGAAGTAAGGGATTGCTGGACGAGATTGGGGTAGACGGCCGAGTCGTAGACGAGGCCGAATACAACGAGTCCAGCAATCCCTGTTCCGGCCGAGGATTGTATAGTACTTTTCTCAAACGATGTGAGGAAATATTAAAATTAAAATAAATACTAGGTAAGTAATCAATTAAATAATAGGTAATTTGCGCCTTTTTTATTTTTTAAACATGCCATTTGAACAAGCCGTTCGAGCACCATGTTTAACCGCACATAAAGTATAATACCATAGATTATTTTTATTTTTTTTATGAAGCAAGTATGCTTACAGTGTCTAGTGGTGGTTGGCAGTATGTAAATTTTCCTTTGTCAGTTTAATATTAGTAAGCAAATTTAAAAAGTTAGAGTAGCGGACAATAATGGTTTTACTTAGGGTTTTCATACATTACTTCTTGGCGTAAGGCCAAGAAGTAATGTAGGGAGCCATAAACAAGAAACTTCACGTCTTCATTTCGTGATATTAACGCGTACATTTCCGAGCATATTTGAGAAAAAGGAATTTTCAATCGAATCATTCACGACATTCATCAATAAAATCATACACAGCCTTAAAAAATGTAATAACGCGTAACGTAAAGTATTATTTCATAGTAATTTCATTTCAAAGTTAATATAGAACCAAAGTTCGCCAGTATTCCTCGCGGGGTCTTTGGATCAAGAAAACATAGCCTATAAAAAAAAATGTCAGTGGCAAAGATACCGAAAGGCTAATGGTCAAATTACTCTCGTGCAAAATAAAATCTCAGCAACCTATCTTAATTGCCTTCAGCACTCAAAGTTCGCACAACCAAAGAGCCACAATTAAAAAAAAGCTCCATAAAGCCCGTTAATGATGTGCGTCGCACCGGAAGCCGCCATTACTGTGGACACGCGAGCTTCCTGTCGCTAGCGGAAACTGGCAGTGTTGCCATTTCCGGTTGCGTTTTTCACCGGATACCGATAAATTGAGATGTAATTGTTATTGGACGGTTTGTTTTGTGGTTGGGCAAGTGACGTTTTACCGTTTCGTTTTGACATGATTCAATGATTAAGTTATGTTTGTTAAAAACCAACTGGAAGTACATACGAGTACATACTTACATACTGCCTGCACCTAAAAGCTTTTCTGCGTAGCCCTGCCGGTTGACTGGTAGAGAATGCCTTAAGGCATTAAATACCCATTTGTACTGTCAATGGAACATAAGTTTTATGTGCTCTGCCTACCCCTTTTGGGAATAAAGGCGTGAATCTATGTATGTATAAGTTATAAAGCGCTCTGAAAATGGCACTCTAGAACTTAGTGATTTGAACAACCTCGCTATATACTTGTCTATGTTTCGCTCCCGGAAATTAGCATACCGTCCTACTTTCACTTGTCATCTTTGATTAGCGTAAGCTTGGGGATTTATACAGGCTTTTATTTAACTTGCAATGTAAAACTATGTTTGTTCGGGTGGAATCTTGCAACTTAATTTTGAAGCAGATATCTTTAACCGACTGAGCTGAAATTTTGGGTCAAGTAATAGTACCATCGAGCTAATCTGATGATGGAGACAGAAAGTGGCCCTGGGAATTCAGGGTTTAACAGACGAAACCACGTTGATTATGGTCTCGTTAGAATTCATAATCATAATCATAATCCATTTATTGGTAATATAAATTACATGTCAGAGGTACATTTACATTGTTGTACTCGTAGAATATTTATTACACTACAAGGATTGATTCAACGAGTAGTTGATGACGGTATACAGAAAAGTAAAGTTGGCAATAAAATATGTACCAAAAATGTTTTAACTGACACAAACTTATTTTATTGATTTAAACTTTCACGATTCTCATATAATTATTATTTTAGTAAACGGGACAGCTTTCCCGTGAGCATTAATGAATAAATAAATATTAGGGGACAATCTTACACAAATCGACCTAGTCCCATACTAAGCTCAATAAGGCTTGTGTTATGGGTACTAGATGACGATATATTTAATAGATAGAAATACTTAAATACATAGAAAACAACCATGACTCAGAAACAAATATTCATGCTCATCACACAAATATTTGTCCTTACCGGGATTCGAACCCAGGACCTTTTGCTTCGTAGGCAGGGTCACTACCAACAAGGCTAAAGCGGTCGTCGATACCGTCACTAGGTGCTTTTATTTCCTACTCAGAAACAAATATTCATGCTCATCACACAAATATTTGCCCTTACCGGGATTCGTTTGACGACCGATTAGCCTAGTGGGTAGTGACGCTGCCTACGAAGCTGAAGGTCCTGGGTTCGAATCCCGGTAAGGGCAAATATTTGTGTAATGAGCATGAATATCTGTTTCTGAGTCATGGAAGTTTTCTATGTATTTAAGTATTTATATCTATTATATATATCGTCGTCTAGTACCCATAACACTAACCTTAATGAGCTTACTATGGGACTAGGTTGATTTGTGTAAGATTGTCCCCTTATATTTATTATTATTATTATTTATTATGTTTTTTCTGTTTTTTATTTATTTTATTGGTTAATATGTATCCTGTGATTGTGAATAAATGTATCTTTCTTTCTTTAGGTATGAAAAATAAGTGAGCCGCGAGGAAAATACTATTAAAAATACTTTTCACTGATTTGTACTGACAGTTACAGTATCTAATTAAGAAATCATCAAATTACCCCTGGCACCGCGATGACACTTGGAACATATGTCATTATAACTTCACGTGTCCCGCTAATTTGGGGAAGTAAGGGGGGTAAAAGTTCGGTGGGGGTAATAAAAGCAATAAAAACTTAGGTCCGGGACAGTCAAGTTTAGTTATATATGAGTGTGATGTAATACATTCGGGCGGAATGTGATTTTGTTAGCGATATTGAGAAAAGGACTACTGCTTGCTCTGTAGGTATCTGTGTCGTGTTCCTGGGTTCTCCCCTGTTATGCTTAACTACTTTAGCCCTAAATGCTTCATCTGACCTAATGTTTCATTAGACCTAATGCATTTTTTTCTTAAATAGTAAAGTTTATAGGAATACTAGCTTCCGCCCGCGACTTCGTCTGCGTGGACCTGGGAAAAAAACTATCCTATATTTTAATCCAGAGTCATAACCACGAAAATCGAATCTAGAAGTTCGTATTTCTCCGTCTCTATTGCATTTATGGTTTATGGTACTCGAGCGACGGAGACAGAGATATACAAACTATGAGTTTAGATTTTCGTGGTAGCGCCTTAGGCTATAACTATCTTCGTGGAAAATTTCATTAAAATCGCTGTATAAGCGTGATTGAGTAACAAACATCCAAACATCGAAACTTTCGCATTTATAATATTATATAGTAGGATAGAAAAACAATCCTAACCTAATCTATGAGTTCTATATAAAGATAATCCGAAAAATTCACTGTTTGGATGAAATACATTAGGTCTAGTGACACAATAGTTTTTATGAAACGTTAGGGCAAAAGTTAGTAGGTCAAGTGACAGCACCCCGTGTTCCTGGCCCCTATTTCACCAACTTGACAATTGTCACCTGTCACTGACGATTCGTCATATATTGCTTGTTCTAGAAGTTAAGGTGCTTGCTACGTTACTTGTGGAACCAGCAATGTACGGAGAATTGTCGTAGTCAGGTGACAATTGTCAAGTTGGTGAAATAGGGTCCTGGTGTTGAGTTAGGTCACCAGAGATAATGGGGGACCTGCGAGCTGCGTTTGTCTCTAGCTGTTGCCAACGCATTGAATATTAGAATCAATAAAGCGTCGGCAACACGCTTGTTCAGCCGTGTGTCATTATACATACATTTCGTCGAACTGGCTGCTAGATGGCACTGTACCGTTTGCGTCGATTTCTATGTAGCGCTATTAACATTTTTCCGGCTATAATGACCTCTGGACAGTACTATTTGATTATTGTTCAAGTTTTATAGAAGGTAGTTCTATGTTTGACTCAATGAACAGTATTGAATATCGTCGTCTAGTACCCATAGCTCAAGGCTTATTGAGTTTACTATGGGGCTAGTTTAGATTTTTGTAAGATTTTTACTTTACTATTTCTACCCATCCACCAGATGGTGAAGCTGAGGGAATAATCCACCAAGAGCCATTGCTAGCCTCTTTAACATCTCTTGTCATTATTCTTCCAATATAATACAGGGTGACGGGAAATTCGACGTATTCCTTGAAAGGGGTTATTCTATAGCTCATTTGCAATGATTTAGATCCAATCAACCGTGGGTCAAAACTCATTGGTTTGCAAGTTATTCGAGTTTTTAGATTTTTTTTTAGAAAACCCACCTGTCGGCCTAAAACTCGTAATTGTGAAAAAACTAATTAAATTTAGAGCTCAAAAAAAGGATTTATTTAATAGCCAATAAATGACTGATTAAGGAAAATAAAAAACATGCCAAAACTTTTCAAGATATTGCAAAGAAAAGCATTTAAAGTCACAAGTTTTTAAATTTTGTTCCAAATTTTGTAACACTTCGTGGCATCATTTAAAAAAAAAGTATGACAGTTCGCGTAAAAATTACATAAATTAGTTCCTCAGTTCATAAGCTTTCATGAAAGCTACAATTGGCGACATTTTTGTAATAATTCTTAATAATAATGATAATAATAGCGGAGCAAGTAGGCAGCGTGCCTTTGGCGACGCGACACAAACAAACCAATTAAGGGGTGGTATTTTACATGTTACAATGGCTTTGTCTTCGGTTCCTTATCTTATCTTATCTTCTTAGGGTAGGAGTCACTAAAAGTTGCCTTTGGTGTTTTAAGTAATTTATTAGATGGTCTCTTGATTTTCTTTACTTTAATGACAGTCACAAGGAAAGGATTGAAAAGAGTTACTAACAATTTCATTAGTAAATAAAATAATTTAATCAATCATAAAAAATCAACATAATAAGTATCTTATAAAGTCACACTAACCTTAGATACAAGAAAGTAAAAAGAAAGACTTAATTAAAACTAAACTGCCTAATAATTATCTTTAAAAAAACAAGTCTTGCTCAAACTGCCTGCCTCGGTTTCGTATGCAAGCATGAAGCCTTTTTCGAACTTCAGTGATTGTCACTCGCGTCGAAAGCCCTTCTTTCATTGTTTGTGCAGCTGCTTCAATTTTTTGCCGTAACTCTTCAACGTTATTTATCGGTGTGTCGTAAACCAACGCCTTCATGTGACCCCAGATGTAAAAGTCACATTGAGTTAAATCTGGACTTCTGGCTGGCCAAGGGGTTGGGCCACCTCGACCAATCCATCTTCTTGGGTAGTGCTGATCCATCCATTCTCGCACACCTCGGTGAAAGTGAGCAGGGCAGCCATCGTGTTGATAAACCATATTCAATCTTGTGGCAAGTGGCACATCCTCCAGTAATGTGGGTAACTCTTCCTTTAAAAAATGTTCGTACGCGATGCCGTTTAATCGCGCTGGCAGAAAGAACGGTCCGATCAAATTGTCGTGCACGATTCCCATCCACACGTTCAAAGAAAATCTTTGCTGATGAGCTCCTTCATTGGATTTTCTTGGGTTTTGACCTTTAGGCGCCCAAAAGTGCAGATTGTGGTAGTTTGTAATTCCGTCACGGTCGAAATTGGATTCATCGGTCCATAAAATTCTCTTCAGGTAATCGGGGTCTTCAGCATCAGTATTAATTAAAAATCTGCAGAAATCCACCCTTCTTGCTGGGTCTCCCTCTTCAATTGCGTGGACTGGAGCAAAATGATATGGATACTGCCGAGCTGAGTGCAGGGTAAACCACACCTTCCACTGAGAAATACCGAGCCGGTTAGCAACAATTCTCGTCGAGGTAGTGCCGACTGCTCGGAAACACTGTAGGATTTGTTCCTCTTCAGCAGGATCATAAATTAAAGGTCTTCCAGCATCAGCTTGGCTGCGTCGAACTGTTCCTTTTTCCCGAATAAGTCGATACGTCGTCCCAAACACACTTCTGTGAGGTAAGCGGCGGTTAGGGAAACGACGTTGGTACTCTCTTCTAGCTGCAGCGGAGTCACCATCACAGAGTCCGTAACAATAAATGATGTCTGCGTATTCTGCAAATTCGTAAGCAGCCATTTGCAAAGGAAGCTTAGTTGTCAATAATCGTCCGAATTGGAAAGAAAGTTGAAACTAACTGATTGATTACTTAATGCATGAAGAATTATCAAGCCTAGTTTAGTCCCTCTCCCAGGTACTCCCCCACCTCATGAAAATGAATAAGATAAGGAAAAAAATACATAAAAACCAAAATTAACAATTAACCTAATGACCCTTAACTGGTTTTTTGTGTCGCGTCGCCGAAGGCACGCTGCCTACCTGCTCCGCTATTATTATTAAAAATTATTACAAAAATATCGCCAATTGTACCTTTCATGAAAGCTTATGAACTGAGGAACTAATTTATGTAATTTTTACGCGAAGTGTCATACTTTTTTTTCAAATAATGCCTCGAAGTGTTACAAAATTTGGAACAAAATTTAAAACCATGTGACTTTAAATGCTTTTCTTTGCAATATCTTGAAAAGTTTTGGCATGTTTTTTATTTTCCAGTCATTTATTGGCTATTAAATAAATCCTTTTTTGAGGTCTAAATTTAATTAGTTTTTTCACAATTACGAGTTTTATGCCAAAAGGTGGGTTTTCTTAAAAAAACTCTAAAAACTCGAATAACTTGCAAACCAATGAGTTTTGACCCCCGGTTGACTGGATCTAAATCATTGCAAATGAGCTATAGAATAACCCCTTTCAAGGAATACGTCGAATTTCCCGTCACCCTGTATACTGTTGTTTTCTTTATGTTGCCATTCTCTCATACTGTGTCTATTAGTTAATCTATTGTTGTGTTGCCTTCTGTTTCTTCACCAAATGGACTCTGCGGAAGACCAGCGCTGGCTATTAAAGTCAGCATCATGCTGAGCGGAGTCCATTACTTGACATGGCCTAGGCCGTTTTTTCGTCTTTATCGTATGCGTGTTTGTATTAAGTAATGCTGTCACGAATTAATAAATAAATAAATCAATATTTTCGGATAATCTTACACAAATCGACCTAGTCCCAAACTAAGAAAAGCCCAAAAATAAGTATCGATTTAACCCTCTCATAAATAAGTACCGAAACCTCAATCCGCTGACATAAGAACGATAGGACATATCTATGAGTACTAAAGTGGCATACTAAATAAATAAATAACTATAAACATAAACATACTTATATAGATAAATAAATACTTAAATACAGCCATGACTCAGGTCAGGAACACATACTCGTGCTCATCACACAAATAAATGCCCTTACCGGGGTTCGAACCTGGGACCTCTAGCTTTGTAGGCAGGGTCACTACCAACTAGGCTAAACCGGTCGTCAATGACCGACATAAAAAATTAATGAATGAATGAATGAAAATTAAATGGGAATGATTTGAATTTGAATTGGAATTTCTGAATTTCTACCTCGCGCACCTCTCCTATACTAAGTCGCAAGGCTTTGGTAGATATTCACCCTTAAAGGGCCATTTGCATGGTGCAACAACTCGATGCGATTTTCATTACACTGCGGGGTTACGGGTTAGCGAAATACGATGAATTTAATGAAACCCTGTATAAGTATAGCTCGCGGTATTTGATCTCCCAAAGTATTGTGGAACCGCCCTGTGCAACCTGAACTGAGTCAACGTGGACTGGGGCGAAAATAGAAAAAAAAATGAAAACAACAATTTTTGTTGCGAGGCAGCCGATTGGAACAGCGGTTGCCTGAAAATGTGTACGCTGATTATATAATGAAATGGTGTTCTAAATCAAATAACTGGCAACAATTTTTTTTTCACCAGCCCCCCCTCCAATTTCCGCCCCAGTCCACAACGCTTTAGGAGCTCAAATACCGCGAGCCATCCGGTTGACTCTTTGACACTACAAACTACGCATCATTGATTTAACTACTGCAGTGCAATAAAACTCGCATGCGAGTTGTTGCACTAGCAAATTGGCCCTTCCGGATGCAACCAGGATGACGAAAAGATGAAGACTGTAATTTTTTATACATTATAAAGTGCTGGTGACAAAAAGAAAGGCTCAAAATATAACACATATTCGGTTCTCACGGTACATTATGCATTGTGTTGGGAAAATATACTAAAACACAGTGAATCTGGGTCAAAAGCTTCGCGCAGGCATTCTCACAGAAAGCTTGTTAAGCTCCGAGGTTAGAACTGCGAGTTTTAAGATACGGGGTTATTATATAAAAGCTTTGCTAGTTTTTTACGAAACTGTTTATACTTGCAATGCTATTGTAAGATGTAAGTATGCTTGTGGTTGGTAAGGATACGTTACTGCAATTCTACATAGTTTTGAATGAATTAATGGATGAATGAAATATTTTATTTCAGGTCTTCACCGACCCATATAAGAGGTGTTTGTTAGAGTAGGTGTATTAGGTATGCAAAAATTTATAAATGCTGTAAAGTTGGGTGATTTTCCGAAGTTTGCAGAATTTTATTTAGCAAGCAAATAATAATATATCGAGACTTGGCATATTTATTACAGGCGCATCTCTATTGTCGAGGCATTAGAGACGTGTTCAGATATTTGTGAGCACTTTGACCGCTGCGATTTATCTGATGGTGACCTGTACATAAGATATTTTTTATGGGATGAAATAATCTAGACCACTGCGAAATTATCAGGCGATCACAACCGCGCCAAAACCAAAGCTATAAACGGAAAAGTTGAACGGATCCCAAATAACTGCGGATAACAATTGCGAGCAATTCAATTTTAAGAATACAAATTTAATGGTAGCTCGGTGCGAGCGGGACTCGTAGAGAAGGACAGAAAACCATTTTTCCCACGTCATTTAAGATGGAGAGAGACGCCGGCTGTCATAGAAAATATGATTTATACGTGAAGCAACGTTGTCTTTGAACCTACACAATACAAATTTTATTTATTGTTCACCAAAATAAATTAAAACAACACAAGGACCTAAACGCTTTACAATGGTAGACTAAACGGCAGTCTTATCGCTAATGAGCAAAATCTTCCAGACAATTTTTGGGTAGTGTAAAATGTACAACACAAAAAGAAAAAAAAAGAACAATTAAATGAGTAATTGATTGAAACTAAATATGGATTGATTGCAAAATTCAATGAATTTATTAATTACTTAGGCAAACAAAATACAGAAATGAATATATATTATTAAGAATCAAACTAACGCATAGACAAACACAAAGCTTCTAACTCATTTTAAAATGAAAATCTCGGCGCCTGCACATCGATCACAGTTTGTTTAATGAGAAAACACGCAGGATAGTCTTTATAAAGTAAAGTTTATGATATACAAATACTTATGAAGGAACCACACATGAATTACACAAGAAACCATTGACACGTAATAAAACAATCAGTGTGCGAATAATTTACAGAAAGCGTTTTTAGGGTTCCATACCCAAAGGGTAAAAACGGGACCCTATTACTAAGACTTCGCTCTCCGTCTGTCTGTCTGTCACCAGGCTGTATCTCAAGAACCGCGATAGCTAGACAGTTGAAATTTTCACAGATGATGTATTTCTGTTGCCGCTATAACAACAAATAGTAAATACAAAATAAAATAAATATTTAAGGGGGGCTCCCATACAATAAACGTTTATTTATTTATTTATTTAAACTTTATTGCACAAAAGAAAACTTATCGTACAAAAGGCGGACTTAATGCCATATGGCATTCTCTACCAGTCAAACCTTAAGGCAAAGCGGAAAAGATTGTGGGGTTTGTTTTTTTCAGGCTGTATCTTGAACTTCAGATTGAACGTTTGTTTTTTTCAGGCTGTATCTCAAGAACCGCGATAGCTAGACAATTGAAATTTTCACAAATTATGTATTTCTGTTGCTGCTGTAACAACAAATACTAAAAACAAAACTAAATAAATATTGAAGGGGGCCTCCCATGCAACAAACGCGTTTTTTTTGCTGTTTTTGTAGATAATGGAACGGAACCCTACGTGCGCGAGTCCGACTCGCACTACACCGGTTTTTTATTTTTATTTTTTATTATTATGGGAAAGTCTTACACAAATCAGCCTAGTTCCAAACTAAGCAAAGCTTGTACTATGGGTACTAGACGGCGATAAACATAATTATATAGATAAATAAATACCTAAATACATAGAAAATCCATGACACAGGAGCAAATGTCCGTGGCTCATCACACAAATAAATGCCCTTACCGGGATTCGAACCCAGGACCTCTTGCTTCGTAGGCAGGGTCACTAGTCAACAAACAGATTGTTTAAGAACGAAGATAAAATTATACATTAACAAAACGCCGCGCCGACCAGCTTGCCAGCGCCCGTGCACCGCGGAGGTCGGTGTGCGCGTCGTTTGGTTATTATGTAGGAAATCATTTTAACCTTTTCACCGCCAAAGACGATTCACGTCATCGGCAAATCGTGCCATTAGTGCCCCTGACGCCAGAGCCATATACATAAATAAATAAATAATAAATAAATATAAGAGGACAATCTTACACAAATCGACCTAGTCCCATAGTAAACTCAGTAAGGCTTGTGTTATGGGTACTAGACGACGATATATATAATAGATATAAATACTTAAAAACATAGAAAACATCCATGACTCAGAAACAAATATTCATGCTCATCACACAAATATTTGCCTTTACCGGGATTCGAACCCAGGACCTTCAGCTTCGTAGGCAGCGTCACTACCCACTACACTAACCGGTCGTCATATTAAAATAAAGATAATAATACCAAACATTATAAAAGAGTTCTAGAAGTGGTTTTTATTGATTTTTGGCGGCGAGTCACTTCGTCACCTGGCGGTGAAAAGGTTTAGGGTCGCCAGGACGGTCGACTCAAGTCGACTCTGCATACAAAGGTGGTTTTGTTCTCATTTTAAAACGACATGCTAGAATAACTTGTTACTTTATGGAGAATTGGCGCCTTCTTCCCGGCAACCCTTACGTTTATTGGTTATAGTTATTTCAAAATGTATGTAGGTATTAGAATAAAACTGTCAGTATCCTCGTAAAATACGGATACAGTGATAAAGCTGATAAAGGCTGTTACCACTGTACTCGTATGTACATATTATGCATGTTGTTACCAGCACACTTAAAATTAAGTTTATATATTTTAAAGAGTGTTTTATTCGCCAACAAACTGTCTTGCAGTTTGGCGAAGTTGTATGTTTGTGCAATGTAACAAAGTTTTTGGAAAAAAAAAAAAAAAAAAAAAAAAAAAAAAAAAAAGGTTTGTGTGGCAGCCGCAACAGCGAGCCTCGCGGAAACGACGACGATTCCGCTCGCGAAAATACATCAGGGAAACGATCTGACACTTACACCGACTGAAATGAATTCGGATCGAGAGTCGGCCATTTGGCACTATTATATAGGTGTCGCTGTTAACGAAAGGTCTCGCTGTTATTCTGTATCGACAATACTCGATGATTAACAAAATAATTATGGCAAATAAAAATATGGTGTTTAGAAAAACCAAAATGTTTATACAGATAGTTTCATGTACAACCTTTTTTTATATAGTTAAGTAAAGATATTTGTAAGTTGTAATATTGTAACACTAATATAAACTAACGTAACGTACGGAAGAGTGGTGTCTCTTAACACTCGTATCTTGAATACCTAAAAAAGTGGCATCGTCCTAGATACTGTTAAACAAGTTGTAGTTAATGAATACATATTTTTTTAATACAGTTGCTCAAAAAGTGCTTCTTTACGTAGCTGTTTAGCGTGCAGAAAGTTTGCTGTCGCGAACTAGTGCTTTTTACTTTCACGCCACTCAATAATTGCACAAATTGTACAAATTGCTGCAATTGTTGTAGCAAATTTTTTGTAAGATGTTTCTCTCTTGTAGTGGTGCAATAAAGAGTATTTATTATTATTTATTATTGTACCATTAATTGATATGTCAATCCATACTAATATTATAAATGCGAAAGTGTGTCTGTCTGTCTGTCTGTCTGTCTGTCTGTCTGTTACCTCTTCACGCTTAAACCGCTGAACCGATTGCGATGAAATTTGGTATCGAGATAGTTTGAGTCCCGGGGAAGGACATAGGATAGTTTTTATCCCCGAAATCATCCCTTAAGGGGGTGAAAGTTTGTATGGGGCTGCGCGATATAAACGAGTTCCACGCGGACGGAGTCGCGGGCAGAAGCTAGTAAAAAATAAATAAGATAGAACTGTATTAAAAAAAATATGATTTTTGAACAACTTCATTATTTTTCAACTGTATTACAATGATGTGAATGATGTTACTTACAGAATCCATACTAATATTATAAATGCGAAAGTGTGTCTGTCTGTCTGTCTGTCTGTCTGTCTGTCTGTTACCTCTTCACGCTTAAACCGCTGAACCGATTGCGATGAAATTTGGTATGGAGATAGTTTGAATCTCGGGGAAGGACATAGGATAGTTTTTATCCTGGAAATCACCCCCTAAGGGGATGAAATGGGGGGTTGAAGTTTGTATGGAGCTGCGATATAAACGATTTCCACGCGGACGGAGTCGCGGGCAGAAGCTAGTTAATAATATATGTAAAAGTTTCGAATTCCTTACTTGTTGTTTTACTTATATTTTCGCAACTGTATTAAAAAACGTCGTTCAATACACGTGCGGAAATGTTCTTCACTCGTCCCGTATCTCGGTACTCGTGACGTAATGAAATACTTTCCACACTAGCATCGAAATGTACCTACTATTGTATTTTTCTTTTGATTTTGACTTTCTAAGACGAACCATATACCGCTGAGCATTGTGGTTTATTTACGATCTAGTATTTTTTTTCATGTGTAAGTGATTCTTACAGGTGGACTGATGACCTGGTAAAGGTTGCGGGAGTCCGCTGGATCGGTCACTTTGGCACTCTTTGGGGGAGGCCTATGTCCAGCAGTGAACGTCTTTTGGCTGATATGATGAAGTGATTCTTCAGATTGCTGGGTGCCAAAGCGGACTCCGGGCTTCTTTAGGGTACAGCCGTGAAAAACGTTAGGAAGATTTTAAATGATTGCTGAATTATTTGTAATGGGAGGTAAATACAATTTACTGCCTGCAATTACATAGCACAATTACTGGCTCAATATCTATTTTGAAATTATGTACGTATATCGCAATTGACACCTATAATAAACAATATGATACAGAGAAAGAATATAATGGAAAAATAAACCATCTTCGTCTGTAGCCCCCGACAGGATTCGAACCTGCGACCTTTCTATTAACGCTAGACTGCTCTAACAACTGAGCTACGATACCTATAATGTTCGAAGTCGGTAAAGGAGAAGTCTCTATGATGCCATGAATAGTTCGGTTTCTGCTCATAAATGACAGAAATATTAACTCAAAGAGGCTGTTTAAATGTAAAAAAAGCTTGTACTTAGATATTTATTTGCCAAAAGCAAACTATCCTAAACAATTGAAATAAATTGTAAAACTTTCGGAAAGCCAGATCTAAAAGGTTACATTTAGCAAACATAACTACCCTAACAATGCAATTGTCTGCCAACAAACCGCACTGTGGTTTGGCAGATTTGTATCTAGCTTCAAGTATGTAAGAAAAAAGAGAATAAACATTTATTTCATTTCATTTTCATTTCATGCCGCTGCGTGTGTATTTTTTCTATTAAAATAAGATTTACAATCGCTTATCCAGTATCTTTGTTTAGTTTGTTATCTACGTTAGCCAAGTTATCCAAGTCCACGGACTGACTCTTATTTTGTGAATAATAAAGTTGAATTTGGTAGTATAGCGTGTCTATTTTTTGGTTAGCGGCGAAGACGGTATGTTTGCTTAGGCCGGATCTCGTTGACGGAACGACTTTTTGAAAGGATAACAGGGTCGCTGCCTAGTTTTCAGTGTAAACTCACACAAAAACAGTGCTTGGGTTCCGATTTATCACTGTGAAGTGAATATAAGTTGGAATTGGGTCCAGATTTCAATTTCATAACTTGCTCCTAGAACAGCTGTTCGATTACGTCACGCATTGTACTTTACAGTCCCCCTGGCTTTGTAGGGGACTACAGCCAAATGTAAAAATATGGATGCATACAACTTACTCATAAATTTGTCTTGCTCTTAGCCTATAGAGACTACGTTTCTGTCGGCGGATTAAAGTTTTGGTAAATATTTATGAGAGGATTAATTCGATACATGTTTTTGCACTTGACTGTATGCGCGTCAATATGCAAAATGAAAGTTCATTTGTCCTAAAGTACGTCCTAAAGTTACGTGATCATCCCTATGTATATTAACACACTAGCTTCCGCCCGCGACTTAGTCTGCGTGGACCCGGGATAAAAACTATTCTATATTTTAATCCAAGCTGTAAACTATCTTCGTGCAAAATTTCATCCAAATCGGTTGAGCCGCTTAGGCGTGATTGAGTAACAAACATGTAAACATCTAAACATCCAAACATCCAAACCTTCACATTTATAATATTAGTAGGATTCGCTGCCAAAAATCGCTACGCGCTACGCTCGTAGACCCCGTGGTTGTTTTCCTGTATATAGCGGAAATTGCCTACGGCGTAGGCAACCGCTGGGCGGGTACTTGGCAGTAAAAGTGTTAAATCGTTTGAGTTAGGAATGATGCGACTGAATTTGAACTAAAACGCTTTCAGTGCCAGACACCCATTAGGTGGTTGCTTACCGCTAAATTCAAAGAATCTTATTACATGCATACATATAATCACGCCCGTTTCCCGGAGGGCTAGGCAGAAATCACGGATCTGCACTTGCCACGATCTTGACAAATATTTTTTGCTTCATTCACTTTCATGACATTCTTCATACTTGCTCCAAGAACAACGTTATTTCACGATAAATATTGGATCGAATCGGTGTAATAAGCAGCCATATTAAAATGTAGAAACGGCAGGAAGCTTGGATGAGATTTAATTTCCTAAAGGCCGATCCCAGTGGCACAGTTGAGAAAATACAGCAGAACTTTCACATACTTCATGATTCCGAAAACCGTGTTCGACTGAAGGTATTTATTGTTTTTCAGGATTTAATCCCAACTTAAGCTACGATAGAATATTATAATATCCTGAAAAATCGTCTCACCCATCTTATACTTTGGCACGGATACGCGCTAAACCTATAGTTTCATCAAAAGGAATTTTATGTCTCAAGGTCTTTTGTTTGGCGAGTTTTGACATCCGCATACGATGGGTTAAACCATCCGCGTCCAACCTGTTGTTTAGTGGAAATAGCTTTCGGAATTTGGGATCATCGGAATATTGACGCTTTTGGAAAAATTATTCATTGAAACTTGTGTGTTCCTATTTAGTTACATGTGAAATTAAGCATTTGAACGCCAACGCTAAATGTGTTACGTATTGTCGTGTTCACGGCGACAATATTGCGTGCGCTAGCATTTGCACCTTCACGCTTTCAATTAAGATTCACATTCAATACGGCCTGACTGAAAAACAAATGCAATTTAGATGGACGCTTCACTGGAGTCTTACACATGGAACAATTGTTGGCGTGTAGATCAATTTCGTGAGAGAAGAATGCCGTCTAAAAGGATATAAGGCTTGTAAAACTTACCCTACTGGATCAGTGTGTACTGTAGCAAAGGACACATCTCAATACAGTTAACTGGTCATTGCGTCAAGTCTTCCCTTGATGTGGCCTTACCTGAAACGGGGAAAGCACCTTAATGCCAGTCACTTATCGCTTGGTTATACTTATTAAATATTATTAATTCTAGAAGGTAAATAAGAGCCTACCTATTTATATTACAAGTGTAACGCGACTTCGCGTCAATAAATAAAAGATGGGGATAATTTTACACAGTAGTAAGTAGGTAGAGTCTGTCAAGGGACGTCCCCTGAAAAATGGCGGCAAATAAAAATAAAACACATAATGCTGGTAACACCAAACGTAGGCAGCGTTAGGCACTCATAACTGACAGTTTACTTATGGATGAAATTGTTGCAATAACATAAACAATTAGATAATAATGCTGTGGTCACGACTCGCTCGACAGACTCTAGTTATTAGAAAGGTTTGGAATAGCTCTCAATTCATACACACTTGGCTTAATTGTATTGCAAAAATGACACCCTCAATCCCAATCCTTTTGAGATCGAGTATTAAGTGATGACATATTATATTCTTTCCCTCCAGCCACTTTCGAAACTGGTTTAGTAAACAGATTTATTTTTCGTCACACGAAACCTGATTTCCTAAAAATAACACACGCAACCATTTATCGGAGGGATGCTATACTATTGTATTTTTCTTTTGATTTTGACTTTCTAAGACGAACCATATACCGCTGAGCATTGTGGTTTATTTACGATCTAGTATTTTTTTTCATGTGTAAGTGATTCTTACAGGTGGACTGATGACCTGGTAAAGGTTGCGGGAGTCCGCTGGATCGGTCACTTTGGCACTCTTTGGGGGAGGCCTATGTCCAGCAGTGAACGTCTTTTGGCTGATATGATGAAGTGATTCTTCAGATTGCTGGGTGCCAAAGCGGACTCCGGGCTTCTTTAGGGTACAGCCGTGAAAAACGTTAGGAAGATTTTAAATGATTGCTGAATTATTTGTAATGGGAGGTAAATACAATTTATTGCCTGCAATTACATAGCACAATTACTGGCTCAATATCTATTTTGAAATTATGTACGTATATCGCAATTGACACCTATAATAAACAATATGATACAGAGAAAGAATATAATGGAAAAATAAACCATCTTCGTCTGTAGCCCCCGACAGGATTCGAACCTGCGACCTTTCTATTAACGCTAGACTGCTCTAACAACTGAGCTACGATACCTATAATGTTCGAAGTCGGTAAAGGAGAAGTCTCTATGATGCCATGAATAGTTCGGTTTCTGCTCATAAATGACAGAAATATTAACTCAAAGAGGCTGTTTAAATGTAAAAAAAGCTTGTACTTAGATATTTATTTGCCAAAAGCAAACTATCCTAAACAATTGAAATAAATTGTAAAACTTTCGGAAAGCCAGATCTAAAAGGTTACATTTAGCAAACATAACTACCCTAACAATGCAATTGTCTGCCAACAAACCGCACTGTGGTTTGGCAGATTTGTATCTAGCTTCAAGTATGTAAGAAAAAAGAGAATAAACATTTATTTCATTTCATTTTCATTTCATGCCGCTGCGTGTGTATTTTTTCTATTAAAATAAGATTTACAATCGCTTATCCAGTATCTTTGTTTAGTTTGTTATCTACGTTAGCCAAGTTATCCAAGTCCACGGACTGACTCTTATTTTGTGAATAATAAAGTTGAATTTGGTAGTATAGCGTGTCTATTTTTTGGTTAGCGGCGAAGACGGTATGTTTGCTTAGGCCGGATCTCGTTGACGGAACGACTTTTTGAAAGGATAACAGGGTCGCTGCCTAGTTTTCAGTGTAAACTCACACAAAAACAGTGCTTGGGTTCCGATTTATCACTGTGAAGTGAATATAAGTTGGAATTGGGTCCAGATTTCAATTTCATAACTTGCTCCTAGAACAGCTGTTCGATTACGTCACGCATTGTACTTTACAGTCCCCCTGGCTTTGTAGGGGACTACAGCCAAATGTAAAAATATGGATGCATACAACTTACTCATAAATTTGTCTTGCTCTTAGCCTATAGAGACTACGTTTCTGTCGGCGGATTAAAGTTTTGGTAAATATTTATGAGAGGATTAATTCGATACATGTTTTTGCACTTGACTGTATGCGCGTCAATATGCAAAATGAAAGTTCATTTGTCCTAAAGTACGTCCTAAAGTTACGTGATCATCCCTATGTATATTAACACACTAGCTTCCGCCCGCGACTTAGTCTGCGTGGACCCGGGATAAAAACTATTCTATATTTTAATCCAAGCTGTAAACTATCTTCGTGCAAAATTTCATCCAAATCGGTTGAGCCGCTTAGGCGTGATTGAGTAACAAACATGTAAACATCTAAACATCCAAACATCCAAACCTTCACATTTATAATATTAGTAGGATTCGCTGCCAAAAATCGCTACGCGCTACGCTCGTAGACCCCGTGGTTGTTTTCCTGTATATAGCGGAAATTGCCTACGGCGTAGGCAACCGCTGGGCGGGTACTTGGCAGTAAAAGTGTTAAATCGTTTGAGTTAGGAATGATGCGACTGAATTTGAACTAAAACGCTTTCAGTGCCAGACACCCATTAGGTGGTTGCTTACCGCTAAATTCAAAGAATCTTATTACATGCATACATATAATCACGCCCGTTTCCCGGAGGGCTAGGCAGAAATCACGGATCTGCACTTGCCACGATCTTGACAAATATTTTTTGCTTCATTCACTTTCATGACATTCTTCATACTTGCTCCAAGAACAACGTTATTTCACGATAAATATTGGATCGAATCGGTGTAATAAGCAGCCATATTAAAATGTAGAAACGGCAGGAAGCTTGGATGAGATTTAATTTCCTAAAGGCCGATCCCAGTGGCACAGTTGAGAAAATACAGCAGAACTTTCACATACTTCATGATTCCGAAAACCGTGTTCGACTGAAGGTATTTATTGTTTTTCAGGATTTAATCCCAACTTAAGCTACGATAGAATATTATAATATCCTGAAAAATCGTCTCACCCATCTTATACTTTGGCACGGATACGCGCTAAACCTATAGTTTCATCAAAAGGAATTTTATGTCTCAAGGTCTTTTGTTTGGCGAGTTTTGACATCCGCATACGATGGGTTAAACCATCCGCGTCCAACCTGTTGTTTAGTGGAAATAGCTTTCGGAATTTGGGATCATCGGAATATTGACGCTTTTGGAAAAATTATTCATTGAAACTTGTGTGTTCCTATTTAGTTACATGTGAAATTAAGCATTTGAACGCCAACGCTAAATGTGTTACGTATTGTCGTGTTCACGGCGACAATATTGCGTGCGCTAGCATTTGCACCTTCACGCTTTCAATTAAGATTCACATTCAATACGGCCTGACTGAAAAACAAATGCAATTTAGATGGACGCTTCACTGGAGTCTTACACATGGAACAATTGTTGGCGTGTAGATCAATTTCGTGAGAGAAGAATGCCGTCTAAAAGGATATAAGGCTTGTAAAACTTACCCTACTGGATCAGTGTGTACTGTAGCAAAGGACACATCTCAATACAGTTAACTGGTCATTGCGTCAAGTCTTCCCTTGATGTGGCCTTACCTGAAACGGGGAAAGCACCTTAATGCCAGTCACTTATCGCTTGGTTATACTTATTAAATATTATTAATTCTAGAAGGTAAATAAGAGCCTACCTATTTATATTACAAGTGTAACGCGACTTCGCGTCAATAAATAAAAGATGGGGATAATTTTACACAGTAGTAAGTAGGTAGAGTCTGTCAAGGGACGTCCCCTGAAAAATGGCGGCAAATAAAAATAAAACACATAATGCTGGTAACACCAAACGTAGGCAGCGTTAGGCACTCATAACTGACAGTTTACTTATGGATGAAATTGTTGCAATAACATAAACAATTAGATAATAATGCTGTGGTCACGACTCGCTCGACAGACTCTAGTTATTAGAAAGGTTTGGAATAGCTCTCAATTCATACACACTTGGCTTAATTGTATTGCAAAAATGACACCCTCAATCCCAATCCTTTTGAGATCGAGTATTAAGTGATGACATATTATATTCTTTCCCTCCAGCCACTTTCGAAACTGGTTTAGTAAACAGATTTATTTTTCGTCACACGAAACCTGATTTCCTAAAAATAACACACGCAACCATTTATCGGAGGGATGCTATACTATTGTATTTCCTGGCGGTTTGCCCTTCGGGCATCTTAACCTACGTAATTAACGAACCTAATCTACGTAGTGTTTTGCAAACGCAATGCCAGGCTGGTGTACTACAGTTACTTCCACAGTGTTATGTCCTACGGAATCCTGTTGTGGGGCAAAGCGGCTGATATCCAGACCATATCCGTGCAACAGAAACGAGCTGTACGAATTCCATATACGAACTAAAAGCTCGAGATTCTCTCAGGGACAAATTTAAGGAGGCAAACATTCTTACTGTAGCATGCCAATACATTCTTGAGAATATCATGTATTTGCGGAAAAACCTTCATGAGTTCAAACTCAACAGTGATATCCACGACTACAACACCAGAAGTAAAAACAAGATCGCAGTGAAGGCCAGTCGTCTCCGCTAGGTTAGCACGTCGTTCGTGCGGAACTGCATACGTTTTTACAATAAAATACCCACCGAAATTGGTAATTTACCATACAGTAAATTTAAGTCTCATGTTAAAAGTAATTTGCTAAGCAAGGCGTATCATACTTTCAACGATTTCTTAAACGACAAAAATGCCTTTAAGCCAGTAGTAGTCTAATTCTATTAGGAATATACCTAAATACATGTAGATGATTACTGAATTAATATCATTAACTTCTGTTAATGCTGATACAGATCTTATATCGAATGTAATGGTCATATTTTGCAATTTTGTTTTGTTTACATTAACTTAGTGACATTTAGTTTGTTAACCTTTTATGTAAGTATAATTTTAAATTATTATTGTGTAAGATTATTATTGTGTAAGATTATTATTGTGTAAGATTATTATTATTTTATTGTAAATTACCGTTTGACATGTAAAAGTGCCCTTGTGGCCTATTTGCAGAATAAATAATTTTATTGAGAGATAGATAGAGATTCTCTATAG
This sequence comes from Epinotia ramella, assembly GCA_947578815.1. NCBI lineage: Eukaryota > Metazoa > Arthropoda > Insecta > Lepidoptera > Tortricidae > Epinotia > Epinotia ramella. The sequence continues at coordinate 1,280,499 of OX388221.1, forward strand.
GAAACCCATTTCAAATCAATCAAATCAAATCAATTTATATATATATATCAATCTAGTCGCCTACTAGTCGGGAAAGCCGACTATCCGGTCTCATTTGTAGTCGGCGACTAGTCGGCTAAATGTGCCGATTAGTCGGCACTTTATGGATCACAGGAAAACGAGACAAAAAATAAGTAAACTGCCATTTTTTACCATTCGTTTCATATTTTACTCAAATACAGATTTATTATCACATTTGGTACTTTAAACGCATGCAGACAGCGCGACGGCATAGCGAAACGAAGTTTCCCGATCGCACCCGAACTTAGCCGAAGTCCACGATCGGTCTAGCCGACTAGTCGACCGACTAGTCAGCCTTCTAGGCGGCCGACTAGTCGGCTAGTCGGCTAGTCGGCTAAACCCATAGTCGGCCCATCTCTAGTGTCCTATAATGAAAACATTTTTTTCAATCTGTTTCGAAAGTGGCTGAACGGTATTTTTTATTGAGTACCAGCTTCCACTCGCCTTGCGTCTTACTTCGTTTGCGTCTTCATCTTTAATTTTAATTAGGGCTATTTATAAACTATCTCCGTGCATATCCAAATCCGTTTAAGCGTGATTGAGTTTTTTTTTTTCTGGTAGTGGCTTCCAAGTTGTGAGAGCTTATATCACTGCGACCATCGCCACTAACTACAATTCTTGGTCAAGTCCTGGGAACTCGAAGAATTGCCTCAAGAAAATTGATCTCCTCCGGGCACATGATGTGTTTGCCCCCAAAGGAATTACGGCTGCGCATAAGGCAAGAGCAATCGGTTAGGATGTGTGTAGGCGTCTCCTCCGCTTCAAGACAGTGATTGAGTTACAAACATCCAAACTTACGCATTTATAATATTAGTTGGATTATGGACAATTTCACACACTCTACTCGCCACCAGAAATGTAAAACCACATAACGACAGACCTATTAGAGGTGTTATAATTCCTGCGGTATTCTATAAGGTAGAGGTATACTTCCTAGGTCTGCCGCAAAAGGAGCTAGTTCCTTTCGGTCTAAACTAGCAGACCGAAAGGACCGTCGTGCTTAGTGCAAGTTGCAGATACTTAAGTGGCAGTGGGCGGGACACATTCCACGTAAAACCGATGGCCGTTATGGCGGAAACGTACTCGACTGGCAACCACGTACCGGCAGGCGCAGCGTGGGTCCCCCCACAAGGTCGACTGATGATCTGGTAAAGGTCGCGGGAGTCCGCTTGTTACACTCTCGTGGCACTCTTTGGGTGCCTATATCCAGCAGTGAACGTCTTTCAGCTGATATGATGATGATATGTCAGAGTGCAGCCGTGAGAACTGCACGCTGACAGCAAGCTAGGGGACTGAATAGTTGGCTTGAAGTTTCGATGCAGTTAACCAACTGCGAAAAGAACTGCATTCAAACTGAACATTAGCAGCCAGAAAGCAAACGAAACGCAGTCCGCCTGTAACGGCCCTACTAGTTCCTAGTTCCTTGCGACTCTATCTGACGAAGTTTAGCCGTTAATCAACTGCGAAAGAACTGCATTCAAACTGAACATTTGCAGCCAGAAAGCAAACGAAACGCAGTCCGCCTGTAACGGCCCTACTAGTTCCTAGTTCCTTGCGACTCTATCTGACAATGTTTAGGCGTTAATCAACTGCGAAAGAACTTCATTCAAACTGCACATTTGCAGCCAGAAAGCAGTCGAAACACAGTTCACCTGTAACGGCCCTACTAGTTCCTTGCGACTCTATCTGACGATGTTTAGCCAACTGTATAATCAATCATAATAAATACATGATACTAATATTACCAAAACATTCACAGCTAAAATCTCGCTCAGTCGCTCCTTGCCTTGTTATCAAATAAAGCGACAAATTGCTCAAATTGAGCACTGAGCGAGATTTCTGAGCATTAATCCCGTGCCTTTGAACGTGATTGCTTATAATTATTTGGCTGGAGCAATAGAGTCTGCTTAATTTGTTGGAAGTGGATAAGTGGTATCGATTATGACCCTTAAGATCCGTTTCTACAGCTAGTTGAATAAAAACTGGTTACATTCAATAAAGCCAAAACGGAGATTACTTTATCCCAATGCCATAACATTAACAGTAAATTATATTAACAAAAGACAATAATTAAAAATTTGTAAATACAATATATGTAGTAACTTATATTTAATTAGGATTTAAAACTAGGCCTTATTGATCATAGAAAATTATGACTTCACTATTCTGTATTTCCCGTCAGAGTTCATACTAACACACCATTGTTGACGTTTCATAAAAGCTTGCAGATTTGACTGCCTATACCAATGATGTACTTAATATAAATAAGTTTCTAACAAAAAAAACATTTTTGGTACTAGCCTTTATTGCCGACTGTACTTTTCTGTATACCATCATCAACGACACATTGAGACGATTCAAACGAGCCCAAACTCAAAGGGGTTACGTCGGTTAAATACTGAATTCCCATGGCCACCTTCTGTCTCCATCATCAGATCAGCTCGATGGTACCATTATATTGAATTGTCATCCAAACTATGTACTAACACCCAAAATACCCAAAGTTAATATAAAACTTGTAAAAAGATGTAGATACGTTGTCTATAGGAAATACCGTGTTTAAAAACTGCCACCAAATCTGACATACGTTTCCATTGACGAGACGAAACTGAGGCAAGTTGGTGCAATTGATTCGCTTATAACCTATCTACCTCTTTTTAGGGTTCCGTACCCAAGGGTAAAAACGGTAACCTTTTACTAAGGCTCCTCTGTCCGTCCGTGTGTCACCAGGCTGTATCTCATGATTGTTTTTTTTGCCGTTTTTATAGATAATGGTACGGAACCCTTCGTGCGCGAGTCCGACTCGCATTTGGCCGGTTTTTATCTTACATCATTGAACAACACAGTCAAATATCGTACCAAGGGTGTACTTTTGGTGGTAATAAGGGGTCAAGCATTTTTTTAAACAGCGTTATTGAACACAGTTATTCCGTCAAGGAAACATTTCTGTGTCTACTAAAGAAAGAGGAAAGCTGCAAAACGAGAGTGATTCCAAGTCCGGGGTCACTGTGTGTGTTTTTTTGAGATGTTGTAAGTAAAAATGAAAGCCTTTTCGTTAGCTTCGGTTCTGAGGTGATTTCCCGCTGTCAGTTGAAATTGGGGGATTGGGAACAGAAATTCGTTTGGGGGACTTTAGACCGGATTAAGACGCGAAATGGGGGCAGAAAGGAATACATAATGTAATTACACATGTGTTGCGAGATTTATGTATCGATGGAGTAGCATTTCCATTTCATTTTGTATTGGGCTTGGAAATGGAATGTCAAGATTACGTTAATTTATTGATAAATCCATTACCTGGGGCCCTATTTGATATATCGTTTTGGATTGGAATCGGTTTAATATTAGTCCCGTGGATATCTGCTTAAGTAGGGCCTGTATTTTTCTTGTTTACCTCAACAAATTAGAACGTTATTTAATTATAACTTATAACTTCTTCTTTGTATTAACTGTAGAGATAAACAATAGTAGTAAAAAACAGAAGATTTCTGTTTTTCCCCAATAAAGAAAAGATAATAAAGCAAAATACTTAATTAATATAATATACCGGTATTATATACATAACATCTCAAACTTCATGGAATCAAACTTTGTGAAGATATTCATAGACATTACTCCAAAACAGCTATTCCCGAATACTGCTGCGTTTCGTTTCACGTCCGCAAAAGACATAATTATGTCTCTTACACGGGGTTAACAATGTCATGTACACCTTAAAAGATTTGATTTTACCTGATTACATATTTTTTACTAAACGGGACTTAATCGCGTATAATTAACTTAATTATTTACCTCTTTCAGGCCTCCGACGTTTCGGATGTGTCGCAACATCCTTTGAGTTAATTCAATACATTAACCTGACTATCCAAACGCTAAAGTCTCCATGTAACTATAGATGCCTATCCATATTAGATTACTATAAACCTACGGTTATAATCAGTGCGGTACCGACCCCCGGGAAATTACCCGCTTCGGGGTAATTACCCTGAAAACGGGGTAATTGTGTTAGCCTGCTGAGGTGTTTAGTAATTGACTTTATCGAGTAGGTATTTGTTCGGGTTTTCTCGGTTAATTAAGCGGTTCCAGAGATTATTGAGAGCCATTACGTACAAACTTACAACGTCAGAGACTTTTTCTTTTTATAATATTAGTAAGTATAAAAATACGCCTCTGATAAATTAATTGTGTTTTGTCTCCATCTTACAAACACAAATATTAAAATGACATATAAAAACTAATTTGAACAGCATTTTAGCTAAAATAGGTTTGTTGAACGTTTCTGAACAAGACCTTTTAGCCTTTAATACTGTTTTGTGCCACAAAGTCAATGCCAACAATTTATTTCCTACGTCAGTGGTAAATTGCATAAGGCTTGCCCTATGGCAAGCAGACACAATAATGACGTCTGGTAAGAAAAAATACATTATTTTGCGACATATCATCATATCAAAGTCAAAGTTATTCATTCAATCATTTAGTCTTATTACATGCACCTATGTATGCATCCTACGAAATATCAGCCGAAACACATCAACTACTGGACTTAGGCCTCCCCCAGACCGCGCCACCCGCATACAGCGGACTCCCCGCGACCCTTAACTGGGCTGTTATTCGCTACGCGTTAATGCGGCTCACCGCGTCGGTCACCCGTCACGAAACTAGACCTTTACCTACGCTTAGTTACTACGCATCGCGGTGTCAAGATATATTTGTGGGTGAGCGTTGAGGTTAGCTTAAAACCAGTTACAGAATAGGGGGGTGGGTCATCAGTCCCACGCTGCGTCTTGCGGTACGTTGTCACCACTTGAGAACCTTTCCACCCTGAGGAAATATCTCCGGAATAATCCGTTGAAGATTAAAAAAAAACTTTTATAACTACATATTAAATAGAGCTTTCAGATGGACTTAGGCTATATTTTCCTCGCAGATTCGCTTGCGTTCCGTGTTATATCATATATGATTATATGTCTTTATTTGTATTAATACACGGGCGGAGCCACGGAGTAGCTAGTATATCATACAACTCCAAAAATACCTATGTAACCAATGATGTCATATAAAAAAGAGATGGATGGTTATAAGCGATGCGGTCAATTTGGATCAACTTGGATCAGTTTCGCGTCGTCAATGGACACGTATAAACGTGTCTCAGCTGTCAGATTTGGTGGCCATTTTTAAACATGGAATTTCGTATAGACAACGTATCTACCTCTTTTTTATATTGCATCATTGTTAACAACTACATAAACCGTTCGAAAATATCTGGTCTACTCACTGGAAGTAAAGATATAAAATATAAATATATTATATATTTCACGTTTCATAAACAAATAAGCAATATGTCCTCTTCCACTTCAGTTCATCTGAACGTTTCCGATATAATCCTTTTTTACTCGCGCCCTATGATTTCAAAAAGCGGCCAAGTGCGTGTCGGACCACGCACAACGAAGGGTTCCGTGCCTATTAAAAAGGTCGTATCGTTACAGAAATCTTATGGCACTTACATCCTTTTCTTTAAGGAAGGCAGTTTTTTTAGAAATATCTCGAGACCATTTGAACCGATCTTATTCAAAACAATTTGTCCATGATTTTTTTCATATTTTTAAAATACACGGTTCCAAATTAGAGGGGGGGGGTACAATTTTAGTGAATTTCGGGGCGATTATCTCCGACTCTTTTCACTTAATCAAAAAAAATGCTGAGAAACCTTATATTATTTATTTTGAAAGGCCTATCGAATGATGTGAATGATGTGCCACACGTGGGCTTGCAATGTTTTTTTTTTTTATTATTTGCCATAATAATAATAATAATTGCCATTAATTCCCGCAAAAACATTACAAATAAATCTTTTGCATTTTAGAGTTAAGTAAAGTGAATATCAATAATTATCTATGTTCTGCATGCATGCAGTGAAGATTTGTATATACGACTACATTTATAGAATTATAAAACTTAAAACTAAATAAATGAATTTAAACTTAAACTTAAGCAAAAAGTTAATAAATGAGTTTCATTTTAAAATTAAAATTGCATATTTAAAATCATTTGATCAATTTATTGTTATTTATGTATATTTATATGTGTAATAATTAAATGTTGGTACTTATTCACAGTATAACTAGTAGTAGGTCAAATGTATAAACTTATGAATTCAAATCTATACCTATTTAAAAACTAATACTTATGTCAAACAAATATAGAAATGATTGAAATTGTGATACATAAGTTAAATTAGTAAATTCATTAATTACCTTTTAAGTACATTAAATACTAGAATTTATAAGTCTGCATGACATCTATGAGCATTTAAAATTTAAATAAAAAACATTAAAAAAAATGACTGATTTGCCAGACGCTAAATAAAAAAATAAGTCCCGGTCATTGCGGCATTGTTTCTCTCATTTCTTTTAGCTGATATTATAATGATGACGGTAATTACGACAACTCAGTAGCATGCCATGAAAACGCCATGGAAACGCTTACGCACATTTCCGCGACTTCGCCAGCTAACCTAGTGACCAGCCTACGAAACTGACGGTCCCGAGTTTAATTCCTGTTAGAGTGCATATTCCTGAGATGAGTATTCATATTTGTGTTTCTGAGTCTCTGATGTTTTCTGTACATTTAAGTATTTACATCTTTTAAATATATCGTTGTTCGAGCATGAATCAATAGTTGCAGCGCCTACGCTTATTACATAGCAATGCGCCACACACGCCGTCAGCTGCTCAGACACCTATTGGGGAAAAATACCTATCTTTAATTTTGCATGTCACTTGTCATTCGTTCGACACTCATCCTGTACCCTTTGTCACGTAATTACACATCTTTTTGTAACCAAGGAGTTTTCGTCAAGAGTCCAACTCAACCCTAAACAATCGTCGTCTAGCACCCAAACCACAAGCCTTATTGAGCTTTATATGGAGCTAATTCAATTTATGTATGTTATTTATGTAATGTCCCCGAATGATCCTTTGAATGAATTTGACCACGCTGAATATTTCTTAATCACAACGCCGCTTGTCTTTTTCAAAACCACCAATTTCCTTCTGCATCCGAAAATGAGTTTTAATTACACATAAGTACCTAACTGCGTCAGACTTTTCCGTTAAATAATCATTGGCTTTATTATGTAACTTTGCGAAACTGAAAGGGCGTATAAGTCAATTTAGTCAATGTCGCTTAGGTAGTTTCGATTTTGGTGAAAATGTTACCTTCAAAATACTAAATTTAAGCATTTACTGACACATCTAGGTTAAAAAGACGCCTTTCATGTCGGATCTTCTATAATTACTACGGGTTCGTTAAGGTGTTAAAAGGATATTTATGAATTTCGTTATTCGTTCTACGCAGTTTTACGCCTACCTTCAGTAAATGTACTAAATTACGAAGGTACCCTACATGCTTCTATACATACTATCGTCATCATCCTCTTCCTCCTAGCGTTATTCCCGGTTGTGCCCTAAAGGATCCCGGGGTCCGCTTTGACCCCTAATCCCAATTTGGCATAGACACTAGTTTTATGAAAGCGACTGCCATCTGATCTTCCAACCAACAGGGAAAACTAGACCTTATTGGGATTAGACCGGTTTCATCACGATATTTTCCTTCACCTAAAAGCTAACGGTAAATATTCCGTATATAAGTTCCGGAGAACTTATTAGTACGAGCCGGGATTTAAACCCGCGATCGCCGCTAGACAGCCGCATGCCTGAACCATTAAGCTACCGTGTTATACCTACTTAATATTATATTCGCGAGAGTAAATCTTTCTGACAGTTTTTACCGTTTTACCGCTGAACCGATTACGATCAAATTTAGTATGGATGTAGTTTGAGACCCCGGAAAGATAATAGGATAGTGGTTATCTTGGCAATCATCCATTAAAGGGGTGAAAAAGGGTGTGAACGCTTCTATGGGAGAGGGGTTATTGATGTTGCGCCTGTGGCAAGTATAATAGAGTTGATATTCGATTTGTGGAAACGTATCTATTATAACTATAAGCATAAAATTATAGGTAAAGATACGCTGGCGAAGTAGCAGGCAAAGAAGCCAGTAATATAATATTACATAATATATATCACTAGTGACTCTGTGAGCTGTAGAAATCGCGAGACTAATAAAAATTAAAAAATAGATTTTGAAAAATTATGCAAATTTATACTGTAATTTTTATCATGTGATAATATAATAATAAATCTTAATCTATTTAACCCGTGAAGCGCGCTAGTAACACACGTGTGTTATTAACGGACAATATTAAAGGGCTTATGACACGTACCTGAATTTAGAGCATCCTAATTACCATTCCATGACACCACTAGGACTGTATTTTTTACTTTGTTATTGTATTTTGGTGTTACGAATAAATTATTTCTTTCTTTCTTTCTTTCTTTCTAATTAGGGAGCGGAGTTAAGTCATAAGCCCTTTACACATTGTTCCACAGACGACGCGCGTTCGTCGGGTTAAAACTGAATCGACCAAAAAATTACAATATAATCATCGAACCAGCTCCCAAATTTCATGAGAATCGATTGAAAACTGCGACTTATAGCACAGCGGGACAGCGGGACAGCGGGACATCCGGGCATAAGAAAGAAACGAAGAACTTCGTTAGCTTCGCTCGCTCGTTCAATAAATGTGAATGTTTGGATTTCTGTTTCTCAACCGATACGGGAATTCACGCTGACGAAGATCATGGGCAAAAACTATGAAAAAAAATAGTCCATCTTACTGTTTGTACTCACTGAACCGATATAAATAAAGTAAATCATGGTAGAATAGTTTTAGTCCTGGAGGAGAAGACTAAGAAGTCAACATATTCTGAGGTGTCCGCTGACCATCAGGCGGGCCGTACGCTTGTTTGCCACCGTCGTTGTAAAAAAAGAAAAAAAAGAAACACAGCTGAATCTCAATTTCACTTCATTAATCTCCGTTGAATACTAAAGCAAAATATCCCAAATGTCTTAAAAGCTATAATTATCAGCTGAACAAGAAACAAATTCTTTACTAACTATAATAAACGAGAATAATTATAACGAATGGTACCTTATTTCAATTTACTTTGCCATAAATTTTCGGCTAAACACAACTCGAAGATATCTTTATCTTATCCTAGTGCAGTCAACGCATATAGCTGAAACGACCATTTTCACGTCATTGATATAATTTCACTTTAAGCTAACCATTGGTAGCGGTATAAGTTTGCCTATCTCGTTCTACCTACCTTCCTCTCGATTGCTCAAAGGTTAGCTGGAAGAGATCCCTTATAGGGATAAGTTCGCCTTTGTACTTTGATCTATTGTGTGACATGTATATTCTTTAACCTGTTATTGTGTACAATAAAGTGCTTACATACATACCATTGTAATTAAATGAGGTTTTCGAGATTGAATGTGGTATAGACGATGGCAAATAACTACAGACCCATCTCAGTCCTACCTGCCATTTCTAAAATAATAGAGAAACTTCTAAACACTCGACTAAAATCCTACCTTGATAAATTTAATATCCTTTCGAACGCGCAATTTGGGTTTAGAAATGGCAGATCCACGGAAGATGCCGTCCTGGCACTTACATCTTTAATTACTAAACATAGTGATAAAGGTGATAGGTGTCTTGCGGTGTTCTTAGACCTAAAAAAAGCGTTTGACACTGTCTCTCCCTCCATCCTAGCTGAAAAACTTGAACGAATAGGAATCAGGGATACGTCGTTGATGCTGTTCAAGGATTATTTGAGTGGTCGCACACAGAGGGTGAAGATCGGAGACCACTTAAGTCAGGAGGAAGAAATCACTTTTGGGGTCCCCCAGGGGAGCGTACTCGGCCCTACTCTCTTCCTGATCTATATCAACGATCTGACCAACCTAGTTCTTAACAAAGGGCATATTTACTCATACGCCGACGACACAGCTGTAGTTTTCATAGCGAAAACCTGGCAGGATGTCTATAGCTGCGCTGAAGTTGGTTTAAAATTAATATCTTCCTGGCTTAAGTCAAATCTCCTCACCCTAAATCTAGACAAAACAAATTACATGTGCTTTACCAAATACAATAACACCCAACCAGAGTCTATGCTACAATTAAAAATGCATTGCTGTGATCTGAGTGACTTCAGACACTGTAATTGCACTCAGCTTAAAAAAGTATCCACCGTTAAGTACCTCGGAGTCATTCTGGACCAGCGGCTATCATGGCACTCACACATAGATTACGTTAACAATCGAGTTAGAAAATTAATATGTATCTTCAAAATTCTTAGACACATCGCTGATAAAACATTACTCAATCAACTGTACAAATCACTAGCACAATCAGTAATTAGTTACTGTATTGTAGTCTGGGGTGGTGCTACAAAAACAAAATTTCTTCAGTTAGAAAGAGGGCAAAGATGCCTTCTTAAAGTAATGTATAAGTTACCCTTTAGACACTCCACACATGACCTCTATATAGATAATTACATTCTTAGCATGCGAAAATTATACATTTTATTAACTGTATTAAAAGTACACAAGACTTTGAACTAATTATGTACAACCTCTTAAACCAAAACGCATAAATCCTCCTTGTGCTCCTATATGTGGTGCAAAATCGGCCTTTGCCAAAAGGCAATACAATACAGTATCATCTCTCTTATACAATAAATTAAATAAAACTATCAATATTTACCCGATGCTATTACGAAACTGTAAGGAAAAAATAACGGAATGGTTGATCACACTCACCTATGAATACACTGAATCTCTATTATCTTAAGTATGTAAGCAGAAAACACACGCACACACGCAAACGCGCATACACACACACACATACACATACACCCACACACACACACACACACACACACACACATGAGCATGCACTAAACTAAATTAATATTAATTAATTATTTTAGTTTGTAAGTACTAAAAAGTAATTTAATCAATCAATGAAATTGTATCTAATAAACTGTATTACAACCATGTAGAGGAAGAGCGGAGCCTCCCAACACAAGTATTGCTATACTTACTGGGAGACGCCAGCCACGAATGTACTTTTACCTACTTTAGTATGATACCAATAAAATATTTTTGATTTTTTGATTTTTTTTTTTGATGGCATCAAGACTGGACTGGAAATTGAGTAAATACTTATATAAAAATCATTCTGAACCCACTGCTTATTGCACGTCAAGACTACTACTAAATTATGAGTCTGTAGGACTATAAGCGACGAAGTGACTAAGAAAATACTCGCAATTATGTAAATAGAATTAATGGATATGGAAGGCCGTAAGCGACAAAGTGACGGGTGGTAGAGGGAGAGAAGGAGTTGCCGCACCGTCCCCAAGTAATTATAAACCTGGCAAACGAATAAAGTTAAGAGTTCGTACGAGTTGTCAAATGCAGGAATGGTAGAAGATGATAAATTGTGCTTCTCTCTCTATCGGACTCTATCTCGGGCTACTTTGCCTTCTTGGTTGCCTTGTACAACACAGACGTTAATTTTCATGTTAAGTACTTATGTGGTATCTTATCCTTGCTTTAAACTTTTCCATTTATTAAGTTTTATATCCGTCTCCCATTTTAATGGTTTTCGTGATTTGATTTTCTTGCTTGGGTAATATTATAACTACAATAGAACAATTTTACCTCGTTGATTAGGGTACACAGGGTCCGCTAAAGCCTTGGCCGATTTAGCGAAGGTCGTTAAGGTTATGTGAACATTAAGGGTTCTGTTTTCAGAAAGATTTATCTCCTAATTTGCCTTCAATTAAGGTAAGCCTTTTAAACAATACATACAGATTTTTGTTACAGCACGACTGTGGTAAACGAGCATACGGCCTCTAAAGCAGACGCTGTAGCATATTGACGCTCGTGGCAAGAGGAGCCACCCCCCCTCCCGCTCCCCCCCCCCCTCTTCTTCCACTGATCGCGGTTTTTAGCTTGATCTGGCCAGCTGGCTTTAAATAAATAAATTGTGTTGACAGTATCGTGGGTCCAGGTTCAGTGAAAACCGGTAACATTGCAAAGAAGCAACAAACTGCAAAAAAAATACACTAATATTACAAGGGGCTCTGTGAGTGATATAAATCGAGAACCTGACTTAAATTTTTTTTTTTTTTTGAAAGCTCAATTTACAAAAAAAACTTATACTACTCGTAACCTTGTTGTCATCTTGTGACTCGTTTTTTATTTCCCAATTATTATTATTTTATCCATTATGGAACCAGCTCACAAAGTGTCACTTGAATCGGTTGAGAAAAGCGACCTGTAGAGGACAGCCGGCCAGGCGCTGGACATCATTATGAAATAATTGTGGCCCAAGCGAAAGCAGAGAACTTCGTTCACTTCGCTCGCTCGTGTTACTAACAGAAAGGGAAAGAGGGTGACAAGAACACCTCAGTATGAAAGTCACACGTTGAATTACTTAACTAACATCCTTAAAATAGGCGACCTATATCAGTCATTTCCAAGGGGTCAATTTGAGACATACATTTCGTATAGGTAGCGGCACGTAAGTCTAGCGGTGAACGAAACATGGAGGGGATAGCTGCGCATAGGTACTGTCGCGAACGCAATTGTTATCACTACAACTTGATTACAATAATCCTTACTAATAAAAACTTGTTTTTGTTTGTTCTTCTTTTATATCTAAGGTAGTTCGTTTAAACTAATCTCATCACTAATATGGGGAGGTAGAAATAAAAAAAATATTTTTTTTTTTATTCAGTAACATTAATCGAAATCTGATAGGGGTAGCACACCCTCATGCATCATGTTATTCATTTTTAAATCCACAGTGCCGCTGTCCAAAAGTGACTGAGTTACATATTCGTAGTTTCGTCAATCTGACTTTTAATATGTTTCAAAGAATCAAGTAATTCATTCGTTTCTGTCTTTAAGAAAGAATGCACGTCATATACCATTTTCCGTGCCTGTCTTCTCAAACAGTATTTCTTCTAGGCATACTTACTGTTTAAAATCACAAATAAACACTAACTTAATAAAAACAGTCAATAAAAAACAAACTCAAACTTAACACAAAAAAACAACAGTAATAACACAACAACAACAACACAATACAATTTAGAACGCGACTGTACCACCAGAAGTGAGCGGGGTGTCGTATCGGTGCGCGGGACAGAGTACGACTGGAGAGCCAATGAGCGCTTACGCACGTCCCCGCGCGTCCCCTTCACTCCCCCGAGATACCTTATTTTCGACTTCTGCGCATAAACGGTCAGCGCTAGGCTTACGTGCCGTCACCTATACAATCGGTTCCACGCAAAAACGACCGAAGAGATGTCGATGAAATTTTACATAGATAGACCGAATAAATGGGTCACAATATTGAAATCGGATTTGGAATGAGATTTTTTTTGGGTTCCCCCTCTTGTCGCATAATATTGTCATAATTTTGTTTGACATAACACTTTGCAAACGGATTTTTTTGTCTCATATTGACCAGTAGATGTTATAATATAAAAAAAATTGAAAAAAATAATTTCTGGTATACGCGGCCAAGCGCTCTCAACCAACTGAGCTATCGGAACCGTTGCTCGGTTCAACGAATACTTTCAACCAGTTCCCTCTTATCAAGCCGTTGTGAGGTATGTAGCAAAGAAACGTAATAAAATGGCACCAAACGTACACACAATAACATACAGCCTTATCCGAGATTACAAATTACAACCATACACGTGTCACGGGTCTTAATACTAAAAGTAATATAAGTTAACCAACCGCAATCACATCCAAATCCAGGCTTTACATCTATATACATACGGTTCAAGTTATGTTGCACGCGGTCGTCCGTACAATGGCCACAGAGCGAGGAATATTAAGAAAGGTCGTTTAAGGCGAAGCACGCCTGGAACGCACGCTGCCTTTTATTTAAGGCGATGATGGGGTTTAAGTCACAAAAGGATCCCTTCTTAGTAAAGTCAAGAGTATCCTTCAGTACGTGTCCGTGGCTTTTGAGTACGTATTACCGCGTGTTCACACTGCGTCCGTTTCCGTGTCCGGGAGGCATCCGTCTCTTTCGCACTCGGGCGAAACATCGCAAGCGAGTAAAAGAGGGATGCCTCCCGGACACGGAAACGGACGCAGTGTGAACACGCGGTTAGGCTATTAAATACGTATGAGTGTCAGTCCAACCCATTAAGTTATAAAGTACTAGCTTCTGCCCGCAAAGTTTTCAAAGTTCAATATTCCAAAATTGTGATGACCGATTTTGTTAAAACGTAGCTAACAATTATTTCGATCACGTCAGCTTTCGGACATAAAAACTTGCATTAAAATCTATCCATTCGTTAAGGAGCTGTGATGCCACCGACAGACACACAGACACGTCAAACTTATAGCGACTCTCTTTTTGCGTCAATGGTTAAAAATTTAAATTAGTACCTCGCTCCGAACTATGAACTTGCGATGAAATTGTGGATCCATCCAGCACCATCTAGTGGTATTTAGGGAAACCATAATTTTTATTATTTGTTTAATTATAAAAATACTTTAACATATTTCTACTAAAACTAACTATTTACTAACAAAAAAAAAAACAATAAAATCGCGTCTACATTAGAATTATTTGGGGTTTACCACTGACAGATAGTTTGCCTTCATTTAATTTTCAACTTTAACCTCATACAAATTAAGTAGTTATTTCTAAATCGGTAGACGTGGGTAACAGTATTCTGAAAATTGCTTTATTTGTATGACATTAAAGTTGAAAATTAAATGAAGGCAAACTATCTGTCAGTGGTTTACTAACAGTAATCGTACTGTAACTTATTGCAAATAACTTAAAATATGTACCTAATGAGATCCCAAAACGTTGATGAGATTGTGTAATTAATAAAGTTATCTAAGTATGAACAAATTTTGCAACACCACTTTAATTACATGCATTACATAAAGAATCTATATTATTTCTATAAATAATATAGTCTTAGATCGCAGGCATCCTGAGCTATAAATAAGCGCCCTGAGACCTTTTGATATCACCGCCTGTGGTGAATACAAATGACATCTCCCCCTGACCAGGAAGTGGTATTTTTTCTTGCAGTGAATAGATTGGGATTAAGTATATCAGTTGCACCCTCAACGCAAGAGCATAATAGCCAATCATGTGCGAGCGCGATGGATTCATCATCATATCAGCCGAAAGACGTCGACTGCTGGACATAGGCCTCCCCCAAAGAGTGTCACAATGCCCGGTCCTGCGCCACCCGCATCATACTCATACTCATTTATTCATAATATCATATAAATATTACATGTCACATATTATTAATCACAATCCATCGGACACCCGCGACGTTAACCCCGATGCCTTTCAAGAAATCTACAAAAGGAACCCAGTGTTGTTTAAAAAAAGGAGTCTCAGCATGAGTCGAGACACAGAGTGCAACGTCTGAACGTACTATTTATTTGAAGTAATCGCTACATCTCGTGCCTTGCGCCAGGGTGCAATAAAACGCGGAATGCGAACAAGTATTCCGGCTGTAGACTAAATCCTGAGGGCGCCTAACTTGCCCTGACGTCACGCGGAAGCGGAACAACTCTGACCGACGTAAACCTTACTAGTTAAAGCAATGACGCGTAATTCAATGTCGGAGAGGCAACCGGATGGCTCGCGGTATTTGAGCTCCCGAAGTGATGTGGAACCGCCCTGTGCAACCCGAAATGAGCCAACTGTGACTGGTTCGTAAATAGGAGGGGGATGGTAAAAAAAAAAAATATCGCTAAGCAACCGGATGACAAAAGCGGTAGCCTGAAAGTGTGTACGCTGTTTATATAATAAAATTCTCATGCCATCCCTCCTAGTGCGACTGGAGCCGAGTAAGCAAGGGAACAAAAAAAAAAATAGGCAGGCAACCGCTTGCAAATTGGCACGCTTGTTCTTCATCACATACAGACAATTTGAAGCGGTTGTCTGCCAATTTTTTTTATTGTTTGTTCGCTTGCTTACCTCGGCTCCGGTTGCACTAGGAGGGACGGCATAAAAAAATCATTATATAAACCGCGTACACACTTTCAGGCTACCGCTTGTCATCCGGTTGCCTCGCGATATTTTTTTTTTTACTACCCCCCTCCTATTTCTGAACCTGTTTAGAATAGACAGCTTAGTTGTTAATTCATATCGCCGCGCGCGATAAAATGTACTCGGCTGCATTCGTATGTAGTCGGACGCGCAAGCATGTCCAGCCCGTATCAAACTCCATTCCACAAGGAAGTGTGGTCGGCTGTCTGCTGTTCATTATTTACATTAATGACCTTCCAAAAGCACTCAATGAAAAGTGTGTAATGTTCGCTGACGACTTTTCCTTGTTGCTATCATGTAACCGCAACACAAACATAAATGAAAAGTTATCAGAAACTATCACAAGCATCGCTAACTGGACGAGCGATCACAATTTAGAAATTAACTACTCCAAAACCAAAATTATGCAATTTAGACCTTACCAAAAACAAAAGCTAGATATAAATTTCACATTCCAGAATAACAAAATAGAATGCGTGCCTGACTTCCCACTTCTCGGCATAACTATTGACTCCCATTTGAACTGGAAAGACCATGTACAAAAAATTAAAACTAAACTTAGCCAATTTATTTACGCCTTGAGACAGCTAAAAAAAAACACAGACCTGCAAACAGCCCTGACAGCATATTATGCTTTTGCACATTCATGGCTCTGCTACGCTATAGTCTTATGGGGTAACAGCACAAACGCACACGAGTTGCTGATTTTACAGAAGAAATGCATTCGTATATTAACGCATATCAGACAAACGGATAGTTGTAAGCCACATTTTAAAGACCTTAAAATCCTCACGGTACCCTGCATATACATATTTGAAACCTGTAAATTTGTGAAAACTTACCCGGACTTCTACTCTAAACTTGGAGATATGCCCCGTCGTTTTGAATCCCGGTTCAAAAACAATCTGTTCCAAACAACATCACAACTAGCTATACATAAAAAGGGCCCCTACTCAATGTCAATAAGAATATTCAATAAATTACCCAACGAAATAAAAAACGAGCCTAACAGTAATAAATTTCTCACAAGTTTAAAAGCATTTCTTGTAAATAAAACGTTTTACTCAGTTAGTGAATACTTAGCCTACAAAAGTAATATTTAATTTTTCAATCTTCTTGTGTTAAACAACCACATAACGTCTTCTCTTCGTTCTCTACCGTTCAGCCTGACGACTCCCTGTACCATGCCACATGTCTGTGCTGTAGTGTTGCTAAAATATAATTAGTATAGTATTAAATTAATATTGAATTTTGCGGATATATAATTTATGATCTTAAATAATTTGTATTGCTTTGTTGTATTCTTATTTTTCATGACATTCTGTAATTTAATTTAATTTAATTTTAATGCATTTGATTCAATTTATAATTAATATTTTTCTTATCTGACATAAATGATTATTATTATTATGAATAGTTGGGTACAAAATGTTATAATTGATAATTGATAAAAATGTAAATGCATGATAATATTGTTTTAAATTGTTAATTGAACTTTATTATTATTATGATGTATTTGTTATATTCTGTTGCAGTGCCCTCACAGGGTTGTGTTGAAACCTTGATAGCTTTAAGATCTTTTATACACACAAAGCAATGATTAAATGATGATGATGAAGTACATTGTCGTTCAAGTTCGCAGACCGGGTTATACAGGGTGTAAGCATAGACCTTTAGGACCACCACTGGAAAAGCACTGTCTAATGTAAAGTTCTTCGTTACTTATGCGCTAACATATTGATCATGCAAGCGGGATAGACCTGCGGCGCGGAAGCGAGATGGATGCGCCGAGCGAGTTTAGCGCCGCGACCGCGTGCGCATGATGAGAGGTATACCGAGCGTCGTGCCGGGCTGACGCTTCTCAATGAATTAGATTACGGTTTGATCCCGAACGGGAGCGCCCATAACGGAGAGGCGCCGGGATTTAGTGTTGCTTTGGAACTCGTTAGATTAAGCCAGCGGGTGGCTTCGAGTTAGCTATAGTGATACATAGTTGTGTAGTGTACGGGAAGTTGTATGGACAAGGTGCCTTGGAGGACGAGCCGGACGAAGGGCGTGCCAGTTAGCCGCAAGATCACACATACATACACACTACACAAAACACTAACTCATTCTTGCGGCCGTTTGGACGGAAAGGATCAAGGTAGAAGGTGAGTAGTTATTTAGGTTTAAGTTAGATTATAAGTTAGCGGCGCGTAACGCGCCCAATTTGCTCTCGCCAGGAGAAACCGTTTGTATGAGGGTCAGCTGATGGGCCCCTGGCTCTCCGGCTAGTCTTGGCGAGAACAGAACCAGTCACAGTTGGCTGATTTCGGGTTGCACAGGGCGGTTCCACATCACTTCGGGAGCTCAAATACCGCAAGCCATCCGGTTGCCTCTCCGACATTGAATTACGCTTCATTGCTCTGAATGTACGGAGATTTAATACTAGTGGCTCTGTGAGTTGTAGAAGTCACGAGTCTATGGTTTTTTTGAAAAAAAAATTGTTACATTCCTAAAAACTGAATTGACAAAAAAATACCAAATAATAATGGAACCTGCTCACAAAATTTCACGATTATCGGTTGAGAATTGCGACCTGTAGAGACAGCTAGGCAGAGGGACAGCGGGAACGATTTTCGGTCCAAGCTGAACATAGAAGCTTTGCTAGCTCATTCAAAAATAGTAGATTGTGTCTCAAGGGAGCAAAACTATAAATATATTTACGCCGCGGGCGGTTAAATGTTGCGTAAGCTTAAAGTAGACTCTGAGGCGTAACGAGGGGATTCAATGCTTACCGGAGTGGTAAAAACAATCCATCAAAAAATACACAGCAAAAAAAAACTACTATAAGTATAGGAAATAAAGAAAACGGACAAATTAAATTCAGTCATAGTGTTTATTTTTGTATTTATCTCTGTGTAAAGAGATTACACTGATTTTTATAGTTTTAATTATTATAAAGTGCTCTATAGAACGGTACTTATCCGAAGAGTACCATTTGCGGGATTTAATTTTGAGAGCGGGTAATCCTGACATTGCAGGGTTCGTCACGTTTGGTAATTTCAAAGGCAGACTTGAAAAATTAAAGCGAAAGAAAAAACGAAATATTTCTAATGTTTGCATGAAATTATCTCCTTGGATTTTTCAGTTATCTTCTACGTAGTTATTTTATTTATTTTGCTGCTAATCATAGACTTTCTCGAAGAGATCGCTCTTTAGCGTTGGCAGACGCCTAGAGTTTGTGTTTTTATTTTTTGTTTTCATCTCGCGTGAAGAGCAATAATGTATTTGTTTTTTTTTGTACGTACGTAAAAGGAAAACATACTCCGAATCGCTAAACTTAAGTGGCAGTGAGTGGGGTACATTGTACGTAGAACTGATGACCGTTGCGGCGGAAAGATTCTCGAGTGGCGACCATATATTCACTATATTACGAGAACAATATTTCTTTGCTATTCCGCTAAAAAAACGTGCTGGTCTATCAGTGAAGATAAGATGCAACTATTTGCGTATAAACATGCAAAAAATTACAGCAAACCACCACCAATATTGACAAAAACCTCGACACGTGTTTCGCGTCTCTACGAGGCATCATCAGGAGATGCTGGCAGGAGATGTTGCTTGCGCCACGTCCACTGAGCAAATGAGCCGCCCGTTTTTTTTTTTTTTTTTTTTTTTTTTTTTTGAACCTGACTGTGGCTATAATAGGACGGACCCAATATAGCGGTCGAATTGCATGGTTGGAGGGCAGCCTGGGGAAAATCCAGGGGGAGCCTCCGGCACGACCACGCGGGAAAGTTTATACACTGGAATACTCTACGAGTTTGCGCTCCAGTGAGATTGGTTGAACGGTATCAACCGAATCTGGGGTGTGAGTGGTGTCGAACTACTGGGAGTTTTATCGCTGGTTCGCTAAAACCTAGCCTAGCTGAGAAGAGTCCAGCAAGAAACTCAGCTAGGCCCGACCTGGGTCGGACTGACTCTACCCGGTATGCGGCGGTACCGGGACGAATAGGGACTGTATGTGTCTGTGTTGTCGCGATCTCGCGGTGGACGTCCCCGCCGGCGGGAACGCCGAAGTGTACGCGATGTGATGGACGCCGAAAGCGCAGCGTTCCATCTTTCGATGGACGCTGTGATTTCGTCGTCCGGGTCCGTGAGTGTGTGCCTAGGACGCCGGACCGTGCGGCCCCTAATCAGTGAGCGCCGAGTAACGACTGAGGGGGGAGGGATGGGAGCGTAATCAGCAGCCTTCCTAACTAACGGATTCCTATGGTGGGGAGCGTTGTCAAAATAACGTCTGGCAGCCTGCTTAAAGAAACCATACATGGTGCTAATCCCCATGTCGTGGTGCAGGCTGAGGTTCGATTGGTACCACGGGGCACCAGTCGCCCTACGGAGGAAGCGATTTTGGATGACCTGAAGCGGCTTGAGCGATGACATAGGCACGTGAGCAAATACTACACTTGCATATGTCATGATTGGACGGATACAAGTCTTGTAGAGTGTCAGCTTATTTCTAAGTGACATTTTACTAAACTTGTTGATCATCGGCCCAAGCCTTCCTAGCACGAATAACGCGCGGTTGCGTACCCTACGGATGTGGCTACGGAAGGTCAGTTTCCTGTCGAGGGTCACTCCAAGATATTTGGCCTCATTGACCCAGGGGATGGGTCGGTCAAACATCTGGATCGGGGCCACCCGCCTTTCTGTGCTAATGCAGTCAGACGGGTGGAAGACTATTGCAGTGCTTTTTTCCGGGTTGACTTCGATACGCCAAAGATTAAACCAACGGCCTAGGTCGGTGGTTGCCTCTTGGAGGTATCGCCGGATAGTAGCGTACTTACAATGGGTCGTAAAGAGCGCGGTGTCGTCCGCAAACAACCCCAGATGCACCTTAGGGTGCCTGGGAATGTCGTTCGTGAACAACGAGTAGAGAGTGGGAGAGAGCACGGAGCCTTGCGGGACTCCGGCCCGGATGGGGTGTGGGTCCGAGAACGTTCCCTCCAGTCGGTATCGAAAGCTTCGATCACTGAGAAAATCTCGTATGGTGAGTACGAGTCTGTCCGGTATGAGCCGCCCGGAGCCGTCCGCCATATTTATATTCTGTCCCCCCATACTACCATTCATGCGTGAAAGAGATGGAAGAACACGTAGTAACGGTGATGACGCAACATTCAATTGTTCGTTAATAATAACGCCTCTATTGTTGTACCTAATTATTTCTAGTTGTTCTAGAACACTTAAACGCAATCCTTTTTCGCAAACATGCAAGATGTTGTAAGAATGATTGTCAGACAACGCATGGTTATTCTCCAATAAATGTTTTGCAAAATTAGACTTGTCCGGGTGATTATGCCGGTACGACGCAACATGTTCTTTATACCTAGTGCTAAAACTACGGCCTGTTTGTCCCACATAAACTTTATTGCAATTGTCACAGCCAAGCTTATAGACTCCCGACTTTTTTGCGCTTTCCACTTTCTCCTTGCCATTGCACAGTCTAAAGCGCAAGGTGTTATTCGTTTTGAAAGCCACGTTTATGTCGTTAGACTTTAAAATGTTGTAGATCTTATCAGACAACTTGCCAACATAAGTTATGCTTGCTTTGTACTTTTTAGGTGGGTCCAAAGATCGTGCAGCGTACAGAAGATTGTTTGTCATTCTAGCCCGTTTTTTCCCAATAATACCATCCACGTGAGACTTGCTGTAACCGTTTGAAATTGCCAAATGGTATATATTACTTAATTCCATTTTATAATGATCATCAGAAAGAGGCACTGTCAATAACCTATGTGCATAACAATGAAAAGCAGCTAACTTATGTTGCCATGGATGAGTGGAAGAAGCCGGGATAACTGTATCTGTATGCGTAGGCTTACGGTAAATTTGGAATTGATGTTTGTTATCTACCTTAGTAATCGTTAAATCCAAGAAATTCAGTGAGTTATTCTGTTCTAATTCCTTCTTAAACTTGATTTTAGGATGCTTGTTGTTGATTTCATTCACAAAAGTATCCAGTTGACTCATATTACCCGTCCAACAAATAATCAAATCATCAACATACCGAAAATAATATAAAATATTATTATTATCCACAATGTGTTGGTTCTCAAAATGATCCATGAAAATATCTGCCATCAAAGGACTAAGTGGGGAACCCATTGCCAAACCGTCACCTTGCAGATAATATTGCCCCCCAAATCTAAAATAATTTTGTCGCATACAGACTGTCGCCAATTCTATTAATTCATCTACCTCCCCTGGATGCAGCCTCTGTTTTTCAAAAAGTGCTCTGAGAATGTCTAAAGTATTCAAATATGGTACATTTGTAAACAAACTATCCACATCCAGTGACAAAAGAATAGCATTTTGTGGCACGTTGATGTCTTTGATCCTTTCGATTAAATCCAAACTATTCTTTAAACAATATTTTGGCTCAAAATTAGACTTCTGTCTTATGATACCATTCAACCTTCTAGCCAATTTATAAGTCGGTGCACTCAAATACGAGACAACTGGACGAATCGGGATATTATCTTTATGTATTTTTGGAAGACCATACAGAATTGGTGCTTGAGGATTCATGGGTATGACCGTGTTTTTCTGATGCTCTGTTTCAAAAACAAATACAGAGTTCTTCACAACATTTCTTAGATCTTTCTGGAAACCAGGCGTTGGGTCCTTCCGTAAAACCGAAAAACCATCACCCTGAATAAGATCCATTACTTTCTGGCTATATTGTTCCCTACCCATGATGACTATGCAATTCCCTTTGTCTGCTTTTGACACCACTAAATCGTTTTCATCCACTTTCTGTTGAATAGACCTCAGCAATAACACGTCAGAGTCAGGCGCACTTCTCCTCAATGTACATGTGTTTTTTAATGCATTTGCTACGGTGACCTTTGTATCCATATCATTATTGCTCAGAACTATTGCGACCTCAGCATCCACTGCTAAATTTTCCAAAGCTTTTTGAGACACCTTAGGTCTTAAATTATACTTCAATCCCTTATCTAACAGTTTGACCTCATCTTCTAAAAACTCAATGTCGGTTAGGTTTTTTACACGAGGGTGGAGGGTGGAGTGGATGAAAACGATTTAGTGGTGTCAAAAGCAGACAAAGGGAATTGCATAGTCATCATGGGTAGGGAACAATATAGCCAGAAAGTAATGGATCTTATTCAGGGTGATGGTTTTTCGGTTTTACGGAAGGACCCAACGCCTGGTTTCCAGAAAGATCTAAGAAATGTTGTGAAGAACTCTGTATTTGTTTTTGAAACAGAGCATCAGAAAAACACGGTCATACCCATGAATCCTCAAGCACCAATTCTGTATGGTCTTCCAAAAATACATAAAGATAATATCCCGATTCGTCCAGTTGTCTCGTATTTGAGTGCACCGACTTATAAATTGGCTAGAAGGTTGAATGGTATCATAAGACAGAAGTCTAATTTTGAGCCAAAATATTGTTTAAAGAATAGTTTGGATTTAATCGAAAGGATCAAAGACATCAACGTGCCACAAAATGCTATTCTTTTGTCACTGGATGTGGATAGTTTGTTTACAAATGTACCATATTTGAATACTTTAGACATTCTCAGAGCACTTTTTGAAAAACAGAGGCTGCATCCAGGGGAGGTAGATGAATTAATAGAATTGGCGACAGTCTGTATGCGACAAAATTATTTTAGATTTGGGGGGCAATATTATCTGCAAGGTGACGGTTTGGCAATGGGTTCCCCACTTAGTCCTTTGATGGCAGATATTTTCATGGATCATTTTGAGAACCAACACATTGTGGATAATAATAATATTTTATATTATTTTCGGTATGTTGATGATTTGATTATTTGTTGGACGGGTAATATGAGTCAACTGGATACTTTTGTGAATGAAATCAACAACAAGCATCCTAAAATCAAGTTTAAGAAGGAATTAGAACAGAATAACTCACTGAATTTCTTGGATTTAACGATTACTAAGGTAGATAACAAACATCAATTCCAAATTTACCGTAAGCCTACGCATACAGATACAGTTATCCCGGCTTCTTCCACTCATCCATGGCAACATAAGTTAGCTGCTTTTCATTGTTATGCACATAGGTTATTGACAGTGCCTCTTTCTGATGATCATTATAAAATGGAATTAAGTAATATATACCATTTGGCAATTTCAAACGGTTACAGCAAGTCTCACGTGGATGGTATTATTGGGAAAAAACGGGCTAGAATGACAAACAATCTTCTGTACGCTGCACGATCTTTGGACCCACCTAAAAAGTACAAAGCAAGCATAACTTATGTTGGCAAGTTGTCTGATAAGATCTACAACATTTTAAAGTCTAACGACATAAACGTGGCTTTCAAAACGAATAACACCTTGCGCTTTAGACTGTGCAATGGCAAGGAGAAAGTGGAAAGCGCAAAAAAGTCGGGAGTCTATAAGCTTGGCTGTGACAATTGCAATAAAGTTTATGTGGGACAAACAGGCCGTAGTTTTAGCACTAGGTATAAAGAACATGTTGCGTCGTACCGGCATAATCACCCGGACAAGTCTAATTTTGCAAAACATTTATTGGAGAATAACCATGCGTTGTCTGACAATCATTCTTACAACATCTTGCATGTTTGCGAAAAAGGATTGCGTTTAAGTGTTCTAGAACAACTAGAAATAATTAGGTACAACAATAGAGGCGTTATTATTAACGAACAATTGAATGTTGCGTCATCACCGTTACTACGTGTTCTTCCATCTCTTTCACGCATGAATGGTAGTATGGGGGGACAGAATATAAATATGGCGGACGGCTCCGGGCGGCTCATTTGCTCAGTGGACGTGGCGCAAGCAACATCTCCTGCCAGCATCTCCTGATGATGCCTCGTAGAGAGGCGAAACACGTGTCGAGGTTTTTGTCAATATTGGTGGTGGTTTGCTGTAATTTTTTGCATGTTTATACGCAAATAGTTGCATCTTATCTTCACTGATAGACCAGCACGTTTTTTTAGCGGAATAGCAAAGAAATATTGTTCTCGTAATATATCATGGACTTCCGCAAAGTAACGCCTGATTCAATAAATTATATATTCACTAATTACTAGTTATTTGAGATTATGTACACGGTAGTCGAGTTATGAATTTAATTATATAGGTACGTTCTAAAAGATTTAAAAGTATTTGAGCAACCTTTTATGCACATAATAATAAAGTTGTTCAAATATTTTTGATTAGGTACTAGCTTTGTCCTGTACAGTCACAGTCACCAGCATTAATATCTTCCATTACAGGGCGGGTAAAAATATCCGACGATTCCTAACGGCCCTAGAAACAGATACGTCCATGGACATAACATATAATTAATCATGACAAGCTATGGTAAAAATAATACCACGACTGACCGAGATAGTAGTATACAAATCACAATAAGTGTAACAGAAAGGGATATATCATGGGTTTTCCTTGTTATAGTTCCACTTTATTTCATTTGCCGCAACTGATTTAGTATGAAATTGACATGCAACACTATTTTTTGGGCCTATATCGGACGGCATAATTTTTCATTGTTCTATTTTCTTGTCGCATAGCAACTTTTCGCCTTCAAACGTTTGGCCTAATAACTGTTGTATATAATATTTTTTCGCCGAAATCGTTACGCATAATATCGATATTCCTAATTATTGTTGTGTTTAATATTTATTGCATCGAACATCAAATTATCAAACACTAAATAACTTTACAATTCCTAATATTAGATGTACTAATGCTGCTCAATTGGAAAATAAGTATCAACGACCCGCCGTCCGGTCAGGTCAAGGAAAGGAACGAACCTACCTCGGGCCTACCTATATAATTTTATATTCAATAAACTCAAAATCGCCATAGTTATTTGCATGAATACAATTATCTTTTGCCATAAAAATTAAAATTCAATGTTGTAGGGTCTCAGTTCTACCGTTACTCCTCGCTTCACTCGACGTCGTACCTAACGGAGATCTTCCTTAGTCTACTCTTCCTGCACCGCCGGAGCTAATTTTATGCAAAATTATTGCACGGGTAATTATAAAAAAAACCTAGGTACCTATCCCATTTTAGGCATTGCAATTGTAGTAATACCAGTAATAGGAAAGACATGTTTTATGCCATCCAATAAAAGGTATTATAAGTTTAAGTCATTTACATTTTCGAGTATTTAGTCTTAGGAGCAATAAGAATTAGGACAATCAACAATTAGGTATGCAAAAAAAAGAATATGCTGAATGTAAAGTATGACGAACATTTTTGGCATAACGTTGAATCCGTTATGCCAAAAATGTTCGGCCATAAGATTTATGATCAATCAATAACACAAAGGGCACCCCTATTTTTTATCGAGGAATTACCTTGTTGTTTATGGTAAGCCGTCAGCCTTTTTAAGACCAGGTCTTAATTTAGCTGCATAGGAGCCTTTCGGTCCATTTTGGTGGCGCACGTATAGTCGGTAAAAATCTATAAGTTCATGTCAGATGTTTATGCGTGCTTTGTTGTTTAGATGTTAGTGCCAGTGACTCTACAACTTGTGCTGCAGTGCAAGGGCAAAGTGGAGCACACAAGGTCCAAATACAATTTCGTTCCACCCAAAACCCGTCGTGACATTTTGAAATGTCGACAATTTTTAAGAGAAATTTTGACGCCGCCAACTGTGGACAGGTGAATTCAATTTTTGCTGGCCCGTCGCCAAAACACGACTTATCGCCGATGGCGCTGTTTAGAGCGGGCGGAAAGTTACACTTTTTTCAATTCTTTACTTGTTTACGTGTTTGATACGGCGTGACTAGATAGGACGTGTTTGAAACAAAAGAGAGGAGAGAAATATATTTCCATGATAGTATTATTACTAATATAATACCACAGATTAAAGAATACAGAATACAAGTACAGATACCCAATCTCATAGAGCAAAAGCGTACCGTCCTAATGTAGGCAATTCTGTATACAATTTTAGTCCCGTAGCTACACCAGTAGATGCAGTATCCGAGCTACCACGGCTATGACGCTGTCAGCCTACATGATAGTTTTAGTAATACAGTGAGATATCACCAGATGGCATTGACTTCCCGGGCAACAAATAGAGTATTTTTGATTTTTTTGATATAAAAGTAGTATTTTCGAGACAATATTACACATCACTCAACATTATACATAACCAAACGCTTAGAGCCTGTGGTTCCATAGAACTTTCGCGACCAGTGATGGCGCCATCTAGTGACAGTACCCAATAATACGTGTAGCAAACTTAGCAAACTTACTTAACTCACACGTTTAGTACGAGTTACATGGATTTAGTAGCAATTTTATTGCATTTACTAAACTTATACAATTTACCTTTATTTTATGTACGGAAGGATGTTTGCGATATAATTAAGTTACGTTGAATTTATCAAGGTGTAAAAATCATTCTATCTTCACGATTACTGGTTCAAATGTTTCGCTCGGTACCTGTGTCGCCATCTATGAGTTATTTTTTGTAATAATTATACGTTGTTCGAGTTGGGAGGCCATGATAATACAGAGCTAGCTACTACTATAAGTCGGGGTGTAAACTCCAAATAAAATAGTCAAATAAAGAAAAAAGTAAAGCAAGGGTATAAATAATCACAGAGTTTATAAGTGTCCAAAGTTTGAAGAGGGGGATATATTCTGTCCCTTTTCCGCAAAACGCATCTTCATTTACTAAGACGTCACGATCTGCGAGCGTTTTCTCTCTCTAACAAGTCATATTAAAACGGTTGTAACTTCGTAATTCTTTGAGATATCAGAATGGGATTTTCGTCACTATTAGGCATATTATTTTGCCTTCTTCTTTTTGGAGTAAAGTTTCCGTCTACACCCGTAAGGCAGCTAGTTGTGAAATCTGCACGGTTAGCATAAGAAGGCGCGCGAGATGTGCCGCGGTGGCATATACTATATCCGTCTCTCTCCAATTAGAAAACTTAAAAAGATATGGATTTGGATAGTCTATCTCGCTACGACACAGCTCGCGGGCGATGGACGCGGACGATATATTACTCATTTGTGTATGTATATTTATTTTATTTATGTCTATGTATTTGTGTAAATATGTTGTACGGTCGAGGTCATAAATACGTTTACACTTTTGCACCTTATTGCCTTGTAATAAGGTGCAAAAGTGTAAACATATTTATGACCTCGACTGTATATAAGAGTCCCGTATTATTATTTTAAAATTTGGTATTTGCACTGCCCACAATCTTTTCCGCTTTGCCTGAAAGTTTGACTGGTAGACAATGCCAAATGGCATTAAGTCCGTAATTTATAGGATACGTTTTTCTTTTGTAACAGTTTAAATAAATATTATCTTATTGTAGCGGGTAGGTACTTTATTTTAAGATTGGTTTTACTTAATCACAATAATTAAAGCCTGTTTCTAAAAGAGACTTGCGTGTATAACCCAGTGTAAACTTGCCTTTACAGAAACGTGACATTCGATCGATTACAGTGTTATAGACGATTACAGGTTACCTAACCAGTTACCTGTAATTGACTGTAATTTAATATTTCCATGAAACTTTCGTGCCAAGGTTGTTTTAAATTACATACTTAGTGCTTGTCTTCGATATTTAGGCCCCAATACGACTAAAATATGTGGGTTGTCTTTATTTCTGGACCAATGGCAATTCAGCAGCCAAAGGCATTCGAAAATATCTCAATACAGATATCAGCAACACTATGGTTTATTATGTTCCCTCTCTTGCAATATTAGCAAAGTACATTTGTTGAAAGTGTTGAAACGCGACGCATTGATATTGTAAACTTAGTATAAGGCCTGAGTGGATGCCACGCTCAGAGCGGGGCGTGGAGCGTCCATATAAATTGTATTTCTTTTATATGTACGCTGCACGCCCCGCTCTGAAGGGGCCGTCCACTCAGGCCTTACACTTCTTTTGTCTGTCCGGCTGTCTGTTACCATTTGAAGTTTAAGCGCTGTATTACATGAAATTTGGAAGAGAAACGGTTTCAGACTCTGGAAACAATCAATTTTATCACGAAAATCACTCCTGAAAGTAGTGAAAAGGGATGTGGAATTTTCTATAGAAGTGCGGTAATTGATGACGCGCCTGTGGAAAATCAAACAGCATGTTCCATTAAGGCGATTAACGAGTATAGGTTGACAAAGACACAGGCAAAAGCTAGCTGTGCAAGTGAAATCAAAAGATTTGCGAAAAACCCAAATACTTTTTTATGTCACTCCCGTTATTATGGATAAATAATCCGTCAATTTCGCATTTGACAGATGAATTTGATTTTGTTTGGATTTCGCAGATGATGATCATGATACTTGTCAGAACGTGACGGATGTATTATCAACAGCAATACTTGATGAAATGGCAACCAAGCATGCTACGCCCGCAGGTATCCAACGATATCCCATACTTATGTCAAAACCCATCAAGCTGTTTCGACTGCAGCCCGTGAAATATAATTTATTTGTACACATACATACATACCATAATACATATACATACCTAGATACGCTCGAAAAGCATAACCCTCCTTCGAAGGCAGTCGGATAAAAATAAATAGAATTTTTATCCACGAAACTAGGCGACGGACCTACAAATACAATCTAGAGAATCCCCCAACCTAATCCTTACCCCAATCAAATCTCGGTCCAAAAACGTCTTAAGTAAAAATTAAAAAAGCCCTAATAGGCCCTAAACCCTCATAAAACGGAGGAACGTGCCAAAAAACCTTGATTATTCCGTTGGAATGATTTTACGATAAGGAAAGGTCGAAAAGGATTGATATCGCCATTTTGTAAGGTTCGCTTTTGAATCGTTACGATGGGTATTCGGGCTTTGTAAGTCATTTTTAATTCCGTTTTAGGGTTACGGGAGGTATAATCGCAATGTAACGTATTTGGTTACTGCCTGGTGTGTCAGTCCGTTTATTAATATCATCGATGCCAGGTTTGTAATTAAACCTCACGTGCGGTCAAAAGTTAAACGCGGGGGCAATTAAATATTCAAAAATCTCCCGGCGAAATCTTTTTTATTTGTTTTACTGTAGTGTGAGTTGGCTACTTGACATATTGACGGTGCCATTTGAACCAGGTTTCTGAGTGGATGAAATGTTTGTACGGGCCTAATAGGGAATATTCATGACATTTTTTTATTTTTTTTATCTATTCTATAAGTAATTATATAACCGGAAAAAAATATAACACTTTCACAATATTATTAAATAAGCTAAAAAAAAATAATTAAAATTACTATCATTTTCGGACGATCAAAACGCCACCATTTTGGCGCGCTCATCTGTGACGTCACCGTGCAGCTTAGTGCACGGCGGTTCTTAAACAAATTAACAACAAAGTGTTTGATTCACACTTTTAATAAATGTGAGTGATTAAAGCTTATAAGATCAACTTATTGTAATGGAAGAGCACACAAAAGCTTATTATAAATATTGTATTGTCCCTATGTGTGAAAATCACATTAAAACTGCAAATATTTTCATATGCCCAAAGGTGCAAATATAAGGATAAAGGCGATGAGGAGAGATAATGTATCGTGCTTGAGTAGTTTATATTGTTGTGAAGATCATTTCGACGTGAGTATTAAATATGTATGTACCTAAAATCTTTTTTATTACGACTCGCGAACAATATAGGTAAACAATAACCTAACCTCAAAATTGTATTATATACTTATTCATAAAACTATTCTGATTCCCAATTTTTTTAGTTATTAATGTTACAAATATTATGATTTTTGTTGATCAACAGCTGACTACGAGTGTTGATTTTGATCAAGAAACCTTTTAGCTAAGTTTCTTTGTTTGCACTGTTGATCGAAGAAAGTTAAAAGAATTTAATCCTTTTTACTGAGTGACCTACACAAATTTGTTTTATTTATAAGCCTTGACGAAAACAACCAGTTTGTTAAAGTTCATAAAGATGTTCTCAACATTTAACATTCCTAATAGGTACCTACATATCTTTGATTATATAATACTAGCTTCTGCCCGCGACTCCGTCCGCGTGGAACTCGTTTATACTATCTCTATACCAAATTTCATCCAAATCGGTTCAGCAGTTTAAGCGTGAAGAGGTAACAAACAGACAGACAGACACACTTTCGCATTTATAATTTATTATTAAGTAAGTATATATAAAATATATAATATAACTAGCTTCTGCCCGCGACTCCGTCCGCGTGGAACTCGTTTATATCGTAGCTCCCCCCATATCCCCCAAAGGGATGAAGTGGGGGTGAAAGTTTGTATGGAGCTACGATATAAATGAGTTCCACGCGGACGGAGTCGCGG
This sequence comes from Epinotia ramella, assembly GCA_947578815.1. Taxonomy (NCBI): domain Eukaryota; kingdom Metazoa; phylum Arthropoda; class Insecta; order Lepidoptera; family Tortricidae; genus Epinotia; species Epinotia ramella. Next base: position 1,311,904 of record OX388221.1, read on the forward strand.
GCAGAAGTTAGTATATATAATATATAAAGTTATAGTATAGTAAAATAATATATAGTATGGATAAATATCTACTAGTTTTTTATTCCACTTATTTAACAAAGACACCTATTTGAAGTAGTTTAAAAGTCTAGCTATTTGAATCGCCAAAATAGGTTATAATTATTTAATTGACCAATCTCACGAGTATAAAAACAAGGAATATGAAAATTTATTGAATATCTGTAACTTATTTACCTTGCAGCTTTTACTCCTCTTAGTTCAGCGGACGTAAAGTCACAAATATTTGCGAAGTATGTATTAAATTTAGTCATCATGAACACATCAATTTTAGGCAGATTATCCGACTGTGCCTTGACAAAACCGCCTTCAGTCATTGTGGTGAGTCTTTTTTCACTTAATAATTACCAAAAAACACTGATTATTTATCATAAACAGCGGCCAAACAATGCGAATAACTTTCAATAATCATACTAACGACCTGCACGGTGACGTCACGTTTCGCTCCGCCAATAGCGTTGCGTTTTGGAAATTAGCGAGGGAATTTGAAAAATAGTACTTTTAAACAATTTATTTTATCAATAGAAACATGATAATTTGAAAAAATAATCATGTGTGTATATTTATTAAGCAATATAGATTACACGTGATTTTTTTTGTCCATTTCTAAATCACATGCATATTCCCTATTGCAATTAGAGCAGATTAGAGCGCGCGCGAAGGGTTCCGTACCATTATCTATAAAAACAGTAAAAAAAAAAAAAGTTTGTTGTATGGGAGGCCCCCTTAAATATTCAATTTATTTTGTTTTTAGTATTTGTTGTTATAGCAGCAACAGAAATACATAATCTGTGAATTTTTCTGTCTGTACTGTCTAGCTATCACGGTTATTGAGATACATCAGCCTGGTGACAGACAGACGGACGGACAGCGAAGTCTTAGTAATAGGGTCCCGGTTTTACCCTTTGGGTACGGAAACCTAAAAAAACAGTCAGGTGCAGGAAAACGTGACCCATTCTGTATAACTTCTATTCTATGGTGGGGGTCACAAGAAGAGAAACAAAACACTAACACAACAACTACCGGACAGAGGGGGACAGCGAGACACCCAGACATATAAAATATTTTTGGAACGAACGGACAACTTCCTTCGCTTCGCTCGCTCGTTCAAGAAGCGGTGTTGTTTCTGTATTCTGTAGTCAACACGCCACAAGTATGTGATGTGTTTGCAAATTACCATTTTTCCTGTCATATTACATTCCCACTCCGATCACACATCCACGGAGCCTATAGCACGCATGTAACACCATGGTAACGGGCACCCAATGTTACCAACGCGCAACGCATAATCTTTATGAATAATAAACCCGAAGGGAAAGTTGAGTTTACGACACAGGTATGTAATAAACGCGGCTTGGAAGAGCTAGAGAGCAAAAAGGATAAATCTATGTTGATAATCGCGTCACTTCCTCCCTTTTGCTGTAAAGTTTTGTTTTATGACTGAGTTTTACCAGAATGGGAACTGGAGTGCAAATTTGATAAAAAGTCTTTGATGGAATTATTGGATGAATAGGTTTATTGACGCTCTAGTTAAGTTGCATTATTGGAAACCAAGACCCCGTCGGAATATAAAGGCCCGTCGAACGCTATGGTGATCCTTTATTGTATTAGGATAAGGTTATTTGCTATGTAAATTAGTTACTTAAGTAGCAGTAAGTGTAGTTTAAGTGGTATGGTGTAGGATATGAGGAGTATCGGAGGGTAGATTATAAGTATTACTATTTCCCATAAATAGGTACATATGTATAAATATGTATCCTGTCACTCATGTCAGTAGGTTAGTTCTGTATTAAACGCTGTTCGGATAACTGGCTTGTGTCGTTCCTGTCTCTCGTGAAGGCTCCCGATACCATAGAATGCTCCGAGCAGAATATGTGACATGATAGATATTTGAAAGCTAAGCCAAATAAAATAATCAGCATTTTGGGCGATGGGGCGTAAAAATTCTCGAGCGGCAACCATGTACGCTACGACTGATAATCTGGTAAGAATCGTGGTGTCCGCTGGATGCGGGTGGTGCTGGATCGCTCATTGTGGCACTCTTTGGGGAAGGCATATGTCCAGCAGTGGACTTTTTTGGGCTCATGTGATGATGATTAGAATTTTAACACTATCAGCGCCAGGGGCACTTTCCTCTACATACGGTATTTTGCATTTAATCAGTAACTTTGTTGTAGGTAAAACTTGAACCCGTTAGTAGAATCTACATAGTAAAGTAGAATTATTAGGGGTTCACCACTGACAGATAGTTTGCCTTCATTTAATTTTCAACTTTAACCTCATACAAATTAAGTAGTTATTTCTAAATCGGTAGACGTGGGTAACAGTATTCTGAAAATTGCTTTATTTGTATGACATTAAAGTTGAAAATGAAATTAAGAGAAACTATCTGTCAGTGGTTAACTAACAGTAATCGTACTGTACAACATATTTGTGATTGCTAAAATTTCGTCTGGACCGACTATTTATGTTTTCAGATATATAATTTTCTATATGAACGTATTCTTACGTTGTCGTTTGACGGCTCAATCTGTTTTTTAAAGATATAATAATCAGACCTCGGACAGGGTGAGCTGTTTTAAGAGTTTGCATAATATGGACATACCTACGTAGTCATTCAATGGCAGATGTGATGTAATTGAATAACGAATTAAATTATTCTATTTAGATCTTTACATAACTAGCAAAACAAATTAATTGTATAGCAGAAGGAAACAAATTAATTAATTAATTAATTTTATAACAAATTTCGGAAGGAACAGATGTGGACGGTATTTTAATGTACAACTTCACTCCGCTCACTTCAGTGGAAGTAGAAAGGTCTTTTTCCATCTATAAGTGGATATTAAACTCAAGAAGAAGTGCGTTGAAAATTGAAAATCTAGAAAAAATTATAGTTCTTTATTACAATAACCAATAACAAAGAAAAATTTGAATAAATAAATAATACTTACTCGTTTTGTACATAATGCACTGTCATTTTTGTTTAATTATTATTCATGAATTCTTTTTAATATTTCATCTTGAGGCATATCTATATTAACATCTACACTTGACATTAATGACGTAAAAATGGCTCACTCTGTCCGAGGTCTGATAATAATGTGTCATATTCATAAATGTTGTTCCTGACTTGGTTTAACGTTATATCTCAAGTAACAAACGTTAAACTTTTTGCGGTAGAAAAACTGCGTTGCGAGACTGCATATAGAAATTGAAATCTATATTATATAACTGTTGTGTTTATTGTACATGATTATGTTTTCGATGGGATCGAATAGTCAAATTGAATAGAGCGTTGGCGACATACCGTAGGTATACTAAATGACTCTTAATTAAACAGGCAAATGGCTCGGTCTATTGTGTTTTCCTCGTCGAGTAGGTAATCGACATGCTAAACCAGCTCGTATAAAAAAAATCGTTTCGAATAAGCTCATTTCAAAACACATCATATTATATTTTAGCATTGTATCAAAGCCGTTGCTTTTATTTCGAAATTGGTTCTACTTACGGAACCTTATAATTTATTTCTTCCACATATCTTCAAGCTTCAGTTTTTTTTGCTTCTCGCTAGCTATTCTCTTTGAAGTGACGTCACATTAAAGTTACATGAGGCTGAACCGTGTCGGGATTCTCTTTTTATGTTTCTTTTATCTATAGTAATAATAAAGCGCTATTGTTTGTGGAATGTAAGTTTGTATGTAATTTCCAAAATGACTTTAACATTTTTTGCTTAAGTATATAGAAAGAATCTAGGTCGTATTTTGCTGGCTAGGTTCTTTGTAAGACGTGGGTGTTACCGCGGTACTGAGTTCATATTCAAAGCAGTCCAACAGAGATAGTACCTCCTTATAGAAGACCGCAGGCGCAATAAAAACCACGAGATGCTTTGTAAGTATGCTGTGTTGTGTTCCTGATGGGGGTGAGTTGTTGCCAGAGCCCCCGAGGATGTCTGTGGTCAAAGTGAATTTCAAATTATTTTCTTTTGTTTTTTTCAGCTATCAACACAACGTATCCTCAAATCAGTAATGGCGGCAACGGGCATGTGATACTTCTGAAATCTTAAGCGTACATAATATGCATACGATGTATGTTTATCATCCAAGCAAGTAAATAAATAAATAATAAACACAAACTCAGACAAAAAGGGGAGGACCCCCGCTCTGAGTCGTTTCTGGTGCAAAGGCTTTCCATGGCTATCCAGCGTGGAAAGGAACGGCTGGGTGCGATTAGAGTTAGAATTAGGTAATTTGTGGTTTTAATGTTGTAATATTGTAAATTTGTTTGTTTTATTGTTCTATATTGTTTGCTGGATTAAATGATTTTATTTTAGTAATATATTTTTTTTTTGCTTACACAAATCGACCTAACTAAGTCCCAAACTAAGCAAAGAACTACGGGTACTATTAGGCGACGTTACGATAAACATACGTAAAATAACTCAGGAACAAATTCGTTCTCATCACATAAATTGGTAAAGGCAGTGACCGGGTTTCGAACCTAGGGCCTCCGGCTTCGTAGGCAGTGTCACAACTAACTAGGGTAAACCAGAACCACACAAATAAATGCCCTTGCCGGGATTTAAACCCTGGACATTTAACTTTGTAGGCAGTGTCACTAAACCGTTTGTCCGTCGTTGTTTGTTTGACAATGTGTGTCAAAGTAAAAAAGACTTTACAGCTTAAAAGAGCAGCTAACGCTAAAAATATTTTCACAGTCAGAGCCAGAGGTTATAAATAAAGCCAAACAAGATTATTTATTGACTCGGCGTTGCTTCTAAAATGGAGGGTGTAACTCTTGCGCGAAATTAGCTGCTAGCCAGACTTGTTACTTGGTGAATACTCTTTGTGTGTTAAGGCGAACCAAGTGCACGTATTCTGTATACGAACATAAATATAAGTATATATTAATATTACATTACTCACCTAGAGTGTTAAAACAAACAACGTCTCAGATTGCAGGCATTTGATAGTAAATCCGAGCTGAGGCTTTTTTTATTGCCGCTCGATGTGGGTATTAGCACATTACGTACCTACGCGTACGTACGCGCAGCGTGCGGTATAACTCGCATTATGGCCAGGTGTGAGGTGTGACGTAAATTATTTTCCGTCCCCTGTCCAGGAAGTGGGGTTTTTCGCTAGCGTAGTGGGCGGTAATTGCAACTTTATGGCCAGGTGTGACGAAAAGTACATTAAAAAAAAGTGAAGTTAATTTGTGAGTTTGTATGTATAGATAGGCGATTACCTTTGAAACTACACAACCGATATCAAAAAGTCTTATTTTTTTTAATTTATCATGACGGTGGCAAGCTTTGGTAGGAAAGTAAAGCAACCGAACCAAAGATAAAGATCAGTGCTTTATCTTTGGTTCGGAAAAATATAAACTAAAAAAGACATTTAATGCAACTGCTTGAATAACTTTGACCATTCAAAAGCCTAGTTGGGCTTCGAATCTCATCACCATCATTCATCATCAGCCGAAATACATCCACTTCTGGACATAGGCCTCCCCCAAAGAGTGTCACAATGACCGGTCCTGCGCCACCCGCATCCAGAGGACTCCCGCGACCTTTACCAGGTAATCAGTCCACCTTGTTCCCGTACGTGGTCGCCACTCAAGAACCTTTCCGCCTCAACGGCCATCGTTTCTACGTGCAATGTGCCCCGCCCACTGCCACGTAAGTTTAGCGATGCGGAGGGCTATATCGGGTGCTGCTGCGGATAGCCTCATTTTTGATGCGATCGCGCAGAGAAACTCCCAACACAGCCCTCTCCATTGCCCTTTGGGTGACTTTGAGCCTTGTTATGAGGCCTTACTATGGTAAGCGACCACGTTTTCGTACCATACTTTATCACTGGCAGTGGCAACACACACTACTGGTCAAAGACTCTCGACTGCGGAATATTAAACGGCTTCGAATCTGCAGAGGCATTATTATTATTATACTTGAACTAAGTGGATCAAATCTTATGCCTACATTATATTTTTTGTAATTATTTGAAGCTTCTAACTTTCGATTAAGTACTAATATATTTTTTATAAAAATATAATTTAAGGATTGTTTAGAATGTAATCCTCAATTAATATTTCGTCAATGTTGACATAATCCAATGACAGCAGAGAGAGACGGTGATTATTTGGTCATTGAGTGTAGTTATACTAGTTATTATATCTCACTCTAACGACATTTTCACTACGGGCCCCTAACAATGTAAAAGCGTAAACTCTCACGTGAAACAATGTAAAAACGTTTGTCCCAGTTTCTAACAAAAAATAAACGAGCGAACAAGGTAAGTAACATTTCGTACACAAAGTACCTCCAGCTACACGATTCACAAGACAACATGTGACCGGTGTCCAATATAACTTGATCCCTCCTTTCGTAGCAACAGAATAAAATAGAATAAAAAAAAAACTATACTCAACATCACATTGCACGACATGATAATTAAAATAACATGTGCCTTAAGAAAAGACTTAACATATCAATTAAAAATAAATTAAACACTTATGGTTATAAATGGAACCGGAAGGCGCGGCGTGGGTAGGTCGACTGATGACCTGGTAAAGGTTGCGTTGGTATTAAGTTAAGTACTATCTAATAGGGTGGTTTCCTCATGTTCAAATTTATATTTTAATGATACTATATGGATAGTAAACCATTAAATTATTGCAATAAAGTGTAAATTACAAAATATAATCATAATCATGGAAGTTGAAAGTTAACAAAAAAAACCCATCGTCTAAGAGTAAATTTAAGGCACTGGTCCCAACGCCGGCGAGGAAGCGAGTGTTACTACGTGCTACTCGCTCAAGCGAGTAAAAGCGAGTAAGAATTACTATGAGAGTAGGTACTCGCTACTCACCGGCGGTGGGACCAGTGCCTAAAGCTACCAATAAGATTCTTACGTTGTAATTAACACAAAGTTATATGACAACTATACACCTAAGCGAAGTATTTCGCGACCGAAACAGCAATTTGCTTGATTTTCCATACAAATATTAATACAAATAGAAACTGTGTTATCATACTTTCTTTGTTAATTACTATGAACAGTTTCGGATGCCGCCAGCGAAGTCCAACATTGTCTGTATTTTTTGTGTAGTTATATTGTTTACTTATAATTGCTCTCATACAAACCTTGTGAATGACAACATAAAAAAATCTTAGGAATCATGCCTATTGTATTTAATCAGAGGTCAAGCTTGTAATGGTTTATCTGAGGCGATCTGTAAGCTTTGTGAAGTCTTGAGCGACTTAAGGTGGGTAGCACTTTGTTGTAAACGACTTACTTTCAACATATACACGTTTGCCCGAGGGTTTTGTCCAAACTCTTCATGATGGGTATGAGGTGACAAGCGTTGTGATGAGTGCAGCAAAACGGACAAATTAAAGGTCTTACAACACGTTAAGTTTTGGCTACTTGACTCACGGTGACATTCGAACCAGTTTTCTGAATGGATCAAATGTTTGTATGGAACTAACTACAATTCTAGCACGTAAAAAGACAAAAAAGCGGCCAAGTGCGTGTCGGACCACGCACAACGAGGGTTCCGTGCCTATTAAAAAGGTCGTATCGTTATTGAAATCTTATGGCAAATACGTCCTTTTCTTTAAGGAAGGCAGTTTTTTAGAAATATCTCAAAAACCTTTGAACCGATCTTTTTCAAAACAATTTTCGCTGAAAGAATTTAATAAGCCCTATGAGCCTAATTTTTTTCATATTTTTAAAATACACGGTTCAAAAATTAGAGGCGGGGGGACACAATTTTAGTGAATTTCGAGGCGATTATCTCCGACTCTATTCACCTAATCAAAAAAATCGCTGAGAAACCTTATATTTATTTTGAAAGGCCTATCGATTGATGTGCCACACGTGGGCTTGCAATGAAAAAAAAAGTTTTGACTTTCGGTTTTATTATGTATGGAGTGCACCCCTAAAATATATATATCGACTACCGTAGGCTCAAAGGGCGTAAGGGACAAATGGTCATTTTTCAGGAGAGCCAATAAACTGTTTTGTTTCGAGAAAAAAAATCGTAACTTTTTTGTTCCTTTACACAATAATATGCTTGTAAGTGATTTACTTACATCTTTTTAAGCTCTTTTATATCATGTAACTAGATTTAAGACGCGGTTCTTAATTAAAAAGTTGTGCGTCCCTTACGCCAAAAATAAAAAACATTTTTGAATACACCTGTCCCTTACTTCACAGTGTTGCCGTTTAACAAATATGACAAAAGGTCGTATCGTACAAAAAAATCTTTCTAACTGTCAATTTGACGTAAAAAATAGCCATGTCTCAGCTATGTAACTAGTTACTAGCACTGGGGATTTGCTGATATTGCATTGAGGATTACAGGAAATTTGTATGAATAAACTTTGTGAGATCAATACTCCAATTGCAATGTTAAATGCTGCTTAATGAATAAAAGAAAACAAACAAAAATAGTCACGACAACTTAACGTGAAATAAATAGACTACTTTAACAGGAAATAACTACTCGTTATTAATCATTCATTGTCACCGAGCTCATCATCATCCTCGTCGTCTGTGTCTGCTAAAGTCGCTATATTTTTTTCTTGAGGGGCTCCCATACGCCAATGACCTTCGATCTGAATCCCTTAGTTTCCTAATGTTTTTTATAGCTTATTTTATTAACAACAACGGCTTTAAGCAATATTATTTTATTATTATTATTGTGAGCCTGTAGTGTCCCACTGCTGGGCAAAGGCCTCCCCCCACTTTTTCCAGTGCTCCCGATTCTGAGCAGTCTCTGGCCATTCTTTTAAAAAGGAGTCTAGCTCGTCTCTCCATCGCCGACGAGGTCTGCCACGTCTCCGTTTCGAGCTGTCGGGCTGCCATTCAGTGGCGATCTTGGCCCACAGTTCACTCGGCATGCGGCAGACATGACCAGCCCAGTCCCACTTCAACTCTGCCGACTTTCGAGATACATCGACTATTTGAGTTTTTAAGCAATATAGTATCTCATATTTAGTTCAAAGTTCATTGCTTTCGAGATATTTGGCATCAAAGTTGAACAATTATACGCTAAAAAACTGGTTTTCTGGCCATAACTTTTGTGTTAATTGGTTTAAAATGAAAACCCTGGACCAGTTTTTAGAGACGTCACAGACGAACCCAAATATTCATATTCATATTCATATTCATTTAATCCATTGTTATCATGTTCATCAGCACATTGGTCTTACATTTTAGTCATAGTAGGTACATGATACCCTGCTAGGGCATACAATATAGGACATACTCGTATTATACTACTTAATAACTAAATAAAAATTACAATTAAGTACAATAATTATCATGCAGCACTAGGTTAACTAAATTTAAATACAAGAGCAATTTAAAAGGTTGTTTGGTCATGTTAACATAGTTACTTGATGTCAAATAATTATTAATAAATTCATTATAATTCAGTATATTATGTCATGTTAGCTAAAGATTGGTCCTCAAAAAATTCATCTACGGTATAATAACATGTCTCGATAAGTATCTTCCTTAATTTATTTTTAAATAATTTAATGTCACTTAATTGTTTAACAGTTTCGGGGATTTTATTCATTATTTGGACACATCGATAGAAGGGACCATTTTTAACTATGGCAAGCTTGCTAGGCGGTAAGACAATTTGCTTTTTTCGTCTACTCTCAGGTTTGAATATTTCCGTTCCGTTAAATAAATATGGGTGGCTCTTGACAAATACTGCTGCCTCCATAATATACATAGAGGGTAATGTTAATATTTTAAGATCTTTAAAATGCTGTCGACAACTATTTGGGATACGTGTATTGGTCATAATGCGAACACACTTTTTCTGCATAACAAATAGTTGGTGAGCATCGGTGCTCTCACCCCACAGGACTACGCCGTAACTTAGCCAGGCGTGCGCGTATGCATAATAAGCCGTCATAGCAGATTCCAAATTGGTATTTACTTTTAATACACTAAGTGCATATACAAACTTTGCAAGTTTTGATTTAATATTTTGGATGTGCGATTTCCAGTTTATACCGGAGTCCAATTTTATGCCTAGTAAATTAAACTCACTGACTTCTTCGATTGGACTATCGTTGATATCTAAGTGCAAGTGCAACGGTCTCTTCTGAGTAGGTTTAAACTGAATTACTTTTGTTTTTGTTAGGTTAATGTCTAAATTGTGTTCATGTAGCCAGGTGGTGACCATGTTAATGATTTCTAGCAGGCGCGTGTTGCATTCCGCACTATCAGCACATCTCAATAATATAGAAACGTCGTCTGCAAACATAACGCACTTCGTGTTAATAATTTTAGGTAGGTCGTTGATGTATGCTAAAAACAACAGACAGCCGATCACACTCCCCTGAGGTATGGAGCATGAGGTATGCCGCATTTGCGAAGTGATTATATGCGTTTCTCCTGTACTGTTATCAACATGATCGAGCTGTACATATTGTCTGCGGTTTTCCAGATATGATTTAAACCACTTATGCGCGACTCCGCGGATTCCCATGCCGTATAGTTTTTTTAGCAAGATTTCGTGGGATACGCGGTCGTAGGCTTTAGTCATATCTAGCATTAGCCCCACCCCGTACTTTTTATCATTTATGTAGTTTAGGGTTTCATGTATGTAACTAAATATTGCATATACAGTGGAGCGATTGGTTCTAAACCCATATTGGTTACTATCGAGTATTGAGTACTTTTCCAGGAAATTATAAACACGGTTCGACATTACCTTTTCAAATATTTTAGATATACTTGGCAAGAGGGCTATGGGTCTGTATTGGCACGGATTTCTACTGTCACCTCCAGGTTTAAGGATCGGTATTATTTTCGATATTTTTAGCAAATCTGGAAATACTCCTTCTCTAAGAGACTGATTTATTAAAAGCGTTAACGGTGTAATTAGTTCCAATATACATATTTTTATTAGTTTCGGTGGGATCTCGTCTATGCCGTAGCTTACTTTATTTTTTAATTGTTGCATTACGTTTTTAACTTCGCGTTCTGTTACTTGAGTAATGAATATGGAGTTAATAGTAGGGATGATAACCGAGCGGCCAGTGGGTGCGCTCGCGCCGGTGCAGCCGGCCGGCGGGGACTCGCCAACCGCTGCGAAATACTCATTAAGCGTGTTGACGACATCGTGGGGTGATTCTACTATAGAATCTCCAATTTTCAGTAATAGGTTTTTATGGCGTGGGGTATTGTTATTTGTTGTGTTTTTAATTATACTCCACATTGATTTTATTTTGTTTTTTGACCGGCGCATTATTTTTATATAGTTTAGTTTTTTTGAAGTAATTATACATTTTTTGAGAATATTTTTATATTTTTTGTAATAATTTCCTAGCACCTCACTTTTTGTGTGGTTAGTTAAGATCCTTAGAAGCCGCTTATTTTTACAAGCTCGGCGGAGTCCGCTCGTTAGCCAGGTTCTATTATTATTGATAGGTTTTATAGTTATTTGTTTTATAGGAATATGGTCGTTCAAGTTTTCTTGTAGTGTAGTATGGAATATGTTATAATTACTGTTTATATCGCTACTAGGGGAAAATATGTCATTCCATTCGATGTTTTTAATTCCTAATCTAAAACTTTCCATATTATTATGATTAAATAACCTCTTTTTAATATAGGGTAATTTTTTTACTGATTTTATTCTTTCAATTTGATAGGCATAAATAACGCTTTTATGATCCGAAAGTCCGTTTTCTGTGACGGTTATTTCGTAATCAGATTTATTTGTGAAAACTAGGTCAATACAAGTGGAAGATATGCTATTTTCTCTAGTTGGTTTGTCAACTGTTTGGTGTAGGTTACATGACAACATTTCATTTAAGAGTAGTTGTGATGTTAATGAATTTATAGCTATATTAATATTTAAATCTCCACCTATAATAAGTCGCATTTTTTGCTCCTTTAATTTAATTTTAGACAATAGCTTATCTAAAATATCAAAAAATACATTATTATTCCTATCTGCTCTATATATATTTACTATTAAAACATTATATTCAGGTATTTCTATAGCACATAATTCTGTTATATATTCTTGAGACAATTCCTTTATATCCGTCCTCGCACAATAGTCCAGTCCTTTTTTTGTCAGAATCGCCACACCGCCTCCGCGCCGCTCCTGTCGATAATACGCCGATGCAAACTCATAGCCGCCGATTTCAATGAGGTCCTTTTGGTTCTGTGATATCCACGTCTCAGTTAGACATATAACTTGAAAATCGCTGTTGTGAACAAATGCTTCCAATGTATGTGACTTATTTTTCAGGCTTTGTATGTTCTGGAATAATATTTTGATATCTCTGAAGTTATTACTTTCGAAAAAAAGTTGAGTTGTTTTTTTGTATAGGTGTAGTATGAATGGGTATATGCATTTTCAAATCAGAATTGGTTTTGTTTATAATTGAGGAAGGTGTCATATTATCTATGTTTTGCGATTGTCGGTCAGAAATGGTGGGTGTCTCCGAGTTCGTGGTATTATTATTCGTAGGCTGGGCACACGTACCTTGGGGAAGGTATTCACGGCCGTTTATTATTAACTTATTTCCTCTTATCACAGCGTGTTTGCCCAATTTTCGCGAATTTAACATTGTTTCCTTCAAGTGTCTTCTTTCTTCGAGTGATTTTTGGTCCATGTAATTAAGAATAGAAATTCCAGTATTTTTAAAATATTTATAGTTTTGTAATAGATAATTTGATACCCTTCTACTAATGAATTCTATAACAAGTGGGCGTCGGTGTCCTTTTTTTCCAACTCTGTGTATGTCTTCAATGTATGGATTAACATGTACTCCGAGTATATCATATACCAAGTTTGAAACACGGTCGTATAATTCGTAAGATGTCTCATGGTAATGTTCTTCAAGCCCGTAAAGTACAATTTTCCTGTTACTGTTGTCATTATTGATGCTGACTCCGGTGTCCGCCCTTCCGCACGAGGTCAAGGTCAAGCGCTCTTCTAATTTCTCTAATTGTAATTTCAAGTTTTGGTTATTTATTTCGAATATACCGATTTGTTTCTTTAAATTGTCTATTTTTATTCTGGTCGTCTCCTGCTCTGAATTTATATCTGTTATTTTTTGTGTGAATTCCTTTTTGAAGTCGTTAATAGCTCTGTTTATTTCTGACTTGATAATATTATTCAAGCTCAAAATTAAGGTGTGGTTGTTTTCCTGTAGCTTTTTGTTTAATAATTGGCTCAGACTATCCATGTTAATAATAGCATTATTGGAGGGTGGATTTTGTACATCAAGTGTGTTGTTGCGATGTTCCGTATCGCCCGATATATCGCTGTCACCGTCCATTAAATCAATCGACATTATGGTGTCATTATTTGTACTTGATAATTGCGATGCAACAGGTGTTTCGTCGCCGCATCGTCTACGAGTTACATTCGCGCACTCTGGACAGCGCCAATTTTGTCTAATCAAATGGTTACTTGCCATGAATTGTGCTGATGTGATATTTAAGCAGGTGTAGTGGTAGCAGTCCTTGCATGCAAAGCATTTTAGTAATTCCATCTGATTTATTCCTAGATAGCAAACCTTGCAATTCATTGTCACTTTTGTAAGGGTAATCCAACAATTTATGCGTGAGCGGTATAGCTTTATTGCTTCTCCCTGCGCAAGACAGAGACAGCGCTGTTATTCGAAATATTGTCCGTTGTCACTTTTATTTTTAACAAAATGCTATATAAACTCGATGTTTTGTCTGAAACTTTTTCATAATTCACTAATGTATTGTGTTTCTGATATCACTGTCACATTTAGTATTGGTTTTGGTCACTAATAACTATTATTATAAATAAACATTCGGGAGCTGCGTCAAGCCCGTGCGCGTTCCGTTTCACCTCTCTCATTCATTCTCTATGTAGATTTCGTACTTAGATCTTTCACGTCAATATAGATATAAATGTTGCTTTAGACAATGTTTTAAAAAATCATACAAAATAAGTATTAATTTGTTTCAAAATCCGGTGGACGAAAATGGAGATAAAAGATTGAAGAACCGATAGCCGTTTGATTTATAATTCTATCTTTAGTGCAAAAGTAGGAGATACGATTCAAAACTTGTCAAAAATCGATGAAAACCTCGGGTAGCCCCTTAATAAGGCAGCGACATATGCTAAATGAAAACGTTTCGGTATCGTACCGTTGTCACATTTTTTTAATCCAAATATTTTTGGTAAGCAATTTTCAATTATTCTTCGTACAGAAGTTTAATATCCGGCTGCTTATCCATAGAAAATTCCAAATACTCCCTCTTCCTTTCCCTTTGTCCTTTTCAGTTAGATCCCTAATACTTGTAGATGCCCGCTTGCACGCTTGGACTCTTCCTTTACGTCCCTTAACGAATTTAGACTGCTCTTTAGTGCTTCTTAATGATTTATGGTCGAATTCTTCTTTAGTCTTGTTCTTTTTTTTATTCCTTTACCCTTTCCGGATATTCGATCCTTATTTTACTCGTAGAAGCCTGCTTGAACTCTTCCTTGTTCTTCTTATTTTTTCTTCTGGTATTTCCAGATCTATCCCCATTTCTTTTTGACGCATGGTCGAAGTTTTTATTTTCGTAGCGGTATTTCGTGTCTTTCCTTTTTCTCCGATTTTAGCAATGGTGTTGTCCCTTTATTTGTTATATGTTGAGTTGAGACTAGCGTTAGAGTGAGTAAACTTTATGATCACACTGCTAGTAAAATTCCATGGCAAATTAGGGTGTCACACTTTGACTATTAGATAAAATAAAACTGTTTTGGCGTAACGGACAGTCCTGTGTGAATTCGGGGATGTAAAAGGATGTATCGTATCGAACATAAAATGAGAAATACGACAAAATGCATCAATTATGGCGTATGTGCAAAATGCTGTAACGTACATCAAGTGAGCGTTACGACAAAATGCATCAATGATTGTATATGCGCAAAATGCTGTAACGTACATAAAGTGAGCGTTACGACAAAATGCATCAATGATGGTATACGTGCAAAATGCTGTAACGTACATCAAGTGGGCGTTACGACAAATTGCATCAATGATTTGTATATGCGCAAAATGCTGTAACGTACATAAAGTGAGAGTTACGTCAAAATGTGCCACAGATATTTTTTATTTTAGTGGATACAGCAAAATGTATTGCAAAAACGGGTTCTCGTGCAACTTTTTTCATTGTCGTAACGGACACTTTTTTAAAGCTATCGAGACGTTGATTACACCAATCGATAGAGAAAAAAAAACTGAATATAACTACATTCATAACTGATTTTCGCCAATTTGTCCCTTACGCCCTTTGAACCTACGGTAGTCGATATTTTTTGTATTTTAGTTACAAAACTATATAGCGGTTAACAAAATACACCTATCCTCAAAATTTTATTGAAATACACCTTATAGTTTTCGAGTAAAATGCCTGTGACATACGGACGGACAGACAGACAGACAGACATGACGAATCTATAAGGGTTCCGTTTTTTGTCATTTGGCTACGAAATCCTAAAAAGAGGGTTAAAGGCGGACCCTCGCTGGTAACGTCACAACATTATGGGTATGACAAGTCGTGTAAATTTGCTGTTTTGGTCGTGAAATACCAAGTGTATTGATTTAAACTTTCACGATTCTCACACATTATAAACGGGACTTAATCGCGTATAATTAACTTATTTTATTTACCTCACTGAGGTCTCCCGACGTTTCGGATGTGTTGCAACATCCATGGTCACGGGACAACTGGCTTGAGCGGGTATCAACATCTTCTTGCAGCGCGGGTTTTCAGTGAGGTAAATAAAATAAGTTAATTATACGCGATTAAGTCCCGTTTAGTATAAAATAATAAATACCAAGTGCTTTGCAGTACAGGTCGATTCACAAGAGCTGGTGCGTAATGTCTATGAAATTAATGACAGTTTTATATATTTTCCGCGCCAGCTCTCGTGAATAGTTAATACAATTTTCTTTGAATTAAAGTGTAAAGATTCTACACTGTCATCTTTAAAATTGTTCTAGACGAAAAACATATTTTTTTTTACTTTTAAGACTCGTATACCATTTTTAAGATTTTAGTTCTATTATGTAATTTACACTTTATTGTAGGTAATAATTTGATGGTTTACCAACCATATAGCAACACTACGTTATTTTTCATGAGGAAAGTACCCAATTAGATTAAAATATTTTCACACGAGCTCAGTTCCTCTGTAGTACATAATATGTATGTGGTGTTGTATTCCAGAGGGGTAAACACGTAACGTTTTGAACGCGCGTTAGGTAGATCCAACTGTCATTTTTCCATATAAAAATTGTCATTTAGATCTAACTAACGTACGTACAATGAGTTACGTGATCGACCGGCAGGTGATGAGTAAGGTTGCATAGTCTACGGTGTGTTCTTACCCTTCTGCGAGGTCGTATACTACGCGTGCAAAGCCGTATCAGAACGAGAGTGCACGACAAAAGACAAAACGAATTTCATTTTATTATGTCTAATAAAAAGGGGCTGTAGCTAAGAGCAAAAGATCTGTTTTTGAACTACCGTAACTCCCACGGCCACTTTTACCCTCTATTGTATTCACTTTGGGGATGATTTTTTGGATAAAAAAATATTAACCTAGACTATAACCAAACCCTGCCAAATTCTATTAATCGTTAGACGTGATTGTCACTAACATCCAAACATCTAAACGTATTAACTTCACATTCTGCTGTCTTAAAAGAAATCAGAATGATGATTGCAGACAGTTTTAAACAAAAGTTTGTTTCGTGCTCAGTCGTTATTATTAATGAAAATGATTTCAAAGTTAACGGAAAATCAATCCACAAGCCAACTCCTTGACACGCCGCCGACTTCCGAAGTAATGGTATTGTGTCGCCAACTGTACACATTAACTTCACTTAAGGGCTTGCGTCGCCGACTGTGCGATACAGAATACACAGACAGAATGTACAGAAAATTCACTCAATAAGGCAAGGGACGGTTATGACATTTAGTACCAAGTAATTCTATCTTAATAGTCCATCGCGCCGCGACCTTTACCAGGTCATCAGTCCACCTTGTGGGGGGCTAGTGGCGGGTGTGTCCGCTGGATGCGGGTGGCGCAGGACCAGTCGTTGTGGCACTCTTTGGGGGAGGCCTATGTCCAGCAGTGGACGTCTTTCGGCTGATACGATGATGATCACGATGATGATGGTAATGAGTCCATCGCGCTCGCGCATGATTGGCTATATGCTCTTGCGTCGGGAGTGCAACTGATATACTTAATCTCAATCTATATTAACACATTTACTGGAAGGAAACGGCCTACGCTCGTACCCGATTTCTGCATAGTACCGGAATGCGCCTAGGGCGTTAGGCACCCGCAAGGTGGGATCCTGGCAGTGAAACTGATGACACATTCACTCCCAAGAACTTCCGCTACGCTCGTATCCGATCCCGTGGTTTTCTGCTAAGTATTGAAAGTGTTAATCTGCCCACACGGCAACGCCCGCGTAATATAGAGAATCCAAGCGGAGCCACGAGATAACATAGATAAGTTATGTCAATCTTCAAGGTTCATTCTACATACTGGTAAAACTTTAATATGATTACTAAACTTATTGAAAACTGATAACTGATAACCATATAGATTGGCACGCAAAATACATATAAGAGAGCCTAATGTAGCTAACTGATTCAACAGCTAGAAATGTAACATAGTTTTTTCTAAAGAAATAAACAGTTCAATATTTTTTTTTTTAACAGCAAATTATATATTCTCTAATACTCCAGGCAAAATACGGTTTTGAAAAACATTAATTTATAATAGCGTTTTTTTTGTTGATTTCATTTGAAAATGTTATTCTAAGATGATTTAGTCAAGAATCCGACAAACTTTCCACCCGGAAGTAATTATGTAGATTTAAATGAAGCATGCATTATCTTTTTTTGAACGATTTATCTTGAATATTATAGAGCAAATGTAAATGAACCAAAATAAAGACAAAAACATTTATTAATATTTTTACTGACTTTTTAGAAGCCAGTTAACTTATCATTTTTGCGATGTCTGAAATTTTGTTGGATTTTGTCGCTGGGTAACTATTTAATTGATAATATATCCGTTATACGTAAAAAATAAGCTATTATAAATTATTTCCAAAATTGACATTTTTTCCATACAAGTTGTCAGTTCATTGCCTGGACTATAAGCAATTAGTGCGGATTGCACCAATTTTCGATTACAGACCGATCAACGTTAAGGCGCCGTAGGTTCATCATGAGCGAGATGGAAGTGCGTGCTCAGAAGCGCGGATATCATGTATTTTAATTTTATTTTTTTGGCCGTTTAAATATATAAAAAAAATAATCACTGCGTTCTCTGAAACATGATATTGCCAATTTTTAGAAGCAATTTTAATATTTTTACCTTTTGTGCACAATTTGATACGAATATTTTAAGTGTATTTTAGACCTATGTTCGTGATTTTTTTCTATCGAGCAAAAATTGCTTAATCATATTTCGAATCACTGATCTCGCTGCAGAAAAGCCTCAAGATTAATATTCGTATTTTTTTGAAACCATGTTATTATAAACAGACGCATATTGTTTCAAAAACTCTGTTCGCTTAACTTCGCTGAACCTACGGCGCCTTAAATATAGCGTCGGCAGCTGTCATTCCATAGAAACTTGTCAAACTCTGTGTCCAGTCAGATTTTAACGAGCACCGGTTACGATTACAGACGGTTTGGTGCAACCCACACTAAGTGACATCATTAAAAGTTTCGAATTTCTGAATGATAATGTATCACCTATGGAATACTATCATCAGGACCGGAAAATGGCTATTATCAAAGTGTGGGCGTTCACAACTCCGCCCTCCAATTATGTCGTTGATACAGATCCCCATTACGCCGTTCAGGTGTAAAATCAATTATGGTAGGTATTTTAAATGTTTCGTACATTATGGAATTGGTTTATCTCTTTTACATGCCAATCGTATTTGAATATGTCTCGCAATCGTATTGATATGAAACATTATATAGGATCGAGCATTATACATATATCAATTTTCGGTTTTAAGAAACTTTATTAAAGAATTTAAGTATTTCACTTACAAGACAACTTATAAATAGTTAAGTTATCTAAAACTATTACAATTTAACGCAATAAGCAAGCATGTATGACAATGTTCAACAAACAGTCATATTTATATTTAACTTAGGGTTAAGAGAGAAAATTACAATCATCTTGAAATTATGATGATAATGATGATGGATATTTTTATTTAGTGCTAAACAAATAGTCATTGTATTCTTCTATCCCACATGTATTTAATACTAGCTTCTGCCCGCGACTCCGTTCGCGTGGAAATCGTTTATATCGCAGCTCCATACAAACTTAAACCCCCCATTTCATCCCCATAGGGGATGTTTCCAGGATGAAAACTATCCTATGTCCTTCCCCGGGCTTCAAAATATCTCCATACCAAATTTCATCGCAATCGGTTCAGCGGTTTAAGCGTGAAGAGGTAACAGACAGACAGACAGACAGACAGACAGACACACTTTCGCATTTATAATATTAGTATGGAAGTATGGATTGTGTAAGCTAGTGCAATTGAAGTTTAATAAGTACTTATTGAGTCTTAATTCGCATGCATTTTTAATCACTCAACTCGTTGTATTCATGTTACTGCCATGTATGTTGTGGCATTGCAGGTAGAACCGATGGCCGTTGGGGTGGGAAGGTTCTCGAGTGGCGGCTACGTACCGGAAGGCGCAGCGTGGGTAGACCCACAAGGTGGACTGATGACCTGCTAAATGTCGCGGGAGTCCGCTGGATGCGAGAGCAGGACCGGTAATTGTGGCACTCTTTGGGGGAGGCTTACGTCCAGCAGTGGACATCTTTCGGCTGATATGGCGGTGATGATAATGATGAAGTCCATTTTGAAGTTATAATGTCTGGTATGAAGGACTATATTTCTAATTGTAAGGATATTGTGAGGGTATCGACTTACAAGGATATTGTAAGTTGTGGACACTCTGTACTAGTCTGTGGCGAACTTGCGTCGCCCGCCGTACTCGGGAGCGGCATTACTTAAAACTTGTCTCATTGTCGTTTTGCTTAATTTGCTCAAGTTGACGCTCCAAGTGTTTGGGCGTGAAACAATACTTTGACTCTTAGATTACAGCCGACGGCAGATGCGGGATAAGTGCCCAATTCCCTTTAAGGAAAAAGATAATTCATCATCAGCCTAGCGTTTTCCCGGTTGTTCCCTAAAGGAGCTTGGGGTTCTCTTTGGCATCCAAACCTGAGATTTGGCGTAGACACTAGTTTGGGATTCATAAAAACGCTCTTTAGAACGCATATCAGGGGGCCTAGACAAGGTTACAATCGACAAGCGCTAACGCTAACGCTAACTAATAAAATGTATGGGAATGACAGATGTTAACGAAAAGTGTTTCGTCGGCATCTGTCATTCCCATACATTTTATTCGTTAGCGTTAGCGCTTGTCGATTGTAACCTTGTCTACGGCCCCAGGACTGCCTCCTTCTTGGCTGCGTTTTTATCGCAACTCGTAACTATGAGATCGGGTGGCGCAGAACCGGTCAATTTGGCACTCTTTGGGGGTAGCCCATGTCCAGCAGTGGACGTCTTTCGGCTGATATGATGATGATGATGATGATAATTATGAGCCATCTGTTGTCATCTTGACTTTTTACCATTTTGCAGATTTTTTTTTCTCGAATTGCAGGCGTCCAGAAGCTAGTGGCCGCTTACCATCAAGCGGACCATTCACTTGTTTGACAACATTGTGACAAAAAGCAGTATCAGATCTTCCGTTTCTTTATTCTAAGCGTGTAACTGGGAGACGGTATTATAATGAATAAATACAAGCAGTTGGCAACTTTGCTTTGCGCGCTGCAGTTGTTGTACGCAGTTCGCTTATTCTAATTAGAAACGAAATTAACAAGTTTTATTTCACTATTTTAGTGATTCATGTAAGTTTCTGTACCTAAGAAAAACCATTAAATTAAATAACTTAACTAAAAACCGACTAACATTTTGTAATCTCAATGCCACACGCGTGCACATTTTCATACTACTTTGCCATTTCACCACTTAATAGTTGAAAATAACCTGAGCTCTAGTAAAAAAAGGATGGAACTAAATCCCTCCTTTAAAATGTACTAAATACATTTTGTTTCATTGTTTCGATCTACATTTCTAGATATCACGATTAATATGCATAGTTACAGAAGGAAAAAGTTTTTAACAATTTACATACATAGTAAAGTTTATTATTTAGTCCTGAAATAATACGAAAGCCAAGAAATAAGTGTACAACAACCATGATAGTTTTCATTGAACATGACAACCACAAAAAAACGGGTAATCGTAATAAACCTTTACAGCTAAAACCCTTCGTATTTTCACTCAGTCAAACCCAGCTTCAGGCTTCAGCATTAAAATCGAGAACGCGAATAAAATCGCACATTTTCTTTCGTGTTATTAAAAAACAGACGAAAAAACGTACTTCATTTAAAGCAAATGACGTATGAAAGAGTATGACGTCACGAATGAGGTCACAACAAAAATGCAACGAACGCGTGGAGAGAATTTCGCCGAGTAAATACGCTGAAAATCGCATCCAATGTTTAAAATCCAAATTGACGCTGATAAAACGTTTCTTGAATTTTTACCGTTACAAATTGGCGACAAAAATCGCGACTCGATTTTAATTCGTACATTAATTAACGCATTTTTTGAATTTCGAACATTCATTTGGCGTTTTTTGTTCGTTTAATTAAGTCAGTGATAAAATTTCTGGAATGGAACGTGTTTATTGTTTTTCATTGGGAATTGCAGCGATGTTGAGTATTTCGGTTGCTTGAATTTTAACGGTCCTCGTTAGGAGGCGTTTGTTTTTAGATTTCCTTTTTTACATTTACTGGCCTACGTATACCAAATAGATTCAGCCAAACAAGAATAAAATTTATCTCGTGTTGAACATCTAAGAACTTGGAAAAGCATTAGTTTTGTTCGTCGAGACTATCTTAATACTTTTGAATTAGTATAGCCGATGCCGTGTTCGAAAATTAGTTTCGACACCCATTTATTCTTTTTGTGATTTTTATCTTGGAATAAAACGAATTGTTTTATACAGCTTTCCAATAACAGCCCAAAAAAAAGCTATTTAAATTTTTCTTTCCGCTTATCTCAGTAGTAGGCTAAAACTAATAGAAAATATGCCACATATTTTTTTATCAGCAATAAATTTTGAAGCTTGTTCATGGTAATTATGAGTATTTTTTTACTATAGCAATACATTCAAACAAGCCAGCCTTGAAGTATAAGCGTAAATATCTCGTCTGAACTCTGAAATGGGTAACCCTTGGTTAACAATCTATTTCAATAATATTAATGCGAAAGTAACTCTGTCTGTCTGTTCGTCTGTCTGTTACTTTTTCACGCTTAAACCGCTGAACTTTGGTATGTAGATTGTTTCAATCCAGGGAATGGACATAATGTCCTTGAATGTCCTGCTAGAAAAATGGCCGAGCAACGTTACAGAAACTCGATTGATTACGAAGGGGTCTAAATTTAAGGTCGCCGCTTACATTACTTTTGTTTGAGTTATTTTATATGTATAGATTTATTTCACCTATTTTAGTTACCAACTCGGCATATCTTAACGTCGTCCTATACTAAACGCAAGGCTGCAACGCAAGCACTTATTTGTTACACATATTTTATTGAACTCAATTTACTTAAACTTGCTTGAACTAGTCTAACGCAATTGCAGATGCTGACACTGTAATTATCTATACCTAACGTAATTTAATAGGCGATTTATTGATACCGATGTACTTTAAATAGATATACGAGTAAGTTACTATGTTCTATATTCAAATCTTTTCTAAATGTACGATACTATTATATACCTTCCTTGTGCACAAATTACACCAATTAGTTTGTAATTATTATCTTTGTCTGACACAGGATCATCCTAGTTCAGACGCACGTTATATTGTATGTACTATGTCTTAATACGCAAGCACATTGTTAAGATTATAAGGTTTATGAATAAAATTTATTATTATTATTAATTATTATAATATAATTGTATCCCCAAAATCATCCCCTAAGGAGGACAAATAGGGGCGAAAGTTTTGATGGCGATACGACATACGATATAGGTATATATATATATAAAAACCTAGTTTTATGTCTAGCCGAGAGCAGTGAAATAAGTAAAAAGCCACTCACTTGCTTGTGGCAACCACAGTTGCCAATTTCGCGGACCCCTAAACTGATGGTATGAAGGTGGTTAGAAGTATGGATGGGCTGCTTTGATAATGAAACATTAGAAGCAGTTTAGGATACCTTTTTTAAAATTCGAAAGCAAGTGAGTGGATAGAGGCCTTCAATATAATAAAATAGTGCCTACCTTGCATTGCGGGAACTGCTCGGGCGATCTGGTGACCCGCCAGCCCAGCAGCGGTGGTAAACACACCAGCGCAGACATCAGCCACACAGCTGCTATCATCACCGCCGCGCGCGCTGGCGTCCGCTTCTTCAGGTAATCCACCGCCTGGAAGACAAACACAGTCATGAGAATCACGAGCGACAAAGTCATTGTAAGAATTGAAAGGGACACACAAAGTAATTGTTTTTTTTTTTTTTTATATATTTATTTAGATTAGGGTTTACATTATAATGTTTACATATGTGCCACTATTGGAAACCCCCGTGTGTTTATTTAATAGTTGGCGAGATCGCGCGGTTCGGTCCGCGTGTAGGTACTAAATATATAAAGGTATCATGCTAATATTACTAATTACTAACTACTTAACATTGAGCTAAGTTTAGCTAGGTACATAATTGGTAATCGGTTAATACTGACAATGTGTTTGTTAGAATAAGAGGGACGAACAAAGTCAGTGTTAGAATCAAGAGGGACAAACAAAGTCATTTTTAGAATCAAAAGGGACCGACAGTCATTGTTAGAATCAGGAGGGACAAATAAAATCCGCGCTAGAATCAACGGGGACAAACAGTCATTATTTGAATCGAGAGTTACGAACAAAGTCATTCTTAGAATCAAGATAGGTGGAGTACAGTGGAATGCGGATGTCATCTCGCTTATATTCGGAGCAGTCTGGGCAAGAACTGAGAAAGTACGTGAGGTACTTAAATAATACAATATATCGGTGTTCTGACTTTTCTCCTTACTTTTTTTGTCTGAATTACACTTGCCAACCAACGTTTCGTCGATGATTAACTTTGACAACTAACTATTGGCAATGTTTTGTGTGACAACGTTACATTTGGTAGAATTATTTGAAAGTCGAGTATTATAATGACCTAATTTTTTTGGGATTACCTATCACCTGACAAATCATTCAGTTGGTCAAAAAACGATTAAACGAATTAACGTTTCGTCAGTGCAACAGTGCCCTTTTCTTTCATTAGGCAAACGTAATTTACTCATGCGATAGCCCCGGCGGGTGCAGCGGACAGTGAAGGCTGTCTTTTCTATTCTAAGGCAGGTCTCCGTTAGATACGATGACAAGCGAAGCGAGGAGAAGTGTTAGATAGAACTGCGACCCTACAGCGCGCGAGCCGAGCGAGCGAAGCGAGCGCGCCGCGGCACCGGCCGGCGAAGCGTCACAATCGAACATATATGGGACCCTCTTTGGTACACGTCGACCGCTAATCGATCTACTTTTTTTAATATTTGTAAAACAAAATACGAGCCCAAATAAAACACATCCTATTAACATGATAAAAAATACCCGTTTACAGTAATTTTCCCCAAGTGAAAATGGCATCCTAGTAAATGATGCAATTTATTCAGGGTCGTATTGTCATAATTTAGAAACAAGTGAGCGGTTGTGCTTACCCACTGTATAAATAAT
The DNA here is from genome assembly GCA_947578815.1 of Epinotia ramella. NCBI lineage: Eukaryota > Metazoa > Arthropoda > Insecta > Lepidoptera > Tortricidae > Epinotia > Epinotia ramella. Next base: position 1,336,870 of record OX388221.1, read on the forward strand.
GTTACATACTTACTAAATAAAACCTTATTCAATAAATTATTTGGTAAGCATTATACAACGAAATGTATATTACTCAAAATAAACCACTCTGCTACTTGAAAGGTGGCATTTTAAAAAGTGACTTTATAAAAAAAGACCAAGCATACAGTTGGTAACCGTGAGGTTGGCAAAAAAACAAATATTTTGATAAGTTGACACATGGTCACTCGGCGAAATGAAATTATGCGAAAAATTGGTTGCGAACAATCGAGAATACAATTTTCGGCAATAAATTAGAGAACCATGTTGCAGCGAGTAAGAGATTAATAGGAAAATCCAAATGTCCAAATCAGCAATGACGTAAGTCACGAGAATATGGACAGACTGAAACATATCCCGCAAGACTAAAGTGAGGCTGGTACGGACAGTGGTCTTCTCGACCTTTGTCCACGGCGTTGAGTCCTGGACTGAAAGAGGGATCCGGTTCTCACTGCATATGAGAGAGCCAATATAAACAAACTCTAGAACTTTGGGATCAGTGGGACGAGTGCGCGTAAGTCTATCTACTGCCTTTGTTTTTTGACTTCTCAATAATCTTTGTTAGGATATAGAAAACTAGCAATTATAATCACTGTGTCGTCGTCCATGATCAATATGCGGTTATCAAACCTCTCTCTCTCTCTCTACTCTCACCCTCTACTACTAACGTTGGCTACCGCACGACGCACGTTCGTTCTGGACGCATCTTCAAGAACCAAGGAACGTGCAGGAGCGTGCGGTAGCCAACGCCGAATATCTTTCGTTGGTGTTCGTTGGTCTGCTGTGTACGCAGGCTTTCCCTGCGTCAATGATACCGCCACGCAGCGGATTGCCAGCACACGCTAACGAACGATCATAAAACGGTCGTTGGCGTTTGACCTGGAGAAGGAAAGTGGGTTGGTTCACTTTCCTTCTCCACTCTAGACAGGATTTCAGCCAAGCCTTGTTTCGAATAAATAACACAATAACAACAATATATCAGTTATTTAGCAGCAAGTGGTTGAAGAATGGTAAGCAAACTTTGAAAGTACTAATGAAATACAAACATAGTTCCATAGAACCTTGTTAAGGCTAAAACCTGCGCCAATTTTCGAGACAAGATAGCAGACAGACTTTAGGCGTCACCAAAATTGGACTTAAACGCCCCAAAAAACTTGGTTATGCAATAATTGTTACCGAGCAATAAACTTATGACCGGCGATAGTTATCGTTATATCCCGCCGTCCGTTCCCAAAGTCATCAGTTATGTGCGAGTCATTAATATTTACGATTTCCTTCAGTTCGTCTATTCAGGCATCAACACAAAATATTGGAAAAATCATCTCTACTTATTTGTACAATACTGATTTGCGGGCCTTACCTTTTCACGTTTACACCGTTGAATCGATTCAGATTAAAGGATCATGGGCAAATTGGATGTAGCACCAACAGTCTTGAACCCACTATCATTAAAAAGGTATAAAATTGTATATAATTTCTTACTATCACCACAAATACCTAGCTAGGGTGATAAGCATTTATGCGGTGATATCATTTTGTTTTCATACATATGCCCATATTTTTGTTCTCCGGTGAGCTAGGTATTTGTGGTCAAAGTAAGAAATTTTGCACAATTTTATACCTTTTCAATGATACTGGTTTCAAGACTGTTGGTGCTACACCCAATTTCCATACAAAAGTGCCCATGATCCTTTGGTATGGAGATGGAAAAGGGAAAGATGTAGGATACTTTTTATCTCGGAAATCAACCCCTAAGGAGGTGAAATGTGGGGCGGCAGTTTGTATGGAAGTACGACATAAACGCGTTCCAGGCGGACCAAATCGGGGGCAAAACCTAGTTACCATTAAATTGATCTAAGTAACGAGTTTAAGAGAAAAAAAACTTATTATATTCCAACTGCAATACATTTTTTTGAAGACTTCACAGTTTTCAGTAAATTAATAGTTTGGGTATTCTTTACTAGTTGTAAACATGGATATTATTCGTCGTCTTTAGCGTCTACTTCTTAAAACTGTTATAGGTTTATTAATTTAATTCCTCATAAATATTAGCACGTCAAATTGGTTAATAAGTGAGGTAAAAATAAATAAGTCTTATCTTTCAGACTCTTAGTTTTTTTAATGTACCTAAGTTAGTATTTATATCTAGTAAAATATAGTTGTCTAGTACCCAAAACACAAGCATTAAACCTGTTGAGCTTAATATCAAGCTAGTCACAATATTGTGAGGTGGTCTGCTAATACGCATTAAAAAAAAATATATTGTGCGTATATTGACATAAAATAATATTTGTATGACAGCCGCCAACGATCACTTGAGCCGAAATAAAAGTAGCCGTATAATACGCATGTATCCTACCGACTGTGCCAAACATCCCGTCCCGTTACTCCAAAGACACTTGGCAAGTCGTGGCGACTTTGATATACGATGTATGTATAATTGGACTAAAAGACAATGTATGTAGTTATATTTTCTTCCTCGTTTAGTACGGGATTTTCCGTAGTCTTGAGCTTATTTCGAAAGATATTTCATTTGTTCTCTTTCAATGGCGGGAATCTCGCAAGGAATGCGACGATATAAAATTCCCAAGTCTCTAAATAGTTTGAGACCTTGGGTTGGATGTACATATCCTATAAGGGTGTGAAAAGTTTTGTGAAGCCAGTGACTTATCCTCTGTATCGAAATAAAAAAGGTTGATATCAAAACAGTTGAAACAATTTTATTATCAAAAGTTAACTACACTTAAGATCTACAACACACACAGGAAGAACTAGAATAAACTACATAGAGCAGCTCAAAAAAAAGAGTTGATGTTAGGTCGTATCGAGATGTCAAAGAGGTTGCCTGGGATCGGAGTAAATGAAGGGCCTACTTTGAGCTACACCAACAAGATTAGCTCTTAAATAGCAGAAGAGATAACGACATTGGTATTTCGCTGAAATAGCACGCAATATGGTGTGTATTTTAAGCGAATGAATAAAGCACAAATATTCAATAAGGCATTGCCAATGCCAACGCAAGTAGAAAAAATAACTCTTATTGGCAAATATTTCTGATAAATGCTTTTACGTTAAAATCAATGGAAAAGAGCACGATTTCCTAATGCTTCCTATTGCAGGGCATATATTAAATTGAAGAAAACAGTCATTATAAAATTAAAATAACTGATTTCTTAATTAAGTATAAGAACGTTATTTTCCTGCCAAACATAAATTGCATGCACGCTGTTCGTCTTTATCAAAACAATAAAGACGCAAATCAGGTTAAGCCTTCCGCTCACATGAACCCCATACCTCCTTAGCTTCGGGATTGTTTTATGATTGATGGTACAAAGCTGTCAACCGCACTCACCGTATCAAACATAATTTAAGTATAACTAGTTTTGTATGCTTAGAACAGGAAGCCATGATTGAGGACGACTTCATACGAGTTTTATGAAAACTACTTTTTAAGGTTTTAGGCGCAAAACCGGATTATTGTTCTTTCTTTCTTCATATTCAGGTTTTATTTATCCACTGCTAGATGTAGCCTTCTCCTAATATTCTCTACTGTGTCCTACATTCCGTCTTCCTGAGCCACTACGGTCCGGCGTAGCTTTTGATATCAAGGGACCATCTTATTTGGGGTTTGCCTGCGCTCCTTTTTGTGGTCTGTGGTCTCCAGACTAGCACTCTATGAGCTCAGCGGTTGTTATTCGGTCTGCCCTGCCCAGTTCCATTTGAGTTGTGTAATATTTTCGTGCGTGAATTATTGTTATGCTGTTAGAATAACATACGTTAAACATGTCCAAAATAATGGTTTAAAAAATAACAAAACATACGTTGCAGTTTAGCTATTACAACAAAGTTACAAATCACTTAATTGCATTGGTTTAATGCTATGCAGTGATTGCCTCTTACGTTTAACTGGGATTCCCAGAAAACATTACAATATAGCCCATTATTGTAATGTTTTCTGAGAATCCCAGTTGAACGTAAGAGGCAATCACTGCATAGAATCAAACCAATGCAATTTTGTATCGCAGTGTTATAATGCAAACTACTTGAATTATTTTGATATTCATCGCCAGGTCTATTTCTACACACTTGTAAATGTCATGAATAACTTAACATTTATTGCGTAATAAACCAACAGAGTTGCATTTACGAGAGTCGTAAGCGAGCTGTATAAAAGCCAGGAAATTGGTGCCAGATTGTTGATCTGTTGCATTATACTCCGTTCCGTTACATAGATGTCTAACAATACAAAACGGGTTTATGAATTGACATACATGCCACCTGAAAATTAAAATTGGATCAGAGTGCTAAATTTTTCAAAGTTCAGCGAAGTTAAGCGAACAGAGTTTTTGAAACAATATAATGCGTCTGTTTATAATAATATGGTTTCAAAAAAATACGAATAGTAATCTTGAGGCTTTTCTACAGCGAGATCAGTGATTCGAAACATGATTGAGCAATTTTCGCTCGATAGAAAAAAATCACGAACATAGGTCTAAAATACACTTAAAATATTCGTAACAAATTATGCAAAAAAGCTAAAATTATTAAAATTGCTTTTAAAAATCGGCAATATCATATTTGAGAGAACTCAGTGATTACTTTTTTATTTATTTAAACGGCCAAAAAATTAAAATTAAAAAACATGATATCCGCGCTTCCGAGCACGCACTTCCATCTCGCTCACACTTATGCTCAGTGAAAGGGAGAAAAGACCATGAACCTACGGCGCCTTAAACATTTATCTACCTATAGACAGATTCATATTAGCTCTGGATAAAAGTATTTGTTCCTGTTACGCAGTAAATACTCGCTACCGGATTTCCAATGTCTACTGGATTTGAATTAAACATTATCATACACCACCAAAAGACCCATACTAGCATTGTGATTGCGAATACGTCCGTCGGACCTTTTACGCTTATACCGCTGCATTTGATGAAGTTTAAGATGTTGGTGACGGACACTGTTACCTAAATTAATTTTGTATTAAAGCAGTTACGCTGCTAATGAAATTAGCAGTATTAAAAAATAATAATTGAATGAATTTGAATTTTGATGATTTTTTTGAATTATTATGGCTCGGAGCATTAAATTTTTCAATTTTTCCTTTATTTAAAACTTTTACCTAAATCCTGCGAAAGTAGAAAAAAAATTCCCCTTCAATGGTGTTATGTATGTAGTTTCGGAGGTAAGTAGCTCGGTAAATCACAAGTACCGGCAATTTTGGCTTAATAAATATCAATCAGTCCTAATCGGTGTTTCATTGCTATCGAACATAATACTGGCGACGGGATTGGTATTTTCGTGTAAAAAACCCATATATTCAAGTTTTTTCGTATATATAGTGTACGTACAATGCCACTAGGTAGTGTGGAGTGTTTTCGTGTCGGGTCCGACTGGGATGCTTATGTGCGCCGTGTGAAACAATTCATTGCGTTGAATGCCATCGATGCAAAATTACACGTGGCGTCTCTGGTAACTTTAGTGGGTGCTGAGTGTTACGAGCTTATGTGTGATTTGTGTGCACCGGCTAAGCCCGAGGACAAAACATTCGACGACCTAGTTAAGTTGGTAAAAGAGCATTTGGAACCCGAGAGATCGGAAATAGCGGAAAGACACATCTTTCGTCAGAGGAAGCAGTTACACGGTGAAAGCATACGGGAATACCTTCAAAGCTGCATTTGGCTAAGACGTGTAACTTCGGCACGAGTCTCGAGGTTGACCTACGCGATCAGTTCGTGTCGGGGCTGCTGAGCGACGAGATGAGGTCCAGGCTATTTGCCGTGAGGGCTATCGACTATAAGCGCGCCATCGAGCTCGCCCTGGCGTTGGAGGCGGCGCGGCGGAGCGGCACGCGGCGTCGGCGGGCGCGGGCACGGGCTCGGCGCCGCCGGACGACGGGCTGCACCGAGTGGGCGCGGCGCGGGCCAGGCGGCGGCGGTGGCGGCCGCGCCGAGGGCGCCGTGCGCGCGCTGCGGCAAGACCGGTCACGCGGAAGGCAAATGTCGGTACGAACATTTTACGTGCGACGCTTGCGGTGAAAAGGGTCATTTAAAAGTGATGTGCAGAAAGGAGGTAACTAAGAAGTCATCTAAAGGTCAGTACTTTTTAGACGATTCCGATTCCAATGACAGTGACTGTCATTTTTACAAAATTGTAAGTGACGGGGACGGTCCCTATTACGCGACGCTTACCGTCCAAAAAGTCAAGTGCAAGTTTGAAGTGGATACCGGTAGCAGAATTTCGGCTATAGCTAAAGACTATTACGATAGATATTTCTCTAATTTGCCTTTGCAAAATAGAATGCTAAGTTTAAAGTCATACACCGGAGATGTCATTGAGACACTAGGTTATGTGGATGTTGAAGTAATGTATGGTAATAATGTGGCCCAACTTAAATTATATGTAATCGAAAAAGGCGGTCCGCCTTTAATGGGCCGTACTTGGATCAAGCGATTGAAATTAACTGTACTCGATTGTTTTAATATAAAAGATGAGAGTCTAACTTCAGAATCGCTTAAACGAGAGTTCCCTGAAGTATTTGCTGAAGGCTTAGGCACATTCAAGTCGCGGCTGCAGCTCAGGCTAAAAGACGACACACCGGTATTTGTGAAGGCGCGGGCGCTCCCGCTGGCGCTGCGCGAGCGCGTAGAGCGGGAGCTCGACCGATTGCAGCGGGAGGGGGTTATTTACAAAGTCGATCGATCTGAATATGGAACCCCTATAGTACCCGTCATTAAAGCTAATGGGGCCATTCGTATTTGTGGCGACTATAAAATAACAATTAATCCACGTTTAAAAGATTATCACTACCCGTTGCCACGGATTGAGGACCTGTTTGCGTTATTGGGCGGGGGCGAACAGTATACAAAACTGGATCTGTCTAACGCCTTTCAGCAATGTGTTCTCGAAGACGAGTCGCAGCCGATGACGGCCATTACCACACATGTAGGTACATTTATCTATAGGCGTGTCCCGTTCGGAATTAAGTGTATTCCCGAAAACTTTCAAAAAATCATGGAGGAAACATTGAGTGGCTTGCCGTCAACGGCTGTGTTCGCGGATGACATATGTGTAACAGGGAAAGACAAAGCGACGCATTTGGCTAACTTGAGAGCTGTTTTACAAAGATTTAAAGATAATGGATTGCGCATTAATTTTGCAAAGTGTAAATTTTTCAAAGACAGTGTTAACTATCTCGGCTATAAGATAGATAAGTATGGTTTGCATACCGATGATAGGAAAGTAGTCGCTATTGTCAATGCCCCGGCTCCCTCGAATGTAACGCAGCTCAAAAGTTTTATGGGCCTCGTTAATTTTTACGCAAAATTTTGCACCAATATGAGCGACATTTTAAAACCGATGTACAGTCTGTTAAAAAAGAACGTGAAATGGAATTGGGACGAATCGTGCAATGAAGCCTTTACAAAAATTAAAAAAGTGTTAAGTAGCGCTCCTGTATTAGCGCACTAACTATAATCCGTCGCTGCCACTTATCTTATCGGTGGACAGCAGCCCGTACGGCGTGGGCGCGGTGCTGACTCAGCGCAGCTCGGATGGCGTGGAGCGGCCGCTGTGCTGTGCCTCGCGCACGCTCAGCGCCGCCCAGCGCAACTACTCGCAAATCGACAAAGAGGCGCTTGCGATTGTATTCGGCGTCACAAAGCACCATCAGTACGTGTACGGGCGGAGATTCACGTTGCGCACGGATCACCGGGCACTTAGTTACATATTCGGTAAAAACAAAGGATTGCCGGTGACCGCGGCGAGCCGCTTACAACGTTATGCGGTAAAATTAGCTGCGTATGATTTTAACATAGAATTCATTAGGTCGGAGCGGAATTGTTACGCAGATGCACTCTCTCGTCTTCCCTTAACTATTCAGGGTAGGTCAACTAAGGAAGACGAGGGTTGTAGCTATTTAAATTTTGTTGAGCGGGATTTCCCACTCACTTTTAAGGAAATAAAAAGTGAGATGGCTAAAGACCCAGTACTGAACAAAATATACGGTTATGTTATGTTTGGTTGGCCGAATACGACTAATGAGCCAGAAAAGCCTTATTTTAATCGAAAAGAAACTCTTCATATTGACCAAGGTTGTCTGGTATGGGGATATCGGATGGTTATCCCACAATCATTGCGAGTTGCGGTTCTCAACGAGATACACGGTGGCCACCCTGGCATAGTAAAGATGAAACAGATAGCTAGGAATTACGTATGGTGGGACTCTTTAGATGCGGACATCGAGCGGGTGGCGGAGCAGTGCGTGGCGTGCCGCGCGCAGCGCCCCGCGCCCGCGCCAGCGCCGCTGCATTCGTGGCCGTGGCCCGACGAACCGTGGGCGAGGTTAAATATCGATTTTCTAGGGCCTTTCAATAATCCCTACTATTTCGTTCTAGTAGTTTAGTTTAGTTTAGTTTATTTAATCTCATTATATAAATTTCACATAAGTACAGGTTATCTTATAGTAGATGCCCACTCGAAATGGATTGAGGTTGAAAAAATCAAAACTACCTCAGCTGCCATTGTAATAGATTGTTTACGAACACTTTTCGCGCGGTTAGGCCTGCCAAAACAAATTGTGTCTGATAACGGACCACCTTTCTCGTCGGTGGAATTTGGTCCGTATCTTAGGCGAAATGGAATCCGGCACACTTTAGTGGCTCCCTATCACCCGGCGAGTAATGGCGCAGCAGAGAACGCAGTTCGAACAGTTAAGCGGGTCTTAAAGAAAGCCGTTATCGAAAAGGAAAACGATCTCACGGCTCTCAATAGATTCCTGTTCACATACAGAAATACCGAACACAGCACTACTAAGAGGGAACCGGCCGTGGCGCTCTTAGGGCGGCGGTTGCGCGGGCGCCTTGATCTGCTGCGGCCCGACGCCCGAGGCGTGGTGCGCGCCGCTCAGCAGGCCTCCGAGCAGCGCAGCGAGGGCCGCGCGCTGCGCGAGGCAGCGCCCGGAGCCCCAGTGCTGGTGCGGGACTACGCTCGCGGCGCGCAAAAGTGGGCTGAGGGCGAGGTGCTCGCGCGCGAAGGCGCCGTCTCGTACGAGGTCCGCACGAGCGACGGTCGCAAGCAAAAACGACATGTTGATCAGCTGCATTTCAGAAAATCAAGATTTTCATTTAGTGATGTAGATACTAAATGGCCTAATGCTGCGCCTGATGCGGGCGCTCCCGATCAGACTGTAGTAGATAAAGTCGGGGAACAAATCTCGGATATCCCGGGGCCCTCTAGTGACGAACATCGCGGTTGTGATGATGAGTACAGTACTCCCCCCGGGAGTCCGGCTAATGTCGATGATCGTTCGCGCCGACAGGCTGCTGTGCGGTGTTTAGAAAGGTTAAAACAAATGTAGTTCAATCCAGAAAGTTAACTATTCGTCCCATTGCCATGAACGTAATTAAACAATTCATATTAGGTTCTCTAAGCTAGTATTCATAATAAAGGTAATAGGTACGAACTAGTGTATGTCTGACCTCTGTGTGCATATGTTGGTTGACGGTTTCGAGGTCAGGGTACACTGGTGATAGTTTTTATAACATTGTGTTAACGGTAATTTAATACTTAGTTCATTCGAATTTCAACCTTGTCGTCATAAAAAGAAAATCCAAATTGTAATAACATTAGTCTTAGATAGGTCACAACTTAGATTTAAATTGTATCACATAATCTTGTAATAACATTATGTTGTTAATTTAGAAGAGGACAATGTTATGTATGTAGTTTCGGAGGTAGCTCGGTAAATCACAAGTACCGGCAATTTTGGCTAAATATCAATCAGTCCTAATCGGTGTTTCATTGCTATCGAACATAATATACAATTATTTTTTTGTACTAGCGATGAAGCGGCGTCAGTTTACGACTCATGCAGTGATCATAGGATCTAAAGCAATTTAGTCTCGAGTCAAGCAAATAAATAAATAAATATTAGGGGACAATCTTACACAAATCGATCTAGTCCCAAACTAAGCAAAGCTTGTACTATGGGTACTAGACGACGATAAAAATACTTATATAGATAAATAAATACTTAAATACATAGAACACATCCATGACTCAGGAACAAATATTTGTGCTCATTACACAAATAAATGCCCTTACCGGGATTCGAACCCAGGGCCTCTCGCTTCGTAGGCAGGGTCACTACCAACTAGGCTGTCGTCAGAATAGTATCAAGTTCATTGTGAAATTCTTCACAATTTTGATGTTGAATTGCAGTTTGTCTGGTCAAATCGAACCCTTGTTTTAACAACAAACGTTTCATCGAATGTATGTTTCGACGAGTCTTCATTTCATCAAATAAAAAGACCTCTTAAACAGTAAACTTTTCAGGATTGTTATACAACAAACCTACCGAAGAAGTTAACGTTTACTGAGAAAACAAACATCGATGAAAAAAGTTCGGCGTAACAGTTCATTTTGTGAAACGTTTTTGGTATAATAAGGGACTTCCGTCCTTTTTCATATAAAATCTAACACGACAATTTTAGCTAAAATTCTTTTGTCTTTATCGGCAAATTTGACATCAGTGGCTGTCAGAAAGTGACAAAACACATTTTATTTATAAGAGGCGTTTTAAGTTTTATGAATAAGGGTGTTAGTGTATGCTTGTAATATGTATATTATCACTAACACCGATTTAGAATATATCAGTGGGTGGCTATCTCTTACCCCCTGTTCCCACTATGTTGTCTGTCGGGACGATTTTTTATCGTGTGTCGTCGCCCCATACAAATTGGTGTCCGACAAGTGCGAACAGCTTCATATAAAATGTTCTGCTACTACCACACACCATAAAAATCGTCCCTACAGACGACATAGTGGGAACCAGGGCTTAAAGCCTAATATTCTTCTGAAGAAGCGAATGTCCTTTGTTTTTCGAACCCTACGTTGATGTGAAACGTGTCGCATCTGTAAACCACGTGCATGCGTGACCTTCGGTTTTTTTTAATTATTGGCCAAGCCAAACTGTGTTCTCCAATTGCACTCCTTGACTCATGCGTTCAAACGTGTCGCTTTCCCGAGTAATGACCCTTTTTGCGCCTGTTAAACGAAAAAGAAAAATAATATGCTAAAAAAGTGGTATTTTTATATTTTATTTAACTTTGTTAGTGTGGAATAGTTTCGTGCAAAATGGAACTATTGTAATCCTAGTATAACTAAACGGTATTGGATTATCATCTACAATATTATTTCCTTACAAATAGAACCTAAAAAAAATGCTCAGACTAGATGAAAGCTAGTATAAGTATTTCACGATCGCAGACGCTATGTACAACATCAACGTGGCTTACGTAAATTCATGGAGAGGAAAGTGGTCGATGCACGGTATTATCCGCATATCCACACAAGTCTGCATCGTTACATCCATCACAACAACGGTGATCCTGGCGATGACGCGGCGCGGAGATCTCAGTTTAGCTTACTGTTGCATTTTGGTATGTGGTGTAAGGCAAAGTATATTGTCTATTAGCCAAACACCAGCTGAAAAATGGAGATGGAGGCCCATTCTAGCAGCGGACGATGGATAAAACAATTTTTTTTACGGAACATGCTGTTTTTCATCTGAAAGATTGAAAAGATCTGAAAGACTATTTTTTTGATCTTTTTTCATTTTGGCATTAAATATTCGACATACTTTGTTTTAATCTTATAATATTGCAAAGTTACTTCCTGGTACTTGTTTAGTTCTTGCAAATAGTAATAACCAGGTACTGTGCACTATAATATGTATTTGCATGCGGTTAATGTGAGATGTACAAAGCACTAGAAAACTTCGTATAGTTTTCTAGTGCATTGTACAGTCGAGGAAATTGAATGTTTAGCACTTTTGGACCTTAACGTCATTCTAATACAGTTGACATGTGCCAAACATTCAATTTCCTCGACCGTACCTACATCTAACACTAACCGGTTGGTAAGGTCTATGCAAAAATATTATTCCCAGCTGCCTTCATAATTTGCATGCATTGATAACAAAATAACTTACAAAAAGAAGTGAGATAAAACGTTCCATTTTAAAAATAGGCCAAGTATTTAAACTCTTCCACCGTAAAAGGTTGTGAGATAGTTCGTAGAGCCAAGTCAGGCATTCTAATTAATCTTTATTTGCTTGCTAAAAAAAATTTTGTGACTGGGCAATCGTTACCCCATAAAATCAATCGTAGTTTATAAAATATACTGCCCTCCGCTCCAAACTTGCACCGCTCCTAATGCTTCTAAATCCAGCCAAATGTAGCATCGAATAACAGCACTTGTAAACCTGTCTGCGCGCAAAAAGTCCTATGCGACATCCTTTTTGCACTATAGAACGTCCTTTTCTAACCGGTTCTCTGGCAAGTCGGGATGCAGCTCTTGTGAAAGATATCCTATTTCTGCATTATAGGATTTGCGTGTTGGATTGTGGAGTTCTTTTGAAGATACAGTTATTGGATTCATTTTGATTGCGTATGATCTAGCTGCTCAAAGGCCTATTAAAAGGCTTCTGAAGAGTCCTATGATATGCTGGCAGGAGATGTTGCGTACAGGTCGAAACACGAGAGCCGGCGCGGAAAATATATGACTGTCATTAATTTCATAAACATTACGCGCCAGCTCTTGTGAATCGTTACGTATTATTCGTTTAGACATATGTTTTAATTACTGACACCTTAAGCTTTAGCTAAAGAAATGACTTCAGGGACGAGTCCGGTTTGCAAGAAAATACACGAAGGCTCCATAGTAAAAAAGTAACTAATTTTATGTTTAACAGAAAAGTATAAGTAAGGTATGTAACTCACGGTAGATATTGCGTAAATAATGTACTATACAATGGCTACAAGACTGATGAAAATATACAGATGAAAATTGCATATTTCTAAATTACAGTTCTAACAACGACCTAATAATAAAAAACGTGTTAAAAAAGGTCGTCCAGGCCAGAAAAACCAGCTGTTTATATGCAAAAACGTAACTCACCCACGAATCCTTAGCACTTAAGCGTTTTCGTAAATTAGACACAAAATAATTGTATAGCGGCCGCTAGCTTAATTAAACCCCATTCGTTTACATACAAAAACCACAAAATCGTCGTTTTCATACATTTGCGTCGACCACAGCCCGTTTTAAATAATTCTCTTGTTATTTCGTCACTTCATTTGGTATTTTATTACGGACTAGCTGCCCGCCCCGGCTTTGCACGGATTACCCGCGTTTTCCCGTAGGAATTTAGCATTTTCCCGCGGTAAAAAGTAGCCTATGTCACTCAAGGTGAATGTAGCTTTCCAATGGTGAAGGAATTTTTGAAATCGGCACAGTAGTTTTTGAGTTAATTCATTACAAACATACACACACACAAAAATACAAATCTTTCCTCTTTATGATAGTACCTAGTATAGATATAGATAGTATAGATATAGACTGAAATAGTACATTTCGATGCTAGTGCGGAAAGTATGTCATTACGTCACGAGTACCGAGATATCTTGCCACGAGCCGTAGGCGAGAATGACATTTCCGCACGTGTATCGAACGACGTGTTTTAATACAGTTGCAAAAAAATAAGAAAAACTTTTATATTATTAACATTCTGTAACATCATAGTAATACACTAGAAAAATAATGAAGTTGTTCAAAAATCTTTTTTTTTTAGGGGCTCCCATACACCAATGACCTTCGATCTGAATCCCTCAGTTTTCTAATGTTTTTTGTGGCTTATTACATTATTAACCACGGCTGGAAGCAATATAGTATCCCATATTGACTTCAAAGTTCATGATTTCGAAATATTTGGCATCAAAGTTGAACAATTTTAGGGCAAAAAACTGGTTTTCTGGCCATAACTTTTGTGTTAAATAGTTTAAAATTAAAACTCTAGACTTATTTTTAGAGACGTCAAAGACGAACCCAAATATGTAGATTTCGTATATGTTAGATCCTTCACGTCAATAGAGATACATATTAAGTGTTTTTTTAGGCAATGTTTAAAAAAAACATACAATATTAAGTGTTCACTTCTTTCAAAATCCGGTAGACAAAAATGGAGATAAAAGATTGAAGAACCGATAGCCGTTTGACTTATAATTCTATCAAAAGTAGGAGATACGATTCAAAACTTGTCAAAAATCGATGAAAACCTTGGGTAGCCCCTTTTAATACAGTTCTATCTTATTATTTTTTTATTGACATAATAATTAATGGTACAATTTGTACAATTATTGAGTGAAAAAAGTGAAAAGCACTAGTTCGCGAAAACGAACTTTCCGTACGCTAAACAGCTACGTAAAGTAGTACTTTTTTAGCAACTGTATTAAACAATATTATTTAATTATTACGGTTGGACGTAAAATATGGATTCACAACGTGAAAGTGTTTGGTTAAAATGCAAATAACTTAATTATTCAGGGTTTTAGTCGGTTCATCGCTTATGGGTCTATTTCTCATATCCTACTAATATTATAAATGCGAATGTTTGGATGTTTGGATGTTCAGATGTTTGTTACTCAATCACGCTTAAACAGCTCAACCGATTTGGATGGAATTTTGCACAAAGATAGTCTATAGCCTGGATTCAAATAAAGAATAGTTTTTATCCCGGGTTCAAACAGACGAAGTCGCGGGCGGTGGCAATTTATAAAGGTGAACTTTCATCATACCACATTTAAGTATTTTTTATATTATTGTATAATTGTAACTAAAATATACATTTTTTTATTTGTTTGATTCTGGACAACTAAACTTAAACACACGCACAACGCAACAAACATAGGTACTTAAACCCTACCTTCATAAACAAGACTTTCGATAAAAAAATACACTCAAATCAGTTCATCCGATTGGGAGCTTTGATGCCACAGAGAAACAAACAGATGTTATGAAGATAATAAAAAAACTTAGAGGTCAATCTTACATAATGATATGATATGATGATATGATTAATTTATCTCACAATATACAATTTCACTTAAAACTATTACACTTAATCATTTTTAGGAATTTATATTGTGATTGTCAGTTATTTTCCATTTAAAATTACATTAAATTTTAAAAACAATAACAAATCATTAAATAAAAATTATAATAACAAATATTTTAAACATAATGAATGATTGACATAGGTACATGTCAACAAGTTACAAAATGATATAAAAATAAAATCACCGTATGCGGGTCGTCATTGGTTTAAGAATACCTAAACGAATTCAAATTGAGTATACAATTCTGATGTCAATAAAGATACAATTTAATATAAGTAATAACTCTAATTGGTGATGTCATAACATAATACTCATCTATTGAATATAAGGGATTTTCCAATAAAAAGTTTTTTAGTCGTCTCTTAAATACAACCAGCTCCATAATAAGCTCATTACGGCACGTGTTATAGATACTAGACTACGATATATTTATCTAATGTAAATACTCAATTAACGACATAAAAAATATCCAAACCTAAGAAAAGTATTTGAGCTCATCACACAAATAAATGCCCATACCAGGATTCGAACCCAGGGCCGCTACTAACTTCGTTAGCAGGGCCATTATCACTACCATTACTACCAACTTGCTAAAGTGCTCATTAAAAAATAAGTGCAATTATTGTCCAAGCCAAGATAAACCGCACTGCAGGAGAAAAATTACCAAGAATATCAGTTTCCCAAAATACCTAAACGTCTTTCTTCCATTACGCCGGCGTTAATAGTTAAGTGCAATAATATCGAAACTGGGCAATAACCGTGAAAGCCCGAGTTGAGTGCTCTAATGTAAGACCAAAAAAGCATTAAGTTAATAGGATAACAGAGCGACATAAGCCCTTAGTGAAATGTCACTGTGGAACTAACTACAACCAAGGCAGAGTATGTGGATATGAACATAAAGCAACTTACGGCGTTTTAGGTACGCTGCGAGTGATTTGGTGAAAAACTAAAGTACTTACACGCTGAACGTTTTTAGTGCATCCATCTTCATGAACGAGTTAAGAAAAAAGTTTTTGACGAAGTGCGCTGCTGGAAATCTTAATATCAATTACCAAATATGTTATTCGACAAGACTTTAAATAGGCTTAGGTTTTTTTTTCAGGTCAAAGGAAAAAAAAACAAACTAACCCAATCGATATGATGAAAATAGAAGCTGTTTAATGTTGAGAAACGCCGAAACTTAATTTTTCATATTTTTTATCACAATAGCAAGTAACCGTCAGTTTTTAATTTTGGAATTATTATTATTTGACAAGGTGGACTGATGACCTGGTAAAGGTTGCGGGAGTCCGCTGGATGCGGGTGGCGCCGGACCGGTCACTTTGACACTCTTTGGGGGAGGCCTATGTCCAGCAGTTGACGTCTTTCGGCTGATATGATGATGATGATGATTATTGACACCATTGTGTCCATTGTATTGTCCATGGTCCACCCCTTTCTTCCTGTGGGTGTCCAAAAATAAGGGAACAGGGTTGAAGTGTGTTCTGGGCGATGTGCTAGCAACCTATCACTCGCAATATCATAATTTTGTCAATCTTTAATACCCACATTTACGCTAAAAGTGGCACTGGGACATAACTTTCATGTTCTCTGCCTACTCCTTTTAGGACTAAAGTCGTAAATCTATGTATGTATACCATTGCTAGCCGAGCTATTCTTATTAGTCACTGAACATGACCTATATAATATAACTCCTGTTCCAGTCATTATGTTTATACGTAAATCCAATAAACATTTCTGAGTCAGCATTTCAAGATACGGACAGTTATAGTACCGATTGAAAGATATAAACGCACTGAAATGTTAAATTCATTCTATGTTTGTCCCGATTTTGATAGTTGGAAAATATAAAAATAGCTTTATTCTTAAGAAATAACACTGTTTACAATTCTGACAACGCTCCGTACAAACTATCAATTAACTCAAGTCAAGGTAAAGTAAATGTCCCAATATTTGTTAAATTACTTATTTTAACCCAACACAACAGAATTCAATTTCAAACAACGAATAACTTTTACACTAAGACCATCGAACTACCAAGATAAGTGGATCGCGATCTTTTTTTGACCTGCTATTGAAATATACCCGTTCCAACCCCATTAATTCTAGAAAAATTCTTAACAGCGCGAAGGAGGAATGGGGTCAGCGCCATCTATCGGCCCCATTTGGTACTAAGGTGCAAGGGCAATGAGCTTAGTATGTATGTTGGTGTATATTGTTTATCACGTGAACCGATCACGATTATTATTTTTTTATTTGAAAGAGAGTACTTCTATTATAAGTCTTATAGGAAATGCGAAACAAAAAAATACTTATAAAGTTGATTAAATTGCAAACTTAACTAGGAAATGGATTTTTAAATAAAACATAAAAATACGCTAGGTACAGAAAAAAAAAATCTTTTCCCGTAATATTTATGTTTATCTTAATCACAAGTAATTATTTCCAATTTTTCGCTTGGATAACTTCGGAGATAAGGGGGGGAATGGTATTTTTTTTTACATTTTCCTTCATAGATCGAAATTTTACCAATGTAGAAAAAAAAGAAAAACTGTTTTAAAAAGTTCATTTCAAGCATTATGATATTTATGATACCCCACTTGACCTAATAATTGATTTTTTTTTTGCCGCCTCCTCATATTCGTAATTTTTAATAGAAAATTAAAATAAAAAATATTTAAATTTCTCATGTTCCATGCACGTGGATAGTTCTCATTTAAAACAATTACAAATTTCAGATTGATAGCTTAAGTAGTTCCTGAGATATTTCACTTTGTGACAGACAGACAGACAGACAGACAGACGGACGGAGTCGCACCATAAGGGTTCCTTTTTTACCTTTTTTGGTACGGAACCCTAACAACGACTTTAAAAGAAAATTAAAACGATATCTTTTAAGTATGATAACCCCTAAGGCATAAGTGTATGGAATTGTATGCAAGTATTTAACCTATATCTACCTATTTACAAATTAGTTAACTTATTAGTTACTATAATCACACAGAATAACTGATCAACCTCAAACTTGCAAATATTTCGCAACAGCCCGCACTATGCAGCAGTAAAGTGTTACAATCATCTCCCGGACTATATTAAGCAGGAACAAAAAAACTGTTTATATGCCAAGAAACTGAAATCATTTCTTGCACTAAAATGTTATTATACAATGAACGAGTTTTTTGATGTCAAGCTTTAGAAATATCTTACCTGTTGTTGTTATTCTATTGTTTAAAATCATGTGTTTCCTATCATTAGTTTGTAAACTAACAAATCTAGATTTTAGAGTACTATTTTCATAAAGCTTAGTTTTAAGGTTTTGCAACACCCTTCCAGAGTCCATGAGATACTTTTGTGCTATATACATGTAAGAACTGTATTTGTTTTACCATGGTGCAATAAACGCTTGATTGATTGATTGATTGATTGATCCGCTAGTCTTCTTTTTCAGAAACGCTTGTAATTTTGACTTGTAAAAGTGCCATTACGGCCTACTTGCAGAATAAAATTCATTTCACCTCACTGTAGCGAGGAAAGTGCAACATGCAAAACAACTTTATTTAATTTAAATAATAATATATATTTTTTTTTAACAGTTATAAATAGTAATAAAAACGTTAAGAAATATCAAGTAGATTTTTGGTCAAGTGCGAGTCGGGTTTTCATTTTCCCATACATTTTGAGACCTAGCGCCTGAATGAAGTCAATAAGCAATTCTTTAAAAGTTCTTAAATATTTATTTTATTCTTTTTTTTAGTATTTTTTATTATAGCGGCAACAGAAATATGAGTGTTTTACGTTTTGTTATCTGTCAAAAGTCTCAAATAAGCTACCTACTTAAACACGCTCCAAGGTCAAATTACTTTCCCCACTAGTGGATAAAATGCGTTTTTGCTCACTGGTTTTAAAGGATAAAAGACGGCTTTCCGAGATAGTGAGGGGAAAAATTCATTTATTTTAGTTTTGTGAGACTGTTCATTATAATGTCTGTGTTTCATTTTATTGCCAAATCTTTATAGGGATCTGAGCGTATTTATTTTACCGACATGCAAACCAAACATGCCACTCACCATTCCATTCACACACACACTATTTTGTATATCTGTCTCGCACTGGGGTGGGAAAGTTTACATTCGGAGATCTTCGGACATCTCCGGCTTGCGTCGGCGGCGAGCAAACAACTGCCAGAACGGTTCGAACGCGGGAACGATACCTACTTGACTACTGCAAATGTCAAGCGACCGGCCGGTTAATTTTTGTGAAGACAAGTGAACTAATTGGGGTGAGTTTAGCATATATTTATATATTTTCATTATCACACGACCTGTAGGCACTCAGGTGGATTTTTGTATGGCGAAACTGGGAGAATTTTGAATATTTTTGAACCAGTGCAACCGGAGTCGAATCCCATCTCTTTACCGGCAAAGGGAAGATTTGAAACATTTTTGGTCCATCGATCGGGATTCATGGTTTCTCCCTGTTTTGCTATCGTAAAGTCACCGAACATAAAACTCTGCGGTATATTATTGTGACGTAGGCAATTCGAGCGGTCGAATCGCAAACGTAACTTAATAACGAAATTTTAGAATTTCACGTAAAACCAATTACACTACACATAGTTTAGCGGTAAGATATGTGTTTTTAGTGTTCGCTACAACATATTTTATATATATTGACTCCCTCCCATATGTAATTACAATTCACTTTTTACAAATCACATTACGTGCACGGTAGGTACACAACAAAGGTTTGCATAATAAAATCAAAGTGTTTTCTATACCGGTTGAATTTATAAGTTTTGGTAATTTAATTAGTGCATTCTTGGGTGTGTTTTGTTATTGTGCTGTATAAAAAATCGGTCGGAATTCTCATTTCATTTTTGAGTCATTCGATATTTAACACAGGCGGAAAGTGTTATTTAAATTCGCTAGTCCTTGTAGCAGTCGGCGTAGCACAGTGGTATAAGGCGCGTTTACGGATGACAAGATAAGCGGATCGATTCCAGTGCGGGCTGATCTTTTTGTATTTTTATTTTTTTGTATTCTTGTTTTTATGCGGTGCCTTGTATTATTTAGCGGAAAAATAATACGTTGTTTTCATTAAATTATAAAATAAGAATTGATATTTTATATTTTCATTATTTGTCGTGCCTATTGGGGTTTTGTTTTGTTTATTTGATATTGTTCATCAATTTATTGACAAATATGGCTCTTACCAAACGGGAATTGATGATTCAAATGAAGTATGACACGGCAAAAAAGAATATTGATTTTTTGTATGATCTCGCCCAATTAACTGACCTTACTTCGGAACAGCAAAAAGAGTTTGTAGTGCGGTACATGGACTTAGAAAAATATTATGAAGAATTGGTTACTTTACATTACGAGATACAACTTAAGGCGGAGGACAGGGAATTGGACGAGCATAAACAGTCATACGATTCATACAATAAGAAATATTACGTTATTAAGAGGAAGCATTTTGATTTATTCAACAGTTCTCCGAAGTTGGAAAATGTCGATGCAAATAAACAAGCCGGGAGTCGAGCAGTACTACCGCGCTTGCAAATACCTACTTTCTCGGGAAAGATCGAAGAATACCTGTCGTTTATGGAGTTGTTTCAGTCGCTCGTAGGTAGTGATTCGACGTTATCCAACACCGAAAAAATGTACTATTTGACGGGTTCATTAGTGGGGGAACCTAAGTCACTAATACAACACTTATCAATAACCGGGGATAATTATTCTATTGCGAACGATTTACTGAACTCGCGTTATAATAATAAAAGATTGTTAGCGGACAGGTTGCTACGTAACCTATTGAGTGTTGCTAATGTAGGGAGCAAAAATTTAAGCGGCTTAAAATTATTTTTAAATACTTTGTCGGAAAGTACTAAGGCCTTGGAAAAAATGAATTTTCCTGTTGACTCATGGTCATATTTGCTATTTTATATTAACTTTCAAAAATTGGACAGTAACATGAGAAAACATTTTGAGGACAAGGTGGCCGATAAGGACTTGCCGACATTTGCGGATCTAATTAAGTTTTTGGAAACCGAGATACGGATCTTGGAGTCCAGTGCGGAACCTTTGTCCACTGCGTCCGAGAAACGTGGTGGCGGACCGAGCCATGCGGTGAAGGCTCATGCGGTTTTTAATAATGCGGGATTTTCATGTAGGTTATGTGCTAAGGGCGGGCACTTTATCGCCAAATGTGATAAATTTTTAGCGATGACGCCTGCGGCACGGAAGCGTCATGTGATCGCACATAATTTGTGTTTTAGGTGTCTGAACGGCCATAATATTGATCGCTGTAACTACAACGGTAATTGTTACAAATTTAATTCGTCCAAGCACCATTACTTGTTGCATTTTGACCTACCGGCGACGGCGTCGGACCGTCAACATCGGCCTGCGGCAAGCAATGCTCCCATGGCCAGGCCAGCTCCTGACTCGGCTCCGGCGAGCGCTCCTTCCACAAGTGCGGCCTCGGCCAGCAGGCCTCCATTGAGTGCGTTACCTGGAACTACGGGCTTGATGGCTTCACACGTTAACAAAGATCACTATCAACGTACGGTGTTACTCGCGACAGCGGCGGTACGAGTGTTGGACATTAGCGGTACTTACCAGGAAGCGCGCGCGTTGCTCGATGGGGGTAGCCAGGGTACGTTCATATCAGAAACTTGTGCGAGTAGGTTAGGGTTGAAACGGTTTAGCTCGAACATGGCTACAGTCACGGGACTTAGCGGCACTCCTGTGAGCGGTTGCAGGGGCGGTGTAAATTTATGTATGATACCTAAGTATGCGGATCGACCTACTCTCATAACAGCGGCTACGGTATTGAATAAAATTACTCATAACTTACCAAGCTTTTCTCTGCCCGCTCACATAGCGGACAATTTTCGGGGACTGTGTCTTGCGGATGACCAGTTTTATATCAGTCGTGAGATAGATATTTTAATCGGTGCGGACCTACTCGGTGATATTTTACTTGGCGGAGATTATATAAAAATAAACGATCAATTACCTCGCGCGATGAACACTGTGTTCGGACACGTATTGACGGGCCCGGTAACCTTTGTGCCAGCTCAACCGTGCTCTCAGGCTGCAAATATTTCGCAGACGTTTTTTTGTAATGCGGCTACCGACCAAATCTTGGAGAGATTCTGGGAGGTGGAAGACATTCCGGACAAGGTGATAGTCCCTCAAGACCTGGAATGTGAATCGCTTTTCGCAAATACTCATCAGCGGGATGAGACCGGGAGATTTATTGCTCGTCTACCGTTTTTATCGGACAAGCTTCCATCCCTCGGGAATTCAGGACCATTGGCCACGAAGCGGTTCCTGGCGATGGAAAAGCGGCTTCAGATTAATGACGAGTTTCGGGCTAAATACGTAAATTTTATGCGGGAGTACTCGGAAACTGGTCACATGTCTCGCTGTGACGGGTCGTCAATTGATGACTATGGCTCTGGTGCTGGTTACATAATTCCGCACCACGGCATCTTCAAAACGGATTCGGAAAAGATTAGGGTTGTCTTTGACGCTAGTTGTCCAACTAGCAGCGGAGTCGCCTTAAATGATTGCTTGCATGCAGGACCCAAGTTACAGCGAGACATTGCGGAGATCATTTGCAGATTTAGAATGCACGAGTTTGTATTTACCACAGATATCCGAATGATGTTCCGTCAAATTTTGATTGCGGAAGAAGACCGGCGGTTCCAGCTCATCTTGTGGAGAGAGTCCCCTGAGTTGCCGCTACTTCTTTACCAACTTAATACGGTAACTTACGGGATAAAGTCCAGCCCCTACCTCGCGATTCGGACGCTGAGGCAGTTGGCTGATGATGAAGAGGTGCGCTATCCTGCGGCTGCCCACCTTCTTCGCTGTTCGGTGTATATGGATGATATTTTTGGAGGTGCGGATACCCTAGAAGGTGCTAAAGAGCTCAAACAAGAGCTGACGTACTTGCTCCGCTCTGGCGGCTTCGAGTTGAGCAAGTGGACAGCTAACGATGAGCAGCTTCTGAAGGATGTACCAGCGGAACATTTGGAAAAACCTCGAATTTTCGACAATGCCGACGGATCTGGGTTTTTTAAAATCTTGGGCATCCAGTGGGACCCAACCTCAGATAGTTTTTCGTATCGTACCAATTTGGATGACAAGGAGACGACTACGAAGCGATCCATTTTGTCGACTATAGCCCGGACATTTGACCCATTGGGATGGGTCACACCGGTGATTTATCAAGGAAAAGTCCTCATGCAGCGGTTGTGGCTGTTAAACTTGTCCTGGGACGAGCTGCCGCCGGCTGATATCATTGCAGAATGGCAGGGTATATTAGCGGAGTTACCTTTAATCAGTCGCTTACGGTTAAAACGCTTTGCTTTGAACAACGGGAGAACCTGTTCCCTTCATGGCTTTGCGGATGCGTCTGAGCTTGGTTATGGCGCCGCGGTGTATCTACGAACAGTAGATCACGATGGGCGGGCCCAAGTACATCTAATGATGGCCAAATCACGCGTTGCGCCGGTTAAATCGAAGTTAACAATTCCCAAACTTGAGTTAAGCGCCTCGGCGCTGCTTGTGCGGTTAGTGAAATACGTAGTAGAGGCTATTAAAAATGAAGTGGATATCGACGAGATTATTTGCTGGTCGGACAGCACCATCGTCCTATCATGGTTGCGGATATCCCCCCATTTATTGCAAACCTTTGAAGGTAACAGGGTGTCACAAATTGTTAGTTGCGGATTGGAAATAGCTTGGCGCCACGTACCTTCGGAAATGAATCCTGCTGACGTCGCGAGTCGAGGTTGTCGCGCGTCGGACTTACTTGAACATAGGTTATGGTGGGGACCATACTGGCTGAAGTGTAGTGCGGACACCTGGCCTATAAACATAATGGATAAGGAAATGGACTTACCAGGTTTGCGGAAAATACCGGTTAAGGTTCACACCACGACCACCGATACGGCGGAATCGATATTTACACGGTTTAGTTCATTAAGCATGCTGCTTGCGGTTGTAGCATACTGCTTTCGGTTTACGACCAATGCTAAAGGTTCGTCAAATAGACTCACGGGAGTGCTGACGGTTCCTGAAAGAAAATTTGCCTTGGATCGCCTTATCAAGCTTGCGCAAGAAGCGGAACTTGCCGATGATATAGATAATCTAAAGCGGGACAAACGATGTTCTACAAGACTGCGACGGCTTATGCCTTTTATTAGTGCGGATGGGCTATTGCGGGTCGGAGGCCGATTGCAAAATTCAAATTTGCCATTCAGCGGAAAACATCCTGTGGTTCTACCAAAGCGCCATCCACTTACCGCTTTAATTGTGGATCACTTTCACATCATATATTGTCACGTTGGAGCTACTACTCTCCTGGGTATCTTGCAACGGCAATATTGGATTATTTCAGCAACACAAGTAGTACGTACGCGGATTTTTAAATGTATAAAATGTTTTAGGACTAAGGCTAAACCAACTGAACCTGTGATGGCTGCCCTACCCGGTGACCGGGTCAATGCTATAGGTGTTTTTCACACTGTACAAACGGATTTTGCCGGTCCGTTTTTAATCAAACATTCGCGTTTGCGGAACGCCAAAACTTTAAAGGCATACCTTTGCGTCTTCATATGTTCGTCTAGTAAGTGCGTTCATTTGGAATGTGTCACGGATCTTTCTACAGACGGTTTTCTTGCGGCTCTGACTCGATTTACATCTCGGCGTGGGCTTCCGAGTGTTATCAGATCGGACTGCGGTACAAATTACGTAGGATCAAATAGACACTTGAACGAAGTTCAGAAATACTTAACTTCGCAGGAAATTCAACAGGGGCTCATTAATAAGGCTGCCCAGCAAAATATTACATGGTGTTTTAACCCTCCGGCGGCGCCTCATTTCGGCGGCTTATTTGAGGCCACGGTTAAAGCAGCGAAGACATTACTGCGGCGGGTCATAGGAGAGCAGGTCTTGACTTTCGACGAGCTAGTTACGGTATTTACTAGAATTGAAGCGGTTTTAAATTGTCGGCCGTTATGTCCTTTGACTCAGGATCCTCAAAACTTTGAGGTCCTTACGCCGGCACATTTTCTCATTGGGAGACCGTTACTCTCAGTACCTGAATACAATTTTGAGGATATACCTGACACACGGTTAAGTAGGTTTAACCTCATTCAGGCAATTTCCCAACGTTTTTGGAGAAAATGGAGCGACCAGTACCTCCATTCTCTTCAAATGCGGCATAAGTGGACTTCACCGACGGATCCACCTCGGACAGGTGATCTCGTCTTAATTAAAGAAGAGAATTTACCCCCCCTCAAGTGGAGATTAGGCAGGATTGCGGAATTGCTGCCCGGCAGAGATGGTGTAGTGCGAGTTGTAAAGCTCAAAACATCAACAGGCACGATGACGCGCCCTGTTGTAAAGATTTGCAGGCTTCCCCTGGATTAGATATCGAACTGCTTAGTAATTAAGTCTAGATTTAGTTTTAGTTTCATTCGGTTACGGTTTTTTGTTTTTGTGCAGCACAATTTTTATTTCGGTTTGGCTGATAAAGGCTTCTGGCCTTTCTCGGGCGGGGGAATGTTTCATTTTATTGCCAAATCTTTATAGGGATCTGAGCGTATTTATTTTACCGACATGCAAACCAAACATGCCACTCACCATTCCATTCACACACACACTATTTTGTATATCTGTCTCGCACTGGGGTGGGAAAGTTTACATTCGGAGATCTTCGGACATCTCCGGCTTGCGTCGGCGGCGAGCAAACAACTGCCAGAACGGTTCGAACGCGGGAACGATACCTACTTGACTACTGCAAATGTCAAGCGACCGGCCGGTTAATTTTTGTGAAGACAAGTGAACTAATTGGGGTGAGTTTAGCATATATTTATATATTTTCATTATCACACGACCTGTAGGCACTCAGGTGGATTTTTGTATGGCGAAACTGGGAGAATTTTGAATATTTTTGAACCAGTGCAACCGGAGTCGAATCCCATCTCTTTACCGGCAAAGGGAAGATTTGAAACAGTCTGAATACTCTGTTTATTAAATAAATAAAACACATATCACATCTAAAATAGGTCTCTTTGTCTGTTGTTTATTTTATGATTGGTGGGTTCCTTATGTTGACAGTAAAAGACAAATGCAGGACTCTCGACAAAGTGCATCTTCCGTAATTCTGGCGAAGGTGCACATCAAAAAAACCTCCAGAGGCCTTGATATAAAGGACAAAAATACCTGTACAAAACTCTTTTGTCAAAAAAGGCGTGAGCAGATATTTATATAGGCACATATTACTATACCCAATTGTACCCACCACATATGTAGCAAATAATAGTTTAGTTTTTACAATGTGTTTTGTAAAGTAGCTTAACTTGGCGAGACCATTTATTTTAATACTTAAATAAATAAATAAAAAATGCTACACTGATTGATGACCATGTTTAGTTGTTTACGCATGGCAATTTACGCGAAAATTGTTCAACAAACGGAGTTGCTTTCCCTTTCACTATCTTTCTTTTCCTATTTTACTTCAGCCAACTCAAATAATACATTCTTAAATAGCAAAACCTAATGCTACTAACATTTTAAATGCGAAAGTTTAGATGTTTGTTACTCAATCACGCTCAAACGGCTTAACCGATTCGGATGAAATGTTGCACAAAATAAAGGGTACGAAGTTTGTATCCTGGGTCCACGCAGACGAAGTCGCGGGCGGGAGCTAGTTCCAAATATAAGGTAAAAAAATCGTTAACTCGTTAGCAGATGTTACTGCTTATACAAAAAGTAAATTAGAATAACCGATAAAATTATGGAATTTCATCTTATCTAAAATCCCAGAGAAGGAAACACGAATAACTTTAAAATTTAGATGGTTATCGACCTTTGTTAAAAAAGCTAATTCCCCAAGAGATAGAGAAGACATAAGTGTGACTCTTACACGGGGCGTGGTTTACAATAATCGAGGCAACCCCCTAAATAGATGGTATAGTTATATATGTCTTAAATATTGTAATCGTTTAAAAACATATAAAAACGTTTACGACCCATTACGTCACGCTTCTAGAGCAACCCCGCTGCGCAGTCAAAAACAAAAAGGCATCATCATCATTCGCATTTCGAAAACTTTAGACGTTTTTCTTTTGAGCGATGATTTACTAGATACTTCAATTACTCCGAAACAAATGACTACTTTTAGTAAAAAAACATGGCTGTTACAACGTTTTATTGCTGGGGAAAAGTTGGTAAGTTTACTATAGAGTTATTAATTTCACTTACGACTTTAGTTACGTAAGTTAAATGCTTTTTATTGCTGTTTTTGCGAACGTTACGTTGGTAAAGGGCTTTACAAATAAGTTTTATATGAACGTACATCATTATTATTTTGTATTAATAGGATACTAAAGATGATTTAATACGATCCCAGGATTATATCTTGATTAAAACACTTATTACAGAAAATAATTGTCTAGTAAGTTTAATAAAGTGTAAATACAAATTGCATTGTAATGAACTGGTATTCAATTCTATTATATTCCTTCACTTCCGAATCGGATGATACCTCACTCGTCAAAATCGCTTCAGCAACCGAAACGCTACGGTGGAACACACGTAAAATGCTGGATTGTCCTTTGTAGTGGAAAATGGATCAGAGGACTAAATCACTCTTTTGAATTAATTATTAAAGGTGTTTTTCGAATTATCCAAGAAATGTTTTCAATGTGCATTGCGTCTGACTCACTCTTTATGCAAAATGTGAGACGCGAATACACATTGGAGACATATATTGAACAAGTGGAATACCACCCTAAGGAACTAATATTAGATTAAGTAAATACTAATAGTAATTTTGACCAATTTGTACTTTCAACAAATCAATAATAATTATTATTATTCCAACGCAAGACTGCCTCCTTCCCCCTGCCCTGTCGGCGCGTGCGTCACGCGCCGCACGGCGTTCGGAACGGGCGCGGGCAGTGATCCAAGCGACACCGCCGCGAAAACACTCATCCTGAAGAAGAACTCCCGAAGAGTTCGAAACATGTCGCCCGTAGTGACATTTAATACGTGAGTTGAACCGTGTAATTATAAGTTTTATTTCAACATTTCTCACGAAAGTTTAAATTTGATAATAATAACTATTATTGTATCCTTTCGGCTCTGTCGACGTCGAGCAAAAATGTAGGTAAAATACCGGCGCAGGACCTCTAACATTCTAAAACTACCCTAAATTGAAATTAAACTGTCGTCAAATGCACAGCGGCGCTACCACGAAAATAGAATCTCGAAGTTCGTATATCTCTGTCTCTGTCGCCCGAGTTCCATGAACCATAAGTGTGATAGAGACGGAGAGTTCTCAGGCTTCGAATTTGATCACATCCTAAGCAATAAAGACAGAGAGCAAATAAACGCTGCAATTTTTCCGGGACTCCTTGCCGGGAGATTTCAGTTCGGGGCGTACTGGGAGAAGGCTAGTTTTTTTTTTTTCGTAAAAAAAACTTTCCAAATTCATGTCCAAATAAGGGGTAAAATATACAAATTACATGAAGGTAATAATGATGTATTTACTGTACTTAGGTATACTTAACATATTTATACTAGTTTTTTCCAGAGGTTGGGTACAAATCCCGCTCGTGGCAAATAATTTTTCAATTTTCCACTGATCGAAAGGAATTTCGTTAGCGGACGTTTCTGCTTCATAAACATTTACTGTTAAAATGGGGTAGCGCATTGTTACTAACGATTCTCAATGTAACTTGAGACGTTGGTGCCGTTTGGTGTAATAACAATAGTGGAAAGGATTGAAAGATTCGTCTCCATTAGCGGACCCACGGTAGCTCAATTGGCAAGAGCGATGGACGGATTCCAGAGGTTGTGGGTTCAAATCCCGCTCGTGGCGAATAATTTTTCAAGTTTCCACTTTGATCGAAATATTTACCTATGTTTACTAATTTATACCAATATTATAAAGAGAGAGTCTGAGAGATTGAAGTTTTGTAACTTTATAAATTTGTATGTTTTGGGTAATTGCCGAAACTGCTTACCCGTTTTCAAAAATGTATACCGCAGGATCGCCTGCGTTCTCTGCAATACCAAGCCGAAGCCGCGCGGGGAACTCGTATTTTATATGTATAGATACTTGTAATTATAATATAATATGATTACATAATTATGTATTAAAATACCTAGTTATAACTTATAAGTGTTGAGTTAATTTTCTTGCTACTGTAACTTAAATACTTCTATATCTGCACCAAAATTGCACCAAAGTTTAGCCTATAGGGAGTATGTCTGCAATGTTCTGCCGCCAGAGTGCAGCACTAGTACATACCGTAAACCGTTTTTAAATGTCCGTAGGATGCCAAGATAACTCAATACAGCTTTTTTACTACATGAATAATAATAAAATTATCATAACTTAACATAATATGTGTGTGTATACCGCGTGTATTTATTAGTATCAAATAATTCGTGAAAATATTATTTTCACGAATTATTTGATACTAATAAATATGACATATGACAATGATGTGTCACGGTGCTTTGTTTACGGTATCGGTATGTGCTAGTGTCGCCCCCTACCCTACGGAGAGTTTTGAGTAATATTCCCTATTGCTAGAGAAACTAAGTACTAGAGAATTGTGCCAGACGGAATTAGGTCCGCTATTTGTAGATACTTTTCAATCGTGAAATATTGAAATAAAAAAACCAAACGATTTTAAATGGCAATACATAAAGGCATTGAAACATCTGAAGGAATTACATTTAACAATATGAATAATAGTTATATATTTTTTATAATAATATCAATAATTATTTCAGATTCTTGGATATTTTCTATTTATTTAAGAACTTTTTTTGGTTTCCCTGCAATATGCGGGCGAAGCGCACGATCTGGTTTATAAATAAATGATATATACCGTTTCGCACCCTGTATGCTTCATGGTTTCCGTCTGTCACTCCGTTTCGTTTTGTTCTCCGATTGAAATTTA
Source organism: Epinotia ramella (assembly GCA_947578815.1). Classification (NCBI taxonomy): domain Eukaryota; kingdom Metazoa; phylum Arthropoda; class Insecta; order Lepidoptera; family Tortricidae; genus Epinotia; species Epinotia ramella. Next base: position 1,366,849 of record OX388221.1, read on the forward strand.
TTCGACACCGCTCTATCTCGTGAAAAGGTGACATTAACTAGTTTTCTTGGAATAGACATTCAAGAAAACTAGTTAATGTCACCTTTTAGGTATTATAAATAAACTTAGTGGTGTGGTTATCTATAAGTACTATTTTTATAAAGCGGAAAGTTTGTGAGTTAACCTACAGGTTTATAAGTATGTAAGAAGGAGATAATCTCCGAAACTACATATAATCCAGTAACCTTGTCGCCTGAATGAACGAGGTACTTTGCGTCAAATCAGGTAGTTCTGATTTTTTTTGCTGGTTTTGTTTAGACTTGAAGAAGAGAATCCAAGTTAGTGACCTCGAACGCCGAACGCAACTTTGTCAAAAATCGATAATGCCGCGAAAACCCTAAATAACTAGTTTTTGGTGGTACCTTATCAGGATTTTTTAAAAGTAATATAGATAAGTTTCAGAGATAAAGCTTTTCAAAATTCATCATTTTGCAAACTTCGCAATTTTTTGCAATATTTTAGACGTAGCTCTAGCGGGATGAAGCTCCTTCTGCCCCCAACGGAGTGTGCGAGTGTTGTGAAGTTCAAAAAATGATCACCTTTGAAAGGATTTATCTCGGAAATTATTGGGTCTACAGAGACGATTCTAGACTCATATAATACCGAAAATTTGTCTACTTTAAAAACGTCCTGAGAAGGTACTATCAAAAACTAGTCCTATACTATAGGGTTATAACCATACGTCGGGGTTTTCGGAGCGGGAATGATTTGAGAAAGAGTAGAGATAAACAGATATGTTAGTCTAAGAAAATATCTTATTATGCCTAATGAATAACTACCTCTCTGTGAGTTGTATACAATCTGTGACAAAATTTTATTTTAATTTCCGTAAAAGTCTTATAACTTATAAGGTAACAATTAAAATAACTTTAATTAATTACCTGCTGTAAATTGAATAGTTGACACGATTTTCAGAATAAACTATTAATATTTTTTCTTTATTTGGGACAGTTAATCTACGGCGTCTTGCTGTAAATATCCATTTCAAGGAGCTAAATGATCTTTCCACGTCGACAGTTGTAATAGGTGCATATTTAAATTTTTTGTAGGAATCAATTGATGCACGAGAAGTTTGAGATTGAAGTTCTATTTCTTTGCCTTGTACCAACTCATTTATAATTTTTAGTGTGCTATAGCCAGAATTCTTCTTTAACACCAACTTCAGTTTATCATAAATTTGTTTTCCTTTTACGCTCATGTTTAATTTGGAAACATCTCTATAGGTTTCATGAACTATTTTTAAACTATCGCTGATGGACAGCTTCGCATCCTGTAGTTTTTTAATAGCATTTGGGATAGTCATCAAATGATTTGCTATGAAATTTAAGTCGCTTTTTATATTTGCATTTCCAAACGCTCTTTTTGCCTTTCTAATACTCTGGGCTTCGGTGGGACTGAATGTATTTAGAACACGTTTCACTTCATCGTAATGTTTGCTGTAATACGTTGCAGCTTCTATCCAGGTTCCCCACCGAATAATTGTTGGTCGAGGTGGTAAAGGCACTCCGGGGAGCATTTCTTTAAACTTTTGTATTCTTTTAGGAGATTTCAAAAATGTCTTCTTAACATTTGCGATTAAATCATTCACATCTGGATAAAGTTTTCTTACTAGTTCAGCCACTCTATTTAAACCATGAGCCAAACATGTGACGTGCAAAAGATTGGGAAAAATACATTTTAAATTTCTTCCAGCCTTTAGCATGTAGCCCACACCGTCAGTTAAAAGTAAAAGTACTTTATTGTGATTATTATGGTTAGCACCCCATAATTCATCAAGAGCACTTGTGACCGTATTGGATATTGATACATTGTTCGTGCTGTCTAACCGTTTACTGGATATCAAGTGTTGAGTGCCAATGTGATCATCACGTAATGCTCCCACTATTACGTTAGCTATTTGACGACCATAATCATCCGTGGTTTCGTCAACACTCACATATATATATTCATTTTTTAGCTCGCTCCGTATTTTATTCATTTTTTCATCGTAAGCTTTATTTAAATATTCCCGTCGCAGTTGACATTCCGAAGGAACTTTTGCAGTTTTTCCAAATTTACCGGTAACACAATTTTCGATAAAATCTTTAAATATCGGATTGTTTACCTGCGTCCATGGTATATTACAGCCCACAACAAATTTCAAGAGCTCACTATTGAAATCATATTTCATACCTGTATGTTTATTAGATGCGACATGTCGCGTTACACTAGATTTCGTTTGAGCGAATCTCACATTGCACTTGGTGCAAAATAATAAAGAATCTCGAACCTCTATCTCTGGATTATTTTCTATCCACGAACGCATAAACTCGTTTCGTTTTTTTTCTCGGAGGCATATTTGTGTTGACTGATTATTTACAGTTTTTTAAAATACAATTGCATATAAGTTTATCTACTAGACAAGCAAGGGTAACGGTTGACAATAGGTGTCTAATACAATGTCAATCTTGACGCTCGATATCTATGAAGCATTTTCTTATAAATGAATAGACTTAACTGAAGAGGTTGATAATGAATGACCAATATAAAATATGTACCTATATGTATGATTAATCTTTATTTATTTTTCAATCAATTATTCATTCGGTAGAAACCTACTGGGGTACGATCTGTTTTTAAGTAAATACCTACTCTTTGGCTAATGTCAAACGTTCCCGCTCCGAAAACCCCGATGTATGGTTATAACAAAAACTTTTGCGGTAGTTTCAAAGTCAAATTTATAATTATTTATTTGCAGAATTATGGTACATTACATTGATGGATTTAGAAATAACATGTTGTAACTAAAATGCATAAACTCATTCATATTATAAAAACAATTGTCATGGAGCCAACGACTCACTTTCAATTTTTGACAAAGATGCGTTCGGCGCTGAAGGTCACAAACTTGGATTATTAATTGGGCGATCATCACATCAACAAGTATGCAAAATTCAGAACTACCGGATTTGACGCAAGCTCTGTATGTATGTATAAAGTTACTGAACTAACATCTGATTACAAATAAGTTTCTGTCAAAAATTTCATTTTTGGTACACGCTTTTATTGCCGACCGTACTTTACTGTGTACCATCATCAACTACACATTGAGACGATTCTAACGAGCCCAAACTCCACGGGGCTACGTCGGTTCAGTACTGAATTCCCATGGCCACCTTCTGTCTCCATCATCTGTACCATAATATTGAATTGTCATCCAAACTATAATTATACCCAAAATTTTAGCTCCGAGAAGTGGGTCAAATTTAACTCGCAAGATTTGTCCCATACTAACAGGGCATGTGCCACCCGCATCCAGCGGACTCCCGCGACCTTTACCAGGTCATCAGTCCACCTTGTGGGGGGGCCTACCCACGCTGTACTTTTCTCAAGTTATTAGTACAGTGACTCCTCAAATTAATAAGTGTTCGACATCATGCTCATGCATGACTGTAGTCGTACACATCCCCATGGTACTTTGTCGTTTTCATCAAGCTGTTTTTAGCAATACATTTTCTCAATTTATACATAAGTAACTTCGTCCGCGTATTGCAAAAAACACAGGTAGACTCGCGGGATAGAAAATAGCCTACAACTATTAAGTAAGTCCATTCTACACACATGGGAAATAATTTTGGAAATCGGATAAGTGGTTGCGGAGATTACCCATTACATACAAACTTATAAAGTTGCAAACCTTCAATCTTACAGACTTTTCCTCTTTACAATATTTTAAATATAAATTTTAATTTCCTAATACTTAAAGCGCTATAATGTTCAGACAACAATCATTTCCGATTTCCTAAAAGAAAAAGAGTTAAAAATAAACCAGTTTCCTTCCCTGCGGGCCAGAATGCTTGTCACTCGCATTTTCGCATCAATTGAAATTTATTTTACGTCGACTAGCATTAGCGGTGCTTCTATCGATGTTATTTTATGGAATCCGATGTTTTTCTCGATAGATTTGCTGTGGTTTCCAGTGAGCAGTTTAATATAAGTAGAGTATTTTATAAATATTATTAGACCTTACGTTTATGGAATAGGTACTTTCTTTGAGTAGTGATTTCGTTTCGATTTCGCAGCTTCAATTTAATATTCAGATTACAAATGCTTTAATACACCCTCTTTTGTTTTCGTCTATACTCATCATTATCATCATCAATCATCGAAATGTCGTCCACATCAAGAGTATTTCCAATTGACAGATCGCCGGGCAGGCGGTCACATCTTTACTATTTAAGGCTTATAGCCAATCATTCTACTCGAGCCGCCTGTGGGTAAAGCATACCAAAAGAGCGTATAATGCCCTGCGTGTTCAATACAACAATGGATTCAGGATGTTGTTGGGACTGCCTTGGTTGGGTAGCGCCTCGCGTACGTTCGCCGAGGCCCGCACGGACGGTTTTCAAGCGATACTACGCAAGAAAATCGTGTCGATGCTGGGCCGACTCAGGGGAAGTACCAACAGCATTCTGGGTGTCATTGTAGACCGGTATGACTGCCCAATCTTGTGGCACTGGGTCGGGCAGATTAAGTCCGTTGCACTATTGGTGTGCAAATAGAGAGCCTATAATATAATGTAAAACTAGAATATAATGCTAACATACCTAGGTTAAGTAACATACTAATACTATATGGATAATTTGTCCGAAATAAAGAGTTTATTATTATTTACTTTACAGAAAATGTCTACGTATGCTCCAAAACGATCTACAATCCTCAAATACAATTTTAGCTATATTGCATGTTGTCCACGAAGTAGATAGGGTTTAGATAGGTAAGGCACAGCGGAATATCATCTCACTCATATTTGGAACAAATCAACTGGGCACCCATAACAACCACACCTCTACTGTAGATATGTGGTGGAACCGTGTAGGAGCGGACAAGAATGGGTCTGCGGTCTCCCCTGCCTATCGTAGAAAGCGACTAAAGGGGATCATCGCGGTCACGAGTGTTCCACGTGGCGGGGGATAGCCGCCATAGGGCACTCTCCTAAAAACTCAGCGAAGGCAACACTAATTTTTTCTACCCCTATCCCGAGGGGGGGGGAGGGGGGGAGCCAAATGTGGCGAGTTGCGAGGAGCGCTCCAGTGTGTTCAGTATGAGATCCTGGAGTCATCCGCAAGAGAGCGCTGATGACGGCCACCGTGGAGTTTGTAGTGGATAGAAATACCACATAACCCAGTCATCTTCCGGTGACTGCGATCCCGGCTGGTAGGTTTTCTCCACGATAAATAAAGAAAAAAAAAATGTTGTAGACCGCCTGTTGTTTTACCTCTACAACGCTCCCTGTATCTCTGTGTTTCTTGTTCTTTTTGTTTGTTTGTGTCTTTTGTAATGTGTCAGGTGTGCAATAAAAAGTAGGTTTTTGTACTGTTTAATTGTGTTGGCGGTTTTGTTTTCCTGGTGGTAAAGTAAGGCTGTAAGAGCTCTCGAGGTTACGCTGTGTTGAGAGCGAGATACATGCTAAATATTATCATGAGTTTCCTGACCTGTGAGCTTACACGCGAGAAATGTAAATGTTCGATGAATAGTTGAATATTTACCCAAGCCAATTTTGAAATCGATGGTCCATAAAACAGGTCCCAACTGCATATCTGCATACACATGGCGAAATTAAATGACGCCGAACAAGCATTAAATCAGAATAGCATTGCCGTGCTGGCAGAACCGTGTATCTCTGTTACTTCAAACATTTATGATTGGTGGGTATCGACCACAAGCATGGCTGCCATCGATTGAACACATTAACTGCTTAATGTTACTAACAACTGCTATATGGGTCGATGGAAACCGGAAATAAAAGATTTCATTCATTCAATTACCAGCCGGTATGACACAATGTAAAATCACTTTTTAATTTTCGAAAGTATCTCGTACCCTTTATAAAATGTGCTAGTTTATACATTTGCACTAACTTAACAATAATTAATATTTTTATAATCCGTACTATTTTGTATTTTGGCGAGAAGAGCTCTGTTGAGGTCATATGCTCTTCGAGGAGTTAAATCACTCGAGATGAAGAAGATTTCAATTGTTATCTTTCAAAAAGTTGTAAACGACATCACTGACAAGAAAGTTTAGGACGAAAACAACAGCATCTCACATTTCACACAATGCAGTAAATCTAGTTTGGTTATACACACAAATACGACGGAATTAAAAAAAACCGTTCAGCATTTGGAAGTTCTAAAGAAATCTCGTTTTTTTACATACAGTGTTTTGTCACAGTTCGGCTAAGCCCGTCTGTCGAAACGTTGGGAATATTCAAATTGTGTGCATTCCGTTTTACGCTCGGACCATCGGACGTTAGATTGGATAAGTTGGTAGTCTCAGTGCAATCTGAGTGAATGACCGTTTTGATCCACGGCACACTGCAATCAAGGCGTACGTGCCAATGTAAACCTTATTGACGTGATATAAGGTGGAAAATGGTGACTTTGTAATCCAACGACAGTTTATGATATGAATGAAATTTAACTTTGAACAGGTACCATGTGGACGTGATGTAAAAAATGTAAAGTTTTAAGGCAATTACAGACCTAGCGATTCCGACAGATTTAAATTGCTAAAATAACTTCCTGTAGTTAGAATGAAAGGTTGATATGATGTAATGCTGTCTCATTTCAGTTATAGCAAGTTGTAGCGACAAATGGCATCGTGTGTAGTGTGCTGTGCGCATATTAACCTTTCGCATGCCTTGTTCCGTATCCTTCCAGAACGGTTTGCAATTTATATCAAAACCTTCAAGATTACTTTTTTTTGACATCGACATAGCAATGGTTAAGGTGCTGATAGATAATTTTAAAATAAAAATTATTAACAACTTTATTTCTTTAACAACTAGTTACAATCAAACAGTGACCGACATCTCCTTGTAAGTTATTTACAAAATAACCTGTGTCAGGAGGCACCATTCTTCCATAACTAACAATTTACTATGTTGTAGGTTTAATACTACTAAAGGTAACTTCTTAGAACTATAGTCTGAATTTTTATTGAGCGTGTGTAAGTTTGTGAGTGAGTGAGCGCGTGCAAGTGTGTGTGCGTGTATGTGCATGTGTTTATAGTTGTGTATGTGTGTGTGTGAAGCTAAATGAGAAGAAGACTTGCATGAGCATGCACATGTAACAGAACAACGAGCATTCGCCCTTGTTAGGGTTCCGTACCCAAAGGGTAAAACGGAACCCTATTACTAAGACTCCGCTGTCCGCCCGTTATATAGATAATGGTACGGAACCCTTCGTGCTCGAGTCCGAGTCGCACTTGGCTTGTTTTTATTATTTACCTGCTCAGTATGGCTAGTTCGATTGGTATGAGATTGTTCACACTTAATAGAAAGAAAGAAAGAAGAAATATATTTATTTGGTGTGATGTCATGTTACATGTGTTTCTTACAATTGGAATTCACCAAAATGGATGCCGCTCAGCATATGCCACCTAGCTAGTACTAACAATACCTAGCTATATCCGTCCATATTATATTCTGATTAAAATTTTCGCTACGTGCATTCAGGTTACTATCGTTTGATTGTGATTGGCAAAGTAACTGCATTTCGTCTGCAGCGAGTGAATTGTTAAGCCACGGATATCACGTACGGTCAGCGAAGTAAAGACATCCGCCAATTCGATTTTATATGTTTTAGTAGCTAACCCAAAAGAGTGATGCGAGAGTTGGATTGGAAGCCAGGCATTCTGGTTTATGCAATCTTTTGGCGAAGCAGATAAATTGAGAATTCTTTTTTATATTCTATCGAGTTCATGTGAGTCATTCGATTGTTAAAAGAAATACAGTGGTATGCATATACATAACTGTAAGTATATTCCCACAATGTGCATTTTCTATAATTATACTATTGTATTTTGACCTGTACTGTAAGTAAGTATGTACAGTCGAGGTCATAAATATGTTTACACTTTTGCACCTTATTACAAGGCAATAAGGTGCAAAAGTGTAAACGTATTTATGACATCGACCGTACGTCTCTCTGTAACGGCTTTATTTAAGACCATGTGCACATGCGCACGGCCCATACAAAAACTTTAATCTCGATTCGCCGTAGTCCCTTTCATAGTTTGATTACACATTCATTACAAAGAATCGCTACGCACTACGTTTGTAGCCGATCTCATGGCTTTCCTCATTATGTAGCGGAAAGTGCCTACGGCGTAGACGTCCGCTAGGCAGGTTCCTGGCAGTGAAAGTGTTAAGTACAGGTTTTCAAACAGTAAAACTAAGGTTCCGTTCAAAGATCACAAGTATCGCGTAGTAAGATCGCTTTTCCTTAACAATTTCATCTACAACGGGGTGCGCCGACTAATAGCCGGCATTTGTTTCGCGTGGCTTCCGACAGGATTGAACGTGTTTCAATATTCTGTCGTGTGAACAATTGACTGGTTAAGTGGGAGTACACTGCTTATCTGTGTAAACTTAAATATGTTTCGTCCCTTTCTCACAAACCCAAATCTGGACGTGGATGACAAACGAATTTAAACAGCATGTTGGCTAAATTAAAGACACTGCGGGGTATTTTGCCGATCTGGCTGGGCAAAATTATTTATCATGCAATTATTTAATTTTAAGGCTTCTTATAATATTTTGTATTGAGATAAGTTAAGGCCTACTTGAATAAAGATTATTTTGAGTTTGAGTTATTTCTGATAAGTTAATTATGCAAAACACACCTGAGTGCAATTTCCTTTATTTATTTACAAGCAAAAAAAAATTTCTTGGAAACATCTTACTAAAAGGCCAGGTCAAAAGTACCCTAAACCGACGAGCATGTATGAGAAATGTTATGAAAGTGAGTGAAGCGAAAGTGGTTTGTCAGGATCGTAGCAAATGGAGATCCGTGATCTCTGCCTACCCCTCTGGGAAAGAGGCGTGATTATATGTATGCATGTATGTATGTATATACATAGTCAACGGACGATAAGCGCCAGGGTTCGTCTTCTGATTCATCTTCTGCAAGTTCTTTGCAGACTGAATCATCAACATTGTACAATAAATTGAATAGTAATTTATATTATCGTCAAAACGAATGATTATTACGAAATTTCAAACGTTGAAATGAAAGATAGATGTATGTATTTTTTGAACAACGAGGTGCGCCGACTAATAGCCACCATTTGTTTCGCGCAGCACATCCGACAGAACTGTTTCGCGCAGCACATCCGACAGAACTGTTTCGCGCAGCACATCCGACAGAACTGTTTCGCGCAGCACATCCGACAGAACTGTTTCGCGCAGCACATCCGACAGAACTGTTTCGCGCAGCACATCCGACAGAACTGTTTCGCGCAGCACATCCGACAGAACTGTTTCGCGCAGCACATCCGACAGAACTGTTTCGCGCAGCACATCCGACAGAACTGTTTCGCGCAGCACATCCGACAGAACTGTTTCGCGCAGCACATCCGACAGAACTGTTTCGCGCAGCACATCCGACAGAACTGTTTCGCGCAGCACATCCGACAGAACTGTTTCGCGCAGCACATCCGACAGAACTGTTTCGCGCAGCACATCCGACAGAACTGTTTCGCGCAGCACATCCGACAGAACTGTTTCGCGCAGCACATCCGACAGAACTGTTTCGCGCAGCACATCCGACAGAACTGTTTCGCGCAGCACATCCGACAGAACTGTTTCGCGCAGCACATCCGACAGAACTGTTTCGCGCAGCACATCCGACAGAACTGTTTCGCGCAGCACATCCGACAGAACTGTTTCGCGCAGCACATCCGACAGAACTGTTTCGCGCAGCACATCCGACAGAACTGTTTCGCGCAGCACATCCGACAGAACTGTTTCGCGCAGCACATCCGACAGAACTGTTTCGCGCAGCACATCCGACAGAACTGTTTCGCGCAGCACATCCGACAGAACTGTTTCGCGCAGCACATCCGACAGAACTGTTTCGCGCAGCACATCCGACAGAACTGTTTCGCGCAGCACATCCGACAGAACTGTTTCGCGCAGCACATCCGACAGAACTGTTTCGCGCAGCACATCCGACAGAACTGTTTCGCGCAGCACATCCGACAGAACTGTTTCGCGCAGCACATCCGACAGAACTGTTTCGCGCAGCACATCCGACAGAACTGTTTCGCGCAGCACATCCGACAGAACTGTTTCGCGCAGCACATCCGACAGAACTGTTTCGCGCAGCACATCCGACAGAACTGTTTCGCGCAGCACATCCGACAGAACTGTTTCGCGCAGCACATCCGACAGAACTGTTTCGCGCAGCACATCCGACAGAACTGTTTCGCGCAGCACATCCGACAGAACTGTTTCGCGCAGCACATCCGACAGAACTGTTTCGCGCAGCACATCCGACAGAACTGTTTCGCGCAGCACATCCGACAGAACTGTTTCGCGCAGCACATCCGACAGAACTGTTTCGCGCAGCACATCCGACAGAACTGTTTCGCGCAGCACATCCGACAGAACTGTTTCGCGCAGCACATCCGACAGAACTGTTTCGCGCAGCACATCCGACAGAACTGTTTCGCGCAGCACATCCGACAGAACTGTTTCGCGCAGCACATCCGACAGAACTGTTTCGCGCAGCACATCCGACAGAACTGTTTCGCGCAGCACATCCGACAGAACTGTTTCGCGCAGCACATCCGACAGAACTGTTTCGCGCAGCACATCCGACAGAACTGTTTCGCGCAGCACATCCGACAGAACTGTTTCGCGCAGCACATCCGACAGAACTGTTTCGCGCAGCACATCCGACAGAACTGTTTCGCGCAGCACATCCGACAGAACTGTTTCGCGCAGCACATCCGACAGAACTGTTTCGCGCAGCACATCCGACAGAACTGTTTCGCGCAGCACATCCGACAGAACTGTTTCGCGCAGCACATCCGACAGAACTGTTTCGCGCAGCACATCCGACAGAACTGTTTCGCGCAGCACATCCGACAGAACTGTTTCGCGCAGCACATCCGACAGAACTGTTTCGCGCAGCACATCCGACAGAACTGTTTCGCGCAGCACATCCGACAGAACTGTTTCGCGCAGCACATCCGACAGAACTGTTTCGCGCAGCACATCCGACAGAACTGTTTCGCGCAGCACATCCGACAGAACTGTTTCGCGCAGCACATCCGACAGAACTGTTTCGCGCAGCACATCCGACAGAACTGTTTCGCGCAGCACATCCGACAGAACTGTTTCGCGCAGCACATCCGACAGAACTGTTTCGCGCAGCACATCCGACAGAACTGTTTCGCGCAGCACATCCGACAGAACTGTTTCGCGCAGCACATCCGACAGAACTGTTTCGCGCAGCACATCCGACAGAACTGTTTCGCGCAGCACATCCGACAGAACTGTTTCGCGCAGCACATCCGACAGAACTGTTTCGCGCAGCACATCCGACAGAACTGTTTCGCGCAGCACATCCGACAGAACTGTTTCGCGCAGCACATCCGACAGAACTGTTTCGCGCAGCACATCCGACAGAACTGTTTCGCGCAGCACATCCGACAGAACTGTTTCGCGCAGCACATCCGACAGAACTGTTTCGCGCAGCACATCCGACAGAACTGTTTCGCGCAGCACATCCGACAGAACTGTTTCGCGCAGCACATCCGACAGAACTGTTTCGCGCAGCACATCCGACAGAACTGTTTCGCGCAGCACATCCGACAGAACTGTTTCGCGCAGCACATCCGACAGAACTGTTTCGCGCAGCACATCCGACAGAACTGTTTCGCGCAGCACATCCGACAGAACTGTTTCGCGCAGCACATCCGACAGAACTGAACGTATTTCAATATTCTGTCGGGTGAACAATTGACTGGCGAGGTTGGGGTACACTGGTTACTTCAGCGGGCGTAGTAAAGTTGCCATTTTATCAACTATCGTTGTGTTTGAGATATCCGTCACTCTCGCACTCGCATGCTCGTCAGAACGTGACAGATTAGCCCACCCAAGGAAGGAAAGTCGAAAAAGGGGTCGCTACTGCTCTACTCGTTTTGTGCTGTTGACATCATCATAACCATCAAAAAGTTTGGACCATAATGTTTCTGTTCTCTGTTTATTATTTTATTGTCCATCTTCTTCTCTCCATATCTCATGAAATATTTATCCCAGTGGAAAAATGTATACATCTATTTTGTAGAGAATTTTATGTAGATTACTTGTGTTTCAGAACATTTTTAGCTATAGGCCACAGTTTACATGTTATTTACGGAAAACTAAAAAAGGTAACTTTACACCCCCCTCCGCCCGTTAGCTTCACCCCCACACATCAGTACTTTTAGTATGTCTTATAAAACACCATTCCCTACAACTATGCCAAAATTCATATATAGATAGGTAGCTTTTGGTATTCGTTGGGTGGCCTAGATTTCTTATGCACAGCGATAAGTAATAATCAGAGATCGGAAAAATTTGCGACATTGTTTGCAATTATGTGGACATGACTCCAAAATTAATCAAAATGTTAATTAATTATTAATTGAAAGATAATTTGAATTATTGGAGATAATAGTTTATTTATAAAGTGCTTATAAGCACGTATATATACTATAATAACTTTAAAAAAAAAATGACGTTACGACGACGACGAATTACATAAATAATTATTAGCAAAAGGTTCGTATTTAAAATGGGTATCGTTTCCGTAAATATTTATATATAATAAATAAATAACGATTTTAAACTGACACGATTACTTACACTAGAAAAAAAATTGAAAAAAATACTGATTTTTTTTTTTAATAAACCTATACTTTAACAAACTTTTGTATTTATTGACTAGGAATCAAATTATATGTCAAGTAAAAAAATTATTAACTGAATAACATTTTGATTGATTTTGGAGTCATGTCCACATAATTGCAAACAATGTCGCAAAATTTTCCGATCTCTGGTAATAATATGGCAATTACGCTACCCACGCAGTTAACTAAAATATGTAACGTCAGAAACGAGATACATGTTAATCAATCAATCAATAAACACAGTGACGATAACAAGTGATTTTGATGTGTCCGTCTAACGCGCGTTTGTACCTATCGCTGCAAAAAAGGCGCCGTGAGTTACTCTAAAACCTAACCTCTGTTAACTTATGTTTTGTTATTTTCTCTTAAAAGCAAGTATTGAATTGACATATATAAACACGCATTAAACAAATGTTCATGCTTATCATAAAAATATTTGGCCTTATCTGTTTCCATGATTCAACGGTAATAAAATGTCTCTTAAATTTTATTAGTCAATAATTTGAAACATACACGATATGCAGATCATAGCCGCATTTGCTGAATGAATTTTTTTTTTTGTTTTTTTTTTTTTTTAATTGTTTTGTAACAGAGATAAACAGTACCTATGCATCACTAAATTGTCTTCATATAGCTAAAACCAAATGCAACAACCCCCTGAACATGGGGAGAAATAATACAAACACTGAGAAAACAGAAAAATGAAACGTACAATTATACAGGCTGATGTGTCAAGGGAGTTGCACACGCGCCATACCATTTTTTTTTATTATCTGAGGTGGGAATTTATAAAAAAGTCACCTGACAGGTGTCATGTACGGAGTTTCAGCGGTCGCGACCTGACTTCGCGTGAGCACACACTGCTCCTAATACAATTTAATAATATATGTTAGAGCTTTTACATTAGCTGACTTTTTGCAGCGATACTAACGTATGTTCTCATAACTAAACCAGGTGGGCTGCAACTATTTACTGAGGAGAATCACAATACAATCATAGTAAAAACATTATATATATTCAGACACACGCCTTGTTTATAGCTATTAACCGGAATGACTGGAATTGATTTCCCAACTATATCGTTTGTCCGACTTTTCATTTCGGCATAAATCTAGTTTTCTCGAAAACCCTATAGTTAAAATCCAAAATATATAAATAATATTATATGTAGGTACATATAATTGAAATAAACGATATATATAATTTATTCTGCAAATATGCCGCAATGGCACTTTTACAAGTCAAAAAAGTCATTAGGTTAGGTGAGGTTATGTTAGTTTTATAATACTAACGCCAACACAGTTAACTTACCATCCCGTATTTATATTGAACCTTATTACAATGCACATAAAGTGCATGGATGGTCAGTTAACTGTGTTGGCAACACACATCATCAATATACGAGTAAAGCGTTAGTAAAACTGCCACTTCCGAAATGAATTTCAAACTGATAGCAACCGAACAAACGGCGCTCGTAAAATATACGATAAAACTGATATAGTATTTCAATTAAAGTAAGAAATTATTTATAACGAAACAATCTTTTCACGCAAAATATGAGCAATATAGAGTGTAAGAATATCCTCATATTTTTAACTCTAAATAGTATAATATTAACTATGCGTCTTCTATTATAAATAAATTATTCACTTTAAAACAAAGTTTTAACAGATTGCAATTCAGTACTCAACTTCAAGAGTGCTTATAAAATTTGAACTTTTTTTTTTATACAACGACGGTGGCAAACAAGTGTTCGGCCCGCCTGACGGTAAGCGGACACCGCAGCCTATAGACGCATGCAACTCCAAAGGAGTAACATGGGCGTTGCCGACCCTTGATATGTTTGAGGATTCGCCGTGTTGACAGCTGAAGGAACAAATTCCCTCGCTCTCAACACAACGCATCCTCGGTAGCTCTGGCGACCTTGCTCACCTCCAAGAACACAACACTACTACAGAGCAAGTAGTAGCGTTATTATGGCTGTGGTCTTCTGCAAGGAGATACTTCCCCAGTTGGGCTGCTCCAAATTTCGATACCTCCACAATCCCATTATCAGATTCTGACCTGTTTTTTTTTGATGGGGTTTGAAAGTTTAATTACCCAGATTAGATATTATCATATTAAATCATGTACAGTATTTAAAGTCTATATTAACAAGCCGCGCGTCGCAGCGCACTTTCGGCAATCGCGTGTCGCGGAAGATGCCCGCTGTCAACTCCAGCAACCTTTACCAGGTCATCAGTCCACCTTGTGGGGGCCTACCCACGCCGCGCCTTCCGGTACGTGGTCGCCACTCGAGAACCTTTCCGCCCCAACTAATAATGTACTATTAAAAATTGTAAAATCCGTTCGGATCCGATGCGATGCGTGCCGTTTGGTGGGAATTATCCTTAATGGGCTACTTTACTACATCCTGGCCTGTTACGTATAAATAGTATATGGTGAATAGTTACGTATACAAGAAACTCGTCTATACCTACCATTGTTTATTTGTATGCTTAGTTATTTTGGTTAGCCACTCACTTGCTTCTGGTAACCAAAGTTGCTAATTTCGCAGACTCGTAAACTGATGGTGGCAACTGTGGTTCCCAAAAGAAGTATGGGGCTGCCTTGATAATGAAAAATTAGAAGCAGTTTAGGCTACCTTTTTTAAAATATGAAAGCAAGTGAGCGGTTTGTTTTGTACAGTGAGGGGTTGGTTTAGGGCACAACCGGGAATAAAGCCAGAGCGATGAAGACTAATGGGCCACGAACATCTAAAATTGACGATACGCTCGTTATAACAAGAATGGCAAATTACAGAATTTTCCCCCGTATATTATTTATATTCCGTTAGTCCGGGATATTATAATCCCATGACTGGAAACTTAAACAGAATAATTAAAAGTTAACAAATCCCTTAATTATTGGTTCAGGAAACTGAAGGCTTAAGAGCTTTCAGTTTGTTTTATAACTTAACGTTGTTTAATTTAATCATAAATATTATTATATGGGTGCTTTACAACATCGTGATGCTACTTAGTAAATAATTAGTAAATACTGCTGCCTGGGTGGCTCTGCCTTCGTATATTAGTAATAAATAGTATTGGTAAAATAAAAAATGCCCTTCCTAAGGCTCTGGCACTAATACCTGCGACCCTTTCCGTGTAGTCAATTTTAACTTTATTTTGTTGCGTTGCGTACATATAATATATTATTTATAACGTTTCTCAAGCACTCTTTGAGTCTATTTAAAATAAAACTATTTTGGTATTGATTTTCGACTTCGGACTTTCTTGGTTAGCGCCCTTGTTTAAGGCGCCGTAGGTTCATGGTCTTCGCTCCCTCTCACTGAGCATAAGCGTGAGCGAGATGGAAGTGCGTGCTCGGAAGCGCGGATATCTTGTTTTTGAATTTTAATTTTTTGGCCGTTTAAATAAATAAAAATCTATTCTCTGATTTCTCTCGAACATGATATTGACGATTTTTAGAAGCAATTTTAATACTTATAGCTTCTGTGCATAATTTGTTACGAATATTTTAAGTGTATTTTTGTGTATTTTAGACATATGTTCGTGTTTTTTTTCTATCGAGCGAAATTTGCTTAATCATGTTTAGAATCACTGATCTCGCTGCAAAAAAGCCTCAAGATTACTATTCGTATTTTTTTGAAACCATATTATCATAAACAGACGCATTAAAAACTCTGTTCGCTCAACTTCGCTGAACCTACGGCGCCTTAATAAGTAAGTGCAATTTTCCGCACGCGTGGCGGGCGGTGATTACTTCATTACGGCTAGCAGTTGGTCGTTTACGTAACTCATTGTACTTGCGTCAGGTAGACCTAAATGTCAATTTTTGTATGGGAAAATGACAGTTGAATTTTCCTTACCTACGCTCGTTCGAAACGTTACGTGTTTATCCCTCCGGTCGATCGGATCGATATGTCGGGTAGATCTAAATGTCACTTTTTGTATGGGAAAATTACAGTTGACTTGTCCTAACGTGCGTTCAAAAGGTTACAATTCCCGGCAAACAACTTGAGCAAATGACCTTGCCTGCGCAAAGGCGAATTGTACGTGCGAGCCGCCCCCTCCCCCCACTTCGTCCCGCATGTTCAAGTTGTTTGCCAGGAACTGTACACGATCGCCCCTCAGAAGGGTTAATCACGTAACTTTTCGAACGCGCGTTAGCACAGTTGAACTGTCATTTTCTCATATAAAATGGACATTTAGGTTTACTTAACGTATGTATGTACAATTGTACAATGCGGAACGTGATCGACCTGAAGTTGTAACGTAAAAAAGAAAATTAGTCGAGGACTGGACTTAAAAAGTCAAGTTCAAAAAGGCTTTGTTTATTAGTAAACGCTGATGTAGTGGTTTGTGAGCGGTGATCTGTGCCCGCAATCAACCGACTTTGTGCAAAAGTAAACGAGACACTGACGCAGTAGGTCAGCTGGTCGATTGCGTAACGTTTTGAACGTACGTTAGGTAAAACAAAATGTTATTTTTGTATGGGAAAATAAAAGTTGAGTTGTATTAACATTCGTTCGAAAAGTTGCAGGTCCCATCGCTTAGGACGTAATAGATCTATACAAAATGTGGCGATATTGCTTAACTTCTTGGTTTTGTAAAATAAAGGTAAAGGTATTCATTCTACCAGTAAATTACTCATTGAAACAATTGATTAAACCATTGTAATGATATTTTTAAAAATTTACACCGCTTAAGGCGCCGTAGGTTCATGGTCTTCTCTCCCTCTCACTGAGCATAAGCGTGAGCGAGATGTAAGTGCGTGCTCGGAAGTACGGATATCATGTTTTTTAATTTTAATTTTTTGGCCGTTTAAATAAATAAAAATATAAACACTGATTTCCCTCAAACATAATATTGCCGATTTTTAGAAGCAATTTTGATATTTATAGCTTTTGTGCATAATTTGTTACGAATATTTTAAGTGTATTTTTGTGTGTTTTAGACCTATGTTCGCGGTTTTTTTCTATCGAGCGAAATTTGCTTAATCGTGTTTCGAAGCACTGATTTCCCTGCAGAAAAGCCTCAAGATTACTATTCGTATTTTTTTGAAACCAATTTATTATAAACAGACGCATTATATTGTTTCAAAACCTCTGTTCGCTTAACTTCGCTGAACCTACGGCGCCTTAAGTGAATTTCAATAAACACATTGACTGCCAGTAACCCGCCTAGCGGGCGCTCTGTTTGTAGGCTCGTTCCTCAACTTCGCGGAAAAACCACGCCAGTACCTACGAGCGTAGCGCTACGAGTTTGTTGGCAGTGAATGTATTAATCTATTTGTTACTGGATAAATACATTTTGTGTGATTTAATTGCAAATCTATACCGTTGAACTTGATGTCTATGCTTTTTTTATTGAGGTTCGTATCTTGTCTCATTTCTCATTCAGTTTGATTCCGTCTGTTCACCAGTACTGTATTAATTTAACACTCCTAGGGTGAGTTGTTCCTTCCTATGATTACAGACTGATCAAGTGTTCAAAGTTAAATATGACACTGGAAGCTGTCATTCCATAAACCTTGTCAAACTTTCCATACAATCAGATTTGAACGAATACCACATACGATTACAGACGGTTTGGTGGGTGCCGGTTAATGTACGGCCCAATAATCGGCGTCCACTACATCTCTGTTTCTTTTTAACTCATGCAATAACTACAACTTAGAAAAGTTGAAAAACCCCCGACATTTTCATTTCCAAGTCTAATATCTCAAAAACGGCTAAACAGATTTTCATGAAACATAGCTAAGAACACTCGGGATAAAATTATCTATGACACAAAATAAACCTCATTCAAATCGGTCCATCCGTTTGGGAGCTACGATACCACAGACAGATACACAGATACACAGACACACAGATACACAGATACACAGACACGTTAAACTTATAACACCCCTCTCTTTGCGTCGGGGGTTAAAAAAGGAGAGAGGAAGATAGATTGACGCGGATTATCGGACCGTTAATTAACCAGCACCGTTTGATGCAACCCACCCTTAAAATTATCTCCGATTCTAGTCTACGTTACGAACGCTTGTTTTTTGCACGAGTGAAGTGAGCCTACTGTTCCTGTCCCACTGCGCGCACTAACCTCGTTGCCCGTACGCACGCCTCGCGACCCTTTGGCCGCTTCACAAATATTTGACGTGTTTCTGATTACAAAGCCTCAGTGATTCGCTAACGCTCCCGGCAGGCGTGTTGCGCAGAAACGTATTTTTTTGACAAACGGTTCAATTCATCTCTTTCAAATACCAATTGCATTTTAATATGTTCCCTCGCTCGTTTTTATGCGCTAGGTAGGCGAGCGCGTAAAAATATACAGGGTGTTACGTAAATACCCCTAAGCGGAAAGGGGGTTAACTGGTCTCCTAAGTCCTGTACAATATTTGAAACCCGTAGTATCCCAAAGTACTTTATATGACTTACGACCAAAATATATAATTTTCTTAAAAAAAAAAATTGTGCAAATCCTATTCCAGTCAAATGAACGAGTAAACAATGCAGATTGTTTATAAGCATATTATCCTAATATCCGCGGAGCAACAAAGAGTCATACAAACCAAATGTCCGAAAGTGTAAGAAACCAAAAACAGCTTCGCTTAGATGGGCATTAGAAGTCGATTTATGGAAGACGATATTAAAAGACCTAACGTAACTAGTAGGTAACCTAAACATTTATTCTTTGGATTTTTGTAAAGAACATCAAATCAACAGGAGACTCAAAGTGTGCTCCGCCTTGCTCACCGGGTTATGGCTTATGTGGCATCAACAGATCTTACTTGCAAAAAAACCCCTCTGTTAAAATTATTTCAGTATCAGGACTGAATTTCGTAACAATGAGTCCATAATGAAAGAACTCAGCATCAAGCAGCGTCTATCATCCATAGTGCAGTCTCGCACCCTAACGTTTTTTGGGCACGTATGTCGTCGAGGAGATGTAGCTATCGAGTGACTCGTGATCCAGGGAAAGGTCGACGGCACCAGACCGCGAGGCAGGTCACCAATGAGATGGAAATACCAGATTAAAGCTGCAGTAGATGCATCACTACACGCGAGCATAAGGAAGGCCACTGTCAAAGAGGAATGGCGGCGTGTTGTGAAGCTTGCTACCAACACCTGAAATGGTGACTACGACCACTCTGTTGAGAGTGAAACGAAGAAGAAGAATTTATTTGATTTTCATGGGTTTTTTTGCAACACGTTGTAGAGAGCGTCATGTTTCCTTTTTCAAAAGTATCTGTATTCTTACCCGTGTTTGTGCACTCATAGTATGATTGCATTAACATCCTACATAAAGCATTAGTCCTTCTTGCTCTTACATACTTGTAATTGAAGAACAAATGCTTTACGTCCGACATAAATACGAACAGCTAGGTTGGTGTAGGTATACAAAGTATTTACGTACTTATACACAAATTGTTCACTGAAAAAAAAACAAATAAATGATTACCAAAAAACATACTTAAAACAAATAAATATTGAATAAATAAATCAATTTATTTTCTAAAGTAGGTATATACAAGAAGATAACTAACATTAACTAAATTAAATTAAAACTAAGTTAAATCTAAAAAGGCCCTCGAGGTATTAAATATTAGGGCACAATCTTACACACATCGACCTATAGTGAAAATGCCCTTACATCCAATATTTGACAGCTGTCATCCCAGTACAATTTTTGGCATCATATGTCATCATTGACGTTGATTGTACTGAGATGACGGTTGTCAATTAAATATTGGCTGTAAAAAAATCGAATTATAGTCCCGCAGTAATCTCAATAAGGCTTGTGTTATGGATACTAGACGACAATATTATGCTTCATAGGTATAAAAACTTAAAAACATCCAAGATTTAGAAACAAAAATTCATGCTCACCACACAAATATATTCCCTTACCGGGACTCGAACCCAGGTCCTTCAGCTTCAGTAAGCTAAGGTCATCAAGAAAACGCTTTAAACAAAATTCGAAACAATAACAATCTAAGTAAGTAATAGAAGGCCAAAGGCCAAACGATATAAATTCAATATTAATAAAATTATACAGCACCAACGAATTCTGCTTATCGTGCATACATTAAGAGATAACAAAGTTTTGTCATAAAACCGATCGCTACTACTGTTACTGCCATGGACATGTACGTTTGGACACGCAAATACTCAATGAAGTTAGTTTCGGAACGCGTAGCAAAAGGCGTCTCATCTTCCAATTTAAAGAAATAAAAATATCGTGTTAGTATTCGTAACAGAAATTATCATACTTCATTATTTGCACCTTTTCTTAAGTCTCTGTTTAGCCCAATAGTTAGCTCGTAGAGAATGCTTTTTGGCATTAAGGTCGCCATTTGTACATTTTAGTATTTTGTGCTATAAAGTTTAACTAAATAAAATTGTTTCAATAATGTACATTGAAACAATTTTATTTAGTTTAACTTTATAGTAACACAACAGCAACTTTAATTACTCAAAATGCTTTTTCCCCACTTTTACCCCTATTTGTTTTTTTGCTAGTTATAGACGCCATTAAATTGAAAATTGTGTCAAAGTCAAATCATTAATTTGTGCTCAAAACTCAATAAAATAACGACTTCCGTACGATCAATATCATACAAAAAAATGCAGTTTATATGTTATGTAGTATTTAAAACCTCGTAAACTCGCGAATCGACTGCTTCTACCACAAATATAGATATACACTAGATAACTTAAACACCTCAATCTGTATGAAAACCGATCGTGTCGCATTTTTCTACCTACTTTGACGTCACACGGGCGAATTAGTGATCTGAATTCCCCGTTGTCCGCGGAAAATCGATTCTGCAATAAGGTATTTTCTTAATATTCACGGACAACCGGCTACCACAACAGACGCGCAAAAAATAAGTCGGAGTGCCAACTCGGAGTCCGAATTCTGACACGCGAAGTACATGTATCTATCATGATATATATCTGTGGCTTCTACCGTTTTTTGTATTTTGTATTTTTTCCTGACGAGAATGATGGGTATATTCTTCACAGTTTTATTTAATTATTTAATTTGATTGCACAAAACAAATTGATATAAAAAGCGGACTTAATAGTGTGGTTAGATTCCAGTTAATCCATATGCCAGAGATCGTTGGTACAGTCAACGTCAAAAATATGTTTACACTTTTCGCCTCAATGCGAACGAATAAGGTGCAAAAGTGTGTACTATCTCTTTGACCGTACCAACAACTTTATTTTGATCGGCATCGATGTGGAGCATTTTGTAAGTTTCTCTATATAGGTATCTGACGGTTTCTAAGGACCCTAGTATTTTCCGATTGTAAAAGAATGTGATTCGAGCAGAACTTTCATTCAAAGAGTAGAGAATGATTGCGAAATGTCAAAGAAAAAATACTGTAGACTGTAATAAATCCAGGGCTCGATTCTGTATAAAAATACAAAACATACCAAATTAAAACACATTACAAAAAACCTAACCTAGGGCCTGAGCTGCCGGTAGTCAGTGTGACAGACTCCTTCTGTTATATTTAATATGAATTTATGACCCTGTGGTGTCCCACTGTTGGGCAAAGGCCTCCCACTTTTTTTCCAACCCTTCCGATTTCGAGCACTCCGGCCATTTTTAAAAAAACATAGTACAAACTTGAAATTTAACCCATTCAGGGCCCATGACGACACATATACGTCAGACCGTCGTAGTCGATTTCCGCTACATACGAGGAAAACCACGGGATCGGCTACGAGCGTAGCGCGTAGCGATTCTGGGCAATGAATGTGTTAAGCACCAATATAAATTCATCCGTTTCAATAAACTAGGTATAAAGTCTGAATTCGCTCAAAGCACTATTACACACCTCCTAGCGAGCTGGATTTGCTATAATATGAAAAGCTCGCTTCGAATGGAAAGCTCACGATGTAGGGCGCTGGAAAAGCTTTCCGTAAGCTCAAAGCATCATAATACGTGGTTTATTTCTGGGTATTGCCGCTCAAGTATAATGGTTGTTTATGTTGATAAACCATCAATAGTGCTCTGAAGATGTTAGAAAAATAGTATATTCATCTATCTTTTTAACGTTCCGAATACTATTGACGGTTTATTATTTACACTTTCCCTGCCATGGACCCGCCTCGCGGGCGCCCACGCCATAATCGCTTTCCGCTACATACGAGGTAAACCACGAGATAGGCTACGAGCATAGCAAGTAACAATTCTTGACAGTGATTGTGTTAACACTTTCACTGCCAGGAAAACGCCTAGCAGGCGCCTACGCCGTAGTCCCTTTTGCGTTTATACGGGGAAAACCACGGGGCAGGCGGTAGCGATTCTTGGCAGTGAATATATGATCGATATTTGGTAGTAGGTATACTTCGCATCAACTAATTCAGCATGAATTGAGGCTGCAGCACATCGCAGCGCACTCATATAGCGCATAGCATCCTCACGCCAAAAGTAGCAGAAAATCATTTGTAGCAGTATAGCGTGTATGCGATGCGAGCTATGCGCGCTTGTAGAATTAACCCATTCAACCGCCACGCCACGCGAGTAGCGCTGCGCCGTAGCAGCTTAACAAATTCACTGCCAAGTATAATAAGAATAATAATAATAATAACGCACGCCTTCCAAATGACCGGGGTTCGCCCAGTGAATTTCAATCGGAGATGCATAATATATATATAGTTTATTTTCAGACCAAAGATCCATAGAATTAAATTACATATAATTACATCAAAACTAAAACACATTAAATTACAAATTCATTTCAAAAACATTAAATAGAAAAACAAATCGTAAAACTAAAAAACTGGCTGTGACAGACGGACAGCCTCCGAGCGATCGCATAAGTGTTCCGTTGGACCAATTTTGGTAAAGAACACTAAAAATGTCAGGAACAGTTAGACGCCCTTTGCATTTTAGTCCAATGCAGCAGGGACGGTCCGTCTAGGCACGCTGCGGTCTGTAGAAGGCTGTTCGGGCTGCCGCGCAAGGACCTCAATAAGGACGCTACGCGCTTGCGTATTATGGCCTGGAAGCCATCCGTGCGCCTTTCGCAAAACATCTCTGATGAACTGCATGGGCGCGGCATCCTCATGCCAAGCTTCGCTCACAGCCGATCCCGTGGTTTTCCCCGAATTTAGCGCAAAAGAGAGTTCTTGCCAGTGAACGTGTGTAACCATTTGATGCCAACCAACGCTATGTAGTTTCCCATGACGTAATTACTTTAAACTTCGAAATCTCCACACTTCCAGAAGAATACTTAGATAATGTTCTGAAGTTCTTTAGGCAGAAACTCAGTCTTAGTTATCTGTAAGTGCCTATGCACGTTTGTATAAACGTCACTTCGTCGTTGCCTTTACGAAATGTGACGATTCAGAAATTACCTACACGTCTAAGGGAACTTTGATAGGAATGCCCTGTTTTGAATGTCACGAGACTGAGTTTTTCAAAAAATTGCCACCTGTTTTTCAGCCGGTTTCCGATTGAGCTGAATTTTGGCATATTTATAAAAGTTTAGCAACATATTATTATGGGTCAGCGGCCCAACTAGATTCAACTATAGTGGCTGACATCTTCTGTCCTTTTATGCTAGAGGGAAAACTAGACCTGGCCTTGTGGGGGGGTTAGATCAGTTACCTCACTTTATCTTTAAAAATAGTAATAAATTACTTTATTGAATATGGACGCTTCTAGAAAATGTATGCCCGCATCCAGAGACCGCAAGCCGTCAGCGACTCGTTCAAACGCGCCCGAGAATGCATGGAAACGTCACTTGGCGCCGACTTTAACGAAATGTGACGTTTGAAAAATTACTTTCCGAATGTCTGAGTCAGCACTGGAAATTTAATAAGGCCGCACCTGGCGCTGAAAAGTGTGCTCGAGTTCTAGTGACATGTTTTCGAGGTTATGATGCTGTTTGATTTTGCGCTCGTCTTTTCTTTGTATGTCTATCTGTTGATTGAATGTACTGGATTGTTGAATAAGATGAGTTAGTGAACTGGGAGGATATTTCATCTTTATTTGGTAGATTCTTATTGCATAATAACCTTGACACCTTACTTGACTTGGTTTAGCGACGCTGCCTACGAAGTTGAATGTCCTGGGTCGAATCCCGTAAGGGCAAATATTTGTGTGATTAGCATGAATATTTTTTTCAAAGTCTTGGGATGCTTTTTATGTATATATACATATACATATACACTTTTTACGTATACACTATTATATTAAATATATCGTCGTCTTTTACCCATAACATAACACAAGCCTTATTGACCTTACTATGGATCTTTTAAATTGAATAGACGATTAACTTTAATAGCTTATCACACAAATACATCATACCGGGATTCAAATCCAGGACCATCATTAGTCAGTACCTGATAGGCAAAACTGGTCGTCAAATTAATTAGGCTTACCTACTTAAAATATATTATTGATTAATAATAATAACTTTGATTGCGTCTATCCAAACATAATTATTATACAAGGCAATACAAATAATCATTATAACTTGTTCATTATAATTTTACTGTCACTGGAAAAACTGATTTTGTATATTAAGTACCATTATAGAACCATTTATTTGTATAATATGCGTGCAAAGGTGATAATCATGATCATAAATTATTATTAAAGATAGATTTTAGCAACCATTAAATAATTCTAAAACGAAAATTCAGTAATTCAGCTATACGTTGCACTCGCACAAATCATGAAAATAGTTCCAAATATATTGAAATCAATTTGAATCGTAACACAACAGCATACGGTTTAAAATTACCTTTAACGTTTTAATCGTAAATCGCTTTACAACTGGCCGCTTACAATGCTTCGCAATTCAAAACTGAGCTGAATGCATTCGGCCGTTGGAATAGACAAAATAATTGATTCACTGACAATTGATTCCAAATTCGAATAAGGCGATTTTGCCATTTGCAGCGTACTTCTCGAGCGTTCTTTGGAAAGTGAACTTTAATGTATCTATCTAAGGTTTCTTTTTAAGTGGTTGGTTTAAGCATTTGACAATTTATTCGCTTAAAAAGTGGCGTTGAGCGATATGGAAACAGGAGGCAGCTTTCAGGTGGCGCAATTTTTATGGATAATGGGATGTTGACTGATTTTCAAATGTGAAAAAAACGTTAAAAACGCTCTGTTAGAATAAAAATTGCAGGAATATAAAAACAAGTGACTACAATTTTTTTGGACAACCCACGTGGCTCCCCTCGCGTATAACAGGAGATAAAATATGTCCTTTAAAGCCGATTCGCTCATTCTAAAGGTCCACTTTTTAACGCCTATTGTAAAGACGCAGACAGACCCAAGGTATAAAATATGGCCTATGTTCTAAATACCTCTATATGTATATACTGGCATATAAATGCGGTAAGTAGTTTCGGAGATTACCCCTTACTTAGAAACTTAGATACAAAGCCGGAAAGTTACATTTCACAGACATCGGCTCTTTATTATTACTAAAGATAAGGTTTATATATTGATTTAATCTTTATTGCACAAAAAAATATCTTATGGTACAAAAGGCGGACTTAATGCTATAAAACATTATCTACCAGTCAACCTTAAGCAACGCAGATAAAATGTGGGCAGTGCAACTTAATTTAAAACAAAAACTCAGGTAAAGAGAGAACTTATCTAGAACAACTCGATTTTTCAACTCGTTTGCCCTATAAGTCGATTAATCATCGGAGCACTGGGAATAACCCCGGCTAACCCTGTTACATTTCCCATCAGCCAGTTAGTTCGTTAGCTCGGTAACGGCTGATATCCACAACATTAACAACCAGTGTAAGTCTGACCTCCAATTACCCAAAGTTATTACGCATATAGGGGTTTCTTTATATTGAAGCGTCAGGTGCAACCGTAACTGGCTGGTGAAGTGATAGTTAGGGGAAGGCTGGAAGGTCAGGACGAATATAGAATTTAACACATAAACTCTCACTCCTGTTGTTGTACCAAAATAAATTTATTATATTCTATGCTATTCTATTCTATTCTACGCTCGAAGCCGATCCCCTGGTTTTACTCTCATGGAGCGGAACGGCATAGTCGCCCGATAGTCGAGTTCCCGACACTGAATGAGTTCACCATTGACGGCCGAGAACCGCTACGCGCTACGCTCGTAGCCGATCCCCTGGTTTTACTCTCATGGAGCGGAACGGCATAGTCGCCCGATAGTCGAGTTCCCGACACTGAATGAGTTCACCATTGACTGCCGAGAACCGCTACGCGCTACGCTCGTAGCCGATCCCCTGGTTTTACTCTCATGGAGCGGAACGGCATAGTCGCCCGATAGTCGAGTTCCCGACACTGAATGAGTTCACCATTGACTGCCGAGAACCGCTACGCGCTACGCTCGTAGCCGATCCCCTGGTTTTACTCTCATGGAGCGGAACGGCATAGTCGCCCGATAGTCGAGTTCCCGACACTGAATGAGTTCACCATTGACTGCCGAGAACCGCTACGCGCTACGCTCGTAGCCGATCCCCTGGTTTTACTCTCATGGAGCGGAACGGCATAGTCGCCCGATAGTCGAGTTCCCGACACTGAATGAGTTCACCATTGACTGCCGAGAACCGCTACGCGCTACGCTCGTAGCCGATCCCCTGGTTTTACTCTCATGGAGCAGAACGGCATAGTCGCCCGATAGTCGAGTTCCCGACACTGAATGAGTTGACCATTGACTGCCGAGAACCGCTACGCGCTACGCTCGTAGCCGATCCCGTGTTTTGCCCGTATGTAGCGGAAAGCACCTACGCCGTAGACGCCCCTAGGCGGATTCCCGGCAGTGAAAGTGTTAAAAGAAAAACTGACTTGGAAAAGTAAACTCATAGGTATTAGGGGTGTATCATCCTTTTTCTGTGACTAGTTGCTACAGCTTGGTTACGTCCCCTGAGTCACACTTAAAATTTGTGATATAAGAATTTTGGAAGTCCACTATTTAACAATTTTGCCAAGACATTCTATCATGTTGTAGTATACAAGAAAAATTTGGTTGACCCATACAACAGTAGATAGTGACTCAAGGAAGCAAAATGATACATTTAAGGCGAGGGCGGTATATTGAATCCTGAATGAAGCGAAAGATTCTACAAATAGAATCCTGAGCATTCAAGTGTTTACGCCCAAGATGGAAATATTTTTGCTAACGAGTGGCACATACTGCTTTTCACACTATTTGTGTGGAAAATTTTAAGTCTTAGCTACGAGTACAATGGTTTTTTTCTGAATAGCTGAAACATCAAAGAAAAGTACCTTCAACTTTGTTCCCTTTTTTAAAGGCAACAATGACCGTTTTGTGAAAAGTAGGCGTGAAAACCCTTTTACATCTATAGTTAGTTATAGGTATACATTCAGGACATATAATCCAAATTCGTTATTGTAATCTGTTCGCGGCCAAGCGATATGCAACAAGCGCTTTGCCGTAGCTTGCTAATCGCCGTATATAGCGAAAAGCGCCTGCAAAGGCGTCATTGGGCTTGAGTCAACAAAGTAGATAAACCTATAAAAACAACGCTATTATATGCCTATGATATCTGTCCGATATAGCGCCAGTGTACCCACGTAACCCATTATTTTACTTTATGTAAAATTGTCATTGGAATTGGAATCCTCTACCTTAGATGATAGAGTTGCTTTTTGAATAGACTAAGCTGATGCAATTAGGCCAACTCGAATAATGTCAAGTATACATGATACTGAACCGAACCTGAGTGTTCCAAATAAGCCAGGACCTTCTCGACCAGCCAGCATATTGATGATCAAATGTACCTGAAACAAAATTAAATTTATTTAGTGATTAAGGTCTAGCTCAATAAGAACTAGGTATAGCTACTTATCCTATTCCATATTCTATTAGAAATATCGTGTGTTAATCGATTTCAAGGAAAATCTATTTGAAACGCGATAACATTTGTATAATTTTGTTTGAATTGAAAAGCTCTTAAAGGCCTATGCGGACTGCGTTTATTAAGGGGATGCCTTGATTTCAGTCGAACACGCCCCCTAGACAGAGACACGCTGATGCCTTCCGCGCACGAGGAAAAGAGATGTAACACTCTTCGATAATTGCTTTTTTGGATAAATTTCGATAAATACCTAACTTAGTGAAGTTTTAGTTAAATTACATAAAGTGAGATTTTAGATGAGATTAAATACTATATTATTAACTTGATTGTGTCGTAAAATAATGTATCGTTTTTGTAGGCTGAGTAAAAAAAGGAAAATACAGACCCAACTTTGAAATTTTTTACATCGAGGAAATTACAAGCAATCATGTATCGATAAAATCAGATAAACAATCATATAGTCAAGAATCATATATCTAAAAATCTGACGTTATTGTTTCTTAATCTAGTCAGAACGGCGTTTCAAAGCACGCGATAATTTCCAATGCACCGCCTTAAGCGCCGTCGACGCACGTTTGTGCCAACTCAATTGTGACACAACCGCGCGCGCTTAAAGAAAACACTGCAAAAGATCGTAATAAGTTAAACTAGTACATTATTTCCTTTGATATCCTAGATAAACCTAAAAACGTAGACCAACTTGTCTGTTAAAAGTTTAAATTCTAATGTCATCTGGGATGAAGTACCTATAGGGTAAACACAAACAGCCATCAAACACACTTTATTAGTAACAAAATAACAAAATGTACCTACTCTTAACACGAACTAAATAACTTTATTATCACATTATGCTCACAATAATACCACCCATTCGATTAATTTAAACCCTATCATAAACAAACAAACACACGTGATTTTAATCACCGAAATCATAATTAAGCTGTATGGCGGTCATAAAAGCGTGCATTGTAAAAGCAATCAGAAGTGAAAGCGCTATAAAAGTCGCATAAAGATCACGGAATTGCGCCCGTATCTGATTCGCGCATAGTACAATTTGTGGGACACCCTTTATGCGGGCGTTGGGGAGATTTTTAAAATTAGAATTTAATTTTATTTTCATTATTATTACAAGCTTTTATTTAGTTTCATCTGTCCCGTTGTCTGTCTGTCTGTCTGTAATCAAATCTTGCATGTTAAATTTGACCCACTTGAGCATTGAGCTGAAATTTTGGATATAAGTATAGTTTGGATGAAAATTCAATATTATGATACCATCTAGCTGATCTGATGATGGAGGCAGAAGGTGGCCATGGGAATTCAGTACTTAACCGAGGTAACCCCGTTGAGTTTGGGCTCGTTAGAATTGTCTCAATGAGTAGTTGATGATGGTATACAGAAAAGTACAGTCGGCATGATTTACTTTTAAGCGTAGATTTTGATTCACATGGTCGCCAGTACGTTCAGCTCTCCATACAAACGTAGTTTGTTTCTCATTTTAAAACGACATGTTATAATATCATGAATCTTTCTATACACAATGGGATCCAATTTATTCGGAAACTACTTCATGTTGGTAGAAATTAGAATAGAGCAAGTAGAACGTTTTACATACAAAGTCTGTCTGTCTGTCCGTCTGTCACCAGGCTTTATATCATGAACCGTGTGATAGTTAGACTATTGAAATTTTCCCAGATGATTTATTTCTGTTGCCGCTATAACAACAAATACTAAAAAACCGCCATTAGGTCGGAAACTGGTTTCTGTTAATATCCATATCCATACTAATATTATAAATGGGAAATTGTATGTGTGTGTTTGTTTGTCCGTCTTTCACGGCAAAACGGAGCGACGAATTGACAAGATTTTAAGTGGAGATAGTTGAAAGGATGGAGAGTGACGTAGGCTACTTTTTGTCACTTTCTAACCCCCCACTTCCCTTAAATGGGGGGTGAAAGTTTGTATGGAGCCACGATATAAACGAGTTCCACGCGGACGGAGTCGCGGGCAGAAGCTAGTACATTATAAAAACCGGCCATGTGCGAGTCGGAATGGGGCTCCCATACAACAGACATGATTTGTTTGCCGTTTTTATAGATAATGGTACGGAACCCTTGGTGCGCGAGTCGACTCGCACTTGGCCGGTTTTTGTAATGTAAGTATATTAACAGAAACGAGTTTCCGACCTGGTGGCTCCGGTGTACAAAAAGTTTCATTCTTTATTTCTGTACATTAGTTTGACGATGTATTGCCAATAACGATGATCCAAATGTGCACGTTAATAATTGACGACTATGATGGATCTAGTCAAGATCTATGATCTATTTCCAGCGGAAGCGTTAATTCTGGCGCATGAGTGTAAGTCATGAGTCAGCCCGGTTCAGTGCGCATTCAATCGGATGCAGAAGGGTACTACTATTTGTTTGAGTCGAGGATCGATCGAGACGCCATTTAAATTATAATAGTTTGGTTCAACTGGCCCTTAGTATGCATTACTTATACTAGTTGTTACCGTTTAGGCGCTTATCCTTTTTAGGGTTCCGTAGACAACAAGGAACCCTTATAGTTTCGCCATGTCCGTCCGTTTGTCTGTCTGTCTGCCTGTCTGTCTGTCTGTCTGTCTGTCTGTCCGTCTTCGGCTTAGCGCAGTAACCATTACAACTGGAAAACTGTAATTCGGGATAGGTATATACCTAAATCAATCACGCCGACAAAACAGTACAATAAAATCTTGAAAAAAATTTATTGTATATTATTTACATCGCAGGGAATAATTAAAGATATGTCATCGGCAAACAATATACATTCATGTCTGGTGATCAAAGGCAAATCATTGATATAAAGCAAAAATAATAATTTTTTTTTTAGGGTACCTTCCCTACACCTAAAGCAAATATGTAATTTTTTTTCTCGTTAAACCCATGATGTGGGATATCGTTGGATAGCTCATTCAAAATTATTATGGGTTTCCTAATACCAGTTTTTAAATCAGTGATTCGTTTGCGAGATATTGGGCTTTAAAGCCCTAATTTTTGTTCGAGTCATGGGGGGATAAATGGTTACTACTGGGGATGTGAAAAAAATCGTGGTAGTAGTACATATAATGAATATAAAAGAAAACTATCACGCACAAGAAGGCATAAGTAGTTACCGAGTAATAGTCGACCAACTTAATGTGTACTTGGAAAGGCCAATTGTACAAATTCGGCCGACGCAATCGCACCGCACGTCGATGTAACTAAGACAAGCAACTACGGAACCCTACACTGTGCGTGGCCCGACACGCACTTGGCCGGTTTTCATTTTAATTTCAATTTCTAGCAACAAAAACTAATTTCGGAAAAATAGACACCAGGTATTCCATTGAAACAGCATTTCATTATATAAACAGCGTACACACTTTCAGGGAACCGCTGTTTCAATCGACAAAAAATGTAATAATAAATAAATAATAAAACATTTATTTCAGGCAACTAAGGCCCATAGTTACAAATACCTTACAGACTATCATATATACAATATAATACTAAAAAACTAATTATTATTTAGGCGACGAAACAGTGTGGCTCCGTTGCGTCGTCAAGTCCAGTGTAGAGTTCGGTAGGTTGCCCCGGGACCGCCGAAACACGACACCCTTCGGCCAGAAGTCAGCACGCGCGATGGTCTCCTGCAGCGGCCGCGGCACACGCACACTACAAACGAGCTGAAGTAATACCGCGAGCCATCCGGTTGCGTCGTGGACACTGCAACTACGCGTTATTGCTCTGCTCC
Organism: Epinotia ramella; assembly: GCA_947578815.1. Classification (NCBI taxonomy): domain Eukaryota; kingdom Metazoa; phylum Arthropoda; class Insecta; order Lepidoptera; family Tortricidae; genus Epinotia; species Epinotia ramella. The sequence continues at coordinate 1,399,241 of OX388221.1, forward strand.
TGGCACGGTTGAGTCATATACTCAACCGTACAATAACGATGGTAGAGGTTACAAAGCTGATTTTGCTGTCTGAGTGATTCCCGGGTCCCGTGTGCTTCTGACTGCGGAGTTCATATTTCTGCCTCTCACACGTTTATTTGAGTACAAACATAGCTCCTTAGTCGTACACAATAAGGTATATTTATAAACCCATTAGCAAGGTGGTTGCTTGGAAGTGGTTCTCAATCTTTTTTGATTTAATTAAATTTTATTTTATAAAACATATTAGGTTTTTGCCTTAGAAGGGTCTTATTGAAAGAGTGAACGAAGCGAACTAAGTTTTTCGTTTCAGCTTGGGCAAAAATATTGGTTAGATCCGGCTGTACGACTGTCCTCCTCTGCAGGTCGCATTTCACATCCGATTTAAGTCAATTCTTGTAAGAACCAGCTCACACGCTTTTTAATAATTTTTCGGGAAATTTCAACATGATTGGTTATTTTATTTGGTGTCTACACCCCTGTTGTAACTTTTTGTTTCGTGAAACGTGCCACAGGTGTAAAACCAGTGCCGGATAAGCCCATAAGCAAATCAAGCAATTGCTTAGGGTATCACGTCTTGGAGACACAAGAAAAGCACAAAAAAAATACCTATAGAGGGCCTACAGACGGGGATTGCTTCGGGCATCATCATCCTCCTAGCGTTATTCCCGGTTGTACCCTAAAAGAGCCCGGGGTCCGCTTATAGGATTTAGCATAAGTACTAGTTTTACGAAAGCGACTGCCACCTGACCTTCCAACCCAGAGGGAAAACAAGACCTTATTGGGTTGGGATTAGAGCGGTTTCCTCACGATGTTTCCCTTCACCGAAAAGCTAACGGTACCTATATATTCCGAACAAGTTCCGAAAAGCTCATTAGTACGAGCCGAGATTCGAATCCACGACCGCCGCTTGACAGCCGCATGCTTGAACCATAGAACATAGGCTGCCGTAGCTTTCTTGATTGCTTCGGGCATCAAGTATTCTTAATCCAGACCCCGTATCATGGTCGGCCTTATATCACACGATTAGTGACAGGATAGAGCGTCCGTCACTGGCTGACACCGTTCAATAGAACGAGACGACGCTCCTATCTTGTCACTTATTGCGTGATAAGGCCGACCATGATACGGGGTCAGCACTGCTTAAAACATATCAGGAACAGCGCAAATACTATTTCAATCCAAAATCCATCCAGCACTAACCTAGAAATAACCTCCTAAATTGTATTCCTATTCCACAAACGTGACACAAGCAGGTGGCTGGCATTTGTTTTTCTCCCTAGCGCTCCAAGTATTGTTTGATATTGTATTGCAAAATAGAGCAGTCGGTTTTGGAGCCTGCTTAGTATTCAACTCGCGTCACGACGGTGTCTCTTTGTCGAATGAGATGCACCGGGAGAAAACATAAATAAGTGTAATATAATGGAAGAAATCTCTACTTTATTTGAAAGAGGTCGTAGAAGTTGGTTCCCATTTTGGCTTACTTATTTTTCTCGAATATTGTTAAGGCCAATTGACTCTGACTTAGTGTCAGTTGGAAGTTTGTTAAATTTATATCAATTCCACACGTTTTATAGGCCTTTTATAATAGAGATTTGATTCTAACTAGAGCTGCGTTGCTGTCAGTTATTACTTATCCCATATATCGTTATCGCGGGAGCACATATAAATTTGTTAAAGAAGTAGTAAGACAGATTGTTCATTTAGTAAAAACAGACTTTTCTGCCTACACATTATAAGCCTCCAAGAAGATAATAATAAATATCCATGTTTTAATTTAATACAACTTTATTTACTTTTTGTTGATCTTAACTGATGTTCGTAATATACGACAAAAAAATTCTCTATGTTTTCTACTATTAATCTGCGGCGTCGTGCAGTAAATATCCATTTTAACTGGCTAAATGGTCTTTCGACTGCCGCTGTTGTAATGCATATTTAAAACGACAAATGTCTAAAGTGACTGATGAGGTTGCGTACCTAATAGGTAATCTTTTTAAGTACTAATCAAGTCAAGTACGGAGATAAGATATACAACGTGTTAATAAAATAACGCAAAACCTGAAAACAGTTTGTTCAGAATCGAGAGTAGAATGCGAAAAAAATAAAAAATAATTTTTTTGACGCGATTTATTTTTTACATTTGTATGGAGCAGGTCGCCCCAGTCGGCCAACACTCCATACAAATGTAAAAAATAAATCTTGTCAAAATTTTTATTTTTTATTTTTTTCGCATTCTATGCTCGATTCTGAACAAACTGTTTTCAGGTTTTGCGTTATTTTATTAACACGTTGTATATATAGCATTGATATTCAATAAAATAATTATACATTTTAAGGCCGCAGGTATAAACGTTTCTCTATTTAAGAATGTCATTTCTGTTTTTGACTGTTTATTATAATCTTTCAGTACTGTCAAATCGTTTTTGCTCCCGCGATAACGATATATGCAGTTATCAGATCGTATGTAGCAATGCTTAACACATTATTTACTGCCGGCAAGAGAGCAACACGCTAAGGGTGGGTTCCACCAAACCGTTAGGAATCGTAAGCGGTTTCCGTTAAAATCGGAATGTACGAAAAGTTTGTCAAGTTTGTATGGAATGACAGCTGCCGACGCATATTTAACGTTTATCGGTATATAATCGTAAGTGGGTGCAGCCCGCCCTAAGTCCCTGTTCGTAAGCAGTTCGCAACAAATCGTTGTAGAATAAATCGACCTAGTCCCAACTAATCAAAGCCCACTAGTGGGCCCCGACGGAAGACCAGCGCTGGCCAATTAGGTCGGCAGCATGCCGAGTCGGGACCATCTCATGGCACTTTTATTTTATTTTGTTATTTTCTAAATTTACCTGTGATTTTTTTGCTGTGAATAAATGTCTTTTTCTTTTGTTCTTTCTCTGTTCTTAAGGTTCTAGGCGATGATGGGTAATTTATTTATACTCACATAGATAAATAAGTATTAACAAACAAGTTTCTGTCAAAAAAATATTTTTGGTACAAGCTTTTATTGTACTGTACTTTTCTGTATACCATCATCAACTACTCATTGAGACTCTAACAAGCCCAAACTCAACGGGGTTACGTCGGTTAAGTACTGAATTCCCATGGCCACCTTCTGTCTCCATCATCAGATCAGTTCGATGGTACATACCATAATATTGAACTGCTATCCAAGCTATACTTATACCCAAAATTTCAGCTCAATCGGTCACTGGGAAGTGGGTCAAATTTAACCCGCAAGATTTGTCCCTTACTAACAGGGCAAGTTAAATAAAAGCTTGTAAATACGTGGTCATTACACAAATAAATGCCGTCATCGGGATTCGAACCCTGGCCCACCGGCTCCATAGGCAGACACTGAGGATCAGCTACGTGCGTGGTGGCAGCAAATGTGTCAACCCTCCCAATGCCCCCGACACCAAGTCACCCCCAATTTAACCACTTGGAAACGGCACGAATCCACTTATTTCGCCCTTTTCATATTGATGAAGGAAAAATCTTTGCCGATTTACATTACAATGTCTAATGTAGGGTATGTCATTGTGTACTGATTTGGTTTCTAAGGCTAATAAGGTACAAGAAAAGTATAGAAAGCGGGAGAAAAACAGGATTACGTAAATTACTTTTGTTCGTAATGGAATTTCGAAACACTTGTTTTTAGGTGTTCAGTTGTGTAAGTCCGATGATCATGTGATCAGAGTCCAGAGAGTTAGCAATAAAGTGGTTTGCGTGTTTTTATTTAGCGTGGCGGTGTTTTCAAGTTTAAGTACCTGCATACCTACCTATCCTTTGTATCTGCTGCCTACCCAAAGGTTGTCTGGAATGTTGTCTGGTTGTCTTTAGTGAAAAGATCAAGTGTGGACTATCTCTACTTAAATAATATTATTGTTTTGTTTCTCTATGAACAGTGAAGTGTTAAAATATAAGTGCATACAACTTACAGAAAGAAAGCCCGAAATCGCAGGTATTTGTGACCCGAGCCTCAGCCGACGGTTGTAAATATGCGATAGACGGTTTCCTTTTTTTCCGCCATTGGTGAGTACACAATTTTACGCCTTCACCAGGTGTGACGTAAAGAGTATTTGTATTATTAATAGCCATTATAAATGATTAAAACGTTTTCTTCCGTTTAGATGGGAATATAATAATGTTGGTGCAGTTATTCCTACTTTTCTCTCTCTTTTTCTCATTTTCTTATCTTCTAAGAGAACCAATTTGTATAGTAGTTTTTCCTGTTATGTCATATAAATATCACTAATAAACAAGCGTAGATATTCATGCCCAGTAGAATAAAAAATCTGCCCTCATATAAACCAAAGTAACGCTTCAGAAATATCTGACAGAATAGCTTAGGTACAATTTGAGATTTTCGTTCAAGTATGTGTGTTTGTTTTTAGAATTTAGTATTTATAACTAAGACGATAAGAGCGTTGAAAGGGTTTGCGAAATGCTAGAACTGTAGCCAAAACCAATGGGTCCAGTCCAAATATCTCTCGATGTCTGCAAGTTACTAGGGATATTGACTTGGTCTAGATTACAAGCGGTAGCGTGACTACTTATATTTTATAAATACTAGGTGAACGCGCGTTACAAAGAATACAAGCGAAACCGCGGAATGAAATATACTTAGCCTATGTATAGTGTCTATTCTATTCACCGTTAAAATATTTTTAAATCGGATGAGCAGTTCCGGACATTATCCGCTACATATAAACTTTCAAGGCTACAAATTCACAAAGCTGCAATTTTGAACGTGAATTTGTATTATAGTTTCCGATCTCTCATCATCTAAGAGAGAAACTGAGATAACAAAAATTAAAGTTTAACCAGTGTTCCTACCAAGCATGAAATAATTATGTACCTATGATATAAATGTGTCTCCAATTAAAAATACAAATATAGCTATTCAGCTCAGGGACTCATTTTTTTTAAGTCATTTATTTATCCATACTTTATTGCACAGTAACAAGTTCCAAATAAAATAAAAAAAATGTTAATCGTGGTGTATAACCCAGAAATAAAAAGACCGGACCAATTACTGGTGTGTTATATATTATATAAATGTATTCGTTGTATTTACGTTATCAATAATCCGCATCAATTCGCGCTTTTTTACGGTATTCCAAAATTGTATCTAACCTAAATACAACGCCGCTGAACTATATAAAATAACTAGCTTCCGCCCGCGACTTCGTCTGCGTGGACTCAGGATTAAAACTATCCTTTATTGAAATTTGACAAAGGCTACGGAACATCCCATGATCATTTTTGCTGATGACAGTACTATTATATTTTCTGGAAAAACTGGTAAAACATATGAATCTGACATTAACAATACATTAATTAAAATAATAGAATGGCTAACTAATAATAATCTTAAACTAAATCTTGACAAAACTAATATCATGACATTTCAACAAAGAAACAAACCTGACAATTTATCTATAGCATATAAGGGACATAAAATCAATGAAACGGACGTAACAAAATTTTTAGGGCTTAGTATCGATAGTAAGTTGACATGGAAAAATCAAACTGACATTATAGATATGTAAAAAATTAAGTAAATTTTCCTATGCGCTATACAATTTGCAAAGAAACGCAAATCAGTCATCGGTTTTAACTGCCTATCATGCCTTTGTAACATCCACTTTAAGGTATGGGATACTTTTCTGGGGAAATTCAACAAATAAGGAAAACGTATTTAAGGCTCATAAAAAGTGTTTAAGGTCGATATGTGGCATTAAGCGATATGACACCTGCAAAACGTATTTTATAAAATTAAAAATACTTACATTACCTTGTTTGTATATTTACGAAATGGTCAATTTTGTAAACACTAATCGCCATCAGTTTAATAAATTTAAAAGTATGCGTCTCCAGAACAAATTAAAATCGCAGTCAAGTAACACAGCACTACTACAAAACAGCATACTAGGGATGTCGCACAAAATATACAATAAGCTTCCACCGCACATCCTTGCAAACAATGGAAATGAAGTAGATTTTAACAGGAGTTTGAAGTTATTTCTTACGGAAAAAGCATATTATACGGTAACAGAATTTTTGACTGATGTATTTGATAAAATTTGACATATCCTACACTCTTTCTTATTGTTATATCTCTTTTGACCTATTTAATTTAATTTAATTTAATGATTCAATTTATATTTCATGACATGTATTCAAATTACTATCTATTACTTTTACTTACTATGTCAACACAATACATGTTTTGACCAATATATTTGTACGCCGACAGGCATCACATAGTGATACGAAAGCTAATGTAACACCTTGTACTCGTACCTACATACCTATGTTGAACAAATAAATCTTTGAATCTTGAATCTTGAAATCCAGGCTACTATCTTCCTGCAAAATGTTATCCAAATCGATCGAACCATTTAAGCATGATTGAGTAGGTAACAAACATCTAAACATCCAAACTTTCGCATTTATAATATTAGTAGGATAAGCGAGATACCGAAATTAAATACCGGTATTTTTTATTACAATAATACCGATATACCGTCCCTGATCCAGCTCGCTCTTAACCTGTATTTGGGCCACTCCGATATCCAAGCTTAGTTTGAAAGGAGCCATTCAGTCGGAAACTTACGGACGGGGGATTAATTTCTATACATAAATGTAGGTAGAATACTCGCTCAATGGGTTTTTTTGACAGATCTGTCGGATTGTGTGGGGGTGGTCAGAAATTAGCTGCTCGCTTTAGCATGCCTTTTTGCGAGGTGTATTGTTGTTGAACAATGTTTGCATCGAATGGTAAGGGTGACAGTTTTATCGATTGTTGAGATTTATTTTTGGCTATAAGATCAATACGGAACAAATAGGTACATTGTTTGATTCGACGCATTGGGCAAAGCTTTTGTTTGTGTAAAATTCTACCCATTAACATTAACATTCTAAAACATATAACTTACTGACTCTAAATTGAAATAAGTCGTAAAACAAACACTTATTTCATATTCATGTATTAACAGACTGTTATAGTGTCTACAATAACATGGGCAGGAACAACAGCAGGAACAGGTGGCAGTAATAGCGTCCAGCATAAGCAATATATCTATCTAGGTTTTAACAGTAGCATTTAATTAGGGTTCCGTACCCAAAGGGTAAAAACGGGACCCTATTATATACTAAGATTTCGCTGTCTGTCCGTCCGTCCGTCCGTCTGTCTGTCAGTTGAAATTTTTCATTTTCACAGATTGTGTATTTCTGTTGGGGCTATAACAACAAATACTAAAAACAAAATAAAATAAATATTTAAGGCCCCCCTTAAATATTTATTTTAAAATGCCTTAAATATTAAACGTTTTTTTTTTCAGGCTGTATCTTAAGAACCGCGATAGCTAGACAGTTGAAATTTTCACAAATTATGTATTTCTGTTGCCGCTATTATATAATAACAAATACTTAAAACAAAATAAAATAAATATTTAAGATTTCCCATACAACAAACGTTTTTTTTTTACTGTTTTTATAGACAATTGTACGGAACCCTTCGTGCGCGAGTCCGACTCGCACTTGGCCAGTTTTTTTTATTAATACAACGATATTTAAATTGTATAATTATGATTGCAATCCGTCTTGCAAAATTTTACCTTGGCGAGTTTCTAACGATAGAGACCATCTGTCTCTCAGCACCGGTCTATTTTTAAGAACCAGTGGTCGTTTATTGACAAACATAGGTGCATGCAATCAGTTCACTTTTTCACGCGGCTCCATTTCATTCAACGTATCCAAAAACAATCAATACCGACGGTAACATTTCGCAATCCAACTGCATATTCGTTAAATCTCCTGGCAACTCCCACAAAACTCCGACTTCAAAATGAGAACCTCTTTAGCCAACCTCGAGAAGCTAATTTAACACCGACACTGTTCAAGTGAAACGACGTAAGACGTATGTAGTCACGTACACATTTAGTCGTTTCTACTCTGGTTCGTTGTCTAAGCCAGAAGAGCTGGCGACTCGAACGTGGATGTATGGCGGCAGTAAGTCGAGTGAGGTTCGATAAATCGGTATTACAGTGCACCGTTCCTGATTGAAGACTTAAGGAGTGTACGATTTAGGACCGAAGTTGTGACTGGTTAGAGGAGGTTTTCTACTTTAATGATCATGTTAGGTATAGGTACTTTGAGCTTTTTCATGTCAATGTTTTAAGGCACTGATTTTGAACCGACCAAACAGTCTTTTATTTTTGTGTTTCCCGATTACTGGAAACCGCCTGAACCGATTTAAAAAAAAAAATCTTGTTTGACAGGGTTGTTTTCCAGGCGGTCCTATCAGGTCAGGATCTAACGATGGGGTCCTGGAGAAATTGAGCGAACTATTCAAATTGTGCAGACACTCCTAAAGCGATTTGGGTACTGATTTCAAATCGGTTAAATGTTTATTGTTTAAATAAATTATTAAAAGTGTCATTTTACAAGTTAAGACCGATAACGCTGGTCAAAAGGCCAGCCATTATTAGTCAAACACGTTTAGCCTTATTGTTGGCAGTTTATTAACGAAGTTACTATGGCCTCGTTTAACTACATCTAATGCATCATCATTTGACTTTTACGTTTACATTGAGAGCCTGGTGGCTTAGTTATAAAATATGTAACACAATACCTTCACCTTTTCACCTCCTATCTTATAAATACATCAGAAATTATGCGTCAAAGATTCTGCCACCCATACACCCACCCGTAACCAAATCACATTAATCAACCAAAGAGACAGAATTGTCTTTAGAAACTACATGACTTACATCATTTCATCCTAACATACGAGTTTACTGACGCCATTGCCTTACAACATAACAAAACGTCATATAACACTAAAGATACCTTGGCAGTTGCGACATTTCGTGCGTTAGCAAGACTGCTACATGAAGGGAACTCAGACATTCAAGAGCGTTTAAGCGTACTGAGATTAGATACTGGTTGTTCTGAATTCCCTTTGAAGTGAGCATCTTGGGGTGATTATAGGGGAAATCCCGAACTATTTAGGCGATAGTGAAAGGTTTATGCTATGGATAATGCATTAGTGAATAACTGCAATTTTTTATATTTTTTAGTAATAATGGACGAATTGATGTGATTTTTAAGGCATAATGTTTAACGGATCACCAGATATAGTAAAATATAACGCCAAAAAACACGTTTTACTATAGAAAAAAGTAAATGATCACCAAATCCATTCCATTTTAATGTGAAATAATAACCCAAATTATAACATCTTACTATCCTAATATTAAAGAAAATGCTATCCTAATAAATCATCACTCACTCACTCACTCGGTCACATTGGCACTCTTTGGGGCACTCTTTGGCTTCTTAACTTTTGTTTGGTAACTGATATCATTGTCATGATCGTTTACTATTAACTCTACAAACTTTATTCTTTCTTTATTCTTTATTCAATAACAACGTGAGTTGTGTTTGAAATTCATTTAACAACATACAAAATTAAACCTAAATTATCAAATCATTCAAATCAAAAACACAATAATAATAATTTAATTCAATATTGGCTATACTGTTTAACCGGAAATCAATATCTAGACAAGCCGATTGTCTACATTTCTAACTTTTTTCCAATATGTTAAGTGGATCGACAATATCGTAACTTTGCAATATCAGCTACTCTAATTCTTTATTTACAAAACTAATTGCATTTTTACGTTCACCAGGATGCAGAAGTTCCAGATTTCTAAAAACAGAATATTGTATATAAATTAAAGTGTTATTGGATATGTTACAGTTTTTTGTAACTCTAATTCTATATTGACATAGTTATTGGCAAAAACTAAAATATTTCAATATAGGCGAAAGCTCCGCCTAAAATTTTCTAACTTTTTACATAAGTATTATTTAACATGCCTCCAACGACATATCAAAAAAGAAAAAACTTGTTGTAATAACCCATTTTTGTTCAGCCGCTGGTCTATTTGCCACACGTGATTTGTTGTCAATATTACTATGTCCATATCAAAAAGATTTACGCACATTATGAGAATATTAATAGTTACCAAATGTTCTTAAAACCTGAAGTATTACCACAGTAATATGAACTCCAGCAGTGGACGTCTTTCGGCTGATATGATGATGATCATGATGATGAATAAATCATTGCTAACCCAAAAATTGTAAAATAATTTCCTAAATTCGACGGAGCCCCGCTTTTGTTTCTTGGACTCAGTCTCCCGCCCTCCTTCTGGGCTCCCGCCAGAAACTCGCTTCGTCAGCCCCTTGTTTCACGAACGCACTCGAACTACGCTCCGCTCGGGAGGTCGCCGGCTCGCTTCGCTCGCCACTTTCCCCCACTCGCTTCGCTTCGGCCTCGTGCACCCCGTTCAACTCGGAACCTCTTTTGCAAGCTTCTGGCTCCACGGGCTTTTAAGTATATTATTGTTGTTATTATTATTGTTGTTACTTTATTTTCAGACCAAGATCCATAGAATTAAAATGAAAATTACATATAATTACAGGCGCGCTGCCGCCGTCTGTAGGAGGCTGTTCGGGCTGCCGCGCACGCGCCTCAACAAGGACGCGACGCGCTTGCGCATTATGGCCTGGAAGCCATCCGTGCGCCTCTCGGTAAACTTCCCTGATGCACAGCAATGACGCAGCAGCCCCAGCAGCATCCTAAAGCCGTTATTATATTGGACGCGTAGGGCGCTGAAAGTTTTTTGAGCGTAGTCGATGCAGGCTGCAGGTATAAAATGATTGACAAAATGCCTTAAAAAGGGTGATCTTTACGTCATCAGTACACCTTGCAAACCTACGGATGAACATATTGCTCCTGACTGCGAGCGCCCTACGTTTCCTTTCCACGTCCTTGTTGTCACTTAGGCTCTCCATGACCCAGTGTCCAAGGTACTTAAACTCCCTAACAGTGTTCAGAGGTGTGTCATACAGTTTGTAGTGTAGGTGTTTAAGGGCGTGTACTATGCAGCAGGAGTTTGTGAATAATAAATGCACAAAACTTACAGTTCAATGTATATTGTCCGAGTACACACGAAATCCATACACAAGCAAAACAGAAGGCACAGAAGGGTAGAAAGCACAGGCACTATTAATAGAAGCATAGATGCTCCCATGAATACAGTTCGGAAGATAGAAATAAATAATAAGCGAGTGAGAAAGCAAGCACATATGTAGATCGCGGCTATTGTTTAGCGGTCAAGAGAAACATGCGCTCCGCGTCGAAACTAGGCTTTGACTGACTATTGACCTCTGATGCGCGGACGCCGCGCTTGACGATAACCAGCTGCCCGCTAGGGCGACGGTGAGGTCGATGCGGTATATCGATATACGTATATCGATATCGACAAACTGGTTGGCATATATATATATATTTCTATAAGCGTAATTTATAATTTATATATGTATATTTATATAACTGTGTATATATGTAGGTATGTTAATATGTATAAGTTAAGAATTGTAAATAAATATGTTTTAACATGCAACTATAGAAATGTATAAGTGTACAATCTAAAATGTGTATAAGTAGCCTACACCACCCCCCACCAGAGTCCCTCAGGGACGATAATAGTCTGGAAATTTAACTACTCGACCTGAGCGAGTTGTTTTGTTCTGAGGTACTTCTGGCGTGGGAGTGGGTTTAACGCTGTCCAGTGTAAAAGCTGGTTTGAGCCTGTCAATGGAAACAGACATTTCTTTGCCCTTGAGGAGTATTTTAAAAACCTTGGCATCTCTGGCGAGTACTTTGTGGGGACCGGAGTAAGCTGGTGTGAGGGAACCTCTGATAGTGTCATCGCGAAGGAAGACATGACTACAGGTTCCCAGTTCCTTGTGCACGAACACTCTAGGCGTACCGTGGCGTGAAGCAGGAACGGGCCGTAATTTGCCAACAAAGCTTCTGAGTCTAGCGGAAAAATCTGACAAGTCTGAAGTCAAGCTCAAGCCAGTGCTTGGCTCCCAGAACTCGCCGGGTAGTCTTAACGGCTCTCCGTAAACCAGCTCGGCCGAAGACGCTTGTAAGTCTTCTTTAAAAGACGTACGTATTCCTAGAAGGACCCACGGCAACGACTCGGTCCATCTGTCATTTGCATGACAGACTATAGCCGCCTTAAGTTGGCGATGGAAACGCTCAACCAAACCGTTGCAAGCCGGATGGTAAGCTGTCGTCCTTTTATGCTCGAAGCCGGCTATCCTAGCTAAACATTGAAAGAGGGCCGACTCAAACTGACGGCCGCGGTCAGTTGTAATGCTTACAGGACAGCCAAATCGAGCAATCCAGGTAGACAGCAGTGCTTTTGCAACGGTTTCTGCCGTGATATCTTCTATCGGTACTGCCTCTGGCCAGCGAGTAAAGCGATCTACTGCTGTGAGGCAATATCGATAGCCCTGAGAAAGTGGCAGGGGCCCAACAAGGTCTATATGAATCTGTCTGAAACGGGCGCGCGGTAAATTGAATGTGCCCAGAGAGGAAGTCACGTGACGGTTGACCTTAGCTCGCTGGCACGGCAAGCAAGAACGCGCCCATTCCCTGCAGTCTTTTTTTACTCCTGGCCAAACGAAACGTTCGGAAACTAGCTTCGCTGAAGCGTTACTGCCAGGGTGACTCAGTGAATGCAGGCTATCGAAAACTTGCTTACGCAGAAACCTTGGTACGTAGGGCCTGGTAGCTAGTGTGTTGACATCACAGTACAACGGTTCTTGGCTTCCAGGAACATGGAGTTTCTGTAGCTGCAACGAAGATCCCTTGTCCAAAAGCTGTTGGAGTTCAGGGTCGGAGACTTGATGTTGGGCTATCATCTCGAGGCTGACAGGTGCTTCTAGTTCCTCAATTCGCGACAAGGCATCAGCTACCACGTTATCTTTGCCACTTATGTGGCGGATGTCTGTCGTGAACTGTGATATGAAGTCGAGGTGTCTATACTGCCTTGGCGAACAGTTGTTCTTCCTTTCATGGAATGCGAAACTGATCGGCTTGTGGTCAGTATAGACGATGAAATGACGAGCCTCGAGCATGTGCCTAAAATATTTTATAGCCTCGTATATGGCCAGTAACTCCCTATCGTAAGGCGAGTATTTGGTCTGTGATGGGCTAAGCTTTCTGGAAAAGAAGGCCAATGGCTCCCATGCACCGTCCTTAAATTGTTGGAGCACTGCGCCAATAGCCTTATCAGACGCATCCGTGACTACTGCTAGTTTTGCTGAGCAGTCAGGATGTGCTAGCATGGCTGCGTTTGATAAGCTCTCTTTGCAGGCCTGAAAAGCTTCCAAGGCGTCCCCTGCGAGGTTGGCTGGATGGGATCCCTTGACGGAACCCGTCAACAGTGCGTGTAGTGGGGCTTGTATCTGGGCTGCTCGTGGAAGAAACCGTCTATAAAAATTAAGCATCCCTAAGAAGCCTCGGAGCTGTTTGACGTTAGTTGGAGGTGGGAAGTTCATGACTGCCTGCACCTTTGACTCCAGGGGTCTGCATCCGCTGACTGAGATCTGGTACCCTAGGAATGTCACCTCATGAACCCCCAAGACACACTTAGAGGTATTTACCAGCATGCCATACTCCTTCAGCTTACTGAAAACGATTCGCAGGTGCTCCTCATGCTCGGCTTCGTCCCTAGAATAAACTAAAAAGTCGTCCAGGTAAGCGTAGACGAAATCGAGTCCCCTGGTGAGCTCGTCAACGAATCGTTGAAACGTTTGACCTGCGTTACGGAGACCAAACGCCATAAAAGGGAACTCGTATAGCCCGAAGGGAGTGGTAATGGCGGTCTTAGGGATGTCGTCGGGATTGACAGGTATCTGATTATAAGCTTTTTCTAAGTCAAGTGTACTAAATACCTTACTACCAGCAATGTCGTACGCGAAGTCCTGAATATGCCTAATCGGATACCTGTCAGGCACCGTGCGAGCATTTAGACCGCGATAATCTCCACAGGGGCGCCATCCATTTCCCTTCTTCGGAGCCAGGTGGAGAGGCGAAGACCAGGAACTTTCGGACGGCCTGGCTGTACCGCTAGCCAGCATAGTCCGGAACTCTTCCTGGGCGATTTTCAGCTTGTCAGGAGCTAAACGACGGGGTGGCAAAGAGACTGGGGGGCCTGGTGTCGTACGAATGTGATGGACAGTGTTGTGTGGTGTAATGGTGTTATGCCTACCAGCTGGTCGAGTAATTTCTGGAAATTCCTCAAGAATTTTATGATATCGAGACTCGCCAGTTACGACTTTAACGGAGGACACGTTTTTACAATTGGCTACAGTAGCAATGGAAGCTATAGAAGTTAAATTGTCTATCAAACGTCTATTTCGACAATCTACAATTAGGCTATAATAATTTAAAAAATCGACTCCAATGATTGGCTTGGTTACGTCGGCCACTACAAAACGCCATACAAAAGACCTACGTAAGCCAAAATCTAGGTTTAAATTCACATAACCATAAGTAGCAATGTCAGAACCATTCGCAGCACACAATTTATAACCAGTCCGAGAACGACGGTCACACAATGCCGACCGTGGATAAACGCAGAGGTCGCTTCCGGTGTCGACTAAAAACTGCGTCTTTGTAGTACGGTCAGTGATGAACAGGCGACCAGTGGGTGTCGATGGGCAATCGTCAGCCGCCATTATCGACTGCCCTTCGAGTTTTCCGCCGGCTTGAAGTCACATGGCCGAACGCACTTGCTGGCGTCGTCGCCGAACTTCCCGTGGTACCAGCAGAGAGGATATTTACGGTAATTCGACTGGGACCGTTGCCTCGAAGCGTTTCGCTTGCCAGAAGATGCACGTGCTCTAGGTCTGCTATTCCTGCCCGATGCGAACGCCTGGAACTGCTGGAACTGCTTCCGAAGTTCTGCGATTTCCCTGGCAAGGTCACCAGGAACTGAACCGGGAGCTCTGCTACTCACGGTCGCTACTTGAGGCGAAGAGCAGGCCAAGTCGTTGACGCGGTCAGCTAGGTCGCAGAGATCTTCAAGTGAAGACGAAGCTGGTTGACCTGCGAGCACCATCTGCACTCCATGAGGGAGGCGGCTTGTCCAGATAGATTTGATGAAGTCATCTGGCACTGCAGGCCCTGCTAAATCCTTGAGGTGCCGGAAGAAATGGGACGGTTTGCGATCCCCGAGCTCCTCATGCATCAGCAGCTGCTTGGTCTTCCTCTCGTTGGATATGCCTAGCCTCTTGATAAGCTCAGATTTGAGTTTCTCATATTTCAGGGTTGCAGGCGGGTTTATAATTATGTCCTTCACCTCGCGGGAATACTGATTGTCGAGGTGGGCAATGACATAGTTAAACTTCGTGGAATTGCTAGTGATACCAGAAATATTAAATTGCCCCTCGACCTGCGCGAACCAAATCTCCGGTTCTTCTGCCCAGAACGGTGGCACTCTAACGCCGACCTTAAAAACATTGCCCGCCTCTATCGACTTTGTCCCCTCACTATTCGGTGCTGACGGGTTTGTCCCGAGATTCTCTTTCATTCCCCTTTCTTGGCTCGAACCTGGGGTCACCATTGTAGTGTAGGTGTTTAAGGGCGTGTACTATGCAGCAGGAGTTTGTGAATAATAAATGCACAAAACTTACAGTTCAATGTATATTGTCCGAGTACACACGAAATCCATACACAAGCAAAACAGAAGGCACAGAAGGGTAGAAAGCACAGGCACTATTAATAGAAGCATAGATGCTCCCATGAATACAGTTCGGAAGATAGAAATAAATAATAAGCGAGTGAGAAAGCAAGCACATATGTAGATCGCGGCTATTGTTTAGCGGTCAAGAGAAACATGCGCTCCGCGTCGAAACTAGGCTTTGACTGACTATTGACCTCTGATGCGCGGACGCCGCGCTTGACGATAACCAGCTGCCCGCTAGGGCGACGGTGAGGTCGATGCGGTATATCGATATACGTATATCGATATCGACAAACTGGTTGGCATATATATATATATTTCTATAAGCGTAATATATAATTTATATATGTATATTTATATAACTGTGTATATATGTAGGTATGTAAATATGTATAAGTTAAGAATTGTAAATAAATATGTTTTAACATGCAACTATAGAAATGTATAAGTGTACAATCTAAAATGTGTATAAGTAGCCTACAAGTTTTACTGGCGGTACACATGGGTAGTATTTGGTTCCCGCTTTAAAAACTAACATCACGCTTTTGGAAGTATTGTACCTCAACCCGTGATCTTTGGCGTACCTTTCACAGACACTGAGCATCTTGTTGAGGGCGCTGACCGATGGGGCCAGCAACACCATGTCACCCGCGTAACTAATGTTGTTCACAAACGTGCCATCCACTGAGCATCCGACCATAGTGTTGCTGATCTCACCAATCAACCTATCCATATACAAGCTGAAGAACCTAGACGACAAAAAGTCCCCTTGCCTGACCCCACACTACAGCGAGTATGAGTTTGACAGCGAGTTGGCCTCCCTGACAACATTCCTCTGATGACCATACCATAATTTGAGCAATGCGATTAACTCACCGGGTAGGCTCGAGTCCACTTGTAGTTTCTGCCAAAGTTTGTCACACCAGATCAAAAGCCTTATATAAGTCGAGGAAGCACGCATACACCAGTGTTTCCCTGTCTGTGTTGTACCGAACAGTGTGCTTCTAACAAAGAACTGCTGTCTCCGTAGAAATTCCCGGCCTGAACCCGAATTGAGCATCATGTAGCGTTAAATGTTTTTCCAGTTCCTTGTCCAGCACACCGTCCAGCAACTTAACTACAATCGTTGCTAACGAAACGGGTCTATAGTTGTTTATGTCAGCGGCGTCTCCTGTTCGATTTTTTACTATAGGCACTACCACGGTTTTCATCATCTCTTTAGGTAGGTACGTAATACGTATGGCTCACACAGAAGGTGAAAAGCATGGCGAGGACTCTTGGCATGCACCCCCGCATATTGAAGGTGCTCTATACTTAGAAAATCATGTCCAGGTGATTTACCGCGTCTCATGCCCCTCAACACCGATGCCAC
The DNA here is from genome assembly GCA_947578815.1 of Epinotia ramella. Classification (NCBI taxonomy): domain Eukaryota; kingdom Metazoa; phylum Arthropoda; class Insecta; order Lepidoptera; family Tortricidae; genus Epinotia; species Epinotia ramella. The sequence goes on from OX388221.1 coordinate 1,416,260, forward strand.
CTGGTTCGCTGTAAAACTCATACAGTGGCCCGCTATGGACTGCTCCAAGCGAGACTTATCTTCACTAGAACACCACTCTGGCTTGACCTTAAAATGTTCTCTGAAGAGCTCAGCAACCTGTAACGGACCACTGACGCCCTTCACGCTCACAGGGAGGCTCGACTTGGGGTTCAACTTACTAGTCTGTTTCCAGAAACTACGAAAATCTTTGGATTGGTGTGTTGCTATAATATCCATTTTAATTTGGCCAGCATTGATTGTCTTGACACCATTTTAACTTCCGCTTAAAGACTTTTCTAGTTTCCACCATTTCCTTGTGCACAGCGCCACCCATAGGCTTGCCACACACACACCAATTTTGAAACGCCAGACGAGCTCTCGTACGAGCCAGTCGAACATGTTTGTTTCATCCTACCTCTGGTCTCTTCCGATCACAATCTATTTTCCGATTGCTTAACAGGGCAGCGCCCCTAAGAATCTTAATAATATCTGGATACAGTTTGTCAACAATTAACCTATGTTTAATATTATTACATGTCATGACACTATAATTTCTGAGATCGTCCGGAAAATCAATAAGTCCAAGTTTCTCATTACAGAAATTACTAATCAAAGTTAATTGTTCGGGCGTTCTTTCGCCCCAAATAACTGGAGCATCTAACTCTGCCCCTAAATCTAGATCACGTGGTAGTGGGGTGCGCTGATTCGGGTTTTGGTTTCACTTGTAAATATGGCATCATTATAATTTATTTGGTAATATGCATACATTTTATGGCACTCATATTGGGTTATTTAGGTAGAAATAGTGTATTAATTTGCTCGCTAAGATTTGGTGATCTTTTACTAAATTTGATCTTCGAATACAATTTAATGTGCAGTCGTTACTAAAACAGCTAGTACTATTATAATGGTAGAATTTTTGAAGTGAAAACTTCTTTAGCGGCGCTGAGCACTTTTTGGGATGAAGAAAAATTGCTAAATACGCGACAGTTTTTTGTGACGTCAGATGTGAAGGAGGTCACTTTTTAGCCGATTCGACTTCATTCAAAACTGAACGCTATTCGTAAGAATATTAAGCCGTTAAACACTTTCTGCCATAGCATTTTCTGCAAATGAATTTGTAATTATGTCCACGGGTCCTTCACCGTTTTGCTATATTGAGCCAATTAAAATAGTTCTAATTTGGACGTTATTCCTAAAGAGATAAAGCTTTGAAAAATATAAATTGGTGTTTTGTTCGCCGCCGCCGTCCGCTGGTCTTGCAAATTCGAATAGTTCGAATTTGGACGTTATTCCTAAAGAGATAAAGTTTTGGAAAATATTTGGCAAGGGCAAAAACAAATTGGTATTTTGTTCGCCGCCGCCGTCCACTGTTCTTGGCGCCGAACATTCATTCAAAATTCATTTTTAGGGTGACACCGTAAGATGTCACGTGACCTGATCGAAAAACTGTTACAATGTTATTGAGTTTTCACTTCTGCCGGCACTCCCGGAGTGCAACCCAGTCTTTTTTTTTGGTGTTCAGTATATTTTTTTGGTAAGAGAGCTAAGGGTATCAAAACTATCAAAGCATTTTTTTGTGGTCATTATATTTAACCCCGTTTTTTAAGAGGAAATGTGACCTGAAGTTTCTTAAAGACAGCGATAACATTTAGTCATATTTCTGATTCCTACATACTTTTTTTTATATTAAAGCTCATAAGACAGATTATACACAACATCTATAACAAAACAGCACTATCACAATCAATAAAGGCCATACAGCAATTACTCCTTTTATCTACAGTAACATCTTCCCCCGTAAAGCCTACTATTCCCGGCCAAGCGATTCAAACTAAAAGGGGTAATCACATGGAAGGCAGGTCCGAATGAAACATAAATAGAAATGCCTCTGCCCTTTAAAGGTCCGATTAGATCTGTCGCCAATCTGGGAAGGAAATTATGGCTATTTATAGATTCAGATTGGAATTAAAATCCAATCTCGGTGATCTGGTCAATGCACGTAGGTTGCGTGTTTGCGTCTGATGTGGATTTACTTGAAGATACCATCGATGAAATATATTTTTATCAATTATTGAAACCAGCCTTCAAGGCCTTAAAAATGAGGTTTTAGACGATCTTAGTTGCGCTCCTTCTCCAATTATGACGGAGCTAAGGCACCGAAGAAAATCTGCAGAATGACCTTCTACGGCTAGAATATGCCTGGAAATACGTGATGTTCTGCATCGCGCTATTGAAGTTTTAAATTTATGTTGTACAGTCGACAACACAGCTAACTGACCATACCGTGAAAACCTAGAACCTTATTACAATGCACTTAAGGTCAGATTAGATTTCCGATGGTCAGTTAGCTGTGTTGTCGACTGTACTAGCTTCCACCCGTGACTTCGTCTGCGTGGACCCGGGATAAAAACTATCCTATATTTTAATCCAGGCTATAAACAATCTTCGTGCAAAATTTCATCCAAATCGGTTCACCCGTTTAAGCGTGATTGAGTAACAAACATCTAAACATCCAAACATCTAAACTTTCGCATTTATAATATTAAGTAGGATATAAATACTATTTCCTTCAAGTTCCCTTTATTATACTGTCTCTCTGACAACATTAACCAATTTTCTTATTTATAATCATCTTGATATTATAAATGAGAAAATTCGTGATGTTAGCCGTCAATTATACATATTTGTTATCTCATTTACCCTACTCCTCTTATCACAAATCTTATTGAATATCTCAAGTAAAATCGTAGCGATGACAGACAGCAGACATCTCTTTTAATCTAGAGATTGAAGCATATTTATCAACGCCATCACAAATAACCAAAGAACTCAGTTCTCAGCAGCCATTTCGGAGACAAATTCTATTAACAACCCTGAAATATCGCCTCTAAGACACTCCAAGGTTCAAAGTAAGTTGTAATCAGTCTCGAATTGAATACGTTAGTTCCACTTAAATTCTAATTTATTTAGCGTTGAGACCTCAATAAATTTGCTACCAGATTGGTGGCATAACGGTTCCCTGTCGTCGCTAGATAACTATGTTTATTGCCGTCCACTCTATAGTACTCGTAGCAAATTTTGAGTAATTCAACGCATATCACTTACATAATATACGACGGAGTAATGCACAAGCACCTCCAGTGAAATAACAAAAATGGTTAAGTAGACACGTCTTTTATAAATGAAATTATTTTTATAATAACTATTATTGAACAATAAAAATATGCAGCGTCGCGTTGCGTTTCTTGGCCTTCAATGGGTTCACATGTACTTACTTTGTAGTTATACTTGTGTCAATCCTTCACGTGTTAACGTTATCCCAGTGGCATTGATTTTTAATTTATTTACTTGTTTTGGTTTATTTTTAGAAATAAAAATAGAAGGAAAGATATGGACAACCAACCCAACGGAAGACCAACGCTGGCTGCGAAGCCAGCATCATGCAGATTCACTTTATCTTTTGTCTTGTATTGACTGTAAGTAACCACCATCAGACATTTCTATCCAAAGGTTTCCTTTTGACTAGACCTAATTAACATTAGGATTTTTATCAATCGAGTTCGAGTATCCTTGACTTAAAACTTCTCAACCCGGCTGAAGGCTTCATACTCTGACTGCTGTTGTAGACAACAAGGGGAATCAACGGCGTAGCGTGCTTTCCGAAGCTCAGTCAGTAACAGCTCAAAGCGATCACCCATCCTAGTCTACTACTACGGGACTACGAGCGCCGCTAGAACTTGAATGTTTTTATTTTGTACTAGCTTCTGCCCGCGACTCTTCGACCGTCCGCGTAGAACTAGTTTATATCGTACATCTATACAAACTTCCACCCCCCATTTTACCTCTTTAGGGGATGATTTCGGGGATAAAAACTATTATATTTCCTTCCCCGCGATTTAAACTATCCCCATACCAAATTTCCTTTTAATCGGTTCAACGATTTAAGCGTGAAGAGGTAACAGACAAACAGACTGACACACTTTCGCATCACTTCATACAAACTTCTATACAAGATTACACTATTAATGTGTAATTCCATGCATGTGATGCATGTATCCCAATATTGAGCCACTACACCTCTGTCCATTGTTCCCACTGCATCTCTCACGTGGTTCGACTACAAATCATGTCACAACGCTAATCAACACCAATTGTTGGGCTTCGATTATCTATCGCCAGCGTGAACTCCGCACACAGCCACGCACCCCACTAATTCAGCCTTTGTGCAAACTAATTAAGCAATATTGAAAGCAATATTTGCCATATCAATAAAGCGGTTACAATTGTTATCAGGTAGTGGTTTAATAGTCTAGCAAATTAGAGGAACGAGAAAATATGAACTTTTTAAATTGATTTGATTTTGAGTGATAGTTGGAGATGAAAATGAGAAAATTGCTTTTCAGTCTTTCTTGTCAGAAAATCTCGATCTTGCTTGAGGTGTTTTTGTTTCCCAAGACTTCGAATATGCCATTAAGGACAGTTCTTTTTGAATAAACATATGTATGTTTCATCCTAGATACCATTAACTTTCCATTAAGACTAAGCTCGAACATAATCATAATAATAGGCTAAATATTATAGTCTTCGTCGACATGGCGTTAAGTCGTTGATTAGATACGTTTCGTATTTAGGTAGTAAAAGTTATAGTAAGTTATAACTTTTTACATGGATTACACGGTATCACTCGCCAAAAAATATGAAATACAGTTAAGTGAAGTATATTCTTAAATACATTAAGTAACTTTGGATGTAACTGGTGACCGAAGAGCTCGCAGCTTTCTCACACAACGCATCAGCATTGCAATTCAGCGAGGAAATGCCGCCAGCATAATCGGTACAATGCCTCGAGGCTCTTTATTGGATTAAACTTAGTTTTAATATAATTTACTTAGTTAATGTAAATTATCAATTTGTATATACTTCAGTCAATAATGTATAATGTAAGCTAATAAAACATTGATGTCCGTCCGTGATGAACCTGTGCGGTTCAATTGCATTTCAACGGATGCCCTTCGGTATGTACCTTCCCCTAATTTTGAATAGTCTGATGTAATATTTAGATGCGCCAGACGCTTGCTCTGCCTGAAGGTGAGGTCAGCTAAAATAAACCAATGACAATATTCAGATTTGGCTGTATTTAGTAGCAATATTAATATTGGGACAGGTGGATGTTTATCACTGATAGACCTTGATCTGAATATATAAATAGCCATTCAGCTTGTCTAAGATATAAAATTATTTAAAATATAACAAACTCAGTATATATATATATAAATATACATACACTAAACATACATACATATACATACATATAATCACGCCTTTTCCCGGAGCGGTAGGCCGAAATCACGGATTGCCACTTATAAATACCGACGTAAATTTTTGTCAGCATAGATTAAAGTGGATTTTAGTCCATGAGAGGAGGCCTATGCCCAGCAGTGGGACATATATAGGCTTATTTATTTATTTTAATTATTATTAATTATTTTTATATATTAAAAAAAGTTAGTGTTTTTTTTTATATAATGTAAGGCAAAAATATATTTTCCCCGCGTAGTGTCGGGTTAGAATTTCACCACCCCCTTTCTTCCCATGGGTGTCATAAAAGTCGACTAAGGGAGCAGGGTTGATGTGTGTTGTGGGCGATGGGCCAGCAACCTATCACTGCGATATCACATTTTGTCGATCTTTCATACCCACATTTATGCCAAAAGTGGCACATAACATAAGAACACACACTGGAACATAAGTTTCATGTGCTCTGCCTATCCCTTATGGGAATAAAGGCGTTAATCTATCATGAACGAAAAATATATTCGTTAAATCAAAACTACAAAAAAGGTATTAAAGAAAAACAGTCTGCCCGTAAATTGCGTTTCCAGTTACAGATTTAGTGCTCTAATCAAAATTTGCGTTAAGCCACTTCCCAGTTAGTCTACGGAGTGACTAACAGTTATCAAGTTAGTTAGACTATTGAACTTGTGACCGTGAGTTGGCTAGGCGCCCCTATGGTGTGATTTAGTTTATTTGATTAGACAGACTAGGAAGTTGAAAGCCAAAATTGTAGCTACAAATGTAGATTCGACAAATGCTTTTAGTCTTAATCTATTTTCTGGACTTGGTGTTTACTGCGATTGACGGTCGACTGTTTGTTTGTACATTTTCGTATAGATGGAGTAAGAGTTTTATTATTTATTTATTTAAATCAGGCAACTAGGCCCATATTACAAATACCTTAAAGACTAACATACATATCAATATAAACTTATTCATCATCCTCATAGCGTTGTTCCCGGTTGTGCCCCTAAAGGAGCTCGGGATCCGCTTTGACACCTAATCCCAAATAGGCACTAGTTTTACGAAAGCGACTGCCATCTGACCTTCCAACCCAGAAGGAAAACTAGACCTTGTTGGGATTAGACCGGTTTCCTCACGATGTTTTCTTTCACCGAAAAGCTAACGGTAAATATTCCGTACATAAGTTTCGAAAAACTCATCGGTACGAGCCGGGATTCGAACCCACGACCACCGCTTGACAGCCGCATGCCTGAACCACTGGGCTACTTATTAATAACTACAAAACACACAATTACTGTTATAGTGCACGGCTTAAGGAATACTTTATTTGACTTCGTTCAAATAGTACCTACTTGTTAATGGCATTGCCATAGAAACTTACCTTCGGCCCCCCATTACATTTCCAGGAATAAATTTCAGGAAAAAAATCTTCGTCTTTATCCGTAACTCGAACGACCTATATCAATACCATATTTAATTTCAATCGGTTAAGTTAATTTATTTATTTATTTATTAAGAAAAAACATGTAACATTACAGGAACTACCCTAAGCCATTACATTTTTAAGTAACTAAAACTAATCACAAAACATGATAAACATTTATATTTCTATTTGACATTGACACCATCGATGTAACTATATAAATACAAGCTAGGATATCATCTCACACAGATTCAAGCATCCTCTTTCATTTTCGTTAAGCAATGAAACCGAACCGAAACCGAAACACCCTTCGGTTCGAACGTCAAACACCTGCGATCTGATAAATTCTTAATTTTATCGCCCCATGTCAGTAATATTCTATTCTGTCTTCTACAGTTATAATATCTTTACGTAAAGACCTCCAATTATTATTATTATTCTGGTAGTGGCTTCCGGACTGTGAGAGCCCTTATATCACTGCGACCATCGCTGATCTATTGTGATCGCCACTTACTACAATTCTTGGTCAAGTCCTGCGAACTCGAAGAATTGCAGGATACTGTTGATCTCAAGAAATTTAATCTCCTCCGGGCACATGATGTGTTTGTCCAGAAAGGATAGTTACGGCTGCGCATAAGGCAGGGGCAATCGGTTAGGATGTGTGTAAGCGTCTCCTCCGCTTCAAGGCAGAGTCTGCAATGCCTTGTGTCACATAGTCCTACCTTTGCATGTGCTTGTTTAGGCGACAGTACCCTGTAAGAACCCTTACTAACATGCGTAGACGGTTCCCTGCTTAACGTCAAAGCATGAGAAGACGCCTTTTTGCTAAAGGCTCTAATAAGCGCCTTGGAATGTTTGAGTTCTGGTATAGCTCTCCAGGCTTGAATGCTCTTGTAGAAACAATAGGTCTTTAGAGAGAGCTTGGTCAGACTTTGGGGATGACACAGAACGGCTCTGGTGCGCGGTGCGTCCCCTTCGCCCCCGCTCGTGCAAGCTCATCAGCCCTCTCATTTCCCTCGATACCTGCATGCCCTGGGATCCAAAAAAGACCTCCAAACATCCTAACACAATTTTCCATTAATATTTTACTTACGAAATTAAGTTTTGACCGCCTTCAATTCAGAAAGAAAGAAAGAAAGATACATTTACATTCAGTACTTCGTCTTATTTGAAGAGATCTCCAGGATGCCATCAATCATCATAGACCCTGACTTGATGACCACCATTTCCATATCGGTCGAGACGAGATGTCTTCGAGCAGTAATCGGGAACATATTTAAAAAAAAAACCGAAGAATTGGGAACCCCCTTTTTTAAAGACGGTTAGAAATACTCCTTTGCCGTAAAATCACATCGAAATATATTTCACGTCACCTAACACGCAACGCACCCATTGTTATCAAACGTCCTGTATACAGCAGCGAACTAAAAAACCTTAGAAGTCTAAGTAGCGTCGCAAAATGGCCCCAGAGAATGGGTGCTATTGCCATTATGCGGGGATGGGGGCGGGTCGGGTGTCAAAACGATGCCAGGCAGCCGTTTAGTTTGAACATGCGCATTTGGATAGAAAAGTAAGGAGCTCGCATGCTATGGTTAATTCGTTCGCTGGTCTCCAAAATTGCATAGTACTCGTATTTATTTCATTTCATAGTATCACATTTTCTTCGCGCGCAGTCTGCATTTCAGAGCAACATGTTGCTTCAATATCCGCGCTTCAACTTTGTGCGAAGATTAAGTGTACATGCATTATGTATTGGTCTGGCGTTTTGGTGAGACAGCGCTCTGACGGACGGATTTCATACATAACACAATAAGGACACAAAATAAGAAACTAGTCTCTGATGCTATAAACTATAATAGTATTAATATTATAGAAAAAAAGCGATTGGAGACTTTCAATAAACCTATATATTATTATACAGGGAGGAACATTTCCTTGGACTAAGCTGAAAGGACAGTGTTATATAAGTGACGTACAAACGATCTATTATAAATGTTAAGCTGGATTTAAAAGAAAAAAAAAAACATAAAAATCGAAATATTTTATCTTAGTGACAACCCTAATACTATACATAGTTATTATTTTCATTTGAAATTGACACATGTCACAAGTCACAAGAATCTTGCTGACTTCATTGAATCTGCTGGATAGGGTTGAAACATACAGTTTTTTTCACCAAAGTTTAACAAGTTGTATCTCGGTAACCGTTAGAAATATTAATATGGTTACTAGGTGAGAAGTAAAGCACTAAACCTGATCTATATCCCATTTGCTTAAAAGTCCATCGATCTGTTCCACCCAGTATATAGCGTATCCTATTTTGTATACTACTTGTCGTTTTAAAATGAGAACCAAATTACGGAGTATGGAGAGTACAGCGTCCTGGTGACCATTTAAATTAATGGTATTCTGCAAAAAGGCCGCAGTTGCACATGTAATGTAAGTAACGATTCTCTTAAATCAAATGAGTATATATAAAGTTTACTTACTGCGTTCAAACTGTACAATATAAGTTAAGACTACATATATATATACATGTATTTTTTAAGGGTGAGTATCGATCAGAGCTATGCGAGGTAGGGGAGTAGTATGCAAAGTAAAAAATTACCATTAGGAAGTCCTGATGTGTCAACGAGGCTAGCACAACGAGGCTTTCATAAAAAATCAGCCCACTGTATACGTCCCACTGCTGGGCACAGGCCTCCTCTCTTGGATGAAGGTGGTTTTCCACCGGATGAGCGCGGATTGAATTGATTTTTTATTTGCACGCTAAATTGAAACGTATTGCCGTACTATTAGAATGCACATTACACTGAAGAAATTTTCCCGCGATGTCAAGCGCTTGAAAATAATCTTCAGTGTGATTTGCACTCTAACAGTACAGCAGTACGGTCCAATTTAGCGTGCAAATAAAAAATCAATTCAATCCGCGCTCATCCGGTGGAAAACCACCTTGACATGGAACGGCAGCTGTCCCCACGCTGTCCCAGTGTGTGTTGGGGACTTCACATACACCTTTGAATTCGTTCGCAGATATAGGCAGATTTCCTCTCGATGTTTTTCCTTCACCGACAAGCTAAAATATTCCGTACACCAGTTCCGAAAAACTTGAAACCCACGGCCGCAATTTGACATCCGCATGCCTGAACCACTAGGCTACCGTAGCTTAGCTGGTGTTTTTTTATGCGATAGAAACTCAACCTAAACTGGATAAAATGTTTTATTTAAAACGGCCACAGCCGTGTGTCCAGCTAGCTCACATGCCCTGTATATCTTTCCGCAGTTCGCCTGGGTCGTTGGATGATAAAGCAAAATTTTAGACAATAGAGTTTGGCAGATTTGTGTTCTCCACAGTTGTTTAGTCCCTGGTGCCGCTGTTTTGTGTGATCAATCAAGTTCAAAAGTATTCACGGATACGGAGACACGTTGTGGAACCAAAAGTGTCATTAAAAACGGATAGGATATAGGATCACCTTTTTCATGTACCTGGGTCATACAGAGATTTAGGTTCGTGTCTCTTCTGCGGACAATGCCAAAACCTAATATTTGGTTGAACTCTAAAACCACACGAACGGCGTCTCCTTTTATATGATTTGTTGCAGTTTAAACATTGTATTAGCATGGAAGCTCTTAAGTATTATTAAACAACTTTTGCTTTACTTAATCTGTATGACCCATCTGTCTATCAGAATCAAAACGACAGAGTCATAAAACAAATAGTAATACCTTGGGTTGTCGATTTCTGACAATGAAGACCGACGAACGAAACGTTATGAGATGCTCCCTATTCCAGAGCTGTAATGTAATACTTTCCACATCTATCGGTCAATAAAAAGGGTCAAATGTAAAACAGTGCAACAAATTGTCGGTTCCGGGCCTATATACGTAACTTATTACATCAGCCAGTAGCGGACATCAATCTTCCATTGTGGAAATATTGCGGGCTGGCTCCGCAGAAATATGATTTCGGATCGAGAAAGGTTGGACAGATTTTTTTGTGGTCCCGTAACGATCTTTGTGGGTTAAAAATTGCTGGAAATGGCTGACGCGACTTCACCCTCAAAATAATTAAAGTACGTTTTCACGATATGTAACGACCACAACATTCCTTTGCTATTCGGCTTAAAAAGTGCTGGTCTATCAGCGAAGATGAGATGCAACTATTTGCGTAATTTTTCATGCGGTTAATGCGCCGACCCAAATCTTCAGTTCTAGCTTCCGCCCGCGACTTTGTCTGCGTGGATCCGAGATATAAACTAGCTTTTATTTTACTCCAGGTTATAAACTATCTTCGTGCAAAATTTTATCAAAATCGTTTGAGCCGTTTAAGCGTCATTAAGTAACAAACATCCAAACATCTAAAGGTCTATAATATTATGGTAGGATATATTTTATCACTTCAAAATTATATCAAATGGAAAATGCGGACTAAGTAAACCAACTCCAAATAAATGAAACCAGGTTCAGAAGGTAGAAGATTGTAAAAATGTATTGTATAATACTTCCAGCAAAAACAACATTATAGCCTTGTGCCATATTCTCTCCCCGATTCAGCCGGTATTACGGATATTACCAACCCGATATTTGTTACCCCTATATGTGCCCCTTGGTGCAATTGATTTCGATTTACCGGTTTAGCATATTGTTGTCTGCTTTTTTTTTTTAATGAGAATAGGCTAAGTTACCAATTTGTTTATAATGATTTGACAAGACCATGACTGTATATCATTTTTTCACATCTACTATACAGAAAAGAGTAATTGTGGTACCCTTAAATAAGGAATCAAAGTTGTATTTTTCTTCTATGTTTTGCTATTTATAAAAGAACCATTTTTAACCTCAAATGAGGGATTTCAATGTCCGTTCCTGTCCCAAGACGTAAAAATGAAATAAAATAAAAATAATAAATAAATATTTGCGGACAATCTTACACAAATCGACCTAGTCCCAAACTAAGCAAAGCTTGTACTATGGGTATTAGACGAAGATAAACATACTTATATAAAGATATAAATACTTAAATACATAGAAAACATCCATGACTCAGGAACAAATATTTGTGCTCATCACACAAATAAATGCCCTTACCGGGATTCGAACCCAGGACCTCTTGCTTCGTAGGCAGGGTCACTACCAACTAGGCTAAAGCGGTCATCATTAATAAATATGTACCCAAATATTTTCCATCTTGGGCGTAAACACAACAAGATTCTACAATATAATCCTGAGCGTAGCGAGCGTAGAATCTTTCGCTTCATTCATGGTTCAATGTTCCGCTCTCAGCGTAAATATATAATTTTCTCCTTTGAGACCCAATCACTATTATCTTGGGACACCTCTTAATGATGAACCAGCCCAGTGCCGAATATCCGAAGCATCTCTCAATAAAATAGTATTCTGACTGCTTATTTTGCCTTCAGCTCACTATTATAACTTCCCGTCGCATGCAAGAGTTACCTCTAATTTTCCACAAACGCAAACATGACACGGACTGTCGGCTGCAGGGAATTTCTGACTTGTTAACTCAAGCGTCAGCCGTACACGGTGTTAGTACGCGAGTTCTACCATGAGGCCAACGTGTGAGTTGCGATTCGTAATTTAATTTAATTTCAATGTGTTTCGCGCTCGTTGTGATACGCTAGCTCGGCGTCGGAATGCCATATGAATAAATAAATGTTAGAACATCACCCTTTTCTTTATTTTATTTGACATATTAAATATATACCGATATTTTAATGGATACATACGTACCTACTACCGGTACTCATTATTATTTTGTTTCATTTTATTTGACTAAGGGACGAGGTTTTGGTTTTGGCCTTGTATTTTTATGTACGCCAATTATTGAAAAGGTACTTCTCAGTACACTAATTATTCATGTTTTTAATATTATTTTAGCTTTAAATATTTTGTCAATCTTATTTTTTTATATTCTATTTGTAGTTTTATACTTTTTTCTATCACTGTTGCGAAATTGCGCGTAACGATCATTATACAAAAGGTAATATTTACAAAGGTTATTGGTATATGAGAATTGTGTAATAAGATAAATAAAACTAAACTAAAGTAAACTAAACTTAGGGTCCGGAATTTTTCCTGTGTCAGAGTTAAAAAAATACGCCGGCGCGCTTAACCCTTTAATTCGCATTGTACAGCCGGCTAGACATACCCTTTGGCCGTCTTTTTTTATTTTTTCCTGACCAGTATCGTTTGGGCTATTTAGCGACACCAGTACTTTATTTTTTGCGAATTAAAGGGTTCATACCGCTGTACTTTACAATTCCATGTCAGCTTATCCTCAGGCAGGCCTTACTTGAGATTATTTGAGTTGACTGAATTGCACCAAAGTAGTCCATTCAATAAGCAACTCTATCAAATAAGAAGATTACAATTATAATGACAGTTTTATAAAAAGTCGGCCATATTATAACCTCAACTATACTTGCAACCTTCGTGGCGTAAAAAAAGGGTTTGTTTGCTAATTTTCTGTATGCAACCTACTTCCCCAGTTCAGAGATTGATTCATGACAACGATACATACATGCACATAAATCACAAACACAAAAGAGAAAACAACATTGCCACGAAACGATTCCATCTCAGCGTTGTGCTGGCCTGGTAGCCAGCGCTGGTCTTCCGATGGAACCATCCGGTGATTCCAGGCGTAACACACACCACTAGACCTACCTACTGGTAATCTTCCACTTTCCACTATACCTACTGGTAATCCTCCACTTTCCACTATACCTGCTGGCAATCCTCCTCATTGCCAGCGGTCGTGATGATGACACAACTTTTCACCGATTAGTGTTCGCCACCTGTGTCCCCTCTGCAGTGATGTATGTGTTCAGTGATGACCAGACTTGGTCTGACCATCTGATCGGACGACCTCTAGGGCATTTTCCTGCAAACTTGCCAGTAACCAAAAGTTGCTATAGTTTGCGTCTTTCTGTGCGTAGAAACGATGGCAGTTGAGGGGGAAAGGTTCTTGAATGGCGACACTTTGGTGGACAACACAAGGTAATGGTTTCGGGAATCCGCTGGATGCGGGTACAGGACCGGTCATTGTCGCACTCTTTGGGGCGAGCAGTTGACGTCTCTCAGCTGAACCGACAGTTGCTTGGGATTGTGCACTTGGAAATGTGGCCAAAGAGCTCCAGAACCCTATGAAGGCAGCGTGGATAGTCGGGTCTATACGCTTAGATCCCCTGCTAATGTATATATTACAAGGAGAATCGAGTTTTCGTCGTCTACGCCTAGCTAGTTAGCTATATAACCTGAGCGCGCCGAGCGCCCAAGCACCACTCCTGATCATTGACTCCGTGGCGCTTGTGGCGAGTGGACGTCTCCCGAATCTCCTTCTGCCAAACGGTCGCGTGAGCCATATCTTTTGTTTTAGTGATTAGCAAATCGGCAATTGTAATTTTAGTTATCATTCATAAATCATAAGTTTGTAAATTGCTTTAAGTGTATTTTCGGCTTCCACAGTTGTAATCATCGCTTTAGTTTAAAATATAACGGTTTTCTTGGTTTAACTTATTTTATTTAGTGCACTTCCACCTTTTCCCTTACAATATAAAAATAACTACCCAGCACACATAGGCCGTAACACGAACTAGTTTGCAGACATTACCAGTCCCTAACTGTAACTTGCCATAACACTGTTAGAAACTTGAAACATAGTTCAAGAAGAACCCGAAGCCTGATTTGATTTACTAATTATACACACCGTTTACGAATGGTCGTATTTTCATAGAGGATTGACGGTTCTTACGACTATTTTAAAGGTATTCTCGATTAGTTACAGTTACATGGGTCTGAGAAACACTCTGAGTTTAGTAGTATAAATATTTGTCACAATTTGAGCGGATTTTGAATAGTATTCATAGAGAGAAACAGGCAAGCAACAGCGCTATTTCATGTCGCTAACATTCTGTTTTTTTTGGAATTTGGTGTTCCGAATCTCCCCAGAATGCAAATTCATCAGCTCTCTAAGACCATATTAAAATAAAAACACTGAAACTAAGAAAAAAGTAAAATAGAATACCATATATACGAGAGCCCAATTTTGAAATTTAACGAGTCTTACGACCTAGTGGTATTTACATACATATTAAGTCTTGGTTCATGCGCTCTTGTGTAAACGTATAGCCAAGTACATGTGAGCCCTTTGAACTCACTGACAATGTCATAAATTTTTACGGTCAAAAAGCCTGAAACACCCAAATTAATTCTTAAATTTTACTACACGATTCATGTCCTATATCGAATTCCAGATGAAAGTACGTTCCTACAAAAACCTGTCACGTCGCAAAATAACTAGTGTCTCCGTAAATCATAAGCCGCAATACTTATTTATAACAACGGCAGCAAGTCGAAATAAAAACCAGAATAGCCGACTGACGGGAAAAACACTCACATACCAAATTACTTTCAGCACCACTTATCACTCCATATTCTCCGATTCAATATGAACCCTATCCGTACGATCTGAAGTTGGTTTTGGAAAGACAATTCGCAGAGATAAGAGGTTATATAAATTACATCAAGTAGGGGTCCGATCACAACTCGGCGTAATTTTCGAGACGAGTTATCGATGGCATACATTCGCTGGGGCTTTTTCAATGGCGACGACACAAAAAAGGATTGCAACCGATTTTTAGGGTTCTTTCTTTTTGCCGACATCCATAACATATTAGGTTCTTTTGGAATAGGGAGACATGTTTATTAAATGCGAGAGCGAGACAGAGTTAACTTAAAGGGTGGCTCTCTCACACGCTATAAATGAGTTTTGGTGTCATGGAACTTATATAAGAATGCCAATTTTCAATTCAATCGGATGACAGTGGCAGAAAATATATCGCAAAATTCGAGGGACAACGTATTTTTGAACACTGAAACTTAATAATATTATGAAGAGAATGAAGTTTGTAATAAAGGAAAAGTTTTATGAAATTTGGTATAAGTAGTTTGAGACCCGGAGAAGAATATAATATTCATATTTTATATTAATTTATTCGTTGCATCCGTGGTATATAAAGATCAAAGTATTATGATACTTGTAAATTCTAAATTAAAGGAAAAATTGAAAAACTCTTGCATTAAAATTTTCAATTTCGGTAGCAGCATTTCGTTAGCGGACGTTTCTGCTTAATAAAACATTCAATGTTCAAAATGGGGTAGCGCATTGTTACTAACGATTCTCAATGTAACTTGATACGTTGGTGCCGTTTCAGAAGTTGTAATAACTTCGCGGTAGATGTCGCTACGAGCCTCCCTAAGGTGTAAATAGAATAGTGGAAGGGATCGAAAGATTCGTCGCCATTAGCGGACCCACGGTAGCTCAATTGGCAGAGCGATGGACGGATTCCAGAGGTTGTGGGTTCAAATCCCGCTCGGGGCGAATAATTTTTCAATGTTCCACTATGACCAAAATTCGGTAGCAGCGTTAAAATTAATTTATTATGATACTTGTCTATATATTTTGGAAATCATCCTCCAGAAGATTAATAGAGATTATATATTTTACAAAGTCGTGAACAAAATGTAGTCAACGATCTGTCTTTAAGAAACTCAGTTTACAGCGATTACTCAAAAACCTTTGAACATATCTCGCACAAAACAATTTTCTACCTACAGTCTCTTCGAGTAAGCTGAGCGAGTCTTCGAGCTTTCTCTTAATATCAATAACATAAATAAATAACATAACAAAGACTTTTTTTGCATCATGACAGGACCGCTATTAATGCAACAGCATCCCAACAGCACTTATTAGTTGCGCTTTTAAACTAACACAGCAAAAACAAAGTGGCGGCCGCCGACACATTTTCCAAATGGAGAAGCTCATCTAACTTCTCTTTGTGTGTGTGTGTGAATCTTTGCTCTAATTCTTGATCATCCTATGGCTTCTATAATATCGGGGTTCTTTGTTTTAGTCGTTATTGTTTCTTAGGCTTTTGCCATTATGTGATATCGGTTTTTTCGGAATTGCTTTCATGTTTGTCCGGGAATAGTCTCATGTCTCATTCCATATAACAGCATTTTAAAGGACAAATTAGTCTACGTTTCTTTGTTTATTTAGCATCAAAAGGAAATATTGAACTACTTTTTACAAGCTTTTATTTAACTTGACCTATTCATTTGTTCGTTTGGTTAGTGTGACACAAATCTTGGAACTGAATTTTGAACCAGTTAACTTCAACAGATTGAGCTGAAATTTTAGGTATAAATAAGTATAGTTTGGATGACAATTCAATATTATGGTACCATCTAGCTGATCTGATGGTGGGGAAAGAAGGTGGCCATGGAAATTCAGTACTTAACCGACGTAACCTCGTTGAGTTTGGGCTCGATTGAATTGTCTCAATAAGTAGTTGATGACGGTACAGAAAAGTACATGCGGCAATAAAAGCTTCTACCAAAAATGAAATTCTTGACAGAAACTTATTCTTATTTCAATAATTTGGTGCTTTTCAACCACAAGAAAACGAATAATATTGTTCTAATCGTTTTCCTTGAAATCTTATGTAGATTAACGCACAATATTTCTTATCTTATGCGAAATAGAGTTCTGTCAATATTAATAGTATAAAGCGGAAAAGTCCGTGAAGTTGTAAGTTTATATGTAATGGCTAATCTCCGTAAACAACTGATCAAATTAAATAAAGAACTTTCACCGATAGATAGGATGGACCTTCAGACTATATTCTATGCCGCTGATTGTATATCACCTCGATTTTATTGTTTTCGGGGATAATTTAGAGATAAAACGCATCTTATTATTGAGAAAAAACATCCTCCTTTCACATTAATTATATTAGTAACACGCCTCCCCATCCTATTATGTGAAAGCGAGGTCCTTTAACTTCGTGCAACATGAAAGCAACAGAGTTTTTAACTCGTAGTAACGATAGAAACAGCTTCAAACTGTTGTTACGCTGATGGCTTTTATGGAAACCAATTCATTTCTGTATGTACAAGTACATGTTGTAACGTTTATGTTGTTATGCTCTTAAAAAAGCTACATGAAAAGTGAGTTCCGCATTGTTTTGCACATCCATACTATACTGCGAAAGTTGAAACTCCATGCGAAAGTTACTCTGTCTGTCTGACCGTCTGTTTGTTAACTTTTCCCGCTTTTTAAACTCCTGAACCGAGTGAGATGAAATTTTGAATGGAGATAGTTTCAATCCCGGGGAAGGACATAGGATATTTTTTATCCCGGAAATCATCCCCAAGGGGGCGAAAGTGTATGTGGAGCTATTGGAGCTATGATAAAAAACGCGGACAAAACCTAGTACCCTTATAAAACCTCTAAAATAACAGTACTTATCTCACCTAGGGCAGTAAAACAAATGACACCATAGATTGCAGGTATTTGACGCCTGAGCCGTAGGTAGAAATGGCAAAAAATGTAGTGAGATACTAAAATTTAATGTGACTTTGACTTTAGACTTTCCTTATTACCGCCCTTGGTGAGTAGACAGTTTCACTTATTCCTATGCCAGTAACAGGGATTATGGCCGCAGCAGGTGTGAATGAAATACAATAAACATTAATCATTCACCAATATAACTGTACTTTATGTATTTATCGATGAGTGGGTAGTTCAAAAGTCATCCTCAACGACTGTCCCATGCATGGAAGACATAAACGTTTTTAATACACGGAGTTACGAGACTGGTAACGTAACAGCATAAAACCGTCGCGTCTAATACGCCCCTAAGTTTACAAATTACATAATTCTCACTGGTATCATCGTGGTGGGTTACGTATTATTTTCTTTCAAGTTTGAAAGCATACCCAAGGATTTAGTTAATAGTCGTATTTCCATATTTTTTTTCCGCCTTGCATTATGTAACACAGTTTCGGACATGTTTTAGAACAACGCACTATGTGTTTAGGGTTCCGTACCCAAAGGGTAAAAACGGAACCCTATTACTAAGGCTCCGCTGTCCGTCCGTCCGTCCGTCTGTCCGTCTGTCACCAGGCTGTATCTCATGAACCGTGATAGTGATAGTATCTTATTTGTACGTGATCTTATTTGTATTCATATTCAGTTTTACTTATTTTAAGTAGGTTAAGTTCTATTAGTAATAAGCTTTTTTTTGGCAAAAAATTACTGAGTATTGAGTTTGTTTAGGTATTTCTTCTTAACAGTGGTCTCCTTTTTCAGAAACGCTGGTAGAATTTTGACTTGTAAAAGTGACATTACGGCCTACTTGCAGAATAAAATTCATTTATTTATTTTTCATTCATCATTGTGGAAATCTCTTCAAAATAATCTAAAAAACTATCATCGGGAGAGACAGTCGGCGAAACTCATTTATACCACAAAGAAAAAAAGAAGTGTCACTTAATATAATAATGTCCATAGATATTCGTATACAACGTTCGTGTAACATAAGTAATGTCACAGTATAAAGAAACAGAAGTAGTGCATATCGTATCCACGCAAAAACCCTTTTTGTCAAGCTGGTCGGCTGCGTAACGTTTCGTACATAGGTGATCTAAACAACGTCATTTTATGTTTGGGAAAATGTTAGTTAAGTTATTCTAACGCTCGTTAGAAAAGTTACTCAATTAACACTCTGCCGCTCTGGTACCGCCGCATGCCAGGTTAATTCAGTCCGAGTCAGGTTGGGCCTTGGGCCTATCTGGGTTTTGGCTTTAGTTTCACCTATCCTAACCTAGTTGATTGAACTACATATATTAAACACGGCTGGGCTATGATTAGTGAACCAGCAGTAAAAAACCCCTTTAGACACACACACACATACGAGATTTAGTTGAAACCACCTCAACCAACCTGGAGCGTAAACTTTTATGTCCTTTATTCGTCCACGACGTCCATCAAACGTATTCTAGCTGAAATGCCGTTTAAAATTCGTTTGTCACTATCTGTAACTTGACATTTGTGTTTTTGAGAAGGGGCCACATTTTTATTAGCAGACATTTCTTATGTTTTATGCATAAGAGCGTGTTGGAGATTTTGATCTCAACATGACTCGTGTGTAGGTACAAGACATAATAAAATCATATATAGTAACATAAAGGCGTGTAAAGAAATTGTTGTAGGGTTTTGTATAGATTAGACTTTCTCTGTAGAGAGAAAAGTAACTAACTACTCTTGTTACTGTGACACAAATGTCACTTACGCTTATATTCACGCAATATATCACTCGTGATTGATGCAAGTCCTTTATGGCACACAAAAATAGGATCATTTATGGACAAATACAGTCCCAATCTAATATGATTTATATGGAAGTAGAAAATTGGTTTCACTTTTTTGAATAGGAATGTCGAATGAATTCTTTTTGCGTATAATTTGGTTGGTTATGGAAGGTTTTTGTGTTCGGGTGACGGAATTTTGATTGATTGTGCTCTTTTTAGGGAAAAATAATTGAAAATGTATGGTGCGGATCATTTTTGTAGAACGAATTCACTTTTCTTTGTACCTACCTACTAGGCATGCTGCAACTATTAATAAAAAGTTGATAATACCGATATATCTTTCGTTTTAATTTAAACCTTGCTTCTTCAACATTAGTCACTATTCGAGTAAAGTTTGATTATTAGTAGCCTTTTCATTTCGAAACGTTCGTGGCACGTGGCTAAAAGGGGTACAAAGTATTGTAGCATTATTGTATTGTAATGTTCAACCGCTGGTTCTAATTTTTAGGGTTTCGTGCCCATAGAGTAAAACGGGGCCCTATTACTAAGACTCGGCTGTCCGTCTGTCACCAGGCTGTATCTCATGAACCGTGATAGTTAGACAGTTTAAATTTTCACAGATGATGTATTTGTTGCCGCTATAATAACAAATACTAAAAATAGAATAAAATAAATATTTAAGGGGGCTTCCTTACAACAAACGTGATTTTTATAGATCATTATATTTATGAATAGATGGTACGGAACCCTTCGTGCGCGAGTCCGACTCGCACTTGGCCGGTTTTTACCTTTTACACATACAGATGTGCAATAATTTTATTGTATATACTAAAACATAATAACACGTTTTATGCAGCCTACACACACACACACACACACACCTAAGACGTACTTTACGAGCATGAGAAGTAAAAAGAGCATTTTGAAATGTATTGTATTGAGGAATCAGACTTGTCCCAATTTGTATTGTTTTGTATCTTTCCTTGCTCTACGCTTAATGTTTCAACATAAATATATCGGGCATTGCATTTAAAATGCAGTTCGTGATTTATCTCCCCGAGCAAACGCGGCACTTACTCAAAAAATCCTCCTCCATCGCCAGCGCCTTCGTTAAATAAATATTCACAGTTATTTACCGACGGAACTACGTTTTACGTTAAACTGGGGTGCATCGGGGACTAATGTTTTGCATTCGAATTTGAGATTTATAGGTTTCGTTCACTCGCTTGGACTTGTCACGGAACTACGTTTAACGTTAAACTGGGGTCCATCGGGAACCAATGTTTCGCATTCAAATTTGAGATATGTTCGTGCACGCTTGGACGCGTACCGAGCTAAGGTCTCAATTACTGAATTTGGTATGGCGTGATCTTTATGCGGTGTTTCCTACTTTACCGAGAGCTTACTGATGTCCGCACCGCTTCGCGCATACCGTGCCAATTATAAAGTAGTGCTTTGAATGTAGGCGTGCATAAAATCAGGAACAGATTCGTAAAGCTGTTCTCGTTACGAATTCTGACACATTAACGGGTAAATTAATCAGTCGATATTATAGTCATATTTTGACATTTTGTATTGTAGAAAATTCCCGGATGCTAAACGCGCCGGCAACGCGTGTGCTCATGATTAGCGGCGCTCGTAGCGCGAACGTTGTCTCGCAGAAAATCCCCGCTTATACGAACTTTGCACTTTATAGACTCGTTGCTTGAATCAGCACCAAACTGTGATGTATTTGCTGGCAGATGGATAAATGTGTGTGATGAATGTTTCACGTTCTGCGAGAAGTGATGGATGCGGGCCTTCTTCTGTGTAATTATTATTATTGGTTTTGGATTGCTTTGGTACTACTTACTATTATGTTGTGAAATTGTATGGGAATAAATAAATAAATGACAAAAAACCGCGAATCGGTTCGAAACATGTCGATTGATTTGCGACCTTTAACGTGGGTGACCCGTTTCCATTATAATATATTTTAATATTTTGACATAAATATATTCTTCCAAGGTGTTCCTAACACTTGACATATTATATATTGTACTCATAATAGTGTTCATATATTTTTTAATCATAAGTCCTCTTAGGTAAACGATATTAAACGTGATAAAATCCCAACTTGGCAATATTCCTGTGTTCACTAAATAAATATTGCATTTCGCGGCGAGAGCCTAAATTCTGCTGCTGCGCTACTCGAATTATAAATGCACACGTTTAAAGGTGCCCCTAGGGTTGCCACTTTAAAAATATTCATTAACTTTTATTTACAGTTAGCTTTTCGCAAAACATCGTGAGGAAACCGGTCTCCGGAATAAGGTCTAGTTTTCCCTCTGGGTTGGAAGGTCAGTGGCATTCGCTTTCGTAAAACTAGTACCTATACCAAATAATGGGATAAGATGTCAAAGCGGACCCCGGGCTCCTTTAGGGCACAACCGGGAATAACACTAAGAGGAAAAAAAAGGGTAAGTGGAAGGACTGTGTGAGAGACTGCGTTAAGCAAACGAAGGATGTTGCACGCTAGCTCAGTGCGACTTTTAATACTAAATTGTCCACTTCTATTTTATGTATTTCTGCGCTTTACTAACTAATTTATTTAAAAGTAAAATAAAAATAAACACAAAACACATTGAAAAACAGCAACGCATTGCGCATTTTCTGAGTGGTTTCACTTTGATTAAGGTTGCTGTAAATATTGTACAATAATATAAAGTAAAAAAGTTCATATTCTGATATAATAGGTCGCCCACAAACCCTTTTTGAAATAAAAATTGTTTAATGTTTTGATATGCACAAACCAGGCTTTGTTCGAGTTTCGTTTTGTTTTTATACGATTCTGTGTGTAGATTGTTTTTGAAATGTTGCTTTTTAACGATAAAGCCTCTTGTTTACCTTTAGTTGTAAAATTAAACGTATTGTTTAGTTTTTTTGTTCAGATTGCGAATGAAGTTAAAGTTATCATAAAAGTAAAGTTATTTTTATGAGACTACATTACTACATTACAACCTACATTAGGTTGGGTGAGTACTTAGGATTTCAATTAACAAGTTGCGCTTTAATCATGATTTTAATGTAAATTTTGCGACGAAATGTACAGTCTGGCATTGATCTTTTGTAACGGCTAGTAACCACCGATTACTACTAGTGCTACCTACTAACTTTAAAAGTAAAGTGCTTTGGCTTTTTTACAAATGATCTCATTATAATAATATCGTGAAATGGTGTAAGTAAGTATACCAGGTACCGTACCTCTGGACATATTTACTTATGAAGAATTTCCGCTTCTGCAATAGAGGCAACCCTAACTGCATGGTAAATGGGAAAACGTTTTTGCACTTTGTTCCTGGACTGTACTTTTCACTTACACAAACTTTGTTGGTACAGGTGGGCAGAGAAGTGGATTTTTTTACAATATCATTTGACAAGGTGGATTTTATGACAGTTTTTAAGTGAATGGTGGCGTTGGAGATTTTAAATTCATGAGATTTTCGAACTCGTCGCCGGTTATGGCAAAGTCGATAAAGAATTTATCGTACAAACTAGTACTAAGTTAACGGGATGTTTATGATCGTGTCACTATAATAATTTACTTTTCTCAAACATGCAATGAAATATTGGCGTTGTGTTCTCCATAATGGGCTTCGAAGTGTCGCGTTTCGGGCGCAGCGAGACGAGAGATCCGTAATGGCATTTCATACAAAATTGGAGGCCTAGGCCTTCAAGATGGTCTTTTTTAATTTCCATTCCACAATTTGAGGCACAGCGTCACGGCGTTCAGCCTTGAAAATTAAAGTTTGATTTCTTGGAGTTTGTTTTATTTATTCCATTGCATGTTTGAGAAAAGTACTATACTTACATACCCTCTCGGCGTGAAAAGGGGTTGCCAGCCTCATAACTATCCGGCCTCGCTACGCTCGGCGGTCTAATACTCGGCCGGAAGCCCCTTACTTCCCGCCCTCTGCAGTAATGTACTATTAAAAACAAAGTTTTCAGCGACTTTAATTCGGTGCTTCGCGTTATTGACCGTAAGAACACCTTGAAAGGATATCTTAAAAAAAAACTGCTAGCTGTATTGACAATATGTACCCGCAGGATGCTATCTTAGTGTTGTATAGAATTACCCTCTTTTTTATACTTATACTTTATAACATATACATTATGTTTAATTTTACGTGAACTTTTAAATTCTTAATAAGAATAAAATGATCTTTAAACCTAACAAAAAAAGATTTTTTTCAAATCGGCTCTGTCGACAACAGATAACTTATTTAAAAAACCCAAGTATTTTTTTTAAACAATGAGTTCATAAGTGAGCCTGTTAAACAGAATAATATATTATTTATTTCACTTTTTCATAAAACTATTTGAAAGCTCCATGTATGCTATTTGTAACCTCACAATGGCTCAAAGACACTGTGAAGCAAGCGGCACTGTAAAATGTACCATTGTCTATTATTATCTTGCACAGACAAGCTTCAAATTATCTCAAAGATTCCAAACTATTGTGGACTCATCTTCATTACAGCATAAACAGTCAGACCTTCGTCACGGGCGCGCCGAGTCATCGCCAATAGCTGATAAAGCGGGCGTTCCGCAGGGTCCGGTGTTGGGCCCTAATTACTTCCATAACAATTTGTTACGCGCTGTTAATGTCTTTGTTTATGATAAAGATAGCGTTTTAGTGATGATATAATGCGAGGTGGACGATGACAATGTATGTCTACATTTATAACATTATTACTATGAAATAAGGTGCAAAAGTGTTAACATAATAAATATATTTGTTCTCGACTATACAGGGTTTATAAAATTCACTTTTTTTTCATTCTAGCGATCAAACACTGTGTAGATGATTTTTGAAAACAGCCGGAGAACTGAATAGGATCATCGCTTTTGATCACGAAAACAGAATATAGTCAAAATGAGTCAGGCAAAGATATGACCTGGTGAATACACTTAAGTAGGAAAATAGTCCCGTAATATTTATTTATTTGTTTATATAGGGTCAGTTCGGATATGTGCGCCCCCGGGGCAAGTGCTGATATTGATTTAAATGACTGAATGATGAATGAGGCGCACTTTCCCCGGTGGCGCACATACCCGAACTTACCTTATTTATTTAAAATGGTATTCAAGATTTCCGATAATAATACGCTTTCTTTAATTTTATCTGAAGAGTTTCTGTTCCATTATATTTTTATAGTATCGTAAAATATTCATGTGATTAGTACGACAGTATTCAAATTTACATTTAAAGAAGTATGTTTTCTAAACAATCAATAATTATACAATGTTCCATACAGAAATAAACAATAACAGTAAATTTTGTCGTCTCACTTAACTGCACTAATAACTTCATTACAACCTAATTGCCATTGTATTGTAGTGTTTGCGTAAGTAACTCGCATAGTGCTTTCTGCTGCAATTATCTACAGTTTGCCAACTCTGCTAAAATTATTTACTGAACAATTAGTACTCAAAAGTCCCTCCTTGCCAATGTTGGTACAACCATAGTACACGCAGCATTATCAGTACTTTCCTCAAACTCTTAGGAGGTTATTAATTTAACTTGCATCTACAACACACTATAAACAAAACGGTTAAATAAATGTTTTTGAAAATAAAATTTAAGAAAGGAAATGGGTGCGGTTCCGGCGGTAGCGGTGATGCGAGCCTTCTTTTATCCCGTGGCGATTTGGCTACATATGTCGGAACGCATGCCGCCTTGGGGAAGGCACATCCAGTTCCTTCCGCTGCCTCTTCGCTATCAAATCCACCAGCCACTAATGCCTCTACGATCCACGTGTCTGAAGATGGCGTCATTCGTGCCATATCATCGTTCCCCAATGGCTCCGCTGGTGGACTAGATGGCCTGTCTCCGCAGCCCCTAAAATATTTAACCACCCTTTCCATGGGCGACACGAGATCGGCTCTACTGAAGGAAGTAGCTTTGATAAACCTGATGTTTTCAGGCCGCGTCAATCCCGAGATCGTCCCACTCCTGTATGGCGCAAACCTTGTAGCCCTAGCCAAAAAGGATGACGGCATCCGCCCGATGGCCGTTGGTTGTACGTTTAGTCGAAGCTCTGCTGCCGGAAATGTAACCAGAAGTTGACCACAATCTTTAAGCCCCGGCAGCTGGGCTTCGGAGTCAAAGGTGGTTGTGAGGCAGCAGTACATGCTGCGCGTTCCTTTTTGAGTCGTCCCGATTATGAAGTTTTCGTTAAAATGGATGTCAAAAATGCCTTCCATTCGGTGGATCACGATGCTCTGTTAGCAGCAGTAAATAAAGAACTTCCGGAACTTTATGCCTACTTGTGGCAATGCTATGGAGCACCAACTTTACTATTTTTTGGAGACGAAATTGGCAGGAAGTGTCGCAGGATCGGAAAGTGGCGTGCACTCGTTTTGGAGACCAAGACCCTTTATGGATCACTGAGCCAAAATATTTAGAGATAAAATTATTTTACGTCACTCCGGGCGGTAAAGGAGATTTACCGCCCACGGGCGCAGTGGCAAGTCTCCCTTCACAGCCAGGAGAAGAGGTAAAATTGTGTACGCACCACGGGCTGTAATTCGTAAAGCCCCAGATCGCAGGTGTTTGTGGCCCGAACCCAAGGAAAGGTAGGTACGTAATGTACTATTATCAAGCATGAGTTGCCAATAAAGAGATCCGCTTGAGTCCGCGATTTTCAGTCTCGTCATCCCCCCCATCATCTCAAATCTAAATTCAAAATTCAATCTGTGGTACCTCTACGACGGAACCCTTGGCGGAGACGCGTTAACGGTCCTACAAGACTTGCAGCTCATGAAGAAATTCTCTGACATCAACCTATCTTCAAATTTCACTAAATGAGAAATCTTTTTATTACCTAATTTGTAAAAAAAAAGAAATTTTAACAAATTTCAATGCTGTTCTGCCCAATACTTCCGTCCGTCCTCTCAAATTCATCACTCACTCTTTTAGGCTCACCTATTTTTGACAAATCAAACAATCCTGTCATTGGCTGCAAATTAAATTTATTCAATAACACATCCGATTTACTTTTTGAAACAAATCCCCACGTGGGCCCTCTGTATCATTCGATTCTGTTTGTTCGCCAAAAATGTATTTACTCCGTAGTTGCCCTATTTGGAAATTTTCTTGCATCTTATCACTTAATGACGGTTTTCTCCAGGCAACACTCCAAAATTCCAAATATAGTTTGAATAGAAATAAATATAAACTAAATTAACAGTAAACCTAAAAATAAAATAGAATTGTTTTATTATACCTACTGATTGACAATATTAATACCGTGCCACATTACCAAGCACAATGAAAGTTTTCTCAAAAGTCGTGCACCGCGAAGCAGCACTGTGGCATTAGGCCAACGTATCTGTCAGAGCGCTTGTGGTTCCGAAAACCCACATTATGCTTTCACTATGCCTACTGTTAGACAATACGACTACCGTGCCACAGTACCAGCTGGCCAGTAGGTCAACACGCTAATTAACAAACTGTCAGAGCGTCGGAACTTTACGCCCGGCAAGTTTTTACGTTCATTTATCTGTATCAAATTGACGGTCTTGAATCTTAGTTTGAAGAATATCGAGGAAAGTTGAATTTTTCTCCCGCTGAAGTAATTAAACGAGTCTGTTAAGGGGGGAAGTTGGGCATTTTTTTGTATTGGGGTTTAGCGTGAAATTTAATTATAATCCTGTGTGTGTGGACAAAATATACATGTTTTTACGCAGTTGAGGTAATGAAAAAATAACATCCTACTAATATTATAAATGCAAAAGTTTGGATGTTTGTAACTCAATCACGTTAAACGGCTCAACCGATTAAGAAGAAATTTTCCACGAAGATAGTTTATTTTAATAAAGGATTATTTCTAAC
Source organism: Epinotia ramella (assembly GCA_947578815.1). NCBI lineage: Eukaryota > Metazoa > Arthropoda > Insecta > Lepidoptera > Tortricidae > Epinotia > Epinotia ramella. Next base: position 1,444,036 of record OX388221.1, read on the forward strand.
CCGGGTCCACGCAGACAAAGTCGCGGCCGAAACCTAGTCATAGATAAGTATTAGGGAATGATCTCACACAAACCGAACGAACCCCGCAGTAAGCTCGAAAGTCTTCTGTTATTTGTTACATTTATATATATTTTAACCCAGTAAAGTAAACTAAACCGACCCTCTGTAATATTTATATGGTTGAAATACCGTTGTTCATAAGTGATTGAGATTTAAAGCTCATCAACTCCACATCAAGCAGGGAAGGATATTACTACTACTCTTTGATAACTGAAAACATTGGGTTCTCTTAGACGTCTCAAAATGAGTTCAAACTTGATCTTAACCATAATTGATCTTCTTCACTACATCACTACATCATGACTACATAGTATTAAAACAAAGTCGCTTCCCGCTGTCTATCCCTATGTATGCTTAGATCTTTAAAACTACGCAACGGATTTTGATGCGGTTTGCTTTAATAGACAGAGTGATTCAAGAGGAAGGTTTATATGTATAATATAGTACCCGTGGGAAGCCGGGGCGGGTCGCTAGTTATACTTAAAAATATGAAGGATGAGGATGAACGAACAACAATTCAAAAAAATCTATACAAACATTCAACACTTCAACGAAATGAGAAAAAAAAAAGAGTGCAAAAAATTAAGTTTGTAGATATATAAACAAATGTCGAATTTTAAACATGGATAACTGATTAAAATTGCATCAAATACCTATCGAAAAAGATAGTAAAACAATTTAATTGAAAAACAAAGTAGCCCATTACACTTTTACCATTAAGGCCCATACGCACGTAGTGGTTTGTTGGGATGCAACTTTTAGCAGGCCACCAAACTAATACTATTTAATATTATAAAAAATACTGTTTATTCCTTTTTTGTGTGTGTTTATGTTTGTATTTTAGTTAAGTATATATTTCCTTTTAATTTTTTGTTTGTTACTTTCCGTGCTCTCACCGAATACCCTGCGGAAGACCAGCGCTGGCTGCAAAGCTAGCAACATGCTGAGCTGGGTCCATTTCGTAGCAAAGAAAAATGTCCTTTTTATTTTACCTATTTCTTTTATTATCTGTGTTGGTCACGAATAAATGTTTTGATTTCATTTTCAATAACTGACTCCAATTCCATACTTCGCCTTATTTGAAAAGTTTTATCGATTTCTAAAGTCATCATTATTCATAAACAATAAAAATTGTGTATGAAATTCCTAAAAAAAAAAACATTTTATAATCTAAGATTTTAAAATTTATATAAAAATGTCCACTATAATGTAATTACAAAAATGTCCAAGTATGTCAATTTACCCTATTCTAATAAAATATATGCGAAACACAATACAATTCAAAACATAAGTAAATATCTACAAACTCAATAATACGTCCTTAAAGTGAAAAAATTGCGTCTACGGTATTACTTATGCTGACAAAACTCATGAACAGAATAAAAACACTTTTAATAAAAAGTCCTTTAAATTATTTTTAGATATACTTAAACATGTAATTACCTTCAACTCAGGGGGTAAAAAGGAGCCCGATATCAGATCCTGGCCTGATAACCATGGGACATGGGCAGAATACCTTTTCATACAAAAAACATACTAAATCGGTCCAGGCATCTTCGAGTAATCGGGGAACATAAGTAACAAATAAAAGATTCCGACGAAATGAGAACCTCCGCTTTAGTAAAGTTGGTTAATAAATAATACTATTTATAAAATGGTATCACGAGATGTTTAAGGTATTTTTCTTTAACCCGTTGATACCGAAAACGAGCTTTACAAAGCTTTAAAGCACAACCTATAAACCAGAACGAAATTTTGATACATATTTTAAAGACTCAACAATAAATTTATCCTCGCTCTATAACCAATAATTTTTCCGAGCCCCGTGAGGACAGGTAGTAATGGTACCTATGCCAGAAACGCACACAGTTACCGTAGGAAAGCAAATGGCCGCCGACTTGGGAATTTGTAAAGTAATTATAATACATATTAAAAAAACCTAGCGATGGCAGGCGTAGTGCTTAAAGCGGGAATAGAAAAGACCGTTTTTTTCATGGACTTGAAAAGAGCGACAGCTGAGTGTCTTTAAAGAATTCATAATAAATAAATATAAATATATAAAATATAAATATTAGGGGACAACCTTACACAAATCGACCTAGTACCATATTAAGCTCATAAAGGCTTGTGTTATGGGTACTAGACGACGATATATATAATAGATATAAATACATAAATACATAGAAAACTTCCATTACTCAGAAACAAATATTCATGTCGTGAATAGTCATGATTCACGATAGTATTTACATTGACGTTAATAATCATGTCTCAAACAGCCGATTTATTTCAAGTAGCAACACCCACAATCTTTTTATAATAATGTTGATGGGTAGGCGAGTAGTCAGAGTTCCTAACGGCTATATTGCGTACGAACAGTTAAGTGCAGATTTGTAGTGTTAGATTTGGAGGAAAATCAGGGTGAGCTCTTTCCATAATCACTTTCAATGCATCCTATGACATTGTAACGATTTGGTTCATTTACACGTGTGTTCATGTGCTTACACAGCTCGGACGATGATTGTTCATGATGTGATGTATTTATGTGCGTCCACAGGTCTTATTCTATTTGCGAGGCGTGACGGTATATAATGTATATGAATAAGGTTTTCCTACATGTCACGTACATGCGATAACACAGTTCTAAGTCGTGGAGTTCTTTAGTGTGAGAGGATTAGTAACAAGTGTAACAACAGGGTCTGTTCGGTAGTCTCAGCCTCAGGCCATGTCGTCATTAATCAAGGGTGCACCCGGGTAATCATAACTGGAACAATATAGTGTGTGAATTGGTACAGTATCAGTTGTGTGGTAAGGGATGTCTGTAAGGGGAGGTGGAGGACATTCTCGGGGACGAAGGTCCCCAGATCTCAGATGGAGCTGGTACATAAGGCGGCAGCTCATATGTCAGGTATATAAAGGATTCCGGAAGCTGTATGTGTAGGTTCATAGTTGCATAATATATGCTAATACAGATACCTAAGCTAGAGTGCTATAGGTAGGTACTCATTTCGCGGCCATGAGTGACCAGAAGTGGCTTCGCGACAATTCATGCTCATCACACAAATATTTGCCCTTACCGGGATTCGAACCCAGGACCTTCAGCTTCGTGGGCAGCGTCACTACCCACTAGGCTAACCGGTCATCATAATACATATTATAATGTCCACTCCCATTGAGATTATTATTTTCACACCTCAATTGCATTACGGCCGTTAATTGGAACATTATGGTATTTTCAAAAGCTATGTACTGCCTGAACTAGGAAACAAACTGAATTTACTGATAAATTTTCGAACATAAGTATTTCAGTACTAAATTACGTCAAAAGGCGATCATTAAAATTGTCAGAAAAGGGTAAAAAAAATTGGGTCTTTATTTTCAATTTTGCATTAGCGCGATTGTACAGAACTACAACCGATGGCCGGTCGTTTTATTTTTTTTTAATTAAGAAGTACAATGAATAAATGTTTAAATAAAGGATTTTTTTAAAAAATGAATGCTCCGAGTCGGATTTGAACCGGCGACCACAGGCATTCATGGCCCGTCGCTACTAACCAACTGAGCTATCGGAACAAACCGGTTACACGCCTCCCTTATGCGTTGTAGGAAGGAACTGATTGAAAGATTTGGTGGCCGAACCGGATTGTTCCGATAGCTCAGTTGGTTAGTAGTGACGGGCCATGAATGCCTGTGGTCACCGGTTCGAATCCGGCTCGGAGCATTAAGTTTTTCAATTTTTCCTTTATTTAAAAAAATATAATTTCGTTAGCAGCGTAACTGCTTATTAATACAAAATTAATTTAGTAGGGGGTGGCGCATCGTTAATGACGATTTCTTAATATAATTTGAGACGTTGGTGCCGTTAAGAAGCCTAAGTCTTCTGGTAGATGTCGCATGTCGCTACACGCCTCCCTAAGGCGTTGTAGGAAGGAACTGATTGAAGGATTTGGTGGCCGAACCGGATTGTTCCGATAGCTCAGTTGGTTAGTAGCGACGGGCCATGAATGCCTGTGGTCGCCGGTTCGAATCCGGCTCAGAGCATTAAATTTTTAAATTTTCCTTTATTTAAAAAAATATAATTTCGTTAGCAGTGTAACTTACTGCTTAATACAAAATTAAGTACATTGAATGTTGACTTAAATTGTTGAATCAAGCATCGAGTGCTTTTACTCTGAAACAAAACACTACTTATGTATCGAATTTTATACACAAATTGACCAGTTTATTGCTCTCGAGTTGTACAAAAACCCTAAAGAACTTTTGAAATTCGACGGGTTTTATAGTCAAAGGAGTATCAGATCATCAGCCTTACACCACCACGCAAACCTTATCACAACCAGTTAAGGTCCAATATTTTTCAGTTAATTATCTCAGCTCGCACACCACATACAGAGTTTCAAAAGGACCGCCAGAAGCCTAATCCTCAAAGAACCGGTATTTCATTAGAAAACTCTTTACCCAATTTTCAACGCTCAATTTTAAATTGACAACTTTTCCGATTACGCACTTTGTGTATTCGAAGGGAAGTTACTTTCCGCCCTAGAAGGTCCTAAGTGATTCGAATTGGTATGAAAATGTGCCGTTTTCTGTGGAATTGGCGTTTTTCAACCACGACCCTGGGAAATCTCGGCTTTATTGTAATGAAATTGTGTAAAAGGGTTACAAAGGTTTTTTGGGAATTCAGGATTTCTAAATTAAGATAGGTTGATGTCCATGTTAATTTTTGATAATAATGATGCACGTTCTCTTTTTCAAAAAAAAGATCAATTGACGTAAATCGCGTTTTTTTTAGAACGCAAAAAACGGGAACAACTCAAGGGGAAGAACAGCAAATTAAATTTATACATGCGTAAAAGTCTCTGCCTGTTTGATTGTCTCCGTTTCAGTCTTGGTAAGCGGTATTCGTTAAAATCTGAATGTATGGAAAGTTTCTCAAGTTTCTATCGAATAAGAGCTGCCGGCGACATATTTTTCTTCAGCTCGTTTGTGGTGCGCGTGCCTACGCTGCAGGGTGCAGGAGACCATCGCGTGTGCTGGTTTCTGGCCGATGGCTGTCGTGTTTCAGCGGTTCCGGTGCAACCTACCGAACTCTACACCGGACTTGACGACGCAACGGAGCCACCACTGTTTCGTCACCTAAATAATAATTAGGTTTTAATATTGTATTGTATGTATGTTAGTCTGTAAGTTATTTGTAACTATGAGCCTCAGTTGCCTGAAATAAATGTTTTATTATTATTATATTTAACGTTGATCGTCCTGTACCCGTAATTGGTGCAACCCGCCTTTAAACAACTGAAATATTTTTTGGGTCCTGGGAAAGACAAGGGCAACTTTCTATTTTTGAAATGATCTATTAAAAGGATGTAAGGACCGGTAGAAAATTGTATGGGATTTCGATTAAGGAGTGTGCCTATGGATCACGCCAAAAAGAAGGTCATTGTAAGAAATGACTTATCAGGAGCTCCAGACATTGGCAGAAAGGCGAGAAGCGATTAATTTACCAACAGTGAAACAATAGTAGATTATACACTAAGGGGATAAAGCACTGTTTTATGTCACGGGAGCGAATTGAATCCCGAACGTAACGAAGGACTCATAATTTAACTCCTGAGCGTAGCGAGGGAGTTATAAGTTAATTCCTGAGCGAAGCGAGGGAATTAAGACTGAGTCCTGAGTGCAGTGAGGGGTTCAACCGCCCAAGACTAAAACAGTCTTATCCCCGAGGTGTATACTCTACTTTTCACACCTTATGCGAGACAAAAAAACAGGCTCAGTAGATAAATAATGTTTGATTTCTTTGCTCGATGTCCATCCGATTTCCTTTTTAAAAAGGCCAATAACTTGGCATATGTATTAATTTATATGTCATGTTTGACACTTATTGTTGCCCTCAGCATCGAATATATACACCACAGGCTACTTGGCTTCTTTGTAGCTGACAAATATTCAAAATAGACCAGAAGCACTGATTCAGACACAGACTTTACGCCTTTTACAGCTTTCCATTTGTCAAAATCGTTGTAGGCTTTTAGGTATTTTTCCTTTGACTTCTCTGGCAGCAGATTGTTGACAATGCCTATGGCATCTAATTTGATAAACTCAGGAGTCAAAACACTTTCATCACTCGACATTTTCAATATTATTTTTGAAATTAAATCTTCTATAGGCACCTACAAGAACTCGATTTGTTCGTCACGCGTGAACAAATGAAGGCGCGCGACGTTCCAAATTCGAAAGCACAAGCCGTGGTCCTAGATTCTAAATTCGAATTTCGAACACCGCGCTCCTCCGGACCGGGGTTCACACGGAGGCAAACTTCATTTATTTTGTCAAATCAAGTAGGCCATGGCCTAGGACAAATTGTGTTTAGCAAAATTAAACTTTATGCATATAGTAATAAGAATTATGAAAAGTGAAATCATATTATTAACCAGCGGGTTATAATGAAATTCAGTACAACATTATAACCCGGCTAATACCAAGGGATTTAATTGCTTTCGGTAGGGTTTACATGACCTATAATTCGGCATTGTCGAGCATGTGGTTTGAAAATATAATTATGATGTCGACAATTACCGAAGAGAAAGTTTTACTAAATTGTACATAATAGAATATGAATATTATACCTAACATCGCTTTGCATTTAAACACTCGATTGCAGTTGCATTCACATATTGCAACTCGGTACAAAATAAACACCCAAATGGCACTTAACAAACGATATTTTCTAGAGACCAGACCCAGAATATGAAAGTCGCAACTCCAATAAGTACAATAGTAATATCGCTCTAAATAACATGCCATAAGACTCAAAAGATAACGACACGTCTCAGATATCGAACCAAATGTATGCTGCCATGCCGTAATACGAACATTATTACACTGAGTAGGTAACATAGCTACACAAACTGCCTAAATTGCTTTCCAAATTCAAAATTTAACGGACATTGTTCCGTGCATCGCTCGGGCGTTCTGATTTAGAAATTTACGATGCAGGGATGTAACGGTTGAATTAGCGAGGTTTGTAGGGATGGCACGCATTGACTTGTTTGTTCATCACACTTTCACGTGAAGGGATAAGTGATAACGGAGGCATAACAGAACTTCTATGCCAATATTACGCCCAGGGGCGTATTGTTTTTTCTTTTACTTGTGTATGGTAATCATACGTCAGTTATAAAGCGAGGAGGTTTTAACTTAAATGCTACCTTTGATAATGTAAACGTGAAAACACAAATCATGAAACATGTTTATATAATTATTTCTATATTCAATATTAAAATGTAGTAATTTAGTCTCTGTGTACGATATTTGTAACAGTGGTTTTATATCGTTGCTGTACGCCGAACGCTTACGGGCCTCACGTCAAATTCAACAAAATGGACGACTAAAATATTATAATTTTCATGGCGATTAGTATTAAATCGTTTGAAAAGTATTTGTTTCCTCGCAAATGTGATGAAAAACATTAAGTGCGAAATTTAATGTAAAAAAAATAAAAACTCGGGTCATTAAGCCTAAATACATAATGTACTATTTATATTAAGCGTTATCTTCAGAGAGCAATATTTCAGTTACTTAGCAGCACTGTGTTTGCACTGTGCTTTTTTGTTCTGCATGTTGACACACACACACGTTCCGCGCGTATAAAAGAGCTCATGTGACAAATATAAAAGCTATCCCAAATCAATACGTTAAACCAAACATACCACCTGAATGCTACGTATCCGAACGTATCGTCAACATCATGCTCGGCAGTGGAACTCTAACCCTCGCATATCTTTGTTGTCTTGCCTGTAGCATATCTTAGCTGCCATTCTACGGGTGCATACCTAATCACGTATGCTTGAGCCTGTGTTCGGACTAGGATGTTAGAGTTACAATTGACCTGCATGATACCTATATTCGACAAACTTTGACGTCCCTGTTCCCTGGAGGGCAAGGGCCTGGTGTTAAGGCAGACTTAAAATTTGATTTCCAGTGGCACTTCTAGAAATTGTGGGGTTAAAGAAAGAGCAAATGCAACAGGGATTTGTCCAGGTTTAAGCAACCCGTTTTTAAGACAGCCCTGTACAACAAAAACTGTTACATGATGTCTGTTAAAGTTTACAACAATATTCCCATAGACTTAAGAAATCTGTCATATACATTGTCTTGGTCTTGTCAAAACTTCGTCGTTGCCTCCATGACAATTATTTTTATAATATGAATGACTTTATGCATTTTAGAACGTAGGGTTTATTCATTTCTTATTTTTGATTATTTCTTATTTTGACGACCGCTTTAGCCTAGTTGGTAGTGACCCTGCCTACGAAGCAAGAGGTCCCAGGTTCGAAACCTGGTAAGGGCATTTATTTGTGTAATATTTGCTCCTGAGTCATGGATGTTTTCTATGTATTTAAGTATTTATTTATCTATATATAAGTATGTTTATCGTCGTCTAGTACCCATAGTACAAGCTTTGCTTAGTTTGGGACTAGGTCGATTTGTGTAAGATTGACCGCTAATATATTTATTATTATTTATTATAATTTGTAATTTGCATGCCACTAAAATGGTGAATTATGCTGAACATGTTATTTCGAAATCCATCAATTATGTAGGTAATGTACCATAATTCTGCAAATAAATCATTTTGACTTTTTGACTTTTGAATTTTGAAATGTTATCTGATGTCTAAGATGCTAAGTGTCTGTCCGTCTATCTGGTGTGATATTTGAAGGAACGAGCGGAGCGAACGGAGTTCATTGCTTCAGTTTGGGCCAAAGTTCGTTCGTATGTCCAGTTGTCCAGCTGTTCTCCTCTACAGGTCGCGTTTCTAAACCGATTCTCGTGAAACTTTGTGAGCTGGTAATTATATAGTTTTTTTTCACAATTATTTTTTCGTTTTTTTTTTTTAATCAAAGACAAGCTCTTGAGTTTACAGCAAACGAAGCCACTAGTTTTAGTTATTACAATCACAGAAGCGATGTGAAGATAATATGTAAAAAGAGTAAAAAAACGTGATAACATTATTAAATTTTATCTAAACAGCCGTTACATCCCTAGTCCCAAATTCAAATCAAATCGCTCGCGGTCGCAATTGGCTGCAAACAACACTAATTATCATTCGCGAAGCGTTGATTGGTCGAAATTAAATTCATTGGAACTTCAATTCAATGCGACTGCGGCCATTCGTGGCATTTGGAGTGTTAACGATGCGTTCAGTGAGTGGCGGTGACTGGAACACTAGCATGCTCATTCATGATGAAATTTAGACGAGATTCTGGTTTATGGATTATGGGTACCTCAGAGTGCTGGCGCGTGGAAACATGAAAGTTTAAAGTATAGCCGGTGGGAATTGGCTTGTATGAGCGCTCCAGCGCTGATACACAATGATCAGCGCTGCAGGTGTCTGACACCTCAGCATAATGCTGAGCCAGTGTCCGGTTGACTGCCGCAGAGACACATGTTTCATGTTTTATCTGTTTTTTGTTTATTTTATTGATTAATACCTATGTGTGTCCTGTGTGTTTGTGAATGAATGTTTTTTCTTTCTTTCTGATACTTCATTCTGTATCACATTAGAATTCTAACGGACAAATTCTTCTACGTTTCATCTTTTATTGTACTATTTAGTTTTACTCATTTCAATTATTAAGTGTTTTCCCAACATCATACTAGCGGTTTTGCATTACAAAAACTTTTTGCTTGAAATCGCATGACGAATCGAACGCATCTGGAATGGTATAATTGTTGTATTTTGTACGGTACCACATAACAAAATATAAACATGGTGATAGATAACTGATAATAACTTTTTCTTTAATTTATTTATTTTAATTTCTCAATGTTATATGTATTACATACTTTTTTGTTGCTTTTATAATCATTACTAATATTATCAATACAAGTTGGTCCTTGAATAAACTAATTTATTTATTATAATTTATGACTGATTTGGTGTTATACTGTTAAGTTATGTGTGAACTAATAAAAATAGTATATTAGGAAAAAACGAGGACCGCTTATTCCATTTTAGCACACATCCGCATAAGCCCACAATACCTGTGAAGAAAATGTGAATCCCCAAGCATTTTAAATTCACAAAACCCTTACCAACAAGTCTCTTAATATCCATAAAGAGCTTGAGGTCACGCCTATCTCAATCGATGCCCGCAGCAAATTTTCGGAGATTTTAGCGACAATCCTTAGGAGCACCATCGAGTTAATCTTGAAGGCCGTAGACGTTGACAGGCGGGACATAAGGGCTCGGAGGTTGGGGAGCTGTTTATGAACATTGTGGAAAGATTTTCAATTTGACTGCTGTTTTTTCGCCTGTTGCGTTCTAATGTACAATAGCCGTTACCAAAGGGTGCGTAACGATCGATATAAAAACTTTTGATAAATAATGGAACTTGGGAGTAGGCATAAAGGTGAAGGAAAGAGGCAAATGCACAAAAGATCCCACTGGGTCGAAGTGTATCCGAAAGAACCCTCATCTTGATAAGATAAGATAAGACCTAGGTACAGGTTTTGTCTAGTTCGGGAGCACACGTTATGTACTCGTAATTACACATCATAGACAACTGTTAGTTACTGTATAATTTTGTTGGAGTTTCATAATTAATTTTATTTCTTTAACATTATTAAGAGGAAACACAACGGCCGTTTTTTCATACAAACGTAGTCCCCTGTTTTCTCCCTGGATAATGGCAGTAGATTAGGCAGTAATAAAAATTTCTCCATAAATCTATGGCTACTATTGACATGTTCCTATGTTTTCCGTTTTTTCATAAATTTATTCTTAAAAGCCAGATTTTCCTCTGTGTTAAAAACCTCCAGAAAACAATTTTGGCTATATTATAAAAAAAAGGAAAACATAGGAACACGGCCAAAGCCTTTCTTTGATTTTTAATTAAAAAAATAGTTAAATAGGTCGAGCTTTGGAGAAGAAATCAGGGGACTACGAAACGTTGATTTTATGTACTTTTAATAGGTATTTTCGGTCCAAGCTGCAGTTGTCTCTGTCGCGCTCTGCGGGGGGAGGCTTGAGGTTGGCTCGACAGCAATACATTTTACAAATACCTATTTCTCAATTATCTCGACCTTAGTGTTTCCTCTTAATGTTGCCATGTATTTCTGAACAGATTTACAAATACATTATCAAAGTATAAGTAAGCTATAAAGTTTTAATTATGCTTATTTTGAATTGCGATATTTTTAAAATAGGTCTTAGTTAACTTCCCCTATTACATTTTAATGCGGTTCATATATGCTCGTTTTGAAGCATAAGCCAGTGTGAAAGCGACCGCCCGAAACACATTAAATAGGTATAATAAGAAGACAGAAACATTACAACTGGAGCAAAAAAAAGTCCGGGTTGCACTTCGGGACTGCCGGCAGAAGTGAAAACTCAATAACATTGTAACAGTTTTTCGATCAGGTCACGTGACATCTTACGGTGTCACCCTAAAAATGAATTTGGCGCAAATTTATAAACAATTATCAATTATTTAGGCGGACGGGCCGCGGGCGCGTTGGGTGCGACGGGCCGGCTCGCCCGCCGCCGGCGGCGAACAAAATACCAATTTGTTTTTACCCTTGCCAAATATTTTTCAAAGCTTTATCTCTTTAGTAATAACGTCCAAATTCAAACTATTCGCTTATTAATAGCAAAACAGTGAAGGACGCGTGAACAAAATTACAAATTTATTTGCAGAATATGCTATGCTATTGCAAAAAGTGTAACACTTTTTGCAATAGCATAGCCTTTATACTCTTACGAATAGCGTTCAGTTTTGAATGAACTCGAATCGGCTAGCAGCAAAATATAAAAGTTTGTGATCTCCTTCACATCTGACGTCACAAAAATCTGTCGCGTATTTAACAATTTTTCCCCATCCCAAAAAGTGCTTAGCGCCGCTAAGGAAGTTTTCACTTCAAAAAAAACTGATAGGAGCATACATTTCTCGAATTGAACATTTTTAAGTCTAAATCACCTAAGTTAACCGGCTTAGGAATACTTACCTTTAATTGTAAATTAAACACCGCATAAGCTTCTCTGTACGATGATAAAATTGTTGCATACCTGAAAAGAAGAAATATTACATTAAAAAAAGTTCGTAGAATTCATTTCAAAGCATAACTGTCATTTTTTTTTAATACAACGACGTTGCAACGTCGATGATGATAAGCGGACACCGCAGCCTATAGACGCATGCAACTCCAAAGGAGTAACATGGGCGTTGCCGACCCTTGATATGTTTGAGGATTCGCCGTGTTGACAGCTGAAGGTGGTACAGCTGAAGGGGGTGGAAAAGACCCCAACTGTGAACGCTTTCATTTCCTCTTAACTGAATTTTTTGAATAGCTAAACGACATTTCTTTCAAATTCACAAACCATTCTTAAAAAACACAAAAAGCCAACATAATCACTACAAGGTTATTTCGTCTTAAACCCATCTGTATCCAAGTAAACGGTGTAGACACAATGTCGGGCAGAAAATACTTTTCTAACCAACCCTACCCTTTACTTAAAGACAACCTTTGACCACGACGTAAATACAAAACAAAAGAATGCGGGACAATTGCCGAAAACATTCCAGAACTTTTCTCTTGCCCCCCTCATCCAAAATGAACCCTAAAGCTTGAGAAATAAGAGTTAATTGCGAACGACTGTCGAAAGCGGTTTTCGCGTTTTGGTTTCGGGGCGATGGACAGAGGTGTATTTTCCTTCCAAACTGGAACAAGATAAAAGTCCTCAATCGAATCAAGGGCGTTCTACTCAGGGACCACTCATCACGGTGGGTCTCATAAACTATTCACTACTGAGTGATATACTGCGAGAAACTTAGTTCGCTGGTGGACAAAACGCGAACCAACGTTTTTACGTACCAAAGTTGTTTGTTTTGTTGCACAGTGGCGCTGCGGGTGTGTGATGCTTGTGGCTTTTATTTATTGACGGATTTTTACGTCAGATATGTAAAGTGTTTAGTGGAGCGAATTAGTGGAACACGCTTGTTCTGTTAACACAAGACATTTTTTTACTTTGTATCTGTTTAACTTATTTTCGTAATACTGGTTTAAATAAAGTTTATCCTATTTCTGATACCTAATAAGTAGTTTTTTTTTTATAATTTATCAATTTTGGCGCAACGTAGCGTATCTACAAGGTGGGCTGATAACCTGGTAAAGATCGCTAGTCTGAATGCGGGTGGCGCAAGACCGGTCGTTGTGGCACTCTTTGGGGGCGATCTATGTCCAAGAGCTGTTTGTCATCATACCAGCTGAGTCTTTCAGCTGGTATGATGACAGTTACGGTGGGTTGAACCAGCTAACGATTACAGTCTGATCGACGTCAAATATGGCGCCGGCCGCTGCCGCACTCGTCAAACTACAACAACACAATATATACATGTACATTAATCACAAATACAAAAGAGAAAACCACATTGCCAGGAAACGGTTCCATCTCAGCGTTGTGCTGGCCTGGTGGCCAGCGCTGGTCTTCCGATGGAACCATTCGGTGATTCCACGGCGGAGTAACACACATTTTACACTCACACAAATAGTTATTTGTGTCACAAGGGAGCAAAATAGTATATTTACGGCGAGGGCGGTGTATTGAATCCTAAACGGAGCGAGGGATCCTACAATAGAATCCTGAGCGTAGCGAGGGATTCTAACGTAGGATCCTGAGCGTAGTGAGGGATACAAGTGTTAACGCCCGAGACGAAAATAATTTTGCTACTGAGTGACACATACTATTTTTCACACCGACTATGAAGAAATTTAAAAAGATACTGTTAAAGTTAATAAAGAAGTTTTAACAAATTTTCTTAATTTTTATTACAAATTTTAAAATATTATGAAAAATTAATAAAATAAAAAAAGACCGGGTTGCACTTCGGGAGTGCCGGCAGAAGTGAAAACTCAATAACATTGTAACAGTTTTTCGATCAGGTCACGTGAAATCTTACTTAATGAATTTGACGCAAATTTATAAACAACTAGCTTCTGCCCGCGACTCCGTCCGCGTGGAACTCGTTTATATCGCGGCTCCATACAAACGTTCAACCCCGATTTCACCACTTTAGGGGATGATTTCTGGGATAAAAACTATCCTATGTCCTTCCCCAGGACTCAAACTATCTCTATACCATATTTCATCCAAATCGGTTAAGCGGTTTAAGCGTGAAGAGGTAACAGACAGACAGACAGAGACACACTTTCGCATTTATAATATTAGTATGGATTATTAATTACTTAGGCGGACGGGCCCGGGCGGCGGCAAACACAATACCAATTTGTTTTTGCCATTGCCAAATATTTTTCAAAGCTTTATCTCTTTAGGAATAACGCCCAAATTCGAACTATTCGAATTTTCTCAATAGCAGAACGGTGAAGGATGCGTTGGTATTATTACAAATTTATTTGCAGAATATGCTATTGCAAAAAGTGTTTAACGGCTAATACTCTTACGAATAGCGTTCAGTTTTGAATGAAGTCGAATCGGCTAGCAGCAAAAAGTGACCTCCTTCACATCTGATGGGGAAAATTTGTTAAATACGCGACAGTTTTGTCGCGTATTTAACAAATTTTCCCCATCCCAAAAAGTGCTCAGCGCCGCTAAAGAAGTTTTCACTTCAAAAAAAAGACTGGGTTGCACTCCGGGATTGCCGGCAGAAGTGAAAACTTGCAAATTGCTTTAATATATATAATTTAATACTGATAAGTATTAAAAAAAAAACCCTCCCCCTCCAAAGCCCTATCGGTTGCGAAATGCGACCTGTAGAGGAAAAGCGCAATACCTACAGAAATAACTTTTGCCAAAACTGAAACGGAGAACTTCGTTTGTTTCCCTCGCTCGTTCAATAAGGAGCATGGAAGACAATGCGTGTTTAAAAATTCAATTATTTTGTGAGCTTTTACTTGCTCACCAAAAAAGTACACAGGTTTTTTTATGTCATTAACTTTTCATCCAATTCCAGCCCAAAAGCTCCCAATTTCTTTTATGCTAAATAATATATTAGTTCCCGGACCTGTTTCTTTATTCAAGGGTACAAAATGAAAAGCCGTGAGCACTTCTGTAGATACATAACTTAAAACAGTAAAACAAATCCGTACGAACGTCCGATGTACGAAACGATGTGTAATACGGATATTCGACGCTACAAACTTAAGCGCAAGTCTGGGTTTTTTGCTATACATGGCGGCGCGGTCCGAACAAAGCTTCGTTATTTATTAACCCAATTTTTATTATTCAAAATATAATTTAAACCTGAAAAACGTAGCTGTCTCTTTTATATGAAGTGTTTTGAAAAGACTTAAAACTATTAAAAATAATTCAAACCGGTATATTTTTTTTTATTTACCAATTTCATTACAAGTCATCATTTATTTGCCTTTTAATCAGCTTTCATATGACACCTCATCTGTCCAAATTGGTAGAGTAATTATTGAGTTAATTGATAAAATTGAATACATGCCGCCGTCTTTGTGACGTTATAGTTATTCCCTCCACCACTTTAGAGAGCGACATACTCGGGAGACCTCATTAATCCAACGATAGATCGTAGGTCGCTCGCTGGGCCTCTCCTAAGGGAGTCCCACCAGGCAGGGCTTGACCTCGCCGACGGACGAAGCAAAAGACCCCACCGGACCTGACGGGCGTTACGCCCACCCCATCCACCCGTCCGTAGTTGCGGACGGCGCCCGATCCCGCCATATGCGGCACAGCCGCGAAAGACTTTCCGAGCCTGTGAGAACACCACAGGGCCAACGATACCACGGCGTACACAAATGATTTGTTTCATCTGCCATGAAAAGGGCTAAGGAGACTAAATTAATTTTGTAATAAGCAGTTACGCTGCTAACGAAATTATACATTTTTTAATAAAGGAAAAATTGAAAAATTTAATGCTCCGAGCCGGATTTGAACCGGCGACCACAGGCATTAATGGCCCGTCTCTACTAACCAACTGAGCTATCGGAACAATCAGGTTCGGCCACCAAATTTCTCAATCAGTTCCTTCCTACAACGCCCTGACGATTCTGACGATTTCTCAATATAATTTGAGACGTTGGTGCCGTTAAGAAGCCTAAGTCTGGTAGACGTCGCTACACGCCTCCCTAAGGCGTTGTAGGAAGGAACTGATTGAGAAATTTGGTGGCCGAACCGGTATGTTCCGATAGCTCAGTTGGTTAGTAGCGACGGGCCATGAATGCCTAAGGAGACTAATTCAGAGTACCTGCGGAATTCTTCATTTCCAAAACATTAACATACTTAAGAACCCACCAGATAGCTAGTCTAATTCGCAAACGTTAAGCTTTGGCATGATACCAAAATCGGAATCTAATCTTCTTTCCATGAACTTATTTCTTATAAGAAGAAGGAATTAAAAACCTTGAAAAGATATAGACATTAGGCGTTTTTGATCTAAATCTAGGTTTTTAGTAAAACGCCTGAAGATAACCGCTGTCATTTTTCCGTAGAATATGCGCTGAAAAGTGTCAAGTCCAGATTTAAGTCGACTTTGAAAGCGACTGAGATCTGGAATTTCTTTGCCTTTTGATAGGCAAAACACGGAGATTTTGTGATCCTACTTCCTACTCATCCATACTAATATTATACTCGTAAATGCGAAAGTGTATGTGTTTGTTTGTTTGTTTGTCCGTCTTTCACGGCAAAACGGAGCAACGAATTGACGTGATTTTTTAAGTGGAGATAGTTGAAAAGATGGAGAGTAACATTGGATAGCTTTTATCCCCGTAATCATCCCCTAAGGGGGTGAAATGGGGGGGTATACGTTTGTATGGAGCTGCGATATAAACGAGTTCCACGCGGACGGAGTCGCGGGCAGAAGCTAGTAAATATTATAAATGCGAAAGTTTGGATGTTTGTTACTCAATCACGCTTAAAACAGCTTAACAGATCTAGATGTGTACTAAGATAGTTTATAGCCTTGATTAAAATATATGATAGTTTTTATCCCGAGTCCACCCAGACAAAGTCGCGGGCGGAAGCTAGTTAAATTATAATGAAACATAGAACGGAGATTAAAAAAAAAAACATTTGCAGTCAACATAAATAGGTAACACTGTAACTGATTCTTACAGAAGTTTAAAATAATAATCACAGCATTATGAGTACACATACTAAGTTAAGTAATTTACTTACCATTTTCTTGTTCTCATAATCCTATTCTGCACCAAACCAAACAAGACAGAGTACGAGAGTATAAAAAAAAACAAATAAAAACACCATTATTTTACCACAGTAAAATAACACAGTACCTATTGTGGTATATTACAACACTTTTTAACCCAGCAACAAAATAAATATCGTTCTACGTCGCCGTAACATTCCCGTAAGACCACTGAGCAAGACAATACACAATTTAAAAACCACAAAGATACTCGTAGTTAAAGTATACAGGTTGAAACCAATTTCGCGACCGTGTGTTATATTTGAGCTAAATTGCAGCTAGACCCAAGTAAAGCCGCAGTTACACTGGGATAGCTGACGTGCAAGTTACTTTTAAATAACACAATAAGGACTTCATGCTATGCAACTTATCTACACTAATGTTATAAATGCGAAAGTAACTCTGTCTGTTTGTCTGTTATCTTTTCACGCTAAGATACTAAACCGACGAAATATGGCGTGGAGAACTAATAGTGTTAACACCGGGAAAGAATTAAAGGGAAGCATCTCGGAAATCAGCCCCTATGGAAGTGAAGTGGGGCCGAAGTTTGTATGGAGGTACAATTTAAAGGAGTTCCACGCGGTAAAGTCGCAGCCAAAACCTAGTGCTACATAATTTCGTAAATAACCGAATGTTTCCGCGGTAAACACAACACCAAAGATAAATGAGTTGTTGCATATCGTAAAATCGTTTTAAATTTCTAAATTTTCGCCTATCTGTTATAATACAGATAACTGGAAAGTTGCAAGTAATATCGACACCATGCTTCGAATTGCCCACTCGACCACAGATTCGCATTGTGGAACGGTATAATGCGAGTGGCTGTCATAATCGCATATGTTGGCTTAAGGGCACATTCACACGATGCCAGTCCTAACGGCGTTTACCTTAGTGGTGTAACCTGCTTACTATGCAAGCTTACTGTCCTTTATCTTTAAGCTAAGGAGTAAGCGGGGAGGTCTATTTGCAATATTAATTTCTGAATTCTGTATGTGGTTTATCGGTGCTATAAAATCCGTGTTATGCAAACTCATCATAGGCCTTTACGTCTATTTCAGACGATTTAAACATTGCTATGGAGACACCGTTTTTGGTGACTGTGAAGACCGATACGAGACCGGCATGGTCTTCCACATTTCTGGCAAACAAAATTCATGCCCTGGTCTCTGGTCCCCGTCTGTTGTCTACGCAACTTTCTATTGGCTAGTGTCTCGAACCAGATTTCATCGCACAAAGCTCTACCGGACGGTTTGACGCGGACAACGCGTTTGCGCCATTGATCTCTGTCGTCGGCAAGCTTTTCCCAGGCCTTACAGTCAATGTTAAAAGTAGCCATGTCTCGCTTAGCGCAGTCCTTGAAACGCAACATCGGTCTCCCAACGTTTCTCTTGGCGTTTGCTACTGCACCAAGCAAGACACGACGAGGTATTCTAGATGGTTCCATCCGGTGCACATGCCCCAGCCACCGCAAACTACCTGTCAATTATACATAAACAATACATCAAATAATAATTTAAATGTAATATTAAAAAGAGGAGGTCAGTAAGTTTTTATATAGGGGTAATCGCAGAAACTACCATATCAGCCCAAAGACGTCCACTGCTGGACATAAGCCTCAACCAAAGAGTGCCAAAGTGATCGGTCCTGCGCCACCCTCATCCAGCGGGCAACCTTTACCACGTTGTCAGTCCACCTTGTGGGCCGCGTAGCGTACCGACGTTGCCTCTTCCGATACGTGATCGCCACTTGAGAACCTCTCCGACCCAACAGCCAACGGTTCTGCTAACAATGTGACCCTACCTGCTAGGAACTGCCTACTTATCCGCTTTCTGAAATTTTGTAGTATGTAGAATAGACCTTTGGGATGAGAATACGCTGTATTTATCCCAGGGTTTCGGGTGGGTTTTCTGTCACATGCGCTGACATCTAGTTAACAACAGGTGTTTAACTGTCTCGTCATCATCGCCATATCAGCAAAAAGTCCATAGGCCTCCCCCAAAGAGTGCCAAAGTGACCGGTCCTGCGCCACCTGATTCCAGCGGACTCCTGCAACCGTCCGATACATAACCGTCTAATGTGATTTATATGAACTGTATATAGAATGTATACATTTTATCGTGCTTTTTTTATCACACCTCATTGTTGCAAAATAAGCAGCATCGTTGAGTACGTATAAACGTGAATGTGACCCAAACATTTACTCAAATAACTAAGATACCGTATTTTTCACAGCGAATTATTGAAAAGCAACGAAAATTGAAATGCATGCTGACACGATTTTAAATTTATTTACCGCAACACACACCTAAGTCCACGGTCAAGGCAAGCTCGCTCGCCCAGTGTAATCCAGACTTAAGCCAGCAGATGTGTAGCATTGTCGCAAGTCATGTCGTTCTTGTTCAAGACCTTGATAGCACAATGGGGACTAAGCTTCGCGCTTTAGACGCAAGGATCCAAGAAATTCTACAATACACACTTTATTGGACAAGAGAATTGAAATAGGAGAAATGCGGTCTTATTTTTCACTTTGCTCAGCTTTGGAGTGATCTGGGTAGGCTTTAGGTTTATTTTGTGTAGTTTAATATTTTCTGAGCTTTTGTTTACGACTACGAATCTACACCATAATGAGGGCTTTGTAAATTTGTATACCACCCTTACCTATAATTAATTTTCAAAGGACGGGATATGATTACGGCTGTCTATGTTTGTATTTAGGTACGTGTGGTCCACTGTAGCATTTATGATGTAGAAGGGCCATTTTACGGAAAGTTGTACAGTCAGCATCCAAAGTAGCTACGCAAACGAAGACTTCGAAGTCCTTATTAAAAGGGAATAAGACTTGACTTTTTTTTAATTTTGATATAATCGGGTTTTTTCTACTCAGAATCGAGAGCACTTTCGAACCTAATAGGAGAAAAAAACTGTCCAAAATGTTACATATAATTTTCTGGTTTCCGTTCCGGGCAACAACAAGCTTAGTATAGAAACGGTAACGGAATGGAATAAAAATCTTGGGACAATATTTTCTTGTATAACATTCGAAAGTGCTCTTGATTCTGAGTAGAAAAAACCCGACTAAAATATCAAAATAAAAAAAAAAGTCGAGAGTACCCACAACTTTCCGTAAAATGGCCCAGAACCGTTTTGATGGTATCAATCGATTCGAAATCATGCTCCGGGTGGTATAGGCTACCTTTTTTTATAAAAAAACAAAGTTTTTTTCAGTAAGATTTTCGTAGTGTGGATACAGTTTTTTGAGCTTTATTTTCTTGTTATATTTCCAGTGCAGTTTCCTTGGCAGTGCTTTTAAGGGCAAATAGTTGTGCAACGATCATGTCTTTTGTCTCTCAGTCTTGTATTTAAGATGCTTAAATACAAATAAATAAAATCCATTGACTTCGATCAAATACCGGCAATCTCAGAGATTCGTTTTTATTATAAGTGCTCATAGACTCCGTATTCCGTTAGTAACGTAGCTAGTGGGCATTCTAGCAAATGTCACATTACAACTAAAAGCTCACAAAATAAACAGGAGTGTTTTATTGAGATTTCTAGTGAGCGTTCGAGTCAGCATTTTATAGCTTGGCAATTTCGTTCGTGACACTCCCATGGTCCGTGCGGGGGGCAGGGGACGATGACGTGTTACTCGCCGCTACACACGATTATGATTTACGTAACGAATATGTCTGCGGATATCCCCTAACAATATTCTAATTTGTTTATAAGAAATTGTGTAGTTGTGATACCGAGTAACCATTAGGAATAAATTATTAGTTGATTTATGTAAGTAATTTATATTTTTGACGGCCGTTTACATCTTAGCCACTAAGTTTGCCAGATTAACATCATTTTGATGTTCCATTGAAGTTGGATCTTCCTTAAGTTTTGTAAAATGGCTATATACATTATATACAATTTGTTTGGCTTGACGTCCAATAACTTTGCCTATCGGCGGACTCATCGTTGCGTAGCAATCTCATGTGCGTTTTGTTACGACCGGCCGTACCCATGTACACATGTTACCAACTTACCACCAACTGCACCGGCGGCCGACTGACGCTCCTGACTAACAGCCCCGCCGCCCGCACACTTCATACCCCCGCTGTCCTTCGTCCCCCGTCGCCCGCGAACCATGGGAGTGTCACGAACGAATTTGCTAAGCTATAACGAAACGACAGTAAATTCGCTTCGAGGTTTCGGTCAAGTCGAGCAATTATGTTATAGTTCCGATACCTCTCCATCCACACCTCGCGCACATTTACTAAAGCGTTCAGAATGATCGTGGTGTCCGTAGCCATGTTTGGCTCTGTACCGTAAAACGGGGTGAGTAGGGACAAAACTGACATTCAAACCTCGTTAACATTTTATTTTTACATATGAAAACTGAATGTTTTGTATAAGAGTGGTCCGGACGTTTGTATTTTAGTTTTTTTTTTATGATTTTGGGTAGTTCCATTTTATAACTTTAACGATAAACACAAAATCCCACCGCACCCCGTAGTCCCTCGTAGTTTGGGTGAGATGGGTTTTCATACACAGGTGATTTTGGAAGATTGTTGGATCGATTTTTTTTTATTATGAATATTACTATAGCTCCATTTTAAATTACATTATTTAGGTAGCAGTAGCCTTAAAATCCCATATCACCCCCCTTTCATCCCTTCTCTCCCCATTCATAAACCAACTCTCCTCGCGATCCCTACTCACCCCATTTTACGGTACTTGGCTCTGTTTCTTCGTCAAATTTAAAAACGGCGAATGGTCAACGTTCTGTTACATGTGAATGCTCAAGTAGGTATCTCTCTACATCAGCACCTCAAAAACTCTGCTGTACACACTGGGTCAGCGTTGGCGCGGAGCAGAATGCAGCTATGCGTTAGAGGAAGAGGCCTTTATTTCGTTCTCAAGCGTTTGCATAGCCGCATCCTGCTCACGCGCCGTTGGCCCAATGTGTACAGCAGGCTTTAGGTGATTAATGTCCTATAAGATGTAGTTTTACTTCGAGTTTCATATTGTAGTATTTTATTATGATCCCAAGGAAGTTACAATGTAGTTTTACAAAACACAAAACTTAAAGGTACATAAAGTAAATCAAGACACTGTCACAAACAAAAGCCGGCTTAACAACTTATTCTAAAATTATTTTCATATCATATTTTCTTTCAGATACCTATCACATACGTGTTATGGGTACTAGACGACGATATATATAATAGATATAAATACTTAAATACATAGAAAAACATCCATGACACAGAAACAAATATTCATGCTCATCACACAAATATTTGCCCTTACCGGGATTCGAACCCAGGACCTTCAGCTTCGTAGGCAGCGTCACTACACACTAGGCTAAATGGTCGTCAGATATACAATACAAATATTCTTTATTGCTAACCAGAAATAATACATAATAGAAAAATAGAGGTAAATTAAACATAACGATGGTAGACAACAGGCGGTCACCATAATTTACATCTGTGACAACAATAAATAAAGGTTAGTTACATGTCTACCGCAAAATTAATTCTAGGACCCACTCGCAGAGAAGATTCCTGGAGAATTCATAACAACCAAGAGATCAAAGATCTAGTGTCTGAGCCGAACATCATAGAAGAAACCAAATCCTCAAGACTTGGCTCGGGCACGTAGTTCATGTAGGTGACGAACTGCCACTCCGGTGGAAAATCAGCTTATGGGGACTTGACGACGATATAATTAATAGATATTTTGCTAGGCAGTGGTTGGTGGTAGAGATAGTGGCCACTGCCTGGCAGTATTAAGATTTTTTCTTTTCGACGATTCGATTCGACGATCGCTTTAGCCTAGTAAGTAGTGACCCTGCCTACGATGCAAGAGGTCCCGGGTTCGAATCCCCGTAAGGGCATTTATTTGTGTGATGAGCACGAATATTTGTTCCTGAGTCATGGATATTTTCTATGTATTTAAGTATATATTTATCTATTTAAGTATGTTTATCGTCGTCTAGTACCCATTGTACAAGCTTTGCTTAGTTTGGGATTAGGTCGATTTGTGTAAGATTGTCCAAAAAAAAAAAAAAAAAGATATGGATGGGAGAGTAGAAACTTCACCCCAGAGGGGTTTACGGCAGTCCACACTCAGAGAGACTCTGAAGTACTGTCTATACAATAGTTATTTATTCATGAACTCACGCGATATATAAGGTGCTAACAAATTAGGTACCAATACTTGTAGAGCTGATAATACTCGTCTCTAGGAGTAGAGTTAAGTATGAAACATTTAAAAGTGTGTATCACTTTTTGGAGATAATTAGGTATACAACGTTACTGCGTAAAAACACCCTGTTAATGAGATAGTCAACAATCAATCATTGACGTATGTCACAAACGACGATGTTCACTTGACAGATAGTGTTTTAACATCTCGTCAGTTGAATGCACAGGCTGATTATGTTTGGTCGAAATTTTAATTTTTTTATTTTGTACCGGAAATTAAAACAAAAATATCATATGAAAAGTTTTCTTAATTTCTATTTAAAGTCAATTGTTTTGATGTAATGTAACACCTCTTAAAATATTGGTATTTAATTTGTTAGCACCTTATATATAGGGTGAATCCTAAGTCGTTAACTGAAATATGTGTTTCTTAATGTTTAACTTTAGTTTAAACATGTGGACGTGACAATAGGCAAAAATATGTAAACGTTGTTTGTTAATTCGTAATTATTATTTTTTTACTGTGTCTTATGGTCACCCTAATTGCTACGTTAAACTGTCACTTTAAGCTACAGACCAAGTCATTATGAATATGGTGACCATAACGTTGGTGTTTTTGCTATTTAAAATTATTATCTATAAAGTTTAATTGTTTGCTTCTAGTTATAAAATGCAATGCATTTGCCTTAAAATACTGCGATAGACACCAAAATTTCTGTTTACCACTTATGCTTCACCCTGTATACCAGTAGCAACCTGTAAAATCATGTATACCTCTCGCACGTAATTAATCTATGGTTTTATACAATATCGAATCATTACGACAGAATATGCCTAAATGCCTACTCGGCAAAGATATCAATAACTAAATAGGTACATGGAAAACATCTAAGAATCAGAAACAAATATTCATGCTCATCACACAAAAAGTTGCCCTTACCGGAATTTGAAACCAGGATTAGGTTCGGATACAGCTAGGGACCTACTAGGCTAAGCCGGTCAAAAATCTACCACACCAAACCGCGCATAAATACCTAACACGACTCTTTTTCTCCCTAGACTAGAAACTAGAACTAGGACTTTTGCTAGGACGTACTAGATATTTTTCCCCGCTTTGTAAATGCAGACATTAATGGTGGTACTGTACTAAGATGGCTCCAGGGTCGAAAAAAATTGACTTATTTAATTTTTCCACGTTACAGTTCAAAAGTGAATCCTATTTATAAGTAAAATAAAGGCAAAAATTGAACCAAAGTCATGCGCGCCTTATGAGATTCCAGAAGTGAGTATTTTTTATGCACACTCAAGCCTGCCACAAAATTACACATTTAAGTATGCCATGAAAAGGCCTCTCTTAAAGTAACAAAATGTCCTACATTTTATACACACTCAATACTGATGCTTAAAATGTAATCAACTTCGGGACTCTGTTCCTCTGTATTTGACACGCCCCAAAGTTACACGACAACGGTGAGCAACAAAAAAATATTTGAGGATTTTTTAACCAAAAAAGTAATTAAGAAGATGCTAAATTATCTCGAATGAAATGAAATTAAGATTTGATTTTATTGGTTCGAGAGAATCATCTTGAGAGAGTTGATTTCTGTACCATTCCGGAGAATGGCGGTCTTTCTAATGAAGTAATGAACTTTAATTGTGATTCAAGATTTTTTCCTTGTGAGAGAATTTTATCGCCTCAAAGAGCTTAGCTGTAACTAAATAGCATATCATTCACGAGGCCTTCACTACATAGCCTACGTAGTCGTGCCTACTCCAGAGGGGGGGTGATCGCGTGACTCAACTGTCATCCTCCCATACCAAAAGTGACATTTAGATCTACCTGACGTACGTAATACGTTACGTGATTGAACTGCTGATCAAATAAGTTTCTGTCAAAAAACTAATTTTTGGTACAAGCTTTTATTGCCTACTGTACTTTTCTGTATACCGTCATCAATTTCTCGTTGAGACGATTCTAAAGAGCCCAAACATAACGGGGTTACGTCCGTTAAGTTCTGAATTCCCATGGCCACCTTCTGTCTCCATCATCAGATCAGGTCGATGGTACCATAATATTGAATTGTCATCCAAACTATACTTAAACCCATAGATAATTTCAATTTTTCTCAATCGGATGAAGATATCTGCTTCAAAATTGAGTTGCAAGATTCCACCCGTAAAAAGAGTCGGTCAAAGTCGTGTGTCTGTCTGGTGATATGCAACATTTTATGGCAATTGGCATTTGATTCTTACTTCTGCTGTTCTAGTAATTGTATATATATATTTCTTTATTCCCTATATTTCTGAGAATCTTTCCATTCTGCGGCGCTACCACGAACTTCGAAAGTCGAAGTTCGTAATACATGCATCCCTGTTACTCGAGTAAAGGAGTGCGATAGAGATGGAAAAACCCGAAATTCGACATTTGAAGTTCGTGGTAGCGCCGCTGCACCGAAAAACTCGTTTCGAATATTTTTATTTTATAAATGTGTTCTGTTTTCTCATAACAAGGAAGAGACAGCGTGCCTCCGAAGCTTCAGTCCGGAAATTGATAAAAATACTCCAAAATCCGCGTTGAATTATTTTATTATTTATTTATTATTAGGTGTCACAAAATGTTTTTTGTTATGACTTTGTATTATTTTCTCATAAGTTTGATATTATATTTATTTACCTTCGCGCAAACCGGGATTGACCGCTCTTAGAGAGCCTCCACAGTTATACACATAAAAGAAATGAAATAAAATCTTATCGTGTCTGCGTAGTGTCGTAGTGTGTAGCACGCTTGACTCGGCAAGCCCCGGCCTGCCAACCAACTCGTCAGGAAACCCTTTATTTCGTCGCTTCGACAATAATGAACTATTACGTACCAATTTGAACGTGCACGACGTTGTAAATATATACCACCTTGGCATTACCATATACTCTTGTGAAATAAACTTCATTTTATTTTAAAGCTAACACATAATAAACAGAATAAAACCAAATACACAATTGTGTACTTTCCTCATGTATACATTTATACACTTTTTGACGACCGGTTAGTCTAGTGGGTAGTGACGCTGCCTACAAAGCTGAAGGTCCTGGGTTCGAATCCCGGTAAGGGCAAATATTTGTGTGATGAGCATGAATATTTGTTTCTGAGTCATGGATGTTTTCTATGTATTTAAGTATTTCTATCTATTAAATATATCGTCGTCTAGTACCCATAACACAAGCCTTATTGAGCTTACTATGGGACTAGGTCGATTTGTGTAAGATTGTCCCCTAATATTTATTATTATTTATTAAGTACTATTATTTATTATAATGTAGTGTTGCTATATTGATGGTCAACAATCAAATAATTAGAATAAAGTGTACAGGACAAAATTAAAATCATAAAAAGATAACAAATTATGAGACAGAAAAGATTTTTTTTTTGACAAGCAATAGTCATCAATAGAATCCTTACACTTTAATAAAAACTAATTGTAACTTAACTAAACGTAACTTGAACAGCAATTAACGTGATTTGCCATACAAAGGTTAGTACAAAGATAATGCTGCATCGTCAAAATACTGTCAATTTGTATGAGCCGATTCGACAGCGAGGTCCGCTTTAGTAGCTAGTCCCATACAAACATTTCATCAAACCAGAAATCTGATTCGAATGGCATTGTGAAAAAAAATTGTCAAGGAGCCAATTCATATTCAATTTAAATTCCATTTTAATAATACCAGAATCGTAACCCAGGTGTACGAAAGGACGAAGCGATAAACGAAAGAACGTCTTCCAGAGAGCTCATAAATATTGTAATAATTTTTCGTCGAGTACACAAAGTCAAACATAATATATTTAACGATTTTCATAACATGTAATTTGTCTGTCAGTTTAACTTTGAAATAACTCATGCTTCAAAAGCTGAAATAAGCAAATAACCATCCATCACACTTATTGCAATAAATTTGCTTCATATTAAGTTGATACGAATGTATTTTTTATTGCAGATATTTTAGATTTACACTGTATTAATACTTTACGCAAAATAATATACATGTAAAATAACCACATAAATAAAACATTAGTTTCTATAACAAGACCCCATTCCAACGTAAGCGGTGTCCGATTTCCATCAGGCGGGCAGTATGCTCGTTTGCCACCGTCCTGGTATAAAAAATCTACTCATTCCCAATTTAACAAAATCTCATTTGTATAGGTAGATTTGGACGACTGTCTCTTTCTCGACTTGAAGTTCTCATAGAAGCTTGGCAAAACTTTCCGTTATTTTGTACTTATTAGAAAAAGAAGCTTCTGTCAAAAATTTCATTTTTGGTACAAGCTTTTATTGCCGAGTGTACTTTTCTGTATACCATCATCAACTACTCATTGAGACGATTCTAACGAGCTCAAAATCAACGGGGTTACATCGGTTAAGTACTGAATTACCATGACCACCATCTGTCCCCATCATCAGATCAGATCGATGGTACCATAATATTGAATTGTCATCCAGACTATACTCATACCCAAAATTTCAGCTCAATCGGTCACCGGGAAGTGGGTCAAATTTAACTTGCAAGATTTGATTACAGACAGACAGACAGACAACGGGACAGGTCAAACTAAATAAAAGCTTTTAAAAACTGCAAAGGTTTAAATTTGACAGAGGAAACAGGGGAGTATCCCGGATAGATATTCTAGTTTTGTATGGACCGAGTACCAACCAGTATGCGAATTAACAAAATCTACCTATTAGAGTGAAAGGGAGGAGAGAGTGTCTCGATTAGCTTTTGTTTAATGCAAACCTCTATTTCCTCCTAATGGTATCCCTAATATTCACTTAGCGAGGGTACTCGTCGCCCAACTAACCAATAAAACCTTACCAAAATCCATATGTCCCGGAACGCCCCGAATCACGACTCATAAAATGTATATGACGTACATTACATAACGTAGACGAACGTATACGTGCCAGCAGTCATGAATATTTAACGTCATTTTGCTTTGTGTTTTCGTAAAAGAAAAGTCAAATTCGTCAAACGCGATGGGGGAATGATATGTGTAATTTTATTCAGATATGGATCATTATCGCGAAGGCCTTATAACTTTATAAGTATGAAGACATTAATTCCAGAAAATTCTAGCAGGATACTCGCTGACAGCGATCTAGGCATTTTTTATCTTTAATTTTTATTTTATAGTATTTCTATCTGTGATTAGATATGAAGTTGTTGTTATATTGTTTGTAGTGTAGTTTTTGTGTTATAAATATTTCTAATATACCAGGATCGAGATAAGATTAATGTTTCGTTGCTTAAATGTTTCGTTTGAAATTTAATAAAACGTATGAATCTCAGTTAATCTGTTGTTCCCGGTTGGTGTCTAAAGGTATATATTTATACTGCTTAATTTATTTCAATGTCGCTAGGTCAGATAACCATGCTAATTAACTAGCGCCTATGTCAATTCTTGGATTTAGTAGCCGAGCAGATCCCAAGCTCATGTTGAGATCTGAGAAGGAACAATTTATTGTATATTGAAATTGTGTTCCCACTGAAATATCATTTGATACGAGTATGGTGGCTTTTCGGTGAAGGACAACATCGTGAGGAAACAGGTCTTGTCCCAATAAGGTCTAGGTTTCCCTCTGAGATGGAATGTCAATTAGCAGTCGCTTTCGTAAAACTAGTGCCTACGCCAAATCTTGGAATTAGGTGCCAAAGCGGATCCCCGTATAGTTTCAGCACTATCAAGAAAAACGCTAGGTGGATGATAATTGAATAAAATGTGTACTTACCTGTATTTTCTCAATCTAAGGAAATCGTAGCGTTTAATTCGAAAAGACATTTACTCACTGCCGGAATAGCAAGTCGCACTGGGAAGAAACTGGTTAAAGTGTACATCTGGAGCATAACTACGGCTGCGAAACGTGGACCATGGCCCAACGGGACAGAGAAAGACTGGCGGCGTTTGAAATGTGGTGTTGGAGGAGGTTAGAACGGATCAGTTGGACAGAAAATAAAATGAATGAGGAGGTACTGGATATAGTCAATGAAAAAAGAAATCTGATAGGAATTGTTGAAAACAGGAAACGAAAAATTATAGGACACACGATGACTGGATGAAAACAATAATAGAGGGAAAAATAGAAGGGAAAAGGAAAAGCGGAAGGCCGAGGAAATCTTACATGGAGCAAATGAAAGACAAAATAAACGCTTCATCGTATAGAGAAGTAAAAAGAATGGCGGAATGTAGAATAAGTTGGAAATTACTCCACGGATAAGAGCCTCGCTCTTAAATAAGAAGAAGAAGAAGCTACCATTCGGTTTATACCATTCTCCCACAATTACTGTGGCGGTTTTTATAAATAACCATGGCATTTCCGTGGCATTATTGAGGCAATCATGCGGAGTTGCGCCGCAACTGTTGCGGTCAGAGCCACGAATTAAGCCTTTTCCCCCACCTCATAAATTTTCCATTGACAGGAGATTACTGCTGAGAGGGAATTTTAATAACAGGGTTCGGCGTGGCAGGAATCAGCTGTGAAAATTGGTTCTTATTTTAAAAATGAAAGTGTTTTGCTTTGCCGTAGAACGCAAAGCGTGATTCCATCTGACTTCATTGACAAAGAGGGACATATTTTTCCCTTGGATGTACTTTGTTACTTTTTTATATTCATATCCCTCTGACATGTCTAAGACGTATCACATTTTCCCATACGAAGAAAAATTATTTTCGTTGCGTGACAGATACCTATACTACGACAAAACTCTACATGAGTTAAGATGTGCCAACTTTAAGGACAGAATTAAGTACCCTCTAATATCAAGTGCAAAAATATGAATCGATTTAACAAAAATGTACCAAAACCTTAATCCGCTCATATGAGTATAAATCCAGCTTTTTAGTGGTCAAAATACATTCAAATACCCTCAGCTCGAACTTGGCTAGCTTTTTTGCCATTTTTCACGGCATGAAAGAATAAAAATAATTATTCGTATAAGAAAGCAATTAATCATCATAGAGAGGGCGTTAATTTGAACGTCGAGCGAATTTTACGGCAAGGCTGATTCTGTAGCATGAATTTATTTCATAAATTAAAACTAATTTAGAAACGTTTCTATTGAATTATACTCAGTTAAAAATGAAGTCTACAACGCTGATTATTTTGTGATTGTAACACAGTATTAAGGGTAACCTTCCACGGCTTTTATGGGACGTACGCACTTTTTATGCAAGTCTCTGAATTAAACACGCGATTAAAAAACTACTGAGTTAACTAATGATCCATCGAAGGTACTCGTGACCTGTCTACTTGGTAGAAATTGGAGCATAATTTATCCATTAGAGAGCTGTCCTTGGGTAAGTTTACCAATCAAACGTCTTTCCTTGAGCACTAGAAAGAAAGTAGAATTAGAAAAAAACGAATTCAGAAGAGCACTTCTGCGCAACCACGAACACTGAAAAGAGTGACCGACAAAGTAAATAACTTTTCTTTGCCTCTTTCCCGGTATCAATTTTAAGGAGTACAATATATAATTTGATTATGTTCATACGGGGGTGGTGGAACCATAGGAACTGGAGTCAGAGCCAGAGCCTAAATTAAGCGTTGATTTATCGGAGTCGGAACCAGAGTCGGTGTTGAAACTGGAGTCGGATTCGGAGTCACAATCGGAATTATAGCCTAATATGGAGACGGCGTTAGAAGGGTTAATAATACTGTTGACACGTAAAACTATGTTTTATAAAGGATTAAATGAAATGAAATGAATTCGAAAAGCTACAGGTCAAAACATGTAGGTGCGTGCCACGAAGCCGAACCGATGCGCAGCGTTCAGCTCCGATAAAACTACGATTTATTTTTTTCGGAATCGGAGGCCGAGAGGTAAAATAAATCAGAAGTTCTGATTAATTGGAATCAGAGTTGAAACTCCGTAAGTCCGTAACATTTCTATGTAGTTTATACCACCTTCTTAAGCGACTCATAATTCTACAGGTAGGTAACTAAAATGTAAAATAACACCAAATCCAAAGCTAACCACTGCGAACAGGGTCATTAATAAAACCCTGCTGCCTATTTAAATGAAAATTAATATTCTCCAACCGTCTCATTTTAATGGCTGCAGATTTGTAAGCTTTCTTACTTATATACTTAATTATAATAAGCGATTTTACTCCTCATTCCCAAGAAGATAAGGATAAGTTTTGACTGTGACGTCTGTACAGGTAGGTAATTTGTTTTGACGTGATTTAGTGGTTAAAACGTGAGGATTTTTAAGTGAAGAAAAAATGGGTCGGCGAACGGAATAATTCTGAATGGCAAAGTACTGTTCAAGGGTTAAGGAAGCTACGGCAACCAAAGGAAATGCCCTCGTTTCTTTTTTAACCCTTGTAACTTTTTAAACCTATTTATTTAATATTACAGGGTGTCGCCCGTGTCGGTTCAGTTTCAGGTGAAGAACAGAACGAGTTCCTTGATCTTGGTGTGTTATGAGTTTACAGGTGCTGATAGACTTGACTATTCACATGTCACAGAACATCAAAGCGCTCATAGCCTAGCGGCGCCTGGGTGACCGCCTGATGTTTGAGTGGTTAATATAAATGAGCGCTTCCGTGCTTTGGAAGGCACGCTAAGCAGTTGATCCCGGCTGCTGTCTATGACAGTAGTCGTTAAGCCGAGTTAGAGGCCTTCGGGCGGCTTAAGAACTTTTGACAGTCGAGTTGCCCACTCACTTGACAAAGGGGGGACAACTGTCACTCGCGTCCACAGGAGTTACCTACCACAACCCTGCACGTGCCCCTGGGTGGTACTAAAGAGTGACAAACTTTAAAAGGCCAAGATAATGTATGCCATACGATTAAATAAAATAAAAAAACAGAACATCGAGCATTCCCCGTTTTCAAACTTGTCGGACTCAACTACGAACAGAGGCCAGCATAGGAGAGAGGCAACATCGCTACGAACATTTCACGGTCATTTTAGCGAACGCTCGCTCTAGTGAATGTTGTGCG
Source organism: Epinotia ramella (assembly GCA_947578815.1). Lineage (NCBI taxonomy): Eukaryota > Metazoa > Arthropoda > Insecta > Lepidoptera > Tortricidae > Epinotia > Epinotia ramella. Next base: position 1,476,480 of record OX388221.1, read on the forward strand.
AGCGGTGCGGGGAAAAGAAAAGACGGTGGATTAAAAACAAAATTGCTCGGGTCGGCAAAACGTTAGAAGCAAAACTGTCGTTTTGCTGCTCGTTTGCTCGCTCCTGTTTATTTTGTGAGTCATGCTGTAGAGTGCGAGCACAATAACATTTGTATGATATATCTATCTGTGGCTGGTCTCAAACGGATGAACCGATTTGAGGGCGATTAAATTGAAAGTCTTGTCTGTGGAAATGGTTTTGAAATATGGTTGTGACGGGGTTTTTTATTTTTGATTATTCGAACGTAACGAACGTTAAATTTTACAACTTAGTCACTTTTAGTCTTTACTATTATTATCAGTAATAACCTATTTTAATATTTTTTGTTCTCATTGTTTTATCCTGTTATTGTATTCATAAGCCGCTATATGGATAGTATATCTGTCGAACAGTTTTGTAGTTAGCAACAATGTTATTCCTGTACAGTAATAGGTATTTCAATGGCACTGAGATTCAGCAAAATATTAAAGACTATTCCCAAAGCAGACCTATTTCCAAGTATTTCTATCTTAATGCAACATTCAACACACAATTTCAAAGACAGCATGTTGACTGAATACAATTTTAATAAGCTTAAAGTTTTAGTGAACGTGTGAAATTTCAAACAATATGAATTGAATATCTTGCGTTTTCGTGGCAGAGAAACCATTGTCTCTGCATACGTTTTGAAACAATAAGATACCTAATTCATGTTTTGTACACATGAGACTACTATTTATTCAATGCAATATTTGGTATTTAGAGCTATACATTGAAACATTATGAGATTTTTCAAAGGCTACTATGAAATAAAATAATTTACTTTAAGTACATTGTGTGTAAGCGCAACGAGTGGTGATAAATTAAAACACTACCAAAGGGAGTGTTTTAAATCGACACGAGTTGCGAATTACCTATTCGCACAGTGTATCGTACAACGTTTTACTGTACATTATGGCTCTTTAAACTTTCGACATATGCACGGAAAGTGCTCTTTCCGCACTAGTGATGCGGGAAAGTAGCACCATATGTAGGTACTGTAAAAGAATTTTCCAAATAGGTTCAGGCGTCTTCGAGTACCTAATCGGGGAACATACATAAAAAATAAATGACTCCGTCGAATTGTAAACGACCTCCTTTTTTGAATTCGATTAATTTAATATATAAAAAAACTCTTATTCAGTTATCAGTCCCAAAAAACATATACATGTATCTCTTGAACATGGTTTATAAATATAAATATTTGCACAATTTAGACAATCTTACACAAATCGCCCTAGTCCCAAACTAAGCAAAGCTTGTACTATGGGTACTAGACAACGATAAACATACTTATATACATAAATAAATACTTAAATACATAGAAAACATCCCTGACTCAGGAACAAAATATTCGTGCTCATCACACAAATAAATGCCCTTACCGGGATTCGAACCCGGGACCTCTAGCTTCGTAGGCAGGGTCACTATCAACTAGGCTACGGCTACCGGTCGTCAAAGACGGTTTACAAGTAGACTTTCACTTAATAAATCAATCAGTTATCGTTTTAATCGCAAAAACACAATTTCAGACGTCCATTAAACTAACTTTAAACCCTAACATATTTACGACCATAACCCGTACTATAATAATATGAAATACGACCGGCCATTTTTAAGACCCTTCTACAAAACTACCACTTCTCTTTTATTATATTTTACCCTGAGACACAGCGGCTCATTTGAACTCGACAAAGGAGCGGCGAAATAAAAAAAGAAACTCGAGCCCTCTGTTTTGACATCTCTTAAAAATGGCCCAATACATCAGCCCTGGCAGCTGGGAAGAGAAGTGTCAGTGGATGTGGTATAATAATGTTGTGTGTGCACAGTTTAAAAGCTCTGTGTTTGACACTTTTTGCACATTCTTTAACTCTTCTCCTTTGAAGAGAGCTGACAAATTTAAATACCTAGGTCACTCGGTCGCTGAAACAATTACTGATGATGTGGACAAAGAGCGGGAACGCCGGGCGAATATGCGTCCGCTGTAACATGTTGGCCCGCAAATTCGCACGTGCTAGTAGAGAGGTGAAATTAACTCTATTTAAGCCTTTTGTCAACCACGTGCGGTCTGTGGACTAGCTTCACCAAGCGGGCGTATGGCGCTCTGCGCGTCCAGTATAATGATGCACTCAGGATGCTGTTTGGGCTTCCGCGGTATTGAAGTGCTTCGGCTATGTTCGCTGATGCTCAGACAGGCTGTTTTTACGCTATCATGAGAAAACGCAGTTCCTCAACCGCAGCCGCGGCAGCTTAAACAACATCTTGAGCACGCTAGCCCAGCGCTGGGATACGCCGATTACTGTAATTTCTAGCAAAATATGGATCAAGTTGTCCGTTTTTTTTTTTTTGATTGGATTTGATTTGATTAACTCATTCGCTGACACTGACTTGAACTCCAGTGCGTTGACCTGCCACCGACTTCATACGAAGTCCAAAAAACAATAGACTTAAGACTTGCGTGGCGTGGAGTTGAAATGGTTAAATGAGTTAAAAAAGTTTTTGGATAATTTGTATCAATATTGCCCGAATTCAATTATATATTATAGACTGCGATTGCCACTTTTTGACGACGAAAAGGGGCAGCTTGATCCAAAAATGTGATTAAAAACTGTTGAGATAATAGCTCACCTTGGCTTCTAACATAATTTATTTATTTATTTATTGATAATGTTAATATATTTTAGTACTTTTTACAGGAGGTCAAAACGCAACGACAGTAGTAAGTAACTGAGCTACGTAAATCACAGCAATTTGCCAAAATAATTTAAACATTCGGTATTCCGAAAATCATGATCCGATAAAGAATTTTTTTTTCTTGACTGTAAAAAATACTAAACTTAACTTTATATAATTATATATATTTATATACTTTATCAAATAATCTGCATCAAGTTATTCTTTAAGCAAAAAACGGCTTTCGGAGTTCTGAAATATCATAGTAATGATGAAAATGACAGTACAAAAATGACTGCTTTAGGACAAATGACACTGTAAAAATGTTAAGTGTTGTTACACTAAGTAGGTACAGTCAGTCACTGGCATCAGTATCTGCCATAACGAAGCTTGCATAAATACCAGACACGCCCTGAGGTAGAGTCGTGTCAGATATTTTGGTAAGCTTTGTTATGGCAGACGTGATCCACGCGGCATAGAAGTTTGTATGTTGTAGGGGAAAGTTTATCTTCAGCTGACTGTACGTTACCAAAATAGTATGATATTAAGAGCGTTAATTATCCCACTACTGGGCAAAGACCATCTTTCTCTTCCACATATCCCTGTCCTAGACAGCCTCCCACCTTGTCTTGGCCAAAGACGTCAAGTTCATCTCACCATCTCCTAGGTCTAGCGCGACGCCGTATGCCAGAGGGGTAATTAAGTAACGTTCCGAACGGACAATCCAACTGTCATTTGTAGGGTTCCGTACCTCAAAAGGAAAAAACGGAACCCTTATAGGATCACTTTGTTGTTCGTCCGTCCGTCTGTCAAGACCCTTGTTCTCAGGAACGCGTGGAGGTATCAAGCTAAAATTTATACCAAATACTCGGGTCTACTGTCCCTTAGAGCTGTGAAAAAATCAAACTTGTAAGCCAACGCAATCAAAAGATACAGCCGTTTATGCCGCAAATTTTCGAAACTCGCAAGGGAATCAAAACCTACAGGGCACTTCCCGTAAACTCAGAATCTTGAAATTTGGTACGAACCAACGTCTTACAGCACAGATAAAGGAAAAATTGCTAAAAATGTAAATTTTTAGTTATGTCATATAATAAAAATATTTTTAATAATTTTAAAGTTACTATCCCTTTCCTCATGAACGCGTAGAGGTATTAAATTTAAATTCATATCAAATACTCAGGTCTATAATACCTACAGGTTTGTACGGAACCCTCGGTGCGCGAGTAATATTTGATATTTAAATTTACCTAACGTGCGTACAATGCGTTACGTGATCGACCAGCAGGAGATACCGTATCATTAATTTCGCGCTTCCCCCTCCCAGTATAAAGGCAGGAACTCCATGTATAATTCAAAATCGTGTCCTGTATATCATTGTGCCGGTTACCCGACGCTGAATAAGAAAGTACGTTTTTAGTGGTCCTTGAAATCCTCTATCGGAGAACGTGTCCTAATAAATAAATATTATGGGACAATCTTACACAAAGTGTTATCTACAGAACAATTATTTTTTCGAACTAAGTACAAGCTATTTTATGGAAGGTTCGTCGAAAAGAAAAGTCGTGTGTATCGACAAACGATTTCAAGGAAAACCATTTTTAAACGCAAAAACATGACCGAAATAAGTAAACCAAGTATATAAATATTTTCCCTCAACATCCTAGATAAACGAAGATACGTAGTTTGTCTGTTAAAATTGTAATGTTATATGGAATGCGGTATCTTAACATTTTACCCTGTAGTTTAACGTCACACCGGCTTTAACGTGACTATTACCGCCCCCTACAAAAAATCCCTCTTTCTGACTAGGGGAGGCGTAAAATTTCATTCTCGGGCGGTAATAAAAAAGCCTTTAGATTCAAAATTTATTGCGGTTGTCTTCGGCTCGGACGTCAAAATCCGAGATCTGAGACTTTATTTGTATTACCGCCCCCGGTGAGTAATTATTAGCCAATTTGATTTTTGTAGAATTTACACAAATCTATTCAGCAATAAAAATCTTAAAGAAAGTCCTTGTGTTTGTATTAACATGAAATAGTAAGACCTTGGAATTTCAGCCAGTCGTGACGAATCCATTTTACACACGAGTTAGACTGAAAAGCAGAATTTATTCACAGAAAACATGACTTTTTAACATAAATGTTACAAAATGAAGGACTTAATTCACGCAAATGCGCAGGAAATTGCGAGAAAAGCGTTTTACACCCTTTTTTGTGGGACCGTAGTGAAGTGTTATAAAGTGGCCGATTTCTTATAAAGCTGTCATTGGAATTTAAATCTTCTACCTAGGACGATAGAGTTGGTTTTCAAATGGACTGCTTTGATGTAATTCGGCTAACTCAAATAATCTCAAGTATAATAACTCTATTTAGGGTAATTTCTGTAAGTGTTGTAGGCAAAAACATGTTGAAGTCAAATGGGTTGGCCCCGGGTATATTTTTTATTATTAAATACATGAGTGTTTCATTTCAGCAGTTCTTTTACTTTAACGTAAAAGGTTGCTCGATAGTGACCCTAATAGGTACACGACACTTTCGTTTTTAAGTCAAGTGGTGGACAGTAGGTGTCCACTATTGGGCATTAAAGTGACAAACGTTGAGAGGTTTACTTTACTTATATGTAAATCAGTTAAAATACAGTCCCTGGGCGACCGAGCTCTGCTCGGGCAAAAAGTGAAATCCCACCAAAAACATAAATGTAAAAAAGGAGAGCCAAGTTCAATACAAAAATTATTCTCTGCTGTGGGCTTCGCCGCAAAAAGAATGGAGATCTGAGATTGAGTGCCAAGTTCTATGCAAAATCCAAATATGTAGTCTAAGGGCTGACTTGGCTGGTTTTCCCATACGGATTATATAGCCTTCGCACAAGGTGGACTGATGACCTGGTACAGGTCGCGGGAGCCCGCTGCATGCGGGTGGCGCAGGACCGGTCATTGTGGTACTCTTAGGCCTATGTCCAGCAGTGGACGTCTTTCGGCTTATATGATGATGATCATCATCATCATATCAGCCCATAGTAGTAAGCGGCCACGTTTCTGTGCCATACGTCATCACTGGTCAAAGACTCTCGTCTTGAGACACTGCGGAATATTGGACGAAAAGATGTGCCGTAGCCTCCCGAATGCTGCCCAGCCGAGTCAGATTCGACGATTGACCTCTTTCTTAAAGTTGGACCTACCTAACTGGACAGTCTGTACTAGGTATCTACAACTTCGAGCGTAAAGTGTCCGATTGAAATGGGAGTTGGTACTACATGGAGATTTGACATGATTTATGGTGATGATGATCAAGGTTTAATACAACAAATAAATAAAAATACTAGAGACTTCTAGAAAATAAAATACTGCGTTCCAAAACTCAGATAGCTGACGTAGCTTACACCCGCCAAACTTAAATGGGACTGGGCCGGGCACGTCTGCCGCATGCCAGAAGCAATTATGGGCTACAATTACCAAGTGGGTCCCACAGAACCAAATACTACGCGGTAGACCACGTAGGATATAGGGAGATGAGATTGACGTCTTTGACCAAGACGGGTGGGAGAGGCTGCTCAGGACAAGGATATGTGGAAGAAAAAGAGGGAGGCCTTTGTTCAGCAGTGGGACACTGAAGGCTCTTAAATAATGAATAATTATAACAGAAAGAGGCTTCTAGAACCCGTAAAACATTCACAAATTGTAAACAAAACACCCCGGCACTCGGATGCACGGAACATTGGGCCGCGCGTAATCACTACCCCGTTTTACCAAACTTACGAACTAAAACTATTAGTTTTCGGGTTAGACCCTTTTTACACCGGGCCTTGTTTCATATGCGGCCGAGAATGTTTTTTTTTTGTTTTTTTATTCGATCTTTGGAATCAGTTTGATGCGAAAAAGGTTGGGATTTTGTTAAAATGTCTTGTCGAGTTTTCTTTCTGGAAAAATTGTGATTTTTTGTCGCTTAGAGTTTTTTAGTTTGGATTTCAAGCTTGCTTATTAGTTCGGAGTTAACGCCTTATTTTACCATGATGTGGAAATAATTTGGGTGCACAGTCGCAGTTACTTTGTAGCAAGCGAGGTGCTGCTGACAGACATTATAATCAAGTCTTTATTTTAAAGGAAAGTTTGAGTTTTTCTTACCCTTACCCTTACCCTTACCGACGATACCTAACTATAAAAAAAGAAACCTGGCTGTTTTAATATTAAAACTACGCCACCCCCGTAATACAGCTGGTCGATCCCGTAACGCACGTATGTTAGATAGATTCTGATTTACACGTAATTTTTATATGGAAAAATGACACTTGAATTTTCCTTACGCTCGTTCAAAACGTTACGCAATTACCCCTCAGGCTTACACAATAACTACAAACTCACAAACTACTATGGCATGATCCCTGGCATGATCTGATGACGGTGAAGCTAGGGCGCTGTTAATTGTAATCACTCTCGGTTTTGGTTTACGGAACCCAATAAAACTCAATTGACTGAGCTACAACTCAAAAGATACATACTTCGCAGATTAAATCACGTCATCCATTCTTCTTCTTCACAGAAAAACCGGGAATTATAATTTCAAACCCCGTTCAAGTCGGTCTGAAAACTCCGAGTATTTATATCCGAGCATTTTTCACTTTCAACCAGCCGATCACTCATCCAGACGGCCATTTTGAAATAACGGTTTTTTTACCCGGTTTTTATTCGGGCGTTTATTTGCATTCCGTATTTAAAACATAGTGGGTCTGTCATGATTTATTGAGGTGGTGTCGGTAATTTTAGATCGAGTGGCAGAGAAAGCTGGTATCATTATACAATTTTTAGCCCTACTACGGCTGAGATGGAAGGAAGGGATATGTTTTTAGAAGTCTATATTTTTATATTCGTGTTTTCCGCCGGAGCGTTTAATTAACCTGAACTGCTTTTGTTAATTAAGGTGTCAATTGATTTCAAATTCTTTCTATTTGGCTGCGATTATCTGCAAAACGAAGGTAATTCCCCCAAATGCCATAAAAACACCACTCGCCAGTCCCAGAGCTCCCGCGGATACGCCGAGTTGAGAATGAGAGATCTGCATTGTTCTCTAGAAACGCGCTTTTGACGTCTTTGGGATCAAGCGTCCATAGGCAACGGTGTTAACTTATCAGGTAGACTGTATGCTTTTTTGAACCGAGGCGGTATAAAAATCTATAAAAATAAATAAATCAGCCTACATACGTCCCACTGCTGGGCACAAGCCTCCTCTCATGGATGAGAGGGAGGGATAAAATAAAATATTGAAATATTTTGTTTGAAAAAAGGGAATATACAGATATCGATTTAATTACATGCCTTGAGGAATGACATGAAATTAAACTTTTTTTTTTATGGTATAGGAGGCAAACGAGCAGACGGATCACCTGATGGTAAGCGATTACCGCCGCCCATGGACACTTGCAACACCAGGGGTGTTGTGAGTGCGTTGCCGGCCTTTAAGATGGGAGTACGCTCTTTTCTTGAAGGTTTGAAGGTCGTATCGGTCCGGAAATACCGCAGGCGACAATCCGTTCCACAGTTTAGCTGTGCGAGGCAGGAAGTTTCTGGAGAAGCGCACAGTTGAGGACTGCCAACCATCTAAGTGGTGAGGATGGTAATGTTGTCGCGTTGGACGATGGCGAAAAGAAGCGAAGCGAATATGGACCTACTCAATTATTTTTCACCAAAAAATAAAGAGACATGATGTGGTTCAAATGTGTGCGCGCCTTGTAGGGTTAAAATATTTGCTAGGTTGTAAAGTAAATTTCCCAATGCTTGACACACTTTCCCAATGCTTGACACACTAATGCCTATTAGTTGACAGTGTTGACACATATTGTTCATCTCTGTTGTTTTGACATAAGATTGAAATTGACATGTTTTAGGCCAGTGTCGGCTTTGGGACTGGCTTACCTTACTAGTCTTATTTTCGCGAGTAGTAGTGTAATAAACCACATTTTATCGAATTTAGAAAGAAATCTATGCCGCTGGTAAAAAAATGCCCGAATAGAACGCAAATTGTGAAAATATGCGCCGCTGTCAAATTATATTATTACTGTCGGCAAAAAATGGATAAAGGTATAAGAGTATAAAACTTTGTACCGGAGACAGAGTGCCTTCATTAAGGTCGTAAATAGTACGTTCCTGTCGCAGTACACATGCACAGAACAGTAGCCATCGACATGTTATTCTACCAAGACATCATTTGCGTGATTTTAACGAAAATCTCTTGAGCTTAAACATGAAACCGAAACCTAATAAGTTTTTGGTTTGAGTACCTACATGTGCTGTATAGTTGGAAAAGTTTAGCAACAGACATTTTGAAATGTAAATGTCTTTTTTTTTATTTCAACACTTATTTTAAGTACATTAAGTTAAGCTATCTAAGCTTAAATTTAAGCTAATTTAAAAATAATACGATTGATGAGCGCAATTTCTTGTTTAATATGTGTATGTGGAAAGGGTTTTGTGCGAGGAGAATTGCTTTGCTCAGTGATGATACCTATAAATAAGTAATTTGAACGTTTCGCGAAAGATTTATTTATTTATTATTTATTTAAGACCCTTACGAAAATACATTATATATATGTTTACAACTAAGATTTGGAGATATTACGTACAGTTTTACCTGAGTTACAAATAAAAACGAACAAATAGAAAAAAGCGTGAAATGTCACGGTTTTAGTAACTTAATTCGGCCTGCAGCAAAGGTTTTTGTCAATATTCTGTTATTGGTCATCGCTTTTTCACAATATCGCTAGAGAAAAGTGTGTTACACATGTCTACCATATAACATCACAATAACGATCGACAAATAACGGAAGTATAAGAAAAATCTAGAGTATGAACCCCAATGGTAGCATAATGGTTCAAAGCTGCCCGCGCTGGTTATTGTGTTAAAAAAAAAACGCTGTAAATCGACAAACTATTAAAAAATGCGACTTATAAAGGCTGTTTTTTTTTTATTCGATTTCCTTACTGTTTCTGTCTCAACACTGTTCTCTGCACTTATAAAAGCGGACAAATGGCAGACATCCACGCACATTTCAGCGAACGATGCAGCGGCTAACGCGCTCGTTTGCGGAACGCAAAACACTCTTTAACTAAAAGGGATCGAGTTTGCAAGGTAAAATATAGGACTTTTACTTGATAATTGTATCTATAAAAAAAAACTTGCAACAGAGACTAGTTTCCGACCTAGATATAGCGAATCCCATTGTTTATATAAAGTTTCATGTTATTCTACCATGTCGTTATAAAATAGATAGATCGATGTATATTTGTAAAGTACATGAGATGTTAGATTATACAATAATTACAACTTAGAAAAGTAGAAAAACCAACAAAGGCTCAACGGATTTTCATGAAACATGGCTTAGAACACTCGAGATAAAATTATCTATGACACATAAAAACCGCATTCAAATCGGTCCATCCGTTTGGGAGCTACGATACCACAGACAGATACACAGATACACAGACACGTTAAACTTATAACACCCCTCTCTTTGCGTCGGGGGTTAAAAAGGCTTCCATGACACCCTGTTAGGGCACACAAATGTAAAGTAACTTAATTATATATATTCCAGGTCATGCTGCTATTAAAGAAAGTAATATAAGTATGTAGTGAATAATTTGACAGAGCAGATTTAATTTGATACACTTAAGTTTTAAGTTTATTAATTTTTAACCCCCGACGCAAAGAGAGCCGTGTTATAAGTTTAACGTGTCTGTGTATCTGTGTATCTGTCTGTGGTATCGTAGCTCCCAAACGGATGGACCGATTAGAATGCGGTTTTTTAGTGTCATAGATAATTTTATCCCGAGTGTTCTTAGCGATATTTCATGAAAATCTGTTTAGCCGTTTTTAAGATATTGGACTTTGAAATGAAAATGTCGGGGTTTTTTCAACTTTTCTAAGTTGTAGTTATTAATTCCAAAAGTTAAGTCTAGGTTATAATGAGAACCAAACTACATTTGTATGGAGAGTCGGGCGTCCTGGCAAGTCTTTAATCCACAAGAGTGAGTTCCTGAAATAGTCTGTATCACTAATTAAGTTGCAAACTGTTGTTCATTTTCTGCTGTTGGTTATTTTTACTCAACTCAAAATATTTTTTATTCTAACAAGCACTTTCAAATCGTCAGTTAGAATAAATAATCTTAAGTATATATTTTAGAGCAATTCATTAAACGGGTAAGACCGCGGAGCGTTTCAACCGTTGCACTTTTATGTAACGATGTGTGAACAAAATCGCCATGTTTGAATGAAAACAAATAAGCTTGCTTTTTTACTTGCAGTATATATTAAAACTAAATGCCACCATGAGGTTTTATTCGGAAATAAATCGTTACATAAAAGTGTGGCAGTTAAAACGCTCCGCGGCCTAACCGAAACATAAAAAAATATTAAAAAAAAAACAATTTCAAAGGGTTTAAGTCAAGGGTATAAATAAGACCGCCGCTAACAGTCTTTTTTGTGTTTTTCTGTATTGTGGTCAAGAATAAATAAACGGTCAGATTACGAATACGAAATTGTGGCGCCATAAGTTTAATTTACTTTAGTTTATTATAATCTCATTGTACAAATGTCATATAATACAGGTAAATTCGCTTAAACTACTAGTCGTATGACGGACGAATTGAGAACCGCCTCCTTTTTTTAAAATCGGTTAAAAAGGAAAGTAGCCATCCACACTATTATATATTACCCATACTAATATTGTAAATGCGAAAGTGTGTTTGTCTGTCTGTCTGTTACCTCTTCACGCTTAAACCGCTGAACCGCTGATTTATATGATATTTGGTATACACACCTAGTTTGAATCCCGGAAAAGGACATGGAATCAGGGACTGCATAACCGAAAAATCCCGGTATGTTTTAAAACCGATATGACGTCATATCGGTTTTCAAATAGCGGTTTCGGTAGCGGAATCTTTATATTTCGCTATCGAAATATAACGGTAACGTTTTTAACGTTACGCCAAAATTGAAGTATGTACGTTTTTAACGTTACCGATTCGGCGTCGTTGCCAAACCGCCGGCGCTGCCGTTTTGTCTTTCATGTCGGTTCTGTTCCGATACTTTTCTGATTCGTTCGTTCGTTCTATACTTGGAAGTAGTTGTCTTTGTAAGTGTGAGTTCGCTTATTTTTTCACTTACGTTTAAATCGAATACCGGTAACCGATATTTAAAAACGATTACGGTACCGTTATGTTGGCGCGGCGCTCGTAACTTTTACATCATTACGGTGCCGTAATGGAATACCGGTTTCAAACCGGTAAAACCGTAACCGAAATCAGTCCCTGCAAATCATTTCCTGGAAATCATTTCCTAAGGGGGTGAAATGAGTGGTGAAAGTTTGTATGGAGCTACTATGTAAACGAGTTCTACGCGGACGGAGTCGCGGGCAGAAGCTAGTTGTCTATAAAAATATTGCCTAAACAAAACTTTCTCTTTACTTTAAAAATGCAAATCGTATCAGCCTCACCTATAGGTGGATGGTACGATAACTTCAGCCGGCTGTTAAATTACTCGTCTTATCATTACAAATACTTTGCAACTAATTTCTGTAAGTCCTTAAGTCCATTTAGTTAACAATGTTGGCACAGAGACTGTGGCACGGCAGTACTGCGACTTGGCAAAAGCTGTGGGATGGCGAAAATTTGGTATCCTGCAAGGTGATCCCGTAACTTAGTCAACGCGTGGTTCGATTATTGTATTTATTGACACTTTTTTCTGGAGCACAAAGCATGCACGAAGCGATAAGTATCCAAAGTTTTAAGAAGAGCTAGGTTCTGTCCCTTTTTCGCAAAACGCAACTTCATATGAAACGATGACGTTCGCAGCTAGTGACGTCACTAGAAGACGGCAACGTGCCGTGCCACATCGTGTTCGGCGCCGCCGTCGACGCGCGGCTCGCTCTGCGGCAGCGTCGCATATTGTGACGTCACACACTGTTTGCGTTTTCCCTCTCTACCAAGCAATATTAAAACGGTTATAGCTTCGTAATTCTTTGACATATCTGGATGGGATTTTCGTCACTAGGCATATTTTTTTGCCTTCTTTCTTTTGGAGTAATAATAAATTTCGAGTCTACACCCGTATTCATCATCATCATCACATCAACCGAAAGACGTCCACTGCTGGACATAGGCCTCCCCCAAAGAGTGCCAAAGTGACCGGTCCTGCGCCACCCGCATCCAGCGGACTCCAGCAACCTTTACCAGGTCATCAGTCCACCTTGCGGGGGGCCTACCCACGCCGCGCCTTCCGGTACGTGGTCGCCACTCGAGAACCTTTCCGCCCCAACGGCCATCGGTTCTACGTGCTATGTGCCCCGCCCACTGCCACTTAAGTTTAGCGATTCGGAGGGCTATATCTGTTACCTTGGTTCTGCTGCGGATAGCCTCATTTCTGATGCGATCCCGCAGAGAAACTCCCAACATAGCCCTCTCCATAGCCCTTTGGGTGACTTTGAGCCTTCTTATGAGGCCCATAGTAAGCGACCACGTTTCAGTACCATATGTCATCACTGGCAACACACACTGGTCAAAGACTCTCGTCTTGAGACACTGCGGAATATTGGACGAAAAGATGTGCCGTAGCTTCCCGAACGCTGCCCAGCCGAGTCAGATTCGACGATTGACCTCTTTCTTGAAGTTGGACCTACCTAACTGGATAGTTTGTCCTAGGTATACATAATCGTCTACAACTTCGAGTGTAAAATGTCCGATTGTATGGGAGTTGGTACTACATGGGCATTTGACATGATCTTCGTCTTATCCATGTTCATTCTTAGACCAACTCGCTCGGATGCTTTACTGAGGTCATCGAGCATCGTACTTAAGTCCACCATGGTCTCAGCCAAGACTACTATATCGTCAGCAAACCGAAGGTGAGTGATGTACTCGCCGTTGATGTTGATGCCTAGCCTTCTCCAGTCCAGAGTTTTGAAAACGTCCTCCAGTGCAGCGGTGAACAGTTTTGGAGAAATAACATCTCCTTGCTGCAGCGGAATAGGCTTCGAGTTCTGGTCCTGGAGTCGAACTGACATAGTGGCGTTCTCGTACAAACACTTCAGTTCTTCGATATAGCGATAGTCAACTTGGCACCGCTGGAGAGACTGACACCCGTATTGTACGTTCCCAATTACTTCCAATTCATAAAGAAAAAAAGAAACAAACACCATTTATTCCATAATGCACACATAACAGGATTAATAATAAATAACATAGCAGAAAGGGTCCAGCGATGTGTGCGATAGAGAAAAGCCTGCGGGCACTAGAGCCTAATAAGAAGTCAAGTCGATAGATAAACTTATACTTTAATAAGTATCTTAAGTATCTTAGTACATTCAAAACAAAATTGCCGTGGATACCAATACTATTAAAGACAACTGAGTTTATTGACATAAGACAGGTAGGGCACGGCGGAATGTTGTCTTGCTCATATTTGGAGCAGCTCAACTAATAGGAAAGTAGGTACACCTTACAGCATAGCAACACATACGTACTGAGGGCCTACCGCGAAACGAAAACGAACTTAGTTCGTGTATCTCCGTCTTTTTCGCTTGAACTAGCAAGTGTGACAGAGAGGGAAACATACGGTAGGGCCCCTGGTCGTGAGTAAGGTTGCATGAGTGACGTACACGCGTTTGTCACTAGCTATAAACACGACGAATCCTCAAATCAATCATCGGCAACGCGCTTGTAATTCTTCTGAAATCGCAAGCGTCCATTAAGGCGGAATCAGACGGTTAATTTTTCGTTCATTTTTATGTTTCATTCCGCACCTTTCACCCGAAGTGACACGTCTGATCATGAAGTGAACCAAAAGTGCCGAATGAATTCACTAGTGAACCGATCCAACAATGTTTGATATTTTCATTCGGCATCTTTCACTCGCACTCCGAATGACCGAAAAATGAACGGTCTAAACACGGAAAGAACGTTACTTTTCGTTCACTTCATGATCAGACGTGTCACTTCGGGTGAAAGGTGCGGAATGAAACATAAAAATGAACGAAAAGTGAACCGTCTGATTCCGCCTAGAATAGTGAATGTTCATTTATATGTCATTTTACCTGAGTTGTGTGAACATAGAGTGAAAGAAAAAAGAATCAATCACCCGAGGGAACATTCATCCGAGTGAACCATCTGATTCCGCCTTTAGTCACAGTTTCTGCTTTTCGAGTGACTGCAGGAAAGTATGCATGTTTGCTACCGTCGCATATAAAAATACCTTAAAGTCGCCAGCGGACTCGATTCTACGTGCACATAGCTTAACTAGCCTAAAACTAAATTGTCAAATTTTTAGACATAATTTACGCGGTAGATTAAAAACGACATATTTAGAATAGCATTTAGGCAGCTAAAGACCGCCTATACAATAGCAAAGTGTTTTAACGACACCTAAATAAAATTAGGAAGTTTATAGGCCACTGTAGAATCGGGTCCAATGTAAGTTTAAATTTACTCGTACATTGCATAGTCATATTTCTGTAAATACTACCATTTCTGCGCCACTGCCAACCTAACTCAGGCGTTATTTCATTTGAAACTATTCCTAAGACGACCTCCCAAGAGTATTACAAATTCAACCCTTCGTAAGGAGGGCTTTTCGCCCTCCTATTAACCAGGGCTTTAAGCCCTTTTAAAATAACCCCAACATTTTGCAAACAGTAACAAAACGACTACATTTATTTAGAAAATGGCGTTAGTAAGTTACCTGTTAAAGCATTTGCATTCCTAAGTTTGGCGTTTGGGGGGTTAATTTGATTTGGATCCATTAAAAGGGTTAAGTTACTTTTAATACTTTAAATGTTGAGATACAAAGTGAATTTGGACGAACTAATGTATGTAAGAATGTAAGTTTGGTAAGTGTTGACGTTTTAGGTGTTATAGTCTATAATCGCTTACTATGGGCCTCATAAGAAGGCTCAAAATCACCCAAAGGGCAATGGAGAGGACCATGTTGGGAATTTCTCTGCGTGATCGCATCAGAAATGAGGCTGTCCGCAGCAGAACCAAGGTAACCGATATAGCCCTCCGGATCGCTAAACTTAAGTGGCAGTGGGCGGGGCACATAGCACGTAGAACCGATGGCCGTTGGGGTGGAAAGGTTCTCGAGTGGCGACCACGTACCGGAAGGCGTGGCGTGGGTAGGCCCCCGACAAGGTGGACTGATGCCCTGGTAAAGGTTGCGGGAGTCCGCTATGGATGCGGGTGGCGCAGGACCGGTCGCTTTGGCACTCTTTGGGGGAGGTCTATGTCTTTCGGCTGATATGATGATGATGATGAGTCTATAATATCTATGATTATCTATACCAATATTACTAGTAACTCTGTTATATCAGCTATAGTAGAACTAAGCTACGGTAGCCTAGCGGTTCAGGCATGCGGCTGTCAAACGGCGGTCGTGGGATCGAATCCCGGCTCGTACCAATGAGTGTTTCGGAACATATGTACGGAATTACATTTGATATTTACCGTTAGCTTTTCGGTGAAGGAAAAACATCGTGAGGAAACCTGCATAAATGCACGAAGAAATTCAAAGGTGTATGTGAAGTCCCCAACCCGCACTGGGCCAGCGTGGGGACTACTGCCCGTTCCCTCTCTTCCATGAGAGGAGGCCTGGGCCCAGCAGTGGGACGTATATAGGCTGATTTATTTATTTATTTATTTATAAATTAGAAAAACTAAATAGACAAGTAAAAACTATACAATTATGCCTGCCCACAAAACGCCAGAATCGGTTGAGAAATGCGATCTGTAAATAACAACTGGACGGCGGGGTATCCGAACAAAGAATGTTGGCCCAAGCTGAAACGAAGAGCTTCGTTCGCTTCGCACACTCGTTCAACTAAAAAAAGACCGGGTTGCACTCCGGGAGAAGTGAAAACTCAGTACAGTAACAGTTTTTCGATCAGGTCACGTGTTCGTCTTACGAATTTTCAATCTGTCGAATCTTACGGTCACGTGACCTCTTGCGAGTATCTCTCGAATCTCACGGTCACGTGACATGTTACGGTCACCTGACCTGTGGCGAGTTTAACAATTTCGCCATCACAAAAAGTGCACAGCGCCGCTAAAGAAGTTTTCACTTCAAAAAGTTTGTGAGGGTGTAGCTTTCTAAGTTTGTATGTAAAGGGTTATCTCCGGTATGTAGAATTGACCTCCACGGTGAACTTCGGCTTTATTTTATCCTGCGGCTGCTAGTAATACGCAAGACGAGCCGCGTGGGTAGCTAAGTAGTTCATTTTCACGTTCCAGAAGTTCCACGAATGGCTCTTAGACCTCGTACGCGCCCGCTTTTAGCAGTCCCTCCGGCTCGCGCTGTGTCGCACAGGAACTCGCCGCACCTCCGTGCCCTGACGCTGCTGAACGCCTTGTTGGTGTCAACACCCGAGTGTGACCTGCTTGCGTGGCGATGGACACTGTGTGTAGGGAGTGTCTGAAGTTTTGTGAGATGAAGGATGATAGGCTTTCTAGTGTATAATAATAATAAGTAATAAATAAATATTAGGGGAGAACCTTACACAAATCGACCTAGTCCCATAGTAAGCTCAATAGGGCTTGTGTTATGGGTACTAGACGACGATATATTTAATAGATAGAAATACTTAAATACATAGAAAACATCCATGACTCAGAAACAAATATTCATGCTCATCACACAAATGTGTATGTATTTGATTATTATTGTTTACGAATTTGTTCCTTTAAATTGATGTTTCGTTTCGCAGTGTATTAGGCTTAAGTAATCTGTAATGCTGTGTAAATATAATAAAATAAAATAAATAAATTAATATATCCTTACTAATATTATAAATGCGAAAGTATGTGTGTTTGTATGTATGTCCTTCTTTCACGTCGCAACGGAGCGTCGTATTGATGTGATTTCTTGTATGGAGATAGATTAGAAGCTAAAGCTAAGCAAGAAGGAACAAATTCCCTTGCTCTCAACACAACGCATCCCTCGGGAGCTCTGGCGACCTTGCTCACCTCGAGGAACACAACACTACTACAGAGCAAGTAGTAGTATTTGTATTGTATTGTATAGGTAGCTATAGAAATAGATGCTTGACTGCATTACAATTTATGTTAGGTACAGTCGACTACAAAGAGAAAGATTACACATACTACAGAGAGCCAAAGTTACAAAAACATCCTTACTATCCTTACTAATATTATAAATGCGAAAGTGTGTGTGTTTGTATGTTTGTCCTTCTTTCACGTCGCAACGGAGCGTCGCATTGATCTGATTATTTGTATGGAGATAGTTTAGAAGCTGGAGAGTGACTACTTTTTCCAGCGGGAAAACATCTAATTCCCACGGGAAAATTCAATATGTTACATTTTCCTATAACCACGCGGGCGAAGCCGCGGGCATCAGCTAGTAATATTATAATTATGTGTTTGTATGTTTGTCCTTCTTTCACGTCGCAACGGAGCGTCGCATTGATCTGATTTTTTGTATGGAGATAGTTTAGAAGCTGGAGAGTGACATAGGCTACTTTTTCCAGCGGGAAAACATCTAATTCCCACGGGAAAATTCAATATGTTACATTTTCCTATAACCACGCGGGCGAAGCCCCGGGCATCAGCTAGTAATATTATAATTATGTGTTTGTATGTTTGTCCTTCTTTCACGTCGCAACGGAGCGTCGCATTGATCTGATTTTTTGTATGGAGATAGTTTAGAAGCTGGAGAGTGACATAGGCTACTTTTTCCAGCGGGAAAACATCTAATTCCCACGGGAAAATTCAATATGTTACATTTTCCTATAACCACGCGGGCAAAGCCGCGGGCATCAGCTAGTGTATATATATACGAACTTTATTGTTTTCACATTAAGGTCGTGTACACATCTCTTTGTAGTCGCCTGTACATAAACATTGAAAAGTGCTAGTTTATTATAATGTAAGGCTATTTACACTAAACACGCTGTAGGTAATTCCTAGTTGTAATGACATCATTTAAGATTGTAATGTCTACGACAAACTTCATCATAAAAGACGTAAACGAAACACGCTCATTCACGCCAAAGACAACCTTAATATAATAATAATAAGATCTACTACAAATGCACCACCGCAAACCGCATTGCAATTGAACAAAACCACAAAACATACCACCGAGACATTCTATTTGCACCTCTAAAGCCTCGTAATAAGGCGCAGTTAACTGCATTCTAGCTGCTTCAATATTGCACTCGCGCCAATGCAGCTGGAGCGTTCTAAAATCGTCTTTATTATGTTCGAAGTAAGGGTGTTCTTATATGCTTTTAGGCAATATATTGCAAACCAGGGCGCTGATTGTGGCTTAATGAACAGTACGGCGAAATTAACTTGTCTGAAAAATAGGCTGACAACACCGAAATTGGACAGTTTTAAAACTATTCTTATGCCATTCTTTCGTATACATACAGAGTGAGTAAGATGGAGCTCTTAAAATATCATAGCGACATTGCACGTTGAACCTATGCCCGTTGGGGCGGAAAGGTTATCGAGTGGCGACCACGTACCGGCAGGCGCAGCGTGGGTAGACCCGTCACAAGGTGGACTCATGACTTGGTAAAGGTCGCGGGAGTCCGCTGGATGCGGGTGGCGCAGGACCGGTCATTGGGGCACTCTTAGGGGGAGGCCTTTGTCCAGCAATGGATGTTTTTTGGTTGATATCAAAATCAAAATCAATTATTTATTCAGCAAATATGCCAGGGCACTTTTACATGTCAGACGGTAATTTGCAATAAAATAATAATATCACACAATAATAATCGAATTTAAACTTTCGTGAGACATGTTAAAATAATACTAACAACAGAGTGTGAGTGTGTGTGTGTGAGTGTGTGGAGTGATACAAGCGACACTGCCGCGAAAACACTCATCCTGAAGAAGAACTCCCGAAGAGTTCGAAACGTGTCGCCCGTAGTGACATTGAATACGTGAGTTGAACCGTGTAATTGTTGTATTGTCACGCAATAATAATTTAAAATCTGCAGATAAAGGACCGATATAAACGGTTAACAAACTAAATGTTAATGAAAACAAAACATAATTGCAAAATATGACCATTACATTCGATATAAGGTCTGTATCAGCATTAGCAATAAGTTAATTATATTTATTTATTTATTTATGCAAGGAATTCCAACAGCTATGAAATATTCGCTAAACATTATAATTATAGGAACTCGCAAATAGAAACTGAATATAATAATATGTTACACAGTACACGCTATATGATAACATTGCACAGTATACTGTGATACAATAGTACATTGTTTAACGAGAGGCGTAAGTGGAATATTGCGAACAAGAGTCTATCAGAAGCCCGACGCCGAAGGCTATTACAGCTCTGTATGTCTGCGCATTATGAAGCCCTTTTCGAGCAAGTGTGATGAAAAATATTATAGTATGAAATATATCAAAATCAGTAATTATTCCAGAGATGTATAAGGTCTCTGAGCGTCCAAATTATAAATTATTCTAATGTTCGTAGAGATGTATGCGGTCTCTAAGTGTCAAAACAAAAAAGGAACATTAATGTTATATTGTCAGAGATGTACAGGGTCAATAACAATAAAACGTGTCAAGATCAGAATTATGTCTCTCGTCAATACGATAATAATGATAACAACACTAGTATTTAAGTACTATGCCCTTGCAAGCATGAACAGTCCGGACTCCACAATTTTAACCTTATTTTTTACCTGGGAGGTATGCGATGTGTCAAATAGTTTTTTTATTTTTTATACAACGACGGTGACAAACAAGCGTACCGCCTGATGATAAGCGGACACCGCAGCCTATAGACGCATGCAACTCCCAAGGAGTAACATGGACGTTGCCGACCCTTTATATGTTTAAGGATTCGCTGTTTTGAGAGCTGAAGGAACAAATTCCCTCGCTCTCAACACAACTCTACTACAGAGCAAGTAGTAGTGTTATTATGGCTTTACTGTTTGCTATGAATTGTGGCAACTGATTGCTATTTGATAGATTTCCTGTCAGGAAGAGGAAACCGTAATCTATGGACACTCGTACACTCATATATGATGCACATACGCGTTATCCACTACTTACTGATTTGAGGATTGGCTGTCACATGAGTATCAAGTGACAATTTCTAAATAAAGGTGCGGAATCAAAGTGACTTTTTTTACTCATATATGTCATTATTGTTACAAAACGGGACTTAATTGCGTATAATAAACTTATTTATTTACCTATCTCGAGGCTTCCCGAGGTTTCGGATGCGTGACAACATCCATACATAATACCAACATCCTACGCTTGGAAAGTTACACCAAAACCCTTCAGTTTCTCAGCAAACTCCCTCACAGCTTTGAGCAAGCAAAACTTCACAAAATAGGAGTTAACAAGTAAAATAGGAGGTGTGAAAGATTAATTTGAGCTTTCAATTTAATTTGCTTTCCATGCTATTTAGAGGTACTTCATGTTGTAGAGAAGTTAGGTAAGCGCAATGATGTAACATAAATAAAACCGGCCAAGTGCGTGTCGGGCCACGCGCAGTGTAGGGTTCTGTAGTTTCTGTATTTTGTTACATCGACACGCAAGTGCCAAGCAAATGGTGCGGTTCCGTCGACTTTTACTCGGTAACTAGTAATGTCTAAGCTTTGATAGTTTTCCTTTAAAATTCATTATAATATGTACGGTCGAGGAAAATGAAGGTTTGGCACACGTCAACTCTATTTGAATGACGTTAAGGTCCAAAAGTGCTAAACATTCATTTTCCTCGACTGTACTACTGCAACGAATTTTCTTTAAAGCCCAAAATCTCGCAAACAAATACCTAACCGAGTTAGAAAGCCCGTAGAAGCCCGTCATATTTTTGAACAAGCTATCTAACGATACAGCAAACAAAGTATAAGTATATAAAAATAACATCCCCACAAGGTGTAGGGGAGGTACCCAAAATAAAAAATCAAGATTTTTATTTTACTGTTTTGTCGGCATGATTGATTTATATAACCACTAGCTTCTGCCCGCGACTCCGTCCGCGTGGAAATCGTTTATATCGCAGCTCCATACAAACTTTCACCCCCCATTTCATCCCTTTCGGGGGTGATTTCCGGGATAAAAACTATCCTATGTCCTTCCTCAGGACTCAAACTATCTCTATACCAAATTTCATCCAAATCGGTTCAGCGGTTTAAGCGTGAAGAGGTAACAGACAGACAGACAGACAGACACACTTTCGCATTTATAATATTAGTATGGATAGTATAGTATGGATATGGATAATATTAGTATGGATCATGAATTACGGTTTTCTAGTAGTAAGGGTCACTGACCCGCAGACGGATATGGCGAAACTATAAGGTTTCCATGTTGAATACGGAACCCTCAAAAGAGGTAGATAGATAATAAGCGCTCCAAAAGTGGCACACTAAAACTGAGTCAATACGCATGGTGACTGATTTTTTTTTATGATGTCATTCGAACCAGTTTTTGGAGAGGAACAAATGTTTGTATGGGGGCAACTACAATTAAAGAACGTATAAATTGAGACACAGATTGACCTCGCTGGCGGCAGCGTAAAACGCTTCATACTGATTGACAGACAGGTATGACGTGACAACGACATTAATTGTTAGTACAAAGTACATGTATCGTTGCATGGAAAATCAGGTAAATTGTTGTTTCGGTCGCGAAATACTGCGTTTAAGTGCATAGTTGTCATACAATTTTGTTTCTATAAAAGCGTAAGGATTCTATTGGTAACTTAAAACTTACTCTTGGTCAATAAAAAAAAATGCATATTTTTTCTAAACTTTCAAGGGTCATATCTTTTTACGATTTTAATTATATATTCTAATTTATACTTTATAACGATAATTTGATGGTTAACTATCCATTTAGCATTACTACGTTACCAATTTGCACATGAGGCACCATGCCTATTGTACCAACTTGCCTCAGTTTCGCGTCGTCAATGGAAACGTAAGCTGTCAGATTTGGCGGCCATTTTTAAACACGTCTTTCGTATAGCCTACTTAATCTACCTCTTTAATTTTTATTTTGTAATTTATTTATTACTAGTTTACATCATAGTACTAATCCAAGTATTTAGCACCTTTTTAATTTTTAATACTTAATCATACTAGAAAATTATAAATTACATGCCAACAGCTACTAAGTTCACAGACCGTTTATCCGTAACTGCATAATAAGTATAATGACAGCAATTATGACGTCACAGCCATCGGAATCATTAACTTGACTATAATGGATGATGGAAGACTTTGATTGTCGACGCTATTATATTGTGTAGTTTTAACTCTTTTTCTTGACGGATATTTGAATTCAATGGATTGATAGGTACAGTTAGTGGGAATTGTAACGATTATTTATTTATTTATTGATTGATAAAAATGAAAGCGAACATAAAAATTGTTAATCCTGTATGGTAGGTGGGTGGCTATGAAATGTAAATTTTGTATGAAAAGCGTAATTTCCGAAACCATATTTTATCCTATAACTTGCCGAAATTCTTTTACCGAATATATAATAAAGCTTCTAGATGTACATAGGCTATATTTTATCTCGTATTTTCGCCTGGGTTTTTCCGGGCGAAGCCGCGCGAGTAGCTAGTCAATATTATAATAAAAAATCTACTTAAATGAAAAATGTGACTGTTTCGATGTTTATCACCCAATTAAGATAAAACGACCGAACCTATTTGGATGAAATTTGGGACACATTATAGATTAAAACGTGCTACACTTTTCATTCCAAGAAGTTGATACGGATGTAGAGTTCACGCCGACGAAGTCACAGGCTGCAAGATATAAAAAGCTGATTCCTATAAATAACTATTTAGAAACCGCGTGACAAATAGCTCTACTTTTTGCAAATCCTTTACAAATGCAATGAAAATTTATTCCACGTGATTGAAGATTTAAATAATGGGAAAAAGATATTATTTAGTATTTTATCTTTAGGCATTTTGTATTTATTTACAAATGTCCGAGAAGAAAAATTGACTTTGTTGAGTCTCCTGAAGAAATTCACTGTAAGTAGTAGTACTTTTATTTACAAAGACAGCAACATGTATTTTTTAAACTCAATGTTTAACTTGTAGCAATTCAAACTCAAACTAACCTTTATTCAAGTAGACCTAGTAACAAGTCGTCAGTTAGAAACATAATCTTAAGCTAATTTTATAGAGCATTTTAATAATTAAATTAAAAACACTGTCATAATTTCCAAAAATAATCATTAAATAAAAAAAAACATTCAAAATTCATTTCACGGAGTTTTAACATTCATGTAGTCTTGTGTGCTATAATAAGCTTCCAAAATATGTTAACGCTTCACATAGTTATTGAATTTATTAATTTACTTAATTTATTTATAAAAGAATTTTGAGATATGACGTGGGTTTGTAACACTCACTGGGAGATCTAATTGTGATATTATTACAACCTTGTCATCATGTGGTGACGTCGCTGTCATGTGTCCAATCAATATGACAGCGACGTCATGACAAAGTTATAAGTATCACTGTTAAACCTTCAAAGAATCCGAGACCCAGAATTTGCTGCCTTGTCAAGTATACCTTACGAATGCTACAGTCTTTGTTACTAACTGATACAGGCTCATAAAAGTAAACTCACCTGTGTGATGCTCCAGTAGCGATCCAGCGAGATGAGGCACAGATTCATAATGGACGCCGTACACAATAGCACATCCATCGCCGAGTGAATCTCACACCACCAAAACCCGAAGATCCAGTACCCCATCAACTCGTTCGCGAGCGAAAACGGCATTATTATCAGTCCAAGGAAAAAGTCCGACACAGCCAACGAAGCTATAAACCAATTCTGTATGTTCTTCAACGCTTTCTCTGTCACTATTGCTATAATAACTAGCATATTTCCTACCACCACCATTATCATTAGTACTGTCACAACCACTGATGCTAGAATTATGTGGAACGGACTGTAGCCGCTTGGGTACCAGTCTTGTAATACCATGTGGCTGAGGGACTCGTTTGATGTCGCGTTTTCTGTCGCATTTGACATCTGCAGTGCGAGGAAGTCTTCCTGACTTATCCCCGTCGCTACTAGGTATGTTGAGTTGAAGAATGTACTGTTCAGATCTGTTGCGATTGTGGTTTTTGCTACTAGAGCCGTCACGTTCGACGCCATCTTTGTTTTCTTTCTACGTGGCGACGCCAGCTTTCCCGCTAAATTGAACTAACTACCCGATTAGAATTGATTGTTTGGCCCCGTAGTGGAAATTTAGAGGTGAAAATTAATTTAGATTTATTGCCTATAGGAACGGAATATTATATTTTCGTTATGCTAACTGTTTATATTTACAACGTTATTTTATACCCGTTTTTCCGAACTATGCGTGTTTTTACAAGCGTAGCACTAACACATATTAACACCATTGAAACCTTATTTACAAAACGATATTTCAAACAAGCGTACCTTATCTAATATTGCTTTTGGACACCGAAACGAACACAATAATCGATATCCGAAAAAAAAATACGCGCAAAAAATATTAAAATATACACTCGCGACGGTGGCACACTCAAACAAGCCCTAGGTCTATGAGTCCTAAATTAAAAAAGTTACTTTATACAGTCGAAGGATCGTCGTGACGTCATCGCGCGCTTTTCAACTTTCTCCGATCCCAAAATCTGTATAAATCGGCCATTTTGTGAACGTCACGCGGCCATCTTGTTTCACATTTTCTTAGAGCGCGGGACCACGACACGTCTCACTCAGCCATTGATTGTGTGGTAATGAAATATTGCGTGCTTCTCCTTGGTGTTAAAAACTGTAATTTTCTCTATTGTCCGCCGTCCTGTAACAAGGAGAATGATTTGGTACGTTAATAACAATTTCATTATAGGTTATTATGTGAAAATTATCAGGTAAACGATTAAGGGTCGACGTGTATTGAATTTAACTCGATATAGTAATTTCCTTTCTGTCCCCGCGGAATCGCCCGCGATTAACTAACAATGAATGATGAGCAAGCCACGAGATAAAATGAAACTTCGAATCCGATGGGATAAGTACTTGTATTTGGTGATTTTTAAGAGGTATTACACAGTAAACTTGCAGAAGATCTTGTTCTACAGATTATTTCGTAATCCCAATGAAGAAAAAAAACCACACAAGTGCGAGTCGGACTCGCCCACCGAGGGTTCCGTACAAAATTGCAAATGTATTGTATTCAGATTGTTCACTGTACCTACTTGTAGTATAAGACGATATTACTTGTAAAATTTAATAGTTCTAGGTCAACGGAAAGTAGGTACCTACCCTATAAATTTGAATTCCCTTGAGAATGTCGAAATATACTAGGTAAAGGGTCTTGACTGACAGACAGACGGCGTAAACGGCCGTATCTTTTTTTTCCGTTAACTTGTGAGTTTGATTTTTTCTTTGCTTCGATGATTGGTAGATAAGTGTCTCTTCAAAATTACATTACGATTCTAATCTAATAAAATGTTAAAATGTACCTATAAGTTTGGATTTCATAACAGTACAGTATAAAATGTTGCTCACAGTTCTTATGACGCATACCAATTATTATATTCATCCCGTTGCCAATAACATTTGAGAATATAACGAGTAGTTACTGAGTTGAGTACTTGGCCCTGTTAGAACCTGCATGTAAACTATATGTATACTGGCTGTATAAAAGCTAATATAAGACGTGTTGTCGTTGTATTGGCTTATATGACGGTTGCTAGGCTCCTAATAGACCAGCTGTACTCACGATACGTATTCACGGATTAAACTCAACTTTTACTCTACTAAAGTGGTTTTCCTCTAACATGGTAGCATTCGCTTAGGTAAAGTGAGTAGCGAAGCTATGTGTGCTGTGTAAATTCTTTTTATCGAAAAATAAATCGTGTGCACGAAGTTATCCCAAATGGCGACGTCCAGCACAGGGGCGGCTATTGTTACTACCATGGAAAAATTGAACGGCATGGGTAACTACGGATCGTGGAAATTTCTAATGAAAATGGTCCTAATCCAGGAGGATTTGTGGGAGTGCATTGAGAGCAAGGACGGCGTGAAGCCTGATTGCGATGATAAAAAGAAGCAGCAGAAGGCTCTAGCTCGCATTTGTTTGAGCATAAACCCTGTGGCTATCACCCACGTGCGGAATACCACTACCGCATGGGAGGCGTGGAAAAGTCTTCAGACTGCGTATGAAGACAGAGGTCTTAGTCGAAGACTTGGGTTAATGCGACAGCTGTTCGGAATGAAACTCCAGGAGTATTCTGGTATGGAACCCTACCTTACGAAGATAAATGATATCTCACAACAATTGACGGATATCGAAGCTCCCTTGATCGACGAATTTTTAGCTGTAATAATGCTAAGTGGGCTCACACCCGACTATGACCCACTGATAATGGCATTGGAGAATTGCAACGTAAAAATGTCGAGCGAGCTGGTGAAACAAAAGTTGTTACAAGAACAACAACGTCGGACCAACGGAACGGACACGAGCAGTGATTCCGTGATGGTGATGAAACGGCATGATAAACCTGTCAAATGTTACCGCTGCAAGAAGCTGGGCCACATTTCCAAGTACTGTCCAGAGAATAAGAAGTCGAAGGATTCCGTCGCTAAAGAAAAGGCAAATATGATGAGCGCGCTGTCGGTGGACGTGCAGGAGGATTCCTGGTACATCGATAGCGGGGCATCGCGCCATTTTTGCAACAGGAAGGACATACTCGACGACTTCGTGGTGGATACAACCTTGGAAGTCACGGTGGCGAACGGTGAAAAACTTGTCAGTGCAGGTTGCGGCAGTACCGAACTGCATGTTAAAGACGGTATAAAAACTTTAAGCAGTGTAGTTTTTATTCCTAACTTGTCATGTAATTTGATATCTGTCAACGTTTTGACGTCAAAAGGTTTTCGAGTTGTATTTTGTTCTGATTTTTGTAACATTTATTTTGGAGATGTTTTGTTTGCCAATGCAAAACGTGAAAATGGGCTTTACAAATTAGAAACGCTTTCGACGCGTAGTAAACCAAAATCGTCTGAGTTTGCGTCCGCTGACCATGTTGCGGCGAACGTGGGGACTGGGCGTGTTGTGTCTCAAGATGTATGGCATCAGCGATTGGGACATTTGAACTGTAGGAGCATGAATCTACTGAAAACAGGTATGGCGAATGGCATTGACTTTAATAACTCTGAGTATAAACAATGTATTTCGTGCATAGAAGGGAAAACAACAAAATTACCTTTTCCAAAGAAATCGTTTACTAGGGCGACTGAAGTCTTGGGACTCATACACAGTGACGTGTGCGGGCCTATGCCGCAAACTTCGTTTGGTGGATCTCGCTACATGCTACTGTTTATAGATGATTTTTCAAGGAAAACTTTTTGTTATTTTATTAAAACAAAGAATGAAGTTTTTGATAAATTCAAGCAATTCAAATCTCTCGTCGAGAATCAAACCAATAAAACAATTAAGGCTTTGAGGACAGATGGGGGAGGGGAATTTGTTAATAAACAATTTGACGCTTTTTTGAACCAGCATGGTATTGTACACCAGAGGACTGTTCCTCACTCTTTACCTCAGAATGGCGTAGTGGAACGAGGGAACCGCACGATTGTTGAGGCTGCACGGTGTATGTTACAGGGTGCTGGCTTAGAACAAAAATACTGGGCAGAGGCGATGCACACTGCGGTTTACTTGAAAAATAGATCGCCAACCAAGGCTGTGTTGGGTGCTACTCCTGAGGAGAAGTGGTCGGGATCTAAGGTAAACTTGAACCATTTACGAATTTTTGGCTGTGTGGCATATTCTGTCGTAGAGGGACGAAAGAAGTTAGACCCGAAATGTAAGAAGTATATCTTCATTGGTTACTGCGAGAATACGAAGGGATATCGACTTGTAGACCCTGCATATCCGACTAAATGTATAACTTCGCGCAATGTTGTGTTTGTAGAGAACAAATACTTCAAGGATACAGTTGAGCAACCTGTGGTCAACGAGCCGACTCCATATGTGATCATTAGTAATGAATCTGAAAATTTAGAAGAGCAGACGGCAGAACCAGTTGACGGATCACAAGAGCCTCACGAGGTGCTGATCCATGACGCAGATGATACCGATAATGAAGAATCCAGCACTTCAGATGTCGACTACGTTCCTGGTTTGTCATCTTGGGATTCTGAGGAATCGAGAGGACGGAGCGAGTTTGAGGACTCTTACTTGTCGGCACTCACGACCGACGCGAGTAGCGACGCGGAAACACCATCTACCGATCGCGAGGCACTCGACGGTCCGGAGTCTGCGCAGTGGAAGGCAGCGATGCGGGATGAATATCAGTCTTTCTTGGATAATAAATGTCTCGAACTTGTGGACTTACCGAAGGGAAAGAAACCAGTTAAGTGCAAGTGGATTTTCAAGAAGAAGAGAGGACTGAACGGAGAGCTCTTACAATACAAGGCTCGACTGGTTGCAAAGGGTTTTACACAAAAATATGGAGTAGATTATTTTGAAACGTTCTCACCTGTCGTGAGATACTCTACAATAAGATTACTTTTGGCACTGGCGGCTGAATATGACATGGAAGTGGATCATATGGACGTCAAGACAGCATTTCTAAATGGTGACTTGAAGGAAGTCGTTTATATGGAAATTCCTGAAGGCTTTGACGTGGAAAACAGCAAAGGAAAGGCTTACCGTTTGCTTAAAGCTGTATACGGATTAAAACAAGCCAGCAGATCATGGAACGAGAAGATAAACGACGCGCTTGTCAAGAAGCTGAAATTTGAACGACTAGCGTCCGAGCCGTGTGTTTACGTCAGATCTAGCAAAAACGGACTTGTTATCCTCGGTCTTTATGTTGATGACATTTTGTTACTAAGCAACAGTCAAACTGAAAAGAAGGCGGTAAAAGAGGAGATAATGAAGCAATTTGTTATGAAGGATCTTGGGCCTGCGAAAAGTATACTTGGTATACACATCCATCGTGAAGATGGAAAGATCGTTCTTGATCAGTCTGCTTATATTAGGAAAGTTTTAGAGAGGTTCAAAATGACTGAATGCAAACCGGCTAAAACACCGATGGAAGTTGGACTGAAACTTACAAAATCTGAGAAGAATGGAGGCTATGAATACAGAAACCTGATTGGTTGCCTACAGTATATCGCAGTCTGTTCGCGTCCTGATATTTCACATGCTGTGAGTATGTTAAGCCAGTTTAACGATTGCTACTCGGAAACTCATTGGAAAGCGGCAAAGCGTGTGCTTCGATACCTTAAGGGTACAATGGACTACGGCATCACCTATGCGAAGGGCGGGTTAGACGTGACTGGGTCAGCGGACGCAGACTGGGCGGCTAGTGTAGTCGATCGTCGATCTTATACTGGTTACATATTTAAATTGGGCAATTCTCTAGTTTCGTGGGAGAGTCGTAAACAGCGTACGGTGGCTCTTTCTAGCACGGAAGCAGAATATATGGCGTTATCCGATGCGTGCAAAGAGGCATTGTTCATAAAATCATTCATGAAAGAGTGTTTGGGGTTGGATGTCAAAATAGTAGTTTGGAATGACAACCAATCTGCAATCAAATTGTCTGAAAACCATATGTATCATGCAAGAACTAAGCATATTGATGTCAGACATCATTTTATCCGCGAAATAGTTGAAAATAGTGTATTGGCAGTGAAATATATGTGTACCAACGATATGCTGGCGGATGCTTTGACAAAGCCTTTGAGTACTGAAAAGTATCAACGTTTTGTAAAAGACTTTTTCATGCTTAGGTAGTGCATAGTGATGTAGTAGTTAGTACATGTAGTATGAACATACAGTTTAAGGGGTGGTGTTAGAACCTGCATGTAAACTATATGTATACTGGCTGTATAAAAGCTAATATAAGACGTGTTGTCGTTGTATTGGCTTATATGACGGTTGCTAGGCTCCTAATAGACCAGCTGTACTCACGATACGTATTCACGGATTAAACTCAACTTTTACTCTACTAAAGTGGTTTTCCTCTAACAGGCCCTACCTAGTACTATAACTTAAGCTATAAAGTTCATTTTTGTAATTCATAATCTCATTTGCCCAGTATTTAATCAAGTAAGTAATCAAATGATTTCAAAAGACTG
Source organism: Epinotia ramella (assembly GCA_947578815.1). Taxonomy (NCBI): domain Eukaryota; kingdom Metazoa; phylum Arthropoda; class Insecta; order Lepidoptera; family Tortricidae; genus Epinotia; species Epinotia ramella. Next base: position 1,507,348 of record OX388221.1, read on the forward strand.
AATTAAACTCTGTCACTTAGTAACCCTTTCTCCTTGTATTTTATTTCTAAACCCTAGAGACCTTCGCTACCTTAAAATTTTACAAAAATTTAAGTCCATTTAATATTGGATCGTTCCATTCAAGATTGACTCGCAATCAATATAATCAAGAAGGTTACAACTTATAAGGTATAATCCGGTAGGTATAAGGTGTTTTCGTAGTTAAATAAGTGTTAATTCATATTAGAATAAAATTATCAACAAAACCATGGCGAATTACCTCTTTATTCTCTTAAAGGAATCTTAATCAATTGTATTTGTTTTTTTCGATGGATGGAAATGGAAACTCAACTTTTTTCTCACAAAATGATTCAAAGTTCAATGCTATTCTGTATTGTATGGTGGGTCTTAGGAGGTTGAAACAAGAAAGATCTTATTTGAAAACCGATTGACTATGGTTTGGATGTTATGACAATCATAAACTATTTATTTCCTTTATACGTAGTCAGTGTTTTGCGAAATTCTAGCGTTATGTTCATGCATGAATACTACTTATTTGTTTTTATCGGAATCATATAATGCGTACCCACAAAAAACGGTCTTAATTGAGAAATCGTCCTATTAAATCACGCCAATAAAAACGTAAAACCGAACAGTCCGATAACAAAGCCGAAAAATCGTATTTTCCCTTGGAAAATGATTACGAGAAATATTCATTTATTCGAGCCCTAGTTACCGACAGAAAAAAGCGAACGTCACGAAATTACTTGCAAATCTGAATTTATTCCGTCGCAACACTTCGTTTCTTTATAAAATACTTTTTTGTCTCTTCTCTGATACTTTTTAGGGTTCCGTATCCTTGAAATGCAAAGTTTAGGTGTTTGGACGGTGAAATTGATTTACCTACGCAGATCTTTAACTTGACGGATGATGCCTCAACAGGCTTTTAATTCTTGAATTTAAAAGCGCACCCATAAAATCCTGAGAGGCGCAAGCCAAGCTATGAGAATAATTACTGGTTAAGCCTAGTGGGTAGTGACCCTGCCTACGAAGCTAGACGTCTTGGGTTCGAATACCGGTAAGGGTATTTATTTGTGTGATGAGCACGAACATTTGTTCCTGAGTCGTGGATGTTTTTCGTCGTCTACTACCTAAGTACAAGCTTGGCTTAGTTTGTGGCTAGGTCGATTTGTGTAAGATTCTTCGGAAATATGTTTTTTTTTTTTCATTTTTTTTTTCCAAAAACTTTGTTACATTGCACAAACGTACAACTTCGCCAAACTGCAAGACAGTTTGTTGGCGAATAAAACACTCTTTAAAATATATATACTTAATTTGAAGTGTGCTGGTAACAACATGCATACTCGTATGTACAGTCAAGGAATTTAAATACCTACCCATTTCGTTGAAATGTCGTTAGACATTCGCAATGCATTAAGGTCGAAACTTCTATTTCAGTAATAGTATTGAAATGTCAAATTGTCAATACATATTTATTTGTCACTTCACATTACAGATAACCTCTTTGCGAAAAGTTATCATTTGCTTTTCTAATTACGAACATGTGTCAGTGTCAATCGAGAAATCTGTAAAATAATTTTCAATTACGTTATTAATTTGAAAAATAAAATACCTGCTGCTAACCGTGATCTAGAGCTAGAAATAGCAGAGTTACACCAGGAAGTGGGGATTGAGGAGATAACACGTTTAAAATTTCAGTTCACCGTGTCAACGTAGTTAATCTGGTTGCCTAGTTACTAACATATAACAATGCATGCGATATGTCAAAGGAACGTCGTGCTCTAGCTTGCTCTTATGGTGACAGTTTGCTATACAATATTGAGCCTTAGCTGGGTCGGAAATTAAATTCCTTGACTGTACATACGAGGACATTGGTAACAGCCTTTATCAGCTTTATCACTGTATCCGTATTTTACGAGGATACTGACTATTTTATTCTAATACCTACAACTATTAAAACTATATAAATGTGGGTAGACTATTTTGTTTACAATATATATATAGGAAAGGTATGACGATGACATTTGTGTCTTTTATTGCGTATGCGCTTCTTCTAAAAAGGTACCCATCAGAATGTCTTTAACTTTTGATTTAAATATACGTATACTTTTGCAATCCTTTTCTAATAAACTTATAATTGTTGTAAATACGAGGTATCAGGTACCTTCTTGTCCTTTGTCCATAATAATTATTAGATCTTGGTTCAATGTATATTTTCCGTAAGGTCAACCTAAGGTTACGATTATGGGTTTTCACAATCTTATACACAGGAATCTATTATATTCTTAATCTTATTATTATAATTTTAATTTAAAATTAAATATACTTGTCTTGTATTAATGAATTCATATAAGGGTTACACCCTATCGTCAAGTAATTTACGAATGCAGTTCGCCGCGCAGCGCAGTACCGCCTTGATGCGCCCTATATTTTACAGTAATACAGTGTATTTGAAGTAGGTACCAAACTAACAAATAATTGTTCATTAGTTGACAGCCCAAATTCGTTTCCAGTAAGTAATTATTAATTTTCTTGTTTAAATAATTGGCTGAATCTGTATGAATCAATTCTTATCTTTCCACGATCGTGCATAAATGAAATGCCACATCAAAGACCTCGTCGAATTAGACAAAGTCCACAAGAGTTAAGAGTCCTTACGCCCACATAAGCAGAAGCGGGAGCGTATTTAGCAAAATGCTTCCTTTTTCATTCAAGATTACGACGTAACTATTAGTATTTATTCAAAAACTGATAACGTAATTAAATAATCATTTCTTAACCTCTTAATAATTATAAAAAAAAAAATTTCGGCGCGCGGCGTCTGTGCAGCGTGATTTATACGTCTTTTAAAAAAATATACATTTACGGCATCGTAGGTCCTATAGTTATGATTATTTTTTTATGGGTTAACACAAAGTTATAATTTGCTATCATATTATTTTTAGGGCAAAATAAAAGTACAATTTGCGGTAAAAAAATATAATGTAATCCTGTTTTCACCAAAAAAAATAAGAAAACTCGGAAGGTGTTTTATCAACTTTTTAAAATGAATCTTTGATTTTCAATCATGTCAGCCCCTCGTAAAAAATTTGGTGATGTGAATTGTAATCATTCATGTACCTAATGATTCTTGTTTACTGCAAAATTGAGAACCGAAACGACACTTCTCACTGCAAAATTTAAAAAAGACTCCCAAGAAAACTCATTTATTTTAGGTTTAGAAACAGAAAATGAAAATTTGAACCATGTTAGCCCCTAGTTTTAGAAATAAAAATTTGAGTACGTCATCAGTTTTTGAATAAATATTAATAGTTACGTCGTAATCTTGAATGAAAAAGCAAGCATTTTGCAAAATACGCTCGTTTTAGACGTAAGGACCCTTAAGTCCGACTCGAACTTAACAGTAACATCACATCATCCGCCATTTTTATCGAACCAAAGTCAAACTCATTAGAAATCGAAATCCCTGTTGCTTAATTGCAAATAGAATGGCCCGAGTTTCAATTATTTTTATTCATTTCGGCCTGTTTCGCCAAATTGTGATACGCGTAAAGTTCGCGCTAATGGTACAAGTTTTTAATTTGAGATGATCTTCGGATTTTGTGATCGAATGTTTTCTGGATTGGTTTTGTTCTGTTATTGTTATATAAGTATATTTACTAGCTTTTGCCCCCGACATCGTCCGTGTGGAAGTCGTTTATTATCGTATCTCCATACAATCTTCCGTCCCGATTTCACCACCTTAGGAGATGATTTTCGGGATGAAAACGGTCCTTTGTCTTTCGTCGGGGCTCAAACTATCTCAGCCGATTCAGCGGTTTTAGCGTAAAAAGTTACCTAACGGACTGGCAGAGTTTTTATAATATAAGAATGTACAATAAGTATGGATAGGAATACCATGTTTACATCCTCACCATTACTTAGTGATATTGTCTGCCTATGAAGCCAGCGTTCCCGGGTTTGAATTCCGGTAGCGCAATTTGTTGTGAGGTGAGCACAATTATTTATCTGGCTGTCTTGGATGTTTTCTATATGATTGAATAATCGATTATCTCTATAAGTATGTAAATATATCGCCTAGTACAAGCATTCCTTTAGGACTAGGTCGCAGATTAGTAAGGACGTAGATGTACAATATACACTTTCTTCCATTAATTTCTTTAAGAATTTTCCAGACATGATTTTCATAATATCGTTTCGATGATAAATTAACCTTTTAATTACTTCAAGCGGAGCTTAAGATGAGCAATTTTCTGAAAACTTTTAAAGGTAGGCTAAACTTGAGCGACTAAGAAAAAAATCATACTACATTATTACGAAAGAAGCTCTTTTTAGACCGCTTTATTCTTCAGCTAAAATTACAAATTGCTGAACTCCGGAAAGTTGCTTTTGAAACAGCGATCTTCTGGCGTACCGGGCCAGCCACTCTCAACCAACTGAGCTATCGGAACCAGCGCTCAGTTTAACCAATCTTTGAACCAGTTTCCTCTTATTACAACTCCCTAAAGCGAAATGTCATCTTGGTATTTGGAGCAGCCCTACTGGGGAAATACCTCCAACTTACAGAATACCTCAGGGGTAATTACTCTACTACTCGCTCTGTAGATGGGCAATTCTACGTATGCTCCAACCGGCGTCTGTCCCCTGGTTAATTTATCGTCAACGTACAGTCAGCATCATATAGTTAGTAGCAGCCAAAGTAGCCAAATATATCGGAACACTTCTTTATTACTATAGGAATAAGGAAGTGTTACGATATATTTGGCTACTTTGGCTGCTACTAACTATGTGATGCTGACTGTACTAGCAAACTGGCATGGCATGTTGAGGTATTTTTACAAGTCCAGAGGGTCACAGTAACGTTTCGCTCAAAATCAATAAAAATCGAAATCAATTATTTATTCTGCAAATAGGCCAAAAGGGCACTTTTACTTTGTCAAATGGTAATGTACAATAAAATAATAATAATCTTACACAATAATAATTATTATAAGAACGTTCGTTAGGACAACTCTACTGTCATTTTTCCATACTGAAAGAGACATTTAATTTAGATCTACCTGACGCGCGTAAAATGCGTAACATGATCGACCTGCAGCCCCTGCAGGACTGCTAACTGGGAAACCCCGAATGCAAATTAAATAAAAAACCACACATGTATACACGGTGGAATTTAATCGGTGAACAGGAACCCATTTTTCTAATTCAGTAATCGATGGCGGTCACGTTTATGTAGTACTTAAGAGTCCGCAGCAAGCTCGATTCTTCATACAAACGTAGTTACGTCCTTACTTTAATATAACATGTCACATTATCATGAAATTCTCTAAATATAATGAGGTAAGATATATCTAGGGCTAAAACTAGTTTATGACTCTTAAAATGTTAATAGAAAGAAAATAGAGCGAGTACAAGTTTTGCATTTTTAGACCCCAGAAAGTTGTTCAGTTCGGCGGCCTACTACGACCAAAATATAGTTTAGATTGGAGTCAAAACCTATTTCCGGTGTCGATTAAACTATGCAGTTTGAAAAGAAAAAAGATTTATCAAAATTGATCTTGTAGTTTTAAAATGAGAGCGTAACTACGAAAACCTTAAAATAAATTACAAGAATTTGATGCGAAACTGCAGCGAATTACTCTAGCGCGGGGAACGGTCCGGGGGGGGGGGAGGGCGGTACGCACCGCCCTTATCATAGCTAGTCCTTGCCGTGCGCTTAGTTTAGTGACAATAGTGACCCATTTGCTGTGCGCGGGAGCGACGTATTGTTTTGGTGAATTATCTTCCTACGATAATCGCGGTCAATTCACGACTTGGACTGATAAAACGGATTTGATTTTTCTTGGTGATACTGGTGGTGTGTGTGATCATACTGATCATACTGATCGACGATCTGTGGCTTTCTTATGGACTTTGCATTTTTATGTTACAAAAATGGATAAACCGGGTAAGTACCTACTTATATGCATTTTAGTCAAGTTCCAAGTATACAAATAAATTATATACATGTAATATGTACATATTATATTAATGTATATGAGTACCTAGTCATTAATCCTTAGTTGACGTGTTATTTAATTTATTTGGTAGGTAAACAAAATTTTAATCTCACAGTAGGTACTCATTCGGTATTAAATAGGTAGGTACCTACGTAAATATCACTTGGGTACGTCAAATCATTCTGGATATGGCTTTGGTGATATATAGTTTGATTCTTTTATATAGCCAAAACAAAATACTTACTTAGTTAAAAAATAATAATACGCTATAAATTTAAATAAGACGAGGATGAACGAACGGACTTTATACGAAAACTACCTATCACACATTATTGCTTAGAAATTTTAATTAGTTTACCTAACTAGGTATGTAAGTTATAGTATAGTATCCTAAAGTATATAGGATAGGTTTTTTCGTCACTCTCTATAGTAATCTACGTACTTCTATACAACGTGTTAATAAAATAACGCAAAACCTGAAAACTGTTTGTTCAGAATCGAGAGTAAAATGCGAAAAAAATAAAAAATAAAAATTTGACGCGATTTATTTTTTACATTTGTATGGAGCAGGTCGCCCCAGACGGCCAACACTCCATACAAATGTAAAAAATAAATCTTGTCAAATTTTTATTTTTTATTTTTTTCGCATTCTATGCTCGATTCTGAACAAACTGTTTTCAGGTTTTGCGTTATTTTATTAACACGTTGTATATCATAATTATATATAGAAATTGGCACTTACCTACCCTTCAACTTTTTTGATCGAGTGACCTGACAATAACAATACTAGGTAGGTATCTAAATAAAAAAATGACGACGCGACAATAGCAGTTGTTTCTCGGTGCTACTTGAACCTTGGTTGTAGGTATTTATTATTTATGTATGTACTAGGTTCTTACTATATTATGTGCTCAGGTTGGCGCTTGTCCAATTTGTAGATATAAGATGTACAAGGTACATAGGTACATATATTTTTCAACTAAAACTATAAGGGGGCAAACAAGCATACGGTCCACCTGATGGTAAGCGATCACGGGAGCGTATAGACGTTTATAATTACCTATAGTTATTTTTTTTTCTAGAAGCGAAAAGGTGTTCAAAGACAAAATTATGGCTATCGGCTCGAAGGAAGAAAAGAGGACCGGCTCGTCGTCAAAAAGAAAATATAAATCGTAATAGGTAAGTTATAATAAGGCTATAAATTCAAATTTCATTTATTTATGGACCAACTAGGATCATTGTTGTAAGTAGGTAGTTTTTACCAAAAATAAAAACAATAATGTATGATCTTTTTTTATTTCCTTCAATACACCAAATCTTCAATGTGAATAAATATTTATAGGGTAGGTTCCTAGTAAAAAAGATCTGGATTCTAATTAGTGCGTATTTTTATTGATCATAAGATATTGGACACCTATTTTAAAAATACACACAACCGAACATTTTCATTTCATTTCGCGCAACTGGAATTAATTGCGTACAACAGTAGGCATCTAATTCATTTAATAGCTATCACAGAGGCTAACATTTCGGACCACAACAAACAGCTGTTCGAACTAAACAACTATGACATGTACACCGAGCTGCGAAGAAAAAAGAGAGGAGGCGGCGTAATTATATACGTTCATCAAAGTGTCAAATTCACCAGGAACACTATTCAAACACTAAACTTCGAATGCATAACAGGCGAACTAGAATATAACGGCACGAAACTGAACCTTACTGCTATATACAGACCGCCGCAAACTAATCGCACCTCATTTACACAGGAATTATCACGGCTGTTATCACAATACCCATCGATGAGTACGTGCGTGGCACTGGGTGATATAAATGTGGACCTCAAGACAAACACCCCGGCTACTACCGAATATCTAAATACACTATGTGGATTGGGTCTAGAATGCGGTATCCACCAATATACGAGAATTGAAAGCCGCGGCGATATAATAACGAAGTCCTGCATCGATCACATATTCGTGCGTAGTGTAGAGTGCAATGATGTATTCACCGCCGTGGTAAACAATGCGCTGGCCGACCATCTTATAACCGGTTGCATAATCTCGCCGAGTGATATCGCGAACAAAGGATACAACCAGCCGCAACTTATCAACAAGTTAGACAATAAGAAAGTGCACAGTGAATTGAATAAAATAGACTGGAGTGTTGGTTTAAAATATGACAGTCCGAACGATATTATGAACTTTATTTCTGATCAATATAGGCACGTATACAGTAAGTGTACCTACGTAGATAAGGTGCGAACGACCAAAAGAATCTCATGTAAGTGGACTAATTATAAAGTAATTAATATGTGCAAAAAACGCAATGAACTTTACTATGTGTGGCGTAATGATGAGAATAACAAATTAAAAAGATTGTTATACAACAAATACAGAAACAAGACTAATAAACTCATAGAAAAAACTAAGAACAATTATATAAAGAATGAAATATGCCAAAACTTTAAAAATTCTCGTAAGGTATGGGAAATTGTTAATAGAATTAGCGGTAGAATAATTAAATGTATAGACAGTATTATCATAAAACACTTTAAAGGTAGTCTACGAAATATATCAAACGAATTTGCCTGTGAGTTTCGGAATAATGTGAGGAACTTATGTGGTACATGTGATACTCCTCTGTTGGATAATAAACTATACTGTAACATACCTAATATAGCGATGCGTTTTAGAAAAATAAATAACTCAACAACTTTTAATATTATAAAAAAGCTCAATGACAATAAAAGTCCTGGTTTCGATAAAATACGCGTCACAGATTTAAAATGTATAATAAATAAAATTACACCCGTGATTACCCACTTAACCAATTGTTGCATCAAAACAGGTACCTACCCTGACGAGTTGAAGGTCGGGCTCGTGCGTCCAATCCATAAAAAAGGATCTTATACGGACCATAATAATTATAGACCCATTACTATATTATCATGTATAGATAAAGTAATTGAGAGGTACATCGGGACTGAGTTACACCGATTCCTAAGCGCGAATAAAATAATAAATGAAAAACAGTATGGTTTTCAGCGGAACCGAAGTACGTCTCAGTTACTAAACAAATTCACAGACGAAGTAAATAGTTTTTTGAATGAAAAGAAACATGTAATTACTGTATTTATAGATTTCAGCAAGGCGTTTGACACCCTTAATTATAATACGCTATTTAGCAAGCTGTGGCAGAATGGTATACAGGGGCCGATGCTGAAGCTGCTTCAAGATTACCACAACAAGCGGCGTACAATGGTTAAAATAGGCGGCGAGCTCAGCGACCCGATGCGTACAGAGGAGGGCACAGCTCAGGGGTCCATAGTTGGGCCGACCGAGTACTTAATTTACGTAAACGACATGTGCAATATCTTCAGCGGGGCCTCCGTATACCAGTTTGCCGACGATACCTGCTTAATTACAGCACACTCAAACGTCTGTGAAGCACAAAAAATAATGCAACATAACTTCAATCAACTTTGTAAATGGGCTCACGACGTAGGATTAGTAATAAACTCGAAAAAAACTAAAATGGTCCACATTCACTCCTCACATTCAAAAGAGGCACAGGTACCTAAAATAATAGCACACGAACACCATTGTCTACATAAGCCTAGTAATAACTGTACTTGTGATGAACTCGAGTCGGTAGCAAAACATATGTACCTAGGACTGGTTATCGATAATAGACTCAACTGGAGACCGCACGTTGACCACATATCTTCCAAACTTAGATCAATAATGGCGCAAATGGCAATCCTAAAAAATAAATTACCATATAAAACACTGCGTACGCTCTACTTGTCACTTGCGGACTCCATTATTTGCTACGGCATTACCAGCTATGGGCGTACTTATAAAACCCACGTAGAACAGATATATAAGCTACAACTCGCATTACTGAAAACAATTGTACCCCAGAAAATTAAAGATAGTCTTAAAGATAACAATTCGGGCCTATTCAAACATTGTAAAGTAATTAGTGTGTTCAACAGGTTTTGTTTCTCGACACTGACGGAAGAACGTGAGGCTATACCCTCCTTAGTAAAAAAAACGCGCCCCGGTCACCTACGTAGCTTAGATTACATGCGCTCATATGTCCTGCCTAGTGTAAACAATAACTACGGGAGAAGAACCAACACCTGTTTAATACCTGATATACTTAACAACCTACCTAAGCAAATACAGAATGACTTATTAGGTATAATTGATAACCCTGGGAAATTTAAATTGTTACTAAAAAAATATTACCTGGAATGTGAATCTCAATTTAAATTGTAAAGTACATTGTTCATTGTTGTAAACTTAAGTAGATATATAACATTAGGTACATAAAAATGAATACTAGTGTCATGTTAATCGATTGTTAGTGCGGATCGATCCGTGCGATCTCGCCAGCTATTATATAAACCTACCAAGGTTTCCGATAGTGGCTAATGAAAGTAAATCCTGTAAATGTAAAGATACTGATTTAATAAATTAAAAAAAAAAAAAAAAAAACATAGAACCTGCTTTTTTGAAGTCTGTAAAAATGACGAAGTTATGGCGCGTAGATAATCCGCGTGACTTCACAAACGTATGAACCGTGACGTTACGCGCACTTATAACTTCGACATTTTTTGTTTAGTGACCAAAAGAAAAAATACGTGTCTAATATTTTTGATCATCTATAATACGGATTTTAGAGTTACTTATTTAAAAATAGTTTAAGTACTATCATTGTAATAAGCTTGTTTTGGGAAAAAGACTGACTGTTAAGTTTCTTGCGGCGTTTCTTCTTGACAGTGGTCTCTGCAGAAGCGCTGGTAGGGCTTGACTTATAAAAGTGCCCTTGGCGGCCTACTTGCAGAATAAGTATTCATTTATTTCATTTATAACAAAAATAGTGGTAGTGGTATCTGAAAATCTGCTATGCAATTATGGCACTAAGTTGTTAAAATGACAAAACCTGGTATATTGTATGTTATACTTATGTTACTAGTTACTACTACTTTTGTTGGCACATCAAAACTTGTAGCCTGTACTCTACATTTACGTTTTTAGTAGGTTAAATAATCAGTTAAAATTTGCCTAGCCGCACTTACGCACTGTATAAACTGTATTGTTATCTCGCTATGGAGATGTTCTACTGTTATATTTTATTTACCGCAATAATTTCGCCGTTGTATGAAGATATTTTACTGCGATATTTTAACTGCGACATGTATAGCTCCGCCTCCCCGCGCGCTCTCGCTTTACTGCTAGCGCCCTGTCTCCCTCTAGGTGAAACAACAACATTTTAAAGCGTAAGCGCGCGATCTCAGCGCGGAGTTGAGCGGACCTTGCTGCGGACTCTTAAGTGGAACCGAGTTGTTTTTATCATAACTAATTTTTAAGTTGAAATTAAACTTTAATTAAAATTTACTGTCACCCTACTAATGGTTTAGTCTGAAAAGTTTAATACCTCTTTTCAAACTATCAGCCATAGAAACTTAAAACATAAATGAGCAATAAGCTGTCAATTTGTCATTGTCAAATTCAGAACAAACGTCTGATCTGTCTAGTTTCCCGCCAAAGCCAGCAAGCACTTGACGTATGTACGAGTACACTTACGAGTAACTTCCCTTCAATAAAAGTAGGGTGTCCATTTATTCAGTCAGTGTACATTTTACCGATGTTATTTAAGTGTGATTAATTAGATTGTGAGCTATATTGCACGAGATCTCACGTATTGGTTTCTGTGTAGATTGATAATTAAGATTTTTGGATTCCTGATCACCGATTAAATTCCACCGTGTATACTCGTAGCGTTGGTGGTGAATACGGTCGCTAGAACCTCCGAGGATGCGAGGACCTCTAGCTATCTACGCAACGAATCTTCAAATCCATAACGATGAGATTAAGCACACCGCGTTTTATAAACGCGCCGTCGACCCGCGTTTGTATCGAATCACCTGTAAATCGACACAGTCCCGCGTCGACGGCGCTTTTAAAAACACGGTGTGCCTGTGCATTATGCCGTTAGAGCAGCAGACGAAAAAACGAAAGAACTTAGACAAAGCAGCGCCGCAAAATGGCCCCACAGAATCGGTGCCACTGCCATTAATGCGGGGGGGCGGGGTGTCAAAACGATGCCAGGCAGCCGTTTAGTTCGAACTGTGCGCATACCGGGTTTTGGGCACGTGTTTGGGTAGAAATTTGTAAGGAGCTCGCATTTTATGGTTTTTTTCGCTCGCTACCTTAGAGATTTTCATAAGTTACAATTTCACAAGTCTAAAAAGGCAACACAGGTCTAATGGGCAGTTTTTATTAGTCAAGCGCCTCAGTGTTGTGAATTTGTAACGTGGTAAATTATAACTCTTCCACCACCACCACCACCACCGTAAAAAAGTTAATTTTCTAATTGGATTACGAAATGTTGTTCACTAATCGACCTTCAGAACCAAACAAGGACATTCTGAATTCCCAGCCACCAAGCCTCTTTGACCACACAAACACCTATCTACAAGTTAGACTAGATATTTGAAACAATTTCAATCGAATAGGCATCAATAGTCACGCGTTACCACCAAGAAACTAGAAACCTACGTCAATCGAAACAATGCCTTATTACCAACAAACATAGTTTATATTTGAACAGCGCAATTTCATGAAAACAAGAGATGATATAGCGCTATCGTTGCTTTGCGAAATTCACCCTTATCGAACGGTAATAAGAAATATATTCAAGTCCTCAGTCCTGGCAGGAAAACTACAATCTTCTATGACAGATTAGCTTTCCGTACAAGGAGAATTAGATTATATGCCGAGGGCGCAGGGTTGATATTTGATTCGGTAAAGTGCGACCACAGATTAGTAGTTTGGAAGTCGACATGTGGTATTTGGGTTCGGTCAAGCGTGGAAGGTCGGTCCGATGCTAATTTCAACATTCCTACATATATATATGTAAGTGTATACAGGTTGAGGCCTGTATCAGGAAAAAAAACAGAAAAAGACTCATAACATAAGAGTATCTAAAAATTTAAAACTAGCTCTGCCTGCGACTTCGTCTGCTTGGACCCGGGATAAAAACTATCCTTACTATATTTAATCCAAGCTATAAACAATGTTCGTGAAAAATTTCATCCAAATCAGTTGAGCCGTTTAAGCGTGATTGAGTAACAAACAGCCAAACATCTAAACATCCAAACAATCAAACTTATTAGTAGGATTTAGTCTTTATTGCACTAAGAGGTAAAAACGGCAGACTTAATGCCACATGGCATTCTCTACCAGTCTTTCACTGGGACAAAAATAAACGTTCGTTTAATGCAGGATAAGGCAATGAGAACGAGAAAATCGTAAATCACCTGCAAAAATGCCCTGCTTTCAATGTTTAAAAGTTGTCCGATCCTAAGTAGTAATATTTAAAGGGAAAGTATTATTGATATCATTCCAGTGAACTAAAAGAACTCACGCTGTATTCACTAAATGTGTTCAATAAATGTATTTTTTTGTATTTTTAAAAATATCGTTCTTACCATAAAAATACACTGTTTCAAATGCAGCTGTTGCAGGCTACACCCTGTATATGCACGTTGTTAAGACGTTTGCATATGTATGACTTATACGATATTACATTGGGTTGACTTGCCAAAAGGAAAATAACCAAATATGTATGGGATTATAATAATTTCGCTACAATATATGCGAAATACGAGATCAAACGTTATTCCTTTAAAAGGATTTCCAGAGGGTCTATATTCTGCGACACATTTTATTACAGATACAAAAATTAAATATTTAGACCACTGAAGTGGCAAACTAGCATACCTATGGCCTGCCTGGTAATAATATATGTCACACTTGCCTGAAGTACATTTAAATCATTTTTTTTAGTAGCGAATTAACTAACAACGTGTTCATATTTTTGCCTGTTGTCACGTCCACATGTTTAAACTAAAGTTAAACAGTAAGAAACACATATTTCTGTTCACTACTTAGGATTCATCCTGTATACCTACAGGGCATGTAGTGGAGCTCGAATCCTGGTAAAAAAAATATGGAAACTTATATGCGCTAAATTCGTATTGAGGCGTAATTTCAATAAATGTATCAAAAAATAACGTCAAACGTCAACAGTCTGACTCTATTCCTTTTTTTTTCAATGGCATGGCATAGCGCTGTTCTCGCGCTTAGCCATAATCATAAAGCCTGCAACACACATTTCATTAAATTGGCAATGGCGGAAACATTCACAATATTTGGCAGAATGATGAATTATACATTTAACTTATTATGTAATCAATTACTGTACAATTTCTTCCAACGACATTAAATTGTAAGCCAATGACCTAGACATACGCTTCAGACTTGTTCCCGACGACTTTGGAGGCTTTCAACCAGTTTCTTTTAAAACCCTCAATGGAATCTGCGGCCTTAGTGATTTTCCGAAGATATGCCTTGGTTAGTGCCCAAAGAGTCACAATATATATATATATATAGAGGCTTCTGGGCAGATTGGAGGATTCATGTGCTCAGGCACGTATTCGACTTTGTTTTCTTTATACCAAGCTAACGTGGTCTTGGCGTAGTGCACGGATGCCAAAATCCGGTCAAAATAGAACAGGGGCCGTAGACAAGGTTACATTCGACAAGCGCTAACGCTAACGCTAACGAATAAAATGTATGGGAATGACAGATGCCGACGAAACACTTTTCGTTATCATCTGTCATTCCCATACATTTTATTAGTCAGCGTTAGCGTTAGCGCCTGTCGAATGTAACCTTGTCTAGGCCCCCAGGTCCATCATGCTCGCGAATCATAGGCAGTAGACGACGATTTAAGCACTCGGTGATGTACGTATCGGACTCCATCGTCTGCGTAATAGTGACAAATGGCTTGGATAATTTGCCGCACTCACAAATAGCTTGCCGAACCATTGCTTTTTTACTGAATTTTTCGGTGAAAATGGATTTGTTGGCATCACTGATATCTTGGCCCCACGTACGGTATAAAATTGGTCACCCAGGAGCATTTTATAATCAAATTTTATGTATGTCTCGTCGTCCATAATAATGCATGTGGATTTTCGGCAAAAGAGAGTACCAAAAACTTGCGAGCTCTTGGCTTCACACTTGCGGCCTGCTTGTCACTTCGTTTTTGTTTTTTTCTGTTTTTAGGGTTCCGTACCAAAAAAGGTAAAAAAGGAACCCTTATGGTGCGACTCCATCCGTCTGTCTGTCTGTCTGTCTGTCACAAAGTGAAATATCTTACGGATTACTTAAGCTATCAATTTGAAATTTGGAATGGTTATAAATGAGAGCTATCCACGTGCGAAATTTAAATATACATTTTAATTGATAATGAAAAATTAGGAATATGAGGGGGCGGCAAAAAAAAAAATCTATTATTAGGTCAAGTGGGGTAATAAGGACTTGAGTTGCAGTTTTTGAAACAGTTTTTTCTTTTTTTCTACATTTGTAAAATTTCGATTTATCAAGGAAAATGCAAAAACAAATACCATCCCCCCCCCCCCCCCCCTTATCTCCAAAGTTATGCAAGCGAAAAAATTGAAATAATTTATTACTTGTGATTAAGATAAACATAAATATTACTGGAAAAGTATACATTTTTCTGTATCTAGCGTATTTTTCGTTTCATTTTGTTTTTGAGGCAGGGGCAAAAAAAAACAACTATTAGGTCAAGTGGGGTATCATACGAGTATGAAAGGGCTTGAGTTGCACTTTTTGAAAAAGTTTTTCTTTATTTCTATATTGGTAAAATTTTGATCTATGAAGGAAAATGTAAAAAAAATACCCCCCCCCCCCCCCTTATATCCAGTTATCCAAGCGAAAAATTTGAAATAATTACTTGTGATTAAGATAAGCATAAATATTACTGGAAAAGTATATTTTTTTCTGTATCTAGCGTAATTTTTGTTTTATTTTCAAAAATCTATTGCTTATTAAGTTTGCAATTTAATCAACTTTATAAGTATTTTTTTGTTTTGAAGTTCCTATAAGACTATAATAGAAGTACTCTCTTTCAAATAAAAAAAAAAATATCCAGATCGGTTCACGTGATAAACAATATAATCGCCAAAATACCAAAATTCATACTAAGCTCATTGCCCTTGCACGTTAGTAACAAATGGGGCCGATAGATGGCGCTGACCCCATTCCTACTTCGCGCTGTTAAGATTTTTCTAGAATAAATGGGGTTGGGACGGATATATTTCAATAGCAGGTCAAAAAAAGATCGCGATTCAATCGTCTTAGTAGTTCAATGGTCTTGGTGTAAAAGTTATTCGTTGTTTGAAATTGAATTCTGTTGTGTTGGGTTAAAATAAGTAATTTAACAAATATTGGGACATTTACTTTACCTTGACTTGAGTTAATTGATAGTTTGTACGGAACCCTCGGTGCGCGAGTCAGACTCGTACTTGACCGGTTTTTTATATGTTTTAAGACCGATCCTTACTTTGGCTCGATGTACATTGCTTGCCGATGTTCGTAGTTTTTTGGCCACACAGAAATTTGCTCTTAGGAGTCACCAGACCGATTTAAGAAAAAATAAAAATGCATTTAATTTAGTACACGGACAAATTTGTCTATAATCAGAGTTCGTTTTTTACGTATAAAATATAATATATACTATGCCTAAGTATATCGCTACCCACCCAGAAAATTCATTCATCCATCACCAGTGAAAGATTTTTTATATTTTTTTATATAAATTAAATATAAGTGGTTCCGGAAGTTATACCTTACATAGAAACATATAGAAAAACTAGCTTCTGCCCGCGACTCCGTCCGCGTAGAAATCGTTTATATCGCAGCTCCATACAAACTTCAACCCCCCATTTCATCCCCTTAGGGGGTGATTTCCAGGATGAAAACTATCCTATGTCCTTCCCCGGGATTCAAACTATCTCCATACCAAATTTCATCGCAATCGGTTCAGCGGTTTAAGCGTGAAGAGGTAACAGACAGACAGACAGACAGACAGACAGACAGACACACTTTCGCATTTATAATATTAGTATGGATAACACAGATTTCTCCTCCTTATAATAATCGTTCCGGTAGCCTAGTGGTTCAGGCATGCGACTGTCAAACGGCGGTCGTGGGTTCGACAGATAAGTTTCATCTCATATTTACACAAGACATTCAATCATTTTGTAAATCTCAACCTTTGAACATTAGTCATTAGTATACGTCTTTCATATATATTCGAAACAGCACCAAGCACACGTATACATAAATGGGTTACAAACCAAAAAAGTAGAATTCTAATTTTGAATTTTGACGGTCATCGAAAACAGTACCATATTGTCAAATGATATATTTATCTCTTTCTGACGCAGTCTCGGTCGGGACTCATCACATTCTTAAAAAGCATTCTTGTCAGCGACTGGCCACTAACATAATCAGCGACTGGCCACTAACAGTTTTGATAAAACAAACTCGCATGTTATTCACAACGCTTAACCACCTTCGTCCAGTGGCGCAAAATTATTACCAATATTGAGGTCAAATTATTTTAGACGCGTATCACGGGCGAATACAAAACATTTTGTGAATAATACTTAGCCTTTCTAATTTGTCCCGCAAGTCGATATAGATATAACAAATCAAAGTACTAATATACTAAGTAAATATACTAATAGTATTTTATGCAACTGTTGTATAAGTACGGTCTTAAAACGCGAGTGCATCGCAATTAAAGACGCCACGAGCGTTTTAAGACCAAGTTATACATCGTTGCATACGATACTTTTTCTACGACTAATTCTAAATAAATAGCATTTGACTTTTCGGCAGTAGTTTTTCCGTTAGTTCTATTACTACTCACGCAATTTCTTCAGCGGTGTTATTTTCTTCTTCGTCCATTTTAAAAGGAACGTACACAGTTTTCTTCAATTCACAAACACGAATCCTTGAACTTGCCATCCGAACCAAACTGAATCCGGATCCGAACCGAATCGGATCGGTTTATATTTATAAATAATACCAATAATTGGTAAAATATGTATACACATAATTCATGATCATTTATTTTAATTTTAGTAAATAATTTATGTTCTACAAATGTTTGATAGCAAAACTTTTTATTTCGAAAAATTTGCTTATGAAGTTAGTACCACTGCAATATGGCGGCCGATTGAAAAATTTAGATGATTTGACATCGTGGTAAACAGTGCTTTTATTAAAAATGTATGAACCATAAAAGTACACTAAACAGTGCGTTTATGGGCCATAGAGCATAGAGTTTTTCGACGACATATTATCGGTGTCATTGTATTGAGCTAGAGCCTATATAAATGACAGATAACGGTACAGGAGTAGAAAAAAAATATTGTACTAGTGTTACTTATTTCAATTATTTTTTTAATGTGTTTCAAATTAAACAATGTTAATGTTATTGTTTATCAAAATGACTACAGAGGAAAAGACATAAACGAATACTAAGCCGTTGGCTGCGCTTCGTTTCAGCAGGGCTTAGATTTTCAATAAGTAATACCAAGTTTGTTTAATTAGTTCAGTTGACTCGTAGAAAAAGTATTGTATACAATAGTTATATAATTAGCTTCTACCTTAACTTAATTAGGCCACTCAGCAAGCTTCGTGGCCTGAACTTGGTACTCGACTGAAAAGGCATACATTATATAATGATTGCCTAAAATGCTATTGTTTAGCCGTCTTAGGTCCTGGCAATGTTTTATTATAATATCGGATTTCTTCACAATTATTTGATCGTCATTATATTCATCATAATATCTAGTCACTCCGTCTTTATGAAAAACGAACGCATGTTATTAAGACAGTCGCGAATTGGACTAATGATTTCTTTTGTTACGAGTTTGTTGCGAGTACAATAGGAAGCTTTTCTAGCCATTTGTGTATGAATAGATCAGAATATTAACAAGATATCTCTATGGCAATATCAAAGAATATATAAGGTGCTAACAAATTAGGTACTAATACTTTTAGAGCTGATAATACTCGTCTCTAGGAGTAGAGTTAAGTATGAAACATTTAAAAGTGTGTATCACTTTTTGGAGATAATTAGGGATACAACGGGATACAACTGCGTAAAAACACCCTGTTAATGAGATAGTCAACAATCAATCATTGACGTTTGTCACAAACGACGATGTTCACTTGACAGATAGTGTTTAAACATCTCGTCAGTTAAATGCACAGGCTGATTATGTTTGGTCGAAATTTTAATTTATTTATTTTGTACCGGAAATTAAAACAAAAATATCATATGAAAAGTTTTCTTAATTTCTATTTAAAGTCAATTGTTTTGATGTAATGTAACACCTCTTAAAATATTGGTACTTAATTTGTTAGCACCTTATATATATACGAGGGCTGTTCCGAAAGTTGTTAGCTGCTCCGGCTCTACTCATGCGATTACAATGTTATTTATACCATTGTGAGGGATATTTCAATGCTAAATTATGGCCATGAAATTTTTGTAAATTAATCCGAATAGATTTTTTATTGTATATTTTTAAGTGAAAGCGGTTATATATGGAGTTACGAATTGCGTAGAAAAAACGGCAATTTTAGGCACAATTAAATTAATTTCTTATTGAAATCTTTGAAAATCGAACTTCAATTTACCCGGAACTAATTATTCTGTTTCTTTTGCTATTTCCAATGTATAAATCAATAAATAATGTTATAAGTACATTTTTTTTTTTAAATATCACAATTTTTTATTTTTAATGAAAGGCTCATTGTTTACACCTATTAGATCATAATAATCACAACGATTTATACGTAAAAAAACTGTCGAGATTCGTAATTAGCAGCACCTAAAAAGACCAATTGATTGTTTGAACAAATACTGTTAATAAAATGACAGCACATATCGACGCTTGTCTAAAACAAGTCAGTATCGCGAAATAATCCGTTTTGCTACTAAGTCTAAGACTAGACGCAGAACACGGTAAAGTTTATCGTGACTAAGACTCCCGTGTTCTAATTCAAAAAATTGCCACCGTGGCAGCATTGTGCCGTTATGCCATTGGTGGGGTGTCGACGTCATTTTATCTGGAAGACCGTCCGTAGGCCAAATGAGCCATAGCGATCGACGCCGTCACCACGTTTTTTTGTTGACTACCGGCACATCCCCAAATAATTCGTTAAAACACATCAATTTGTTTGTACAACAGCGGCATTACGCGAAATAGCTCAGTGGAACGCTAGCGAATTTTTTTGCAATATAGGATTATTCATGGATGGGACACTTTCCGTTAAACAGTAAGTACCGATGTTTTGACTTAACCACAAATAAACGAGTATTCACGAAAATAATGAAAGTTGGCTTGTTCATGTAAGCAAAATAAGCCCCTATACTACATAAGACTTACTTCATTATTGGTATACTATACGAATTTGGACTATGTTCATCATAAATATGCATTTCGTTTCTTGATTCAAAACGAGAAAAGCCACTATAAATAGATAAGCAGCACGATGATAAACTTATTAAAATGTTACATGTATTGCAAAAAAGGTATTTGCTCGGTTGTATTTATATCAATTAAAATAATAATATACAACACAAGCCTTATTGAGCTTAACTATGGGCCTAGTTCGATTTGTGTAAGATTAACCTCTAATATTTATTTATTTTGTAATATCATAAAATATAAGTATAAGATACATAGCTACTACATGCTCCATGTACATGGGGACTTCAATTACTCGTGTGCGTCTTATGCGATCACTCGGAGGCTGTCCGTCTGTCACAGCCAGATTTTTGTATAAAAAGTGGTATAATAACAATAATAATTATATTTTTATGATGGACACTATTTAAGGGTTTGTCCTGCCTCTTTTTCGTGGCTGAATTTGTGTCAAAGATTCAGTAACTCATTCAGTTGACTATATTATACTTTGGTTATAGAAATGAACACGCGAACTGGAAAAAATATCCGAAATCTGCTTTGGTTTTGCGGCGGGTAGCCTCATTTCTGATGCGATCGCGCAGAGAAACTCCCAGCATAGCCCTCTCCATTGCCCTTTGGGTGACCCCGAGAGCTTTTAGCTGGAAGTTCCAGCTGAAAGCTCTCGGGGTCACAGTTCCAGGCTGGAACTCCAAAACCGTTTCGATTGCCTAGGTTTTGTGGAACCTGTCCGTGCCACTGGGTCTATGTTCTTCGAGGCCCAGCGGGCCATCAGAACTAAAAGGCTCTCTAGCTCCACTCAGAAGCTCATGAAGGAAAGGAGTGAAATGATTCTGCAGTCTTCAAACGATGCGACTTTATACCGGCAGCTAAATAAACAGATCTGCAAGCCCCTTACCCGCGATCTGCGCCAATTCACTACGAACCGTATTGAAGAGGCCATCGAGCGAAATAAGGGCTCTAATGTGTTCGCACGAGATTCGATCGAGTCTATTGGGCAGAGCCAGCTCGTAAGGTAAAAAACTGAGGACTGGAGAGTCGTTTTTTCCAAACCTGAGCTTTTGAGTGAGTGCGTTTTTACACGTCATACATATCGTATACACGTCAACTCGCAGACCCGAAGTTGGTCTGGCGGAAGACCCTAGCTAGACCAACCCGACAGTTTACCGACGACATCCCGGACATCAGCCTGTACGAGATTAAAATGGCTCTGAAACAGCTTAAGAACAGCAGGGCACCCGGTGAAGACGGAATTACAGCCAAACTCATGACGGCGGGTAGAAAACCGATCCTTATGACCCTTCAGAAGTTGTTCGACACCGTCCTACTGGAAGGGAGAACGTCAAAGGCGTGGAACAGAGGTAAGGGGTGCTGTTCTTCAAAAAGGGGAACAAAACCCTGCTGAAGAATTACCGACCCATCTCACTTCTGAGCCATGCTTACAAGCTAATTTCAAGAGTCATTACGAATCGCCTCGCACGCAGGCTTAGTGACTTCCAGCCTCCCGAAAAAGCCGGTTTTTGAAGAGGTTTTAGTACCGTTGACCACATTCATACGCTCCGCCAGGTTATACAGAAGACTGGAAAGTAAAACTTGCCTCTCTGCTTAGCCTTCGTGGAGAAAGCTTTCGATTCGATCGAAACCTGAGCTGTCCTACAGTCTCTCCAGCGGTGAAAAGTAGACTGCCGCTATATCGAAGTACTGAAGTGTTTGTACGAGAACGTCACTATGTCAGTCCGACTCCAGGATCGGAGCTTGAAACGTATTCCGCTAGAGCGGCCTGTTAGGCAAGTGAATGTTATTTCCCCACAATGTACACCGCTGCAATGGAGGACGTTTTCAAGACTCTAGACTGGAGAAGGCTAGGCATCAACATCAACGGCGAGTACATCAATCACCTTTGGTTTGCTGATGATATAGTAGTCTCTGAGACCATGGAGGACTTGAGTACTATGCTCGATGACTTCAGTAAAGCCTCCGAGCGAGTTGGTCTAAGGATGAACATGGATAAGACAAAGATCATGTCAATCGGACACTTTCAAGACTTCTTCAGACTGCCAAGTTAGATAGGTCCGTCCAACTTTGAGTAAGAGTACGATTTGGCTGGGTAGCATTCGGGAACCTACGGCACATCTTTTCGCCCAATACTTCGCAATGTCTCAAGACGAGAGTCTTTGACCAGTGTGTGTTGCCACTACCTCACTGTGTGATGACGTATGACACGGAAACGTAGACGGTTACCTCATAAGAAGGCTCAAAGTCACCCAAAGAGCAATGGAGAGGGCTATGCTGGGAGTTTCTCTGCGCAATCGCATCAGAAATGAAGCTACCGCAGCAAAACCAAGGTAACCGATATAGCCTCCAAATAGCTTAAGTGGCAATGGGCTGGGCACATTGCACGTAGAACCGATGGCCGTTGGGGCGGAAAGGTTCTCGAGATTTGACCACGTACCGGATGGCGCAGCGTAGCTAGGCCCCCCACGAGGTTCAAAGATTTCAAAGATTCAAAGATTTTTATTTTGCTCGGAATGCAGTTACATAGTTCTTAAAAATACAACATAATCGTCCAGTGCATTCAGCCTACGTGCAGGCGTGCAAAACATTTTTATGGAGCCTTTAATTTTATCTTTGAATCTTTGAATCTTTAAAAAAGTGTTACTATTTTACATCCATAGTACAAGTGTTGTAAACTAAACTATACCGTTATAGTCTATATAGTTTAAGTATTATTGTGATGTATGTCGTTTAAGGCCATTATTGTCCATATTAAAAAAAAATATTTGAGAAACAAAACAAAATAAGTCAGTATTCTTTTAATATTGTATATATACGCTTGTCTTAAAGACGAATAGTGTGAGCGACGCAATTACAGTTTTATAAACTACCTTTTATTTATTTGTCAAAGCTAGGGGCGCGCGGAGAGAGCGAGATGCGCGGGAGGGGTGCGACCGTTACTTTACCTCACCGTAGCAAATTTAAACCAGTCGATATACGCTAATGCACTCGCCGCACGCTCCTCCAGCTAGTAATTTTGTCTATGTACCGACCATTTCCAAAAATATAAGTTTGTCGCGTAATTTGCCTATTTTTTCATCGTGAATCGAACCCTGAACGCTACAAAGTGGTCCTTCGAGCCGGATCTTGATGTATTTCACGCCGCCGTCGAAAAATATGGTTAAAACACGCAGCACCGTAAGGAAAGAACAAGAAGAAAATAAAGTTACTGCTACTGAGGTCGACCCAGGCAAGGCAAGTACAAGTGCAGCTCCAGATGTTGAAGAAAAAGTGCAACCTGACAAAACAATAGTGATAGATGCCGGAAGTGTTAAGTCCGAGATGCCAAAACCGAATGAGCCTACCTTCCAAAAGTCTTTGTCAAGAAAATCTTCATCATCCTCCGTCGCAGCACGCAAAAAGAAGCTGGAATTACAAGCGGCCGAGGCAAAAGCACGAATTGAAATGCAGCTTATCGATAAACGCTTAGAAGCGGACCTTGCTGAATTAGAAGAAGAATACAGTCCACAGTCTTCAGTTACCGATAAACAAAGTGATGTTGCTAGATGGGTAGAACGCAGCCAAATAGAATTGGAGTCACAGCATGCCACCAAGCAGGACGAAACTTCAGGTGTGCTGTGCCCGCCGGCGAACATGGACGCCGGCACTGATGGTCCAATTCAACAGTTAGCCTGTGTACTTAAGGATATGATAACTACCTCTGCATGCAACAGCAACAATAATAATAATTTACTTACCCGCATCAGCACACCCAAGGATCTGCCGCTGTTTGCTGGTGACTCAATGGAATGGCTCCAGTTTAAAATGGCCTACGAAGAATCCACCCGATTGTGTCAATTTAGTGATTCGGAGAACTTGTGGCGCCTACGAAAGTGCCTTCGTGGCGCAGCCAAGGATGCTGTCCAGGCGTTACTTATCACGGCTACTTCTCCTGAAATACTTATATCCACGCTGGAACTGCAGTTCGGGAACCCAGATGGAATCTTGTCTCGTATAAGGCAAGAAATCAAGAAGTTAAATCCAGTGTCTACAGAATATCACAAAGACATTATTGTGTTTTCAAACAAAATAAAAAATTACGTCGCCGCTGTGCGTGCCCTTGGCCGTGAAAATCACCTTGAAGATTCGAGTCTAATTACCGTTGTGTTATCAAAACTGCCTACAATCCTGTTGTCTAAATGGGCTGACTACAGTTACTCACACAACACTGAAAGTACCACGACTAGACTCGACCAACTATCGGATTTCCTAAACCAAGAAGCCGTTAAAATATCTAAGTGCAGTGTCGCGTTAATAAACACACCAAAGGACAATTATAGGCGTAAATATGCGGACAATAATGCTAACTCACAAACAATCTTACTGCAAAGTCAACAAAGTTATTCAAAGTGCCGTTATTGTCATGGACCTAATCACAATCTATCTGACTGTAAAAAATTCAAGAAGTCATTAAGAAAAGATCGCTGGAGTTATGTTAAACGGTTCGGACTATGTTATAAGTGCTTATTACGTCATCACGATCGACAGATGTGCCCGGCACCCGTGTGCGATATTGATAACTGCGGCCTGGCGCATCATCGCTTGTTACATTTCGTGCCTAGTGAAAGACAATACGAGAACAATAACAACAGTGCTGTCCAAGTGACAGAGATTGAGACTGAACCTGATCCCCAAGTAGTGGCCCACATGAAATCATCTTCGAAAGTTTTATTAAAAGTAGTGCCGGTAAATATCCACGGACCGCGCGGTGTAATTAGTACTAGTTGTCTCCTTGACGATGGATCTTCTGTGACTGTAATAAGTGCCAAACTCGCAGAGCGGGTGGGGTTGCGCGGCCGCCGCGAGTGTATGCGTGTGCGTGGCGCATGGGACAACACTGAACTAGTGTGCGACTCCTACCTGGTCGATTTATCTTTATCTAACCGAGATGGACAAATGTTTACGATTAATGCGCGAAGTGTTAATGAACTTAATTTACCTAGTCAAGGCCTGAACTTAGTGAACTGTGATAACTTTATGCACTTGCAAAGACTAAAAAATGACTTATGTTGTGAACAATTAAAACCCGAGATTTTGATAGGACAAGACAATTACCAACTACTGTTGCCGTTGGAAGTTGTCACTGGCAATCCTCACGAACCTTGTGCCACACGATCACCGCTTGGTTGGTGTTTGCACGGAAGGGCTCCTGTGCGTATGACGTCATCTGCGCACGCGCCTCAGCCTCACTCAACATTGTTTATCTGCGATAGTGACGTCAGCGATGACGTGGCTGAGAACAAACGATTGCTGCAAATTTTACATGAAGATGTTCGTCGGTCCTTCACATTCGACTCATTGGGCGTCAGTAGCAAGCCACGTGAGAACCACAACGACGTATGTGCCCTGGAAAAGTTAGACAAAACTTCTAAACTGGTTAATGGGCGATGGTACGTCGGATTACCCTGGAAGAATGAAGATTGCGTGATGCCAGACTCCTTTCCTCACGCACTGTCACGACTCAAATCAGTGGAGAGAAAGATGGAGAAATGCGAAGGGTACAAAGACAGATACAACGATCGCGTCCAGCATTTGTTCGACAACGATTACGCACAGGAATTGCACGATACTGAGGCAACTAGCAAATCATGGTACCTCCCTCATTTTGGAGTGGATAATAAAAACAAGAAGCGCCTGCGTCTCGTATTTGATTGTGCTGCCCAAACTAACGGATTGTCGCTGAACGATTACATTCTTAAGGGCCCGGACCTACTGAGGTCACTGTTTGGAATAATGCTACGGTTCCGAGAGCAAAGAATTGGTGTAACCGGCGACATAAAAGATATGTTCCTGAGGGTGAAAATAAGAGAAGAAGACCGAGATGCGCTACGATTTTTATATAGAAGCGAACCTAAGGGACCCGTGAAGACATATGTCATGACTTCTCTTATATTTGGAGCTACATGCAGTCCCTTTGTAGCCCAATACATTAAAAATAAAAACGCTGAGCGTTTTGAACCAACGATGATGCCTGCATGTCAAGCTATATACAACCAACACTACGTTGATGATTATATAGACAGCGTCCCGGACGAGAAAACTGCAATCGAGTTGATAAGAGATATAAAAACAATTCATCAGCAAGGTGGCTTCGAATTACGTAACTGGACTTCTAATAGTAAACAAGTTCTCGAGTCTATGCCAAAAGAAACTCTCGGCGAAGCGGCAGTAAAGTTCAAAATCGGAGAGCAATATGAAAGCGAACGAACACTTGGGTTGATCTGGTTTCCACATGAAGATGCACTGGGATTCGATGTTTCTTTTAAGAAGATCCCTGAAAGCATAATTAACGGAACACAACGGCCGACAAAGAGAGACATGTTACGTGTTGTTATGTCCATATTTGACGTCTACGGTTTTTTATCTCCGTTTACTATTAATGGGAAAATTATTTTACAACAATGTTGGCAACAAAATATCGATTGGAACGACCAAATACCAGATTCATTATACGAAAAATGGTGCAAGTGGATAAGTTGTCTGAAATCATTACACAACATAAGGCTACCCCGATATTACTACAATGCAGCGAACACGGGGGTGAACGAGCCCGATTCGAACCCGGCGGCCGCCACGACCAGTCAGCGAGATAACGCGCCCGCGCCGGTGCGCCCGCTTACGTCACAGCCTCAGAGCGTCGCCTGCTACAGCAACTTGCAACTGCACACATTTTGCGATTCGTCCTCTAAAGCCATGTGCGCCGTTTCATACTGGCGCTGGGAGAATAACGCGCAAGTATATATAGCGTTTGTGGCTAGTAAGTGCCGCGTGTCGCCTAACAAATTGCAGACTATACCGAGACTAGAATTAACTTCAGCCATTATTGGTGCTAGATTGGCTGATACTATAATAAAAGAACACAAAATAAAGGCAGATCGTAAAATATTTTGGAGTGACTCGAGCACAACATTACACTGGATAAGAAATAAGTCTCGCACTTACAAGCCATACATAGCCAATCGCTTAGGCGAAATTGATGAACTTACCTGCAGTGACGAGTGGAGGTACATTCCGACGCACCTTAATGTAGCGGACGTAGGAACACGGGAGGCATACGATGTGACGATTCTGCAAAATCAATGGCTTCACGGACCGGTATTTTTATACAATGATGAGCGCACCTGGCCAAAGGATTTTATGCAACCTGCAATAAACGACCTTGAATTAGAATGCATATCTATTGTACAAACGGTAAATAACAAAAGCTTATTACCTGTACCCGAGCCTACACGATTTTCATCATGGTTGCGCCTGCTAAGAAGTACTTGTACTTTTCTAATGTTTATAAAGAAGTGTCGAAAACTTACCGATGACCTCAATTACGAAACAATGGAAGAAGCCGAGCGCCTGTTGATAAGATATTCGCAGGCACAGACGTTTAACGATGAGATTAATAACCTAAAAAAAGGTAAATATATACAGAAGTATAGTAAACTACTTACCTTATCACCATATCTTGATGAGCACGGAGTCCTGCGTGTCGGGGGCCGAATCGATGCTGCTGCCGAAGTGTCACCTGAAACTAAAAGACCGATAATTCTAGACGGGCGAGATTACATAACCAGATTGATCGTTAAATCTTACCATGTCAGCGCTGCTCACGAGAACCAGGAGTCTGTAGTGAATAACCTAAAACAAAAATATTGGATTATTAAAATTCGTCCTACTGTTAAAAATGTTGCCTCTAAATGTATGATCTGCAGAATTAAGAAGAGTAGACCTGAAATCCCAAGAATGGGTAACTTACCTGAAGCACGGATGGCTCATCACCAGCGACCCTATACTTTCTGTGGAATTGACCTGTTTGGACCGTATGAAGTTACGATTGGGAGACGACGGGAGAAGAGGTACGGAGTGATATTCACGTGCCTCACCGTACGAGCCATTCATTTAGAGACGGTTGCTTCTCTCACGACCGATTCCTTGATTATGGCCCTACGACGTATGGCCGCGAGGAGGGGATGGCCGAAGCAAATTTTCTCTGACAACGGTACGAATCTCCGTGGCGCCGATGTTGAACTGAAAAAGGCAATTCAGGAACTGAAAAATGACGAAGAGCTTCATAACACAGCTATCAATCATGGGACTAAATGGACCTTCATTCCGGCCGCAAGCCCACACTGGGGTGGGGCATGGGAACGGCTCATTAAGAGCGTAAAGAGCTCGCTGAAAGTCGTCCTGAAAGAACGCGCACCTAGGGAGGAGACCTTTAACACTTTCCTCGCTGAGGTGGAAAATATTGTTAACAGCCGACCCCTAACCCACGTCTCTGTCGAAACTGGAAGCAGAGAAACACTGACCCCAAACCACTTTCTCTTGGGGTCATCGTCGAACTTACCTCAGATGGGCATTTTCGATGACTCTGAGTTTTATCTACGGAAACAATGGCGGATCGCGCAAAGGCTTGCCGATTCATATTGGAAACGATGGGTGCGAGAAGTGTTGCCCGATATGCTACCACGACAGAAATGGAACAAGGAGCAAAGGCCCTTACAAGTGGGAGACCTAGTTTTTGTCGTCGACCCTGATGGACTCCGAAATATTTGGCCGCGAGGCATTGTCGAGCAAACTTTACCCGGCAGAGACGGGCGAACCAGAATGGTTAAGATAAGGACGAAAACAGGTGTCCTTACCCGATCCGCCGCGCGCGTCGCTCGGATACCTATTGGAGAAGAGTGCTGCTAGAACAGCACTGGGGTGGGGCATGTGAGCGACGCAATTACAGTTTTATAAACTACCTTTTATTTATTTGTCAAAGCTAGGGGCGCGCGGAGAGAGCGAGATGCGCGGGAGGGGTGCGACCGTTACTTTACCTCACCGTAGCAAATTTAAACCAGTCGATATACGCTAATGCACTCGCCGCACGCTCCTCCAGCTAGTAATTTTGTCTATGTACCGACCATTTCCAAAAATATAAGTTTGTCGCGTAATTTGCCTATTTTTTCATCGTGAATCGAACCCTGAACGCTACAAATAGTACACTATTATTCATAAGAAAAAAATATTTTTTTGAATTATTTTCTATTGTGACGTTAGTACACATAAAAACTAATCCTAAGTATGTAAATATCGTGTCACAACTCTAAATTGTAG
Source organism: Epinotia ramella (assembly GCA_947578815.1). Lineage (NCBI taxonomy): Eukaryota > Metazoa > Arthropoda > Insecta > Lepidoptera > Tortricidae > Epinotia > Epinotia ramella. Next base: position 1,536,886 of record OX388221.1, read on the forward strand.
TACATTTTTTAGTTTTTTTTGTGTAGATTTTTGTTGTTTTATTTTTATTTTATTGGGTTTAAATAACTGGATGACAGAGGAAACTGTGACTAAAAGAAGATTTTAAATTGGTTATCTTAATAAAAAAATATAACAATATCTTTTTTGTGTTTTTTTTAAACCTCTGCCCTGAAAAAACACAGTTTTTGAGATACAGAGTTGTTTTAGATAAGCATCGAATATGGAGACTCAATTACTGATTTTCATGACTTTAAACCGCGGTTTCGCAGCGGTACGATCCTAGCCAATATCATGCGAAAAACCGTTTGTAGCAGAAAGCGCCTACAGCGCGCTCAGCTAGCAGGTTTCTGGCGCCGAAATAGCGGTTTTAACGTTTTTAATTGGCGAATGAATTAAAAAAAAAAGGCATAAGGCAAATCGCCAATAACTGGCCACCCTTCAATAACTGGCCATGTTATACTGTTCATTTTTAGTATGAGATGACCAGTTATTGGTGATTTACCCTATTTACCCTATTAGGGTAATTAATAGTGCAGTCTTATCAACACACCCTTTAGTATAAAAATAAATCCGACCCGACGACCGGTTATTCTAGTGGGTAGTGACGCTGCCTACGAAGCTGAAGGTCCTGGGTTCGAATCCCGGTAAGGGCAAATATTTGTGTGATGAGCATGAATATTTGTTTCTGAGTCACATGGATGTTTTCTATGTATTTAAGTATTTATATCTTTTCAAATATATCGTCGTCTAGTACCTATAACACAAGCCTTATTGAGCTTACTATGGGACTAGGTCGATTTGTGTAAGATTGTCCCCTAGTATTTATTTATTTATTTAAATATAAATAAATCAGCCTGTTTACGTCTCACTGCTGGGCACACAGACCTTCTCTCATAGAGTCCTCATCTCTTCAGTTAGTTTACATATTAGAACGTTTTTGTGTGCTGCATAACAAATCATTTAATTAATTCCAACGAAAACAAAATGGAGCGTAAATGGCTACCGTTTCGAACCTGACGCTTTAACCCTTTCACTGCGACGCGACGTGTCGGGCAGACAACCCGGTACACCCGACCACTTTAATAACGGTGAATACAAATTTTCGAAAGGGTTTTCCTTGTTGTGTACTGTTGTGGTTAGGTTTGGTTGATGAGCGCAGCGGTTAGCGGGTGGTTAGAGGATGTAAGGTTGTTCAATGACATGATGTCTCGTTATTTTCTGACTTCTGAACACTGATGTCAAGCCACCATTCATGATTATTTGCGTGAAACTTCACACATCAACGGACGCCCATTCATTCCGTAACAGCATCGTCTCGGCTCCACGCAAGCTAACGGCGCGTGAACAACTCACCAGCGGGCGTTTTCATTTAAAAGTGTACCTATTACTTTCTTCTTATCTACAAACGCATCAAGCATCCATCAAGCCCTTTGGACTGTGACCCGAGAAATATTATTTTTCTTGTCCACATATAGATTAGATAAGATTCACATTTTCTTTAGAAAATAATATATTAAGTCTCTGTTTGGCCCTATGGTTGACTGGTAGAGAATGCCGTGAAGCATTAAGTCAAAGCCTTTTGTACTTCTTTGTATCCTGCAATCAAATTTAAATAAATATTATTTTCTCAAATGCTCGGAAATGTAGGCGTTAATATCACGAAATGAAGACGTGAAGTTTCTTGTTTATGGCTCCCTACATTACTTCTTGGCCTTACGCCAAGAAGTAATGTATGAAAACCCTAAGTAAAACCATTATTGTCCGCTACTCTAACTTTTTAAATTTGCTTACTAATATTAAACTGAAAAAGGAAAAATTACATACTGCCAACCACCACTAGACACTGTAAGCATACTTGCTTCATAAAAAAAATAAAAATAATCTATGGTATTATACTTTAGGTGCGGTTAAACATGGTGCTCGAACGGCTTGTTCAAATGGCATGTTTAAAAAATAAAAAAGGCGCAAATTACCTATTATTTAAATGATTACCTAGTATTTATTTTTATTTTAATATTTCCTCACATCGTTTGAGAAAAGTACTATACAATCCTCGGCCGGAACAGGGATTGCTGGACTCGTTGTATTCGGCCTCGTCTACGACTCGACCGTCTACCCCAATCTCGTCCAGCAATCCCTTACTTCACGGCCTCTGCAGTAATCTACTATTTACATCAAAAAAAAGATAGATTTAGAAACTATAAAAAATGTCACACGTGAAAAATGAAACAAAATGTACCGAAAGCAATCTCAAATGTCATAATAAATGACTATGTAAGTATTACTATTCCCCCGGGGCGGCCGGCCCATAAGGTACCCAATGAGGTTATTCATTACCATATTTTTAACAGGCCTAACAAATAGGAAAAACAAAAAAAAATGCTCGAAAAAATAAGTCCTCCTCCTCGGGCGCGGCAACATGTTTTAGCTGTCAAGTCACAGATCTCTTCTGCATTTTATCTGAGATTGTGAAAATGTTTTTGATTTAAGGTAAATACAATATATTTTAGTTACGTTCATATCGTGATGTAAGCCAATACACCAATTCAGTCCAACCATTTCAATTCGGTCTGAAGATCCTAGGAAGACGCTGAACACGCAACGGACCAAATTTGACAGGAGGGTGCAGTTGCAGGTTAAAGGGTGCCTTTTCCATACTGGCACCCACATTATTTCCTATAAGGGTATCAATGAAACCGCTCCGCTCATCACCAAGCCTCCACCCGCTCATATATTCGCGCGCCGGCCTGTCAGAAACAACGAGCGCAGCAAGACGAATGAGCGAGCCGTGTGCCGTCCATAAATATGTACACATTCCCGAACTTATGTGTTCTGGCATAAGACTGAAAATTGCATGCATATTTTTACCGGTTTGGAACCAAAAGGTAGAAAGGACCCGACAATAACTAACATTATCTAGTTTTTTACTTTAGTTTGTAAGCGAAAGGTGGTAGATGACTTTAGAGTGGTCTAAACGCTACTTCTGAGGCGTCAATTCACTGCCAAGAATCGCTACGGGCTACGCTACGGTCGTAGCCAATCCCGTGGTTTTCACGGAAAGTAGCGGAAAGTGTCTACGGCGTAGCAGTTTGGTAGGCGGGTTCCTGGCAGTAAAACTGTAAAAAATCAGGCCACCGTTTTTAAAACAACATAAAAAATTAAGTGATCAATACAAATAAAGATTAGGGGAAAATCTTACACAGATCGAATTAGCCTCATAGTAAACTCAAAAAGGCTTGTGTTATGGGGACGAAAAATCATATTTTGCCAATATTTACAAGTAACATTTGATTGAGAATAACTTTTTCGATATTAAAAAATATTTCGTTTAGTACTTAACTGAACCTTAAAATGAATATTCATTCAATATTAAATATTCGACTGAAAATAAAACAAATATATCTTACACAATATATTATGCATACCAGATTTAAGCGAGATAAAATAAATCATACCTAACATTAAAAATTTAAAAAACACTTAACTTGGAACATCAAAATGTAACTTATTACACTTTTGAAGTGAGTTCAATAACAAGTATTTTTTCCCTGTTACTTACAAAATATCATCAAGGATGACTACTTGGAGGTAATACCTATATTTTGAAGACTAATAAAGATGAAGGGTTGAACCGTAAGGGGATGGCCAGAAACGGTATGTAAGTATACTAGATCTATGGTTCCTATCCTTTTCAATACCCCCGTGATCTATTACGGAAACGAATTTTATCCCTTAATTTAAAATCCATTTATACCCTATCATTCTATTGTCTATGGATGAGTAGATCCCGCCAACTATTGCCTAAACCTTCTAGGTTCTAAATAGTGGCTTTATGTGCAACACAATAAGTATTTGTAAACTATTTGTATTTAATAAATAAATAAATAAAATATATAATTTTAGATACGAAGGGCGGGTTGCACCAACTTTACACCCCGTTCACACTGCGTCCGTTTCCGTGTCCGGAAGGCATCCGTCTCTTTCGCACTCGGGCGAAACATCGCAAGCGAGAAAAAGAGGGATGCCTCCCGGACACGGAAACGGACGCAGTGTGAACGGGGTGTTACGGTTACAGACCGATCAACGTTAAATATGGCGCCTGCAGCTGTAATTCCATAGAAACTTGTCAAACTTTCCATGATTTCTGGTTGAAACGAACACCGCTTACGATCAACCTACCTTATGAACCTATGTTATCTTCAAATAATTGATGTTCTAGATAGATAACGTGAGCTGATAAAGGGACAGGAAGAACGACATGAACGAGGTGCGTGCTAAAACGAAAATAACTGCAAAAACATTAAAATCTATTTTAATCAAATAATACGGGGGACGATCTGTTGCATGCGCCCGCAGGATTTACCTACCACCCTGCACGTGTCCCCGGGGTGGTGCTAAATGATCGACAACACTTTCGGCGAAATACGCGCTCCTATAAAAATATCACATGGATATTCGCCTATTATTACACGGAACTACGCTCCAAAACACAAATCGTAGATGTGGGTGCCAAGACCGCCAAACTCAAGTGGGACTGGGCTGAACATGTCTGCCGTATGCATCCGGAAAGATGGGCCAGGATCAGTACCGAATGGACTCCGCAAGACGGCCATCGGAGCAGAGGCAGACCAAAAAGGAGATGGCGGGACGATTTGGACGCGTTCTTCTTGGACTGGCGGGAGCATGCCAGCAATAGGGCCGAGTGGAGGAAAAGAGGGGAGGCCTTTGCCCAGCAGTGGGACACCCAAACAGGCGAAAAAAAAAAAATCGCCTACTATACAGATTGCCACACGATTAAATAAATCGATCAAATAATACCTACTAGTTAATGTTGAATAATTTTGTTTCTTTTGACAAGGCCTTAAGAAACTCTGCACAGATGCGTCTTTATCATATAGATGTAAGATATGTTTTTTACTTTAATGCTCAGAAATATTAGTGTACATAATATTACAAAAGTTTACCTAAACCTAAAAGAGTCCTCCTTTTACAGCTGTCTGTAAAGTGAATTAATAAAACCCCTAGTATTTTCCTCATTCCAGTGCCAGCGTATCCTCCCAAGTATTTTTCCCCGTTCTCTCCCCACCCTCACGATCTCTAGAGTACAATCCATACTCGTGGATTAGGTCCCCGTATTATTTATGACCGTCGGGTATCTTGTTCGCTATTCCACCGCTCTGAGTCAAAAAGTCCTATTTCAATACAAGGCACTGCTACATATATTCCTTTTTGGTTTTGGGTGGGAGTATTACACTGCGTTAATAAATGAGATCAGTGCTCCACTATCCAAAGTGCCGTTAATTTTATTATGTAACAGCCAAGGTTAACGTATAAAATTCTATACTACAAACATATAATCACGCCTATTTCCCGGAGGGGTAAGCAGAGATGACAAACCTTTCTTGCAAAATATATGCTATAATATTATACTGGCGAAAAAAATTTTGCATGTCTGTTTGTAACATTTTGAGTAAACCTCGACTTTTATTACATGAAATTTGGTATGGAGAAAGTTTGCAGCTCTGTGGATGACGTAGGTTAGTTTTTAACTCGGGAGGTATCGGACAGCCAGCCAATAGATACATGTAGACAGACCTTTCATTATTTTTGAACCCTCAAGAGGGTTAAATCAGGGATGCAAGTAAATTATGTAAATTTACCTTAAGGCGCCGTAGGTTCATGGTCTTCTCTCCCTCTCACTGAGCCTAAGCGTGAGCGAGATGGAAGTGCGTGCTCGTAAGCGCGGATATCATGTTTTTTTAATTTAATTTTTTGGCCGTTTAAATAAATAATAAAGTAATCACTGAGTTCTCTGAAACATGATATTGCCGATTTAAGAAGCAAATTTATTTTTTTTAGCTTTTGTACATCTATAATTTGTTACGAATATTTTAAGTGTATTTTAGAACTATGTTCTTGATTTTTTTCTATCAAGCGAAAATTGCTTAATCATGTTTCGAATCTTTGATCTAACTGCAGGAAAGCCTCAAAATTACTAGTCGTATTTTTTTAAAACCATATTATTACAAACAGACGCATTATAGTGTTTCAAAAACTCTGTTCGCTTAACTTCGCTGAACGTACGGCGCCATAACCTGTGTTTTTGGGTGTGAAATAAGAAATTTTGTTATTAATTATTGACAGAATTCCTTTGGAAAATTTCATGACAAAATCAGAATTGCAACATAAGCGACCACTTAAAAGTAAAATGAAATTTAACTAAAAAGTGGAACTGTGAGAAATTAAGGGAACTGCACTCAGCAAACGGCTGTAATGGACCGACAACTTTACGCGTCGCACTTGCACACTTTTTTTTTTGCCCTGTTTGGCCTGCAGAGCGGCCAGTAACAGTAATATGTTTATGGATAGCCTCTCTGGGGGCCATATGGGCCACCCAGAGGGAAGACTTGAATTTGGTTACGCTGCTATAAACTGTCTATTTAGTACAGTCGGACAGAGATTCTAATGTATAACGTGTATTTTAACCCCCGACGCAAAGAGAGGGGTGTTATAAGTTTAAAGTGTCTGTGTATCTGTCTGTGGTATCGTAGCTCCCAAACGGATGGACCGATTTGAATGCGGTTTTTTTTTAATTCGAAAGCTGATGTGATTCCAAGTGTTCTTAGTTATTTTTTATGAAAATCTGTTTAGCCGTTTTTGAGATATTGGACTTTGAAATGAAAATGTCGGGGGTTATTCAACTTTTCTAAGTTGTTAATTATCCTGTGATAAAAATATAATTATTGTGTGAGATTCACGGGCTGTTTTGTGATATTTATGGCAAATGTTATTGCCTACCGGTATATACAATTGAAATCAACAAAAAAAACAAAGTCAATATTGTACTACAGTCGAACTCATAAATACGATATAGGTAAGTACCTACATCCGTTGGCAAAAGAATGCAAGTTCAAATCCTGTTAGAAGTAATTTATTTAGGCTCTTTTTTTTTCCTTTAACATTATTTATTTATTTTATTTTAATATAGCAGCTATTATAACAGGTTAACCAATAGCGCCTTAACACGTTCGCAACCAAGAACCCGCAATGTTTGCTCAGATGCCGGCTCAGCCCGCTAGGCGGGCAGTAGTATAAACCTACACGCCTATAGCGAGTTCTGTCGGTTTCTGGTGTATTGTTCCATTTATAGTCCGGTTGCGAAAGTGTTAAATACCTAAATGACTTAACCTAATTATCATAGTTGCACAAGACACACAGACACTATTTATGGTATCTAAGACCAGGATGATGATTATCGACCGTGCATTGACTAACTCGCCCGAAGTAAAATACGAGTAAATTGCGAACTGTAAATTAGTCTCATACATTTATCTTGGAGCCTTCATCTCGAACGAAGGAGGGAGAGTTGAGGAGATCAAGCGCCGTATGGCAATAACTAAATCTGCGAAGGACAAGATGCAAAAGTTTTTGGAGAAATCGCTCATCACCAAAGCCACAAAGAGCGTCACAGCTCTGATTTTTCCAATCTTTCTGTAGGCTCCGGAGACGTGGACCTTGACGGAGAGCGAGAAGAAGAAGATGTGGGTGGGTGGATGTGGTGGTTGAAAATGTGGTGCCGGAGAAGGATGTTAGGCTGGAAACAGTGCTCGACCGACGTCAGCGCGTATGGTCGGTCGCGCGTGTTTTAGTGTGGCCGCATACGCGCTGACGGTGAGCATCGGTCTGAACGCACAGTATGCTTTCTACAGCGATAGCTACGCCCGACCGAGCATGCGCGTTGACCGTCGGTCGAACACTGTTTCCAGCCTTAGGAGTATCGTGGGCTGAATTTCGGACCAACAAATCCATATTGGAGGAGTTGAACATCAGGCAGCGCCTTTCCTCCACTGTCCAGTCCCGCTGCGCATTTAGATCTACCTAACGTACGTACAATGCGTTACGTGATCCACCTGCAGGGTAGGATTGTGGGCACAAGAGCGCGCGGCAGATCGCCATGAGATGGACTGACGAAATCAGGGCTGCGGTCGACGCATCCTTACAAACGAGCACCAGGAAGGCGGCCTTGAGAGATGAATAGCGACGGATTGTCAAGCTTGCCACTAGACCGACATGACGATCACGACCATTCTGCCAGGAGTGAAGCGACTAAGAAGAAGATCTAAGTTTCACATTGTTCAGGTTAAGCGACTAATTAAATTCTTCCCCTCGCTATTTTCTACTAGCTGATGCCCGCGGCTTCGCCCGCGTGGTTATAGGAAAATGTAACATATTGAATTTTCCCGTGGGAATTAGATGTTTTCCCGCTGGAAAAAGTAGCCTATGTCACTCTCCAGCTTCTAAACTATCTCCATACAACAAATCACATCAATACGACGCTCCGTTGCGACGTGAAAGAAGGACAAACATACAAACACACACACTTTCGCATTTATAATATTAAGTAAGGATTTCGAGGTACAATTCTGCATAATACGTAAATATCACCTCATAAACACCTATAAAGAGAAAGTTCTAGAACATCCAGGTTTCAAACTGTTCAAGCAACTAACTATATCTTAAGCAATACTCTGAAAACTCTTAGACAAATTTCAAACGTTATTCCTGGGCAATAAGGTGCATATTCCTTTGAAACCCCTTGTTTGTTCCAAACTCCAAACTCAAGGCCCCAAATAGCTGTAAGTGTTCCTATTATAGAACCCTTATTCAACTATGCTCGAAACTTCTTCAAAGGTCAAAAACTAATCTAATATTGTGCTGGTAGTGACAAGTGTTGCGCGATAATGCGTTTTATGTAACTGGGTTAAGGTTTGGAATGCAATCTCGCTGATATGTTTGGGTAATGCTATTTCTTCAGCTCTGAAGGAGCATGATAAGTGGTTGCAGATGTGCGGAGATAACCTACTAATCCAACTTATATTATAAATGCCAACGTTTGGATATTTGGATGTTTATTGCTCAATTGGATTATGTTTGTTACTCAATGACGCTTAAACGGCTCAACTGATTTTGATGACATTTTGCAGGAAGATACCTAGTTTATTTTTCATACATTATCATATATTTGTCAGTGCTAATGCTTGACACCTAGGTGTCAAAAATATGAAAACACAGTTTTGCATATATCTCCGATCTATATATATATATAACAAGGTAACTCTAATCTTGTCCTCATATTTCAATAAATTCATGTGTACCGACTTTTTGCACGTCATTTTTTTTTGTTTATATTGCATAGAACACGTTATAAGGTTGTTAAGGTTGTCTGGAAGAGATCGCTCTAATTATCATCAGTCTATATATATGTCTCACTGCTGGGCACAGGCCTCCTCTCATGGATGAGAGATAAAATTATTATTTTTTGCGATAAGACCACATGTTGTTTAACCTCTACTGTCTCCCTGTAAGTTTGTCTTTTCTTTTGTAAACTGCTTTATCTGTGTGAGGTCAGCAATAAAGAGTATTTATTATTATTTATCATTTAATAGGCGCGGCGTGGGTAGGCCCCCCCCAAGGTGGACTGATGACCTGGTAAAGGTTGCGGGAGTCCGCTGGATGCGGGTGGCGCGGGACCGGTCACTTTGGCACTCTTTGGGGGAGGCCTATGTCCAGCAATGGACGTCTTTCGGCTGATATGATGATGATGATGATGATTTAATAAACAGAATATAGAAACTTAATAATTAACAGGGTCCCACAAAACTGTCGGAACAGTTTGTCTGTATGTGATCACTTTATAGTACAGAGTTAACTAATTTTTACATACTTATGTTGTGTTATAATTTTCTCTTAAAGTCGTTTTTATACTTTTCTTACTTGTATTGTATTGTTATACAATTATGAAGCACCGATAACTTACGGCCCTGTGCTTTTAAAACAGACCATACAAAATAAAAAACAACTTTTCCTCACCTTTGAAGCAATACCGTACAAAATGTAACGAAAAAACAATTCCCATTATACCCGGAAATGATGGCCCAAGTGTTTTAAAACTACAAAGGCTTAAAGTCCATAATTGACTTTCAAAATCAACAGCCCAAAAATTCCTAATTAAATTGGAGATTGTCTTTGGGGCCCGCTCGGGAACGGATTAGCTTTGGCCTGCATAACGAGATTCCGAAAAAAGGTAGCGGTTTGAGGTTAAAGTAAATATTAAATTAGGCCTCTTGTTCGAAGATATTTAACTGGAGATATAGATATTTTGTATTACTGTACCATTAAAATTATAGTCATATGAGACTTTGGTATGAAAATAGACAAAATAATAACTTGAAAGTATACCAGCGTTTGTGTGAGACTCACGAGCCTTTCTATAGACAACGTGTTTTTTTAACCGTCTTAGAGCCGAAGCTCACTTAAAGTATCCAAAACGTACTAATCATAAGTGAAAAAAAAAATGTAATAGTTAAGTTTTTAGTAATAAAAGGTAATTAAGTTTGAAAAATCCTGTATGGCGCGCGGTGCTAAGTTCATTCACCCGGATAGAGTCCGTACCTAACCTACATAAGATGGCGGCTAGCGGTCACTGCGGTCACTTGGCTGGATGCCTAAAATTAATATGAATAGGAAAAAAAAAATATTAATACATTAAAAAAGAAACAAAAAACCTTTATAAGGTTCTTTGTAATGTATACATTAACTGGTTTCCGGCTCTAATACGGTAAAAAAAACACAGTGTATCAAAAAAACTGTATCGACGAAAAAAAGCTTTATAATTATTGAACCTGCTCACACAATTTCACGAGAATTGGTTGAGAAGTGCAACCTGAAGAGAAGACCGGCCGGTCAGACGCGACCTACGAAATAATGTTTGTCCAAGCTGAAACAGAGAACCATTTTTACGTCAGTCTCCCGGGTAATCAATTTGATTTGGTATCAACGTTGAGCTCTACCATTAATATTGATACCTAATGTGTTCATTAGAATCAGTAAACTCGCACAATTTGATATGTATACAATGTGTATTGCTTATACTTGATCAAACGAAATGTGCGGATACTAGACAAAAAAATATCGATAAAAAAAATAAAAATAAAAATTATAGGCTAAAAAAAAAAGAAAAAAAAGCCTACCAAAAAAAAAGGTAGGCTTTTTTTTCTTTTTCTTTTTTTTTTAAAGCCAAAAAAGTGCAAAAAAGACTTTTTTGCACTTGTGGCTTTTTTTTTTTTTTGGTAGGCTTTTTTTCTTTTTTTTTTAGCCTATAATTTTTATTTTTATTTTTTTTATCGATATTTTTTTGTCTAGTATCCGCACATTTCGTTTGATCAAGTATAAGCAATACACATTGTATAATAACCACGACGATAATGTCAAATAAGTCTCTGTGAAAAATTTCATTTTTGGTACAAGCTTTTATTGCCGACTGTACTTTTCTGTATACCAGCATCAACTACTCATTGAGACAATTCTAACGAGCCCAAACTCAACGGGGTTACGTCGGTTAAGTACTGAATTCCCATGGCCACCTTCTGTCTCCATCATCAGATCAGCTCGATGGTACCATAATATTGAATTGTCATCCAGACTATAATTATACCCAAAATTTCAGTTCAATCGGTCACGAAGTAGGATTCTCGCAAGATTTGTCCCATATATACGTACAACAGGGCAAGTTAATATAAAGCGTGTAAAAATATATTTTTTTTATTAATTTATTGGATAATTTTTACCAAAATATTGACGTAATAAATATAAATTTGAAATTTAAGGAAAAATTATAATAGTTATAATGAATATAATTCTAATATTTTGACATGTTACTCCTTTGGAGTTGCATGCGTCTATAAGCTGCGGTGTCCGCTTACCATCAGGCGGGCCGTACGCTTGTTTGCCACAGTCGTTGTATTAAAAAAAATGTAATATTTTATTTTATATTATTAATAATTGAGTATCAGTAGGAGTATTATAATGTATTATCTTAATTCATATAAATTACTTTGCCAGGCAGTGGTTGGTGGTTTAGGGTAGCGGCCACTTGCCTAGCAATTATTAGGATATTGATGGGGGAGCAGAGAGTGGGAGTGTGGACTGACATAAGAGCGATAGGTCGTATTTAGCTATGAGTAAGTTGCATGCACACATTTTTTCGAATGACTTTGCCTTGTAGGCACAATTACAATTGCATAAAAAAATGATCCCTAATTATCAACAATGTTTTGGTTTTTGTTTTCAACGGCCATTAAGGAAAATCAAAAAATAACTTTTCTCAGTTTTAAGAAAACAGAACGTTGCTTTAATTCGCCCGTCTCCGCTCGACTGCCCTGTTCTGATGAAACTTTGCGCACCCGACCGAACTGCGTACAGATTACAAACCATTTCGATTTCTTTTTAATATTTTGTTTTCAAAGCATTAGAAGAATAATTTTCGTAGCATTTTTAAAGTATTATTCATCGACTTATTTTAGACCAAGCAAATTAAGAAAGCCGCGTGATCCTTATGACTTAATCTAGATTTAAAATTACTTAATCAATTTTTGATTCTAGCGTTTGCCCCAGTAGTACTCAAACGAGCCCGGGTCCGCTTTGGCACCTTATCCCAAGATTTAGCGTAGGCACTAGTTTAACGAAAGCGACTGCCATCGAAGCTTCCCCCAGAGGGATAACTAGACCTTATTGGGATCCGACCGGTTTCATCACGATGTTTTCCTTCACTGAAAAGCCGCTGTTAAAAGGGCCATTTTACGGAAAATTTAAATATTTTGAAACATTCTTGCTCGTAGATTTAATCTTCAATTGTCAAAAAAATATGTAGGAAACCCACTGTGACTGAGCGGTAAGGCAAGCGACAGTCAATCTCGAGGCCGTGGGTTCGACCCCGGCTCGTACCACTGGCTATTTTGAAGATACGTACGTACACAGTATCATTTGATATTTGAGCCATTTTACGGAAAGTTAAAATCGACTTTTTTTAATTTTGATATAAGTAATCGGGTTTTTTTCTACTCAGAATCGAGAGACCTGTTGCTTACTGTTTCCGTAAAATGGCTCAAATATCAAATGATACTATGTACACGTATCTTGAAAATAGCCAGTGGTACGAGCCGGGATCGAACCCACGGCCTCGAGATTGACAGTCGCGAGCCTTACCGCTCGGTCACAGTGGGTTCACTTCATATTTTTTTGACAATTGAAGAATAAATCTACGAGCCAGGATGTTTCAAAATGTTTCAATGGACTCACCCAAAAAAAAAAGATTTGAGAAATTTCCAAAACCTCAATCGACTAAAAAAATACATTCAAACTGCTCAAAAAAATTCGCGAGAATTGTTTGAGAAATGCGACCTGTAAAGGAGAACAGTGGGATAGCGGGACATCCAACCATACGAACGATTTTAGGCCCTAGCTGAAAGCATAGGACTTCGTTCGCTTTGAAAAACGAATTATAATAGATATAATAACTTGGAATGGAAACGAAAGATTACATCCAAATCCAAATAAAATATGTAATCGATACAAAGTACGAATATGGTACAGTCAGCATCACATAGTTAGTAGCAGCCAAAGTAGCCAAATAAAGACGTGTTCCGATATATTTGGCTACTTTGGCTGCTACTAAATATATGATGCTGACTGTACGACATACGATTTGTTTTCTCAAAAGCCGAAAGGGCATCTTTAATTGTTTGGTTTTTGGGTAAAAACGATTATCAAGTCAGTTTTTTTTTTTTTTTTTTATTATTTATCAAAAGTACAAAACAATTTACAATGTTATGTTACTCGCCAAACTGCGAAAACAGTTTGTTGGCGATGTTATTGTTATTGTTAAACTTTATATTGTTTAACTTTTCGCACGAGCGTGAGAACATAATCAACTGTCACTATCGGTGTTAATTGGCTGTAGATATTTGCTGCAGGCCCAAGAAATATCTAACTAGTATTTGCAAGAACAAAAAGTCTTTTAAATAACTCAAGAGCAAAAATGTTAACAATTTGTACGGAAACTGAATCAGAATTTTCCACCTTTTTGCTGTTGAGAGTAGATAATAGAATGCAGGACCCACGCTCGATGTTTATGGAAAAAAATCCTAAGATGAAAACTCCTCATGAATCCACCAGTAAACATACAAAGGATAGTTTCTTTTCATAGCTTCCTTTGGCATACTATCAAGGGCAAATAATGCATGATCTCAAGGGTAAAAGAGAAATGAAATGGGAATAACCTTTGCGTACACATAGACCATTAGTTCATTTGAATTCCATACAAGTATCCATTTAATCTGGCATCTCAAAGGCTATCCGTTACTGCCTAAATTACTCTATAAATTAGCCAGGGAATGATTCGATAGAATGAAATACGGGGAATACAGTACAAGGGTCGGTAGTAAATAGTTAAAGAACAGTACTCTTAGTTAACAAACCAACAGCATCACCACCATCTTTTTTACACTATGACGGCGGCCAACAGGCCAGGCAGGGGGATTTTTTTTGACGTGTAAAATTCCAGCAGACACCGTCGACCATGGACGCTTGCGACAGCAGCTGAATCAAAAGCACGCTGCCACCCCTTTATTGATTTGAGGATTCGTCCCCGGCGAAAAGCAGGGCCCTCACTCTCAACACAGCATATCCTCGGTAGCTCTGACCACCTTACTTAACACCAGAAACACAAGCCCAAATACCCACAAAACAAAGGAAGTTGTGTTATTATGGCGTTACTAAGGGCTCAGCCAGGACTTCCAGCGATGGCGGCTAAGGTATGCCATGCGTGTGAGCGGTATATCAACGCGTGGCCTCTCACTCCCCGTATGCCGTCTCGCTGCCGCCACTGCTCCCAAGTAGTGACATAATCGTATGAGTTGCGTTTCGCTTTTAAATTTGGTTTTAATGTGTTTCGCGCGCTCATTTTCACAAGCGTCTCTTGAATGGGAGTGGGATACAAGAGAGACGCCTTCAAGACGCATGGTGGATCAAGCAATGCAAATCTATGAATGGGGAATCTGAATCACTTAATATTTGTGTCATGGCCAAGCAAAATGTCCACTGTATGAGCACTGGAGCCGAGCGAAAAGGCCCGTACCCTGGCTCGTACCACTGGATTAAAAAAAAAAATATGCACGAAATATAATTCAAGAGCCACGGTAGCCATTAAGGCATGCGGCTGTCAAGCGGCGGTTGTGGGGTAAAATCCCAGTCCGTATCATTAAGTTCGCTTTTCGGTGAAGGGTAACATCCTTAATCCCAATAAGGTGTATTTATCCCTCTGGGTTGGAAGTGGCTTTCGTAAAACTAGTCCCTACCCCAAATCTTGGGATTAAGTGTCAAAGCGGACCCCGGGCTCGTTTAGGGCACAACCGGGAATAACGCTAGTAGGACGGTGATGTATGTACGAAATATAATTGCCACCACCAAAATTCAATATTCCTACTGTTTTAAACATATTTACTGTGACGTTTGTATAAAGGCTTAACAGCTTTCCTGCCCATAAAATAGAATGATGGCCGCGGTCGAGGTAGCCGGTTCGGTTCCCGACGAGCTCTAAGACAACATATTCAAATACAAACGGTTGCAATGTCAACTGGAAAACATTTAATTAAGTACGTACTTTATCAGATTGTAGGTGAAACAATCCGATAGATATCAGTCTATCAATTTCATTATAAGTCAAATGACCGACGACAGTTATGTTAATTAATAAACTATCTGGGTCGCACATATACAAAAAAAAACCTTTTTTCTGACCGCTATCTAAACTAGAGCCCAATTCCCATTATTTCAAGCTTTTAATTACTTTCACCCGTCCGTTGTCTGTAATCAAATCTTGCAAGTTAAATTTGATCCACTTCCCGGTTTCCGATTGACCTGAAATTTTGCACGAATATGCAAATCGCGTGAAAATGCAATATTATGATGACGTGGAGCTGATCTGATGATGGAGCTGGAAGGTGGCCATAGGAACTCCGTAATAAGACCACATAACCCAATCGAGAATCGTCTCAACGAGTAGGTGATGATGGTATTCAGAAAAGTACAGTCGGCAATAACGCTTGTACCAAAAAATATTTTTTTGACAGAAACTTGTTGAAGTATATATTTGTGTGAGTAATATTTTTTAGTAGGTACCTATTAATTGTTCCACGTGTGAATATATTACTTTTGAAGTAATTTGTACATGATTAAAATGATTGACGACTAATGATTAATAATTACAATAAAACTATTTGGGATCATCCTATATGCAGCGTGACGTCAAATTGATGTCATCGGCTTGAAAATTACGGGCTCTGCCCATGACAACTAACTTAAAATGCTACAATCTCAGAGACTTTTCCTCTTTATAATATTATACAGTACTTATTGACGAAATACTTCTTAAACGATGTATTAATCATGCTCAAAAAATTGCTAATACCAAATACATTGTTCAATCAAAAAACATGTGCAGAGCAACATGGAATATCATTAAAAACTCAGTAAAAAATGATCCAAACGACACAAGTATTGATAAATTGGTCGAAAATAATGTAACCGTAACAAACACTACTGACATTGCAAATAGATTTAATAATTATTTCATAAACCTGACAAACTCGTCTTTCAATACTAAAAATCAATATGTATACAAGTCGCTCATTAGATCCACCAACAGTAACATTTTTTTGACTCCGACTGATCAAGGTGAGATAGCTAAAATTATAGATTCTCTCAAATCAACCAAGTCCACCGGTTACGATGACGTACAAACAGACATACTAAAAATATGTAAAGCACAGATTTCTCCAATATTGAGTTATCTCGTAAATCTGTCATTCACCACAGGTATTTTTCCAGACCCTCTAAAAGTTTCTAAAATCAAATGTCTCCATAAAAAAGGTAGTAAAGAAAATGTCGAAAACTACAGACCTATCTCACTCATACCCGTAATTTCAAAAATTTTTGAAAAGGCCATGCATAAACGCCTTACAATATTCTTACAGAAATTTAACGTCATTAAACCAGAGCAATTTGGTTTTCAAAAAGGGAAGTCAACATCTTCGGCTGCATTTTCCTTAATGAACAACATTTTTAACTATCTGGATAAGAGTGTGCCAGTTACCGCTATCTTCTTTGACATGAGCAAAGCGTTTGACTTTGTTTCCCATGACATTCTCCTTTCAAAGTGTGAGGTTTATGGTGTGAGAGGCATCTTCAACGATTGGCTAAGAAGCTATTTACGTGGAAGGACTCAATTTGTAGAGATAACTAAAATGGATTCAAAGAATACGGTAGCGACCCATAAATCCTCTATTGAAGTAAACTCAATTGGTGTTCCCCAGGGGAGTATTCTGGGACCCCTACTTTTTCTGTTGTATATCAACGACCTCCCAGAAATTACAAAACATGGCTGTACACTTTTTGCAGATGACCTGTCTATCGTTATACCTTGTAATAATACTGCAACGTACAATAGCGAAATAAATACTACAGTCCTTAATGTAATCACTTGGCTGCACCAAAATAACTTGAATGTTAATATAGATAAAACTACGTTTGTGCAGTTTACAAATAAAAACGGATGTAAACATTCATTAGATATCAGATATGAGAATCAAGTTATAAAAGAATCACTACATACTACTTTTCTAGGCATTGTTGTCGATCACAGATGCTCTTGGAATGAACATATTGACAAATTATGCAGCAAAATAAATTCATTTTCTTATGCTCTATGGAGACTTACAAAAATTTGCAACAGAAAGGTTGCAATCCAGGCCTATCATGGTTATGTGTGTTCCCTGCTCAGGTATGGCATTTTGCTTTGGGGAAACTCGCCTCACGTAAAACGAGTATTGTTAGCACAGAAGCAGTGCATAAGATCAATTTGTAACGTGGATGTCTTAACGTCCTGCAGGCCATTATACAAAGATTTGCAATTATTAACTGTACCATGCCTGTACATCTACGAAATCTGCTTGTTTGTAAAAACCCATCCCTTACTTTATAAAACGTGTAAAGAGACTTCCAACTACCGTACAAGGTATCCAAATCGCCTGGTAATACCGGAAAAAAAGACAAAATTATATAGTAGAAACACTTACTGTATGTCTGTGTCTATCTACAATTCCTTACACGAAGATATTAAAAGCCTTCCCTTAAATATTTTCAAGCGCAGACTCAGAAGTTGGCTAATACAAAATTGCTTCTACTCAGTAAGCGAATATTTTGATTATTTCAAACGACCGTAAAATTATTAGGTACTTACTATTGTTCTTTCCTTCCATTTCACATTCACTGACACTATAATTGTCGTTATTTTAAAAATAATATTATAACAGACTGACATATCAATTTTTATATAATTTAATAGTTTCTCACATCCACTGACATGATTATGAAATATTTAATGGTAGGTATAATTTAGATTTGGCAAAGCATGGTATTCAATTTTAATATTAAATTTCGTCGTTACATGACATTCTACTCTAGGTTTATATTTTGCATGCCAGATGCTGGTAAATTGTGTGAAACCTGATACCTATTCTTTAAAAAACTGTTATGAACCACATTTTAAGCAAAATAAAGATATTTGTATTTGTATTTGTATTTGTAATAATATCCTCATGCGCCTAACTCATCAATACATCTAAAATACCCAGATTCCTTTATTCGTTCCATTACAACAAAAACTAAGTCCGCAGTCATTACTAGGAAAAACAAAAAACGTCGATATACGTATAAACGGAAAACGAACTATTCATATAATATTTAGACTCGACTACTTACTCGTCCCCACAATAACATGATCCGTGATATAGGTAGCGGCACGTAAGTCTAGCGGTGAACGAAACATGGAGGGGATAGCTGCGCATAGGTACTGTCGCGAACGCAATTGTTATCACTACAACTTGATTACAATAATCCTTACTAATAAAAACTTGTTTTTGTTTGTCCTTCTTTTATATCTAAGGTAGTTCGTTTAAACTAATCTCATCACTAATATGGGGTGGAAGAAATAAAAAAAAAAAATTTTTTTTTATTCAGTAACATTAATCGAAATCTGATAGGGGTAGCACACCCTCATGCATCATGTTATTCATTTTTAAATCCACAGTGCCGCTGTCCAAAAATGACTGAGTTACATATTCGTAGTTTCGTCAATCTGACTTTTAATATGTTTTGAAGAATCAAGTAATTCATTCGTTTCTGTCTTTAAGAAAGAATGCACGTCATATACCATTTTCCGTGCCTGTCTTCTCAAACAGTATTTCTCTAGGCATACTTACTGTTTAAAATCACAAATAAACACTAACTTAATAAAAACAGTCAATAAAAAACAAACTCAAACTTAACAGAAAAAAACGACAGTAATAACTAATAACAATACAATTTAGAACGCGACTGTACCACCAGAAGTGAGCGGGGTGTCGTATCGGTGCGCGGGACGGAGTACGACTGGAGAGCCAATGAGCGCTTACGCACGCCCCCGCGCGTCCCCTTCACTCCCCCGAGATACCTTATTTTCGACTTCTGCGCATAAACGGTCAGCGCTAGACTTACGTGCCGTCACCTATACATAACGACTACGTTATCTTAGGTAACACTTAAACTGGTTTCTATGATTTGATGCGCTTGGTGAGTTTTACGAATAATCCCAGTAGAAAAGTTAGAGGATAGTTCAGAACATTTAATTGAATATCGCAACTCAACTTTTTATACATTTTCATGCTGAATATGAACAATTTGAGCGTTTCAATAAAAACGGGAGGGATATTACAGGGTGGATTGATAAAAATAGTGATTGACATATAAAAATGACGGTATGAGAGTACGCGAAGAGATTATTCTGTTTACATAATAAGTAAACAGAGATTTGTATGGACATATTGCGTGCAAATATAATCGTTATTTTGAGGGATACATGTATTGTTAGTTTCGCAAATCAGTTGTCAGAAAGAAGTGATAACTGTGATGTAGTCATAATGGTTTTACTAAATTTTGCTGATAGATTAACAATTTTTTATGTTTATACATAAAATGTGTAGCTAATAACATTCGTACAGCATAGAATGTCTTTGTTCCCAATATTTATAATAAGACTTACGCACATAGAAGCTACCCGATGTTTACATCGATTTTTTACAAGTTTTGAATCGTATCTCCTACTTTTTCACTACAGATAGAATTATAAATCAAACGGCTATCGGTTTTCCAATTTTTTATCTCTATTTTGGTTCACCGGATTTTGAAACAAATGAATACTTAATTTTGTATCATTTTTTTAAACATTGTCTAAAAAAACACTTATTTCGTATCTCTATTGACGTGAAAGATCTAACATGTACGAAATCTACATATTTGGGTTAGTCTGTGACGCCTCTAAAAACTGGTCCAAGGTTTTTATTTTAAACCAAATAATACAAAAGTTACGGCCAGAAAACCAGTTTTTTGGCCTAAAATTGTTCAACTTTGATGCCAAATATCTCGAAAACAATGAACTTTGAAGTAAATATGGGATACTATATTGCTTAAAGTCGTGTTGGTTAATATAATAAGCTACAAAAAACATTAGAAAACTAAGGGATTCAGATCGAAGGTCATTGGCGTGTGGAAGCCCCTTAAATTCATTAAGTACCTACCTACATATTGTTCAACTCGTCAACACATCTTTAATAAGTACAAGCCACAACATTATCAAACACCAGGCAATTTCACCAATAAAAAACCACTTTCCACCCAATCAGTCTCTGAAACATAAAAGCGTTTTCCAAGCTTAAACCACCCGCCAAAAATAAACAGTTGGAAACTGAGAAAAACGCCCATTGGTAGTGTAAAACGAGCAATGGACAGTCAGCAGCGACCTTAGCTATCCGGTCTGTATGCTGTTTTGCAGCACTAATTGAAATCCGCCGTGAGAAACGTCCAGTCTGAAGTTGGTGTGAGTGATGAGTGGAGAGCTGGTGATTACCATCAGGTGGCGCTTACGCTTGTTTGCAACCAACGTGGTATTTTTATCTAGGGTTACACCAACGATACTTTATAGGCCAGCTACGTTACATACAGGTGCCGTGTTATTCAATAGAAAACTGACAAATGTCCCATAAAATGATGATGATTTCAACGGACGTAACTTACGATTTATTCAGCAATAGTTCTAACAAGTGATGCTTTTGGAAAGTAGGGTACGCTGCCGTGCAATGCAAATGACTAATGGATATATTAACAAACGTCCAAGAAGTCTATTTTACTTTAAATGCCGTTAAAAATCCTATGTCTTTATTTGTCACATTTGCGTTCGTCAGAAGGAGATATTGAAATCTAGAGTGGTCATAATGTATTTAATGTATGTAAGAACTTTATTGTACTAACTAAAACATGATGTAAGAGATGATGATGTATAAGGTTAAGGTACAAAGGCGAACTTATCCCTATAAGGGATCTCTTCCAGCTAAACTTTGATTAATTGACTGGAAGATAGGTAGAACGAGATAGACAACCTTAGACCATGTACAAACGCACAGAGAACAAACCAGAACACAAATAATTAACAAGTGTTAATATTAATTGTATAAATACTACAAATATGTACATAACAATGAAGACGATGAAGTAACCAAAATTAATTAATTCTAAAAACCCGGAAGTTAAAATTCCTAAAAACGTCACCCGCTTACTCTTTTAAATTACACCACCCTGTCAGTTGAAAACGGGGCTGTTTTTTTCCTTGAATAGAGGCGCTGTAGAGCGACAAAAAGCGAGCGACGGCGGAATTGAGCGCCCGTGTTAGCGCACTGTAATTAACTGTGGACACCCTAAGTAGACAAATGTATGTAGTTCGGATACAATCGATTAGATAATTGTTGCTGGCTATTATTTCTGTGGGGCTATGTTTTTTTTAAACATTTACTTGACCCCAATTCGCCATTGCCGTTTGGCCAGCGTGGGGACAACTGCCCGTTCCCTGTCATTCATGAGAGGAGGCCAGGCCCAGCAGTGGGACGTATATAAATATCATCATCATCATCATCATATCAGCCGAAAGACGTCCACTGCTGGACATAGGCCTCCCCCAAAGAGTGCCAAAGTGACCGGTCCTGCGCCACCCGCATCCAGCGGACTCCAGCAACCTTTACCAGGTCATCAGTCCACCTTGCGGGGGGCCTACCCACGCCGCGCCTTCCGGTACGTGGTCGCCACTCGAGAACCTTTCCGCCCCAACGGCCATCGGTTCTACGTGCTATGTGCCCCGCACACTGCCACTTAAGTTTAGCGATTCGGAGGGCTATATCTGTTACCTTGGTTCTACTGCGGATAGCCTCATTTCTGATGCGAATGCTTATATAAATATAAGCTATCGTAAATACTTCTCCTACGCTCCGTTCCACGCGCGCTAACCGGCCACTCGGCCGTTATTCAAACATCGCGCCCTAAAGCCATAAGGTTCACATTCGCGTGGCACGCGCCCAATTTCGCGCGGCGGCCATATTCCGCGAATCAGTCCACCGCTGAGCTTGTACAGTCGACAACACAGCTAACTGACCATACCGTGAAAACCTAGAACCTTATTACAATGCACTTAAGGTCAGATTAGATTTCCGATGGTCAGTTAGCTGTGTTGTCGACTGTACCGACGCGCATACATTTTAACTATTAATTGGTTATCATAATTAGTTATCTATTTCAGACTGAGCCAATAGCCGGGGTGTTAAGTTTTCCATGTTTACAATAGATTTAACTATTAGTGCAGTGTTTTGTCGTGTTTTCCAGCCAGTGTTCAATAGACTCCAATAACCTATCTCAATAAACTTTTATTTCAACAATCGCGTCGTTTTCTCATTTAATTCCACAATAAAGCTGATTATGGTAATGATGATTACGCCAAATGTACTACGACGGCAAACAAGCGAAGGTCTGCCCGATGGTAAGCAAATACCGTAGTCTTTGGACACTTGCGAGTCCACCGCTAAAACGGCCATCACTAAAAAACCTTCATGGTCGCGTACCGTACGGTTTCAGAGAAATTTCCTCCCTCGTACGGTCCGGTTGTGAAATGAGCTCCCAGCCGAGGTTTTCCCGAGGGACTACAGTATGGGGTTCTTCAAAAAAGGAGCGTATACATTCTTAAAGGGTCAGCAATCTTAAAGAGACGGTAACCACTTACAATCAGGTACGTATTTTACGTGAGGTAGGGCACAGTGAAATGTCATCCCGCTCGAATTTGGAGCAGCCCAACTGGGGAAGTACCTCCGCCTTGCAGAAGACCACAGCCATAATAACACTACTACTTGCTCTGTAGTAGTGTTGTGTTCCTGGAGGTGAGCAAGGTCGCCAGAGCTCCCGAGGATGCCTTGTGTTGAGAGCGAGGGAATTTGTTCCTTCAGCTGTCAACACGGCGAATCCTCAAACATATCAAGGGTCGGGAACGCCAATGTTACTCCTTTGGAGTTGCATGCGTATATAAGCTGCGGTGTCCGCTTACCATCAGGCGGGCCGTACGCTTGTTTGCCACCGTCGTTGTATTAAAAAAAAAGGTGGGCCGTAAGCTTGTTTGCCACCTGCATGCTGCTGATATTTCCTTACATGATTTAAGTTTATTTTACTTTATTTACTTATTTAAGGTTTGCCAACAGGTGTAAAATACTAGAACTTACATACAAACACAGTTGACAATACGATTGCTAGAGTATTCACACATTTCAAGTTAACGCTTAAAAAAAACATTATTCTAACTAAAGTTTTAACATATATGCTAAGTTATAAATTTTAAATTAAAGGATTTTTTTCCTTTAATTTAAAATTTATAATTTGGTTAGCAGCTTTACTGGTTAATACGATATTAATACGCTAAGTTGTTGCGTAACAAAGACGTCTCGTATAATTCAAAGGGAAAAACTAAAATCCATTTTAAAACAAATAATCACCACCAAACCTACGAGTAAACAAAACCTCTATGAGCCAGTGTTCGAAATTAGTTTCAAATTCACTCCTCCCTAGTAATAGCAAAAGTAAGGATCAGGACGCCCTGTACTCTGAACTGACCAGGATAATTTTGATCACACGCCAGGGACATACAAACAAAGCTACTACCCATTAGTAGTTCTTATTGCGTTGCTATAACATTCAAAATCGGTCAGCTAACTGTGTCGATGGTATAATATAAAGTACAACTTATAAAGAGGATACAGGGTGTGATTTATACGGGGCCGGTGTTTAAATCACTACGGTTTTCTGGCTGCGGACGTAGGTCGCCGTCCCGGGAGAATTTAAAATTTCCTAACGTAAAGGTGAGTATTCACTAATGTGGTACCAGGCAGCGAACGAAGAAAACATAGAATGCAGCTCGCATTTACAAATTTTTACCCAAACACGTGCCTATAACCGCGTTATGCGCATGTTCATGAACCGAACGGCTGCCTGGGATCGGTTTAACACCCGCCCACATCCCTGCATAATGGCAATAGCCCCCATTCTGTGGCGCCATTTTGCGGCGCTACTTAGACTTCTATGGTTCTATCGTTCGCTGGTACCAGGAGCGACTCCGTGATTTCGTCGCCCCGCAAGCGTTCGTGCTTTACGTCAGTCGCTTTTCAAATAGGGCTACAACCCCAGTTATGGGGCTTCTAAACGGGCAACATTTTTACGGCAATGTGTGGCCGGCAAGTATGTGCATCTTGCTCTAGCGTACAAAGTCAGCGAAAGACAGCAATAGTTGCCGGCCAGAAATTGCAGGAAAATGTGGCCGGTTTAGAAGCCCCATTAGAATTTATTATTACTCCAAAAGGAAGAAAGCAAAAAAAGTGCCTAGTGAGGAAAATCCTATTCAGATATCTCAAAAAATTACGAAGCCACAACCGTTTTCATAATGCTTGTTAGAGAGAGAAAACGCTCGGGGTTCGTGACGTCACGACACTCGAGCATTGAAGGAGCGTTTTGTAGAAAAGGGACAGAGTATACCCCCTCTTACTTTGTCCCTTTTCTACAAAACGCTTGGCGATGACCGTTGGGGCGGAAGGGCTCTCGAGTGGTGACCACGTACCGGAAGGCGCGGCGTGGGTAGGCCCCCGACAAGGTGGACGATGACCTGGCAAAGGTTGCGGGAGTCCGCTGGATGCGGGTGGCGCAGGACTGGTCACTTTGGCACTCTTTGGGGGAAGCTTATGTCCAACAGTGGACGTCTTTCGGCTGATATAATGATGATGATACCCTCTCTTTAAACTCTGGACACTTAAAACTTTGTGATTACTTAATTTTTCGAGAAAATTCATCATATTTGCGTATCCTTATTGTTAATGCAACTTTTAACAGTGGATTTGTTAACAGTGAACCTTCTGTACTACGTAATTGCTTATTCTGTAGCTGTACGAGGTAGTGGAACGGTGGACGTATAAGTTTATGTCAAAAATAAACATTTCTGGTAGAAGCTTTTATTGCCTTCTGAACTTTTTTGCAGTCATCAATTATTCGTTGAGAGATTTCCAATGAGCCCATACAAAATAGGTTTATTTTTTAAAATGGGGCCATGGCCACCATCTGACACCATCATTGGAACAACTCGGCCATAATATACCGTTGCCATAATATACTTAGGATACGCGAGCTCGATACGATACGCGCGATCGTGATCGGCAAAATGATGCAAATGTGGACCCAGCTTTAGTTTAATAAAAGGCAAGCGTGGCCAACTCAAGTTGACTCACCAGACACACAATGTTTGGTACTTATTTTTAAACGGCAGACTTACCAGTCATATGAAACTTTTTATACACAATGGGATCCGGGGGCTGGGGCACTCGCTTAAGAACCCCAGGGAAGGCGACAACATCTCTTTGCCCTAGGACGAGCCAAATGTGGCGCGAGAGGGGGCTTCAGTGTGTTCAGCATGAGATCCTGGAGTTTCCCGCATAAGAGCGCAGATGCAGGCCACCGTGGATTTTTTAGTGGATAGAAACACAGTCATCCCCGGTGATTGGGTACCTGGTCCGCAGGTTTTCTCCACGAAAAAAAAAGGTCGTAAACTACATAGTTTCTGTTGCTACTTAGTAGAAATTTAAAACAAAAAAGCGGCCAAGTGCGTGTCGGACCACGCACAACGAGGGTTCCGTGCCTATTAAAAAAGTCTTATCGTTACTGAAATCTTATGGCACTTACGTCCTTTTCTTTAAGGAAGGCAGTTTTTTAGAAATATCTCAAAAACCTTTAAACCGATCTTGTTCAAAACAATTTTCGCTGAGAGAATTTAATAAGCCCTATGAGCATGATTTTTTTCATATTTTTAAAATACAGGGTTCAAAAATTAGAGGGGGGTGACACAATTTTAGTGACTTTCGAGGAGATTATCTCCGACTCTATTCAAATAATCAAAAAAATTGCTTAGAAACCTTATATTTATTTTGAATGGCCTATCGATTAATGTGCCACACGTGTGCTTGCAATGAAAAAAAAAATTTTGACTTAGTTTTATGTATGGAGTGCACCCCTAAAAAAAAATTTTTTTATTAATATAGTTACAAAACTATGTAGCGTTTTACAAAATACACCTATCCTGAAAATTGTATTCAAATACACCTTATAGTTTTCGAGTAAAATGCCTGTGACATACGGACGGACAGACAGACAGACATGACGAATCTATAACGGTTCCGTTTTTTGCCATTTGGCTACGGAACCCTAAAAATAAGCGATTAGAGACTTTGTATAAAAAACGTTCTACTCGCTCAATTTTTTTTCTTTTTTAATTTGTAGCAACGGGAACAAATCTCCGACCTGGCGGATCTCAATGTGTACCTACACAAAGTTTCATGTTATTCGAGCACGTCGTTATAAAATGAGTACCAAACTACGTTTGTATGGAGAGTCGGGCATCCTGGCGTCCCATAAGTACGAGTACCCATACCAACATGTCAATAGGATGTTACCTCGGCAAGTGACAAAAAAATGATTTGCATTTTTTTTACATATCATCATCATCATCATCATCATATCAGCCGAAAGACGTCCACTGCTGGACATAGGCCTCCCCCAAAGAGTGCCAAAGCGACCGGTCCTGCGCCACCCGCATCCAGCGGACTCCCGCAACCCGACTCCGGCTGGAGTGCGGTGGAAACACTGCGATCGCCAACCCGCATGCCAAGCGTGGCGATTATGGCATATATCCCCCAATGCATTGTTTTTACATATACTTACATATAAAGAGTGCAGTTTAAATCCTATAAAAATTCACTAACGATAGCTTCTCGGCTGTATTAAATTGGCGTTTCGAGTGATGGTTATTTTTATACTTTTTGTAGGTTTGTTATTAATAGTTTGTTGGTGCCGACATTATTTATGAAAATGGTGTAATTTGGGATGTTGTTCGTCCTTAGAGAGTTTCCTGGTCGAGAATTTTCCAATTGCCTTCGACAACTTTTGGGATTTGGGAGTTTTCGACATAAACATTTATAGGTAGGTAGCCATTTTTAAACGTGGTGTGTTATACACGTTTAACGTCTGTCTCTCTGTCTCTCACTCTGCTTATCTTAACTCTCAAACGGATGAACCAGTTTGAGTGCTGTTTTTTTATCGGTTGTCGTGTCTGTCGAATTGGTTTAAGTTATGATAGTTGTGCTGGGGGTATTTTTTGTTGGGTTCTAGATGAAATTATTTGACTCTTTATACATCTCCACGTTTAGATTAAGTTTATTTGAACGCAATCGGAGACTTTAAAGATCTCCCGGCCAATGTGTGCCCAATAAGTTATTTGTTACTCTTGTTCTTCTTCTTATCATCAGCGTGTATGCGTCGTCCGGCATACGCCTCTCCAATTTTCTTCCATTCAGCCCGATTGCCGTAGCTCGTTCCCAGACTGGCCCTGCGATCGTTTTTAGGGTTCCGTAGTCGACTAGGAACCCTAATAGTTTCGCTTTGTCTGTCCGTGCGTCAGCGGATAATCTCAGTAACCGTTAGCACTATAAAGCTGAAATTTGGTACTAATATGTATATCAATTACGCCGACAAAGTTGTAAAATAAAAAGTGTTTTTTTTTTTTTAGGGTACGTAACGTGGGGAGTGTTTTTTTTTTCATTCAACCCTAACGTGTGATATATTGTTGGATAGGTATTTAAAAATGAATAGGGGTTTGCTACAATCATTTTTTGATAATGTTAATATTTTCGGAGATAATCCCTCCAGAAGTAAAAAAAAATGTGTCCTCCCCCCTCTAACTTTTGAACCATAAGTTTTAAAAATATGAAATAAATCTCAAAAGTAGAACTTTATAAAAAAAATCTACCAAAATGATTTTGAACTTGATAGGTCGAATAGTTTTTGAAAACAAATACAAAAACTACGGAACCCTACACTGAGCGTGGCCCGACACGCTCTTGGCCGGTTTTTATGTCGTCCGACCATCTTACCGGGGGTCTACCGACCTGCCTTTTTGAGTGAGACCTACAGAACGCGTTTGCTCCATCTCCCGTTGTTTCGGCGACATAAGTGTCCGGCCCAGGCCCATTTCAAAGTTGCGACTCGTCGTTTGATGTCTACTACCCGCCACTGGATCTTTTTTTGTTCGTATGTAAAATCACGTCACTTAATGACGCCATTGTAATTGTAATAAAACTTTTCAGTTCTTCAGCATCCTAAACGTCACCCATTATTTATTTGGGGATTTTTCTGGTGACAGTTACATAAAACAGGGACAAAAAAGGTCGGTCACTCTCAACACAGCGCATTTTTGGCAACTGGTGTAAGTTCGCCACACCAGTCACACCGGTTTACTAATATGTGGCCGAAAATTATGTGGCAATTATTGACTTCCCAAACAACTTATCCCATAGTTTCATTTGGCAAACTTTTAGGTAGCATACCAATGGTTCGTATCTATAACATGTCCCAAATGATTGTTTTAGCAAAATGTTAGTTGGCAAAATATTTAGTTGGTCATGTTTTAAAAAGACTTTATTTGTTATGTCGAACGTTTTGATTGGCATGTATATTTTTTCCATATTATTGTGATACATATTACTAACATACCCTAACCATGTAGTTAATATTATTACATTGATAAAAATACCTCTTTTGTGATAGCGGTTTAAAATAAACGGGTCCATATTGGCTCATATAAACTTGATGTGTCGATTTTTTCTTGTAATACCGCTTTGTAATCATAATCATCACTCTTCATAATTTTTTACTTCCTACCTTTTATGTTCCTACACTTCTGTAACTATTATCGGAACTCATAACGGACAGTTTTCATAAAATGTTTCTTCATAATGTCATTACTAAGAACAGACTTGAACTCATAATTTGGGTTTTCATAACAGTTTACTTCATAATGGACCTAAGGTACTATATCATAATTTTGTTAGTCCTAATATCATAAATCATAACTAAGAATATAACTAGTTAAGTAATACTTTTTTGCAAACAAGTTTTTCAGCTCTTTTATAAAAAAAATAACCTCGAAGACGAAAGCGGGAGCAAAGCTCCCGCTTCCGTCTTCTAACCTATCCGCGATCCGAGTCGGTTTTGCCACTAAGTCCCTGTTCCCTACTGCTACTTGAACTTACTCACCACTATCTTGGTATTAGTTGATCTCAGAGAGAAGTTTATTAATACAAAATTTAGCAATAACTACTAGTATGTATATAAATAAATGTGATATTAAACTATATTGCTAAAAACCACTATGATATAAAAGTTTATAAACATAGATAGTAGTAACAGAGATCCTTATGTTGAATAACATTATGAATATATATAGACATTTCCAATCCATTTCCATTTCCATTTCAATTTTTTTCCAACCGATCTTACTTATAACTTAAATTATACATTAAAAAATCAAGAAGTAGTAAACTACATTAAACCTTTACCGAATGTAAAGTTGTGTCAATAAATTCTGATTAAAAAATTACTACGTAGTATTATTTGTCAAATATAAATTATGCGAAGTTAAAATTTGGTCAAAGGTTATTTGACAATAAATAGTAAGCTCAAATAAAACATTTGCCTATTAACTATTTTCCGAAATGATTCTTGGTAAAATGAATATCTGCAAAATATGATTGTGATCAAAGAAAAAGTATGCTAAGTAACATTATGCCAAGCATTGGTTTGCCAACTAAAAATGTTGCATTTAGTTGGTTGGGAAGTGAAATTAGGCGAAAAGTATTTCGGCCAGATGGCAGTACACCGTCACACCACATACCAGGACAAAACACATATACCTACCTACCTACAGAGGATGCAGTGGAGTTATTATGACTGCGGCCCTTTGTAAGGTAGAAGACTTCTCCAGTTGGCGGCGAACATTCGAATTCACACAAAATTATGAGTGAGGTGACATTCCATGTGCCTCATTATCAAACTGTGATTAGAATTGGAAGGGGGGTGACGGTATCGTTATACCTGTAAATATGTCAAAGTTGACCCGACCGCTCTATTTTCTAGTCCATTCATTTTACTAACAACAAGTGTGGAAAAGATTTAATATTTGGAAATAATTTATACCTTTTTTTTTTTTGTAAGTAATATTTATCATTATTTTAATAATTACCTGGACGCAAAATCAAACAAAAAGTCGGAAACAATATTATTAATTAATGTTTTAATCTTTATTTTGGTTAATTTTCATTTGATCTATAATACCTATTCAAGATAAATCATACAAAAATACAGTGAATGCTTCACTTATTGGATTTATATTAAAGTTTGTTGGATTTTTGAATAAAGCATTTTAGAATAACGTTTTCAAAAAACGGTAAGTATTATAAATTAATGTTTTCAAAACCGTATTTTTCCCGGAGTATTCCTAAACTCATCGCAGTCAAAAAACTCATCTACGTCGTTAACTGTATGTGTAATGATGCATTTATTGACCTCTTAACGCAATCAGCAACAAAATTATCACAACGACATCGTAAACGTAATAGAACAGTTTTCATCCTTCCCCTTTCTGATGAAAATCTTGATCTTGCATCGCTCCCATAAAACTTCCCCGTAAGAGTGATAATAAAAGTCAGAACTCCCCTTACCCTAATTCTAAAGGGGGGATGCTCCAGGCCATAAACATCTGCTCACCTACATTTCAGTGCAAATGGAACACCAGGGTGATAAGATTTAAGAAAGTGTTTACGAAAAATTTGACGAAGGAAAATTTGGTGGCGTCGCAAAAATGTGTCAGGATTTTATTAATAGTGAAGGAGAATTTCTAAAATAATAAATAAAGATCGTTATCAACGTGCTGTATTAGTGGCAAAGTATGGTTGACAAAAAAAACAAATTACGCAAGTATTTTAAACATTATACAGGGTGCTCGCGAGGAACCCATATAACTTTACCAGCATATAGCTGAGGTCGTAATAATTAAAAAACATTATATAAACATAGGTCGAAATTAGATTTTTAACTTTTTTAACTTTTCATACAAATTAAATAAATTATTTTTGGTTCACCAGTAACACAATGCCTTAGGACGAGCTGGCAACGTTTGTTATTGTCTCTATCTCTTTTCACTAGAACGGCAAGTAAGTCACATAGACATTTCTTGTCAAACAAATTATTTCAAACCAGAACGTACATAATGTGCAATCGGATCTCTTTACCTATGTATGATTTACTTATTTAAGGCCTGCCACACACTAGTATTTGCGCCCGCAGGATTATGATAATTATGAATATTATGATCAACCACCGGCGATTTAAATCGTAGTTGTACAGTCGACGTCAAAAATATGTTTACAATTTTTCACCTTATTTCTTTGTAATTAGGTTCAAAAGTGTAAACATATTTTCAATCTGTAAGTCAATATCTGGCAGTGTTGTCAGAACACTGTAGAAAGGGAAGAAAGAAGAGAAAGAAAAGAAAAGACTTCACGAAATGTAAACATTGCCTTTTTTCAGCGAGAATCGCCTCTTGTTGTTAGATGTAACTAAAAATAACATTTAAACTACATAAGGAGAACAACATAACTACGATTCTTATGAAAAAACTTAAATACTCTTAAAATGCTTTTAACTTTTACGGTTGCTTTCGCCACTCTTCAAGGTAAAAAATTTTCAAAGTGGGATCCTCCCTTGTTAACACATAAATTTATTCTTGTACGCATTTGTTGGTTTAGTTGAGCTGGCCAGTCTTTCAGGTTCTGAGCGGCTTCCGTGATTTTTAGGATCAATTCTTCCCTTGAATTAATTGGTTTTGAATAGACCATATTCTTCATAGTGCCCCATAGATAAAAATCTAAAGGGGTTAGATCTGGTGATCTCGGAGGCCACTGTATCGTTGGAGATCCTCGACCAATCCATCTATTTGGAAACTGTTGGTTAAGATAATCCCGTACCACGAGACCATAATGGGGGGGAGCTCCGTCGTGTTGAAACCACATTAAACGCCGAGTCTCCAAATCGATGTCTTCGAGGAGAATGATCAAGTTGTTTCGCAAAAAATGTAGGTAGCTTTCTGAATTTAGTCTAGCAGGGAGCTCCACCGGCCCTATCAATTTATCGTCAATAATGCCTGCCCACATATTGACTGAAAATTGATGTTGGTGCGAGGATTCCCTGATTGCGTGCGGGTTTTCCTCCATCCACATATGACAGTTGCGTGAATTGAATACCCCTGATCTCGTGAATTGAGCTTCATCAGTCCATAAAATAGTTTTAAGGAAATTTGGGTTCTGAAGAAGTTTTTGATTAATTCTCTGACAGTAGGCAAGTCTTGAAAAGCCGTCGTTTTCGATCAGTCCCTGAACTTTTCTGAGGTGGTAAGGATAAAGACCATACTTTTTCCAACATCGCCACACGGTGAGGTCGCTGACCCCACACATCATGCCTACGCGTCTAGTTGACAAGGAAGGATCTTCCGTAATTAAATTAAGTAGCCTGTCTTCAGTCGCGTCATTCAATCCCACAGCTCGCTCGGAGTTGTGCGGCCGAATTCCTCTTTCTCGCAATTGTCGAAACATGTCCGTAATCGTAGAATAATGGGGCACACGCCGATTAGGGTATCTTCGCCGGTACTCCTCAACGGCCTGCACGGAGTTACCGTTGCAGAAGCCGTACGTAAAAATAATATCTGCGACATGTTCTGGTGGGAATGTACGTGGCATTGTCGGTATACTTTTTTTTAAATGTACTTTTTGGTCTTCAAGCAATGCAACAAAAATATGACATTTAAAGGAAGTCATAATTAATAAGTCAAAGTAAGAAAAAATAAAATCCTAGGCAGCCATCTAGCTGTAGATACATATCACGAGAACTAAGTACCTATTGCATGGATCCAAAAGTTAAAAATATCGCACTGTGAAAATAAATGTTTTAAGTACGCATTAAAATTATTACCGATATTAATTATTGTCGATACGTAAATAATTTTAGTAATATTTTATCAATCTTCATGGATTATGATACATACTGGCCACTTGGAATTTTCCTTCGAGTGTGTTTTATAAGTACTTTAAATAATGACATCAGTCACATGAACGATGGGTGACATTGTTGGTATTGATTCTAATATCAATATGATGTCTCACGTTTATAACATTTATTTAAACAGTGCGACGAATAATAATTTTCCTAATAATTGGACAAATCGTGCGGTTTAACTAAGACGGCAGACTTTTTAATCAGTGGAAAGAAGAGTAAATTGGTTTTTTAGTGCTGCTCAGTGAAAAATGTATTAAGGATGCTGTAATAGAAAATACTGCGAGTACTAATACTGAAGCAGTATCTAGTTGAGTGGTTACGGATTCACGGATTCTACGAAGTGCACGTAGACGAAATAGCTGGTAGAATGAGAAGGGTACTTATTGCAATTCCTGACAGTGATCATACTTTTTTGTTTGTAGGGTAATAAATAAATAATCTTATTAAAATTTGTGTTACTTTATTTAGCTTTAATACAATTAAACAATAATGGTATGGGTAATAAAAACACTTCGAACTGTTTATTTAGTTTCATGTGTAGTTTTCACGATTTAAACTGAATAGGTGTCCAATTTTTACCCGAAGTAGCAAAAACTTAGCTTCGTTGTTCTGCCATCATAATAAATCAATCGATCATTAAGAAATATGCATTCTTATGAATAAATACGTGTCACTTCAAAATAAAACTAAGACGGTTAAATTTATCAATTTTTGGGCGTTAAGTAATTTTGTTTATCAATACTTCACTAATACCATTGTTTTAGTCGTGGACTTAACAAAAGCAATGATCATTAATCATACTTTGGATTAAGTGATAGAATTTTAAGATTCTACGTATTTATTTTCAATGACACATGTCGATGATAGTGACAGGAACGAGCTTCTGCAATTTACGTCAGACAGATAATGTGATGCGGTCTTGCAACGTCGCTATCCTAAAGGTGCATTATACTGGATTTTTTCTAAAATAAAAAATATTAATTGCTCGCAAACTAAGCCGAATCCAGTTTACTTTATATGACATTTTATTTTCTAAAGATGGTCAAGAACATGGTGGTAAAGTTATATGGGTTCCTCGCGAGCACCCTGTATATTTCACAAATTATGAGATTTATATACATATTTATAACAACTTATCCACATTATAGTGAATAAGTGCCTAAAATTTGTTCAACAGATTTGGCTGTCAGTCGTTCACGACGATTGGAAATAATCTATCCACTATGTGAATTGATACGATGTGAATTGGATTATTTAGATTAAAATAAACACTTCGCGTAATGCAATTAGATTTTCAACTATAGTTGTATTTTTATGACATTTTATGTCATTTGATGTACATTGTTTTAAAAATATATTAGGGTGGAAAAGGTTTTGTACCGTAGAGGTAAGTATTTATTTTATGGTAAAGAACAAAAGTGAATATTCAAATGTATTTGTTTTTTTCTGCCAACCATACCCTTTGCCACCAATACAGCACGTTGATAACGATCTTTGATAATAAACAAATTATTATATAGATAGTTTTGAATAAGCAACTCAATTAATTCAAAACTATCCTATATTTTAATACAGGCTATAAACTATCTTCCTGCTAAATTTCATCTAAATCGTAATTAAGTAACAAACATCTAAACATCCAAACTCTTGCATTTATAATTATAATATAAGTACAAGTAGAATATATTTCCTAACACACAACACTATTTACACCAAATACACTGAGCGTCATTACTTCATATGTGTCATCTTCGCTTAGATTTGGACCGAGCCTCGCCGATAAGTCGCCAATGGGCACTCATATCCGGCACGGTAACGACTGCAGATTGCAACTGCTAAGAAGATTACCGATCGTCATGTGTTTTACACTCATATTTTGCTATTTCAAATTATGTCTTATTCCCAGCGAGGCAGGTTTCATTTGAAATGGCAGAAAATGTGAAATATTGCGTTCGTGTAATGAAAAAGCGAACTCAAGTTGGGATTTGGGATAGAGTGGAAATTGTAAATGGACACAGTTTGGAAACTCTCTCTATCTTGAAATTGGTACATACTCGTAATTCATGTTCATCACACAAATATCTGTCTTTACCGAGGGGACCTTCAGCTTCGTAGGCAGCGTAACTACCCACTAGGCTAACCGGTGGTCATATCGAGGCATCAAGCAACGCTACGTGTGCTACGTTGTAGCACATAGCAGCGTTTTTCAGCTTTGTGCTTAACAATAATCGTTCGTAGAGACTCATAACTATGTGATTTAAATGGATCAAGTAACCTAGAAAACTCATTGTTTGTCACAAATTACAAACTGCCTAAAGCAAATAAATAATATATAAATATTTGCGGACAATCTTACACAAATCGAGCTAGTCCCAAACTAAGCAAAGCTTTAACTTTGGGTACTTAACGATGATACACATACTTATATAGATAAATAAATACTTAAATACATAGAAAATATCCATTACTCGGGAACAAATTTTCGTGCTCATCACACAAATAAATGCCCTTACCGGGATACGAACCCAGGACCTCTTGCTTCGTAGGCATGGTCACTACCAACCAGGTTATAGTGATTGTCATAAGCTAAAGCATTTGATAAACATATTTACACAAATAAAAACATTCCATGAAAGCGAACATTTAAAACTCCAAACCCAACAAGTCTCGTAAAAATAAAAATAACATGCATTACGAATTTACCGACATTAATGTAACATTTTTAAGTCCCGGCGAGGATTAAATATGGAGTCCCGCAAGGCTTAGTCTTCGGCCCGATGCAGTATGTTATTAAAAAAGTCTGTGCTAACTGGGAAGTGTATGCACGCGGCTTAGCCTTCTTTGTCGAAGTGAGGTTTGAGAAAACTTACGTCTAAGTATCACATGTAGTTTTGCCATTAATGGAATCGGAAATATCCGTCTTTTAAATATAGCAAGACGGTAGCAAACAAAACATAAGCCTGATTGTAAGCGGTTTCTGTTTTCAACGGGCACTTGCAACTTTAATGGTTTCACATGCGTATTGCCGTTTTTCAAACAATTTAGTTTTCAAACGAGATTAATGATCGGACTAATTATATATAATGATAAAGAGCGCGTTGAAACATGTAAGAGTTCAGAAACTATCTCTATATTACCAAAATAAAGAACTACTTTTCATAAAAAATATTAACAAGAAACCAATTGAGTTATATTTATCTGTAATTACTCAAAAGCGAAGATGCAGCTATAATATTTACCATTATTTTGTGACCAAAATGTTGAAAATACATAGACGTTTTTACTTTAGTTAACTACTGAAACGTTTTTACTTTAGTTTATTCTAATTTCAAACAATAATTACGATTGTAGTAACGTGTTTTAATCCACCAATCAGCGTATGGTGACGTCACTCCTCTTATGACAACTAATTAAAGGTTACAATTGTTAAGACAAATATTGTTTCATTTCAAAAATAGTAGCAAATTTTCGAATAAAAATGGAAATACCCTCTACTAAAGCAGACTCCAGAAACCTTCCAAAAGTAACAGTGAGTAAAGTAAGTGTTGACATAGTTAATCGCAAATTATTTTGTTGAAAGCGCAGAAATCAAAGGAATTTAGCTACTACGGTATGTTATACAACACAGTAATAGGTACTTTGTATCTTATTCAGTGTCATAGTGCTTTGAGTTCCCTCTGGGTTGGAAGGTCAGATGGCAGTCGCTTTCGTAAAACCAGTAGTTACCTATGCCAAATCTTGGGATTAGGTGTCAAAGCGGACCCCGGGCTCTTTTAGGGCACAACCGGAAATAACGCTAGGAGGATAATGATAGTGCTTTGATTTGTTTATTCGAAGAAAATATGTCAACGGAAGACTCAGCGTGAGTAGACCCCCGACAAGTTGGACTCATGACCTGGCAAAAGTCGTTAGAGTCCGTTTGACGCGGGTGGCCCAGGACCGGTCGCTTTGGCACTCTTTTGGGGAGGCCTATATCCAGCAGTGGACATCTTTCGGCCTGTATGATGATAATGACATTTAATTCAGGGTCATACTCCGTGTCGTGTCAACCTGTGTTACATTCATTAATTTTATTAAAAAAATAATTTTACGGCCACCCTATCACCAATAATTTGATAATTTTCACAAAATTTCTTAAAGTAGATCAAAACAAAAAGTTTCCGTTTTATCAAGATAATTAGATTCGTTGGTCCTTAGGATAATTAGATTTTTTGAAACTAATTATGAGCAGCGATATCCAATCTGCGTGATTTAATTATTTTCATGGTAATTTAGATCATCTGGTTCAAACTTGCTTAATTTTTTTAAATCTTTCTTTTTGAAATAGTTTTTTTTTATCAATTATAAAAATATACTCGATTAAAATAATAAATGAAAAGAAAACAATCTTCTAATGGTTATCTTGAAGTATTTGCGTTTTCAGGCATAATATTAAGAAGTTGACGAAATCACAATGAGTTTGCTGCTGTAATCTTATCAAACAGTAATGAACCAATTTAAATAGAGATTAATTAACTAAATTGCTTATAAGTTAACTGGAAGAGATCCCTTATAGAAATTAATTCGCTTCTGTTATGTGACATCTAGACACGCGGCAGCGTGTCCAGCCAAGTTCAAGCTAACAGAACTGGCGAGCAGCACCGTGTGTAATATAGTAATATTACACGAACCATTATAATATTCTGTAATTTGCTATTGTGTACAATGAATTGCTTACTAAATGTTCACTGTAAATGTGAACGCATCTGTATGAATTCAGGATCCATACAACTCTTCTTTCACTGCCGCAGATACACACTTGTTTCATGCTTTTTGTGTTTTTCTTTTTTAATATGTGTGTCCCGTGTGTTTGTGAATAAATGTATCTTTCTTTCTTTCAATGCATGTACGTTGAATGCACGATCTAAGGCCTCTCGTGTCTCTGATATTTCATAACTTGAATCATTATTAACCAAATCGACGTCAACCCTCGCGTCCAAGACCTCGGCAAACTTAATTAAACTGGTAATATTGAAAATCACTGATCCTTTTTCGGGATTTGGTAGCGTTTCCAAATCTGGGCCGGCTGGGCCAATAAGGTTATATTGAGGCCGTCGGAATACTTATCATTTTAATATCGGCCACGGTGCACGCGGCTTGGGATTCCGAGGAGACGTCCAAGGCATGAGAGGAGCGGATAGTTTGTAAGCTCTAGTGACCTAGTTTATAGGATCTTAATGAAGTAATGAAGAAATAATTTACTTAACGGCCCACAGATCTGATCACATAATCATTTATAAAGAGCGACACAGATATGTAGTTTAGATGTTAAACTCTCCCGGCATAGTAATAATGCGTAAATTTTAGGTTAAGCATGTAATATTATAAAATCACAAAACTGGTTTAGAAACAAAAGCTATTTTAAAACTTCATGAAATGTGTGCCACGGTTTTATGTGTTTAAACATATTTAACTTCCCACCTAGCCTTAAAGTAGAAATTACCGCCCGCTACCAATCCCGCTTCGTAGCCAAGAGGAGACGAATAATTCAAAATGCTTGTTGTGAAAAAATACAATTTAATACCAATACTTTTTATTGCACAATAATAGTACAAAAACAGTATATAAAACAGGTAATATAAGCAAACAACGGTCTTATCGCTACAAAGCGGACCCTTACGGACAACCTAAATGATTTCCTAAGATGTTGTAAGCTTGTGACTTGCACACTCAAGAGGCAGTCAAGGATCTGTAGGTGACGTCACGTACTTTATCTACTCAATTCTGCCCCATTCAGATATTAAATTACCCTTATTTATTTATTAAAACTATGGCGGGGAGGAGTGTTTCATAAATAGTTCAATACAAACGTTGCAGGCAGCATGAAGAAATAATATTAAAAAACAGCCTAAGTCTTCTGGTAGATGTCGCTACACGCCTCCCTAAGGCGTTGTAGGAAGGAACTGATTGAAGAATTTGGTGCCCGAACCGGATTGTTCCGATAGCTCAGTTGGTTAGTAGCGACGGGCCATGAATGCCTGTGGTCGCCGGTTCGAATCCGGCTCGGAGCATTAAATTTTTCAATTTTTCCTTTATTTAAAAAAATATAGGTTTTAAATCTGTTCCTATTGACTTTGGTTTTGTGCATACGTGTATGTATTTACCTATGTAGCTATAGTATACATGGTACAAATACAAACTCCAACACAGCTAACGGACCATCCAGTATTTATATTGAACCTTATTACAATGCAAATAAAGTGCACGGATGGTCAGTTAATATGGTCAGTGAACTGTGTTGGCGATGGTACAGTAAGGAGTATTAATATCCTACTAGTATTATAAATGCGAATGTTTCGATGTTTAGATGTTTGTATGTTTGTTACTCAATCACTCTTAAATGGGTAAACCGCTTAGGATACAATTTGCCACGAAGATAGTTTATAGCCTGGATTAAAATATAGGATAGTTTTTATCCCGGGTTCACGCAGACGAAGTCACGGACGGAAGCTGTGAGCTATTTATGTCCTTACTGGCTTTCGCCTGCGACTTCGTCTGCATATGGAACCGGTTCGGTTGAGCCGTTTAAAAAAGCGTGATTGAGTAACAAACATCCAAACTTTCGCATTTATCATATTAGTAGGATTTATGTACGCACGAGTATATTAATACCCGTCACTGTACCATGTATAATACTATACGCACTTACTTTAAAAAAACGGGTACATAAAACTTACGGGAATTTCGAGAAAAGTTTTTACAGAAGTTAGCACACATTATTCCATTTTTGTTAGCCTTTTTTGTAATTCTTAAAATTCTTTATAATTAAGAAAGTATAAGGATAACAGAGTCATAGTTACCAAAAAAAGCAACACAGACCAAATAAAATTATTGAAAAACATGGTAACAAAAATAGAATTGTAACAGCTAACTTAACTGTCATGTTAACTATTTACAAACTTTTCTAGAAATGCTCTACTCATAAATATGACGGTCCCATCGCGCTTATTTCAGTGGATAAATGTTTCGGGACATATTAATAACAAGATTAAATGGATAAATATTTTTGCACTTGACTGTACATACTTTACCAGGTCATCGGTCCACCTTGTCGGGGGCCTACCCACGCCGCGCCTTCCGGTACGTGGTCGCCACTCGAGAACCTTTCCGCCCCAACGGCCATCGGTCCTACGTGCTATGTGCCCCGCCCACTACCACTTAAGTTTAGCGATCCGGAGGGCCACATCGGTTACCTTGGTTCCCCTGCGGACAGCCTCATTTCTGATGCCTCATTTCTGTACATGTCCGTATTAACTAAAATTTACTTCAAACAGACTGAGTAGGGAGGTTTCGAGAAATATTTTCAACTGCCCGGCTACAGCAAACACCCTTATTGGTTTAAAATATGAAATGTTTGGCTACCATTCGCACATCCTCTAAGCCTAGCGTATTAAAACGATCTCGGTTAAATGTAATGGAGGTAATGTTCATTATTTTTCAAACCTTTTTATGATTATAATTTTTAGATTAAGTACCTATGTATTTGTCAATTGACAATTGTTATTATCATTGCTATTATTAATGTAAAATATGGGTTTCTGCCTGAAATAAATGATTTATATTTTATTATTATTTATTTAAATACGTAAAGTCGAATAAACTCCTTATTATTAATCATAAGAAACATTACAACAAGCATTCAATTGCCTAAATTGACAGAAACAACCGTTAAATGGCGAGGTTAAGAAGTGCCCTGTTTGACTAACGATTTCCTTTCTTGAATAAAACCAATTCGAATAAACGATGGGGCAATCATTTTCACCTTACACCTCTTACCCCAATAAATGAGGAACATTATTCGATGGATAACTTACCAGTTCTCCCGCCTGTTATTTGTAGTAAGGTCGATTGGGGTAAGTGATAGTAAGGGGCAAGTGCAGATTTAAATCATTACAAATATTGCCTTAATTTTCTGAACTAGTAACGATGTGCAGGAAATTTTGGATGTTGTTGGGAAACCCAGTAATGAGATGATCTGGAGTTTTTTTGTTAATAGAATCATTTTTTGCAAGAGAAAATATATTTAACCAGTTCGTTTTATGTAGGACTTTATTGGAAATGTCAAAGGGAAGTTTGGCACCTAGATATTTTTTATATCCCAGTACCTACGTATTTTCTAGTAATACAAATTACCTGACTGCTGTATAAACTAGGATAGTTTATTTTTTGCGAACAATACAATACACAAATCGATCTAGTCCCAAACTAAGCACAATTTGGAACTGACCAAGATGACTATTAGCTTACCCCTTATGCATAAAACTAAATGCCACTGCTAAATAAAATGTGCTGAGTCCCTTTCTTACGAACACAAATGTCAAAGTGACTGATAAAGACAAACGAATTTTAACGGCATTTTAGTTAAAATAGGCTTGTAGAACGTAACGGCTTGTTTGAATACGGCCGTTAGTCATTAAAATAAATAATTAACACAAATCGTTCTAGTCTAGTCACAATATTTTTATGTGTACTTACTAAGCGACAATATAAACACATTAAGTTACATAGAAACCATCCAAGACCCACGAACAAATATTCGTTCTCAAACACCCAAAGAAAAGATCGGCGCACGAGCGAATATATAAAACACGCGGTGACTCAATCCCAGCCGGCCTTACAACAGGCACGAAGCGGACTACAGTGCATCATCCTTTAGACACGGCAGCTCAACAGAATTATTTCAGTGGCCCTCAGTTGACTGGGCTGCCAACAGCAGTTTTGCATAACTGCATTTGGGCGCACGCCAGCTAAAACTTAACTCACCTTAATGCGTCATATTTCCGAATTTGCCCCTCGCCTATACCTGTTGACAAATGTTACGACGTTAGTGAGATTTATTACTGTGTGACATATATACACGGTTAGTGGTAATTCAACGTATTCCTGCTAAACGAAAGGGGAGGTTGATTGCAACTTTTTTGACCATTATAAATATTAAGTATACTCAATGCATGCATTATGCGAACAATTTTCGAGATGATTTTTCACTTTTAATTTCCTCTTATTGATGACAGATCTGCCACTTTAAAAATGTATTAAAACAACAAATCATTTTTCTTTTTGACTCACATACAAGACTATTAAAATATATAAATACTAGCGACCCGCCCCGGCTTCGCACGGGTACTATTTTATACATATAAACCTTCCTCTTGAATCACTCTATCTATTAGCCTATGTCACTCTCCAGCTTCTACACTATCTCCATACAAAAAATCAGATCAGTACGACGCTCCGTTGCGACGTGAAAGAAGGACAAACATGCAAACACACACACTTTCGCATTTATAATATTAGTCAGGGTAAGGATTTAGGCGGGCGCGTTGGGTGCGACGGGCCGCTCGCCCGTCGGCGGCGGCAAACAAAATACCAATTTGTTTTTGCCATTGCAAAATATTTTTCAAAACTTTGTCTCTTTAGGAATAACGTCTAAATTCGAACTATTCAAATTTGCAAGAACAGCAGTGGCGACCAAAATATCAATTTGATTTTGCCGTTTGCTAAATATTTTTCTAAGCTTTATCTCTTTAGGAATAACGCCCAAATTCGAACTATTCGAATTTTCTCAATAGCAAAACGGTGAAGGACGCGTTGGTTAAAATTACAAATTTATTTGCAGAATATGCTATTAAGGCTTTAAACTCTTACGAATAGCGTTCAGTTTTGAATGAAGTCGAATCGGCTAGCAAAAAGTGACCTCCTTCACATCTGATGTCACAAAACTCTGTCGCGTATTTAACAATTTTTCCCCATCCCAAAAAGTGCTCGGCGCCGCTAAAGAAGTTTTCACTTCAAGGACCGCATCAAAATCCGTTGCGTAGTTTTAAAGATCTAAACATACATAGGGACAGACAGCGGGAAGCGACTTTGTTTTATACTATGTAGTGATAGTGATATATATTTACGTTACATGTTTGAATTTGAATCTGAATACGAAACAATGAGTAATGAGTGAGTGTTAACGATTCAAAAGCAATACATACTCTTAAAACTAAGAAAGTTGGGCTCATAATCAGTTTTGTCATAATCTTGTTTTTCAAAGAAGCCATAAATAAAAAACCGGCCAAGTGCGAGTCGGACTCGCGCACGAAGGGTTCCGTACCATTATATATAATAATAAGTTAC
The DNA here is from genome assembly GCA_947578815.1 of Epinotia ramella. NCBI lineage: Eukaryota > Metazoa > Arthropoda > Insecta > Lepidoptera > Tortricidae > Epinotia > Epinotia ramella. The sequence goes on from OX388221.1 coordinate 1,580,326, forward strand.
AATAGAATTTGTACGAAACTATTACTTCTTGAAGTACATTTTATAAGTTGGTCGACTATTACTCGTAAACGTGTAAAGCCTACTTAGCTGTGATAGTTTTCCTTTTAACTTCGTTATATGTACTACTACCATGAATTTTTTCACATATCCCAAAACAACCATTTAGCTAGCAGGGGGTGGGGACACTGGAGTCTAACAAAAATTAGCACTTTAAGGCTTAATATTTCACAAACGGATCGTTTAATCGAAAAATTGTTTTCACAAACCCCCAATATTTTTAAAAGACCTATCCAACGACACCCCACACTATGGGGTAGACGACAATAAAAAAATCCCCACTTTACATGTAGGGGAGGTACCCTAAAAAAAATGTTTTTCAAGATTTTATTTTACCACTTTGTCGGCATGACTAATATGTATATTCATGCCAAGTTACAGCTTTCTAGTACCAAGAGCCTCTGAGCTAAGCTGCGGACGGACGGACGGACGGACATAGCGAAACTATAAGGGTTCCGTTTTTGCCATTCTGGCTCCGGAACCCTAAAAAGACAAAATCTTGGCTGTACATTATTTAATAAATACAGTTCTTCACCTTAAAAGTCAAAAAGGTATAACAACCAATTACCTGCGTAGTAAGTATACCAAAACAAACATTATATTGAACTCACTGTTCCACTCCACCGCCAAGAACCAAACTTCTAAATTATGATGATTGAATTCTTTATAGATACTGTGTGCTAATGTGTTATTGCGTGTTATGATGACGATTAACGCAAATAATCGCACAGCATACACAATATAATACGTTTGTTTGTACAGTCGAGGAATTTGAATGTTTAGCACTTTTGGACCTTAACGTCATTCAAATAGAGTTGACATGTGCCAAACCTTCATTTTCCTCGACCGTACATTTTGATTCAGTAGTAATGTTTATCTCAATATCTCCCCACACTCGGTAGGAACGAGTCACAAGGGGCGCTGGGCTGACTAATTAATTGCGCGTTGACCAGCCGGAGGGCTGAAGGGACGGGACACGCTTTCAACGTTTACGATTTACGAATGAAATTACAACACACACCATTATTACCTTTAAATGCAAGTTGCGTAAGCATCTCTTATTAACCATTAAACATTGATGATCCTCGTGATATCTTTGTTCGGGTACATTTAATTGTATGTATTTATGTAAGTATAAGTAAGTTTATATTGTATGCATTATATATGTATGTATATTAATTAAATTAAATTAATTGATTTGTGTTTCCATTCGAGTCTCTGTACTTAGGATCCTGCACCACTAAAGTTTCCGTTTAGCCCAATGGTTGACTGGTAGAGAATGCCTTAAGGCATTAAGTCCGCCAATTGTACTTCTATTTTTATATTTGTGCAATAAAGTTTAAATAAATAAATAAATTATTCCAAAAATCACATAATTCATAGTACAATACAATTTGAGTAGGTATATGTAAAACCTTAAAATAAGACCTTGTTTTCTAGTACTAAGGCGGTGGCAAACAAATATACGGTTTGCCGTATGGTAAGCCAACACCTTTAATTATGTAATATCTATTCGGGATTACTAATATATAATTATAATAATATTACTAATGTATGGGCAAAAGTCACATCACATCACAAACTATTTTTCTCAAATTATCATTTGGCAAAGAATCATTAGTCAAAACCACTTATCGCAACTTTACAGTTACCAAACTTTTATTTGGTAAATTATTGTTTAACGAATAATTACTTGATCATGTTTCATTTTACTATACATCATTTAGTGAAATGTATCGTTTGGCATACATGCCTACTCGACCCAAAATATTACATGGCATCGTATATAATGCACTGTTGATAGAACATAATTTTTTATAACGATCTCATTCTATAATTTTCATATAATATAACAAACAATAACCGTGTATTTTTTTTGCTTACTCGTCATACTAGATCTGAACAATCCTCTAGACTTTTGTAGGTGTAATAATATGTCATGTAAGTATGTATTACTTAAAAAAAAATCAGTTCTGGCACTGTATGGCCGCAGTTCAACCTAAAGTTGGTTTTCCATCGGAGGGGCGAGACGAGACGAGACGATGCGAGAATTGAAGTCGTATGGGACACTTACTACCTTTTAGCACCGAGCGCGCGCGCGCGCGGTGGAAAGTGGAAATAGGTAGGTAAGTACCAAACGAATTTCAATTCTCGTCTCGCCTCGTCTCGTCTCACCTCTGGTGGAAAACCAGCTTAACAATCCTCGCTTCGCTCGCCGTCGTACCTAACTGAGACCTCCTTAAGATAGATTATGCTATATTTTGAAAGTGCGAAGTGACTATTTGAACAAAATTTTATTGGAATATTAGAATTTTAGCCAAAGGAAATCCTTTGCTTAATGAATAATTACTTTAATAAAACTTGACAAAGTAAAATGATGCCAAATGATAATTTGACCAAATGAATGCGATATGTCAATTTGCTAAAGATTCGCTTGGGAAACGAAACTACTGCAAAAAGTTTATTGGGAAGTAAAATTTGGCGGAAAATATTTTGCCCTAACGGCAGTACACCGTCTATTCGAACAGCCCTCGTATTCTGTAACTTGTTTTAAGCTCACCTCAACGCTCACCCACAAATAAATATAAATATAAATATTAGGGGACAATCTTACACAAATCGACCTAGTCCCATAGTAAGCTCATTAAGGCTTGTGTTATGAGTACTAGACGACGATATATACATATAATAGATATAAATACTTAAAAACATAGAAAACTTCCATGACTCAGAAACAAATATTCATGCTCATCACACAAATATTTGCCCTTACCGGGATTCGAACCCAGGACCTTGAGCTTCGTAGGCAGCGTCACTACCCACTAGGCTAACCGGTCAACAAATCTTGAGACCGCGATGCGTAGTAACTAAGCGGAGGGAGGTAGAGGTCTTGTTTCGTGACGGGTGACCAGCGGGATGAGCTGCATTGCCTGCATAAGCGCGTAGCGAATAACAGCCCAGGTCACAAAGACATACATTCAAATTCAAATTTCTTTATTTTGTAAGATACACTTTGTCCATAATCTAAGGCGATGGAGCCACCCGGCAGGCAAAAAAAATGCCTGTGTTGGATGGCGCCGCTCTTCCTATAGGTTACATAATTTTGATGTACTAGCTAAAATTAGTTTATAGTAGTAGTTACATTTAGTTCTATTCTATTATATGGCTAAAACTCTAATTACATGGTAACGATTGCAAAATTAAAAATTAAAATGTTTCTTATGATTAGTTATGATTAATTTAATGAAATGAAGTATGAAGTTCATGGAACCAAGGGAGTGTTAAAAAATAAAACATAAGTAAATAATATAAAACTATTCACGAAAGACACATAACACATTATTAATTAATCAAAATCAAGGTGTGTATCTCTCTCTCTTTTGTTGTGTGTGTGTGTGTGTATGTGTGTGCGCGCACGCGTGTGTGTGTGTACGTTCATGTAGATAAGATTATTGTAATAAAGTCTCTGTCTCATCATAAGTTATGGTCCTAAGCCAATTTGTAATTACTTTCTTGCTGTCATGGTAAAGTTTCGAGTAAATGTCAAGTTGCTTGTTCAATTTATTGTATACATACATACAAGGCAAGGCAAGGGCTTTAGATTAAGTTTTTTTAACTATTTAATGTTCTTCAATTAAAGATAACAGTTTAATTCCTAATTACGGGATGAGTAAAGACCATAAAATTTGATTTTCAGAGCCACTTCTAGCAGTGATAGGTAGATCTGATCATCATTTAGTTTTATTGTATTATTTTTCTGTATTTTGTTTTTCTGTCGCTCTTTTATAATTTATTTCCTCAATATAATTATTGATTCTATACGTATGCTGATGTCTATGCATGTATTGTTGTTGTCACAAATAAAGACATATATTATTCTATTCTATTATTTCGCCCGCAACACACTTCAACCGTATTCCGTAGACGTAGTCGACTGTTACGACTGAATATATATTGAAAAAACATAATAATTAACAGAAACCTTCTGGACCAACATTAGAACAAATTGATAAGTAAAAAAACAAAACGGAAAGCCTTTGAATTACTTTGAATACAACCATAATAAAAAAAAAACAGTTAACATAGTTTTTTAACTATCATCGTTTTATGAGTTGGTAAATATCTTTACTTAAGTAATTAAAATACATTTAACATTTTATTTTATTTGCATTCCAAGAGCTTTCAATGACCCCTTATCACATTACACAATTAATTTTCATGACACCGTTTCGAAAGTACGAGTATCATTTCATAAGCAAATATCGGAAAAATCGAAAAGATCCCGTCTCTACGCCCCGCTCTAATTGACGCCGCCATTTTTGCTCGATCTGCGGATTTGTCACGTGAGTCTCGTTTCAGGTCAACTTACAAGCCTTCTGACTGAGGCTGCTTTTAAACTTACGCAGTACCTATTTCGCTTTTACGATATTCAATTTCATTTGCGTTTTATTTCATGTCTCACATCATAATTTAAACAGACGCCGTGCATAAGTGCAAAATTAGCATCCCACATTAACCATACTTTTTAACAAAATGAGACCGCATTTTGTGCTAAAGCGAATACGGAATTAAATTGTACGTCTAATTCTTTTAGGCAGAGTTAACGTAGCCTGACGAGAAGGGGGTTCGCGGTTCGCTTCCCTGACGACGCCACAATCATCCATTAACGTATGTTAAATGTAGCTACCTATACTTGAGGGAGGAAACGGGGTTGAAAATACAAGGTAAATTACGCAAAAGACGAATGGAGGCTTAATTTTCGAAACAATTCATTTTTGTAATGATATATTAGATATGACTGAGCCATTATGTAAGTTATCTAGAAAAGGTATGGTAGGTGGTCGTGATAACTAAGTCATAATATATTTATTTATTTTATTTTATTTATTTATTAAGGATTACCAACAGATAATACATCTTACGTGCTCTTAAATCTATATAACAATCATGACTGATGCTTATCTAATTATAGGTAACCACAACTTGTAGCAACATAATATATGTATAACAGAGTAGTTTCCTCATTTTAAAATTCCTAACGTAGTGTTACTTATATGGATAGTAAACCATCAAATTATGATATTGATTTAAACTTTCACGTGCCCGTGTGGTGTCGGGTTAGAAGTTCACTCCACAAGAAAGGGGGTGTTCTTTCCGTGGGTGTCGTAAAAGTCTACTAAGGGAGGAGGGTTGAAGTGTGTTGTGGGCGATGGGCTAGCAACCTTTCGCTGCAATATCACATTTTGTCGATCTTTTATACCCACATTAATGCTAAAAGTGACGCTGAAACATAAGTTTCATGTGCTCTGCCTACCCCTTTTGGGAATAAAGGCGTAAATTTATGTAATGTACGTATTTAAACTTTTACGATTCTCACACATTATTATCACTGAAAGGGACTTAATCGCGTATAATTAACTTATTTACCCCTCACATCAAATTATTGGTATACAGTGTAAATTACAAAATATAAACAAAATCATAAAAGGATATAAACTTTAGAAAAAATGGTTTTTTTTCGTTCATGAGTAAATTGAATACTGCCACTACGATATTTTTAAACTACGACAATTTCTACAACTTTCATCAAAAAAATGTATTACAACTATGCAGCTAAACGCAGTATTTCACGACCAAAACCAAAATTTACTAGATTTTTCCATACAACGATTAGTACAAATAGCAAACGGTGAAGTCATCATTCTGTGTCAACTAGTAGGAGGCGCTTCGGCTGCCACCAGCCATGTCCATCTTTGACTCTATTTTTGTCCTTCATTTGTAGCTGGTCCCACACAAACATTTGTTCCTCTCTACAAACTGGTTCGAATGGAATCGAAAAAAAAAGTAGGAATCATGCCTATTATGTGTGTAGCCTGTACTTAAATCATCGCCCAGCCTATTACATTTGGCGCAGTCGGTAGGATGCGAACTGAATAGTATAACGATACCAGCTATTTTTTTTTATTTTTAGACTTTTTAAATGTTATCTAGCCTTGTTTTTGAAATGTTAATAATAATATATTCGTACTAGAGTAAAAATAAATACAAAACAATTGTGCGTGTAAACCAACAAAGGAACGTGAGTTAAAAATACAACAGTGTCTGGAATATATTGATAAATAAAATTTAACGTGCTTTTCAGAATTGCTATCCCGGTTACCAAAACTAAAATTAAATTTGATAGTTTCTGTTTTTTTTTTAATCCCTGTTTTTTAACCTACCGCCTACATTTTGCTTTAGAGATATTTATAACATCATCCTCCTAGCGTTTTTCTCGGTTAAAGGAGCCCGGGGTCCACTTTGGGACCTTAAACCCAATATTTGGCATAGGAACAAATTTTACGAAAGTGATTATGATCTGACCTTCCAACCCAAAGAGAAAACTAGACCTTATTGAGATGAGACTGGTTTCCTCGCGATGTTGTCCTTCACCAAAAAGTTCCTGTTAAATATGAAATGATATTTCAGACAGAAGTTTTTCGAAAAAACCCAGTGGAACGAGCCGGGGTTTGGACCAACGTGCTATGACCTCTAGATTTAAAGCCGCGCCTTACCCCTCAGCTATACAGAGTGTACCAAAAATGGGGTGTGAACCGATCAAGGACATAACAGGTATCTTGTTCTGATAAGAAAAATCTAAAATATATTTTTTTTTACGCGATTATTATTTTACATTTGTATGGAGCGTTGGCCGACTGGGATGACCTGGTCCATACAAATGTAAAAAAAAAATCGCGAAAAAAAATTTTTTTTTTTTTTATCATAACACGATACCTGTTATGCCCTATGTTATATCGGTTCACATCCCATTTTTGGTACACTCTGTACAGTTAGAGATATTTATAAAACTTTTTCGATTTTGTCCCAAAACTAAAAATTAGGAGGTAAGTATCTTAGAATTGTCAACTTGTAAACCCTACACAGGTATAAACCAGAAACATTCCACCCATAAGGGATTCAAAGTCAAAACGCGAGCTCTCAATACTAAGTCAGGGGTGTCACACGAACCGTCCTCAACATGATTAATGCAGGGCTGTCACTCAAGCTAAATTGTCTTTAACCTTTGCCCGGAATTGAACCATCGATCGTTCGTTTATTGGAACTGGTTTAGATTAGTTGATGAAATTTATATTCAAATAGTTAAATTGTCATTTAGGAATATAATTTGTAAAAGGCCTTACTTTTAAGAGGAGAAACATGCGTGTCAACATATTTGGGCATTTCTAGACAAGTTTATACATAGTTACAAATTACAAAGTTAGCTTTCATTATACTTTTTTGTTACCGACCCTTAATAATTTTCAATACAAGTGTTTCAGATTATTTACAATTAAGAAAGTATAAGGATAACATATAATTAATTACAAAAATAGCAATAAAGTTTAAATACATTTATTCAAACAAATTGGCAAAAAAAAAATGATATTGAAAGCTAACCAAGGGCGAATTGTACCAGCTCACGATTACGGACCGATAAACGTCAAATGTGGCGCTAGCAGCAGCTGTCATTCCATAGAAACTTGTCAAACACACGTTCAGATTTTAAAGGAATACCGGGTCTCTCGTCGGGGATGCGGTCAGCGGTAGACGCCTTGCTTCTCAAGCGGAGCTTCTGACGCTGATTGCATTATTGACGACTGACCAAACTACCGAACAACGTCGCTTTATAAGCAAACTTGACATTGGCGAAATCATCGTAACTTAGATGGAAGCCATTTTTTTTTTAATTGAATTGAAAGGAATACCGCTTACGATTACAGACGGTTTGGTGCAACCCGCCCTTAACTGACTTGGTAACTAAGCAAAAAACTTTTCTAGAAATGCTCATTTGTTAAGTTCTCGTGGTCACTAAGATCGCCTTAGATCCCGAGGATGTGCTCACTTAACCCTTTCACCGCCATTGACTTGATACGAAGTCCGCACAATTCGTACCCCACATGCCAACGACTTCATATCTCGTCAGTTTCTGCAGTCAAATAGCTACTGACGTGCGTTGGCATGAGGTTTAATTTTGCATTTGACCTCTGTGACAGTTGGCGTGTGGGGCAAAACTTTTTGCTTGTATCTTGGTTAATTACTGAAAATTAAACTTAAGTCCTTAAAAATGTCGATTAAAATTAACGACAATCGTTAATTTTAATCTACATTTTAAATAAAAGTATAAACTTAGCTTATTTACTAAATATGTTACGATTTAAACTGAACTTAACACTGTCGCACACTTGTACTATTTTGTTACGCTTTTTGTGTCAAACATTAATGCACTCTGTACTGTACTCATAAATATTAGCTTTATGAATTCTCAGTAGGAAATATATCGTCATTTTCGATGTGTTATCACAAGAGTTATTTTTATTCGGAGCGAAACACGTAAATAGGAGGCTCCAAAATGGCTGCGTAGTTTGCAGCCGAAAATAGGCCTAATATTAAACGATACGACTAGCTTACACTGCGCCCCTTTGATAATTTAGCGAATTGTTGTTTTTTTATACCGTGGTGGCAAACGAGCATACGATCTGCTTGATAATAATAATATAATAATATATTGAAATAAAACCTTATTGCTAACGTTACATTGTGCTTGCACTGTTACATGTTAGGGGAATTAATTAAATGCGCCTGAACTAGGATTATCCTGTATCTCAGGCAAAGAGATAATACTAATTGGAAAACAAACAAATTAAAATCATACACATCAAAGACAAAAATAACGAATTATCTTACAACATAAATATTAATCTAAGAATATTTATTTCATTTACGTAAGGAATTGCAGTGTCAACGTCAATCGTCGTGATGGTGAACAGATACCGTAATCTTTTGATCCTTGACACTAAACACGATTCAGAGGCGCGTTGCCGAGCTTTCATTGTTTTATGGTTCGTTATGTTAAAGACTAGAGACAAAAGAGTCATCAAACTCAATACATGGCAAATTGTTTTAGATGCGACGCTATATGTGCGCCGATTATATTAGAGGAGTTCTGTCGGAGTCATATCGGAATCTTTGACGTACTTTACATCATTGAGGAGTTTCATAAGTCGTCTGTGGTCTTCACCATCAGTTCCACTTATTTATACTAAACGGGAGTTAATCGCGTGTAATTAACTTATTATATGTATACATAATGTATGAGAATCGTGAAAGTTTAAATCAATATATCAGTTCCACTTCACCAAACTTGCGATTTCTGAGGGTAAATACACGAGTACTAATAGAAAATACGAAATCAGTACACGCGTGCCTATAAACATTGAGGGTTTCTCTCAATTTGCCTGAGATTCCATCATCAGATCCCGACTTGCTGACAATGACCACTTTAGGATTACTCTTTCGAATTCTTGTTTTAGAATTTTGAAAATCGGTCAACAATTGACACATAAATCGATGAACATACATACATACAATAAATAGGTAAATAATAAATAAATAAATATTAGGGGAAAATCTTACACAAATCGACCTAGTCCCATAGTAAGCTCATTAAGGCTTGTGTTATGGGTACTAGACGACGATATATATAATAGATATAAATACTTAAATACATAGAAAACTTCCCTGGCTCAGAAACTATTCATGCTCATCACACAAATATTTGCCCTTACCGGGATTCGAACCCAGGACCTTCAGCTTCGTAGGCAGCGTCACTACCCACTAGGCTAACCGGTCGTCAAACAATGGAACATAGAACCGCCTCCTTTATTAAAATCAGTTAAAATTAAGATGATTTGTGATAGTTTTGAAAGTCCTCACTACCTTTCTAAAATAAAATTATATATATATATATATATATATATATATATAGAATTAGCGAGTATAACCGCTTCCTTTTAATTTTGGATTCTAGCGTCAACACAACGAATTCTTAAAACAAAAAATAGCACTTGACATTTTTCTGGAGTACATACCCTATTGCAAATAAGATTTCAAAAATCGTGCGTAAATCGTATATCCGCTATATTATTACATATCCGCGTTATAAACTGTTTTCCGTATACCATCAGGCGAGCGGTATGCTTATTAGCATACACCGGTTTCGCTGGGGCAAAAATGTACCAGTGCTAGTGATTAATTAAAAATCGACTAAGTTTATCGACATCGATAAAAAAAAATATTAACCATCATTATCATAACTAAACTAATGGCTAAGTTTGAATACGTTTAACTAAGTGCAAACCTCTTTCATTTATACTTATCGCAACTATAAACAAATAAATAAATAAATTGTTTGAATTTGCTCCAATTACTACAGTTGACCTAGAAAGGTTGGCTAAAATGGATATTGTCACCCAGGCGACGAAGATTAAAGTCTGAAAATGTGGAGAAAATTTTGATTGTATATTATGAAAATTATATTAAATATTAAAAAAGTTAATTACGCAAAAAGTTTATTTTTGTGTATGTAGTTTTATTCTTCATTCAAATTCTTGAAATTACCCAACGGTATATATAAAATTAGTTTAATGTGTCCTCGCACTATTAAACGTCAGTACAGATTTGCCCCCGCCAAACCGGTGTATGCTTATTAGCCATCACCATCCTATCATGGTACTTATAAAATAAACGTTGGGTATTAATCGACCAGCAGTGTGCGCTTGCCTAGGTCGTAGGTTGTTATCGGCAGGTCTGTCGTAACATAAATATGTGGCTAATTGAATATGCATGGTGCCTGTGAGAGTACTCTGGTGGCACCGAGTTCTGTAGCCACGTCAATGCTGGTGGGATTGGCAAAGGCTGCGTACTGTTATACCGAGGCCGTGAGAATCGTAAAGGTGGTATTCCTTTACAATCTAGTGCCAAGACTATTTATAGAATTCTTGATTTATTCCTGCACTACCTGTTAACAACTGTTGTTGAAAATTTCCTGCTACGGTGGAATGGGGTTACTTAGATTCGGGGGGCGACTTTGATCAAATAGGTTTTTCTCCGAAATCATTGATTCACTTGTGGGTGAACTGTGGCAGCGAATATATTAGTATTCTATTTTGCTGTTCACTCGATTAAATCTTCTTCATTACAAAGTTCTGCTTTTATACTACATTCCAAATGATCAAAGTAGCCCCATTTTTTCCTAAATTCCACGGTACCCAAAGGTTGTCTGGCTTTAAAGCGATAAGGGTGCCTGGTAACAACCGTTACATTTATTGAATCTACTATAGTAAGATGTTTTTCTTATGTTGTGGTGCAAAAAAGAATATGTTATTATTATTATTGCTCCTGTCTCGTTCACAGACGGGAACAATAGTACATTACTTACCAAGGGCTGTAAAAGAAAGAAAGCCCGAAATCGCAGGTATTTGAAACCCGAGCCGTTGGCGAGGGTTGTAAATATGCGATAGAGGGCTATCTTTTTTACTGCCCGTGTTGAGTACACAATTTTACATCTTCACCTGGCCACAATGCGAGTTTAACCGTACGCGCAGCGTGCGATAAAACTCGCATTATGGCTAGGTGTGACGTAAAAGACTTTAGATCATTATTGAAATCGCAGTTAAGGCGATAGGACACTGTGTTTTTACCCTAATAAATTGGAACGGAAACAATCTGAAATTTTCACTAATTACCCTATCCGACCCTAGGCTGTCTCACAGCACCTAAGACATAGAGTTTTTTACAGCACCTAAGATACTGATAAGAAACCCTTTTTAAGCCTTTTAAATTGGAAAAACATCGCTTATACATGCGGCTTTGTAACTATACTTGATATTTGTTGTGCGGAATTGCATCAAAGCAGGCCATTCAAAAAGCAACTTTATCATCCAATGTAGAAGATTCAAATTCCAATGCCAGTTTTATAAAAAGTCGGTCACAATAAATAGCCTCAACCATACAACTCCAGCTCGCCTTTTTGCCAAAGTAATAAATTATCAGTCCCACGGGAAAATTACAAAAACCAAATACTTACGGTCACTGCATTTTTCTGAATATTTCCGACCTTAACGGGAAACTTTGTGAAACTCGTAAATAACTTAAAAGGCCCATCGATTTAACGTCTCCGGGACCGTTTTTATATACCTAAGTAGCTTTTTTTATACCTACAGGACGGTTCCAATGTAATTTGCCCTTTTTAGGGTTCCGTACCCAAAGAGTAAAACGGGACCTTATTACTAAGACTTCGCTGTCCCTCCGTCTGTCACCTGGCTGTATCTCATGAACCGTGATAGTTAGACAGTTGAAATTTTCACAGATGATGTATTTTTGGTGCTACTATAATAACAAATACTAAAAACAGAATAAAATAAATATTTAAGGGGGCAAACGTGTTTTTTTTTGCCGTTTTCATAGATACTGGTACGGAACCCTTCGTGCGCGAGTCCGACTCGCACTTGGACGGTTTTTATTATCTAGATACCGATTATTGGTTGGAGGATTCGTTAAATTAACAGCTATAGGAAAAAAAACTGGCATTAATAAGACATGTGATGTGTTTGGGTTTTTCACCGCCCCCCTTTCTTCTCGTGGGTGTCGCAAAACTCGATTAAGGAAGCAAGGTTAAAGTGTTTTATTTTTGGGCGATGGTCTAGTCACCTATCACTGCGATATCACATTTTGTCGACCGTCTATATCCACATTTATGCTTAAAGTGGCACTGGAACATAAGTTTCATTTGCTCTGCCTAACCTCTCTATGTATGTATGTGAATGAATCTCCTTCCATACAACGCAGTCAGAGGCCAAAATCAATCTCATATTGTTTTCTCCGGAAAAACACAAAAGATGCCGAGCAGAGCTCGGTCTAAGACCCAATGTTTTTCGATATCGGAGCATAAAAGATAAAACCCCACTAATTTTTTCATCAATTGGGTATTTTAAAGAATTTATCCTGGCTCCTCAGCAGTCAATATAATCCAAATTGTCCCCTCGCAATTAATACTGTTTGGAAGCAGGTTAGAATACCGTCTTTACCCAAAAAGGTCTTACGTACTACGATATTACAGTCACTTGAGGCATTGTTGAGAAGAGATTGAATAAATTCGGCAGAGTTCCGTCCCGCGTTAGCAATTATAATAGAATTGGTCACCAGTGGCAAACTTCGGGGTTGCGATTAAGTCCGACCGCTTGGGTTTATATAATGCCGTATTGTGTTGTAACTATAAGACTGTCAGGCAATATTCTAATACGGTAATAGCTGACAGCAGTAAAATAGTACATTGTGTCTCAAGGGACCAAGACGATATATTTACGGCGAGGGCGGTATATTTAATCTTGGGCGTAACGAGGCTTTTCACACCTTGTATGAGGAAAATTTAAAAACCTCATTTGAGGGAAACACTTTTTATGAATAGCTTTTTTCTGGTTTTATTCTTACATCAGTAAACAAACTTCACGAAAATGCTCGGTAAAAATCACGGTTCAACATATTTCTGATATTTAAAAAGATAAAAAAATTAACGCTGTTTAACGTAGAAAATCGTGACGTCGGTTAATTATTCTTATTTCTATTTCTTAAATAGTGTTTTGTTTTTCATATTATCTTTGTATTTCATGTAAATATTATGTAATGTGGCATTTGTAATACCTGACTTAAACACTCTTAATTTACCTACAAACTTAATAAATGTAGCTTGCGCAGCATTTTGACGTTTCATGAAAATTTGCTGATTTGGCAATCAGTCGACATTTTTTTATAGGTACTATGGTAGCAAACCAGCATTCGGCCTGTCTGGTGGTAAGTAGAGACCATAGCCTATGAACGATCCAGGGGAATCACAAACACGTTGCCGACCCATTACGCACGGTCCCGGGAACGCGCTGTGCTGAGAGTAAGGGTCTCTCTTTTTGCGATAAATATGCGACCTGAAGTTTTCTTTACTACCGCTCTTTGTAAGTACATTTTACGTCTCGTTCTGGCCGGGAAGTGGGATTGTAATTGCCACTATAATGGCCTCGTATGACGTAAACTCATCTGTAATACCCGGAATACCTTTAATTGCGAGAGATTTGGATTTTATCGTCCGTCCTCGCATTTCCAGCTGAATTTCCCCCGGGATGGGAACAACCAGTTACGTGTGACTGTTGAATCGCTAAAGTTACTCTAACATTCATATTTCCATCTTCTTTCTTGGTCAGTTTACGATGGTTAGGTCTATGACAGCGTCGACAGTTGAGAGTCAATGGCAATAGAAATGGGTAATTGCTACGCCCTACGAGGGCACATATGAAACGAATGTACCTATTATACTCGTATAAGACCAGACCCCTTATCATGGTCGGCGCTATCACACGATAAGTGACAAGATAGAGCGTCCGTCACTGGCTGACACCGTTCGATAGAACGAGACGACGCTCCTATCTTGTCACTTATCACGTGATAAGGCCGTCCATGCTACGGGGTCTGTACAAATATGGACGCAATAAACGATATGATTAATTAACTATTTATTGTTGGGTTCTCCCTTGTTACGACTTAAATTTTACATTAGACAAAGCATTTTCTTCTTAAAAAGTAAAATTTATAGAATTATTGCAAAATAAACCTAACCTTACCTAATGACTTTCGATTTGGTGATATGAAAAAAAAACCAACAAGATCACTGTTTCGAAGAAAAATGCATTAGGGCTAGTGAAACATTAGGTCTAATGAAACATTAGGGCAAAAGTTAGTAGGTCAAGTGAGAGGACCCCTAATTGTTGTTATTCTTTCTCGTTTGCCAGAAGACAAACATAACGAGGGTTGTTGGAAAAATTGTTGCCCAATGACCTTTTAACATGCTTAGACTGGTAAATACAAAATGGGGTTTAAATGCCAGCGAAGTTTCAAGTTCGTATTCTTACATATTAACCGTTTTGTCTAAAATAAGTAAATTGCTGTTTAGATCCTATTTATTAATTTAAACTAAAACCACAGTCACATTTACGACCGCCATTAAAATAAACCCGTGTTACTCAAGTTATAAGTTACTTAGTAAGCGACAGCGGTCCTAATTAAAAACATCTTTCACAACACAATCTTAAGTCGGAAAAATCCTTTCATGACAAAATAAGTCACATTTCTGTACCTGAAACTGTTTCATGACATTTTTAACGAATATACTTCTAATTCCTAAGCGCATAGGGTCGAAAAACGTGTGAATATATGCGTTCTGGCTCAGAATATCATGGTCGGCATCACACGATAAGTGACAGGATAGAGCGTCCGTCACTGGATGACACCGTTGGATAGAACGAGCCGACGATCTTATCTTGTCACTAATCGCGTGATAAGGCCGACCATGATATAATTGGGCCAGGAATATAATTTGAACGTTAATTTTGTTAACTATTGTTAACTTCAATGGCTTCTTTCGGCCCTCTAGGACTTGGGCCGCTATACGACAAGCGCGAAAGCTATATAGACAACTTCGTGGTTTTAGTGGTTACCATTAGAGTGAATTAATTCCAAAAAAAATCGTACTACACTCACGCACACACACACATACAAACACACAAACGTTTATTCGCCCAAATTTAGTACGTTGTTTGTAGTAAGCCATCAATAATTTTAAACAAACCAAACTCAAGCATAAACATTTATCCGTGACAAACAATTACACACAGATAATAAAAAATAACACATTAGGCTTTGTCACAAACTGGACCCAGCTCAGCATGTTGCTAGCTTTACAGCCAGAGCGCTCTTCCGCAGCGTCCATTACCTGAAGACACGGCAGACCCCGTATCACACGATAAGTGACAAGATAAAGCGTCCCTACCTGGCTGACACCGTTCGATAGAACGAGACGACGCTCCTATCTTATCACTTATCGCGCGATAAGCCTGACCATGATACGGGGTCAGGTAGCAGCCACAGATGGACAGTTGAAATTAAAATATAACATCTAACACAAAAGAGAATCAAAAAAAGAACAACTATCCAAACTTTGAAACACAAAAAAAGAAATTAAAAATGAACTAAGTGTAATTTAATAAAAATGATGCAAACCCAGCAGTTTGTTGGCCTGCGAAAACAAAGAGAAAATTATTTTCTCAAACATGCTCGGAAATGTACGCGTTAATATCACGAAATGAAGACGTGAAGTTTCTTGTTTATGGCTCCCTACATTACTTCTTGGCCTTAGGCCAAGAAGTAATGTATGAAAACCCTAAGTAAAACCATTATTGTCCGCTACTCTAACTTTTTAAATTTGCTTACTAATATTAAACTGACAAAGGAAAATTTACATACTGCCAACCACCACTATACACTGTTAGCATACTTGCTTCATAAAAAAAATAAAAATAATCTATGGTACTATACTTTATGTGCGGTTAAACATGGTGCTCGAACGGCTTGTTCAAATGGCATGTTTAAAAAATAAAAAAGGCGCAAATGACCTATTATTTAATTGATTACCAAGTATTTATTTTAATTTTAATATTTCCTCACATCGTTTGAGAAAAGTACTATACAATCCTCGGCCGGAACAGGGATTGCTGGACTCGTTGTATTCGGCCTCGTCTACGACTCGGCCGTCTACCCCAATCTCGTCCAGCAATCCCTTACTTCACGGCCTCTGCAGTAATCTACTATTATTCTTCAATTGAGGAATATACGTAACATGCACCTATGAATGTCGATAAACTACCACCGGTTCGCAAAGAAAACCTCTGTCTCGAGAAGAACCCGCGTTAAAAACTCGTTTTTCAAAACAGTGTACGGTATAAAATTTTAGCACTGTTTTACGACAGATTTGAATTTAAAGTCAGTACGTTCAGTAATGTGTTTTGGAATATGTTCTCAATTAAACTGCTTAGGCCATTTTCGTCCCTCAAACTGGTCAGTAGTAGGTTTATAATTTGCCTTAGTCCTAGTTTTGATTTTTCCTGTGAGTATCTCGCTGAGTTTACCATTTTTGTTGGCCTTCGCCGTCTTGTTTTATTTTGACAATTCACGTCACAGTTAATTTCGCTAAAGGATATTTCCCACCAAACAGCACGCATCGCATCGGATCGGAACGGATTTTACAATCTTTAAACGATATTAAATCATGTACACAGTATTTAAAGTCTATATTACCTTAAAACTACATTGTACAATAAAATTGTTTGCCGAAGAAGCCTAAACCTACGGCAAAAAAATTGAAACACGATACAATTGTAATATGTGAGCGTATACAACAATATAAGGTCTGATTTTCAGATATATGATTCTTGACTATATGAGATTGTTTATCTGATTTGATCGATACATGATTGCTTAAAATCTCCTCCTCGATACATTATTTTACGACAAAATCAAGTTAATACTATAGTTTTTATCTCATCTAAAATCTCACTTGATGAAATAAAACTTCACTAAGTTAGGTATTTATCGAAATTTGACCAAAAAAGCCATTCCCGAAGAGTGTTACATCTCTTTTTCTCGTGCGCGGAAGGCATAAGCGTGTCTTTGTGTAGGGGGCGTGTTCAACTCGAATCAAGGCATCCCCTTAATGGACAAAATCGTCCATGGTTCTTCGTTTACCGAGGATAACAAAGGGAAATATTGTAATAGTTTTAGATATTTCGATAACTAAGTATTTTTCAAAGATAACGACAAAACAATACTACTAATTTTGGGTTTCAAAAAAGTTTTCGTTAAAAGCGTATTACGATTAACGTACGATTTTTCTATGATCTGGAATAGGGTGTAAACCTATTTTAGAAATAGCAGTGCTATTTATTCCAGTTTAAATTGAACTCCTCACATCGATATACTTATTTACCCAACTTTGCAACCTTCAATAGTGACAGCCCTGAAAGGGTTAGGGTACACGATCCATGTTGGGACAGTTGTTAGGCTTCGTTCGGGATGGTGTCGGCTTAAAGTTTGTGTTGTACTTAAATTAGTGGGGTTTGGATGCCCTATTATCCAAGATACTGCCATTGAGAAGATTATAAAAAAAACTGTTAAGATAAAGTGTTTAACACGTTTTAATTGGTTAGACTTAGTGAGTAACTAACATTTAACTAAATTAAATTAAAACTAAGTTAAATCTTAAAAAGGCCCTCGAGCCATTGTGCCGAGGACGCTGGCGGCATTTCCTCGCTGAATTGCAATGCTGATGCGTTGCGCGAGAAAGCCGCCAGCTCTTCGGTCACCAGTTACGTCAACCAGACATTTTGCGATTTCCGCAAATATGTATTATAGAAAATTTGGAAGTATACTCGTATCCGATTTAAAAGAAAATTATAATGCACTAGCTTCCGCCCACGACTTTATCTGCGTGGACCCGGGATAAAAACTATCCTATAAACTATATATTTTAATCCAGGCTATCTTCGTGCAATTTTTTTTCCAAATCGGTTGATCCGTTTAAGTTTAAATGAGTAACAAACATCTGAACATCCAAACTTTCGCATTTATAATATTAGTAGGATTACATTTTTAAGTACCTACCTAATTTGATGTGGCCAGGTATCCAAAGAAGTGTTTTTTGTAATTCTGTCTAATTTGAGATGATTATTATTCTGGCATTGAATTAAATTACTTACGCGCTATAACTGCTTTGCCCTCAGGGAAAAATTAAGTTATGTGAAATTTATAAGATTGTTACATGCAACGTCCACAAACTTTTCTGCGTTGCATTAAGGTTTACTAGTAGATAATGCCATTAACAAAGATTTACAAACAATTCGTCGGAATCTTTTATTTTTTATGTGTTCGCCGATTACTCGAAGACGCGTGGAAAGATTTGAAAAATACTTTTTTTATACCCAGGAGGTCCCATGATCAGGTCAGAATTTGATGAAGAATGTCGAAGTACAGAATTTTTCCCTGATTGTTGCTATAATAGGACGAACGGTCGAATTGAATTGAAGTCCGATAAAAGTTTGTTTTGAAAGTCATTACGAAGTTTAAATAAACCAATACCTAAATAAATAAGACTTATGAAAAACATGTACATACAGCAATTCATCCAACCATATTTTATTAAAAAAACCACAACACAGCGAACAAAACAGCGAATCGCGCTTGAGGAGCCATTGGGAGTCGTGAATGTTAATTGTCGCTGCGAAAGGAACGTTAAATTAACGGATTCCTAGGTAATGGGTTTGTTTCTTATTTCACGCGAGGTTGAACTTAAAGTACGCTTCACATTCTCGGGGGAATCACTTGGAAAAGTCCAATGCAGTGTCAACTTTAGATCTGTTCCAGAATGTTTTGAGGTAATACACAAATATTTTTATTTAATTGAATCATTGACCACACTGGTCGTTTCCTCTCATTTATCGTACAAAAGGCGGACTTATTGCCGTAAGCTTGATCTACCATAGGCCCTACAGAAAGGGTGCCATTATGTGGGGATGGGGACGCGGTGTCAAAACGATGCCAGGCAGCCGTTTAGTTCGAACAAGCGCATACCGGGTTTTAGGCACGTGATTGGGTAGAAATTTGTGATGAGCTCGCTTTCTATGGTTTTTTCGTTAGCTGGTTCAGTCTATTTATTCCTCTGATGGAAAATTGAGCAGGAGAAGTTACACTTTTCCGAAAAATATCAAATAAACAGAATTGAATGGTTAATTGCGTTTACATTTACAAAAAATATATATTTAATCAGCCGTAGCCACATGTTTTGGCTCTGTGAGCTGTAGAACTTATGAGTATGCTTTTCTTTTTTTTTATAAACTTCCAAAAACAATATCGACAAAAAATCCAAAAGTATAAGTATCTAACCTGCTCACAAAATTTCACGAGAATCAGTTAAGAAATGTGATCTGACCCCAAGAGAAGCCGGACCGCAGGACAGCTCGCTTCGCTCACTCGTTCATAAAACGCTACACTAACTTTACTAGTACCTGTGTATTTAAACACCTTAAACGGTTTGACGAAACCGACAAAGGTACCTATGAAAATAAGACGCCTTAATTCTGCTATTACAATTTCAAATTCAGTTCCTACTTATCACAATCAGCATAAGCCTATCGGAAAGTCATTTTTAATCCTCCATTTATAGTCAATTCCTCCTATTATTACCATCTCTGAAAATATCTCATTATATTGTAGATAGGCTAAAACGGTGGGATAGCTCATTGACTCGCCTCTCAAGCACAATGGGGCACTCTGCCGGGACATTCGAGTTAATAGCCAAACTGATGGCAGTGGCGAAAAGAAATGTACAATGTACTCTTTGTTGTGTTTTGAGACATTTTAACGCTTTTTATCTGGTATTGTGAGGATTTCGGATGCTTTAGATACGTTTCTTAGGAACCCAGGCTGTATAAAATTAAATCAAGAATGATTTAATTTAATTAGACTGGGTTGTATAAAGGATCTTCGGAACTTTTGATACCGTTATCATCATCGTCATCATATCAGCCGAAAGACATAGACCCTAAGAGTACCACAATGACCGGTGATGCGCCACCCACCTCCAGCGGATTCCTACGACCTTTACCAGGTGGTCATCAGTCCACATGTACAAGCGCGCGCACACACACACACACACAAAAGACACTGTATATAAGTTTGCAAGTACTATTTTTAAGTTAGTTTTGTTTGTTACCCGCTTATTCTTATTTTATTTATTTATTGATACATGGAAAACCAACAGCGCAACATATTTATAGACAAAATAATAAAACAATATAGCCAATTACAGGATCTCACTTATAGAAATAAACTAACACAAATAAATCTATAGCCAAACTTAAACTTAGTGTGAATAGATTACTTTTGAAGTAATTTGTACATGATAAAAATGATTGACGACTAATGATTAATAATTACAATAAAAATATTTGGGATCATCCTATATGCAGCGTGACGTCAAATTGATGTCATCGGCATCGCTAATTTTTCGAATGGGCAAATCATTCGAAGTCGCGCATCACTAGGACTGCCTCGTTTCTGTAGCGCATCAGGGATGTTCGCGCGCTGAGCTACGGTAGCCTAGTGGTTCAGGCATGCGGCTGTCAAGCGGCGGTCGTGGGTTCGAATCCCGGCTCGTACCAATCAGTTTTTCGGAACTTATGTACGTAATATTTACCGTTAGCTTTTCGGTGAAGGAAAACATCGTGAGGAAACCGGTCTAATCCCAATAAGGTCTAGTTTTCCCTCTGGGTTGGAAGGTCAGATGGCAGTCGCTTTCGTAAAACTAGCGCCTATGCCAAATCTTGGGATTAGGTGTCAAAGCGGACCCCGAGCTCCTTTAGGGGCATAACCGGGAACAACGCTAGGAGAATGATGATCAGGGATGTTCGCGGCGGCGCGCGTGGATTGCTTCTATACGAGCATGCGTGCGCGCACCGCATGACTTGGTGCGCCCTGTACGCCGCAGTTTCAACAGTCCTGTCAGTGTTGTTTTGTTTTAAATGTAAGTTTAGATCTACCAAGTAACCCTTAAATAAAAAAGTAACCCTTAAGTAAAATATGTGTCCATGGGTACAAGAAATAAATACCATTCATTCATTAATATTGCACCTTCAAGTTAAAGGTGAGACTAACCCAATTAAACATTATACATAACATACTCATATGCCTGTTACACAAACGTGTATTGTTCCTTCCTTGATACCCTCTTCATCTCTTAAAGTAAAGAATCTCAACCTTATTTTTCCGCGGGCGAATTAATATAGTCCTGGCATCTTACTGACCTCAATTGAAAATTCTTGCCGTTTTCCAAGGTTTTTTATGAAGATGTATACTTTTGTTGGGCCAACTTCGCGGCATTATTGAAGAGGAAATTTTTAATATTATGAAAAATTTATTTCAAGCAAATTTACGGTTAGTTTGGAATGTGTTATTGAAAACTTGCTTTTTTAGGTTGCATCGCTGAAGTCGTGAAGAATTTTCCGTCTTCTAGGTTTTCAAAGAATTTTAAAATTTCTACTACCACAAAAGAGTCAATATCAAAAAAGCGCAACAGTGTGATTCGTTGATAGTAAGAAAAAAAGACTTTGTATCAGGTACTACAGCTAGCGCGCGCTCGATTTAGGGATAATTAGGATTAGGATTATTAATTTCGGGAGAATAGGAGTTACCTTTATCAGCAGAGAGAGACGTAGACGCTATGTGGAGTAGAGCTATGGAATAGAGACGCTCTAGAAATGTGGTGCTGGAAGAAAATGCTTGGAGTATCTTGGACTGAGATTTTGAAGAATAAGGATTCTTGAGGAACTCGGCATCAAGCAGCGTCTATCATCCATATTGTCTTGTCTCGCATCCTTACGTTTTTTGGGCATATATGTTGTCGAGGAGACGTGGCTATCGAGCGACTTGTGGTCGAGGGAAACCTTTCCCTGGGCGCTAGATCGCGAGGCAGGTCACCAATGAGACGGACAGACCAGATTGAAGTAGATGCATACAAGCAAGTATAAGGAAAGGGACTGTCAAAGAGGAATGGCGGCGTGTTGTGAAGCTTGCTACCAACACATGAAATTATGACCACGACCACTCTGTCAAGAGAAAAACGACGAAGAAGAAGATTACTTTTATTGCAGTGACATTAGTGTTTCGCTAAGTTATATTTCATCAAATGCATTTAAATTGAAGTACATACTTACATTTCCTACGTGTCATTAAAATTCACGAAGTCTAGAGCCTCTAATTATGTCTTTATTAAAATCTTTTCATCTAGGAAACTTATCTGTACAATCGCAAAGCGAAGTATTAAAAACATGACATATTATTAAATTTAAAGGATTTTTATTTTTAATTCACAAGTTTTACTTCTTATACAATTAAATAATACACAATAACAAGCATCAACAATACAATTGCGTTTTTACATACAAAGTTTCAAAAGCACTGCATCAAAATCACCACAACTTGTTCAATGGAATTTCTGAATGAAATATTTGAAAACCCTAACGTCAAGAACATTGAATAAATAGTTGCACAAAAGACATTTATAACATTGAGAGCACTTCGCGGATAAAACATGAACTATCCGAGCAATTCGACAAATTGAAAGACTTTTTAGATTTAGTAACTGAATTTTTCAGCTCAGTACCAATGTATGACACAGGAAGGCTATTGTTGTGTTCGAGTATTCATCTACCAATTGACGAGAATGATAGTACATTGTTGTAGGGGCTAGACAGTGGGCAATAGATGGACGAGTGGGTTCGAGGTCCGAGCGGCACCCTGTGATTGGTTGAATCGCTGTTTTAACAGTACTACAAAAACATTGTTGGACAATTTGAATTCATAAAAAGCCTGTACGTGCGATGCGACGCTCAGGTAACCACAGTATTGAAACCTGAATTCTTACCATCTTTTGCCATATTTCCGAGCAGTGAAAAGTTATTTGTTAAACAAAATAAATTTACCGGTTTCACATTTGGGTTAGCTATTTCTCACTTTAGGTCGGTCAGCCATTGAAGTTTGTTGGTTATTTTTCACTTTCACGTGCGCCAAGCGTAAACCTTGGCTAATTAATGGTAGTAGACAGTAGACACGCAGGACGAATTTGTCAAAATGTTGACAACGCCAGATAACCTTTTTTTCTTGACTTTTATTTGATCGAGACAGACCGGAGAAAAGGATCTAGTCTACCTTAAAGCCGGAGCTACACTTTTGATACATTAAATATGAATCCCAGATAAGATTTGGAACTGTTGATGTGTTTATAGTGCGAATCATTTTTCTAGAACGAATTCACTTTACTTTGTACTAGGCACAGAGAGAAAACATAGCCATTGTCTTTAATTGTTAAGTGGAACCGCTAATTGTTTACGTTGTACTAAGTACTGCACTGTACAAAAGTTGTTAATTCCGATATATCTTACATTTTAATTTGAACCTTGCTAATTTATCAATTGAGTCACTTTTCGAGAAAAGTATTTAAACATGTCGTTTTCATATCGAAGAGTTTGTGGCGCGTGGCAAAACAAAAGCTTTTTGAACCCGAGGGGGTCTTAAGATAAGCTCCGTTCCAGAAAAAATATTCGCAATATACTCCTCTTTTCAAACCAAACACCAAGTACCAATAAATTGTAGTCTTGGATACACAACATGTTGTCAATTCAACAAGTCGAAATACACCCTGTTGCCTCCTCACTTCAGAATAACAACAAAAGGTGATACTTTGCTTAATACACTCGTATTAAAAAAAACCTTGGATATATTTAATTTAGACGATCAGTTTACTTAAAGTATTCCGATGTTGAAACATTTCTCGAAACCCTACGCCACTTCATAAAACACAAAAACGCTCGGCATTTGGCTAGAAATAACACTGGATTAAACAACCAGCGAATAAGCTAGAGTAAATTAAATGTAGCGGGTTCCGTGGGACTATTAAATAATTCTGTGTTTTTTCTTTTTTTTAACGAACTGAATTGATAGGCGCCTACTTTCGAATCGCTGCATTTATTTCAAGCTTTTATTTAACTTGCCCTGTTAGTATATACTCGTATGTATGGGACAAATCTTGCAAGTTAAATTTAACCCGCTTCCCGGTGACCGATTGAGCTGAAATTTTGGGTATAAGTATAGTTTGGATGACAATTCTATATTATGGTACCATCGAGCTGATCTGATGATGGAGACAGAAGGAGGTACTGGGAATTCTGTACTTAACCGCCGTAACCCCGTAGAGTTTGGGTTTTTTAGAATCGTCTCAATGAGTAGTTGATGATGGTATACAGAAAAGTACAGTCGGCAATAAAAGCTTGTACCAAAAATGAAATTTTTGATAGAAACTTATTTATTTACTCTTTCTTTCAATATCAGAATGACGGAGACATGAAGGTAACACAAGCCTTATTGAGCTTACTATGGGGGTAGTTCGATTTGTATAAGAGTTTTCCTCAAATATATGACTTAAATAGTGCCAAGTGAGAAAGAAAAGAGAAAGAGAGCCTTTCGTCCAGCAGTTGGAATTGCTTATCCTCTAGCCGCCCAGAGGCCTTTTAAAGGGCCGTGTCAGTTGTTGAAAATTCAAATGCCATTCCATTTAAAAGTGACTCAAATTTCGCTGTTCGTTTTTGCGTGCTGGGCGGCTAGGGGCTATACAAACAAAACAAACCTACACAGTGGGTTAGGTTAGCTTCTTTGTTGTAGACATTGCTAACGTTAAGGGCTCATCATCATCTTCACATCAGCGCATAGACGACACAGGTCACCCCTAAAGTGTGCCTAGTGATGTGCCGGGAATTTCCCGGGAATATTCCCCAAATAGGGGAATATTGAAATACAAATTAGGAAAATTAATTAAAATTAATAGTGCCCCGACAAATATAGTACCATTCGCCAAAAACAGCATTATTGTACTAATTCTGACTTTTTATCTCAATTACCATTTAATATGTGAATATTTTCATATTTTGTATTCGTACAATATTTTATTGAGATTTTTTCATTAACTTTGTATCGTTTTTGTTACTTGCAAAAGTACTTATGTAAAATTTGTTTTTTTCGGCTGCGGGAATATTCCCAATAACTAGGAATCTTCCCATTGTTCCTGGGAATATTCCCATTGTTCCGGGGAATATTCCCGGCAACATTGGGAATTAACTTTTGCGGGTAAATTACACTGGTTAATGTCTTGGTAAAAAAAACAAAAGCGCAAGTTATCATGGAATCCCTGATAGCAAGACATATTAAACATACACAATTTCAATATTCCCGTATGTTCCCTTGTATGAGAATATTCCTGGGAACGGCACATCCCTAAGTATGCCACGATGGCAACCCGAATCCAGCGGACATCCGCGACCTTTACCAGGTCAATGTCAAAGGACTATAAAACCCATTTTTTGGGTAAATTCTTGATACGCGCAAACGTCGTCTTCTTATAAGAGATAATATGTTATTTTATGTGATAAAAGCATTTGAAGTATATCATTATAAATTATGCACGTCAGCCTTTAACTACAGAGTATAGGAAAGTCAACTTTTCCTTCTTGACTCTGGAAGTCTGTATGATCCGAACACAGTACAGCTTGGAAACGTTTGACAAAACTAGAGAGGGAACCCTAAAAGCTCGGAATATTGTTTGAAAACAATATACTTGGAAATTGGCAGTCGCGGCCGAAACATGTCTACCGTGCCACGTTGTTCGTCGGGGGATAGGTACAATACAAATACAACGTGTGAAATCGTGAGCTTGCTAGATTATAAAAAAATGAACCTTTAGGAGCTGTGCGAGTTAGTGGAGCGGTAAGCGAGGAAAAAATCCACCAATACTTAGGAGATGCGTTAGCGAGGCTAACAATGACAAAATGTAAAATTTGAACCAATTTTCCAATTGTATTGGTGGATTTTTTTCCGGACACTGCTCCGCTACCCCGCATTTCACTACATAGTATAAAACAAAGTCGCTTCCCGCTGTTTGTCCCTATGTTTGTATGTTTTCGTACAGGGGACGGGTAATCTCCGTAATCTCCTGAACTTTTTATCCGATTCCAAAAAATATTTCTACTCAAATGGAATTAATGTTGTCATTATCATTAAGCCATTTATAAGTATTTTGAAAAACGTTGACCAAGGCGGATCAGTAAGCTATAGAAACAATGATGTAATATAAAAAATAGATATATACGTTGTCTGTACGAAATTCCGTGTTTAAAAATGGCCACCAAAAATGACAGCTGAGACACGTTTATACGTTTCCATTGACGAGTTGGATCAATGCAATTGACTCTTAGTATGCCACTTTTGGAACACTTATAACCTATATACCTCTTTTTTTTAAGGTTCGGTAGTCAACAAGGAACCCTTATAGTTTCGCCATGTCCGTCTGTCCGTCCGTCTTCGGCTTAGCTCAGTAACCATTACTACTAGAACACTGTGATTCGACACGGGTATACAATCACGCCAACAAAACAGTACAATAACATCTTGAAAAATATATTTTTTTAGGGTACCTCCCCTACACCTAAAGCGGGGCTGTATTTTTTTTTCCTCGTTAAACCCATGGTGTGGGGTTGCGTTGGATAGCTCGTTCAAAAATATTATGGGTTTTCAACAACCATTTTTCAAATCAGTGATTAGTTTACGAGATATTGGGCTTTAAAGCGGATGTGAAAAAATTCGTGGTAGTAGTAAATATAATGAATTTAAAAGGAAAACTATCACGGACAAGTAGGCATACGTAGTTACCGAGTAATAGTCAACCAACTTAATGTGTACATGGAAAGGATACAAATCCGGCTGACGCAACCGCACCGCACGTCGATGTAACTAAGACAGACAGGCAACTACGGAACCCTACACTGCGCGCGGCCCGACACGCACTTAGCCGGTTTATTACATCATTGTATAGACAAGTATAAATACATAGAAAGTAGAAACTTTTCTAAATATATTCAGTAACAAAATAGATCAGCAGGGTCGTTATAAAACATTTGGTACGGATCATTATTTAATCCAACTCATATCATTTATAACGATTTTAATACTAGTTTAAAGTACCTACTAAACTGGACTTTCATTAGGTACTGTTTTTATTTAGTGTACTGTGGCTCAGCAGTAACATTCAGTTATTGTTTTCTGTCTCATTTTGCGTTTTAGATATGGCTTATGGTGGCCCCATTTGCTTTAGCCGCGGTTTAAGACCAGTGAACTGAAATAACTACAGCTACATATGGATGTATGTTTGTATATGTCATCTTATTTTACACTAGCTGTCCGCGCAGCTTCGCCCGCGTATTGAAAAGAGGGCAGGGCAAACCCGCGGACTTTAGCAATGTTGTTAAGGATATAAAATATATATTTTATTTGTTAGCCTATATACTGGGCGACTGCCTCTCCTTTCTCGACATGTGTCCCAATCCTGATTAGCGAGGCAGAGGTAGACTAAAAATAAATGTCGAGATGATCTCGACGCATGTAACGAGTTGCGGGAATTTGATTGGATGTTTAAATTTTTGAGCGATACAACTCGAACGTTCATAAATGTGGCATTTTTGAATAATCAGTACCAGTCTAGACACAGACTTGACGTCAGGGTGCTACGGACGCTTTTCGCTACGTATGGAGTTTAAGCTGCTACGGACTTTGGATTAGCACTACTCGCGCAGCGTAGCAGCGAATGGGGCCTGTTCAAGGTTACACATACACTACCAAGAATCGCTACGCGCTACGCTCGTAACCGACCCTGTGGTTTTCCCCGAATATAGCGGCTACGGCGTAGGCGCCCGCAATGCGGGTTCCTGGCAGTGAAAGTGTTTATGACTCATATATTATGCACTAGGTAAGCTGGAAGAGATCCCTTATAGGGATCAGTTCGCCTTTGTACTTTGATATATTGTGTGACATGTATATTCTTTAACCTGTCATTGTGTACAATAAAGTGTGTACATACATACATGCACTGCCAGAAACCCGCCTAGCGGGTGCTCTGTACGTAAGCACCTTCTTCTACTTAGCAGTTAAACCACGGTATCGGCTACGAAGCGCTACGAATTCCTTGACAGTAATGCCGTGGTTAGAGAAAAGTGTCTGCGAACAGCCCGCTAGGCGGATTCCTGGCAGTGACAGTATACGGCTACTACTACGGCGTAGCGCTAGATTTGTCGCTCAGGGAGGCTGGTAGCGACATCTACTCGACGGTAACGGTACGGTCTAAGGCGCAATTAGAAGAGTGAAGGGATTGAAAACAATCGTCACAAAGAGTACAGCCCACGGTTGTTCAGTTGGTTCTCAGCAATGCACGGAATGCAGTGGTCGTGGGTTCAAATCCCACTGCTGGCGATACATTTTTAAATTTTTCACTTTGATAAGAATATACACTTTTGTTAGCAGACGCTTATGCTTGGTAAATTCTAACGTGACGCAGCGCTAAACGCGCAGCGTGGCTGTGAATGAGTTAAAGCCTTACTTTTGTTCCTACTGTTTATAATCGGGTACTGTGCCTTAGTGGCTTCGTTCTCGTATTGTTTTCACTCCCGTTTGATGCTTTTGTTACGTTTTTGTTCCGTTCGCTTTTTGCCTCCTCGATAATTCTTCGTCTTTCATTCGTAATACGAATATCAGGAATAAACAGGAGTTGTTTTGGGACTAATATTGTTGGATTCGTTCAGTCGTAATAAGCGTATTTATTAAGTAAATAGAGTCTTTCCGGAAAGTCCATTCAATACACAGTTAAAGAATGTTTTGTCATAATCATAATGGCGCTAGTTGGTTGGTTGGCGCGGTTATTATTATATTATGATTGCGTTCGGAAATTATTATTATTCGTCTTTACTGTATTGTTTTCATTTTATATTTTTATATATTAGGGGACAATCTTACACAAATCGAACTAGTCCCAAACTAAGCAAAGCTTGTACACTATGGGTACTAGACGACGATAAACATACTTATATGTATAAATAAATACTTAAATACATAGACAACATCCACGACTCAGGAACAAATATTCGTGCTCATCACACAAATAAATGCCCTTACCGGGATTCGAACCCAGGGCCTCTTGCTTCGTAGGCAGGGTCACTATCAACTAGGCTAAAGCGGTCGTCAAATCAACATACAAAAGAATATAAATATTACTATTATGTATGTCTTTCCCGCTCCCCAACACGTAGAGGCCCTTTTGAAAATTTAATGAAATGCAAGGAGTACACCGAGCGGACGGTGTCCCTGCCCGTGTCATGGGACGCACACAGAGACAGCACCCGCTGGGGTGTATAGGGCCTATTGATGGTTGATGGAATCTAAATGAAACGGGTTATTGGGTTAAAATGATGGACTGGGCTATTGGATGAAAAATCGGACGCCAGCCTTATAAAACTGTCTCACTTTTTATCACTGGCAGACGGTGACTCGCCAACTGCTAGATTAATAGGCCCCTATTAATAGCGACATTAAAAATGGCCTAAGGGCAACACCGGTCAGAGAGCGGGGGGTACAGAGGTGGCACTGGACTTTAAACATATAGCCAACTCGCCACTTAGGTGTCCACATCAACCCTCGAGCAACAGCTCTTGCGACTCCACTCCACTCTCCCATTTTACTATTATTATTGTTCGTACGTTTGTGCGAGTGTGAAATGTGTGTTACGCCGTGGAATCACCGGATGGTTCCATCGGAAGACCAGCGCTGGCTACCAAGCCAGCACAACGCTGAGATGGAACCGTTTCGTGGCAATGTTGTCTTCTATTTTGTATTTTGTATGTTGATTTATTTATTTATTTATTGACAAATACATTTACGTGACATTACAGTAAAAACCAATGCACCACGAAACTAAAAACAACAAATAATACTATTTAGGCGACGAAACGGCGTGGCCCCGTTGCATCGTCATCTCCGGTGTAGGACACACGACACCCTTCGCCCAGAAGTCAGCACATGCGATGGTCTCCTGCAGCGGCCGTGGCACGCGCACCACAAACGAGCTGAAGTGCACATAGTGGCGCGAACGCAGCTGGAACACCCTCAGCGAGAAGCCGGTCTTCGGACGAACGTACTCCACCACATCATCAGCCGTGGCGTGGTTTATGTGCATGTATGTGTGGTTGTCATGAATGAATGTTACTCTATTCTATTTCCTTTTTATTATATTAGTACGAGTATGAGTAGACGGCCATGTTGGGAGTTTCTCTGCGTGATCGCATCAGAAATGAGGCTGACCGCAGCAAAACCAAGGTAACCGATATAGCCCTCCGGATCGCTAAACTTAAGTGGCAGTGGGCGGGGCACATAGCACGTAGAACCGATGGCCGTTGGGGCGGGAAGGTTCTCGAGTGGCGACCACGTACCGGAAGGCGCGGCGTGGGTAGGCCCCCGACAAGGTGGACTGATGACCTGGTAAAGGTTGCGGGAGTCCGCTGGATGCGGGTGGCGCAGGACCGGTCACTTTGGCACTCTTTGGGGGAGGGCTATGTCCAGCAGTGGACGTTTTTCGGCTGATATGATGAGTATAAAGAAGTATCTCTACAGCACAAATATAGTTAATATATCTCGACAGGAAATTCGTATGAAAACTATACGGAGTTTTTGTCGGTGTTAAAAATGGTATCTATTGTAGCGTACAAATAAAGGTTCATTTTCACCGGTCGTTTCAGGGAACCTGTGCTATCCTTGTTTTATTTAGATAAAGGGGAAGAGACAACACTAACTCCCCTCATCAGAAAAGTCGAGCCAAGAGACAAAGAGATTGGCGTCCCGTTTTGTAAATAGTCACACAACATAAAACTACTACTTATTCCCAATAGTAATTTAAGTTTATCCTCTTTATTTGCCTATTTTTTCATTTTACACATTCAACTTCTTATGTTTTCCAATCTACTTAACTAAGACTAGTTTTCTCTATAAGTATTATCTAATTTAAGAAATCCCAACGATACCTAATCTCATCTCATCTTGTCTCACTCTCAAGAAAATCTCATCCTTATCCTACCGTCATAAGGACCATCCTTCTAGTTTCATCCAAGTTGTATCGATGTAATACGTAATGGAACTCATTCGTTAGTTGTTCAATCATTTTGACAGTCGATACAGTTAGGTAATACATCATTACGTACATTAGGTTATAAGGGATGGTTGTATAAATAACATACTTGTATTTACAAGGTGCCCGAGCCGTATGCTGAGGGTTTAACAACGCGTTCCTAAGAACACAACGAGTAAAGTTCTATGTCTACTAATAATATTATGAAAAGGAAAGTCTGTGAGAAGTAGCTTTGTAAGTATGTATAGGGAAGATGCAATATTTTCAATTTTGCTTTCATTTGAAAGAATCGCGTGTAGAATAGACCACGAAAGTATAAAAAAATTAAAACACTATGATTTATAGTCCAAAATTTCTGTTACAAACTGACAATTTAAACTATAGCGCCTAAACGGATCTACAGTTCCTGTGACGTCACTTTTGTGTGTCACTCGCCATAATTTGTTTGTCCGTGGTTCGTCCCTAGATGTCATAGAGTTGCCAAAGTTTTGACTTTTGACAGGAGTGACGCTGATTGTTGAATTAAAACACGTTCCGTTTCACATTACTTCAAATATATTAATGGTAGTTCTAAATGTTATGTTGTTAAATGAAATAAAAAAAAAATAAAAAAAGTAATTATTGTTAGAAATTGGTGTGGTATCCTATATAATTAAATGTGTACATGCAGGTGGTGGGGGGAGCCCCCCTCAGGCAGTCTTACGTTTGCGCGCATACGGAGTGGTCGCTTCTACCACCAGCTGCAGCGTATACTCAATACTTTATCTTGTGTTTCAATACAAAACCTCTCGGTGAACACGATTAGCATAAACTAAAGTAAAAACGTTCCAGTAGATATTATTTTATATTTATTCAACATTTTGGTCACAAAATAATGGTAAATATTATAGCTGCATCTTCCCTATTGGGGGTAATGCTCCGGAAATGCTAATCCGATTTCAAAAAATAGGCTATTTTATACCCTGCAGTTCCGACTTCCGTTTGCGTTCTCTATATAACTCAGGCGGAGCCGCGCGGGCAGGCGTTATATCAATTTAAATTAACGCAACGTAACATAATATTTAAACCTATTGGTTTACATTTCAAAGTCATAATTTGTTTGGATAATTTTGTCATCTGCTTACAGTCAATATTTTACCTAGCCGACAAACCCTATCTCAGACATATAAATATTGACTGAAACTTCACAAAGTTCGGCATTTATCGAAACTCGACTAAAAAAGCATCCCCGAATAGTCTCGCATCTCGTTTTTACGTACTCGGACTGACGTAAGTCTCTCTTACACAAACCGTGGCATCCTCTTGATGGTAATAAACCATTTATAATATAGGTAGCCCTATTACTACCTATAACGATTTTGGTCTTAATCTAAAGCTAGTATTTCAAACATAGACAATAAATAATACTAAATCAATGAAACACAATAAGATAAAGCATTAAGAAAGCCCCAAAGTATCCGCGGCTCGCCAAAATAAATATTCTGCGTTGTTTGTACGGACAGCTAAATGACGTATTCTTATATGGAAGACAAATATTTATTCGTGCGATACGATTGACTTTTGTATCAGCTATATAACTTTATGCAGAGACTTATTGATCGAATGTGGAATTAACAACATGAGTAAGATGAATTACTAACATTATAATGAATATTATGTAGTTGTTGTTGTGACTGATCGCTGATGAATACGGAGAAAACGAATTTTGTCAGACATGAAACTTAGCTAGATCGATATTTCGCCCCGTAAACCCCTACATACCAAAATTTATCGAAATCGTTAGAGCCCTTTTGGTGAAGGTAACTGCAAATATACAGGATGTTAACGGGGTCATGATCCGGAATGACAAAAAGCGAATAAGATGATCATACTGAACAACCTTTCCCATGGGACCAACCACGAAATCGCAAAAAAAAAAGAGCCAATTAAGAGTTAACTGTGAGTTAACTGCGATTTAATTGAGAGTTAATGTATGGAATACCTGGTTTTTTTTGCGATTTCGTGGTTGGTCCCATGGGAAAGGTTGTTCAGTATGATCATCTTATTCGCTTTTTGTCATTCCGGATCATGACCCCGTTAACAGCCTGTATATACAAATTTGATATAGTCGTTTAATATAGTATAGGATAATAAAAATAAATAAAATTTATTGACCAGGAATACATGTTTATTACCAAAAACAAGCACAGCCTGTATCTTGGTAGTAAACATGTATTCTTGGGACCCAGGACTACACAGACCTTACATTTTACAAAGGT
This sequence comes from Epinotia ramella, assembly GCA_947578815.1. NCBI lineage: Eukaryota > Metazoa > Arthropoda > Insecta > Lepidoptera > Tortricidae > Epinotia > Epinotia ramella. Next base: position 1,613,941 of record OX388221.1, read on the forward strand.
AAAATGTAATATACCATCGTATCTTAATGTGACATGTACGCGATACCGATACGACCACGACCTAATTGTGAAATAATAAGCTATACTTTTAAAGGGAACGAGGAGAAAAAAACCCAAAAAAAAACGTAACCTAAACCGAAAAGTAGAATAAAACATTCAGTGGTACAAACACTACCTACTTGTCTTACTTATTTTCTTTACAAATATCATAAACCCAAAAACCTCTTCAAAAAGTAACAAGAGTGAACGCCCCGCGATAATTTAATTACAAAATGATATTCCTCCCTTATAAAAATATACTTTGAGGAATAGTATATTTTTATTCTCAATAAAATAAGTAGCCGAAAATGTTTACGAGAACCTTTTTTAAGTATATTTCTCCGAATGATCCACTTGGAGGAATTCCCTTAATTCAATTTTCATTTTCCCATACAGATGCGAAATGTTTTGACATTTCTTTATATTTATCCTGGAGATTTTATCGTCTATTGAGGAATTCAAATTAGTCCAGGCAATGAACTGACAACTTGTATGGAAAAAATGACAATTTTGGAAATAATTTATAATAGCTTATTTTTTATGTATAACGGATATATTATCAATTAAATAGTTACCCAGCGACAGAATCCGACAAAATTTCAGACATCGAAAAAATGATAAGTTAACTGGCTTCTAAAAAGTCAGTAAAAATATTAATAAATGTTTTTTTCTTTATTTTGGTTCATTTACATTTGCTCTATAATATTCAAGATAAATCGTACAAAAAAAGATAATGCATGCTTCATTTAAATCTACATAATTACTTCCGGGTGGAAAGTTTGTCGGATTCTTGACTAAATCATCTTAGAATTACATTTTCAAATGAAATCAACAAAAAAAACGCTATTATAAATTAATGTTTTTCAAAACCGTATTTTGCCTGGAGTAAATGTATATAATTCAACGCGAAACTTTTTACAGGTAACGTTTTAAAAGCAGTTAAAAGGAAGCTTTGGAGGCATTTAAGCCGGTTTTAGTTGCTTAAGTACTTTTGTAGTTTTCGTAATTAAGTCTTTAACAAACAGTTTATGTAGCAGGGCGTTAGCTGTTGTTTAGGTAAATTCACATCAATTTCGGATAGGCCAGTGAATAAGTGCTTCGATGAAAAGAACTTATATGCCTTTTTTCCGACTACGGCAGAGACAAGGAAGGGATATGTTTTGGCAAGTCTATATGTTTGTATAAATTTACGTTCCACCGTAGCGTTTAAGATACTGAACTAATTTTGATAAATGAGGTGTCAATTGATTCGTAATTCTAATTACGCTCCTGGTATTATTACCCTTTGTATGAAAAAAACGCTTTTTTTAGTTCGTTTTCCTTAGGCGGGTTACAATAATTTTGAACTTTTTAAAACAAAAAAATGACTGATACTTACCAAATAAAGACCACTTTCAAAATGCCTTTATAACCGACTTCAAAAAAAAGGAGGAGGTTCTCAATTCGGTTGTATTTTTTTTTTCGTGTCTCTGTTTGTCTTTTCTAAGAAATTATCTACTAAGTATTAGTTGACTTGATTTATTTTACATATTACAGATAGGACTTAAAAATAATCATCGGCAATTAGACATAACTATAAGGTAAGATTTAAATAGGGGAACTTGTGTGTGTATATTATGTAAGTGTAAGTGCGTGTGTGTGCGTGTGTGCGTGTGTGTGCGTGTGTGGTCGTGTGTGTATATGTGTGCATGTATGGGTGTTAATTATATTAGTTCCGCAAAAAACGTTCCGTGGCGTCGTAAGTCCTAATAGAATATATATAAATAAAAAATAAAATCTGTGAGCGGTAAAGCACGTGATTTTATAATCAGGTCGTGGGTACGAATACTAACCGACCTTGACCTCATTTAGGGCACAACCGGGAAAACGGTAGAGATATATATAACAGCAACTGCAATGGACAAACGCCTTTTACCATTTTATAATACAGTTTTCGTAACATCGGGAAAATGTATTTTCCACGCGGAGGAAAGGTAGATAAAATGTAGGTAGCTTTACGCTTTTAAGTTGAAACTGTAGTTCACCTAGGTCATCTCTAGCCGCTTTCAGAATTGTTATTTTATTTTGCAGACCAATAATAAGTAGGTATAGCCTTTGACCGATTTTTATAAGTTTAAGGGCTGAATGTATGGAAAGTTTGACTAGTTTCAAGGGGTGACAGCTGCCGGAGTCATATTTAATGTTGAACCGTCTGTAATCGTAAATTAGTGCAACCCGCCCTTAAGGCCTCCACCCACTGAACGCATGTCGTGCGCGGCGCGTGTCGTGCGCGGCGCGTGTCGGGCGCGGTTGAAGTCGTAAATTCACACTGCAAGCGGGCGGCGTGTAGCAACACGGGGGTACGCGGCGGACACGCGCGGGCCTGCGCGGGCCCGCCGCGTCAGCGACTCGTTAGCAACGCCCGCCCGCACTGCTGCCGCGCTACTGAGTGTGATACATATTAAATGTGTTGGTAAAGTCAAAGTCAAAGTATTTATTTGCTAAACATAGGTTATGTAGATGTTATAAAATGCAGCTTGGTATCACTATGTCTTACCCGAAGGTGTAACAAAATATAGAATGAATAGGCTTAGGCTTAAATTAATATGATACCACAGTTTTCATGCATCATGCTTTTCCTAATACATAAATTATTTATTAATAACACAATTAGTGCGAATTTAACAATCATATTCGTCAATTGAGTAATATGCCTTTTCCACTAGAAGAGCAAACAATTTATTTTTGAACACCATCAGATCTTCAGCATGTAAAATGTTTCTTGGCAACTTATTGAAGATTGTTGATGCCATCCCAAGAACACTTTTTGAGAGCATGGCTGTTTTACATGAAAAGGTATTGCAGATCTTACCCCGTTGACGCGAACTGTTAAAACTAGGGAACTGTTTTTGATTAAATTTAACATAACAAGCAATTTCGTAGATATATAAGCATGGCAGAGTCAATATACTTAGTCTTATAAAATGTGGCTTACACGGTAGTGAGAGAGATATGACGCGCGGGCCCGCAGCAGCGCGGCAGCGGCGCAGCATCAGCGATCTCTCTCACTACCAACACAATTAATATGTATCTCACTATCTCTATCACACTCAGCAGCGCGGCAGCAGCGCGGCAGCAGCGCGGGCTCGCGCGGGCCCGCGCTTCACACGCGACGCGCACGACACGCGGCCGCGCTGCCGAGTTGTAACACGCCGCGGGCCCGCGTTCGGACCGCGTTCGATGTGTTTGAAGTGTAGTTTCAATGCTTTACAACTTGCGCGGGCCCGCGCAGCACACGCGCCGCGCACGACACGCGTTCGGTGGGTCTTCAATTTGACGACCAATTAGCTTAGTACGTAGTGACGCTGCCTACGAGGCAGGTCCTGGGTTCGAATCCCGATAAGGACAAATATTTGTGTGATGAGCAACTATGATATTAAGACCTAATATGAATATAAATATTTGTATCGGAGTCTTGGATGTTTACATAGATTTATCTATGTATTTATAATTTTATATCTAATAAATAGGTCCTTGTCTAGTACCTATAACTCAAGTCATTATGAGCTTACTATGGGCCTAGTTCAATTTGCGTAAGATTATCCTCTAATACTCGTATTTATTCATCAGTTATTCATTTAAATAATTATATCATGATTTTGTAGACTTCCGCTCGTAACGCCCACCAACCGGGTTCCTGACGCGGAAAGTGTTCAATATGTAAATACTATTTTTTAAATGATCGGTACCTAGGACATACTCGTATCAAACACTAATATCGTGATTTTTACCTTCTTAAAATAACTATTTAGCTGAAGTCCCATTTAGGTCAAATATCACGTATAAAATTTCTTTAAGCATTTCGACGTTTTGGATCTGTTGCCACGTCCTTGGTCACGAAAAGGCTGAAGGTTACCATTAGCGGTAGTACTCTTTATTATACTGTGCCACTAGGCTACATTAGCTTCCTCGATGTAGCAGTCAACAAGATACTCCAATGCAAAAAAAATGTGTCAAGTTGACTCCCAGGTAGTATCAAATAAAGTTCTTTATTAGCAGTATAAAGGTGATGTATTATCGGCCATCCGTGCATTCGTACCACATCACAAATGCTATTATAGGTTTACAGCCTATTTTAGTTGGAAAATAATAGGCCCATTCCGTTTATTTTCATTTTCTAGCCTCAACGACATTTTTCGCGTTGAATCCATCAGGGGCTCGATTCGATACCTATTTTCCTCATTCCAATTCAATTCTAATGTGTTATTTTTCATACCACAATAGTGGCAAACAAGAGAAGTTACGGCAGCGTAGTGGTTCAGGCATGCGGCTGTCAAGCGGTGGTCGCGGGTTCGAATCCTGGCTCGTACCAATGAGTTTTTCGGAACTTATGTACGGATTACTTTACCTTTAGCTTTTCGGTGAAGGAAAACGTCGTGAGTGTTTGCGTCTATACCAGTAAACTCCTTCAAACAGTAAAGTTTACCCAATTGCACCCTAGATGTCGCTGTAACGTCCGTGCGAATCCTGAATCACGCGAACGATATGTCGACGTAGAATGTATAGGAGGTCGAGGCAGATTAATTTTAATATACGCTATATGTATAACTGGTTGTATTTATTAACGATTCTACCATAAATATAGGGCGCCCTATTTGACAGTTAGGAGTACAAACAGTGAGGAATCCGGTCTAATCCCATTAAGGTCTAGTTTTCCGGTTTTCCCTCTGCGTTGGAAGGTCAGATGGCAGTCGCTATTGTAAAACTAGTGCCTATGCCAAATCTTGGGATTACATGTCAAAGCGGACCTCGGCCTCCTTTAAGGCACAACCGGGAACAACGCTAGGAGGATGATGATGATAGTGGCAAACCAGTATAAGTACGGCTTACTAGGTAGTAAGCAGATACCGCAGCCTATGGACGCCAAAAAATCACAAGTGCGATGATTTTTTGATTTGAGGCTTTGTTGTGTTGATAGCTAGAGACAAATGCAGATCTGTGAGAGCACGGTCCATACGGGGCCACCAGCAGCGAACGAAAAAACCATAGAACGGGAGCTCTTTACAAATTTCTACCCAAACACATGCCTAAAATCCGGTATGCACGTGTTCGAACTAAACGGTTGCCTGGCATCGTTTTGACTCCCCACCCCCACACCCGCATAACGGCAGTGGCACCCATCCTGTGGGGCCATTCTGCGGCGCTACTTAGACTTTAATGAGCCAGGAACACACCATCACATACCTACATAGCCTGATCCCCCAGGGGAAGATTAAAATCAAAATTAATTCTTTTTTTCTCTAAGGCAGGTCGGTGTAGGTACGACGACGAACGAAGCGAGGAGGAGTGTTAGGTGAACTGCGAGCCTACAGCGTGCGAGCCGAGTGAGCGAAGCGAGCGTGACGCGCCAGCGTCCGGCGAAGCGCCATAACCGAACATTATCATTTTATCCTAGTTGAATATAAAATAATTGCCGCTAGGTTCCCCTGGGTATATGCTAGCTAGGTTCCCATAGAGGTCAGGTGATTAGCGCGGACAACGTGGCAAGTAGTGGTATTATAATGGCTGCGGTCTTTAACGGGGTTGTACCTACTCCCAGTGAGACTGCTCTGAACATAATCGTAATGACTTACTACTACTGTGACCAACGGCCCAAAGTGGATCTATGTCTCCTATGGCTATAGCAAGTAAAAAATAAGTCTGCAATTAAAAATATGAAGTCAACATATTCATACCTAAACCGCTAACGAGTCACATTTCTCAAAATAATCCACACTTTTTTGATTTCAATTTCAAGTGACCATTTATATAGTACTATCTTCAAAAACCGGGCCGCCCAGTGACACTCGCTCTCATCCGCACTCCGATACAAATAGACAGTGTGCGCGCTATCCCAAATCCTCAAGGACATTTTGGTATTGACAGCGTCTTAAGACCGCCAGGCTTCCCGGCGCTAATGCGGCTCACCCCGCCGGCCTCCCGTCACGAAACTAGACCTCTACCTACACTTAGTTACTACGCATCGCGGTGTCAAGATATAATTGTGGGTGAGCGTTGGGTGAGATTAAAACAAGTTACAGAATGGCTGTCCAATGCCATTTCTGAACGAAAGCTATCGAAATCCAGCGAAAGAAAGACAACACAAACATAAAAGAAAGATAAGAAATTGAATTTTAATATCTACAACACTTTTGTAAATCGTAGTTTGCCATCTGCAAACCCGACGTCCTGAAACATGGTGCGCAAACATATAAGTAACCCTATATTGACTCGGGTGACCGCGGCCAAACAGTGTTGTTTGCTTCCCGAAATAGAGTATCGATTTCTCGAGTGACTGCCTTTTTGTGGGTATTTTTGGGACTTTGTTTTGAGAGAAAATACGCGTATGAGGATATCTGTTTGACCAAGCTTTGGTGAAGAAAATGTGACCTAATTTCGGTGAGTAAGTGACAGGATTAAACCCACGGTAGCCGGTAAGATACGCGACTTTGAATCTTGAGGTTGTGCGTTCGAACCCCAGCTCTTACCACTGGGTATCGAAAAAACTTATGTACGAAATAATCATTTAATAATAACAGTACCTTTTCTGCGACGGAAAACATCACGAGGAAACCGGTCTAATCCCAATAAGGCCTAGTTTTCCCTTTGGGCTGTAAGATCAGGCCCCGTAGCATGGATGGCGTTATCATTATCACGCGATAAGTGACAGGATAGGCGCGTCGTCTCGTTCTATCGAACGGTGTCAGCCAGGGACGGAAGCTCTATCCTGTCACTTATCGCGTGATAACGCCATCCATGCTACGGGGCCAGACAGACGCTTTCGTAAAACTAGTGCCTATGCCAAATCTTGGGATAAGTTGCCCAAGTGGACCCCAGGCTCATTTAGGGCACAACCGGGAATAAACGCTAGGAGGATGACGAATAACAGGATTATACCAAATGATAGTTCTTTAGAAGACATGCCAGTACTGAAATATATCTAGTTTGCAATCGTACACACTAGCAGAATATCAGGGGGCCTAGACAAGGTTACAATATACAAGCGCTAACGCCAATAGAAACTAATAAAATGTATGGGAATGACAGATGTTACTGAAAAGTGTTTCGTCGGCATCTGTCATTCCCCTACATTTTATTAGTTTCTATTGGCGTTAGCGCTTGTCGATGTAACCTTGTCTACGGCCCCTGTGCTTGGTCACACGAGCAAAGCAAAACTGAGCTAGTACCTTTTAGGCATTTATTACAACGCACAGTATGTCTTTAATTTAATTTAAAATTCTTTTTTTTTTTGCAATTATAATCATAATTGTTTTACTTTCTCTTTACCAATATTCTCACGGTTTCTTTTTTGTGTATTTTTTGTTCATTTGCAAAATGCCAAATAAATAATTTATATATCTAATCTACAGGCCGACACTTCCAGTGAAGTAAGTTTTAAAGTTTTCTTGAAGGTTCTGGCATTGTAGTAATCCTACTAATAGGTATTATAAATGCGAAAGTTTGGATGTTTGATACTCAATCACGCAAAAACTGCTTAACGGATTAAGATGAATTTTTATATACATATATTGCATAGCCTGGACATATAAAATACTTTTTATCCCGGGACTCATCCCCTAAGAGGGCGAAAGTTTGTATGGAGCTATGATATTAAACGAGTTCCACGCGGACGAAGTCGCGGGCAGAAGCTAATCCATCCATACTATAATATTATAAATGTGAAAGTGTGTCTGTCTGTCTGTTACCTCTTTACGCTTAAACCGCTGAACCGATTAAGATGAAATTTAGTATGAAGATAGTTTGGATCCCGGGAAGGACATAGGATAGTTTTTATCCCGGAAACCATCCCCGGAGGGGATGAAATTGGGGATGAAAGTTTGTATGGTGCTATGATATTAAACGAGTTCCACGCGGACGGAGTCGAGGGCAGAAGCTAATCCATACTAATACTAATATTATAAATGCGAAAGTGTGTCTGTCTGTCTGTCTGTCTGTTACGTCTTCACGCTTAAACCGCTGAACCGATTGCGATGAAATTTTGTATGGAGATAGTTTGAATCCCGGGGAAGGACATAGGATAGTTTTCATCTTGGAAATCACCCCCTAAGGGGATGAAATGGGGGGTTGAAGTTTGTATGGAGCTGCGATATAAACGATTTCCACGCGGACGGAGTCGCGGGCAGAAGCTAGTATATAATAAAGTAACAAGAGCAATCACACAACTACATCAAAAATGTATTGCATACTTTATTTACTTTGCTTACTTCACTATGACGTCTCGAAATATTAAAGGAAATACATTAGTTTACCTTCGCCTAAAGGTAAACTCAACAGCATTTGACGTAATGAAAACAACCGTTGCAAATAAAACAAAATTACCGTACAAATAATACCAAAATCAAATGAATTTAGCAAAGTTTTTGCGCAACATATCGGTTTTATTGTTCGGCCAACATTATTTGAAAGTCCGCTACTGTATCAGCAGAAAGTTGGGAAAATATAGACGAATAAATCAAACGTCACAGCAAACTGATTGAGTGCAGTAAGACAAGAGAGTCGATGAAGAATATACGGGTATTAATACACGTAAGCGACACACATTTATTGTGTTAGGTACGTACCATAGTAAAACGGCCATAGATTGAGCAATGGCAAAACTAAGTAAAATAAATACATGAATAACTAAATCGATTCGAATTTTATATATTTCATTTGACTTAACTCACTCTTACTTCGACACTGGTACTGGTTAACATTTATTTATGCACGAAAAAAACTATTGGCGGATTTAATGCCTTCAGGCATTCTCTACCAGTCAACCATTGGGCTAAGCAGAAACTTTAGTGATGCAGGATCCTAAATGCGGAGACTCGAAAGGAAACACACATTAATTAACTACATTGATATACATACATATTATAATACATATAATATAGACATAGGCCAGACATACTTCAATATGCATTAGATAGCAAATTATGCTACAAAGCTGATTTTCCACCGGAGGGGCGAGACGAGACGAGGCGAGACGAGAATTGAAATTCGTGTGGCAAATTTTCAATTCTTTCCTCGCGCGCGCTCGGTGGAAATTGTTAGTGCCATACAAATTTCAATTCTCGCCTCGCCTCGACTCGTCCCTCCGGTGGAAAATCAGCTTTAAACTTCCCCCAGGCGCAGCATCAATTATAGCACTACCATAGAAACTTCCACGCCCCTTATCATCCCTTGAAGGGCTGATATCCAGGACAAAACCAGACCTTCGGCCTTTTTCTGGGTCTCAAACATTCATGCAAATTTAATATCGGTTCAGCGGTTTAAGCGTGAAAGGTAACAGACAGCAAGACAGATTTACTTTCGTATATTTATAATATTAGTATGAATTATAAATCCATATCCAAATTTTCAAGATTACACTATAGCAGTGTCCTCGAGCTTCATATTTATTTATATACATTAAAACGTAAAAAAACAGAGTACGTTTTATTTTTTTACACATTAATATATATTTTGTCGATAAATTTGTTTTGATGAGTGTTTTTAAACGTCTTTTGTTTAATTTAACTTGCATACTGCTTTTCCACTGGTATCGCAACAATATACCCTGGAAACGCTGTCAAAACCAAATAGAAAATATTAATTCCCGTTTGTTCTCTAGTGATATACGGCGCATGGCGTGATACGTTCGAACGATAAGATGTCCGGTCAGATCGTGTAATATATTATCATGAACCTGTATAAATTACTATGTCGTTTGTATATTTTTTTTATCGTGATTGTCGGGCGTCCTGGGTATCGGTTGAGTGACTTAGACCAAAAAGACGCTGCTGGCCGATTGCGTAACGTTTTGTACTTACGTTGGATAAATTTAAAAGTAATTTAGTGTATGGTTTAATGACAGTTAAGTTGTTCTTATGCTCGATTTAAAACTTGCGATGTTTTTCCTCTGAACGAAATCAGGGATGTCGACTGGATTGAAACGACATTGGACTCAGCCTAAATAACGGGCTTTAGTGTCGGACACCGAGATCTCGGCTCGTTGTTCCTCAGTAAGTAAATGGGTCAATCAACTATTTCTTGTTGTTTTTCTGTCCCGCAAGCCAACAGACAACATGGAAGAGTTTCTTAGAATAATTGTTACAACGTGGGCTTTTAGTCTGACATGCTTAGAAGGAAAGAATGTCGCATTAAAAAGGGGTCAAAACAAAACGTCAACAAACACCAAAAATTGGTGGTAAACACATACACCGGCAATAAAAAAAAATGCTCATGAAATGTTATCATTTGGCTTAAATACAAAAAACCACAGCTCGCACATGTGTAAAATCCAGAGTAACAAAAAAAAACATATAAAATTAAATGAATGAAGATTCAGATTTTCAGATTAGTAAACATTGGCAAAAGTTTTAAGTAGGTAGGTACATTTAAATTTCGCCTATAAAAATGTAGAATGTTTGTAAATTGGAGAAGTTAAATTATATTATATTGATTACTTTATGTAGATTAAATCAAGTAGTAAGTTACAGGAAATTAGAGGTACCCGAAGCTAACCAAGAAACAAATGGCAACTAGCACCGGAATAAAGTCAATAAGTACCAGAAAGTAAATATTTAATTAAGAGAAGATTAAAGCCGAATTTATGAAGAGTGGCGGGCGGTACCGTCGGCGCCGGCGTATTGACTAATTATCCCAAGTCATAGAAACTTATAGAATTATATATTTATTTTATTTGCAATTTACAATGCTGTACTGGACATAATAGATATACTGATTGCAGAAGGATATCCTGCACGTGTATCTTGTTGAGCGCTCTTGTCGCATGGTCAGATATCGCCATTTTGATTTTGAAAAACCTGACGTGACGGTTTTTCAAAATCAAAATGACAGAGATAAAAAACCAAAAGCGATATCCTAGAAACGTCTCTTTTTGGCGGCCATGCCAGGCGTGCGGAGCGACGGTTCGCAACTTTGCGTGCCAGTACGTAAGGTCAGTTCGGGTCACCACCGGGGAAAGTGCGCCTCGTTCATAAGGCATTGGCATTGGAAATTATCGCGTGCTTTGAAACTCCGTTCTGACTAGATTAAGAAACAATAAGGTCTGATTTTCAAATATATGATTCTTGACTATATGATTGTTCATCTGATTTTATCGAAACATGATTGCTTAAGATTTCCTCGATAGAAAAAAAATCCAAAGTTGGGTCTGTATTTTCCTTTTTTTAATCAGCCTACTCAAACGATAGGTACATTATTTTACGACACAATCAAGTTAATACTACAGTATTTTATCTTATCTAAAATCTCACATTATGAAATTTAAATAAAACTTCACTAAGATAGGTATTTATCGAAATTTGTCCAAAAAAGCCATTTCCGAAGAGTGTTACATCTCTTTTCCTCGTGCGTGAAAGGCATCAGCGTGTCTCTGTCTAGGGGGCGTGTTCGACTCAAATCAAGGCATCCCCTGATCCCAGCACTTACCCCGGGGGCGCACTTTCTCCTGTGGCGCACATACCCGAACTGACCTTACTTCAGTTTGTATATAAATACCGCACGGTACTTCACACTGCACCACACCTCTGTACGGCGAAATTTGTACGAACCTCCGCATTCCGCAGCGTGATGTGCCGGCAGTGTGATCATGGCCATGATATGTCAAGTTTGCGCGCGTTTATGTCAAGTTTCGCCGGACGGAGGTGCGTTGCAGTGTGTCGTACCACACGGAATTTATATACAAACTGAGGTACTTGCATACAACGAGAAACGCACGTCCGTCCGGAGATGCGTCGCACCTAAGAGCGGCGACAAACCTCAATTCGATTTCGTTTTACCTTAAGTAAAATAGACCTCTATCTATACCTACAGAGTGTTAATAACCTAGTATCGAGATTTTATGGGGTCATTCAGCAATAAATAAGAAAGCTGACACTGTTATATACTGGAAGCCGGTAATTGGTACACGCGGGGGTTCTAACTCAGAGCTTTACGAGCTTTGGGATACAGCTTTAAGTTTACGGAGCTTTGAGCTTTGTCCGGTGGCTTATTTGTACGGTGGGGTATTTATGTACGGACATCGGGTCGTATAATTTTAGGGTGAAGTTATTTTATCAGTTGATCGTTTTTGACGAATTTTAGATTCGTATGACGACGGATTATGTTGGGCCAAGTTGCTTTCATATTCATATCATTTATTGCACTCATGTAAGTTAAGTATACAGTTCTTAAAGTAATGGTAAAAGGTTAACATGAACCCTGGAAGGGCAAAGCAATTGAAAAAAAATACTGTTAAACATTGAGTGGCTCTTCCTGTTCTTTTACAGATTCTAATTATCTTATACTAATAAAATCTTACAAATTGTCTTGTACATAATTATTAATTAGATATAATTTATTTTATATTATTATTTATCCATCCAGTTCACGCTTTGGCAAAGCGCAATGTAGGATGTCCCATGCTACGCTTTAGGGACTGCGTGATGCGCGACATGGTTGTTTTCAAAATCGATCGCAGCAATAGGGATGTAGAGTGTAGACACCAAATAAAATAACCAATAATGTTATTTTTGTATTGTGCAGTTTTTTTTTTCTTTGTGTTTTTATTTATTTATTATTATTAGACACATGTAAGTTTGTGAAATATCAAGTATAAATATAAAACTTAACACTAATACTTAAAACTACTTAACTATTAGTATATATGCATTCTCCGAGGTCGCTGCCCCTCGGAAGGGTGCCCATTGTGCAGTTAGTTTAAATAAATACATAAAATTATTATACAACTAGGTTTGTAAATAATGTAGAGTTGTCTTACAAAGTGCCCATACAAGCCGATTCCCACCGGTAAATTTTCTTACTATATATTACCAAACTCGCCCAAACGACGGCCCCATAACAGCTCATTGTTTCGCTCCGAGTTGTCCAGGAAAAATTGTCATGCAGCGCCACTTTTGGTGTGTTATGGCTACCTTTGATCGCAGAAAACGCAAAGGTTCTAAGGGATGCGTAATTTTACGTGCAAAGCCGCGAGAGAAACATAAATATATAAAAAACCGGCCAAGTGCGAGTCGGACTCGCGCACGAAGGGTTCCGTACCATTATCTATAAAAAACGGCAAAAAAAACACGTTTGTCCGCCCCCTTCAATATTTATTTTATTCTGTTTTTAGTAAGTACTTGTTGTTATAGCGGCAACAGAAATATTTACATCACGAGTTTTCGAGCACGAGCATTCACGAGTTACAGCCTGGTGACAGACGGACAGACGCACGGACAGCGGAGTCTTAGTGATAGGGTCCCGTTTTACCCTTTGGGTACGGCACCCCAAAAACAAGATGTACCTAAAACCACATATTTATAGTACCTACCAGGGAGGCTTGTTAAAAGTGTACCTATTGGAACAAATATTGGAAAAATCACGACCTAGCAAGGACTATAAAGCAGCGAAATTTTAAGCGTGAATATCCACCGGAGACGGGCCAATCTGTATTTTCATATTTGACACCTTTTTCCCGGTGGGGGAATGCTTTGACGCGCCGTCCATCCGGTCAAAAGGGGCACCGGACGGGCGTGTGGGACTCCCAGACAGAAGGCCCAGACTACCCACTAAACCCCCAACGATTGTCCTACCTTGTCGCTTACAGGGAGGGCCAAAGATTCGCTTGATGCATTCTGTGGATAGTCACCAATGATGTAATACAAAAAAGAGGTAGATAGGTTATAAGCGCTGCAAAAGTGGCACACTAAAACTCAGCCAATTGTATGGCCTTGCCTCAGTGTTGCGTCGTAATAGACACGTATAAACGTGTCTCAGCTGTCAGATTTGGTGGCCATTTTTAGATACGGAATTTCATATAGACAACGTATCTACCTCTTTTTTTAGATACGGAATTTCATATAGACAACGTATCTACCTCTTTTTTTAGATACGGAATTTCATATAGACAACGTATCTACCTCTTTTTTTAGATACGGAATTTCATATAGACAACGTATCTACCTCTTTTTTTTGTATTACATCATTGATAGTCACCCTGAAGGTTGAAAAGCATGTTATCAGGATGTTTAAGATGATTATTATAATAATTTAGGTATAGCTGAGTAATTTAGGTATAGCTATGTAGGCTTGCTTAAAACGCTGGTTAAAAAAACACGATTCGCAGACTCCAATAAGGCTAATCCATTAAAACTGTTCCCTAATAGACGTTGGACGCAAATACTAATGAATAGAGCAAAAACTCATTATCTCTCCACATAATATTGTATTGTATTTGTACTCCCTTTGTCTCTGTGTGTCTTTTGCGTAGTGAATAAATGTCTTCTTTCTTTCTTTCTTTCTTTTTATAATTAACCAACTGCTTTTTAGGGTTCCGTCTACCTTCATCCAAACGGCACTGTTTGAGACGATTTAGCTTTTGTGGACCGCTAGATGGCGGTGTCACTAGTATAAACTAGATGACGGTTGTTCGATTCGAATTACTTAGTACAGAGCCGTCTTGTCGTATACATTGATTGGAAACTAAAGGTGCTCCTACACGAGCGATAAAAATTGCCGAATTGCCGGAAATTCGGGGCAATTTTGACGTCACGGCCACTTCAAGCAATTCGAATATTGCTCAAAATGGAGCGATTATTGCTTCAGTATGGCGCCATTCTGGCCCCATAATTGCCGCAACTCGGGAAACTAGGCAATACGTTCATACACGAGAAATTCAGTGGAGCAAATTGTAGTCGGCGATATGATGGAGCAATTTGAGAAATCATTTCCGAAATATTGCCGCAATTTCTATAAATTGCCCCCATATTACTCCATTAATTTCGGCAACGTGTCGCCGGGCAATAATTGCCCGAAAAATCGCCCGTGTAAGAGCGCCTTAAGTGAGTGCACAGTATTTTACATACAAATTAGCTTAGCGTGAAGTATTTTTTTTGGGTCTACCCTTACGTTTTAATCGAGTTTTAAAGGGTAATGAAATATTGTGCAACCATATATCTCCGTTGACAACTTCCTGGGACGTCAGTCAGTTCGAACCACGGCGTTGAAAGTGTTGAAACCCTTGTCGAAACGTCAGAAATAAAGGTAAGTAAATCCTTTTTTTGTACTACGACGTTGGCAAACAAGCAAACGGCCTGCCCGATGGTAATCACAATCAGACACCGTCGCCTATGGATGCTTGTGACACCAGAAAAACCACAAGCGCTCTGCTGATCCTTTATTGATTTCTTTCTAGACCCTATACGGGTCAATTAATCATTTATACTTTTTCACAGGTTATAGTTGTTTTTATAAAAAACTACTCGCCTGTTTTTCCAACTAACAAATACAATTACCAAGTAAATTGGCAACTAAACGAGCTGTTTACCAAAACTAACAAAACAGGTTTGAATACGTATCGTGGTAATTAAATTAAGTCCGGAGACAATCTGCGGGTCAGTCTCGAGGGACGGGACGCTAGTACTAGATAGAACAATGCGAAATACTAGGAATTAGAAAATACTAGGTAACAAACTTGTTAATAAAAATTGCATGAGGTAACCTGGATGCTTCAAAACGACCGACATAACTTTTTTTGAATGATTTTGCAATAACTTAACATTTCCTTTTAATATTATAAAATAAAACTCGAGATAAGAGTTTGTCATGTTAGGTAGCAAATTATTCAAAAAATTCAAATTACACAAGTTATTATACTACTTATGCAGGTATGCATATAATACGACTTCAAGGATTGTACGTAATAAAGCTACACTTAACAAATTCAGTGTCGGGAACCCGACTATCAGGTGCCTACGCCGTAGGCGCTTTCCGCTACATACGAGGAAAACCACAGAATCGGCTGAATGTGTTAACAGATAGGATTACGGGTTTTGCCTAGAAAATTACAATCTGTACCCGTTTTGCTGCTCTTCATTTTATAACATAGCAATTACTCTTGTTCGGATCAAGCGTAGCACTTGACATGTCTAATCAATTTTAAAGTTGTGTACTTGACACCCATAACACAGTACTTTCTTCAATTGACTCAAAATAAATACTTAGTATTTATTGAATAACGCGTACAAATACTTCTTAATAATTTTGAGACAAACAAGATGAAATGAAATCCAAACAAAGGTAATTAAGTCCTGCGGGTGATTCCCGGGGGCAAACAGTAATTACTGTTGGTTACCGCATACATTGTCAAATACATACTGGTGTACTTGGTTCCAAGTAAAAATACTTCTTAGTGTTTTATTGACTTCATGAGTTTTTGTGATAAAACTGATAAAGCATTTCTGCGCAGTATATATTTTTCCTATTTTGATTATAATTATTAAGTCCAACATCAATAATCACTTACAGCCAAAGTTTCAAGCTTATACTTTTCGGCGCTTTGCCACTGTAATAGTTAGCACTTTATTTATAGGGTTCCGTACCCAAAGGGTAAAAACGGAACCCTATTACTAAGACTTCGCTGCCTGTCCGTCCGTCCGTCCGTCTGTCTATCACCAGGCTGTATCTCAAGAACCGCGATAGCTAGACAGTTGAAATTTACATTAATATTGTATTTCTGTTGCCCCTATAACAACAAATACTAAAAACAAAATAAAATAAAAATCTCCATACAACAAACTTTTTTTTTTTTGCTGTTTTTATAGATAATGGTACGGAACCCTTCGTGCGCGAGTCCGACTCACACTTGACCGGTTTTTTATAACATTGTATGACTATAATTGATTATTGTATTTGAAAAAAGAAAATGGTGTTATGCAACTATACCACTTCCTTTATTATAAAAAAAAAACCTATCCCTTACATAATATATCTAATATGTACATAATATATCTAATATGTAAATGTTTTTTTAATAAATAAGCCGCAAAGGATAGGTACTACTTGAAACCACGATTTTTTGTAAAATTTCAAGAAAGGGTTAGTTTCATTTAAAAGGATGATTTATTTCTGCGAAATTCGGTTTCACTCAGAATTTCAGACTAGGCCATCGTTCTGTTAATCCCTTAGGGGATAACAACACATTTGCAATCTAACATGCCTCGTTGCTGTTGAGTCTGCATAGCCTTTTGAGCCTCCATATATTATCCTAGATATAACGATAATATAGATGAACAATTTTTAATTTTCTACTCCGTCACAAAATTTTAGGTACTATTCATAAAACTATATGTTTTTTCAGAGTATTTTAAAATGCTATAATGAAATAATATTTCTAATCTAATCTTATAATCATAAAAAAACGATTTGTAGCAATATAGTATAGTAAATGTTACCTATAGACATTTCACATACTCTTACATCGTCAGACACACGGACACGCGTGCGTACTTACATACACACACTCACACGCATACGCACACAAACATGCACACACACACACACACACACACACACACACACACACACACACACACACACACACACACACACACACACACACCACACCTACACACACACTCACACCCTCACCCGATACTCACCCTTAAGTGAACTGGAAACCTCCGCTTCTGGCATTTATTAATTTGTTAATTTATTAATTTTCTCTCATCTTTACCCTGGAAATTTATTAATTTTCCTTTTTCTTGGCATAACTCTAGTACTCATCATATGGTAATGATTTAGGTTGTGACACTCTCTGTACTTTAAGTTAATCTGTATCACCTTCGTTAGTTAACATACGTCACTACGGAAGAGCGGTGTCTCTTATCACAAGTATCTCTGAATACTTAAAAAGAGGCATCTACCCTGTTATTGTTAAAAGTTTTTATGCTAATGAATAAATACATTTTAATTATTTTATTATAGTGTGAAAGACGTTTCTATGAAAAATAGACCGTGACGTTTATTATTAGACTGTATTTTCAAAAAGTAAAGAAATATTTATTCGAGACAAAATGAAAACAACACATAATAATTGAACTATTTACAACAACTATATAAAAAAAAGAGCGGACAGTTGTATGTAGAGGGGGGTTAGGTGGCGATGTTGGGTAGAGCTGCCCCGCCGTTGTAGCCGAAAAATGTTTAACAGATCTGAATTTATATTATTATTAGAGTTGACGACATCGCTATCAAATGCTTTAATGATATTTCCATTTACAAATGTAACGGTACAAGATACTCAACAAGAATAGCAAGTATTTTCTGGTCATATAACAGGTAAAAATACTTAGTTTACGCAAAATGTACAGTCAGGCAAATAATTCTTGACATAATGAGCATTTATCAAATAAAGCAAGGTGTTAATTGTGACTTTCTTGTTGATCTTGCTTTTGTTACGGATTAATATAATTTCAGGGGGACAGAAGATGTTTACTTAACTAGGAGATCCTATTTAAATGTTTGTGGACACTCTGGAATTTATACCCACAAACAATAAAGAGTAAACTCCACTCTGCTTTGAGAGCGCCGACCTTACGACTCGACCACGACATTGAGCGGCATCGGGAGCGGCAGCGGGTCGCAATACGAGTAGGTGCTAGCGACGGGCCAGGCATCGATATTTCGCTCCCATATATGGGCGCCATCGACCAGCACAGTTATCACAAGACGGCGCGAGCTGTGTCGCGGTGAGATAGAGTATTCTTTCAAATTGTTCAAATTGGAAAGGGACGGATAGTTTATCTCGCCGCTACACAGATCGCGCACCGTCTTGTCATAACCGTGTAGTGAAAACGATGGCTCGAATGCGGGCCCTATGACAAGCGTTCTGGGAATCTTATAAACCTGCATGTGGGGCCCATCGATCAACGAAAATGCGCCTTTAGAATATATTGAACCCGGAAGTCGTCCCCCAAAGCACAGCAGCAAAGGAGAGTCCACAAACGTTTAAAACCCTTAAAATGTAGCTCAAAGAAGAAAAGCAAGCACTAAAAAGGATTCCAGAAAATTCATCCCCTGAAGGCTGAAACGGGATGAAAGTTTGTTGAAGTTCTATATTGCCGATGAGAAGTCCCATCGGGCACAGGGGCTTGTAAACTATAAACGTTTTAGAAAGTTTAGAAGCGCTGGTATTGGTTTAACAGTTGCGATATTGAACTGACAAACAATATTCTTTAAGTCTGTAAAGGCTTCGAAGACAGGGTTGAAAATCTTAATATTATTTATTTATTTATTTAAACTTTATTACACAATGCAAGATAAAGTACAAATGGCGGACTTGATGCCATAAGGCATTCTCTACCAGTCAACCATTGGGCAAAACAAAAACATGTGGTGCAGGCATTTAAATTTAAATGAAAACTTAATTACATACTGAAATAAACATACACATATACAAAATACTATACAGTAATATATATATATATATATATATATATATACATAATAACCTATATACCAATATATACAAATACTATAAAGTGGAAGTCTGTGAGATTGTAGGTCTGTATGTAGGGTGTAAAATCTGGAACTACTCGTCCTATTACTTATACTAAACGGGACTTAATCGCGTATAATTAAATTATTTATCTCACTGAGGTCTCCCGACGTTTCGGATGTGTTGCAACATTCATGGTCACGGCACAACTGGCTTGAGTGGGTATCAACATCTTTTTGCTGCGCGGGTTTTCCGAACTACCCGCATTTGGTCTTTATATACATCTTAAAACCGTGACGGTTTTAACATTTCAACTTCGTGGAATCCTATCATAAGTAAATGCCAGCGTGAAAAACATCGTCCGTTATATCACGGGACATTATTAGTGTTGTGTGTCGGACGGGTGGTGTGAAATGCGGGTAGTTCGGAAAACCCGCGCAGCAAGAAGATATTATATATATTTAATATTGATATTAGATATATTTGATACCAGCTCAAGCCAGTTGTCCCGTGACCACGGATGTTGCAACACATCCGAAACGTCGGGAGACCTGAGTGAGGTAAATAAATAATTAATTTATACGCGATTAAGTCCCGTTTATATACTTAGTATAAATAATGTGTGAGAATCGTGAAAGTTTAAATCAATATATGTACTACTCATCCTGTTAAAAAAATACTTTCTCCAGCTTATAGATTGGGCCTTCTAGATAGACTTAGGCTATGTTTTATCATCCGGGTTTGCCTAGGTTTTTTGCAAAAGGGGGGCGAAGACGCGCGGGCAGCTAATATTAAGTTTATAAAAACTGCTGAGAAAGAATTACAATAAAATTAGTATTTGCTATATTAATATTTATAATTTGAAAACTTTGTTTAAATCGACTTCAATTCAGTATACACCCAGCAACATACCTACGTTTTACGTAGTTTATTAAACTAACTTTTATAACTAAGAATTGAACAATTTCCTTTTTTCTTTTTTAAATATTAATTATCATAACCTTAGCTTTTAGTTTCTATACATGCTGTACTCTAGCTTCCGTTAAAGTGTGCTTCCTTTTGCTACGATCTGCTGGCGGGTAGAAGGATGAAAGTTTTATTTTATTTGTCTGTTTTGGCTGTGTATTATTGCAGCATTGTATTTATTACCTAAGTGTGTTATTTATTATTAATTTTTGTATATATATTTATATTCGTATAATTTATTTGTATGTCTTTTCTCAGCCAAAGTGTAAATAGTGATTATTTTTTGTCGTTGTCTTCTTCCGATAATGTAACTGATGACGATAGTTTTCATAGTTTGCCGCCTTCTCTGCATCATTATCTTGAATCACAGTTTTTTGATGTACCTAAAAATTTTAACGTTGTTCACCTAAACGCTCAAAGTATTCCTGCCAATTTCAATGACTTAGTGCTATCTTTTGATTTGCAAAATATACACGCTGTATTAGTTTCCGAATCTTGGCTTAAGCCAGTCTTACCTTCAATTTCATACTCTTTACCCGGTTTTAATTTAATTCGTCATGATCGCTCTGGAAGAGGTGGAGGTGGAGTTGCAATTTATCTTCGTTCTTATATTCCATACTCTATTATTAATATGTCTCCCATATCTTCTGGCACGGACACTGCAGAGTATATTTTTCTAGATTTAACCTTATCCCACTCTAAACTGCTTCTTGGTGTTTTTTATTCGCCGTCTCTTCGAGAAAATTACTTTGATTCTTTTGAAAAACTCCTTGAAGATCTTATGCCTTCTTTTTCTCATCACATTGTCATGGGAGACTTTAATACGTGCCTCCTCAAGGATGATCACCAGGCTAGGCGTCTTAAGTCTCTGGTTGACGCTTGTAACTTGAGCATCCTTCCTTCTAATTCAACTCATCTTTTTCCAAATTGTATTCCATCTCTTCTTGATTTAGCTATGGTTTCTTCCACTTCTCTTGTAGCCAAATTTGGTCAATACTCTGCAGCTGCCTTTTCTTATCATGACTTGCTTTTTATGTCCTACAAAATTCGTCCACCCAAGTCCAAATCAAAAATTATTATGCAGCGCAATTTTAGTCGGTTAGACATGGATAAGTTGTGGGAAGATGCGTCTCAAATTGACTGGGGCACCATCGCTGGAGCTGGTTCAGTGAATGATCAAATTGCTCTCTTCAACACCTATCTCATACAGCTCTTTGACATTCACGCTCCGATTCGTGCTATAAAGGTGAAGCACCTGCCTGCTCCTTGGCTCACTGCAGACATTAAGAAAATAATTGAAAGGAAGAATGTTGCTAAATCTAAATATAAACTTGATAACTCGGACAAAAACAAATCTAGGTATCATGCTATTCGGAATCGCTGTAGTACTATATGTCGTGATGCCCAGAGGCGCCATATACATACTTCTGTAGAAATTGGGGATCCAGCCAAAGTATGGAAATTTCTAAAATCTCTAGGAGTTGGGAAAACTCAGCAATCATCATATAGAATCAACACAAATTTCAATCAGCTCAATCAGCATTTCTCTTCATCTACCTCTTTTAGCGGTCCTATTAAGGTAGATACACTAAACTATCTTTCAACTTCCCAAACTTCTGATTTCTCTCCTTTTTCTTTTCGTCAATTCACTGACAGTGAAGTTAAGAAGAGCGTACTTAGCATCACTTCAAATGCTGTTGGTGTTGATTGCATTAGTCGTAAGATGATAGTTCCTCTCCTTGACCTACTGCTTCCTTTTATTACCAGCATCCTAAATTTTTCAATTTCATCTGGCATGTTTCCTTCTCAATGGAAGGATGCTGATATTATCCCTTTACCCAAAAAGTCAAACCCCAGTTCCTTTTCTGACTATCGTCCCATTTCCATTCTTCCTTTTCTATCCAAAGTATTGGAGCGACTAGTGCATCAGCAATTAACTTCCTTCTTGAACAGATATGATCTTTTAAACCAATTTCAATCGGGTTTCCGTTCAGGGCATAGTACTAGTACAGCCCTTGTTAAGATTACTGATGACATCCGATTGGGGATGAACGACAAAAAGCTTACAGTTTTAACTCTGTTGGATTTCAGCAATGCTTTCAACACTGTCGATTTTGACATTATGCTCGCTATTTTACGCTCTCTTAACTTATCTCCTGCAGTAATTGACTGGTTTCGTAGTTATTTAAATGGTCGTCGGCAAAGAATAAAGGTGGATTCTTCTTGTACTTCGTGGTGCAGTACTCTGGCGGGCGTTCCGCAGGGCGGTGTGCTATCTCCTCTCTTATTTTCTATCTTCATTAATTCCATCACACATAATATCTCCTCTCATTATCACCTTTATGCCGATGATCTTCAGATTTATACACAGTCCGTGCTTGGTGATCTCCCTTCTGCCATAGAAAGAACTAATGATGACTTGGTACGCATTCTGAAATGGAGTCAACGATATGGTCTGAGTGTGAACCCAGCGAAGACCCAAGTCATTATTATTGGCAGCAGCAATCTGATTTCTAGAGTCGATTTTGTAAATCTCCTGTTAAATATCGAATACAATGTCACACCTTCTTGTACGCTACCTAAAAAGTAATGTCTCTTGTCTATGATCTGTGGTATTGCAGAAACCACTTTTGTTTTCTCGGTTTTCTTGATTTCTTTTATTAAAGCTTTACAAAGCTAGAAACCACGTTTCAATTATTAGTTTATCAGGTTATGGCCCCAGATTGCCGTTAAAAAGTCAAAATCTACAAAAGTGAACGTAAAAACTGTGAAGTGTACCGGACATAACCTATAAGGAAAAATGTCGTACCGGGTCGAATTTTAGTGATCGTTTTGTGTTCAATCGTAAACTGTTTTGCGTTTATTAGTGAAATATCCCGTGTTTGAAACATGACGTCAAGTAATGGACTGGCATT
Organism: Epinotia ramella; assembly: GCA_947578815.1. NCBI lineage: Eukaryota > Metazoa > Arthropoda > Insecta > Lepidoptera > Tortricidae > Epinotia > Epinotia ramella. The sequence continues at coordinate 1,637,146 of OX388221.1, forward strand.
AATAGAAAAATTAACGGGCCGAGACAATTACGCGACTTGGCGTTTTGCCGTTAAAACATATCTTCAGCATGAAGAGTTATGGGACTGTATTGAATATGAAGGGCCAGCGAAAGCCCCAGACGCAAAAAAGGACACAAAGGCAAGATCAAAAATAATATTACTAGTGGATCCTATTATGTACGTTCACGTACAAGAAGCCGCTACCGCCAAGGAAGTATGGATGAATCTTTCTCGCGCTTTTGATGACTCCGGGCTAACACGCCGAGTTGGTCTGCTGCGTGACCTGTGCAATACCACACTGGCTGCATGTTTGAATGTGGAAGAATATGTAAGCAAGATCATGACCACAGCGCATAAACTAAGGAATATTGGTTTTAGTGTGGATGATGAGTGGCTCGGGACCCTGCTGCTCTCTGGTCTGCCGGAAACATACAAGCCGATGATTATGGCTATAGAAAGCTCGGGTATGAAGATAAGTTCTGACTCTGTGAAAGCTAAAATATTGCAAGATGTAAAGCAAACCGATAGCGAGTCAACTGCATTTGCAACAGGTCAGAGGTTTCATAATAAAAGCTTTTCAAAAGGTCCACGCTGCTTTAGCTGCAATAAATATGGACACAAGAGTGCAGAGTGTAGGAACAAAAAGCAACAGAAAGGCAAGCCGCAAGACAAGTCTCACTCGCACTATGCTGCTGTGTTTGTTGCCTCCACCAGTACCTGTGATGCTTTTTACGTGGACTCGGGTGCGTCAGTTCATATGACTAAGCATAGAGACATGCTCCGAGACATATCAACGCCATTTGTAAGAAATATTAAAACAGCGGATGACAAAATCTTGCCTGTGGAAAGCTCCGGACAATTAAGCTTAAATGTTTACAATGAAGAAGGCAAAGAAAATGAGATTTTGTTCAAGAACGTCCTATATGTGCCAGGATTAGCAACAAACCTGCTCTCAGTAAGTCAAATAATAAAGAATGGTGGCCAAGTAAAATTTGACAAGTCCGGCTGTACTATTACAAACAGCAAAAATGTAATAGTAGCAACTGCAAGCTTGATAAACAACATGTATAAACTGAATATGCCTGGAGGCTTTGCATGCATGTCCGATGTAGTCGAGCAAGACAATTACCTGTGGCACCAAAGAATGGCACATCTGAATTTTGAGAGCTTACAGAAGATGACAGAAAATGCAGAAGGAGTAACCTTAGTCAAAGAGAAGAAAAACTATAAATGTTTAACATGTTGTGAAGGTAAACAGACACGCCTACCCTTCAAATGTCAAGAATCTAAAAGTGATGGTCCTCTACAGCTAATCCATTCTGATGTCTGCGGACCAATGGAAACAACATCTTTGGGAAGTGCCAGGTATTTTCTGACATTTTTAGATAACTTTACGAAGAAGATATTTGTGTACACTCTTCATAACAAGTCTGAAACATTTGAGAAGTTCAAAGAATTTAAAAGTCTAGTTGAGAATCAGTTGAACTGTCATATTCGAATCCTGAGAAGCGATAATGGTCTCGAGTTTGTAAACCAAAACTTCTCAGACTTCTTGAAAGGTGCCGGTATAATACATCAGACCACTACACCTTATTCCCCTCAACAGAACGGAAAAGCAGAGAGAATGAACCGTACCCTAGTGGAGCGTGCCAAATGTATGCTTCTGAACGCTAAGCTGCCAACCCTCTATTGGGCCGAAGCGATTCACACAGCTGCCTATGTAATAAACCGTTCACCGACAAAGTCTCTGTCCTACAAAACACCAGAAGAGATGTGGTCTGGTCGCAAACCAAATGTCAGCAACCTGAGAACGTTTGGTTGTGATGCTATGGTTCACCTGCCTAAGGAAAAACGGAAGAAGTGGGACAGTAAAGCTCAAAAAATGACTTTCATAGGATACTGTGAGAATACAAAGGGGTACCGATTCATCATACCCAATTCAAGAAAGGTGGTTAAAAGCAGAGATGCTGTATTTCTTGAATCTACAGTAAAAAGAGATTATGTCATTTTGGAGCTCACTGAGGAGTCCTCACACACATCTGAGCAATCAGCAGATATGTCAGACGATAGTGAAGATACACTAACTGACGGATCTTATAAATCAGTAACTGAGATGAGCACTCAGTCCGACACTGACTATGTTCCTGATGAGAGTATTCAGGCTGCACCTGAAAGAAAAATGGATTTAAGACCTAGAAATAAAGAGGGAAGAACTTGCCATACTAAAGGAGAAAATACTTACCTGTGCAGTGCTGAAGAACAATCTCTAAATGAAGTTCCTGAAACGTACAAACAAGCATTAACTTCAAATGAAGCTGAAAAATGGAAGACATCAATTGAAGAGGAACTTGCCGCGCACGACAAGAATGGTACGTGGACATTGGTCGAAAAGCCTCCCAACGCCAAAGTGATTGGAAATAAATGGGTGTTCCGAATCAAGGAGGAGCCAACGGGTCTGCGATACAAATCCCGACTGTGTGCGAAGGGCTATGCACAGACAAAAGGTATCGACTATCAAGAAACTTTTGCTCCAACGGTAAGGTACGACTCCATTCGTTTGTTGTTCTCTGAAGCAGTCCAACACAAGCTGAAAATTATACAACTTGATATCAAAACCGCATTTCTTTATGGAGAACTGGAGGAAGATATATACATGGCCGTACCTGAGGGCATCACCTGTGGACCGAACATGGTATGTAAGCTAAATAAATCTTTATACGGCCTGAAACAGGCTCCCAGGTGCTGGAACACAAAGTTTGACTCAGTCTTAAAGAAGTTTGGTCTAGTTAACAGTAAAGCCGACCAATGTGTGTATGTTGGGCAAGTCAACGGAACCAAATGTGTTCTATGTTTGTATGTTGATGATGGACTGATTTTTTCGAAAAGTAAATCTGTATTGACAGAAATAATAAATGAATTACAAAAGTCATTTGAAGTGAAAACATGCCCACTCAGTAATTATGTTGGTATGGAGATTGAAATATCTGAAAAGTATATTTTTGTGCATCAAAAGAAATATACTGAAAGATTGTTAAATAAATTCAACATGTCTAATGCCAATCCCAACAGTGTTCCTGTCGACCCACATGTGAAATTGGAGAAGGGGAGCAATGAGCCGGACAAGAACATCCCTTACCGTGAGGCAGTTGGTTCGCTGATGCACCTAGCCACAGTAAGCCGTCCAGATATAATGTTCGGAGTCAGTCTGGTGAGTCGTTTTTTAAATTGCTTTAATGAACACCACTGGAATGCTGTAAAGAAAATCCTGAAATATCTGAAAGAAACCATAGACCAAGGCCTATGCTACTTGTCATCACCTGAACCTTGTGAGATAATTGGCTATAGCGATTCTGATTTTGCCAATGACCCCGATACAAGACGTTCAGTCACGGGCTATGTCTTTATTAAGAATGGAGCAGCAGTCACTTGGTCTAGTCAGCGACAGCAGACAGTTGCCTTGTCTACAACGGAGGCTGAATTTATTGCGGCCTGTGCAGCTACCAAGGAAGCTATATGGGTGAAGCAATTATTAAATGATATAAGTGAGTACGAACAAAAATCCGTGTGCTTACATATTGACAACCAGAGTGCAATAAGTGTGATTAAAAATGTCAATTTTCACAAGAGGTGCAAGCACATAGACACCAAATATCATTTCATTAAAGAAAAATATCACTCGAAAGTGATAGATTTAAAATATGTTTGCAGTAATATGCAATGTGCAGACATTTTCACCAAACCTCTGAGTAAAATGCAATTTTGTGCTTTGAAGGAAAAATTAGGGATGTTATCTCATTCAAACTTAGTTTAACTGTTTAAATACTACTACCAGTATTTTATATTGTAATAACTTGCTGTGTTCAAGTAGTATTAGATGTTTTTTTGTGTAATGGTTGCTTTTGTGTTTTGCTTATAAGAAGGCTTGAATTTAGCGAGTGTTAAATATCGAATACAATGTCACACCTTCTTGTACGCTACCTAAAAAGTAATGTCTCTTGTCTATGATCTGTGGTATTGCAGAAACCACTTTTGTTTTCTCGGTTTTCTTGATTTCTTTTATTAAAGCTTTACAAAGCTAGAAACCACGTTTCAATTATTAGTTTATCATCTCCCTCCAATACTTTTTGATGGGATTCAGATTGATTATTCGATGCAAGTGAAAAATCTTGGGATCATTATGGATCGCTCTTTGTCTTGGGTGCCTCAAGTCAGTGAAGTGAGCAGGAAGATATTTGCTGCAGTGGGGTCTCTTAGGCGGCTTCGTAATTTTCTGCCTACTGCAACTAAAATTGCGCTTGCTCAAACTTTACTTCTTCCTATTCTTGATTACGCTGATGTATCCTATCTCGACCTTTCTGAGGAGCAGCTTAATAAGCTTGAGCGTCTCCAAAATGTCTGCATTCGGTTCATATTTGGGTTACGCAAATATGACCACGTTTCTAGTTTCCGTTCCAAACTCGAGTGGCTCCCTATCCGTTATCGTCGTAACTCTCACATTATTTCGCTTCTGTTTAGTGTCCTTTTTAACCCTGCAACTCCCCGCTATCTCAAAGAGCGTTTTAGTTATTTTAATTCTGTTAGATCTTCTAACAATTACCTATTAACTGTGCCTTCGTCATCTTCGAAATTTTACAGTAGTTCGTTCACTTTTAAGGCTATTCGACTGTAGAACTCTCTCCCTCTTGATATAAGACAAGCTAAATCTATCGGTAACTTCAAATCTCTTCTTAAAGAACATTATTTGTCTCTCCCCTAACCCCGATTGTCTTACTATTATTATTATTGGCTGACTGTTTATGTATTATATTTATATATTTTTATTTGTGTTATTTGTATGATTGTGTATGTATGTTTATATATAGAGCTATTTATGTACGTGTATTGATATAATTATTTTGATTTTTGGCTTATTATAATCTCTGCACCACCTACTACATAATCTAGTTTTATCTCTTTCTCCGATACCCAAAGGTTGTCTGGAAGAGATCGCTCTTCAGCGATAAGACCGCCTGTTGTCTACCTCTACCTACATGTTATTGTATTGTTTCTCTTTTTAACTGCTTTGTTTGTGTGAGGTGTGCAATAAAGAGTATTTGTATTGTATTGTATACCTACATAAAATAAATAAATATTAGAGGACATCTTACACAAATAAGAAAAAAGTAAAATAATTTCTTTTCGACGCTTTTTTTTTACATTTGTATGGAGCAGGTCGCCCTAGTCGGCCGACGCTCCATATAAATGTAAAAAAAAAAAACAATTAAAAAAAATATTTTAGTTTTTTCTTATCAGAATACGATACCTGTTATGCCCTTGATCGCTTCACACCCCATTTCTGGTACACTCTGTTTAGGGGGTAATCTAAAGAGTGTCACCAAATATATTGTTGTAGGACCTTAATTCACTGGCTGGCTGAGTTACTGGACATAACAACAAATTCGTTGATCGACCTTTCTAACAAATTGAATCCCAACTAATGGACTGGAAGTAGTAAAATATTGTATCGGTCCTTTACAAAAACTACTGTAGTGGAATCCATACTGTCCATAATTTTATAAATGCGAAAGTAATTCTGTCTATCTATCTGTCTGTCTGTTACCTTTACAGGCTTAAACCGATGAACCGATTTAGATGAAATTTGGTATGGAGATAGCTTAAATCCGCGGAAAGGACATAGAATATGTTTTATCCCGGAAGTCACCTTCTAAGGAGGTGAAATAGCAGCGGAAGTCCAACTCCGCCAAAGGAGTGTACAGTTTAAAGGGTCGACAACGCGCATGCAAGCCCCCTGGAGTTGCAGGCGCCCATAGGTGTGTAACTGCTCACCATTAAACGGACCGTGTGCTTGTTTGCCACCAAAGTGTTATAAAAAGAAGCTCAAGAAAAAAAGGCACATCTTGACATGATCATGGTACTGCTCCTGATATAGACTTAAAGGGGTAATATTTGGAAATACATCCTTACAGAAAACCCGCGCCCACAAGCTCGTGTCTGCTTACAGGTAGACCGTATGCTTGTTTGCCAACTACGTAAAGTAAAAAAAAAGGCGAGTAATTTTTTGTCAAACACCAGGTCCACATGAATACCATTCTCGAAAATCCACTCGAACAGACGCAGACCTGATTTGCAGACATCGTAATGAACCCGGGCCCAAAGCGTTAGGGCAGTCGGTCATTTCCTATAGCCCCCATTATACGCTATTACAAATTTCATCACGTTGTAGGGCAAAACAGCACTTCTCAACCCCGGCCAGCCATGAAAGACCCGTCATATACGTACGGACTACATAAAATTGAAGCACGCAAAAGGGGCAACGGGACCAGCATAGTCTGGCCCCATGGTGGGAAATGTCGTAAATTTGACGGCATCGCCGGAGGCGCGAATAGGCCCTCCTTGTCTACACTAGATATCAATTTAGCCCTTTTGAAGTGAATTAAGGGCACAAATATGCTGATGCTTTGAGTTTTTTATGTGCTTGGGTGAGTTATGAGGGGTAGGGATCGTTTGAGTGTTTTCTTAACGGCCAGTGGCTTAATGGTTGGAGAGACGTGTTTATTTTGTGTAGTTTTTAGTGGTTTTACTCGTAAAACCTTTTAAGAGGTGGAAAGTTGAAAGAGGTGTACTATTTTTAAAAAAAATCACTTTATTAATAGTACTTACCTAAAGGATCTCTATCAAGATTATATACTTAACATGAATCAAAACCAATATGATTGAGTCTCAACAGTCGAATGTCATGAAATTGAGAATTAAAAGTTTCTAAACGAATATGTACATATATGAAGTGTTGATGTTCGTGAGAAAGAATCTGCCAATGTTCAAGCGTGTTGAGGTCACGGGCAAACAGCTCCGATCAACAGGGAGACTCAGAACGGTCCCGCGTCGCATGGCACTTTCATGTAGGAATCCTCGAGTGATAGGCCCAACCTATTACGAACGACTACCCGCCGCATTGCGAACAGAGTCATCTGACGAAACATTCGAACGCCAACTGAGAAACTTTTTATTGAAAAACGCATTATATTCAGTAAAGGAATTTATGGACATTAAACATTAATAATATCACTGTTTTTGACATTGTAAACTTTAAGTATAGTTTGTAATCTGACGTTCTTTATGTGATATTATCTTAGTCATTTATTTACTTTTGCCTATTAATTAATTGTGACTATAATTTAAACCAAATGCAACTTGACATTTAACTACAATTCTTATTCTCTTTGACGATCATAATATAAATTCATATAGATTAAGCTAGCTTTAATTTATATTGTAATTGTATATTGTGAAATAAATAAATCTAAATCTAAATCTAAATCTATCGTTCAAGAGTAAATTAGTGGGTCTGTGACCTGTAAAAGTTGCGTGTGTATTTTTTTATGTTTTTATTGTAAAATTTCCAAAAACTGAAACCTTCTCACACAATATCATGAGAATCGGTTTGTTGTCAGCCGGACAGCCGAACATACGGAGGAATTTTTGCCCAAACTAAAATGGAAAACTTCGTCCGCTCTGCTCGCTCATTCAATAACGGCCATTCCCATTAATCTATCCACGGATAGTTTTCTTTACCAGCAGTTACATTTCGACAGATTACCCATGTGTCAAAATGTAACTGCTGGTAAAGAAAACAATCCGTGGATTGATTATTGGGAATGGCCGTAAGAAGTTACCAAATACGATGTTAAACAAATATGTTCCACAAACTTTAAAAGTATTGAAACGCCGTACGTAGTCTCAAGCCCCTCCAAACGCTGCCAAGTCCTCAAACAGAAATATGGTATAACAAAAGTCTGGTTGATATAAACGCAAGCAGAATATAGGTACCTAATTGGCAGTTCCACACACGTGAGGTTCTTTTCGGGTCAAGCAACGCTTACACCTCTCACACAGCATCTATAATCCCCCGGTTGACAGCTGGATTACCTCACGTAGCGGTGCAGGGTTCCACAACGCAAATGCAAAAACCAGCAACAGCTTATTGTGTTCCACTGTTGAGCAATATAGACTTGGCCTCCCCTCTGTTCTAGTTAGTGAAAACCCGTTATGCAAAGAACTAAAATCGACGAAAATTGAACAGTAGTTTTTGTAAGGTTAATTTAAAACTCAACCGCTTTTAAAAAATATAACTGAATTTGGTCTCTTTATTTCTGGGACACTTGTATTTAGTTGAGAGAAATGTATTCAGTTCGCATTATTGAATTGAATTGAATTGAATTAATATCTAACTGGCGACTGGTCTAATTGAACGGGCTGAGTCCACGCCCCGCTCGTAGCGGAGCCTGAACAGTCAACAGCAGAAGTTGCTAAGCAATTATAGTGCTCAAAATTATCTACACACGAACCATAATGTCAAGGGAATAAGGATCTGTGTAGGTCGGTTCACCATCATTTCATAAAAAACGTTTCATAGATGATCATTTTATAAACAACGATTCACAAACTATTCATTTCACAAACCTATCATTCCTCAAAATGCTTACTTATACTATAAATGATTATTTGACAAATATTCATTTAGCAAATGTTACACTTTAAAAAGATATTGAATGTTAAATTGTCATTTTAAAAATGATCATTTACCAAATAAATCGTACGTTACTGTCATTTGGCACAAATCGTCAATACGAAATTACCATTTTGAAATTGGACCAAAAGTAATACCATCAAAATGTAAAACTCTTTTATACCCAGTTTTTTTCTTGTTCAAAATGAATCTAACCCAAATGGAATTTTGTCCAGTATGCAATAACATGCATAGCATATTTTCATTAGATTCATATTTAACGACTTGCAAAGTGAATGTGGCATAATTTAAATTAATACCAAAATTTTATATGAAAATCTACTAGTTGGTACGAAATTTATATGTGACGTATTTCCGATTGGTCTATGCTTGGAGTGTATGTAATTTCATATGGACGTGTTTCTTTCGACCTATATCAAGTATGACAATTTAGCTTTAAGAGGAAACACTAAGGGCGAGATAATTGAGAAATAGGTATTTGTAAAATGTATTGCTGTCGCGCCACTTAAAAGTACATAAAATAGCATAATCATCACAAAGACTAACATCAGATAGCATAAATACAAAAAGACATAATAATTACTTGGCATCATTACAAAACGCATAAAAATTGTGTCCTAAAAAATAAAATCATGCATTACACAAAGCAATGAAAGCATAATGCACGGCCCAATAATGTACAGCCTGATAATCCATGTACATTGGGACGGTCATTTGTGCGGACTAATAATCTCCAGCGAGTCGACGCCACCCCGCTGCGCGGGGTGTCTATTTCTGGTCTGAGGAACACAAGTGAACCCTAACCTAACCGACCTAAGACAGAGTTCGCTTATGACAAGCCATTTTTATCCGCCCTGATAATGCACGACCCAATAATCCGCGTCCACGAAAAGTTTAAATGCATGCTAACAACGAAACTGTGTTTTATTTCTTTAGAAAACAGAAATTATGCTTCAAAACAGATATAATAAATAATTATTAGCCCATACAATAGTATGCATAATGAGTATTAGTCGAATACAAATTAGTCTAAGTAAAATTATTCTAAAACCTTAGTATGCCAAACAAAGTAGTAGGCCAAAGTATTATTATGCGACAGTAGTATTATGCCAACAGAAATAATGCCAAAACAATTATGCGAAACTATATTAGTCTAAAAAAAATTATGCCAATGAAGGGGATCCCGATGCTGACTGTACTCAGGCCATACATTTAGAGTTAGGCTACGACTTCGACACACAGCTACGATTTACTGTCATTTGGCACAAATCGTCAATACGAAATTACCATTTTGAAATTGGACCAAAAGTAATACCATCAAAATGTAAAACTCTTTTATACCCAGTTTTTTTCTTGTTCAAAATGAATCTAACCCAAATGGAATTTTGTCCAGTATGCAATAACATGCATAGCATATTTTCATTAGATTCATATTTAACGACTTGCAAAGTGAATGTGGCATAATTTAAATTAATACCAAAATTTTATATGAAAATCTACTAGTTGGTACGAAATTTATATGTGACGTATTTCCGATTGGTGTATGCTTGGAGTGTATGTAATTTCATATGGACGTGTTTCTTTCGACCTATATCAAGTATGACAATTTAGCTTTAAGAGGAAACACTAAGGGCGAGATAATTGAGAAATAGGTATTTGTAAAATGTATTGCTGTCGCGCCACTTAAAAGTACATAAAATCAACGTTTCGTAATCCCCTGATTTCTTCCCCAAAACTTGACCTATTTAACTTTTTTTTTATTAAAAATCAAAGGAAGGTTTTGGGCGTATTCCTATGTTATCCTTTTTTTAAATAATCTAGTCAAAATTGTTTTCTGGATATTTGAACACAGCGGAAAATCTGGCATTTTTCTTAGATTTTTGAAGATTTTAAGAATAAATTTATGAAAAAAAAGGTAAACATAGGAACATGTCAATAATAGCTATAGATTTATGGAAAAAAAATGCTCTACTGCCATTATCTAGGGAGAAAACAGGGGACTACGTTTCTATGCAAAAATGACCCTTGTGTTTCCTCTTAAGGACGTAGGTATAAGATCTGGCTCTGGCTGGACAATTTTCCATGTCGAACATTTTCAAATGGTATTTGGCAATTTTCCAATTGTGCTGAATCACAGTTAATCACGGCTAAGTACTTAATGTCTTCATTGGACGGAACCCTGCTCAAACGCAACGATTCGCTCTTTAACCAATTCCCATCAAAACGCCACGTTAAAGGCGGAATGGGAATTAAAGATCCCCTTCACACCCTTAAGGTATATTCTACTTAATGAAAGAGATATTTTTTTCCTTATGTGACTTTAGTATGGATTTGGGGGTTAATTTATTTGTTGTGTTAACGTTGTGCTTCGTTTTTATTGGGGGTTAATGTGATTGGTTTTATTGCGGGGTGGTTTAATCCTGGGTACACGGGGTTTTCGCTATTGTTAACGGTGTTTGATGCGGGGCTGTCTTCATGCGTTTTTCGCTGGTTTTCGCAAATACTTTTTTGCTTTTTTGAATAGATATAGGTCGAATCCAAGAGAAAACGTCCTAATGGGCTTCAAATTGTGTAGGAAGGTAGAGTGTAGGCAGGGAAACTCTAGAACTTGATACAATCTTCTTATTTATTTACAACATTTATCTACGTCTTTACAACATTTATCTACGTCTTTATCTGTTCATTCGCCATTCCAATACAATTCTAACTACATTCGATCGTTGCTTATTCATCATCTAACAGGCAGCACCATTTTAAACCATCAATAGTACCAATCCCAATTAACTCAACAGCTCAGACTAGTTACTCAACACCTCAGACTAGTTACTCAACACCTCAGAATATTTACTCAACACCTCAAGCTATTTACTCAACACCTTATAATATTTACTCAACACCTCAGACTATTTACTCAACACCTCAGAATATTTACTCAACACCTCAGACTATTTACTCAACACCTTAGAATATTTACTCAACACCTCAGACTATTTACTCAACACCTCAGAATATTTACTCAACACCTCAGACTATTTACTCAACACCTCAGTTAAACTAATACCACTAACGAGCGAGATGGTCATATACAAACGTCAATAAACGTGACAGAGAGAAATACGAGTAGGTATGAGCAAGGATTTACTTTGTAATACTTTTGTTTGCTGCAAAACATTTGATATGGCTCAATGGCGCACAAAGGTTCTACGCCCAATTTAAGTGGTTAATTTATGGTATGTCGCGGGCAGAAGCTAGTTACATGATAATTCTGCTCAAAAGAACAATCACGGTAAATATCGTTCAAAAGCTATTTACCGAGCGCGTGCCATTCTCCACACCAGGCGGCTTTGCCCCGGGCTCCAGGTTCAACTGATCTCTAAACCGATTTAGAACGTGTCTAAGGTTCAATATTTATTCAAAATTACGTTATTGAGACATGCATTTTAATACACAATACGGCATTCTTTAGTAAAATAGGTATTTTAAAGCAGTGCAATGTGGAAACACTTGGATAATCCACATGGAGTCCAGAGGGAGTGTTTACCATTTATTACGAATTATGTTCTAACATAATGTTAATGTGTGTGTTATATGTTATTATTTTGTATATATATATATATATGTATATAAATATATATAGTTATAGTATGTGTATACTATTTATTTTTATTTGTACTTGCATGTAGTATATATATTTAAGATTAATTTACTGTAGCGTAAATACGTCTGTACACGTGTTAGTTTGTCTATCTTTTTGTTCCTGATCTCAACTCAATTGCTCAAAGGTTAACTGGAAGAGATCCAGTACAGGGATAAGTTCGCCTTTGTACCGATTTAACTTTTTTTGTTTGTATTTTTACCTGTGCCTTGTTGTACATAAAGTATTTACATACATAGATACATAGCAAGGTTTTTAGTGCATTTTTACTGACATGTTTTATGGACCTATTAATTAAATTGAATTGAAAACCAATGCGGGTGCGAGTTCAGTTTCGGGCATATATAGACTAAGGTCATCGCTTACAATGAGACGGGCCGTTCGCGTGTTTGCCACCGAAATAGTTCTTAAAAAATATATGGGCGTAATAATAATGGGCGTTTGGGTGGAAAGGTTCTGGAGGGGCAAGCACGTGCCAGCAGGTGGGTAGGCAAGGTTGACCCTTGACTTAGTAATAGGTTGCGACAGTCCGCTGGATGTGGGTGGTGCAGGACCGGTCATTGTGGCACTCTTTGAGGGCCTATGTTCAGCAATGGACGTCTTTCGGCTGATATGATGATGATGGTACATCAACAATTTTTCGACTGGTGTTGGGTTAGGATAGCACCGACGCGTTTCTTCGTGGGTGTCAAGAATCAACAATGGGCAGGCTAGAAAGAAGCCTGTCACTGCAAAAGAACATTTTCTCCGCCATTATTGTGAGTATCCAACAGAGGAGTGCGAAACTCCACGTCATCATCATCATCATCATATCAGCCGAAAGACGTCCACTGCTGGACATAGGCCTTCCCCAAAGAGTGCCACAATGACCGATCCTGCGCCACCCGCATCCAGCGGAATCCCGCAACCTTTACCAGGTCATCAGTAGCGGTGCAGTGCGTCGAAAAAATCTACCGATAGCATTGGTAGCAGCGCTTAGGTATCTTTTCCTATTGGAGGATTGTTTGCTCGCAAATCACTTAAAAAAATCACCGCTTTAAATTAGTACGAATTACAAAGACGAGGGCGCTGTGTGAATCGCTTAAAAAACATTTTTATACTCGTCGACTATGTATAATCTTTAAATTAGAACCTCGCAAACCATAACGCAATTGAATACTTTTATTCTGATGCAAAAGTTTATGCTCTATGGATAATCGAAATAATTATTATTCAATCGTACACAGAACTAAAATGAATTTTGACCAATCACGAGGCTCGATTAACAGAAAGACATCAACGCGTTTTAAAAAAAAGCGGTTGGCTGCACTTCGTTTCAGCAGGGCGATTTTCAATAGATACCAAGTTGTTTAATAAATTGTTATTTCCGTTGACTCGTAGAAAAAGTATTGTGTACAATAGTTATATAATTAGCTTTTTATTTCTCGTACCTTAAACGTGGTACTCGATTGAAAAAGCATACATTATATAACGATTGCATAAAATACTATTAGAGTATACACTGCTGGTCAAAGGCCTCCCCAATTGACTTCCAATCGTCCTGGCTTTGAACAATCTCTGGCCAATCGTTATGAAATGCGTCCAGGTGGTCCCGCCATCACCGTCTCGGCCGTCGCCACTCATCGAGGCTATTTTGGCACACCTCTGTGCATGCATTTTTTTTTATATAGGAGGCAAACGAGCAGACGGATCACCTGATGGTAAGCGATGCATGTATTAGGAATGACGCGTAGTTGCACTATGCGAGAGGCACCCGGAAGCCTCCCGGTATTCGAGCTCCCAAAGTGTTGTGGAACCACCATGTGCAACTGAGTCAACATGGACTGGGGCGGAAATAGAAAAACTGAAAAAGATTATTTTGTCGCGAGGCAGCCGATTGAAACAGCGGCTGTTTATTATAATGAAATGTGGTTTCAATCGAATACCTGGCGATATTATTTTATTTTAACCCCAGAAGATGTAGGCTCAGTTTGGGTTGCACAGCGCGGTTCCACAACACTTCGGGAGCTTAAATACCGCGAGCCATCCAGTTGCCTCTCGGACACTAAAACTACGCGTCACTGCTTTAACCAATGCAGCAGACGTGGCCAGCCCATTCCCATTTCAGCTAGGCTCCCACGTCGGCAATGCGAATTCTTGAGCGCAGCGTAGAGTTTCGGACACGAATACCTAAATATACCTAAATCATCAAACTAACATCCCAAATTTTCATTTTATAAGATCGTGTAGTAGTATAACCATCCCTCCTTTTTAGAGCAAAATTGGTATGAAACACACATCACAAATTATTTCTTAAAAGCACATAAGTGCGCAAACGCAACAACCTCCAAAAGCCTGGCAACACCGCTCCGCAACCCAAGCGCGCGCTAAAATAATTGGCAATACCGCTTTTAAAACCGCGTCTTTCCGGCTTGGCGTTTTGGCGACGTTTCGTGGACGTTCTGGCAGCGTGCCAGTGCCGGCAAGCCCACTGAATAATATAGTGCCTTTCAATAAAATGTTGCGCTTCAATCGAATATTGGTGAAATTGTGCTGTTAATTTTTATGGGGTAGTGAAGCTTCTTCTTCTTTAATTAGTTGGTTTTTGTTGAAGATATATTTTACTAGAATTTTGCTTGAGCAAAGTACATACTATGCGTCATCATCATCATCATCACATCAGCCGAAAGACGTCCACTGCAGGTCATAAACCTCCCCCAAAGAGTGCCACCCGCAACCAGCGTACTCCCCCGATCTTTCCCAGGTCTCCCTACCCCCTTGTGTTCTACTCACGCTGTGCCTGCCGGTACGTAGTCACCACTCGAGGATCTTTCCGCCCCAACAGCCATCGGTTCTACGTGCAATGTGCCTCGCCCACTGCCACTTAAGTTCAACGATTCGTAAGTTCATAAGTAGTATGAGTACAAAGAAAATAATAAACGTCCTCTACGTTTATGATAGATGATTTGAATTAGTTTGTCTTTAAATTTAAGGCGCCGTAGGTTCAGCGAAGTCAAGCGAACAGAGTTTTTGAAACAATATATTGCGTCTGTTTATAATAATATGGTTTCAAAAAAATACGAATAGTAGTTATGAGGCTTTTCTGCAGCGAGATCAGTGATTAGAAACATGATTCAGCAATTTGCGCTTAATAGAAAAAAATCACGAACATAGTAGGTCTAAAATACACTTAAATTTATGCACAAAAGCTATAAATATTAAAATTGCTTCTAAAAATTGGCAATATCATGTTGGAGAGAACACTTTTTTATTTATTTAAACGGCCAAAAAATTAAAATTAAATAACATGATATCCGCGCTTCCGAGCGCGCACTTCCATCTCGCTCACGCTTATGTTCAGTGAGAGGGAGAGAAGACCATGACCCTACGGCGCCTTAACTGAACAATCGACAGCTTAAAAACTCCACTTTAAAAAAAGTATTTTGACGTAATTCAAAGGGGTAATCACGTAACAATTCCAACGCGCGTTGGGACAGTCCGTCATTTTTCCATATAAAAATTGACATTTAGATCTGACCTGACGCGCGTACAATGCGTTACGTGATCGACCTGCAGGATTTGTACTAACTACTGGTACTACTCTTGAATGTCAGTGTTTTTGAGGGTCACGAAAGGGGTCGCAGTTGAAATCGTATCTATTGAAAGATTCATAATTTTATAAGTAACTAAAAATTTAGGGTTGTAGGTAAGTTAAGCAGCGGAGGAGATGGGATCGCGAATTTATATAAAAATGAACACGCATACCACAATAACAAAAAATATTAAAATAATACCCCCGCAAGGTGGACTGATGACCTGGTAAAGGTTGCTGGAGTCTGCTGGATGCGGGTGGCGCAGGACCGGTCACTTTGGCACTGTTTGGGGGAGGCCTATGTCCAGCAGTGGACGTCTTTCGGCTGATATGATGATGAACACGCATAAGAACTTCAAAAAACCTATATCCCAACGACGTAAAACTAACTGAAACAAACACTACTTTTATTTCATACAAAGGTAGCTTATGTCTCACTGAGCATAGGTAGTTTTGAATTGATTGATACCTCGTTCATCAAATCGGTTCAGTTTCTTAAGTCCGCAGTAAGCTCGGCCGAATTTCACCTTCCCATAGAGTTTCGTTCTCATTTTATAAAACTACGTGTTGGATTGCAACGAAACTTTGCATATACAATGACATGAGGTATATCTATGTCTGTAATTAGTTTATAAGCTTTAGGTAACTTTATAAAACAAACGAAATACAGCAAAAACAAGTTTTGTATGAAAAACTTAAATTCGCTGTATTTTTTTTACTATGGTATCTGAAGCTACATATACTAATTACAGACCTGGATATACCTCATGTCATTGTACAGTCGACGTCAAAGATATATTTACACTTTTTTACCTAATCGAACGCGTTTGCATACTAATTGTTAGCGGCCGCATTCGAGTTGGTAAAAAAGTGTAAATATATCTTTGACGTCGACTGTACATGCAAAGTTTCGTTACAATCAAAAACTTTTAAAATGAGAGCGTTACTACGTTTGTATGGAGAGTCGAGCTTACTGCCTGCGGACTCTTAAAGGCTACGTCACCGTCGTAATGACAGGTAAATACAAACAGACTGCTGAAACCCTTCCTTTCGGCTCTGCCGCAGTCGGGCAAAAAGGTTATAAAACCACTGGTTGACAATCAAGGACAAGTTGCACCAAAAGTAATAAACCGGCCAAGTGCGAGTCGGACTCGCGCACGAAGAGTTCCGTGCCATTATCTATAAAAAAAGCAAGAAAATCACGTTTGTTTGTATGGGAGCCCCCTCAAATAATTGTTTTATTCTGTTTTTTAGTATTTGTTGTTATAGCGGCAACATAAATAAATACATTACCTGTGAACATTTCAACTGTCTACCATCACGGTTCATGAGATACAGCCTGGTGACAGACGGACAGACACACAGACGGACGGACAGCGGAGTAATAACTGTAATAAGGCCCCGTGTTCCCCATTGGGTACGGAACCATAAAAACTATCTTGCAATTTCAATTAGGTAACATTTTTTCTAAGTTGTTAATTATTTAGTACGATTATATTCACACTCATCTGATCATCTCGAACTTGACGGCTTCTGTGCCAGGCCTCAGAGCACATCAGAGAGACTTAGGTAAGCATGAATCCGCCTTTAGATGCCAGTGTCTTAGAGAACGTTAATTCATCAACCTAAAGGTTTCCTCGAAATTCTTGGAAATTAAGTACAACACGTTGTAATGTTTCGCAGAGGAATTGTAGGCCCGAAAGCGAGCTCGTGTACGCACCAACAATTGTATTTCCACACCTGCTATCCAGAAAAGTCATTGTTGGCCTTAAATTAGGGGGCAACTTTTCTTCCCTAATCCTGCTATTCAGAAACGAGTCGTCGCTGCCGTCAAATGAGGAATTTAATTTTTTCTCATAGAAGAAAAGCAGTAAGGTGCACTCGGGTAGTGAGAGAGGGATAGGGAGTGTTGCCAGAGCAAATAATTTAGCGTAGATATTAGTAATTTTCGGAATAACCCGACTTTCGGAATTACCCGAGTGCACCTTAGCCCCCCTACACTACCGGCGTCTTGTGAACGTTTTCATACAAATATGCGCGTTGCGTCGACGCGGCGTCGATCGTCGTGGCGCAATTTTGTATGAGAACGTTCACAAGACGCCGGTAGTGTGGGGGGGACCTTACGAGTATGTGTCACTCGATAGCAAATTATTTCCGTCTCGGGCGTAAGCACTTGAATCCCTCGGTAAGCTTAAGATTCTACTTTAGAATCCCTCGCTGTGCTCAGGATTATTGTAGAATATTTTGCTTCACTTAGGATTCAACCCGCCCTCGCCGTAAATATATAATTTTGTTCCCTTGAGACACAATCTATTTCAGCCAGCATTAACCGCTTATATTCCCTGAATGGATCCGTCTATTTGACGTCATTCTCATATTACATTGAGGTTTCATTCACAATGCTCCCTGAATACTGAACATCTCAGGGCTCACCGTATTTGATTATTTGTTCATATACCTATTGTTCGATACACGAAAGGAAACCGCAAAATAGAAGCGTGCAACATAACCTTAGCCATCTAAACTTAGAGGTCAAAATTGATTGATTTGACTGCATTCCTTTCGTGGCTTGATAACCAAGATGTTATAGGTTGTGTGAGGGTGTTAAACGCTTTGGGATAGAGTTTATTTTCCATTTACAGAGATGTATGGATCATTTTGGCGGATGGTTTAGTAATGGAAGGTGATGTGAATTGACAGAGCTCGTGCCTGTTGATAATAATATTAATAATTTTAGGTAACGGTTCGAAATCTTTGGTAGCCTAACTATTGAGGGCAAAAAGATATCTATTATTATTTTTTATTCGTCTTTATGGTGTGTCGAGTTTAAGAGCCACTGTTGCCGAGTGGTATGGTAACTTTACATAGTTTCCAACTGGAGGTAGTTTTTAACACCTGTTTGTACCACTGCGTTTAAAAAAAAAAGTGACGTAGAAAATATCATTTTATATATGACATTATCTTTTCGGTGGCGGAAAACGTCGTAAGGAAAAGAAATAAATACAATAAAATACATATTTTCAGACCATCTTACACAAATCAACCTAGAGTCAAAGTAAGCCAAGCTTGTACTATGGGTAGTTACTACCCATAGTGTAGAGGACGATACACATATTTATATAAATAAATAAACACTTAAAATACACGTCAAGATAACTAAATGAAAATAATAAAAGAGGGGAAAATATAAGGAATAAAAAGACCGAGAAACTTACATGGACCAAATAAAAGAAAAAATAAAAGCTTTATCTTATACAGCTTGTGACATCTATTAGAACATACATTTTAAGTAACGATAGCTTTAAGTGCTGTGCACCGTCGTTTTAAGGTAAGATCCAAATTTTTGGCCAGCTTAACTCACTCAATTAAACTTTCTATGAAAGTTTTCCGTTGTGACAAGAAAATTAACCATACAATTCTATGGTTAATTTTTGTGTCACATCACAAGGGAACTTTTTTAACTTCTTCAGTTTGCATGGCTAACTACCGACTATTAGCCAGGCTAACTAATGCCCAAGAATTTGGTCCTTACCCTTTATCGAAAAAATAGAGATATCATTTTAAATATATATATTTTTTTAAATTACTTCGTGCAGAAATGTTCTGCTAACATTTATTTGACGTTCCAGAGATTGATGATGAATGATGATTGATGATAGATAGGTAAATATGCGATTTAAGAATTTCCTTACTACCCGTGGTGAGTACCTACAAAATTGTAAGTTGTCCTTGTGCAAAAAGTGGACTATTCGTCCTCGCAGAGCAAACAATAGAGTTGTTTTAAGAGATGAAGAAACTACCTTTTCACCTCACCAGCTCGTAAAGGCTTACTTTATCGCTCAAAATCTGCGCCCAAAACCCCATTATATCCGCTAGCGTGGAAAGAGTTTTTGAATGTGGAACGCGACGCTCTATCGCGAGATTCAACTTTTATCTATACAGAATAAGAGGTAATTATTCATTATCCTGCGTTCAGAAACGTATGATGTTATGCTAATAATAATTTATTATTATTATTTTGATAAAATTAAATCAATACTACTTATTATTTCCAATTACATATGAAATATTAATTATTAGACTGACTTCTAAAGATAAAATACAAATAAATAATTTTAAAATGTAGTTTTATTTTTCAATTTTTTTCACTTCTTGCATATTTGGAACGCACCGTTTAAAAAGTTAATTTAAGAAAAAACTTATATACACTTAATTTTGCTCTGTTTTCATGTTTTGTTCTAAAGCCACAGTAAAATCAAAATAATAGAAGTTATTTATAGATTTTAGTGCAGAAGATATATTATAATATGCATTTTAATGCCTAGGTTAGCGGAAAAAGTAAAATATGCGTATTTGAGCCTTAATTTACCCGTGAGTACCCAACAATACTTTGACTTTTTTGATGTAGGTAAGCGTGGAGTCATTTAAAGATGCAAAAATGTTTATGTTACATTTTATAATTATAAAATGGATCTTGATGAGATATGTGTGTACCTTTATTGAAAATTAGTACTTAAAAGGTCCAAATGAAATTTATTACGTTTATAAATTTCCTCGCGGTGGTGAAATGAAAAGTTGTGTGTTTCAGGATTTTCCTCCCTTCGCTGTGGGGTTCGCTTCGCTCATGGTTCAAACTTACAATCCTTCGCTAGCTCGGCTTTCAATACAAGCACTTGCGCCAAACAACAACTTTGCAGCCTTGCATAACAAATAACTATTTCATAGGTCGCTTTTGTCGCCAATCTCGGATATCTAAATCCGTCTTCGTCTAAATCCATTTAGTCGTTTTTCTGTGATTAAGTAACAAACATACGAATACTAATTTACTACCTCATGGATAGGTTCTTTATACTAATCTTACCGCATTATAATTATATCAGCCATAATACAACGTGGTTTACGATGCTTACCTGCAATGAAAAAAAACATAAACTTTTAGATATGAATAATAATATGTTGAAGGATTAGCCTGACCCAGTCATATTCAATCACGTACCAAGTACCTACTTATCTAAAGAACACAAACGCGCATTCACTACAAAGTAAAATGACGAATTTGAAATTCAATGCAATTTTGCAACACCAAGAGAATTGTAAGAATGAAATCGTTTCCAAAGTTGTTGTTGTTTGAATGGGACTCGAAGTCGCGACCCAGACAGCATGCGCTCGTAAAATTTGAATAAAACACTTTGGCGTATAGTTTACGATTTGATCTTCTTTTGTTCTGATCGTTTATTGAAAATAAATGGTAAAAAAACGCTCCGAGTGCAAAATAAATAACAAAAGCCACAGGGATAAGACAGCTCATGTCATTAACTTCGCAACATGGTTGTGGCATCATGAAGTTAGGAATGTTCATGGCAATGCCAGTTGGCCCAAGCAGGAACTAACTTGATTCCAAGATGATTCCATGAATTTTAGACGTTTAATTTCATAATAAGGCCTTTTCCAGTTTAGCAAAAGCATAAATACACTTCAATGAGAAAAACTGCCACTTTCCACAAAACCGCTCATAGTCATTATGTTGTTACGATTTGGTTTAAGTGATTTAACCAAACATTAATAGAGCATAATCCAAGATTAGCCAATACACTTTCGATGTTTAGCGTTACATGTTTCTATTCCAGTTTAGTAAACTCCGGTGGAAAACTAATAGAAAAATATGAGAATCTTGAATTTATGTGCCCGTATAGGTTAGGTGTTCAAAACTGGTTTGCGGTAACAAGCTTAATACTGATTACCGGAATATCATCTAGGTATTTTTTCTAGTCTGTAACAATCTTCTGGGCCTTACATTTTTTATTGTATGTGCAGAGCTGCTTGAAGCAGCATATAATTTAATCAACTAGGCAAACCAACTCATCATTATTATAAAAGCTAGGCACTTTTACTGCTATAAAAAGATTCACTGCATCTAGCCATTAGCCGCGCAATCGACACGTCCACTTACCACTTGCCTTCGTTAAGTAGTTTCATTTGGCATTTTTTCTTAGTAATAAGTAACTACTTTCACAGTACATTCAAAATTGAGTGTAAAAATTATATGTCGTGTGAGAAATATGTATGTAAATTATTACAAGAACAGATAACACTAGTACAAAGGCGAGTTTATCCCCGAGAGTTTCCTGCACGGCTATGTCAAGACTGCGCGCGAGCTCTCTCGATTTTTCTCGCACTGTCCCTCACTCTCTTATTAGAAAACTTAGAAAGAGAGGTATAGTGCGAGAAAAATCGAGAGAGCTCGCGCGCCGTCTCATGATAGCCGTGCTGAGAAGTTCGCGTCCAAGACGTTCAAACGCTGAGATAATGATAAATCCTTAGGAGATAATTTCTGAGAAAAGACAAACGGAGACACGAAAAGGCATTTTGAAAGTGCTCTTCAGACAGATCAGACATTTTTTTTGTTTAAAAAAGTTCAAAATTATTGTAACCCGCCTAAAGAAAACGAACTAAACAAATGTTTTCTTTTTTTTTCATACAATAGGTAGCATATGTCAACAGGACCATAATTAGAATTACGAATCAATTGACACTTCATTTATCAAAATTAGTTCAGTTGAAACACACGTAAATACAAACATATAAACTTGCTAAAACATAGCCCTTCCTTTCGGCGTAGTCGGCAAAAAAGGCATATAGTTATTTTCATCCAAGCACTTATTTATTCACTGACCTATCCGAAACTGATATGAATTTATCTCAACAACAGCTAACGCCCTCCTACGTAAACTGTTCAAAAGCGGCCTGACAAATACTTAAAGACTTAACTACGAAAACTACAAAAGTACTTAAGCAACTAAACCCGGATTAAACGTCTATAAAGTTTCCTTTTAACTGGTTTTAAAACTTTACCTCCAAAAAGTTTCGCGCTGAATTATTTACATTTGAATTCCTCAATAGACGATAAAATCTCCAAGAAAAATATCAAGAAATGTAAATACATTTCGCATCTGTCTCATGGGAAAATGAAAATTGAATTAAAGGAATTCCTCCAAATGGATCATTCGGAGAAATATACTTAAAAAAGGTTCTCGTAAACATTTTCGGCTACTTATTTTATTGAGAATAAAAATATACTTTGAGGAATAAAGGGAAGAATATAATTTTGTAATTAAATTATCGCGGGGCAAACACTCTTGTTACTTTTTGAAGAGGTTTTTGGGTTTATGATATTTGTAAAGAAAATAACTAAGACAAGTAGTAAGTGTTTGTACCACTGAATGTTTTATTCTACTTTTCGGTGTAGGTTACGTTTTTTTTCTCCTCGTTTCCTTTAAAAGTGTAGCTTAAGAGGGAAGCATACCTTTGGAATACCTCATACTAGTCAATACAAAAAGAGAAAACGTTTTTCCACTAAACTTCTAAATATATTACAATCTCAATTACTTTTTTAGTAGGTTATTGACACGATGAAAGACTAGGTTTATAGGTTTTCCTTTTTTCAAAATTTGCAATTAATTCAAACTTATAGGCAACAATTTTTTTTTTAAAGCGAATCCCTTGATTATAACTCCGAACCTTGATTATATTAGGCTAAAGCGATCGACATCAAAATCCAAGTGATTTGTTAAGATTTAGTTAGTGGAAATTTCATATAAAAAGTACCTATTGTCAGTTGCGAGCTGCTACTTCCCTCTTAAGGGGATGCCCTGATTCGAGTCGACCACACGCCACTTTGACAGAGACACGATTATGCCTCCACGCACGAGAAAAAGAGATGCAACACTCTTCGGGAATGGCTTTTTTGGACAAATTTCGAGAAATACCTAACTTAGTGAAGTTTTTTTTATATTTCATTAAGTGAAATTTTAGATGAGATAAAATACTATAGTATTAACCTTGCCTCTGTCGTAAAATAATGTATTGTTTGAGTAGGCTGAGTAATTACGGCTGTGGTCTTCTACAAGGCGGAGGTACTTCCCGAGTTGGGCTGCTCCAAATTCGAGCGGGATGACATTTCGCTGTGCCCTACCTCACCAACCTACCTTACCTTTGTAAAATGTAAGGTCTGTGTTGATCTTTATCGAAGTACAAAGAGAAACCGTGCACCCACGTTGAATATGCCCCCTGCAGCCGTCATTCCATAGAAACTTGTCAAGCCTTCTATACATTCCGATTATAAATAATTAGATTGGCGACCGGTTACCATAGCGGGTAGAGACACTGCCTACGAAGCTGAAAGTCCTGGGTTCGAATCCCGGTAAGGGCAAATATTTGTGTGGTGAGCATCAATATTTGTTTACGAGTCTTGGATGTTTTCTATGTATTAAAGTATTTACTTATATCTATTAAATATATCGTCGTCTAGTACTCATAACACAAGCCTTATTAGCTCAGTACGTAGTGCGATTTGTGTAAGATTGTCCCCGAATATTTAGTTATTTATTGTTATTATTTATTATTGATATGATACTTGAATGACAAAACTCTCTTTATTAAGCGTATCTACATATATAAAGTGTTTTAATTAGGTACATATGTGTGTCTGTAAAATGATTTATGATTTTTATGAACTACTTTGTGGAATTCCATGCAGTTCGAGTTTTTTCACTATAGTTGGTTTGTTGTATTGCAACTGTGCGCGTGGGTGGGAATTTTGACTGCATGCAAAACTACATGACCGGCACATTCTTCAGCGAAATAGTAAAGGTACGAGATATATTACGTTCTACAAACTTGAGTATAAAATTTTAATTCAAAATAACAATTCACCGGGCATAAGAATAACCACATATTTTTTAAATCAAATTCAGAAGCGTTTCAAACCTTTCTGTAACTGTTTTCCCCGAAAATAACAATTGACCGACATAAAAACCAACGCGACCTAACTCTATTTGTCTCTGCCACACTGAAGACCGGAAACGTCACCGGGCGCGGAAATGCCAACATTTACATAAAAACAAAGCCCGTCACTTAAACAGATAAAGGCAATCACACATCTTCCGGTTTTGTAGGGCAGATGAAAAAATTACTCGCGCGGCAACGGGGATGGGGGTTAGTGCTGAAAATCGCGAGTTAGGGTGTTGCCACATTAACTTATCAATCGCCCTGACCTGTAGGGAGTGTGCTCTTGGGCCAAGCGCACACTACGATTTTTGTCGTCTATAATCGCGTCGCAAAAACGCAACGTATGTGTTGCGCGCACTGACATATAAACACCTACGTTGCATTTTTGCGACGCAATTATCGCACGACAAAAAGTTGCAGTGCGTGAGCAGCCTTATAATTGAGATTATTTATGAGTTGGCCGAATTGTATAGAAAGAAAGAAAGAAAATATGTTTATTTAGCATATAAGAAATAAAAGACAAGAAATTGCAGACATAATCATATCATGCTAAAATGGTCGCCACTCAGCTTTGTGCCGAAATAAGCCTTTAGGTTATATTTTGCAACGCCGATTTTCAGTGGCGCCTGGCTACCGGGGTAATTATCACTTTCTGGTTGATTTCATCTACAAATACAATTTTACATAATTTAACTAAGACATGCAGTAAAATAAAACATATTAGGGAGTGTATAAGTGTTGTGTTGTTCTGTGATTTATGTATCATCGACGAGCAATTGTCAATAAGTCCATGCATCGTTGGATGATCGGTCGTGTGGCATTGTCAAAAAAACGAATTTTTGGATTTGTAATGGCGGATTTGAGATGCTATCATGTGAGCTTTAAGAGTCCCCATTACGATCGACTCTCAATACAACGTAGTGTTATTCTCATTTTAAAACGACTGGAATAACATGAGACGTTTTTACACAATGGTATTCGTCGTACATAGGTCGGAAACTAATTTCTGTTTCTAGAAATTACAACCGAAAATAATATAGAAGAAGTTTATATAAAGTTGTTTTCTCGCTTTTTTTTCTAAAAGGTGATTACTAGAGATGCAACGGATAGTGGTTTGGCCGGATACCGGATACTGAATATCCGGCGGTGCAGCTGGCCGGATATCCGCTATCCGACCGCCGGATATTCGGCCGCAATTATACATGCCTAAAATGAAGCAAATTCGAAAGCACCCGTGCGCGGCGCTCTGTGTAGGTTGTAACTTGTCACTCGCTATGGCAGGCTTTGATAGAATAGAAATATGTGCCAAACGTATGTGTGTGTGTTAAACTAAACTGGCTTTGACAATTGATTACTTTGTTGTTCGTTATTTATTCAACTTTATTTTACCTACTGTAGTTCTCATTTTACCATTGTAATATTCTAGGCCTATACATTACTTTTAATACCGAAAAAAAGTTATATTTTCGGTATAAAATACTATCCGGTATCCGGCCGGATACTATGCCACTATTCGGTATTCGGCCGGATACTAAAATTGAGGCCGGATAGGCCGGATACCGGATAGTGACCGGATATCCGTTGCATCTCTAGTGATTACCAAATATATATAAAACATTTTGACTAAAAGCACTCCAAGTATTTTTATATTATATTAACGTATATTTCTGAAAGGAGAATAAACCAGTCATCCTCATGTAAAATGTCAAATCGCTTCTCCCGTGCACCATAACAGCTCCCAAACCCACTACGATATTTCACCCTCCACAACTGTCAAACAGAAGGGTTTCTCTGAATTAGATTTGGCAACAAAGAAACGTATTAAGTGTTGTTTGGTGTTGCCATTGTGATCCTTTGCGGGAACTGTGGGGATATTCCTAATTCGGTATTTTTTGTGCTTATATCGATATCGGTTCTCAGTTCTTAGACAGTGCATTATTCATGTGTAAATTTATTGGAGTAATGGTGTTATTAAAGATTTTGTCTCCGAAACATTTAATTTTTTAATTAACTAACTTAAATTAAAACTACGTTAAATCTAAAAAAAATCCCTTGAGGCATTGTACCAAGAATGCTGGCGGCATTTCCTCGCTGAATTGCAATGATGATGGGTTGCGTGACAAAGCCGATCTTATCCCATACATTTATTGGGTTAGATAGAGACATATATTTAGAGTCGCAAGCGTCCGTAAGCTACAGTGACAACTTACTGTGAGGCGGGCCGTACTCTTGTTTGCCACTGACGTCGTCAAAATTGGGGTCGACGTAGCACGTCTCTTTCTTCTATATCTCCCTTCACCTTATCATTCGAATACTCACTCTTCACAATGTGCATCGTCCCTCACGCAGTACACCCACCAAAATGTGATGTCATCGGAGGGGTAAACACGTAACTTTTCGAACGAGCGTTAGGACAAATCAACTGTAATTTTTCCACACAAAAAGTGAAATTTAGACATGCACAAAGCGTTATCAAGTGTCATGCGTTTTTCGAGCTTAGGTACTAACGGGGCTTGTGCGATTTGTGTTAAATAGTCCCCGAATACATATTTATTTATCAGGCAGTCGGTACGCTCGTTTGCCACTATCGTCTGAAAAAGTTTCTCGAATAGACCCTCTGGTCACAGTTAAGGAAAACCAAAATAAAATGTAATAGTCCAGCGACCCTCGACAATAAATGGTGGCCTGACGTAGACTAATCACCCATCCGAAGCGGGATCAGAAAAGGAGGGAAATGTTTGCCGACAGTCTAATTACAAAGTGAACTGGACGGCGGTCGTTTTAAATGCAACCTAAGCATCAGCACAGAGTCATTTATAGCTTCTAAAGGTAAACAGGTTCACTGTCTAAGTGATGACGTTAGCTGTCAGTTTTTGCAATAATACAATCATAGAGAGAAATTGGGTACGTCGACAAGCATAACTGAACAACCAAAATTATTACAATTTTAGTTCCTGTTTGTTATCGACATGGTCATCTATTTTGGAAATAATATATGATATGATAATGAAGCAATACAACGGCCGAAAAGTCAGGAAGTGTAAAAATATTTGTATTTTTTATATGTTCCCATTGTCTCAAAATTCCGAACGCGATTTTCCGCTAGGTGTTTAAGTCATTTATTGACATAAGTATTCATATAAAATACATTATCAATATAATTACTAGCCTAACTATGTACATCCTGACTACTAAAAAAAAAAACCCTACATATTTACAAATAAAAAACCGGCTAGATCTGTACCGTGCGGCAAAATAGGTATTATATCCTGATATTTTTTAAATACCTTCAGTGGAACATGGTTTTCGGAATTATGAAATTAGGAAAAATTAATGCTTCTGGACCAGTTACTCTTCGGAATTTTTTAGAGTATACCCACCCGCGAGGACAAACATTTTGTGAAAAGATAAAACACATCCTATTTCCCAGTTCGCCACCCGTCCATGAATGAAGAATGGCGAATTGCTGATTGTCAGAGACCCAATTCCAAACGCGTTTTTGTTTTGTTGCATTCCAAGTCGATGACGACCAATTCAATGACGACCGGTTAGCCTAGTGGGTAGTGAGTAGTGACGCTGCCTACGAAGCTGAAGGTCCTGGGTTCGAATCCCGGTAAGGGCAAATATTTGTGTGATGAGCATGAATATTTGTTTCTGAGTCACGGAAGTTTTCTATGTATTTAAGTATGTATATCCAATATACAACGTGTTAATAAAATAACGCAAAACCTGAAAACAGTTTGTTCAGAATCGAGCATAGAATGCGAAAAAAATAAAAAATAAAATTTTTGACAAGATTTATTTTTTACATTTGTATGGAGTGTTGGCCGACTGGGGCGACCTGCTCCATACAAATATAAAAAATAAATCTCGTCAAAATTTTTATTTTTATTTTTTTTGCATTCTACTCTCGATTCTGAACAAACAGTTTTCAGGTTTTGCGTTATTTTATTAACACGTTGTATATATCGTCGTCTAGTACCCATAACACAAACCTTAATGAGCTTACTATGGGACGAGGTCGATTTGTGTAAGATTGTCCCCTAATATTTATCTTCTTCTTCTTCTACCTAGCGTTATCCCGGCCTTTGCCAGGGTCCGCTTTCCTACTCGCTTTCCTCCACTTTGCACGATCCTGGGCGTCTTTTTTTCCCCCTAATATTTATATTAAAAAAAAAAAAAGTCACAATGCCCTCCGGCGCTTCTGGCCCACTTACCTAGCTCCCAACGGAACCTAAATGAGAGTTGGTCTGATGAATGGTCTGCCGCAGATACCCCTCCTGAACTTTTTGAACTGGACAGCTGCTCACTACACGGTAGAATGTAATTCATTATAAAAACAGTGTACATATTTGAGTTGTAATTGCCATACTATAAATAAAATAAATACAGTTTTTTAACTTCTGTCAAACGACAGCGCGAGTTGTTTGCGGAAGAGGATCCAATTGTTCACCAGCTATGATTCATGATTGAAAGCTCCTTGGTATTTTACTGTAAGCTTATAAAAGTAATGTTTAATACATTGATGGACAGTAGACGCCTATAGGCGTAATTCAATTGTTATTTCTATTGTGTCTGGAGTAGTGTCCATCAACGTGTTAAGAAATAAATCAATTAATTCTTGTGACAAAATTTAATATCTTACTAATATTATAAATTATAATATCGCTAAACTTAAGTGGCAGTGGGCGGGGCACATAGCACGTAGAACCGATGGCCGTTGGGGTGGAAAGGTTCTCGAGTGGCGACCACGTACCGGAAGGCGCGGCGTGGGTAGGCCCCCCGCAAGGTGGACTGATGACCTGGTAAAGGTTGCTGGAGTCCGCTGGATGCGGGTGGCGCAGGACCGGTCACTTTGGCACTCTTTGGGGAGGCCTATGTCCAGCAGTGGACGTCTTTCGGCTGATATGATGATGATGATGATTATAAATGCGAAAGTATGGATGCTTGTCTCAATCACGCTTAAGCGGCTTAACCGATTTGGATGAAATTTTGTACGAAGATATAAGAAAATATAGCATAGTTTTAATCCCGGATTCACGCAGACGAAGTCGCGGGCGGAAGCTAGTAATCCAATGAATAAGAATACGAAGTGCAGCGTACTCCTAAGGAAAACATTTAGGTATTTTATTAAAATAGTCGTACTTTCTTCAACACGGCATTTGTTTTCATTGATTGTTTTACTAAGAATAGAATAGAAAAACTTTATTCAACATCACATAACAATTCAAGTTACAAAAAAAAAGAAAAAAAAAGTTGCTAAGCTATTTTATATATAAGTCTTAATTGAACTATTTGACCATAGGGACATTTTATACCCTCATAAGCCTTGATTGTATCTGATTTGCATTGCGATTGCAGCGACTTGCTCCTCAATTACAAATAAAAATCAGTACCTACTCCAAAATTGTATTTTGGTTATAATATGGCGGACGTTTGACAGTCCTTATTATTGGCTAAGGGGATAGGTACTTAGTCAATATACGTAATTTAATGATTTTTTTTACAGATCAGTATTTATTCTTTAAATAATTCGTGATAATGGCCGTGAATTGTTCGCATAAGAGCGAAATACGGGCATTAAATATACGGTCCCTGTGTGAGTGTGAGCTAAATTGAGACGGAATTGGAATTGAAATTGATTTTTTAGTTGCAAAATGTATACCCTGAAGTAAAAACCTTGTTGTTTTGGATAAGCGCATATAATTCCGTATCAGGAAAACGAAATTCCGCGCCGCGACCCAAGCAAACAATTTAGATAGCGAGTATCATTCAAAGGGTTTGAAACATAATATTTGTGGAAAAATATTGTTGCCGTCATGTTTTATATAAACGTTTCGATATCGCGATCGGGTCTAATTGAATGTTGTATTACAATACAATACAAATACTCTTTATGCACACCTCAGACGTAACACTCACAAAGATAAACAAAACAATAATTTATGTAGGTAGGGGTAGACAACTGGCGCTTGGGTAACGGAGTATTTTACCGAATAGAGGTGTATTTTTCTGATCTCATTTTTGTCCTTTGTTTCCGACCTCAATCAAATTTTCACACCACAACTTGCTCTGCAGGTTAGAGTGCTGTACGCTGTCGCGAAGCCACTTCTGGTCACTCTCATGGCCGCGAATGAGTACCTATAGCACTCTAGCTTAGGTATCTGTATTAGCATATATTATGCAACTATGAACCTACACATACAGCTTCCGGAATCCTGTATATATCTTACATATGAGCTGCCGCCTTATGCGTACCAGCTCCATGTGAGATGTGGGGACCTTCGTCCCCAAAAATGTCCTCCACCTCCCCTTACAGACATCCCTTACCACACAACTGATACTGTACCAATTCACACACTATATTGTTCCAGTTATAATTACCCGGGTGCACCCTTGATTGATGACGACATGGCCTGAGGCTGAGACTACCGAACCTGAGACCCTGTTGTTACACTTGTTACTAATCCTCTCACACTAAAGAACTCCACGACTAAGAACTGTGTTATCGCATGTACGTGACATGTAGGAAAACCTTATTCGTATACATAATATACCGTCACGCCTCCCAAATAGAATAAGACCTGTGGACGCACATAAATACATCACATCATGAACAATCATCGACCGAGCTGTGTAAGCACATGAACACACGTGTAAATGAACCAAATCGTTACAATGTCATAGGATGCATTGAAAGTGATTATGGAAAGAGCTCACCCTGGTTTTCCTCCAAATCTAACACTACAAATCTGCACTTAACTGTTCGTACGCAATATAGCCGTTAGGAACTCTGAGTACTCGCCTACCCGTCAACATTGTTATAAAAAGATTGTGGGTGTTGCTACATGAAATAAACCGGCTGTTTGAGACATGATAATTAACATCAATGTAAATACTATCGTGAATCATGACTATTCACGACATACGCAGTTGAATGCCAAGAGCGATCCTGCGACGCCCCCGCTTTACAACGCGGAGCCGGATGTCGTGGGTTTAGCCGGTAGTCCAGCTTCGGTTAGTCCATCGTACCAGTCCTGTCTGACAGGACAGGACGGACAATAGATACAGTTGAGAATTAAAATTTATTGATTGCAATTGAATACCGACTAAAGTCGTCTGAGCTTCCAAGGATGCGCTGTGATGGGAGTGAGACCGGTCTGACAATGTCTCGCTGTGTCGAATCCTCAGATCAATAAGGACCCATTCATTATATTGATTTAAACTTTCACGATTCTCACACATTATTTATACAAAACGGGACTTAATCGCGTATAATTAACTTATTTTATTTATATAATTAGTGTTGTATGTCGGCCGGGTGACAACCCTAGTGTACAAGTGGTTAATAAAGACCAAATGCGGGTAGTTCGGAAAACCCGCGCAGCAACAAGATGTTGATACCCGCTCAAGCCAGTTGTCCCGTGACCATGGATGTTGCAACACATCCGAAACGTCGGGAGACCTCAGTGAGGTAAATAAAATAAGTTAATTATACGCGATTAAGTCCCGTTTAGTATAAATAATGACCCATTCATTGTCCAGAGGGGTAATTTATTTAATCTTATGGCATACTTTGTTTCGCCTTTAAAGTTTGTTAGTCTTTAGCACTACCCAGGGGACATGTGCAGGGTTGTGGTAGGTAGCTCCTGCGGACGCGAGTAATAGTTGTCTCCCTCCAGAGGGAAACCGTAATGGTACGAACGCGCGTTGGGACAATTAATCTGCCATTATTCCATATAAAATTAAGTGATCGACCTGCTGGTTGCAAACTTCCATTCCGTACCTACTCTGGCATCCCGAACGGCATCGGCTGTGTAAACACTTTCATTTAATCAAAATCATCATCATCCTCGCCTTTATACTTCCATCCATACGTTCATGTATTAGTGCTATTTTGTATGTTGATGACCACTTAATACGTGGTAACTGAGTTATTAATTAATTATTTTATGAATTCCCACTGGCCTTTACATATGGATGAAACATACAACATTGGAGTTACAATAAACGTTACCTATTTTAATTCCTAATCACAAAAGCTTGTGCTACTGTTACTTACTTTATTTTTTCTGAATCATATCAGAATTTACTACACCTATCTAGCCTAAACCCATTCACAAAACTTTTTATGACGTACTATGCCGAATTCTCGAGCCGTGAAACTCTAGGGCGAAAAATAAAATAGGACGGCGACATATGGGCGGGCTGATAAGCTCGCTTACACGAAATATTGACAGCGGATCAGCTGCATAGACGCGGCTTTATTGTGTCTGTGCGCCATATAGTGGGTCAGGGCGGGGTTTCACTTGTCGACTGTGATTTACCTGGAAGTTTAGAGCTTTTCGGTTTTGGTTTTTACTCGCTTACGTGCACGATTGAATTAGTGTACTTGAAATGAAATATGAGATGTATTGTCCGAGTGATTATTACAGGTTATGTACCTATACTTACTAGGGTAAATAAATAAATATTTGGGGGCAATCTTACTCAAACCGACCTAGTCCCAAACTAAGCTAAGCTTGTACTATGGGTACTAGGCAACGATGTATATGTATATATTCTTATGTAGATAAATAATAAATCAGTCTATATACGTCCCACTAATGGGCACAGGCTCATGGATGAGAGGGAACGGGCAGTAGTCCCCACGCTGGCCCAGTGCGGGTTGGGGACTTCACATACACCTTTGAATTTCTTCGTGGATGTATGCAAGTTTCTTCACGATCTACTCCAGGCAAAATACGGTTTTGAAAAACATTAATTTATAATAGCGTTTTTTTTGTTGATTTCATTTGAAAATGTTATTCTAAGATGATTTAGTCAAGAATCCGACAAACTTTCCACCCGGAATTAATTATGTAGATTTAAATGAAGCATGCATTATCTTTTTTTGTACGATTTATCTTGAATATTATAGAGCAAATGTAAATGAACCAAAATAAAGACAAAAACATTTATTAATATTTTTACTGACTTTTCAGAAGCCAGTTAACTTATCATTTTTTCGATGTCTGAAATTTTGTCGGATTTTGTCGCTGGGTAATTGATAATATATCCGTTATACATAAAAAATAAGCTATTATAAATTATTTCCAAAATTGTCATTTTTTCCATACAAGTTGTCAGTTCATTGCCTGGACTAATGTTTTTCCTTCACCGAAAAGCAAACGGTAAATATCAAATGATATTCCGTACACAAGTTCTGAAATTCATTGGTACGAGTCGGTATTCGAACCCACGACCGCCGTTTGACAGCCGCATGCCTGAACCGCTAGGCTACCGTAGCTTATGTAGATAAATAAATACTTAAATACAGAGAAAACATCCATGACTCAAGAACAAATATTCGTGCTCATCACACAAATAAATGCCCTTACCGGGATTCGAACCCAGGACCTCTTGATTCGTAGGCAGGGTCACTACCAACTAGGTTAATTTAGCTTAGTTGGTAGTGAGCCAGCCGGAAAAGCGGTCGTCAATGCTCGTTAAAACGCTCCTTTTTATTTTGTGAGCTTTTACCTAGAATGCTTATTACAAATGAATGCTTAAGTCCTAGTGCCTTTAATCTACTCTGTAATCGCAATTTTGTACTAGTCTTGTCAGAAAAAAAATCGTTTTTTTATATGGCAACATTAATACCATTGTTAAATATGTCATACGTGTTAAATTAGCATGATGTCCTAATCTTGATACCTGATATGGTAACTATGTAAGTTACTGTGTTATTGCTCAAAGGTTAGCTGGAAGAGATCCCTTATAGGGATAAGCTCGCCTTTGTACTTTGATCTATTGTTATTGTGTACAATACAGTGCTTACAGACATATAATTTGGACTGTTATTGCTTTCTAAGAGAATTAATGGCTGGCTTGCTGCTAATGTTAATTCACATTGAAGAATAACATAAAAAAGTTCAATTATTATGTCTCGTCAAAATTTAAATTTTGGAGGGTGGTTTTGTTTAATCTTCCTAAATATAAAGTGGAATGAAGTTAAAGAGTTTTATTTTATATAACCTTACTTCCTTCTGCTTGATCAAATCCATTGTGTAAATTGAAGAAAAACAAGCTTCTGTCAAAAAAAAACATTTTTGGTACAAGCTTTTATTGCTGACTGCACTTTTCTGTATACCATCATCAACTACTCATTGAGACGACTCTAACGAGCCGAAACTCAACGGGGTTACGTCGGTTAAGTACTGAATTCCCATGGCCACCTTCTGTCTCCATCATCAGATCAGCTCAATGGTACCATAATATTGAATTGTCATCCAAACTATACTTATACCCAAAATTTCAGCTCAATCGGTCACCGGGAAGTGGGTCAAATTTAACTTGCAAGATTTAATTAGAGACAGATAGACAACGGGACAGGTGAAACGAAATAAAAGCTTATATTAACATTATCATCAGTTGTTTGCAGTTGCCGCTTTTTCTAGGCTCATCTTTCCCTGGCCAGACTCTAGTTACTCGTATTTATCCGCCCCGTGCCTTAGATGTGTCAGGATAAAATCCAGTCTATAAAGTAAACGCGCTGAAACTAGGTGCGAACGTTACGGGGTAATGGGAATTTCACAAAGACACCTCAGTTCAGTTCGATGCAAATCACGTAGCATATTACTTTGAATCTAGTCGCGCTCTGATTATGGTCTCGAATAGCTAATGGTCTAGGTATTCTAGAGGTTTAGCTACAAATAATAGGTTATAGGTATGAAGGCAGTTAATAAGTTTGAATTTGGAATTATAAGTGTCTCTGTCTAATGGAGAAATAGCTGGCAACTCAGATTTTGTGTAGCTATAGTGACTGTGAGCTGTAGAAAGCCTGCTTTTATTTAAAAAAAATTGTTTGAATTCCGAAAAACTTAATCGACAAAGAGAGTTATATAATAGGGATGTAGACTCAAAATGTAATATAACTTCAAAAGAAAGAAGGCAAAAAAAATATGCGTAATGACGAAAATCCCATTTAAATATCTCAAAAAATTACGAAGCTACAACAGTTTTAATGTTGCTTGTTAGAGAGAGAAAAATGTAGTACTTAATAGCAAACGTTACATATGAAGGTGCGTTTTGCCGAAAAGCTTTGCTCTTTTCTCCATTTGACTACATTTTTGAACCCTTTTCGAGAAAATACAACATTATAGATTATTTTATTTAGTGACTACACCCGTAGGGGTGTAGGTATTAACGAATTGCTCACAAAATTTCACGAGAATCGTATGAGAAATGCGACCTGAGGCTCTAGTATAAGTTTTACCGAAACAAAACTTTACGATCGCGTTTGAGTTTTACCCTCAATTTGTATGGGATTTGACAGCTAAACGCGAACGCGGTCGTAACGTTTTGTTTCGGTAAAACTTATACTAGAGCCTCTGTAGGTAAAAGAGATCAGCCGGACAGCGGCCGGACAAACGAAACATATTTTTTTCCCAAGCTGAAACGGGGATCTTCATTCTTTACGCTCGCACTTTCAAAAGTGCCTTTACACTTTTGACGACCTCCAGACCGACCAGTGGTTGACCCTTGTGTCACCTGATGGTAAGTGACGACCCACAAAGTAGCATTGCTACGCTCTATGCCTTTCCTGGTCAGGGGAAACAAAATAAACGTCAAGGGACGGTGGTAATAGTAAAATCAAATCAAATCAAATCATTTATTTCGAGTAACAAAACTCATAATACATTTTTTCAATTAAATTCATACAAATACAAATATTAAAATTAAATTAAATTAAATTAAAAATTAAAAATACAATACAATTTCAAATAAGTAATATAAAATAAAATGAAAAGTAAAGAAAGCCTCCGGCTGCGTATTTATCGGCCTTGTGTTTAGCTCGAGTAACCAGTAGGTATTTGTTACCTGAGTCGCCCAGGCTAGGAAAGCCGACAAGGCTTGTAATTTTACTTTGGCATAAATACTAGTACAGTCAGCATCATATATTTACTAGCAGCCAGAGTAGCCAAATATATCGGAACACGTCTTTATTACTAGAGGAGTAAGGAAGTGTTACGATATATTTGGCTACTTTGGCTGCTACTAACTATGTGATGCTGACTGTACGTTTCTATCATTACTCTGTATCAATAAAGGGATGTCCTTGTAAGTATAGAGAAACTTTAGATGTTATGTGTCAGCAGGTGTCTTATTTAATAGTTCGCTGTCAAATTGTCACGTGTGTATCTCCCCTAAGCCTAGCCGTACCGTGCGTATCGGGGTGATTTAATAAATATCAGTGACACCAGTAGGGGGATTCGCGCGAAAATAGCAAAGTGATGGTTTCACCCAACTATGGTCCAAATGAATTCTCATATTACTTGTTCAGATGGGACTATTTTCATGGGTGAACTTAAAAGACAGGCAGTAACACAAATTTAAATAAAAAAGTATAAATTGACTAATAATAAATCGATATAAATATAAACGAATGAGTTAGTTTTGGACCATATCCTCGTAAGGCCCAGGGGCCTAGTCATATGACTTATTCTCTTAAAGGCATTTAGATAATATTGAGTTGGAATAGAGCTGCATTTGTTTTGTTTCGATCGCTTTTAAAAACAAATGAAATTCAACTTTATATCCGACGCAAAATTATTCAAATTTCAATGCCATTTTGTAATGTATAGTGGGCCTTAGGAGGACAGTTGTGATTTGGTTGGGTAGTGAACTATAGTTGTGTACCTATAGGTTACGTTTACTTTCGAATGGTGATGTCTTGCTTCGTAAGTACATGGTGTTGTGTATTCGGTAGAGAAAAAGGTTGCTCAGAGCTCCCGAGGACGATCTGTGTTTATATGGATTTGCATTTGTCTTATGGGGCTTCTAAACGGGCAACATTGTTACGGCAATGTGTGGCCGGCAAGTATGTGCATCTTGCTCTAGCGTACAAAGTCAGCGAAAGACAGCAATAGTTGCCGGCCAGAAATTGCGGGAAAATGGGGCCCGTTTAGAAGCCCCATTACACAGCAAATCTTCAATTCATTGAAAGGTCAGCAAGGTTTATATGATGTGTCCTTTTTCCCCCTTTTATAATAGGTATAAATTAGGCTCAATGAGGTTTGAACCCTCGACCTCAAGAATGAGAACCACTAGCTTACTGACTATACACCGTTTATTCCTTTTGTTTGATATTGTATATAGTTTAGTATCTTATTTTTTTTTCTTCTGAGCAATAAAGTGTCATAATAAAACTCTATCTCCCAAATAACACGATTCAAATTTCACTGACCAAATTTTTGTATAGTGCGGCATGCTAGGATCTTAATTTGCAAATAACACATGTAGCTAATGGCTTCCAATAAACAGTCCTAATCTGATACCACTAATTGTAATCCCTTATAAACATCCCACTTAGCCCACTACGCAATACAATATTGGATACGAACATAATAGCCTCGTGTTAAGCTTATTACTCCCTTGTGTATAATTACATAATGCCATAGGTAAAGTGTTTTATTTGTTAAACATAAGTGAAGGCTGCATGCTGCATAGAAACAGAGATTTTTTTTTTATGTTGTCACTATGTTTTGTTGATTGGCTTAAATAGAAATTTAATTACAACATAATGATTTGATTATTAAGTAAATAAAGCATTGCGAATTATATTATGATGAATTTAGAATTGGCGTACAAAAACATTGGCTTAAATATCTAGTCTTGAATTACATTATAACATATGATTTGATTATTATTAAAGCATTGTGAATTATATTATGATGTATTAGCTTCTGCCCGCGACTCCGTCCGCGTGGAACTCGTTTATATCGCAGCTCCATACAAACTTTTACCCCCCCATTTCACCCCCTTAGGGGATGATTACGGGGATAAAAACTATCCTATGTTACTTTCCATCCCTTCAACTATCTCCACTTAAAAAATCACGTCAATTCGTCGCTCCGTTTTGCCGTGAAAGACGGACAAACATACAAATAAACAAACACATACACTTTCTCATTTATAGATTTGGAAAACATTAAGCTTTAGGTAACTTTTTTATTATTTATTAAGAAACCAACTGTCTTACATAATAAGTGTACAGACTACTTTTTTTGCATAAAATGTTCCATATCTTTATGAGTTTAATCCATCTACTACAATACAAAATTACCTAACTCTAACTTTAATCGCCTCTAGCCGTTCCTGGGGGCCTAGACAAGGTTACAATCGACAAGCGCTAACGCCAATAGAAAACGAATAAAATGTATGGGAATGACAGATGTTAACGAAAAGTGTTTCGTCGGCATCTGTCATTCCCCTACATTTTATTAGTTTTCTATTGGCGTTAGCGCTTGTCGAATGTAACCTTGTCTACGGCCCCAGGTGCAAAAGCCCCATAATACCGGCGGCATTTCCACGCTGGATAGCCATGGAAAGCCTTTGCACCAGAAACGACTCAGAGCGGTCCCCCTCTATTAAATATATCGTCGTCTAGTACCCATAACACAAGCCTTATTTGACCTTACTAAGGGATTTGTGTATAAGATTGTCCCTTATTTATTTAAATAAAAATAGCTTCTGCCCGCGACTCCGTCCGCGTGGAACTCGTTTATATCGTAGCTCCATACAAACTTTCACCCCCATTTTAGAGAAGTGGGGGGTTAGAAAGAAACAAAAAGTACCCTCCATCCCTTCAACTATCTCCACTTAAAAAATCAAGTAAATTCGTCGCTCCGTTTTGCAGTGAAAGACGGACAAACAAACAAACACACACACTTTCGCATTTATAATATTAGTATGGATGGATGCTGAGGATTATAGACGCCAATTTATATCTTCTTTTTTTAAAGCCAGCGTGAACAAATAAAAATACAATATAACCGATGCCAATCGCCCAGTCTCCTTCACATAAGGGCAGACGGTTTACATATATTATATGTAAGTATGTGACTTTGCGAAAATTGCGAGAACAAAAGGTGTCTTACCGCGGCCGAGTAATTAAAAGATGGGATTCCGAGCCGACACGAGCGTTGTCCGAGAGGATTACGTGACCTTGGTTGAACGGTCCGTGTAATTGGCGTCCATTTTTAGGGTTCCGTAGCCAAATGGCAACTAACAAAAAAAAATTTTTAGGGGTGCACTCCATACATAAAACTGAAACACAACCTTTTTTTTTTCATTGCAAGCCCACGTGTGGCACATCAATCGAGAGGCCTTTCAAAATAAATATGAGGAATAGAGTCGGAGATAATCGGCTCGAAAGTCACTAAAATTGTGTCCCCCCCTCTAATTTTTGAACCGTGTATTTTAAAAATATGAAAAAAATTATGGACATGTCTTATTAAATTCTTTCAGCGAAAATTGTTTTGAACAAGATCGGTTCAAAGGTTTTTGAGATATCTCTAAAAAACTGCCTTCCTTAAAGAAAAGAACGTAAGTGCCATAAGATTTCAGTAACGATACGACCTTTTTAATAGGCACGGAACCCTTCGTTGTGCGTGGTCCGACACGCGCTGGGCCGCTTTTTTTTATACTACGACGAAACAAGTCCCCCGTGTGGGGTCGGGTTAGAATAGCACCTATCCCTTTCTTCCTGTGGGTGTCGTAAGAGTCGTACTTAGGGAACAGGGTTGAAGTGTGTTGTCGGCGATGGGCTAGCCACCTATCACTGCGAAGTCACATTTTATAAAAAAAGATATACCCACATTTATGCTAAAAGGGACATACTGGAACTTAAGTTACATGTGGTCTGCCTACCCCTTTTGGGAATTAAGGAGTGAATGTATGAACTGTAAGCAGACACTCGCCTATGGACGCTCGACTTCAGAACAATAACAAGCGCGCTGCCGACCCTTTAATGATTTGAGGATTCGTTGTGTTGAACTGGAGACAAGTGTAGGTCTCCAGTCTCACCCACCAGGAACACAACACGAAATACCCACAAAGCAAGTTGTGGTGATAGGTGGTCAGATATATCGCTGCCACTTTAACCCTTGCATAAAGAGAGAGAAAGGGATGGAGGTGCATTATAGGGATGTGCATTATATGGACCCAGTTAGACCAATAACATTTCCACTGCCAGTAACCCGCCCAGCAGGTGCCTACGTCGTAGTCAGTTTCCGCTACGTATAAGTACGAGGAAAAACACAGGATCGGCTACGAGCGTAGCGCGTAGCGATTCTTGGCAGTCAGTGTGTTATATTAAGAAGGTAGTAAACCGATCGCCCCGTTTAACACATAGATAATAAGATGTTGGGTATGGAAAATTAAAAGTGTCACATTATTCGTGTTACTCACTTAGTTATTTAAATTACAGACATATATTATGTCCTAAATAAAAAGTATAGATTGTGAATTCGGCTGTTGCCTGTTTCATCCTTCAAAATGTTACCTATGGAAGATATTAAAACCAAGTTGGTGGCAATCAATCGTACGGCCCGCCCAGTATTAGAGTCGTCTGCACGCGCGACTGAAGTCCACTCTCCATACAAACGAAGTTTGGATCTCATTTTAAAACGGCATAATGTAATAACATGAAACTTTTTATACACAATGAGATCCGCTATATCTAGGTCAGAAACTAGTTTTTACATACATACATACATATAATCACGCCTCTTTCCCAGAGGGGTAG
Source organism: Epinotia ramella (assembly GCA_947578815.1). Lineage (NCBI taxonomy): Eukaryota > Metazoa > Arthropoda > Insecta > Lepidoptera > Tortricidae > Epinotia > Epinotia ramella. The sequence goes on from OX388221.1 coordinate 1,678,256, forward strand.
GCAGATATCACTGATCTCCATTTGCTACGATCCTGACAAACCCCTTAGAAACTAGGTTTTGTTGCTATAAATTGCAATAGAAATATAATAGAAAAAAAAAGCAATTAGGGACTGTATGAAAAACGTTCCACTCGTTCTATCTATATCTTTTAATTTCTAGATATCGTCGGGGATAGTGCAATACCGCATGACTAGCACTAGTAAATACTGCGTATCTATACAACGCTTATAGGGCAAATCCGCGTATTTGGCATTGGTTAATACCGCGTATGTAACAAATATAGCCAAATTAAGATTTTCTGCCAACGAACGTAAAATCTTGATTAGAATATACCAAGCCTCGTCTGGTAAAGTTGAGATTTGTGTAGATACGCAGTATTTACCAGTGCTAGTTACGCGGTTTCGCACTATGGGTGTTGTGTAGATACGCACTATTTACCAGCGCTAGTTACGCGGTTACACTATCTCCTACGATATGGCAGATCAGATCCCACTGTGTATACAAAGTTTCAAGTTATTCTAGCATATCGTTTTAAAATGAGAACTAAACTACATTTGTATGGAGAGTCGAGCATCCCGGCGACCTAAGGGTCGCCGCTTAAGCTGTTACCGCAGTTTATGGACGCCTACAACTCACATGACCGTTACGCCGGCCGACCCTACTAAAATTATAAATGCGAAAGTTAGGATGTTTGTTACTCAACCACGCTTAAACGGCATAACCGATCTGGATTAAATTTTGCACTAAGATAGTTTATAGCCCGAATCAAAATATAGATAGGATAGTTTTTATCCCGGGTCCACGCAGACGTAGTCGCGGAAGGAAGCCTGTACAGTATAAAGACCTTCCAATAATAATTTTCCAAGCGAAACGGCCCAATATAATATACCTACCAACATCCATAACCGGAAAGTTTCAACAATCATATAACGTAACAGATATATGACAGTTAATTAAAAACAAGCTTTCCAGCTTTCACACCCTTCATTACGCCCAAACACCCAGAAACTCCCAAATTAATTAAAACTACTTTTAACAAAAACAACTCGAGCCAAGTCTCTTAAAATCGCACAACTTCTCTATTTGACTTGACAAGACTTGTACACTTCACAAAATGGCGGCTTCAACTTTGGAATTCTATTTCTAGCGGGGAATAAATGGTATTTAAATATTTTAACGGGGATCCTATCACTTGACCTACTAACTTTTGCCCTAATGTTTCTTTAGTCCTAATGTTTCACTAGACCTAATGCATTTATCTTCGTAATAGTGAATTTTTCGGGTTTTCTTTGAATATCATCAAATAGAAGACATTACGTTACGTTAGGTTTGTTTTGCAATAATCCTATAAAGTTTACTATTTAAGAAAAAATACATTAGGTCTAATGAAACATTTAGGGCTAAAGTAGTTAAACGGGTTAGGCTTCGCATGCAAAACGTGAAGTAGGTATTTATTTAATCGTATGGCATACATAATTTGTTGGCCTTTTAAAGTGATTATCATTATGTCCTTTATTTATCGAACGAACGAGCGAAGCGAACGAAGTTCTATGCTTCAGCTTGGCCCGAAATTCGTTGTATGTCCGATGTCCGGTGTCTGCCCCTCTGTCCCACTGTCCCGCTGTCCAGCAGCTCTCCTCTTCTTGTGAAATTTTGGGAGACCAAAGGCCATTCGAGACTTGGTGTTATAGAATTTAAGAAAGCACTGCATAATTATTTACTAAAACAAGCATATTACTCTGTAAAGAAATATTTAAATAATACAAATGAATACATATATACTTAATGTAAGTAATGACTATAATACAATACAATACAATACAAATACTCTTTATTGCAGTTAAAAAGAGAAACAATACAATAACATGTAGGTAGAGGTAGACAACAGGCGGTCTTATCGCTGAAGAGCGATCTCTTCCAGATAACCTTTGGGTATCGGAGAAAGAGATAAAACTAGATTATGTAGTAGGTGGTGCAGAGATTATAATGTTAGTTTTTGAGTAGTTTTTAAGAAACATTTGGTACGCCGCAAGGTAGAACATAGCTGAACTTTAAGAATGCATGTATAACGAACACCTATCATACATATGGTTCACAAATAAAGTATTATATTCTATTTTACTCTATTCTAGTTTTTTTATATTGTTTTTTTTAGTAGTCACTTTTTCAATACTCAAAAAAAAATGCAAGGCTTTCGTTTTCTGCAGCTCACAAAGCCACTACATTTACATCTTAGTGTTAGTTCGGTTTTTACAATAATTATATCGAAGCGCTCCTAGCCCAGCGGCGCGGGGTCAGTCTTTGGATGGGTGACCGGCTGATGTTCGAGTGGTTAATATAAATGAGCGCTTCCGTGCTTTGGAAGGCACGCTAAGCAGTTGATCCCGACTGCTTTCTATGACAGTAGTCGTTAAGCCGAGTTAGAGGCCTTCAGGCGGCTTAAGAACTTCTAACAGTCGAGTTGCCCACTCACTTGACAAAGGGACAACTGTTACTCGCGTCCGCGGGAGCTACCTACCACACCCCGGCACGTGTCCCCTAGGTGGTACTAAAGAGTGACAAACTTTAAAAAGGCCAAAATAATGTATGCCATACGATTAATAAAAACAATAATTATATGAAGGTAAAATAGAAAACTATACATACAATACATAGAATCATAATAAAAACCCTAACCTAGCTAAGCTAAGCGCGTCTAAATCCAATATATTGCAACTCTATGGCCTTATTGAACGAGCGTGCAAAGTGAAGTTCTCCGTTTCAGCTTGGATAAAAATTATTTCGTGTAACCAACGCCAACGTCTGTCCGGCTGTTATCCTCTACGGCTGTTATTCGCTACGCGCTAATGCGGCTCACCCCGCCGGTCACCCGTCATGAAACTAGACCTCTACCTACGCTTGGTTACTACGCATCGCGGTGTCAAGATATATTTGTGGGTGCGCGTTGAGGTGAGCGGGCAGGCGCGGCTCACTCCGTGATTTCGTCGTAACGCTACAAGTACACGCCGGCCTACCGGTTCCAGCCAGCGGCGCTACCACGAACTTGGTGAGCGTGAGGTGAGCTTAAACAAGTTACAGAATAGGGTGGCAGGTCGCATTTCTCTGCCGATTCTCGTGAAATTTTGTAAGCAGGTTTGTATTGGATGTAACTAAAACACTATGTTTTTACTGAATAGTATTCTGTATTTGTATTTGTTTTTTTACAGCTTTATTTTATAAGTCAAATTCAAAATCAACGACAGTTATAAACAACGCGGCTTTCAGCCAGAGAAATCACAAAAAAGGTTCGAATACGGAACAAGGTTCAATAATTATATAGAATTGTTTTGTCGATTCAGTTATTCGATGTAAAACATTTTTAAGAGACATACTCGCGGTTCATATAGCTCACAGAGAGCTCATAGATATTATTAAAATCCTATTTTAGCTAAAATGCGTACAAAGAAAGGAACATAACACATTTTACTAAAAAGCCTCTATGCCTTTAACTTTTATGAATAGAGGGGATACTAGCCTTAAAAATCGATGTATTTGTTTGCGATCTTTGTCTACCTACTAATTTAAGTTTACCCACCGATCACGTTAAAAGTTAAAATGCATGTATTTTACGGATCTTTAACTCTAAATAGTAAGACTAAAGTCATAGATGTACTAGGTACTTATATAATGAACTTTACTTATTTAGTTAATTTGCGATATTTATTTTTCTTGTGTGAATGTAAATACGCACACATACGCACCATAACAATGTTAACTTAAGTACTTCAATTCTCATGTAAGTGAATTGTAAATATTCTTATGATTATGAGAAATAAATTGATTTAAACCGAAATACGCGGCCGGCAGTGTGTCCTACCAGTAAATAAAAATCTAGTTTCACCAACAAAATCCTTAATTTACACTCCCAACCAAACTCGGTTCTCGGAACTAGTCCAAACTAAATTAACTCCATCACCTATCTCTCGATCTTTCTCTATTCACCACTTAATTGAATACCGTCCATGCCACGCGATAATCACCCGTATTACGAGGCCATACAGGTCAAGATCCACATCCAATCCCGCCCCGTCATTACCTTTGATGTCAGCACATACATTATTATGTTATGATGGGGATATTGGGACAGATAGTGTGTTAAACGATTCTATAGTATTGTTAACGCGATTGGAGTGATAAGGTTAGCTTATAGAAATTCTGATGCGGTCACGCGATTCTAGGGCTTAAAGGGATAGGCATTAGCGTTGTACTTGCGTGATATATTAAGATATTAATTTCCGGTTAGATTTCCATGCCACCATGGCATACGTGCCTAATATTAAGGATCGAATGAGAAGCCATATCCTTGCCACCAATGATGTTATATAAAAAGAGGTAGATACGTTGTCTATATGAAATTCCGTATTTAAAAATGGCCACCAGATCTGACAGTTGAGACACGTTTATAGCGACACTGAGGCAAGATCATACAATTGGCTGAGTTTTAATGTGCCACTTTTGGAGCGCTTATAAACAATCTACCTCTTTTTTATATTACATCATTGCTTTCCACCATAAACGACGACAAACATAAATCGAGAACTTGTTTTAAAACGGCTGACGGCTTACCATAAACATTCTGCTTAATTTGGGTGGATAATTGTTTGTTTGCCCCAATCTCATATCCAATAGTTCGGGGCAAAAAGGTGAAACTATGACAAAGACAATACCACCATCTCGCTCGTTAGTGGTTTTATTTTTACCGTGGCAACTCTGATTTGACTAAGTGCCTAAATACCCTCAATTTGGTCCAGCTCTTGCACATCCTAATTGCAGTTCAATGTTTCGCATTTCGAGGGAGGGTGGGATCATCTCATTGCCACTAATAGACCTAAACGTAGATTTCTAGAAACCTATCATGGAGTTCCGCAAAGTAACGCCAACTCAATCAATTACATAGAAATGTGATTGGAAAAGGAAGCGATGCAACACACCATTTCTTGCATCAGACCGCTGAGAGCTGCATCTCTTTCTCTTGTACCGGCAAGACATAAACATTTAACGTCTCTTACATGGAGGCGTGATTTACCGAGATCGACCAGCGGCCTTAAGTTCCAAGCTACTTAACAGGTCAGGAACAAAAGCCTAGCACAACTGACGCCGCGACGCGACGAAAATCTATCTACCTTCGTCTAAAAACTACGGCGGCGTCGAGATAATATTTGTGGGTGAACGGTAAGTAAGGATAAAACACGTTACAGAATAGCGGGGCTGGGGACAACTTTTGCTCTACCCTGTGTAACCGGTCGACGATTTCAAATTATAGTTACTTACGCCCTGGCAACCATTCCCTTTGCCTCTATTTTCCTTAGCCTTCGGTCTATCAAAAAGCCCGTTTTTTTTCAACCGACGTGGACAAATGGGCGAAGTAATGGAGCATTAAGCTGGTAATTAATGATATAGTGGCTTATCGGCGGCGTTAATTAAAAGGACCACGATTGATTCGGTTTAATGAAATCGCGGTCAAGACTTATGGTATTTGACATCTGATCCCTGGGGTCTTTGGAAGAACTTATTCAATGTGAGCTTTGGGTGACTTGAGTGCAAGAAAACATTTTTTTATACTATACAAACAAACAAGCTTACGGCCTGTCTGATGGTAAGCAGACACCGTAGTCTTTGGACGCTTACGATTCCAAAAGTAAGTCAAGCACATCCTCGAGAGCTCTGGCGACCTTACTCCCCACCAGAAACACTCAACGCCAAATACGCACAAAGCAAGTAAAAATAAATGTCTTTTAATTTTTTTTATTTGATTGAGGCTGCGGTATTCTCTAAGGTGAAGGTCACTGATGTAATATTAAAAAGAGGTAGATACTTGAAAAATTATTCGCCACGGGCGGGATTCACAACCCACAACCTTTGGAATCCGTCCATTTTTTTCAATTTTCCACTATGACCGAAATTTGAAATTTCGTTAGCGGACGTTTCTGCTTAATAAAACATTTAATGTTAGTGGTAGATACGTTTAAACGTACGTAGAAACCGTGTTTAAAAATGGCCACCAAATCTGACAGTTGAGCCACGTTTAGATTTTTCCATTGATGACGCGAAACTGAGGCAATTAGGTGCGATTGACATAGTTTTAGCCTGCCAATTTTGGCGCGCTTATAACGTATCTACCTCTTTTTTATATTACTTCATTAGTTTTAACAATAATATTATAAATGCGAAAGTTTGGATGTTTGTTACTCAATCAAGCTTAAACGGCTCAACCGATTTGGATGAAATATTGCACGAAGATAGTTTATAGCCTGGATTAAAATAAAGGATAGTTTTTATTTATGTCCCGGGTCCACGCAGACAAAGTCGCGCTTACAGGGTGTGTGTACAGATGGCGGAGTTTTTTCTGTGTATAATACAATAGATACGGTTTAGGTACTTGTACTATTAGTTATTCTGTGGTTTAGGGACGTACGTATAAATCATGTTACGGTTACACAAGTCATAACTAGTAAAAGCGTTTATTATATTCGCTATGTATATTTATGTGTGCTCCAAAACGAGTTCCAAATAAAAAAACCGGCCAAGAGCGTGTCGGGCCACGCTCAGTGTAGGGATCCGTAGTTTTTGTAATTTTTTTCAAAAAGTATTCAACTTATCAAGTTCAAAATAATTTTCCTAGAAAGTTTTTATAAAGTTCTACTTTTGAGATTTTTTTTATGTTTTTAAAACTTATGGTTCAAAAGTTAGAGGGGGGGGGACACATTTTTTTTTACTTCTGGAGCGATTATCTCCGAAAATATTAACATTATCAAAAAATGATTTTAGCAAACCCCTATTCATTTTTAAATACCTATCCAACAATATATCACACGTTAGGGTTGCAATGAAAAAAAAACGTACGTATAGTGGAGGTACCCTAATAATAATAAAAAAATCACCTTTTATTTTACCACTTTCGGCGTGATTGATATACATATTAGTACCAAAATTCAGCTTTCTAGTGCTAACAGTTACTGAGATTATCCGTGGACGGACGGACAGACAAAGCGAAACTATAAGGGTTCCTAGTCGACTAACAACTAATCTAAAGACTAACGCAAACCAAAATTAAGTTTTTGAGTTTCTTCGTTTTGTCTAATTTATCAAACTTTCCAGAAGGCATAAATCGAAGTGTCATTAAGGTATCGATTGGATAAAATGATTGTAATTGTGCGGCAGCGATAGGTCGTAAGCGGCAGTAAGTGAAAAAGTTATTAATTGCAGAAAGGGGGCGTCTGCTGCGGGGGTTTTGTTAGGGTTGCCGCTCAAACCTTGTACAAATGCCAACACAGTTAACTGACCATCCTATATCTATATTGAACCTTATTTCAATGCACATAAAGTGCAGGGATGGTCAGTTAACTAAGTTGGCGATGGAAAGTCGGGTAAGGGTGAGTATGCATTGGAGCTTTGCGAGTAAGCAGATCGGTGTGCGAGGAAATAATCCACTAATAGGAAGGTGAGCGAGGCTCGCAAAAATTAGTGGAATTTTTGCTGATACTGGCGACTAAAGGGGGTCAGAAAGTCGATTAACATCATGTCACCAAAAAGCCTTGCAAAGCATAAGGGGCTCCAGTGCAGCATGAGATCTTGCAGAGGACGCATAAGAGCGCATGTGAAGGCTGTCGTAGGGTTTTTAGTGGATAGTAATACCACATAAGCCAACATTACATTAACTACAACCTAACATTAAATACCGATGACGTTTTTCATTCCAAAAACAACCCAAAGGACTTTTTTAATCCTAAAAAAACTTTAACTGCGACGGGATACCACGAAATAAATACATAATTTACTTTAAAAACAAAGTTTTAACCGACATCAATCCAAGCCACATTAATATTTCCACATTTTCATTCCACTTTACCACACGAATATTGATTATTACAGAAAAAAACCAAATCGCTGTACCTATGTGGGCCGATAATATTTGAGGAGTTCCGTCGATTCATCAAGAAAGGTAATTCTGAGACCTTTGGCACTTCATTAGTTGCTATTTCAACGGAATCATGTCCGAATCTGTGACGTACTTTTATTGTTTTCAGTACATCATTGGAGAGTTCCAGGAGTCATCTGTGGTCTTCATCATCAGATCCACTTCACCACATTTGTGATTTCCGGGTGTAAATACACAAGTTATAATAGAATATATCAAAATTACTACATATTTGAGAAGTTCCCTCAATTCCTCATGGATCCCATTTGAAAATAATGGGACCAATCTGAAAACATATACTTACAAACAATAAATCAATTGTACGAATCGGTTCATAAATGACGGAGGTCTGACGTAACACACATTCAAAAATAATACAACCGAATTGAGAACCTCCTCCTTTTTATGAAGTCGGTTAAAAATGAGTCATTTTCCATAATGTTTAACCGTAAAATAAGGCTTCTTCTTAAAACTAGCCTGAAAACATTCCATACAATACTCACAGAAAAAACAAGTCAATAATGTTATTTGTAACTAAAAACATTGCACCCAAGGAGCGACAACTTTTTCCTTGTCCGTAATGTATGTAAATTTGTAAATAGACTGCGAGACCCGACAGGCAGCCCTGAGGTACGGCGACATTGTTAAAACTTGGCCGGTGCCGTCTTACACAACTTCGTACACTTTTAAATTAAAAATAAAAGTTGAAACACATTCCGTTGTGAGCTTTGAGTTCCGAGGTAGACTTTTGTAGGCATCTGTGATTACAGCGGCCGTGAGATACTGAGAGATACTCATTTGCCTCTGTCAGTGTCTAATTCTGTTACTGTCCTTATATTTTAATTAGGTATAGCGAAGCAATCTGACCCGGATGTTCCCTCTCGTGGGGACGCGTTAATCCTGCTAAACGATTCTCAACCTGTCTCGTCACGGCTCACCACTGTTGCGTAACTAGAAGCTGAGATTCGTAATTACGCGTAAAGGCGTTCTGGTTCATTTGAGACGGGTTGGTAAGCTTCGTGAATAAGCCCGGATGAATTATTTACCTCCTATGAGGCTTGTGCTCGCAGAGGGACATGTAAGGATAATGGGTAAATACTTAATGATGACGCGAAAAACCAACATTCGTAGAGATGTTTTTGTGACATTTTTGTATAAGCATCATTTTCGATTCCTCAGTACAGTGTCCTCTTAAACATTCTTTTGAAATAGGTATTTACTGTATTTTCTACATCGTTTTTGGGAAAAACTACCTATACACCCTTGTTTATTTTTAGGTATAAAGTTCTGCACATAGTAAATAACAGGTCGATTTTCTTTTGGCTGGAAATATAATGACGTACATAGTTGAAAAGAACAGAATATAGTGACGCCGATAGTAACAAGATCTATTGTTATGATATGATCTAGCATAACCAAAAATCTATAATATTTCACTTAGTGCTTTCTGACTGACCACTGCCATCGTACGGTACAGTATTGTTGAAAGTTGACGATCCTAATAAAATTGTTTTAAAGCGAGAATATAAAAGAATGGTCATGAACGCAATACTTAGATTATCTGTGGCATAAAAATGTCCCATGGTTATGTCCAAAGTTTACAAAATAAAACAAACAGAAACTGGAGTCAAAAGTAATTTGATAAAGATGCTTTTATGGTGTTGATGTCAAGTTTGTATTTATCAATTTAGAAATGTTTCTTTGCTTGGGAGTTCGGGGTGTTTTGAAATGCTTCAGGTTACCATTATACATTTGTGAATTTCTACAGAGTTTTGTGTTTTATCTTAAAAGTATATTTTACAAAGGCATTGTAAAATTGAGTAATTTATGTCGACTTTATTTTTGAGTATTCAACTAATAACAATTAATCATGCTATGCCTCAATGCGTTTCTCATCATTCTCCTAGCGTTATTGCCAGTTGTGCTCTAGAGGAGTCCGGGGTCCGCTTTGACACCTTATCACTTAATTTGGCATAGGCACTAACTTTACGAAAGCGGCTGCCATCTGACCTTTCAAACCATGAGGTAAAACTAGACCTTATTAGGATTAGACCGGTTTCCACACGATCTCTTCCTTCACCGAAAAGCTAACGTTAAATATTTCGTACATACTCGTAAGTTCCTAAACGTACGTATAGTGGAGGTACCCTAATAATAATAAAAAAATCACCTTTTATTTTACCACTTTTCGGCGTGATTTTTTTTTTTTTTTTTTTTTTTTTTTTTTAATTAAGTATAGGTACGCATTTGACCCCTATCTCGCCTGATGGTAAGTGATGATGAGGTCGAGGGTGTTACATGCATACCTAGATAGTGCCTATTCACTCTCGTCTTGAAAAGATCCAAGTTATATGTAACTGGGAAAAGGTTGGATTGATATACATATTAGTACCAAAATTCAGCTTTCTAGTGCTAACAGTTACTGAGATTATCCGCGGACGGACGGACAGACAAAGCGAAACTATAAGGGTTCCTAGTCGACTAACAACTAATCTAAAGACTAACGCAAACCAAAATTAAGTTTTTGAGTTTCTTCGTTTTGTCTAATTTATCAAACTTTCCAGAAGGCATAAATCGAAGTGTCATTAAGGTATCGATTGGATAAAATGATTGTAATTGTGCGGCAGCGATAGGTCGTAAGCGGCAGTAAGTGAAAAAGTTATTAATTGCTAACGTTAAATATTTCGTACATACTCGTAAGTTCCTAACCGGTATGAACCTACGACCGCCACTTGACAGCCGCATGCCTGAACCACTAGACAACCGTAGCTTCAATATGTTTCTGTAAAAAAATAAAGACCAGGTTGCACTCCGGGAGTGCTGGCAGAAGTGAAAACTTGCATCAAAAAAACCTATAAACGTATTCCGCAAATCCGTATTTTCATTTAGAAATCTTAAAAATCCGCGTTTTGAAAGCGCAGCTCCCACTTTTTGTATTCCGGCATCTGGCAACACTAAATCTTACGGTCACGTGACCTCCTACGCTCCTACACCTGTGGCGAGTTTAACAATTTTTTCCCCATCCCAAAAAGTGCACAGCGCCGCTAAAGCAGTTTTCACTTCAAAAAACCTTTGTAGTACAAGCTGTAATTTCCAATTGCACATTTTTGCAGATTTAGCAACTAGGTTCCAATATAAATAACCAAATCCAGTAACCCCAAACACGACGTGTTTATCTTGTACAGTTTATGGCATGACCGGTTTAATGGTAGCTTTATATGGCATTGACATCTGAATTACCCATGTATACAAAATTTCAACTAGATATACTAACATACACACCAAGTGAAATAAAAGTTTGTACAAATCCCTGTATTCGATTTTCTTAAGCGCTTCAAAAACCAATATTCTGCAATACTCGCCTTAAGAATACGTATACGGGATCAACGACCTGTCACAACATAAATCCACACTGCTGCTTGTTAGCGTATCCGCTCCCAATTGGGCTTGGATCTTATTCAGTTCTGATAGCTTGTAAGTGAATTGCTAACCCGAGACTGACGTCCGAGCATAGCTATCTGAACATTATTATTATTATTAAATGTATAATGGAGATAAAAAATCTAAATGGGATAAGTGGTTCTAAAGATTGCCTCTGATATACAAACTTCACAAAATTTCACTCTTTACAATATTAGCAGAGATAAGTAGACGGTGAGATTCTCTTTTTTGCCCGACTACGGCAAAGCCGAGAGAAAGGAATATGTTTTAGCAGTCTATGTTTGCATATACGTTTGTTCCGCCGTAGTGTTTAAGATAATTAACTGATTTTGATTGAATGAGTTCGAATGAGCGATTCGAAATTACGCTGCGGGTGACATAGGTTACCTTTTGTATGAAAAACATGTTTTTTTTTGGTTTGTTTTCCGTGGCTTTAATACTTTTTTTTAATTTTTCTTTTTAGTTATTTTACAAAGTAATTGAACTAAGTGTAATATAGCAGAAATAATGGCGCTAAAAAGTAAATCTAGGAACGACACGGTCCAACAATGCACGGAAGGCTATCCGGAATACCACGTATAGCAAAATTTTGTGTCATTACGTCTCTCGAGGAAAATTAAATTCCGGAAGATTATCCGGGTGCATTTATGCAATTTTTATTGGCAATAAATTTCCTTCAGGTTGGAGCACAAAATTAGATAGATATTATATTAACAATCAACAGATCACTACAGGTAAAGGTAAAGGCCTCTCGTGCATAGTTGAAAGAAAGAAAGAAACATTTATTCGAGACGAAACAAACAATTAAACAAAAAAAAAGAATAGTAGTTGTAAATTGTTCTAATAGGCGTTTATTTTTTGGAAATAAATACGTTATTTAAGGCCGGGCCTGATATACCGATATTATACATGAGTGTTAGATAGCCCAAGTTATAACAATTATTTAAAAAAACCAAGTCATATAAAATAAATAAGTTTTTCCTTACTAGATGGAAATAGAACTTTAAATTTCCTATGCCGTATCGTATTACAGAATCAACAACATGCATCTCACACACCTCTTTAAAAAAACACAAGTTTTGGTTCAATAATGTTACAATTAGTGTCATGTTACCATTTCGAAATTTGGATTCTAAATAGCACAACAAATCTATCTTTTTTTAAGCTACTTAGATACAAAAATGTTAAATAATGTATGTATGTATGTATGTAAGCACTTTATTGTACACAATAACAGGTTAAAGAATATTATACATGTCACACAATAGATCAAAGTACAAAGGCGAACTTATATATAAGGGATCTCTTCCAGCTAACCTTTGAGCAATAAATAATAAGCGCGATAACGGTATATATTTGTATAAAAAATACCGGTATTTTGTTTGTTTGAGGTGAACCCAACACAATAGAAGTTAGAATCATTATTAGCCAACAAAAGCCAGGCTGAAATGTGATATTAGCTGTTCCCCGTTGAACAATCCTTCCATTATAGAGGCAATTCGTCAACACCTGAATAGACGCGTATTAAAAACAAAAGAATGTCGGGCAGAAACAAAGAAGTTTCACAACATTGTGTAAGATTTTAACACCAACATAAAAATCCCAGTCCAAGATAAAAGTAGAAAATAAGTCAAGTTCTATCTGCCACCGTAAGGGCCTATGCACACTGCATTGTTTTAAGAGCGCCGTCGACGGCGTTTGTGTCAAATCACGTGTAAATCGACACAAACGCGTGTCGAACGAAGACGCACTTAAAAAACGCAGTCTGCATTAAGCCTTTAATGGTATCTGGAAGTTTGGCAGTAGATTGTTGACAGCAACCTCATCAACGATCATCGCATGAATTCTTGTAATTTTGACATCTATGCAATAATTTTATGAAACTTTTGTCAAAAGCTAATTTATTAATTAATTATTAAATTATTCTTTTATTCCTATGCGAATTCCTAATATTCTTATGCGGTAAATGGCTCACGGAATTACAAATTACTCTTCGGATTATTTTATCCCCGATCCATGTAATAACACACGGCCGGTGTATCACCCTATCGCTTTACGAACTTGGCTGGTACAAATTCTAAGTATCCAACTTGGCGATTGCGAAAACTTTCGTACGGGGCAATGACAATTGAGTTTTCCTTTAGTATTCTCTAAATCTTCACTTCTTTATTATTTCTTGCCCTCACTAAACTTGTGGCGGTGGACGCAGAACCGATGGCCAGTGCGATCTCCAGAGGCTCTAGTATAAGTTTTACCGAAACAAAACGTTACGACCGCGTTTGCGTTTAGCTGTCATATCCCAGGCTCTAGTATAAGTTTTACCGAAACAAAACTTTACGATCGCGTTTGCGTTTTACCCCCAATTTGTATGGGATTTGACAGCTAAACGCAAACGCGGTCGTAACGTTTTGTTTCGGTAAAACTTATACTGGAGCCTACCCATACAAATTGAGGGTAAAACGCAAACGCGATCGTAAAGTTTTGTTTCGGTAAAACTCCCTCAAAGGTAAGAGCCTCAGGCTAGACCCCAAAGGTGGACCTGGGGCCGTAGACAAGGTTACAATCGACAAGCGCTAACGCTAACGCTAACGAATAAAATGTATGGGAATGACAGATGCCGACGAAACACTTTTCGTTAACATCTGTCATTCCCATACATTTTATTAGTTAGCGTTAGCGTTAGCGCTTGTCGATTTTAACCTTGTCTAGGCCCCCTGGTAAAGGTCGGGGGAGTACGCTGGATGCGGGTGGCGCAGGACCGGTCACTTTTGCACTCTAGGGGAGGCCTATGTCCAGCAGTGGACGTGTTTCGATTGATATGACGATCATGATGCTCAATCCTCACTTTATGTGTCAGTCAAAACTCACATTATATAGCAAGCAAACATATTTTTTACTCATATTTACTGAAACGCAGTTCCCGTAATATCATGCCTCCGCGACTTTTCTACCTTTTTTATGTGCCTTTTATTGTTCCTAAGATAAAGAATTTATCGTGCCATATTCCGCCCTTAGTGTTGGGACGCATTTACATAACTATAACCTTTTATCTTGAACTGTGTTGGTCGACCTTTGTATTCTGAGACAGGATTCTTGGCAGAATCAGAAAGCTTTTTGCATTGTCTCGATACGAGTAGAGAAAGTATAAAATTGTGTCTGCAGTTGTTCGACGACCGCTCTGACTTAGTTAATAGTGTCCTCGTGGACAAAGAGAGGTCCCGGATTTAAAACCGGTAAGGGCATTTATTTGTGAGATAAGCAATGAGCATGAACATTCGAGTTTTATATCTTTTCTACGTATAAGGAATTATTAGGTATATTAATCGTCATCTATTACCAATAGGTAGATGCTTTGCTTAGATCGGAACTGGGTAGATTTGTAAGATTGCCCTCCAATATTTACTTAGGCATTTATCCTACTATAACGCTTTTGGATGAAATTTTGTATAAAGATAGCCTAGTTCAAAGGATAGCTTTTATCCCGGGCGAAAGCGCGGGCGGAAGCTAGTTTACAATATTTTATATATAACAAATTAAAACAAGCACACGAGACAAATACCAAACCGATATCAATTCAATACGTCATCCAAACACACCCAGGAATCCTGAACCCACTCATTATCGCCGTCATAACAGTAAAACTATATGTCACCCCCGTCATTAAATCCTAGTCTTACCCTTATTATAAGGGTGCCATCGCTAAGCATAGGGTAGTTAGACTAATTGCCCGCCCGGTTCATCTTACTTTACGTTTTGGATCTGACATCTTCTGCTTTTGCTGAGAGAGATGGATCTTATAGGGAAACAAGTACTTAAAATATAGCATTTTAATCTTTGATTTTAACTTTCTTTAGACTTTGAGTCTTCTGGGAACATGGTGAAACCCTTGTTGAGATGTCAGGAATAAATGTCAATACATGTCACATAAGACACGTGTATAGTAATCATGTAAATATTAAGGAATTATAATATAGGCAAGAGCAATGAATATTGCTCTGGAGTGTAAAGTTTTAGTTGATATTTGGAATTATTATTACCAGAACTTTAGCCTGCAATGTTTTAGCCGTTTTAAAAAAACATTGTTTTGTTGTGTATCGTGTGTTCATGTTATGACACGCATACTTGTAATATAATATTTATTGAATAATTTCTAGGACTTGGTGGCCGGCGGGTCGCAGGCCGCATGCAGCCTGCTAGCCCATCACTTGCGACCCGCGAGCCTCTCATAGCTGTTTTGTATCATTTGTATATGTAAAGGATAAAATTCAGAATTTTGAAATTGCCTGTTAAAGTCACAACATATTAAGAAGTGCGGCCCGCGTCAATTTCGTTAGCGACGTATGACCCTTGGTTGCTTAAAGGTTGCCGACCCCTGAATGGCAAGCGAAGTACGTAGACACATTTTGTCGCTGCAACTTTATAAAGAGACTAACTTCGCCCGCGTATTGCACAGACCGCAAGCAAAGCCCCGGGATATAATATACTCATACTCATGTATATTACTGTCACATATTATAAATCACAATTGGATATATTATTATCTTGTCAATTTTATATAATATGCAAAGATCGTTAACAACGTGCTGTATTGGTGGCAAAGGGTATGGTTGGCAGAAAAAACAAATACATTTGAATATTCACTTTTGTTCTTAACCATAAAATAAATACTTACCTTCTTAGGATTACACCTCTAGATATAACTCTCTACGGTACAAAACCTTTTCGGCCCTTATATATTTTTAAAACAATGTACATCAAATGACATAAAATGTCATAAAAATACAACTATAGTTGAAAATCTAATTACATTACGCGAAGTGTTTATTTTACCTAATCTAAATAATCCAATGCACATCGTATCTAGAGTGGATGGATTTTTTCCAATCGTCGTGAACGACTGACAGCCAAATCTGTTGAACAAATTTTACTAATTTATTCAGTATAATTTGGATAAGTTGTTATAAATATGTATATAAATCTCATAATTTGTGAAATATATAATGTTTAAAATACCTGCGTAATTTGTTTTTTTTTTGTCAACCATACTTTGCCACCAATACAGCACGTTGATAACGATCTTTAATAATATGTTTATACATATAGTCTGTCTCATACACCTCACACCACTTTCATCTCGTTCTAAGTTTGTATATAGGGGCTTATATTACACCAGTATGTAGAAAGGACCTTCGGGATTAACATAGGCTATATTTTAGCCCGTAGCTTCGCCTGGGTTCTTTCTACTACGCGGGCGTAGCCGCGCGGACAGCTTGTTTTATATAAGCCTGGGGCGATATTTAATTTAAGTTAACGTTAATTTTAATTATCTACATGAGCAGACTAGTTAAATATGACAGTTAGTCTCAAATCCAACTTAAAAAAATCGGCCAAGTGCGTGTCGGGCCACTCGCATTGAAGGGCTCCCTAGTTGCCTGTCTGTCTTAGTTACATCGACGTGCGGTGCGGTTGCATCGGCCGAATTTGTACAATTGGCCTTTCCAAGTACACATTCAGTTCGTCGACTATTACTCGGTAACTACTTATGCCTACTTGTCCGTGATATTTTTCCTTTTAAATTCATTATAATTCATTATATGTACTACTACCACGAATTTTTTCACATCCCCAGTAGTAGCCATTTAGCCGGCAGGGGGGGGGGGGGGGACACACACAAACTAATCACTGATTTGAATACCCATAATATTTTTGAACGAGCTATCCAACGACACACCATAGGTTTAAAAAAAAAAAAAAACCCCGCTAGGTGTAGGAGTGATACCATAAAACAATTATTTTTTCAAGGTTTTATTGTACTGTTTTGTCGGCGTGATGGATTTATATTTTATACCCATGCCAAATTAGTTTTCTAGTAGTAATGGTTACTGAGCTAAGCCGAAGACGGACAGACAGACAGCGAAACTATAAGGGTTCCTTGATTGATTGACTACGGAACCCTAAAAATTTTAACCACATTAGTAAAATTAATTTTCCTTTGCGTTATAATAACCAATTAAGGCAAATTAAAGTTCTAGTTTTAATTAGACAATTGAACTCAACAGCTGTGAAAAGTACTATGTAAATTTTAGATGAGCATGAAACTGAACCTTACTAGCTACACTTCAAAGTCCATCTCAGTCAGTTATGGATAGTTTTATAAAACGTACTAACCTAATGAACGTAGGAGTTTGAGTTGATTTAAAGGATGAGTTTGGATAAAATTTTGGTTTAATTCTGAAGTTAGTTAAATAAACCTGGACTCAGAGTTGGGACTTTGTTTTATCTGCGTTTTACAGGGAGGCGTCGTGAAGTGCCTAGAGCTATTGAGACTTTCGCTGAACCATTTAAGTCATAAATAATGGGGCCAAACTTGTCATGAAATGAGGGTCGAAAGTTTGCAAAAAGTGCAATTAACGGCTGTTGTCCACGTTAATCCCCTAGCCTGATCCCCCAGGGGAAAAAAACGGTTAGGTTGTTAGTTGAACTGCGACCCTACAGCGCGCGAGCCGAGCGAGCGAAGCGAGCGTGACGCGGTAGCGTCCGGCGAAGCGCCATAACCGAACATTATCATTTTTTCCTAGTTGAATATAAAATAATTGCCGCTAATTCCCCTGGGGGATCAGGCTAGGGGATTAACGTGGATAACGTGAATTAACGAGATCCACGCGGACGAAGTTGCGGGCAAAACCTAGTTCTAAATTTGACGACCACTTTGGCCTAGTTAGTAGTCCTGGTTTTGAATCTCGGTAAGGGAAAATATACAACGTGTCCCAAAAGTTAACGTCCAGCCGAAAACGGGTGATGGGTCATAACAGTTAACGAAAATATCGAAAAAAAAACCGGCCAAGTGCGTTTCGGGCCACGCGCAGTGTAGGGTTCCGTAGTTGCTTGTCTTAGTTACATCGACGTGCGGTGCGGTTGCGTCGGCCGAATTTGTACAATTGGCGTTTCCAAGTATACATTAAGTTCGTCGACTATTACTCGGCAACTACTTATGCCTTCTTGACCGTGATAGTTTTCCTTTTAAATTCATTGTATGTACTACTACCACGATTTTTTTCACATCCCCAGTAGTAGCCATTTAGCCGGCAGGGGGGGGGACAATGACTCGTACAAAAATTAGGGCTTTAAAGCCCAATATCTCGCAAACGAATCACTGATTTCAAAAATGGTTTTGGAAAACCCATAATAGTTTTGAACGAGCTATCCAACGATACCCTACACCATGGGTTTAAGAAAATAAAAATTACATCCCCGCTTTAGGCGTAGGGAAGTACCCTATTTTTTTTTTTCAAGATTTTATTATACTGTTTTGTCGGCGTGATTGATTTATATACCCATGCCGAATTACAGTTTTCTAGTTGTAATGGTTACTGAGCTACGCTGAAGATGGACAGACAGACAGATAAACAGACGGACGGACATGGCGAAACTATAAGGATTCCTTGTTGTCTACGGAACCCTAAAAATCCAAGTCACGTATTAAAAAAATTACAGGCATTCTAAAAATTAAATAAAAAAACCCGACCAAGTGCGTCGGACACCCCACGAGAAAAAAAAACATGCTCGCTTTACGTATACAGGAGTAGGAGGTATCCTAAAAATATATATACATATACAACGTGTTAATAAAATAACGCAAAACCTGAAAACTGTTTGTTCAGAATCGAGAGTAGAATGCGAAAAAAATAAAAAATAAATTTTTTGACGCGATTTATTTTTTACATTTGTATGGAGCAGGTCGCCCCAGTCGGCCAACACTCCATACAAATGTAAAAAATAAATCTTGTCAAAATTTTTTATTTTATTTTTTTCGCATTCTATGCTCGATTCTGAACAAACTGTTTTCAGGTTTTGCGTTATTTTATTAACACGTTGTATATATTTTTTATTCTAGTAGTAATGGTCCCTGAGCTAAGCCGCAGACGGACAGTTGGACAGACGGACAAACGGACATGGTGAAACTATAAGGGTTCCTTGTTGAGGGGTGTACATTACAGGATGTCCATTTTTAGGTAGGGTTCCGTAATCTAATTTAAACTTTCCTGAGACATGTTGAAATAATACTAATAATAACACGGTTCAACTCACGTATTAAATGTCACTACGGGCGACATTAGGTTCCGTACCTAAAAATGGACAGCCTGCAATGATTTTTAAAGTAATACGGCTCCAAATGTTTACTTTTCTCGAAAAAAAGTTTCTCTGTTTTAAATAAACTTTCACTTTATTCCCAAAATGTACTTGAAATCGCTAACTTTAGCTAAATGAATTGAAAAAAAAAAAAACCGGCCAAGTGCGAGTCGGACTCGCGCACGAAGGGTTCCGTACCATTATCTATAAAAACATCAATAAAAAATACGCGTTTGTTGTATGGGAGCCCCATTTTAATATTTATTTTATTTTGTTTTTAGTATTTGTTGTTATAACGGCAACCAAAATACATCATTTGTGAAAATTTCAACTGTCTAGCTATCGTGGTTCTTGAGATACAGCCTGGCGACAGACAAAACGGCAAAAAAAAACACGTTTGTTGTATAGGAGCCCCCTTTAAATATTTATTTTATTTCGTTTTTAGTATTTATTGTATAGTGGCAACAAAAATACATCATCTGTGAAAATTTCAACCGTCTAGCTATCGCGGTTCTTGAGATACAGCCTGGTGACAGACAGACGGACAGCGAAGTCTTAGTAATAGGGTCCCGTTTTTACCCTTTGGGTACGGAACCCTAAAAAAAGGACTACGCTAACTTGGCAACTAGATTCAAAAGATGGCCTATTTAGTCCGAATGAAAAAAACTTGCTTGCTTTTTGTACCTACTTAACTGTGTACCTGTTAATTGTGTACATAGGAAAAACAAAACTCAATTTCCAACGAGCAACGTTTTTTTTAGACATTGCTTGGTTTTATTTTTCATTTTTTTTTATATTGTTATGACTTGATGGCTATCCTATCACCTGTTCGATGTTGACTTTTGGGACACCTTGTATATATGAAAAGGCATGAATATGTTTTCTTGGATATACAATAAAAATAAATGCTAAGAATGATAATCCGCTGTATTCACCTAAATACAAATATGCCGAAATGTCTTCATTGAGATTACGTCGGTCACTAAAGTTAGAAACGTTCTATAAAACTGGCAAGTTATTTTGCGGCGGTTTACCCTATTTAGTAGCACGACGGATCGAGGACAATAACTACAAAAAAACACACACACACAACAAACATAGCTAAGAACTATTTCGACAGGCAAGACTTTTAATTATAAAATTTATAAACCGCAGTCAAATCGGTTCATCCGCTTGGGAGCCACGATGCCACAGACCGCCACGCAGACACACAGATTGAGATTGAGATTGTTTTGTATTTTTGATAAATAAATTAAAAAAAAAAAAAAAAAGATACAATTGTTAACACTATAGTGCCAGGAACCCACTAGGCTCGCGCTCACTTCGTAAGCGTTTTCCACTACAGAACAGAAATCGGCTACGAGCTCTACGAAATCTTCGGCAATGAATGTGTTTAACTTATATGTGTTCCGCAGGACACCTTACCCGTTGAACCGCGCTAAACCGAAACCCCTAAATCCAACCCCGATTAATTATCCCCTATTTATTTCACACGGGAGTGATCAGCCATAACACCACGTAATAAATTAACGACAATGCACCCTAACACCCCGTTCACACTGCGTCCGTTTCCGTGTCCGGGAGGCATCCGTCTCTTTCGCACTCGGGCGAAACATCGCAAGCGAGAAAAAGAGGGATGCCTCCCGGACTCGGAAACGGACGCAGTGTGAACGGGGTGTTACGGATCGCCCATGACTGAGAGTGGCAGCGGACGCCATACGTGAGAGTAAGGGTGGATATCCGAAGCTGTGTGGGGTCGCGAGGCGGTCAGCGAGGAAAAGACCCATCGATAGTATTGCTGAGCGCACGCATTACGTGACCTGAAAGAAAAACTGTTACAATGTCATTGGGTTTATCTTCTGCCGGCACTCCCGGAGTGCAACCCCGTCGTGTTTTCGTCACTTACTCCTCCAACTACATACGAATGTCCAGGGAGACTTGAAGGAGATGGACCTTGCTACAGAGGACCCACAGGACCGAAGAAAGTGGCGCCGTATGATTGGGAAAGCCGACCCCGCGTAGCGGGATAAGGCGAGGCCAAAGAAAGAGAGAAAGACCGTTTCGCAACCTCACCCACCTCTGGTAGATACTCCGCCTATGAGATCGAATCATGGCCTTTTGCTACCGCTGTAGCTGCCGCCGCCGCTGGATTTTGTGGCCCGCCCTTACTTATTTTTTTCCATATTCGTTTGATAAGGGACAGCCAGGTGTCGCGTCGCATGTTATAACGAGGTGTGCGGTGTCAAAGGAACCTTCTTCCAGGTAAAAGAAGATCGTATAATAAGTGCATAAAACACGCGAAGATGCGAGTGTAATCTTATTATTACATATTTTTAAATTGCAGTGCTTCAAGCAACACTGCCGCGAAAGCATCCTGAAAAAGAACTCCCGAATAGTTCGGAACATGTCGCCCGTCGTGACATTTAATACGTGAGTTCAACCTAGTATTCTTTGTCCCCGTAATCAGATCAGCTATGTAGTGCTAAAATATTGCGTTTTCGCCAAATGATTAGCGTGTGAAATTAACGTTAAAACTAAAAATGGTTGGCGAATTTTAAAGGACCACTTACCTTTGTTACTCACGAGTTAATTCATGAAAAGTAAAATGAAAATAGTAGTTTCACTAGATGGCGTCCCTTCCCAAGCGCGGTTAATCCAAGACCCTCCCTAAACCCGACCCGATTAATTACAGCCTTATTTATATCGTGCGAGACGGCATGATATGGAGCAATATGTGTTCATTTATTATGTACTGCGTTAATTTTTCGAGGATATTTATATATTTCGGTTAGCCTAGTGGGTAGTGACGCTACCTACGAAGCTGAGGGTCCTGGGTTCGACTGCCGGTAAGAGCAAATATTTGTGTTATGAGCATAAATATTTGTTTCTGAATCTTGGGTGTTCTCTATGCATTTAAGTATTTTTAAATAAATATATCGTCGTCTAGTACATATAACACAAGCCTACTTATTGAGCTTACTATGAGACTAGTTCGATTTGCGTAAGATTATCCCCTAATCATTATTTATTTATACTTTATTGCACAAAGACGGTACGAATGGCGGACTTAACGCCGTATGGCATTCTCTACCAGTGTACCACTGGGCCAAAAATAAACATTTGTTTGGTGCACGATAAGTATCTCGACTTCAATGCAGTGGTACATGCCGGCAAACTTTGATTATTATGCCTCATACACCGCCCTGCTACGTAGCGCTACGCCGTAGCCCGTAGCAGCTTAACCCACTCGAGGCCAACCAACGCTACGTGTGCTACGCTGCGTGTAGCAGCATTTCCCGTTTTTTAGCGGAAATCAATCGTAGATACAAGACTGATATGCTGCCCTCATAAGCCAAATAGCGCTATCTCAAAATGAAATGCCATTGGAACATGCAATTTAAAATCTACGTCTAATGACATATAATTTTGAGATAGCGCCATAGCCCGGCAGTATGTGGGCCTTGAATGGAATGGAACACATGCGATCGAGCGCTACAGGTCCAGTTCCAGGTGTTGGCGCTGAATCGATAATAGTACATTACTACAGAGGCCGGGAAGTAAGGGGTTGCCGGCCGAGTACATAATATAGACGGCCGAGCGTAGCAAGGTCGGATAGTTATGAGGCTGGCAACCCCTTTTCACGCCAGTGCAGTACAGTGCTTATCTCAAACATGCAATGAAATAAATAAATAATCAAACTTTCATTTTCACGCCGTGATCCTGTGCCTCAAATTGTGGAATGGAAATTAAAAAAGACCATCTTGCAGGCCTTTGAGAAAATATTGTTACGTCATTCTAATACTAGTATAGTAGCTGTGTGAGCTGTAGAACTTATTTATTTTATTTAAAAAAACTTAATCGTCAAAAAAGGCCATACTAATAATATAGATGCGAAAGTGTGTCTGTCTGTATGTTTGTCTGTCTGTCTGTCTGGTACCTCTTCACGCTTAAACCGTTGAACCGATTTAGATAAAAATTGGTATAGAGACAGTTGAGTCCCGGGAAGGGCAATCCCTATGTTTTTTAGTTTTTATCCCGGAAATCATCTCCTAAAAAAGTCAACTTTTGTATGGAGCTACGATATAAACAAATATCAAGCGAATGGAGTCGCGGGCAGGAGCTAGTAAGTTTATAAATTGAACCTGCAGCACGCGAATCGGTTGAGAAATGCGACATGTAGAGGAAAACACCCGATCATTCGGACTTCTGGACATGTGGACATCCGGACACGAAATAATTTTAACTTAGTTCGCCTCGCTCGCTCGTTCAACAACCATTTAGCGCTTGGACAGCGTGTTGAAGCTTAAAATATTTACACAAACAAACAGCGCTCCCTCAACGAACAACAAACACACTTTAAATAAAACATCACTTAACGTAACAACAGTTGACGGTCGCTATTATGAAAATTGTCCAAATTGAGCATAATTTTCGGAGACTCAGTAAAGAACCAACTTATGCTAGAAATGCTGAAACTAAATTCCTTTTCAGACGGCACAGTAGCAAGCAAGGCTGCTCCCAGTGGAGAACTAAGTGAGGGCACTCGGTCCTTGAGAATTTAGGGAATTTGGCCACATAGTTAAACTATGCTGAAATTGTTGAATTATAACTAACCTAACGGCTAGGAATGGTTACTATGTATATACAAAGTGGACTTTGGAAACTAGATTTTAAGCTGAATTACGAGGCGGTAGGGTAATTGCGTAACTTTTGGAACGAGCGTTGGTTCATCTGTAATTTTTACCCTTAAACTGTTGCGCGATTAACCATAAAACTGGTCTGATCATGGACTGAAAGTGTCCATAGAAAAGCCATTCCAGAACCACACCGGATAAACCCCGGTGTATGATGACGCTCAATTAATAAGTGGTTATACCAAGAAAATATTTTTTTTCAGAAATTAAAAAAAAAAATCTTACCTACCCAAGTATCCAATTATCCATAGTAATATTATAAATGCGAAAGTGTGTCTCTCTGTCTCCTCTTCACACTTAACACTTTCGCTGCCAGGAAACCGTCTAAGCCTTGGCAGCGAAAGTATTAAGAGGAAACACAAGGGCGGTTTTTTAGAAACGTAGTCCCCTGTTTTCTCCCTGGATAATGGCAGTAGAGCAATATTTTTTTCCATAAATCTATGGTTACTATTGACATATATTCCTGTGTGTTTCATAAATTTATTCTTAAAGGAGATAATCTTCAAAAACCTAAGAAAAATGCCAGATTTTCCGCTGTGTTCAAACATCCAGTAAACAATTTTGACTAGATTATTTAAAAAAGGAAAACATAGGAACACGGTCAAAGCCTTTCATTGATTTTTAATAAAAAAATAGTTAAAAAGGTCAAGTTTTGGGGAAGAAATCAGGGGACTACGAAACGTTGATTGTATGTACTTTTAATAGGTATTTTCGGTCCAAGCTGCAGTTGTCTCTATCGCGCTCTGCGGGGGGAGGCTTGAAGTCCTGCTATTTCTCAATTATCTCGCCCTTAGTGTTTCCTCTTAACACATTCACTGCCAAGAATCGCTATGCTACGGCGTAGGCGCCCGCTAGGCGGGTTCCTGGCAGCGTAAGTGACCGCTGAACCGATTTAGATGACATTTGGTATTGAGATAGTTTTTCTCCCGGAAATCGTCCCTTAAGGGGGTGAAGGTTTGTATGGAGATACGATATAAACTTGTTTCACGCAGACGGAGTCGCAGGCAGAAGCTATTATCGTCTATAAGTGATTGCTTTTTTGCGACAAGAATCACTGACACAGACCGTAAGTAGGAACGCCTCTGTGTTAACTGAACCATCTTTAAAGCGATTAACGACCGGTTAGCCTAGTGGGTAGTGACGCTGCCCACGAAGCTGAAGGTCCTGGGTTCGAATCCCGGTAAGGGCAAATATTTGTGTGATGAGCATGAATATTTGTTTCTGAATCATGGAAGTTTTCTATGTATTTAAGTATTTATATATCTATTATATATATCGTCGTCTAGTACCCATAACACAAGCCTTAATGAGCTTACTTTTTTTTTTAATACAACGACGGTGGCAAACAAGCGTACGGCCCGCCTGATGGTAAGCGGACACCACAGCCTATAGACGCATGCAACCCCAAAGGAGTAACATGGGCGTTGCCGACCCTTGATATGTTTGAGGATTCGCCGTGTTGACAGCTGAAGAAATTCCCACGCTCTCAACACAACGCATCCTCGGGAGCTCTGGCGACCTTGCTCACCTCCAGGAACACAACACTACTACAGAGCAAGTAGTAGTATTATTATGGTGTGGTGTTACTATGGGACTAGGTCGATTTGTGTAAGATTGTCCACTAATATTTGTTATTTATTTATTTATTAAACTATCTGAGATGCAAAAACAGAGTAAAATCAAGACCAAAACTTCCAAACCCTTTTTGACAGTAAACTGTCGGCACTTACCATAATTATATTCAAATTCTGAAACCAACTACTTTACTCGGCGTAAGCACCTGCTTCAAAGTTTTGTCAGCAAAACATAACCAGATGTGACTTATGACCACAAATTAGAGTTGTGAAGTCTAGAAGTCTAGAAGGTCTAGAAGGGTCATACAGTGTGGGGGTGTGTCTACAGTAAATACGAGGTGCCTGGGACGTAAAGGAAGGATTTTTGCAGCATAGTTTTGACATTCATCCATAAAAATATCGTTTAGTTTTATCCTAAATCGGTTATCGAGGTGCTATATTATTTTTGTAAAACACTGTATATATAATAATTCAGAGCAAGACTGCTATTTGTTAGCAAAGTTGCCGCTGCCTTGGCTTGACAAAAGGTAAGTTCTAAAAACAATCAAGGTTGAAAAATATTTTATACTATATGCCCGCGCGGCGCCGCCCGCGTATTAAAGTACAGCCTATTGTACAGTCATGGAAATAGAGACACGTACCTTTTTCGCTCTTGTCACTATGACAATAAGGCATAAAAAGGTACGCGTTTCAGTCCTTTACCGTACATAATTATGTGATACATACTGAAACGATTTTTTTGCAGGCAGATGAGTAGTTCCGGAAATAACCCGTACATACAAACTTACAAACGTACGAACCTACAATCACACAGAAGCAGTTTCTCTTCTGAGGTCTCCCGCACTCCATACTTTACAACTTTCAGGTACGTCGGGAACACGGTGTAGAGACTGGAGTGACCTTTGAACCTTCATACCAATATACACAGTATTGTTATAGGAATATGGATCTCTTTAGCACAAACTTTAGGTATCGTAAGGTGATTTGCTTTTGCCTTTGTGGTAAAGATCGTACGTTTAGGTAAGCTATTTTGGGTTTCTTGATTTAGAACAAGAATAGGTTGGCAATAAGTGCTTGTTTACTAACAATGTAAGTGTATTAACCTATATTTGTATACTTCAATGCTATTGTAAGTACCTGCGTGAGTAAATGGGTTTCTCTCACTGGCGTTTCGCAAGCTTTATTTTTAGGCAGCGGACCGCCGACGGTGAAAAACACACACACGTTTGGATTTACAGTTTATTTATAGCACAATAGTATTTACAAACACGGAGAAAAACAGAATATTATATTTACGAGTAACTATTTACACATAACAATAACCTAATCGGCGCAAATTATTATTGAAATTAACAACAGCAGTTTCACACTAATCACACTAGACAAACTAGACAAAGTAAAAAATCAATACTATAACACAAAACACGCGCGCTGACAGCAGCGGTCGCGCCGGCCAGCGTGCCAGCGCGCGCGCATCACGGAGGTTGGTGAGCGCCTCGTCTGCAGAAGACTGTAGACTGTAGACGAATAAGAAAGATTTTATTTGTTTATAAAATCTGATGTTTAAAAAGTGATGGAAGGTACAAAATAAAAATTAAATGCATTAATAAAGATCACAAGCAAAATGCGTCATTGCTTCAATACCGAGGGAATGTGTTGAAAAACCTTATTAAAAATAATATAATGAGCCCTTTGATATGCTCTTCAATATTTTTAGGAATGTCACCTGTAATTAAGCTACGAGAATACCTAACTTATTAAAAACCTTTTAGCATATTATAATGATTTTAGCGTTTAATCTTTGAGACCTCGCGAAACGGGGTAGGTATTGCTCATTTTGCTTAGGTTAGTACATTACGTAACGCATTGTACGCGCGTTAGATAGATATAAAAATCAAATTAAGGCTCTGAAACGTGGTCGCTTACTATGGGCCTCATAAGAAGGCTCAAAGTCACCCAAAGGGCAATGGAGAGAGCCATGTTGGGAGTTTCTCTGCGTGATCGCATCAGAAATGAGGCTATCCGCAGCAGAAACAAGGTAACCGATATAGCCCTCCGAATCGCTAAACTTAAGTGGCAGTGGGCAGGGCACATAGCACGTAGAACCGATGGCGTGGGTAGGCCCCCACAAGGTGGACTGATGACCTGGTAAAGGTTGCGGGAGTCCGCTGGATGCGGGTGGCGCGGGACCGGTCACTTTGACACTCTTTGGGGGAGGACTATGTCCAGCAGTGGACGCCTTTCGGCTGATATGATGATGATGAATCTAATCTATGATGATAAGTAAACAAGATTGAGTGGAACTCTTCCCCCTGCATTCGACGACAGAAATGTGTTGCTTACATTTCTTACAAAAGCTACTGAACCGAAAGTATCCTTTAAATTTACAAGGTTATTAACTTTTGTACGTTTTCGGTATGGGAATAAAATGTATGCCATTTGCAGTAAAAAATACATGAAATAAATGAACCGTCGAAGCTAGAGTACAAGAAATAAACAGATAAGCAGATTCTTGGAGCCGGTAGACTTCTATTAACTTGATTTCTATCAGGTAAGCAGAACTCTTTTAGTCATAAGCTCATAAGTAATTATAGTATTACTCGCGGATAGGCATGATGCCTCATGTTCAAATTGATAACGTAGTGATGCTAAATGGATAGTAAACCATCAAATTATCGTAATAAAGTACTTATAAATTTTAAATATAATTAAAATCATAATAATAAAGGGATATGAAACTTGAAAGTTAAGAAAAGTTATGCATTTTTTTTATTGCCCATGAGTAAATTTCAAGCTGCCAATAGAATCCTTACGCTTTATAGAAACAAAATTGTAAAGTCAAAGTAATTTATTTTGCTTAAAATGTGGTAGGTACATAAGATGGCATACATTAACAATAGAACACACATTTTACCAACAAGTGGCATGTAAAATGAGAGTAAATCGAGAAATTCCTAGAATAATTTAGTTAATTTAACATGTCAATAAAATAAAATATCACAATCACTAAAATTTAAAATATTGAAACAGATATTTCTGAATAATACAACACATGTACAACAACTATGTACTTAAACGCAGTATTTCGCGACCGAAACAACAATATATCGGATTTTCCATACAACGATACAACTACTTTGTACAATGGTGACGTCATACTTGTGTGTTTATCAGTATTAAGCGTTTTGCGCTGCCGCCAGCGACGTCAATCTTTGTCTTTTTGGGTATTTATGTTCTTTAATTGTTAGTTGCTCCCATCCATACAAACATTTGTTCCTCTCCAAAAACTGGTTCGAATGACAATATAAAAAAATCTTAGTCATCTATCATCCCTATTAATCCATAAGAATTTGTAAATTGTGGTCATCCCTCATGTTAGTTTTCCCGGTTGCATGTCAAAGAAGCATTTTGTCCGTTAGAATAATATATTTTGTTTCGATTCTGGTATACAAACGTGCACCGTTTTCAGATATTTCAAAATGAATCTAACAAATCTTTTTCTCCCACCATAATTAGCCAAAAATTAAAATAGATCCTTAATTGAAGCCTCATTTAGTTTGTTTTGACACCAATCACACCGATTCAACTAAGAAAAAAAAACAAAATACAGTTGAACTATGTCGGCTTAGCCAAAGAGTGTGTTCATTCTGATACATTGACAAATTAAGATTTAAAATAATATTTTACCAGTTTTACCCTCTTAAAAAGGGTTAGTCTAACTAAACACTGCTGGAGCTGAATTTAAGCGACATTTGCTATAAAAATAACCCAGCACTACATCCCTTAAGTACAATTAACGCATTGACCTACTTACGGGCAGAGGATACAACACAGTGGGTTGCCTCGCATGGCTACATACAGATCCACGTCACATGACTGCGGGGAATATAGACTTGGGGGAAAGTAGATAGCTAGGCTTTTAAATTAACGGTCGATTTGGCTCGCGTCGTATTTCAATGAGTTCTGATAATAATATGGGCGTTTATGTCCGTTTTTTTCGTGGCTGAGGTTTTTAGGTGCAGTGCATGTCATTCATCAACATCATATTGACATTCATCATAATTATCATCATCATTTGACGACCTCTGTAGCCTAGTTGGTAGTGACCCTGCCTACGAAGCTAGAGGTCCCGGGTTCGAATCCCGGTAAGGGCATTTATTTGTGTGATGAGAACGAATATTTGTTCCTGAGTCATGGATGTTTTCTATGTATTGAAGAGTTGAAGAGAGTTGTTGTACAATTTTGAGTAAGAGTATGAGTAAGTATTTATTTAGCTATATAATTATGTATATTGTCGTCTAGTACCCATAGTAAAAAGCTTTGCTTAGTTTCGGACTAGGTTGATTTGTGTAAGATTGGCCAAAAAAAATTTTTTTTCTTTTATATCTGCCGAAAGACGTTCACTGCTGGACATAGGCCTCCCCCAAAAACTGTCACAATATGCCTGAATTGAAGAATAAATTACGTTCACTTTGACTTTGAATCACGTTCTTCTTTGGCGCGTGAGAGTTGAAAACACATGGATGCGAATGCGATGCAAAGTGCAGTTATATAAAAGGGTTAGTGTGTATCATTCTAAAGATTTTTTAAATGGCTTAACGCCATGACGTTGCGTCAAATAAATAAATGTGTAGGTAAATGAGTTGCAAATTTAAAATAAAAACAAAAGAAGGTCACTTTGCAGGCCACCAAGCCGCACCCGACACATGCTACTTCGTAGCTTGTTTATTTTATATTGCGTATTACAATATGCAATATTAAATGAATACATAAACATCATATTAAACGAAAAAATATATAATTTAAGGCCCCCAAGTTACTGCGTAGTAATACTAAATTAATATAATTTCATGGTTGAGTTTTCTCAAACAAGTCGAACTAGGATATTCTTGTTCTCAAGGTATGATCTGCTGTATCTGTATCCTAGTGCCAGCATCCGTAACAAATTGCGAGATCACGCTCAGCTTACGAGGCTATCGCGATACCGAGCCATCAATCCCGCAAGACTTACACACCCTACCTACCACTAACCCATATCCTCTAGCCATAGCCACCCATACAAGAAAATTTCGCAATGAGAATCAAATATTTAATAGTAAACAGAGTAGTTTTTTTTTTGTTTAGAAATCGAACGAAACAATTCATAATTTATTAATACTCCAAAAGATAGAAGGCAAAAAATATGCCTAAGTTACTGCTTGGTGACAAAAATCCCTTTCAGATATCTTAAAGAATTACGAAGCTTCAACCGTTTTAATATATATTGTTAGAGAGAGAAAACATAGTAAATGACAATCGTTTCATATGAAGGTGCGTTTTGCGACAAATCGTCTTAAAATTTTGGACACTTCTTTGTGGTTATTTAATCCCCTAAAATTCAACATTATTTGATGTCTACACCTCTATTTAGAATGGCATACATTCCATTGAAGAGGGTGGATGATAGACCTTTGAGTGGCTAGAGAATAATATGAAAATAATCGCGAAGTTAGCACAAACGCGAGGCGACGCGAGACAAAGACGGTAGAACACACGTATATACACCCAGACAGACATCTTGTCCCTTCCTCTCGGATCTGTCGTAGTCGGACAAAAGTAAAGTGTCCGTCAAAAAAAACCGCAGAGCCCATTTAACTTGTACAATGTGCTGCTCAATAAATATTTGATTAACAGTTTACTAGCTTTTTCTACTTGATACCAGACCAATCCATTTCAAAGAAAGACTTAATACTGGATTCCAATTACTGATCCAGCTTAGACCGTGTGAGTAATTTAAAGCTGGTCCGAGTTACCTTAATGCATTTAATTTAAGAGGCTGCGTTCGTAGATGAAGGCTTAGAGTATGTGCACAGTGCAGCCTGGATCAATTGTGGACAAAGCCAGTTTACGATCCAATTAGTGAAGGCAAATTATAGTTTAAATCCTGGAATAATCTTGGCCGCTCTGTGGAGTCTTGAGTTATTTAGACGCTAGATGACATTCGCAGTGTTCTGTCCACATAATTATGATTTGTATAGCTACGGGGTAGGTAGGTGTAGGTATACCAGACACTCTGAAAATGTTATTTGACAAAACTGTTGTTTTAAATGCCTTACCCCACAATCAATTTTTGGTTTTGGAATTTAATTTATTAGAGACATTTAGAATTGTCGTTTTTTGGCCAATAACTACTACATAAAAATCTCATTTTTTTTTCATTTTGAAATGATAGATAGATAGGATGATGATACTGAAATTTACCGATACATGTCACTAATTGGCGACATATTACTTATAAAAATTGTAATTGGGTCGATCAACTTTTTCTTATTGTTATTTTATCCCGGTAAGCCAGGAGACAATAATGTCAGAGTTAATTAGAAAAACGATACTAATTTGAAACCCTAGCACGCATATGAGGTGCCTTACCATAAAATGGGTTTACCATTGTCACAAAAACACACAATAAGTGGATTTAAAATCTATAAAAATCATTGGGTCTTCCAGAACTTTTCACTTTGGCAACGAGCATCAAAAGTAGTTAGACATAATTAGTACTACAATAAACTGACACAATTTTCTATAAATTATTTGTTTGTACAGCAGCATACACACACCCTACCGACGGTAGTAGGATAATGCTAGATTACCAACTGAACCCTATCTTACCCCAAGTAATCACAACGCTAACAAACCATCCGCCTCACACAAACCAGTATAAGCGAAAACGAGTCTATCCTCTTTCCAGTATGAGTATTGGAAGCAAGTTATACCAGTCAGTAGTGCGAGTCGAAACAGGTTCTGAATTAGTTGTGTACCCAATACACTCCCCTGCGGGAGTCATGGCACGTTTCAAATGGAGTTAAGGAATAGTTCTTATTTTAAACTTCAAAAGGCGGTTGCACGATTCTACTTTAATCCTGGATGATTGAAGATGCACTCTCTGGTATTGTAGAAATAGTGTAATCATTATTAAAAGTAATACCCTTTTGATCAATAATGGTCCTGTGTAATGTTCACATAAATATTTTCGTGATGTTCATTTGTTTGGACATAGCTTTTGTACGACGTTTGGTTAAAGTTTGGAATTATGGTAGGCATATGTTTAACGGACCACCAGATATAGTAAAATATGAACACAAAAAAAATACTTTTGACGACCAAAAATAGTAACTGAGCACCTAATTTTTTTCACCATTTTAATGTGAAATGATAACCTAAATAATAACATCTTACTATCCTATTTAAAGAAAAAGTCTCCTTATTAATCATTGCTAACACATAAATAGTAAATGATCACCAAAATGTTACCACCATTTTTATGTTAAATGAAAAACAAATTATAACATCTTACTATCCTATTAAAGAAAATGTGTCCCAACTAATCATTGCTAACCCAAAAATAATTAATGAGGGCCAAGATTTAATCACCATTTTTATGTTAATTGATAACCAAATTATAACATCTTACTATCCTATTAAAGAAAATGTCTCCCAACTAATCATTGCTAACCCAAAACTAACTCAGTTTCCCGCCCTCCGCCCAGGCTCCCGCCAGAAACTTGCTTCTGTCTCCGCGGGCTTTTATATACACTCTAGGGGTAAGACAGACAAGACCACGTGGAAGTGGGGTACGCTGATTCGGGTTTTGGTAGCTATTTTTACCTTTCGATCGGTATAAACAAGGAATCATTTAAGTTACTAGAAAATGTTTACTAACCTGATACCTCTTCATATTCCCTGAATTCGCGGCGCGGGCGGGGCGACGGAGTTGAGCGGCAAGTACTACTTTATTTGGTAATATGCATACATTTTATGGCAATCATAGTGACTTATTTAGGTAGACATATTGTAATAATTTCTTCGCTAAGATTAGGTGCTCAGTTACTAAATTTGGTAATCATTTACTAAATTTGATCTTTGAATACAATTTAATTGTGCAGTCGTTACTAAAACAGGTAGTACCATTGTAATGGTAGAATTCTTTTTTTGGTGTTCAGTACATTTTTTTGGTAAGAAAGCTTGAGGGTATCAAAGTATTTTCTGGTGGTCATTATATTTGTTCCCATTATGGTATGCCAAAATGAATATTTACAAACATTTTTAAACATTGAATCGGTCTCATTTTAGTTTACCCAAAGTTTGTTTTGTAAAAAAAGTGTTTACGTCCAAAATACTAAAAACGTTTTCGGTTTTGGAGAGTCCCATAATATTACGTAGGCTACGGCTGTAGGCCTACCTCTAATAGTGCTTGCTTTATATACCTATTTTATTTATTCATTAAACTTAACTGCACATTAAGGTTACTTAAACAAAATGCAAGCTTAATACCATAACACATTCTCTACCAGTCAACCTCAGGCCAAACAGAAAATAATCGTAGCTGGCAGGAGATAAGAGAACGACACATAAAAAAACGGATAAAATGGCCGGTTACATAACTTTACTTACCAATTTAACATCACTTTAGCGCTGCTCTTGCCGGTGGAGTAATCACCAGTAACTTCTGTCCCTTAAATTGGCAGAATAAAATCGTGGAATGCCACGGTTGCACCTCCTAAAATACGTTCTTAAATTAAATGCAATAAGGAGCTAATATGTGTGCATTTAACTATACTCTGCTAATAAACGGTTAACTGAGTGTACATAAAACTTTTTATAGATATGTTTCCACTTTAGGACATTGTGGTCCTGTAGGTAATAAGGGAAAAACGTCATCACTTTGTCGTCGATTGTAGTCTCCCCTCCATTACATGTGAAGCGGGTTTGCTATGCTTTGGGGCAATTTTTTGGCCAACAAGAAGCCCATACTGCCCCGTCCGTAGGCCATCTGTATGTAAATTTCCATCGCGATCGGGTGAGTTGTTTCTGTGGGAAGGTTTAACGAACTCTTGTGATATTGACAATGCTCCCGATTCAGGAAACAGACAGCTACAGCCATAGTATGACTATCAACATATACAAAATCAAAAATATACCAGCAACCGATTAACTATGTCTTATGAAGCGAGAGATAAGAGAAAGCAATGGGTGCGTATCAGAATGTCTAAAATTACGTATACGTTCAAAATGCCTAAAATCTAAATACTTAATGGTTTTAAATACCTTAGCAACTAACACCTACCTACGAATTAACTAAGTTTAAAATACCGATTGGACTAAATATCTACTGTTTAAAATATCAATAGCTATTACGCCTAAGTTTGATACACCAACATTTGAAATACCAAATGGTCAAAATACCTAAAATAATGGACTTGCGAGCTATTTGTATGAAGTAGTAGATCAGGTAAAATTATTCTCATATTAAACGATATGATACAGAGTAAAGAATAAATATAATGGAAAAATAAACCATCTTCGTCTGTAGTAGCCCCCGACAGGATTCGAACCTGCGACCTTTCTATTAACGCTAGACTGCTCTACCAACTGAGCTACGAGGATAGTGACGGAAGTTGTATATTTTTCAATTACATATCACTAAACAAAAATATTTAATTAAATAATTTGTTTCGTTATAAAGGTTGTAAGTAATGTAAAATGTTGTATGAAAAGTCTGAGGTTATAAGTTTATAGTGTAATCTCCAGAACGAATTAGCCGATTTTAAGAGTTCTTTCACCTGTATATGGAATAGAACTCCAGGAATACTTGGATTGAGTGTTCTGTAATACGCAGACAGTGTCACGCGGACAGCTAGTGAATAAATAAATAATTATGGCATCATCAGCCTCCTAACGTTACTTCCGGTTGTGCCTTAAAGGAGCCCGGGATCCGCTTTGACACCTAACCCCAAGCACTGACAAGCTTTGACATAGGCACTAGTTTTACGAAAGCGACTGCCATCTGACCTTCCAACCCAGAGGTTTTCGACCTTATTGGGATTAGACGGTATCCTCACGATGTTTGCCTTCACCGAAAAGCTAACGGTAAGAAGTAAGTTCCGAGAAACTCATTGGGAATTCACGGGATTCGAGCCCACGACCGCCGCTTGACAGCCGCATGCCTAAACCACTAGGCTATCGTTGCTTAAATAAATAGTTATGTAAAAAACTCGCGACTTTTAGCAGATTTTGCCACAGCTACCGGAAAGTTGTTACAGAAAGGTTAAGCTGCCACGGCTGCTGCTTATGTTTCAGAGATAAATTATGTAGATATATCCAAAGAACTATCTGGGAAACCACCATCTTTGAAATTCAAATAAGCAAGACTTGTCGGAGCAAGTTTAGTACTTGGCAACAATCAGACAAGCATACATATATCAGTGCGGTCCGCAAGAGCGAGGCTCTTAAATAAAATGGTGACAGTTATAGGACCATAATTCAAAGCAGAAACTACGAGTGTCGTGTGGTTTTCGTAAAATGTGTTGAAGTTTAGGAAACTGGCCCTCGTTTTGAAAATAGACATTTTTTTTTAACTTTTTACTACATTTAACAGCGGTTTAAAAAATAAAACTTAGTGGAAATGGCGAACAATGCCTTAAGATATTCTCTACCAGTCAACCGTTACACTAAAATAAAATAAAATGCAGAAAACTTAGCCGGATAACTCAACTGAACGTTTGTTATATATAGCTATCCGCGCGCCTCCCGCCCGCGTATAACAAAGAACGCAGGCAGTAAATTGATTTAAACTTTCACGATTCTCACGCATAATTGTAACTATACGGGACTTAAGGTGGTTCGATTTCCATACAAAACGTTATTTGACATTCGCAGGCTAACGGGGTCATTTTTTAAGAAACGAATGTAACTAACTTTCATAAATTGGCTTTCCATTTGCGCGAAATTCCCCCTTTTCTTGAATAAACTTAAATAAACTAGAATAATTTGAGATTTTAGTTTGTGACGTCATACTTTGGGAAAACAGGTTTTAAAGTTTTTAAAGTTAGTTACATTCGTTTCTTAAAAAATCACGCCGTTAGCCTGCGAATGTCAAATAACGTTTTGTATCGAAATCGAACCACCTTTTCTTAACCTCTTTGAGGCTTCCCGACGTTTCGGGTGTGTCGCGACATCCTTGGTCGCGGGACGAACTGGCTTAAGCGGGTATCAACATTTTCTTGCTGCACTGGTTTTTCGAACTAAAACTCTGATTATTAATCAGACAGAAAAAATGTAAACAAAGTTATGTCACTGTCAAAGTGACATATCAGGGTTCTGAAAGTACGGGTCGGTCATGCAATATTATTTAAAGTTTACTTTAACAGCAAAATTGAAAATAAATATGATAAATATTTATAAGCAGTAGGTATACTAGTTACTAGTAAAATATTGAATTGTATAGTGCATCGGTTCTTAACCTTTTTTCCGTCCACGGACCCCTAGGAAATCAAGCGCATATCCAATGATTAATAATAAAAAACAGGCAAGTCTTTTTGTGGCATTTATTTATTATTGTATATTTAATATTACAAAAAAAACTGCTATAACATGTGTATCCTTATATATAACAATTTACCTGACCTCATTAAATTAGAAAATAGGAATATATTCAAGAGGAAATTAACTGACTGGTTGCAATGTAAATGTTTTTATAGTGTTAAGGAATATAATTATGACGAATAATGTAAACTAGTGTCTAATGTTATTATTTTTTACTTTTTATTTTATTTAAATTTATCTGAATAATTGACTGCTGTAATTGTAATTAATCATATAATGCTGACATTGTAATTGATAATAATAATAATAAATATTTGCACATCTGCATGCAGGTAGAATATGTACGTACTTACTTAGCTTTAAGACCTTATGTTACCATATTCTGGCAAATAAATATTTGTATTTGTATTTGTATTTGTATTTGTATTGCGAAATGGTCTATGGGTGAGACTGCTGCGAACCCCCGTACATAACTATAGGTACTCGCGGACCCCCAGGAGTCCACTGACCACAGGTTTAGAAACACTGGTATAGTGGATAAAACTGTTAGAAGCCGAGTGAGGTGAGTGACAGGACAGGCGTCAAATAAAATAAAAATCCAGCTACCAATATTATTTGCCATTCGCATTAAGAAAAAAAATTGTAAGCAACCCAAAGATGCACAATGCCGGTGTATCGCAGCAGTGATACCAGTGCTAAAAACACATTAAAACGGTATTATCTTTTAAAATAATTATGAGGGAGGATTTTTGTAAATATAAACATTAACGTTATCAAAATTAATTTGCTTTTTGTAATTAGCGTGTATATTATTGAAATAGGACGTATGTTTCGTTTAACTGCGAAAATTATAAATCTCTTCATTGCTGCAAATGGTTCTTGTTAATGGCAACACCAGTGTTTACATTTTTTCGGTCTGATTAATGAGCAGTTATAGCCGCACTCTTTGTTAACGACTTGTACACTAGGGTTGTCACCTGGCCGACACACAACACTAACAACGTCCGGCGATATAATGGAAGATGTTTTTTGACTTACTAATCACTGGTTTCCACGAGAGGTACTCGTATATAGATAAGTTTATTATACGCGATTAAGCCCCGTTTAATAACAATACCCCAGGCAGTGCCGCGGGATGAAATGTAGCCCAAGTCCATCCAAAGAGCCATTATTATTCCTTGATAAAAAAACCGACTTCAAAAAAGGAGGTTCTTAATTCGTCGGAATGTTTTTTTATGTATGTTCCCCGATTACTCGAAAACGCCTGGTACTAGTTTGGGAAATTCTTTTTTTGTTTAAAGGGGTATCCTACCCAGACCCCGTATCATGGTCGGCCTTATCACGCGATAAGAAAGAAAGAAACAAAGAAACAAAATAATTTATTCGTGCAAAAACTATACATAAATCAAAGTGTAACAAAACCTTAATCTTAATACACATTATTTTTAGTAATTTGCACTAAAGGGCTTGCACTCAGCTTAATGTCACGGAGCTAGCCGGAGGACACATTCCGTGACGCTGATTTTCAGTGAAGCCAGCATTTGGACTAGATGGCGTGGCACTGAGAGAATAGTCGATATTAATAAAATAAATACAAAATCTTTAAACCAAAACTAAACATAAAAGACAAAACAAATAAAAAATTACTATTTTACGCTTAAGCTCTAAGGTGTACGTGTAGGTATACATAAAATATTTTATTTATTGAAGTTTCAATATTATAATAAGAATGTGTGTGAGTGTGTGTTTGTGTGAGTGAGCAGATAAAAGTGCGCGGTAATATAATGTAAATGTGCTACATTTTCTGCTTGTCAATCAAAAAATTTCGAAGGGACATTTTAAAAGAAGCGACCGTATTGGAGTTTCGTATTGGTGGTGGCAAATCATTCCAACAATTGGTGGCAGCAAAACGAAAGCTACCACGAAAGGCAACCTGGTATAAGTGGTATAAGTGACAGGATAGAGTGTCCGTCTGGCTGACACCGTTCGATAGAACGAGACGACACTCCTATCTTGTCACTTATCGCGTGATAAGCCGACCATGATACGGAGTCAGGCTGTTCCATGGTCCGCGGTTCAGGATCTGATGATGGGGTCCTAGAGAACTTGAGGGAACTCTTCAAATAAGTCGATGGACTGAACTGAGGTACCTGGGTTAATATTTTTTATAAAGTAAATTACTAACATCGAGTGAGCAGTTTTCGGAATTACATACAGACTTGCTAACTAACGAAGCTACCATCCCACATAAGGTCATTTCGCCTGTTAGCGACCACCTAATTTCATGTGCCGGTTGGCGATCACTTAGCTGAGTTGGTGAACTGAAAGGATATTTTCTCAGTTTTATAGTAGATTTCTATTCTAAAACAACAAAAAAATGCATGTACAACTAATTGTCTCAATAGGGTCTGTAGAATTTATGTTATCTTCAATGGAAAAAAATCTTCTCCTTCACAGGTGGTGGCTAACCGAAGGTGGTCGCGTAACCACCGTAATGACCCTACATTTCATCTTTATTACATTAGCAGATTAGTATTGATGTTAAAATACAATATGTAACGTAGTTCCGATTATAACCGTCAATCATTGATAAGCTACTGACTAATGAATCATTTGCTGTAGATTGAAGAACATTTTGTTAGATAAGCATTTAATGCTTTCACGTATTTAATAAATTTGATAGAATTCTCATTTATAGCAATTTATTTGCTTGTCACCGTAAACATGTACGATTTACGATCCGACCTTAATCTAAAACCTATTACTTATTGTCGGGGGCGCTTTGTTTCACCTAATTTTTTAAGTCCTATTTATTATTGGAAGTCCGAAAATGTTCTTCATAAAATTTTACGCCATAATTATCGAGAATCCTAATAATTCTTATTCCTAACGATCGTAAGTCATAACTACGCGAAGTTATAATGACAATAATCATAAACTTCTTATATCATAATGTTTGTTTTCATAATTTTTTTCATCATAACACTCACTTGTCCGTTTTATTTAAATTCATAATGACACTAGTCATACATTTTTAATCCTAAAATTGTTTTTCATAATATTTTTCATCATAAATGTTACTTGGCGTTATCGAAGTAAATAAACGTGTTTGTTTTTGTCGCAAGGCGCGAGGCGAGGCCACAAGGTTCTAGCTAGACGCTAAGCAAGCCGCCTATCTGTGTCTACGTAGCCTAAGGCAGATCCGTGTAGGTACGACGACGACCGAAGCGAGGAGGAGTGTTAGTTGTACCACGACCCTACGCGCGCGAGCCGAGCGAGTGAAGCAAGCGTGCCGCGGTAGCGGCCGGCGAAGCGCCAGAACCGTTTTTTTTAATTTACTTAGCTAAACGGTTTCTTCATTAGGAAAAACAAAATCAGAAGTTGAAGTATGTTCTTAGTTTTTATATTAGGACCAACAAAATTACGATGTATGTCCGTTATGAAGAAAACTGTTATGATTAAGAAAGTTATGACTTCGAGCAGGTTCTTAGTAATGAAATTACGAAGAAAAATTTTAGGACAACTGAGCATTATGACTTCCGATGATAGTTACAAAAATTTAGAAACAAGAAAGTTAGGATGAATAAAATTAGGACTAGCGATGTCTATGACTACAAATACGTTAGTATAAAAAAAAGGACAACCATATGGACCCCTTATTGTCACTCCGATCGATTTTAACAAGGGGTCTCAGTACTGCACTACAAAAAAAGTACAATAATTTTTAAAAGTATTTTTAAGAATCTTGCAAGTCACACAAGGCCGATAAAATAGTCAATGAACTGACAACGTTTATGGAAAAAAAGCGGCCAAGTGCGTGTCGGATCACGCACAACGTTCCGTGCCTATTAAAAAGGTGGTATCGGTACTAAAATCTTATGACACTTACGTCCTTTTCTTTAAGGAAGGCAGTTTTTTAGAAATATCTCGAAAACTTTTAATCCGATCTTGTTCAAAACAATTTTCGCTGAAAGAATTTAATAAGCCCTATGTCCATGATTTTTTTCATATTTTTATTAAAATACAAAGTTCAAAAATTTGTGGGGGGGACACAATTTTGGTGACTTTCGGGGCGATTATATACACGTTGGCTTGCAATGAAAAAAAAAATTTTGACTTTCAGTTTTGTGTTTGGAGTGCACCCCTAAAAAAATTTTTTTTAGTAATTTAGTTACAAATCTATGTAGCGGCTAACAAAGTACACCTATCCTAAAAAAATATTAAAATACACCTTATAGTTTTCGAGTAAAATGCCTGTGACATACAGACGGACAGACAGACAGACAGACATGACGAATCCATAAGGGTTCCGTTTTTTGCCATTTTAAAAACGACAACTTTGGAAATCATTACATAGCTTTTCCTGAAGTCTCAATTTTGCAAATATCATGACAGCTGTCACTACTATGCCACATGATTAACGACCTGTCATAACAAAATCAAGTTGTTCCTCTGGTGCTTGTCTTTTTTTCGTGTCGTGACTGGTGCTTATATCAGCAACATTTGATAAAACGTCACAACCGCAATGTAAGTATGAAGTTTGTACAATTATGATTGAGTTTTACTGTTGAAAAATACCGTAGTACCTAAATAAGTCCAATAAGCATCGACGTTGTCAACTTGTCGCAAATTTAAGATTTTATTAGTAGGTGTAAAGCACCGTAATAACCACAGATATAGATAAACA
Source organism: Epinotia ramella (assembly GCA_947578815.1). Lineage (NCBI taxonomy): Eukaryota > Metazoa > Arthropoda > Insecta > Lepidoptera > Tortricidae > Epinotia > Epinotia ramella. The sequence continues at coordinate 1,720,101 of OX388221.1, forward strand.
CTAGGTAACTTAAACACCTCAATCTGTATGAAAACCGACCGTGTCACTTTTTTCTACCTACTTTGACGTCACACGGGCGAATTAGTGATCTGAATTACCCGTTGTCCGCGGAAAATCGATTCTGCAATAAGGTATTTTCTTAATATTCACGGACAACCGGCTACCACAACAGACGCGCGCGGAATGTAAGTCGGAGTGGCAACTCGGAGTCCGAATTCTGACACGCGAAGTACATGCATTTGCGTGATCTATGTATAATTATATCTGTGGTAATAACTATAATATGGTAACATTTTTTGCGGCCTATTTAAAAAGTTGCTTATTCATTCCATCTCTATTGTTCCATTTAATAAATTGGGCATTTATTATATTCATAGAATTTAGAAACTTGCCCGCTATGATGATTAAAGGTAAATAAGTTTGAAATTAATTTGGATACAGGCCTCAGAAAACGTGTTTATTTTTATTCTTGATTAATACGAAGCTTCGTACCCGTATTTATTCAGTCGTTAATTATTTTAGAAATTAGTTTCACGGGAACCTAGATATTACTTTATAGCTAGGCTTACAAATATACCTACGGCGGTCGACACCCTGCGACGCATCAACGGACGGAGGTGCGGAGCTGCATACAAATTTCGCCGGACGGAGGTGCGTTGCAGTGTGTCGTACCACACGGAATTTATATACAAATTGAGGTACTTGCATACAACGAGAAACGCACCTCCGTCCGGAGATGCGGCGCAGTGTGACATCCACCTTAAGAGGCTCCCATACGCCAATGACCTTCGATCTGAATCCCTTAGTTTTCTAATGTTTTTTGTAGCTTATTATATTAACAACAACGGCTTTAAGCAATATAGTATCCCATATTTACTTCAAACTTCATTGTTTTCGAGATATTTGGCATCAAAGTTGAACAATTTTAGGCCTAAAAACTGGTTTTCTGGCCATAACTTTTGTGTTAATTGGTTTAAAATTAAAACCCTCTGCCAGTTTTTAGAGACGTCATAGACGAACCCAAATTTGTAGATTTCGTATATGTTAGATCTTTCACGTCAATAGAGATGCGAAATAAGTGTTTTTTTAGACAATGTTTAAAAAAATCATACAAAATTAAGTATTAATTTGTTTCAAAATCCGGTCTGTCAAAATGGAGATAAAAGATTGAAGAACCGATAGCCGTTTGATTTATGATTCTATCTGTAGTGCAAAAGTAGTAGATACGATTCAAAACTTGTCAAAAATCGATGAAAACCTCGGGTCGCCCCTTTTTTACACGCGAATTATCAGAATTTCGTTGGGGGCGGGGTGTCAAAATGATACCAGGCAGCCGTTTAGTTCGATCATGCGCATACCGGGTTTTAGGCACGTGTTTGGGTAGAAATTAGTAAGGAGTTTTTTCGTTCGCTGGTTAACCTACCTACTTCCTACTTGTCCCGCGCAAACTAGTATCGGCCGCGTTTCTTGCATTCCACCTGGACCATAGAGGACTCAGTAGCTTTTTAGGGTTCCGTACCCTAAGGGTAAAAACGGGACCCTATTACTAAGACTTCGCAGTCCGTCCGTCTGTCTGGTCTGTCACCAGGCTGTATCTCAAGTACCGCGATAGCTAGACAGTTGATTTTTTCACAGATGATGTATTTCTGTTGCCGCTATAACAACAAATACTAAAAACGAAATAAAATAAATATTTAAATACAACAAACGTGATTTTTTTTTGCCGTTTTGTCTGTCGCCAGGCTGTATCTCAAGAACCGCGATAGCTAGACTACAAATTATGTATTTCTGTTGCCGCTATAACAACAAATATTAGAAACAAAATAAAATAAATATTTAAAGGTGCCTCCCGTACAACAAACTTTTTTTTTACTGTTTTTATAGATAATGGTACGGAACCCTTCGTGCGCGAGCCCGACTCGCACTTGGCCGGTTTTTTTCATCACGTCAGCCCAGTTGGTGATCGGTTCCGTACTTCACTTGCCTTCTATCTGGCGCTGAACCACGAGTCTATTTATCGAGTTCTTATTTCCGGAGCGTGACCAAATAACATCGTCATTCAAATTGAAACTTTCGTGAGACATGTTGAAATAATGCGGCGTGATTGGAGCGGGCGCCGGCAGTGATTCAAGCGACACCGCCGCGAAAACATCCTGAAGACCTCCCGAAGAGTTCGAAACATGTCGCCCGTAGTGGCATTTAATACGTGAGAGAACCACCGTTGACCAAAGTCTTTCTTTAAATGAAACTCTTTGAGAATGAAAGTATTGGTAGGATATCTGTTTACGATAGTCGGTAAAATTATAGGTCGAGAAAATGCGATAAGGTGCATTACGAAAGGATTTTGGAAGAGATGATACGATATCCATATTTCATTCACCATTGGTCGAGTTTGGGCTTACAACATCGGTTACTTTAACGTTCCGAAAACTTCGGAATTGGTAAAAATAAGGGTAAGGACCAAATTCTTGGCCAACTTAACTTACTCAATTAAATTATCCATCAAAGTTTTCTGTTGTGACACGAAAATTATAGTTTTTGTGTCACAACGGAACTTTTTTAATTCTTCTGTTTGTATGGCTAACTACCGACTAACCAGGCTAACTACTGGCCAAGAATTCGGTCCTTTCCCATAAGTTGTTATTATCCGCAGACATACGAGTATACAAAAATTAAGCGGAATCATAACGCACAATATCAAATTATTGTTTTCCTTTTCAGTTATTATGAAACAATCCACGCATTCTCCTTGAAATCAATGTTTGAACAGTTGTTATAGCTTACTTTTATTTTATTACACCAAGTCTAATGTATTTATAGCACCAATGTCCAATTTCAGAACGCTTTTTTGGTTGAAAACATATTTATTATTATGTGCTCCCTCACTCGTTAGCGGATAGGCTAGTGCGTGTGAGCATGATGACCTGATATTGCAATGATTGGTATAAAATTAAGATGGCATTTTCAGTTTCCTAATGCAGGTTCAATAAGTTCCGCATTGCATTTTGCACAAGAGCAAAATTGGGAAAATTATGCTCAAAAAACGAACAACGCAAAGCTACTTTTCCCTACAAGATTTAAATCGAAATTCCAGTAACCAGTACCTACTTTTAGCATGTTGTTGAACATGTTGTGTGCACCGCAAAACTCTATAGCGACAGTCTCTAATGGATCTTGGTCGACAGTAATGAGGTAATCTTCATGGCCGCGGAGGCTTTTTGAAAAGTGGGAATATTACCTGAACCTAAACAAACCCAAACAAATATGCCGTAATTCTTGCTAACATTGTGACTCCATATATCCGAAAGAGAAGTATTAGTTCGGCGGAATCCCGTTACAACACGCACTAGTATGTAGCGGAAAGCGTTTACGTCGTAGGCGCCAGATAGGCGGTTTCCTGGCAGTGAAAGTGTTAGATTCGACCGGAAAGCTACCAGCGAAGTTATTACATAGAATGAGTAGGTAAAATCTGATTTCTCCAACATCGGTGACCGATCATGACAGTGCATTTTTATCAATTTTCCATTAAATTGATTCGTCTTTCAAACTTCGATGGAACTTCGTGAGTACTTTATGTTATTGACGATAACAATAGGGATTCTTTTAAATTGACATGTAATTTATAATGTAATCTTATATTGTTAGTAATCCTTAATCTGAATCTTTCACTTTTGAAAAAACTCTTTAGTTTTGTAATTTGGTTACATCGTTACATATTCTATTCGATGATAATATTATTTATTTGATTTATATTAAAGCGAATGTTGAAAACCATAAACATATTCATTTGAATAAGTGTGTTTTTAACATTTACTTACTACTAATATTACTGCTATAAAAAAAAACCAGCCAAGTGCGAGTCGGACTCGCGCACGAAGGGTTCCGTACCATTATCTATAAAAACAGTAAAAAAAAAAGTTTGTTGTAAGTATGGGAGGCCCCCTTAAATATTTATTTTATTTTATTTTTAGTATTTGTTGTTATAGCGGCAACAGAAATACATAATCTGTGAAATTTTTTACTTTCTAGCTATCGCGGTGCTTGAGATACAGCCTGGCATGGCAACAGACAAAACGGCAATAAAAACACGTTTGTTGTATGGGAGCCCGTCTTAAATATTTATTTTGTTTTGTTTTTAGCATTTGTTGTTATAGCGGCAACAGAAATACATCATCTGTGAAACTTTCGACTGTCTAGCTATCGCGGTTCTTGAGATACAGCCTGGTGACAGACAGACGGACGGACAGCGAAGTCTTAGTAATAGGGTCCCGTTTTTACCCTTTGGGTACGGAACCCTAAAAAACAGTGATAAGGTGAAAAAAAAATAGCCTTGTAAGTTTGTGTGTGTACGGTGTAGTATGAGGAAGAACCTACTCATTTGATTTCTACAATTCTGTCACCAGTATAAAAACTATAGAATGATAATAGGCTATAATTTATCCTGTGGCTCCGCCTGAGTCCTTTGCAATATGTGGGCGAAGTTATTCGGGCAAATTGTACCTATTAACTCAAGCTAAAACATTTATTCGTGACAAACAATAACACAGATATTAAAAGAAATAAATAAAAATAACACATTGGGCTTACGTGAAATCATAACGATAAAAAGGTGTAACCATGTTAATACATCCATATCTAAAAACAACGCTTTTCGGTTTTAAAGTTGTATAATTATGCAAGACCGTAAAACTGAACATCGTAAAACGCGCGCCGTAGTTTTTAGTCTTACTCTCAGGGTTTTACTGGCGCGCGAAACGTCTGAAGTTTATACTTAGTTAAAAGAATAGTTAACGCTAGTAATGTAAGTATTAATTTTTATTCTACTTCATAAAGGAGTAAAATGAAGCGTAGCATCAAACTTTCTTTTGCACATTCGCTTCGTGCAAGCGAGTCGACACGATGCTTTTGTCATGAGCAATTTTGGCAGTATTCAATGATGTAATATAAAAAAACCGGCCAAGTGCGAGTCGGACTCGCGCACGAAGGGTTCCGTAGCTTTATCTATAAAAACAGAAAAAAAAATTGTTGTATGGGAGGCCCCCTTAAATATTTATTTTATTTTGTTTTTAGTATTTATTGTTATAGCGGCAACAGAAATACATAATCTGTGAAAATTTCAACTGTCTAGCTATTGCGGTTCTTGAGATACAGCCTGGCGACAGACAAAACGGCAAAAAAAACACATTTGTTGTATGGGAGCCTCCCTTAAATATTTATTTTATTTTATTTTTAGTATTTGTTGTTATAGCGGCAACAGAAATACATCTTCTGTGAAAATTTCAACTGTCTAGCTATCGCGATTCTTGAGATACAGCCTGGTGACAGACAGACGGACGGACAGCGAAGTCTTAGTAATAGGGTCCCGTTTTTACCCTTTGGGTACGGAACCCTAAAAAGAGGTAGATGGGTTACAAGCGCTCCAAAAGTGGAACACGAAAACGGATTCAATTGCACCAGCTCGCCTCAGTTTCGCGTCGTCAATGCAAACGTATGAACGTGTCTCAGCTGTCAGATTTGGTGGCCATTTATAAACACTGAATTTCGTATAGACAACGTATCTGCGTCTTCATTATATTACGTTATTGCTACTGCCTCTAGCATCAGATCAGCTCAATATTTAGTCCAATCGTATGTTATGTGATATGCCTGTATTTCAAAGTAGACTATTAATTTAAATAAATATTATGTTGGGTAAATATCCTAAGAATAAAATTAAAATAAAACGATTATGGCATTGTCACCTGACAAAATGTCATCTAAATTGGGCTTCCGTTGATTAAATTAACCCTGCAACATTACAGAAACCGGGACAGATGAAACTAAAGGCGGGTTACATCAACCACATTTTACAGACGTTAACGTTAAATGTAGCGGCAGCTGCTGAGATACCATAGAGAACTATCCAACTTCCTCTATAAACATATTTTAACAAAACAACGCAATTGAAGGGTTTAAAACAACGACTTACGTACATAAATACGTATACTTACTTACATACTCTGCGGCGCAACGAATCAAAGTGGATCATAGCCTCCGACACTAAAAACCGCCGGCCTTCCCCGTCCAGTGCCGTTTCTGTCCAATCGACTCACATATAATCACGCCTATTTCCTGGAGGGGTAGGCAGAGATCACAGATGTCCACTTGCTACGTTCTTGACAATCCTTGTAACATGGAAATACCACTATTTGAAACTTAGCTCAAAAGTAGGTATGTTATGATCGCCATTTCTCAACTTACTGCCCATTCTTCAACAAACAGCGAATATATTACTTCCAAATCCTCTAACAGCGCTCTAGAATCTCATCACTTAAAGTAGTGCCTGAGCGGATATCAAATGTATCGAATAGATCAAAATAAACTGCCAAATTTACCTCTACTGTAAAGAAAAATACAGAAATTGCGACGAAAATTTCGAGCGAAAACATTCTACCTTTTGCTACATTTTCAAATCATGTTTGAACATTTTGTGAATAAGATTTTTCACACATACTTAACAATAACAGGTCGACTTCAAAGGCATGTTTTCTCTCAATTTCGCTAGAATCATTTATAAGTGAGTTATATTTGAGATTTTTAGCTTTGATATTTAATGATGCTTCCTCTAAGACTTCACAATAAGGTAGTGTATTCGCGTCTCTTTTTTATACCGGTACGTACGATGGCGAGCATGCTTCGCCCTGCTCGATTGTAAGCAGACACCACAGGCAATGGGATACTTGCGCATTAAGGGGAGCCACAAGCCTGTTGCCGACCTTTGGTACGTTTTTTGCAAGACTTGGTGACGTATTCGGAATTTGACCTAGATATATATTTTACTACTTTATTTAAAACTAGCTTCAGCCAGCGACTTCGTCAGCGTGGACCCTATCCTTTATTTTAATCCAGGCTAAAAACTATCTTCGTGCAAAATATTTAATGCAAATCGGTTGAGCCGTTTAAGTGTGATTGAGTAATAAACATCTAAACATCCAAACTTTCGCATTTATAATATTAGTATGGATATTTTGTCGACTCATAAAAAATATATATATATGGAAAAAAGACAGGCCTGTGATTTCCGCAGTTCACAGTCACTAGTCTTTATCCTTGTTACTATTCACGTCAGAATTCCAAGAATACTAAGAATACTGCTTAGAATAACTCCAACAGGCGTTATTTTTAGGATATTCGTGTTTCCCCGGTTGTACAGTCACCATCATATAGTTAGTAGCAGCCAAAGTAGCCAAACATATCGGAACACGTCTTTATTACTATAGGAGTAAGGAAGTGTTACGATATATTTGGCTACTTTGGCTGCTACTAACTATGTGATGCTGACTGTACCCTTAGGAGCCCGGGGTCCACTTTGGCACCTAACCTAAGTGACTGCCTGACCTTCCGACCAAGAAGGAAAACTGTACCTTGTTGGGATTAGACCGGTTTCCTCACTATGTTTTTCTTCACGGAAAAAATATTGTTAAATATCAAAGATATCTATAATCTATCAGTTTATTTAAGTACACATGCGTTTTATCGTGTTGCGTATTTCGTCACGCTGACCCTGGTAACATTATGGACATTTTACCCTATATTCGCAAAATATCAAGACATATGGTTTCTCAGTTTCAAAAGTGCAATGGCAATGTGTAGTTGATGATATCATGTACAATAGTCAGTATAAGTTAATTCATGTATAATTATTAATTACCGATAGTTACAGATTTCAAACCTGCGAGTAGTTTACAACTTTTTATATAACAAAGGTTTTTCCATAATTAAGTGTTGGTATATCAGTAAATCAGCACTAAATTAATTACTCGTTTGAACTCGGAAGCCGTGTTACACAAAAAATATAAACTTAATTAGCGTACACACGATAAGGCCCATAAAATAAACAAATCCATTAACGTTATCCTAATCAGATTTTCATTTTTTACGCTATAATTAATCAACTTGAATTAACAAGCTGATAAAAACTAACTTTTTGCGTATCAAGTAAAAATAGTAAATCGTCACAAAACACGGGAGTCGAGACGCATAGATTACGTACCAGATATATTATTGTTTACATCGGAATCCCTACGGAAAGCACTTTCCGAAATAGGCGAATGGGTTGTTGTTATCGTAAAATACCGCGAAAGCTACTTCCCCACATCATAATACCCCACACGCTGAAAGCGTGCACGTAATCATAGTACTTGATTTTTGTACTTACGTTAGCCACTGGTCACTTTTCACTGAACACTGCACTTCACTGGTCACTCATGTCGGCACTTGTTTTGAGAACACGTTCGACGCGCGGCTACGTCGGCCGACGGCGCGAAAACTACTGGCGTGCGGGATGACTGAGTTGCCGGGGTGACGGGGAGATTACCCTGGAGCATCTGGGGAAAGCGTTTCGGGGAAATTTTGATCGTTTTCGGGGAAAATCCGCGCTTCTGATTCACAGAATACAATACTATAAGATATTTTCAGCTTTGCATTGGTCAACGATCCATGTTACTTAAAATAAACGAATGTCATAGGTACACTAATTTTTTTTCCCTCATCACACACAAAATTGTTGACAGTCATCCCAAATAACAGCAAATAACTTCAACATTAACTTACGTATAAATTGTATAGTCAACTAATCTCCGAATATCCAAACAGGCGACAATGGGCTGCACATAAGGTTTATGTAAACAGGATAGGACTAATAAAATAACTAGGTAATATCGAAAATTCATAATTTAAAAACGGGACGTCTTTTTAAATAAAATCATCGCAACGGGCTAGAATCATTAATATTTAAAAACCAATCCTTAATATTTAAGAAAGAAAGAGACCCATTACATGTAACGATAATTATCATTATACACACAGATCAGAGTTTCCGGTTTATAATTGTAAAATTGTAACTTGGGGCTTCATGAAACGCGCCCCAGAAAGTCGATGAAAAAAGACCCGTTTCGCATTCCAATGTGACAACAAATTCCAATACGAAACGTCCTGATAGAACGAATATCAAACTTCAAAGATCGGTTATATGTCTCTATCGCACGTATACACGCTACTGACAGAGAACGAACCTCGACTTTCAAATTTCACCACCGAAGGAGCGTTTTTCATTCCGTGACCCAAATATCTCCCGACAGTCGGGTAATCTCCCCGCCCTCGCCTCCCCGGACGAACTGACGGGAGCCGACGCCTGCGCGGCCGCGGCGCGCCATCGAACGGACGCATTCAGAAAAACTGGACTTAATCCGCAACTTTTCAAACTACAACTAAGTTTTCAATATATTTATGTTACGCGCAAAATTAACATTGAAGTTATTTGCGTTTCAGACGGGTTATATGGGTTAATCGGTAACTTTTCAAAGTAATTTCCCGAGGGTATAAAATATCTATCCTCCAGTAAATTTCATAATAAATTGTGTTGCTTCCTAAAGCCAGTTGCAAGCTGGCGCGGCCTGCGGTGGCGGCCGTGGAGGCGGGCACTTGTATACTGTGATAATCCTATCCATGATTCAGACACCCTGATTATCATAGAATACCACTGACCACCAACGCGGCCGCCACCGCAGGCATTCGGGAGCCATGTTATAATATTTTCGTTTTACTTAACCATATTTGTTATTTTATTAAGAATACTCTGTATTTTGCATGGCTTTTGAAAGTCTTAAATGTATGGCCTCACAACACCTCCAGCGCCATCACTCTTATGTACCACAGCAAATAAAATATTTCTATTTCTGTACACATAACTTGGTTTCCATATAACTATCGAACCTGTTTACAAAATTTAACGAGATATGGTTGAGACATGCGATCTGTGGAGGTGAACCGCTGCAGGATAGATGCAGGGCACCGTGGAGTAATCAGTGGTTAGAAATACCCTGGTTATTGGGTAACTGCTTGCTCTCAGGCTTTCTCCACGAAAAAAAAAAAGAAAAAAAAAGAGAACAGCTGGAAAAACTGACATACGAAAGGATTTTGGCCCAAGCTGAAGCAGAGAACTTCGTTCGCTCCGCTCACTCGTTCAATTAAACTTATAACACCTCTCGTTTGCTTCGAGGGTTTAAAATACGACCGTTCCCATCCACCGTTAATTCATCCATACATAGTCTGCAACTAAAGGATGATTCACGCTAGAACGGGCCGTGTCCGGCCCGGGCCGTTTTCTAAGAAAAACGACGGCGTTTTTGCGCGGCTTAAGCCCGCAGGCTCGGAAGCGGCTCGGTGTCGGCACGGCCCGGCCGCTCATATGTAACACGAACGTTTGACGGCCGATCTACCTACAACCGAGGCTCGGACGCAGCTCGGTCCCGGCCCGGCCCGGACACGGCCTGTTCTAGCGTGAGTCATCCTTAAAGTAGCTACGCGGCCCAAAAATGGCCTACACACGTCTCTAATGTTAAGAGAATTAAGGACTGCGTAGATCATGAGCGTGTTATTTTGCGTTGCCACTTCTGATGCTGGATCACATAAAATTTACAACTCGGCGGACTACAACTGAGTTTTCATTTAACTATTTCAGCGCGAACCGTGTGGTGTCGGGTTAGAATAGCACCACCCCCTTTCGTCCTGTGGGTATCGTAAGAGTCGTACTAATGGAACATGGTTGAAGTGTGTTGTGGGCGATGGGCTAGCAACCTATCACTGCGATATCACATTTAGTCGATATTTTATACCAACATTTATGCTAAAAGTGGCACTGGAAGATAAATTGCATGTGCTCTGCCTATCCCTTTTGGGAATGAAGGCGTGAATCTATGTATGTATGTATGTATTTCTGCAGATTCCGCAAACTTGTGTGTCTGTGTGTTTTACTTACTTAGCTAGTGGATATTGCGATTCTTGACTTGGGACTCGAAGCATCTAATAGCAGCACTGTACGTTGAATGTGTTGTTTTGTTGAAAATGCACTTGATTTTACTGTGAACAAGTTATTATATTGCTGTTTTTACTAGATTTATATTTACCTACTTGTCTTGAAAGTTCGTTCGTTAACACTAGTTTGTGCGGCTCAACTCCTGCAAGTACTTAAAAATTGTCTTACTTCCCGAAATCCAATAGTATTAAAATTTTGTACACAATACAATACAAATAATAATTATAAATCAGCCTCTATACAGAGTGTTTTTTTTTAAATGGGACAGTATGGGGAAATCAGAATCTAAGGGAGATAGAGGAAAAGTGTCCAAGGAGACATTAGGTGTTTTTTTATGTAAACAAATTTGGCTCATTAAAATTTTTGGTCAAGCGTGAGTTGTTCTTAAAAAATTATAAAGTTGGTCAATTTTTTTTTTGGCTCTGTTTCATGTAAGGATTATTTCATTGTATGGAAAGAAAAAAATCTGAACAGCAGAAGTTGGTCAAATTTAATGAAAACTAATCTTCATACAATTGCAGTATTCGCCTTTTAATATTGTTACAAGTGCCTAGGCGTGTAAAAAAATATTTAAAATTATTCCATTTTTAAATTTCGATAATCGATAAGAGCTCCAGATGATTCAAGAGAAGAACATTTTTTTTAATCTTCGTAAACATCATGGCATTCATGGCACGCGATAGTCTTGAAATTATAAAAAAAAGAATTCAAATTTGGAACGTAAGTTATTTCTGCAGCAAAGAATTCAAATTTGGAACGTAAGTTATTTCTGCAGCAGATTTTGTTTCCAATCAGTTCATGCTTGTAATTTTTTTTTTTTTTTTTCACTTTAATCACAATTCACCATAAGTCTCTGTTAAATGCAACTAGAAGTGTCTTGAAGCGTGCTCGTACCTGCATAAGACAAGACGGCGGCCACATCGAACATTTACTCAAGTAATAAACCAACTGTATGAAGATAAGTTTTCATTAAATTTGACCAACTTCTGCTGTTCAGATTTTTTTCTTTCCATACAATGAAATAATCCTTACATGAAACAGAGCCGACCCGCCTCGAAAAAAAAATTGACCAACTTTATAATTTTTTAAGAACAACTCACGCTTGACCAAAAATTTTAACGAGCCAAATTTGTTTACATAAAAAAACACCTAATGTCTCCTTGGACACTTTTCCTCTATCTCCTTTAGATTCGGATTTCCCCATACTGTCCCATTAAAAAAAAACACTCTGTATATACGTCCCACTGCTGGGCACAGGCCTCCTTATATAGATGAGAGGGACAGTAGTCCCCACGCTGGCCCAGTGCGGGTTGGGGACTTCACTTGAATCCACCCACTCCACTCCACTTTGAATTTCTTCGCAGATGTATGCAGGTTTCCTCACGATGATTTTCCTTCACAACAAAAGCTAACGGTAAATATCAAATGATATTCCGTACGGCGTACGGTCACGGACTTTAATTGTTGAGCCATTTAGAGCTCACTTTATACTGGACAATTCATAGCTTAACTATTAAAAACCAAAATGAGTTGACACCTAAATGGCTCAACAATTAAAGTCCTTGACCGTACATACACTACCTTCACGTTATAGTACACCTCAAAAAAATAACATTGAACAGACTATAAAGCTTACAGTAGAGATAGACAACAGGCTGTCTTAACGCTAAGGAACGATCTCATCCTGACAACCTTTGGGACTCTTATGTAAGTTGGATGGCAATTTAATGTTATGTTGGTAAAGACTGAAGGCAGCCATAGGAACTCTTCAATTACGCAAGATAAACCCGTTCAACAACTAACAACTTATCCTTTTTTAGTTAATGCCTATAGAAGGACAGTCGGAAATAAAAGCTTGTACCATATTTATTTATGACAGAAACACAATTTACAACTCGTGTAGTTCCACCATTATTGCAATATAATTTTCAGCTCACTGCTATTGACCTTGGTACCGTTGGTAACCATATACCTAATAATCGTGTGGTGCGTATCATCGCGTGGCTGAATCTAATCTTGTCAAAGTTCCAAACACAAAACCTTAAAAAAGCACAGGAGTTGTCAAACAATGTCACATTTTGTCGTACATTATTTCCGTTAATCTTAAAATTTTAAAGTGTTTAAGCATTATGAGTTATAATTATACTGATTGCCCAAACCAATTTTATACAGTAAATTGCAGTTTTATTGATAACATCGCTACAAAACAGAACCAACGATATGGCAGAAAACAGTGTACTACAAAGTTATGTAAGTAGCCGTATTTTACTGTCTTCTTATTACTTACTGATAAAAGGGTTGTGATTCCACATTTCGTGGTACTGTTATTGGTTCTAAATCTTTAATGTTGGAAATACAAAGTAATATTAGTCGGGTATTATTGTGTTACTAATATGTGACATTTGACAATGACGGAACGTATCATAGAGGCCATGTGTACTTTTTAGAAAGCCAAACTAGACTCAGGCTAGAAAACTAAAGAAACAGACTCTTGTGCATTCGCGGGAGAGTGAGGGAGACATCGTGCTTTGATTTATTTGATAATGGTGCTATGAGTGGGGAGACCTCTCCACTGCAGGACGTACATAATTATTATGATTAAATATTTTGATATTGTAGGTATGTCTCAGAATGACCCTTGTCTCCAATAAGGGGTGTAGACCGACAGTCCAATCAGCAACTTTTTATGAAACGTCAAAATAAATTAATTAATAATAAATAAATATTTGCAGACAATCTTACACAAATCGACCTAGTCCCAAACTAAGCAAAGCTTGTACTATGGGTACTAGTCGACGATAAACATACTTATATGTATACGTACGTAAATCAATAAATACATAGAAAACATCCATGACTCGGGAACAAATATTCGTGCTCTTCACACATATAAATGAAAATGAATGAAGTTAGCATGAAGTTTGTTGCAAAATAGGAACACGCGACGTCACGATTTTCTATGTTCAAACAGCAAAATTTTTAAAATAGCAAATATAAGGTGGAGCCTGAGGTTGGGGCGTGATATTTACTGTGTTTTTAGTAAGTTTTTTTACTAACAAAATGTAAGAATACATTATTTTTACCTCTACCACCGCAAGAATGAGACCTTAGACCATTCTGCAGCAGCAACTTTCTAGCGACCAAAGTTGACACGGCAAATCACAGTATTTGCAGTAAAAACTACATTTTGTCCCGGATCATTAGCAACATTGTAAGTTCTCGCCAGATACGCTTACTTTGTCAGTTACGTTCGAACTGGAGTACCTAAAATATACTTACTCCGTTTTAGACGGTCGTACCCGCATGGTTATTTCTGGAATTTAGGCCGTTTTTGATCTATATCGACTCGATGAACTGCGATGAAAAGTTAACGTTGCTCTGGGGGCTTATGAGCGGTGCTAAATTTAAAGGTTCTTAATTCCAGATAGTATTGGGATTTTATTTGTTGTTTTTTTAACTTTATTATTTCATACACAATTCCAATAGAGTTAAGGAGAAAAGGATTTATTCATGGAGGTCGATTGCATATACTTAAGAGGCTCCCATACGCCAATGACCTTCGATCTGAATCTCTTAGTTTTCTAATGTTTTTTGTAGCTTATTATATTAACAACAACGGCTTTAAGCAATATAGTATCCCATATTTACTTCAAACTTCATTGTTTTCGAGATATTTGGCATCAAAGTTGAACAATTTTAGGCCAAAAAACTGGTTTTCTGGCCATAACTTTTGTGTTAATTGGTTTAAAATTAAAACCCTCTGCCAGTTTTTAGAGACGTCATAGACGAACCCAAATTTGTTGATTTCGTATATGTTAGATCTTTCACGTCAATAGAGATGCGAAATAAGTGTTTTTTTAGACAATGTTTAAAAAAATCATACAAAATTAAGTATTAATTTGTTTCAAAATCCGGTCTGTCAAAATGGAGATAAAAGATTGAAGAACCGATAGCCGTTTGATTTATGATTCTATCTGTAGTGCAAAAGTAGTAGATACGATTCAAAACTTGTCAAAAATCGATGAAAACCTCGGGTAGCCGCTGGATTCAAATTTGTCTGAGGTGACATGTCGTGCGTGACGGGACAGAACGATATCGATTTCATACATAAGTTACGGTTATATATTCACATTCATTTTATGGGGGACAACGAATAATGTAATATCAAGTGGCTCCCTATCCGTCATCGTCGTAACTCTCACATTATTTCGCTTCTGTTTACTGTCCTTTTTAACCCTGCAACTCCCCGCTATCTCAAAGAGCGTTAGCTGTTAGCTGTTAGATCTTCTAACAATTTGCTATTAACTGTGCCTTCGTCATCTTCGAAATTTTACAGTAGTTCGTTCACTTTTAAGGCTATTCGACTGTGGAACTCTCTCCCTCTTGATATAAGACAAGCTAAATCTATCGGTAACTTCAAATCTCTTCTTAAAGAACATTTTTTGTCTCTCCCCTAACCCTGATTGTCTTACTATTATTATTATTGGCTGACTGTTTATGTATTATATTTATATATTTTTATTTATGTTATTTGTATATATGTATGATTGTGTATGTATGTTTATATATAGAGCTATTTATGTACGTGTATTAATATAATTATTTTGATTTTTGGCTTATTATATCTGCACCACCTACTACTTAATCTAGTTTTATCTCTTTCTCCGATACCCAAAGGTTGTCTGGAAGAGATCGCTCTTCAGCGATAAGACCGCCTGTTGTTTACCTTTACCTACATGTTATTGTATTGTTTCTCTTTTTAACTGCTTTGTTGTGCAAGTAATTGTATTGTATTGTAATATAAAAAAAGGTTATAAGCGCTCCAAAAGTGGCACACTAAATCTGAGTCAATTGCACGAACTTGCCTCAGTTTCGCTTCGTCTTAGTTACTACGAATCGCGACCTCGCACACCTCTCCGTTACCTCGCACTCTCTCGTGGATACTCACCCTTAGAATAGAGAAAGGGTAACGTGTTTACGTCGGCTAAATATTTGTTATCTGTGGTTTATTGTACGCTGTAGGTGACCTATTGCTTCGGTGGCCCGCTTGGGGGCAAGCGGAGAGAGACTGCAAGCGAATAACTTATACTTGATAAACTTTTGCATTTTTCTCCCAAACTATTTTTCGCCTAAGCTTTATGACTCACATTTTTTTCAAGCACCGTAAATCTTTCACGATTGTTATACAACGTGTTAATAAAATAACGCAAAACCTGAAAACCGTTTGTTCAGAATCGAGAGTAGAATGCGAAAAAAATAAAAAATAATTTTTTTGACGCGATTTATTTTTTACATTTGTATGGAGCAGGTCGCCCCAGTCGGCCAACACTCCATACAAATGTAAAAAATAAATCTTGTCATAAATTTATTTTTTTATTTTTTTCGCATTCTATGCTCGATTCTGAACAAACGGTTTTCAGGTTTTGCGTTATTTTATTAACACGTTGTATAAACAAACCTAACCTAGTTAGGTTAGAAATCTATGTGAAGATGACTAACAGTTTCATCATTTGGGAAATTAATATTATGCCAAATGAAAGGCAGAGTCAGCGTTTTATACTCGTATGTGTTATATGGCAACAATTTTTACCTGTGAAATAAACTGGGAGTTAGAAGTACACATTATACCATTAATTTCATCCAAATGAGAGATTTAATTTAGTTAAACCTTTTTTTTCTGAGCCTATTGAGTGTCCCACTGCTGGGCAAATGCCTCTCCCTTAAAACTCTACGAGTCCCTTTTTTAACTCAACAAAAACGAGGAATGTCTTAAGTTTAACAAGTGTATCTGTGTGTCTTTTTATCAGTCTGTCTGACGTCTGTCTTTGCCATCGTAACTCCCAAAAGGATTAAATCGAGCGTATATCGCGGCCGTCGCATGATAGACGTGCAGAAGACTAAATCAGAAACGAGAATAGATACACAAAATCAGATACTTATTTTACATGTCGGAATGGTACATAAAATTGAATTCTTAGAGTGTTACATTTATACTTATTAACTATTGCATGCATGGTATGAGGGATTTGTGTGGGTACATTTGTAATTTATTTAATAGATATTTCAAGAATCTAAGCTATGAATCCTGAAATGAAATGTCTTTACTTCGTTCCCGATTAGCACATTAACATAACGCGTCGAAACATTAGTGAAATGATCGCCGCTATCCATGTTCGTTAGCTAAACACCGGTCAGCCCCCGCAACAGTCGACAGTCGAACTGTCCAACTCGCCCTGATATGTCGTACCGACTTGTTGGCGCAAGTTTGCAACACCGTCGAAATCTGTTGTTCATAACTCTATTTATTTATGAGAATGTACTGGGCGTAGAACACTGGGCGGCAATTTGGTTCATCTTTTTCATATTTCAATTGTATTTCAATGCGTATGGCATTTATTCTGAGACGTTTTAACCCCCTGTGGCATAGAGCTACTAAACGGGTGAACCTATTAGAGTGCAGTTATCTTTTAATCTGCGCTGAGCAGCGCAGGATATGCCAAAATTGTAATAAGTACCTACTTAGTCTCGGTCAATATATTTAGTAATACGCGAGCAAGTTTTAAGCGAAAGGCAAATTTATTACTGTAAGTTTTATATTGTTTTCGATTAGGGGTATTTTTCTAATGGTATCCTCGATAGTTTGGTATTTTTGTAATGTGTTACTAAATTGTATTCTCACTAGTAGTGTAAGGGTTCTACCTACACTAGTTTACATGCTATGTTATAACTGTTAGAAGTATAATTATTGTACCTACTGTATTTACGACAATGCCACTTTGAACTAAATGTTTAATGTCTCAGTGGGATTTGTGTTAGGATATAGGCTATAACTACTTTATTATCTTATTTTGTATGTTTCTGTCATTTTTCTTTGTCTGTTTCTTACCCAATAAAGAAAATATATAAATGAATAATCGAAAGTCGTGTCTGTCGAAATGGTTCCATCCAATCGCAATATTCGCAATCACTAAACTTCATTTCCCAACTGTATCGTTTGTCCGAATTTTCATACATCTATATATATAAAAGAAGACTTCCTGACTGATTCATCCCCGCACAGCCGAAACTACTGGGACTGGAAAGTTGAAATTTACACCAGAACTTCTTTTTAAGACGTAGGCATGGGATAAGACGGGATTTTTAGAAATTCCATCCCTAAGAGGGTTAAATGGGGGTGCAAAGTTTGTATGGGGGAAACATTATTTTTTGAACTAGAGACTTGAAACTTTGTAGAAAGATTACTTATTAGGATACAATAAAAATACTTTCAGTGTTTTAGAAAATTCCACCCCTAAGGGGGTTAAATAGGGGTGCAATGTTTGTATGGGGAAAACATTATTTTTTGAACTAGAGACTTAAAACTTTGTAGAAAGATAACTTAATAGAATCTAAAAAAAGTACTTTCTGCGTTTTAGAAAATTCCACCCTTAAGGGGGCTAAATAGGGGTGCAAAATTTGTATAGAGGGAACTTTATTTTTTGAGATGGAAACTTGAAACTTTGTAAAAAGATTACTATTAGAATACAAAAAAATGCTGTCAGCTTTTTCGAAAATTCCACCCCTAAGGGGGTTAAATAGGGATATAAAATTTGTATGAGCGAAACTTTTCCTTTTGAGCAAGAAACTTGAAACTTTATAGACAGATTACTTATTTGAATACAAAAATAGAACTTTAAGCGGTTTTTGGAAAAATTCACCCCTAAGCGGGTTAGAAAGGGTGAAAGGTTTGTATGGGGGAAACTTTGTTTTATAGCTAGAGACATACAATTTTGTAGAAAGATTACTAATTTAAATATAAACGAGTAATTCCAGCGTTTTAGAAACATCTATCCCAAAGGGGGTTAAAAATGGGTGCAAGGTTTGGATGATAAATACTCTTTTTTGAGTTTGAGACTTAAAACGTTGTATAAAGATTTCTTATCAGAATAAATAAAAAGTTCTTTCAGAGTTTTGGAAAAGTTCCACCCCTAAGGGGGTTTAAACGGGATTCAAGGTTTATATGAAGACTAAGAAAATGTTATAGTAAGAGATTTGTAACTTCGGTCTTAGCCTGTATGTTAAACGACTACAAAACTGATATCAGAGTTTTTTGAAATTCATCCCATATAGGGATTAAAGGGGGTTCAAAGTTTGTATGGAGAGCAAGAGATTTGTAACTTCTGTTTTAGACTGTTTGAAATTGATTCCATAAGGGGTTAAAAACGTTCATCCCCTAAATGGGCTAAATAAAAGGAGTTGGACGTTTGTACGGGGAACAAGACAATTTTAAAGTATATGGGATCTGTAACTTCGGTTAAAGACTAACCCCTTTATCCATAAAACTTAAAATGCCTCTGCTAAATAAAATGTGAATTGTCCCTTTCTTACGAACACAAATGTCAAAGTGACAGATAATGACAAACGAATTTTAACGCCATTTTAGTTAAATCAGGCTTATAGGCCGTTAATAATACGGCCGCGTTTCTTAAAATTCATCCTCAAAGGAGGTTAGAAAGGGTTGGAAGTATGTATGAGGAACAAGTACATTTTGAAGTGAGGTAATTCTTAGGTCATACATACTATAATAGCTTCTGCGTGGACCCGGGATAAAAACTATCCTATATTTTAATCCAGGCTATAATTTATCTTCGTGCAAAATGTCATCCAAATCGGTTGAGTCGTTTAATTGAGTAACAAACATCTAAACATCCAAATCCGTGATTGAGTAACAGACATCTAAACATCCAAACTTTCGCATTTATAATATTAGTAGATGGTGAGCCATTTATTAGTCAAAATACATAATCCGACTGCTAGCAGAAAAGTAGGTTAGGTTAAGTTAGAACCACGACCCTTACAGAACTGAACAGCTACCATAAATGTAGGTTAGGTTAAGTTAGACTTGCTATGATCCCAGAACCGAAAAGAAGGTAATTTTTCATTTAAACTGCGGATTATTTTGTTAATACTTTTGTTATTGTAAAAGTCGGAGATAGGCAAAAACTTTCAGTAAGTCCATGTAGCTTTATTTAATACATTATAAAAAATATGCAATTTAAACAGAAACGTCTGTGGAGATATTTATTATTGTAAAAACGGAGTTCTTAATTTAAATTTAGCAATTTAAACTAATGAACTCATCGCACTGTTACGCTTAATCCCTGAACGGATTTAGATGACATTTTTAACCGACTTCAAAAAAAAGGAGGAGATTCTCAATTCGGTTGTAATTTTTATTTTATTTTTTCTATGTTTGTTACTTCAAAACTCCGTCATTGATGATTCGTAATTTTTTTTTTGTTTGTAAGTATATGTTTCCAGGTGGGCCCTATTTTTTTTTTAAATTTAGTAGGATGATGGGATCCATGAGGAATTGAGGGAACTCCTCAATTATATTAGGCACGCGTGTAGTGATTTTGGTATTTCCTATTATATCTCGTGTTTTTACACGCGGAAATCGTAAATGACTTATGGAATTACTCAATTATGTACTTAAAAGTACAAAAGTACGTCACAGATTCTGATAAGATTCCGTTGAAATAGCAACTAATGAAGTCCCAAAGGTGATCCTTGTGGAATCGACGGAAATCCTCAAATATTATCGGGCCACATACAGCGATTGGGTTTTTTTCTCTAATAATCAACGCATTTGCTCTCGGAAATCAGATCATGTGGTAAATTGGAAAATAAATGTGGAAAGGTTCTCGTAGCTTGGCGGAGTACTAAATTGAAGTCTGTTAAAACTTTGTTTTTAAAGTAAATTATTCGTACAGATAATTTGAGACCCTTGGAAGGATATAAGATAGTTTTATCTCGGAAATCTTCCCTTAATATGGTAGAACTTTGTTGGGGTCGGCGATAATTAAGGTTCCGTCTACAATAATTGAATAGCAATCTTTTTTTCTAAGACGGCAACAAGTTCTACGCGGACGAAGTCGCGGGCAACAGCTAGTACTTACATATAATCTCGCCTATTTCCCGGAGGGCTAGGCAGAGATCACGGATTTCCACTTGACGACAAACCTTTTTGACATCATTCACTTTCAGAACATGCTCATTTTGAATTTTCATTTCGACAAAAAAACCACTCCTTTCGAAGGTCCCAAAGCTTTAGTTTTTTTTAATAAGTATCGCATAAAACGTGGAACCCATTTCTTTAGGTAAGGTTTCTTGCTGAACTGAACTTTCGAACAAACGATATAGGTTGGGAAATGAAATTTAGTCATTTCGATAATAGAATAGGAAGGGAGAAAACAGACTTATCATACATACTATACACAGCTAATACTCCAATACCAAGTTCTTGTTATACTATGAAACAAACAATTCAAATCTAATCTAAACCGGTCATCAATAATAATACTTATAAGAAAATTGGGTAAGTCTAAATAAATACAGCGACACTGCAACCCACTAGTAGGTATTTCGCTCTAACGTATTACTAAGCAACAATGTTAGTTTTGTTCCTGGACCTCTATGTCAAAGTCTGCAATTCCACAGTGAATAGTCGAGCGTAACTTCAACACAATCATTGCATTATGTTGTACTTGCCAAACTTCAAGTAAATTGGACACAGCTTTAAAACTCATCAGCGTTACGTCCCACTACCAGGCACAGCACGGCTAATATCACATGACGGCGCGCGAGCTCTCTCGATTCTTCTCGCACTATCGCGATCACCTTTGGGTGATCCTTGTGGAATCGACGGAAATCCTCAAATATTATCGGGCCACATACAGCGATTGGGTTTTTTTCTCTAATAATCAACGCATTTGCTCTCGGAAATCAGATCATGTGGTAAATTGGAAAATAAATGTGGAAAGGTTCTCGTAGCTTGGCGGAGTACTAAATTGAAGTCTGTTAAAACTTTGTTTTTAAAGTAAATTATTCGTACAGATAATTTGAGACCCTTGGAAGGATATAAGATAGTTTTATCTCGGAAATCTTCCCTTAATATGGTAGAACTTTGTTGGGGTCGGCGATAATTAAGGTTCCGTCTACAATAATTGAATAGCAATCTTTTTTTCTAAGACGGCAACAAGTTCTACGCGGACGAAGTCGCGGGCAACAGCTAGTACTTACATATAATCTCGCCTATTTCCCGGAGGGCTAGGCAGAGATCACGGATTTCCACTTGACGACAAACCTTTTTGACATCATTCACTTTCAGAACATGCTCATTTTGAATTTTCATTTCGACAAAAAAACCACTCCTTTCGAAGGTCCCAAAGCTTTAGTTTTTTTTAATAAGTATCGCATAAAACGTGGAACCCATTTCTTTAGGTAAGGTTTCTTGCTGAACTGAACTTTCGAACAAACGATATAGGTTGGGAAATGAAATTTAGTCATTTCGATAATAGAATAGGAAGGGAGAAAACAGACTTATCATACATACTATACACAGCTAATACTCCAATACCAAGTTCTTGTTATACTATGAAACAAACAATTCAAATCTAATCTAAACCGGTCATCAATAATAATACTTATAAGAAAATTGGGTAAGTCTAAATAAATACAGCGACACTGCAACCCACTAGTAGGTATTTCGCTCTAACGTATTACTAAGCAACAATGTTAGTTTTGTTCCTGGACCTCTATGTCAAAGTCTGCAATTCCACAGTGAATAGTCGAGCGTAACTTCAACACAATCATTGCATTATGTTGTACTTGCCAAACTTCAAGTAAATTGGACACAGCTTTAAAACTCATCAGCGTTACGTCCCACTACCAGGCACAGCACGGCTAATATCACATGACGGCGCGCGAGCTCTCTCGATTCTTCTCGCACTATATGTCTCTTTCTTAGTTTTCTAATGAGAGAGAGACGGATAGTGCGAGAAAAGTCGAGGGAGCTCGCGCGCCTTCTTTTGATAGCTGTGCTGGCCTCCTCTCATGATTGTGCGGAATTTCATTTTCAATAATTTACTTTAAAAGCAAAGTTTTAACGTGACCATCTTCAATTCGGTACTTCGTCTTTCTTTTTTACTCCGATTTCTAGTATCCCTTAATCATACTTCTCACAAACAATAATTTTCCAAATCGGTCCAGGCATCTTCGAGTAAACGGGGAAAATACATAAAAAAATAAAGATTACGACGAATTGAAAACCTCGTCCTTTTTTGAAGTCCGTTAAAATAGGCTTGTCTCGGGAATATTCCTCAATATTCCCTATCAGTAACTTTTGGTAATAATCCTGGGAACGGAACTTACAGTTTCTATTTAACAAAACCACGTCAATACAACGAATCCTTAAAACAATGATGGGTCGGCAATGCACTTGTGACTCTTCTGGAATAGCAAGCGTCATAGGCTGTCGTATCTGTTAACCATCAGGCAGACAGTATGCTGAATTTCGTATTAATGAGTCCAGGAACATGGCGTCAAGCGGCGTCTATCGTCCATAGTTCCGTCTCGCTCGTTTTTTCGGACACATATGTCGTCGAGGAGACGTAGCTATCGAGCGACTTGTGGTCCAGGGAAATGTCAAGGGCACCAGACCACGAGGCAGGTCACCAATGAGATGGACAGACCAGATTAAAGCTGCAGTAGTTGCATCACTACACGCGAGCATAAGGAAGGCGACTGTCAGGGAGGAATGGCGGCGTGTTGTGAATCTTTCAAACCAACACCTGAATTGATGACCAAAACCACTCTGTAAAGAGTGAAAACGACGAAGAATAAAACAAAATATAAAACAAATGACTTTTCTCCTTACACTGTGGCAGGCGGAACATATATTCCGAACAAACATTTGACTTTTGCAATTTTGAGGCCATTTGGGAACCAGCTGCAAAGAGCGAGCGTATATCGAAACACCTTATCGCTTAGGCTGTTTAATTGTGAAGTGGTATGACTGTCTTTGCCGGCATGTGAGGGGTTGACCTCTGTAGCTGTGCTATGTCAGGGCTCGCATTATGGATCTAAAAATGAATTTAGAAATACCAGTCCCACCTACAATAAGCAGTGAATCCACCTACAATTAGTACCAACCACAGTGTAAGCAGGGATGATAAAATACAGCTGGTTACCAAACATGAATAAGATTCTGTCAAAAAATTCATTTTTAGTAGAAGCATTTATTGCCAACTGTACTTTTCTGTATACCGTGTATCAATTACTCGTTAAGACGATTCTAATGAGCTCAAACTCAACGGGGTTTGTCGGTTAAATACTGAATTGTCATGGCCACATTCTGTCTCCATCATCAGATCAGCTCGATGGTATCATAATATTGATCGTTGACCCCAAAATTTCAACTCAATTGGTTGAAGATATCGGCTTCAAAATTGGAATGCAAGATTCCACCCGAACAATTGCAAGTTAAATAAAAGCTCTTAAAAATGTTGCCCATAGCCTAAACCCTGAGTTAACTTCGAGGAAAATATAATTTAAGACACATGTCACAAGAATACAGCACAGAAATATATCTTATTTATATATGACTGTAAACCAGCCGAGAATAGAATAACCGCCATATTTAAATAACCTGCCATGGCCTGATCCGTAAACCTGCAAAAGGGCATAATCTTATATAGGAGTTAATGGTACATACGTCCTTTACTAACGACAGTCCATCATTGCCAGTTTGAAAAGAGAGTATCAATCACATCTGCGTAATGGTACTTCTGACCTTCTCCGATCAAGGTATTATACCGGCGCAAGTTTCAAAACAGAGTAACGCTTTATAATCTCTTTGACATTTATGACGTTCTCGACTCGAGCAGGTGTCGCTAAAACAGCGTAACTGAATAGATGTTTGATGGTGCTTATGACCTGTTTTGAGGGACGCGGTGCATCGCTGCAAGTTTGCTTTCGCGGTGACTTCAATTTCACGCTGCAGGGACATCTCACTCATACGAGTTTGCGCCGTGTTTGGTTCGTATTAGTACTTGTACAACCGTTTCTTATGAGTTACTTGCATTCTGAACGCCTAGTTAAGGGTTGGATGGTCAGATAACAGTCCCTTCCGCAAAAGTGCCTACTGTACTTGCTCGCCAACGGGAAATTCACATCTCTAATTCGCCCTTGTGACATCACAGGTAGGTAGAAAAAAGTGACACGGTCGGTTTTCATACAGATTGAGGTGTTTAAGTTATCTAGTGTATATCTATATCTGTGGTTTCAGAGTACTTTCCTCCCTCGAACGTTGTGAAATGAGCTCTCTGCGGAGGTTTTCTGAGGAACTACCTACTGTATGGGGTTCTTAAAGAAAGGAATTGAAAGGGTCGGCAACGCACTTGGCGTTGCGAGCTTTCATAGGCTACGGTGACCGCTTACCAACGTGCGGGCAGAGCTATACGTTTGATCTGTCGGTTGTGTTTCAAATTTCTTATTCATATAGTTATTACTTACACAGTTCATATTCAAGTAAACACAATCATATATATCACATGTTAAAGTAAACACAATCGCATATATCATGCTTTAACGAATAAATAAGTAGGAAGCAAGCAAGTAACATAGGAAACGCCACATAATTACTTATAGGCTCTCACAAATGCTCTTTGGTTAACTAAGCGCACCCTTTCTCCTGTCTAAGTATTCACAAAATGTCTACACTTATCTGTGAACCTCTGACGTAATTTTGACCTCTAGATTTGAAACCGTTACCCGTTATCGTAGGTCTAAGATACGCTGGTTCAAGAGAACACTTGGATGGTTTGGTTATTCTTTGTTGACCATTCTTACAGCATCATGCTACCGTAGGCCACCATATAAATAAACAATTTACCAAGTGCGTGTGCTATTAGTATTATTGTGTAGCCCGGAAGACGGTAGATGCAAATTTCCCAAGCGGGGTTTAATATAAAACAACTGTAACCCTCAAAATGTAGTCTAACTCGCTCGCTAAAAAAGCTCCATATGATTTATTATTGTTTAAGACGATTTAGTTTTGTGGACCGCTAGATGGTGCCGTCTCGAGTATAAACTAGATAACGGTTGTTTGATTCAAATTCCTTAGGTCAGAGCCGTCTTGTCGTATGTATAAATGTGACTCAACAAAATAATTAGCGAGCTTGCTCTCAAAATGTCACTAGAATCGGTTAAGAAATGCGACCGGACAGCGGGAATTAAAGGCACGAACGATTGTCAGCCCTAGCTGTAGCATACAACTTCGTTCGCTTCGCTCCCTCGTTAGATGATATTTCGCACAAGTTACCTATACGTTTTTTGGAGAAGCCCAGAGAGAAAATACCTACATTTATTTCACCACAATAACAACATAAAGCCGTCATTTGATGTGTAAATGGGCAGAGCAATAATCTAGTAATCAGTTAATTGTATACTCTTTAATAAAAGTGGCATCCAAGGTCGGAATTACCCTAAAAAAAGGATTAACTATTCAAATTGGCAAAACTGCCTTTCATCAGTCATTACCATTTGCATAAAAATACGGTAATTGTGGTCCCACGGGTAACGGTATGACTGAACGATGTAATTGTTGTATAACGTACTGTATAATTTACTGTTGACGAGTTGAAATTACAATGGGTAGGGGTTCTATTCGCCTTCAGTATTCAACAGTAACCTTGTTGTCAACCACGTCTCCTTTTAATTTAATTGACATGTTTGTATCATCCGCGCTCGCAAGAAAGACATGCAATACTCTTTGAAAGTCGCCATTTTGGACAAAATGACGATTATTAATGTTATACAAAGTTGGTTAATATTTCCTGTCATTAATGTTTTGATGAGCTATGAACTTAACCCGTGTGGTATGGAGACATATACAACTCCGATTGCAATTCATTGAGTTAAGTCAAATAGAGCCCTGAAAAACAAATAATTCAATTACAGTAGTAATGAATGTATGTAGTAAATAAATGAACTAATTCATTAGTGACATTTATTTGTAACCATGTTAGATTCGCTGACTGGGGAATAATGCCATTCGATTAAATAAATAAGTGAGTGAAATGAAACGTTACATTGGATATTTTATTTGTATCAGACTAAGTAGGCACTTAATTATTATTGCCATCGGATCTACTTACAAATACCAAATTCTAAATTTGATATAACAAAGAGACATCATAAAACTGACCGAAATGTGGCACGTGTACTGGAGTAGCTACTGTTTGTTCAATTATTTCACAATCCTACTTTATGGTAACACTTACAGAAAAGATGTCGGTAATGGTTGTGGGTACTTTTCGTCATTGTGAAACAAACTATATTGAGTGCAGCAAACTTGCAACCCGCCTCCATTTCGAACGCAGCACCGCGCTATATTCGGGGCCCGCTCGGTTGTCTCAAAGCTTTTTAACATATTGCCTGTACTCAGACCTCATATCATAATCGTGTGTGTTCGTGCCTCCATTTTGTATTTGACCAATACGCGTTGTATTTAACTATCTGTACAGGAAACCAATATGGAGTCGATATTTGGAGGACGGCCCGTCATTTAGTCGTATGTTATTACTACTGGACCTCCACGCTCAAGATATGGCGATGCGAGGTCCATATTCTATTAGACGTAATTGTCATCCATACTAATATTATAAATGTGAAATATGTGTGTGTTTGTTTGTTTGTCCGTCTTTCACGGCAAAACGGAGCGACGAATTGACGTGATTTTTTACGTGGAGATAGTTGAAGGGATGGAGAGTAACATAGGATAGTTTTTATCCCCGTAATCATCTCCTAAGGGGGTTAAATGGGGGGTAAAAGTTTGTATGGAGCTGCGATATAAACGAGTTCCACGCGGACGGAGTCGCGGGCAGAAGCTAGTTTAGTTATATTTGAAGGATAGAAACTTCGAGGTGATGTTATCCTATCCTTATGTCATTGACCTGCGTCCTGAATCGGGCCACTGGAGTAATGGCAATCGCAGTAGTTTTCAGCGGCTATATTTTTTTCAATACCACGACGGTAATGTAAGCCGACCTTCGTAACGTCGACAAAAAAGTGTTAGAGTGAGACATACATACATACATACATACATAGATTGACGACCGATTAGCCTAGTGGGTAGTGACGCTGCCTACGAAGCTGAAGGTCCTGGGTTCGAATCCCGGTAAGGGCAAATATTTGTGTGATGAGCATGAATATTTGTTTCTGAGTCATGGAAGTCTTCTATGTATTTAAGTATTTATATCTATTATATATATTATATACCCATAACACAAGCCTTAATGAGCTTACTATGGGACTAGGTCGATTTGTGTAAGATTGTCCCCTAATATTTATTTATTTATTTATTCACGCCTTTATTCCCAAAAGGGGTAGCAGGCGCACATGAAAATTAGAGTGAGACAACTGCATATTTATCTTGCTGTCAACTCAGCGAATCCAAAATCAATAAGGTCATCAATACGTGTGTGGCGTAATTCGCAGGCGTCGCTTATACTCGTAGACGCTACTGCTATTTTATCATCAGACAGCAAAAACATGTTTTCAATTAAATGGTATTTCGTTACACCCGTAACTTACTTTATGTACATTCCACAAATCATGCTGACTGTACAAAGGGTTACACGTTGCATAAAGAGTCGTGTCTCAGTTTATAAAAGTTATGAGGTTGTCAGCCGCCGGTTGCCGCGGCCAGTTACCGCCTCGGCGCTTAATTAACTTACAACTTCCCTTGTTACCATAACTGTGTTACAAAGCATTGCACTGGACACCGCTTGCAGGCGATTACACCAGAAAAGGTTAACTTGTAAGATTATTAAATACAATCAAAATTATATGAAGACTGCTATAAACAATAAGACGTCGACATGAACATATACTCCAAAAATATTACAATATTACTATTTACTTACCTTACCTAGGCAATATTGGTTGCAGCACCTCTGTGTCTTTTTTTTCATAACTATGGATACAGAAATTAATCACGTATAATAAATAAATAAATAAATATTAAGGGACAATCTTACACAAATCGACCTAGTCCCACAGTAAGCTCAGTAAGGCTTGTGTTATGGGTACTAGACGACGATATATATAATAGATATAAATACTTAAATACATAGAAAAACTTCCATGACTCGGAAACAAATATTCATGCTCATCACACAAATTTTTGCCCTTACCGGGATTCGAACCCAGGACCTTCAGCTTCGTAGGCAGCGTCACTACCCACTAGGCTAAGGCCTTGGTCTCCTATAAATCACGCCGTACGCTGCGTCACAATGCGAACTATGGATATGTACTGGTGTGGTCGTCGGCTACAACAGTACATTTGCATAGTAAGCGTTGTGACGCAGCGTACGGCGTGATTTATAGGAGACCATAGCCTAACCGGTCGTCACGGCCGGACGTATAAATAACTATATTTTATTTACCTCACTGAGGTTAATTATACGCGATTAAGTCCCGTTTAGTAAAAATAATGTGTGAGAATCGTGAAAGTTTAAATCAATATATGGATACAGAGTCCTTCAGTCGAAATGACTGGCCATTTAGTCTGTGTTGCCAGTGCCGACTCGAGGGTAGAGAGCGGAGGGAGTGCCCGCGCTATGCGCAAGATGTCAAGGGACACCTTTGACACCTAACCCCAAGATTTGGCATAGGCACTAGTTTTACGAAAGCGACTGCCATCTGACCTTCCTACCCAGAGGGAAAACTAGACCTTATTGGGATTAGACCGGTTTCCTCACGATGTTTTCCTTCACCGAAAACCAGGTAAATATTCCGTACATAAGTTCCGAAAAACTCATTGGTATGAGCCGAGATTCGAACCCACGACCGCCGCTTGACAGCTGCATGCTTGAACCACTAGGCTACCGTAGCTTCATTGGTGTCAAGGGACACCAATGGCGGAAAAAAAGTGGAGTGATAGCGTCAACCAAAAGGCGCCGAAGCCAAAAAACCATCTCTGTGGCCTCTCTAGGGCCAGCGCTGTATATTGACTTATAGTGGATGCGAGGATCGAGTCGAGTTAGTTACGTCTTATTCGAAGGCTTATACATTTTGTCGGAGGGGTGATGACGTGTAGGGAATGTGTTCGCAGATTTTGAAGTTGAAGTTGAAGAAAGATACGTCAGTCACCTGAGAGCTCACGGGTCCATCATCATCATCATCATATCAGCCGAAAGACGTCCACTGCTGGACATAGGCCTCCCCCAAAGAGTGCCGAACTGACCGGTCCTGCGCCACCCGCATCCAGCGGACTCCAGCAACCTATGCCAGGTCATCAGTCCACATTGCGGGGGGCTTACCCACGCCGCGCCTTCCGGTACGTGGTCGCCACTCGAGAACCTTTCCGCCCCACCGGCCATCGGTTCTACGTGCTATGTGCCCCGCCCACTGCCACTTAAGTTTAGCGATTCGGAGGGCTATATCGGTTACCTTGGTTCTGCTGACGGTCGAATTTGCCAGTTTTCTTTTCATTTTCCAGTCGCCGTGGTCGAAATCAGCCAGGGTGATGATGATAATGTGTGGCTTTATTAAACTTGTTAAACTATAACTTATAGCTTCTTGAAACGGACCAGCGATAACAATAGGACGTTATACACGTTATATACATGACTAAAGTTAACAAAAGCTGACTAACAAATCTTATTGATTAATAAGTTTGCTAACGAGTTATTTTGTCCCACTTTATTTGTAGCCCGAATGACAGAACAATACCGTAGACTCAGCACGAAACCTGGAACTTAGATAACCTATTTATTGTTGGAGCATGTTGCATACTTTGTAGTCTATGTCTTGGACGAAGCAACTTTCGAGAACAACTATTATTTGCAGTATTTTAACATGTTACACTATTTTTTCTAGACCTAGCGATTTGCATTTTTAGGGTTCCGTAGTCGACTAGGAACCGTCCATCCGCGGATAATCTCAGTAACCGTTAGCACTAGAAAGCTGAAATTTGGTACTAATATGTATATCAATCACGCCGACAAAGTGGTAGAATAAAAAGTGATATTTATTTTTATTAGGGTAGCCCCCCTATACGTAACGTGGGGAGTGTTTTTTATTTTCATTTTAACCCTAACGTGTGATATATTGTTGGATAGGTATTTAAAAATGAATAGGGGTTTCCTAAATTCATTTTTTGATAATGTTAATATTTTCGGAGATAATCGCTCCAGAAGTAAAAATAAATGTGTCCCCCCCCCCCTAACTTTTGAACCATAAGTTTAAAAAAAAATCTCAAAAGTAGAACTTTATAAAAACTTTCTAAGAAAGTTATTTTTAACTTGATAGGTTGAATAGTTTTTGAAAAAAAATACAAAATAATATCTGGACGAAAAACTACGGAACCCTACACTGAGCGTGGCCCGAAACGCTCTTGGCTGGTTTTATTTTTATATTACGTCGGTGCAAACTAGTGTACGGCGCACTTGATGGTAAGCGGTCACCGTGGTCTATATGGATGCTCGCAACTCCAGAACGTCAGTTCAAAGGAGAAAGTTTCTCTGACACCGTACCGCACATGACACCCCCACCACCCACACCCGTGGGCATCATGTCGAGAAGTTCTCCCGAACACAATCTATTATAAGAGAGGTGTATTACTTTGTCTATACCTTGCACAAAGTTTCATCAGTTTCAGATTATACCTGCTCAAATTAACGACCTACAAAATTTTCCTTTTTTTTTTAATTTAATCTTGCACGTAAATCACGTTCACTGCCTTTTGGGCAATTAACATTCTATGTAGACAACTACAAACGTACACAAGTGTGTAATCATTTACTTCAACTCCCCTGCCGACACCTATAACAATACTGACAATGGCATACGTTCGGTCAGCCTTACAAGGGGTCAGAACACCTTTGTACCGTGTTGCTTTAACGTCATGTTAAAATTGCCGAACGGGTGAAAGGGACAAGATATAACGACGTTTTCAACTACTGACGACCTCTGTAGCCTAGCCGGAGGTCCCGGTAAGGATATATTTATGTTATGAGCACGAATATTAGTTCCTGAGTCATTGATGTTTTTCTATGTATTTAAGTATTTATTTATCTATATAAGTATATATCGTCGCCTGGTTCTCATAGTGTACAAGTTTTGTTTAGTTTGGGACCAGGCTGATTTGTGTAAGATTGTCTCTAAATATTTTATTTATATTTATAATTAAATTCTGTCACGTTCAACTTATGCACACAGTTATATAATAAAAATGTTCTATTCTATGCTTTTCTTTGCTCGGCCAATAACTTAATTAAATTCTAGGCCTATACATAAGGTAAACGTTATACATAGTTATGTGCAATTTATATCAAAGCAATACGAGTTCAATTCGAACTAAAAT
Organism: Epinotia ramella; assembly: GCA_947578815.1. Taxonomy (NCBI): domain Eukaryota; kingdom Metazoa; phylum Arthropoda; class Insecta; order Lepidoptera; family Tortricidae; genus Epinotia; species Epinotia ramella. Next base: position 1,752,146 of record OX388221.1, read on the forward strand.
GATTTTTCTTCATTCGAATTAGTGCGACGTCGAGAGCCAGGACATTTACCTTACATTTAGTGACCCTCCAAAAAATGGCTATTTCGTAGTCACCAAAAAGCGTTTTTAAACACCAAAAATAACATGGTACTGTATATATTTGCGCTGCGGTTCTGAGATAGTTGAACAAATCAAATCTTCTTCTTTGCGCGACAGAGAACGCCGACTGTAAAATTAGATCCGATGTCTTCATTCCACTTGCTGCTTATCAACTGCTGCTACGAGACGGGTTTTTTTTTAATATATAATTTACTAGGTGCCCGCGCGACTCTGGCCGCGTTTTAGAGATAACCCAGGCGAAGTCAGGGGATAAAATGTAGCATATTGTCCATCTTGAAAGTCCATTCTATAAACTTATGTAATTTTGAAGTCGGGCGAGTATTTCTGCAGATATCCCCGTATATTCCAACTTGCAAGGCTACAATAAGTATCACAGACCTTTCTTCTTATCTTATTGCAATAAAGATAAGAATAATGCTAATAATAACACGATTCAACTCACGTTTTAAATGTCACTACGGGCGACATCTTTCGAACTCTTCGGGAAATGTGAGATGTGATGAGACGTGACATTTAATACGTGAGTTGAACTGTGTAATTATTAGCACTATTTCAACATGTCTCATAAAAGTTTAAATTAATACTAATAGGTATTGAATTACAAGTTATATTGCAGTGCCCTACATGGTTCCATTCCATAGCTGAACGAATAATGTGTGGGTCATAAACAGTGATCGTAAGTTTTGTAGCATTTTTGGTGCAGCGTAGTGTTGTTAACGGAATTGGTATAGACAATATCAATCAAAATTGTTAATTGAGGTTAATATTAACATTATTAACGCTAATTAAGCATTAGGATTGAAATTCTTTATAATACCAATTTTGTTAACAAACAGTCGCTGCACCAAAATGCTACAAAACTTACGATCACTAGTCATAAAGATTGACTGAAACAAAAGCCATTTTTCCTGTGGTCAATAATTATGGGTTTGCGTGCATATAAAATAAAAGCGGCCAAGTGCGTGTCGGACCACGCACAACGAAGGGTTCCGAGCCTATTAAAAAGGTCGTATCGTTACTGAAATCTAATGGCACTTACTTCCTTTTCTTTCAGGAAGGCAGTGTTTTAGAAATATCTCGAAAACCTTTGAACCGATCTTGTTTAAAACAGTTTTCGCTGAAAGAATTTAGTAAGCCCTATGTCCATAATGTTTTTCATATTTTTAAAATACACGGTTCAAAAATTAGAGAGGGGGGGACACAATTTTAGTGACTTTCGGGGCGATTATCTCCGAGTCTATTCACTTAATCAAAAAAAATGCTGAGAAACCTTATATTTATTTTGAAAGTCCTTGCCACACTTGGGCTTGCAATGAAAAAAAAAGTTGAATCTCAGTTTTATGTTTGGAGTGCAACCCTAAAAATTTTTTTACGCTATACAAAACTATGTAGCGGCTAACAAAATACACCTCTCCTCAAAAATTTATTCAAATACAAGGAGTATTTATATATAGATTGTTTTCGAGTAAAATGCCTGTGACATACGGACGGACAGACAGACAGACAGACATGACAAATCCATAAGGGTTCCGTTTTTTGCCATTTGGCTACGGAACCCTAAAAATGACTGCATTCAATCATTAAATATGCGACGCCATTTATGTAGCTTAAGAGTCGAACAGACGCGACCCTAAATCTTTGTGTGACTGGTATGTACCATCTCGTAAATACCTATAAACGCAATAAAGTTAAGACTGATTACTGATTTTCTAAGATAAGTTTACCTCCTACATTTGCATCGTCAACCGCCTTAAGTTCAAAGTGAAATTTTATCACCAAGTTAAATTACTTACGTACATAATTGCTTCCTTTCCAAATTAATGTTTGCTTTATCCACGTCACTGTCACGTGCTTAATTAACAGTTTGACTTCACTTTGCACGTCAAATAGTCCGGTACGCGAACACTGTAATGTGTCGTCAAACTAACATAACTCCCAAGTTTGATTTTTTTTTGTTATCAGCGAGAGTACCTTAAGTACTAACAGCGAAAAATAATTTCTAACAGTTTTTGATATTGGTTTACGAATAATTAACTTTTTTGTAAGGAACACTTGTAAAACTTTGCAAAGATTATACAAGTTATTGTTTTTTCCTATAATGCATCGTATTTGATTATTCAAACCTTACTTATCGTTTTCTAATAGTTTCGTCAAGAGATTACGTCAGCAAAAAAGGAAACGATTAAAAAAAATATAAATCTCCTGAAAGAATATTTAAGTGAATAGTGGCTACTATAGTGTATTCAAAACTTTAAAAATATATTGCAGCACAAATTTCTAACAGATTTATCAATAGTCTTTTTTTTTATTAGGAATTATATCTTGTAACTATTCTCCTTACCATAAAAGAAATCTCATAAATTCTCAAGTCGGCGTAATTCATTTCAGTTCTATCGAGGAATATATAAACACAAATTCTAACGGATTCATCAATAGCTCTTAATTGCATTAGCTTATCAGTTATTATCCGCAATTTAAATCTTTCGCGCGTGATTCGTGTGCAGCGTGCTGGCAGCCGAGTACTTCTCCAAGGCCGTGCCGTGCGTACGCTCAAACTTGTAGGTACAAACTTATAGTACTTGATTTTACTTTATATTTAGTTACTAGTTGTTTTTCGGTTGCAATTATCTATTTTATTTTACCAATAAAGAAAGTTATATAGGGTTATTTAGTATTAAACTTAAATTAGCTTAAATTTTATTTGTAGGTACTTATTTACTAGTCGCGATGTCATATCTGATGTTACTAATATGAAGTAGATACAGAAAGTATATATACAGGGTTATTAGTATTAGTTATCTTTCTAAATAGTAGTAGGTAGTAAAATTAGGGTGTAGGTAGGAGATAAACTCCGAAAGTTAGGTACTCAAGAATCTTTCAAATTCCGATTAGAGCCTAACACTAAAAGATCGAATTACCAAAAAAAATAGTTGTTCATCGAAGCGGAAGAGGACTTTTTTAATTAATTAATACTAAAAATCCGGAGTTATTTAAATTATAGAATTTCGATGCATATTTCTTATTAGGGAATGCATACCGGTTAACCGGTCAATTTTCTGAGTATAAGGCCGGTATAAAACCAGTAAATTTAAATCAAAACCGGTAATTTACCTAAACATTAATTATTAGTAAAATAATATTTTTTTACAATTATTAATACTTGATCGTCATGATTATATCTCAATCAATACCCTCCTTTTGACATGTAAAATGTCAATTGATTAACTGGTTAGCGTTATAGTACCAAATTAATACAATATCGTTTGCAGAAGCTTCTTAAAATACAAACACGGTTCCGTTCTATAAAATATGAATAACGACCTGCTTGGATAAGTACGACAGAAAGCGCCTTATTTAACATAGTTTGTAGGTAATAGGTATACTAATCATTTCATTTTCAAAACAAGGAAATACCTCTCTTTGTCTTAGTGAAAGAGTGAACGGCAAAGGCATCGAACAGAGGTGTGCTGGTGCTTTTCTTTAAAAATGGTGACAACACCCTGCTTAAGAAACACCGACCCATCTCACTTCTGAGCCGTGTGTAAAAGCTGTTTTCGAGAGTAATTACAAATCGTCTCGTGCGCAGGTTAGATGACTTCCAGCCTCCCGAACAAGCCAGTTTCCGAAGAGGCTTTAGCACTATAGATACCCAACTAGCTTGGATACCAGGGCACGAGGGCTTCATCGGCAACGAAAAAGCAGATGAGCTTAAAGCAAGAAGGGGGTTTACAAATTACTTTTCTCGAACATGAAATTATATATTGACGTTGTGTTATTTATAATGGGCTTCGAAGTGTCACATTCCACAATTTGAGGCACAGCATCAAGGCATTCAGCCATGAAAATTAAAGTTTGATTTCTTGGAGTTTAATTTATTTATTTCATTGCATGTTTGAGAAAAGCACTAGACATACCTCGGCGTAAAAAGGGGTTGCCAGCCTCATAACTATCCGGCCTCGCTATGATCGGCATATGTACTCGGCCGGCAACCCCTTACTTCCCGGCCTCTGTAGTAATGTACTATTGTAGGTCCAGAACAATTTGTGGTACTCTCGCCATGGAACGCGCGGAACCATGATAACGGCCTTTGAAGCCTACGCCAAAACCAAACACCAACATGAGTGGAGGAATGAGGCTGGCTTAAGGCAATCTAAGCCAGCTTATAGAAGGAATGGACTCGGGCTTGACCAAAAGCTCTGGAAATCCAGCAGAAAGCAACTCAGAATTATATTTGGGGTGTTGACAGGTCACTTCGGGGTCAAGAATCTCTTGGCCAAGATGGGACTATCGGATAGTTTAGACTGTAGAATGTGTGGTGAGGAGGATGATACTATGGAACACTTACTGTGTGAATGTCATGCACTTGCCAGAAAAATAATTAATTACTTTGATAACGGCTATCCGCAACCAAAGGATTTTAAGGTACTTCCGCTGAGCTGTATCATGCAGTTTGTAGAAATGATGGAGCAATTTGGGAGTAGTCATAAATGAGACGTCAAATGCACAAAAGATCCCACTGGGTCGAAGTGTATCCGAAAGGGCCCTCACCTAGATAAGATAAAATAAGACCACCCGTCAAGTTATATAGAAGGCTGCGGAGTATAATCTGCCCTTTTGCTTAGCGTTTCTGGACTACGATTCAATCGAAACCTGGGCTGTACTACAGTTTCTCCAGCGTTGCCAAGTATTTTATATTTCAATTTTGTAATTTAAGGCTCTGGCATGGCTCGCTAAGCCAGCGCCATTTCTCAGCCACGACACATGGCTTCTTTAGAATGTACTTCTTGCATGCTTTCTTTAGATATGTATATTATTATTATTTTCTTTTACCTTTATTGTTTCAATTTCGTATTTTATCAATGCCATGTATGTTGTGGGAATGAATAAAGTTTTAATCAATCAATCAAACGAGAATGCCACTTCACTGTGTAAATCTGACTCCAGAATTGGAACGCGAAACCTATTCCGCTGCAGCGAGTCGATCAAGGAGATGAACTAATTCTCCAAAACTGTTCACCGCTGCACTGGTGCATGCTTTAACACGTTGGTTGCCACACCACGCGACGTCGCGTGAAGCAGCCATATACGCTGTGGCCGGTCACGCGACGTCGCGTGATGATCCAGTTAGATTTTGTCCGAACTATAAAATTGTGGCCGTAGCGTATTGGCTTCTGGTTTTAGTTTTGGCCACTAGGGAAGGGAATTACCTATTGTTAGGGGGCGTGGCCTGTCGGTAGCCATCTTTAATTATTTTACTTGCACACAACAGTGCGTTCGCCGCAGCGGTACTGTGTAAGCGTGTCGTTTCTTCATTTTTTTCGTTATTTCTCGGCAAGTTTCGTATTATTGTTGTACTCGGGTGTTTTTTATAATGAGTAATAATGCACGACCGACTAAACACATAATCGCGTTATCGGCCATGTCAGCAATATTCATGGACAAAAGTTTCTTGTATGGCCGATCACGCGTGTTCGCGTGATTAAAATATACATATACAGCGTGGAACGGAACGATGGACTTTCCCGCAAGAGGAGGATAGTTTAGCGTTAGTGCTAACAATTTTCCAAATAAACAATGTTAATATTTCGGACCGTTTCCGAGTTAGAGTTCATCAAACTTTTGTGCAAAAATCTGCATATTGCAACTCTAACGGATAACTAATATGGTAAGCGCTATCATTTAAATTTATTTTTTAAATTAGAATTTTTTGTTTGCAGTATTTGTGTAATAATTACTATTCGATTTTACTGCCCTCATATGACAATATATTTTCTTTAAGGTTCATGGAAAACATCCACCCTGTATATATACGCATTTATATATTATATAATGAAATTATATATATATATATATATAAATATAAATAACATAATAAAAGACTTTAAAAGATTTTTTCTTTTTGGCCATCTATACAAGTTCTGCATTTTGGCTTGGCAATGAACGTGTTAAAGACTGGACTGGAGAAGGCGAGTATATCACTCACCTTCGTATACCATGGAGGACTTGAATACTATAAAGCCTCTGAGCGGGTTGGTCTAAGAATTAACATGGATAAGACGAAGATCATCTGATGCCCATGTATTACCGACTCTCATTACAATCGGACGCTTTACGCTCGAAGTTGTAGACGATTATATATACGTAGGACAAACTGTCTCCTGTCGACTTAGCTGGGCAGCGTTCGTTCGGGAAGCTACGGCACATCTTTTCGTCTAGTATTCCGAAGTGTCTCAAGACGAGAGTCTTTGGCCCATGTGTGGTGCCAGTGATGACATATGACACTGAAATGTGTTCGCGCACTATCGGCCTCATTAGAAGGCTCAAAGGGCTATGGAGAGGGCTATGCTGGGAGTTTGTCTGAGTGATCGCATTAGACGTTAGGTTACCCGCAGGAGAGCTAGGATACAGAAAGTATACATACAGACCTAGCCCCCCCAAATCGCTAAACCGATGCCACAATTTGGAACCCCATGAGCAACAGTACACGCTTTTCCTAAATAAAGTTAATAAACCATTTGTCCGAACGCTCTTTAGTAAAATGTTCGGTTACTATTAGTACCGTTTTCTCTATCTAAATCTTTTCGCTCCTGGTATGGTTGGTTACGTCTTTTGAACATTCCTTAGAAACAGCTATGTGGTAAAATACTTTTTTTACTACTACGTGGGCTTGTAGTCAACTAGTCAGTTTGTGTTGTATTATTTTGATTGTTTTTTTATTCAGTAAATTATTGTTTTTTAGGATTGTAAATCCGTAGGGTTGCGTATCTGTAGATTTAGGAATCAAAACAATGACCGAGGGCACTGTGTGACCCGCCGACGCCAATGATGGGTGAAGGGGAACAGGCAATGCACCATAATATTAATATTCACGTTAACCTTCGTCACTCCATATTCACTACTGGTACTGTTTTGTATTGTACTGATACTACTGATGTTGTAATGGTAATCTGTAAAACTGGGACCAATTCCTATTCCTACCTGCCTGCTAATCCCCAAGGAACGTCTTCAGTTGTGTTTTAGCCCTCCTACCACGGAGCAAGTTTTAAATATTAATGAAAATGATTATTACGACATTTACGGAACATGAAACCGCCTTTTACTCTTTATACTACCTTTTAGCTTATTTTTACGAGAAATAAACATCAAATAACGCTACTTATAAACCAAATTAAAATTACCGGTAATTTACCGGTTAATAGGTTTTGTCCTACTCAAGTCGGTAATTCACCGGTTTTGAATTTTGCCCGGTAATTGCATATTGCATTCCCTATTTCTTACATACGTTACGTAAACGCTTGCTTTTAGTTTTGTATGTTAAGTTAACATACACATTGTATCATATTAAGGCGAAACATTCTCTTCAATCATATTTAAGGCTAACCTTACCAAATATAGCAACGAAACCAAATGGATATACTATGATTACATACATACGCTGGACAAAGAAAACCACTTATTTGGCTGGGCATAATTCATAATTATTTCAACTTATGTAATGCCGTCTTCTCCCTAAGGCGTTGTAAGAATGAACTGATTGAAAAAAAAGGTGACCGAGGTGGATTGTTCCTATAGCTCAGTTGGTTGAGAGTAGGGAAAGCAAAACCGGTTTTAACCGAAACCGAAGAAACCCGTTAACCGACTGTAAGAAATCGGGCCGCGGCTGGGTCGCCTAGAGATCTGAGGGGTAATCACAAAACGTTTCAAACGCGCGTTAGGACAATTCAACAGTCGTTTTTCGATATAAAAAATACATTTAGATAGACCTAGCGTACGTATAAAGCGTTACGTGATCGACCTACCGGTCACTCATACGTTGTTTCAGTGGATCAACCTAGCTTGTTAAAGCTACACAATAAGTTGATTATTGCATAAGTAATTGCATAAGTACGTTGATAGTTACTCTTTAGGTTGATGAAGCTTATGAGTGTATAATGAATAGACGGAAAAGTCATCATTACAAAGATTTATTTATAAATTCATTCATCATTACAAAGATTTATTTATAAATTCAACACTTAATATAAATGAACACAATCGTAAAATCAACATTCTTTCATTTTGCAAGTGAGCTGATCAACAGAGGGGAGGCTACCGAGTAGGAAATAAGCAACGACGGCGTGCTGTGATTGGTTATGACGCTCTCGCTGTCGGCGCACTAAACTCGCGCGCAGTTCGTCGTGCGTTCAAATTTAAAAAATAATTGATAAATGAATACAATGTGGAGCTATTGATGAATTACTTAGATTTTTTATCAATAGATTACTATGATAAAGCTGGTTTATATGTGTCGACTTGATTTTTTTTGAGATTTATTTTAAAATAATTAGAAGGCTTTTAACATTAAACTGTTCATACAAATTTAACCTATTGATAAATATGTTATTAATTCAAACTTAGGTTATATTTGATAGTTTTTAATAGTATTCAGTAATCAAAACCAACTTGTATAATCTTTTAGAGGAAATATTTTTTTTTTATTCGTTTCGGATTATACTGACGTAAGCACTTGACGAAAGTTTTAGCAAATTAAAGTGGAGATTATAATACTAAAATGCGATACTCTATTGAAGAAAAATACCACTTGTATAATTTATCCCTGGATTTACAAGGGTCGCTAAGAAAACGCTGTGTAATACCTAAAGCACCGTCAAATTTCCCTATCTTTTTTTACTACTAGTAGTACTCATCATATTCTAAATATTAACAAAAAAATCGCGACCTTGGGAATTATCGAAGGTGCATTCATTTTACGTACCGTACTAAAATGGAAGTGAAGAGTTGCCAACTCCGTGCAAGGTCGTCAGACTCAAGTTGACGTGTGATTGGCAGATTTTTAGGGTTCCGTACCCAAAGGGTAAAAAAGGGACCCTATTACTAAGGCTCCGCTGTCCGTCCGTCCGTCCGTCTGTCACCAGGCTGTATCTCATGAACCGTGATAGTTAGACAGTTTAAATTTTCACAGATGATATATTTCTGTTCCCGCTATAACACATACTAAAAAACAGAATAAAATAAATATTTAAGGGGGCTCCCATTTAACAAAAGTGTTTTTTTTGCCGTTTTTGTAGATAATGTTACGGAACCCTTCGTGAGCGAGCCGGCCCGACTCGCACTTGGCCGGTTTTTTATGTAATACTGAGGTGTAATCACGCAACTGGGCTTCGCGCTCCCATCCGCCATCTTTGTTCCACTTACAATAAATTATTCACTTCCATTGACATCTTTAATGTGAAAAAGCATAACTTCCGGAAACAAATATATTTAACTCTTAGCGCTAGTTGATGCTCACCCCCCTGGATGAGGGTATTGTGTCGTCATACATTCTCATTTCTCTCGTGTTATGTATAATATTTATTCCACAGTTACTTTTAATCATTATTGTTGTCGTAAGTTTTAAGGCATGATAGTTTAGTTTAACTTTAAATTAGTTGTAGTGATCAATTCAGTTCCAGTGGAATGGAAATTAAAAAAGACCATCTTGCAGGCCTAGGCCTCCAATTTCGTATGAAATGCCATTACGGGTCTCTCGTCTCGCTGCGCCCGAAACGTGACACATCGAAGCCTATTATGAAGAAGACAACGTCAATATTTTATTGCATGTTTGAGAAGCGTAAATTATATAATCAAGGTTAGTAAAAGCTCAGGGTGTACTAGAGAGCGCCGCGAGTGGGAACATTGTTGGCGCGCAAAACTGTCAGGTGTTCATCCCGAACGAAAAAACCATAGAAGTCTAAAGTAGCAGAATGGGTGCCATTGCCACTGTTCGGGGATAGAGCCGGAGTGTCAAAACTATGCCAGGCAGCCGTTTGGTTCGAACAAAACGTGTTGTCTTGTGTGTTGTGTTTGGGTAGAAAGTAAAGGAGCTCGCATTCTATGATTTTTTTCGTTCTGTAAGTTCATTCTATACAATGTGTATTGCTTATACTTGATCAAACGAAATGTGCGGATACTAGACAAAAAAATATCGATAAAAAAATAAAAAATAAATTAAAAAAGCCTACCAAAAAAAAAAAAAAAGCCAAAAAAGTGCAAAAAAGTCTACCTCAAACTGCTAGTTTTAAAGTTACAGACACTAATTTAAAAAAAAGACTGTTCTTTTTCACAAATTTCTACTAATTACCTTTTTTTTGTAGGTTTATGTTTGATATTGTTATTATTTTTTGGTTGGTCGATTAGCTGCATTTTGTAGCTTTAAAACAAGACTACTTTTGAGAAACTACACCGTTTAGACGCAAAGATATGAATTAAAAACCAAACTCGGAAATATTCATCAGAAAAAAATTTAAAACGCCTTAATTTTTTAAATTAATTATTTTTTAAATATAATTTTTATTTTTATTTTTTATCGATATTTTTTTGTCTAGTATCCGCACATTTCGTTTGATCAAGTATAAGCAATACACATTGTATACTGGTGAAATAACTTGAACTTGCATGACTAGTTCCTGAGATTGGGAGTATATAATCCCAGGAACTACACACAAGCCTCGAGCGAGCGAAGCGAACGAAGTGCTCCGTTTCAACTTGGCCAAATTATTTCGTATGACATCCGGACTGCCCGACTGTTCTCTGCAGGTCGCATTTCTGTACCGATTCTCTTGCACTTTTGCGAGCAGGTTCTATAATTATACTTGTAATTTTTTTTTTGTCGATTTAGTTTTTGTTATTTTTATTTATTGTTAATATACTGAGCGCAGAGCCATAAGTATTGTTAGTACAGATTAATACCATGGCAGATTTTTTATGGTTTACAAATTAAAGTAGGTATAGGTGGGATAAGTGGCTGTTACAACAGGTTACATAAAATAATTGCACAACGCTAATTGCTCCGGCAGCGGAAGGGTTGAGCGATAAATCAGAATTAGACGCGAGATGGAAACGCGCGCAAATTGGACGCGGCAGCGCCAGTGTTAAGTTTTTGCACAAACTGGATAATATTCATATTTTAATATTATTTATACGTACTTTTAACTATTATTTAGTTGAATTGGAACTTGCGTGAGACATTTTGATGAATACTAATAATTACACGGTTAAACTCACATATTAAATTACACTAAGGGCGACATGTTTCGAACTCTTCGGGAGTTCTTCTTCAGGATGAGTGTATTCGAATTTAAACTTTCGTGAGGTACGTATGTCTAAAATACCACTAATAAATCCAATTAATTATTAGTATTATTCTTCAGTTAATTTAAGTAAGGTAGCTAACGTTATGTTTATTTGCATAATTAATTACGTTGCACAATAATTATTAAGGTAAACGGCCCAGTACTCGACGATGCGCTATGCACTGAGCGGATTTTTCTTTATTCGAATTTAAGCCATGTCGCTTCGACATAAAGAGCCCATGTCGTACACTAGTGCAACGTCAATACGGACGTTTCCAAAATAAATATATACTCGTATTATGATATTATTAGTATAAAAAGATTAGTATAAGACTGAACACTAAGTCAAAAAAAAATTACATGGGCAAACACAGGAAAGGTTTGCATATTGAACGTTCGTCAACCCTTTGAACGCCAAGAACACCTAAAGCTGTCGTGTGTTGTCGTCCCTGCAGCGCCAAGAACGGCTATATAGGTCTTACGGCGCACAGTACTGCGGTGCGGTGGTGCGGTGTACTCCAGGCAACATACGGTTTTGAAAAACAATAATTTATAAAAGCGTTTTTTTTGTTGATTTCATTTTAAAATGTTATTCTAAGATGATTAATTCAAGAATCCGACAAAGTTTCCACCCGGAAGCAATTATGTAGATTTAAATGAATAATGCATTGTCTTTTTTTGTACGATTTATCTTGAATATTATAGAGCAAATGTAAATGAACCAAAATAAAGACAAAAAAAAATATTAATATTTTTTCTGACTTTTCAGAAGCTAGTTAGTTTATCGTTTTTTTGATGTCTGAAATTTTGTCGGATTTTGTCGCTGGGTAACTATTCAATTGATAATATATCCGTTACACATTAAAAATAAGCTATTATAAATTATTTCCAAATTTGACTTTTTTTCCATACGAGTTGTCAGTTCATTAACTGGACTAGTGGTGTGGACACGTGTCGCGAATGTCGGATGACATAGCGGCGAAACGCATTTTCTTTCATAACTTAAGTATGCTAAACGCAAGTGTGGTGGCCAGTACAAAGATGTTCTGAAAAGACACATGAAAAGATGCAAAATATAGCCCTCTGAGTGGAAGTTGAAAGCAGCACGGCGGCCCGAATGGCAACGGCTTATCAATGAGCAGGTGAACAATTTAATAAGAATAAGAATATTTATTTGCAAAAATGTAGTGGAGTCATTTGTTGGCGTATATTGATATGTGCGTACATTTTGCTAAAAGAAGTTTGCTTTTGAAGTTTGCAGTTTGCTTTTTTTTGAAGTTGAACGTCGCAACGAGCTCGATAAAAAGCGAGACGGCACAAGGCTCGTCCACCGTCCACCAGCAGCAATCAGTTACAACTACGTCGGTGGAGAGGTCTTTGCTGCAGTAAGTGCGCTCGCACTTTTCGAGAAAGATAGGATACGTGAGCCACTTGAGAGCGCACCAGAGCGTAGAAGAACAACACTCTAATAACAATAATACCAAAAGCCAGAACACACAGTCGCTGTGGCCAAAATCGGTTAGGACCTATATACTTACTTTACTCTTTGGTAGGACCAATGCTGAGTCGGGGCCTTTTCGTGGACCCTGCTACTTTTACGTTACTGTGTTTTGTTTTTTATACCCATTGTTTTGTCCACGAATAAATGTTTTCTTTCTTTCTTTCAATACTTACTTTACTCTTTGGTTAGTACTTTCATTATAGCGTACGCTGTCAAAGCAACCGTCAGTCTTTTGGGTAAGGTTTTTATTTATGTATTTGCTCTCTTGTGACAAACACGTTGGCGTGACACTGTTTGTCTGGATGTCTTTCGCGGTGAAAAGGTTAACCTTTCGTCTGTATACGTTTAGCATAGCACATTATTGCATTTGCATTGAGATTGTTTTTATTCGTTCTATACGGTGTAACCGAGGCATAAACCCACGACCTACGAAAGGTTAACATGCTGTTTTATATCATCCAAATTCGGGCAGGTAGTATTATTGTGACTGTTGCTACATGTAACGTTTAGCTAGCACGAGCCGGCTGGCGGGCAGACGGCAGTCTTGGAGTTGGTGCACTCTGTCGCTATGCTCGTAGGCTGGTTCTGCAAGAAATAAAGTACAGTGCATAAAGTTTCCTTATGTTACGCAACCGATCGATCAACAGCAGATGCGCATTGTTGTCTACAACTCTTCGTACGTTCGTTAGGTAGATCTTAATACTTATAATTTTTTTGAATGGGAAAATTACAGTTGATTTGTCTTAAAGCTCGTTTAATGTTACGTAAATACCCTGCTGGAGCACACGGCACCAGTCTGTTAAACAGCGAGCCTCCCAGGCTGTATGGTATGTACAATTGTACATCTTTCTATGTCACAAATTATCACCAAGTGCGGCCCGCGACAATTTCGTTAGACTATGTGGCTGCTAAGGTTGCCAACTGTTACTGTCAGGCATCATATATTTTTAAAAAGCCGAAGTTTCTATATTCTATGTTAAAGGTACTTTACTACTTTCTCTTTATGACGCATAGCCCAGCTGTGGGTTAATTTGCGCCTCAAGCAGTACTGACTGAAGACACTGGAAAGTCTAGTTTCTCACCGGCGGCGAAGGCCCGCAGAGCAAGAATGGCCTCGGCACGGGAGAACGGCTCCTCCGGTATTTCAGAGATACGGGAGAACCAACGAGCTTCAGTGCAGCTGTAATGCAAATAAATACGTACTAGCTTCTGCCCGTGACTCCGTCCGCGTGGAACTCGTTTATATCGTAGCTCCATACCTAACTTTCACCCCCCATTTTAGGGAAGTGGGGGATTAGAAAGAGACAAGAAGTAGCCTACGTCACTCTCCATCCCTTCAACTATCTCCACTTAAAAAATCACGTCAATTCGTCGCTCCGTTTTGCCGTGAAAGACGGACAAACGAACACACACATACAATTTCCCATTTATAATATTAGTACGGATATTATTACTGGTTCGTTGCCTTTTCCATGCCACTTCGACTAGAAATTGATCTATTTTGGCAGCCTTTTATTTCATTGCTCTTTGCTTAATTAGTTGTACCTCCTCTAGTTACATGCTTCTCTATGTAGATATTTACTTCGTTTGCTTATTAGTCGTCAGGAGCAGCGGATGTAGATGGCTGTTTCATTTGACGCCTGACACTCCTCCCCTGACCCTCTTGACCTGTTTGCTGCACTTTGTTTTATGTTTGCAAAGGTATAGGGAGGTGTAGGGACTTATGTCCCTATCAGAATCAGGAATATAATTGTGAGAGGATATCATCAGAAGATTTCAGTATGGTCAATGATGTAAAGTAGTAACTAATTATCATCTTCGGCAGAAGTAGGGAAATAGTTTAGGCAACTCTTTATATTAGTCTATTTAGAAATAAGTACTTAATTATGTAGCTGTACCAAGACGCAAAAGCGCTGTGTTTTTGTTTGGCTTTTGCTCACTTATTTTTTATATAATTATTACGCTATCGGTGAGGACCTGTTATAAGCTCACTGTCACTACTGTTTTAAGCTAACGTGTAGTATATGAGCTGATGATCTTCCTATATAAATAAATATCCTTAACTCTAAGAAAACTAGATTTTGTGTCTCCCAAGTTCAACCACCTCTCTGCTTCTATATTATTTACTTAGTCCACAATTTGCTTTTTAGGGTTCCGTACCCAAAGGGTAAAAACGGGACCCTATTACTAAGACTTCGCTGTGCGTCTGTCTGTCTGTCACCAGGCTGTACCTCAAGAACCGCGATAGCTGTTGCCGCTATAACAGCAAATACTAAAAAAAAAAAAAAAAAAAAATTTAAGGGGGCTCCCATACAACAAACGTGTTTTTTTTGCCTTTTTGACTGTCACCAGGCTATATTTCAAGAACGGCGATAGCTGGACAGTTGAAATTTTCACAGATGATGTATTTCTGTTGCCGCAATAACAACAAATACTAAAAACAAAATAAAATAAATATTTAAGGGGCGCACAACAAACGTGTTTTTTTTTTGCAGTTTTTATAGACAATGGTACGGAACCCTCCGTGCGCGAGTCCGACTCGCACTTGGCCGGTTTTATTTAAGTATACTGCTGGTTGCCCTGACAAATGCCGTTCAGCATGTGTCCGCTTACCATCAGACTGTATGGTAGTTTGTCACCATAGTATTAAAACTTACGCAGGGCATGGATCAGAAGGTACCAGCATATTGATCGGGAGAGGCGTGAACTCCTGCAACTTCGGGGGGTGGACTGTGTACTTCTTTAGTCGCGATGTGCTGGCTTGAATCTTCTTCGAGCTGATTCGTTCCTGACAAGAAGATATCGTAATGATTTCTTAGTCTACTGGGTGTAGATTATCACCAATAATCGAAAACCCTATTCATCGTAATAGGAGGAAAAATAGAGCACGTATATATAATATGTTTCTTCGATTTTTTCATTCCGTTACTTTCTAACGAGCTTGACGTGTGGAAAAGTAACCGAATGGAAACAAACATTTGGGTCACTTTTTTCTTCTGACGCCAAATAACGGGTTGTATAGGGATACATAAACAAAAATTTTAAAAATCTGAAAAAAAGGCCAGTAGAACTTTTCATAAAATGACCCATTTAAATAAATTAATATTTGGGGACAATCTCACACATATCGACTTAGTCTCGAACTAAGCAAAGCTTTGCACTTTGGGTACGAATGGTTAGATAATTCTACCAAAATCATATTTTTCTTGTCGCGTTTTTTTTCCATTCCTAATTTACGCCAGGCGTTGTCCTTATGATACTACTTCAGTCGCAAATTTCCCTATACACTTCAAATAAGTACTTAAACACATGGAAAACATCCAAGACTCGTGGTTTACCAAATAATAAGCAGTTTCAATGAGTTCCTTGGTCTTGTCGTTGATGAGGCACAGCGTCAAGAACAGCTGGTTCAGCGACGGCTGCTTGTCGCCTAGAAGGTTCTGGAACGGCTCAAGAGACAAGTCCAGCATTCTAGAAGCAAAAAGAACGGGGATAAAAGAACCCAAGAGCGTTTCAAGGATTGCAACGCGAAAAAGTTTGTTGGTTTGACTCGGCTCTAAGGTAGAGAATGCTTTTTGGCATAAAGTCCGCCTTTTGTATTATAAATTCTTCTTCTTTGCAATACAGGGTGTTAACGGGGTCATGATCCGGAATGACAAAAAGCGAATAAGATGATCATACTGAACAACCTTTCCCATGGGACCAACCACGAAATCGCAAAAAAAAAGAGCCAATTAAGAGTTAACTGCGATTTAATTGAGAGTTATGTATGGAATACCTGGTTTTTTTTTGCGATTTCGTGGTTGGTCCCATGGGAAAGGTTGTTCAGTATGATCATCTTATTCGCTTTTTGTCATTCCGGATCATGACCCCGTTAACACCCTGTATATATGAATGCCCTTAATTTAAACGTCCGTCAAACGTATTATCGCAGTTAAAATACCGTTAAAATTCGTTAATGTCCCTTTGATATTACCGTATATGAGAGGGATAAAACATGTTTAGTTAACAGAGAATAAGGTGGTAAATAAATCAAATTGACCCTTTCTACATGTATTTGTATTTGCCCATATTCTGTTGACACGTTTTATGTGTATATGTCTTCACAATGTAATGACTAATGATTGTCTCACAGCGCCATCTGTCGCTGACTGACGGCCCTAATGACTGATGATAATGACGATTGATGACTGTGGCCTAGGGTCGTAGGTCCAAATCTAGGTATACCAACGACAACAAAGTTCATTGACCATTCGTTCCATTACCAAAGCCTGTATTAATTTCGTAATCTAAGCTAATATATCTGCAAAATTAATTAAGTATGGTAGCGCTTCGTCATTGTCGATTTCTGAATGTCATTTTCTTAGACGTTAGTACTTTCCAAGAATCTATGGTAACTTTTAAATATCTTTACCTAGAATCCCTAATAATATATGTGTGTAAATCACATGTGGTGTACTTTCCTAAAGACTTTATTAAATATCAGAAGGTAAAGGTAAACAAGCTTCTGTCAAAAATATCATTTTTGGTACAAGCTTTTGTTGCCGACTGTACTTTTCTGTATACCATCATCAACTACTCATTGAGACGATTCTAACGATCCGACACTCAACGGGGTTACGTCGGTTAAGTACTGAATTCCCATGGCCACCTTCTGTCTCCATCATCAGATCAGCTCGATGGTACCATAATATTGAATTGTCATCCAAACTATACTTATACCCAAAATTTCAGCTTAATCGGTCACCGGGAAGTGGGTCAAATTTAACTTGCAAGATTTGATTACAGACAGGCAGACAGACAACGAGACAGGTGAAACTAAATAAAAGCTTGTAAAAAAGAGAACAGATTATACAAGTATACAATAGCGAACTTATACCTATAAGGAGTATATGGGATCACTTCCCTTCCATAACTAACAAGGAAAGTTTTTTTCCTGTCGTCAAATGTAGAGACGCCGCCAATCGACCGGTTCAAATTGCCGGCCTTAGCCAGCAATGTCTTTGCAGCAATTGCAGCTACAAACACTGGAGCGCAATAACTATTGGCTTAAAATTGCTAAACAAACTTTCTCCGATTATAAATATAAATATACTAGTTTTTGAAATAAAAACGATCCTTTCCCGTGATTCAAACTATATCCATACCAAATTTCATCTAAATCCGTTCAGCGGTTAAACGCGAAAATACAGACTAGACAGAGTTACTTTCGCAGGATGCATTAGTATGGATTCATAATCATCATCATTAAATTCACCTCTTTAAATTCGTCTTAATGAATTATAACCATATCACTATAGCACATGTACAAACAATAATTTATACAGTACGAGTATAAGGACCTGAAAGCATACGCACTACAACTCCTTAATGTACTGGAGAATTAGCGGTCGTAAAAGGACACTTTCCAGTACAAGAAACGCGTTCGTTATTACATTTTGTAACACAGGTACACTCATATCGAATATCGATCGCTGAGTGGCGAGATGGGCTGATTCGGTTATAATGGATTAAGTTTACAATAGGTAATTGATTGTACGCACTTAGCTATGTACATATGATAGGGGAATGAGTTTTGATAATCGTGTACAATCGATCATGCAAGGTTGATTCTTTTTCAGGCCGATTGGTCAAAAATTAAAATCTAATGTCAGTCAGTCACCTCTTAACGACACAAAACCCGAAAGCCTTGTCTTGGGCTGAAGATGATCACGTTAATTTCTCCCTTGGCTTTTTTTTTCTTATTCACAAAATAACTTTCACTGGTGTGGTGGTATGACATTTCATTAACTTGTAACGTTACATGTTACATGTTTTATTATTACCACTAAAACACATCTTTAATTAATAAACCTATTCTAAAATAAACACATAAATTCTAAATTTAACACTATACTACTACTTAATATAAGTATTTACATCCTACACTAACACACATCCTTAATAACATAACATTAAATAACAACAAAATAAAGTCATTAAAATAAATACCAAATAAACACATCATGTTTAACACTCGTGCGCGCGATGCTACCGCCGGGCGATAAGGAATGTTCGAGACGGCTCGCGCGGCTGCATCGTCGTGGCATTACGAGCTACGCTTTGAAAGACATCGTACATGTGCCGGCTGCGTTCACAAACCTTTTCTTTGTGTCCTCGTACGCGCTGGCAAAAGTTATAATTATCTAAATATAATTAATAAGACGATTAAGTCCTTTTACATTTTGAGTTACAAGTGTCATCTCGCACCCCAATAGGGTAAGTGTTGAACAAGTGTTTTAATCCAGCAGTGTTTAGCTTTGAGTTAGTGCTTATTTTAAACCCTAGTGCATCTAAGTGTTAGAATCGTTTTATTAAACAACTGTGCTTTAATTGCGTTATTATTATTATACGGCACTTGCGTTTAGATTTCCAACCGTTTAATTGTAAATATGACCGTAGTAGTAATACACGGAACAGTAATACATAGTTTTATAACGCCGCTAGCTAGTGCTTAAATACATCCATCTTGAAACAAGCCAGCCATTAGATTTCACCGCTTTGCGTAACATTTTATTCGAATACCTTCTTTTATTTTTCTTAAAATACCTCTAGTCATTCCACTGCTTATTCCTTAATTTTTATTGTATAATTTTAACTCCGTTCTGATAGTGAACACCTTCACCAACTGCTTACGGCTTCTCCTTGTACCTAGGCGCAAGTCTTCACGGGTTCACTATCAGCGGAGGAGTCTGGATAAGTTTTAACTGTGAACGTTTATTCACAGGGTGCAACTTTATACTTAAAAAAGTCGGCCGCGTTTTAGCGCGCCGTCCCTGCGACCTTTTTGTGGGAAGACCACCACGCAGCTGCCCCGGCGCTCCCGAGCCACTTCACCAGCTCCACTGTCCGCTGCCCCAGTGTCCTGTGACCTAGCAGCCGCCGTCGCCCGAGGGGAGTACCGAACTACGGCGTAAAACCAGACGGGCCATTGCACCCACGACCTATAGTTTCTTTTTTTTTTAAATAAATATTTTATTTCTTTTTCTGTTGCTGACGTTCAGTTTCTTTTCTACCAATCACCACATCCTGGGGACTGAACGCTACAAACTATACGGTTTAAAATTGTTCTCTGTATCAAATGATTTAAAAATGTCAAACTCAAAATGATTAACTTTTTAGGTACAGTGAGCAGCAGAAGTTGCTAAGCAGTTCTAGTGCTCAAATGATCTACACACGAACTCTAATATCAAGGGAATAAGGATATGTGTAGGTCATTTTGAGCGTGTTATCTTGCTTAGCTACTTCTGATGCTGACTGTAGAGCTAATTGGTCATTATGCAGAATCATTATGAGAGGTTAGGTTTGTTTTATAACAATTCTGAAAAGTTTACTGTTTCTCACAAAAAATGTTTTCGATGAAATGAAAATACTGTGAAACGTACATTCGATTTTTTTTTTATGATCATAGGTCGGATTATTATTACAATGTTATTGTAAACTAGCTGCCCATGCTTCGCCCGCGTATTGCAAATAACGCAGGTAATCCCGAGGGATATAAATACAACTTAGAAGAGTTGAAAAACCCCCGATATTTTCATTTCAAAGTCCAATATCTCAAAAACGGCTTAGCAGATTTTCATAAAACATAGCTCAACACTCGAGATAAAATTATCTATGACACAAAAATAACCGCATTCAAATCGGTCCATCCGTTTGGGAGCTACGATACCACAGACAGATACACAGATACACAGGGTTAAAAATACAGCCCATAACCATCCAAAAAGTCCATCTTATCCGCAGGTGAAAGAATTTTGGAAATCGGATAAGTAGTTCCGGATATAACCGAAAACATACAAACTTACAGACTGTTCGTCTTTATAATGTAGTGGGCGACCGAGCGCTGCTCGGGTCAAAACAGAAAAAATACGGAAGAAACTAATGTTCCCAGACCCAGCTTGTTCGATTTTTCGCCCCGTAAACCCCAACACTACAAATTTTATTGAAAGCGTTAGAGCCGTTCGAGCACTTGATTGCAAATAAATAAATATATATATGTCGGAGAGGAGAAGTTTCATTCAGCGCCTTTTGTTAAATGCATCGCGACTTCGGTCATAATGTGCTCCACTGTCAATCTTCAATGGAAATACATGCGAACGAGGACATATTTGTCTGGGCAAACTCGGGAGCTCATTAGTTCCGCCGTGCGCCAACAGAGGGCTATGACGAGTATTATTCAAGAAACAGAACAACGGACGGTGATGTTCGCTGTCATCGAGGAAAAAGCCTGACAGGAGGTGGACGCTCTCTTGGATGGAGAATTTATCGTGTAGATAATGGTGTGTCGGAATACGAGAACCGAAATTGCCACTGTATTTCACTTGAATTCTTAACTATGCTGTAGAGAAGTCCTTAGTTTGTAAACATAGTTCCATTATTTATACACGTACATATTGGTACACGTACAACTCGTTGTCCCGTGACCATGGATGTTGCAACACATCCGAAACGTCGGGAGACCTCAGTGAGGTAAATAAATAAGTTAATTATACGCGATTAAGTCCCGTTTAGTATAAATAATGTGTAAGAATCGTGAAAGTTTAAATCAATACATAGTATCATTGTTTTCTATCAATGCCAGAGAACCCAGAGGATACGCCCACACCTCGACATATATGTATAGATAAGTGTAGAGTATAGACAACGATTAAGGTAACATGTACGAGTACTAACCTAAATATGTCAGCAATCTTGTCCATGTTGGTCTCCAGTAAGCGGGTCTTCTCTCTCTCCTTGTTCCGCAACACCTCTGTCCTGCTCTTAATCTCGTCTAGCTTCTGTGTCAACATGTCTAGTTTCTCTTTCTGCTGGACTTCTATTGATTCATTGAAATCTTTTCGGTCCACTGAAGACAATACAGTTCTGTAAATTCCTTTTTACATTTTTCTATTATTTAGTTACTTACGGCCGTATTCATAAACGTTTTACAAGCCTATTTAAACTAAATTCATTTCATTTATTTCTCTGTATCTGTCACTTTGACATTTGTGACAGATAGGGACAAAGCACATTGTATTTACCAAAGGCATTTTCAGTTTTATGAATAAGGGAGTTAATCTTTCGCTCCAAGAGAGCTTTTCGAGAAAATATGACATTATTGATCATTTTATATAGTGTCTACACCCCTATTACCGCCATTACATACTCATTCCCCTGCCATAGAACTGCAGCTGTTTCAGGAAGCACCGGCAAAATGCCAAGGGAAAGGATTCCGTACGACTTTTTACCAAAAAAAAAAACAAATGTTGATTTTTTTTTGCATCGTCTCGGCTAACCAAAGGTTAATAGGAAGAGATAGTTTTTTTAACCTCCAAAACGCAAAAAGAGGGGTGTTATAAATTGAACGTGTCTGTGTATCTGTGTGTCTGTGTATCTGTGTATCTGTCTGTGGTATCGTAGCTCCCAAACGGATGGACCGATTTGAATGCGGTTTTTTGCGGTGTCATAGATAATTTTATTTCGAGTGTTCTTAGCTATGTTTCATGAAAATCTGTTCAGCCGTTTTTGAGATATTGGACTTTTATAAGAAAATGTCGGGGGTTTTTCAAGTTTTCTAAGTTGTAGTAATTTAGAGATAAGACCGCATGTCTTCTTTGTCTACCGTTCCTTATGATAGATGTTTACCCATTTCCTGTCGAAGCTTAGCCAGTTGTCTGCTGAGGACGATGTTCTCCGCACAGAAGTCGGTCAGCAGTCGGTAGATGGAGAAGTTCTCCTGCTCTGTTCTCTCGAACGCTTCTATGATCTTCTGTGGGTTCCTCTCTTGGGTATACTCCTGTGAGTCATGAGGTATCAGATAATAGGGATGATGACTAAGATTTTTTTATGATGTCATTCGAACCAGTTTTTGGAGAGGAACAAATGTTTGTATGGGAGCAACTACAATTAAAGAACATAAATACCCAAACATTTGACACAAAAATTGACGTCGCTGGCGGCAGCGCAAAATGCTTCATACTGATAGAAACACAAGTATGACGTCACAATTGTACAAAGTAGTTGTATGTAAAATCCGGTAAATTGCTTTTTCGGTCGCGAAATACGGCGTTTAAGTACATAGTTGTCATACAATTTTGTTTCTAGAAAAGCGTAAGGATTCTATTGGCAGCTTTAAATTTACTCTTGGATAATAAAAATAAATGCATAATTTTTCTAAACTTTCAAGGTTCATATATCTTTTTATGATTTCAACTATATTTTATAAATTATACTCTATTACGGTAATTTGATGGTTTACATTTAGCATCACTACGTTATCAATTTGAACATGCCTCATCATAAGAACATTGTATTTACGAGAATATCAGACGAGAGCAATGATCCTTTGCTATTTCGCTAAAAAACATGGCAGGTCTAAAAAACATCTATGATGAGATGCACATTTGAGTATTTGTTACGTGTTTTTCTATTTTATCTCTTTCACGCTGGCATGGTAGAATGGGGGATCAGAATATAAATATGGCTGGCGGTTCCGGATGCTCAGTGGATGTGGCATTAAGCAACTTATCAATAATAAAAGTTCGTAACTTATGATGGACTTCCGCATGATTCAATCAATTATTGTCGTATTTGCCCGACACAGCCGCCGCGGGCGGGTGTATGGTCCAATTATTTTATTTTCACTAATATGGGAAAAAAGAAAGATCTATTCCTTCTGTGTGACAGATATCTGAGCCGTTTCGGCAGTCGTCAGCAAGCGTCCACCTTTGACCCTCTTTTTTGTAGTTACTCCCAATAAAACATTTGATCTACTCTGAAAACTGGTTTGAATGAAGCCGTGATATTTTTTATCTACCTCGATCTCCTTAAGTAAATTGGTGTGATAGTCCAACTCTTCCTGCCACTGCTCTTCAATTCTCCTCTGTTCTTCCTCCTGCCTGATCTCTACACTCTCGTTGACTCTCTTCACTCCCTTCGAGGCCAGGAACTTGTAGGTTTCTATCTCGTGGTCAAACGCCTTTTGGAGGTCTCGCATTTCCTGTAATACAGGAGCGATATGTGAAAAAAGTATTAATAATATAATAATAATAAATCAGTCTATAGACGTCCCACTGCTGGGCACAGGCCTCCTCTCGTGGATGAGAGGAAACGGGCAGTAGTCCCCACGCTCGCCCAGTGCGGGTTGGGGACTTCACATACACCTTTGAATTTGTTCGTGGATGTATGCAGGTTTCCTCACGATGTTTTTACTTCACCGAAAACTCATCGGTACGAGCCGGGATTCGAACCCGACGACCGCCGTTTGACAGCGGCATGCCTGAACCGCTATGGTACCGTAGCTGGCTTAATAATAATAATATCAGTGTTTAGCCTCTTTTGAATTCGACCGTACCTTTGCTCGGTGTTTTTCGTAAAACCCTAATTTTCACGGAAGTGTATCAATATCTCCAGAACCGTTGTCGAGAACCCATTTACATATAATATACATACAAATACCTATCTATATCCAAATGTTGCTTGTTTTAAAGTGTAGGATCTTTGGTCAGTAATATACTTAACGAAGTCGGTCCTTTGCAATAAAGTTTAAATAAATACATAATACAACAAAGGCCGGGAAATAAGGGATTGTCTGCCGAGTGTCGCATAGAGTGTCGGATAGTGGTACGAGGCAGGCAATCCCTAGTTCCAGGTAAGTATAGCGCTTTTCTCAAACATGCAATCGTCGAATTTGGAGCAGCCCAACTGGGGAAGTACCTCCGCCTTGCAGAAGACCACAGCCATAATAACACTACTACTTGCTCAGTAGTAGTGTTGTGTTCCTGGAGGTGAGCAAGGTCGCCAGAGCTCCCGAGGATGCGTTGTGTTGAGAGCGAGGGAATTTGTTCCTTCAGCTCTCAACACAGCGAATCCTCAAATATATCAAGGGTCGGCAACGGCTATGTTACTCCTTTGGAGTTGCATGCGTCTATAGGCTGCGGTGTCCGCTTACCATCAGGCGGTCCGTACGCTTGTTTGCCACCGTCGTTGTATTAAAAAAAAAATGCAATGACATTTTATAAAAGTGTACGTTTTTTTTAATGGCTGAATGCCGTGATGTTGTATCACCAATTCTATTAAAGATAAAACAAAAAACGACCACTTTGCAGGCTCCCAATTTTATATGATATTTCGTAATGGGCCTCTCGTCTCGCCTCACCTGAAACGTGATACTTCGCAGAAATAAAGAACATAACGTCAATATGGTGTTCTGCCTTTTCGCAGAATTTCCTTTGGTCAAACATCACTTGCCAACCAACATTTCGAAAATGATTCACTTTGACAACTAACCATTACCAACTTTTTGTATGAAAACCTGACACTTGGTCGAATTTTTATAAAGCAGAATATCACAATGACTAAAAATGTTTGGAAAACTTATCACTTGCCAACTATTTCACTAGGTCAAACAACTATTGAACGAACAACGTTTCGTCAGTGCAATAGTTACGTTTTAACATATAAGCCAACTTAAAAGTTACGATGAATTATTTCAATTAGCAATATAAGTTATTTTTTAAGTATTGGTTTAAAGTACCCACTTTTTCGGTGAAAATAAAATTAAGAAGTGCGTATCTTTTGGCGAAAGCCATCTGTTGAACTTGCCTGAAACAAAGAACAATTTCGTGATAAGTATAGCAACAGAAATAATAACTGTGACAGAGTCCAGATAGGTGCGACGACGAGCGAAGCGAGGAGGAGCGTGTTAGGCTAACCGCGATCTTACAGCGCACGAAGCCGAGCGAGCGAAGCGAGCGTGCCGCGGCAGCGGCCCGCGAGTGCCAAAATCGCCTTATTGAATATTCAAAATAAATAATGAAAAATAATTTTGTATTAAAATAATAACAAGGAAACACTCCAAAAGCAACGTCCCGCAAGTAATAACGTAAACACTTATCGCTAATAAGTCAGTTTATTCTTACTCACCCACAAAGTTATTAAAAGAAGTGAGCAGTTGCGCTTACCCACATTGTAAATTATATTACATAGTAACTGTACGAACCCTACTGCGTGAAACATTTGGGAAACGTTATACAACGAAATGACTATTCAGCCAACTAAAACATTCTGTTAAACGATTTTTGGCATTTTGAAAGTTTACTTTATAATCATCAGACCAAACGTACAGTTGGCAACTGTGAGGTTGGGAAACGAAACGAAATCTTAATTATTTGGCGAAATAATATTCTGCGAAACGTTGGTTGGGAACTAATAATTGGCCAAACAATTTTCTGCGAAAAATAAGAGAACCCGTCAATATTTCATTGTATGTTAGAGAAAAATTGATTTATAATCCAAAAAATGTGGTTAAAAGCTACACATTACATTATAGGTAGGTAGCCTCGCCTGTCAGCCATTTTACGCTTGGCTTTATGAACTGTAAACAAACAACATGTACGAGTAACGGCATCCGTGCGATTAATCGCGCGGAAAACGCAGGCCCTGTTAATAAATAAAACATAACCATTTGGTAGTTTGACTGTCAACACAATAATGCTGCTATTCGACGTGTGCTAAAGTCATTTAGAAATTACGTAGTACTAAAAATATTGATTGAATGGAGTACCATTAGTATTATTATTAGTAGCGAGTGACCCTTGTATTATATTTTAATAATAAAAAATATCCTACTAATATTATACATGCGAAAGTTTGGATAAATCTTCAAATAAAGGAAATAATACAAATTTAATGCTCCGAGCCGGATTCGAACCGGCGACCACAGGCATTAATGGCCCGTCGCTACTAACCAACTGAGCTATCGGAACAATCCGGTTCGGTCACCAAACCCTTCAATCAGTTCCTTTTGAAAGTTTGGATGTTTAGATGTTTGGATGCTTAGATGTTTGGATGTTTGTTACGCTTAAACGGCTCATCCGATTTGGATAAAAATTTTCACGAAGATAGTGATAGTGTATAGCCAAGATTAAAATATAGGATAGTTTTTATCCCAGGTCCACGTAGACGCAGTCGCGGGCGGAAGCTAGTGTATAATAAATCCGTATTTGACATTTTAAATTTGTAGTTTTAGGAAATTGCTATGCTCAACAGAGCTCATGTTTGAACTGTACCTAGCTTTTAGATCTTATTTTACTAAGATGAAACCCAATAAATGATTGAATTGAATTGAATAAATGTAAGGTTAATGTCCGAGTGCCCGACACTTTTTTTTTTCCTATTATTTGGTGACTTTTGTTTTTTTTAAGTAATTTTTTTGCCGTCTATTTTGTCATATTATGTTAAATAGTCCAATGACACTTTAAATCTTAACCATTACATGCATGTTTTTTTTTGGTAGTAAAAAATGTTTGGTATTAAAGGTGCGTTCAAGAACGTAAGCCTTTTTTTTTTTATCTGTGAGCTGTCTAATGCTTTGTAGACATTTGGCAACACTATGCATTTAAGGGTTAAGTCAAAATAATAGAGGTGAAATATAGGTGTCAACTATTATGCATTAAGGTGTCGAGCATTAGGACGTTTACCTTAACCTGTTTCATAAAAAAAAATCATTTTTAATAATAAAAAATCTCGACTTACTTGCACTTGATCGATGCTCTTCTGTCATACACTGAAACTTAAGCGCCTAAAAACGAAACCAAATTCTAAACCATATTTCAATCACAATAGAGTTCAAATTAAACCTGCACTTGAAGCATCTGGTCAGGTCAACACGTCCCTTTTTCTGCCGCAAACTCAAGCTGCTATAAACTCCGCCTTAAGCGTCTGAAAACGACATCACATTCTAAAACCTATTCTTATCGTAATAAAGTCCAAACCTGCACTTGTAGCATCTGGTCAACACGTCCCTTTTCCGTCAAAGACCTCAGCTTCGTGCACCATTCGTCCCTCTGGTCGTAGGCGACGGAGGACGACTCGAAGAGGTCCGTGAGGTACTTTTTGCCTTTGCAGAGAGCTGTCATCATCTTGGACCAGTTCTGGTTGAAGATAGCCCTGAGAAAATTTTACACTGGGAAATCGTGAAATTTTTAAAAGTGTGTCCTCAATAGGTAAGTTCACTGATAATCAAATCAGCAACTTTTCATGAAAGGTTATTAAAAACCCGGGATTGTATGAGGTTTTTAGGAGAATAGGTACTACTTAGGGATGTCACAGTTCTCTGTAGACAAAAGACGTCCATTTGTTTATCAAACAGCAGAAATAAGTTAAAGCATCATGTTTTCTAAATATTTTCGTGAGTTCTATATATTGGTGATGAATGTGTGGCAGGCATATTGTATAGTCCGGCGTTTTACATAACAGCTAGCTGTTTCACAAAACAGCGCTGTGTTAATACAGGGTTGACGATCAGGTGGATTGAATACCGCTGAATGAAAATCCGCTGTAATGTAATACGGCGGATTGCCGCTATATTGTAGAAGGTAGTATCGTAATGACAATCCCGCTCATATTGAGTTGGGTTCCGCCCAACACCAGAATCCACAGCCATTTTTGACGTTTTAATTTGCATTATAACCAACCTCTGAAACATAATAATGGCGTCGGCGAGTTTCAGAGGTTATAAGGCCTGCAATACACTGGCGCGGCCTGCGGTGGCGGACAGTAGTAAGTTTGACAGCTAATTTACTATTGTCCGCCGCGTCCAGGCCGCGCCGGTATGTTGTGGGCTTAATACATCATAACTGTCAGATAGCGCCGCGAGTATTAAAAATGGGAACTAAAAATTTCCAATGCGGCGGCTAATGAGTAATGACATTACCGCTAGTCGTATTGACGAACGGTTAGCGCCGAACACATTCCAGCGGATTTTCATTCAGCGGTATTCAATTCCCCTGATCGCCGTATTACAAAACAGCGCTGTTTTGTAAAACAGCTAGCTGTTATGCAAAACGGTGGATTATACTATTTCACTTCGACATATATGCATACTAGCTGATGCCCGCGGCTTCGCCCGCGTGGTTATAGGAAAATGTAACATATTGAATTTTTCCGTGGAATTAGATGTTTTCCCGCTGGAAAAAGTAGCCTATGTCACTCTCCAGCTTCTAAACTATCTCCATACAACAAAAATCACATTAATACGACGCTCCGTTGCGACGTGAAAGAAGGACAAACATACAAACACACACACTTTCGAATTTATTATATTAGTAAGGATATACTTTATTTTTACAAGATCGGAACAAGTGGTGACAGTTTGTGTCGGCCAACGAGGCTCGCGTTGGGTGTCGGTGTACTCCAGGAAATATACGGATTTGAAAAACATTAATATATAATAGCGTTTTTTTGTTGATTTCATTTTAAATTGTTATTCTAAGATGCTTTATTCAAGAATCCGACAAACTTTCCACCCAGCAGTAATTATGTAGATTTAAATGAAGCATGCATTGACTTTTTTATATGATTTATCTCGAATATTATAGAGCAAATACCACCAAAACAAAGACAAAAATATTTATCAATATTTTGTCTGACTTTTCAGAAGCTTAGTTTATTTATTATTTTTATGATGTCTGAAATTTTGTCGGATTCTGTCGCTCGGTAACTATTTAATTGATAATATAATTACACAGAAAAAATAAGCTATTGTTAATTATTTCCAATATATACATATTTTCAATACAAGTTGTCAGTTCAGGGGACCGATTTTGGACTTTCGAGCGCTCGACTCTTTCACTCGAAAACTGTCAAAAATTATGAAATGCTATTTTGAAATGGCGATAGAAAATTTAAAAACGAGTGGTATTTACCACTCGTATTAAATTCTATTGGTAGAAAGTTGGTGCCTGCCATTTTAACACCACAATCGTATTTGGCGCTCGAAAGTCAAAAATCGGTCCCCATATGTTTCACCTGTCTTTGAGCATATGCTCTATCTGTGCCCGGATCAGCTGGTTCTCGTGCTGAACCGCGTTGAAGCGGTGGTTGGCTACTTCCAGCTTGTTCTCCGCGGCTCCCAGGCGGAACTCGACTTGCTCGGCCCGCTCTTTCAGCTGTACAGGAATGATAACGTTAACGTGAACGGGGGTCAATAGAAATCTCAGGGTGAAGAGTCATTTGAATGGCTTAAATAGGGGTGTAGACTCAAGATTTATTATAACTTCAAAAGAAAGAAGGCAAAAGTTATGCTTAATGACGAAAATCCCATTCAAATACCTCAAAAAAATCGGGTTAAAGAAATTTTAATTTAATACACGCTAGCAGATCGTGACGTCACGATGCTCGAGCGTCATAGTAAATGACAATAGTATCATATATCATACTAGCGACCCGCCCCAGCTTCGCACGGGTACTATATTATACATATAAACCTTCCTCTTGAATCACTCTAGCTATTAAAAAAACCGCATCTAAATCCGTTGCGTAGTTTTAAAGATCTAAGCATACATAGGGACAGACAGCGTGAAGCGACTTTGTTTTGTCTTTTTTAGTGATGTAGTGATTGAAGGTGCGTTTTGCGGAAAAGGGACAAAACATACCCTCTTAAAACTTTGTACACTTTTGACTTTGTGATTATTTAACCTTCCTTTTTCAAGAAAATACATCATTACTGATTATTTCATTTAGTGTCCCCCCCTATTAAAGCTCCTTTGGCTTTGACAGTCCTATGGGATCATCCTACGGTTCACGGATAAAATCGTAGGAAATAGATCCTTTAGTCGTAGCTCGTAGTAACAAATTGTAGATGAAGCTCGTAGCACATGCTACGATAAGGCCTTTTAGCAATGTATGGTTGAGATTATTAACACATTCAGTGCCAAGAATCGCTACGCGCTACGCTCGTAGCCGATCCCACGGTGTTCCTCTTATGGTAGCGGAAAGCGCTACGGCGTAGGCACCCGATAGCCGGTTTCTTTTTCGGCACTGAATAAGTTAACACTTTCGCTGCCAAGAATCGCTACGCGCTACGCTCGTAGCCAATCCCGTGGTTTTCCTTCTAAAGTGGCCGTCAATAGAATTTGCTAACTATGTAAACAAACCGCCGTGGTGAAAGACAATTTCAATATGGCGGTTTGTTTACATACTCGTAGTTAGCAAATTCTATTGACGGCCACTTTATGTAGCGGAAAGCAACTACGGCGTAGGCCGTTCCTGGCAGTGAAAGTGTTAATGTAGCCGACGTTTTATAACACTGTCATTGGAATTGGAATCTTCTACCTGGGCCGATAGAGTTGCTTTTTGAATAGAGTACTTTGTTGCAATTCGGCCAACTCAAATAATCTCAAGTACAAGTGTAATGTAGTAAGATATTTGTAAAGTAAATTCAGGTCTCTTGCTGGCAGGGGGACATTCAACGCTGTTTCAACGTGATTCAGAAACTTGTATGTAAAATGGACATGGAAAACTTCGACGAAAGAGTTCGTGAAATGAAATGCTATGGCATGTATTTGCCACTTGTGCTTATCCGTACAATTAAAAAACAAAAAAATAAAGATTGGGGAAGTGTGTATTTTTCACACACACACACACGGAGTAAAATCCAAGAGTACATTTAAAACTACAAATAGAATCCTTACGCATTTATAGAAACAAAATTGTATGACAACTATGTACATAACCGAACTGACCCCGCCCGGGGTAAGTGCTGATATTGATTTAAATGACTGAATGATGAATGAGGCGCACTTTCCAGGGTGTCGCACATACCCGAACGGACCCTACTTAAACGCAGTATTTCGCCACCGTAACAACAATTTACCTGTTTTTTAACCGACTTCCAAAAAAAAGAAGGAGGTTCTTAATTCGGTTGTATTATTATTATATTTTTTTTGTTACCTTTATCTTTTTTTTTTTCAATGTTTGTTACCCCAGAACTCCGTCATTGATGAGCCGATTCGTAAATTCTTTTTGTAAGTATATGCTCCCAGGTGGGTCCCATTTTTTCAAAAAATCGGTTGGATGATGGGATCCATGAGGAATTGAGGGAACTCCTCAAATATATTTGGCACGCGTGTAGTGATTTTGGTATTTTCTATTATAACTCGTGTATTTACACCCGGAAATCACAAATTTGGTGGAGTGGAATTGATGATGAAGACCACAGATAACCTATGGAATACAAAAGTACGTCACAGGTTCTGATAAGATTCCGTTGAAATGAAATAGCAACTAATGAAGTACCAAAGGTGATCCTTGTGGAATCGACGGAAGTCCTCAAATATTATCGGCCCACATACAGCGATTCGGTTTTTTTCTCTAATAATCAACGCATTTGCTCTCGGAAATCAGTTCATGTGGTAAATTGGAAAATAAATGTGGAAATGTTCTCGTGGCTTGGCGGAGTACAGTCGACTACAAAGATAAGTATGTTTTTTAATGTTACAAAGTTATGTATGTATATCTTATTACCATGGTAGTAAAGTCTATGTATACATATTTTTGTAACATCGTATGGATACATCTCTTTGTAGTCGACTGTACTAAATTGAAGTCGGTTAAAACTTTGTTTTTAAAGTAAATTATCCATAGAACGATTAGTACAAATGTCAGTTGTGACGTCATACATGTGTGTCTATCAGTATGAAGCGTTTTGCGCTGCCGCTAGCGAGGTCAATCTTTGTCTCAATTTTTTGGGTATTTATGTTCTTTAATTGTAGTTGCTCCCATACAAACTTTTGTTCCTCTCCAAAAACTGGTTCGAATTATGACTTCATTAAAAAATCTTAGTCACCTCGGACACCTCGGTACCCAGGCGCCATTGAAAATCAGCGCTGCGAAATATAACCTCGGCTTATTTCGTGGCTAAAGCTGAGTGGCGACCATTTCAGCATATTTAGATTATGTCTGTAATTTCATTTTTATTTCTTATATGCTAAATAAACATATTTTCTTTCTTTCTTTTCTTTCTAGATGGGGATGAGAGTCGTTACAGTGGTCACTATTGGCAAAGACTCTTGCCAGACGTAGTAGGTATATACGTTTTAATGATCATTATACATCCACCTTTCCCATAGAAGCGTTGACACGACTTTGCAACTCGATGACGTTTTTGTGGTCACGCTGTAGCAGCCCCTCAAGTTGTTCTATCAGGTTCAATCGACCTAGTAACAGGCAAAAGAAGCATTCTAATATAAGGTGAGTCGGGGCAAGAGTAACATCGGGGGAAGAGGGTCAAAAGCTTCTCCAGCTAATTCTTTTGAATTGAGCGCCTTTTTGTACCGTTGGTAAAACAGACAGGCACCTAGTCTGTTTTATTGACGGTACAAAAATGCGCTCAATTCAAAATAATTAGCTGGAGAAGCTTTTGACCCTCTTCCCCCGATGTTACTCTTGCCCCGACTCACCTTACCCCGGCATTTTATGATGGGCGGTGGTTATTGCACCAACACAAGACAAGGGTAAAGGTACAGACAGAATAGGCTATACAGGTGCAAAGGCGAACTTATCCCTGTATTTCTTCCAGTTAACCTTTGAGCAATCTAGTGTAGAATAGGAACCGAAGGACTTGAATGATCGGTATATAATTTATATGTGCCTAAACCGTTAACCAGTGCATAATATTATCTACGGCAGTGTTTTTCGATCTGTGGACCATGACCCCCTGAAGATTGTATGCAATAAATGATTTGATTTGATTTGATTTGATTTGATTTGATTCGCGAAGTTTTTTGGAAGGTCACTGGGGTCAGATAAGTACTTGCATTTTTATAGTTCTATTAATGTACCTAATTGTATATTTTGTCAACCCATAAAGCTTGAAAACTACGGAGTTACGGGTCAAACGGGCTGTTGTGGCTAATTTTGATGAAACTATATAATGAACTAGCTTCTGCCCGTGACTCCGTCCGCGTGGAACTCGTTTAATATCGTAGCCCTATACAACATTTTCACCCCATTTCACGGATATTTCCAGTACATATATGATTTCCGGGATAAAAACTATCCTATGTCCTTCCTCGGGACTCAAACTATCTCCATACCAAATTTCATCTAAATCGGTTCAGAGGTGTAAGAGTGGGTAACAGACAGACAGACAGAGAGCAGACATACTTTAGTAATTCAAATTCAAATTGAAACATTTATTCATGACAAACAATACAGCAAATAAACGAAATAAATTAAAATACCACAATAGTTTTTGTCACGAAATGGACCGAGCTCAGCATGCATTATAATACATTGCAGCATTTATAATATTACTGCGGATAAATCACAATTATGGGTTCCGAATTAGACAACAGATGGCGTACCTTGGCACTTGTGTTCTGTTGTCTCACGGAGTAGCAGGGAGCGTTTAAGTTGGCCTCTCATGCGCTTTTCGTTCTTCTTGTGCACGCCGGTAGTTGCGATCTAGAGAATGTTGTAAAATTAACGTGACAGGCAGTTAAGAGCAATGGAGAGGGCCATGTTGGGAGTTTCTCTGCGTGATCGCATCAGAAATGAGGCTATCCGCAGCAGAACCAAGGTAACCGATATGACCCTCCGAATCGCTAAACTTAAGTGCCAGTGGGCGGGGCACATAGCACGTAGAACCGTTGGCCGTTGGGGCGGAAATGTTCTCGAGTGGCCACCACGTACCGGAAGGCGCGGCGTGGGTAGGCCCTCCACAAGGTGTACTGATGACCTGGTAAAGGTTGGGGAGTCCGCTGGATGCGGGTGGCGCAGGACCGGTCACTTTGGCACTGTTTGGGGGAGGCCTATGTCCAGCAGTGGACGTCTTTCGGCTGATATGATGATGATGATGATAGGCAGTTAACTCAAGCACAGAATTAATAACAGTACTATATGTTGATGTAAACTTACACGTTTCTTACACATTATTTTTCCTAATCGGGACTTAATCGCGTATAGCTAACTTATTTATTTCTTCTTCGAGGCTTCCCGAAGTTTCGGATGTATCGCGGGCGGGACTAGCTTAAGCGGGTATACAACCCCGAGCAGCAAGAAGATGTTGATTGATTGATACCCGCTTAACACTTTCACTGCCAGGAACCCGCATGGCGGGCGCCTGCGCCGTAGTCGTTTTCCGCTACATACGAGAAAAACCACGGCATCCGCTACGAGCGTAGCGCGTACCGATTCTTGGCAGTGAATGAAGCCAGTTCGTCCCGCGACCAACGATGTTGTGACACATCCGAAACGTCGGGAAGCCTCAAAGAGTTAAATAAATCAGTAAATTACACGCGATTAAGTCCCGATTAGGAAAAATAATAAAAATCAGTACTTACGTACAGAAGGTCCTCTGTCTAACAAACCCGATGTTTGAGAGCTAGAAAACTCAAATCATGTCATCCCGCTCAACCTAAGAGCACGTGCTCTTTCGCCTAGTCAAGGTTGTCGCGTTTAGTGTGACACTGACAGAGACAACGCGAACGATAGTGTCAGTGTCCAGCGGTATCACCTGCGTTCGGCTAAATTTGCAGGAGGTGTGTGCGAGAGTTTAGACAGAAGTGCGAAACTAGACAAGAGAGACAGGCCTGGCATAGGTAGACATTAAAAATAACAAGTGCTAAGTCTTAGAAGACTAGCAGGTCTTGCCGACGAAACAGAGGGTGCCGACAGTACGATTAATGATGAGCTACCTTCAGGTCTTCCTTCATGCTACCGTACTCCTTCCTCAGCGAGCGCAGCAGCAGGTCTTGTCTGCGGAACAGAGGGTGCACTCCCACGGTGCGGTTCGCTCGCTCCCGTTGTATCATCCGGAACTACAGGCAAAATGAAAAAGTTATTCAGAAGGCGTTTCTCGGTGCCTCTGGGTCATCGGGGCCCGACTGCTCTAATACGGGTGTATTGTTATTGATGCTTAGAGAGAGGAATCGAGAGACAAAACTGCCGTAGAGCGAGCCGCGCGCGCGGCAGGCCGCGTCAATGGCGGCGCCGAACATGATGGGGCACGGCACGTTGCCGTCTTCTAGTGACGTCACAAACTACGAGCGTCATCGTTTCATATGAAGTTGCGTTTTGCGAACAAGTGGCCTGACATACCCCTTCTTAAAACTTTGGACCCTTATACCTTCGTGATTATTTAACCTCTTGCGTGGCTTATTTCTCCATTTGACTACATTTTTAATCCGTTTTCGAGAAAATACGACATTATTGATTATTGTATTTAATGTCTACACCCCTATTGGTTTATTTATATTTATTTATTGACAAATACATTTACGTACAGTAATAACCAATGCATCAAAAAACTAAAAACAATAAATAATACTATTTAGGCGGCGAAACGGCGTGGCCCCGTTGCATCGTCATCTCCGGTGTAGGATTCGGCAGATTGCCCCGGAACCGTCGAAACACGACACCCTTCGGCCACAAGTCAGCACATGCGATGGTCTCCTGCAGCGACCGCGGCACGCGCACCACAATCCAGCTCGTGCTGAAGTGCACATAGTGGCGCGAACGCAGCTGGAACACCCTCAGCGAGAAGCCGGTCTTCTGACGAACGTACTCCACCACATCATCAGCCGTGGCGGTGTAATGCAGGTGCGATACATATAGCGGCTTGCTCGGTGTGGCAACCCGCAGACCGGAACCAACCAGTTCTGCAGTACCACACTGACTCTTGCGCGGCTTGCGCTTCCTCGACACCGTTGTAAAACCCTCCTTATCCACATCGGTGCGCGGAGGCTTCTCCTTTGGAGGAACCCGAACTTCACGAGCTCTTGAGGGCGCGTCTCTCCGCGAGCATAGTGAGACCACAGTGAGACCCTCGGGGAAAGCGACGGAGATCGTGTCGCCCAGGGTCTATCGATATGTAAAGGGAAATTGAGATCCTTTAGTAATTATATCCTGGAGTCCTCCACATGAGAGCGGCGAAAGTGGCTACTGGGGGGTTTTCAGTGGGTAAAAATAACTTCGACTCTAATGGTTGTGTACCTGGTTCACAGGTTTTCTACATACAAACATCATCATCATCATCATATCAGCCGAAAGACGTCCACTGCTGGACATAGGCCTCCTCCAAAGAGTGCCAAAGTGACCAGTCCTGCGCCACCCGGATTCAGCGGACAAACATAATGAATGAATGAATGAAATATTTTATTTCAGGTCTTCACCGACCCATATAAGAGGTGTTAGTTACAATTTAATTTTAATTATTAGGTTAGGTTACACAACTTGTACACAGCAAAAATTTTACACACAACAGAGACTGACACACAGAGAACATATTACATTTACTTTATATATAATAATGTAGATTTGACCTGCCCAATCCAATACTCCAGTATTGGACCGTCAAACCTACCAGCCAACATTTTCAGGATGCTGTTAGAACTTTTTCTAACTCGAGCCATCAGGGATGAAATTTTATTTCGCATAATCGCATGAAAGTCATTAGTGCGTGCCTCTGCGAACATCCCCGAGGCACTACACCATTTGGGCCTTCCTAACAGCATCCTGAAAACATTATTATACTGAACGCGTAGGGCGCTATAAGCTCGCTTTGTGTACTTAACCCACAGGGCGCCAGAGTAGAAAGATTGGCAGAAGGCTTTAAAAAGTGCAATCTTTACCTCTGCAGAACACCTAGCGAACCTGCGGGCAAGCATGTTACCTCTGACTGATAGCGCCCTACGTTCCCTTTCTATATCCTGGTCATCACTCAGGTCTTCAGAAATAATGTGACCAAGATACTTAAAGCTGTTGACCACCTTAAGTACAACTCCGCCAAGAGTGACGGGGGGCACGAAATAAGGCTTGATTTTGCCCGCTTTGAAGACCATTACTTCACTCTTAGCGGAGTTGTACACTAATCCATGCTGCTCAGCATAGGCTTCACATTTCCCAACCAGTTGTCTGAGAGCCCCGATGGAAGGGCTCAGCAGCACCATGTCATCGGCATAACTGATATTGTTGAGACAGGTATCTTCAACGTGACATCCCGCATGCATGCTGCTGAGTCCCTCCATCAAGTCATTCACATACCAGTTGAACAGCAGGGGAGATGTCAAGCCACCTTGACGTACCCCACACTCCAGGCGGTAACCCTCAGACATCTCATCAGCCCACCTCACATGGTTCCACTGATTTCGATACCAGTACTGAAGGATATTAACGCAATCTAGTGGAATTCCAGCCTCACGCAGTTTACCCCAAAGTATATTATAATCCACCCGGTCAAACGCCTTAGAAAGATCCAGGAAGCAGGCATAGACGGGCGTCTTTCTAGCCGTATAATACCCGACAGTATGCTTCAAACATAGAATGGCACTTTCTGTCGATAAACCTGCCCGAAAACCAAACTGGGTTTCATGGAGGTTGAGCCGTTTTTCAAGTATCGAGTTGAGCATACTGTCGAGTACCTTGGCAGAGGTGGTGGCCAGTGAGATAGGGCGGTAGTTTGCCTTTTCCGAGAGATCACCCGTCCTGTTCTTGACTACCGGAATCACAACTGTTTTCATCAGCGCATAAGGCAGGTACGAGTGACTCACACAGAGGTTGAGGAACATGGAGAGCAGTCTGGGCAAGTGAACGCCTGCATACTTAAAATGCTCAATACTAAGGCCATCGTGACCCGGCGACTTTCCCCTTTGCATTTTCTGGATGACATTTGCTATGTCTTTGGCAGAGAAACGCACGTCACGCAGGCTTCCGATGGCCTCAGTAGAGGGCACTTCCGTCAAAGTACTATTGAGCAGGGATTTTACTGAGAAGTGCTCCCTGAACACCTCAGCAATTTCTTTTTCAGTACACTTGCCATCAACGCTCACGGGCAGGCCAGGTCTCACGTTCATGTTATTGG
Organism: Epinotia ramella; assembly: GCA_947578815.1. Taxonomy (NCBI): domain Eukaryota; kingdom Metazoa; phylum Arthropoda; class Insecta; order Lepidoptera; family Tortricidae; genus Epinotia; species Epinotia ramella. The sequence continues at coordinate 1,790,520 of OX388221.1, forward strand.
TCATTTTCCAAAATTCTTTGAAATTTTTATTCGCGTAGGCCGTGGCAAGCCTGTCCATTTTAAATTGGTCTTGGCGACCTTGGCACCACTTCAATTTGGCTTTGAATTCTCTCCTACTCTTATTCATTGCGTCAAAAAGCTTACCACACCGCGGCTTACCCGCGTTTTCCCATAACAGAAAATGCAACCTAGCCTCCCTGTGCGGTTCGGCTACAAATTTATTCCAGCCTGCAATATATCCACCCTTTTTACGCTTAAGACCCTTATGTGTTTCTTTCGAGGCACGTGTTAGGGTGGCTATAATGCTAGCGTACAACCTATCCAGGATGAGCTGGTGATCAGGATCCCTACACGGACCATCACAGCAGGCACGTAGTTCGACCGGGAAATCAATAAATTTAAGCTGATTGTTACATAGGTCATGATATGCATTTATTTGATCCTTCTGCCTCTCCCCCCAATGTATCCCACTATCCAAGGTACGAGACATAATATAGACCCGTTTTATTACACTTATGTCGCATTCTATCACCATTGGAAAGTGGTCCGACCATAGGACGTCGTACATAACTCTGATACTACTAATAGTAGGTAAGGCACTCATCGTCACCACACAGTGGTCTAGCCACCTCCTACAGCCATGAACCTCGCTCACGTACGTATAAGTATCCATGTCTGGAGCAATCCCATCCACATCCGCACACACCCATTGCTGATCGGAACAAAACTGTATTAATTCGTTGTAAAATGGCTCATTTGGATGTGAGTTAAAATCCCCCAGCATATAAACCGCCTGCACGTCAGCGTTGTCCATGACTATTGATGATAATGCCCCCATACCTTCAGCAAAAGCAGGCTTATTTTCAGTGGAGTCGGTTGGCATATATATAGTGCAAACGATAAACGACTTTCCCTGAGACTCGATCTTAATAGCTGCGATCCTATCATTATCACATTCAATAATAGACACCGACTCAAAAGCTTGTTTACGCCACAAAATACCTACTCCGCCGTACGGTCTACCCCTGAGTAGTCCTACAGATAAGTCCATAGCAGACTTATCTGTAGGACTACTCAGGGGTAGACCGTACGGCGGAGTACGGATAATAGGGTAGTTTCCCCGTGTTATAATTGAAAACGTAGTGCTGCTAGCTATATATATGGATAGTAAGCCAATAAATTATTGCAATACATTGTAAATTATAAAATAAAATCAAAACCATAGAAATGTTATGGAACTTGAAAATTTGAAAAAAATGTGTATTATTTTATCGTCCAAGAGCAAATTGAATACTGTCAATAGGATCCTTACACATATATAAGAAATGTATGAGAACTAATATGCACCTAACTAAACGCAGTATATTTCACGACCAAAACGGCAATTGACTAGGTTTTCCATACAACGATTAGTACAAATAGAAAACGGTGACGTCATACTTCTATGTCACTTTTTTGTCTTTTTACGTGCTCTAATTGTAGTTAGTCTCATACAAACGTTTGATCCACTCAGAAAATTGGTTGGACTAGCGCCGTGAAAAAAAAATTACATGTAGCTAATTGCATTGACGCCCCAGAAGGAGAAGAACACGTTTAATGTAATTTCCAGTTCCACTTCTAGGAATTACGGGTTTACAAACGGAAAAGATGAGATATTGCAGTGACAGGTTGCGAATCTATTGCCCGCAACACAGTGAGGTGTGCGTGTGAGGTGTGTCGGCTTGAGACACGATGCTGTAGTCGACTTTTACGACAACTATAGAAAGTTATAGATGGTGCTATTCTAACCTAACACCACTCGGGGACAGCTGGATTGTCCACGAAAAACGGTATATGATCGTACGCGCTACATTATGTCTGCATACTGTCTCATAGCTATTATTAGTAGCGCCACAAAGGTTTCAGAGGGGTTCGATGGGCGTACGGAACTGACTTGAGGCTAAACTTCACAGAGGCAAACTATAAGGTCCTTCACCGACTTGAGCGGGTGCACGCTTGCAGATGAACGCCTATTGAAAGCTATAGTACAGGCAGTCAGCGCTGCCCATACTATTTTTCGATAGGCGTGCACACGCTCAAGTCGGCGAAGAGCCTAAGGCGCGTATTATAAATACCTGTCTCTGTAGCATTAAATGCTCATCCTCTTTCTTCTTCAACATCTCCTGGTCGGACATTTGTGCTTCGACTTCCATCTTGGTATTATAAAAAGTACAAATAATCTATAAAATTTAATATGACAATTTGGCCAACTAGATCGGTCTTGAAATGAATGACTTGAATCAAAATGACGACATTATGAGATAACTACACTCGGGAGCATAAAACACGGGTATACTTTGTATTGAATTCCCATAAAAAATATAGGTACCCGTTATCACGACCCGTACCCGTACTGGCTCTTGATGATGAGATGGATCATTATCATCATCATACATATCAGCCCAAAAGACATCCACTGCTGGACATAGCCCTCAAAAGAGCGCCACAATGACCGGTTCTGCGCCACCCGCATCCAGCGGACTCCCGCGACCTTTGCCAGGTCATCAGTCCACCTTGTGGGAGGTCCACTGTGAACGACGGAACAGCAAGACCATATTTATAGCTAACTAAATCATTGTATAATACATAAGCATACAGATTGTATAAGGCAAATAAAGGAAATATCCCATTTTACATAACTGAAAGTACATAACAAATTGTAAAAACATAATAGGTAAATATAGCCAGAATAATAAACGAATATGAGTACAAAGTATGTAAATGAATAAATAAAGATAATAAATAACACCCCAGAAAATATAATATGTATATACCTAAGGCATATAGGCCAAACATGTTTTTAAAATCCTTTCATTTTGAGTATATCTATGTATCTTACCGTACCGTAGGCCGGCTATAAAAGGCTCTGAAAGTGAGTATATCAGCCCAGCTGAACCGTAGAGAGAACAGGCCTTAGGCTCCACCCGCTCAAACCTGATTGGTCATTAAGTTTGATAGGAAATTGTAATTCTGAGTATAATTACGAAATTTTGGATTATTATGCAGAGTTATCAAAGCGATCGCACTGTAGCCTTTTATAGTACAAGCATGATCTATATGTTATTGGTAGGTCATAAAAAGTCCTTATTGTTAAAGAGACTTAATATTAATAAGATAACTGTTTTATATTGTAAAACCTAGGAAAACCTAGCTAGAAAGGGTGTGAAAACAAATATGTCAATCTTTCACATATCGTAATTATGATTAGAATAACTTTATAAAACTTGTTATTGTTTAAATACATTGTCTAGAGTCACGAGTTTATATGTAAACAAGAATTGAGTACAAAATATTATAATTAAAAGGGGCGTGAAATTATGTCACAGCCAATCAATCATGTAAAATTTGGATCAATAAAATACTCAGAAATTCCCAGTTGTCCTCGTCAGTGCCATGACGAGTTCATAGTCGAAAATCTGGAATATACACGAGCTAAATTTCAGTACAAATTGTGTCAGTCGAGTTCTCTTGAAAGTAACAACAACTAAATTGTCAGCAGTGTAACAAAGTAAATAGTAAGTACATAGGGCAGTGATAGGAGTATACAGTATATAAGTAATTGTAAAAGTCTTCGTTAAAGTTTGAAATATACATTTTTATTATTTTCTTCGGTTTATTTTCAATTAGCGTTCCCGTTAAAAGGTTTTGAGATAATAGTGGATGCTGTATGAGCTCTGAATTTACGACTCAGAGTTAGCATCCAGGAGCTGTCGTGGGCTGCAGCAGGCATCGAGTGGGCCGCCAGGCATCGGGTCGTGCCTGTGAGCAGCTTCTTGTTAGGTGGCTGTAGAGTGGCATACGTCGTTGCTCTAGACGTATAGGCAAATCGCTCCGTCGACGCCGTGAGATCGTAAGCGTAGTGGCACGTGGCGCGTTGAGCGCATCAACGCTACCACCGCTTAATACGTGCGTCGTGCACATCCACTATCCACGCGCGCCTCCGGTACATGGTCGCCACTCAAGAACCTTTCCGCCCCAGCGGCCATCGGTGCTACGCGTGCAGTGTTTTTTTTTTATGGTATAGGAGGCAAACGAGCAGACGGATCACCTGATGGTAAGCGATTACCGCCGCACACTTGCAACACCAGGGGTGTTGTGAGTGCGTTGCCGGCCTTTAAGATGGGAGTACGCTCTTTTCTTGAAGGTCGTATCGGTCCGGAAATACCGCAGGCGACAATCCATTCCACGGTTTAGCTGTGCGAGGCAGGAAGTTTCTGGAGAAGCGCACAGTTGAGGACTGCCAACCATCTAAGTGGTGAGGATGGTAATGTTGTCGCGTTGGACGATGGTGAAAAGAAGCGGCAGGGATTAATCCGAACAACAGTTATAGATGCGATAGAAAATGCAGAGCGAGGCCACATCTCTACGCAGCGCCAAGGAGTCAAGCCGATCCGAAATATGCTGGCAGTCGACAATTCAAGTTGCTCGTCGTTGGATGCGATCCAGAGGGAGAAGCTGGTATTGGGGTGCCCCTGCCCATAGATGAGAACAGTATTCCATGTGTGGGCGGACCTGCGTCTTATAAAGCTGCAGGCGGTGGGCCGGTGTGAAATACTGTCTCGATCTGTTGAGCACACCGAGCTTTTTTGAGGCTAATTTGGCCTTACCCTCTAAATGGCCGCGGAAATGGACTTCACGATGACGTCATGAAACGTCGGTGACGTCTTCAGTGATGACGGATAGCAAGTGCCAAGGGCTCTAAAATGATTTTCAAAACTTACGTAATCAAATTGTCAACACAAAATATCCTTAGAGTGTTACGTTGACGTTCCGGTATCAATGAATCTTTCCCGATAGTAATATACTGCGTCCAAGCTTCCTCATCCGGATCGGAGGACCATTGACCTTGGGCGAAAGGCCAAGGGCGCGAATATTGTGCTCCGTGATTTACTGCAGCGGTTACGTCGAGTGTGGCGTTTGTTTCACTTTCAGGGACCACTAGTTGACATTCACAAGGCTGTATATGTAACGCTGAGCATTTACTTCAGCCCTGCTATTCTGTAACTTGTTTTAAGCTCACCTCAACGCTCAACCACAAATATTGACTTTTGTTTGGTTTGACTGGTGGGGTGAGGCGCATGAGCGCTATAGTACCTATATTAACACCATCTGATCAATATGGCGTTTCCAGGACACGCTTTGTACATTAATTAGGTAAATTTAAATTTGGAATAGATCCAGAGACAATTTTCCCTACTATCCAGGGTTTATACCCTTTTCGGTAATCCGTTACCATAACTTTTTGTCCTTAATCGTTCACTAGCAAATCTGGTTAGTTACGTTTGTGTCCAAATACTATTAAACCCTCAAGTCGCCTCCCGTAGAGACTCGTCGACCTTTGCGACGCTATTAGTAGCATATGTAGTGTTGCTATCCTTATCTCGTGCGCATACGTCACGAGGATCGCAGTGGGGATCAGTGGTAGTCCGACCGTTGCCCGGAGTCATGGTGTTGTTTGAGCCAAGTGACGCGTAGTAACACATATATACCTACCTTTAGAATGTGCTTATAGGTGAACACTACACTACAGCTTACTAGTAACATGGACCCAGCTAGCATCACATGTTTTATCGTCATGTTTTACAGTGAAAACTTACTGCGTGACTATAAAACCAATCGTGCTAAGGCCTCCGAGACGCCAACTTATGTGACGACTACTGTAATATTTTGACTACATTCTCGGGCGCACCATGTAGAGGTATCACTTGGTCGTGTGTTGTTTCCTTATACTCAACGGAACTGTAAAGGGGCTTCTAGATGTGCTATACTTTTCCGGAAAAGTGTGGCCGGCAACTATGGGGAATAGGCGTCTTGTTCTAGCATGGAAGTAAGAGCAAGACGCCTATAGTTGCCGGCCACACATTTCCGGAAAAGCATAGCCCGTCTAGAAGCCCCATAACATAAGGCTTGGCGTATAGAAGATTAGTGTGAGGTTAGCGAACCATTTGTCTAACCGACAAAATGAAGAAAATTATCAAAAGCTAACGAGACAACATTTTGAGGCCAACAGTGCCCTTGATTTACTCCCTGGATTTTTTCAAAGATCACACACCCATAGATGTTAAAAGCAATTAGTATTCCCGCCGCAACCATTTTAACCGGTTTCACAAATCTTCGAACCGGGGTGCTGTGTCGCCGATCCGGACGAATTAATCCGGGTAAAAACCGAACCCCGATCAAACGGAGAAACGGGTTAATCCTCGCTTCAGCTGTCTGTAGTGTCCGTCTATCGAATAGTAGATACATTCAGCGTCATAATAAGTGCGCAAATATAGGTATGTAATACTTATATTATTATGTACAACCTAGAAACATCATATAAATAAGTCATTAAGATATTTTTAATGCTGCATTTGTAATGTTAACTAGTATTAGGATCAACTTGAACTTTCGTCAGACATGTTGAAATAATACTAATAATTACAGTTCAACTCACGTATTCAATATCACCACGGGCGACATGTTTCGAACTCTTCGGGAGTTCTTCTTTCGTGTAATTATTAATTTATTAGTACCTATTAGGATGTTGACTAAAATAATGGTCTCCTGCAGCGGCCGCGGCACGCGCACCACAAACGAGCTGAAGTGCACCTAAGGGCGCGAACGCAACTGGAAAACCTTCAGCGAATAGCCAGTCTTCTGGTGAATATACTTACTCCACCATGTCATCAGCCGTGGCGGAGTAATGCAGGCGCGACACGTACAGCGCCTTACTAGGTGTGGCAACCCGCAGACCAGAACCAACCGGCTTGCGCTTTCTTGTCACCGGCGTGAAACCCTCCTTATCCACATCGGTGCGTGGGGCCTTCTCTTTTGGAGGACCCCGATCTTCACGCACTTAAATCAACTGTAATACCTAAGGGCCTACCTGTGCCCAGCAGTGGGACGTTTATAGGCTGTTTTTTTTTATAATACCTAGGGGGAAGGGGAATAGAGTTTATTTTGTTAAACGCTTTCATTTCCTATTTTGATTTGGTTGTTATACTTACCTATTGTATTCCCTTAGTACTTTTTGACCGTTTTAAAACGAGGGAGCGAAGCGAACGTGATCCTCAGGTTCAGTTTGGGCAAACAAATCGTATGTCGTGGCGCGGAGGTATCCATCAGCAATTTTCCTCCCATTGAAAAAAATTAAATAAAAGTTTCAATAATTATACTTAATAGATTTTTTTGGCGATCCAGTTTTTCGAAATATATTTTTTTTTTAGACACAGCCTTGCGATTTTATTCAGCTCACAGACCTACACGTTATTAGTAGGGCTAGGTTCGCTATTGCATATCTTCCAAACTAAGATGTAGATTTTGAAGATAGCAGTCCTTTTTTTAGCATGCCTAATATTAACTTTAACATTTATCCATGCTAAAAAATGGACTTAAAAAAATCAAGGACTTACACAAGGAATCGGTTGCAGTAATTATTTTTATAACAATTAGATAGATAGATAAATCCTTTATTTTTTCCCACAACATACATGGTAAAAAACACAAAAAAAGAAAATAATATAATAGAATTCTAAAGAAAAAAACATTTCAAATTTATTTATTTATTTTTTAAATAGTAAAAAATTAAAGAGAGATGCAGCTTAGAACTAAATTAAGTATATTATAAGTTGAGTACAAAACCATGTGTCGTGGCATAGAAAAGGCGCTGGCTCAGCATAATGATGTGGCTAGCCACATCGCTGGTATTCTGCCAGGACCTTAGTGTGGATAAATAAATAAATAAATGTGCGCATTGTGTGTGTACGTGGTAAACTTATGTGTATGTGTACTGCATTTTTGTGTGTACATGTCTATTTAAATAAATAAAATTAAAAAAAAAAATAGAACAAATCAAATATCGGCATGAGTTCGGCTTTTGAAAAATTAAAACAAAAACAGGAGGGAATTTCCGCTAAGTTTTTTTTCGTTTTTTCGGCGGAGGAATGTTGTTCCAACATTTTGTTGCACAGTAGCGAAAACTCCCTCTGAAAGCGGCAGACCATTGTAGCGGGGCCTGTACCTAAGATAACCGCTCTAGAAGACCTGGGTAGGTGTTGATTATTAGAATGCCAAGAAAGTTTTTGAAATAAATAGGAAGGTGTTTTGGTTTGGATGGTATCAAAAAGCAGGCAGGCAATTCAAATACAATAAAAAGTTACACTACAAACTACCTGTCCTAGTTTTTTCACAAAGCTTCACAAAGCAACGAAGACCACAAAGGTGCGTCCCTGTATAAATCTGGGAAATACGGGATAACTAAAAACTACCAACCGGCATATCCTGCCAGCTCATTACTGAGGGATGGGAATATATATATCGACAAAGAGTTATCGATATTACCAATACCGAAATATTACATGCGATATTTATTTAAAAATTGTTTAGCTGATCAGCAATGTAACCAAGTACATTCATCCACCCATACATTATTTCAGGTCTACGCGTAAGAAGTAGGTATAATCATAATCATAATAATTTATTTATACAACCAATTTACACGTCAATAATAAATAATAAAATGGTGGAACATTAACATATAGTCACAGTATAAGTATTATGGCTTATACGCACTGAATTCGTCGTAGCTATAAAACGATTGCTCGATAAGCCACTGCTTTAGGCGGAACTTAAAGCTGCCCAATCTTGGAGCATCAATTATGTTTTTAGGCAACTTATTGTAGACAGTGAGGCCCATGACGTGAGTGAGTTTAGATGACTTGGTCAACGTCCGGCCTATACCCACAATTTTATCTGCATTCCGCGTTTCGTGCAAGCTTACCATTCTAAATGTTTTAAATGAAGACAGATTCACTCTTACATATACAGCCACATGCAGAATGACTATAGCCGGCAGTGTTAATATACCCAGCTTGATGAAAAGAGGCTTCGCGTGGGTATCGTGGGTATAGTAGGGCAGTTTCAGGTGATAATGTGGACACGCTGGACAAAAGCACCAATTTTTTTTCAGGTACTTGTTAGGTCCATAGCTTTAAGTTTTTGATAGGAACCAACTCCTCCGTCTGTCATCTTTAATTTTATGGCGGCAATTTTGAATTATACGTATATCAATAATAACTCGAGTTCTAAATAACGTAGAATCACAAACTTAGTGTCTAAATATACATATTTGGGGTCAAGAAATTCAAATAAATATTTTTTAGAGTCGAGTTCTCAAAGGATATCAAACGGAACCCTGTTCCTAAGTTTCCATCCGGCTGTCTGCGTATCAGCAATAGCTAGACTGTTCAAATATTCAAGTTCAGAAGTTATTTTTCTATTGCTGCTTTAAGGGGCTCCCGTCAAAAATCAACGAAATTTAGTAGTTTTCATTTTGACACTCGTCCTCGGTTTATTGAAGCTATCTTTCCAGGTGCAGATATGGGAAAGTTTGATTCCTGTTTAACATGTTTGATATTGAATAACTTGAAAAATTTAAATACAGAATTAATTATCCATTTTTAAAGAAAGGTCTATAAAAATACAAAACCCGACACTTCATTTTCGTTAAAACTTTTATACACCCGAAACTCATACCTACTCGTACATACTGAACTTACCTATAATTTTGATATGCGTTTTTATAATCTTACTAATTAACATAAAAGTTATGGCCAGAAAACCAGTTTTTTGGCCTAAAATTGTTCAACTTTGATGCCAAATAACTCGAAAACAATGGACTTTGTAGTAAAAATGGAATACTATATTGCTTAAAGCCGTTGTTGTTAATATAATAAGCTACAAAAAACATTAGAAAACTAAGGGATTCAGATCGAAGGTCATTGGCGTATGGGAGCCCCTTAACATACATTCATAAAATTAAAAATAAATTAAAAATTAAACAGTGCTCTCATACATGAAACGTTATTTTATGGCGTTTTTTTGCCCGTCCATAACAATCGATATATCTCTACCTCTACCACCGCAATATGTAGACACTTGAAATTTCCGCAGGTTATGCATTACCTACTATAAAGCCTCTATAATAACAAGTAATAAAAATATAATACGTTAATAATTGTTTTTTTAACATAACTTAAACCAACTCTAAAGTGTTATATAAGTATGAGGTTCAGCATATACTTAGCATAAACAATATGTATATTTAGACACCAAGTTTGTGATTCTAAGTGACTTAGAACTCGAGATAATAATAATTAACAATAATTAAAAATGGCCGCATTGAAATTAAATATGGCCGACGGAGGAGTTGGTTCCTATCAAACACTTAAAGCTATGGACCTAACAAGTGCCTGAAAAAAAGTTGGTGCTTTTGTCCATATATTTTCGAAAAAAAATTCGAGCACTCTGCCCCACTAGTACCTACGCAAATAAAAGCAGGTGATAGCTAATTATTCACTCCGATTTACTATTCACTTGGTCTCTTTTCAGTGTAATGATCCATACTTACTTATATTATAAATGCGAAAGTACTTAACTCTGTTGGTTTCTGTCTCTGTTACGTACTTCTTCAGTCCTAAACTACTCAATCAGTTTTAATTAATTTTGGCATGTCGAAAGCGAAGCTGGCAGCGCAGGTGGTGCCGTTGGCACAGCTAGTGTTATACAAGTATTTTAGTAAATATACCAGAGTTCTAGAATCTGAAATACAATCTTCTTGGATGATTTACTACCAGTCACAAAATAATTATTGCAGATTCGATAATCGTCCCTCTAGTGCCATCCCGCACGTTCAACAATTCTATCGATATCGACATTTAACTTCCACACCACTACGGTCAGAAAAGTCAATTCTCGAAAGTAAAGAGAAACACTAGAAACTAACAATGACTCCGGTGTTGCTTTTTCCAGAAAATTACGGCACAAAGTATTTTTAATTAGTTTTTGTGCCTCATTGGCTAACCTAGGTCTTGTAATGAGGTCTGCGGCTGTAGTAGGTATGTCCCTAGAGATTTCTTTATACCACGGCGGTGGCAAACAAGCATACGGCCTGCCTGATTTTAAGCAAAGCCTATAGAGCGCTGTACGAAAATAGCGCTATTCAAAGGCGTGCTATAGCCTATAGACGCAATGGCGACCCTTCATTGATTTGAGGATTCGATTGTGTGTGTCAATAACTATGGGCAAGTGTAGGTCCCTCACTCAACACAGCGTATCCTCGGGAGCTCTAGCGACCTTACTCACAACCAGGAGCACAACACCACCCATCACCTCATGTAACCCGAGCGAGTTATATCGTGCAAGTTAAAATAAAACATACGTAAATAATTAAGACAATTCTTATGAATTTGACTATATCACAGATCAAAGAATACAAGTACAGATACCCAATCTCATGGAGCAAAAGCGTACCGTCCTAATGTAGGCAATTCTGTATACAAATTTAGTCCCGTAGATGCAGTATCCGAGCTACCACGGCTATGACGCTGTCAGCCTACCTAAAAGTTTTAGTAATACATTGAGATATCACCAGATGGCATTGACTTCCCGGGCAACAAATAGAGTATATTTTACAGTACATATGGTGCTACTTTCCCGCACTAGTGCGGAAAGAGCACTTTCCGTGCATATGTCGAAACATTAAAGAGCCATATGTACAGAAATAGTTATTTACGATACAAGTGCCGAAAATAGGAAATTCGCAACGAGTGGTGATAAATTAAAACACGACCGAAGGGAGTGTTTTAAATCTACACGAGTTGCGAATTACCTATTCGCACGTGTATCGTACAACGTTTTACTGTACATATGGCTCTTTAAAGTTTTGACATATGCACAAAAAGTGCTCTTTTCCGCACTAGTGTGGGAAAGTAGCACCATATGTACTGTAAAACGTTGTACGATACACGTGCAAATAGGTAATTCGCAACTCGTGTCTATTTAAAATACTCCCATCGGTCGTGTTTAATTTATCACCACTCGTTGCGAATTTCCTATTTTCGGCACTTGTATCGTAAATAACTAATTTTGATTTTTTTGATATAAAGTAGTATTTTCGAGACAATATTACACATCACACAAAAATATACATAGGTAACCAAACGCTTAGAGCCTGTGGTTCCATAGAACTTTCGCGACCCGTGATTGCGCTATCTAGTGACAGTACCCAATAATACGTAGCAAGTTTGAAAGCTCACATGTATACGAGTTACATGGATTTAGTATAAATTTTATTGCATTTACTAAACTTATAAAATATCCCGTTATTTTATGTACGGAAGGATGTTTGTGATATAATTATGGTTCGTTGAATTTATTAAGCTGTAAAAATCATTCTATCTTCACGATTACTGGTTCAAATTTTTCGCTCGTTACCTGTGTCGCCATCTAGGAGTTCTTTTTAGTAAAAATTATACGTTGTTCGAGTTGGGAGCCCATGACTATATATAAATGATGTCGCGAGGCCAATTCACTGCGATATCACATTTTGTCAATCTTTCATATTTACGCTGATATTACATTTATGCTGAAAGTGGTCCTAGAACATAAGTTTCACGTGATCTGCCTACCCCTTTTGGCAATAATGGCGTGAATCTATGTATGTATGTCAAATAAAACAAAGTTGTAAATCATGTACTTTTATTGTATTACTAATCCAACGGGAATCAATAAATATTCGAAAATAAATCGTTTTGGAAAAAGACAGTGATTTGGTTCATTTGAAAATGTTATCCAAGATATTAAAGATAAGTTTTTTTTAAATTGTCATAATATATTTTAGCAGCGTTAAGTTCACAATAGTTTCCTAAACAAGTATATCAAAATAGTTTGAAACTTGCTTGATATGGAATTATTATGAATTTGACTATATCTAAATCATCTCCGGAGGTCTATTTATTTAACATTCAAATGTACCTCTTCATTCACTTTAAATGCAACAGGAATGCTTAAAATTAACACTTTGTTCAATACAATTCAAAAGGAAAATATATTTATAAATATACAGATACTTATTTGTGCAAAAGGTCACTTTGGATCTTAATAACTAATTATAAGCCTAACTATTAGATGTTCTAACTCCTTTGGCAAATAAGAAAAACCATTCATAAAGAAAAATGCTAGTACACAAAGTTAAATTTCCAAAATTGTATCTATGCAATTAGGTATTTTTTACACTTATCATTCATACGTGATTTGTATCGATATTTAGTATTAAAATCGTTAACAGTAAAAAATTGCGCGTTTTACGAACACAGTCAATTGTTTATCATTATCAATCTGTCGGCCTTTTTAAAAGAGTAATTTGACTGACTTTGAGTGGTCAAATATAATATAATGAATTATCGATAACAACTGGCATTGAGGACATCCTTGGCATGTCAAGTCATTTCTTCTCTTCTACTAAGTTACTTCGCCCAGTAAAGAAAGTTGAACTTGAAATAATGCTCTTATAGAAATAAATACTAAATTGACTTGTACACCAGACTTTAAGTGAAATAGGCATCTAAAATGGAACACACTGTTCGATGGCTCCAAGCGTAGTCAGCCACAATTTCTGAAAAGATACAAAAACGTGTTACTCATTGCGTGATTGCGTATTCGTAAAGGGTTTATGAGGATTCGTTGTGTTATAAATTTCAAATTGAAGGGATAAATGAATTGAATCGTATCCGTGTTCAGTTCAACGAATTTTTCAGTGCCTTCTTAAGCTGGTTTTCCACTGGAGGAGCGAGACGAAACGATGCGTGGCGAGGATTGAAATCACACTGGCCCTTGTCCACAAAAAAATTATGCCAGTTGTTCTTGTAAAGAAATTGTAATGTAACCATAATTAGTCCTCTGATGTTGCTATGCCCTTGCAGGGCGTCACATGTACACACCACTGGCTTATTGTAAATCCACCTATGTCTGAAATGTGATATGCAATAAATTCTATTATATTCTAGTCACCGCGAGCTCGCGCGTGATCGCCGTTGACTGGTAGGCTTCGTACGGTGTAGATGCAGTGCTACGTCACGCACAAATAAGATACCTAAGTATGACAAGGACAGTTGCAGGGGTCGAGTTTCGTATTAGCAGCGACCTCTAGTAGAAATGGCTTGTACTATCATGACGGTATTCCCAAGTAAACTGCAACGAACAACAAAACACCTACCGCAAGAAGCGTGTTTCTGTTGCAGAGTTAATTTATACTCAATATGCTGTCGCAATACGGTTCATTTTTACACCAACAAATAGGTATTTCAATTCACGTCTCGCACATGCTCGTCAACCCTTACATTTCCACCGATCATGCGCGAGGAGAGAATTAAAAATTTGCCGTACGATTTTCAATTCTCGCCTCGCCTCGTCTCATCTCGCCCCTCCGGTGGAAAACCAGCTTTAGGGAGGCGTGTAGTGACATCTTTGAAGACTCGGGCTTCTTAACAGCCGAGTTACTATGCAGGTCTGTAACCATCGTCAGGTGTTCTAGTAAACTTTCTCACCACCGTCAACATAACGATACAACCATTAAAGCTTTGTTTACTCTTGAGTCAACCGGGTAAACACGCCACTGCGTAGACTGCCACGATGTTTGGATACTGTCAAACATGCCTACTTTGCCTGCTTATTTCGGAAAAACACGAATACCTATTATTATTTATTATTTCATTTATTTATTTAGCCTTAAATTGAATATACAATTTTACCCATATAGGGCGTAGCTAAAATAATCATACACAACAAAATATAAATAGTTAATAGTAGTCTCAAAGCCAAAAAATATATCAGCTGCCATCACAATAAAGCTCAATTAATAAATGTTAAAATACCTGTAAATACCAATAAATTTTAAAGATCATCTAATAAATTAAACGACACAATCCTTACTAATATCATAAATGAGTCGCTTAAATTCAAACTCAGGTAAATCCATCTGTTAGATCATGCGATTTTGGTATTATGAAAAGGTAATAGGGTAGATATTTGCAGAGAGGGTCAAATGTATTTATCTGAGTTTGAAGTTAAGCGACACAAATGCGAAAGTGTGAGTGTTTGTATGTTTGTCCTTCTTTCACGTCGCAACGGAGCGTCGTATTGATGTGATTTTTTGTATGGAGATAGTTTAGAAGCTGGAGAGTGACATAGGCTACTTATTACAGCGGGAAAACATCTAATTTCCACGGGAAAATTAAATATGTTACATTTTCCTATAACCACGCGGGCGTAGCCGCGGGCATCAGCTAGTAAGTAATAAATTATCAAAAGCAAAATTCAAATCAATAAGCGAAATTCTCATGACAACAATTCATAAAGAAAGAAAGAAAGAAAGAAAGATACATTTATTCACAAACACACAGGACACACATATTAAACAATAAAATAATCAAAGAACAGATAAAACATGAAACAAGTGTGTCTCTGCGGCAGTGAACCGGACACTGGCACACACACACACACATGTGATGTGTGGCATAACACATCATTAACATTACTAAATCCTCATACCTCATATTTTTTATATGGTAGGATGTTTTTTTTAACAAATCCTTCGTAGGAATACGCATGTGTTCATGATGAGAAATATTTTTTTGATCAACAATCTATTCCAGATTTTTATCGATTTTGATCGCGGGTAAAGTTATCTGGTCTTTTGCCAACAATGCCCATGTCGATTATGGGCAAACATGGCGTTTCATTTTAACATCTTGGTCTTATCTACGAAAAGTTTTACACAGTACAGATGGGCATTGTTGCCTGGGTATTTTAAATCTTTGCCATACAAGTCCATACAACTCACATTCCACAATTTGCTGCAAGCTCCTGGCTGAAATTAAGAGTCCGCAGTAAGCTCGATTCTCCATACAAACGTAGTTACACTCTCATTTTAAAACGACTAGCTAGTTTGCTCTGAAACTTTGTACTGAGAATAAGCTAAGGTATATCCAGGTCTGTAATTCAGATACCATAGTAAAAAAATACAGCGAATTTACGTTTTTCACACAAAACTGGTTTTTGCTGTATTTCGTTTGTTTTATAAACTGGAGCCATATGTACTAATTATAGATCTAGATATACCTCATGTCATTGTACATGCAAAGTTTCGTTACAATCCAAGACGTAATTTTAAAATGAGTACGAAACTCCGTTTGTACGGGAAGGTGAAATTCGGACTCTTAAAGACATGTATGACTGTGGTGAAGGAAAACATCGTGAGGAAACCGGTCTAATCCCAACAAGGTCTACTTTTCCCTCTGGGTTGGAAGGTCAGATAGCAGTCGCTTTCGTAAAATTAGTGCCTATGCCAAATCTTGGGATTGGGTGTCAAAGCGGACCCCGGGCTCCTTTAGGGGCATAACCGGGAACAACGCTAGGAGGATGATGAAAGACATGTATGACTCATAGAATAATTACCTCTACTTAGCCTTCTCATCCTTGATCTCCGTGATCTTGGGGCTGGTGGGGTTGTTCTTCCAGATGTAGTAGGTCAGCGACGAGGCGTACCCGAGCCAGGCCAGGTACGGCAGCATGAGGACTCCGGCAGTTTTGTTGACGCTGGCGAAGGATATGGTGGTGACGGTGGCGGCGCCGGATAGGACAGCGATTTCTAGCAAAGCCTGGAGTTAGAAGAGATTATTATACACTAGCTTCCGCCCGCGACGTCGTCTGCGTGGATCCGGGATACAAACTATCCTATATTTTAATCCAGGCTATAAACTGTCTTCGTGGAAAATTTCATCCAAATCGGTTGAGCCGTTTAAGTGTGACTGTGACAGACATCCAAACATCTAAACATCGAAACATATAAACATCCAAACATCTAAACATCCAAACATCTAAACATCCAAACATCTAAACATCTAAACATCCAAACATTTAAACAACCAAACATCTAAACATACAAACTTCTATACATCCTAACATCTAATCATCCAAACATCTAAACATCCAAACATCCAAACATCTAAAGATCCAAACATCTAAACATCCAAAAATCTAAACATATAAACATCCAAACATCTAAACATCCAAACATCTAAACATCCAAACATCTAAACATCTAAACATCCAAACATTTAAACAACCAAACATCTAAACATACAAACTTCTATACATCCTAACATCTAATCATCCAAACATCTAAACATCCAAACATCCAAACATCTAAACATCCAAACATCTAAACATCCAAAAATCTAAACATACAAACATCCTAACATCTAATCATCCAAACATCTAAACATCCAAACATCTAATCATCCAAACAGCTAAACATCCAAACATCTAAACATCTAAACATCCAAACATCTCAACATACAAACATCTAAACATCCTAACATCTAACATACAAACATCTAAACATCCTAACATCTAAAAATCCCAACATCTATGCATCCAAACATCTAAACATCCAAACATCAAAACATCTCGACATCCAAACATCTAAACATCCTAACATCTAAACATACAAACATCTAAACATCCTAACATCTAATCATCCAAACATCTAAACATCCAAATATCCAAACTTTAGGTTTTTCCCGCGCCTTTGTCCGTTTTGTTTAATTAATGTAAATTATTCCTGCAAAGTAATTCAAAGGTGCATGTGGAGTATCCAATCCGCACTGCGCCAGCATGAGGACCACTACCGATTCCATCTCATCCATGAGGTCTGTGCCCAGCAGTGGAACGTGTCTATTATAGGCTGATGATGATTCCATAAACTGTGGCCTGTCAACATTGACTTTGCTACTGATACCATTCATGTGTATAAAGGGTTCTCAAAAACAACTAAAAATTTCAATCAGATTTACATTACGGTGGTTTAGAGGGCCGAAAACTCGATCCAGCTAGGTCTCATTTCCATTCACGATCTGCCAAGTACTTGCTATGATTCGAATGGCTTGTTGGTTAGTCCAGCAGCTAGACTATAGACAATTTTTCTAATAATTTCCACTCTTTCTCGGGCCTAAAAAGATTCACTTTTATCATTAGCATATGGTTCATAATCCCAGTTCGAGTTTGTGAATATATGTTTTTATGCTGGGGTTGAACTCTGGGATCAGATTCCAAACATTCTTTCACCAATATTTACTTAGATCCCGAATATATGCATATTATGCTATATTTTATTGACCAACTTACCAGTTTGAAGTCCTTAAGGCCGAAGAAAATGGGCGTCCAGGCCCAGTTCAGAAGCAACTGGGTACCGTACAGTGTCATGGGTACGACGGCGCGCTCTGGAAACAAACAGACAAAACATAAATAAATAACGGGTCAAACTTGCACAAATCGGATTAGCTCCATCGTAAGCTCAGTAAGGTTTGTGTCATATTACTATGTACTACTACTAACACACACTATACTACTATTTATCATCATCATATCAGCCGAAAGACGTCCACTGCTGGACATAGGCCTCCCCCAAAGAGTGCCAAAGTGACCGGTCCTGCGCCACCCGCATCCAGCGGACTCCCGCAACCTTTACCAGGTCATCAGTCCACCTTGTCGGTCCTACCCACGCCGCGCCTTCCGGTACGTGGTCGCCACTCGAGAACCATTCCGCCCCAACGGCCATCGGTTCTACGTGCTATGTGCCCCGCCCACTACTATTACACGACACTATATAGACTAACGTCGGTATTAGACGACAATCGCTCGACCAGAGCTGGCCACCAGGCCAGCACAACGCTGAGATGGAACCGTTTCGTGGCAATGTTGTTTTTTCTTTTGTATGCTGTTTTATGTACATGTAAATATTGTTGTCGTGATTAAATGTTATTCTATTATATTCTATTCTACAATATATTTAATAGATATAAAAAGTACCGGCCCTAGCCACCAATCTGTTTGGCACGAGATGGTCTTTAGGCATGCCAACATTTTTTGTCGCTTGATTTTTTTCCGCCTTAGCATTTTGGCGCCCTTTGATATCTGGCGCCTAGACGCTGGATATAAATATTTAAATACATTGAGAACATCTAAGACTAACATACAAATATTCATGCTCACACACAAATATTTGCCGGGATTCGAAGCCAGGGCCGTCCGTTTCCGCAGGGCGGGCAGAAATTGTAGGATGGTCGAATTGACACACATTAGAAAAATTACATTGATTGTTAAAATATAGATTAGGTATAGTTTTTTTTAGTTTTATTTATTTATTTAATCTTTAATGCACAAAATATTATCTTATAGTACAAAATGCGGACTTAATGCTTGCTATAAAGCATTCTCTACCAGTCAACCTTAAGGCAAACCAGATAAAATGTAGGCAGTGGCAATACCGTCTTTACCATAAGGGCACACGGGGCCCGTGCCCAGGGCTCCCATCTGCAGGGGGCCCCGAAGAACCGACAGTAACAGTGAGCATACGGGTCGAAAACAAACTTACTTTTGTCTTAAAATTTTAGTCATAATGAAATAGAAAAATGTTGGTGGGTATAATTCGCTTTCTTTACTTTCCAAAAGGGTCCCAAATTCTTGTGTGCCCAAGGGTCCCAGCATAGTTTAAGACGGCCTTGGGCAGTGCAACTTAATTTAAACAAAAAATCTTATACCGGTCCAAACATGGGATGCATAATATACATACACATACAATGAATATAGATGAAAATTACAAACCAGTTTATTATTTTTTTAGTTCTGCCAGCGAAGAAAGTTTTTAATATAACAATTTACCAAACGATTATTATATCTTTGAGTGTTGCTATTCATCAATTCATGTCGAACAGGTTGATATATCTATCTCGATCATTCAAGTGATAAAACCATATCTTAAGATAACGGACGTATCCACTTCATTACCCTGCGTTTATATAATGCAGTAAGCAACTAAACATATGACGGCCGATCCACGAAATAAACCCACGGAAGTGCGGTAGCCAAGTTTGGGAATATAGCCATGAATCAGAATACAGCCAGACGGAGCGACAGACGATATGTGTGGCTCATGACTAGTAGCCGCGAGCTGGCCGTTACATCTCTTCCTGTTTTAAATAGTTTAAGGGAAGATTTCTTCCCTCAATATTCAAGATAAGTATGCCGTAGCTCGTAATAAATGAGCATGTGAAACGACCGCTTTATTCAACTTTCTCATATGCTTTAGCTCCAACAGTGCGGTGCTTACAAAGGCATATCTTCTGATTTTTATCCTTGCTAATCCATCGCACTCCTCCAGAACCAGATATGCCAGGAGGCAGAAGATGCATATTCAGAAAAAATATATGTTTGATTTTGGAAAACCTGAACTAAACCTGACGATACAGACTGTTCCATATTCACACTGGCACTTCATCGACAGTAAAAAGTAAATGAAGATATTAACCCGTTAACAGCATGAAGTATTTGGATCACCTCAGCTACTTATAAAGTTAAAGTCAAAGTATTTATTTGCTTAACATAGGTTATACAGATGTTATAAAATGCAGCTTGGTATCACTATATATCTTACCCGAAGGTGTATCAAAATATAGAACGAGTAGGCTTAAATTAATATTATATAACAGTATCCAAGCATCGTGCTTTTTCTAATAGAGAAAATAACACAATTAGTGCGACTTTAACAATCGTCTTTTCTAGATTCGTCAATTGAATAATATGCCTTTTCCGCTAGAAGGGCAAACAGTTTATTTTTGAACAGCAACAGATCTTCAGCATATAGAATGTTTCTTGGCAACTTATTGAAGATTCCTGATTCCATCCCAAGAACACTGAGAGCATGGCTGTTTTACATGAAAAGGTATTGCAGATCTTACCCTGTTGACGCGAACTGTTAAAACTAGGGAAATATATTCCCAAGGTTGCAGAACAATCCTACAAAAAACTTCTCCTCACTTTGGGCGCCACAGTTACAGAAGGATGTTATCCTAAGATATAGCTCTCTCACCTGTGAACCCGTCGCACTCCTCCAGCACCAGATAGGAGGCGTACCCCATCCCGCTGTACAGCGCGGTCCACGCGGGCCCGAACACCCACTTGGGCGGGTTCCACGAGGGTTTCTTCAGCTCATCGTACCACGTCTTCTGGCTGTCGTCGCGCTTGATCTGACCGGCGAAATAGAGGCCGTTTGCCCAGCCGCCGACGTTGGGGAGGATTACGGAGCCGATCGCTGGCCAGTTTGCCATTATGAGTTCTCTGTGGACAATAAATATTATTATTATTATTATTCTGGTAGTGGCTTCCGGACTAGAGAGCCCTTATATCACTGCGACCATCGCTGATCTATTGTGATCGCCACTTACTACAATTCTTGGTCAAGTCCTGCAAACTCGAAGAATTGCAGGATACTGTTGATCTCAAGAAATTTAATCTCCTCCGGGCACATGATGTGTTTTCCCAGAAAGGAGTTACGGCTGCGCATAAGGCAGGGGCAATCAGTTAGGATGTGTGTAGGCGTCTCTTCCGCGTCAAGGCAGAGTCTGCACTGCCTTGTGTCACACAGACCTAACGTTTGCATGTAATTATTTAGGCGACAATGCCCTGTAAGCACCCTTACCAACACTACTAAACTAAATATTTTAACAATTAATAATCTGTCTAATCGGGACCCTTAACGGGAGGAGGTGCCTCAAAGGATAAGTTCGCCTTTTACTCGATTTATCTTTTTGATCATTTTATAATATGTTATTTTTTTACAATTAACAGTACTTCTTCTACTACCGAAATCTGGGGTTTGTGATGAGACAGGCTCATGCGTTTACTAACATCAAGGCGATACGTGTATTGTACGAGGCAATTGTCAGGAGTCATCTAGAGGGTAGTGCGGCCATCTGGAGTCCACACGAGTCGAAATACAGGCAAATGTTGGAACGTATTCAGAATAAATTTATTAGGTTTATATATTTAAAGTTATACGGAGTATACCCTTTTTACCCGTTAATGTATCCTACACTGTTCGTATTAGGAATGGTAGGATACAATAAACTTGAAGTTAGGAGGGAACTGGGGCTGGCTTTATATATATTTAAACTGATACGAGGCAAGTTGAGCAATCCTGGAGTCCTGGCGGAGGTGCGTTTGAGCGTACCGGATCGGCATGTGTGGCGGCGGCGGCGGCCGAGCCTGCTGGCCGAGCCGCGCGCTCGAACGCAACTCCTTCGCCAGGCCCCCTTTACACGCGCAATTGGGATCCTTAATCGAGTAGCGGTCGAAGTAGATTTGTTTTTTTGTCCTTTGCACGAATTTACAAAGGCCACGTTATATGTATTGTGTTACTGTTATTTGTAATGTACCTATGTTTTTTATTTTCTGTTTTGTGTCAAATTCCATACTGTCGAATTAGGATACCCTGTAAGGATGGTTGTGTGTATGTTAATAAATAAATAAATAAATACTATTATTATTCCAAAGCCCCGGTTGCGGACTGAATGCTGCGGTTTTCCCGAGGAACGAACGAAAAATATAACAACATAATATTGGATTGTAAGGACAGAGATACTTGAAAGAAAAAAAGGGAAGTTTTTGCCTAGCAGTCAACACTCCAGGCTCTTAATAAATAAATTCGATTGTAATGAAAGTAACTCACGTCAGAAAGGTCGAATATCGCTCGACATAATTCGAATTATTATTTAATATTTATTTTCAGTAATTGCAAAGATCCACGAATTAAAAATATACTTTATCCTATGGAACATTATGTTACCTTGACCATTGCACTCGGAAATTAAAAACAAGATTTTTATTCATTGGTCTTAAAGATGTCACAAATCTCAACAAACATTACGGAAACCCTAGGTACGCATACGGTTGTCTAGAAGAGATCGCTGATAAGCGATAAGACCGCTTTGCACGTGCCGGTGTAATTTTTATTTTCACCTTTATAACGTATTTTCATCTTATCACACAAAATCAAGATGGCAACTTATTCCCAAAGGCATTGCCAACTAACTGCTGGGTTACGTTTGATTTAACCGAACGATCGAGCGAAGCGAACGAAGTTCTATGCTTCAGCATGGGCCGAAAATTGTTTGCCTGTCCCGCTGTTCCCCTATACAGATTTTTTTTAAATTATAGAGCATTTTTATTCCGAGTCACTTTTTCGAAATTAACAAAAAACAAAGGCTCGCGAGTTCTAACAGCTAACTATATACGTAAGTACATACTTGTGTACATGTGCAACATCTTCAAAATACTCCCAATTCATATTGATATACAATTAATTCACTAATCAACTAGTTTTCACAGACACCAAACACTAACTGAGTATGATAATGATAAGTTAATTACGTGCCGATTTGATTGGCGGTGCGATTTCATATCATCTATACATACTAAGTACCTAATAAAAAGTAAATTCGTATGTAACTAAGGGACCTAAGTCTCCGGAACCACTTAAGTACACGACGATTTGTTTTTCCACCTGTGTATAAAACGGCCTTTCAGAATACGAATAGGCCATAGTTATTTGTGTCACAAGGTAGCAAGATAGTATATTTACGGCGAGGGCGGTGTATTGTATCCTGGACGTAGCGAGGGATCCTACAATAGAATTCTAACATAGGATCCTGAGCGTTGTGAGGGACACAAGTGTTAACGCCCAAGACGAAGATAATTTTGCTACCGAGTGACACATACTATTTTTCACACCGACTATGAAGAAATTTTAAAAAAGATGCTGTATAAATGACTTAACAAGTTTTAACAAATTCAAACCAAACCTACTAATCATTTTAGAAATTATTTCACTATACAGGGTGACGGGAAATTCGACGTATTCCTTGAAAGGGGTTATTCTATAGCTCATTTGCAATGATTTAGATCCAGTCAACCGAAGGTCAAAACTCATTGGTTTGCAAGTTATTCGAGTTTTTAGAGTTTTTTTAAGAAAGGCCACCTTTTGGCATAAAACTCGTAATTGTGAAAAAACTAATTAAATTTAGACCTCAAAAAAGGATTTATTTAATAGCCAATAAATGACTGATTAAGGAAAATAAAAACACATGCCAAAACTTTTCAAGATATTGCAAAGAAAAGCATTTAAAGTCACAAGGTTTTAAATTTTGTTCCAAATTTTGTAACACTTCGAGGCATTATTAAAAAAAAAAGTATGACACTTCGCGTAAAAATTACATAAATTAGTTCCTCAGTTCATAAGCTTTCATGAAAGGTACAATTGGCGATATTTTTGTAATAATTTTTAATAATAATGATAATAATAGCGGAGCAGGTAGGCAGCGTGCCTTTGGCGACGCGACACAAACAAACCAATTAAGGGTCATTAGGTTAATTGTTCATTTTGGTTTTTATGTATTTTTTTCCTTATCTTATTCATTTTCATGAGGTGGGGGAGTACCTGGGAGAGGGACTAAACTAGGCTTGATAATTCTTCATGCATTAAGTAATCAATCAGTTAGTTTCAACTTTCTTTCCAATTCGGACGATTATTGACAACTAAGCTTCCTTTACAAATGGCTGCTTACGAATTTGCAGAATACGCAGACATCATTTATTGTTACGGACTCTGTGATGGTGACTCCGCTGCAGCTAGAAGAGAGTACCAACGTCGTTTCCCTAAACGCCGCTTACCTCACAGAAGTGTGTTTGGGACGACGTATCGACTTATTCGGGAAAAAGGAACAGTTCGACGCAGCCAAGCTGATGCTGGAAGACCTCGAATTTATGATCCTGCTGAAGAGGAACAAATCCTACAGTGTTTCCGAGCAGACGGCACTACCTCGACGAGAATTGTTGCTAACCGGCTCGGTATTTCTCAGTGGAAGGTGTGGTTTACCCTGCACTCAGCTCGGCAGTATCCATATCATTTTGCTCCAGTCCACGCAATTGAAGAGGGAGACCCAGCAAGAAGGTTGGATTTCTGCAGATTTTTAATTAATACTGATGCTGAAGACCCCGATTACCTGAAGAGAATTTTATGGACCGATGAATCCAATTTCGACCGTGACGGAATTACAAACTACCACAATCTGCACTTTTGGGCGCCTAAAGTTAAAAACCCAAGAAAATCCAATGAAGGAGCTCATCAGCATAGATTTTCTTTGAACGTGTGGATGGGAATCGTGCACGACAATTTGATCGGACCGTTATTTCTGCCAGCGCGATTAAACGGCATCGCGTACGAACATTTTTTAAGGGAAGAGTTACCCACATTACTGGAGGATGTGCCACTTGCCACAAGATTGAATATGGTTTATCAACACGATGGCTGCCCTGCTCACTTTCACCGAGGTGTGCGAGAATGGATGGATCAGCACTACCCAAGAAGATGGATTGGTCGAGGTGGCCCAACCCCTTGGCCAGCCAGAAGTCCAGATTTAACTCCATGTGACTTTTACATCTGGGGTCACATGAAGGCGTTGGTTTACGACACACCGATAAATAACGTTGAAGAGTTACGGCAAAAAATTGAAGCCGCTGCACAAACAATGAAAGAAGGGCTTTCGACGCGAGTGACAATCACTGAAGTTCGAAAAAGGCTTCGTGCTTGCATACGAAACCGAGGCAGGCAGTTTGAGCAAGACTTGTGATTTTTAAGAGTTTTTTTAAAGATAATTATTAGGCAGTTTTGTTTTAATTAAGTCTTTCTTTTTACTTTCTTTTATCTAAGGTTATTGTGACTTTATAAGATACTTATTATGTTGATTTTTTATGATTGATTAAATTATTTTATTTACTAATTAAATTGTTAGTAACTCTTTTCAATCCTTTCCTTGTGACTGTCATTAAAGTAAAGAAAACCAAGAGACCATCTAATAAATTACTTAAAACACCAAAGGCAACTTTTAGTGACTCCTACCCTAAGAAGATAAGATAAGATAAGCAACCGAAGACAAAGTACAACCATGTAAAATACCACCCCTTAATTGGTTTGTTTGTCGCGTCGCCGAAGGCACGCTGCCTAACTGCTCCGCTATTATTATCATTATTATTAAGAATTATTACAAAAATGTCGCCAATTGTACCTTTCATGAAAGCTTATGAACTGAGGAACTAATTTATGTAATTTTTACGCGAAGTGTCATACTTTTTTTTTAAATAATGCCTCGAAGTGTTACAAAATTTGGAACAAAATTTAAAAACTTGTGACTTTAAATGCTTTTCTTTGCAATATCCTGAAAAGTTTTGGCATGTTTTTTTATTTTCCTTAATCAGTCATTTATTGGCTATTAAATAAATCCTTTTTTGAGGTCTAAATTTAATTAGTTTTTTCACAATTACGAGTTTTAGGCCGACAGGTGGGTTTTCTAAAAAAAAATCTAAAAACTCGAATAACTTG
The DNA here is from genome assembly GCA_947578815.1 of Epinotia ramella. Classification (NCBI taxonomy): domain Eukaryota; kingdom Metazoa; phylum Arthropoda; class Insecta; order Lepidoptera; family Tortricidae; genus Epinotia; species Epinotia ramella. Next base: position 1,816,654 of record OX388221.1, read on the forward strand.
CAAACCAATGAGTTTTGACCCCCGGTTGACTGGATCTAAATCATTGCAAATGAGCTATAGAATAACCCCTTTCAAGGAATACGTCGAATTTCCCGTCACCCTGTATAACATATGAAGAATGGATCTTCGGGATTAATATAGGGTATAATTAGAGATGCGCCGAATATTCGGTAATTATTCGGTTATTCGGCCGAATAATTCGGTTCAACTGCCGAATATCTACCGAATAATTTTAAAGGTCAATTTTGTATTAAGCAGTAACGCTGCTAACGAAATTATAAATTTAAATCACAGGATTTTTTATTTTATTTAATGCTCCTATCCGTTGGATTCAAACCTGCGATTTTTCCATAAATTTAGTATGGGGTGGCGCATCGTTACTGACGATTTCTCAATATAATTTGAGACGTTGGTAACGTTGTATCTGTAAATTGCAAGAATTGAATGTAGTCAATATTTAACTAACTTTATTGTAAATATTTCACTTTAAAACTCAACAAGATTTTTACCACTGGATGAGTCCTGTCTTGGTATGGCTGATGAAGGCATGGCGTTGAACCGGTTGAACCGAATAATTCGGCCGAATATTTGTTCGGCAAAAGCTGGACCGAATAATTCGGCTGAATATTCGGTTTGGCAAAAGCTGGACAGAACATTTGGACGAATATTCGTATTCAGTAAAACCCATGTTCAGCGCGTCTCTAGCAATAATACATGTATATTATTTATATTCATATTTGTATCTAGTGGTAACTAAGTAGGACTCTATATTTATTTGATAGAAAATGGAACAGAAAATTTAAAAAATCGGCCTAGGCTTACCCCGCTTGAACGTAATGTTATAAAATTATTACAAAATTAAATACATTTTTAATTTTATTTCAAAAACGTACCTATCGCAATACTTAGGAATCCTTACAGGATTTTACCAATCCAGCGCTTGGCAGAAAAGTACAAAATAAACGATACTTTCATTCATTTTGTATGTTACAGTAGCGTCTGTTAACGCAAATAACAAATTTCAAATAAGATAGGTACCTCATTTTAAAAACGGTGTTGGTTCCACATTTTATCACTGTATACACTAGTAAATAAATGTACAATTCTAAGCACTGTTTATAAAAAACAAATATGTTTTCTATCATAGAAGCAATAGAGGGGTAGTGATGTAACACACTGTGATGTCATTGTTATTTACTTATCTGCCTTATACTTGTCTGTGGAGTGACGTCAGATGCCTGATGAAGGTCTTATCCAGGATGAATTCACTGTTGCATGGACATCAACATTTCAAAAGTGTTTCTATCAAATAGGCAATGTTAGATTTAACTGCTTAAATATATAATATTGATCCAAACGGTGTAGGTACTTGTGAGTTTTGTGACATAATTATAGTCTTTTATTATCCTATCACAAGTGACTCTTATTATTTGTTGCTTTTGAGTTGAGATGTTACACTCATACATTATTTAATCATATGGCGTTTCGTGTAGTAGCAATATACATTATACTCATACATTTTCTTGACACCATCATCACATTCCATAGATAGTTATGCTAATGATGATGACCATACAGAAAAAAGGAAAAATCTTAAAAAAAATTACTTATCCTGGGATATTTACACACATCCACACATAGTGAAATCACCTGATAGTAATACATGTATTAACTAAGTAGATAAGCAGCACAATTGCTATTGACCCCTCATCAGTCTAATTACAGATAACACTACATTCTGATTAGATTACAAATTCAATTTAATAACTCACCAGTCACCAGTAATCTAGTAACTTCCCAACTGTCCAAAATAGTGTGATATCGGATCGGATATTTTTTTCATTACTTACTTATCACTTGGGTGTTAAGTTAACTTACGTAAGTTATGGTAAATTATGAGCAATATTTATATTCTAAAAATAACTTGCCGCGAGTCAGTTCCGGAAACATTATTATGTTAATACATTTTACAGTCGAATATAAATATTACATACCTGTTCTATTGCTGCTCGGAATAACAACGCCGGTGAAAACGGCAATCGAGAAATAGAAATAGAAAAGTTCGGGAAAATCTGTGTGAATATCGCAGTGCGATTAATTTGAATGATCTATCAATATCATGGAAAAACAATACAAATTATTACTTTTGAATTCGGTTGGGTATTCCACGGTAATTTCTAAAAGTCAGATGCTAAATGTGTGTTCCGATTTACGTTTAGAGTGTAATAAAGATACTTTGAAGAGCATTTGAATTACCCACCTGAGGGAACTTGTAGCGTCAATTATATTGTTTAAGTTTAAAAACTATTATTTTTAAGACTTGATATTACTTTTACAATAGAAAATCTCAATAAATACACTAACGTTCCATAAAATTCTACTCAAAGTGGAACGTTTTGAACTACCTGTCACTGTCACCAAAATATTATGATGATGCAATAAAATATTTAGTGTTGTATGGTTAATAGAGGAAAATAGTTCTTTCTACCTTGAGATAGGATACAATATTGTATACTGACTTTTTTGAAGATAGAGGAAACAAATAGACATTGGGATTTCCAAATTTCTTTTTTGTTGTCTTTTTTTTCGCTCTGGGTGGGTGCAGTAACAACGTAAGTTCATAATTTAAATTTGCACGCAATTTACAACCGTAACGAAGTTTATTGGCCATTCATTGCCATTGATATCTTGAGTCAATTGTAAACAGTGATAAGGTAGGTACTGTAGGTCTGTTTATGTGTGAATAGACGTGTTTAAAGTTCATTGACGTTATTTCTGTTGCGAAACTTCTGTAATAAGTAAGTAGTAATATTTAAGTTTCCTTGTTACTAACTTTATATGTTCCTATGCAGTTGAAAATTAGAAGAAAATCAATACCTACTTAGCACTTTTTTTTGGTGCGGGTGTGTAATGATGGGTATAAAAATAAATGATACAATTTTATTCAATATAATAACATTTGATATAATATCAAAGTATATAATAACTCATTTTATATAATAACCGTTTGGTATAATCTGAAATAGATATGTTTATTTTGTATTTAACTATCATCTGGTTTAACACTAATTTGTTATTAAGTATTTATTTTTTTATTAATTCACACATAAGTTTATAGTTATAACCATAATATGGTATAATCATGTTACATAACTGTCAAGTACCTACCTAGTATAATATATTGTTTTTATTTAAACAGCTTGGTAACGCCAATAAAAATAAAAAAGAATAGTAAACATTACCCTTTGCAAATTGTACCTACTCATATAGTATCAGTATTCAGCGGTAAAAAAGTGTTCGGTCCTGGCGCTTCGGCGCGGCGCGTCGCGGTTCTACCTAACACTCCTCCTCGCTTCGCTCGTCGTCGTACTACACCGACTGCCTTAGTGTCTACCAAAATCTATTATGCTAACTGTACATTAGAAGAAATTAAGGTTATATCATATTTTCATTATAGGAAATATGCATTAGACTTCAAGTATGTTATATTAAATGTTATTACATCAAATGATCATTATATGAAATTATAGTTACGAGTATATCATATGTAAATATATTAAGTGTTGTTATATGACTCAATAATTTTATCAAGTGAGCACTATTGCGACTAATATTATATAAAAAAATTATAGGCATTGTTACGCACCCACGCACCCCTTTTGGTGCCCCATTTAAAATTGTTTATATCAATTGATTCTGGTGTTTCCAGACAAAACATAGATGTTTATAGTCAAGAGAGCACTATGCATGGGCATTGCAATACAATATTAAACATTCCTAATTTTCGAGTGATAGCTTTTCTTGTGGGAACAATACTTGCTGCTCCGCAGTTTGGCGAAATAATGTATTTACGGTACACATATTTTATATTTTCATGTTTCAATAAAATAAAATAAAACTATGAATAAGAGGAAAGCTTGTTTTTTTATATGATTGGTTTTAAATTATTTATTATTTCAGAAATATCAACTATGCCGAACTGGGCTGCTTTAGGAGCTATGGTCTTCCCCAACCTCGGAGGCTGGGCCGGGGCCGCCACAATGGCTGGACAAACGAAGCAGCCTGATGGGAAGGCCTGGTACCAGACATTGAAGAAACCGAGCTGGACACCACCTAATTGGTTGTTTGGGCCGGCCTGGACTGCACTGTATACTGGCATGGGGTATGCCAGCTATATGGTGTATAGAGACTGTGGGGGGATGACTGGTAAGACTCAAGTATAACTAATGTATCAAATAATGCCCCATTACACCGAAGTTTAGTCAATTTGTGAATCAACTTTTTTTTCTCAAGGGTGACTGGTCGACAATGTATGTGGCATTAAGTCAACATTTTTTTTTTAATACAATGACGGTGGCAAACAAGCGTACGGCCCGCCTGATGGTAAGCGGACACCGCAGCCTATAGACGCATGCAACTCCCAAGGAGTAACATGGGCGTTGCCGACCCTTTATATGTTTAAGGATTATTAGGGTTATTTAAGATGTTCTGGTATATTTGTATTTGTATAACAGTAATTGAAACCTCGAAATAAGTCTTTCAAAAATCCAAAAAGTAGGTAATTATTAAAACAACGTCATGTTGCGAATTTTGAGAAAAATATTGGTTAAATCGAAAATAGATCATGTTGAAAAAACCGGCCAAGTGCGAGTCGGACTCGCGCACGAAGGGTACCGTACCATTATCTATAAAAACAGTTAAAAAAAAAAGTTTGTTGTATGGGTGCCCCTCTTAAATATTTATTTTATTTTGTTTTTAGTATTTGCTGTTATAGCGGCAACAGAAATACATAATTTGTGAAAATTTCAACTGTCTAGCTATCGCGGTTCTTCAGATACAGCCAGGTGACAGCCAGACAGACGGACAGCGAAGTCTTAGTAATGGGGTCCCGTTTTTACCCTTTCAATTCAATTCAATTCAAATTATTTAATTCAGACAATGTCCATAGTGTTAGTATACATTACATTTACTTATCCTAAGTTAGTTATATCTATCTCTATCCATCTACTTTGTCATGTCATAAAATAAAATAAAAGTAAAATTAAAATAAAATATCATACAATCTTATATACAGAGCCTCTCGCTTCCATATGCACCGAGTCCCAGTGTTTCCACAAAGCGCAGGCAGGAGTCTCCAGCACCAGGCGCACGAGGCTATTGGAGCTGTCACACACGCGGCGCAGAAGGGAGGCAGTTCTGTTGCGTATTATAGCACTGAAGCAATCAGCACGTGCCTCCGCAAACATACCTGATGCGCTACAGAAGCGGGGCAGCCCCAACAGCATCCTGAACCCGTTATTATATTGAATGCGCAGGGCATTGAGCGCCTTCTTAGTATAATTTGTCCACAGGCTGCACGTGTAAAAGGTCTGACAAAATGCCTTAAACAGCGTTATTTTGACATTCCAATCACAACGCGCAAACCTTTGGGTACGGAACCCTAAAAACGGATTAATAATACTAATGCCACTTTAGTGTTAGCTGACTAACACCATACTTGTCATGTTTCAGATAAAGCTATTGTTCCAATGGCATTGTATGGAGGGCAACTCATGTTAAATTGGACATGGACACCAATATTCTTCAAAATGCATTTGGTAGGATTGGTAAGTTTAGTTATTACTTTAATACAATTTACGTTCTGTCAAATAACATTGGGACTGTCTAAGCTCCATTTTGTCTCACATTAGTCGCCAACTTCACACATCTATTGTTGCTAGTTTCTAATTTTTTTGTAATTTTTGACGTTTTTTTTACGTATTAACTGGGATACAATATAATACACATACCTACTCTTTATTGCACACCTTAAAACATGAAACGAATAGACATAACAAGTTATAAAAAAATAGATGTTAACAACAGGCGGTCTTATCGCTAAAGAGCGATCTCTTCCAGACAACTTTTGGGTGGGATGTGAGGGGACTGGGAAAACATTAAACACTAACGAATAAAAAAAAAATGTCGCTGTTTTTCATAACGTTATAAATGTGTGAAAATAGTGCATAATTTCTGTTTACAAAAAATATCTTAAGTTGAGCAAAATATATTTCGTGAATTATGAACAGCTGCCTATTTACAAATTGTCAGTTCTGCCTCGCATTATATATTATAACACTAGAGTCTGGCAAACGAAAATTGAACCCACTAAACTCCATTACGCGGCAACACTGTTGATCAAAATGTATGCGTATGACGTTTAGTGTTGCCGCGTAATTGAGTTTAGTGGGTTTAACTTTCGTTTGCCAGACTCTAGACATTGTATACATTTCCCAGGCCTTCTTCCACATCGCAGCCCTCGACGCGGCGGCTGCCGCCTGTGCCTTCAGCTTCTACGAAGTGAACCCGACCACCGCCTGGTTCATGCTACCGTATCTGGCTTGGCTAAGCTTTGCGACTTGCCTTAACTACTCCATCTGGCAGTTGAACAAGAAAAATGGAGAGAAGAAATGAGAGGCTTATAAAATGATTTAGATAGTTTTGGTTACCGATGTGCCGACGGAGTTTCCGAAATTAATGCCCCATGGAAAGATCTTGCTGATTTCAAATTATTTTGAGTTTTCGGAAATTCTGGAATGTGTCTTGGAAATTTTCCGCAACTTGCCAATGCGTTATTTTGGCAAATCGGCACTTGTCGGTTTACGGTACAGTCAAAATATTTTTTTTCAAAATCTTTACTTTTTGACTTACATTCTTTCTTACTTTGGAGATATCAAGACGTCGCTGTCTAGATGCATTCTCGTTCTCGTTTTATGAATTTTACAGGGACCTAAGTATAACTTGACCAATTTATAACCGGTCGTGGGTTTGGAACAATTTGGGAGATTTGCTTTTATACAAATTATTACGATTTAATTAAATTGAAGCCTTTCAATATTTTATTCCAGATCGTCACATTATTTAATAGCGTCTTTTTAGTCGCATACTACATAATTGTATGTACATACTATCGGCAATACGGTTAACTGACCGTCCGTGCACTTTATACGCATTGTAATAACGTTCAATATAAATAAATGCGTATAAAGTGCACGGACGGTCAGTTAACTGTGTTGACGTTGGTACGTGACGCTTAGAAAATGTGTACTAGGTAAATCTGGGGCATTTTTTATTTAAATAACTATCAACGATTCGGAGTATTAAGAACCAAAACTGGAATTCTGAAATAAAATCAAGTTTTTTTTAAAACGCTCAGTCACCTCTTATAGCATAGCTCCTGAGAGGTTATTCCCACCTGTTACCATGCATTTGTTACCAGTGGTAGCTAACAGCTGGGAAATTGTGCCCCATCTTTTACCACTGGTAACAAATTGGTGGTAACAGGTGGGAATAACCCCTCCTCATGAGTGATGTAGAATTGTAAATGATCATCATCATCATCATCATATCAGCCGAAAGACGTCCGCTGCTGGACATAGGCCTCCCCCAAAGAGTGCCACAATGGCCGGTCCTGCGCCACCCGCATCCAGCGGACTCCCGCGACCTTTACCAGGTCATCAGTGCACCTTGCGGGGGGCCTACCCACGCCGCGCCTTCCGGTACGTGGTCGCCACTCGAGAACCTTTCCGCCCCAACGGCCATCGGTTCTACGTGCAATGTGCCCCGCCCACTGCCACTTAAGTTTAGCGATGATGAGTTGTAAATGATAGATTTAAGTAATTGTTAATACATTTAATATTTTATGCACAACACAAGTTATTTCCCTCGTTTCAGTTGGTTCAGCTCCCCCTGCTGTATGGACGCGTCCTTGTAAATCTGTTTCACCTTGTCCTTCCTCATATTGTCACTGGAAAAAGAAAATTAATGTTAGAGATACAAATTATAATCATAGGTCAAAGGGGAAATAGGGACGCTGCTATGTGATAGAACGTGATATGTATATTACTGTACAACAGCACAACTTGCTGCTCTGTCGCTTCCCGCGCGACTGAGCGTCGCTTATCTCACCCGCATCGTGCAAATTAGAAAGAGGAGGGTAGATCTTTCTCGACTCGCGTCGCGGCGCGGCATCAGTTGTGCTAGCCCCGCTGTATTGATCTAACAGCTGTGTCACAATAGTTTTTTCGTTAGACGTTATCGTTTTTACGTAAGTGTTGTCATTTATTCTGTGTTCGGTCGTTGTTAGAAAAGTGTGGGCGCCACTATTTCATACTACTACTACCGAAAATACTAGCGAATTTTGAGAAGCAAAATCCATCCGGCTCCCCTTGGAGCCACCGGTTTTGAAAGGTTAAACTTTTCTTCCATTTATAGCCTCTATTCATTTTTAGCAAACATACGGCCTGTATAACCATAATGCCATATAATGTAATGTATTGTTAGGAATGTAGAGTTGACGAAAAATACATTATACTTTTACAGTCGGTGCATTTCACGACGGCGGCGAGGACGGAGTGTACGCGTGCGTTCCTATCATTATTAAGCTAAAGTCTAATTTCGTCAAATACACTCACTTTCGTGAAATGCAAGAAGTATACAATTGATTCGCCGTTTTGCTAAGAAATAAGGAAGCTACGGCAGCCTAGTAGAAGCTACGGTAGCCTAGTAGAAGCTACGGCAGCCTAGTAGAAGCTACGGCAGCCTAGTAGAAGCTACGGCAGCCTAGTAGAAGCTACGGCAGCCTAGTAGAAGCTACGGCAGCCTAGTAGAAGCTACGGCAGCCTAGTAGAAGCTACGGCAGCCTAGTAGAAGCTACGGCAGCCTAGTAGAAGCTACGGCAGCCTAGTAGAAGCTACGGCAGCCTAGTAGAAGCTACGGCAGCCTAGTAGAAGCTACGGCAGCCTAGTAGAAGCTACGGCAGCCTAGTAGAAGCTACGGCAGCCTAGTAGAAGCTACGGCAGCCTAGTAGAGCCACGGCAGCCTAGTAGAAGCTACGGCAGCCTAGTAGAAGCTACGGCAGCCTAGTAGAAGCTACGGTAGCCTAGTAGAAGCTACGGTAGCCTAGTAGAAGCTACGGTAGCCTAGTAGAAGCTACGGTAGCCTAGTAGAAGCTACGGTAGCCTAGTAGAAGCTACGGCAGCCTAGTAGAAGCTACGGCAGCCTAGAAGAAGCTACGGTAGCCTAGTAGAAGCTACGGCAGCCTAGTAGAAGCTACGGTAGCCTAATAGAAGCTACGGTAGCCTAGTAGAAGCTACGGCAGCCTAGTAGAAGCTACGGCAGCCTAGTAGAAGCTACGGCAGCCTAGTAGAAGCTACGGTAGCCTAGTAGAAGCTACGGCAGCCTAGTAGAAGCTACGGCAGCCTAGTAGAAGCTACGGCAGCCTAGTAGAAGCTACGGTAGCCTAGTAGAAGCTACGGCAGCCTAGTAGAAGCTACGGTAGCCTAATAGAAGCTACGGCAGCCTAGTAGAAGCTACGGTAGCCTAGTAGAAGCTACGGCAGCCTAGTAGAAGCTACGGTAGCCTAGTAGAAGCTACGGCAGCCTAGTAGAAGCTACGGCAGCCTAGTAGAAGCTACGGCAGCCTAGTAGAAGCTACGGCAGCCTAGTAGAAGCTACGGCAGCCTAGTAGAAGCTACGGCAGCCTAGTAGAAGCTACGGTAGCCTAGTAGAAGCTACGGTAGCCTAGTAGAAGCTACGGTAGCCTAGTGGTTCAGACATGTGGCTGTCAAGCGGCGATCGTGGTTTTCGGTGAAGGAAAATCATCGTGAGGAAACCGGTCTAATCCCAGTAGTCTAGTTTTCCTTCTGGGTTGAAGTTCAGATGGCAATCGCTTTCGTAAAACTAGTGTCTATGCCAAATCTTGGGATTCGGTGTCAAAGCAGACCCCGGACTGCTTTAGGGCACAACCGGGAACAACGCTAGGAGCGAGGTGCAAAGTTGTAAACATATGTGTGACGCCGAATATTAGAATAGTACATTACTACAGAGGCCGGGAAGTAAGGGGTTGCCGGCCGAGCGTAGCGAGGTCGGATAGTTATGAGGCTGGCAACCCCTTTTCACGCCGAAGTATGTATAGTGCTTTTCTCAAACATGCAATAAAATAAGTTAAAAAATACTCCAAGAAATCAAACTTTATTTTTTATGGCTAAACGCCGTGATCCTGTGCCACAAATTGTGGAATGGAAATTAAAAAAGACCATCTTGCAGGCCTAGGCCTCCAATTTTGTATGAATTGCCATTACGGGTCTCTCGTCTCGCTGCGCCCGAAACTTCGAAGTCCATTATGAAGAACACAACAATATTTCATTGCATGTTTGAGAAAATAAATATTATATATTAGGGAACAATCTTACACAAATCGACCTAGTCCCAAACTAAGCAAAGCTTGTGCTATGGGTACTAGATGACGATAAACATACTTATATAGATAAACAAATATTTAAATACATAGAAAACATCCATGACTCAGGAACAAATATTTGTGCTCATCACACAAACCTTACCGGGATTCGAACCCAGGACCTCTAGCTTCGTAGGCAGGGTCAATACCAACTAGGCTAAAGCGGTCGTCATGAGTCGGTATGAAAGAGCATTACCTCTGTATCTTGTTCCTGATCTTGACGGAGCCGACATAAGCCTTGTCGCGTCGTATCTCGCGCAACGCGCCCTTCGTCTCGCGTTTGAGCTTGTGTTCTAGACGTTGTCGCTCCGCTGTCTCGCGCGACAGCTTGGAACTCTTGCTGCCAGTGAACCTGTCAAAACGTGTTTTAATTTACTATGTAACCAAGCAGTCATACAATAAGTTTTTGGCAATTTATTGCTGACTACTTTATTACAGAGATCTCAGGGGAGGCGCGGTATGAAATATAGTTATGAAAGATCCATTCAATATCGTGCTGAAAGTACTTTTATGGACAGTCATCAACAGTCATTGAGAGGATTCTAATAAGTCCAAACATAACGGGTTTATCTTTTGTTTTAATTGAGGAGTTCTTAGGACTTTCTGCCTCAATCATCAGACCAGCTCTATGGTACCATAATATTGGACAAGTGTACAAAATTTAACTTGATTGGACTTCGGGAAGGTCGGATTTGACTAGCAAGATTAGAACTGAACGAAAAAACATACAAACATACATATACATTGTAAGTTAAACAAAAGCTTGTAAAAAAGTTACTTGAAAGGCTACTTACACTTCCTGTATATCTGGTTCATACAACCTCAACACCTTGACTTTCGCCTTATTGTTGCTCAGAGGCGTATAAGTCTTAACCTCTAAAGTTCCCTTCATATACTTTATCGTTTCCTCAACAGCGGTCGCTACCTTCTTAGGGTACAATTCCACCTCCAACCTACTCAACAACTGAATGTGCGGCTCAAATATACACTCCTGTGCCTCCATCTCTGATAAATGGTCGAAAAACTCTCGCAACATCACTATGGCATTCAAAAGTATTCGAATCTTGAAGCCATTGTCTATTGTATCCGTTAATAAATCGTTACGCCCCATTTTCCAATTGCCTTTGAGTTTCGAACAGTCGTCATCCAAATTCAAAATCTTCGCGTCCTTGTGCAAACGGAATGGCGGAGCGACTTGTATCGGGTTCACAACAGTCGTTTTCGCGCTCAAATATAATATGCCTCTGATGAAATTTATAGCAGAAGGCACAAATCGTTTAGATCGAACTGTATATTCTAAGATTAGAGTCACGACGAAGAGTCCTCTAGATATAGAGTACGCGTTTCTAAATCTACATGAGTGTAGAATTTGCGACATAAAAGTCAAAGATGGCGTCGTGAGCGGATGCCGGAAATCAGAAGTGGGATAGAGTAGAGAAATTAACTTGAAAAATATTAATGTATCCATATCAGGTACTCTTTTTGGTTTCTTTCTGTATGCTTCATATTTCTCTTTCAATAGTTCAGCGAAGAACTTTCTAGAAGAGACTTTATTAACGTGAGCTATGTCGTAGAAATATTGAACGATGGTATTGAATATTAGGAATGATTTCATTAGTTCTCCTTCGTTTTTCAAATTCGTGAATAAATCGTTAACGTATTGCAGCATGTTGGCGAATAGTCTTGATAGTTTCTCCTTGTTATTTTCACCGAGACTTGGATCGTAGGTTTTAATAAGTTTCTGGATTGCCGAGGACTGCTGTGATGGATTTTTTCCTGATAATAATTCCTGTAAATAATAATAAAATGCCGAATGAGCAAATTTAAAAGCAAAATCCATTAAATATCTTTAAGCTTAGACAATAAAGGTTTTAGACATGCTTTAAACATAAGATTTCCGTCACTTGTAAATTGACCCACCATACAACAAAAATTACAGTGAAATTTGAATCACTAAGGTCTAGTTTTCTCTCTGGGTTGAAGGGTCAGATTGCAGTCGCTTTCGTAAAACTAGTGCCCATGCCAAATCCTGGGATTAGGGCGTAAAGGGGACACCGAGCTTTTTAGGGCACAACCGAGAAATGGATGAGTGAATTTTGAATCAAATAGAGCAAAAGGGATTGAATTGGTCCTATTTAGAATGACTTAAATCACATTAATATGACAATGGGTTTTAGGAGGCTAAAGCTGTATACAGATACAGACTCACCTTAAAGTTTTCATACTCTGGAGTCTTTCCTAAATACGACTTTAACTGTTCATCATCACTATCTACACTGTCTTCTTTCGGCTTATTTCCTGATTTTTCATCGTCACTATCTGAATCACCAATAAGTTTCACACGTTTACCAGTTCTCAAGGCCGTTTGAACTGGATTCTGTGTTTCTTCTGCGTCAGATTCGTCTTCACTAGAATCTTCATCACTATCTGAGTTCTGTTTACTTTTTGACTGTTTGGTTTTTACAGCTTTATCAGCTTTAGTTAAAGTTCCCATTTCTTCACCATCGTCAGCTTCGTCACTTGAATCATCGGCTTCACCAGTTTCATCCAGTTTTGTATCACTATTTTCATCACCGTCGGAATCTTCATCATCTACGGATTGTATGGCTTTAGGTTTAACAGTCTTACTTGTATTCACGTCATCGGTTTCTTGCTCATTAGTTTCATTATTACTTTCGTCAGAACTATCTTCACTCACTATTTCAGTTTTACCTGTTTTTACTTCTGTAACATTTTGAGATTTACTTTTCTTATCAGTGTCTTCTTCCTCGTTCGATTCTTCTTCACTGTCTGATTCCTGAAATAATATACTCTTTTCTTTGTCATCGGACGATTTATCTTTCCTTTTATTTACTACTTTTTTATCACTCTGCGTTTCTTCTGCGCTTTCTTCTTCACTACCACTTTCTTCATCTTCTTCATCATTATTTTCCTCATTTTCGTCTTCTGATTCAGTTAAACCATCGTCATATTGTTTCTGTGAGTTGGGAACTGAAAATAAAAAAAATATTTTTTAGATTTAATTACACGGTTAGTCGAAGGAAACGTTGGGAATGTAAGTCTGTATGTAGGGGGTAAACTCTGCACCCCTTTATCCAATTTCAAGAATTATTCACTTGTGTATTTTATTCCACGGCTTCGCTTGGGTTCTTTTTCTTTGTAACACGCGGGCATCATTATATCTTAGCAATACTGATAGTAGGGAATGCTAGAATGTAGTAATCCTTCTACTATTGACACAAAGCTTAATTTCGGCTGACCCGTGTTGGGTTTTTTACAACATTACCTGAGTAATCCTTGAGTATGTGGTCTGGCACAAGAGGTTTTCCGTCCTGGTCATAAGCCAGCATGAAGCCCTTCTCATCTTCCAACTCGAAGTTGTCTTCCAAATCATCTGCCGACCTGGAATCATCACGATATAACTATCCCCAATCCATACTATACTTATCAGTAAAGTATGGACTATAAATGCCAAAGTAACTTTGTCTGTCTGCCGCTGAACCAATTTCTAGGAAGGACATACGATATTTTTGCCTCGGAAACATCTCTTAAGGGTGAGTATCCATCAGAGCTGTGCAAAGCAGCGGAGCGGTGTGCGAGGAAAAAAAACCACCAATATAGCGAGGCTAGTGACGCTATTGGTGCATTTTCCTCGCACACCACTCCATTACATTACCTCGCACAGCTTTGGTGGATACAAGGGGTGAAAAGGGGAGTGGAAATTTCTATGGCAGTGCGATAATGCTGCCCCCGTAGCAGGGTTCGAAAGGATAATTATAAATGATAAGTATCATGATAATTATCGTGATAATAACAGATAGATAATTATCGATTGATAATAACACAAAATTGCGCTCGTGAAAGTGAACTGTATTCGAAGTATTCGAACGTGTATTTCGCACTTGCGTCTATCCGAACGCACGAAGTGTCAGTCAACGTGACGTGCCGCGCCGTGGGGATTCCCCTTACAGGAAGAATTCAGTTCGGATTATGCAGTTGAGCGAACTCGAGTGTCATTGGTTCTTATACTGGTGAAGAAGCATAATTATCTTGATAATTTCGAATCCTGCCACGTAGGAAGTGTAATAGAATATTTGCTATTCGATTTTGGGCTTCGTGGAATGGGCCACAGCCGGTCAGGAGAGGAAAACTTACAAATCGCTTGATTAAATCTTACCTGTGCTTCCTAGCTGTCTCTTTCTTGGGCTCGTAGTCTCCCCGCATCCTGAGTTCTCTCTCCTTCTCTAGTTGTGCTATCTTCAGCTGCTCTTCTTTTTCTACTTTCTCGTCACTCTTTATTGCGTCTGAAGGCTGAAATGTATGCAAGTAAATATTAAAAACATATTAATTCAAGCAACAATTTGTGACCAATAGTCCTATTCAGGAAGCTACAAGTTACAATCGTCATATGGTCGCATCTGCTTACAGTGTTACCTAAACTGTGTCCATATCACACAGCGATTCACGATCGGACCAATTGGAATATTCCCGGTAACAGGATAATTTCTAGTAACAGAGATATTCCCGAGAATAGTATCATTTCAGGGAACAGAATCATTTACGGGAACGTGAATATGTTAGAGAACAGGATAATTTCCGGAAACGGGGATATTTTCGAAAAAGGATCATTTCCGGGGACGTGTATATATTCGGGAACAGGATCGTTTCCGGAAACTGGGATGTTCCAGAAACAGGATGATTTCCGGGGACGTGTATAATACTGGGAACAGGATCATTCCAGGGACCGGGAATACTCCTGCGGCACACCTAATAATCACTCACCGTTCCCCGTTTCTCGAAGCGCAGCTCCCGCATCATCATGTCGTAATCCAGGCTGTTCTTCTCAGCCTTATTCAGGACCTTGTCTATGGCAGATTCTTCCTCCATACGTGCTCTGAAACAAATCCATTGAAAGTCAATATCCGCGTATCCATTTGAGCAGCCTCAGGCCGAGCAGCCGCAACTTGAGGCAAACGGCCTCAAGTCGAGGCTGCTCGGCCTGAGGCATAGGCCCGAGGCACGTTGCGGATCAAGCTGAGGCAACACGCCTCATCGTGAACCGGGACTTCCGAGCCAGTTTAAAACAAACACGCGATGGCACCAGACGCGCGTAGAGTAGCTGCTGGTTTAATTGTCATTAGCATCAACCCGACGAACGCGCGTCGTCTGTAGAACAATGTGTAAAGAAAGGGCTTATGACCCAACTCCGCTCCCTAATTAGGAATATTAGGATGCTAAATTCAGGTAAGTGTCATGAGCCCTTTACTATTTTCCGTTAGTAACACACGTGTGTTACTAGCGCGCTCGACGAGTTAAAAAAAAATTAACGGACCCCAGAGAACTAGGTGACAATCGTATAATTTAATTAATTTAATTGTTGATTCGTTGTCCATTGAGTTAGACCGAGGCCCCTTTGAGCACGGCAAGAAGACCGACAAAATATGGCTCGGCTCGCGGCGCCGAATTTGGCTCATGTCGCGGCGCGCCTCAGGTTGAGGCAGCGTCTCCACTTGCGCGGCCTCGGAGCGAGGCTACCTCTAGTGGATACGCGGCTAATGAACTATGACATCATCATCCTCATCATAACATAGGCCTCCCCTCAGAGACTGCCACAATGACCGGTCCTGCGGCAGACTACCACTACTCAAGGAAAAATACGGCTTTGAAAAAACATTAATTTATAATAGCGTTTTCTTTGTTGATTTCATTTTAAAATGTTATTCTAAGATGCTTTATTCAAGAATCCGACAAACTTTCCACCCGGAAGTAATTTAATTATGTAGATAAATCATTTCCAAAATTATCATTTCTTCCATACAAGTTGTCAGTTCATTGACTGGACTACACGACCTTAACCAGGTCATCAAGCCACCTCGTGGAATGTACTATGTAAGACCAATTTGAACTCGCAATCAGGTACTATCGACCATCACCTCAAGAGACTCGCTAGATGGCTGGATCAAGGGTCAGATGCAGAAGGCGGTACTTCTGGATACTGCGCGTATAGTCAGGAGGTTCCTGTCTCTGTCGCCCTGACCACCGGCAGCTTAGGCCCGGCCTCGCTGCCGGCGGTACCCTAGATTAAGTTTTTATAATGATTTATGTTTTGTATGTATAGTTTTATATTTTACTTTTTATATATTTATTGTAAAAACCTAGTCTAAGAAGAAAATTGAATAAAGGAATAGTACATAATAATATAAGCCATTATTTAACGACTTTTTACATGCAAAAAAAAACTTAATTAAATAATATACGAGGGCTGCCTTTTAAGTTGTGTCGTTTGGAAAAACTAAAGACAATTTAAGTGTTAAATGGTATTTATTGTTTTTCAAAGTAATCACCGTGATATGTAATACACTTTTTCATTCGATCGAACCAGTTTTCGAAACACTTATTCCAGTCCGAAGTCGGGGTCTCCAAAATGGCCGTTTTGTATGCCTCAACCGCTTCTTCAGGCGTCTGGTACCGTTGACCACGAAGTCGTTGCTTGATTTTTGGAAAAGTAAAAAAATCTTTAGGGCTTAAGTCTGGACTGTACGGCGGGTGTTCCAGAATTTCGACGTTTTGCTCTTTTAAAAACGCAATAGTTTGCCGGGCGGTGTGCGAGCTCGCATTATCGTGGTGCAGTCTTATACGACGTCTTGGGTTATTTTTTCGAAACTCGCCGATGACTTCTGGTAAACAGACAGTGGTATACCAGTCAGCATTAACCGTTTTACGATCCTCGAGCACGATGGTGGCAACGTGGCCACTTTTCGCCACAATCGTGGCGACCATTTTTTTCGAAGTGCTCCGTGAGCGTATTACTTTGGTCGGTTTTGGCTCATCTTGGAACACCCAAACAGTCGACTGCTGTTTAGAATCGGGATCGTAGGCATATATCCAAGATTCGTCACCACTGATAATGTCGTAAACATGTTTCGAGTTTCCTCGGTTGAATTGCCGCAGAGTTTTGCGACACCATCGAACGCGAGCCGTTTTTTGGTCTTCACTGAGTAAATGTGGTATCCAGCGTGAGATCAACTTTTTTACGCCTAAGTGATCATGCAAAATACTGTGAACACTGGTCCCTGAAATACTTAAGGAAGCTTCTATCTCACGGTATGTCGCATGGCGATCTTCGATGATCAGTTGCCGTACAGCATCAATGTTCTCCTGGGTTACGGCTGTTTTTGGTCGACCTTCACGATGTCTATCACCAAGACTAGAGCAACCACGTTGAAATTCTAAATACCAGCGTTCCACAGTCCGAAGGCATGGTGCTTTATCATTGAAAACCGTAGTCAACTCTTCGAAGCACTGAAGTCGCGTTAAGCCCCTTTTGAAGTTGTACAAAATTATCGCACGTAAATTTTCCTTCGAAATTTCCATTTTCACAACTGACTTGTCAACTTTGAACGAACGCTGTACTAAAACGGTTGGGCCGATTTCGAGTCATTCTTTTGTTTTCGAATTCTAAATTCAAATATTTTAACGTGACACTAGTTCTTGTTTATGCAATCACGGGAGGTTTGCAAACGACAGAACTTAAAAGGCAGCCCTCGTATGTATCTTAGACGTCGACAATGTCGTCTTGCCTTCCGGCATAGGCTTCCTCTAAAGATTTCCACTCTTTTCTATCTGTTGCTCTTCTTCTCCATATGTTTCCTCCTACCCTAACCTAACCTGTCTACCTCTTTTTCTTTTCCCTTCTCTTGGGTACCATTCTGATACAATACAATACAAATACTCTTTATTGCACACCTCACACAAACAAAGCAGTTAAAAAAAGAAACACTACAATAACATGTAGGTAGAGGTAGACAACAGGCGGTCTTATCGCTGAAGAGCGATCTCTTCCAGACAACCTTCTGATATTTGTTTTATCCCTATTATTTGTACTTAAATATAACATAAAAACCCTACCTCTTGAACACAACCGGCTGCAAGTCCTTCCACTCGCTATCCAACTTCTCCGTCAGGTCCAGCGTCTGTTCCTTCTCCTTCTGCTTCTCCGCTTTCCTCTTCTTGGACTCTGCGATCAGCTGCTCGATGAGGTCCTTGTGGGACTTCGCGCCGTCCCTCTCTGACTTGGCGAGGACGCCGCCGCCGAAGTGGCCTTCGGATACGAAGTCATCTGAAATAGTGAGGTTATGGTTAAGTTGCAGACAGAGGCCACTGTTAAGGCGGGTGCCGCACAGTGCCGCACATCGGTGGAATCCCGCCTTTAAGTAAACAAACATCTCACATAAAGGTTCTGTCAGGTGTTAGAAGAATGTAAAATCCTACTAATCCTACTTATATTATAAATGTGAAAGTTTGGATGTTTAGATGTTTGTTACTAAAACGGCCCAACCGATTTGGATGAAATTTAGCACGAAGATAGTTTATAGTCTGGATTAATACATAGGATAGTTTTTATCCTGGATCAACGCAAACGGAATCGCGGGCGGAAGTTAGTGAGGACATAAAATCATTTAAAAGACGACCTGGAGAAGATTTTTTTTGTGGACAAATTTCTAGTCCCAAACTAAGCAAAGCTTGTACTATGACTACTTGACGACGTTATACATACTTATGTAGACAAATAAATAATTAAATACATAGAAAAAATCCATGACTCAGGAACAAATACTTGTGCACATCACACAACTAATGCCCGTACCGGGATTCGAACCCGGGACCTCCGGCTTCGTAGGCACGGTCACTCCCAACTAGGCTACAGAGGGTGGGTGGATCTAAAATTTATGGAGTTGGTATTAACAGCTTTTACATTGTAGTTTCAGACATAGTTTACATTAGCAGTCAAAAACCGAGTTAAAAAGTCACTTAGAATAAAAGACTGACTGATCAAAAACCGAACCCAAAAAGTTCTTGGAGATTGGAAGGTTAGATACTAGGTAGCAAGTACCTTCACCCCTCTATGTTCATCAGCAGAATAATTACTAGTGAAGAAATAGAACTCGCAAATCCGTCTTGTTTAAAAAAATTATAGACCGCAAGTGACCGCCTCCCTCACTGGTTTCGATTACTTAACAATTGGAATGAAATATGGACACTTACTATCCAATCCCTTGAATACGGATTCATCTTCCTCGTCAGATCGCGGGTCATCAAACTTCTCTATCTGCTCTAGAGTTTGGCCTCTGAAACAGAAATTTATGTGGTATGATTAGAACAATAACAAGTTTCTGTCTAAAATGTCATTTTTGGTACAAGCTTTTATTGCCGACTGTACTTTTCTGTATACCATCATCAACTACTACTTCTAACGAGCCCAAACTCGATGGGGTTGCGTCGTTTAATTACGGAGTTCCTATGGCCACCTTCCAGCTCCATCATCAGATCAGCTCTATGTCATAATAATATTGTAGATACAAGGTCCCTGAGCAACAATTGTTTATTACATACCAGCAGTACCAGCAACATTAATGTCCACCAAAATGACGCCAATTATTTGACAGAGACAGGGTTCATTTCCCGATGGTGTATGAGACCTTATTTAAAATCTATGAATACAGTTCTTTATTTCTTAGACTGTACTCAGATTCCGCTGTCCGTCCGTCTGTCTGTATGTCTGTCCATCTGTCACCAGGCTGTATCTCATGAACCGTGATAGTTAGACAGTTGCAATTTTCACAGATGATGTATTTCTGTTACCGCTATAACAACAAATACTAAAAAACAGAATAAATACAACAAACGTAATTTTATTGCCGTTTTTATAGATAATCGTACAGAACCCTTTGTGCGAGAGTCTGACTCGCACCTGGCCGGTTTTTTTAGAAATCAGCCTTGTGACTCCTATGAACAAATTTCTGTATCTCATATTGATCCACTGTCCATTTAGATTATACACCCTGTACAGTCCACACGAAATAAAAATAAAAGTATTTCACCTGTGCGTCAGCACCTCATCATCAGCTAGGTTGTAGATATTCTTCCGACTGTGCTGTTTAACTCGCTCAGCTGCGAACCGGGCCACCATCCTGTCTTCAGCTGACAGCTCACTGTTCTTCTCTCCTATACGCTTGTCTATGAATGTATTTGTTTTGTTCATCAACTTCATCTCTGTGCCGAGAGTCTCTTTTCTCTATGAAAAAAATGTTTTTTTATTTTATTGTGGTTCAAAAACATATACAATGTACATGCGATTTTATGCTCGATATAATTAAATAGCCATGAGCGATTTAAATATGGAACATATAAACTTAATTGCTTATTAATGCTAGAATTTTATAAATATTATTTGTTGAAGTATAACCTAAAAACTTCATTGTAATACAAGTTTTTAGCAAACGGTTCTTCATAATAGCACTGTGATTGGGTCTTGACATGCTTATTAAATTTCAAATTAATTCAACACTTGGAAGTGGGTCAAAATCGGTTTTGGTGATTATATTGCATAGTTAATTTTAGTTACAAATTAAATGAATATAAAGCTTTTGAATTGTATTTTACGGATTTCTATCCGATTGTCACCTTTTGTACGGCTTTAGCTCGTGAAACACCAGGCAAACCCCTATCATGTTTCGATTTTTTGCCCAGAATCTGGTGTTTTTCTCTGTTTATGTGCACTTCAAACGGATTTATTTTCTTGTTCGCTTCTGCTTTCCTTTTTTTCTGGGATCTGTCAGCAGCTCCAGCATTTCTTTTATTCTTCACTTTAGCCATTGCTAAATAAAATTAGTGCTATCAAAATAAAATAAAATAACAATCTTTAACTTTGATCCTTTGCAGGTTAGGAATTATGACAACTTTGCTCGCGTGGTTTTGACAGTTTTGAGGAGTAATTTTGATGTGTAAACGTATTCGTAATATCTTTAAACGATCTAAAGAATCTCTGCCCGGAAAAAAAACTGTATTATACGAATCATTCGTTATTAAATAAGAAATTCAATCGCTTGGGGTCAAAGTTTAATTTATTAATCTGAATTACAAAATCACGATGAGGAAAAGGGAAAAGAGGAGTTTCTTATTTTTATTTGTTTATAAAATTAAAAACGCCTTCAGTTTTAACATCATTTCAGCTAATATTTAAAATGCTTGGAAAAACCATTTCATAAACATTTTGTTTTTACTTTTATGGTGTTATTTTTTTAGTAAACCGAAATTGTTTATTTTATCACAAGACATTTAAACAATATCAAAATCTGAAAAAAGTATGCCATCGTTAAACAACTACGGTCAAATGGTTTCGAATTTTCGATGTTTGACAGCTGCGATACTGCGAAAAGTCCGACCGTTTTTAGTGTTTTCTACTAACTTTTAATGTCAGAAAATACATGAATATTCATCTTATTACTGAACAAGTGCAATTTAACAACTCAGAAATTATATTATTTGCAGTTTTGAGCATATAATTATAAAAATAAGTTTCGTAAATGAATATGTTTGAAAGGTAAACAAATTTGTAGTTCAAATATGGCGCTCGCAATACGTCAACAAATTCGAGTTGCTGGTTGGTGCAATACGTTGCCACCCCTCTTATTAATTGGTCGATATTATATTCCGAAAAGCCCCGATACTATCTTCGGCCAAATTCGTTTCGACGCCGTGTAGCACCTAGCCGTAGGTATATTATTGTGTGGCTTGCTTTGCTTCACTCTGCGTCGCGGGAGAAAATCTACTGACTTCAATTCAAGAAAATGGCAGACATCAGCAAAGAAGAACTTAAAAAAGAGATCGCAAGTAAGTTCAACTGTAAAATAATTCCTTAATTTACATTTTCCGTTCAAAATTAGAACCTGAAAAGCATTTTGAGCTGAAAATGATCTAGGTTAGGCTTGCCCGGGGACATCGTAATGGCTTCCTACATTCTCCAATGGAACTTATTTTTTAGTTCATTGGTATTGAAATATCTCTGATAGTAAAACGTTTGACCGAAAATGTTTCAAGTGAAAGTTGTTTGACATTATTGTGCGGATATTTTCGGATATTTGCCTTTATTTTAGAGATCTTTAACAAGCTTGCACACTGATGGTTTATTTTTGTACAAAGCATAACTTGCATCACGAATGCTCCACGTATGTAGCGCCGTAATGGCGGCCTATTTACATTAATTTAGGTTACAAAATGGTGCGCACTGTGATACTGAGCAGTTATTACTTGAAACATTTTATCTGATTTACTTTATTTGTGATACAATTGGTTATTTCCGTGAATAAAGTTGATGTTTTGTCATTTTTGTAGGCGGCCATTGTTACGTTCCGAATCGCGCATCGATCGTTTATTTGACGCATATGCTGCTCATGATAAGTAGGCATTATTTAAATGTAATGCGATTTATGGGCAATTCGGAATTTAGAAAAAGTATTATCGTCTGAAACAAAGTATATAGGACTGATTATTTATATCTTTGACATACTTTTACCATTTTTTGGGTTCCATAGCCAAAATGGCAAAAACGGTAAGAAGTCTAAAGCCTCTCACACACAGACTGACGCGGCTTGCAGTGGCGGTCAGTAGTAACTTGTACAATACGGTATTTGACTAAAATCAAATCAGCTTCTTTTTATGAAACGTCAAAAACGCTCCGTTACCGTTAGTATGGAATTTGTAGGGGATTACTTGCATGTGACGTCACAGTCAAATAATGTCCTTATTGTTCGTTTTTATTAATCTAAAAATCTTACAATATCAAACATAAATGAAATATTGATACTTGCCGAGTCTTTTCGTAATTTCCATCTGTTGCTAATGAAAAATCAATTTGTCTGTTGTCAAATACCCTATTACTATATAGTTTACTACAGACCGCCACGCCACCGCAGGCCGCAACAGTCTGTGACAGGCTTTATAGTTTTAACTTATGTCCATGTATAAGCATTTTACTCAATATCTATAAGAAGATGTATACACTAAAAAAAGCAACGGTAGCCTAGTGGTCCTGGCATGCGACTTTCAAGCCTTGGTCGTGGGTTCGAATCCACCAATGAGTTTTTCGGAACTTATTTAAGGAATATAATATACCGTTAGCCTTCCGGTGACGAAAAACACCGTGAGGAAACTGGTTTAATCCTAATGTCTCATTTTCCCTCTGGGTTGGAAGGTCAGTTGGCAGTTGCTTTTGTTAAACTAGTGCCTATGACAAATCTCGGGATAGGTGTCAAAGCGGACCCCCGGCTACTTTAGGGGCACAACTGGGAATCATGCTAGGAAGATGACATTGTAAAAATACCTATATAAGGAAATTCTAAAAAAAGCTTAACAGATTTGAATTTTAAACTTTCAAGAAGATGTATATATAAAAGAAATTAGGAATATAGATGTACTAGCTGATGCCCGCGGCTTCGCCCGCGTGGTTATAGGAAAATGATCTGAATGAAAACCTTACATTCTAAAGACCATAAAAGTTAACTGGAAAGTTTTCGTCCAGAATTCACATGATGATCTTTTGTCTCTTCTTGATTCTCACTGATCAATTTTAGGGTAATTTACACAGTCAACTCCATAGAGGTGGAAGGCATATGTTAACAGAAAATAAAGTATTACTTTTAGGACTGATAACAGCATCTGTGTAATCAGCTGAGATAAAAATTCAAATTCAAACGATTATTTGTGACAAAATAAAATAAACAACAAATAAAAATACAATAACACATCAAGTTATGTCACGAAATGGACCCAGATCACTATTTTTAAGTCAGATAGATAAGGAGTTTAGTAAGGCAAAGGTCCATTATATTCGGGTGAAAAAATGTTGAAATTGGATAAGTGATTCCGGAGATTACCCCCTTCATACTAACATACAATCTCAAAGACTTTCTCTCGTTGTGATTTGTGATATAGAGTGTAGAAGAGATCATTCATAAACATTATAAATAATACAGGGCCCCTATTATGGATCCTTGTGGAACCTCTTAACTGGCTGGAATCAAACCCAAGTCTGCTTTTGTGGTTATGTTACATTTTGTTTTGTGTTATCCATGACACAAAATTTGTGTTTCACGCAATACATAATTAACACATTAAAAAAGTTGAAAAACCCCCAACATTTTCATTTCTAAGTTCAATATCTTCTCAAAACTGGGTGTTTTTTTTTTATTTTGTTGAGACAGCTAAAAACCATCTCGATCACGTCAGCTTTCGGACAAAAAACCTCATTAAAAGGTCAGATACACAGACACTTCAAACTTATGACACCCCTCTTTTTGCGTGGGGGATTAAAAATGTAACTATTGTTAAAAAGCAAACTTACCCAACTATGAATAACAAAGCTCCACTTTCCAGAGATCCTCGAGAATGCCAACCTCGCCAGCACATCATCCAAGAAGGTCCGTCAAAAGCTGGAGAAGAGCTTCGGAGTGGACCTCACCGAGAAGAGGAAGATCATAGACCAGCTGGTGATGGACTATGTCAACGAGAAGGACGGGTCGGATAAAGAGGACTCCAAAGATCTGGAGGTAAAATATATTATACTATACACTCTGATACTGTATTTTACATTTATAGAGTCAATATGAAAGAAAGAAAGAAATAGTTATTTACGATACAAGTGCCGAAAATAGGAATTCTCTAAATATATTTTACAGTACATATGGTGCTACTTTCCCGCACTAGTGCGGAAAAGAGCACTTTTCGTGCATATGTCGAAACTTTAAAGAGCCATATGTACAGTAAAACGTTGTACGATACACGTGCGAATAGGTAATTCGCAACTCGTGTCGATTTAAAACACTCCCTACGGTCGTGTTTTAATTTATCACCACTCGTAGCGAATTTCCTATTTTCGGCACTTGTATCGTAAATAACTATTACAGTACATATGGTGCTACTTTCCCGCACTAGTGCGGAAATAGCACTTTCCGTGCATATGTCGAAACTTTAAAGAGCCATAGGTACAGTAAAACGTACGATACATGTGCGAATAGGTAATTCGCAACTCGTGTCGATTTAAAACACTCCCTTCAGTCGTGTTTTAATTTATCACCACTTGTTGCGAATTTCCTATTTTCGGCACTTGTATCGTAAATAACTATTATTGCCTTAAAATAAAAATAAATATCAATTAACACATAATGACATAAAAACTACAAAATATCGTCAATCAATAAACCGTTGTATAAAGGCAAAAGGAGCACATTCAGCAAATGCTGGCGGCACATAAATGTACCACCAATGCTGATTTTCAATGTGCAATATGCGATAAGTATAAGAATATTATATTGGTTGATTTTCAAATGATTACAAAATATAGCTGTATCTTTAGGTGTAAAATATCCTACTAATATTATAAATGCGAAAGTGTGTCTGTCTGTTACCTCTTCACGCTTAAACCGCTGAACCGATTGAGGTAAAATTTGGTATAGAGACAGTTTGAATCCCGGGAACGGAGTCGCAGGCAGAAGATGAGTTTCTTATACCTTTAATTTTGTTTATTTCTCGTTCTCGGTTTGCGTTAGTGCGTAGCATTAGTACCTAAAGTTAAAATACTGTCCCCCTTATTCATAAAACTTAAAATGCCTCTGCTAAATAAAATATGCTTTGTCCCTTTCTTACGAATACAAACGTCAAAGTGACAGATAAGGACAAACGAATCATAACGGCATTTTAGTTAAAACAGGCTTGTAGAATCATAAACGTATTAATGTCACTACCTGTAAGTTCCCATAATAGAGCATTTGACAACAGTGAAAACAAATTATAAATAAATAAAATAAATAAATATTAGGCGACAATCTTACACAAATCGACCTAGTCCCATAGTAAGCTCAATAAGGCTTGTGTTATGGGTACTAGACGACGATATATTTAATAGATAGAAATACTTAAATACATAGAAAACATCCATGACTCAGAAACAAATATTCATGCTCATCACACAATTATTTGTCCTTACCGGGATTCGAACCCAGGACCTTCAGCTTCGTAGGCAGCGTCACTACCCACTAGACTAACCGGTCGTTGTTTTTTCATTAGCAACAGATAAATATTACAACAATACTCGGAAAGTATCAATCTTCCATTTGACTTTGCTATTTTAAGATTTTTAAATTCATAAAAACTAACAATGAGATCGTTGTTTGATTGTCACAAGCAAGTAATCCCTACAAATTCCATACATACTTAACGGTGCGTTTTCGACGTTTCATAAAAATAATCTGATTTGACTTTTGTCAAATACCGTATTGGCTCTGTAGGCTGTGGCTCCTACCCACTGTCAATGTTTATTGTGTGAATATAGCTGTTGGCAAAGAGAATACATATGGTCGGTTCTCCTCATAAATAAATAAATGTGTTCCATCAGGAGGAGGAAGAAGTAGAAGAGAAGAAGCCAGCGAAGCGCGCGCCGCCCAAAGCGAAGAAGCGCAAGGAAAGCTCTGCTGAAGAGGACGCCTCCAACAACAGCGATTCTGATAAGGTGGTCAGTCTTTTTTTTAATACCACTAGAACTCTGAAATTTGAGGGCTCTGATGACAGTGATTCTGATGGGGTCAGACATATCTTTCCTTTTTATGCCACTATGGTGGCCAACAAGCATTCGACACTCTTGGGACGTACTGGAGTGCGACACACACTTGTGCGAAGTATGAGTGAGCGATGCACGACTGTGCGATATGCTGCGACCCTGCAGCCAGCACCGAAAATGTTTTATCATATCATATTTCCTCATATTAGATAATCCCTGTACTTTTGTACTTACAAAAAAAATCTGTTCTGGCGGTGCGTCGGTCGCTACCGCGGCACGCTTGCTTCGCTCGCTCGGCTCGCGCGCTGTAGGGTCGTAGTACACCTAACAATCCCCCTCGCTTCGCTCGTCGTCGTACCTACACCGACCTGCCTTAGGCTAGAATAAAGAATATAGGTAGACTACACAGCCCGCAGCGCCGGATATTATTACTGTCGTGCAGTAATATCTCACACAATCAAAATGTATAACTTCGCACATTGGAACTGTCGGATATTAGTACTGTCATGCAGTAATATGTCGCACAATTTAACTTCGCACAAAGGTAAAGAAGTCGTCCGTCAGGAGCTGTTCAAGTTGGTGAGACACGCTGAGCTGAGTTGGCAGGAATTTCTTGTGGTTGATGAGTGAAACTTCAGAGTAAGGAGTTATAGTTTATATTGTAGTGAACCACAACCTTACAGAGAGAGGAGCAAACACTGAATGAATCTGGGAGGGCGCAGCCTCCCTTATATATGCATTAGTTGAGTAACAAAGAGTCGTCAAGGCCCCCACCACTAGTATGTGTAACGCTTTCCCAGAACGCGCAGTTTCGTGAATCTGTCATCGTAAACTATGGATTTTATGACCATTACGTGATGTCGCCAATGCCGTGTTCTTAATAGGTTACCGGATTAACCTTATGATCCGTAACTAATCTAAATGTGCGCATTGTGCAACACGTGTAGCTTACATAGTTGCGGAAAAGTAGGGTGCCTTAACTAGGTACTGTCGGACACTAATGTTGTCAAACAATGATTCTTCGCACACTATCACATCGCAGAATTGCAGTGTCGTTCAATAGGATTGTTGCACAATCGTACATCGCACACTCGGGGTCGCACTTCAGTAATACTACCCGGTCACAGTGTAAAACATTTTAATATAAACAATTTGATGCATAACATGCAATTTGGATTTACCCGGGGTCGCTCGACAACCGACGCTGGTGTCGAGCTAATTATACACATTTTCGATGCCTGGGAGGAATCACGAGATGCTTTAGGTATCTTCTGTGATTTATCCAAGGCCTTCGACTGCGTTTGTCATGAAACATTGATCAGGAAACTCGACTACTATGGAGTCAGAGGATCATCACTGAATTTACTTAAGTCTTACTTACATGGCAGAATACAAAGGGTCGAAGTGAATGGACAGCGATCACCGGGGTCATTGATCTCGATGGGTGTACCGCAGGGATCAATATTGGGGCCTTTCCTGTTCCTTATCTACATAAATGACTTGCCATTCCTAGTAAAGACCCACCATGATATAGTATATTGTTTGCAGATGACACCTCACTTATTTTCAAACTCATAAGACAGCTACAAGCTTGCAATGATGTAAACAATGCTATTTCTAAAGTAGTAAATGTTAATAATTTATTGTTAAATGAGAAAAAGACTAAATGTATTAAATTTGTCACGAATCATGTTACACACGAGCAAGGGAGTGTCTTTGTGAAAGATGAGGAATCGGAACTAGTTGATAGTACAGTTTTTCTTGGATTAACGTTAGATTCTAAGCTGCAATGGGGTCCCCATATTGCTAATATCTCGAATAGACTGAGTTCTGCAGCATTTGCAGTGAGCAAGATCTGTCAATTAACAGACGTGAAAACAGCTCGATTAGTATATTTTAGCTACTTCCATAGCATAACATTATGTCATATGGCATTTTATTGTGGGGCAGTGCCTCGGACATTCATTCGATTTTTGTATTGCAGAAACGGGCTATTCGGGCGATATATAGATTGAAACATAGACTCACTTAGAGATAAGTTTAAAAATATTAATATAATGACATTACATTGTCAGTATATCTATGAAAATATTGTGTATGTACATAAAAACATTGTAAATTTTAGGAAAAACTGTGACATACATAATATTAATACTAGAAATAAGCATATGCTCGCGGTGCCCACCACTCGGCTCCAAAAAATAAAAAATCATTCATGGGTAATTGTGTAAGGTTTTATAACAAACTTCCAGGAAACGTAACTGAGTTATCTATTAATAAATTCAAGAACTATGTGAAGCGTAAACTTATTTCGAAAGCTTATTATAGCACACAAGACTACATGAATGATAAAACTCCATGGAACTAATTGTGACTGAATTTTTAATCAATAGACTAATTTTAAATTTTGTTTTTTTTTTTTGATATTAGATTGTTTTTCTAGAAACATTCACTAGTTAGTTAGTTAGTTAGTTATCCTGGGCTCTTTTCCGCAAATCGACATCCAGTGTGCCTATTTTGCGTGAATTTGTGGGGTAGCGCTACTCTTAACCACCCCAGCTCCTCCAGAAAGTTGGTGAGTGCCTTTGTGTTTATGATTGCGTCCCGTAGTGTGTCTGGAGACCCTAGGTGCTTTTTCCTGTATACTTCTACCTGCTCGCAGTCCAGTAGAATGTGTTTCCGCCTCCATGCACGCTCTGCACATGGGGCTATCTGTGATACCCATATATGTTGTAGAGGTGTCTGTTCAAGGTATTGTGTCCTGTTATTATTCCTACTATCTTGCGTAGTTGGTTTCTATGTGTCCTCAGTAGTGCTGTTGTGAGTTTGTTGTCGCGTTTTGACAGAATCTCTTTGGTCTGTCTGCATGTGTCTATCTGCTCCCAGTATCTTTGGTGTATAGGTCAAGTTGATTGTATATGTAGCTTTGTGGCAGGGGTAAGATTGGTTCTGGTCCGTATGCCGTTGTTTCTGAGCCTTTTCTGGCCTTTCACTAGTATTTTCTATACAATTTTACTTGATATAAAATTATTTTTTTATTTTTGATGTTTCATAAATTACTTTAAAAAATAAATGACGATTTGAAAGTGCTTGTTACTAGGCCTACTTGAATAATTCATAAGAACTAATAATGACATCGTTGTTTGTTTGTCACAAGCAAGTAATCCCTACAAATTCCATACTTAACGGAGCGTTTTTGACGTTTTATAAAAATAATCTGATTTGACTTTTGTCAAATACCGTATTGGCTCTGTACCCACTGTCAATCTTTATTGTGTGAATATAGCTGTTGGCAAAGAGAATACATATGGTTGGTTCTCCTAATAAATAAATAAATGTGTTCCATCAGGTGGAGGAAGAAGTAGAAGAGAAGAAGCCAGCGAAGCGCGCGCCGCCCAAAGCGAAGAAGCGCAAGGAAAGCTCTGCTGAAGAGGGCGCCTCCAACAACAGCGATTCTGATGAGGTGGTCAGTCTTTTTTAAATACCACTATAACTCTGAATGTTGAGGGCTCTGATGACAGTGATTCTGATGGGGTCAGACATATCTTTCCTTTTTATGCCACTATGGTGGCAAACAAGCACTCGGGACGTCTTGGGAATATTACTGGAGTGCGACACACGCTTGTGCGAAGTATGATTGAGCGATGCACGACTGTGCGATATGCTGCGACCCTCCAGCCAGCACCGAAAATGTTTTATCATATCATACTTCCTCATATTAGATAATCCCTGTACTTTTGTACTTACAAAAAAAATCTGTTCCTGCGGTGCGTCGGTCGCTACCGCGGCACGCTTGCTTCGCTCGCTCGGCTCGCGCGCTGTAGGGTCGTAGTACACCTAACAATCCCCCTCGCTTCGCTCGTCGTCGTACCTACACCGACCTGCCTTAGGCTAGAATAAAAAATATAGGTAGTCTACAAAGCCCGCAGCGCCGGATATTATTACTGTCGTGCAGTAATATGTCACACAATTAAAATGTAACTTCGCACATTGGAACTGTCGTGCAGTAATATGTCACACAATTAAAATGTAACTTCGCACATTGGAACTGTTGTGCAGTAATATGTCACACAATTAAAATGTAACTTCGCACATTGGAACTGTCGTGCAGTAATATGTCACACAATTAAAATGTAACTTCGCACATTGAAACTGTCGTGCAGTAATATGTCACACAATTAAAATGTAACTTCGCACATTGGAACTGTCGTGCAGTAATATGTCACACAATTAAAATGTAACTTCGCACATTGAAACTGTCGTGCAGTAATATGTCACACAATTAAAATGTAACTTCGCACATTGGAACTGTCGTGCAGTAATATGTCACACAATTAAAATGTAACTTCGCACATTGGAACTGTCGTGCAGTAATATGTCACACAATTAAAATGTAACTTCGCACATTGAAACTGTCGTGCAGTAATATGTCACACAATTAAAATGTAACTTCGCACATTGGAACTGTCGGACAGTACATGTCAAACAATGATTCGTCGCACACTATCACATCGTAGAATTGCAGTGTCGTTCAATAGGATTGTTGCACAATCGTACATCGCACCCTCGGGGTCGCACTTCAGTAATACTCCCCCGGTCACAGTGTATGCAAACATGTTGAATAAATGTCTATTATTATTATACACACCTGCAACATCATGGGATTCACATGCGTTGCCGTTAGAGGCGACTGCGGGATAGGGTTGAAGATTGGGCTAGCAACCTATCGCAGCAATATCACATTTCATCTGATATGGCATTGACAATTTAATTTCGTGTGCTCTGGGTGCGCGAATATAGGCGTCAAGTTACGTATATTTTCGTATGACTTATAAATATGAATGTTTGTAATGTTTGTCAGAAACCGGCGCCAAAGAAGAAGGGTCGCAAGAAGAAGGGGTCTGATGAAGACGACGACTGGAACAAGAAGAAGGATAAGGGACCTAAAGCCAAGAAGGTAATACTTACATGCATGATTTATTAATTACTAGCTTCTGCCCGCGACTCCGTCCGCGTGGAACTCGTTTATATCGTAGCTCCATACAAACTTTAACCCCCCATTTTATCCCCTCAGGGGGTGATTTCCAGGATGAAAACTATCCTATGTCCTTCCCCGGGATTCAAACTATCTCCATACCAAATTTCATCGCAATCGGTTCAGCGGTTTAAGCGTGAAGAGGTAACAGACAGACAGACAGACAGACACACTTTCGCATTTATAATATTAGTATGGATATGCGTTGTCCTAAAACACACGTTTATGTAGAATTACATTCATCATAGATTTATGTAGCCACTAACGATAAGTTTCCGACAAAAAAAAACAGGTATCATGAGTGTAATTGAGGAGTTCCTATTGGCACCTTCCGTCTGGCATCAGTTTGTCATCTCAATTAATAATAAAAATGGTTTTATTTTTTTGTATAGACAATCACATCATCTAGTTCACATAAATCATAAAAAAAGGCACTAATAATACTTGATTTTCCAAGGTAATAAAAGCATTATTGTTTTATTAGCATATCACTTGGGTAGCATTTACAAACTGTCATTGATCAAGCTTTAAGTATGTAAGAAAAAAGACATTTACTTGATTTCATTAAACAATTTTTTTTTTTCTGTAATTTAAAGTATAAAAAATTTGCTGTCAAGTCGCGCCGCGTCCTTCTCAGCGACTCCTGTCTCTCTCGAACCGAGCAAATAAGGAAGACGAGTAGAATAGATTATTTCGTATCGCTTCGGCCCGCGGCGCGAGTTGTGCTAGCCCCCAAAAGGTTGTGCTAGCGAGGAAGTGGCGGGCACAAGCTATTTAAAAATAAACCTAAATTACCGTTCCGTTTTCGGAAAACGGTTTAAACAAAAACTGTTTTGTACCTATGTTAGACAGAAGCGGCTTCGTTCGTCGTTGCTTGGCGTTGCGGCTAGTTTGTCTTGAGTACGTCGCGGAGTTACACCCATAGTTAGCGTGTTTTTAAAAAGGGTTTTTCGAGGATGAAACGGTTCATCCGTTGTCCATAAAGAAACCTGTTTTTTTTTTTAAACTACCCATCTCTTACCTGAATCTGTTTCTCAGGCCGGCGGCCGCGGCAAAGGCGGCGGCTACACCCGCGCCTACAAGCTGTCCCCCGCCCTGGCCGAGCTGATGGGCGAAGACGAGATGGCGAGACACGAGGTCGTCAAGCGCGTCTGGGCCATCATCAAGGAGAAGAAGCTCTACGACCCCAACAACAAGCAGTTCGCCATCTGCGACGACGCGTTGTATAAGGTGAGTTCAGTGCCAGTCACGACACGTTGTCGTCATCACAGAAACAAGCTTAAGGCTACACCCGCGCCTACAAGCTGTCCCCCGCCCTAGCCGAGCTGATGGGCGAGACACGAGGTCGTCAAGCGCGTGTGGGCCATCATCAAGGAGAATAAGCTCTATGACCCCCAACAACAAGCAGTTCGCCATCAACGACGGCGCGTTGAATAAGGTGAGCTCAGTGCCAATCACGACACGTTGTCGTCATAACAGAAACAAGCTTAAGGCTACACCCGCGCCTACAAGCTGTCCCCGGCCCTGGCCGAGCTGATTGGCGAAAACGAGATGGCGAGACACGAGGTCGTCAAGCGCGTCTGGGCCATCATCAAGGAGTAGCAGCTGTGCGACCCCAACAACAAGCAGTTCGCCATCTGCGACGACGCGTTGTAAGGTGAGTTCAGTGCCAATCACGACACGTTGTCGTCACCACAGAAACAAGCTCAAGGCTACACCCGCGCCTGCAAGCTGTCCCCCGCCCTAGTACGAACGTACGAACACCTTACGATACTTTTACTTGCAAATAAATGCCAAACTAGACTATACTGCAAAACATACACACATCGAATTTAAGCTTTCTTGAGACATGTTGAAATAAAGCTAATAATTACACGGTTCAACTCACCTATTAAATGCACTACTGTCACCGCCGCGAAAACACTCATCCTGAAGAACTCCCGAAGAGTTCGAAACATGACGCCCGTTGTGACGTTTCATACGTAAGTTGAACCGTGTAATTATTAACATTACATACAATATGTAATATACTTAAGCATGTGCGTATGTCTGTAACTACAGTAGGTCGCAACAAAGCAAGTTCCGTAGTCGGCCGTAATCGGTGACCAAACGGCTGTTGTCACCTATGTATGTCACTGCACCCTGCCTGGCATTAATGTGAAGATGACAATGATGACAATAGGGGTGTAGAAACTAAATAAAATAATCAATAATACTATATTTCCTCGAAAAACGATTAATAATGTAGTCAAATGGAGATAAAACCAATGCAATAGGTTAAATAATCACAAAGTTATGACTTATGAGTGTCCAAAGTTTTAAGAGGTGGTATATTCTGTCCCTTTTCCGCAAAACGCGCCTTCATATGAAACGATTGTCATTTACTATGACGCTCGCAGATTGTGACGTTACTAACTGCGAGCGTTTTCTCTCTCTAACAAGCAATATTAAAACGGTTCGTATATCTTTCAGATTTCTGAATGGCATTTTCGTCACTATGCATATTTTTTTGCTTTATTTATTTTGGAGTAATAATAAAATTTGTGTGTACACCCGTATTGCTGGCCCGGTTGGCCGAAGTAGTTTGAAGCAAGTTCGGCAGTGTAATCGCTGCTTCACGTTCCTATGTATCCCATTGAGGTAGGCAGAGACCGAAGTCTACTTTTTATATTCCGTGATTCGTGTTTATAAACATTTTATTTCTCTTTTCTAGGTGATTGGCACAAAACGCTTCAGGACATTTGGAATGATGAAATATTTGAAGACGCATTTCTTGGGTGAGTAAAGTAAGTCGGCCAATGTCATGTTAGGGACGAAATCACTCAGTTTTCAACCTTTTCACAAAGAGGTAAAGTTCAAAATCCTTTGGTAACCCATTTTAGGCCAAATAGCTCTGATGATAGTTTCAATATCGAGAAGAGTTTCCAGGATTTAACTATACATAATTGTGCTACGTCGTAGCAAGTTTTACCTTTTTCGTCTTTAGCAACGTGACGCATACGTGTCGTCATGATTCTTGGGTTAAGCAACAGTTTAAGGCCAGTATCTAGATCGCTAGTTGCAAAGAAGGGTTGTCTGTATTATATTAGCTGGCAACACTGGAGGGATGTGTATAAGTTCTGTAACTTACGCAATCTGTGTTGGGTTGTGAGTCTGAGATACAGTCAGCAGTAAATGCTACGCGGCCCAAGTGCTTAAAATGACCTACACACGACTAATGACAAGAGGATAAGGACTGTGTAGATCATTATGAGCGTTTTATTTTGCGTAGCTTCTGATGCTGAGTGTACCAGATTTATGTAAGTGACCGGGTAAAGATCGCTTGATGCGGGTGGCGCAGGACCGGTCATTGTGGCACTCTTTGGGGGAGGCTTATGTCCAGCAGTGGACGTCTTTCGGCTGATACGAATTTGATGACGGAATTTTGACAGACCTCCCTACAGTGCTGCCAGCTGAAAATGCATTAAAAAACTTGTACAGTCTTAAATTTTGGTGGTTATTACTAAAAACCAGACATGTTCAATGATTGAGTGATTAAGTCTATATTTCCATGCAGGCCATTAAGTCATAATTCATGCATTTTATATACATTGATAAATATTATGGCACGTTTACATAGTTAGATGTGTAAGGCCGTTATATCTTGTTCCTGATTAAGCAGTTTAATCGTCGTCGATAACTAATATTCGTAATACACTGGAAGTGATTAAAGTGTAGACGACTTAAACTGCTTAATCGGGAACAAGAAATAACGGCCTTACCCAGATACGTCCTTATGTGCTGGTTGACTGAAATAAATAGGGCTGGCAGAAGTGGCAGATCGTATATTTGGATACAAAATATGTATAATCGGACGGTGTATTGTATCCATGATCATTCCGTATAATTCGATACAAAAGAATACGGCATGAAATGGTACGTGAGTTTGCCTCTTGCTTTTTTCGAAGTTCTCATTCTGTATTAAACTCCCAAGACGACGAATTTTGTACAAACTTCAACATTGGCAAACTTTTACTGAATGTCAAAAAGTTCCTAATTCAAAAGCACTAAAGCGTACCCTGGGTAGGAGGTTAAAATAGTTATTTACGATACAAGTGCCGAAAATAGGAAATTCGCAACGAGTGGTGATAAATTAAAACACGACCGAAGGGAGTGTTTTAAATTAACCCGAGTTGCGAATTACCTATTCGCACGTGTATCGTACAACGTTTTAATGTACATATGGCTGTTTAAAGTTTCGACATATGCACGAAAAGTGCTCTTTTCCGCACTAGTGCGGGAAAGTAGCACCATATGTACTGTAAAGTACTTATCCTGTCAGATTTTAAAAGTGTAATAAAAAAACGAAACAGCATCAATGTACACCAGTATGTTAGCTTTATGAAATTATGAAGAAAAATCGATTTATAGAATGGTTATGTATAATGCGATCAAATTTCGTATAATTGCTGATACTTGAGCGTATAGCCGCGATTTATTTGCTCGCAGCCCTATTCAGGGCATACGGACTCCCGGTTTTATAGAGATCCTTTAAACCTTCTGTTGGGTTGGAGTACTTGATGATGAGAGCTTATGTTAGTTAGTTATGTAAAAAAAATGGAGTTACTAAAATTTGATCTGACATTTAGTCTTATGCATGTTTATGAAACTAGGCCTATACTAATCAAATCTAAATGTAATCAGGGGCGGCTATGTAAACGTGCCATTTTTGACATTGTGTCGAAAACATGTCATTGTTGCTTTTGTTTTACAACTTATGACAGCTAAATTTAAGTCTAGTTTTAAGTTTATCCATAAAATATAAAACGGGCGTAAAATTGTTGTGACAAGTATTCCGTGAATTTATTTCAAAATACAATTATGTGAAAAATCATGGCAAGGAAAATACTATATTTTGGTTACTAAATGTTTGTATCGAATCAAGTTGTTTAATTTAGATCTCCATTTAATTCTAAGATTAAATTAATGTTTCGGATACATTATCTAAATTAAAATTTAGACTCTGCTAAGAAATTGCTGTGATATCTTTTAACGGATTTTATGTAAAATTTACATAGATTTAAGACAGCAATTCTAGGCTATATGTGTAAGAATTTTAAAATGGATTTAATACCATACTTTGACATGAGAAATTGATTTATATAACAGACTTCTATTGTAAATATTAATAATTAGAGATCGGAGTTTTCATAGCACTAGTTGATCTTTTCCATCAGTGAAACAAGGCGACGTGGATCGGCAATTTGTATGGATTGCTGTTTGGTAACTAACTTAACTAACATTCACACTTGAAGTCATGTGCAGTGCAGATAGCCTGTCACCATACCTCTAACTTGAATTAGTAAAACTCTGATCTCTAAATAAATGATAATGATTTAACATTTCAACTACAACCTTTTCCTGAAATAGTATTAAACCCTACAAAGATCATATTCTGTAAAAATGAGTAAATTAAAAAAGGTCGTACGTCGTTTAAAATGGTACAGTCGACAACACAGCTAACTGACCATACCGTGAAAACCTAGAACCTTATTACAATGCACTTAAGGTCAGATTAGATTTCCGATGGTCACTTAGCTGTGTTGTCGACTGTACAAAATTGAATGAGGGAAAATTTAAAGTTACTGATTTAATTCCATATTAAGATATTCAATAATAGACCTTATGACATCGTATTAAGGCATAAAAATGGGTACATTGATACTACATTACCCAAAAAAATAATTATGTACGTTTTTATGTGACAACCGTGACGTGTTAAAATCATAAATGCAGTAACTACTAGCTCCCGTGAAAGCGCTGTGTAGGTAGTAGGACCTGTGTGTCTAGCTAGCGACACAACGAATCCTCAAATCAATACAGGGTCGGTAACGCGCTCGAGACTGCTCTGGAGCCGCGTCCGTAGGCTACGGTGCTTACCGTCAGGCAAACCGTATGCTTGTTTACCACGTACGTGGTATTTGATAGTCAATGTTACTGCATTTATGACATGTATGCCAAAATGGTCCCTGTTAACCTAACCTTTAAGGCATATTTTGGTGTAACAGCACAGGTTGGAGTATTGTAAGCCTCTTCCAAACATGTTTAGTGTATCTAGTTCGCTAGATAGAGTAATTATGGTCCAATTTGGACGAGTTTGACGATAATAAAGAATTTTAAGTCATTTTTGTGTTTCATTAGTACCTGTCCTATTATATACTTCTACCTGCGACTCCGTTCGCGTGGAACTCGTTTATATCGCAGCTCCATACAAACTTTCACCCCCTTAGGGGATGATTTCCGGGATAAAAAGTATCCTATGTCCTTCCCCGGGATTCAAACTATCGCTATACCAAATTTCATACAAATCGGTTCAGCGGTTTAAGCGTGAAGAGGTAACAGACAGACACACTTTCGCATTTATAATATTATAGTATGGATATGGATAGTCTACTTGTACACACTTTTCGACCTTATCTCTTGAATGAATTAATGTATTTGTCTCTCTCTCTCTCTCTCTTCTCTCTCTCACTCTCTCTCTAAGCAATAGGGTCCAAGAACTACCTAAATTGTATACATGTTTATTACGAGGGGTGTTATAAGTTTTGCGTGTCTGTGTGGCATCTTAGCTCCTAAACGAATGCACTGATTTTAATGCGGATTTTTGTCCGAAAACTGTGGTGATCGAGATGGTTCTTGGTTCTGTTCAGCCCGTTTTGAGATATTGAACTTTGAAATGAAAATGTAGGGGGTTTCAACTTTTCTAAATTATAATCTCTACGGCTTAATTCTAACCAGGGGCAATGACACTATGGCATATCAGGTCATCTACGTATCTTACGACCGCTTTAGCGTAGTTGGTAGTGGCGCTGCCTACGAAGCAAGAGGTCCTGGGTTCGAATCCCGGTAAGGCAGGGTTTCTTAAAGTGTGGTCCATGGCATGGACCCCTTGGGGTCCACGGCTATACTTCGTTCACTCTTAACGCACAACACACACACAACAACATACACAACATATACACATGAAACAAGAGATATTTTTCCAATTATTTTCAAAAAGTGGTATTTTTGAAATTCTAAAAGTGGTCCATGCCTAAACAAAAGTTTGAGAACCCCTGCGGCATTTATTTGCAGCACGAATATTTGTTCCTGGGTCATGGATATTTTCTATGTAGTTAGTATTTATTTATCTATATAAGTATGTTTTTCGTCGTCTAGTACCCATAGTACAAGCTTTGCTTAGTTTGGGACTAGGTCGATTTGTTTGGTGTGAGTTGTTTGATTGTCACTTTTTTTTTGTACGTTGACGTTTAGAATTGATAGAGATTTTGTAACGGGGGTCCGCTTTGGCGCCTAATCCCAAGATTTGGCATAGGCACTAGTCTGACGGTAATTCCAACATAGAGGGAAAACGAGACCTAGTTGGAATTAAACTGGTTTCCTCACAATATTTCCTTCACCGAAAAACCCATTGGTGGTAAAGGCCCAATGTTTGGCCAGCCTGACTCACCCAAGTAAATTTTCCATGAAAGTTTTCCGTCGTGACACTAACATTAACCATACAATTCTATGGTTAATTTTCGTGTCACAACGGAACTTTTTCACTTAAGAATTTGGTCCTCACCCTGCTATACCGTTTAGATTCACTTTGCCCCACAGCTTCGCCCGCATTCCCAACTCGTCCGTATTCCCAACTCATCCGCATTCCCAACTCGCCCACATGCCCAACTCGTCCACATTTCTAACTCGTCCGCATTCCCAACTGACAACTAACTAACCATAACCACCATAATACCTTATTTATTTAATCGTATGGCATACATTATTTTGGCCTTTAAAGTTTGTCACTCTTTTAGTACCACCCAGGGGACACGTGCAGGGTTGTGGTAGGTGGCTCCTGCGGACGCGAGTAACAGTTGTCCTCCCTTTGTCAAGTGAGTGGGCAATTCGACTGTTAGAAGTTCTTAAGCCGCCCGAAGGCCTCTAACTCGGCTTAACGACTACTGTCATAGGCAGCAGCCGGGATCAACTGCTTAGCGTGCCTTCCAAAGCACGGAAGCGCTCATTTATATTAAAACCACTCAAACATCAGGCGGTTACCCATCCGAAGACTGGCCGCTGCCATCTTTGCTTAATCTGCGTTATCGTTTCCGACTCGCAGGCGCCGCTAGGCTAGATTTAGATTCATTTATTTCTCAATTAGTGTTACATTATTTTCAATTACAAAAACTTATAATAAAAACATGAGCACATACTGAGATCGTCAATAACTAAACTAGATTACAATAAGGTTCATTAAATAGAGTCAATACAATTATAATTTCGCTATCCATAATCATTATTCAAATATTCTTTAATATGGTACAATGTCTTACTGAGTAATAGAGTTTTGACTTTATTACGAAAATTATAAATGTTATGTTCAGATTTGATTTCTGCTGGCAGCTTATTGTACAGTTTTTCTGCCATTATCTTAGGACATTTTTTTGTCATGGCTAACCTACATTTACTTTGCTTTAGGTTATCTGGATATCGTGTAGGGCGTTTATTCACATCACCGTTTCGTACAAACTCGCTCGGATTGTTTCTCACATATAAGGCTATCTCTAGAATGTATGTCGACACAGATGTTAGGACCTCTAGGTTTTTAAAATGTTCTCTGCAACTATCTCTGTAACGTGCATTAGCCAGAACTCGTATTGCACGTTTTTGCATTTTGAGCACACGTTCGAAATCTGTGGAGTTTCCCCACAACAGTATTCCATAAGAGAGGATTGAATGTATATATGCATAATATGCTTCTTTAAGGTGGTCGCTCGAAACGATTGGCTTTAATTGTTTGAGGATATATACTCCTTTTGCTATCTTTCCACATACCGAATTTATGTGTGTTTTCCATGAGAATGTTGGATCCAAATGAAATCCCAGTAATTTTACATGCTGCACACTTTGAATCATTGCGCCGTCTGGAAGGATTACATCTAACTTATCAGTCACTTTGTTTGGCGTATTAATTTTAACAATGTTAGTCTTTTCTGAATTTAATTTAAGTCCATTCATTTTAAACCACTTTTGTAATGCAAGTAGAGTTCTGGTTATCTTATCAACTAATTTATTTTCAGATTCGTCGTTGATGATTATTGTCGTGTCATCTGCATATAAAATTATTTCACCATCTATGTCTAGTTCTGTAATGTCATTTAAAAATATAGAGAATAATATGTTTCCTAATGAAGACCCTTGTGGAACTCCTATATTTATGAATTGTGGCTTAGACCTATAATGCTTTCCGTTTACTTTAATTTCCACCGTTTGTTCTCTGTTTGATAGAAAAGATTGTAATAATTCAGCACTCTGACCTTTTATTCCGTATTGATGGAGTTTTGCCAAAAGCAGAGTGTGGTCCACAGAATCAAAGGCTTTTGATAAATCTAGGAAGATTCCAACTACTTTTTGTTTGTTTTCTAGGGACATTATTACATTTTCCATAAATCTTTGGGTAGCCGCGGTTGTAGAGCGCCCGGGTCTGTAAGCATACTGTGCATCTGACAAGGCATTACTGTTCTCAATGTACCTAAGAATATCACTTGACATTATGGATTCAATAAGTTTTGATACTGTGGGAACTATTGTTATTGGTCTAAAGTTTCCTACATCTGTTTTATCACCTTTTCCTTTATATATTGGACACAGACGAGTTTTCTTTAGAGCATGTGGGTATACATTTGAAATTAGAATATTATTTATTAGATATGTCAAGTGGTCTGATAGAAAAGTCATCATGTCAAAAAGGAATTTTCCTGAAATGTCATATATATCTTTAGTCTGCGATTTTGATATCTTGTTTTTTGCTAGTTTTAGTAAGTACACGGGGTTTATTTGAGAGAATGTAAACAAAGTTTGAGTGTCCGAGTTATTGACAGTCACTTGCGCTACAGCTTGGTCCACATCCGGCATATTGTTAGTGGCAAGATCGTTCCCTATTTTTACTAAGAATCTATTTATGTGATCTGGTATTTCGGTATAGTGGATAGGCGTTTTCGAATGCTGGTCTTTGAGATTCCAGTTATGCTCTTGGGTGTTATTATTAGTCTCTTCCTTAATTATTTTCCATATCTCACGTTTGGGATTTCTTGACTGTTCGAGACGGCTTTCAGTATGTTTTTTCCTTAAGTTTACTAACAAGTCCTGCATCACTTGCTTTTTGTGGCGTAGAATTTCGTCAATGTCAATTTGTGGAAACTGTCTACGAAGTAGGTGTAAGTCATTGATATCCTGTTGGAATTTAACCAGATCTTTCGGAAAGTACTTGGAAAAATTGGAGTATTTCTTTTTAGTAGTACTCTTAGGCATGTGAAGGTTCATGTTATAGAGGATTTTTCTCATAAAGGTATCAAACGTAGTTGGGTTATATGAGTTAAATATTTGGTCCCAATCATAAGCTAGCATTGACTCACAGAAGCTGTTGACGTTTTCTGTACTCTGTTTACGACTTTCAATATATACGTATTCAGGTTTACAATTTTTATTAATTTGGAGTTGCGCTAGTTGAGCATCATGATCAGATATATCTGTTATCAGCGGTTTTACGTCCAATATAGCATTGTGGATATTTGTGATCAGACAGTCAATTGAGGTCTTAGAATTACCGTCTACTCTTGTAGGGAAGTCAATGATATTTCGTAGATTGTAGGAAGCCATTAAGTCTACCAGGGTTCTTTTATTAACCGAGTCTAAGCTAAAATCGATATTCCAGTCCCCCATGATTATAATTGAACACTTATTATAATCACTACTCAGCAAGTCAAATAACTTTTCTAAAGTCTCAAACATTTTGTTGTAGTCTCCCAGTCCAGTTCTATATAAACCAACTATTACTAGATTCTTAGGGTCTAGTTCTATTTCTATTGCACATATTTCACAATGGTATTCTATAGCTAACATGTCAATATTTTTACAGTTTACATATTTTAGGTCTTTAATAATAAAAATTGAGACACCACCGTGTATACGTTCTTTTCGCACAAAATTATTCGCATGTATATAACCCGGCGTAATATTTATACAATCCATATCATTAAGACCTAGCCAAGACTCCGAAATTACAATTACATCAGGACAATGTTGATTAACTAGGCTACGGATGGTTAACAATTTGTTTCTAATGCTTCGACAGTTTTGGTGGAGGACATTTAGTTTGAGTGTACCTATTTTTGGTTCCGGTCCCGTGGAGCATGGTCTAAAAAAGAGAGTTTAGGTTCTGCATCTGTTTTGTCAGCAGCATCTGGTATTGTTTTTATTGAAGTATCAGCTGTTAGGCAAATGAGATTGCCATGTTTATGGGTGAACTCTTGGTGCGAATTGTGTATAATTTTTGCATACAGAAATTGTTTGAAATTAACAGATGTCCCTTTTATACCATTAAAGTATTTGTTTCTATATTTATTTATATCTATAAGTGATACGCCCCTTGATCTTAGGACGAGTCTTTGTACCATGCTATTGATTTCGTAAATCTTATTATTAATCCCTATCTTATTACTATACGGTAGTGTAGTCAGTTGGAGTTTCAGTCGCTTATAGTTACAGTGGTTTATAGCGTTAACAATATAAGATAATCTATAATTTTTTACATTTGATGCAATAATTATCACATCGTCGCCTTCATTCATATGTTGCGTGAGGTTACTAATATTTGCAGCAATTTCCTTTAGTTGAGCATTTGGTTTACATATTGAAGTGATCGATGAATATTTAGTACACTGGTCTTTTATAAATCCGGCCAAGGATTTTCCATAC
The DNA here is from genome assembly GCA_947578815.1 of Epinotia ramella. NCBI lineage: Eukaryota > Metazoa > Arthropoda > Insecta > Lepidoptera > Tortricidae > Epinotia > Epinotia ramella. The sequence continues at coordinate 1,860,138 of OX388221.1, forward strand.
TCATCGCTTAATATTAGCATTTTTTTATAATTGCCGTCCTTAATATGACAACTATTCTTTTCCCCTACACTTTGATCCATCGATATTACTTGACGTGGACTGGTACTTTCATGTTCTTGGCTTTGTTTTCTTCTCTCGATGCACGCAGCTGGCGCTGGAATCTCAATACGCGATGATGTGATGGGGTCGTTTAGAGTCGATAGTACTTGACATGGGCTGGTACCTTCTTGTTCTTGTCTTGGTTGCCCTTCGTCGGTGCATTCAGTTGGCAGTAGGGTCTCGATGCACGGAGATGGGGTAGGGTTGGTCATTATCGATCTGTACGGTAGTGGGTTAAGCGTCTGTGATTTTTGTGGTTTTTGTGCGTTCACTTTTAGGCTTTCTTCGACGGTCTTCATTTCTGTGGTCACATTCTTAGTCTTTCTTAATGAGCTAGTTTCCTTCAGCAGCCGTTTCGATTTAGCTACTTTCTTCTGTTCTTTGTTCTCGTTTGGTGAGGTGGAAGACTTTTTAGAATCGTTCAGATGTTTTAATTTTTTTAGGATCTTTTTTGTATCTGAGATCGCATCGATTTTCTGAGGTTTTTGTTGTTCTGTCTGCTCTTCGCTAGTAGACACATTAAATTGAGCTTGTGTTCTTAACCTGTTTTCAACAGATGCTAGAGATAATTTTTTCACTTTTATATTAGATTTTGGAGTATTCGGACGTTCTAAGTTTTTTAAGCATTTCAATTTGTTTTTCTTGCTTCAGAAGACATTCTTTTAGGCACCGGGTTTCAGTATTTAAATTTTCGATTTCTGTATGGGCAGACTGTAACTCAGTTTGAAGTGATTTCAACTTGTTTTTCATCTCTTTAGAGTTGTCTTCGTCTTCGATTGTTATGTCTGGAAGGCTTATTAGACTCGATTCGAACATTGTAGTGTTAAGCAAGGAATTATTAAACATATCGCTGGTCAATGAGTTTGCCCTCGCCCTTCGTGGTCTTGTGTTGACATTTTCCATTTTTTATGTATCGATTTTTTAATAATCGATGTTTATGGCTCGATACGATCAAGTTTCTGAACGAACTTTTTTTTTTTTTTTTTTTATGAGCGCTTCACCATATACTTTATCGTTGTCGACACGACGTCACTCTCGCACTCACATTATTGTCGGGACGTGACGATTGTCTTATCCACAGCGATAAGTGTTGAAATGTGACCGATTCACTGCCGCGAAGACACACACATTAAGTGTCAATTGTATTGACGATTGTAAATGACGATACCTACAGGTTGATATATGTGTTCTTTTGCTTTTGGTTTGTTTTTTCTATTTCCTTGTTATTGTGTTCTTATACTTCTTATATTTGTTGACATTGTCCTAATATTATATCTTAATTTTTCTCTGTTTTTGACGATCGTGATAAAAATTCTTATTTTTTTGACATGTATGCAAATCTGTAATGTAATTTTTTATCATGAAATAAATAATCTAATCTAATCTATTGTACCTCTACTCCCTTTGTCTCTGTGTGTCTTGTGTAGTGAATAAATGTCTTCTTTCTTTCTTTCTAAATGCCAACCATGCTAAGCCCGCAGATTGAATTCCATCTTTATATGGTCACTAAAATCTACTTGTTATAAGCTAAGTCCACACCAGTGCCCTTCCACGTTGAACAAGGCATGCGTCATATAGCTGTCACACTCAGTCTAAGTAAAAATAAGTGTGATAGCAATATGATGCATTGTTGAACGTGAAAGCGCACGTGTGGACTTAGGATATGCGCGCACAAGCATCTTTTGTCTCCGCGCCTGTTTTGTCTCTCACATCAAGTCTATGGGTTAGTATGGAAGTGCGCACACGTAGCGACGCGACTCCGTGTGCGCACTTCCATACTAACCCATAGACTTCATGTGAGAGACAAAAGTTGCTCGTGCGCGCATCCTTAGCTATAGATACATATATCAATCAATATCACTCTGTTTACTTTTTACTCTTTGGTTCGACCTGTAAACAAACTACTGTCATCAGCATTCACCATAGCAACCAAATCACTTTTCAATCAATTTTTGACCAAGCATACGGAGATTTTCTAGAAAAAGTTTTTCGCTATTTTTATCCAATTTACAACAATGGCGTGCAACGAAAATATAGTTAAAAACATGGCCAACGAAATAACAAGGAACTGCCAAACATTCGGAGTACAAGTGGAACAAGAGTTTGTCATTTACATGATAGATCTGTTGCTGTTGAATCCGAAGTACGGGAAACTGTTCAGTAAGACATTGAACAGAGATAATTTGGAGTATTTCGTCAATGAATTTGTATCTATGATGACTGGTAAGTAGTTCTAGGAGTTACATTACTTATCTTTACATACCTAGCTAATGTATAGGTATATGTATTTTAAATAAACATTAGGTACGGCTTTTCTAGTAGATATCGTAATCAAATCAGGCCTGAATTTTATATTATACCTGCTCACTATGGGTACCGTCAGGTACCTATTTGTAATAAACAATATTATCATTCATTATCTCATTGGCCTAATGCTCATATACGATGTCGCACTGCTTGGCACAGGCCTCCTCTCATGGATGAGGAGAGGATGAGAGGGTAGGTATGGGCAGGAGTCCCCACGCAGACCCAGTGCGGGTTGGGGAGTTCACATATACCTTTGAGTTCCCTCGAACAATAGTAGTTAGATAAGTATAAGTATAGGTACTTAGAGATTAATGAGAAACGTTAAACTATTTACATAATAGGTGCTATATAATTATAGACCGTTTTCTCAAATATCAGGAAAAGTAGGTACTAGAACGAATTCTCCGTCTTTATTTTCACGCAAATTAATATTACGTAGTACTATTACTTAAATTCGGTGGTAATATTCACCTAGGTATATTACAATTTGTTCATCTATCATAGAGCGGAATAGAACATGCATGACTTCTCAAAAGTATCCCAAGGGCACACTCTAGGTCCCCTACTTTAAATCAACAGTAAGTCATATATGTATTAATAATATTATAAATATTACATGTCATCATTCTTAAATTAAATTTAGATATCGTACTAGTATATACTATACAGTAGGTAAAACTAACAACTATCTCGTCCACAAATATAGATGTACACTAGATATCTTAAATACCTCAATCTGTATGAAAACCGACCGTGTCACTTTTTTCTACCTACTGTGACGTCTCAAGGGCAAATTAGTGATGTGAATTCCCCGTTGTCCACGCAAAATCGATTCGAATCGATTCTGCAAGTGCAATAAAGCATTTTCTTAATATTCACGGAAAACCGGCTACCACAAAAGATGCGCGCGGAATGTCAATTGGACGGCCAACTCGGAGACCGTGTTCGGACACGCGAAGTAGATGCATTTGCGTGATCTATTTATATCTATATCTGTGATTTCGTCCTTCCAGGCGACCAAACATCAATAAACACTCTAAAAATGCAGTACATCATCCAAACCAACTACGACAAGTTGCCAAACCTCATAGACAAGCATCTGGACTCGATAGAGACCACGCTAAGACCTCTAGTCACGGAGATTCTGGACGCAGACCCCGACCCGAGTGAGGCTGAATTCAAGAAGTTGTTTCGGAAGATCTCCATTTATATTGTATTGGGAAGCGGGTTGGGTAATCCTGCTCTTATAATGGTAAGTTAATTACATCGCGGTATATCTTTAGGTTTCATATATTATAATCTGCATTTATAATAATGATCAGAGAAGTCAAAAGATACGAATCTCACGTGGTTCTGCGGTGTAAGTACGCCTTTTAACACTGCATGTAGACAGACATTCAAATGGCTAGCGCCAAAAACAAAAACATCGCTATGCGGTGTTAAAAACCAATTGTAATTAAGTATGGCATGCAATTTCCCGGGATTTTCGAGAAGTTAGTTACATTGCGCTGCGCCGTATTTAAAGGTAAATATAATTGGGCATTATAGGACGCGCTACTCAGGAGATACCCTACCGCAGGTCGTTTGTATTCTTCCGAGTCTTGATAGGCTCTTTTATTGTAAATAAAATATTAATATTGTATGAGTTTTGAGCGTTCTTCATGGGCGTATCTAGGTTTATGTTTCATGAAGCTCGGCTCGGCAGTTTTACGTTTAAGTGACTGGCATGGAATTTGGAGTCGGTAACTGGAGTGGGCACCAGTCACCAGACCCTTCCGGCGTGTTCACGTTCTACCCGGCTCCCCCCTATTTGGCCCATGGTATTTTTCCAGACCTTAAAAGAAGGCACGGCGGCGCTAGAAAGCGTGTTCTCTCTAGAAGACCTACAGCTCTTCGTGGCGTTGCCTCGCGCGGAGAAGAAAGAGCAGTTGGACGAGCTGATGGCCGTCGTGTCGGGAGTACGGCTCTTCAATCGGGACTGCAAGAAGGGCGGCGACGGGATTCCGGACCGTGAGATATCTACCCCAGTCCGTCAGACAGCAGAACCTTGGTTTCTTCTCACACTAAGGGTGGGATGCACCAATTTACGTAGGTACGTTTACGCCACGTTAAAATGGAGCCGGCAGCTGTCATTCCGGTAGCTTAGTCAAAATGTCTAGACATTCAGATTGTAAAGAACATCGCTTACTATTAAAGATGGTTTGGTGCAACCCACCCTTAAACCGTATACCTACTTATAGTAATGGCATTCTCTCAGTTCGCTCATATTTGGAGCAGCCTAACTAAGGAAGTAGATATCTCCACCTTACAGAAGATCGCAGCTATATAATACCACTACTTGCTTTGTGATTTGAAGTTGTGTCCTTGGTGGTGACTAAGGTCGTCAAAGCTCCTGAGCATGCGATGTAGTTAGCTGTCAACACAACATAAAAAAATGCGGAATAGGGCCCGAATTCGTATAGCGGACTAACTAATAACAACCTAATATCACCGGTTTTCATTCTCTTCACAGTGCCCTTCAATCTAGTGGACGCGGGCAAGGCCTGTCTCTCCGCCTTATCCAACTCGCTCTTCGGAGTAATGCAGCGAGTAAACACGCTCACCGCAGCAATAGAAGACACTGTGGAGATTGAGACTGAGACAGGCAACGTGCTCATCAAGCTACCGACGGACACAGAGCTCACGCTGTAAGCTCAATTGTTACATGAGTTAAGGCCCTATTTATTTAATCGTATGGCTTATTATTTTGGCCTTTTTAAAGTTTGTCACTCTTTAGCACCACCCAGGCCGGGGGACACGTGCAGGGTTGTGGTAGGTAGCTCCTGCGGACGCGAGTAACAGCAGCTAGTTAAGGCCCTATGGTTCGTTGGGTTGACAGCTAGATACAAATGGAAGTCCCTTGGGTACTCTCAACACACTGGCACAGAACAGCTCCAGCGACTTTACTCACCACCTTGTACACAATATCAAATACCAACAAAGCAAGTACTTAACTATAGCGTTGTTACTATTGCTGCGATCTTCGGTGAGGTGGAGGTACTTCTCCAGCTGAGCAGCTCCAAATATGAGCGAGATGCAATTCCGCTGTGCCGTTCCTCTTTTAAGAGTCCGCAGGAAGCTCGGCTGAATTTCACCTTCCCATACAAACGTAGTTACGCTCTCATTTTAAAACTACGTGTTGGATTTTGACGAAACTTTGCATATACAATGACATGAGGTATATCTATGTCTGTAATTAGTTTATATGGTTCCAGTTTATAAAACAAACGAAATACAACAAAAACAAGTTTAGTACGAAAAACTTAATTTCGTTGTATTTTTTTTCCTATGGCATCTGAAGCTACATTAACTAATTCCAGACCTGGATATACGTCATGTCATTGTACATGCAAAGTTTCGTTACAATCCAACGCGTTGTTTTAAAATGAGAGCGTAACTACGTTTGTATGGAGAATCGAGCTTACTGCGGACTCTTAAAACATTGTACGGTTTTATACCACCGTGCCTTATGATAGCAAAACATCATAATCTTTTCCAGAAATCACTACAACCACATGTTCAACCTCCTCACCTTCAACCGGCAATACGAGGTGACGATCCGCCGGCTGCTCAGCGACGTGGAGCTGATGGTGTTCAACGCCAACCAGTATGTGGAGCGCGTGAAGGAGGCGCTGGGGAACTCGCACGCCGCCGTCAAGTACAAGGCGGCTGTGCCGGTTGCTGTGGTCTTTGTGAGTGGCTGTCGATCGTCAAATAAAGAAACTTTCTACTCACGCGCGCTAGTTATGTCGACGCCCGCGCATCTTTACGCTTGGCGCTGTCGTAAACGTCTTCACAACATTTCAATCCAGATGGGAAACTGAACTAGACTTTTTACTTTACCACGTCGGTGGCAAACAAGCTTACGGACCGCCTGCCGGACGCACCAATGTCTCTCATGGCCGACCCTTTGAGAATTTTCTTATATGTAGCTATATACACTCATTTTTTGAAGAACCCCATACTGTAATCCCTTGGGAAAACCTCGGCAGCACATTCCACAACCTGAGCATCCGAGGGGGGAAATTTCTCTGAAACCGTGCGGTACGCGACCATTTAGGCTCCAGGGTGTGACGAGACTTTGCCCAAGGTCGGAATCGGAAAGCCAACGGGCCATCCGAATGAAACGGTCGTGAATGTCACGTTGGAACAATATTACATCCATCCATTAGTCGCAGCGACTTAAGTAGGTGAATTCCCAGTCGCTTAGCTATAGCTAGTGGGTACTTTTTTCAGCCCCTATTCTTTCGTCTCTGGTACACCTGGCGCGGCATGCAGAACATCATGTACCTGGTGTCTACGGTGAACCGCCTGATGTCCGCTCTGGCGAATCTGCAGGACCAGATGCCGATGCCTTATGATGTCCTGGACACTATGCTAGCAGGTGAGACCGTAGTCCCGTGGTCTTCCATGGACTACCTTCAGTGTAGTCACATTTATGTATTTTTCCAATGAGCGCTTTAAGGCCACATGTGTATTTAAACCACCATATTTCATTTATTTGTCTCAGGCAACGAGGCCCATATTTACAAATACCTTATAGACTAACTTACATATACATATCCTATCAATATACAAAACTTATAAGCAAGTAGCACTGTAGTAGTAGTAGTAGTGTGTTGTTGCCAGTGATGACATATGGCACTGAAACGTGGTCGCTTACTATGGGCCTCATAAGAAGGCTCAAAGTCACCCAAAGGGCTATGGAGAGGGCTATGTTGGGAGTTTATCTGCGTGATCGCATCAGAAATGAGGCTATCCGCAGCAGAACCAAGGTAACCGATATAGCCCTCCGAATCGCTAAACTTAAGTGGCAGTGGGCGGGGCACATAGCACGTAGAACCGATGGCCGTTGGGGCGGAAAGGTTCTCGAGTGGCGACCACGTGGGTAGGCCCCCAACAACTCCCGCAAGGTGGACTGATGACCTGGTAAAGGTTGCTGGAGTCCGCTGATGATGATGATAAGTAGATAAATAACACGCTAAGACGGCGACGCGCGGCGCATGTTGTGGGTGTCAAATAACCGGCCTCGAATCGCCGGAAAAGCTTGTCACGTATGTTGTTGACTTATGTTTTATTGTAGTCTTTTTATTGCTTTTCTAAGTGACCTCTAACACTCGGCAGGCAAGATGGTGACCACAGACCAGGAGCGAATGACGCGTCCGATCAGCATCGAGGATCGGCTCAGCATGGGCTCATTGAGGAACTACGTGCATAGCGATAGCTCTAACGGCGAGAACAATGTCCAGGTGCGCTGTTGAATACTGGTAGCGGTTAGTAACGAATAACAATAATAAATAACCTAACCTGGAAAACTAAGGGCGCGTTGCACCAACTTACGCCGGCAGCTGTTTTTCCATAGAAACTTGTCAACTTTTCCATACATTCAGATTTAAATTCATTTGCCACCACCGACTTGAACTCAAGTTTATCCCCATCTAGTGCATTGCATTTAGTCAGGTCTAAAGGCCGCTTATAAGCGAGCATAGCGAGGTTGGATAAGGATACGAGGCTAGCAATCCCTTTTACACCGAGGCATGTATATAGTGCTTTTCTGAAACATCCCATGAAATACAAAAAAAACTACAGGTTTTTTTATAGTTGAATGCCACGATTGGGGCTCGAATTGGCACTAAAACGAAAGAACGTCACTTTGCAGGCTAGACCTCCATTATTGAATGAAATTCACTTATGGACCGGACCTAACGTCTCGACGCATCCTGTGCATGACTGTGTATATATTGTGGTACATACAAAATCTGTGAAATGAACGCCACAAACAGTGAGAGACAGATTTGAAGAGTTTTTGATTTTAGAAGGTTTTATCTAAGGTATATTGATTCTGTTGTCACTGTCAGTACCTCGGGTTCTGCGCGCTATGCCTGTGCGCGGGCGCGCTGGTCCCGGGCAACCCGCGCATCGGCCTCGTCAAGCACGGGCGCCACCGCTACGCGTTCTGCGCGGTCAACATGGCTGCGCGGTTCAGCAAGGACCCGCAACGGTAATAACCTTTTAGAGGCCTTATACCAGGCCCTGTTGCCAATAGGGGTGTAGACACTAAATATAATATAAATACAACTTAGAAAAGTTGAGAAACCCCCGACATTTTCATTACAAAGTCCAATATCTCAAAAACGGCTGAACAGATTTTCATGAAACATGGCTAAGAACACTCGAGATAAAATTATCTATGACACAATAAAAACTAAACGAAAATCGGTTCATCCGTTTGGGAGCTACGATACCACAGACAGATTCACAGATACACAGACAGGCACGTTAAATTTATAACACCCCTCTCTTTGCGTCGGGGGTTAAAAATAATCAATGATGTCGTATTTTGTCGAAGAAGCATTAAAAATGTAGTCAAATGGAGAAATAAGTAACGCAAGAGGTCAAATAGAGGTAATCACGAAGTACAGGGTTTTAAGAAGGGGTATGTTCTGTCCCTTTTCCGCAAAACGCCACTTCATATGAAACGATAGTCATTTACTATGACGCTCGCAGATTGTGACGTCACTAACTGCGAGCGTTTTCTCTCTAACAAGCAATATTAAAACGGTTGTAGCTTCGTAATTCTTTGAATAGTATTTTCGTCACTAGCCATATATGGCATATATGTTTTTGCCTTCTTTTCTTTTGAAGTACCTAATAATAATTTTCGAGTCTACACTCTACACCTGTATTCGGCACCTTATTGTTTTTTTTTGTGGAGAAAACATACTGGTTTATGTGGTATCCACTAAAAGTGCCTGCATCTGCGGATCTCATGCTGAACGCACTGGAGCCGCCCTCACACCTCGCCACGTTTGGCTGGTCCTAGGGTAAAGAGATGTTGTCGCCTTCCCTGGGGTTCTTAAGCGAGTGCCCCGGCCCCCGTCAGAACACTGCTACCCCGATTACCCCCTTTAGTCGCCTACGACAGGCGGGGGAGACCGTAGACCTCTTCTTGTCCGAGCCTACACGGTATGCATTTTAGCCCACCTCATCATCATCATATCAGCCGAAAGACGTCCACTGCTGGACATACTTGGCCTCCCCTAAAGAGTGCCACAATGACCGGCCCTGCGCCACCCGCATCCAGCGGACTCCCGCGACTTTTACCAGGGCATCAGTTCGCCTACCCACGCTGCGCCTTCCGGTACGTGGTCGCCACTCGAGAACCTTTCCGCTTGCAATGTGCCCCGCCCACTGCCACTTCAGTTTAGCGATTCGGAGGGCTATATCGGTTACCTTGGTTCTGCTGCGGATAGCCTCATTTCTGATGCGAGCACACCTCCGGGTGTTAATTCTACCGAACGCGGCTGATACTGCCGGACAGTGTCACGTGGTAAACGGTGCTTGCTCGATCGTCCTACGCGTTCTGCGCATCCAATATGGCGGCCAGGTTCAGCAAGTACCCAGAACGGTATTGCTAAAACTCTCACAGACTTATAGAGCTGGGGAAGTACCTCCGCCTTGCAGAAGACCACAGCCATAATAACACTAGGTACTACTTGCTCTGTAGTAGTGTTGTGTTCCTGGAGGTGAGCAAGGTCGCCAGAGCTCCCGAGAATGCGTTGTGTTGAGAGCGAGGGAATTTGTTCCTTCAGCTGTCAACACGGCGAATCCTCAAACATATCAAGGGTCGGCAACGCCCATTGTTATTCCTTTCCATGCGTCTATAGGCTGCGGTGTCCGCTTACCATCAGGCGGGCCGTACGCTTGTTTGCCACCGTCTTTGTATAAAAAAATATAATAACCTATCGTGGTAGGGGTAAGGATGGTGGCAAGTTTCACAATCTTGCTCATCCATATTGGCTACACGCGTCTGATCTTTTTCTAGTTACGTGAACGAAGTGCTAGATTACGCCCGGAACAACCCGCAAGTGATCAACTTGCTCAACATCTGGCAGGCGGTGTACCACGTGCGTGACGTGGACAGCTTGGTAGTCAAGCATGTGAAGAAGAGTAAGTTTACTTCACGGGAATAAACTGGGCTTTTTTTGCATCATCATCATCAAATCAGCCGAAAGACGTCCACTGCTGGACATAGGCCTCCCCCAAAGAGTGCCACAATGACCGGTCCTGCGCCACCCGCATCCAGCGGACTCCCGCGACCTTTGCCAGGTCATCAGGCCACCTTGTGGGGGGGCCTACCCACGCCGCGCCTTCCGGTACGTGGTCGCCACTCGAGAACCTTTCCGCCCCAACGGCCATCGGTTCTACGTGCTATGTGCCCTGCCCACTGCCACTTAAGTTTAGCGATTCGGAGGGCTACATCGGTTACCTTTATTTTTCGGATACTTGAATTTTTTTTTGGATACTTGAATTTTAAAACCCAGATCATGGGTCTGATGCCGGCTGTACTCTCGGCGAGACACCCCGAGACAGACCCAGAACGAGAGTGGTCTCGCCTCGGTACGTCTCAGTCGCGTGTCGGTTTTTGCGGTCTCGGCCGAGTGTATAGCTGGCATATATAGATTTTCTTGAACTGACGACGACTTGACTTCAGACTTATGGCAGTCAATGAAGTAAGCACGTCTCAGATTCTGATGAAATTCCATCGAAGCAGCAACTAATGGAATACCAATCGAAGGTAATTCTAAGATCCTTGACGAGGGAACTTCTCAAAATATTATCCGTCGATTTTCTCTGCGATAATGAATGCATTTGCTCTTGGAAAGCAGTTCATGTGTAAAGTGGAAAAGATTTTGGCAATGTTCTTGTATGAGGTTTGGCGAAGTCACTACCTACCTACTCAATTAAAGTTTTTTAAAAGTGAATTGTGTTGTTACAGTCAAAGTGCACGACAAGGACATACAGACGGAGACGCACCCGATCCCCGAATATATAGAGAAGAACTACCACTGGGACCTCTGGGAGTGGAAGAGGCGCGCGTGCCAATGGGTACTCATTGACCTCTTTCTTATTTATGTATGGCTGATCAGTGATTATATTTATCTACTTCAAATATGTACAGTTTTCAAGTAAGCTACCGGGTCTTCGGTTAAAGTTTTAAATTCCTCCCCTTGCCCGTTGTATTTGGTAAAAGGGCAGTCAAATACCGTGTGGTGTACAGTACGCTCGAGAGTACGTAGTAGTATGGAGATACTGGCGGCATACTGGTGAATCGCACCAGTTCCATTTGTGCCATAAATAAGCACAGTTCCCAACTCCCGTCCTTATCCGATTCAACATGCACCAAACGCGTCGGGGCTCCTCAAAGCCAGCAGGTCGTGCCTTGAGATTAGGCTTAAAGATGTCTTCAGGGAGAGATCTTGACTCCAATTCAGATGCGCAGGATTCCTGTAGGTGGGAAGTTGGTTCAGGATCATGGAATATCAGCGCTGGAGGGTGGCGGGACTTTCGTCTTGTCTTTTTAAAGTCGGCTAGGTCTTCATGGAGTGTTGGAGGTGGCAATAATGGCCCTCCCCCTCTTTCTTATACCATCGATTCCATCGAACTCGCAAGGGTCTGAACTGAACACTGTACTGTACCGTGTCGCTTTGACGTCATGTTTAAACTGCCATACGAAATTGGCAAACGGATGAAAATTACAAGGTATTAAGGTGTCCAGCTACTTATGACTTAAGAGTTCGACTGTACATAAAGTTATCACTTTACTTCGGAAATAAATAAAAACGTGAGTTCAAGCCGCGTTTGCAACCTGTAGAACAAAAACATGTATACAAAAAAAAAAAAAAAAGAGTCAAAAATGGTGTATTTTATACATTACATTGCGAATTAAAGGGCCAACATGTCTTACAAGCTAACCAGAGGACCGAACGCCCTTTACGCGCGCCCCAACGCGCAGGCACTTTGCCCTTCAGAACATTTCCCCTTTGCGTGGCAGATTTTTGCGTCTTCAGAACCTTTTGCGAGTTCAGCTGCAACTTCTCTCCAACATGGAACAGTTACGTATCGACCAAACTGTGTGAGGCAGGGGAGCGGTGTGCAGGAAAACTACCAATAGCATCACCAGCCTCGATCATGCATCTTTTCCTATTGATATTTTTTTCTTCGCACCGCTCCGTTCGTATATCTCTGGATCATTCATATGAGCCGACTCACTTGAAAAAGGGGGGACAACGCGTCCGCAGGAGCTACCTACCACAACCCTGCACGTGTCCCCTGGGTGGTACTAAAGAGTGTCAAACTTTAAAAAGGCCAAATAATGAATGCCATACGATTAAATAAAGAGTGCCACAATGAGCGGTTCTGCGCCACCCGCATCCAGCGGACTCCCGCGACATTTCACAGGTCATCACTGTCATCAGTCCACCTACACGGCTATCACAAGACGGCGCGCGATTTCTCTCGTCTTTTCTCGCACTATCCGTCTCTCTTATTAGAACACTTAGAGAGACGTATAGTGCGAGGAAAATCGAGAGAGCTTGCGCGCCGTCTTGTGATAGCCGTGCAGACCCCGTATCATGGTCGGCCTTATCACACGATAAGTGACAAGATGGAGCGTCCGTCACTGACTAACACCGATGGAACGAGACGGACGCTCTATCTTTTCACTTATCGCGTGATAAGGCCGACCATGATACGGGGCCTGGTGGGTGGTCTACCCACGCTGCGCCCCTTCGGCCGTCTACAGAACCGGAGTTTCGGAACTGGTTCCGTACGAGGCTTTTAAATTACTTGTATGGAACTGGTTCCCTACGAGGCTTTTTTTTTACTTGTATGAAACTGGTTCCGATCAAGTAATTATTATATTTCATCAGCCGTGTACGGAACTCATGAGTAAAGACACAGCGAGCGGACGCAGAAGCGAAAGGACGCCTAAGTTATTTTCATAAAATATTTTGTATGAGTAAACTCTATGTCAGCCTTTGTGTAAAATCCTGGCTGCAATTAGTTCGTAAGTCTTTAAAAAAATAAAATAAGGAGCATGATGTCAATCAATCACTACTGTCATTTGGAGTGTGGCTCATATTTTCCGAAAATCATTTTTTCTTCGTGCCAATTATTCCGTTTCCATAATTTCCCGGTGTAATTTTTCTCCAGTCCCCTATTTTCTTGGTAGTTATTATTCCGTTCATATATTTTCCCAGTGGCTTTTTGCCCCAATATTTTATTTTCCATGGGAATTTTATTCCATTCCCATATTTTCCCAGTGCTCATAAATATTATTAATATTATTATTCAAATGGTATAATAATAATATCTTGTTACCTCTACTTTATTTATACTAGTTTAAGAGAGACTCTACGGCATTTAGCTACACCGAGGTACAAAGACGAGCGAAGCGAGGAGGAGTGTTAGGTGAACTGCGAACTACAGCGCGCGAGCTGAGCGAGCGTAGCGAGCGTGCCGCGGTAGCGGCCTGCGAAGCGCCAGAACCGATTTTTTTTTTGTAATATTTACATAGGTAAGCACAAAAGTCCAGGTGATTATCTTATATGAGGAAGTGAAGGTTTCGATTCTGGCGCTTCGCCGGCCGCTGCCGCGGCACGCTCGCGCGCTGTAGGTCGCAGTTCACCTAACACTCCTCCTCGCTTCGCTCGTCGTCGTACCTCGGTGTAGCTAACTGCCGTAGAGTCTCTCTGAAACTAGTATAAATAAAGTAGAGGTAACCAGATATTATTATTATACCATTTGAATAATATTATTTATGAGCACTGGGAAAATATGGGAATGGAATAAAATTCCCATGGAAAATAAAATATTGGGGCAAAAAGCCACTGGGAAAATATGGGAACGGAATAATAACTACCAAGAAAATAGGGGACTGGAGAAAAATTACACCGGGAAATTATGGGAACGGAATAATTGGCACGAAGAAAAAATGATTTTCGGAAAATATGAGCCACACTCCCCAGTGACACGGCCTTCATGCCAAACCTTTTTCGGTGAACAAGGTCTCACAGTTATATACAAATAAATTAAAAGCCATGTACAGAACCAGTTCCATAAAAGTAAATTAAAAGCCTCGTAGGGAACCAGTTCCATACAAGTAATTTAAAAGCCTCGTACGGAACCAGTTCCGAAACTCCGGTTCTGTAGACGGCCGAAGGGCGCTGCGCCTTCCGGGACTCTGGTCTTTCATCCTTAATTTTTATCTTCAATTCCCAGGCAACTATAGTGAACTGCCGCACGAAATCCACCCAAACGTACTACAGCCACCTCCGCGCTGAAATCCACTGTCAGACTGTAGAGCCAAGAGACAAGTGCTATCAGACCAAGAAGGACACTGGCATGACGACGGACCATGGCAATAACTTCATCTGGGGACTGCGGGGGAAGGTTGGGTACGGGCAACACTGGATGGACTTCAAGCAGAAATATACTTCGGAGAAAATTAAACGTAAGGCTTTCCACTGTCAGAGTTATAGAACCAATTAAGAAACGAATGCGATTTGGTATCTGATGAGAAGTAGGACACAAAACACACACTCAAATCGGTCTATCCGTTTGGGAGCGACGCTGCCATAGACAGTTAGGTTTTTAATCTTCATACCTCACGTACGGAAACCTACACGACAATTTTCTTAACTCTCGACGCAAAGAGAGGTGTATCTGTCTGTGGTATCGTAGCTCCCCAACGGATGGGCCGATTTGAATGCGGTTTTTTTTGTGTCACAGATAGTTTTATCCCGAGTGTTCTTAGCCATGTTTCATGAAAATCTGTTCAGCCGTTTTTGAGATATTGGACTTTGAAATGAAAATGTCGGGGGTTTTTTAAGTTTTCTGCGTTGTAGTTATTTTCTGTAATAATACTAATAATTATTATGAACCTTGCTTGAAAGCGTGAAGATGACTGACAGCGCTCGCCATAACAGCTATAGGTGTTCTTGGTGCCGTCGAAACGCGTAATTTTTAGGTGTTTATAACTTATTCTTTTTTTTTTTTTTTTTCGACGCTAACGACGCATATGATATAACCGCACCGCATGTTCAACTCCAACGACTGAACCTCGAGCAACCTTCTTGCATTGACATAAGCTTTAACTCCGCACTAAATGTCTTGTTGATTTGGCGTGTGGGTAAGGACCAAATTCTTAGCCAGCTTAACTCACTCAAGTAAATTTTCTAAGAAAGTTTTCCGTAAGTTTTTGTGTCACAACGGAACTTTTTTCACTTCTTCAGTTTGTATGGCTAACTACCGACTAAACAGGCTAACTACTGACCACGAATTTGGTCCTTACCCGTGTGGTTGACAACTTTTCTCTTTGACAGAGCGTTGAAAAGGTACTCAATATGATAATCGCCCTTCAAATCTGGCTGCTCTGATAATCCTTATTTTCAGCTCAAACATTCACGGCCTGTACTTGGCCATGCGAGCCCGCTACTCCGACTGACTCCTCCGAGACAGATTTCCAAGATGGAAAACCTCAGATCAACACCGCTGTCAAAACCGCTCGTACTAAGGAAATTGGACTTTAGCGCTTTGATAACAAAGTCTGATTTTGAAGCAATCATGACAAATTAACAACCATCTTAAGGAAACTAATGTAAATTGGACTTTGGCGCATTGTAAACAAGGTCTACACTCTTGAAGCTGCAACGCAGTCAGCCACTTGACTCTCTTGAAGGGGACTTGAATTGGACTTTCGTGTTTTATAAATAAGGTCTAGGTTTGAAGTAATAATATAAATGTTCGTATCGCGGAAGCTACGCAGAAATCGATGCTCGTAATGGCCGCTCCACACGATGGGCCATCCTGACCCATCATACAGGACGCGGCTATGCGGTAGAACGAGACATAAATATGTCTTACTCCCTTTAACGCATAGTTGCGTCCTGTATCGGGATGGCACATGCATCGTGTGGAGCGGCGATAATGATCCAAAAAAGTCTAAGATTGGATTCGAGTACACTCGATTATATTATGTAATTGTAAAATAAATCATGATCTTTTTTAGAAAATATTTATTAATCTTATCTTTGTAACGTGTAATTAAAAGTTTGTTTCGAACAATTTTGTATGAATAGAATACCTACCGGTATTCGGTAGGTTCACATAGTAGAGTTACCTCAATGATAGCCACGTTAATCACCTGACCCCGATCACCCAGGGGAATTAGCGGCAATTATTGTATATTTAACTAGGCAGAAATTATAATGTTCGGTTATGGCGCTAGCCGGACGCTACCGCGTCACGCTCCCTTCGCTCGCTCGGCTCGCGCGCTGTAGGGTCGCAGTTCGCCTAAACGTTTTTTTTTCCCTAGGGGATCAGGCTAGGGGATTAACGTGGACAACAGCATGATAGCGATGTTACGGGTTAACAATTTTCCAACTACTATACTATTTTTTTTTTCAAGATTAGAATTATCTGTCAAACGGGTAAACAAAGAAGCAGTAGTCGTAAACCTTCCTTCTTCGATTTCGACCGATACCACTGAATTTCTCGGAACATACGAGTACATATCATTTGATATTTACCGATAGCTGAACGCAAAGTTTTCACACCTATTACTAATTTGTTGGCAAAACTGTAAGTTATAAGTGTTTATAAGCAAGATGGCGGCAATAGAAATAAAATAAATAGAAATCACAACCGACTCAACCGACAACAATATGAACTCGAATGAAAAACCCACATGAGTGATAGTTGACAGATAGTGACAGTGACGTTTAAAAATAGACCATTGTGTGAGAACTCTGCCTCTTTGGGTTTTTTAATGTACAACCTTTCCATGAACCATTCCATTTTATACCCTTTTTTATACAAATAAATATATGATTGATTGATTGATTGATTGATGAAAAATTGCAAACGCAATTTATTAAAATTCTTATCTTTTCATCTTAGAATATAAATTAACTTATATTATGTTTCTTATCTGTTCACAACACTGAGTAATGTATGTATTAATAAAACATGATAATAAATAAGTAATATTTATTAACTCGTATTCACTGTTCGATCCGCAGAATGTGCCCGATAAAAAACCTTATATCTCGTTCTGCAAAGGTCTGTCTAATGCTAAAAAAAACAGAGTATAACTAACTGCTTTTATAATAACTCGAGATGCTGCCGCTTTTTTATTCGAATCTACGACTAAACTCGAGTTGATTTTAGATTCTAATTCGAGTATTTGTTTTTTTTTTTATAAAAGGCTGTCCAGTGATTGACCCCTCTAAGATGGTAAGCGACGACAGAGCCTAATGCCGGCTGTACACATGGGGCCAACGTTGGCGCGTGAGCAGGATGCAGCTATGCAAACGCATGAGAACGAAATAAAGCCCTCTTCCTCTAACGCATAGCTGCATCTGCTCAAGCGTCAACGTTGGCCCAATGTGTACAGCCGGCTTAAGATGAAGCTCACTGGTTGAGTAATAGCCTAGAATTCGACAAATGACACGCCCGTCGCTATATTGACTTAACCCTTGGGGTGCCGATGTCATAGTTTATTACTTCAATCGCCCCAGAACGGTTTGAACCTTAAGGGGATGCCTTGATTCGAGTCGACCACGCCCCCTTAACAGAGACACGCTTATGCTTTCCACGCACGAGAAAAAGAGATGCAACACTCTTCGGAAATGGCTTTTTTAGACAAATTTCGATAAATACCTAACTTAGTGAAGTTTTATTTATATTTCATTAAGTGAGATTTTAGATGAGATAAAATAATATAGTATTAACTTGATTTTGTCGTAAAATAATGTATTGTTTGAGTAGGCTGAGTAAAAAAAGGAAAATATAGACCCAGCTTTGGATTTTTTTTCTATAGCGCAAAGTTTAGGCAATCATGTATCGATTAAATCAGATCAACAATCATATAATCGAATTTAAACTTTCGTGAGACATGTTGAAATAATACTAACAATTACACGGTTCAACTCACGTATTCAATGTCACTACGGGCGACATGTTTCGAACTTTCGGGAGTTCCTCTTCAGGATGAGTGTTTTCGCGGCGGTGTCGCTTGTATCACACACATGCACAAGCGACACCGCCGCGAAAACACTCATCCTGAAGAAGAACTCCCGAAGAGTTCGAAACATGTCGCCCGTAGTGACATTGAATACGTGAGTTGAACCGTGTAATTGTTAGAACAATCATATAGTCAAGAATCATATATCTGAAAATCAGACCTTATTGTTTCTTAATCTAGTCAGAACGTCGTTTCAAAGCACGCGATAATTTCCAATTCACCCCCTTAACTTTGAGTTTTAGACTTAAGTTTCAAACCGTTCCGGGCGGATCCGAAACAAGGCAAAGGTTCAACCGACGCAGTAAAAAAATTACATCTTACTTTAAAACTACGTCTATCTCCTGGTGACACTAAGAAGGTCCCTGGCCTCTCTAGCCAGGGTGATGTCTTCAGCCCTCTGTTGGAGAGACAGGGCCTCGGCCCGAAGTGACTCCAAGGTTGAAGCCAGTAGCTGCAAGGATTTCGGGTAGCAAGCTTCTGGCACTGAGATTTTGCCGAAATTCGCCTGAAAATGAAATGTGATCATGACGGCCTAGGACAATCGAATTTAAACTTTCGTGAGACATGTTGAAATAATACTAACAATTACACGGTTCAACTCACGTTCTGTCGGAGGAGATGACCTCCTGCCGCAATCTCACACAACTACTCCAGCGCTAGACTGCCCCCCTCCACCCGCCCTGTCGGCGCGTGCGTCACGCGCCGCTCGGCGTTCGGAGCGAGCGCGGGCAGTGATACAAGCGACACCGCCGCGAAAACACTCATCCTGAAGAAGAACTCCCGAAGAGTTCGAAACATGTCGCCCGTAGTGACATTGAATACGTGAGTTGAACCGGGTAATTGTTAGTATTATGCCTAGGACAATCTTCTAATTTTAATAGACGTCTAGTCTGTGGTACTATGTTTCCATTGCCGCTCTGATAATAAACTTCAGAAGTTCAGAGCAATCACTTTTCATGCATGTGTCTTGACGTTATAAGCGAGCGACGTGCGGGAGGCAGATCCCGGCGCCCGCACGCCACGCATGCCCCGTTATCGTCACACCCCTGCACCCGCGCACCGCGCAGGCGAGGACTGAGGTCGACCTATAGTAAGTAGGTACCTACTATCGTGGACACCAATGTTGGAACTTTCTACGGCTAATGTAATAAACATTCATCATCATCAACATATCAGCCGAAAGACGTCCACTGCTAGACATAGGCCTCCCCGAAAGAGTGCCAAAGTGACCGGTCCTGCGCCACCCGCATCCAGCGGATTCGCGCAACCTTTACCAGGTCATCAGTCCACCTTGTGGGAGTTGTGGTGGGCCTACCCACGCCGCGCCTTCCGGTACGTGGTCGCCACTCGAGAACCTTTCCGCCCCAACAGCCATCGGTTCTACGTGCTATGTGCCCCGCCCACTGCCACTTAAGTTTAGCTATTCGGAATCCGAATCGCTAATAACCATTAATTGGAAATGCTACGGTAGCCTAGTGGTTCAGGCATGCGGCTGCCAAGCGGCGGTCGTGGGTTCGAATCCCGGCTCGTACCAATGAGTTTTTCGGAACTTATGTACGGAATATTTACCGTTAGCTTTTCGGTGAAGGAAAACATCGTGAGGAAACCGGTCTAATCCCAATAAGGTCTAGTTTTCCCTCTGGGGTTGGAAGGTCAGATGGCAGTCGCTTTCGTAAAAACTAGTGCCTATGCCAAATCTTGGGATTAGGTGTCAAAGCGGACCCCGGGCTCCTTTAGGGGCATAACCGGGAACAACGCTAGGAGGATGATGATAATAACCATTAATTGGAATAAATGTCCCAATCGTAGGAATAGGTATAATGAATAAAAACTCAAGGACTAAAACGATTGAAAAATTTATCGCTACGAGTGGAAGCCACGATAGCTTAGTTGGCAAGACCAGCGCACGGAATCAATTCCCGTTCGCGGCAAATAAATTCTCCATCCTTAATTTTGATTGAAAATAAGATGTAGATTAACGGCCGTTAAACGTTCTACTAGCCCATTTTAACTAAAATGGCGTTAATATTCGTATGTCCTTATCTGTCACTTTGACATTTGTGTTCGTAAGAAAGGGACAAAGCACATTTTATTTAGCAGAGGCATTTTAAATTTGATGAATAAGGGGGTTAGTTGTCACCTTGGCTTGCTCACAGCTCTCCTCATAAGCAAACACTTTCTGCGCCATCTGCCGCACCAAGTCCTGGATATTTTCCGGATTCGGATTCTGCAGCCTCAAAGACTCCCTCGAGCACGCCAATTCCCTCCTCAACTCATCCATAAACTTGTTATTACGGTTTATTTTCGCCTGCAACACGTCGTTTTTCTGCGTGAGTTTCAGAAGTTGGTACTCTTCTTGGAGTTCTTCGGATAATTCTCGGGAGCGACGGAGGGATATGGCGATAGGATCGAGTTGGACGATGTCCAATGCTTGCTGTTGTTCGGCGGCTCTTTGGAGGAGTAGTTGGCATTTTTGTGGGAGAGCGTCGATGGATACGTTGAGTTTCGATAGCGTCTCTGTGGTTACTGTTGCTGGTGGGTAAAATTGGAAAATTAAATTTTAAATATTAAAGGCAAAATAAACGTATCGACGGCGAAGTACCATGAACTCCTATATTCGAAAACCTAATTTACAGTACGCTAATTAGACACTACTTACGTCTAAGTACTGTAAAATGAGGTTTTCGTATATAGGAGTTCATGGTACTTCGCCGTCGGTATCAAAGTTGAAGGAAAACCTTATTTTAGCACAATAGTACATTACATTCTTAACCAGAGTCCCTGATTTATTTTCTTTAATCTATGTATGTAATGACTGTTTTGTGTACCTAGTAAATAAACTCTTTTAAGCCTAGTTAATAACTGTTTAATTTTCTCGGAATCACAGTTGACAACCACTTAAACTGGAAGGCACACATTGTCAAAATCTGCAACAAACTAGGCCGTTTTGTATTTGCGCTCAAAAGGCTGAGAGACACTGTATCAACTGAAGCAGCATTAACGGCTTACCATGGTTATGTATCATCTGTCCTTGGTTATGGGTTGATATTATGGGGAAACGCAGTGGAAGTGGACAGAGTTTTCAAGATACAAAAAAAATGTGTCAGAGTCATAAGTACGAGTAATTCATGGTGGGACGAAAGTTGCGTGTCACTTTTCAAAAAGCATAAATATTTCCCTTTGCCTTGCCTGTACTTGAAACAAATATGTAATTTTGTTAGGTCACATCCCTCGTATTTTAAAACACGTGGCGAAGTTCTCGAAAGGCAAACACGGCAAAAAGCTATGAACCTTTTGTATCACCCTCGAAGTCACAAAATTATATGCAAGAAAAACGTATACAATATGTGCATTGTTATTTACAACCACCTACACCTGCCAGAGGAAATAAAGATGTTAGCAGGAAACGCCTTTAAACACAGTCTAACAAACTGGCTTCTGGAGCGGTGTTTTTATAGCGTTAAGGCGTATCTCGAGCATCAATAGTATTAGAATTTGTAGCATATAGTTATATAATTTTATTCTGCCTCTTTGATTATGATTATGCCTATTATGTAAATAATGTATATTAATTCAATTTGATATTGTATAGTTATTTTAATTTATGTTTTCTCTTTGACAATTTAATTCACACATACATATTTGCACGCTTGCTTGCAAGCTAGATCGGATATCCATCATTCAAGTTATCATCCCATTTACCCCACTCTCATCTCTTATGGGTTGTGTTAACAGGAAAACTATTTAAGCGACTAAGCAAGTACATAAATGCCCATTACCAAGGACGATCTGGTAGCGCACTGCTTAAGTTCCGTGTGGAACAGGCACAGACCATATATCCTAAAGACCCCGCTTAGCCTAATTTTTACTTACAAACAAAGCTGCCATACTTGCGGGGCGCGGGGGACGTCTAGTGCGCTGTGATTGGTGCATTCAAGGCCGCGCACGTAAGTGATTGGTCCGGTGTCTTAAATATAGAGTGAATTCACCGTATGTGGGCAGAGGGGGTCGCCCGACTAAGCGACGTCTATAGGTTTACTGGTCTGTGGGAACAGGTAACCTTTTCCTTCCAAGGTTTTCTTTAGTTGAAAATGTGTTAGCTAATAATTTTGAGCCTGTGCTTAATTTATCGCGGTCACCGTGACCAAGACAGCGGTTTTTTTTGTTAAAACTGAAAATATTGGCATTTATTTAATAAATTTAACGTGTTATAATATTTAAAATAAGTAACACTCACGTACGCTGTACGTGAGTGTTACTTATTTTTTGAATTCACTACAAATTAATCATAATAATAGTATATTTAAACATCCCTGTACTGTGTCTATGCAAATAAATAATTTCATTTCATTAAATAATAATTACTAAGATGGGTAATCAGGGCGGTAAAAAAAATCTTAGATCGTAGATATTTGAGCGATAGATACGCGATCGACGGCTTGTTAGGGTTCCGTAGCCAAATGGCAAAAAACGGAACCCTTATGGATTCGTCATGTCTGTCTGTCTGTCTGTCCGTCCGTATGTCACAGGCATTTTACTCGAAAACTGTAAGGTGTATTTGAATACAATTTTGAGGATAGGTGTATTTGTTAGCCGCTAGTTTTGTAGTTAAATTACTCAAAAAAAATTTTTTAGGGGTGCACTCCATACATACAACTGAAAGTAAAAAAAAAGTTTTCATTGCAAGCCCACGTGTGGCACACAAATCGATAGCCCTTTCAAAATAAATATAAGGTTTCTCAGCAATTTTTTTGATTAGGTGAATGGAGTCGGAGATAATCGCCCCGAAAGTCACTAAAATTGTGTCCCCCCCCCCCCCCCCCCCCCCCCCCCTCTAATTTTTGAACCGTGTATTTTAAAAATATGAATAAAATCATGGACATAGGGCTTATTAAATTCTTTCAGCGGAAATTGTTTTGAACACGATCGGTTAAAAGGTATTTGAGATATTTCTAAAAAACTGCCTTCCTTAAAGAAAAGGACGTAAGTGCCATAAGATTTCAGTGACTATACGACCTTTTTAATAGGCACGTTGTGCGTGGTCCAACATGCACTTGGCCGCTTTTTAATACCGCCCGTGCCAAGTTGAAAATCGGTTGAGCCGTTTAATCGCGATTGAGTAACAAATATCCAAACTATAGCATTTATAATATTATGTTAGTAGGATTTATGTATGTATGTATTGTATGTATGTATGTATTTATAATTATAATTTACAATTATAATTTCTTATAATATATAATTTGTAATATTAGTAGGATGGATGAAAGTAAGGTTGATTTTTAAAGGTATATATACTGTTACAAAAGTCCTTCTCACGCTATATTCAACTAAAGTTGGGATAAAGGAAGGGGCAAATAAATACATCAAAACCGTCTAAATATTAATCTATTCGCTACATCAAACTACTTCTATACTAGGAAAATCAACAAGTGTCTCTATCCTCTTAGCAACATTGAGAAGCATCTCTTCAGACAAGTTCGGACCCATGAGCTGAACAGACAGCGGCATCTTGTTCTTTGACAAACGGATTGGTACTGACACCGCTGGCACTCCAGCCATGTTCGCAGGCTGTGTACAATAGTCCTGGAATGCACACTGGTCCCGGTTATGTTTAGATACAAACTGATCTAGCAATGGTGCATCAGACAATGTTGTTGGAGTCAAAAGTATATCAACCTTGTGGAAAACCTTCTTAAAGTCATCTGCAATCATTCTACGCAGCTTCAAAGCCTTTATGAAGTATTTTTCGTAGTTTCTAGTCAATAAAAAGTAGTTGCCAGCGAATATTCTGGATCTGACAACATTGTTGAAGCCTTCAGAGCGGGATGAAGCGTAAAGTTCTTCCGTAGAGTAATCCTCTTTGGTTCTCAGTCCGTATTCTATACCATCGTACCTGGCCATGTTACTGGCTACTTCGCATTGGTTTAAAATTGAATATACCGCTATTGATACTGATGTGTTTGGCATAGAGACAGTTTGAACCGTTGCTTGTTCATTCTCTAACAAGTTTGTTACTAGTCTCCAAGTGTCTATGACATCTTCTGCCATTCCTGGACAATGGTACTCTTTCGGGATTCCTATTTTGATTCTCGACATGTCAAAATCATTATTCACTGATATAGGAGTGAAATCACTTTTAATGGTAGTTGAATCTAATTCATCCGGTCCCGCTATACAGTTTAATATATTGACAGCATCTTCTACTTTTCTCGTCATAATGCCTGGTACATCCATTGAATTTACTAGAGGTATCAAACCATATCTAGAAACCAGTCCATATGTAGGTTTGAGACCGATAATTCCACAAAGAGCTGCCGGATTTCTTGTGGAACCGCCAGTGTCTGATCCTATAGCAGCCACACATGCCCCAGTGCTGACAGCTACAGCGCTGCCACCGGAGCTCCCTCCGGCGATTCTCCAACAAGCTTTATATCCCCATGGGTTACGAGTCGGCCCAAATATAGAATCAACTGTACCAGCCCCCATTGCAAACTCATCTAGATTACATTTTCCTATGAGACAAGCCCCTGAATCGCGCAGTCTTGAGTATACTGTGGCGTCATAGGTCGGTACGAAGTTCTTAAGCATGTTTGAGGCACAGGTAGTGCGAATGTTTTTCGTGCAGAAATTGTCTTTCATAGCAATGGTAATACCGTCCAAAGGTTTGGTTTTTTTGTCGATATAGAAGCGTTTTTCGCTCTCAATGCCATGGTTTTCGGCTATTTCTTCGGTTAAAGTCACAAACGCATTTAAATCACGGTTTTGTTTGGCACTTTGTAAACAGAGGTCTACGAAACTTGTAGGTGTTAAAAGTTTGTCGAGGTAAGCTTTGTGGATTTCTTTTATAGTGTATGTTGTCAATTTATTCATTTTCAGACGATTTAATTGAAAATAAATTGAATAGATTCTCACAGAATTTCGGCATTAGGTTAGAATGAAAATACTAGATGACGTATAATGCGACTAAATGGCGTACAGGTATTGACGTAACATTTGATTAGACCTTGGTATCTTTTGTACTTAGTTGCATTGTCAAACGATATCATTTTCATTTATTTTACTCACCGCTGGCTAATCGTTCTTGCTTATCCTTTTCAGCTATTTGTAAATGCATTTTCATTAAGTGATCACAAACGACGGAGGTGTTATCCATTATTTGACTCATATTGGACTTTTTTTACATAAATACAGCAAAGAATGAAAACGTTTAAAATTCAAAACTGACATCTCAGCAATGGTAAGGGGGAGAAGTGGGGGAGAGGGAGATAACGAGTCTTAGAGTATATACCTACAGAGGCGACGTAAGTGTCGCCACAATGAGGGACGGCAACAAAGTAGATGATTCCCGTGGGGTGGCCATGTAACTAAAAATTACCCCATCGCTTCCATATGTTTATTTAAAATAATGCGCTTTTATTGTAAGTAGTTTTTACTGAAGCTTTACACACATTCACTGCCTAGCAGGCGCTCTGTTCGCAACCACTAGTAATATTCAGCTTAATAACATGAAATATGATTCTAGTAACAGAACATGACATGTAGGTAATTAATAGTCCTTGTGCAAGCGGCTTACCTGGTAGTTTCTTATCAGCACAGTTATGACAGGACGCCCGCGAGCTGTGTTGCGGCGAGGTAGACTATCCGTCTCTTTCTAATCGTTCTAACTAGAAAGAGACGGACAGTCTACCTCGCCGCGACACAGCTCGCGGGCCGTCCTGTGATAGCCGTGCTGATCTACTTAATTATTATAAAGCCTGAATCACACTGGCGCGGCCTGCGGTGGCGGTTCATAGTAAACTTGACAGTTAGTGTCAAATTTACTATTGACCGCCACCGCAGGCCGCGCCTGTCTGTGAGAGGCTTAAAGTCTCTCACAGACTGGCGCGGCCTGGCCGCGGCGATCAATGGTAAACTTGTCATTAGCTGTAAAATTTACTATTGACCGCGATGCAGGCTTAAGGCGGGAAAAATAATGACACTAAATACCGAAATGAGACACAACCATATTAAAAAACATTAACTATTCAAATATTCAAATTATTACAGATTAATGATAAAGAGCTCTGCTCGGGTAAAAATATGCTGAGAACGATTTTTCCCAGATATGAGACCTAGCTAGATCGATTTTTTTTATGAGGCACAGCGTGGGAGGCCCCCTACAAGGTTGACTGATGACCTGGCAAAGGTCGCGGGAGTCCGCTGGATGCGGATGGCGCAGGACCGGCCATTTCGGCTGATATGATGATGAGATAGATTTTTCGCCCCCATAAACCCCTATACTGCAAATGCCATCAAAATCGTAAGAACTGTTTTCGAGAATGCGATCACAAATATATATATGTAGCCATAACCCAAATACTACGCGCACGCGCATCCTCATTTAGTGGAAACCTAGAAAAAAAAACATATTATTTTACATAAAATTTTTCAAGCAAAGGGCTTATAGAAAATTATGATTCATTCTAAACCGTCGATCGTCTTTACTTATTACTAGCTGTCCACGCGTCTCCTCTCCACCCGCGTAGTAGAAAGAACACAAGCGGAGGCGCAGATGCAGGATTAAATAAAGCCAGATGAAAGAATTTTTGAAATCGGATGAACAGTCCGAGATTACTCGCTACATAAAAGCTTATCTTTACTATGAGTACAGAGTAAATATACGTATATAAGAATATATCCCATCCATTACATACGAATGTTATGTAATAACAAGTACGAGAATTTTGTTAGAGTATAAATTACCCGAGAAATCGGGTATTTTTAAGTTGTATTGGCTGGTATCCCTAAAATGATTGCAAAGAAGCTAAATCGAGAAGACATTCTAACACCTCTCGCAGCTTACCATAAACAATCTACGTAATTTGGGCGGATACTTTGTCAACAAACATTTTCTTGTACAATGTAAACAATGATGTTATTTCTATTGTAATCGTCAAAT
This sequence comes from Epinotia ramella, assembly GCA_947578815.1. Lineage (NCBI taxonomy): Eukaryota > Metazoa > Arthropoda > Insecta > Lepidoptera > Tortricidae > Epinotia > Epinotia ramella. The sequence continues at coordinate 1,887,392 of OX388221.1, forward strand.
TTTACAAGATTTTGAGCGTAATGTAATTTTACCATGCTATTTTTACGTATTGCGTATACAGAAAAGTGAAAGATGTTCTACTTACGTGTGAAAGGTTATATTTTCATCACATTATTCCGACCGGCTTTTACAGCCAAGCACGCAACAATTAACCATTTTCTTGGCACAGACGGAACACGAGATACCTTATCGTGCGTAAATTACTTTTAGGACACTATTTTATTCACAATAATATTAAATATTTCGGATTCGTATGCAGCCACGCGCGAGCATTGACAGCATTGTATGCCACAACTGTTGTGCCAAATAGAAAAAAAGTGGAACTATGACAAGGATAACGAATGATATATCTCTGTCTGTCACACTTATCGAGATTTGTATGCTACCAGCTCGCTCGCACGTGGTATTATTATTACCATAGCCTGTCCATACTAAATTATAGGTTCATGTAACGAGTCGTAGGGGACGTCTAAGACGATTTTTAAAACGCTGCAAACTGTCAAATGATATGATTGTCAGAACGATAAACCATAACAGCATTGGTTTTCTCCAATGGCAACCCTAGCCTGTCAAACAACAAAAAATTGCAAAATAGATTTCTGATTTAGTACGCTGAGTGTATTTATTTAATAACTGATAAAAACGAACATAAAAGCAATAAAGAAGCCGTAGTGTTTATCGTATAAATGTAATACATTAGAATTAAAACATAATTTCAGCACAGAATGGCTCATTTACAGTATATGCCCGGTGATCCCCGGTTAGTCGATCAATTAGTTTACGAGTTAAAATCTAAAGGAATCTTCGACCAAGTAAGTTTTACCACTTTCAATACATTTTACCATACGAAATCTACTACATGTCATGCGTATACTTGTTCTCGATACTCAGTATTCAGTTTTATACATACAAATCGATTATTTACAACTTCAATCGTAAGTTGGTAAGATCAATAATTTCACCATGTTGTAATCAAACTCTTCAAGAATTAATAAGTTTACATTGGAATGCTGATTTACAATACTAAATATCATTTCTGGATTCGTATGTAAAAAAGCAGACACAGATTCAGAGAAATGAGGTTAAAAACACTAAAAGAAAGTAATTATGTTATTAGTGAGTAGTTGCTGTCTGCCATTACAACAGATAAAATGGCTCGGGTTCCTTACTAGACTTATTATTTTAAATCAAGTCAGCCTATTATAAAGTCAATCATGCAACTGCAAGGTCTGCAAGTCCATAAAACCAACATTTCCTTGAAATTGGTCAAATTCATCCTTGTCTTGATATTTCAGTAATGTTATAATGGTTTTATAAGTTCTTAGTACTTAAATGTATGTGATCAAGCTCAGATTTATTTATTTAATAATAAATGTTAGGTTAGATTGATTGGCCTTGATTGACCATTTGGGCTGTGATGATATAAGTATTGACCCACTTTTTTATAAAACTGTCATTGGAAATGTTATAATTATTAAATAAATACATAAAAAATACAATTTTGAATAGATTTGTCTAATTGTACTGTCATTCTATAATTCATTAACAGTGATTGAAGGTCATTGTTAATTTTATGAACAAAAGCATGCTATAGATTCTCTTTTATTCTACAATGTTTTAAACATTTGCATGCAATAATCCCATGCATTATTTTATTACATTTTTGTTATTGAAACCACTGTTTATTTCTCAAGGAACATTATTTTCTTAGGGTTTTCTTTTCATGATCTTGAATCCTATAATACATTACTAAACTCATACTCATTCAAGTATTCATTATTCCTAGGCAAAATAATATTGAATTGTCGTCCAAACTATACTTATACCCAAAATTTCAGCTCAATCACCGGGAAGTGGGTCAAATTTAACTTGCAAGATTTGTTTACAGACAGACAACGGGACAGGTGAAACTAAATAATAGCATGTAAAATATGAATAATTTCCAGTTCCGCAAAGACTGTATCTCGGACGTGGACACGCGGCCGGCCTACCAGAACCTGCGGCAGCGCGTGGAGAGCTCCGTAGCGCTGTTCCTGTCGCGACAGACCTGGAAGCCCGACCTCAACAAGAACCAGCTCCGGGAGAAACTGAGGAAGCATATACTTGAGTATGTTTTACGCAGTGTTGCTGCAAAGCTAAGACCTTCTATTATTGGTAATTGAAGGCATTGTAGCTTCTCGAATCAGGATTTATCAAACGTCATCATCATCAGCCTTTATGCTTCCCACTGCTCATGAAAGAGGGATTACTCTCTTCTTTCTTTATTTGTGTCATGGTATGTCTTCTTGGAGGAGCTACGGTAGCCTAGTGGTTCAGGCATGCGGCTGTCAGGCGGCGGTCGTGGGCTCGAATCCCGGCTCGTACCAATGAGTTTTTCGGAACTTATGTACGGCATATTTACCGTTATTAGCCTTTCGGGGAAGGAAATATCGTGAGGAAACCGGTCTAATCCCAATAACGTCTAGTTGTCCCTTGGGTTGGAAGGTCAGATGGCAGTCGCTTTCGTAAAACTAGTGCCTTAGCCAAATCTGGGGGGTTAGGTGTCAAAAGCGGACCCCGGGCTCCTTTCGGGGCACAACCGACAATAACGCTAGGAGGATGATGGTATGTCTTCTTGGAGAACCCGGTCTCACCCCAACAAGGTCTAGTTGTCTCTCTGGGTTGGAGGATGTTCATGTCTCCCTCTTCAATTTTATGTCTCAAGTCTGAAGATTGTGACACAAGCTGCTTTGCTACTGTGCTTGGTAAGCTAGTATACCTACATACTTGGGTTCCTGACAGTGAACGTGTTTGCACAAAGTGGTTACGACTGCATGTAATAAAATAATAATAATAAATATTAGGGGACAATCTTACACAAATCGACCTAGTCCCAAACTAAGCAAAGCTTGTACTATGGGTACTAGACGACGATAAACATAATTATATAGATAAATAAATACTTAAATACATAGAAAACATCCATGACTCAGGAACAAATATTCGTGCTCATCACACAAATAAATGCCCTTACCGGGATTCGAACCCAGGACCTCTTGCTTCGTAGGCAGGGCCACTACCAACTAGGCTAAAGCAGTCGTCATGTCTGGCGCAGAGAGCTCCGTAGCGCTGTTCCTAGCCCGACCTCAGCAAGAACTAGCTGGGGAAGCATACATATGCTAGAGTATGCTGGATACGGGTGGATTTGAGTGCGGCGCAGTGTTGCTACTAAGCAGATAATGCTTTTGAAGATCTTCTGTTGGCCATTGTAGCTACTGTAATCAGGATTTATCGTAATCGACATCATCATTAGCCTATATGCGTTCCATAGCACATGAATAAGACGGTATGTAATGTATAGAGATCGGAAATTCGGGAGCTTTTATACCTAAACTTCGGCCCCAGTACCTACACCGCGTTGTTGTTGAGTAGCATGGAGGCGGACTCAATTAAATTTTACTATTAAATTTCCAGGGATTTCCCGGAATACCGAAAATTAGGATAACATGAACACATACGTATTAAAGTATTTAAATAAACTATTTTAGTTGTTCCTATTTACAAAATATTATTTAATTCACATATTCATTAACTAACAGTTAGATAACATCAAACCAAAATTGTTTTGTAACTTTTATTAAAAATAATGGTACAAACGTAAGTATCTCTGTTAAATCAATAAATTAAAACAAATGTACATAGCCACACAAAAGTGAATAGGTAATCAACCTACAGCGACACACGTGGTATTTTTGCATTTCCGTCCTTGTCTAATGTATGTCGTTAAAACTGTTTACCAACGTGTATGTTGACAAAAATCGCTGAAAATAGTCATAACCTAAAAAAAAGGTAGGCTTTACAAAATGCTTTATACAATCCCGGAACTTAAATAATTAAAATATTATTTTTAAGAAGCCGACTCCATACTTGCTTCGCTTTTTCCGGGATTTTGCTAGGTTTAGGTATAAAAGCTCCCGAATTTCCGATCTCTGGTAATGTATGTACGAGGGGTGATCCAAAAGTAATGATAATCGGCATAAAAAACAGAAGTTAGCCGTTATATGTCATTTTTAATTATGAAATACACTCTTTATTAGTTTACTTACCTATGTAATATATTAAAAATGTTTTAATTTTGCTACATATAAAAAATAAACTTTGGATAGACGAAATGAAGACTAGTTTTTACATCGATCCAAATGCACCGATTGTATTGACGAGTTTTCAATATCTAAGAATAAGAAGTAATAGTAAAAGGGTTGGTCTAGATTACACTGTAGGTAACTAGTTTTATAGAATTCACAAGCCTGAAAAACAGTCCTGGTACTCGGCAAGCTCGGCCAAGAAAAAAACTTTTTTTCTTTGGTTTTTTCTTAGACGGCCTCACTTAATTGCTATAGAATTATGATGTATCACTCTCCCTTCGTATTTATATTCATATATTTGTAACCTAGGTTCACCCAGTTTAAAAAAAAAAAACTATATATTGATGGCCAGAAAAACCTACCTTGAACATTGTTACGTGAGCTGTGCTTAAAAAAAACGATGACATGAGTTTAATTTATTAATTTCGTGACATCAAAATAAATAAACATTAAATTGTATTTTTTTTTTTATTACCACACCAGAATTTTGCCAACACCGCCCAAACATGTAACAAAATATCCTCCGATTTTACTGACGGCAGAATATATTCCATGCCATCATATTTATTTAGCTATTAAAAAAAAACAAATGAATGAAATCTTTTGTAAAGTTTTTAGTGTATTATTGAATAATTGCACAATAGGAATGACAATCACAAATTATCATCACGAGACCAAATCATGCTGATTATCATTACTTTTGATCACCCCTCGTATAGTAGATGCGAGTGGATTATGCTATTCAAATTCTGTAATTTCCAGCTACTGGCTATATATTTTTTATACTCAACTAAATTATGTTCTTTACAGTGGCAACTACCTCGAACAAGGCGTGGAAAGAATAGTGGACCAAGTCGTCAATCCAAAAGTGGCGTCAGTCTTCATCCCACAAGTGGAAGACCTCGTCTACAACTACCTGGGCATCGCCCGGAAGAAATCTGCCACAGGAACTTCCAATGACAAAGGAAATGCTTCCACTGATATACTGCCCACCGATTTAGAAGCTGTCAGTCCAGGTTCAGTCAAAAGTGATGATAAAGATGATGCCATGGAAGAAACTAAGGATGATGGAATGGAAGTTGATGATGATAAACCTAAAGAGATTAATATTAATGATATATCGATGCCCTCCGATATAGAACCAGAAAAAGAAGCAGATACTCAGCTGTCTGGTATAAGTGATTTGACTTCTCACGATTCCGAGGCGAGTATAGGCAAATTGAGCATACCTATGCCAGCGGAAGAGATAAATCTGGAGAATATACCGTCGCCGGAGAACAGTCCTCCCAAGATCGATTTGGATAGCATTGAACTACCGAAGGAAGAGGCAGAGAGTATTGAGCTGAAAAATATACCTTTGCCTGATGAGAGTCCTAAAGAAGAAAAAGATCAATACTTCAAACCAATAAATAGTGAGGATGACTCTAGTTCTGATTCATCTATAATCCGAAACATGTCACCTTTGACACCAATAAGGAATTTCAATAATGAGAATTCATGTGATGCACAGCAGGCATTTGAAAATGAAACTGATAATAAAAATGATGACAAGAAAGAACCTAATACGTTTAGGTTTACTATTGATTCGAAATCGCCTGAAAACGCTTCTGATGTCAAAGATGTTAAACCCGAAAAAGAAGAGCAGGCAAACTTGGCGTATCAATTCAATGAACAAATGAATATCAACACATTTAATACACCTTTGTATGATGATAGTTCTAACAGCCACAACTTACAAATTGATTATGAAAGCGATGCTAATAGCAAAACCAATTTGGACAAGATTCCATTCCCTGATGACCCTACATCAGAGGACTCTAAAAAAGAACCTACAGATGGTAAGAAAAGTCACACAGGTTCACACAGATCAAGAGACTCTCACAGGCATAGCTCTAGCAGCAAAGATAGGAGGACAGATTCGAAGCACTCGAGTTCCAGAGATAGGAGAGACCCCAAACAAGATAAAAAATCTTCTAAAGATGACCAGAGTAAGTCGAAGTCTAGTTCAGATAAATCAAAAGAGAGAAGTGATAAGAAAGATAGCAAAGACAAAGACTCTAAACATAGAAGCTATCACAAAAGCTCAAGCAGCAAAGACTCAAAGCATAGGAGTTCAAGTTCCAGTCAAAGGCATTCAAGCAAACATGATGACAAAGACAAAGACAAAAAGTCAAGTAGCTCCAGTAGCAAAGACAAAGAAAAATCAGACAAAAGTTCAAAAGAACACAGATCATCAAAAGATTCTAAATCATCACGCTCCGACAAAGACAAAAAGAAGAGAGATGATAAAGACAAGGATAAAAAAGATAAGAAGGACGATGATCATTACAGTGCATCGGGTAGAGGAAACCCCACGCGCCGCTCTACAGATAGAGATTCCAATGATGGCAGCTCGTCATCAAAAGGATCACAAAACCCATCTAGCTCCAAATCTTCAGAAAGCAAAACAAATAAGGGCAGTAGTTCCAAATCTGATAACACATCACCAAGCAGCGATTCTACCGTGCCCAGTGATAAAGATAATGTAAAAGGGGTGAATACAGAAGCTAATCTAAATCAACCTAAACCTATAGTCAGAGTGGATACGCATTTAGAAATGCCTATGGCTACGCCACCGCGCCTTCCTTTTGTACCGGATGTGACATTGAAAAAGCCCAGATTCGCTGCCAATTTAGAAGAAGCAAAGAGACTGATGAAAATGAGGAGGTTTTTGGATGAAGAGCAAAAGAGGATGAATCAAGAGGCAGCTTTACTTCTAGAATTCCAAGCGAACGTTAGACCTAGTCTAAGTCAAGTTTATTCTAATGTTTCAGGGCCTGAATTAGAATTCGCTTGCAATTCCAATGCCGTTGAATCATCAAAGCCGATAATAGAAACGAATTACGCAGAAGTGAAAACTATCGAAGAAATAGACTACGCCCCTGATTCTATAGAAATGCAGCTAAGTGAAATGAATAAGGAAACGAAGAAAGAAGTTAAAACTGAAGAACCACTAGAAATAGAGGAAGTATACGAGTCTATAGAATACACGCAGCCTGACTTTGAAGATACAGAGAAAATATTGAACGAGATTTCAAAGAAAGTATATGGAATTACAGAGGAAAATATAGAAGATCAAGACGAATATGTCCCAGAGCTGAAGACGGAGGAAGAAGTCACTGAAGGCATCAAAAATAAACACACTGAATTCGAAGTCACAATAATAACGGAAGAAATAGACGACAATGAACCTGTAGGCGTCATACCAGATGACGAAATTAAAATAATAATTCAAGAAGAAGACATAACAAGTCAACAAGAAGATAAAACAACCGAAAAAGAAGATAAGCCTTTTGAATATTTTGCTGAGCACGAGAAACATACCGCAGAATTGGAAAGAGAGAAATTCGCGAGTTTCCTCAAAATGTACATGACTGACATCGTCTCTGACAAATTATATCTCATGAACTGTGATACATATGAAGAGAGCATTGTCAAAGAAGTAGCAGAAACCTTTGGCAACTTCGAAATCATTAACTATCACAAGAATGGTCACAGCAATAAGAATATAGTTAAAAACTTAAATGTTTCAAACGAAATCGGTCTGCCGTTGGACCGAAATACACCAATAGAAAATAGATCAAAGCCCGTTTCCCCAGTCTTAAGCCCAATGAAGTCAGAATGCTCTTTCGAACTGTCCAGTGATTACGATGCAAAATTAGAAGAGATGGTTAGTAAAACGTCGAGACAGGAAATAATGGAGATTATACTTGGTGGTTTTGTACCTGAAGAATCTCCAAGTAAGCTGCCAAGGATAGATTACTTCCTGGAGGATGATATAGTGAGCCATGATGATCTGAAGAGGAAGTTGTCTGTGGACAGCACGGATAACAATAATGGCGTGCTGAAGCCTAAATTGAGGCGGACGAGTGAGTCTGACCAGATTTCATCGACTACTGAAGGTAAGATTTTTTGTTGCGTACCCTTCTTTTTAGGGTTCCGTACCCAGACGTAGGTGGATTCACGAGGGCTGGCGCGGAAAATGTATGAAACTGTTTCATAGACATTACGCGCCAGCTCTTGTGAATCGACCTGTACGTAAAACGGGACCCTATTACTAAGACTCCGTTGTCCGTCCGTCTGTCACCAGGCTGTATCTCATGAACCGTGATAGACAGTTGAAATTTTCACAAATCATGTATTTCTGTTGCCGCTATAACAACAAATACTAGAATACAGAATAAAATAAATATATAAGGGGGCTCCCATACAACAAACGTGATTATTTCCCTGTTTTTATAGATAACTAGCTTCTGCCCGTGACTCCTCCGCGTGGAACTCGTTTATATCGCAGCTCCATACAAACTGTTACCCTCCCATTTCACCCCCTTAGGGGATGATTACGGGGATAAAAACTATCCTATGTTACTCTCCACCCCTTCAACTATCTCCACTTAAAAAATCACGTCAATTCGTCGCTCCGTTTTGCCGTGAAAGACGGACATACAAACAAACACACACATACACTTTCGCGTTTATAATATTAGTATGGATGGTACGGAACCCTTCGTGCGCGAGTCCGACTCGCATTTGGCCGGCTTTTTATGGTGGCAACAAGCACACAGTCTGCCTACGGACACCGATGCATATATGATGCCCTTGCGTTGCCGCCCCTTTATTGATCTCTACCTATTAACACTCATCTCAACACAGTCTAATCAGTATCGAGAGCTCTCTTGCCGTTGATTTGCCTTTTATTGGATGTACAGTCAGCATTACATAAACCATTAGCATCATTTTTATAGACATCAGCAGCAGCATTATTGTTATAAACATGTATACAATTAAAAAAAAAAACTTCTTCCTTAATGTAACAGAAAAATTAGAAAATAAAAGGTTTTTTTTTTTTTAATACAATTTTCGACCTTGACTCTAAACAAAAGATTTAGATTTATTGATTTCACAATATACAATTACTTACAATATAAATTAAAGCTAGCTTCTATATGAATTTATATTATGATGGTCAAAGGTAATAAGAATTGTAATAAAATGTCAAGTTACATTTGGTTCAAATTATAGTCATAATTAATTGATAGGCAAAAGTAAATAAATGACTATAATATCACATAAAGATCGTCAGATTACAAACTATGGGTACTTAAACGAAAAATTCAAAAAATACAAAAAACTGTGATATTATTAATGTTTAATGTCCATAAATTCCTTTACTGAACATGATGCGTTTTTCAATAAAAAGTTTCTCAGTTGGCGTTCAAATGTTTCGTCTGATGACTCGGTTCGCAATTCGGCGGGTAGTAGTTCGTAATAGGTTGGGCCTATCACTCGAGGATTCCTACATGAAAGTGCCATGCGACGCGGGACCGTTCTGAGTCTCCCTGTTGATCGGAGTTGTTTGCCCGTGACCTCAACACGCTTGAACATTGGCAAATTCTTTCTCACGAACAGAATGAGAACGACAGAATGTACAGTGAGTAGTGCGTCATGAGGCCGTTACTTTAAGTTTCTTACACGGATGCTTGTGCTTTACTCCAGCCAGTATTCGAATAGCGCGTTTTTGGAGTATGAATACTCGCTTGGCATCCGTAGAATTGCCCCACATCACTATACCATATGATATTAAAGAGTGGAAGTGTGAAAAATATACGGACCGTAACGACTTTTTGGATATCAGCGGCTTTAGCTTTTTTAGAGCAAATACAGCACTGCTCAGTCTACCACACAGCTGGTCAACATGGCCCTTCCAGTTGAGGTTCGAATCAAGTGTAATAAAGTCCTAGAACCACCTAGAATGTTTATGATGCTGATTGTACAATTTTACTTGTTGCACTATGGTTTCAATACACATTTTATCTTTTCGCAGAGACCCCAGACCGTTTGAACCTGAGCAGAACTAACAACATTCGCTCCAAATACTTGGGCAAGGCGCGGCGAGTCGGACTGTCAAGGCCGAGAAGGACCGGTAAGCACACTTTCCAATTATTCAGTGGCTTTTACATTACAGCATCAGACCGCGAGGCAGGTCACCAATGAGATGGATATACCATACTAAAGCTGCAGCAGATGTATCACTACACGCAAGCATAAGGAAGGCAATTGTCAGAGGAATGGCGGCGTGTTGTGAAGCTTGCTACCAACACCTGGGCCCTATTTCACCATCTCGACAATTGTCACCTGACAATGACAATTCCACGTACATTGCTGGGTTAATAAGCCGTCCAACAACCAACTTAACCTGTCGACGCAGTCGTGTCGCAGCGCGTGTGTGTGTGAGAAAATACGTGCTCTCTCACACATCGACGATTGCGACAGTCGGCGACCGTCGCGGGCGTTGGCCAGCCGCAGCTGGCGACGGTCGCCGGTGCTCGCCGATTGCTGTCGCGGGCGGGCGCTGGCGTCCTGTCACTCGTCTGTAACGGCCCTTAGGATGTATGTCCACTAGAGACGTGCGCAGCTATCGTGTCTCTATCTCTTCCTAGCACATGGTGGTGGTGTCAGCTTTCCTCGTCTTACTTCTCCACTTCGCTCTGTCCTCGACATCGGTTTCGGATAACTTGCACTGTCTTGTCTCTTGACACTACATCCGTCCATCTTGTTCTGGGTCTGCCCCTGGATCTTCGAACAGAGACGGATAGTTGTAGAGCCAAGTTACCAACGTAGTTTGGTGGTCTCTTGGTGGTGGTGACCATACCATGCAAGCAGTCGTGCACAGCTGTATTTTCATATATATAGTATAGCTATGAAGCATGCGAGGTGTCAAATATACAGTGAGTGATTTCCTTAAGAACATATAGACTTAGGCGAACGTAAATGGGTATCTCTAGTTTAAAAATCAATACAGTTTTGTTTCATGCATGCAATGTTGCGATAACAAAAATAACAACTGACAGTGCGTCTAATAAATGTTAGCGGTACATTGCAGCACTAGATTTTTTTTATTCTTAACTCCATTCAAAGGGAATTGTTATGTATTTACGTTTAAAACACATATACGCACATCTCTGGTCGAGATTCACTCTTAGTCAGCGAAAGAAAAAACCATAGAATTCGAGTTCCTTACGAATTTCTATCCAAACACGTGCCTAAAACCCATGCGCGTGTTCGAACTAAATGGCTGCCTGGCATCGTTTTGACACCCCGCATAATGGCAATGGCACCGATTCTATTTAAACTTCTATGGTTTTTTCGTTCGCTGCTAGTCTGTTGTCATAATTCGTTCCTTATTTATTTATCGTATGATCACACAACATCGTTTTTACAAAGTGTCACCTACGCCTACGACGCGTAAATCTCTACGACATGTCGTGCGGTCTTGTGATTGGCGTGCAGGGATAAAAAAACGTTTAATGTCTGCCTTAGTTTCAAATGTACTTTCTTTCTTCTCAGTTCACCCCAACAGCCCGTCCAGCGACAAGTCCGTAGAGAACTACGACACGAATGAGCGCTCGTCCGACACCAAGCTGAAGCGGACTCCGCACGTGCGCTACGACACCTCGGACCTCTACAAACCGAAGCTACACTATCTCTCAAGGAGAAACAATATCACTTAAGCCGCCGGCGGACGAGCGAAATCGGCGGACTGCAGTCCGCCGCGCGATTTCTGCCCGTCTGGATAAGTCCTGCTCCGCACTGGAGTTTCTTTGACTTTTCTTGGCCGTCCGCCGCGCTTGGCGTCTGGCGTAGGCAAGTTGGAACACTTTAAACAGTAATTTTCTTTATGTGTATCGTGATTAAGAGGCTCCCATACGCCAATGACCTTCGATCTGAATCCCTTAGTTTTCTAATGTTTTTTGTAGCTTATTATATTAACAACAACGGCTTTAAGCAATATAGTATCCCATATTTACTTCAAACTTCATTGTTTTCGAGATATTTGGCATCAAAGTTGAACAATTTTAGGCCAAAAAACTGGTTTTCTGGCCATAACTTTTGTGTTAATTGGTTTAAAATTAAAACCCTCTGCCAGTTTTTAGAGACGTCATAGACGAAACCAAAATTGTAGATTTCGTATATGTTAGATCTTTCACGTCAATAGAGATGCGAAATAAGTGTTTTTTTAGACAATGTTTAAAAAAATCATACAAAATTAAGTATTAATTTGTTTCAAAATCCGGTCTGTCAAAATGGAGATAAAAGATTGAAGAACCGATAGCCGTTTGATTTATGATTCTATCTGTAGTGCAAAAGTAGTAGATACGATTCAAAACTTGTCAAATATCGATGAAAACCTCTTAATTAAAACATGGGTTTAACGCGATATCTGTTTGCCATTTTTGACGTTTTGACACGAGTTGCATAGCCCGTGGTCTCAGATTACCGCCTCGTGATGAGACGATGATGATGGTGAAACGTCAGAAATAAAAGAAAATAAAAATCGCGTTAGAACCCTGTAAAATAATCATTTAAATGCGTACAAAGCCCGAGAGTTTCAAGGGTCAATCATGATTACTTGTCAGGTTTATAAAGAGTGATGATTTCCTGTCATGACCATGACTAGTAATCAACATCATTTCTCAACGATTACATTGCTCGAGTTGGTATGAATCAGTTTCATACCAACTAACGATATAATCAGAACTCGATATTGTAATTACTGAACATAATTGTTTTGAAAACAGCTTATATCCGACTTCATTTTAATCCGTACAGATTGCTACCGACAATCGAAGTAATATCTCCAAAAGTGCAATTTAGAGTAGTTAACGAACCATGATTGATATAATCGATTACTACAAAATTAATCGATTAAATCAACATCGCTTGTCTCTCTGAAATATCTGAAGCCAAAGCTCTTTTAAAGGGCATGATCCTATTGAAGGGAATTTATATCATTTTAAATTGGAACAAAGTTGCATTTGTTTTCTTTAATTGGATTTCAAAACAAAACAGCGGCGCTACCACGAGCTTCGAAAGTCGAAGTTCGTAATACATGCATCCCTGTTACTCGAGTAAGGGACTGCGATAGATGGAAATACTCGAAATTCGACATTCGAAGTTCGTGATAGCGCCGCTGTTTCCAACTACTGTTGACTCCATTGTCGATTTTTCCGGTTTGGTGGGCAGTTAGATATATCTGCGTGATTTTTTATTGATTGATTTTGTATGTACAAATTATAATATAATCTAAGCTCGATTTAGATAGCTGACATAAATGTTTACTTCCTATTGATTTTTTAATATTTATATCGGCTGGTAAAATCTATAGAACTAAATGTGCTAGCTACTCTTATTTTGTTACCACAAGGTATATTGACAACAGCCAAAATACCATTAAAAATTTACGACTTTAAAAATAATGAATAAATAATTGTGTGAACGCTTGGTAACCTGGCCCTTGGTGAAATTCACGATACAAACCGTAATTTTAAACTTCCCTAAGACATGCTGCCATTTTTTCAAGATGTTCATATTATTGTTATGTAATTATGGATTTTTATCTGAAATAAATAATAATTATTATTATTACTTTTTATCAAGGATCATTTACTCAGTCCGAGATTTATGCAGAGTGAAATCGGCGACGTAATAATAGAAGACGGTGTAGATTTGAGAACAATCTAGCTTCAATATACGTCCCACTGCTGGGCACAGGCCTCCTCTCACCAATGCTCAAATTATAAAGAGAAAAAATACAATTACATACAATTTGGTCACCCTACAACACACAACGTTATGTCATCCTCATGTGTCAAAATTAATAGAGTGACCATGATTTAAAGTTGTTTATTCTTTTTTAAAGTAATGACAATTAAAACTGATTTTTGATTACGTTTCCGATGTCACTCTGCATTTTCGGAAAAGCAATATTAGAAAATAGCAATAAATATGCCCTGAACCCAATAGGTAGAAGTAAAATATTTATATTATTCCCATAGAATAATCTAATGATACTAGACTAAGCATATTTGTTAACTAGGAGGGAAACTGTACCTTACTGACGTTGTCAAGTAGGTACGGGTTGCATCAAATCGTCTGTAATCGTTAGCGGTGTTCGTTAAGAGGAAACACAAGGGCCGTTTTTCCATACAAACGTAGTCCCCTGTTTTCTCCCTGGATAATGGCAGTAGAGCAATATTTTTTTTCCATAAATCTATGGCTACTATTGACATGTTCCTGTTTTCCTTTTTTTCATAAATTTATTCTTAAAAGAGATATTAACCTTCAAAAACCTAAGAAAAATGCCAGATTCAGATGCAGATTTTCCGCTGTGTTCAAACATCCAGAAAACAATTTTGACTAGATTATTTAAAAAAAGCAAAAAAAATTAACACGGCCAAAGCCTTTGTTTGATTTAAAAAAAAATTTAAACAGGTCAAGTTTTGGAGAAGAAATCAGGGTACTACGAAACGTTGATTTTATGTATGTACGGTCACGGACTTTAATTGTTGAGCCATTTAGAGCTCACTTTATACTGGACACTTCAAAGTTTGACTATTAAAATACCAAAATTAGTTGACACCTAAATGGCTCAACAATTAAAGTCCTTGACTGTACCTTTAATAGGTATTTTCGGTCCAAGCTGCAGTTGTCCCTATCGCGCTGTGCGGGGGGAGGCTTGAGGTTGGCGCGACAGCAATACATTTTACAAATACCTATTTCTCAATTATCTCGCCCTTACTATTTCCTCTTAAGACGCTGTCAACACCAAAATGCCCTGGAGGATTTTGGATAGCGCGCACACTGTCTATTTGTATTGGAGTAAACGAGAGCGAGTGTTACTGGGCGGCCCGGTTTTTGAAGATAATATTGCATAAATATTGAAATAAAAAAAAGGGTGGATTATTTGTGAAATATGTCTCGTTAGCGGTTTCGGTATGAATATGTTGACTTCGTGTTCTTTATTGCAGACCCATACGTCAAAAAAATAAAGACATAGAACCGTTTAATGTGATTTTAAGACCAATCTTTGGAATTATTTTCTATCGAGCTGATTTCGTCCAATTATGTATCGAGCCCGTCCACGGTCTTTGAAATATGGTGAATATTAACATATTTAATGTGCTAGAACAAATGGTTTTTCTTAAAAAACTGCTTAAATAACATCAATTTCACCAAATTAGGTCTTGTCAGCCTCTTAAAATCTGAATGTACGGAAAGTTTGACAAGTTTCTATGGAAACACAGCTGCCGCCATCTTTAACGTTGATCGGTCTGTAATCGTAACCGTATCGTGCAACCCGTCCTGTGAGTAAAGCGTTCTAAACTCATATCAATTTGTCACTCTAGAGACGCAACTATAAGATGGAAAGAGAGTCATTAAATTCATTCGCTTTTAAGGAGGTTGTTGTGACAAATTGTTATGTTGTAGAAAACTTAACTTGACTTTACACACTCGAAGGTCGTCAGAGCTCCCGAGGATGATGTTGGGAGAGAGGAACCTGCATTTGTCTCTTTCTAACACAGTGAATCCCCAATCAATAAAAGGTCACAAGGGGCATGATTACCTGGCGTTGCAAGCGTCCCATAGGCTACGTTGTCCGCTGACCGTCAGCCAGGACGTATGCTTGTTTTAATCACCATTTTGGTTTAAAAACCGGCCAAGAGCGTGTCGGGCCACGCTCAGTGTAGGGTTCCGTAGTTTTTCGTCCAGAAATTATTTTGTAATTTTTTTCCAAAACTTCAACCTATCAAGTTCAAAATAATTTTCCTAGAAAGATTTTATAAAGTTCTACTTTTGAGACTTTTTTAATATTTTTAAACTTATGGTTCAAAAGTTAGGTGGGGGGACACATTTTTTTTAACTTCTGGAGCGATTATCTCCGAAAATATTAACATTATCAAAAAATGATTTTAGCAAACCCCTATTCATTTTTTAATACTTATCCAACAATATATCATACGTTAGGGTTGAAATGAAAAAAAAAAACACTCCCCACGTTACGTATAGGGGAGGTAACCTAATAAAATAAAATAAACACTTTTTATTTTAATACTTTGTCGGCGTGATTGATATACATATTAGTACCAAATTTCAGCTTTCTAGTGCTCACGGTTACTGAGATTATCCGCGGACGGACGGACAGACAAAGCGAAACTAAGGGTTCCTAGTCGACTACGGAACCCTAAAAAGTACTATGTACCCTTTTATATGATGTAATAGATAATTGCCAGAAAAGGGAACAGAATAACGATTACTCCACCGTCAATCCGTAATCGTTATACTGTAAGTTTCCATATAAAAGGGTAATTGTATGATGACCCTTTTATATGGAAACTTATTTTGTATCTCCATCTTTATGCTAACATCCTAAATAAGTGTACATTTTTTTCCGTAATCCATAATAAATTAGATAGAAATACGATTTAGTGATAATGCTGACGGGTGGAATTCGTGTTTTATACATAATATGTATTTTTTTTGGCAATTTTTCATCATAACAAAAGATCAGTGGTTTACTACCTTTTTCATGGCACAATCCTTTAGTATATCAGATGAGTATTACATTTGTAACAAAATTATCCCTTCAAATGGTGTTAAAAGGTCTAAATTGTGTGTGACGTCAGTTTGTACTAAAATTGCACAGGTTTTGCATCTGTTCGTTAATTTCAAATTAACTATAATTTCTAGAGATGCGCCGAATATTCGATAATTATTCGGTATTCGGCATGTTTTTCAATGTTCGGTATTCGGTAAAACTGCCGAATATTTACCGAATAAACATATGATATTTATCTGATAGTAAATAAATCATTCATACTATTTGTAGCTCTTAAAAGTTAAGTTATATATTTATTGTTATTAGGCATAATAATAAAACAAGAAAACTTGATTTTAGTAAGCTTGATTCAGTTTAATCACCATATCAACGTCTATCACTAATTCACCATCAATAACAATTGCAAATGTTGACATTGACAATGCCAAGGTCGGTCAAATTCGCGCTCACCGAGCCGCGCGGACCTGCATAAAGCTGTTTAGTTTTACCGAATAATTCGGCCGAATATTCGGTTCGGTAAGATCTGAACCGAATAATCGGCCGAATATTCGTAGGTATTCGGCAAAGTCCGTATTCGGCCCATCGCTAATAATTTCCAAATATATATACGTTTTCATATCAAATTGACAACATTATTTTAGTGATACGAAGTAAAAAATGGAATAACATCTTGACACCAAATTATAGTTACATTTTAAGTGTGTTTAAGTAGATAACCCAGATATTTTGTTGCCGACTATACCTGTGATATTTGTGAACTCGTCTGTACCTACACTTCAGTTAACATTTTAATTACACCAGCTGTTTGAGAGGTAATGCCGTAAGTTACATTTACTTCACACCTGGGCATAAAGTGGCAATTACCGCCCGTACGCGAAAAAACATAGAGGTAAAACCTTGTTCTCACCACGGGCGGTAACTAAGAAAGCCTCAGATCGTATATTTATCGCCCTTTCCTTCGGCTCAGGTCTCAAATATATCTGCGATCTGAGACACTCCGTTTTACCGCCCCAGATGAGTAGGTACCTAGTGTACTATTTCTGTATAATATTAATGCCCAATATACACTAATATTATAGGTAGATACTGTAGGACAATGTTTTATACATTATAATTATATTATTACAATAAAGCGTTTTTCAAATGTTAACTTTTTCAACTTAGGGATGATTCATTGAATATAAAATGTTAAATAAATAATCATATAATCTATTTTTGTTTTAATTAACTGCACTGCAATAGGGGTGTAGACACTCAATTAAAAATGTAGACAAATGGAGAAAAAATCAACGCAGGAGGTTAAATAATCACGAAGTTATAACTGTCCAAAGTTTTAAGAAGTTTTATGTTCTGTCCCTTTTTCGCAAAACGCAACTTCATATGAAACGATGACTTGTAGATTGTGACGTCACTAATAGACGGCAACGTGCCGCGCCGCCGTCGACGCGGCCCCCCGGCAGCCTCGCGTAGCGTGACGTCACACACTGTTTGCGTTTTATCTCTCTAACGAGCAATATTAAAACGGTTGTAGCTTCGTAATTCTTTGAGATATCTGAATGGGATTTTCGTCACTAGGCATATTCTTTTGCCTTCTTTCTTTTGGAGTAATAATAATTTTCGAGTCTACACCCGTATTGAACACTAGGTTGAGATGGGATTGAGAGCTGACAAATGGTTTTAATACATGGAACTATACCCAGTACCCAGGAACCAGTGTAAAGATTACTGGAATGTATACTAGTACATATTTCTGTTTGTATTTCTATGTAGTTTGTAAACTTCTTATGTACAATAAAAAATACTTATACTTATATACTAGGACAAGCTCTACATGTTGCCACAATGGGGGACGGAAAGGCTCCTACAGCTAATTTAAGAACTGGTCTTAAAATGGCTGATAGCTTACCATAAACAACCTTCTTCATTTGGGCGCGTAATGGTTTATTTGCCGCAACATCATACCTACTAAATCAGTTGCGGCACACTATAAAAAGTGGAACTATGACTACTATGACAGCCAACGAATGATATTTCCCTTTCTAGAATGTTTCTAGATTTGTATGCTACCATCGCGCTCGGACGTGGTTATTATATTACCATAGCTTGACCTGAGTATTATAGCACCATGTTCTAATATAGTAATGAATATTCTACCTTAATGCTTACTTAATAAGGTTGATTCGATTACAAACACGCTGTACTTATAAAAAAATACAACCAACTTGTTTGCTACTTGGCCGCGTACCTGATATACTTACCTAAGTAAGTAGTTGAAATTTTCCATGTTGACAACACAATCTTATCGGAGTACCGAGCTGACCTATGGAGACGGAGGTGGCCAAACGAAATTATTGACAGAATCTTCATCAGACGCCTGAGCACTTGTTAGGTAGGTACTTAATGACGATAATTATTCCCTAACGACATTGTCATTATAAACTAGACAATTAAACAGGTGCTAAATCATAATCGATACCATTAGATAATAGAATATTCCTTCCACTAAGTAGGTACTTCATATTAAAAAGAATCTAAGTGGCAAACTATCTGCTATTAGGTATAACAACCGATACCATACGTTAGAGAATGTTGAAATTATTTAACGTGACGGTCTTTTTATAAAACTGACATTGGAAATGGAATTTTATACCGTGGACGCTAGAGTTGCTTTTTGAAACAACCATTTAGATGCAATTCGGCCAACTGAAATAATCTCAAGTAAGGTAACGGGCCATAAGTTCGTGCTAGTACGTCATTTCGTTAGTTTTGTTTCTGAGGCTTATAATAAGCAACTGAAATATATTTTTTTTAATTTATACATTTGTAAAAAAACTTTATCATTAAACCTTTCCAAAAAATCAAATTAAAAATTTTTAACGACTAAACTAATAGCAACACAACGCTCGAAACTGTCAGTCGGCCGAAAACAGCTGTACGGTGTGCGCGAACTGCTTGTTGACGTAAGGTGCTTTCTCCGACTTCTTAAGAGTCCGCAGCAAGGTCCGCTCAACTCCGCGTTGAGATCGCGCGCTTACGCTTTAAAATGTTGTTGTTTCACCTAGAGGGAGACAGGGCGCTAGCAGTAAAGCGAGAGCGCGCGGGGAGGCGGAGCTATACATGTCGCAGTTTAAATATCGCAGTAAAATATCTTCATACAACGGCGAAATTATTGCGGTAAATAAAATATAACAGTAGAACATCTCCATAGCGAGATAACAATACAGTTTATACAGTGCGTAAGTGCGGCTAGGCAAATTTTAACTGATTATTTAACCTACTAAAAACGTAAATGTAGAGTACAGGCTACAAGTTTTGATGTGCCAACAAAAGTAGTAGTAACTAGTAACATAAGTATAACATACAATATACCAGGTTTTGTCATTTTAACAACCTAGTGCCATAATTGCATAGCAGATTTTCAGATACCACTACCACTATTTTTGTTATAAATGAAATAAATGAATATTTATTCTGCAAGTAGGCCGCCAAGGGCACTTTTATAAGTCAAGCCCTACCAGCGCTTCTGCAGAGACCACTGTCAAGAAGAAACGCCGCAAGAAACTTAACAGTCAGTCTTTTTCCCAAAACAAGCTTATTACAGTGATAGTACTTAAACTATTTTTAAATAAGTAACTCTAAAATCCGTATTATAGATGATCAAAAATATTAGACACGTATTTTTTCTTTTGGTCACTAAACAAAAAATGTCGAAGTTATAAGTGCGCGTAACGTCACGGTTCATACGTTTGTGAAGTCACGCGGATTATCTACGCGCCATAACTTCGTCATTTTTACAGACTTCAAAAAAGCAGGAGGTTCTATGTTCGGTTGTGTGTATTTTTAAAATAGGTGTCCAATATCTTATGATCAATAAAAATACGCACTAATTAGAATCCAGATCTTTTTTCCTAGGAACCTACCCTATAAATATTTATTCACATTGAAGATTTGGTGTATTGAAGGAAATAAAAAAAGATCATACATTATTGTTTTTATTTTTGGTAAAAAGTACCTACTTACAACAATGATCCTAGTTGGTCCATAAATAAATGAAATTTGAATTTATAGCCTTATTATAACTTACCTATTAGGATTTATATTTTCTTTTTGACGACGAGCCGGTCCTCTTTTCTTCCTTCGAGCCGATAGCCATAATTTTGTCTTTGAACACCTTTTCGCTTCTAGAAAAAAAAATAACTATAGGTAATTATAAACGTCTATACGCTCCCGTGATCGCTTACCATCAGGTGGACCGTATGCTTGTTTGCCCCCTTATAGTTTTAGTTGAAAAATATATGTACAAATTGGACAAGCGCCAACCTGAGCACATAATATAGTAAGAACCTAGTACATACATAAATAATAAATACCTACAACCAAGGTTCAAGTAGCACCGAGAAACAACTGCTATTGTCGCGTCGTCATTTTTTTATTTAGATACCTACCTAGTATTGTTATTGTCAGGTCACTCGATCAAAAAAGTTGAAGGGTAGGTAAGTGCCAATTTCTATATATAATTATGATATACAACGTGTTAATAAAATAACGCAAAACCTGAAAACAGTTTGTTCTGAATCGAGCATAGAATGCGAAAAAAATAAAAAATAAAAATTTGACAAGATTAATTTTTTACATTTGTATGGAGTGTTGGCCGTCTGGGGCGACCTGCTCCATACAAATGTAAAAAATAAATCGCGTCAAAAAATTTTTTTTTTATTTTTTTCGCATTTTACTCTCGATTCTGAACAAACGGTTTTCAGGTTTTGCGTTATTTTATTAACGCGTTGTATAGAAGTACGTAGATTACTATAGAGAGTGACGAAAAAACCTACATACATCCTATCCTATATACTTTAGGATACTATACTATAACTTACATACCTACTTAGGTAAACTAATTAAAATTTCTAAGCAATAATGTGTGATAGGTAGTTTTCGTATAAAGTCCGTTCGTTCATCCTCGTCTTATTTAAATTTATAGCGTATTATTATTTTTTAACTAAGTAAGTATTTTGTTTTGGCTATATAAAAGAATCAAACTATATATCACCAAAGCCATATCCAGAATGATTTGACGTACCCAAGTGATATTTACGTAGGTACCTACCTATTTAATACCGAATGAGTACCTACTGTGAGATTAAAATTTTGTTTACCTACCAAATAAATTAAATAACACGTCAACTAAGGATTAATGACTAGGTACTCATATACATTAATATAATATGTACATATTACATGTATATAATTTATTTGTATACTTGGAACTTGACTAAAATGCATATAAGTAGGTACTTACCCGGTTTATCCATTTTTGTAACATAAAAATGCAAAGTCCATAAGAAAGCCACAGATCGTCGATCAGTATGATCAGTATGATCACACACACCACCAGTATCACCAAGAAAAATCAAATCCGTTTTATCAGTCCAAGTCGTGAATTGACCGCGATTATCGTAGGAAGATAATTCACCAAAACAATACGTCGCTCCCGCGCACAGCAAATGGGTCACTATTGTCACTAAACTAAGCGCACGGCAAGGAGTAGCTATGATAAGGGCGGTGCGTACCGCCGCCCCCCCCCCCCCCCGGACCGTTCCCCGCGCTAGAGTAATTCGCTGCAGTTTCGCATCAAATTTTTGTAATTTATTTTAAGGTTTTCGTAGTTACGCTCTCATTTTGAAACTACAAGATCAATTTTGATAAATCTTTTTTCTTTTCAAACTGCATAGTTTAATCGACACCGGAAATAGGTTTTGACTTCAATCTAAACTATATTTTGGTCGTAGTAGGCCGCCGAACTGAACAACTTTCTGGAGTCTAAAAATGCAAAACTTGTACTCGCTCTATTTTCTTTCTATTAACATTTTAAGAGTCATAAACTAGTTTTAGCCCTAGATATATCTTACCTCATTATATTTAGAGAATTTCATGATAATGTGACATGTTATATTAAAGTAAGGACGTAACTACGTTTGTATGAAGAATCGAGCTTGCTGCGGACTCTTAAGGGAATTGAAAGAGAAAGGGAAGTCCATTTGAAAAAAAACTTTTAACAGTGCTTTGTCTAGTTCCTTAACAATGGATTTAATAAGAAATAAGTGTATATTTTGGTATAGGTGTCCCTTAAAATTGCAATAAATGGACTCACGAACTAACGGTCATTATATTTTTCGTCTGGCTCCTATTTCGTGTTACTACCGAATCAAGGACTTTCTTTATACATCCTTGTATCTTTGGTATTTAAATAATACTTAAGAAATTGTAAATGTTAATTTAAAAAACAGATATTGTATTTAATGACGTTTTCATTGACCTAAATTCGGTATATGTTTTATTCACTTGAATTCTCGTAAAACGAGGTTGAACGTGACCTAAATTTACAATTTGAAGGTGAATTCGCATATTTACTTGCAGCATAATTTTGTTTATTGCTCGATTCCTGTAATGTATTTTTATGTTTATTTATTACATATAGGATACTTAATGGTTATTGAACATAATTTAAAGGTGATGTACATTATTGATTGCGGGAATATCCAAGAAATAGTAACACGAAACAAGGGACTACTACTTTTAATACTTTTCCCCAAGTTCGTGACAGAGAAATCTATAGTGGTAGGCAAACACACAGATCAAATGTGTACCCTCGTCTGTTATTTGATATTCTTCTTGAAGAGGTAACATGTGCATCGATATAATGGAATATTCGAATATCGATTTAATGAAATGGGTAAATTCCGGGAACCTTTTATTTTTGCGGGATAATTTTTATTAAATGAAAGTTTACTTTCTACCCTATTAAACAGTATAGAATTGCTCTTTCAAAAGGGTGCCGTGTGTCCCATACAACATTGTCTAGATTTTAATCTTAGGTTACCTAATCAATCGTAGATAATCAATACATACTTATATCTAACTAGGTAGATACGTTTAAGGAATATTGACGAAAATGATTGAAGATATTTATTATTTTTAACATGAGATATCCCGGGACTTGCTATCCTCGGGACTTTCTTTATTTTTAAGGGTTTTTTTTTTAAGAAGTGAAAGGTATCTTTATACCCTATTAAACAGAATATCGTTTACAGATACCTACATGTCACGTCCAAAAGGTTTTGCCTAGATATTTATCTTACGTTAAACAGTTTTGGTTAATATACTCGTAGATAGGTAACCTATGTGAGACACATTTTTGAAAAGGTGACCCTGTACTAATGGATAAGTTATTTAACCTTACATTTCATAAAAAACATCCTGGAGAAAGAAAAAATGTCCCGGGATTTTAAATACCGAGTTTTATCCAGACCCCCTAATGGATTTTTCCAATA
This sequence comes from Epinotia ramella, assembly GCA_947578815.1. NCBI lineage: Eukaryota > Metazoa > Arthropoda > Insecta > Lepidoptera > Tortricidae > Epinotia > Epinotia ramella. Next base: position 1,911,283 of record OX388221.1, read on the forward strand.
ATCATGTTAATTACCTTTTCAATAATCTTGTTCAATATCAAATAACAAATGAGGGTTCACAAACAAAATGTTTCTCTTACTACCTGGCACTCGAAAACTTTATGCCGAAACAGGGGCCAAGAACTCACAAACTTAGGAGCAGAGCCAAATTTTATCACGAAATGGGGTTCAAATACGAGGTCTACAAATAAATTATAAAAAAATAGTTATTGAAACTAATAATATATAATTCTTGCATTAAATAATAGGCAAGATATCAATGTTCATCACACAAAAAAATTCAATGCGATATCATGTTCTGTATTGTCTTAAAAAAAATACTAATTCGTAAGAGGCTTAACATGCCGAAACAGTGGACGTTTACCTTATGGGTAAATTAAATACAAATGGTTTTTTAAACTTCACAACCAGTTGAACCGAAGTCTATTTGTTTTGAACGCGTTTCTGCTACATACTACGAAGACCGCTTTAGCCTAGTTGGTAGTGACCCTGCCTACGAAGCAAGAGGTCCTGGGTTCGAATCCCGGAAAGGGCATTTATTTGTGTGATGAGCACGAATATTTGTTCCTGAGTCATGGATGTTTTCTATGTATTTAAGTATTTATTTATCTATATAAGTATGTTTATCGTCGTCTAGTACCCATAGTACTACAAGCTTAGCATAGTTTGGGACTAGGTCGATTTGTGTAAGATTTGTCCCCTAATATTTATTTATTTATTAATATTTATATTACCACGGGTTTATTATAGGTTTTAAAATAGCATAAACTTTATAGACTGGTCGCAGTCTGTTTATTTCCGTTATCAATGACTCAAGTTCATCATCTTGTATTGTGCAATCGATAAAGAAAACTGTTTACGTTAGATAGCCCTTTTGAAACTCAACCTTATCTTTATAGAACTAAAGTTCAAAATAGAACGCGCTATGAGGCGCAATTAAATAGGTAAGAATGGTATGTTTTTAAGTGAACCATTTTATTCTAAACCTTTTCGCCATGTAATTAAGGTTGAATATATAACAGGGCATGGGTATACCGGATTCTGAAAGAGCGATATTCAATAGAAACACTAGAAAGACTTAACAATGTAACGTAGAGGTTCCGCTCTTATTCGACCTTCTTTTATCAAGACAGTATATGTATGAAAAGGTCAGTTTTGTAATGATAAATGTTATCTCAGACCCATGTGGTCTAAATGGGGTTTTTTATTAGATGGAGAATTAAAAAAACAGCTGATATTTCTGCTTTATTACTTTGTATATTCCGCCAACACATTGATTAATTGAATGGCATTTGGTACAAGTCTCATTCAACTTAATCTCTAGATAGGTACTTAATTAATGTGTACCTAAGCTGCCTAGCCATCGCTGCTGGGAGGGCTCGGGGGTAAGTCCCGTGATGACGAACCCAGTCCTGGGTTTACTGCTAAGGAGATTCATAATGTCATTAAATCTATGACAAGGGGTAAATCGCCGGGTCATGACGGGCTTAGTGTCGAGCACCTCCAGTATGCGGGAGCTCATGTGTCTAGATTGTTGGCAATGTTTTTCACGTTATGTGTACGGCATTCGTACTTGCCAGTTGACATGATGCGCACGATAGTTGTGCCTGCTGCTAAAAATAAGACTGGAGACCTCTCCGATAAAAACAACTACAGGCCAATATCATTAGCAACAATTGTAGCTAAAATATTTGACAGTGTGCTAAACTCACAGTTAAGTAAACATGTAAAGTTACATGACAACCAATTTGGCTTTCGGCCAAGGTTATCTACAGAAACAGCCATTTTGTGTCTTAAGCACACTGTCAAGTATTACACAAAGCATAGAACCCCGGTATTTGCGTGCTTTCTGGACCTATCTAGGGCTTTTGACCTGGTTTCCTACGATGTGTTATGGAACAAGCTTGAAAAAACCAGTATACCAGCGGAAACGGTTAGTATACTTAGGTACTGGTATGGAAACCAGGTCAACAGCGTTAGATGGGTAAATGCTCACTCTGATGAGTACAGGTTGGAGTGCGGGGAGAGGCAGGGGGGGTTGAGCTCGCCTACGCTCTTCAACCTGTACGTAAATGAACTAATCGAGGCGCTCAGTAGTACCCATGTCGGCTGTCACGTGGACGACGTTTGTGTCAACAACATAAGTTATGCTGATGACATGGTGCTACTGAGTGCGTCGGTTTGTGGAATACGTCAGCTACTCAACGTGTGTGAGACCTATGCTTTAAGTCACGGTCTCAAATATAATGCTAAAAAAAGCCAGTACATGGTTTTTGAGTCTGGTCGCAGCAAGATATCGGAGGTTCCTGCAATTTTCCTTAATGGCAGCCCCATGGACAGAGTCGATAGTTTTAAATATTTAGGGCATATCGTTGCAGCTGATCTAAAGGATGACTTGGACATCGAACGGGAGCGGAGGGCCCTATCGGTGCGGGCGAATATGATTGCTCGGAGGTTTGCAGGATGCTCCAGGGAAGTCAAGGTTACCCTGTTTAGAGCCTTCTGTACTTCCATGTACACCTGCAGCCTCTGGGAAAATTATTCGCAAAGGGCCTATAGGGCCCTTCGAATCCAGTACAATAACGCGTTCCGGGTGATAGTGGGACTGCCTCGCTTCTGCAGCGCATCAGGAATGTTTGCGGGGGCGCGTGTTGAGTGTTTTTATGCCACCATGCGCGGGCGCGCCGCATCCCTGGCCCTGGTGCGCCGGGTGCGGGACAGTCCCAATACCATTCTGAAAATGATAGCTGACAGACCTGACTGCACAATTATGTTACACTGTGCGGGATTGCATGCTCCCACTAGCGTAATATTATGGTGAAAATGTCCAGATTTTTTATATTATGTATTGTCTATATATATGTGTCTTGTAGTTACACGAAATAAATGCTTTTGATTTGATTTTGATAAGCTACCTAATAAATAAATAAATAAATATTAGGGGACAATCTTACACAAATCGACCTAGTCCCATAGTAAGCTCATTAAGGCTTGTGTTATGGGTACTAGACGACGATATATTTAATGGATAGAAATACTTAAATACATAGAAAACATCCAAGACTCAGAAACAAACACTCGTGCTCATCACACAAATATTTGTCCTGACTGGGATTCGAACCCAGGACCTTCAGCTTCGTAGGCAGCGTCACTGCCCACTAAGCTAACTGGTCGTCAATAATAAATGGATAATGTACCTACCTAATATTAAAGTACCTAGGGTTATAAGTAAGTATGAATATGGAACGAGCGTTAGCAAGGCGCATGTGACACCCCTGCACTAACAAGCGCGTCTATAACTATTATATACAATTTGGTCTCATAACGGCGGGCTGCGCGTCTGACATTTAGCATTCGTCCTTTAGTAGGTATATCGGGCGTGAATCCGATCATAGGTAGGTACTAAGTCGGGATGCGACGTTGCACCGGAAGAAGGAAGGAATTATTCATTCGTACGCTGCTTCGCTAAACCAGGGGTCGCCATAAACTACGGCCCGCGAGCCGCCAAACCAGTCTTGGCCCGCACGAATGTATATTAAGCGCACTGCGCAGTGTGGCCCTTGAGTCAAAAAGTTTGAAGACCCCTAAACGTCAAAATCTGTAAGGGTAGATATATTTACGTCATGTGACAACAGTACGAGACATGTGGCATCATTTAGCCTTTTAATGGTAAAGAGTAGGTAACCCTAGTGCGCCTCATTCATCATTCAGTCATATACTTAAATCAATATCAGCACTTACCCCGGGGCGCACTGTAATGTAACTGCGGCGCTACCACGAACTTCGAAAGTCGAAGTTCGTAATACATGCATCCCTGTCACTCGAGTAAGAAGGATGGAATTATTCATTCGTACGCTGTCGGAGACATAGGTTAATAACTTTGAAATAGTTGTCTATGTTACGACATTGACAACTCTATTTCTCTTCCTTTTTATACTTCTATGTCAATGTATCGCTCTGTAATATATTTAATCCTATAAATTCACAAACCCTTGTTTCCTTGACATGGTGCCGAAAAAGATGTTCAGTTATAGTGTTATTTCTCGCGTGTGATGTTATTTCGAGTGAATATACCAAAATAATACATAAATTCTAAAATAAAATCTCCAAATTCTTCCATAAGAAGATCGAAGCATGTCAAATTTTGACAATTACAATTTACTCCCGAGCTCGCATTAAACCTCCTTCGTAATTCATTATATTAAACGTAAATTGTCAAAGTGTCAATTCGAACTGGATAGTGACACAGATATATCCATATACAGTAGTGCAACTTCAAACTGCACATGCAATATGGAGTTTGAGAAAAAGAAATGGCTCGCGACTAAAAATCAATACAAATCTTCTATTGAACGTGTTAAAAGAGCATTAGCACGACACAAGGATCTCACAACGGAAGATTTGGAGGTACGAAGAAATATTTTAACGGAAGCATATATGAAATACAAAGAGTCGATCATTAATTTGCTGGCCCTAGACGAACCCTGTGAAGAAGATAATGATACCGAGGACTGCTTCATTAGTACATTAGCGAATATCGAACTTCAGTTAAAGTCAAGAGTCGGTTCAGTCAACTCCAAGCAAAAAGAAAGTTCCCGAGGCATAGCAAATTTACCATCTCTGGATATCCCCATTTATGACGGAAAGGACATATCCAGCTACAAGTCGTTCATTGAAATGTTCCGTGCTGTAGTCCATGAAGACACCCGGATTTCAAACATTCAAAGGCTTTGTTTCTTAAAGAAGTATTTAAAAGGAGAGCCATTACATATTATTGATAGCCTGCCGATTGTTGGTGAGTCATACGAACCGGCCCTACAGTTGTTGGACAAAAGGTATGATAACCCCGCCTTACTTATTAACAGCCACGTCACCAGCCTACTGGATCTACAAGGTTTGCATCGAGGTACAGCCCAGCAACTGAGAGATTTTGTAGCGTCTGTCAGACAGCGCGTTAAAGCACTTGAAAACCTTAAACAGCCTGTCGGTGAGTGGGACGCATTATTGTCATGTATTTTGATACGCAAGCTTGACCCATTCACTGCCAGATTATTTCACAGTGACAGGGATACCACAACAGTTGCTACTGTTGATGAGTTATTAGAGTTCCTGGAGAAACGCGCTGCCACTCTCGAAGCCAGCCCGGTTGTGAACGACAAATTGTACAAGCCAGTAAGTACGTCAGTGAATCTTGCTTCAGTAAGTAAGTTGGAAAGATCACAAGTATCTCAACAACGGTGTTCATTTTGTTCTATGGACCATAAATTATTTAAATGTCCCGAGTTTACTGCGCTGAAACCTGAGCATAGGAATGAATTCGCTGTGAAACATAAGCTCTGTCAAATCTGCCTTACCTCTCATGTCAAAAAGTGTAGGTATAATTTTAAGTGCAATATTTGTCATTCCAGCCTTCACAACACTTTGATACATGTTCCTGTCGACCAACCTGCACCGAGAGTACAGGAGGGTGAATGTGAGAAACCTGTAGTAAGCATGCATGTCGCTCAGCCTCAGCCTGTCAGCAGTTGTGTGCTTTTACCCACAGCCAAGGTAACAGTAGTTGATTCTAATAATAAGAGACACACTGTGAGGGCACTCTTGGACAGTGCGTCTCAAACGTCATTTTGTACAACTGCATTTGCCAATCAGCTAGGGTTGCCACAACATGAACTACGAAAAAATATAGGAACATTAGGGGACGTTTACAGCAACAGCTCAAATAAAGGGATCAATCTGACAATAGAGTCAACGGTTCGCGATTTCAAACTGAGCGTCACGTGCTCAGTTATACAGAAAATTACATCAAAGTTGCCTCAAAAACAAATAGATTTGAGCAACTTTGTAATTCCAAAGAATGTAGCGTTAGCAGACAAGGAGTTTCATATTCCAGGAGAAATATCGCTGCTTCTAGCCAGTGACGTTTTCTTCAAAATTATACAAGATGGCAAAATAGAAGGCGGACCAGCGGATCCCATCCTGCTCAACACTCAGCTGGGATACATCGTGTCGTCCACCAGCCAAACTAGTACCACTTCAGCCATTGCTATGCATACAGTCGTTGAACCCGATCTTGATCACTGCGTTCGTCAATTTTGGGAGGCAGAGAAGGTTCCCGATACATATCATGAATCCCTGTCAGAGCACGAGTATAGCGAAAAGGTATTCCAGGAGTCGGTCACCTTAGAGAATAATATATTCGAGGTCAAGTTTCCGCTCAAGATTGAATTGCAGGATGTTGACCCGTCCAATTCATACGCTATTGCTCTGCAGCGTTTATACAGCTTAGAAAGGCGATTTTCAAAAGATCATGTTTATCATGACTTGTACATAAATTTTATACACGAGTACCTAGAACTAGGTCATGCAAAGGTCATCGATACAACAAACAGTGATCCACAAAATGATCCATTGTTTTTCCTACCACATCACGCAGTTTTGCGGCCCGAAAGACTGACAAATAAATTACGTGTGGTGTTTGATGGTAGTGTCAGAACTAAGAATGGCCTCAGCCTCAATGACATAATGTGCAAGGGTCCTCCAGTGCAAAATTCATTATTTGACATAATAATGCAGTTTCGAACGCATAAATATACATTGCAATGTGACATTCGACACATGTATAGGATGATTCAAGCGCATCCAGATTATAGAAGATTGCAGAACATTCTGTGGCGCGAACATGGGATTATGAAGATTCTGCAATTGCAAACTATTACCTACGGCTTGACCTCGTCGTCATTCTTAGCAACAAGATGTCTCATTGAACTGGCAAGGAGGTACAAAACTGAGTACCCACTTGCTAGTGCGGCCATCATAAATAGTTCGTATGTTGACGACATTCAAACTGGCAATGACACCTTACAGGGCGCAACGCAGCTAAAAAATGAGCTCACTTCAATTATGAAGCTAGCCAACTTCAAACTTCACAAGTGGGTTTCAAACAGCTCAGAGCTGCTAAGCGACTTGCCTCAAGAAAGCTTAGGTTTCAAGGCCAAAGATATAGATCAGGACAAATCAGTGGTCAAGATATTGGGTTTATCTTACGACGCGAATGCTGATGAATTCCAGCTGAGCGGTCGCGTTGTCAGTCCCGTTGAATCTCCGACGAAACGAAGTGTTCTGAGTGCTATCAGCAGATTGTTTGACCCGATGGGATACGTTGGTCCCGTTACTATGAAGGCCAAACTTATTTTACAATTGATATTGCAAAACGATCTTGATTGGGATACGCCGTTACCCAGTGAATTAATACAAATATGGGAATCATTTTATACAAATCTTTCAAGCATGCCGACCATTCGTATTGACCGGTATATACAAATTGCGGATGCAGATGAAGTTCAACTTATAGGTTATTGCGATGCATCTGCTCAGGCTTACGGCTGTTGCATTTATATTAAAGTCAAAGTTAAGGGTGTCTCTCACATTCACTTGCTTTGCTCCAAGTCCAGGCTGGCAGGGGTTAATTCTAAGCTCACTATACCTAAATTGGAGCTTAATGGAGCACTTTTATTAGCAATGCTCATGAGAAGTGTTAAGGGTATTCTAAACATTGCTGATGTACATATGTTTTGCGACTCAAAGATTGTACTTTGCTGGTTGGAGACTCAAACTGTAAAGGTTCCTGCTTACATAGGCAATCGAGTTCGCGAAATAAATAAACTGGCTGAAGGCATGTACTGGCATTTTACACCCGGTTTACTCAATCCAGCTGACATTCTTTCAAGGGGATCAGATCCACAAGATATTGCAGACAATTTCCTATGGAAGCATGGACCTGATTATTTGATTGATTGTGATAGTTATAACTTATTTTTATCTGAAGTGGAAAAGCCTTTTCAGACTTACAGTGACGAATGCGACACATGTTTAACAGTCATAGATGATACTCCTTTACATCCATTCCTTGAGAAATACTCAAGCCTTTACAAGACTACGATTGTAATGGCCTATGTATTGAGATTTATTAATAAGTGTAAAAGGAATATCACGGAGACAGGAAAGGTTTCTCTTAAAGAGTACAGAGCAAGTTTTAAGATGATTGTTAAAGCTGTTCAACTTCACTATTTTGCTGAAGAATTGAAATGTATTGCAGAGAAAAGGCAAATTAAAGGGCAAATTTGTCGTCTCTGTCCATTTTTAGACAAAGATGCAATATTAAGAGTGAGCGGTCGATTACAGCACTCTGATTTGAACTTTTCAAAAAAGTTTCCCATTATATTGCCTAAACATTGCCACATATCCACATTGATTATAAGGCAAGAGCATTTAGCAATGATGCACGGTGGATTAAAGCTTATTCTGGGCAATCTGTTTCAGAAGTATTATATTGTCAACTCAGTACGAGAGGTAAAAGGCGTAATCTTTAAATGTGTTGTATGCCGTAGACATAAGGCAGAGTCTTCAAAGCAGTTAATGGGTTCGCTGCCCAAGGATCGTGTTACACCTGCTCGGGCCTTTAAAAAGGTGGGTTTGGATTATTGCGGCCCATTTGACATTAAGCAGTCCTCAAAACGGAACAGCATCATCACAAAGGGGTATGTTGCTTTATTTATTTGCTTCGCCTGCAAGGCTGTTCATTTAGAGGTAGTCTCTGACATGTCCACCAATACCTTCATGGCAGCTCTCAAAAGATTTATCGCTCGTCGAGGAGTACCCTCTGACATTTACTGTGACAACGCATCTACTTTCAAAGGTGCCAATAATCAGCTGAAAGATCTGTACACTTTACACAACAGTGAGGATTTTCAAAGTGCAGTTCACAGCTATTCATTACAAAAGGAAATATGTTTTCACTTCATTCCACAATTTAGTCCCAATCACGGTGGTATCTGGGAGCGTGGAATTCAATCTTTTAAGTTCCATTTGAAAAGAATTTCTTCATGTAAAACGTTCACTTATGAGCAATTTAATACCATTACAATAGAAATTGAAGGTATCTTAAATTCACGCCCACTCATGCAGCTCACTACACAAGACAGTTCAGATTTTTCTTGTTTAACTCCAGGACACTATTTAATTGGTAGTCCTATCATGGCTATTCCTCAGCATGATTTAACTGAGATACCAACTAATCGATTGCAATTCTGGAGAACCTGTGAACAAGTAAGACAGCACTTTTGGAAGGTTTGGTCGAAGGACTACTTATCTTCCCTAAATGAACGCACTAAATGGTACAAAGATCTGCCTAATCTCAAAGAGGGCGCTGTAGTTTTACTCGTAAATTTGAACACCCCACCTCTTCATTGGCCTCTGGGTAGGGTCACTAAAATATTTAGTGGCAACGATAATAAAGTCAGAGTTGTAGATGTTCAAACAGCAGATGGTAAACTGCATCGTAGGGCTGTATCTAAGTTAGTTATTTTACCAGTGGAGTAAATGTTATATTTGAGTTCTTACAAACTTTAAGCAAGTATTTTAAGTTCTGATAATTTATTTATTAAATTATTAGCATAGTATGAAGTAATACTTTGATGTAATGTACCTATATTTATTAAGATATGATTAATATTCCTTTCTCCGGGGCAATTATGTCGGAGACATAGGTTAATAACTTTGAAATAGTTGTCTATGTTACGACATTGACAACTCTATTTCTCTTCCTTTTTATACTTCTATGTCAATGTATCGCTCTGTAATATATTTAATCCTATAAATTCACAAACCCTTGTTTCCTTGACACTTCGCTAAACCAGGGGTCGCCATAAACTACGGCCCGCGAGCCGCCAAACCAGCGGCGCTACCACGAACTTCGAAAGTCGAAGTTCGTAATACATGCATCCCTGTCACTCGAGTTAGGGAGTGCGATAGAGATGGAAACACCCGAACTTCGACTTCTGTTTATTACATAAATAAATAGCGATCTGCTAGCGTTTTCTCTAACAAGCGGTTGTAGCTTTGGATTTAAGTTATTAGGCATCTTGTTTGCCTTCATTCTTTTGAAGTAAGTAATATAAAATTTTGAGCCTACACCCATATTGTAGCACATACCTAAGTCATAACCAGTGGCGGATTTACAAATTTTCAAGCTGTATAGTTTTTGCCGCCCACCCTTGCCTCTACAATAGGGATGATGACTAAGATTTTTTTGTGACGTCATTCGAACCAGTTTTTGGAGAGGAACAAATGTTTGTATGGGAGCAACTACAAGTAAAGAACATAAATACCTAAAAATTTTAGACAAAGATTGACCTCGCTGGCGGCAGCGCAAAACGCTTCATACTGTGTGTCTATACAAGTATGACGTCACATTTGTACATTTGTACTAATCGTAGTATGGAAAATCAGGTAAATTGTTGTTTCGGTCGCGAAATACTGCGTTTAAGTACATAGTTGTCGTACAATTTTGTTTCTAGAAAAGCGTAAGGATTCTATTGGTAGCTTTTAATTTACTCTTGGACAATAAAAAAAAATGCATATTTTTTATGATTTTAATTATATATTCTAATTTATACTTTATCACGATAATTTGATGGTTTACTATCCATTTAGCATCACTACGTTATCAATTTGAACTTGATGCATCATGCCTATTGTCATGTCCTACATTATTTTTACAATGCCACAATTTCGTTGAAATTGCACGTACAATTTCGTTCTTTTCACTCATACAAAGTGTGGGCAAAGGGCGCAGAGACCGATACTGGTTGAGGGGCGGCGAACTAGCTGTTTACTCTAGAATATGGAAGTTTGCTACTCTCGGAATGTGCAATGACAAGTGAGAGAGGAAAGGAAGGAAAGTCATCGGCATAATTTGTTGCAGACTTCTGTAAGACGTTAGAAAACCGTCATAGAATAATCTTTTTGATTTCTATGGCATAAAATAAAAATCGGTCCCAAATTTGCACGTTATCCACGTTAATCCCCTAGCCTGATCCCCCACACGTTATCCACGTTAATCCCCTAGCCTGATCCCCAGGGGAATTAGCGGCAATTATTTTATATTCAACTAGGAAAAAATGATAATGTTCGGTTATGGCGCTTCGCCGGACGCTACCGCGTCACGCTCGCTTCGCTCGCTCGGCTCGCGCGCTGTAGGGTCGCAGTTCAACTAACAACCTAACCGTTTTTTTCCCCTGGGGGATCAGGCTAGGGGATTAACGTGGACAACAGCATCCCCCAGGGGAATTAGCGGCAATTATTTTATATTCAACTAGGAAAAAATGATAATGTTCGGTTATGGCGCTTCGCCGGACGCTACCGCGTCACGCTCGCTTCGCTCGCTCGGCTCGCGCGCTGTAGGGTCGCAGTTCAACTAACAACCTAACCGTTTTTTTCCCCTGGGGGATCAGGCTAGGGGATTAACGTGGACAACAGCCAAATTTGCCGTCCTCTAAATCTGCCGCCCTAGGCCCGAGCCTACTCAGCCTGCTGGTAAATCCGCCACTGGTCATAACTATTACACATGGTAGGTATCCGGGCGAGACCGCAAATTGTCCACCTTAGTCATTTCATGTCACGAGACAACTATAATTAGGATGTGACCTTGCAATGATAGCATCTCTAGAATATGCACACATTTTATAAATACCGATTTAAGTTAATGTCCATTTTGTACATACCTACTGTTGAAACAAGCGTACAGTTAACATGATCTATGGTTGCTGAATGGGTTGAGTTGACGTTGACGCCGATTGCAAGTCCCATTAAAAATATTTTATTTTATCTTTATTGCACAAAACTCAGAAATGCACAAATGGCGGGCTTAATGTCAGCCGGCACTCTCTACCAGGCAACCATTGGACTAAACAGAGATTTATAAAAGGCATCAAGAAAAGTGTGCTAATATTTAAGACTACATTCGTCCGCGTGGAACGTAACTGGGCAGGTAATCAACTATTTTGTGTTGATCCGTTAGCCAGGGACTTTCAACATGCTTAAAAGATGGGCCATACAAAAAGGGGTAGAACGTGACAAGGAAACCCCACATTTCGTGAATGTGAATGCGAATTTATGGGTGTGACGTAACACATAAATTCGCAGTTTTAAAAAGTGACCCTCCTGCGCACACGCAACCATGACAGGAAAAAGTAAATTCACCCAACTACATTGAATACAAATTTCGCAGCCATGTTTATTTTCCTTACGGAATGACCAATTTTTAAACCCCAAAATTTTTAGCTAATGGGAAAAATCAAAACAACAATCAAATAAATAGTCATTTATTTAAAACAATTACAAGGTTTCACTTAATGTTGTCTAAGATGGTATGAAGACATGAAATAAATAACAGGGCATGGCAGGACAAGGAAAATAAGTTACATGAACATGATCATAACTTCAAAACATCCTAAACAATAAAAAATCAGAAATAATACTTTCATAATTTAACTAATCTCGGTATGTCTTTAGAAAACATGGCTTATTTTTGGCCAAATTAGGTACTCAAAATTAAAAATAAATTATCATGTAAATATGGGTGGTAAATGTATATGAAAAAAAAACCTTTATAAATGCCTGATTTACTAAGAAACTACAGGTGCAATTACCATAAACACAGGAGAGACTTAACTTTTGTAGTAAAGATAACTTTGTTGACTTACAAAAGGTCTCAAAAAAAACTAAGGCAGCAGGTAAAATTTGAAGGCCATAAAAAAAGGTTGTATGAAAACATCCATGGAAAAATCCAAAACTTTTGTGTTATTTAAGTATGCCTGTCTTAAAAGAACAAATTGAAATAAAATTTAGTTTTATAAGTTTAGGTTACCATTTTGTTTTATTACTGCACCTAATAACTTATATTATGTACAAATTTTAGGTTCATTCTTGAGATTATAGCACTAATCTGCTCTAAACCTAAATATGTATACTTAAGTACAAGTACAACAACCATTTTTCTAAAGACCGTTGTCAGCACATTTAGTTATGCGCAGCCTGCTTATCCAAGCCAGCAGGGTCCATGATCGGAGTCTGTTTCTTAACAATACCGGACAGCAGTGTCTTGATCTGAGCAATAGCGCGTCCAGGGTTCAGGCCTTTCGGGCATGTTCGCGTGCAGTTCATGATCGTGTGGCACCGGTAAACGGAGTATGTGTCTTTAAGCTTGGAGAGTCTTCTTGCGGTCGCTTCGTCTCTGGAGTCGATGATCCAGCGGTAAGCCTGCATGAGGACTGCAGGCCCGAGATACTTGTCTCCATTCCACCAGTAGGATGGACAGCTGGTTGAGCAGCAAGCGCAGAGTACACATTCATATAAACCGTCAAGCTTAGCTCGGTCTTCAACATCTTGAAGCAACTGGACCTCCTTACCTTTAACAGCCTCCTTGTCGCGCTGCAGCCACGGCTCAATGGACTGGTACTGGCGGTAGAAGTTGGTCAGATCTGGGACTAAGTCTTTCACAACATACATATGAGGTAGGGGATAGATCTTCGACGGCTTGCCCAAGTTCTGGTCGATGTGGCTGATGCAGGCGAGCGTGTTGATACCATCGATGTTCATGGCGCAGGAGCCGCAGACGCCCTCGCGGCAGGACCTACGGAACGTCAGCGTAGGGTCCATCTCATTCTTGATCTTCAATAACGCGTCCAGCACCATAGGAGCGCACTCATCGAGGTCCACCTGGTAGTCCTGTGTAAAGGGCTTCTTCTCGGGCTCGTCAGGGTTCCAGCGGTACACCGCGAAGGTCTTCACGCGCTTTCCCAACGCCTGTGACGTCGCGAACGTACGCAGTTGCCCAAAAGTACCAGACGTCAGCCTCAGCAACGGCATTATGTAATGTTTTTGTTTATTCCGGGAAACTTTCTTCGTTAATCGAAAACACCACGGGCGAGAGACGATGTGCTGTCCAGAAAGGTCTGAAGGGAACTCCGCTTGCAGAACCAATCAATTGCACAACACACGAAACCAGAGTTTGGTTTGGGCGAAATTTTTGATGGATTAAAAGCTAGGGTGGGGATAAACAGTGATGTAGTATTGTATCGACTATGTAAACCTGAAAGGTTTTTTTGGTAAGTTATATATATTTTATAAAATCTTGTTTGTCTTTCCTTCTTCATGATTGAATTACTACCAGTTTTTACAATACGATATAATTCTTCACTTGTTGTACATAGGATGTGCAATGAGACATTATTGATTGATAACTAACCATTTCTTCAAAACACAATTTCATCGCCTTATTTTGGCAAGTGTTTCGCAGACAACACTAAAAGCTGTTAAAGTCACATAGAAAACGGCTAGTTTAAAAAAGTTTCAGGGAGAAATCACACGCTTTTTTTTTGGTTTATCTGTGGTTTAAAAAGGTATTTTTATTCTATGGCGGGAACACCTGTCAATCAATGTATGATCGTTTCGTGTTTATTTACATTCTAATCTAAAAAACATCCTATAGAATCGTCTCTTGTGTACGCCTGCTATTAGAGCACAACAATGAAGAATGTGTCGTCCTTAAAAACAAACTCCAAGCATGAATCGCCTAAAACCCCAGGCGGGATAAGTAAATCCTTGTTGACTCCTTGCAGACGAGTCGGGCTCTCACGAAATTGGAGGAATAAGGGACCTTCGCCTTTCATATCGCCTTTAGCTACGAATTCTAGTGATAAAGTCGAAGTTGTTGAACCGAAAAAGGAGAGTAGGAAGAGAAAAAGCGTCGTTGAGCTCGGAGAAAAATCGAATGAAAACGTTGCGATTGAGTCGGTTAGTGCCGGTGATATTTCCGCGCATTCTACAAATACAGAGGATATAGTGAAGACGCCTTTAAGAAATGTGGAATTACCGCGTAGGAAGAAGTCGAAAACTTTTTTGGCTACACTAAGCAGTCTCGTAAATACCAATGTGGAGAATTCGACCGTTTCTCCTGAAATTGACGACTGTACGAAAGAGACTGACACGACAGACGACGGGGGTGATAGAGATGCAGATATTGAGACTTCGAATACTGAAAAAGTAGGTAAAGTAGCAGATATTTCGCCTGTGAAAACCTCTAAGGTGGTGCAAACCAGCAAGAAATTTCAAAATCCATTGAAAACACCAACAAAAGTAACTTCAAAGGATAAAACTATTACCATTTCTGTTGAAGATACTATTAAGAAAACACCTAAAGAAGTAGCCAAACCTAAAAAGAAGATATCTGAAACAAAAACTTTGAAAACAAGAAGCCCCAATGAGCTTACAAAAGAATGCATTGTTGTTATACAAAAGAAACTATTAAGAGTAAAAGAGAAGTATGAAAAACATGACAACAATGTTAGGGAACCCAAAAAGAACTCACAACCTCTTTTTGATTCAGATGATGAGGCACCTTTAAGCGCTTTGAATAAAAAAGAAAATACTGAAGTTAGCAAACCTACAAATATTTTGCATGATGAAGATGATGAATTTGTAGAAACCTCTAAGAACAAAACTATTAAAACTCAAAACAAAAAGTTAACAAAGATAGATAGTAAACCAACTCAAGCTCCAAAAGTAATTCCTCCAACTGAATCAAAAGCTCCATCACAAAGCTCTTTGGATGATGATGATGATGACTTCTTTGACAAGAAAAAGACAATACTCATCCGAAAGACTTACGATAAAGTCACTCAGCCAAACAAAGCCAAGTCCACAGGCTCAATTACACAAAAGGATATAGACAATTTAAAGGCTAGGATAGACATCAAGAAAAAAATGCTCTTAGCCCGATCTATGACAGCAGAGACCGAAGAATTAAGAGGTCTAATAAAAAAATGGCAGAAAGGGTGCCAAGAAGCTTTGGTAGAACTAATGGACTTAATGAGACTAAAGTGCCCCGATAAACACAGTATGGACTATTCGGAGATACTCCAGATGTTGAAAATACCAGCGTCTTTGGTGGGATATGACTCCGATCATGATTGCTTTAATACTCCTGATGATTCTAGTGCAGTCTTGTCTAAGTACAATGATTATTGATTTTTAACTATGCAATATGAAGTTTGTTTAATAAATGTTACTGTTTGAATGTAGTTTTATATTATTTTCCATGTTACTTTGTACTAACAAATATAATTCACATGTTCACTTGAAATTCAAAACAGTGAAATAGATAATGTGCTTCCATTAATCTGTGTCTAACATTAACCATATTGTTTTACATCTCAAAATTCATTATTAGATTGAATAACTATGGTATGAGGAGGCCTGTGCTCAGCATTGGAATGGAACATCTAGGATGATGATAATGATGATGATATGTAGAAGGGGTTTTTCATGGTTGTATCCTAATGGCTGAGGGATAAGATGTTGACTATCAACCACTGCTCTTTAGTAGCGTTTAATAGCTCATTCAAGCCAGCATTTATCTCAATAATTATTAAGGTTACATATTAAACGTAACTAATTAACAAGCTTCTGTCAAAAATTTAATTTTTGGTACAAGCTTTTATTGCCGACTGTACTTTTCTGTATACCATCATCAACTACTCATTCAGACGATTCTAACGAGTCCAAACTGAACGGGGTTACATTGGTTAAGTACTGAATTCCCATGGCCACCTTCTGTCTCCATCATCAGATCAGCTTGATGGTACCATAATATTGAATTGTCATCCGAACTATACTTATACCCAAAATTTCAGCTCAATTGGAAGTGGGTCAAATTTAACTTGCAAGATTTGATTACAGACAGACAGACAACTGGTCAGGTGAAACTAAATAAAAGCTTGTAAAAAGTACTGAAGTGAAATAAAAATAAAAGTACCACGAAATTATAAACATTTTATTAACAATACACTACATTAATTCTACGACTAAATTAAAATCTGTGTGAACGAATAGGGTTCTCCGGATCAAACAGTTTCGGGTCTTTTAGAAACACTTTGTCTTTGTAAAAGTATGGCATAAAAGCACAGTTCTGTGCCTTCTTTATTTCTGCTTCTACCAACGCCTGTTTCGATTTACACAGCCCTGTAATATGGCGGCCATAGATTCTGCCAGTGTAAGGACTCTGGAATTGGGATAACATCCGATAGTTCTTATAGTCTGGAGTGATGTTGAGTTTACATAATATGCATTCGCGTTTCTCCTTCTTGTATGGGTTTTCGATCTCCACTGGAGCGTCATCTGTGGCATTGGTGAGGTTAGATGAGAATCTTGGAATAACAGATAGTCGTGGACTCCCTGAAATAGAAAAAAAAAGTAAGTATCCATTGAACGTGAATGGAGAAAAGTTTGTTTTGATCCTTAGATTACTTACAAATATAACGGGACACTATTGTTTTTAATAGTGCCATGATTAGCTAATTATATCGTTAGTAACGTGCTCGAAATGCACAAAATAAGTAGAGGCACCACTTGAATCTTAATATTCGTTTCCAGACATACATAACCTAAAATGTTTAAGTTGTCAATGTCATGTCACTTGACTTAGATAGTCGTTTTGTTGTTGCAAGTATGTGGTAGGTACTTTAAAAAAAAACAACAAAAATGCCAAAAGAAATTAAGTATAATTAATTATATACCTGATATATCAAGAATAGTTTTGTTTTTAACAGTATACGTAATACATTTTTTTATGTAATTATAGAACTTATATTTTGTAAAAGAGTGGTCGACTGGGTGAGGTTGAAATGAAATGCAATTAAAAAGACAAGGGTAGGCTTCAAGAAAAATATATCATACTAGCTTCAGCACGGCTATCACAAGACGGCGCGCGAGCTCTCTCGATTTTTCTCGCACTATCCGTCTCTTTCTTATTAGAACACTTAGAAAGACAGGTTTACTACGTTTTCTAATAAGAGAGAGACAGATAGTGCGAGAAAAATCGAGAGATCTCGCGCGCCGGCTTGTGATAGCCGTGCTGCTCGCGACTCCGTCCGCGTGGAACTCGTATATATCGTAGCTCCATACAAACTTTCACCCCCCATTTCCGGAATAAAAACTATCCTATGTCCTTCCCCGGGATTCAAACTATCTCCATGACAAATTTCATCACAATCGGCTAAGCAGTTTAGGCGTGAAGAGGTAACAGACAGACACACTTTCGCATGTGTAATATTACCGCGTGTTCACACTGCGTCCGTTTCCGTGTCCGGGAGCCATCCCTCTTTTTCTCGCTTGAGATGTTTCGCCCAAGTGCGAAAGAGACGGATGCCTCCCGGACACGGAAACGGACGCAGTGTGAACACGCGGTTAGGGTTTTGTATTTTTCATGCGTGCGTTACTACGAGCGCGTGCAGCAAATATAAAACCGACTCTAATTGAATACCCACGTTTTTGAAATAGAGTTAGAATACAGAATGTTGATTGTTTTTATCAAACAAATTATGAAAGCATAAAAGAAAAATAGGAAGTAGGTATTTATTTAAACACTAGCTTCTGCCCGCGTGGAACTCGTTTATTATATCGTAGCTCCATACTAACTTTCACCCCCCATTTCACCTCTTTAGGGGATGATTTATGGGATAAAAAGTACCCTATATCCTTCTCCGGGATTCAAACTATCTCCATACCAAATTTCATCTCAATCGGTTCAGCGGTTTAAGCGTGAAGAGGTAACAGACAGACAGACAGACAGACAGACAGACACACTTTCGCATTTATAATATTAGTATGGAAGTATGGATATGGATTGTATGGATTCCCGTAAAAACATAACTCTCCTCTCCTTCGGTAGTCGGTTAAAAAACGTAAACTTTCAGTTACCGTCGGAGGCCTTTGCTCAGTATTATTTAACAGGCGGTTGATCTCAACAATTTTAATCTGAGGTTTTATTGATTAAGTGGTTACTTTAAAAAAACCGGCCAAGTGCGTGTCGGGCCACGCGCAGTGTTGGGTTCCGTAGTTGCCTGTCTGTCTCAGTTACATCGAAGTGCGGTGTGGTTGCGTCGGCCGAATTTGTACGAAAATTGGTCTTTCAAAGTACACATTAAGTTGGTCGACTATTACTCGGTAACTACTTATGCCTACTTGTCCGTGATAGTTTTCCTTTTAAATTCATTATATGTACTACTACCACGATTTTTTTCATATCCCCAGTAGTAGCCATTTAGCCGGCAGGAGGGGGGACACATGACTCGAACAAAAATTAGGGCTTTGAAGCTCAATATCTCGCAAAAGAATCACTGATTTGAAAAATGGTTTTTGAAAACCCATAATAGTTTTTAACGAGCTATCCAACGATACCCCACACCATGGGTTTAACGAGAAAAAAAAATTGCATCCTCGCTTTAAGTGTAGGGGAGGTACCCTAAAAAAAAATTTTTTTCAAGATTTTATTGTACTGTTCTGTCGGCGTGATTGATTTATATACCCATGCCCAATTACAGTTTTCTAGTAGTAATGGTTACTGAGCTAAGCCGAAGACGGACAGACAGACGGACGGAACATGGCGAAACTATAAGGGTTCCTTGTTGACTACGGAACCCTAAAAATGACAATTCATGTTTCAAGTCACTCCCGGTTGGTGTCGGGTTAGAATTTCAACACCCCCTTTTTTCCCGTAGGTGTCGTAAGTCGACTATGGTGAAATCACATTGAAGTGTGTTGTGGGCGATGGGCTAGCAACATATCACTGCGATATCACATTTTGTTGACTTTTTATATACTTACTCACTTTTATGCCAAAAGTGGCACTGGAACTTAAGTTTCATGTGCTCTGCCTGCCCCTTTTGGGAATAAGTAAATTATGTACCTGTTTATGTGTATGTGTAATTATGTTATGTATGTTGTGTGTGTTGTGTATGTAAGTGTATTATGTGTGTGTGTATGTGTTATGTGTGTATGTAATGTCTCAGTTTTATCTTCGCATTTATGAGGAGTGCCTATGGGGTGTACATATACTATTTCTAGATTTTTACTGATTATTATTATTATTTTTAGTTGCCATTCTACCTACATCTGTAAAAAAGTCTAGAGAAGAGATTAGGTAATAGAAATAACAGCAAATTTGTTTAATTTACAATAGTTATAGTAAATGAGCATTTCTCGCCATCAAACTTAATAGTTTGGCGAGTAGATATATATTTGTAATTTAATTTGGAAAAAATATATAAATCTATGTAAGGCCTGATTATTTAAAAAAAGGCAGCATACAGTAGTTAATTCATGTCTAGGTCGCGACTTGCGTTTAGTGTGAAACAATAGTAAATTAGTAGTATCGTTTTCCTTAACTTATTTATTTATTTATTTATTAGGTACACTTTACAGATATCATACATTATGAGATACAATGGTTCTTTATGAATAGCTTATAGACTAGCATGACATCCAAGGCAAGTGCACACAGCATGATCAGCAAGTTAGCGCGTAGGCAAGCAACAGCGACGAATCTGCATTGAATATTAATATCATATGCAGTAAGTATAAATCACAAAAACAAGTCCAAAATGTTAAAAAATGTTAAAAACGTCTGAAACGAACTTAAGCAAATCTAAAACAAAAGTTAGAGTAACAACTTAGTATTATTCAGGGTGAGTAGAGAAGAGGACGTCCGTTAAGGACTTTTTGAATTTAGTAATGCGTGGATCAAATATATCAATTAGGTCAGTATTATTATTAGCAGCCAAGTCGTTGTACTGACGACACATCCTTGTGACTGGATTATAGAAAGATGTGTTGTTTCTGTATACTCTCAGGGAAAAAACTTTGCAAGCGCGACCTCTGAAACGGGGCGTGTTAAAGGTTAAGGCTGAAAGCAGACAAGTTGAATTGAATCGATGTTAGAATGCAAAATTTTATGTAAGTATAAAAAGTCGTACATTTTGCGGCGGGCTTCCAGTGTAGGAATACCAAATTTTTTCAGCCTACTAAAGTATGACTTATATGTTCGTCCGAGGTTATACCTGAGTACTAGAATCTTCAAGAAATATTTCTGTACTCGTTCTATACTGTTGGTGTGTACCGAGTAGTACGGAGACCAAATCGGCGAACCATACTCAAGGACACTTCTGACTAAGCTAAAGAAAAGCGTTAGCAAGCTACCCGGCCTTTTGAAACCCTTGGTCAGTCTAAAAATGAAACCCAGTAACTGCCTTCCCCTACTAATTATGTATTCATAGTGACAACGGAAGCTAAGCTGATCATCGAAAAGGATCCCAAGGTCCTTAACAATCGATTTTCTATCGAGAGCCTGACCCTGTAATTCGTAGTTATATATAAGTTTATTCTTTTTGGTCGAGAAAGATATAACATGGCATTTCGCAACGTTTAGATACATATGATTAAGGGAACACCATTCAGATATTTGTCCAAGATCGTTCTGTAACAATAAACAGTCTTTAGCATCGGTGATGGAGTTATAAACCTTTAGGTCGTCGGCGTACAACAAGCATTGACAAGACAGGCGATCAACCAGGTCATTGATAAACAACACGAAGAACAATGGACCAAGGTGAGATCCCTGAGGAACACCTGACGTTATTAAAATTTCAGGGGAAGTGAATCCATTAATGGCCACCAGTTGGCTTCTATTTTGAAGGTAGGATTGGACCCAGCGAAGAAGACTACCGTGTATACCGAAATGTACTTCAATTTTGTGACATAGGATAAAATGGTTAACCTTATCAAACGCCTTAGAGAAATCAGTATACACGGCGTCAACCTGACCCCGCGAAGCGAAAATGTTACATAGATAATGTTTATATTCTAAGAGATTGGAAACAGTGGACCTATTACTGACAAAGCCATGCTGTTTATCAGATACGTATGGTTTCACGTGATTATAAAGGAAGGTATACACCATCGATTCGAAAAGCTTGGCAATGCAGGAAAGAATGCTTATAGGTCTGTAGTTTTCGACACACGATTTGACGCCAGATTTGTGTATTGGAACAATATGTGCTATTTTCCATCTGAGCGGAAATACACCAGTACAAAGAGACTTATTGAAAAGTAGACAAAGAGGGGTGCTGAGTTCCTCACCACATTCCTTGACAAACGAGGCAGGGATCCCATCCGGGCCTGGCCCCTTATTAGAGTCCAGAGACTTAATTTTCGCCAATATATCCAACCGACTGACGACCACACTAGATATCGAAGCCCCACCGTAGAGCTCTTCAACCTGGTTAGTTATTTCAGGTGAACTATGATCTTCGAAGACAGACCCAAAATACTCTGAGAAAAGGTTACAGACTCCTTGACTATTCGATGATGAGCGTTGGCCGTAGGTCACGGTTTGAGGAATTGAAGAAGACATCTTTTTAGACTTGACATACCGCCAGAATGGCTTAATGTCATTTTTGAGAGCATCCTCAACCGAAAACAAAAACAATTTATAGCTTTGTTCAGTTAAATTCTTACACCTAGTCCGCAACAGAGAAAAGGTGTCGTAGTCCCGGGGGTTTCCGTACTTCTTATATAGTTTATGATATTTATATTTCTCTTTAAGACTACGCTTAAGAGCCTCACTATACCACAATGGATATTTGTTCGTATTGCTTAACTTTCGAGTAGGAGTATGTTTTTTTATGATCTCATTCAGTGTATCGTAAAACACAGAAACACAGTCGTCGATGTCAGGTGAGCAGAGCAATAATGACCAGTCAATAGAGCTCAATTCAGACCTGATCTCATCAAACTTGCATTTATTGAAGTTTAGGCGCTCTCCACTACAGGTGTTCATATCCTTGCCCGGCTTTAAGAGAGGGACATCTATAACTACTGACGGATGATGCGCATCTAGTTTGCTCATCGGCTCGGCCCCGTAAACCGTTATGCAATCGACGTTGGATAACACTAAATCTAAGAAACGATTATTGTGATTAGGTATGTTATTATGTTGCGAAAGACCACATAAAGATATAGTATCAAAAAGCAATCTGGATTTGCTGTCCAGAGGGTCACGTGGTACAAGATGACTTGAGCTGGCTGAGCGGAACCAAGTGATATTAGGAGTGTTAAAATCACCTATTATAATTACTTTATCGCCAACCTTGGTATTTAAAACAATATTTTGAACATTAGAGTAAGACTGTTGCAGTTCTATAATGGGCAAGTCAGGAGGTAAATAACATACACACACATGCAAGGTCGGCCCGCTTGGTTCCGCTGGCAGGACGCTCACCCAGATGTCCTCGACTCTACTCTCCCAGGAAACCTGACGTATTACGTTGAAATGTTTTCTGATAGCTATTAATACTCCTCCACCTTCCTGTTTATTCGAATAAGTACTATCACGGTCTCTGCGAATCAGGTAATAACGCTGTAAATCAGCCACTTCGGCGTCATATACACTTTTATTTAAGTTCGTTTCAGTTAAGCAAATAAAATCATAACTAGAATTTAACATACAAACATAGAACTCAGCTAATTTCGACCTTATTCTGTTAACATTCTGATAATAAAAGAAAGGCATCTCAGATCAGTGAGTAAAATAAGAGACGAAAACAGAAAGAAACTTAAAAAAAAAGAGGACAAAAGAATAATAATTAAACTGGACTAGGTACATACCCAACCCACCTGAAACTATTGGGAATGAAAGTGATATAGGTTACTACATATAACTCTACAATTAAAATGTATGAAAATGCAAAATATAGTTTTCCAGACAGATGAGCTATCACAAAATAAGTGCTTACAAATTAATAGACAAAATTAGTAAAGGTATAACTCTACAATTAAAATGTATGAAAATGCAAAATATAGTTTTCCAGACAGATGAGCTATCACAAAATAAGTGCTTACAAATTAATAGACAAAATCAGTAAAGGTATAACTCTACAATTAAAAGGTATGAAAATGCAAAATATGGTTTTCCAGACAGATGGGCTATCACAAAATAAGTGCTTACAAATTAATAGAAAAAATCAGTAAAGGTAAGTAGACTGAAGCAGTACAGGTATGTTCAACTGGATGCAACTATAATTTTTACTTTTATTTTATATCATCCACCCGGTACATCCAAATAGAAGCATAGCAGTTAATGACTACAGTAAGTTGACAAGCCACATTCAAATAGATTGTTGTTGTTTTTATTCTTAATCCTATTCTATTATATCTAGCTATAAAACCTAAACATAAATACTCGGTACCTAGCACCTTGTAAAGAAAGTACAAAAACTATTCTTAGTGAAGAACAGGTACCATTAATCTGATGCCATATTTGTACTTATTATGTAATTTACATTGAGGTATATAGGACAAAATATGGATGGTAGGTATAAAATAATTGAATGTAGTTCAGTCACTATCATGAACATTAGTGCAAATGTATGTGCAACCTATAAATAGATACATGTAAATTTAAATATTTAGTCTCAAGTGAAAAGTGAAATAGTGGGCACAAAATTATATAATTAAATTAATTTAATGACACACTCCAGGGGAGCAAGTTTATGTTTCACCCACAAATAGAAAGTATCTACATACAGTTCAATACTGAGACCAAACATTGGCACCATGCAAAGTATAGAGACTCATAGGTATTTATATGCTTATCAATTAAAAACCATACCTTGGTACATGTGTGGCACTACTTAATGGTATTGAATGACTCCATGTCTTTGATACGAACAGCATTACAATTGTCATCTTTTCTAATGTATACCAGACTATTTTTCACCCATACATATTTGTAACCTTTTTCTCGAGCATAACTCCTAGCGGCAGCATGTAATTGTTTGCATTCTGGAGAGAGATGCTCTGTGACAAATACTCTGGTGTGTTCACCGAGAAAACCCATTTGGGTAGTGCCTAGTCTATCCTCGGGATGGGCCTTGTTGTAGCGGTGTGCAGCAGACAGTAATGTGTCACGTAGCCGTGGAGAAGATAGTGTCACAAGTATATTGCGTGGTCGAGATGATGCAGCATTCATCTTTGCAACACGACGGCAGGCTCTGATGTCGCTGTCTGCTATTTGTAGGCCGAGGTTATCACATAATGTTTTGAAAAGAGCCACAACATTTTCACTCCGGCCCTCAGGAACAGCTTGTACTTCCACATTAAGATTCCTTGACATTTGTTCGACTGTTCTTAGGCGAGATTGAAGTACTGATATGTTGGTTTGTAGTATTTGGTTTGTATTTTCGAGCCTACTGATGTTGTTTTCACTTGAAGCGAGTTTAGTTTGCATCTCTTTTTGGCAGTCTACTATAAAGTCCGTTGTGCAAGAGAACTCGCTCTTCAATGTTTCCACAGTTTTGTTGATTTCAGATTTCATCATTTGTTTGAAGTCTTCTCTAAGGGTTTCGCGGAAACTTAACTGAGTAAGATGCCATTAGTGTCACATTAAATTGAAAACGAACTAAGTAAGTAGTTAAATACAACGATGGATTGCCAATTAACCCATTTGTGGTCATGAATATTCGAATAATGGTTCAAATATCCTGTTACTAGGTCTAAAGACAGGGACAGGATGGGTACCAGATCGCGCGGCAGGTTACCTACCTACGAGCTGAACTGACCAAGTGAAATCCGCAGTAGGAAACCGCGTATCTGACTGCGCCAGACAGTCCGCCAACAGGGAAAGATGGCGGGCGATCGTGCGGACACAGTCTATAAACCAATACTCTTTTACACTGTGGTGCAGAGAGCTGTATCGGCCTCTTCTACCGAACGTGGATGCCTCGGCGTGACCACGACCGCTCTGCCAGGAGCGAAACGACAGAGAAGGTCAGATAAGGAGGTCTAAAGAGCTCTTTTACGTCAGATTCTACCAGTTTCAAAAAGTATAACAACCGTTTTACGGAGAGTTTTGACCCCTTTCCGTGGCATCAAAGCTACATAGCAAAGCTGAAGTGGGGTATCATATGAAAGGGCTTGAGTTCCACTTTTTGAAACAGTTTTTCTTTTTGTTCTACATTGGTATAATTTCGATCTATGAAGGAAAATGTAAAAAAAAATACCATTCCTTCCCCGCCTTATCTCCGAAGTTATCCAAGCGAAAAATTTGAAATAATTACTTGTGATTGAGATAATAAACATAAATATTACTGGAAAAGTATAACTTTTTCTGTATCTAGTGTATTTTTTGTTTAATTTTCAAAAATCATTTCCTAGTTAAGTTTGCAATTTAATCAAATTTATAAGTATTTTTTTGTTTTGAAATTCCTATAAGACTATAATAGAAGTACCTATATTATATACTCTCTTTCAAATAAAATAATAATAATCGGTTCACGTGATAAATAATAATCGCTAAAACACCAACATACATACTAAGCTGATTGCCCTTGCACGTTAGTACCAAATGGAGCCGATAGATGGCGCTGACCCCATTCCTACTTCGCGCTGTTAAGATTTTTCTAAAATGAATGGGGTTGGAAATGGGTTGGAACGGGTATATTTCAAATTTCGTTGTTTGAAATTGAATTCTGTTGCGTTGGGTTAAAATAAGTGATTTAATTTAAGATTTAACAAATATTGGGACATTTACTTTACCTTGAGTTAATTGATAGTTTGTACGGAACCCTCGGTGCGCGAGTCAGACTCGCACTTGACCGGTTTTTTTTTTAAATGAGAACGAAACTCCGTGTGTATGGGAAGGTGAAATTCGGCCGAGCTTACTGCGGACTCTTAAATACATAAACTTACTAACAGGCATTGTTTGCTTACCGGGCGGCTCCAACCTTTACATCATAAATGTACTATTGTTAATAACGGAAATAAAGATATTTGTATTTTTCTTTATTACTATACGTAAAGATAGATAGACTGGCCACCTGGGACATATTTCTTGGCGTCTTCCGTCAGGCTGCCAGCTTGAAGATCAGGGGACCGATTTTTTGACTTTCGAGCGCTCGACTCTTTCACTCGAAAACTGTCAAAAATTATGAAATGCTATTTCGAAATAGCGATAGAAAATTTAAAAACGAGTGGTATTGACCACTCGTATTAAATTCTATTGGTAGAAAGTAAGTGCCTGTCATTTTGACACTACAAACGTATTTACTTTTACGTCACATCTGGCCATAATGCGAGTTATACCGCACGCTGCGCAGCCGCAAGCCCCAGATCGCATATTTATGGCCCTCACCTTCGGTTCGGGCCACAAACACCTGAGATCTGGGCCATTCACGAATTCACCGCCCTAGGTACGTAATGTACTATTATTTGATTCTCGAGCGTTCGAAAGTCAAAAATCGGTCCTCAGTAGGTACTTTTTAGCGATGGCCCGCCAGCCCCCGACTATGCATGATTAGAGTAGGTATTATGCCTGATTTATGCCTCATTCAGTCGAAGTGAGCAGGGACGTGGGCAGGACGGGCGTAAAATGCGGTAATACGCCCGTTCAGCCCACTTCCCTCCTCACTTTGGCTGAAAGTAAATCAGGCATTATGCCTGGTCTATCCATACTAATATTATAAATTGAAAGTGTGTCTGTCTCTCTCTTTCTGTCTGTTACCTCTTCACATATCTCAATCGGTTCAGCGGTTTAGCCGCCGAACCGATTGAAATGAAATTTGGTATGGAGATAGTTTGAATCCCGGGGAAGGACATAGGATAGCTTTTTTATCCCGGGAATCATCCCCTGAGGATGTGAAATGGGGGGAGAAAGTTTGTATGGAGCTACGATATAAAGAGTTGAACGCCGAAGGAGTGGCGGGCAGAAGTATGTAACTCAATTGTTAAATCAGTAGAAATTCCTCAAGTGTTTCAGTTTGAGTTTGAATTTTTTTAATTTACTTATGATGTTATTAAAATTCCAGTCATCACATGAGTAATTAAGATGCGTGACGGATATTTGATAGAAATAGTTATGCAAGCTTCATTGGAATTCTTGTGAAGCTTTAAGTTGAACCGCAGGTTATCTGACGAAAGAGAAAGCCTTGTTGACTTTGTAGTAAAACTGGATTTGCTACGTGATTTCAGAATAGTTATAATAGCGAGTTAAGAAAAATCGTTCTGTCAAAATAGGAATTCTATTACACGTTGATCATTTAGCACTTCACCTCATTATCATCATCATCATATCAGCCGAGATACGTCCACTGCTGGACATAGGCCTCCCCCAAAGAGTGCCAAAATGACCGGTCCTCGCCACGTAGGTACCAGAAGGCGCAGCGTGGGGAGTCCGCTGGATGCTTCACCTCATGCCACCCTCATGCAAAGCTATAATTCGTATGGGAAGGAAAATGAAATGGTAACTTATAGGTTATGTATACCTACGTACGTATCAATCCTGACGATTATAAATGCAATAGTACATTACGTACCTAGGGCGGTGAATTCGTAAATGGCCCGGATCGCAGGTGTTTGTGGCCCGAACCGAAGGTGAGGGCCTATGCGATCTCGGGCTTTACGAATTACCGCCCGTGGTGAGTACACAATTTTACGTCTTCATCTGGCCACAATGCTAGTTTTACCGTACGCGCAGCGTGCAGTAAAACTCGCATTATGGCCAGGCGTGACGTAAATGTATTTACGACACGCCTGAGACGTATATTTTTACTCATCACGGGCGGTAACAAAGAAAGCCTCAATCGCATGTTTAGCTTTGCCTTCGACGAGTGCGTCTGACCTGGGCTGTTATTCGCTACGCGCTAAAGTGCCTCACCCCGCCGATCACCCGTCACGAAACTAGACCTCTACCTACGCTTGGTTACTACGCATCGCGGTGTCAAGATATATTTGTGGGTGAGCGTTGAGGTGAGCTTAAAACAAGTTACAGAATAGGGGGGCTGCGGTCTGAGACATTCTTCGTTCTACCGCCCTAGGTGTATAATGTATCTACTACGGTCTACGGTACATGTTTGAATTTCTACGTTGTATTGAGATAGTTTCAAGTTTCGGAAAAGGATACCTATAAGGTACCTACCTAATTTTAATCCCACAATCACCCCCAAAAATGGTGAAATGGGGCGGATTGTATCTGCACGATCTCCAATTCTTCGATCAATACAAGTAATCTTTTACATTAGTTACACAAAACGTTTGGACTGATCAAAAGAGACATTACTGCTAATGTACACTTGTGTAACTCCAAGATTAGCTAATGCCAGCATAGGTGGAATACAGACAAAGGACGTAGTGGTCCAGGCAAGTCTATTCACAATTTCACATTGACATGTTATCGTCCGTGAGCTTATCTTTAGTATAACTTTAGCCTGAGACTTAAAAAAAGTACGTAACTGTAGGCCAGGCTATACTAGTTTTCCTCTGTCCATGTGAAGTAAGTTTTATAAATAAGAGCCCAGCTAAGGGGCCATTCTTGTAGCTATGCTAACTGCCAGCATTTATTTACCTACGCCTACCCACGTTGCGAAAAGTTTGCAAAACGACCGGCTTGGCCAGTCAACAAGTTGGTACATATTAGACGGCCATTTAGAAACGCCCAGCGACAATGCGGAAATACACTTCGTTTTGCCGCGTTTTCCTATGACCGGGTAGTAGTTTCACGTTTCTTGTGTGTGTAAACAAGAAATCGACTCATAACCGGTGAAGCCACGGACCGTAGCGCGCGTGGCACGCTGATATATTCAAATTACATTTTTTAAATTCTATAATCGATTATCGAAGTGTAGTGTTTTGCTTGCGCGCAAAAGTGACAGTGACGTATTTTTGAAATTTTGAATTCCGAATCCCGAGTGTGTTTTGGTGACATTCTTTTGAAACTTTAAAGGCGTTTTTCTGGATTCATCTCTCTTCATGACTGGTGAGTTTTATTGATAACAATGGAATTTTTACGAACGGGTACTTGGTGAAATCGAACGAACTAATTAATAAACGCATTAACAAGTTGCTTATGCAAGTTTTCCGCAGTCATAATATAATTTATATAATCGATAACGTGGTTTGTGCGTTACCTATGATTTTGAAAGTGCAGAAAAGTAAAAGTTTTGATTGTCCCGTGACAAAAATGCCGAGTTACGATGTACTGAGTAAGAAATCAAGGTTGCGTGGAGAAAGTGACCCAGCTGTGAATGAGGCGACGGCTTATGTGATGACGCTGGGTTCTTTACTGTGTTACTTCGGTTCCGGGCCTAAGACAGTTTGACCGCGTGTTTGCCTAATAAAAAACCTGATGTGCTTTGAACCAACACCAACGCACATCACTAGCTATATCACTGCATGTAATTGCATCTTCCAGTAGTTCCAGTAGAGATATGAACGTTTTATGTAAAAGAATAGTGATAACAGATGAATATTTTTCATTTTAAGACACAACTTTAGTGGGTACTTCGCACGAAGAACACCTTTATAATTGCATTATGCTGGCACTTCACTTCGCGGTCCTAAGTATTTGCCCAAATATTTGTGTTGCATCTTTTGCCTTCCTAGGGCAAATGAAAGAGAGGCACCATTATATTCAATGTGTTGTCGTATCAAGGAATCAATCTGATTATAATTTAGATGTTAGGATGAAACTATATACAAAATAATTGTATTTGTATGGGTTTGCAAACTATTCACTATCTTCACGTTATGTTGATAGTATCAATCAATGATGCTGAAAATTCGCACTTTCCTAGGGATTGCGCACGAAGACTTCAAAATCAAGTTTTACTCGTAAGTAGGTACCTAGATGTAGTAGGTACTCAATTCCTTACTGAATTAAAATTACGAATGTGTCTGGTAAATAACCTTTTCTTATTTTAATTTTATGACGCGTTTTTCACGGGACGTAGTTTGCGTCATTCAAAAATTTATAATGTCAAGAAATACTTGATTTGGCGGTAAACTGGTAACGTCCCAACGCACGCAACTCGTGTGTGACGCGATTTGCGTATGTGTGTGTTATTGCTAAGTTGAAGATATGGATACATAGCCTTATCATTAAAAGTTTTAAAATACTTTCGACGTCGAGCGCTCACAGCGTTTCAGTTTGTTTTTTTTTTTAATTTTCAAGGTGTACAATGTCCCGCCCGGGTTGATGTTTTCTCACATTCACATTTCGCATACAATGAAAAATTATCCTGCGTCGCTGCCTTGTTTCTCTGCATAACTTAATATACATTACATAGGCACAAACAAAACTAAATGCCTAAATATTCGAACATGTGACAAGTAACTAGGTAGGTACAGTCAGTTTAATTATGCATTTAAAATTAATTGAAATACATTATACATTGACACCTGCTAAATTCAAGCGATTTACTGTTGCTTATCAATTCACTTATATTAATACAGGTCCAACACTCACAAGCAAATAGTATGAGTGAAAGTGCAGTTAAAATTCATTGAAATATTTTAGGTACGTATTTTGAAATACTTACTATTTATTCGCGGTAGTCATGATTTTAATAGTATAACAATTCGACGACCAGTTAGCCTAGTGGGTAGTGACGCTGCCTAGTTTAGTCAGATATTTTTAGCGCGAGCGCCTTCGTCAATAATTTATTATTACAAGTGACGTAAAGTCAGCGTCATGTAGTTAGTATAGTTCCCGTCAAACAACTTGAACATGCGGGACGAAGTGGGGGGGCAGCTCGCACGTACAATTCGCCTCTGCGCAGGCAAGGTCATTTGCTCAAGTTGTTTGGCGGGAATTGTAGCAGCCAGAGTAGCCAAATATTTCGTAACACACCCTTATTCTTACAGTAATAAAGACGTGTACCGAAATATTTGGCTACCATGGCTGCTACTAACTATATGACGCTGACTGTACCTAATATATTTCCTGGTCGCTACGCAACCTGTCACTGCGATATCACATTTTGTCGATCTTTTATACCCACATCTTTGCTAAAAGTGGTACTGGAACACAAGTTTCATGTGCTCTGCCTAGTGCCTACCCCCTTTTTTTTTTTTTTTTGAACTTGACTGTGGCTATAATAGGATGGACCCAATATAGCGGTCGAATTGCATGGTTGGAGGGTAGCCTGGGGAAACTCCAGGGGAAGCCTCCGGCACGACCACGTGGGAAAGTTTATACACTGGAATACTCTACGAGTTTGCGCTCCAGTGAGATTGGTTGCCCTGCCACCCCTAAAAGCCGTCGCTGTTGCTTGACAGGAACACAACACGCAAGTGTTGTGTTCCTGTCAGATCCAAGATATACTTACAGAACGAGAAAACATTGTTCCCTGCATCTGCATCCGTCGGATAAAAACATTCCAAGCATTTGCAATACTAGCATTGTCTCTTACTCACATCCTGCCTGCCTATTCACACTCCTCACCAGCATTTATCCATAGCCAGATCCCTAGATCAGTAGCAAGAATAGGGGATCGGAGGTCAGATATGCTGGTTCTTCCTAGCCTTGCAAACGTGAACGGGTATTAATTACTACATTGCGGTAATATTAATTAGCAATAATTACTGCCGATGCAGCCGAGACAATAACTACTTGTCATTGGTTCTTATGAATCATTTTCTTTTGAAACGAACAATCTAAATGTTTTCCAGTTTCATTTATTCATCACTAGCTTCTATTCTACCCGCTACTCTGTCAGCTTGGAACGGGACTGAAAAAAAAAATGAAAAATGTTTTTATTTCATAAGCTTTGTTCTGTTACAGAAGTCCGTTGGGGCTACCTAGTAAGATAAGATAAGATTTCTTTGCAACCAAGTACTTAAAACTAAGATACATGGACCCTGGAAGGGTGTATTAGCAACAATCAGGTTACTAATAATAATAAATAATAAATTCGTTTATTTAAAAGGAACAGAACACTAATTAAATTAACCCATGGTCCCACACTAGGCTCAGCCTGTGTCGTGGTGACCGTTTGAAAAACATTAACTGTATACATTTGTTCGGGTAGGTATTCTCTAATTATATTAACAAAACAAATAGAAATGTGTGTTAGTTTGTGACTGTGTGTGTGCGTGTGTGTGTGAGTGTCTGTGTTTGTGTTGTTTGTGCGTGCAACTAAAAATCTAGATCTACTTATACAACATACATGTACATATACTTAGTTAATTTTTAACTAACTAATATCGATAGGTCGTACCTATTAATATATATATACAATGTGTATTGCTTATACTTGATCAAACGAAATGTGCGGATACTAGACAAAAAAATATCGATAAAAAAAATAAAATAAAAATAAAAAAAGGCTACCAAAAAAAAAAAAAAAAAGCCAAAAAAGTGCAAAAAAGTCTACCTCAAACTGCTAGTTTTAAAGTTACAGACACTAATTTAAAAAAAAGACTGTTCTTTTTCACAAATTTCTACTAATTACCTTTTTTTTTGTAGGTTTATGTTTGATATTGTTATTATTTTTTGGTTGGTCGATTAGCTGCATTTTGTAGCTTTAAAACAAGACTACTTTTGAGAAACTACACCGTTTAGACGCAAAGATATGAATTAAAAACCAAACTCAGAAATATTCATCAGAAAAAAAATTTAAACGCCTTAATTTTTTAAATAGTTAGCCTATAATTTTTATTTTTATTTTTTTATCGATATTTTTTGTCTAGTATCCGCACATTTCGTTTGATCAAGTATAAGCAATACACATTGTAGGTATATATATTTTACGGCAAACACATTATAAACATGTATCTTCCATAAATTCACCTATGGAATAGTAACATTTTATCTATTAGTTTAGATTTTAGTGTACGAAGGATATGTCAGTTGGTACATCTTTTATCTGGTTCTGGATTTTATTATATTTTTTTATTGCTCGGTAATATGGTCCATTTTTATATATTTCTAGTTTAGGTCCAGGAAGTTCCAGGTTGTAAAGATATACTTGTGTCAGGTAGTCCCGCTATACATGTTGCTATATAAAAATACGAAATATTTTGCTTGATTTTAATTATTGTATTTGTTTTGTATTTTTCACTCACTCGTTTATATCGTAGCTTCATACAAACTTTCACCATCCATTTAATTCCCTTACAATAACTATGTCCATGTCCTTCCCCGGGACTTAAACTATCTGTATACCAAATTTCATCTTAATCGGTTTGGCGGTTTAAGAGTCCGCAGTAAGCTCGATTCTCCATACAAACGTAGTTACGCTCTCATTTTAAAACTACGTTGTTGATTGCAACGAAACTTTGCGTATACAATGACATGATGTATATCCAGGTCTGTAATTAGTTTATGTAGCTTTTTACGCAAATCTGTTGAGAAATGAGACTTGTAGAGGAGAACACCCGGATAGACAGACATGTAATCACGAAATAATTTTTACCCAAGCTGAACCGGAAAACTTCGGTCGCTTCGCTCGCTCGTTCAACAAGTAGATAAGTTACTTGTACATACAATTACACATAATCCATACTCATATTATAAAATGCGAAAGTGTATGTGTTTGTATGTTTGTCCGTCTTTCACGGCAAAACGGAGCGACGAATTGACGTGATTTTTTAAGTGGAGATAGTTGAAGGGATGGAGAGTAACATAGGATAGTTTTTATCCCCGTAATCACCCTAAGGGGATGAAATGGAGGGTTAAAGTTTGTATGGAGCTACGATATAAACGAGTTACACGCGGACGGAGTCGCGGGCAGAAGCTAGTTATGAATAAAACAAGAGATAAAAAGTCATGTCAAGAAACAAGAAAGGGAACAGA
The DNA here is from genome assembly GCA_947578815.1 of Epinotia ramella. Lineage (NCBI taxonomy): Eukaryota > Metazoa > Arthropoda > Insecta > Lepidoptera > Tortricidae > Epinotia > Epinotia ramella. The sequence continues at coordinate 1,945,583 of OX388221.1, forward strand.
AAAAGACAGAAATAAATTAATCGTCCTGCAATTTCAAGGTCATTCATGTAGTTCTTATCTTGTTCTATATTGTAGCTGGTACAGTCGAGTTCTCCAATATCTACACAGACAACCTTTCAAAAATATCTATATAGAGACTTTGTTGTTACTGACATAAGACACATGTGTAGATATTTTTGAAAGGTTGTCTGTGTAGATATTGGAGAACTCGACTGTACCTATATAGTCCGCCACACATGACCGTCTAGTTGCGCCTTTATTTAAATATCTTTAGTACGCCCGAAATATGTATTAGGGACTAAGGAAATAGTTACGGACTTACTTTCCAATGTACAAATTGTACAGCCCTAGTTATATACCAAAGGATCCTGCACGGCTAACGGCTATCACGTGACGGCGCGCGAGATCTCTCGATTTTTCTCGCACTATCCGTCTCTTTCTTATTATAACACTTAGAACAAGAGATATAGTGCGAGAAAAATCGAGAGTATGTCGCGGCCGTCGCACGATATAGACGTGCTGGGGTCTTCCGTTGTCCAGAATACGCAGAACGAATAAAATAATAGTGGTATTCAAGTCTAAATCGGACTGGCACATGGACACGTTCTGTATGGGCTTGTAGGTCGTCTCTCGTTGATGTCTTTTTTATGGCGTCTACCATTAGCAGTATCAAGCTGGGCCTGCGCTGCGTAGCTAGCATGAACACGTTTATGTGCGGCGTAAACCATGCGTCCCTCTCGCACTTACATATTTTCTAGTAAGGGAATTATTCGTTTGTATATTAAACCGCAAAACAACTGAGCGAATGAACAAAAGTACATTTAAAACCTTATTATATTAACAACAACGGCTTTAAGCAATATAGTAGTATCCCATATTTACTTCAAAGTTCATTGTTTTCGAGATATTTGGCATCAAAGTAGAACAATTTTAGGCCAGAAAACCTGTGTGAAACACGTTTTTAGAGACGTCATAGACGAACCCTAATATGTAGATTTCATATAGGTATGTTAGATCTTTCACGTCAATAGAGATACATAAGTGTTTTTTGTGTTTTTTTAGACAATGTTAAAAAAAAACATACAAAATTAAGTATTCATTTCTTTCAAAATCCGGTAGACAAAAATGGAGATAAAAAATTGAAGAACCGATAGCCGTTTGATTTATAATTCTATCTGTGGTGCAAAAGTAGGAGATACGATTCAAAACTTGTCAAAAATCGATGAAAACCTCGGGTAGCCCCTTAAGTATGTTTTCTTCAACATAGGTCATAGGTCATTGGAGATGTCAAAGGTACTCTTATATATAGTACAGCTATGTGTCTTGCCTTATGCCGTACGAAAGTGTCGTTGGTGGGTACTGACTGGTGTGAATAGATTAGATTAGATTAGATTATTTATTTCATGATAAAAAATTACATTACAAATTTGCATACATGTCAAAAAAATAAGAATTTTTATCACGATCGTCAAAAACAGAGAAAAATTAAGATATAATATTAGGACAATGTCAACAAATATAAGAACACAATAACAAGGAAATAGAAAAAACAAACCAAAAGCGAAAGAACACATATATCAACCTGTAGGTATCGTCATTATTAATAAACTGATAACCAGTCCCGGATACTAGACCAGTAGGTATATGCTGAGATTGATATGACCTACATCAATACCTATGAGCTTATCTTAGATACTAGGCAGTAAGTAGTTTAAAATTAGATTATTTATTATCTCTTAGCAGTTAATCTCTCATGATGATGTCGTGTCATTAATGGCATTTTATCGTCATATCATATTAACTTGTCAAGGCAATTAGTTATTTTAGATTTATACAGAAATGCAGAACCGATACGATTAGATACCACCGCTACCTCGACTCGCAAGAAAAAAACGACCAAGTGCGAGTCGGACTCGCGCACGAAGGGTTCCGTACCATTATCTATAATAGAAAAGCCTTGACATATCTTCTCCTTCTTGTTGTTATTCTTGTAAGTTTTTATATTTATATTTTACTAGCTTCTGCCCGCGACTCCGTCCGCGTGGAAATCGTTTATATCGCAGCTCCATACAAACTTCAACCCCCGATTTCATCCCCTTAGGGGGTGATTTTCAGGATGAAAACTATCCTATGTCCTTCCCCGGGATTCAAACTATCTCCATACCAAATTTCATCGCAATCGGTTCAGCGGTTTAAGCGTGAAGAGGTAACAGACAGACAGACAGACACACTTTCGCATTTATAATATTAGTATGGATTGCAATGTGTGCGCTGCCCCCCGTGGCTTAACCAATGGTTCCAACGGAAGACCAGCGCTGGCAACCGCCAGCACCATGCTGAGTTGGAACCATTTGGTGACGTGTTGTTTTTGTATTTTTACTAAATGTTTGTCGTTTTGTGTGTGTCACGAATAAATGTCTTTCTTTCTTCTTTCTAAATACATCATCTGTGAAAATGTCAACTGTTTAACTATCATGGTTCATGAGATACAGCCTGGTGACAGACGGACGGATAGCGGAGTCTTAGTAATAGGGTCCCGTTTTACCCATTGGTTACGAAACCCTAATAAGGATGTCATCCCGTGACCACGGATGTTGTGATACATCCGAAACGGCGGGAAACCTCAGAGAGGTAAATAAATAAGTTAATTATATGACAAAAATGTGTAAGAATCGTGTAAGTTTTTTTTTAACTACAGCGTACAAACATTTCGTTACAACTCGACATAGTCGCGATCGCCTGCGAGCAGCCATGATTAGCAACCCACACTACGATGATTACTTAAAATGGAGATATTGTACCTAAAAGCATAAAGATAGCTCTGATGCGTATTTTTGGAAAACACTCGGACGAAATCCTAGTTGTTTTAAATAACCGTTTACAGAAATAGAATTATGGCAATGCTATGGTCTAGAATAAGAGTTAATCTATACAAAATAGTAGTTTACTTTAACAATGTAATCATTTGAACGAAAATATGGCCTTTGAAAAATCCTTACGTTAGCTAAAATACCAACTTTTTGTTCGTACGCTCTTAATAAAAACTTATGAAGAACATTCTTCATTTTATTCTCACTGAAGCCTGATTAAGTTTGGAAGAATCAGTTGCGACTTTAATTAGTTTGATATGTAGTACATTTCGTATTTTTCCAGTGCTGGGTGTTATGGCAATCTATGTGATGTTTTTAAGCATTTTATTTATGACAAAGGTGTTTAGTTGCGATTATCCCAAACGCTGCATCGCTCCAAAACATCGCCGTGTGCGATACCTCTAAGTGTTTCAGCAAACATTTTGAGAAAGCGATCACGTTACACGTCTCGAATTTAAGTAGGCGCTAGCTTTTCTGTTTTCTCTGACGTACGTGTGACATACGAAATTAGACTTGACAGGACAAACACCAAATCTATTAAATAAATGAATTTTATTCTGCAAGTAGGCCGTAATGGCACTTTGCAAGTCAATTTTTTACCAGCGTTTCTGAAAAAGAAGACCACTGTTAAGAAGAAACGCCGAAACACACTCAACAGTCAAAAAAAGCTTATTACAATGATATTTCATAACCTACTTAAAATAAGTCAAACTGAATATGAATACAAAGAAAAAAAAACATCATAATGCGTTGTTCTACGAGAACACATGTCCGAATAAGCTACATGAATAATGAAGCTTTTTGGGCTCTGGTTTGGGCCATGCTAGTCCTCAACCCTGTAATGCCTTCGACATCAATATTTTTTTCAAGTATTTTTTAAGATCTGATAGGATCTTTTACCTGTACAATAGGGATGATGACTAAGATTTTTTTGTGACGTCATTCGAACCAGTTTTTGGAGATGAACAAATGTTTGTATGGGAGCAACTACAATTAAAGAACATAAATACCTAAAAATTTGATATAAAGATTGACCTCGCCGGCGGCAGCGCGAAACGCTACATACTGTGTGTCTATACAAGTGTGACGTCACATTTGTATATTTGTACTAATCGTAGTATGGAAAATCAGGTAAATTGTTGTTTCGGTCGCGAAATACTGCGTTTAAGTACATAGTTGTAATACAATTTTGTTTCTAGAAAAGCGTAAGGATTCTTTGGGTAGCTTTTAATTTACTCTTGGACAATAAAAAAAACTGCTCATTTTTTCTAAACTTTCAAGGTTTATATCTTTTTATGATTTTAATTATCCATACTAATATTATAAATGCGAAAGTGTGTCTGTCTGTCTGTCTGTCTGTCTGTCTGTCTGTTACCTCTTCACGCTTAAACCGCTGATCCGATTGCGATGAAATTTGGTATGGAGATAGTTTGAGTCCCGGGGAAGGACATAGGATAGTTTTTATCGCCGAAATCATCCCCTAAGGGGGTGAAATGGGGGGGTGAATGTTTGTATGGAGCTGCGATATAAACGAGTTCCACGCGGACGGAGTCGCGGGCAGAAGCTAGTATTTTATAATTTATACTTTATGACGATAATTTGATGGTTAACTATCCATTTACCATCACTACGTTATCAATTTGAACATAAGGCATCATGCCTATTATGACTGCGGTCTTCTATGTATATACTCAACCTGCGACCCGTCCAGCTTTAGCGAGTGGCTCGCTATCCATCTATCAAAAATTTCATTTTTGGTACAAGCTTTTATTGCCTACTGTACTTTTCTGTGTACCTCATTCAGACAATTCTAACGAGCCCAATCTCAACGGGGTTACGTCGGTTAAGTACTGCATTCCCATGGCCACCTTCTGTCTCCATCATCAGATCAGCTCGATGGTACCATAATATTGAATTGTCATCTAAACTACACCTATACCCAAAATTTCAGCTCAATCGGATAACGGCAAGTGACAAATGGATTGCATATTTCGGCGGACAACTTAGTTACTTACATACATACCTACGAACAGTGTAAGTTAAATAAAAAACACTTGTAAAAAACATAAAACCTTGTGGTCCGAGGCTCCATAGCTAAAATGTCTTTGTGGCCCTCGCCTCGAGAAAGTGTAGGTTGCGTCCACATTTGAGTGAGATGATGTTCCGCTGTGCCCTCTCTCAGCTGCTTAATCTGCTGTTCAGTATAACACATCTATCTTTAGCTATCAACATTTCAAAAGACTACTACAAAGTCTACAAACATACAACAGATACATATAATCACGCTTCTAAACTCTACCTTATTTCAAGCAGTTAACTCTCACACTTGAAAACAGTACAACACTTAAATTGTGCATAGAAAATGAAAACTCTTGCCCTACTGAGCGCCTACGCATTCCGCAAACTTACGGTTGCTTTTGGCTAAATTAAGAACTAACACGATTCCATACTAATTCTGCGTAATCTTTGGATAGTGGCACCGCGCCTCCGTGCAAATATAAATTGGTTTGAATACCAATCAAATACAGGTTTACCAAATCTTTGATAACGGTCTACATTAATAATATGGAAATGTGATGTATCGATTCAATAATAGGGTAATTTAAAAACTTGCTTCTTATTCATAAAATGTAACCGTTTCATTCTTAAATTCCAGTGTTAAAGTGATTGATAGAGACAGATACACTCTATGTTTGTTATCTAGATGTTTGAAGAAGAGTATAGGTCGTTATAATGCAAATTAAAGGAAGTAATAATTTATATTTTCGAGTTACAAAAAGCAAGGGGTTCTCATTTCGACGATACTTTTTAATTGATGTTCGCGATCGATTTTCAGAATTTATTTTGTCTTCGAAATCTTGGGACCAAGGACACCCAAGGAGGAATCAAAGGAACCCCTTACTATAAGTAGGTATATAAATAAACCGTAAAATTCCAAGGTACGATCAGATCTAAAAATTATGATAAAATACCGAAAAGATATGAAACGTGGAGTATTTTGCCAGATTTACTTATATTGATTTATTCAAGAGGTTAATTAGTATAATTTATTGATGTTTGGGCCATCTCTCGCCTCGTTAAGGCATTGTATCCATCGATATTGACATGTAAATGTACGATACATGATTGGTATTCTGATCATCAGCGACAGCGAGTCGTATTTCGAGTTTCTACTCGGCCGAACCGGTATCCATTTTGACGTTTACGACACTATTTAAAAACCTTTGGCGTTACTACTGAAGGTCTCGATAGTAGGTACTTGCAGGTTGAATGAAATGCTCATTTAATTCCAAGTGAGTAAAATATTATGCATTTAAAATATTTGGGTAACTTATGTTAAATTCGATTTATTTATTCAACTTGTAGTATTGGCATAAAATTAGGTACCTACCGTAAAATATCCCAGTTATACTTAGTCCAAATCACCTAACTATGGTCCAAATGATTACAAGACTAAAAAAACCGGACAAGTGCAAGTCGGACTCGCTTACACTCTTCGAAATGATGGACGTAGCTAGTTTTTAGCTACGTCCATCATTTGGAAGAGTGTAAGTTTGAGAGCGTCGGTTATTTTTTCATTTTAATGGCATTTTCAAGGTTATTTTTGTGGCATCTAATTATGGTTTCAAGCTGGTCGAGTAGTTAGATGTGAGAAAACTCCTCAGTGAGTGCCCTCAATGAAATGAGCCTAGGGTCGGCTTTGGCACCAAATCCCTAGATTTGGCGTAGGCACTAGTTTTACGAAAGCTCCATTTTTTATTTTGCCATCTCACCTTCCAACCCGGAGGGAAACTAGACCTTATTGGGATAAGACCGGTTTGGCTCTCAGGAAAGGTATAGATTTTTGCCCTTCCCTTTGGACCCAAATCACATTTCAATTTGTTTCGCGCTTTCTCTTTCTCGCCCGTCGAACTAGCTAGAAGTTGTAGGATCCGATTCAACACAAACGAAACCTATTGAATTGCGATTAGGATGTTAAGGGGCTACCCGAGGTTTTCATCGATTTTTGACAAGTTTTGAATCGTATCTCCAACTTTATAAGTCAAACGGCTACCGGTTCTTCAATCTTTTACCTCCATTTTCGTCTACCGGATTTTGAAAGAAATGAATACTTAATTTTGTATGATTTTTTAAAACATTGTCTAAAAAAACACTTATTTCGTATCTCTATTGACATGAAAGATCTAACATATACGAAATCTACATATTTGGGTTTGTCTTTGACGTCTCTAAAAACGTGTTTTTCATTTTATACTAATTAACACAAAAGTTATGGCCAGAAAACCAGTTTTTTGGCCTAAAATTGTTCAACTTTGATGCCAAATATCTCGAAAACAATGAACTTTAAATATGGGATACTACTTATATTGCTTAAAGCCATTGTTGTTATATTAGCTACAAAAAAACCATTGGAAAACTAAGGGATTCAGATCGAAGGTCATTGGCGTATGGGAGCCCCTTAAAGAGTTGAACCGAATAGACTCCCTAACCCGTTAGCTTTAGCACGAACACGCTGAAGCGTGCGTGGGATTTTGATATAAACAAATAAAGGAGACATTCATTCACTTACGCAAAAGTCACACAGAGTCAAAGGAAGTAAGCATACAATAACATTGACACATATTTGTGTGTGTCTTCGCGACTGAATCGGTCGCTGTCTCAGCATTATGCCGAGGTGTTTGACACCTCAGCATTATTCCGAGGTGTCAGACACCTACAGAGCTGGTTTTCAGATACCATCATATAGATTTGTAAAGCCGGATTGACCTCTAATTTATAGTCTGCCATTGTTTATGTTAAGTCGATGGCTGTCACGCGAACCTTCAACCTTGTTCTTTGATCTTATTCGTGTCGAAACCTTCGGTTATTATACAGGATGCAATCTTTTACGTGATACAAAATAGCAAAATGTGAATCTATCCATGATTCTGAGCAACTTTTATTATGGGACCAACTTTGTGTTATGCCAAAAAAAACACACCTGTTCATACATTCTTGTCAGTCTAAAATGAGCAGAGTTAATGAAATAGTTGGATTTTTTTGGCATAACACAAAGTTGGTCCCATAATAAAAGTTGCTCAGAATCATGGATAGATTCACATTTTGCTATTTTGTATCACGTAAAAGATTGCACCCTGTATTAACGTGCTTTTAGTAGGATTGTAAATTAATTAAAGATTAGTCTGAAGGATTTCTTGCCTAAGGTTTGAAGACATTTCTTAAGTACTGCCTTTCACTATTAGAATAGGGTGTGGACACTAAATAAAATAATCAATTATGTCATATTTTCTCGAAAAATTATAAAAATGTAGTCAAATGGCGAAAAAATCAACGCAAGAGGTTAAATAATCACGAAGTTATAAGTGTCCAATGTTTTAAAAAGGTTTTTTTTTTGTTTTTGTTTGTTTTAATTTTTTTTTGTATTAATATTAAATTTAATCATCCAGCCGAGAGACCGCAGTGGTCGCTAGCCGCCATCTTTTGTAGATAGGTATGAACTCTAACCGGGTGAATGAACTTCGCACCGCGCGCCATACAAGATTTTTCAAACTTAATTACCTTTTATTACTAAATGCTTAACAATTTTTTTTTCACGATTGATTAGTATGTTTGGATACTTTAAGAGGGCCTCGGCTCTAAGACGGTTAAAAAAATACGTTTTATACATATATAGAGACTACCTGCCCATAAAATATACATACAAACTTACATAACTACGCACTAGCAAACTTACTTACTTACACAGCAGGCCGTATACTTGTTTACAACCGTAGTATAAATAAAAGGTTGAAGTTTGTGTCTTCGTGGAATGAACGATCTGCATATACTGCAGTTAAATCATGTACCTAATACAGAAAACTCAAACTGGGATCTATTTGGCTATACATATTGGATTTAAATCGGTTTCGTATTTCATTAGCCCCCCAGGCTGAAAACCAGCGTTGAACTCTTGTTGTTCAGCACATGCTGAGACTGGGACCTATTGCCCTAAAATAATTGAGCTGTACTTTTTATTTTTTTCTTCTTCTTCGTCGCATCCTCATGACTGAGGGTCGTGACCTCTCGTTGCTTTGCGCTCTAATGCTCTCCAGGCCAGTCGGTTTTCGGCCATCCGGATAGACGTCTGCAAGTTTCCTTTACTGCGTCGGTCCAACGGGTTGGTGATCTTCCGCGGCTCCTTTTTCCTTCCAACAACAACGATGAGTTTTTCCAGGCTATCAGGTTCTCGTCTGGCCACGTGTCCGAAATATAATATTTATTTTTTTAGCATATTATTATTCTGTATTGTCACTGTTTGTATATGTCTGTACTTTGTTTTTTGGCAATAAATTATTATTCTATTATATTCTATTCTATTCTGTTAGTTCTTTTTTAAACAAACTTGTGTAAAACAATAGAAATAAAACTTATAACTAAATGTAACTGAAGCAATCGTAACCTAAACTTTTAGATTCAGGATAGTTTTGGTGCTTTTTAGATTTTCATTTCATATTAACTTCGCGTTGGTTAACTAACAAGATGATAACTAACATTAATAATAATAATAAATCAGCCTATATACGTTCCACTGCTGGGCACAGGCCCCCTCGGGGCCGGGCACAGGAACGGGCAGTAGTCCCAACGCTGGCCCAGTGCGGGTTGGGGACTTCACATACACCTTTGAATTTCTTCGTAGATGTAGGCAGGTTTCCTCACGATGTTTTCCCTTCACCGTAAAGCTAACGGTAAAATATCAAATGATATTCCGTACATAACTAACATTAACTAAATTAAATTAAAACAAGTTAAATCTAAAAAAGGTCCTCGAGGCATTGTACCGAGGGTGCTGACAGCATTTCTCGCTGAATTGCAATGCTGATGCCTTGCGCGAGAAATCCGCCAGCTCTTCGGTCACCAGTTGTTACATCAACCAGACATTTCGCGATTTCAGGGACATCATAGGGAAATATTGAACTAGATTTACTTATTTCGATGATTATAAGTGCTTTTCTAACATAACATTACAAGTTTTTTGCGTTTCAAAATGGTTTTCCTTGTAATTACATGACCATTAACGCACGATTATTCAAATATTACCTGGAATAGGGTATAAGTAAGTTTTCACAGCCCTTGAGTGAAGAGTGTCGACCAGTCGGATTAACAATTCATGCTAAGAAAACGAAAATGCAACTAAAGGTAATATAAAAGTAGATGGGCCAAATTTGGATTAAGTATGTTGAAGAATATGTGTACTTGGGTCAAATTATTTCCCCCACACACCAAATGACCAGATAAATAAATAAATAATAGCTCTAGGATGGGGAAATTACTGGTCACTAAAGGAAATAATGAAAAGTACCGTGAAACATGCCTACTTTGCACCAGGCAAAACTTTGCCCAAAAAGTTAATTTTAAACAAATCTGGTAATGAACGAAAACACAACATATATATGGCAATTTTTAGTAGAAACTAGATTATATTTTATGACTTTACTTTGAGTCATACATGTCTTTAACGTCAGCCAGGAGCTTGCAGCAAATTGTGGAATGTGAGGTGTATGGATTTGTATGGCAAAGTTGACAATACCTAGGTAACATTGCCAATCTGTACTGTGTAAAACGTTTCGTAGTTAAGACCAAGATGTTAAAATGGAACGCCATGTTTGCCCAAAATTTTGAACTGAGTCTTGTCTCCACATCGTAAGAGCTATAGTTGCGTCAATAATTAGACATGGTCAATGTTGGCAAAAGTCCAGATAACTTTACCCGCGATCAAAATCGATAAAAATTTGGAATAGGTGTTGATTAAAAAAATATTTCTCTGCATAAACACATGCGTATGACTACGATGGATTCGTTAAGCAAAAAAAATATCATCTTACTATATAAAAATATGAGATATTCGTGTTTTTCCGAAAAAAGCGGGCAAAGTAGGCATGTTTCACGGTAAGGACTTAGGTATATGTAAATATGTATAAAAAGAAAGACATTCAACACATGTATTCTCCCTTGCATGACATATGGGTGTGAGACCTGGTCACTCACAGCAAAAGACAGGGATAGACTAGCAAAATGCCCGCGAGCTATGGAAAGGAGTATGCTGGGTGGGAGTGAAACTTAAGGACAGATTCCGGAACCAAGAAATAAGATCAAGAACAAAAGCCACTGACATACTCACACGCATTGACCAGCTGAAGTGGAGGTGGGCTGGCCACATGATCGCGATCAAAAGGAAAAATGGAGCAAACAAGCGACCCACTGGCACCCAATTGATTGCAAGCGTAAAAGAGGCCAACAAAATACAAGATGGGAAGACGACATCCACCAGGGGGGCCTTAGACAGAAATCAATGGAAGATGGAGGGGCCTATGCCGACAGGCACTTATCACTAAGAGATATTCTCTAAACATGCTACTGTAACAAAGAAAACGAGTTACGATAGAAAACAGTCTCTTAGCGAAATAAAGGCTTATTGAAAAGTCTTCACATAAATAAATTTTACCTAGTTCCGTATTTGTCGACAGCGCGCGGAGAATACAAAACCGTTTCCAACACTAAACGTCCAGTCAAATAGATCCACTAGAACTCCAAACTAGTACGTGCACGTGACTCCGCTCACGTGTCTGTTAGGAAATGTTCCAACCAGTTTGGTACCAGGGTTACATAACGACCAGCAAATATTACTTCTTGGCACGATTCCGTCGCGTCGGAATGCTGATGTTGATTGGGTGTTGGAAATATTTGTTTGGAGTTTGTTTTTCGTAAACTAGTCTGGTTATGCATTTATTAAATAAGTAGCTCTAGCGTATTGCAAAGATCGCAGGCAAACTTGTGCGATAAAAAAAAGCTTATGCTCATCCCCGGAAAGTCAACTCTATACAGGTAAAAGATTTTTTGTTTAATGAGTAGTTCCAGTAAAAACAAATATAAATAAAAAAGTCCGCTTTCAACACAATTCGAAATTGCCTGGGGCAGTGTAGGTATATATATGGTCTGATTGTCAAATCTATTACCGTAAAACGAGGTGAGTAGGGACAAAACTGACATTCAAACCTCGATAACATTTTAATTTTACATATGCAAACTGAATTTTGTATATAATAAGTGTTCCGGACGTTTGTATTTTGTTTTTTTTTTATGATTTTGCGTAGTTCCATTTCATAACTTTAACGATAAACACGAAATCCCACCTCACCACGTAGTCCCTCGTAGTTGGGGTGAGATGGGTTTTCATACAAAGGTGATATTGGAAGATTGTTGGATCGTTATTTTTATTATGAATATTACTATAGCTCCATTTTAAATTGGAATACATTATTTAGGTAGCAGTAGCCTCAAAATCCCATCTCACCCCCTTTCATCCCTTCTCTCCCCATTCACAACCCAACTCTCCTCGCGATCCCTACTCACCCCATTTTACGGTATATATAACATATTCCATATACCTAAGATCAGAAAAATCATGCGTTCATCAACATGCAATTTCTTGGAAAACCATTTTGAAACGCAATAGCTTTGGTATCATTATGTTTGAAAAGCTCTTAATAATCGAAATAATTATGACTCGTACAATATTTCCCTTTGGCATAGATAAACGAATTTCGCCGTTAACATTCTAATGTTATCCTGGAATGAAGTATAGTTTTTAAAAAGTCAAAAACGGTCTGTTATATGATGTTTTAGAGTAAATAGGGACACCGACCACGTGACGTCACGATTTCCTATGGTCAAACAGCGTACACTACGATGTTTTTGAGGTCAGGTATTTCAGTGTTTTACTTCTTTTAGACTGGCCTATTATCCTTACACTAGAATACTGAAATTGGTTATAATTGCTGAATAGTAAGTGGAGCATAGCTTCTTTGTTCGACTGACACATAAACGATAATGATTATGATTCATGCCACACCTATTAAGCCTGTTTATTAATTAACGATGATCATTACTTCTTTTATATACTTAGATGAGCCTAGCTGCCGGCTGCTTTTTCTACAAACTATGGTTTTTATTTTATCAGTGCAGTCTAGGAATATTCTTAAGTTCGTCATCATCATTACAGAGCCTGCTCCTGTCCGTGGAGAAATCGCCACTTTTCATAAGTTCAATCAAGGAATATAGCTGCTCCACTTAATGGGCTATCATGGCCCACCATACAGGACGCAATTCCGTAAATGGCGGGAATAAGTTGACAAGTCGAGATTAAAATTTAAAACTGGAAGAAATTTAAACTTTATGCTCATACACATAAAGTTCAATTTTCTTCCATTTTACATCTCGAGTTGTCAACTTATTCCCGCCGTGTACGGAATTATGCGTTAAAGGGAGTAAGACCTATTTTCATCTCATTCTACGCACAACTGCGTCCTGTCCTGCGTTTTATTCTGCAAGTAGGCCGTAATGGCACTTTTACAAGTCAAAATTCTACCAGCGTTTCTGAAAAAGAAGACCACTGTTAAGAAGAAACGCCGAAACAAACTCAACAGTCAGTCATTTTTTTCCAAAAAAAGCTTAGATAGTTCATAAGCTAAATAAGCCTAACTGAATATGGATACAAAGAAAAAAAATCATCATAATGCGTTGTTCTACAAGAAGACATGTCCGAATGAGTTGTACGATTAAGCTATTTTGGGCTCTGGTTTGGGCCATGCATTTCTGTCAGTTAGATAAGCTTTTGACATCAATATATTTTTCAAATATTTTTTAACAGCTGGAAAGGGGTTAATAAAATAACAGAATTTCCTTTAGAAAGGAAGACCAACTAGTTAGGTTTACCTTTACAAAACCCCAGGCCCCATATCATGGTCGGCCTTGTCACGCGATAAGTGACAAGATAGAGCGTCCGTCACTGGCTGACACCGTTCGATAGAACGAGACTGACGCTCTATCTTGTCACTTATCGCGTGATAAGGCCGACCATGATACGGGGCCTGGTGTTCTTAGAGATTATAAATCATCACTGTACACTAGACACTTTTGATAATTAGTTATTTATGACCCGTTGTGTTAAGGGTCCTTACGCCTAAAACGAGCGTATTTTGCAAAATGCTTGCTTTTTCATTCAAGATTACGACGTAACTATTAGCATTTATTCAAAAACTGATAACGTACTTAAATAATTATTTCACAAACTAGGGGCTAACATGGTTCAAATTTTCATTTTCTGTTTCTAAACCTAAAATAAATGAGTTTTCTTGGGAGTCTTTTTCAAATTTTGCAGTGAGAAGTGTCGTTTCGGTTCTCAATTTTGCAGTAAACAAGAATCATTAAGTACATGAATGATTACAATTCACATCACCAAATCTTTTACGAGGGGCTGACATAATTGAAAATCAAAAAGATTCATTTTAAAAAGTTGATAAAACACCTTCCGAGTTTTCTTAATTTTTTTGGTGAAAACAGGATTACATTATATTTTTTTACCGCAAATTGTACTTTTATTTTGCCCTCAAAATAATATGATAGCAAATTATAACTTTATGTTAACCCATAAAAAGATAATCATAACTATAGGACCTACGATGCCGTAAATGTTTATTTTTTTAAAAGACGTATAAATCACGCTGCACAGATGCCGCGCGGCGAAATTTATTTTTTAAAAATTATTAAGAGGTTAAGAAATTATTATTTAATTACTTTATCAGTTTTTGAATAAATACTAATAGTTACGTCGTAATCTTGAATGAAAAAGGAAGCATTTTGCACAATACGCTTCCGCTTCTGCTTATGTGGGCGTAAGGACTCTTAATATAGCGCCAAGGTGTTGTCCCAAGTGCGAAATTCTGTGTAGGTATGAGGTGTTGTGTTTGCTGGTGCTGAGTAAGATCGCCAGAGCTCCCGAGGATGTGTTGTGAGGGTTTTTTTTACCCCTACGACTGTGGCGGCATACATAACCATAACGGTCTGCCTAATGGTTAGCAGGCACCGTCGCCTATTTTTTTTTATCCCATAAGAATGACTAGCGAGTTGCCGGCGTTTTATTGATTTGGATTCGTTGTTGTGACAGCTGGAAATGAATGCCCCGTCAGTCCTGCTTTTTTTTTTTTTTTTTTCACGCAGAGGTAATGCGTTTAACCTTACCTAACCTTACTCGTCACCAGGAACACAACACCACAGAGCAAGTACCTAGTGGCGATATTATGCATGGCTTCGTTCTTCTATTATGGAGTTACTTCCTCAGTTGGGCTGCTCCAAATATGAGCGACATTTGTCTCTAGCCGTTAACACAACGAAACTTAAAATCATTAAGGGTCTGAACTAAATGAGTGCACGTCTTGTTTTGTCTATACTAAATAAGCCATAAAAATGTATTCGATGGACCAATCGCAAGGAAACAGCAATTAACCCGCAGCCCGCACTTTGTTGTACATTCACGCACGGACGGACGGGCCGCTTCCGAGCTACGCAATAGCGCCAGAACTTAATTACATAAATCAATACATTTCACACTTCGCTGTTTGCGAGACGTGTAGCATGCGTCAAATGTTACCTACCTCCACGTATATGTATACGTGGAATGCTCGTCTATGTCCAGGTTTCAGGAGTTGGGGTAAAACTCGTCCGTACACAACACCATTTAATCGAGAAGAAGGAAAATCATGTCTACACCTACCAATATAACTACTTAAAACTATGGATAACTGGATATACTTATCCGATGCTTACACGGACCGGGCCTGTTCTTCTTACCACTTTGGCTAAACTTGGCTCCCGCACAACTCCGAGGTGCAAATTCACCTGAACGCGGCTGACACCTCCGTATAGTGACATTAGTGACACTATCGTTCGCGCATAGTCAGTGTCACACAAAACGCGAAAACCTAAAGCTGGGTCCACATTTGTATCATTTTGCCGATCAAGATCACGCGTATCGTATCGAGCTCGCGTATCCTAAGTATGGACGATCACTTTGGGCACACCGTATCACTAGCATCGTCGCGTTAAAAAATGCGTCCATACTAACCGTAGCGTAGCAGCGTAGTGTATCATAACTCCGTATCATTAAGTGTGGACGCGTATCCGTATCCCCTTTGATGATCGGGGAAAAACCGCCTCGAGAGCGACCACGGCGTATCGCGTATCAAATCACAACTTCGTATCGTGATACAGTATCAAAACACGTCCATACTTACCGATCTTGATGCGCGTATCCAATCGCGAGTGCGCGGGGTATATAATAAACGCGTGTCAACATCGATCCCGAGCGATCAGCGGCGCTACCACGAACTTCGAAAGTCGAAGTTCGGGTATTTCCATCTCTATCGCACTCCCTTACTCGAGTGACAGGGATGCATATATTACGAACTTCGACTTTCGAAGTTCGTGGTAGCGCCGCAGATACGGCGCGCCGCATGATCGCGCCGTTTTCGCGTCCACACTAGCGATCTTGATACGCGTCGGTGCAACGCGACGGCGATACGATACGACAAAATGATACAAATGTGGACCCAGCTTAACTAAACGGAAGAGCTTTGCGGTAGAGTACCGTCTGTACGTAAATACTATCCTCTCATCTCCTGCCACCTCTGCGGAAGACAATGCCGCTTCCACATAGGGCTACATAACCATTTAAAAACGTGCGCTACCACCTAACTCACAAATTGCTGCTTTGAATCGTCTGATGAAGACGTAGGCCAATGATGACTTATCCATCCATATTTATACTAATTCAATATTATAAATGCTAAAGTAACTCTGTCTGTCAGTTACCTTTTCACGCTTAAACCGCTGAACCGATTGAGATGAAATTTGGCATAGTATAGTTTGGATCCTGGTGAAGGGCATAAGATAGTTTTTATCCCAGAATTCGATCCCTAAGGGGGTGAAATAGGGGGGTTAAATATTGTATGGAGCTACGGTATAAACGAGTTCCAAGCCGTCGAACTAGTCGCGGGCAGATATTTATAATCCCGAAGGTCCTCTATGTAAGGGCTCGTTTACACAATGGGCCATCGTGAGCGCAGGACCGGCGTACGCAATTACGCAGTGCAATGAGATGAAAGTAGGTCTTTCGCCCTTTACCGCATCGTTACGTTCTATATGATGGGCCATGATAACCGATTGTGTATAGCAGCCTTCACAAAACCGATGTTTGACAGCTATAGAACATTCAAATCATGGCATACCGCTTGCCGAATAGCACATGCTCTTTCGCACGGGCGAAGAACAGCATCTCGAGCTAACATTAGCTCCGATACAAAATGTCGAGGGCTGAGGGCAACATTTGCCTTAAGGGTCGCCATAGAAATAGAACGTATAGAACGTTTTACATACAGTCATCAGCCGAGAGGCGCCCACTGCTGGACATAGGCCTCCCCCAAAGAGTGCCGCAATGACCGGTCCACCAGCATCCTAGTCCAGGCAATGAACTGACAACTTGTATGGAAAAAATGTCAATTTTGGAAATAATTTATAATAGCTTATTTTTTATGTATAACGGATATATTATCAATTAAATAGTTACCCAGCGACAAAATCCGACAAAATTTCAGACATCGAAAAAATGATAAGTTAACTGGCTTCTAAAAAGTCAGTAAAAATATTAATAAATGTTTTTGTCTTTATTTTGGTTCATTTACATTTGCTCTATAATATTCAAGATAAATCGGTCAAAAAAAGACAATGCATGCTTCATTTAAATCTACATAATTACTTCCGGGTGGAAAGTTTGTCGGATTCTTGACTAAATTATCTTAGAATAACATTATCAAATGAAATCAACAGAAAAAACGCTATTATAAATTAATGTTTTTCAAAACCGTATTTTGCCTGGAGTATCCAGCGGACTCCCGCGACCTTTACCGGATCATCAGTCTCTAATTGCTTCAATTTTTTTCTATTACAATAGGGAGTATTTCTGCAATGTTCTGCCGCCAGAGTGCAGCACTAGCACATACCGTAAACCGTTTTTAAATATCCGTAGGATGCCATGATAACTCAATGCAGCTTTTTTACTACATGAATAATAATAAAATAAAATTATCATAATTTAACATATTTTCACGAATTATTTGATACTAATAATTAATAAATATGACATATGACATGATGTGTCACGGTGCTTTGTTTACGGTTTGTGGTAGCGTCGCCCCCTACCCTACGCAGAGTTTTGAGTAATATTCCCTATTTATAGCAACAGTACGTCGCTTCCCGCGCGACTGAGCGTCTCTTTATCTCACTCGTACCGTACCGTGCAAATTAGAAAGAGAAGGGTAGATTTTTCTCGACTCGCTTCGCGGCGCGGCATCGGTTGTGCTAGCCCCGCAGAAACTACTATCCGAATTCGATATGGCGGGGGCGGGTCCCATAGTGTTTATAGTTTTATGTTTTTAACTTGAGTCGGCCGTGCTGCGGACTGTTTGAGTTTTTCTCACAAGTCACTTGACCACATACCTCCTTACTTTTAAACGTCTAGAAAAAGTTTCTAATGATGGTCATAGAACTATAATTTAGCGACGCATAACTAATTGTATTTTCCGCTCATTAATGTTAAACTTGGTAATTACTTGCGTTATTAAATTTTCACTTCACTTAGAATGGAACTGCACATGGACATGTATTTTGTTGAAGCTAGTAGATACCCAAATCTTAATGTGTTTATATGTTTTTCAGTGTATTGTTAATTGTATTTGGACGCTCAGATACCTTATATATCTCTGGGATACTAAATTAATATAATGAACTTATTGTTAATTGTGATTTAAATATAAACCTTATATCGATATTATTCAGCAATTTTGTTTTGTTAACATTTAGTTTGTTAACCGTTTAAATATCGGTCCTTAGTCCGAAAATTTTAAATAGTTATTGTGTAAGATTATTATTTTATTGTAAATTACCGTTTGACATGTAAAAGTGCCCTTGTAGCCTATTTGCAGAATAAATAATTGATTTCGTTTTTTTATATATTTCTTAATCGGGGGAAAGGATGAATTTTTATTGTTACGTGTCTGGGAGGGCCCTGCTGTCCGGAGGGGCTTCATAGTAGTAGGTACAACTTTCGGAAGCTTGTCGCAAGTTATCGCACGGGGGAATTTGTTTACGAAAATATTTTGCTAGCGTGCTTCCAAATACTATCTATAGATGTATGATGATGATTGCTAAATGTTATTATGACGACCGGTTATAAAGCCTAGGTAGGTAGTGACGCTGTCTACAAAGTTGAAGGTCCTGGGTTCGAACCCGGTAAGGGAAAATATCTGTGTTATGAGCATGAATATTTGTTTCTGAGTCATAGATGTGTTCTATGTATTTAATATTCATCTAGTACCCATAACACAAGCCTTACTGAGCTTACTATGGGACTACCTATAGAATAAGAATAAGAAAGATTTATTGCATAACTGTGTACATATTAGGGTGGTTACAATTTTAAGACTATTAGACTCAACAGTTACCCCATCGGGCGTGTGACTAGGTCGGTTTGTGTAAGATTGTCCCCTAATATTGATTTATTTATTATACAGGGAGGAACATTTCCTTGGACTAAGCTGAAAGGACAGTGTTATATAAGTGACGTACAAACGATCTATTATAAATGTTAAGCTGGATTTAAAAGAAAAAAAAAAACATAAAAATCGAAATATTTTATCTTAGTGACAACCCTAATACTATACATAGTTATTATTTTCATTTGAAATTGACACATGTCACAAGTCACAAGAATCTTGCTGACTTCATTGAATCTGCTGGATAGGGTTGAAACATACAGTTTTTTTCACCAAAGTTTAACAAGTTGTATCTCGGTAACCGTTAGAAATATTAATATGGTTACTAGGTGAGAAGTAAAGCACTAAACCTGATCTATATCCCATTTGCTTAAAAGTCCATCGATCTGTTCCACCCAGTATACTTTGAAAGATTTCCCAGTCCTTGGTATTATAGTACCTTATCATGTAAGGTTCCTTTGTTACTTGATCAATTATCGAAACTTGAAACATAATCGAATGGTAAAGTATACATACGAGCAATTTATCACACCAACTTGCTGTAGATCGAAGGAAAGGTATGTCTCATGAGATGTCAACCATGGTCCATGTGTCCATCATGGTATGAACCAACGATAGCAAAGTTGTCGCAAATTGGTCAAATTGCTAGTATGTAATTGCCTTATAACCTGTGCATGTATCGATGGTCCGCTATAGAGCCTAGAGCGGGGTCAACGCCCGCGCCGGGCCCCGGAATGCTGCCCACGCGGTTGATGCATCTCAAATATCTCGATACTTTCTTTTTTTTTGATGCACTTGCTTCCTAATGGACCGGTTTTGAAGCAAACTTAATATTATGACGTAAATAATTTACTTTAAAAACAAAGTTTCAACCGACTTCAATTTAGTACCCCGCCAAGCTACGAGAACATTTCCACATTTATTTTCCAATTTACCACATGAACTGATTTCCGAGCGCAAATGCGTTGATTATTAGAGAAAAAAACCCAATCGCTGTATGTGGCCCGATAATATTTGAGGACTTCCGTCGATTCCAAGGACACCAGGAATCGGCTCATCAATGACGGAGTTCTGAGGAAACAAACATTGAAAAAAAAAAAAAAAATACAACCGAATTGAGAACCTCCTTTTTTTTGAAGTCGGTTAATAAATAGACTTAGACGTTAGAATTTGAGGAAGTTAGAACCCAAGATTATATTATCTCATAATCGAGATAATATAATCTTGGGTTCTAACTTCAAATTCTTGAAGTCGGTTAAAAAATAGACTTAGACGTTAGAATTTGAAGAAGTTAGAACCCAAGATTATATTATCTCGATCATACTCCTAGCTCCGATTCTTTACGAATCCCATGAATCTTAACATCACAGCGTAGATACACAATCCATACAATTCGCATTTGAATAAGCTTACGTTTCTGTTTCTTCTACATTTCGATTGAGAAATTCGATGAGTCTATCATCTTTTGCTCTTTTTCGGTCCAGTGCAGATTTAGTTTACGTTTCCACATATTTTACCTACCTATTCTCTGACCATCATGATCATAATATCAGCCGAAAGACGTCCACTGCTGGACATAGGCCTCCCCAAAGAGTGCCAAAGTGACCGGTCCTGCGCCACCCGCATCCAGCGGACTCCCGTGACCTTTACCAGGTCAGTCGAATCCACCTTGAGGGACCATGGGA
Organism: Epinotia ramella; assembly: GCA_947578815.1. NCBI lineage: Eukaryota > Metazoa > Arthropoda > Insecta > Lepidoptera > Tortricidae > Epinotia > Epinotia ramella. The sequence goes on from OX388221.1 coordinate 1,966,562, forward strand.
CCGATTTTTGACTTTCGAGCGCTCGACTCTTTCACTCGAAAACTGTCAAAAATTATGAAATGCTATTTTGAAATAGCGAAAGAAAATTTAAAAACGAAGTGGTATTGACCACTCGTAATTAATTCTATTGGTAGAAAGTAAGTGCTTGCCATTATGACACTACAAACGTATTTACTTTTATTTGATTTTCGAGCGCTCGAAAGTCAAAAATCGGTCCCCATACCTTCTCTGACCGTAACACAAATCATTCAGAAGTGTACATTATAAACCTTAGATATATAAACGACCATTTGCAAAGTTAAATATATGTTAATAAACTTAATTAAATAACTAGGGGCATGATACCCGGTCCACCAAGTCCGGTTAACCAACGTCCGAAGTTTCATCGACCAACACTTAGGTTACGAAAAACAGTTCATTGAACTTTAGTTACCTACTTCCTATTGCTAGTAGCTACACGCTGCAATATTAATAACACTAGCTATATATGTGAAAGTGAGCAAGTTTGATCTATTAGTGAGTTCGCTTAAGTTACCTACCATTTCCGTTGTTTGTTACAAATATGACTTAAGCTAAAGTCTTAAGGCTCGTCCACACGACAGCTGGGAGCCGATTTTTGACTTTTATCATCATCATCGTCATCATCATCATATCAGCCGAAAGATGTCCACTGCTGGACATATGCCTCCCCCAAAGAGTGCCACAATGACCGGTCCTGCGCCACCCGCATCCAGCGGACTCCCGTGACTTTACCAGGTCATCAGTCCACCTTACGGCTACCTAACCTGCCCACACTGCGCCTTCCGGTACGTGGTCGCCACTCGAGAACCTTTCCGCCTCAACGGCCATCGGTTCTACGTGCAATGTGCCCCGCCCACTTTGACTTTCGAGCGCTGGTCAATACCACTCGATTTTAAATCTTCTATGGCTATTTCAAAATAGCATTTCATCGTTTTTGTCATTTTGTGAGTGAAAGACTCGAGCGCTCGAAAGTCTAAAATCTAACATAACTGACGCCGAGATGCGCCTCGAGAATATCTACCCCTCTTTCTAATTTGCTAAAGTGAGAGTAAGACAAAAGTCCCTGAGCCAAAGTTACTTGGAAGCATGTGCTTGTCGATAGGGGTAATAATGTAACTTTTCGAACGAGCGTTAGGACGAGTTTCCCATGCAAGAAATTTGACCTTCCAAACTTACGTGCGAAACGTTAACCCAGCTCTATGGACCATCACATCCAACGTAGGTACCTACAGGACGCAACTATGCGCTAGACGGAGAAAGACATACTTCCGTCGCATCGCAACGCATAGCTGCGTCCTTGTCCTGGGCCATGATCGGGCATTGTGTGTAGGAGCCATTATGCAGGTGACCAAAGCGCTTGTTCGTCGGCTAAACTCATAAACCTCTTAACTCCATTAATGCGACGCGGCGACCCCTGCCCCCTATTATGTAACTTGTTTAAGCTCACTTCAACGCACACTCACAAATATATCTTGACACCGCGATGCGTCGTTACTAAGCGTAGGTCTAGTTTCATTTCGTGACGGGTGACCGGCGGGGTGAGTCGCATTGGCGCGTAGCGAATAATAGCCATGTCCCTGATGCGACGTGTCCCTGATGCAGAATCGCTTAAGCTGACACTCCACGACTTGTGTTCGTCCAATCGTGACATATGCAAGTGTAGTATTTGCTCACGTGCCTATGTCATCGCTCAAGCCGCTTCAGGTCATTCAGAATCGTTTCCTCCGTAGGGCGACTGGTGCCCCGTGGTACCAATCGAACCTCAGCCTGCACTACGACATGGGGATTAGCACCATGTATGGTTTCTTTAAGCAGGCTGCCAGACGTTATTTTGACAACGCTCCCCACCATAGGAATCCGTTAGTTAGGAAGGCTGCTGATTACGTTCCCAACCCTTCCCCCTCAGTCGTTACTCGGCGGTCGCTGATTAGGGGCCGCACGGTCCGGCGTCCTAGGCACACACTCACGGACCCGGACGACGAAATCACAGCGTCCATCGAAAGATGGAACGCTGCGCTTTCGGCGTCCATCACATCACGTCCACCGCGAGATCGCGACAACACAGACACATACAGTCCCTATTCGTCCCGGTACCGCTGCATACCGGGTAGAGTCAGTCCGACCCAAGTCGGGCCTAGTTGAGTTTCTTGCTGAACTCTTCTCCCAGTAGTTCGACACCACTCACACCCCAGATTCGGTTGATACCGTTCAACCAGTCTCACTGGAGCGCAAACTCGTAGAGTATTCCAGTGTATAAACTGCCCCGGCTTGCCCTGGATTTTCCCTAGGCTACCCTCCAACCACGCAATTCGACCGCTGTATTGGGTCCGTCCTATTACGAGTATAGCAACAGTCAGGTTCAAAAAAAAAGCTTGATAATCCAATTTTCTAGAACTATGAGAATTTAATGTCAACTGTAACATAACCCTAAGTAAAAACTTTAATGAAAAACCGGCCAAGTGCGAGTCGGACTCATTATCTTTAAAAACGGCAAAAAAAAACGTTTGTTGTATGGGAGCCCCCTTTAAATAATTATTTTATTTTGTTTTTAGTATTTTTTGTTATAGCGGCAACAGAAATACATCATCTGTGAAAATTTCAATTTACTAGCTATCGCGGTTCTTGAGGTACAGCCTGGTGACCGACAGACGGACAGACAGCGAAGTCTTAGTAATATCAAATCAAATCAAATCAATTATTTATTCTGCAAATAGGCCACAAGGGCACTTTTACATGTCAAACGGTAATTTACAATAAAATAATAATAATCTTACACAATAATAATTTAAAATTATATATAAAAGGTTAACAAACGAAATGTCACTAAGTTAATGTAAACAAAGCAAAATTGCAAAATATGACCATTACATTCGATATAATATCTGTATCAGCATTAACAGAAGTTAATGATATTAACTCAGTATTCCAGAGATGTATAAGGTCTCTGAGCGTCCAAATACAATTAATAATTATTCTAATATTCTAAGAGATGTATACGGTCTCTAAGCGTCAAAACAAAAAAGGAACATTAATGTTATATTGTCAGAGATGTACAGGGTCAATAACAATAAAACGTGTCAAGATCAGAATGATGTCTCTCGTCAATACGATACATAATAGGGTCCCGTTTTTACCCTTTGGGTACGGGACCCTAAAAATATATTTAAAAAAGCAAAAACCCTACAAAAGTGGTGCATCATGCACAGTTTCCAGTAGCCGATAAGTAGAAGTATACTGATTTGTTGCTAAGGTGCCTGTTGCCATAGTCATTCGTATTAAGTAATACATTAATGTAGTAGCCACTAGTCACTACTTACTAACAACTCGGCAAACCGAATCTTTCGAATTTCGCCTACTGGTCCAATGGTCGCATTGCCTTAAAATTTAGTATCCTAAGCATATTATGAACATAATCCTAACATAATTCCGAAAAGTCTTCAAAGTAAAGGCGTTAATCCAAACATTTTCATCCAAAAGGCTTGAAATTAAAAACATGCTGAGTGTCCTCCGAACCTTGCTCAGCGCAGTATTCGTACGGTTTCGCCCTCTAAGTTTCGGGCTTCACTCGCCCTCCGAGAGATGGCGCTGGCTGTCAGATAGATGCCGCTAGCGGAATGTTCCCGAAGAATACAGACTTCTGAAGTTTACGTATGAAACTTGGAAGAACGATCATCGATTTCTACGCCTGCGTAAATTTTGCAAATTGTCGAGTTTGCTTTTGCACTTTTTTGAAGAAGCAAATTTTATAAATGTTTACCGCCGACTTCATACATTTTACCCGTGGATCACCCTCCCATTCAAACTGTTATGTTACTCATTTGTTTGCTCATCTCGTCACCTGCATACTGCACGTTACTATAAGTTACTAGTAAGTACTAGCAGCCAAGCCAAGGGTTAGGTTAGAATACACGGTGGAATTTAATCGGTGAACAGGAACCCATTTTTCTAATTCAGTAATCGATGGCGGTCACGTTTATGTAGTACTTAAGTGGAACCAAGTTGTTTTTATCATAACTAATTTTTAAGTTGAAATTAAACTTTAATTAAAATTTACTGTCACCCTACTAATGGTTTAGTCTGAAAAGTTTAATACCTCTTTTCAAACTATCAGCCATAGAAACTTAAAACATAAATGAGCAATAAGCTGTCAATTTGTCATTGTCAAATTCATAACAAACGTCTGATCTGTCTAGTTTCCCGCCAAAGCCAGCAAGCACTTGACGTATGTACACTTACGAGTAACTTCCCTTCAATAAAAGTAGGGTGTCCATTTATTCAGTCAGTGTACATTTTACCGATGTTATTTAAGTGTGATTAATTAGATTGTGAGCTATATTGCACGAGATCTCACGTATTGGTTTCTGTGTAGATTGATAATTAAGATTTTTGGATTCCTGATCACCGATTAAATTCCACCGTGTATAATCATCGCGAAAAGACTGTCTACGGTATCCAATCATATTATAAAAACCGGCCAAGTGCGTGTCGGGCCACGCGCAGTGTAGGGTGCCGTAGTTGCCTGTCTATCTTCGTTACATCGACGTGCGGTGCGGTTGCGTCACCCGAATTTGTACGAAAATTGGCCTTTCCAAGTACACATTAAGTTGGTCGACTATTACTCGGTAACTACTTATGCGTACTTGTCCGTGATAGTTTTCCTTTTAAATTCATTATATGTACTACTACCACGAATTTTTTCACATCCCCAGTAGTAGCCATTTAGCCGGCAGGGGGAGGGGGGGACACATGACTTGAACAAAAATTAGGGCTTTAAAGCCCAATATCTCGCAAACGAAATTACTGATTTGAAAAATAGTTTGAGGAAACCCATAATATTTTTGAACGAGCTATCCAATGATACCCCACACCATGGGTTTAACGAGAAAAAAAATACATCCCCGCTTTAAGTGTAGGGGAGGTACCCTAACGAAATTTTTTTTCAAGTTTTTATTGTACCGTTTTGTCGGCGTAATTGATTTATATACCCATGCCGAATGACAGTTTTCTAGTAGTAGTGGTTACTGAGCTATGCCGAAGATGGACAGACAGACAGACAGACAGACAGACGGACGGACATGGCGAAACTATAAGGGTTCCTTGTTGACTACGGAACCCTAAAAATGGATGTACCTTTTCTCCGAAATAAACATATTACTATTATAATAAAGATGCATGCACATGTCATGCCCCTGATTCTGTTTGGTTCTCAATAGACCAGATGACATCAGTCGCTGACGGACCAGTGACATGGCAAGTGAAAGGCGATTACGTAACCGACGGGTTTTTAACTCAGAGTATACATACAAAACGACGCCGGTTTCCCAATAGGTTTAGGCAGAGCGCATTCATTTTAATTAATTAGACATTAAGGTGCTGATAGACATGATCACGTCACATGTAGCAGAACATCGAGTATTCGCCGTTTTTAGGGTTCCGTAGCCAAATGGCAAAAAACGGAACCCTTATGGATTCGTCATGTCTGTCTGTCTGTCCGTCCGTATGTCACAGTTTTACTCGAAAACTATAAAGTGCATTGGAATAAAATTTTGAGGATAGGTGTATTTTGTTAGCCGCTACAGTTTTGTAGTTAAATTACTAAAAAAATTTTTTTAGGGGTACACTCCATACATAAAACTGAAAGTAAATTTTTTTTTCATTGCAAGCCCATGTGTGCGTCCACAATCGATAGGCCTTTCAAAATAAATATGAGGTTTCTAAGCAATTTTTTTGATTGAGTGAATAGAGTCGGAGATAATCGCCCCGAAAGTCACTAAAATTGTGTCCCCCCCCCCTCTAATTGTTGAACCGTGTATGATGAAAATATGAAAAAAATCATGGACGTAGGGCTTATTAAATTCTTTCAGCGAAAATTGTTTTGATCAAGATTGGTTCGAGAGAGGTTTTCGAGATATTTCTAAAAAACTGCCTTCCTTTAAGAAAAGGACGTAAAGTGCCATAAGATTTTAGTAACGATACGACCTTTTTAATAGGCACGGAACCCTTCGTTGTGGGTAGTCTGACACGCACTTGGCCGCTTTTTAAATTTGTCGAACTTAACGAACAGAGCCAAACATCGCTACGAGTACGAACATTTTCACTATCATTCATGCACACAGTTCTAAAACAGCACGCCGAAACCCCTTACAACACTGCCAGTAAAAGGCGTAAAGATTTTGTTTGTCCTAAATATACGCAAAAACGACACGCTTTCTCGTCTAGATTTTATCTTTTCATAGGTCCACTTCTTTACAATAGACTTAAGAGGCTGACAAGACCTAATTTGGTGAAATTGATGTTATTTAAGCAGGTTTTTAGGAAAAACTATTTGTTCTCACTTCAAAAAAAAAATGTTACACACTTCTTTTTATAGGTTAATGTGTTATCCATACATACAAACTATGAATGCAGGCCCATTCTTGCTTTTGAATTTTCCCATTCACTGCAAATGTAACTTTGTAATCCTATATATTTGTATATTATAGGTTACTGGAATACGAAAATTTCTGCGTTCTGGTCTTATCCAGAGGTTCTCAAATAGGGGCCTGAAAATGCGGCGAAATGGTTCCAGTAAAGGATGGTACGGCAGTGTTTGCTTCGCGCTCGACTTGACGGTGGTGCCCCCAGATAGATAATTGAGTGTTTTAAGCTGGCTAAGAATTTGGTCCTTACCTGCATACGAACTTCGAGTTTCGATTTTCGTGGTAGCGCCGCAGGTCTGCGGCGAAAATAAAACAACATACCTAATTAATTTCTACATTAATGTCTACATTAATTAGGTGTTGTTTTATTTTCGTGTTGTGTCATTTAGTTCGTTTACAAGCATATTGTAATTTGTATGTGAATGTTTTAAATGTTTACATATTACTCAATCACGCATAAACGGCTAAGCAGATTTATATCAAAATTGGCACAGGCATATTTGATTTTTTCCTAAAATCATAAAATTGGGGTTATGGAAGTTCAGGCGAAGCCGCAGCCAAGAGCTAGTCTCGCTATTCGTCTTCGGCTAAACCCTAAGATGATGTAAAGGTACGGTAGGTATTTGCTAATAACGACATTACTAGCTATAAAAGACAATACTCATTGTGGCGACCATAGGCACAATCTAGGTTTTATAAAGAGGACATTAGTACCTACTTACAAATAAATAAGTAGGATGAATATGTCTTATTGTTTTTCCTAGGACTTCTAAGATGTGATGTCACATATCACATACGTACATAAGAAGATGTCTATACATATTGACGATTGTGACGTGTGAAATTCTTAATCCTTAGTCCTTATACCTACGTACTAATTAATTAATTTTAATTTGTATCCTTTTTGTTTTATTAAACATCCCACCCGTTTCGCGTTTTTCACATGTCTCTCATCCCATTGTGCTTGTGTTACTTATTTTACTAGTATATTAATTATTTATGTATTTTGTGTATACGTTTGTATCGGCGGTATGTTGTGTTGCGTTCCGTGGGTCACGTACGGTGCTGTCTGAAAATCAGCGCTGTAGGTGTCTGTCTGACACCTCGGCATAATGCTGAGACAGCGACCGATTCACTGCCGCGAAGACACACACATTATGTGTAAATTGTATTGTATTTGTACTCCCTTTGTCTCTGTGTGTCTTTTGCGTAGTGAATAAATGTCTTCTTTCTTTCTTTCTTTCTTACTAAGCGGTTCGACAAAACAAGAAACCGCAAACGCAAAATCTCTACGAGCTAAGCAGTTGGCCGCAACCGCACCGCAAGTGCGTATGAGGCCGGCCGCGGACTGGACGCGGGCAACGGGGCGACGAGCGGTTGCCTTATACTAGATGGATTCTTGCTCCTATTTGAAAAAAACTCAATTGTTTATTAATACTAATAATACCAATTGCAGGTAAGCAGTCACCGTCGCCTAAGGACGCTTGTGAATTCAGAAAAATCACAAGCGTATTTCCCACCAGACGATGCGCTGTCTTAAGACTGAGGATCTGCCTATGTTTCTATCTAACATCGTAGTTAGTTAGGTAACGAATCCTCAAATCGGTTAGTGGTTAGCAACGCGCATGTGACTCCTTTGAACTTGAAAGGGCACATAGGTAGGCTGCGAAGTCTGCGGACTTTTGCTTGTTCTCTTTATCTAGACTAGATTGTATAGTAAATAGCCTAGCCTAGCCTAGCCTATAGGCTACCGGGTGTGTCCCCGGTGTGTCACATACTTTATGCCGGCTGTACACATTGGGCCAACGTTGGCGCGTAAGCAGGATGCAGCTATGTAAACGAATGAGATCGAATTATAGCCCTCTCCCTCTGAAGCACAGATCCATCCTGGTCACGCACCAACGTTGGCCCAATGTGTACAGTCGCCATTAAGTTGGTTCGACGACCATACAAAACGTCTTTTGACAGTCGCAAGCTAACGGCGTGATATTTTAAGAAACGTATCTATGTAAAGATCTTTCATAAATTGGCTTTCCATTTGCGCGAAATTCCCCATTTCCTAGAATAAACTTGTATAAACTAAGTATAGAATAATTGGAGAATAATGCGTTTTCCCAAAGTATCACGTGACAAACTAATTTCTCAAATTATTCTAGCTTATACAATTTTATTCTAGGAACGGGGAATATCGCGTAAATGGAAAGCCAATTTATGAAAGTGTGTTACATAACTTAAAATATCACGCCGTTAGCCTGCGAATGTTAAAAAACGTTTTGTATGGACGTCGAACCACCTTAAATCAACATTGTTATAGACACTAAAATAAACCTTATATACCTTACTTACCTACATACTATAACACGTTAAGGTACATTGTGTCCTTTGGATAATATAAAATGTCCTATGTTATCTTTGTTTTCGTATTTACCAATTCGTGAAGTACGAGTACAGATAAGCAAGTGTCAATTCAATACATTTACATCTCTATAACTTCGCCTTAGGGCATATTTTGCTAAATGGCGCATGCATGAATTATGTAAACCACGTTGTTTGAAGACATCTCGGCATAGCTTCGTAGAACAATGTAGTATGCTGTTATGAGTATCGAAGGGAATTCAGCTGTTTTTATAGTAGAGTAAATGCGACTGCTGGTGCATTTATGCGCCTTGTGGCTTGAAGTATGCAATGTGCGGCTAAAATTGTAATTCAAGACGAAATAGCTAATCTTGAACTAAAATTATTTTGTGTTTAGACACGATAATATACAAAAACGCTGAATTATTTCAATCCCTATTTGTTGTTAACGCTTCGTTATGACTTATCAGTGACACTTGAAGAAACGAAAAAGCATACTTGAGCAGTGTCAAAGGTTAAGTCAATTAAAACGAATCTTAGGGCGCCTCCGGCATCGAGGCAGCGGCGCTACCACAAACTTCGAAAGTCGAAGTTCGGGTATTTCCATCTCTATCGCACTCCCTTACTCGAGTGATAGGGATGCATGTATTACGAACTTCGACTTTCGAAGTTCGTGGTAGCGTCGCAGGACCTAAACTACCAGTGGTGTCGGACGACTGAGACAGGGAGGAACCTCCTACTATCCGGGATATCCAGGACTTATCTTCTGTATCAGACCCTTAAGACGCTGTCAACACCAAAATGCCCTTGAGGATTTTGGATAGCGCGCACACTGTCTATTTGTATCGGAGTAAATGAGAGCGAGTGTTACTGGGCGGCCCGGTTTTTGAAGATAATATTACATAAATATTGAAATGAAAAAAAGGGTGGATTATTTGTGAAATATGACTCGTTAGTGGTTTAGGTATGAATATGTTGACATCATGTTTTTAATTGCAGATCCATACGTCAAAAAAATAAAGACATAGAACCGTTAAATGTGATTTTAAGACCAATCTGCAATTATTTTCTATCGAGCCGATTTCGTCCAATTATGTATCGAGCCCGTCCACGGTCTTTGAAATATGGTGAATATTAACATACATATATTTTAATTGATGTGCTAGAACAAACAGTTTTTTTTAAACTGCTTAAATAACATCAATTTCACCAAATTAGGTCTTGTCAGCCTGTTAAAATGCAATAAACTATTTAGTTTGAGTTTTGGCCCAGCGAGAGTCTCATAACTCAATTAAAACGAATCTTAGGCCAGTCGGCTGCAGGTTGCCAAAAAATGTGTTAGAATCACGAGGTACTTAATAAATAGATTTTTCTCAAACATGCAATGAAATATTAACGTTGTGTTCTTCATAATGGGCTTCGAAGTGTCACGGGCGCAGCGAGACGAGAGACCCGTAATGGCATTTCATACTAAATTTCTTCTTTTTAGGGTTCCGTAGTCGACTAGGAACCCTTATAGTTTCGCTTTGTCTGTCCGTCCGTCCGCGGACAATCTCAGTAACCGTTAGCATTAGAAAGCTGAAATTTGGTACTAATATGTATATCAATCACGCCGACAAAGTGCTAAAATAAAAAGTGTTTTTTATTTTTTATTAGGGTACGTAACGTGGGGTGTTTTTTTTTTCATTTCAACCCTAACGAGAGATATATTGTTGGATAGGTATTTAAAAATGAATAGGGGTTTGCTAAAATCATTTTTTGATAATGTTAATATTTTCGGAGATAATCGCTCCAGAAGTAAAAAAAATGTGTCCCCCCTCTAACTTTTAAACCATAAGTTTTAAAAATATGAAAAAAATCTCAAAAGTAGAACTTTATAAAAACTTTCTAGGAAAATTATGTTGAACTTGATAGGTTAAATAGTTTTTGAAACAAAAATACAAAATAATTTCTAGACGAAAAACTACGGAACCCTACACTGAGCGTGACCCGACACGCTCTTGGCCGGTTTTTTAATTTCCATTCCACAATTTGTGGCACAGGATCAGCGGCGTTCAGACATTAAAATAAAAGTTTTGATTTCTTGGAGTTTTTTTTAATTTATATCATTGCGTGTTTGAGAAAAGCACTATACATACCTCGGCGTGAAAAAGAGTTGCCAGCCTCATAACTATCCGACCTCGCTACGCCCGCGGCCGTCTATATGTACTCGGCCGGCAACCCTTTACTTCCCGGCCTCTGTAATGTACTATTGATTAGAAGAGATTTTGGAGATGCCCCATACTCGACTAATTTAGTAATTTTAGAAGTTATATATGAACCAGGGAATGGAGCACATAGAGGTTGTGTCCTACCAGGATATTAAGATGCTGGCCTCAGACCGGCAAAGATAGAACCTACTGCATCAAGCTGCACCGACTCTTAAATTGTTCATGATGAGACGGTAAATGTCATTCTTACCGCCCGTGTAGAATAAAACTGCATTGCCTGCGTTGGAAGTCATTATCATTAACACTGACCTCTGTAATTGGCGACATTAACTCTCAAGGGCATTCGACTTCTACATCTACAGTTCTTTTTATAGTACAGTCGACAACACAGCTAAGTGACCATCGGAAATCTAATCTGACCTTAAGTGCATTGTAATAAGGTTCTAGGTTTTCACGGTATGGTCAGTTAGCTGTGTTGTCGACTGTACAACGATCCATATTAAATAAAAAAATAAGGTATATATTATTGGTTCTACATACATCATTCCGAAGAGTAATTTGTCCGAGAGCATATTTTTTCCAATAAATCGAGGCGCCGAAGGGAGATTTTAACTTTTCATGATATAATTACCTACTAAGGTAACCTAACTAGGACGAGCGCGCACTACGCGCGATTTTTTGTGGTGCGATAATCGCCTCGCACTCGCTTACGGTGTCACCCTAAAAATTAATTTGACGCAAATTTATAAACAAACAATTATCAATTATTTAGGCGGACGGCCCGCGGGCGCGTTGGGTGCGACGGGCCCAACGCGCCGCCGCGGCGCAACGGTGCCGGGGTCCGGCGCGTCGACGGGCGGCGGCAAACACAATACCAATTTGTTTTTGCCATTGCCAAATATTTTTCAAAGCTTTATCTCTTTAGGAATAACGTCTAAATTCGAACTATTCGAATTTGCAACAACAGCAGATGGCGGTGCACGGTGGCGACCAAAATATCAATTTGTTTTTGCCGTTGATAAATATTTTTCTAAGCTTTATCTCTTTAGGAATATCGCCCAAATTCGAACTATTCGAATTTTCTCAATAGCAAAACGGTGAAGGACGCATTATTACAAATTTATTTGCAGAATATGCTATTGCAAAAAGTTTTTAACGGTTTTATACTCTTACGAATAGCGTTCAGTTTTGAATGAAGTCGAATCGGCTAGCAGCAAAAAGTGACCTCCTTCACATCTGACGTCACAAAACTCTGTCGCGTATTTAACAATTTTTCCCCATCCCAAAAAGTGCTCAGCGCCGCTAAAGAAGTTTTCACTTCAAAAAAAATTCGAATCGGCTCATCAATAACGGAGTTCTGAGGTAACAAACATTAAAAAAAAAAAAGAAAAAAAAAAGAAAAAAAAAGAAACCGAATTGAGAACCTCCTCCTTTTTTTGAAGTCGCTTAAAAAATAAGGGACATCCTTTACATATACACAAATCGAACTAGCCCAGTAAATAGTAACCCCCTGACTCATAAAACTTAATAAATGCCTCTTCTAAATAAAATGCGTTTTGTCCTTTTCTTACGAACACAAATATCGAAATGACAGATAAAGACAAAGCGTTTCGAAGTATGTGCGGGGTCAATTTGAGGGATAGCATATGAAATAGTGTGATAAGCTGATAAGAGCGACATGTGGAGTGATGGAAGATGTAGCGACGAAACTTGAGAAGTGCATGCTAAGATGTTATTGGCATGTAGAGAGGATGGATGAAAGAAGATTAACAAAGTGTATGAGAGAAAAGTCGATGGTACTATCGACAACACAGCTAACTGACCATCGGTGCACCTTAATTGCATTGTAATAAGGTTCTATATAAACAGTGTTGTCGTTTGTACAGTGGGAAGGGGAAGAACTACAAACTTTTTCAGACCAAAACGGAGATATCCTGAAGAAAGGTCAGGTCAAGCAAGAGTACCCTAAACCGACGAGCATGTATGCAGAATGTAACGAAAGTGAATGAAGCATGAAAGGCTTGTCAAGATCGTAGTAAGTGGAAATCAGTGATCTATGCCTACCCCTCCGGGAAATAGGCGTGGTTATATATGTTTAGATAAAGACAAACGAATTTTAACGGCATTTTAGTTAAGGGGCTCCCATACGCCAATGACCTTCGATCCGAATCCCTTAGTTTTCTAATGTTTCTTGTAGCTTATTATATTACCAACAACGCCTTTAAGCAATATAGTATCCCATATTTACTTCAAAGTTCATTGTTTTCGAGATATTTGGCATCAAAGTTGAACAATTTTAGGCCAAAAAACTGGTTTTCTGCCCATAACTTTTGTGTTAATTGGTTTAAAATGAAAACCCTGGACCAGTTTTTAGAGACGTCACAGACAAACCCAAATATGTAGATTTCGTATATGTTAGATCTTTCACGTCAATAGAGATACGTGTTTTTTAATAAGTGTTTTTTTAGACAATGTTTTAAAAAATCATATAAAATTAAGTATTCATTTGTTTCAAAATCCGGTGGACCAAAATGGAGATAAAAGATTGAAAAATCGATAGCCGTTTGATTTATAATTCTATCTGTAGTACAAAAGTAGGAGATACGATTCAAAACTTGTCAAAAATTGATGAAAACCTCGGGTAGCCCCTTAAAATAGGCTTACGGCTTAGGCATGAATACGGCCGTAAGTATCTAGTAAGCTCAATAAGGCGCAATTCTAAACTCAGAAACAAATATATATGCTCATCACACAAATATTTGCCCCTCGTCCCGGAACCATCAGCTTCATAGGCAGGTAGACAACCTGAAGCAACGGATTTTGATGCGGTTTTTTTTAATAGATAGAGTGATTTAAGAGGAAGGTTTATATGTATAATATAGTACCCGTGCGAAGCCAGGGCGGGTCGCTAGTATAATATAAAAGAAAGTCTAATGTTGCAACTGCTATGCCTTTATTTGAGAAGGAACAGGGGCTGATTTCTGACATTCGAGTCCTCTAAAATTAAATAACAGTAAATACGAACGAACGATTGGCCAGATTGCTCAAATCCGGGATGAGTGGAAGTCGAGAGGGGAGGCCTTTGCCCAGCAATTGGACACACTATAGGCTTGGAAAAAAGAAACGATTGTAAGTTCAAAATTGCAGGTACTTTCTACCGACAGAATCGAATACAAGTGGTCAATACCACTCGTTTTTAACCAACTTAAAAAAAAATGAGGAGGTTCTCAATTCGGCTGTATTTCTTTATTTTTAATTTTTTTATCATCATTTTTTTTCAATGTTTGTTACCTCAGAACTCCGTCATTGATGAGCCGACTCGAATATTTTTTTTTGTTTGTAAGTATATACTTCCAGGTGGGTCCCATTTTTTTTCAAAAATTCAGTTGGATGATGGGATCCATGAGGAATTGAGGGAACTCAATTATATTAGGCACGCGTGTAGTGATTTTGGTATCTTCTATTATAACTCGTGTCCATATTTACACCCGGAAATCATAAATTTGGTGGAGTGGAATTGATGATGAAGACCACAGATGACTTATGGAATTCCTCAATGATGTACTTAAAAGTACAAAAGTATATCACAGATTCTGATAAGATTCCGTTGAAATAGCAACTAATGAAGTGCGAAAGGTGTTCCTTGTGGAATCGACGGAAGTCCTCAAATATTATCGACCTACATACAGCGATTCGGTTTTTTTCTCTAATAATCAACGCATTTGCTCTCGGAAATCAGTTCATGTGGTAAATTGGAAAATATATGGAAACGTTCTCGTGGGGGGAGTACTAAACTAAAGTCGGTTAAAACTTTGTTTTTAAAGTAAATTATTCAATTCTCTATCGCTATTACAAAGTGAAAGAGTCGAGCGCTCGAAAGTCAAAAGTCGGTCGCCTGGCTCTCAGGAAACCTATTTTGAGAAATAGCCCTGACGGCTTGAATTTATTAAAGTACTTCGTCTGCGTAGACCCAGGCTAAATACTATCCTATATTTTAATCCAGGCTTTAAATTATCTTCGTGCGAAATTTCATCAAGATCGGTAGAGCTGTTTAAGCGTTAACTTTCGCATTTATAATATTAGTAGGATATTTACAATAAAGACTTATTATTTCGAACAGTTGCGTTGCAGAGAAGTTAAATTGCTCCGAGCAGTCTTCATCTCAGACAAGTGTGAAATCAAGTTACAGGTATATTTCACGCCAGTAACCTTTTTCAAAATGGCCGCCGCGACCCGCGGGGTAATTGCGATGTTATCCATATAATTGCCCTTTGTCTGAACTGTTGATCGGGTTGACTGTTCAGCTTCTCAGTGGTGACACTGGTGACTATTGTTGTGAAATAGGTTATGAAAGATGGAGGATTTTTCTTACAGATGTTTTTATTAACTTATATTATAGGTACTTACCTACTTACTAGCTGCCACCACGGCTGAGCCCGCTTATTTCATAGAACGCAGACTAAACGTGACACTCATTCATCATTTTGACACTCTTTGGGGGAAGCCTATGTCTAGTAGTGGACGTTTTTCGGTTGATGTGATGATGGTGTTGATTAGGTACCTATTAATTATAATTAAGCCCCTTTAAGTTGCGTAGTGGACCTGGGATCCCACTTCAGAACTTCAGACGGCACACGGATTATTCGGATTAAGTAGGACACGGTTAAAGTAGGGGGTATTCCCGGTTGCCAAGAAGTTGGTAAATAGGTCCTTCCTAATATGATTGAAAAAAAAATCGATAACTACTTACTACCAAAAACTGATTACCATTTGGTAGGAAACACTAAAAATTAAATGACCTTTACAAAATGGAGAAACACCTACTTACCTTGGGTCCAAAACATAGGGGAGAAATTAAGTCGCCGCCCTTCTGCAAATACTAAAATAATAGGTGTGTGTAACAAAACAAAATACACAAAAATATTTCTTTATGTGACTGACAGACTCGAAAAGAAGTTGTGTTAGGGCGGTCACATACAGTCGGAAAACCGTTTCCGAATTCCGATTCGTAATATCGATATGGGATTCCGTAGGTAAATACATCACACACATACGTTTAATGGTGCATACCTACACATTATTAAAACCCGACGCGACCCGATGAAACGCGACGCGTACGCGTGTTGTCGCGTGGGCCGCGTCGCGTTTTAATAATGTGTTTGCTCCATTATTCAGTTTGGAATAACAAGGCTCAGTTGATAGATAAATACGTCGCCGTTACAGGGTGCATCCTATTAACACCCTTACCCAAAGATTGCAAGACAGTCAAAATTATATAAAAAGGGCCTAACTGCAGATAACTTGCCTGCATCGCGACCAGATTCATATAATGCTAGCTAGGGATAGCCTTCCCGGTCAGGAGTACCCGCAATTCTTTAATCGGTGCCGCAACCGACGAGGCTGTATGAGAAGATGTATGGATGTCATCGAAGCGAAAGAAGTATGTAAGAACGTATGTATTTGGCGTTCCTTAGTAGAGACTAAGGAACGCCATTGGGGTATAGGCAGAGGCCTATACCCCAATGGGATACGGGCGTGTGTATATGTATGTATGTATGTAGCCTTCCCGGGGTTCCGTTCGGAATTAACGAATGTGTTATGCCGGTCGCTACACACTCGTCGAGAGCACGCCATGTACACGCTCGTTGCGTCATTTGAACAGAGGAACAACCCTTTGACTCGGCCGCAAAAACCGACACGCGACCGAGACGAGACCCGAGCGGGCGAGACAAGGTGAGAACATCATGTACACACTCGTTCTCGGTCTGTCTCGCTCGGGATGTCGCGACGAGTGTGTCAGCCAGCATTATGCGACTCAGTACAAAATCTATGGAAGCGTTGCGTTTGGAAAGGCTTTTTTCCGAGCGGGATTCCGAACGCACCTGGCTACCATGCGGAATTTCGAATCGGAGAAAATTTCGAACGATAAACTACTGCATGTATGTGGTAGGTCCATCGATTTTATGGATTTACAGAGTTTGAAATCCCGCATCGATATTACAAATCTAAATTCCGAAACGGTATTCCGATTGTACGTGGCCGCCCTTAAAGTAACTGGCACGTATGAAGGACAACGTAGTGTCATTGTCAACGCCACGTCAATATGCCACTAATTACGAGTATATTCTCTTTGCCACTAAGTAAATAATGCCACTAATAATGTCTTGTGTGTAAATAATATTTAAAGAATCATAAATAAGTGATAATTACAGAGCTCTACCGTAAAGATACTTACCGTGTCCGGGCAGTGTTGTATGGAACTATGGAGTAAGGTGGTTGCCGTGGAACATGCAAGCTCACACGTTTTTCAGAGTAAGTTCGCCAGAATTTAACATACGCTGCTGAGAAGCCTATGTTCCGTTCCATAAAGTATACATTTCCACAGAGGAGCTACACGCGTGGCCACTATGAGGGACGGAAAGGTTCCTAAATCCGCGGCTAAATTAAGAACTGCGGCGCTTCCACGAACTTCGAAAGTCGAAGTTCGTAATACATGCATCCCTGACACTCGAGTTAGGGAGTGCGATAGAGATGGAAACACCCGAACTTCGACTTTCGAAGTTCGTAGTAGCGCCGCTGGGGGTCCTACCGCGAAACGAAAACGAAGTTCGTTCATGTACCCTCTCTGTCGCACTTGCCTATTCGAGCGATAGAGAACACGAAAATACTACGCCAAACTGAGGCAAATTGGTGCAATTGACTCAGTTTAAGTGTGCCACTTTTCTAGCGCTTAATGCCAGCCGATAATTCGAAACGGAACAATCAATATAAGGGCTACTATATACATATGAAATACACGTTACCATAGAGCTTACAATTGCAACTACCTACATCATGACAGGCACTTAGACAGGGTTCCATCTCGAAAAGTATCCCAGACTCGGGTGAGTCTGGGTGAATATCATAAATCGTAAGCTATAAATCCCTTCACTAAACACAAACCGTTTATTCGTATGCTGGTCACAGATGCAAACTATATAAAAACGTGCACGTATTCGCAAGAAACTGTTAATTGTATGCAAATGCGATGATTATTATAAGAGACAAAGGTGTTTTTAAGTTTCTTCGCGTCTACGTGAAACTGATTGGTTTTTTATTATAATTCTTGATTATAAAAAATATAATTTCAATATAGACTTTTTGTGAATAGATACATAAATAATCCTACGAATATTATAATATAAACGCGAAAGTTTGGATGTTTGTTACTCAATTACGCTTAAACGGCCAAACCGATTTGGATGAAATTTTGGCATGAAAATAGTTTATAATAAACCTGCCTGCCTGGATTAAAATATAGGATAGTTTTTGTCCCGGTTCCACGCAGACGAAGTCGCGGGCGTCTATTGGGCATAAGTTCATTGGGAGTCCGCTGGATGCGGGTAGCCTGTCCAGCAGTAGACATCTTTCGGCTGATTTGACGTCTAGCACAAATTGCTGCTTCGTGCGCGATTTAGCGTCTCCTGTGTCACTCGCACCGTGCAAATTAGAAAAAGGAGGGTAGATCTTTCTCGACTCGCGTTGCGATTCGGCGTCAGCCCCGCTGTCTAATAAAATTGACGTTTGACACCTATAAATGGGTACTCTTTCGTTCTTAGCGCGAGCGGGTATATCGACAGCTCAGAGGTGTGCGACAACCAAGTTTAGCCGAAGCGGCAAGAGAACAGCGGCGCTACCACGAAAATCGAAACTCGAAGTTCGTAGATAAGTAGACATGCATCCCCGTCACTCGAGTCATGTGAGTGCGATAGAGATGGAAATACCCGAACTTCGACTTTCGAAGTTCGTGGTTATAGCTCAGACCTGTGACACGAGGAGGCTACAGTAACCACACTGTAGGTAGCCTATTGGTTCAAACCAGGGCTGGCTCACTCCGAGAATTTTCGCGCCGCTATAAGTACAGCGCGTTGCATGTGGTAGAAACTGTAGAAAGGGATGGCCACGTTTGAGAACCTTCTGTACGCAGTACTATTATTTATTCTGAGTTCAAACTTGCGGCTGTCAAACGGCAGTTCGCAGTTCGAATCTCGGCTATTACTGTAAACCACTTTTGAACTTTAATATTTATCAGAAAACAGAACATTTATTTGCTTAAGATACAGTCAGAGGGTTCTTACAAAAATGGTGCGCACAGTACCTATGTCTAGCCTGCGAGGAGGCGTGCAAATCATCAAATAATATATTTAATGTCACAACCACATACATTATAAGAAATCAAATGTCAAATGTTATGAATGATTTGGAATAATTCAATAATAATCAAAATAATCGAATAATTTAAATACAGTCACAATAATAATAATTAATTTAATTAGTTTAACAATAGAGTCGCCGTAGTACATCGAGTTCTCCAATATCTACACAGACAACCTTTCAAAAATATATATACAGAGAGAGACTTTATTGTTACTGACATAAGACACATGTGTAGATATTTTTGAATGGTTGTCTGTATAGATATTGGAGAACTCGACTGTACCAATGAGCTTTTGGGAAAGTGTTCGTTTTGTGTGAAAGAAAACATAGTTGGTGGCGAAACCTAGACCCTATATCTGCGCAGAGGCCGACTTTATGTCGAGAGCGCCATAGGTAAGCACATTAACGGCGCTCCTCTATCGGCTATAGATAAAAAAATATAATGATTATATTTCTCGCACGCCCTTCGTGTCGCGTCTCGTTGTAGCCCCGCGCCCCTCGGCACATGCCTAGTTTGCCTATATGGATAATCCTCCACAGAATCTTCAAAACTGTATTGTGAACTTTTGTATTCGCTAAACCAAAACGCACGGATGAAATTGTCATAAAACTCATAAACTTGCTGACGTGATCTCGAGGTCGGTTTACGCAATTCACAGTTGAATTAGAAGCGATTTACTCAAGACTCAAAAATCCTTAATAAACCTTAATAACACACCAATAAGAGCTATAATAGCATTGATAGATTAAACATGCTCTAAACATCTCATGTTCGTGACAAGGTTAAAAATAAAAATCTTGAATATTAAACGATTAACGTCTAATTTAAGGCAAATACTGGTTTGTTTTACAACGATCCGACTATAGCCTCAGAAAAACCAGCGTAAGTGGACCTCTGACTAGTTGACTACGCATAGTTTTTATGGGTGACGGGTTCGATTTAGCACGAATGGTGAAGCGAAGTAAATATAATAATCATATGAGTTTCAGAGAGCAAGCATAAACACTTTTTTTTTTCATACAAAAAGTAGCATATGTCACTCAGATCATCATTTCAAATCGATTGACACCTCAGTCATCAAAATCTGCACAGTAGTTACCTTAAACGCTACGGTACACGTAAATACGGTAAATACTATAAATGCTAAAAATATATTTCCTTTGGGCCCTGCCGTATAGTCGCGCAAAAACAATAATGCTAGCTTATATTCCAGACATTGGTCCCGATTCTACAGTGGCCTCTAAACTTCCTAATTTTATTTAGGTGTCGCTAAAACACTTTGCTATTCTATGAGCAGCTGTCATAATCAAATGACAGCGCTAATTTGAATCTGACGTTTCTTATTTCAGGCGGTCTATACAACTTACTTAGCTGCCTAAATGCTATTCTAAATATGTCGTTTTTAATCTGCCGCCTAAATTATGACTAAAAATTAGACAATTTAGTTTTAGGCTAGTCAAGCCATGTGCACGTAGAATCGGGTCCACTAACTACTCGTTTAGATGGTTTCAATGAGCCTAAACACAAGTTTATCTAGTGTAGTTTTGGAGTTGCTATGGCAGCCTTTTGCCCCCATCATTGCTATTGCCACTGAACTTACATAAGTAAGCCCATTTGCAGCTCAAATGGATACCGGCAGTTGGCTGAAAAATGGTTTGCTAACTTTGACACTTACATACCAACATTAATTAGCGCAAGTTCAATAAAACCTTGTAGAAACAGACGTTTGAGATGTTGAACTATTTGCTAAAGGTTAGCATTGAGGGGGTGTTTGTTGTTAGAGGGTGGATTTAACATAGACACTCATGACATGACAGATAATGTCAATAATCGTAACTTGTGAAAGCATTTCCATTGCACCAGCGAACGAAAAAAGCATAGAATGCGATCCTTAGAAATGTCCACCCAAACACGTGCCTAAAGGCTAAAACCCGGTATGCGCATGTTGGAACTGGCTGGCTGGCATCGTTGTGACACGCCCCCAGTCCCGCATAATGGCAATGGCACCCATTCTGTGGGGCCATTTTGCAGCGCTACTTAGACTTCTATGGTTTTTTCGTTCGCTGCATTACACCCACAACTTACAAGAGTTTCTAATCATATGGTCTAAGAAGTCTTCACTATGGTATTCAGATCCTCACAATACGGAGGTAGACTCGAAAATTATTATTACTCCAAAAGAAAGAAGGCAAAAAATATGCCTAGTGACGAAAATCCCATTCAGATATCTCAAAGAATAACGAAGAATAACGTTTTAATATTGCTTGTTAGAGAAAGAAAACGCAAACGGTGTGTGACGTCACATTATAGGATGCTGCCGGGGGCAGCGTCGACGGCGGCGCCGAACACGAAGGGCGCGGCACATTGGCGTCTTCTAGTGACGTCACAATCAAATGACAATCGTTTCATATGAAGGTGTGTTTGGCGGAAAAGGGACATACCCCCTCTTAAAACTTTGGACACTTATAACTTTGTGATTATTTAACCTTTTGCGTTGCTTTTTTCTCCATTTGACTACATTCTTAATCCTTTTTCAAGAAAATACATCATTATTAATTATTTCATACACCCGTAATGCGCCTTTAATGATTTGACAATTCGCTGTGTTGATACTTGATAGCAAGAGACGCAAATGCAGATCTGCACGGCTATCACGCGACGGCGTGCGAGCTCTCTCGATTTTTCTCGGACTATCCGTCTCTCTCTTATTAGAACATTTAGAACAAGAGGTATACTTAGTGCGAGAAACATCGAGACGTGCTGTTGCTCTCAACCAGCTTTCAACATAGTGTATTCAGTGTGATCTGACTACCTTACTCACCAGCACGAACACAACATCACATACAACCAGAGCAAGTAGCGTTATTAATGATACGAGCTTCTGTAACGAGGACGAATATTAAGGTTGCCTGAAAGAGATCGCTCTTTAGCGATTAGAAGACTGCCTGTTGTTTACTAAATTTACTTAGTGAACAATAAGTATAATATGTATATCTGTATTGTATTTTTATTTTACTTGCGAACGTTGTGTTTTAAAGTCGCATTTTTCTTTTTCAGAGAAAATGGCGACACCTACAGAGTTACCGGCTGAACGAGTGAAACAGATGTTCAGTTGGACCATGGCGCGGTAAGTCTTTATCTCTTACGAGTACATAGATGGCGTTGTACTCAATTAACGTACACTTTTTACGCTACACTTTGAAAACTTTAAGTTAACACATTTTTAATCCTCTTTTAGCATTTATTTTGAGACCAATTTTTATAGCTGTAAACAGCACGACCGAGGCTTGAATCCACCGTTTTTAATTTTGGTAATTTACGGGATAACTCAATTTACTAATAAGCATAGTCATAGATTTATTCTCATTCCCATCCGCGTATTACAGAGAACGTTCTCTGTAAACTGAAAAAACTGAACGTTCACCTACGTAGGTGAAGCAGCGGCATAAAATCTTGCCTGTGTCTATCGTATAGATACATCTCTGAGAACATTAGAATAATTATTATTTGTATTCGGACGCTCAGAAACCTTATACATATCTGGAATACTGAATTCATATCATTAACTTCTTGTTAGTGCTGTTACAGACCTTGTATCGAATGAAATTGATAATATTTTGCAATTTTGTTTTGTGTTAATATAGCGACATTTTTTTGTTTGTTAACTTATTCAAATAGTTTTATTGTTAAAACACATAAAAATATATAAAATATATACAATAAAATTAGGTACATTGAAAAACAAAAACTGTAACGGTGGGGGGGTGATATCGATGGACGTACTTGATGAAAACGGGCGAATAAACAACTTGAGGTAATTTATTAGGACTTTACTCTAACTACTACAATCCGGATCCGAACTAAGCACGGTGATCCGTAACTTAAATACGGTCCAATAGTACGGTGATCCGTTACTCTTATAAAGTGTTCGGAATAAGCACGGTGATCCGTAACTCAAGCGTACACATAGGTATGAGAAGAGATACAATGTAAAAATCAGCAATCCTACTTAAGGATTTTACGTTGAACAAACGATAGCGCGTTCTATCTCGACGCCAGCGCCATCCAGGGGAAAATTGGGTCCCTAGTGATGTAGTTCTTCTACTCGCCCCTGGATGGCGTCAGTAGTGGTCATCGTCTGTTGCGCCAACGCCGTGGTTTCTTATTTTGCTACAGTCTCCCCCTATGTCCCAGAAGACGTCCCGGCGATGGAGACAGATCTGTACTTGGTGCGTCCACTTGTACCTTGCGCGGTCTACCCCTTTTTCTTAGAGGCCGGACTGGAGCTGGGAGTGACACTTCACCCCCTTGGTAGGGCCTCAAAGCTGAAGCATGGTATACACCAGCTATCTTGTCTTGACGTCGCTGTTCAACTATCAGGAAGGAGCTGGGGCCGTGTTTCTGTTTGATTACGTATGGGCCATCTCGTCGTGGCGCGAATTTGGCGCTGTAACCAATACCAGCTTTACTCAGTGGGTGTGTCTCGACCATCACTAAGTCGCCAGGACGATAGGCGGGAGAAGGTTTGCGCTTCTGGTCCACGTATTGCTTCCGTTTCTCCTCAGTCATCTCTTGAACTTCTTTACTTCGTGCAAGGGTGTCGGCCATCAGCAATAGCTTAGGGGTAATTTCGGGTATGAATTTTTCACTTTGAATAATGTCCCTTAAATCATGCTGTACATCATCAGGTGTGCGCAGCTCTCGCCCAAAGGTTAAATAAGCAGGAGTGAAACTCGTCGCACTTGATACGGCAGTATTCATGGCGAACCGTATGCTTGGTAGCATTTCTGCCCAGGTGGTGTGATCTCCTTCAACCAATATGGCCAGCTGCACCTTCAGATCTCTATTTTTCCTTTCAACGGGGTTCGCTTCAGGGTGATACACGGGCGTGAATCCATGGTTTATGTTTAAGCAGTACGTGAGTTTCTGCATCACACTGCTGACAAATTGGGTACCATTGTCACTTATCACTCGCCTGGGACAACCATAACGCAAGACAATTTCATTCATTAGGACTGAAGCACATTCCTCCGCACCAGCTTTTCTCAACGGGAATAGTTCGACCCATCTCGAGGCTACATCTTCTACTATAAAAACCCAATTGTGTCCATCTTTGGTTTGTGGGAGCGGCCCAAACAAGTCGAAGGAGATGATCTCGAAACGTTGTTTTGTTGCAGTAGTCTGCAGTAAACCAGCGGGTTTAGTATTCGCGGGTTTGTACCTTTGGCATTTTACGCAGCATCGAACGTAGGCGTCAATTTGGGCTCTCATTCCCTTCCAGTAATAGCGCTTTACTATGCGCTCCAAAGTTTTCTGGGCTCCATAATGGCCTGCTGTGGGCTCATCATGGTAGGTAGAGATGACTGCTATCTGCTCTGCTTTGGGTACAACTAATTGACTATCTTCATCATCCCTACTGGGGTCATAACGGTACAACAACGTATTAGTCATGTGGTATCCCTTTCTGCTCCAATAGGTTGCGTTCTCTTCATTGTCGCCCTCTAGGTCATTGACGATCCTCTTGATGTCGTCGTCGTTCAACTGCTTACTTCGTATTTTCTCTGGGGTAACCACAGGTAAGTCAACTGTGACAGAACAAACACCACAGGTGTCGTTGCACTGAGGGTCACAACTCGGTCGTGATAGGGCATCCGCTACCACGTTGGTCCGGCCAGTAATATATTTAATGTTCATGTCATAAGCCTGCAGCTGCAGAGCCCATCGTGCTAGTCGTCCTGTCGGGGACTTTAGTGACATAAGCCACCTGAGTGCTTGGTGATCCGTTAGCACTGTTACAGGAGTCCCTTCGATATAACCGCGAAATTTGTTTACCGCCCAGACAACGGCCAGTGCCTCGCGCTCTATAGTGGAATAGTTTCGCTCGGCGGGTTTCAGCAAGCGACTGGCGTATTCCACTGGGTGCTCGTTCTCTTTCTCCCCCTGCACTAATACTGCCCCGATAGCATAGCTGCTTGCATCGGTTTTTATTATATAGGGTTTGTTCTCGTCAGCTTGGGCTAGGATGGGAGCGGATACTAGAAGTTCTCGTAGCTTTTGAAAAGCGTTGTGTTGGTCGTCTTTCCATATCCATCTTGCTTTTGCCTTCGTCAGTCGTGTAAGAGGCTCAGCCGTGTCTGCGAAATTGGGTATAAACCTCCTATACCATGAACACATTTGGAGAAATGAGAGGAGGTGCTTGATATTCGTCGGTTGCGGCATGCGGTTATTGCGCTCACCTTCTCGGGGTCCATTTCCAGACCATCGGGGGTAATATAGTGTCCCAAGTATTTTATCTTGGAGCAGCAGAATCTGCACTTTGCCTTATTAACTGTGAGGTTGCATTCCTTCAGTAGATCGAAGACCTCTTGTAAGTCTTGAAGGTGACCTTCTAAACTACTTGACAGAATAATTAGGTCATCCAAGTATACTACCAGTTTGATATGACTTAGTCTGATACGGAAACGGTCCATTAGACGCTGGAAGGTCGCTGGCGCGTTCCTCAGGCCAAAAGGCATTCTTTTAAAGGAAAACATTCCAAACGGCGTTACGAAAGCAGTCTTCAGCTGGTCCTCATCCTTAACTTTTATTTGCCAGTATCCAGCTTGAAGGTCCAGGGTCGTCATGAAGGGAGTTCGCTTTGCGTCGTGGAGTAGATCGTCGATTCGAGGGAGCGGATAAACGTCAGGGGTAGTGATAGCGTTTAATCGACGGTAGTCTATGCAGACACGTGTAGTGCCATCTTTCTTGGGTACAAGAACGGTAGGCGCGGCCCAGGGTGAGACACAAGGTTCTATTATCCCTTCGGCCAGCATCTTGGTGACCTCTTTCTGTAGGATCTGTCTTTTCACAGGGGATAAACGGTATGGAGGTACCGCAGTTGGCTGGTGATTACCAGTATCGATCGTGTGTTCAGCTTGAGTGGTCGGTTTGCCATTGGAGATGAAGACTGCCTCGTTCGCGTGTAGCAGTTTCTCGATGGACTCCTGTGCTAATTCTGCTTCAGTATTTACAGCCCCTATGCCTATAGCGATAGATGCTATGTCCGTGCTGGGAAACAAGTTTGCAGACTCCGGAGATAGCTCAATTTGCTGCTCTTCAATAGCTTTGCACGCGTCGTCAAACATATAGTCCAAGTATGACGTGTCGCCATCAAAAGGGACGCCCTTTCGTTTAGCTGGTGAAAGGGCTATGCGAAATACTGGGCCATAGGGCCGATCTTTCTTGGGCATTGTGGCAGTTCCACTAGCTTCAGGTAGTGCAGCAGCTTCATTCTTCTCAATGTGAGAGATGCTGACCACATCCTGGTCTTTGAAAGATGTGAAGTCCTCGCTGTATAATTCTTGAGGGTTATCCTCATAACCAAGGAAGTGCCACGTATACTGGGGTAGATTCAGCATCATAAGTGAGTCTTGGATAAATCCCACACCGAGAAGTGTTCGGTTCTCCCGGGACTCCGGCAGAACAATGAACCTGGTGCGGACTGTGCGATCACAAATAGTGACGTTGGCCACTGTGTTGAGTACCTTTTGATTGCGTCGGATTCCGTCCGCGAAGGTTACTACGACACGCTCTTCCTGGAACGAGCAACCAGCGGTGCGTAGGTGTGTGTACAACTCGTACGAGGCTATATTAGACTTGGCTCCGGTGTCGATGAAAGCT
This sequence comes from Epinotia ramella, assembly GCA_947578815.1. Taxonomy (NCBI): domain Eukaryota; kingdom Metazoa; phylum Arthropoda; class Insecta; order Lepidoptera; family Tortricidae; genus Epinotia; species Epinotia ramella. The sequence continues at coordinate 1,993,423 of OX388221.1, forward strand.
GATCCAGTCTTGCCTTCGACAGTGATGTAGACGACGGGTCTGGCCCGGGCATCGATTTGTGCTTCAAGGGTACAAAACCCTGTTTCCTTCGGGACTCCGTCGGATTCTCTTGATTTATGGCATGTGGTGCAGCTGCTGCGCACCACGCCTGGGGCACCACATCCGTAGCAAGAATATCTGGGACCAGAGAAAGGCGTTTGTTTGGGTACCTTCACTTCAGGTGCTGTCGCTGCCGATGCGGGTAGCTGATGCGGGGGACGATGCGTTATCCGCTTTAAATCCGCGTTTGCCTTCTTCTCGCAGTTCTCAATGGTGTGGTTAGTCAACCTGCAGTATTTGCAGCGTAACTTCGTAGGCTTGTAGGAGGATCCTACAGGCAGCGAAGTGCTCGGAGCTTGCACTTTGGCGGCAGTCTTCCGGTTACGAAGAAGCTGTTCTGCCCCCTCAGCTGCTTCCAGAAGACCATCATACGTTGTAAACGAGTCTCGTGACACCTTCTCACGAATGTCCAGGCTAAGCAACCAAAACAGCATGTCGAGTTGTTGGAACTCCAGGGGCTCTGGACTGGGTAAAAGTGAAAATAGCATACGCTTGTGCGCTATAAAAGATTCAGTTGTGGTGCCGGGTTCTTGTGCTGTTGACATAATTTCTTGGTAGATCGTGTAAGCTGGTTTCTTCGGAGCAAAGGACCTTCTAAGGCGTGACTGGAACTCGTCCCAAGTATGCACTTTGTTTCTCATCCCTTGCCACCATGTCGCTGCATCATCTTTAAGAAGTAGCGGAAGACCCATTAAAGCGTCCTCGTCGGTGATTTTCTCCGAGCTCTTGAAGATGTTGATAGCGGCCAGGAACGCTTCGAGCACGTCAGATTCCTTGCATCCGTTATAGGTTATGGTACAAGTGGTAAAGGATCCACTTTTGGGTGTCATTGCAGCTAACATCCGCTCAAATTGAGATTCTGTGAATGACACTGCCATTGCGTCAGTCTTGCGGGGCTTCCGAGGTTTAGGAGCAGCGCGTTTCCCAGCAGTCACCACCAATTTCGGCCCAGAAGTCCTCCGTGTAGATTTCGTTGGTATAGATGCCTCTGTCTTCATCAGTTTCCCAACAGGCGATAACTGCCCCTCCCGCGTCTCTAATGAGTTCGTTAATGCCGAACGTTGGGCTGCCAGTGTAACGGTGGGGGGGTGATATCGATGGACGTACTTGATGAAAACGGGCGAATAAACAACTTGAGGTAATTTATTAGGACTTTACTCTAACTACTACAATCCGGATCCGAACTAAGCACGGTGATCCGTAACTTAAATACGGTCCAATAGTACGGTGATCCGTTACTCTTATAAAGTGTTCGGAATAAGCACGGTGATCCGTAACTCAAGCGTACACATAGGTATGAGAAGAGATACAATGTAAAAATCAGCAATCCTACTTAAGGATTTTACGTTGAACAAACGATAGCGCGTTCTATCTCGACGCCAGCGCCATCCAGGGGAAAATTGGGTCCCTAGTGATGTAGTTCTTCTACTCGCCCCTGGATGGCGTCAGTAGTGGTCATCGTCTGTTGCGCCAACGCCGTGGTTTCTTATTTTGCTACAAAACTAGATTCAAAATTAAAACTAAAACTAACTTAAATATCATCATCATAATTACTTAAGAGCCTTGCTCTTGTCGGTGGAGTAACCGCCACTTTTCTCTGTCCATTGCCAGCCTCTTACCTTAAAAATAACTTACCAAAAACTATAAAATAATTTCTAAATTTGGACCCTTTGGCAGGGACCCATCACGCAGGCATTCCCGGGTTGAATTGCGATTGCAAGTCTTTGCGCGAGAAAACTGCCTTACCGTTTATATCGGTCCTTAATCTGCTAATTGTAAATGATTAGGTAGTCATCATCATTTATTTAAGAGCTTGGCTCTTGTCGGTGGAGTAATTTCCATTCTGTTCTATTCTCTGCCTTTTCCTTCAATAATAGAGGAAAAGATGGAAGGAAGAAGAAAAAGAGGAAGACCACGAAGAGCTTACATGGAGCAGCTAAAGGAAAACATTGAAGTTGATTAGGTAGTGTGTAAGATTATTATTATTTTATTGTAAATTACCGTTCGAACTGTAAAAGTGCCCGTGCCTATTTGGAGAATAAATAATTGATTTTGATTTTATCCCGGAGGTCCATTCTAATCTGGTAAAAAAATATTGTCTAATCAGATGAGTAGATTGGAGCTTACCCTCATTCGTCTCTATAATATGAGTATAGATAGGTAATAACTAATAAGTATACCTACGTATAACTAAGAATAGATTCAACAGAGACCTTCAACTTAGGGGGAGATGTAAATAGTAAATGAATTCAAGGTCGTGACCTGTTCAATCCCTGGCTGTTTTTGGTCAAATCGACAACACCCTAGGACCTTCAATATCTTCTTTTGATCAATCTTGTCCGCGTTTTCCTTCACCGAGAACCAGATAAGTGGTATTTCGACATTGATCCGCCATTTTCACGGTCAACTTGAGGTCGACTGCTTGAGGTGCAAATGTAATTTCGTTGACACTGGTGATGATACGTCCGCGTATTTACCTAATATCACTGTGCGACTTAAGTCACTTCGCCAATCAATAACAAAGTAGACGGATATGTATCATCAAAATTAGACATTTAGAAAATATTAATATTACAATTCGTTTTTGAACAAATACTTAATGGCTGTCATTTTATAACTTATGCGCAAAAAACTTAATGGTCATTATACTCATTATATCCCACTCAGTTTTAACTTCCTGCTAAGTGCTTAATGTATTTTTGCAATATCCTGTGAACAGGATAATCACTGGACCCGATTCTACTGTAGCCTCTAAACTTCCTAATTTTATTTAGGTGTCGCTAAAACACTTTGCTATTCTATGAGCAGCTGTCATAATCAAATGACAGCGCTAATTTGAATCTGACGTTTCTTATTTCAGGCGGTCTATAAAACTTACTTCGCTGCCTAAATGCTATTCTAAATATGTCATTTTTAATCTGCCGCCTAAATGATGTCTAAAAATTAGACAATTTAGTTTAAGGCTAGTTAAGCCATGTGCACGTAGAATCGGGTCCATTATCTTATTTATTAGTTAATCTGCGAAATTTATATTAGGGTGACTTATGGAACCTTTTATATGCTATTTAGGAGTTGCAGTCTCAAGTATATATATATATATAGAATAGAACTTTGGGATGGACATAGGTTCCTACATTTAAATCCCGTGGCGTGGCTTTGCTTACGCACTCCTCGATAGTTTCGCTTAAAACATCAGAGGGTCATTATTATGAATAAATGTGTTTGAGTATAGAATTTTATGATCAATCATGAAAGGATGAAAGTGCCTAACGCCTTAATACACCACACGCCATTCAATGAAACTACTATTTTTGTGACCCATTTTTTCTTTCACTCAGCACTTTCGTTTTTACTCTCCGATTATATACCGATTTCGCCTCTGCCACACTTTTCCTTTCTCGCTAGTTTCTAGGAAAACCATATGCAAAAACTAGTATTAATCTGGTGTTATTTCCTCGCGGAGAGACAGTGGGACATATCGACATAACATCCTCCGTGATGCAAGCATTACGAGAGCTGACCCGGTGACGCAAGAGCCACTTTCGCGTGCCACCCGGCGGCGTGTGCGCAGGCCCGATAACCCAGATGCGGAATACTTGACACGCCAATATCGAACTTATTTGCTTTTGCTACCTTTCTCTTGATTATGATGCTTGGTGTGTATATGTTTGATTACGTTGTATGAGGATAATGCAGTGTTTGGGAAGTAGATTAGGATAAGCTTCAGGCTGCTTATAAATAAAGTTTCTAAAAGTTAAAGACAAGCCATACTTACATACTTAGTTTTAGACTTAGAGTATCTAAAAGTCAGCACTGTTAATTCCAATAATTTTGTAAGATTGAATGCAACAAAACAATACATAAATACAGTCATGTAAGTATATTATTATCATTCTGAAAAACCTGTATGTTAATTATCTAAGAACGTATTCTCTTCGGTAAAAACCTTTTTGACCTGAACATATAGTCATAAATGTAAATTAAATGTCATTGTTTGTTTTACATAATAATTATTACACAGTTCTAAAGTAATATTCTTTAGTATTCATAAACATAATATCGAACACCAACGCCATCTCTTAAAACAGGTTTAAAACCGGCATCTTCATCACGCCATCTATCGGTGTATTAGCGTAGTTCTCACTGAGTGGTTGCTTACGTTAGAACTAGATGGCGCCACTCGTCTAATTGTGGCTTGGCTACATAATAATATTATAATCATAAAGTTGTTAAGCAGTGACAGTATTATGTTGCCACTTTACTACGGTTATATAATTATGATACCTAGCCATTTCATTGTGGTGTGCTTACAATTTACATATAGGCAGTTGGTACATGCGTATATTATTATTCAGTGAAAGTAAATATTACCGAGGTGACTGTTACCTTTTCACGCTTAAAAAGCAGAATCGATTGAGACGAAGTTTGGTGTACCGATAGGTTGAGTCCCGGTGAAGGATATAGCAACTACTGTAAGATGAAATGCTAGGTTTTGCCCGTGACTTTGTTCACGCAAAGTTCTGTCCCAAAGGTCTAATCCTACCCCCAATTTAATTCAATTGGGGATCATTTACAGGATAATTATTTTCCATTTGGATGAAATGATAGTTTATAATAATTATCCACTAGTTGTTAAATGACAATCCGCAATCGGAGATACTATTTCCACTCTTTATTGACATTTTGAATATTATTTAATTTTTAAATTTCTTATTATTGACGATTGTGATAAGGATTCTTATAATTTTGTCATTTTATGCGAATCTATATTGTAATTTTTATCTCAAAATAAATAAATCTAAATCTAAATCTAATCAGGACTTCTCAATCAATAATCGACTAAATTTCCATTTAGTCGTTTTTGCGCGATTGAGTAATAAACATCCAAACTTTTATAACACATATTATGTATTATAAAAGCTAATATTTTTTTATGAGGTAGATTCCTGCCTTCTGTTTTGTTTTTCTATCGCTTTACTCGTACTTTACTCGTAACTACATTATATGACGAATGGTCAATTTCTGAGTTACATTTCGCATGTTAACTTTATTTTAATTTGTTCACGCCTGTGGTGGATCCAGCATTTTAGTTTTGGGGAGGATTAGACTTTGGTTTGGGGCTTCATCCCGTCGAGGTTTGAATAGGGAAAATGCAGCTATAATATTTACCACTGCCAAAATGTTGAAAATACATCAAATAATTTCATAAATACAATAATTACGATTTAAAGTAAAGTGAAACGGAACGTGTTTTAATCCAACAATCAGCGTCTGGTGACGTCACGCCTGTCAAAAGTAAAAAGTTAGGCAATCTCTATGACATCTAGGGACGAACCGCGGACAAACAAATATGGCGAGTGACACACATGAGTGACGTCACAGGAACTGTAGATCCGTTTAGGCGCGAAAGTTTTAATTGTCAGTTTGTAACAGGAATTATTGACTAGAAATTATAGTATTTTTTTTTTATAGTTTCGTAGTCTATTCTACATGCGATTCTTTCAAATGAAAGCAAAAATTAAAATATTGCATCTTCCCTATTTAGTTAGGATTCAGATACGTTGCGCAATCGCAATCCAAAGTCGTTTATAACTGCGGGACACGAGTTAAATTGCCATTTGATATTTTTAGACAGTTTAATTTTGATTCGCCCCGTTTCAAGTAAACGTTCACGGACTGAAATAGATCTAGTTACGGTAAATTTTGAGGTCTAGATTTAGGAATCGTAGTGTACTAGTTATGCCACGTTGTAAGTTCGTTTGACACTTAGTTATTTCCATATCTACAATGACACATCGTTCGCAACTCGCAACCACAAATGTGATTAAAATGATGTCAATGATATTAGTAAACTCCTTTTTGCTTGTCATAAACATTAATTGTTATAAAGACATCACAAGCATAGTTATTTCCATTTGTAACACATTGTACACTCAATAACACAGATTTGCAATTGAGTAGATTACGCAAGTGCTCATATTTTGACAATTACCTCATGGTAATTTCGACCATTATGTTATAAGCACATTTTACGTGCCAAAGGTACATTTTTCGGGATCGAGTCCAAATCCAATATTTTTCGAAATGAATTGAGATTTGTATTTAGATTATTATAAGTTCCCCTTCGTTTGCTTGCGTTTACTTTTAGATTATTTAAGAAAACTCTGCTTTTGTAGAAAATATTTTCTTTTAACTTTAGGTCATTCCGGTGACATATTTCGTTGTAAAATAATCTTATCAGTATCACATGTTCCTAAGAAAACCTGTCTAGCTAGCATGATCACGTTTATGTCGGACAACAATCATTGATCTGATTCCGTGAATAAGTGCGAGAGGGAGAAATGCTTTATGTCCGATGTCGGATAGTGCTAGCTTTAGGCAGAAAATTGCGCGGTACACGCGTTGTCTATTTAGATATACCTGTGCTCTAGGTGCATAAGTATTACTGTATTAGTCATGTCGGTAGTCTTATTTCCTGTACTATGTATTCCTTCGCGTTGCACCACCTGTCATTGTCATCTCTAGATCGTCTATTTACGTAAGTAAACATAGAATTTCAATTTGATACTAACGCCATCTGATGCGTCGCGCTTACAACACTTGGTTACGGGCGACTGACACCAGTTTATTCTGGTTGGTAATGGATCCCGCCTGCGAACTTGATAGTGCTGGTAACCCAGTGGATTTGGACCCAGCACCTTTTGTGCAGCAAACAAATCAATACAAGCAGCATTTTTTGTAAATTTAAAAAGATAATTGGAGAGTATAAGTTTTGCCGAGCATAGTTACTGAGTCTTGGATCTTATCTATAGCGTTATTTAAATGTGTACCTACATCGTCGTCTAGTACTCATAAAACAAGCCTTAAATTGAGCTTACTATTGTCCCCTACTATTTATTTATTTATAATTTCTCTGAAACCGTACCTTACACGACTATGTGTCGTTATCACATTAGACGCTCGAATATAAAAGAAGTCGCAAAGTCATAAAATGTATGGCTGAGATTATTTTAATAAACTGTCATCGGAATTGGAATCTTTTACCAAGAACGGTAGAGTTGCTTTCTGAAGAGAGTAGTCTACTACTTTGATGCAATTAGGTCGACTCAAATAATCTTTAGAACAATTTATATAAATAGTCTAATGTCAACCAGTTTGTGGAGTGTTGACCTCACTCGGAGGTCGCGAGGTTTGGGTAAACGGGCGGGACAACTTTTGAATTTGTATGGTCATAAGTAGGTGGTTTTTATACAGCTGTCAAGTGTCAACCAAAATAAATAGAAAAACACGCTCTGAACTCTATGATACATTGTTTTTAAAATAACTAGGACACAGCGGTTCACGCCTTATTTGGGGGTTGGAAGTTTTGATCATGATATGCCAGCGAATGAAAAAATCCCATAGAATGGGTTGCTATTGCCAGTAGGTGATGGGGCGGGGTGTCACAACGATGCCAGGCATCCCGTTTAGTTCGAACACGCGCATACCGGTTTTAGGCACGTGTTTGGCTAGAAATTTGTAAGGAGCTCGCATGCTATGGTTTTTACGTTCGCTGTGATGTGCCGATTGCTGATTTTTACAGTCAGCATCGTATAGTTAGTAGCCGCCGAAGTAGGTAGCCAAATATATCGTAACAAATCTAAGGATTTACTGTAAGGATAAGTCCTTACAGTAATAAAAACTACCGAAATATCTTTGATTGCTACTAACTAGGTATAGGTATGATGCTGACTGTTCAAACCCTTATAAGTTTGAGACTCATTTTGTAACGCAGTAGGTACATATTGTACAATAACAAATCTTTATTGTTTTATTTATGGTTGTGCGTTATTTAATGTGGAGAATACACCACAATATTATTGTAGGTACTTTATTTATACACAAAGATCTAACCACAAAAAAGTCGCGAAGCAGATAAGCGAATTTTATTTGGTGTCTGTAGTTCACACCATCGCCGACGGGGTCTGCCGCGTCTCCGTTTTGTGCTGTCGGGCTGCCAGAGACATTTATTTGGCATATAATTGACAACATTTCATTTTATAAACACTTCAAAATGAATATATGATTCAAAAGCATATTGCCTCCTGAACACTATACTATATTAATAAAAAAATTATATAGCTTAATAAAATAGTTAAAGAACAATTAAAAATATGGTCTAATTTTACCCATTCTACGACATAGTTATGGATAGCCTGTGTGCCTTATGTTACAGAAAAAAAAAGCTCTGCCGTCACTAATTTGAATTTGACATTGACTTAAATTGTTTATTATCGATGTTAACGACTGTAACCTAACGAAGTAAAATAAAATTAAAAGATTCTTTATTATAGGATTTATAGGGCTTTAAAGCCTACTATGGAGAAACCCGCATGGATCGACGAGGTGTATACTCCTCATAAGTACACCAAGTATTGTTTCGTGCCAACTTGTAACAATGACTCTTTGAAGAAACCGGACAAACATTTCTTCCATGTACCGCATAAAAATAAAGCGGAGTGGTGTCGAGCAGTAGGGAAATAAGCAATTCCAAAGGTCCGTGTGAATGCAAGGTGTCGTATTTATATAATGCAGTATCGGTATCCTTTATCACAGCCAAATTCGTCGATGAAATCGTTTCTTTTGAACAAATAGTACAATTTAAACAAACAACACACCACAGACCTACTCTAGTGACAATGGCAAAGTCAGATGTCATTGTCAATGTCAGATCACTTTTTTTTTAGATCGTGGTAAGACTAAGGTAAAGGCTATTCCTGCGTAGAATTAGAGACGCCCTTTTAGAATAAGTAAATATTGAAAAATTAATAACAAATTAAATACGAACCCTAGAGAAATAAATAAACTATCAGCGTATTTGTCTTTTTAAACCAAATACATAGAACCAATAAAATTTAGGGCTCAAAAATATGAAATGTTGTCAATTGTACAGGTACAGGTAGGTATGGTTATTGTAATTACCCCCCACAATTTCCCCAGTGTAAGAAATTCACACGCTCAGATAAGTAATGAAATATCAAAGGATAACATATATTTCTTTGCGATTAATTCACTGGCGTTTCAAAAACGATCATCTGGCGTAGCTACGCGCCTCGCCTGAGCTATAACCACGAACTTCGAAATTAGAAGTTTGGGTATCTCCATCTCTATCGCACTTGCATTACTCTAGTGACAGGGATGCATATATACGAACTTCGAGTTTCGATTAGCGTGGTAATTTCGATTGTACAGTCGAGTTCTCCAATATCTGTACAGACAACCTTTCAAAAATATCTACACATGTGTCTTATGTCAGTAACAATAAAGTCTCTGTATAGATCTTTATTGAAAGGTTTTCTGTGTAGGTATTGGAGAACTCGACTGTACTTTGTACTAATTATCAAAACATTACTTAACTATCTCGTTACACAAATAATTCTAAAATTACAACCATTATGCAACGCTCTGTATGGCATAGCGTGGTAACTTTATTGCATTGTCATACACTGAAGACCTTTTTCTATTGTACCAAAACTGGTCTCAGTTTGAGATTAGCCTGAGGTTTTTCCGCTTTCTACCCTACTGCTCTCGGTTATTACAATAATGTTAGATAACTGCACGTCTACCATGAGACGGCCGCGACATACTCTCGATTTTTCTCGCACTATCCGTCTCTCTATTATTAGAACACTTAGAACTTATGTCGCGGCCGTTTCATGATAGACGTGCTGGTGTAACAGTTGAAATCGCTCTACTGTCCTTGTATGTATCCACAGAATCTAGATAAAATATTTCAACTTTTGTGACAGTATTTTACTATTGTTTTGTCATGTAGGTGCGATATCAAATTTTGTCGATATTTATGCTAAAAGTTGCACTGGAACATACGTTTCATGTGCTTTGCCTATCCCTTTTGGGAACTCAACTCTCAACTCAGTTCACAAAGAGATAGCGTTTAAAGCGCAAAAACATTGCATAAGAGCAATGTGTGGCCTGAAAATAAGAGAAAGTTGTGTACCATTTTTTAAATCTCTTAAGATATTAACACTGCCTTCATTGTACATCCTGAAGTAGGTATTTTTGTCAAGACCAATCCAAATTTTTACAACAACGTTTCTCAAGGTCGCAGGTTTCCGACACGTAAACAATACAAACATACAGTTAAAACTTTGCCGGGAAGTAACACAGCGCTCATGAGAAGTGGAATCTTGGGAATGGCACCGAGGATTTTCAATAAAATTCCAGATCGAATTAAGACATTGGACATTAATAAATTTAAATGGCAATTGACCTCATATCTGACCGACAAATGTTATTATACGATTAAAGATTACCTTAATGACGCTACTACGTGACATGGTCCCTTTCATTATAAAAGAAAAAAATATATATATTGTCTTTTTTTTTCTTTCTATTTTTGACCAGGCATTAATTATAATTATTTGTGATTCTTTTAATACATACCTAATTATAGTACCTATTTAATGTACCTACCTATTTACTATTTAATCGTATGCCATACATTATTTTGGCCTCTAAAGTATCTTTGACATTATATTATATTATAATTAAGTAAATCTCAACTTGAATGTACCTAAATAAGGCTGACTGAATGAAAAAATATTTTGTAAACCTACGCTGTGGGTAAAACATGGAGGTCTTATATTTTTGTACTTACCAACCTTTGTAACCTGTGTTTAACAAAATAAATAAATTGAATTGAATTGAATAAATAAAGGGGTGAATCTATGAATGAATGAATGAACTGCACCGCAGAGAAAATTCATGCAAAATGCTAGAGGCCCGCTTCTAGTTTACTTTAGTTAGGTACTACACAAGGCACAAAATCTGCGCAGTGACGAGAACCCTGACAGAACATTGCAAAATAAACAAACACCTGTTTCAAATGGGTATGAGACACGACGCAACTTGCAGGTTCTGCCAGGACACAGAGGAAACAGCAATGCACATTCTCTGCTCCTGCGGAACACTCATGCACATAAGAAGTATCTACCTAGGGCGGCACATCGTGCACCCAGAAGAGGTACAACATATCACCGCCCAAAGAATCTGGAACTTCTTAGAGGCAACGGGCCTTAACGGTGAAATCTAAAAAAAGGGCTGCCACAATAGATCACTTGCTGGTCGAAGCGGCATATAAAGGCCCACAAATCAACAATAATTAGGTAGTTATACACTAGCTGTTTTTGACGTATCAAAAAAAGTCGCTGATTTGAACATCAGTCAAGTACTTATAAGTATATTTAGTTTTTGTATGTGACGTCCCTGTAGCTTATACGTGTGTGTTTGAACATACAGGTTTATGTGCCTACGTAATGTTAGCAAGAACATATACAAGGTTGTGCATGTGTTATCTCAGGCGGCCGTCACCTTTGGCAAAGAACTTGTTGTAAACCTCGACTCGTTTCCTATGCCTAAATATATTTTTGAATCAAAGTGCTAAAGTTGTCGGCAATACTGATTTCCATTATTACGAAATGTATTTGTAAGCGTAACGCTTATTAAAAAAACCTTAATCAATACGCGATATGTTTTCGGTATTTTGAAAATTGTATTTAAGGTAAATGACGATTACGTCGATACATAAAAATCATTTCCTATTTTTAGTAAAGTGGGCGTTATCTAATTCACGTCACAATGAACTGAGACTAGAAATGTACACACAAAAGATTTAACCACGGATAACGGTGTCGCGTACCTACCTACTGTGGCTTGTTTTAATCGTCTTAAGCAATGGGCCATCAATGCCATCATGGCCGTTGGAATGCGCTGGAAGTGTGTATTTCTCCCTCTAACGCATAGCGTCCTGTATGATGGGCCATGATGACCCATTGTGTAGAGGAGCCTTATACTTAATAATGAATGAATAATTTATTTCAGACGTATGTCCATATGGGTTAGTATACATGCAAACAAACTCGGTGTCACTAAGCTAAGAATCATCTATTCATCTTTTTCTTACGTTGCGTTAGCATTAATGTTAGATACACCAAATAATGTAGCCTTTGGTATGCTTCCATCTTCTCTGCTACTATCACAATTGGTTATAATACTCTAATTTTACAGAACATTAGTTTTTCCACAAATTTGCACCATTAGCCAAAGAAAGCCTATGATTACTGCAACCACTCGGTTACTCTAACTGGCGATGGCGTCTAACTGCCGGTTATCCACCAGTTAGTTTACGCCCGGTATTCTCAAGTTACCGACATATCGTTTCAACTACCAATCTAGCTTTGACCTCAGGTTATGTTAAATTATTATGTAGCTAGTTCCCGATGTCCTGGTAAAGTGGGAGTCCGCAGGATGAGGGTGGCGCAGGGCCGATCAATTTGGCACGCTTTGGGGAGGCCTATGTCCAGCAGTGGACGTCTTTCATATCAGTTAATGATGATAGTTGTAGCGATAGGGCGCAGCGGAATTTCATCTCGCTCATATTCGGCGCAGCCCAACTGGGCAAGTGGGGAAGGACCTTACAGAAGACCGCAGCCAACACTTCCCACACTTACCCACTAAGCAAGTGGGTATTCCCCCACTAAGCAAGTGGGTATTATATATCCTTGTCAGTCTCTGGAGTCAGGTCGCCAGAGCTCCCGAGAATTCACTGTGTTGAGAGGGAGCTCTGCATTTGTGTCTTGCTGATGTCAACACAACAAACCCTCTAATCAAAAGGCTGTCAGTATACCCTTTATGGGCTGGTGATTCTTCTGGAGTCGCAACCGTCCATCGGCGACGATGTCTGCTTACCATCAGCAGACTGTAAGCTTGTATGCCACCGTCGCAGTATAAAAATTAGCTAGGGACCTAAATAGATTAGCCTTGAGTGGTGAGGCGAGTGCTGGTTGCGAATTGTATGCTGTTGGTTGATGACCTGTGTTCCCTTTACCTTGACGAGTGCCTGTAGACGTGATTTCTAATTGAAGGAAAGTGTTTTATGTTTTGTTCGTTTGTTGCACATTATTTTATGAACCAGAGTCCGAATAAATGATTCATTTGATAACGACGTATCATTAAATCAACGGTAGTCTTCATTGGTGAAGGTCGTGTCCGTCTTGAATCTTTTTAGCGACTTCTGTCCCCAGCAGCACGGCTATCTCAGGACGGCAGCCGTGTGTGTGTCACGGCGAAATAGACTATCCGATGTCTTTCTAATTAGAACGTTTAGAAAGAGACGGATAGTTTATGTCACCGCACACAGCTCGCGGGCCGTTCTGTGGTTATTATTATTGCTGATTGTGGACCTTAATGTGCCGCTTTGACCAGCAAAGTGATCTATTGTGGCAGCCTTTTTTAGAGTTCGCCGTTAAGGCCCGTTGCCTCCAGGAAATTCCAAATTCTGTGGGCGGTGATATGTTGTACCTCTTCTGGGTTCACGATGTACCTCCCTAGGTAGGTACTTTTTTGTGCATGAGTGGTCCGCAAGAGCAGAGTATTGCTGTTTTCTCTGACCTGTGACAGAAAAAAATAACCAGCTCCGGTAACCAGTTCGGCAGTTCCAAGCCTGAGTTCTAGATTTTTTTAAATTGGGGTTGACACTGTTAGGCTTGTCAGAGCAATAGCCTGATCAGTCCATCGACTAGGAGACCGGCCACGAAACTGCTTGCCAACCAGTACCAACTTCTTCAGGTTGTCCGGTTTTCTGCGAAGCTTATAGAAGACTACGTTTAAACAGTTTAAAGAAGATTTCAATTCCAGTGTTCAACATTTGTGTAACGCCAATCCCGGAAAAAATAATCTAGCGTTCTTTTCTTCCGATTGGACCTAGACGAACCAGATAGATATTTTTATGGAATATCATCATCATTCAAATGAACTACTTAAATCAAACAACATAAAATCTTAATTTATAAATGACAAACATTGCTGCACCAAACTCATATTCCGTTGATGTCATTAACAATTCTTCCGTACACTGGTATGAGTAAAACACAGTAAAAACACTATTCATACTTCATAGGAAGTCCGATGCATCAACTAAACGCTACAACAATGCTCACGATCGTTGCGTTATATTTAAAAACTGTCATCAATACCGCTTCAAACGAAATTGTACTCTAACGCAACACTGTAAATTTGAAATTCAGTTAGGAAATGAAGCGGGTATAACGTTTCGTTTTTGCTAAAGTGCGTTTCCGCGGGAAGCGTTCCCGCGTTTTTTGAAAACAAAGATGGCGGGTAATTGCGTTTTGTTGCATCACATGTGTATCGCTCCTTGGCTTAGATGTTTATTCGTATGGCAAGATTGTCGTTTGAGTTCTTTTAATTGGATTGAGATTGTCGCTTTCCGTCCTTTGACTTTGCGATTTAGTTTATTTGTTTATATAATTTTGAGGGTCAACCAAATCCAAATCATTCAATAACAATAACAACATGGCAATTTACATGGTCCTTGAAGTCAATTCAGGTTGAAAGGACTTTAAAATATACAGGGTTTTGCAAAGTATTTTCACATTTTTTTGGGACACTAGCTTTATGGATAACCGTATATCATTATAGGTTTGCTGTTCAGTAGGAACGCGCAAAAAATATCACATTTATAAAGCACTAGCTGTTGCCCGCGACTTCGTCCGCGTAGAACTTGTAACCATCTTAGAAAAATGATTGTTATTCAATTATTGTTGGCGGAACCTTAATTATCGCCGACCCAAACAAAGTTCGACCATTTAAGGGTTTTTTTCAGACATAAAACAATCCTATATCCTTCCAAGGGTCTCAAATTATCTGTACAAAAAAATTAAAATTAAGCGTAAAAGGTAACAGTGCGATAAGTTCTATATTTCTGGATAGACCTACATATTAGAAAAGAAAAATGCTGTCCGGCTTTCATGTTTCTAGCCACAGCTTATGATTAAAAATGTGGAATTTCAACCCCTATCTTAACCCCTTCAAGGGATAAATTAGAAAAAAATCCCTTACATATATTTTTTTTGACTGTGCATTAGGAGCTTGTGACCGAAGTTTTAAACGGCTAAGTTCAAAAACGACATGTTTCATATACAAACTTTCAACTCTTTTTTAACCCCCTTAGGGGATGAATTTTTATAGCAAAGCTAAATTATTTGTTTTGCTTTTTAGTAAGAAACCTTCATACAAAGATTCAAGTCTATAACTTTCCAAATGAACGATTTCCATACAACGGTTCGACCCCTATTTCACCCCCTTAAGGGTTGAATTTCAAAAAATCCTTTCTTAGCACACGTCCACGTACTGTAAAGAATATATGTTCCAAATTTCATGCTTATATCGTTAGCGGTTTAGGCTGTGCGCTGTCTGTCAATAGATTAGTAACGAAGAGTTTTATATATATAGATTACACCCATTTGGTATATTTATACGAAGTTGGTACCTATACAGCTATTAATATAGACCACGTTAATATTTTTCTGCCAAATATTTAGGTTACCTTCACAAAAAAAAAATCGTAACGCACTATGCAAAAATCTCAAATCCGTTTATTTGTCTATACTTTTTTATGATGTTTAACCCACCTTTAGCTGCAAAATACTTATATTTAATAGACCATTAACTGTACTTTTATGTAAGTACGTACACTATTAAGCTATAATTGATATCCATTAGAGATATATAAGATTACTTTGCAACTAATGATCCATAATTGTACTAATAAGTGTAACCTAAATAATTCGTTGAAGTGGTTTAAGGCGCTTTGTGTATGTATGTTTGTTCCTTTGTGGCACTCTAGAGATCAAACGCGTAGGTCGATTTTAATGAACCATATGTCAATCGATTTTTTTTAACATTGCGGGTGTCACTGAACACAAGACAGTATACCTAATCAAAATTCAAAACCAAGACACCAAATAGTAAAATAATAAAAAAATCCAGGAGACGAACTACTTATGTCATGTGGTGTTGGGGTATCGTTTTTTTAGTAAGTATTTTTTAATTTTAATAACTGTTTGGGATTTATATCGATTTTAAGATGGTTTAACAATAACTTTTGCTTAAATATCTAAAACCTTACTTTAAATTAAACGGCTTGATGTGAGTTTCGGCATATGAGGTGTCATTGGATTCCTTATAATAGTTATAGTCGTGGGAGGAAAATAGGTAATAATATAAAAAAACAGTTGGGTTTTTAACTTTATTTATGTAATAAGGCTATCGATTTCTATACCTGTACCGAAATTCAGCTTCCTATGTCAAACAGAGTTTAAAAAATCTGGCTGTGACAGACAGACAACCGAGTGATCGCCCAAGTGGCCCGTTGCACAAATTTGGGCACGGAACACTAAAAAAGGAATATTTACCAATAAACGCACACGTTTCATGTTATGTTGGTACTTGGCTGTTGTAATCTTTACGAGGTTGCTCACCGCAATCTCACGGCTCGTGGTTCGAGGTTATCCCATGATCTGTTAGCTTGGTTAGTGAAATGTAGTTTTAATCCGACTTTCAAATATGATTTCTATTAGTTCTAAGCTCACTCCCAATACACAGACGGTGCTACAGTTGGCCACCTTTGGCACCGTCTGCCAATTACTTCCGGCCATTTCAGGACTGACAGACTAAGGTCTACTCTGTCTACGGTTAAAGGGCTAAATGATGCCACATGTCTCGTACAGTTGTCACATGGCGTAAATATACATGCCCATACAAATTTTAAACAGAAGTGAAGGATTTTCTAACTTTCGGCTAATTTTAGGTGCAATATCTTCTTATTCTTGCTCAGCACAACTTTCTCGACCTGCTGCCACGGTTTTTATCGTGTTGTCATGAGACGTAGATATATTGGGAGTGGGCTTACTGGCTATATAGTCCGACCGTTCAACCACAGATTATATAATATGAAGTTGTCAAACGAGTGAAAACGACACGGTACTTAGGTGTTCAGCAACTTATGAGGCTGTCTGAACCTAGATAAACGTCTAAATTAATTGTTATCTACGTACGCACGTATAATCTATACTTACATAGTTAGACTTACATGCGGATAGACATGTTTTTTTAACACTATTATAACCGTATAAATACATAATCATCAACCTCATACCATCTATAGGTAAACCATTTTTTATCATTTAAAAACACGCAGATTCTATTTTTAATCACGTTATTAATCAACAAGTTAGTACGGTATCCGATAATATTATTCAACTTATTCTACGAATATAAAAAATGACAGGGGTCAAATTGACAGTTACATGTTGCATTGCAAAGTCATATTTAATTGTTTCTCGCGTTCTTTCTGGCACTAAGTAGCTAGGCGCGTGTGGAATTGAGTGCGCGAAACAGATTGATGTCAAATTGAAATGTGAAATATAAGTGCTAGATTGACCCCGAGGCTAAGAAACTTTGCTGGAATTTTTCCATACCTACATATTTATTTATAACTCCTATTGAATTATAGTCTTGCTAGTCCAGTCAATCGCAGTTATTAAGGCGCCATTTCTTAGAGGCAACGGGTCTTAATCGTAACGGTGAAATCTAAAACAAAGGGCTGCCACAATAGATCACTTGCTGGTCGAAGCGACATATAAAGGCCCACAATAACACACAATAATAAAATAAATATTAAGGCGCCGTAGGTTCATGGTCTTCTCTCCCTCTCACTGAGCATAAGCGTGAGCGAGATGGAAGTGCGTGCTCGGAAGCGCGGATATCATGTTTTTTAATTTGAATTTTTTGGCCGTATAAATAAATAAAAATGTAAACACTGATTTCCCTCAAACATGATATTGCCGATTTTTAGAAGCAATTTTAATATTTATAGCTTTTGTGCATAATTTGTTACGAATATTTTAAGTATATTTTTGTGTGTTTTAGACCTATGTTCGTGATTTTTTTCCATCGAGCGTAATTTGCTTAATGTTTCGAAGCACTAATTTCCCTGCAGAAAAGCCTCAAGATTACTATTCGTATTTTTTTGAAACCATATTATTATAA
The DNA here is from genome assembly GCA_947578815.1 of Epinotia ramella. Classification (NCBI taxonomy): domain Eukaryota; kingdom Metazoa; phylum Arthropoda; class Insecta; order Lepidoptera; family Tortricidae; genus Epinotia; species Epinotia ramella. The sequence continues at coordinate 2,011,429 of OX388221.1, forward strand.
ACAGACGCATTATATTGTTTCAAAAACTCTGTTCGCTTAACTTCGCTGAACCTACGGCGCCTTAATGTTATTATCCGATTCTGTTTACCTTGTAAAAGTAAATTCTAGTACCGAATACCGACACCTAGTTCCATATAACTTAATATCTCAATATATTTCCGTCGGGGGTTAGGTAATAACGTAAAGTATACTACATATAATGCCGGCTGTACACACTCGTCGAGACACCCCGAGACAGACCGAGAAAGTGTGTACATGATGGCGACCGCTTTAGCCTAGTTGGTAGTGACCCTGCCTACGAAGCAAGAGATCGCGGGTTCGAATCCCGGTAAGGGCATTTATTTGTGTGATGAGCACGAATATTTGTTCCTAAGTCATGGATGTTTTCTATGTATTTCAGTAGGTATTTATTTATCTATATAAGTATGTTTATCGTCGTCTAGTACCCATAGTACAAGCTTTTTTTTATTTGTGTAAGGTTGTGAAAAAAATATACAAGGTGTATTTTATTATACTGAAAACCTCAGACACCCCAACTGAGTTTTTTAATCCTTAATAAGATTAATACGTCCATTTACAAATACGTTAATTATTTCAAAAGATATTCGTTGGTTTTCTTTATCAAGCAGATCTACTTGATTCGTAACTCTACACTTGTAATCACTAATCAGTACTTGTCAGTGACGTAGATCCTGACGTTCACCTCACAACAACATCCTCCAACATTTCTCTGATTCGCGTATGTTGCCTTCGTAACTTTTAGACCCGGCACAATAAAAAAATATTTTTCAAAAAAAATACAACCTACCTTAAAAGATGGTGCAATCGATTCAGCTTTCGATTCTGAACAAACTACTTTCAGGTTTTCAGTTATATGATTTACACCTTGTATATATATATGATGCTCTCACCTTGTCTCGCCCGTTCGGGTCTCGGCCGAGTCAAAGGGTTGTTCCGCTGTTCAAATGACGCAACGAGTGTGTACATGGTGTGCTCTCGTCGAGAGCTTCTCGCCCGAGACTCCCGGCGAGAAGTTCTCGATGAGTGTGTACAGCCGGCATTAAATAAGAACGGCAAATCCATCCGCCTCATTGATTAGACTATAATTAAGCACAACGTACATCGTTAGGTTTGATTCTGATGGAATTTTCCTCCTTTCGATTATATCCACTCCATTGTACGACAGGTTTTGAACGTAGCTATAACTAGAACGGAACGGAGTTAAACATATATATGTATGTGCACACGACTTTATGGTGAAGGGGTTGCTCAGATATTATTGATAATTTGGGAAATATCCATACTAATATTATAAATGCGAAAGTCTGTCTGTCTGTCTGTTACGTTTTCACGCTTAAAGCGCTGAACCGATTTAGATGAAATTTGCTATAGAGATAGTTTGAGTCCCAGAGAAGGACATACAATAGTTTCCTCCCGAAAATCATCCTCTAAGGAGTTGAAATAGAGGGTGAAAATTTGTATGGAGCTACGATATAAACGAGTTCCACGCGGACGGAGTCGCGGGCAGAAGCTAGTATTATTACAATTTAGACATGTACATGCAAATTTATACTGTAATTTCTTATCATGAAATATATTATCTTTGTACTCTTCAGGGTGTTCGAAAAAAAAAAATAAAAAAATGAAAAACCCAAAGTAAATATGAAAATATTGCCGTGTCGTGGTCAGATATTTGTGAGCACCTTGTCCGCTCCGATATATGTATCTGATTGCGTCTGTACGATCTACAGTATAGCACTTATCATTACAGAAAAAAAAATTCAATCCATCTTATTTATTGATCAACGAAGCCAAGCGACGCCATGCGCCGCGTCATGTCTGCTAATAATGGATGCTACCAAATGGATGGACTGGAATATTTTGTGATGACATATAGCCCTGTAATGTGGTCGCTTACTAGGGACCTCATAAGAAGGCTCAAAGTCACCCAAAGGGCAATGGAGAGGGCTATGCTGGGAGTTTATCTGCATAATTGCGTCAGAAATGAGGCCCTCTGCAGCCGAGGTTACCGATATAACCCTCCAATTTAATTTAATTTTTAATTATTTATTTATTTATTAAGCTAACTACAAAGTTACATACTCGTATAAAACAAAAGCCATGCAAAACTGACTTTTATAACAAGTGCAATTTTACAATAAATATCTAGTTTAGTTCGACACTTATATTATAATGTCTAAGGTAGTGTATCTAATAAATATTTATTTTATTTTATTTTAAAAATACGTATAAGTATTAGGTTCGAGTCGGATGTCCTCGGGGAGGCTATTAAGAATATATGGCAGGCGTTTTTTTAAAGTTCTATCTCCAAAATAGTTTTTAATTCTAGGGACATCAAATTTACCCACGGACACCAATTTCGTACCGTGGTCATGCGTAGTTCTATACAGGTTATGCTCCTGCCTCCCTCCAAATCGCTAAACTTAAGTGGCAGTGGCACATTGCGCGTAGAAACGAAGGCCGTTGTGGCGGAAAGGTTCTCGAGTGACGACCACGTACTGGAAGGCGCAGCGTGGGTAGACCCGAGAAAGTTGACTGATGACCTGGTAAAGGTCGCGGGAGTCCGCTGGATGCGGGTGGCGCAGGACCGGTTACTATCGCACTCTTTGGGGGCCTAATCCAGCAGTGGACGTCTTTCGGCTGATATCATCATCATCTTTTACTTTGATATGATGATGAAGAATATTTTGACCACATTCGTAACGCTTGGTCGTGCTCGGATCGGCTAGCGGACGAATTCACGATGCCTCCAAAGGGCTGGACTGAAGTGTGTGTGTGATTCAGGATTGTTTCTTTCAGACCGCGCTTCGCGCTAGCTTTCCGTCCATTTGGGTATCCAATGGGCCGCGACAACTATGTTTAGATGTAGGACGAGCCGACAAACATTTTAATTGCGTATAAAATGTTACTCGGAATACAAGGACGTATTACAGTGTTGGTTTCTTCAAGATACAGTACAGGTTTTAAAACGGCCGGCTACGCGCATATGAGTCCCCTGACCCCGTATCATGGTCGGCCTTATCACACGATAAGTGACAAGATAGAGCGTCCGTCACTGGCTGACACCGTTCGATAGAACGAGACGACTCCTATGTTGTCACTTATTTTGTTGCAAGCGTCCATAAAAATTAAAATAAATAAATATTAGGGGACAATCTTACACAAATCGACCTAGTCCTATAGTAAGCTCATTAAGGCTTGTGTTATGGGTGCTAGACGACGATATATATAATAGATATAAAATAAATACTTAAATACATAGAAAACCATAGGCTCTGATAACCGCTTATCTTCAGCCAGATGTTGTATAAAAGCCCGGTAGTAATGTAGTATACACTCAGAGGCAATGAAAACGGGTCCCTTCCCATGGATTACTTTTACAAAGTGACCCGTTTTCATTGCCTCTGAGTGTATTTTACGAGTATAATGCAGTTGGAAGGTTGTTCTGCCGGAGAAAGTAACCTTGAGATTATTTGACTTGGCCGAATTGCATCAAAGTAGTCCATTCAATAAGCAATTCTACCGTCCATGGTATAAGATTCCATTTCCGATGACAGTTTTATTAAAAGTCGGCGACATTAAAGGGCTCAACCATATTTAAGATTTCTATACTTATTTACTCCGTTTAGTAAAATAGGTAGGTATATTGTCGCGTCTTGACCTCAGGCTATAAGGAAATTATTTAAATAGATATTGTGACTCACTAGATTGAAGCATTCTATTATTAGTTAGACGATTTACTTCCATTGCGTAGACAAGTTAGATAAGGCCGCCTAAGGTGGTACGGCGTTGCGGCCTTACACTTCCCAAACACGTGCCTAAAACCTGGTGTGCGCATGTTCGAACTAAACGGCTGCCTGGCATCGTTTTGACACCCCGCTCCAGCCCCGCATAATGGCAAAATGGCACACATTCTGTGGGGCCATTTTGCGGCGCTACTTAGACTTCTATGGGTAGGAGCAATGGCCGCGTCGTACAGAAAGCGCTGGCTCTATCGGAAGGCAAGAAAAGAAGAGGACGACCGCCCTGACGAGGTGGACCATTATGGCCAAACTCATGAAGAAAGCCCAATTACCCGACCCGATAACCCAAGACCGAATGTCCTGGCGCTGTAGAATAAGGAGAGTTAGGAGAGCCGACCCGATAAGGTCAAGACAAAGACGAGACGTAGACAAGTTCGGTGACAATGCATTTTAATGGTAACGAGCTCTGTTTTTTTCTTTTTACAAGCTTTTATTTAGTTTCACCTGTCCCGTTGTCTATCTGTCTGGTCTGTAATCAAATCTTGAGAGTTAAATTTGACCCACTTCCCGGTGACCGATTGAGCTGAAATTTTGGGTGTAAGTATAGTTTGGATGACAATTCAATATTATGGTACCATCGAGCTGATCTGATGATGGAGACAGGTGTCCATGGGAATTCAGTATTTAACCGACGTAACCCCGTTGAGTTTGGGCTCGTTAGAATCGTCTCGATGAGTAGTTGATACAGAAAAGTACAGTCGGCGATAAAAGCTTGTACCAAAAATGATTTTTTTTAAACAGAATTTTGTTTTTCAATTTATTTAGAAAACAAACACCCATATACAAAACAATTCATGCAAAAATGGACAGAAATTAGGCCTGAAGTTTTCTATATTACTACGTAACATTTACATGTTAAAGTAAGTTATACAAGACTACGAACAGTTATTTTGGAGACGAAAGATGGCCATAGCAGCTCCTAAACTACACAAGATTAACCCGTCGTGTTTCGGGTCATTAGGAGTATAAATTAACCCATCGTGTTTCGGGTCATTGGGAGTATAGATTAACCCTTAATGTTTCGGGTCATTAGGAGTATAGATTAACTCATCGTGTTTCGGGTCATTGGGAGTATAGATTAACCCGTCATGTTTCGGGTCATTAGTAGTATAGATTAACCCATCGTGTTTCGGGTCATTGGGATTATAGATTAACCCGTCATGTTTCAGGTCATTGGGAGTATAGATTAACCCATCGTGTTTCAGGTCATTGGGAGTATAGATTAACCCGTCATGTTTCGGGTCATTAGGAGTATAGATTAACCTATCGTGTTTCGGGTCATTGGGAGTATAGATTAACCCGTCATGTTTCGGGTCATTAGGAGTATAGATTAACCCATCGTGTTTCGGGTCATTGGGAGTATAGATTAACCCATCATGTTTCGGGTCATTAGGAGTATAGATTAACCCATCGTGTTTCGGGTCATTGGGAGTATAGATTAACCCGTCATGTTTCGGGTCATAAGGAGTATAGATTACCTAACCCGTCATGTTTCGGGTCATTGGGAGTATAGATTAACCCATCGTGTTTGGGGTTATTGGTAGTATTAGAACTCTTTTTAGAAGCAGTTGATGTCTGAAGAAAAGTACAGTCGAAAATAAAAACGTGTCCATTTTTTTTTACGAAATTTATCTATTTAATATTTAATTTATAGTAGTATCTACTCATCGATGGAATACGTTATTGCATCTTCTTTGTTATTATCAAAGCCAAAAAAAAACAAAAATACTGCGGCCCCTCCCGCCTTTCAAGTATTATCACTGATTGCGATTGCATTTTTTTCTCTTTTTAAACGGCCAGTGACGTCAATGCAAGTCTGCATTCTGGGCTTCTATTTAATATGCGCCAAAAGACATACAGATATAGCAAGAATTTCTTTATTAAGAGGTTGAGGTAGGTGGAAAAATAACTTCACGACTAACGAAATCGTGAAGACAAAAAGCTGGACATGTTTAGTTACTAACTACTAGCTTCTGCCGTCTGCGTGGAACTCGTCCATGTCGTAGCTCCGTACAAACTTTCAACCCCCATTTCACCCCCTCACGGGATAATTTCGGGATAAAAACTATCCTATGTAAGGCCAGCAGTCCTATGGAAGGCCCCGGCGGGACTCAAATTATCTCTATTGCAAATTTCATCTAAATCAGTTAAGCGGTTTAAGCGTGAAGAGGTAAACAGAACAGGAAGACAGACAGACAGACAGGATATGGATTAGAATGGATAATGTTGGTGGTTCAGCTTTTAGAACTCCCACTGGAGACATTGCTGTGTCTAGACTTTTTTAAAATAAACATATACCTGTTTAGTTTCTGACATAGGCATTAGAATATAAATTAACTGTTTCATAATATCAGAATGAGTGTAGTCTAGACTATTGAGTTACCTTAGGAATTATACCTACTTATTTAAATAAAATCCAGATCAAAGTACGTACCTACTTAACTATTATACCTAATTTGCGTCATCTTCCGACTTTCTAGACATTGGTGATGGGAATACAATTTTAACACAATGCCCATGCCATGTTATGCGCATTTTAAATAAAACAAAAGCGAGTCCCATTAACAACCTAATCATCACGAAAGCCATATGACATAAGAGCTTGTCGAATAGACTTTCTAACCCGAAATTTTCCCCGACAAATTTATGGGTTGCGCGCGAGTTATTTTAGTAATAAATTCATTGAACCCGAGATCCTTTCGTTTTTGGGTTCCGTGCCTCAGAAGGACTAGGTAAAGGAACCGTTAATAGATCGCTCGTTGTCGTGTACAAACCTCGTTCTCGAGTTGTGGATGTATCAAGTTGAAATAAATATCAAATACCCTGGTATGCTCCCTCTTTTGGGAATAAAGGCGTAATAAACACGTATGTATATGTAACTAAGTATTGTATGAAAGCTTTATTAATGAAATAAACCTTGGAAGAGATTTTTTTGTTTATTCAGCAGTAGCGATTATACAACCTTGCATTCAACGCGTCATATATTTAATGAGGTAAATATGATCGATGAGGTCGTTCGTAATACATAGTATGCAACTTCGCTTTTATATAGCGAGACGATCGTCAATGATATCGCCTTTTATCACAAAACTAACCTTAAAGATCTTTTCGGGTCAGCAGCGCTACCACGAACTTCGAAAGTCGAAGTTCGTAATATATGCATCCCTGTCACTCGAGTAAGGGAGTGCGATAGAGATGGAAATACCCGAACTTCGACTTTCGAAGTTCGTGGTAGCGCCGCAGTTTTCAACAAAAGTATCACGTGCATGCATAATTGAACGTGCTGTGAAAAATTGTGAGCAGGTTAGATAATTAATTACTTATATGAATTTTCTTGTCTATACAGTTTTCGGAATTTTTTCTTGCTTTTTTTTTAAAGACAGTCATGCGATAACTGTTATAGATCGACTGCTAACCCCTCTTGATGACTTTTGTCGTGTCCCCCAGCGCCGTCTCGTCCCGTTAACGACCTATACAAGATTAAGTTTTTTTGAAGTGAAAACTTCTTTAGCGGCGCTGAGCACTTTTTGGGATGGGGACAGGCCTTTAAAACGTTATAAAATGAACCGGAATTATAACGGTATATTCCGTTAGTGTTCGAAAATTACGTTATAACAAAATCAATATTCTCCATAACGATATAAATACCGTAACAGAATAAATAACAGAACGATATATAATAACGTTATAATATCGTTTTAAAATGCGAGCCGCGCGCTACGGCTGCGCCGTTGCCGCTCTGTGCCAATGCCAACATGCCACCACGTGGGCCGTAGCGCGACGTGCGACGTTGCCGTTATGTTGTTCTAGCTTCTAAATCTTATTAATGCCTGTTTACCTCGATCATTTGCAAATTGGTTGTGAATTGTGAATATTTGGTTGGTTGCGACGATAAATGCGGCGGAATAAAAATGGGACGCAGGAAACGCAACGCTGTCCACAGATTCGTGGACTTGCTCATAAATAAAAAGAAAGAGTGCCAATCTTAATAGCCCCTAGGTATACACTATTACAATATGTAAGAGGGTCATTATTTTTTTATGTTAATTGTTTGTCTCGGCACTAAATCGCAGACTACAGACAAACAAGCCCTATGACCGACGGTGTTGCCGTGAGCAAAAAATTATGCATAGGTATGTTGGTATGTGCTTTTGTTCATTAATCGTAATAAAATTAAAATATACTTTTAGTTTCCGACATTTTATTTTATTTTTGATTTAGAGCCATTCCGAAAACGACAAGTTAAATAAAATCTGATTATGAAACCAAAGAATGTGTGAATTTTCGATTTGGGTCGCGATAGATAGGGGAGACCAAGGACGGTTGGTACACATAAATATGTATCAATCCTCCTTTTGTTACGATTCATCCTCCTTTTCTAATTAATCCTTAGTCACTAAATATTTATATAAATAACTAGCTGTTGCCAGCGACTTCGTTCGCGTGGAACTTGTTATGGTCTTAGAAAAAATATTGCTATTAAATTATGTTCGGTGCAAGCTATTTATCGCTGTCCCAAACACACTTCTACCATCTTAAAGATATACAAAAACTATCCTATATCCTTCCAAGGGTCTCAAATTATCTGTACGGGAATTTTCATCTAAATCCGTTCAGGGATTAGACCTACGTAAAAGGTAACAGTGCGATGAGTTCGTTAGTTTAAATTGATAAATCTAAATTAAAAACTTCGTTTTTACAAACATAAATATCTTAAGAATCATCAACAGACGTTTTCATACAGTATTAAAGAAAAATATATTTTTATATGTCTACTTTTAATGTAGCTTACATTACTGTTATAATAATAAGTACCCAATGTTGATTAAATCTATTCGATTCTGGGAGCATCGCAGTTATAACCTAACCTATCCTACATTTCTGGTAACTGTTCAAATCTGTAAATCATACTTTAAAAAAGGTCTTGCTCTCTATACAACCTTCAAACCTTTTAACTCTCTTAGGGGATGAATAAAAAAAACGCTGAAATAGTTTTCTAATCATTAAACAAACGGTTCATAACCTAAGTAATAAATCTATTATTTTAAAAATATCTTGCTCTTCGTATAAACTTTGAACCCCCTAGAAACCCTCTTGGGGGATGAATTTCAAAAACATTGAAATGTATTTTTTAGTTTTAAACAAACCGTCTAAAATCGTAGTTACACTAATGTTTTACTTTAAAATTGTCTTGACCCTATACGGCCTTCGAATCCCCTTTAAAAACTCTTAGGTGATGAATAAAAAAATCTACTAATCTGCTCTCTCTATTTTAAGACCAAAATTAAAAAATCTTACTTAAAAAATTACTTTTCCCTCCATATAAACTTTGAAGCCCCATTAACGCCTATAGGGGAAAAAATAAAAAAAAAAACTCTGAAATCAGTTTTGTTGTCTTTTAACATACAGACTAAGACTGACATTAGAAATATCTTACTTAATTTTCTTGCTCTCCATATAAACCTTGAATACCGTTTTAACACTTTTAACCCCCTTAGGGGTGGTATTTTTCCAAGACGATGAAAGGATTTTTTTTTTCTAATAAGTAATCGTACCACAAAGTTGCCCATCTCTAGCTCAAAAAAAATGTTTCTCATCCTAATCTTGCATAAGTACCTTTTTAACCCCCTTAGGGATGGAATTTTCTAACACGTTAAAAGTACTAACTGTTTTTCTATTCTAATAAGTAATCTTTCTACGTTTCAAATCTCAAGCTCAAAAAAAGTGTTTCTCATACAAACCTTTCACCCCTATTTAACCCCCTTAGGGGTGGAATTTTCTAAAACGCTGACAGTCCTTTTTTGTATTGTATTTAGTAATCTTTCTACAAAGTTTGAAGTTTCTAGCTCAAAAAATAAAGTTCCCTCCATACAAACTTTGCACCTCTATTTAACCGCCTTAGGGATGAAATTTTCTAAAACACAGAAAGTACTTTTTTCTATTCTAATAAGTAATCTTTCTACAAAGTTTCAAGTCTCTAGTTCAAAAAATAATGTTTCCCCCATACAAACATTGCACCCCTGTCCCCTACTTAACCCCCTTAGGAGTGGAATTTTCTAAAACGCTGCAAGAACTTTTTATGCATCTTAATAAGTAATCTTCCTACAAAGTTTCAAGTCTCTAGTTAAAAAAAAAGTTTCCCTCATACAAACTTTGCACCCCTATTTAACCCCCTTAGGGATGGGATTTCAAAAAATTCCATCTTGTCCCTTCTTTTTAGTCCCAGTAGTTTCGGCTGTGCGTTGATGAATTAGTCAGGAAGTCTTCTTTTACATACATAGATAAATCAAATTTCTCATTCTCTCCACCTCATTTTAAGCATCTTAGCTGACCATCCATCCGTAATGTGCGTGCTGGTGCCATGAGACCGGTTTAATTTATTTAAACTTTGTGACACAATACAAAAAAAGTATACAACGTGTCCCAAAACTCAACGATAAGCCGGCACCAGAGGATGGAGCTGCTTATGATTAGTCGAGAAAAAATAAGGAAAAAAATATATCTCAATTATTTTAGAAATTACAGAAAAAAAATGAAATTCATCGAAAATCGACATCCCTACTGGTATTTTTAACGACCATGTCTACAAATATTCAAATATTACTGTTTTTATTTTTGTTTTTGGAAACTTAAGTAGCCCTGCTATCTAACACAGTTCTTAAAAATACCAAAATACATGTAGTTTTTACACAAACAATAATCAAAATTCATTTTGTCCCTACAATTTTGGAAGATTTTTTCTTACAGTCCACTTTCAATCATCATGGTGTAAAAAAATAGTATTGACACCACTACGGCAATTATTTTCAAAAGTTGACGCAACTAACCAAAATTCCAAAATGGTATAATACTTTGGGAAACCTAGTCACAACAAAAAACAACGAATTTTTAAACAAGAACCGACATTTTTTAATGTTGATATTAATCACTTTTGAAAAGGGTTGTTGTTGCAAGTTTTAAAATTTCAATGGAAAATGTGGGTAGTTAATACAATTTTCAAGTCAGTACACTCTGATCCTTTGTTCGCTGTGCACCGTTCCGTATTAATTGATGTGGCTCTCATACTAACAACTCTTGGCTTTGCTTTTTGGACTGGTGATCTGCAAACTGTACTGACCTGGCATTATTTTGGACTGTGATTGTGTTTTGTGTATTGGACTTTTTCCGTATTCTGGATTGTTTAGCGTTTATCATGCCGCTACCGTACACACCGTTGGAATACGCTAATATGCATCTCATTTATGGAGAATGCCGATGCAATGCTAACGCTGCTAGCAGATTGTATCGAGAAAGGTACCCAAATGTTCAAAGACATCCGGATTATCGAGTGTTTATTAATGTACATCAAGCCTTTGCGGAAGGTCGTTTACCATTTGACAGGAGACACACTGGAAGACCTAGATTGGAACGCGATGAAGAAGTTCTCAATGAAATAGCAAACGATTCAACTACCTCGGTACGTGCCATAGAACTAGCTACGGGAATACCAAAAAGTTCTGCACATCGAATTCTAAAACGTCACAAACTTCACTCATATCACTACAGGCGTGTGCAGACGTTACTACCGCGGGACTATCCACATCGGGCCGCATTTTGCCGTGCGATGCTGCAAAAGCACAGGGAAGATCCCCAATTCTTAGACAAAGTTCTATGGTCGGATGAATCAACCTGCAAGAAAGATGGCTATTCAAATCTACACAACTTACATAGTTGGAGCAATGAAAATCCGCACCTGATGAGATGAGAGAAGACAAATCTCAGTATCAATTCAAGGTTAACTTATGGACGGGCATCTTAAATGGAAATGTAATTGGACCCTTTGAGTTACAAGGAAATCTTAATGGTGATGGCTATTTGAACTTTTTACAAAACGACTTGCCTGAATTATTAGAAGACGTGCCTTTACGTGATTTACAAAACATGTGGTTTCAAAATGATGGTTGCCCAGCTCACTATGCCCGTGCAGTGCGAGAATACTTAAACCAAGAGTATCCAGGGCGTTGGATCGGGCGACTTGGTCCTATCTTGTGGCCACCCCGTTCGCCCGTCCTGAACCCCCTGGACTTCTTCTACTGGGGCTGTCTTAAAGACAAAGTCTACTCAAAACCCATAACAACATTGGACGAGCTTTGCCAAAAAATCACACAAGCTGCGGATCATATCAATGGTAGAAGATATGCTGCATATCTTCTACCATTGATATGATCCGCAGTACTACTGCGGATCTAGTAGCAGCAGTCTAGTCTGCGCAGCACGACGGATAAAACGATCATTTCTAAGGCGATGTCATGTCTGTATTAATAGTCTGTATTAAGCGCTGCACATCCCTGGTGCGCCGGGCGCGGGCCAGCCCCAACCCCATCCCGCGGTCGATAGCGGACAGGTTAGATTGCCCGTATATGAGGCACTGTTGTGAAATGCATGTTTCCAACAGTGTATATTTTATATAAGAATTTAATTTAATTTATATGCAAAATCTAATTGTAAGTAAGTAATATGTAATTTTCTGTATGAGTCCTGGGTTACTTGAAATAAATGTTTTCATTCATTCATTCATTAATGCCGGTGGCAGGCAATTTGAACATTTACTGTAGTATTAATAATGTAGTAAATGAATTTAAAAAAATGAAAAAAAATTGTACCATTTCTTTGCATTTATTCAACATTTTTCAACAACAAAAATCCTTTTTTGGGTACAGTAAAAGTGATTACAGCCAACATTAAATAATGTCGATTCTTGTTTAAAAATTCGTTGTTTTTTGTTGTGACTAGGTTTCCCAAAGTATTATACCATTTTGGAATCTTGGTTAGTTGCGTCAACTTTTGAAAATAATTGCCATAGTGGTGTGGATACTATTTTTTGACACCAGTAAGAAAAAATCTTTCAAAATTGTAGGGACAAAATGAATTTTGATTATTTTTTGTGTAAAAACTACATGTATTTTGGTATTTTTAAGAACTGTGTTAGATAGCAGGGCTACTTAAGTTTCCAAAAACAAAAAGAAAACAGTAATATTTGAATATTTGTAGACATGGTCGTTAAAAATACCATTAGGGATGTCGATTTTCAATGAATTTCATTTTTTTTCTGTAATTTCTAAAATAATTGAGATATATTTTTTTCCTTATTTTTTCCCGACTAATCATAAGCAGCTCCATCCTCTGGTGCCGGCTTATCGTTGAGTTTTGGGACACGTTGTATATGGTGGACTTAATGCCATAAGGCATTCTCTACCAGTCAACCAACGGGCTAAGCAGAAACATTTGATGCAGGCATTTAAATTATTAATAATTTACCATGTTATAACAATGCCATTAATATCTGGGGGCACGGCAGTCGAGCGCGAAGCAAACACTGCCGTACCATCCTTTACTGGAACCATTTCGCCACATTTTCAGGCCCCTATTTGAGAACCTCTGGATAAGACCAGAATGCAGAAATTTTCGTCATCCAGTAAGCTATAATCACATACTTAAAATCCAAAATTTCAAGTCTGTAGGTCATTTAGTTCCGAAGTTAAGCAAAATAAAAGTTTCGCATTTATGACACTCACTCATGATCATCAAAATAGAACTAGTACTTCCCATAAATTCAGAGAGCTGAAATTTGGTACAGAGTTAGGGTTTAATGGCCACATAAAGGGAAAACTATAAAAAATTGCTATTTCAACCCAGTTTTCTAGATACACCAACTGTATACATTACTTTGTAATCCTATTCAAATATATAGGATTACAAAGTTACATTTGCAGTGAATGGGAAAATTCAAAAGCAAGAATGGGCCTGCATTCATAGTTTGTATGTATGGATAACACATTAACCTTCAAAAAGAAGTGAGATTCCATAAAAAACACTCCATGTAAAAAAGAGGCCAAGTCTCGAAACTCTTCCACCGTAAAAAGTTGTGAGATATTTCGTAGAGCCAAGTTTCAGGCATTCTTATTAATCTTTATTTGCTTGCTTGACGACCGGTTAGCCTAGTGGGTAGTGACGCTGCCTACGAAGCTGAAGGTCCTGGGTTCGAATCCCGGTAAGGGCAAATAATTGTGTGATGAGCATGAATATTTGTTTCTGAGTCATGGAAGTTTTCTATGTATTTAAGTATTTATATCTATTATATACATATATCGTCGTCTAGTACCCATAACACAAGCCTTACTGAGCTTACTATGGGACTAGGTCGATTTGTGTAAGATTGTCCCTTAATATTTATTTATTTATTGCTAAATAAAATTTTGTGACTTGGCAATCACACAATACTACATAATTTTAGGTAAGTATGCAAAAATCTATAAATACAGTTAAGTTGTGTGATTGCCACGTTGCAGAATTTTATTTAACAAGCAAAAACATTCCATGTAAAAAAGAGGCCAAGTCTCGAAACTCTTCCACCGTAAAAAGTTGTGAGATATTTCGTAGAGCCAAGTCTTAGGCATTCTTTAATCTTTATTTGCTTGCTAAATAAAATTCTGTAACTTGGCAATCACACAACTTTCCTGCATTAATGGATTTCTGCATACCTTAAGCTATGTAGTATTGTGTGATTGCCAAGTCACAAAATTTTATTTAGCAAGCAAATAAATATAAAAGAATGCCTGAGACTTGGCTCTACGAAATATCTCACAACTTTTTACGGTGGAAGAGTTTCGAGACTTGACCTCTTTTTTACATTGCATGTTTTTTATGGGATGATGCATTTCCGATTAATGAGGCACAGAGTAGCTAAAGACAATCTGATTTGAAAATTATTAGTCAGGATATTCGTATCAGGCTACAACCTGCGCCGACAAGCCGAGCAAATCGAAAAATTCTCTATTTTACTATGACGTCGTGCACTCTAACAAACAACCTACGTTACGTAATCACATCGCTTACATTGCACGAGTAGGCTATACTGAATGCGAGAAAGGGGTAGCCTATAACGTTATTACATTATTATATCGGTTAAAAAAGTATCGGTTTTATATTAATGGTTTAGATTTATAACGTTATAATGGATATCGCTATACAGCGCGTCAAATATCGGTTTCGAGTATAGCGGTTTTAGGAATAATAACGTTATAAATGATAGCGCTATACGAAAATAGCGCTATTTAAAGGCCTGGATGGGGAAAAATTGTTAAATACGCGACAGAGTTTTGTGACGTCAGATGTGAAGGAGGTCACTTTTTCCTGCTAGCCGATTCGACTTCATTCAAAACTGAACGCTATTCGTAAGAGTACAAAGCCGTTAAACACTTTTTGCAATAGCATATTCTGCAAATAAATTTGTAATAATACCAACGCGTCCTTCACCGTATTGCTATTGAGAAAATTCGAATAGTTCGAATTTGGGCGTTATTCCTAAAGAGATAAAGCTTAGAAAAATATTTATCAACGGCAAAAACATTGATATTTTGGTCGCCACCGTGCACCGCCATCTGCTGTTCTTGCAAATTCGAATAGTTCGAATTTAGACGTTATTCCTAAAGAGATAAAGCTTTGAAAAATATTTGGCAATGGCAAAAACAAATTGGTATTGTGTTTGCCGCCGCCCGTCGGCGCGCCGGACCCCGGCACCGTTGCGCCGCGGCGGCGCGTTGGGCCCGTCGCACCCAACGCGCCCGCGGGCCATCCGCCTAAATAAATGATAATTGTTTATAAATTTGCGTCAAATTCATTTTTAGGGTGACACCGTAAGATGTCACGTGACCTGATCGAAAAACTGTTACAATGTTATTGAGTTTTCACTTCTGCCGGCACTCCCGGAGTGCAACCCGGTCTTTTTTTTAAATTTCGTTAATCAAATTCATTTCATTACCGTGTAACTTACAAAATAATAAAACTCTTTTGAAGTTGCCAAGTGATATATTCATATTATTATACCTAGTTGAAAATGTGGTTGAAAATGCCTTCATGCAAAGTCCTCCTTTTGTACTACCAGCATTGGTAAAGTTTAAACAAATAAACTGTGGAAAGCGTAAATACAGTCAGCGTCATATAGTAAGTAGCAGCCAGAGTAGCCAAATATTTCGTAACACATCCTTATTCTTACAGTAATAAAAACGTGTACCTACCGAAATATTTGGCTACCTTGGCTGCCACTAACTATATGACGCTGACTTTACCTAGCTAGTATTTACTTTTGTGTCTAAAGCCCTTCTTTGATATCCGCTTCTTCGGAAATAAAACGCTCGCGACAAAAAGTGACGCAAAGACAATCGTGTTTGAAAACATAGTTGGAACGATTCCTTTTTCAAAATGGCCGCCATGTGTTTAAGCTTGGACGACTTACGTTCTCTTAGAACCACACGTGCGAGTTGTTTGATAAATAATTGTAGATTATTGTATTTCCCACGGGAATTTTCATTTGAGGTGCTGTTCAAATGAAACTGAGCGGGCGAAGTGTTCATATACTAGATGTATATGAACACACAGCTGTGGTTCTTCGAGAACTGTAGTTTGCCCATTGAGTTACAAACGGTTAGGGTCAACAGAATTTCCAGTGGCCTGGGAATGTGCAAAGGAATTTGCCTATTGTGCAATGTTTGTATGTACTTTTATGTCACCTAATTATACAATTGTACCTACACAATATTTGTAAAAGTCGAACTTGTATGTACAACTCCATGAGGCGTACTTGCAGAGTAAATATTCAAATTTTGAATTTGGGTTTTCAAAGGTGAAATGTAATAATTATTAGTGTGAGCTAATTATCCTTAACCCTTTGACTATTTGAGAACTCTGTTAATAAATTTAAATTTGAACCGTAAATACAATGGTGTTACATAAAAAAGGTAGATATGTTATTAAGCGCTCCAAAAGTGGCACACTGAAACTGAGCCAATTGCACGAACTTGCCTCAGTTTCGCGTCGCCAATAGGTAAACGTGTCTCAGCCGTCAGATGTGGTGGCCATTTTTAAAGAACAAACAGTTTCGTATAGACAACGTATCTACATCTTTTTTATATTACATCATTGCGTAAATCAGTCAGAATACAATCGTTTTTATTTTATCTATGACGGCAAACATTTAAGGGTTAAGGTTGACCTAACTGGTAGATAATTCTTTATACCATGAAGTCAGCCTTTTGAGGTTCTTCGTTTGTGCAATAAAGATTAAATAAATAAATGTAATTAGTGCAAAGAAGTTGCCATTCTACCATATTTTATAGTTTACTATGCCTCTAAAAATCCGTTACCGTGAAAAATCTAATGTTTCCATGTAACATTCGATTTTTAACGGGCGTATTTGTCTATGTAGTTGTATTAAAATGTAGCGCGTCTCGGCATCAAACGTAACAGTTTGGCGAGAATATAAATGTATAGTATGTAAGTTTTCATTTGAATAAATAAATTAAAAAAAAAAAAAAAAAATGTTTCTTCTTGTACCTAGGATATCATAGGGAAATATATTTTTAGGTAAGTAATTATTTCTATGATCATGAAGTTTCCAAACATAACAATACCTCAATATTTGCGTTTCAAAATAATATTTTTCCTCAAAATCGCATGACGATTAATAGTCCGCAGTAAGCTCGATTCTCCATACAAGCGTACTTACGCTCTCATTTTAAAACTACGTGTTGGATTGTAACGAAACTTTGCATATACAATAAAATGAGATATATCTATGTCTATAATTAGTTTATGTAGCTTCAGAAGTTCAGATACCATAGTAAAAAAAATACAGCGAATTTAAGTTTTTCATACAAAACTTGTTGTTGGTCTATTTCGTTTGTTTTATAAACTGGAACCATATAAACTAATTACAAACATAGATATACCTCATGTCATTGTATATGCAAAGTTTCGTCACAATCCAACACGTAGTTTTAAAATGAGAGCGTAACTAAGTTTGTATGGGGAGGTGAAATTCGGCCGAGCTTACTGCGGACTCTTAACGCACGATTTTCCAATCTAATATGGAATAGGGTATTGCTTTTGACTGTAGCATTTGTTTCAGTGACGAATATTTTTATTTAATACTTCAGGTATATTTTGTAGCCTTGTGAAGTTAGTAATGACTCATATTTCATGACGACTTTCGACTAAGTACTTGAAATACTTGTTTGCCTGTACTTTGGACCTTCGCAAAAACGCTTCATACATTTTCATATTGCGCAAGATTTACGAGTAATTGGTAGCTAACGTATGAAAAACAATTTAGAATTGTGTGTTATTTTCATTATGTCACATAATTTAATTAATTTAAAATGTAATAAAAGTTTAATCTGAGGAATATTTATGAAAATCTAGTGAGGAAAACCATAAACCTGCTAAATTGTGCTCTTATTACTAAACATATAAATTTAGTTCAGATGAAGGAAGTGGATATGCCAGTTTGTTAATTTTTACTCATTCCTTTTTTTTACGGTGATATTGCTAGATTAGACAGAGATAGGGTTAGTCTCTCAGCTCCGGTTCAATGACATAATTGGTTAGCCAGACTGTTCAGTCATATTTATTCCCCACTTCTATTTATTAGCAGCCCCGAGAAGACTTTTTCCTAATTAATAGTTCCAAGTGAAGCATCAAACAATAGCGAGCAATTAATAAACAGAATCAGGCCGCGTGGTTGAGGCAATGAAAAAACCCAGCGAATTATATCGTTGCCCAAACCGCTTGCGTCACAGTTGGCACACTGGCCGCGCGCCTTCGCTCATTAAAAAAAAACTCGCCATAGACAGTCGGCGAACCAGCGCGCGCAAACACGGACGTCAGCTGACCGTTAACGACGAACGCGCGAAAATTATTCGAATTTTAAAATTATTATATCGGTGCTGTGTTTAGTGTTGTGTTGTGTGTGTGTTTATGATACAAGGAAGCTGACAACATAATGCTTATAACGTGAGTTTTAGCATAGACAATTTTAATAAATTGAAGTGCGCCGTGTTCGTTTTAGTGAGCATAAGTTAAAATTATCAAATAAGTCGTTTTTACGATTCTGAACATAATTATTGAATTTAAATCTACAAGTTTTTATTACACTTTTATCAAATGTCGTGGTGAAACGTTCACTGCTTACTTTTGAAACGGCTATATAATTACAATACCTATTTAATTGTTATATTGAAAATTTTATTGATAAAATATAAAGTTATAACATATTAACATTCCATACAAATACAAATATATCAAATCAGAAGTATAAACCATTACTATTTAATTAGTGAAAAAGTGAATTCAACTTTTTATTTGATTTATTGAGAAATCATAGGATTTTTTTATCTTATTCAGCCTAGAATTTACCCCGTGTGTACGTAATAACGTAGAAAAATAATTGACAAGTTTTGCTGAATAGTTAGTAACATTTCAAAATATGTATATCGTTTTCGGTGAATATTATTTGCACAATGTAGGATGGGTCATATGGAACACTTTTGCATGATGTAACAGTGATATGACCGAGGTGGGTTCCTGTCCCACACGATCTTTTCTAAGAGGTGTCCCAAATATAAGTCAACAACGGAGATCGCAGCCGGGAGCTTCTACGCTCTTCTTCTTTTTTTAATGGCGTTCTGGCCAACTATGTCGGCTCAAATTTGCCAGCTTCCACGCTCAAGGCATCAGTATTTCGACACAGCAGGGAAATGCTACCATCATCTCCGGAATCACGCTGCCACCCCCTATTTTAGTTTTTTTTTTCTTTACCAGCTGATCCCGCGTATCTACGTACAAAATCATATTTGTTTCCGTCTAATTTTCCATGTTTATTCTGCTATTCGGAGCCGAGCGAGACAAATCCAAAAAGTCAATCATTACAAAATTGGTGCAGCCGTTAATGAGTTAAAAGTGGTGTAACTAACACGACTTTGTTGTAAATGAACAGATAGATTTTAGCCAAAACCTGTTTTTAATATTAGTTAATATGGTATCTTCCAGTGCTCTACTTTAAACTCGTTTAATACAACTATCAAATCGGCAAGCGCTAAATGCGGGTTTTTTTTTTCTTCTACACTTCCAACCCTTTCTTTTAACCAGTGTTCAATCATCTGACGTATAAATGAGGTACTTGATGACGTACCAACGAGCGTGCAAGTTGGTTAATAAGGCTGACCAGGCTGAATCGAGAACGGAAGGACCGAAGGCGACCGACCTAGCTTGAAATTGCTAGGTTCGCTGAGAAAATTTCCTATAATTTACTAATCAATCCGCTAGGGATTTCCATTAAATCCATTATACAGCATTTTTTACAATGTAGCAAAGTAATGCTGCCTAGCAAGTGGCTAGTGCCATCTTTCATATTGATCACTCTATCCAGTGAGGGCAGTGACCAGAAGAGTAATTGCGATACTTTTTACTTTTAGAGCGACGTTCAAGGCATACGAGTATCAACTGTCATTTTCACTGCGCATCCTCAACCCTGGCAGACTAACTTGCCACCATGCTCTCTGAAAATTGAGACCGTTTAAAATATACAGCCTTTTGATATACAGATGAACGGACGGATATTATATACAGATAATAAAAACATCCCATGCTCAGCTCCTCCAAAGGGTCACGGAGCAAGAGCGATAATTATAATGTTCCAAAAATAAACAGATCTTCATCATCAGCCCGGGGTCGGCTTTGGCAACTAAAGCCAACGTTTGGCGTAGGCACTATTTTTACGAAAGCGATTGCCATCTGAAGTTCTAAGCAGGAGGGAAAACATGTTTTCGTTCACCGTGAATATTTCGTTGATACATAAGTTTTTTTTTTGATAATATCATCGGTAGGTAGGATCCGGGGTTTGGACTCACGACCTCCAGATGGAAAATCGCGTGCCTCACCGCTAGGCTACAGTGGCTTCAAAGCATAAACAGGTAATTAAGGAAAAATCCCAACTTAAAACGCTACCACAGGTACACGAGATCACCACAAAACGTGTTGTACAATCTTGCCCAAGATTCATTTAGTTGAGTCATGCGTTTCGCACCTCGCTTTCTGGGTCGCGTGCGGCGAGCCGGACATGGAATCTAATGATAATATAATATCAATAAATATATGGTAGTAAAACCTGGTCGAAATTAACTCGTGTAACTTGGTAGCTTAGTGGAGAGTCTGTGTTGATTAGGAGCTACAGTTACGGATGTCAAAAATGTCCAAGCAAATTATGACGTTAATGCAAGACAATATGTTCAAATATTTGGGTCGGATCTGTATCTACCTAAAAATAAGACTTACGAGTGATCACGTCGCATTGTACGCGCTTCAGGTCTAAATGTCACTTTTTCTATGGGAAAATGACAGTTGAGTTCTCCTATACCGTGCGTTCGGTTTTTCTAATCGTATCATCTATCCGATTACTTAACTTTTTACTTGATCACCTCTCTGTTTACACACTGATAGAAAAGGAACTCCCAAAAAATAGAACAGTCGATAAGAAGCCCTTTTCACGAAACAAATTATTTAATTAAATATATATATTTTTTTTTGTTTCGTGTCGTTTTCCTGTCGGTGGCTACAGACGAAGATGGTTTATTTTTCCATTATATTCTGTCTCTGTATCATATCGTTTAGTCGATAAGAAGGGTATTTTTTACGGTTCCGTACCCAAGGGTAAAAGCGGGACCCTATTACTATAAGGCTCCGCTGTCCGTCCGTCCATCAATCACCAGGCTGTATCTCATTAACCGTGATAGTTACACAGTTGAAATTTTCACAGATGATGTATTTCTGTTGCCGCTATAACAACAAATACTAAAAAACAGAATAAAATAAATGGGCTCCCAAACAACCAACGTAATTTTTTTGGCCGTTATTTATAGATAATGGAACACTTCGTGTGCGAGTCCGACTCGCACTTGGCCGGTTTTTTTCTATTCTTCAACTCGCGATGTCATGAGTTTTCATCGCCGTACCTATAGTATAACTCCCACCGAGACATCAGATATATAATTTCCAAGCATATTCATTGTCTCTTCTTATGCCATAACATTATTGTAACTATGTATTGTACTAAACAACGTTTTAAAGTACTAATATGTGGCTGTACTTTACATAAAATTGCTTAAGTAGGTATTCCATAATGATTATTGCACTACTTTTATATAATACTAGCAGCCCGGCCCGGCTTCACACGGATTACCCGTTTTCCCGTAGGAATGAAGCATTTTCCCGCGTAAAAAGTAGCCTATGTTCATCAGGGATAATGTCGGCTTCTAATAGTAAAAGATTTTTTCAAATCATTCCAGTAGTTTCGGAGCCTATTCAATACAAACACACAAACAATCAAATCTTTCCTCTTTATAATCAGTAGACTAGCTGGCCGCGCTGCTTCGCCCGCCTATAACAAAGAACGGTAAACCCACGGAATAAAGGCACGCAGGTGAAAAAATCTTATAGTTCCGGAGATTACTCAAAACATATAAACTTACAAAGCTACAATTTCAAGACACTTCCTATTTATAATTATAGTATAGCCACTAGATATGTCCTTTGCCAATAATAATGATAATAAATGAGCCTATATACGTCCCTCAGGTCAGGCCTCCTCTCACGGAGGAGAGGGAACGGGCAGGAGTCCCCACGCTGGCCCAGTGCGGGTTGGGGACTTTGAATTTCTTCGTGGATGTATGCAGGTTACTTCGCCAAACATAGCTTAAATTAAAAATAAAGTTATATTATAAGCAAGATTCGAAATCCGAAGTCTTCTTTTAGTAAATAGCCGAAACGTTCTAAATCACGCGTGACGTTGTCACCTACTTTCGTGACATCTGTGACGCTTTTTGTCAACATAAGCTATTCTCATTTCGTCGCGACAGTTTGCCAATCACCTTTTATATCCGATTACGGAGCAAAAAAGTAATTGAAATAATATCGGCAATAAATATCACATGATATGTTAAACCGAAATGTGCTTTTGTATTTCTTTTTATTTTTTATTATCTGTATTTTTGCAGCTTTATTGTTCGAGTTTTTGAATATGTTTAATGAAAACTATACAATATATTACAAATATGTCTGTGAAACTACTAAAATGACTAAAACTAACTTAAACTATGGGGCCTATGGCACTATATTTACATATATCCTCATTTTGTATTGCGTGTAACACGAATTTTGTGTTATGGATAACACAAAAGAATCACAGAAGTAACAAACCCAAAACAAAACGTGACATAAAAGTAGACGAAGGTTAAAAATAAACATTATTTACACCACTGTTACAGGTTAAATAAACTAAGATCGCAAGTTTATCGTCCTCAACTTCGTCTTGTTCAAAGATTGCTATCGGAAACACTGTGTACTAAGACACATTTAAGTTACTGTTTTATCTTTTCAACAACCACTTACGGCCATTCCCAATAATCAATCCACGAATAGTTTTCCTTACCAGCTGCAATTACATTTTGACAGATTAGCCATAGAAAATGTGTCAAAATGTAACTGCTGGTAAGGAAAACTATCCGTGGATTGATTATTGGGAATGGCCGTTAGTCTATGAACGGACACTTATATCATGTCTTATGTATATTAATAATTATTATAATAGCGCCACCGAAATCAGCAATGATGACGGACATAATAGCGCGATAACAGTTGTTACACAATCAGTTATGGTGCAAAAAATAAATACATTTCACTTTCAACCATAGCTTTTTGGGTCATGTTTTATCGCTGCAGTAAAATCGAGTGCATACGAATCGTCTTGAGTGTTCGCCGTTGACTTAGATTGAGGACTGGGATGAGGCTATTTTGGGGCCAAAATTACCTCACGGGTCACACTTATTGCATTATTTATTTATTTAATCGTATGGCAAGGCAAGTCGCTTACTGAAATAACATATACACGTGTTTTTGTCAATTTCCGTTAATATGCAAGGGGGCATAGTTTAGATCAAATAAAGTTAATTTCTCCAAGACAGTAGTATCTGTTATCAAGATATTCAATATTTTAATATAATCAGTTTTACAGATTTAACCAGTGTAAATGGCCCTTAACTGTGACGTCATAACAGCTTTTTAAATTTTGTAAGCTTCCTCCACTAGAAGAAGGTTTACAAAGCGAGTTCGTTCGATGTTAGGCACGAATTGACTCGGAGGTACATTTTTTTTATTCCATGTGTCTTCTTGGACCTTCTGGTCTTGAACCCTTGTACAATAAGACAATAACTGTTAATGCTACATAAAATTATTTTACCTATAGAATTCGTTTATACAAGCTTTATATTAACTTGACTCGTTCGTATGTAAGTTGTCCGTCAAATGTTGCAAGTTAAATTTGACCCAGTTCCCGGTGACCAATTGAGCTGAAATGTTGGGTTTAAGTATAGTTTGGATGACAATGCAATATTATGGTACCATCGAGCTGATCTGCTGATGGAGACGAGAGGTGATCATAGGAACTCCGTAACAAAACCACATAACCCCATCGAGTTTGGGCTCGTTAGAATCGTATTAATGAGCAGTTGATGACGGTATACAGAAAAGGACAGTTGGCAATAAAAGCTTGTACCAAAAATGAAATTTTTGACAGACTTATTTTTTTTTTTTTTTTTTTTAAGATATAATAATGCTAATTTGTTTCTGTGAATGTACTCTGCAATATGCCGAAGTTAACGGAAATTCCCGGGAACACGGTGTATAATATATTAATATATACTAAATTTAAATAAACTGCTGCTGTTGTGTTGCCAGTGAACAACCATACAGCAAATTAACCGAGTCGCTAACTGCTTTCGATTTTATTGTATTATTCCAAGTAGTTACACAGTGACAACGGCACATTCACTTCAGTTCTGTACTAGAATGGTGATAAGTTGATGACTGATGATGATGATAAATAAGGATAAAATTACATAAATAACTATCATTGGTTAGGAAAACAATTTAAAATGGCGTCCAAGTTTGGAGTCCGCCGACATATTTGCAGGGGATGTTTACACAGACAACGCTGTAGCAAGTCATAGTTAGTTTATATTTATAGAGGGACATTTTAACGCTTTTAGCTACAGTCGTTTAAGTCATAAACAAACTAAACAAAGTATGCAAACAAATCTATATACCTAATTAACGATCTTGGCAAGTTAATACTATTAAATGGTCGGCTATTTCTACTTTAATATCTAGGATAAAAGACAATTAATACAACTTTTTCAATCGCTTACAGTTTTAGGTGGTTCGCATTCAATACAAAACGTTATTTGAAATTCGCAGGCTCACGGCGTGATATTTTCAGAAACTTATGTAACAAACTTTCATAAATTGACTTTCCATTTGCGCGAAATTCCCCCTTTCCTAGAATAATCTTGTAAAAAGTAAGTCTAATAATTCTAGTTTATACAAGTCTATTCTCGAAAGGGGGAATTTCGCACAAATGAAAAGCCAATTTATCAAAGTTTATACATAATTTTCTTAAAATATCACGCCGTTAGCCTGCGAATGTCAAATAACGTTTTTTAAGGAAAATAATAGCATGAACTTTACATACATATATTTTTAAGGCTACATTACTGATCATAAGTCTATATTTATTTAGGTACCCAAATATATCGTCGTCTAAGCATCCTTAGTTTGCGATTATTCCATTACTTACCGAAGGCGGTAAACGATGTCTCAGATCGCAGGTTAAACCTCCAAGCCCAACGCAAGGGCTATAAATTTACAATACAAGAAAGCCTCAGTTCTTTATTACCGCCTGTGATTTCACAAAATTTAACGCACTCCCCTGGCCAGGAAGTGGGGGATTTCCGCACGCGTAGGCGATAATTGGCACTTTAAGGCCCGATGATGTAAATGTAAATATGATATCTAACCAAGTTGATCGTTGGCTCAGATGTAACCTGTTACCATCAGAATATATGCTAGTATTACGATCACATTAGCGTCACAGCTACAGCGGTTACGCGACAGGTCGCATAACAGCCGCGGACGGGACCAGAACTGGTACAAGCGAGATCAATTCTCGTAATTGTAAAGATCGTCTACATTTGGAACATTAAGTGACTTGCATTGGCCCAGTTTTATCATAAGTAGGTTCTGCCTGCCGGATTATCTTGTATTTGCCATTATAAACGTGATTTTATCTAAAACCGTAAGCTTTTTGAGGACTACTTATGTAGATAAACTTTGTGGAGCCTCGCAGGTTAGGTTAGGTTTTGTATACTGAAAAGTTGCTGTTCTAGAGAAAAAAAAATGTTTAAATTGTGATACTAACCCATACATTTATGGCAAATAGTATTATTGATTTAATTAGTAAGTAACAGTATTGCTTATGCAATTTGTTGGATTTTATGATACTAAACTGATGATCGTCGTATATGTTATATACAGCGTGTCTCTGACTTTGGGGCTATAAATGCAAATGTCAATTATGCTCCTTAAACGGAACTACTTTTGCTCTACAACTTTTCAAAAATACGTTCTTTTTATATTTTCATTATTCCATACAAATAAAATAAAATGTTCAATGTACATCATCCATTAGTTAGTTTTCATACTTGTCAGTGTCATGGATGTCAAATAATGAGGCCATGTTTGCAATACATTGATGGTACAGTTAAAGTTCAAACACGAATAAATGATAGAAATAATAGTTATTTTACAAAGTTGCGGAACAAAAGTGGTTCAGTTTCAGGACCGTAATGGACATTTGCATTTAAAGCCCCTAAGTCAGAGACACACTGTATACGGCATTTGTTCTGTATAATGAGTAAGCTTTAGTTTGATCATAAAAGTGTAACAACTTTGTAAAAATAGTACCGTGACCAAACTGAAAGGCAAAGTCAAATTATACGCGTATCGCTGCGAAACGGAAAGTTCAGCGATTTTCACTACTTATGTGTTTTGATTTTCTTGTGTGCATTAAATTGAATAAACATAAGCATACATAATAGCGGGGTCTGCTTTTGCACCTAATCCCTAGATTCGGCGTAGGGACTTTACGAAAGCCACTGCCATCTTACCTTCGCAATCGCTTTCGTAAAACTAGTGCCTATGCCAAATATTGGGATTAGGTGTCAAAGCGGACCCCGGGCTTTAGGGCACAACCGGGAATAATGCTAGGAGTCCGAAACGCTCAATATCGAATGAGATTTTGTACGTAGGTACTAGAATTTTTTATAAGCTTTTATTTAACTTGCAGTGCAACGTAACAGATTTTTTAAATCTTGCGGGTCAAATTAACGAAATTCCTGAAGCCCAATCGAGTTGAAACTTTGTAAAATTATGTAAGTCTGATGACAATGCAATATTAACATGGTACCATTAAACCTGGTTTGATGATGGAGACGGAAATGACCATGTACTCCTCAATCACCCAAGATTACCCCGTCGTGTCTGAGCCACCAAGGCTCTGCAAAAAAATGCAGTCGGCAACAAAATTATTTTTTTACTTAAAATCGTAATTGTGTTTTAGCTAATATTTAACCTAAGGTTCAATGAATAGTAAACATTGGAAAGAAACAATGGGGTATACGTGAGACCGTCTACGAGCCTTGACCGCGCGAACAATCACCGTTTACGTGTGAGCATTATTATTTTATAATGAGCTTGTGAGCACATTTGCTCTCAACCCTTCAATTTACAAAAAATACTCACACTAATATTTGTTCAATTCTAAACAATTTACAAGAGAAATGTTGATGTGGGCAATCGAAATTCGGTGCAACAACAACAAATAAACGATAGCATTTTTGGAATTGCGATGTGCTACCGAATATAGCCTTGTTCGTTTCACAACCCCTTTTGGTTACACCCTGTATGTAACGAGTAATTTTATACTTTTAAAATTACTGTAGGGGAATTATTTTATTTATTTATAAATTTCATAAAATAATTGTGTGAATCAAATCAAATCAAATCAATTATTTATTCTGCAAATAGGCCATAAGGGCACTTTTACATGTCAAACGGTAATTTACAATAAAATAGTAATCTTACACAATAATAATTTAAAATTATATATAAAAGAGCATGACTATTTGTTTCAGAGTCTTGGATGTTTTATATGTATTTAAGTAATTATATCTATTTAATATATCGTCGTCTAGTACTACAACACAAACTTTATTGAGCTTACTATGAGGCTAGCTCGATTTATGTAAGATTGTCCCCGGAATATTTATTTATTTATTAGTTTTATTACATAGTTATACAATCAAAATCACGTCTTTAAACTTTTACAAACAATTATGTCCCCATTATATTAATATTTCATTATACCTTTTTATAACGAAACAAATTATTTAATTAAATTTTTTTTTTTTCGTGTTATTAAAAAAATTACGATGTTTGATTAAGATGTTTGTTTGATGTTTTGTTTTGTGTTGAATTAAGTGTTTAAGGTGGTTTATTTTTCCATTATATTCTTTCTCTCTGTATCATATATTTTAATATTTCATTATTCATTGTTAGTTTTTAATTATAGTTATTAATAATTAGAGATAACAACGAGCGTACTCAGTGCGTGCACTAAATAATAGTGTGTTATTAAGTTTCTATTCGAGCGCGTTGAACTCTTTTGTTCAGAATTTTCGTCTTGCGCGGGCGACTTTCGGGAGACGTCTTTTAATCCTCTCTTCACACCTTTTTCATACTTAATAATGTGTTAGAAAGAGCACATAGTACAAATTGAAATGCAAATGATGTGCAAGATTTTTTTCTCTTGGTTCAAAGAGTTTATGGTTCAAGATATTAGCACGCTTCCTAAATAATTTATTTTAGATTCAAGTATTTTTTGATGAACAGGTCTTTTTAGGGTTCCGTACCCAAAGTGTAAAAACGGGACCCTATTACTAAGACTTCGCTGTCCGTCCGTCTGTCTGTCACCAGGTTGTATCTCAAGAACCGCGATAGCTAGACAGTTGAAATTTTCACAAATGATGTATTTCTGTTGCCGCTATAAAAACAAAATAAAATAAATATTTAAGGGGGGCTCCCATACAACAAACGTGTTTTTTTTGCCGTTTTGTCTGTCACCAGGCTGTATCTCAAGAACGGCGATAGCTAGACAGTTGTAATTTTCACAGATGATGTATTTTTGTTGCCGCTATAACAACAAATACTAAAAACAAAATAAAATAAATATTTCAGGGGGGCTCTCATACAACAAACGTGTTTTTTTTTGCAGTTTTTATACGGGTACGGAACCCCCGTGCGCGAGTCCGACTCGCACTTGGCTGGTTTTTATTATTTTTTCTCCAAAGCTGACTGTATATTTAGTTATTTACCGAGAGATGTTATTTCCGGGTCGAGTATCTGTCTACAATTTTGGACATCAACAATGTCATCGAAATTACTGGCGATAAATTATCAAGCTATTTTAGTAATAAGTTATTATGTGTAAAAAGTAATTTCCTCATTTTGAACCGGCCGGTAATCCCGGACATCGACTTTCGCTTTCTCAATGTCGACATTTTATTTATAGCATCAAAATAATTACATATTATTATATTGACCTTACAATTGAGGACTTGTATTACCAAGTATGTTGCCATGGCAACGTAGGACCACTTAAACTGGTGATGAGGGTTTATAAAACGAAGGTGAACGAAGACGATTAGGGACTTAATTTGGTTGATCTCTTTTGCACCTAAATGACATCGTATTATAAAAATACACTGAATTGTAGGTCTTTCTGGATCAGACTCTAGGTTCTTCTAAAAGCGTAAGCCGCCACATGGTGTATGAACTGGTGAACTTTTGTAACCTTATAATGCAATTAAGACGCTGTCAACACCAAAATGCCCTTGAGGATTTGGGATAGCGCGCACACTGTCTATATGTATCGGAGTAAACGAGAGCGAGTGTCACTGGGCGGCCCGGTTTTTGAAGATAGTGCATAAATATTGAAATAAAAAAAAGTGTGCATTATTTGAGAAATGTGACGGTGTAGCGGTTTAGGTATGAATATGTTGACTTCATATTTTTAATTGCAGACCCATACGTCAAAAAAATGAAGACATAGAACCGTTTAAGATGATTTTAAGACCAATCTTTGCAATTATTCTCTATCGAGCCGATTTCGTCCAATTATGTATCGAGCCCGCCCATGCTCTTTGAAATATGGTGAATATTAACATATTTTTTTCTTGATGTGCTAGAACAAGTAGTTTTTCTTAAAAAACTGCTTAAGAACATGCTTAAAAACATCAATTTCATCAAAATTAGGTCTTGTCAGCCCCTTAATAAATGAATTATGAATTATGTAATCGCTTTAGCTTTCAGCGTCACATACTGAACATGCACTCTATGGCTTTGACAATAAAGTCGTTGTCAGATGTTTGTGAACACCTTGACCGCTCAGATGTATGTGAGGGCGACTGTACGCTTGTTTGCCACGGAAGTGGTATTGTCAACGATGCTTTTCACATAGACCCGTCGAGCGCGCTAGTATCACACGTGTGTTACTAACGGAAAATAGTAAAGGGCTCATGGACCCTTACCTGAATTTAGCATCCTAATAGGGAGCGGAGTTGGGTCATACGCCCTTTACGCATTGTTCTACAGACGACGCGCGTTCGTCGGGTTAAGTCAAGGTGAAGAGGACTTTTATGCGTAAACTAGCTTCCCACGCGCAGGCGAAGCCGCGGTATTAGAATAGAATATAAAAAACTTTAAACAGCCTATGCCCATCCACAAAGTCCATTCTGTACAGGTGTTTTTTTTTTATTAGGATGTAGTTCTGGAGACTAGCCATGACATACAAACTTATACAGCTACAACCTCAGAGACATTTCCTCTTTATGATACATACCATACCATAGCTTCTGCCCGCGACTTCGTCTGCGTGAACCCGAGACTATCCTATATTTTAATCTAGGCTATAAAATATCTTCGTGCCAAATTTCATCCAAATCGGTAGAGCCGTTTAAGCGTGATTAAGTAACAAACATCCAAACATCTAAACTTTCGCATTTATAATATTAGTAGGATTAGTATAGAAGTATAGATTATGTTATATGTCAAAAAACTAAGATTTTACACATTAGGGGACAACACACATTGAAGTAGCCCCACGACAAGCTCCATAGGGTTTTATTATGGGTACAAGATGACGATATTTTTAATACAAAACATACATACATACATACATACACGCCTTCATCCCTAAAAGGGGTAGGCAGATCACAAATTTATATATCATATTATATTATATTGTATCGTATTCTACTATATTATTCATCCCATCTTTAGACATGTTAAAGAGTTTTGTTTTAAATTAAGTTGCACTGCCCACATTTTATCTGCTTTGCCTTAAGGTTGACTGGTAGAGAATGCTTTATAGCATTAAGTCCGCCTTTTGTACCATAAGATATTCTTTTGTGCAATAAAGATTAAATAAATAAATAAATAAAATGTGATGTCGCAGTGATGGTTGCTAGCCCATCGCCCACAACACGCTTCAACCCTGTTCCCTTAGTCGACTCTTGCGACACCTACGGGAAGAAATGGGGTGGTGCTATTCTAACCCGACACCACACGGGTTAGGGTTTAATATAAAAATACATACCTAACTAAACCTAATGTTTTTCGTAAGTTGCGTGATAACACTTTTCTTGTTTCAAAACAAGCCGTACCTAAGTATACTTATATATTTCGCTCTTGTAATCGGCCGCAGATAGTATATTATAATGCAATTGTTCTAGCACCGTAATAGCTTTAACCGACTTTGAATGAGTTACATAATTCGTATTCATTTTAATGTATGATTGTTTAAATGTAACTACGAGTATAAAGAATGGGTGCACATTATAAGCAAATATCTGTAGCAATAGCAACAAGTCGACGTCAAAAATTGGGCCTTTAAACGTTTTTGATGATTCAAAGACAAGTAATGGGAAAAGGACGAAAAAAGATGACAAATTGCGAACAGCTACTAACCGCTTTTATGACAGACTAGCTTCCGCCCGCGACTTCGTCTGCGTCGACCCGGGATAAAAACTATCTTTAATTTTAATCCAGACTATAAACTATCTTCGTGCTAAATTTCATCCATACGGGTTGAGCCGTTTGGGCGTGATTGAGTAACAAACATCTAAACATCCAAACTTTCGCATTTATAACAATCATCGTCATCGTCATCATATCAGCTTAAAGACGTCCACTGCTGGACATAGGCCTCCCCCAAAGAGTGCCAAAGTGACCGTTTATAATATTAGTAGGATAATATAAGGGATGAGACCAATAAGTAATGTGACCACAGAATTTATTTCACAACGAATTTCACAGATTTTTTCAATCCTATCTTAGTGTATGTTGTTACGGGAAAATACTTCACTGTCGGATACCAGCGTCATCTTTTAGTATGTTGTTGCATGTCTCCTGGACCCCTAAACTACCCGGAGACAGTCTCTAAAGATTCAATCTCCAGAGGAATGACGTCATCAAAATCTCCGCGTGCGCTCTGTACAGTCGAGTTCTCCAATATATGTACACTTTTTTACCAACTCGAATGCGGCCGCTAACAATTAGTATGCAAACGCGTTCGATTAGGTAAAAAAGTGTACATATATTTATGAACTCGACTGTACATGCACGCGTGGGTTATTAAATTAAAGCTACTTAAATAGTTTTTTCTATTATTTTTTTCATATTATATGTATTTCAATACATACGCAAGTTTAGAGCTATATGCAAAAGTATCATCATCATCAAATCATCATATCAGCCGAAAGACGTCCACTGCTGGACATACGCCTCCCCCAAAGAGTGCCAAAGTGACCGGTCCTGCGCCACCCGCAAGGAAGCCTTCCGGTACGTGGTCGCCACCCCCCAACGGCCATCGGTTCTACGTGCCCGGCCCACCATGCAAAAGTATAAAAAAGTAAAATAAAAATCTACATTTAACACTGAGATAAGATAGGTGAGATTCATTTATTGTCAAAACTGTGTACAAATACTTAGATCACATCTTAAATATAAAGTCCAACAGTTTGCCCATTTTGCGTGTGCAATTGTAGGTACAGTCAGCATCAAAAGTAACTGCACAAACGAAGACGTCAAAAGTCTTTATTAAGAGGCTCCCATACGCCAATGACCTTCGATCTGAATCCCTTGGTTTTGTAATGTTTTTGTAGCTTATTATATTAACAACAACGGCTTTAAGCAATATAATATCCCATTATTTACTTCAAAGTTCATAGTTTTTGAGATATTTGACATCAAAGTTGAGCAATTTTAGGCCAAAAAACTAGTTTTCTGGCCATAACTTTTGTGTTAATTGGTTTAAAATGAAAACCAGTTTTTAGAGACGTCACAGACGAACCCAAATATGTAGATTTCGTAGATCTTTCACGTCAATAGAGATACGAAATAAGTGTTTTTTTAGACAATGTTTAAAAAAATCATACAAATTTAAGTATTAATTTGTTTCAAAATCCGGTCAGTCAAAATGGAGATAAAAGATTGAAGAACCGATAGCCGTTTGATTTATGATTCTATCTGTAGTGCAAAAGTAGTAGATACGATTCAAAACTTGTCAAAAATCGATGAAAACCTCGGGTAGCCCCTTAAAAGGGAATAAGAACTTTTGACGTCTTCTTTGGCGTAGTTACTTTTGATGCTTACTGTATGACACAGCACATGACAACATATTTTTTTTCGCTATTTAATAAAGTTACAGCACACGTCATAATGTGCAAGACGGTCATTAAATTTGCGTCACTCGCGAGTGGGACATCACTCCGTAGATCGTTGACCCATTTTTTGCGACTTGTTCGCCTAAATTGGCCAAGTCACGATTACGAAGCAAAGTGAGGACAGTTATTAGCAGGTTTAAAGGTGATTATATGAGTAACGTTATTTTGAACAAATGGTGGCAAATACGCATACGGCCTGTTTGTAAGCAGAAACCTTAGCAATATAATACTACAGGAAATTACGGCTTTGAAAAAAATTAAAATGCGTTTTTTTTGTTGATTTCATTTTGAAATGTTATTCTAAGATGCTTTATTCAAGAATCCGAGAAACTTTCCACCCGGAAGTAATTATGTAGAATTAAATGAAGCATGCATTGCCTTTTTTTGTATGATTTATTATTGAATATTAGGTATAGAGCAAACGTAAATGAACCAAAATAAAGACAAAAATATTTTCTAATATTTTTTCTGACTTTTCAGAAGCTAGTTAATTAATCATTTATTGATGTCTGAAATTTTGTCGGATTCTGTCGCTGGGTAACTATTTAATTGATAATATATGGGTAAGGCCGTTATTTCTTGTTCCTGATTACGCAGTTTAAATCGTCTACATTTTAATCTCTTCCAGTGTGTTACGCCAAGCCATATAAATGGATTACTAATATTCGTAACACACTGGAATTGATTAAAATGTAGACGATTTAAACTGCTTAATCAGGAACAAGAAAGAACGGCCTTACCCATATCCGTTACACATAAAACATAAGCTATTATAAATTATATTCAAACTTGTAATTTTTTTCCATACAAGTTGACAGTTCATTGACTGGTCTAATAAGCACTTGCAACTGCAGCATGGCTATCCTATCACAGCACTGCATCGCGGCGAGACTATTCGTCTCTTTCTAATTAGAACGCTTAGAAAGAGATAGAAACTTAAATCCATATCTAAACATACAAACTTTCTCATATTAATAATTGTATGCTTCATATACATGGAGTACTGTTGCCACCTCTGGGATGGATCCGCTAAATATCAGCTAGCCGCCTTGGATTCGATTGATGGGCGTGCCAGGAAGCTCATTGGTGACCTAAATTTAACTGAGGCTAAAATGCAAAGACTGGAACACCGTAGAAAGGTTGGCTGCTTATCGGTGTTCTACAGGATACATTTCGGAGAGTGTGCGCTAGGATTACACGAATTAGTCCCGCCCTCACCATTTCGCCATCTTGGGACTAGGCGCGGACGCGGGTTCCACCCTTATGTTGTTGACTTACCACTGATTCGCACGAAGCGCTTTGCTTCCAGTTTTCTCGCGAGGACAGCCACAGAGTGCAACTCGCTTCCGGCAAACCTTTTCCCAGTTACATATAACTTGGATATTTTCAAGACGAGAGTGAATAGGCACTATACAGTGTGTCTCTGACTTAGGGGCTTTAAATGCAAATGTCCATTACGGTCCTGAAACTGAACCACTTTTGTTCCGCAACTTTGTAAAATAACTATTATTTCTATCATTTATTCGTGTTTGAACTTTAACTGTACCATCAATGTATTGCAAACACGGCCTCATTATTTGACATCCATGACACTGACAAGTATGAAAACTAACTAATGGATGATGTACATCGAATATTTTATTTTATTTGTATGGAATAATGAAAATATAAAAAGAACGTATTTTTGAAAAGTTGTTCCGTTTAAGGAGCATAATTGACATTTGCATTTATAGCCCCAAAGTCAGAGACACGCTGTATAGGTATGCATGTAACACCCTCGACCTCATCATCACTTACCATCAGGCGAGATAGGGGTCAAATGCGTACCTATACTCAATAAAAAAAAAAAAAAAAAAAACATTCTACGAACCCAAAACATACATATAAAACCTACCTACCTTTAAAAGTTACTTCATGGTCTCATGCCCACTGGTTAAATTTGCGTACCACAACGACCAACACGGCACGCAAACACGGGCAACGTTCCGGACCTTGCGCGGACAAACAGACAGACGGACGGCCTCGCGGGCAACCTGTTGGTGAATTCAATACTCATACTCATGCTCATACTCATACTTTATTGGTAATAGGTTTCTACTGATTTTCCCCGCTATTCTGTAACTTATTTTAACCATCCCTCATCGTTCACCACACGTGTGTGCATCCCAAACACGTGCCTAAGGCACTTGTCCCACCGCTGGCGAGTAGCGAGTACTCTCATAGTAATTCTTCCTCGCTTTTAATCGCTTGAGCGAGTAGCGAGTAGTAACACTCGCTTACTCGCCGGCTGAAACCAGGTATGCGCATGTTCGAACAAAACGGCTGCCTGGTACCGTTTTGACACCCCGCGCCCCGCCCTAATCCCCGCATAATGGCAATGGCACTCATTCTGTGGGGCCATTTTGCGGCGCTACTTAGACTTCTATGGTTTTTTCGTTTACTGCCTTACAAAAGGAAAATGTAGGCATGACAATAAGTTTTACATTTTTTCTGTCTACCCTGTCTAAATACTCTGTGCACCCTCGCTGTTCGTCGCTTTTTAGGGTTCCGTACCCATAGGGTAAAAACGGCTGTCTGTCTGTCTGTCCGTCTGTCACCAGGCTGTATCTCATGAACCGTGATAGTTAGACAGATTACATTTTCACATGTTGAAGGCTATGACCTTTTCAATCGATCCTTCTTACTAAATAAGTCTAAACAACATATTCGTCCGTTTGGCAAGTAATGTTTACTAGGTCCAATTGCAATGGGTCAGCCATCAATTTTGTAATCAGGGTGGTATGGTTTAAACCCATGAGAGTGGTGCCTCGCCAATTATGATTACATGATTAGACAGCCAATGATACATAGCCATTATAATTGTTGGCGGGGCTCCCTCACATTGGTTTAGCAAGGGGTAGAATATTTAGTAAAACAAAGTAATATAAGTACTTACTCGTATATTGTCACAAACCTCACTTTAAACTTACACAGAGTATTTGCCAAGTATCTTCACTTTTGCACTGCTTAACGACCAAAGATGAACTGCCCAAGTCGGCGCCATGATGATTATTTTATATTGAACAGAAATGGCGGCAACCGGAAGTTCATATTTGGTCGTGATATTGACAAATCAAAACAGAGGATTTCAATGACTAATTTATGGTGTACGAGTCTTAAATATTTAAAAGGCATTTTAAACAATTGTTAACACACAGATGATGTACAACAGACATGATTTTTTTGCCGTTTTTATAAATAATGGTACCTACTCCTCGCGGGTCCGACTTGCACTTGGCCGGTTTTTTCCTGACACACCGCTCTGCTACTTTGCACAGCTCTGGTGTATACCTACTCATCCCTGGGGCACAACCGTGAGCCCTAGCTGGGAGGATGGTGATGCTTGTTTGCCACCCTCGGGTATTAAAAGAGAACTGCTTACAGTATACCGTGTGTCGGTCTAGGAGCGAGTTCAGCTGCCCATGACTACCATCCGGCGTTTCTCTCGCCTTGAGCGCTCGTTGGCATGCGCAAGCGCCGGCGGTTACTTCACGGCCTTGCCGACACTTACATACATAATATACGAGTATCATATGTTGATATACATTTTATTGAAGCTGAAAGTGTTGGCGACGACCATTTGTGCTTGGTCGGTAGTGATCCTGCCTACAAAGCTAAGTCAGTCAAGTTGCCTCAGTTCGTGTTGCACAGGGCGGTTCCACAACACTTCGAGAGCTCAAATACCACGGGCCAACCAGCCCCCCAATTCTGTAACTTGTTTTAAGCACACCTCAACGCTTACTTCAAATATATCTTGACACCGCGATGCGTAGTAACTAAGCGTAAGTAGAGGTCTAGTTTCGTGACGGGTGACCGGCGGGGTGAGCCGCATTAACGCGTAGCGAATAACAGCCCAGTTGCCTCTTGGACACTGCAACTACGCGTCGTTGCTCTGCTACTAGAGGTCCTAATATATGTTGATAAAGGTTTTATAGAAACTTATTTATTCACGGAACTTTTCGAAAGCACGTTAGTACAAATCAACTGTCGTTTTCCCGTAGAAAAAGTGACATTTAGACCTACCTGGCGCACGATGCGCTACGTGATCGACGTGCTAGACTTGGATACATTTAGACCTACCTGGCGCACGATGCGCTACGTGATCGACGTGCTAGACTTGGATACTCGTATCCCTTTCACACTATTTTTCAAATCAATAAAGGGTGCCGCAGGCGTCCATATCCTACGGTCTCTGCGCTCTATCAGTTAGTCGTGGTATTAAAATAGATTTGTTGTTGTGCTCTAATAATGATACGATATGATACGATGTTAAAACAGGTCAAATCGATCGATCGAACCTTGCGGTTTTCCTCATTGTCATATGACAATCGTACATCGTATCATATACCTATTTCCTGTATGTGATTTGGATTACAATGCTCATCTTCAGAATGTATAATATCGTAAAATTATTATATTTATGATATCCTCGCTTTCCCTCTTTGCTTCACCCTAGTGAAAGGCGTTTTGCAAAACGCACGAGAACCGAGATTATTTTTGGTACTAGATAGAAAATGTTAAGTAGGTATAATGTGGCCTATTTTACTCTCTGCTTTAACTATGCTTATTCTTTGGTGACGTAAAAAGTTTATTTAGGTCGGTGTGACGTTAGGCGGAACTTCAACGACCTATATCTTCATAATTTTTTGTTTTATTGACAAACAAAAAAATACGTCTCCATTTTTTTTTATCTAACTGACGGACTAAATTTTTGTTTTTACCAGGAAAGTACCCAATTGTCTTTCTACGCTTACATTTTATAAACACACGATTCATTGAACGCTGCCACGTGAAAGTTAACCCTTCTCACGTCATAATCAGCAGATTTATAATCTGCACCAAATGAAGCAGATTATAAATACTGAGGATTAAATAACGAGGAGTCACGCCACATTCAAATCAATCACATATGTCATTCGATATCGAAGGTCTTTTAACTAGGACGAGGGTTTGGCCCACTTCGGGCGTATGACCAAATGTTTGGCCAAAATGGCGCGTGCGTCAAATTACATTTGAGATTTTTCAAAATCTCAAATGTAATTTAAGAGAGATTTTAAGAAAATATTCAAAATTGTCCATTTAAAAAGCAACTCTACTGTCAAGATGAAAGATTCCAATTTCAATGTCAATATTATAAAAAAACCATAGGTAAGTACATTATAATCATTAAAGGACTGACCTAACTGGGGCTTGACTCCTAGGCGTTTCTAAAGTTTAACACATTGGTAATCTCCGGAACAACTCATCTGATTTCTATTATTTTTCTCACCAGTAGGTACAATTGCAGTATTTTATCTCGTGGCTTTGCCTGTGCTCTTTGTAACACGCGGGTGGAGGCACGCGGGTAGCTTATAAACATACATCGGGGTTTTCGGAGCGGGAACGTTTGACATTAGCCAAAGAGTAGGTATTTACTTAAAAACAGATCGTACCCTAGTAGGTTTCTACCGAATGAATAATTGATTGAAAAATAAATAAAGATTAATCATACATATAGGTACATATTTTATATTGGTCATTCATTATCAACCTCTTCAGTTAAGTCTATTCATTTATAAGAAAATGCTTCATAGATATCGAGCGTCAAGATTGACATTGTATTAGACACCTATTGTCAACCGTTACCCTTGCTTGTCTAGTAGATAAACTTATATGCAATTGTATTTTAAAAAACTGTAAATAATCAGTCAACACAAATATGCCTCCGAGAAAAAAAACTCGTTACGAGTTTATGCGTTCGTGGATAGAAAATAATCCAGA
Source organism: Epinotia ramella (assembly GCA_947578815.1). Taxonomy (NCBI): domain Eukaryota; kingdom Metazoa; phylum Arthropoda; class Insecta; order Lepidoptera; family Tortricidae; genus Epinotia; species Epinotia ramella. The sequence goes on from OX388221.1 coordinate 2,050,598, forward strand.
GATAGAGGTTCGAGATTCTTTATTATTTTGCACCAAGTGCAATGTGAGCTTCGCTCAAACGAAATCTAGTGTAACGCGACATGTCGCATCTAATAAACATACAGGTATGAAATATGATTTCAATAGTGAGCTCTTGAAATTTGTTGTGGGCTGTAATATACCATGGACGCAGGTAAACAATCCGATATTTAATGATTTTATCGAAAATTGTGTTACCGGTAAATTTGGAAAAACTGCAAAAGTTCCTTCGGAATGTCAACTGCGACGGGAATATTTAAATAAAGCTTACGATGAAAAAATGAATAAAATACGGAGCGAGCTAAAAAATGAATATATATATGTGAGTGTTGACGAAACCACGGATGATTGTGGTCGTCAAATAGCTAACGTAATAGTGGGAGCATTACGTGATGATCACATTGGCACTCAACACTTGATATCCAGTAAACGGTTAGACAGCACGAACAATGTATCAATATCCAATACGGTCACAAGTGCTCTTGATGAATTATGGGGTGCTAACCATAATAATCACAATAAAGTACTTTTACTTTTAACTGACGGTGTGGGCTACATGCTAAAGGCTGGAAGAAATTTAAAATGTATTTTTCCCAATCTTTTGCACGTCACATGTTTGGCTCATGGTTTAAATAGAGTGGCTGAACTAGTAAGAAAACTTTATCCAGATGTGAATGATTTAATCGCAAATGTTAAGAAGACATTTTTGAAATCTCCTAAAAGAATACAAAAGTTTAAAGAAATGCTCCCCGGAGTGCCTTTACCACCTCGACCAACAATTATTCGGTGGGGAACCTGGATAGAAGCTGCAACGTATTACAGGAAACATTACGATGAAGTGAAACGTGTTCTAAATACATTCAGTCCCACCGAAGCCCAGAGTATTAGAAAGGCAAAAAGAGCGTTTGGAAATGCAAATATAAAAAGCGACTTAAATTTCATAGCAAATCATTTGATGACTATCCCAAATGCTATTAAAAAACTACAGGATGCGAAGCTGTCCATCAGCGATAGTTTAAAAATAGTTCATGAAACCTATAGAGATGTTTCCAAATTAAACATGAGCGTAAAAGGAAAACAGATTTATGATAAACTGAAGTTGGTGTTAAAGAAGAATTCTGGCTATAGCACACTAAAAATTATAAATGAGTTGGTACAAGGCAAAGAAATAGAACTTCAATCTCAAACTTCTCGTGCATCAATTGATTCCTAAAAAAAATTTAAATATGCACCTATTACAACTGTCGACGTGGAAAGATCATTTAGCTCCTTGAAATGGATATTTACAGCAAGACGCCGTAGATTAACTGTCCCAAATATAGAAAAAATATTAATAGTTTATTCTGAAAATCGTGTCAACTATTCAATTTACAGCAGGTAATTAATTAAAGTTATTTTAATTGTTACCTTATAAGTTATAAGACTTTTACGGAAATTAAAATAAAACTTTGTCACAGATTGTATACAACTCACAGAGAGGTAGTTATTCATTAGGCATAATAAGATATTTTCTTAGACTAACATATCTGTTTATCTCTACTCTTTCTCAAATCATTCCCGCTCCGAAAACCCCGATGTATGCTTATAAACATCTCACATTTCTCCAATTCCTATGAATTGTGATATATACCCTATAATATTAAACGAGCAATATTTGTATATGAATACCTTATATACCTACTTATACATATTTGTAATCATTTAATCAAGTGCTCGAAAACGGCTCTAACGATTTCAATGAAATTTGGAATGTATAGATGTTTACGGCAGCGAAAGATCGAGCTAGCTGCTCATGCCTGGGAAAATTCGTTTTATCCGTATTTTTTTCAAATTTCACCCGAACAGAGCTCGATAGCCCAGGGATTTTATTTTATCCCGTAAAAGTATTTTCCATTTTTTTTTTGTAAAACGTCCAGTTTTTTTAATTCAACATGCTTTGCATGATTTTGAAATTTATTGAAGTGAAGTGATTCTTGAATCAAGGAAGTATTCATTTAACGAATTAATTACTCATCTTTATTCTGCAAGCAGATGCTGCGACTTTCTGTCCGCTTCGAAATAGGCCGGTACAAACTCAAAATTTTCAATTTATACACGTATTGTCGCATGAGAATACTTTTGCTGGTTCAAACTAGCTTCTATTATCATCTCTCTGCTCTAAACTATGCTTCGTTATTAGCTTACTGTACAACCCGATCGAACTGCTCCTATATTTAAACGAGCGCCAGTTACAGAGTTAATCAAATCAAATCAAATCAAATCAAAACATTTATTCTTGACAAACACAACACAGATAATAAAAGAAATAAAATAAAAGGAACATTTTGCTTTGCCACGAAATGGACCCAGCTCAGCATGTTGCTAGCTTTGCAGCCAGCGCTGGTCTTCCGCTGGGTCCATTCGGTGAGAGCACGGAGTGTAACATACAAACAATTTAAGAAAATATATACTTAACTAAAATACAAAGATAAAAACACACAAAAAAGGAATAATCAGATTTTTATTAATAAATAGTAATGGGTAGCGCTTGCACCGTGCACCGCCTTTATTAGCTTGTAAGTACAAGAGCCGACCGCCGTTCAGCAAAGGTCGTTTGCGCAATGCTTGCGGCACACTGACCCGCCGTCGGTGTTATGTCACGAACCTGCCGACACACTGGAAAGCTGCTATGATAAAATACCGGATAAATGGAGTTTCATTTGAGTACAACCAGTTGCATGGAATTTGGGTGGAATCCTTTGGGGATCGTTGGTTTGACCCTTAATTTAGCAGTGTCCATCCGGCCGTCTTTTTGTTTTTTTTGGCTGACCAGAATCGTTGGGGCTGTTCTACGTGTCACCTAGGCTTGAAGTATGGACTTTCGCAATTTTTTCTCAAAATAAGGGTGGCCAAGGAAATAACTCAGTTTTGGGTCAAATCAAAACAAATCAAATCAATTATTTATTCTGCAAATAGGCCACAGGGGCACTTTTACATGTCAAACGGTAATTTACAATAAAATAGTAATCTTACACAATATTTTTTTTTTTTTTTTTTTATTAAGTATAGGTACGCATTTGACCCCTATCTCGCCTGATGGTAAGTGATGATGAGGTCGAGAGTGTTACATGCATACCTAGATAGTGCCTATTCACTCTCGTCTTGAAAAGATCCAAGTTATATGTAACTGGGAAAAGGTTTGCCGGAAGCGAGTTCCACTCTTTGGCTGTCCTCGCGAGAAAACTGGAAGCAAAGCGCTTCGTGCGAATCAGTGGCAAGTCAACAACATAAGGGTGGAACCCGCGACCGCGCCTAGTCCCAAGATGGCGAAATGGTGAGGGCGGGATTAATTCGTGTAATCCTAGCGCACACTCTCCGAAATGTATCCTGTAGAACACCGATAAGCAGGCAACCTTTCTACGGTGTTCCAGTCTTTGCATTAATTTAATTTAATAATTTAAAATTATATACAACGTGTTAATAATATAACGCAAAACCTGAAAACAGTTTGTTCAGAATCGAGCATAGAATGCGAAAAAAATAAAAAATAAAATTTTTGACAAGATTTATTTTTTACATTTGTATGGAGTGTTGGCCGACTGGGGCGACCTGCTCCATACAAATGTAAAAAATAAATCGCGTCAAAAATTTTATTTTTTATTTTTTTCGCATTCTACTCTCGATTCTGAACAAACTGTTTTCAGGTTTTGCGTTATTTTATTAACACGTTGTATAAAAGGTTAACAAACTAAATGTCACTAAGTTAATGTAAACAAAACAAAATTGCAAAATATGACCATTACATTCGATTAAGATCTGTATCAGCATTAACAGAAGTTAATGATATTATTCAGTATTCCAGAGATGTATAAGGTCTCTGAGCGTCCAAATACAATTAATAATTATTCTAATATTCTAAGAGATGTATACGGTCTCTAAGCGTCAAAACAAAAAAGGAAAATTAATGTTATATTGTCAGAGATGTACAGGGTCAATAACAATAAAACGTGTCAAGATCAGAATGATGTCTCTCGTCAATACGATAATAATAATAATAACACTAGTATTTAAGTAGTTAATTAGGTACTATGCCCTTGCAAGCATGAACCGTCCGGACTCCACAAACAGGTGTTTGACAAATACCCTAACGTAAATTCAGGTAAATAATGTCGACCACAACGCTAACTACAGTAAAAAAATCAACAACGCGTCTGTTTATTTGAAATACCTAATTTAATATTTAAGAAAGTCTGCAAGTAAAAAGGTAATTGACGGGTACTACCCGTTTATATAATTAATGGAACTAGGTTTGTTCAAGTATATTACAAGATATTTATTTTATTTCTGTATGTGACCATGTCTTTCCTAAATAAATAAATAAAAAGTTTGGACCATAATTGTGTTTAGTACCTGAGTTTACGGAACACAAATACTGACGTATGTGCAAGTATTTATTTATATTAATTATTGAAGTTCGCTTACCTATCAAAGCTAAGCCATGGGCAAGACCGAATATGCAAGTTCCCTAGTTTTTTATTTTATTTTTATTACAACGACGGTGGCAAACAAGCGTACGGCCCACCTGATGACTCTTGATATGTTTGAGGATTCGCCATGTTGACAGCTGAAGGAACTTAGCTTAGGTAGCTTGGTGTAGATGGAAGACAGTAAGACTTTTTATTAAAACAAAACAGTGTGCATACATATGCGACACTCAATCTGTGAAGTTCCCTTGCGATTAAGCATAAAATAAACAAATGAAATTAGTCACAGTAAACGTGAAGTAAGTCACAACAGCTGACTCGCCCACGTTCGTTGTTTAGCTTCGTGTGCGCTCGTTTGCGATTTCATTGTCTGGTTAGTAGGGTTGGCACTTGGTGGTGGTGGCAATGGTGATTATCGGAAGAGTCTGTGAGGTTGTAGCTTTATAAGTAGGGGGTAATCTCTGGAACTAAGCATCCAATTTAAAAAATACTTCACCAGTTTATAGAATGGACCTTCCCGAGATATACATATTTTATCTCAGTTACTAATTTGTACCTATCACGACTCTTTAATAGCTTCCTTTTATATTGTTTTTTAAATTATTTGATTAATCAAGTCATAATATTTTTGGACATGATATTATGCAACATTAATTTCACGTGACATCCCTATATCCAGTGCGTGAACATAATTTATTTGTAAACAATAAGTTATCGATGCATGCCTTCTTTATATCGTATGAATTAAATACGATCTTGCAATATTTTTAGTGAATAGACTTCGTAATCTTGCAATAGACTTCGCTTAACCGCTGTCTTGCTGTTGCCCGCATTTTATAGAGAATCCCGGTGGAGCCACGGCATTTTAATACCTCTTTTAATATTAGTTTAGATTAAACCTGCTGACCTCAATATCTAAATTGGTATTAACAACTCATCTCAAAAGATTATAATCAATACATAATGCAATAATTTTGTCTGTTCTTTTCGAATATTTGAGCAAGTTATATCTAATTATACTCTTTAATCTTAAAATGGCGCACATTTATACAAAAGCATCCTGTTTACATTTAAATTTTGTTAAATTGCATTGTTTGCATAATTAAACATCTTGTTAATTGTTCGCATTTCCTATCGCACATTATTTAAAGTATGCATGTGATTTCCTTAATCACATCTACTTAGCTAACGATATAGAAACCGACTTGCGAGCATCAGACAGCCTGCGAGCTGTCTCGCGGCGAGATAGACTACCCTAGAAGAAAGATAGTGGGGTTCGTAACGATGGCTATAAATATTTTTGACATAATATTACTCGCAATAACGCTCATCTGATATAATTCTCGAGTTGTATAACAACAATTGATATATTTTAATATGGTATAATTATCATTTTATATAACGATAATTTGATATAATAATATTTAATAAAACATACATTAAGTATAATGCATATTTGCTATATTGAACATTGGATATAATGCTCATTCCGTCTAATGTGCAGTTGATATAATCAAGCCAGGGTAGCTAGAAAAAGGGGACCTCGGGGGGTGAAGCCCCCCGCAGTAAAAAAAACACTTGCATCAATTGTACAATTGGTAGGTTAGGTTAGGGTTCACTTGTGTCCCTTAGAGCGGAAATAGGCACCCCGCGAAGCCGGGTGACGTCGACACGCTGGCGGTTGGGTTAGGTTAGAACGGAAAAAAAATAGTTTAGCTTAGGTAAATAAAACGCAATTTGCACATAATTTGCAATTTGTAAATTGCCTCAGGCGCTATAATTTTAATAAAATTGTACCGCTTGATCATTATACAATATAAGATGTATATTAAATAAGAATTATAGTCAATGATGGTTATAAGAAATAAGCGTTATACCGAATGATAGTTATACTAAATAAAAATATTTATTTTGATATTATACCAAACGTTTATTATATACAATGAATGATTCTAGCCTTTGAAATTATATCAAAAATGGTTATATCCAATGAAATTATATTATTTGTTTTTATACCGATCATTACACACCCAAGATATTGACTTTATAGACTTTTAGCTTCTGCCCGCGACTCCATCCGCGTGGAACTCGTTTATACGTAGCACCATACAAACTTTCATACCCAATATCACCCCCTCCGGGGAGGGTTTCCGGGATAAAAATTATACTATGTTCTTCCCCGGGATTCAAACTATCTTCATACCAAATTTCATCTCAATCGGTTCAGTGGCTTAAGCGTGAAGAGGTAACAGACAGACAGACCGACAGACACACTTTCACATTTATAATATTAGTATGGTCTAGCTTCTGCCTGCGACTCCGTCCGCGTGGAACTCGTTTATATCGTAGCTCCATACAAACTTTCACCCCCCACCTCCCCCTTGGGGGATGATTTCCGGGATAAAAACTATCCTATAATGTCCTTCCTCAGGACTCAAACTACTCGTATCTCTATACCAAATTTCATCCAAATCGGTTCAGCGGTTAAAGCGTGAAGAGGTGACAGACAGACAGACAGACACACTTTATAATATTAGTATGGATAGTATGGATTAGTCTATCTATCACATAGCACGTAGAACCGATGGCCGTTGGGGCGGAAAGGTTCTCAAGTGGCGACCACGTACCGGAAGGCGTGGCGTGGGTAGGCCCCCCGCAAGGTGGACTGATCACCCGGTGAAGGTTGCGGGAGTCCGCTGGATGCGGGTGGCGCAGGACCGGTCACTTTGGCACTCTTTGGAGGAGGCCTATGTCCAGCAGTGGACGTCTTTCGGCTGATATGATGATAATGATGATGATGAGTCTATCTGGCAGCGAGGCAGCTCGTGCATCGTGTTGTGTTAACTGTGCTGATAAAAAACGAAAAGCGACGCTAGATGTTATTAGTTATTAGGCACTCGTAATAAGTAAGATTATCAATGTCAACTCTTACCACTTTTCTCAGGGTCCCATAGAAACAACAGAAAACTACAGTGAAAACGTAAACCACACTTTTTTTAAACGAAGAGAGTTGCATTTGTTGAAGCCGTTCGATTTTATAACAAATGAAAATTCAAACTTATTATGCCACTTGGTTTAAATTCTGTTGTATGATCTTGTATGCGGTCTTAAGAGGTTAGGATTCGTGTAAAACATATTATCAGCAAAAATGTTTTACACCTGTAAATAATAGTTTGCCAACTGAACATTGTGCGATAACAATAACTAAAAGGTTATATAAAGATGAGAACTGAGCCGTGAGACGCTGCAATAATGCACTATTAGGAAGCTAAGTATAGCGTTATGTTATACAAGTACAAGACATGTTTTCCGCGACGCCTACGCCAAATATGTCACTGCGCAACGAATGTGATATCTTCATTAGTCAGGCGAAGCGGAATCGGTATGCGGTATTTTGTAGCATGCAGTATTACATTCGCTGTCCCGCGCTAATCTGGTAGGACTCGTATAAATGAGGCGCAATAAGGAATCTGTACTGACTTGACTCAGTGTGGTAAAAAAAAAGACAGTGCCGGCAGAATTGAAAACTTGCGTCCGTCAAATCTCGGGATTAGGTGCCAAACCCGGTCCCGGGGCTCCTTTACCCCCCGTTCCCGACATAGTAGAAAGAAGTAGTCTGTCGGGACGTTTTTGTATCGTGTGTCGTCGCCTCATACAAATTGGTGTCCGACAATTGTGCTTCATATAAAATGTCTGCCACTACGACACATGATAAAGAATCGTCCCAACAGACGACATAGTGGGAACTTGGGCTTAGGGTAGCCGGAAAAAATGCTAGGAGGATGACGATAGTCGAAACATGCCTCTTTTTAAAGGATGTACAGTCGAGGAAATTGAATGTTTAGTACTTTTGGACCTTAACGTCATTCAAATAGAGTTGACATGTGCCAAACTTTAATTTTCCTCGACCATACATGCTATACCAGCACGGTTAGCACAAAGGGCGCGCGAGCTGTGTGTATGTAGACTACCTGGCTCTTTCTAATGATAACACTTAGAATGGGACGGATTGTCCATCTCGCCGCGAGACAGCTCGCGCGGCGTCTTGTGCTAACCGTGCAGTGCGTGTCGGTACCGAAATATGATGAGTAGTATGATCTGCAGTCACATTAAAGTATTAATTAAGGTTGCACGTGCCAAATTCGCGTTAAACACGTAACCTTCGTGTGGCAAGCGTTATATCACATACGAGGTGTTCCAAACACGAAAGATAATATGTCAATACTAGTATAACACATATATAACACATTTTGGACGGCTGTGGGCTGTGGACAATGTAGGTCATGATCTTGCGTGAAATCATGTGTTGATTATGTTTTATAACTTATTGTTTGAAGTTCGTTATAGTGTGTGATGACAACAGCATCGTAAGACCCGGTCTGAAGTATGTTAAGTTTTTAACCCGCATGGAAACTTGATATACCACCTCACCTCACTGGATCCACAGAAAACCAGCGCCGTTGGCACTGCTGTGTCAACTGCATTGCTGAGTGGAGACCTTTTCGGTAGCACATCCCTATTTGTTAGTTCTTAAGGTGCATTATGTGAATGTATGTGTAATGATGTGTTATCCGAATAAATTTCTATTCTATTCTATATAGAAAGGAAGAAGGAACGAAAATTGAATTCGAGACAAAAAACAACCCAGCGCATGGTTAAAAAGGAGTGACAGACAAAGCGTTTTGTCACAAAACGTTTCTATCTCAGCATAATGCAGGCATCACTGCCAGTGCTGATCTTCCGATACAATGTAGCATAAGTATTTCCTCTCATGTATGAAACAACCATGCCCAGGCACAGTGATTATGAATACCATTTAATTGGAATACGTATTGTTGTGTTCTGAGCTTTGGCGCTTGTAAATTTGAATTAGCGCCAGATGCAGAGTTAACTCGACCGGGTAGTAGGTTGGTCGGGTCGTATGCTTATTCGCCACCATATTTATAAAATCATTTTGAAAACTAACTCCTAAAGCTACCAATTATACTAGAGATGTACCGACTAGTCGCCGACTAGTCGGGAAAACCGACTATCCGACCTCATTTTTAGTCGGCGACTAGTCGGCAAAATGTGCCGATTAGTCGGCACTTTATGGATCACAGAAAAACGAGACATACATTATGAAACATGCAATTTTTTACCATTCGTTTTATATTTTACTCAAAACAGATTTAATATCACATTTGGTACTTTGACGCATGCAGACAGCGCGACGGCAAAGCGAAACGAAGTTTCCCGATTGCACCCGAACTTAGCCGAAGACCACGATCGGCCTAGCCGACTAGTCGGCTAGTCGGCTAGTCGGCCAAACCCATAGTATTATACATGACCCTTTTCTTGACGTTGTATCTTATAAGATACCTATTCTTTTTGCATTTTTTCTAAGACAAATAGGTATCTTATTTTACAAGCCGCAAACAAGGATTCACGATTATTTTTTCCAAGAAATGGGTTAATCTACAATTTTACATCTCTTTCCATAATATTCAGAATACACACACACTATTACATAATGGTCTTTGTGATCGCGTCATATCACTACATCGACGTTTGTATAATACACATCAGTGATTTAAATTACCAGCGACCTTAGCTAAAACCTTAAACCAAGTAGATGTTTGTGCGCAGATCTCATAATCGCTCGGCGAAGGCTAAAGGTGGGGTTCACAGCCTTGTGGGGCCTTCACGCCAGGGCTCTATTCTATACTTATATTATAGAGGAAAAGTACATAATTTAATACAGGTGAAGTGATGACAAAGTTATAAAAACTTCTTATAAACGCGAGAGCGAGAGATTTTTGACTATTTTATCAAAAACCAACGAACGGATTTTGATAAACTTTCCATTGACATAGCTTATAACTCTGAATACTATGGAGGCTATAACACGCATGCCCGCGTCTTCGTAGACAAAAGCAAGAATTTTATAATTATGTACAATCCGGACTATGATACGGATATAGCAATAACAATATCCGGTTATATTACATTGCAATAACATGAATGATAGTTCTTTCAGAGTCTATATGAAAAACCTAACCGACGATTCTACCTAGGTCGTTATAAACAATAGAATACACGACCGAATCAAGTAGGACCTAATCGCTAAAGAACTTGTACTCTTGTTATTCGTTCGCTTTACTCCGTCGGATTACAAGTCCTGTTTGCTAAGGGTAGACTGGGTTTTCCACGTAACCTACGTCTTCACTTAATTGTATGGAAATTATTGACTATTTCACCGATGGTTGGGATTTTGCAGTGATCTCTTTCGTGGAACTAATTGTTTCGTTCGGTATTATTCCATTATGAAGTGTCTGTATACTTCTTTGGTTTTATTTATTAACGAATTAGGTTTATAATTCGATTTAAAATAATGTGCTTGTATACGGAGAAAATAAATAGATCTTTGATAAATCTACTGATATCTAGTGATGCATCGTGGATTGTATTGTATGGTTTTATGATTTTCTTTTCCTAATAAATAAGTAATTTGTAACACTAAAGTAATCAATAAATTGAACAATAGTATAATAAATCAACGCACAGGTATTTCTATAAATAAATTACGAACAGTTCGATACCTCATTCATCAAAAACGGTTCAGTTCAGACTGCCAAAATCATATCCCTTCCTTTGCCGTAGTCGGGCAAAAACATACTGAAAATAATAACTCCCGGGCAGAGATCATTATTCTTGTAAAAATCGTAATAGCGCGATTCAGACATTGACGCACACGCTACAGCGCCTTCTAGCGGCAAATGATTAGCGGCTAAACATTGAATAACCTCTACCCAGAATTACTGTAAAACCCGAAGGTTTTACAACTCGTAGACTGTATTCAGGTCTTTATTTGCCAAAGTACCGGTAAAATCCCTACAATTTACATTACGCTTGATAAAGACAGATCGCTGACGCATGCCAATATTATACTTACTATATTTCCAGTTAATATGCTAAATGACGTCGACTGTGACGTCAGTACCTATTGACGTAGCTGGTGGGTAACCTGTGTATTGATTAGAATCAAGGTTTCCTAATGACCTTTTAAATCATCTTTAGCAGTAAAAAATCGAATGTCTAAGGTTGTTTCTATATTTATTAGCTAAACTAAGTTTTTTTTAATACCACATAGGTGGCAAACAGACGTACGGCCCACCTGGCGATAAGCTGTCACCGAGATGGGTGTTATATGCGTGTTAACTTAAAAGTCAGTTCTTTACTGAAGACCCCATACTGTAGTCTCTCGGGAAAACCTCGGCAGGGACTCATTCCTTGGAGCTTTGCGGGACGAAATGCCTCTGAAACCGATCCTAAGGAACCATTTCCATACAAGATACAAGTAATACATACCTTCGAGGCTTTTCTTTTCTGACTGTTAGATACTAAGCTTACTCAGAGCTTAGGTATAATTAACATTTCTATTTAAACGTCGGGAAACCTAGAGAAGTGAATAAATAAGTTGATTTTATGCGATTAAGTCCCGTTTAGTACAAATAGAATATTTTTTGATGATTTTCTAATGCATTCAATAGATATCGAAAATCGATTGTATTAGCGTGACCAAATGTTTAAGAATGCTGCCCTTCCAGCGCGATATGTAGGTATAATAGACCTTTAAATACTCAGATATTGTTAGAGAGTGTAGATTGTTTACTGTGTGACCATGGCATTAACTATTTTGATCTGCGTCTTGACCTTTAGAAATGTACTCTCATTTACTCCGTACCTACTCTTCAATTCTTCACAGAAATACTTCTATGTCGGGCACTCTTGCCAGAGTGGTCGCTGTTGTGCGACGTTGTGTGTTGTGTGCAGGTGTCGTACGACTAATCACGAACTACTACTAATCGTCTAATCATTTTCGAGTGCTTTCTTGGCAATGTGCTTTAATTTTTGTCGGTTAGAGGCATTGCGTTCGCATTGGACCCACAGAAATACACTCAAGAGCAAACGACTTGGTAATTAGTCGACTTAGTCTTAACGTGTTTTTGTGTTACCTATGTTACAGGTTTTGTATATTGTTATATATGTTAGTCTGTAAGGTATTTGTAAATATGGGCCCTTGTTGCCTGACTAATAAATAAATAAAAATAATCATTATTAAATACAAATAGTACACCTAATTATGCTTGAGTGTAGTTGTGCTAAGGGCCTCAAGATAAGCTGGCTTAATTTATTATTTGATATTAAAGTTACTAAACCAATATGTATCTAAGTGTAACTCTCAGTTTTTTAAACCCTTGTATAGTGCGGTGGCAACTTATGAGGTATTGCTATGCGCATCCGGGCCTAGCTTAGTTTCTTGCTGGACTCTTCTCAGCTTAAGTTAAGTTAACCAGCGGTAAAACTCCCAGTAGCTCGATACAACTTACACCCCAAATTCGGTTGAAACCGTTCAACCAATCTCACTGGAGCGCAAACTCGTAGAGTATTCCAGTGTTTAAACCGCCCCCGCGTGATCGTGCCGGGGTTTCCCCTGGCTTTTCTACAGGCTACTCTGCAACCCGCTTTAATTGGGTTGAAAAACAAGCTACTCTTCCATTGGAGGCAGGGAAATTAAATCCAGACGGTGTAAGGGCAAAATACCTGGAAATCACTTTGACTTATTGCTGAATAACGTTGCATCGCAGTTATTGACGATGGTTGACTTTAAAGAGACATTTTGCACCTTACTCCACCACAATAAGGCGGATGTACACATTTGATGTCGACGGTAGAGTATGTGCATGTAATAACACATCCGACGGACGCGGGGAAAGGAACGCAAGGCTGCGCCGACGCGCTCCATCGGTCGCTCTTCAGTTTTATGTGAGCCTGGTACTTGCCATGACGATACATGCAACGGTACAAACTAACTAAAGTAGCACCTATCGCGAATAAATTGAGAGCCAGCCTTGCGTGGTATGGGCACGTAATGCATAGGGATGAAAGTCATGTAAATTTATGGTTACATGACTTTCTTAAGGAATTTGGAAGGTTGAAACACCCCTGACATTTTAATTTCACAGTTGAGTAGCTCATAACGTCATAACATACCGATTTTGTTAAAACCTAGCTAAGAACCATCTCGAACTCGTCAGCTTTCGGACAAAAGAAACCGCATTATCTTATTACTACTCGATACCTGCGTATGGAAGGTATTACTTTTACTTAAAAAGGGGACACCAGCACATGTTAAAATTAGTACTTAAGAAAACAAATAAATCTTTTTCATTTTCATCTTCGGTCCATTCGTTTACCTACGATGCTACAAACAGACACAGAGATACACATGAAAACTTATAACACCCTTATTTTTGTGTCGGGGGTTAAAAAGAGTATTAGGTATGAATGTGGACGGATGTAAGAGACGAGGTAGGCCAAGGAAAAGGTGGATGGACTGTGTAAATAATAGACGATATAAAGAGATAAGAAATGAATGATGAGATGGACGGCTGACATTGAAGTATGAAATAACCTCTGCGCTGACCCTAAGTAAATGGGTTATGGGCAAGGAAATGATGACACAATAAACATAGTTAAAATCATTTTGATAGATAACACGTTTGATTCAACAAACGCACTTCAATCAGATTCGTTCGAGTTCGGGACCGCCGGGGGTACGATCCATCAGACAGGCACACCGAGCCACAGACACACATGTTAAACTTCTAACACCCCTCGTTTCGTTCGCATTACTAAAGTGTAGCTATTAGTATGTCGGGAGGGAGAGGGTATCATGCACATACTATCCAAGCGAACTCCCGCCCAGCGCTATCGCCCAGAGAAAACAGTTGCCCAAATACGGTCCCTATATGGGACCCTATCAACCAATCAGAATGCGACTTTAGGTTGCAAACGGATCCCGGATTTCTTCATGATGCCACTGAGATTACGCTAAGATGAGGTGGGAAGTTAAAAAACTAAGTACACATCAGATTAAAAAATCACACAGATTAACATTGGCCGCATACCCGCTTTGAGATAGATCAAAGTCCTTTAAATCTTTAGTGACATTGACAATTCTGAGTGTGCTTGACTCTCGAGACGGCAAACAAAATTATTCTTACTTTATATAAATGACAGAAACAAATATTTGACCAAATAAACTCGTGCTAAACAAGAAGCTCGCACGTTTTGCGATCTTCGATTTTATAAAAAAATATGTATGTAAGATACAAATGTGTACGTAATTGGACGTTCTAGTACTGCACAGTAGAAGACTAGTTTTCAAATGTATCTCAATCGAATAAGGTTCAAAGTTGAACATACTTAAAAACTTGAACGTTAGTAAACGTGAGTAGATAACGTCACCAATTTCGAGGGAGCCAAGATGGACACGCAACAATCATTAGTCTGATCAACGAGGAAAATTTATGGAAGAAAACTGGGTAGGTACAATACAATAGTGAAATAACAAGAAATGTTTTCATTTCTCAATACAGAAAACATTGTCATCAGGCGTTGTGTATCTTGAAAAACACCTATTTTTTCTTTATGGGTACAGATCTTTCAGGTTCGGTTATTTCGTTCACTTCACTCTGCATTTTTTAAAGCAAAATTCATGATGTATTTAAGCTAATAAAGCCTGCACGTCTATCATGCGATGGCCGCAACATACTCTCGATTTTTCTCGCACTATATCTCTTGTTCTAAGTGTTGATGACAAAAGTTTCCCCCTTAGTTTTTATTATAAGTCGCGTCCAGATGGCAGCCCTGCCGAGGGAGGTTAAAGTGGGTCCAGACCCCGTATCATGGTCGGCCTTATCACGCGATAAGTGACAAGATAGGAGCGTCGTCTCGTTCTATCGAAACGGTGCCTGCAAATGTCCAGACGTACCTGTCGGAATCACGCGGCGGCCTGTATGGCGAACTGCCATATATGTTCGCCCGTGTCGATGCGCCTTAAGATTCTATATCACCTGAACCGGGAAAAAGATTTTCCACTTTACCGATAAACGGTGACGTAACTTGCATTTTTAAAGCATGTCTTAATCAAGTATATGACCGCCCTGAAGGCCGCTAACAAGTTCAATCGTATTAATAACGGCCACAACAGAAAGGGAAAGCGGCAGAACTGTATCAACTGTGCCGCTCTATTTGCCCGACTTGCGAAACATCGGAAACACTGTATGTAGACTGTGTGAAGGACTTTTCCTCCTGAAAGTTATTTTAACCCTGCGTATTACAGATACCCAAAGCGGAGACGCAGGTTAAAACACCCTTCATCCATCCTGAAGGTCTATTGAATTTAATTTTTGCAATCGTATGAGTAGTTCCGGAGATTCCCTAACTAGAAACTTAGGGCTGGGCTAGGCTAAACACAGAGCTGTCACAATAAAAACTACAAACATAACTACATGACAGCCTCACTTTTCTTTTTTACAATATTGGTATAGAGTAGCTGACCCGCGGCTGCATCCGTGTTGGCTTTTTCTTTATTCTCCTTCCTCCCCAGGGGATGGATTCTACCTTCCATTTTACATTACAATAATTCATTAGTGTAGGCGTGAATAATGAAAACCTAGCTTAACCTAGCGTATGCTCGGGAGGCCAAAGATTATTAAGAAAATTGATTCAGACGTACCACAACCACCAATCACACTATAACAACACGTGGTCGGGCGATAACTTATCCTACTAATATTATAAATGCGAAAGTTTAGATGTTTGGATGTTTGGATGTTTGGATGTTTAGATGTTTGGATGTTTGTTACTCCATCACGCTTAAACGGCTCAACCAATTTGGATGAAATTTTGCACGAAGATAGTTTATAGCCTGGATTAAAATATAGGGTAGTTTATATCCCGGGTACACGCAGACGAAGTCGCGGGCGGAAGCTAGTCACGACAAGAAGTTCTATTCACACGCAACCACTCCAGTACCACAACCACCCTAACGTAACCACTTTTTGCCGCTGCGTTGTGGTAGGGTTTTGGTGCGTGTGAATAGAATGTTCACCACCAGGCCCCGTAGCAGGGATGGCGTTATCACGCGATAAGTGACAGGATAGAGCTTCCGTCCCTGGCTGACACCGTTCGATAGAACGAGACGACGCGCCTATCCTGTCACTTATCGCGTGATAACGCCATCCATGCTACGGGGCCAGGAACACAACAATACATACTTAAACAACAGGTAGTGTTATTACTTCGCCTGAATTCTTCTGTACTTCTCCAGATCGGCTGCTCCAAATATTTATTTATCGTATGGCGGTAACACACTGGTACATAAATATAGACATTTGCAATTAAAACCGGCCAAGAGCGTGTCGGGCCACGCTCAGTGTAGGGTTCCGTAGTTTTTGTATTTTTTTTCAAAAACTATTCAACCTATCAAGTTCATAATAATTTTCCTAGAAAGTTTTTATAAAGTTCTACTTTAGAGATTTTTCTCATATTTTTAAAACTTATGGTTCAAAAGTTAGAGGGGGTGGACACATTTTTTTTTTACTTCTGGAGCGATTATCTCCGAAAATATTAATATTATCAAAAAAATATTATAGCAAACCCCTATTTATTTTAAATACCTATTCAACAATATATCACACGTTAGGACTGAAATGAAAAAAAAAAAACACTCCCCACGTTACGTATAGGGGAGGTACCCTAATAAAAAATATTTTTTCACTTTTTATTTTACCACTTTGTCAACGTGATTGATATACATATTAGTACCAAATTTCAGCTTTCTAGTGCTAACGGTTACTGAGATTATCCGCGGACGGACGGACAGACAAAGCGAAACTATAAGGGTTCCTAGTCGACTACGGAACCCTAAAAATGCTCCAAATATCAGTTCCAAGGCGCTGAATTCTGGGCACTGCGGTGGGCCTCGATCATGCAAACAAAAAATCTCAAATCAGTTTTATACCAGTCCCATCAAGCCATCATAAATATGTTTTTTTATCCCATGACGGTGGCAAGCATTCTACATAATATGGCTTGTCTGACGATAATCAGACACCTAGGCTATGGACGGTTGTGACACTATCCATACTAATATTATAAATGCGAAAGTGTGTCTGTCTGTCTGTCTGTTACCTCTTCACGCTTAAACCGCTGAACCGATTGCTATAAAATTTGGTATGGAGATAGTTTGAATCCCGGGGAAGGACATAGGATAGTTTTCATCCTGGAAATCACCCCCTAAGGGGATGAAATGGGGGGTTGAAGTTTGTATGGAGCTGCGATATAAACGATTTCCACGCGGACGGAGTCGCGGGCAGAAGCTAGTAATATTATAAATGCGAAAGTGTTTCTGTCTGTCTGTCCTCTTCACGCTTAAACCGCTGAACCGATTTGAATGAAATTTGGTATAGATATAGTTTGAGTCCTGGGGAAGGACATAGGATAGTTTTTATCCTGGAAATCATCCCCCAAAGGCATGAAGTGGGGGGTGAAAGTTTGTATGGAGCTACGATATAACCGAGTTCCACGCGGACGGAGTCGCTGGCAGAAGCTATTAGATATTTTAACAGCCGATATTTGACAGCCGTCATCCCGATACAATAAACGTCAATAATGACATTATTTTTACTGGGATCATAGCTGTCAAATATTGAATGTAAGGGCATTTTCATTGAGACATCTTTACAGCTAAAAATGTGACAGACTAATTGTCTCTTTAATGGTAAAATCGCAATTAAATACAATACTATACAGACGCTGCTGACAGTGATACTTTCTAAATGAATTATTTTCTTCTAAAATTACCCTACTATTGTCAACACGGTATTATATTTTAACGATTGCTTAGTCGGCTATAAGACGGGGTATTATATCACTGATCTCATCAATACCGTGCTCGGCTGTTGCATAATAAAAATGTCGATTAGAAATTTTCGCACGTTCTATTGAACGACCTACTTAACAAGATTATTATACAGCGTTTTATCTATATACTAGGTTATAGTGACATACAATATATTATGTCGAAAAAGTACTTATGTATTAGGTAGTTATTAATAATAATGTGCTCTGCTTTTGGGAAAACAGACGCGAGCTAAAGTATGTTGAATTATGATTATTAGTAAGTATTAGCTTATTATTTATTTAACGGAATACCTAGTAAATGAATAGGAATTCCTCAAAGTAACTGACAAGTCTGACGATAATATGAAATTTACGAGTTAAGTTATTTATTGTTCTTAAGAATCTTAAGATACTCGTAAGTATTATTTCAAATACAATTTGCATTGTTTTCATAATTAACTATGACAATTCAATAAGATATATGTAAATAGTTGGATATTTATCATAGGTACGTCATATAATATTATGACTCATATTGTAAAAACCTCTGCTACCCCGAGGTTGCCTGCAAGAGATTGCTTTTTAGCGATAGGACGGCTGTTGTTTACATTTCTCGTTTTTTATACTAAGACGGTGACAAGCAAGCATACGTCCTCCCTGAATGTAAGCAGATACAGTGTCTTATGGACGTTTGCGACTTCAGATAACAAGCGCGTAATCTACCCTTTATTGATTTGAGGATTCGTTGTGTGACAGCTAGAGACAAATGATGGTCCTTCGTTCTCAACACAGCGGATACTCGGGAGCTCTGATCCCGTATCCGCAGGATTTACCTACCACAACCCTGCACATGTCCCCTGGGTGGTGCTAAATGAGCGACAACACTTTCGGCGTATACTACAGATCGCCCTACGATTAAATAAATATATAGCGGGGTTGGTCCTAGTTAGTAGTAGTTACCACGAACCCCTTTATATAAGGTGCTAACAAATTAAGTACCAATATTTTAAGAGGTGTTACATTACATCAAAACAATTGACTTTAAATAGAAATTAAGAAAACTTTTCATATGATATTTTTGTTTTAATTTCCGGTACAAAATAAATAAATTAAAATTTCGACCAAACATAATCAGCCTGTGCATTCAACTGACAAGATGTTAAAACACTATCTGTCAAGTGAACATCGTCGTTTGTGACAAACGTCAATGATTGATTGTTGACTATCTCATTAACAGGGTGTTTTTACGCAGTAACGTTGTATCCCTAATTATCTCCAAAAAGTGATACACACTTTTAAATGTTTCATACTTAACTCTACTCCTAGAGACTAGTACTATCAGCTCTAAAAGTATTGGTACCTAATTTGTTAGCACCTTATATAGTGTTTTTGTTTTCCATAAATTTTTGAAGATTTTTTTTTACTTATTAAAATGTAAATAGTATTCCAGTTAAGTGAAATAAGCCAGGCTGCTGTTACTTTAAAAAAAAGTTTTTTTTTGTTAAGCTGATTGATGATTGGCAGCATTGACAGGCCACCTGTACGAGTATATCTTGAATCTTGACGCCGCGATTCGCAGTATGTATACTTATAAGCAGAGGCCGGAATTCTCGTGGCACTTTCGAGCTGTCTAGGGACTTCTCATTTATCGACTTCCGAAATTCATATTATATTTATACATTTGACTGTAAAAGAAGTAATTTAAAACCAGATAATTTGACAAAAAATTATGACTATCTATTTCTTTTATAGAGAAACTAATGTTGAAACACTTGGTAGCACTAAAACAGACTTTGAACATGAAATTGATAAAACACTGAACTGATTAAATGTGACAATGTTAACTTTTCATTCTTTTCGTTTCGTTGCATAATATATTTAGCGATAAGACCGCCTGTTGTTTACCTCTACTTTCAATCTTCTTTAATATATTGTGTTATACATAATGTATCGATATAATATGAATATCGGAAGTCGATAAATGAGAAGTCCCTGTGACAGCTCGAAAGTGCCACGAGAATTCCGGCCTCTGCTTATAAGCATAATATATGTAGAGGTTTAATTTCGTTATTCGTGACGGGTGAGGTGAGGCGAATCAGCGCGTTCTGAATAACAGCCCTGGGACTCAACACCACTATGCCTACCTACAAAGCAAGTTACGTTACCCAGTTTAGTACTTAAAGTTTTACCGTTGGTATCTATTGTGTTTGAACTTCTTTTATTGAGGTGTGCCATTAAATAGTATTTAGTGTTTTATAATAGTTATGTACAGTCGGCGTCACATAGATAGTAGCAGCCAAAGTAGCCAAATATATCGTAACACATCCTTACTCCTATAGTAATAAAGACGTGTTCCGATATATTTGGCTACTTTGGCTGCTACTATCTATGTGACGCTGACTGTACTATAATGCGATTTAACTAAGAAAACATTTCCTACCCCCCGTTTTATAAAGATCCGTTAGATCTAGGGATCACCAGTATTTAATCGTATGGCATACATTATTTGGCCTTTTTAAAGTTTGTCACTCTTTAGTACCACCCAGGGGACACGTGCAGGGTTGTGGTAGGTAGCTCCTGCGGACGCGAGTAACAGTTGTCCCCTCTTTGTCAAGTGAATGGGCAACTCGACTGTTAGAAGTTTTTTAAGCCGCCCGAAGGCCTGGAACTCGGCTTAACGACTACTGTTATAGACAGTAGCCGGGATCAACTGCTTAGCGTGCCTTCCAAGGCACGGAAGCGCTCATTTATAGTAACCACTCAAACACACAGGCGGTCACCCATCCAAAGACTGACCACTGCCATATTTGCTTAACCTGCGTTATCGTTTCAGACTCGCAGGTGCCGTTAGGCTATGAGCGCTTCCTTCGCGCTAACAGTCATTATCTCATACAAAAAAATACATTTCGATGTACCGGTCGCACGTACAATGCTTTACGTACTCGAGCTGCGTTGACAGCTACAATTTGATCTGACATTTGATCGAACGCATCTTTATAAAACCGAGCGTTAGATCTAAGAATGATTTATAATCCTAAACGTAGATGAAAAAATGTTTCCAATGCTTTGCCTTGAAATGAAATATAACTAGTTTACGATTGTTTAATAACATGTCTTCTGGATGTCATTATGTCGTACACGTGGATATTTACAGTGTTGTAATTGCGACAATTAATGTGGGTAATAGCCAGGACTAAAAAAATACCAATTGTTCCGTCTCATCTTAAAATTATCCCGGTTGCATCTTCAAGTCCTGCCCGCTGGCTATCTAAAGCTAAGAATTTGGCGCTTTTTGCGGCTACGAATGTCACCTGACCCCGTATCATCTATTATGTAAATGATTAAATAAATAAATCATGGTCGGCCTTATTACACGATAAGTGATAGGATAGAGCGTCCGTCACTGGCTGACACCGTTCGATAGAACGAGACGACGCTCCTATCTTGTCACTTACCGCGTGATAAGGGAGACCATGGTACGGGGTCTGACCAGGTGAAACTCAACCCTATTTTTTATGATCTTATTATATTAATATTTATTAGACCACTTTCTTTACCCAAAAAAAAAAACATTTCAATATATCCATACTATCCATACTTCCATACTATATGTATAATACTATATTATACTATTATACTATATACTATATACTATACTATACTATACTATATATACTATCCATACTAATATTATAAATGCGAAAGTGTGTCTGTCTGTCTGTCTGTCTTTTACCTCTTCACGCTTAAACCGCTGAACCGATTGAGATGAAATTTGGTGCAGAGATAGTTTGAATTCTCGGAAAGGACATAGGAATATTTTTTTTCCGAAATTCATTCCCTAAGGGGTGAAATGGGGGGTTAAAATTTGTATGGAGCTGCGATATAAACGAGTTCCACGCGGACGGAGTCGCGGGCAGAAGCTAGTATTAAAATAAAATCGTTAATAGTTCACTTTCTTCTAAAACACCTCTAACATATCAGCTATAAACCTGACTTAAAGTATTTCGTTAAATGAATCGAAGGGAAAAACACAAGCTAGTATTTTGTTTATGAGAAATCTGCGTCATACCTATAACTCTTAGAAATACTGAAGCCCTTTTGACCTAGTATTATTTCGCTTACCAAGTCCTGACTCATTAAATGCTTTACGGATATCATCGTCAATAGGATGTCCCTAATCGGTATTATAGGAATATTTTATTCATACTAATTGCCAGACATCGGATTCCGTGGGGCGAAACTTCTTGACAGCTAGGGACTTCCTATATCGATAAACCCATTTATCGATACTAGTTCTAAATACTAGTGATCACACAAAGGTTTGCTTATAAAATATTTTTTTATTAAAAGAGTATTATATAATAAAATAAGAACTAAATTTTCCTCTTCTTTTTTTAAAACGTTTTTAAAAGTTTACTCGTCACAATTTATTTCTTCATGAATCATGACTGTCCCATCTATTGTTGTTAAAGTAAACTACCAGAATTTTTTCCATATTTTCGGGCGTTAAGCGTCTCCGTCTTGGCTGAAAAATCCATTTCAGGTGGCTAAAAGACTTTTCAATTTCTGTGGAGGTTATAGGAGCATAGCAAAATTTCATAAAGTGATCAATGGTATTTCGTTTATTTATCGGTTGTAATGTAACTTCTTCACCTTTTAATAACAAATTGATTTTTTCCATTGTGTTGTACCCGGAGTTTTTGTAAAAAACGTTTTTAAATTTATCGTATACGATCTTCCCCTTTTTGTCCAAAAATATTTTAGATAATGCAGACTGTACCTTCTTCACTATTCGCACACCAAAGTCTAGAGACAAATTTGTTGCTTGTAATTTCTTTATCGACTCTTGAATGATATTTAGATTGTCGGCAATAAATTTAAGTTCACCCTGAAGAGAAGATTTATTTAGTGCAGCCTTGGCCATTTTAACTGCTTTCCCATCTGATGCAGAAAATGTATGCAGAACTCGTCTTATATCTTCAAAATATTTAGCGTAATAGTTTGCTGCTTGCAACCATGTGCCCCATCTTATAATGGTTGGTTGCGGCGGTAGAGGTACATTTGGTAACATATTTTTAAATACATTGATTCTCTTGGGACACTTCAAAAATACTTTTTTGACGGATGATATCAAGTTATTAACATTTGGAAACAGATATCTAACTTTCTCAGCAACCCTATTTAATCCGTGAGCTGCACATGTTACGTGAGTCATATTTTGAAAAACTGAATCCAGTTTCTTACCCATTTTTATCATATAAGGTGCTGCGTCAGTCACTAACAATAGCACTTTTTTGAAATTATTGCTATTTGAATCACAGCACCAAAAATTTGATAGGGACGTTATAATCAAATTTGCAATAGTTTCATTATTTGTCTGCTGTAAACATTTACTTGCAATAACATACGGCCGACTTGGTGTGCTGTGAGAAAGTTTGCCAATGACAACATTTGCAATTTGGTCACCGTTAGAATTTGTAGTTTCATCTACCGACACGTAGATGTAATTGTTTCCAATTTCGTTCCTAATTTGTTGAAACGTTTCATTATAAATTGGAGAAAGGTAATTTTTTCTGATAGTAGATTCCGAAGGCACTGAAAACTTCCCATATCGTCCAGAAATGCAATTTTGAATAAAACCATAAAAATTTGGATTTTCTAATTGATACCACGATATATTGCAGGCCACCATGAACATAGTAAGCTCTTTGTAGAATTTATATTTTTCTTCTTGAATACTTGTATGTCTTCCGGTTTTCAAGTGCCTAGCAAGAGAATAATTTTTGCGATGAAAGGTCACTTGACATTGGCTACAGCGTAGCTTAGACCCGCGTTTAATTATTTCAGGATGCTTTTTAAGCAAGTCTTCTATTTTTTGAAGAGGCATTATTTATTTTCACTCATAAATATAAAATGTGTAATAAATAGCACGTGTTTACAAATGAGAATGACAGTGTCTGATGACATTGACAAGTATTGTTTCATAGTGAGTGTCTAAGTAGGTAAGGTACTTCTATTTAATAAATAGCACGTGTTTACAAATGAGAATGACAGTGTCTGATGACATTGACAAGTATTGTTTCATAGTGAGTGTCTAAGTAGGTAAGGTACTTCTATTTAATAAATAGCACGTGTTTACAAATGAGAATGACAGTGTCTGATGACATTGACAAGTATTGTTTCATAGTGAGTGTCTAAGTAGGTAAGGTACTTCTATTTAATAAATAGCACGTGTTTACAAATGAGAATGACAGTGTCTGATGACATTGACAAGTATTGTTTCATAGTGAGTGTCTAAGTAGGTAAGGTACTTCTATTTAATAAATAGCACGTGTTTACAAATGAGAATGACAGTGTCTGATGACATTGACAAGTATTGTTTCATAGTGAGTGTCTAAGTAGGTAAGGTACTTCTATTTCATTATCTGAAGAGGTTAAGATAATGGGTATCAACTATTTTATAATGCAATCGGTACTAGCCTTATCTATGTGTAACCTACCGATTATTTTAGACGCTATGTATGAATTTCATACTGGTCTTCAGAACAAGTTACGAAAAACACACACAATGTTGGGGGCGGTCACTAGTATATAGAACTAGTATCGATAAATGGGTTTATCGATATAGGAAGTCCCTAGCTGTCAAGAAGTTTCGCCCCACGGAATCCGATGTCTGCAGTAATTGCTATTATAATTTACTAATGTGACAGACGCGAGAAACTTACGTCTGCAGTCCACGCACTTACCAAGGTCAGCCCAAGTTGGAAAGAGACGGACACGATTCTAATTGCTCCGCCGCGTAATTTATCGTAATCGTAATTTCGCCACGGTGACCGTGAGCGATATGTCAAAACGTGCCCTACGTTGGCTGAATGCGAATTCCTATGCCTTCTGAATAAAAAGCGAGTGACCATAGACTAACAACGTTATCTAAGTCGTTGGAAAAATTCAAAATGAACGCCGTTTCATAGTAAGAATATGTTTTTATTTTGCAATTAGGTCTATGTCAAATGTCTTATTTATTTGGTAAATTGACAAGACCATTAGGACCCCGTTATCACGGTTTTTTTTACCACGACCTGCCCCCCTAGCACACTAGGTTTTGTGTCCTACATAAAGCATTTGTCCCTCTTGCACTCGCTTATTGGCCAGAATGGGACGAATGCTTTATGTCCGACATAAAACCTAGTGTGCTAGGGGGGCTGAGGCTTCACGATAGGTTTTATCGTCACATTTTACGTGACGCTTCAGTTCATTTTCGCCGTAAAACGTGACGATAAAACCTAATATCGTGCTAGCTGGGGCTTGATACGCATACGGCCTCCTTGATGGTAAGCTGAAGCCGCAGCCTATGGAAGCTTTGCCTCCTCTTTATCACACAGACACAGCTCGCGGGCCGTTTTGTGATAGCCGTGCTTTGTTATTGTTGAAGCGCCTCTGTGTTGCTTTTAGTCTTAAAACTTGTATCATCGTGAAATGGAATCCAGGACCACAAGACCAAACTCGTATTCCGTACGCGTTTCATCCTTGACTTTATGCGTTGACAAGTAGGCCAAGGCTGGGTCTGTGGGACCTAGATATTCTTTAAAGGGGGCACAATATATCGCCATCTGTTTCTACGTCCTGTAGGCTTTCCCAAGTGGGGTAAGTGATAGTAATAGCAGTATTTAGTCCTATGATCATCAATGGGTCAAACAAACAACCCATTTTAATAAATGAGAATAATAAGAAACCAATCTAAAGGTTCTTTATTTATTTTTGAGACCACGCTTGCAAATATTTGCCCAAATCGGAGGTTTTAAATTTAAAAAATAGGGTCGTTATTAATTAGACTTTTATATGACGTGGTTTTATCTTTTTTTTAACGACTATTTTGTATTTAGTAGTTTAGTAGGTATTTACTATTGAGAGACATATGTACGTAATTGGGGTTTACACACAATATGACCAAAATGGGTCTCCAAAAGTTTGCTCGAGATTTCTGTTAGCAGGTGCCATAAAAAGGTCTTTGACCGTAAACAGGATGTTTTTAACTTGTTATTTGTTTATGGTATTTATGTTTTTATATTTCTTAAGTTACTTTTTATGTGTTTACTGTTATTGAAGTACCATACCTTCACGAACTCTGCCATTCTCTAGAAACATGTGAACGCGTGGATACCACGGAATACCGACTGATATGAATTTTATTCGAAGGACTAAACGTCAGATGGTATCTTATAATGGTGTGTAAAACGTACTCTTAATTTATGTACTTCATTTGTATCTTTTTTGAAGGACTACCATGTGCGCTCACTGACATATAAAATAAACACATACGTTGCACTTTTGCGACGCGATTATCGCACGACAAAACATCGCAGTGCGCGCCTGGCCCTAGGGATCGTCCTAATATCGCGACTGCGCGATTATCGGGTAAGGGCAGAAATTCATTATGGGACAATTGTTCCGCGCGATTTCTTACGATGTCGCTGACGACTTACAATCTTAGACAGACTAATAAATCTTAGCTTTAAGAAAACAATTTAGGAAAGGTACGTTTAGTCTTTTGTCTCTCGGTCAATGGTTCTAACCAGCGAACGAAAAAACCATAGAAGTCTATGTAGCGCCACAAAATGGCCCCCAGAATGGGTGGCATTGCCAATATGCGGGGACGGGGGCCGGGTATCGAAACGATGCCAGGCAGCCGTTTAGTTCATGCGCATACCGGGTTTTAGGCACGTGTTTGGGTATAAATTTGTAAGGAGCTCCCATTCTACGGTATTTTCGTTCGCTGGTTCTAACCACTTGAGAAATGACAACTGCACGGTGTTACCTACACTACCCATTCCTATGCTTACACTGCCAAACTTTTTCCATGTTTAAATTTGTAAAATGATGGTCTCCTGACCGATTTACGACACAGCGGCTGCAGTGTATTCTAGCTTAGGTTTCATAGATTAGCAATATGAATGAATCAATCAATCAATCAATCAATTATTTATTCTGCAAATAGGCCACAAGGGCACTTTTACATGTCAAACGGTAATTTACAATAAAATAGTAATCTTACACAATTATAATTTAAAATTATATATGTCGGCGGCAGATCGTTAAATACAGATCCCGAAATTCCTAGGCATATCGTGAAACGGCGCCATTTCATGATATGCCTAAAAGTCGGCTAGGCTTATCACGATGTGCCTGATAAACAATACGGCAGATCGATTAGAGCAACGCATTCGTCGATATTCCTAGCTTTATACCGGGCACATCGTAAAATAGTTTCTTTCTTGGCCACTGGTGGCGCTGCACATGCGATGGCGGCCGTTTTTGTTGGGGGCTAATAATCAGGGCGGACAAAAATGGTTTGTCATAAGCGAACTCTGTCTTAGGTCGGTTAGGTTAGGGTTCACTTGTGTCCCTCAGACCAGAAATAGACACCCCGCGCAGCGGGGTTGCGTCGACTCGCTGGAGATTATCAGTCCGCACTTCTTATTTTTTTTTTATTTACCTAATTCAATTTTGGACACCCTACTTACGTATAACGGTGAGTATTGAACGATATGCCGGCGTTTCATGATATGCCTAGGAATTTCATGATCAGCCTAAACGTCACTGGCTTGGCCAAATCATGAAATGCCGGCGTTTCATGATATGCCTAGGAATTTCATGATCTGCCTAAACGTCATTAGACAAATCGTTAAACGTTAAGTTTTGAACGATATGGCGGATGTCCTTTAGCCAAATCATGAAATGGCGGCGTTTCACGATATGCCTAGGAATTTCGTGATCTGGCGGATTTTACGATCGGCCGCCGACATATATAAAAGGTTAACAAACGAAATGTGACTAAGTTAATGTAAACAAAACAAAAGTGCAAAATATGACCATTACATTCGATATAAGATCTGTATCAGCATTAACAGAAGTTAATGGTATTATTCAGTATTCCAGAGATGTATAAGGTCTCTGAGCGTCCAAATACAATTAATAATTATTCTAATATTCTAAGAGATGTATACGGTCTCTAAGCGTCAAAACAAAAAAGGAACATTAATGTTATATTGTCAGAGATGTAATATCCTATGTTATAGAAATATTCATGACTTACCATGTGTTTCTTGTTGTTACAGAGAGACCTCGCCTCCGTCGCCGAATGGCGATGCGAAGGACTCCAAGATGAGTCAGCTCCAGTTTTCGACACCATTCGACAAACAAGACGCGGTGAGTAACTTTATCTTGCTCCAGTTTTCGACACCATTCGACAAACAAGACGCGGTGAGTAACTTTATCTTGCTCCAGTTTTCGACACCATTCGACAAACAAGACGCAGTGAGTAACTTTATCTTGCTCCAGTTTTCGACACCATTCGACAAACAAGACGCGGTGAGTAACTTTGTCTTGCTCCAGTTTTCGACACCATTCGACAAACAAGACGCGGTGAGTCACTTTATCTTGCTCCAGTTTTCGACACCATTCGACAAACAAGACGCGGTGAGTAACTTTATCTTGCTCCAGTTTTCGACACCATTCGACAAACAAGACGCGGTGAGTAACTTTATCTTACTTCTCTAGCTGGGTATCTCCATGGTCCATGGATGACTGTAAGGGTGAGTACTCGCTAGGGCTGTTCGAGGACTTCGAGGTAGTGGGGCGGTGTGCGAGGAAGTCCAATAGGAAGAGATGCGGCACCGAAGCTAGCAAAGCTATTGGTGGATTTATCCGCTAGCTCGCACAGCCCTGGTGGATACTTAGCTTAAGTGTCACGTCCACTTCACAGTCACACCCTGCCACTACCTCCCACGGATTTTCATAAATACGCCTTCTATTTCCTATAACTGCTGGCGACGTGAATTGGCTTCTCAACCCACTTCATTATGTCTTTTAGTTTTTACCACAGATATCTAAATACTCAATGATCTGAGGTTTATGATAAACATTAACACCTCACCAACTGTTTTATCGAGCTCTGTATTTATTTGTCAAGTTCATTTTATTTCCGTATCAACATATTTGGAACCAATGTTATCTAGGTTTTCTAATTCTGGACGTTCTAAAGCACCCGCGATTACCCTTTTAATCAATATAGGAGACAAATGTGATGGATGACAAATTCCTATAAAATACTTTAAAAACATTGTTTTAATCGACTTAAATTCTGTACTTTGCCTTATTTGAAGAGTTCCCTCGATTTGGGACTACTTAGGAAGGATACCCTGTCAAACAAAACAATAATTTTCTAAATCGGGCCAGGCGTCTTCTAGTAATAGGTGAACATGCATAAAAAAATAATAGATTCCGACTGGGACGAATTGGGAACCTTCTCCTTTTTTGAATTCGGTTGAAAAGTGCCAAATCATTTTGTTAGACCTAAAGTTCGAACACGTCACCTAAACTTGCTACGCATCTGTCGCGTCATGGAGCGTCGGTAAACGGAACTACTAATTACGTTTTAATAATACTCGGCGATAATTCCCCGAATAGGAAATTTGAACTAACCCAATCAATTATTGTGACGGTTCAATAATTCTGCTTATCTTAAGTATTTAGCAGTTATGTGCCTGTCCTTATCAATCTTATCATTTTTTTTAGGTAAACAATTATTTTTTCACCTCACCGGCTCGGAAAGGCTTGCTTTATCGCTCGAAATCTGCGCCTAAAAGTCCATTATATCCGCTAGCGTGGAAAGAATTTTTGAATTGGGAACGTGACGGTCAATCGCGAGATCCAACTTTTTTCTATACAGAATGAGAGGCGTTCAGAAACTTATGGTGTTATGGCAATAATTAATTACTATCATTTTGATAAAGTTCAATTAATAATACTTATTCTTTCTTAATTACATATGAAATATTAATAATTAGACTGACTAATTATAACAATACAAATAAATAATTTTAAAATGTAGTTTTATTCTTCATAACTTTCCGCTTTGTGCAAATTTGGAACGCACCCCGTTTAAAAAGGGAATACATTTTCTTAAAAAGTTCATACATTTAATTTTGTTTTGTTCTAAAGCCGCAGTAAAATCAAAATAATGGAAGTTATTTATAGATTTTAGTGCAGAAGATATACGTATATGAATTCTAATGCCTGCTAAGTTAGCGGATAAAGTAAAATATGCGTATTTGAGCCTTGAGTAGTGAGTGAGAAGGTACCCAACAATACTTTGACTTTTTTAATGTAAGTAAGCGTGGAGATATTTATAGATGCAAAAATGTTTACGTTACATTTAATAATTATAAAGGCTTTGATCTTGATGAGATATAAACAAAACTTTATTGAAAATGAGTACATGGTCCAAATTACTTTCATTATATTTACAATTTTCCTCGCGGTGGTGAGGTGAAAAGTTGTGTGTTTCGCTCAGCAGCAAAGTTGTTTGGCGTCTCGTGCCTTGAAAGCCGAGCTAGCGAAGGATTGTAAGATTGAACCATGAGCGAAGCGAATGGTTCAAAAGTACAATCCTGAGCATAGCGAGGATACAAACACTTGCGCCAAACAACAACTTTGCAGCCTTGCATAACAAATAACTATTACTTACAGACTGATTATTTTATTTTTTTCTGCTTTTATATTATTTACCTAGCTACTGAACTTTGCTATAAGTGAGTTATCACTGTCAGTTTTGGAATGTGATTAAAATAATCTAGGTACAATTTATTTTAATGAATATTAATTAATATTTTAAGAAATATGTACTACAGTTATATAGAAGCCAAGTTCAAGCAAAGGAACTGGCTAGCCAGCGCCGAGTGTAAAATTACACGAACCACTTGGTGCCACTTTTGACCCTTCTATAAATCAAAACCTCTTTAAGGTAAACACATAAAACTACGTGTGTTTAATTATATCCATAAGGACATTATAGAAGCCCAAATTTCATGAAGCTCTATGAAACGGTTATAAAGATATGAAGGTCAAAAAGTCGTAAGTTTTAGCACTGACTGACTGACTGTCATATAATAGTACCTAAATCTAACCTACTTCCAGATGACCTAGAAGGATGAAATTTGAAAGCCAGCTCGGTAATTGTGTGTAAGAGTAGGAAAAAATCTAAAAATAAAAAAAAGTTGAAAAATGGGGGGGTCCCTAAACAAAAAAAAAATTGTAGTGTTGGAACCGTTACAAGCAGATATTTGGAACTATCCCAATGTATGTATTATTATATTTGCTATATAACAGAAATATTAAAATAAAGTTAACTGAAAAAAAAAGTGGTGTCCCCATACAAAAAAACTTGTAATACGCGCTAAACAACCGGCCAACGGTGTGTCGTCGGCGGCGCGCGGCACCACGTAATTATACACAGAACAGAAGTAAATGTACATAAAAGCCGCTCCCGAGCAACACATAAACACAGGCACCGCTTACGAATACCGATTTAGTTATTTATTTATTTTTTTTTTTTTTTTTATTTATTGATTAAGACAAAAACAATGAATATCATTACAAAGCCCATCTAGGCAAAACCTTGGAGAGGTATTGTTTTGTTACATTTATGTTCATCCTGCTTCTTTCTCAACGATGAATTAAATGATTGTCATACTATAACCACAAACGTTCTTCGTGCCTAAACCAGTATAAAAGTGAAGTACATACATGAGATTCAATGAATAGCGGAAACGCAAGAAAAAACATTAAATCTCAATACCTGCCTAGTTTTCAACACAACACACACAAGTATTAAACTCTATTTCTTTGCTTTATTGGATACCTATAACAATTGCTGTTATTTAAAAATGTGAGATCTTAAAGTAGGTTACATTTGACTTGGCCAGTTTTTATCAGAATTAAAATATATATATAAATAAATAAACAAATATTAGGGGACAATCTTACACAAATCGACCTAGTCCCATAGTAAGCTCATTAAGGCTTGTGTTATGGGTACTAGACGACGATAAATATAATAGATATAAATACTTAAATACATAGAAAACTTCCATGACTCGGAAACAAATATTCATGCTCATCACACAAATATTTGCCCTTACCGGGATTCGAACCCAGGACCTGCAGCTTTGTAGGCAGCGTCACTATCACTACCCACTAGGCTAACCGGTCGTCAACATATATACGTATAACTAAAACGTTGAATAACTTTATAAAATGACTGATGTAATGAAAACTAGCCAAGTCAAATCTAACCTACATTAACATCTCACATTTTTAAATAACAGCAATTGTTATAGGTATCCAATAAAGCAAAGAAATAGAGGTTAATACTTGTTCATAATGTTATTTTGTTCCTATAAATAGATATTTGGATTTTGCATAGAACTTGGCACTCATTTAGATCTCCATTTTTTTTTGCGGCGAAGCCCACAGCCAAGCATAATTTTTGTAATGAACTTGGCTCCTTTTTCACATTTATGTTTTTGGTGGGATACCCTCTACCCCTTTACAATAATCTCAGTTTATAAGTAGCTTCATGTAGCTAGCCCTAAACTATCTAGACCATCTCCCCGTCACCCTCGAGATCAACTGTGACTTGTTTTCGAATTATAGGGTTTCCACATTATCTTGGTTGACAGGAATATATTTCTTCTGATATGTAAGTAAGTAAGTAAGTAAGTACGAGTAAGTAAGTTTATTTGCATAAAATAGTGTACAACAAGATGTCAGGTTAGGTATACAATTAGATCCAACTATTTTGCCTCATAGTAGTATTATCATTCAACAGCATATAAGTATTATCATTTATAACGGACATAACTAACGGAATGACGATTCAGGACATCGATCGTATAGCAGAATACTTGATTTAGTTACTTAGTCTTCGCCAAACTGCCAGTTTTTCGTGCCAATTCACAAATTATGCAAAAAACTGGTTGTCAAATTAACTGTAGTTCCGTATATATTATTACACGTTATATATGTGACTACAAAATTTGAACTAGTTAAAAATCAAGTTCTTCAACTAGCGAATCACGGTGAATGGGTATCCATAAAAAAGTCTCATGCCTTTATTAATTTAATAAACATCCATCAAACCCAGCTTTACCCGACTTCCTAAAAAGGAGGGTTATGTTTCCCAAGCGTATGTTTGTTTGTATGTTTTCAAGAACATACAACATTTAATACAGTCCAAACGGCTTCATCGATTTTGACATAATTACGAGGTGTCGTTGGAGACGTTGTAATCGTGTAGCTATATTTGATTTCTCACAGATGTGAGGAGGCCTGTGCCCAGCAGTGGGACGTTTTTAGGCTGATTTATTATATTATTATTTGATTTCACTTGATAAGATTTGAATAAGGGGGTAAATTTGCAAACAATGGTAATCAATGTCAACCAGGTCGTGCAAGTGTCTAGCCCAATTGATTACCAGGCCAAGCATGCAGATGTTTCGTAACTAAAAATTCAAGTCATGTCATCTGCTGTGACGTGCCGATAAATTATGTAACTCTGTCCACGCCCATTGGCCCACGTTACTTGACACAGATCTTCATTTATATTGAGACCGAATCAATGGCATGCATAAAGATAAATAGTCACCAATCACGAGGAAACTTATAGGAATTATAAGTTATCGATATAACTCGAGGGTCCACATTAACATCAGCGTCGCATGAGCCTTTGTGGCTTGACATAGTGCTGATTATAACCCTTTTTCGCGTATCATTTATGTAATAGGTTCAGATTGCTGATCACTTACGTATAATATTGCTAAGTAAAGTTCTTTCTTTGTAAAACCAAATTCTTACGTAGGTATGGTATAGTATAGGCGTGTTGCGAAAGTTCAGATGACAGTCGCTTTCTAAAATAAGTAGCTAATAGCACTCATCCGCGAGCGGCATCTCTTGAGTTTTGAGTAGCAAGTGCATCTCATCTACCTACAGCAGCTGAAAATTCTTGGGGATGCATCACGAAATCGGCCCATATTCTGCCATTATAACACTCCAGCGCTGATCTTCCGTTTGTTTTTTGCATGCCTAGGTACATGGCAGAACATTGGAGTAAGCACCATAAATGTAAATTATATGTAAGATCAATGTATCACCTGGTGTTCTTGCAAATAAAAATCCTGAATTTTGGGCAATTCTGAAAAGGAAAGCATATTTATTCCCAGCCCTGACATAACCGCTATGTTTCAATGTCTTATGCTGAAGTCTTATTCAGATGTTTTACAACAATTTCTTTATTCATCTTCATAGTGTTATGTTACTTCCCACTTACTTACTTACTTAGCATTCATCTCTATCTTAGTTATTTGGTTAAATTGCTATACTTATTAAGGCGTTTGATTTCAAATAAAGGACAAGGAATTAAGGTGATCAATAAATACATCAGTAGGTATTGCCACACATTTTGTTACTTACCTAACATTTTGTTTGTTACTTCTAAAGCTTTCTATACATAATTTTACGATTGCATTGAATACGTCACTCGTCTAACAATGCCCACTTGGGCTGAATATGGCATCGAATCTTAGGTATTTATATTATAATGCTGTGACTTAATTCAACTGTATTAGAAATAGGATATTCTAGTTTTTTTTTAATATATATTTTATGATGTTCGTATAGATTCGATAGTCAACTAGTATTTTTTATTCCCTCAAAATAATATCGCTTTATGCAAGGAAAATGTAAAATATAGGTACATATTCGCGCCAAAAATAGATAGGTACGTCAAATGTGCACGTATGTCCTTTAGTGATAAAAAGTATTCATTATTTTACACATAACCTCAACATGGGCATGGCATGTAAACTTTTCATCGGGAATACATAATATATTATTATGTTGATGTAATATAGTTTTATAAAATGAAACAGAATATACCTACATACAATACAAAGCTGTTCTGGGAGACACCATTAAGTAGTTTTAGTTTAATTGTATTTTTTATTGAATGACGTAAAGACTACGTAAAGAAAATCATTGTTAAAGTTTGAATATTGTATAATTTTAATCTTTGAAAAAAAAACCTGTTTTGACATTTCTGAATTCAGTGGAATAGAAATCGGTATTACACTCAATGAACTTTGTATCATATGTATGTATGTATGTAAATACTTTAATACCTATAATTAATTCAATTACTGCGTCTATTTTTGGTACCGATTTGTACTTTCTGCTTTTACGAATACAACCCCCATTGTAGATTGTGTAAAATAGCGTAATAAGAGTTCAAATGTACTCAATATAAATTCATAAAATCCACGGTGTAACAATATTTCAAATCTTCGCTGTTGTTTACAACGAAAACTGGTTTCTGCTGCACTGACGTCACTCGCGAGAAAAAGTGTTGGTCGGCGTTTTCGGTCACGTGACAGACAGATAATACAACGACGATTTTAATTTTCAAATTAAAAATAAAACTTTTTGTTTTTATAACATAATAGTGTTATATTCGTAGTTCTTATGCTAAAAACTATATAAAAAATGCTTTTATATTTTAATTTTGATACATGAAAATACCTAACCTATATTAGTGAATAACTAGGCCACACCTGATTTTTTTTAAATCTCAAAAAAGGAGGTTCGATAAACCGTCCCAGTACACCGCCCGTGTCAAATAATTACGTCGCAGAAACACCATTGGCATATAATCCTTACTAGTCACATCACCAATTAAGGTGGATTTTATTACTAATAACCACACGAACAATACCAATAAATGGCCTATTGTCTAAACTAATACTATTTGTACAGTGTCATCGAATTACGGCGCCGTAGGTTCAGCGAAGTTAAGCGAACAGAGTTCTTGAAACAATATAATGCATCTGTTTATAATAATATGGTTTAAAAAAAATACGAATAGTAATCTTGAGGCTTTTTGGCAGCAAGATCAGTTATTCGAAACATGATTAAGCAAATTTCGCTCGATAGAAAAAAATCACGAACATAGGTCTAAAATACACAAAAATACACTTAAAATATTCGTAACAAATTGCACTGAAGCTATAAATATTAAAATTGCTTCTAAAAATCGGCAATATCATGTTTGAGGGAATTCAGTGAATACATTTTTATTTATTTAAACGGCCAAAAAATTAAAATTAAAAAACAAGATATCCGCGCTTCCGAGCACGCACTTCCATCTCGCTCACGCTTATGCTCAGTGAGAGGGAGAGAAGACCATGAACCTACGGCGCCTTAAGTGGAAGTGACGAGGAAGGAAGAACTAGACAGGAAAATCGTCAAGGCAGGCGCCAGTGTAACAATTGAGATTATTCTGTCGTCTAGTTAATTCATTGATTGTCAACTGATATAGCTGGACATCTTTCTTGTCTCATCGTCATCACACATCATCATTTTTAGCCCGTAATCACCCACTGCTGAGCATAAGCCTCTCTTCGAGTACGCCACCCGTCCCTATCCTGAGCTAATCTTATCCAGAAGTGACCCGCGATCATACTAATTTTTGGTCTCAGATTTACTAAATTTTGTAGGAACATTGAGGAAAACAACGTGATAAATTTCAGAGCCGTATGGATCCGTGTAAAGCTAAAGTAAATTATTTGTTTCGTATGGCAATGCCTTTGAGATTTTAACTACCCCATTTCGATTAAGTGAAGGACAAAGTCACTGCGTCGAATCAGAACATAAAACTTGCAGAGATAAGATCAGATATGAGTGGCAATTGCTCCACCCTGATACGACGAGTTTAGAACTTCCTGACTGTGTGGTTTTGTCAAGATGTCGCCGTCGACGGACGCGTCTGGAAGGACATCATCACTATTATCGTCATCATCATAATGCTGATACAGAGACATCAAAGTGGGGGCATGTCCGCTTTTGTCAAATAGCAACGATTATTGCCAATGGTGTTTCTTCGACGTAATTATTTGACCTGCTGACTTCCCTACCTACTTCAGTTGATTGTCGTCAGTTTGGTTTCACGTGATCTGTATCAATCAATATTTATTTATTTAAACTTAACGCGTAACAAGTTATACATACAAAAGCATTCTCTACCAGTCAACCTTTAGGTCAAACAGAGAATATTCATCGTTGGTGCGGGATATGAGTATGTAAAACACAGAAATAGGGGAAACGGACAAATTAGGTAGGTTATACCCTTTTCACGAAACAAATTATTTAATTAAATATTTTTGTTTCGTGTTATTTTTAACGAGGAAGTTACCCCGATCATTTTATAAACGATATGCATACGTCGGGGTTTTCGGAGCGGGAATGATTTGAGAAAGAGTAGAGATAAACAGATATGTTAGTCTAAGAAAATATCTTATTATGCCTAATGAATAACTACCTCTCTGTGAGTTGTATACAATCTGTGACAAAGTTTTATTTTAATTTCCGTAAAAGTCTTATAACTTATAAGGTAACAATTAAAATAACTTTAATTAATTACCTGCTGTAAATTGAATAGTTGACACGATTTTCAGAATAAACTATTAATATTTTTTCTATATTTGGGACAGTTAATCTACGGCGTCTTGCTGTAAATATCCATTTCAAGGAGCTAAATGATCTTTCCACGTCGACAGTTGCAATAGGTGCATATTTAAATTTTTTGTAGGAATCAATTGATGCACGAGAAGTTTGAGATTGAAGTTCTATTTCTTTGCCTTGTACCAACTCATTTATAATTTTTAGTGTGCTATAGCCAGAATTCTTCTTTAACACCAACTTCAGTTTATCATAAATCTGTTTTCCTTTTACGCTCATGTTTAATTTGGAAACATCTCTATAGGTTTCATGAACTATTTTTAAACTATCGCTGATGGACAGCTCCGCATCCTGTAGTTTTTTAATAGCATTTGGGATAGTCATCAAATGATTTGCTATGAAATTTAAGTCGCTTTTTATATTTGCATTTCCAAACGCTCTTTTTGCCTTTCTAATACTCTGGGCTTCGGTGGGACTGAATGTATTTAGAACACGTTTCACTTCATCGTAATGTTTGCTGTAATACGTTGCAGCTTCTATCCAGGTTCCCCACCGAATAATTGTTGGTCGAGGTGGTAAAGGCACTCCGGGGAGCATGTCTTTAAACTTTTGTATTCTTTTAGGAGATTTCAAAAATGTCTTCTTAACATTTGCGATTAAATCATTCACATCTGGATAAAGTTTTCTTACTAGTTCAGCCACTCTATTTAAACCATGAGCCAAACATGTGACGTGCAAAAGATTGGGAAAAATACATTTTAAATTTCTTCCAGCCTTTAGCATGTAGCCCACACCGTCAGTTAAAAGTAAAAGTACTTTATTGTGATTATTATGGTTAGCACCCCATAATTCATCAAGAGCACTTGTGACCGTATTGGATATTGATACATTGTTCGTGCTGTCTAACCGTTTACTGGATATCAAGTGTTGAGTGCCAATGTGATCATCACGTAATGCTCCCACTATTACGTTAGCTATTTGACGACCATAATCATCCGTGGTTTCGTCAACACTCACATATATATATTCATTTTTTAGCTCGCTCCGTATTTTATTCATTTTTTCATCGTAAGCTTTATTTAAATATTCCCGTCGCAGTTGACATTCCGAAGGAACTTTTGCAGTTTTTCCAAATTTACCGGTAACACAATTTTCGATAAAATCTTTAAATATCGGATTGTTTACCTGCGTCCATGGTATATTACAGCCCACAACAAATTTCAAGAGCTCACTATCGAAATCATATTTCATACCTGTATGTTTATTAGATGCGACATGTCGCGTTACACTAGATTTCGTTCATTGCACTTGGTGCAAAATAATAAAGAATCTCGAACCTCTATCTCTGGATTATTTTCTATCCACGAACGCATAAACTCCTAACGAGTTTTTTTTCTCGGAGGTATATTTGTGTTGACTGATTATTTACAGTTTTTTAAAATACAATTGCATATAAGTTTATCTACTAGACAAGCAAGGGTAACGGTTGACAATAGGTGTCTAATTCAATGTCAATCTTGACGCTCGATATCTATGAAGCATTTTCTTATAAATGAATAGACTTAACTGAAGAGGTTGATAATGAATGACCAATATAAAATATGTACCTATATGTATGATTAATCTTTATTTATTTTTCAATCAATTATTCATTCGGTAGAAACCTACTAGGGTACGATCTGTTTTTAAGTAAATACCTACTCTTTGGCTAATGTCAAACGTTCCCGCTCCGAAAACCCCGATGTATGGATATGATACAGAGACAGAATATAATGGAAAAATAAACCATCTTCGTCTGTAGCCCCCGACAGGATTCGAACCTGCGACCTTTCTACTAACGCTAGACTGCTCTACCAACTGAGCTACGAGGACAGTGACGCAAGTTGTATATTTTTCCACTATATTCCCGCTAAGACTAGCGCCCTCTCTGTATCGAATTATAGACTTGTTTCACCACTCTAATGGGCGAGCTAATGCTAATGGGTTAGCGGGAATATAGTGGAAAAATATACAACTTGCGTCACTGTCCTCGTAGCTCAGTTGGTAGAGCAGTCTAGCGTTAGTAGAAAGATCGCAGGTTCGAATCCTGTCGGGGGCTACAGACGAAGATGGTTTATTTTTCCATTATATTCTGTCTCTGTATCATATCGTTTAATTAGGTAGGTACAGATATTCGCAAGTTATTGTTGAAATATGACGTTTTACTTTTAGATTAGGCCCTACCTTTTTGTATGATATACATTAACACATTTGATTCGTCGAAATCTCATGTCTTATGATCGCGTTGGTCATGAGAAGGATCTGAAGTCATATCCAAGCTGACTTATCTTTTCTGCCTGACAATGCTTCAAACAATTTGATCCAAACTACATATGGGTGTAACTTTTATTTGTCTCTACTTGCCATACTACGCCTCCTTTTTAAAACCCTGTTTTCATCCACCAACTTTCTCTAGTTGTAATATACCGGTTTTATGTTTAATATATCGTTCCTCAAAGACATTGTTGGGCGGGGCACATTGCACGTAGAACGGATGGCCGCCGTTGGGGTGGGTTAGGTTAGGTTAGGTGGGTGGGTAAGGTTCTTGAGTGGCAACCACGTACTGACGTACTGGAAGACGCAGCGTGGGTAGACCCCCCACTAGATCAGTCCATCACCTAGTGGGGGGTCTACCTGGTAAAGATCGAGGGATTCCGCTGGATGCGGGTGGCACTGGACCACTTTGGCACTCTTTGAGATAGGCCTATGTCCAGCAGTGGACGTCTTGCGGCTGTTATGATGATGATGATAATGATGATATTGTTCCATACAATTTCTTACCACCGTAAGCTATGCTCACTTAACCCCACTAGATGAACCACCGTGTTTACGTGTGTTTGTTTGTCTGCAGTGGCACAAACAGCAGAACGCGGTGTGCGTCCAGCACGCCTTCAAGCACTACGGGTCCAACAAGCGGCCCAACCACGTGCTGAGCAACCTGAACATGACAGTTGCCAAGGGTACCATGTGAGTATACTAAACTGTTTACAATTTGAATAATTAAGTACGGATCGAGAGTTAAAACAAATAAAAAGGGGGTACCTACTCACCGACCAGGCCATCGAGAAAATATAAATCATTTGATATTTACCGTTAGCTTTTCGGTGAAGCAAAACATCGCGGAGAAACCTGCATACATCTGAGAAGAAGTTCAATAGTAGTTTATGCAATCGTTATATAATGTATGCTTTTTCAGTCGAGTACCACGTTTAGGCCACGAAGCTTGCTGAGTGGCCTAATTAAGGTACGAGAGTTAATAAACTAATTATATGACTATTGCATACAAAACTTTTTCTACGAGTTAACGGAAATAATAATTTATTAAACAAACTTCGTACCTATCTATTGAAAGTCGCCCTGCTGAAACGAAGTGCAGCCAACCACTTTTTTTATTTTTGCGCGTTGATGTCGAATTGATTGGTCAAAATTCATTTTAGTTCTGTACACAGTTATCTTATATTCATATTCTTATATTCTGCTGTCAGTACGGGTGTCAGTGACTTCGAACGCACCCGTCTCGAAGATCTGGACGCCAAACGCTCCTTAAAACTCGGCCCAAACCCTCCTACAACTACACTTATGACTCTAGTGGACAGCTTCACTGTGTCTCTTGCGGTCGTACGTTCAAAACCAGGTTTCGCAAGTCGCACTCGTGCCCATGCACGTAAAGTTTCCCAACCTTAGTACCTATATAACTTTGTCAGGATGTCGCCGTCGACGGATACGTCTGGGAGGACGATAACTGGTAGCAGTCATCTTATGAGCCCAACTCCCCCAACAAGTTGATTAAGATATCGCTGTCAGTCATTTAATTGACGGATAGAAGTGCTCGAGTAAAAAAAAATGTATTCCTAATTCCCAATCCAGACAAGGTCAGCGTGGGCACTACTGCCCGTTCCCTCTCGTTAATTAAAGTTGGCCTGTGCCCAGCAGTGGGACGTATATAGGCTGATGATGTACAATAAAGTGTTTTACTACCACTCCTTCTCTTGATCAGGTTGCTACATTTCCATGTATTCGATGCACAGGTTCTTAAATAGACTGCACAATTTCGAAGAGTAATTTGCCCGAAAGCATAATCTATATTCCGCACAATGAAGGATATAGCTAATACCATCTTAAGTTAAGTTACAAAACGTCTTTTGACATTCGCAGGCTAACGGCGTGATATTTTAAGAAACTTATGTAACAATCTTTCATAATATATTGTAAACGATATGATATCTTATGAATATTGTGTGAATGGTTTTATTTAAATATTAATTGTTGATGACTTAGACTAATTATTAATAACTATTGTATTATTTATTAACTTTTTATAGACGCTTTTTGTGTAATGATGATATAAAAAGTTAATAAATATATTTTTCTTTTTAACTATAAACACTGACATGTAATATTAACAATTACGAATAAATGAATATGAATATGAATACAGACAAAGAATATAATGGAAAAATAAACCATCTTCATCTGTAGCCCCCGACAGGATTCGAACCTGCGACCTTTCTATTAACGCTAGACCGCTCTACCAACTGAGCTACAAGGACAGTGACGGAAGTTGTATATTTTTCAAAATAACACGAAAACAAAAATATTTAATTAAATCATTTGTTTCGTGTATTTGATAAAGCGCTAAAGGAAAATGGCTTTCGGAATTGTGAAATTTCGGAGAAATGTCTCTTTGGAGAGGCCAAGCCTGCTTGCTTTGCTTCCCAGCAAAGCAAGCAATAATAATAGGTAAATGATGTGAAAATAATTCATGTAAAATGGCAAACTTTGTAAAAATTGTTATTGTGTTCTTTTAATTTTGACAATCGTGATAAAAATTCTCATTTTTTTGACGTGTATGAAAATCTGTAACGTATTTTTTTATCATGTAATAAATAATCATATCTAATTTAATGTAATATCATATCATGCCAGACGAATATCGCCTGCTGATGCTAATGTACCAGGTTGGTGTCCTAAACGTGCTTTGTCAAAATCTTATGAGCTCTTAATTGACGTTCCTTCCGGCCATTAGCTCTTAAACGTCTACACCCATATCTCGGGTGCGTCAGAGGACAAACCTCAAATTTCATGCATATTCAACAGTAGGTCAAGCTACCTTGACTTCCCATTCTGACTCATAGGTCAGACCATAACTCCAGGGCGTTCACTTGAATTCTAGACTTTTCCAAATATAGGATTCAGCAAACCCTCAAGGCGGCTCGCAAAACAAAAGAATCGTTAACCTTTGAAGTATTTAAAGAGCCCATTGTATACACGTTACGCGAATTTAGCCCTTATTTGAACATTGATAAGGACCACGCTTCCTTGAGGACGGATATGGCGTGTGTGTGTGACATTCCGCTGCGCTGGTCAAATTTGGTGCTGAGAAGTTTCGACGATAGTTTGGCGGGACAAAAAATAGCTTTGTTTTGGTTAATCAAATCATCATCCTCCTAGCGTTATTCCCGGTTGTGCCCTAAAGAAGCACGGGGTCTGCTATGGCACCTAATCCCAAGATTTGGCATAGGCACTAGTTTTACGAAAGCGACTGCCATCTGACCTTCCAGCCCAGAGGGAAAACTACAACCTATTGGGATTAGACCGGTTTCCTTTCCTCACGATGTTTTCCATCACCGTTTTGGTTGATCAAATGTGACATTAATTATATTATAAATGTATGTAATGTATTATAATGGTAGAACTTTTGTTTAGCAATGTACGTATGTAAGCGTCAGTCGTCTACCTGCTCGATAAGTGGACGATATTAGGAAGACCTACTTGTGGCAGACTTCAGGTCATATATAAATTGTCTTTGATTGTCCAAATAATTTAAGTCGAGTATGGAAACTTACATTTATCAAAAACAATCCAGCTATTGGATTGGACACGATGCTATCAATTGTAATGAATCATTAATTGAATTACCTATTTCAATGAATTCAGCAGTTTTTGACAACCCGTTACCAAAGTTTATTATGTACATACATCGGGGTTTTCGGAGCGGGAATGATTTGAGAAAGAGTAGAGATAAACAGATATGTTAGTCTAAGAAAAATCTTATTATGCCTAATGAATGTAGTCTAATGAATGTATGTTAGTCTAAGAAAATATCTTATTATGCCTAATGAATAACTACCTCTCTGTGAGTTGTATACAATCTGTGACAAAGTTTTATTTTAATTTCCGTAAAAGTCTTATAACTTAGAAGGTAACAATTAAAATAACTTTAATTAATTACCTGCTGTAAATTGAATAGTTG
This sequence comes from Epinotia ramella, assembly GCA_947578815.1. Lineage (NCBI taxonomy): Eukaryota > Metazoa > Arthropoda > Insecta > Lepidoptera > Tortricidae > Epinotia > Epinotia ramella. Next base: position 2,094,452 of record OX388221.1, read on the forward strand.
ACACGATTTTCAGAATAAACTATTAATATTTTTTCTATATTTGGGACAGTTAATCTACGGCGTCTTGCTGTAAATATCCATTTCAAGGAGCTAAATGATCTTTCCACGTCGACAGTTGTAATAGGTGCATATTTAAATTTTTTGTAGGAATCAATTGATGCACGAGAAGTTTGAGATTGAAGTTCTATTTCTTTGCCTTGTACCAACTCATTTATAATTTTTAGTGTGCTATAGCCAGAATTCTTCTTTAACACCAACTTCAGTTTATCATAAATCTGTTTTCCTTTTACGCTCATGTTTAATTTGGAAACATCTCTATAGGTTTCATGAACTATTTTTAAACTATCGCTGATGGACAGCTTCGCATCCTGTAGTTTTTTAATAGCATTTGGGATAGTCATCAAATGATTTGCTATGAAATTTAAGTCGCTTTTTATATTTGCATTTCCAAACGCTCTTTTTGCCTTTCTAATACTCTGGGCTTCGGTGGGACTGAATGTATTTAGAACACGTTTCAATTCATCGTAATGTTTGCTGTAATACGTTGCAGCTTCTATCCAGGTTCCCCACCGAATAATTGTTGGTCGAGGTGGTAAAGGCACTCCGGGGAGCATTTCTTTAAACTTTTGTATTCTTTTAGGAGATTTCAAAAATGTCTTCTTAACATTTGCGATTAAATCATTCACATCTGGATAAAGTTTTCTTACTAGTTCAGCCACTCTATTTAAACCATGAGCCAAACATGTGACGTGCAAAAGATTGGGAAAAATACATTTTAAATTTCTTCCAGCCTTTAGCATGTAGCCCACACCGTCAGTTAAAAGTAAAAGTACTTTATTGTGATTATTATGGTTAGCACCCCATAATTCATCAAGAGCACTTGTGACCGTATTGGATATTGATACATTGTTCGTGCTGTCTAACCGTTTACTGGATATCAAGTGTTGAGTGCCAATGTGATCATCACGTAATGCTCCCACTCTTACGTTAGCTATTTGACGACCATAATCATCCGTGGTTTCGTCAACACTCACATATATATATTCATTTTTTAGCTCGCTCCGTATTTTATTCATTTTTTCATCGTAAGCTTTATTTAAATATTCCCGTCGCAGTTGACATTCCGAAGGAACTTTTGCAGTTTTTCCAAATTTACCGGTAACACAATTTTCGATAAAATCTTTAAATATCAGATTGTTTACCTGCGTCCATGGTATATTACAGCCCACAACAAATTTCAAGAGCTCACTATTGAAATCATATTTCATACCTGTATGTTTATTAGATGCGACATGTCGCGTTACACTAGATTTCGTTTGAGCGAAGCTCACATTGCACTTGGTGCAAAATAATAAAGAATCTCGAACCTCTATCTCTGGATTATTTTCTATCCACGAACGCATAAACTCGTAACGAGTTTTTTTTCTCGGAGGCATATTTGTGTTGACTGATTATTTACAGTTTTTTAAAATACAATTGCATATAAGTTTATCTACTAGACAAGCAAGGGTAACGGTTGACAATAGGTGTCTAATACAATGTCAATCTTGACGCTCGATATCTATGAAGCATTTTCTTATAAATGAATAGACTTAACTGAAGAGGTTGATAATGAATGACCAATATAAAATATGTACCTATATGTATGATTAATCTTTATTTATTTTTCAATCAATTATTCATTCGGTAGAAACCTACTAGGGTACGATCTGTTTTTAAGTAAATACCTACTCTTTGGCTAATGTCAAACGTTCCCGCTCCGAAAACCCCGATGTATGATTATGTACAATAGTTCATTCTGGTGAAATTAAAAGTTTTATATTGCATCGCTTTTACCATATTTTTGTGTATTTATGTGTATAAATACTTTATTGTACACAAGGCATTGGTAAAAATACCAATTTTAGGTTAAGCGACTACAAAGGCCCCAAAAGGCGATTGCTTATTATTATTATTATTCTGGTAGTGGGTTCCGGGCTGCGAGAGCCCTTATATCACTGCGAGTCGCGACCATTACTGATCTATTGTGATCGTCACTTGGTCAAGTCCTGTCCAAGTCCTCCAATTGCGTATAGCTGTCTCCTTCATTTGATTCTTCTTGCAACTATTTCAACATGCGGTGCGACACAACGTAAATACATGTAAGGCCGGCCCTAAACGATCGATTAAATTGCACAAAATTACGAATTGTGCAATGTTTTTGACCGTTTAGGTTTAGTTTTGAAGATTGCGCAATGATTGAACAAAAGTTTAATTTGTACCACCTAGGAAAAGTATTGCACAATATTATACAAGGCAGCGGCAGCATCAAAGTTATTGAGCAATTTCTTTTCTGAAAATATTGATCGTTTGATTGTCAGGGGTAGTTCAATTATATTCCACCATAAAAATATTGTGCAAAGGTATTGTAGGTCTAGGCCAGCCTTATTCCCCGCACAGAAAAACATCCAAGACTCTGAAACCGACATTCATGCTCATCCACACAAATATTTGCCCTTTACCGGGATATATAAGAAGGTCCTTAAATATCCCGGTAAGCAGAGTTGTGACATATTTGAAATACTTGTATTTAAAATACAAATAGAAAATACAAAATACGTATTTTGGATTTTGTACTTAAGTACTTTTTTTTTAAAGTATTTTGTATTTTATTTGAAATACTATTCGAGACGTATTTTGTATTTGTAAAATGGTTTGTAAAATACAAAATACTTTTTTATTCTTAGCTTCATTTTTCTAAAGCATTCCGCGATTCAGTAAAAACAAAAAATGGCCACTAGTGGCGCAGCAGCTTTGAAAGTCTATGCGCAAAATGACAGATGAAACAAAACGCATATAAAACCTGACCAATAATATATGAGGGACCCCTCTTGACAATCCTCAAAGTCACTGTTACGTTTTGCAGTGTTGGCAGCTATTTCATTATTTCTGTGTTGTTCGCTCGAAATGTCTTTAAAAAATGCCAAAACAAATTGTATTTAAACAATATGCCGTGTAGGCAATAAATAATACGTTATTTTAACGATTCGTATTTAAGTGATTATGAATGTATAAATGACAAATAAAAATACAGAAATAGAAAAATATATTTATAAAAAACCGGTACATAAACAGCACTACAAAAAAGATGTCATTGTGGGCATTGTGGCAAGTATGTAATATAAATATAAGCTTCGATCATATCATAAGATTCATAAGTTAATTTCAGAGTTGTGACTTATTTGAAATACTTGTATTTAGAATGCAAATACAAAATAACGTTTTATACAGTATTTTGTACTTCAACCCTTTTTTTTTAAGTATTTTGTATTTTATTTGAAATACTTTTCGAAATGTATTTCATATTTGTCAAATATACTTTATTACTGATAAGTTTCGAAAGTATTACCTTTACCACTGAAATTTTCAAGTGAATGGGTCAGCGAATCGGCAAATGGCCACTAGAGGCGCTGCAACTTTGACAGTATATATGCAAAATGACAGTTAAAACAAAATTAACGTTATTATCTGTGCAACATGACGTTACGCTTCGCTTTTTAACGAGATTGACTTCGATTTTGTTTCGATTACTTTTTGAAAGTATTTTATTTGAATAAAGTATTTTGAAAATACGTATTTTGTATTTAGTATTTAAATACAAAAAGCAAAAGTATTTTGTATTTTGCATTAGAAATAATAAATTAGAAAAGTATTTGTATTTTGTATTTAAATACTTTTTTAAAAGTATTTTGTACATCTCTGCCGGTAAGGGCAAATATTGTTTCGTAGACAGACAGACAAAGACACATATAAATGGTTTCGTAGACAGCGTCACTACGGGCTTGCCTAACCGGTCCTCAGTTTTGTATTTTGTTACATACCTAGTTTGGTGGGTGAATAGTACAGAGACAAATACATAGAGCAAATATTGATTTAAGTATCGACATGAAACCACAAAATGACTCATTAAAATGTAACGACCATATTTACAACGAATATCGTTATTCGAACACATCTATCAATTTAAACATTTGGTTTTTCTAGTAAGTACTTAACCTTCGGTGTTCAGAGAAATATCACGCTTTGACATGAGTAATCGTTTGTGGTCGTTACTATTTCTAATGAAATAACAGTTAAAAGATATGATACAGATGACAAATATAATAGAAAAATAAACCATCATCGTCTAAAGCCCAGGGCGAGACACGAACTTGTGCCCTCTGTATTGCTGTACCGGCAATACAGAGGGCACAAGTTCGAGTTCAAGTTCTCTGTATCATATCGTTTAAAATTGTATCGTGGTAACTTCCACGTTAAATTGAAACGATACAACAAATATTTAATAAAATTGTTTCGTTAAGAAGTGAAATAAATAACTATTTTGTTCATACCAAAGCCTGTCTATTATAATTATATACTAGGATACCATCTGCACATAACGTTCCTTATTGTATTGTATTTATATAAGTATATATGTGGAAACAAAGATATAATTTTAAGTGCATTATATGCAAAAATGGAACACGTGTCGCGGTCTGTAAACGACCTAGCATTTCATCTGATCGCCTTCTCAATGAGGAAACCTGACCACATTTTATCATTCAGCACTAACCTTCCTCGCACACGCAAAAAACAACTTAAGTACAATTCAATAAGACTCTTTTTTAAACAGATTGTTGATACTTTTGCAACTAGAATAAAGTTCGGACAATTGAAAAGCGGCTTTCAGATATTAGTATTAAGAGTCAGGTGGTCTGTTAATGTAACATGGTTCAGAATAGAACGTAAACTGCTCAGTTATATTTCGTAAGCGGAGTCGTCCCTGCGAGCACTGGTTTAAGTAATGGCTATGTTAATTCGAAAAGGGCGTAAATGCAGTACAATTAGTATTGTAGATCCACCGTTTCAAGGATTTTTAATACTGGGTTGCAATAGTTTGAATTTAGAACTTGGATTTGAATAGATTGGTTAAAGCGTAGGTCAGTTATGATAGTAATGCTGGATGTTAAGTAATTCGAGTAATTTAAGGTAGTGAAGTATTAAATTTGTGTAAGGTTCGTAATAATACTAATAAAATTATGTTTAGCTTATGGATTCAGAGTGGATTACGTTAATGGAGATTTTTCTTTGAGTTTTGTCCGTCTGTCTGTCCGTCGCAATATTAGTCTTTAGTTATCTTTGGTCTTAGCATATTAGGCTAAGTTATTCTTGCATTATGGATATAGTAATAACAAGCTTCTGACAAAAAAAATATTTTTGGTACAAGCTTTTATTGCCGACTGTACTTTTCTGTATACCATCATCAACTACTCATTGAGACGATTCAAACGAGCCCAAACTCAACGGGGTTACGTCGGTTAAGTACTGAATTCCCATGGCCACCTTCTGTCTCCATCATCAGATCAGCTCGATGGTACCATAATATTGAATTGCCATCCAAACTATACTTATGTATACCCAAAATTTCAGCTCATTCAGACAGACAGACAGACAACGGGACTGGTGAAACTAAATAAAAGCTTGTAAAAAGGCCGGAGGCCTTAAGTTTCCGGTGGTGTTGGGTGACAGAGAAAGGGACCTCCCGACTATCCGCGCAGTGTCCAGGAGTACAGCTTTTTGCATCTGACCCTTGACCCAGAAATCTAGCGAGACTGTTCAGATGTTGGTCGAGACTCTTCGCTATTAAACCGTTTTCCGAAATGACTATCGGGACAAATCGTCGAGTCAACATCCCATATGGTGGTTACCTCGTGAGCCTTGTTAGGTACTTGCTGGCTTTGTCCTTCCCGGCCTTTACGAGGTTCTCAATAAAAATTGTATACTCGTCAACTTTAATGTTTGAGCTAAGACACCTGACACATACCACCTCGTACACCAAACTAAAATCACATACTTTTTTTACTATGGAGGTCCCAACTCAACATTTTACAACTGTTGAGACAACTAAAATAAATTTGTCCAATCACGTGGCGCCTTTACTGAACTAAAATGTATTTGACCAATAGTACGCCGTCATGAGAAAGTCAAAGGGTAAAAGACATCAACGCACAAAAAAGAAAAAGGTGTTGGCTCCACTTCGTTTCAGCAGGGCTTAGATTTTCAATAGATACCAAGTTTAATTAGTTCAGTTGACTCGTAGAAAAAGTATTGTATACAATAGTTATATAATTAGCTTTTTAAGTCTCGTACCTTAATTAGGCCACTCAGCAAGCTTCATGACCTAAACGTGGTACTCGACTGAAAAAGCATACATTATATAACGATTGCATAATAGTACATTGTTTAACGAGGGGCGTAAGTGGAATATTGCGAACAAGAGTCTATATTACTCGAGTTTGCAATATTCTTACGCCCATGTTATACACAATGTTTTTCATCACATTTGCGAGGAAACAAATACATTTTAGATGAAATGAATACAAATCGTAATAAAAACTGCAACATGTCAGTCGTCCTTTTTGTTGAATTTGACGTGACGCGCGTATGGCAAAGACCCTTCGGTATACAGCCACGATTTGAAAACACTTAAAAACATTTTACATAGACACTAAATAACTACATATTTAATCTGTAAATAATTCTGTTAAACATGTCTAAGTAGTTTTTTAAGTTTAAATTTATTTATAAATACGTTTTCAGTCATCGTATTTGATATAAAACCTCTTTGCTCTGTAACTGCCGCATGAGTGACAGATACAATTTAAGAAAAAAACCATTACGCCCGTGGGCGTAACACAGGCTATTACAGCTCTGTATGCCCGTGGGCGTAACACAGGCTATTACAGCTCTGTATGTCTGCGCATTATGAAGCCTTTTTCGAGCAAGTGTGATGAAAAATACTATATTGTGATTTTGAACATAAATATAATGTAATGTTTGTTCCCCAGCTACGGTCTCCTCGGTGCGTCGGGCTGCGGGAAGACCACGCTGCTGTCCTGCATCGTGGGGCGCCGCAAGATGAACAGCGGCGAGATATGGGTGCTGGGCGGTAAGCCCGGGACCAAAGGTAAGCAGAACCGAGCCATGCCAATGTTGTATAGGAAGAACGTTTTCAATGTGTGCATTGTGGTTTATAACAAACTCCCTGTAAATCTGAAAGTGCTCGAGGGGAACGTTTTTAAACGTAGCCTCACTGGCACTTAGACCGTTGTTTTTATAGTGTCAAAGCTTACCTCGAGCATAATTAAATACCAAAATCTATGTAAATTGTATGAGCCTCCTAATTAAAACAATGATTATTATTCCCTTTTCACGAAACAAATTATTTAATTGAATATTTTTGTTTCGTGTTATTTTTAACGAGGAAGTTACCCCGATCATTTTATAAACGATATGATACAGAGAAAGAAACAACAACAACAACATCCTGTCGGGGGCTACAGACGAAGATGGTTTATTTTTCCATTATATTCTTTCTCTGTATCATATCGTTTAATGATTATTATTGTGACTATATTTAAATTATTCGATTATTTTGATTATTATTGTACTATTCCAAATTATTTCATAACATTTGACATTTGATTTCTTATAATCGGTGTAGTTGTGACATTATAGTACATTACGTACCTAGGGCGGTGAATTCGTGAATGGCCCAGATCGCAGGTGTTTGTAGCCCGAACCGAAGGTGAGGGCCATAAATATGCGATCTGGGGCTTTACGAATTACCGCCCGTGGTGAGTACACAATTTTACGTCTTCACCTGGCCACAATGCTAGTTGCGCGTACGGTATTACTCGCATTATGGCCAGGTGTGACGTAAAATATATTATTTAAGAGGGAATGCTATGGGTCATTTTTCCATACAAACGTTCTCGACTGTTTCCTCCCTGGTTTTTGAACCTAGATCAATATTTTTTTTATACAAAATTAATATCATCATTATCTATGTCGGTACGTTTTTATTTATTGGATATTTTTGATTATATAGAAGTTAGGCTACTTCAAACATCGCTTAAAACGCCAAAATAAATTGACCGCAAACAGACGCCTAGTATACAAATCGTATAATAATAAGCACAAAAATCAAAACGGTCCGACACAGAATGTCTCCTTCCCATTCAATTTCCAAAATTTCGTTAAGATTGGTTAAGTTTTGGAGGAGGAAACAGTCGAGAACGAAACCTCGATTTTGATGATTTCTGTCTCGGATTTTTACTCTGAGCTGCAGTTGTCGCGTCGCGTAGTATTACCTCTTAATGATTTGCACTAAGAATTTTTGTAAGAACCCTCTGACTGTATCGGAAGCAAATAATTTTTCTGATTTCTGATTTCCATGCAGGCTGGGGATCATGGGCTCAAGCCATAAAAAAGCGATCTTACCACAATCTAACCAGCCAGTCTCAGTCAAACTCCCCAAACGTAAATCCTGGTTCCGTCACTGGTCTCCATAATATTGCGCCATAATATTCGATTCTGGGAAGTTTTTCTGTAACCCGAACCAGGCCATCATTATCAGCTGTAATCCGTTCACTGATGAACATAGGCTTCCAGAAATAGTGGATCCAGGGTGGGGTTAATGGGCTCAAGCATCCGAGTCCTTACCAAAATCTAACCTGTAGGTCTAAATGGTCATGGTAATTGGCACACCGAATACCACACACCGCCATATTGAAATACATTTTTGCTAAAAATAAGAAGAACCGACTACCCTAGACAGAACATCGTACCGCAGTAGGAATATAATAATAATAAACCACTTATTTCAGGTATCTAAGGCCCATTGCAACAAATACCTTAAAGCCTAACTAACATACATACAATACATATAATTATAAGATGAAAAATAAAAATAAATTAGAAATAGGAGAGCCGCAGGTGAAATTGGATTATGGGAATGAGCAGAGCACGTAGACCCGATGGCCGTTGGGGCGGAAAGGTTCTCGAGTGGCGACCACGTACCGGAAGGTGCAGCGTGGGTAATAGGCCCCCACAAGGTGGACTGATGACCTGGTAAAAGTCGCGGGAGTCCGCTGGATGCGGGTGGCGCAGGACCGGTCATTGTGGCACTCTTTGGGGGAGGCATATGTCCAGCAGTGGACGTCTTTCAGCTTATATGATGATGATGAATGAGCAGAGAGAAATTAAGAGAGTTCAAGCGGCCGTCCAGGATACTAGTTCGAATTCACGCAGTTCGATTGGTTTCTCTGATCCGTCAACTTAATATTAAAAATATATCATCGTAATGACTCCTTCTCACCCCCAGGCTCCGGCGTCCCAGGCAAGCGCGTCGGCTACATGCCGCAAGAGATCGCGCTGTACGGCGAGTTCACCATCCGCGAGACCATGATGTACTTCGGCTGGATCTTCGGCATGGAGACGCGCGAGATTGTGGAGCGGCTACGCTTCCTGCTCGAGTTTCTCGACCTGCCCAGCGAGAACCGCATGGTCAAGAACCTTAGGTAAGCTGGCGCTTTGAACGGTCGAGCTCACTAGGGGCTTCTTCTTCTTCGTGTCAAGGTTCCTAAAATAAGAGATGCCCAATGGGCAGCGTTGTGGACAGCTCTGGCAGTCGCGTCTCTCAGGCCGTGTTCCGAGCAGGAGTGTGGGCATGTGGGGCACGCCATCACTAGGGGCTGGACGCGTTTGTGTCGTGTCGCTTTAACGTCATGTTAAAACAAGGAATCAAAGTGTTCAGCTTCTTATGAGTTTGACTGAACATGCTCAATTATCAAATTTTTGAACATAATTATTGACGCTTGAAGTTTCCTCTAAAGTCCACAAAGAACGGATGGGCCAAACAGAGGTTTGGATTGGCTTCTCTATTGTCAATATTGCCAAAGTTAAGGGCTTTTATTTTTCGGTTGGATTCTAAATCCGCATACATTTTTAAATCTGCACCTCAACTATTTACCACGGGAAAGATGACTTTTGCTTTGTGACTCTATGACGTATACGCGGTACCTCAATACGCTCCTATTAGACATTAGACTTCTGCAATTAAGTAATAAAAAAAGTTGAGTACTCTCAAGAGGCTCTTCTTTTTGTCGTCTATATCCGTCGCAGCTAGCCGTATTCCGGACTCCGGCGATGATTTCGTTTATCCATAAACACGACCTTAAAGCCTATGCGGTGCATTTTTCACGCACCGTCGACGCGCCTTCCCCTACTACATAGCGGAAAAAGAAGGCAACGCGCGTCGTCGGCGCGTGAAAAAACCGCAGTCAGCATAGGCCCTTACTTTAGCAGTACCTTTGCGTCTGTCAACATCTAGGTTCTAGCTATCCAAACAGACAAACAAACACGATACTTACATAAGAAAATAAACAAATCCTCTAAACCCACATTACTCATAATGAGTAATGACCATACCATTACACGTATAATAGCAGTATAATGGTGGGCATCTCAGATCTTAGAATAGTCTGAGGTTGGCATTCTGCCAGTTCAAATTTGCATGTGCATCAGCTTCCATATTTGTGTTTGTGCATTGTGCAGTCACTGCACTGGACATCTTATTTTTATTTATGTTATGAGTAGGCAAACGAGTACAAGGCTTCAGTAGTGTTTGTCCATAGTCATAATTCAATTTAATATTGGAGGAGATTCTTCATTTAAAACACGGCGTGTATAAACACTAGATTTTCATCGAAAATACGATACAAATAACCCAGTATAAAAGTTTTTTCTCTGTATCAATTTCCCCTTTGAAAATATAAACAACTAGCTTCCGTCCGCGACTTCTTCCGCGCGGACCCGGGATAAAAACTATACTAATATATTTTTATTTAGGCTATAAAAAAATTTAGTGCAAAATTTCATCCCAATCGGTTGAGCCGTTTGAGCGTGATTGAGTAACAAACATCTAAACTTTTGCATTTACATATAATATTAGTAGGATACTCGCAAAATGCGTCATCAAAGGCTAAATGAAAAAATATGATTTTGCCGAGACAACATTATGAACATGTGATACGGAGTAAAGTTGTTAATCGAATAAATAGCCAAATTCAAAAATATAGTTGTCAACCCCACTTGGGTAACAATTTTTAGAGTAAAGATGATAACATTCATAATTAAGGTATCTACTTTATTTAACTTTAGCATTACTTAACATATTTGCTTCAAGGTACAATTGTAAGTTACAGTTTGACATAGTAGTACCTATTTATAATCCAAAAAAAATACAACTGATACTTATTAACGATTAAATACCAATCCATACTAATATTATAAATGCGAAAGTGTGTCAGTGTGTCTGTCTGTATGTTACCTCTTCAAGCTTAAACCGCTGAACCGATTTAGATGAATTTTGGTATAGAGATAGTTTGAGTCCCGGGGAAGGACATAGAATAGTTTTTATCCCGGAAATCATCCCTAAAGGGGGTGAAATGGGAGGGTGAAAGTATGTATGGAGCTGCGATATAAACGAGTTCCACGCGGACGGAGTCGCGGGCAGAAGCTAGTTGTTGATAAATGTTTTTTAGATTTTTAGGTTGGTCAATTTTAAAGCATTATGCTCTCATAATCGATTTTTCGCCAGGCCCCAAAAAGGTGATATATACCTATCTTAAGGACTAGGACGATATGAGTAAAATCATCTTACCAAAAAAACCGAATATATTCAGAAAAACTTCAACAAAATCATTTTCAAATACTCTTGACGTGGGCATATAAGTGGTTGTTTGTAAGTAATTTCAAAGATCAATGTTGTATAAGGGTCACATTATAGTCACGAAGGTCTTCTCTGTTTCCTCATACGTGATGGTACCTTGGCGCGGATAAACAAACGGTGCTTAGTAAACATGCATAATATAACACCCCGTGGTGTTGGGCGAAATTCTCCTTGACTATGACTTTGACATCGCCTTGTGTAATTAAAGTGAGGTTATGTGCAAATGATAAGTCAATTTGTCGTTTATGGCCGACATAAAACGTTTGTCCCTCTCCAAATTTAGCTACGAAACGAATTTGATATAAGAAACGAATGCTATATACCCCGTTATATGGGCGATTCTCCGAGCCGGCTCGATTTGCTTGACTTCGGTGAACGTATTTTTTTTTCACTTTTTCGATTGGTGACCTCGGTAATCAAGAAAAGGCCTAAATTTAAAAAATATTGGTGGTAAAGGCCTTCATAGGAACCTTGTAGTTCATGGGATATTCGGGTTTTTGCGTACACCGAAATCAAACACACACACCGAAATCAATATTCATAAAATAGTATCACCGAATTCAAAAAATGCTTACACCGAAATCAAATTTGAAATTAAACAATGTTTTTTGCTACAAAATAACCTTTATTTCCAATTGGTACACTTACAAAATATATATATATACAGTCGTGGCCAGATAATTAAGAACACGATTTTTTTTCCCATACAGTTACATACAAATATGACTGTTCAAATTTGATGATAATTTATAATGTGTTTGATTACTTTTGTTTCTGATTATACGGATGTAACCGTGTTTAAATAGTATTTAATATAGTGCACATACGGCTTCTGTAAAATTTAGACTTAAAAAAATACAGGCGATCAAATCAACACTTTTTATAAGTTCATACATTGTTCCTAATTACAGTATGAACTTGTAAAAACTGTCCATTTGACCATCCGTTTTTTTTCAGCACAGCTTTTACTTCTGTAGCTTTTACTTTATATGTTTAACTTAAATACTGCACGATTTATTACTTATAAATTAATTATTAATAAATTAAAACTTAGACTGTCCCGGCGAAGAATGATTAGGAGAGCCGACCCCAACTGCAATGGGATTAGGCGAGAATAAAGAAGACAGGTCGGTTTATGCCGACGTAAGGAGTATATTATGGTGTTAGCCTAACGACTCCAGAATAACCAAGAGCGCATTGCCGACCCTTTAGTAATAGGAGGATTCGTTGTGTCGACACCTACAAACAAATTAAATACCCTTATTCTCAAAACAGCTTACCATAGGAAGTTCAAGTGACCTTACACTCAGCACCAGGATCATAATCAAACCTACATATAGTAAGCCGTGGGACATATCCTAGTTATATTATATATGCGAAAGTTTGGATGTTTGTTACTCGATCACGCTTAAACGGCTCAAGATAGTTTATAGCCTGGTACAGTCAAGGTTACTAACATACGTACATTAATAAGGACATAAATATCTGTACAGGACTCTATTGTCAATGTCATAAAAGCGTGTACAGATATATGTCCTTATTTATGTACGTATGTTACTGTACCCTTGACTGAACTAATCATTTAGCCAGCACTAAACTTTAATGAGAATTAGAGTTTTAAAACCACATAGTTAACAGATCCCTGAATTGACAAATAGTTTTACTAAACAATTTTTATTAGAACTACATATTTACCAATATCCTACACTACTTTTTAACAAAAAAAAATTACATTCCCACCTTACGTGTAAGACAAGTACCCAGTTTTTGTTAATTATTTTATTTTAACCGTTTTGTTGGCGTGATTGATTTACATACCCAAACCAATTTACACTTTTCCAGTAGTAATGGTCACTGAGCTAAGCCTCGGGCGGACAGACATATGGACATGCTGAAAATATAAGGGTGTTGACTACGGAACCCTAAAAAGCAATCATTTATACATAAATATTGATTTCGGTCCTCATTTTATTGAATTCGGTGACCAAAAAGTACACCGAATCCGCGGAAATCAATGTCACCGAATTCAATGTTGATCGATATTTGCAAATTACACAAAAAGTATAGATAGTACAGGGAAAGAGTTATTCAATACGAAATCACATACCTCTGAGGATTGCTTATTCACTTTTATAATAATTAAAACACAAACACTACACAATTTAATAGCTTCACCGAATTCAAAAAAACACGTAACCAAACTCACCGAACGACGAACAAACCTTTGTAGTAGCTGCCTATATGACATCAGCCGGCGTCCGCTCTCGTCGGCAAACGCAGCGCGACTAAAGCTACCGGCGTGTGCGTCGCGAGATTCCTACGCCATTTCTTTGTTATGATGCCGGCGCGTTTTCTAAATGTCACTGAGTTTACGTGTTACCCCCGGACGCTTCGAAAAAATGCTTTTATTGAGTAAGTTTAATAGATAAATTATCGTAATATGGATTATATATGGGGGAAACTAATGTTGATTACGTGAACCGATGTAAAACATGTACTATAATTCCAATCTTGGGTTATGATTTTTTGTTTAAACCAACTTGGGTAGTGGACGCTCCCACTGAACGTCAATTTGGGCTCTATTTTTTTTTTTCTTCAAACATATGTATATCTACAGAATATCTAAATAGCTGTCCAGGTATCAAAAAGCCTGAAGTATATGTGAGATTTTATTCAAAAATATCACGCACCTATTTGAAGAATTTTTGGCCCTGGACACTAAAAAATGCCACTCCGGAGAAATGCCCATATATGACATATGACAGTAGAATATTCACGCACAGATTCGTCCACATTTCTTTAAACTTATGTCAAAAATGTCAAAATACGCAGTAGGCGTCTCTAACCCATCCATGTAGCGTCCGTGTGCAATCTTTACGCGCGCGTGTGCAATGTTTACGTGCGTGTGTGTTAGCGCGCGTGGTGAGTGGCGCTCGGCGCCCCCTATGACCGCTGCGCCCGTGTGCAACGCACACCCTGCGGCACAGGTAAAGCCGCCTCTGAAACCATGGGAGCGTTTGTGTTTTCATACACGCTTCCGCGCCTCACCATGTATCTCACGTCCATAAAAGAAAAGCCCCTAAAGTCGAATAACAATATACCTACTTTTAATATCAGTGCACTTCCCCGGAATGCGACGCCCGTCCCGCTTCTTGGTACAAGCTTTTATTGCCGACTGTACTTTTCTGTATACCATCATCAACTACTCATTTAGACGATTCTAACGAACCCAAACTCAACTGAGTTCCCATGGCCACTTTCTGTCTCCATCATCAGATAAGCTCGATGGTACCATAATATTGAATTGTCATCCAAAGTATAGGTACTTATACCCAAAATTTCAGCTCAATCGGTCACCGGGAAGTGGGTCAAATGTAACTTGCAAGATTTGTCCCATACTAACAGGGCAAGTTAATAATAAAGCTTGTAAAAATGCATTTCATCAACATCGTCAGCATATCAGTCTAAAGACGTCCACTGCTGGTCATATGCCTCCCCCAAAGACTGTCACAATGACCGGTTCTGCGCTACCCGCCAAAAATATATTTATTTGGTGTTAAATAGAGAGTACCTACTCAGCATGATATTCTAAAGGCGCTGGTTGTCAGGGCTCTCTTTAGACCGTAGCCAGAGCGCCGATGACCATATGACGTCACACGGCGAGGCAACTCTGATATGTGAACGCCTGAACGGGTAGTAGGTACCTAATGTCCAAACCCAACGGCCACTTTCATCTCACTACATCGAATTTTACACCACAATAGCTTAATCGCTATGACGCAACTCGCAACGACAGGAGCGAAAGTAGTGTCGTAACTTGAGAAATGAAATGTAATCGCGGTTGGCAGCTTGTTAATTGGACTGTAATGAACATATGTTTAATAAAAATGACACTCATTCTTAGACAGAATGGTTCATTCGATTCATTAGATGCATTCATTCGCTTTGTCATCAATCGGGGGTGATAGGTGAATCTGTGAAAGCTGGCATGAATGGATTTACAATACAATACGAGTTATTATTTATTGTTCACCAAAAGAAAGATCTCCTTGTCATTTAGAGAGCCTGCACGTCTATCATGCGACGGCAGCGAAATACTCTCGATTTTTATCGCACTAAGTATACCTCTTGTTCTAAGTGTTCTAATACGAGAGAGACGGATAGTGCGAGAAAAATCGAGAGAGCTCGCGGGCTCCTGATAGCCGTGCAGGACGTAATGACGATGACGCCACTATTTGCTCTGTAGGTGTGGTGTTTCCTGGTTGTGTGTAAGGTCACCAGAGCTCCTGAGGATATGTTGTGTGGAACGTGAGGGACTCGCGTTCGTCTCTAGCTACCAACACAATGAATCCTCAAATCAATGGGTCGGCAACGCGCTAGCTGGAATCGCAAGCGACCAGACCCCTTATCATGGTCGGCCTTATCACGCGATAAGTGACAAGATAGGAGCGTCGTCTCGTTCTACCGAACGGTGTCAGCGAGTGACAGACGCTCTATCTTATCACTTATCGCGTGATAAGGCCGACCATGATACGGGGCCAGCATAGGCTACGTTGGGTTTTCCACCGTCGTAATAGTAAAACCAAACAGGGGAATGTCACCTCGCTCATATATCCCCTCCACCGCCATAATAACACTAATATTGCTCTTCAGCCCCGCTATTCTGTAACTTGTTGCTCAACTCGAAGCTCACCCACAAATAATCTTGATATGACGCCGTGATTCGTAGTACAACTCGGTTACAATATCTGTGAATTCGCTGGAATGTGAAGCCCCTCCCCCTTCTCTTTTACCCGCGCTCGCCCCGCACCGTACCAGAGCGCCGACGTGACGTCATCGACAGGTCCACAGACATTGTAACCGGGTTATAACTAAGCGTAGCTAGGTCTTGTTTCGTTAGTGCAAGGCCTGAGTGGACGCCCCGCTCTGAGCGGGGCGTGCAGCGTCCATATAAAACAAACGCAATTTATATGGACGCTCGACGCCCCGCTCTGAGCGGGGCGTCCACACAGGCCTTACGCTTAGGCGTGACCGGTGGAGTGAGACGCAAGAGCGCGTAAAGAATTGCCCAGGCATTATGTTTTGTTTCTGGTGGTGACCGAAGACGCTCTGTGTTGAGTGAATGCCGAAGACTTGAGTGCTTGCATTTGATTGACGTGAATGGAATGGGAAATGTCAAGGCGAGGAACGGACTGTTGCGTACATACATCACATAACACAATGTATATTGACCTAAAAGTTGATGGCAAAGATAGTGTCGATTAGGCCGTGTGTCTACTGTTTCACTATAAATTTAGAGGTACCTCAGTGAAGCATAGTTAAGCCTTATGATATCTATGACGTAAAACCATTAGGCAAAAATGCCTGCCTGCAGGAAGGTACGAGTATATATGTTTTAGCAGTATATTTAAGTGTGTTCCACCGTAGCGTTTAGTATACTGAACCGATTTTGATGAATGGAGAATCAATCGACGGGTGACATAGGCTACGAAAAGTTACTGACAAAAAACCGTAGTGACGTTACGGTTTTTTTAACTGTTTATCCATTTGTGTTTGTTGAACCATTGAGTTGAACTGCCGATACCGCAAATCGATAATTCGATTTCACGATTACCATCAATTACATAAGCTCGGCCCAGGTGCAGTCGGACAGCACGATTAAAAACTGATACACGAACGCAATAGATCCGAATTACAATGGAATTTGGATCCATTGTCTTGGGAACGCGTGTCTGATTTTGATAATCTGTTATACTTGCTCATGTATTTACTGTTATTTTTGATAGGTAGGTAATCGATACGAAATTTCAACCATCCTGTAACTAGGTACTCTGTGACAAAAGTACCTTTAGATCAACCTCTTATTTTGATCTTAGTCATCGGATTTGGACTAGTTTGCTAAGGATATTCATAGACTAAATCAGACCTCAATACTTTTTACAGAAGGTTAGTGAGGCTTAATACGCTTTTTACATAAAATGTTGAAAGAAATGACACGCTTTTAACATGTATTAGACTAGACATAAGTTTAATGGTAGGTTACTGAAAAAACCTTTCCCAATCTCATATGAAATTCAATCTTATGTCAATGTCATAAAGACTGTGACGGGATTTTTTTCTCACTTTATCTGAATGACGATTTCTTTACCAAGACGGTAGTAAATAAGTAGTAGCTTATGGATGCTTGTGAGATAACTACAAATTAGAAAATTGTAAAAACCCCCGACATTTTCATTTCAAAGTCCAATATCTCAAAAACGGCTGAAAAGATTTTCATTAAACATGGCTATTAAGAACACTCGGGATAAAATTATCTATGACACATAAAAAACCGCATTCTAATCGGTCCATCCGTTTGGGAGCTACGATACCACAGACAGATACACAGACACACAGACACGTTAAACTTATAACACCCCTCTCTTTGCGTCGGGGGTTAAAAAAAGTATGTGGGAGACAGGACTGTATACTTATGAACCTCTTTGGTTTCCAGCGGCGGCCAACAGCGCCGAGTCTCATTCGCCGTGGCCCTCATGCACGACCCCGAGCTGCTCATCCTCGACGAGCCGACGGTCGGCGTGGACCCTCTACTCCGACAGTCTATCTGGACGCATCTAGTGCGCATCACCAGCTCGGGAGACAAGACTGTGATCATCACCACGCATTACATCGAGGAGGCGCGACAGGCCCACTGTGTAAGTAGACCAGCTTATCCTCGACGTGCCTACTGAGGAGTGGACCCTCTACTCCGACAGTCCATCTGGACGCATCACTAGCTCGGGAGACAAGACTGTGATCATCTTCATCACCACGCATTACGTCGAGGCGTGATGGCCCACTGTGTAAATAAACAATTGACTCTCTAACCATTCATGTACTCTTTGACAAATAGACTCGATTGGAGGCTCAAAATGGAGAATAAGTAAGTTAAAAGGTAGTAAAAACACTACCTTTTAACTAAATAAAAAAAACAAATGAACACCTTGGAAAACTAGTTTGCTTTTAGCAAAATTGCGGAGGTGTGGTATTTCCCATGCTAATTAAGTTTCTGCATACGGTAACGTTCAACATATGAGACAGTAAACATGTGAAGTTTATCGTATAATAAATTGAAGCAACAAATACATATACGGATAACTTCCTAGTTGACCTAGACTAGCTTTGCAGTTCCTTGAAATACCTATTATTTTAATTAATCTTAGAAGTATTGTGTTACGTACTTATCAAGTTAAATAAGATTTGGAGGTTGCATTGGATTCGCTTTAATGTCCTTAAATCCTGCCATCGACTATTGACAAAATTGTCTAGACGTATTATATCTACTAAAGTTATACCTAGGGTCGCAGAATAAGAAGTACCGGGTTTTAAAAGTTGCTGTTTACATACTGACCACTTTGAATAACTACCACTTTTTATGTTATGGCTTGTTAGTAAGTAGGTAACTATTCTGGAGGACTATTGTTCCAGATAGTCCTTCAGAAAAGAATCAATAAAAAACAAATCTGGTGAAATTCGGGTCGATCAATATTATTAAGTACGGTCGAGGTCATAAATACGTTTACACTTTTGCACCTTATTGCCTTGTAATAAGGTGCAAAAGTGTAAACATATTTATGACCTCGACTGTACCAGCTTTGGAGTTGAGTTGGCCTGAAAATGTTTCTGTCACCCGTTTCACATAAAGATTGATTTAGTTTATCTTGTCGATCAGGATCAACAAAAGGGGAACTTTGTACTAGTCGATTGTAAATTATTGTATACCGTACAGCGGTTGATTGTGACACACGCAACACTTTTTTGTTAACATCTTTTCTTCTGATTCTGATCAGGATCAATCAGTCAGGCATGATTTGATATTAGTTGGTCCCAGTTCCTCAGTGTCCTGATATTTATCATTTTGTTCCGCAGATCGGTCTGATGCGTAGCGGACGCCTTTTAGCTGAGGAATCACCTCAGGCACTCCTGACGATGTACAACTGTATATCACTCGAGGATGTCTTCCTGAAGCTATCGAGAAAACAAGGTAACTCACGTCTAGGTTTTTTTTTCGTAGAATACAGACTTCTAGCACAGCCTGCTGCAAAGTCTTGTCGCAACTGCCGTCTCATTCGCACTGTGCAAATTCGAAAGAGGGGAGATTTTCTCGACTCGCGTCGCGCTCACGGCGTCTGTTGAGCCACTGTATTTAGGTGTAGCACGTACCCAAGCGGTAGCCACGCGACTTTCAATATGGAGGTGGTCCGTGCGAGTCCCGGCTCGTACAACTTAACTGGGATTTAAAAAAAACTTATGTGTTTTTACTTTCTTCGGTGAAGGAAAACATCGTGAGGAAACCAGTCTAATATCTCAACAAGGTTTAGTTTTCCCTCTGGGTTGTTGCAAGATTAGATGGCAGTCGCGTTGATGATGATTATGGTGATGGATCATGATGTTATCCCTCATTAGGGACATAGGGCTCGCAGAAGAGTAAGATAGATAACTCTTCTGTGATCGACAAGATCTTGCGCGACTTGTTCTAGCTCGTTCCAGCCGAAATTGCTTGGGATTAGTTAATAATTTTTTGCGGACCTAGTCCTAAACTAAGCAAAGCTTGTAGTATGGGTACTAGACGACGATAAACATACTTATATAGATAAATAGATACTCAAATACATAGAAAACCATGCATGACTCAGGAACAAATGTTCGTGCTCATCACACAAATAAATGCTCTTACGGGGATTCGAACCCGAGACCTCTAGCTTCGTGAGCAGGGTCACTACCAACTAGACTACTTCGGTCGTCAGTTTAATGTTTCGCTAATGTTTAAATACAAGAGCTTTGACTTCTTCCGGGATATAAATACAGTCCAACCCGCCATCTTAGACGTATTTAGCGTAGAATTTATTGACACATACTCGCTAATTTATTTCGTCATAGTTTAACTTAACGTTCTACCTATTGTCTTTGTGCTAAATGTTATTTGCTGACGAATGGCGAATGCCGCACACGGTGATTACATTAGTGATGCAATTTATTTAAAAACCGGAGATTTTTTCCCTGTATTTGTGGTAGACGATATTACTTGCCAAATTTCATAAAATGTTGATCCCCTTGAGAGTGTCGTGTGCGTTGCGGCATAAACGGCCCGTATCTTATTTGACGTTAGCAAGTTTGATTTTTTGATATCTTCAAGGGACTGTAGATACACCTGAGTATATGGTTTTAATTTCAACTCGATAGCTCCACGCGTTCCCGAGATAAAGGGTCTTGACAGACAGACTGACGGACAACAAAGTGATCCTAGCAGGGCTCCGTTCTTTTCGTTTTGAGGTATGGAACCCTGAAAATGAGTTTATATTGTATTTTAAATTGTTAACATGACTTCTAAAGTATAATATAGGTAAGTATACTCTATAAGCCATCAAGTCTAGTTTAGTATTCAGTTTTTCCAGCTAAGTACTTGTTATAATCTGAATCTTAATTATTACATTCTGTTAAAACCTCGTAAAAATTGAAACTTTATTAGATAAATACAAAAACAACTAAGGTATATACGTAAGTAACATAATAATATGTATAACAAAATAATTATAATTCATTCATAAAAAATATTAAAGGTGCCAAAGCGGACCCCGGGCTCCTTTCGGGGCACAACCGGGAATAATGCTAGGAGGATGATGATTCATAAAAAATATTTGTCATCAGTGTATGCATGTTTTTCCTTTCCATGAAAAGCGATTTAATAATGTGACTGTAATAGTACTAATAGTAGATAACCTATTCGACAAAATATGTTCAATTGAAATCGGGTTTGTATTTGGTTTCGTGTCTGGTCGCGGCGCATTGAAACCGATTCAGAAAATCAGAACCAACCAGCAACGCGCGCAGCAGTAAGTATGGAACTAATTTCGACTGAACACATTTTAGGAACACGTTAGGAATAGAACTCTATAAATCCATACTAATATTGTAAATGCGAATGTGTCTCTGTCTATCTGTTACCTCTTCACGCTTAAACCGCTGAACCTATTGAGATGAAATTTGGTATGAAGTTTGAATCCCGGGGAAGGACAGTCTTTTTCCCGGAAATCATCCCCTAAGGGGGGTGAAATGAGGAGTGAAAGTGTGTAAAGAGCTGCGCTATAAACTATGTAGTTCCACGCGGACGGAGTCGTGGGCAGTAACTACCTAGTCATATATCATTATATACGTAGGTAGGTACATCTTCATGAATCTTGGTCCACTGCTTACTGTAATGGAGTAGTTTTCCACGTGCTTGCAAGACTAGAACAAAATATCACGTGAGAATAACTATAGTAATCATTAATCATAGACAAGTAATAACTACAATCTTACTTAACATTCAATATAACCTCTGCTGGGTCCCTATAGTCTTCATATTTGTTTATAGAATTAACACGTTTCTTAACATTCTGCGGAGTGTAAAAAATATTCGCATACGTGACTATTTCGTAATGAATGATCTTTATCTCGATATCTCTATACAATTTATGTGATATTTCACAATAGCTTACCCTGTTTGACACGCGATCAAGGAGTAAATGACGTCACAGAAACACGCTCCATATTAAAAAAATATATATATACTTATATAAAAAGACTAACACAAATTTAACTAGTCCCGCCCCAAGCGTTTTTAATTTTTGTTATTTTCATTAAAAAATATGTCAAAAGGAGAAACGAAGCGTGCATTTTTTTATAGTTTTTTTTTGGGTTTGATAGCCAAGCCAATCCATTGGCTATCAAAATCATAACAATAACTGTTAATTTTACTACTGACCGCCACCGCAGGCCGCTCTAGTCTGTGAGAGGGTTTAGGTACTTTATAAACTCCCAGGCTGCTTGCGTTCCTACTCCAGGATCTCATACTGAATGCACTGGCTCATCCTAGGCCGAACCGATCTTCGTCGCCTTCCCTAGGATTTTTACTGTTTTTAACGACCGTTTTGTTTTTACCCGACGCAAAGAGAGGGGTGCTATAAGTTTAACGTGTCTGTCTGTGGTATCGTAGCTCCCAAACGGATGGACCAATTTGAATGCGGTTTTTTTTGGGTCATAGATAATTTTATATCGAGTGTTCTGTGGCTCCAGCCACAAGTGACACTTTGTCCTTACGATACGTCACTGTTGTATAATAAAGTGTAAATTACGGCCAAGGTCGTCAAAAGAAATACTTAAAGGTACAAATAATAAACAGTGGAGTGAACAAATCGCGTGTCAACAATGCAAGGCTGCGAAGACGCGGAAGAAAACTGACTAGTTAGCGAATTCCAGTTGAAGTAACAAGTAAATTACTATGGTTTGTGGAGATTATTTTAGTGGTTAATGTCAAGATTTATGTACGCACGGAACGGAATGTTTCAGTAGTTTTCACTCGAAACGGATATTATATAATAAAGAAATTTATCAAATTACGAAGATGTCCCCCAGTCCTGCTTACGATATATAATAACTACACTAGTGTGTTTCTTAACTCGCAAGCATGACGTTTTTTTCAAAGTTTCTTTTTTAGGGTTCTGTACCCAAAGGGTAAAAACGGGACCCTATTACTAAGACTTCGCTGTCCGTCTGTTTGTCTGTCAAGAACCGCGATAGCTAGACAGTGAAATATTCACAGATGATGTATTTCTGTTGCCGCTATAACAACAAATACTAAAAACAAAATAAAATGAATATTTAAGGGGGGCTCCCATACAACAAACGTGTTTTTTTTTGCCGTTTTGTCTGTCGCCAGGCTGTATCTCAAGAACCGCGATAGCTAGACAGTTGGAATGTTCACAGATGATGTATGTCTGTTGCCGCTAACAAATACTAAAAACAAAATAAAATAAATATTTAAGAGCGCCTCCCATACAACAAACTTTTTTTTTAACTGTTTTTATAGATAATGGTACGGAACCCTTTGTGCGCGAGTCGGACTCGCACTTGGCCGGTTTTATTTAATTTTGTAAAACTGAATCGAATAAAAATTCGATGTAATTATTATGAACCTGCGATGTGTTGAGGAGAATAGCCGGACATCTGGAAATTTGGCCATCCTGACATGCGAAAGAATTTTGGCCCAAGCTGCAACGGAGAACTTCCCTCGCTTCGCTAACTCGTTCAATAAATTAAATAACGTGCTCCCGCTGTGGGGCCATAGTACTGACATCCACCACGTATTTGTCATGCAAAAGAAAAGTATACGAATCCTTGCAAACATACACCAACCCCATAGCTGCAGACCACATTTATGAAACTTATAACCCTCCCTTCGCTATACAGGGTGTTTTTCTGAATTTCCTTGAACTTCGGCATATTGCAGAGTCCATTCACCGAAACAAAGTAGCATAATTAGTTTTTGAAAAAAAAAAAAAAAGGTTTTTTTTTCGATTTTCATACAAAATAGTTAAATTTAGCATTAACGGTTATTGTACAAGGGTCTTAAGAGTTAATGAAAAGTTAGTGTCAAATGTGATAATGTTCAAATGACATCACATGACATGCACGTCAAAAAACCGTTTACACTGGTTAAAGTTGCATAACTGATTAAATTAAAATGTTGAATATCTTGCTAACAGTAACAGTTAAGATACTGGTGTCTTGGAGAAATTACCTTTATTTGACCTAAGCTATGCCCCCTTTCAATTAACGGAAATTGGCGGGAACACGTTGTATATACTAGAAACTGCTACTTTTGTTCGTTAAAACCTACACCTGTTTAAATTTAACCAAAACACTCGCAGGTGTCACAACCTGGAACTTCCTGAACCTGAACTAGAAATATATAAAAATACCATAGGACCATATTACCGAGCAACAAAAATGTATAATAAAACTAGCTTCTGCCCGCGACTCCGTCCGCGTGGAACTCGTTTATATCGTAGCTCCATACAAACTTTCACCCCCCACTTCAACCCCTTGGGGGATGATTTCCGGGATAAAAACTATCCTATGTCCTTCCCCAGGACTCAAACTATCTCTATACCAAATTTCATCCAAATCGGTTCAGCGGTTTAAGCGTGAAGAGGTAACAGACAGACAGACAGACAGACAGACACACTTTCGCATTTATAATATTAGTATGGAATGGATATGGATTAGTATGGATATGGATATCCAACCAAATAAAAGATGTAGGATCCAACTGACATATCCTTCGTACACAGTCTAAAATCTAAAGTAATAGATAAATGCTACTATTCCATAGCTGAATTTATGGAAGATACATGTTTATAATGTGTTTGCCGTACTTCCATACTAATATCACAAATGCGAAAGTGTGTCTGTCTGTTACCTCTTCACGCTTAAACCGCTGAACCGATTTGGATGAAATTTGGTATAGAGATAGTTTGAGACCTGGGGAAGGACATAGGATAGTTTTTATCCCTGAAATCATCCCCCAAGGTGGTGAAAGTTTGTATGGAGCTACGATATAAACGAGTTCCACGCGAACGGAGTCGCGGGCAGAAGCTAGTTTTTTATAAATATCAATAGGTATCTACCTATCGATATTAGTTAGTTAAAAATTAACTATATGTACATAGTATAAGTAACCTGATTGTTGCTACACCCTTCCAGGGTCCATGTATCTTAGTTTTAAGTACTTGGTTGCAAATAAATCTTATCTTATCTTATCTTAAAAATATTTAAAACACAAAGAAAAGAGTTTCTGTAAAATTATTATTTTTGGTACAAGCTTTTATTGCCGACTGTACTTTTCTGTATACCGTTATTAACTACTCATTGTGACGATTCTAACGAGCCCAAACTCAACGTCGTTGCGAAGTACGGAATTCCCATGGCAAACTTCTGTCTCCATCATCAGATCAGCTCGATGGTACCATAATATTGAATTGTCGTCCAAACTATACCTTTACCCAAAATTTCAGCTCAATCGGATAACGGCAAAGGAACTGAAAAATGGATTGTAAATTTTGACGGACAACTTACATAATTACATACTTACTTACATGTTTACATACATGTATACGAACTGCAAGATAAATAAATGCTTGTAAAAAAACCACTATACTTAGGTACTCGTGCCAGTCGGTCCGAACCGAACCACGATCAATCGTAAAGACTTGGTAGGTTCTCTTTATAATCGGTTTAACTTGGACTTGTCCTATCAAAACTAAACGAAATTACGTGAAAATGATAATCTTATTTATTACCTTATAGCTAAAACGATTTAGCACGTGATTTTAGCCTTTGCATGGGAAGTGTGGACTAATGGACGTAATGGATGATGATAGCAATTGACACCTAACCTCAGACGTGATCTGAGCAAAAACTAAAACTAATTTACTGTAAGTGACACGTGTTAGTGTTTGACACAAACATTTCGACGGTCCCTATTAAAAGAGTCGGATCTGCAAAACAGCTACTTTTTAGGAGAAGCTGTCAAAGTTTTTGGAAAAAAAAATTGTATGGGGGAAATTGTTAATTAATGGAATATCGTTATCAAACTTCGAATGTTTGCTTATTAGTAGGTTGTTTATTACTAGCCGTTGAGCTTACATGTACTTTATCAGCCATTTTTACAAAAAAATACAAAAACCTCTTATATTACTTTTTTAACCGGAATAGCTTAAGCATCATTTGTCGGAAGTGCCACATACGACGTTTTTGTCTGGAAATTGTATTCATAATTATGTCGGATGTACCACATCCGACAAAAAAGGTACTCCAAAAAATGTCGTAATTGGCAGAACTGACATTGTTGCACGGAAACTCTTATGTAACAATTGAATACAGAGAAAATTTACTTGATAACTTAACAGGCTATAAATTACATAAAATACACAACAAAAAACACGCTACACTTTTCCGTGTAAAATAGTAGAATGTGTTATATCCAGGGCTCGGATTTTTCATCGCACGATAAGACGAAAGAAAACTATGGAGTCGATATCAACATTAAAACTTTACTCATATTCATACTCATACTCATTCATTTAATTAATACCAAAAGTTTATTATATTGTAAATACAAATGTTAACCGCCACACCATGTTTATTACATTATAAGCTAAATAATAAAATGTTCACGAAATAATTAAGTTAATTAATATATGCACTAATTGCAAACTTAAATAAATGACACGTCTAAAGCCGTCAATGATTGAAACATGAGGCAATTAAATAAAGCGGCCAGTACCCACCGTTAAGTCTATCGCAACAATATGGTCTGGATAACTAGGTATGCAACTAAGTTGAAATTTAACAGCATGATAAATATATAATAATTACGGGACTAGGACAATGAGTGAGTATGAATATGAGTAAAGTTGTAATGTTAATATCGACTCCATAGTTTTCTTTCGTCTTACCGTGCGATGTAAAATCCGAGCCCTGGTTATATCCGACACTTTGTACTCACTGTGTGTCCCGTAAACATGTCGGAACTGTCACAACCGACGTTTTTAAATGTCATCTGTTCTTAGATCCGACATTTTTATCTTGGTTTTTAGAAAAAGTATTGAGAAAAACTAAAATCTGTGAATGTGGTTTTAAAATGTAGAGTTTTTTACGACCTAAGCCGCTGAAAAACAAAAACTCAAATTTTGCAGATCCGACTCTTTTAATTGGGACCGTCGATTTATAAACGGTGTGCGTGGATTATTGAAAACCACGCCCCTGTGTAAAAGACACGTTAAAGTCTTCTGTGCACGAGAAAATGAGATGCACTCTTCGGGAATCATGGTTAGATTATGGTTAGTAAGGGTAAGGGTTTTACGTTTCTAAGTAGGTACCTACAGACAATAACTTTATCTCCCAACTCTCCCAAGTGTTAACTCGTCAATTCTCAGAAATGTGTTTGCGATCTAAATTGCTACCACTCAATAGCATGTTCATAAAGAGTCGCAGTAATTATAACAAGGAACATATGTTACTGCACGTACACGTTTAATGTACAGTCGAGTTCTCCAATATCTATACAGACAACCTTTCATAAATATCTACACATGTCTTATGTCAGTATAGGTAACAATAAAGTCTCTGTATAGATATTTCTGAAAGGTTGTCTGTGTAGATATTGGTGAACTCGACTGTACTACATGTAAGATAGTACTATATGTTTACCAATTTTTTTCGGGATGTTTACAAAAGACGCATGCCTCACCACTGGGTTTGTAAAACTGACAACAAGTTTATGTTGATGTGATGGTACGAATCCCTGTTTATGTCACAGGAATGTTTGTTTATGAAACAGTTGTGTACAAATTCTAAGCTGGTGTACCTACTTTACATTTGTCGAAAAAAATATCAACATTATAAGTACCCTTTTCACGAAACAAATTATTTAATTAAATATTTTTGTTTCGTGTTATTTTTAACGAGGAAGTTACCCCGATCACAAACAACAAACAACACACAAGAAACACAACAACAAGAAACAAGAAACAAGTCTATAACTCGATACAGAGAGGGCGCTAGTCTTAGCGGGAATATAGTGGAAAAATATACAACTTGCGTCACTGTCCTCGTAGCTCAGTTGGTAGAGCAGTCTAGCGTTAATAGAAACGCAGGTTCGAATCCTGTCGGGGGCTACAGACGAAGATGGTTTATTTTTCCATTATATTCTTCTCTGTATCATATCGTTTAACATTATAAGTATTAACATAAACTAAAGACACTGTATAAAACGATATAAATATTTTTGTATGCACTCCCAGGATTCAAATTAATGTGCACTTGAAACTTACTTAAAATGTAACTACGAAGCGCTCATAGCCTAGCGGCGCCTGCGAGTCGGAAACGATGACGCAGGTTAAGCAAAGATGGCAGCGGTCAGTCTTTTCGATGGGTGACCGCCTGATGTTTGAGTGGGTGGTTAATATTTAATATAAATGTGCGCTTCCGTGTTTTGGAAGGCACGCTAAGCAGTTGATCCCGGCTGCTGTCTATGACAGTAGTCGTTAAGCCGAGCTAGAGGCCTTCGGGCGGTTTAAGAGCTTCTAACAGTCGAGTTGCCCACTCACTTGACAAAGGGAGGACAACTGTTACTCGCGTCCGCAGGAGCCACCTACCACAACCCTGCACGTGTCCCCTGGGTGGTGCTAAAAAGTGACAAACTTTAAAGGCCAAAATAATGTACATATGCCATACAATTAAATAAATGTAACCTACTACTACTACGTTAGTAAGGATGTAAAATATCTTAAATTTAATTGATTAAACTATGATTTGCATCAATATTTAAATATTTTAAAACTAGGTAATAACAACCGTCCAAAATGTATCTGGAGGAGGCATTAGCTTTTTAGTCAAGTCGGTCAACATAAGCGCATTCGTTGTAAAATCATTTCTGCCGCTAAAAGTAAGCAGGCAGACTACTTCATATTTTATGCGAATGCGAACAAATGCCAGCGTAACCATGATAGTTTAATTGAGAACGTCAGATTTACATAGAAATTCGCGAAGTGAAAGTAAATTCGGGCAAAGCGTAGTGAATAGATTTGTCACGCTGTATGAATTGCTGTATTACAAGCTGTTATACAACTACATATACAGAAAGGTCAGGTTGTGTAGTGTATAGAGTGAAGCTAGTGAGTGGTGCTAGCAATTAAGGAGTATTTAGAGTGATTCGTTTCACGGTTTATAAATCGGAAATACTTTGATGAGCACAGCTGATTCTGGGTAGTGCTTGATTTTTGCGAATGTAACTAACACTAAGAATTT
Organism: Epinotia ramella; assembly: GCA_947578815.1. Taxonomy (NCBI): domain Eukaryota; kingdom Metazoa; phylum Arthropoda; class Insecta; order Lepidoptera; family Tortricidae; genus Epinotia; species Epinotia ramella. The sequence continues at coordinate 2,123,715 of OX388221.1, forward strand.
TTATAAAACAAAAAGAGAAGGTACCTAATCATCAGACCCCATTGATTTTAACTTCCCCCGGAGGTTTTTCTTTTAAAGTATCCTTCATGCATTTCTGTAAAACTTTTAAGCTCGGCATTCGTCTATGCACTGCGCGGCGCCACACCGTTTATCTCTGCGACAAGTGAACACATACAAACGGATGGAAGTTACTGTTCCAACATTGAATTTGGAATTTTACGACCGTTCTGTCCGGATGGCGCGTCTCGATTGACTTTCGTTTGGATTTCCAACAGGCCGCGCCAACTATATTTAAATGCTAACAGTCTTACATTCATGGACCGTACTTAATTGGCGCGGCGTCGCCCCATTCGACTTGTAACAGAGGTCGTGAATGTCCAGTATTGCATTGGCTCTTAGACAGTGTTATTATAAATGCCTGATATACCCTGACACACCCTGCACTATGAGTCGTGACGTATTTCCCCTTCTGGATTCTATAGCAACAGTTTCTCATAAAATAATATATTTTATATTTCCAGGTCAATCGAACCAGGTGGTGGAGCTGAACGTGTCAGGCGGAGGCCTGGGGCTGAACAAGATGTCGAAGCGCGAGGAGGCTCCGTACGCCACCGACGACCCGCAGGCGAAAGGCCTGTACTTCTGCCAGAGCAAGGAGGTGCTCATTACGGAAGGCGTGCAGTCTAATGGCGATGTAAGTAGCTTTGACTTCCCCTACCCCATCATCATCCTCCTTGCGTTTTTCCCGGTTGTTTCCTAAAAGGAGTGCCAGAGGTGATCATTACTTCATTACAGAGGGCGCACAGTCCAATGTCGATGTAAGTACTACCTATTAGTAACTGACCGGGACGGCAAACCTCCAAGTCATTCCTTTAGTCATTACTATTTATGGGTAACAAACTGGCGGACATTGTATAAAAGCGTTATAAGAGCAGATTAAGTCTTTATACAACTTTTATTCAGGCTGGCTTACATGGTAAGTTGGTATGCATTCAATTTGCTGTTCTTAGCTATATTTCATTCGTCAGGGGGGGGGTATTTAATTGTTTCAATTGATCGATCTCAAACTAACGTGACTATTATCTTGTTTTCAGCTACCTGGCAAACTGAACCAGCCTAGAGCACCACAATTCGACTTCTGCGAAGATCTTTTCAATGTAAGTTAGCCAAACCTGCAATTCTCAGAAGATTTCAAATCAAATCACCAATCAACCGAGTACCATTACAGTATTTCATACTTAGTGACATGGGATTTTACTTACAAGATCATTAAAAGTTGATTACTCGAGTCATTAAACCGGTCCAACTCGTATGAGGAAGACAACCTGCTCTTGAACTTTGACACTTTTAATGGGATCATTGTCAAGATCACAGTAGAGGTAGTAACACTATATACGCCTCTGTATATTTCAAGCGCAATGAAAATTTTCAAAATCTTATAGTACCTATAGACCGCAATTTCATTTCAATATGGTAAATTCGGTATGGAGATAGTTCAAGACCCTGGGAAAGACATAGCCTTTTTGGTGTACCGGAAATCACCCTTTAAAGCGGTAAAAATAGGAGTGGAAGTTTCTATGTGAATGCGACAATAGACGCTGCGCCTGTGGTAAATCTAAAAGCATTCTTTTTGATTTTTTTGAAGGCGTAGTATTAGTCCCTTACCACGATCAACGAATATAATTCGCACCTTTAGAACGGAACTGACCTAACTCAAAAAAAAGTCACATTGAGATATATGTATACATAGATCGACTCTAAACGACCTATAAATTTTAAAATTAAAAGAAGAGATCATATTAAACTAGTTCAGTAGCCAGTTAAGGGCTTAGCTTTTATAAATTTGTAGAAGCAGTGTTATAACCCTTGATTGCGACTTAAAATCTTTACTTGCGTTTTCCCAAAAAAATGTGTTTTTGGATTAGGTCGGTTCCGTTCTAAAGGTGCGATAAGCAGATAACGTTGCAGGCAAATTATAGTGATTTGTAATAATGCGATCAACACTAGGGGCCCGTCTCCTGGCTCTAAACTTATTTATTTATTTATTTATTTATTAGGTACACTTTACAGATATCATACATTATGAGATACAATGGTTCTTTATGAATAGCTTATAGACTAGCATGACATCCAAGGCAAGTGCACACAGCATGATCAGCAAGTTAGCGCGTATGCAAGCAACAGCGACGAATCTGCATTGAATATTAATATCATATGCAGTAAGTATAAATCACAAAAACAAGTCCAAAATGTTAAAAACGTCTGAAACGAACTTAAGCAAATCTAAAACAAAAGTTAGAGTAACAACTTAGTATTATTCAGGGTGAGTAGAGAAGAGGACGTCCGTTAAGGACTTTTTGAATTTAACCTTTTTTAATTTATTTTTTAAACTGGCAACTGAACGGAGTAGAAGCCCCAAAATTCAACTCTGAGACGCGGTAGACCTCGTCGGCGATACCGGGATAGCTTGGATTCCAAGAACTGGTCAGATATTGCTCAAGACCGCGATGAATGGAAAAAGAGGGGGGACACCTTTGCTCAGCAGTGGGACAATTTAACAGGCTTGATATAATAATAATAAAACTGGCAACACTGAGGCGCTCGACCAATAACGACTAGCAACTTGGCAACTGGTTGACCTGAGTTTGCCTGTTTAGAGCTGTAAAATTTGTAGTGTTTTGTTAAAAATGTCGATATTAATTTTAATTTCAACCATTTCTTCCAGCTAACATCACGTGGCAAAATAAAGGCTCTCATCCAGAAGAACTTCCTCCGGATGTGGCGTAACATTGGCGTCATGCTGTTCATTTTCGTGCTGCCTGTGATGCAAGTCATCCTGTTCTGTCTCGCCATCGGTCGGGACCCTAGCGGGCTTAGACTGGTTAGTAAGAACTTTATTCATATCATGACTAAATGATTCATCAATCATCATCAGTAGGTAACTTCTGCTGAAGCTTAAAATGCTTCTAACGTCACCGTCTAAAGCATAATGACCAATATCACTTTGTCACGATGTCTTTATAGTTTTTATAACCACGTATATTATTATCAACATGAGCTTCTATAATATCGGAATATCACTGTCATTGATAATAGTCACGTCAATATCGTTACTAGCTGGCATTGAAGCATCATTTGTTGTATGGGAAAATTACAGTTGAGTTGTTCATTCGAAATACGTTATATTATTACCCCTCTGGTCAACTTATACAATTGTTCCTCTTTATTCGTATGGCATACATTATTTTGGCCTTTTAAAGTGTGTCACTCTTTAGTACCACCCAGGGGACACGTGCAGGGTTGTGGTAGGTAGCTCCTGCGGACGCGAGTGACAGTTGTCCCCCCTTTGTCAAGTGAGTGGGCAACTCGCCTGTTAGAGAAGTTTTCAAGCCGCCCGAAGGCCTCTAACTCGGCTTAACGACTACTGTCATAGACAGCAGCCGGGATCAACCGGGATGCTTAGCGTGCCTTTCAAAGCACGGAAGCGCTCATTTATAGTAACCACTCAAACAGGCGGTCACCCATCCAAAGACTGACCGCTGCCATCTATGCTTAACCTGCGTTATCGTTTCCGACTCGCAGGCGCCGCTGGAGTATGAGCGCTTCGCACCTGCTTCGCAACTGTCCCCCTAACTTGTCTTTATATATTTTTTAAATCTATCCTAACTTTTCCCACCCACAGGCCATAGTGAACAACGACGTGAACGTGGTAGACGGCTTCTGTCCCTACAACTCGTCGTGCTCCATGAAGAACCTGTCGTGCCGCTACCTGGACCACCTCCGCAACGCGTCCATCATCAAGGAGTACTACGCGGACCTCTCCTCCGCGCTCGCCGCCGTGCGCCAGGGGGACGCCTGGGGCGCCATCTACTTCAACGAGAACTATACGGACTCGCTGGTCGCGAGATTGGCTTTGGGTTAGTTGGAGCTCTTTCTCTACTCATTTTCATAATGCCGGCTGTACACCCTCGTCGAAAGCTTCTGGGCGAATCTCTTTTCATAATACCAGCTGTACACAATCGTCGAGAGCTTCTCGCCGAGTCTCTTTTCATAATACCGGCTGTTCACACTCGTCGAAAGTCTCGGGCGAGAAGCATACCATGTAACACACACTCGTTGCGTCATTTGAACAGCGGAACCACCCAATTGATTGAAAAAAATCTAGTTGGCCATGCGCCGCAAGAATACTACTCTGCTACTGCTCTGTTAGTGGTTGAAAATGTTGAAATATTGAAGCACTGATCTGGAAGTGATATTGTCAATTTCGTAAATTTACGATGGTTGGTGCGGTCGTATGAAACGTAGATTTTTCCGTCTTTTGTGGTTATTTATTTCCTCGCAAATGTGATGAAAAACATCGTGTGTAACACGGACGTAAGAATATTGCAAATTAGAGTCATCAAAAACCCTTTGACTCGGCCGAAAAAACCGACGCGCGACCGAGGCGTACCGAGGCGAGACCCGAGCGGGCGAGACAAGGTGAGAACGTCATGTACAGTCGACTACAAAGATGAAGATAGTGTATCCACTTTTAGACCATATTATAAAGCAATAAGGTGAAAATGTGGATACATCTCTTTGTAGTCGACTGCACACACTCGTTCTGGATCTGTCTCGGGGTGTCTCGACGAGTGTGTACAGCCGGCGTTACGTCAGAGCTGAGGGCCTACCGGGAAACGAAATCGTGTATCTCCTTCTCTGTAGCACTTGCGCGACACTCGAGCGACAGAGAGGGAAATACAGGAACGAAGTTCGTTTCCGTTTCGCGGTAGCCCCTCTGATTCGCTTCGACTATCGGCTCTGGCTTAGCTCGTGTCGATACACCCGATTGTGCTAGGAGCGAAAGACTACGTACTATGCGTAAGTGAGTGCGAACGGGATGCCATGATTTGAATTTTCTGGCTGTCAAACATCGCGTTTTGTTAGACAGACCTTCTGTGCTACGTAATATTTATTATGTGCTTTTAGACTGTCGATCGTTCCGTAAGATTCAGTTCTTTAGATTCTGTATAAATGGATTCAGTGAGCATAAATATTATTTGTGATTTGAGGTCTATGGGTGTTCTCCGAAATTTTATTAGATTATGCAAGTTACCCAATTAAACATAATTAATTTAATTTTTTTTTGGTTACAGCGGACACAGCTGATGAAGAAACGATCGAATCCTCGGAAGTGCAAGTGTGGCTCGACATGTCCAACCAGCAGATAGGACTCATGCTCAACAGGGACATACAGTTCTCTTACCGGGACTTTGCTAAGGTAAAACATTCTGACAGTATACTTGCTTGATAGCAAGCTACAGTAGCCAGTGGTTCAGGCATGCGGCTGTCAAGCGGCGGTCGTGGGTTCAAATCCCGGGCTCGTACCAATGAGTTTTTCAGAACTTATGTACGGAATATTTACCGTTAGCTTTTTGGTGAAGGAAAACATCGTGAGGAAACCGGTCTAATCCCAATAAGGTCTAGTTTTCCCTCTGGGTTAGGTTAGGGGTCGCTTTCGTAAAACTAGTTCATATGCCAAATCATGGGATTAGGTGTCAAAGCGGACCCCGGGCCCCTTTAGGGCACAACCGGGAATAACGCTAGGAGGATGATGACTTGCTTGATAGCAAATAGCAATGGGGTATGACTTACGATAAAACTTGCGAAAATGGAAGGGTGCAAGTAACTTGACCAGTCTAAAAAGATTTAAATTTCAAATTGAAGGGAAGAGGTATTGCTCCTGCGCGCTGGTATTGTGGTGGAACAATACAAGTATCTGGGCTTGCTTATAGATTATAAGTTCTTGTGGCAGCCACATGTTAATGGCTTATGCAGTAAATTAAGAGCAGTACTTGCAAAATTCCACCATCTGAAATTTGTTTTAAATAGGGCTACTATGTATGCAGTGTACTATGCTCTAGTGGATTCTCTACTGTCGTATGGGCTGTCAAGTTACGGTCGTACTTTTAAAACGTATCTAGACAAGATAAAGGCATTGCAGATTAGATTCATGAAATTAATGGTGGACAAAAAAACTAAACTTCAATGTAAGAGTACTACCTATGAACAACTCTTCTTAGAATGTAAAATTTTAACAGTTCATGAAAAAGTCACGTTGTTCTTAGCTTTGGAACAAATTTGTAATGATGAATTTAAAATACCTATTGTCAATCAAAGGTTAATAAGAAACAGAGATAGTAATAAACTGCTGGTACCTAGTTTTACGAATTATTTTGGCCAGAGATGTAGAAAATATTTAGTTCCTAAGATCTATAATGAGTTGCCATCGGATTTAAAGACCACAAGTATGACAAAACAAACATTTAAAAAGAAATTGAGTAATTTTCTATTAAATCGAATAAAAGATCAAATACAACCTTAATACTTAATACATTACATTTTTATACTGTACGCTCAGATTATAAAGTTAAGATAAGTTATTATAAAGTTAGTTAAGTTAACTTCATGTCATAAATAAATACACAATAATAATAGCTTACACAAAAGTAAAGGAGCCTCGTCTGCCAACAAACCACTCTGTGGTTTGGCAGAAGAATATAAATGTATTTAGTTGTAAGCAAGTCCGTGAATAAACGTTTATTTATTTATTTTTTATTTACATATTTATAATTTTTGTCAGAATGGGGTGGCGTATCGTTAACGGATGATATCTCAATGTAATTTGAGATGTTCAAATTCAAATTCAGAATATTTATTTGTCAAACATATGTTGGTCCCATAAAGGAGCCTGAGGTCTTTGAGATAGATGTCGTTGAACCATCCAACTCTGTAAGAGGGAGATGGTTGAAAAATTCGTTGACCGCCAGCAGATCGTTCCGGCAGCTCAGTTGGTTTGTCGCGTATGAGAAGAAGCACTTCGAACCACAACGGGTTTAGTTTTACTGGTATCCAACTTCGCCATTGAAATGAGGATTACGGTTCATTTTTGTCTAACCTACATCGTATTCCAGGACTTGCTGGCCACGTGCGACTACAACCCGAAGGTCGGCGACATCCCGATCGACTTCAAGGAGCCGATCTACGGAGACAACAACCCTTCCTTCACTGACTTCGTAGCTCCCGGCGTCATCCTTACGTGAGTGTTGCCTATTTACTAGTAGCACAGATTATATAATGTCGAGGGTAGAAGCTATTTTGGTGAGGTAGGGCACAGCGAACTGTGATCCCGCTCGAATGTGGAGCAGCCCAACTGGGGAAGTACCTCCGCCTTGCAGAAGACGACAGTCATAATAACACTACTACTTACTCAGTAGTAGTGTTGTGTTCCTGGAGGTGAGCAAGGTCGCCAGAGCTCCCGAGGATGCGTTGTGTTGAGAGCGAGGGAATTTGTTCCTTCAGCTGTCAACACGGCGAATCCTCAAACATATCAAGGGTCGGCAACGCCCATGTTACTCCTTTGGAGTTGCATGCGTCTATAGGCAGCGGTGGCCGCTTACCATCAGGCGGACCGTACGCTTGCTTACCAACGTCGTTGTATAAAAAATTAAAACTTTTTGAAGTGAAAACTTCTTTAGCGGCGCTGAGCACTTTTTGGGATGGAGAAAAATTGCTAAATACGCGACAGATTTTTGTGACGTCAGATGTGAAGGAGGTCACTTTTTGCTGCTAGCCGATTCGTCTTCATTCAAAACTGAACGGTATTCGTAAGAGTATAAAGCCGTTAAACACTTTTTGCAATAGCATATTCTGCAAATGAATTTGTAATTTTGTCCACGCGTCCTTCACCGTTTTGCTATTGAGCAAATTCGAATAGTTCGAATTTGGACGTTATTCCTAAAGAGATAAAGCTTTGAAAAATATTTGGCAACGGCAAAAACAAATTGGTATTTTGTTCGCCGCCGCCGTCCGCTGTTCTTGGCGCCGAACATTAATTCATAATTAATTTTTAGGGTGACACCGTAAGATGTCACGTGACCTGATCGAAAAACTGTTACAATGTTATTGAGTTTTCGCTTCTGCCGGCACTCCCGGAGTGCAACCCGGTCTTTTTTTTTTAGGATACAAACAGTCATATTACAATATTCATATATGGACTTCTTAGATGCAATAAATAAAGAGATTGAAAATGATAAGGATAAATATATATAGTTTTTTAAAAGTGACCTAGAACTTAGAAGGCGTAAAAGAACTCATCACCGAACTTATGGACTTTTATTAGTTCGATGGATATGATAGAAATGTTTCTTTCCTCTCAACGTTCATTTTCAAGATTAAAGTAACGGACAAGTTAGTTTTTGGAAAGATATGCATGTTTGTGATGTGATCGTCAGTGTCGTCAGTTTATTTTAAGTGCAGCACACCGAAAACAATCAAAAACAAATGTATTTATCCTGAATATTTTTCCCTGTTTATCTTTTTAATTATCTATTAAAACCTTAGCTAAATTATACAACCATAGAATGTACCAGATACTATTCAAGTTGAAGAATATTAACACATTATAAAAAGGGCTCCTAAAGGTCCCTGTTTGTCTTCATTTTCATCAAATCAAAATTTACAAAATAATAATAATCTATATTGCACCACAAATAACAGAGATTATGAGGTACAAGATTAGGCTAAATAAATAATGGTAACACTAACAACATGCGGTCCTATCGCTTTAAAGCGATCTCTTCCTGACAACCTTTGGGTAGCACAAATTTTTGACAAGAATTGTAAACAGGCACTGCAGGAATACAGCTAAAAGAGCGTAATAACACATCTAAAAACTTATACAATAGATACAGACTTTAATATACACATCTATAAATACATAAGTGTAAACATACATATACATACATACAAGAAATGGTAGACTAATTACATACCTACCTTCTAGATGTTAATCCATCATGCTCCCTCCCAGGATCGTGTTCTTCCTCGCCGTGGCCCTCACGTCCTCGGCGCTGATCGTGGAGCGCATGGAGGGGCTCCTCGACCGCTCGTGGGTGGCCGGCGTGTCTCCCGGGGAGATCCTGTTCTCGCACGTGGTGACGCAGTTCGTGGTGATGGTGGGGCAGACGGCGCTGGTGCTCGTCTTCATGATCCTGGTCTTCGGGGTCAAGTGTAACGGGAACATCGCGTACGTGGTGATGCTGACCCTGCTGCAAGGTTGGTTTTTACAGGCTTTTAATTAACTTGCAATGTATGTTTGTCCGAATGGAATCTTGCAGCTGAATTTTAAAGCAGATATCTTCAAGCGATTGAGCTGAAATTTTGGGTAAAGGTATAGTTTGGATGACGATTCGATATTATTGTACCATCGAGCTGATCTGATGATGGAGACAGAAGGTGGCCATGGGACTTCAGTACTTATTTCTGTCAGAAACTTATTGTCCTTGAATTTAATTGATTTTATAGCGCTTCTCCGGTATCCTCAGCTGCTTCGGAACTCAAGGTTTTGCTACCGAATTATGTCGTCTAGTTTCAAGAGATTTTTTTCGGGATAATCGCAATATCGACTTGATATTACACAGGTTATTGGCAAGTGGTTGAACACGTCTTGTTTTGTTACATTGGACTCAGCGTCATATAGTTAGTAGCAGCCAAGGTAGCCAAATATTTCGGTACACGTCTTTATTACAGTAAGAATAAGGGTGTGTTACTATATATTTGGCTACTCTGGCTGCTACTAACTATATGACGCTGAGTGTACATAAGAAGCTGGACACCTGTATATGCCTTGTCACTTTCACCCGTTTCGTCATGTGGGCCTCATAAGAAGGCTCAAAGTCGCCCAAAGCGCAATGGAGAGGGCTATGCTGGGAGTTTCTCTGTGCGATCGCATGAGAAATGAGGCTATCCCCAGCAACCAAAGTAACCGATATAGCCCTCCGAATCGCTTAACTTAAGTGGCAGTGGGCGAGGCACATTGCACGTAGAACTGATGGCCGTTGGGGCGGAAAGGTTCTTGAGTGGCGACCACGTACCGGAAGGCGCAGCGTGCGTAGACCACCCACAAGGTGGACTGATGACCTGGTGTAGGTCGCAGGAGTCCGCTGGATGCGGGTGGCGCATTGTGGCACTCTGGCAGGCCTATGTCCAGCAGTGGACGTCTTTCGCCCGTTTGACAACACTGTCATGACTTTAAAGCGACACGGTACTAACTAGTGTTTATCCCTTGTGAGTTCGAGCCACTTCGATCGTACGACATATCAGTCAATGTGCATACCGTCATTTACCTTCGTGCATTTGTGTATGGTTCAAATTGACACATTTAACCTCCATCTTTCATTCCAGGTCTCTGCGGCATGTGCTTCGGCTTCGTGATCTCCGCGGCCTGCGAGCTCGAGCGGAACGCGATCCAACTCGCCCTCGGCTCGTTCTACCCCACCCTGCTCCTCTCCGGGGTCATCTGGCCCATCGAGGGCATGCCCTGGATCCTCCGCTACGTGTCCCTCTGCCTGCCTCTCACTCTGGCCACGACGTCCCTGCGGTCGATCCTCACTAGAGGCTGGCCACTCGCCGATCCTGAAGTCTACATGGGCTTCGTCGCGACCCTCATTTGGATTGCCATGTTCCTGGTCGTCACGTTAACGATATTGAGATTTAAGCGCGGCTAGGATGTTGTAGGTGGGACGGAAGTGGGATGCGATTTGTGGGAATGGAGGTTCTTGAGTTTTTAAACGGTCTCAAAGCAGCAGCAGACGAGAACGGTTTAATCTTCACTAGCTCTAGTAATCTAAAGCCGCTGTCTGATGTCTGCCATTTAACTTCTCGTCATTTAAAAGTGAAATGCGATTTTTTTCCAATCAATTCTGTTTTGAAAACTACAGATTACCCAAAGCGTTCCCCTGGTGGGACATGGTAAATTGTCTTGTTTTATAAAGCCACTTCCAAAGTTTCATTTCGCCACTATTATCTGCTTCTAAGGATGAATAATACATTTAATTAGTATGTGCCTTAATTGTTCTGCGAGTTCCTCTAAGACTGCTAAATCTGTCCCCTGACTGACGTCCCTGGGTAACGCTCAATAGTCACAAAGGTGAAGGGAGTGTGGGTTGTCCGCCCTTTTCCGCCCTGGATGGCCACATACAGACGTTTTACTTGATTAAACTGTCATATATTTAGGTTTTTCTGACATATTCCCATTTGACATTTTTAAAGAGTTCCGTGGTTTAAGTTTAGGTATAGTTTAGTTTTTCAAACGTTTGTATGGTGTCTTTAAGTTGGTTTTGCATCGGATATATAACGCATTTTTAAGACAATGCATGACAAATATAAACTATAATAGCCGGTTATTTTAATTCAAGTTATTTTGCGTTGTGTGTCCGATGGAAAAGCGTCTTTAGTTACTTCCTGAGCGGGTTCTATTTGCTCAATCCGAACAAACTGACTTAGTCCATAGCAAATGACTGTTAGTCAAATGTAAATATTAGTATTGTATTTATAATTTATCGATAAGTACGTAGGTACTGTAGGTTTTCGGGAATGTTAGCAATAATAGTTAGTCGCGCTTTGAGGGAAATGGCTCCTTCAAACAGTCCCCAAAACAAATCCAGGTGAAAGAATGAATGCCTTATTATTATTATTGCTTAGGCACAAGCAAAATTAATAGTAGATTACTGCAGAGGCCGTGAAGTAAGGGATTGCTGGACGAGATTGGGGTAGACGGCCGAGTCGTAGACGAGGCCGAATACAACGAGTCCAGCAATCCCTGTTCCGGCCGAGGATTGTATAGTACTTTTCTCAAACGATGTGAGGAAATATTAAAATTAAAATAAATACTAGGTAATCAATTAAATAATAGGTCATTTGCGCCTTTTTTATTTTTTAAACATGCCATTTGAACAAGCCGTTCGAGCACCATGTTTAACCGCACATAAAGTATAGTACCATAGATTATTTTTATTTTTTTTATGAAGCAAGTATGCTTACAGTGTCTAGTGGTGGTTGGCAGTATGTAAATTTTCCTTTGTCAGTTTAATATTAGTAAGCAAATTTAATAAGTTAGAGTAGCGGACAATAATGGTTTTACTTAGGGTTTTCATACATTACTTCTTGGCCTAAGGCCAAGAAGTAATGTAGGGAGCCATAAACAAGAAACTTCACGTCTTCATTTCGTGATATTAACGCGTACATTTCCGAGCATGTTTGAGAAAATTATATTAATTCGCTTATTCGCGATGGATACTTGGTAAAATGGGCGATCGTGTAGAGGGGCCACTAACGGCTTTCTAAGGACTTCTGTTGATACCTGATTTAAACGAGTTACCATAGCTTAAGATGGTGCCATAGACATTAGTGATTGTACCCCAAGGATCGAATTGGAACTATTTATTCTTGCTTTCTTAATACCGGCATGCGCCATCTTTCAAACAATAAAAACACAGTTTAAAAATGACATGGACAATTGATAGCTTTACAGTGTGAATTTTATTTGTAATCTTAGTTTTAGTTGTACAGTAAGTTAGCTTAACATTTTGTATTTGACTTGGAAGCTGACGTGTCAATTCAAAAATAAATGGAGGAAAAAAATATTTTTTGATAGTTGAGACGTCAGGGGCCATGGCACGGCAGGTTTTGACAGTTGTGTGGTGTTGCATGTGTAGAAAATTCTAGACTTTTTAAATTGTGAAACGGTTTTAGGTTAAGCGCTTGTTTTGTACCGGCTTCAAGACTAGAGTAGAAGTGTTAAGTGGCAGACTGTGATTATTTTTGCTAACATTGACATTTTTGTAATGATTAATTATACAATTATACTGTACCAAATATACTGGTTGTTTATTTGTTCCTTTTTACATATCAATATATTATTTAAAGAAGAAGAGTATACCTAAACAACGAAATAAGCAAACAGTAAAATTTCATCTTAACCCAAATAAGTATAACCCATTTCGAGCATACAATATTAATAATGAAATCCAAGTATAAGCCAAATCTCCATACAACCGTTATGCCGGCTGTACACATTGGGCCAACGTTGGCGCGTGAGCAGGAGGCAGCTATGTAAACGAAAGAGATCGAATTATAACCCTCTCCCTCTAACGCATAGCTGCCTTCTGCTCACGCGCCAACGTTGGCCCATTGTGTACAGCAGGCTCTACGCTGTGGCCTATAACGTGAGCTATAACCACGAAATTTAGATATCTCTATCTCTATCGCACTTATCTCAGCGACAAAGGTGGAGATATTCGATATTATAAAAGTTGCATATTTTCGTGGTTCCGCTGGTTTGTAGGCTCAGAGGCGTGTTTACCCATGGCGCAGGGTGTGCGTTGCACACGGGCGCAGCGGTCCTAGGGGGCGCCGAGCGCCGCCCGCTACCATTCCATTTTGACCGCGCACTTACTAGGGGGCGCTAGAGTAATGTTTGCACACGGGCACTACATGGGCTAGAGAGAGACGCCTCTGTGTAGGCTTGTAGCGAAGATTCAGCGTAGCGGCAAGACTGTTGCAAGGGTACTTTAAGGTGGTTCTTATAAAGGCTAAAAGGTATCTCCTAATTCGGCCATCGGATTGATAGAGTAATATAGAACAAACTCGCCGAGTGTCCTGGAATCAAAAGAAATATACAAAATATTTGTAAACTACAAGGAAAAGAGTTTGTTTTCCTTATATTGATTAATTACTACAAAGTCATCCCGCTCGAATGTGGAGCAGCCCAACTGGGGAAGTACAGAAGACCACAGTCATAATAACACTACTACTTGGTCAGTAGTATTCCTTGGAGGTGAGCAAGGTCGCCAGAGCTCCCGAGGATGCGTTGTGTTGAGAGCGAGGGAATTTGTTCCTTCAGCTGTCAACACGGCGAATCCTCAAACATATCAAGGGTCGGCAACGACCATGTTACTCCTTTGGAGTTGCATGCGTCTATAGGCTGCGGTGTCCGCTTACCATCAGGCGGACGTTACGTGTGTTTGCCACCGTCGTTGTATGAAAAAACAACAAAGAAGATTGCTGTATTACGTACTATAATAGGTACCTAACTATTATTATTTATTTATTTTTTCCTGGGAGATTTACCTATGCCACCCTCGTAAAACAGGCTTACACAATAAGTACAAATTTACAACTACTTTTCCGACTTCTCTTTTCCTACTCAGTTACTCCTTTCCTCATGTTCTTGTCAATCTTGTACAATTTAAATTCTTATAATGATGTGCGATCAATTAAATTAGGTTGTTACTACGTCCAACGGGACGTATATGTAAAACGTCAAACGTCATTGTGTGCGTTACATAGATCAATTCGCGCCAAAATGACAGTGGCATAGGCGTGGCCATACAAAGGTTATTCTTCTTCTTAACAAGGGTTATTCATCTTCGTCGCATCCTCATGGCTGAGGGTCGGGACTGCACGAGGTCGTCACTTGGGCAGTAATGCTCTCCAGGCCAATCAGTTTTCGGTCATCCGAATAGACGTTTGCAAGTTTCCTTTGCAGATTTCCTTTACAGCGTTGGTCCAAGGGTTGGTGATCTACCACGGCTCCTTTCTCCTTCCAAGGGTTATAAAAGAACCAAATTTTTGAAGTGAAAACTTCTTTAGCGGCGCTGTGCACTTTTTGGGATGGGGAAAAATTGTTAAACTCGCCACAGGTGTAGAGCGTAGGAGGTCACGTGACCGTAAGATTTAGTTGGTGTTGCCAGATGCCGGAATACAAAAAGCGGGAGCTGCGCATTCAAAACGCGGATTTTTAAGATTTTTAAATGAAAATACGGATTTGCAGAATACGTTTATAGGTTTTTTTGATGTAAGACGTACGGGGCAAAATGAAAATTATTCAAGTTTTCACTTCTGCCGGCACTTCCGGAGTGAACCAGGTCTTTTTTTGGTTGCTCTTTTAATCCGCATAAATGGAGTCTCCTCTTATATTAAACACACACTTTAAACATGCATATGTATGCGTAAGCCCAGAAAAGTTGACTTTTGTTTATTTTTATTCCGTATTTTGACTTTGAATGGGCATTGCACTATAATATTGCGGGAGTCCGCTGGATGCGGGTGGCGCAGGACAGGTCTCTGTGTGTCCAGCAGTGGACTTATTTTTTTATTTTTATATATTTAAGCTAAACAAAACTGCAAGTTAAATAAAAAGCTTGTGGATGCGACGACCGTTCCAACCGCCGTGTCCCCTGTTCACATTATTGTCAAATTCGGGTCTCCTTTCCCCGTAAATTTGTAGTAGTCTTGGACTTTTTAAAAATACCTGAACATGCCATGCCAGTTGCCGGTACAATGCCAATTGGCAACTGACAGTAATTATAAATGAGAAGCTTTGGATGTTTGTTACTCAATCACGCCTAAACGCTCAAGCGATTTGGATGAGATTTTGCACGAAGATAGTTTAAAGTCTGGATTAAAATATAGGATAGTTATTATCCCGGGTCTACGGAGACAAAGTCGCGGGCGGAAGCTAGTTGTCAATAAAGCGACGGCGGTTGGAACGCTCGTAGAATCACCCTTGTAATAAAATGGAACAAAATTTATTGTGGAACAAAAATGTCACATGATCACAAGACGCAAGTTTAAAATATTGTTATTTCGTTAAAATCTCGCTTAAAGCCTTCTTCTTCTTCTGGCCCTTGTCGACCTTGCGTTTCTGTGGACAAAATAACAAACAATTATACTCTACACTAATATTTAAGTTTCTGTCATGTTTCATTTTTGGTACAAGCTTTTATTGCCATCTGTACTTTTCTGTATACCGCAAAACAAAGCAAGGCAAAACAGCTTTGTTGAGAAGGAGTGTACTAGGCATGGCTTCCAAAATATATAAGAAATAATAATAATAAATAATAATAAATATTGGGGGGAAATCTTACACAAATCGACCTAGTCCCAAACTAAGCAAAGCTTGTACTATGGGTACTAGACGACGATAAATATACTATATAGATAAATAAATACTTAAATACATAGAAAACATCCATGACTCAGCAACAAATATTCGTGCCAATTACTACCAGAAAGCCTAAAGAAATTAAATTTGTAAATTTTTCATAGTCATAATCATAGTCATTAAAAACCAATTAAAATTAAAACTTTTAGAGAGAGCATATTACAGCATTGATGAGTATTTTTTAGATAGAAGTTTTCTAAATATGTGAAATATGTAATAAAATATTAGTTGAAGTAAGTCTCATGCTCATAAAAATTATAATTAGTTGTAGGTTTTAGTTCTTGTAAGACTTTTTTTGTACACTTTTAAGGTAGGTCACAGCGTACTGTATTTTTTATTATATTGTCACCTATTATGTAACCTGTGTATCACAAATAAATATTTACTTTACTTTACTTTACCGTCATCAACTACTCGTTGAGACGATACTCCAGGCAAAATACGGTTTTGAAAAACATTAATTTATAATAGCGTTTTTTTTAATTTGAATATTATAAAGCAAATGTAAATGAACCAAAATAAAGACAAAAATATTTATTAATATTTTTTCTGACTTTTTAGAAACTAGTTAATTTATCATTTTTTTGATGTCTGAAATTTTGTCGGATTCTGTCGCTGGGTAACTATTTAATTGATAATATATCCGTTACACAGAAAAGATAAGCTATTATAAATTATTTCCAAAATTGTTTTTTTTTTCCATACAAGTTGTCAGTTCATTGACTGGACTACGATTCTAACGAGCCCAAACTCAACGGGGTTACGTCGGTTAAGTACTGAATTCCCATGGCCATTCTGTCTCCATCATCAGATCAGCTCGATGGTACCATAATATTGAATTGTCTTCCAAACTATACTTAAACCCAAAATTTCAGCTCAATCGGTTGAAGATGCTTCAAAATTGAGTAGCAAGATTTCACCCGAAGAAACATGCTTACATACATATATTGCATGATAAATAAAAGCTTGTAATAAAGAGGAAAAGTCTGAGAGGTTGTAAGTTTGTATGGAGAAGGTAACCTCCGGAGGAGGCACACACACTATTTATTTATTTGGAAACGTAATTAATCAACATAACAGCTTAACTATAGGCTTCATACTTTCGATTAGTATAACATTTGTTGTTCCATAGAGTGCAATGCAATGTTTAAAAAGTCATTTTTTAATTTCTCCTCAGTCTGGCCAGAATTTATTTTGAGCCACATTCTCGAATTATCTTTCATTTACTAAATTCGATATTTAACTACTCTATTTTTCATCAGTTAAACGGATGGGTGAAGATAGTGCCTACATTCGTATCTCCGACTAAAAGCACAAAGAAAAAATAGAACGCGCAAGGTGCGGGATTCTTTGTCCATTGTGTGTACCACTCCGCTAAGGCGGCGCTTATTGAGCAGCCGATTTTTTTAATTTTTGCTCTGTAGCCGAGCGATAAGGGCCGGTTTTCCATAGAAACGTAGTCCCCTGTTTTCTCCCTGGATAATGGCAGTAGAGCAATATTTTTTAATCCATAAATCTATGGCTACTATTGACATGTTCCTTTGTTTTCCTTTTTTTCATATTTTCTTCTTTAAAGAGATATTATCCTTCAAAAACCTAAGAAAAATACCAGATTTTCCGCTGTGTTCAAACATCAAGAAAACAATTTTGACTAGATTATAAAAAAAAAGAAAAACACAGGAACACGGCCAAAGCCTTTTTTTGATTTTTAATAAAAAAAGTTAAATAGGTGAAGTTTTGGAGAAGAAATTAGGGGACTACGAAACGTTGATTTTATGTACTTTTAATAGGTATTTTCGGTCCAAGCTGCCGTTGTCTCTATCGCGCTCTGCGGGGTAGGCTTGAGGTTGGCGCGACAGCAATACACTTTACAAATACCTATTTCTCAATTATCTCGCCCTCAGTGTTTCCTCTTAAAAACCCCAGCTAGTATAGCCCACAGCAAAAGTAGATGATCATTTTAGTACCTTGTCACTTTTACTACTTTGACACATTTCAACTATCGCAGTATTGATCATCTATATTTGCTGTTGACTATATTATACCATGGGATTTTCAAAAAGTCAGTGGCTTTTCGGTGAAGGAAAACATCGTGACGAAACTGGTCTAATCCCAATAAGGTCTAGTTTTCCCTCGGGGTTGGAACGTCAGATGGCAGTTTCGTAAAACTAGTGCCGACGCCAAAATATTGGGATTCGGTGCCAAAGCGGACCCCGGGCTCATTTAGGGTACCGGGTAAAACGCTAGGAGGATAAGTATCGCTTTTGTTCCGTGACCCTTTCGAGGAGCTTAGCATGGGATGTTTTATTATCTGTGTATTTGTCCGTCCATTCATCTGTCCATTCACATATCTATACAGAGACTTAATTGTTACTGACATAAGACACATGTGTAGATATTTTTGAATGGTTGTCTGTATATGTAGATATTGGAGAACTCGACTGTACTACAATATTTGAAAGATTTGTCTGATCAAATTGTATACCTTCTTTTTCTCAGCAGTCACGCCGACAAACTCCTTCCTCACTTTCTTCTCCCTCGGCTGGTCGTCACGCGCCATCTTGTTCGGAGGCCCATCGCCACCCTCCTGAAAGCGTTACCGGATACGTAAATAAAGAGTGGTCGCTATGGCATGTAAGGTGCAGCGTGGGCAGACCCCCCCGCAAGGACTGATGACCTGGTAAAGGTCGCGGGAGTCCGCTGGATGCGGGCGCAAGACCGGTTATTGTGGCACTCTTTGGGGGAGGCCTATGTCCAGCAGTGAGTGGCTTTAGGCTGATATGATGATGATGATGGTGAAATGGTGATGATGATCCGCTATGTGGAAACTAGGATGCTCCATGAGCATGTGCAATGGAAAAGAATTACTACAGCATTAAAAAAAAATCGTTATATAATTTATATTTTTCAATTCTTTTTTTTTAGGTATTTTTCTACAAAAATAATTACGGAAGCATAGAAGCATTTCAATATTTTATAGACAACAGATTTTTTCAATGAGCGCCATTTTGTATAAAAGAATAAATCATATTTTAACCTAAAAGTAGAACCCATATATTAAATAAACATCTTACCTGACTCTTTCTCTTATGCTCTAGTCTCCTATACGCTCCATCCTGTTTTGCCCCATCATTTTGTCTTCCAATACTATTTCCACCCCTATTCTGGAAATTCCCTCCCCTATTTCCTTGGGAACCTCCTCTATTTCCTTGGAAACCTCCTCTATTTCCTTGGAAACCTCCTCTATTTCCTTGGAGACCTCCTCTATTTCCTTGGAAACCTCCTCTATTTCCTTGGAAACCTCCCCTATTTCCCTGGAAGTTATTCCCTCCTCGGTTCCCTTGGAATATGCTGCCTCCACGGTTTCTTTGTCTGTCACCTTGACTGACTTTGTTGTTTCCCTGGAAACCTCCTCTGTAAAAATCGTATAGTCACTATGAGTACGTTTGTTTCTCCCACACTATACTTTACACGACAATATACTGGGCACATACTGCTTTTCACACCTTCTATGGGGAACTTTTCACACCTTCCACAACTTAGATTCCTCGTTTGTTTCTGAGTAGGTTTGAAAATAGTGTTTGAAGGGAGCAAAATGATCAATCCTGAGTGAATCGAACGATTCTTCAATAGAATACTGAGCGTAGGGAGGGATTCTTAAGTAGAATCTCGAACGTTAAGTGTTTACGCCCAAGATGGAAGTAATCTTTGCTACCGAATAGCAAAAACGGGGAAGAAAAATACAACTTTGATCCCTCATTTGAGGGCAACAATGTCTTAATTTGTGTAGCAGGTGTGAAAACGATATGGAATATGTTAAAGAATTAGTTTACCTATTATTCGCCCCCCTCTGCGCCTGTCGCTGCGTGACCTGTGTGCATCGCTTCACGCGCATGATCCTGTTCTTGATCGTAAGGTCTTCGTCAGTCAGCGCGAGCGCAAGTTCCACGCCATCTCGGGACGTGAAGTTCACGTAGCCGAAACCTGCAGACCAAATTAACGTGTTTTATGGAAGACCTTGATTTAACAACTAAACTAAAACGAAAATCATTTCATTTCCACCCATACTGTCCCTATGTTGGGCAAGGGTAACTCTCTCTTTCTTCCACGATTCTCTATAGCCTTCTAAACTTCTAGGCCAGTCCTCCCGAAAAGCGTGGAACATCCTGTCATAACAAACATACGTTCTACCATCGCTGACCATGATATTTGGGTTTAAGTCCCGCTGGGTCGAGATTTTCTTCATTGTGTTGATCTTAGTTTCAACAATAAAGTAAACACTCAATTGAGATTTATTCAAACCGAACTTATTTGTCAGTGTATCGCGCTCACAGGTACTTGGCTATGTTCTGTAAGAGGGATCGAATAAAAAAGCAATACGCATGCCATTGCAACAAATGAATGAGCAAGTTACAATTTTAACCGGCGTCTGAACCGGCAACGTTGGTCATAATCATAAAGGTCACTCATCTTTGAACACTAAATGTCATGGAATGTTGTCACAATAATGAGTTGAAATGCTTCTGTAAGATGGTGGTACTTTTACACAGTTTAGCTTTTTTTAGCAAAGACAGCGGTTCACTTTGCAGTCAGTCTTCTGTCTGATGAAAGGTCTGTGGCGTACCTTTCCCAGCATTAGTCTTCTGTCTGATGAAAGGTCTGTGACGTACCTTTCCCAGCATTAGTCTTCTGTCTGATCAAAGGTCTGTGGCGTACCTTTCCCAGCATTAGTCTTCTGTCTGATCAAAGGTCTGTGGCGTACCTTTCCCAGCATTAGTCTTCTGTCTGATCAAAGGTCTGTGACGTACCTTTCCCAGCATTAGTCTTCTGTCTGATGAAAGGTCTGTGACGTACCTTTCCCAGCATTAGTCTTCTGTCTGATGAAAGGTCTGTGGCGTACCTTTCCCAGCATTAGTCTTATGTCTGATCAAAGGTCTGTGGCGTACCTTTCCCAGCATTAGTCTTCTGTCTGATGAAAGGTCTGTGACGTACCTTTCCCAGCATTAGTCTTCTGTCTGATGAAAGGTCTGTGACGTACCTTTCCCAGCATTAGTCTTCTGTCTGATGAAAGGTCTGTGGCGTACCTTTACCAGCATTAGTCTTCTGTCTGATGAAAGGTCTGTGGCGTACCTTTCCCAGCATTAGTCTTCTGTCTGATGAAAGGTCTGTGGCGTACCTTTCCCAGCATTAGTCTTCTGTCTGATCAAAGGTCTGTGACGTACCTTTCCCAGCATTAGTCTTCTGTCTGATCAAAGGTCTGTGGCGTACCTTTCCCAGCATTAGTCTTCTGTCTGATGAAAGGTCTGTGACGTACCTTTCCCAGCATTAGTTTTCTGTCTGATGAAAGGTCTGTGACGTACCTTTCCCAGCATTAGTCTTCTGTCTGATGAAAGGTCTGTGACGTACCTTTCCCAGCATTAGTCTTCTGTCTGATGAAAGGTCTGTGGCGTACCTTTCCCAGCATTAGTCTTCTGTCTGATGAAAGGTCTGTGACGTACCTTTCCCAGCATTAGTCTTCTGTCTGATGAAAGGTCTGTGACGTACCTTTCCCAGCATTAGTCTTCTGTCTGATGAAAGGTCTGTGACGTACCTTTCCCAGCATTAGTCTTCTGTCTGATCAAAGGTCTGTGACGTACCTTTCCCAGCATTAGTCTTCTGTCTGATGAAAGGTCTGTGGCGTACCTTTCCCAGCATTAGTCTTCTGTCTGATCAAAGGTCTGTGGCGTACCTTTCCCAGCATTAGTCTTCTGTCTGATCAAAGGTCTGTGACGTACCTTTCCCAGCATTAGTCTTCTGTCTGATCAAAGGTCTGTGGCGTACCTTTCCCAGCATTAGTCTTCTGTCTGATCAAAGGTCTGTGACGTACCTTTCCCAGCATTAGTCTTCTGTCTGATCAAAGGTCTGTGGCGTACCTTTCCCAGCATTAGTCTTCTGTCTGATCAAAGGTCTGTGACGTACCTTTCCCAGCATTAGTCTTCTGTCTGATCAAAGGTCTGTGGCGTACCTTTCCCAGCATTAGTCTTCTGTCTGATCAAAGGTCTGTGACGTACCTTTCCCAGCATTAGTCTTCTGTCTGATCAAAGGTCTGTGGCGTACCTTTCCCAGCATTAGTCTTCTGTCTGATCAAAGGTCTGTGACGTACCTTTCCCAGCATTAGTCTTCTGTCTGATCAAAGGTCTGTGACGTACCTTTCCCAGCATTAGTCTTCTGTCTGATCAAAGGTCTGTGGCGTACCTTTCCCAGCATTAGTCTTCTGTCTGATCAAAGGTCTGTGACGTACCTTTCCCAGCATTAGTCTTCTGTCTGATCAAAGGTCTGTGGCGTACCTTTCCCAGCATTAGTCTTCTGTCTGATCAAAGGTCTGTGACGTACCTTTCCCAGCATTAGTCTTCTGTCTGATCAAAGGTCTGTGGCGTACCTTTCCCAGCATTAGTCTTCTGTCTGATCAAAGGTCTGTGACGTACCTTTCCCAGCATTAGTCTTCTGTCTGATCAAAGGTCTGTGGCGTACCTTTCCCAGCATTAGTCTTCTGTCTGATCAAAGGTCTGTGACGTACCTTTCCCAGCATTAGTCTTCTGTCTGATCAAAGGTCTGTGACGTACCTTTCCCAGCATTAGTCTTCTGTCTGATCAAAGGTCTGTGGCGTACCTTTCCCAGCATTAGTCTTCTGTCTGATCAAAGGTCTGTGACGTACCTTTCCCAGCATTAGTCTTCTGTCTGATCAAAGGTCTGTGGCGTACCTTTCCCAGCATTAGTCTTCTGTCTGATCAAAGGTCTGTGACGTACCTTTCCCAGCATTAGTCTTCTGTCTGATCAAAGGTCTGTGGCGTACCTTTCCCAGCATTAGTCTTCTGTCTGATCAAAGGTCTGTGACGTACCTTTCCCAGCATTAGTCTTCTTGTCCCTCACGATCCTCACGGACTCGATGTCCCCGCAAGCTTGGAACTTCTCCCTCAGCCCCTGGTCCTCGAGCGCGAACGGTATGTTCCCCACGAACACGGAGTGGCGCGGGTCGTGCTCGGCGCCCGTGTCGCCGCTGCGGGTCACGCGCAGATTGTTGTTGTTCAGCACTGTGTTGTTCTCTACTAGGGCCTGCAAAATTAAAGTTCGCGTAAGGCTCCAATAGCTCACAAGACATCAGACCAAGATAAGGTCGCCCGCGGCGAATCTCGCATGTCGTACGGGCATGTCATGAGACGCGACGAAGACCGTGTCGTGAAGAAAGCCCTTATTTAATCGTATGGCATACATTATTTTGGCCTTTAAAGTTTGTCACTCTTTAGTACCACCCAGGGGACACGTGCAGGGTTGTGGTAGGTAGCTCCTGCGGACGCGAGTGACAGTTGTCACCCCTTTGTCAAGTGAGTGGGCAACTCGACTGTTAGAAGTTCTTAAGCTCCCCGAAGGCCTCTACGACTACAGTCATAGACAGCAGCCGGGATCAACCTTCCAAAGCAAGGAAGCGCTCATTTATATTAACCACTCAAACATCAGGCGGTCACCCATCCAAAGACTGACCGCTGCCATCTTTGCTTAACCTGCGTTATCGTTTCCGACTCGCAGGCGCCGCTAGGCTATGAGCGCATACGAGCCCTCGCACTACCAGACAACAAGAGAGGCAGGTCGCCCGCTTGCTACGTGGTGGTCCAACATATCAAAGGACTTCAACGTAGAGACAGACCCAGGCTCGACTACCCTGGCGCATGAGAACGGGTAGAACCGACCCCAAATAACGGGGAGAGGCACGGAAAGAACTTGGAAAAGTTGAAAAACCCCCGACATTTTCATTTCAAAGTCCAATATCTCAAAATTGGCTTAACAGATTTTCATGAAACATGGCTTAGAACACTCGGGATAAAATTATCTATGACACAAAAAAAAACCGCATTCAAATCGGTCCATCCGTTTGGGAGCTACGATACCACAGACAGATACACAGACACATTAAACTTATAACACCCCTCTCTATGCGTCGGGGATTAATGAATGGGGCGGGTAGCTATAAGGATCTGTCTTACCAAACGGTGTCAACTTTATTTCACAAAACAAGCGTGCTCCATACTATGGGACATCATGGCCCAATTATGCAGGACGCAATGCGTTAGGGGGAGAAAGACATACTTCCATCGCATTCCAACGCATAATAGCGACCCTGTCTCGCGTCGTGATGGCCCATTGTGTGTGGGAGCCAAAATAAGTACAAAACATGTTGCCTGCCACAAGGCATTCTCTACCAGTCAACAAGCAAACAGACCTTCAAAAGGGGTCTTTATAAAATGATGATGAACAATGTTACACTAAGACCAATTACGCTTGAGATAATTTGAGTTGGCCCAATTGCATCAAAGTAGTACATTCAAAAAGCAACACTACTGTCCTAGGTAGAAGATTTCAATTTCAATGAAAGTTTTATAAAAAGTCGGCCATATTGAATAACCTCAACCATACTTAGTATATCTGTACTGTCTGTCTTTTTCACTCTTTCACGATAGGGGTGTAAAAGTTTTCAAGGTCACAAATCAAAGTAGGCCCTAATAGTAAGCTCAATAAGCCTTTTGTTATGGGTACTAGATGAAGATATATCAAATCAAATCAAATAGATATAAATGCTTATCACACGAGAGCTACGGTAGCCTAGTGGTTCAGGCATGCGGGCTGTCAAGCGGCGGTCGTGGGTTCGAATCTCGGCTCGTACCAATGAGTTTTTCGGAACTTATGTACGGAATATTAGTAGCTTTTCGGTGAAGGAAAACATCGTGAGGAAACCGGTCTAATCCCAATAAGGTCTAGTTTTCCCTCTGGGTTGGAAGGTCAGATGGCAGTCGCTTTCGTAAAACTAATGCCTATGCCAAATCTTGGGATTAGGTGTCAAAGCGGACCCCGGGCTCCCTTAGGGCACAACCGGGAATAACGCTAGGAGGATGATGAAATGCTCATCACACAAATATTTACCTTCAGTTTCTTAGGCAGCTTCATTAGGCTCGGTCGTCATATTAATGTCAATACTAAGGCTGTGTTGCCCGAAATCGTCTGTAATCGTAACCAGTGTTTGTTAACACGATCGGACCCGCAACCTCAATTAAATCTTTGTTAAGCCTACATATGGGACGTTTATAGACGTTGCTCGTGTTACAAATCTGAGAGTATGTCAATTTTCTATGGAATGACAGCACAGCTGCCGGCGCTATATTTAATCGGTCCGTAATCGTAAGTTGGTACAACCCACCCTAAAGCTGCCCATTCACGACACGTCTGTTTGGAAGACTTCCTAATGGAATACTTCCCAATGGAAGTATTCCAAATTGAAGCACATTGACTACACTATCATTTGGACGTAGGTACGCAGCGTCACTTGACTGTGAACGCCAAGCTGGACAGAGCTATAACCACGAACTTAGTAAGTCGAAGTTCCGGTCTCTCCATTTCTATCGCACTTAAGTTACACGAGTGACAGGGATGCATGTATACGAATTTCGAGTTTCGATTTTCGTGGTAGCGCCTCAGGTCGCCACTGTAGAGCCTTTAATTTATATAATAATGGATTGTTTAATGTTGGCAACTACATATTGTATTGCAATAAAAAAATCGATAAAAAGCACAAAATATCTTCAAACGCCGAAAGCTAAACTTGAACTGAGACGAAAATCTTAAAAATATTGACGCGGTTTTTCACATTCATTGACAATTCAGACGTCTTATAAATGGCGTGGCAGACATTTTTGACATTGACAGTTGGCTGCGGATGACATCCATTTGGACTGGATGCATGGATTTCAATCCGTTTGGAAATCCAAAGCCAGACGACTTCCATTCAATTGGCTCACGTTTTTCACATTCACGAAAGGATTTTGGAAAACAATCACTCCATTTGGATTGATGGACGTATCGTGAATGGGCAGCTTAATACTTAAACTTTTACTATAATCTATTGCCGGCTGTACAATCGGGTGTATCGACACGAGCTGAGCCAGAGCCGATAGTCGAAGCTAATCAGAGGGTTCCTGTATCTCCCTTTCTGTCGCTCGAGTGTCGCGCAAGTGCTACAGAGAAGGAGGTAAACGAACGATCGTTTTCGTTTCCCGGTAGGCCCTCAGCTCTGAAGTAATGCCGGCTGTACACACTCGTCGAGACACGCCGAGACAGACCGAGAACGAGAGTGTACATGATGCTCTCGCCTTGTCTCGCCCGCTCGGGTCTCGCCTCGATCGCACGTCGGTTTTTGCGGCCGAGTCAAAGAGTTGTTCCGCTGTTCAAATGACGCAACGAAGGTACATGGTGTGCTCTAGTCGAGAAGCTCTCGACGAATGTATACAGCCGGCATATAATCATTATTTTTGAATAGTAATTTTAAAAAAGAAGGTGCGGCGTGGGTAGTCCCTGCAAGATGGACTGATGACCTGGTAAAGGTTGCTGGAGTCCGCTGGACGCGGGTGGCGCAGGACCGGTCACTTTGGCACTCTTTGGGGGCTCAGTGGACATCTTTAGGCTGATATGATGATGATGAATTTTAAAGACTTACCTGATCAACACTCTCCGGGTCAGAGAACTTGACATAGACGTTGACTGTGCTCCTCTCCGGGTGGAGTTCCTGCTTGATGACTGCTAGCTTCGGGGTCACACTGGGGTCCTTCACAGGGACAGTGCGAATCCTGACAAACACAAAGGAGAAATTACGTTTATACTTGAGATTAATTGAGTAGGCCGAATTGCTTCAACATTATAACTAAACAAACTTATGCTGCTTAGGCTATGGCACATCATTTCGTCCAATATTCCGAAGTGTCTCAAGACGAGTCTTTGACCAGTGTGTGTTGCCAGTGATGACATATGGCACGGAAACGTGGTCGCTTACTATGGGCCTCATAAGAAGGCTCAAAGTCACCCAAAGGGCAATGGAGAGGGCTATGTTGGGAATTTCTCTGCGCGATCGCATCAGAAATGAGGCAGCAAAACCAAGGTAACCGATATAGCCCTCCGAATCGCTAAACTTAAGTGGCAGTGGGCGGGGCACATTACACGTAGAACCGATGGCCGTTGGGGCGGAAAGGTTCTCGAGTGGCGACCACGTACCGGAAGGCGCAGCGTGGGTAGCCCCCCCCCCCCCCAAGGTGGACCTGGTAAAGGTCGCGGGAGTTCGCTGGATGCGGGTGGCGCAGGACCGGTCATTGTGGCGCTCTTTGGGGGAGGCCATGTCCAGCAGTGGACGTCTTTCGGCTGATATGATGATGATGAAACTTATGCTAACTAAAATCAGTTTTTTCCTCTTACATGTTTGTAACATAAGGAAAAAAGCGGCCAAGTGCGTGTCAGACTACGCACAACGAGGGTTCCGTGCCTATTAAAAAGATCGTATCGTTACTGAAATCTTATGGCACTTACGTCCTTTTCTTTAAGGAAGGCAGTTTTTTAGGAATATCTCAAAAACCTGTGAACCGATCTTGTTCAAAACAATTTTCGCTGAAAGAATTTAATAAGCCCTATGAGCATGATATTTTTTCATATTTTTAAAATACACGATTCAAAAATTAGAGGGGGGGGGACACAATTTTAGTGACTTTCGAGTAGATTATCTCCGACTCTATTCACTTAATCAAAAAAATTGCTGAGAAACCTTTTATTTATTTTGAAAGGCCTATCGGTTGATGTGCCACACGTGGGCTTGCAATGAAAAAGAAAATTTTGACTTTCAGTCTTATGTATGGAGTGCACCCCTAAAAAAATTTTTTTTTAGTAATTGAATTACAAAACTATGTAGCGGTTAACAAAATACACCTATCCTCAAAATTTTATTCAAATACACCGTATAGTTTTCGAGTAAAATGCCTGTGACATACGGACGGACAGACAGACAGACATGACGAATCTATAAGTGTTCCGTTTTTTGCCATTTGGCTACGGAACCCTAAAAACAAACTCACAAAAAGTCTGTGAGTTTGTAAGTTTTTATGTAGGATAGGAGGCAATCACTGGAAGTAAATATGCAATTTGTACAGTTCTATCTCTATTACATACATCGTGTTTTTTTTGGATTCCTATCCTTTCGAGGACGCATTCGCATAAAGCAAAGTTAACTTCTCTAAGACACTAAGTATCCTAATTCATACTATTTCGAAGATATGCCAGTAATCATTTTCGTTAATTAACTCTCTCAGTATAGTGTAAAGGCTTAAGAGTCCGCAGTAAGCTCGGCCGAATTTCACCTTCCCATACAAACGGAGTTTCGTTCTCATTTTAAAACTATGTGTTGGATTGTGGCGAAACTTTGCATATACAATGAGATGAGTTTCATGAGAGTAAAGTTCAAATACTCACCTAACACTTTCAATCTGTCCATAATGACTAAAAAGTTTCTTAATGTCCTTCTTACATTTCTTGCTAAACGGCACATTGCCCACAAACAATGTCCTTTTAACTTCTTCCTCTGTATTAACTTCTCTTACTTTCTCTGTCTCCTGGCTTTCTTCTTTCTTTTTCTTCTTCTTTGGCGCTGGAGTTTCCTCTTCGTCGGAACTTGATTCTGCTTGTACAGAATTTTGAAAAACTTCTTTATTAGTTTCTTCTGTTTCTGACTCGATTTCGTCATCTGATTCATGTTCGGAATCTGAGTCTTTGTTGGTTATAGCATTCGGATTCACTTTAATTCTTTTATTCTTTGCCGGCGGACTTTCATTGTCACTTTCTTCTTCAGTTTCAACTTGCTTCTTACGTTGCTTTTTTTTTTTTTTTTGATTTGTCGTTTCAGCTTCATCACTATCATCATTTTCAGGTTCTTCACTCTGTTCTATTTCTACAGTTTGTGATTTATTCTTATTTTTCTTATTCTTCTTTGAAGCTTTAACATTCTTATTTACATCAACTTTTGTACTATCTTCTTGGGAGTCATTTTGTACATTTTCCGGAGCAAAACCTTTTTGTTTTTTACCTTTCTTAGGTGTTACCTGATTTGATCCTATACTGTCAAAGACACTTTGACTAGCTTCTGTGACAGATTTGCGTTTCTTTTTCTTCTTAGGCGTCAATTCGTTGGAAATAACATTATTCTCTACAGAGACATTCAGATCACCAGTCATACCCTTCTTCTTGGGTGATGGTGATTCCACTGACTTACTATTCGAATCTTTAAGAGTTTTAGCTGGCTTTGATTTGTTTTTCGGGCTAACAGTAGCCTCTAACTCGCCCTTAAGGTGCTTTTTCACCTTGTCGGCTTTAGGACTGATAATGCTTGTATTACCTTCCATTTCGTTGGTAACATCCAAATCTGGGTTCTGGAATATTCTCTTAGGACTCTTCTTAACTATAGCCTTCTTTTTCTGTACTGAAGGTGAAAGAAATATAGATCTATCGTCAACCAGTTCACTTTTTGGTGTTACATTCGGAGAGGGCATATGCTTTATAGGAGTTAACGCTCTTTTTGAGAGTTTAGGGCGGCTTGGAGTAACATTACCGGATATTAAGGCAGCCACATTGCCTACAACGTAATCCATCTTCACTGTGTACCATTAAATACAAGGATGTATGTAATCATTTAAACCTTCGCAAAACTTTTCTACCACATGGTTGTGCACCTTTTGACAGTTTAGACAAACACGTTTTTTTGACAGCAGGATTAATGTTGCCATTTCATCCTGATTTATTTCCCGGGTTGCATAATACTACGACGGTTGATTCTGTTGGCCGACTTGAATGAGATAGAAATTAGAAAGGTTCAATTATTATTGCTTATAAATTGTCAATCTTTAAAATTAACTAATTTATTTTAACTAGTGGGTCGTGAGTTGAACACCACGCCTGTGCCTCTTTTATCGCCGAGGTCCGCTTGCTACTTAGTGCCAATTATTGTCAATATTTTATCATCAAATGATAGTTTATCTAATATTATGACCAAAAATCATCGTCAGCTGGTGACATTAAAATATTAAGCAGATTAACGCCTGCTATAAAATGCATAGCAAAGTTTCGTCATAATATTGGATTAACTATCATTTGATGATAAAAAGAATCGGGGGTAGATAGCAAAATTCTGTTTTTTTTTTACGTGTGACGATTACGATGGCTGCTGCTGGTCAACGCACCAACGGAGCCGCAGATGACATCCACGGGGCTTCATGGTACAACATTCTTAACCTTCTTATGGCCGGTTCCTTCCAATAATCAATCCACCGATAGTTTTCCTTACCAACAGTTACATTTTGACACATTTTCTACGGGTAATCTGTCAAAATGTAACTGCCGGTAAGGAAAACTATCGGTGGATTGATTATTAGAACCGGCCATTACTTACAAGTTACTGCCCGGGGGACAAAAAATGCTCCTAGCTCACGGTATACTACGTTTGAAAGTCGTAAAACTGATTTAAGAACAAAAAATATTAGTGAAATGTAAACCTCAAAAATAATATAATAACTGTTCAATGCAATTTAGAATTTTAGATTTTAAAATTACGGGTAAAAGTACCTACCCTAGCAACATTCTTGTATAGTTGCCAGTTTTTATTTATAGCTTAATATTTTCTGCTTCTGGTTTTTCGCACTTTTACAAATGTACAATTATTACAGACCCCAAAGGTAAAGTAAGTTGTAAAAACCAAAACAATAACATTTATTATTATTTTACAACTTGAAGATAACATTCGCTACTGTTGACATGAATTTGTCAATTCAATACAATTTCAGAAACTGCGCATGGCAACATTTACTGTTTCGTTGAACGATGCGGTTAGGAGACGCTTTCTCGTCAATTATTAATTTTTGTTGATAATTACGCGCCTATTTTTGGTGATAACAATTTCAGTGTTATAACAATTGTGTTTGTGGATTGTTTACAGTTTCAAACGTGAGTATTTTGTTGTTTTTTTACTAATTTATTAGAAAAAAATTATACTCGTACGCCATTGCCGCCGCCCGCCATTCCTTCAATTATGTTTTTATTCAATTATTCGCTAAAGTTAGCCGTTATTGTTTGAAGTGAAGCGACTAGCTTAATAAACTCGTGAAAAGCACAACAGCGAGTGTTTTTTACACTTTCATACAACTGAATCTAGGTTAGGAATTCTACGAAATAAAGCATAAACATTTATCTCATTACACAAACTCACGGCGCTGAAATTGCTTCGAAACGTGATACCTAAGCCAACCTTGTAGTTCTCTACTTCTCGAGCTCTTATTTCAGCCTTTGCTGTATTAAATCGACAAAGTGGCATAGTATTTTCAATTCGGTGTCGATAGAACTAGGAAGTAATTATATTCAGAGTAGGTGTTTTTTTTTACGGTTTCTGTGGCCTTAAGATTCGCAAGCGGCGTTGCTGATACACATTTGTATTTACATCTTGTAATAGGATTATGGCAAACTATTTTTTGCAGTTGAATTGCTTTGTCTTAGTTCCGCTTTTTCATTGAGCAAAACAAAGATGAGTATCTATAACAGCAACCTGTAACAAGGTTTAACTACAGAGTATTCATAAATATGAATGTTTTTTACGGTAAGTGTAAGTTTTAATGCCTACTAGATTTAAGTTGTCTCTAGATTCAATTTGGTGTGGTATTGGCCAAACTATAGCCATAACAGAACTTTATGAATTAATTAGGTATTCATTAGGTATAAATAACAAAAGGTGTTTGTCAAATATACATATTTGTATGATACCAAAAGCAGGTGGTATTTAAAAAAAAGTGACATTTCCAACATCCTCAATGAAAACCCAATTGTTTTTATTATTACAAATATAACTAGTACCCATTTATCACTAAAATGTCAGTTCAAAATATTAAATAAAACTATGACTAAAATAAGCATATCCCCGCAGTATCACAATACTAATGTGTTGAGATAGGAAGCTGCCAGCTATCTTAAAAAAATATATGTAAGAAATGTAAAACTTTGCGGTTACTGTAGTTTTAATTATTTTATTGTATTTAATTTTCTGAAAAGAGGATATAAGTAAATAAACAAGCTTCTGTCAAAAATTTCATTTTTGGTACAAGCTTTTATTGCCGACTGTACTTTTCTGTATACCATCAACAACTACTCGTTGAGACAATTCTAACAAGCCCAAACTCAACAGGGTTACATCAGTTAAGTACTGAATTCCCATGGCCACCTTCTGTCTCCATCATCAGATCAATTCGATGGTACCATAATATTAAATTGTCATCCAAACTATACTTATACCCAAAATTTCAGCTCAATCGGTCACCGGGAAGTGGGTCAAATTTAACTTGCACGATTTGATTACAGACAGACGGACAACGGGACAGGTGAAACTAAATAAAAGCTTGAGTATTAAGCATGAGTCTGTATAAGCTGCTTCGAATTCAAGCCGCTATGAACATGGTAAAAATAAGCAAAATTACATCTTGAATTTTTTAATTAAATCAGTCCTAATCTTAATTCCACTCTATGTATGCCCTAAAAGTTGCCAATTCAAATATCCCACACTCCCCTTTCACAATGGGCATAAGTTTATATAAAACTACACAACTTAAGCCCTTCTCAGCTCCAAGTACAGCAGAGTACCTACCTTATCATTTATCAGTCACAAGTACCTGTTTATGTGATTAGTGATATAACTGTGTTTACTGTGCTATCATTGACAAACTCGAGGTGCTCTAAAGGGGTTATCATTGTGTGAATATGATGTTCAATTAAATCAATTATGTCATATTTTATCAAAAAATCAGTGTGGCTCACTGAACAATCATCAATATCATCATCTTAGTGTTTTCCCGGTTTTATCCTTTACCCCATTCCCCACTTCTTACTAGGGCCAAAATAATGTATGCCATACAATTAAAATTATTAAAAACTAGGGTGGTATTACTTGTTCAGTTTCTTTGTCCAATTTTTGATACAATCTTTCATCAAATTTCTTCACCATAATAGTTGTTCCTCATATATTTTGATCAAATCATCCAACTTCTTTAATCAAGTGCACATTGGACAAAGATCTTCAACAGGTGGAATGTCACATTTACACTAGTTTTCGCACCTCTACCACCACAGGCCAAGATCACCCAGACAGTTTTAGCAATCAAAATGTTTGAGAATTATTCACTGGAAAGATTGATGGTTGGGGTCCAATAACTAAACTAGTCTCTCAGTCTGCGCAGTGGCCCCTTAGGTCAGGCAGAATGGGATGGCCTGAATTGGCAATACTTAAATTATTACCTTTTAATTTCAATGAATTGTGCGGTGTCTGGTTAGAATTTCACCACCCCCTTTCTTCCCATGGGTGTCGCAAGAGTGGGCTAGCAACCTATCACTGCAATATCACATTTCGTCGATCTTTTATACCCACGTTTATGCTAAAAGTGGCGCTGGAACATAAGTTTCATGTGCTCTGCCTACCCCTTTTGGGAATAAAGGCGTGAATGTATGTATGTATGAATAATGATGGTTCACAACGCCATACCCAAATTCCCAACAAAACCATATGAACAAAATCTACATCACAATCCTCTTAAATCCTATTACAACTAAACTTCGATATTCTGCTCCACGCTATAAAGTTCAAATTTGTCTACCAACTAAACAAATCCTTTGTTAAGTGACTGCACCACGCTTCACCGGTTTTCACGCATCAAGTGATAGAAGGGCCTTATGGTACATCAAGGAACTTAAGCTGTGATATATAATTACAATGGGTTGGGTCAATGTTTTATTCATGTAACGCAACAGACAAATAATAGGGGTGTAGACTCGAAAATTTGTATTACTCCAAAAGAAAGAAGGCAAAAAAATATGCCTAGTGACGAAAATCCCATTCAGATATCTCCAAGAATTACGAAGTTTTAATATCGCTTGTTAGAGAGAGAAAACGCAAACGCTGTGTGACTTACAGGATGCTGCCGGGGGGCAGCGTCGACGGCGGCGCCGACCGCGATGGCCGCGGCACGTTGCCGTCTTCTGTGACGTCACATTCTTCCAGCGTCATCGTTTCATATGAAGTTGCGTTTTGCGAAAAAGGGACGGAACATACCCCTTCTTAAAACTTTGGACACTTATAACTTCGTGATTATTTAACCTTTTGCGATGTTTTTTTCTCCATTTGACTACATTATTTATCCTTTGAGAAAATATGACATTAACGATTATTTTATTTAGTGTCCACGCCCCTATTGGGTTGGTCCGGGACCAATTTGATTGGCTATCAAAATCATATAGTCTTGTTAAAAGTAGACAAAAATTATCAATTATTGTCAATGTTAAAGGTCGCAGGAGTCCGCTGGGTGCGGGAGCCGCAGGCCTGGTTATGTGGCACTCTTTGCAGGAGGCCTTTCTAGCAGTGGACGTTTTTTGGCTGATATGATGATGATGTCGACTCTGTTACATTCAATGGTTGACTAGAACGTTATACTTGATTAGTTCAGACTTAAAAGTCACCAAAACTTTTCAGCCAGTAATCCCGTCCCTATCCTGAGCTACTCTTATCCAGCGGCGCTACCACGAACTTCGAAAGTCGAAGTTCGGGTATTTCCATCTCTATCGCACTCCCTTACTCGAGTGGCAGGGATGCATATACTACGAACTTCGACTTTCGAAGTCCGTGGTAGCGCCGCTGAAGTGACCCGCGATCTTCCTAATATCGTCCGCCCATCGAGCTGGTGGACGGCCGACGCTCCTTTTACCTAGAAGTGGCTACCAATCTGACACCTTTTTGGTCCGCCTACCATCATTCTACTCCATAATGCCCCATAATGCCCCATTTGGCGACCGGTTAGCCTAGTGGGTAGTGACGCTGCCTACGAAGCTGAAGGTCCTGGGTTCGAATCCCGGTAAGGGCAAATATTTGTGTGATGAGCATGAATATTTGTTTCTGAGTCATGGAAGTTTTCTATGTATTTAAGTATTTATATCCATTATATATATCGTCGTCTAGTACCCATAACACAAGCCTTACTGAGCTTACTATGGGACTAGGTCGATTTGTGTAAGATTGTCCCCTAATATTTATTTATTTATTATTTATTTATAATTCTACAATCTTCATGTAACTAAAACTAACTTCAATGGCTCACCGACCCAAATCCCTATCGGGTCTCGCGTCCGCAAGATTTATCTACCACAACCCTGCACGTGTCCCCTGGGTGCTAAATGAGCGACAACACATTCGGCGAAATAGGCGCTCCTATACAAATATCACTCCATGTGCCTATTCTACAGATCGCCATACGATTAAATAAATAATCGGGTCTATGGCTTCACACGAGTTGTCGCGACTAGCCCCGATCTTGCGCCATTTCCCACCAGTTCAGGCTTAAGAATGGCGCAGGTCTGATTTGACGCTTTCGTACCAACGTCTGGAATGTCTGACAGATCCGATATACACTCGGCAGCACACCTCACCACCACACCGCACCTCGTCACACTTAATCTGCAGAACCGATTTAGATGAAATTTGGTATGGAGATTGTTTGAGTCCCAGACAAGGACATACATCTTAGGATAATTTTCATCCCAAAAAACATTTGCACCGGCTATCCGTAGTAATGTCGCATTTAAAATGCTAGCTTCATTCGGTAGCGTGCTTCAAAACATGTACCTATCACCGAAGTAGGCGTATAACCAAATAATGCGAGTTTACCCGACCCAAAGATTATTGAGAAGCCTTTTCTTAATAATCTGTGCCCGACCTTCCCTTAAATGCTTAGTGTTGCCAAATGTCTACAAAGCATTATACGTAAAACATTAAAAAATGGATTTTATTATTTAGTTTTAAACAAAAACATTTTTTCTACCAAAAATAAAAAATCATGCATTAAAGGGCTAAGGGGGTGAAAATTTGTATGGAGCTACGATACGAGTTCTACGCGGACGGAGTCGCGCGCAGAAGCTAGTTGTGTTATATCTCTCATCTATTCGTTGTTGGACCATTCGATGTTCCATAGTAAACAGCAGTTTTGGTTGACCTTGGGCATCAGATTAGCCTGTTTTTTACGGCTTTATGAGGGGCAAAGCCATGGGCGTAATAAAAAATGTCTTATCTTGTCAACCATATTATAATCTTATCAGCTTAAGAATTCAATTCTAATGCTTTTTTTTTCTTGTGTGTGGTGTGATGATGTGGAAATGGCAGTAAGGCCCCGGCCACATGTTTCAGGTGAGGTAAGGCACAGCGAAATGTCATCCCGCTCGAATGTGGAGCAGCCCAACTGGGGAAGTACCTCCGCCTTGCAGAAGACCACAGCCATAACAACACTAGTACTTGCTCAGTAGTAGTGTTGTGTTCCTGGAGGTGAGCAAGGTCGCCAGAGCTCCCGAGGATGCGTTTTGTTGAGGCGAGGGAATCTGTTCCTTCAGCTGTCAACACGGCGGATCCTCAAACATATCAAGGGTCGGCAACGACCATGTTACTCCTTTGGAGTTGCATGCGTCTATAAGCTGCGGTGACCGTTGGCCGTACGCTTGTTTGCCACCGTCGTATAAAATAAAATAAATGCCCACGGCGCGGCGCACGGTCAACGGTGTAAAAACCCACGTTGCGCTATTAGGTTTTTACTCCTACCCTAATGTGCCATCTGTTAATATGAGTTTATTATGTGCAGCACTTAAGATTATCTCTTCCTATTTTCAAAAATCTGTTGAAACAATATTACCTGTCTCTCCCTTAAGTTGCCTTTTATGTATTGTATGTATGTATGGTTGTATATATGACTGCGTATTTATTCATTTATTAGGTATGTATTTTAAAGTGTCCTTTTTAGTAATATTTGAGAGATTGATGTGTTAGGATGCTCTTCTTGATGAATTCCTGCACTACCTGTTTAAAATTCTAGTTTAAATGATTCCTGCTATACAAAGGTTGTCTGGAAGAGATCGCTTTAAAGCGATAAGACCGCCTGTTGTTACCATTATTTATTAAGAGGGGGCGTATCGCCAGGGAAAAATCAGAAATCACCCGCGCGCCCCGTACCTACCGCGCTGATGCGTCTATTGCTGCCCCGCTCCTTCTCGCATAGTATATGCCCCGACAGTCAGATGAAACATGATGAATACCTATAGATAATTATAATAAGTGGAAAGAAAGACAAAATCAGTAAGTACCTATATTTGAAGATATAATTTTCGCTAGTAGCTAAGTCAGTTTCGAGAGCTATAACTGAAATATGACCTTCCGTTTTTTTACTAAATCACGTAAGGGTTGTAATTTAGCATAATAATGTCTCGTAAAAGGCTAAAGCAAAAAAACAGCTATAATCGAATTTAAACTTTTGTGAGACATATCTAAAATACTACTAATAAATCCACGGTTAAAAAATTAACGTAAATGTCACGGCAGGCGACATGTTTCGAACTCTTCGGGAGTTCTTCTTCAAAACAAACATCGAAAACACTAATCCTGAAGAAGAACTCCCGAAGAGTTCGAAACATGTCGCCTGTCGCGTCATTTAATACGTTTTTGTTTTGTTTTGTTGCTTAAAAAACCACCGGAGCTATAACTGAAATATGGCCTTCCGTTTTTTTACTAAATCACGTAAGGGTTGTGAGCTAGCATAATAATGGCTAGTAAAAGCCTAAAGCAAAAAAAAGCTATAATCGAATTTAAACTTTTGTGAGACATGTCTAAAATACTACTAATAAATCCACGGTTAAATTCACGCATTAAATGTCACAACAGGCGACATGTTTCGAACTTTTCGGGAGTTCTTCTTCAAAACAAACATCGAAAACACTCATCCTGAAGAAGAACTCCCGAAGTGTTAAAAACATGTCGCCTGTCGTGTCGTTTAATACGTGAATTTAACCGTGAATTTATTAGTAGCATTAAAAAAAAACTATAATATATTATGAAAACTTCGATCATGTCTATGAAAGTCAGATTTTCAGGCCACTACTGTGTGGCGGCCAAATTTTTCAATTCTGATCTCGGATTCGTACTTGGAGACAATGGAGACGCTTTGGCCCTTTAGTTATCAATTTTGAACGTATTAAAGAGAAAGTGCATAATTATGTTCACTTTTTTAATATCAAAATGTCCAAGTTCGCAGGCAATAATTGTTGGAATCTGCACTCTCGATAACCCTAAAAGCGACACCCGTGATGACTAAAGAAAAACAATGTCAATAATGTCACTACGGGCGACATGCTCCGAACTCTTCGGAAGTTCTTCTTCAGGATGAGTGTTTTCGCGGCGGTGTCGCTTGAATCACGACAAGATTCAAGCGACACCGCCGCGAAAACACTCATCCTTAAGAAGAATTCCCGAAGAGTTCGAAACATGTCGCCCGTAGTGACATTTAATACGTGAGTTGAACCGTGTAATTATTAGTACTGTTTCAACACGTCTCACGAAAGTTTAAATTCGAAAAGCAATGTCCGCCATCTTGGAATTCAAAATGGACATCATTTCTAGAATCTTCACCCTCGAGAAGCCTGCCAATGTATGTTGTTCTTTAAAAAAACGCGCATATTAATTTACAACGAAAAATTTTAAATAATGCGACCACTTTTTGAAATATTTCTGACTATGAATTCGTATTTAGACCTCTCAGACATCGATTTTGAACATAATCGGATTTATTCTCAACTAGCGATCCGCTCCGGCTTCGCACGGATACTATATTATACATATAAACCTTCTTCTTGAATCACTCTATCTATTAAAAAAAACCGCATCAAAATCCGTTGCGTAGTTTTAAAGATCTTAGCATACATAGGGACACACAGTCTTTTAAAACCTCTGTTTTTGTTTCACTTCGTTTTTTTTCCAAAATACAATATATATTACTATTACAAATGTTAGACTAAAACTCCCATTTTGATAGGACTTGTAGTTTTTTTTTTAAAAATCATCAAAGTTTGCTAATATCCGGGTCATGATATTTACATTTTTTTTTATTTCTTAAGAACAAGTCTACATACAAAAAAAATTATTGCACCACGTAAATCTCGGTATAATTCCCTAATGAAAACATTTTTTTTTCTTTTAAATACCTGAATTACTTTCCGAGATAATATTGTTTTTAAGCTTTTCAGTTTTAATTTTTTTTTTCCAGTATTCCGCCGTATTAGATGAAGATATTTTAGTACACGATACCTCACGTGTAGCTTTATCTACAGTATTTAAATCACCATCTAATTCCTTGGAAAATAGAAGATATGAATATTTGAAAAAAAAGGTCAGGGTTGCCACTTCGTATATCCGGATACCAATTTTTTATTGGGATATAAAACGTTTCATTTAAGAGAATTGTATTTTCCATAAACAATTAAAATTTCAAAGACCTCTTACTTATAACTCTCTTAGGTATAACCTTTTTATCAAAAAAAGTACATCAGAATTAATACGTGGGCCATACTGAAAGATTCTGGATTCTGATAAATAAGACTACACATGATGTTGATGAAATGTATCATATTGCCAAAGAGTTCTTTTTTCAAATTCTATTATTGTTTTTTTAATTTCCCTTTTATAAGTGGCCAGTTCCAGAGACTATCAGTATGCCCTAAGTACCGCTCGTTGACCAACATGAGGGTTGGCGCCCTCATGCTCTCCTAGCATTAAGTCCTCTGATCGGAGCTCAGAAGGACATCCCTCAGCAGGGCGGGTCAGGTCCTGCTGAGGCAAAGTGGCATCACGAGTCTTGGACGGCTCCATGATGCCTCACCCCCGGTCCCTCCATGCTACATGTATTGAGATGGGGTTTTGGTAATCACCTTACGAGGGTGGACTCCTTTCCATGTCACATGTAGCATTTCATCGGAACGTAGCCACATAACAAAAAAAATTGAACCCGGATGTATGTTCACGTTATTCACCCTAAGTGACAACCCTAGTTACAAAAAAACCGGGTATAACTTCTAAAATATGTATCTTCTATTTTCCACGGAATTAGATGGTGATTTAAATACTGTAGATAAAGCTACACGTTAGGTATCGTGTACTAAAATATCTTCATCTAATACGGCGGAATACTGGAAAAAAAAATTAAAACTGAAAAGCTTAAAAACAATATTATCTCGGAAAGTAATTCAGGTATTTAAAAGAAAAAAAATGTTTTCATTAGGGAATTATACCGAGATTTACGTGGTGCAATCAATTTTTTTGTATGTAGACTTGTTCTTAAGAAATAAAAAAAAATGTAAATATCATGACACGGATATTAGCAAACTTTGATGATTTTTAAAAAAAAAACTACAAGTCCTATCAAAATAGGAGTTTTAGTCTAACATTTGTAATAGTAATATATATTGTATTTTGGAAAAAAAACGAAGTGAAACAAAAACAGGGGTTTTAAAAGACTGTGGGACAGACAGCGGGAAGCGACTTTGTTTTATACTATGTAGTGATAGTGATAGTGATAATCTTTCATAAAGTGAATACACGATCGACAGAAAAATGTTCGTCTAGTTTTGCATGTACTGCACAAATTATTCTAAGAAGCCGGTCACCCGCCGATCGCTGCGTAATCTTATAGTTGTATTTTGAACTTTAAGATCTATATGTTAAGGTCGACTTTTAAATATATTATTTCAAAATGTAACAAAATATCTACTGGAATGTAATGATACGTTCATTCACTGGACGAATATACTGGGTCACAATATTATTGAAATAATTATGTTCATCGTGCTGTCGTGAGAGCACAGAACGTAGTCCTCTCGTCTCAGCGGAGCGATTACGACTGACTGAACTGACTCCGCCCGCGAACGGCAACAAAAGATATACAGAACCGCACGAAACACGCGACGGGAGAAAGGGTATCGCGCTAAATAAAAAAGGCCTATACGCCAAATACGTTTCACCTCAATAAGTCTGAAAAGGGACTACATAAAAATACCCCGCTAGTACTTTCATTAGGTAATGTGAAAAGCTATTATACACTCAACTTTTACTTAATTTATATGCACGGGAACCTCACACTATTGAAATTGAGTAAAAATAAGACATGTTTTGGCGGTTCTTTTCTATCGAGGCAATTTTGGTTTTGTATGGTTTTGTTCAGACGATTCAATTGCAAATATTATGTAGTTTTGGTATGTTCTTTTTCCTGGCATTCGCTTTAGTTTGTCATAGGTAAATATTCAATCTAAGAACCCCGATTTCGCGGAGCGCCCCCTCTTAAGCAATTCTTTTGTAAGATGTTTCTCTCCTGTCGT
Source organism: Epinotia ramella (assembly GCA_947578815.1). Classification (NCBI taxonomy): domain Eukaryota; kingdom Metazoa; phylum Arthropoda; class Insecta; order Lepidoptera; family Tortricidae; genus Epinotia; species Epinotia ramella. The sequence goes on from OX388221.1 coordinate 2,164,636, forward strand.
GGTGCAATAATAGTACATTGTTTAACGAGGGGCGGAAGTGGAATATTGCGAACAAGAGTCTATCAGAAGCCCGACGCCGAAGGCGGAGGGCTTTTGATGACTCGCGTTTGCAATATTCTTACGCCCGTGTTATACACAATGTTTTTCATCACATTTGCGAGGAAACAAATACATTTTAGATGAAATTAATACAAATCGTAATAAAAACTTCAACATGACAGTCGTCCATTTTGTTGAATTTGACGTGAGGCGCGTATGGCAAAGACCCTTCTGTATACAGCCACGATTGAAACACTTGAAAACATTTTACATATACACTAAATAACTACATATTAAATCTGTAAATAATTCAGTTAAACATGTTTAAGTAGTTTTTTAAGTTTAAATTTATTTATAAATACGTTTTCAGACATCGTATTTGATATAAAACCTCTTTGCTCTGTAACTGCCGCATGAGTGACAGATACAATTTAAGAAAAAAACCATTACGCCCGTGGGCGTAACACCGGGTATTACAGCTCTGTATGTCTGCGCATTATGAAGCCCTTTTCGAGCAAGTGTGATGAAAAGAGTATTTGTTTGTTTGTTGTTTGTTATCTATAAATAAACTATTAGGCCTCTTTCAGATTATAGGTGAAACCCACCACTACCACTGAAATCACCCGTCCTTACAGAAAAACTGCAAAAGTACCTATTACTCACTGTCCGCGCGACTCCGCCCGCCTATTATGGCTGCTGTACACATTGGGCCAACGTTGGCGCGTGAGCAGAAGGCATCTACGCGTTAGAGGGAGAGGGCTATAATTCGATCTCTTTCGTTTACATAGCTGCCTCCTGCTCACGCGCCAACGTTGGCCTAATGTGTACAGCCGGCTTTAAAGAGAAACCAGGCGGAGCCACGGTATAAAATTACCTATGTCCATCCAGAAAGTCTATTCTATACATCAGTGAAATAATTTTCGAAATCGGCTGAGCAGTTCCGGAGATTACCGCTACATACAAACATACAACCACAAACTTATTCCTTTTAACCCCCGACGCAAAGAGGGGTGTTATAAGTTTTAACGTGTCTGTGTATCTGTCTGTGGTATCGTAGCTCCCAAACGGATGGACCGATTTGAATGCGGGTTTTTTTGTGTCATAGATAATTTTATCCCGAGTGTTCTTAGCCATGTTTTATGAAAATCTGTTCAGCCGTTTTTGAGATATTAGACTTTGAAATGAAAATGTCGGGGGTTTTTCAACTTTTCTAAGTTGTAGTTATTATAATGTTTGTATGGAAGTATGGATCCCTGATGACCAAAAGGTCGCGGGAGTCCGCTGGATGCGGGTGGCGCAGGCCACTGTGGCACTCTTAGGGGAGGCCTAAGTCCGCCAGTCGTCTTTCGACTGATATGATGATGATAATGGATCCCTAGGTAGATAACATGAAGCCCCGTTTTCACGTCATACTATAACTAGTATTTCAGTAGGCACGTCTCAACAGATTTCCCCACATAGGTGTTCGCAAGGGTCAAACAACAAGCGCTCATACATGAAACATGACTCCATAGACTTGCAAATATCTGCACGCTATTGGCAAGCCACTCCGAAAATGCTTAAAATATATGTTTTCTCAATGCCTTATAGAATGGGCTAGAACTGTTTTCAGAAGTATGGTTTCGTGTCATTCAAAACTAGTCTTAAAGGCTTATGACCAAGATCTATTTTCGATTACAAAAAGGAAGAGTGCGGTCACTAATAATTTTAGCACTATCGTATCTTGCTAGCATTTCGCACGTTCTACATTTGACTCTAAGTTCTGCGGATAAGGTCGTAATTCTTGCGTGTATGAAATTGGACGTCACTCTAGGTTCCCTTTGAAAGATAAATACGGTAATTTTTTTATTTTATTTATTTCCAAATACAAGTTACATGATAAATTACAAATATACACTCGCCAAACTATTAATGGGTTGGTATTTACGATTCTAAAGTACATTTGCAGCATGCACGTTTACTAGTAATATTTCCTTATTCTTATCCCTATTGAGGGAATAATGTTAGACGAAGCTCACAATACAAACATGCATAAAAAGTTCTAAAAACGGTATCCCGACTGCGGAAACCAAACTGAAACAAAAAAACTGTATTTTTTTTTTCAGTTTGTTCACTGGAGCAAAATTTCGAATCGATTGCATAATTGTGGAGTTAATTTACACAAATAAATATAAATATCAGGGGGTCAATCTTACACAAATCGACCTAGTCTCAAACTAAGCAAAGCTTGTACTATGGGTACTAGACGACGATAAACGTACTTATATAGATAAATAAATACTTAAATAAATAGAAAACATCCATGACTCAGGAACAATATATTCGTGCTCATCACACAAATAAATGCCCTTACCGGGATTCGAACCTAGGACCTCTTGCTTCGTAGGCAAGGTCACTACCAACTAGGCTAAAGCGGTCGTAATATAATCATGATTTGCAAATACATGAAACAATTGCTAATGGAACATTATTATCAGTTTTAATAAATGCCCGCGTGCCGGTAACACACTGTATATATATATATATATATATTTATCGACATGTTATCGACATAACACATTATATTATGGTATTTGCCTTATTGGCACGCATACCACGTACTGTCAATACAGCACGTTTGTATGAGATGGCTAGCATGTTACCCCTTCCCTTATACAACCGTTCCATTGTTTTCGAAGTTACATGACAACCGACACCATGCTAGTATCGTGAAAACTTCCTGTGTAGTGGGAGCGTTACCTTGAGGAATCTAAGTAGGCTTGCTAATATTGGTGAAGGGACCAATACCCTCTCGAAGCGGTTAGCTGGCGGATTGTAAACTTTATTGCAACGAATTAGGGTCTAATCTCTGTCAGTTATACAATACTTGTACTCCCATCTTAAAGGCCGGCAACGCACACCAGGTGTTGCAAGTGTCCATGGGCGGCGGTAATCGCTTATCATCAGGTGATCCGTCTGCTCGTTTGCCTCCTATATCATAAAAAAAAAAAAAATAAAAAAAAAAAATAAGTATGAGACAAATCCGGCCATGGTTTGTCTAGATTGGCAATTAGATTGGATTAAACTGAAATGGACTCATATTCTTATTGAAATTAGTCGGTCGTACACGGAAAAAAAAGACTTCTTCATCTAAAGCAAAACTCTTCCATTCAAGCAAATAAAAAATTAAATATATTCAATCGAATAATGTTCTTAAATACAGATCTTTTAGTTTTCTTTTACCTAAGATAATATTGATTTTATAGAAGTAAAATGTACTCTTAATCTGATTCGTAGTATTTGTATTCAGTAAAGAAGCTCTATTATCTCATATAGAAACAGGATATTTTCTTATTCGAAAATCTAATTTCGTCATATCAAGAAATGTTACGTTGAATAGAGACTTTAAAAACGTTTTGGTAAATTAATATTGGCTTAGTTGAAAAAAAAGTACTATTATTTGAAGATCGCGGTTTTCTTAAATCAAGAATATCATTCTATTACTATGAAAGAGTTCTGCTATTTTTAAGATCACCTGTTTTACACTGTAAGAAAATCCCTCTTGGAGGAAGAATGTTATTACATTGGAGCAATATCAATCGATTTAAGTGAACTTAATACATTCTTGACTCAAAATAAATATTCATCTTTAATCAAAATTTTACCATTTCCACATAAAGTCAGCCGATCATCTTTCAATGATAATAATAAACTCTTACTTTGAAATAGCGTTAGTTTAAATTTAAGAGAAACAGTATTTAAGTTAATTAAATATTTCCTTAAAGTGACATACTTATTGAATTCGTCTAAGGATATGATTTGTTCCGTCCAAGAGAATGCAGATTATCACTTCAAGAATAAGATTCTCTTGATCAGGAGTTTTGGTCACCTTCGTCTGAACTGTTGACTCTATCATTCCAAAGAAAACAATTTTATTATAATAATGGAAGATCCTTAGTAGAAGCAAAACAATGCCTTTACTTGAGATACTAAGTAATCTTAATTCAAAGAAGTCCTATCTTGGTTTTGTGTATCATTATCTTAATTTAAGAGTGTCATTTATTTACTTATAACATATATTGTTTTAAAGTGAGAAACAACTATGCTTCCTCTAAGATAATGATTTCTCAGATTGAAATTATGGGTAACTTTCACCGAAGCAAAACAATGTCTTTACTTGAGAGTGTGATTTATTTACTTATAAAATATACTATCTTTAAGTGAGAAACTTGTATGCTCATACTGTGAATTTTATGTTATATTCAAGAAAATGTAATCTTAAAGCAAATATTTATAATTTGTGCCCTCCATGGCGGTTAATCACACCGATGCGGCACCGGTGTGCGCGAGCGAGACAGCACTATAAACATGCAATTGCAAGGCGCTGTCTCGCTCGCACACCAGCGCCGCATCCAGTTACCGCATCGGTGCGATAAATAATAAATAAATAAATATTTGCGGACAATCTTACATATAGATACTTATATAGAGAAATAAATACTTTAATACATAGAAAACATCCATGACTCAGGAACAAATATTCGTGCTCATCACACAAATAAATGCCCTTACCGGAATTCGAACCCAGGACCTCTTGCTTCGTAGGCAGGGTCACTACCAACTAGGTTAAAGCGGTCGTCAAACGTGATAACCGATGTAGTGAGCACAAAACATATGTGGCAGTCCACATCAAAAGAGACCTTATCGCGGCAGGCACTTCCGACGCACAGATTCGCGTTTGTATTAGAACAACGTCAATAATGGCGTAAGTGTCTACCGCCATAAGGTCCCTTTTGATGTGGACTGCCACATATTGTTTTCTTTAAGATTACATTTTCGTGGATAGAACATAAAATTCACAGAAGCAGCATACAACTTTGTTACTTTAAGATAATATATTTTATAAGCACTTACATGTTATTGAATACTTGTCAGGAAACAACTTTTTTGGCGCAGGACAAGGAATTCTGAAAATTTAAGTAACTAGGTTAGTAAAATTTATATGGAGAATTGTAAAAAAAATGTAAAATTGTATATGGAGTTGTAAAAATAAAACGAAAATTACTTACTAATGTCAATTTATTTTGCTCAAAAAATCTCAGTTATAAAACTGTAATGCCTTCGCCACACAAGCTCGTGACGCGCTGCGGCCGCACTTTCAATCCGCTCGCGCTGCTCTGCGCGGATTAAGTAAGCGTGTCGCTCTCAACTCAACTCGCCCGGCTCACGTGACGCTGCGCAGCGGTCGCGCGCCTGTGTGGCGAAGGCTTAATTTATTTTATTAACAGTAGTTCTCACCTGTTACCACCAATTTGTTCTCATGTATCAGCTGGGATTTTTTTCCTGTCTGTTCTCAGTGGGAACTACGGGGAATAAATATTCCCAGTTGTTGCCGAGAATCAATTCTCAGTAGTTCCCAGGTTCCCACTGGGAACAGATGGGAAAATATTCGCAGTTAGTTACCACCACATTATTTTTAGATTTCAATAGTAATCAAAATACATAAATATGGGGTGGGTTTTTGGTGTGGACAGGCGAGTTAGTTAACTATTTATTGTTTGTTTAGGTTTGGTTAAAAATAGTTCCCTAGGTTTCGAGCAGTTTACTGGCTTAAACTGTCGCCATAAAAGGTTTTTAGCTCGCCCCGTATTTACTACGTAGGTATTTTAATTACTATTGAAACTTAAATAATGTGGTTGTAACTACTGGGAATATTCCCCATCTGTTCTCAGTGGGCACTACTGGGAATAAGAACCCCCAGTTGTTACCACCAAAATTGATTGATGGTAACAACTGGGAATTTTTATTCCCAAATTCCAAAATCCCAGCTATTGCCAGTGGGAACAAATTGGTGGTAACAGGTTGAAATAACCCATAACCATCCTATTCAGTACAAAAGATATAATTGCGTCCCGCAATGAGTCGAACATGTTTAGGTATAATACTAAAACATTGACCTAAACTTAATAGTTTGAATGTATTTCCTTCCTTGATTATAAACGATTTAAAATGTTTATCAAATGATTGTGTTTCAAAACACGAACAATAAAAATAGAATTGGGAAATATTGTCAATTGCCATAATTATTTTGTTAATCTTACAAAACTGAGGTATAGCATCCTCATAATCACACATTAAACAATCCCCGATTGAATATTTGATACCATTGATACTTATCCATTTAACATTAACACACGGTAAGTCTCCTTCTAATTCAGGAACGGAGTGCTTTTCCTTGACTTTACCATGTTCAATACAATCAGACAGCCCTTCATTAGTTAGATATCTATAACATGATTGCAACTGACACTTTATTGCTAATGATAAGGGTACATTTCGTTGTGTATTTATAGCGTTAGATACACGTTTCAAATCTAAGTGTTTGGCTTCATATTTAAAGGCACTAATTAATATCAAAGGACCAATTTTCTCGATAACTTTAGGGTAATGTACCAGAAAGTGATGCTTGGGTTTAAGATGGTTTCCGGGAAATCCTAAGTACATTTCATGGTGCTCAGTTATAAGACTTTTCAAGTGCATTACCAATTCTTTAGTAAAAGTTTGTGACAAGACTATATTTGTTAATTCCAGCATACACAAATAATAACACCATGTTCTATTTTCACGTGGTACGAGATCACCGACAAGAAACTGAAAATTTCTGACGAAACACAACATTTCCGATGCAGAAAATATTATAGAACCCTGTAGTAAGTGATTCTTTGTTACATGAGGTGGAGTGTTACTCGATTTAAAATCAAAAAATTTGATTCTTTCATTTAGATGATCAAGGGTGAAAAAATTTGAGTTTATTAAGTTATTTATGACTAAAGCCATGCCATACCGATGAACGCCTTCAGTTATATCATGCATTACATCACAATATAAATTGTTATAAACATGATAATTTTTAACATTATGCCAAATACATTTTTCTTTTATTCCCTTCCTTTGAAGCAAGTCTTCATCATAATTATTTTCCACTCTTATTGTGCTCTCATCACAAGAAACTTGGGACTGACATTGCTGTTTAGTTGACAAACAAAATCTACAGTAGTTGGTTGACGAAAAACTTTCATTAAATCCTAATAAACTGTGAACTCCTAAGTTGTCTCCAGCAACAACTGCTAATGAGAATTTTACCTTTAATGTACCTTCATTAACATTTATACAAATACCATGTTCATTGAGAAAATTCAATTCTTCAATCAAGGTACTAAACACCGCTTCATTACCAAATCTAACGCGATCGGTACTGTAGAAAAGCATTACCAAAAATATATTTTGAAGTCGACTTGAATATTCTGGTGGAACGGATGCTATTGATGCATAGACAGCCCCGAGTTTATTATGACCTGCATGACTCCCAAGAGGATTACCCGTTTCTAAGTCATCAAAAGAAAGGATTAAAGGGATGTATAAGTCACTATCATTTCCGTATAGCTCATTCCATATTTTACCCTGCACAAAGTTTCTAAGTATACCATGTTCTTCATTAAGATTAGTTTGATAGGCATGTATTATATTGAAAACACCCGGAATCTCTAAAAATAATTTCAGACTTTGACTTAGTGGCACCGTACAAATAAATTTATCTTTTAATGACATTATTACATTATTATCTAACTTGGCTTTGTCTTGCGTTGACCCAATTACAGACAATATTGGTTTTACATATTTTTTACTATTTTCAAAATACTGGAGCCTTTTATATTCAGTGTCTATGTGTAAAAAACATGAACTCAGAGCATCAACGACGGCATTATCCAAATTAGTATTAGTTTCTTTGATAAGACAACTAATATCTGACAGCAACTTCTTAACAGAATTAATAATTTCTTGTGTACATAATCTTGACAAATTAAGTCTGTTATATAATTTCGAAGTAAAGGAGTCAACATAACACATTAGGTCATTTTGAAACTTATTATGTTTTACAGAGCCATCCAGTTTCTCTGAATCCACATTTTCAATGTTACGATTACAGACTTTGTTAATGTTTGGAATGTTATCATTATCATGCAATAAAGGTTGTTCACTTATATTCACAGTATTTTGTACTGTTTCGGTAGTAGTAGAATTATTGGTTCTATGGATAAGTTGTATGTGCTTTTTTAGAGAATGCTTTTTGTGATACACTCTATTACAATTAATTTCAGGGCAAGAAAAATAGTCGGATACGCCGTGTACGAATTTTAAATGAAATGAATACTTCTTAAAATCATCAAAAGCTTTACCACACTTACAACACTTCATAGTAAACGCTGCTACTACTCCTGACCACAAAAAAAAAATGCAAATTACACTTGCGCTGTGTGTACTACACAAAGCTCACTTTATGGTTTTAAAATTTATTTTAGGTTTAATATGTCTGCGATATACGGCACAACGTTATCATATTTTGTCACAATTTCATACACACAGCGCTGCACGATAAGTAAAATGTGGTCACCTGCTTTGGGGTACTTAGCGTTAAAAACATGATAACATTTAAACAATGCGTCAAATGCTCTTTGTGTTGAACTAAATGTATATCTTATTTTATCGACAACCAGGTACAACTGTCTAATATTTTGAAGGTTCCCTAGTATTATCAAATATGGCTGTACAGGCTGTTTTCTTTTCAGGGCTTTTTCTTTTTGATCGGTCACCGTCTTACTTATATCCGCCGGATTCTAAAAACAAAGAGAATACATTAAATATAGTAATTCAGTGTAGCCAAGTTTGTATTGAGTTGTATTTGTAGGTAGTGTTCGTTATACAGGATAATTCCGGACACATCAGTTTTTCTGACTTGATTTTTAATTAAATTGTAGTGACACTAAACAATTTCTTTTTTTTAAATTATTTCGAACAAAAATTCATATTATTTATAATTATTACAGCTACCCCAACCCGTACAGCACGTAGGATAAATCGCCAATAACTGGCCACCTCATACTAAAAATGAACTCTATTCACCTATAATAGAACTCATTTTTTAGTTTAACCCTAAACCAGGCAATGTACTAAATGGAACCACATGATTTTGTACTTTACTCGTAGCTCTCTATGATAAAAGTCCAAAACCAATGAAAAATTGAGGTACCCGTTGCCTAGTAAGGGATAAGGTGTTAATTACTGACCACGCTTCAATGAGAGTTAATTTTTAGTATGATAGGGCCAGTTATTGGCGATTTACCCTATGTTACAGTCAAACACAAGTCGAGTCGAGTACATCAGCAACGGCTAGCACAAGAGCGCGCGCGAGATAAACTACCCGTATTCTTCTTAGTGTTCGTTCTAAAGAGACGGGTAGTCTAGCAGCTCTCACGTTACACAGCTCGCACGCGCTCTTGTGCTAGCCGTTGCTGATATGTAGGCACTCGACTCGACTTCTATTTAACTGTACCTCAACTCTACATAGGGTAAATAACTAATAACTGGCCACCCTTCAATATAACCGACGAATACGATAAAAAAAAAGGAATATATTTCAGATATTTACCTCGACTATTATCATTATACTCTCCAGGCTTTCCTGTACGGAAATTTTAGCATATTTGTTGTGTCTTCCTTTAGGTGGCACTAAATGCACTAGTAATTTGAGTTGCGATGGAATTTTGTCGTCTGAAAAATAAAATAGAAATAATGTTTCATATTTAAAGAACAAATAGAACTCAAACACATATGGTGTAAAGTTAGCTCTTTAGGAAAAACTGTTGCAATTTGTAGAGCAACGAAATGCCTCTAATTGTCAAATTTTCATGCAACTCCAAGTTGGCTAAGTGCCTAAGCAGCAAAAGTCCACAATACGGAAAAAATAAGTACGATAACTGTACTATCAACGATTAACTCCCCCGGCGCGTCGCTTTGGGACGCGCCGGCGGCGACGCGCCGGCGTCCATGCGTGCATAGTGGAGTATATATCCAAAAAGTAAGGGAAAATGAAAAAATAAAATAAAAAAATCAACGATTAATGATAGTGGGGGCACACTAGCTAGAGGGATTTCGCTGTTTGAATGGATACCTTACCTTCCAGGCTCATGTAGTTTAATGACGCAAATAAGTTCTCTCTGTCGGTGTCAGCACATATGTCCGTTTTCTTGAGAGTCGTCAGTTTATTAAAAAACGTATGCCAATTTTTGGCAAAGTTTTCTGTCTTCTCCGGGTACAAAAATTTAAAATCTTCTTCAATCTAAAAACAAATCAAATATTAGCGTAGCCCACGAAACTTATAAATACACTTTGAGATTGCAAATTGCAACCCGAACATCTGTATGAAGCCAGAAAAAAACCGGCCAAGTGCGAGTCGGACTCGCGCACGAAGGGTTCCGTACCATTATCAATAAATATTTATTTAATTCTGTTTTTAGTATTTGTTGTTATAGCGGCAACAGAAATACATCATCTGTGAAAATTTCAACTGTAACTATCACGGTTATTGATATACAGCCTGGTGACAGACGGACAGCGGAGTCTTAGTAATAAGGTCCGTTTTACTCTTTGAGTAAGGAAACCTAAAAACATGACCTTAATGACGTCACTGTCTTCTCATTCCTTCCCTTTCATGGGTATGTGCAAGAAAGAGATGCAAGACATATTTATGTCATTCAAGATAATTATTTTCTGGTTCGGATGTTCGGCTAGCATTTTCCAGTGTGTTTACAAGCTCCTTGGTGTAGTCCCTATAATTTCGGTGTATTCATTTGACCGTTTTCATTTTAAACCAATCAAAACCACGTAACTATGCAATCAAAAAATAGTTTCAGGTGCTCTATGACGTCAATTCAAGCTTTTAGTTCTGAACACAATTAATTAGAGGAATAACATACATAAATACATGGAAAACATCTAAGACTCAAGCTGCCCACTGATTAACAGTTTACCTGCAGTCCCAGTTCTGATCAGGCGATCTAACCCTGACAGCCTGTGGTCTAATACGATAGCTGTTCATGTGTAGTGCCCTTCAGGTACCAGGACTGACACATAAAGAAAGAAAACATTTATTCGTGATAAAAGGTAACACATAAAACAAACTGCAGACACAAACGCACATACACATTTGCCACGAACATAACATAACATAACATAACACAGAAGTCATTCATGCCCAACACCCAATGCTTATAGAATCGGGTATCTCCCTCATTTGCCTACCTATTTGTTAATTGTCCGACGAGCTCGCCTTTGAGCGAGCAACATTACAGGAACCTACAGTACAAATAAAACACAGAGTTCAGCAAACGAAACAATGCGGACGGAGTCGCGGGCACAGCTAGTTATACCCCACTTTTTAAGGGCCGATTCAAACCAGAATGGCAGCGGCCGGCAGCAGCAGGCTCGCGTCGCCGCCTTTGTCAACATACTTATACACCAGTATCTCTTGAAAAGCTCAATAAGGTCGCGCGGCTGCCCGCAGTGCCGCGAGCAGAACCTCCGACAAGACGCGCGTGGCCGTGAAGCTGCTTGCGCCATAGAGAGCGGTCGCCAGGTTTTTCAAGCGATACGGTATTTTAAGTATGTAGATAAAGTTTAAAATTATTTCACACCGAAAGTGCTCGCCGCGCCGCTGCCATTCGGTTTGAATCGGCCATAATAGTAATTCTAATGATCTTAAGATGAATTGATAATTTTCTTTGAAAACAAAGTTTTAACCGACTTCAAATCAGTAGCCAAATTGCTTCAAGTTTGTTTATAAAATTTGAAGAGTTCCCTCGATTTCTCCAGGATCCCATTATCAGAACTGGATTTTGGTGACAACGGGACCAATCTGGAAGTATATGCATCAAACAAAAAAAAAAAAATCTAATCAGTTCATAAATTACCGACTTATCGCGTAACACAAAAAAAAAATTAGTTCCTCCTCCTTTTTTGAAGTCGGTTAAAAACAGGAATTTATTCACATGTTCTTAGTCTATTTACTATTTTACTTACTAACCTCTTTACTAATAATCGGAGTTAAACTTTGTATTTGTATAGTTACACAATGTTTATTATACGAGTAGGAATTCGAGGAACCATTAGAAATTCTTCAGGAGGCATAAGAGCGTGACATTTATACATGATGGATGGTACCTTGAAGACTGCAATATTTGATTTTATAAATTAGAAACTTACCAGTTCCACTGCGCTTGCATTATTTAGGATGCTCCATTGGGCAACCATATCTTCAATATTTTTATATTCCTGAGCATGGCGTGCCTCAGCAGTTGCTCTCCACTTTTCCAGAACCTCTGGCCATGGTTCATTGTGGGTGCAAAGCCACTCAATATCTTCTCTGTGCAATTCTAAAATAAAGATTGTTTTATAAATATTAAATTAAATTGACTTTGTTTTTAAATTGGCTTAGGATAAGACTATGTATTTACTGTTTTTGACAACAATTTATAACATATTTTTTTTTATACTATACAGAATAAACATCAACTAAACTCAAGTATACCCAGTACATTTTTTTGTATCACGGTAGGGAGGACTAGGCGAGGGCAAATCATCGTAATAAACATCAGAGCAATGATTTAAAAAAATACAAGAGCTCCCTTATGTACTATTGAAATAAAGATATGTGCCAATTTATTTGGTCGCTAAATGATCAATTAAATAAATAGTTTTAAAAATTCTAAATACTCACCGGGCTGTGATGTACTCAGTAACGGCTTTTTACTATTATTAGGCTCTGTCCATGTGTCATCGGTCTTCCGCTTACGCTCCCCGGATTCAAAAAGGATATTTCTGACTTTGTCTATTAATTTTCCTCTGGCGGCCACAGATTTTCCAGTATGGGAGTCACTTTTTTTTATTGGTTTTGTGAAATATGTTGCTGCTGTCTCCCTAGGAAACAGTGTTATAATTTTTCCCGCGATTATATTGTAATCGTCATGTGTTAACTTACTACAAAACAAAGAATGACATTAAAAACCACCACTCAAATCTAAACCTAAGTGTTAATATGATATATGTTTATATATATAATATTGTGGTTGGTATAAAACTACTGGTATAATACTCACTGGTTCACTATATGCGTATACAAGTGCCTAATAATAGTATCAGTCAACCGATTTCTTCGCTTTGTGTCCAGACAGCCATTGACAGCATAGTACTGTAAGATGCTTTTACCACAGGGTGTTGTTGTTAACAAAGTGTTTAAATCAAAATCACCAAATGAACTTTGACTAGGAAAAATATCTGTGAGTGAGAATGAAATATCACCCACAACACTGATTTCTTGAAGTTCATCTCTTCCACTGCTAGCAGCATCAGTAATAGTTTCTGTAGGTGCCTAGAATTAAATGTCTTTTTTAAATATTTACTGAATCAAATTAAAAATAAGACTAATGTTAAGGGATTTGTCACACTGGATGCATTTTAAGATCTGCAGTCCGGTCACCTAAACAAAATTTGTTTAGGTGACCGGACCGTAGACGCAGTGTGGCAAATCCCTTAATTTTCAATATTACCGGGCTACCAGCACACACTGAGATTCTGACTTCTCATACATAAGGATGGTATTCCACTCTTGTCCAAGATCTTTGTCCAATTTTTAAGTATTGGCATCTCACACTCTGCTTAAAAAAATGTGAGATGTAATTCACATTGGACAAATATCTTGGGCAAGTGGAATACCACCCTAAGGTGCACACACATACATTAATTTTTTTTCGCGCCGTTGCACAACTACTCAAATAAGGATGCACCGGGGCTGGGGCCTCGCTATGTCTAAGGGACTTAGAATATTCTAAGCTAAGGGACGTTTCAGACCGATATGGCAAATTTGGCGTTGCGGAGCCACACCGCAGACATGTGGCCAGAGGCACCGCGCGACCTTGTCAACTTTTATTAAGTATGTAGATAAAAGGCGGCGACGCGAGGCCTGCTGCTGCCATTCCGGTTTGAATCGGCCCTAAATGCTACTACTAAATGATACTATACTAAAAAGCATCTAAATGTCTACTATGCCACTTGTAAAGTATATTATGTTATAATTATAACCTCCGATTCTATGTATTCTGCTATTTTTTTTTTTCAAGTTAATTCGTAGTCCCATAATCGGACATAATTCTTTTAGTTGCTCTTCCCCGAGATGAGGTAAGTGAGATTCATCAATAGCATTTCCTGTTAACAGTAGAAAACAGTAAAAAATACAATCTGAAAACGTGCGTACAAAATGGACGGCCCAATTAGTCAAGTTATTTGATACAATACAGCCGATACAGGTATTTAGGTATTAATTTGAAGAAACTGCTGCCACCACGCTTTAGCTTTAATTTTAGCGTGCGTAGCGTAGGGATTAACAAAGACCTAGAATCGAGCCCATAATTACAGTTAAGTAAAGTAAGTACTTACTTTCAAATGCTTCTATTACCTCCTCAGGTAAGCTCCACAATGTTAGTAAATCTTTCATTTTGGTTTTGCACTTTTTTTTCGCGCGTCGACCGTCACAAACACAGGTCATGAAGTCACAAACAATATGGCGTCCGTAAGGTACGCTCTAGCATAGATAAGATACAAAAGTCGCACGCACTCGATACATAGTGTTGTACCATGCATATTAAACTTATCGGTAAAATTTCGTAAATTAATCACGAACTACAAACATCACATGTATCATTGTATTTTTAACCAGCTTCAAAAAAAGAAGGAGGTCCTCAACTGGACTGTTTTTTACGGTTCCATACTCAAAGAGTAAAACGGGACCCTATTGCTAATTAGGGTTCCGTACTCAAAGAGTAAAACGGGACCCTATTACTAAGACTCCGCTGTCCTCTGTCTGTCCGTCTGTCCATCTGTCACCAGGCTGTATCTCAACAACCGTGATAGTAAGACAGTTGAAATTTTCACAGATGATAATAATAATAATAATAAGTTAGCGAGTCACCGTCTGCCAGAGATAAAGATAGAAACAGTTTTATTAGGCAGGCGTCCGATGTTTCACCCAATAGCCCAGCCCCTAGTCCATCATTTCAATCCAATAACCCGTTTTATTTAGATTCCATCAACCATCAATAGTCCCTATACACCCCAGCGGGTGCTGTCTCTGTGTGCGTCCCATGACACGGGCAGGGACAGCATCCGCTCGGTGTACTCCTTGCATTTCATTAAATTGTCAAAAGGGCCTCTTATGTTCGCTCAGTTGGTACTTTGTAGGTACCTAGCTCCACGCACGCCTCCCAAAGGTCCGGGACATCATTGTCCCGTGAACGGGAAAGACATACATAATAATAACCGCATCAGTCACCCAAGTAGCTAGTTCTTACGACAACCAATCCCAAAACTATATGTAATACGCTTTATGAACATGGGATGCACTTGGCTTCGGCCCGTGCTTCTCGTTACACCAGTATTAAAATACTGAGAATAGAAAAGAAAAGAAATAATAATAATAATATCGTTTATTGTATATCACATGGCTATAAAGGTAGGTACAATATAGGGCAGTTTTACATGTGATACCCTGCATAGGGCGCAGCAATATGAGAGGGCATCTACAGCTTAATAGCTGTTATTTTTAAGTTAGTTATACATACACATTTTTAAGACTTCAGATTCTACACTATCATTAAAGAAATCGTCTATATTATAGTAGCATTTATCGACTACATAATCTTTTAATTTTGTACAGAACGATGTATTTCTGTTGCCGCTATTACAACAAAACTGAATTAATAAATATTTTTTAATATTTTTTTTGTTTTTTTTTCTCTTTTTTTTCTTTTAATATCTTACACTAATCGGCTTAGTCCCAAACTAAGCAAAGCTTGTACTATCGGTACTTGACGACTTTAAACATACTTATATAGATTACACATTGTATTGTATTTTTTGTGTTTTTGCATAATAAATGGTACAAATAACTTATATAGATAAATAAATACTTAAATACACAGAAAACATCCATGAGTCAGGAACAAATATTTGTGCTCATCACACAAATAAATGCCCTTACCAGGATTCAAACCCGGAACCTCCGGCTTCGTAGGCAGCTACCGGCTTTATGGTTGCTAACAAACTTTGAATCGTAGATAATAATAAATCCTAAATGGTCATTCATAGTGAAAAATTACAAGAAAAACCTAATAATGATTTTGAACCGATACCTACCACATAGTATACTTCGTCAACTTTAATTTTATATTTGTCACAATATGGCGTCTAGTGGTCTCCATATTGAATTTAGATTAGGTACTGTAATTTTTTAGGGTTCCGTACTTAAAGAGTAAAACGGGACCTTACTAAGATTTCCGTCCGGCCGTCTGTCTGTCACCAGGCTGTATCTCAAGAACCGTGATAGCTAGAGAGTTGAAATTTTCACAGATTATGTATTTCTGTTGCCGCTATAACAACAAATACTAAAAACAATTTTTTTAGGGGGGCTCCCATACAGCGTGATTTTTTTGCCGTTTTTATAGATAATGGTACCGAACCTTTCGTGCGCGAGGCCGGTTCGCACTTGGCTGGTATTTTTAATGACACATGCAAGATTCAAACGACCACGCGTTTAGTCTCTAGAGTGCCACAAACATTCAAACAAACATACATAGGCCGATAACACGTTACCCTCTCGCGTAGTCGGGTAAAAAAACCGGTTACGGTCGGGCCACGTTTAGTGTAGGGTTCCGTAGTTGACAGACCGCTTTAATAGAGAATATACTGACGACCAAGGAGCGTTTCTTGATACACCGTTATTTTCGGGAGACTACGACCTTTTGTTTGAAGAGGACGGTCTTTCAGCAATCACCTAAATATAAAAAAATACGTGTCATGTTCAGAACAATTTTTATTAAAGTATAGTATTGCACAATATAGGTTTAGTACGAAAATATTTATATCTATACTAACATAGAATAAGACTTACTAACATTATATAGATGTGAAACAGTTTGGAATAAAGATATTATTATTCTCTTTATTCATTTATTTTCTTAAGTTAGGTTTTTTTTTTCAAATCCTTTCTCGCGAAAATGCTCAAAAGCCTTTACTGCCTTTGCTAAGGTTCGATATCGGTACGTAATATCACGTAACATCACTATCGAGTGATTCGTTCTTGACGAGTCAATAAATTGCACCTCTTATGTAAAGCAATTTATTTTCTTTAACTGATAAAACTTTTGCAGAAAGTTCTAAGAATATATATTTTTTATATAACACCATATTTTTTGTGTCAAGAAAATGGAACTCTTACGTAAAAAATATAAATTTTCTTGAGCCGCGACATTGAACAGATTCAATTAGTGAAGACATGTTCTTTTAATTGGAGAACAGAACTATCAATTTAAAAAACACAATATTTTACTTCAAGAATCAGAAGATCTTCATCGAAGACACTCGTAACGTATGCCCAATTGGAATCAAGAATTTGAATCAGTTTAAACAAGATTTTAATGTCTTTTCTGAAAGCCATGTCTTATTTGATGTAAAAAAGGAGATCTTAAACTGAAACAGCCACTTACTTGAAATAAAAAAATCAAATTCTTGAACGAAATGTTCACGCTCTTGGTTGAAGACATTGTTGTTTAGTTCTAAGACAATAAAGCCAACTGAAACCAAGATCTTTAAAAAATTACAAATATTTACCCAAGAAAATATTTTCTTAAATTAAGAATTAAATGATTTTGTTTTAAGAATGAAGACCGCTTTGTGTTAATAATTTAAAATCTCATTTTAAAACAGTTATTTAATCTATTCAAAGAAAAAGACTTCCGTTTAAAGAAAAAATGGTTCATGTGAAAATCAAAATCGTGTTTAAGTGAAGATATCTATTTTTAACAAAAAAAAAATAATCTTGCTCAAAGAAATATTTAAATTGCCCCTAAATAATATGGATTACTCGAATGAAGATCTCCATATTGTCTTTTTTTAAGAATATGCTCTTAAAACAATATGTTTTCGAATTTCTAGATTAAGAAAACTCGATCTTTTTAAGTGGAGAATCTTAGTTTTGATGAAGGAAATAAAAACTTGTCAGGAGAAAATATTTTCAAGATAATATATTGTCTCGGGTTGAGAATATCCTCGAGTCTTTTTTTTCCGTGTACAGGTCTTGACTAGTATTTATACTCGTATCTATACGAATAATAAAGAGATAGATATAATCGTTGAAATGTATACGTTTGGAGCTTCGTAAATTTGGATGTAGGGGGCAATCTCTGAAACTACTTAAGGTATAAAAAAACACTAATACAGGGTATCAGTATATTTATCCTGAAGCTCTGCTTGGGTTCTTTGTAATAGTCATAAAATACTCCTTATACTAGCACATCATTAACAGAGTAGAGTAATAAAAGACAGAAGCATCTTGAATTAGGCTTAGAAGGCTTGTTAAAATGGTTACATTCCGACTTCCGATACATTCTTGTGGTTTTCTTATCTATATGGGACAACGACTCTCCGTTAAAGCTATTATAGACCTTACGTCATTGACATAAAACATGACATTGCATTCCGATAGAAATATAAAGTTACAGCCTGTATCAACATCTGACTAGACATAGGACTCATAAATATCTGACACGCCTTATAGCTCTAGAAATAGAGTTTCATGGGACACATTTATTTACGTTTAGCTGTCAAATCCCATACAGATTGAGGGTAAAACGCAAACGCGATCGTAAAGTTTTGTTCCGGTAAAACTTATACTAGAGCCTCTGAGTGGTGTAGACATTCAAAGTAAAACTACAACCGCCTTGTTATCTTATTGTTATCCATTCTTACATCGTTCGCGTGTCCTTATCTCATTTACTTGGGGTCGGCGCAGAAAGTCTTTTTCTTCCATAACTCTTTCGCCCGTCACCTCGCCGAGTCGTCACTTCCTTCCTATCCGTATCGTCTCTTAAGCTGCAAACGCACAGAGAGCGGTGGCGGGGCGGCGCGGAGGCGGTACCGGTTGTAATGTTCGAGCTAATATGAAAGGATCCGCACAGAAAACCGCGCCGCGCCGCGCCGCTCTGTGCGGATCCTTTCATATTAGCTCGAACATTACAACCGGTACCGCCTCCGCGCCGCACTGCGCCGCTCCGCCACCGCTGTCAGTGCGTTTCGGCCTTTAAGCAGTCCACCCAAAACGCATTCTAAAACTTAATCAAATTCTCCGTGCCCTTGATCGATTATCTACAATCGCGGTCAAAATTTTCGGGTCACCCTAAATTAAATAACCGCAATAGGTTTTTTAAATATTTAACACTAGCTTCACTTACATAATATACTATTCGTTATAATACCCAACTGTATTAGCAATTGCCGGGATCATATCATAAAAATATCAATGCCAAAAAATTTGGATGCGATATCTCGCTCCGTTAGTTGTTTTTTCCATGGGTTTTAGGAGTCCGATTTAAACCTGGTAACGTTATTGTTTTTTTGTACTCGTCGATTAAAATCTGTGTATTAAGATTTCATAGAGAATACTGCAACGTCACTCTTTTCATCGTTGAATAGTCTATGTTACTTCCGAAACAACCGAAATAACTTTTATCTACGCACATATCATTACATTAGTGCTCTAAAATGCGTTCAGAAACCGTAGGAAATTACCAGCATTATTACAACCAATTTTACTATGAGAACTTTCTTGTCTGTGGTAGTAGGTAAAATCTGTACTGTAATGTTATTACAGTACAGATTTTTGTAAGGTTATGAGTTTTAATTTCGAACAGCTGTCAAAACTCAAGTGGGTCTCTATTCTAGTATCCATAGATATTAAAACAGTCATCGATGCGAAACGTCAATTCAGTATGTTTTTTAATATAAACCGCACGACATTTGATCAAGAGTGACATGAGAATAGGGACTTCATTCGTTTGTCTATGATTAAAAAAAACATTCGTCTTGACGTAGGATCGAATTGCCGCCATTACTGTTGTCATTTCATTGTTGGTTTTTGCTGTTACGAAAGTAGAATTGTGAAAAGTTGTTTATAATTCACATTTCAGTTGAAAATATGAGTAGTAGTGACTCCGAGAACGAATGAACACTCCGCCGGATATCGTAAATGTAGCCACGATTGCAACAAATATATTTTACAGGCAGCACTATAGTAGCAATGCAGGTCATTTTCCTACGGCTTCTGAACCCATCTTAGAGTACTTATGATATGTGTGTAGATAAAGTAGTGTATGCAACTGTACATAATTTAGCCTTAAAACACTCGTGTGATCCTATTATGAAACTCGCTGGCGCTCGTTTCATAAAACCACACTCGTATTTTAAGGCCTCTGATTATGTATCAGTTGCATAAACTACTATTTCGATACGCTCTAGACCGCCGAAAAAAAATTGAAAATAGAACTTCGTATTTCAATAATATGTGTCCTTGTTTAAGGAGACTCGATCCGATACAAGATTGCCAATCTATGGCGTTTCAGAACGTAGCAGCGTCGCGTCATCTGTCAAAAATTACTGCAACATTACGGACGCCGGTGGTGTGATGTGATAACTTTTCTTTTCAAAGCTAAACTTAAAAAGATACAAAAAAAACTAAGAAAATGAGTAGTGACAGTGATGAAACATCTTTAACTCCTCAAGAAATAACTAATATGTCAGAGGAAGCCACACTTTCCTTGCTACCTGAAAAGTCAAAGAGCCTTTACAATAGTAGAACTAGACAATATAGTACTTACGATATTTAGTTTTCTCATATACTCGTATTAATGACTTAAATTATTAATTTTAATGAACTCATACAAAATTGTTTATAGTGATAGTTTTGCAGTTTAGATGTCAAATGAAATAAAGACCATGTCATGATTAAAAACATTTCAATTTTGCATTAGTTTAGGAAATATGACGGTATTTTACCGAGCCGTAATCTCTGTCCGGGTGTGTATTACCAAAAGGACAATGAACCAAAACCACTCGCTAGTTGAATAATAGATCATTTGCTAATAAGAATAAAGACACGTGGCATTGTATAATGTAATGAGTTTTATCATTACGCATGACATTAGTAAATTGGTATTCTGACAAGATGACTTCATTTGTAATCTGTCAAAATCAACTATGCCTGTTTTTTTGGGTGGCAAAAAAATTGGTCTACAAAATATTCATCACAGACATCCTTCTTAATTTATACTAATATTATAAGAGGAAAATTCTGTGAGATTATACGTTTGTGAGTTTGTTTGTGGGGGGTAATCACCGGAGGCACCGATATCCGATTTCAAAATCCTTTCACCTGTGTATTGACTGTGTAGTGTACCTGACCTTTCTAGGTGCATATACGCTATATTTTCATGCATTTATTTTTCTCGGGCAAAGCGGCAAGGACAGCTAGTATAAGAATAAGTATCCACATTATTCAAAGCGAAAATGTAAAATATCTTACTTTCTAAAAAAAGGTTGACAATTAGTCATTTCAACAAGATCATACCTACTGTATGGGTAATTGTTGACTGCGTCTTGATAATATGCAGTAGGTATCAATCAGCTCGCACTTTCCGATTCGTTTATACTTCGTCTGTATTGGTACCAGTACCAAGACTTGTTACTTTTACTTTGTTTACGCAGAAAGTATTAGACTCTAAATAACCTTCTTAAATATTCAATGTTTGTTCGTTGTTACTTTGTTTAGAAAGCCAATTTCCATGTTAACGAATTCTTCAGCCTAATCAAAGGAGGGGATATGTTTTTAGCAGTCAATCTTTGTATTTACGTGTTTTTTGTTATTTGAAATTATGCTCCGAGCGGCATAGCCTACCTTTTGTATGAAAGAAAAACATTATTTTCAGTTACTTTTCCGTAGGCGGGTTACAGATTTAAACTAAACAGTACAGAGCTTGTTCTGTTACCATTCCCTAAACAATTGAACCGTATCACTACCATTAGCTCTCCCTAAAATTAAAGCCACTAATGAAAGAGCTATTGTTGAGAACAAAGTGCAATGACCCGTGGCACTGGCCCGGCCGAGTCCACGCCGAGTGCAGTGACCCGTGGCACTGGCCCGGCCGAGTCCACGCCGAGTGCAGTGACCCGTGGCACTGGCCCGGCCGAGTCCACGCCGAATTTATAGAGTGGATGGCTTTATCATTGTTGATAATTTGATATATTATCTGTCTGTAGGTGTGTGTGATTGATTAGAATTACTATCTTTAGTGATATTGGTTACGCCTGTATGAAAAAGAAAAACATCAAAAAATTGCCGTAGTATCCTGCAATTTATATGTGTCGTTACCAGGGCATCATGTGTATCTGCCTTGTATATTTCCACCTGTCAATTGTTTTGTGATGTGCAATATTTAGTTTTTTTTTATAATCTCGCTTCAGGCCAAGGATTACCAATAAGACATGATTTTGATTTCTAATGACGGTATTAGACCAAGCGAAAGTAAACACTGATATGGTGTATAATATTTTCATTGCAAATAATTATGCAATTCTTAGCATTGAAATAAACCTAACAAGTAACAGTGCCAAAAACACGTCGACACCTATATAGCTAAACATAGTTAAACTTTATAACACCCCTATTTAATTTGAGACGGGGGTTAAAACAGGTATAACTTTTTATCAATATCTTCAAAATAATTAGATAACTAATTCTCATACCATAGGCTTGTTAAGAAAAAAACCTCACAATAAGCCGTGAGAAAAAGATCGACTCGAGATACAACAAAGAAAGCTTCACTACAACACGTCAAAACAGCTATCCATCTCTTGTTATGCTGACAGTAATCTCTTTTAACACCAAGCCACGGAAATAAAGAGCCGGGAATGTATAGGCAAGACTTATTATTGTAATGTCAGTTATTTCACATTCCCAAATTGAGTCTATTTTAGTGCGACATTCGAGTGAAGATTTGGGATAAACAATTGAATGTCACGGGCATGACGTTGTTCGAAATACTGAGAATATTTTACAACCTGAAAGCAAGGAATAAGTACCTTATTACTAATCATACTAATATTATAAATGTGACAGTTTGGATGTTTAGATGTTTGTTACTCAATCACGCTTAAACGGCTCAGCCGAATTGGATGAAATTTTGCATGAAGATACGTTATAGGCTCGATTAAAATATAGGATAGTTTTTTTATCCCGAGTCTACGCAGCCAAAGTATTCCAGTCCATTCTAAAAGCAACTCTGCCGTCCAGGGTAGATCCCTTCTTAACATACTTCAAAAAAAAAGTAGGTTCTCAATTCGGTTGTATTTTTTTTTTTTTTCAATGTTTGTTACCTCAGATCTCCGTCATTGATGAGCCGATTCGTAAATATTTTTTTTTGTTTGTAAGTATATGCTTCCAGGTGGGTCCCATTTAAAAAAAAATCATATGGATGATGGGATCCGTGAGGAATTGAGGGAACTCTTCAATTATATTAGACACGCGTGTAGTGATTTTGCTATTTTCTATTATAACTCTTGTATTTACACCCGGAAATCATAAATTTGGAGGAGTGGAATTGATGATGAAGACCACAGATGACTTATGGAATTCCTCAATTATGTACTTAAAAATACAAAAGTACCTACGTCACAGATTCTGATAAGATTCCGTTGAAATAGCAACTAATGAAGTGCCAAAGGTGATCCTTGTGGAATCGACGGATATCCTCAAATTAAAATACTCCAAGAAATCCAACTTTAATTTTCATTGCTGAACGCTGAGAACCTGTGCCCACAAATTGTGGAATGGAAATTAAAAAAAATGTATGAAATGTCATTACGGGTCTCTCGTCTCGCTCCGCCCGAAAAGTGACACTTCGAAGCCCATTACGAAGAACACAACGTCAATATTTCATTGCATGTTTGAGAAAAATTACGTATTATACAATGTCCTGGGAGACCTCGGTATATTCTGTAAAAACATGAAGACCATTTTACTCGAAAATTAGACTTTTTTAGATCGATTCTTGAACCCCATAGACGGTGTATTGTAAATCTCACTGAGACCGCTAGAACCGTTTTCGTGAACTCACAAACAACCAAATATACAAATGAATCATCCCAAGTGCCTAGCCTCAAGAACTCTCAGACACACTCGAGGTCTCGAGGCATCTCGGTTTCTAATAGGCCTAAGCCTACTTACAGCTCTTGACAACCTGTCTTCCGTGCTCCTTTCTATTTATATGTACACTTGTTCGTAATACTTATAGCCCTTGGCGATAATGTGCTTGTGGGGCTGTGGGTGGTGCAAGTCATGGACTGTGGCGAGCCGTCACCAAATTAACTGTTAATGGCATAACATAATAGCCTAGTGCACCATCGTGCCGAATTTGCCAATGATGCAATGGCTTTAATTGAGTGATGACCTGGATATTGAACGTGAGCGCAGGGCATTGGCAGTGAAGTCGAATATGGTGGCCCGCAGGTTAGCTCGATGTCCCGCCGATGTTGAAATCGTTATATTTAAGGCTTATAGCCAATAATTCTACTCGAGCAGCATACCAAAAGAGCGTATAATGCCCTGCGTGTTCAATACAACAATGGATTCAGGATGTTGTTGGGACTGCCTAGGTTGTGTAGCGCCTCGCGTATGTTCGCCGAGGCCCGCACGGACGGTTTTCAAGCGATACTACGCAAGAAAATCGTGTCGATGCTGGGCCGACTCAGGGGAAGTACCAACAGCATTCTGGGTGTCATTGCAGACCGGTATGACTGCCCAATCTTGTCGCACTGGGTCGGGCAGATTAAGTCCGTTGCACTATTGGTGTGCAAATAGAGAGTCTATAATATAATGTAAAACTAGAATATAATGCTAACATACCTTAAGGTTTTAACATACTAATACTATATGGATAATTTTTCCGAAATAAAGACTTTATTATTATTTAATGCAAAGAGCATATTTAACCGCTCACTTGATTTTTCCGGATTATAAGAAGTGAAGCCTAAATTGCTTTATTTCTCTTGAAAGCTGCCTCATCTGCGCTTGGCAACTACAACTGCCACAATCGATTTAGGGGTGTGAGAAGTTGTTCATTCTACATTGCCCTGTAGAATCTGTAGGGAACTTAATACTAAAACAATACACCACCTTGTTTGATGACTAGTTGATAAGGAATCTAGTAAAAGTACAGGCGGAAATAGTGTTAAGTTATAAATTTATATTAATATTATTACGAAGAAAAGTCCGAGGTTGTAAGTTTGTTTGTATGTTATATAACGGACCTACTCATCCGATTTCAAAGATTCTTTCACCAGTGTATAAAATGACATACGTCCTTACTAATATTATAAATGCGAAAGTGTGTTTGTCTGTCTGTCTGTCACATCTTCAAGCTTAAGCCCCTGAACCGATTTAGATAAACGTTGGTATAGAGATAGTTTGAGTCCCGGGGAAGGACACAGGATAGTTTTTATCCTGGAGATCATCCCCTAAGGGCGTGAAAGTGTGTATGGAGCTACGATATAAACTAGTTTTACGCGGACGGAGTCGCGAGCAGAAGCTAGTATATTATTATTATTATTACAGCCCGATCGAAGCCGCGCGGGCAGCTAGTTATAAATAACATGTTCACGAAAAACGCTTACCTCCTCTATTTTACGCCGCCGATACCACCATTAGATTGTCAATGTGTGCGTGGGAGTTCATTCACCCGGCTCTAGCGCATGAAGCGTGCTGCGTACTCCACTAATTGTTTTTGTTATAAGGAAAATGATCACTACGTCATTCAAATGTCAAACAAACTAGACGAAAATGTTTGAACTTGGACGAAAAAAAAAAATTGGAGGTTTCGGTTGACATTGAAAACAAATTGCATGAATGCATGCGATTGGTATGCGCTATAGCTTGACTATACAACAACTTGTTATTGATTAGTCGTATAGTTAGACCGTTTACGGGGTAGAGACAACAGAGCACCGTAAACTTCAATTTTTTTTTGTTATAAGAAAAATGATGACTATGTCATTCAACTGTCAAACTAGACGACTTTTTAAGATTGTAAAGTAAACGATGGATTAGGTCATACGATTGGTATGCGATAAAGCTTATCAATACAACTACCGAGATAATGCTTAGGGGGTGGTGAGGTAGGGCACAGCGAAATGTCATCCCGCTCGAATGTGGAGCAGCCCAACTGGGAAAGTACCTCCGCCTTGCAGAAGACCACAGCCATAACAACACTACTACTTGCTCTGTAGTAGTGTTGTGTTCCTGGAGGTGAGCAGGTCGCCAGAGCTCCCGAGGATGCGTTGTTTTGAGAGCGAGGGAATTTGTCCTTCAGCTGTCAACACGGCGAATCCTCAAATATATCAAGGGTCGGCAACGCCCATGTTACTCCTTTGGAGTTGCATGCGTCTATAGGCTGCGGTGTCCGCTTACCATCGGGCGGGCAGTACGCTTGTTTGCCACCGTCGTATAAAAAAAAAAGCTAGGATAGTTTAAAATATCTTAAAGTCCACCAGAGATGTGCGAAGATGTTTTCCTTTTGTATATTTGACATCTACTCTACATGACACATATGTATATGAAAACAAAGCTTTGCACATCTCACCCTTACAAACGATTTTGTGACACGATTTTTTAGTTATTAATTTGTTATTATGTTTAATTCGTTAATTTAACTTTGTATCTATTTGTAGGAAAGAGATATGTTGTTTCGGGGTGCATTATGCTTTATTGCACAACAGAAATAAATATTAACTGGTCCTCTCCCGCTGACCCATATATGGGTCACAGGTCTTATCTCCTGGACTCCCGCTGACCCACATATGGGTCTCTTTTTTCAAAATAATTTGGACTCAATTATTATAATTTATCAAAATTCTAATTTAAACAACAACATGGAAACGTCCGGGACTTGAACACCTTTGACCTTTGAAGGTCACGGGATAGGAAGGGGATGCAATCTTATAGAAATAGAACTAGTCCTATAGTAAGCTCAATAAGGCTTGTGTTATGGGTTATGGGTATGAATATACTTCATATCCATGTATTACGGCATAGAGTTTGAATTCCCCCCCTATAATTCCTTAAATGGGGGTCCATATATCTGTATTGATTGTCTATTACTATCATTAATACTACTCTCTGTTTGGGATAAAAATAACGTGTCTCCTCTCTTTCGCTCTGGATTTACTTATCGCTGACGTTAACCTTGACCTAAAGACATGTTATCTCACGCAGACACGCCACGGTGCACTGTTTATTATCCTGCGTTTTATCTCGTGTTGTAACTAGTAGGAATTACTTAAGGGGCTCCACGCGCTTTTTGGCTAGTTTTGACGAGTTTTGAGTTGATATTCCTCCGTCAAAACTATAGATATATTTATGGCGCAAACACTTATTGGTTCTTTAATCCTTTATCTACATATGCACGAGAGTTTTTTTGAAAATAATTAACAGTTATTATTTTATGATTTATTCAAATATGGTCCAGAAAAGCTCTGTTTTCGATATTAGTATGTTGCTTATGCACTTTTACGTATGAAATCTACATATAACTGTTCCTTATTAACGTCTCTAAAGAGAGATTTTTAACTAATTTCCACAAAAGTTACTTCTAAAAAACGGTTTTTTGGCCTGAAATTGCCAAAGTTTGGTGCCATATATCCCGAAAATTGTGAGTTTTGATGTAAATATGTGATACTATTTCGGTAAACCACGTTGTTAATACGATAAACCATAAAAAACACAAAAAAACCGACAGTTACAAATCGAAGATCATTGGGAGCTAGGAGCCCCTTAATACATGCTATGTGAACTGTACACTCATTCTGTGAAATATTGTGCGAGATTGCCGAGTGTTTCCACGGCGCTGAACTATTAATCGACCATCTTGGAACCTCAAGAGGGTCTTTCAAGCATGGTAAAATAGTTTAGGTACTTAATTGAACAAGCGAAGCGAATGCAGTGCTCTCTTTTGCAGCTTGGGCGAAAATTCTTGCTCTACAGGTCGCATTTCTCGACCGATTCCCGTGAAATTTTGTTAGTAGGTCTAGTGGTCGCTTTAGATTATTCACTTGACAGCGCGGAGCTAAAAGGGCTGTTTTTTGATGATTTACTAGTTTTTTATACTACATAGCAAGAAATCTCCGCCACTGGTAGGTTCATTCATTACAGATTTTTTTCTCGATTCAGTCTATCGAAATTAAAAGAAAATGTTCTAAAGAAAACAGGCTCGTTTTTTAATAACCCAACCCGTGAGAATTCTACGGTATCCACATCTGGCATTAGAGACCGTTAGTTAATATGCATTTTATTACCCGACTGCCGAAGGAGAGAGAGAGATAGCATATGTATGTATGTATGTGTGTATGTCTTATTTTACTACACAATACGAGGTCAATAATATGTCATATGAGGTGCCACTTGTTTTACTACACGTTTTAAATCCCAAATGTTAGTAACTTTAGAAACCAGTTGTCAAAATCCCGCTTCGCAGAGGAATGCTGCTTGTTGTTGGTGAATTATTTAGCAACGGGTTGCATAATGTATTACTTATTAGCAACGGAATTAGGTCAAATATAACACAAGTCTGGCTAGACAAATATAGGCGGTGGAATAACGATATTAGTAGTATTACCTACTGGACGACGTTCTTAGTCACCGTTTTGCCCAGATTTGTAGCCTTAAAATCTAAATCTGTCTAATTTATATGTTTGTTCTGTAAGCCGGTCTCAATAGATACCTCTGTTACAAATCACTACAACATAGTATAAAACAATGTCGCTTCCCGCTGTCTGTCCCTATGTATGCTTAGATCTTTAAAACTACGCAACGGATTTTGATGCGGTTTTTTTTAATAGAGTGATTCAAGAGGAAGGTTTATATGTAGGTATAATATTGTACCCGTGCGAAGCCGGGGCGGGTCGCTAGTGACGTAATAAAAATAGGGTTACGTAGGGGTCAAAAGTGGCTCCAAATGGTTCTTGCAATATACACACACGGACGCTGAGTCGCCAGTTCTCTTCTTTTGAACTTGGCTTGACACGCTGCCAGATAAGTATTGATATGATGTGGCATTTTGTGATATGACAACAGTGGTAAAGTAATGAGTAGTGGTCGGAGTTTCGGTGGCAAATTTCACAGATGTAAATGGAGTCGCCTAACTATTTTTTTGATTAAACGAATAACGATTAAATGATTAATTTTGCATAATACTTACTCCTTATAAATTATCTTGCGAGCATTACCTACTTATACCACGATAACACAGGACTACTAATAACACAATGTATGTAAAGTGCATTCATCCTTACTTGTCTTATTTGGTAAACAACATTCTAACCTCAAAATGTATCTTTTTAGACTATAGCAGCAATTTTATCGTAAAAAAAGCGTTGCTAGACCAAAAATCGTAAAGTGATGTCCGAAAAGTCGTCTTGGCATGATCTAATACTCACAAAATTGCTATTCTATCCTAAAAAGATGCATTTTGAGGTTAGAATGATGTTTACCAAATAAGACAAGTAAGGATGAATGCACTTTAGGTAAATTGTTTAATACATTTTTTTATTTTTACTTATTACATACGTACAACATGTCATCAAAACAGTCAAACAATAATATTTGTACCTGCCGCCAATTAATGTCATCCTAATTATTTCAGGTAAATGAATAATTTATTTATTCAAATCTTAAAAAGTTAATCACAAAGACGACTCCATTATCCACTGTGTGAAATTTGCCACCGAAACTCGGAACACTAGTAATGAGCAACATTAAAACCTAAGCACACGCACGTGGTCGGATTGGGACTTGAACTTGACAAAAATAATTTATTATATTTACTTTGTAAGTGTAAAAAAACCGGCCAAGAGCGAGTCGGACTCGCGCACGAAGGGTTTCGTACCATCCTTACTAATATTATAAATGCGAAAGTGTGTGTTTGTATGTTTGTCCTTCTTTCACGTCACAACGGAGCGTCGTATTGATGTGATTTTTTGTATGGAGATAGTTTAGAAGCTGGAGAGTGACATTTTTTCCAGCGGGAAAACATCTAATTCCCACGGGAAAATTCAATATGTTACATTTTCCTATAACCACGCTGCCGAAGCCGCGGGCATCAGCTAGTTATCGATAAAAAGGGGAAAAAAAAACACGTTGTTGCATGGGAGTCCCCCTTAAATATTTATCTTAAATATTTTTCTTTATTTTTTTTTATGTTTTTACAAGCTTTTATTTACTTTCACTTGTCGGTTGTCTGTAATCAAATCTTAAAAATTAAATTTGTCCACTTCCCGGTTTCCGATTGAGCTGAAATTTTGCACGAATATGCAAATCGCCTGACAATGCAATATCATGATGACGTGGAGCTGATCTGATGATGGAGCTGGAAGGTGGCCATAGGAACTCCGTAATAAAACCACATAACCCCATCGAGTTTGGGCTCGTTAGAATCGTCTCAACGAGTAGGTGATGATGGTATCCAGAAAAGTACAGTCGGCAATAAAAGCTTGTACCAAAAATGAATGAATGAATTTTTTTAACACAAACTTGTTTAGTATTTGTTGGTATACCGACAACAGAAATATATCTGTGAAAATTTCAACTGGCTAACTATCAAGGCTCATGAGATACAGACAGACAGACATACGGACGGACAGCGGAGTCTTAGAAATAGGGTCCCGTTTTACCGTTTGGGTACGGAACCCTAAATACCGCCTAAAATCGATCGTATCACCAATCACGCTCACATGACAGCAAGACAACAAAAAAAACATGTATGTTATGTTCCATATGGTGAGTTACATAACTGAAGTCCTTTATGACATAGTTATAGTTAGATGACCAATCCTTGAGCTTTATTGCAAATATATACGGTCTACTAATGGTCATAGTAGCGTCACAAAAAACCGAAAACCCACAGCACAAATCTAAAAAAACTTGTCTCTATACAAGTTTGTAGATGACAGTGATGACATATGGCACGGAAACGTGGTCGCTTACTATGGGCCTCATAAGAAGGCTCAAAGTCACCCAAAGGGCTATGGAGAGGGCTATGTTGGGAGTTTCTCTGCGTGATCGCATCAGAAATGAGGCTGTCCGCAGCAGAACCAAGGTAACCGATATAGCCCTCCGGATCGCTAAACTTAAGTGGCAGTGGGCGGGGCACATAGCACGTAGAACCGATGGCCGTTGGGGCGGAAAGGTTCTCGACTGGCGACCACGTACCGGAAGGCGCGGCGTGGGTAGGCCCCCGACAAGGTGGACTGATGACCTGGTAAAGGTTGCGGGAGTCCGCTGGATGCGGGTGGCGCAGGACCGGTCACATAGGCACTCTTTGGGGGAGGCCTATGTCCAGCAGTGGACGTCTTTCGGCTGATATGATGATGACGATGATGATGATGATACAAGTTTGTAAATGGATGAATCAACTTTTTTCTGTCACTGGTTGCCATGGTTACGTCACCTTGGTACGCACCCTGGTGGTGGTCCTAGTTACGCACTTAAAACCCACCAAATAAGGGGTTTTGGTGTCAATTAAGACCCCTTTTTTCAAGAGCCATCTTCTAAGCTTGTTAGATGTCCATGTAACAATTATTCTAAGAAACTGTCACATTGTCTCTTGGCTAACGGGGCAGTAACAACAAGAAATAGTTGATTGACCCAAATTGATTTCTCGTTGCTCGCAGGTAAGATATGAGTCAAATGGTGACACGCAAACGGACGGGCGGGGATGAAGAGAAGGTACCTTATCACAATCAGGCATTAACTAATGTACCTGCACTAACCAAGGATCATTATTCGTATCATTGTGGTAGAAACTCATCTTTCCATGGAACTAAAACCCATAACCTCACCAAAGTTAGATCGTGTCAGTCGCCTAGTTCACAAATTAATTGTTCATCTTCTAAAATAAGTGCTGTGCTTTATGGCTGGGCTCACACAGTCTGAATTCATGCACTGAATCATAATCTGAAGAGCAAAAAAAAGATACACCCTCTGGTAGCGATTCTGCACAAGTGTACCGTTTTAATTGCTCGTCAGTGTTTCAGATTGTTACAGTGCACGAATTCAGACTGTGTGACCCCAGCCTTAACTAGTATTGTTTCGGTCGGTGTGTGGTCCCCGAGTGGTGTCCCTTTCTTCGCGTGGGTGTCGTAAAAGTCGAGTATGGGAGCAGGGTTGAAGGCTAGGTAGCAAGCTCTATCACTGCGATATGACGTTTTGTCGATCTTTTATACCCTGATTTATGCTAAAACTGGCACTGGATCTTAAGTTTCATGTGCTGCATACTCCTTTTGGGAATAAAGGCGTGAATCTATGTCAGTATATAGTAACGTCATCCTTAGCCCCATGTTATGGTTGTTGATTTGGTAATGGGTAAAATTGTGTTGTATTGTCTAATAAAATGCAGTGTCTAAAAATCTGATTGGGCTTAGAAATTTGAGAAATAGTGGTATATTATTTAGAGTATATATTAGGTTGTTCATCATTAACAATACCTAAACTATTATTTTCTGTTTTGCATTAAGGTTGACTGGTAGAGAATGCATAGAGACATTAAGTCCGCCCTTTGTATAATACGGTTTTCTTTTGTGCTATAAAGTTTAAATCAAATAGTTAACAATGATAAACTGTTGAGCAGCAGAGCAGTTGAGAGTAATTATTGTATTGTATGAAACGTTGTGTTCATATGCTGGTGATATAGTGCTTTCCAAATGTATGTAGATAAAGCTGTGACAGTAACGTTCAAACTTGTCTGAAAAAAGTAGTATAGTCTCTATCTCTATTGCTCTTACTCTATCGCTTTTCTAGACATTTCGTGCTATAACAGTTGTCATACTTGAAAATGGTCAAAAAATACTGAGGGTGGGTTGCACAGACTTGCTATTACAGACTGATCAACGTTCAATATGACACTGCAGCTGTCATTCCATACAAACTTGTCAAACTTTCCATACATTCCGATTTTTAACGAATGCCATTAATTATCCTAACCTTTAACGTCCATTATCGCGATAATTAAAGGCATTTCTCGTTAGTGTGGCCCCAGCATTACGATTACAGACTGTTTAGTGCAACCCATCCTAATAAATCAAAGAATAGCTACAAATCTCTAAGCTAATTTTATTTCTCAGCGAACAGACAGTCCGGTGAAAGACATGAAAAAGAAAATGGCCGCCAACGCTGAAAAGGAGAAAAACGCCGCGGAAACAACGCCCAGCAAATCTGACAAACCCGCAGAAAAACCAGCAGACAAACCCACAGACAAAGCTACAGATAAATCTGCAGATAAATCGAAAGCGGACAAACCGGCTGATAAACAAAAGGAAAAGGCCGTTGAGAAGCCTGCTGAGAAGAGCAAAGCTGCTGAGAAGCCCGCTGAGAAGAGCAAAGCTGCTGAAAAGCCCGCTGAGAAGAGCAAAGCTGCTGAGAAGCCCGCTGAGAAGAGCAAAGCCGCTGAGAAGCCCGCTGAGAAGAGCAAAGCCGCTGAGAAGCCCGCTGAAAAGAGCAAAGCTGCTGACAAGCCCGCTGAGAAGAAAGATGAGAAGAAGAAGGAAGAGAATGGCAAAGGAGAGAGCAGTGGGAAGGTGAGTGATTAGTCAAATATCTAAAGTATACTTTAGCCATACTAGGCAAATAGATGAATGGTGACTACCATGTTACCATTTATGTTTTCGTAGGGTGTTCAATATTCTTTCACACATCACAAATGACGACTTAAAGAATTGGCCAGATGCTCGGGGTCGTGATGCCTAGAAACGGAGGAACATTCTGAGGAAACTGGTCTAATCGCGACAAGGTCTAGCTGTCTTCCCTCTTGGTTGCAAGGTCGGATGGCAGTCGCTTTCGTAAAACTAGTGGCCTCTCCAAATCTTGAGATTAGGTGCCGAATCGGACCACGGGCTCCTTTAGGGTACAACCGGGAAAACCCTAGGAGGCGTGATTACATGTATGTACAGTAGTACCACAAATAGTTACATCGGCAATCCTCGTCCACGCCGACGAGTGCTGACAAGTACCGAATGAAATCGAACGTATGACCATTTCAATAAAGACCTTGTTGCACTATGGTACAATATGCAATGACAGGTGAACTCGTGCTTACCCGCTCATGGCGCCAGACAATATGGCGGGCGCCGGAGCTGCCGGCGTCGCGCGCTTAATGTTGACCAATGGGCGTTGAAGATTGTACCCGCGCAAACGCGCTGCCTTATGATTGGTTAAAATGTTTTCAAAAAATGCTTTCTGCGCAGGTACATCGTTGTAACTTATATTTGCGGTACTACTGTACTCTTGTATTGCAGACAGAGAAGCCCGGCAAAGCCAAACAGAACGGCAGCAGTAACGGCATCAACGGCACAGCGCACGGCTCGGACTCGGAGCTCCTGGCTGACGAGGGTGACGAGACAGAGCTGTTCCCCGAGCTGGCGTACGACGATTCTGACGTGGAGTGGGAGCCTGGCCAGGAGTCGCGCAGCCTCACCAGGCGGAGCCAGGTACCCCGGCCTTATATATAAAGCCTGCTCCACACAATGGGCCATCATGGCATACAGGATGCAACTATGCGTTAAAGAGAATAAGACATATTTATGTCTCGTTCTACCGCATATCCGCGTCCTGTATGATGTACCGTGATGGCCCATTGGCTTCACGTTGCTAGTTGCTTGGTGCGCGGGGTGCGAGCGCCATTTAGTATCTAGCAATTGCTATTTGGATGTGTCCCCGTCTGGTGTCGGGTTAGAATTTCACCACCCCCTTTCTTCCCGTGGGTGTCGTAAAAGTCGACTACGGGAGACGGGTCGAAGTGTGTTGTGGGCGATGGGGTAGCAACCTATCACTACGATATCACATTGTCGGTCTATTATACCCATATTTATGCTAAAAGTGGCACTGGAACATAAGTTTACCTACCCCTATTGGGGATAAAGGCGTGAATCTATGTATGTTTGTTATTTGGATGAATCAGCTTGATTCTGTCGCTAGTTGCCATGGTTACGTGTCCTGGGTCGACATGTAACTTTTTTTATGGGCCATCTCCTAATCATGTCCATCTATAGTATGGGAAAAGTATATAATGAAGAAGGCATAGGTATGCCTGAAATGAAAGTTATTATTGCTTATAAAGGGAGGTTGAAGAACGAATTTAATCATCTACAGTTGACGTAAAAGATCACTGGGCCTGAGATAATAATTTACACTTTTGCACTTTTGACAAGGCGAAAAATGTCTTCGTCTATTTGAGTGGACTGTACTTTTAAACAGCGGGAGCATTCCGTTGATATATTGACGGAATTGTAAAGTCTATTCATTCTTACGTGTCTTATCATGTAAACAAACTCTTCTCGAATTATCACTTCTCTGGGGTTACACAATCTACACTAATATTATAAAGAGGAAAGATTTGATTGTTTGTTTATTTGTATTGAATATGCTCCGAAACTACTGGACAGATTTGAAAAATTCTTTTACCATTAGAAGCCGACATTATCCCTGATGAACATAGGCTACTTTTTACCGCGGGAAATTGCTTCATTCCTACGGGAAAACGGGTAATCCGTGCAAAGCCGGGCCGGGCAGCTAGTAATAAATATAATTTATTATAATAAAAAAATCGAAGTAAAAGCGAATGCCTACGAAGCAAGAGGTAAGGATGAGGTAAGATACGTAAGGATGAATAGACTTTATGTAGAGTTCCCCTCATTGGCGATGGCGCCTAAAATAGATTTCATTAGTCATTAAGTCATTACTCGGTGAACAGTCCATGCTCGTTTAACCACTAACTCCCAACTGGTACTAACGTGTCTATGTCGGTGAAGGTGAAAGCGACCCGGACGCCCGAGACCCCGCGCCCGGCGTCCGACAAGGCGGAAGGGGACGAAGTAAGTCTCATCTGCATGACGCATGTTATTATAGGTCTCAGGGGAAAGGCAGCTTAAATTCGTTAGATAAATGCTAAGATTCAAAATCATAATCAAAATATTTATTCAGCAAATAGGCCACGAGGGCACTTTTACAAGTCAAAATGTGTATCTAAATACTCACTATGTACCAGGCATTGTAACCCCGTTCATTTTGCCGTAGCGGTTCGAGCCACACTTTGAGAGCCTAACCCATGATAAAGGTTACGCTCGCAAGAACAACGCTCTCTCTCTGGAGCATATCTCGGAGCGCAAACAGGGAACGAAATCCATTTACCGGTTAGAGAGCGCTCTCTCCGTGTACGCGGTGAATGACCGGTCGCTCGCTCGCAAGAGTCGCAAGCTTAATACAGGTTTGGTTGACTATAGACACTACTATAATTCATCAAAAATCTTATACCCACGTAAAATAAATTCTGCTCTCACATTACATGTACTGTAATAGGTACGGCACGTATTAAAAGATTCAAATACTTATCGAATATCTATTCAAAGCCACCGGCGCGGGCGGCGCGACAGCGGTCAATGATCCCGTATCGAAACACCGAGTAACCGGTTAGAGAGCGCTCCGAAATAACGCTCCCAAATCAAATAGTTCGAACGTAACCTAAATAAACCGGTAAATTTGTAACCGGGTTAAAATCCCTGCTATGTACATCATCACTACATAGTATAAAACAAAGTCGTTTCCCGCTGTCTGTCCCTATGTATGCTTAGATCTTTAAAACTGCGTAACGGATTTTGATGTTTTTTTTTAAATAGATAGTGATTCAAGAGGAATGTTTATATGTATAATATAGTACCCGTGCGAAGCCGGGGCGGGTCGCTAGTTCATAATATAATTAACTACATTAAAGTTTACATGTCAATGTCATGTTTCTTAGAGATGTATACATCTAGAGAAATAAGAGTGTAAATTTAATTTCTCCAATTGTTTTTGACATGTAAACTTTGATGTAGCTAGTTATATTATGAATGATGTACTCAATAGTGAGTCTTTAGATATACATTTTGACTTGTAAAAGTGCCCTCGTGACCCTTACACTTGTATGAGTGTGACTTATACACCTTTGTATAAGTGTCAAAATTAAAATAATTATTGGGTAGGTATCCACAGAGATGAGATGATGATGATGATGATGATGAGAGTAATAAAATAATGCAATCAAGTGAAGACAGAGTGAAATCTTTCCGCAGAACAGTGTAATGAAGTTATGCTTGTCATCCTTGCAAACATGAACTGACCGGACTCCACAAACACAACTACGCCGAAAATCGTAGCATTTGTATCAGCAAGTCGTTAACAACGGCATAAACGCCAATGACAATAAGGTCCCTTTTCCCTGAGATTGACAAATAGGTCATACATAGACTGAAACACAATAATGCTGCTGAACGAAATAATGCTCTACCCGTTCCTTTAAGTTAAGGACTCTTGAACATAATAGTCGAAAATTATTATTACTCCAAAAGAAAGAAGGCAAATAAATATGACTAGTGACGAAAATCCCATTCGGATATCTCAACGGATATCTCAACGATGGGCGCGGCACATTGCCGTCTTCTAGTGACGTCACAATCTTCCAGCGTCATCGTTTCATACAATGTTGCGATTTGCGAAAAAGGGACAGAACATACCCCTTCTTAAAACTTTGGACACATTATTTAACCTTTTGCGTTGATTTTTTCTCCATTTGACTACATTTTTAATCCTTTTTCGAGAAAATATGACTTTATTGATTATTTTATTTAGTGTTTACACCCCTATTGTTGGAAGAAGGTTTGTCGGGAAACTATAGATTTGTACCGATTTCCATTGCTCTTACCTCAATATATAGGTAGAAAATAAAGAATAATATGAACAACACAGTTAAAATTCTTATGATATGCTTATATACTGCTACTAGTGCTTTCTAAGTAAAATTTTATGATCACTACTCGTTTACTAGGGGAGTTGACGCCAATTTAAATATCGATTCGTTTTGGATAAACCATAACTCAAATTAACCATAGGGTTTTATGAGTGCGCTTCCTTCTCTTTTCCGCAAAACCAACCTTAGTCTAAAATTATTGCCAATTACTATGGCGTTTACACTAACGTCATTCATCCAACCTATTTCAATGACATGGATATTTGGGTGGATTGCAAAAAAAAATGTACGTAACACAAAGGAATATTCACCAAAAAGTTGCACAATTTTGGTAATTTGTATGGTTTTTTTTTTTGTAACACCAAAACGTCACACAAACGAAGCAAAATTGGCGTTCGGAAGCAAAAAGAAAGGTATTTTAAAATTCAAATATGCCCAGCCGATTACCTATTTATTTCACCACCAAACTATGTATGTAAAAACAGCGGTAAAAAACAAAGAAATTACCTATTTAAGACATAACACAATATTGGTTTTTAACATACTTTTTCAATTTTCGTGCCACTACATAAAAACGAAAATGGTTTATTCGCACAAAATTTCGTGAATACCCATAAGGTCATAGCTTTCCACAAACACCTAAACACACAAGCGCATAAAAGATTTAAATACATTAACGATTCACTAATATTCACCATTGTCAACTTGACCCACTTTTAATGTGCAGTTTTCCGTTTTTGATTACTCAAGTGACATTCAAGGATATTGTTAACATAATATTTATTTATGAATATGCAATTTAAATGTCTGCGACGCAAAATGAATTTCGCATGAATGAAAGTTAATCAAGCATCTTTAAAAGACGTTTGAACTTTAAGAATGGATCTTTAATAAAAAGGGCAAATTAGAGCTAATTAGGCGTAGACACTTCAGAAAACATTCGTAGATTCAGATTTGCGAAGTGCAAGTAAAAAAAAAATATACACACATGTTTTTTTACTTCAATACTTTACGGGAATAAAGTACCAATGTAGTACGAATGTTTATAATCTATACTATCCATACTAATATTATAAATGCGAAAGTGTGTCTGTCTGTCTGTCTGTTACCTCTTCACGCTTAAACCGCTGAACCGATTTGGATGAAATTTCGTATAGAGATAGTTTGAGTCCTGGGGAAGGACATAGGATAGTTTTTGTCCCGGAAATCATCCCCCAAGGGGATGAAGTGCGGGGTGAAAGTTTGTATGGAGCTACGATATAAACGAGTTCCACGCGGACGGAGTCGCGGCCAGAACCTAGTAATATTATAAATGTGAAAGTGTGTCTGTCTGTCTATCTGTCTGTTACCTCTTCACGCTTAAACCGCTGAACTGATTTAGATGAAATTAGGTGTAGACATAGTTTGAGTTCCGGGGAAGGACATAGGATAGTTTTTATCCTAGAAATAATTCCCTAAGGTGGTGAAAGGTATGGAGCTACAATATAAACGAGTTCCACGCGGACGGAGGCGCGGGAAGATGCTAATATAAAATGAAAGTAAATAGTTTAGTGCTCCCATATTACGATTAAAAGTAAATCCACGAAAGTTGATAGGAAAAGAATGAATGAAACTAATTATATCTATGATTAGATTACAATCATTCGGTCCTTTCACGTCAGCTTTCGTGAATTCACCCACTTCATAGACTCGTACTAAGTTTATAATAATGATTGCATCATATCGAGATTTCGCTATTCTAAGTTAACAATCTGCATGGCACCCGGTTATTGGTACAAACACTACACAAAAACACATCAAAACTGTAAGCCTCAGTCTCGTTCTATCAAACGGTGTTAGCCAGTGACGGACGCTCTATCTTGTCACTTATCGCGTGATAAGGCCGACCATGATACGGGGCCTGGTTCCCACTATGTCGTCTGTCGGGAAGATTTTTTATCGTGTGTCGTAATGGCAGAACATTTTATATGAAGCTGTTCACACTTGTCGGGCACCAATTTGTATGAGGCGACGACACACGATAAAAAAATCGTCCCGACAGACGACATAGTGGGAACGGGAAAGGGAAAATCTTGACAAAAAATACGCAAGCAGAAAAAATACTTTATAATCAGAGCACACACAGTCGTTTTAAGCTTGCAGTTTGACAAAATTTACTCTTGCGTTTCGGATTAGAATATACCTAGTAGTATACCTATAAAACTTTTTAACATAACATCTCTAATCAGTTCTCTAATTCCAGTCAAAGGAATCGAAGGTTCTGAAGCTTAGCCAGGAACCGGCGAGAGACGCCACAAAATCTGACAAGAAATCGGACGCCAAGAAGGACGGCGTGCAGGACACGCCTAAAGCGGACGCTAAGAAAGATGTCAAGGAGTCCCCTAAGAAGGATGACAAGAATGAGAAGTCGGAGAAAGTGGAGTTTGAAGTTGTTGTGGAAATTGAGAATAGCGGAGGTGAGAGTTAGACTTTAAGACTATAAAAAACCTAAATTTACGTCAACTTAGATGATTTTTTTCTCAGCTTCAAGGGACTGTTGTGTAGACCTGAGTAAATAGTTTTAATTTCAACTCGATAGCTCCACGCGTTCCCGAGATAAAAGGTCTTGACAGAAAGACAGACGGGCAACGAAGTGATACTATAAGGGTTCCATTTTTTCCTTGAGATACGGAACCTTAAAAACAAGGTTTATTATCGGAGTTACATATTTTTTTATCATTTTAAACGAAACTAAGGTTATATTGAACTAGCTAAGCAGGATGGCGTGCAGGACACGCCTAAAGCGGACGCTAAGAAAGATGTCAAGGAGTCCCCTAAGAAGGATGACAAGAATGAGAAGTCGGAGAAAGTGGAGATTGAAGTTGTTGTGGAAATTGAGAATAGTGGAGGTGAGATTTAGACTTGGACTATCAAAAATCGGACAAGTGCAAGTCGGACTCGCCCACTCCGTAGCAAATTACAAATGTATAGTATTCAGATTTTTCACTGTAAGTACTAGCAGTATAAAACGATATTACTTGCCAAATTTCATAGTTCTAGGTCAACGGAAAGTAACCTATACATTTTGATTCCCTTGAGAGTGCCGAGACGTACGAGTACGCTACGTCGATTTTGTGTGTAGTACACAGCTCTATGGCTGAGTTATCGGAAATTAAGGAAGTACTACATTTCTAAACGTTATTTCTTTCGCTGCTGTTTTGTCTATGATAAGACTGGGACATAGAACTTAAAGTGGCACGAATAAAATTGTCCTAGGGACTACCCAACGATATTAATTTATCGATAAATTGTACTTCCTTGTTACATACGTACCTATATTGTGAATATGCAAGATGCACATTATAACAGTAAAACATTCGTACAGGTCGATTAAGAAATATGCCGCGTTTCATATTTAATCAGTGAGACTAATTAATGGAAATCATTTTACGTGCAAAAAATACCGCGTATAATATAAATAAAACATTGTCGTGGTGTTTTTTAGGTATTAATTCTTGGTACCTGGATCTATGCTGTACCTAAATTGTACAATATGTGAGAGTGGCTTCTTAGCTAAGAAATATAATATTACGAAGGATTTATTTACAAGGCATTATTGGCTTTAGTTTTCTTTGTATGTCGATTGTATTTAATAACAATAAAAGGAACCTTTTTTGTGTAAGAAACACGTTTAGTAATAAAACTAGTAATACATATATTATCATTGATCAGCAAAGAGTTTAATTTCCACTTCCGGGTGTACTCAATACTATCTACTATGAAACGTCACTTGGAAATAATAGTACATTGTTTAACGAGGGGCGTAAGTGAAATATTGCGAACAAGAGTCTATCAGAAGCCCGACGCCGAAGGCGGAGGGCTTTTGATGACTCGAGTTTGCAATGTTCTTACGCCCGTGTTATACACAATGTTTTTCATCACATTTGCGAGGAAACAAATACATTTTAGATGAAATGAATACAAATCGTAATAAAAGCTGCAACTTGTCAGTCGTCCATTTTGTTGAATTTGACGTGAGGCGCGTATGGCAAAGACCCTTCGGTATACAGCCACGATTTGAAAACACTTAAAAACATTTTACATATACACTAAATAACTACATATTAAATCTCTAAATAATTCAGTTAAACATGTTTAAGTAGTTTTAAGTTTAAATTTATTTATAAATACGTTTTCAGACATCGTATTTGATTTAAAACCTCTTTGCTTTGTAACTGCCGCATGAGTGACAGATACAATTTAAGAAAAAAACCATTACGCCCGTGGGCGTAACACAGTCTATTACAGCTCTGTATGTCTGCTCATTATGAGGCTCTTTTCGAGCAAGTGTGATGAAAAAACAGTTATCGATTTTGATATTGGAAGGAAGTCCCTAGTTAATTGTCATTATTGCCACAAAAACTTGTATGTCTGTTGATAAATCACCGTCAGGTTGGAAAGTCAGAGGTATGACAAAGTAAAACATTGAAGGTTTCGTCTAAAGCAGGCACAATGCACTGGTCGTTTTGATTTATTTATTTTCATAAG
Organism: Epinotia ramella; assembly: GCA_947578815.1. Lineage (NCBI taxonomy): Eukaryota > Metazoa > Arthropoda > Insecta > Lepidoptera > Tortricidae > Epinotia > Epinotia ramella. The sequence continues at coordinate 2,206,779 of OX388221.1, forward strand.
AGTCAAAACTTATCTAACAAGCTTTTTAAATGTAAACATTTTGCAATATATTGTTTTTCAGATCTTTCCGAGGAGTGCCGCAAGCCGGACACGAACTTCTCCAAGTCGCGCGTCAAGGTGTCCCCCTACCGCCGCAGCCTGCGCCTCGCCGACCAGACCACCAGCTCCATGGCGGCCAACTATACCGGTAATTCAAATACATAAATCAAATAACACACTTTACACTCGAATTTGTAAACGATTATGTATACCTAGGACAGACTATCCAGTTAGGTAGGTCCAACTTCGAGAACGAGGTCAATCGTCGAATCCCTCTAGCACCCCCCCTAGCGCGCGCTAGCGCCCGAGTCGAGGCGAGTGGCGCCCTGTGAGTGGCGCTCGGCGCCCCCTAGGACCATGCGCCCGGGTGCAACGCACCCCTTGCACTATAGGTAAAGCCGCCCCTGTCGGGAAGCTACGGCACATCTTTTCGTCCAATATTCCGCAGTGTCTCAAGACGAGAGTCTTTGACCAGTGTGTGTTGCCAGTGATGACATATGGCACTGAAACGTGGTCGCTTGGAGGCAATGGAGAGGGCCATGTTAGGAGTTTCTCGGCGTGATCCCATCAGAAATGTGGCTATCCGCAGCAGAACCAAGGTAACCGATATAGCCCTCCGAATCGCTAAACTTAAGTGGCAGTGGGTGGGGCACATAGCACGTAGAACCGATGGCCGTTGGGGCGGAAAGGTTCTCGAGTGGCGGCCACGTACCGGAAGGCGCGGCATGGGTTGGCCCCCCACAAGGTGGACTGATGGCCTGGTAAACGTCGCGAGAGTCCGTTGGATGCGGGTGGCGCAGGACCGGTCACTTTGGCACTCTTTGGGGGAGGCCTATGTCCAGCAGTGGACGTTTTTCTACTTTTTTTTAAGTAGTTTGCACAATCACGGTGAGGGCGATGTATTGAATCCTGAGTGAAGCGAAACATGCTACAGTATAAGTTTGAACCTTGAGCGTAACGAGGGAACCAAGTGTTTCACCCAAGGCGGAAATAGTTTTGCTGTTGAGCAGGGAAGAAAAGAACAACTTTGATCCCTTTGTAAACAACAGTGACTCTTTGAACCTATATGTTAGCGCTTGGCCACACTTCGCCCGAATGTTGTTGCCATCCTTGTCTGGCGTATAATATCCGTAAGACAAGGACGGCAACAACATTCGGGCGAAGTGTGGCCCCAGGCATTAGAAAAGTTAATATATTTTATTTACTTCCAGGCAACAACACAACGATGGAAATGGACATAACAGAGAGCTCTTCGTTCATGGACGATACCATGGACGACAGCTACCTGAGCGGACTGCGCAGCATCAAGGGTCGTCGCAGCTACAAACCTCTTAAAGAGATGCCGCTGCGCAACACTATCGCGAACAGGAGCGCTCGCTCCGTCACCAGCACTATAGGTAACCAACTCTACTTCAGAGTGCCTCTCCATTACTAAAGGTTGGCGTAGCAGGGAAGCGCTCATAGCCTAGCGGCGCCTGCGAGTCGGAAACGATAACGCAGGTTAAGCAAAGATCTCAGCAGTCAGTCTTCGGATGGGTGACCGCCTAATGTTTGAGTGGTTGATATAAATGAGCGCTTCCACGCTAAGCAGTTGAGCGGTTGAGTTGGTCTATGACAGTACTCGTTAAGTCGAGTTAGAGGCCTTCAGGAGGCTTAAGAACAGTCGAGTTGCCCACTCACTTGACAAAGGGGGGACAATTGTAACTCGCGTCCGCAGGAGCTACCTACCACAACCCTGCACGTGTCCCCTGGGTGGTACTAAAGTGTGACTAACTCTAAAGGCCATAATAATGTATGCCATACGATTAAATAAATAAGATTGGCATTCTACTTTGAGTTCAGCCCTAATCGGATCAGTTACTCAAAGGTCTCCCTTGATATTGCGGAGCCAAGATATTAAGCGATCTTTTCGCCTCTTCTCGGGGTAGGCAGAGATGACATTGACAAACCTCTCTTGTTTCTTTCAATACTTTCATGTCGTTTTTCAAGTTATACTCAGCGTTTTTCCCGGTTGTATGCTAAAAGAGCCCGGGGCTTTGGATCAGATCAATTGATCTCAAAATTGGATGTAGTCATAAAAAATATATTTTACACTAGTTTCTGCTCTACTTCGTGCGCGTGGAACTTGTTTGTATTGTAGCTCTATACAAACTTTGGCCCCCCATTTGGCCCCTTAGGGGATGATTATCGGGATAAAAAGTATTCTATATATCAATTCAGACTATGCACTATATGTACACCAAAATATATAAGGATAATATTTCCGATGTGTCTGACGTTTATTTATCTCATTTTTTTCCAGTATCCGAGCAGTCCTCCCGCCCGACCGCTCCCGTGGTGGGCCGCAAACGGAAACCGGAACCGGAAGACAACATCTCCATCGCCAGCGAGGCGGAGGAGATGCCACTCGCTGGAAAACGGCAGAGACTTCTGGACCGCCTTGCGAGGCCTTTCCGGAGGACCACGCTCATGCCCGCCAGGAGGAACGCTGAGGTAATCTTCACTGTCATTATAGTTTTCGAAAACAAGTTTTGTATGAAAAACTTAAATTCGCTGTATTTTTTTTACTATGGTATCTGAAGCTGCATACTACAACTAATTACAGACCTGGATATACCTCCTGTCATTGTACATGCAAAGTTTCGTTACAATCCAACACGAAGTTTTAAAATGAGAGCGTAACTGCGTTTGTATGGAGAATCGAGCTTACTGCGGACTCAAGCTGATGATCTTCCTATATAAATAAATAAATACCGTTCTCCAGATCGTGGGCATCAACACGGACCTGCCGCTGACGGCGCCCGTGGCCTCTGCGTCCAGCTTCGACCCGGAGACCCTGAAGGCCCCCGCGGAGCCCGAGCTGCCGCTGCTGGTGACGCCGGCGCCCGAGGACTCCAAGCGGTGCGTTGTTATGTAAGCACACGGACGGACCGGGAACTGTTGGTGGCTCGCGAGGTTCTAGTTAGTTCGGGAAAGTTGTCAGTCGATGCGCGGTTTAACAGTGATGCTTTGGTAAATTGGTACAGTAGTACCACAAATATAAGTAACATCGGCAATCTTCGTCCACGCCGACGAGTGCTGATAAGTACCGAATGAAATAGACCGTATGACCATTTCAATAAAGACCTTGTTGCACTATACGTAAGGTACAATATGCAATGACAGGTGATCATGCTTTCCCGCTCATAGAGCCAGACAAGATGGCGGGCGCCGGAGCTGCCGGCGTCGCGCGCAAAATGTTGGCCAATGGGCGTTGAAGATTGTACCCGCGCAAACGTTGTAACTTATATTTGCGGTACTACTGTAAAAGCCAAGGAGACTTCGTGCTAATTACTAAAGAGTAGTAGTAGACTATTCTAGTAAACATTTTGTCCAAGAACTATGTTAAAAATCGGTAATATAGGTGAATAATATTAGGCTGAATGCAGGGTTTGAAAGGATAATTATCAATGCCAATTATCACGATAATTATCATTGATAATTTCGAACGAGAGCTGTGCCAAGAGGTGTCGTATATTTTACAGCAAGGTGTAAAAGTTGGTTGGTTGGTAGGCGGTGTTCGTTGAAATCTGAATACTACTAATAAATCCACGGTTATACTCACGTATTAAATGACAGGTGACATGTTTCCAGCTCTTCGGGAGTTCTTCCGAAGAGTCCGAAACATGTCGCCTGTCATGACATAATACGTGGATTTATTAATAGTATTGTAGACATGTCCCACGACAGCTTAAATTTGAAAGTCTGAATGTCTGAAAAGTTTGACATCACAGCATGACAGCTACCGGCGACATTTGACCGATCAGCACGTCTAGCATGGGACGGCCGCGACATACTCTCGATTTTTATCGCTCTATACCTCTTGTTCTAGGTGTTCTAATAAGAGAGAGACGGATAGTGCGAGAAAAAGTCGTAGGTTGGGGCAATCCGCCTTAAGGATACCATTGACCCTATGTCACATACCATCAATTGACACAAACATTTGCTATAAGAACAAAAAGTTGCCATCACAATGGCAACGGCCGACAGTCTTCCTGAACTATGTAATCTGAACGAGCATTTACCAGTTCTTTGGTCCAAAATAGATGGCGTTGCTTTGGGCACTTCCAAATAGAGGTTAGAAACCTTAATATGTAATAAATACATGATATTTTCGAATAATTATGTTTAGTTCTTAGCTACTTATACTGAATTTTGTTTTGTACTGTCCTCTTGCAATAATTGATTTGTATATGCAATTGAAATCATTGTTTTGTTATGTATTCCCAGAGCTCGCCAGTATATAATGAAGTAAATCTATAATTCACTTGTAAATAGTTCAAAGTTAGAATAGATCAGGAATAGTATGGTGAAACGATGAGATATTAGTTAGCTATTTGAGCATCCTTGGCATATTGATGAACACTCCCGTCTCAGCGGCGCTACCACGAACTTCGAAAGTCGATGTTCGTAATACATGCATCCCTGTCACTCGAGTAAGGGAGTGCGATAGAGATGGAAATACCCGAACTTCGACTTTCGAAGTTCGTGGTAGCGCCGCAGGGCGTATAATTATATATATATATATATATATATATATGTAGATAGTCCAACTCATATTTGCGAGTCGCTGCATGTGTGCGTGCGCTCTTAATTATACAGGTGTTGATGTGACCTATAAATCCTATAATACTCAGGACAAGCTATGTTAATAGAAATACTACGTCCGTGCGAGATGGCAGCATACAAATCTCAATACGTGCGACAGAAAAGGAAATATCATTCGTTGTGCTTGTCCATAGTTCCATTAACACTAGTACTTGCTCAGTAGTAGTGTTGTGTTCCTGGAGGTGAGCAAGGTCGCCAGAGCTCCCGAGGATGCGTTCTGTTGAGAGCGAGAGAAGTTGTTCCTTCAGCTGTCAACACGGCGAATCCTCAAACATACCAAGGGTCGGCAACGCCCATGTTACTCCTTTGGAGTTGCATGCGTCTATAGGCTGCGGTGTCCGCTTACCATCAGGCGGGCCGTACGCTTGTTAGCCACCGTCGTATTAAAAAAAACTTTTCTTCGTTTGCCGCAACTGATTGACTATGAGGTTGCGGCAAATAAACCATTACCCGCCCAAATTAAGTAGGTTGTTTATTGTAAGCCATCAGTCATTTTAAGACCAGTTCTCAATTGATTTGCAGGAGCCTTTCTGTTTCTTGTGCCACGTATAGCTTGTGCTGAGTATTATATGTATATCAGTGATCATCACTGGACAGTCCATGGACATGGACACGGCAGTCGTCGTTACAGACGCACGCACACACACAGCGGCAGTTACATACAGGCGCACGAACAAATACAACTGCGCGCAAGAATGGGTCAACTATCTTTAACTCTGTTTTTTCCGGCTCAATGCATTTACGTGATTTCCGAGTCGCCCAAGCTCTTGTATAAAAGCTTATTCAGCCTTTATAGTGCCTAAATTGGAGTTATAACGGTTGTATAGACTCTAATACAAGTTATTTGCTGGGAATTCGACCCTGAAGGTTGCTCGAGTAGATATCTATAGTGTCCGCAATTTGTGTGTTATTAAATGAAACACAATATTGAGCAATACATTGAATTATCAATGAATTTGTACGATCAATCATTATTATGTGAAAGACAAAGAAATTATGAAAATATTTAGCATATTTGTTGGTAGATTGAAATTAGGTGAAATATATTGCTTAGTATTTTCGGCAATATAGAATATAATCGGTGTGTTACCTCTGAATTGGGAAATAATAGACATTGACGGGCCTGAGTTGAACTTTATTGCCAAAGAATGCCTTGAAAGTACGCAGTTATTGCCGGGAGAAAATGCATTTCATATGACATATTGTTATGCTCTTATCTTAATGGAATTACCATTATTATGATTGAAGCCTCATCGGAATATATATACCTTAGTGTGTTCCGGTTTGCTTTATACAAAATGGCGGCTTCCTGAATGGATGCTTTTGTTTTCGCCGTTTGTCTCGTGATAAAGGAAAGATCTTTTTCTCATAAACTTACCGTGAGAAGGGAGACAAATGCTTTGTCTGTATCACTTCTGACCTCCAGAAACTATAATCCGGCAAAATTATAGGAGAATATTGTTTTTTCTTGATCAATTTGATGCTTATTATCCGGTCACTATATCTGCACTTCGCCGCGTGATGTCTTTGGCGCTCTGTGTAGGGTGTGAAGTGCATAGCGAGCGCGGGTAGGTAAAAGGGGAAGGGAGGTGCACTGATATTCTGACCGGTTAGTATAGTTATAAATATAATTACTGTATGTATTGTGATGTACCTCGGGCCTGTCCAAAGAGTATTCCCCAATGCAGACATGGCGTGTACCCAGTACACAAGACGAAAATGTTTTTACTCTATGACTTTCAGGACGTGCTATGAATCGAACAATAGAAACATCATTTTCTCTTTATTTCTGCACTGTTTAGATAGGGATACCTAATGTCCTTTATTTCATTTAGATGTAGTTTCCCATGATTATTGACACATATTCATCTGGCAAGTATTGCATATCATTGTATTTTCCTTAGGAAATTCTACATTGTCATATTATATAACGTCACGAAAAACAATTACATATGGGCTCGCCTTTTGTTCTTAAATGATTCAATTATATTTTATTAGTCATTTACGCCATGACATTTGTTTCTAACCATTACGTATTGTTTCTTGTACTAGCTACTTTGTAGGAAAACCATTAAAATCAAAGTGTCATAGCATTGATTTTCCTAATGCATTTACATTTTATAGAATAAGATTGAAAAACGAGATCCCAAACCCACCAATAAAACTGCCATTCATGAATCATCATCAGTTCATAAATTTCAACTGGTAGACATACCCCCATATTCATTAAACTTAACGAACCTCGGCTAACTAAAATGTGTGTTGTCTCACAAACAACAGTCAACGGATAGAGACAACCGAATTTTAACAGCATTTTACCTAAAAAGGGTTTGCTGAACGTTCATGAAAAAGAGTCAATAAGCTCACCAGGTCATCTTGTTGAATAAAATCTGGGGCTAAATGTCGAACTCGCGACGCAGTTATTGAGAACAAAATGGAATCGCCGAGCGTAGCAACCGTAACAGATGGTGCAGCATCATAAATATGTATACACTTTTCAACCTTATCTCTAAGCAATAAGGTTCTAGAAACACCTAGAATACATGTTCATGGTGCTGACCTTACGTCGCTTTCGTACATTTGGAGAATTTACTAACGCTTTCCCTTTTGAGTCCTAGCTTTTAATAATTGCCAAAAATCACCTTAACAATAAGACACGAAGAAAGGTAAATTATTATAGAATAATTTGTCTATATATTTGGTTCATAGCACGTCTTTATTTCGTATAAGCTGTCATTGTATATAGTATGTTTAGATTTCCATACACGCATAGTTTGGAAAGTGAATACTTCGTCGATCACTTATACTTACTGTTATAAATGGAGTATGTAACTACATTAAGTGTTCATTTTCCTCACGAAGCGTTTTGACCATAATAAATAATACACTAACTTGTAAAAAATCTGATTCGAAGAGGAGATGACGATAAAAAGTAATTTCCGAAAAAGAGGCTCCGAGATCTAACCCGTGGAGTATCTTTTCTGTGAGGAAATCAGTGAAGAATGAACTCTAAGAAAACGGTATGTTCGGAATTCAATAAAACATTTTTCTTATACCACGTCGGTGGCAAACAAGCTTACGGCCCGCCTGATAAGTGGTCACCGTAGCCTATGGACGCTTGTAACTCCAGGGGTATTACGGGCGCGTTGTCGACCCTTTTTTTTAAGAACTCCATAGTGTAGACCCTCGGGAAAACCTTGTCTACCTCATTCCACAACCGAGCGTTCGAGGGAGGTAACAGTGATATAACCCTTTCATGATGTGACTGCTATTTCGACTGGACACTTTAACAGGTTAATTAACCCTTCGTCTGTGTTGGATAAGGATCCGTGCCAAGCATTTGAACCTTTAGTTTTCAATCTCAAGGTCATATATTGATTAGCCATTTTTGACATCCGCATACGAGGGGTTAACCCCCCCAGGACGGTAGATTCAAGACGACTCGTCATGCAAGACTATTTGGGTCTCATTTTAAAACGGCGCGCAAATAAAAATTAATAAGTTTCTGACGAAAAAAACATTTTTGATACAAGCTTTTATTGCCGACTGTACCTACTTTTCTGTATACCGTCAACTACTCATTGAGACGATTCTAACGAGCCCAAACTCAACGGGGTTACGTCGGTTAAGTACTTAATTCCCATGTCCACCTTCTGTCTCCATCATCAGATCAGCTCGATGGTACCATAATATTGAATTGTCATCCAAACTATACCTTTACCCAAAATTTCAGCTCAATCGGTTGAAGATATCTGCTTCAAAGTTCAGTTGCAAGATTCCACCCGGACAAACATACATTGCAAGTTAATTAAAAGCTTGTAAAATTATAATAGCTTTTAGAGACTTTGAAAAACGTTCCAAACTAGTTTCCAGTATTGTGTATACGTTTCATGTTATTCTAGCATATCGTTTTAATATGTGAACCAGACTAAGTTTGTATGGAGAGTCCAGCGGACTGGCGAGCTTTAACCGGTTGACATGACAAGGTTATCATTGTTAAATCTCCAAAAATGTTTTAACCCGCGACCAATCGTAGTTTGTGCAATATTTAACACGTTCGCAACCATGAACCCGCCTAGCGGGCACTCGTAATGTTTGCTCAGATGCCGGCTGAGCCCGCTAGGCGGGCAGTAGTATGAACTAACGCGCCTGGCGAATTCTGTCGGTTTCTGGTGAATTGTTCCATTTTTAGTCCGGTTGCGAAAGTGTTAAGCTCCTAACTCCTATTTCAGTCGATTATGCCGTTGACTTTGTAAAGCAGTTGTATTTGTTTCTAGTGTTATTCATTATGGTCACAGTTTTATCAGTTAACATTGAATAGTTCCCGTAACAAATCGTGTTCGGAATCGTTTATTTTTGTGCATTTTTACAATAAAGTATAGAAATTATGGTGACTTCATTTTATTCAATACAGTCCGCAGTAGAAGAAGCTACGCAATATAACACGCTCATAATGATCTACACAGATACACATCCTTGTTCTCTTGAAGAGAGTACTTGGCTACTTTTACTGTTGACTTAATAGTTTTACCCTAAAGTTGATTTTCCACCGGAGGGGCGAGACGAGACGAGGCGAGAATTTAAATTTGTATGGTACTTACTATTTCCACCGAGCGCGCGCGAGGAGAGAATTGAAAATTTACCATACGAATTTGAAATCTCGCCCCTCCGGTGGAAAATCAGCCATACGCTAATGACCTTCGATCTGAATCCCTTAGTTTTCTAATGTTTTTTGTAGCTTATAATATTAAGAACAACGGCTTTAAGCTATACACCGTTGGCCTGAATAACCCGAAAGATTTAAACCACGTATTCTTAACGACAGTACGAGTAAATAACGTTATATTAACATGGGTCGAAATGTGTGTTTTAATTGACCCACTTTTTCAATACAAATTAAATCATAGTAAAACCTTTTTTCTTTATGGTCAAGCCTTTACTTCAGAGAGTAAGCGAATCATATTAATCTCAAGTTGAGAAACAGGGAGCGAGCATGACACTTCACGAATGACCCCCTTAGGGTGTGTTATACTTGATATTTTTTTATTATTATTTGTTTTAAATAATGAATATCTCCTTTATTATGGGGTTTAGGACTATGTGTTACATAACTTTATATACTCTAATTAGGCTGTAGAATCGTTAAGTTAAATCTTTCGGGTTATTCAGGCCAACGGTGTATAGTATCCCATATTTACTTCAAAGTTCATTTGTTTTCGAGATATTTGGCATCAAAGTTGAACTATTTTAGACCAAAAAACTGGTTTTCTGGCCATATAGACACGTTTTTAGAGACGTCATAGGCGAACCCAAATATGTAGATTTCGTATATGTTCGACCTTTCACGTCGATAGAGATACGAAATAAGTGTTTTTTTAGACAATGTTTAAAAAAATCATACAAAATTAAGTATTCATTTCTTTCAAAATCCGGTAGACCAAAATGGAGATAAAAGATTGAAGAACCGCTAGCCGTTTGATTTATAATTCTATATGTAGTGCAAAAGTAGGAGACACGATTCAAAACTTGTCAAAAATCGATGAAAACCTCGAATAGCCCCTTAAACTTCACAAGTAAGCCATATTAGGTATCCCGTATTCTGTTAGCTTCCATCTCTGCTCATCGTCGCATGTTATTTAGCGATAACAGGAGGTATGGTTCACAGAAGAACCAGGTATCTGCTGAAACTGGGTAAGAGGTATTGCTGACCCGTATGATTGGTCACAATACTCTAAAGAGACACTTGAAGGTAATAGGTATTAGTAACGATGCCTCCTGCCCACACTGTGGGGAGGAAGAAACAAGTAAGCATGTATTACTCATTGGTTCTTTTAAGTGTACTGGATGGCGGACTCAATTGAGAATCCTATGATGGCTCCTCGGCGCGCAGCCGATATTGACGCCAACCAGTTCAAAGGGGCTTTTGGCGGTAAAACCAAAATTATCGTGGAACACTATATCTGGCAACACTCCCAAGAGTGTTGCCAGTCGAAACAGATTTGCCATTTCCAATTGTTTTGGCTTGGAATAAGGTAAGTAACTTAATGGACCCAATTCTACAGTGGCCTCTAAACTTCCTAATTTTATTTAGGTGTCGCTAAAACACTTTGCTATTCTATGAGCAGCTGTCATAATTAAATGACAGCGCTAATTTGAATCTGACGTTTCTTATTTTAGGCGGTCTATACAACTTACTTAGCTGCCTAAATGCTATTCTAAATATGTCGTTTTTAATCTGCCGCCTAAATTATGTTTAAAAATTAGACAATTTAGTTTTAGGCTAGTTAAGCCATGTGCACGTAGAATCGGGTCCAATATTTGGACTATAAGTCCAGTCGAGTTGAGTTCTAATAATAACTTAGTCGTTCCAAAGGACTTAAGCGTAACAAAACACTCGAGTCGCTATAGAAAACTCAAGTCCCCCCAAGTTAAAAAGAACTCAAGCTTTGATTCAATGACTCTAGTCAGTCAGTCTAGTCTTAAAACCTGAGTGGAGTCCTTTTTCTTTTTTTTAGATTAACATTTCGCGATAGTTTTATGCAAAAATGTTTATTTTCCATGTGTTACACTAAGTAGCGTCTTGAATAAATATTTATTTTTCTATTTTTCTTCTCTTTCTGTGACCAACACCAGACGCGCCTTTTATTTGTTCGCTATTATTGTAATTTAGTATCAACGTGTTTTGATGATTGCGTGACATCATAAAATGGACGTTGTTTTAACTTTTTTTTAGTGAGGGACCCCAAAATCCGCATCCATCCGCGGATGTGGGCCCTCAAATATCCGCCTCCGCATCCGCGGATGTCAAAAAAATCGCATCCGCGGCATCCCTGGTTCCGATATATTTGGCTGCTACTAACTATATGAGGTTGACTGTACCTACATATACTTAATGACATGTTTTTGGGAAAGGGGTAAGTAAAAGATAACCTGCAGCTTTTTAGGAATCCTTCGGAACTCTAAAACAATTGCATGTTTATCATCAACGGATTATTCCACGGACACCCACGCCGGTAGAACCAGTTCCGTCGTTACATCACGGTAACCGACGAAACTATCTCTAAATCAGGGGTTCTCAAACTTTTGTTAGGCATGGACCACTTTCAGAATATCAAAAATACCGCGGACTCCTTTTGAAAAAAAAAAAATATATCTCATGTTTCATGCATGTGTCTACGTAAAGCCTGGTGTACACACTGGGCCAACGTTGGCACGGAGCAGAATGCAGCTATGCGTTAGAGGAAGAGGACTTTATCTCGTTCTCATGCGTTTGCATAGCTGCATCCTGCTCATGAGCATCAGCGAACATAGCCGAAGCAGTATAATAATCTGCGGCTATATAGTCCCTTAAAGGGATGCCTTGATTTGAGTCGAACACGCCCCCTAGACAGAGACACGCTGATGCCTTCCGCGCACGAGGAAAAGAGATGTAACACTCTTCGGGAATGGCTGTTTTTGACAAATTTCGATAAAAACCTAACTTAGTGAAGTTTTATTAAAAAATCATAAAGTGAGATTTATTTCAGGATTTTTTGTAAATCACCCCCCACTCTTTAAATTAGGGGATGGAAGTTTGTATGGGTTTTCCCATTCACTTCTTTAGAAATTAACTTACAAAAAGGAATGAGATCCCACCAAAAACATTTCATGTAAAGTGATGCCAACCCAACAAGCAAAATCAGTACTTAGTGTTTGTCAAGCCTATTTTTATTGTACTTATAAGATAATTGTAGTATACTACACACACTAATTTGGGCGCAGTTATAGGAGCATTGCTTTCTTATAACGATCTTATAATCAACTAGCAGAAGATCACTAAGCCCTATAATACACTTACAGAAGTTCTACCAGAAGACAATTGCTCCTATAGTGTTCTGAGACTATCCATTTATAAGTTTTATAACTCTTATAAGTATCTCACACGAGCATCATACTAAAGCAATCTTATTTATAACGCTCTAGTAATATACTTAGTTATTTAGTTATAAGTACATTTTATAAACATTTTTATTCTATCGATCATATAGTCAAGAATCATATATTTGAAAATCAGACCTTTTGGTTTTTTAATCTAGTCAAAACTGCGTTTCAAAGCACGCGATCATTTCCAATGCACCGCCTTAACTCAGTCCTCCCCCGCGCCGCGCAGGGGAGGACCGCGTGAAGCGGTCGGACTATAGAGATAAATGCAGGCGTGTAATGACCTTAAGAGCCCCAGCACGGTCGACTCAATGCGACTCTACATACAATCGTAGTTTGGGCTTTTATAATAACTACAACTTGGAAAAGTTGAAAACCCCCCGACATTTTCATTTCAAAGTCCAATATCTCAAAAACGCCTGAACAGATTTTCATGAAACATGGCTAAGAACACTCGGGATAGTATTATCTATGACACAATAAAAGCTGCGTTCAAATCGGTCCATCTGTTTGGTAGTTACGATACCACAGACAGATACACAGACACGTTGAACTTATAACACCCCTCTTTGCGTCGGGGGTTAAATAGCTGGGATAACATGGAACGTTTTATAAACAATGAGACACGCGAAATCTAGGTCGGTAACTAGATTCTGTTGCTATAAATTATTCTAGAAAAAAATTAAGCCATTAAGTATGGAAGAGTTTCTACTCGCTCTATTTTTTAGGGTTCCGTACTCAAAGGGTCCCGCCCTATTACTAAGGCTCCGCTGTCCGTCCGTCTATCTGTCTCTCCGTCTGTCACCAGGCTGTATCTCATGAACCGTGATAGTTAGACAGTTGAAATTTTCACAGATGGTGTATTTCTATTGCCGCTATAACAACGAATACTAAAAAACAGAATAAAATTAATATGGGCCATACGACAAACGTGATTCCTTTGTCATTATTATAGATAACTATTAGCGACCCGCCCCGGCTTCGCACGGGTACTATATTATACATATAAACCTTCCTCTTGAATCACTCTATCTATTAAAAAAACTGCATCAATGCAAATCCGTTGCGTAGTTTTAAAGATCTAAGCATACATAGGGACAGACAGCGGGAAGAGACTTTGTTTTATACTATGTAGTGATGGTACGGATCCCTTCGTGTGCAGGTCTAACTCGCACTTGGCCGGTTTTTTTCTAGCATCAAAAACAAGTTTCTGACCTTGATATGGTGGATCAGGTATGCAAAGATTCTAGCAAATCGTTTTAAAATGAGAACCGAATTACGTTTGTATGGAGAGTACAGCGTCCTGACGACCCTTAAGGATGTCTCAGTCAGGTGATAAGCTTCTACAGCCACCAAGCTCCGTAAACGACCATGACGTGCCCGCATCACACGTCACGTCGCGCCGTGTCGTCGTCGTGTCGTCGTATATAACGCGGCTACTGGCTTCATTACGAGTCGAGTTCACCTCGTCAGTCGACGCCAAGCCGTCGTTGCAACCAGATGTAAGTAACTCTTTTATTTATCCTTCCTTTTCCGCGATTTCGTTCGTGAGCTTCCAAACTAGTCCGGATTTTATTCCGTCACTTACGGGATGGGATGTTCGGGAAAGTAATCTTGTGTTTGAAATTGTACCTGGCTGAAATTCAAACATGGAAATAGTCAGAATTTGTTAAATCAATTTTAGACTTTTTTTTATACCACATCGGTGGTAAACGAGCGTACGGCCGCCTGATATAAGCAGTCACAGTAGCCTATGGACTTGAAACTCCACGGATGTCACTTTGTTTTTATACCATTATTAAGTCCCCAACCCGCACTGGAGCAGCGTGGGAGTATCCCATTCTCTATCGTCCTGTGGCCAGCAGTGAGGCGTAGGTATAAAGGCAGATGACTATGTTTACGTATTGTATTAAATGTTCACATGTTAGTAATATATTAAATCATTTTGCTTTAGTAATGTTATAAATAATAACAAACAACAAAACTACCTTAGACGGGCAGGCAATCCTACTAATATAAATTCGCAATTTTAGATGTTTGGTACTCCGATTGGAATGAAATTTTCAGCCTGGATTAAAATATAGGATAGTTTTTATCCCTGATTCACGCAGACGAAGTCGCGGGTGGAAGCTCGTAGGTAATATCAACGTAATGGAGTACTTATTCCACTCTCTCTATAAAAATCTAGGTAAATTTTAAAATATGTATCAAGGTTTACGTTAGTTTTTAGGTAGGAGCTAGTCTAAATTATTTATACCCTAAACTTTGCAAAGAAAGACAAAAATCGTGCGTTAAAGTCTCGTTTGCGCTGTAATTCAAGTAATTCAATTAATTTATTGCATTCATATTGTTACATATATTGTATAAAGCGCAAGAAATAATTTAATTTTTTTTGCCAAAAGCTAACTAAATATGTGCATTTTTAGATACTCTGACAATTTTAGGGTTAATTAATAAAACATTACACATTACATGTTATTGTATTGTTTCTCTTTTTAACTGCTTTGTTTGTGTGAGGTGTGCAATAAAGAGTATTTGTATTGTATGTATTGCATTACTTTTAGTGGACTCTACCTTTTTCCAGTAAATTATTATGATTTATGGGTGTTAAATTATTCAGTGTTCTAAGCGTCTCTACGTAGTCGAAAATAATTGGATGCCTACATATAACTAAAGATAACTTGACCCTCCCATTCTTCACCCACGTAAAAAAAAAACATGAAAAAATCCATATTTGAAATTGCAATGCGCTACGGAATACGCCCTTCATCGGTTCACACCCCATTTTTGGTACAACCTGTATAATAGAATTAAGAATAGGGCTCAAAATTATTGATACAATTGACGGCTGGAACAGGAGATTATGGAGTCGAAACGAAAACAGCATTTAAATTTTTTGGTCGTTTTGTCGATCGATACATTTATCGTCACCAGTCGATCAAATTGTCTGCACATAATGGAACTAAGTCGACAACAATAGGGTTTCAGTGAAAACTCCGCTATACGCGATCGTGCACAAACAGTTCAAATAAGGCTGTGAACCTCTGTTTGTGCAGAAGATTGTTATTATATTATAATAACCAGTTTTACACACACAGAACACTCTTCTGGAGTCACCAGCGTCCATAGGCTACCATACACCGCTCCGTATACATTAGGTACCATACTTTTTATTCTCACGAAGCGAATTGCCTTGACTTCCTCATACGCACTGCTAAAGAATGGAATTCCCTCCCATCATCTGTATTCCCTGACCATTATGCTAGGTATTATAAAAGCAAGTTTTTTTTTTTTAATGGAATTGACATGGTACATCTATATCATTGTTGAACCTGCTCAAAAAAATTTCACGAGAATCCGTAGAGAACTTTTTTTCCGTTCCGACCTGGCCCCGTATTCATGGTCGGCCGTATCACGCATAAGTGACAAGATTAGGAGCGTCGTCTCGTTCTATCGAACGGTAACAGCCAGTGACGGACGCTCTATCTTGTCACTTATCGTTTGATAAGGCCGACCATGATACGGGGTCTGTAAAGGGGAACAGCCGGACAGCCGGACATACCAAAGATCTGATTCTACTTTGATCAATTTATTTATTTACTAGCTGCCCGGCCCGGCTTCGCACGGATAACCCGTTTTCCCGTAGGAATGAAGCATTTTCCCGCGGTAAAAAGTAGCCTATGTTCATCAGGGATAATGTCGGCTTCTAATGGTAAAATAATTATTCAAATCGGTCCAGTAGTTTCGGAGCCTATTCAATTCAAACACACAAACAAACAAATCTTTCCTCTTTATAATATTAGTGTAGAAGTGTAGATGTATTTATTGTTCAGAACACATACAGTCATACATTAACAAGATAGAGGTCAGTTACAAATATACATATATTAAAACAGACCGGAGGTTCATAAATACAGACAATAAAGAAAATATACAAAAGCGTCTTAGCGAGTAGGAAAATAAGTAGGTAGAACACTTAAGTGTTTTTCATCGATAACAATTTAGATCTCGTAGGTACGTTCTTTTAAAACATCAAGAGAGTGTATAAATGGATCGATGTCACAGAAATACTCATTGTAGTTTTTTTAAACTCGTTTGGAAAAGGTATCAATTGTGTGACATGTATATTTTTTACCTGTTATTGTGTACGATAAAGTGCTTACATACATACATACAACTTCGTTCGTTACGCGTGCTAGTTCAATAAAAGCTTGTAAAAAAAATAAAGCGCGTCATGTTAGCATTAGGTATGCTAATTTACCGCCGTCGCGTTGCGATTTAAAAAAACACTTTATAGCAAATAAGTAAATATTCAAAGCAGGTAAACACGTTAGTTTTTGTTTTTGTATGGACGGTCATTGCCATAAGACTCAACCAGATTCAAATGGCGTTTAACCGGTATATATTTGCATGGCATTATGGAAGTTCAAGAAACTGATTACGAAACCTGATCTTTAACGAAAATCATTATACACTGTTCAAAAACGGCGTGTAATTTGCAGTATGATTATTCTGCTTCTTCTTTAAAAAAAATGCTTCCATCTAAGTTAAGATGATTTCGCCAATGTCAAGTTTGGTTATAAAGCGACGTTGTTCGGTAGTTTGGTCAGTCGTCAATAATGTAACCCCGACGAAAGACCTTCAGTATTCAAATTCCTGTGAGTTTCTTTATCTCATCGACAGGTTGAAGATGTGTGTTAGTATTTCAATAATAAAGTGAGTGCAATTTAATTGTTACTCCACAAGATTCGCACCCAAATCGGGTCCTCACACAGGTACCCATGTTGAACTTATCACCCACCCTCACCCCTCGTGTGCTTAAGGGCTAAAAAGTGAAGAAAACAGCTAGGTATTCCATGCATTAACTCGAAGCTTTTTTAATATTTGGGGACAATCATTCTCAAACGACCTAGTCCCAAACTAAACAAAGCTTATATGTACTATGGGTACTAGACGAAGATAAACATACTTGTATAGATAAATTATTTATCGTATGGCAAATCAGTATTTAGAACCGTGAGATCTTGGAAAAGACAAATAATTGCCCTTACCGGGATTCGAACCCAGGACCTCCAGCTTCGTGGGCAGGGTCACTACCAACTAGGCAAAACCGGTCGTCTCAACTTTTAGGTTTTACATTGGCTAGCTGTTAAGGAGCGACCACACCGCTGCTCAAAATACGCTAACGCACCGTAAACGTAGCATAATGTATGAAGAATACGTGACGCACACGACACGTCAACGCGTATACGCAGCGTTACGCAGCGGTGTGGGCGCTCCTTTATTTGTTTCCCGATTTAGTGGTCCCATGAGAAAATTTGTTCAGTATGACCATCTTCGCTTCTTGCCATGACCTGATCGTGACCCCAGTCACAAAGAATGTGTATACTGTGCATCCAGTATATATAATATGTATACTGGCTGCGTATGGGGCAGGTTGCAGAGCCTGTTACCAAAACTGTTCGGTTCATTGCTCTCTCCGGCGCGTTATTATGTAAATGCGATTATAACTTCACTATGTAACGTCAGCATAATATTATAGCATCGCGGGCTAGTGAATGTTTAGATGTTTGGTTCATTTACGAGCGGTTTAGCCTAGTGGGTACCCTGCCTACACGAAGGTGACGGTCCTGGGTTAGAATCCCGGTAAACGCAAATATAAATATTTTGGGGACAATCTAACACAAATCGACCTAGTCCCAAACTAAGCAAAACTTGTACTATTGGTACTAGACGACGATATACATGCTTATATAGGTAAATAGATACTTAAATAACTTACATAGAAAGCATCCATGACTCAGGAACAAATATTCGTGCTCATCACACAAATAAATGCCCTTACCGGGATTCGAACCCAGGACCTCTAGCTTCGTAGCTACCAACCCATTTTTGCATTTATAATATAAGTAAGGTAAAATCCCCATATGACATTGGCCCAATACTTAACACTTTAAATATGTATTCGTAACAACAAGGAGATCAATCGGTGTGAACTATTAAGGTATTAAGATGTCAGACATAGGGACGTTTACCTTAGATAAATATGGAAACTATGAATAAAAACTACCTTAGGTATAAATTAAAAAAAAATGCGATAAAAAGTTTAATCGTCACACAATGTTGCCAGTCAAAAAACACAATAAAAATAAAGTCAATGTCAATGTCTGTTAGACTTGGACTTGTAATTATTTACATTAGCTAAGCAAATATATAAACAAGCTAAGAAAGCCTACTTGATTTAACACCAGCATTTATTGAAGTATTTATTATGTGTCGTATAAATGATTTTCGTTTAATACGTAATTTATATGGATATTTCTGAGGGTAGGTAAAACTTTGAGCGAACTCGTGCATGTTTTTGGTGAGAGTTTTTGTAGCATTTGAAACTGTGATTCTGGAGTTTGATCAGGAAAAGAGCCAAATGTATACTTACAGTGTGTAGGTACTAAACTCGGGTGCAATGAAAATTTAAAATGGGTGTATGGAATAAGGGTGGAAGAATACATTAAATAAGTAGTTCCTTATTGGAGGAGTCTAGGTAAGTGCAACCACTTTACAAATCAATTGATTAAGGTATACCTATACATTTGGTATCGCAATTTCCGAAGGTATATGATTCCGCGGGCGATGCCAGACTATTTTACCGCAGGCAAGCAAATCAAAGGTACCTAACCGTTTAAATGTCGCTTGGAGCTCTCAATACTTAAATTCTATTAATAAATTCCCTCAACAGTCCTCACACATTTTACCATCACCTTATCACAAAAAGAGGTAATACTACGCGACGCGACAACTGCAGCTCAGAGTAAAAATCCGATACAGAAATCATCAAAATCGAGGTTTCGTTCTCGACTGTTTCCTCCTCCAAAACTTAACCAATCTTAACGAAATTTTGGAAATTGAATGGGAAGGAGACATTCTGTGTCGGACCGTTTTGATTTTTGTGCTTATTATTATACGATTTGTATACTAGGCGTCTGTTTGCGGTCAATTTATTTTGGCGTTTTAAGCGATGTTTGAAGTAGCCTAACTTCTATATAATCAAAAATATCCAATAAATAAAAACGTACCGACATAGATAATGATGATATTAATTTTGTATAAAAAAAATATTGATCTAGGTTCAAAAACCAGGGAGGAAACAGTCGAGAACGTTTGTATGGAAAAATGACCCATAGAATTCCCTCTTAATAAGACTAAGGGCCAAATGTTTATATTTCCTGATTTATTCATTGTTGTTTCCCGGGAGATTCCCAGTTAAAACAAGGATCCTTGGGAACATATTCTACGGGTTCGAATTCCGGTAGGTAAGGGCAAATATTCATGTACAAACGACAACACTGTTAACTGACCATCCTGTCCTGTGTTTATATAGAACCTTATTACAATGCACTTAAGGTGCACCGCAGTTAGCTGTGTTGTCGATACTACTTATTTGAATATGTGTTTCTGAGGGCAAATATTTGAATCTTTATTTCTGAGTCTTAGATGTTTTCTATGTATAAGTATTTATATCTATTAAAGATTATATCGTCATCCAGTAGGTTCCCCTAAAACACAAGGTTCATTGAGTTTACTTCGATTGGTGTAACCTTGTCCCATTATATTATATGTATTTATTTATGTCCGAAATTCTTGCAAAGGTTGAGTAGGTACCATATATGGGTAGTACTCAGTGAATCATTTTTTATTCGTTTTTTTCTTGGACTTTGTTCAAGTTCCAAGTTCATAACGTATGAACATAAGTTGTTGATATCGAATAAAAGGACCTTCGATGATGCATTACGAATATCCTTTGTTGTCATACAATCATGTTACCCTTGTCCCACTCACTCATATAAAGCGCCTTTACACATTATCCTTCCTTAAGCTCGATACACATTAAACTGGATAAACTTGAACTCAGTTAGGACACTAAAGGTCCCGTTTTTAGGGTTCCGTAGTCAACTAGGAACCCTCATAGTTTCGCCATGTCCGTCTGCGGCTTAGCTCAGCGACCCTTACTACTGTTAGAAAGCTGAAATTCGGCATGGGTATATAAATCAATCCAACCGATGAAATGGTAGAATAAAATCTTTCTTTTTTAACGTTCCCTAACCCTACACGTAAAGTGGGGATATAATTTTAATTTCTCGATTTAATTAAACCCACGCGGTGTTAGGTATCATTGGATAACTTGTTCAAAATATTATTTTTGGTATTAAAAACTACGCACGGCTATCACGCGACGGCGCGCGAGCTCTTGATTTTTCTCGCACTTTTTCTCTCCGTCTCTTTCTTATTAGAACGATTAAAACAAGAGGTATAGTGTGAGAAAAATCGAGAGTATGTCGCGGCCGTCCCATGATAAACGTGACGTGCAGGGCCAAAGATGCAGAATAGATAATAAAATCAGTAGGGGGAAAATTACAAGTTTTCTTAACGTGTTTGAGAGGCTGCTGCTGGTCAACCCACCGACGGAGCCGGAGTTTACGTCCACGGGGCTTTATGATACAACAGTCTGAACCGACTCACAGGTTATCGCACGGGGAGACTGGTCACGAAAATCTATTCAAATTCAAACACAGACTACAACAACATTTACCACTGAAAGACACTGGTGGGAGAATGCAGCCCCGTGCGTTATAGCATAATCGCATAGACAGGATTGTCGGCAATCAATCTCAGATTCTGGTATTGAGACTGCTCCGCACCCGGCGCATCAGGGATGCGGCGCGACTACTCATAGTAGCATAAAACAATCTACCCGCGCCTCCGCAAACATCCCTGATGCGCTACAGAAGCGAGGCAGTCCCACTATCACCCGGAACGCGTTATTGTACTGGACTCGAAGGGCCCTGTAGGCCCGTTGCTAGCTCGCGGGCTAGACCTGGATGGGTTTCTCACGGGCACAGATCATCAATAATCTTTGTCACGGGGTCGCAGTGGGCGAGAAACCTCTACTTTAGTCTGGTACGGGAGGCAAATGGTTAAACAACCGTATTGATATCATCAAAAAATATGTACGAATCGGTTTATACCTTAGAACCGTTAGAACCTCTTTATTTTTTACCCGACTGCCGAAGGAGAGGAGGGTTATTTATGAAGTCGGTTAATAAATAAAGGAGAATGATGTCGGCTAATGAACCTATGTCTAATCTACCGACAAGAGCCAAGCTCTTAAATTATGATTACCCGCATACATATGTAGGTACCTTATTGGTGACCTTGACATCATAGAGGCCCCATAACTTTTACATTTTACGTTTTCTACCTAAATTGCCTATAAACCCCACCTAATCATTCATACCTTCTGATTGTAATATTATGTAAATGTATCCAGTTTATAGCCCACATCTCGTGGCTTATATAATAGTGTAGGTATTTACATAAGTATATTGACATAGTTACTTATGTATCCGTTAAATTACCGGCCGTGACACCGCGACGGTTGACCGAGGATGGAAACAACTTTTGTGTAATAATCTAATAATATATCTAAGTAGGTATTATAATAATGTTTTTTATCTGCATTGAGGCGTGTAATGTGATGTTTTATGGAGCACTAGCTTCTGCCCGCGACTCCGCGTCCGCGTGGAGCTCGTTTATATCGTGGCTCCATACAAACTTTCACCCCTCACTTCATCCCATTAGGGGATGATTTCCGGGTTAAAAACTATCCTATGTCCTTCCCCAGGACTCAAACTATCTCTATACCAAATTTCATCCAAATCGGTTCAGCGGTTTAAGCGTGAAGAGGTAACAGACAGACAGACAGACAAACACACTTTCGCATTTATGCATTTATAATATTAAGAGTCATTGATGCGTATTTTATACGGGGTTTGATTAAAGACTGAATGCGACAATATAATAATAGGTTGTCCTTACGACTTTTGACCACTGAAATAGTCAATTTCTACTGCGACCTTAGCAGAAAACTTAGTATGCTATGTTAAATTATTTTCTAACATAGGTACCCTTACTTATGTTAGAATTGAGACGTCATTTATGAAAACTGCTAAGGCTCCCACAGCCTCCCAGTTTAGGAGATTAGATTAGATCTGCATTCAATAAAAATAACGGCTTATATTAAGAGGGGGCGTATCGCCAGGGAAAAATCAGAAATCACCCGCGCGCCCCGTACCTACCGCGCTGATGCGTCTATTGCTGCCCCGCTCCTTCTCGCATAGTATATGCCCCGACAGTCAGATGAAACATGATGAATACCTATAGATAATTATAATAAGTGGAAAGAAAGACAAAATCTGTAAGTACCTATATTTGAAGATATAATTTTCGCTAGTAGGTAAGTCAGTTTCGAGAGCTATAACTGAAATATGACCTTCCGTTTTTTTACTAAATCACGTAGGGGTTGTAATTTAGCATAATAATGTCTCGTAAAAGGCTAAAGCAAAAAAACAGCTATAATCGAATTTAAACTTTTGTGAGACATATCTAAAATACTACTAATAAATCCACGGTTAAAAAATTAACGTAAATGTCACGGAAGGCGACATGTTTCGAACTCTTCGGGAGTTCTTCTTCAAAACAAACATCGAAAACACTAATCCTGAAGAAGAACTCCCGAAGAGTTCGAAACATGTCGCCTGTCGCGTCATTTAATACGTGAATTTATTAGTAGCATTAAAAAAAAACTGTAATTTGTTATGAAAACTTCGATCATGTTTATGAAAGCCAGATTTTCAGGCCACTGTGTGGCGGCCAAATTTTTCAATTCTGACCCCGTGTCATGGTCGGCCTTATCACGCGATAAGTGACAGGATAGAGCGTCCGTCACTGGCTGACACCGTTTGATAGAACGAGACGATGCCCCTATCTTGTCACTTATCGAGTGATAAGGCCGACCATGATACGGGGTCAGGAGCCTTAGCATGGATGAGGTTTTATCACTTATCACGGCGTGACAAATGACAAATCACGTGATTTGTCTACTTAATCACTCAACTTACCGATTCATAACATGGTTGCACGTGTCAAAATGGAGTTATCCAACTATGACATATGACAGCGATATATGACATTTGCATAACATGGTACGTGGTTAATGTGGTAATTTGACGTCTCAACTTGGTTTATTTTATTTATTTATCTAAGTGTTTCCGAGGTATTAACGATAAGCTATTTTAAACTTGGTTTTCACCAAAACTACGAGTGAATATTCGATTCTAGTGACAATAATGATAGTTAACTGTGATAATGGTAATTTTTTCCCTATAATCAAACATAGATTTGTTTGTTGAACTCGCACCTATTATTGAAAAACTAGTGAAATTTCATCATGGAGAGTTTTCAACAAACGCTGTTGGCCCTTGGACTTGGAGTTCCTAAACCAGAAATTTCGCTGCTACTTATCGAAGCGGTACTTAAGGTAAGTAATGCTATTTGAATTAATTAATAAATTGTATGGACCCCAAGGTTTGTTGGGAGGATGGTGTTTAGTACCTAACAATGTTATCCTATAATACAAATGTAGCCAGTATATTTAATTTGGTTTGAGGTAGCCAGTGATTATTTTATTAAACCTAGGTACCTACTTAGGTACTGTAATCAACCTGTACTTGGGAATCAGTCATTCCTTAAAATTTTTCATTGAATTTGTCATTCTTATTTATCTTATACCAGCTTCTGCCCGTGACCCCGTCCACGTAGAACTCATTTATAACACATTTCCATACAAACTTTCACTCCCGTATGGAATGATTTCCGGGATAAAAATTATCTTTTGTCCTTTCCCGAGACTCAAACTACCTCAATACCAAATTTCATCTAAATCGGTTCAGCGGTTTAAGCGTAAAGAGGTAACAGACAGACATAGACACTTTCGCATCTGTAATATTAGTAAGGATAGATATTCAGGATATTGTGATATAATACGTGTAATTGTGCTTCAGGCTAAGTACTCATGACTTGTATTTTATCTTCTTTTCAGATCTATTAGCGAAGAAAGAAAAGAAGATTACAACCGATGGTACTCAAAACATACCACATGTTCAAAAATCGAATTACATAAATACATGAATAAGTTACCGTTTCATTGAAATTGATTGATTCCTTTACTTATTATGCCACCTATATGCAGGGAGTGTTTGAAAGGTGAGGTTCAAGACGGAGGACAAGACAATCCATACTAACATACCTACAACCTTCAAACACTTTGTGCATGACAACCATTTTTTAAAGATATTCTCAAGATTTTTAAGAATCTAACATTTGTGACACAACACAACACAGTATTACAATACAAACACAAAATAAATTTACTTTATTGATGTCCTTTCTTGAAGAACTACATACATAGAAGGAGAATTGGCAACGCAATTTTCAAGCTTCAATAGGCAACGATGCCCGCTTACCTTCAAGCGGGCCGTACGCTTTATTGCCAACGATGTGGTATAAAAAAATACACAATATAATGATCACATTGAATTTATTACTTTTATTTCAATTTGTCAATTGTGCAGAATAAACTCAATAGGTATACAATTTACAAAAGAGAATGTAAGAGTAGGTACAAACACAGATTTATCCATTTCAAGTCCAGTCAAACTTTGAGTAGATTTGAGTTAATTTTTAATGTTTAGATGTCATTTCCACCATTCTGAAACATAAAAGTATTGTTAAGTACATTCTTAATAATATTAATAGACTGACTTTTGTGATAGGTATAGATATAGACAGGGGGGTAAGGTGGCCAGACCTCCCAAAGGTGTGATTAGAGTAAGAGACTTGCATTTGTCTCCAACTATTAAAGGATTCAATCTTGGATTTCTTTGAAGTTGCAACCAACCATTAGTGTCTGCTTATCACCAGACAGGCCATATGCTTGTTTGCCACTCTTTGTCCAATAAAATTGCATGGTATGGGAGTCAAATTGAGTAACATTTCAGTAGTCTAGAAACAGATATGAAGTTAACTAATAAATTTTAGTTTTATTTCACTAATCCACAGTTGACTGGATATTTATATCTTACCTATTCCAATATAATTTAAATCACAAAGTTGTTGATGATTAGTATTTTTTTACAAGTAATACCGGTGAAATATGATTACATGGATACATATTTCACACTAGTAGACATTATATATATTAACTTAGATAATTTACCACCAACTTCCACATTCAACTAGTTTTATCAAAATTGGTATTGAAACTGTGTAACACACAATTTGGTACTTACACAAAATTTGTATTTAGCCAAAATCTTAGAACTTAAAGGCTAGTACATTTACCTACTTAATGCTATCTAAAAAAGGTAGGATTTCAGAAAGAACTTGCCTGGTTTTTTGACAAGGAATGTTAGGTTAACCATTTGGGACTGAAAGAACTATAGGTATTACACAGCAAAAACTTTTTTGTCTCTAGTGTAGATCCGGGGTCTGAAAAATAATTTTAGAAGTTAGTATTTGCTTGGGCAAACAAGTATAATCACTGTAAATGTCAACTTACCAATTCATTTTTGATTCTCAAAGGCAATCTTATGTTTCCAATAAAATTATTATTTCTATCATCGTCTTGAAGTCTGTAAAAAGAAGAAATACAGCGGTACACTCGGTAAATAAGCATACTTTTGATAAAATGTGTTGGTAATAGTAAACAAACATACAAACCTCTGAATTAGCTGTATTTCGGCTCGCTTAATTCGGCCTGGCTTTTAAAGCACTGCCTTTCATTGATACGTAACACATATTTGCCATAATTCTTTGCAGGTATAGCAAAATATTCACAAGATTATTCTTAGTTTAGTAATAATCCAGCGTAACAGAAGCATTTAACAATAACATTTGACATTTTTCAATGTTGACGACATCACGCGCCGCTAGCGCCTCTAGCGGTTCTTCACTCGTAATTCCTTATCGTATCGATTGTGGTTAATTTACCAATAATCCAAACATGCTTTCATGTATGATAAATTTAATCCCACGACAAGTGCCAATTGGTCGAGCTTCAAAAACTCTAGCCATAAAGCCTTTTTTATACATTTGTTGGTAATATTGGATGACTGCTTGCTCATAAATAGTACGCTTTATTATAATGCCATCAAACCGAGAGGTAATAAAAATGTTTCACCTTCACTCATAGTAGACTAACTTTTCAAAATATTTGGGTTTTCATTGTATTTTGCATCTGTGTGGGCCATTTTCAAAGGCTTGACAGTTGACAGCAAGCAAAATAAACCGTCGCCGTCAAGCAAGTTAAATAACAGTGTAATATCATCATTCTCCTAGCGTTATTCCCGGTTATCTAAGTTTAAAACAGTATATAAGTTAAATTCAGTTTACACGACGATGAAAAATGCCACGAAAAGTGTAAGTAACAAACAAAATAAGTTAGTTTATTATTTCAACGTTGGTCGTCTTACTTATTTGTGTGATGAATACGTTTTCAGCCGTTCAAAAGAGGAAGCTTTGCGAGTACATGGCGACGCACGCGCTTTTTGCCAACGTCGAGTACGGCGTGCCCCTGGGTGCTCACCAGCGCCAGCACGAGGCTCAGTGGCAGGAATTGAAGTGGCTGAAGGAGTTCGGCCCTTAAGGTGGATGTCACACTGCGACGCATCTCAGGACGGAGGTGCGTTTCTCGTTGTATCCAAGTAAATTCCGTGTGGTACGACACACTGAAACGCACCTCCGTCCAGCGAAATTTGTCGCAGTGTGACGACCGCCTAAAAGTCGGTGGCAACGTGGAAAACCGCAAGTAATTAAAATTTTATCTATAAGAGACATGAATATATAATGAAATCGTAATGAGATTTACTTAAGGTGGAATCAGACGGTTCATTTTTCGTTCATTTTTATGTTTCATTCCGCACCTTTCACCCGAAGTGACACGTCTGCTCATGAAGTGAACCAAAAGTGCCGAATGAATTGACTAGTGAACCGATCCAACAATGTTTGATATTTTCATTCGGCATCTTTCACTCGCACTCCAAATGACCGAAAAATGAACGGTCTAAACAAGGAAAGAACGTTCACTAGTGAATTCATTCGGCACTTTTGGTTTACTTCATGATCAGACGTGTCACTTCGGGTGAAAGGTTCGGAATGAAACATAAAAATGAACGAAACATGAACCGTCTGATTCCGCCTAGAATAGTGAATGTTAATTTATATGTCATTTTACCTGAGTTGTGTGAACATTGAGTGAAAGAAAAAAGAATCAATCACCCGAGGGAACATTCATCCGAGTGAACCGTCTGATTCCGCCTTTACTACCGAGTACCTATGTTATATTAAATTTATATGTAGGTATATTTAATCATGGCACTATACTTAATCTGTTTAAGGGAATAAGTGTATTTTGCTTGTATTCACTGAGCATATAAATAAAATAAATAAATAAATATTAAGGGACAATCTTACACAAATCGACCTAGCCCCAAACTAAGCAAAGCTTGTACTATGGGTACGAGACGACGATAAACATACTTATATAGATAAATAAATACTTAAATACATAGAAAAACATCCATGACTCAGGAACAAATATTCGTGCTCATCACACAAATAAATGCCCTTACCGGGATTCGAACCCAGGACCTCTTGCTTCGTAGGCAGGGTCACTACCAACTAGGCTAAAGTGGTCGTCGGTATAGTGCAGTGACTAAGGATTCAGTTCAATAATGAGGCATATTTAACTATGTTTACTATTTTTAACCCCCGACGCAAAGAGAGGGGTGTTATAAGTTTAACGTGTCTGTCTGTGTATCTGTCTGTGGTATCGTAGCTCCCAAACGGATCGACCGATTTGAATGCGGTTTTTTCGTGTCATAGATAATTTAATCCCGAGTGTTCTTAGGTATGTTTTATGAAAATCTGTTCAGAAGTTTTTGAGATGATGGACTTTGAAATGAAATGTCGGGGGTTTTTCAACTTTTCTAAGTTGTAAAATATTATATTACTATAGTATTTGCATTCCTATTTGCATTTTGACAGAGCTGTCATCCTAGTACAAATTATGTCGTCATTGACGTTTATGGTACTGGGATGACAGCCCTTGTTATATAAAGGTATAAGGTCCAAATATCATACATTTTCATTATGTTTACAGTACAAGTCACCAAAACCATACGAGTACATGCTCAAAGATGCAATCAAAAAGAGCTCAAAGAGGCCAAGAACTGGAAGAGCTGCAGGCAAAGGAGATCACTACCTGCCGTGCAAGCAGGCGCCGCCCGCGCCGCCGTAGACTGCCGCCGAGCCGACACTAGACGACCGCTGACCCATATGTGCGTCAGAATTTAGTATGGAGTACAAAATATATTTTTTTTGCCGGAAGAGGAGGGATTGAAAGGATAGTTTCATTCCTTTATTAAGTATAATTTAATCCTGTAAATAGTGAATCTTAAATATTTGTAGTTTTTTACACTTCGGAAATAAGTGAAATTACAGCCTCGGCTAACGTCATACTAAATTTATGGGAGCGTTTAAACTTAATATTTTCGATATTTCTAGGTTTATTTTTAAAAAGGTATTGATGTGATTTTACTTATTGGGTAACGTACTTTCGATATCAGTTTAAAGTTTTCTGAAATCTACACTAATAAAGAGGAAAGATTTAATTGTTTGTTTGTTTGTTTGTTTGATAGATGACAAAAGTAAAGATGGATGACAGTTGTGTCCCGCTTTTTAGGAAGCTAAATATTCTGCCATTACCATGTTTGTATATTAGAGACGTGTGTGTTTTTGTCAATTGTCAATATTGTCATCTTTATCAAACGTAGTGTAGCGATACCAAGGCAGACAAGACTATACAAACCACCCTGGCGCAAAGACGTACAAAAGGAATATTGTAAATATGAGCACAGTTTTGTATAATAAATTACCAAATGAATTAAGAGCACTGTCGGGACAAATGTTCAAGCGAAATATGACCAAATGGTTTATAGAAAAATATTTTTACAGCGTCAAGGACTATTTAAATTATAAGAATGTTTGACATACGACATTATTATTTGTATGCTTGCTTGAATACGAGGACTTTTACACCATAACCTAAGACCATTTATGTAACTGTATTCTTACAAATAACTTATTTTGAATTTTTAGAATTTTGTATTGAATTGCAATATTCAAAAGGAAGTAATAAAAATTATTAATAGATAAATGTTATTATTCGCTTAAGGATTTCATAAATTATAGTCATTTATAATTTGAATTTGAATTCTATTTTAAAATATATATATTTTGTTTTTTTTTTGAATCTCAAGATTTTTTATTTAATTTAGAAGATGTGTTAACTTGGATGTTTTAATTACGTGTAATAAATAGTAATTTATTATTTATTTCCGGTAAAAGTATAGGCTTATTTATAATGTATTTCAGACATTTCATTAATCAATTTTGAATTGTGTATTATGAATTTTTGTCAATATTTATTTGAAATTTTATTAGCTTTAAGATATATTTATTGTTGTGGGCGTCATGGACCGACTTTTTAAAACTTGTAACACCTTGATAATTATGCGTGTACATGACTTTACAATTGAATAAATGAAATGAAATGAATAGGCTCTGAAACTACTGGACCGATTTGAAAAAATATTTTACCATTAGAACACGACATTATCCGATGAACATAGGCATAGGTAAAAAGTATTACCGCGGGAAAATGCTTCATTCCTACGGGAAAATGGAATCTGTTATATTTAGGCGATTCACCCACTGCACCGCGCCCCGTCGCGTAGCGCGGCGCCGCAGATTTTACCATTGTATGAAATAATCTCAATTTATATAGAAAACACGCCTAGTATCTAGTACTACACACTGCCGACGCGGCAATGCGCGGGACGGCGCCTCGCGCTCCGCGCACCGCGGCGGGACACATCTCTAGTGGGAGAAACGCCTTACGGAATAATCGCCTTGCTACACTTAACGATTACACCCTGTATATATAATTATTCTGTAAGTACGTGTTAGTCACCTAACTCCTCCTAAACGGCTGGACTGATTTGGATGAAATTTTGTGTGCACATTTCAATGGGTTCTTGCATGGTTTGAAACGTTCATGTGGGTTTGGGGGTTGGTTTTGGGGGACCCGCTAGGTGGCGCTGCAGTTGGTATGTCACTGATCTCCTAAACGGCAGGGACCGTTTTTAATGTCATTGCAAGCTTTTATTTAGTTTCACCTGTCCCGTTGTCTGTCTGTAATCAAATCTTGCAAGTTAAATTTGACCCACTTCCCGGTGACCGATTGAGCTGAAATTTAGGGTATAGTTTGAATGACATTTCAATATTATGGTAACATCGAGCTGATCTGATGATGGAGACAGAAGGTGGCCATGGGAATTCAGTAGGTACTTAACCGACGTAACCCCGTTGAGTTTGGGCTCGTTAGAATCGTCTCAATGAGTAGTTGATGATGGTATACAGAAAAGTACAGTTGGCAATAAAAGCTTGTATCAAAAAATATTTTTTTGACAGAAGCTTGTTATTTGTAAACGTGGGTCCCTGCAAGGTTTGAAATTCAGATTCAGATTCAATAATTTAGTTTTGAGCTTTATTTTTAAGTAGAATTCAGTAACATGGTGGGTTGGTTACCTTTAGTACAATCTTTATTATTTAAGATTATTTCCTAACTTTTATTCTTAATAACTAATTTATAACTACTTTTTTTGTACTTTTATTCTTAATTATTTTACTGTAGTAAATTATTATTTAAATGATTGGGACATTCTAATGCGTAAATGTTAATTTCAAATGCAATGAATGTTGCTCATGAATAAATCAATGAAATAACAACATTTTCTTAATAATATTTTTAGTTTCTGTAGGTTTACTCTCTATGTTATTTAAACAAATTCGATTTGATTCGATTTAGTCTAAGTGAGAATGGTCACTCAGACTTCGATCCATTCGAGAAACAATATACCTAAGTTACCTTTATATGGACCGGCAACACGTCGGCGTAATGCGGCCGGAAGTCCTCGTCCAATTCATCAAATAATAGAGTGCCATCTCTTTGCGCACTCTATATATAAGGTCAGTTCGGGTATGTGCGCCACCGGGGAAAGTGCGCCCCCTGGGGTAAGTGCTGATATTGATTTAAATGACTGACTGAATGATGAATGAGGCGCACTTTCCCCGGTGGCGCACATACCCGAACTGACCTTATGTGACAGAATTCGGCACCCGGCAATTCAAACGGGCTGCTGGCATCCCGGATGGCCCGCCGGTGCTGGTTTTCGGCAGCAGCAACCGACAGATCTAAAAATAAAATCTTGACATATCAAGTGTTTGTACGTTATTCTCGTATAAAAAATATACTTAGTTACTTGAAACGGTGCGGAAATTCAGGTTTTCTTCATGCACAATATAGGTTATCGTCACTAATCCAAATAGCATTACTTACCTTAACCTTAAGTACCTACCGTTTCGAAAAGAGTGTCATCCCCTTGCACACTAATGATATGCAGCGAAATTTCTGCTTTAGGAACTCCCAAGTTCCAACAGCGTTTGTTAAAGACTCTCCCTTCTCTTTCAATAAGGTGTGACTTCAACAAACAAATCTGTTTTTTTATAGGGAAAAAATAACTTATCACAGTAACAATAATTATTCATCATCCTCCTAGCGTTATTCCCGGTAATGCCCCTAAAGGAGCCCGGGGTCCGCTTTGACACCTAATGCCATGATTTGGCATAGGCACTAGTTTTACGAAAGCGACTGCCATCTGACCTTCCAACCCAGAGGGCTAGACCGTATTGGGACTAGACCGGTTTCCTCACGATGTTTTCCTTCACCGAAAATCATCCCTAAGGCGTTGTAGGAAGAAACTGACTGAAGGATTTGGTGGCCTAATTGCCGTAATTTAGTATGGGGTGGCGCGCATCGTTACTGACGATTTCTCAATACAATTTGAGACCTTGGTGCCGCTAAGAAGCCTAAGTCTGCTGGAAGATGTCGCTACACGCCTCCCTATGGCGTTGTAGGAAGGAACTGATTGAAGTATTTGGTGGCCGAACCGGATTGTTCCGATAGCTCAGTTGGTTAGTAGGTAGGTCAGTTAAAACAAAAATCGTCTTTCCAGTGGTCAAAAGTTAAGGGCTTATGTTTATATATAACATGTTTTCATCCCATAGAATTATAGAAGAGGCAACACCGTGTATGCGGATTCAGAGTTCAATCAAAGATTAGGCTTCATAGGCCTTAACTTTGACAATGTCCACCGAAGATACGCGCACCTAAATCTGACAATGACCCAGTAGCGACGGGCCATAAATGCCTATGATCGCCGGTTCGAATCCGGCTCGGAGCAATAATTTTATTTTTTATGTTTTTCCTTTAATTTAAAATGTATAATTTCGTTAGCAGCGGTACTGCTTAATACAAAATTAATCATTATTATCACTAGAAAATCGAATATTCACTCGTAGTTTTGGTGAAAACCAAGTTTTATTACATCCGATATAGCTTATCGTTACCTCGGACGCACTTAGATAAAATAAACTAAGTTGAGACGTCAAATTACGATAATTTATCACATTAACAACGTACTATGTTATGCAAAACGGTAATGCCTGTCATTTGTCATGTATCCCTGTCAAAGTTGGATAACTCTATTTGGACGATTGTGAATCGGTAATTTGAGTGAATAAGTAGACAAATCACGTGACTTGCTATTTATCGTATCCTTATTGCTTGCGTGCCTGTATTTAAGTCCCCTAATATTTATTTATCTATTGACTAGCTTCTGCCCGCGACTCCGTTCGCGTGGAACTCGTTCATATCGTAGCTCCATACAAATTCTCACCCCCCATTTCACCCCCTTAGGAAATGATTTCCGGGATAAAAACTATCCTATGTCCTTTCCCGGGATTGAACTATCTCTATACATTGGCGCTACAAAAATGTATCTCTAACCGTACATTTAAAAAAGTAACTTAAGATTATTACACTCAAGACATTTCTAAATCGTCTTAATTTGGTGGTATAATAAATAAAGCATTCTATTTTTGTGCAAACATTCATCCAATATCACCTAAATAGCCTCTATGGCTAGAGTTGTCACAAGTCGTGGGATAAAGCGACAAACTGTCATCTTATCACTCCTCGTGGGATAAGCGGTAAGCTGTCGACTGTCGTTTGGTTAACGTATCCCATTGGATAAAGAATCATATCCACTATAGCGTGACAAGCGATAGCAGCCATGGTAGCCCCGCTGATCTCGGATTCGTACTTGGAGACAATGGAGACGCTTTGGCCCTTTAGTTATCAATTTTGAACATACTCGTATTAAAGAAAAACTGCAAAATTGTGTTCACTTTTTTTAATATAAGTAAAAATGTCCAACTTCGTAGGCAATAATTCGGGTGCAGACTCGAAAATTATTATTACTCCAAAAGAAAGAAGGCAAAAAAATATGCATAGTGATGAAAATACCATTCAGATATCTCAAAGAATTACGAAGCTACAACCGTTTTAATATTGCTTGTTAGAGAGAGAAAACGCAAACGGTGTGTGACGTCACATTACAGGATGCTGCCGGCAGGCCGCGTCGACGGCGTCGCCGACCACGATGCGCGCGGCACGTTGCCGTCTTCTGTGACGTCACATTCTTCCAGCGTCATCGTTTCATATGAAGTTGCGTTTTGCGAAAAAGGGACAGAACGGGATGTGTTCTTAAAACTTTGGACACTTATAACTTCGTGATTATTTAACCTTTTGCGTTGATTTTTTCTCAATTTGACTAATTTTTTTATCCTTCTTCGAGAAAATATCACATTATTTTATTTAGTGTCTACGCCCCTATTGTTGGAATCTAAAAGCGTCACCCGTGATGACTTTAAAGAAAAAAAATGTCAATAATTACACGGTTCACCCACGTATTAAACGTCACTACGGGTGACATGTTTCGAACTATTCGGGAGTTCTTATTCAGGATTGAGTGTTTTCGCGGCGGTGTCGCTTGAATCACGACAAGATTCAAGCGACCCCGCCGCGAAAACACTCACTTTATAGAGTACAAATTACTTTAATTACCCAAGGAATACCACTACCTACATTTTGTTGCTTAAAAAACCACCGGAGCTATAACTGAAATATGGCCTTCCGTTTTTTTACTAAATCACGTAAGGGTTGTGAGCTAGCATAATAATAGCTAGTAAAAGCCTAAAGCAAAAAAAAGCTATAATCGAATTTAAACTTTTGTGAGACATGTCTAAAATACTACTAATAAATCCACGGTTAAATTCACGCATTAAATGTCACAACAGGCGACATGTTTCGAACTTTTCGGGAGTTCTTCTTCAAAACAAACATCGAAAACACTCATCCTGAAGAAGAACTCCCGAAGTGTTCAAAACATGTCGCCTGTCGTGTCGTTTAATACGTGAATTTAACCGTGAATTTATTAGTAGCATTAAAAAAAAACTATAATATATTATGAAAACTTCGATCATGTCTATGAAAGTCAGATTTTCAGGCCACTACTGTGTGGCGGCCAAATTTTTCAATTCTGATCTCGGATTCGTACTTGGAGACAATGGAGACGCTTTGGCCCTTTAGTTATCAATTTTGAACATATTAAAGAAAAAGTGCATAATTATGTTCACTTTTTTAATATCAAAATGTCCAAGTTCGCAGGCAATAATTGTTGGAATCTGCACTCTCGATAACCCTAAAAACGACACCCGTGATGACTTTAAAGAAAAACAATGTCAATAATGTCACTACGGGCGCATGTTCCGAACTCTTCGGAAGTTCTTCTTCAGGATGAGTGTTTTCGCGGCGGTGTCGCTTGAATCACGACAAGATTCAAGCGACACCGCCGCGAAAACACATCCTTAAGAAGGATTCCCGAAGAGTTCGAAACATGTCGCCCGTAGTGACATTTAATACGTGAGTTGAACCGTGTATTACTGTTTCAACACGTCTCACGAAAGTTTAAATTCGAAAAGCAATGTCCGCCATCTTGGAATTCAAAATGGACATCATTTCTAGAATCTTCACCCTCGAAAAGCCTGCCAATGTATGTTGTTCTTTAAAAAAACGCGCATATTAATTTACAACGAATGTTTCAAAAATTTTAAATAATGCGACCACTTTTTGAAATATTTCTGACTATGAATTCGTATTTAGACCTCTCAGACATCGATTTTGAACATAACCGGATTTATTCTCAACTAGCGATCCGCTCCGGCTTCGCACGGATACTATATTATACATATAAACCTTCTTCTTGAGTCACTCTATTTATTCAAAAAAACCGCATCAAAATCCGTTGCGTAGTTTTAAAGATCTAAGCATACATAGGGACAGACAGCGGGAAGCGACTTTGTTTTATACTATGTAGTGATAGTAATAGTGATAATCTTTCATAAAGTAAATACACGATCGACAGAAAAATGTTCGTCT
Source organism: Epinotia ramella (assembly GCA_947578815.1). Classification (NCBI taxonomy): domain Eukaryota; kingdom Metazoa; phylum Arthropoda; class Insecta; order Lepidoptera; family Tortricidae; genus Epinotia; species Epinotia ramella. The sequence goes on from OX388221.1 coordinate 2,242,741, forward strand.
AGTTTTGCATGTACTGCACAAATTATTCTAAGAAGCCGGTCACCCGCCGATCGCTGCGTAATCTTATAGTTGTATTTTGAACTTTAAGATCTATATGTTAAGGTCGACTTTTAAATATATTATTTCAAAAGGTAGCAAAATATCTACTGGAATGTAATGATACGTTCATTCACTGGACGAATATACTGGGTCACAATATTATTGAAATAATGATGTTCATCGTGCTGTCGTGAGAGCACAGAACGTAGTCCTCTCGTCTCAGCGGAGCGATTACGACTGACTCCGCCCGCGAACGGCAACAAAAGATATACAGAACCGCACGAAACACGCGACGGGAGAAAGGGTATCGCGCTAAATAAAAAAGGCCTATACGCCAAATACGTTTCACCTCAATAAGTCTGAAAAGGGACTACATAAAAATACCCCGCTAGTACTTTCATTAGGTAATGTGAAAAGCTATTATACACTCAACTTTTACTTAATTTATATGCACGGGAACCTCACACTATTGAAATTGAGTAAAAATAAGACATGTTTTGGCGGTTCTTTTCTATCGAGGCAATTTTGGTTTTGTATGGTTTTGTTCAGACGATTCAATTGCAAATATGATGTAGTTTTGGTATGTTCTTTTTCCTGGCATTCGCTTTAGTTTGTCATAGGTAAATATTCAATCTAAGAACCCCGATTTCGCGGAGCGCCCCCTCTTAAAGTGGAACAGGATACAAATGTGATACCAGAAAATACAGACTGCTCTCAGGTCAGTTATATTAACCCTAACAGATATTTCTTATGTAAAGCAAGTTAGGTCTGAACTATGAGTACTGTGACCCAAATACATAAACGCGAATGAACGGTAAAAGTCAAGCTCTTCTTCATTCGCAGGGTTGAGTTCTTCTCGAATACATTACGCTCATTTATGAATACCTCCCATCATCTAGTATATTTTAACCTTATTGCTAAGTGGCAGGTGCTATTAAGGTAACAAAAGAAGATTGTTTTGTAGTCTACTGTACAGTAGTAGGGAAAAAACGGTTGGACGATCTGCCCCTTAGTTTCTTTCATAACCCTTACTAATAAAATGTGCATAAATCTAAATGTTTTTCTCCCTTGCAGCCACAATGCTCCGGCTGGGCTGTCTCCTGTCGGTGCTGCAGCTAGCGCTGGGCGCCGACTACCTCCTGCCTGGTGACGTGGCACCCTTCCACTACGACCTGTCACTGCTGTACGATGTGGACCCAGCCACCAACTACAGTTTCTTCGGCAACGTTGACATACTGGTGAGTCGGCACGATTATACACATTACACACACTGAAGCTCCCTCGATTATTCTAGAATGTTAAGGCACAACGGGTTCAAATCCTCGCACGAAGGTCAGTTCGTGAAGCCTAAGGGGACATCAGAATCCGACTGATACAGCTCCCTCTGTCATTCTAGAATGCAAAGGTAGGTAGGGAACGAGTTCAAACCCTCGCACGAAGGTCTCTCCGTGAAGTCCGAACACCAGAAGAATCTTGCGTACTCTTGGACTGTCATATGAGGAACTGTACAACTCGCAAACTGGATAATGTACCCCAGGTCGGGGTGTAAAATAATGCAAATAAGTAAAGGTAACTACCCTTGGATCGGGTTTAAGTAGTAACTTCCCTAGGATGGGAATTCCGTAATAATTACCCTTGGATCGGGTTTAAGTAGTAATTTCCCTAGGGTGGGAGGTTTGTTATCCAGCGTGCGACTGCACAGACTGTGTAAGACTAAGGGGTGGGTTTATGCAAGGGAGCCTACCATCCTACGTCCCTAAGTCCCTAACCTATTCTCGACTTACACCTTACACACACGTACACATGGAGCCAGGGATATCTGTTGCCACGAGACCTAAGGCAACAGATGGATACCTACGGGGAGGAATAGGGTTTAGCGGAGGGTGATTTTCTCACAGCAGATCAAACAGACTCTGTTGATCAATTGAGGGCTTGAAGGTGTCTTCGCCACTGTGAGAGGATGCTGAAAGGTGAGACCCTACACTCCCGGAGAGAGTGCAGGGTTTTAGGTAATAAAACACCAACGGACAATTGGTAACTAACTAGATTTATTTCTCTCTATTCTTTATATACAATGTTCGCCTACAGCACACTATTACATATTTTTCTTAGTATACTGTAGGTGTAAAGTGCCAACTGTAGAAAATTGTGCAGTTATCTTATATGTGATCTTTATACTTGTTATTTACAAATGTGCGGAATCTTATGATTTACTTAAACTAGGTTGATGTCGCAAACGTAGGCGCCTTGGGAGGCGCGTGATTCTGTTCTCTGAACAGGAACTCTTTTGCGTCTGGTTATACCTTTGCGCCTCTACGCAGACTGCACAACCAACTACCAGACACTAACTACATACAGTTAAGTCGGCAACGTTGACATTCTGGTAAAAAAAGATCCTGCTTGCATACTGCTCGACCTTTTACTTTGAGATGACGATTATATACCTGGGCGAAGTCACGAGAGGCGTTGTCCCTCGCGTACAGACGCTGCTTAAATCATCTGTTAAGATGTATGACGCCTTATGATGATGCTTATGATGTTAGGGACACATTTCACGAAGCTTCAAGTTACAAGAGTAAACTGGCAACACTGTCAAAAAGACTATAGTTCGCTATTGGTCAGCTCAGTGTTGCGTGAAATGGGCCATAGATATCTTTGTATAGAGTATGTAGTTAGTTATCACTACATAGTATAAAACAAAGTCACTTCCCGCTGTCCTTATGTATGCTTAGATCTTTAAAACTACGCAACGGATTTTGATGCGATTTTTTTTAATAGATAGAGTGATTCAAGAGGAAGGTTTATATGTATAATATAGTATCCGAGCGAAGCCGGGGCGCGTCGCTAGTAGTAGATATATTTGTATGCTAGTCTAGCTAAGTGCTGTTCCGTTGCTTGATTGGGCAGACTTGAAAAACCTGTCGCTCGTGTATCAACCGCTTTCTGATCGGACGGGTATTGTCTGTTTATACAATACCCGTCCTAACTAATAGTCTGATCAGTGATCAGACTATGGAAAGGAACAATCGAACGAGTACCTATACCGGTCTGAGATCTATAAGTTTGACGATTGTCGACTACCATTAGCTCATTATTTTCAAACGTTACCTACTTACAATGTATAGACTAAAAAACAAACGACGTGTGGCCAATCAGAACGCCTTTGTATCATATCTAAACAAGGTATAACATAGATAGTATAGTCAGGTGCTAAAAACTTAGCACTAAAGTCGGCCTTGGGCACACAATGACTGTTTTTGCCTGAGTTTCTCTTTGACAATGTGATCGAAGTGTGTGTAGGTTGCTTTCCAGTCCTTTGTGAGACTAAGGTCAAAGGATTAGAAATTTCAGAACCAATATAAATTTTTAACGTAGGTACTTAATATATACCTAATATACAGAACATAAGTATAATGTACCTACAACCTAACAATTTTAGTTGGTCTATATAAGTACACAAAATATTAAGATGGTCTGTTGTCGACGTCTTCTTTACGTTAGGGGGCATTTGCACTGGTCGTACAGCTTAACTCTCGTATGCTATCCTTGTTTTTGTTAAAGGGAGAAACAAGATGACACGAGCTCCCCGCATGCACTTCATCGAAAAACTTAAAGAAGCAAATATGAATACAATTTCACATACAAATGTATACCTCATTGCATATAATATTATAGTTTTTAGTGACATATTCGTCTCCGTTTCTTCGTTGATCTAGATTGGCAAAGGGAAACATTGCGCTGGTTTTACTTATTTTTAGGATAATATATATGCTTTTCGAACATAACAATGCTCATGTTTATGCGATTCAAAATGGTCTTCCTTGGAATCGCATGACGATTATCGCACGATTTACTTTACATGGGATAGGGTTCATAGGGTATAGATACTAAAGAAAGTTTAGGTTTTGTTAAAATTAGTCCAAAAATTCCATTCACATATATGTATTTGAATAGCACCTTCTTCTTCATCATCTATGAACTGAATGAAGCTTTTATGGATCGCAATTTTAAAGGAACGCGGCATTGTAGGTATTGACTTTGTCCAGTTGGCACCGTTTGAGGAAGGTTCTCTTATTAATGTGCGCACCGCGTTCCATGATAAGGAAAGCCACTGTATGGTATTCGCCTTCGACTTAGGCAAGAAAACTTGGACGGAAAATTTGCTTAGGTAGCAACTTTTTACATTTTCCTGTTTATCTTTATTTTTACTTGTCTACTGGTCCTCTATAGTCTATGCAATATGTGCAGAAAGGGTTTAAGTAGAATTGAGGAGACAATAATAATAATAATAAATACTCTTTATTCCACCACTACAAGAGAGAAACATCTTACTACTAATAAATAATGGTAACAACAGGCGGTCTTATCGCTTTAAAGCGATCTCTTCCAGACAACCTTATATTACCAATTTTATATTATCTACACAATATTTAAGGTAAATGTCCGAATGCTCGACACCTTAATGCCTAATAGGTGACACCTATTGTTCAGCTCTATTGTTTTGACATATGATTGAAAGTGTTATGTAGGTATTAGGCCAGTGACGGGCAGTGGGACGTTTACCTTGCATACAATAAAACCGCGTTGAAGTTAGATACGCGACCGTTAAGTGAAAACCCACAAGTAAATACGACAAATCGTGAAAAAAAGCAATTATACGCCTAGTCAACTCAACTAATTCCTGACTAATTAGGTAATTTATTCTAAAAGATCCTCAGGCATTACTAGCTAACTTGTGGACAAAGCGAACATAATGCTGTTTGCAAGAAGGTTTAAAATTTATTATTAAAAAAACTGGCCAAGTGCGAGTCAGACTCGCGCACGGAGGGTTCCGTACCATTATCTATAAAAACGGCAAAAAAAATCACGTTAATTGTATGGAAGCCCCCCTTAAATATTTATTTTATTTTGTTTTTAGTATTTATTGTTATAGCGGCATCAAAAATACATCATCTGTGAAAATTTCAACTGTCTAGCTATCGCCGTTCTTGAGATACAGCCTGGTGACAGTCAAAACGGCAAAAAAAATACACGTTTATTGTATGGGAGCTCCTCTTAAATATTTATTTTATTCTGTTTTTAGTATTTGTTGTTATAGCGGCATCAGAAATACATCATCTGTGAAAATGTCAACTGTCTAGCTATCGCGGTTCTTGAGGTACAGCCTGGTGACAGACAGACGGACGGACAGCGAAGTCTTAGTAATAGGCCCGTTTTTACCCTTTGGGTACGGATTGGAACCCTAAAAACTGAAATGAAAAAAATACTATTCTCTGTTAAGTACCATTGTCAATTAAGATACTTAACGGTCTTCTATGTCTGCAAGATACGCTACTAGGCCTGTTGTCATATTTTACTTTACTTTCGCAAATCTACCAAACCTATACGACCCTACCTAGAGATACCTAGTTTGAGTCCAGGAAAAGTATATGCTGTAGAATATTTCAAAGATTACTCTATCCACTTTAAAAAAGGTAGCTTAAACTGCTTTACATTTTTCTTTGTCAAAGAAGCCCATACTTCGCTTGGCAACCACAGTTGCCACCATCAGTTTAGGTGTGCGCGAAATTGGCAACTGTGGTTGCCACAAGCAAGTGAGTTGCTATACGAGTAGTAACATTACCTTATGTCTGAAATTTCGGCACGAGTTGCACCAGCCGTTGTCTCATGTGATGATATTTTTACGTTCCTTTAGGTCAAGTAATATTGGCAAGTACCTGACGGTCGAGACAACATGTTTTCCTAATACTGAGATGGGTAGAACACCGCATACGACTGACTAGAATACATAACTAGTTGTAACAAAAGCATGACTAAGTGCGATTTGCGTCGTTGTGCGGTTTACAACCAACGAGACGAGAGAACTAACCGTGAACCGTGTTGATTTTTTTATTTTTTTTATTTATACCAACATACAAAACACTGGTAAAATATCAAGCTGCCACCTAAATTATTTTCTTTATTTCTTTCTCTAAACTATTAAAGCGCTATTTTAATGATTTTTAATAATTTATTATTATTTTAAAAGGACGCTGTTTGACCATAGAAAACTGTGATGTCACTAAGTGTGTATTTCCTTTAAAAAAAAATCATACGTTTCATAAAAATTGGTGATTTGACTTTCAGTCAAAAATATTTATATGTAGTGTATGTGTATTATCAAGAAAGGTATCAAGAATGCGTCTCTGATATTTATTTTATAGTATTTAATTCGTATCGCTATTCGCCAAGCATGGCACCGTAGAATTTATTTGATTATTGATTTATATTCCGTTCACATTGTAACAACCAAGAGATTATATATGTCAATTATTATAAAGACTGCCAATGTCTATACAATGTTGCATTCCTGTAAAAGAATAAGTCAGCTGTAACTACAATAATTTTACTATATATAGGGAAGTGTCTTTTTTAGGGTTCCGTAGCCAAATGGCAAAAAACGGAACCTTTATGGATTCGTCATGTCTGTCTGTCTGTCTGTCCGTCCGTATGTCACAGGCATTTTACTTGAAACCTATAAGGTGTATTTGAATAAAATTTTGAGTATAGGTGTATTTTGTTAGCCGCTACATAGTTATGTAATTAAATTAGGTGCACTCCATGCATAAAACTGAGTCAAAAAAAATTATCATTGCAAGCCCACGTGTGGCACATCATTCGATAGGCCTTTCAAAATAAATAATATAAGGTTTCTCAGCATTTTTTTTGATTAAGTGAATAGAGTCGGAGATAATCGCCCCGAAAGTCACTAAAATTGTGTCCCCCCCCTCTAATTTTTGAACCGTGTATTTATAAATGTGAAAAAAATCATGGACTTCAGCGAAAATTGTTTTGAACAAGATCGGTTCAAAGGTTTTTGAGATATTTCTAAAAAACTGCCTTCCTTAAAGAAAAGGACGTAAGTGCCGTAAGATTTCAGTAACGATACGACCTTTTTAATAGGCACGGAACCCTTCGTGGTCCGACACGCACTTGGCCGCTTTTTTTATTACAAGGTATATATTTGACCACTATCTTGCCTGATGGACAGTGATGATGAGGTCGGTTACATGCATACCTAGATAGTGCATATTCACTCTCGTCTTGAAAAGATCCAAGTTATATGTAACTGGGTCTCTGTATCATTCATATGGCAAATAGAGCTCTGCTTAACACAATATTTATCCTGATAACTGTTGATACCTTTTCACTGCATGCCATCTATCTTGGACACAGTGACCAATAAAATATTATATTCTATTCTATAGCGCCATCTATGAACTCCATGAAAAGCGCCCAGTCTAGACGTTGTTCCAAACAGTAATAAATACTAGTTGGATCCCTGTCAGATCCACGATAGATGGTAATTCTAACGAATCCTCAATTTAATAAAGGACCGACAACGCGCTGCGTCCATATAGCGGTGTCTGCTTGCCATCAGATCGGCCGTATGCTTATTTGCTACCGTCGTAGCATAATTGATTGGTTGGATCAATATCGTAAACGATGCAAGCAGAAGTTAAGCAACCTACTCGTAGTTATGCAAGTCGGATACTAAGAAATTAACTACCTAATGCAAGGAAGTGGGTCGCGAACGAAAGTCACAATGCGGGCTTCAATGTTCAATGTTCTGTTCTGCCATGGACGACTAGGTACTTCAAGAGGGCCGCCAATGTTTATCTATCTACATATAACGGGTGTCTCACGAGTACACTGAAATAACCATATTTGGTATTATTGCAGTGATTAATAGTACCTACTCTTATTGAGACACTCGTTACATTACTTACAATATAAGTATACAAAGAATGTCTCAGAAAGCAGGTATTTGACACCCGAGCCGAAAGCAAGGGCGATAAATATGCTATACATTTAAATATGAGTACACATGTTATATGTGTCTCCTCGAAAAGCCAGCCACGATTTAGGACAACTTTGTTTTGACATATATCAATGTCGGTGACTGTATAGATATCAATGTACAATGTAATTAAATTAATAAGATACTGGTACCCAAAGTGTGATTGTATAAATATATAAATAAACACTAAGTAGCAGTTTTAACACCAAGTAGCTTTGCATACAATATGTATAAATGGTCATGGAAGATGTATTCGATTGAAAAATAATAATAATGTTGTGGTGAATGGTGAATTAACTATAACTAATAACTCTAAAGTGGTACCTATTTAAGAGGTACCTAAACATACACAATAGGCGATTCTTGTTGAGATCGATTTGTACCTATCCGTTTATTGAAGGCCTTGGTCAGGGAAAATGTTAAAATGTACTTAACCTACATAACAACATACTTATTGTTTTATTTACCCGTAGCTACCTACTACCTACCTATACTCTTTTTTTATACCCAGAACCATAATTAAATTCCATCAAATCTACCAAGAAAATTCTCTGTTAAACCTACCATTGCCAGTATGACGTTCCAGGTGTAACCAATCTTATGACTTACTTAACCAACCTTACCTGTAAGACTGATCGGAAATACACAGATATTTCATTTATTTTTCAATGGCAATACAGTGGTAGATTTGATGGAAAATAATTATGAATAAACTACAACTTAGAAAAGTTGAAAAACCCCCGACATTTTCATTTCAAAGTCCAATATATCAAAAACGGCTGAACAGATTTTCATGAAACATGGCTAAGAACACTCGGGATAATATTATCTATCTAAGTTTCTGGCCTCTGACACACGAACTATGTCCTGGTTAAGGATACGAACCCGTGGGTTACAGGATAGTGATTTTGTTATTTGCTTTTTGGTGCCGAATATTAAGTAGTACTTTGATTTCAATAGATTTAGGACTAAACTGTTTTTTGTTGACCTGTTCGCAATCTGACTCAGGTCTTGATTTAGCTTTACGACTGCCGACTCGATATCTTCAGGCTTGACCGAGATCTTGTACATCGTCGGCATATAAATGGCATTTGCAATTTGTGATCTTATCAATTATATCTGCGTTGTACAATGTAAATAAAATAGGCCCCAAAATGGATCCCTGGGGTACGCCCCTGTTGACTGAAGACACCTCGGAAGCCATCGTTAAACCGTCAGTTTCATTTGCTTGAAATGATACTTAATAGAGCGAGTAAGTATTGTAATTAGAGTATTTCTATGAAAAACTTTTACTCGCTCAATTTTTTTCTAGCTATACTTATATCGAATCGGATTCCATCGTGTAACATACTTATAGATAGTTTCATGTTATTCTAACATGCCGGTGCCATATCCAACAAAAGGAGAAACAAACTACTCTAAGCTTGCTGGTAACTCTAAACAAGGAACTCAAATAGCGTTAAATGTATAAGTTAAGAGGTAATACTACGCGACGCGACAACTGCAGCTCAGAGTAAAAATCCGATACAGAAATCATCAAAATCGAGGTTTCGTTCTCGACTGTTTCCTCCTCCAAAACTTAACCAATCTTAACGAAATTTTGGAAATTGAATGGAAAGGAGACATTCTGTGTCGGACCGTTTTGATTTTTGTGCTTATTATTATACGATTTGTATACTAGGCGTCTGTTTGCGGTCAATTTATTTTGGCGTTTTAAGCGATGTTTGAAGTAGCCTAACTTCTATATAATCAAAAATATCCAATAAATAAAAACGTACCGACATAGATAATGATGATATTAATTTTGTATAAAAAAATTATTGATCTAGGTTCAAAAACCAGGGAGGAAACAGTCGAGAACGTTTGTATGGAAAAATGACCCATAGCATTCCCTCTTAAAGTTAAAGTTTACAATTCATTCGGCACAACGACCCGTCATTATTATAAAGTGAATGACGTCCGATTGACCGAAAATCTGTTTAAAGCTTCAATCGATATAACGAACATCGATGCCCTACTTATTCGGTCTAGAAAAATATTGATCGTGTTACTTTGACGTAATAAACCAATATTTTTTCCCTACCCAGTCTAAAGTAAAAGTCTGTTGTTTTTCCCGACATTTTTTGTATCGGTCATAAGAGTAGCAATTGATACATTTGTTATTTTTATTTCTCTTCGAAACCGTAACTGATGGTAGTAGCTATAGATTGCTCTCTATTAATCAGGGTGGTCTTTTGACAGCTCTGACTTTCTTGCAGCATTTCGCGATTCGTACTTGGCAGGTTTCATGTATAACAGCCATTGTGCACTACATTTGAGAGGTATATCTCCGTCTACAGAAGTAACCAAACAAATCGAATCAAACTAAAGCAGTTATCTTACAGAGCTGCTTTGTCGAAGGTGGAAATTGTGGGCATTCAAAGAAAACTAAATTCAACTTTTTCTTTTCCAGCTACAAGCCAAAGAGAAGACCTCTAAAATCGTTCTCCACGTTAAAGGATTCGACATCGCCGAGGACCAAGTCACTTTAACCAGCAATGGCGACTCTTTTGACGTCAAAAAAATCCGACTGAACGACACTTACGACCTGCTGACGTTGGACTTGGGTCAGCCTTTGGAGGTCGAAAGGAATTATACCCTTACTATGCCTTATTCTGGGAACCTGAGGAACTCGTTGGATGGAGCTTATATCAGCACATATGTCAATAAGAAGTCAGGCAAGAATGAGTAAGTATCTAACTCTTCTACAGCATATCACGATGTGACGAATATCATATGGCTAGCTTGACCAGCTGGCTGGCAAGTGGTTAGTGTAGCCTATAGGGTCCTGCACGTGCAGGGGCCTCGCATGCAAGTTACTGACCCTTCGCCAGTCCATACACTCACGTGTTGAAGAATCTCATAGTACTGGATTCCCTCAGGAAAATCTCGGGATCAGCTTATTGTTAGAAATGATACTGTTCAAGATTTTATGAGAATAGGAGAGGGAAAAGAATTGGTCGTCTTATACGGCTTAACGTTTTCATTAAATATTGTCATGTTAGGCAAGCGAGGTACTCGTAAGGGAAGGCCAATGATAGGCGCATGAAACCAATTAAGGAAAAATTAGCAGTCACGTCGTAGATATAAGGAAATTAAAGAGGTGGGCCGAGAAAGAGTCGGATAGAGAAACATATACCTTTGTTTCTTAAATGTACAAGAACGGATTTTCGTATAAATTGATGAATTGATTGTGTTCTAACCGGCCATTTTCCACAGGCATCTGGTCGCCACCCAGTTCGAGTCCATCTCCGCGAGGAAGGCGTTCCCCTGCTTCGACGAGCCGATGTACAAGGCTTCGTTCCGGGTGGTCATTGGCCACCACCGGAACTACTCCGCCATTGCCAACATGCCGGTCGAGAGCTCTGCAGATACCAAGTAAGATTTACTTTAAATTAATAAGTCTCTTGTAAATCGAAAAGATATAGAATATACTTATAGCATATTGATAAAGAAGGAAGAAAAAATCCTCTGAAAAAACAATGTGTTGTGAAAAAAGAATAAATATTCACACCCCGTACGTTTTAATACGCTCATCATCATGCATGCCTTGACTTTTTGGGAATATAAGAGTAGGCGGAGTTAGAATTACTAGATGGTAAATAATGTTTTTTTTCCAGTGCGTTGGAGTCTCACTGGGCGTGGTCAACGGTCACCGAGAAATTCAAGTAAGTGTCACTCCTATTGCTGTAATGTTACTACTCAAATTTCATATGTAGCAGTCTTTATCATATCTTCTGACCCACTGGCATCCCAGTACAACCATTGTTGAGCCCTTTGAAGTTTAATACAGAAGCCTGCTGCGTTCTGGTTCTTCAGATGCATTGATGATTTACTATACTTATACCTTTGCGGGGATGTACCTAGCCTACACCCAGCCTACCTGGGTACAGAAAGTATAGGAGTGCTTCCGAACCGATGAGTTTATTTGTTGCCTGTTCCCCTGAGCACAATATCCAGGCTGTACCCACTACTTTTAGTGTACAGATTTTTCTTTCGGAGAACAATAGAAAACAGCGTGTTAAACCTTAACATTTGTCCAGGAAACCGCAAAAGCAGTTCGTTTGGGACCACTTCAGCAACTCCGTCCCGATGTCGACATACCTGGTGGCGTGGGTGGTCTCCAAGTTCGAGCACGTCGTCAGTCCCGCCGAGCTGTCCAAGACCAAGTTCAAGATCTGGGCAAGGGGGGATGCTATTGACCAGGTAAGCCTAAAACTCTAAACCTTTTGCGCAGTTTATCAGGCTATGAGCTATCTCGTGCCGAATATTACGTGGGGATTCCGACTGTCTCCAGCTGGTCTCGCAACTGGTGCGCCTTTTCGTGCCATCTCTGTCTCAGTTACACTTTAATTTTAGACCACGTAATCGCGACTCAGCGGCAGTTCCTAAAGCGCGCACTGTGGTGTACAGGAAATCACCACTAGTTCGCGCTTTAGATTAAGTATCTAAACACGTTTCTCAAGTCAGCACCTGACTGCGATGTTTTTGCAAGTAGTTGGAAGATGATATGTGATGATTGTAAGAGATTATGTGAGGCGATGGATGACCGTCCGTCTTCAGTTAGTTGTTAACATTATCGTTATTATAAGTTTATGTTAGTGCTTAAATAACATTGTGCGCATTTTACAGTGCCTTGGTATCTCACTGTAATACTGTGTAATCTGTGTTTTTGAATAAGTAAATAAATAAATCTCTGCAAAAGATTACTTATCAAGATATATTTTTTTTTCCACAAAAAAATCCACAGCGACCAGTGTTGTACACGATACATCTCGAACTATAATTAAACCTCCAAGTCACTATTCGCTTGCCTATAATTTCCTTGGGTATTCTGTGTCATCAGGTCTTGGCTAAATTGATATGGTTACTCTGAGTTACGTACTTTCTAACATTGAACAGTTCATAGAATATGTTTCAAATCTTGTGAAAAATTGTCGCTACACAAGAAACATGATACAGAATCCCTTTAAAAACAATGCTTCTTCCAGGCTGAATACGCATCAAAAGTCGGCCCCAAGGTCCTCTCCCACTTCGAGTCCTGGTTCGGCGTGCCCTTCCCCCTGCCGAAGCAGGACATGGTGGCCATACCGGACTTCGCAGCCGGTGCCATGGAGAACTGGGGCCTCATCACCTACAGGGAGACCGCGCTGCTGTATGACAAGGAACAGTCGTCGTTCTTGAACAAGGAGAGGGTTGCTGAGGTAAGTGCGTCAGACATACTTCACCTTTCTATCAAGAGACATCAGAAGGATACGGAGGTTTTTTTGTCTTTGTCATCATAATCGAAGACTAGAGGGAATGACCTAACTATATTCTCTGGCAATAACTAGGTTTCAGTCTCAGCTCCTTTAGTGGCGCATTAAGTAGGTAATCTTAATTTAGTGGATAATTCAGTGAAGTCGTTCTCTTCATTGCTAAAGATTCTGTCTGCCTTGAAACGTCGTTGGTAATTCGGCCACATGTTGTTTCCATCCTATTATACTATCCAAATAGTAACTGTGAGGCCTAGGAAGACAGTGACCTATTTAAACTACCTAGGCATATAACTGACTATCGGTGACTTTTATACGCCACCTAACAAGTCAAAGTCTGACATCATCGTCTTCAGTCTTCCCTTTCAGATCAAGGTAGGTCTCATTATCATTCTTATTTTCAGGTAATAGCCCACGAGCTTGCCCACCAGTGGTTCGGCAACCTGGTCACCATGAAGTGGTGGTCGGACTTATGGCTGAACGAGGGTTTCGCGACGTTCGTGGCTTCCATCGGAGTGGCGGCGGTGGAGCCCGACTGGAAGGCCGAGCAGGGCTACGCTGTCGACAACCTGATGTCCGTGCTCAGTCTTGATGCTCTGGAATCTAGCCACCCTGTGAGTACTACGCCTCATTTTAATCTCCTTATAACTGGCACATAAAATAAGTAACAAGGCAATTCCTCCCAACCTCCAACAAACTATTTCACCGATCTGCCATCGCCTTCCATGGATCTGACTAATAAATACTTGTGTTAATTCGGTGACAACGCAATATTATGGCACCGTCAAAAGCTGATCTGACCCCGTATCATGGTCGGCCTTATCACACGATAAGTGACAGGATAGAGCGTCCGTCACTGGCTGACACCGTTCGATAGAACGAGACGACGCTCTTATCTTGTCACTTATCGCGTGATAAGGCCGACCATGATACGGGGTCTGAAGACGAAGACAGCTCCGCCACTACACCTCAACTACGCAAGATAAACCCGTTGTGTTTGGGCTCATTAGAACTCTATCACCGAGTTGAGAGTTGATGACGGTGTAAAAGATATATTCATATTCCTATTCATTTATTTCGTATTAATTAATCATACATTGTCATTCATTACATTAAATATATCATAATAAGATTAATCAAATTAAAAACAAATGTCAACTGACACATAAATGCAGGACAATCCAAGTTATTAAAATGTTGTAGATCATTAAAATTGTTCGTCTAGGAATTCAGCTACCGAATAATAGGCCTTCTGCATCAGCAGGGATTTAAGTTTCAGGGTAAAGCCAAGGCAAGGTATTTGGTTGTACATACCGTTGGCCGTTTTCATATTATGTCAGATAGTCAGCTATAAAATGCAAACAGTCGACGTCAAAGACATGCATACATTTTTCACCTTGCCGTAATGAAAAAGATGCAAAAGCGTGTATTTAACGTCGACTGTACCAATTGAAACTTGTAATTTATTCCATCGATCTCACTACATCTATGTTCCAGGTGTCCGTGCCCATCGACGACCCGAAGCGCATCGCAGAGATATTCGACGAGATTTCATACCGCAAGGGATCCACGCTCATCCGCATGATGACCATGTTCCTCGGGGAGGAGGTGTTCAGGAAGGCCATCAACAAGTCAGTACCTATTTAAGAACATTTTATACGAGCGTATTTCAGATTGTAAGTGGTTTTCGTAGGCTATGGCCACTTGCAACTCTGATACACACAAGGAAATCAACGTTTAAACCTTGACCTTCAACCTGAAATTAATTTGTTCCACAGCTACCTCGTAAAGTACTCCTACCACAATGCCGAGCAAGACGACCTGTGGGCAGAGCTGACCGCCGTCAATCAACAATCTGGCGGACTGACTCGCAACGTCACCGTCAAGACTATCATGGACACCTGGACAAAACAGACGGGATATCCGCTAATCACTGTTAATAGGGACTACAGTGACAGCACGCTCTCTATCACGCAGGTTTGTCTCAAGTTACTGACGCTCCAGCACAACTTTCTGCAAAGTCAATTTATATGCCTTTAGAATTCCACATGGACAGATTCGTCTTCTGATAGCCAACGACGGTTCATAGTTATCATCATTCTTTTAGCTTTTTTCCCAGTTGTATCCTAAAGGAGTCTGAGATCCGCTTTGGCAACTAATCCCAAGATTTGGCGTAGGCTCTAGTTTTACGAAAGAGACTGCCATCTGACCTTCTAAACCCAGAGGGAAAACTAGACCTTGTTGGGATGACACCGGTTTCTTCACGATGTTTTCCTTCACCGAAAAGCTACTGTTAAAACCCGAATACAGTGGCTCCTATACCATATACCACCACTACACACGCTACTGTAGTTATACCACACCACATTACTAACCAAATAAAATATCATACAGAAACGCTACCTAGCCGTGGGCAACAAGGTCATGTCTACCACCCCGGAACCCTCCTGGTGGGTGCCCCTGAACGTGCTCTGCCAGAAGGAAGTGGGTCAGAAACCAGAGCCAGTAGAATGGCTAGCTGCTGACGAAGGTCTGCTGACAGCTCACCGCTACAAGCACGGGTCCACTCCTAGTGAATGGGTGCTGTTCAACGCTGAGATGATTGGTGAGTGGTCCTGCATAATCTACTCCTTATCATTGAAATGCTACCATATAGTGCAAGGGTCGCAATGTATAAAGCACAATTTTTTTCAATGCTTATTTTTTTTAAGTGTTATAACTTAAAAGACTATTAAAACGTGATTATCTGGATAATCACGTTTTAATAGTCTTTTAAGTTATAACACTTAAAAAAAATAAGCATTGAAAAAAATTGTGCTTTATACATTGCGACCCTTGCAACCCTGAAGAAGAACAAGAATTTGAAATTGAATTTGATGCAAGAATACCTGGGTATTCTTGGTTATTTTCCTAGTTACACATATAAAAATGCATAAAAAACTTCGCAACACACAAATCCTCTCATTCGTAAAACTTAACAAACTAATTAAATAACATGTGTTTTGTGCCTTCCTCGCAAAACAGTCACAAATAAACTCGAAAGAATTTTAACATCATTGGGGCTAGACTGGGTTGGATGGATTTTATGATACATGGAATAAATGTTTGCCAATTACCCAACAGTTCTGAATAACATGTATATCTGTAACACGTCTATTTCTTCCCCAGCCCCATACCGCGTCAATTACGACGCTAAGAACTGGCGCCTCCTCGCCCAGACTGTGAACAGCGCCGACTACTCAAGTATTCCAGTGCTCAGTCGAGTGCAGCTGCTGAGTGACTCGCTCGAGCTCGCGTGGACCAACGTATTGGAATATGACCATGCACTAAAGTAAGTCTGACCCACCAGTTTTGAAGCTAATTAGAATTGTTCCGGTCGAGTTAAGTAGATTATATGTACTTCTTAACACCATCATAGTATATGAGCTACCATTGAAAACAATTATAAGTAAAATTTTAGGTTAAGAACTAAGTCCTCGTAGGATCGCTTTGGTAGTAGCAGTAGTAGGATAACAAGCATAATTGTTCCTAAAAATCAAACTTCTCTAATATTAAAAACTAAATATTTCTCGAATATGAATGGACGAAACTCATCTCAGATAAATGCATTCTTCTGGCAATGTGTTGAATAGGTATGTTTTCACTCGGCTCCGCAACAGTAATGAATCAATCCATCTCTCCCTTGAATCTTCACAACTACTACATGGATTATAATGATTTATATGCGTCCATCAATTCGTCAGAACCTGTATAAGAGTGTTTTTTATGTTTAACTTCACTTGTTTCCTTCTTTACAGCATGGTCAAATACCTGAACCGCGAAACCGACTACCTACCCCTCTCTACCGGACTCCGCGGACTCGCCAAGATCGAGAACGTGATCAAGCGGACCCCAGAGTTCGGGGCCTACCAGAAGTTCATGCGAGGTCTGGTAGCTGCGGCGTACATGAGAGCTGGTGGGCTGTCCAAGAAGACCATTGTTGATGAGGACCAGCTTAACAGTGTTAAGATGCAGGTCAGTTGATGATGTCAATTGACATTTTTCGGCTGCGATAGTGATCACTGATCAGCGAGGGCAAGCCTGGAGGGCTACGGGTCCATATTAGGTAGATTTTTGGGGGATGACTGGGTTCTTTGGTATTTCTACTTACTCAAAACTCCACGGCAGCCTTCATCTGCGCTGTCATGCGGAGTACTCTTCTAATAGAATACCCTATATCTTATACCTCTCTTTTGCTCAACGAAGTATAGTTTCTTAACGCTTGTTTTCTCCAGGTGATGACCAGCTCCTGGGCATGTCGCATGAAGGTCCCCGGTTGCGAGGAGAACGCCATCGAGCTGTTCCAGCGCTGGATGCTGTCGGACACGCCTGATGAGGACAACCCGTGAGTTTTATCATCTGAGCATGATCTGCTACTTAACTTTTTCCACGTAGTCGCACCAACTTTTACATATGCTATTGAAGTGAAGTATGTTCGAGGTAAATAATATAGACGAGAGTCGAGATATGAATGAACATTTATTTAGGTAAAACATGGCTTTATATAGAGTCTCTGTGTCGCTGTGTGAGTGGACGCTTACGTTACTTACGGTTTACGATCTAGATTCTTATGGCTAATGGGTATAGTTTAACGATGCTGTGGTTACTCGTGCGTAAACCATCTGTTAGTGTAATCAAGGTTATCTCGCCCCTCCACACGTCCTCCCTTTTTTTTTGAAAAAAATGCGGAGATAATTTTTTGGCTTAAAATTATCTGTAACAAGTCTCTGTGTAAGTTATTTTTAGATCAGTTTTTTATTTTTATTGACGATTATACTATCAAGCCGTGTAAATTGACCTAGGGTATTTTATATTGTACTAGCTTCTGCCCACGACTCCGTCCGCGTGGAACTCGTTTATATCGCAGCTCTATACAAACCCCCCCATTTCACCCCCTTAGGGGATGATTACGGGGATAAAAACTGTCCTATGTTACTCTCCATCCCATCAACTATTTCCACTTAAAAAATCACGTCAATTCGTCGCGCCGTTTTGCCGTGAAAGACAGACAAACATACAAACAAACACACACATACACTTTCGCATTTATAATATTAGTATGTGGATTTTCATAATATGAAATACAGAAATGTAATCTAACCTATTGACAGGATCCCACTAGACCTGCGCCGCACGGTGTACTGCGTGGCCGTGTCGCGCGGCAGCGTGGTGGAGTGGCGGTTCCTGCTCGAGCGCAAGCGGCGCGCCAACGTCGCCGGCATCACGGACGACATACTGTCCGCGCTGTCGTGCACCAGGGAGATCTGGATACTGAACATGTGAGTCCTCTCTCTCTACATCATGTACTGCGTGGCCGTGTCGCGCGGCAGCGTGGTGGAGTGGCGGTTCCTGCTCGAGCGCAAGCGGCGCGCCAACGTCGCCGGCATCACGGACGACATACTGTCCGCGCTGTCGTGCACCAGGGAGATCTGGATACTGAACATGTGAGTCCTCTCTCTCTACACCATGACTGATGATCGTGGTTGGTGATTTTCGCGGACGAATGTGCTTCCTCCTAAACTTATAGAATTTTGGAGACAGGTATTAAGTGGGTCAGTTCAGTACATCGTGCAGGTGAACGGCAGCGTGATCTTTTGTCTTCAATGTTGGCCACAACGGCTGACCGATCTAAGCTTTTGAGGGATCATGCTAAATGGGGGATCACATCATTTTTTATAGCGAGATAAGCGAAAGAAGTAGTGAGTACCAGTTTTCTTATTTTTATAGTAATTTGGTACCTAAGTATATTAGGAATTTCCCCATTATGTTACACCTCATCGAAGGACAGATTAAACATACACATGATACACGTTAGCCTCGTCCCTGAATCTCAATCAACCATAACAGTATGCAAATTTGTATAAGTATATTTGTAACTTTGCAGGTTAATAAAACTCGTATGACAGTTGCAAACACACTGGTTTAATTCCTTTTTAAAAGTACCGTTATACATGACATGAGTTGTCACTAAGATGCTAACAGATGGCAGCAGTGGTATCTAAATATGCATTTTGTTACATTTTCTACACCACCACTTAACAAAATACAAAAATAAACTTATAATATTAAACAGTTGAAATGCCTAGTTGAGTAACAAACTTGTAATGTTTTACAGCACATAAACTTTTAGTTAACATGTCGGCCGGCATTTCAGCTGTTGGCATGTACTGAATTGTTACATACTTATTTGCCACGGCTTCCCGGACAAAGTGACTGCGAATATCAATATGTTTCGACCTTCTGTGAAACATTGGATTTACAGCTAACTTCTGCGCGCTCTGATTGTCGTTATATAAAACAATAGTATCACAGTTACCAAGTATTTCAGTGATAAGATTTTTTAAATACATAGCTTCTTTGCACGCTTCAGACATAGCTACAAATTCTGACTCTGTACTTGAAAGCGACACAGTTCTCTGCTTTCTACATTCATAAGATATGACACAATTTGACAAGGTAAAGCAGAATCCTGAGTAGGATCTACGGTCATTGACATCTGACCCCCAGTCCGCATCAACAAAACATTCAAGATAAGAGTCATCTTTTTTATACACAAGACCAAAATTTTTTGTTTTATGCAAATACTTCAGAATTCGTTTGGCATGTTTCCAGTGACTCTCGTTATGACAATTATTGAATCTACTTAAATAACTTACACTATAGGCAATGTCAGGGCGAGTTAATACTGCAAGATACATTAAACTACCCAACAGTTGCTGGTAAGGGTATTTTTTATCCCCACAGCCTTGTTCAGACTTTACACACTGTAAATTTACTTCCATAGGAGTTTCAGCCAACTTGCTATCAATCATATTAAACCTATGTAGTAACTCAGTCACATATTGCTCCTGGTCTACAGTTATCATACCTTTTGTGACCTTGACCCTCATGCCTAAACACTGTTTCAATTCACCCAAGTTTTTAATTTTAAATTTAGCACTCAGTTCGTCCACTAACTGATTACTAGCTAATTTACTATTGGAGAAAACAAAGAAATCATCAACAAACAGAGCTATGATAATTTTTGTATCACCATTAAACTTTGTAAACAAACATGGTTCAAATTTAGATTTGTAGTAACCTAGACTCTGTAAATACTCCTCTACTCTTTGGTACCAAGCCCTAGAAGACTGCTTGAGCCCGTAAATGGCTCTTTTCAATTTCAAAACTTTACCATTATTATGACTGCAGTCAGGTATAACCGGCTGTTTCATATACACAGTTTCACTTAAATAACCATTTAAGAAAGCAGTGGTTACATCCAGGTGACTTACATCTAAGTCTAGTTTTACAGCAAGTGCAAAAAGAAGTCTTAAAGTAGAGTATCTAAGCACCGGTGAAAATGTCTCATGGAAGTCGACACCTTCCTTCTGGGTGAAGCCCTTTGCAACTAAACGCGCACGATATCTCACTTTATTTTCCAAATCTATTTTCTTTTTGAACACCCACTTACACTGAACCACTGTGCTATTCTCAGGATAGTCAACTAGTTCCCACGCATTGTTCTCTTCGAATGAATTCAATTCTTCCCTCATAGCATCCTTCCAGAATGAAGACTCTGGTCCATTCAAGGCATCTTCTAGAGTAATACCGCCCTCAGCCGTACTCTGACTTGATTCCACACACATATTTGAGAACCCATACCTGTCTGGCTTCTTCCTTATCCTCTTGGATGGTGTGCTTGGTGAAGCTGGAACTAACGGTTCCTCACCGACTGGAATGCTTTCCTTTTTGGCTAGCTGCTGGTCATCCAGGTCAAAAAACTCTGCCTCTTCATATTCAACTGAAGAATTCTGACCCTCTTCGGTCTCTTCGCTATGATCTGAGATCTGAGAATCCTCCTTTTCAGCCTGCACCTCTTCAACTGAATCTGTCTTCGCTTCAGGGCATGAAACTCCTATTTGGACACTAGAGTTTCTGTCAACTCCCTCTTCAATAACCACTATATCTCTACTGGTCATAATAGTGTTATTGTTTGGGTCATACACTCTGTAGCCTTTGACATTATCGGGATATCCAACAAGAATACATTGCTTTGCTTTCTTGTCCCATTTCAAACGGCGTTCTTTGGGTATATGCACCATTACCTTACTGCCAAAAATCCGCAGGTTACTGACATCTGGCTTCTGCCCTGTCCACATCTCATATGGTGTTTTATTGTTTAAACCTGATGCTATAGATCTGTTTCTCAGATATACTGCTGTATGTACAGCCTCTGCCCAGAATCTCTTTCCCAATTCTGCGTCAAACACCAGACTCTTAGCCTTCTCCACAACTGACCTGTTGTTTCGTTCGCATAATCCATTCTGCTCCGCTGTGTAAGGATTTGTTTTTTGATGTATAATACCAGCACCTTGTAAATATTTGTCAAATACCTTATTGCAAAACTCCAAGCCGTTGTCCGTTCTCAGACACCTTATTTTCTTCTCAGTTTGATTTTCCACCAATATCTTAAACTGTTTAAAATACTCAAACGCTTCATCTTTTGTTTTTAAGAAGTAAACAAAAGCCATTCTACTGTAGTCATCAACCAGCAGAAGAAAATATCTCGAGCCGCCTATTGATTTCACTTCCATAGGCCCACACAAGTCTCCGTGCACTCTCTGGAGAACCTCTGTGCTTCTGACACCCACATGAGAAAATGGTAGTCGAGTTTGCTTAGCCTCACAGCATACAACACAATTTTCTTTGGTTACGTGAAGTTTGTCTTGAAATGACATCCCGGTGACTGCACCTTCATTCATTTTATTGAGGTCATCACTGTTGATGTGACCAAATCTGCGATGCCACACATTTCCCGTCGCTGATGCCAACAAACAACTGTCAAATTTCACTGTATTTAACTTGTAGACACCTTCGGTCAAATCCGCAGTAGCGACCAACACATTGTCCTTGTTGTAAATACAACATCTTTCTTGCTCGAATGACACTTTATTGCCCTTGCGCATCAATTCGCTGACAGACAATAAATTCGTTGCTAAGCTCGGTATATACAACACTTCCGTGACTGGAATCTCGTACTCAATACCGTCAGCCTCTGTGGTGATACGCACATCGCCACTGCATTCAACAGGTATAGTACTTTTGTTAGCAACCACTATTTCGTTTACGCGAGGTTTGTTTGACACATTTGTCAACCACTGTTTATTCGGAGTCATGTGTTTACTTGCACCGGAGTCTATATAAAAATCAGAGCTGCTAAACTTTGCGCTCAAAAATACTGCACTAAATGCGTTTGATTGCTTTTTCTTTTCTGATTTATCAATCATCGTGCACTGATTTCTGTAATGACCCGGTTGTTTGCATTGATAACAGGTTATGTTTTTCTTGTTTGTCGATTTGACACTGACATTTGATCTAGCCATAGATACATTCTTGGTGTTGCCAGTTTTATACTTGTGGAAACCTTTTGCAGCAAACGCCCCACACTCCGATTCACTCGATTCCATGTCGAGCAGTTTCGACTTGATGACATCTGCGTCGATTGGAATACCTGAGTGTTCTATTGCCATTATCATTGGCGAAAACTTGTCCGGCAATCCTGCCAACAGTAACGATCCAATCCATTGTTCGTTTATGTCAAATCCAGTACCTCTCAACCGCTGCGATGTTTCAACAACTTGAGTCACGTATGACGTCATTGAATCACAATTCTCCAGCCTGATTGATATTAAATTACGAAGAAGGGTTATTTTTCTGGAAAAACCTCGATCGTCGAACATTGATCTTAACTTCTCCCATAATTCCTTTGTCGTCTTCGTAGTTTTAATATGTACATATAGGGAAGGATCTATTGTCAAAACTAGCTTCGCTCTGGCTTTTGCGTCCATATCGGCAATTGCCGCCGCCGTTTTACTGTCGGAAGACACATCCGCTCCTTGTATGATGTGAAACGTTCCCTCCAAGACGAGTAAATTCTCAGCCGCAAACGCCCACTCATCGTAGTTTTCTCGGCCCTTTAACTTTGGCACATTTGCGATGAAGTTCGAAGCCATTATTTGCACAACACAACAAAACAACAATAATCTGGATTAATCTGATCGAAACACTACTTTTCTTTATAAATATATGGTCTGGGCCATAACCTAATAAAACTCGTATGACAGTTGCAAACACACTGGTTTAATTCCTTTTTAAAAGTACCGTTATACATGACATGAGTTGTCACTAAGATGCTAACAGATGGCAGCAGTGGTATCTAAATATGCATTTTGTTACATTTTCTACACAGGTACTTGGAGTGGGCGATCACGGACGACTCTGACGTGCGGCGTCAAGACGCCATCAGCGTCATCAGCTCGGTCACTCGCTCCACCGTCGGCTTCTACGTGGCCAGGGAGTTCATCTACAACCGCATCGCTGACATCGGTCGCAGGTTAGTACTCAACTTCAGATCTTCGTTACACTGTAGGCTTCTATGTGATTAGGGAATTGATTTATAATCGCATCGTTGAAATCAGTCGCCAGCTAGTACCTGTTATCATTATCATCAACATCTACCATATTACTTCGGTCTTCGTGTCACTGTAGGCTTCTATGTGCTTATGGAATTCATCTACAATCGCATCGCTGATATCAGTCGCCAGTTACTCGTTATCATCATTATCATCAACATCTGCCATCATTACTTCGGTCTTCGTGACACTGGTGGCTTCTACGAGTATGTGGTTAGGGAGTTCATCTACAATCTCATCGCTGACATCAGTCGCACGACCCGTAAAACCCGTATTAATTTAGCTATAGCAATTTAAACGTAGTACTCGTACTTTGAAACGATAAATAATATAGCACCTTATACATTTTCACTGCCGATTGATGCTTGCTATGCTACAAATATAATGAATATCGTTTAAGGGGCTACCCGAGGTTTTCATCGATTTTTGTCAAGTTTTGAATCGTATCTACTACTTTTGCACTATAGATAGAATCATAAATCAAACGGCTATCGGTTCTTCAATCTTTTATCTCCATTATGACTGACCGGATTTTGAAACAAATTAATACTTAATTTTGTATGATTTTTTTAAACATCGTCTAAAAAAACACTTATTTCGTATCTCTATTGACGTGAAAGATCTAACATATACGAAATCTACATATTTGGGTTCGTCTGTGACGTCTCTAAAAACTGGTAGAGGGTTTTCATTTTAAACCAATTAACACAAAAGTTATGGCCAGAAAACTAGTATTTTGGCCTAAAATTGCTCAACTTTGATGTCAAATATCTCAAAAACTATGAACTTTGAAGTAAATAATGGGATATTATATTGCTTAAAGCCGTTGTTGTTAATATAATAAGCTACAAAAACATTACAAAACCAAGGGATTCAGATCGAAGGTCATTGGCGTATGGGAGCCTCTTAAGCAAGAAGGTTCAAATTGTAATGGCAATCTACATATGTATAGATAGGTACAAGATTTGGTATACTAAGTTCAACATTGTTGTTCCGTAGGTTCACCGGCTCGGAGACGAGGATCGGGAGGATCATCAAGACCCTGCTGGAACAGTTCACAACAGATAAGCAGTTGGAAGAGGTATGTTTATTTATACTAGCTTCCCCCGCGGTTTGACGCACGACGCAGGGGAGGCGGAGACGCGTGATAAAATTGCCTACGATATGTATCCCTAGATGTATATTCTGGAGGTGCCATTATTTTTTTATTCTAAGACGGTGGCACACCTGTGTACGGCCGACTTGGTGGTAAGGACACCGTAGCCTTTGGAGGTTCTAGAAGAATCGCAATCGCATTGTGGACATTTTATTGATGTGAGGGTTCGTTCTTTTGACAGCTCTCAATACAGCGCATCGTTGGGAGGACAAACCACAGTGTTCGACGTAACTAACGATTACTAACGACA
Organism: Epinotia ramella; assembly: GCA_947578815.1. Classification (NCBI taxonomy): domain Eukaryota; kingdom Metazoa; phylum Arthropoda; class Insecta; order Lepidoptera; family Tortricidae; genus Epinotia; species Epinotia ramella. Next base: position 2,267,813 of record OX388221.1, read on the forward strand.
GAGCCGGCCTTAACTATGTAGGCGCCATAAACCTCGTAGCGTAGCGCCATACACCTCGTGGCGTAGCGCCATACACCTCGTAGGGTAGCGCCATACACCTCGTAGGGTTATTATTTATTTATTCAGAAACAATACAGAATTGTGTTTGAACATTAAGATTAAAGTTACTTATAATGAATTACACATAAAAATTTGCTTAAACTATACTATTGTATTGAATAGTATACACTACACACACACTATAATTTATACATTTCATTTAACTTATTAAATGTTATGTCTCTTATAATTAGGTATCACGCACAAAAATCTCGTCAATACTGTGGAAGCACCCTCTCAATAAAAATGCTTTCAGTGTTCTATGAAACACCTTATAATTAATTATATTTTTTAGGTCAGGGGGCAGTTTGTTAAAAATTTTGACAGCCTGATGTTTCGTGGTGTGCTGCGCTACTTTGAGCTTCGGGAAAAAACTTTGTGTTAAGTTTTTAGTTCGCGTTTGTAGGCGCAAATCTTGTTCTTCGATAGACTCATATTTTAATATATTTTTGACAAAATCAGTAAGCAACACGAGTACATACAAGCAAGGAACTGGTAGGATGACGGGTAGCGCAATACACCTCGTAGAGTAGCGCCATACACATAGTAGCGTAGCGCCATACACCTCGGCGCTCCGGGCGACCACCCCGGCCGCCCCACTAAAGCCAGCCCTGATCAACGATTTGAATTTAATTAGTCAATTCAATGCTCAATTGTTCCTTTCAGTTCCAAACCTGGGCCGAACAGAACAGCAAATACCTGGAAGGTTCCAAGTTAGCCGTGAAACAGGCCATCGAAAAGGCCCGCGTCAACATCGACTGGGTCAAGAAGAACAAAGACAACGTCATTGAGTTGATGCGCAAGAATTCCGCGTAAGCTGTTCGGAGGTTATGTTGCCACGATGACGGACCGACTCGACGTTTAATGTAGTTTCGTGTAGATGGCTGATTTAGTTCCATTTGATTCTCTACTATAATCTGACCAGTGGGTCGTTTTACGAAGCAAGAGTTACAAAACTTAGACTTATAAAGGGAAACCCAAAAAAAAACGGAGAGTACTTAAAATATTCCGAAATTTTATAAACTAGTTTGAAAACCATTTTCGCTAATCGAGAATTTCGACGCAGATGATTTATTGGAATACAGTAGATAGTATGTAGTTCGTAGATAAGTATGTATAAATAACTAAGCTAAGGTTTTATTATATCCTGAAAAACTGAAAAATTCCTTCAGCGGAATATAGTTCTTGAATTAAAATTTGGAAGAAATATGCTTTCGGACGAATGACTTCGGAATTATGTAGTGTAACCCCTTATAAAATTGTAACTTGAAACTTCGTGGAACGTTAAACTAAGTGGGACTTGTACTGTCATTACAAGTTACAAGTCTAATCAGGGGCCTGTTTCACGAAGCTACAAGTTACAAATTACAAGCGGAAGTCTCTTTCTATCAAAAGGTATTGAAAAGACACTTCCGCTTGTAATTTGTTACTTGTAGCTTCGTGAAACGGTGGCCAAAAGACCGTAACAATATCTTTTGAAATTTTCCCTCTAATTTGAAAATTTATAATTTTGGTTAGCAGACGTTACTGCTACCATTATTAATTTAATATTTAAGATATGCGGCCTGTTGTATTTATTAAGATTACTAAGAGTAGTAGATAATCATATGGTAGAAACCATCATACACACACATTGCATAAGTACACTATTAGTGTAGTAGTAGTAGTATATATAGGTCTTACGCTGAGGTTGAATGCAAAAGAGACAACCCAAAATAAGGCATTCATCTGTAGCTACTCTTATAAGTCTGTCCGTGCCTAAAAATTGTTCACATAGAGTTTTTTGGAGTTTTATTACAATAAATAAGGTGGTAACTTATCATTACTTAACCATAACTAGTATTTAAACCTAATTTGGTAATAATCGATGTTCTCTTATTTATTCTAATTAATAAACCCAGTGAACGTAATTTAGCATACACGATTTGAGTGCCATCAAATGGTGCGACAAACGTATAATCTGTCAGCATCAAATAGCGGCAAAAGTAGCCTAATATATCGGATCACGTCTTTATTACCAGACCACCAGAAGTAAAGTTGCGGTACAGTATATGGCCTAATTACTGCAATACTACAATAAAACCACATCTCAAATGTGTTATTAATGTTATTATTTTGAAATGTGACCGTATTGCAGGCGATATGGTAATTTTGTTGTAGAAATGATATATCTTATTCCAACTGTACTTCATGACTTTCAGTAATTCTCGCTCGTATTGGGATAGCAATCAGATCGTGTATGAAAGATTGTTCTTTACAGTTGTTTAAGAGAAATGTGACTAATAAGTGCTTTTAGAAATATTGTATTTAAGACTATGTATGTTAGTATTGTGCCTAGCAGATATGACGGTATCTTAGTACTATTTTGGTACAGAATTGTAGTTTGATCCTATATCACGAAGCTACAAGTTACAATTTTACAAGTTTGAACCGGCATTCTGTCCATTTCGGCATCTGTTCGTGATTGGCCTCATACCAATATAGACTTTTAAAATTGTAACTTGTCTAATGTAGCTTCGTTAATTGACCACTGTAGTGCTAAAAATGTGTATAACTCGGTTACAATATCTGTGGACCTCGCTGGAATGTGAAGCCCCTCCCCCTTCTCTTTTACCCGCGCTCGCCCCGCACCGTACCAGAGCGCGGACGTGACGTCATCGACGCCAGCTCCACAGATATTGTAACCGGGTAGTATAGTCCGCGCGCAAGCAGGACTCAGTGAAGCGCGAGGACTATAACTATGTTGCTTTTAGGTAACTAGTATATAATACTTAGATCAAAGCGTAGATAGGTACTTAAACGAATGTAGCCACAGCGATTAAACTAATTAGCTAATTCTGAATACCTACATTTTTTTTTGTATCAGTGACCATAATGGAATGGAGAGGCGACGTCGGTCTGAGATTCCCATGTTTATTAATTTAATATATAGAATCCACAATATATCAATAACATATTGGTAGATTAAAATACAGTGATGTCAAGAAACAAGCTACAATTTTATAATTCTAAATGCTGTGTCAAGTGGCCAAGTACGACTGGCCATTTACCCCACGTTATCCACGTTAATCACCCAGGGGAATGAGCGAATTATCGTATATTCAACTAGGAAAAAATTATAATGTTCGGTTATGGCGCTTCGCCGAACGCTACCGCGTCACGCTCGCTTCGCTCGCTCGGCTCGCCCGCTGTAGGGTCGCAAAAATCTAACCGTTTTTTTCCCCTGGGGGATCAGGCTAGGGGATTGACGTAGACAACAGTATTTACCCTGTCTAAATAGGCGGGTAAGATTTGTAAAATTGTAACATAAGCTTTTTTATTGTGATTCAGAACTTTTTACATATTGTTACAGATTGTATTTTTTTGTAATGAATTATGTCTCTATTGCTTTTGATTATGAATTATGTCTGTATTGCTTTGTCGTCCCACATTTTTATTTATTGTTTTTGTATAAATGCAACGCAATATTTGTATTCTTGTACTTAGTCTCATTATGAACGTCCGTCCAGTATTGTAAAGCACTTGTTAAAAAGACAAAAATAAATAAAAACATAATTATCGTTTTTTTTTTTATTCCTTTTGCTGCAAGAAGGATAACGGTGAGTTTATTTTACCTTTTTTTCAAAATGCAGTTTTTCTTGATTATACAGAATTATTCAGCAGACTTTTCCGCCTCAATAATTGATCGCCATTTCAATGTAATATTAGATATTTATGCGAGAACGCACATGCTTCTTCTTTTAATTTTATTTCGGGAAAAAATGCTTAAAACTCAAGTCTTGGTCACCCTATCACTTTTGACACATGTTGTATGAGGAATGACAACGCCGTGCGGTGTATGGTGACCAAACTGTGAGAAAAAAATAATTCCATCTTGATTTAAAGAATATAAAAATGAAAACGAGGCTAGACTAGAAACTGATTTACAATAATGGGCATTTTCAAATAATTGTGTACCCAGGCATGAGCCGTCGAACAAAAATTACCTCAGTGTTCGTTTTGTGACGAGAAGTATTCAGTTTGTATGAAAGTTTTTCTTTTCAATTTATAAATGACTAGCGACCCGCCCCGGCTTCGCCCGGGTACTATATTATACATATAAACCTTAAAACCTACTAACCTATCTATTAAAAAAAACCGCATCAAAATCCATTGCGTAGTTTTAAAGATCTAAGCATACATAGGGACAGACAGCGGGAAGCGACTTTGTTTTATACTATGTACCTAGTGATAGTGATAAGTGATATGCATAAACACTAGGCTGGTCCTTAAAAACCGAAAATTTGAAATTTCAATGAGGCACCCTCTTATGCCGGCTGTACACATTGGGCCAACGTTGGCGCGTGAGGATGCAGCTATGCAAACGCGTGAGAACGAAATAAAGCCCTCTTCCTCTAACGCATAGCTGCATCTGCTATTATTATAACCATAGCTTGTCCCGAGTATTTTAGCTCCATACGTTGCAAGCTTCGTCCTCGCATCTCTTCGTAAATAAAATAAATAAATAAATAAATATTAGGGGACAATCTTACACAAATCGACCTAGTCCCATAGTAAGCTCATTAAGGCTTGTGTTATGGGTACTAGACGACGATATATATAATAGATATAAATACTTAAATACATGACAACTTCCATGACTCAGAAACAAATATTCATGCTCATCACACAAATATTTGCCCTTACCGGGATTCGAACCCAGGACCTTCAGCTTCGTAGGCAGCGTCACTACCCACTAGGCTAACCGGTCGTCAAAAAACACAAACCAAATCAAATCTTCGTGGAATCACTCGTGCATTTCGTTCACCCTATTGTACAGTCAGCGTCATATAGTTAGTAGCAGCCAGAGTAGCCAAATATTTCGTTACACGTCTTTATTACTGTAGGAATAAGGGTGTGTTACGAAATATTTGGCTACTCTGGCTGCTACTAACTATATGACGCTGACTGTATACAAATTGTTTAAGGTTGTTTGGGTTTGTGTTTTTTACCCAACCCAACACTATGGTGGAGTCGCTCCAGAAATATTTTCTGTCGAATGTACACGTGAGTGACTGACACACCTTCGCACTCAGTTGAGCTGCAATCAGCGCAGCGGCCAGCTCCACACCCGTCTCCAACCTGGGCATCGTGCATTTCTTTATTGGGGCTAATCTGGCCTTTGCGCAGAGCAGCCTAACCGAAACATTTCCTACCATGTCCACACAACGTAGGTACATAAATGCAAGTAGCGTATGCGAGTTGGGACGCATCCACAAAACAATGCAGATGTGTGGATACAGGTGCATCCTGCGTGACAAAGCGTGGAATATTCATTACTTTAATTTCGTTTAAATGACAGGAAACCATTCCACTCCTTGTCTATATCAGAAGGCACCGGGTCAGGTGTATTTTACCTTGCTCCGCTACCTCGAACAACTCTGATGGACACTCAAAATTATGTAACTAAAGTAACTAGCTAATAGCTAAGCCTACTCATCTATTTTTTTTTGTAAAGGAGTTTCTCTACCAACAAACTGTCCTGTAGTTTGGCAGAAGAAAATGCTGCAAATCAAGCTTTTCTTATTCTTATTCACACTAATCGCTTAAAACCTCTTTTCAGGGACGAATGCTTATTAGAGTGGTGGAAGAACTTCCTCAGAAACGACAGCGGCCCCGCCGAGGTTCTGATACGGACTGTAATCATGTGTATTGCTGTTATTTTGATCCTATGACGTGTGAAACAAGAACTAGATTCCAATATGTCAATTGAGTTCCAATTGACACGTTCGCAACCAAGAACCCGCCTGGTAGCACATGTTTGCTCAGATGCCGCTCAGGCTCAGCCGGCTAGGCGGGCAGTAGTATGAACCTACACGCCTAGCGAGTTCTGTCAGTTTCTGGTGTATTGTACCATTTTTAGTCCGGTTGCGAAAGTGTTAAGAACTTGTTGATCAGCTGAGCTAAAAGTGCGTTAACCTAACTACTAAATTTTGCCCTAACGTTTCACTGGACCTAATGCATTTCTCTTCGAAACTGAACTTTTCGGGTTTTCTTCGAATATCATCAGATATATGTGATAAGGTTAGGTTTGATTTGCAATAGTCCTACAAAGTTTACTAATATAGACAAAAATACTTTAGGTCTAATGAAACATTAGTTCAAATGAAGCATTTAAGGCTAAAGTAGTTAGGGTTAACAAGGGAGAACCCATGTATGGAATATAAACATGCGTGTATGCAGGCGATTGCGCGTCTCACGCCGCGTCCACCGCGTCGCACAACGCTGCGCTTTCTCATAAACGATACCTTGATATTTTGACATATCCACCATTTTCACCTAAACTGGAAAACGTGAAAAGTTTGTATTTGTAACGTATTTATGTAAATGAAATAGGTACTTTTTATCAATACATCATTTATTTCAATAAAAGTTCAAAAATACTCTTAACTCGAAAACAATAATACTTCGTCTTCTGACAAAAATGGCACCGAAGGTAACTCTGGTTTTTAAAATGTCGACGAATTTGGAAATATTTCTCTATCTACTGGTATTTGGGTCAATCAACTATTTCTTGTTTGTCCGTTAGCCAGGCGACAAAATTAGTATCTTAGAAAAAAAAAACACGGACTTTTAATATTCCAAGAAGATGCTCCACACAAAAAGGGGTCGAACATGACAAGAGCACCAAACATTTGGTGAAGTAAGACAGTTGAAGAAAAAAGTTGATTCACCCATTTATTAATCAACTATATGACACAATCGTGTTTGTCTGTATGTTCTTATGTCCTAAACAGAGCTCTTAAAACATTATTAGTAACAAGTCCCTAGGATGCAATTTGTTGGATAAGAGACATACATTTGTCTCTATCAACGAAACGTAAAATCAATAAAGAGTCGGCAAACTTCTCTGGTATCGTAGGTATCCATATGCTACAGTGACTCCTTACCGTCATGGTTAAAAAAAAGTTTTAGTTACAAAAGTCACATATCACAAATTTTGACTTGTGCCTATTCCTTTACTCACTTGAGATTATTTCAGTTGGCCGAATTGCATCATTATCATTATAGACAGAGATGGGCATTAATCGATTAATTTTTAATTCAACGAATTAATCGATTAAACGATAAACAATCAATCGTCACAAAATTAATCGTCGCAGAGTCGATTGACAATTGAATCGTCATTTTAATCGAATAAATTTCACGATTAAATCTCGATTAAAAATTGGTACACAGCACGTTACAAAAATTCAATGTGTCTTTTCATGCATTGTACACTTGGAAATCATTCTAGTAGGCATATAAACTTGTTCAAGTAACACAAGATGGTCTCTAAGGGTCTCCTAGATAAGGGTTCACGGCTTAGATGAAGCCCAGGTAGAAAATTAGAAAGATAAAGATGTATGAAAGAGCGAGAGCGCCTATTCATTCCTGATATCAATCGAGAGAAAATTAATCAAATTAATCAATCGATTAAAGATTTAGTTGCTCGTATTTAATCGACAATTAATGTAATCGTGACTAAATTAGTCGAAACTCTTACGACTAAGATTGTAATTTTTAATCGTTAATCGAAGTAGGTTAATCTTAATCGTTAGTCGAAAACATTTTGCCCACACTGATTATAGCCCATTCAAAAAGGAACTCTATCGTCCAATATAGAAGATTCCAATTCCAATGACAGACTTATAAATAGTCTGCCGCATTAAATAATCCCAACCACACTAACAAAGCTTTAATCCTTCTATAACATTACATTTAAAACGTAACTATACTTATAAATAACGTATACTTAACAATAACATCTAATTCATATAATAGAGTATTCAGATCAATATCACTTATGAATAGTTAAGTCTCATTTTATCGCAAATATTAGGAAATATTTTTATAAATCCCCGACAGTAATTTTATTTTCACTGTTGCTATTCAGAAAAGTCATTGTTGACGTCAAATGAGGGGTTTCACTTTTTATTTTAGGTGTGAAAAGCACTATGTGCCTCTCGGTAGTGAAATTATTTCCATCTTGGGTGTAAACACTTGAATCCCTCGTTACGCTCAAGATTCAACGTTAGAATCCCGCGCTACGCGCAAGATTCTATCGTAGAATCTTTCGCTTCACTCAGGGTTTAATATACCGACCTCGCTGAAATATAATTTTGCTCCCTTGAGGCACAATTTACTATTCTCGAACGAATGCTCTACGCTATAGGAATACCGACTTTACGTATGTGAGTGAGTGAGAGGCACTGATATCGAGATCACATCGGTTGTGAAGTTGAGAACTTTGTAATTTTTTTACTACAACGGCGACAAACAAACGTTCGATCTACCTGATAGACAGCAGGCACCGTAGCCCATGGACGCTTGGGATTCCAGAGGAACAAGAGTTGTTGATACCTCACTCTCAACAACATATCCTCGGAAGCATCATATAGCATCATTTTTTTTTTTATAAAAAAGTATATTAACAGAAATGTCAAATCAAATAAGTAATTTGACGGATATCATTGTTGTCTGGGCCGACTATTTGTACGGTTGGTCTTTTTCAGAAAAATATGTGAGACTTCAAAATATTTCTAGTAAATTGTAAATAATTATTATAAATAGTAAAATATCTAACAATAAAATTGTCGTTCATAATTATTACAATTCAATATTTTAACCTATACTATCCTACTTTTAAAATAATAAAAGTAGATATAAAATGCAAGCTAAATTGAGCCTTATGGCGAAGCATTAGCGTACAGAATGTTTAAAAAGCCCTCGTACGGCCATATGCGTAAAATGTATCAAAAATGTCTTTATAGTCCAAAATATTTAATACTAATACAAAAATGTCATGTCTTGTAAAATTGGAATAAATATTTATTCTAATGGCAACATTTTTATTCATTGGCAGAATTTTCATGAAAGCTGGCGTGAATTGAATGGATCAAATTAATGATAATTTCTTAGGTCAGTCAACTATTTCTTGTTATTCTTTTGTCCAGTTAGCCAGGAGACAACATGACGGTTTCTTAGAAAAAGAGTTACACGACGAAACGACGACGACGACGACGACGACGTGGACGTGGACTTAAACGTAGAAAATGTCATTTAGGAGGAGGATGGATTTAAAAGATTGATTTAAAAAAATATTTATCATGATTTTAACCGTTTGAACGCCAAGAATGCCCTATAAGTGTTATGACGTCCGCTTTTAAAGCAACCTTTTTCAAATAAGGTTTGTTTTTGCTCCCTTGGGATGTGGTGTTGACGTGACAATGTCTGTTATAATTGGCGACGAAAAGGGTAAAAAGTAACGTTAGAAAGAAGTTGATTCTCCTCTACACATGATATGTGGTTGTGTTTATAAAATAGTTATATCTATAAGTTGATATGAGAAGACGCTCTCGTAATGGTAACAATTCATTTGTTTAGTTCCTTCATTCCACAGTAGCTTCCATGAATTCACTATTCCTACCAACAGTATATAGAACAAGCACATATGTATATAAATATTTTAATACAAATCTAAATGTCATAGTTGAAATTGTGACGAACACACGAAGTAAATCAATGTACGTACAGATATGTACTAATAATTGACAATTTGTCACCGGAAGACTATAGTCTAGGTTACACTCGGCGACACTTTGCAGCGACACACACGCGATTACAGTCAATATTATCACGATACCTCATATCACAATACGTAAACATGCATATTGACGTTATTGAAGCAATCCATCGTCTTTCCGATCCGATCCGATCCGTACATTTTTGAATCATCATTCATCATGTCAGCCGAAAGACTTCCAATGCTGGACATAGTCCTCCCCCAAAGAGTGCCAAAGTGACGGGCTTGCTCCACTCGCATCCAGCGGACTCCACTACCAGGTCATCAGACCACCTTGTGGAGGGGAGGGTCTACCCACAGTGCAAAAAAAAATATATATCGCGATAATATTGCTATCAATATTTTGCAATAATTCTGTGTAACGCCTGCTTATGGCCTAGTATCGCGTGTCCGTGAAACCCTGCAAAAAGTAGTGTTACCGTTTTCAGGGCGGTTTGCATCAACTTTAACGGACCGGTAAACAAGATGGCGTCGACAGCTGTCATGCCATAGACAGCTGACAAACTTCACATATAACAAATTTGAATGGACGTAGCTCACGATTACCGGCGTTGGAACAACCAGCCCTTAGTTTAATTACTAAGTTCTCGTCTAGGATACCTGAAACAAAAAAATATGCCTATTAGGAAGAATAAAACTATATCTCTATATATCTCTGGAACTCGGGGGCAGCTCTAATGTTAAAAAAAAAAAAAAAAAAAAAAAAAATAATATTCGAAATACCTAAATTGCAGAATGCCTATTTTTTTTTCTTAAAACACTGGAATCTTAATATGGCCGAATTTCAAAATAGCTTAGTCTTATAATGCCTAAACTCAAAACACATTCATGGCAAAACAACAAATGCTTAAAACAACCAAACCTCAAAATACCTTAATTTAAAACCACTCGTGAAAAAAAAATTGGCATTTTGCCATTTAGGTGTTTTCAGTTTGAGTTATTTTAATATTTTGTCATTTCTATCATTCGGTATTTGCAGGAATTGTGCATTTAAATTTTTAGGTATTTAGACAATATCACGCGTTTAGTAGGTCAAAGTCATAATGAATTTCGTTCATTTTAAGAATGAGACAATTTGAAATTTTAGGTATTATGAGCCCATGGTAATTTGAAAATTAGGGGTATTAGTGAATAAGGTATTATGAAATTTTGTGGTTTTAAGCCCAAACCGTTGCGCGTTTGTACTAACAGTAGTATGGTCAGTTGACCATCCTATGTTTATATAGAACCTTATTACAATGCACTTAAGGTACACCGATGGTCAGTTAGCTGTGTTGTCGTACTACTGTAATTAATTACTTTGTACAGCACGATTTCTTTTACACGACAACTACTTATAGCACCTATACAGAATGACGATAGTTTAAATGCTGGCTTTTTTTTGCAAAAAACATGGCAAGCGCCGAAATCAATACCTTTGTTTGGCTCATTTCAAAAGCTAAAATAGTAAATGGTGTCTCAAGGTAGCCAAATGGTCTATTGAATCCTGAGTAAAGCAAAAGATTAGAAAAGAGCAAGGGATTCTAAAGTAGAATCTTCAGCGTAGCAAGGGATTCTAAGGATACTAAAGTAGTGTTGAGCGTAGCAAGGGATTCTATAGTGAAATTTTGAGCGTAGCCAGGGATACTACAGTAGAATCTTGAGCGCAACGAAGGATATAAGTGTTTACGCTCAAGACAGCGACCAGCCTTTAAGAAAGATTGGATATATAAATGAATATATGAACTTACTCGTCACGCCTGGTCCCCGAGCCCGACTAGACTGGGCCGGTGCACGCTCCTGCGCTTCCTGAGCGTGCCCAGGATGGAGAGCATCTCCTTCACCGCCTCGGGCTGCTCTTCCTTGGGCTTCTTCTCGAGGAAGCTCTGGTCGCGCCGGCGCAGGGTGAAGTTGCCGCCTTTTATCTGGTCCACTATTGAGTCTATGGCTGGCCCTCCTTGAAGATATTAAGAGAGATATAGGTTTGGTAGCTTTTTCAAAACCATGCTTAGTTATAAACCAGTTTTTTTATAGAATAACAGCAGGTTGAAACTTTTCTTTCTTTCTTCTTTCCGGGCACGCTGCCTTCAGAATATATTTTGATAGATTAAAACATGACATACCTCCATTCTGCTTGGTCTTCCTCAACGTCCCCTGCTTGTTCGCCAACATGTTCGCCATATCACTGCCCTCGGTCGGCGAGAACACCGCCGGCGGGGGCGGTGGCGGTGGCGGTGGCGGCGCCATGGGCGGTGGCGGAGGCGGGGGCGGGGGCGGGAGAGTAGGGGGTGGTGGGGGGGAGAACACGGGCGCGGGGGGAGCAGCGGGGGCGGAGGGGGGAGCCGGGGGAGGAGGAGGGAGAGGTGGAAGTACAGATGGCGCTGAAACTATAAAATAGTACATTACTACAGAAAGTACCAGTAACAGTAAAGAAAATTATATTGAAAAGCAAGCGATATTCTATTATAAAAACAGAAACGATGAACAAGAAACTCGACTCGAAAAAAATCGGAAAATTAAACAGACTAATCTAATGGATAAATATGAATACACAAAATAAAGAACAAGTCAACCTTGTAAAGTGTTCTAAAACACTTATTCATAAACATTCGTCAAAACATCTAAAATTCCGTTACAATATCTAGGTATTTGTCCTTGTGAGAAAGGGATAATACACACTTTAATTAAAAGAAGTTTGTTCAATTTTATCAATAAGAGGGACAAAAATAACCGATACACCAAACTCAAATTAAATTAAGTGCACTATAATATTATCAAACACTCTCCACCTGCCCGCAATGTGAGTATGAGGGCTTACCCTTGTTTTACCGACAAACGTTTCGTCGAATGAATGTTTCGCCGAATTTTCATTTCATCAAAAGCATTTTTTTTTCAGAGACGGTAAAATTCTCAGGATTTTTATCAAACAAACCTGACCTAATGGGTACTACACAATTACCTTTTACTTATACCCAAAGTGTAAACGGTTTCTGAGAAAAAAAAGTTCTATAGCCATAATTGGTACGGTAGAGAACGCAACAAAGATGACCCGTTCCCACATTTTACGGCCGCACGCAGCGAGCGTTTAATAACAGTATAATAATAAAACAATAGTAGATTACTGCAGAGGCCGTGAAGTAAGGGATTGCTGGACGAGATTGGGGTAGACGGCCGAGTCGTAGACGAGGCCGAATACAACGAGTCCAGCAATCCCTGTTCCGGCCGAGGATTGTATAGTACTTTTCTCAAACGATGTGAGGAAATATTAAAATTAAAATAAATGCTAGGTCATCAATTAAATAATAGGTAATTTGCGCCTTTTTTATTTTTTAAACATGCCATTTGAACAAGCCGTTCGAGCACCATGTTTAACCGCACATAAAGTATAGTACCATAGATTATTTTTATTTTTTTTATGAAGCAAGTATGCTTACAGTGTCGAGTGGTGGTTGGCAGTATGTAAATTTTCCTTTGTCAGTTTAATATTAGTAAGCAAATTTAAAAAGTTAGAGTAGCGGACAATAATGGTTTTACTTAGGGTTTTCATACATTACTTCTTGGCGTAAGGCCAAGAAGTAATGTAGGGAGCCATAAACAAGAAACTTCACGTCTTCATTTCGTGATATTAACGCGTACATTTCCGAGCATGTTTGAGAAAACTATATTCTCGTGGATTCAAATTGGCACTTACCAGGCGCCTCCTCTCTCTTTTCATCTTTCTTCTCCGTTCCACTTTCAAAGTAACTAATCCTAGACATTAAAGTCCCTCTCTTCTGCGGCGATCTCTTCTCATCAGCCAACCTCCGTTCTTCCAATCTTCTCTCTTCCGCTAACTTGCGTTCTTCTGTCAACTTCCTTTCTGCTAACTCTGCCCGTTCTATAGCGTTACGCGCGTCTTCTTCTGCCAGTTTAATCTTCTCCTCCCACAGGAGAATGTCTGTGTCTTCGTGTTTTTCGGCCAGTTTTAACTGTGGAAATACATTAAACAATTTAATATAAACCGTTCATACGATTCTGCAATATATTCAACTAGCTTTTGCCAAGGACTTCGTTAAAGTTGACTTCCTTTTACTGGGATAAAAAGTATTCCATATGTTAATGCAGGCTATAAGTACTTTTTGTATACTTAAATTCATCTTAATCCGTTCAGCCATTTTTGCGTGATTTAGTAACAACTTACGCATTTATAATATCATAGTAGGATTACTTATACCATAAGTTTAATCAAGCGACTTGGAAATTAGGGGTAAGTTATTTTATTAAAAAAAAAAATATAAAACTTTTAATGTGTCATAAAAGTGCTAAATTTCTATGAAATACAATCGGAACGAGGATATACGACGATAAGGAAACCATGCACTGCAGCGGAAAAACAGTTAATTATAAAAATAACATACATACGTAGATTCACGCCTTTATTCCCAAAAGGGGTAGGCAGAGCACATGAAACGTAGGCTCCAGTGCCAAAAAATAAACCCTATCATAATAATACTGTAGGACAATCTCACTGCCATGAAACGTTTTTCAATGGAACAATGTAATTTTATCCTCATCCAAATACAATAGTCACAAAATAAATATATGAGTAGACTTCGTGAAACGGACCACAAAAGAAATACCTAAATTGTTTTTTACTTTCGTGCGTCGACATGTTTCAATGTATATTTGTTAAATAACTGTTTAACTTTCATTCAATGTACCTAATATTTAATTTGTATACAGACATTTTTAATTTATGTAATTGTATTTTAATAATAACAAAACAATGTATTTGTATTTCTTTCGACGTATAATGTACAATACAATACAATACAAATACTCTTTATTGCACACCTGACACAAAAAAAGCAGTTAGAATGTACTTTATCCATTATCAATAAATGAGTATGTGTATACGAAATAGTCTACATTGAAGAAGGATAGATTATTACACTATGGTGCCGTGACCAGGATTCTTCAATATGTGGCCGTAGAAACCTCACTAACATTGGTAAGCCGGAGCTAATGCGGCTTACTTTTTCTATAAGAACTGTTTAATTTAGGTAATTTTCTTAAGATAGGCAAGCCGTGAGAAACAAGTTTTTATAGAGAGTACTTGGGATAACTTTTCACGGTTTTATAGAGCATTCTGTATATAACCTGGTTCTCAAGCATATAATGGAAGTATTTATCCTACTATCCTACTAATATTATAAATGCGAAAGTTTGGCTGTTTGTAAGTCAATCACGCTTAAACGACTTAACCGATTTGGACTAAGTTTTGCACAGACAGTTTATAGCCTGGATTAAAATATAGGATAGTTTTTATCCTGGGTCGACGCAGACGAAGTCGCGGGAGGAAGCTAGTAATATTATAAGTTCGAAAGTATTGATGTTTGGACATATAGATGGATAGATGTTTGTTACTCAATCACGCTTAAACGATTCAACCGATTTGGATGAAATTTATCACGAAGATAGTTTATAACCTGGATTAAAATATAGGATAGTTTTTATCCCGGGTCCACGCAGATGAAGTCGCGGGCGGAAGCTAGCGTAGACATAAGCTTGAATGCGATTTCCTTCTTTCTTTCACAGTAATAATAATATTTGAGTCAACGATATTTACCTGTAACTCCTCGATCTGGTCGCGATGCCTGTTCGCCTGCAGTTCCAAGGCGTCCTTCAGGCTGTCCACCTCCCCGAGCAGCATGTGGAGTCGCTCGTCCAGCTCCAGCTCGCCCAGCAGCAGGGTGCTCTGATGCGTCAGCACTTTGACACGCTTTTTGGCGTCGCGGGCTTGCGATTTGTAACTGGAATTAAAATAAATGAAGGTTATTAGCGACCAGGCGATCCTATAATAATAATAAATGATTTATTTAGGAAAGAATAGTACAATAAGTGGATATAATCTTTTTTTTTTTTTATGATATAGGAGGCAAACGAGCAGACGGATCACCTGATGGTAAGCGATTACCGCCGCCCATGGACACTTGCAACACCAATTCAATCATTCAACAATACATTCATTGCAATCTAATTAAGTTATTAACAACGAAACTTATCTAGCAGGAATTTTCGTATACAATATTAATACGCCAATGCGTCTAAAAGAAATGGTCTTAGGGGACTAATATACAAGTTTATTGCCTAAACTAGGTTACAGTTGTAATCTGTGTTTTAGGCATAAATGGCCTTTGTTTTACATATATTGCCTGTCTAAACATTTGTTGCCTCGCGTCAAGTCGTGTTCACTTGAACTTTTAAGTTTGTATGTCCAGTATTTAATTCATATCTTGAGGTATGCAAGAGAGTGTTATTCGTTTCGAAATACATCCATGCTAATATTATAAAATGCGAAAGGGTCTCTGTCTGTCTGTCACCTCTTCACGGAGCTACGATATAAACGAGTTCCACGCGGACGGAGTCGCGGGCAGAAGCTAGTAAATAATGATGAGTACTCACGTGAAGCGCTCATAGCCTAGCGGCGACTACGAGTCGGAAACGATAACGCAGGTTAAGCAAAGATGGCAGCGGTCAGTCTTTGGATGGGTGACCGCCTGATGTTTGAGTGGTTAATATAAATGAGCGCTTCCGTGCTTTGGAAGGCACGCTAAGCAGTTGATCCCGGCTGCTGTCTATGACAGTAGTCGTTAAGCCGAGTTAGAGGCCTTCGGGCGGCTTAAGAACTTCTAACAGTCGAGTTGCCCACTCACTTGACAAAGGGGGGACAACTGTAACTCGCGTCCGCAGGAGCCACCTACCACAACCCTGCACGTGTCCCCTGGGTGGTACTAAAGAGTCAGTAAAGAGAGTTGAAGGCCAAAATAATGTATGCCATACGATTAAATAAAAATAATACTCACGTCTCAGCCATCTCCCGGTCCTTGTCGGCATGGTCCTTGAGCGCGGAGACTTCTTCCATCAGCAGCTTGGACACCCTGTGGTGCCGCTCGATCTGGCCCTTCAGCTCTTCCAGCTCCTTGGCCTGAGCTGCTGCCCTCTCTTTCTCGGCATCTAGCTCCTGGAAAAGGAACTTTGATAATTATAGGTTTCTCTCGAAAAAGGTCATTTTTGGTACAAGCTTTTATTGCCAATCGAATCGCTAAACTTAAGTGGCACGTAGCACGTAGAACCGATGGCCGTTGGGGCGGAAAGGTTCTCGGGTGGCGACCACGTACCGGAAGGCGCGGCGTGGGTAAGCCAAGACGATTGTGTAGGTAGTTGTCACGGAATACCTATGCTGTCACAAACTTTACACTTGTATATGTAAGATTTATACAGCAAATACAAATAATCATTATTGCTCAACACCCAATAGTAATACAAAACAGTTGGCTTGGTTGGAAAAGTGCAAGTGAGAGTTTGTACGCCGAAGGGCTATAAAACTACGGTGAAACGAAAGTTCCGAGATGGCGTCAATTAACTCGACTCAACAAAGAACTCAAAAGTACACAATGTCATATCTTGTCGGCGGTCGTGTTGCTCTAATTCACGAACGATGTTTAGCACTTACTGACGCATTATGTGTTTTCACAACAATAATTAGGTGTCAGTGACCATGACCTCGTTTTTACTACATATGTTAGTCTAATATGAATATGACATTCGTGCAGAAAGGCAGCGATATACAAATTTGCATGCCAATTGCATTACCGATGAGATGGTCAGACCAGATTAAAGCTGCAGTAGATGCATCACTACAAGCAAGTACCTACCTATGTATTAGGAAGGCGACTGTCAAAGAGGAATGGCGGCGTGCTGTGAAGCGTGGGTAGACCACCACACAAGGTGGACTGATGACCTGGTAAAGGTCGCGGGAGTCCGCTGGATGCGGGTGGGGCAGGACCGGTCACATTAGCACTCTTTGGGGGAGGCATATGTCCAGCAGTGGCAGTGGCAGTGTCTTTCGGCTGATATGACGATAATGATGATGATTTTATTGCCAACTGTACTCATCTGTATACCGTCATCAACTACTCATTGAGACGATTCTAACGAGCCCAAACTCAACGTGGTTACGTCGGTTAAGTACTGAATTCCCATGGGCATTCTGTCTCCATCATCAGATCAGCTCGATGGTACAGTCAGCATCATAAACATGTACACTTTTGGTGGTTCTAGGACCCTATCTCTAAGCGATAAGGTCCTAGAACCACTTAAAGTGTATACATGTTTATAATGCTGACTGTACCATAATATTGAATTGTCATCTTAACTATACGTTTACCCAAAATTTCAGCTTAATCGGTCACCGGGAAGTGGGTCAAATTTAACTTGCAAGATTCTTCCCTCACTAACAAAAAAACAAATGAACAGGTCAAGTTAAATAAAAGCTTGTAAACAATAACTTAATTGGATCATTACTGGGAGTTTGGACCGTCGACATTATCATCTGTATTTTATCAGAAAAGATAAATAAAATAATAATAAATAAATATTAGGGGACCATCTTACACAAATCGACCTAGTCCCATAGTAAGCTCAGTAAGGCTTGTGTTATGGGTACTAGACGACGATATATTTAATAGATAGAAATACTTCAATACATAGAAAACATCCATGACTCTGAAACAAATATTCATGCTCATCACACAAATATTTGCCCTTACTGGGATTCGAACCCAGGACCTTCAGCTTCGTAGGCAGCGTCACTACCCACTAGACTAACCGGTCGTCAAAGTTCGATCTCGTTCGATTCAGGTCTATAGTTTCTTTATAAAGAAGACAACATTCCGAACGCTCCGGTTGTGGAATAAGCTCTCTATAGAGGTTTTCCCGAGGGACTACATAATGGGGTTCTTTAGAAGAGGAGTTTAACACCCTGGAATTGCAAGCCTCCATAGGCTGCAGTGACCGTTTATCACCATGTACACTTGATGCCACCGACGTGGTATCATATAAAAAAGGTACAGTTTGTGAGTAGGTAGTAGGTAATATAGTACATTACTATAGAGGCCGGGAAACAAAGTTTCTCGCCGAGATTTGTATAGTGCTTTTCTCAAATTTGCAAAGAAATCAAAATAAAAAGTAGCTAGTCAATTTGCAACTAAATAATACGTTTCTTGCTGCACCGCCGCCGCCGCTCCCTCCGTTTGAAAACAAAAGAAGGTTGCTTTACAGGCCTAGGTGTGTAAGGCTGTATGAAATTCCTTTACATATCATCTTCACTCATCGCACCGGGTACGTAGTATTTCCGAACCTAATTTGAAGTAAGTCACGTCAACATTTCATTGCAAGTTTGAGAAATAGTAGTTTATGCAACTGATACATAATCAGAGGGCTTAAAATACAAGTGTGGTTTTATGAAACGAGCGTGAGCGAGTTTCATAATAGGATCACACGAGTGTTTTAAGGCTAAATTATGTACAGTTGCATACACTACTTTATCTAAACACATATCACAAGTACTCTAAGATGGGTTCAGAAGCCGTAGGAAAATGACCTGCATTGCTACTATAGTGCTACCTGTAAAATATATTTGTTGCAATCATTGCTGCATTTACGATATCCGGCGGAGTGTTCATATCGTTCTCGGAGTCACTACTACTCATATTTTCAACTAAAATGTGAATTACAATTACCTTCACTATTCTACTTTCGTCACAGCAAAAACCAACAAAGAAATGACAACAGTAATGGCGGCAATTCAATCCTACGTCAACACGAATGTTTTTTTAATCATAGACAAACGAATGAAGTCCCTATTCTCATGTCACTCTTGATCAAATGTCGTGCGGTTTATATTAAAAAACATACTGAATTGACGTTTCGCATCGATAACTGTTTTAATATCTATGGATACTAGAATAGAGACCCACTTGAGTTTTGACAGCTGTTCCAAATTTAAACTCATAACCTTACAAAAATCTGTACTGTAATGACATTACAGTACAGATTTTACCTACTACCACAGACAAGAAAGTTCTCATAGTAAAATTGGTTGTAATAATGCTGATCATTTCCTACGGTTTCTGAACGCATTTTAGAGTACTAATGATATGTGCGTAGATAAAGTAAATTTACGATACTACTCATTGAATTTTAGAGAGAAAACCATGAACCTATAATACTCTGGACAGGCTATGGTAATAATAATACCACGTACGAGCGAGCTGGTAGCATACAAATCTCGATAAGTGTGACAGAATGGGAAATATCATTCATTCTCCTTGTCATAGTTCCACTTTTCTTTATTTGCTACAACTGATTTAGTATGAAGTTGTGGCACATAAACCATTACCCGTCCAAATTAAGTAGGTTATTTATGGCAAGTCATCAGCCATTTTAAGACCAGTTCTTAATTTAGCTGCATAGGAGCCTTTCCGTCCTTCACTGTGGCATGGCGTACAGCCTGTCCAGAGTATTATAGGTTCATGGAAAAACACTAGCAAAATGAAAAAAATACCGGTTCCTCAGAAATGACATAAGCCATGTTATATCTCGGAGATCTATCCGGTTTTTTAACACGGGCCGAGTCGCGGTGACACGTTGTTGACGTATTTCGTAATACAGAATACTTCAAATGCATCATTTGTTTTAACTGACAGGGTCATAAATGTTATCATCGTGTTAAATTTAATGTCGACGGACCATCACAAGTCATCAGTCAAAGTCACTTCAAAAATACACATTAAACAATGGGTGATAAAGTCTACTTATGGAAGAACACCATTATTCAAATGGTTACCTATATGATGTAAAGACAATATCTGTTTGAAAGGTTATTGACCTCATAAGGTTTAATTGACATTAATCTTCCTTACTAATATGAAATGTAATTGTTATAATAGCATTTTATTGGGCCCAACTTTGCGGCTTTCTATGTCTGTTAAATTTAGTTTAATAAAAATTAACGAGTTGTTTATTCATTTTTTCCGCTTGCGGTGGAAAGGACTGGGTGTTGGTGCACGGAGGTCAAAACCTTTTTTAGGGAAGTGGGGCCTCGCTTCAGGAAAGAGGCCTGGAGCCCCGCTCTGGGTCATTTCTGGTGCAAAGGTTAGCCATAGCTGTTCAGCGCGGCAATGCGGCTAGCGTGATGGGCACTTTTGCACCTGGACTGACGCGGAGCGAGTTATTCGATACTAAAGGTCACAGCTCATTAGAGCCACCCGGCGCCCGACCCGCACCGCCTCGCCTCGAGCGGTTAGTATTCTTTATATGGATTTGTACGGGCATGCGCTCACTACATCAACTCCGTAGTTAGTACATTTACGAGGCGAGGCGGTGTGGATCGGGCGCCGGGTGGCTCTAACGAGCTGTGACCTTTAGTTTTAATTTTAGCTTCTAGTCAATTTTAGTTTTATGTTTTGTAATATTTTGACCGTGTTTTCTTTAATAAATTACTGTTCGCACGTTCGCAGACAATTACCTCTAGATTGAGATAAATAAATATTAAACTAAAAATATTAGAAGTATACCGATACTTTTTTTTTTACAGTCACAAACCGATTAAATTTTCGATCATAGTGGAAAATTGAAAAATAATTCGCCACGAGCGGGATTTGAACTCACAACCTCTGGAATCCGTTCATCGCTCTCCATTCCAGAGGTTGTGGGTTCAAATCCCGCTCGTGGCGAATAATTTTTCAATTTTCCACTATGATCGAAAATTTGAAATTTCGTTAGCGGACGTTTCTGCTTAATAAAACATTTAATGTTACAAACCGAAAAAGCTGTAATTTAATGAGAAGATTCGAGTCCCAGACGGATCATGAATTGGTCGTTTATATGGAAATGTGATTAACGAGTTTTACTCTGAGGATATCGCGATTAAAAGCTAGTTTATACTAATATTATCGTGAGGAAATTCTGTGATATGGTCGCTTTGTAAGTTTGTGTGAGGATAATCTCTGGAAGCACTAATACGATCTCAAAAATTCTTTCACATCATAGGCTATATTTATTTTATCCCCCGCCTTCGCTTGCGTCCTTTATAGTAAGCGAACGAATCCATGCGGATAACGAGTGTTGAATAAAGCTGTTGTCCACAAGAATTTAATGTTTTAGAACTTAAGTCCTTTGTGTCCCGAGGGCGTAATCAAAAAAAAAAAAAAACCCCTAGCAACCCCCCAGGGAAAAAAAACGGTTAGGTTGTTACGTGAACTGCGACCCTACAGCGCGCGAGCCGAGCGAGCGGAGCGAGCGTGACGCGGTAGCGTCCGGCGAAGCGCCATAACCGATCATTATCATTTTTTCCTTGTTGAATATAAAATAATTTCCGCTAGGTTCTTCTGGGTGATCATGGTCAGGAGATTAACGTGGATAACGTGTAAATAAAGCACAATACCTGCGCAAGCGACGCTGTAGACTCGTGCGCTTCGAACTCCTGTAACCGCGCGGCGCTCAGCTCCGCTTGGAGCGAGGCGACTTGATTGCTGAGATCAGAGACAGTCTGCTTCAGGAATTCCACCTCCTCATTGCTGGAGTCTGAAGCTGGAAAAATGTATATGTTATTTTCTCGAAAAAGGATTAAAAATGTAGTCAAATGGAGAAAAAATCAACGCAAAAGGTTAAATAATCACGAAGTTATAAGTGTCCAAAGTTTTAAGTATAGGTATGTTCTGTCCCTTTTTCGCAAAACGCAACTTCATATGAAACGACGACGCTTGAAGATTGTGACGTCACTAATAGACGGCAACGTGCCGCGCCCCATCGTGTTCGGCGCCGCCGTCGACGCGGCCCGCCGGCAGCATCCCGTAACGTGACGTCACGGTAGCGCATGCAGTATGGCCGCGCTGCGCCGCTTCAGTTGCTTGTTCTGCTTGTACCATTAACCCGCCTGCTGCATCCCCCTGTAATATGCTGGCTCACCCTGTATGCTACATCATCCTTAATGCTTACCGGTCGAGTTGGAGTCAGTGAAGTCGACCTCAGCGTGCGCCGGCAGCGCATGCAGTATGGCCGCGCTGCGCCGCTTCAGTTGCTTGTTCTGCTTGTACCATTCACCAGCTTGCTGCATCCCCCTGTAATATGCTGGCTCACCCTGTATACTACATCATGCTTAATGCTTACCGGTCGAGTTGGAGTCAGTGAAGTCGACCTCAGCGTGCGCCGGCAGCGCATGCAGTATGGCCGCGCTGCGCCGCTTCAATTGCTTGTTCTGCTTGTACCATTAACCCGCCTGCTGCATCCCCCTGTAATATGCTGGCTCACCCTGTATGCTACATCATCCTTAATGCTTACCGGTCGAGTTGGAGTCAGTGAAGTCGACCTCAGCGTGCGCCGGCAGCGCATGCAGTATGGCCGCGCTGCGCCGCTTCAGTTGCTTGTTCTGCTTGTACCATTAACCCGCCTGCTGCATCCCCCTGTAATATGCTGGCTCACCCTGTATACTACATCATGCTTAATGCTTACCGGTCGAGTTGGAGTCAGTGAAGTCGACCTCAGCGTGCGCCGGCAGCGCATGCAGTATGGCCGCGCTGCGCCGCTTCAGTTGCTTGTTCTGCTTGTACCATTCACCAGCTTGCTGCATCCCCCTGTAATATGCTGGCTCACCCTGTATACTACATCATGCTTAATGCTTACCGGTCGAGTTGGAGTCAGTGAAGTCGACCTCAGCGTGCGCCGGCAGCGCATGCAGTATGGCCGCGCTGCGCCGCTTCAATTGCTTGTTCTGCTTGTACCATTAACCCGCCTGCTGCATCCCCCTGTAATATGCTGGCTCACCCTGTATGCTACATCATCCTTAATGCTTACCGGTCGAGTTGGAGTCAGTGAAGTCGACCTCAGCGTGCGCCGGCAGCGCATGCAGTATGGCCGCGCTGCGCCGCTTCAGTTGCTTGTTCTGCTTGTACCATTAACCCGCCTGCTGCATCCCCCTGTAATATGCTGGCTCACCCTGTATGCTACATCATCCTTAATGCTTACCGGTCGAGTTGGAGTCAGTGAAGTCGACCTCAGCGTGCGCCGGCAGCGCATGCAGTATGGCCGCGCTGCGCCGCTTCAGTTGCTTGTTCTGCTTGTACCATTCACCAGCTTGCTGCATCACCCTGTACAAGAAATAAATCTATTTAACATCAAGTGAATGTTAAAGGTCTTAGACTTAGTCTTCATTGATTTGAAGCACTTATAGGCTTAAGGCTTTTCGGTAAATATCGTGAGGAAACTGTAATCTCAACAAAGACTAGTTTTCCCTCTGGTTTGGTAGCCCAGATGACAGTCACTTTCGAAACCTAGTGCCAACACCAAATCTTGGGATTAGGTGCGAAAGCGGACCCCGGGTTTCTGTAGTATAAAACCGGGATAAATGCTACGACGATGATTGTGAAGCGTTTATAGGTCTAGATATGATATAAAATAAAATAATGATATGATAAAGAAAAGAATCTTCAAAGTACCTACTCCTTTACTTAAAACTACATTTGCTTTGCGATTTCATACATTTCTACTTCCGCACATTTATAACACATTTGCTAAACGTATCGACCTAAGAAGAAACAGTGTCCCAGAGGCAAAAAAGAAAATCCAAACTCTACTATTATCTTGGAACTACGAGCAATCGGAAACAATCATTACTGTAATATCATAATATACACTCACATACATTACATACATACACTATACTCACTCACACATACACATACACCACCGACATTCTTTCATGCACATATACTCGCTCTCCTTAGATTAGTTTAGTACAAACATACCTACAACCTTACAGACTTTTCCTCTTTTCAATATTAGTATAGATCATGTACACCATTGTTAGGCGCTAACCGAACAAAGATGGAAAACGATTTGTTTTTCTACCTAGCAATATTTGAACCCACATTTATAGGCTGTCTGAAACTGGGTGGCTGTACTATGTAATTAAGGTATACTTAGGTCATCCAGCTAAGTCAACGAATTATTTTATTTATTTATTTTATTTATTTATTTAATAATACTATTTTCCAATAGGCTAAACCAGTCGTCAATAGTATCATCATCATCGTCATCATCATCATATCAGCTGAAAGAAGTCCACTGCTGGACATAGGCCTCCCCCAAAGAGTGCCACAATGACCGGTCCTGCGCCACCCGCATCCAGCGGACTCCCGCGACCTTTACCAGGTCATTAGTCCACCTTGTCTGGGTCTACCCACGCTGCGCCTTACGGTACGTGGTCGCCATTCGACAAACCTTCCGCCCCAACGGCCATCGGTTCTACGTGCAATGTCAATACTATATAACCATTTAATTTAATTGGTTCATTAAGTTCATTTACGGAGGAAAGTAGACGAATCAATAGTGAAAACATCAAACCTGTTTCGACCAGGCTGTTAGAAATTTAGCGAATGTAAAACACAGGTTTATATCGTGCTCTAGTCTTCTAGTTTCTCTAGGCAAGTTAAAAAGAATACTAAAACTATGTTTTATTTTGGCTAAAAATGACCAAACTTTTAATTGTTCCAACAAAAATGCTTTTACAGACTTTCAGAATTGTCAACAATACAAAACATACCCATTATTTTACACTCGTATTTATTTATTTATTTAGACATACGCAAGCATAACAGTACAGGACCAAATCGCTTACACACTAAACATAAGTCATAGGTAGATACCTACCAGTCAGTTTAAATTAATTACAGCCCAGTTAGGACCATACATTTCATTTACAACTATTTAATAATATAAAAAGACAAGTACTTATTCATTGTTTCGTCATAGATTTAGTCACTCATAAAATTAATCATTTAAATACATTAATAACTTTCTGCCAAAACCACCAACGCTTTATCAAACGCATGGATACCGTGACTTACTTTACCCCTCTCCCTGTAGGTATAATACAGCCTGTTAGATAGAGACAAGGTCCATTTGTTTCTCTTTTTGATGTCTAGAGCAGAGCAGGGATGTTGCAGACATTCGCATCCGCAACCGCGGAAGTTCCGCACAATTTAATTTCAACATCATGCGCATGCGCATCCGCCAAAATAGATGCGGAGTTTATGCGGATGCGGATGTAGTGTAATTCACGACAAGAAAAAAGCCCAAACGGTGCTTACTGCGCGAGTTGTAGATATTTTCGCCATTAGTAAAAATACTACTACTACTATTACTATTACTACTACTATTAGTGTAAATACTTGTTTTTGTCTTAATCAATAATAAAAAAAAAAAAAAAAAAAAAACTTCTTGTCGTTTCTGTGACCAAGAGCAGACGCGTTTTTGATTTGTTCGCAATGATTGTAATTTAGTAAGTATCAGTGTTTGATGATTGCGTGATATCAAAATGGACGTTGATTATTTAAGTTTTTGAGTGTTTTGACCACAAAACCCGCATCCGCGGATGTGGGCCCCCAAATATCCGCATCCCTGGTCTAGAGACACGTGAATATTATTGGTCTCTTTGTATTTAAGAGTCAGAACGAAATAATATTGTCCTATGCCGCCAAGCCTATATTCGGCCTCAGTACCAGAAAGGGACACTTCAAGACATTAAGGCTGTGCATTGGAAATTATCGCTTGCTTAGAAACGCCGTTCTGACTACATTAAGAAACAATAAGGTCTGATTTTCAGATATATGATTCTTGACTATATGATTGTTTATCTGATTTTATCGATACGTGATTGCTTAAAATTTCCTCGATAGAAAAAAAATCCAAAGTTGGGTCTGTATTTTCCTTTTTTTACTCAGCCTACTCAAACGATACATTATTTTACGACACAATCAAGTTAATACTATAGTATTTTATCTCATCTAAAATCTCACTTTATGAAATTTAAATAAAACGTCTCTAAGTTAGGTATTTATCGAATTTTGACCAAAAAAGTAATTCCCGAAGAGTGTTACATCTCTTTTCCTCGTGCGCGGAAGGCATCAGCGTGTCACTGTCTAGGGGGCGTGTTCGACTCAAATCAAGGCATCGCCTTAAGGATGGGTTGCAACAAACCGTAGTAATCGTAAGCGGTGTTCGTTGAAATTTGAATGTATGGAAAATTCGACAAGCTTCTATGGAATGACATCTGCCGGCACAATATGGGCTTCTGACTATTGCGTGTAGCGTCCTGCGAGGAGATTCAGCCTGTCCTGAATTGGTTGAGCAACTGGTGCGCCTACGCATTCCTGTCGAAACTGAAGTTCAACCTTCGACCGCGCAAGCATCTCTTTGACGACCGGTTAGCCTAGTGGGTAGTGACGCTGCCTACGAAGCTGAAGGTCCTGGATTCGAATCCCGGTAAGGGCAAATATTTGTGTGATGAGCATGAATATTTGTTTCTGAGTCAAGTTTTTCTATGTATTTAAGTATTTATATCTATTATATATATCGTCGTCTAGTACCCATAACACAAGCCTTACTGAGCTTACTGTGGGACTAGGTCGATTTGTGTAAGATTGTCCCTTAATATTTATTTATTTATTATTTATTTGTTTATCTCTTACTGGCAGTACCAGAGACACGCACTGTGTCTTGTGCCTGTGATGTTTTGGGAGTAAGTGGATGGATGTATGTGGTGAATGTCTGACGTGCTGTGAAGCGATGGATGACCGCCCCACTTTTATGTTTGATGTAAAATTTGTCCATATGTTCGTTAGTATAGTCATTGTTAATATCATTTTTATGTGTCACTTTTACATGTATAGTGTGTTCTAAATTCCGCAGTGTCTTAGTGTAATACTGTAATGCTGTGTAATTAGTTGGAAATAAATAAATACGTGTAATAAGGCGTGGATAGGCCCCCAACAAGGTGGACTGCTGACCTGTTAAAGGTTGCGGGAGTCCGCTAGATGCGGGTGGCGCGGGACCGGTCACTTTGGCACTCTTTGGGGGAGGCCTATGTCCAGCAGTGGACGTCTTTCGGCTGATATGATGAAATAAATAAATATGTACCGTTGATCGGTCTGTAATATTGTCAACTCACTTCTGCATGAGCTGGTCGTCCACCTCCCTCTGGTTCTGGAGCTGCTGGTACTCCTTGAACAGCTTCTCGGACACGTCCCGCAGCGCGAGCAGGTCCCGCTCGCGCTCCGCGAGGGAGCCCGCCAGGCGGGTCCGCTCGTCCGAGACCAGGTTAAAGCGCCGCTGCAGGTCGTCATGCTCGCGTTTGGCTGTGGAATAAAATAGCACATTACTTCGGCTGGCAACCTCTTTTCACGGCGAGGTATGTATAGTGCTTTTCTCAAACATGCAATTAAATAAATTAATAAAACTCCAAGAAATTAAACTTTAATTTTCATGGCTGAACGCCGTGATCCTGCGCCACAATTTTTGGAATGGAAATTAAAAAAGACCATCTTGCAGGCCTAGGCCTCCAATTTCGTATGAAATGCCATTACGGGTCTCTCGTCTCGCTGCGCCCGAAACGTGACACTTCGAAGCCCATTATCATGGACACAACGTCAATATTTCAATGCATGTTTGAGAAAAGATTATTAAGGTTTGGCAAACGAAAGTTGAACCCACTAAACTCAATTACGCGGCAACACTTAAGAGTCAGCAGCAAGCTCGATTCTTCATACAAACGTAGTTACGTCCTTACTTTAATATAACATGTCACATTATCATGAAATTCTCTAAATATAATGAGGTAAGATATATCTAGGGCTAAAACTAGTTTATGACTCTTAAAATGTTAATAGAAAGAAAATAGAGCGAGTACAAGTTTTGCATTTTTAGACCCCAGAAAGTTGTTCAGTTCGGCGGCCTACTACGACCAAAATATAGTTTAGATTGAAGTCAAAACCTATTTCCGGTGTCGATTAAACTATGCAGTTTGAAAAGAAAAAAGATTTATCAAAATTGATCTTGTAGTTTTAAAATGAGAGCGTAACTACGAAAACCTTAAAATAAATTACAAAAATTTGATGCAAAACTGCAGCGAATTACTCTAGCGCGGGGAACGGTCCGGGGGGGGGGGCGGCGGTACGCACCGCCCTTATCATAGCTACTCCTTGCCGTGCGCTTAGTTTAGTGACAATAGTGACCCATTTGCTGTGCGCGGGAGCGACGTATTGTTTTGGTGAATTATCTTCCTACGATAATCGCGGTCAATTCACGACGTGGACTGATAAAACGGATTTGATTTTTCTTGGTGATACTGGTGGTGTGTGTGATCATACTGATCATACTGATCGACGATCTGTGGCTTTCTTATGGACTTTGCATTTTTATGTTACAAAAATGGATAAACCGGGTAAGTACCTACTTATATGCATTTTAGTCAAGTTCCAAGTATACAAATAAATTATATACATGTAATATGTACATATTATATTAATGTATATGAGTACCTAGTCATTAATCCTTAGTTGACGTGTTATTTAATTTATTTGGTAGGTAAACAAAATTTTAATCTCACAGTAGGTACTCATTCGGTATTAAATAGGTAGGTACCTACGTAAATATCACTTGGATACGTCAAATCATTATGGATATGGCTTTGGTGATATATAGTTTGATTCTTTTATATAGCCAAAACAAAATACTTACTTAGTTAAAAAAAAAAAATACGCTATAAATTTAAATAAGACGAGGATGAACGAACGGACTTTATACGAAAACTACCTATCACACATTATTGCTTAGAAATTTTAATTAGTTTACCTAAGTAGGTACCTATGTAAGTTATAGTATAGTATGCTAAAGTATATAGGATAGGTTTTTTCGTCACTCTCTATAGTAATCTACGTACTTCTATATATCATAATTATATATAGAAATTGGCACTTACCTACCCTTCCACTTTTTTGATCGAGTGACCTGACAATAACAATACTAGGTAGGTATCTAAATAAAAAAATGACGACGCGACAATAGCAGTTGTTTCTCGGTGCTACTTGAACCTTGGTTGTAGGTATTTATTATTTAGGTATGTACTAGGTTCTTACTATATTATGTGCTCAGGTTGGCGCTTGTCCAATTTGTAGATATAAGATGTACAAGGTACATAGGTACATATATTTTTCAACTAAAACTATAAGGGGGCAAACAAGCATACGGTCCACCTGATGGTAAGCGATCACGGGAGCGTATAGACGTTTATAATTACCTATAGTTATTTTTTTTTCTACAAGCGAAAAGGTGTTCAAAGACAAAATTATGGCTATCGGCTCGAAGGAAGAAAAGAGGACCGGCTCGTCGTCAAAAAGAAAATATAAATCCTAATAGGTAAGTTATAATAAGGCTATAAATTCAAATTTCATTTATTTATGGACCAACTAGGATCATTGTTGTAAGTAGGTACTTTTTACCAAAAATAAAAACAATAATGTATGATCTTTTTTTATTTCCTTCAATACACCAAATCTTCAATGTGAATAAATATTTATAGGGCCTACCCTATAAATATTTCATTATTTATTTATTTTATTTTAGAATCCAGATCTTTTTTCCTAGGAACCTATTCCTAGGAAAAAAGATCTGGATTCTAATTAGTGCGTATTTTTATTGATCATAAGCAGTGATCGGTTTTTTGGATTCGACATGGGGTGAACGACCTCAATCATTATGTTAGTATGGATATGCCCCGGGAATCCGGGCTTCATACATCAAGTCAACGTGGGGCTCGATCCAACTTAGAATAGTTTCATCCTTAGGGAAAGAATTAGGTTTTCGCGGCATGCCAACTAGTATGTAACACTGCCTTACGGTCTAGTACTCTCCGAGAATATTCCAATCATACGCGAATCAAAAGTTCAATTAGAGTAAGCCACAGTTGTCGTATAAGATAATCTCAGAAACAAGTCGATGAAATGAAAATTGAACCATAAATCATAGTGCGCGAACTTAACGTGGATACTTATTTATTGGATCGCCTTTGAGCTATAAGATCTATGTATTTGCACTTATACGATAACCTGTGACCTAATATTATACAAATGCCTAATATGAAATGTCAATGTCAAGATTTTGAAGTATTTTTTCCATCATGATAGATATATAAGCTAATAATATATTTTGCTTAAAATAAAGTGTAGAGATAAGAAAAGAATAGAAGTTTATGTCTCAACTGGTTGGCATGTAAGAGTAAAGAATTCCTTAGAGATAATTTAAATTGTTTTATTTTTGTACGGTTTGTTCGGTATCGCGGAAAACTGTCGTATCTATATTAACTTTTCTACTTGATATCCCGCGAGGGAGAATCCAAATAACCGATCACTGATCATAAGATATTGGACACCTATTTTAAAAATACACACAACCGAACATAGAACCTCCTGCTTTTTTGAAGTCTGTAAAAATGACGAAGTTATGGCGCGTAGATAATCCGCGTGACTTCACAAACGTATGAACCGTGTCGTTACGCGCACTTATAACTTCGACATTTTTTGTTTAGTGACCAAAAGAAAAAATACGTGTCTAATATTTTTGATCATCTATAATACGGATTTTAGAGTTACTTATTTAAAAATAGTTTAAGTACTATCACTGTAATAAGCTTGTTTTGGGAAAAAGACTGACTGTTAAGTTTCTTGCGGCGTTTCTTCTTGACAGTGGTCTCTGCAGAAGCGCTGGTAGGGCTTGACTTATAAAAGTGCCCTTTACTTGGCGGCCTACTTGCAGAATAAATATTCATTTATTTCATTTATAACAAAAATAGTGGTAGTGGTATCTGAAAATCTGCTATGCAATTATGGCACTAGGTTGTTAAAATGACAAAACCTGGTATATTGTATGTTATACTTATGTTACTAGTTACTACTATTGTTGGCACATCAAAACTTGTAGCCTGTACTCTACATTTACGTTTTTAGTAGGTTAAATAATCAGTTAAAATTTGCCTAGCCGTACTTACGCACTGTATAAACTGTATTGTTATCTCGCTATGGAGATGTTCTACTGTTATATTTTATTTACCGCAATAATTTCGCCGTTGTATGAAGATATTTTACTGCGATATTTTAACTGCGACATGTATAGCTCCGCCTCCCCGCGTGCTCTCGCTTTACTGCTAGCGCCCTGTCTCCCTCTAGGTGAAACAACAACATTTTAAAGCGTAAGCGCGCGATCTCAACGCGGAGTTGAGCGGACCTTGCTGCGGACTCTTAACGTCATACGCATACATTTTTAAACCCCCGACGCAAAGAGAGGAGTGTTATAAGTTTAACGTGTGTTTCTGTCTCGTAGCTCCCAGACGGATGGACCGATTTGAATGCGGTTTTTTCTGTGTCATAGATAATTTTATCCCGAGTGTTCTTAGCCATGTTTCATGAAAATCTGATCAGCCGTTTTTGAGATATTGGACTTTGAAATGAAAATGTCGGGTGTTTTTCAACTTTTCCAAGTTGTAGTTATGATCAACAGTGTTACTTTTAACGTTACGTTAACTTGTTATTTACACACGTTCATTCACAGGCTACAGGCTATGTGACCAATGGGACCATGGACATATAAGTAAAGTAAAGTAAAAATTTATTACCAGAAAGATTCAGTACAAAAAATGCAAAGTCGATGACCCCACACTAGGCTAGGCCTGTATCGTGGAAGTCAAACGTAAACCAAACACATAGAATTGACCGAATAAAGTGCGGACCGTAAATCAAAGTTAAAACAAACATAGGATATATGTAACTTTTGACAGCAGTTTTTAAATATTAGCATGTAAACTATATTATCTTAAGACATTAACTTTAGCAAAAAAATGTGTGTGGGTGTGTGGTGTGTGTGTATGGTGTGTGTGTGTGTGTGTATGTGTGCGTGCGTATGCTTGAGTTAATGTGTGTAAAATGTAAAATTGTAAAATGGTGCGTTAGATTTGATGTTCGTCCTACATAAATTAGAGATACACGGATTGGTAAAATTTAGCTTAAAATAGAAAGTATACTTTCCGACTTGTTGTAGTCCCATGTAAGCAACAGGTTCCGAATACGCTTTTTGGCCTCAAAAACAAAGCAGTGCCGAATATCACACGTCCTAATTACTAATAATAATATAATACTGGACATGCTATACATGATGCCACTGCCACGAGGGACGGAAAGGCTCTTAAGCAGCTAAATTAAGAAAAGTGCACAGCGCCGCTAAAGAAGTTTTCACTTCAATAAAAGATTCCGACGAAGCGAACCTCGTCCTATTTTGAAGTCTGTTAAAAATAATAAAAAGTAGTTGACCTACCTACAATACGCTTCGATATAAATTTCCGAAACGACATCCTCACATAATTCAAAGTCACAATTATACACACACATTCACGCACAACCTCATGATACTGGTCACTAACTGCACAACGAAAACACCCATTTAATATAACAGTCATTGTATAACCGTAATATCAGTACAACATCGTAGCAATTACATTATCCTTCCTCCTAGGGGTAAATAGCGATACCTAATCCGTATACCAATCATCATTCTCGCAGCTTTATTCCCGGTTGTGCCTGTGCAATGGGATTACTTCATTCATGTCGGCAAGATGTTGTAAAATTTAAATTCGTATAACGGTGTGCGAACAATTAATAGTACATTACTACAGAGGCCGGGAAGTAAGGGGTTGCCGGCCGAGTACATACAGGGTGATTCAGGAGACGTGAGCAGGATCAACCCTACACATACAGTTAATGTTAATGGATCTTTTACCATCGTAATTAAGTTAAACGCCCACAGTTTTTTTTTTACATTTTGTGTAAAAGTTTCATTCACAATAAATCATGGTCACCCTACACAACTAAAAAAAAATTCACGTTAATCTTACCAATGCTGGTACGACTGAGTAGCTTATAAACTATTGTATCCGTAGGGTTGATCCTGCTCATGTCTCCTGAATCACCCTGTATAGACGCCCGTGCGTAGCGAGGTCGGATAATTATGAGGCTGGCAACCCCGTTTCACGCCGATAAAGGTACATAGTGCATTTCTCAAACATGCAATGAAATAAATAAAAAAAAAACTCTGAACGCCGTGATCCTGTGCCACAAATTGTGGACTGGAAATTAAAAATACCATTTTGCAGGCGGGTCTCTCGTCTCGCTGCGCCCTAAACGTGACACTTCGAAGCCCATTATGAAGAACACAACGTCAATATTTCATTCCACGTACGTACGGAACGTATATACGTTCCGTGAAACGTCATTGTGTGCGATACGCTGGACAGCCCTTGGTTACCATAGACCAACGTAGTTTCGCGCCAAATTGACAGTGGGATAGGCCTAGCGTAATGTAATGATTGATAGCCCACACAATAAACATATCTAAGAGCTAACTATGTAGGCTGGGAGTCGGAGGATTCGAGAGAAACCAAAGAATGCCAACTTAAATTACAAAAAGATTAAATAAATCAATTAAAATTAATTAATAATTATATTTACAGGTGCCTCATGGTCGATGTGAGAACCAAGAGTGACGAACACTAGTCTTTTTGGGAAACGGGGCACGGTGTTGCGAAATGCAGAGTCGGCACCACCTGCATGGCCACTTGGGCGGTCGCTGGTTATGCAAGCATGGAACAAACTCTTTAAAAGTTTTCGATTAAAAAAAACACATTTAAATCCTTTCATCCATTTGGGAGCAACGATGCCACAAACAACCATACAGATACACATGTATAACTTATAGCACTCCTCGTTTTTGTCAGGGGTTCACTATACGATGTATATATCCGACAAGTAAAGGAGAAAGTTAGGCCCCTAGCACACGGCATATTTTAAACGCGCAGACGACGCGCGTTTCCCTACTACCATCGGCTGGGCAGTAGGGAAACGCGCGTCGTCTGCGCGTCTAAAATACGCCGTGTGCTAAAGGAAATGGCAGAGGCCAGAGACGGCTGGCGATCGCTCCACCGACAAGAGATCTAGCCTTAAGTTAAAGAAGAGGGGACACAACTTGGAGCCATCTCTAAGTTCTCTAACCTCACTCACAGTCTGCAAATTAGAAAGAGGAGGTAGTAGTTCTCGTCGCCGCGTCGCGTTCGATGCAGAGGCGTCTGTACCTATGGTGCAGGGTGTGCGTTGCACACGGGCGCAGCGGTCCTAGAGGGCGCCGAGCGCCGCCCGCTTGACGATGCGCTTACTAGGGGACGCTATAGAGTAATGTTTGCACACGGGCGCTCCATGGGCGCATAGAGACGCCTCTGGTTCGATGTGCTAGCCTCAACAATGACAGCCAAATCGTCATAGACTGATCACATTCAGTGAGAAATCCCAGAATTACGTTCCGATGACTAGACTCAATACAATAGGCCTGGTTTTCATACTGGTATACATTAAGTACAATAATGTCGTCAAAATGACTACTGGATGCTCAGGAAAACCCCCATTATTTCCTATAGAATGAGTTCGTATTTTGTCCATTTCCTACCTCTTGTCAAGTAATCACTCTTTTTTAGGTCACGGCATGCTGACTTGAATTATTTCCATCACGTCAACTCCAGCTTTAATGTATTCTACTACATCTGCGCCTTAGGTTACTTTTCTGATTGACTTGAATTTTACTCTATCTCTATAAGTGTCAGCACGGCTAGCACGCGACGGCGCGCGAGCTCTCTCGATTTTTCTCGCACTATCCGTCATTCTCTTATTAGAACACTGAGAAGAAGAGGTGTAGCGCGATAAAAATCGAGAGTATGTCGCGGCCGTCGTGTGCAGTAGATAATTTTACTCTATTCCTCTCTGACACACTTTCAGTTACGTTATCCAGACTTCTTTAGGGTACAACCGGGAAAATGGTAGGAGACTATTTTTTTGTGGTAAACATATATCGGGCAAGCTGAGTCATCCCACAAAATAACAGGAAAATTAAAGCTAAAAGCGTAGAGAAAAGGCTAGAACTAAAATTAATATAATTGAATTCATTTAAATTTATAGCCTTTGATTCCTCCGTTTTTTAAGTTTAGTTTTTTTTTTATACTAGCTTCTGCCCGCGATCTCGTTTATATTGTAGCTCCATACATACTTTCACCTCCTTATGGCTAGCCCTAAGGAGGATTGATTTCCGGGATTCAAACTATCTCCATACCACATTTCACCTCAACCAGTTCAGCGGATTAAACGTGAAGACGTAGCATGCAGACAGACAGATAGTGTAAGTGGCAAACAAGCCTACGGCCTACCTGATGGTAAGCAGACACCCATCAGTAGCTGGAGGTCCCGGGTTCGAATCCCGGTAAGGGAATTTATTTGTGTGATGAGCATGAATATTTTGTTCCTGAGTCATGGATGTTTTCTATGTATTTAAGAATTTATTTATCTACATAAGTATGCATATTGTCATCTAGTACCCATAGTACAAGTTTTGCTTAGTTTGGGACTAGGTTGATTAGTGTAAGATTGTATCAAAGTATTTATTTATTTATTTATGTGTTAATCTTGTACATTGGTTGCCTAGGCATAAGCCTCCAGCCCTCTGCATTCCAGTCTGTCCCTTGCAACACTGCATGAATATTTAGGCGTCATTTTATGACATTGTCTAAAATAAAGTTGCATCAGAGCATAGCAGTCTTCGCATTCACTGCCAACAATTTCCTACGCTTGGGTCCAGTTAATGTACAGCCCCATAATCCGAGTCCACTTATCTTTCTTTATCTCTTTTTGCATAGGTTAAAACGAGACAGAGATATAAAGAACAATAATATCATGGAAGAACTGTATGTTCTTTAGCGATAAGACCACCTGTTTTTGCATTGTTTTATATTTTGTTTATAGTTTTATTATCTTTGTGGTGCACAATAAAGTACATTATTATTATTAATATTATGTAGAGGAAAGCACCTGAAGTGTAGAGCACCCTCCTAGAAGGTCCCTGCCGCTTAAAGTGTTGAGAAACAATTACTACAGATTTTTTAGACTGAAGAATCATCATGCCTTTATGTGGATGTCAAAATAGTTCAATCAAATGTTGATTTCGAGATGTAAAACCCTGAGTATAAAAGTTAGCTAAGCATAAGAGGGGTTAAGTGAGTACATGTAGTGAGCTAGACACCAACTAGCACCAATGGTGTAAGGCTGTGAACCTCTTGTATGCCGACGTAAAAAAACAAACAAATCATGACCTTGAAGTTTAAGTTGTAAGTTTAAACCGTTCTGGACAGATCGAGAACAA
Organism: Epinotia ramella; assembly: GCA_947578815.1. Lineage (NCBI taxonomy): Eukaryota > Metazoa > Arthropoda > Insecta > Lepidoptera > Tortricidae > Epinotia > Epinotia ramella. The sequence continues at coordinate 2,304,435 of OX388221.1, forward strand.
GGCATACAAAAGGTTAAAGCTATTATAGGTAAAAAAGTAGGGACCGGCTTGCATATTGTGTCAAGTGCAAAAATATGTATCAATTTAATCTTCTCATGAATATGTAACGAAACATACAAACTTACCAAGCTACAATCTCACTCACACTCTTTGAAGTATTTAGTACAGGTAAGTCATTTCGAGAAATCAGTGGTCAATAATTAATAACACAAGCATGCTATGGATATTAAAAATAGCAAGCAATCTAGGTACCTATACTTATTGGCATGTCATTTGCATTTTGTTATGAATCACACAAAGGGGAAACTAAAATCCGCAACAAAAATGTTCAATTTGAGGAAATATTGCGAAATAATAGCCAACAAACATACTTGTCGAAAGATAAATTACACGTTTAAATATATAGAATCGCTTTCGACAGCTAAAGTTTAAGTACCAATGTAAGTGTTAAATCTTGGCCAACAAGTTACCTTGGTGTTCAAAAGTAGGTCAAAAGGAAGTTAAAACGAAATAAAACGCTTTAAAATCGATAAATAAGAGAAGCAGGCTCGATAAGGAACTAGTAATTGCATTTAAACGACCATACAAAGGTAAACGTGATAAAAATAACATTACCTTGTTCGACAACTTGAGGTTAAACATAATATCGAAGACGAAATCTAAAGACCACACGTATTATATTATGTTAACTTGTAATTTATGTTAAATCTGATGTTCATATATTTGAATTTCGCAGTTTAAGTAAAAAAAAACAATCACAAGAACACATTAAATTACATTTTCTTTGTTGTCAAACAAAAACTTTGACTTGTTTTGACATTTGATTTCAATGGCCGATTGGCCAATTTTGTAATTAAAAAAAATACAAATAGAGATGCCCTGTTTATCAAAAGTATTTCAATTTATCGATCTTTAAAAATAAAAACAAATGATCGTTTTTCGTTGAAACAAACAAGTTGTTTCTTGATAGTTGTTATGCTTGAAAGGTTTGCTAATGATTCATTGTTATGTAGTGCGCAGTTTGTAGAATAACAGGTATAAGTCAGATCAATAAATATAAAGAAAATCCATAACTGTCTAATACAAGACACCAAAGTTGTGTGCTAATTCATAAAAAAATATGAGTCGCTCCAAGTATGGCTGAAAAACTTTAAGAATACGTAATACATATGCAACAGGTTATCATCTGATTCACTGTCATAATCCGACAAATACGCGAATAGGATTTCCACTCATGTTTTCTTTTTGCAAACCTGTCAAGACCGAGCATGCGCAGTGGCGATTTTAATATAAAAAATACTTAAACAAAACATACCTTTTTCGGACTTGAGTAGACTGGATTTGTGTTTTCTTTCGGCTTCTTCATATCTGTTTTTCCACTTTTCAACGTAAGTTGAAGCGACGATGTTCGCTTCCTTGGTGTGGTGCGCGTCGGGCGGCGTCATCCTGGCCGCTGTCGCGCGCGGGATCCTCGTGGCCGCGCCGCCCCCCGGACAGAGCGAGACAGAACTCCGCAACGCACACGGGCTGTTGCTCGCGATCGCAAATACATTATCACCGTTCCTTTTAATCATTTTTGCATTCGATTTTTACCGCGAACAAACGCTCGCCTCGCATCACGTATGCACTCACGTGGCCCGATCAACAGGCTGGCGGAACACTAAACTAATTGGCGAAATTCTTTGTTCTCGTTGAGGAAAACACCGCGATTACACGTTGATGGTACAGTCGGTCTGTAATCAGAGAAATTGTAAGAGCGTAGAACGGCGTTGAGTGTCAGAGTGCAACTAAAGTTAACTTGTGCTTGTGATATGATAATGAAACATCGTCTTTGTGAGTCACACCGGGGCTTATGTTCATTGTTTACGTTAGACGCTTGCCTCATATGTGGTGTTCGAGCCTTCGTAGTCTCGTCATAGAATTTAGTAGAAATTAATCATGCATGGGCACGATAGGTGCTGATTGTGTTATCAAGTTATCATACCACCTTTATCCCTTACGTTTATCAGTTATTATGCAACTGGAATTCTATTAATACTCAGTTTAAAGCGAATGTAATCATCGATTCGTCGAAAATTTCTATTTACCCAATATACCTACCTATCAACTCAAGATTTCCTGTTGATGTTTTTTTTTTAGTAAATAAGGTGTTTATTAAACATGTTTTCATTTTTATTTATAAATGTCGCTAGTGATAGATTGCGTAGTAGTTTTTTCTATGAATACAGTAGTTTGGTATTAGCTAATACTAGTAGGTGTCGTTATAGTATAATAAATGTTAGAACATGTTAAACACGTAAAGCATCGATCTTAATGAATTACTACCAAGTAAAATAAGATTTATGCCCTTGCAAAATTAAATAATACGTAATAAAATTTGCCGTGTTATAAGAAACTTTTCATTAGGTATTAACGTATAAAAAAATCGATTTATCTAATGGAACTATAGCCGGTAGTTCACCGCCGTCAGAAACAATACAGATTAGATTTAGCGATAGTATAACAATACCTCAGTAAGTAAGTATAGCCAACACACAATCACAATTTATACACAGCACAAAGAATGGCCACAAACAATATAAAACAGCGAACACCGAAAAACAAAACACTGCTGTCAAAGTCCGCACCGAAAACGCACTGAAAGCATTTGGTCCAAGTATGGCTGACGGGAATTCTAAATTTAAACTATTTCCAATGAACGACACCCAACGACTGGCCTATAACGACAAGGCGAACCGTGTGGGACGTCGCGACTTGTAAAGTGATTTAATTGCTCAGACTTGACAATACCGGACTTAATTAGACCTTTGAGAGCAAAACGACCGATATGCTTAGCTAAGGTCGATAAACTGTTTTGTAACGATATGAAAAGCACAATTAATCATGAGAGACTAAACGTCCCACTGCACAGCATACGGCATTCATTGGTGAGAGTATCTGGGCCATTCCCACGCAGAGCCAGTGCAAATAATGGACATCACTTGTTATAAGTACTCAGGCTAGACGTAGTTTTGTTCAAATATATAGAGCACTATAGCGTGATCCTGATTTCCTGAGACATCAGCTTAAGCCTAAAGAATACGAAATTATCAATAGATAATTTGCACAACAAACTTATTTGGTTATCCTTTCAAATTAAAGTTCCCAAGGTATTCGCTATTGAGAAGCACGCAATCAAACAAAAAAAGTCAAGGATCGGAACAGCCAAGCAAGCCGTATACAAAAACTTGGTCGGGTCTTACAAAACTTTTCCATATTTAGAAATTGGTGTCAGTACGAGTTGTGCGGAGTCTGCAAGTAGCCAAGGCAATCCGATTACGACCTTACAATGGCAACGTATTTCATTAAGCAAGCTTAATGAAATACGTAAAGGTTTTTCAAACTGGTAAAGGCTTTTCAAACTGGTCAGTGAACTACTTTAATGTCGCTGGGATAAAATATAAACGAGGTACCTACTGAGGACAATGAGTTGAAGTTTCATAATAACGATCGATCGATCTCAAGACGATATACGTATTTTTTTTTTAGTTAGGTGTAGCGTAGTATAAGCACCGTGACACTTAAATGCATCTGAAACGAGTAGAGCAGAGCAGGGAAAGTTTCAGTCACGCCAATAATCGAAAATCCAAATAAAAACGCCTAAGATTAGATGGTGGCAACGGCAATGTCTAGCGGCGGCTAAATTTAGCCAAGAAACTCTTTTTCTTGTTTTTCTTCAACCCTGAGCTCAATGCTGAGATTGCTGAGTAAAGGTCTTTGCCATTTTAGTCCATTTTGTGCGGTGTTGTGTTTTCCTCATCCAATCTTTCCCAGGCACTCGTATTAAATGGTCAGTCTATCTCGCGGGCTGTCTTCCTGACATATTTTCTATGTTGATTAGTTTTCAAACTACCAGTAATCGAACCACGTGCCCGTGGAGGATCACCAGCCAACAAGACAAAAACAAGCTCAAATTCGCCTAAACGCCGCACGAAATCGTGTTCAGTGTAGGATGCGGATGAGGAGAGGGCCGACCCCAACTTAATGAAACTACCGGCCTAAAATAAGGAAATAAGAAGATAATACACCTGAAATGTATTTCAAAGATTATTTACACTGATGTGTTATGTTCACCTAAATAATTTCATAATAAATTGTTACCACAGAAATACATTTTTACACCAATTAACAGACTTGCAGCACCAAATTCCGTTTAAAAAAAACGAAAATAAAGTCTTACACACACGTGCGATCGTTAATCGCTCATTCAGAGTCCTTTAACGTATTATTTTTATGAGCGAATAACAAAATTAAACAAGGTCGGCACATTCACCCCTGCAACCTATTTATGTTCCTGTTATCCTGGTACCGAACGACGTTAACATCGTAACAGCGTGGGATTACGCGTTGTAGACAGGAATGGCAGTTACTTTTATAAAGAATATGAACTTAAGACGTGTTTTATATTTATTACTATTACAAAAATGTTTCACGGCGTCAGTGTCAAATATATCACACATACAGGCGTTTAAAATTTCTTAGTAAGTTTTACAATGTTGTGGTAAATAATAATTTCTGGAATTTAATAACACTTAAAACAACATCACAATAAGTCAAAATATAAAAAAATACCGTTTCCTTAATAAACCGTTAAATAAAATCTAATCTAATAATATGTACTTCGTCAATAAAACGTTACTCAATTATTTGTAAATTTGGCGCGCAGTTTTCTCTTTAGACTAAATGACGAAGACGGGACTACCTTAATTGTTCAATTGTTTTATTCCAGCTACCTAGTTATTTAGTTTAGTACTTTAGCGCAATTAAAATACATGCTCAATATAACTAGAAGTTCCACATAAACGAATACATTTTGCCCCTATAATCTTGTTAATACTAAAATAATGCTTAATCCTATAATTTTGCCAATCCATTTTATTGTAAGTAAGAACCGCATGATTTTTCCAAATAAATAGCATTCATGAACATATTTATAATCTAAAAAAAGGAATGACAAAATGAGAGACATAAATATTTGAAGAAGAAACATAGGATTTAATAGAATTTGCCGAATACTTACTTAGCCAGAACAGCTCTATATAAATGTGTATTCTATCCTTGCGTCAGCGTGGGAGTTAGTCTACAGTAGAGACAGTTTATTGCGACAGTTTTTATTATCCCGTTTACGTAGGTGTAGCGTGTAGCAAATGAAGCGACAAGATACAATCGCCCAAACGCCTAGCATTAGTCTTAGAAACTGAATTGCGACTTTAGTTTGTCTTTTGAATCTGTTTCTGATAATTGAACGATGTGAGGAAGGAACTACTCGTAAAGGGAAATCTAGAAATGTCTAATAGAGATAAAAAGAGAAAAATTAAGGAAATTGCTTAAGGTAATTGGTTAATACATGTATAAATAAATAAAAAGTCTCAGCTACTGCCAAATCTTAAGCTTAACAAAATGACAACGCACTTTGATGCCTTCTTATCATGTATCACAGTAGGTAGTGAATGATAATGAATACCTTCTTACGATATCAGCTTGTGGACCTTCTATTGACGGTTTTTTGCTGTTTGGGACGCATGAATGTCGTAACGTTCAAACACTTTATTTAGCCTTCAAATGGTATTGTCAGGATAAAATACAGTGCCTAGAGCAGCTAATTAATCGATAGACTTTTCAAGGCGCAAGGCCACCTATTATTCCCCGGCTAGCAGGTTCAGCCGATTAACTTTACGTCGACAATGACAGACAGCACACGGACAATAGGGGTTTGAGCCTATTGTAACGGGCTTATGGTACACTTATTTTAAAACAATACCAGAAACCAACTGCAATATATGCTTACTTTTTATGATAAGAAATAAATACTAGTTTGTAACGAGTTTTTCTGCTTACCTACAAATATCGTAAGAGACATCATGGTTTGTTATTCCGTGGAAAGAGATTAAGTACCTACTTTTAAAATTGTATTGTATGTGCGTCTGAGAAGAGTTTTATCGAGTCTACAAATAAATATGTAGAGTTAAACCATCTTATCTACCTTAGACCGTTTGGATAATAGTTTTGAAGTTTCATAAGTTTAGAACTAATCGAACGAAATAAAACAAATAAAAACTCGTTCTCTACTATATATTAATATATTAATATATATATATTAATTTGAACCTTGTTTTCTTTGTATAGGCACCAAGGACTCAGGGCTAAAGAGATTATATATTATTTCTCAAATTCCATTGTCTACTGAACTCGGTGCTCATCGGATTGCAAATTTTCATCATGAGTTCTAGAACTATAAAATAAAATGCGAATGCAACGCTAGGGAAGGGAAATACGTAAGTTTTGACCTCGACGAGTGCAGTAGGTACGCACCGCTCCCCACCATTATTATTCAATAAATCACTGATTTATAACTGTAGGTACGTTTACGTTATATAACGCATAACGGTTGTAAGCCGTACGCAGAATAATAAGCGTGCCCAATTTTGACCCAGCACAGTTAAAGAGTTGATTAATATGGTTGTATGATAAGCGTAATGGATATACTTTCTTTTCGCTGGAGTAATTAATATTGTACCGGAGAAATGACATTGATAGATGCGTGATAGCTTGTTTGGCAACTATGGGAGTGACTGTACACGTCCTGTTTATATAATTGCTCAGCGAGAGCCAACAGCACTCCTTGCGAATTCTCAACACAATTACCGATATTTCAAAACATTATATTCTAACTCTCATTGTCCTACAAAGTAAAATAGTGACGTCAGCGTTTATGGATTTTATTCGTAATACGAGACGCGTTAAATTAAGACAAATATTTTGTTCACTTTCTGAAATACTACATTTATTGAAATTGTTTACTATAATATTTCAGTCTAGAAATAAATATACTTTATATAACCGCAATCGGCTTGCGATTATGAACTTGGTAGAAACGCCCGCCAGTCAACCGACATCCTTCACCAGCTGTTTGCATATAAGGTTTCAGTCTGATATCACTGCAACTTTAATCAGTGACGCGGTTTAGTTTAAAACTCTTGCTTCTTCGTAAAAAAATCACAGGGAGTGGTGGATGTTAGCGACACAATTAACAGCAAATACAAGTTTGTAGGATCATAATTTAATGTGATCATTACGTTACGGTAATCATCCGGCCGGTAGATTACATTACAAACCAAATAAAACTAACCGAATATGATACGCTACACTTGTAATGCAAGAGAAAGTCAAAATTTGTATTGAATGAATGACGAATTCATTGACTACAGTCTTCTTTTAACTGCAGGACACGCGCAAAGCGTAGATTTATAACCTTATTAGCTTTTTTCTTTTTTTTATTGCTATATGTATATTATTTCCTTAGAACTGTACTTTGGTACAACAAGATGACAAGTATACGAATTACGAGTACACTTCTAAAGAACTCAGTTTCTGTAAATATTGTTTAAAATAACACATTTGCATATAGTTACTTGTTCCAACGGCAGTTCATGGACCAGTCAAAGAATGACTAAAACAATGAAGTAACAACTAACAGCATTCACAATCATCATTATGTAGTTTCACGTGACGCATTATTTTTCTGTAAATACTTCACAATGTTTTACCAGGAAATATTAATTTAAATATATTTAATTTAAACTCAGAATGCAAGTAGCAATACAGTTAGACATGTTATTAAAAAAGTAGGCTAAAGTCATGATATGGATACAAATGTTTTTTCTACCTGAATCTTAATCCTTTATTCGTCTATCTATACCTACTTACCAGAAATATTGGAATGTAAATACTGTGATTAAATCATTTTATTATTATTTCTCAAGAGCAATGGAACCTTTTACTTAATGAGATTAATTGATAAACACGTTTCTGTATTTTTTACAACTAGGCTTGAACTGTATTTTAATTTAATTTTGCCGAACAAAGGCTTTAATAGATGGAGTTTGCTGTAGAGGATTTAGCATGCAGAGAAGGAAGTTTTCATAAAACTTAACAGTCCCGTTTCGTCTATTATGCTTACACATAAGGCACATCATCAATCGTTAAATTACGTGAACAAATGTTTCTATTGAATTTAGTGTTAAATAACGGAAACTACAACATGAATAGTCTAACCACAATAGTCCAACCACAAAAACAGTTGTAGTAAACGTTAGAAGATGAGTCAGTTCGGACGACGTATTGATAACGACGTTTATTAATATCTGGTAAAGTAAAATTAGATCCCCGTCAAATTTAAGAATGCAGTCTCCCCGATAACGTTTATCTATAAATAAATACATTAACTTCGATTAAAAGTATCTGTACTTCAAGCAACAACAAATAAGTCAACAATCCCAATTTTTCTGTAATGCAAGTAAAAAATAAATGAAATCAAACAAATAAAATTTTGGGTAATTGAAATAGTTGAATACCTACTATTTACTAGGAAAAAAAAAGTTTTATTTACGTGTTATAACCGAATGGTATGCCAGTTTCATCGAATAAAAATGAACTGCATCTTATTTAGAGCTCCCGAGGATGCATTTTGTTGAGAGCGAGGGAATTTGTTCCTGAAGCTGTCAACACGGCGAATCCTCAAACATATCAAGGGTCGGCAACGCCCATGTTACTCTTTTGGAGTTGCATGCGTCTATAGGCTGCGGTGTCCGCTTACAATCAGGCGAGCCGTACGTTTGTTTGCCACCGTCGTATTTTTTGACAGATTTTTTGTCGCTGCTGCTTTTGGTACTTACTTCTCTGGATATCTCTAGTTTATTGTTGTTTTAAATGATGATTCATGGCTGATGTCTGCATGATAATTATTTGAAAGAACGCGGGGCGGGGTCAAAACGAATTGCTGTTTATTTTATTGATAAAACCTTTTGATTCGCTAGGAAAGAAAGAATGAGAAAATTGTAGTGAATGCCAGCAATTTTGTACTGCAATAATTACTATTAAACGACTTTAATGATGCACTAAAAGTATGGTATGAGCAATTTGTTTTGCCGTGAATCAGCGTCAATTACCTGCTGATAGTATTATTTAACTAATAATTAGTTAATTATAACAAAAACAAAACCGGTAAACAAAAACGTTAACGGTTAGCTAAAAAAAAAACAACTAACACCTAATCGTTTTTACGAACTACAAAATTGTAAGACTGGTACCATCTGAGTCATTGGAAATAGCGGAGAAAGACTCAACCAATGTTTTACTCTTTAAAAAAATACAGATGTATGATTTAGACTTAAGTAGTGTGTTATTTGAATTTTATCGATATACTATCGACCTTATATAGTTCACGCCTCTAGTATTTATTTATATTACTGACATTGACACTATTTGACACTGAAGAGGGCCGAAATGGAAAGCGAACCATTTAAATTTTGTACACGATTAGCGTATCCTTTTGAAGTTAATTTTAATATTAACCACTGATAGTTAAAATAATAATTAAAACTTCAATGAGAAAATAAAATAAAATAGAAATGTGATGAAGTGAAGTGTTACTACCGCTGCCATCTAGCGTGAAATTGAATAACTTTTTGAAGTTCCACGGTAGAAGATGCTCGGTATCCACTGGAACATTTATTTAAAACTTTATAGATGGCGTTGCCAGTATCAAACATTCTATTCTTTGCGACAATCGGAATTTATATTTATAAAAGCTTTTATTTACTTTCACTATTCGTATGTATATATGTATGTATGCAAATCGTCTTTCAAAATGTGCGAACCATTTTCAGCTACTTGCCAGTATCCGATTTAGCTGAGATTTGGCACACAAAGTTATGTTCGCGCAACGCAATAGGTACCTAATATTATGGCATTCTAGCGAGCTGATCTGATGATGGCGAGGCATAGCGGCTCCTAAACAAAACCCGTCGCGTTTGGGCTGGGAACAGCTACCGACCGACTCTACAGCTCATATTTCTCAACCAATTCTCGTGAAGTAGTGAGCAGGTTCAATAATTAATTAGTTTAATTACACACAACTTTATTGCCGATTTTTATTTAGAAATTTAATAATAATAATAAACCATTTAAGTAAACCATTTATTTCAGGATTCTAAGGCCCATAGCAACAAATGACTTAAAGCCTAACATTCATACAATACCTACATAATGTATAATAATTTACTTTAAAAACAAAGTTTTAACCGACTTCAATTTAGTACTCCGCCAAAGCTACCACCAAATTTATGATTTCCGGGTGTAAGTAAATACACGAGATATAATAGAAAATACCAAAATCACTACACGCGTGCCTAATATAATTGACGAGTTCCCTCAATTCCTCATGGATCCCATCATCCAATCAATGAGGGAGTTCTGAGGTAACAAAAAAAAAAAGACCGGGTTGCACTCCGGGAGTGCCGGCAGAAGTGAAAACTCAATAACATTGTAACAGTTTTTCGATCAGGTCGCGTGACATCTTACGGTGTCACCCCAAAAATGAATTTGACGCAAAATAAACAAGGCGGACGGGCCGCGGGCGCGTTGGGTGCGACGGGCCGCCAGCTCGCCCGTCGGCGCGCCGATGGGCGGCGGCAAGCACAATACCAATTTGTTTTTGCCATTGCCAAATATTTTTCAAAGCTTTATCTCTTTAGGAATAACGTCTAAATTCGAACTATTCGAATTTGCAAGAACGGCAGACGGAGGTGGCGACCAAAATATCAATTTGTTTTTGCCGTTGGTAAATATTTTTCTAAGCTATCTCTATAGGAATAACGCCCAAATTCGAACTATTCGAATTTTCTCAATAGCAAAACGGTGAAGGACGCGTTGGTATTATTACAAATTTATTTGCAGAATATGCTATTGCAAAAAGTGTTTAACGGCTTTATACTGTTACGAATAGCGTTCAGTTTTGAATGAAGTCGAATCGGCTAGCATCAAAAAGTGACCTCCTTCACATCTGACGTCACAAAACTCTGTCGCGTATTTAACAATTTTTCCCCATCCCAAAAAATGCTCAGCGCCGCTAAAGAAGTTTTCACTTCAAAAATAAAACCGAATTGAGAACCTCCTTTTTTTTGAAGTCGGTTAAAAACTATGGGCCGTATTCATAAACGTTCTACAAGCCTATTTTAATTTAACTAAAATGGCGTTAAAATTCGTGTGTCTTTATCTGTCACGATGAAATTTGTGTTCGTCAGAAAGGGACAAAGCATATATTATTTTATTTAGCGGAGGCATTTTGAGTTTTATGAATAAGGGGGTAATTATTTAGGCGACGAAACAGCGTGGCTCCGTTGCGTCGTCAAGTCCGATAGTAAAGGGACATGTTCTAGAGCCACTAGTTATTATGAATACGACAAATTATTCGTCATACCACGTTTGTTCCATGTTAATGTAGGTATGTATGTGTGTGTATGTGTGTATGTGACCGGATTTTTATGATTAGATTCGATTCGACGGTGGCAAACAAGCGTACGGCCCGCCCGATGGTGAGCGGACACCGCAGCCTATAGACGCATGCAACTGTTTGTCTTTATCTTATTCCCAGTATTCCACGGGAATCAAAACCGCTTCCCACACGCCCCAGTGCCTATAAGTACGTTTTAGTATAAGTAGCTTGTAACCACAGTACCTACTTAAATATATTTGCTAACGCACTATCCTGACTAGACTCACTTAAGGGTAGTACAGTCAGCGTCATATAGTTAGTAGCAGCCAAGGTAGCCAAATATGTCGGTACACGTCTTTATTACTGTAAGAATAAGGGTGTGTTACGAAATATTTGGCTACCTTGGCTGCTACTAACTATATGACGCTGACTGTACTCCACATGTCCAAGATCTATGTCCAATGTGCCTTTGATCAAATCAAAGATATTAGATGAGTTTATCTTTACTAGAAACACTGACATTTATTTTGAGCAAATATTACGATATCGAATAACATTTAATTCAAAATGGCTACACAAATACGACTATAGTATAAAAACTTAAACCAAGATATTGGATAAGTGGAATGGGCCTCCGTCAAAGAAATTTGATTAAATAACTAGACAAAGATCTTGGTGAGTGGAATTGGAATACTACCCTAGGACCGTTTTACACCTGCACGGCTATCACGCGAGTTCTCTCGATTTTTCTCGCACTATCCGTCTCTCTCTTATTAGAATACTTAGAACAAGAGGTATAGTGCGAGAAAAATCGAGAGTATGTCGCGGCCGTCTCATGATAGACGTCCTGCGCTCCATTTCAAACCAGGCGCCTCCCTCCACCCGTCACGCCTAACGCAACTGTAACTTTGCTAAGTAATGTAAACAAACCGCCATATTGAAATTGTCTCTGAATGATGAATTCACTAGTGATGGGAAAGACTCTTACTGTACTCTTTTATGTCAAAACATATCGAATATTAAAATATCTATCGAAAGTAAAAAACAGGTAGTTTTTTTTTTTTTTACCACTACCCACTGATAAAACTACCGCGTAGTGTACGTACAACCGTGATGGCAGGTACATAGCGTGAGTTGGGTGGCAGGGTTGGGCAAATACTGGCTTCATTGTAATTGAAATACATCTAAAAATGTATTTGAAATACAAACTACAAACTACTTTGGTGACAGGTATTTGAAATATAAAATACAAAATACATTATTTCAAAAATAATGTATTTCAAATACAAAATACATTATTGAACTTCTTTGAAACTTATCTCAAAAAACTATTTACACGTTTTTGGGGTTCCGTAGCCAAATGGCAAAAAACGGAACCCTTATAGATTCGTCATGTCTTGTTGGGTGGTATGTAGCGGCGTTACAATATCACCAACTTTAGTCACAACACTACCCATCATAGACAATTATAGAATTTAAAAGAAACAAAAATGTCATTCCATCATGTCATACTAACCTAACTTATGAAACAATTTTAAACTTTGAATGAAATATCCGAGATTAGATAACTATATATGTTATGGTTTTGTATTTTACGGTAACGACCGGTTCAATAGTGCATAGTTTCAGTGGTGTTTGACGAGGTGATGTGAACATTCAATGAGAAACAGTGACCAAACAAAGTTACGTCGTTTGTTTACATAGTCAGCAAAGACCATTGATGACAAGTTATACGCTTAGTTACATTGGTTACAACGGATCGCGGCGTCAAGATATATTTTTGTGGTGAGGTGAGCGTTGAGGTGAGCTTAATGCCGGCTGTACACATTGGGCCAACGTTGGCGCGTGAGCAGGATGCAGCTATGCAAACGCATGAGAACGATATAAAGCCCTCTTCCTCTAACGCATAGCTGCATCTGCTCACGCGCCAACGTTGGCCCAATGTGTACAGCCGGCTTAAAACAAGTTACAGAATGCTGGGTCTGTTCTACGCACGCGGGCTGCCCCGCTATTTTGCCACTTGTTTTAAGCTCACCTCACCACCGCGATTCCTAGTAACTAAGCGTAGGCAGAGGTCTAGTTGCGTTAGGCGTGACGGGTGAAGCGCATGAGCGCGTAAAGAAGCCCTGATATAGGTAAGTACACCCCGACTTGCACTTAAGTAGGTTCAGCGAATTTAAGCGAACAGAGTTTTTGAAACAATATAATGCAAATAATTTATTGAATCAGGCGTTACTTTGCGGAAGTCCATGATATATTACGAGAACAATATTTCTTTGCTATTCCGCTAAAAAAACGTGCTGGTCTATCAGTGAAGATAAGATGCAACTATTTGCGTATAAACATGCAAAAAATTACAGCAAACCACCACCAATATTGACAAAAACCTCGACACGTGTTTCGCCTCTCTACGAGGCATCATCAGGAGATGCTGGCAGGAGATGTTGCTTGCGCCACGTCCACTGAGCAAATGAGCCGCCCGGAGCCGTCCGCCATATTTATATTCTGTCCCCCCATACTACCATTCATGCGTGAAAGAGATGGAAGAACACGTAGTAACGGTGATGACGCAACATTCAATTGTTCGTTAATAATAACGCCTCTATTGTTGTACCTAATTATTTCTAGTTGTTCTAGAACACTTAAACGCAATCCTTTTTCGCAAACATGCAAGATGTTGTAAGAATGATTGTCAGACAACGCATGGTTATTCTCCAATAAATGTTTTGCAAAATTAGACTTGTCCGGGTGATTATGCCGGTACGACGCAACATGTTCTTTATACCTAGTGCTAAAACTACGGCCTGTTTGTCCCACATAAACTTTATTGCAATTGTCACAGCCAAGCTTATAGACTCCCGACTTTTTTGCGCTTTCCACTTTCTCCTTGCCATTGCACAGTCTAAAGCGCAAGGTGTTATTCGTTTTGAAAGCCACGTTTATGTCGTTAGACTTTAAAATGTTGTAGATCTTATCAGACAACTTGCCAACATAAGTTATGCTTGCTTTGTACTTTTTAGGTGGGTCCAAAGATCGTGCAGCGTACAGAAGATTGTTTGTCATTCTAGCCCGTTTTTTCCCAATAATACCATCCACGTGAGACTTGCTGTAACCGTTTGAAATTGCCAAATGGTATATATTACTTAATTCCATTTTATAATGATCATCAGAAAGAGGCACTGTCAATAACCTATGTGCATAACAATGAAAAGCAGCTAACTTATGTTGCCATGGATGAGTGGAAGAAGCCGGGATAACTGTATCTGTATGCGTAGGCTTACGGTAAATTTGGAATTGATGTTTGTTATCTACCTTAGTAATCGTTAAATCCAAGAAATTCAGTGAGTTATTCTGTTCTAATTTCTTCTTAAACTTGATTTTAGGATGCTTGTTGTTGATCAAAAAATCAATCAATTGGGGGGCAATATTATCTGCAAGGTGACGGTTTGGCAATGGGTTCCCCACTTACTCCTTTGATGGCAGATATTTTCATGGATCATTTTGAGAACCAACACATTGTGGATAATAATAATATTTTATATTATTTTCGGTATGTTGATGATTTGATTATTTGTTGGACGGGTAATATGGGTCAACTGGATACTTTTGTGAATGAAATCAACAACAAGCATCCTAAAATCAAGTTTAAGAAGGAATTAGAACAGAATAACTCACTGAATTTCTTGGATTTAACGATTACTAAGGTAGATAACAAACATCAATTCCAAATTTACCGTAAGCCTACGCATACAGATACAGTTATCCCGGCTTCTTCCACTCATCCATGGCAACATAAGTTAGCTGCTTTTCATTGTTATGCACATAGGTTATTGACAGTGCCTCTTTCTGATGATCATTATAAAATGGAATTAAGTAATATATACCATTTGGCAATTTCAAACGGTTACAGCAAGTCTCACGTGGATGGTATTATTGGGAAAAAACGGGCTAGAATGACAAACAATCTTCTGTACGCTGCACGATCTTTGGACCCACCTAAAAAGTACAAAGCAAGCATAACTTATGTTGGCAAGTTGTCTGATAAGATCTACAACATTTTAAAGTCTAACGACATAAACGTGGCTTTCAAAACGAATAACACCTTGCGCTTTAGACTGTGCAATGGCAAGGAGAAAGTGGAAAGCGCAAAAAAGTCGGGAGTCTATAAGCTTGGCTGTGACAATTGCAATAAAGTTTATGTGGGACAAACAGGCCGTAGTTTTAGCACTAGGTATAAAGAACATGTTGCGTCGTACCGGCATAATCACCCGGACAAGTCTAATTTTGCAAAACATTTATTGGAGAATAACCATGCGTTGTCTGACAATCATTCTTACAACATCTTGCATGTTTGCGAAAAAGGATTGCGTTTAAGTGTTCTAGAACAACTAGAAATAATTAGGTACAACAATAGAGGCGTTATTATTAACGAACAATTGAATGTTGCGTCATCACCGTTACTACGTGTTCTTCCATCTCTTTCACGCATGAATGGTAGTATGGGGGGACAGAATATAAATATGGCGGACGGCTCCGGGCGGCTCATTTGCTCAGTGGACGTGGCGCAAGCAACATCTCCTGCCAGCATCTCCTGATGATGCCTCGTAGAGAGGCGAAACACGTGTCGAGGTTTTTGTCAATATTGGTGGTGGTTTGCTGTAATTTTTTGCATGTTTATACGCAAATAGTTGCATCTTATCTTCACTGATAGACCAGCACGTTTTTTTAGCGGAATAGCAAAGAAATATTGTTCTCGTAATACAATATAATGCGTCTGTTTATAATAATATGGTTTAAAAAAATACGAATAGTAATATTGAGGCTTTTCTGCAGCGAGATCAGTGATTCGAAACATGGTTAAGCAACTTTCGCTCGATAGAAAAAAATCACAAACATAAGTCTAAAATACACTTAAAATATTCGTAACAAATCAAGCTAAAAATATTAAAATTGCTTCTAAAAATCGGCAATATCATGTTTGAGAGAACTCCAGTGATTACTTTTTTATTTATTTAAACGGCCAAAAACTTAAAATTAAAAAACATGGTATCCGCGCTTCCGAGCACGCACTTCCATCTCGCTCACGCTTATGCTCAGTGAGAGGGAGAGAAGACCATGAACCTACGGCGCCTTAAGGGGCTCCCATCCCATACGCCAATGACCTTCGAACTGAATCCCTTACTTTTCTAATGTTTTTTGTAGCTTATTATATTAACAAGAACGGCTTTAAGCCAAATAGTGTCCCATATTTACTTCAAAGTTCATTGTTTTCGAGATATTTGGCATCAAAGTTGAACAATTTTAGGCCAAAAAACTGGTTTTCTGGCCATAACTTTTGTGTTAATTGGTTTAAAATGAAAACCCTGGACCAGTTTTAGAGACGTCATAGACGAACCCAAATATGTAGATTTCGTATATGTTGGATCTTTCACGTCGATAGAGATACGAAATAAGTATTTTTTTAGTCAACGTTAAAAAAAAACATACAAAATTAAGTGTTCATTTGTTTCATAATCCGGTAGACCAAAATGGATATAAAAGATTGAAGAACCGATAGCCGTTTCATATATAATTCTATCTGTAGTGCAAAAGTAGGAGATACGCTTCAAAACTTGTCAAAAATCGATGAAAACCTCGGGTAGCCCCTTAAGCTACAAATCTACTATGTTGTAGGTAGTTTAGTTATAACTGCTTATAGCCTAGCCAGAGGGCGCCCCTAACGATCACTCAACATAATAGAATAGGGATTAGGAGCGATATCGGAGGGCGAGCTGCGTTTAGTCGCTGTCGAGTACTGGGGCGAGTAACTTGGTAGACCGAGAAACAGGCGGTAGTCGCAAGTTGGTAGCTGGGGTCAAATTCGATGTAGATTAATTGGCTTTGTATAAAAAAAATGACGATTGATCTAAGATTCAAGACTGTAGTATTAGTTAGTTAACAGTTAACACTTTATTGAACAAAAAAAAACAAGTATACATAAGCAGCAGAAGATACTATAAAACGTTAGTACAAAGGCCAACTTAACCCTTTAAGGGATATCTCTTCCAGCTACCCTTTGACTGTTTCTCTAACCAATCCAATCCAATCTCGCAACCAATAGGGCTGTAGACTCAAAATTTATTATTACTCCAAAAGAAAGAAGGCAATAAAATATGCCTGACGAAAGTCCCATTCAGATATCTCAAATAAATATGAAGCTACAACCGTTTTAATATTGCTTGTTAGAGAGAAAATACTGGGGATCGTGAAGTCAGACACTCGAGCGTCATAATAAATGTCAATCGTTTGATATGAAGGTGCGTTTTGCGGAAAAGGGTCAGAATATACCCACTCGTAAAACTTTGGACACTTATAATTTTCTGATTATTTAATGCCCGTATTTTACTTTTCTCCATTCGACAATATTTTTAATCCTTTTTTGAGACTATTCATTATTATTGGTTATTTTATTTGGTGTCTACACCTCTATTGCAATCACACACGAATTGAACTTAAAGTCTTTAAGAGCTAGCTAGTAGCTAGTTCTAATAAAATTGGTACGGTGTCATCACTCACGTACTGCTGCATATTTGTAGCAGCCCAGCTGAGGAATTACCTTATTATAGATTCTATAATCAGGATATTCCTCAGAGGGGCTTCTATAATACAGAATACCGCAGCCATAACAGCATTACTATATACTTGCTGTGTAGGTATGTGGTGTTGTGTGGGGTCGCCAGAACTCTAGATGAGGCGCTGTTGCTGAAGAGCGCCTCACCCTCACCACCTAACAAAACTAGTCCTCTACCTACGCTTAGTTAATATGAATCCCGGCGTCGAGATATATTAGTGGTCGAGCGTTGAGGTGAGCTTAAAACAAGCAGAATAGAATAACGGGGCTGTTGTGGCAAGTTACGAAGCGAGTCCACTCTCCCATTGAAGTTATCGAGCAATCTCAACGCTCCACTTTAAAATAACCGAGTTTCACCATGTATCACTGCTTATCAGAAACAGCTTTGCTATACGAAGAATAACTACTACGAGCAGAAGCGATACTCTTCACTCGACCCTTTTTTTTCGTGGAGAATACCTGCTAACCAGGTATCCAATCACCAGGGGATGACGGGGTTATGTGGTATTTCTCATCATCCTCGTAGCGTTATTCCCGGTAATGCCCAGAAAGGAGCCCGAGGTCCGCTTTGACACCTAATCCCAAGATTTGGCATAGGCACTAGTTTTACGAAAGCGACTGCCATCTGACCTTCCAACACAGAGGGAAAACTAGACCTTATTGGGATTAGACCGGTTTCCTCACGATGTTTTCCTTCACCGAAAAGCTAACGGTAAATATTCCGTACATAAGTTTCTAAATACTCATTGGTACAAGTCGGGATTCAAACCCACGACCGCCGCTTGATAGCCGCATGCCTGAACCAGTGTAACTCTAAACTCCCACAACCCAGTAGCTCTAAACTCCATCGTGGTTATGTGGTATTTCTATCCACTATAAACTCCATGGTGCTCTGCATCTGCGCTCTCATGCGGGGGACGCCAGGATCTGATGCTGAACGCACTGGAGCCCCGTCTAGGGATTCCAATCCCGCAGCCTATCTTTAATCTCGGTATCTGCGGGATTGCACATTTTCGATCCCGCGGGATCCCGGTATTTGCGAAATTAATGATATCAATTATAAGGTAAATAAAACAACAAAATAATCAACGTATTGTAACTTTTATTAGTCCACCTTTTAAACATTCAATATAAACGTACGTACGTATTTAAAGTTTTATTAGTTTACCTTTTGAACATTAAATATTAAACATAAAAAAATTACGATGAACTTCTATTAGTTCTATTGAGATCAAAATCAACCTATGTTAAACAAACTGTAAGGAACTCAATTATAATTTAAGACAAATTATGAAAATATAAAATTTATTATTTGCTTTCATCAATATTTTGTTGAAAATGTTTGCGAAGAAAAGATAACATGTCTAAAGTGTCGTCAGCCAAACTACTACGAATTTTAGACGCAATATAGCCAGCCGCCGAAACAGCCCTTTCAGCTTCCACGCTAGTTGGCGGAATTCCTTTTAAGGCGTTGTACGCAAAGCTTCGATATTTGCCAGTGGAGCAGATAGCATGTGCCTTTTTGCAGTCCCGCAAATCCTGCGCTCGTAATCCCGCTACGAGCGGGACTGAAAAAAGGCGCGGGATCCCGGAATACCGAGATCTCGGAATACCGGGATTGGAAGCGTCCTCGCCACATTTGGCTCGTCCTAGGGCAAAGAGATGTTGTCACCTTCCCTGGGGTTTTTGAGCGTAGCTCGTAGGGATTCTTGGTAGTGAATTGAGTTACGTAAACACACGTAGCGGCCTGCACTGCGTCGTAGCTAGTTATTCTCCGTATGTAGCAAACATACCAAGTATCAATCTGAATGGGTAAACCCACAGATATAGATATACACTAGATAGCTTAAACACCTCAATCTGTATGAAAACCGACCGTGTCACTTTTTTCTACCTACTTTGACGGCACACGGGCGAATTAGTGATCTGAATTCCCCGTTGTCCGCGGAAAATCGATTCTGCCATAAGGTATTTTCTTAATATTCACGGACAACCGGCTACCACAACAGACGCGCGCGGAATGTAAGTCGGAGTGCCAACTCGGAGTCCGAATTCTGACACGCGAAGTACATGCATTTGCGTGATCTATGTATATCTATATCTGTGGGTACACCAATGACCCGCCTGACGACGGTATAAGAGCTCGTTACCGTTAGCCTAGAGACGCCTTGCAACTCCAGGGGTATATGATACGCGTTTTACAAATATGTTTTTTTATTTTTTTTATACCACGTCGGTGGGAAACAAGCTTACCCGATGGTAAGTGGTCACCGTAGCCTAAGGACGCTTGCAACTCCAGGGTTGTTACAGGCGCGTTGCCGACCCGTTAAGAATTTATACACTCCTTTTTGAAGAACCCCATACTGTAGTCCTCGGGGAAACCTCGGCAGGGAGCTCATTCCACAACCGCCTGTAACACCTGCTTTTCAACAAATAAAGTTATGATTATGATTATGAAATGTCTCTGAAACCGTACCGTACGTGACCATTTAGGTTCCAGGGTGTGAGGATGAACGCCCTGCCGACGGCGAGCGGTGCGGTGGTAGAAAGCAGCCGTCGGCATCATGTTGAACAGTTCTTCGGAGCAGAACCAGGCCATTAACTTTCAAGTTGAAAGTTAATGGCCTGGTTGAAAGTTAAAAGAGGTCTAGTTTCAGTTGAAAGTTTCAACACTAACGAAATATAACGTTATGAATTCATCTATCATCATGATATCGCTTTTTTTTCATAACGTTTATAAGGTCTGAGCACAACCCGTTATGTAACATGCACATGGAGGTGAAGTCTCTCCATAGACTCAACGGTTCGATACCGTTTAGTACGAGAGTTACAATTAAAATTTCTTGATATTTTCCATTTAATGTCCTTCCCAATGTTTTTAATCTCCATACCTACCGTGTAATGTAAAGATAGATATAACGTATTACAGTAGTATATTGTATGTATACTTCTATCCGAAAAAAGAAAAGGAAAATGAAACGAACACGTTGTTTTGCCCCTTCCGCTCCGCCGTCGGTTAAAAAGTACGATTCCCCTACATCGTTCCCCCACGTTACCTACCTACGGAGCGGCGAAAATATCGGAGATGATCAAATTTAACAGAAACAGAAACAGAAAAATATTTATTGCCACAAATAGAACCTTAAATATACAAGTACACCTGAACACATGATAAAAGAGAAAAAAAAATACAAAGGAATAAACAAAAATAAAACTATACAAAAATAAACTTAAGGAACTAGTGGGCAATGGGTCCCAGTCTGAGGATGTGCTGGGCAACGCGGCCCGGCGCTGGTTTTCAGACTGGTCCCTAGCTGGACCTCGGTCGGTCACAAAGTAAATAAGTGTATATTTTGAACTTTTTACTACTTATATTTTGAATTTACTCTCTCCTCTTTAGAGCCTGAATTCGGAACTCCAAATTGAAAAAAAAAAACACTATAACCTACTTTATTATGTTCGGCAGAACCATATTATAATAAGAGCATGCAATTTAGCGATTAGGGTAGGTATGCGGATGTCTCAAATTAGCTATAAAGATGACTTTAAGATTTAAGACTCAAATACTCAGCGCGGCTCTGTGCATTCGATGGGTTAAACTTGCTGCTGCCACTAACTTGGCTACTTCACCATAGCAGTTCACTTATTTATTTATTTAAACTTTATTGCAGAAGTTCTAAAATAAAAGTACAATTGGCGGACTTAATGCCTTAAGGCATTCTGTACCAGTCAATCCTAAATACTGAAACTCGAATGCGAACACAAATAATGCATACAATATAAACTTACTTGTACATACTTAAATATATACAATTATAAAAGGTCAAATACAACCTTAATACTTAATACATTACATTTTTATACTGTACGCTCAGATTAGAAAGTTAAGATAAGTTATTATAACGTTAGTTAAGTTAGCTTCATGTCATAAATAAATACAAGATAATAATAGCTTACACAAAAGTAAAGGAGCCTCGTCTGCCAACAAACCACTCTGTGGTTTGGCAGAAGAATATAAATGTATTTAGTTGTAAGCAAGTCCGTGAATAAACTTTTTTTTTTTTTTTTTTTATATGTACCCGAACAAATACTTGTGCCGAATGAGATAAAACGTTATGTCACTGTACCGACGGCATTTTGTTCGGTTTCTGTGCATCTGTACAGTCAACAGCAAATATAGATGATCATTTTAGGACTTTGTCGCACTTAGCGTAACAATAGGTTGGTATGCTTCAAAGTAGTGAAAGCGACAAGGTTTTGCTTTTGCTGTTGACTATACCTTTGCATTCGAAACGTTACGTGATTACCTCTCTTGTCTCGATTTAATACATGCACAATATCACGTGATTTAACGATACCAATCGTACATTCTTTCCGACAAAATAAACCTTAAGGCGCCGTAGGTTCAGCGAAGTTAAGCGAACAGAGTTTTTGAAACAATATAATGCGTCTGTTTATAATAATATGGTTTCAAAAAAATACGAATAGTAATTTTGAGCCTTTTCTGCAGCGAGATCAGTGATTCGAAACATGATTAAGCAATTTTCGCTCGATAGAAAAAAATCACGAACATAGGTCTAAAATACACTTATAATATTCGTAACAAATTATGCACAAAAGCTAAAAATATTCAAATTGCTTCTAAAAATCGGCAATATTATGTTTGAGCGAACTCAGTGATTACTTTTTGATTTATTTAAACAGCCAAAAAACGAATATTATAAAACATGATATCCGCGCTTCCGAGCACGCACTTCCATCTCGCTCACGCTTATGTTCAGTGAGAGGGAGAGAAGACCATGAACCTACGGCGCCTTAAGTATGGTGAGTTCGGGTATGTGCGCCACAGGGGACAGTGCGCCCCCGGGGTAAGTGATGATATTGATTTATATATGACTGATTGATGAATGAGGCGCACTCTCCCCTGTGGCGAACTGACTATACCTACTATCTGTCTACACTAGTGTTTGACAGCGATGTTAAGTAACTGACAGTGGTACTTTTTTAAACCGTCAAATGCTGCAACTTTGCCAACTAGGTGCAACATTGCCTTTTTTTTTAAACTTCAAGAATCTCCCAAAGTAACATTTATTTCTTAGTTGCATTAATGGCAGCAAAAGCTCCATTTTACTGGCAACCCGTTTTTGCGGCAACACTAACCATTTTCCACCCAGTCTCGAACCTTACCTTCACCTAGTTGGCAAAGTTGCAGCATTTGACGGTACCACAACAGTGTCAAAAACCATGCTGCCACGTGGTCATCAGACAATACAGCCTAAGGGACTGTATTATCATTGCCCTCCCAGCGTAGCGAGCCTGGGGTCCGCTTTGGCGTCGAATCCCAAGATTAAACAATATCTTGACAGTTAAATGCACAGAATAATCCAGTTTGGTAATTATCATATTCGACCTCGTACATTTTGTATCATATTCGGTGGAGCATGGTTGTGTTAAGGGCGTTGGTATTGCAATCAATCAAAAGTGTTACTTATGGTTAATATAATGTTATTAACGCTAATTAAGCATTACGATTGAAATACTTCCATAGCATTATGTCATTATGTCATATGGCATTTTATTGTGGGGCAGTGCCTCGGACATTCATTCGATTTTTGTTTTGCAGAAACGGGCTATTCGGCCGATATATAGATTGAAACATAGAGACTCACTTAGAGATAAGTTTAAAAATATTAATATAATGACATTACATTGTCAGTATATCTATGAAAATATTGTGTATGTACAGTCGAGGAAATAACTTAAATAATAATATAAATAATATAATAATATATTTATATATTAATAATAATATATTATTAATATATAAATAATACCTTAACGTCATTCTAATAGAGTTGACATGTGCCAAACATTCAATTTCCTCGACCGTACATAAAAACAGTCAATTTTAGGAAAAACTGTGACATACATAATATTAATACTAGAAAAGCATAAGCTCGCGGTGCCCACCACTCGGCTCCAAAAAATAAAAAAATCATTCATAATAATTGTGTAAGGTTTTATAAAACAAACTTCCAGGAAACGTAACTGAGTTATCTATTAATAAATTCAAGAACTATTTGAAGCGTAAACTTATTTCGAAAGCTTATTATAGCACACAAGACTACATGAATGATAAAACTCCATGGAACTAATGGTGACTGAATTTTTAATCAATAGACTAATTTTATATTTTGTTTTTTTTTTTGACATTAGATTGTTTTTCTAGAAACATTCACTAGTATTTTCTATACAATTTTTACTTCATATAAAATTATTTTTTATTTTTTATGTTTCATAAATTACTTTAAAAAAATAACTGACGATTTGAAAGAGCTTGTTACTAGGCCTACTTGAATAAAGATCATTTTGAGTTGAGTTGAGTTTGAGTTTGAATAGTTTATACCAATTCCCTTAACAACACTACGCTGCACCGAAAATTATACGAATCGATGTCTGATCATAAATTATGT
This sequence comes from Epinotia ramella, assembly GCA_947578815.1. NCBI lineage: Eukaryota > Metazoa > Arthropoda > Insecta > Lepidoptera > Tortricidae > Epinotia > Epinotia ramella. The sequence continues at coordinate 2,328,832 of OX388221.1, forward strand.
ATTTTGTTAAAAAGTGCTTACAAAAAAACAATAAAATGTTTGCAAGCTCTCTCCTATTTTCCCTACCCCGTGGACAGTTATCTTCAGAGGGCGGCGGGCGATTATTTTAATGCGCGTCGAATTGTGCGGGATGGGGACTTATGACGTCACGGTCCTCAAAACGCTGTTAATGTTCATATTTTAGCTATTACCGGTTATTCTTTATTGAGTTCGCACTTTACGTTTAAAAAGTGTACTTTATTGGAAAATAAATACCATAATCCTATGCGAACGTTTGGATTTTTGGATGCTTAGATGGTTGGATGTTTGTTACTCAATCACGCTTAAACGTCTCAACCGATTTGGATGAAATCTTGCACGAAGATAGTTTATAGCCTGGATTAAAACATAGGTCCAACACAGTCGAAGTCGCGCGCGGAATCTAGTAATCAATATTCAATTGTTTTTAACTTTTTTTTTCGAACCCCTAGTACATTCATCTTCCACTTCACAATAACCCGGTTGTATTTCAATGATTTTAGCGCTCTCGCTCCCACTCATACTGAACTAACGTTGCCAGAATGAGCGCGCGAAACATATTCAAATGCGATGGGGATGTGAAAGAGATGAATAATAAATCTGGATGTTTGTTACTTTTATTATAATTTTGTGGCAATAAATAATTTTCTGATTCTTATTCTCAATCACGCCTAAACGGCTAAACCGACTTGGATGAAATTTAACACGAAGATAGTTTATAGCCTGGATTAAAATATAGGATAGTTTTCATGCCGGGTGCACGCAGACGAAGTCGCGGGCGGAAGCTAATATATCCTATAAACTAATAGGTATTATAAAGAAGAAATGTCTGTAAGTCCTGTGAGATTATAGCTAAATATTGTGTTGGATTGTAAGTAGTTTATGAGTTTATTATGTAGGAAACGCATATCCGTTTTGTACAAGCTTTTATTTAACTTGCCCTGTTAGTACGTATGTATGGGAAAAAATAGTACGAAATGTTCCCATAACATCTGTGCAGATAGTATCCGAAAGTGATTCATCCTGGACAATTTTTAGAAGTGTCCAGTAAGTAAGTATGAAATCCCATTACATATCATAATATTTAAATATCGAACATTTATGAAGTGAACACTTCTTTAGCGGCGCTGAGCACTTTATGGGATGGGGAAAAACTGTTAAACTCGCGACAGATTTTTGTGACGTCAGATGCGTAGGAGGTCACGTGACCGTAGGATGTTGAGAGATTCGGGTCGAGGCTTGGGGGCGGGGGGAAAATAGTTTGATGTAAGACGAACTTTTTTTTTTTTAATTATATATTACTTCTACTGTCTTTGTTATATACTAATGCTGGTGACTGTACCTATATAATTTGTATTCAAACTTTTATCTAACTTTTATTCAAACATATTGTTTTATTTTTGAGAAAAGCACTATACACGCTTCGACCATAAGTGCCATCCTGGCCTCGTTTTATAGCCGGACCTCGCCTTCGGCTCGGCCGGCTAAGTCATACTCGTCCCGGATGGCTTACTTACTGGTCTCTGCAGTAATGTAGTATTACTACTACTGTTACTAGCTCTGAGTAAGAAATCGAATTTTTCAGTATGATTACAATGAGTCCCCTTATAAACGCTTTATGAACTATGCCATAACATAACTCAATAGTCCAATTTCCGACTAGAGCTTTAAGTACCACATAAATAGTTACTTTTAACTGCATAAGCCAACCATAGAGCCTATTCGACTGAACACACTGAATTGCAACCGGTTTGCCGTTTGTCGCGCACCGACTTCTTTTCACTTCAGAACGAGTTTTTTTTTAATACTTCGACGGTGGCAAACAAGCATACGGTCTGCCTTGTGGTAAGCAGATACCGCAGCCTGTGGAAGCTTACGATCCCAGAAGAATCACAAGCGCGTTGCCGACCCTTTATTGATTTGAGGATTCGTTGTGTAAATAGCTAGCCCATTTGAGGTCACGCATTGCTACGTGTGCTACGCCAAATTTATTTAAATCAAATCAAATCAATGATTTATTCTGCAAATAGGCCGCAAGGGCACTTTTACATGTCAAACGGTAATGTACAAGAAAATAATAATAATCTTACACAATAATAATTTAAAATTATATACAACGTGTTAATAAAATAACGCAAAACCTGAAAACCGTTTGTTCAGAATCGAGCATAGAATGCGAAAAAAATAAAAATATTTTTTTTTGACAAGATTTATTTTTTACATTTGTATGGAGTGTTGGCCGACTGGGGCGACCTGCTCAAAAAATTTTTTTTTTATTTTTTTTGCATTCTACTCTCGATTCTGAACAAACGGTTTTCAGGTTTTGCGTTATTTTATTAACACGTTGTATAACAGGTTAACAAACTAAATGTCACTAAGTTGGTGTAAACAAAACAAAATTGCAAAATGTGACCATTACATTCGATATAAGATCTGTATCAGCATTAACAGAAGTTAATGATATTAATTCAGTATTCCAGAGATGTATAAGGTCTCTGAGCGTCCAAATACAATTAATATTTATTCCAATATTCTAAGAGATGTATACGGTCTCTAACTTTAGCGAACTTAAAAACCGTAGAAGTCTAAGTAGCGCCGCTAAATGGCCCCACAGAATGGGTGCCATTGCCAGTATGCGGGGTTGGGGGGCGGGGTGTCAAACCGATGCCAGACAGCCGTTTAGTGCGAACATGCGCATACCGGGTTTTAGGCACGTGTTTGGGTAGATATTTGTAAGGAACTCGCATTCTACGGTTTTTCGTTCTCTGCCAGGAACCCGCTGAGCGCCGAAGAAGCTTCTTATCTCGTAAACACTTTTCCCTACAAAGCAGAATAACCGCAGTATCGACCACGAGCGTTACGAAATCTTTGTCTCTGAATGTTTTAAACCATTCCAGGACCGATCGCTTTTGATATATGCCTCTACAAGTGATTTCCGCTACAAAGCGGGAAGAACGCTGCTACGTAGCTTACGGAGCGTTGCGTGGCCCCGAATGGATTAGAGGAAAATACCTAATTAAACGCTTTCAGTGTCAGGAACCTACTTGGTGAGCGCTGTACTTATAGGCGCTTTCCTCTACATACGGAGTTCCCCGTATTATCGGCTACGAGCGTAGCGTTACGAAATCTAGAAGTTAGGGTTACTACAGTTATAGTTACATATATATAAATCAAGAGATATAGAAAATAAGGTCACTAACATCAAAACCCCGCTGACAAATCAAACGAAAAACCTAACGACATTCACTAAAAGCTTCATACGTCATAATTATAATGAACACGACTATAATATAATACGTATAATACGTATTATGTAGGTACGCCTACGGTAGCGTAGCGGGCGGGGTCTACGACGCTGGGTTGCCAGCGTAGCGGCCGCGTGTCCTTTACGAAGGACAATTGTAATATGAGAGACAGATTTTTGTTTACTTATTGAAGACAAAAAGAGAAAGTAGTTATTAGGGGTGTAACCAACAGCGCAACGTAGGTATTTCGATTATTACAAAAAATATTTTTTTTTTAGTTAGTCATCGGATTTTAGATTAATTTGTCTTCTCGGAGAATATTATAAAATGTGTTTTTATTTATGTTTCTATAAGTTTTATTGCCAAAAAAAAAGACCGGGTTGCACTCCGGGAGTGCCGGCAGAACTGAAAACTCAATAACATTGTAACAGTTTTTCGATCAGGTCACGTGACATCTTACGGTGTCACCCTAAAAATGAATTTGACGCAAAGTTATAAACAATTATCAATTACTTAGGCGGACGGGCCCGTCGGCGCGCCGACGGGCGGCGGCAAACACAATACCAATTTGTTTTTGCCATTGCCAAATATTTTTCTAAGCTTTATCTCTTTAGGAATAACGTCTAAATTCGAACTATTCGAATTTGCAAGAACAGCAGACGGCGGTGGCGACCAAAATATCAATTTGTTTTTGCCACTGGTAAATATTTTTCTAAGCTTTAGGAATAACGCCCAAATTCGAACTATTCGAATTTTCTCAATAGCAAAACGGTGAAGGACGCGTTGGTATTATTACAGAATAAGGTCAATGAGGGCATTTCCGTCATACTTTTTGATTAGTTCACTTTGGCTGGTCATAACTAAGAGGATATTTACTTTTTAATAAACCTGATCACTGTAATAGATTGGGCATTTATTTAACTATACAAATGTACTCATATTAAATTGCTAGTAATGCTGGTTATTTAACTATGTTTTTCTTTTTAAAACATGTCAGTTGACGGATTTTCCCGACGGTTTGGGGCTATTCCGTCAACCAACGATTCTTCTTGTATCGTGACGTATTACAAACATATACGTCAAGTGAACAAATACCACTGAACTCTTAATCGAAACTAAACTTTAGCGAATTCAATTTTAGGTTTATTTTAGATTTTATTGCCAAATATATTTTTTTGGGGCAATTCCGGCCTATTTTTATAATCAGGAGTAGTAAACCTTTTAAAACAAATTCCGAAACCCTAGGGAAAATCCATGGCATCATGTTTTTAAAATAGAGGGCTACTGTTTTTGTGTTCACCAGATGGCGCCACTGTTGAGTAAGATTCGAAGTACAGTGGCTAACTCATTGTTATTATGGGCGCGACAATATTTTTAATTGCAAACCTTATTTAATAAGTAAATTGGTCATTTCATTTCAAGTATTGAACGACCAATTTAGCTTAAGACCCTAAATGCTCAACAATCGAAGAACTTGATTACCATCATACTGCTATTTTGCCTTTATCAATCAAAATTAATTATTTAACTTTGCAACCGTGCTTACAATTTTAATATTGAAATCATATAATGATATGGACTAATTAACTCGCGCTAAGACGTATACACACCAGATGGGTATACGTATACAGACATTAAAATGTAAACGTAGCTATCTTAAGTATTCCCTCCCAATACAAGTAATGCCTTTACATACAACAATTTTAGTACCTTCTAAGTTTTAATCGAGACTAATCTCAGTCCGACGAGTTGAAAAACAAATAAAAATATCAAGCAAAATATAAAAATAAACTTGATCCTCTGCAAATTAAACTAAGAATCGTTGAAAATAAATTATAGTATAATAATCATAGTTATTATTTAACTAAGTCAAATCAAAAAGGTTGGCAATATATGAAATGGGGAAATTCCGGCACATGACGGTTTTTCCCGTTTCACAATTGACGGATTTGTCTACTCGATCATTTCGTTAGTACCAATATTTAACCACCCATAGTTTCTCACCAACAGATTATAATTGAAAATTAATAAAACTACCATGAAACATGCATATCGAACTATATAACAAACGCATTTAGTAAGCCCTAAACGTACATTTTTTCATCGCACCGTCACGAAACACAGCAGCACACTACACTCGCATTCGAGTTCAGAGCGCAACTAAACTTTGAAAGCGTGGTTTTTCCGTTCACTGGCTAGACAGCGCCATCTGTTTTTGACTGCGGGTATAAAATTTTCTCTCTGTTTTACCGATCGAGTCAGTAAGCGCGTACTGTTGTTTGAATAGCCACAAACGCCGTTTGACGGAAATTAGAGATGGGTAAATCCGGACTTGAAGATTTAAATGATTCGAATCCGCAAGCGGTTCCGATCCCTTATCGACTCCTTTCAAATCTTATCGAATCCGTGGATTTATTAACTCCGACTCGGCACCAGGAGCCGAATGCCGCGTACACGGCACGCGGATCGGAGCAAGGAGCGAGCGAGAGCGAGCCGATCGCGGATCGCGATCGCGGCGGCTGTGACTGGTCACGTGGCACGCCATTCGGCTTCGGCTTGATTCGGCTCAAATCGGAGAACTTCGCGATTACATTGCGAATGATGCTAATGTCGACAATTTTAGCTCTTTTTGTATTCAATGCAGGTAAAAATGGCTCTTATGTCATAAACGTAGTGTTGGTTGTCCCCCGGCTGAGGATTTTAGTTAGATTCAATCAAGGTTGACAGTCCTAAGCCTGTGAAGTACGAAGGGAAATCGATCGATCGATAACAAGTATAACAACAGCTAGTAATATAATAAAATAAATCAAAGTAGTGTAGGTACTTGACCTTGTGCAAATAATTTTAAGATTTTATTAACTAATTTGTTATAATGATAATAACAACGCAATCCGCATTCGTAAAAAAACCAAAAAAACTAGCTCCATCAGAAAAAAATATTATAATTTCGGATATTCCGATTCAATATAACTCGGAGATTGGATATGTCTCAAAAGATTCGGAAAACCGTTAATATCACTGAATTTGTATTAAAACCAACGAGTCCACTGAGTCCAGAGTGATTTTGTTTGAGGGATTCAAAGGATTTGTATTAAAACCAACGAGTCCGGAGTGATTTTGTTTGAGGGATTCAAAGGATTTGTATTAAAACCAACGAGTCCGGAGTGATTTTGTTTGAGGGATTCAAAGGAGTCGAAGAGCCGATAAGCGGAGTCGGTACCGATAAGCGGAGTCGGTACCGATAGCGGAGTCGGATTTAGTGATTCGGATCACTCCGCGGAGCCGAGATTACCCATCTCTAACGGAAATGCCCCGCTGACGGCTTTGGCCACCCTGACCTTATGCTATTGCAAAAAGTGTTTAACGGCTTTATACTCTTACGAATAGCGTTCAGTTTTGAATGAAGTCGAATCGGCTAGCAGCATAAAGTGACCTCCTTCACATCTGACGTCACAAAACTCTGTCGCGTATTTAACAATTTTTCCCCATCCCAAAAAGTGCTCAGCGCCGCTTAAGAAGTATTCACTTCAAAAAAATCATTTTAGAACTGATTGGTTTCTTCTTATACTTTTATATCTTTACTCTAGTGGAGTCCTGTCCTGGAGATATACAACGTGTTAATAAAATAACGCAAAACCTGAAAACTGTTTGTTCAGAATCGCGAGTAGAATGTGAAAAAAAATTGAAAATTTTTTTTGACGCGTTTTTTTTTTACATTTGTATGGAGCAGGTCGCCCCAGTCGGCCAACGCTCCGTACAAAGGTAAAACAAAAACTCGTCAATGTTTTTTTTCTTTCTTCTATCTATCTCCCCATTCCCATTCCCATTTCTTCCCATTCCTACCAAAATTGCGCTTGCTCAGACACTCCTCCTCCCTATATTAGATAACGCTGATATTACCTACCTCGATCTCACTGAAGACCAAATTAATAAGCTTGAGCGCATTCAAAACGTCTGCATACGGTTCATATTCGGGTTACGCAAGTATGACCATGTCTCATATTTTCGCTCTCAGCTTAAGTGGCTACCTATTCGTTATCGTCGTAACGCTCATGTCCTGACCCTTCTATATAATGTTCTGTTTCATCCCGCTACACCCGGCTACCTCAAAGAGCGATTCAGTTTTGTCAAGTCGGCCAGGTCATCCCAAAATCTTCTCAGTGTCCTCTTCAAGATTCTATAACTGCTCATTTACATTTTCATCACACTTGCTCGAAAAGGGCTTCATAATGCGCAGACATACAGAGCTGTAATACCCTGTGTTACGCCCACGGGCGTAATGGTTTTTTTCTTAAATTGTATCTGTCACTCATGAGGCAGTTACAAAGCAAAGAGGTTTTATATCAAATACGATGTCTCAAAACGTATTTATAAATAAATTTAAACTTAAAAAACTACTTAAACATGTTTAACTGAATTAGTTACAGAGAATATGTAGTTATTTAGTGTCTATGTAAAATGTTTTTAAGTGTTTTCAAATCGTGGCTGTATACCGAAGGGTCTTTGCCATACGCGCCTCACGTCAAATTCAACAAAATGGACGACTGACATGATGCAGTGTTTATTACGATTTGTATTCATTTCATCTAAAATGTATTTGTTTCCTCGCAAATGTGATGAAAAATATTGTGTATAACACGGGCGTAAGAATATTTCAAACTCGAGTCATCAAAATGATATAATAATAGACTCTTGTTCGCAATATTCCATTTCCGCCCCTCGTTAAACAATGTACTATTAAAGCCATTCGACTCTGACGGGGCCCATATGGAACACATGTACCTACTACTAAGAACTGTACAACTATGGATGCAATAAATGATATGACTATGACTATGACTATGAATTCTCTGCCCGTGGACTTGAGGCGTGCTAAATCTGTTGCTACTTTCAAAGCTCACCTAAAGGAGCACTGTCTGTCTCTGCCTTGATTCCTCATAGTTACTATTTTATTTTCCGTCTCTATGGTTAACACTATATGTATACGTATTTATGTAGGAATTTATGTATGTTTATTTGTATGCGTTGTTATGTGTGTATGTTTATTATCAATGTAATTGTGTATGTTATAAGTTCGGTTACTTCCAATTTTGCCACCTACCTATTTTGTAATTTTTTGTTGCTATTTCTCCGTTACCTAAAGGTTGTCTGGAAGAGATCCCTCTTTAGCGATAAGACCACCTGTTGTTAACATCTAATTTTTTTATAAGTTGTTATGTCTATTTGTTTCATGTTTTACGGTGTGCAATAAAGAGTATTTGTATTTGTATTGTATTGTATCTTGTTTATTTTGTGTATCTAATAGTTGTGAATGTGATGATATATTTATAAGATAAGATAAGATTTCATTTATTATATACTTATAGGTGTTACAGTAAAATAGGCTCGATATTTTGAGTGCTACTTGTGTGGTAGATATTTTTTCTTAGTTTCGTTCACTGTAGAAAAATACACGTGAGGTCTCCTTATACCCCCCCCTCCCCCAACGTGATCTGTCGTTATTTTTTCCTGACCCCCCCTCCCCCTATCGAACCTCGCGTGATTTGTGCACAAGCCCATATGCCATGAAGATTTGATTTATTGTTGTACAGTAGTTTCTGTGTTAGTTTGTGAAATTAAGTAAGTAGTGTGCATTGTATGGCTGCATAATGGATTCATAAATACACAATTGTTTTTTAATGCTGCAACGGATTAAACATAAAGGTACTGTTACACATGCTCTTTAGTAGCACGAAAGCATGCTAAGTTTCGAGCAAATAGCATGTGTAAATGTAAAGTTGCTAGTAAGTAGCATTCTATTTGCATATATAATAATAGGGATGATGACTAAGATTTTTTTGTGACGTCATTCGAACCAGTTTTTGGAGAGGAACAAATGTTTGTATGGGAGCAACTAAAATTAATGAACATAAATACCTAAAAATTTGAGATAAAGATTGACCTCGCTGGCGGCAGCGCGAAACGCTTCATACTGTGTGTCTATACAAGTGTGACGTCACATTTGTATATTTGTACTAACCGTAGTATGGAAAATCAGGTAAATTGTTGTTTCGGTCGCGAAATACTGCGTTTAAGTACATAGTTGTCATACAATTTTGTTTCTAGAAAAGCGTAAGGATTCTATTGGTAGCTTTTAATTTACTCTTGGACAATAAAAAAAAAAACATATTTTTTCTAAACTTTCAAGGTTCATATTTTTTTATGATTTTAATTATATTTTATAATTTATACTTTATTACGATAATTTGATAGTTTACTATCCATTTAGCATCACTAAGTTATCAATTTGAACATGAGGCATCATGCCTATTGAGCATGCTCTTCAAACAAGCATGCTACTAAACAGCATGTGTACCGTACCTTACCTTTATAATTATGTTGCTCGTAATATCACATATCAATATAAACACTTGCAAGGGTATCTCCAAAAGTAGCTCCATAATAGTAGAGGACGGGAAGAATTATAGAGGGGGAAGTAGTAGTTTTCCTGTCCTCGCTGCTTAGAACAGCATAATACCTATACATGACAGCTTTGAATATCGTGTAGAACCTATGTTCCACTCATTCATCTACACGTGTGTCCATTCATCTTCTAACTATTAACGAAGAAAATTAACTTCAATAACGAAGCGTAGGCGACAACTTTGTCTCAAATTACCCTTTCATTAAACGCCCACTTTAGAGTAAAGGTCATAGTTTACTATTTCCCTGAAAACGGGGAGAATTTTCCAAGCGCCCCGGTTGTGGCGGGGAGGAATTCAGTACCCGGTTAGCCGCCGCCGAGCGGCTAGCGCGTTCCGCGCATCGCAATTGCAACACTCACACAAAGGTTAAAACCATGTTAATTGACCAAAAAATCACCTCATTCCAAAAAAAAAAGTGGCTGTCTGTGGTGCTTGGAAAAAAAACGGCCGCAATCGAGCGCCGATTGTTTTTAAATTTAAAATTCGAACGCTTAGCGTAACGTTTGGGGATTGATTTTTCCGTAGCGGTTTTGGAGACCAATGCGGCATAATGTTATGGTTTTTCGATTTTTCCAATAGCAGGAGGGTTCTCGATTGCTGGGTAAAGCGTTTTTAATGCAGTGTAGGATATTGCATGTTCGGTTTGCATTCATTTTGGATGTGAAATGTCGCGAATGCTTAGGTTACTTCGATGCACTTGCAATAAAAATGGAATTAGAAAGAGATAATTAATATATTTTAAAATCAGAAATAATTAAATATAAAGATTAGTAACTACTTATGCAAAAAATTAATACAAACTCCAATAAATCAAAATACACCAATTTCGAATCGAAAATTACTGTAATAAAAGTCAACAACAAACAAAAAATATTTGAATGAAATCACAATTTCAATTAGCTAAATAGGTAGGTATACACATGTTCGTGTTTCCGAAAACGTCAATGTCTCACTAACAAATTCGTCGTACGAATTTCACACTGAAATGTTAATGTTATGTAAAATGTTCTAGTCCTTTAGATTAATAAAACTATATTTAAATGCGTAAGCATATTTCATACATACATTTATTCTTAATAAAAGGATATGTACGCCGAATTAAGATGTCCAAAATGGCGGCACTAAAGCGTTTCCCGCGTACACGTTTCCTGTTACGTTGGCAACAAGGCAGTTGCATTAACGAGAAAAACACCGAAAACTGCGGGAATATGTTTTCAAAGGGACGTTATGAAGATTTCAATTATTGTCGCATTATTAAACTGTGAAAATGTCAATTATAATTTGGACGGTTGTGAATCAATTGTAAAATGTTCATATTGAATTTAATGTGCATATAGTAATAAAAATATTAATACTGGTTATTGCACCACAAATAACAAATATTTTTACAAGATCAGGCAAAATAAATAATGGTAACAACATCGTCTTATCGCTTTTTTATACATTTTCAAAACTGACCATTATCTATGAGTGGAAAAAGATGTGTTATCCAAGAATTGGCCACTGTCAAGGCATTTATCTTAATATAGGTAGGTACTCTACTGTAGCAAAAAAAAAAAGGTTAATTTAAAGTGTTTTTTCTGATATTTATTTCGAGATCGGTCTAGGGTACCCTTTACCCTTGATAGAGGTTTTCTCGAAAAAAATACTTAGTTTCTTGGTAGTTGGTAGTAGGTATGCCCTATAAAATCAAGACTGAGACTTTCTTTTTCACTCTGAAATATCAAAGTGGAAACTTTCTCTAACGTTAAAGTTATAATGAGGAACTGAGGTGAATTTATACTCGCGCTCAAAGAACTTTCCGCTTTTGATTTAGAGCCTTGAATGAAAGATCACAAAAGTATAAATGTTCACTAATGCAATTAGGTTTAAATAAATAATAAAATCAAAAATATGTATGAACAAAAAACACATCTTTAGTTCTGTTGAAATAATACTGTACAATCATCTAATTTTCATAGTATAGCGTGGATCAATAAAAAATGATTTATTCGCATAAAACTCGGACTAAAATACAAATCATTTTTGCAACATCTACTTAATTACCATAATACAAGATTGATGCAATGCATTCAAAACCATGAAAATACCTAGAAAGTTACATTTCATCATCATAAATATATCGATAAACCTCTTCTAACGAACTGTCTTCAGAAATATAATTAAATAAATAGCAAAGAGTAAATCTGGTTAGCGGGTAGAGAATGCCATTTGGTATTAAGCTCGCCATACTCGTATTTTTTTATGTCTTGTGCAATAAAGATTATATACATAAAACTAAGTACTTCTTAACTATTTACTGATAACGCTGGTATTCCACTTCTCGAAGATCTTTGTCCAATGTGCATTGCGTCTCACTCACTCTCTATGAAAAATGTGAGATGCAAATACACATTTGACAAAGGTCTTGGACAAGTCGATCGTAGTGCTACGCCGTAGTCCGTAGCAGCTTAATCTTCATATGTAGCGAAAATCGCCCGTAGCACTTTTACGCATGTGTGTCGTGATTACCACTGAACCCCTAAAGCCTGCTGTACACACTGTGCCAACGTTGGCGCGTGAGCAGAAGGCAGCTAGATGCGTTAGAGGACTTAGAGGGAGAGGGCTATAACTCGATCTCTTTCGTTTACATAGCTGCCTCCTGCTCCCGCGCCAACGTTGGCCTTATGTGTACAGCCGGCATAAAGAGTTAAGCAACCATTCTTTATATATTTTACGTAAAATTGGCTATTTTTATTTTTAGTTTCAAGATTAAAGATCGTAGCGTAGGATGCTCTAAGAAGTGTTGACTTATTTACTCACACTTGCAATAGGTGCTAAATATAGGATCCACTATATTTAGTGTAGACCTATCTTTAGGTCCTAGTCCAGGCAATGAACTGACAACTTGTATGGAAAAAATGTCAATTTTGGAAATAATTTATAATAGCTTATTTTTTATGTGTAACGGATATATTATCAATTAAATAGTTACCCAGCGACAAAATCCGACAGAATTTCAGACATCGAAAAAATGATAAGTTAACTGGCTTCTGAAAAGTCGGTAAAAATATTAATAAATGTTTTTGTCTTTATTTTGGTTCATTTACATTTGCTCTATAATATTCAAGATAAATCGTGCATGCATCGTAATGCATGCTTCATTTAAATCTACATAATTACTTCCGGGTGGAAAGTTTGTCGGATTCTTGACTAAATCATCTTAGAATAACATTTTCAAATGAAATCAACAAAAAAAACGCTATTATAAATTAATGTTTTTCAAAACCGTATTTTGCCTGGAGTATCCATTCACGAACACGAACACGTTCATATTCCACGGAAATTGTTGTTGCTCTGCAGTATCGTGTAGGCGTTATACGATTTTGCGTAGGTTGTTATTGCGTGGACTCGGGGTAGGTACTCTGACATTCAAGTTTGTATCAAAAGCGTGACGTATCGCATTTAGACAAAAATAACCGAATTGATACACATCTACATTTAAAAGTATATCGGCTAGTTATGCTATAGGTACCTATTGTATGTTTTGTATGAAAAGCGTGCCTTCTATTAAGTTGACATAGTGTATTAAAATCAGCTAGCCGGCCTGTTGATTGGCATTTTTTTTAATGATGTCGTTTTGTAGTGCAATGGTCCCAATCCCAAGTAAATAACCTTCAACCTTATTTTCAGCAATAAAACACATAGGAAAAACATAAGACTGACGGGTCATAATAAATAGTATAAGTAAAACAATGAAGTTATTTACAAAATGCAAACAAGTGAAAGGCTACGGGTCATCAGACCGAAATATTACGTAATCGTAACGCTAACGTGAAAGTGTTAGTGCAACGCCGACACTGGCCGGCGACACACGCGTCAAAAAAAAGTAAAAAAGTGACGTTCGGAAATTGAAAAAATTAAATAGTGCGGGGAAAAGCCGGTGCGGAAAGTGAAGGAGTTTCTGGCTGTATATCGTTATATTGCCTGCGCCGCCCGCCAGCCAATGGGGTGCTGCGGCCCGCCCCCGCGCGGGGTATGTCTGGCGGTTCTACTAGCTGTGTACGCCGGTGAGTAATATTGTTAAACAACTTATTGTTTTTCAGGGAATTGTGGGCGAATACTACATGACCTAAAATGGAAATAAAAGAAAAATATGGTAACTGTAAACTCTTGCAGCGAATCTCTTTTGTAATCGCATGTTTGTTCCAAATTATAGGTGTTTTAATTCTAGTAGGTACTCAAGATTTGGCAATTATAGGTAAACTATTTATTTATTTAATCGTATGGCATACATTATTTTGGCCTTTAAAGTTTGTCACTCTTTAGTCGTGCAGGGTTGTGGTAGGTAGCTCCTGCGGACGCGAGTGGCAGTTGTCCCCCCTTTGTCAAGTGAGTGGGCAACTCGACTGTTAGGAGTTCTTAAGCCGCCCGAAGGCCTCTGACTCGGCCTAACGATTACTGTCATAGACAGCAGCCGGGATCAACTGCTTAGCGTGCCTTCCAAAGCAAGGTAAACTATGATTTGATTCGATTCGACTTTGAACAAAACGGTTTTTTCCTAAATTATGGTTTTTATATCCGCGTGATACAGGATATATGTGGAATGTTTTTATTACATTATTAATGATCAAAGTTGCCCCTTTTTTTCTTAAAGCGCTCTACGGCGGTCAGCATCATATACCATTCGTGATACTAGGACTTTATTGCATAGAGATGAGGTCGAAAAGTGTCCACCTGTTTATGATGTGACTGGTACATGGTAATTATGTCTATTTTCCTGACGACCGGCAAGTACATAATACAAAACAGACAACATGAAAAGGTTACATTTAAATCACGATCCTCTGTCTCCCTTTAGTAGGAACCCTAAGCTGTACCCCTTCCGAACCTAGTTAGGTAGGGCAAACTAAACAACTGTAGTTTCTTTTTTTTGAAGTGAAAACTTCTTTAGCGGCGCTGTGCACTTTTTGTGATGGGGAAAAATTGTTAAACTCGCCACAGGTCACTTGACCGTAAGATGTCACGTGACCGTAAGATGTCATGTGACCGTGAGATTCGAGAGATACTCGCAACAGGTGACGTGACCGTAAGATGTCACGTGACCGTAAGATTCGACAGATTGAAAATTCGTAAGACGGACACGTGACCTGATCGAAAAACTGTTACAATGTCATTGAGTTTTCACTTCTGCCGGCACTCCGGAGTGCAACCCGGTCGTTTTTTTTGTGTTTGGTAGTTCTGGAGCGCTTCCTCCAATTACTACGCATGTACGGCGGGAGATCTTACGCGAATTTTATTATAATTTAAGACTAACGCGTACATAAAATATCCAGATTTTTCTCAACTTTATCCGAAACGACACTGGTTTACAATCTCAGCTATTTTCAACATCGCCAAATATATCCTAATCGAAAGCCGGAATCTAGGGTTGAACAACCTTATTATTTACGCGAATCCAATTTAACGGTTCCTTACTGTAAGTTATTTTTTTTGCGTAGCTGCCTTTTTTTACTTATCGAAGTTAATTAATCCGACTTACAAAAATTTAGGGGATTTTATTTATTTCAGATTAAAAGGCAGTATTCCTTCGGACGTTAATGCTAATCACTATATTCCGTAAAGGAATACAACGAACAAAGACTCTAAATTGGAATTGTATTAATAATGAATTATATTATTACTAGCTGATGCCCGCGGCTTCGCCCGCGTGGTTATAGGAAAATGTAACATATTGAATTTACCCGCTGGAAAAAGTAGCCTATGTCACTCTCCAGCTTCTAAACTATCTCCATTTTAATATTAGTAAGGATTTTATTATTTATTTATTATTGTTTTTTATTCTCATACACTCTGACGATCTTTTCGTGAATCCATGCTATTTTATTTCATGAAATGACATGTATACATTTTCAAAATGAAATAAACTAACCTAATCTAATCGAATCTGCTTAACACAAAAAAATATTTGGGATTACATTACATTCCTTCCAGAAAGTTAAATTTCATTAAAATGTAGGTAATATATAAACGTCACTTATGTCAACAATTTCACTAGAGATGAGTGAGTGAGGTATCATGAGCATAGTCTTCGAGTTATGTAAAACTTATATATTCATATATTCATATTCATATTCATATTCATTTATTTCGTATTAATCATACATTGTCATTCATTACATTAGAAATGTCATAATAATCACTAGGAATTAAAAACAATGTCAACAAGCACATAGAATACAGGACAATCAAAACACAACAACGTCATCTAATGAAAGCCAAACCTAATAATATATTCTTTTACTACTCTGGCTGCTACTAACTATACGATTCTGACTGTACTTAAGTAATTTATTAACTAAGTATGACTATACTAACTAGTCGGTTGGACCAACCCAGAACATCAAAATGTTTCGGACATTCAGCCTCAAATTAAGTCGTTCTTCCAGCTTTAATATTCAAACAAGGCTTCAATTGATTTATTTTAATTTTATTACTAATTAGCTCTTGCCCGCGGCTTCGTCCGCGTGAAACTTCTTTATGTCGCACCTCCATACAAATTTCCGTCCCCCATTTCACCCCCTTAGAGAACACTACCGGGATAAAAAGTATCCTATGTCCTTACCCAGAATATATACATAAAACTAAGTATCTCCTGAAAAGGTAACAGGCAGACATAAGACAGTGTTACTTTCGCATTTATAACATGAGTAGGATGATATTAGGTTGGGTAGTTTGGATTAATTTTCAACCCCTGACACAAACGAGGGATGTTTTTAACCTCCGAAGAAAAAGAGAGAGGCGTTATAAGATTGCGGTTTGTTCTTAAGTTCTAAGTAAGTATGTTTATCGTCGTCTAGTACCCATAGTACAAGCTTGGCTTAGTTTGGGTCTAGGTCGATATGGTGTAAGATAGTCCAAAAAATAATAAAATGAAAAGTGCGGATTTTTAAAATCGAAATTCTGTCTGACGAGATGGTTCCGTCTTAGACGAGTATGTTTTAGGGGATTATTTTTGTTGTTATTTATTTATGTTTGTAAATGGCTAAGCAAATGAGTAAGATGTTCTCTATGTTAATCTCCACCGAACGCTGTGTTTACGTTCTATATGTTACGCCACACCTGAGAATCAGAGGCCAACGAACATAATAGATAGGTACAACCCATAATGGTCTGATGCAAGCCCAGCCGCCCTATTCTGTAACTTGTTTTAAGCTCACCTCAATGCTCACCCACAAATATATCTTGACACCGCGATGTGTACTAACTAGCACTAGCCTACTAAGCGTAGGTAGAGGTCTAGTTCCGTGACGGGTGATCGGCGGGGTGAGCCGCCTTAGCGCGTAGCGAATAGACCCGCGATTCTGTAACTCGTTTTAAGTTCGCCTCAACGCTCACCCACCAATATATCTTGACACCGCGGTGATAGTAACTAGTGATGTGCAAATTGCGGAAAGTTTCCAAAAAGTTGGAAAAGTTCTCGGAAATTTCTAGAAAGTTTCACAAGGAGTTAAGGAAATTTCCATGTTGGAAATGGAAAGTTTCAATTCCCATACAAAAATGAAGAAAATGTTAAATTGCAGAAACATTTCGCAATATAGGAAACTTTCCGTCGGCACATCAGGGGCCGTAGACAAGGTTACAATCGACAAGCGCTAACGCCAATAGAAAATAATAAATTGTATGGGATTGACAGATGCCGACGAAACACTTTTCGTTAACATCTGTCATTCCCATACATTTTATTAGTTTTCTATTGGCGTTATTAGCGCTTGTCGATTGTAACCTTGTCTAGGCCCCCAGTAGTAGTAACTAAGCTTAGGCAGAGGTCTAGTTTCGTTATTCGTGACGGACGAGGTGAGACGCATGAGTCAGCCCTTATGCTTTGTTTATCTGTGGAAATATGAAAGTCGGTGAATCAACATATCTGGCGCTAGCTGCCATGTTTATGTTTCCTACGCGGCTATCACATAACGGTCTGCGAGCTGTGACGCGTCGAGATAGACTGTCTGTGTCACTAAGGGCCGGCGCTCACTGAGGGCGTGGCACGGCATGGCACGGCAGGTTGTACTGCGGCATCCCGCGGCGTTCCGTGGCATGCCGTGGCATCCCGTGGCATGCCAGTGCGTCTTCTCCCTCCCTTGCCCCCGCGCACCGACGGGAGGGAGGGAGAAGACGCACTGGCATGCCACAGGATGCCACGGCATGCCACGGAACGCCGCGGGATGCCGCAGTACAACCTGCCGTGCCATGCCGTGCCACGCCCTCAGTGAGCGCCGGCCCTAATTGGGACGCTTAGAAAGAGACGGATAGTCCATGTCGCCGCGACACAACTCGCGGGCCGTCCTGTGATACCCGTGCTGGTTCACTTTTTAAAACCGTTTATGCGTCCACCTAATGTATGATTTTGTTAAAATCTTGAACCTCTTTCTATAAAGACCATCTTCTAAGTCCATGTTGTCAGAGCCTCACAAAAAAATTAAGATTGTCTCCTGACTAACGGTACATTATTACAACAAGAAATTGTTGATGGAACCAAATAAAAAGCTCCGAATATACATCACAAATAGTTATATAATTTGCATTCTGTTGCTGTAATATCTTTTTTATTCTACTAATTATACGGGGGTGTAGCCTGTAACTAAGATATAGGACTTTAATTCAAGAGGTCGGTCTGTCTTTCGTCCCCCATTTTAACTCAAATGGAACATTGGAAACTATTGCATGCTTTGAAACGCCGTTCTGACTAGATTGAGAAGCAATTAAGGTCTGATTTGCAGATATATGATATGATATGATTCTTGACTATATATGATTATTTATCTGATTTAACCGATACATGATTGCCCAAAGTTTCCTCGATAGAAAAAAAAAACAAAGTTGGGTCTTTATTTTCCTTTTTTAATCGACGAAAAAAACGGAGGAGGTTCTCAAGTCAACGCGTATATTTTTTTTTTATGTATGACCACGCATAACTCGTTACAGAGTAGTCCGATTTTGATAATTCTTTTTTTATTAGAAAGGGTATACCTCAAAGTTAGTCCCACATAAATATTAAATAAAATTTTCAACCCTAAGGGTAGGAAAACAGGGGATGATTGATTGTTCACTTACTGCTTGAAATGTATGACCACGAATGTGTGTGTGTCTGTGTGCGCGCGTGTGTGTGTGCATGTGTGTGTATGTGTTGTGTTGTGTAACTAAAGTAAGCCACAGAAAATTTAAAAATAAAAACTTTTTAACAAAAAAATTAAGCCGCCGAAAAAAAACTGAAAAGCAAAAAATAATAAAAACTTAGTTATTAAGCTAAATAAAAATGATTTATTATTTTTTGCTTATCAGTTTTTTTCGGCGGTTTAATTTTTTTGTTAAAAAGTTTTTTTACTCAGCCTACTCAAACAATACATTATTTTACGACACAATCAAGGTAATAGTACCTATAGTATTTTATCTCATCTAAAATCTCACTTAATGAAATATAGAATTGACTAAGTTAGGTATTTATCGAAATTCGTCCAAAAAAGCCATCCCCGAAGACTATAGCATCTCTTTTTCTCGTGCGCGGAAGGCATAAGCGTGTCTCTGACAAGGGTGCGTGGTCGACTCGAATTAAGGCATCCCCCTAAGAGATGATATCCGGGATGAAACCTATCCTATGTCCTTCCCAGACATACAGACTACGTTCATATCAAATTCAGTCGTTGAAGCGTGAAAAAGTACTACGTGAAGAAGCGTAGACAGACAGACAGTTGCTTTCGCATTCATAATATTAGTATCGGTTTGTATAGCTAACCAAATCGAGCACAAAACGATACACCTTTTGGTGAGGTAGGGCACAGCGAAATGTCATCCCGCTCGAATTTGGAGCAGCCCAACTGGGGAAGTACCTCAGCCTTGCAGAAGACCACAGCTATAATAACACTAGTACTTGCTCTTTAGTAGTGTTGTGTTCCATCAGGCGAGCCGTACGCTTGTTTGCCACCGTCGTTGTATTAAAAAAGAAAAATACCTTTCACGATAAGATCCAGAAGATTTCAGGATGGCGGCGTCTAATTCTAAACCCGGTATACTAACGAAGTAACGAAATAGCGAAATTAATGGTATAACTTAGCAAGGTGATCCAGTTCAAGTATTCAAGTATTTACTTATTGCAATCATGTTGTTACAGTATGGTACATAGTTGACATGTGTAGTTATCGGAGCAGACTAATTTAAACTTATGGATCGAAGTGGGTCAGCTGCAAGGATTTCCACGCGTCGTGCCGTGTGTAACCTCAGTTCGAAGGAAGTGGGTCAGTATTAAATACTAGCTTTTATCTATGACCTGTCATGTGAGTAGAGTCTGCTTCGAACGTTTTCCATTCTAACATTGGTCGATTTAAAAGAGCGTAGAATCCATACTAATATTCATCATCCATTGTATCAGCCGAAAGACGTCCACTGCTGGACATAGGCCTCCCCCAAAGAGTGCCACAATGACCGGTCCTGCGCCACCCGCATCCAGCGGACTCCCACGACCTTTAACAGGTCATCAGTCCACCTTGTCGACCTACGCTGCGCCTTCCGGTATACTAATTTAATCATTGCGAAATTGTGTCTGTCTACCTGCCTCTTCACGCTTAAACGGCTGAACCGATTTAGATGAAATCTGGTAAAGAGATAGTTAGGAGTCCCCGGAAGGACATAAGATAGTTTTTATACCGGAAATCACCCCCAAGGGGGGTGAAAGGGGGGGGTGAACGTTTGTATGGAGCTACGATATAATCGAGTTCCACGCGGTCGGAGTCGCGGGCAGAAGCTAGTATTATCAACAAAAACAAGGTCTAACCCGACAACATTAGTCAAAAGGCTATTCGTCTTTGGTGTTTAGGGTCGCCAGAACGCTTGACTCTCTATACAAACATAGTTTGGTTCTCATTTAAAAACGGCAAACTGGATTAACATGAAACTTTTTATAAATAATGGTATCCGCCATAAGGAAACTGGTTTCTGTTGCTAGAAATTAATAATATAAAAGCAAAACTATTTGAATAGGGAAGCTGCAGCTATAATATTTGTGACCAAAACGTTGAAAAAACATAAAAAAGTAGCTACTGAAACGTTTCTACTTTAGTTTATACTAATTTCAAACCATAATTACGATTTGAAGTAATGTGAAACGGAACGTGTCTTAATCCAACAATCACTCCTGTCAAAAGTCCAAACTTAGGCAACTCTATGGTATCTAGGGACGAACCACGGACAAACAATTATGGCGAGTGACACACATGAGTGACGTCACAGGAACTGTAGATCCGTTTAGGCGCGAAAGTTTAAATTGTTACTTTGTAACAGGAAGTTTGGCTAATGGTATGAATATGGTCAATGGTGGTGTAATCGCTTCTAAACCCAGCCTGCTGCTAAAGTCTTTAATACGTGTATATTGCCATGCCTTAGGTACGGGTGGCAAACATGGGCCTTAACAGAAAAACAAAGGAAAGCTTTGAAAGTGTCCCAAAATAGAATGGAGAGAAGTATGCTAAACATCAAATTGAAGGATAAAGTGAAACTAACACATATCAGAAAAATGACAGGTGTAACTGATATCACATACATAGTAAAGAAACTGAAATGGAAATGGATTGGGCACACAATTTGTAGCCGAAAAGCGAAATGGTCTAAGGACATCACTGTTTGGTACCCCCGTGACGGGAAAAGGAGAAAAGGCAGGCAAAGAAAAATATGGGAGGATGAAATTAGAGAAATGGCTGGACCATTATGGAGAAGAAAAGCCGTAGACAAACAATTTTGGCAAATTCTAGGGGAGGCCTTTGCCAAAAGGCAGATTGTAACAAACGAAAGCATCCCGGATGTCAGAAACACAAATTAGAATAAGTGATATCATGTAAAAGTCAGTAATAAAGGCTCTATTTATTTATTTATAACAGGAAGTTTTGACTATAAATTATAGTATTTTAATTTTTTAATACTTTCGTGGTCTACATGCGATTCTTTCAAATGAAAGCAAAATTGAAAATATTGCATCTTCCCTATTAAGTAGATTCAACATAGTATAAAAACAAGATCGTGTACTAATATTTACACTGCAACAGGGCACAAAACAATGATTCAGGAAAGAAAACAAGGTTTGAGCCAAGTCGCCCCTTGAATCAAAGTAACCCAGTTTACGGTAACCCAAGGTTTCTTCTTGAGAAGTGATTGTGACAAAACGATATCACAAAACAAAAGTGATACTTGAGACATCTCTCACGACCAGTGGCGCAATTCTGGGATCTAGTACAATACGCACTTAAGTTTCTCATAACAAATATGGCTGTTTCTTATTAGCAACTTAAAGTGGTGTCCAAGTTGCTGGCAAATGCTATTAAAGGTACCTACTTCGATGAATCACAGCTATATGCATTAACTTACACATACTCATACGCCTTGATTCTAGAGAAGGTTGAAAAACCTTTCATAACCTTTTATAAAAAAGTTGAACCCATATTTAATTAATGTTTTGTTTTGTGCGCAGTTAGTTTTATACGCTCCATAAGCGAGCACAACTAATATTTGCCCGCGACTTCGTTCTCGTGAACCTCTAACTTCCATCCCATATTACACTCTTTTGAGAATTATGTTTGGGATAAAAAGTATCCAAAGTTTTTACCCAAGTTATAGACTAGGTACATTTCAGTCATGGTTAATATATTCATAAGAACGTGGTAAAGTGCATTCATGGATATATTTTGATGATCATCCAGATGCAACCAATAGATTCATAGATTCACGTTTATATTCCCAAAAGGGGGCACATGAAACTTATGTTCCAGCGCCACTTTTAGCATAAATGTGGGTATAAAAGATCTACAAAATGTGATATCGCGGTTGATAGCTTGCTAGCTCATCGCCCATAACTCACTTCAACCTGTGCCTCTTGTCAACTCACGACACCTACAAAAGGAAAGGGGGTGGTGCTGTTCTTACCCAATACCCCACGGGGGAGTCTGGGGCGTCTGGTTTTAGAGGGCAAAAACTTCTATGCGTTCGCAATCATTAAGAATGACAGTAAAATGTCCTCTCTACTGGGCCTTTAAGTATATGGTGAGGTTAGTCACCGTGTCAGACGAAGGTCAGTAAGCAGGATGTGGTAGGTACCATCAATACACCCCTCATGAGAGTCATGAGCCTTAATGCGACGAAATAAGGTCTATTTATGGTCAGCAGGATGTGCTACAAACGCCAACACAGTTAACTGAGCATCCTGTATATACTCGTATAGAACCTTATTGCAATGTGTATAAAGTGCACGGACGATCAGTTAGCTGTGTTGGCTATAGTACATCCCAGCACCTGACATTCTATTTACTGAGACAGAGGTCGTAATCTTTTGATTAGGTATTTGAAAAGTAGGTAGTAAGTTAGGTCTTCTGTTGTGAGAGATTGGACAATAACATAATTAAAAGTTGAAATATCATAAACAGGTAAATTTAAACGAAATAAAATTTAAACCTAAACAATTTTTCTCAAACATGCTCGGAAATGTACGCGTTAATATCACGAAATGAAGATGTGAAGTTTCTTGTTTATGGCTCCCTGTGAATATGAAAACCCTAAGTAAAACCATTATTGTCCGCTACTCTAACTTTTTAAATTTGCTTACTAATATTAAACTGACAAAGGAAAATTTACATACTGCCAACCAACACTAGACACTGTAAGCATACTTGCTTCATAAAAAAAAAAAAAAATAATCTATGGTACTATACTTTATGTGCGGTTAAACATGGTGCTCGAACGGCTTGTTCAAATCTCCAAACATAGGCAACTCTATGATATCTAGGGACGAACCACGGACAAACAATTATGGCGAGTGACACACATGAGTGACGTCACAGGAACTGTAGATCCGTTTAGGCGCGAAAGTTTAAATTGTTACTTTGTAACAGGAAGTTTGGCTAATGGTATGAATATGGTCAATGGTGGTGTAATCGCTTCTAAACCCAGCCTGCTGCTAAAGTCTTTAATACGTGTATATTGCCATGCTTTACGTACGGGTGTCAAACATGGGCCTTAACAGAAAAACAAAGGAAAGCTTTGAAAGTGTCCCAAAAAAGAAAGGAGAGAAGTATGCTAAACATCAAATTGAAGGATAAAGTGAAACTAACACATATCAGAAAAATTACAGGTGTAACTGATATCACATACACAGTAAAGAAACTGAAATGGAAATGGATTGGGCACACAATTCGTAGCCGAAAAGCGAAATAGTCTAAGGACATCACTGTTTGGTACCCCCGTGACGGGAAAAGGAGAAAAGGCAGGCAAAGAAAAATATGGGAGGATGAAATTAGAGAAATGGCTGGACCATTATGGAGAAGAAAAGCCGTAGACAAACAATTTTGGCAAATTCTAGGGGAGGCCTTTGCCAAAAGGCAGATTGTAACAAACGAAAGCATCCCGGATGTCAGAAACACAAATTAGAATAAGTGATATCATGTAAAAGTCAGTAATAAAGGCTCTATTTATTTATTTATAACAGGAAGTTTTGACTATAAATTATAGTATTTTAATTTTTTAATACTTTCGTGGTCTACATGCGATTCTTTCAAATGAAAGCAAAATTGAAAATATTGCATCTTCCCTATTAAGTAGATTCAACATAGTATAAAAACAAGATCGTGTACTAATATTTACACTGCAACAGGGCACAAAACAATGATTCAGGAAAGAAAACAAGGTTTGAGCCAAGTCGCCCCTTGAATCAAAGTAACCCAGTTTACGGTAACCCAAGGTTTCTTCTTGAGAAGTGATTGTGACAAAACGATATCACAAAACAAAAGTGATACTTGAGACATCTCTCACGACCAGTGGCGCAATTCTGGGATCTAGTACAATACGCACTTAAGTTTCTCATAACAAATATGGCTGTTTCTTATTAGCAACTTAAAGTGGTGTCCAAGTTGCTGGCAAATGCTATTAAAGGTACCTACTTCGATGAATCACAGCTATATGCATTAACTTACACATACTCATACGCCTTGATTCTAGAGAAGGTTGAAAAACCTTTCATAACCTTTTATAAAAAAGTTGAACCCATATTTAATTAATGTTTTGTTTTGTGCGCAGTTAGTTTTATACGCTCCATAAGCGAGCACAACTAATATTTGCCCGCGACTTCGTTCTCGTGAACCTCTAACTTCCATCCCATATTACACTCTTTTGAGAATTATGTTTGGGATAAAAAGTATCCTAAGTTTTTACCCAAGTTATAGACTAGGTATATTTCAGTCATGGTTAATATATTCATAAGAACGTGGTAAAGTGCATTCATGGATATATTTTGATGATCATCCAGATGCAACCAATAGATTCACGCTTATATTGCCAAAAGGGGGCACATGAAACTTATGTTCCAGCGCCACTTTTAGCATAAATGTGGGTATAAAAGATCTACAAAATGTGATATCGCGGTTGATAGCTTGCTAGCTCATCGCCCATAACACACTTCAACCCTGTGCCTCTTGTCAACTCACGACATCGACACCTACAAAAGGAAAGGGGGTGGTGCTGTTCTTACCCAATACCCCACGGGGGAGTCTGGGGCGTCTGGTTTTAGAGGGCAAAAACTTCTATGCATTTGCAATCATTAAGAATGACAGTAAAATGTCCTCTCTACTGGGCCTTTAAGTATATGGTGAGGTTAGTCACCGTGTCAGACGAAGGTCAGTAAGCAGGATGTGGTAGGTACCATCAATACACCCCTCATGAGAGTCATGAGCCTTAATGCGACGGAATAAGGTCTATTTATGGTCAGCAGGATGTGCTATATATAAGGTGCTAACAAATTAGGTACCAATACTTTTAGAGCTGATAGTACTAGTCTCTAGGAGTAGAGTTAAGTATGAAACATTTAAAAGTGTGTATCACTTTTTGGAGATAATTAGGGATACAACGTTACTGCGTAAAAACACCCTGTTAATGAGATAGTCAACAATCAATCATTGACGTTTGTCACAAACGACGATGTTCACTTGACAGATAGTGTTTTAACATCTCGTCAGTTGAATGCACAGGCTGATTATGTTTGGTCGAAATTTTAATTTATTTATTTTGTACCGGAAATTAAAACAAAAATATCATATGAAAAGTTTTCTTAATTTCTATTTAAAGTCAATTGTTTTGATGTAATGTAACACCTCTTAAAATATTGATACTTAATTTGTTAGCACCTTATATAGAACCTTATTGCAATGTACGGTCGAGGAAATTGAATGTTTGGCACATGTCAACTCTATTAGAATGACGTTAAGGTCCAAAAGTGCTAAACATTCAATTTCCTCGACTGTACATAAAGTGCACGGATGGTCAGTTAGCTGTGTTGGCTATAGTACATCCCAGCACCTGACATTCTATTTACTGAGACAGAGGTCGTAATCTTTTGATTAGGTATTTGAAAAGTAGGTAGTAAGGTCTTCTGTTGTGAGAGATTGGACAATAACATAATTAAAAGTTGAAATATCATAAACAGGTAAATTTAAACGAAATAAAATTTAAACCTAAACAATTATAAAGTAACTACTTAATTACTTTCTAAGTTTTCTAATAAGAGAGACACGGATATTGCAAGAGAGCTCGAGGGAGCCGTCTTGTGATGGCCATGCAGGTGATTGTCGAGACAATATTTACTCAGTTGTTTATCGTGATTCTTTTTAAGACCTTGGCTGGTATTCTTTACGTGCTCATGCGCACCTCACCCGTCACGCCAAACGAAACTAGACCTCTACCCACGCTTAGTTACTACGAAGCGTGGCGTCGAGATATATTTGTGGGTGAGCGTTGAGGTGAGCTTAAAACAAGTTACAGAATAGCGGGGCTTAAGACACGTGATGGGTTTGCTTTGCTTTGTAGTTTTGGGTACTCTAAACTCGTAATGCGGTCACTGGGGTCAGTAGCCAAGGTCTTATAGATCGTAAGCCCACTCCCAATTTACCGACGTATCATGACAACATGATAAAATGCATGGCATCAGTTCGAGAAAGTTGTGCTTAACTAGCAAGAAAAAAAAAAATTGACCGAAAGTTTGAAAATCCTTTATTTCCGGTCAAAATTTGTATGGGTAAGTAGGTATATTTACGTCATGTGACCACAGTAAGAGACAAGTGGCATCCTTTAGCCCTTTAATCGTAGAAAGATTAAACCTTAAGTCTGTCAGTCCTGAAATGGCCGGAAGTACTTGGCAGACGGTGGCAAAGTTGGCAATTTTTATTTTTTTTGTTTTCTTGCTCAGCACAACTGTCTTGACCTGCTGCCATGCATTTTATCATGTTGACGTGAGACGTAGGTGTATTGGGAGTTGGGAGTGGGATTACGGTCTGTTAGATCGAATCAGAATAGCACACGTATATATTCCTGCTGTTGTCCACGTTAATCCCCTAGCCCGATCCCCCAGGGGAAAAAACGGTTAGGTTATTAGGTGAACTGCGACCCTACAGCGCGCGAGCCGAGCGAGCGAAGCGAGCGTGACGCGGTAGCGTCCGGCGAAGCGCCATAACCGAACATTATATTTTTTTTCTAGTTGAATATAAAATAATTGCCGCTAATTCCCCTGGGTGATCGGGGTCAGGTGATTAACGTGGATAACGTGATATTCCTAAACTGAAAATATTCCGTATTCAATTCTTAATTTTTATTACCTGTAGTTTGGCCCAGTGATGTGCCGTTTCTGGGAATATTCTCGATTAATCTCTCTCTTCTCAATAAATCATGCAAATTGAGAACTTTAGGGAATACTTCCGGAAACGGCACATCTCTACTTTTTTTCCTAATTCCTTAATTAAAAATTGATCACACGACTGTTTCGATGAAATTACGTACAGATTAAAAGATATAAAATCCGGCAGCTAATTGAAACAAAAAACCGTTAAAGGCCATCCAAGCCGGATTCGTTAATCACTATGGTATATATCTAGGTACGTTATGGTAGAAGCCATAACATATTAGGCTTTGTGACATAGAGATAAGGATCAAATAGAGATAAGGATCAAACTCGCTTGGCACGTGTTCACCTTTTTTTCGTTGTGAAGATGAGCCAGAGAGTTGAGACGAATACGAGTCCCTCACCACAAGAACTAAACACTGTTCGGGCCGACCGTCTGCCCGCCCCCTTAAGCTCCTCACGTGTGTACGCCTCTTGAGTCTGTGGTTTTGACAGTGACACTTCTTGTCAAGGCGGACGGAAAAGAGATAACCTCGTTGTTGCGGACCCGAAAGGGAACGAGTGTTTTTGGATAATTTGGAAACGCATTTTCCTTGTTTTGTGTAATATCGCTCGCTTTGAAGACACACGGGTGTCCGAGTGTTTTGTGTGGATATTTCGGTGACATCGGAAGAGTTGGTGATTTGACGCCGCGGATTGTTGGCGATACTGCCCCGGAACACCACGGCTGCTTCTTCAGCCCGGAGACCTTCTTGATTGAACTTGACTTGACCTGACAGTTGACTGAACCTTGACAGATACCAACCGGAGTTGAAGCGAACATCGCGCCTCCCGGAATCAGGTGAGTTGAACAAGTTTTGTAGCCAATCCACTGGCTTATATGACCCGCGAAACGCGTGGCAGTTCACTCCACTCGAACTAGGCGAGGAGTTGAACAATTTTTGGTACCCAGAGCGTGGTTACTCACAAAGAAAAAACGCGAATTTTGATAGTTTTTTCCTTTTGGGTAAAAAAGGGCATTTTGAGGTTATTTGTTAAAACCAAATTTAGCTACAAGTATTTAAAACCTCTATTTTGTGGCACTGCAAGTGTTTTGTACTGTAGATTTCACGAAATTATTGTACTTGCAGTGCACATTAGTGAGATTACAACCTCCGGAAGGTGATTGATTGTAATTTGGAAAGCCTTTCATAGCTTGTTGTTTACAAGTAGAAGTATTAGTATTAAGTAAGTAGTAGTATTGTGTAGAAGTGATGTAATGTAACTGGCCAATTATAGATTATAATTTGAGCTTCCACTGCGTTTTGAGAATCTATATTGGTTGTTATTGTAAGGCATTCCTGTAATTGAGTTGATATTTGGTTTTGATTCACTAGGGTGACCAAGAGATTGGAATTTCCACATTAATTAAATTAATTTTAATTTTCTCTGGTATTGTTGGAAATTAATTTAAAATGGGATCTACACCTAAGGCTAAGATCCAGTCTGCACTGCGTTGGTTTTCATCTGCAGCAGCTTTGGTTGACAGAAATGACCGGGAGGAGGCTTTGTTGACCCGGTACGAGGAGGTGTCAGACCGTCTTAAGGCTGTGGAGTTCCAGGTTGAACTCTACCTAGCGGAGCCCGGCCGGACGACCCCGGAGACCGAGCAGGTGGAGCGGGACTTTGAGCAATGTATGGATTTTGTGGACAGGATTGTCGAGAGGGCTTCTAAGATACTGCGGGTTCGGAATGGTGCGGCCCGGGACGTTCCGAAACACGCAGTTATCTATAACCCAGGGTTGGCAGCGCGCTTGCCAGCCATACAGATGCCGGTCTTCCGAGGAGACCTGGACGAGTGGACCAGCTTCATCGACCTCTTTGATAGCTTGGTGCATGCCCGGACGGACCTGCCAGCGGCGTTGAAGTTGGCGCAGCTGATGTCTGCTCTCGTCGGGGAGCCGCGCGACTTGATCGCGCATTTGTCGGTCACCGACGACAATTATGAAATCGCGCGCACGTTGCTGAGGGACCGATACCAGAACGTGCGGCGACTTGCGGATACTCTTATGACTAAGATCTGGAATATCCCTCGGATCGCTCAGGCTTCAGACATCCGGCTGAAAATGCTGAATCCTGTTTTGACAGCGACCAAAGGGTTAGAGAACCTTGGTTTGCCGGTGGACCAGTGGTCCTACATACTGTTGAATTTTTTGTTGAACCGGCTGCCGGCTGATGTACGGGCCAGGTTTGAGCACCGGTATGGTGGTGAAAGTGCTCAGCATCTGCCGACCTTCACCAATCTTATCGACCAATTGGAACTTGAGTGTCGACGGGCCGACACCTCGGATCTACCTCCACCCCCGAGGCCTCCTGGGGCCCAGCGGGCCCAGGGGAGAGTTGCACCTCAAAGGGGAGGGTGGGGCAAATCGGCCCCACAACCAGCGGGTCCTCACCAATATAATACCAGTGCATTGGACCCTGAAGTCTGGTACGACGGGTAACACCCCCCTCCCCCCCCCCTCCAAAACTACGCGACTACTTCGCACGCACCCGTGCCCCAACGGGGGGTCCTTACGGGCGGGTGCCCGCAAACGCCTCCACCCCGGCAGGCGCCACGGATGTCGCCGCCGCTTGTGGAGCGACCCCGCTGGGGGTCGGGACCTCCGGTGTACGGCCGGAGTAGGACATACCAGGGGCCGCAGGCGGCACGCATGGCGCGACGGCAGTACCAGCCGGAGTGGGACCCGCTCGAGCGGTACGAGCGGCCCGCCCATGCGGAACAGGATGCAACGCGTTATCCCTGCTAGGGATACGCCGCCCACGCACCAGCCACCGCCACGCCCTTGGAGACCGTGTTATTGCCCACGGCTTCGGTTTGTGTTTGGGGCCCTGGCGGAGGATCAGCCTGCGTGCGCTCTCTCCTTGACACGGGAGCGCAAGGCTGCATGGTATCCAGTAGGTTGGTGCGACAGTTGGGCTTGGTTGTGAAACCCCACCCGGAAAGTATACGTGGGGTAGGCAATGTGACAGTGTAAAATCTGGTAGGGCAGACCTTACTCACCTTTGGACCGGGTCCCACTTCACGCGCGAGGATTAATGCTCCCGCGTTAGTATTGGATGAAGTGGTGGGGAGACTCCCCCAGGTGAAGCTGCCTCCAGAGGTTCGGAGTTTGACAGCTGGATTAGTTCTGGCGGATGCTGGATTTGACAGACCTGGTCCGATTGACGTGTTGCTGGGTGCAGACGTTCTTGGGCGGGTGCTGTTGAGCGGCAACCGTACCTTACAGCCTGGCGGACTGGTTACACTGGAAACGGTGTTTGGCTATGCTGTAATGGGTTTGGTTTTAGCGGCTCCACCGCCTCCTACTGAGGAGGGCTGTCTGGTTGGAACTGCTCTTTCAGAAGCCGTGCAACGGTTCTGGGAGATTGAGGAACCACCTACCGCGTCGCGTATGAGCCCCGAGCAGGAAGAGTGCGAACGGTTTTACCAAAATAATACTGGGCGCCTCTGCTCTGGTCGGTTCATAACACGACTTCCTCTGCTCATCCACCGACCTCCTCTTGGAGCGTCACGTGAGATGGCTGAGAAGCGGCTGGTTTCGATGGAACGCCGAATGAGAAGAGATGCGCTCTTCCGGCAGAAGTATGTGGACTTCATGAGGGAGTACGAGGGTTTGGGACACATGTCGGTGGCTCGGACGGACTGGAGTACAGTGGAGCACTGCTTCCTGCCGCACCACGCGGTCCTAAAATCCCCGGAGTCCAAGATTCGTGTGGTCTTTGATGGGTCCGCGTCCACCTCGACTGGGGTGTCATTGAACCAGTGTTTGCATGCAGGTCCTAAGCTGCACAAGGATATCACGGATATCCTCACAAATTTTAGGAAACATCAGGTGGTGTTCGTCGCCGACATCCGGATGATGTTTCGGCAGACAGTGATCCATCCTGATGATCGTCGGTATCAGCTGATCTTGTGGCGTGAGAGCCCTGATGAACCGATGTTGGTGTACGAGCTGAATACGAATACATACGGCTTGAAGAGCAGTCCGTACATTGACAATCCCAAAAATGGAATTATCTGGAGCGGCTCTTCTTGTACGCCTACTGAACCACGTGGCCTCTACCTTGAAGGACACCGTGAACCTTGAGGAGAGTGTCTACGCATGGACTGATAGCCAAATTGTATTGTGTTGGCTGCAGTCGTCATTCCATACTTTGGAGGTCTTTGTGGCCAACCGGGTCTCGCAAATCCAGAATTCGGAGACTGCCTTGGTTTGGAGACACGTGCCAGGTGAACTGAACCCAGCGGACGTGGCGTCCAGGGGTTGCACGGCACCTGAGCTTGTTGCCCACTCACTGTGGTGGAGACCAGATTGGTTGTTGGAACCGGAGACACTCTGGCCTGCCAGTTGTGTGATTGGGACCCCATCCTCTGGCTTGGGTGTCCACCTTGTCGAGACCGCTCCAGTGTCAGACACTGCTTGGTTGCTAGAACGGTATAGCTCTCTCGACAAGCTTGTTGGAGTGACCGCCTGGGTCAAGCGATTTATACACAATTGTCGCCACCCTGACAACCGGTCACGCGTTAGAGTTCTCGCCACAGAAGAGCGGAATGCCGCCCTACATCATTGGATTAGGGTTGTGCAGGAAGAACACTTTGCGGACGTATTGAAGCCCCTGCGGCAGGGACGTCCTAAGCTACCGAAGGCGATAGCACGCCTCAACCCGTTCATTGACGAGTCGGGTACACTCCGGGTTGGAGGACGGCTCCGCAACGCTAGCTTGCCGTACTCGGTGCGCCACCCCATTTTGCTGCCTAAGAAGGGGCATCTGGTGGAATTGTTGGTGATTGACCGCCACATAAAGAACTCGCAATGCACTCTTGGGCATTTTGCAGCGAGACTTTTGGATATTGAACAGCCGACGGGTTATTCGGAGCATCGTGTTTCGGTGCTTGCCTTGCTTTCGGCTCAAGGCAGCCACGATGCAGCCCCAGATGGGGGACCTTCCTCCTGATCGGGTCAACGAGGCTAGGACCTTCTCTAGGGTTGGGACCGATTTTGCGGGACCTTTTTTAGTGAAAACGTCGCGACTTCGAAATGCGAAGGTTGTAAAAGCGTATTTGTGCGTTTTCGTATGCCTGTCGACCAAGGCTGCTCATCTTGAACTTGTTGGTGATCTTACGACGGAGGCTTTTATTGCGGCATTGGATAGATTTGTATCCCGTAGGGGACTCCCATCTCTGATCCGGTCAGATTGTGGAACCAATTACAAGGGTGCCGACCGTTATTTACAAGATGTTGTAAAATTTTTATTTGAAAATAAGATTGATATTGGAACAGACCTCTCCCGTCGGGGTATCACCTGGACGTTCGATCCGCCAGGCTGCCCCCACTGGGGTGGAATCTGGGAGGCTTGCGTGAAGCAAGCAAAAGCCCATATGTATCGGGTAGTCGGTCAAACTGTATTGACTTTTGAGGAACTCGCGACGTTGTTTTGTAGAATTGAGGCCGTCCTCAATTCCCGTCCGTTGTGTCCGCTCAGCTCCGACCCAAATGACCTGGAAGCGCTCTCTCCAGGCCATTTCTTGATTGGTCAGCCACTTGCAGCGTTGCCGGAGCACCCCCTCCGGGACGTACCCTCCGGTCGTTTGTCGCGCTACCAGATGCTGCAACAAATGGCTCAGAACTTTTGGACCAGATGGTCATTAGAGTATTTGCATGTTTTGCAGCAGCGCCTCAAGTGGACTGACAAAACCAGTCCCCCCAGAGTTGGAGACCTTGTGCTAGTTAAGGATGCTAACCTTCCGCCACTGCGATGGCGCCGGGGGCGCATCGTTAATTTGTTTCCCGGTAAGGACGGGACCCCTCGGTTTGCCGAGGTCATGGTTGGGGACTCGGTTCTGAAGCGAGCGGTAGCAACCCTATCGCGACTTCCCCTAGTATAGCGGACCGGCTTAGAGGCCGTTCCGAGGCGGGTGATTGTTCGGGCCGACCGTCTGCCCGCCCCCTTAAACTCCTCACGTGTGTACGCCTCTTGAGTCTGTGGTTTTGACAGTGACACTTCTTGTCAAGGCGGACGGAAAAGAGATAACCTCGTTGTTGCGGACCCGAAAGGGAACGAGTGTTTTTGGATAATTTGGAAACGCATTTTCCTTGTTTTGTGTAATATCGCTCGCTTTGAAGACACACGGGTGTCCGAGTGTTTTGTGTGGATATTTCGGTGACATCGGAAGAGTTGGTGATTTGACGCCGCGGATTGTTGGCGATACTGCCCCGGAACACCACGGCTGCTTCTTCAGCCCGGAGACCTTCTTGATTGAACTTGACTTGACCTGACAGTTGACTGAACCTTGACAGATACCAACCGGAGTTGAAGCGAACATCGCGCCTCCCGGAATCAGGTGAGTTGAACAAGTTTTGTAGCCAATCCACTGGCTTATATGACCCGCGAAACGCGTGGCAGTTCACTCCACTCGAACTAGGCGAGGAGTTGAACAAACACAACATGACATAAGGTAAAAAGCTCACCTCAACGGTCACCCACAAACTTATGTTGACACCGCGATGCGCACTAACTAAGCGTAGGTAGAAGTGTAGTTTCGTGACGGGTGATCGGCGGGGTGAGGCACTTTAGCGCGTAGCGAATAACAGCCCACTCAGACGTTTACCTTACCTAAACTCGACGCCGTATATAGATTGCAAAAAACTACCCATGTGTTGCCATTAAAATGAAATAGTTTTGCATCGGTAAGTTTTTACTTTTCTAAAATATGTACGTATATTATTTTTTTTATACATCATTGTAAAGTTAAGATTAAATGCAACCGCCTAATTAAATAATTTTATGTAAATATTGATTTCAAAAATAGATATATTTGATTGAAACTGTTTTGTAGAAGAAAAGTTCATATTACTGTGGTAATACTTCAGGTTTTAACAACATTTGGTAACTATTAATATTCTCATAATGTGCGTAAATCTTTTTGATATGGACATAGTAATATTGACAACAAATCACGTGTGGCTGAGTAGTGTGTATGAATGTCTGTATGTTTGTCAGTCAATCTCGTAAAAACGGCTCAATTGACTGTGATGAATTTTGGCATATGGATAGTTTAAAACCAAACCATGAAACAGAATGTGTAGAATACCTACTTTGTAAATCTGAAGTCATTCCCAAAGGAATAACATGTCTGGTATTTAATAATGGCATTGTT
The DNA here is from genome assembly GCA_947578815.1 of Epinotia ramella. Lineage (NCBI taxonomy): Eukaryota > Metazoa > Arthropoda > Insecta > Lepidoptera > Tortricidae > Epinotia > Epinotia ramella. Next base: position 2,363,437 of record OX388221.1, read on the forward strand.
GTGATAACCTTAACGCGGAAGAATTCGCTGGAAAAAGCTAGTAGGTACGTAATTGAGTACTCGGGGGTAGTGCTTTGTACATAATTCGTTTGATGTACCAAGCCGAGATGTGTTAAGCGATGAATGCATAGAAAACATCAAAAACATAGGATGATTCACATTCACATCTAAGTAACAACGAAATAATATATTATTATGCATGGGTTGGTTACATCTGGAACGTCACAATGACAATGACATTTGTGACAGTGACATTCGGCCATCTTTGGTAGCTTTTTTGGAATCTAAATACGGCGTTGAGTTTACATATACAACGTGTTAATAAAATAACGCAAAACCTGAAAACAGTTTGTTCAGAATCGAGAGTTGAATGCGAAAAAAATAAAATATAAAATTTTTGACGCGATTTATTTTTTACATTTGTATGGAGCAGGTCGCCCCAGTCGGCCAACACTCCATACAAATGTAAAAAATAAATCTTGTCAAAAATTTTTTTTATTATTTTTTTCGCATTCTATGCTCGATTCTGAACAAACTGTTTTCAGGTTTTGCGTTATTTTATTAACACGTTGTATATAGTCCTCAGCGCCGTGTCCGGGGAAAGCGACTCCGTCAGTTATTCGTATTTGGATTATGGAACGCTGTAATATGACTGGCAAAACCAAACTTTGCTTTAAAGATGCGGTCACACGGTACGCAATGAAGTCGTCCAGCTTGGTTATAGGTATAAGTGTGGGAGGGCTTTGGTCGAATCTTTCGGATATGCCGTTTCGCGTCCAGCCCTTCTGGACGCCGCTGCTCATATTGGTCCACTTTTTTGAGAACAGTAGAGCGCCATTCCGAACGACGTTGCGCACTTTCCACCTAGCGATCACTCGGCACACCGCAGTTGGTCAGGTGGCGTTTGAGGAGGTCTTTAACTAACTTTTCGCAGATGCTGACCCCCCCGTCTTCGTTTTCCACGACAGAGTTCCTCCTTACCTACAGAGCAAGTAGGTACTGGGCTGTTATTCGCTACGCGCTAATGCGACTCACCCCGCCGGTCACCCGTCACGAAACTAGACCTCTACCTACGCTTAGTTACTACGCATCGCAGTGTCAAGATAAATTTGTGGGTGAGCGTTGAGGTGAGTTAAAACAAGTTACAGAATAGGGGGGGGGGGGGGGGGGCTGGTGTGATTATGGCTGCGGTCTTCAGTAAGGTACTTCCTTGTCTATGCAGCTAATGGAGTACCTTACTGAATACAAGAAATGATATATAGTTCCTTATATGCTAGAGATAACATACCGTTGTGTCATTACAACGTACTTAATGTTTATTTTAGGAATATCATTAGGAATTTTCCAATTTGTGCCACGGATTACAAATTTCCTCAAGCACACCTCAAAAATCATCTCTACGGTATATATAGGGGGATAGTAACCGGAACTACCTACTCCGATTAGAAAAAATCTATCACCAGTAAGTATATAGGATGGACATAGGTTTTATGGTCTCCGGATGACCAGCGCTGGCTCGTGAACCAGCATTATGCTCGAGACCTGACAAACTTTTTTTGATAAATAAAATTTTTTTTGACGCGATTTTTTTTTACAGTTGTATGGAGCAGTTCGCTTCAGTCGGCCAACGCTCCATACAAATGTAAAAAAATAGCATCATTTTTTTTTTCTTTTATATTTTCTTATACTTACACGATACCTGTTATGCTCTTAAACGCGTCGACGCTATTAATGTAACATCTTGTATAATATATTGTTTACGTTTTTGCATAAGTTTATATAAATAAATGTATGTCTCTTGTTTTTCGTTAAACTTCGTTTGTCACATTTTTTTTTTGCCTGGGATGCCGCGCGATCTTCTAGTCACGTATAAAGGCATCGCAACATTGTGAAAGAAACACCGTAATGACGACATCCCTTACTCGCAGCCCTAAATATCGCGTCTAATACCCTAAGCGGTAGGGGATGTTTTGATTGACAGCCGCGCCCTTGAGACTGGGGGTGAGTATTAGGGTTGTCTCTTGTTGATTCAAACTTTAGGATTTTATACATTTTTGCCGCCCAACGAAAAAAAGATGGAATAAGAAATAGATGGATGAAAGAAGATTAACAAAGATAGTCATCATCCTCAATGCCCCTAAAGGAGCCCGGGGTCTTCTTTGACACCTAATCCCAAGATTTGGCATAGGCACTAGTTTAACGAAAGCGACTGCCATCTGACCTTCCAACCCAGACGGAAAACTAGACCTTATTGGGATTAGACCGGTTTCCTCACAATGTTTTCCTTCACCGAAAAGGTAACGGTAAATATTCCGTACGTAAGTTCCGAAAAGCTCATTGGTACATACAAACGGGGTTCGAACCCACGACCGCCGCTTGACAGCCGCATGCCTGAACCACTAGGCTAGGCTACCGTAGCTTCAACACCCGCGTCGTTAGCGTTACCAAGTTAACCTGGTTAGACTCGGAGACTTGCCTCTACAGTGCACACTTTAACACTGAACGTGTTAGGTCTGGGAGTCTTGGCAACAATGGCAACCACTTCCCATGAATTTGATGGGAAAGTTATATAATTGTTAATTATAAATATCCCTCCAACCAAATCTTATTTGTTTGCTAATCTCATTTGCGAACTGCTTATTGTTGGAGGGGGTTGCTAAGGGCCTCGTAACTTTTGTAATAAACCGTGTAGACCAGGGACTATATTTGAGTAACATATTGAAATTGAATTGGTTTGTATTTGTAGCTCTCAGTCGGCAGGGGGTCACTAGGTATATTAGATAGATATCGCTACATGCTATTTGCCGAGACCGGGCGAAACCGAGAGCGGCCCTCTACATTCTCGCCTTGCGCAGTTGTAATTGGACTTTCATACAAGATGGACGCTTCCTACGGTTGCCGTCAGTCGAGTGACGGAAGCGCAGCGAGAATGTGGAGGACATGGTATAACAACACAGGTACTCTCTTCCGAGACTCGCGAACCACGTGACTGACACAAGCCTACGTCATCAAACGGCATTTAACAGCAAGATGACGTAGGCTTGTGTCAGTCACGTGGTTCGCGAGTCTCGGAAGAGAGTACCTGTGTTGTTATACCATGGTGGAGGATAAGTTTCGCGCAAACACGAAACTTCACGAGAGCTCTTTGATGTTTGGCCATTTTACCGACTCGAAACGGAGACCACGAATACACGCAAAACAATACGAAGATAGACGAATACTCACTCCACACTCTCGTATTCGGCAAATCTCGTGTAGTTTTGTCGAGAATGTGGAGCAGGCTTAAGGCGTTGTAAGGAACTGATTGAGAGATTTAGTGGCCGGGACAGAGTGTTCCGATAGCTCAGTTGGTTAGTAGCGACGGGCCATGTATGCCTGTGGTCGCATTTATATTTTTATTTTTTTCCTTTAATTTGTAATTTATAAATTTAGTTAGCAGCGTTACCGCTTAATTAATATTTATTCTCTAAGTATATTGTACGGCCCAATATTATTCGCGTCCTCGTATTGCATGGGTTAAACTCATTACCCTCCTTCGCGTGGAGCAGTCGGGTAAAAAGAGACAGAGATTAAACGGAGGAAAGAGAGGGAGATAGCATAAAACGGCATAACAAATATAATTTATAGTATAGTAAAATTGAGTGCAAAGTAATTCAAGACAAATAATAATTTACTTTAAAAACGAATTTTTAACCGACTTCAATTTAGTACTCCGCCAAGCCACGAGAACATTTCCACATTTATTTTCCAATTTACCACATGAACTGATTTCCGAGCGCAAATGCGTTGATTATTAGAGAAAAAAACCCAATCGCTGTATGTGGGCCGATAATATTTGAGGACTTCCGTCGATTCCACAAGGATCACCTTTGCCATCATTAGCTGCTATTTCAACGGAATCTTATCAGAATCTGTGACGTACTTTTGTACTTTTAAGTACATAATTGAGGAATTCTATTAGTCATCTGTGGTCTTCATCATCAATTCCACTCCACCATATTTATGATTTCCGGGTGTAAATACACAAGATATAATAGAAAATACCAAAATCACTACATGCGTGCCTAATATAATTGAGGAGTTCCCTCAATTCCTCATGGATCCCATCATCTAACTGAATTTAAAAAAAAACATGGGACCCACCTGGGAGCATATACTTGCAAAGAAAAAAAAAATGTACGAATCGGCTCATCAATGACGGAGTTCTGAGGTAACAAACATTGAAAAAAAAAAAAAAAAAAAAACAACCGAATTGAACCTCCTCATTTTTTTGAAGTCGGTTAAAAATATAAATAATCACACTGTTATAATTATATAAGTGCCCAAGTTTTAAAGGTTTTTCCCTGTCCCGATAAATAGAAAATCATATTTAACAAATGTCATATCACTACATAGTATAAAACAAAGTCGCTTCCCGCTGTCTGTCACTATGTATGCTTAGATCTTTAAACCTTCGCAATGGATTTTGATGCGGTTTTTTAATAGATAGAGTGATTCAAGAGGAAGCTACTACTATGTCGCTGCTACTATGACGCTAGAGGATCGTGACGTCACGAACCCGTAGCGCTATCTCTCGATAACTTGCAACAATAACATGTTTTTACAAGCTTTTATTTAGTTTCACCTGTCCCGGAGTCTGTAATCAAATCTTGCAAGTTAAATTTGACCCACTTCCCGGCGGTGACCGATTGAGCTGAAATTTTGGGTATAAGTATAGTTTGGATGACAATTCAATATTATGGTACCATCGAGCTGATCTGATGATGGAGACAGAAGGTGACCATGGGAATTCAGTAGGTACTTAACCGACGTAATCCCGTTGAGTTTGGGCTCGTATTTATACCGTCTTGATGACGGTATACACAGAAAAGTACAGTCGGCAATAAAAGCTTGTACTAAAAATGAAATTCAGAAACTTATTTTATTTTTATTAAACTTTTTTTTTTTAACTGACCAGTGATTTACCCTAGTCTCACCGGATGGTAAGCGACGACATAGCCTAAGATGAACCTCACTGGTTCAGCAATAAGGCTGTTTATACATAGCCTATTCACTCTTCTAATGGACCGTCATAGTGGCATAATAGGTAGGATCTTCTTTCTTTAGGTATAATAATATATTTTGCCTAGTAACTAGGCACACCACAAATTCCCAAAATTCGGGACATTCCCAATTCTAATTCCGCTAACGACTGCCGAGTCCCCCAGCCCTGGCTCACGTACGGTTAACGCAGTTTTGTCTCGTTTCGACACTCGTTTGCGCGGGGTCGGCAATTTGCTAAATTACGGGTGGCATAGCGTGATGTTTAGATATATTGAAATGGTGTTAATGTAATATCATATCATTTATGTGTAATGGTTGTATGTATCATTGAAAAATAAATATTCATATTCATATTAATTCATTGGTTTGACATTCATATGACATCTTCCATCAGTTGGCCACCTCTATACATTTCTATACATCTATACTAATATTATACAGATTTATAAAGAGTTTTTATTAATTTAAATCTATTCATATACTTAATTAGGTTAACATATATTTAACATAATATGACATAAAAGAAAGAAAGAAAAAAAATACTTAATTAAGCTAAAGTAATTAATGTAGTAATTCATATTATATGACAACAATCATAAAATATTTGGGGACAGTACTTACTGTGGATACCTACAAGACGACGATATAAATACTAGGAAACATCCATGACTTAGGAATTTATAAATTGACCCATTCGGGAGTTTCGGGACCAATCATCGCTACGTGCGCTACGCTGTAGCGCGTAGCAGCATCTTTCCGCATTGCAGCGGAAATCGCTCGTAACTCATGTGATGCCTTGGATGTATTTACAGCTGATTTGGAACATAATAATATAGCTGGTACTGAATGCACCCAAACATATTGACATCTAAAAAGCCGTGATTATGCAAAACCTAATTTCAATCAACTCTAAAAGTGTAGACAATTTTGAAATTAGAATTAAAACGTACACTTATAGTGAAAATTCCCTTACATCAGAAATTTGACAGCTGTAATCCCAGTACAATTTATATCATCATGGCATCATTGACGTTTATTGTACCGGGATGACGGCTGTCAAATATCGGCTGTTAAAAAAACTAACTAAGTATAGTAAGTAATTCTAATAATGCCTATTTCACAGTAACTGATGCATCGTTTCCCATATTCTTATTCTCAAGAATGTTGCCATCAGCAATATTGCCGAGAACTTTGCCTGAGATGCTGGCAATGTCACCGGTAAAAGACATATTTTCTTGATTTTTATCACAAAATCCATACTTCCATACTATACTAATATTATAAATGCGAAAGTGTGTCTGTCTGTTACCTCTTCACGCTTAAACCGCTGAACCGATTGCGATGAAATTTGGTATGGAGATAGTTTGAATCCCGGGGAAGGACATAGGATAGTTTTCATCCTGGAAATCACCCCCTAAGGGGATGAAATGGGGGGTTGAAGTTTGTATGGAGCTGCGATATAAACGATTTCCACGCGGACGGAGTCGCGGGCAGAAGCTAGTATTCTATAAGTTTGTGTATTCTATTGTGAACCTTCCCTGACCCGGTTACAAAATATTATCAATTATTTAAAAAAATACGTGGCAGCTGTCAGTCACATAGAATATCAGCAACGTTGACAGCCTTTGCAATTCGTTTTAACACTATGGTGAAAAACACGTATGCCCCTGCATCCTAAGCAGAAATTCTCCTCGCGTTCAATACCCGTAAGCTACGCTACCTATTTCAATGTGGCGCGAAACGAAAGCAATGCATTCCCTTTCACGTCTCTATCGACCCTCCACATTCCGAGTGCCACAAAGGGTTATCGTGTCTTATTTCGCACGCAAGTGCTGAGTCAACAGGCAACCCATTTGAATGTGGATATCGCAACCTTGGCCTCAATCGGGTCATCCCTTATGCATCCCAATCGCATATTCTTGGATGTTTTCTATATATCGTCAAGATGTTTGTGATGCGGGTTACCTATCGCACTCACTAAATTACACGTGCCAACGGTTTCCTTTGTCCGATTTTGTTCGACAAAAAGCCGTTTTTCTCTGAATCCATGAAACTTTCTAGATTATTATGAAACAAACCTGACTTAACCTAACAGGTTCTAAGCGAAAAGCTTAAAGTAATATCAAAGGGGTTATCGAGAAAACTGGATTTTTGCCGAAATTAAAATTCGGACAAACGATACAGTTGGGAAATGAAGTTTAGTGATTGACTGATTGCGATGCCTTTTTAGTTTTTAATGTAACGCCAACACAGTTAACTGACCATCTGTGCACTTTATCTGCATTGTAATAAGGTGCAATATAAATACAGGATGGTTAGTTAACTCTGTTTGTATTGAAAGCCCACGTGAAAATGCTAACTTAGCTGTCAAGATCTTTGTGACGCGTGAAACGTATACGTGTTTATGAACACCTGGCCAGTGTAGTTATATCTGCTGCCGACTGTATTTAAAAGTTTTAATTTACGTGTATGTATGTTTTCGGTAGTTGCTGAGCTCTAAACGTTTACGAAAAAGCAAGAGCTATTAGAGCTATGCGACAGAAACCTCTCATGTTATTACAAGCTTTTATTTAACTTGCCCTGTTAGTATGGGACAAATCTTGCAAGTTAAATTTGATTCAGTACCCGGTGACCGATTGAGCTGAAATTTTGGGTATAAGTATAGTTTGGATGACAACTCAATATTATGGTACCGTCGAGCTGATCTGATGATGGAGACAGAAGGTGGCCATGGGAATTCAGTACTTAACCGAGGCAACCCCGTTGAGTTTGGGTTCGTTAGAATCGTCTCAATGAGTAGTTGATGATGGTATACAGAAAAGTACAGTCGGCAATAAAAGCTTGTACCAAAAATGAAATGTTTGTCAGACACTTATCTTTATGTATTAAATCGTCTAGTACCCCCAACACAAGCCTTATTGAGCTTACTGTGGAACTAGTTCGATTTGTGTAAGACAGTCTCCGTTCTCGTTCTCGTTCTGATAGCGCCAGTGAAAGATCGCTTCTACCGATAAGATCGCCTGTTGTGTAAGTACCATTGTTGATGGTATGGTTTATTTAATTTGGTCTCTTTACAGCAGGGGTAGCTATTTGTATATAAAGGTCGTTATATTCAGAATTTTGAAATTTCCTGTTAATGTCCCAAAATATGGACTATATGGCCCTTGTTTGCTAAAAGGTTGCCGACCCCTGCTTTAGAGTATTATTTTATTTTGTACTTACATAGTCATATCTCATATCACACCCATTTCGCCGGGGTATGCCTGAAAAGATAACGGATTTCCACTAGCTACTGAACTGACACTCAATTATAAAAAAAAAACAATAATATACAACGTAGTAGATAATGAGTAGGTACTAAACTCACTCTCACCGAGATTTTTAATAATATCTCCTTATTTTAGGATCCAGACAGTAAAATACTGGGATATAAAAAGGCATTTTAACCCTCTCTTTTACGAGTTCACCGAGAGCAATGGATGGTTAGTTGTAAAGTTTATGGCGGCCATTTTGAAATGGGAGAGTTTTATTTTACTTCGAGAGTTTACGCTAACCGCAGAAAAGTGAACGCATCAAATATAAAATAGAAGGATTATTACATTAGTTTGGTACTCAAATACAGTAGGTACCTACTGAAAATTATCTAGCCACAATACAAACTCTTTATCACACATTCCCATAAATACAGCATATACACCAGATGACCAGAATAAGCAATTAGAAAAGTTGAAAACCCCCCGACATTTTTATTTCAAAGTTTATATATCTTAAAACCGCCTTTACCGATTTTGTTGAAACGCTTGAAATACCGCAAAGCATCACCTATTAAAAAAAATGTATACCGCGTCGGTGGCAAACATGCTTACGACCCGCCAGATGGTTAAAGTTCACCGCAGCCTATGGAGGCTCCAGGGGTAAGACATGCGCGTTGCCAACTCTTTCAAAATGTATACACTCCTTTCTGAACTTGAAGAACCCCATACTGTCCCTCGGAAACCCTCTAAGCTCATTTTAGATTCCATTTGCATTAATTAAGATCCCAAAATCCACTAAAATGTATATCACTCTAATGTTTCTTTTTCATAAAAGATACACTCATCAACATTTAATTCACTCCAACATCCCGAAAGCTCGAAGCCCGCCTCTCAAGTTAAACTTTATCAATCCTCTTCCTGTCCCCCGTTTTCGCAAATCGTATGCACCCCAGCCATCCGTCTTGAGTGCTGACGCTTGGGCACCCCACTGTTTTAGTCGATTATTGTACCGTTTGGCGTAACGCAATGATTGTTAGCTGGAAAATGGGGCTATACTTTTTTACTTTCGGTAAATATACTAATATCATAAAAGCTGACGATATCGTTATCTCATCACCCAGCGTTTAATTCAAGATCTTTGTAACCATATTACTGCGAATTAATTATTTGTATTTGAAAGGATGGTCCACTTGACAGTGCCGCCCGAGTCGTGCCGACGACGTCGGAACTTGTTACCCGACTAAATCAAGTGTTCGTGTTATCGCCTTGAAATTATTGGCATTCTGTTTACTACGCGATTTTGACGGGTGTCACGAGCGAACGAAAAAAGTATAAAAAATAAAATAACTGAATTGGCCTAAGATGACGGTAGTCGCACAGATATCTATTATAAGCAGTCTAGTCGGCGAACGCAAACCATAGAAGTCTAAGAAGCGCCGCAAAATGGGCCCACAGAATGGGCGCCATTGCCATTATGCGGGGTTGGGGGCGGGGTGTCAAAACGATGCCATGCAGCCCTTTAGTTCGAACATACCGGGTTTTAGGTGTGTTTGGTCGAAATTTGTAAGGAGCTCGCATTCCAAGGTTTTTTCGATCGCTAGGGTGTCACCGTTTGCCGGCGCACGGGAAAACTCTATGACCGTACTGAGTGAGTAAGTGTGTACCTGCTGTCATGTCGTACTGATAAGTGCCGGAGAAAAGTTACCAAAATTGCGAAAATTTCCCTATGAATTTAGTATTAAGCAGAAACGCTGCTAACAAAATTTATGAATTTCAAATAAAGGAAAATTTTATTCTACGAGCCGGGTTCGAACCGGCGACCACAGGCATACATGGCCCATCGCGCAGCGTTTCTGCCTAATACAAAAGTTAATTTAGTATGGTGTGGCGAATCGTTACTGGCGATTTCTCAATATAAGTTGAGACGTTGGTGCCGTTTCGACGCTTCGGTTCTGCTACCGACCGAGCCCTAATAAGGCCCAGGCTGAAAACTAGCGCTGAACTCTTGTTGTTGCCGACTCAGCGTCTGGGACATTGCCCCAAAATAATTGAGCTGTACTTTTTATTTTTTAGCATATTATTATTCTGTATTTGTCACTGTTTGTATACGTCTGTACTTGTTTTTGGGAGAGAGTTGTCCCGTGACCATGGATGTTGCAACACATCCTAACCGTCGGGAGACCTCACTGAGGTAAATAAATAAGTTAATTATACGCGATTAACCCGTCGTATGCTTAGACACGGATCCGTGCCAAGCATTTGAACCTACAGTTTTCAATCTCAAGGTCATATTTTGATCAGCAATTTTTGACATCCGCATACGAGGGGTTAAGTCCCGTTTAGTATAAATAATGTGTGAGAATCGTGAAAGTTTAAATCAATAAATTATTATTCTATTCTATTCTATTCTATTCTTAAGAGGTAGATGTCGCCACGCGTCTCCCTAAGGCGTTGTGAGAAGGAACTGATGGAAAGATTTAGTGAGACAGATATTGTTCCGATAGCTCAGTTGGTTAGTAGCGGCGGGCCATGTATGCCTGTGGTAGTTGGTTCGAATGCCGCTCGGAGCATTACATTTTTCCTTTATTTCAGATTTATAAATTTCCCAATGGAGAAATAACAGAGATCCCTCTGTTAATTTGTCAAAATGTCTTATAGAGAATTCCTATGATGGAGTCTTTCTTAAATTCTTGTGAAAGTTTACTGAAAGATTCCTGAGAGTTCCGAGAAGGTTCTCATATTTTTGGAACCTTTGTGCCGGGCTCGGAACGGGCACGGACCGATGTACTGTGAATCGCCCTTTACTCGGTATTATGTTTGATCAGCCACCCCACCCTTATTGCTGTGTATGCAACACGCACACACACACACGTCATGGCATTGTTACGGAGGGGTTTTTGGCTTTGCCTTTAGTTCTGTATTTCTGTTTCAAGTTAACCTGAGGCGGTTTTAACTTGGAAATATAGACCATTATTTTTTTGCTAAAAGGGGAATATGTCCAGCAGTGGACGTCTTTCGGCTGATATGATGATGATGATCATGATGAAAAGGGGAAAATATATGTAGGATTGGTACTTTTTGATGGTTTAATATGGTGCTGTTTTGGCTGTTAGATGATGAATAAGGAACGATAGAATGTACTTACTTAGTCTGAGACTCTAGTATAAGTTTTACCGAAACAAAACTTTACGATCGCGTTTGCGTTTTACCCTCAATTTGTAGGGGATTTGACGGCTAATACTCCAAGCAAAATACGGTTTTGAAAAACATTAATTTATAATAGCGTTTTTTTTGTTGATTTCATTTGAAAATGTTATTCTAAGATGATTTAGTCAAGAATCCGAAAAACTTTCCACCCGGAAGTAATTATGTAGATTTAAATGAAGCATGCATTATCTTTTTTAGTACGATTTATCTTGAGTATTATAGAGCAAATGTATAAAAAATAAAGACAAAAACATTTATTAATATTTTTACTGACTTTTCAGAAGCCAGTTAACTTATCATTTTTTCGATGTCTGAAATTTTGTCGGATTTTGTCGCTGGGTAACTATTTAATTGATAATATATCCGTTACACATAAAAAATAAGCTATTATAAATTATTACCAAAATTGACATTTTTTCCATACAAGTTGTCAGTTCATTGCCTGGACTATAAACGCAAACGCGGTCGTAACGTTTTGTTTCGGTAAAACTTATACTAGAGCCTCTGAACTGTTTTGCAATAGCGAATGTGTTGATGGATGGCGCAGTGTGAAAGTAGAGCCTAGATAAGTATATGTAGAGCTGGATGAGTTAAGACGGCAACAATAAAGAAAAGCGGAAGGTTTTCTAAGAAAGAAGTACTTATATTTATTTTCATCTGGACTCTCCGGGGTCTACATATATGTATACGTACCATGACGGTGGATACAAGCATATGGCCTAATGGGTAAGCTTGAAAACTTGTACACTAATGATTTGAGAAATAATTGTGTCGACGGGTAGAGAGCTGCAGGTCTCTCCCAACGCAGCAGATCTTCGGATGTTTTAAAACAGTACAAAAACACATCATCATCAACAATGGCCTTCAAGTCTATTGAAGCCTGACCCCGTATCATGGTCGCGCGGTAAGTGACAAGATAGGAGTGTCGTCTCGTCGTCGAACGGTGTCAGCCAGTGACGGAGGTTTATCCTGTCACTTATCGTGTGATAAGGCCGACCATGATACAGGGTCAGGGCTGTTATTCGCTACGCGCTTATGCGGCTTACCCCGCCGGTAATCCGTCACGAAACTAGAACTCTGCCTACGCTTAGTGACTACGCATCGCGGTGTCAAGATAATTATATTTGTGGATTTTGTGGGTGAGCGTTGAGGTGAGCTTAAAACAAGTTACAGAATAGGGGGGGCAGTCGAATTCAATTAGGCACAGTACTTCACAAACCCAAATTTTCAGAGACCCAGTTCTTCACGATCCCAGTTCTTAACAGTCCCAATTCTTCACAACGCCATCTTTTCTTTTCTGGCGCTTCGCCGGCCGCTACCGCGGCACGCTCGCTTCGCTCGCTCGGCTTGCTCGCTTTAGGGTCGCGGTTCACCTAACACTCATCCTCGCTTCGCTCGTCGTCGTACCTACACCGAATTAGTCCAATTAATAATTTAGAAATGTGAATTCCTGGGAATGTGATAATTTAGCAATGTGAATTGCCTGGGACTAATTCGTCAAATTGTGTTTGCGTCGCCACCCGTTTACTATTTTTTCATCACACTTGCTCGAAAAGGGCTTCATAATGAGCAGACATACAGAGCTGTAATAGCCTGTGTTACGCCCACGGGCGTAATGTTTTTTTTCTTAAATTGTATCTGTCACTCATGCGGCAGTTACAAAGCAAAGAGGTTTTATATCAAATACGATGTCTGAAAACGTATTTATAAATAAATTTAAACTTAAAAAACGACTTAAACTTGTTTAACTGAATTATTTACAGATTTAATATGTAGTTATTTAGTGTCTATGTAAAATGGTTTTAAGTGTTTTCAAATCGTGGCTGTATACCGAAGGGTCTTTGCCATACGGGCCTCACGTCAAATTCAACAAAATGGACGACTGACATGTTGCAGGTTTTATTACGATTTGTATTAATTTCATCTAAAATGTATTTGTTTTTAGCAATACCTAGATTAATATTACATTCCCTCGATTAGTTAGTGGACCCATTCCACACGAAGAATAATTTTCCGTTCTAGGAACAATAAGACGGAGATGACAAGATATAGTACATTGTTTAACGAGGGGCGTAAGTGGAATATTGCGAACAAGAGTCTATCAGAAGCCCGACGCCGAAGCCTAGAACGGAAAATTATTCTTCGTGTGGAATGGGTCCACTAACTAATCGAGGGAATGTAATATTAATCTAGGTATTGCTCAATTGTCAAGGCAATTTGCGTTTCTGAGCAACTGCGGTAGATGTTATTGCGTTTATGTCAACATTATCGCGACAGTGGTCAATTGAAAGTCTGTCGTTTTACTTTTCAGTACAAGTGCGTTGCAGGAAAAGTGCGTTTCTGACGATATGAGTGTGGAATAGGGCAAAATGTGTTTCAGGTGAAGTGAGTTTCTGTTGACATGAGAGTGGTCCTCGCGATTATGGCTAAATAAGAATTTGGATAATTGCATTTGTCTTTAGGTGCGTTACGGGTGACGTGCATTTCTGTCCACATGGGAGCTGTCTAATCGTGATACTGGCCAAATTAAAAACTGGTTATAGTTACGTTAAATACTATTAAACCTATACAAGCAGTGTCAAGAAGGAAGACAAGGAAGTAATAGTCAACGCAGCGGCGCCTTACACGGACCGCAAGTCTGGCAGTGAACTTGCCCGCTGGGAACAGATGCCACGTTGATGCCGTTTGGCTCCCACACAGCACAGAACACAGCGGCAATATAAGCAGAGGCAAACAACAGGCGGTCTTATAGCTAACAAGCGATCTCTTCCAGACTAGCGTTTAAAATTAAACTAGTATTGTTCCCTTTTCGTCTTTAGACAGTATTCAAGTCACTAATCCGCTAATCTGCGCTACGCAGTGCTCTAAACTTAACGCAGGGGTACTGGCCCCAGGGGGCACCGATTTGGGAATATACTAAGTTATTTAACTAGGGGCGGTTGAATGCAAAAGAGGGAAAAATAAATAATGGCGATTTATCTAAAAACCTTGTACTTTTTGTAGGTACAACTAGCTGCTTACGGACCCGCGCGGACAGTATCTAATACATACTTAATATTATGAATGCGAAAGTAATTCTGTATGTCTACCTTTTTACGCCTTAACAATTGCACCGATTTAGATGAAATTTGGTATTAAGAAAGTCTGAGATCCGCACAAGGAAATTTTTATTCCGTAAATGGAAGGGAGATGGTCAGAGGTGTCTGCCCATCCATGTAGCGCCGTGCGCATTACCCTAGCGTCCTCTATAACCCTGCCCCCCTCCCCCCTTGTAAGCATTCGCATTATTAGAGCGCTGTAGGAGCGATAATTTGGACTAAGTATGCCGGCAAAAGCTAGTTAAATATAAATCACAATACAATGATTAGATATATCCGTTTCTCAATAATTATGTATTAAATTATAATCTTACAAAATGTGTGATGAAATATGTCCCCCTTTCATGTTTATTATAAAGTCGTCAGCAAAACATCCCTCCGTTTAGGATATTAGATGAATAACGAGCGTTTAAGGGATGGGGCTGGCTCGGAAAGGGATGTTCGCTATTACGCCCTAGGGCCTTATTCCGGGGAGCGTTTTTGACGCATTGAAATTATATTTGAACGTGTTGGGCTGATGACTTGGTGAAGGTCGCGAAAGTCCGCTGGATGCGGGTGGCGCAGGATCGGTCTTTGGGTGAGTCCTATGTCCAGACCCCGTATCATGGTCGGCCTTATCACGCGATAAGTGACAAGATAGGAGCGTCGTCTCGTTCTATCGAACGGTGTCAACCAGTGACGGACGCTCTATCCTGTCACTTATCGTGTGATAAGGCCGACCATGATACGGGGTCTGGTGGACAATTTTCGGCGGATAATTATGATAATTATGGTGTTGGTTTGCGCTTTCCCTCTTGGGTTGTACCCTAAGAGCTGGTTCCCACTATGTCGGATGTCGGTCCGGATTTTAATCGGTCGTTCCAGTGGCTAACCATTTTATATGAAGCTATTCACACTTGTCGGACACCAATTTGTATGAGGCGCCGACAGCCGACAAGTGGGAACCGAGGGTAAAGGAGGCCGCTTTGGCACCTAAACCCAATTATTTGGAAAAGCTCAAGGGCAGTATATATGACCTTCCAATCCAGAGAGAAAATTAGACATTGTTGGAGTTAGATCGGTTCCGCACGATATTTTCCTGTACCGGAAAGCTACTGGTCATCATCATCATCCTCCTAGCGTTATTCCCGGTTGTGCCCCTAAAGGAGCCTTGAGCTACTGTTCAACGAAATGATATACAGAGTGTGGCCTGTAATAGCAGCAATAAATTTAAGGGTAGTTTATCCATAGAACTTGCAAGATTTTTTGTATTTAACCCGTCGAAAGCACGCCAATGGTCAAAATGCCATTCAAAATTTAACTCTATAAATATATTCAGTAGGTACAAAAGTACAAAATTGCTGTAGACTAACGTTAATCTACAGGACGCTTGACGGGTTAAAATGTAAAATAATATTGATAGTATTCCAGCTGAGCAAGTAAAAGAACCCAGGCATGCTGTTACTTCAAAAGAACTTTTTCCTTGGTTTTTTTTGTTAAACCACTTGGAGCTGATTCCTGATTGACTTGAAAATCCACCGTTTCATTTACTGCTCCTGTTGCAGGCCACACCTTAGATACCTACAGGTTTTTTTTAACCCAGTGGTATCAGTGGTAGTCGGGCTCAAACCCACGACCTCCAAATTGAGAGACACGTACCTTTTTACCGCTCGGCTAGTGTTGTTCTAAGGTCGGTGTCAAACTTAAATTGTACTTTTAGTTACAAAATGGTGGCTCTTTAGAGCATAACGACTGCATCATGATGTGGGTCCCTTGAGTTTTGTTGTGCTTTAGATATTTATATCGAAATAAATCGATGCATTCGTATCTTAACACATTCAGTGCCGGGAACCCGAGTAGGGTGCCTACGCCGTAACCATGGGATCGGCTACGAGCGTAGGGCGTAGCGATTTTTGACAGCGAAAGTGTTAAGCTGCTACGGACTATGGCGTAGCGCTACGAGCGTAGCTTAGCAGTGAATGAGTTAACACACATGGTTAGATTACCTTAAAGCAAAACATGAAACAACATAAAGTAATACAATAAATATTGTGACCTAAAAGCAATGTATTATCGAACCAGGACAAAACGAGCTTGAGGTTTTTTGCAGTTATATGATCGATCGGTTCAGCTATTTACTTACTACGAGTTGATACGGGTATATACAGGGTGGCAAGTAAAATAGGTCGGAAAAGCAGTTACCGACTCTGCCACCGGTCCTAGAAGACACTTCACTAGCGTTTTAACCCTTTGAAGGCCAAGAACCCCTATAGGTGTTATGACGTCTGCTGTCAAAGCAACCTTCAGTCTTTCATATTATAAGGTTTGTGTTTGCTCTATTGTAACAATGAAGTTGGCGTGACAAGGACTCTTTTGGTTTTGTATACCAAAACTTTCAGATTATACAATATGTATTAATTTTATTAAGAGTCAAAATCCCTTTTAGTAGAAGGGGTTTTGAATTCTCAATTCATGATTAGAGGATTTTGACAGAAAACTACCTACCTACCACGATAAATGTTTCATTCAGTCAATTATTCTCTGATACGGGTGTCCCAATAAGAGTGCACTATTTCAATTTATTATTAATTAACAATTAAGAGAAAACAAAGGCCGAGATAATTGAGAAATAGGTATTTGTAAAATGTATTGCTGTCGCGCAGTGCCTGATCAAGCGAGCGCAGAGCGCGATAGAAACAACATCAGCTTGGACCGAAAATACCTACCTATTAAAAGTAAATGAAACCAACGTTTCGTAGTCCCCTGATTTCTTCTCCAAAACTTGACCTATTTTTTTTTTATTAATAATTTTAAAAAGGCTTTGGCCGTGTTCCTATGTTTTCCTTTTTTTAATAATCTAGTCAAAATTGTTTTGTGGATGTTTTAACACAGCGGAAAATCTGGCATTTTATTAGGTTTTTGAAGGTTACCTAATATCTCTCTTTTAAGAATAAATTTGAGAAAAAAAGGAAAACATAGGAACATGTCAATAGCAGCCATAGATTTATGGAAAAAAAATATTGCTCTACTGCCATTATCCAGGGAGAAAACAGGGGACTACGTTTCTATGGAAAAACGGCCTTTGTGTTTCCTCTTAAGGGTAATTCATAGTACTTACAAAGCACCTCTTGTTAAAATATCATTAAGTTTACTCCAGGTTTGTGCTACGTACGTGAATAGGAATCGAACACCATTCTGCAGGGTCTATTTCCAATTCTGTCTGAAACTGGGAACTATTCCGAACTTTCATTAATTTTACTCACAGTAGAAGTGAATTGATTGAGTTTGCGTCAAGTCAAGGAATAAGGAATTGGACGCTCTCGATGTTGAATACTTAAAATTCACTTATTTCGCAGTAGATGAAACCAATTCTTGAGATTATGTCTAAGTCTAACCAATCTAGATATCAGTAGAACTGACATTCGTATTTTCGTAATCTATCAGGGTTTCGATGCGAGACATGTTAATTTGATTTCAATGTGTGCCTCGCAAATGAATCGACCCCCTATGATAAAGTCAAGGTGTTCACGAACGGTTGAAAATTGGACCCGCAAAATCCATGCCACTTAAAAGAAATGGCTCTTTTGCACAAGTTTTTCTTTTTATATAGGTATTATGCCCTATCCAGCTGACATCCATTTATTCAAGTATTAGACTGAGTTGACGTTTTGTATACTGTATTAAGAGCCAGCCAGGACCATAAAACAATACGTACACCCATCGAGTTCAGGCTCATTACAATCGCTCGGACCCGTCGTAGTCGTCCAAACGAAAGTTGAACCCACTAAACTCAATTACGCAGCAACACTAAACGTTTTTTTTTAATAAAGGAAAAATTGAAAAATTTAATGCTCCGAGCCCGAACCGGATTGTTCCGATAGCTTAGTAGCGACGGGTCATGAATGCCTGTGGTCGCCGGTTCGAATCCGGCTCGGAGCATTAAATTTTTCAATTTTTCCTTTATTAAAAAAAAAATATATATGTATAATTTCGTTAGCAGCGTAACTGCTTAATACAAAATTAATTTAGTATGGGGTGGCGCATCGTTACTGACGATTTCTCAATATAATTTGAGACGTTGGTGCCGTTAAGAAGCCTAAGTCTTCTGGTAGATGTCGCTACACGCCTCCCTAAGGCGTTGTAGGAAGGAACTGATTGAAGAATTTGGTGCCCGAACCGGATTGTTCCGATAGCTCAGTTGGTTTTGTTCAACAGAGTTTAGTGGGTTCAACTTTCGTTTGCCAGACTCTATCTCAGATTTTTTCGAAAGCTGTTTCCTTTATTGCTATTTTTTTTTTCTTTCCAGCGCCAGCAACAACGCGGCGAGCTGAGCCATACTACGGCCGGCCAATCGGCCGTCTCAACCAGTACGCCCACGGTATCCGCGGGCAAGTGTACGCAGTGGACGAAAACACGGTATTCGTGCGTGGGTTCGCGTACGATGGCACGGGCCCGGATGCGTACTTCTGGGTTGGGGACACACCGCAACCCTCGCCAGAGGGCGTGCCTATACCGTATCCAGAAGATTACACCACAAGGTGAGTCTCCTTCTGTCCCTCTGGCCCCGTATCATGGTCGGCCTTATCACGCGATAAGTGACAAGATAGAGCGTCAGTCTCGTTCTATCGAACGGTGTCAGCCAGTGACGGACGCTCTATCTTATCACTTATCGCGTGATAAGGCCGACCATGAAACGGGGCCTGGTAAAAATTAATTTTGTATTAAGCAGTTACGCTGCTAACGAATTGCTGCTGTGTTCCTTTACTTAAAAATGGTTATCATCTGTCTTCCATCTCTCTTACTCGCTTATTCAATCTTTCACTCACTCCTTGACTCTATAAATTTTTCAAAAACTGCCTATCTGGTAAAAAAAAGGTATTTTGGTTGCAAATGGGTAAGTATTACATCTTTTGGCTCATCTATCTGCGTTGCCAATTGTCAGTAAAAACTGGCAATCTTACAAAAATATATAGGTTTTTTTTTATATCATCATCCCTCTGGTGACTGTCACAGCGAAACCAAATGTGATAGAGTCTGTCATACGCATACATTTTGATCAATGCACAACAACAACACCAAACAACAGTTTGACAATTTTGTGTTGCGACGTAATTGGGTCTGTCTAGTCACTAGACTAGACTCGACTCTGGGTTTATCTTGCGTTTGCCAAATTTTATAAACCTCACTGATATAAAGCTCAAGTCAGAAATGTATACACAGTCATAATAACACTACTTCTTGCTCTGTAGTAGTGTTGTGTTCCTGGAGGTGAGCAAGGTCGCCAGAGCTCCCGAGGATGCGTCGTGTTGAGAGCGAGGGAATTTGTTCCTTCAGCTGTCAACACGGCGAATCCTCAAACGTATCGTACGCTTATTTGCCACTGTCGTTGTATAAAAACAAATGTATACATGTTTTGTTGACAAGCCATCACCGACCTAATTTTCATTCCATAGTCACCATTAAATAAACTTATTCAATAAATCAAAGTCACAGCTCATTTTTTTCAACATTGACGGTTGAAAATCGATTCCATCGCATGTTCAAAGTATCACGCTACCCGCATTTCAACACAAGTTTTTTAAGCCATCTAACGTGGTGGTTGATAGGAAATGCGCCCGTATTACGACGGTAGTAGAAGTTAGTATCCGTCAAATGTTTCGGAGAGAAGGTATTGAAAATTATCTGCTACTGGCTGGAAAATTTCTTTTTTAATTGACTGGCGATTAGTACAATAATGTTCATTTCCTATGGGATTTATAATTCCGTACGAAATAATCTATAATCCATCCTTTCATTTACTCTGCAACCGTCGTATTTACAGGATGTTCTTAAAATCTAACCAGTAAGATAAGATTTAGGTAAAAATTACAAACCTTTTCCTACCACGCGCGCTCCAGCGTTGGAGTCGGAATTAGACATAATTACTTTTACAATAAAAGCACTAGTTTCCTAGATTATGATATATTTCACATTAACCCATTCAGGGCCCATGACGACACATATGCGTCAGACCGCCGTAGTCGCTTTCCGCTACATACGACTTCCCTCCCTCTCACTGAGCATAAGCGTGAGCGAGATGGAAGTGCGTGCTCGGAAGTGCGGATATCATGTTTTGTAATTTTAATTTATTGGCCGTTTAAATAAATAAAAATGTAAACACTGATTTCCCTCAAACATGATATTGCCGATCTTTAGAAGCAATTTTAATATTTATAGCTTTTGTGCATAATTTGTTACGAATATTTTAAGTGTATTTTTGTGTGTTTTAGACCTATGTTGGTGATTTTTTTCTATCGAGCGAAATTTGCTTAATCATGTTTCGAAGCACTGATTTCTGTGCAGAAAAGCCTCAAGATTACTATTCGTATTTTTTTGAAACCATATTATTAGAAACAGACGCATTATATTGTTTCAAAAACTCTGCTCGCTTAACTTCGCTGAACCTACGGCGCCTTAAAATCACAAGCCATCGACCCGCTGACATTATCGTTGACCATTAGCGCAGACTACCATCAGGATCCCAAATCCCAATGTTGCTAGCCCGTCACCTTGCCATAAAGCGCGTTCTGAAATACCGCTAACCTTGGGCTTAGATCGGTGACAATGCCATATACGCTTTCGTAAAGTACTCATGATAAACTTGTTGGTATATTAAAGAGTAATAATTTTGGTATCCAATGTGAAATCACTTGATGGTTCCATATCGGAAAATCAGCGCTGGCAGCAATGCCAACATAATGCGATGAGATGAGAACTGTTTCGTTGCAATACATCTGACATTCTTTTTGCGTTGTTAATAAGGATTATTAGTCTAGTTGCAGCCATGAAAATAAAACTGTATGCGGCAAAAGTTTGAAAATTAACATATTTTTGGCAAGAATGAATCTCCTTCAAATGAAAATTTCTTCACACAGTCTAAAACGCAATACCGACTCTCCCTATTCAAGCCAACACCCCATAATCATGTTTATCTAATTACTCCGCCGGCCTCATTTGCGAATATAATGGGGAAGGACAATTAGCGTCTTCCTTGTTTATTTAGCGTCTCATTTTTTGGGTGATTATTCAACAAATTATTTTGGGTAGAAGTCTGAAGGACTCTGTTTGTCACGGCCTGATTATACCTCTAATGATTCTAGGTGTGATTAACAGAGCACCTTACAGAAGGCCACAATTACACTACTACTCTAATTGCTTTTTGGGCATTTGGTGTTGTGTTCCTAGTTGTGAGTAAGATCGCCCGAGTGGGTTAGGCTCGTAAAACATACTTGCCCGAAATATGCACTTTCTGTAAAGGTGCATTTTTTTAGAATGATCATTTTCCCGGAAAGTACACTGTCTCTAAAAGTGCACTTCCCACTATGTACACTGTCAATAGGTGCACCTTCCCAGAATGTGCACTTTCGCAGAACATGTATTTTCCCGGAAAGTACACTTTAGGGGTATGTGCTGGGTGCAGGAGTAACATGGGCGTTGCCAACCCTTGATATGTTTGAGGATACGCCGTGTTGACAGCTGATGGAACAAATTCCCTCGCTCTCAACACAACGCATCCTCGGGAGCTCTGGCGACCTTGCTCACCTCCAGGAACACAACACTACTACAGAGCAAGTACCAGTGTTGTTATGGCTGTGGTCTTCTGCAAGGCGGAGGTACTTCCCCAGTTGGCCAGCTCCAAATTCGAGCGGGATGACATTTCGCTGTGCCCTACCTCAAACGCTTGTGTGCTAGTGAGCTTGTGTGTATGCGTGTGCGTGCGTGCGTGTGTGTGTGTGTGTGTGTGTGTGTGTGTGTGTGTGTGTGTGTGTGTGTGTGTGTGTGTGTGTGTGTGTGTGTGTGTGTGTGTGTGTGTGTGTGTGTGTGTGTGTGTGTGTGTGTGTGCGTGTGTGTGTGTGTATGTGTGAAGAAAGTGTCTAAATAATAAATGTGTACCTTTTGAGAAAGTGCCCAAAATGGGAAAGTGTACATTTAGGGAAAGCGTGCGTTTTAGAAATGTGCACTGTTTGAAAAAGTGCACATTTCGGGAAAGTTTCGAAATTGGGAAAGTGGGAGTGAGGAGTGCACATTTCGGGAAAGTGTTTTATATACTGCAAGATGGTCTTTTTTAATTTCCATTCCACAGTTTGTGGGACAGGATCACGGCGTTCAGCCATGAATATTAAAGTTAGATTTCTTGGAGGTTTTTTAATTTATTTCATTGCACGTTTGAGAAAAGCACTATACGCATACCTCGGCGTGAAAGCCTCATAACTATCCGACCTCGCTACGCTCGGCCGTCTATATGTACAGTCAAGGACTTTAATTGTTGAGCCATTTAGGTGTCAACTAATTTTGGTATTTTAATAGTCAAACTTTGAAGGGTCCAGTATAAAGTGGGCTCTAAATGGCTCAACAATTAAAGTCCGTGACCGTACCTACGCGTCCGGCAACACCTTACTTCCCGGCCTCTGTAGTAATTTACTATTAAGATGTTCGTGTGTATGGCCGAACTACATTAAGCTTAATACTGATTATCCACCAGACCTGTGCGAAGAAGCGGAGCGTTGTGCGAGGAAAAAATAGCTAACATTCATTGCGCTACGCTCGTAGCCGATCCCGTGGTTTTCCTCGTATGTAGCGGAAAGCGACTACGGCGGTCTGACGCATATGTGTCGTCATGGGCCCTGAACGGGTTAAGTACTAATTGGTGGACTTTTGCCTTTCAAACCGCTCCGCTACCTCTAGTGAATGCTCAGCCATGCGAAACCGTGGGTAATAAAGTTTGTTTTGTTTCAGAGATCCACCGATATTGACGGCTCACACAAACACAGACATACTACTTCGGCTGCCGGGCGGCAAACGGCTGAGGGACATCAAGTGGCTGTCTGTGTGGTGCCGAAGATTTACTGTGAGTATTAGCTAACAGCACATGTACATAGATGTAGTGAATTAAGAGTCCGCAGTAAGCTCGGCCGAATTTCACCTTCCCATACAAACGGAGTTTCGTTCTCATTTTAAACTGCGAGTTGGATTGTGACGAAACTTTGCATGTACAATGACATGAGGTAAACAAGTTTTATATGAAAAACTTAAATTCGCTGTATTTTTTTTACTATGGTATCTGAAGCTACATAAACTAATTACAGACCTGGATATACCTCATGTCATTGTACATGCAAAGTTTCGTTACAATCCAACACGTAGTTTTAAAATGAGAGCGTAACTACGTTTGTATGGAGAATCGAGCTTACTGCGGACTCTTAAAAATTACACGCGATTAAGTCCCGTTTAGTAAAAAATAATGTGTGAGAATCGTGAAAGTTTAAATCAATATAAAAGAAGGATTATAACGCAAATATTATAAAATACTAGCTTCTGCTCGCGACTCCGTCCGCGTGGAACTCGTTTGTTAAATATCGTAGATCCATATAAACTTTCATCCCACCTCAGGGGAATTTTCCGGGATACAAATATATCCTGCCCTACCCCGGGATTTAAAATGTCTCCATACCAAATTTCATCTCAATCGGTTTAAGCCTAAAGAGGTAACAGACAGACAGACATACTTTCGCATTTATAATATTATAATACTAAATAAATAAATACTATTCTGTCTGAATAGATTACCATTTAATTAATAATAATGATTAAAGTTAGAATGGGTTTTACACCCATTTAATTATGTAACTTAATATTCATCATTCCGTCTTGCATAAAAAATCACCCCAACAGTCATAAATACGCTGCTATTAAAGCATTATGTTCCCAGTTTTTGTCAATCGCGTCAAAATATCGATTAGAAGCCGGCCGGTTGTACGCACGCGCAGAATTTCCCGCCAAAACACGTCCATTCAGTCGTTCATCGTTCATTATCTTATCTGTGACTCATTCAATTGCTTTTGACGTGATAAGCGATGGGGACATAGTCGATTAGATTTAATGGTATATTATTTTTCTTATTATGAACTTATAAACGTGGAGTAGGTATGCAGATGTAAAAAGGTGATGAATTCAAGCTACCTATGTCTAATTAAAACCGCTTTATGCTTAATAAAAATAATTTACATAAGGGTTCAATTCTGCCCCTTAGACAAACCTTAAAAGCACATAAAGGCTGAATTACATTTTTTTTTCAATATTGATAAAATACTGAAAAGTAAGCTTTTTCACAAAGATTGCTCTGTAAAGTAGCAAACGCACAGAGAGCGGCACGGCGCGGTGCGGTGCGGAGGCGGTTTTGCGGTAAAGCGAATGCGGGGCGGGGGACGTCGCACCAAAATCCCGCCCGGTATTCGCGCGGGATAGCGGCGCGGAGGCGGCGTGTGTGACATATCAAGCGGTAATCGACAGTTGTCAGATTCGGAAAGATCAAAAATGTTATCCTCAGATTCAGATAGCGATGACGAGACGTTCCTAAACAAAAAGAAGACTAAACGGGCATCCGGGTCCATGAAATAAATAAAAAAAGAGGAATTTTCATTATATAGTATAATAAATATACAAGGTGTAATCGTTAAGTGTAGCCAGGCGATTATTCCGTAAATATAAGAGATATTAGAAAATATCAAACTGATATCGAAAGTGCGTTACCCAATGAGTAAAATTGCATTAATAACTTTTTTGAAATAAAAGTATTAATATAAAAAATATTAAGTTTAAACGCTCGCTCCCATACAGTTAAGTACCTTGCCACAAGTGTATCTTGTAAACTTGTAAGTAACTTGTAAACTTGTTAGTGTAACTTGTAAACTTGTAAGTAGGTTGTAAGTGTAACTTGTAAACTTGTACGTGTACTTGTAAACTTATACGTGTACTTGTAAACTTGAAAGTGTAACTTGTAAACTTGTAAGTGTAACTTGTTAACTTGTATAAGTGCAAATGTTACTAGTAAACTTGTAAAGCCGTTCACTAGTTACACTACAAGTTACAAGTTACACTCACAAGTTTACAAGTTACGTTTACAAGCTACTTACAATGTATGTAGCTTACATACAAGTTTAAACAAAATATTTTTATTATTAATACTTGTAGCAAAATAAGAAACCACGGCGTTGGCGCAACAGACGATGACCACTACTGACGCCATCCAGGGGCGAGTAGAAGAACTACATCACTAGGGACCCAATTTTCCCCTGGATGGCGCTGGCGTCGAGATAGAACGCGCTATCGTTTGTTCAACGTAAAATCCTTAAGTAGGATTGCTGATTTTTACATTGTATCTCTTCTCATACCTATGTGTACGCTTGAGTTACGGATCACCGTGCTTATTCCGAACACTTTATAAGAGTAACGGATCACCGTACTATTGGACCGTATTTAAGTTACGGATCACCGTGCTTAGTTCGGATCCGGATTGTAGTAGTTAGAGTAAAGTTCTAATAAATTACCTCAAGTTGTTTATTCGCCCGTTTTCATCAAGTACGTCCATCGATATCACCCCCCCACCGTTACACTGGCGCCCAACGTGGGGCATTAACGAACTCATTAGAGACGCGGGAGGGGCAGTTATCGCCTGCTGGGAAACTGATGAAGACAGAGGCATCTACACCAACGAAATCTACACGGAGGACTTCTGGGCCGAAATTGGTGGTGACTGCTGGGAAACGCGCTGCTCCTAAACCTCGGAAGCCCCGCAAGACTGACGAAATGGCAGTGTCATTCACAGAATCTCAATTTGAGCGGATGTTAGCTGCAATGACACCCAAAAGTGGATCCTTTACCACTTGTACCATAACCTATAACGGATGCAAGGAATCTGACGTGCTCGAAGCGTTCCTGGCCGCTATCAACATCTTCAAGAGCTCGGAGAAAATCACCGACGAGGACGCTTTAATGGGTCTTCCGCTACTTCTTAAAGATGATGCAGCGACATGGTGGCAAGGGATGAGAAACAAAGTGCATACTTGGGACGAGTTCCAGTCACGCCTTAGAAGGTCCTTTGCTCCGAAGAAACCAGCTTACACGATCTACCAAGAAATTATGTCAACAGCACAAGAACCCGGCACCACAACTGAATCCTTTATAGCGCACAAGCGTATGCTATTTTCACTTTTACCCAGCTCCTTCCTGATAGTTGAACAGCGACTTCAAGACAAGAAAGCTGGTGTATACCATGCTTCAGCTTTGAGGCCCTACCAAGGAGGTGAAGTGTCACTCCCAGCTCCAGTCCGGCCTCTAAGAAAAAGGGGTAGACCGCGCAAGGTACAAGTGGACGCACCAAGTACAGATCTGTCTCCATCGCCGGGACGTCTTCTGGGACATAG
Source organism: Epinotia ramella (assembly GCA_947578815.1). Classification (NCBI taxonomy): domain Eukaryota; kingdom Metazoa; phylum Arthropoda; class Insecta; order Lepidoptera; family Tortricidae; genus Epinotia; species Epinotia ramella. The sequence continues at coordinate 2,390,260 of OX388221.1, forward strand.
GGGGAGACTGTAGCAAAATAAGAAACCACGGCGTTGGCGCAACAGACGATGACCACTACTGACGCCATCCAGGGGCGAGTAGAAGAACTACATCACTAGGGACCCAATTTTCCCCTGGATGGCGCTGGCGTCGAGATAGAACGCGCTATCGTTTGTTCAACGTAAAATCCTTAAGTAGGATTGCTGATTTTTACATTGTATCTCTTCTCATACCTATGTGTACGCTTGAGTTACGGATCACCGTGCTTATTCCGAACACTTTATAAGAGTAACGGATCACCGTACTATTGGACCGTATTTAAGTTACGGATCACCGTGCTTAGTTCGGATCCGGATTGTAGTAGTTAGAGTAAAGTTCTAATAAATTACCTCAAGTTGTTTATTCGCCCGTTTTCATCAAGTACGTCCATCGATATCACCCCCCCACCGTTACATACTTTTATTTCAAAAAAGTTATTAATGCAATTTTACTCATTGGGTAACGCACTTTCGATATCAGTTTGATATTTTCTAATATCTCTTATATTTACGGAATAATCGCCTCGATTACACCCTGTATATATTTTCCGCTTTGCCTTAAGGTTTGACTGGTAGAGAATGCCATATGGCATTAAGTCCGCCTCTTGTACGATAAGTTTTCTTTTGTGCAATAAAGTTTAAATAAATAAATATTTGGAGAGTTCCATCATATTGCCAAAAGCTGACTTCTTATGAAGATCGTTTTTACACTTATTTTCACATGAGTAAAAACAGTCTTGAAGAATTACACGACATCTTAAAACCAAGGATTGTTGAGCAGGGTACCAAGTTTCACCAGGGAAATAAATTTTACAGTTGTACTCATTGTTAAAATTAATAAAATCTGAACTGAAGTTGTAAAAAAATACAACTTGTTGCACCGCTCTCAGCACGCCTCCGCGCCGCGCCGCGCCGCCACCGCCAGTGCGCGCCGGTGCATTGACAACTGCGTAATACAACTTCCCGCCGCAAAACCGCCCCGCGCCGCCTCCGCGCCGCGCACGCCTATCTGTGCACGCGTTTCCACGCCTCCGCGCCGCTACCGCCTCCGCGCCGCCTCCGCCACGCTTTTTTCCCGGCCGGTTTTCTGTGCGGACCCTTTCATATTAGCTCGAACATTACAACCGGTACCGCCTCCGCGCCGCACCGCGCCGCTCCGCCACCGCTGTCAGTGCGTTAGTAAAGTAAAGTGTCTGGCACACTCAGCATCCTAAACGGGTTGGACGAATTTTAACAGAATGTATCAGATCCACCCGTGCCAATGCTTTGGTTATACGCTATAATACATACAACATTTTAGTTCAGGTTTAATAACTGACCTTACATTCCAGGTAAACTTCGGCGACGTATTCATCCCGGCCGGACTCGACCCTCCCCGCCCCCGCGTGCTCCCCGAACTGAAGCGACTCGCGCACGGGCTGCGCTCGGGCAACATCAGTGTGCTGGACGCCAAGACCTTCTACATCCCCAACCTGCATTATGATGGCGCTGGCCCGGATGCGTACTTCTGGGTCGGGAATGGCAGCGAGCCCAGTCCTTTTGGCACTAAGGTACGTCTACGGGCTAAAAACATAGATAGTCAAACATCTTTCTAAAAAATCTATCTCAGCATCTCCACCACCTCAAACTATGAATGTCACCTAGCTTATTGGTACATTTTTAATCAAGGTAAACCATAATCAGCTGTTCCATATCTACTTCTAAACAACAAATTCTATACCAGCATCTCCACCACCTCCAACTATGAATGTTACCTGGCCTATTGGTACGTTTGGAGCCAAGGTAAACCATAATCAGCGGTTCCATCTCTACTTCTAAACAACTAATTCTATCCCAGCATCTCCACCACCTCAAACTATGAATGTCACCTATCTTATTGGTTCGTTTGGAACCAAAGTAAACCATAATCAGCTGTTCTATCTCTACTTCTAAACAACAAATTCTATCCCAGGATCTCCACCACCTCAAACTATGAATGTCATCTAGCTTATTGGTACGTTTGGAACCAAGGTAAACCATAATCAGCTGTTCCATCTCTACTTCTAAACAACAAATTCTAACCCAGCATCACCACCACCTCCCTCCAACTATGAATGTCACCTAGCTTATTGGTACATTTGGAACCAAGGTAAACCATAATCAGCTGTTCCATCTCTACTTCTAAACAACAAATTCTATCCCAGGATCTCCACCGCCTCCAACTATGACTATCACCTAGCTTATTGGTACCTTTGGAACCAAGGTAAACCATAATCAGCTGTTCCATATCTACTTTATATTAGTTTTATTATCCTGGTTGCACTCTAAGAAAAACACAACAATCGGGATTAACGGCCAAAGCACAAAGCGCTCGGTTAGTATCCATTCAAAGAGGTCACCTATCCCGGGAAACGTCTCAGTCTCAATAGACATAGCTTATCTGAAACATAAGGCTGTGGACACTATTTTGTTCAACTGATTTGACAGACCTCATGTACTCCCCAAACTAATGCAATAGTAACATTTCATTTCCATTTATCATCATTATATCAGCCGAAAAACGTCCACTGCTGGACATAGGCCCCCCCCAAAGAGAGCCACAATGACCGGTCCTGCGCCACCCGCATCCAGCGGACTCCCGCGACCTTTACCAGGTCATCAATCCACTTTGTGGGACTACCCACGATCAGCTACTTATAGTAAGATAGTTAAGTTATATACAAGATACCAGACAGATCTTGGTGCGGTAGGGTACAGCGAAATGTCATTGAAATTGCAGAAGACCACAGCCATAATATAACACTACTACTTGCTCTGTAGTAGTGTTGTGTTCCTGGAGGTGAGCAAGGTCGTCAGAGCTCCCGAGGATGCCTTGTGTTGAGAGCGAGGGCATTTGTTCCTTCAGCTGTCAACACGGCGAATCCTCAAACATATCAAGGGTCGGCAACGCCCATGATACTCCTTTAAAGTTGCATGCGTCTATATGCTGTGGTGTCCGCTTACCATCAGGCGGACTGTACGCTTGTTTTCCACCGTCGTATTAAAATAATTAATAGTTTAAAAAACACTAGAAAAACACGCTTTTAACCTAATCGTGGTCAAAGTTCATTACAAGAATTTTCAAACAAATCCAAACACAGCTATGATACGATGTTCCATCATGAAGTTCCAGTTCATAGCTTCCGGCTCCATCATCAGATCAGTTTGACACTACCATATTATTGTATTGTCATCAGAGCCACATACAGCTGCCAAAGATGGTTAAATTAGTTACCTTAGATTCCATTACATAGTTAGTTACATACAGGTCGACCTAATAAAAGCGTGTTAAAAAAAGACAACCATTCAAAATAGCTCATCCCCAGGTGCCAAGCGAGAGCGGCTCCCTAAACCCCCTCCGCGGCTACCAAGGCGAGGACATCGAGATCCAGCTTCCAGGGAAACTCACCGCCTACGACATCGACTGGCTAGCCGTGTGGTGCGTCGAGTACAGGCACAACTTCGGACACGTGTACATCCCTAAAGACCTCGACGTGCCACCGGCGTTGGGGCAGACTAAGATTACCGTGAGTTTGGGACAGGGTTTGTCAAGTTTTCTTGGAGAAAACACAAGTGCCAGGTTGTATGTTTGTTCTTACCCCACCGTTAAAAAAGACCGTATTTTATGTGAAAGAACGAACTAGTTGAGAAATAAGTGCCAGGATGCTGACATTGTTTGATCTTACCAGACCGCTAGAAAAGCGTGAAAGTTTTATGAAAGAAAAAAATATATTCGTTGGAAAGGCGCGACAGTTGTGTTTTTTGGGAGTCATGGGCTAAAACGGTTTTAAACCATGAACCGTCGAGATCTAGCTCCCAGGCAAGGCACGTACATCTCTAAAGATCTGGCCTTGCCACCAGCGTTGGGCCAGACTACGATTACCGTGAGTTCGGGAGGATCGCCAAGTTTTCTTAGCGAAAACACAAGTGCCGGGTTGTTTGTTTGTTTGGTCTTACCCCACCGTTAGAAAAACGCCAAAGTTATGGGAAAGAACGAGTTAGTTTCTGAAAAGAATGAGTGCCTGATTGTTCGTTTGTTTGATCTTACCCGACCGCTAGAAAAGCGTGAAAGTTGTATAAAAGGACGGGTTTTACAAGTTCCTGTAAGTAGCTTTTCTATTATATTTTGTATGGATAGAAAGGCGCTATAGTTGTATTGTTTGAGAGTCGTGGCCTAAAACGGATTTTAACCATGAATCGTCGGGACCAGCTCCCAGGGAAACTTACAGCCTTCGACATCGACTGGCGTCGAATACAGACATAACTTCGGACACGTGTACATACATGCGTTACTGTGCGTTAGGACAGGCTAAGATTACCGTGAGTTTGGGAAGTTGTCAAGTTTTCGTAGCTAAAGACATGAGTTGTTCAAATACTTTTTTTTTTCATAAGTTTTGTTGTTGCAAAGGTCCGTTGGGGCTACCTAGTTAGTAAAGATATACTTGTGTCAGGTAGTCACGCTTCATTCTTCTTCATGGCCAACTCACAGATGAGTCATGCCTCTACGTGCGATTTCCGCTACAGAGCGGAAAAACGCTGCTACGCGCTACGGCGTAGCACACGTAGCATTGCGTAGCCTCGAATGGGTTAACCATATTATCATTAGTAACGTGCGGAAGTGGTGTGAAAGGTCGAACCGTTCCTAGTTTTATTAAATCAGGTATCTGAGGCTCTAGTATAAGTTTTACCGAAACAAAACTTTACGATCGCGTTTGCGTGTAACCCTCAATTTATATGGGATTTGACAGCTAAACGCAAACGCGGTCGTAACGTTTTGTTTTGGTAAAACTTATACTACAGCCTCAGATCATGTAGGTGTGTTCAAACCCCGTATCATGGTCGGCCTTATCACACGATAAGTGACAGAATAGAGCGTCCGTCACTGGCTGACACCGTTCGACAGAACGAGACGATCTTGACACTTATCGCGTGATAAGGCCGACCATGATACGGGCTCAGAGCCGTGCTGTGGAAGGTATGTGACGGGATGTTTGGTGTGTTGAATCGAATAATTTGTTAGCCGTAGATCCAAGACGCAATACATGTCTGTATTTATAACTTCGGATGTTTATGTACCTAAATACCAGGTTGCATCGCCGGCATTGAGGCAGACTAAGATTACCTACGAGTTTAAGTAGAGGATGGAACATTCACTCAAGTTAATTTTCGAAATTATAGGGCTGAAAGTGGATATGAAATGTAAATTTCGTGGTTCCATTTGTGCAGATTGCAAATATAATACCTACCTAGTGAGACTTATTTTCCACGAATAGCATCGGCGAAAATAAATAAAATGGGTTTGTAAAAATAGTGAATTAGTTCATTAAATTAATCAAACTCCTCCAAATCGTTGGGTTTATACAATTGAAACTGTTGATGCAATTTTAAAGTGAAAAGTTCTAGCGATCGAATAAATGAATGAGTAAATGATTGACGTCTACAAAAACTAAACATTGTGTGCTAATTTGTTTTGATTGCAATTTGTGTAACATGCTGCTGGGATGTTAACTTTCTTCTACTAACCTTTTTACAGCGCTGCCATGGACTAATAATATATTTTACAGTACATATGGTGCTACTTTCCCGCACTAGTGCGGAAAAGAGCACTTTTCGTGCATATGTCGAAACTTTAAAGAGCCATATGTACAGTAAAACGTTGTACGATACACGTGCGAATAGGTCATTCGCAACTTGTGTCGATTTAAAACACTCCCTTTGGTCGTGTTTTAATTTATCACCACTCGTTGCGAATTTCCTATTTTCGGCACTTGTATCGTAAATAACTATTTAAATCTACTCAAACTATATTTTCAGGGGAAAAGGAAAAAGAAGCCTAATCGCCGGCCTACCGTTAAGCCACAACAATTAGTTATCAAAAAACAACCTTATGTCCAGCCGATACAATACACTTTTGATTGGTTCAGTGGATTTTAAAATAGCTTTTTTTATTTAAATAAAGTATGAAATAGACGTAACTCAAAATATAATTATTTATAAATCCCAGCAATAACTAGTAGTTTTGGTATAAAAACAGAACAATCAAAGGTTTATTGTATTTTAACTTTCGCTTTTAATTATAATCTGAATTAAACTATTTGACAAAACGCGGCAAGACCTTACGAACGAAGTGCCAACTTACAAGACTGAATTCTACCAAAATCTTCTAAATCTACCATGTTGTAACTAATTAAATGTTTATTTTTCGTTATTTTGCTTGTTTCTCTATGCTTACCTTGGATCTGGATTTGTTTATTTTAACAGCCTGCTTGGTGGTATAACCCTGTAAGTATAATTCATTGATTTTATAACACGCTCATATTTAAACGATTTATAAACTAATTTCAGTTTAAAATAAGAATCCTCGAGTTTTTGAAATGCTTCCATACTGCTGACAATGAGTTATAAATCTGAAATTTGTTTATACTAACCTACTCTATTACTGGGGATAAATAATCATTTCATAGGTAATATTGATTTAAATTTTCACGATTCTCACACATTATTTTTACTAAACGGTACGTAATCGCGTATAATTAAATAATTTATTTGCCTCTGAGGTTTGACGACGTTTCGGATGTTTCACAACGTCCATAGTCACGGGACAACTAATAACACTAATAACACGGGAATTATATGCGATTTAGTCCCGTTTAGTAAAAATAAATAACCTTTCCTTTGACACCAACTGTAATAACAACTTGTTTCGGCGAATCGGAATATGTAGGTAATGGTAAAGTAAATATTGTATTAGTTAATCATATAAAATATATAAAAACTCTACATCAAATATTTCAGACAAGTTCAACGACCTCGCAAACTCCAGCTAGCGCTAGTAACAACTGCAAAGAGATTTTAGACAAAAGGTTGCAGGTCAAATGGGAGCTGCAGGTAACTGAAAATTTCACATTTTTGAATATAAATATAGAATAGAACTAACGTGCATGAAAAACTAAGATCCTTGCAATATGTTCGTGCATGAAAAGACGTCTGTTTAAGTTTTTGTTTTAACATTATCCATCATGAAAATAATTAGATGATATCTTTCCACATCCAAGCAATTGGTCTGCTGTGAAACTACAAGGTAAAATATAATCGTAAATGTATAATTACAGCAGTTACATATAATATACTGATGTTCTCAGTGATACGAGAAGAGAACTAAATTTTAGCAGTGAAAAAACTACATATACGATTGAAATTGTTATTTTAACGTGCATTAGGTTTTGTTCTATAGATACGTTATTATTATAAGATATATAAGTCAAGAGGTTCGTATGTAATAATAAAACAATAGACTGGACCATCTAGAAGGCTATGTTTTATCCTGTGACTCCGCTAGCGTTGTTTGTTAAACGAGAGCAGAGCAGCAGGGATACAAAATAAATTGCTTAATCTAGTTCTCTTCTCGTAAACTGCAGTGGGTATACGCCGTACATGTATCTAACTGAAGTACTGTTTTTTTACTGCAATTAACTTGAATTGGCCGTGTTACCTACTCACTTGTACAGAAGTCTGTTTTTGTGACTCTGGAACATTAAATTATATTTTGTTGGACGACCCTTTAAAAACAAATAGTATTTCTTTTCCAAAGCTGACTGATTACATTCCCAACCAAAGCATTAATTAACGACATGTTACCTACCTATATCTACCTTTTGTATGTGTCAAATAGAGACGCCATTCTATAAGCAGTACTCCCGCGAGGTTTATCAAAATCATGTCCAAACCCTAATGCTGTAATTATTTCCAGGTCAACTATATACAAATAACACTCTCGGCGCGACTGAGACGGGAACAGTACATGGCCTTCGGGATCTCGGGGGCCGAAGGACGAGCCGCCATGTTGAACGCTGATGTCGTGGTCGCTTATTGGGATAACAGGTAAGCATGGACAAATAATACAATACAAGTGATGGTAAATATATTACTCACCTGGTCGGTAAAACATAGAATGTCTCAGGTCGCAGATATTTTACGCCCAAGATGAAGACAAGGCTTTTTTATCACCGCGCTGGAGGTGGGAATTTTCTGCATGCATAGCGGGTGGTAATTACCAGTTTATGGCCAGGTGTGACGGAAAATACTCTTTTTTGCACACTTCATACAAATACAGTACAAACAGGAACCAAAGAAAACAACAGATTCAGCAGATATACCTAGGAACCTAAGAATTAATAAGTTGTATAGCTAAAGAACTACTGTTCCATTCACACTAATTACTAGTTGAACCATAATTGATGACGACGGAGATTTATTTGGTCCCAAGAAGGCTCTAGGTTGTGTTTAGATCCTGCTCCTTGAAATTCTATAAAAGCCACGCCTCCTAAATCCACGACCCTAAGTAGTTGTGTTCTTACTTTTATTATTCCGACGTCAATTAATCAATAGTACATTGTTTAACGAGGGGCGTAAGTGGAATATTGCGAACAAGAGTCGAGTTTGCAATATTCTTACGCCCGTGTTATACACAATGTTTTTCATCACATTTGCGAGGAAACAAATACATTTTAGATGAAATGAATACAAATCGTAATAAAAACTGCAACATGTCAGTCGTCCATTTTGTTGAATTTGACGTGAGGCGCGTATGGCAAAGACCCTTCGCTATACAGCCACGATTTGAAAACACTTAAAAACATTTTACATAGACACTAAATAACTACATATTAAATCTGTAAATAATTCAGTTAAACGTGTTTAAGTAGTTTTTAAGTTTAAATTTATTTATAAGTACGTTATCAGACATCGTATTTGATATAAAACCTCTTTGCTTTGTAACTGTCGCATGAGTGACAGATACAATTTAAGAAAAAAACCATTACGCCCGCACAGGCTATTACAGCTCTGTATGGCTGCGCATTATGAAGCCCTTTTCGAGCAAGTGTGATGAAAAATATATTTTCGTTTTCAGGTCAAATCAACCTAGAGTAGCGGACTACACGATCACCCACTTGGCTCAGTGCGACGGAGAGAGAGGCGTCTGCCCAGATGCAAGACTCGGAGGCAGTAACGACGTTGTCGTCGGTAAATGTTTCAACCTTTAGGGCATTTTGTTATACGACGACGTAGTGTCAAACAAGCACACGGCCCGCCTGGTGATAAGCAGACACCGTAGCCTATGGACGTTTGCAACTCCAAAAGAATTATAAGCACATTGCCGACCCTTCATTGATTTGAGGATTCGTTGTGTTGACAGCTAGGGACAAATGCTGGTCCCTCACTCTCAATACAGCGCATCCTCGGAATGTCTGGTGACCTTAACTTAAACCTTCTGGCTGCATTTGCTCACTAGACTAGATTTAGACTTCAGATATCGTTGTTATAAAGCATACTCAAAAAAAAAACGGAGAAATATTTCAATATGTTTACTCCAAGGTAAAAATCTTCATTCAAAATCTTCATAAATGATCTGCTTACAGTGTCAGGTCAACAGAAGAACGGCGTAACCACCATCACTTACCGCCGCCCCTTGGCAGCTAAAGAACCCAAGAAAGACAAAGAGATCCTCACGTCCCGGTCACAGTCGGTGATCGCGGCGTTCGGCCCGCTCAACTCGCGGTACGAAGCCAACGCACACTCCTTCATGGATACTACGAGGAGTGACGTTCAGCTTGACTTCGGGACTCAGGTAATTTTAGAAGTGTACTATTTTTATTCATATGGCACTGAAACGTGGTGGGCCTCATAAGCGGGCTTAAAGTCACCCAAAGGGCAATGGAGGGGCCATGTTGGGAGTTTCTCTGCGTGATCGCATCAGAAATGAGGCTATCTGCAGCAGAACCAAGGTAACCGATTATAGCCCTCCGAATCGCTTAATTTAAGTGGCAGTGGGCGGGGCACATAGCACGTAGAACCGATGGCCGTTGGGGAGGAAAGGTTCTCGAGTGGCGACCACGTACCGTAAGCGGCGGTGGACTGATGACCTGATAAAGGTTGTGGGAGTCCGCTGGGTGCGGGTGGCGCAGGACCGGTCACTTTGGCACTCTTTGGGGGTGGCCTATGTCCAGTAGTGGACGTCTTTCGGCTGATATGATGATGATGATGACTATTTTTATAGTAAAACCAGATCTCTGGGGAAATTGATAGATCATGGAGTCCTAAAACAACGGCTGTGACTCGGGCCCATAGGCTTAGTAGTTCACATGCGAATCCTGATTGACCCGTTTGTACTAACCTTTTGTTCCATATTAAGTATAAACATATTTTTGATACACGATATCGAATAGTTGAGAGTTCATAATTAATAACTACAACTTAGAAAAGTTGAGAAACCCCCGACATTTTCATTTCAAAGTCCAATATCTCAAAAACGGCCGAACAGATTTTCATGAAACATGGGTAAGAACACTCGGGATAAAATTATCTATGACACAAAAGAAACTAAATGAATCATCCGTTTGGGAGCTACGATACCACAGACAGATACACAGATACACAGACAGACACGTTAAACTTATAACACCCCTTTCTTTGCCTCGGGGGTTAAAAAGAAAGCCAGATGCGGTACTCTTATAGGTGCAACCTTTAACTGCCTCTAAGGAAGCGAAAATAACGCAGAAATGCGGTGATTTCTGTCGGCACCGTTCCTCTCCATATCACTGAAAAGGCAGTCCTAACATAGAGCTTACAACTGCAAAGGCAAATACACAGATGGTTTATATTAACATTGTACAGAACGACAACACTTGCATCGGCCTGGCCTCGCTGGACGAGGACGGGCCGGCGCCGTGGCCGGCGCGCGTTGTCGCCGGCGTCACCAACCTCACGGCGCGCATCGGGCCCGCCGGCGGACGACGTGGCTACACTCCCATCACCGGTATATTTATATTAACATTGTACAGAACGACAACACTTGCATCGGCCTGGCCTCGCTGGACGAGGACGGGCCGGCGCCGTGGCCGGCGTCACCAACCTCACGGCGCGCATCGGGCCCGCCGGCGGACGACGTGGCTACACTCCCATCACCGGTATATTTATATTAACATTGTACAGAACGACAACACTTGCATCGCCTGGCCTCGCTGGACGAGGACGGGCCGGCGCCGTGGCCGGCGTCACCAACCTCACGGCGCGCATCGGGCCCGCCGGCGGACGACGTGGCTACACTCCCATCACCGGTATATTTATATTAACATTGTACAGAACGACAACACTTGCATCGGCCTGGCCTCGCTGGACGAGGACGGGCCGGCGCCGTGGCCGGCGCGCGTCGTCGCCGGCGTCACCAACCTCACGGCGCGCATCGGGCCCGCCGGCGGACGACGTGGCTACACTCCCATCACCGGTATATTTATATTAACAGTGTACAGAACGACAACACTTGCATCGGCCTGGCCTCGCTGGACGAGGACGGGCCGGCGCCGTGGCCGGCGTCACCAACCTCACGGCGCGCATCGGGCCCGCCGGCGGACGACGTGGCTACACTCCCATCACCGGTATGTTTATATTAACATTGTACAGAACGACAACACTTGCATCGGCCTGGCCTCGCTGGACGAGGACGGGCCGGCGCCGTGGCCGGCGCGCGTCGTCGCCGGCGTCACCAACCTCACGGCGCGCATCGGGCCCGCCGGCGGACGACGTGGCTACACTCCCATCACCGGTATGTTTATATTAACATTGTACAGAACGACAACACTTGCATCGGCCTGGCCTCGCTGGACGAGGACGGGCCGGCGCCGTGGCCGGCGCGCGTCGTCGCCGGCGTCACCAACCTCACGGCGCGCATCGGGCCCGCCGGCGGACGACGTGGCTACACTCCCATCACCGGTATGTTTATATTAACATTGTACAGAACGACAACACTTGCATCGGCCTGGCCTCGCTGGACGAGGACGGGCCGGCGCCGTGGCCGGCGCGCGTCGTCGCCGGCGTCACCAACCTCACGGCGCGCATCGGGCCCGCCGGCGGACGACGTGGCTACACTCCCATCACCGGTATGTTTATATTAACATTGTACAGAACGACAACACTTGCATCGGCCTGGCCTCGCTGGACGAGGACGGGCCGGCGCCGTGGCCGGCGCGCGTCGTCGCCGGCGTCACCAACCTCACGGCGCGCATCGGGCCCGCCGGCGGACGACGTGGCTACACTCCCATCACCGGTACGTTAACTCCAAGTCACCGTGTTCCCATAGGGCCAGCTAGCGTACGCAGACCGAAACTTAAGAGTAGTGACGTCAACACATTATTTTATTTCTGTATTTGATTGAACTGCAACTGATGAGTTTTGACTAACCACAATATCATTTTCGACAATTATTTTTGAAAATGTATTATTTTACAGGACTTAGTGCTTTCATAGTGTAAATAAATATATGTATTTATACATAGCAAGCATACGAAGAATTTGGTGTGATGTATGGTTTCGAATGAGCTTTGTTGATTTGTTAATTACTTCTATTTTTTCTTTCTTACATGCAGACAATGACATAAGTAAAGGATTTTTACCGTATGGTAACTATATTAACCCTTTTTATCCTACATCTTCAGTAATATAAATCCTATTCTTTCTCTTATTTTATTTTAAGTTGCATAACTCTAAGATAATATGCCTAACGGAGCCTAATATGAAGTTGACATTTTAACCCAATCAACATTATAAAAAAAAAATTGTAACATACTACTGATACCTACAAACATACAGTAATATACGTAGACGGCTCTTACCTGAAACCAAAATACTGACTATAATATAGATGGCGTTACTAGTCTACGATTCCAACAATGACTAGCAACGCTGACTACATATTATTAAAATATTAGGCGTAAATTAAAAGGCCCATTTCAGTTCGCCATTTATTTGCAGAGCAACAGTATCGGCTATACATGAACATACTTCATATTACAAAATAACTAAACTATGGTGGCAGCACTGTCTGTTTTTATTTTTATTGTTATTGACCCTGTACATCTCTGACAATATAACATTAATGTTCCTTTTTTGTTTTGACGCTTAGAGACCGTATACGTCTCTTAGAATATTAGAATAATTATTAATTGTATTTGGACGCTCAGAGACCTTATACATCTCTGGAATACTGAATAATATCATTAACTTCTGTTCATGCTGATACAGATCTTATATCGAATGTAATGGTCATATTTTGCAATTTTGTTTTGTTTACATTAACTTAGTGACATTTAGTTTGTTAACCTTTTATATATAATTTTAAATTATTATTGTGTAAGATTACTATTTTATTGTAAATTACCGTTTGACATGTAAAAGTGCCCTTGTGGCCTATTTGCAGAATAAATAATTGATTTGATTTGACTTCATATTACAAAATAACTAAACTATGGTGGCAGCACTGTCTGTGTATGTTAATGTTGGTCAACCTGAATAGTCTATTAGTATAACCTCAACACATATACCCAATATTTTAGTTTCAGGGATATTATGGGCCTACTAGGAGATAAGCCTATGATACAAGCAAATTGTAAAGGTTACCTTAAATTAAAAAAAATATATCTCCCCTCTTTCATTTAATTCAATCCAACAATTATTTTTGTAATTTTTGTGTTTTTTACTTACTTTTCCACATTAAGTGTCTACTCTTCTAGAACATAATTTAAAAAGTATTGTTGTTACCTCAGGGCACCCATCTTGGGGTATCGCGTGGTACATCAACGACCAGCTGATCCCAGAGCTATATGTGGAGCGCGGCAAGACATACACCTTCACCGTGGAGGGTGGCGAGGATCAGACTAACCCAGCCAAGTACGTATAATTTATATGTTGTAATATAAAAGCATGTTTTAGCGATCTTACGAAGTGATATGCGCGTTTAAGCTTTATGTGTGATTAAACGTACACATACTTTACAAGCCGGAAGCGTTAAATATGGCGCCAGTAGCTGTCATTCCGTAGAAAACTGACAAAGTTTTACTAGGAACTAAACGTCGAAACACATTTTAACAGTCGTTCGTTAGATACGATTATCGATCTTTTGAAACAACCGGCGCTAAGAGTCGCCTAAACTCTCTTCGGTAAATAAGCTTATCTACAATTTTTTAATGCTAGCGTTAGTAGGAAAGCAAAATAATTAGATATAACATGTAGGTATTCAAAAAGTAAAAAATAATAAAATAGACAATATTTTTTTCTAAATTAAGACTTACCGCACTTTACTATACACAGAAAGATTTAGTTTGACAAACTAAAACAATGTTGCCAGAATCAAATAGAAAATCTACCAAATTAACAAATACTATGAGCCTAACAGATTATTCGCAGAAATATTGCAATGCAATTTTGTGTTTTTGTTTTTAATGACTTTGTCTTAACTTTGAACCTAGGTTCTCAGTCGGTATGTACATAATTAAACATATCTGTATCACTTTTTACTATATTTTTATTAAAAATGTATGATAATTGTGCTTTATTTTTACGACTCACATTTATTACCTTGAAGTTTTGGACGTGCTGCAATATTTTTGATAGAAGACTATATTTCATTAATTTGTACCTAGATTCCACCCATTCTACATCAGCGACTCATCCGAAGGCGGTTACGGCCAGAAAAAGCCAGAAGACCAGAACAAGCAACGAGTGTTCGCAGGAGTTGCGCGGGACAATGAAGGCTACGCGTACCCTACTGCTAGTAAGTTAATAAATTATATTAGGGCATCGTAGTGTTCGCTGGGATCTGACCCTAAGTAATGGCGTTGACACTGGTTTTTGTGTAAGCGACTGCCTTTGAATTTTCTAACAAAAAGGGGAAACTAAAATTGATTACGCTCGTAAACTAACACATGACAATAGACGAGACATGACTTTTAAAATTAATAATAAATCATTAAGTTGCTTCGTAGATTTACAAAAGGTTTTAAATAACATATAGATAATAAATAGAAGCACTGAAAAAAAACCTACTGGGAACAAGAAAATCAGTTGATCAGCATGTGCTTATTTTGTTTTGTTTTTTTTTCGAGCTTGTAATGCTGACTAATTTGTGGGGTCTAATGGGGGGATGCTATCTTACATATTTAAAAAATGTATTATACATTCCAGTCGGCCGTTACTGCGAGTGGACGCACAAGACGACTGATCAGTCAGCCTTGTCAGACACGTTCGAGGTGTATATGCAGACACTACAGCTAGAGTGCAACAACGGCGAGCCCGGCACGCTCAACTGGACCGTGGCCGAGGAGACGCCGGACCTCGTCTATTATCAGGTAAATACTCCAAACGATCATGGGCCATCTTGGGATTAGGTGTCAAAATGGACACCGGGCTCGTTCAGGGCACTGGGAAAACACTAGGAGGATGATGACTCCAATAGACCATGGACTATGGCATGCCGATAAATATATCGTGGTCTATACTATTACTTATAACATACGCCTTACTGAGCTTTATATGGTGCTAGTTCGATATGAGTATGATTGAATGGTCCTCTAATATTTATATTATGTCTGATGCTTGCCAAGCCTGCGTGGGTTTACCGAGGGTTTTTCCACTATGTGATACAATCCTATTGCCTCATTATTAGTACTTTTGTTTTCATGTCTGTTTTCATTTAAAATTGGATTTTTGATGACTATTATTTGTTATTGTTTTCTATTCTTATACACTCTGACGATCTTATTGTGAATCCATGCTATTTTCATTTTATGAAATTACATGTCCATTTTCAAAATGAAATAAACTAATCTAATCTTAAAACTTTCCTTGTACGGACGTACGATTACGTATTTTGACACAAATAAGTTTGTACAAAATTTCGTCCTGACTCGAAAGTGTACCCACCTTCCCAGGAGGTACGAGATTGTGCTAATTTGTTAGCATATAATATGAAATACCCCGAGTTGATGAACAGGGTTTGTGGTAGTTTTAAGGGGACCCCGTGTTACGTTTTAGTAGCGTGGGATCCGGAAGGGAGCCGGAGCCGGCGGGTAATTTAAACTGACCACTCCGACAACGCGTGCTTGTGCTTCCACCGGCTCCTAACCCCTTGATAGCTGTAACACTAGTATTCATAAAGACAGTAATGTTATTAATATGGTACACCAAAATATACAGGGATTCATTAGTAAGGAACTAGAAATTGACTTGTTTATACAATGCTCAAATATCCATATTCTTTGTATAACCGAGCACTGGCTTAAGGGTCATGAATTAATGTTTAATTTTAGCAATCATAGCATAGTAAGTTCATTTTCTAGAAAGACATGTAGGCGTGGAGGGTCTTTGATAATCGTCAGGGAGCGTACATTTCATGCCGATGACAGGAGGCGTATAACGTCAAGCTACATACAGGATGGAAAAAGTTTGAAAAGAGCAACGGCATAACGAACGTTTATTTATCCGTACCCAATAATGGAAAATGTGATTAATCAATGATTAATCACTGTTATCTAATCAACCTCTTCCGTTTAAGTAGATCTAATATATTGACACTTGAGACGGACATTGAAAGAACTTTATCTGACATTGTCACATCAAAGTTTACTCTTTGTCACAAATAGGAGACATGCGGAAACAACATTTCAGTTAAATTTAATAAGATCAGGAAACTTAATGCTTTGCTAGTGGCCTAAGTCGCCATGGAGTCTATAAAATTATTGTGCCAAATAAATCCATGTTTAATTATAGATAATAAACAAATTTATTGTTCCTGCTGTCAGGAAAGTTTGCCACCAAAAGCAAGCAACATCAAATTACATTTGCAAACAATAAAACACTTGACCAATTTCATGATAGCACCGATAGACACGTTGTTGTGGCCTATAAGTAATAAAATAAAATATTAGTTACTAAATACGTTTACGGTTACTAAGTCGTGTCACTTCGTTTTTTGAATCATCCTGTGTGTTTATATGAATACGTCATTATGACGAAACCGGCATGAAATGTACGCTCCCTGATAATCGTAAAACACAATTTGAAAAGTAAGGAACGTAAAGATATTGTTGACAAATCCATCGAGCGCCAAATAGAACTCTCTTGTGTTGAGTTGGATCAATTCATAATTGTATGCGTAAACAGACCTCCATCGGCGGATTATAGTCTATTCGAGTCAGTTATGGATGAAGTGCTCAGTAGTATTTTTCTAAATACAAAATGTGTTATTGTGTGTGGTGATTTTAATGTCAACTTACTCGAGAAATCGCCCATGTGTGTGAGTCTAGTGAATACTTTTAAATCTTTTAACTTAGTGAACCTGTTTTGTGAACCTACTCGAATTACAGCAACCAGTGCAACATGAATAGATAACGTTTTCAGTAATGAGGAAGCAATTAATAAATCTATTATAAACAACTTAAGTTCTGACCACTGTGGACAACAAGTCTCCTTCAGCGGGAAAACGGACGAAGTTCCACGAGACACCATGTGCAGACCTATTTCCGAAAAGAGACTAGATTTATTCAATCGTAATATTGCGAAACGATTACGTTATCTTCCATTTACTCCGGAAAGTCCCAACCGTTTGTGTGCTCATTTGTTTAACTGTATCAAAATGGAATTTGATGCCTGTTTTAATTTAAGGAAAATTCAAAGCAAGGTCAAGTCTAAATTTGGCGACTGGGCTACCCCGGATATTCACGAGGAAAGACGCCGTCTCTACGACTTGTACAGTCGAGTTCTCCAATATATGTACACTTTTTTACCAACTCGAATGCGGCCGCTAACAATTAGTATGCAAACGCGTTCGATTAGGTAAAAAAGTGTACATACATTTATGAACTCGACTGTACGATTCGAGAACTACCGATAAAAGGCCGGAATTTCTAGAGTATGTTAAGAACTACTCGAAATCTTTTAAGTTAATGTGTGTCGCCGCTAAAGCCGATTACTTGTCAAAAAAGATTCAGAACTCCAATGATAACGTTAAAACTGTATGGCAAGTTATCAACGCTGAAACTGGGAAACGCAAGATAAGAGATCCGCACTACAGCCTACGAATTGATGATACCTTAGTAAGTTCTGACCATGAAGTAGCGGATCATTTTGAGCGGTTCTTTTCTAACGTACCCGTTGAGACCACGAAGTCTTTAAACTCATCACCAGATATCGCTGAATCGTTATTGAAAGCAAATGTAACGGAATGTACAGAAATCTTTAGATTTACTCACGTGACGCCACCTGTTCTTATAAAAGCGTTTAAATTGTTGAACTTGAAGAAGACTGAAGATCTTTGGGGCCTTTCAGTCAATCCATTGTAGAATCAATTGCACCTTTCTTAGCTGATATTTTCAATAAATGTATTGATACTGGAGTATTTCCTGACCTAATGAAACACGGTAAAATTATCCCGTTGTTTAAATCAGGAACGAAAACTGATCCTACCAACTTCAGGCCAATATCAATACTACCGGCACTAAGCAAAGTTTTTGAGAAGCTTATTCTGCATCAGCTTATGTCCCACTTTAGTCGCAATAAACTGCTCAATACCATTCAGTTCGGATTCACTCGGGCCGCTCTACAATTGATGCCGGTGTGGTTCTAATTAAACATATTTTTGATGCCTGGGAAGAGGCTCAAGATGCTATTGGAGTGTTCTGCGATTTATCAAAGGCATTTGATTGCGTTGATCACGAGAATTTAATCAGAAAGTTGAGACATTATGGGATTAAAAACGGTGCTCTTGATCTTGTTTCATCGTATCTCTCAGAGAGAACACAACGAGTAGTCATCAATGGGACCCAATCAGCAGGGACAACTGTTGCTCTTGGTGTTCCTCAAGGCTCGATTCTAGGCCCGTTTCTGTATCTGATTTACATCAATGACCTACCAAATGTGTTGCAAGATAAACATGATATAGTGTTATTCGCAGACGACACGTCGCTTATCTTTAAGGTAGACAGGAAAGAGAAAAGCTTCGATGGTATTAATGATGCGCTCAACACTGTTGTGAAATGGTTTACAGCAAATAATTTACTGCTAAATTCCAAGAAAACAAAGTGTACTTCATTTTACCTAATGTCAAGCAGGTAAACAATACCAAGATCAAATTAAAGGGCGAGGAACTGGAATTTGAAGATATCACAGTGTTTTTACGTATCACCTTGGACTCAAAACTACAATGGCATACGCAGATCGCCGC
This sequence comes from Epinotia ramella, assembly GCA_947578815.1. Taxonomy (NCBI): domain Eukaryota; kingdom Metazoa; phylum Arthropoda; class Insecta; order Lepidoptera; family Tortricidae; genus Epinotia; species Epinotia ramella. The sequence goes on from OX388221.1 coordinate 2,409,347, forward strand.
CCTAGCCGGAAAACTTAGTTCGGCAGCCTATGCAGTAAGACGCATAAGACAGTTAACAAACGTTGAGACGGCCAGGCTGGTGTACTACAGTTACTTCCACAGTGTTATGTCCAACGGAATCCTGTTGTGGGGGAAAGCGGCTGATATCCAGACCATATTCGTGCTACAGAAACGAGCTGTACGCTCCATATACGAACTAAAAGCTCGAGATTCTCTCAGGGACAAATTTAAGGAGGCAAACATTCTCACTGTAGCATGCCAATACATTCTTGAGAATATCATGTATGTGCGGAAAAACCTTCATGAGTTCAAACTCAACAGTGATATCCACGACTACAACACCAGAAGTAAAAACAAGATTGCAGTGAAGGCCAGTCGTCTCCGCAAGGTTAGCACGTCGTTCGTGGGGAACTGCATACGTTTTTACAATAAAATACCCACTTAAATTGTTAATTTACCGTACAGTAAATTTAAGTCTCATGTTAAGAGTAATTTGCTAAGCAAGGCGTATTATACTGTCAACGATTTCTTAAACGACAAAAATGCCTTTAAGCCAGTAGTAGTCTGATTCTATTAGGAATATACCTAAATTCATGTATTCATTATAAGTACCTACCTGAAATAACTGTTCCGTTTTATGACAAGAAGAGAGCACGTAATGCTGTTTCTCGCCGAACAAGTCGCTTAATCTTTGCTATTATCAATGTCCGGTGGCTTGAATATGTCATGCTCGCTTAAAGGGCTTTGCTTACGGTGGCGTCGTTGATCGGGTCGCCACCTTCCCTAACATATGGTTGAGGGAGGCGATGGCTGAGATATGCGTCATACTCGTGATCGGGTGCTGTTTGTGGAGTCCGGCCTGTTCATGCTTGCAAGGGCATAGTACCTAATTAACTACATAAATACTAGTGTTATTATTATTATTATCGTATTGACGAGAGACATCATTCTGATCTTGACACGTTTTATTGTTATTGACCCTGTACATCTCTGACAATATAACATTAATGTTCCTTTTTTGTTTTGACGCTTAGAGACCGTATACAACTCTTAGAATATTAGAATAATTATTAATTGTATTTGGACGCTCAGAGACCTTATACATCTCTGGAATACTGAATTAATATCATTAACTTCTGTTAATGGTGATACAGATCTTATATCGAATGTAATGGTCATATTTTGCAATTTTGTTTTGTTTACATTAACTTAGTGACATTTAGTTTGTTAACCTTTTATATATAATTTTTGAATTATTATTGTGTAAGATTATTATTATTTTATTGTAAATTACCGTTTGACATGTAAAAGTGCCCTTGTGGCCTATTTGCAGAATAAATAATTGATTTGATTTGATTTAATCTAATCAATCAGATGGTAATACATCGTAAGTGCATCTGAAATGGGTGTAATTCGACAGTAAAAAGTTCGTGGCTACTTATCCTTATTTGACGTACTACCTTTAGTCATCAGGTCATCACATATCAGTGTTAATTTATATATTCGCGATGTTAATAAGTCTCATTACTGCCTTCCTAAAAGCTCAGTGGTGCTATCGCAGAATGTCATTAGTGCCGTATAGAAAAAGGGCCTTTTAGGTTATAATGGCATATTATACACTAACACCGTTGATTTATTACAGGGAATTTTCAGTACTTATCTCAAATTACTGCTTTGTTTCAGTGCTATACACACAATAACCTGGGCTGGAAGATTCACGTAATGGATCCAGGGCAACCCATCCCACTCCCTGGAGATCACAGGGCTAATCTTAACTCCGTTGCCGTACGCCTTCCGACGTTTACATCAATAATTGGCATCTTAACGTCTCTTTACATCATAGCATCGAGATAAGAATGCATTGAACAAATAGCGAGCTCTGTTAAATAGAGTTTATGGAGCGGCATTATTGTTGACTACATAAGTTAAAATTGAATATAAAACGCCCTATGGAATTCTAATACATAAGATTCAAACGTTGTTTAAATGTTAAAATCAATTGAACAAGATTTGCCGTTTCATATACTTCGTGGAGATGTGATATAATTGTTGGGATATAAATATATAAGCAGTAGCAGAGTTCGCACGAATTTATGTACAGGTGTTTTTTAAATTGGAAAAATAATGTCAATCAGCATTAAATCAATTTCATATCAAATACATTATATAAAGGGCATTTTGTGCGTCTATCTACGATTTAGCTTGAAATTATAGACGAAAGTCTATAGTTTACTATATATTAATATAATAGAATTATGAATATAACATTGTGTACTTACATTTCACGGAATTGAGAAAGAATACGGCTTGTTGAGAATGAGACATACCTAATTGTAAGTTAAAGAAACGTCACAATAGAAACAATGACAATAAAAATCGGCTAAATGTATTTATAAAAGTAAGTAGGAAAGTTAAGATTATTTTAGGTGCATGCCTCGTGCTTGACAATATTGATATTTTTAAACATTTTGTATATCAATTATACTTTATTACTGTTAAGTATCTACTATTGTTAGTATTAAATATATCGATGAGACAATAAAAGGGCTCTAAACCAATTACTACCTAATACAAATTATATATATAAAAGTGCAGCGATTGGATTTTGTGTAAATAATATTTTAACAATCCAAGAAAAGTATTTGATCTTCCAAGAAAAAATGCATTTATATCATTTTGCTGTTTTAGCGCAGTTAGTAACAATTAGATTGATACTTAACAATCATTAAATTATTCCTTTTTTTTATGTATAAAGTACGTAAAAAATGTCCTAGTGGTCAGATTTCTCTACTGCAGTCATGCTAAATTATAGTAGTTTTCGTATATCAGAATTGACTTTACAATTAAATAAACAAATAAAATAAAAAGTGTGGCTTTGTATACTCCTAAATTATAAACTTTTAGCGCAAAGTTATGAATGTGTGGTTGTTCTGACTGTACTGATATTGAAATATGACAATAATGTTCGTCTTCTATATCGATTAAGATGTAATGTTTTTATAACACTTGGTATTGGTGACATACTGTTCACATTACTGCAAAAACGTAACTCGAAAGTTAATAGCTGTCTTACAGATTTTATAATTATGAGAATAACTATTGCGCGTGAATTTGCTGAGAAGTAAATAAAATACGAGACGATAAAAAATTGATAAATCTAGTGTTTATGTAAATGGTTTCTAAAATATTAAGATACATAATGTTTTATGAATGACAATAATACGAGTAGGTACCTAGATACTTAAAAATGAAAATTACTGAAATTACTATTAGGGTGAGGACCAAATTCATGGCCAGTAGTTAGCGTGGTTAATTGGTAGTAAGTATGGCTAATTTACGTGTCACAACGGGACTTTTTAAACTACTACCAATTAACTAGGCTAAGTACTGGCCAAGATTTTGGTCTTCACCCATTAATCGATTGTTGCTTAGTAAAACTGAATTTTACTGGATGGCCTTCGACCACATTATGAAGTGTTTTCTACAAATAATGCATCAATATTAGGTCGTCCAAAGTAGATCATAATCAGAGTTAATTAAGACGAACCTAGCTTAGCTTTAGGAAATTTTCAAGTTACCAAGATGTGGATTGTTTTCACTTAAGAGGTAATCATTATAGTACTTAATTACTTCATATGTATTGAACTTTTGATGTACTGAATGTTACTCTGACAATAAATTTGAAATCGTCTGAAAAATATCAAAGTATATTAACGTTTATGTTGTGTGTTTACGAATACTATTTTAGATAATTGTTTTCAGATATCAACTTTTACCTATTAGATATGCCTATTGTAAGGTAATATATAGACAATAAATACTAGAAAGTAATTTTAAATCATTTTACACTTCGTAGTTGTAGATGTTGGAGCACAAATTTCTGTTAACTGTAAGATTTTTTATAGTAAGTAGTTAATTAAATTTGTAACAAAAAAAACAAAAATAAAACGTTTCAATTATTGTCAAAGGCCTGTGCTTTATATTGTGAAGAGTTTGTGCGTCTGACGCAGAAGTAGGGTATATCTTTAAAGTTACTAACAGCAAAACGGTGCTTAGTTTTTTTTTTTATTTCAAAGTTATTGTAATTTATGTACCTATGCTTGAGCTGTTAATAATCTGGAAACATGAGAATCGGATGATAATGTAGCTCATTACTTTATTGTATAGAATTTGTTAGAATTATCGTATATATTGACATGATATTTACTGCTTGAACACAGAGGTTCGTGATTTTTTACTGTTCCCTTTGGAAACGATACAAATCAATTACAATGATATTTTACACTGATTGCAATATAAAATCAATCTTGACAATAAATAAATGTGTGTTTACATTGAACTTACAGATAAGTGATATTGAACTCCTTAAAAGACTTTGTTAATGGGTGGATTAGATACATTTATACTATACAAATGCTAGTAGAATAATTTAAAATTGTAATACTAACATCAAAAAACGTACAAAAATGGCTCCCGGCTTTTTCACGTATAATGCACAAATTATTTTAAGAAAAGAAGTTAGAAATTGATAATATTACGAAGAAAATAAAGTAATTTCATAATTTTACACAACTTGGAAAATCAACCTGTCAGGTCACTGGACAAAATTCGCACTTAAAATGCTTCGCTCATTTTCGTACAAAATAAAACTGGATTTGTGAGGGCTGACTAAATTACGGAATTTTATTGACTTCTACGTGCTTCTACTAAAAATTTCCATACAAAGCACAAAACCCTTGAAAATCTTTAATAATTTTACCAGGGCTTGCATAATCTAAAATGCTAATCTTTTATATCATTTTTGTGTATAAATATACAAATTAAAAATTGTTCATATTGTTTTGAAAGTTTCTTTATTATTATAGATGAATGCGTTTTCGTTATTAACAAAAGCTAATACAGAATAGGTATGTCAAATTTTAAATACTACTTACCAAAATATATTTTTTCATAGCAAAAGTAATCATAACCTCACCGCTCATCGTTGGGATGAATGAACCTAAAGAATACAAATTACTTGTTTCCTTCTCTTCTTAGTTAAATATTCCTATTATTGGCCTTGAGGTTATATATTGTACGATTGTTAATTTCACTGGGTAAACATGATTTTTATTAGTTTGAGTTTTCATATAATTATAATTTACCATATAATGTATAAAACATTCAGGATTTTATATTTTACACCTAATTATTATTGTAGCTAAAATCCACCCTACTTTACCTACCAGTAAATAATACCGAAAACAAATAAATGTAGCTTTTCCCTACGCTGCAACAGTCCGATTTCACAGACTTGTAACACAAGCAGAAGACTTTCTAATAAAAAGAGTTGAAAAAAGGCTTCCAAGTTACAAGCTTTTGTAAAAGTAGCAATTCTGATTTCCAAGTCTGTAGACTTATTTTCACCGAATGAGAAACGAAAAAATAGCGAGTAGGTATTTGCTTATTTTGAAATTGTACATAGGTTATTTTTATCTAATAAACTGTACTGTTTGGCTATTAAATGCTATTACTTGTGTAATTTATAATAACTTTGTCAATAAACACCTTTTCCTAAACTATATCTGTGTTATTATTTTTTTGTATATTACAGTCGTAAATTCCTTGAAGACCCTAGCAAAACTGCGGGCAACTTTGAAACAATAATTGTAGCAAGTCATGTAGCCTACTCCCTTGACAAGGTCCGATCGTAACAAAGGGGGTTTATACTGGAGTCCATAATGTTTTTTTATCCTTTGTTTTGTATTCCATACCGCTGTCTGCCATAACGATCATTTGTCCAAACGTTGTTGCCCTATTTATGATTCGCCTAATACATTCTGGTCGAAATATTATTGTCTTACTGTTTTATTCCCTAATAATGTTTGTCACAATAATTATGCATTCTAACGCTCATTTGTCCTCAATTTAAGGCGCCGTAGGTTCATGGTCTTCTCTCCCTCTCACTGAGCATAAGCGTGAGCGAGATGGAAGTGCGTGCTCGGAAGCGCGGATATCATGTTTTTTAATTTTAATTTTTTGGCCGTTTAAATAAATAAAAATGTAAACACTGATTTCCCTCAAACATGATATTGCAGATTTTTAGAAGCAATTTTAATATTTATAGCTTTTGTGCATAATTTGTTACGAATATTTTAAGTGTATTTTTGTGTGTTTTAAACCTATGTTCGTGATTTTTTTCTATCGAGCGAAATTTGCTTAATCATGTTTCGAAGAACTGATTTCCCTGCAGAAAAGCCTGAACTTTACTATTCGTATTTTTTTTAGACCATATTATTATAAACAGACGCATTATATTGTTTCAAAAACTCTGTTCCCTTAACTTTGCTGAACCTACCGCGCCTTAAGTATCCTACGTAAACACTCCTCGTATATCCATCGTCGTCGTACCTAACGGAAGCCTGCCTTCCGATTAACCTATTTCGCCATAGCATAGGTATACCACTAACGTGGTGGTGTTAGTCGTAAACGTTCGGACAATCGATATTATGACAAATTTTAGTACTCTTAATTATAGGACTAGGAGGATAAATAAATAATAGGACTAACATGTTTTAGTACAAATCATATGGAACATGAATGTTACGATTGTTGAACGTTATGATATGACAAAGTCCAATAGGGCAAAACTGTTATGGCAACTATGGCAAGTGACTTTAGGACATATATTAGTAGAGAGAGGGTCACCCTAATAGCTAGCTAGAGTGTAAGTGAACATTGAACCCACTAGACTCAATCACGTGGCAACACTGTTGACCAAAATGTACGCGTATGAAGTTTTGTGTTGTCACGTAATCGAATCTAGATGGTTCAACTTTCGTTTGCCAGACTTGATTTGAAGGTGATATCTCTCCGCCTACTTGTAAGCACTAATTTTAGTGCCTACGAAAATAACTTAGAATTATGTAGCCAGCTTCGATCAGATTAATTGGTTATCGACCGTGTCAGTCGCAGTTGAATACAACTAAAAACTACCCCTCATCCGTTTCATAAGGTGAATTACATTGCTAGCGTTAAAGCTAAAGATAAAGATCGACATATGATTTCAGCATTTTTATTGATGTCTGATTTTTGAGGATACAAAAAAAATAATATATAAATAATAAATGTTTGTTTAGAAATTAGAGCGACACCATTCATGTGACAAAAATCTACCAAAATAGTAGAAAGTTTGTAGCGCGTCGCGCAGGTGAAACATTGCGGTCACTGACTCATGTTTCGTTTCTTTAGTTCCGCTTTTCTTATTTCAAACTTCAAGATGTGTTTTTGTTTTTATTAAAATTAGACAAATGCACTCACAAATCGTTTGCGGTGGTGTTCTTTAAAAGTGTGAAACCTGCGGGACACCGTTGCACCTGCTGTTTTTTTTATTACGGACTTGGAAATTCATAACAAAGCCCTACTATGGCCGAAAAAGTAAGTATAATTGTGTTTATAGATTTATAGCAATAGCAAACCTCTTTCGTAACACTTGAAGGAACTGGCCGAAAATTCACACGGTTTCTCAAACAGTTGAAAAAAAAATAACACCTGCTCTTTGAAGTGAAATGTGAAGTCTCAATGATTTTGGCTCATATAATGAAATTGTAAGTGTTTCATAAAATTAATAAATAAATGGTATAAATATAGTTTTGACGTTCAAAATCAACGTGTGTCATGTTATGAGATCATGGGAATATATCAGGTTAGGTGTCAGGTTAGCAAATAATTAAATTCTATTGTGAAACATTAGGAACTAGGTACATAGTTTAAGAATGATATGTATAGGAGACTATTTACATCTCTTCTCATATCTTTTAAGACTACATATCTTGGTAAATGTGTGCCCATGTTATGCTGAGAAAATTTTACTATGTATTTATTTGTCATGCTGCTAGTGTATTATAGCTTTTACGTCACACCTGGCCATAACGTGAACTCGCATTGTGGCCACGTGAAGACGTAAAATTGTGTACTCACCGCGGGCAATAAAAAAGAAAGCCCTCTATTGCATGTTTACAACCCTCGCCTGCGGCTCGGGTTACAAATACATGCGATTTCGGGCTTTCTTTCTTTTACAGCCCTTGGTAAGTAATGTACTATTATGAAAAGAAATTAACTTGATGGTTTCTAGTGCTTTATATCAGACTAGCTGCCCAGAAAATCCATTTTACATGTAGATGTAAACATTTTGAAATTGGATAAGGTTTGGTTGTCCAGTTCCAGAGATTACCCATTACATACAAAGTTATAAACTTGCAAAGCTACAGTCTCATAGACTTCATTTCATTAGAGATGGACCGACTAGTTGCCGACTATCCGGCCTCATTTGTAGTCGGCGACTAGTCGGCACTTTATGGATCACAGAAAAACGAGACATACATTATGAAAATTGCCATTTTACACCATTGGTTTTATATTTTACTCAAAAAAGATTTAATATCACATTTGGTACTTCGACGCATGCAGACAGCGCGACGGCAAAGTGAAACGAAGTTTCCCGATTGCACCCGAACTTAGCCGAAGTCCATGATTGGCCTAGTTGGCCAAACCCATAGTCGGCCCATCTCTACATTTCATTTATTTGCCATAAATTGCATGTTATACACAGGATGAACCTCCTTCCTCTTTATAATATTAGTATATTTAATGTTGTATGATTGAACTGCTACTGAGCGGAGTCATAAGTGATGGAGTCATATTACCCAAAAATGTAATGATTTGTTTCACCCTTCATTCAATAAGTTTCTGTCAAATATTTCATTTTTGGTACAAGCTTTTATTGCCGACTGTATGTTTCTGTATACCGTCATCAACTACTCATTGAGACAATTCTAATGAGCCCAAACTCAATGGGGCTATGTCGGTCTTCTGTCTCCATCATCAAATCAGCTTGATGGTACCATAAATGACCCATACACACTTACACTTACACATAAATAAATAAAATAAATAAATAGAGCCTTTATTACTTACTTTAACATATCACTTATTCTACACTTACACATACACTTATACTAAGTATAATAAATAATGATTATAAGTTAAAATACACACCTTATATTTTGCAAAGCCAATCATGTATCTTGGGTCTTACTTCCGATCTGTAGTGTTTACATGACATTTAGATATATATATATATATTAATATGAATATCTATTCTTATCAACTGAGGGTAAGCTGCCCTGTTAAATAAATAAAAATAAATAAAAATCATTTATTTCAGACTAAGGTCCATACATGGTTAGTAAAACAATAAAATCTTATTACTAGTGTTAGTATGTCCTACAGATTTAATTAAAAAATGACTGCATGCAGTCTCTGCCAGCGGGTGAGCATGGGACCATTTTCGCGCTCCGAAAACACGCTCAGAATGCTGTTGGGGCTGCCGCGCAGGCGACGCATCAGTGAGGCGCACCTCTTGCGCATTATCGCCGCAAAGCTGTCAGTTTGTGCCGCCGCAAACATACCAGAGGCACAAGGTGTTAAGCCAATCTCACGTATCTTTGAAATGGGCATTTCGAGAAAAACGCTGTTTAAGTTTTAGACAGACATCTTGTCATAACTTATAAATTTATGGCCCACTAGCTTCTGCCCGCGACTCCGTCCGCGTGGAACTCGTTTATATCGTAGCTCCATACAAACTTTCACCCCCCACTTCAGCCCCTTGGGGGATGATTTCCGGGATAAAAACTATCCTATATCCTTCCACAGGACTCAAACTATCTCTATACCAAATTTCATTCAAATCGGTTCAGCGGTTTAAGCGTGAAGAGGTAACAGACAGACACACTTTCGCATTTATAATATTAGTATGGAAGTATGGATATGGATATGGATTTATGAAAAAAAAAATATAATTCAACTAAGAAATGATGTAGCTAATGAAAAGACATATTATAGCATTTAAGTTATTTAATTATGCCTAATTAACAAAATTAACGCTCTAAAATTACATACATTTTGAGTTACGCGAAATGCGGTATCTATAGATACGTGAATGTGGCCTCTGCTTATACTCCGTGGGTAGCACAGCGATTACGCTGATCTCCAGTATCTTCATATTTCCTTAAGTAAATTGGATAGGGCTCGTCCAGAAATCATGTAATCATGTTTGGCCTACTTTTGACCCCCCCTCCTCCTTTGGTGATATTTGGTGATTATAACGCTACCCCCTCCCCCCCAATCAAGATCACGTGTATTTTTAACCGACTTAAAAAAAAAGGAGGTTCTCAATTCAGTGTTTTTTTTTTTTTTTTTAATGTTTGCTACCTCAGAACTCCGTCATTGATGAGCCGATTCGTAATTTTTTTTTTGTTTGTAAGTATATACTTTCAGGTAGGTCCCATTTTTTTCAAAAATTTAGTTGGATGATGGGATCCATGAGGAATTGAGGGAACTCCTCAATTATATTAGGCACGCGTGTAGTGATTTTGGTATTTTCTATTATAACTCGTGTATTTACACCCGGAAATCGTAAATTTGGTGGAGTGGAATTGATGATGAAGACCACAGATATGAGTTATGGAATTTCTCAAGTATGTACTTAAAAGTACAAAAGTATAGCACAGATTCTGATAAGATTCCGTTGAAATAGCAACGAATGAAGTGCCAAAGGTGATCCTTGTGGAATCGACGGAAGTCCTCAAATATTATCGGCCCACATACAGCGATTTGGTTTTTTTCTCTAATAATCAACGCATTTCCTCTCGGAAATCAGTTCATGTGGTAAATTGGAAAAGAAATGTGGAAATGTTCTCGTGGCTTGGCGGAGTACTAAATGGAAGTCGGTTAAAACTTCGTTTTTTAAGTAAATTATTGGGACTAAGTATGAATTAAGTTAGTAAATTAAAAAAAAATGAAAATTGGTTTTAATGTAAGCCATCTCACGCTACGTCATGTCCTCGGTCCACGGATTTTCGCAAATGTTTTGGATGGTGACATGACCTATACGACAGGACAGGCTATACGTGTTGCCACAGCGAGGGACAGAAAGGCTCCTAATGCAGCTAAATTAAGAACTGGTCTTAAAATGGCTGATGACTTGCCATAAACAACCTACTTAATTTGGACGGGTAATGGTTTATGTGCCACAACTTCATACTAAATCAATTGTGGCAAATCAAAAAAAGTGGAACTATGAGAAGGACAATTAATGATATTTAAGCTCGCTCGCACGTGGTATTATTATTACTCTAGCTTGTCCTGAGTATTATAGGTTGCCTGGATGGTGTTGAGTTCACCATCACCGTCTTTAACATCTTCTTCGTTTTGCCACTCTGCACCATCGTTTTGCGCGGATTATTTTGATATGAGAAACATATTGAGTAAAAAAATTACACGTGATGTCTTCTCGGACTCCCCCCTCCCCCATCGTGATCATTTGTGATAATTTGTCTGACCCCCACCCCCCCTATAAACGATCACATGATTTCTGGACGAGCCCATATAACACTAAACAAATTACTCATTTAGGGGAAAATTGTTTAATCATAAAAGTAATCGTTAACATAAAGTTCTATCACTAAATCTTTTCATTGGAACATGAAAAAATTAAAAATGGTCACTTAGTCTTCATGGACCTCTATAAATGTAAAATTTCTATTTTGATCATTAAGTAAGTATTTCTTCTATCTTATACCATTCATCCATTACCTACATAATGCTAAGCGAATGCTAGTTCGGCAAATATTACGCCCCCGATGTCCTAGATACCTGAGTTTGGCGTAACTCGAGCAACTACCGCGCGGGACATTTTTATATTTGCACGGTGGCGCCGAACTCACGTATCGAAAGATACCGCAAATTGGCAAAACTCAAACGAATCGCGCTTGTTAAGCTTATTTGTGTAACTAAAGATACGGGAATGCGCGTAAATCGACTTTTAAAAAACGGAGTTACCGGAGTTTGACAAGTTGATTATGGGCGAAAATGATGGGAAAAATTATGTATTAACGTATATATACAGGGTGTTTTTCTGAATTTCCTTGAACTTCGGCATATTGCAGAGTCCATTCACCGAAACAAAGTAGCATAATTAGTTTTTCAAAAAAAAAAAAAAAGTTTTTTTTTCGATTTTCATACAAAATAATTAAATTTAGCATTAACGGTTATTGTACAAGGGTCTTAAGAGTTAATGAAAAGTTAGTGTCAAATGTGATAATCAGGGAGCGTACATTTCATGCCGGTTTCGTCATAATGACGTATTCATATAAACACACAGGATGATTCCAAAAACGAAGTGACACGACTTAGTAACCGTAAACGTATTTAGTAACTAATATTTTATTTTATTTTTAATTACTTATAGGCCACAAAAACGTGTCTATCGATGCTATCATGAAATTGGTCAAGTCCATGTTAAAATCAAACTGTGTTTCTTTATGTTCCTCATGTTCTTTGTGTTTTATTGTTTGCAAATGTAATTTGATGTTGCTTGCTTTTGGTGGCAAACTGCTGACAGCAGGAACAATGAATTTGTTTATTATCTATAACTAAACATGGATTTATTTGGCACAATAATGTTATAGCCTCCATGGCGACCTAGGCCACTAGCAAAGCATTAATTTTCCTGATTCTTATTAAATTTAACTGAAATGTTGTTTCCGCATGTCTCCTATTTGTGACAAAGAGTAAACTTTGATGTGACAATGTCAGATAAAGTTCTTTCAATGTCCGTCTCAAGTGTCAATATATTAGATCTACTTAAAAGGAAGAGGTTGATTAGATAACAGTGATTAATCATTGATTAATCACATTTTCCATTTTGGGTACGGATAAATAAACGTTCGTTATGCCGTTGCTCTTTTCAAACTTTTTCCATCCTGTATGTAGCTTGGCGTCATACGCCTGTCATCGGCATGAAATGTACGCTCCCTGGTGATAATGTTCAAATGACATCACATGACATGCACGTCAAAAAACCGTTTACACTGGTTAAAGTTGCATAACTGATTAAATTAAAATGTTGAATATCTTGCTAACAGTAAGAGTTAAGATACTGGTGTCTTGGAGAAATTACCTTTATTTGACCTAAGCTATGCCCCCTTTCAATTAACGGAAATTGGCGGGAACACGTTGTATAAGACACTATTTACAATCGATTTAACCCGGTTTACCCAAACTGATGTATCTCAAGATACGTGAGATTGGCTTAACAGGGCAGTAAGAGCATTAGTTAAGGTTTAGGCTTAGTTATCCTGGCCTGTAAATCACAGCTTGCGCTACTTTACGGGCTGGAAGGGTAATTTAAAATTAATTAAATTAAATTAAAATCGTTTAGTTCAGACCAGTGGTCCATATTTTGTAAGTACAGAGAACCTTAAGAACTATGTTAGGAAAATATGCCAAGGTATACGAAACTAAATTAAATAAAATAAATTACAAAAAAAAAAATTAGAAAAATAAAAAAGATATAAACATTACGCGGTTTAGGCTAGCCCTTCGCAGTGCCAAGCAACTTCTCTACTTGGCCCTGCCAATAGCTACCTCCACCCAATACTTCATAAGCGGATAGTCGAGGCGCTCGGCCAACGCCCCCAGAAGGCTGTTGCTGCTGCCACGCACCCGCCTAAGCAGTAACCCAACTCTTTTTCGCCTAATGGCAAAAAAGTCATCCGCTCTCGCCTCCGCGAACATTCCGGATGCACTGCAATGCCTCGGCAGCCTCAACAGCATTCTAAGGATGTTGTTGTACTGAACGCGCAATGCGTTATATGCCTTTTGTGTAAAGCTCACCTACAGACTGCACGTGTAGAACGTCTCACAGTAGGCTTTGAAAAGCGTCAGTTTGACTTCGTTACTACAACGTGCAAATCTGCGGGCAAGCACATTGCCTCTTACTGCCATCGCTCTTCTCTCTCTCTCTAGGTCAATGTCATCGCTCAGGTCTGCTGTAAGCATGTGACCCAGGTATTTCACCTTATCCACTACTTTTAAGGGTACTCCCCCCAGCATGATCTCGGGAACAGTTTTTACGTTGTACTTGCGTGCCTTGAACACGACAAGCTCACTTTTTAACGCGTTATATCTGAGACCATGCTGTTCAGCGTACCCCTCACACATCTTCAAAAGCTGCCTTATTGAGTTAACTGATGGCCCCAGCAGCACCATGTCGTCCGCGTAGCTTATGTTGTTGAAGCTTACATCACCTAGGTGGTAACCCACACGCGTGCTGCTGAGCCCATCAATCAACTCGTTTACATATAGGTTAAACAGGATAGGCGATGATAGCCCCCCCTGTCTAACCCCACACTGGAGCCTGTACTCGTCCGCCTCTTCACCCGCCCATCTCACACGATTGACCTGGTTGTTGTACCAATATTTGAGCAATGCAACATACTCCAGTGGCAGGCCCGTTTTTGCCAACTTGTCCCACATTACGTCATAGACAACCAGGTCAAACGCTTTTGATAAGTCCAGGAAACACCCATAAATGGGTGTGTTTCTGTCCTTATAGTACCGGACAGCTTGCTTAAGGCACAAGATTGCATTTTCCGTTGACAGCCCCGGCCTAAAGCCAAATTGTGCGTCATTCAACTTGATATGCTTGCAAAGTTGTGCATTAATCAAGCCGTCCAGCACTTTCGCGATAACAGTCGCCAGGGAGATGGGTCTGTAATTCGCAGAGTCAGACAAGTCTCCCGTCTTGTTTTTGACTAGTGGTATGACAATCGTCCCAGTCAGCTGCTCGGGTAAGTATCCGTGCCGCATACACAACGTAAAAAACATTGCCAGTGTGCGTGAGAGATGAACTCCGACGTATTTCAGGTGCTCGATGCTGAGGCCGTCATGTCCTGGCGATTTTCCCCTATGCATGTTTTTAATTTGGTTATTTACTTCTTTGCCAGTAAACTTTACGGTACTCACGCCCATGACAGTCCCAGCATCGCGCACCCCCGTCGAAGTCGTTTTAAGGAGCGGACACACCGCGAACAGGCTCTTAAAATGGTTGGCAATGCCCTTTGCGTCGCTCACCCCACCCACGCTCACAGGGACACCCGTTCGAACGTCCTGCTTCTTTGTGTTCTTCCAGAAGGCTTTGAAGTCTTTAGCTGCCCGGTTAGAGGCAAGTATGTCACTTTGTATTTGCTCTTGCCTGTCCTGGCACCATTTTATCTTGGACTTAAAAAGCCTTCTGGTTTCACACATTTCGTCAAAAAGTGGACCCTGACGCGGTTTGTTTGCCGACACCCACACCAGAAATTTCACTCGAGCCTCCCTATGAGCGTCGGCTACGTACTTATTCCACCCCGCCAAAAGTCCACCCCTCCTGCAGTTTCCCCCTAGTTTAAGTTAGTATTTGCTTCCTTGGCGACCACTTGTTTAAGAGTCCGCAGTAAGCTCGGCCGAATTTCAACTTCCCATACAAACGGAGTTTCGTTCTCATTTTAAAACTACGTGTTGGATTGTGACGAAACTTTGAATATACAATGACATGAGGTATATCTATGTCTGTAATTAGTTTATATGGTTCCAGTTTATAAAACAAACGAAATACAGCAAAAACAAGTTTTGTATGAAAAACTTAAATTCGCTGTATTTTTTTTGTACCTACTGCTTTATTTATTATCCTTCAAATAAAATTCATGTTCATAATGTTGAATTGCCATCCAAACTACCTTTACCCAAAATTTCAGCTCAATCGGTCACTGGGAAGTGGGTCGAATTTAACTTGCAAGATTTGTACCTCACTAACAAACAAACGAAAAGGTCAAGTTAAATAAAACATGCCCGTAAAAAAAAAGGAAAAAAAATATATAAACATATACCAACTCTTCATTATTATTTACATAAAAAATGGTTTAATAAGGTTTTAAATTTTGGGGAAGGAAATAGACGAGAGCCAGACCTCGAATTTGCCCTTTTTTGTATGGAGGGAGCAACCCATTCTCTATCCTCAAAAGTAGAGTTATTTATGTCCATGTAAGTAGTAACCATGATGGATGACAATTTGACATTATGGTACCATAGAGCTGATTTGACGATGGAGAGAAGGTGGCCATGGGAATTCAGTACTTAACCGACATAACCCCGTTGAGTTTGGGTTCGTTAGAATGCCCTCAATGAGTAGTTGATGATGGTATACAGAAAGGTGCAGTCGGCAATAAAAGCGTGTACCAAAAATGATATTTTTGACAGAAGCTTATAATAAAGTCAAATTTCCAGAAGATCCAAGAGAACCCTCTCCCCGAGCCGGCGGAGCCTGCGCCCCCCAAGCCGGACAAGCCGGAGCCGAAGCCCCCGACGCCGGCGCCGGCCCGGTTCTGCATGCCGTCCTTCACGAAGACCCCGCCGCAGGACCTCTATAGGCAGCTGCTGCCAGCCATGCTGTTCCTCTTGACGTTTGTGACCGTCATGACTATGTTGCTCACTTATATGGACACATTTGGTAAGCATTCGCCAATTGATTTAAGCCTCTCCGTGTCCAATACAACAATGCTTTCAGGGTGATGTTGGGGCTGAGGAAGCATTGCTCAGCATCGGGCATGTTTGCGGAGGCTCGAACAGATTGCTTCTATTTGATAATTCGTAAACGAGTCGCGTCCCTGATGCGCAGGGTGTGGGACAGCACCAACAGCTTCCTGAAAGTGATTGCCGAACGGTGGGACAATCCCATTTTGGTTTTCTGGGTGACAATGCACACGATGTCGGGCTGCTTCACTCCGATAATTATGTTGTTATTAGGTATATATTCTGTTCTGTATTAGTTTTATTTATTATTTATCAAATGCTATTGACATTCAATGTAGCTACTAATAAATTATGGATTGTAATATCTGAAATAATAGTAGATTACTGCAGAGGCCGTGAAGTAAGGGATTGCTGGACGAGATTGGGGTAGAATACAACGAGTCCAGGAATGCCTGTTCCGGCCGAGGATTGTATAGTACTTTTCTCAAACAATGTGAGGAAATATTAAAATTAAAATAAATACTAGGTAATCAATGAAATAATAGGTCATTTGCGCCTTTTTTATTTTTTAAACATGCCATTTGAACAAGCCGTTCGAGCACCATGTTTAACCGCACATAAAGTATACCATAGATTATTTTTATTTTTTCTATGAAGCAAGTATGCTTACAGTGTCTAGTGGTGGTTGGCAGTATGTAGTGTAGTGTATGTTTTTTCTATGAAGCATACTTGCTTCATAGAAAAAATCAAGATATTTGTAAGCAAATTTAAAAGTTAGAGTAGCGGACAATAATGGTTTTACTTAGGGTTTTCATACATTACTTCTTGGCGTAAGGCCAAGAAGTAATGTAGGGAGCCATAAACAAGAAACTTCACGTCTTCATTTCGTGATATTAACGCGTACATTTCCGAGCATGTTTGAGAAAATGCTATTCATTCATTCATTAATTAAGCCGGAGTGATGATGATGATGATGATCTAACTTCATCATCCCAACGGCCATCGGTTCTACGTGCTATGTGCCCCGCCCACTGCCACTTAAGTTTAGCGATCCGGAGGACCCCATCGGTTACCTTGGTTCTGCTGCGGACAGCCTCATTTCTGATGCGATCACGCAGAGAAACTCCCAACATGGTCCTCTCCATTGCCCTTTGGGTGATTTTGAACCTTCTTATGAGGCCCATAGTAAGCGACCACGTTTCAGTGCCATATGTCATCACTGGCAACACACACTGGTCACTGGTCAAAGACTCTCGTCTTGAGACACTGCGGAATATTGGACGAAAAGATGTGCCGTAGCTTCCCGAACGCTGCCCAGCCGAGTCAGACATCGGAGTCGGCATCTTACTTGCTTGACTGTATCCAAAGCGTAATTTTAGTTTCTGCCCTACCAAGACGTCTAATACGCGATCTCACAGCCTGTGATATTCCTGGGAGGAGCTTGCCTCTGAGACCAGAATGGCGTATTAAAGTCAGAAAAAAAATGCTTCGTCACAGTTTCTGCCCTACAAAGACGTCTAATACGCGATCTCACAGCCTGTGATATTCCTGGGAGGAGCTTGCCTCTGAGACCAGAATGGCGTATTAAAGTCAGAAAAAAAATGCTTCGTCACAGTTTCTGCCCTACAAAGACGTCTACTACGCAATCTCAAAACCTGCGATATTCCTGCTGAGCGCTGGGAGGAGCTTGCCTCTGAGACCCGAATGGCGTAATAACGTCAGAAAAAAATTAGCTTCTTTTTGAAGTAGCTGGACTCGAAAACGTGGTCCAAAAGCGCCATGTACTCCTAAGTAGCTCGGCCCAAGATACTTTCAATGACCAGACCCCGTATCATGGTCGGCCTTATCACACAATAAGTGACAAGTTAGAGCGTCCGTCACTGGCTGACACCGTTCGATAGAATGAGACGACGCTCCTATCTTGTCACATATCGCGTGATAAGGCCGACCATGATACGGGGTCAGGCCAGTTTTAAAGCACACAGTGCGACCGAACATTTAAAACTAAGTTGGGCTTTGAGAACCATATACTCGCTCACCTTCAACACGAGAAAAAAGTAAGAGGGTCGCCGCCGTCGGGTACAACAGGGAGGACTATGTATATGTATATTATGTATTCATATGCCATCAGATTGATAAGGATTGGCAACGCGCTTGTGAGCCTCTGCGGGCTTATGATGGTTTATTTGACTAATAAATCCAGCAGTGGACGTCTTTCGGCTGATATGATGATGATGATGATAAATAAATCTAATAATAACTTTCCCCGCAGCGAGAGGCGCTCAGCAGTTCCGTCAGAACATGAGCCGCGACTACGAGCTGAAGATACCCCAGGAGTCGGAGTCGCTGGTGTTGTACGTGCGTCAGCGGCACCTCGGGCCGCGCCCGATAAAGGAGACGTCGACCCCGACCTATACTGAACAGGCTAAGGTGCTGGACAGGCTTCTAGGAGTAGTGGTGAGTGATTCCTAGTAATAGATTCATGTGGTCGGTAATAGGTTCACGTGGTTCGGTAATAGGTTCACGTGGGTCGGTAATAGGTTCACGTGGGTCGGTAATAGGTTCACGTGGGTCGGTAATAGGTTCAAGTGGGTAGGGGCGCTCAGCAGTTCCGTCAGAACATGAGCCGTGACTACGAGCTGAAGATACCCCAGGAGTTGGAGTCCCTCGTCTTGTACGTGCGTCAGCGGCACCTCGGGCCGCGCCCGATAAAGGAGACGTCGACCCCGACCTATACAGAACAGGCTAAGGTGCTGGACAGGCTTCTAGGAGTAGTGGTGAGTGATTCCTAGTAATAGATTCTTGTGGTCGGTAATAGGTTCACGTGGGTCGGTAATAGGTTCACGTGGGTCGGTACTAGGTTCAAGTGGGTAGGGGCGCTCAGCAGTTCCGTCAGAAAATGAGCCGCGACTACGAGCTGAAGATACCCCAGGAGTTGGAGTCCCTAGTCTTGTACGTGCGTCAGCGGCACCCCGGGCCGCGCCCGATAAAGGAGACGTCGACCCCGACCTATACTGAACAGGCTAAGGTGCTGGACAGGCTTCTAGGAGTAGTGGTGAGTGATTCCTAGTAATAGATTCTTGTGGTCGGTAATAGGTTCACGTGGGTCGGTAATAGGTTCACGTGGGTAGGGGCGCTCAGCAGTTCCGTCAGAACATGAGCCGCGACTACGAGCTGAAGATACCCCAGGAGTCGGAGTCCCTGGTGTTGTACGTGCGTCAGCGGCACCTCGGGCCGCGCCCGATAAAGGAGACGTCGACCCCGACCTATACTGAACAGGCTAAGGTGCTGGACAGGCTTCTAGGAGTAGTGGTGAGTGATTCCTAGTAATAGATTCTTGTGGTCGGTAATAGGTTCACGTGGGTCGGTAATAGGTTCACGTGGGTAGGGGCGCTCAGCAGTTCCGTCAGAACATGAGCCGCGACTACGAGCTGAAGATACCCCAGGAGTCGGAGTCCCTGGTGTTGTACGTGCGTCAGCGGCACCTCGGGCCGCGCCCGATAAAGGAGATGTCGACCCCGACCTATACTGAACAGGCTAAGGTGCTGGACAGGCTTCTAGGAGTAGTGGTGAGTGATTCCTAGTAATAGATTCATGTGGTCGGTAATCGGTTCACGTGGGTCGGTAATAGGTTCACGTGGGTCGGTAATAGGTTCATGGTTCAACGATACTTCGGGCCGATCTAGGAAACGCACAGTCCGACCTTATACTGAACAGGTTAAGCTGGACAAGCTTTTAAGGGAAGTGGTGAGTCATTCCTGTAAACACTTGTATGTGCGTCAACGGCACTATGATTATACTTTTCAAGTCACGGGTTGTATAACATACGATACAGTTAATGAGTTCTTAGAACAGTAGTTGGGTTCGAGTGAAATCGTTTATTTTGGTATAAGAGCAGGCGAGACATAAATAGGGACCCGAATCCCATTCTAAATTGTCACGGAGTACGCATGCAGCACATCAACTTTTTCTGTCGCTAGTTGCCAAGGTTGCGTCTCTTAGGTAACTTTTTAAAACTGTGTTTTTATTGGATTTTTAATACGCATGTGGCGTTTTGTTGGCGTTTAATAATCTTGGTATGTATGTTAAAAGTTCCTGTGACCATTTCTTTAAGAAGATCCTTAATTTTGTCTCCTGTCTGACGGAACAGAATAATGATAAACAATTGTTGATTGATAGATTGACACATAATATTATTCTTCTTCTGTTTATTTAAGAGCTAAGCTCTTGCCAGTAGCTCAAAGGGCCCACTTTCCAATTCCTTCCATTTACTTCGATCCCAAGCAACCTCTTTGACATCTCGTTACGACCTAACATCAACTCTTTTTTTGAGCTGCTCTATGTAGTTTATTCTTCCTCTTCCTCGCTTCCCCTTTATCTTGTACAATGTACCGGATATTTTTTTTACCGTCTTAGAGCCGAAGCCTAGTTAATGTATACATTACAAAAAACCTAAAAAAACTATTTTTTTTATTAATTTTAATCATCCAGCCGAGTGACCGCAGTGACCGCTAGCCGCCATCTTTTGTAGATAGGTACGAACTCTAACCGGGTGAATGAACTTCGCACCGCGCGCCTTACTAGGATTCTTCAAACTTAATTACCTTTTATAATTAAAAGCTTAACTAATACTTTTTTTTTCACCAATCATTAGTACATTTTGGATACTTTAAGTGGGCTTCGGCTCTAAGACGGTTAAAAAAACACGTATAATAAAGTAAAGTAAAGTTAAAAAAAAAATCGGAGTAGATACGTTCACATATTCCCCTTACAACAAAACAGCGACTCACTTAAATAGGTACATTAAAGATAATCTATAGTACATTGTTGTAAAGGCTAGAAAGTAGGCAATAGATGGACGAGTGTGTTCGAGGTCCGAGCCGCAGGTGAGGTACCTAATTAAAGATCACAAAATGAAACAGCAGCAGCAGCGCTCCGGGCCGACCGCGCACTGCCCTCCGCGCGCGGGCGCGGGCGCGGGCGGGGGTGGGGGCAGGGGCGGGGGGAGATGTGATTGTTCGAATCGCTGTTCAAACTGGACTACAAAAACATTGTTGGACAGTTTGAACTCATAGATGGCCTGTTCGTGCGACGTCCAACTAACCCCAGCTTTGAAGCCTGAATTCTAACCATCTTTTTCCACATTTCCGAGCAGTGGCGTGAAAACATTATTGGAATTATTGAAATGTTTTTTCCAGTACAACGGCACATTCGTGGAAATCTTCCCCGGCGGGGTCCGGGACGCGACCACGCTGTACCTGGAGCTGGGTCGCGGCTGGAGCGGGCTGGCGGTCCGCGCGGCGCCGCGGGACTTCTTCCGGCTGCGCGGCGCGAGGGCCCTGCACGCGTGCCTCAGCCCTACCGACCATCCTATACAGGTGAGGTGGTGGGTGAGGGTCGGTGATAGGTTCATGTGGATCGGTAATACAAATAACACGGTGTTAATAAGTCATTACGGTAGGAATGCAAAAAAAAAAGAATTTGTAGTACCGAAAATATTGAATGAATGTGATTGGCTAAGGGAGGCAGCGGAATTAAAAGTAGATTAAAAAAGGAATTGTAAGAAAAGTTACCCTAGTCTTGAATTCTAGGTAATGGGGTATTTCGCGCAAATGGAAAGCCAATTTATGAATGTTTGTTACATAAGTTTCTTAAGGGGATGTCTTGATTTGAGTCAAACACGCCCCCTAGACAGAGACACGCTGATGCCTCCCACGCACGAGGAAAAGAGATGTAAAACTCTTCGGGCTTTTTTGGGCAAATTTCGATAAATACCTATTATTTCCTATTATATTTATTATTTCAATTTCATAAAGTGAGATTTAAGATGAAATAAAATACTATAAATTGTATTAACTTGATGTGTCGTAAAATATTCTATCGTTTGAGTAGGCTGAGTAAAAAACGGAAAATACAAACCCAACTGGATTTTTTTTCTATCGAGGAAATTTTAAGCAATCATGTATCGATAAAATCAGATGAACAATCATATAGTCAAGAATCATATAGTCAAGAATCATATATCTGAAAATCAGACCTTATTGTTTCTTAATCTAGTCAGAACGGCGTTTCAAACTTCAAAGCACGCGATAATTTCCAATGCACCGCCTTAAAATATCACACCGTTCGCCTGCAAATGTCAAAAGACGTTTTGCATGGTCGTCAAACCACCTTAAAATATAATGTATATAAACGCTGCCAATGTCCTTTAAAACAATGAGCCTGCAGTAGATATTTTTTTAAATAAAACAAACTTTATTTACAGGTGCCCTTCAACGAATCCGAACACGACAACTTCTTTAGGTAAGTGAAATTAATAATATATACCTATCATTTCTTGTTGCATAACATTGCTTTAGTCTATTTATTGATATATATAGTTGACTAGCGTTTGCCCGCGGCTTCGTCCGCGTAGATCTCGTTTATCGCCTTAAGGATAATTGCTCTTAAAATATTTCAGGCGTAAGCTTAAATGTCGCTCTGCATACAAAGGAAAATGCCTGGAATGTGCAGATGCCCAATATTAAAAAAAAAGCGTAATTAAATATGACTAAAAATATTGAATAGAAGTCTGCTGAACTCCGGAGTAATAAACACTAATTAATTCGTATATTACTAAAGTAACGAACATCTCGCAATTTTTTACATAGACTGTAGTGTCATCTATGTAGTTCTTATGTCACGTTATAACATTTAACATCTTAGCGACATCTATAGTTTTTATGTCAACAATCTCCTCTTTCATCAGTACCTAAAGAAAAATGTTAATAATAGCAAAATCCCAAGTTGTTGAATAATTTTTGGAGGAAATTACACAACCTACATTTTTACCATATTTTAATGTGTGATCGGGTCTTGGACATACCAGGCATTTCCTTGTATGACCGGTGGGAATTCCCCTTTCTACCCCTTTAAGGGATGAATTCTAGGATAATAACTATCCTATGTCCTTTCAAGGGTCTCAAACTATGTCCATGCTAAAATTCATTTTGCACACATTTAACATTATGTCTCAACAAATATTTTGTAAAGAGAAATTGAAATAACAGATTTTTCGTAGCTTCCTTAGGCTTTGATTATGCGTAGACGTATTATTACGGCATTTCAACTGTAATACGTTTGATGGACGTTCACGAATAAGGATAATAGGTAGTATTAATTTTAGCCCTCTCATAGTTATTTCGCCGTTAAACGTAAGTTTGGCGAACGCCCAATGGTTTTTTTCTTAAATTGTATCTGTCACTCTTGCGGCAGTTACAAAGCAAAGAGGTTTATATCAAATACTGTCTGAAAACGTATTTCTAAATAAATTTAAACTTAAAAACACTACTAAAACAGTTTTAACAGAATTATTTACAGATTTAATATGTAGTTATTTACACCCTTATTCATAAAACTGAAAATTCCTCTGCTAAATAAAATGTGCTCTGTCCCTTTCTTACGAACACAAATGTCAAAGTGACAGATAAGGACAAACGAATTTTAACGCCATTTTAGTTAAAACAGGCTCGTAGCACGTTTATGAATTTGGCTGTTAGTGTCTATGTAAAATGTTTTTAAGTGTTTTCAAATCGTGGCTGTATACCGAAGGGTCTTTGCCATACGCGCCTCACGTCAAATTCAACAAAATATTGACATGTTGCAGTTTTTGTTACGACTTGTATTAATTTCATCTAAAATGTATTTGTTTCCTCGCAAATGTGATGAAAAACATTGTGTATAACACGGGCGTAAGAATATTGCAAACTCGAGTCATCAAAAGCCTTCTGATAGACTCTTGTTCGCAATATTCCACTTACGCCTCTCGTTAAGGGGCTCCCATACGCCAATGACCTTCGATCTGAATCCCTTAGTTTTCTAATGTTTTTTGTAGCTAATTACACCGCTAACAACAACGGCTTGAAGCAATATAGTATCCCATATTTACTTCACAGTTCATTGTTTTCGAGATATTTGGCATCAAAGTTTAACAATTTTAGGCCAAAAAACTGGTTTTCTGGCCATAACTTTTGTGTTAATTGTTTAAAATGAAAACCCTGGACCAGTTTTTAGAGACGTCACAGACGAACCCAAATATGTAGATTTCGTATACGTCAATAGAGATACGCAATAAGTGTTTTTTTAGACAACGTTTAAAAAAATCATACAAAATTAAGTATTCATTGGTTTCAAAATCCGGTGGACCAAAATGGAGATAACAGATTGAAGAACCGATAGCTGTTTGATTTATAATTCTATCTGTAGTGGAAAAGTAGGAGATACGAGTCAAAACTTGTCAAAAATCGATGAAAACCTCGGGTAGCCCCTTAAACAATGTACTATTGTGGTAGTACTGTAGTTGTGTTATTCTCAGGTCCCGGGTGCTGTGCCTGCCGCTGTACACGGTGCTGCTGGCCGCCGAGGCCACGGAGGCCCACTACGTGCTCCTAGGAGGCCCCGCGCACCTCCACCATGTGCCCTTCGACAAGGTCAAGTTGCAGGTAACTATGTGGAATTATATTTTTTCTAATTTTTTAGGGTTCCGTACCCAAAGGTTAAAACGGGAAGCTATTACTAAGTCTCCGCTGTCCGTCCGTCTGTCTCATGAACCGTGACAGTTAGACAGTTGAAATTTTCACAGATTTCCGTTGCCGCTATAGCAACAAATACTAAATGAGTCTCAAAAATTTAATTTACGGTACAAGTTTTTATTGCTGACTGTACTTTTCTGTATACCATCATCAACTACTCATTGAGACGATTCTAACGAGTCCAAACTTAACCGGGTTACGTCGGTTAAGTACTGAATTCCCATGGCCACCTTCTGTCTCCATCATCAGATCAGCTCGATGGTACCATAATATTGAATTGTCATCCAAACTATACTTATACCACCACCAAACCTTAAAATATAATAAACCTACCAAAATTTCAGCTCAATCGGTTTTAACTTGGAAATTTAACTTACAATATTTGTCCCATACATACATACTAACAGGGCAAGTTAAATAAAAGCTTGTAAAAACAGAATAAAATAAATATGTAAAGGGTCTCCTATACAATATACGTGATTTTTTGCCGTTTTTATAGTTAATGGTACGGAAACCTTCGTGCGCGAGTCCGACTCGCACTGGGCCGGTTTTTTAACACCTACTGACGTTTAGAAATAAAGTAGCTATTTGGTCCCACACTAGGCTAGGCATGTCCCGTGGAAGCCGAGACAAATACAGATAAACGGTCCATGCGGCTTAGAATGAAAAAAAGACAAAACAAAAAGAAAAATATTAAATATTTTAACTATGAATGAATTAAATTGTCCAGGGTGCTTGCAGGAGTGAGATCGTGTGTGTGTGTGTGTGAGTTTATGTGTATGATGTAATAGTTACATACTGTCACCCCTTGTCTCCCGCTGACCCATATATGGGTCACTTTTTTCAAAATACTTTAAACTCAATTATATTATATATTAAAATTCTAATTTAAACAATAACATGGAAACGTCCGGGATTAGAACACCTTTGACCTTTCAAGGTCACGGGGAGAGGAAGGGTTAATATTGTCAAACAGTCATCACATACTAAGAAAACAATCTGCCTTTCAGAAACAACTTTGTCAATAAACTGTTAATTTTTGCATATCCGGCTGTTAGTGCCAAACCGAACTTTGACATACTAGGGTAAATCGACAATAACTAGCCCCCTCATACTAAAATGAACTGTGTACTGAACAGAATTCAAATGAGTATAAAGTGCCCAGTTATTGAAGGGTGGTCAGGAAGTAATTAACACCTTATACAAAAAATACATACATACATTCATTCATTCACGCCTTTATCCCAAAAAGGGGTAGGCAGAGCACATGAAACTTGTGTTCTAGTACCACTTTTAACACAAATATGGGTATAAAAGATCGACAAAATGGAATATCGCAGTGACATACTGCTAGCCCATCGCTCACAACACACTTCAACCATGTTCCATACTAAAAATGTATTCTATTATAGGTGAATAGAGTCCATTTTTAGTATCAGGTGGCCAGTTATTGGCGATTTACCCTATACGTACGTCTCCTAAGCTAAAATCATCATCATCATCATATCAGCCGAAAGACGTCCACTGCTGGACATAGGCCTCCCCCAAAGAGTGCCACAATGACCGGTCCTGCGCCACCCGCATCCAGCGGAAGCTAAAATGACACAGGGTTATTATTATTTCCAGGTAATCGAATACCGCTCAGAAGACATCTCCGCCCGCAACCAAACGACCCAGTTCCTTTTATCCAAGAACTACACCGTGGCGGCCACGTTCGGGGACTCCGTCATGTACGCCCTGAACCGACCCTGAACGGACGAGACTGTCGAATCGCATCCCAGATATAACAAACAACGAAACAGGTACAATGGCTGGAGATTATACAGGATGTTTGGCATTGCGTGTGCCAAAAGACTAGGGTGGGTAAGTGACCCTTGCAACACATTTTGAGCCTCGTCCTCGTCCTGCCCGCTTTGTTTTTTTATTATTATTGGTGGTCTTATACATTCAGCCCATGTAACTGGCTGGACCTACTAACGGAATAAAACCATAATTTTAGACAGACACCATTTTTTGCCGGAAAGTTGTAAGTGATTATACATGTCGTATACGGTTAGAATAGTCATGAACTGGAGAACTTTTTATGATATTGGAAGATCTGAGGAAGTTCAATTTTTTTTTAAATTGTGTCATAAAGTCGAGTTTGATGATTTTTATTTTCTGTCCTTCACTCATAACCTTTTTTTTATTTCTATAAAGTTTAAAAAAAAACACAAAGTTTTATGCTGTCACATAAAAAAAATAGGTAAGCAAAATGGTAATTTTTTGGCAAATGCCGAGATAAAATAAAAAAATATGAATAAAAATACACCGTGGGCAGGACAAGTGTTAATTGGTCCAAAATGTGTTGCAAGTGACCCTACTTACCCACCCTAGTCTTTTGGCACACGCAATGCCAAACACCCTGTATACTCCAGCCAGCGAACGAAAAAACCATAGAAGTCAAAATGGCCCCACAGAAAGGGTGCCATTGCCCATTCGGGGTTGGGGGCGGGGTGTCGATATGATGCCAGGCAGCCGTTTAGTTCGAACATGCGCATACCGTGGTTAAGGCACGTGTTTGGGTAGAAAATTTTAAGGAGCTCGCACTCTATGGTTTTTTCGTTCGCTAGCGCAACGGGCAACCGCCGGACGGAGCCGCCCGGACGCGGCGGCAGCCGAGCGCAGCCGCCCGCGTCCGCGAGGAGCCGACCGGCCGCAAATCCATTCTAATTGTAACGTCTGTTAAAGCTTCAAATTCCTTTGGCAACTTGTATAATGCGCTCAGGCGCGCTCCGTACCGGCCCGGGTAAGGGTGAATAAATACATGTGTGAACGTTAAAGATGTGATTCGACGTAAAAAATATTATGTGATTTTTAATATAAGTATTAAACTAGAATGATTGCGGAATCAGAGACAAATAACACTGTGTCAAGTGCCTTAGGACTCAAATAGGATTTATACACATTTTGGTCAAATCTGTAACTTAACCGACTTGAAATGTTAGTTGTCAGGTAGTTTCTAGCGTGCAGAAGTAACTCACTATTCACACTAATTTATTCAATGATATATTAACACTTTTATTCGTAAAACTTAAAATGCTTCTGTTGGTAAAAATAACGTCTCTTTACAAGCACAAATGTCAAAGTGACAGATAAAGACAAACTAATAGTGATGTTGACTGGATAGTTAAATCAGATTTTTAAATAAATAAAGATCAAAAGATGGATTCGGTGGATACAAAATTTTGACGTAACTATTTTGTATTACCCAACAAACTTTATACTCGCGGTCGTTTTTGACGTTTTATAAGTATCTGATTTGACTATTAGGCGAATACCGTATTTCAACTGGACTACAGACTGGACTAAAATGTAAAACAAATTTAAGTGACCTTTTATGAACTTTATAACTATTTAAATAAGGTTCATAATAGGTCGTTTGTTGGTATAAACGGCAGCTATGCTCATAAACACTGATTTAATATAACACAGGTTAAGTCACTTTTATTCATTGCATACTAATTTTAATTGAATCATTGAAAAGTATTGCGAAGTTGTTTGAAATGGCTGTCAAAGGTTTAGTGCCTTTGAAAATCTTGTAACTTGCCTTAAACTATAGTGCTTTTACCCCGTAGCATGGGCCTTATCACGCGATAAGTGACAAGATAGAGCGTCCGTCTCGTTCTATTGGACGGTGTCAGCCAGTGACTGACGCTCTAATCTTGTCACTTATCGTGTGACAAGTGGCCGTCCATGCTACGGGGTCAGATAGCTTGTCATTTAGCGGTCATCCCAATATGATTAAATCGTAAAAGAGGTTATAAAATGTACTGGGGTGACATATGTCATTGTACACTAGCAATTTGGAAAACCCTAACTTATGCTATGTTACAGTCATTAATATTTGAACGGATGAAGATAATAAATTGATCACTTCGGTCCTAAACACTACATACGACAGTATATATATATATATATCTCACAGTGAAATGTAAAAAATAAAATTGGTTAACCTGAGACCCAGAGTACGCTTTAGTGCTTTTGAATAAGGAACTTTTTGACATTCTGTAAAAGTTTAAAGTCAATTTTGAAATGTGTACAAAATTTTGTACGCGGGGTCTTAGGAGACTACATTTTGGCACTTTGTCCATTCAAACATTATAGTAACTGCATAGAGACAATAATGATTTTAAGGTTGTCTGTCACCCTATTCCAATCTTTAAGTCAGAGTACGAATACGCACAACGGGCTGGGTAGAAATAGGGTTCTGTCAAAAATGTCATTTGTGGTACAAGCTTTTATTGCCGACTGTACTTTTTTGCAGCCATCAACTCATTGAAAGGATTATAACGAGCCCAAAATGACGAGGTTATCTCGTGTAATTTGAAATTTTCTATGACAGTTTTCCGTTGTGACACGAAAATTAACCATACAATTCTATGGTTCATTTTGTGTCACAGCGGAACTTTTTTCACTTCTTCAGTTTGTACGGCTAACTACCGACTAACCAGGCTAACTACTGGCCAAGAATTTGGTACTCACCCATATGTTATGGGTACTTCCGTCTCATCTTTCTGGTACCATAATATTTCAATGTTGTATGTACACAAGTGTACTAATTTACCTTCTTTAACACTTTCGCAACCGGACTAAAAATGGAACAATTCACCAGAAACCGACAGAATTCGCCATGCGTGTAAGTTCATACTACTGCCCGCCTAGCGGGCTCAGCGGGCATCTGAGCAAACATTACGAATGCCCGCTAGGCGGGTTCTTGGTTGCGAACGTGTAAAATGAGGGGTTCGTATGGCCTTTGTATCCATCAGACTAGCTTTATGGCAGCACATTATTGCGTCACTTGAAAATTCCAAGTCCATTGGACTTCGGGAAGATGGTCAAATTTGATTATCAAGACTTGACCAGAGGCTCTAGTACAAGTTTTACCGAAACAAAACTTTACGATCGCGTTTGCGTTTTACTCTCAATTTGTATGGGATTTCGGTCGTAACGTGGCAAGTTAACACATGCACTGTCCCCATACAAAATGATCTGACAATGTCACACATCCAAGTGTGCCTCCAATTCGAAGCTGTGAGTCCATTGTGTAAGTACGGACCCCCGAATAGCAGGTGCATGACATAATTGGGTACTCGGGCAGGGAACGTGTTAAATAAAAGCTTGCAAAATGACATGTTCTACCCAAGATTAAGATCGTGGTAATTTGGAACATACTTCAAGGTTTTTAAGGTTTGTTTTTCTTTGAAAACGGCTCAATAACAGTTTTTTTGGCATAATAAATATGTGTCCCGAAGCGTTATTTCGTACTACTGTAAAGCAAATGCCATATAATATATTTGTATAAGGTCACAATCGCACAATAAGCTAGTTGTATGTGATGCTAGAATTATAGTTAATTGGAATTAAAAAAAAAAACCCAACGTTTTATCCTACATTTTGTGCCTTGGAAATAATTTTAAGTATCACATACGACAGGTTAAAAATCTTCTTGAAATTCTTCGATCTGCAGATTCATAAAATCGATACGAGTATAAAAAGTCTAGACACAAAACCAACATTTTAGCCAACCAAAGGAAAACTAGAAACTAATAAATTATAAAGATTTCCAAGGCATTATCATATCAGCCGAAAGACGTCCACGGCTGGTCATAGGCCTCCCCCAAAGAGTGCCACAATGACCGGTTCTGCGCCACCCGCATCCAATGCTCATAAAAAAAAACAATTATATATCCTGTCGATTTTCTGAATTTGATTACGATTTAATTATATTTAAATTAAACATTGGCTTACCTTAGATAGGGAGTTAGCACTTGTACACAATTTAAATTTTTACACGCGTTTTAAGGCTCGCACCCTTTGGGCGAGGAGTAATTTTTACACTAGCATAATTATGTTATTTTAATGTGTATTTAGTGACTATACACAGTAAAAATACCTTAATTCATGGGACTATGACCTGGGCCTACATTTTGTTACTTTTTTCAATTCCCGATCTTCTTCCAGTAAGCACCAATGGTAACTGACTTTTCCTACCACTCGTAGCTACTGGGAATAATCCAAGCTGTGACCACTAAATGCTGAGGAAATATAATATGCACCGATTTCTCGAACAAATTGTATGGCGATTCGGTGCAAATTATATTTCGTGAACCATACCGCCTTCACTTTAAGAGTCCGCAGTAAGCTCGGCCGAATTTCACCTTCCCATACAAACGTAGTTACGCTCTCATTTTAAAAACTACGTGTTGGATTGTGACGAAACTTTGCATGTACAATGACATGAGGTATATCTATGTCTGTAATTAGTTTATATGGCTCCAGTTTATAAAACAAACGAAATACAGCAAAAAACAAGTTTTGTATGAAAACTTATATTTGCTATATTTTTTTTACTATGGTATTACAGACCTGGATATACCTCATGTCATTGTACATGCAAAGTTTCGTTACAATCCAACACGTAGTTTTAAAATGAGAGCGTAACTACGTTTGTATGGAGAATCGAGCTTACTGCGGACTCAACTGCTGGATTTTTTTCCTATAATTTTTGCACTGGTAAAAGATGGTGACAAAGTCCATCTATGCTAATGCCGCCATGTTGGCTCTGATGCGTGCCAGGGATTATAGATTGTTGTTTAAAGCTCGGTTTTATAAAGATGCGTTAGACCAGATGTCAGATATTTTTTTAGTACCTCAGTAAATTATCTGACTGTACTTCCTGCCATAGGGTCTAACGATCTTTATAAAAACGGGGGTAGCAAGGTATTTTTACTGTAGATAGTCGCATAGCATAATGATTGATCAGTATTCCGGTTCCATCCAAGGTGATGTGGGGTTGTCATTCCACAATGAATCTCCACTGAAATCTTGTTTTAAGAATTATTTAATTTAATCCATGGTTGCTATTTTAATAATTTTAAAGGTACGTGTCATTCCAATTATGTCGATTCCTCTCTATTATTTAATTTTAAAAGACTGAGTATCGTATTTTGTCAACTCGACGATCAATATTTTTTTACAATATTTAAGTGGATTAATGATTTATAATGATAATGAATGAACTCAGTACGATTAAGTGATCACAATGACAATGAACGGTTTTATCGATTAAATTATAATTTTAGTTGAGTAGATAATTTTAAGATTTTTGTGTTAGGCTTAGTTTTATGCGCTCAATTTTTCTCAATAAATGGCTTTAATGAATGCTTACTTTTATTTTTACCTGGTAAATGAAACCATTTATGACTAGCGCAGTTTTTGAGGGCACAGTACGAAAAGGAACTAAACGGTAATGCGGCCACTAAAATCGCCCGGTGTGCGCCGATGCTATACAATATGTATGAAATAACTCATACATTTTTACCTTTTTAGGGTTCCGTAGCCAAATGGCAAAAAACGGAACCCTCATGGATTCGTCATGTCTGTCCGTCCGTATGTCACAGGCATTTTACTCGAAAACTATAAGGTGTATTTGAATAAAAAATTGAGGATAGGTGTATTTCGTTAGCTGCTACATAGTTTTGTAATCAAATTAAAAAAAAAATGTTTAGGGGTACTCTCCATACATAAAACTGAAAGTCATTTTTTTTTTTCATTGGAAGTCCACGGTTGGCACATAAATCGATAGGCCTTTCAAAATAAATATAAGGTTTTTCAGCAATTTTTTTGATTAAGTAAATAGTCAGATAATCGCCCCGAAATTCACTAAAATTGTGTCCCCTCCCCCTCTAATTTCTGAGCCGTGTATTTTAAAAATATGAAAAAAATCATGGACATAGGGCTTATTAAATTCTTTCAGCGAAAATTGTTTTGAACAAGATCGGTTTAAAGGTTTTTATCGATACGACCTTTTTAATAGGCACGGAGCCCTCGTTGTGCGTGGTCCGAGACGCACTTGGCCGCTTTATTGATTACGTCGCCAGAGTCGCCCTGTATGTCATGAGTTAAGGCAAGAAACCAGGTAAGTAGCGCCGCAAAATAGGTGCCATTGCCATAACGCGGGGTGTCAAAACGATGCCAGGCAGCCGTTTAGTTTGAACATGCGCATACCGGGTTTTAGGCACGTGTTTGGGTAGAAATTGGTAAAGAGCTCGCGTTCTATGTTTTGTTCTTTCGCTGGTAAGAACCATTTCACACGACTTTGCAGCGATACAAACGCGCGACTAGCAATACATCAACTGCCATAGTCGCCTTCATCTATAGTGTATCGCGTTTATATCGCTGCAAAGAGCCGCCGTGTGTAACCGTCCGAAGGTTAAATAGATTAACATTCTTTTAGATTCACGCCTTTATTCCCGGAAGGGGTAGACAGAGCACATGAAAATGTTCCAGTGCCACTTTTAGCATAAATGTGAGTATAGAATATCGACAAAATTTGATCAGACCCCGTATCATGGTCGGCCTTATCACACGATAAGTGACAAGATAGAGCGTCCGTCACTGGCTGACACTGTTCGATAGAACGAGACGACGCTCCTATCTTGTCACTTATCGCGTGATAAGGCTGCCCATGATACGGGGTCAGGTTATGGATTATGGAAAAGTTAATAAAACACCGCTATCGTGGGTATTATATTATTTATTAATGTATATTTAATATAATTGTCCTCAAATTTACAATAAACGACCATACCTTTCTCAATCGCTCCAACCAATGTGATGCTAATTACTCTAAAAATTCGTTACTTTTATAATAACCACTTTTAAATATACTCCATTGATTAGATTACATATACATAGGTACCGTTGATATTTGTGCGAATACAGTCAACGCTTAATAATACAGTGACCTAATAGTACATTACTTACCAAGGGCTGTGAAAGAAAGAAAGCCCGAAATCGCAGGTATTTGTGACCCGAGCCGCAGGCGAGGGTTGTAATTATGCGATAGACGGCTTTCTTTTTTACTGCCCGTGGTGAGTACACAATTTTACATCTGGCCATAATGCGAGTTTTACCGTACGCGTAGCGTGCGGTAATACTCACATTATGACCAGGTGTGACGTAAAAAATATTAAAACAAGGACGCTACTCAAAATTGTATTTTATACTATTATATAATTAATAGTAATTGTAGTGTTGTATAAAATAATAGCATATTTTGCGATGTGTCTCTGTAGTCGAAAAATAACAAATTATGCCACTTTGCAGTAGATTTTTGACTATATTTAGGACACTATATAATTAAACATGACTGTAGCTGCGTAACATTGAAAATTAAACTAAAATAAAATATCTATATTAATAATCAACTAGAAATAAATTTTAATTGTAATTATTGCTTTAAAATATCCGTTCAATTGAAATAATTGGAAGAGCTATCGAAATTAATACAAATTATATACACTCTACAAAATACGTAAAAAATATTCTTCTCCATAACATTAACTCTTTAACCAGTTAACTTTGAAAGGAAAGTTGTTCTGCCACATGACATATTTTTCACGTCTGAAAAGGCGTAACTATAATAAAACTGCTGGTTTCAAGCTCTTTTAAATCGCAGAAAATTTCTCTAAAACGAACTATGCACCAAAAATTACTAAAGCACAATACCCCACAACTGGGCAGCATTTCTTATTTAGATATCCCAGCAATAATTGCCTTTACACGTATGATTTGTATCTTTACCTACTCATCTTGCGAAAGAAAATTATTGTTAGGACCGCACATTTTCGTTGACTGATTTAACAACCACCGAGTCGAGTTAGGCTACTACGTTCCAGATAATATTTCTTTATTTTAGCAATTCTGAGCTTTGGTCCCAATGGTGATTTCTATGCGGTCGACTCGTTCTGCGGTGGCTCGGTTAAACCTCTCAATATAAAAGCTATCTTATAACATGGCTGATAAGATATATTTTTGTTTGTCACGTGCGAACCGCGTAACAAAAAGTTAATAACGATTTTACTGAGACGCATAAATATTGTTAATTTTTAAAGAGACTGCACTAAATGTCAACCTTTCAACCTTGCTATTGAACTACACTTAACCAAAGTAAACGCGTCTGGTTAAATACAAAACATAATAGAAAATAACAATACCATTAATTTAGCTGCCTAATACACAACTCATGTTAAAAAACCTACATTTGGAATGAAAGTAAATGCATTTCTTTAGAATTGTGTAGACAAAGAAGCATTTTAACTTTGAACAAACCTTACAAATGGGAAATCAAATGATTTCAGGCCAACCTCAGGTTACAATGGATTCAAGTTCATAACTTTGATAACAATTGTTCAAAGATAATATTTTTTTTTTACTTATTGCTGTTATAGATAACCTAAGATCGTAGACGGCCAAAATAATACATTTCGAACACAATTATAAACAAAATCTACCTAAATAAGTACATTGCAGTATATATTTCACACCATTCGTTTACCATTTTATAATTTACAATGCCTTTACTCGATAAAGCGGTCTCTTTTAAGGCACAAATAAATTTGACAAACCTTTACTTCGCACTTTCACCTAAGACTGCGTATTTTATTATAGGGTAGGTATATATTTACTTTTGCCTCTATATTTGAAATTCAAGTCTACCTATGGCGACATAGCACAGAGTGGTTGCTTGACTTTAGAACTTTTTCTGAGATCAGATACTTTTCCATTGAACAATAGTATGTTAAAGTGGAAATGTACAATTTATTTGTGCCAAAGAGAACCAACGACAACACTTACGTTACTTACCGCTAAGTTTTGACACTACTAAGATTATTATCAGAAGCTGGTATAAAAATATTCTATAGTAACACCAAACAACTAGTTGAAGCTACAACCTGCTTTTAAAGGTACTTTTTTACTAACTTTAACCTCGACATTCCAGATTTAGCACAACAGAGGAAAATATGCACAAGCTGTTAGAACTGAGCAATGTACAATTGTACATTGCAGTTCGAATCTTTAGTAAAATGAACCAGTGCACAGTCTAAGAGTAGATAATAATATGGAGTTGGGTGACAGATTTTTGAAGTGAAAACTTCTTTAGCGGCGCTGTGCACTTTTTGTGATGGGGTAAAATCGTTAAACTCGCCACAGGTCACGTGACCGTGAGATTCGAGAGATACTCGCAACAGGTCACGTGACCGTAAGATTCCACAGATTAAAAATTCGTAAGACGGACACGGACCTGATCGAAATACTATTACAATGTCATTGAGTTTTCACTTCTGCCGGCACTCCTGGAGTGCAACCCGGTCTTTTTTTATATCGGACTCGGACACGAATTACAGCGGTGCACCATATATGGGAGCGAGATGGAGCGTTCTGATCTCTCGTTCATACTTGAGGCCCATCTCTGCCGCTCTCTTTGTGATGTTCTTCATATAGGTAGTTCTCTTGATAGGTATTTTTCAGTAACTATAATCCCATATTTTAATACTTGACTGTGTGAAAATCGCAGTAGATCGAAAATACATTCATTTTACTTAAGATACGTTATCAAATTGCATCTAGAAAAACTGATACTAGCGTTTGTTTGACAACGGATTACAAGGCAATCTTCTAAGTTCTTCCACTATTTAAGGATTACTCATACAACACCGAGCCATTTGCTTTAAGTATGGCCGAGATTTCGCATAGAATCTCCAAATCCGTATGTACCAATGTAAAGAACAAGAAGTTGATTCAGCTCAGTAACGATGGACCAGGAACTCAAAAGACCCAGTCGATCCTAGTAAAAAACAATACTTAGGGTTTACTACTTCTAAATATCGAGGGTAACCAGCCAATGACCTATCAATTACACTGATAGTGTGGAACCTATGGGTACTAATAATATTCAAAAACCTTTACAACAATCTAAAACATTAACTTTTATGTCTAGTAAAAACAAAATCTCACGTTTTATTTGCGTTTTTATTGAGCTTTCTATATGCCCATAATGTATATTTTATTTGTCTATCTAATATAACGCGGTGGTTGAGCTGTTCTTGAAAAACATGCAATTATTAAGTAAAAGTCACACGTTAAAAATACAAAGACCCATTAAAAAATTGTAATATAAGTTTATTGCAAACTTAACCAACCGACCAAACATGAGAGAAGTATATACAACGTTGAGGTTTCTTCTCAAATTCAGCCCTTATTTCAGTTCTATAAAATCGCCTATAAGAGAATACACTTGGAGATCAAAAGAGTGCATTTCAAAATGGGCCATTGTATTATTAAACGTATTTCGTCTCAAAAAATCTCTTTTACACTCATTTTTTTTATCGTGTACTAATATGGCAGTAGACGCTATTATTAAACTAACATGCATCAATTTATAGTCATCGAAGTTTTATGGGCACGCAGAAGCATGACCATGGCGTCATTTTGTTGAATGTTCCACTTTCGTTGGTATTGCTAACATGAAAGCGACTTAATTCTAAAGACACATTAGGTTCAAATAAAACATGAAATGTAAAATCGGAATATTTAGTATTAAGGAAAATACAAGGAATGTACAGCGTATGTATATAGCGTTTGTAGCAATGGTACAGACATAATTACATTTTTTACACAAACTTGCATATCATCGACCTTTATTAAAGTCTGGCAACCCGACCAGATTCAATCTCACGGCAACACTGTCGGTCAAAATGTATGCGTATGACGTTTAGTCATTATTACCATGTCAGCCGAAAGACGTCCACAGATGGACAAAGGTCTCCCCCAAAGAGTGCCACAGTGACCGGTCCTGAGCCACCCGCATCCAGTGGATTCCCGGGACCTTTGCCAGGTCATCAGTCCATTGCACCTTGTGGTATGACATTTAGTGTTGCCGCGTAATTGAATCTAGTGGGTTTTACTTGCGTTTGACGTAGATATTTATCAACATTTTTTAAGGTCGATATCGCATTTTTAATACACTCATTCTTTACCGTAGTCAAACAAACTGACATACAAATATGTCGTTGTTTCACTAAATAGGTACAGCAATTTTCATGCAATGTTAATAACTTATGCCCCATTTACACGCGTCTAATTTTCATTACATTGCAGGTTACCCAGGTATAGCGAGTTCAATCGATCTACCAAACCCCGCAATGTATTGAAACTTGTATGGACGTATATAAATGGAGCTTCTAAGACCAGTCAATTTCAGCGATACCCTTAAGGCCATTACACACCTTGCAATTTATCACAATGAACAGGGACGCAGCTATAGCTATGTATTGCAGTCTAATGAGACAGCAATACATACCTATAGCTGATGGAATGCCATCTATTACTGCGTTTCCGTGGGTTGTTCCGATAAATTGCATCGTTTGAAGTGTGCTTTACATATTGCACGTCGAACGAACGACTCCGTATGTACATGCATACATAATATCATCTGATATAGGCTGATATGCACCACTGTCGAACTATATGTACAAAACTACCTTTTAATGCACCTAATGTCAATTTTTGGCGCGAAAATTAACCAATTATAACGTAGCAATGCGCGAAACTTCTTTGAATATTAACTGTATAATCATGATTTAACTGTTGTAGTTTTTCTGTTGGACTGGTAACTTGTAGCTTCGTAAATCGGGCCACTGATGAGTGATGGTTAGAGTAGACAGCATCACATGCACTCTGCACGCCTCTCTTTCTAACAGATAGTCCTGGCCTGTCTATTGCGCAAACGAATATACGTGTTTACGTAACTTGTGTTTGTGTTTTTATGGTATGTGAAGTAAAGTTGGATCAACACACGCGGATGTGATCCCGGCAAGCCGACCCTTAGAACAAGGTTATTCCCAACTGTTACCACCAAGTTTGTTACCAGTGGTAACAGCTGGGATTTTTCCCCCAAATTTTACCACATCTTTAAATATTCCCAGTAGTTACTCCGGGTTAACTATTGGGAATATTTTTATAATCTTTTACAACTAAAGTACCTACTCGATAGTAACTACTGGAAAAAACCCAGTAGTTACCATCAATTCCCACTGGTAAAAGATGGGGGAAAAAAATCCACCCCTGGTAACAAATTGGTGGTAACAGCATCGCTACCACGAACTTCGAAAGTCGAAGTTCGGGTATTTCCATCTCTATCGCACTCCCTTACTCGAGTAACAGAGATGCATGTGTTACGAACTTCGACTTTCGAATTTCGTGGTAGCGCCGCAGGTGGGCATAACCCTTAGAACTGATATCATATTTAAACTGTTTCTTCTGAACAGTCAAACTGTCACTTTTGATTGAATTTCGGCATATTGGATCTCAGTAGCGCACGTTTATATCAAAACCGTTAAAATCATCAACATTCCAATTTTTAATATTAAGGATTTCCGAGCAATGAAAATATGGACAAGGCATGCAAAAAAAGTCATCAATTCTTTTAAGTAGATAATTAATTTAAGTAGACGTAGGTAACGCAGTTTTTGGGATCGTAAACGAATGTTGCACTGAAAGAAAGAAAAGTAATATTTTTCGCACGAATTTGAGCGTATATTGTCCTACACCACTCAACGATCTAATTTCATTGCTCAAAATCAACCTAACCGTTCTGGCACACATCTGCCAGCACCCAATATCATTGTAAAAAGTTCTGGTTAAACTGAGCGCGGTTGGGCGCAAAGTTGTTATTTAAATTCATATGCATCGGCTGTTGGTATTGGAACGACATTGGCATCAATGGAGGTTTAGCGGGGCTGTTGGGGCTTGACTTTAGTTGGTTGATAGTAGGCGCGGGGCCCGCTTTAGGGGACCTAGGGGCTAGTAGGTTGTCTACGTCTATGTTGATCGCGCCAGAAGTGTCGGCCCAGGTTGCCCCTAGCTTGGTTGATGGTTTGGGCTGGTTGTTCAGGTTGGTTGACATCGGTTGGAGGAAGTCCGCTGGCGTTGCTTGGATACCTGTTTAGGAGAGTTTGTTAAATAGGCTGTTTTTTGAGTGAAACTCTCTAATTTTTTTACTCTTTGATAATTATTGGATTGTGACGTGTTAACAGCATATTTACAATACACGTTTAAATAAAACTAAAAATGCACTATAAACCTGTATGGTAAATCATATCAGTAACTTTGTCAATTTTAATTTAAGTAATGTAAATAATCGACAATTATATGGGATATTAATAAATAATCTATCTAACTATTTTGATCAAATAAAGGAGAAAGTTAAGGTCGGGTCATATCAGAAAGCAAAGGAAATGGCAGAGAACAGAAACGGCTGGCGTTTGCTCCACCGACAAGAGTACTCTTAAGTTAAAGAAGAAATAAATAACATCTCATTTTACTAAAAACTAAGTTGATACCAGTGTACCTTTTTATTTACCAGTGCAGCTTTATAATACCTTTTATTTATTAAATAAGGGGCGCTCAGTAATGCAAGAAATAAAAGCTAATAATAATTCAAAATACACGAGACTCCACAAATAAATATAATGCAAATGAGAAAATACACAATCAATTAAAAATTCTTTATTGAATAAAACGTCACGGTGGGTTTACATCTTTACATCTACCAATTAAAATTTAGAAGTAAATTTTTCATAACCAAATAAGAAACGATTTATAAATTAAATCAAACAGTGTAACAATTTCACTTGTCACTTTAAACCTTTATAAAGATCCAAAATAAGTACCTTTGAGCGTTTTTTAAACGTTTGTACAAATTAAGGCATATTAACCCATCCTTTTCATTTGTATTTTTTTTAATCAATTTCTTAACAATGTTTTGGG
Source organism: Epinotia ramella (assembly GCA_947578815.1). Lineage (NCBI taxonomy): Eukaryota > Metazoa > Arthropoda > Insecta > Lepidoptera > Tortricidae > Epinotia > Epinotia ramella. The sequence goes on from OX388221.1 coordinate 2,449,963, forward strand.
ATATAATGAATTGTCAAATATAGTAATAACGTTCATATACATTTAGGAAAAAAAATGGTAACCAAATAGGACAATTTGAAGTAAGTATGCCTTTATTTGTTCAAACTTTTAGATGCTCATTTAAATTTCTAGACATCGACCCTGACATACATTTAAAACTACCGTTTATTTAATAAATAGGATTATTATAAAAAGACAATCACATCGTCAAAGTGGCTGGAACACTTTTGAGACGAATTAAATCTAGTACAATTTACGTCCAAGTCACAATAAAGGTAGGTACCCATTACGGCAGCGGCCGACAACCTTTTGGCAGCCTAGTTAACAAAAGAAATTGACACGGGCCCACTGTTAATAATTTGTGACTTTATCAGGCAAAAGGTCGACATACTAAACAGTCAGGGAGGCTCGCGGGATGCTGTAGGTCGACGGGTGCAGCGGTATGACGATAGCAGGGATAATGAGGGCTCGCGGGCCGCCTGTTGACGACCTCTGCGTTACATTCAGATATTTATACTGCGCTTCAACTATTCTTAGTAATCATGGACCAATAAATTTCAGTCACAGAAGGCTTTTTGCAAGCTTTTATTGAACTTGCACTCAGTAAGTAAATATGTATGTCCACCAAAGGGCTTTGATCAAAATTGGTGCCTTTTTTTTTTATGGCACACTAACGCCACCTTGTTAGATGTTATGCAGCTCAGCTCTAAAGTACATTCGTCTTGAGTTCCTAATCTATAATAGTATTCGACCATTCAAAGTAACTCAAATTCTCAGTTTTCATAATTAGACACGCGTTATAGATTAGGACGCATAACTCAACACGGATGTACTTTAGAGCTGAGCTGCCATAGTAACTTTGTTTATATGGAAGTACTCTACACATCTAACAAGGCGGCGTTAGTGAAACCGGCCAAGTGCGAGTCGGACTCGCGCACGAAGGGTTCCGTACCATTATATATAATAATAAGTTACAATAGAATTTGTACGAAACTATTACTTCTTGAAGTACATTTTATAAGTTGGTCGACTATTACTCGTAAACGTGTAAAGCCTACTTAGCTGTGATAGTTTTCCTTTTAACTTCGTTATATGTACTACTACCATGAATTTTTTCACATATCCCAAAACAACCATTTAGCTAGCAGGGGGTGGGGACACTGGAGTCTAACAAAAAATAGCACTTTAAGGCTTAATATTTCACAAACGGATCGTTTAATCGAAAAATTGTTTTCACAAACCCCCAATATTTTTAAAAGACCTATCCAACGACACCCCACACTATGGGGTAGACGACAATAAAAAAAATCATCCCCACTTTACATGTAGGGGAGGTACCCTAAAAAAAAATGTTTTTCAAGATTTTATTTTACCACTTTGTCGGTATGACTAATATGTATATTCATGCCAAGTTACAGCTTTCTAGTACCAAGAGCCTCTGAGCTAAGCTGCGGACGGACGGACGGACGGACGGACGGACATAGCGAAACTATAAGGGTTCCGTTTTTGCCATTCTGGCTCCGGAACCCTAAAAAGGCACCGGTTGCCCATACATTTCCAGCAAAGCCCTTTGGCGTACGAAAGTTCGGTGACTACGCAATATTACACCACCACGCAGATTTGATGATGGAGACAGAAGGTGGCCATCATGTTTCCCATAAGAACTCCTCAATTACACAGTATAAAACCGTCATGCTTGGACTAATTGGAGCCCTCTCAACGAGTTGTTGATGAATGTGCAATTAAAAGTACAGTACAACAAGCGAAAGAGGTCAATCGTCGAATCTGACTCGGCTGGGCAGCGCTCGGGAAGCTACGGCACATCTTTTCGTGCAATATTCCGCAGTGTCTCAAGACGAGAGTCTTTGACCAGTGTGTGTTGCCAGTGATGACATATGGCACTGAAACGTGGTCGCTTACTATGGGCCTCATAAGAAGGCTCAAGGCTTTTACCCTACCAAAAATGTTTTGTTGGCAGTTTTTTTTTCTATTTTGAAGACATCTACTTTTATACAGACACCGAAGATTTATTATTCCATGATACAATGAACGAATTAATATTTTTATTTCTTTCTCATATCAAAGTGTATTTTTCAGATGGGTCAATCAACTATTTTATGTTGCTCGTTGCCATGGTTACGTCTCCTGGGTCACTCGTTAAAACTACGATTTTATAGGGTTTAAATCCACGAAACACGTGGTTTTGTTATATTGGTTAACCCATTCCCTGCTGGGGCATCTCCTTAGCATGAAATAAGTCCAATTTATAGTATTTTTTCTAAGAAGGTCTGTCACAGTTGTCTCTTGGCTTACCGGGACAGAATAACAACAAGAAAAAGTTGATTGACCCAGATGTACCTTTTGTGCGCAACGTTAATCAAACCAATGAAACACAGCTGTAGTCGAAGTGCATGTTTGTTTGTGAATCCTATTAATATTATAAATGTGAAAGTTTGGATGTTTATATGTTTGGATCGTCACATGTTTGTTACTCAATCACGCTTAAACAGCTCAACCGATTTTTATGAAATTTTGCACGAAGATAGTTTATAGCCTAGATTAAAATATAGAATAGTTTTTATTCCGGGTCCACGCAGTCGAAGTCGCGGGCGGGAGCTAGTATATGTCTACTTGACTATCGTTTATGGTACCTACCTTTTTGCAATTAGGACGTTTTACATATCTCTAATATTTTAAAACTAGCCGCCAACCGTTTAGAGTGTGCGCGTCAAAATGACAGCTTTATTATTTATATATTAGTTTCTTAACCTATCATATGCTTAGATATGGATCCGTGCTAAGCATTTGAACCTATCATTTTAGATATTAAGGTAATTTTTTGCTTAGCCCGGTTTGACATCCGCATAGTAGGGGTTGAACGTGAATTTGTGACTTCAGCGTTCAGATATTAACCAGGCCTATCCCACTGTCAATTTGGCGCGAAACGACGTTTGTCTATGGCAACCTCCTGAGGTCTAACAAGGGTTGTACAGCGTATCGCACACAATGACGTTTCATATACATACGTTCCTTTTTACGTAGTAACAGCATCATTTCATTGATTGCACACCGTTATACGTATTTCAATTTTACATCTTGTTAACATGACGAAAGAAGTATTCCATTGCAAAATATGAACTGTTCTGTAAAAACCTAACCTGTATTCAATCAAGACTTCCCGGCTATTGTATTATTTTATTATTATTTCCATATAATTATTTCCAAAAAAATGATGATCATTAAACATAGGAACTAAAATAATTATCATTTTGCATGTCCAGTTATGTGGTACGTTAACAACCCTATCTCACTCTATGATTGTCTACTGCAAAAAAAATACAACTAACGTCACCACCTAGGCAGTGGGCCTTCTGTACCTTTAGGCACTATTAATTATTATGTCCATTTACCTACATATAAACCCATTCACCACTACTGACTTGAACTCAAGTTTGTCACCGTTTGATCCAAGTCCAAAAAGTAACTTAAGGGGATGCCTTGATTCGAGTCGACCACGCCCCTTTGACAGAGAGACGCTTATGCCTTCCGCGCACGAGAAAAAGAGATGCAACACTCTTCGGGAATGGCTTTTTTGGACAAATCTCGATAAATACCTAACTTAGTGAAGTTTTATTTATATTTCAGTGAGATTTTCGATGAGATAAAAATACTATAGTATTAACTTGATTGTGCCGTAAAATAATGTATTGTTTGAGTAGGCTGAGTAAAAAAAGGAAAATAAAGACCCAACTTTGGATTTTTTTCTATAGAATAATTTTAGGCAATCATGTATCGATAAAATGAGATAAACAATCATATAGCCAAGAATCATATATCTGAAAATTAGACCTTATTGTTTCTTAATCTAGTCAGAACGGCGTTTCAAAGCACGCGATAATTTCCAATTCACCCCCTTAAGACTTGCGTGGCGTGGGGGTGCTTTTACTGTGTGTTTTTGTGGCGGCAAAAGGGTTATAATCAGAGATCGGAAAAATTTGCGACATTGTTTGCAATTATGTGGACATGACTCCAAAATTAATCAAAATGTTAATTAATTATTCATTGAAAGATAATTTGAATTATTGGAGATAATCGTTTATCTATAAAGTGCTTATAAGCACGTATGCGTATATACTATAATAACTTAAAAAAAATGACGTTACGACGACGATGAATTACATAAATAATTATTAGCAAAAGGTTCGTATTTAAAATGGGTATCGTTTCCGTAAATATTTATATATAATAAATAAATAACGATTTTAAACTGACACGATTACTTACACTAGAAAAAAAATTGAAAAAAATACTAATTTTTTTTTTTAATAAACCTATAGGTACTTTAACAAACTTTTGTATTTATTGACTAGGAATCAAATTATATGTCAAGTAAAAAATTAATTAACTGAATAACATTTTGATTGATTTTGGAGTCACGTCCACATAATTGCAAACAATGTCGCAAATTTTTCCGATCTTTGGTTATAATTGAAGATCTAGCCAGCCTCTCATGCTCACCACTTTTTCATTTCCTTATCTCATCCTTTCTAAAATCACGACAATGTAATCTTTCCAATTATCATTACTGGTCTGAAATTTTATTTCTTATGATTACTATCATTACATTATTATTATATTATAAAAGAGAATCAATCATGAAATACTAATTATTTACCGATTCAGGTTTAACACTTTCGCCGCCAGGAACCCGCGTATCAGACGCAGTTCGTAGTAGCGGGAAAACCACAGAATTAGCTAAAATGTTTGCAGTGAATGTGTTAAACGGAACTTTTATAAAAAATTGTATTGCACCAATCATAGAAATAAATCCATGTGGAATTCTTATTACGAAGCATTTTGCGCTTAATACAATCAAAGTTTGTATCTTCATTGTGTAATTAATCGAATCAGTTCAAATTATTCAAGTTATCCTACTTACCCCAGCCCATTTTTAACAGTATTTTCTTAAATATTCCTCGAAACAAATCATACCGGTTTTTTTTGTAATAAAACTTTATCAATCCCGAGAAACTTTTCGATGAAATAACAATATACAACGTGTTAATAAAATAACGCAAAACCTGAAAACTGTTTGTTCAGAATCGAGAGTAGAATGCGAAAAAAAAAAAAAAATTTTTTTTGATGCGATTTACTTTTTACATTTGTATGGAGCAGGTCGCCCCAGTCGGCCATACAAATGTAAAAAATAAATCTTGTCAAAAATTTTTTTTATTATTTTTTTCGCATTCTATGCTCGATTCTGAACAAACTGTTTTCAGGTTTTGCGTTACTTTATTAACACGTTGTATAGCGCTGTGAGACGGATAGACTGAATCGCATCTAAGGCCCGGGATCAATTTTTTTTTTTTTTGGTAAAAGATGGGAAGAAAATTCCCATGTTACCACTGGTAACAAATTGGTGGTAACCGGTGGGAATATGATTTGCTTTTGTTTTATATGTACGGCGCTCACAGGTAACACAGCAGCGAACGAAAAAACCATAGAATGCGAACCATACACATTTCTACCCAAAAACGTGCCTAAAACCCGGTATGCGCATGCGGTTACTAAACGGCTGCCTGGCATCGTTTTGACACCCCGCCCCCCCGCATAATGGCAATGGCGCCCATTCTGTGGGGCCAGTTTGCGGCGCTACTTGGACTTCTATGGTTTTTTCGTTCGCTGTAACACAGTACATTTTTTGACGTTATTACCGACAAAAGGTCGAACGGTTCTTTATAATACCGGGGATTAGTGGTTCCAAAGTAACATGATTTACACAATAAAAAAACAAAAATACAAAGCCATATAATAGCCTCTTTCAGTCATTATATCAAACACCTTGAATACACAATCGCATATTTTTTACGGCATAGCTTCTATTCTACAAACATAGATTCACGACTTTATTCCCAAAAGGGGTAGGTAGAGCACTTGAAACTTATGATCCAGTGCCACGTTAAGCAGCATACATGCGGGCATAAAAGATCGATAAAATGTGATACCGCAGTGATAGGTTGCTAGCCCATCGCCCACAACACACTCCAACCCTGTTCCCTTAGTACGACTCTTACGACACCCACAGGAAGGAGGGGGTGGTGCTATTCTAACCCGACACCACACGGGGATCTATTCTGTTCTACACATCTTAATATAAGACTAATTCTCAAATGACTAAGGACATCGTTATAGATACATGTATAATCACACAAAATATGTTTTCCTTAGGACTATGGTTAAGTTAGGCGAGTTAAATTCAACTTACAACTATCAGTAGGTGGCAACTTTGCCTGCGGGTTGCTATAGCAACTAGTTTGTACAGCTTGGTCGACGGTAGAGCGGTGGAGGTAGTTATGTCGAGACAAAACATGTATTCATTCATCAACATTCATGGTGGCACAGGCCTCCTCTCATCAAAGAGAGGGAATTAAACAAAAATATAAATTCGTGAGAATTGATAAGATGATAATTAAATGGTTTTATTTATTGAACAAGTGAGCGAAGCGAACGAGGCTCTCCGTTTCAGCTTGGTCTAAAATTATTTGGACCCCGGGCTCCTTTTGGATACAACCGGGAAAAGCGCTAGGATTCTATGTAAAACCCTCGAGTTTGACCAGAATTAGAATAAATTACCGTTAAAATGTTCATTTTTGGTACAAGCTGTTATCGCCAACAGTACCTTTCTGTATACCGTCTTCAACTACTAATTGAGACGATTCTAACGAGCCCAAACTCAACGGGGTTACGTCGGTTAAGTCCTGCATTCCCATGGCCACCTTCTGTCTCCATCGTCAGATCAGCTCGATGGTACCATAATATTGAATTGTCATCCAAACTACTAAAACCCAAAATTTCAGCTCAATCGGATGAAGATACCTGCTTCAAAATTGAGTTGCAAGTTTCCACCCGAACAAACAGACATTGCAAGTTAAATAAAAGTTTCTAAAATTGCCATTTGAGTGAGAACTTCGAACAGCTGAATTGCCTTTAAAATTCACTTGACGTTATCCAGTTTATTTTTCCTACAGGTTGGATTGGAAGGTCAGTTAACAATTTGAAATCAGGTACAATTGAGAAATAAATATAACCTTTCATTGTATATAACAATTTTATTTAAATTGTCAAATCTTGGGATGAGATGCCAGGACCCCGGGCTCCTATAACACAACCGGAAATACGCTGGGAGGATGATGATGTCAATTGTCAAAAGGGCATGACATATTGCTCTTATTCCGAGGTTCTTAACAAGGGTACGAAAAAGACTGAAAGCCAACTTTGCTCGATGAATGCGAAATAGATCTTGGCGATACTTTTTGTTTTGTCTCGAAAACCTAACCAGACGAGCGAATTCAATGACGAACATTACGCGAGTACGACGATGTCGCCATGTCGTTCATCCAGAATACCTCGTGGTTGCACAGCAGCTTCGAGCAGTGCCTACACTTATCCTCTACCGTCTCGGGCCAAGCCGTACACAAATTCTAGTCCTCGTCAAAATCCCCCAGATTACTCTCCAGAAGGGACAGCACCTGGGCGGCGAATACCGCCGCCTCCGACTTGGGACCACCCATTTTGAATGTCAAATCTACGTTGGTAAGCAAATCTCCTAACCAGGAGCGAAGTTCAAGCATAGATTTTAGGAATTCGCTTTGGAGTATTGACGGTGGTAAGGCTAGGATCACGCTAGCCAGCATCGCTATTACACATTGTTGGATTTTCGGGTCCGGCGTGTATCTTAGATACAGGATCATTTGGACGACGTCCCAGCAATAGCTTGGGCATTTCGGGCAGTTTTTCGACGCTAGAACTATGTTCCCGATTACTGACAAGTATTTCAATAGGAGAATGTTGTCTATGTCTTGTTTTTGGTTCTGATGGCTCAGCTTTAGCTGCCGGATGCCGAAACCACCTACTAGAGGATAGAAGAAGCTATCGGACACGCCTGCGAATTGGTTCTTTTTCGCTTTCGAGAAAGGATGCGGCCTTTTTGAGTGGAAATATCTGGTCTTTTGTATAAGCCTGCGGCGTATGATTTCTTCTGCTGTGACGTTTTCTTCTTGATTTACAACGTCAGGTTGGACTACTTTGGGTTCGCTTTGCGGTCTGACATCAGCAATCCTGTTCGCTGCCTCCGACAGGACATCTAGCATGAATATTTTCGTAGCAATGGAATATCTGCCTACGTCCGCATGGATCTCATTACAAATATGCTCAGCGCAGATTTTAGGCTGACTACATAGGATAGCAACTGTGGTATTGAATTTGATGCCTTCAAAATCGTCTACATGGAATTTATCGTCCAAATGTATGAAGAGATCGAGCAATTCTTTGGCCAATTTCGGGTCTTCGTTTTTGAGCTGTTTTGTGACTAGTTCTTCGGCTGCTTCTACTGCTGTCTCGAAGATATCTGCTTCCTTTGCCTCAGTAATAAGCTCTATTAGATCTCTAACGTACGCCGGTCTATTCTTATCAGCAATCGCTATATCATTAGACATATCATATGGCTGCAGATCATCATCTGAATCTAAATCCTCTGACAGTGTCTTGCTTTTGTCCAAAGCATCAAGTTTGACAGAGATAATGGTTTTGACTATCTCTTTAGTTTGCTCTGGGCTTTTGACAGCGCATGTCATTAAAGTATTATTATGCACGCATCTATTTTCACCAATGACTTTCATGGCTATAAGATCTAGAATCCCTTTCAAGTCTATGCATTTCAGTTTGAAATCTTTAGGTATTTTTCGCTTAGCGTCTATTATGCATTTGTGCGTTAGTTCTTTCAGATGATTGTGTATTTCAACACAAGGCCCACCCATTTCTACGTAATCAAAGCTTAGTTTTTGTGCTGATTTGTCTGTATCGTCTATTTCTGATAACAGTTTCAATATTATCTCAATAGTAGCCATTCCAATACATCTGAATTCTTGCGACATTACATCCAGATGTTTGGACATGCCTTTATAGAGAAGCATATTCAGCTTATTTACCGACCAATTTTCTTTACCTTCAGTATGGATCACTACGCAATATTTGACTGCGAGAATCAGTAACTGTGAAATGTACATGTGATGTATTTTATTAGAGACATTCGAATGTTTCACATCCGACCATACGTGACTCAATCTTAAAACTAGTTCAGTCAAAACTTTGCTGTCTTTTGTGGTTGACAGGTAGTATATCAAGTTTTCTGGTATAGTGGTGTCTTTATAATCTTTGGGCTGAATGTATAGAGGTATTCTAAATGTTAGAATCTCCTTCCAATCCTTGTTCTGATCGAAATTGTCTCCAAGCACATGCAAAATTGATTGTTCGGATTGTTTATAGTCTATAGCTGATCTATTTAGTAATGTTAGTGAGATAAAATCTATGGCCTGCCGATTTAAGTGGTATAACATTTTCTGTACGAGTTTCCGCCTGAGAAACATAGTGTCAGTTTCATTGGTCGACCAAGCTATGAGCGTGTCCACAAATTTAAATAAGGCATCAGAATTCCCACTCATATTGTAATTTATTATCACTTTCGACACCAAAAACGAGAGACATGAAATATCATACTGTATGTTCTGAGCATAACTGGACTCCGTCATAAAATCCATGCTCCTAATTATGTGAAATATGAGATTATAAGAATAGTTCTCATGCGAGAAGCTTTTAGGCGTATTCTTCTCTAGCTTATTAGCGACTCTCTCAGGCAATGTTACCAGTAGTTGTACAAAGCTTTCCCATTCATTTCCTAGTCTATATTGCTCTGTAACGTCATCAAATTTCACACTACTGCAATCTACAATAGCTGTAAAAACTGCATCACTTTTAACATACTCTGTCAAAATTGAAGCTAAAGCCTTTAGAGCAACATCATCCGTTTCATTCTTCAGAAACCCGCATAACACTGCTAACGTTTCTTGACTAACCTCAAAGCTTTCTTCAACGATGAACAGGTACTCCGCTTCATTCTTGAAAAACGGCCAGGACGGTATCAGAACGCGCACTACACTGCTCAAACACTGCACAAACACTTCCAGAACCTCACTATTGATGAGTTTTTCGTCGATTCTGCTCAACTTTTGCACAGTAATTGGTCCAGGTAAGGTCTTCAGAACTCCACCGAGGATGGAGGCAAGTTTTTTTGCTTGGCTGTCGCTGGTGACTCTCTCTAAGCCGTGTAAGGCGTCTACGAGGGTTTTCAGCTCTCTGCGGAGCTCGCGGGGTTTTTCATTTTCTGCAAATGAAAAACACCTGAATGTGCCCAAAACTGTATTTACACGAGCAACATATATGTCACGTTTCATGCAGACGGGAGTCAAGTGTATTTTGAACGTAAAAATTAACAGATAACACGTAAGGACAGTCGCAAGCATCAAGCAGTTTCCGAAAGTGCAAATTTTGAATAAATTTCACAGCCTATTAATCCAATTTAGTTGATTAATCGGAACAATATTTCTTTACATTGTCAATAATGAGTAAAAAGATATTGTTTGATCTTATATAATTTGCGCCAGAAAAAAATTTATGTAACTTATAATAATATATTACCGACAGGCCTTTCAGAAATAATTTCAACAATGTTTAAGGGTAAGTTGGTACCGAAGAGTAAAGCATTCACATCGCTATATTATATTTAAAAAAAATCGTATATTTCTGAAATACCTCTCTACATTCGCCCAAAGTGTCAATGAATACGATTAATTATTGAGTTCAATAGTTCCTAGCATTTGTAGAAGAATTTAGAAGAAAAACATTACGTATGAGAAATTCTCATGGAAAAAGGGCTTTCCGTAATCTTAATTTTCGAGAACAGGAGGAACATTTTTTACGTTAGTTAGGGTAGTATTCCACTTGTCCAATGTGTATTTGCATCTCACATTTTGCTTAAAGAGTGAGTGGGACGCAATGCACATTGGACAAAGATCGTGGACAAGTGGAATACCCCCCTTAGGAGGGAAACGTAAAATATTGTACGCACGGTAAAAATCTAACCCTCCTTTCGCATATTTAACCTTACTTTCGGCTAAGCCATCAAATGCTTCGATCTCAGACATTCTGTTTTACCGCCCTAGATGAATAATGTACAGTCAAGTGCAAAAATATGTATCGACAACATCCTCCCATAAATACGTACCAAAACCTTAATCCGCTGACATATGAGTTATGGGACATATTTATGCGTAAGTTGTATATTTTTACACTTGACTTCTTGACTTGAGTTTTATGTCTACATGATCCTTTAAGAGGAAACACAAGGGCCGATTTTCCATAGAAACGTAGTCCCCTATTTTCTCTCTGGATAATGGCAGTAGAGCAATCATTTTTTTTCCATAAATCCATGGCTACTATTGACATGTTCCTATGTTTTCCTTTTTTTTATAAATTTATTCTTAAAAGAGATATTAACCTTTAAATACCTAAGAAAAATGCCAATTTTCCGCTGTGTTCAAACATCCAGAAAACAGTTTTGACTAGATTATTTAAAAAAAGGAAAACACGGCCCTTCTTTGATTTTTAATAAAAAATATAGTTAAACAGGTCAAGTTGTGGAGAAGAAATCAGGGGACTACGAAACGTTGATTTTATGTACTTTTAATAGGTATTTTCGGTCCAAGCTGCAGTTGTCTCAATCTGCGGGAGGAGGCTTTAGGTTGGCGCGACAGCAATACCTTTTAAAAATATTCTCAATTATCTCGCCCTTAATGTTTCCTCTTAAGTGTTTGTTGGAACTAATGAACCATCAAGCCAACTCACCAGGCTGTAGTGGCTGCAGAGTGGCCCCGGAGAGCTGAGTGGACAGGGAGTCCAGGTCGGTGAAGCCTCCCATTGGAGGCATGGCCGGAGGCGCCAGGTCGCTCAGCAGGTCTAGGTTGGAGGTCGGGGCTGCTAGTGGGACTGGAGCCGGGGCAGGGGCTGAAAAAAGAAACGAATAATCATTATTGAGGTAATTTTTATTAATTATTATAATACTAGCTTCCGCCCGCGACTTCGTCTGCGTGGACCCGGGATAAAAACTATCCTATGTTTTAAACCAGGCTATAAATTTCATCCAGATCAGTTAAGCCGTTTAAGCGTGATTGAGTAACAAACATCCAAACTTTCGCATTTATAATATTAGTAGTATTAATTAACCTCCAGATCTTTAGCATTATGTCTGTTGGTACTCTATGTGCACCCCTTATATATTTGTTTTTGCGACTATTTGTGTTCTATAAAATAAAATTTTGCACCGCTTAAAGCGGTTGGGTCACACAGAGGATTTAGGTTCGAGTCTCATGTGTGGACATTGCTAAAGTTAACACATTTTTCGTAGGACTCTTAATCTTAATCCGCATAAACGACGTTTCCTCTTAAATGATGCAAGTAAACATTTTTTAGGGTTCCATACCAAAAGGGTAAAACGGGACCCTATTACTAAGACTCCGCGGTCCGTCCGTCTGTCTGTCTGTCCATCTGTCACCAGGCTGTATCTCATGAACCGCGATAGTTAAACAGATGAAATTTTCACAGATGATGTATTTCTGTTGCCGCTATAACAGCAAATACTATAGTTCGTTTTTTTTAGGATTAGAAATACGGTAAACAAAGAAGCAGTCGTCGTCAACCTTTTCTGCTTGTGACAAATATTAGATGTTATGAAGTCCTTAACAGAACGAGAACTTAACAGGCCTATATTAGTTACTTTGTATTGTTCCTATGTAATAAATAAAAAGTGCGTATTTCCACATCTATTTATTATGTAAATAAAACTATGTAAGTAAGTACTATAAAATAAAACATGTTTTTATTCAGATAGCCTTAATGAGCCTACTTATCACAGAGCTATGCTTTTAAGTATATATGGTGATAACGTGCTTTTGGTGAAGGCAAAACGTTCGGGGGAGAACAAGTTGGTATTATTTGCAAGCCACTTGGGCCTGCCTCTGGTTGGTCCATCGCAGTCCGCACGCCACCACACAGGCACGCAGCGAAAAATAAAATCTTAATTTTAGTTAGCAAATAGATACTCGTATAATAATCTCGTAATCTGAATTCAACAATTTGTTGATTACCAAGAAAACAAGAAAAATAACGTGATACGATGAACAATTTTGACAATGTCGACAGCGAAAAAAACGAACGGATCGTTTCATACCTCTTCTTTAGGTTTTTTTATTATTAAATTTAAAATAACAGTCAAAAAATAAATACTTTGAAAATAAATATAATACGGTGTTGTGAGTATTATTTAGATATAAATAATGAAAACACTTCTATCATTTTAGGGTCGACAACAATAATGTAAGTCTTTTTTAATGGCTGTTTGAAATACTTTGACAGTTGTGTGGCATAAAGTGTCTTATATAAAAGACCTCGTGCTTCGTGCTTTATCCTTCTTTCTAATGCTAATAAAAACGCACTATAAAAACAGAATAAAATATTTTTTAAGGGGTCTCCCAGCCTCCCGTACAACAAACGTTATTTTTTTGCCAATTTTATAGATAATGGTACAGGGTTCCGTACGCGATTTTTTTTACATTTGTATGGAGCGTTGGCCGACTGGGGCGACCTGCTCCAAAAAAATGTAAAAAAAAAAATCTTATAGTTTTTTCTTATCAGAACACGATACCTGTTACCCTTGATCGGTTCACACCCCATTTTTGGTACGCTCTGTATATAAATAATAAACGGACTATACAGTAGTTACTTACCAACATTGTTGTTGACGGGAGTAGTAACCGGCGCTCCAGTGAAGGCGCTGCTGAAATCGGCGAAGCCATCGTTAGCGACAGGCTCCGGGGCGCCGAACGCGTTCGAAAAGTCGCCGAATTCGGCGCTCGCGGCGGCTAGTTTTGGATACTCGGCTCTGGAAGGGGATAGATTAGATTAGATTATTAAAATTACATTACAGATTTGCATACATGTCAAAGAAATAAGATTTTTTTATCACGATCGTCAAAAACAGAGAAAAACTAAGATATAATATTAAGCCAATGTCAACAAATGTAAGAAGTTTGTACGAGTACATAGCGCATGTCCGGACCGGATTCCGTCCATTTAATAAGGAAATAGAAAAAACAAACCAAAAACAAAAAAACACAAATATATCAACCACTAGGTATCGTCATAATAGATAAGTTAGCCTCTAGATAAGTTATATGATAATCTATATACAACGTGTTTTTTTAACCGTCTTAGAGCCGAAGCCCATTTAAAGTATCCAAAACGTGCTAATCATTCGTGAAAATAAAATAAATAGTTAAGCTTTTAGTAATAAAAGTTTGAATAATCCTGTATGGCGCGCGGTGCGAAGTTCATTCAACCAATTAGAGTTTGTACCTATCTACAAAAGTTGGCGGCTAGCGGTCACTGCGGTCACTCGGCTGGATGGTTAAAATTAATATAAAAAAAAACCTTTTTTTAAGTTCTTTGTAATAATGAAATATTGAATTATTTATTACCATACATACATTATGCGAATACATTTAACTTAATGGCATTATTACATGCAAAGGAAAACGACAGCACTGACGGTATCCGTTGATCCCAAACTAGGCATAGCCTGTATCTTGGGCACCAGTGGGACACTACCTACTTAGAAGGATTTTTGAAAATTCCACCCTAAAAAGGGGGTTAAAAGTTTGTAGGGCGATGGAGTAAAATTTTAAGTGAGAGATTTGAAACGTCCGGTCCCTTTCGACTTTGATCTAGTTAACTTGGCTTGCCAGTAACAAATTTGAAAACCCTATAATATGGTTTCCCTGTCACAGGGTTTTAAACTAGTTCAAATGAATATAATTTTTACGAGTATTTGAATACGACTTGCGACAGCAACGCGAGTATGTTTAGTGCTCTATAACGAGTTCAAATACTTAAAATATAATTATGCACTATAAGCAGGTGATGTTAAGGTTACAATAACTCAATTAAAATCCTAAACAAAACCCCTACCAATAGGGTTACAAAGATAGGCTTAAGCCTAATAAGTTCTGTAAAAAAAATCATTTTTGATACAAGCTTTTGTTGCTGACTGTACTTTTCTGTATACCATCATCAACTACTCATTGAAACGATTCTAACGAGCCCAAACTCAACGGGGTTACGTCGGTTAAGTGCTGAATTCCCATGGCCACCTTCTGTCTCCATCATCAGATCAGGTCGATGGTACAATGATATTGAATTGTCATCCAAACTATACCTTTACCCAAAGTTTCAGCTCAATCGGTTGAACATATCTGCATCAAAATTCAGTTGCAAGATTTCACCCGGACAAACATACATCATCATATCAGCCGAAAGACGTCCACTGCTGGACATAGGCCTCCCCCAAAGAGTGCCAAAGTGACCGGTCCTGCGCCACCCGCATCCAGAGGACTCCAGCAACCTTTACCAGGTCATCAGTCCACCTTGCCTACGCGCCTTCCGGTACGTGGTCGCCACTCAGAACCTTTCCGCCCCAACGGCCATCGGTTCTACGTGCTATGTGCCCCGCCCACTGCCACTTAAGTTTAGCGATTCGGAGGGCTATATCGGTTACCTTGGTTCTGCTGCGGATAGCCTCATTTCTGATGCGATCACGCAGAGAAACTGCCAACATAGCCCTCTCCATAGCCCTTTGGGTGACTTTGAGCCTTCTTATGAGGCCCATAGTAAGCGACCACGTTTCAGTGCCATATGTCACCACTGGCAACACACACTGGTTAAAGACTCTCGTCTTGAGACACTGCGGAATATTGGACGAAAAGATGTGCCGTAGCTTCCCGAGCGCTGCCCAGCCGAGTCGGATTCGACGATTGACCTCTTTCGCTTGTTGCCTCTTACTGTACTTTTAATTGCACATTCATCAACAACTCGTTGAGAGGGCTCCAATTAGCCCAAGCATGACGGTTTTATACTGTGTAATTGAGGAGTTCTTATGGGAAACATGATGGCCACCTTCTGTCTCCATCATCAAATCTGCGTGGTGGTGTAATATTGCGGAATATTGGACGAAAAGATGCGTAGCTTCCCGAACGCTGCCCAAGGGGTGGTAGGTAGTGGTAGGACAAACATACATTGCAAGTTAATTGAAAACTTGTAAAAGGGGTTTTCCGGTCCTTGAGTATCCTAGTACTTATGTAGGAATTTATGTATGTTTATTTGTATGCATTATGTGTGTATGTTTAATATTGATGTAATCGTGTATGTTGTAAGTTAGTTTACTTCCAATTTTGCCACCTACATATTTGTAATATGTTTTTGCAATTTCTCCGCTACCGCTAAAGGTTGTCTGTATGTCTAGCACAAGTTGCTGCTTACTTGCTTCGCGCGCGACTGAGCATCTTCCGTCTTACTCGCACCGTGCAAATTAGAAAGAGGGTAGATCTTATTCGATTCGCGTCGCGGCGCGGCGTTAGTTATGCTAGCCCCTCTGGAAGAGATCGCTCTTTAGCGATAATAGCGCCTGTTGTTAACCTCTATTTTTAAGTTGTTATGCCTATTTGATGAATGTTTTGAGGTGTGCAATAAGGAGTATCTGTATTGTATTGTATTGTATTGTATTGTGGTATGAACCCACCTCGGGTCGAAGTCGTCCTCGAGTAGGCCGCCGACCGCGGGCGCGACACAAGTCTTGAACAAGTCGTCGAGCAAGTCGTTGGCCTGCTCGTGAGCGGCGAGTGCTGGGGTCGGCGCCGGACTTGGTGCCGTCTTGCCGTAGCTCGCGGCTGCGCCTGCAAGACAAATAAAAAACATATATACATATACTAGCTTCTGCCCACGACTCCGTCCGCATGGAACACGTTTACATCGCAGCTCCAGACAAACTTTCACCCCCTTAGATGATTTCCGGGATAAAAACTATCCCATGTCCTTCCCCGGGACTCAAACTATCTCTATATACCAAAATTCATCTAAATCGGTTCAGCGGTTTAAGCTTGAAGATGTAACAGACAGACAGACAGACCGACAGATAGACAGACCGACACACTTTCGCATTTATAATATTAGTATGGATATAAATATTAGGGGACATTCTTGTAAGAGAGAGTTAAGAGCCTTAATCTAATCTATGCTTTAACTTTTTTCGATTGTGTAACGACAATTACCCATGAATTTTATATGGTTAACTTAATGGAGAAAAATTAAAGCATAAATTAGATTAAGGCCCTTGTCTATGTACAATTTTTTTGCAATTCACCCTTACACAAATCGACCTAGTGCCAAAAACTAAGCTAAGCTGTGTGCTCTTCAGTGAAATCAATATTCGTGCTAGTATTATTATCCCGTGTTTAGTAACAGATGGAGAATGAACATACCTAAGTCGATCTTCTTGCTAGGAGTACTGCTCTTGGTCTTGACGGGGCTCTTGAGGCTAATGCTGAGGGTATTGGAGCTGCTCAGTCCGGTGCTGATGACATCGTCTCGCTCCCGCTCGCTCGTGGACCCCAGGATGGAGCGAGGCGAGTGAGGCGGTGGACTGCCGGCGCCGTCGTCACGGTATATGTTCTCTCTGGAAACGAAATACGATGTTCATTATTAATCCAACTTCAAAAACAGCACGGTTAGCACAAGAAGGCGCGACGTCTTGTGCTAACCGTGCAGGAGCCAAGGACATTTTGATGAGCGGTGTTGCCAAATTAACGTGGACGCACTCTACCAATGTGTTGCACGCACTCTACCAATGTGTAGGACGCACTCTACTAATGTGTTAGACGCACTCTACCAATGTGTCGGACGCACTCTACCAATGTGTCGGACGCACTCTACCAATGTGTTGCACGCACTCTACCAATGTGTTAGACGCACTCTACCAATGTGTCGGACGGACTCTACCAATGTGTTGGACGCACTCTACCAATGTGTTGCACGCACTCTACCAATGTGTAGGACGCACTCTACCAATGTGTAGGACGCACTCTACCAATGTGTAGGACGCACTCTACCAATGGGTCGGACGCACTCTACCAATGTGTTGGACGCACTCTACCAATGTGTTGCACGCACTCTACCAATGTGTAGGACGCACTCTACCAATGTGTTGGACGCAATCTACCAATGTGTTACACGCACTCTACCAATGTGTTGGACGCACTCTACCAATGTGTTAGACGCACTCTACCAATGTGTTGGACGCACTCTACCAATGTGTTGCACGCACTCTACCAATGTGTATCTAAATGTGTAAGTGGCGCTTACTTGGCGGGTTTCCGTGCGCTGACATGGGTGGGCCCGTGGGTGTAGTCGCCGTCAGAGTCGTCAGCTCGATCGTAGTCGTCCTCGTCATGCCTCTCTTTCGGTTCATCTAAAACAAAACAATCATTCAGATGTGAATCTCTTGATGTTGTATGTATGTCTGTAATTTTTTTATTGTACATGGAACAGAACACAACAACAAAACAATTATTACAGGAACAGATGATACATGTACAAAGGCGAGCTTATCCCTGAGAGGGATTTTTTGATGTTGTCTTGCTCGTTTTTGGTATGGTCGACGTGAAAAATATGTTATGTTTTTAATATTCTTTTTTTACGAGTCCAGGTTTATCTAGCGCCACAGAAGAAACTGCATCGGGCAGGGTTCGAAAGGATAATTATCAATGATAATTATCGATTGATAATAACAAAAAAGTGCGTTCGTGAAAGTGAACTGTATTCGAACGTGTATTTCCGCGCTTGCGTCTATCCGAACGCATGAAGTGTCAACGTGACGCGCCGCGCCGTGGGGATTCCCCTTACAAGAAGAATTCAATTCGGATTATGCAGTTGAGTGAAGTCGAGTGTCATTGGTTCTTATACTGGTGAAGTATCCGATAATTATCTTGATAATTTCGAACCCTGGCATCGGGCGAGAAGCTTTTTTTACAAGTTTTTATTTAGTTTCACCTGTCCCGTTGTCTGTCTGTCTGTAATCAAATCTTGCAAGTTAAATTTGACCCACTTCCCGGGGACCGATTGAGCTGAAATTTTAGGTATAAGTATAGTTTGGATGACAATACAATATTATGGTACCATCGAGCTGATCTGATGATGGAGACAGAAGGTGGCCATGGGAATTCAGTACTTAACCGACGTAACCCCGTTGAGTTTGGGCTCGTTAGAATCGTCTCAATGGGTAGTTGATGATGGTATACAGAAAAGAACGTCTACAGTAAGTAGTCGGCAGTAAAAGCTTGTAATTTTTTGACAGAAGCCTCTCACCCCAATTGCTGTTGCCACCGCCACCGCCACCGCCGCCGCCGCCGCCGCTGCGGTCGCTGTACTCGCCCCAGCCGCCCGCGCCGCGCGAGCCCAGGGTGCCGGCCTCCGACGACATACCTGGAAATAAATCATTATTGCGGAGGCTAGAAACTTGGACTGGGGATAGATGGACGAGTTAGCAGATCATTTTCACGACTACTGCTAGGAAATAGCAATTAATACATATGAAACAGCTTAAGGGGCTCCTAGCTCCCAATGACCTTCAATCTGTAACTGTCGGTTTTTTCGTGTTTTTATGGCTTATCGTATTAACAACCACGTGGTTTACCGAAATAGTATCCCACATTTACTTCAAAACTCACCGTTTTCGGTATAAATGGCACCAAACTTTGGCAAATTCAGGCCAAAAAACTCAGTTTTTTGGACGTATGTTTTGTGAAAAGTAGTTAAAAATACAATCTCTCGTGGGTTGTTAGAGACGTCAATAAGGAACAGTTATATTTCGATTTCATGTATAAAAGTGCATAAACAACATACTAATATCGAATACAGAGATTTTTTGGACCATGTCAAAATCATAAAACAATAAATATCCATTATTTTCAAAAAAACTCTCGTGCAAATGTAGATAAAGGATTGAAGAACCGATAGGTGTTTGTGCCGTAAATATATCTATAGTTTTGACGGAGGAATATCAACTCAAAACTCGTCCAAACTAGCCAAAAAGCGCGTGGAGCCCCTTAAATGAAGTGGTTTCCCCGTGTGGTGTCGGGTTAGAATTTCACCACCCCCTTTCTTCCCGTGGGTGTCGTACAAGTCGACTAAGGGAGCAGGGTGTGTTGTGGGCGATGGGCTAGCCACCTATCACTGCAATATCACATTTTTCCGATCTTTTATACCCGCATTTATGCCAAAAGTGGCGCTGGAACATACGTTTCACGTGCTCTGCCTACCCCTTTTGGAAATAAAGGCGTGAATTAAATGATGTGAAGTTGTAATTTAAGAAACACCTTAACGCGACCAGTACGGTGGTATCTGATTGGTCAAATGATTGTTCCAGCAATACAATAAAAACATTGTCACCCCGATTAAATTTCAATTTACTATTTCCAGACCCACTTTCGACATACTTCCGCGAAAAATACATCTTCGCCAATTTCAGAGAGAGAGACAGAGATTTTTGACATTTAACAAATTATTATTATCGTTTAACATCATGTTATAATTAGTGCCTGCTCCATCTCTTCTTGACTATATTTGTATGCCAAATGCCAAAACATAGTGAAACATAAATTATTGCATAAGATCTATATTTGAATTTGACGATGCGGGTAAATGGGGTCCATGCCGCAGGCAAAACTTTTGGACAGACTATTTTTTTTGTAATTAGTTTTAATTTTTTCGTTTTATTATTTTTTATTTAGCATTAATTGAAGAGTTGACTTAAGGGGATGCCTTGATTTGAGTCGTACACGCCCCCTAGACGTGAGCCTTCCGCCCACGAGAAAAAGATATGTGTACGGGAATCGCTGTTTTGGACAAATTTCGATAAATACCTAACTTAGTGAAGGTTTATTAAAATTTCATAAAGTGAGATTTTAGATGAGATAAAATACTATAGTATTTACTTGATTGTGTCGTAAAATAATGTATCGTTTGAGTAGGCTGAGTAAAGAAAGGAAAATACAGACCCAACTTTGGATTTTTTTTCTATCGAGGAAATTTTAAGCAATCATGTATCTATAAAATCAGATGAACAATCATATAGTCAAGAATCATATATCTGAAAATCAGACCTTATTGTTTCTTAATCAAGTCAGAACGGCGTTTCAAAGCACGCGATAATTTCCAAGAGCTCAGATTGAGATAAAAAAACTATGGAAAAAAGTTGGTTCAGGATTATATAGGTGTTCCAAGTTACATATGAGTACACTTACCGATATATTTATCCTTGTTCTTCTTAGCCTTTTTCCTTTCCTCTCTCAGCTTATCATCATCTTGGATGAAGTCGATCAGTTCACGAACCTTGTGACGTACATTGATACCCTGCAAATATTTACAATCCATTATATCTTATTCATAGTCGACATGGTCGACTGACCTGGTAAAGGGCGCGGGAGTCCGCTGGATGCGGGCGCAGGACCGGCCATTGTAGCACTCTTTGGGGGAGGCCTATGTCCAGCAGTGGACGTCTTTCGGCTGATATGATGATGACGATTCGACAGATAATTTTAGCCTTACATATTCAGCTACTTATACTACAAAATAACAAGACAAGTAGATTATGTGCGCGTGAAGGCCGGAATCTGAGGGTCAGAAGGTTGATAACGTGAATTTGAATTTTTCAAGTAATTTATTGCATTTATGTTGTTACATAAAGGTGGTAAGTGTTACAATATGGACGTCTCAAACATGAGCCCTGTAAGGGCATCGCAAATGTAGTATTATAATTAAAAACTAACAAAGCTTCAAGTGCTATCTATAGCTATAGCAAATCTATTTGCACCGAATTGTAGTTAATGCTTGTTGGTGTAAGGTAGTGGTGATATCATCAGTTTATTTAGGTATTAATATGAAGATTTTGTGTAAGAAGTTACTTTGTTATAATAATTTGTCTTCTAAGCATCTTGCTCTTCTTTGCTTTCTTTTTTAATTTTATCTGGTAGTTTATTTACAATTTCTATGTGGTGAGTTACAGCTACCATCTGCCGACGTTAGAAATAATTTTGACCGAAGGGAGTCAAGTTCCGGCGTTATCAGGGTCGGTTACATGACACCACGGAGTTACGTAACATCGCAGTTATAGTGCGTTTTTGTTTTTGTATGTTTATATTGATACCTATGTTCTGTAAGGCATATGTAAATATGGGCATTTGTTCATCTCATCATCATCATCATCATATCAGCCGAAAGACGTCCACTGCTGGACATAGGCCTCCCCCAAAGAGTGCCAATGTGACCGGCATTTGTTGCCTTAATCAAATCCATATATCGATACGATTTTTGTTTTACTGACTGACATTGATTATAATGTCAGTCAGTAAAACAAAAATCGTCTTTTCAGTGGGCAATAGTTAAAGGGCTTATGTTTATATATGCGTCAATCAACTTTTTCTTGTTGTTATTCTGTCCCGGTAAGCCAAGAGTGACAGAGTTTCTTAGAAAAAATAGTATAAATTGGACTTATTTCATGCTAAGGAGATGCCCCAGCAGGGAATGGGTTAACCAATATAACAAAAACACGTGTTTCGTGGATTTAAACCCTATAAAATCGTAGTTTTACAGAGTGAACCAGGAGACGTAACCATGGCAACGAGCAACATAAAATAGTTGATTGACCCATATAATATGTTTTTATTGCATATAATTATAGAAGAGGCGACCGCCGTTTATGCGGATTGAGAGTTCAACCGAAAATTAGGCTTTAAAGCCCTTAACTTTGGCAATGCCCACCGAAAAGACGCGAACCAAAATCTGACAATGACCCAATTAAATGCTAAAGTAATTGTCTGTCCTGTCTGTCTGTTACCTTTTCACGCTAAACCGATTTAGACGAAATTTGGTATGGAGATAGTTTCAAGCCCGGGGAAGGACATAGAGTAGTTTCTATCCCAAAAATCATACCCTAAGGGGGTGAAATGGGGGACAAAAGTT
The DNA here is from genome assembly GCA_947578815.1 of Epinotia ramella. Classification (NCBI taxonomy): domain Eukaryota; kingdom Metazoa; phylum Arthropoda; class Insecta; order Lepidoptera; family Tortricidae; genus Epinotia; species Epinotia ramella. Next base: position 2,472,760 of record OX388221.1, read on the forward strand.
TGTATGGAGCTACGATATAAAAGAGTCAAGCAAAAGCAGTCAAGTGTAAAAATATGGGTGCATACAACTTACTCATACATATGTCCCATAACTCTTATGTCAGGGGATTAAGGTTTTAGTGCTTATTTATGACAGGATGTTATCGGTACATACTTTTGCACTTGACTGTACATAAAAAAATATACTAACTAGAAAAGATGCACCATGTTTACCTGATCTTTCCCAACATCATCCACGAAGGTAAAGTTCTCGAGTGAACGCAGGTCGTAAATGTGCTCCCGCGCCGATGTGACCACGCGTTCCGATCCATTCCGGACTAGGTAGCTCAGGAGAAGTAGGCACTGGAAATGTTAAACGATGGTTAGTTAACTGTATTCTGGTTGAGACGAAGACAGTGTTTGCGTGGAACACATTTGAAAATAATCTTTCTTTGACCATATGCGGATGTCATTTAGATATGACCTTGAGATTTAAAACTAGGCTCAAATGCTTAGTGCGGATCCGTTCCTAAGCAAGTGAGCATACTATAAGGTAAGATTCAATCGGTCTTAAACAAAACCTTTAGTAGAATTAAACTATCTACATAAATCCTCTCATTCCTAAAAGTAGACTACTCCTTGAGAACCCTTAAAACTAACTCTCCTTCTTAAACCTTGAATAAAATTACCTTTTCTAACTGGGCACCTTAAAAGCGAGCTTAGAAGGTTCTTGAACATTCTCAGATAAGCGTTGAGATTATTGATCGTAATGGCACGGTATTGCCGTTAAAAATGAAGCCTGAGTTTTCGAGGTAGCTACAGTCCCAAGGCGTTGAAAGCGGGAACTGAATGAAAGATTCGTTGACCGAGTAATTCCGATAGTTCACTTGATAGCAGCGATTGGCCGCGTATGTCAGAAGCGCGAAGCTATACAAAATCTATGAAGGATTCGCTCGCAACTTGTAGAGGCCACTAGTGGCTTAATGTGCGGCCACCCTAAGGGTCTTTTTTTTTTTTTTTTTTTTATGATATAGGAGGCAAACGAGCAGAAGGATCACCTGATGGTAAGCGATTACCGCCGCCCATGGACACTTGCAACACCAGAGGTGTGAGGAGATGATATGATGTATGATGGTGGGTGGAGGTGTTATTGAGGAGAGGTGGTGTGTGGTGTTAGTCATTCTTAGAAGTTACCTTGTAAGTCCTCCGCCAGTGCGAGCGGTTGTCATGCAGCATTCTCCGCCACAGCATCGACATGACCTCAGGGAAGTGCTCGTAGGTGAAGGTGGCCAGGGCCAGCTCCTGCATCTGCTGCCCCGTGGGACCCCAGGCCTCGTCGGAGGTCGCTTCCCGCACCTTGCCCTCTACTTCTGTGTAGTTCATTACTACATTTGTACTGAAATTGGATAGAAGATCCGTCAATCAACTGGTTCTTGCTGTCCGTTAGGGCAATCAATCAAATATTTATTTGCATAAAATACAGTACAAGTGGATGTCATAATATTACGAATAGTGTCATGTATTAAGCCGGTGTAGGCGTGCAAATATTCAAGTCACTCTAAAATTAAATTTACATAATTATTTACATTATACATATATCATTATTTACATTTATATTACATGTCAAAAAGAAGAAATAATTCATATAATCACACTTAATTAAATTTAAGGTCTATAATTAAATAATCTCATACTATAAAAACACTTATCCAGCAGCCAGCTATTCAAGTAGATTTGAACAGGTTACCCTCTAACTAGTCTAACTTCTTTAATTCCTAGGGCAGACGGTTGAAGATGGCAATACACATGTTGAATGCGTTCCGCTTGTAAATGTCTTTGTGACATTGCGGTTTCGGTAACAGGTTTTTCCCTTTAAGTCTAGTCTGTCTTTGTGACATTGCGGTTTCAGTAAAAGGGTTTCCCCTTTAAGTCTAGTCTGTCTTTGTGACATTGCGGTTTCAGTAAAAGGTTTTTCCCTTTAAGTCTAGTCTGTCTTTGCGAGTTTTCCCCACGTTTGCTAAAGTAGTATTGGTGTTTCTTTAGAAATACGCATACTTCTCTGAGGTATAAACTAGGCTAAGGCAGGAGACAATAGTGACGGAGTTCCTTAGGAAAAATAGTAGGTATAAATTGGACTCCTAGCATGCTTAGATGCTGCATCATAGAATGGATTTACCAATATAACAAAAACGAAATGTGTAGTGTTATTTTTTTCATCGTATGGCATACATTATTTTTGCCTTTAAAGATGGATTTAAACCAGCGAACGAAAAAAACATAGAAGTCTAAGTAGCGCCGCAAAATGGCCCCACGGAATGGGTGCCATTGTTATTACGCGGGGCGGGGGCGGAGTGTAAAAACGATGCCAGGCAGCCGTTTAGTTCGAACATGCGCATATCGGGTTTCAGGCACGTGTTTGGGTAGAAATTTGTCAGCTTGCATTCTATGGTTTTTTCGTTCGCTAATTTAAACCCTATAAAATCATATTTTAACGTCAGAGTGGTTCAGGAGACGTAACCATGATGACGTGACCACCAACGAGCAACAAATAAATTATACCCTTTTCACGAAACAAATTATTTAATTAAATATTTCTGTTTCGTGTTATTTTTAACGAGGAAGTTACCCCGATCATTTTATAAACGATATGACACAGAGACAGAATATAATGGAAAAATAAACCATCTTCGTCTGTAGCCCCCGACAGGATTCGAACCTGCGACCTTTCTATTAACGCTAGACTGCTCTACCAACTGAGCTACGAGGACAGTGACGCAAGTTGTATATTTTTCCACTATATTCCCGCTAAGACTAGCGCCCTCTCTGTATCGAGTTATAGACTTGTTTCACAGTTTATACGGGACTTAAGTCCCGTTTAGTATAAATAATGTGTGAGAATCGTGAAAGTTTAAATCAATATATTGTTTCAGTCTTGGCATCCTATCGGGGCCTACAGACGAAGATGGTTTATTTTTCCATTATATTCTCTCTGTATCATATCGTTTAAAAAAAAATACTTATTGCGTATCTCTATTGACGTGAAAGATCTACGATATACGAAATCTACATATTTGGCTTCGTCTATGACGTCTCTAAAAACTGGTCAAGGGTTTTCATTTTAAACCAATTAACACAAAAGTTATGGCCAGAAAACCAGTTTTTTGGCCTAAAATTGTTCAACTTTGATGCCAAATATCTCGAAAACAATGAACTTTGAAGTAAATATGGGATAGTATATTGCTTAAAGCCGTTGTTATTAATATAATTAGCTACAAAAAACATTAGAACTAAGGGATTCAGATCGAAGGTCATAGGCGTATGGGAGCCCCTTAAGGACCTTAAAATCGGCTACACATGAAATATGGGTTTATTATCACAAAAATCAGTTCAGCATAATACCCTTGGCAACGAATTACATTAAAAATACATTTGGTCTAAATAACTAACCCGCATTTTGTAGTTACCTAACCTTAAAATATAATATTACTGCATTTTTAACATTACTACACCCGCATAATAAATAGTACATTACGTACTTAGGGTGGTGAATTCGTGAATGCCCCAGATCGCAGGTGTTTGTGACCTGAATCGAAGGTGAGGGTCATAAATATGCGATCTGGGGCTTTACGAACTACCGCCCGTGATGCGTACACAATTTTACGTCTTCTCCTGGGTGTGAAGTGAGATTAGCCGCTGCGCCCGTGGGCGGTAAATCCGACTTACCGCCCTGCAGAGTAACGTGAAATAAATTACTGCATTTTTAACATTACTACACCCGCATGATAAAATAAAAGTAAAACGTGACAAAAACATTCACTAGAGCGTCAATATTACGCAACAAAGAAAGGATTTCAAGGCCACACATATAATAGCAACGGCCACCAAATTAATATGACCTTTAAATGTAACGAGAGTACTCATCGCGAGAGCTCAAACTGATCTGGATGATTCAGCGAACGCATTTGAAAAGAGATACGGTATTTTAAATTGGCCTCTACATTAAACTGTATACGCATTGACCCTAATTTTTTTGTTGGAATTAATTGCTTTTATTTAAACCAGTTTCCGCTTCGTTTTAATTTTAGAAGAGATTAACCACTGACGATAGTCAAAAACATAATGCACATTTCAGTATCATGTCATTTTAGACATCTAACTGGTTGTTCAAAATAGGCAAACCATTTTTCAGCGACTTGTCCAAGTTGCCGGTGGGCCATCAATTAACAATTTTTAGTTACCGTAAAACTACACAACTATAGTGCAGGGCCCCAACTGTGGTCCAGCTAACATGTCAAACAAAACCAACCCGATCCCGACTAGTATCGACATCTAGTTCATTATTTGAATATATTTTCGTTTAATGATGCCCGTACTGCCTAGTTGGACTACTTGATCAATAAGTTGCGCACTTATTCAACTTACTCTGTCGCCGCAAAGAAATACCGGTCGAAACGTGTTAAATGAACTCCGTAAACTCAATTATAGTCCTAATGTACCATAATACGCGTTTTCAGTACGAATAATAATCTGGCCTATAGTTGGCCACATAAAATACAACAATGGACCAATTTTAATAAAAAAAAAAGTAATTATAATAATCATATTTTTTAATCTCATTCATATTTATTAATTTAATACGTCTTACTTTATCTAAAAACATTAGCAGGCCTTTTATATGTCATTTTATGAATGTAAGATACAATCTCAAACTTGAAATCCGACTAATCCGGACTATAGTTGTGTAGTTTTACGGTACTCGTCGCCATCGTTACATCTCCTGGGTCACTTTTATTGTCACTTCTGTTTTGTCGGCGTGATTGGTTTATATACCCATGGCGAATTACAGTTTTCTAGTATTAATGGTTACTGAGCTAAGCCGAAGACGGACGGAAGGACGGCCAGACGGACATGGCGAAACTATGAGGGCTCCTTGTTGACTACGGAACCCTAAAAAAGGACAACCAATTTCGAGACCGAACAATGACAGATAAGATACCAGTTTTTACCATTATCACCACTGTAATCTCTAGCAATTCATAATCAAGAACATTAATATGTTGCGTTGTTTGCGTGTTGAAATATCTATATTAGAGTTCCACCTCGGTCGACTCTCCATACAAACGTAGTTCAGTTCTCATTTTAAAACGGTATACTGGAATAATCGGAAACTCGGAAAATAGTTTCAGTTGTAATAAACTATAATACAAAAAAAATGGTGATTATAGACTTTGTATGAAAACGGTTTACTTTTTTTTTTTCTAGCGAATCCCATTGTGTATACAAAGTTTCATGCTGTTATAGCATGTCGTTAAACTACGTATGTATGGAGAGTTGAGCGTCCTGACGACCCTTAAAGAGGCAATACTACATTACTCACCTAGGGTGGTAAAACAAATAATGAATATCTCAGGTCGCAGGGTTTGAGCCGAAAGCAAGAGAGATAAATACGCGATCTGGAGTTTCTTTATTACAGCCCGTGGTGAGTACAAAAATGTACGTCTCTCTAGCCAGGAAGTGCTAATTTCCGCATGCGTAGCGAGCGGTAATTGCCACTTTTTGCCAGGTGTGACATAATAATATTTGTTTATTTATGAGTGGTTAGATTTTTGTCAGATAGGTTTAAGTATGCGACGTTAAGACGTACAGTTGGCACTTGTTGAGAACAACCATTTATGGAATAAAATCTCTGCATCTGCACTACTGTCAATAATTTCTTACTTGTTTATTAAAAACTATAATATCTACACTAATATTATAAAGAGGAAAGATTTGCTTGTTTGTTTGTTTGTATTGAATAGGCTCCGAAACTACTGTACTGATTTGAAAAATTATTTTACCATTAGAAGCCGACATTATCCCTGATGAACATAGGCTACTTTTTACCGCGGGAAAATGCTTCAATCCTACGCACTAACCATAACCGTGCAAAGCCGGGCCGGGCAGCTAGTTAACTATATCCTTATTTACTAGTTCATGATTATAAATGTGGTCGTATAGTTGGCTTTCCCGACGAGTCGGTACATCTCTAGAAAATACCTCTCACATGCAAAGCTACAAACTATCATCATCCTCGCAGCGTTTTTCCCGGTAGTGCCCTAAACAAGCACCCCAGGCTTGCTTTGCCTCTTTAACATGATCCCAAAATCTGGCGAATGCAATAGTTTTATGAAAGCAACTGCCATCCGACCTTCCAACCCAGAGGGATAACTATGCCAACTGTATAAAATATATTCTATACTAAATAGACGTCGGAGAAGTCATAACCAAACTCAAATGGAGTTGGGCAGGACATGTTGCCAGGCAGCGTGACGATAGGTGGACCAAAACGTTAACGGGTTGGTGGCCACTTACAGGAAAAAGAAGCGTCGATCGTCCACCAGCTCGATGGGTTGACGACGTAAACAAGACCGCGTGTCGTTTCTGGATGAGACTAGCACGGGACCGGGATAAGTGGCGTAGTCGAAGAGAGGCTTATGCTCAGCAGTGGGCGATTAAGAGGAAACACAAGGGCCGTTTTTCTATACAAACGCAGTCTCCTGTTTTCTCCCTGGATAATGGCAGTAGAGCAATAAAAAAATCTCTATAAATCTATGGCTACTATTGACATGTTCCTATGCTTATAAAAGATATTACCTAACCTTCAAAAACCTAAAAAAAGACCAGATTTTCCGCTGTGTTCAAACATCCAGAAAACAATTTTGACTAGATTATTAAAAAAAAGGAAAACATAGGAACACGGCAAAAGCCTTTCTCTGATTTTTAATAAAAGAATAGTTAAATAGGTCAAGTTTCGGAGAAGAAATCAGGGGACTACGAAACGTTGATTTTATGTACTTTTAATAGGTATTTTCGGTCCAAGCTGCAGTTGTCTCTATCGCAGCATTTTACAAATACCTATTTCTCAATTATCCCGACCTTAGTGTTTCCTCTTAAAGGCTGAAAATGACGATGATGATGATACTAAATAGACGCTATAAATCTCCACATTGGCACCAAAGAAAACATATTCAACACCTGCATTCTACCAATACTTATGTATGGAAGCCAAACTTGGGCCCTCACAGAAAACCAATTGAACAGACTATACGTATCGCATACGCGCTAGGAGTAAGAAAAGCTGATTGGATAAAGTACCAAATCATAAGAAATAAAACCAAGGTACAGGATATCGTCACTAAAATTAGGCAGCTTAAATGGAAAGCCACACTATTAGAAGCATGGACAAGTGGAGTTAACCCTTTGACTATTCGACAACTCTGTCAATAAAATTAAATTTGGACCGTAAATCAGAATACAATCGTTTTTATTTCATCTATGATGGCAAATATGTTGCCATTACCCATTTAAGGGTTAAAAGGTAACCCAGTGTGCCCAAGAGGCTGCAAAAGAAAGAGAGGCAGACAATTCAAAAGATGGGACAACAACATTAGGCCTGTCGCTGGTGTCACTTGGAGCAGGGATGCCAGACACACGAATGGAGAAGGCCGGACGAGGCCTTTGCTAACTGGCAAGCGGACACCCAAAATAAATAAGAAAAACAATGAACTAAATAAGAAATACAACATTTGGATGTCACTTGGAGCAGGGATGCCAGAGACAGACACAAATGTAGAAGGCCGGATGAGGCCTTTGCTAACTGGCAAGCAGACACCCAAAATAAATAAGAAAAACGATGAAATAAATAAGAAATACAACATTTGGATGTCACTTGGAGCAGGGATGCCAGAGACAGGCACAAATGGAGAAGGCCGGATGAGGCCTTTACTAACTGGCAAGCGGAAACCCAAAATAAATAAGAAAAACAATGAACTAAATAAGAAATACAACATTTGGATGTCACTTGGAGCAGGGATGCCAGAGACAGACACAAATGTAGAAGGCTGGATGAGGCCTTTACTAACTGGCAAGCGGAAACCCAAAATAAATAAGAAAAATGATGAACTAAATAAGAAATACAACATTTGGATGTCACTTGGAGCAGGGATGCCAGAGACAGACACAAATGTAGAAGGCTGGATGAGGCCTTTACTAACTGGCAAGCGGAAACCCAAAATAAATAAGAAAAATGATGAACTAAATAAGAAATACAACATTTGGATGTCACTTGGAGCAGGGATGCCAGAGACAGACACAAATGTAGAAGGCTGGATGAGGCCTTTACTAACTGGCAAGCGGAAACCCAAAATAAATAAGAAAAATGATGAACTAAATAAGAAATACAACATTTGGATGTCACTTGGAGCAGGGATGCCAGAGACAGACACAAATGTAGAAGGCTGGATGAGGCCTTTACTAACTGGCAAGCGGAAACCCAAAATAAATAAGAAAAACAATGAACTAAATAAGAAATACAACATTTGGATGTCACTTGGAGCAGGGATGCCAGAGACAGACACAAATGTAGAAGGCTGGATGAGGCCTTTACTAACTGGCAAGCGGAAACCCAAAATAAATAAGAAAAATGATGAACTAAATAAGAAATACAACATTTGGATGTCACTTGGAGCAGGGATGCCAGAGACAGACACAAATGTAGAAGGCTGGATGAGGCCTTTACTAACTGGCAAGCGGAAACCCAAAATAAATAAGAAAAATGATGAACTAAATAAGAAATACAACATTTGGATGTCAGTTGGAGCAGGGATGCCAGAGACAGACACAAATGGAGAAGGCCGGATGAGGGCTTTGCTAACTGGCAAGCGGTCACCCAAAACAGAAACAATGACCGACCACCTTTGGTTAGCGACCACCTGAAGGAGAAGGTTTTTTCTATTGAAGATAACACCAATTCTACACACCCTATTGAGACAATTACTTGTACATGCATTTTTTTGTTGTTTTAGAATAGAAATCTACTAAAAAACCGAGAAAATATCCTTACAGTTCACCAACTCAGCTTAAGTGGTCGCCCACCGGCACATTAAATTAGGTGGTTGCTAACCGGCGAAATGACCCTACACTATTTTCATGCTAAATTTCATCCACAATGGTTGCTGTTTAAGTGTGAGTAACAAACATTCATACAGCTAAACATCCAAACTTTCGCATTTATTTATAATATTAGTAAGATAGAAGTACACATACTTATACATATACAGTATGAATTCTATAATTGGTGTATTGCTTCAATTAAGGAATTACCAATGTTAATGTCTTACATACCAATAAGACAGGTGCATCTACTTTCTCCATACACCCACATGATTTAATGTCATTGACTCGTATTGAATAATAAATAGCAAGTGTTGGTGATTGGGTTCACATTTAATTTGTATTTTTTATTATAGCCTTTGTTTGTAACATCCAAATGTTGTATTTCTTATTTAGTTCATTGTTTCGGGTCGTTTTGGGTGACCACTTGCCAGTTAGCAAAGAGGCCTCATCCGGCCTTCTCCATTTGTGTCTGTCTCTGGCATCCCTGCTTCAAGTGACATACCAGCGAAATTACCCTATAGCCTGGATTAAAATATAGGTTTTGTTCCCGGGTCCACACAGACTAAGTCGCGGATTAATATAATAAAGAAAAGTCTGTGACACTGTAATTTTTATCTTTACTAAACAGGAGTTAATAGGATAGGTATAATTGATTAATTGATTATTAGTGTACCTCTTATAAGTTTCCTAACTTTTTGGATGTGTCACAACATCCTTAGTCACAGATATTTAGTAAAAATAATGTGCCCAAATTGTGTAAGTTTAAATTTAAGATTGTATGTTAGGTGCTCGGAACTCATTATCCAATTTCAAAAAGTCTATTTACATCATAGAGAATGGATTCCTGATGGTATATGTTATGTTTTAGCCTGCTTGTTTTAAATAAATTTAATTAGGATGAAGTTTAGTAAGGGTTAAAAAAAATACATCAAATTTGGATTCTAAAAACCAAAATCAACAAATTTGTATTAATTAGGCAATGTTTATTCTTTCATTATTTATTGCTTTACTTATTAATGTTTCAGTGACATGATAGCATTGCTACCATATTTTAGTAAAGATTTACTATGTACTTAGACATAAATAAGGTTCTGGCTTTTGAGTAAATATATAATAATCTACTTTATTCTACTACTGTTTCGTTTTCAGAAGTGATCATTTATTAACTGTTACACGTATTCTGATTAATAGCATCGCCTTTTAGTGACTGCCACAGCCAGTCTTACAGTAATTTCGTAACACGAAACCTGCTCTTTCAGCAGTTAAAGCCGATAAATGACATCACAGCGCAGTGATAACTCACAAACCGGTAGCCAATCAATTATTATTGCCAATATCCAGGCACAAGACCGATTTTCTACAACAAATTAGCCTTCAAGAACACTTTTTGGCAAAACCAGTTGCACGGGAAAGCAGGCTTGAAATTACCAAGTTTAAAAGGTTTTAACTAACCACCAAGGCTAAAACTAAAGTACATTAGAATCCTAATAAGCAAATGGGTTCATTAGACTACTGTATTTGGCAAACAGATGGATAGAATTTGCATAAAAGCGAAATAAATCCTAACAGCTTACACTTTATCCGCCAGCTCCCGCACTTTCCACATGCTTATAAAACGATCCATTTTGAGAATTTAACTGTTCAATAATGTTTTTAAATAAAAATCACTGTAATTATAATGTAAAACAACATAAAATTAACGAAAAATGCAAGCTGATGATTTGGCTGACATTCTCGCAAAATGGCGAGGGACTCAGTGTTGCCATTACAAAATAATATTTTCTACTAATTTCTCAATTTTGGTTACAACAAACCCACAAGCAAAGTAAACATACTCTTTTAATTGGTTGTCTAAATGAGTAAAACCACAATGTAATTATAATTATATGTATTAAAACTCTCTAATAAACAACGATTATCACTTAGATTCAAATACAGTGCGAATTTATAAAGCCTACATCCATTAGCTGCACTTTAACCATAATTAAAAATTTTGCTCCTTCCATCCCGAATGCGTAATTTCCGCGTTAAAAAGTCCTCTGTTTTACTTCTAATGGGTTATACCCATTAGAAGGTCATACATCATTTCTTTGCCAGTTGATCGCTTTGCGGTTGAGCACCATAATATTGCCAAAGCTCTATTGCTTTATTAGCTACTACTTCTTCACACTGCTCTGGAATCTGAAAAATAAATTTAACATTTATTTTGTATTAGTATTACCCTTAGGCTAAGTTAAACTATTAAAGTAAACATTACAAAATCTCCTACGTTTATATTTTTTTGTACATGGCAACTTTAACATTTTGTTTTTTAATCTAATAATCACGGGGCATTGGTATTGAAGCCATACAGCCACATGCATAGAGATATCAAAAATAAATAACTAATTACGTTTATTACCTCCGAGACACAATTCAGCACTTCTTCCGAATTCTTAGCCTTTAATATATTTCTTCGTAAGGTTATCACTAGCAATACAGCCACAAAAGACAGTATTTTCGGTGCACCACTGCAAACTTTATCCCATATCCTGTAAAAACACAAGCTGTTAACATCCAGTGATCTATATGCGGGACGGAACTAAACTCTATTCCAGGTAAGATTAGAAAAATAGTGCGTTAATCGTCATCCGATTTAAAGGAAAACCATTTTTAAAGGGAGCAAATTATTAGTGTTGTTATGTTTGAAAAGCACTTAATGATCGAAATAAGCAATATTTCCCTTTGATACCACAAATAAACGTACACCAATTTGTCCGTTCAAATAATAATGTTATATGGAATGAAGTATGGAATGAGCATCCATAGATTCTCGGATTGTAAGAAGAAGTTGGGCGGGACGCGTATTCATAGCAACGCCGCGGAGCTAGCTGCGCCAAAAATTATGACATATCGGCTCTATAGCCCGGGAGCTAGGAGCATTTAAACTTGCTGCGATGTTGCAGATGCGACCATGCGTAAGGTGGAAAATAATAATTGCACTGTTCGCAGCCAGATGGCGCTGTTCGACGCAAGCGCAGCGGCTGCGTTCAGTTTTAATCTAAGGCCGTGTCGCACGTACAGCAGAGAACGTAAATACTCGAATGGTCTCGCCGGAAGACCAGCGCTGGCTCGTGAGATAGCATTATGCTGAGGCGGGACCATTTCGTAACAAATAAATAGTTTTAAGTCATTAAATAGTATTATATGTATGTATGTGATAGATATATTTGTTTCTTACGAATAAATAATTTACATTTAATTTTCGCTTTTTTGTCAGTCACTTACCCCCGGGCGATAACTTGTGAGAATAGGCAATTTTTTTTTTGTTTTTACGTGTTTGTTTGGCTGCTGCTGGTTAACCCACCGACGGAGCCACAGCTGACGTCCACGAGGCTTCATGATATAACATTATTAACCTTCTCACAAGTTATCGCACGGGGGTTGATTGGTCACGAATATCTGTTGCTAGCTCGCGGGCTACTACTAAAACGGTATCCGGACCGACCGTGAAAGTACGAAATGCTGCAAACAACTCTCTACACGGTCGGTCCGGACCAAGCGGCTTATTGGCGACCGTCTAGCAGACGTTTTAGATACTGGCGCCTATAGAAGGCCATTTAATGGTGCACCAACTCGCATGCATTGTAGGGTTTGATTGAATTCGTCATTTTTGGTAGCCAGCAGCCCCGCTGAAAATCGCACACGAGTTGTTGCACCATGTAAATGGCCCTATACTCTGTTTACTCTTGAGAGCAGAAGTAAAAAAGTTTTTAGTTTACATTTAGTTACTTAGTGATTCTTCATGGACGCTAACAAGTGAGGCTGTGTACAAAACATGAGTAGCACGGAGAGCCATGGAGCGCGCCATGCTCGGTATTAAACTACAAGAGCGAGTGAGGAAAGTCGAGATCCGACGTCGCACTAAGGTGCGCGACGTTGGAGATACCATTACCAAAGGCGGACCAAAAAGTTGTCAGATTGGTGGCCACTTCTAGGTAACAGTGTCGGCCGTCCACCAGCTCGATGGGTGGACGATATTAGGAAGATTGCGGGTCACTTCTGGATAAGATTAGCTCAGGATACGGACGGGTGGCGCACTCGAAGAGAGGCCTATGTTCAGCAGTGGGCGATTACGGGCTGAAAACGATGAGTGATTCTTACTTTGCTAGAGATGTGACGTCCAGTACGCCCGCGAAGCAGCAGTTGAACCATTTTGTAAGAGGCAGTGCGTCCAACGCGTAGATTTCTGCTAGGTGGCTGGAAAAGGAAAATAATAATAATACTACAAATATTGTGACACTTAGCAGACGTGGCACTAATTAATTTGTTCCTAACCTAAGGGCAATTAATAGGGGTAGAACAGCAATTTTTCGGGAGTAACAAAGTTGATTTTAAAAATTGAGGATGATGAGATATACAGATTATGTGATTTTACCCCAATTTGTCAGTACAGGTCCACACACGTAAAAAGAGCTCTGGCGGCCATACATTTAATATGGCGCGCAGAGCTCTTTTTACGTGTGTCAACCTGACCTGACCTGTATAACATTTCAAAGTCATAATTGGTTGTGGCGTACAGATGTAACAATTCGACCACATGTGCATGCAATTTCTCAGTACAACTCGTTCAAACGAGGCACACATCCCGAACCTAATAAGGAACTTATGTTCTCTCTGAGCAGGACTCGAACTCGCCCAGACCGGCGCGTCACTACTAACCAACTGAGCTGTCGGAGCAATCTTGCTCGGTCGACAAATCTTTCAACCAGTTAACTGTTACAACGCCTTAGGGAAGCGTTAAGCGACATCTACCTTATTATTTTTTGCTTTCGTTTGAAACTTTTATTGCTTAAGAGTCCGCAGTAAGCTCGATTCTCCATACAAACGTAGTTATACGCTCTCATTTTAAAACTACGTGTTGGATTGTAACGAAACTTTGCATGTACAATGAAATGAGGTATATCCAGGTCTGTAATTAGTGTAGGTAGCTTCAGATACCATAGTAAAAAAATACAGCGCATTTAAGTTTTTCATACAAAACTTGTTTTTCTGTATTTCGTTTGTTTTATAAACTGGAACCATATAAACTAATTACAGACGTAGATATACCTCATGTCATTGTATATGCAAAGTTTCGTCATTATCCAACACGTAGTTTTAAAATGAGAGCGTAACTAAGTGTGTATGGGAAGGTGAAATTCGGCCGAGCTTACTGCGGACTGGACCGGAATACAAAATTGATCAAATACGAAACGCACTTGTATAGCTCCGGGTCCTCTTTATCCAGCATGCTCTGGAAGGCCTCCTTTAGCTTGGTGAGGTCCTTCTGCATGTGCCTCACAACGTCCGTGAGGCCCTTGCACAGCCAGTACACGTCCGCCTCAACAGAGTACAGCGACGACAGCGTCTCGGCGATTGGTACGAAAGCGTCTGACGACTGCAGAAAAAGGAAAAAACATTAAATAAAATACAAGACTTACCTAGCACACAAGCGTAGCTCGGGACGTGAAGCGAGCACGTCTATCATGCGACGGCCGCGACATACTTTCGTTTTTTTTCGCACAATATGTCTTGTTCTAAGTGTTCTAATAAGAAAGAGACGGATAGTGCGAGAAAAATCGAGAGAGCTCGCGCGATTCACACACGCGTGCAAGATAAAAATTAAAATTAAGCTACCTTGCTAGTAATTCCTGACTTTTAACAATTTATGACATGTAAATAAGCTTGCGGCCGACTTAAAGAATAATTTGATTTTGATTCTGTCACAGCTACAATCACGCCAAAATAAAAATACCCAAAGGTTGTCTCTAAGAGATCGCTTTAAAGCCGGCTGTACACATTGGGCCGGCATAAAGCGATAACACCGCCTGTTGTTATCATTATTTATTTTGCCTAATCTTGTAATAACCTCTGTTTTTTGTGGTGCAATAAAGAATATTATTATGTATGTCTTTCCCGCTCACGGGACAATGATGACCTTTGGGAGGCGTGCGTGGAGGACCAACTGAGCCAACACGTAGAGGCCCTTTTGACAATTTAATGAAATGCAAGGAGTACACCGAGCGGATGCTGTCCCTGCCCGTGTCATGGGACGCACACAGAGACAGCTAGAGACAGCACCCGCTGGGGTCTACGAGTATAGGGCCTATTGATGGTTGATGGAATCTAAATGAAACGGGTTATTTGCTGAAAATTATGGACTAGTATGCCTTTGCATAAAATTACCGTTGTAATAAACCCATTAAACCCTGTAACTTCGTACAGAATTCTTTAATTATTCCACACCAAAGACACCTAAAACACAAACTTTTAATATTGCCAGGGCTATTGGATGAAACATAGGACGCCTGCCTAATAAAACTGTCTCACTTTTTATCTCTGACAGACGGTGATTCGCCAACTGCTAGATGGGCCCCTATTAATAGCGACATTAAACAAATAATAATAATAAAGCTAGGACAATGATGACTTACACAGCAATTCGTTTCAGGGAACACCAGCGGCCACAACTCCTCGTTCTCCAGCAGCCACATCTGCAGCAGGATCTGGCTGCGAGGCCCGGACATGTCAGCCAGTTCCAACGTCTCCGCAGCATACAGGAGGTCCTGATACTGCTCAGTGCGCTGCTCGGACACATAGCTGTGGGAGTCAGGGTATACGGGGAGGATGTCTGGAACGATAGAGAACTAGTTTAGATGTAATCTAGGGAGAATTGTTGAGAAATGTTTTTATAGCATTATAAAATAGTTGTTTTTAGAGTTTGAAGAAAACTGGTGAAAATTTATAAATTTTCTGTGAGTATCTTAATTTATTTTTATTATTTAGATTATTGATGTTTGTAGGGAAATAGAAAGTTATCGTCACAGATTTTTTATGGTCAAGAAGCTTACATTTTTTGACCATTATGAATTGAAAGGCGACTGACAATACGTACTTTTTTGATGAAATGTCAATTTCGGAGAAAACGGTTTCCACTAACTAAATCTTAACAAATCACTTTGATTTTGATGTTGATTGCTTCAGCATAGTATATTCCAGGTTTATAGGTTTTGCTATATAAAAAAAAAGTTTTTGAGTTGCCTATAAGTTTGAATTTATAGCAAGTTTTGAAAAAAGGAAAACTGTAAACCTAGTCTTTCATTGTGTCAATAACGTACTAAAAAATCATTGATATTGGAAAATATATAGAAATAGAAAAACATTTTCTCTTTTTGTATGGGCAAGTATGTAGTATTCCAAAGGTATTCTCCCCTCTTAAATTTTTAAACAGGGAAAATAAGTTGAAGTATTTATTTATTTAAGTTTAATTGCACAAAAGAATATGGTACAAAAGGTGGACTCAATGCTAAAAGCAACAACATATAAACGTTTTTTTATTAAATATATATAAGACAATGCTTATGATTGAGGATTTTGATCAGTACAGTAAAATTGCAGGTTTTTTGTTAAGTACCACATTTAGCGGGTTCGTTTCCCGGTTCGTCTGAACCGCCTGTCTAGGCGATTATTCTTCTAATGCAGTTCTTATTGTTTTAAAAATAAACATGATGTCTTCTTTTATTAAAATTTCCTATCTACAGTATTTAAAGTACTTCCCCTCCATGTGGTAAATGTGTGGGTCGCCCTGTATACAAACTCACCAACTTTACCTCTTAAAGATTATAGTATGGATTTCTAGGCTAGAACAAACATGTATAAGATATAACCAGCATAGTTAACTTAACATATTGGTACCTATTCAATTTGTTTTGTGGCAGATTGGCTTGTGTAATTTGCTGATTGGAATATATACCATACTAGCTTCTGCCCGCCACTCCGTCCGCGTGGAAATCGTTTATATCGCCGCTGCATACAAACTTCAACCCCCCATTTCATCCCCTTTGGGGGTGATTTCCAGAATGAAAACTATCCTATGTCCTTCCCCGGGATTCAAACTATCTCCATATCAAATTTCATCGCAATCGGTTCAGCGGTTTAAGCGTGAAGAGGTAACAGACAGACAGACACTTTCGCATTTATAATATTAAGAATGGATAAGTATGGATACTTATATCATAAGTGTAATATTAGAAAATGAGGGTAGTCCTATCACAAACCAGTCTGGTTATGTCAGGTGCGTATGAACACGTGTTCTCCCGAATTTCGGCAATTATATCGGTGTATAACAATAAGTTTAAGCGTTGTCACAGGTGAAATTAATAATAATAAAAAAAAAACTTTTATCATAATTATAACTGATACAAAAAATATGTATGATTTTTATTTCGCATATTTTTTGTTGTTTTATCCAATATCTACTGGTTAAATAGCTTAATCTGGAATTAAAAAATAACAATAATAAATAAACGACGACTTTACAAACAAAGAAATGTACTAGTAATACGCCCAAATGTCTTCGCCCTTATTATGGGCGTAAACTAAGAATGGGTTCTTCATATTGCTAGAATATCGTTAACTTACCGAGTAGGACCTTCCATACTAAATTCCTATAGGCAGCCGGCACCGTAAAACGTAAGCAAAACTGTTTTAATTTCTGCTTATCCCATGGCTTCTCCTTCATTAGTATTTCTAGAGATTTCTTCTCCTCTACGCCTCGACATCCAACCTTTTCGTAGTATGATGAACGGAAATTCCGCTCATCGGACATTTTCAATCTAATAACAGCGTCTTCAGGCATAATTTAATGAAAATTCATAGTGAGATCGGCACTGAACAAGGGATCGAACCCATAAATTAAACTGTCATTGTAAACATCTGACATTGACGTTTATAGGGGGCTATTTCTACGTGTCATTTCGAAATTCATTATTCTTTACGATATGACATAAATCTGAAAAAAAACTAGCTAAATAAATAATTTAATGAAGTGAGATTTTCTTTCAACCAATAATTTCACTTCTAGACACTACTGACATACTTTAGATTAATTATTTTTATAGGTGGGTATACTCTACCAGAAAGAATAGAATCTATTATCTATCTCTATCTTCTATTTCCGCAGAATACGTTCCGTTTTAGGAAATACGCGTTAGAAGTTGTATGGTACAACCCAAAGAGTAAAGTAAGTATATAGGTAGGTAGTACAACCCAAAGAATAAAGTAAGTATAACGACCTCAATGGATTCCTTAGCAACCTGTCTTTTACTGCGATTTTCAAATTTCGACCAAACAAAAGATAGCAATCGGTAACCTTGGAAATACGTAAGCATATGTTTGCTTAGGTATTACTGTCAAGGTGAACTAATAAATAATTTCTCTATTTCAGAAAACTGGTAAGTACTTAAGTCAAAATGGAAGAGCCGGGACAACCGGACAATGCACTGAGTGAAGACGCATATAAAGAAAAAAAGAGAGAAGAATTACGGATATTTTTTAAGAATGCAAAACTGCCAAAGGATGTTATAGAAAATGCCATCGAAAACGAACTCACTAGTTTGAAAGAATTTAAAGACAGGCCATACATTGCAGCATCATACCCGGGTAAGGTAAGATCCGAATTTGAAGTGATGACAGGCCAGCCATTTACAAACGTCGAAGATCATACGAGGCCACTGACGGGAGAACAGGCACGAATGATCATAAATGACAACCCGATAATCGCAGAAAAGGCGCGCCAAATTCAAATTGTGACAAACTCAAATCAAGGTATGTCTGTCCCTTTAGAAGATATACACTTAGCAAGTTTTAGCGATATGACTGCAGAATTGGCCGGAGCCTATGGTGATACGGAAAAATTAAATAAGATAAAATATCACAATATGCAAGCTTTATGCCAGTCCGTAACAAATTACAGGGCTAAATCAGGTAAAAGCAATGTTGAAGTAGTTACTGAAAAAGAAGAAGTTAAATCTGATACAGAGGATAAAGATTTTGAAGCTATAGAGAAAATGGTGAGTCAATTCACTCATAAATCTTACGAAACAAGGTTCCAAGAGACCAAAGACATGCTCAGCAAAATGGCTGACCATTACGAGGATCCCAATGAAAATCCTGATGAGAAGCAGAAATTTGAATTAATGTCTAACCCAGTTTTAAGAGAATCATCGAGCCTTCTCATTAAAGGAGAGTTTAGACGTACAGCTATGGAGGAAGTTCAGGAACATTTTGCTATAAATGAGGCACTTAACATTTCGAACCCAGTTTCACCCGATTTAACTGCGGTAGTTGAGAGAGAAACAATTAAAACTGCGGAAGGTATTAAAACTGACATTGGGAACATATCTAACTTCATTTACAATGAAAAAGATTTACCGAAGACTTTCGAAACGAGGCTAAAAGACACCGAAACTGCATGTAAAAGCATTAATACAGTTTTAGACAAAAGTCCAATGTCAAGAGAAGTCGATGAAGTGACTGAAAAAAGTAGTGATGTAATTAAAACTGAGTACATTGTTAAGAACGAAGAAAATAATACTCCACAAATGCAAATAGCACAACGTTTTGATGAACGAATGGAACAGACGCTTCAAAATGCTCTGGAAGATATATTGGAAGTAAGTAACAATGAAAATATAAACAATAACGAGATGGAGTACAATGAAATGAGACATCTCGCTCGAAATATTGTTGAAGGTGCTGAAAATCTAAGTACGTTAATTCGTGAAGATATAACAAATAAGCTGAATACTATGAATGAGTTACTCACTGATGTAAACGAGGCACTAGATAAATCTAAAAAATCTACCATTGCTTATCAAAAACTTCAGGATGAAGGTGTCATTAAACCGAGGAAACTACCTGAAGCTCCGCAAACTACTGAGGTCATAGATTTAACGAATGATTCAGACGAAGAATTAAGTGAAATTAAGGAGGAAGAGACTAAAAGCAATGTAACCGATTCTGATATTGGTTCAATATTTAGCGCCATAGGAAAGTTAAACTCTGAGATAAAAGGCCACGAGGAACGAATTAATAAAAGTAAAGAACGATATAACTTGAGGAGTAAAGAATGCAAAGATTTGATTACGGAAATGGACGAGGTAATGAAAAAATCTCATAGCGTTTTATATCCAACGCAGTCGTCACAAGCCTCGAATGTAGAAGTTAAAGAAGAAACTGAAAATAATGTAACTGTATGTGACGTAGGTTGTCTTGTAAATGAATATAAAAAAGATAATCAAGAGGGTACTGAAAAGACGCGTAAAGAATTATGGGACATCGACTTAGAACCAAAAGGTGAATTAAATGAAAGACTTGCCGAATGGAAACAGAAAGAAACGGAGCGAAACAAGAGAATCGACAGCCTTTTATACGATATAAAAGACAAAATGAAAGATAACAAGGAAGTTCTGCGACTGGCTAACAATTTGCTGAGAAGAGGCGAGCCTAAAAACGATCAAGACTGCAACGTTATTGAAGTAGATTTGAAAGCACAGGGCGATCATGCTGATAAGAATGAAATGGAGAATGAGCCTAAAATAGATGATTCAGCAACCATCGGAGATGCTAAATGTAAGTTTTACAAATAAGTAAACAGGTTTATTAATAAAAGTTACCTCAACATAATACACATATATTCTATCCTTACTGATATTATAAAAAGGAACATTCAGTGAAGTTGTAAGTACTTGTAAGATTGAAAGTAGGAAATCTTTAGAACTACCTACTCATGCAATTTGTAAACATTTTTCACCAATGAGTATATAGAATCGACCGTCTGGATGGACATAATATATGTTATTATATCCCACGGCTCCACCTGGGTGCTCTGTAATACACGGGCCGAGCCACGCAGGCAGCTTGTATCTTAATACAGCTGTCTACGCTTTCCTATATAGCTAAGTCGGGAACAAATATAATAGCAATTTCAAATAGCTTGACTAACTTTTGTACTATCCCGGTAGCGGTTGAAGAAATCCGAGCAGAAAGAGCCAAGAAAGCAGGAGAGAGAAAGAAAGAACAAGAGGAAGAAAAAGAGAAAGAACGAAGGAGATTGATCAAGGAAAAACTAGATAGAGAGATCGAAGAGATGAATAGAGGGCCGCAAATGACGAAGGAGTTTATCAAAAAGCATTGCAAGGAGCACAAGCTGTATAGTACTCCGTCCTTGAATGACATATTGTACTTGCATTTCAAGGTAAGATATAGCCTCCTGATCCTGAGTTCCAGATTCCTTTAGAGAGAACATAACTATCTAATGGTTA
Source organism: Epinotia ramella (assembly GCA_947578815.1). NCBI lineage: Eukaryota > Metazoa > Arthropoda > Insecta > Lepidoptera > Tortricidae > Epinotia > Epinotia ramella. Next base: position 2,493,797 of record OX388221.1, read on the forward strand.
TTTGCGGAAATCGCAAAACGTCTGGTTGATGTAAGTGATGTAACTGCGCGTCTATCATGGGACGGCCACGACATACTTACTCTCGATTTTTCTCGCACTATACCTCTTGTACTAAGTGTTCTAATAAGAGAGAGACGGATAGTGCGAGAAAAATCGAGTGAGCTCGCGCGCCATCGCGTGATAGCCGTGTGACTAAAGAGCTATAGCGGCTTTCTCGCGCAACGCATCAGCATTGCAATTCAGAGAGGAAATGCCGCTAGCATCAACGTTACCTCGAGTACCTTTTTAGGGTTCCGAATTCAACAAAGGAACCCCTATAGTTTCGCCATGTCCGTCTGTCAGTCTGCGGCTTAGTTCAGTGAACTTTACTACTAGAAAGCTGTAAATCGGCATAGGTATATAAATCAATCACGCCTCATAAAGGGTATAATAAAATCTTCAAAAAAATGTATTTGTGCCCTATACCTACGTAAAGTGAGGATGAACCAAGGAGAGGAACCATTTTCAGACCAAGGAACCATTTTTCAACTCGGTGATTCGTTTGCGTGAAATTGGGCTTCATAGCCCTCATTTTTGTTCCGAGTCAGACAATTGATGGGTTGGTTTTAATCTAGTTTATGGTTTAATTGGTTGATCGTCTGAGCTCCCGAGCATGCGCTGTGATGAGAGTGAGGGATCAGCATTTGTCTCTTGCTGTTACCACAACGCATCCTCAACTCAATAAAAGGTCGACAGCACGCTTCTGATTCTTGTGGAGTCGCAGGCGTCCATAAGTGATGGTGTTGGCTTACCATCAGGCAGACCCCTATGCTTGTTTGCCAAGTTTACATAGACAACACCAGAAACCTACAGACCAATAAAATTAGTGGCGTTATAATGGCTGCGGTCTGTAAGGTACCCCGGTTGGGCTGCTCCAAATACTTATGATCGAGATGAAATTCCGCTGTGCCCAGCTCTGTTCGAAATCTATTTGAAAGCTGGGGGCCTAGACAAGGTTACAATCGACAAGTGCTAACGCCAATAGAAATTAATAAAATGTAGGGGAATGACATATACGCCGACGAAAAAGTTTTCGTTAACATCTGTCATTCCCATACATTTTATTAGTTTCTATTGTCTCTGTTACTTGAATTGTAAACGCCAGCCAATTAAGATTTTCTCAGAGCATGCCTTGTTTGAATCGATAAAGTCCGTTGCCACATTTTGGCAAAAATCTGATGATGTGACGTGATGTTTAATAAAATAACCTTCCTTCAGGGTTTCTCCAAGATTGAAAACCTTCAGGAATACACGGGTCTTAAGTGCATTTTTCTTGAAAACAACGGCATCCAACGTATCGAGGGTCTCGATAAACAATCGGAACTAAAATGCCTGTATCTCCACTACAACATTGTGAAGAAGATTGAAAATCTAGAAGGATGTCCAAAGTTGGACACTTTGAATTTGGATCACAACTTTGTCCCGAAGATTGAAAATTTGGACGCTGTCCCAGTTTTGCACACGCTGAGTATTTCTCACAATATGCTAAGTTCTGTCAGTAAGTACTACCTAATTTCATATACTCAACCTTTTCGCCGTCAAGGCAAAATACCAGAAGATTATACAAAATAGCATTTTCACGCCAAAATCATTGTTACAATAGAGCAAATACAAACTATATATGAAAGTCTGAAGGTTGCTTTGACAGCGGACGTAATAACACCTAAGTATTGGGGTTCTTGGCACTGCGGGCACGACAACAAACGACAACTTTAGGTGTTCTTGGCGTTCAAAGGGTTCTATTCGATTATTACGTTTTTTTCGGCCTACATTTTTGCTTTATAACTGTCAACACGAGACCTCAAGTGAATAAGGGGTCGGGAACGCATTTGTGACTGCTCTGTTGCCGCAAGCTATGTAAAATATGCTTATCTATGCTTATTATTTGCTTTAGGCCGATTAATATCCATGTAGGATTCCCGAAACCAGAATAGAACCAACATCAAATGGTATTCGCGCAGGTTCACTAGTGTGCATGCTTATATAGCACGTCCCATGACGCCCCTTTGGCATGAAAGATCGTCTTGCTTTAGACCGACTCACAAACCGCGAATATTCCTTTCCTGCATAGTAGGTTAGCTGGTAAATATATGGAGGAATCATGGAGACTAAATCGTGGCTTTTCTGTGAAGGAAAACATCGTGAGGCAGCCGATCTAATCCCAACAAGGTCTAATTTTCCCTCCGGATTGGAAGGTTTGAGTCGCTTTCGTAACAACTAATTGCCTTCGCCATATCTTGGGATTAGGTGCCAAAGCGGGCCCGGGCTCATTTAGGGCACAACCAGGAAAAGCGTCAGGAGGATGATGATAAGCAGGGAGCGTACATTTCATGCCGATGACAGGCGTATGACGTCAAGCTACATACAGGATGGAAAAAGTTTGAAAAGAGCAACGGCATAACGAACGTTTATTTATCCGTACCCAATAATGGAAAATGTGATTAATCAATGATTAATCACTGTTATCTAATCAACCTCTTCCGTTTAAGTAGATCTAATATATTGACACTTGAGACGGACATTGAAAGAACTTTATCTGACATTGTCACATAAGTTTACTCTTTGTCACAAATAGGAGACATGCGGAAACAACATTTCAGTTAAATTTAATAAGATCAGGAAACTTATGCTTTGCTATTGGCCTAGGTCGCCATGGAGGCTATAAAATTATTGTGCCAAATAAATCCATGTTTAGTTATAGATAATAAACAAATTTATTGTTCCTGCTGTCAGCAAACTTTGCCACCAAAAGCAAGCAACATCAAATTACATTTGCAAACAATAAAACACAAAGAACATGAGGAACATAAAGAAACACAGTTTGATTTTAACATGGACTTGACCAATTTCATGATAGCATCGATAGACACGTTGTTGTGTTGTGGCCTATAAGTAATTAAAAATAAAATACAATATAATACGTTTACGGTTACTAAGTTGTGTGTCACTTCGTTTTTTGAATCATCCTGTGTGTTTATATGAATACGTCATTATGACGAAACCGGCATGAAATGTACGCTCCCTGATGATAAGACTAAAGGCGGTTTGCACCAATCAACCAAACCAACCAACAACGATTACAGACTGATCAACTTCAAATATGGCGCCAGCCGCTGACCGCTGTCACAGATTAAAGAATACAAGTACAGATACCCAATCTCATAGAGCAAAAGCGTACCGTCCTAATGTAGGCAATTCTGTATACAATTTTAGTCCCGTAGCTACACCAGTAGATGCAGTATCTGAGCTACCACGGCTATGACGCTGTCAGCCTTTAGTAATACATTGAGATATCACCAGATGGCGTTGACTTCCCGGGCAACAAATAGAGTATTTTTGATTTTTTCGATATAAAAGTAGTATTTTAGAGACAATATTACACATCACACAAAAATATACATAACCAAATGCTTAGAGCCTGTGGTTCCATAGAACTTTCGCGACCCGTGATGGCGCCATCTAGTGACAGTACCCAATAATACGTAGCAAGCTTGAAAGCTCACTCGTATAGTACGAGTTACATGGATTTAGTATCAATTCTATTGCATTTACTAAACTTATAAAATATACCTTTATTGTATGTGCGGAAGTATGTTTGTGATATAATTAAGGTACGTTGAATTTATTAAGGTGTAAAAATCATTCTATCTTCACGATTACTGGTTCAAATGTTTCGCTCGGTACCTGTGTCGCCATCTATGAGTTCTTTTTAGTATCAATTATACGTTGTTCTAGTTGGGAGGCCATGCCGCTGTCATTGCATAGAAGCTTGTCAAACTTTCCACATATGCAGATTTTAACAATAACGGCTTACGATTACAGAGGGTTTGATGCAACCCATCCTTAATAAGGGTGTGGACACTAAAAAAAAACAATAATGTCGACAAATGGAGAAAAATCAACGCAAAAGGTTGAATAATCACGAAGTTATAAGTGTCCAAAGTTTTAAGAACGTGGGTGGCTCTGTCCCTTTTTCGCAAAACGCAACTTCATATGAAACGATGACGCTGGAAGATTGTAACGTCACTAAGAGACGGCAATGTGCCGCGCCCATCGTGTTCGGCGCCGCCGTCGACGCGGCGCCCCGGCACCCCGGCAGCATACCGTAACGTGTGACGGCAATGTTTGCGTTTTCTCTCTCTAACAAGCAATATTAAGGGCCCCCCCACACTACCGGCGTCTTGTGAGCGTTCTCATACAAAATCATGCGTTGCGTCGACGCCGCGTCGACGCAACGCATAATTTTGTATGAAAAACGTTCGCAAGACGCCGTAATGTGGGGGGGCCCTAAAACGGTCGGTCAGCTTCGTAATTCTTTGAGATAATTGAATGGGATTTTCGTCACTAGGCATATTTTTTTGGCTTCTTTCTTTTGGAGTAATAATAATTTTCGAGTCCTCTATTGTCCCGTACGCAGTCCGTTGGGAACAGAGTCCTACGTCACGCCACGATGATTCTATCCTAATGGTCGCACTACACTGGGAATGCGTGTTCGCGAATTTGCTTCATTTGGCCAAATATGGATATATTTGCCATATTTGTACGAATAGCCAAACACACAAATAGGCACTCGTATCCGCCCGCCTGTCGGTTTTTGTCACACATCAAAGGACGCATTGCAAATATTTGCGTTCACCGTCTACACTTGGCTCACTCAGCTCAGTTCATGCTCAGTTGTGTGAGCTACGGCAACAAGTCAAGACGTCAGCAAAATGGATTGGACAAATGATGTCGTGATGCGATTTTTAGAATTGTACCTAATGAATAGGTTAGGTATTTGGGACCCAAAATGCTCTCGATATATTGCTGCAAACATTTGATATATTTTCTGTTGCTGTCCCAAGTGTTGATGTCGTGTTTGTGCTGTTTGGACTTCAACGAATATTTAGACAAACACGGCGAATACGCTACGCGAACACGCATTCCCAAGTGTAGTGCCACCATAACACATTCACTGGCAAGAGTCGCTACGCTCGTAGCCGATCCCGTGGTTTTCCTAGTAGCGGAAAGCGGTTACGGCGTAGGCGCCCGCTAGGCGGGTTCCTGGCGGCGAAACTGCTAATGTAAGTTTATTATTCAAGGTGACTTGGAGCAGCTGCAGCACTGCGGGAACCTGTCGGTCCTGGACCTCTCGTACAACCGGATTGAGGACCCCCTTATTGTGGACGTGCTCGAAGCTATGCAAGTTCTAAAAGGTTTCTTCAAGTTAAATATTGATTGCCAAGTTTACTCCATAGTCCATAAATGGATTCCTACTTTTCTGACGCGTCTTGACGTGACGTCATAGGATATCGGGGTGATACATTTGTTTATTTAATCTTTATTGCACAAACAACTTATCGTACAAAAGGCGGACTTAATGCCGTAAGCACATCCGACCAGTCAACTTTTGGGCATAGAAGACAAATTGCGGGCGGTGGGTTGTTTATTACGATTAGATTCAGACCACACGCGTGTGATCTCATGGATCTAGAATTCTCATGATAAGCTATATGTGTTGCCACAATCAGGGACGGAAAGGCTCCTATGCAGCTTAAGAGCTGATCTTAAAATGGCTGATGGCTTACCATAAACAACCTACTTATTTTGGGCGGGTAATGGTTTATTTGCCACAGCTTCATATGGTTTGTTAGATCAATTAAATCAGTTGTGGCAAATAAAAAAGTCGAACTATGATATATTTCCCTTACTGTCACTTCATGTTGCGTGATTTCATGGAAACCACCGAAATATACTGGTTGACTGGCATTAAGTACTGTACATTAACTCCCTTATTCATAAAACTTAAAATGCCTCTGCTAAATAAAATGTGCTTTGTCCCTTTCTTACGAAAACAAATGTCAAAGTGACAGATAAGGACAAACGAATTTTAACGCCATTTTAGTTAAAACAGGCTTGTAGGACGTTTATGAATACGGCCGCAAGTGTGTATGAGGTAGCCAGAGTTCCTGAGGGTGCGCTGTGTTGGGAGTTAACACAATGAATCCTCAAATCAATAAAGGTAGGTGATTCGTCTGGACTCCCAACCCTCGGACACTACGTTACGATCAGGTAGGCCCTATGTGTTATTATTATAAAATCAAAACCCACTAAATTCTGGTCAGGTTCATAAGAATACAAATTTTAAGGCTCATCATATATTATCAGCCGAAAGACGTCCACTGCTGGATGACTGCTGGCTTGTTTAGATTTTAAGATAACCGAGTATTTTATTTGCACTTTTCCTTAGTTCTGGTGCTAACTGGCAACCCAGTGATCCGGGCGATCCCCGCATACCGGAAGACGTTAACCCTGCGTCTGCGCGAGCTGCTAAACCTGGACAACCGGCCCGTGTTCCCCCGCGACCGCGCCTGCGCGGAGGCCTGGCAGCGGGGAGGGGTTGAGGAAGAGATCGCTGAGAGGAAACGGTATAGAACTCGTATCAAGTGTTCAGTGAGAGTACTGAGGACTATTTCACGATGCTATACGTTATAATTTGCAAATTTGTAGCTTCGTGAACAAGTCGAACTTGACAAGCCCGAGCACCATCGGCGCGGCGGGCTGTTCGACATCAAGTCGACCGTATGCTCAATATGCCCATATAACATTCTGCTACCGCGAAACAATTAGCTATGTAATTTAAAAAAGAGGTAGATACGTTGTCTGTACGAAATTCCGTGTTTAAAAATGGCCACCACATCTAACAGCTGAGACGTGTTTAAACTGAGGCAAGTTCGTGCAATTACCTCAGTTTTAGTGTGCCCCTTTTGGAGCACTTATTGTTTTATTTATTTATTTAGACATACGCAAGCATAACAGTACAGGACCAAATCGCTTAAACACTAAACATAAGTCATAGATACCTACCAGTCAGTTTAAATTAATTACAGGCCAGTTAGGACCATGCACATTACATTTACAACTATTTAATAAATTAAACGACAAGTAGGTACTTATTCATTGTTTCGTCATAGATTTAGTCATTCATTAAAATAATCATTTAAATACATTAATAACTTTCTGCCAAAACCACCAACGCTATCCGCAAAAACGTCTATTTGTGGGGCATCGATGGACATAGCATTGAGCATAGACAGCGCCCTCCCTCGCAGTGGGTGCGTTCCCGGCGCGACGGGTGCGCCTGCGCATGGCGCGGCCCGGGAATAGGCGCTGCGGGCGCCGCGCGGGCAGTAAAGCGGCCTTTAGCTAGGGTGTGCAATTACCGGGCAAATTTAATTACCGGTAAATTACCGACTTCAGTGAGGCAAAACTGGTTAACCGGTAAATTACCGGTAATTTGAATTTGGTTAATAAATAGCGTTATTTGACGATTATTTATAGTAAAATAAGCTAGGATTTAGTATAACGAGTTATCATGTGCCCTAAATGGCGTAATAATCAGCTTCTTTAATATTTTAAATGGCTGGCTAACGTGGCTGAAACGTGGACTTTAAAGGCCAGGACTTCGGAAAGGATTGATGCGTTCGAGATGTGATGTGGTGCTGGCGGAAAATGCTTGGCATCAAGTGGACATCAATGCAGTACAGCTCAGGTTTCGATCGTATCGAAAGATTTCTCGTAGTCCAAGAACGCCAAGCAGAGGGGCAGGATATACTCCTCAGGCTTCTGTATAACCTGACGGAGCGTATGAATGTGGTCTACGATCCTATAGCCTCTTCGGAAACCAGCTTCTTCGGGAGGCTGAAAGTACGAGACGGCTTGTAATGACTCTCGAAAACAGATTATACGTCTATGGCTCAGAAGTGACATGGGTCGGTGGTTCTTCAGCAGGGTGTTGTCGTTATAACCCTTTTTGAAGAAAAGAACCACCTTACCTCTGTTCCTTGCCTTTGGCGTTATCCCTCCCAGTGAGACGAATAGAGGTATTTCTTTGGATTGTAATAATGAGTATACCTCTACATTTTGTTAAATAAGGCGTGTCTATTGTACCTATTTAAACAGATCATAATTCATATTTCATAGAACGGAACCGGAAACGTGTTTTCATTTTAAGAAGCTTCTACAAACGATTGTATTATTCAGGTCTTATAGGCACATAAGGTAAAATAATGCTAATAAGTTCATTCAATTGACATTTTACAGTTACTGAGGTATAATCATAACGATAAAGTATTAATAATCGTTAAAATGTATTAATCTATCAATAATTCCTATATTCGGCCAATTTACCGGTTAACCGGTAAACCGGTTAACCGGTATGCATTCCCTACTTTAGACCTATCTAAATGCAGTACACTAAAACAGAAAGACTGCAAAAAGAGAAGTGTAAAGACTGTTAGCATGTAAGTCACGCTAATTAGACAGTTAGACTCGACACTGCCACTCTGAATCAGTGTACTGCATTTAGATAGGTCTAAAGGCTGCTTAAGCTCAGGCCCGGGGGACAGGGACGCCAGACCGGAATGAAAAGGCCCAGCCTCTCCAAAACAGCGGGACTGTTTACGGTGTTATTAATGACACCAACAACAGTGCAATTGCCAACAACAGTTTCCGCCTTAGTTCCAGTGTATAGATTCCGGCCATACCCAAGACGTAAAGCGAGGGATACAATAGAGGGTAGTACCCGTATTGCCTTTTAAAGAGGTATCTTGCAAAACGTATTTGAACCCTCTCTATCATTATTTTGTATTTTACCTCGTGGGGGTCCCATGCTATGGCGCCGAACTCCAACCTACTTCGGACGTACGCATTGTATAGCAATACCGCCACACGGATGTTCTTGAACTGTGCGGATACCCTCATTATAAACCCTAAGGTTTTTGTTGCGGCTTTACATACTTGTGTTATATGCAAACGAAAGTCTAGCTCCGTATCCAAAGTAAGACCCAAGTCAGATATCTCATAGACCCTTTCCGGCGAGGCGTCTCGGAGACTATATGCGACGCATACTGGAGAACGTGCTCTCGTGAAAGTGATGATTCTGCACTTGGAGGAATTAAATTGCAGCTTATTGGCATCACTCCAATCTTGAATGGCATCGATGTCGTTCTGCAGCCTGGCACAATCATCTCTTTGACTTACCCGTAGGAAGAGTTTGAGATCATCAGCGAACAGCAGACACTTAGCGGCACTGACGACCCTCGGCAAATCGTTGATCATCAGCAGAAACAGGGTCGGCCCCAACGTGCTACCCTGACTAACACCTGAATGGTACACCTGTATTATGGCTGGGACTGATATCTGGATACTGTTACATACTGACTACGACCCCGCAGGTAGTTTGCAAAAAAATGTAGCAGCTTGGGTGTAAATCCGAACTCAGCCAACTTTCGTAGTAATATGTCATTGTCCACCAAATCGATCGCCTTTTTAAAATCGAAATAGGCTACGTCAACCTGTGACCGCCCATCCATAGCCCCAGTTACGTAGTCCACAAAACAAATATGATTAGTTGTTGTTGATCTACCAGTCCTGAAACCATGTTGAGCGTCATCAAGCTGAGTCGCTACCTGATAATTAATTCTACTGTTGATAATGGTTTCAAAGACTTTGCCAAAGACCGACAACACCGCTATAGGCCAAAAGTTACTCACATCTGTTCCGGCATTGCTCTTCGGTACAGGTGTAACTCTAGAGATCTTCCAGCAGGAAGGGTAAGTGGAGTTTTGTAGTGCTAGATTGAATATGTGATGAAGCGGTTGCTCTAACACACACACACAATCTCGGACCAGTAAACATGGAATAGCATCTGGTCCTGCTGCTGAGCGTGGTTTGAAAGCTCTGATCGCGCGGCGCAGCTCCTGCGCCTGCACGCTGTCGACAGCTAACCGCGCCGCCGCCGTCACGTTCCGCGGCTTTAGCATCCGCAGCATTCCGCGGCCTCCTGCCCAGTTACAGTCCTGTCTTTAATAATAATATTATTTTCAATATTATTGAGGTATTGTTCGTATGCAACTTCGATTAAAGTTTTAACATATCCTCTGTAATATTTATAGAGCTCCCTATTGAACACTCTTCCTGTTTGCTTATATTTTTGAGGTGAAAATGTTTGCTCTGTATATGCCTAATAATTTCGAGTGTGTCCCACGAAGGATAAACGTATCGCCTCGTTGAATTTTTTCTCGGTGCTTTACTAGGTACACTATTAGATATGTACATTCTTTCAATTTTACATAAAATACTTCGGTCGCCAGTTCCACATTAGGTGCCTCTAGCACTTCTCCCCAATCGACACCTGCCAGTGAAACGTGTAAAGACTCTAAGTCGGCTTTACGAAAGTCCCACTGCGGCTGAGAAGGGTTAGTAACATTCCGTGGCGGTGAGGGTAGGTATGACCAGCCGGCCACGCTGCTAAAGGAGCGCCACCTCAAGCGGCGGGTGGTAAGCGTCCGGCGGCACCAGGTTATAATTATAACCTATCTACCTCTTTTTTATATTACATCATTGCCGCGAAACGAAAACGAACTTCGTTTTCGATATAGCAGATATAATACTGTTGACTGACTGACTGACTATACACATGTTAACTGGCTGACTAGACTCACCCGGACTGCTGACTCTGTCCACTCTGCACTTTCAAGTCTCCCCTATACCCGTACCAGTAATCGTCAAGATGTTGCTCCGACACCTGCGGTGGCGGTTCTCTGTCGCTCGAATCGGCAAGTGCGATAGAGACGGAGATACACGAACGAAGTTCATTTTCGTTTCGCGGTAGCCCCTCTGATATGTAAAAGATCCGAATGACCAAATCACCAAATCACAGTTGTTATTATAATTACCTATATTCTTGCTACATATAGCGTAGTCATGTTAATTTAAAAAAATCTCCGTACCTGTTTTTTTCGGGGAATGACTGGGTTATGTGGTATTTTTATCCACTAAAGACTCCACGGCAGCCAGCATTTGCGCTCTCATGCGGAGGCTCCAAGGATCTCATTCTGAACGCACTGGAGCCCCCCTCGTGCCACGCCACATTTGGCTCGTACTAGGGTGGAAAAACTGTTCGTCGCCTTCCCTGACCCCGTATCATGGTCGGCCTTATCACCCGATAAGTGACAAGATAGAGCATCCGTCACTGGCTGGCACCGTTCGATAGAACGAGACGATGCTCTTATCTTCCTTCTACGACAGGCGGGGGAGACCATAGACCTGTTCTTGTCCGAGCCTAGTACCTAACAAAAGCAATGTGTCCAAGTTATTTTCTGTTACAGCTGGATCGCGAGAGACCACGAGAAGACGATGCAGAGCGTGCGCTATCTAATACGCATGCGTGACGAGAAGAGGGCCCAGCGCGAACAGAAGGAAAGAGAAGAGAGAGAGAAGTTGGGACTGCCTAAAGTAATTTCTACTGCTTTTATTTATTTTAATTTACCAGCTCTTGACCGCGACTTCGTCCGCGTGGAACTCGTTTATTTCCTATACAAAGCCCCCCCATTTCACCCCATTAGGGGATGAATTCCAGGATAAAAAGTATCCTATGTACGTCTCCGGGATTAAAACTATCTCCATACTCAATTTCATCTCAATTTGTTCAGTGGTTTAAGCGTGACTTATGGCCGGTTCCAATAATCAATCCAAAATCTTATCTTATTATCTGTCAAAATGTAACTGCCGGTAAGGAAAACTATCGGTGGATTGATTATTGGAACCGGCCATTAATCCCGTTTAGACTATTTTGTATACTTAACAGAGTTCATCTTCTGTTCAGCAGTTTCTACCTTACAAAAATTCAAACTGATATTTATAATATTATTTAGTAAACAATAAATGCAGTATAAGTCATATAATCTCAGTTAATCAATCGCACAACTAGGAAGAAGAAGAGGACAAAATAGACTTAGAAAAAATTGGTCTAAAAGAAATCGAAGCTCCACCAAAAGACGTCAAATCAGATGCTAAAGAAAAAGTTAATGATCTAGAAGCCATGTTGTCAGGGTCCGAAGCAGATGACTCCACTAGTGAAGACAGTGAGGATAGCGGTGATGAGGATAAAAAAGATGGTAAAGTATTGCAAACTGGTTGAATTCGGCAGCGGAATTCGTCTATCTCTCTGTGGAAGGGCCACCGATTTTGCATAGAACAGCGTTCGGAATCAGTGAAATTCGGTAACCAAATTCGGTATAAGATTCAGCCTGTATGTTGCTAGCCTTAAAATTACTGAGTATATCAGACGCAATTGAAGCTCGGTTCATTTTAATCTTACCTGATTTTGTTTACAGAACCAGTGACCTCTGACATCCAATGGTCCCCCTTTATGCGCGGGACCCGTTACATCCAGGAGGTAAAAGATGAGCTACCGCCACCGCAGGTGTCGGAGCAACATCTTGACGATTACTGGTACGGGTATAGGGGAGACTTGAAAGTGCAGAGTGGACAGAGTCAGCAGTCCGGGTGAGTCTAGTCAGCCAGTTAACATGTGTATAGTCAGTCACCAGTATTATATCTATATCGAAACTAGCAAAAATATCTCAGACGTCCTATCAGCACTAAAATTACTCAAGAGTCGTGCCAAATAGTTGTGGGCGCTTTGTTGTAGCAGATAATACTGGTGACTGTACCTACCAAAATTCACTTAATAATATGATCGATCTATTTACTCGCTTTCAATTTATTATTATTATTGCACCAGAATAAACTAGTCCCTCTTATTTCTAGGAGTTTTGTCGATGACTTTAAGAGTATTAACAATATGCTCTTCGGTCCGCAATCTAAAAAGCCTCAAAAAGCTGGTATGTTTTTAATATGTTAATTTGTTTTCTCTCATTTATATTCACGTCATATAACATAATGCACAAATTACAGGGGAAAAGAATAAGGTTCAAATAGAAGAGATCACTGAGGAAGAAAATGTAAAAGGAAACAAGGTTGAAAAGAAACCGTTAGTTGAAATTGTTGAATCTTCAGAAATTGTTGCTACTGAAGACAAAAATAAATCTGTCGAGTGTTCTGGATTAACGGGGATCGTAGAAGAGGTAAACCTTATTATAGATCATGATAAAAAGGTAATTACAGAAAAAGCTCCTACTAGTGAGGTTAATATTACCTCTAGTGACAGTGATGTCAGTAAGAAATCGTTGAAGAACATTTCTATAACAGAAATTAAGTCTAATCCTGAAACAGAGCTAAGCGAAGAAGTAACTGAGAGTGACACCGTCCAAAGTAACAATGATAATACAGTAGACGAGAAAGAAACAGCCGTTAAAACGGAAGAGAAGGACGATGATAGTAAAATACAAGTAGAAAATAAACCCGACACTACGAAACATGAAGAAACTGCAATAAATACAAATTTGTCACAAAGTATTGAAGACAGAAGACGCAGTGGTAAGTAATTGTTCGTATAGTCAATAAGAAGTGACTAACAGATAAATACATTGCAGAAACGGCGAGTTACATTATGACTGAGCTAAGGTGAAGTAAGGTAGAAGTTAAAATAACTTAATAAACATTGTTTTTGTGACGTAGAGGCATGTTCCGGCGATGGCGTTTCTCTTATGGATTACATGCAAAGTGTAAATGCCAATAACGAAGAAGATGAAGACCTTAAGCCCACCGCAGAAGATTTGGAGATATTTGCTGAATTGGATCGCGAAATGGCGGAAAGAGAAGCTAGAATAGCGCGCGGTGAACCTGCCGTGGATCCAATGGTAAAATACTAAATTTTAATTTATTTGAGAATTCACTCGGGACAATAAATGCAAAAATAAACATTCGAACTACAAGGGAAATGTGGGGGAAATCACGGGCAACAACTTGGTGATATGTTTGGTGAATTACCAAAAAGAACAATCAAAGTAGATATGAGCATTATGTTGTGTATAATGCTCATATCTCTTTCAAGTTGCAATAAGCTGAACTTTATAAGTAGTAGTACCTAAAATTTCAAAAACATTCAAATCCTTTGAATTCAACACTTCAAGTTCTTTTTCGTCAGATAAATTCTTTCCTGCTTTTGAAAAGTGGTCGATTAATTACCCCCATATTTATCGTTTCTCCTACGTTTTCAAGAAACTGTATCTCAAGCAGCCAATGGACGACTTTTATCAACCAGAGAACCTTGAACCAGCACACAAGGTGACGAAGAAGGCAGCGTACACCACATACAACAACGACAACGGTTTTGACAGGGTCGCCCTGAGCCAGCTAACTGGAGGAGAAAAACCCGGTGAGAATTATCATCATCATCATTATCCTCCTAGCGTTTTTCCCGGTTGTATCCTAAAAGAGCCGGGATGCGCTTTGACATCTAATACCCAGATTCGGCGTAGCTATTAGTTATACGAGAGTGACTGCTATCTGACCTAACCCAGAAGAAAAACTTGACCTTATTGGAATTAGACGATGTTTTCTTCACCGAAAACCACCTTTTAATATCAAATGATATTTCGTAAAGAGGTTTAAAAAAAAACCCAGAGGCAAGCCTACGATAGTATTGGCGACTTCTCATACACCTTTGAATTGAAAGGTGTAAGTGTAAGCAATGATGTAATATAAAAAAAAGGTTGATAGGTTATAAGCGCTCCGAAAGTGGTACACTAAAATTGAGTCAATTGCACCAGCTTGCCTCAGTTTCGCGTCGTCCATGGAAACGTATGCTGTTGAAATCTGATGATTTGGTGGCTATTTTTAAACACGGAATTTCGTATAGACAACGCATCGTCCTATTTTTTCAAGTAACATCATTGGGTTTAAGTATACTATTATGATATTTATGATACACTTGTACTATTGCAGATGAGTCAAAGATTAAACTGACCTACGTTCCGGGCGCCACACGGGTCCAGTACATGGACCAGCGTCCTGTTGAAGTCGAGTGCGAAATTGGGGAAGAGAGAATTGATTCTGAACGTATGAATATTATTTTTTTGTTAATGAGTAATGATCTATGAGATTGCTACGCTATGTACAAAACACGAACCAGTAGACTGATGGTTCGTGGATATAATAATCTACCAGGTCTTGCATTATATAAAATAAAATAATGTTCAAAGAAATTCCCTATTAAGATTGTTTACCGTAAATATTTTGTTTTAGCTTCATCTTGTGACACCGACTCAATACATATACCGAGTGATAAGGATAGTATTACCACAGAGGACGACGATAAACCAGAAAAATCCAAGCTAAAGGCGACTAAGTCAGTGACTAGGCCTAAAACTGCAAACACAGCTACCAAGAGTTACACAGTTGATAGACCAATTAAAGGCAAAAGTATTACACCTAGACAGAGTGAAGATAAAACTAAAAAAGACGAAAAACCCAATTCACGAAAATCTATATCTGTTGTTGAAAAGGACACTGCTGCTAAGCCTTATTTCCCTAGAAGGCAGTCTATCGCAGCAGTAAATGTTAGTAAGCCACTGGATGCTAAGAAACTTATTAAAAAAGAATATATTAAGAAACCTGAACCCGTTAAGAAGACTGAAAGGGCTAAAACAGCTACAGAGAGAATTTCAAGGATACGACCTGAAAATATAGGCAAAAATATACCTAAGCCTGCCAAGAAATCTCAACTAGCTATTAAAGAAGAAATTTTGAAAACTTTAACCGACAAAGGAAAGGGCAATGAGAAAGGCAACAAAACATACACTATCAATCTTCCAGAAGTTGAAGTAAAGGCAGTCGAAACCGAGCTAGTATTAAAAGAAGTAAACACTGGAAATGAAATAAGCGCTGATCCAAGCGATTTAAATGTAAAAGAAGATGAGACAGGACAAAGCGGTGTTAAAGTGCCAACGGGTAAGGAGCAGATTAGACGTACAGATCAATTTTTAAATACATATTATCTAAATAACAAAATTTACTTTACAGCTATTAAAACGACTTTAATTAGAAAATTAATATTGTACTTTAGAGAAATTTATTAATCAGTTTTATCCCGTAGTCATTGAATCAGGCTGTAAAACTATTATTGGAATCGTTAAAAGCCGTCACCTGCGATCAAAAAAATATACACAAAACATTTATTTTCATGACACAGCTGTGCGCGCGGTGGTTGAAAATTAAATTAACCCTGCCACCCGTCACCCTCGCGGGGGAATGTTGTCATACACAAGCAATGTCAACAAAAACAAAGACTGTAATGTAAAAAAATTACAAAATATCAATGTAAACAAAAATAAAAAAAACATAAACAAATGGATATTTGGAATCGCAATGCGCTACCGAATAATTATGCTCTTGATCGATTCATACCCTATTTTTGGTGCAACTACAAGATATTGCATACATTAAAGCTTAATTAACTATTAAACTTTTACAGATAATATCATAACTACCACGGTCGCCAACGAGACAACTGTATCTGAGTTTGATACACACGAAATGAACATAACTGAAGATACACATCAATCTGATGATAATCCTGGGCACAATGTCAACCTTATTGAAGATATACCGGAAGCTGAAGAATTACGCGAAGCCAATCTTATTGATGACACTGCTGATGAAATTCCAGTTGAAGATACTTTACCCACTGCATCAACTTCGTTTGATGGCATGTTGTTTTCGGACAGGGTTGAAGCTAAAAAATCTATAATTGAAACCATCAATTCTTATGAAGACGACAGGTTTCCTTCTCAAGGTTTGTTTTACTTACCAATTATTGTACAGTCGCCATCAGATATATCGGAGCGGCCAAAGTGCTCATAAACATCTGAACACGTCTCTAATGACTTGACAATAGAGACGTGTTCAGATATTTGTGAGCACTTTATATATCTGATGGCGACTGTACAAATATGTACTGCATTTAGAGTGCGTGTCGACCCCGCGGCCGACCAAAGAAGCAATGCCAGGATGTCGCGAAGGCTCGATGATCGGATTTCCGGTTGCAATACGGAGTAAATGACCCCAAACATTATGTTAACATGGATGTGCTCCGCGATTCCGGGACCAACATTTGGTTTGGAGAACAATGATTCTGATTATATTACATAAAATACAATTCAATTACGTTTTCACTATTGATATAAAATTGTTTAAGGGGGCGAGTTGCACCAGCATATGATTAAATAGATTACAGACCGATCAAAGTTATATAATGGCGTCGTCGGTGAATCGATTCTATGGAATGACATCTGTCATACCATAGAAACTTGTCAAGCTTTCCATACACTGAGACTTTAACGAACCGCTTACGATTACAGACAGTTTGGTGCAACCCACCCTAAAACTGATCTGCCAAATAGCCTAAGCGAACTAATTACAACTACATATCATAATTCTCGCTAGCATTCTTTTGAAACACGATGCCGGTATTTTGGTCAGGTCCATATTAATATTTCTACTCGTTATCCCGCCGTATTGCACTGTAAAATGCGATCAGTAGGCTTGGGACAGTTGGGACTTTTGGTAGCATACCGTGGTTCTAGAATCCATGGTGTCGTCATATGTTAAAATATTTTCGAAAAATATCACAGCTGGATTTTTCTGAATAATATTTTGTTGTTCTTGGATCTATGGGTACGAAAAATCGAGAGTTGAATGCTACTGCTAGTATGTTATATCGTGGTCATACTCTTTATCTCTGAAGGATGTGTCCCTATTGAAGCTTAGGCGAATCCTGCAATCTGCTTTTTCCAAACCGCTGTCTCCGGTTTTTTGGCCGCGTGACCTATGAGATACTTAACCCGTCCATCGGCTAGGAGACTGGCCACGCGGTCGCATTCTATCAACTTTCCAGTTATCTGATTTTCTGTGGGCTACATGGCCAAAATGACAGATCTCCTTGATAACAAATACTCTAATTCGGATCCTGAAGGATGTCCTGTAGCATTTTTTAATTTCCCAGGCACGACCTCTGACGTAACAGAGAACGCCCGGATCGAGCAGTCTGTAGCGACCGAGATCCTAGACCGGACCCTGCATTACGAGGAGCGGGAGATGTACCGACAGTATGACGTGCTGACGTGCCACGCGGGCAAGATCGACAATCAGACTAATGCGCTGCTGGAGCACATGACGGACGAGATGCGGGATCATTCGGTGAGCCTCATTTTACTGTAGGACATAGAGGAATGACGTCTCCAGAATTTGAGGTGTCATTATAACATGCATGTTTGTTGGCATTATAACATCGCAAGCAAACACTGTCTACCAACATCTGAACACGACATTTTGCTGTTGTCCACTAGAATACCGTAGCCTGATCCCCCAGCGGAAAAAAAATCAAAATTAATTATTTTTTCATTTTAATTATTTTATCATCGGGTGCAAAGAAATCGAGCCACCCGTGCAACTTTCATGTTTGTTCGTTTTATGCAAAATCTGCCTATGGAAAAAGAAAAATTAGGATGTCGTTAGAAAGGTAATTTATTCAGCTATTAAATAAAGTTAATTTCATGATTAGGAACGTCGTCGTCGTTACGTAATTATGGGTAATAATTTTGCCCTATTACTAATGAGCCAATTAATGCACGTGTGGTTTGTGCCGTTTGGGAAGGTATAAAATGAAAAATTATCAGTAATTGCCCATCAATTATGGATTGAATCTCTACCTGTGACATTGCTCTCTATAAAATTTACCGGAAACTTGCTACCCCTGCTGAAGCCGCCCAAGCCGTAGCTCTGCTCCAAACCGGACTTGGCCAGCGTCAAGTGGCCCAACAACTGAATTTAAGCCGATCAGCAGTCCAACGAGTATTTAGCCTTTACAAGAAGACCCGGCACAGGCAGGGTACGGTCTACCTCAGAAACAGACGACCGCTTCATCGCCTTGACTTCTCTACGGACACGCCGACTCAATGCTGTTAAGCTACAGCAGAAACTGCAGGAAGTCCGGAATGTGTCCATAAGTCGATGGACCGTGAGAAGACGTCTCAAGGAACAAGAACTCACCCCACATCGTGCTGCCAATGGACCCAAGTTGACTGCAGCTCATCGCACAGCACGCCGTGTTTTCGCTCAAGACCATTACAATTGGAACCTTGAGCCATGGAAGAACTTGATGTTTTCTGATGAGTGTAGGATCTGTCTCTTTGGCAATGATGGAAGAGAAAGAGTCTTCCGAAAACCAGGAGAGCGATTTTCGCAGTGTTGCATCGAAGAAAGGGTCGCATATGGCGGTGGATCTGTCATGGTCTGGGCCGGTATTTCATTGGAGGCGAAGACCGATATTGTGTTCGTCGTAGGGCCTGATAGGCCTTACGCAGGAGGCTTAACTGCTGATCGTTATGTAGAGGAGATCTTAGCTGAACATGTGGTCCCGTTTGCAGGCTTTATCGTTGATCATTTTTTATTTATGCAGGATAATGCCAGGCCGCACACCGCCAGAATCACCAAGGATTACCTTAGGAGCGTCGATATTCCCGTCATGGATTGGCCTGCAAGAAGTCCCGACCTCAATCCAATAGAGCACCTCTGGGACGAACTGAAAAGGCGAGTTCGAGAAAAAAATCCAGTTCCTGAAACTCTTCGTGAGCTGAAAATCGCCGTCGAAGAGGTTTGGGCGGACATCCCTCAAGAATTCATCAGCAACTTGGTTAGATCCATGCGTAATCGCATGGACGCATGTCGCAGAGCTAGAGGAGGCAATACAAGATACTGAAACAAAAAAAAATTGTTTAATTTTCCACGCAATTTTTCCCTTTTTTTTTTGCGTTGCTACAATGCTAATTTGACATGAGTTTTGTTTTCCGCCCTAACTGTATGGAAAATTACCCGTTTTTCACCTGAAAATAAAGTAATTCGATAGAAAACAAAATTATCGTTCAAACTAAACCCCATTTTTCACATTTCCTTCGACAGTTTTTCCATAAAACAGAAATTGGAAAAAATATGAAGGTGGCTCGATTTCTTTGCACCCGAGTGTATTTAATATTATTATTTTCCTAGACTCTATAATTGCCGCTAGGTTCCCCTGGGTGATAGGGGTCAGGTGATTAACGTGGATAACGTGGAAATTTTTGAGCATCCTTGCATGTTAAGATGTACTTAGCATATGATGGAGACTGGCGAGACGGCATACTTAAGATCATTTGAGTAGGCTTTATTGCATCAAAGTACATTCAAAAAGCAACTCTACTGTCCAAGGTAAAATATTCCAATTCAATGACGGCCAGATTAATCAACCTTGTAAAAGACCGCAGCAAAAAAAAACTACTCGCCCTGTAACGCGGAGCGACAGATTTTAACACGCGCATTGCCGCGTCGGCAGTGTGTTGTTACTAGGCGTGTTTTCTATATAAATTGAGATTCTTGCATACAATGGTAAAATCTGCAGCCCCGCGCTACGCGACGGGGCGCGGTCTCCTTACTAAGCGTTGGATTCACCGACTTTCCCGACATATTTTAGGTAGGTACTTTTGGTTAGACGTGAACGTAACTCGGATATTTCACTTGCGCACAGGATTTTGCCCCAACAAGTTGTAGGAAGTAGGTATTTTTAGAGTTAGTATCGTCAGAACAGCGGAAGAAGTATTGTTTCGTTTTTTTTTTATAAAAACAAAAGGGTGAATTTCTCTCTCTCTTCACTCGTTCGCGAAAAAAGTATTCTTTAAGTTTAATCCGGGCTATATTACGTACCTACTCTATTTGTATCTATACTAAAATAAGGGTTTAGCTTTAATAAATTATTACCGTCAAATGCTGCAACTTTGCCAACTAGGGAAGGTAAGGTAGATACTAGTTAAAAAAAAAGCCAATGCACCTAGTTGGCAAAGTTGCAGCATTTGACGGTACTTCAAAAGAGAGAAAACGCTAACAGATCGTGACGTCACGCACGATCCTCGAGCGTGATAGTAAATGACAATCGTGACATATGAAGCTGCGTTTTGCGGAAAAGGGACAGAACATACCCCCTCTTAAAACTTTGGACACTTATAACTTTGTGATTAGCCTCTCGCGTTGCTTTTTTCTCCATTTGACTACATTCATCCTTTTACAAGAAAATACATTATTATTAATTATTTTAAGTAACCCCTTTAGCGGTTTTTGCTTACAAACATTCAAACTTTCGCAAATTATAATATTAGTAGGATTAATGTAAAGTTTTGTGTTTCCCAGCTGCCTGAAGTATCCCACATCCTTTCCGCCCACATGGACGCTGCTGAGCAAACTTGGCGTGCCGGGAACTTCGCTCCCTCTTTCGCCCAAGCCTCTCCCTCCGACGACGAAGCTGACGACAACGACAACACTCTCCAACCTGGCGACTCCTCTTTCTCAGACCTCGAAGATACTATCACAGACGACAATATCGCTATTAAAGTAGCTTTAAACGCTATTACGGAACAAGATGATTCAGGGATTGGATTCAATAATTCCAATGTTGAATACAGGTCTTTTAATGATGACGAGCTAGATGAGGATACGAATGAAGTCGTTGATAAAACAAATAATGGTCAAGCATGTCAAGATGCTAAAGTTGACGATGGTAAAGAAGCTGATGCAACCAGTTTCGCAAGTCTTGATACCAATCAACCAGCCAGTGACAATGATAGGGATCTGGATGTAACCAGTTATTTGTCTGGAGATGAGGAGGTGTTCGAAGATTGTATGGATCAGACCGTGATGGAGGACTTTGAGCGGGTTGACGAGACGTTTACTTTGGAAATGAAGATCGCTTTGGGGATTGATAGGGCTTCGGAAAAATAGGATGGCGGTTGCTATAGGCCGCTTCTGAGACGTGAGGAGTGCCGGGGCGCGACGGTAGTGGTGCCGGGCGGGGAGCGGGCGCTTCCTTCCGTCTCAGTTAACCCTTTGGTCGCCTGTCTCATCGAAGGAAAGTGACTCCTACACGCCAACTTCCATTAGTGGTATATTGTGAATATGAGAACCGTAGTTGAAAGCATGAACGTGACCTTGACAGCGAACGTCATTAAATGAAGAGACCGTTCTTGGAGCTCTGCCACGACAACACGCAATAACTTTAGGGGATTTTGGCACCCAAAGGCTAGCCCGACCTATAGTTAGCTAATCTAAAGTTTAGGAAAAATGGGTCAATTTACACGCGCACATTATTAATTTATTCCTTTGCACAAGTCGGTATAATTATAGATTCTATGTGACTTGGGGAAAAATATTATTTTGTATAACGATTTCTCTATTTCATATTTATTGAGTTCATCTAGGTATATCTCTTTCTTTTCATTTGAATCTCGAACGTTATTTATTCATATTTTTAACGTAAAACGGAACTAATTTAATATTTTGTTTAAGCCTTTGCCCATTATTTGAGATGTAGGTAGTTGTTTAGAATTTATGTTATGCCAATATAAGAAAAGTTTTGTTGGTACTTTTAGTTAATTATTTTAGAAATAAATTGTGGTTCTTGTTCAGGCGTTTTCTCTATTGCTTACGGGCGGCCAAGACATTGCGCGAATTACGGCGCGGCAAGCGTTTTACCCGTTCATTGCGCGGTCGAGACGCGCAACACACTGTGGTTAGTTGGGATCACACGCAATGCATTAGAAAAACTGCCGCCACCGCGCCGCGCAATGTCATGACCGAGCCGTTAGTCAGCTTACAATGTGGTGTAGTTTCCTAGTGGTAAGGTCGGTAGAACTTTCGATGGTGCGCCGTGTTGTTGTTGTTCATTTGTCTTTACTGTCAACGACAACAGGGATGATGACCAAGATTTCTTTATGATGTCATTCGAACCAGTTTTTGGAGGAACAAATGTTTGTATGGGAGCAACTACAATTAAAGAACATAAATACCCAAAAGGTTGAGACAAAGATTGACGTCGCTGGCGGCAGCGCAAAACGCTTCATACACAGAAGTATGACGTCACAATTGTACAAAGTAGTTGTATCGTTGTATGGAAAATCCGGTAAATTGTTGTTTCGGTCGCGAAATACCGCGTTTAAGTACATAGTTGTCGTACAATTTTGTTTCTATAAAAGCTTAAGGATTCTATTAGCAGCTTTAAATTTACTCTTGGACAAAAAAAAACAATTTTTGTAAACTTTCAGGATTCATATCATTTTATGATTATAATTATAAGTATTTTATAATTTATACTTTATTACGATAATTTGATGGTTTACTATTTAGCATCACTACGTTATCAATTTGAACATGAGGCATCATGTCTATTCCCAAGTCTGTAAAGGATCGGCAACGCGCTTGGTGGCAACGGCGGCACTCCCTTGGGAGTTGCAGTCCATAGCCCGCCGGACCATCTGTACCACAAATGGTACCTATGTATCCCATAAGTACCTACCATTGCACACACAATTTCATCTAACGAATAATCATTTATTTCGTAATTGACCAGTTTCGACGAAACCCCGCTGCGGGGCGCCTATTTCTGGATAGTTTGCCCTCCGGTCATCTGAAGCTACCTAACTAACCTTCGTAGTATTTGTGCAAGTGACGCCGGGTGTAATACTTGTACTTTATTTCCTGGCACTAGTGGGATAAATCAGTGTCATTTGTACCATCAATACTGCCCAATGGTACAGGAAGTCCGGCGGCGTCCAAAGGCATATACAAGTGAATTGTTATTAGCCCAGTGGTTTTATCGCAGACAAAACAGCAGACGTAAAAGTCAAAGAAAACGTTAGGGCTATGAGGGACTTTCAATAAAACGTGGCACTTAAAAAACTACAATATATATTTCGTTAAATAATCATTAAAATAGTTATTGCACCTATGTATAGTAATACCCAATAAACATATATGATATAAAAATAATTCATTCTCAACATTTATTTCAACTAACTGCATCAACAGGATATAAAAACTCATAATTGATGATATAAAGAATACAGGGTAAAAGAAAATTTATCAGGTCATAAAACTGATAATTTCATGACACTGGTTTTTTCCGTGACTATGGCACTGTATTTTATGAATACAGACTTACCAACTTATTCATTATAATAATGGTATGTATACACGAACATCATGATCATCAAGTTCCATATGTGGAACAACTAAAAAAACACTATGATAGGGTCAAATTACAGATTATTCGTATAATTATTGCGAGATACCACAAATAAGTTGGAAGTCCTGTAACCCTAGCTATTCACAAGTCCACACATTAAACAAATACGTGATACACAGACATGCAGGGTGAAACATAAGTCGGAAGCATAAGTTTTTGTTTCTATCGCAGTAATTTAAGGCAAATTCATTGCATTAACTCTATAAGCGAACAATTAAACTTGATTGATAATAATTTTATATAGCAAAAACACCAACCTTATGGTCACCTTATTCAACAAGACTTGGTGTGTGGCTTAAAGTGACAGATTAACGTAACAATTAGGGTCACCATGAGACTCGGTAAATTTAAAACTTTTTTTTTTAATTAACGGATTAACACACAACTGTTACGTCCACATGTTTAAACTAAAGTTAAACAATAGGAAACACATATTTCTGTTCACGACTTTCACCCTGTACAGTTTTCTCCTTTATAATCTAAAACTATTATCTGCGTAGATGTAGCAGAAATCATTCCAAAACTGACGAGATACAATTTGAAATACCCTAAGCTACGTTTAAGTGACCATTAGAGTAGGTTAGGTTTGTCTGAAAAGTACTGTTTATACTTATCTTCATCAATGAAACATTAGGTTAAAAGTCAGTCGGTTAACAAGGGAGAACCTTAGATACCACCGCACCACAATAAGGATGTTTAAAGGATGTTTAATCTATACAATAAGAGTGATTATACCCTGACAAATGTACATTGTAACACCGTACAATTGACACCATAAAACGTCTAGAATAAATGATTTTTAGCAACATTTAAACAATAAATAAAATAACTAACCGCCTAAACTTACACTATTGCATTCAACCATTATGAAATAAAGGTAAACGATTGAAGTGTAATATCCTGAATGATGTGAGGGTCTCCTATGTCAGGCCTGGTCTGGTTGTCAAGTGTAGAATCCCGATATTTAAACAGCATTTAATTTACAGACTACCAACACAAATTGATCTTTACCTTTATTTCAATTTGATCGTAATCAGAATTATAGTAAAATTTACAAACAATTTTATTTTTGGCATATTTACACTTCCATGTACTTAGTTTTAATAATTGACTTCACATTTTTTCTTATTTCATCTAATAAAGAATTGATGAAGTAATTCATTTAACGTAACATGTTTAATAAATGTTAAAATGAATAGGTAGATCATAGTCGTGATTTCTAGAAAATAAAATATAAATAATGTTACTAGATAATGTGATGGTAGTGTTTTCTTGCGAATTGTGATAAATAAGAATAATTAGCTAACGATATGCTAAGTGAGTGAATTAAACTTATATATATTATATTTCATGATAAAAATGGCGTTACCTTCAAGGTAAATACCGAAGATTGTTTAACAAATAACATAGTTATTAAAAATACCCCCGAAACAACACATAGCTAGCAGTCACGACAGACAACTTTCGATAAAAAAAACGCTTTCAAATCAGTTCTTCAGTTTGGCAGCTACGATACCACAGACAGACACACATACACATATTAAACGTATAGCCCTCGTGACAACCGGGGGTTAAAAAAAACCAACATCTGTTATTCGGTTATGAGATCTCTACCACCAGGGGTCCATTACATAAATGATTGAATTGGAATATATTTTGCATTTGTCGCGCGCGCTTTTCAGCTGGGCTAGCACAAATGACGCCACGACAAGTTTATAATGCATAGTTTGAGTAACAAAAAGCAATCGGGGTCTTTTTTCTTTTTGCCGACTATGAACCGACGCTTTTCTGGTTTTTTGGTTTTTGAACTATCGATAAATGTGGTGCGATAAAAAAATGCATCTGTTTTTTTCATAAGGACTAATAAAAGTTTCCTTTCCGGCCAATATGTTTTTTTTTTTAAATAAATAATGTGACTTAGTGGACTCTTACACTGGAGACATTTTTGTTTACTACTCTAGTAAAAACAAAGAATCCTGGTTAGAGAAAGTGACAGATTAAATCAATGATGTTATATACAAAAGAGGTAGATAGGTTATAAGCGCTACCAAAGCACACTAAACTGAGTCTATTGCACCAACTTGCCTCAGTTTCGCGTCGTCAATGGAAACGTATGCTCAGATTTTTACACACGGAATTTCGTATAGATAACTCTTTTCTATATTACGTCATTGGATTCAATAATATGACTCAATAATATGGACGTGTATTGGCACATTACAAAGCCATACATCCATACTCTAATGAGATGCCGTAATAAGAACACAGCCAGGCAATTGCCGGTAGAAAAGAACGACCCAATCGCAGACTCGCCCGCGACGCGTCTTAGTTGTGCGCCTGATGCACTTATCAGCGGCACTTCAGGTCCGGTGCAACGAATACAAAATCAATCCGAATTCGAATCGTGTCTGGAATATATGCCCTGTACTTGATAATGCAATCATGACAGTTATTTTTAAATTAACATTATAAATGTATATTTTGGGTTAAACCTTCAAGCTAGGCCAAAACTTTAGGTTGACTCAGCTGTCGTAGCTTGAAGCCAACATTTGTTCCATATACGGAACACTGGTCTAATTAAAATGATATAGACGGGAAATAAATAGCTTACTATTCAAATTGTTACAGCCCGATAAGCCGCTATTTGACCCAGAGTCACTGTAAACGTGGTCAAAAATAATCTTGCCGGGCTAAATATATCTTAATTTAAATTGAATGGTTTCCCCTTCACTTTCAAAGGCAAGTTTTTTCCTAATTCAGGAGTAACAAATTACTAAGCAACTATGTAAAAAATAAAAATATTTTAATATTGTGATGAGTAGTGATGTTTAGATATTATATGTGATATAAACATACTTCATTTACAACCATAAAATATAAGGGCGAATGTCCACCAGAGATGTGCGAAGCTGTCATCATCATCTTGCCGGTTGTACGCTAAAGGAGCCCGGGGCCCACTTTGACGCCTAAATCCAAGACAATAGTTTTACGAAAGCGACTGCCATCTGACCTTCCAACCCAGAGGGAAAACTAGACATTGTTGAGTAATGTGTTTTCATATATGTGACGCCTAAAGCAAGCATGCATCTCCGCAGATCTCTGATGTAGTGCAGGCTCCAGTGAGACGTTCGTTTGCAAAAATTGCGGACCGCAAAATGTGTTTTCTCAAACTTGCAATGAAATGTTGACGTGACTTACTGCAAATTAGGTTCGGAAATACTACGTATCCGGTGCGATGAGTGAAGATGATATGTAAAGGAATTTCATACAGCCTTACACACCTAGGCCTGTAAAGCAACCTTCTTTTGTTTTCAAACGGAGGGAGCGGCGGCGGCGGTGCAGGCGGTGCACGAAGAAACGTATTATTTATAAAACAAATTGACTACTTTTTATTATTATTTCATTGCAAGTTTGAGAAAAGCACTATACAAATCTCGGCGAGAAACGGGGTTGCCGGCCGCGTATCCCTATCCGGCCTCGCTACGTCTATATCTACTTGGCCTGCAACCCTTCGTTTCCCGGCCTCTATAGTAATGTACTATTTAATTTGTCTACATGAGATCATAGACTTTATAAAAAGCCATGTTGCCGCGAGCACGGTCCTTTGTCATTTACTCCCTACCCTTACTGATAAACAATTTTTATTAAATGTGTAAAAATAATGATCGCAAAAACTTGTAACAAAATCAAACGGTTTCATGCATGTGTAAGCAATTTATTTGGAACTTTCGTATTTTTTCATCAAAATAAAACTTTTCTATAGCTGTACTATGAAGGGGGGAAAGGGACCACAAAATTGGATGTCTGGGATCTATACAATATATTATTATATCAGAAGTCTGAATGCGGTCCGCGTTTTTTGCAAACGGAATTTCACTGAGAGCCTGGTCTAATGGATATTCACCTTAATTCAGAACCCTGATATGTGTTCTACTCCACCCACCCTTAATCACCCGGCATGGTGTTTCAAGTCAAATATCTCCATCAGCAGAGGCTCTATAGGATTCACGTCCAGGTACACGCCAGTGACCTCCTCAGCTAGTTTGCGAAGTTCCAGAATCTTCTGTATCAGCTTCAGGAAGGTGGATTTCGCTTCGCAGCCTGGATATACGCTTTCTAGGTAGCGACGGAGTAGGTAGTAGTAGGAGTTCTGTTAATAAAGAACGAAATAAGTTTAGAGAGGTAGGGTACAGTCGAGTTCTGCAATGTCTACACAGACCTTTCAAAAATATCTATACAGAGACTTTATTGTTACTGACATAAGAAACATACAGCGGAATGTGAAATACTGAGGAACTACGTCCACCTTACAGAACCATAATAACATCATTCATTACTTATACTAGTGTGGTGTGTTCTGGTGGCGAGTATGATGGTCGTCAGAGCTCCCATGGATCCATTGCATTGAGAATAGGGACCTTTGTCGATACCTGTCAACACAGCGGACCCTTAAATCCATAAAAACTCGGCAATTTATTTCGCTGTGTGCCCAAACAAAAATCGCTTGTGTTTCGTCCAAAGGCCACAGTGTCTGCTCACCATGAAGCCGTATACTTGTTTCCCGCCACGGTGTCTATTTAAATCGGACGTATGCTCGTTTGCCACGGTTGTCTACACTAATATTATAAAGAGGAAAGATTTGATTGTATGTTTGTGTGAATAGGCTCCGAAACTACTGGACCGATTTGAAACATTCTTTTACCATTAGAAGCCGACATTATCCCTGATGAACAGGCTACTTTTTACCGCCGGAAAATGCTTCATTCCTACGGGAAAACGGGTAATCCGTGCGAAGCCGGGCCGGGCAGCTAGTAGTAAATAAACATAGGAACTCGCCTGCTCCAGTTTGATGACGTCCTTATGCACGACCTTGGCGCGGTCGGTGGTGAAGAGCAGTATGGCGGACATGACCAGTATGATGTGCTCGTCCTGCCGCCAGCGCGCGTCGAACGTGCGGATGAAGGAGTCGTGCGAGCGGTAGATGTTGCCTTTGGCCAGCTTTAGGACGTCCGTGCGTATGCAGCCGAATTGCTCTTGGGAATGGGGCACCTGGAAAAATAGTTTTTTCATTCAATTGGTGAAAGGTTCTAGGAAGATATCCCTTAGATAAGTTTGCCTTTGGATTATTATGTGTGACATGTATAGGCCTTAAGCTGTTGGTTTGTCCACTAAAGTGCTTACAGACATACATACGTCATTCGGATAGTTGTTCCAGATTTGGAACAAAAAAATTCAAAAATTTGTTCACTGAAATTTGAATCATGTAAATCAGAAAATAGAAAAGCGTGTTCTAAAAACAATATAAATGCGACTTTTAATGTGTTATGCGCATACAATACAAGTATTTGACCAATGACTGCAATTCGTAACGTGGGTCAAAAAAAGCGTAAATTGGACAGTTCCTCAGATACCGTATGTTTCATAATGTGGACTCCTGACACTCCAAGCAGATCCTACAAAATTGGTTTATAATTCGTCAGAATTAATAAGCGGTTATGGAAACGGATAAAAAGTTACCGGGGAATCAAAAAAATACAACCAACCCACGTACAAAAATGACACTGAGAGAGAGAGAGAGAGAGAGAGAGAGAGAGAGAGAGAAAGAGAGAAAGAGAGAGAGAGAAAGAGAGAGAGGGAGAAAGAGAGAGAGATTCAAATAATTAAGCGTATCAATGAAACGTTACCTTCCACTGGTTGCCTTGGCCGTCATACGTCATGGTACTTCTAAGTATCATCATCTCTATGCAGCCTCCTTTCAAGAGCGCCACCTATAAAGAAATAACACACGATATAATTTTAATTAAATCTCTGCTCAACACAGTAAGTCAATGAAATAAAATACATTTAATTATGAAAATGAAATGAAAAATCTCCTAATGGATACGCAGAGCCTTAGTGCTATACGAATTGTATAGTACAGAGACATCTCTATAGTGAGGCTAGCTACCCTACAGCCTACAGCAGGCTTATTATTTTATAGGAACGCGATATTGTACAGACAATGGCATAGGCTTGATAATTTTCTATACTCTGTTTTTAGGGTTCCGTAGTCGACTAGGAGCCCTTATAGTTTCGCTTTGTCTGTCCGTCCGCGGATAATCTCAGTTACCGTTAGCACTAGAAAGCTGAAATTTGGTACTAATATGTATATCAATCACGCCGACAAAGTGTTAAAATAAAGTGTTTTTTATTTTATTAGGGTACCTCCCCTATCGTAACGTGGGGAATGTTTTTTTTTTTTCAATTCAACCCTAACGTGTGATATATTGTTGGATAGGTATTTAAAAATGAATAGGGGTTTGCTAAAATCATTTTTGATAATGTTAATATTTTCGGAGATAATCGCTCCAGAAAAAAAAAAAGTGTCCCCCCCCTCTAACTTTTGAACCATAAGTTTTCATAATATGAATAAAATCTCAAAAGTAGAACTTTATAAAAACTTTCTAGGAAAAATATTTTAAACTTGATAGGTTGAATAGTTTTTGAAAACAATTACAAAGTATTTATACTAAACGGGACTTAATCGCGTATAATTAACTTATTTTATTTACCTCACTGAGGTCTCCCGACGTTTCGGATGTGTTAGTATAAATAATGTGTGAGAAGCGTGAAAGTTTAAATCAATATATAATTACAAAGTCTACGGAACCCTACACTGAGCGTGGCCCGACACGCTCTTGGCCGGTTTTTTTACACTATAGAGTATTTATATTAATTTCATTCATAATATTACATTGCATTATAAATAAATTGATGTCAAAGTCAAAGTATTTATTTCAATCTATAATAATAAATACTATGGTCGTCAGCACGGCTAGCACGCGACGGCGCGCGAGCTCTCTCGATTTTTCTCGCACTATCCGCCTCTCTCTTATTGGAACACTTAGAACAAGAGGTAAAATGCGACAAAAATCGAGAGTATGTCGCGGCCGTCCCATGATAGACGTGCAGAGATACAAATAATAGGTATTAAAAATTGTATAATACAAGAACACCGAACGAACTCCCCAGCTGCACTTCATGAATTCGTCCGTGCAGTATATTGTATTTTATTGAGACATTACTGCGCAAGAAAAAAAATATAACTCACTTTATACTCAAAATAAATTAGTTTGGTCTCTGCTTTAATGAGTTACTCTATTATGTTATGTTCCATATTTGGCACAATTATCAGTCAGCCTTCCTACGTGTACACCTATAACGCAACTGGCCAAACCTACAACGCTACTGTACCCCATGTAATAGAGTTTTAAAGAGTAAGTTTGGCCTAGCCAGCCACATCAGAGCTCACAATAGGGCAAATCAGAAATTGCTAGGGTCGCCGTCATCGAAATCGATGAGGAGGACTATATATATATGTTCATTCAATACTATTTTTTTTTATTGAAAATTCCGTGAATCTACCTGGTCTTCCTCGCACATGTTCTTAAAAGCGTTGATCTTCTTCGCCATCTTGATGAACCGCCGTATTGCTATGGCGGTAAGGTTCACAATCGTGACTAGTCGCGGGTCGTGCATGCCGCCATCGTCCTGGTAACAATATCAATGACATGATAATCTTTACTAATATACAAAGAGGTCTGTAATGATCGACGTTAAATAGGGCGCCGGCAACTGTCATCATCATCATCATCATATCAGCCGAAAGACGTCCACTGCTGGTCATAGGCCTCCCCAAAGAGTGCCACAATGACCAGTCCTGCGCCACCCGCATCCAGCGGACTCCCGCGACCTTTACCAGATCATCAGTCCACCTTGTGGTTGGTCTACCCACGCCGCGCCTGCCGGTACGTGGTCGCCACTCGAGAACCTTTCCGCCCCAACGGCCATCGGTTCTACGTGCAATGTGCCCCGCCCACTGCCACTTAAGTTTAGCGACTCGGAGGGCTATATCGGTTACCTTGGTTCTGCTGCGGACAGCCTCATTGCTGGTGCGATCACGCAGAGAAACTCCCAACATGGCCCTCTCCATAGCCCTTTGGGTGATAGCGGCAGCTGTCATTGCATAGAAACTTGCCAAACTTTCCATACTATCAGATTTTAACGAATACTGCTTACGATTACAGATGGTTTGGCTAGCCACCCTTAGTTTGTATGAAGGGGGTAATCTATTTTTACTACGACGGCGGCAAACAAGCATACGGTCTGCTTGATGGTAAGCAGACACCGTATTCTATGTAAGCTTGTCATTCCAAAGCAGTCACAAGCGCGTCGCCGGCCCGTTATTGATTCGGAGTGTTGTTCCAGATTTGGAACAAAGAATGCCAAGATTTTGAATCATGTTTTTCAGTTTTTTTTATTTATTAACATAAAATACAGATACTTTTTCTGAAATTGAATTAAATAAAAGAAATGCGTCTTTAAATGTGATATGAAAAGTCTAAATTCCATTCAAACTGCGCGTACATTGGGCGGCACTAGGCCGAGTATTTGATATATGACTGTCATTTGTCACATAGGTAGTTGCACCATTTCTTGTTGTAACCAAGCGTGGAGACAAGGAGACAATGTTTCTTAGATAAATGTTCCTAAAGGCGGAATCAGACGGTTCACTCGGATGAATGTTCCCTCGAGTGATTCATTCTTTTTTCTTTCACTCAATGTTCACACAACTCAGGTAAAATGACATATAAATAAACATTCACTATTCTAGGCGGAATCAGACGGTTCATTTTTCCTTTATTTTTATGTTTCATTCCGCACCTTTCACCCGAAGTGACACGTCTGATCATGAAGTAAACCAAAAGTGCCGAATGAATTCACTAGTGAACGTTCTTTCCGTGTTTAGACCGTTCATTTTTCGGTCATTCGGAGTGCGAGTGAAAGATGCCGAATGAAAATATCAAACATTGTTGGATCGGTTCACTAGTGAATTCGTTCGGCACTTTTGGTTCACTTCATGATCAGACGTGTCACTTCGGGTGAAAGGTGCGGAATGAAACATAAAAATGAACGAAAAATGAACCGTCTGTTTCCGCCTTAATATGGACTTTTGACAAGCTAAGGAGATTGGTTGAGAGAAAGAGCAATTGAGAGAAAGAGCAATTGAGAGAAAGAGAGAGTTGATCTTCAAAAAATTTGACGTAAGTATGAGCAATTCAAAAATTCTAAATCATTTATTTCGGACTCCATAATCCATAATTTGTTAGTAACAATATATTTACTTAAGAACTAGTGTTATTAACAGGTAACTTAAAAGCTAACTAAAATCGGCAATGAAAAGTTACCTTCCACTGGAACCACATATCCGATTACATAAAATCTTTCACCTGTGTATAGAGTGGACTTTGTGGATGGATATAGGCTATGTTTTATTTCCCGGGTTTGCCTGCGTTATGTGCAAAAGGCGGGAGAAGCCGCATGGGCAGTGGGTTACGGTTACATGCGGGATGCACCAAACCGTATGTAAATCGTAAGCGGTGTTTAGTTCCAGTTCACTCTTACACTGGTCATTTCTGTCCTGTCTGGCATATCAGACGAGGGTTGAATACATGTAGGTTAAAAGGTTTACTAATGTTTCGGCGAAAATTATTTGGCAAATGTTTAACTCCCAAACTATTTTTCCCATATTTTTATTTGGTCGAAGGTTTATTTCCCAACTCAACGTTTCGCACTGATATCATTTCTCAACGAATGAATTGATAAATTATTGTTAGGCAAATTATTACCTGGGATTTTTTTAATACGTCATTTATGTATTCGTCAAATGTATTGATTGGCATAACATACTTTTAGCACTGATATCATTTCGCAACTATTGATTTGATAAATTATTACCTGGGATTTTTTTAAGATTATTATATTATATTATAAGATTTTTTTATGTATTCGTCAAACGAACGAACTACGAACTAGAGTGCCATAGTTTTGTTTGTGCGGACTGATAATCTCCAGCGAGTCGACGCCACCCCGCTGCGCGGGGTGTCTTTTTCTGGTCTGAGGGACACAAGTGAACCCTAACCTAACCGACCTAAGACAGTCCGCTTATGACGAGCCATTTTTGTCTGCCCTGATAATCCGCGTCCAGAATAGTGCTCCGCGCCTCAGTATTTCTATGACCTTTGAAGCGCTCTAAATGGTGCCATGTTTTTGGTTGCCCAAACGTCATTTGACGATTTGTTATGTGCCTAAGCAAATCATTTGCTTCATAATCATTTGCCACATAAAAGTTTGTTGAAGTAAAATTTAGCAATATAAACATTTTGCTAAATGAGAAAACTGCGAAGTTAAGTTATGCCAACAATTGGTTTGCCAAATGAAAATTCTGCGAAAAGTTGGTTGCCATGTGAAATTCTGCGGAACATATTTCGCCGAAAAGGCAGAACCCCAGGTTAAAACGATGTGTAAGAGCTATCGTGGGGTTGAGTCGTTTACAAAGCTGCAAGCCATATTTCAAAACGCTATAACTGCTGACTTATCCTTGCCTGATATTTGAATGTTGCCTATTTGTTACGAGTAACCCAAACCTATTTCAATTGCAAAAGCCAGCACAATGAGCAATCCTTCGGCCAAGGAAACCGCAGGTGTTTATAAACAAATGCTCAACAGCTTTGATGCAAAAAAATGTTCCAATAATGGCTCCCAAATTGTATAACAAACTCCCAGAAGCATGGCAAAATGTGACTGTAACAAGGTTTAAAAGTAAAGTTTTTAAGTTCCTCTGCGAAAAATGTTATTATAATGTTATAGAGTTTTTAAAAGATGATAGCGTGCCGTTGTAATTCTATTTCTGTTTACCTGTATATATACTTCAAACGAACTGTCAATTATTTATAAACTATTATTAATTGTTAATTTCGTATGCCAAAATGGCTCATCATGACTGTACACAACACAGTTAATAATACCTATCAACCTGTGACGACGAAATGAAGAATATTTGTATTTGTTAACATAATTACCTTGAGACTAGAGGTACAGTCGGCAGCGACGAGCTGCGAAATATCGTCGTCTATGGGCGCATGTAGCGCCTTGTTGGCTACTATCAACTCATTCAGCTTCGCTCGCTCCACCTGGAATAAACGATAAACTATATAACCGGCCGAGTACATATAGACGGATAGTTATGAGGCTGTCAACCATTTTTGAGAAAAAACAAGAGATGTACCGACTAGTCGCCGACTAGTCGGGAAAGCCGACTATCCGGCCTCATTTGTAGTCGGCGACTAGTCGGCTAAATGTGCCGATTAGTCGGCACTTTATGGATCACAGGAAAACGAGACATAGAATAAGTAAACTGCCATTAATACTAACAAATACACGGTTCAACTCACGTATTCAATGTCACTACGGAAGACATGTTAAAAATGTGTGTTAATGTGTTAAATTCGATTAAACTGCCATTTTTTACCATTCGTTTTATATTTTACTCAAATACAGATTTATTATCACATTTGGTACTTTGAACGCATGCAGACAGCGCGACGGCATAGCGAAACGAAGTTACCCGATCGCACCCGAGCTTAGCCGAAGTCCACGTTCGGCCTAGCCGACTAGTCGGCCGATTAGTCAGCCTTCTAGGCGGCCGACTAGTCGGCTAGCCGGCCAAACCCATAGTCTCTAGTCTCAGTCATCTCTAGAAAAAACCTTTTGGTTTATTTTATTTATACAGGGTGAATTCTAAATCGTGAATCGTAATATTTTTTTTGAAGTCTATACATAGTTAACAATAACTTACAATGCTTTTAAACCTAAATTAAGTACGTTTTTATTTTGCCCACTTTTAATTTGATTTATCCTAATTTTTAAAATCTCGTGGTCACCCTACATTTATGTTTCGCACTTGTCATGAAAATTTCAACATTAGATATCCAACCTCCTAATATTGAGGTTGGCTGGATAGAATTTTGGCATGTTTTGTCAATAATGTCAACATCGTCGACATTGTCAACATAAGTATTTAAATCGTATTTACTCATAAAATAATTCAGTTTTATTACGATTAATGGTATAAAAATGCCTCCACCGTATCCGTACACGAACATACAAAGGTTTGATATGGTATCTTGGTACGCTCAGACTGGCAGAATTGATCAAACGCAAGAACTATTCGGAAGAAGGTATCCTGAGTCGCCGGTACCGAGACAAAATTTAATTATGAGGATGGTGCAAAACTGTTTCTTTTTTATGTGAGTAAACTAAAGGAAAATTTTATGAGTGTTTAAATAACAAACTGCACAATGCATTTAATGCATGATATTGATAAGATAACCTTTGCACTTAGGTAAACATTGCGTTGCAAGTCACGTGACTCGTGTAGGATGACCAAGGCGGATGACAAGTGGGGACGCACTTTCTGGTTTTGTTCATAATTAATTAAGCGGGTCCTTAATTGTAATTAACACTAGTGCTCTGTAATAGTCTTAAGTAGCTTTACCGGTAAACGTGGTTACGATTCACGATTTAGAATTCACCCTGTATATCTGTTTAGCCGGCAATACCTTAGCCGGGCGATTTTACAGAAAGTTGTAGTCAAGTGTAAAAATATGGGTGCATACTAGTAACTCATATAATTTTCGATTTTCCGTTCCGTTACCACCATACAAGCTTAGTAAGGAAACGGTAACGGAATGGAGTAAACAATCTTGGGACACTTTTTTTCTCGTATAACATTCAAAAGTGCTCTCGATTCTGTGTAGAAAAAACTCAATTACATCAAAATTAAAAAAAAAGTCGAGTGTACAATTCCGTAAAATGGCCAACCAGTAATACCTATTTTCCCGGCCTGTATGTATTATTATAATAAATAAATAGTACATTACTACAGAGGCCGGGAAGAAAGGGGTTGCCGGCCGAGAACATATAGACGGATAGTTATCAGGCTGGCAACCCCTTTTCACGCCGAGGTATGTATAGTGCTTCTCTGAAACATGCAATGAAACAAATAAAAAGAACTCCAAGGAATCAAACTTTAATTTTCATGGCTGAACGCCGTGATGCTGTGCCCCAAATTGTGGAATGAAAATTAAAAAAGATCATCTTGCAGGCCTAGCCTCAAATTTTTTATGAAATGCCATTACGGATCTCTCGTCTCGCTGCGCCCGAAACGTGACACTTCGAAGCCCATTATGGAGAACACAACATCAATATTTCATTGCATGTTTGAAAAATATATATTATAATAAATGTATTATTATTAACCTTAATATTCTCGTGATGGCTACTTGGTAAGGTGTTCAACACGGCCTGTATTAATAAAAAAATCGTATAAATACCTCGTTGAGTTCCCTAGAAGATCCACTGCAGCTTTTGACCGAGGAGTATGCTTCAAACTCTAACTTGATCGCTTCACACAGTATGGACTCCATAGAGTTCGGCTCTATCCTGCAATTGGTAAAAAAGGGTTAGGTTTTGATCGCCATATATCCTCATTACTCGAAAACCATTCCGCCCCAACGGCCATCGGCAAGACCACGTACCGGAAGGCGCAGCGTCGGTAGACCCCCCACAAGGTGGACTGATGACCTGTTACAGGTCGCGGGAGTCCGCTGGATGCCGCAGGACCGGTCACTTTGGCACTCTTTGGGGGAGGCTTTTGTCCAGCAGAGGACGTCTTTCGGGTGATATGATGATGATGATGATATGCTCATCCTCAACGCTAGGAGGCGTTTTTCCCGGTTGTTGCTTAAAAGAGCCCGGGGTCCGCTTTGACACCTAATCCCAAGCTCTGGTATAGGCACTAGTTTTACGAAAGCGACTGCCATCTGACCTTCCAGCCCAGAGGGAAAATTAGACCTTATTGGGATTAGACCGGTTTCCTCACGATGTTTTCCTTCGCCGAAAAGCTAACGGTAAACATTCCGTACATAAGTTTCTCATTGGGCACGAGCCGGGATTCGAACCCACGACTGCCGCTTGACAGCCTGAACTACTAGGTTACCGTAGCTTGTACAGACAGAGGTGTCTGTGAAAAAAAAAACATTTCACAATTTTTTATTTTACTTGCATCGTTTGTTTGAGTCAAATCTTGTAATTAGATTCCGTGTCATTAGATTCCTATCATTAGTCATTATGATAACATTATTTTCTCAAACATGCTCGGAAATGTACGCGTTAATATCACGAAATGAAGACGTGAAGTTTCTTGTTTATGGCTCCCTACATTACTTCTTGGCCTTACGCCAAGAAGTAATGTATGAAAACCCTAAGTAAAAGCATTATTGTCCGCTACTCTAACTTTTTAAATTTGCTTACTAATATTAAACTGACAAAGGAAAATTTACATACTGCCAACCAACACTAGACACTGTAAGCATACTTGCTGCATAAAAAAAAAAAAAAATCTATGGTACTATACTTTATGTGCGGTTAAACATGGTGCTCGAACGGCTTGTTCAAATGGCATGTTTAAAAAATAAAAAAGGCGCAAATTACCTATTATTTAATTGATTACCTAGTATTTATTTTGATTTTAATATTTCCTCACATCGTTTGAGAAAAGTACTATACAATCCTCGGCCGGAACAGGGATTGCTGGACTCGTTGTATCCGGCCTCGTCTACGACTCGGCCGTCTACCCCAATCTCGTCCAGCAATCCCTTACTTCACGGCCTCTGCAGTAATCTACTATTATTAATACGTAAGCACAATGTTAACACCCTAGCGACAAAGATCTCAATGAATAAATGAAGTGTGCAATAAAATATAATTGGAAATAAAAACTTATACATATGTAAGCGATATCAATTGAGCAATGAACTCACATTACGCTTTATTTGTTTTAGTTTCTTACACAAATAGTACTAACATTTTTGCGAGCGTAAAATATTTAGGTCAGTTGTCAATTTGCCGAGTAATATCTTATCTGTCGCGTAAATTTAACCTTCGATAACACTTTAACATATACTACAGACTACAGTTTCTCAAATATAATAAAGGCATTATCCTCTCTCGATTATGACCCCAAAATAACTTTGATGAATTAAAAAACCCAATATCTGTAATACGTTAAAAAAAACTTAATCATCATTTCTTTCCACAATATTTGCTCAGATGAAGATGGCGCAATAAGAACGCGATTAAATAAGACCCAGTAGGTAATCTGGTCATAAATATCATCATTTACTTCCACAATATTTGCTTTAATGATGACGAAATAATATTATATACAGGGTGTAATCGTTAAGTGTTTACAGGCCATAATTCCGTAAATACAGCAGATATCAGAAAACTTCTAAAACTAACTTTATCTATTTAGAAAATGTTATTATTGTAATTTTACTCGTTGGGTAACGTACTTTCGATATCAGTTAGAAGTTTTCTGATATCTGCTATATTTACGGAATTATGGCCTGTAAACACTTAACGATTACACCCTGTATACCCGGCTGAGTATGAGAGCAGTGTCTCAATACGAGAGTATATATGACCAGTGTGTGTTGCCAGTGATGGCATATGGCACTGAAACGTGGTCGCTTACTATGGGCCTCATAAGAAGGCTCAAATTCACCCAAAGGGCAATGGAGAGGGCTATGTTGGGATTTCTCTGCGTGATCGCATCAGAAATGAGGCTATCCGCAGCAGAACCAAGGTAACCGATAATATAGCCCTCCGAATCGCTAAACTTAAGTGGCAGTGGGCCGCTTGGACGAAAGGTTCTCGAGTGGCGACCACGTACGGGAAGGCGCTTGAAGCCTAGTCTTTGGATGGGTGACCGCCTGTTGTTTGAGTGGTTAATACAAATGAGCGCTTCCGTGCTTTGGAAGGCACGCTAAGCAGTTGATCCCGGCTGCTGTCTATGACAGTAGTCGTTAAGCCGAGTTAGAGGCCTTCGGGCGGCTTAAGAACTTCTAACAGTCGAGTTGCCCACTCACTTGACAAAGGGGGTACAACTGTTACTCGCGTCCGCAGGAGCTACCTAAGCTACAACCCTGCACGTGTCCCCTGGGTGGTACTAAAGAGTGACAAACTTTATAGGCCAAAAATAATGTATGCCATACGATTTAAAAAAAATACCGGAAGGCGCGGCGTGGGTGGGTAGGCCCCCCAAGGTGGACTGTAAAGGTCGCGGGAGTCCGCTGGATGCCGGGGGCGCAGGACTGGTCATTATGGCACTCTTTGGGAGACGCCTATGTCCAGCAGTGGACATCTTTCCGCTGATATGATGATGATGATGAGTATGAGTAGGTGGTGTCGTGTTCCTGTTAAGTAAGGTCGCGATAGCAACCGCTCCCGACGATCCGCTGCGTTGAGAGTGAGGGAGTGGGGCTAGCCTTGTACTATATTTGTCTCTTGCTGTCACAAGCAGTAAAAGAAATCCGTCCAAACGTCCAATACGACGCATTCACACGACACGCGTAGTAAACTTAATTGCAAGGGGTAGTCGGCTGTTCATAAGTCCGTGTGCCGCCCGTGCGCCTCAGATAACTCGTTTTAAAGTTTAGATAGGTCTTAAGCGACGCTAGTCGTTCCCGACTTTTAACCCCCGACGCAGAGGGTAAAAGGGTGTTATAAGTTTAAAGTGTCTGTCTGTGTATCTGTGTATTTGTCTGTGGTATCGTAGCTCCAAAACGGATGGACCGATTTGAATGCGGTTTTTTTGTGTCATAGATAATTTTATCCCGAGTGTTCTTAGCCATGTTTTATGAAAATCTGAACAGCCGTTTTTGAGATATTGGACTTTGAAATGAAAATGTCGGGGTTTTTTTTGATGAGACAAGAGTGCTTACCGTTCCACATCCTGCAGTATGTCCCTAGCCTTGTTAATGTCAGGGTTGCTGGTGGATGGGTATCGTAGCTCCCAAACGGATGGACCGATTTGAATGCGGTTTTTTTTGTGTCATAGATAATTTTATCCCGAGTGTTCTTAGCCATGTTTCACGAAAATCTGTTCAGCCGTTTTTGAGATATTGGACTTTGAAATGAAAATGTCGGGGGTTTTTTTTGACGAGACAAGAGCGCTTACCGTTCCACATCCTGCAGTATGTCCCTAGCCTTGTTGATGTCCGGGTTGCTGGTGGATGGGAGGTCCTCACACATGTGCAGTGCCTTAGCTTCTCTGTTTAACACGTCTCCATTCGTTAGTATTGATCTGAAATCACAGTATGATTTAATGCTTAAAAAATCGGTATCAAAAAGCTCTCTAAACTTGAAACTGCGTTAGCAAAAAACTACCTACGTCATCATTTGGAAGAGTGTCAGTGTCGGTTTTATTTTTCATTTTTATGGCAATTTTAAGGTTATTTTTTTGGAGTCTAATGACGGTTTCAATTATAGTCAAACCGAGGGAGGGAATGGAGCATTGTATATGAATACAGAGGTAACTGAATTTTCGAAAAAAAAGGAAAAATAAACTTTTATCAATGAATCCTTATATTAAAAAAAAAACTAAATGAGAAAGTAAACGTTATTTATGGTATTTGTTACTTCTTCACGCATAAAGGTGAACGAATTCTGACGAAGCTTTTTAGTAATATAGCCTATACACCACCATAAGATATCTATAGTAATCCATGCTAATATTATAAATGCGAAAGTGTCTGTGTTTGTTTGTCCGTCTTTCACGGCAAAACGGAGCGACGAATTGACGTGATTTTTTAAGTGGAGATAGTTGAAGGGATGGAGAGTAACATAGGATAGTTTTTATCCCCGTAATCATCCCCTAAGGGGGTGAAATGGGGGGGTAAAAGTTTGTATGGAGCTGCGATATAAACGAGTTCCACGCGGACGGAGTCGCGGGCAGAAGCTAGTAATTTATATATGTATGAAAAAGCTAAGTATAGTCATATATAATTTTTTTCGATCTATGCTTATTTTGCGAGTCTAATGTTTTGCATGTAAAAAGAAACAATGCCATGTAGGTTAACAAAATATTCCGTGAACGTACAATACTTTTTCTCTGCATATCATTCGAGTTTCGACCAGTTATTGCTAATATTATTAAATAATGACAGAGTAACTCACAAAGCCACCGAACTGATATGGATGAAATTCGTTTGTACCTAGTTCTGGAGAACGAAATAACATTATTAACCCGGAAATCAACCTCTAAGGTAAAACCCAGTTTAACGCGGCATATGCGCGTCACGCGCACTGATGTACCGCCGATTACCCCGATGTGCGCTTAAGTTTATTGTAGTGCGAATATGTCGCATCGGACGTTAGAACGGAATTGTTTTACTGTTTATCATTTTGTTTTCTACTGTGCTTTTACTTAGGATCGGCGCAGCATGTCAATTTTTTTATCTCCTTCGTATTTATGTCGTCTCACCCCCTCCATCAATTTCCCTCGGCATACTCATCTCGAAATGACGCATGAGGTATTTGGTCTAGATTGTCCATTCCATATTAGGTAACGAGAATTCCGTTCATTAGTTACGCATTGGAAAGCATGCAAGCACGCATGACAACACATTGTATTAATTTAATCACTAAACACGATGATTTTTAATTCGTGATCAGGAGTTAATTTTTCTAATTCTATAATTGATACCAAACACGATTAACTCGGAAGTTACTTAAAACAAACATTCTTTTTTTTCTGAATAAAACTGAATACATGAAACTAAGTATATACTCATACTTAGTGTTGTTATCAGTTTTAATCATTATACCAAATGTATGTTATGCAAAAAGAAATTAGTAAACATAAACGTTATTGCAAATGTGGTAGTAGTGTTAATGAGTGTTATGTTATTTAAATGTTATGACCAATAATAATATTCAT
Organism: Epinotia ramella; assembly: GCA_947578815.1. Lineage (NCBI taxonomy): Eukaryota > Metazoa > Arthropoda > Insecta > Lepidoptera > Tortricidae > Epinotia > Epinotia ramella. The sequence continues at coordinate 2,536,330 of OX388221.1, forward strand.
TTTGTTATTATGATAATAGTTTGTTATGATTTCCGTACATATGCTACTTGAAATTATGCATTTTGTTTATATGGCGAATTAATGGCACCCACAAAATATACCATACCTGATACTATTCTGCTTTGGCTGCTCATAAACATTACTCTCAACAGACATCATACTGTCACACATATTGTACGATTCCATCATCCTCTGTTCATACTGCGCTTTCTCATCCATTGGATACACCTTCATAGTATACGGGTGTTCCGCACTCTGTACAGGTACATATGAATTGTAGCCTGGAGGAGAACTTAACGAATCAACCTCATTACTTAACGGAGACTGTACGGTACTGTTGGGACTGCAAGTTGTACTATTAAGGACGTCATACTGTATCACAGATTCCTGCGTTTGAGGAGTTAAGTTTCTAACGGAGTCATCTTCTCGCTTGAAGTTCTTCGAGCTTGTTATTTCTTCATCCGGATCCCGTTGACGTTTCTTAGCTCTGTTCTCTTCTATTTTTTTCCGCTTCTGGGCTTTATCTTCGTCGGACATGATGAATTCTTTGACCATGCCGATGGCTAGACATTTTTCTAAGCGGCATTTCTGGCAGAAGCGACGCGTAATCACGGTAATATCGCAGTTGTTTGAGAATGGGCATTTGAACTCCTTGCCAGTCAGAGCGTTGCGACGGAAAAACGCCTTGCAACTCTCGCAGGATATCGCATTGAAGTTGTACCCTAACGCCTTGTCTCCACATACTAAGCATATTTTTTGATGTGGCGCTAATTCCTTCCTTTGTTCTTCGTCCACTTTTTTATCACTATCACTACTATCCATTTTGTATAAAAAACCACTTCACTTCTACATTTATTGATATAGTCATGCTAAACTAGCTAAAATTAGATAGAAAACATACGATGCTTAGGTTGCATCGTAACATTGTCATAACACACAGTACATACACATGTCTGAGACTTATGACGTGAAAGTAACTCGTTCGTTATCCAGGAATCGCGAATACTGTTGGTAAGGGTTGATAAGAAGATAATTTGTTAAATGTTTTGATAAAAATAATTGCATTAGTACATAGAATCGGATCGTATGAGACGTATGACTCGTTTTGAGTAGCCTTGATGATAGTTCTACTATTAATCATAATCTAACATGTAAAATTGATGAACCATATTAAACCTTGTCGCGTTATGATAAAACATATTTCTATTCGACAGATCATGACTATACTTTGGTAAACAAAACTTCCATTCTGCCATAAACGCGATAAGAACTTGAACTGTCATTTTTTTTCTCTAAAGCATTTTTTTTTATTCATCCATCGGAACCGGCTAAGACCACAGGCCATACTGCTTTGTCAGATCAGATTCTCATCGCCATCATGGGGAGGATCACGTCTATTTAATTTTGTTAAATTGTTTAATTAGTGATTTTGGAGTTAATATATGCTTGTTTGAGTAAAAGGCTTCACGGAGGTCGCCAATTCTACAGCCTTCAAACTAATACTAGACCCGCAGTATTAAGCAAGACGATGCTTCATATAGTTGTCTCTGTCACTTATTATGGTCAGCTTCACGGCTATCATGAGACGGAGCGCGAGCTCTCTCGATTTTTCTTGCTATCGGTCTCTCTCTTAATAGAACACTTAGAACAAGGAGAAAAATCGAGAGTATGTCACGGCCGTCTCATGATAGACAATGCCATTTTTCCCTATCCTGCGCAGTTTGGTGCCAGTTTCTTGCTATTTTTTGTATGTCGTCCGTCCACCTTGCATTTGGTCTGCCAAGTCGTCTCTGGCCCGGTCCATAGCGTGTCGATCTTTGCCCATTTTTCTTCGTGCATTCTTGCCACATGCCCGCCCATTTCCATTTAGATTTTATCGCATACTCTAAGGCATCAATGCATTTTTTTTTGACGTAGGTATGTTTTCATGTCGTAGTTATAACATAATACTTATAACAAATTGCTATTATTGATAACAATTTGAATTCGCGGCACATTGTGGTGGAGACTTTGGGCCCTTGGTCGTCCGACACCAAAACAATTATGAAAGTCGGTCCGACTTATTGGCGTTTCAGGCGACCACAGGGCCAGCACGGCTAGCACGCGACGGCCCGCGAGCTCTCTCGATTTTTCTCGCACTATCCGTCTCTCACTTATTAGACCACTTAGAACAAGAGGTATAGTGCGATAAAAATCGAGAGTATGTCGCGGCCGTCGTGTGCTAGACGTGCAGTTCCATCTTTGCCCAGCGTCTAAGCCTAGCGGTGCAAAGAGGCAATGCAGCCAGCGTCCTAGGGTCCATGCCTTAAGCGGGTGAACTGGGTGGGGTTTTTTTATAATATCAAAATGTCGTTTTTTAGGGTTCCGTAGTCAACAAGGAACCCTTATAGTTTCGCCCTGACCATCTGGCCGTCCGTCCGTCCGTCTGTCCGTCCGTCTTCGGCTTAGCTCAGTAACCATTACTACTAGAAAACTGTAATTCGGCATGGGTATATAAACCAATCACGCCGACAAAACGTACAATAAAATCTTGAAAAAAAATGTTTTTTGTTGTACCTACCCTGCACTTAACTGGGGATGTAATTTTGTTTTCTCGTTAAACCCATAGTGTGGGGTATCGTTGGATGGCTTGTTCAAAAATATTATGGGTTTTTAAAACGATTTTTCAAATGAGTGATTCGTTTGCGACATATTGGGCTTTAAATCCCAATTTTTTGTTCGAGTCATGTATCTATGCTAGCTATATGCACTCACGAGAAGTTTCCAAAGTTGCGAAACTTTCCACATGACAATTTCTCGGTAACTTCTGAGAATGTTCTCGAGAACGAGAATTTATTTATTTATTTGACACGAGTGACACGACACGATCAAAGAGTCCAAAGACACGCATCAAGAAATAGTTCGGTAACTTAGTTTAAAAAGTCAGGGCTAGTGTAAAGTGTGAAGACAAGTCCGAAAGTCGAAATGTTCTCTGAGATACAGTGAGAATTTAAGCAACTTATTGGTAACTTATCATTTATTATCAAAAAAGCTAACTGTAATAGACAATAACACATGCATAATAACATTTAGTTTTAAGTTATTGTCGCGACGCATGCCTTATATGGGGATGTAACTCTAGTGGTAAAGAAGATTAAAGAATCTATATGGCATGCGCCGTGATAGAAATAGACGTAGGTGAATAAACCCTACCTTCGTCTCCCGATGGTCTCCCACTTGTCTCTCTCCTCTCTCTCTCTCGCGCTAGGTCGCCTGACACCCTGCGAGGCTGCCACGTACCACCTGTAGTTGTTAAAGGTGTTTCATGACTTCACCGCTGTCACCAAGTGCCTCAAGCCACCTGATGCCAGGGCTTCAGCCATAACACAAGGAATACATTAATATAGAGGTCGTCCTATTAGGGCTCGCTAAGTAAGTCAGTCAGTCTTGTTATTAGGTATTACAAAGCCCTCCTAGTTCCCATCAAACGATCCTTCACGAATATACCTACCGGTGCCTTCTAAGGCCGCCGTCATATTCGAGTTGTCCTCTACCAACCTACGAGGCACCGAAGTGTGACCGGCCACCCCTACAGCGTCTTATGACCCAGCACCCAGGCGCACCTGGCATACACGGGCTTTACGGCGCTATACCTATACACCTCCAGGGAGCCTGGACAGGTATCAGCTTCAGAACGTCACCCGACTAAACCCAGTCCACATCCCACCGTACCCAAATGCAGTACTTAAGCCAGTCCTGCCCGCAGCAGCGCCGTCACCAGCACCGGTACGGTGGGGCATCTTTCCCCGCTTTCACGGGAGAAAACTGGATGCCCTTCTAGCCACAATACAACACGGTCACTCCACGAGTTCCCGCGAGAGCAAGGTGGTTCCTCACTCCTCCCTTGAGAGTGAGAGTGTCAGGGTCAAACTAGGGGGATCAATATCCATAATATCAACGAGCAACATAAAGCGTTACCACACACGACACCATAGCGGTGGCCAAAGGGGGTAGTTTCACCTGGGTAGCGAGTATACGTCACAGTAAGTACGAGTGTAATTGAAAGCTAAAACTATATGAAATCTTAGAAGGTTGAGACACTTAGCTTGCAGGAAACCAGCTGGCGTGGCTTCCTTCTCCATGGAATGAGCATCGGCAACCTCACAGGCACAATTCTCTCTATCACATGTCAAAGCGGTTAGGTTCAACAGTTAAATGGCTATTGGCTCCCGCAACGGAAGCACTGAGTGATTGACAAAGCTCATCCACCATAGAGTAATAGATACAATAGTTCACACACCATAGAGGTTCTACCTTCCTGTTAATGTTGCCAGTTGTGGATGGTGTTTAAACGTCATCGCGATGCCCAGCATTCGCGACAGTTATGCCTATTTAAACTTTATTTCAAGTAGATTCTCTTGTTTAAACAATAATTTCCATGTTGCAGGAATGTTCTGAGAACATTCTCGAGAACGTTTCCGCTTTTTGGGAATGTTCTGCAATTTTTACATTGCTGCATGTATCCCCCCCCTGCCGGCTAAATGGCTGCTACTGGGAATGTGAAAAAAATCGTGGCAGTACTAGGTATAATGTTAAAAGGAAAACTATCACGGCTAAGTAGGCATAACTAGTTACCGAGTAACAGTCGACCAACTTAAAATGTACTTAGAAAGGCCAACTTTCGTACAAATTCGGCCGACGCAACCATTTAGTTGGCGCGCGTGTGTCGATGTAACTAAGAAAGAAAGGCAACTACGAACCCTAAGGGCCTTATCACACTTGCGATTTGCGAGCGTGTTTTCTATACAATTATCAGTCGCGGCGAACACGCTGCGTGATCGCCTTCATACAAAATACGCTTGGAAATCGCAAGTGTGATAAGGCTCTAAACTGTGGGCCGACAGGCACTTGGCCGATTTTTAAAAAATATATTACGTGTAAAAAACATATTGTAGGTACAATTTTATTCCTTGCTTATTCATCTAAACTTAGGTAGTTAGTACCGTTTAAGTAGATTCAGACAACCATTCAAACATATGTCTTTATTGTTACTGACATCAGTGACATATATACTCGTACCTACTCGTAAGATGCATATATGTCTTTTGAAAGGTTGTCTGAATTGATATTGGAGAACTCGACAGTACCTACATATTTTTGACGCTGACTGTACCATCAGCGGGGCTAGCACAACTGACGCCGCGCCGCGACGCGAGTCGGGAAAGATCTACCCTCCTCTTCCTAATTTGCACTGTGCGAGTGAGAAAGGAGACGCTCAGTCGCGCGCAAAACGACTTGTCAGCAAGTTGTGCTAGATGTACAGACAGGCCGTATACTCCAGGCAAAATACGGTTTTGAAAATCATTAATTTATAATAGCGTTTTTTTTGTTGATTTCATTTTAAAATGTTATTCTAAGATGATTAATTCAAGAATCCGACAAACTTCCCACCCGGAAGTCATTATGTAGATTTAAATGAAGCATGCCATGTCTTTTTTTGTACGATTAATCTTGAATATTATAGAGCAGATGTAAATGAACCAAAATAAAGACAAAAATATTTATTCATATTTTTTCTGACTTTTCAGAAGCTAGTTAGTTTATCGTTTTTTTGATGTCTTAAATTTTGTCGGATTTTGTCGCTGGATAACTATTTAATTGATAATATATCCGTTACACATTAAAAATAAGCTATTATGAATTATTTCCAAATTTGACTTTTTTCCATACGAGTTGTCAGTTCATTGACTGGACTAGTAAGCTTGTTTGCCACCGTGCTATAAAACATGCTTATTCATCATCCTGTTTGTACCAAGATTTGCAGTAGGCACTTGTTTTACGAAAGTGACTGCCATTGGTCCTTCCAACCCAAAGGTCTAGTTTCCATCTTGTTGGAATTGGACCGGTTTCCTCACGATGTTTTCTTTTATAGAAAAGCTACTTTCGAATAGGGATCAAATTATATTCCGGACAACAGTTTTTTGAAAAATCCACTGGTACAGTTGAGTTTTCCTATATCTATACAGACAACCTTTCAAAAATATCTACACATGTGTCCTATGTCACTGTCAGTAACAATAAAGTAAATAATAAATAAGGGGACACAATCTTACACAAATCGACCTAGTCCCACAGTAAGCTCAGTAAGGCTTGTGTTATGGGTACTAGACGACGATATATATAATAGATAAACACTCACTTAAATACATAGAAAAAATCCATGACTCAGAAACAAATATTCATGCTCATCACACAAATATTTGCCCTTACCGGGATTCGAACCCAGAACCTTCAGCTTCGTAGGCAGCGTCACTACGCACTAGGCTAACCGGTCGTCAAAGTCTCTGTATAGATATTTTTGAAAGGTTGTCTGTGTAGATATTGGAGAACTCGACTGTACTTCAGAGCCTTAATAGCTAGTATGCTTGTTTGCAACCGTGCTAAAACATGCTTATTCTGAGTCACAATATTTACGTGACAATGTTCGAGCGTGGTTGCACGTCATAAAACAGCGGCATGCATTTGCAGTCAGCAAATTGGTTATAGATGGTCAGCAGATTTGTGTTGCAGTTAGTGTGGATCATCGGTTAAATGCTTAAATAACTAAATATGTATAAAGTAATGGTTCTTTGAAAGTTCGTGTTATTTATTTTTTGCATGCTTGCCCAATGTTAACGATTTTCATGACAAATTATGCTGAATGCCATCCATTTTTGTATTAAAACTGCTAAATATTTTTACACGCTGCATTTATTTTTTGTTATTTATTTCATTTGTTAAACGGGACTTCTTCAACATGTTAGTAGGTAAATAGGTAAGTGGGATTAAGTATATATACTAATATTATTAAATAAAAAGTCTATACTTAGCTTTGTAAGTTCGTATGAAGGGGGTAATTTCCGGAACTATCTCATCCGATTTCAAATTCTTTCATCAGTAGGTCTATAGAATAGACCTTCAACACGACTATCGCAAGACGGCGCGCGAGCTCTCTCGATTTTTCTCGCACTATACATCTCTCTCTACGTTTTCTAATAGACGGATAGTGCGAGAAAAGACGAGAGAAATCGCGCGCCGTCTTGTGATAGCCATGCAGGATAGACAAAAGGCATCAGGGTTTCATCTTGCGGCTCCAAAATCATCATCAGATTCATCAGCCACTATCTAGGTCCCACTGCTGGGCACAGGCCTCCCCAATGAGAACGGGCTCCAGAATAGATCTCAGTAATACTCGGGCCTGGTAAAGGTCGCGGCAGTCCACTGGATGCGGGTAGCGCAGACCGGTCACGTTGGCACTCTTTGGGGGAGGCATATGTCCAGCAGTGGACGTCTTTCGGCTGATATGATGATGATGGATACTCAGTGTAAGGCCTGAGTGGACGCTCCGCTCAGAGCGGGGCGTGTATCGTCCATATAAAACAAAAGAAATCTTTGGACACTCGACGCCCCGCTCTGAGCGGAGCGTCCACTCAGGCCTTAGGCTTGATTTCCTCCTACGCTGACGTCGGTCGCTGACGTCGGTCGCGCGTACGAATATCCACAATATCAATGGGCCGCCGCACTGCAACGCTCGGCGTATTCTATACTATTCGTACGCGCGACCGACGTCAGCGACCGACGTCAGCGTAGGAGGAAATCAAGCCTTACACTCAGGCGGAGTCGCGCTCGCAGCTAGTACCCCATAATTACTGAGAGCGGTGAATTCGCAAGCTTTCCAAACAATGTTGATAAGCAGATCTTTACAAACTTATTCATTCAGGTACTGGACGTATTTGCTCGGTTGTAATTAAGTCGTGTCCCGCGTTGCGTCACGTCCGCAATGCGCAACGCGGGCAGTTTACATTTACACTAATGTACGGCAAATAAACTGGTGTAAACCGGGCGTTGGTAGGGCAGGTGGGGAGGAGGATAGGGAAGATATTCTGACTGTGTAAACTGTTTCTTTTCGCGAGATAATAGCACCGACATTTATAAAAACCGGCCAAGTGCGAGTCGGACTCGCGCACGGAGGGTTCCGTACCATTTTCTATAAAAACAGCTAAAAAATCCCGTTTGTTGTGGGGGAGAGTACTTTTTTTTGTTGTTCTATAACAACACAACAACAGCGCGGTAACAGAAATACATCATCTGTGAAAGTGTGATAATTTCAACTGTCTAACTATCACGGTTCATGAGATACAGCCTGGTGACAGACGGACGGACGGACAGCGGAGCCTTAGTAATAGGGTCCCGTTTTGGTACGGCACCCTAAAAATACTACCTACCCGCGCGGCTGAGAACCCAGGAATAAAATATAGTCTGTCAATTCTGAAGGACGATTTTAAATAATGGTGCAAAAACAAAACGTACGAGTTGTCCCGGGGGTTACCCCTTTAACTATGCAGCTTCACAAACTACCTCTTTGTACAAATTTAAATAGTATAGAAGTACATGAAACACCGAGGTTTAAAGTGGGAGAGTATTTTTTTCCGGAAATGATTTTTGTTTAATTTTTGACGCCGTAAACCTTCTGGATTGTACATATGTAATAGTGAGATATCTCATCGCAATTCTTAGAGCCGTTATCGAGTACCCCTGTACGCAAATGTTGCTCGTTTAATATTATACTTTTAAGTATAGGATTTGTCACCACTGCCGCGCGGACTGTACTGCTATCAATCAATCAAATCAATATCATTTATTGGTCAGAATACAGTAGGTATATAATATAGATGTCAATAAGATTTCACAGCACAGTGTATTTAGCCCACATGCAGGCATGCAAAATGTCTTGAGTTTCATTACATAGGTGCATAAATAGTAAATTACAAAAACTCCAAATTACACAACACAAAATAAAACAATGTCAAAATTATAATAATAATCCTATTTCTATCAAAGAAAACCTTTACATAATAACAATTGTCCAAAAACCAGTACGTCAATTAATGCTTAAAAATATGTTCTCGTCTTAGGTAATCTTATGTCATTTGGTAGCTGCTAAGGCATAAAAAGGTACCTTACCTACGTGTTTCAGTTTCCTATACCGTAACTAACGTTCAACAACCCGGAAACCTGTAGCCGATCTCTATCTAATCTATGAAATCTATCCCTCCGATTAAATGATAGGGGTGGGTGTACACAATTTCAACATAATATAATATATGTACCAAGTATTGTATTTTAAATAATCGCTGACACTTTTTACTTTATTTACAACTAAAATCACGTGTTCACATATTTTTTTATTAGAAACTATCATATTTACCAAATTATTGCAATCACCGCGACATTTCAAACCACTTCCTTATTAAATGCTCATAAAACATACACATCTCTTAATGTTGTTAGTGTGTTTACAATTTACGTACAGATAAGTCAGATTTACATTCAAGTTTAAGTTTCTAGAACGCTCATTGTTTTACAAAGTTTAGTTTTTAGTAAAAAATGGCCCGCTTTACGCGGTTAGTTTTAGCGCTGTTATTTTCAATTAGTCGAGTAAATGGAGAAGCATTTAGTGTAAGGATATCGACTGAGAGGCACGTGAATGAGATTGACAGTCGATTTGTTAGTTTCACGATAGACCCGAAGTATTTGTTTACTAGCAGCGATGATTTAATCAGGTGAGTGTTTTTGTAATAACTAAGCCTACGCCAGCTACCTATCTCGTTTCCAATGTTTATTTCTCAGAACCGATGGTACCTATTTAGTTTCTTAAGATTCATAGGTGAATGTAAACTGCCTAAATTGGAGAATAAATAATTGGATGTAATTGTGTCAATGGATGTAGGGTATCCATATTTATAATGTTACTAGCTTTTGCCCGCGACTTCGTCTGCTTGGGATAAAAACTATCCTATATTTTCATCTAGGCTATAAACTATCTTCGTGCAAAATTTCATCCAAATCGGTTGAGCCGTTTAAGCGTGATTGAGTAACAAAAACATCCAAACATCTTTTTGAAATAACCAGTTTAAAACAAAGTGTTGTCCGGTATTCGCTGACCAAGAAACACTGGTTTTGTATCACGTTTAATATTTCACTCTGTCGGTATATATATGTTGTTGTAGTGATTGTATTGTACTATCGAGAACACAGCTAACTGACCATCCGTGCACTTTATGTGCATTGCAATAAGGTTCTATACATACAAAGACAGGATGGTCAGGTAAACTGTTTGGCGTTTTTACTACATTTATATAGGAACCTAGGTAAGTATATATTTATTACAATCTTCATTTATTTCGAAGCTTTCGCCAGACCCAGTTGTAGGGTATTCATAAGTAATTTTTAGGGTTCTGTACCCAAAGGGTAAAAACGGGACCCTATTACTAAGACTTCGCTGTCCGTCTGTCTGTCTGTCACCAGGCTGTATCTGAAGAACCGCGATAGCTAGACAGTTGAAATTTTCACAGATGATGTATTTCTGTTGCCGCTATAACAACAAATACTAAAAACAAAATAAAATAAATATATAAGGGAGGCTCCCATACAACAAACGTGTTTTTTTTGCCGTTTTGTCTGTCGCCAGGCTGTATCTCAAGAACCGTGATAGCTAGACAGTTGAAATTTTCACAGATTATGTATTTCTGTTGCCGCTATAACAACAAATACTAAAAACAAAATAAAATAAATATTTAAGGGGGGCCCCCATACAACAAACGGTTTTTTTTTCAGGCTGTATCTCAAGAACCGCGATAGCTAGACAGTTGAAATTTTCACAAATTGTGTATTTCTGTTGCCGCTATAACAACAAATACTGAAAACAAAATAAAATAAATATTAAAGGAGGCCTCCCATACAACAAACTTTTTTTTTTTTTACTGTTTTTATAGATAATAGTACGGAACCCTTCTTGCGCGAGTCCGACTCGCACTTAGCCGGTTTTTTTTGCCGTTTTGTCTGTCGCCAGGCTGTATCTCAAGAACCGCGATAGCTAGACAGTTGAAATTTTCACAGAACAGATTATGTATTTCTGTTGCCGCTATAACAACGAATACTAAAAAAAAAAAAAAACTAAGGGGAGCTCCCATACAACAAACGTTTTTTTTTTCAGGATGTATCTCAAGACAATAAGTGATAGCTAGACAGTTGAAATTTTCACAAATTATGTATTTCTGTTGCCGCTATAACAACATATATTATACCAAAAACTAAATAAAATAAATATTTAAGGGGCCATACAACAAAGTGTTTTATAGATAATGGTACGGAACCCTTCGTGCGCGAGTCCGACTCGCACTTGGCCGGTTTTTAGAATTAGCTTGTTGGGTTTACAAAAGATACATACATATAAGGCAAGTTTGCTTTTAAGCGGATGCTGCGTAAGCACCTGTTACCGCTCGTCTTCCGCTGACGCATATGTGCGTCAGCATTTAGTATGGATTTGTGTCTTGGACTTCACGTGTTCGTATTCGTAACAGTAGTTAATTATCATTTAGCACCATGGTTAGCTGGTAGAGAATAAGCATGCAAGTATTAAACACGCCATTTGTACATTTGTGTATTTTTGCAAAACAGTCGAAATACCTAGTTAAATATTAGGCACAAAAGTTTTAACATCAACAAAGAGTTGGAATCGAGCTTGAATATATGCACACTTATTTAAAATTTATTCGTCTAGCGATTTCGATATCATGGCATGAGTTATGCCGATTGCTGCGCGCTATGTGAATTAGAGCTGGGCGTTTTTTCCCGTAAGCGTTTTCAAAAACGGTTTCTCGTACAATAACGGAATAACAGTTTGTGGCTAGAAACACAAACTGTTTTTATAAAAACGATCGAACGGTCACACGCAACGGTTGCAATGCAAAACGTGAAAACGTAACTCGAACACTGTAAACTGTTTCATCCGTTTTTTCGTTTCACTTCGTTTGGCGACCGGCGACGGCGCCAACGCACGGAGAAACTAGTTATTTTTGAAACTGTTTTTCAAAACAGTTTTGTGAGAGAAAAAAACGGTTACGTTTCGTTTCACGGAAAACTCGAAACGACCCAGCTCTAATGTGAATGGTATTCCGTATGGGTCCTTACGCCTAAAACGAGCGTATTTTGCAAAATGCTTGCTGTTTCATTCAAGATTACGACGTCACTATTAGTATTTATTCAAAAACTGATAACGTACTTAAATAATTATCTCTTAAACTAGGGGCTAACATGGTTCAATTTTTCATTTTCTGTTTCAAAACCTAAAATAAATGAGTTTTCTTGGGAGTCTTTTTCCAATTTTGCAGTGAGAAGTGTCGTTTCGGTTCTCAATTTTACAGTAAACAAGAATCATTAGGTACATGAATGATTACAATTCACATCACCAGATCTTTTACGAGGGGCTGACATGATTGAAAATCAAAGATTCATTTTAAAAAGTTGATAAAACACCTTCCGATTTTTCTTAATTTTTTTGGTGAAAACAGGATTACATTATATTTTTTTACCGCAAATTGTGCTTTTATTTTGCCCTAAAAATAATATGACAGCAAATTATAACTTTATCTTAACCCATAAAAAAATAATCATAACTATAGGACCTATGATGCCGTAAATGTATATTTTTTTAAAAGACGTATAAACCACGCTGCACAGATGCCGCGCGCCGATATTTATTTTTTAAAAAATATTAAGAGGTTAAGAAATGATTATTTAATTACGTTATCAGTTTTTGAATAAATACTAATAGTTACGTCGTAATCTTGAATGAAATAATCTAGTAATCTATACATGTCATACAATAGATCAAAGTACAAAGACGAACTTATCCCTGGGATCTCTTCCAGCTAACCTTTGAGCAATTGAGAGGAAGGCAGATAGAACAAGATAGGCAAACTTATACCGTGTACAAAAACACAGAGAAAATGAAAACAAACCCTAATAATTATTAGGTAGGCCTAATAGGCCTAGACAAATAAAAACATGCGAATACATACAACGTGTTAATAAAATAACGCAAAACCTGAAAACAGTTTGTTCAGAATCGAGCATAGAATGCGAAAAAAATAAAAAGAACATTTTTTGACAAGATTTATTTTTTACATTTGTATGGAGTGTTGGCCGACTGGGGCGACCTGCTCCATACAAATGTAAAAATTAAATCGCGTCAAAAATTTTATTTTTTATTTTTTTCGCATTCTACTCTCGATTCTGAACAAACTGTTTTCAGGTTTTGCGTTATTTTATTAACACGTTGTATATAAATATACATTATAAAATATAATACACACTATCATATGTAATATATATATCGCAAATATACAATAAATAAATAAATACTATATTCAACCAATTCACAAGTTATTGGAAAACCACAACTTCTTCAAATTCATCTTAACATTCGTTATATTTTTTAAATTAACAGTAGTTCCTATCTCCACCACGGGACAGGCAATGCCTAGTATTAACCCCCATACTATACTCTGGACGTTTAGGTATTTAAAAGAATGTAAACAAACAAAACCACGTGACTTGGTCAGTCAGCCAATAAGATAATACCATAGATAAAAAATGTTGCTATTCATAGCAATCTTTTGTATCTATGGTATTATCTTATTGGCGAATGACCAAGTCACGTGGTTTTGTTTGTTTACATTCTTTTAAACACCTAAACATCCAGAGTATAGGCATTGTCAATATTGTAATAGATTAAGTAGGGTATATTCTGGGAAATAAAGTATTTGTTTTTTTTTTACATAAACTTAAGTTCATTTGTCAGTGCCACTTCTAGCAATTCTAGTTTTCAAGATGGTGACTTTGACTTTAGGGATCCGACATTAATTGCTTCAATCTAATAGCTTCTGTTTCTTCTTACACACTAAGCAATCTGGCTTTCAAGGTTTCATATTTGTCCTCGCTCGGCGGGTTCTCAAGGATGTCCCCAACTTGTTGAACTGCCTGCTTCCCTAATTTTGCGATTACTATATTGTAATTTGATTGATCACTTGCCTTTTGCTGCGCCAATACAGCTTCTACTTGAAGAAACTATAGTCGTGGCTTGTCCTCCCAAAAATCAGGTATTCTTGCTGCTAAATATTGCCGACAACTCTACGGTTGTCGCGGGTGCTGGCGTAACCATACTGCAACACCAATGAAATTGTCTCTCGTTGACCCACGGAGCACGGGGAATTGCCTACCCGATAGCGCTAGTATCACCACGCACGGAATAAAAAACGCACAAAACTCAACCAGATATACCCCTTAATTAATTTTCACTTGAGTCTAAAATGTTCAAAAAAATGTTCTAAGTCACGGTGCACTAAATGTTCAAGGTCGGGGGTCACCACTTTAGGGGAACTTATCTGGGAGTTTGAAATGAGAAGGCCTAATTAGCTAATTAAGAATGTGTTTATTTCAGTACGACCGGGAGGCAACTAACGAGCGCGCTATGTGTCGGGCTTTCCGTGAGGCGCGCGGGAATGCTGACAACGCATAGCCTGTTCCTATAGTGACTTATACTGTAGTGATAAACATCTATGTCGCCAATAGCCCAAACTTGACCCTATTCGACGTAGTCGACTCTAACCACACCCACATGGAGTGGTGCGATTCTAACCCGACACCACGGTTATCTACTTTTAATACAAGTGGCTCTGTAAACTGTCTTTAAAAAAAATGGAAAACTGAATCGACAAATATCACGAGTGTTCCGTTGGACCAATTAATTTTGGTGCGGAAAACTAAAATCTATATAATAGGGATGTAGGCTCGAAAATTAGTATTACTCCAAAAGAAAAAAGGCAAAAAAATATGTCTAGTGACGAAAATCCCATCCAGATATCTCAAAGAATTACGAAGCTACAACCATTTTAATATTGCTTGTTAGAGAGAGAAAACGCAAACGGTGTGTGACGTCAAATTACAGGATGCTGCCGTGGGGCCGCGTCGACCTCGATGCGGCGCGGCACGTTGCCATCTTCTGTGACGTCACATTCTTCCAGCGTCATCGTTTCATATGAAGTTGCGTTTTGCGAAAAAGGGACAGAACATACCCCTTCTTAAAACTTTGGACACTTATAACTTCGTGATTATTTAACCTTTTTTATCCTTTTTCGAGAAAATATGACAAATTATTTTATTCAGTGTCTACGCCCCTATTATTGAACCTGTTCACAAAATTTCACAAGAATCGGTTGATAAATGCGACCTGTCGAGGAGAACAGCCAGACAGCCGGACATCCGTCATCAGAACATATGAAAGAATTTTGGCCCAAGCTGAACTGGAGAACCTCGATAGTTTCGCTCGCTCGTGCAACTATCTTTGTGTTTATACATTTTCTTTTGTTTTCAGTAAAGAGTCAACATGCATGGCTGCTTCACTAACCCCAGCATATCTCCGAATAGCCGGTCCCTCAACCTCTCACATAACTTTCAACAATCGGAGTCTAACCATTGATCAAATAGACGATCTTCCCGAACCAAACAAACAGAAAAGACACCTAAAACCAAAAGAACTTGATTATGATTCCGAAGAAAGCCATGAAGATATGCTCACTAAGCTAAAAAGGTCGAGTGAGAGGTTGCTGAAGAGACATAGAAGACATTTAGAGGTAAGTCAAGAAAGAGAAACAAACACCGATGAAAGCACAGAAAAAATAGTACCCAAACTAAAGAAGTCAAAGATTCATGATATGTTGATTAACCGTAACATCGCAGAATCAACAAACACGGATGAAGTAAGCGAAGAGAAATTACTACCCAAACTAAAGTCAAAGATTCATGATGCGTTGACGAAGAGTAATATCGCAGAATCGACAAACGCGGATGACTCCAGCAAAGAGAAATTACTACCCAAACTAAAGTCAAAGATTCATGATGCGTTGACGAAGAGTAATATCGCAGAATCGACAAACACGGGTGACTCCAGCAAAGAGAAATTACTACCCAAACTAAAGTCAAAGATTCACGATGCATTGACAAAGCGTACCACAGAATCAGATGATGATGAAAAACTGACGTCTATAGAAAACGAAGAGAGTCAAGAAAGCATTTTATCAAAATTAAAGAAGCCACGGAGAATCAGACTGCTGTCGAAATTAAAGAATCAGGACGAAAGCGGGGAGCGCCCTAGACTCAGGCGGTCTAAGGACCATTTAGAAGTGAGCCGAAAACAGTGGAAGAGGTTTACAAAATGGGCTAAAGACACAGGGTTTAGTTTGGTGTTTGCTGTGAACAATGGAGAGAAGACTGAGAGCGGTATGTGGGATCCAAACCCGGCGTTAAACATGCTGACTATTGCGGATAAGGATGAAGTTCAGGATATGTTCTGGCAGTTGGGTTATGGTGAGTGCTTTTGATTATTAGGCATTAAGTCTCCTTAAGTATTTGAATACAATCAGATATCCATTTCAATGTTTAAGCACAATTTTATAAACTTTGTCATCGTTGTAGCCTAACTGAGGATTCTCATGTCGTATTTCGGCAGAGACCACATGGGTGGCTTTAAGACTCGGTTACGCTCGGTGACTTTGGGTAGAGAATGAAGATTACATGTATGACGGGTGATCTAAAGCTTGTGTCGCCGAAAGTCGCCGTGTGTTAACGCTGTAATAATCGTATTATTTATTTTTAACAGTACGTTTTGCATGTTATTCCCTCAAAGGAAAGCCTTCTTCAGTTTCCATTTGGTTTTTCTTTACATTGAGAGTTGAAAGTTATTAGGGAAAGTCTTAGCATGCACGTTGAAACTTCTTCTTATTTACAATTTCGTATTGTATTGCCTTTCTATTAAACTCACGTAACCCACAACGTATCGGCGAGTTTATGATGTGGCGTAAAGCCCCGAGAAAAGTGGTGGACTGTATACTGCGTTCTTTAAAAGAACCCCGATGCACCCCAATACCCACAAAGGAAGGAGAGACCGAATTACCCGTCACTGTCGTCACCACAACGTTGAAGGGGCGCCCCTCTTCTGCTACCAATGCACTTATAGATGTTGGTTGATTAATCTATTTTATAGTTATTTTATTGATAGCTGTTTTGTTGATAATATTTCTTTTTCAAAAACTTTTGCCGACACTGACACTTGACGGATTGTGTCTATGGTTATTGCCGGTCAATACCTACTCTCGTAAGCATTGAGGTTCATCGGTTTGGCTGTATACTGAACAGATGCTATTAGGTAGATTGTGGGGGAGACGACTGGGTTAGGACCGAGACGCCTGGCGTACTCGAAAGACGCCTCCACGAACAATGAAATTGTTATATTATTTGAATTGTTTTCATAATTTACATACATACTTATAGTGTCAACTCTCCTAATCTTCCAGAGTGCACTAACCAGACCCTCGAGGATTACCTGAACGACCTGCAGACCCTGCGCATGATGGTGGACTCCTTCGGGGCTCGCCGCTGGAAGGTGGTGGGGGGAGACGTCTCGGGCTGTCTCGAGGCGGGGTCCAAGAGCGACTTCAAGGATTATGTGACACTCTCTGCTGATAGTATGGACGCTGTGCTTCTTAATGGGTGAGATTTTTTTATACGTCGGTGGCAATCGAGCTTAGCCTGATAGTAAGCGGTCACCATAGCTTATGAACGCTTGCAACTTCAAGGGTGTCACATGCACGTTGCCGACGCTTACAAAGTTAGTGGCAGTTTTGTCAATAATACCCAAGACAACTATTCCGGTACATGTTTGTTTACTTACTGGCGCTTGCTACATATTTTTTAGAGCGCAATGATTCCAAAGCTGTTGATAGCGTTCAAGTGTGGTTATAAGTTAATAATTGTTAGTGGGTTAGGTTAGGGTCAAAAAGAAAGTATACTTGTGTTGTTGTATTTGCACATTAAATTGACGGACGGACCTAACGGGTGATATATTTGTTTTTCTAATTGCGTGTTATTGTATATTTTACTCTGTTGACATGTGTTAATATTCTTATTATTATGTTCTTTGTTTTTGACGATCATGATATAAATTATTATAGTTTTGCCTAACCAAAAAATCCTTTTGTTCCAGCAACTCTTCGTCCCATGAGCTGGCCCGCATGTCAGAATCCTCACGTCTCTCTCTGCTAAGGACATTGAGCGCCAGCAGTGTACCGCTCTGGCTGACAGAGCATCCTCAGCAACGCAGCGAACAGGTTAATATCTTTTCCTATGACATACATACACACATACATTCACGGTCACGTTAAAGGGTAGGCTGAGTATATATTACATTGAATGTTCAGTGCCGTTTATTTCTAGCAACTGTGGGATTTAGGAAAGAGAGAGAAATATGTGATACTAGCTTCCGCCCGCGACTTCGTCTGCGTGCACCCGGGACAAAAACTATCCTATATTTTAATCCAGGCTATAAACTATCTTCGTGCAAAATTTCATCCCAATCGGTTAGGCCTTTTAAGCGTGATTGAGTAACAAACATCCAAACATATAAAAATCCAAATTTCGCATTTATAATATTAGTAGGATAGTAGGATTGCAGTGACAGGTTGCTATCGCCTCCAATCCGACCCTGAATTTGACTTTTAAGGAACTAGTGACCCATTTCACGACGCTACACGTTATCACACTGATATTATAAATGTGAAAATTCGTTGATGTTGTCAGAGAGACATAATAAGGAGTATCTGAAGGAAATTGTATTTATACAACATACATTAAAAACTTCAATAGCGCGATGCAGAACATCACCAATTTTCGAGCATATTCTCGCCTTAGAAGCTTAGGTCATTCTCCAGTTTTTTGTCGGCGTCTAAACTCCGTCAAACCATACGAAACGTATAAAAAAGTTTGATGGAGTTAAGGTGACCCGCAGACCAAATTTGAGACTAACCGATTGGATAAAGTCGTGTATACGTAACAGTGCACAGTGCCATCTATTGTTGTCAAGTGGACGCCGCGTCGCGTCGATGACAACCAGTATAATTTTGGTGGCAAATTCTAGCAAAAACTACTGAACCGATTTTGATGGCACTTTCTGATATTGTAGTTTCGATTTTAGAATAGGACATAGCGCGGCCTTTTTTTAGATATAATTTCTTCAGAAGCTGATATAAGGGTTGAAAAATTGTATGGGAATTAAGTAATTTTTTAAGATAGAGACTTGAAACTTCGTTAAAAGGTTTTTTAATAAACACAAGAAAAGCAATTTCAGCGTTTTTGAAAATTCATACCTTAAGGGGTTCAAAAATGGGTTGCAAATTTGTATGGAAAGTATATATTTTTTCGAGCTAGGGACTTCAAACTTTGTAAAATGCTTGTATACTAAAACACAAGAAAAGCAATTTCAGCATTTTATAAAAAATCATCTTCTAAAGGGATTAAAACTTGCTTGAAAGTTTGTTTGTAGAAATCCAAAGTGAAACTATATAGTATATAAGAGATGGCGCTACCGGTCTTATCCGATACTATTAAACGAGAAATATTTGTATGTAATATACCTATATTTATATAAATTTGTAATCATGTTCAGATTAAATTTGTAGTATAGGGGTTGGTCTTATTTTCAAGTTTTTTTTTTCCGTATTTTCTTTCAAAAGGCTGGTTTAAGTACTCTCCGACGACGACCAATGGTTAATATTCTTTGTTGATAGCTGCGCGTTCGAACCCGTAGTAATTTTATAAGTCTGACCTGGCAACACTGTTAAAACAGCCAGTCGTTTTGGTCAACCGCCTCAGTGATGCCCGCTTAGATTCCTTCTTACTCGTACATTACCAAGTTACATTCATTTGTAAAATTCTTTTAGGTTCATTAAACGGTACGCCCAGCATTGATGAATAATCAGCTGATGATGATGAAGATGATATGATGGTATTTCCCCAATTAATAGCGGCGTGTTATTGCAGGCGCGCGCGGCAGACTGGCTCACCAGCCTCGGCTACTCCGCCAAGAACGGGTTTCACGTGCACTTCAGAGAGCTGCTCCACAACGAGCTGCATGAACCTACCTTGGTACGTACTCATAACCTGCGTGTAGTTGCTCCCAAACAGACCATCGATCATCTACTTATTAGCACACTGGTTCGGCTGGAATCATGAAAAAGATGGGATGTAGCTAATTATATAGTCAAGTGTAATTAATTTGTATATAAGTATCGGAATGAATGCTGTCACAAATATGTACCGAAACGTTAATTCGACAATATAAGAGCCTTGGGACAGAGTGAGTAAATAGTATGTAGACCCCATATGTACAAACCCACGGTCACCATCACAAGATTGGCGATGTCACGGTCTATCATAAAACAATGTCGAAACGCGTCTCTCAGTGCGCTCTCGCAGACATTTTCACAACAGACATTATCAGAAGGTAGCTTGTAGGAAAAGGATCATTTTAGAAATTATTACTATTGGAACAGCCGTTTTGGGAACGTATTTTCTGTGAAAAGTAGGTAGGTGTATTTTCGATAATACTCCTTTTGGGAACAGCAGTATTTTAGAACTAATTATTTGAAAAGATCAAAAACACCGGAACTCATTGTTCGGGAAACGGATAAAATGTCCCGAAATATTAAAAACATTACTTGAATCATGTATATATTCATTAAATCATCGTATAAGTAGTAACTGTACTGTACTCATAACCCAAGGGGCTAATTCAATTTGTATAAGATTGTCCCCTTTATTTATTAAACTCGTCATTTCAGAGTTTCTACATGGCGCTGCTCTTTAAAAACCTAGTCGGCGAACGCGTATTGGACGTCACCATGGAACCATCCGACGGGCAGGCGGCTTTATTCGCTCACTGTACATCGCTGCGTCACAAGCCCGTACCAGGAGCAGTCACTCTTTACGGAGTGAACATGGACAGCGAACCGGCGAGGTTCTCGGTGAAACTGGCGAAGCGGGAGGAAGGGGGCGATATCATGCAGTTTATACTGGGGCATGATCACAGCGGGTAATGTTTCCTTCCTTGGTTGAATCGTTATGAGATAATCTTTATTGGATTTACAAGGCTTTGCCTGCATGAGGGTGTAGGAACATTGTCAAATACATCGCAATACTGATTTTTATCTAGCACTTGAAGAAATGTTACTTGCTGTATTGTAAATGCAACATTTTGGCGATTATACCTGATAAGTGATAAACAACGTGCTATGTGAAACTAAGTCAAAACGTGTAAGCGATAATACATTCTTTTTTATTCGTATTTCCTATCATATGGTGCTTGTCGAAACGAAGTTCATACATTTCCAACCGGCGATTACACAAAGTTTGTACAAAAAAGATCTGGTGCTGTATGTAGTTAGAGATTAGTAGTTGAAAATAACTAAAAATACAAATTATGCAATTAGATGTAATGTCTGTTATAATTACAAATGGATGTAGACTTTTAAGAGTGCGGTCAGGTGTACAGCTAGTAATTATCGTTCATAATTATGTTAAAAATGATGTCAATTTTGAAGTTATCCGTATTTTCCACCTTTGTTTTGTGTGTCATGAAGCATTTATACTTAGTTGAAATTGTTTTAATGATTCCAAACCTGTTCGTATTTTTACCTTGGTTCCTTTTGTTTTCAGCAACATCGTCGTAAACGGCCGCCCAATGTTCTACGAGGGAAACATCCGACCTGTCGTCAAACGGGTCCGTCCCTACAAGACCCTGCTCCTCAACCTGCCACCCAAGACCTTCGGCTTCTGGGTCCTTGCCAACACGAAGGTCAACGCTTGCTACGATAACGAGGATAAGGACAACGCTCAAGACAACTCGACTCTAGTTGAAGCTAAATCAGTCACCGATAAAATTGTCAGTAAAGAAACAGATCAAGAAGAAAATAAGAGTACACTGTCAAATAAAACGGAAGACGTTAGCAATCAAAAGACTCAAGATAATGACGGGAGTGAGGAAAAGGTTAGATCAAAGCGATCAGGTAACTTAGATGATTTTGGTTTTGACATCGACATTACTGAATTGAATGATGTAAATAATGACGAAGCTTTGCGAAATAGAATCGACAGTTTGAATAGAGGCTTGAGGGATGTACAAGGTTTAATGGAACTAAAAGATAATCTGATATCGAATAGAGTCAAGCGTGAAATGTCCGAGGAAGAATTGGACACCAAAAAGAAGTTAAGAAGGCAGTTTTTGACGAAAGGCGAAAGGAAGTCGAAACACGAACACAAATTATTAGGTTCAGGAATAATTGAGAAACTTATGAGCAATATTAATGGCATGAAAATTCCAAAACTAAATTTGACTAGTTTAAAAGAACTCAAACACAGAAAGAAAGCAAAAACTAACATAAGCAAACTTTCGAAGAGGAATTCCAGAAATTACAGGAACAGGGAAGATTTAGATTTAGATGAAATAAATGAAACCGAATCACAATCGAGAAGAAAAAGAAGTTTACTAGTTAATAATAAGAAAAAAGAAGACGATAAGACTGCAGAAAACGAAATAGAAATAGACGACAAAAAGCATTTTAAACTCGGAAAGTTTTTAAAGAAGCACAAAAACTTGCAAAATTATATCGACAGTTATGATGACAAATCAAGTGACGATGAAAACGAACAACAGAAATTCAGGAAAAACAATGACGCTATAGAAATAAATACTAAAATAACAGATGACGATGCAGAAATTCAAATAAGTGAGAATGCTGACCACGGCCTGTTGAAAACGGCTTTCGAAAACGTTTTGGCGTTATTGGAAGAACTAAATCACAATTTGAGTAAAATGTGGACAGCTTTATCGTTTTTGGAATAAAATGGAATCATCGATCAAAAAATGTTGAATACCAAAGCAACTTCCAATGATTTTCGGGCGTTTAATTAATAAATTATTATGTTAATTGTAAGTCTTAGTAATTTTTGTACTTTTTATAAATAAACTTCACAGAATGTTCTTGATTGTATCATTTCACGTATACCTCTCATTTTGATCATATTTGGTTAAGTTGTGCTTCAACGAAATGTTTATATTACAGTATTTTATTAAAGAATTTAGAGGTATCTGATACGATGTTAATCTTTTATATGTAATTTCTAATTATTATCCTTGTTATACCTTACTTTACTTACACACCTGACAATATTCTGGATCGACCGTCGCCTGATTTTAAGTATTTTTATGCTTTTTCTCGAAATTGATCATAAAAAAAAACCATGGCATTAGTAGAGGAAAAATTCTCCTTAAATTTTCAAATCGATATTCTTTATATTAAATAAATAAATAATAGTCTTTCACTTTGTCAAAAACGTACTAAAAAATCATAGAGATTGGAAAGTATTTAGGAGTGGAAATACATTTTCTCGAAACTCACAATCCATCTGAAAATGTGCAGGCTATAGCCCTTTTGCCCCACTTACCGTCATACTACTACTATACAATACTACTACTTATACAATTTTGTCATCAAGGAATTTTGTACACGAATGAAACAACAGAGTGGTGGTACAATGTAGTTATTTATTATTTAACAACATGTTAGGTAGAACATTTTCAAACTCGCCCGCGGCCCTACCTCTAAACTTTATACATAACTAATATAGGGACCTCTGAAACGTAACAGCACGGGACACAAAAAGGCAGCGAAGCCTACTATACCGACTACGTGATCAGTGAAACTAAACCGTATCCCATTAACGATAGAGACGATTACCGATTGGCAGTTTGTACAGCCAATTGCAAAGGAAACCTAACTTATTTTCAACAACGCGGTTCCACAAAAGCTCAATCCAATTATTTACCTAAAAACATTTTCAACAATATTAACCCCTTTTTTCGTTTTTCATCCATTACTCTAATCGTGGATAAACTACTAACCGTCGTCATATAACAATACAACACGCCTGACCACACTCGGTGGTCGATCAAAGATTTTTTTTGTCTTTACATTTTTTTTTGTTACGGTAAACTTGCAATTTAACACTAGTTGTCACTAATATTAAAAACTAACCTTTAATGATCTTGGCCAATAATAACTATTCTAAAACAATCAACGTGAACACAGGGAGACAATGGGACTAATTTTAGCATCACACGATCACAATAACCAGCAGGTAGCTGTGGCAGTTTGTTTGTCCCATTTCCCTGTGTCCAAAATATTGCACATTCAACTTGAAGACCTGAAACAAATTACAATATAGAGAACTAAACAATACAAGCGCAAAATGTGTGTGGCACTTTTACAATCAGTTCTTTGCATTAAAATTCTCTCTATATTGCGAGTAATATCTCTGAACGAATAAGGTATATATATATCTATGATAAAGTAATATTGGCGTCAGTGCAAGCTCTTGTGTGTGTTCGATTGTGTCGTTGTCTCTAAATTCATCTATTCCTATTTGTCTATGGTATCCTGGTTAGCATTCTGTCCCTCTAGCGTACTAGTTACCATCGACTAAGATAAAACGATCGTTTTCAAATGTCAATTCGACTAAAGTAGAATATAATACCTATATAATTAATATTCCGAGATTAATCCAAACAATTTTATGACAAGATTATTTCACTCTTAAATATCCCAGTGTTTCACACCTACGACCCCACCAAATTGTACAAGTAATAAGTACGTATCATACTTCTAAGATTTTTTAGATGAAAACCATTTTATAGTAAGTGTTAAAATAGTACGCTAGAGGGTAAATGATGGTTTGAAAATACGCAGAATGCTGCCAATTGATCACTCATTTGAAATGTTTTTCGTGTATTTTAAGAAAAACGCGTATTTCAAATGACTAACCAATCAAATCCTACATGTGTTCAAGAGGTGACACATTTGTAACATTCTTGATTGAGAGTCTGTTAAGATTGATAGAAGACTACGAAGAAAAACACGCTAAGGATATACCCAGTCCAAAGTAATCGAAAGCCATTTTAAAATAGTCTTTAAAACGTTGAAATAAGGTCTTGGCCCGTCTATACAATGGGCAGGGTATACGAAACAGTGAAATGTTAGAAATGTGTCTATCCTGTGGCAGACCTACCTAGTGTAGTCCAACTATAATATGTTTATCAATAAATTGTTAACAAGGTTTGTATTAAATTGTATAAGTCTACCATTTCATAACTCCTCTAAGGATAGAACAACAGTGACAATTTAACCCTACCAGGGCAAGGAACATTAATAAATTCAAGAAAACTATCACTTCAAGGACAGAATGAAGCCTTTGTAGGCCAAAAAGTCATATCTCCCACCTAAATGACCTAAAAAAGAATATATAAATAGACAACAATAATTATTCATAGTAAATATATATTTTACCCTGAGTACGAAAGTCATAAGTCATAAGATCAATCAACTAGTTTATCAAATGATCGCTGAGAAAATCTATAGTTGGTCAAAATCCATGTGGGCCTTAAACATAGCTAAATGCGTGGAAAGGAATTCGTTTTCTTTATAAATAACGTACGATTATCACTAAACTACACATCTACCTTGTATAAACCTCTTTATAAATGCATTATATCTTTTTAATATAAAAGAAAAGAGTCGGTATTAGTATCTGTGAGTGTGCAGGAATCAGTATGTTAGTATATTCACTACGAGTTGAAAGACAGTGGGAAAGACATTTTCGATGCCAAGTTGTACAATGTAGGTACAAATAGTGTAGTATCTCCTCTAAATACGTATTAACATTACCTCGCCGAAACCGTAGGCAATAACTTGGTACCTCGTATCGTACTGTAATAATGCAACAACCATTTGATATCACCCAAATTCCTTCACAATAGGCGCAGTTAAGCAATTACATGGTATAAACTATACATTGAACATCGAAAGCTTAACATACAGACACAGACAGCCGCAGCGTTAAATATAATAAGTAATACGTTTAAAAAAAGATAAAACAAAAGACGAATTGAAGAGAAAACGACACTTAAACACACTTCAAGAGCTGAACACTTAACTATAGTAGTCGTCATGCAAGCCGCTCCGACGACAAGGGGCAACCAGGCTTTGTAGATCTGGCTTAAGTTTTACATTAGTGACAGCAGCGACATAGTGTCAAGTATCTACGTACCAAAATAATGCTCCAACTACCACTATTACTACTATAAACGGGAGTCAACAACGAAGAGCACAGGCTAAAGACGTACTACCTACTATTAGATCGAAGATAGACGTACAGACAAGGGAACTATATATATATATATATATATATTCACGATAGCTTCTTGATACAGAAGTTGCAACTAACGTAGAGATACAAGGACAGCTAGGACAGTGGTGAACGTTGGAAACATTGGTCGTGTCAAAATGATATCAAAATCGACAGGTCCGAATGAATCTTAATACTATTATTGTTTATTCCGAACTACAAACAACCTTTAACTATGATTGCCATGCACATACATAGAACTATCTGTTGTAATATGATAAACCTAGGCTAATCACACATA
Organism: Epinotia ramella; assembly: GCA_947578815.1. Lineage (NCBI taxonomy): Eukaryota > Metazoa > Arthropoda > Insecta > Lepidoptera > Tortricidae > Epinotia > Epinotia ramella. The sequence goes on from OX388221.1 coordinate 2,562,563, forward strand.
CACCGTGAAATACAAAGTTATATCTTAGTAATATAAAGATAGAGAGATGTGATGTTTGAAGAGTGGACGGGAGCTTTCAGAAGCGATACCCATCTGTGTCCGACGGGTGGCTTGTGTCGGAACAAGTTCATGTTGCAAGAGCTATGGCTATGCGTGCTCGAAATTAGGTTCTATCGTAACAAGCTATGAAAATATACATATGTGTGCAGTAGAGTGCGAGAAAATATTGAATCTTATACATCAGAAAATAGAGTAGCATTCTCGATAAACAATCAGAAATTATTGTTGTATTTTAATATTTACATGTGTGTGTATATTGAATAGTTTTCTGATTTCGCAATAGATAATGAAGGTAGGTATAATTGACCAGAATACAGTATAGATTAGATTAAAGGAAACGCAGAAAGGAAAGGTAGAATGAACTTATAGTTTAGATCTAAGAAGCGTGATGCTATAGAACAGATGATCGCAGTTGTTGATAGTCGAGTGGAAATACATGATGTGCTGATCGAATGCGAAGAAGATCACAGTCCTCTAGAAGACAGACCGGTCCTGATGCGTGATCGAAGTTCTGAAGAAGCTAACCAGAGAAGTGTCGCGCTCGGCGATGCTGGCGCAGCGTTAGTTTATTATTTATATATCACAGCTTTTGACGATAACAAATCTTTTGCATTTGCAGCTTTATACGTGGAGATAATTGTCCGAACAACCGGCTCTGAATCCTACACGGCTATACTGACATTATAGTCGTCCCTGCTGTTAACTGTCACACCAAAGGGCAAGATCGCTCGAAGAATTCGCTCTCACTACGTGTTTAACATTATCCCTAAGCATTAAAACATCGATAAAACATTAGATTCGACCGTCGCGTGCGTGAACAAGAACGCGAAGTGTAGGTCACTGATATCTACAACTTTACATTACTCTAAACGAACATTGATCTTACATTACAGGCATGCAGAACAAAATGGACAAGAGCGGCGCTCGAGCCGCGCGGTTCCTATTATAAATGTTCGATGTGGACATTAAGGCTAGGTCGATTACAGGTAATGTACACCTAAACTGAATACACTGACACAACACCGAGTTACACTGCATAAGCACGCATGCAAAAGATTTTGAGGCAAAAGTTGAAGTCGCGAAGGAGCGAGCGAACCGTACCGCGGCACGGCCGGTGGAATTTGGATGAAAACAAATATTCGTAAAGACCTAATACATTGTTATTTCAATGTAGCTGGCAGAGAAAGAGAGAAGTATCGTAAACACAGTCGAGTATTGAAACAACTACACGCGTGCTATATCTTCCTATATTACATATTTCCCTCTTTAATAAGAATAGACCGTTGCGTCTAGTTGTATTTATATTATTTCCTCTTTACACTTAAATAACAATATATCACAAGCGTCAACATATAAAACTGGTATGTTTCACATTTCACACGAGCCGTCGCGGCGCGGAGCGTGCGCACGCAGGTGCGCACGGACACGCACGGAGCGTACGAGCACGCACGCACGGTCACGCACGGGCACGCACAGGCGCCGCGACAATGACTTTTTGACCTTGCTGGAACGCGCTTAGTACATCGGTTGAATCGAGGGCTCACATTAACTTTTATGAATGTATAAAAATATTATTGCTCATTATCAAGCACCAACGCGCCTCTAGCCAACTACTTTCCGAAAAAATTTAGAATTCGAATCTCTCCTACGAATTTGAGCGCGAATGATATCCGAACGAAATCGTCCTGGGTGGGGTGAGGTGTGTTCGGGTGAAACATCGTAACAGTGACCACAGCTACATCATGTATTCGGTTAATATAATAATAAGGGCGCCATTTTGTGGCGGCCATTTTGGCGCGGGGCGCCGGCGCCGCGTGCTCACTGCATCACGCACTTACTCTCAATCTGCGACTTTAGTTCATTCACTTGCGTTTCGATGGTGTTTTTCAATTCTGAAACATTGTAAAGGGGAACATTAATTATTTATTATACAACACTAACAAAAAATCAACATTTCCATTAGTTTATAAATATAGTTTTGCAGCCAACAAAATTGATTAAGATAATCGGTTGTGTCAGGTCAATAATAAAAATGATGATGAAATTACATTATACTCCAGTATAAATTAGTCTAAAATGTATAGCTCGCTAGTAGAAGGCCTCGCAATGCATACACGTTAGCTTATTATCCTTAATAATAAAACTCCTCAAACGCCTTTTTCGAATGCACATTGCATGCAACTTTAGACACCGACTTTATGTCTGTTACTTGGTGCACCAACATAGGTAGTTAAGATAAATGATGTTGATGATTGAAGTCAGATCTAAAGTTCACGAAAGTCTTCTTCACAGAGTATTATCTTTATTACATCGTAAACCTCAGCTACTTGGGTACTTAATCTGAATAGGCACTAGTCTCCTCAAAGGTTTCCTACACACGGGTTCTTATTATCTCAATCTATGCGCGACATGGACGCATCCTAATCCTTTTTATTACGTACTAACTGCCCGAGCGGCTTCGCCCGCGTAATCAAAACCGGACATACTCGCGGGATAAAATATAGCCCACACCCATTCAGAAAGTTCGTTCTACTCGCACGTGAAATAATTCCCTAAACTATCTCTATACCAAATTTCATCTAAATCGGTTTAAGCGTGAAGAGTTAACAGACAGACATTATATGGGATAAATGAACATCCTGGTCACGGCACCAAATTGTAACACCACACTCACTAGTAAATTCATCCTGGTCTTCAAGCTCCGCCTCGGCCGCGAGCTCCTCGGGTGTTTTCTTCTTCCTCATGAGCGGGTTGTCGGGCTCCTGCTGCTGCTGTTCCACCACCTCCTCCTTCTTGGGGATTTTGTACTGGAACGAGAAAAGAGGGAGTTTAGATGAGAATCTTTTATGTTAACTGTGCTGAGACAAAAATAAACTGTTATTTTGGGACTATATTGAATTGCTTTATGTCTTGACATTTCTAGAACGATGGGAAGTAAAGGTATTTTATTTTTTATTTTTACTTGCAATGGAAGTTTTAAGACAAGGAAGGTATCAAAAAAACTGGCAAGAATCTGTAGAAGTTACTTTCAAAGTATTATTATTAGAAATATTGAATAAACTTCTTAAGGTTTTTCAATATTTCTAATTGTACTTTAATCAAAGGGGATTATTAGAAAGGTGTTTAGAAATCACTAACAACTTTTATGTTAAACATTTGGCCATTTTTCAGAATTGTTACGATACGATGGAGAACTTTGATGTGTTTCGTCGAAATCCCTCAATCTGAGCAAGAACGTAGAACATCGGAAAACACCAGGGCCTATAGACAAGGTTACAATAACGCCAATAGAAAACGAATAAAATGTATGGGAATGACAGATGTTAACGAAAAATGTTTCGTCGGCATCTGTCATTCCCCTACATTTTATTAGTATTCTATTGGCGTTAGTGCTTGTCGATTGTAAGTGATTACAGCTTTATAGTGTTAGGTAAATCATCCGTTACTCTCCACTTGTAAAAATAGTTACAATATGTTTAAAAGTAGTAATGTTAAAATATGCTCGTGCAGACTGTAGATTCTTTATCTTATGTTATTTTCAATAGTTGATTGTGGGAAAATAAGTGAATAATAAAAAAAAACATATTATAGTAGGGAACTGACTAAAGACCCACAAGGAAGCAAAGATGATGTTAATAGTATAGGAGTCAAAGTTCTCAAGTAGGCTACCTACATGTTATTGTTTTGTTTCTCTTTGTCACTGCTTCGTTAGTTCGAGGTGTCTAAGAGTATTTGTGTAGTTGTAATTATTCTATAGTAGGCCTTTAGCTCTGTCCCCGACTATACTATTTGGAACAACTGTTCACCTGACGTTTGCATTTGCATTTCCGCTTGCAACTTGGCGAGTTGGTCACAAGTGGCCCCAACTAAGGGAGAGAAGATTTTGTACAGAATTTTGGATCGAAAAATCTACACATGCATACCAATTCCAAGAATGATTGACTATTAGAACTGGGTATCGATTAGCGGACTTTTTTAGAAGTAACATTATCACAAAGCCCTTAAAATTATTAATATTGAACATTGAACTTAAAGATAATACTATAATATCAAGGTCCTAACAAATGTAACTTACCGGGAAAAAAAAAACACTCATAATGCTAAAAGAAATTGGCGGTTCGCGCTCATTGCAATGTCCAAGCACCAGGTACGGAGTTAACTAGACCGAGCTAGGTTATACTTGCCCAAATCAAATCCTATTTTCCTCACGATGGGCGGCGACGAAGTGGCGGGCCGAGACGGAGATGAAGGGACGACCTAGATGCAGTTCGTAACGAATGACCAGAGATTGCTTAAAGCTAGGATGAGTGGGGAGGGGAGGCCTTCGCCCAGCAGTAGGACACTGCCAAGGCTTTGAAAAAAAACCTCGTAGTACTAATTGAAGGATATGTCGAATTATCTGCGCTACCCAAAGGTTGTCTACCTCTATTGTAATATTTATATTCTGTGCTGTGTTATTTTTTGAGGTTTGCAACAATAGTACATGACTACAGAGGCCGGGAAATAAGGGGTTGCAGGCCGAGTATATGTAGACGGATAGTTATGAGGCTGTCAACCCTTTTTCACGCCGAGGTGTGTATAGTGCTATTCTAAAACATGCATTGAAATAAATAAAAGAAACTCCAAGAAATCAAACTTTAGTTTTCATGGCTGAACGCCGTGATGCTGTGCTACAAATTGTTGAATGGAAATTTAAAAATACCATCCTTTGCCACAAATTACCATAACCCTATTTCACGCCGAGGTATGTATAGTGCTTTTCTCAAACATACAATGAAAATAAAATAAAAAACTCCAAGTGATGAAACTTTAATTTTCATCACAGGATGCTGTGCCACAAATTGTAGAATGGAAATTAAAAAAAAAAACATCGCAGGCCTAGCCTCCAATTTTGTATGAAATGCCATTACGGATCTCTCGTCTCGCTGCGCCCAAAACGTGACACTTCGAAGGCCATTATGAAGAACACAACGTCAATATTTCATTGCATGTTTGAGTAAAGTGTATTTGTGTCGTATTTGTACTCGTAAATATGAGCTAGTATAACTCGTCGAAGCTCGAGAGATTTTGATATTTTAGTACATCGATGAAATTGGTTGAATTAGCCGCCGCTGCGTCCCAGCTCTCTAATTTCCCCGAGGAACCAGCTCAAAGGTTTACGTCAACTGCTATTTTGTACGGAGTTTGTAAAAGTATCGGTTTTCCAGAAAATGTTTCCTGTTCACCTAAATTTAACGTGGTGTCCTGATGTCATAGTCGGTTGGATTAGTAAAGTTAGTTAGTAGATTGCAATTTTGAGTCACCAGCATTCACGTCTGCGCAAGGCGTGTCAGATATTTTTGCCCGCCCTGTTACTATACTTAGATGTATAGTGGCTATGGAGGAGTGATGTGGACTTGATTATATCGGAGTTATTTGAGTAGAATTATTGTAAAACTATGTCCAAATTAAAAGGTTTTATACAATTTTCATTCAAACCTGCATGAAACCATTTAATACTTTCACTGGCAGGAACCCCTCTAGCGGGCGCCTACGACGCTTTCCGCTACATACGAGGAAAAGGAAAGTGAATGTGTTAATTACCCCTGGTCACACCGCAAGGTTTGAACCTAGGCCACTACTTTAATAGGCAAAGTACCTAAGTAAACCAAGACATCGCTTAAACGAACAATCCTATCGTAAGATGAAGTTAAAATGTTCTCAAGTGAACCTTATTAAAAACTGAACTCTGCCCCGGAATCGTCTTTTTTAATCTGATTGCTACGGTTTTAATTCCCTGTGTCCCGCGGGATCTCATTACCGGTAACAAGGCTCTAGAGGCGGGCTCCAGAGCTAAGACAACTTTAATTGTACCGGGAGTTATGAAATTGAACATGATATTTTTTACTTGCCGATGATATTGTGAAGGATTTTGTTATCGGGTGTAATATAATCTATTAAAAAGGAGAATTATTGCGTTAGTAAGAAAAAGCGGTTAAGTGCGTGTCGGACCACGCACAAGGAAGGGTTCCGTGCCTATTAAAAAGGTCGTATCATTACTGAAATGTTATCATGTTATTGGACCCAATAACCGTGAAATAATGTTACGCAGTTGTGTTGTAGCTGTGTATTTTAATAGAATACTCAAATATCGAGAACTGCCATCGCCTTAAAACGCTCTCAATATTTGAGGGCCCCGTCACTCCGTTCTAATTACTACGTAGAAAGCTTTTAATGTCATTACACGATACTCCGATGCCCTGCACTTTACCTTGTTCCATTAAAAATAATACCCCGCTGCTATTAATTTAAGACTCGGAATGGCATGAACGGGAAATTATGAAATAAATACGGTTTCGTCTTTGTGATCTAGTGTAGTAACAATTGAGTAAAGTGCGTTTAGCTTGGAAGCCTCGGAGAGGCTACCGCGAATTGCAAATTTCGTTCGTGTAGCTCTATATCTATCACACATTTCCATATTTAGCAACCCCTCTCTGTAGCTCAAACGTGCAAGGTGACAGAGATACACAAATTATTAAGCTTGTGAATCCTTTGGAGGAGAGTTCATATGTCTCTGCGAACCATTAATCAGTCCGTTATGCCTGTTTGCCATCTTTATGATGTGATAGAAAAACCAATAGAAAGCGGGCATGCCGTAGCAGCGCTAATATACCGGCCGGGGCCACCCCTGACCCCGTATCATGGTCAGCCTGTCACGCGATAAGTGACAAGATAGGAGCGTCGTCTCGTTCTATCGAACGGTGTCAGCCAGTGACGGACGCTCTATCTTGTCACTTATCGTGTGATAAGGCCGACCATGATACGGGGGTCTACGAAAAGTAAATAAAAATCACAGTACCATGCTCTCAAGCGGGCAGCCTAGCGCGAAATTCCATAAGTATATTTCACAGCTTGTTATGTCGCCAATCTTGTTGCATCATTTGTTTTTCTACGAGTACTGCACAGTACATTTCTAAACTGGGCATAACTCCTGTTTTTGACACGTTACATAAACTCCTCCTAGTCGCGCGGATTCTGTTATTGACGTGAAATGCATTTCAGTTAGTGTTGTGTAACATTACAATAGCTACTTTTGTATCTAAGAATAAGTGTTACGCTGATTTGGCTTGGGCTAGTGGTGGTCGTATACACTGAAAAAAAGGCGTAGCAGCTAGAGCAGCTCAAACAATTTCTACCTTATTTCTTGATATAATTTATATAATAAATATACACTTTATCAACCTCAAGTGGAGTTTGGCAGGACACCTTGCCAGTGAACGTAATGATTACCTAAATCGAATAAAAATACGTAAGTAAATTACTTACTTAGTGTCTAAAATATTTTTGTCAATGATTTTTCAAAATGCTTTGCATTGCGACCCTTCTTTAGGGTCTACGGCCAACGCTTTACAGGCCTTACGTAAAAATGAACGATTGGCAGTTCGTCATTTTTAACCGACTTCAAAAAAAGGAGGAGGTTCTCAATTCGGTTGTATTTTTTTTTTCAATGTTTGTTACCTCAGAACTCCGTCATTGACGAGCCGATTAGAAAAAAAAAATCTTTGTTTGTAAGTATATGCATCCAGGTGGGTCCCTTTTTTTTTTAGTTGGATGATGGGATCCGTGAGGAATTGAGAGAACTCCTCAATTATATTAGGCACGCGTGTAGTGATTTTGGTATTTTCTATTATATCTCGTGTATTTACATCCGGAAATCATAAATTTGGTGGAGTGGAAGTGATGATGACGACCACAGATGACTTATGGAATTAATCAATTATGTACTTAAAGTACAACAGCACGTCACAGATTCTGATAATATTCCGTTGAAATAGCAGCTAATGAAGTACCAAAGGTGATCCTTGTGGAATCGACGGAAGTCCTCAAATATTATCGGGCCACATACAGCGATTGGGTTTTTTTCTCTAATAATCAACGCATTTGCTCTCGGAAATCAGTTCATGTGGTAAATTGGAAAATAAATGTGGAAATGTTCTCGTGGCTTGGCGGAGTACTAAATTGAAGTCGGTTAAAACTTTGTTTTTAAAGTAAATTATGTTTGGGAGTAGTCCTACTACATAATATTATAAATGCGAAAGTTTGGATGTGTGCTACTTAATCACGCTTGAACGGCTCAACCGATTAAGATTAAATTGTGCACGAAGATAGTTAATAGCATGAATATAGGATAGTCACGGGCTAAGGCTAGTAAACTATAAATTAAACTCTAGACTATGCTTCGTAAAAATGTCTTACCAATCTCGTTGCACAATCGTACTATTAAGATGTTGAGAGCTCTAGTATTTTTACACTTGTATCATATGATACCTCGTTATCCCAACACCCGAAGCAGACAAAAAAATATACTTAGACTTCAAGGTACGAACACACTCAAAAAGATCTTAACACCTTTATTACAGTGACAATTGTGTTGGTGTTAAGAAATGATTGAAGTGGACTGAGAGTTGACATTTTGCGCTTACTATGTTGTAATAATATAGTTACAGATTACGATAGAGTCGGGACTGCTTACCACTGATGTACAGTCAATGCCAAAGATATGTAAACGTATCTAATCGACACTTTTCGAATAAGTTGCAATAGTATATTTTTAGACATCGAGTGAACTATGTCAATTGATAATAACCAACTCAATTATGAAATATTCGGTCTCTAGAGGACCACTCTGTGTAATCAAGGTAAAAAATATCGATCGGTTTTATTAAATAGGTACTTATAAAAGGATGTACTAAGGTACTTATAATAGGAAGTAAATAAAGTCGTATTATAAAGTATAAAATAAACCTTCCATTTTGAATACTTCGCCTTTCAGTGAATACATACAAAATAAATGAAATATAATATAAAAAAGCACTATAGTTCTAACAATAAGCGCCACTAAAATTAAATTTCGACTTTAATAACCAATAATCCCAACCTTTTAATAAATAAAAGGTACAGCCTAACTTTTACTGTAAAATCGGCAGTATTACGTATTGTTTATGGTTTAATTTTGAATATATATCACGGTTTCATTATATTAATCCCTGCAAATCCCTGTGGCGAACCCTCTGAATACCCAGTTCAGGGTAAAACGGGCGTAAGTCCCATGATTTTCCTACGAAGCCCCGTTATTTAGTTTAAGCAAGGTATTACATCTAATTTATTACCTAGATACGCGTAAATTTTTATTATAATAAAAGTTTCGTTAGGTTAATGTTTATAATTATATTAAACACGTGATTTGTATGAGAATGTGCCGAGCACATTTATTTTGGACGCAAGTTTATACAAGAAAATTACTGACTCATATCATAATTATTTATTAACAATTATTATGTCGACTGGCAAGAAACAAAGTTGCCATTAAACAAGCAACCTTTTTCATTTTTTTGTCTTTTTGAAATAATTTAAATCCGTTTAATCTAGAAGCTCGATTTTTATTAAGAAGAGATTGGGGGTTATAGTAAACTTGACAGTTATTGTCAAATTAACTACTGACCGCTACCGCGGGCCGCGCCACTATTGAGAAGCTTAGTGATCAGTTGTCAAGTCACAAGGAATTTCGACCAATAGGGATGATTGCGTAACTTTTCAAACGAGCGTTACGACAACTCAACTCTCATATTTAGATATAGTCCAGGCAATGAACTGACAACTTGTATGGAAAAAATGACAATTTTGGAAATAATTTATAATAGCTTTTTTTTATGTATAACGGATATATTATCAATTATAGTAATAGTTACCCAGCGACAGAATCCGACAAAATTTCAGACATCGAAAAAATGATAAATTAACTGGCTTTTAAAAAGTCAGTAAAAATATTAATAAATGTTTTTGTCTTTATTTTGGTTCAATTACATTTGCTCTATAATATTCAAGATAAATCGTACAAAAAAAGATAATGCATGCTTCATTTAAATCTACATAATTACTTCCGGGTGGAAAGTTTGTTGGATTCTTGACTAAATCATCTTAGAATAACATTTTCAAATGAAATCAACAAAAAAAACGCTATTATAAATTAATGTTTTTCAAAACCGTATTTTGCCTGGAGTAATATACCAAACGTACGTACAAAAACGTTACAGTACGCAATCGACCAGCAGCGGTTTCACTTTAATTATTTCAAGTGTACCTTGTTACCTAGGGCATAGTAAACTGAGGAACAGAATAAAACTACAATCACCATGATCATCATCATATCATCAAAAAGACGTCCACTGCTGGACATAGGCCACCCCCAAAGAGTGACCGGTCCTGCGCCACCCGCATCCAGCGGACTCCCGCGACATTATTACCCTTATCGAACAATTATGTAATTATGTTTTGTCTTCGCCATAGTCAAGGCTCAATCCCCCACGGGAACCAAACTGACTAGTTTGGTTCCCGTGGGCCTAGTGTTGGGTTGATCTTTCTTATATATACAGGGTGATTCAGGAGACGTGAGCAGGATCAACCCTACACATACAGTTAATGTTAATGGATCTTTTACCATCGTAATTAAATTAAACGCCCACAGTTTTTTTTTACATTTTGTGTGAAAGTTTCATTCACAATAAATCAACCTACACCCTACACAACTAAAAAAAAAATTAACGTTAATCTTACCAATGCTGGTACGACTGAGTAGCTTATAAACTATTGAATCCGTAGGGTTGATCCTGCTCATGTCTCCTGAATCACCCTGTATGTCGGCGGCCGATCGTCAAATCCGCCAGATCACGAAATTCCTAGGCATATCGTGAAACGCCGCCATTTCATGATTTGGCTAAAGGACATCCGCCATATCGTTCAAAACTTAACGTTTAACGATTTGTCTAATGACGTTTAGGCAGATCATGAAATTCCTAGGCATATCATGAAACGCCGGCATTTCATGATTTGGCCAAGCCAGTGACGTTTAGGCTGATCATGAAATTCCTAGGCATATCATGAAACGCCGGCATATCGTTCAATACTCACCGTTATACGTAAGTAGGGTGTCCAAAATTGAATAAGGTAAATTAAAAAAAATAAGAAGTGCGGACTGATAATCTCCAGCGAGTCGACGCCACCCCGCTGCGCGGGGTGTCTATTTCTGGTCTGAGGGACACAAGTGAACCCTAACCTAACCGACCTAAGACAGAGTTCGCTTATGACAAACCATTTTTGTCCGCCCTGATTATTAGCCCCCAACAAAAACGGCCGCCATCGCATGTGCAGCGCCACCAGCGGCCAAGAAAGAAACTATTTTACGATGTGCCCGGTATAGAGCTAGGAATATCGACGAATGCGTTGCTCTAATCGATCTGCCGTATTGTTTATCAGGCACATCGTGATAAGCCTAGCCGACTTTTAGGCATATCATGAAATGGCGCCGTTTCACGATATGCCTAGGAATTTCGTGATCTGGCGTATTTAACGATCTGCCGCCGACATATATAAAACACCTAACACAAACACCGTATAGTGCGAATCATTTTTCTAGAACGAATTCAATTAACTGTCACAAAGAGAAGACAAGGCCATCGTCTTTCATTGTTAAGTGTAACCGCTAATTGTTTACGTTGAGTTGCTAGTGCCAATATACCTTTTAGTTTGAACCTTGCTACTTTAACAATAGACTCCCTATTCGAGTAAAGTAAGTAACTAGTTGACAACTGGTTAGCCTAGTGGGTAGTGACCTTGCCGATGATGCTGATCCTGGGTTGTTCGTTGCTGAGTATATCGTCGTCTTGAACCCATAATCAATCAATCAATCATCAATCAATCATTTATTTTACATAAAAACATGGTGTACAAAAAGGTATTACAATAAAAAAAACAGTATCACATTATAACTAGGTACCTTTATAACGAAACAAATTATTTTAATTAAATATTTTTGTTTCGTGTTACATTTAACTAGGGAGTTACCCCGATATTTTTTTAAATCGTTTAAGAGTAGGTATCACATGTTTTGCTGCTAGTGCAACACGTAAAATGTAAGGTAATATTAATCGAATTAAGACGCTGTCAACACCAAAATTGTCTTGAGGATTTTGGATAGCGCGCACACTGTTAACACAAAATTAAGAAAGTCACATACTTAAAACAAATAAAAATCGATATAAAATCGAACAAAAATATATTCTAGTGACTGTAATTTCATAGGGGCTCGCCAGTTTCCGGCTTCATTTTTAGGGTTCCGTACCCAAAGGGTAAAAACGGGACCCTATTACTAAGACTTCGCTGTCCGTCTGTCTGTCTGTCACCAGGCTACCTCAAGAACCGCGATAGCTAGACAGTTGAAATTCTCACAGATGATGTATTTCTGTTGCTTAAGGGGCGCTCCCATACAACAAACGTGTTTTTTTGCCGTTTTGACTGTCACCAGGCTGTATCTCAAGAATGGCGATAGCTAGACAGTTGAAATTTTCACAGATGATGTATTTCTGTTGCCGCTATAACAACAAAACTTAAAACGAAATAAAATAAATATTTAAGAGGGGCTCCCATACAACAAAAGTGTTTTTGTTTTGCCGTTTTTATAGATAATGGTACGGAACCCTCCGTGCGCGAGTCCGACTCGCACTTGGCCGGTTTTTTGAATACTTAGTCCAATGATTTAAGATTTAAGATTTATTGTCAAGCTATAACTATGGAAGAGCGGTGCTCTCTTAGCACAAGTGTCTAGTGCACTTAAAAAGAGGCACCAGCACAGATATTGTTACTTATCTTAGCTACTGAATATTTTTTTTTTTTTTTTTTTTTTTAATTATGTAATATAAAAAAAGAGGTAGATAGATACGTTGTCTAGTTATATGAAACTCCGTGTTTAAAAATGGCCACCAAATCTGACAGCTGAGACACGTTTATACGTGTCCATTGACGAGGCGACACTGAGGCAAGGTCATACAATTGACTGAGTTTAAGTGTGCCACTTTTGGAGGGCTTATAACCTATCTACTCCATATATTTCTACTTTTCAAATAAAATTTCGAACACAATTTTGAATTGTTGATGAATATAATTTACTTTAAAAACAAAAGTTTTAAGTGACTTCAATTCAATACTCCGCTTCAAGTGTGCCTATATTTGAAGAGTTCCCTCCATTTCTCCAGGATCCCAACATCAGATCGTGACCATGGAACCACTTGGGTAGGATACAAATAAAAAAAATATACTAAATCCGTCCAGGCGCCGAGTAATCGGGGAACATACATAAAAAACCGGCCAAGTGCGAGTCGGACTCGCGCACGAAGGGTTCCGTACCATTATCTATAAAAACAGTAAAAAAAAAAGTTTGTTGTAAGGGAGGCCCCCTTAAGTATTTATTTTATTTTGTTTTTAGTATTTGTTGTTATAGCGGCAACAGAAATACATCATCTGTGAAAATTTCAACTGTCTAGCTATCGCGGTTCTTCAGATACAGCCTGGAGACCGACATACAGACGGACAGCGAAGTCTTAGTAATAGGGTCCTGTTTTTACCCTTTGGGTACGAAACCCTAAAAAATAAAGATTCCGACGAATTGAGAACCTCCTTATTACTATAACTATGGCCGCTATACTAGAGCTACGCTAGCCTAGCGGTTCAGGCATGCGGCTGTCAAGCGGCGGTCGTGGGTTCGAATCCCGGCTCGTACCAATGAGTTTTCGGAACTTATGTACGGAATATTTACCGTTAGCTTTTCGGTGAAGGGAAACATCGTGAGGAAACCGGTCTTATCCCAATAAGGTCTAGTTTTCCCTGTGTTGGAAGGTCAGATGGCAGTCGCTTTCGTAAAAACTAGTGCCTATGCCAAATCTTGGGATTAGGTGTCAAAGCGGACCCCGGGCTCCTTTAGGGGCATTACCGGGAATAACGCTAGGAGGATGATGAACTATGGCCGCTAATCCGCTATGCTTTATAGTAGTCGTCGATAAGTCTTCTCCGCAGCGTCGCCAGAACAGCAGCCGAGCTAGCCGCACGGAAGTCAACCTGACTCGATTAGGGAGTCACGTGGAAACGGACTCCCTACTAGAGTCAATTTCACATCCATGGGCTCCTTCTCTTCTCTTCTCTTCTTTCTTCTTTCTTCTCAATATACGTGTTTTTTTATATATGACGTTTCAACATGAATAAAAATAAATATTGATCGCGGTAGACATATTGTAAAACAATCTTTCAAACAAAGACAGGCTCGCGAATTATACAGCCCACAGAACTAGTGAGTAAATAAAGATTTTCGGTCTAAAATTTATTTTTATTTTTATTTATTTAGCGTACCGGAAGGCGCGGCGTGGGTAGGCCCCCCACAAGGTGGACTGATGACCTGGTAAAGGTTGCGGGAGTCCGCTGGATGCGGGTGGTGCGGAGCCGGTCACTTTGGCACTCTTTGGGGGAGGCCTATGTCCAGCAGTGGACGTCTTTCGGGTGATATGATGATGATGATTTATTTAGCTCACAAAGTAGACATGATTTGTCTGTGTAAAGTAATCTTTCGAATGTGTGTACAAATCAAGTTTACAGTGTTATAATTAGTAGCATGTTTCGTCAAGACTATACAAAGTTTCCGATAGACACAGGGTTCAACAAACTTAACCCCATCGCTGCCGGCCCCAGGTCGCACTAACCGTGTTACAAAGCTATCAGGGCGGGATTGCCCTACGATACCCTATCTCGAAGCATAGGTCGGTTCAGAACGTGTTAAACAGGAGTTAAGGCGTATGTCACGTTAAGGTGAAACGGAATGTCCGATTTTAAGGACTTAAAGATCTATAATTAGTATTATACTTAGTACTTTAGTAGTTTATCCTTTCTAGTCTTAGTACCTAGCTTACCTACCATAATGCTGCGCCCTAACAGGGTACGGCGGTGCACATTTGCACAAGCAACCAATAAGTAGGTATTTCATTATTAATTTAATTTATAAATACCATAAAAAAAACTGTTTTAGTTTTAAATTCACTACTGTCAAAACTGTAAGTAAAATATAAACAGTTCTTTCGGAAAAACAATTAAAATACAGTATTTCAAAACTTTATCTACACACTTTAGCCACGGAACGGCTACCTACCTCACTCTACCTAATAACTCAAAACTTTATTGTTGATGAATGATACATTTTATACCCGATTAATTTAGTTTTAGTCTAATGAATATACTCCTACGTAGGCGATTCATTTTGATACACGCCGCGTCGCCGCTATTACAATATATACATTATCATACGCCTAAACACTTAACTTTTGGGTCATCACTTTAAATAAGTATAATACCTACCACCCATTTTAGTTACAACCGCACGCACGGAAAATGACAAAGCATCCCCCACCCAATTCTAAAAGAGCTTACATCGTAGACAAACGTTCTACTTTCCAGCCTTTTCATTCTCAGCCTGACAATTCAGAAAACCCGCGGCTGCATTTTACACGGACCAGCTTAAGCATGATCTTTGATCACGTATTGTTGTTACGGATCGAAGAGTGGAGTTGCACTGGGGATGTACCCGCAACTGCTGCATACGGGTTTGTTAAACAGAACAGTTGCCGTTAACAGAGTTAGGAAGCCATCAGGGAGGAAATTGAGCTGAGAGAAAGGTTAGGTGGCATTTTGTCTAGTTTTGATAGTGATTGCACAAGGATCGCTTTAGATTTCTGATTTATAATTAGTGCTAATTTTGTTCAGCGCCTTAAAAGTGGCACAGCTCGCTGCGGATTTTAGGTGGTACGTGTGGACTTAGAGCAAAAACGCACCAACACAGCAGCCCCCCTATTCTGTAACTTGTTTTAAGCTCACCTCGACGCTAAGCCGCAAATATATCTTGACACCGCGATGCTTAGTAACTAAGCGTTGGTAGAGGTCTAGTTTCGTCACGGGTGGCCGGCGGGGTGAGCCGCTTTAGCGCGTAGCGAATAACAGCCCTGGGAAGGTTGTTGGATATCACGAGGGTTTATGGATTTCCCGTAAGTATACACCGTGGGCTCGATTGATCGTAACCACTTCAACCATCGATTTCTGACGGTATTATGAGCAAATAATGTTTTTCAAAATACCCCCTTTTTTAATGGCACTCAATAGTTTCACGATAAATTTTTAAACGTTAAGCCGGAGTCTCTCTATTCGTGTCTTAAGCCCGCTCCACACTATGGGCCATCATGGCCCATCATACAGGACTCGATTATGCGGTAGAACGAGACGTAAATATGTCTTACTCCCTTTAACGCATAGTTGCGCCCTGTATAATGGGCCATGATGGCCCATAGTGTGGAGCGGGCTTTAGGCTATATGGCAAATTAATCAAATTTAAGAGTTTAATGGTAATAGGAAACCGCTACTCAATTCGACTTTGTTTTACATAACCATTTGCACGATAACTTTTAATACAAATCTTTCTATTGGTCAGCCAGGCAGGGAATTCATAGATCATATGTACTTACACCATTTTATTTCCAATCCCATTACGATAAATACGAAAATTATATTTGAATCTGTCGGACCCTATCGTATATCACCCGTTATCCTTATTAGGGATTACCTTATCATCTCGACCAGTCTCAAACCGTAATAAAGACTGCAAAATCGTGGCAGAATCCCTTGGTAGCTCATTTAGGCGGAGATAAAAGTGGAAAAAGAAAATAATGACAACGGTAAATAAATAATGAGAGTGTGAAATACAGAGTGTACTTACCAAAAATGGGGTGTGAACCGATCAAGTGTTCTAAATAAGAAAAAAAAGACATCATCGTCATCATCATCATATCAGCCGAAAGACGTCCACTGCTGGACATAGCCCTCCCCCAAAGAGTGCCAAAGGGACCGGTCCTGCGCCACCCGCATCCAGCGAAGAAAAAAAGTAAGAAAAAATTTTTTTTATGCGTTTTTTTTTTCATTTGTATGGAGCGTTGGGCGACTGGGGCGACCTGCTCCATACAAAAAAAAAAATCGCATAAAAAATTTTTTTTTTAGTTTTTTCCCACCCCATTAATGGTACACTCTGTTTACAAAACGGGAGTCCTAAAACATTGTAGGTAAGATAAACGTCCTAGTATTTGAGGTTGCCCAAGTATATGGCATGGGCACTTTGTGTCAAAGCAATATAGGTAAAACTCCAACTAAGTAAGAGGATTTAAGGTCACTTTGACATGGCTTAAATTCGAAAGAACACGTGAGTTTGTATATAATTTCTTTTCGTCAAAAAAAAAAAGGAAAAAAAAAAGAAGTTTCCATGTTTAGTTATTCTGCTATTCGGAGCGGAAACAAATCCAACATCATAAAAGTCGGTCCAGCTTTCATGAGTTATCGTTATTTATTTATTTATATTTGGAGCACCAAGCTACAGAAACACATTATTTATATAAATAAAATACAAAAAGCCAATTACAGGTTCCCACCGATAGCATCGAAGTAAGTAAACATTTGTGAAATCACTATTATTACATTGCATTAATGAACTTTTATAACTGACTAGCTGGTTAGTTTTAAACTAAACAGGATATTAAATACTTAGATAGACGGATAGATTATAAAAAGAGGGAAAGTCCGTGAGTTTGTAAGTTTACGATTGTTATGTTTATGAATGTTATGATGCCATTTCGCTGTACCTCTAACGATATGTTAAAAACATTTGTACGAACAAAAAACCAAGTATCGCCACGCACGTCATTCTAAATATGGCCGCAACATTAAAAAAGGCAACCAAAACAAATATGTCCCATAATCCCCAGGCCGATAAGCGAACCTCTGAAAGATGGCCTATGTTTTGTAAAAACAACTGACGGTGCTACCAGTGGATCTCGCTCCCATTCTCGAAAGGAACTCATGCATACATGATAACAAAAAAAAAAAAATATATATATATTATTTATTCGCTTTAACACGCAAGTATAAACAAAAAAAGATATCCGGCGGACCCCAAACTAGGCTGAGCCTGTATCTTGGGGCCCTGGAGTGCATATATGTGAAGCAGATAACAAAATAACAAAATATTTATTCTGCAAATAGGCCACGAGGCCAAAAATGCTATTGTTGCTATTGTTGATTCTAAATTATGCATCATTCATAAGAAAATAAACAACATTGTCAACATGTAAATGTAAAACAATAAGAGATTTAATAACTTGTGTGTGTGAATAAATAAATACATAAAGAGAAAACCGCTTTAGCCTAGTTGGTAGTGACCCTGCCTACGAAGCAAGAGGTCCTGGGTTCGAATCCCGGTAAGGGCATTTATTTGTGTGATGAGCAGGAATATTTGTTCCTGAGTCATGGATGTTTTCTATGTATTTAAGTATTTATTTATCTATATAAGTATATTTATCATCGTCTAGTACCCATAGTACAAGCTTTGCTTAGTTTGGGACTAGGTCGATTTGTGTAAGATTGTCCGCAAATATTTATTTATTTATTTTAAAATTTACCCAATTCATAATTCACAAACAAACTATTAGTATCCTCCTATAAAGGGTATGTAGGGCACACTAGCGTTAGCGTCTTTTAGTAATTATATGTTTGAAATAGGGAAAATTTGATATTGCAGCGATATGTTGCTAGCCCATCGCCCGCAATTTCCATATAATAGTCAAATTACGATATTCACGGAAACAAGTGTTGCTATTCTATCCTGACTCCTCACGGGTCACTTACTGGCAAACAACAAAATGAGTATATACTCGTAGTCAAGGCCAGGGTACATATATCCGGAAATTAATTCAGTTTCTCCATTCAGTCAAAATTCAAATTAAAAAAAAAACAAATTTTAAAAAATCTCATAATTTCCCAATTCATGCTTACTTTGAGTGCCAAGAGCTCGCTAAGTTCCTCACGTCGCGCGAGGAGAATGTCTCACAGAATAAATTAAAATTATTTTTATGTCACACTATCACCTCAAGCGGCGTTACCATCGGCCCGACCGGCGACGTGTAAAATGCTCGCCGGCGCGCGATCCGGAAAATTGCTATCGAGAGTTGACAGGCGGGGAATGGCGACGAGATTTAGGAGCGACGCCTTTGTCCCAGTTTACTTGTTTATTGGGCGATGTTGCATTAACTCACACAGTGGAAGGGTTGAATTAAAGAGCTTATTGTCTAATATTAGATATAATTTGTTGAGCAATGTTTAGTGTTTTTTTGTGATATACATTTTTTGCCGGTTTTTCTTTCTGTCAGAATTGATTTAAAGTGGGTAGGTTGCATGCGCTCGTTGAACGAGCGAGCGAAGTGAACAAAGTAATCCCTTTAAGCTTGGGCCAAAATTTGTTTTTATGTGCGGATGTCCAGATAAATAAAAAAAGAAAATATAAAGTTCACGAGAAAAACAGTAGATATTGTAGAACAGTGTGTTGGCATAAATAAGCTCCCTTTCTGTGCATTACTGTTTTAAGTTAGCTATGTAGTTAAGTATATTAACTGTTGTAGATATCCCGCTGTCCAGCTGTCCTCCTCTACAGGTCGCGTTACTAAACCGATTCTCGTTAAACTTTGCGAGCAGGTACAAAAACTATATAGATATTTTTACAATGACTTGCTCGCGATTTCGACAGCTGACAGAGCAGACATTATCTGATTTAACATAACCTAACCTTCTGTCATTTATCAAATGCCGTCGAAAACGAAAAATCATCGAGAAAAAAAATAAGTTTTTTTTACATCTCAAATGTTTGTGAACAAGGATGGTCAGTTTTGAGACCAAGCATCTCTATACAGGGTGTTTTTTTAATCGTCTTAGAGCCGAAGCCCAGTTAATGTATACATTACAAAGAACTTAAAATAAGGTTTTTTTTTTTTTAAATAAAAATTGTTTTTTTTTGGATTAATATTTATTTTAATCATCCAAGCGAGTGACCGCAGTAACCGCTCGTTAGTCGCCACCTTATAGCCATTTTTTGTTTCACGAATGATTAATACGGTTTAATAATGAATAGTTTAATTAATAGGTATTAGGGCACACAATCTTACACAAATCGACCTAGTATAGTAAGCTCAGTAAGGCTTGTGTTATGGGTACTAGACGACGATATATATAATAGATATAAATACTTAAATACATAGAAAACTTCCATGACTCAGAAACAAATATTCATGCTCATCACACAAATATTTGCCCTTACCGGGATTGGAACCCAGGACCTTCAGCTTCGTAGGCAGCGTCACTACCCACTAGGCTAACCGGTCGTCAAAATTTTGGATACTTTAAGTGGGCTTCGGCTCTAAGACGGTTAAAAAAACACGTTGTATATGTATCGTCAAAGTCCGATTAGATACCAAGGATATAATATTATTATTATTATTGCCTCTTTATTCCTTAATAAATATAATTCACAATTATATTGTTTCATTTCATGCATGCATTATTATTTCATATTTTATATTATTTATTTAATTATAGTAAGCATACAATCCTTCTTATGAGGCCCATAGTAAGCGACCACGTTTCAGTACCATATGTCATCACTGGCAACACACACTGGTCAAAGACTCTCGTCTTGGGACACTGCGGAATATTGGACGAAAAGATGTGTCTCGAGTGGCGACCACGTACCGGAGGGCGCGGCGTGGGTAGGCCCCCCGCAAGGTGGAATGATGACCTGGTAAAGGTTGCTGGAGTCCGCTGGATGCGGGTGGCGCAGGACCGGTCACCGGACGGTCCTATGTCCAGCAGTGAACGTCTTTCGGCTGATATGATGAAGCATACAATAGATTATTTATTTTTTATTATTTACTAAGGACCTCTCTACGAGTAAAGGCTCCATATACTTCCATGTGTCTCTATCTTTTGCCTTTGCTAACCAATCCTTTCCAGTCGCTCTATCTAACTCGTCTGTCCACCTTTCTTTAGGTCTTCCCCTACTTCGTTTACCAACTGGTCCTGTCCACGTAGTTACTTTGTTTGTCCGTTTTTGATTGCTCATACGTGCCACATGGCCTGCCCATTTCCATTTAAGTTTTTTACAGTGTTGTACCGCGTCTATTACATTCGTTGTTTTTCTTATATCGGTATTACGTTTCCGGTCACTCCGTTTTATATTTAAAATACTTCGTTCCATGGCTCTTTGACATGTTTGTATTTTACTTGTTATGTAGTTGCTATACAGGGTGTAATCGTTAAGTGTTTACAGGCCATAATTCCGTAAATACAGCAGATATCAGAAAACTTCTAACTGATATCGAAAGTACGTTACCCAACGAGTAAAATTACACTAATAACGTTTTTGAAATAAAAGCAGAAATATCCCAAATATTAACTTCAAACTCTTCCATACATTTAGTAGGTAACCGTTCATTCAAAGACTAGTTTAATACGACCGAGGCATTTCACCGTTATCAAATGATTCATGATTTGTCTTATGTTAACCACTTACTCCATATCAATTAATTATCATTTTCAAGTTTTCTGATATCTGCTATATTATATAGCTGCGGAATTATGGCCTGTAAACACTTAACGATTACACCCTGTATATCCATGTTTGGCTGCCGTATGAGAGACATGGTAGTATACAGGAATCTAGAACTTTTTTCTTAAGTTTGACAGGAAGGTTTGATGTAAGTACTTCTTTATAGCTCCAGGATTTATTCCATTTATTCCCATATCCATGGAAGGATATAATATAAGCGTTATTTATTGGGCAATGGTAACTTTCCCACCCAATGCAAAGGGGGTGACGACAAACTGTCTACTCTCATGTTGACTATAACATGGAACTTTCCGAGACATACTAAAAAGGACAATCTCAATAAAAATCACACGACAAACCGGCCCATTAAGCGACATGGAGTCTTAGCCCATTAAAAATAGAGTGTAGAATGCATTAACCCATAAACATGCCTCACACACACAGCGTGGGGCGCTAATGTATCGAGTAGCGTCAGCCTAACTTATAAAATAACACTAGCTTCCGCCCGCGACTTCGTCTGCGTGGACCCGGGATAAAAACTATTCCAGGCTATAAACTATATTCGTGCAAAGTTTCAAACAAATCAGTCGAGCCGTTCAAGCATGATTGAGTAACAAACACCCAAACATCTAAACATCTAAACATCCAAACATCCAAACTTTCGCATTTATAATATTAGTAGGATTATTGGCGAATGTTTAGCATTTTTTCTATAAAGATAAGATTAATGGACTCAAAAATATCCTTTCATGTAATAAAATAATTTGTTTTTTTAAGATGTCAAAAATACATAACAGGCAACCACTTTTTAAAGATTGTATCGACGAATAAGCCGAAGATGAACATTATGGACAATTTTGAAGAAAAGAGGTGTAAAATGTCATTGAAACAAATAGAAACTCGTATAACCATTGGATGTTTTATTTGTTTAAACTTAAGCTCATGCCGTGGGACCTCATTTGATACTCTAATTATACTGATGTGTTTTATCATGCCAGAAATAAGTAAATATTGTACAATCATGCGCTGCCGACTGTACTCAAAGTGTTGTTCGCCGTACTGCGAATATTATTTATCGACGTGGGGTCAATAAACTCTATTAAGAGCAACGCATGTTAACAACACGATGGTAAACTTGCTAGTATTTTGATTAAACGATAAATGTATCATATAAATACCAACAGTATTAGAAATAACTGAGATGTAATTTGTGAACGAAAAAAATAACCCTGAAATCAATACGTGTTCAACATTTCGGTAGGTACCGTTATCATAAATTTCGTTTAAGCACTTGGTTTTACTTAATTTTGGTTTTGGTGCATTCTATTTGAGAGTGGGCCAACTGAGCTAGTAAGGAAAAATAAAGAATGGGGACTTTAACTGTACAATTTTTTTTTTTTTTTTTTTGCAGAAAAAGACTGATTGCCCCCTCATGGGCCACCAAATACTAGCAAGTAAAAATTAAGGTTTTTTTGACATGGGTTTTCAAGTTGGGCCAAAAGCGCCCTTTATAACTCTAAAAGAATAAGCATGCACCTAGTAAGATATCTCTCTATTACCCATCAAATGAAATAATTAGTATTTCTAATAACATCATGTAAAAGGTTCCAGTATTACGCAATTATAGCTACCGTTCATAATAAAATATCCAAGCTTTGTCAGAGTTTAGTAAGTGGACTACACAATAGACCTCCTCAACCTTCGCCTGAATAAGTTATCACGTCTTTTCGACCACATAACATGGCGTGCTATCGTAAGCGATGCTCTAACTCGCTCTTACCCATCATCAATTGCCAATGACAGAGAGAGTAAACAGTACCACGCCATGAATAGCCTTATTCCATTGAAAGTTAGACAATTCTTGAATTAAACTAAGCATAAAAGGGTATATTTTCATGGCGTATTGATGAGACTTGTGACCTTCTGCCACGTTTCGGGACTTTGATGCCTCGTCTAGAACTCGAGTCGTTTGCTTATGTATTAGTAAATGACTTTAGTCACGCACAAGTCATTGAATGTAATTGTGCTAGGGCAGTGGAACAGGCGAAGTTATATCGTGTTATTGGGTTAGGGAAACCTATGATTGTACAGTCGGCAAACTAGTTAGCTGCGCGCCCCTGCATGATATATACTTCGCTGGCTGTACGTACTTGACCATTTTTTTTATACTACGAAGATGGCCAAACAAGCCTGCTCACAAGCAGACACCGTAGTTCGTGGACACTTGCAACTCCAGAAGAATTATTAGCGCATTGCCACCCGTTCTCTTTTTTTTTTCTCTCTCATACTTTTTTGTAGATTCCTCCACCATTGATTTGAAGATTAAGTAATTGAGTTTATAGCTAAAGACACTACAGGTATCTCACTCTCAAGACATCCTCGGCAAATCTGGCGGTATTAACTAGTGATACCGTTCATGTTGCCGACCGACCAACCTTATTATACGGGGTGTGGCCTGTAATGATGAGCAATAAATTTAAGGGCTGACTCTATGTATTATCCGCAGTGATTCTGTAAAGGTACCAGTGTTTCAAGATTCTTGAATTCGGAAATAATCTTATCTGAAGTTGTGATACCTAAGTAATGGATCTCGACATCTCGATATCGTAGCATGCCAGTCATTAACTATCTTGGTAGAACACTGGGCACTTTCGTAATTGCGATTATACTAACTTTGGTTTTCTAATTCTTTTTGTTTTTTTTTTTCAATTTTACAAGATTTTTTGGTGTTTTTGAAGTAAAACAAAATGGATATCATTCCAGTTAAGCAAAAGAACACACGTACGCTTTTACTTATTTTTTTTTTCAATTTTTTTTTCAATTTAACCACTTGGAAATAATTACTGATTAACTTAATAAGCCACCGTTTAATTTTTTGCTCCTATTACAGGCCACACCCTGTATATTTACCTTTTTTATGTTTATGACTTTTATGTTAATTTTAAAATGACTTTATAAGAGACATGAAGAAGTTGAATTAAATGGCTTTTTCCTAAATGTTATTATTAACGCGTTTTCATACGTTTCAGTTCTCGCGATTGAGATCGCTTTATGAAAATACTAGGATAACCTCAATAATCTGTTAAATCAACTGAACAAACAAGAAAAAAACATTCTCACTAGTCCAGTTAACTGAAAAAATGAGAAAATATATTCTGAGTAGTTCAGTTAACTGAACTGGTGAGAAAGAAAATCTCACTTGTTCAGTCAACTGAACTAAACAACTGACCTAGTGGGAATAGAGAGAACCGCGCACCGCCATATATTGTTAAATATACCTACCGACCGGCATATTAATTTAACATTAACACCGTCGGTGATACCTACGTAACTTAATTTTAAAGAAAAATAAAAAATATCGTCATTATCAGTTTTATTTGTGGACCTCAATAATTTTTTTAAACAATTTTCGGAACCCACTCAAAACTACTTGCCGACCCCTGGCCTAAACGCTCCAAAATTCTAAATAATTTTCTGTAAGGTCTACCAGGGTTAATGCGTCAATGGGGTAAATGCGTCTTTTGTTATCTTCGAAACGCAACATTTTAGAACTATTACAACCCTCGATGTTCAATGTATGCTTACCAAACTCTCAATTTAGACGATTGTAATAGTTCAAAAATGTTCAGATTCAGAGATATCAAGAGACGCATTTACCCCATCGAGGCATTTGCCCCGGTTAACCTTACCTTTAATGCACAATACAATATAAAGTACAAATGGCGGACTTAATGCCATTGGGCAAAACAGAAACACTTGGTGCAGGCATTATATAAATGTATTTTCTCAAACATGCTCGGAAATGTACGCGTTAATATCACGAAATGAAGACGTGAAGTTTCTTGTTTATGGCTCCCTACATTACTTCTTGGCCTTAGGCCAAGAAGTAATGTATGAAAACCCTAAGTAAAACCATTATTGTCCGCTACTCTAACTTTTTAAATTTGCTTACTAATATTAAACTGACAAAGGAAAATTTACATACTGCCAACCACCACTAGACACTGTTAGCATACTTGCTTCATAAAAAAAATAAAAATAATCTATGGTACTATACTTTATGTGCGGTTAAACATGGTGCTCGAACGGCTTGTTCAAATGGCATGTTTAAAAAATAAAAAAGGCGCAAATTACCTATTATTTAATTGATTACCAAGTATTTATTTTAATTTTAATATTTCCTCACATCGTTTGAGAAAAGTACTATACAATCCTCGGCCGGAACAGGGATTGCTGGACTCGTTGTATTCGGCCTCGTCTACGACTCGGCCGTCTACCCCAATCTCGTCCAGCAATCCCTTACTTCACGGCCTCTGCAGTAATCTACTATTATTGCACAAGTTTATATTAGATTGATCCAGGGCTCGGACTTCATATTTTTTTGTAAGATAGTCCCAATTTATCCATTTATTGTACTACCCCTTCCATTCCCCGATAGTCACGTGAACCAACATCATAAAACATGTAACAGCGAGCCTATTAATGAAATATGTGAGCCAGTATCGAGGCAATTATACCTGTCGTGGCTCTGTCCCGAATTGAATTGTATTCATTGCCTTTTGGAGCGTTACTACTCGAACTCACTTTACAAACTTTAACCCAGCGCTAATAATGTGTGGCGAGGAGGATGAGACTATGGGACCCTTATTGTGTGAATGTCATGCCCTTGCCGGACAAAGAATGAATTAGTTTGGTAATGGCTATCTGCAACCAAACGAATTCAAGGTGCTCCCGCTGAACTGCATCATCCGTTAGTGGAAATGATGGAGTAAGCTTGGGACAGAGATGGGCAAAATGTAATCGACTAACGATTAACGATTAAGATTAACCTAGTTAATCGTTAATCGCGATGAAAAATGACGATTGATCAATCTTAGTCGTAAGAGTTTCGACTAATTTAGTCACGATTAAATTAATCGTCGATTGAATACGAGCGACTAACCCCCTTCTTCATAAAACTAAAAAGGCCTCTGCTAAGTAAAATGTGCTCTGTCCCTTTCTTACGAACACAAATGTCAAAGTGACAGATAAGGACAAACGAATTTTAACGCCATTTTAGTTAAAACAGGCTTGTAGTACGTTTATGAATACGGCCGTAAATCTTTAATCGATTGATTAGTTTGATTAATTTTCTCTCGATTGATATCAGAAATATATAAGTTTTTTTGTAAGTGTTTTTTTGTAATAAAATATGTTTTATAGTCGTCGCTGCCCTTACCCTTAGAGTACTGCACTGTAAAAACTATCTTGTGTTACTGGAACAAGTTTATATCACACAGCATACTTACTAGAATGATTTCCAAGTGAATTGAGCGCCTTTTTGTACCGTCGGTAAAACAGACTAGGCGCCTGTCTGTTTTACCGATGGTACCAAAAGGCGCTCAATTCAAAAGAATTAGCTGGAGAAGCTTTTGACCCTCTTCCCCCGATGTTACTCTTGCCCCGACTCACCTTACCGTATTTTGGACAATCGGGTTTAGCCTTTTATAAAGATAAATGATTTTTTGAGTAATGAAAGGTTTCTCCTTTGTAACTCTACGTTTACAGTACCAAAGCAAGCTGATATATTGCTGTTTTATTGTATTGTTGATTTGTTAAGAATGCTCATTGTTATCCCACCGTTATATGGTTGAGTTGTTTGATCAAGAAGTACTTACATTTCTATTTCGCATTTTTAATATATTTCTTGATTTGCCTTCGTTTACGATTACGATTTCTAGTTCGGATGGTTAGTTTGTGGCAAAGAGAAACTGGACTTTTTACTCAACCACAGTAATGTCTATTTCTCTGACATGCTCTACGAAGTGGCAAAACATAGTAGGTACTTAACATAATAACATTGGCAGAACTCATTCCAACCCCTTGCTCCTAGGGCGAAAACACGCCCGTTTCTGGAAGTACACGTGACAAGCGAGTTTCTAGTGACTGTGCAACCAAAAGTAGCTCATCAATGGTGCGTCTGAAAACCGATAAAGTCTACATCACGAATATAAACGCCGATAAAGTCTACATCACGAATATAAACGTATCAAACCTATGTCATTATATGATTGACGATGTCCTTTACATAGCTTAGACCCAATAACTTGGACATATTCACAAAACACATTGGATATAAGCGTAATTGCTTCTGAGTCGTACCGCCATGTTGTTGGTTATAAAAGGATTAAGTCATTCGGAGTTTTCGAATTATTTTTGGTGCGTTAAATATGAAGTGACTGGCTGACTGTGAACGCAGCCAATATAGTTGAGGCTATTGAATAATTTAATTAAAAAGAGGTTTCTTATGAATATATTAATTTAAACTTTCACGATTCTCACACGTTATTTTTATGCCTTAACTAAGTAAGTTATTGTTATAAGTTAATTTATCATCATCATTTCAACCGAAAGACGTCCACTGCCGGACTTAGGCCTCCCCCAGAGAGTACCACAATTATCGGCGAATAAGTTAATTAAATATTAGTCCCGTTTAGTAAAAAGCAGCCGTATTTATATTTGATGTAACGTTAAATGTCAAAACTGTATGGGCTAATCTGGAAATAAAATCTATTCTGGTTACGTCGACTCGTTACTCATTGCCCAAACTCAAGTGCCTTAAACTTAGTTTAATATAATTTAAAAACATTTCATGCGCAAAACTGTTATAATCACTTGTTTCTGAGTACGAAGGAGTTTCTAGATCATTTGTTCAGCTAAAAGGAAACTAGACATCCTCACTTTTAGCCTTTTTTCTTCAGGAAAAGGAAATTAAACGCAGCTCTCGACCCCTTTTCGTAGCCGTCCCGATTAGGCGATGTTTGCGCAGCGCTCGACACAAACAGACAAACAAACACACAAACACTATTAGCGCAAGCAAACATGCCGAGAGTTTTTCCGAGCTGAAAGTGTATTCTTGAGATTATTTGAGTTGGCCGAATTGCATCAAAGGAATCTATTAAAAAAAGCTATTCTACCGGCGAAGGTAGAAGATTCCAATTCGTATGGCAGTTTTATAAAAAGTCAGCCATCCATCCATACTAATCCATACTCCATACTAATATTATAAATGCGAAAGTGTGTCTGCCTGTCTGTCTATCTGTCTGTATGTCTGTCTGTCTGTTACCGCTGAACCAATTTAGATGAATTTTGGTATAGAGATAGTTTGGAGTCCCGGGGAAGGACATAGGACAGTTTTTATCCCGGAAATCATCCCCTAAGGGGGTGAAATGGGGGGGGGGTGAAAGTTTACATGGAGCTGCGATATAAACGAGTTCCACGCGGACGGAGTCGCGGGCACAGGCTAGTAATATTATAAATGCGAAAGTGTGTCTATCTAAGTGTCTGTCTTTTACCTCTTCACGCTTAAACCGCTGGACCGATTGCAATGGGTAAAGAGATAATTTGAGTCCCGGGGAAGGACATAGAATCGTTTTTATCCCCGGAATTCTCCCTTAAGGAGGTGACATGGGGGCTAAAATTATGCATCGAGCTACGATATCAACGAGTTCCACAGACGGAATCGCGTCCTCAACCATACATTTTGGAGTGGTATTCTTATGCAACCTAGTTAGAGTAGGCCATTTGCTTATATGGTGGAGTAATACCTACTAAAGATTCTGTGTAATGTAAGATTGTAAATCTGTAAAAAAAATTGTACTCAATCATCAATCAGTGGCCTTTACGTCTATTACAGAATATACGAGAAGTACTTCTGAACGAAACAACTTATTTTATTAAATATTTTTGTTTCGTGTTAATTTAACGTGGAAGCTCCACGACCGAATTTTAAACGATATGATACAGAGAAGAAATATAATGGAAAAATAAACCATCATGTTCTGAAACCCAGAGCAAGACTCGAACTTGCGACCTCTATATTAACGAGTCCGAATCTTGCTCTGGGTCTCAGTCGATGATGGTTTATGTTTCCATTATATTTGTTCTCTGTATCGTATCGTATACAAAAAGTGTCAAGAAGGGAGACGTCTTTCATGGCTGTTTAAGCCAGTGCGGGAGCGGCATACACGACCGCAAGCCTGGCAGGTGTAATTTTCCCGCGGCAAAGCAGACCCCGTATCATGGTCGGCCTTATCACACGATAAGTGACAAGATAGAGCGTCCGTCACTGGCTGACACCGTTCGATAGAACGAGACGACGCTCCTATCTTGTCACTTATCGCGTTATAAGGCCAACCATGATACGGGGTCTGGTGTTACGTTGATGTCGCTTGGCTCTCTTAATACTAAGTACGAACTGGTAAACTAGAATACGGCCCGTCTAGTAAGCAGTCACCGTAGCGAATGGACGCTTGCGACTACAGAAGAATAACAAGCGTGTTGCCGAGATATGCGAGTTTGTATGTATTAGGTATTCTCCAAAACTACTCATCCGATTTTATAAATTCTTCCTGTAGAATGGATTTTATTTTATCACGTGGCACAGCCTGGATTTACATGTATGTATAGTTGAAGAAATATAATTTGCACCGATTCGCTATACTAATTGCTCGAGGAATCGGTGTAAAATTATATTTCATCAACCATACGCGAGCGCGTCGCGTGGGCGTTTAATATATAAACATACACATTACCGCTAAAAGATAATCCTTAACATTCTTTCTTTCATATTATAACTTCTCAAACGAGCTTTTTGTACAGTTAGTCAAATAAAACAATAAAATCCCATTTAACACGATTTAAGTAAACTTTCCTCATGATCTAAACTTTATTTGGCCTTATTCGCGTAATTAATGGCGACCCCTTGATATCTGGGGCTCTTTCTGAGGCGCCCGCCATTAGAAACAAAACGCGGAACCGAGATACTTGTGAAAGGTTGTCAAAAGATTGGGGCGTAAATTAAAAGAGTAAGCGTTGCTAGAATAAATTAACGCTAGCAAAGGCACTTGTACCTGTCAAACTAATTTTAGTTAAAATAACGTTAAAATAGTAATCTGTTTGGGGGAGGCCAATGTCCGTCCAGCACGTCTATCATGCGACGGCCGCGACATACTCTCGATTTTTCTCGCACTTATATGTTGTTCTAAGTATTCTAATAAGAAAGAGACGGATAGTGCGAGAAAAATCGAGAGAGCTCGCCTGCCGTCGCGTGACAGCCGTGCAGCAGTGGACGTCTTTCGGCTGGATATGCTGATGTGATGATCATATCAGCCGAAAGACGTCCTTCAGATTACTCTGATACATTCGACTGAAAAAAGAAATCATGGTTACATCAAGTTGAAAATAGTTATTTATGCTACAAGTGTGGAAAGTAGGTGATTTCCGACGAGTGTCATTTTTATACATGAGCGAGTGAAGCGAGCGAATGTATAATTCGACACGAGTCGGAAATCATCTTTACGCGCGTGTATCATACAACATTTTACTATGCCTTGTGTGAGGAAATATATTAAATGTTGAAATGTTGGTTTAAAATAGATCTAGGTTAAAATTGATGAACCCAGGTAGATTGTCACGTACCTACTTATTATCTGGAATTGCATTTAACAACTTCTTCACATCTTTTGCTGTCAAGCTTATTCACTTAAAAGTTAAAACCATTGTATTGTGGTTTTGGAACACAATTAATTTTGAGTAATTCAATATTATATTAAACAACAAAAATACACTGTACCGTCGTACTTCTAAGAAACATACTGACACTATTGAAACGCAATAAATCATTATTATTATTGATTACTCACTTTCACTCGACCTTTTTAACATATTTACATAAAATAACTACACAAAACTCACAATAAACAGCAATGGCGGGCTTTTAGATACATGCGCGGTCAACATATGCGCATTGCGCATGTGCAAGCCGCCATACTGTCGTATTGTAAAAGGCATAAGAAAGATATGCGTTCAGCCAAACACATTAAATGAATATTAAAAATTAATTAATTTATTGACCAAATTCAAAATTCATAAACATTAATAAATCATTTTAAACGTTATTAGTATTTATGTACCTTTTATATGAAAGAAAACGTGTAATTGAAATACTTGTAAAACCTTTCTCGAGTAATAAAAACTCTTTGTCGGGCTGACGACGGACTTGAAAATTAAAAAAAAATTGAAAAGTAAAAAGCACTAGTGCGAAAAAGTGGCACTTTCCGCACGATTTTAGTGCTTGGAAAACGCTCTTTTCGAGCACATGCATTGTAAAAGTATGATAAGAACTATCTTTCATCATTAACATTTAATGAAATGAAATAATTAATGTTAAAGAAAATATGCCCATTTAGAAAGTTCTTGCACAGGTGAAGGAATTATAGAAATCGGATGATTTGATCCGGAGTTTACCCCCTACATACAAAATTACAACCTCCGACCTATACTTGCAACGTTTACACGTCAAAATAAAAACGCCAATCTAATGAAATCCTACCGCTTATGGCTTGAGGACGTTCAGTGCAAAGGATGACATTCACGCGCTAAGTTGTATGGCAGCCATATTGAGTGCAAGTTTTAATTGTGTGGAGGCCGGGTTTGGTGCAACTTGCAGCGGGGAGTACTACTTGCTTTGTAGGTATGTGTAACCGCCTGTTGTTTCCGTATGCTTTTATTCCTGAGATGCATACAGTATCAAAAATGATACAACTGAAGTGACAAGTAGTAATTAAATGAGATTTAATATCTTTATTTACGAAACAAGAATGATTAGGTACATAAAAATATCCGCAACGCAGGCTTCGTCAATTGCGTACAAACAAACATCCCCCTAAGCACTAACAATGGTAGAATCCGCAACAGGCTTCGTCAATAACACGTTATAACCAAACACGTTGTAATCATATTCATGCCAATTATTGACTTTCTCAAACTCGACACGGATTCTCAAATGTGACGTGGATTTCATTGTACTTAATCCAGAATCAAAGTATAGGTACCATATGGTTGGTTGTTGTTCTGTATTGATTTCATAAATTGAAGTGTGCTTAAACAGTATATTTATTGTATTGTATTGTGGTATTGTATCATCCACCAGGAGGTGAGTAATGGCTCCCGATGTTGAACTGTGTTGAGAGTGAGGAACCTAAAATTTGCCTAGTTGTCTAACCCAGGAATTCTCAAAACAATAAAGCGGCAACGCGGTTGACTGCGGTGTCACCGACTGCTCTAGAGTGACAAGCTTTCATATGCCATAGTGTCTGCTGACAGTGAGATAGGACATATCCTTGTTTGCCACCTCGAGTTGGTATACAAAATGTATGTATGTGTATATAAAATGTGAAATCAAAATAGGTATTGAAATATAATGTAATGCGTGGGAGCGGTGTTCTTTTTATAATTAATTATCTTTTTTTTTTTTACTGTATCTTGCCTTTAATATTGTATAAGTTTAATTAATTTGAATTAGAATATTATTATCAGTAATTACCTATTGATATCTTTTTTGTTTACAAATTATAAATGTCAATATAGAAGTTAATTTAAAATAATATAATTATGTAATGGGAAGGGGCTACCCGCGGTTTCCATCGATTTTTGACAAGTTTTGAATCGTATCTACTACTTTTGCACTACAGATAGAATCATAAATCAAACGGTTATCGGTTCTTCAATCTTTTATCTCCATTTTGACAGACCGGATTTTGAAACAAATTAATACTTAATTTTGTATGATTTTTTTAAACATTGTCTAAAAAAACACTTATTTCGCATCTCTATTGACGTGAAAGATCTAACATATACGAAATCTACAAATTTGGGTTCGTCTATGACGTCTCTAAAAACTGGCAGAGGGTTTTAATTTTAAACCAATTAACACAAAAGTTATGGCCAGAAAACCAGTTTTTTGGCCTAAAATTGTTCAACTTTGATGCCAAATATCAAAACAATGAAGTTTGAAGTAAATATGGGATACTATATTGCTTAAAGCCGTTGTTGTTAATATAATAAGCTACAAAAAACATTAGAAAACTAAGGGATTCAGATCGAAGGTCATTGGCGTATGGGAGCCTCTTAATGAGTCTTTGTATCAGTGTTTTTTTTAACGGAGGAACCGGATCGGAGGAACCAATAACACAGGAACGTTAAAAATAAAATTCTACTAGACCAGTGCATTTTGTAATAGATACATATATTACAAAATGCATTGGGCATTTTGTAATAGGTACTAAATAATTGAATATATACTCTTTGAAATTTTAAGCAGCGTGGTATTGCCAGTAGGTACTTCACGCCGCACAGTCTAAAATAAATACACAAAAAATAACACAGAAGAAGAAAACTGTTACGAAAGCCCATCTATTCTGCCACAAAAATTCACAGAAAAAACGCCACAAAATGTATCTACTTACTCGACTATTACTTCCTTAAGTTAATATCTCCCCAAATGAACACTTATAAAAATTCAAATGATATTTTGTTAGCGAAACTTCCGTTTTCCCACTACGACCGCCTCGGGAGCAACTGACTCCGGGCTCGGGCAAAGTTAACGTAATTATAACATTGGACTCTGGGGACACGGCGTTTAATTCTGCCTTTTGTAGCCAAACTGGGACAGTATACAGTTTCGATTGTAACAGTGATACGGAACAGGAGTATGTTGTTTTGCAGCACTCTTTGTATTAAGAGGCTCCCATACGCCAATGACCTTCGATCTGAATCCCTTAGTTTTCTAATGTTTTTTGTAGCTTATTATATTAACAACAACGGCTTTAAGCAATATAGTATCCCATATTTACTTCAAACTTCATTGTTTTCGAGATATTTGGCATCAAAGTTGAACAATTTTAGGCCAAAAAACTGGTTTTCTGGCCATAACTTTTGTGTTAATTGGTTTAAAACTAAAAACCCTCTGCCAGTTTTTAGAGACGTCATAGACGAACCCAAATTTGTAGATTTCGTATATGTTAGATCTTTCACGTCAATAGAGATGCGAAATAAGTGTTTTTTTAGACAATGTTTAAAAAAATCATACAAAATTAAGTATTAATTTGTTTCAAAATCCGGTCTGTCAAAATGGAGATAAAAGATTGAAGAACCGATAGCCGTTTGATTTATGATTCTATCTGTAGTGCAAAAGTAGTAGATACGATTCAAAACTTGTCAAAATCGATGAAAACCTCGGGTAGCCCCTTAAGTGCAAATTACACATGCAAGAAATTGCATGCAAGTTTAACTACATTGCGGGGTTTCATAGATACCTCGGTAACCCGCAATGTCATGAAACTTGCATGCAATACCTGGCATGTGTAAATTGCGCTTTACGCTCATGTATAACATTTTGTGTACTAGTTTTACTACCGCGGAGTATTAAACCAATTGCGCTATTCCCGTTTTTCACGTTTGATTTCATATCAATATACGAAACGTTCCAACACAAGAAAATCCTGACAAATACCTGAGTACGTACGTACAAAAGTCTCACAAAGCATGCCAATTTTTGTGGACGCAATCCAGGCGCCAGCAAATACTCCTTGCACAAATTAAAAAAAATGTGTTTAGTGCTCAAAAATAAACACACCACGAGTCGTTGTGTCCACACAAGCGGAAGCGATTCGCTGCCACTGCTACCATGCCTTTGCCGGATGGATCGCGAGTACTCGTAACGAGATGGAGAGTTAACTTTACTGCCTCCCCGAGGGAGCGCTATTGATTGAGAATGACTTTCGGCATACCGCTGTAGGCATGCTGAATATGGGGGTATTTTATTTAACCTTCTAGTCAAGTGCATTATTTATTACGAGAATATTCGTTCGAGAAGCTACGGTGGCCCAGTGGTTCAGGCATGCGGCGGTCGTGGGTACGAATCCCGGCTGGTACCGATGAGTTTTCGGAACTTTTAACGGAATATTTTCCGTTAGCTTTTCGGTGAAGGAAAACATCGTGAGAAAACCGGTCTAATGCCAATAAGGTCTAGTTTTCCCTCTGGGTTGGAAGGTCAGATGGCAGAAGCCTTCGTAAAACTAGTGCCTATGCCAAATCTTGGGATTAGGTGTCAAAGTACCTACATAATAATTAACTTTCATATAGTAAGTACTTATACGAGTTTTTGTATTTATTTCTAGTAGGAAGAGGCATGGTTTATTTTGTATTAAACATAATTAAGTAGTATTTGGTTGGAGTTACTTTCACGGCTTTAGATTACTTAGCCAATTATTTCTATGCGCTGTACACTCAGTGTCAGTGTTATTTTATTCTTAAATTGTATTTTTGAAGTGAAAACTTCTTTAGCGGCGCTGAGCAATTTTTGGGATGGGGAAAAATTGTTAAATACGCGACAGAGTTTTGTGACGTCAGATGTGAAGGAGGTCACTTTTTGCTGCTAGCCGATTCGACTTCATTCAAAACTGAACGCTATTCGTAAGAGTATAAAGCCGTTAAACACTTTTTGCAATAGCATATTCTGCAAATAAATTTGTAATAATACCAACGCGTCCTTCACCGTTTTGCTATTAAGAAAATTCGAATAGTTCGAATTTGGGCGTTATTCCTAAAGAGATAAAGCTTAGAAAAATATTTATCAACGGCAAAAACAAATTGATATTTTGGTCGCCACCGTGCACCGCCATCTGCTGTTCTTGCAAATTCGAATCGTTCGAATTTCGACGTTATTCCTACAGAGATAAAGCTTTGAAAAATATTTGGTAATGGCAAAAACAAATTGGTATTGTGTTTGCCGCCGCCCGTCGGCGCGCCGGACCCCGGCACCGTTGCGCCGCGGCGGCGCGTTGTGCCCGTCGCACCCAACGCGCCCGCGGGCCGTCCGCCTAAATAATTGATAATTGTTTATAAAATTGCGTCAAATCCATTTTTAGGGTGACACCGTAAGATGTCACGTGACCTGATCTAAAAACTGTTACAATGTTATTGAGTTTTCACTTCTGCCGGCACTCCCGGAGTGCAACCCGGTCTTTTTTTTTGTAGTAGGTACATTCATTAGCAATGTAGGTCCTAGTGAGAACTGTTTAGGACTTAGATGCATGTCCTTAGTATATAAAGAATACTGTATTTTTTCTTTTGTACGCCTAGGTCTTTTTGTTCTCCAAATAAAAAAATAAAAATAATAAAAATAAAGCGGACCCTGGGCGCTTTTAGGGCACAACCGGGATTAACGCTAGGAGGATGATGATGATTCGTTTATTATCAGCTTTACCCACGAGTGGTGTTGGGTTGCTATAATACCACCCTCTTTCTTTGCATTGGTAAAAGTCGATTACGGGATCGAGTTGAGGTGTGTTGTGGGCAATAACATTTTCTCCGTCTTTTAACCCACTATTACTAGACGTGGCATTTATTTATTTAGTAGCTTTCGCCCGCGACTTCGTCTGCGTTGACCCGGGATAAAAACTAACCTATATTTTAATCCAGGCTATAAACCATCTTCGCGCAAAATTTCATCCAAATCGGTTGAGCCGTTTAAGCGAGATTGAGTAACAAACATACAAACATGTAAACATCCAAACTTTTGCATAGATAATATTATATTATGTATTATATATATAGTAGGATTCGTAAGGCATTATGTACTTACTCGTAATTACAGACTCGCTTTACTTAATTATAATAATAGGATATCTGAATTCTACACGACGTGGCACTGAAAATTGAATATAGAGCAATCTGCTTAGCGCTTTTGTGAACACGGGTGAATTACATGAGCAATACCCTGTGGATTCAGTACCCTTACTTCATGAGCAAACCAGCCGTGGTATTCCCGCTAAGTAGCGGAAAGCGCCTTCGGCGTAGCTCCCGCTAGTTGGAACTGAATGTGCCAAACTATGCTGTAACTACAACGTGTTACAGTCGAGTTCGCCAATATCCACACAGACAACCTTTGAGAACTATCTATACAGATACTTTATTGTTACTGATATAAGAGACATGTGTAGATATTTTTGAAAGGTCGTCTGTATAGATATTGGAGAACTCGACTGTACCAAAATACCCAAAAAAATATTAAAGGCCAAAATAGTGTCAACCCTAGTAAGCTGTTATGGGAACACAGAAAAATTCCGAAGAGTCATTTATCGGAAACGATTATATTATTATTCCGAAATATGAAAATTCCGAACGCCATGTTCGGCTCAACGTAAATTTGGACGCAGATGATTTAATGGAATATATACTCGTAAATAGGTTTGGTAAGTAAAATTTAGGACGCGTTCTTCATGAATTGGCGGGAGCATGACAGCAATTATGGTGGTGGAAAAAGGGGGAAAGACCTTTGCCTATCCTGAAAAATCTTCAGTACTTGATATGAAATTCGGAAAAAACCATACTTCGGACAAATTACTGTACCTCAAAAACCAAAATGCATGCCCAATTTAGCAGCACCTATTTGACACCTCTCATCGATCCACATCTATTCCCAGACTACATCACGTTCGCTTGACAAAGTATAGCGCCACGTCTTTCCGAGCAGCGAGTGCACTTTACCACTTTTAGTGCTCTCCTCGCGCTCAAATTGCTCATAATTGGGGCTAGTTAGTTCTTCGGAGTGCCTTTGTGACTTCTGTGGCAAAGTGGCTGGGTAAAGAGGCGAAATTCGTTCACAACTTCAAAACGTACGGGAATTTATGACGGTGTGAAGTGACAGGAGAATTGGAAAACTACTGGTATAGGTACTATAAGCGGTAAGTTCTCTAAACGACGCTATTAGTTTAGTTATTATAAAGTTAAGCTGAGCATTCCAACTGGGCCACCTACGCGGACGTAATATTTTGATTACATTCACGGGCGCCCGAGTGCGTTGACGTTGATGTTCCGTCCAACGATGAATTTCGACTGTCCTCACCCAATTGGATGGCGCGATGGTGCCTTGCTCTTCGTTTGGATATCCAACGGGCCGCGCCCACACACACACACAAAATTTTTGACGCAGCATGGTCCAATTTTCTTGTGGACGACGATTGTATGAGGTTAATGTTAATTTTACTTTAACATAATAACCAGACTAGTACTAACTACTTGCCAGCAGCTTCACTAGCCATTTTCAGTGCTTAATTCAATTTCAAATTTGGACACGCAATAATAAACTACCGGCTATCTTATAATAAGAGTGCACTATAGATTAACGCTAAGGGTTACTTTCGTGCACTCTTATTGAGACACCCGTTATTTTTCACTGTCATGTTGAAAAGCAACCGTGTCTGCGAAACGTTTTTCATACAATCCCTTTTTCCCAAAAAAAGATCCGTAACCTTTCAAACACCAAAATTTACGACAGACTATCGTGAGAACAGACAATTAAGTCTCGTTACAGACATCATAACAAAACAGCCTAAGCGACATGATTCTTCTAATAAAATACACTCCTTTTAGAAACAGGTATCGTAGCAAAACCAATTTCATAAAGCGCGCGTTAAAACACTTACGCCGATGGTAGAAGGGTTCACAATTTCTTGACTTTCGTGCATTGGCGCGTTGGGAATAAAGAGTACGAATATATGACTTCTCCACCGCTATTTGAGAAACTGGGTAATTGTTCAAAGTATTTTTACCCGATCAGCATTGCGTGTTTGAATTCATTGAGGTAAAACGTCTATTGCTTTTAAAATTGAATGGCTTTGGGTATAGTCCATTGAAATGGGACATTTTATCTTGAATCAAATGAGGTAGTTCGGTTTTCGTTACATGCTGATATTGATGAAATGGTTACGTCAAATCTAAGTTAGCGACCTCGAAAGCCCATCATTATTAAATATTCGAAAAACCATGATTTAACTTCGGAGTTTTTTTATTTACTATTTTTAGTTACTTTTCCACTGTATTACGGCAAAAGTCACTCTTATGATTTTTAAAGTAGCCTAATATGATATGACATGTATGCATCGATCTGCCATCTGACTTTTCAACACAGTGGGAAAACTAGACCTTGCTGTATTTAGACTGGTTTCTGTCCTCGCGATGTGTTTCTTCACCGAAAAGTTACTATTCAACAACAAATGATATTTCGTCCCTTTGATAAACCCAGTGTTATACAAGCCGGGATTCGAACCCAGATTTAAAGTCCCGTGCTTTACCGCTCGGTTACAGGGGCCCATAATATAATACTAATATTGCCTTGTCTTAAAATACTATATTTGTATATCTATCAAATCGTTTTAAAATTTCGCTTAAGCGAAGGTTCATCTTACAATGAAATCGCAAGCATAAACTGTCTGGGCAATAAAGCGTTTCCAACCACCGTCTCCAAGATAAAACAATTGAAATCAACGTTCCCTCTTTATAGGCCCTAAAACAATGAGTACACGATAAAACCTGCAGAGATATAAAAACGCCCTAAACCCTAAATACCACGTGACATTTAAACAAGAGAGTGTTTTTAATTAAAAAGAGAAAACCATCTTAATAATCTGCCGGGGCCGAGGGCATTTATAAAGATTCTTTAGAGCGTTTTTGGAATAGTTCGTTTTCAGCCCCGAGTTGGGCGGTTTTTTGCTGCCTGTTTCAGGATTTTGGCTCTGAATATTGGCATTTATGTAGAGATAAAAGGATTTTATGTGATAAGTAAAATATATGGACTGCAAAATAAATAATTCGGTATTCGACTAAAGTAAAAATAATGTTTTTAGACATCACCAACAAACAAAACTTATCAGAAAATGTTAAGCTACATCTTATTTTGGCTATTTTAAAGATAGTAATTTGAATTTTTTAAATAAAAAATAAAGAAAGGACAATGACAACCTTAGAAAACTGTGACATCACTAACCTATGTTTCCCTACAAATTTCATAATATCAGAGCATTTTTGACGTTTATTTTTAGCTCTCGTGTCTGCCTATGTCCCGAGTGTACTGGAACCACTAGGTCTAAGTCTGACGTTCTGGCCCCGTATCATGGTCGACCTTATCATGCGATAAGTGACAAGATAGAGCGTCCATCACTGGCTGACACCGTTCGATAGAACGAGACTGACGCTCTATCTTGTCACTTAACGCGTGATAATTCCGACCATGATACCGGGCCTGAACCTCGTGCCATGGAAGACAGGCAAGTGCTTGCTGTGGGACGCCACGCGCGTGAGTACTTTTGCTGCTTCGCACATTAATTAGTCTGTGCGGACGGGTGAGCAGCGGTTTAGTTGGCTGCTGTGCAAAAAGGAGAAAAATACTCGTCGCTTACCAACTATTCGTTTGTTCCACTAGCCGTGGAAACGTCGGGGTGTTGGTGTTCCCAGGCGAGGCTTTAATGGAGTTGGGGCGGCGACTTTTTAAAAATAGTTTAGATCCTCGCTCCAGGTCATTCCTGAAGCAAAGGTTGTCCACCGCGATTCAACGTGGTAATGCCGTTAGAGTGATGGGCACCATTGCTTCTGGGTGACGCGGGGTTTAGATTTTGTGTAAGTTTGTTAAGTTTGAGTTTTAAGTATTTTTTATTTTCCTGTACCTTTACCTAATTTGTAATTTTATCTTAAATAAATAATTTCCTATTCATTTATTAAAATATTGGTTTTGTTAGACAGTGTACCTGCTGCACTCAGTACTATTATTTAGTATATAGTTAAGATAACCAGGTCAGAATTGCTTGAGCCCGCTGAGGTTATATTTCAGTAAAGACTTAAGGACTATACTGTTTTTGTCGGGGCTTGAGCCCCTCACCCCGCTCTGCTACTGCGTGACTACATAACACGGCGTGACTTTAAAAAGGGTTTAACCCCAATTGAAGTTAAAACCGTGAAGCACGTGAACCCACTCGCATGTCAAATTAACTGCACGCCGGAGGGCGCTTCAGGCGCTTGACCCACTTCGCAAGCGCTCGGAAAACTTCAAATTAATGGATAAAACTGTTAAGCGACAGTCAAAAGTGCGATTAAGAATAGCGGTACAGTCAGCTGAAAGAGCTAGGCGTATGGAGAGGTCTATATCATCCACGTTACTGAATTTTCAGGCAATGAGAGCTTTTGTAGATAAAACTAGTGGCTCTGTTAGCTTGGCATTTTCTAATATTTTTTTTTTTATTTCGGAAAAAGGCTTAATCGACAAATAAAATCCTTATACTTATTGAACTTGCTGACAAATTTTCTCGAGAATTGTTTGAGAAATGCGACCTGTAGAGGACAAAAAGTGGACAGACACACGAAATAATTAAAAAAGCCAAAGCTGAACAGGAGAACTGCGTTGGCTTCACTACCTCGTTCAATTAGCGCCAACGCAAAATCTTGGGACTAGGTATAGGGATGATGACTAAGATTTTTTTATGATATCATTTGAACCAGTTTTTGGAGAGGAACAAATGTTTGTATGGGAGCAACTACAATTAAAGAACATAAATACCCAAAAAATTGAAACAAATATTGACCTCGCTGGAGGCAGCGCAAAACGCTTCATACTGATAGACACACAGGTATGACGTCACAACTGACATTTGTACTAATCGTAGTATGGAAAATCAGGTAAATTGTTGTTTCGGTCGCGAAATACTACGTTTAAGTTAAGTACATAGTTGTCATACAATTTTTTTTCTATGAAAGCTTAAGGATTCTATTGGCAGCTATAAATTTACTCTTGGGCAATAAAAAAAAACTATTTTTCTTAACTTTCAAGGTTCATATCTTTTTATGATTTGAATTATTATTGATATATATTACGATAATTTGATGGTTTACTATTCATTTAGCATCACTACATTATCAATTTGAACATGAGGCATCATGCCTATTGTTTTTTTTTATTCAATTTTATTTAATAAACAGAATATAGAAACTTAATAAATAATAATAAAAAATAAAAAAAAAATTGGGGACAATCCTACACAAATCGACCTAGTTCCAAATTAAGCAAAGCTTGTAGGTACTATGGATACTAGACGACGATAAACATGCTTATACAGATAAATAAATACTTAAATACATAGAACACATAATTAATTATAATGTCATAGTTGTAATTATGATATTTTAGTAGGGAATTTAATTGAAATTGTGTCATTTTGATGTAGTTTTTGCATGCCAGTTTCTGGTGGAATGTGTGTGGCCATGATATAATTTAATACGAGCTTTTGTACATTTTTATGTAAAAGAAAGTTTTTTTTCTACAAATACAAATATTTATTCGTAACAATTGTTATAAGTCATACAGAGTTAGGTATCCTAAACTAACATAATAAGTAGTAGTAGTTGTATGAAGATGAAGAGGATCGAAAGGTTTTTTTCTCATTACGAAGGTAGCGAACAAGCATACGGTCTGCCTAGTAAGCAGACACGGTAGCCCTGGAGACTTACCGCTCCAGAAGAATAACTTGCGCGTTATGTTTACTAACTACTAGGATGAGGTAGCGCATGGAAAATGTTCGTCATTTTGGAAATATCTTTTCTCCCATTTTAACAAACATTGCAGTCAACTAAAATGCAGCATTTGATAAAAAAGCAGTCACGTTCGACGTTCGGTCCGTTTTGGAGCTATGCCAGGTTAAAAATCCTTTTGGTCAACTTGATTTTGTGCAAAACATTTCACGCTGCGGGTCTTAAACGTTTTTGTTTGAGCAAAATACTGAAGTAGTAATTCGTTCAACTTCAAAGGTTTCAAATAGAAAACTCCCAAAAGTGTTTACATTTAATTAGATCAGTAAATTTATTTGTTGATAAGTTGCGGTGAAAATGATTACATAACTATGTTCCCTCTGGAGTCTGGAGACCAAAAATTATGAATCTGTTGGACAAACCTCGTGCTCATAAGGCGATTTACGGAAAAAATGTGTTTAACATGTGTATAAAACTGTTTGATATACCTGACGAAATAAAGTTGCTACGGGGTAATAATTTTAAACACAAGTTATCCACTTGGCAATAGCGTAAAAAGTTATCTAAATGAAAGGTGACATAGAATTTGTAATTGTGACTCTGTGCTTATTTTGAAATTTATCTTGACATTTATTTTATAATTACTTATTAATAACTTTGTGAACTCTACTCCTCTACTACTTTATTGTATTCTTTGCCTATTTATTAAAGCTGACATATTGTTATATTATAATTATTAATGATTTAATCGTAACGCACCTAGCACTCGAAAATGTGTGCATGCAGGCTGAATACATGAAACTGTATTTTAGTTAATAAGCCCTATTTTCATTCTGTCTTCCAGCAAATAAGCGATTTCATTGATTGATTGATTGATTTGATTGGTTAAATCCGTATTGTTTAAAACTAAATATTTTTACTCGAAATATCGAATATCTCGTGAAACTAAATATCTAACGAATCACCAGTTATTACAAACAGGACAGGAACTCTCTCTAAAGACAGGATTGTACTATCCTTATTTTCTAGCCTGGCACGAAATCGGTTCACTTTTCGCTCTTTCGTTCAGTCAGAGTTATGTATTTCAGTACTGCTTTTCTATATCCTTTTCCCATCGTTTCAAGGCCGTCCTTTTCTAAATATATCTGACTTTGACCTAGTGAGACGTCAGGCACAAAAATCCCGCTCCAAGCCTTACTATACATACAACAGCTCTGGCCAGCTTTACTGTGCTTCATGCGACCGAATGTTTAAGAGTAAATTCGGTTTCGCAAGCCCTATTCTGTAACTTGTTTTAAGCTCACCTCAACGCTCACCCACAAATATATCTTGATACCTCGATGTGTGGTAACTAAGCGTAGGTATAGTTCTAGTTTCGTGACGGGTGATCGGCGGGATGAGCCAAATTAGCGCGTAGCGAATAACAGCCCAGGGCTCACGCCCGCAACTAGCTAGGGTCATCGTCGCCGATGACGGCGTGGATATATAGTTGTAGTAAATACATCCCTACGTTATCGCGGATCCCTGATATGTTGTCTGAGATATGTTCTTCTTCGCCTTTATATAACCCTATCACCCTATCTTCTAGCTTCTCCTACTCCTTAAACATTTACGTCTCCTCTTCTATCCTGCAGTGCTGTAGTTAATTTCTTACGTTTCGCGGATCGCTTCTTCCCCTCTTTACTTTAAGCTATACGCCTACCTTATTGGGGATCTTCTGGCACATCTTTACTCGCTCACAACATTTGTCCCTTCCTGTTCTAATTTATTGACGTTCATAATTTCCTTCTACTATGTTATTCCTACCGCATCTTCTCCCGTTCCTCCTCTATCTTGCGGCTCTTCTTGCGTCGCAATAAGTCCTCCTATTCCCATCTATTCCTACCTTATCGCGGATCTCCTGATTCATCTTCTCTCGCTCCTCCTCCAACTTGCGGTGCTTCTCCTTGCGCCTCTCCTCCGCCTGGCAGTAAGTCCTCTTATTCCCATTTATTTTTAACCTTATCGCAGATCTCCTGGTTCATCTTCTCTCGCTCCTCCTCCATCTTGCGGTGCTTCTCCTTGAGCCTCTCCTCCGCCTCGTAATACTCCTATTCCCATCTATTCCTACCTTATCGCGGATCTCCTGGTTCATCTTCTCTCGCTCCACCTCCATCTTGCGGTGCTTCTCCTTGCGCCTCTCCTCCGCCTCGCAGTAAGTC
This sequence comes from Epinotia ramella, assembly GCA_947578815.1. Lineage (NCBI taxonomy): Eukaryota > Metazoa > Arthropoda > Insecta > Lepidoptera > Tortricidae > Epinotia > Epinotia ramella. The sequence continues at coordinate 2,607,323 of OX388221.1, forward strand.
CTCTTATTCCCATCTATTTTTACCTTATCGCAGATTTCCTGGTTCATCTTCTCTCGCTCCTCCTCCATCTTGCGGTGCTTCTCCTTGCGTCTCTTCCCCGCCCTCAGATATTCCTCTTATTCACATCTATTCCTACCTTATCGCGGATCTCCTGGCGCATCTTCTCTCGCTCTTCCTCCATCTTGCGGTGCTTCTCCTTGCGTCGCTCTTCCGCCTCGCGGATGGCCTCCTGCCGCTCACGTTCTGCCTCCTCCTCCTTCTCCTTGTCGTCGCTGTCATCGCCGTCGCCACCGACCGCGCCTGTAACAACGGAAACGGTCTTTAGTAATGCCTGAAACACCGGTGTTTTACCGGTAATTCAAAGATGCAAAGTTCGATTCTTCGTCTGCTCCGCTAGTGTGACCGGTCAAGTCAGCAAGACTCCGTTGGCTCGGATGCTACAAATATATGACAAAGATTTCTTGGTCTGAGGTACCACCAAGGAAGGTACTATAACTTTTCACATAATATATGCCACAGCAGATAAAAAATGTTACATTATCGCATCATTAATAGGACCCCGTGCCACCATTTATCAAATTGATAGAAAAACCGAAACGCAGAAGCATATCCCAAACTGAATTTTCCGTCACACTAATATAAAACACGATCCAAATTAAATTTATCCTATCTAATACTACCCACAGTTCACAATCACGGGACAAGTTATTGACGTACAGAGTGAAACAAACAAAAAAAATCTTTCCTGTGGTTAAAGCTCACACATTCATAAATGTGAAGAAACGCGTCAATTATGCGGATATTAGCAAACAATTAGGCGTCATATTTCTTAACTTTGGCTACGTCCACACCTAACTTCCAACCTAAATATCTGTATAACGCGAGTATAATTATGATAAACTCAAAAATAATCTTTATTCAAGTAGACCTAGTAACAAGCACTTTCAAATAATCCTCAAGAAGGACGAAAGCAAGAAGTGTCAGGTGCCCATAGGATCTGGTTTCCGCTTATCGTAAGGCTGGTACCATTAAACATTTTGAAAACAATAGTCAGAAAATACTCAGTAGCTGTCAATTCTAAAATTGACACGCAGCAAGTGAAGTTGTCTGCGAATTCAATACTAATGTCATTAGTATCGCGTAGTGAAATTGCAACTACTTTACCGACTCACCCTTTACACAGTGCAAACACAACATTGAAGCAGTACCTATGACGTGCATATTGACGCATATTGCAGCATATTGATCAAAATTGAATATTATTGACCTCCAGCTATACATATTATTGTAATAATAATCACAATGTAAACGGCGCCACTGAGCGTGTGTGACGACGCACTGATATTGAGATCGGATTGAAATCGAACCGACATTGTCAGTAAAATGGAGGCTCACAACAAAACCCGTCGGCGGACGTGACAAATGCTCAGATTGACGTGAAATGGATTTTTGAGCGGCCATGTTGAATGGCCACTCGACTGGATGGAACCGGTCGGATCTGGTTCAATCCGGTTATGGGTGGAAATGTGTTTTGTAATGCAATTGTTTGGGGTGCGGACGGGTAATTAAGGGTGTCTAGATACGTTTGAAGGAATCGAAATGTGTCTGATTGTGGCGGGGTACCGTTTTCTGAGATAAAATTAAAAGGATCCGAGAATTACAAGCCGAAATAAGTCAATAAAAGCAGGTAAACGCTGAATATTTGTAGGTTAAAATATTTTTAATTGCTAAAGGTTGGCTGAAACGGATCGCCCAAGCGATGAAACCTCGATTTTTTAATGTAAGTTATTTTAAATTATTTATAGTCTTTATAAAACAGATTTTGCTTGTATTTAAGCGAACGTGTCTTTGTTTGTTACAGGTACTACAACTGTTGCTTACAATACATATATAATACTCGTATACTTGATATGGCTAATTGTGTATAGCTATATATAACTAGCTTCCGCCCGCGACTTCGTCTGCGTGGACTCGGGATAAAAACTCCCCTATATTTTACTATAAACTATCATCATGCAAAATTTCATTTAAATCGGATGAGCCGTATAAGCGTGATTGAGTAACAAATGTCTAAACATCCAAACATATAAACATCCAAACTTTCGCATTTATAATATTATTATGATATTATGATTATGATTATGAAGTAGGATAGTAGGATATAATGTGTAACGATGTAATGTGCGGTCTTGTGATGACGTGAGGAGACACATTAATATCAGCGTCGAATCATCCCGTGTGGCCCAGCATTGTGCTTAGTGAACTCTTTTCTCGCATTTAACTAGTTTAGTATTGAGTAACAATAAGTCATCATCGCCATCACTGACCAAAGCATCTATGACAGATGATTGTTGCAGCGCTTAGGAACTTACGGATTGCCGCATTTGCGTTGGCGGCTGTATTAGTCCTATAGCAGCGCGGCATTTCTAGCCACATTGATCGCAGACGAACAATACGTCTACGTAACACACACTACGTGCACTATAAATGTATGTAAATATGCAATCTACTTAGTCAAGTGCGTGTGCGATCAATGTGACGGATTATCATCAGATAAGGTTCCAGTTCCACTCCAATTTTAATGAGTTTTAATTACAAAAGTGAGCCCTGAAAATGCGTTGAAATAAAACATTAATTTACACCATAATTATATTTATCCCCAACTGCGAACCGGTCTTTTCTAAATCGGAATGGCACTATTATTAAATTCATTTCGCGACGGCCATCGCCATTCCTGGCGTACCGACCTGTTTATATAGAACTGCCTATGGGTGACGTAAAACGATGTCGTTTACGACATTTTGGTAAAAGCGGTGGCCACGCATACTCTCACGAGGAGGATTAAACGGATTCCTGACCTCATGGAGTTATGCGTTAATGTTGTGTGGTGGGTTGGTGGGCTACTAAAAGAAGTAAGAGACATCACTATCAATACATAGTATAAAAGAAAGGCGCTTCCCGCTGTCTGTCCCTATATATACTTAGATCTTTTAAAATGCGCAACGGTTTTTTTTAATAGATAGAGTGATTCAAGAGGAAGGTTTATATGTATAATATAGTACCCGTGCGAAGCCGGGGCGGGTCGCTAGTACTTAATACATTGCTAAGTTTTCGAGTCGCAGTACCCTACTTTTTTTTTATTGATGAGAAAAACAATAATTTTAATGTTATTCCAATCCTATATGTCTGTGGAATGATATCTTCCTCTTACCGTCAGGCAAGATCAGAGCAAATTCTCATTTAAACGCAAGTTGCATAAGCATCTATTTTCAACTATTGAAGATTGATGATCCTCATCTCATGATATCTTTGTACGGATACCTACATATAATTATATGTATTTAAGTATGTATGAGTAAGTTTATATTGTATGCATTATGTTTGCATATATATTAATAAAATTACTTGTTTTGTGTTTCCATTCGAGTCTCAGTATTTACGATCCTGCAGCACTAAAGTTCCTGTTTAGCTCAATGGTTGGCCGGAAGAGAATGTCTGAAGTCCGCCAATTGCACTTTTATTTTTATATTTGTATATTAAAGTTGAAATAACTAAATTTATAAGGGTGAATACCCTTAGTGTGGCAGCATGACGCCCTCCACCCACTAAAGATGTTTTCATATATTTCGATTTTAACTCCTCGCATGGTTGACAGCTAGGTGTCATTCACCCTAAGGGCGGATTTATACTTATCTGACGTGACGTGTCGTGACGCGACAGTGCGACACCGGTTTCATAGAGTTAGGAAGGTTAAATTCACACACATCTGATGCGCTGTGACGTGACCGGCTCCTATTGGGTTAGGGGTCAGAGTAACACAGAGGATCGCGTTAGATAAGTATGAATCTGGCTTTAGCTACGCCTAAGTATAAGTGGATGCGTATAATTCAAGACGAATTAGAATACAATTTAAATGGTTACAACTTCAATATTTATCTTTAATCCTACTACTACTAAATGCGAAAGTTTAGATGTTTGGATGTTTAGATGTTTGGATGTTTAGATGTTTGGATGTTTAGATGTTTGGATGTTTGTTACTCAATCACGCTTAAACGGCTTAACTGATTTGGATGAAATTTTGCAGGAAGATAGTTTATAGCCTGGATTACAATATAGGATAGTTTTTATCCCGGGTCCACGCAGACGAAGTCGCGGGCGGAAGCTAGTAATATAATAAAGAGGAAAGTCTATAGCTTTTTAAGTTTATAAGTTTGTATGTTTTGGGTTATCTCCAGAACCGCTTGCTTATCCGATTTCGATTTTTTTTTCATCTGCGTGTGAAATTGAATTTCTGGATGGGTAGGGTATAGGCTACATTTTACTTCACTGGGTTGCCTGCAATCTTTGCAATAAGCGAGCGAAGCCGCTCGGGAAGCTAGTGTTGTATACATATAAGAAAATGGTGGTAACTAAGGTTATTTTATTTTCTCTTCATTATCATCACAAAAGACGTTCACTGCTGGACATATGCCTCCGCAAAGAGTGCCACAATGACCGGTCCTGCACCCACAATATTTTCTACCCTAACTTATTCATAGCAGTCTGCAATGTAAATAGTTCGCGATATGAAGCAGGAATCCAAACAAGAATGCATATGAAGATGCTGGAAACATATTGCCGATCCAAAACATTTCATGCATTCAAAAATAGACTTTACTATACCACAATACGGTTCACAACTCCCTACTAACACATCCTCAATACTAAGACGGAATGCGAAACTCCTAAACAGAAATTATAATGAAATATTTATGCAGATCCAAGCTATGCTCATTTCATAAACACTATTATTGAATTCCAGCATCTCATTTCCATGGCCAGACAATTATGGATTAAACGCGAGTGTGGCGTCAACTCGATTCAATTCAATTTATTGTGGAAATAGCTCGATAACTCATACCATTAAGAAAAGGCACTTGGGCCAATTCAATTACTAATTGATCAGTCCGCTGCGGCTGTCGTTGACAGAATAATGATTCGCGCGTCTTCGCGTTTTGAGAATGCGGCTTTTTTAATTAAATATCTTCGGTTGCGTGCTGAATATTTATGGCAAAATTTTATTGATCTTTTCCTCGTGATGGGCGAACGGACGGAGTCGATCTGCGAGACTTTGGTAGACCGACCATCTTCATTTTCGTGCACACTGTGCTGATAGCCGTGGATGTCGCTACCGTGGATGCAATTATAACACGCAATGTTGAATTTACTCGTAACTACACTGGTGAAAGAAATTGTTGAGAAACCTCACATTTATTTTTAAATTCTCGTACCTATCGATTGATGTGCTCAAAATCAAAATGCTTTACAAGTCAATATGTATATCTATTGATTCTAAATTATACATAAATAATAAGAAAATAAGCTAAATAATGACCTACACAACTATGCTTACAAAAAACTAAGCACATATGGGCAACGGCGTACTTATGCCATATTTCATTAGTCTTATCCATTTTGAGTAAAATGCCGTGACATACGGACGTGAGGAAACAGGATCTTTTTTATCATTTTGGCTACCTAAAAATGACAAAACACGCCTCTGTTCTCCAAACGAGCGTGTACCCCGATCAACAAGGCACGCCCCTATAATTGAATTGCTGCGCCTCAACTCCTGAATTGAGCGTTGATTGCTTTAAGTTCGGCACAAAGTGTTGCCCGTCTGATGCCTCTCACATGCAAATTCAATGTTTTATGTGAACGTTCGCTCAATCAATAGCTACAGTCAATCGCAAAGTGTAAGGGTGCTTGGAAACTTCTGGAAACATGGAACATACTTTAACGATTTGAAAATGTTATTTATCATGCCGATATTCATTATAGTTAACATATCCTTAAATATACTTTGCGTTTATCAGTCACTTTGAACGTTTGTGTTTGTGAGAAAAGGGCTTAAAACCTTTTAAACAGAGGTTTGTTAAGTTTTATGTCAGGGGGTAAATGTCTCTCTGCTTGTTTTACACCATACATACATAGATGTGGTGCCAATTGTATACTTAGCAGAAGTAGCTTTGCAGATTAACATACTCAAATGATAGCATGAGTAAGTAACGATGCTGAATAACATGCCTCACGCATAACTCTTTCTCTTGACAATATAGTTGGGTGGAGATTATATCAGTAAAAGATTTGTGAGCTGTAAACGTCGCAAGTCAGTAATTTAAAAAAAAACGATCGGGTTGCACTCCGGGAGTGCCGGCAGAAGTGAACACTCAATGACATTGTAACAGTTTTGCGATCAAGTCACGCGTGTCCGTCCGTCTTACGAATTTTCAATCGGTCGAATCTCACGGTCACGAGACATCTTACGGTCACGTGACCTGTGGCGAGTTTATCAATTTTTCCCATCACAAAAAGTGCACAGCGCCGCTAAAGAAGATTTGATTTCAAAAAACTTTAAAAGAGTTCTATTTAGTTATCGAACATGCTCACAAAATTTAAAGATAATCGGTTGTGAAATGCGACCTGTACAGGTAAACAGCTGCACAATCAGACATACTTGACTTCGTTCGCTTCGCTCGCTTTTTCAATTCTCTTCGCAGACACCGTAACGACCAATCCAGCTAAAGTGGTCGTCAAAAAATATAAACACTGTTCACGTCTAATCTTTGTATGAGCCCTCAGTCCTTGAAAAACAACATATACAAAAATATGTTAATACTAGCTGATGCCCGCGGCTTCGCCCGCGTGGTTATAGGAAAATATAACATATTGAATTTTCCCGTGGGAATTAGATGTTTTCCCGCTGGAAAAAGTAGCCTATGTCACTCTCCAGCTTCTAAACTATCTCCATACAAAAAATCACATCAATACGACGCTCCGTTGCGACGTGAAAGAAGGACAAACATACAAACACAGACACACTTTCGCATTTATAATATTAGTAAGGATTCAGTAACGTCAGTTATTCACATATTTATTACGTGACGGATAAAAAAGCTTCATTAATCGTCCGAATAAATTTAGTAAAAGATTCCCTCAATTCCCGATCGTAGCGTAGCCGGCAATTAATCCGGATAAACAAACAAGTAATAAACTGTGTCAACAAGGATAACGAGCTGTAACAATGTCATAAAAGGACTCATAATGCATAGCATTACACTTTAATATTTGGGTTTCGAGATGAATTGAATCGTTAGTTTGGAATTTAAATGGTACTGGGTGTAGCAGAATATAATGCTAACATTTTGCTAGATTACGACTAATAGTAAAACATAATTTAAAGTATCATAATTTACGATGGTTCGTGGGTTAGGAACACATTGGTACGAGTAGAATTAAGAGGAAACACAAGAGCCGTTTTTCCATAGAAAAGTAGTCCCCTGTTTTCTCCTTGGATAATGGCAGTAGAGCAATGTTATTTTTTTCATAAATGTATGGCTACTATTGACATGTTCCTATGTTTTTCTTTTTTTCATAAATTAATTCTTAAAAGACATATCAACCTTCAAAAACCAAAAAGAAATGTCAGATTCTCCGCTGTGTTCAAACATCCAGAAAACAATTTTCACTAGATTATTTAAAAAAACGAAAACATAAGAACACGGCCAAATCCTGTCTTTGATTTTTAATAAAAAAAATTTTGCTCTACTGCCATTATCAGGACAAAACAGGGGACTAGGTTTTTACGGAAAAACGGCCCTTGTGTTTCCTCCTAAGGCCAGTTTGACCATTGGGGCAAAGGGCAAGGTTCCCGAGATACGATCACGTCCCGGCAGGCGCAGCCGTAGACCCCCCAAAAGGTGGACTGATGACCTGGTAAAGGTCGCGGGAGTCCGTTGGATGCGTGTGACGCAGGACCGGTCATTATGGAACTCTTTGGGGGAGGCCAATGTCCAGCAGTGGACATCTTGCGGCTGATACGGTATCAGTAGGTAAGCAATAAGCGAGAATATAATTATTTCTTACTAGCTTCTGCCCGCGACTCCGTCCGCGTGGAACTCGTTTATATCGTAGCTCCATACAAACTTTCACTCCCCACTTCATCCCCTTGGGGGATGATTTCTGGGATAAAAACTATCTCTATACCAAATTTCATCCAAATCGGTTCAGTGCGCGCGTTCAGTAAGCGTGAAGAGGTAACAAACAGACAGACAGACAGACAGACAGACAGACACACTTTCGCATTTATAATATTAGTATGGATTCGCAATTGTGCACAAACGTAATTTTTCACAGGAGCAATTCAGCACATTCGTTATTCTTCACAGGTGTCTTTTTTACTTGTATGTTGAATAACGAATGTAAAAAAATGTGTTACTGTTTTCTGTAAGTTACGTAAGTACAGTAAAATTGCGGATAGAAAAAAACTATGTACTCACGAGGAATTTGAACAATCAGTGAGGAATGTGGAAATGAGGACGAACGTGATGAACTGCTGTTGAAGGGCCCTCGCCCACGGCGACTTTTTGCAGCGATGCAGTAGCGATGGAAACGCGATACTGTCGCGCGTTTGCATCGATGCAGTCGCGAAGCGGTAGTAACAAGAATTCTGACAGGACATTGCAAACTAAACAAGCACCTGTTTCAAATGGGTATGACACAGGACGCAACTTGCAGGTTCTGCCAGGAGACAGAGGAAACAGCAATGCACATTCTCTGCTCCTGCGGACCACTCATGCACAAAAGAAGTATCCACCTAGGGCGGCACATCGTGCACCCAGAAGAGGTACAACATATCACCGCCCAAAGAATCTGGAATTTCTTAGAGGCAACGGGTCTTAACGGTGAAATCTAAAACAAAGGGCTGCCACAATAGATCACTTGCTGGTCGAAGCGACATATAAAGGCCCACAATAACACAATAATAAATAAAATAATAGTAGCGCGTTGACATCGCTTCTGTAGCGCGTTGCAAATGCGACTAGAGCGCGTTGGTTGCGATGCTGTTGCGCGTTTAGAAAACGTGCGACAGCATCGCCGCAAAAACTCGCCGTGGGCCCGAAGAACTGCGTTTGCGAATAGTTCTCTAAAACCCAGCATATTTTAAAAACCTCCAGAAAAACCAAAGTTTAATAAACAAAAACCAGCAGGTAAGTATTTTTTGCCCTCACATGCCTCCACACCATAACACTGTAAACATCTTACGCACATAACAAGGCAATATCGGCCCCGCCCCAATTAGTTTTACGGACTTGTTTACCCGACTGCCGGTTTACAACGACTTGTTGTTCAATAATTATGTACAATATGTATATTATAGCTATGATACGTAAGATTTGCATAATTTGACTTTCGTCCGGACTTGATGATGCAACGGAGCCACGCTGTTTCGTTTTATAATTATATTGTATGTATGTTAGTCATGAGGGTATTCGTTACTATGGGTCTTAGATGCTTGAGATAAATTATATTATAATTTATTTGAGAGCCGCGAGAACACTCATCCTGAACTCCCGAAGAGTTCGAAACATGTCGCCCGTGGTGAGTTTTAATACGTGAGTTTAACCTTATTAATTATACAATTATGAGTAAACGAGTCGTCCAATTGAAACAAGAATACACCCAGACCTAACAAAAAAAAACGTATAATCCGATAATATTGCTGACCAGTTTAGTCTAGTGTGTACAGTGACCCAGCCTAGAAAGCTGATGGTCCTGGGTTCGAATCCCGGTAAGGGCAAATACTTCTGTAATCAGAATGAACATTTATTTGTTTTTGGGTCATGGATATTTTCTATGTATTTATATCTGTTAAATATATCGTTCTCTTGTTGTACCCATAAGGCACACCTTCTTGAGCTTACTATTGGGCTAGCTCGATTATTGTAAGATTGTTCTCAAATATTTATTTATTTAATATGAATTCGGCTGTAAATTATGCTTGCCCTATATGATCTACATCTCGGCAAACCAACGGCGGTTCTGCACTCGTATATTGGTATTTGTAGTCAAAAACACTTATTTCCATCTATCATACAAAATGTTCATTCATCGCATCAAAATCAATACCGCAACTTGCATACGATTCCGACCGTCCCCTCCTAGCTATACTACAGCTGCGCTATATCGCGGGCTAGGTCAACGCTCCAGACTAGGCTGACAGACGCATAAGTATACCTGGGGACTATCAGGGTCGCCATGCTGGAGTTTTAAGCCAGGACAAATGAGGAATATTCCTGGAAACATAGTTTTTGGATTTGTAAGGAGTAGTTGTAACAGTTTGAAAAGTAATTTTAAGTCAATGGAATATAATACTTTGATTTGTATTTATACTAACTAACTAGCTTACGCGCGTGACTTCGTCCGGGATAATAACTATCCTGTATTTTAATCCAGGCAACAAACTATCGTCGTGCAAAAATTTCATCCAAATCGGTTGGGCTGTTTAAGCGTGATTGAGTAAAAATTAAACATCCAAACATTTGCATTTATAATATTAGTAGCATTCACTGCCAATAATCGCTACGCGCTACGCTCGTATCCGGTCCCGTGGGTTTTCTGCTAAGTAGCCGCAAGCTCCTACGGCGTAGGCACCCGGTAGACGGGTTCCTGATAGTGAAAGTTTTAAGAATCATTTTATACATTTATATATCTGGGTAGTGGGTATTAAGTATCTTGTTCACAAACCAATACAAATAACATAAACCTCATTAAATAACATACATAGACAGTTCAAGCCGCTAGCACCCCAAATACCTATTAAAAGGTTTTCTCTTCAGTTAAATTGATACCATTCTAAATTGGAACAGAGTTGCATTTGTTTTATTTTATTCGACTTTAGAACAAAACGTAATCATAGTACAACAATTTCATTCAATTTTTATGGTGAGCGGTTAGACGGTAATTTTGAGCTATAAAGTTTAAGCATATTAGCCTTCTCGAGATGAATTTTCTAATAAATAATAACAATAGGGAATATTCATGTCATTTTTTATTTTTTTTATCTATTCTATAAGTAATTATATAACCGGAAAAAAATATAACACTTTCACAATATTATTAAATAAGCTAAAAAAAAATAATTAAAATTACTATCATTTTCGGACGATCAAAACGCCACCATTTTGGCGCGCTCATTTGTGACGTCACCGTGCAGCTTAGTGCACGGCGGTTCTTAAACAAATTAACAACAAAGTGTTTGATTCACACTTTTAATAAATGTGAGTGATTAAAGCTTATAAGATCAACTTATTGTAATGGAAGAGCACACAAAAGCTTATTATAAATATTGTATTGTCCCTATGTGTGAAAATCACATTAAAACTGCAAATATTTTCATATGCCCAAAGGTGCAAATATAAGGATAAAGTGGTGTAAGGCGATGAGGAGAGATAATGTATCGTGCTTGAGTAGTTTATATTGTTGTGAAGATCATTTCGACGTGAGTATTAAATATGTATGTACCTAAAATCTTTTTTATTACGACTCGCGAACAATATAGGTAAACAATAACCTAACCTCAAAATTGTATTATATACTTATTCATAAAACTATTCTGATTCCCAATTTTTTTAGTTATTAATGTTAAAAATATTATGATTTTTGTTGATCAACAGCTGACTACGAGTGTTGATTTTGATCAAGAAACGTTTTAGCTAAGTTTCTTTGTTTGCACTGTTGATCGAAGAAAGTTAAAAGAATTTAATCCTTTTTACTGAGTGACCTACACAAATTTGTTTTATTTATAAGCCTTGACGAAAACAACCTAGTTTGTTAAAGTTCATAAAGATGTTCTCAATATTTTAACATTCCTAATAGGTACCTACATATCTTTGATTATATAATACTAGCTTCTGCCCGCGACTCCGTCCGCGTGGAACTCGTTTATACTATCTCTATACCAAATTTCATCCAAATCGGTTCAGCAGTTTAAACGTGAAGAGGTAACAACAGACAGACAGACACACTTTCGCATTTATAATTTATTATTAAGTAAGTATATATAAAATATATAATATAACTAGCTTCTGCCCGCGACTCCGTCCGCGTGGAACTCGTTTATATCGTAGCTCCCCCCATATCCCCCAAAGGGATGAAGTGGGGGTGAAAGTTTGTATGGAGCTACGATATAAATGAGTTTCACGCGGACGGAGTCGCGGGCAGAAGTTAGTATATATAATATATAAAGTTATAGTACCTATAGTAAAATAGTATATAGTATGGATAAATATCTACTAGTATTTTATTCCACTTATTTAACAAAGACACCTATTTGAAGTACTTTAAAAGTCTAGCTATTTGAATCGCCAAAATAGGTTATAATTATTTAATTGACCAATCTCACGAGTATAAAAACAAGGAATATGAAAATTTATTGAATATCTGTAACTTATTTACCTTGCAGCTTTTACTCCTCTTAGTTCAGCGGACGTAAAGTCACAAATATTTGCGAAGTAGGTATGTATTAAATTTAGTCATCATGAACACATCAATTTTAGGCAGATTATCCGACTGTGCCTTGACAAAACCGCCTTCAGTCATTGTGGCGAGTCTTTTTTCACTTAATAATTACCAAAAAACACTGATTATTTATCATAAACAGCGGCCAAACAATGCGAATAACTTTCAATAATCATACTAACGACCTGCACGGTGACGTCACGTTTCGCTCCGCCAATAGCGTTGCGTTTTGGAAATTTGCGAGGGAATTTGAAAAATAGTACTTTTAAACAATTTATTTTATCAATAGAAACATGATAATTTGAAAAAATAATCATGTGTGTATATTTATTAAGCAATATAGATTACACGTGATTTTTTTTGTCCATTTCTAAATCACATGCATATTCCCTATTAATGAAAAACTATTTTATGCTAACCTGATTTATAAGCAACTCTCTTTTATTCTTGATTTTTGGTTTGCCCAACGTAAGCATACAACTTGCATTACAATAATTTTTTTTTGCCACATTATGCATAAAATCTGTTAGAGTATCTGGCTCGTCAATTTAACTGGAAGTGAACACTAACTAGAATTCATGGCTACCCCACACCCAGTTCCCCTCGGCTTATATAATAATACACAATATATACGTTCGTCTAATCAGAGGGATGGTCAATGTTTGCGATACGCATTATGATTTTAGGGTACGTTCGAGTGGTCAGTTCTTGTATTTAGTATGTTTGCTTGGTAAATATCTTGGGTCACTGATTAGTTGACTGGGGTCGTACAGAATAAAAAAAGTCTAGTCAAAATTGCATTAAGTACATGTTGAGTTTTGAGAACAACAATAAATCTTTGGGCAATACCTTACACAAATTGAATTAGCCCCATAGTACGGTCGAGGAAATTGAATGTTTGGCACATGTCAACTCTATTAGAATGACGTTAAGGTCCAAAAGTGCTAAACATTCAATTTCCTCGACTGTACACTCCAGAAAAGGCTTGTGTTAAAATAAATACATAGAAAACATTCCAAGGCTCATCACACAAATATTTTCCGGGAATATTACCGGGAATCGAACGTTCGGCAGCTTCATAAGCAGGCTCAGTCACTAACAAGGCAATTGTTTTTCAACCTTTTTCATGGCGCGACCATACAGCAAGAAAATACTTCGCGACCAGCCACTCTGCACTCTTAGATTATATTTCCTATTTTACAAATATCATTATACGAATTTAATTTTGCGTCATTGTCGTTCTTGATAGCTGTGTATCATCATAAGGTAATTGTCTATAGTATTGGAACCATCTGACGAAGCATTTCGACGCCGCCTTAAATACCTTTTATTGGAAAATCCATTATACTCTTTGTATATGAGTCTGGACTTGACATGTTAAATTATTATTATTACCTATTTAAATTTTTATGATTATGATTTGACTTTAAATGTATTGTGTCACGTATTTAAATATTGTAAAAAATGACGATACCTAAAGGTTGATATATGTGTGTTATTTTGCTTTTGGTATGTTTCTTCTATTTCCTTGTTATTGTGTTCTTACATTTGTTGACATTCTCTTAATATTTCTCTGTTTTTGACGATCGTGATAATAATTCTTATTTTTTTGACATGTATGCAAATCTGTAATGTAATTTCTTATCATGAAATAAATAATCTAAATCTAAATCTAAATCTATTATTCTTGTTCTGTTTGCTCGTGTAATTTTGTATAGTAAGTTCACACTTTGTTAAGTATTCTCATATTCTAGCGGTATCTGTGAGACCCTGTTATTGGCATTTTTGTTAATATTGATGTAGGTAATAAGTTTAATAGCTGTTGGTGCTCCTTAAAATAATAAATATGAAATCCCTTCATTTTTTTACTAACAAAAATCAAGTGAAAAGTTGAGCACAGAAAAACAATGGTCCAGTTTACATTGATAAGGTCTTCTGTCAAACAAAACCGTAAAGAGAGAGCACGGTTAGCAACGAGATAGCTAGTCTATCCATCTTTTTCTAAATGGAATGCTTAGAAACGGTCTTGTGATAGCCATGCAGGTCTAGTTGAAGTACGAAAAGAGGCCCTAGATCAACAAATATGGCCGCCACGTGACGTCACTAAGCGAGTTAGTATCGACCGTGCTAATAATAGCACCATGTGCTGTAGTACGGCACTTCATGCCGATCGATAGTTTGCTGCGAATCGAGTTGGATTGGGTTTTCAAACATACTCTCCACGTTGATACACTCTCGTGCCTTTAGTTATAGCGAGCTGTCCGCCCGGCTACGCCCGTGTATTGCAAAGAACGCATGCAATACCATGGGAAAAATACAGCCTACTAGCTTCTGCCCGTGACTCAGTCCCGTGGAACTCGTTTATATCGTAGCTCACCCAAATACACAACAAACTTTCAACCCCCACTTCATCCCCTTGGGGGATGATTTCCGGGATAAAAACTATGTCCTTCTCCAGGACTCAAACTATCTCTATACAAAATTTCATCCAAATCAGTTCAGCTGTTAAAGCGTGGAGAGGTAACAGACAAGCAAACAGACACACTTTCGCATTTATAATATTAGTATGGATATCCATCCAAAAAGTCTATACTCAGGTGATTTTTTTTAAACAGCATGAGCAGTTACGGGTATTGTCCTCTGCATACAAACTTACAAAGCACAATCCCACGGACTTTTCCTCTTTATAACGGTAGAAGTAGTTGGCAACAGTAAAAAAAAATCAAAACTTACGAAACCGTCTCCACCACCCAAAGGTTGTCTGGAAGAGATCGCTTCTTACCTTAGATCGCTTTTTAGCGATAAGACCGCCTGTTATCTACCATTGTTTATGTTTAATTAACCTTTATTTTTCTATTATCTATGTCTGGTGAACAGTAAAGAATATTTGTATTGTATTGAAATACTCACTAAACCACGTTTAACTTATTTTTGCTAATTTTAAGGTTTCAAATACAAAAATACCAAAAAACTGTCATTTTTTGAAAATCGCGTTTTTGATGTTTCACAACAAGTAACTTATTTGACTGCTGATTCAACATCCTTTCAATCATCATTTAGCGACCGGTTAGCCTAGTGGGTAGTGACGCTGCCTACGAAGCTGAAGGTTCTGGGTTCGAATCTCGGTAAGGGCAAATATTTGTGTGATGAGCATGAATATTTATTTCTGAGTCATGGAGCTTACTATGGGACTAGGTCGATTTGTGTAAGATTGTCCACTAATATTTACTAATATTTATTTAATCGCGGTCTAAGAATTTACTTAAGTTGGATTGACCCTCTCATATTTGAACCAATGGGCCAAATATGAGACTAATCGATATGATACAGAGAAAGAATATAATGGAAAAATAAACCATCTTCGTCTGTAGCCCCCGACAGGATTCGAACCTGCGACCTTTCTATTAACGCCTAGACTGCTCTACCAACTGAGCTACGAGGACAGTGACGGAAGCTGTGTATTTTTGCATTACATTCCCAGAAAAAAGGAAAGAAAAGAAAAGAAAGAAAAGAAAGAAAGGTCGCAGGTTCGACTCCTGTCGGGGGCTACAGACCAAGATGGTTTATTTTTCCATTATATTCTTTATTTGTATCATATCGATTATAAAATGATCGGGGTAACTTCCTCGTTAAAAATAAAACGAAAACAAAAAAATATTTAATTAAATAATTTGTTTCGTGATAAGGGTATTCAAATTTGAGACTCTTCGATATATCACAAAAATATCCCAACTTTCATGTCTGTGACTTTCAAAATTAGACCAGCAAGGTGATTCTATCAAAGAAATATCTAAGCGAAGTCATTACGAAAAATGGAATCACAACACAGATCTGGTACTATACTGTTAAATCAGACGGTATATTAAATATGGTTTTTACTGTTTTATTCAAAGAAGAAAAGTTTTCATAGAAAGTTATTATCAAATAAGTTTTCTGAAACGGCAAAACTTTGATTAAAAATATCCCCGAAACCACCGTGAATTCTCTGCATTTAAGTACGCTCGAGAATTCGGCTCTAATTTTTAATTAACTACAGAATAAGCCTTTCTTATGGTCTTTTAATTCCGGTTCCGTCAAATAAAATAAAAAAGAACTCCTCTAGAGTCGAAAGCGTCCATAGAGTACCGTGTGATTACGACCAGGCAGGCAGTACGTTTGTTTACCACCGTCGTGTTAAGAGGAAGTATATATTTAAGCCAATGTTTTTTCGCCAATCGGCAAAACATAGTGCCACGTAAAAAAAATTAACAACTCTGTTTTGCCTTTAATTTAAAAAAAAAACCTCATATTTTAGTGAGGTAAGATAGCAACTAGCTCTCGTTGTCCCTCGCTGTGTCATAACATAAGTACGCACAATTTATAATATAAGTTAATTTCTTCGTAGTACCGCTACGTCGACGTAGCTCGTCTACGCCGTAGCACAATGCTCGTAGCATTAAAAGTGACTAAGGAACAATTTGAGTATTTCTGAGGCGCGTCTCGTTTCAAAGGAGAGCTTTCGGGCACTCGGCCTCATTATAATAATTGTGCGAAAAGTTCAAATTGAGCTTTAGAGCTTTCGTTATAATAAACGCTTGCCCGTATTAGACGACTGAAGACTAAATTTTCTATCCAATCCTATCTTAACACATTCAGGGCCCATGACGACACATATGCGTCAGACCGCCGTAGTTGCTTTCCGCTACATACGAGGAAAACCACGGGATCGGCTACGAGCGTAGCGCGTAGCGATTCTTGGCCCTGAATGGGTTAATACCAGTGTGCCGCGCTCACGCACACTTGACGTTATCAATACGGTTTACATATCATTAAAACAGAAGCAAAAACTGCTTAGTTAGTAATAGGTTACTGGCAAAAATGTTTTTTTAACACTTTTATTGCCGACTGTACTTTATTTGCATAGTCATAGTTTACATCACAGTCAGACACATATATTAGTTAAGAAGGTTCCCATGAGCCCAAATACCACGGGTTTATTCTGCGTAGTCCAGGACTTGCTACGGGCACCTTCTGTCTCCATCATCAGATCAGCGCGGCGGTGCCATAAATGCCATAATATTGTATTTTACCGAAGTTACATAAGTATGCCAAATTTCAGCTCAATCATCTCAAAGGTCTACAACTTTTGAAGGACGACTACTATGGTGAATAAAAACCTGTAAAAAAGTTTTACCATTGTTAGCTTTATAGGACTCGATTCGATATTCAAACTGTGACCTTCTCCGCGTGTCATTGGGATATCCACGTTTTCATGCTTATTCACCACCAGAGGTGTAACTGCGAAACGTTTCGAACTAGCGTTAGAACAACTGCACAATCATCTTCTAAACGTACGTAACACGTTATGCAATCGACCACCATAATGGCAGAGACATGAAAGAAAAAAGATATCCTAGTCCTAGGGACGTCTTCTTCTTAATGAAGACAACTGGAATCGTGGCCCTAACTAAACTCGTACAGTCAGCATTGTATAGTTCATCATCATCATCATCATATCAGCCGAAAGACGTCCACTGCTGGACATAGGCTTCCCCCAAAGAGTGCCAAAGCGACCGGTCCTGCGCCACCCGCATCCAGCGGACTCCCGCAACCTTTGCCAGGTCATCAGTCCACCTTGTGGGGGGCCTACCCACGCCGCGCCCTCCGGTACGTGGTCGCCACTCGAGAACCTTTCCGCCCCGCAATTGTATAGTTAGTAACAGCCAAATATATCGTAACACATCCTTATTCTTTACAGTAATACGGACGTGTATCAAAATATTCGGCTACTTTGGCTGCTACTAACTATATGCTGCTGACTGTACCGTTATTTTTTAACGGTAGGATAAGCGAGTATATTAAAATATAAAACAGATTTCGTTGGTGACTCAGCGCGCAACAAAAGGAGTGTTTTCGTTTTAAAAATATCCTTAACTGTATATTTTTCGAAGCGGGCAAACCATCGTTAAAAGTTGTCATGCAGTTGTTTCAGAGGTGTGCTAAATTGTGTTTTCGTATATTTGACACCGTACATTCCACGTAGAACCGTTGGCCGTTGGGGCGGAAAGGTTCTCGAGTGGCGACCATGTACCGGAAGACGCAGCGTGGACCCCCCCCCCACAAGGTGGACTGATAGATAACCTGGTAAAAGTCGCGGGAGTCCGCTGGATGCGGGTGGCGCTGGACCAATCCCTTTGGTACTCTTTGGAGGAGGCCTATGTCCAGCAGTGGACGTCTTTCAGCTGATATGATGATGATGATGATATTTTACACCGCTCGGTCACGCTGTGGACATTCACCCTTAATGTACTAACTTTTAGCAAATCAGGTTTATTTTAAGCAATAAAATCAAATTAAGGTAAAGCGACATTGATTGAGATACTTTTAGAGTTTATTTTATACGATTATTTATTTTAATGTAATACCATGATTGATTTATATGAATTGGTTTGATTTTTTTGTCTAAAATCAGTTTGAGGTACAAAGCACACTTGAATATATACTATACTAGCTGATGCCCGCGGCTTCGCCCGCGTGGTTATAGGAAAATGTAACATATTGAATTTTCCCCTGGGAATTAGATGTTTTCCCGCTAGAAAAAGTAGCCTATGTCACTCTCCAGCTTCTAAACTATCTCCATACAAAAAATCACATCAATACGACGCTCCGTTGCGACGTGAAAGAAGGACAAATATACAAACATACACACTTTCGCATTTATAATATTAGTAAGGATATTATAATAAATGAATGGGTCTTGATTTGTTTGATCATTCGATGTTCCAATGCTACGATGTTTGTTACCCAAACACACAAAACCGGCTGAACGGACTGAGATATAATTTGGCATAGAAATAGTATGACTTGGATACTTTACAAATAGTTTCCATCTCAAATAGTCATCCCCCTAAAGCATGAAATAGGGAGTAAAGATTAGGCAGTTCACACGGAAGAAGTTGTGGGCAAATGATAGTATTAAATGTTGTATCGTTAATTTTACATAATTTTCGATTCAGTGTTAACTGATTTAATAAAAAAAAAATGCGTTAACTAAGTTACCAATATACTTAATCAACCATTCCGTTTAGTACATAAAGTCGAGAACTGTATTTTAATGGTTAAGATGCTAAAAACTTTTTATTCAAATAACAATCCTGTGCAATTCATTTTAATCCCAAGAACGCAAACACGAATATTCCCTTCCACATCCTTACACAGCAAGCCAGGGGCACAATACCCGTTTTTAATTTGCCGAGCTACTTAGCTGACGGCCCTAGACTAATACGTCCTGGTGGTAGCCCTAGACACGGCTCGGGGCTACTACGCTGTGTGCAGGAAGAATAATATTACTTCATTGCGTTTTTCTAGCATTATTTTGGACCTTAAAGTACCTCTGTAAAAGTATTTCTGATAGAAATGAAATGAAATGTTTACTTGCGGAATATGGGTACATTAGTTACAATAATTGTATGGTCCATTATACTGTGCTTGAGTAAGCATGATGGTAGTAGGTACCTAACGTAAAACAAACCCAAATCCAGTAGGATATGAAATTTCGAAAAATTCAAGGTAAGTAACTAGGCATAGTATTGTAGAATAATAAATTATTGCTAACTGATTTTTTTTTATCAAGGTCTTTACATTTTTTAAAGTAAACAATTATCTCCCTCTCTCAAATTCAGGACCCATTATTTTTATCCTTTTATTTGAATATGTCGTTTTTAATAGTTCACTGAATTGAATACACATCAATTGAAACTGGTCAATTAGTATTAAACTCTTAAACACTCTGAATTTACAAGTTATCATCTCTTCTTCTTAACAGTGGTCTTCTTTTTCAGAAACTACCAGTGTAGAATTTTGACCTGTAAAAGGACCATTACAGCCTACTTGCAGAATAAAAATAATTTATTCCATTTATCAACTATAGTGCCACGCAACTTTAATTAGTTAAAATACAAAGATAAAAAAAGAAAACTCATTGTAACCGAGCCTTCTACAAATCCAGCCGGACAAACTAGTTTCGTAGTGACCCCAACTTCATTTTTCTTAAACTAACTTTGACTAACGCTCAAAACGTATGTCGCCAAGTTGAATAGCACTCTTAACTTACTTACTCTTAAACTTGTTGCAACTTGCCCCGCATTTCTTTCCGCCCCGTCTCGGCATGTTAGTTAATTAAACGAACGCAGCTGCTATCTGGTTTTACTTTATTTTCCGAATAGCTTTTGCGGGAGTTTTTTGCCGAGAGTCATTCGGGATGTCCGATTTGTATTTCAAATTGATTTCAAAAATGTTCAGCGCGCTTGTTTATATTAATATATCGGTCGTAGCTGATATTATGCGGAAAACCATTTGTAAAGGAAAGCGCCTACGAACAGAACGCCCTCCTAGCGGATTCCTGGGACTGAGAATGATGGTGTGTGTTTGCTGGCAATAATTTTCAGTACACAGCACACACAACACATTAAAATAAAATTTGAGTATGAATCGTTGGTGAGTATCTTATTGACCCCTTATTTCGTTAATGTGCGATGATACTCCAGTCTCCTGGTTAAGACTTAAATTTTAACCCAACAGACTTGGCAAACTCTGTATTTTAAATATTACTAATGACACTTAGATCACACGTATAATGTCAAACGATAGAATTGCATGACTATACTGTACAGTCAGCAACAAAAGTAACTAGCTAAGCCAAATGCTCAAAATGACCTACACACGACCTATTCTACCTACCGACCTATCTCTATTAGGCCAAGAGGATAACAACTGTCTAGATCATTTTGAGCATCTTATTTTGAGTAGCTAACTGCTGCTGCTGACTGTACGTTCAATTTTAATGCTTAAAGAGGCCTCAAAGACCTTGAAAAAGTCTGTGATCATACTATCAATTTGTTTGATAGCCAAGTAAAAGAATATTGTAAAAGTTAAGCAAGTTATAGTTAACGCCCGATAAGTAAATAACCATTTTAAAAACTACACTCTTTACCGTTTCTAACCTACTTTCACATTCTCGCGTTATAAAATGGCATTTTGATTCAAATTAAACTCATTCTCATTACCATAAGCCGGTGAATGGGTTTTTGTGCTGACGACGCAAAAACCATGGTTAAGGAATTATGTCAGGCCGGTTGTTTGAATAGGAAACGGTCTTTGTGGCCATTTTGTTATCGAACTGAATTAAAAAGCTTATATATAATTTTGCTTCGGATTTTTAGAATCTTTTGGCTTTAATTACGTAAGTGTTTTTGGATGCTTTTATTCTCTTACTGATTACAAATAGGTGTATTGGTAACAATATTGAAAAGTCTGCGAGATTGAAGCATTGTAAATTTGTATGTAATGGGTAATCTTGGGAACCACTGGACCAATTTCAAAAAATCTTTCACCAGTTTATAGAATGGACTTTCCGGATGGACATATGCTCTATTTTACCCCGCGAATTTGCCAGTACGTCTAGCACTACTTGCTGCTCAGTCGCTTCGAGCGCGACTGAGCGTCGCCTGTCTCGCTCGCACCGTGCAAATTAGAAAGAGGAGGGTAGATCTTCTCGACTCGCACGGCGGCGCGGCGTCATTTGTGCTAGCCCCGCTGCGTGCTATGCTATACGCGGGCGAAGCTGCAAAGGAAGCTAGTATTGATATTATAAGCAGAGGTCGGCGGGGGTGAGCTTTTTCAGTTTTTGCATAACATGGACATACCTTGTCATTCACTGGTAAATGCCCCATGTGTAATTATTAACAATTGAAATGATTTTATTTAGGCTGCCTTTCTGCTAAAGCTTTATGTCGCCATCAAAACAAATGAATTTTATAAGAGTCTACGGAATGTGATTAATCTACTTTGCACAGCTTTCCGCTTAAGTGGGAAAACAGTTTCAACTAGTATTAAAGCAAACTTCCTTAGATAATAGTAATGCTTTTTAATTTTATGTTTAATCTTCTTTTAATATTTATTAATGGATACACCTTATCCATATTCATATCTACAGATAAAACTACATGACATTAATGACGTTAAAATAGCTCGTCCCCGCCGACCTCTGCTTATAAGTCTAGGGCAAATACTTGACCCCGCCAGCTGATCAAATGTTGAAATAAATCCAACATATTTGCCTATTGTGACTGTTACAACTCACCTATTTCACTCACTTAAACTTTGCAGATCCGTTAAAAGTCTAGATAACATGACTAGGCTTAACACTCCAGTCTAACAATTCTTGGTTAAACAAACAAAAGAAGTTAGACAACAGACAGATGTTCTCGCCCGCTATTGATTTCTGTAAAAATAGCGACTCACCTCGTTAGGCCTTTACCCCACTTTGGTTAGCCTTCGCGCTTGGTCTAGATTGGTAATTATTTTAGTTCTTCAACCTAGAGTCCAAATAGGGTTCCTCAGATTATGTGACCTGCAGGTCGATCACGTTAAGTTACGTGATTACGCCTCGTAGCTCTGTAGCGAAATGTGTTTTTGAGAGCCTTTTTGTAAATACACCAATCATATTGATGATTATTAAACATTTCAACACCTAGACCTCTCAGAAGGACCGGTCATTGGTATACTCTTTGGGGGGACGCCTATGTCCAGTAGTGGACGTCTTTCGGCTGATCTCATGATGATGATGACTTCTCATGCTATGCATTTTGAGAAACCCTCAGTGCGGAACGCGGTTTTTAACCCCCGACGCAAAAAGAGAGGGGTGTTATAAGTTTAACGTGTCTGTGTATCTGTGTATCCGTCTGTGGTATCGTAGCTCTCAAACGGATACACCGATTTTCGTTAAGTTTTATTGTGTCATAGATAATTTTATTCCGAGTGTTCTTAGCCATGTTTCATGAAAATCTGTTTAGCCGTTTTTGAGATATTGTACTTTGAAATGAAAATGTCGGGGGCTTTTCAACTTTTCTAAGTTGTAGTTATGGTAATTATTTGATTCATTGAAATCGTATGTAAACGTGTTTTGGTCCATGCGCTTTTTCATAGGTATACTTACAACTTATACCTTGTATGGACATGTGTGTGCGAGCGTGACCACCTGACAATTTATATACTTGAATTAAATTAAATATTAGTAATGGTTCTTGTGTTCGCTTGCGCTAGTGTGTAGCCAAATATGAGAGCGTTTTAATTAAATGAATTAGCTATTTCTAGGAGCCCTAGAAACCCAAATCCAGAAGCAGTTTTAGGACATTTGAATCGGGAAGCCAGCACAACTTGTCTGCGCAACTGTCTCACTCATACTGTGCAAATTAGAAAGAGGATGGTAGATTGGCTCGTCTTGTGTTACGTCGCGGCGATGTGTTAGCCCCACATATGCGAATCGTCTTGGTTCATGCGCTGTTTCTTGCACAAGCTCAGAGCGAAGGCTGATTGCAAGGGATTATCATCAATTTGGAATTTCATTTTTGATTGAGCTGGAATTAATTTCACATTCAATCCTGTCGGGGAATACCTCACAAGTTCCAAAAAGGTTCTATTATTACAAAGACAAAAGTTCAATAAGACTTGAATGGTGTTCGTTTCAGAGTCCAAATAAAGAGTGTCCCATTTTCGCCGAACTAGTAAAATGTATAGAATACTGAGGGTATTCCGTAGGATAAGCCATGCTTACGGGCGTTAGACAGAATCATCCCGTAGGTGTCCCGTGATATCGTATTTTCTTTTTGTCTTTTCTGTTTTGTTCATTGTAGTTAGGTAAAATGTTTGTGTGATATCGGCCTTTGAGGTACCTATAATATTTAAAATAAAATTAGATGTTTAATGTGTAGTGCCTTTATATTTCACTTTTGACTGATAATATCCTTATTATAATATACTACAAATGTACAAAATGGATAATTATCAGTGGTTCACGTAAGAAACTATTGAGCAGATTGAATGAAATTTGGCCCGGATTAAAACCAAGAATGATCTTCGTCCCGAAAAAAAAAAGAAAAATAAAAAATATTCGACACAATGATGCCTTTAAAATATGCATATCATGACCATGCATCATGAGCTAAGAAACCCTGTGTTACAGGACCCGGTCTCGTATCAAAGTTTGTTACACAAGTATATACAAGTTATACAATGGATGAAAGTTAATAGGGGCGTTCACGCAGACAAAGTCACGGGCAAAAGTTACTTGCATTAAAAAGTATATCTAATTGTCATAGTCACACCAGTTTGAAGTGTTCCCCGAGCTTAGTGCTTCGCAAAAAATATCAAAATCAGATTGTGCTTCAAATAGTCCCCACTTTTAGCCAACTCAACTACCGATTAAAATGGCTTTAAATAAACAGCCTAAAGTAATTAGAAGCCGTTTGTTATTGCTCTAATTCAGTGTTGTCAGCGGCAAAACTATAAATACGAACGATTACGAGTTTATGGCAACACTTAGTTTTAGTGCAATTATCCTGCGTTTTATTTTAATTGGAAATGCATAAAGTTAACGGTTTCAATTAAGGGAATTGAGGTTATCGGACAAGCTTTAAGTGTTAATCGGTAGCGTGTTAATTTAGCAAAATATTGAGCGTTTGAATATGTTGAAAACTGGCTACCCATACGGCTCGGTTATTACAAAATTCACAGAAATCTGTTGAAAAATGTAGAGGAGAACAGCTAGACATCTAGACATCTGGATAATACTTATGGCCCAAACTGAAGCATAGAACTTCGTTCGCTTCGTTCGCTCGTTCAGTAAAATAACATTTTACACAACGAAGCTCGCTTCCGGCAGTTGCTGTCCGAAATGAAACATTTCTGCAGTAAATCTCTGAGAGCCGCGCACCGAGCAGACCTCTAAGTAAAAAGCGTCGTCCGGAAAAAAAAGCCCTAATGTCCGGCTTAACGCACACTGGCAACACTAGTGATGTGCTTCTAGGCCGAATATTTTTGGTGCCTTTGGAACAAAACTGGAATACTGTTTGGAATACTGTTATGTCAACCCAATCATCATCAACATACAAGACCTTAGCCCTTGTCGGTGGAGAAGGCGACAGTTCTCTCGGTCCTCGGCTAATTTCTTTAGGTCCCGGTGTCTACAACATCTGCTTTTACTTTTAGTGAACCGAATACGGCGTCGAAAAGAGTTTCACGTCTTTGAACAACACTCGCTGGCTGCTAAGCACAGGGATATGTGGAAGAAAAAGGGGGAGGTCTTTGCTCAGAAGTGGGACACTTAAGGCTCTTAATAATAACCAAGATGCTGTGGCGGGCAAATACCGATAAGTTTAGCCTTGGAATAGTACCTTCAGGCCCCACGATACTTGCAAAGTTTCAAATCGATGCGACTAATAGAAGTGGGATTTTCTTTTGTTTTGTTTTAATTTTTTTTAATACCGCGTCGGTGGCAAACAAGCTAATGGCCCATCGGATGGTAAGTGGTTACCGTAGCCTATGAACGCTTGCAACTCCAGGGCTATTACATGCGCGTTGCTGACCCTTTAAGAATTTATATACTCCTTTTTTGAAGAACCCCATACTGTACTCCCTCGGGAAAACCTCGACCTCCAGCTTCGGAGCGTCGGAGGGAGGAAATTTCTCTGAAACCGTGTACTGTATGTGAAGTCCCCAACTGGGCCAGCGTGGAGACTACTACCCGTTCCTTCTCATCCATGAGAGGAGGTCTCCTGTGCCTGTGCGGTTTGTTTTATGTCGTCAACCCAGCATCTTCTTTGGCGTTTCACTCTTGCCAGAGTGGTCGTGGTCATCATTTCAGGTGTTGGTAGCAAGCTTCACAACACGCCATTCCACTCTGCCCTACTCTACTACCCTACCTACCCTACCCAGCATAGATATATAAATACTTTTCAGGAAATTCAACTGCCATATAACCTTATCATAATCACTTCGATTGGTATAGAAACGAATGGCTTCGTGTGCATTAGTAAAACAGCGATTTTTTAATAGGTAGGTTTTGTATTAATAACATGATCATTGTACACAACTTTTATCAGAGACTAGCTGACCGCGCGGCTTCACCCGTGTATTGCAAAGGGCGCAGGCAAACCCAAGGAATAAAATAAAGACTATAACTATAACCATCCCGAAATTTCATTCTACACGCAGGTAAAATAATTTTTATCTAGAAAGGCCTTCTTCAAAATGCATTGCTCTATGTTTACCCCGCTTTATCCCGGTTGCATCTAAGCTATTTGCTATGGACCCGGTGTCCACTTTTCACGATCTTCGTCATCCTTCGCAATCGAAATTCGTCACTCGCCACATCACTACACATTACTCCCTTAATAACCCACACCTCCCGCTAAAAGCAATCCGATGTCCGCTGTTTGACCAGCACTCGACTCGAGAGCCACCCGTCCCTCTCTAAACACTACCGGTAGACAGGGACGTCGTTAAAACTTTCTTAAGGAGAGGATTGGGCTTTTTTTCGGTGGAGACTTGGATAGTTTCGGAGGCTGGAGTTTTTAAGTGTTTTTTTTGCCAGTTACGCTTCGCCGGGGTTTTTCATTTTCTCTTTACTTGATGTTGTTTGTTTCAATTATAAATATAATTTCTTAGATAGTAAACATTGAATATCTTTCGTATTACGTAATAATTCTGTTTATAATTTCGGTTGACAGAAGGAATAGAATTATTTCTATCACTGCCATTAAATTATTCGTATATATAATAATAAGGTTCTTAGTAGTTAGGTAGTTTGTTTGTCTTGTATTTGAATAATAATAGGGAATATGCATGTGATTTAGAAATGGACAAAAAAAATCACGTGTAATCTATATTGCTTAATAAATATACACACATGATTATTTTTTCAAATTATCATGTTTCTATTGATAAAATAAATTGTTTAAAAGTACTATTTTTCAAATTCCCTCGCAAATTTCCAAAACGTAACGCTATTGGCGGAGCGAAACGTGACGTCACCGTGCAGGTCGTTAGTATGATTATTGAAAGTTATTCGCATTGTTTGGCCGCTGTTTATGATAAATAATCAGTGTTTTTTGGTAATTATTAAGTGAAAAAAGACTCGCCACAATGACTGAAGGCGGTTTTGTCAAGGCACAGTCGGATAATCTGCCTAAAATTGATGTGTTCATGATGACTAAATTTAATACATACTTCGCAAATATTTGTGACTTTACGTCCGCTGAACTGAGAGGAGTAAAAGCTGCAAGGTAAATAAGTTACAGATATTCAATAAATTTTCATATTCCTTGTTTTTATACTCGTGACATTGGTCAATTAAATAATTATATAACCTATTTTGGCGATTCAAATAGCTAGACTTTTAAACTACTTCAAATAGGTGTCTTTGTTAAATAAGTGGAATAAAAAACTAGTAGATATTTATCCATACTATATACTATTTTACTATACTATAACTTTATATATTATATATACTAACTTCTGCCCGCGACTCCGTCCGCGTGGAACTCATTTATATCGTAGCTCCATACAAACTTTCACCCTCACTTCATCCCTTTGGGGGATATGGGGGGAGCTACGATATAAACGAGTTCCACGCGGACGGAGTCGCGGGCAGAAGCTAGTTATATTATATATTTTATATATACTTACTTAATAATAAATTATAAATGCGAAAGTGTGTCTGTCTGTCTGTTTGTTACCTCTTCACGCTTAAACTGCTGAACCGATTTGGATGAAATTTGGTATAGAGATAGTATAAACGAGTTCCACGCGGACGGAGTCGCGGGCAGAAGCTAGTATTATATAATCAAAGATATGTAGGTACCTATTAGGAATGTTAAATGTTGAGAACATCTTTATGAACTTTAACAAACTAGGTTGTTTTCGTCAAGGCTTATAAATAAAACAAATTTGTGTAGGTCACTCAGTAAAAAGGATTAAATTCTTTTAACTTTCTTCGATCAACAGTGCAAACAAAGAAACTTAGCTAAAACGTTTCTTGATCAAAATCAACACTCGTAGTCAGCTGTTGATCAACAAAAATCATAATATTTGTAACATTAATAACTAAAAAAATTGGGAATCTGAATAGTTTTATGAATAAGTATATAATACAATTTTGAGGTTAGGTTATTGTTTACCTATATTGTTCGCGAGTCGTAATAAAAAAGATTTTAGGTACATATTTAATACTCACGTCGAAATGATCTTCACAACAATATAAACTACTCAAGCACGATACATTATCTCTCCTCATCGCCTTACACCACTTTATCCTTATATTTGCACCTTCGGGCATATGAAAATATTTGCAGTATTAATGTGATTTTCACACATTGGGACAATACAATATTTATAATAAGCTTTTGTGTGCTCTTCCATTACAATAAGTTGATCTTATAAGCTTTAATCACTCACATTTATTAAAAGTGTGAATCAAACACTTTGTTGTTAATTTGTTTAAGAACCGCCGTGCAATAAGCTGCACGGTGACGTCACAAATGAGCGCGCCAAAATGGTGGCGTTTTGATCGTCCGAAAATGATAGTAATTTTAATTATTTTTTTTTAGCTTATTTAATAATATTGTGAAAGTGTTATATTTTTTTCCGGTTATATAATTACTTATAGAATAGATAAAAAAAATAAAAAAATGTCATGAATATTCCCTATTAAGATGTGCTAAATATATTGTGTAAAAAAACCATGTAAAATAATTTCATTAATTTCATAGTTAACCTGCAACCATATTAATTGTTTGACTTATTTCAGTAACAACGAAATAAGTCTTTACATCGGCGAACAAAAACTGCATAAGTTAAATTAAAACGGCAAAAGTTAGATTATTGCCCAACTATTCCAGTTCTAGAAAACTGAAGCTCAAAACATAGTAGGTAAATTTTAAAATATCCGTACAAAGTTACACTCTTAAACTTTCCTTTAAAACCGTTAATTTTACATCTCACGAGTATGATCATGCATAAAAACTCCTGTGACTCTCGAAAAAAAGGTGCCCCGGCAAGCTCGCAAGTTTAACGATGGAAGTTTTGAAACGAATCGGATCTTCTAGTTTGAATCTCTAATTTTTACATTCAGCGCTTGGATCTTAGCCAGATAAATCGAGCTTATTCAACAGTTATGGAACAATAAGACGGAAGTAATGAACTTGTTTTTTGTATAGTGGAAAACAAGTACACGGCCTGTGTAAGCAGACAGCATAGCGTACGCATGTGACTCCAAAATAATGTCAACCGTTTATATATGACCTCGAGATTTGAGGCTGCCTTGTGCTGACATCTGGAGACATATGCAGAGAAGTTATTAGTTCATTACGTAAATTCTCGGACTTTTTCGTTGTCATGTTTCTATTATTTCCGTCTTGGGCGTAAACACTTGAATCACTCGTTACGCTCAAGCTTCTACTCTAGAATCCCTCACTACGATCTGGATTCTATAGTAAATGTTTCGCTTGACTCATGATTCAATATATCGCTCTCGCCGTAACCATAAAATTTTGCTCCCTTGAGACACAATCCTGTGTTCTAATTCCAAAACACCCCCAGGTTTTGGAAATAAATACCGTTACCCAGAGTTTAATTTCGCCCTCCGATATATTGTACAGTAAATTGCCATCACAGAACAGTTCGTGCCGGGAGTTACGATCGGTGTTTGTTTTGCGCGGCTATTCGGTTCGCAACCTACGAGCCTATTTCAGTTCGTTGAATTCCAACTCAACCATATTTTAAGGGGGATGTTGACTGATATTTAAATCAGACTGAAACGTCAAAAACGCTCTGTTAGTATTATGTTTGAAGGGAAGTAAGATGAAGTGTCGTCATGGTTTTATATTGACAAAAAGATTTGATCAGTATGTGTTTAAAAATGTTTCTAATAAGTTGAAGTCTCAGACAAAGAAACAAGAAAGGCGGAGCATTGCATACAAACTAGTGAAGCCGGTTTTCAACCATCCCAAATAAGTTAAGAATACGCGCACAAGCGACTTCATGTGAAAAACGTTCTACTTGCTCAATTTATCTTATTTTAATTAATTTTAAGCGAATATAATGTTCTTCTTACAATGTCTCTAATATATATTTTCTTCTATTATAATTTTATTAAAATTAAGCTACGGTAGCCTAGTGGTTCAGGCATGCGGCTGTCAAGCGGCGGTCGTGGGTTCGTATTCCGGCTCGTACCAATGAGTTTTTCGGAACTTATGTACAGAATATTTACCGTTACCTTTTCGGTGAAGGAAAATATCGCGAGGAAACCGGTCTAATCCCAATAAGGTCTAGTTTTCCCTCTGGGATGGAATGTCAGACAGCAGTCGCTTTCGTTATTGCCAAATCTTGGGATTAGGTGTCAAACCCGACCCCGGGCTCGTTTAGGGCACAACCGGGAATAAAGCTAGGAGGATGATGATATTTTTATTAAAATGTTACCTAGATATGGCAGGCAGATCCCATTGCGCATGAAAAGTTTAATGTTTTTCCAGTATGCTGTTTTAAATTGAGAACCAGACTACATTTGTAGAGAGTTAACCTTGCTGGGGACTCTTAAGAAGATAGTTGAATAACTTTTCTCGTTACAACAATCAGTAACCCGCGAAAAATCTGCTATTTGATCATTAACATGCAAAATAAACTCACAACTAACTCTTAATTCGCAGTTATTTTTCGCGAAATCTTCGTTGGTCCCATGGGAAAATTATTCTGTGTGACCATTACTGTTAATAACCCCAAATTCACCCAAAAGGTATATTATTATAGTCAGTAGTAGAAGACAATTTTCCTGTACAATAATTTTAGTATATTCACATTACTGACATTAGCTGTAAGCAATTTGCCACCAGGAAAATCAAATTACAGCCATCTGCAACCTTTCATAACCATTGCACTAACATATATCGCGCAATATATAAATATACCAACGTATATTAAGACCTTTACCGTCCAAAATAGCCTAACTAGCACAGCGCGGTGGTACGCACAAAACAGCTGATTCCCGTACGGTTCTCATAAGACTTGAGACCATTTGGAAGCGCGGAGATTGGTATAGGGGCAGCCTAGTTGGCACCGAGCCAGAAGCCTTGACACCGCACAAAGGCTCGGATAGATCCCGGGGGAAAAACGACCCAAAACCTACCCGATATGTAAAGCGAAGGTTGGCGCATTTTGGGGCTGCGTCTAAATTTTGAGTTGGGGGTCATATAGAGATTTAGGTTCACGTCTTTTCTTGGATTGCCAAAGTTAAGGGCAATAAGGTCTGATACGAGTATTTGGTTACACTCTTAATCCGTATACATGGCGTCTCCTCTTATTTGACCACCGCTTGAGCCTAGTTGGTAGTGACCCTGCCTGCGAAGCAAGAGGTCCTAGGTTCGAATCCCGGTAAGGGCATTTATTCGTGTGATGAGCACGAATATTTGTTCCTGAGTCATGGATGTTTTCTATGTATTTAAGTATTTATTTATCTATACAGGATGTTAACGGGGTCATGATCCGGAATGACAAAAAGCGAATAAGATGATCATACTGAACAACCTTTCCCATGGGACCAACCACGAAATCGCAAAAAAAAACCAGGTATTCCATACATTAACTCTCAATTAAATCGCAGTTAACTCACAGTTAACTCTTAATTGGCTCTTTTTTTTTGCGATTTCGTGGTTGGTCCCATGGGAAAGGTTGTTCAGTATGATCATCTTATTCGCTTTTTGTCATTCCGGATCATGACCCCGTTAACATCCTGTATAAGTATGTTTATCGTCGTCTAGTACCCATAGTACAAGCTTTGCTTAGTTTGGGACTAGGTCGATTTGTGTAAGATTGTACCCTAATATTGATTTATTTTTGAATTTATTTATTTATGAGTATTATTTAACGCACACAGGAAAGATAACTTTTAAGAAAAGCCACTGTAGGTGCCCGTAAGCCACTCCACCGCCACGGTAAAGCGCGCGACTTTCAATGTGGGGTTGTGGGGGGTCGTGGGTTCAGACCTCGGCTCGTATCACTGGTTTTTAAAATCTATATACAAAATATCATTGGATAGTTAACAGTGGCTTCCCGGTGAAGGAAAACATCGTGAGAAAACCGGTCTTATCCCAATAAGGTCTAGTTTTGTCAAAGCACTGTCGAGTTCTTTAACGAGCTGTACAAGCCGGTAGTAAAATCTGCTTCAAAATACTTTAACGATAAACTTTATCACAACTACTTGCGTCTTGAAGAAAGTCGAAGTTTCGTCCATACAAAACTCAAATTTTCAATTAGCCATACCGAATGCGGTGTGATACGAAATGATTTAAACTTCATTAGTTAAACGTGAATCGTTTTAGTAGATAGTGGTAAGCGTGTGTTGTGTCTGAGGTTAAGCGGTCACCATAGCTTATGGACATTTGCAATTGCTTGTGTACGTACATCATCATCCTGTTTACTCCTTTCTTGATTCATGGTTATTAAAGATTCTCCTCTTTATAATATTGAGTAGTTCCGGAAATGATCCCTTACATAACTTTACTTCTTTATAATATTAGTATAGACAAAGTAAATGGGAGATAACGCACTATAGACAGATGTAGTAACGTTTTACTTCTTAAATAGTTGACGTAGTCACATCAAAATTTGTGAAAACTGATGAAACCGTTGAAAGACAGTAAAGTTAAAGTTAGTACAATAAGTCCGAACGAATTGACCCGCTTTCGTTGCTATTAACTGTTTAAAGTAACTTTAAAACACGAAGTTCGGTCATTATTTCTTAAATTAATAATGAACAATAATATTTAAAGGAAGAATTGGATACTTTGTTTTTAAATCAGAAACTTGAAGTGGCTATGAAACGATTAATAAATTACATGCTTACCTATTTATTAGAACC
Organism: Epinotia ramella; assembly: GCA_947578815.1. Taxonomy (NCBI): domain Eukaryota; kingdom Metazoa; phylum Arthropoda; class Insecta; order Lepidoptera; family Tortricidae; genus Epinotia; species Epinotia ramella. Next base: position 2,640,390 of record OX388221.1, read on the forward strand.
ACTTGATTTCACCTTTCAATGAGTAAAAGTTATACAGATATTGCTAAATTAAACATCTAAAGCACTAGACCTATTCCATAGAAACTTAATAACCTTCTCAAAGCAATGCACCCTTTAGAAGTAACTTCTATAACCAATTCAATTTAGTTAGTCGAACCTTAATTCAATTTTGGCTCGTAGAGCCTCTACGGCGTAGGCCGTAGCGTAGCTTTCAATGCGGCAGCTACGCTTGTATTTTTTATGACATCGCTACGACTTACGAAGTTAAACACTTTTCACGGATCGATCTATACAAAGCTAAAAAAGGCTTTCAAGTAATTGAAAATGAACTTACCGATGAAATTCATCTTGGCGCTTGTTTCACTTCAATACCAAAAATATATTAATCTAATCTATCAACAACTCTCCATAACGTCCGTATAAAAAATATATTTTGAGCACCAATTTTACAATAGAGAATGCATGATACGTATTAGTTATAGCTAGGAGAGAAGAAGGAAAGAGAGACGTGATTGACTATGGCATGGCGGGAGCGACGACCGTCCTCGACGGGTGGCCGCGCGCCAATGCTGCGAAGCGCGCCCCGCGCGGCTATATATGCTTACCCGCCCCCCCACACTAGTGCCCGCTCCAGTCCGCACGCTCACCCACACCACAACACTTAAGAGGGTGCACAAGGAAAATGGAAGCATTGTCAGTCGGTAATGGCTATGGAAAAGTTGATTCCCGTCAAATTGTGCTTTTAATAATGATCGTCGTAATTATCGTTATTGGGAGGGTCCCTTAGTGACGAGATATTGTGAGTTTTGCGGGTCCCTTGGGATTTCGTTGGATCACGAGTAAAAATTGTGATAAATAGAAGATTCTTTTAAAACTCAGTTTCATAAAAAATCCTCTCTTTAACAAATAGGCTGATTTTATTAACAATGTGAAAAAAAACATACGCAATTATGACTATGACCCAGTTTAGTAAAAATGTTTTATAGATCGAATCTAAGTCTACAAGCGTAGTAAATAAACAATTTAAGAATCAAATTCAATAGCTATTAGAAAGAGCCAAGACAATAAAATGTAAGTAAGAGAAATTGCGGAAATATTTCACTCCCCCTTAACGCGCACAGAGCGGCACTGCGCATGTATGCGTGTGTAGGAACAAAGAGCTTGCCGACAGGGGGCGGGGCTTGATGTGTGTGTGTGTGCGTGTTAAATCTTTTATAGGTCGATGCGCTAAGTAATTTACTATAATACCTTGCATTTGACATCGCCCGCCGTACTGTTCGGAGTTTAAGGTCTTCCGCGTTCGAGTTTTGTGCGGATCTAAGAAGTGACGTACTTTTATGAATGTGGGTTTATTGCTTTATAGTCTTATTGAGGAGTTACATTGGTGGACGCTTAGTGCTTTCCTCTACATACATATAACCCTCCTTTTGGGGCAGTCAAGTAAAATTAATTAAAAAATTTATTAGTTAAAAGCTGTATGAATTGTAATATATACGAGGGGTGATCAAAACGTTTTGATATTCGGCATAAAAAACAGAAGTTATCCGTTATATATCATATAATTATTAAATACACTCTTTATTACTTTACTTACCTATATAATATAGTAAAAATGTTTTAATTTTGCTACATATAAAAAAAAAACTTTGGATAGACAAAATGAAGACTAGTTCTTACATCGACGCAATTGCACCGATTTTATTGAAGAGTTTTCAATATCTAAGAATAAGAAGTAATAGTAAAAGAGTTGGTCTAGATTACACTGTAGGTAACTAGTTTTATAGAATTCACAAGCCTGAAAAACAGTCCTGGTACTCGGCAAGCTCGGCCAAGAAAAAAACTCATACAATTATTGGTACTTTTTTTGCTTTGGTTTTTTCTGAGACGGTCTCACTTATTTGCTATATAATTATGATGTATAACTCTCTCTTCGTATTTATATTCATATATTTGTAACCCAGTTTCGACCTGTTTAAAAAATATATATATATATTGATGGCCAGAAAAACCTACCTTGAACTTTGTTACGTGAACTGTGCTTAAAAAAAACGATGACATGAGTTTAATTTATTAATTTCGTGGCATCAAAATAAATAAAAAAAATTTTTTTTTTTTTTTACTGCACCAGAATTTTGTGAACACCGCCCCAAACATGTAACAAAATATCCTCCGATTTTACTGACGGGAGAATATATTCCATACCATCATATTTATTTAGCTATTAAAAAAAAACAAATGAATGAAATCATTTTTTAAAGTTTTTAGTGTATTATTGAATAGTTGCACAACAGAAATGACAATCACAAATTATCATCACGAGACCAAATCATGCTGATTATCATTACTTTTGGATCACCCCTCGTATACTGTAGCTACGGTATTACTTATGCTAAAACAAAATAATCAGTTAAGTTACTCAGGACAGCTGAATTTCATTTTTTAATTTATTTAATAAGACATCACTTACGTTGTACCAGTTATTGCTATCGCGGTTGATGGTTAAATGCAACCCATTTATTTATCAACCGCGATGAGTGGTGGAACACTATTGCAAATGGCCGCGACATCCACGATGATTCAAACGCGCCAAGAGACATAGTCGTCAAAAGGTAGCCGATGACAAGGTCCCTCAATTTACGTGGCCCACATGTGGACATGCCGATCCCAGATTGCCTTATGGGTAAGGACCAATTTCTTGACCAGCGTAACTCACTCAATGAAACTTTCTATGCAAGTTTTCCGTTGTGACACGAAAATCAACCATACAATTCTATGGTTAATTTTTGTGTCACAACGGAACGTTGTTCACTTCTTCAGTTTGTATGGCTAACTGCTGACTAACCCCCGGTTTCCACATGTCGGCTGTTGGGCCCGATTTTTTATCGAGTGTCGGCCCCTCATACAAATTGGCGTCCGACAAGTGTGAATAGCTTCATATAAAATGGTCTGCCACTACTGCAACATCCGATTAAAATCCGAGCCCGACAGCCGACAAGTGGAAACGAGGGGTAACCAGGCTGACTATTGGCCAAGTCAAAAAATTCAAAATATTTATTCAGCAAATAGGCCACGAGGGCACTTTTACAAGTCAAAATGTCTATCTATAGACTCAAAATAGTATGAGTACATTATTCATCATAGAATTAACTACATCAGAGTTTACATGTCAAATACAATACGAGAAAAACATACAATCTTATTTCTTAGAGATGTATAAGGTCTCCAAGTGTCAAACATGAAAGGACTATTTACTATAGGTATCTTATACAAATTAACTGACCAACTTAAACTTGTATTCATAAATACACTACATATAAATAAGTAACAGTTTAAGGGCACTTTTACAAATCAAAATTTATATGTATGAACTCTAAATCATACGTCATATAATATACTATTAACATAATAAATCTTTCACATGTCAAAACAATATGGGGAAAAAAAGAACAATTCCATGTTTGTTAGATGCACGAGATCTCTAAGAGTCAAAATTGTAAAGTACACTAATCAATCCTGAGAGATGTATAAGGTCTCTGAGCATTTGGTCCTCACCCTTATATAGTCACGAGAGGCGAGGCGTTGTCCCTCGCGTAAAGAAGTATAAGGTATTGTGATAATGGTGATGACGATTAAATTATATAAGATGAAACGCCGAGTATGCGGATTAAGTCCAACCATAACACTTTCACTGCCAGCAATCCACCTAGCGGGCGCCTACGCCGTAGTTTCCGCTACATATGGGGAACACCACGGGATCAGCTGCAAGCGTTACGCGTAGCGATTCTTGGCAGTGAATGTGTTGACTACGAGCGCAGCGCTACGAAATCAATGGCGGTCTGTGTTAAAAAAGATATCCTAGGGATGTTTCTAAATATTTGTCGATTAAGAAAGACGGAATCGGGGCTGATTTTATATTTAGCTGCCAGGGTAAGCCTAAGATAAAAACAGAGGCACAACTTTCACCCATCTGTTTAAAGGATGAATAGTACTTTATATCGACTTTAGTACATTAAAAACTTTATCTACGCACATATCATTAGTGCTCTAAAATGCGTTCAGAAACTAAAGGAAATGAGCAGTATTATTACAACCGATTTTACTATGAGAACTTTCTTGTCTGTGGTAGTAGGTAAAATCTGTACTTTAATGTTATAGCAGAACATGAGTATGGACTTCATTCGTTTGTCTATGCTTAAAAAAAAACTATTTGTCTTGAGGGAGGATCGAATTACCGCCATTGCTGTTGTCAATTTATTGTTGGTTTTTGCTGTTACGAAATTAGAATTGTGAACCCATCTTAGAGCACACTTTGAAATAAAGGAAAAATTGAAAAATTTAATGCTCCGAGCCGGATTCGAACCGGCGACCTCAGGCATTCATGGCTCGTCGCTACTAACCAACTGAGCTATTGGAACAATCCGGTTCGGCTACCAAATTTTTTAATCAGTTCCTTCCTACAACGCCTTAGGGAGACGTGTAGCGACATCTACCAGAAGACTTAGGCTTCTTAACGGCACCAACGTCTCAAATTATATTGAAAAATCGTCAGTAACGATGCGCCACCCCATACAAAAAAAATACAATTAAAAATGTATAATTTCGTTAGCAGCGTAACTGCTTAAAACAAAATTAATTAATCTTAGAGTACTTATGATATGTGTGTAGATAAAGTAGTGTATGCAACTGATCCAGAATTATAGGCCTTAAAACACTCGTGTGATCCCATTATGAAACTCGCTGACGCTCGTTGCCACACTTGTTATTATTATTATTTTTATTATGGATTAGTTGCATAAACTACTAATTTCGCTTGAATATTCGTGGCCACTAATATTAAAAAAAAGTTTTATTTTCAAATGCTCTGCTGTTACAAGGTGTTCTTTGATCTGTAATCTTTTTACCCGTCTGCAGAAGGGCGGCGGTTATGTTTTTCGAGCGTATGTATGTATGTGTGGATGTCTTATTCTTTGGCACGCGCTGCAGCGTAAACCCTTTGTCGGATTTCGACGCATGGGGTTTCGTTGGATTCCTCTTAATCGTAGAAGTGACATAGGCTATAATATTTATAAAGGAATTGATATTTTCAAAAAATATTTTGATTTCACTTGTAACTTACATGAGAGCAATAAATGATTAAAGTTGATTTGATATAACTCACGCGGCCGCCCTTCAGGAGACGATCGCGTGTTCCGACTTCTGGGCGCCGTGCTCCATTGTTCAACCTACCGAATTCTACACCGGACTTGATGAAGCGATGGACCCACGCTGTTTCGTCGCCTAAATCGTTTTTTTGAATGTTATAATTATCTTGTATGTATGTCAGTCTTTAACACTTTCGCAACCGGACTAAAACTGGAACAATACACCAGAAAACGACAGAACTCGCTAGGCGTGTAGGTTCATAATACTGCCCGTCTAGCGGGCTGAGCCGGCACCTGAGCAAACATTACGAGTGCCTACCAGGCGGGTTCTTGGTTGCGAACGTGTCAAGGTATTTGTTACTATGAGCCTTAGATGCTTGAAATAAGAGGTATATTATTATAATTATTTATACTGCTAAGTTTTTTCTAGCAAACGTTTAGTTAACCTAACATTGACATTGGTTTCAGGTTCTCATTATTCATTTAAGCGATAAAAGCCTCCTTGCGCTGTTTAATCATGTGAAATTCAATTTAGTTTGAAGTATAAAGAATTCAGTATTTGAGAAACTTAATTATTCATAAAACGGTTATTAACTGGTTCGGAGAATATTATTTTGAAGCAGAAATCATTTCTGGCACTACAGGCTTATACACAGTACTTTATACATTTACTACGTCAATATCATAATTGTTGAACGAGCGACGGAAGGGGACGAAGTTCTTCGTTTCAGCTTGGGCCTTATTTTTTTATTTTTTTTTCAGCTTGGGCCTTATTTTTATTTTATTTTTTTCAGCTTGGGCCTTATTTTAATTTTATTTTTTTCAGCTTGGGCCGATATTTATTTGTATATCTGGCTGTTCCACCGTCCGCTTGTCCGGCTGTCCGGCTATTCTCCATACATTAATACAGAGATATTATTAATACAGAGGTATTACCAAACCCCGGACCACGGGAGCAAAATTGCACTTGTCACTAGTGCTTAGTTAAATATCGACTATTCTATCGACATCCATACGAACAAATTATTGAATCAGAAATTTATAGATCAAACTTATTATCTTACATGTCAGGTTGTTACACAATATTAGGTACACCAGGTAAGTATAGATACCATTTCAGTCAACTAATTACATTGGTACTATAATTATATCATAGTAGGTATAGGAATGATCTTAAAATAGATAAAGTGAATGACAGTTATAAATAGATACTTTTCACATAACTTACAGACCTATAATGTGTTACAGTTACTTACATTCAACAATAATTAATACTTCTGCATATCATAGCGGTAGTCCAGTAGGTACATCGTGCTTTTTATCGACATCGATTTATATGATATAAAATGTGTGTCCTCGCACTATAAAGCTGTCAACGCATTTTTGCTCCCGTCATCCAGGGTTTGGGTATTACACCGAATTTCTCAACCGATACTCGTACCTTCCCTTGATGTAAAGTTTTATGTCGATACAGTTTTCAGAAAAATTACAACAGTTTTAACCCCCGACGCAAGGAGAGTTTAACGTTTCTGTGCATCTGTCTGTGGTATCGTAGCTCCCAAACCGATGAACCGATTTGAATTAGGTTTTTTTTTGTTATAGATAATTTTATCCCGAGTGTTCTTAGCTATGTTTCATGAAAATCTGTTCAGCCGTTTTTGAGATATTGGACTTAGAAATGAAAATGTCGGGGGTTTTTCAACTTTTCTAAGTTGTAGTTATTTTAACTAGGATTCATTCGTGAGGTGTGGGTCAGCTCACAGAGTCACAATTCATTAAGAAATTTGGAATATCGTTTGAAAGTCTCTGTTTGGCCCTATGATTGACTGGTAGAGAATGTCTTGAGACATTAAGTCCGCCTTTTGTACTTTTTTCAGGACCCTCACACTCAACACAGACCCCGGGGAGCTCTGGCGATGGTATGAGTACTTACATAACAAGTTTACATACATATTAAGTCGATTTTATTAACATTACACCTCACCAGGTTACGTATTAAATCTGCTCATAAAATTTCACGAGAATCGAGAAAAACAGGTGAACAACCGAACATACGAAGATTTTTGCCCAAGCTAAAACGCGAGAATTTCGTTCTTTCGCTCGTTCCTCCTACTAGGGGATAATCATACACAAATCCAACTTGCCCCATAGTAAGCTCAATAAGCGAATTTAAACGTTCATGTAATTTAATAATTACACGGATCAACTCACGTTTTAATAATCACTACGGGCGACATGTTTCGAACTCTTCGGGAGTTCTTTTTCAGGATGAGTGACTCAAGCGACACCGCCGCGAAAACAATCATCCTGAAGAAGAACTCCCGAAGAGTTCGAAACATGTCGCCCGTAGTGACATTTAATACGTGAGTCGAACCGTATAATTATTAGTATTATTTAACTCAATAAGTCTACATTTTTTAGTTTAATTAAAAGGATAATTAAAATAATAAGGCTTGAGTTATGGGTAAGTACTAGTCAAGGCAAAAAGGCGGAAAGGTTCTCGAGTGGCGACCAGGTACCGGAAGGTGCGGCGTGGGTATGGGTAGGACGGAAGGTACCGGAAGGTGGACTGATGACCTGGTAAAGGTTGCGAGAGTCCGCTGGATGCAGGTGGCGCGGAACCGGTCACTTTGGCACTCTTTGGGGGAGGCCTTGATAATGATGACTAGTCAAGGATATAACTATTTCATATATATAATCTTTTAAATACATAGAAAATCCAAGACTAAGAAACAGGCATTCACTAGGTACTCATCTCTCAAATATTTGCTCTTACCGGGATTCGAACCAAAGAACCTCAGCTTCGTAGGCAGGGCATTAACCACTAGGCTTAACCAGTCGTCATATTAAATTGTAAACCACACGCAGTTCATGCTTTTCTAAGCGTTTTACCCACATTACGTCATTCACAATGCTCATACATATAACACATATCAACACACTATGGAAAATTGTACTTTATTACACCGAGAATAAGGTCACCTTTGCCACGGCCTTACACTCATTGTAACCACACAGTATACAAGCATTACTCTCAATGAAAATATACCTTATTGAGGAAGTGAATAGAGTCGCTATTCCCAGGTTTACACACATCGATCTTCGCGAAAGTAAACCTTAATCAACGAGTGAATAAAGTCCCTATTCCCGCCAACTTATGCTGGATTATACGCATAATGCACCAGGAAAATATGCTTTATTATACGTGCAAATAGAGTTGATTTTTCCCTGTTATTTATGTGTATGTGACTAATATAATATTCAAGCGGTACAGAAGTCGAGGAATGTGGCATGTGGCGCCGGGTTCGGGGGCCGTATTTTAATTGCGGCGGCGAATATGGTGAAATATTGATCATCGTAAGAAGTATTGAATTAAAATAGTACCCTCTGTGGAACCAGCCAAACATACATAAATACATAGTTGACTTCAAACGAAATACTTATATTGGTAATCCACCGGTGTGTTATATTAAAAAGATCCTACTAATATTTATGCTAATATTAAATGCGAAACTTTATATCCTGGATTAAAAAAAAGCGGCCAAGTGCGCGTCGGACCACGCACAACGAAGGGTTCCGTGCCTATTAAAAAGGTCGTGTCGTAACTGAAATCTTATGGCATTTCGTCCTATTCCTTAAGGAAGGCAGTTTTTTAGAAATATCTCGAAAACCTTTGAACCGATCTTGTTCAAAACAATTTTCGCTGAAAGAATTTAATAAGCCCTATGTCCATGATTTTTTCATATTTTTAAAATACACGGTTCAAAAATTAGAGGGGGGGACGCAATTTTAGTTACTTTCAGGGCGATTATCTCCAACTCTATTTACTTAATCAAAAAAATTGCTGAAAAATATCATATTTATTTTAAAAGGCCTATCAATTGATGTGCCACACGTGGGCATGCAATGAAAAAAAAAATTTTGGCTTTTAGTTTTATGTATGGAGTGGTGCACCCCTAAAAAAATTTATTTTTTTCGTAAATTAATTACAAAAATATATAGCGGCTAACAAAATACACCTATCCTCAAAATATTATTTAAATACATTTTATAGTTTTCGAGTAAAATGCCTGTGACATACGGACGGACAGACAGACAGACATGACGAATCCATAAGGGTTCCGTTTTTTGCCATCTGCGTGGACCCGAGATAAAGACTATTCCTTTTTAGGGTTCCATAGCCAGAACCCTAAAAAGGAATAGTTTTTATCTCGGGTCCACGCAGACGAAGTCGCGGGCGGAAGCTAGTAGGTCGTAAGCGCTCCAAAATTGGCACACTAAAACTGCACCTACTTGCCTCAGTTTTTTTTTTATACAACGACGGTGGCCTATAACCGTAGAGCCCGCCCGATGGTAAGTGGACACCGCAGCCTATAGACGCATGCAACTCCAAAGGAGTAGCATGGGCGTTGCCGACCCTTTATATGTTTGAGGATTCGCCGTGTTGACAGGTGAAGGAACAAATTCCCTCGCTCTCAACACAACGCATCCTTGGGAGCTCTGGCGACCTTGCTCACCTCCAGGAACACAACACTACTACAGAGCAAGTAGTAGTGTTATTATGGCTGTGGTCTTCTGCAAGGCGGAGGTACTTCCCCAGTTGGGCTGCTCCACATTCGAGCGGGATCACATATCGCTGTGCCCTACCTCACGAAAAAGTCGTCAATAGAAACATATGCTGTCAGATTTCGTGTCCATTTTAAAACAAGGAATTTCGTGTAGACAACATGTAAGTAAACAGCTTACAGAATACATAACGAAGCATATCACGCGACTTAGTGCCCACACGTCGTTTAACAACATGATAATTGCATATGAGTTTGAATTCAGCGCTCTATACTAAAGTACCTACATACAATTGCGCTGATGAGAGCTGCCGCAGTACGTTACTCACCTAGGGCGATAAAGCAAAGAAAGTCTCAGCTTTTAGTCATTTGACGCCCGAGCCGAAGCCAAGGGCGATGAATAAGCGATCTCAAGCTTTCTTTATTACTGCCCGTGGTAAGTAGAGATTAAATTTTACGTCTCCTCAGGAAGCCATTTTCCGCACACATAGTGGGCGGTAATTGCCATTTTATGGCCAAGTGTGACGTAAATTCGGCTAATATTACCTGTATATCATTCAGATGGCGTAAAATGGAGTTCCATTTTAGGTGTGTTGGTGGAGTGTGACGTTCGATTCTAGGCGTTTAGCGTAATATTTTAGACGAGCATTTAAAAATGTCTAGGTAAGATATATAAAAAAAAAATGTAAAAAATCATACGTAATTTTTTTGGGTAGAATGTACTAAACCTTACACTAAAGAGAAAAAAATGGACTTTAACATAATTCATGTTAAAGTCCATATTTTTTATTGAAATTTAATACAACCGGACTAACTGGGTTAAAGTGAACATATTTCGTGAAAAGCTAATAATAGTAATAATTTACGCGACGACCTTTCATTTCCAACCAAAAAAATGACAATTTCAAAAAGAATATAATAACACCCGGAACCATAAGTGTTATTCCCTGTAACACGTCCCTATTCCGCGATAAAGAAAAAAAACTGTCCAACATTCAACATTCTGAACACGTACAGAAATCCTTTCGCCTTACGACCTGACGCTACTGCATAAAAACCAACAACAGAGACAGGGAATACGGAACTACGCGCGCGTGAGCGAGACGACTCGGTTTCTCTTTGCGCCTACTGCGAGTATTTCGACAGAAGTACGGTCCGCGTAAAAGGTTGGGAGTTTTATTTTTATTGTAATGCGCAGAGTTATTGCGCGTATCAAATGTTCGGGATTTCGCGTATGAATATTGGTGAGTGTTTTTTTTACGTATTAAACGTAATATTTTTATGAGCGTAAGCTTTTACGCGATTGTACGTTTTCAATGAAGTATTGTATGTAACTGAGTAGGATTTTGAAATAAAGTCTTTTTGGTGGATGCCAAGCGCTTCTTTAATTCCACAATGGTGGTAAACGAGCAAACGGCCTGTCTAACAGTAAGCAGACACCGCAGCCAATGGCCTCCAGCCACTCCAGAGCTCTTTATAGACCTTTAATTGATTTAAGGATTCACTGTGTCGAAAGCCACCGTAGAACTAAGAAATATATTTAGAGAGTTGAAAGCTTAACATTCTTCAAAAAGTTACCTCGTTGAACTGACTATTTGTATCCATCACGTCTAGTATTCTTTAGGATTTTTACCTGCAAAGAAAAAAGTAGGTTAACATGATATTACATTAAAATAACATATAATCTAACAGAAAAAATCAATAGCAGCTCAAGGCATAAAATAAACCTACTTATTATTGTGGATTTACGTATATACATGGATGTATAATAATAAAAAAAATAATAAATGTTAGGGGACAATCTTACACAAATGGACCTAGTCCCATAGTAAGCTCAATAAGGCTTGTGTTATGGGTACTAGACGACGATATATTTAATAGATAGAAATACTTAAACACATAGACAACATCCATGACTCAGAAACAAATATTCATGCTCATCACACAAATATTTGCCCTTACCGGGATTCGAACCCAGCCCCTTCAGCTTCGTAGGCAGCGTCACTACGCACTAGACTAACCGGTCGTCGCCGGATGTATATACGAATATACTAATATTATGAATGCGAAAAAGTGTCTGCCTGTCTATCTGTTACCTCTTCACGTTTTAGCCGTTGAACCGATTTAGATGAAATTTGGTATAGAGATAGTCTGAGTTGAGGGGAAGGACATAGGATAGTTTCTATCCCGGAAATCACCCCCGAAGGGAGTGAAAAGGGAGGTAACAGTTTGTATGAAGCTACGATATAAACGAATAAAAACCGGCCAAGTGCGAGTCGGACTCGCGCACGAAGTTCCGTACCATTATCTATAAAGATAGTTAAAAAAACAAGTTTGTTACCCTTAAATATTATTTTTATTTTGTTTTTAGTATTTGTTGTTATAGCGGCAACAGAAATACATCATTTGTGAAAATTTCCACCGTCTAGCTATTGCGGTTCTTGAGATACAGCCTGGTGACAGACAGACGGACGGACAGCGAAGTCTTAGTAATAGGGTCCCGTTTTTACCCTTTAGGTACGGAACCCTAAAAAGCGTACGGCCTGCCTGATGGTAAGCAGACGACGTAGCCTATGGACATTTGCGGCTATAAAGATGTTACAAGCCACATTATTGATTTGCTGATTTATTGTGTACCACCAGGAACGACACACCACATCCAAAGTAGTGTTGTTTTTGTAAGGTAGTTTCCATATAGGATTGCTCCAATATGAGCTAGGTATATAAAAAACGGTATAGTTAAAGAACCTTATACGTCAAAAAATAAATAAAAAAATATAAAAATGCAAATAAGTTAAAAATTACCATATTTAAATTAAAGATTAGATTTGAAATAAAATCATTAATTTACAAATAAATTTACTATTTTAAAATCAATCATCAAAGTGTGTATTAGCAAAAAATGACTAACTGTTGAGTTTGTTTCGGCGTTTCTTCTTAACAGTGGTCTTCTTTTTTTTAGAGACGCTGGTAGAATTTTGACTTGGAAAAGTGCCATTATGGCCTATTTGCAGAATAAAATTCATTTATTTCAAAGATGTCACTGAAATTCAGTTTCTGGAATAGTTACTCTTAATGGTTAAAATAATGATGTTATTTTAAAATATTCTCTGTTTCAGACAAAGAATTTCAAAGGTTATTTTATTGAAGATTCAAACACGAAGAAGATCGAACGCGAACCATTTAAATGACACGTTCGTAGCAGCTACGCCGTATGCTACGCGTCGTAGCACTTTTATTTCGCTTTGCTACGCTTTTAAAATAGACGGAGAAAAGTATTCACATATTTAACACATTCACTGCCAAGAATCGCTAAACGCTACGCTCGTAGCCGATCCCGTGGTTTCCCCGTATGTAGAGGAAAGCAAAAAACGCGTAGGCCACTAGGCGGGTTCCTGGCAGTGAAAGTGTAACGTGATAGCTATACTAGTGGATTGTAGCGGTTGATGTCAGTTATGTCACTTCGATCGATGAAATGTTGCTATTTCTGCTAGCCTAAGATACAAATAGAGGCACGACTTTCACCCATCTGTTTAATAGATGAATATGATTTTATAGCGAATTTAGTACATTAAAAAATATGACGCCGCTATGGGTTGGCTAAAAAGTTCCTGGCCAGATAAAAACAAAATTTAGCCACGAAAAAAAAATAGACAATCCAGCGTTTGTATATTTTATAGGCTTCATACTTTTGATAAGTATAAAACGACCTCGTTAAACTGTTGAGTGCAATGGAAAAAAGTTACCCGCTAGGCAGAGGCTCTGCCAGAAGGTGCTTTCTTTCACATACGATTTTTCGGATGTAATCGGCTACGAGCGTAGCGCTCCGAAATTGTTGGCAGTGATTATGTAATCCATGTATAAGGCATGCCTCTACGATCGATTTGCGTTACAAGGCGAAAAACTCCCTACATTTATACTGCCAGGAACTCGCCAAGCGGGCGGGTGCCTACGCCGTAGTCACGTTTCGCTACATACAAGTAAAACCACGGGATCGACTACGAACGCAGCGCGTAGCGATTCGTGGCAGTGAATGTGTTAATGTACTAAAGCGTTCACTAACTTAACACTCCTTTTAAACAACGCCCCACATTTCCGCATCTTCATACAAAACACGTCGAATTACCACCACGATAAAGGCGGGCGTCCACTCCGCGATAGCGCAGCACTCGCCTCTGATTTCATTTACAATTCATTTCATATACTTAGGCGTGGCTTTGATGGACGCGAGGGTTGGCGCTGGCATTTATTTCTTTGGATATTTGTTTTGAGTAAAAATTTAAGAAGTGGTCGGACGAAACGTTTATTTAGTATGGTTCCATTTATCTATGTTTTTTTTTAAATATATTTTTGTTTTAATGATAAAAGAAATGTTGATTAATTTATTTTTGTTCTATTTTACTTTGTAATATGATTTCATCGCGGTTAAATTGACATTACTGAGCTCATGATCGTCATCACCCTGCTAGCGTTATTCCCGGTTGTGTCCTAAAGGAGTCAGGGCTCCGCTTTCACACCTAATCCCAAGATTTGGCATATGCACTAGTTTTACGATAGCCATTTGACCTTCCAAGGCAGAGGCGAACTAGAACTTATTGGGGTTAGACCGGTTTCCTCACAACAGACCGATCATACTTTATATTAATGATCAAGGCGAAGATATTAATTCGTAATATTTTCTTTCATGGTACCACATAGTTATGTCATGCCCTTTGGAGTCCGCTGTCTTGGTCTTAATACGCCTTCCTCGACGACTTTGAGTCATGTCTGAATGTAGTACCATGATAATTTTCTTCATATCCTCTCCTTCTATCCATTTCAAGCAATGGGTCCGATGACCTGCGGTAATTTTCGGTAATCGTATCAAAGATTATTTATACTAAACGGGACTTAATCGCGTATAATTAACTTATTTTATTTACCTCACTGAGGTCTCCCGACGTTTCGGATGTGTTGCAACATCCATGGTCACGGTACAACGTATCAAAGACTTGAGCAACTTGAAATGTAGCAAATTTTCAGTGGTACAATAGCTAATACATGTCAAAATGCACAATGAAAATCGTGATATTGAAATATCAAAATTTTCGTCAATGAAAATTACATTTTAAGGTTTCTTTGATATATTAAACAAAAAAAACGCCGTTACAGTCTCCGGAAGTTTCAAGAACTAAATTAAGATAAAGTTTAATTTTCCCAGCGTTGACAACCCTAGTGTTTGGGTGCCAGTATAAAGTTACCCCACTAGCGGAGAATACGGTTTTCTTATTCCCCCTCGATCGTAACGGGGAGGGGGGTTTATAATTGTGCACGGTACAGTCATAAATATGTACACGTTTTAGAACTTATGTCTGGTGAATAGGATTCAAAGTCGTATAAATTATTTAGGCAAGTGCAGGGGTGTCAGCGTGAGACTGTAGTTTAGTGATCATGACGTGTTTTTGATGTTGACGACATTATATGTTGGGATCTACTCGTACCGTCCGGGATTTTACAAGATTTTATTTAGTGTCACCTGTTTGTTATCAAATCTTGCAAGTTTATGACTTCACATCATTTCCCGGTGACCGGTTGAGCTGAAATTTTGGGTATAAGTATAGTTCGGATGACAATTCAATATTATGGTACCATCGAGCTGATCTGACGATGGAGACAGAAGGTGGCCATGGGAATTCAGTACTTAACCGACTTGACCCCGTTGAGTTTGGGCTCGTTAGAATCAATGAGTAGTTGATGATGGTATAGAGAAAAGTACAGACCAAAAAATATTTTTTTGACAGAACCTTGTTTACACTTAAGCCGTTCAAAGTCAAATAGGCTAGGGCTTCTACAGGAATTCATACAAATATTTATTTTCCTCAATACAAGGTATTTTTCGGGAATTCTAATTTGTATTTATACTTAATGGAAACATAATTATGATATAATAAGCAACAAACTGAAGCCACTGTAGCTTAACGGGACGGACTTTTATTCCGGAGGTCGTAGGTTTGATCCCCGGCCCTTACCTCTGGGATTTTTCAAAAAACCTACGGTGTACGAAATATCATTGGATATTTAACAGTGGCTTTTCGGTGAGGAAACCGATCTAATCCCAATAAGGTCTAGTTTTCCGGGTAGGGCAGTGCCTTTTGTAAAACTAGTGCATACGCCAAAATCTTGTGATTAGGTGTCAAAGCGGACCCCGGGCTCCAAGGCCATAAGGCTTAACCGGGAAAAACGCCTAGAGGATGATGACTTTTTGACTGTTGTATTTATACCTAAGGGGTTGCCTTGATTCGAGTTGACAGAGACAAGCTTATGCGTTCTGCGCAGGAGAAAAAGAGATGCAACACTCTCCGGAAATGGCTTTTTTGGATTTTCGTTAATTATCTAACTTAGTGAAGTTTTATTTATATTTCATTCGGTGAGATTTTAGATGAGATAAAATACTATAGTATAAACTTGATTCTGTCGTAAAATAATGTATTGAATATATATTTTTTTTCCATCGAGGAAATGTTAAATCATTAATCAATTAAATCAGATAAACAATCATATGGCCAAGAATCATATATCTAAAATTCAGACCTTATTTTTTCTCAATCTAGTCCGAACGGCGTTTCAAATCACGCGATAATTTCCAATTCACCCCCTTAATGCAAAAAATATGAAATACTAAGCGTTATCTTTGTAAAAAAGGAATACCCGTGTACATAACTAAAGTACAGTCCGTTTTCCTTGAAAACAACAATATGTACATTTCTGAATGAAGTTCAATCCATTTGAAGTTGACCCTCGGATTGAATTCTTTAATACGGCAGACGGAGCACTTGATGCGTCCCACTGTTTGCCGTCTCAATGCGTATACTCGTGACGACCGGTTAGTCTAGTGGGTAGTGGGTGGGCTACGAAGCTGAAGGTCCTGGGTTCGAATCCCGGTAAGGGCAAATATTTGTGTGATGAGCATGAATATTTGTTTCTGAGTCATGGATGTTTTCTATGTATTTAAGTATTTCTATGTATTAAATATATCGTCGTCTAGTACCCGTAACACAAGCCTAATTGAGCTTACTATGGGACTAAGTCGATTTGTGTAAGATTGTCCCCTAATATTTATTTATTTATACTCGTATGTTGAGATACCTCATTGATACTCAAGGACCTATGTATGTCAATGGTAATAATAATAATTTGCCCACAATAGGCATGCGGCCTCATGTTCAAATTGATAACGTAGTGATGCTAAATGGATAGTAAACCATCAAATTATCGTAATAAAGTATAAATTATAAAATTTAATTAAAATCATAAAAAGATATGAACCTTGAAAGTTTAGAAAAATTATGCATTTTTTTTTATTGTCCAAGAGTAAATTTAAAGCTGCTAATAGAACCCTTACGCTTTTATAGAAACAAAATTGTATGACAACTATGTACTTAAACGCAGTATTTCGCGACCGAAACAACAATTTACCGGATTTTCCGTACAACGATACAACTACTTTGTACAAGTGATGTCATACGAGGGTACGTCATCAGTATGAAGCGTTTTGCGCTGCCGCCAGCGACGTCAATCTTTGTCTCAAATGTTTGGGTATTTATGTTCTTTAATTGTAGTTGCTCTCATACAATTATTTGTTCTTCTCCAAAAACTGGTTCGAATGTCATCGTAAAAAAATCTTAGTCCGCATCCCTATTTGTATGCTTTTTTATAAGGTTGACTGTCGGAGAATGCTTACGGCATTAAGTCCGCCTTTTGTACGATAATTTGTTCTTCTGTGCAGTAAAGATTACGGCCGTATTCAAACGTTGTACAAACCTATTTTAACGAAAATGGCGTTAAAATTAGTTTGATTTTGTCTGTCGCTATGACATTTGTGTTCGTAAGAAAGGGACAAAGCACATTTTATTTAGGAGAGACATTTTAAGTTTTATGAATAAGGGGGAAATATAGTACATTTTTGTAAAGGCTAGGAGGCAATAGATGGACGAGTGGGTTCGAGCCGAAGGTGAGCACATCGAAGGAGACGAATCCATCTATTGCACTTTTGGCCGAGATATTACATAGTGCAATTTCACGCCTACTGCGAGGAAATTGCAAATAATAGTATTTTATGCAATCGTTATATAATGTATGCTTTTTCAGTCGAGTACCACGTTTAGGCCACGAAGCTGCAAACGAAGTGCAGCAACCAACGGCTTTTTATTTTTTTATGCGTTGATGTCTATCACCTTTTGACTTTTTCATGACGGCGTCCTATTGGTCAAATACATTATAGTTCAGTAAAGGCGCCACGTGATTGGTCAATTTCATTTTAGTTGTCTCAACAGTTATGAAATGTTGAGTTGGGAGCTCCATAGTTTAAAGTATGTGATTTAAGTTTGGTTTACTAAGTCTTAATTCAAACATTAAGGTCGACGAGTATTAAAATATTATTATAAGTCAAAATTAAGTACCTAATTAAAGATTATAATACGAAACACTCTAGCTCGGTCCCGCTCGCGTGCGGGGGGGCACCGCGCGGGGCGGCCCGGCGCGGGTCGGGGGGCCCTGAGATAGAGCGAATCGCTGTTCAAACTGTCCAACAAGTTCCATAGTCAAGATATTAAGACCAGTTCTAAATTTAGCTGCATGGGAGCCTTTTAAAATGGCAGGCACTTACATTCTACCAATAGAATTGAATACGAGGGGTCAATACCACTCGTATTTCAATTTTCTATCGCTATTTCAAAATGGTATTTCATAATTTTTGACAGTTTTCGAGTGAAAGAGTCGAGCGCTCGAAAGTCAAAAATCGGTCTCCAGTTCCCCTGCAGATATCTATACTCTAAGTTGATACTGTACCGTTATACACCGTGGGACTGAATAATCAGACTTCATTTTAATAGTGCCATTTGGAGACAAATATTGTCAGGTAAATAAAATTTAGAGGAGGACAATCGTACAATTTTAGTCGGTGGGTGTTAAATTATTTTATTAGTTAATATGATGGGTTGACAGTGATATAATGGGTTTGGTAGAGCCTAATTTAATAAATAAATAACACTAAATAGAAAAATAAAATGACATCAATGTGTGTCAAATAATGCTCTTCGTATTATATATATACAGAGTGTTTTTTTTTAATGGGACAGTATGGGGAAATCCGAATCTAAAGGAGATAGAGGAAAAGTGTCCAAGGACACATTAGGTGTTTTTTTATGTAAACAAATTTGGCTCATTAAAATTTTTGGTCAAGCGTGAGTTGTTCTTAAAAAATTATAAAGTTGGTCAATTTTTTTTTTGACGCGGGTCGGCTCTGTTTCATGTAAGGATTATTTCATTGTATGGAAAGAAAAAAATCTGAACAGCAGAAGTTGGTCAAATTTAATGAAAACTAATCTGCATACAGTTGGTTTATTACTTGAGTAAATGTTCGATGTGGCCGCCGTCTTGTCTTATGCAGGTACGAGCACGCTTCAAGACACTTCTAGTTGCATTTAACAGAGACTTATGGTGAATTGTGTTTAAAGTGTTGTAAACAGCATCTTTTAATTCTTGTACGGAGTTGTATCGGGAATGCGTACCAACACGACTGCATACTATGCTATTTTGACTAGTATCCGCTCTCTTGATTTTAGATTGTAAAAGAGCAGCCTTAATATATAAATAGCCCGTCTCTGTAGCCGCCGTGCACTTGCCAACTACACACTTACAGGGTTGAGCAAAATTGGCAACTCCGGTGGCCAGAAGCAAGTGAGCGTTTATAAAAAAAGTACCACGGAAATTCGACGTGTCAGTTCCTTCCTTTATTCAGTTACTTAGCGGCAGAAAGGTTTCTAAGTGGCCGCGTAACACGGGATACATAAAAGCCAATCGCCGTCACTCTCAATAAATTAACAGCTGAGTTGTGGGTTACAGAAGTAGGAAGAGAAGAGGTGCTTTTAATCGCTCCAATCAGGTCTATTTGAATTTTACGAATCAGATCATTTATTGAAGTGAAAACTTCTTTAGCGGCGCTGTTTACTTTGTGTGATGGGGAAAAAATGTTAAACTCGCCACAGCGGCGCTACCACGAACTTCGAAAGTCGAAGTTCGGGTATTTCCATCTCTATCGCACTCCGTTACTCGAGTGACAGGGATGCATGTATTACGAACTTCGACTTTCGAAGTTCGTGGTAGCGCCGCAGGTCACGTGACCGTAAGATTCGACGGATTGAAAATTCGTAAGACGGACACGTGACCTGATCAAAAAACTGTTACAATGTCATTGAGTTTTCACTTTTGCCGCCACTCCCGGAGTGCAACCCGGTCGTTTTTAGGGTTCCGTAGTCGACTAGGAACCCTTATAGTTTCGCTTTGTCTGTCCGTCCGTCCGCGGATAATCTCAGTAACCGTTAGCACTAGAAAGCTGAAATTTGGTACTAATATGTATATCAATCACGCCGACAAAGTGGTAAAATAAAAAGTGTTTTTTTTTATTAGGGTACCTCCCGTATACGTAACGTGGGGAGTGTTTTTTTTTCATTTCAACCCTATCGTGTGATATATTGTTGGATAGGTAATTAAAAATGAATAGGGGTTTGCTAAAATATTTTTTTGATAATGTTAATGTTTTCGGAGATAATCGCTTCAGAAGTAAAAAAAAATGTGTCCCCCCCCTCTAACTTTTGAACCATAAGTTTTAAAAATATGAAAAATATCTCAAAAGTAGAACTTTATAAAAACTTTCTAGAAAAAATATTTTGAACTTGATAGGTTGAATAGTTTTTGAAAAAAATTACAAAATAATTTCTGGACGAAAAACTACGGAACCCTACACTGAGCGTGGCCCGACACGCTCTTGGCCGGTTTTTTATATTGATTTAAGCTTTCACGATCCTCGCCCATTATTTTCACTAAGCGGGACTTATTGGAAGCGTATAATTAACTTATTGATTTACCTCGTTCGGAAAACCCGCACAGCAAAAAGATGTTGTCAACATGTTGATACCCGCTCAAGCCAGTTGTCCAAAATGGATGTTCCGACACATCCGGAACGTTGGGAGACCTCAGTGTGGTAGATCATTTAAATAAATAATAATAATAATAATAAATATTAAGGGACAATCTTACACAAATCGACCTGGTCCCACAGTAAGCTCATTAAGGCTTGTGTTATGGGTACTAGACGACGATATATATAATAGATATAAATACTTAAATACATAGAAAAACTTCCATGACTCAGAAACAAATATTCATGCTCATCACACAAATATTTGCCCTTACCGGGATCCGAACCCAGGACCTTCAGCTTCGTAGGCAGCGTCACTACCCACTAGGCTAACCGGTCGTCAAATAACTCCAAAGTTTTTACGCCGGTTCTTATCGGGGCAAAAGTTTTCTTTCCCAAACTACCACTTATTGACATTCATAGGTAGGTCACCTATGCGTGCGTGTATTACATGCGTGATATCCCGAGGATGCGTTGTGTTGAGCGAGGAAATTTGTTCCTTCAGCTGGGAACACGGCGAATACTCAAACATATCAAGGGTCGGCAACGCCCATGTTGTGTTGCATGCGTCTATAGGCTGTCCGCTTACGATCAGGCGGGCCGTACGCTTGTTTGCCACCGTCGTAGTGTAAAAAAAAACAACAAAGATCCTTTCGCGGCTTGCGCTTTCTTGTCACCGACGTGAAACCCGCCACATCGGTGCGAGGGGCCTTCTCTTTTGGCGGACCCCGATCTTCACGCACTGTAAGGTTGACTAAAAACATTGCCTCTCCACTGGTAGTAACATCCGCCTGTTCTCCTCTACGGGTTGCATTTCTCAAATGATTCTCGTGAAAATTTATGAGCTGGTTAATTTTTTTTTTCAAGTCTCTTTTTCGCGATAAAAAAAAGTTAAAAGAAAGACAGCTCACAGAGCCACTTGTTCTACATTGGAATACTTGGATTGATTCTCTTTCAAGTTTCCTCACATGCTATCATGAATCAATATCGACGCAATGCATACTAACCTCGGAGTTGGAGCACTTTCCAAAGAACGTAATTCCTCTACACCTCTCCAAGAAAGCAAATTTCCAGCTACGTGCACTTAGCTTAGCGTTCACTTTACCACATGAAATGTGCATTTTTAGGGTTCCGTAGTCAACAAGGAACCCTTATAGTTTCGCCATGTCCGTCCGTCTGTCTGTCTGTCCGTCTTCGGCTTAGCTCAGTAACCATTACTACTAGAAAACTGTAATTCGGCATACCCATGCCCACCCATATACCCATATAAATCAATCACGCCAACAAAACAGTACAATAAAATCTTGAACAAAAATTTTTTTTAGGGTACCTCCCCTACGCTTAAAGCGGGAATGTATTTTTTTTTTCTCGTTAAACCCATGGTGTGGAGTATCGTTGGATAGCTCGTTTAAAAATAATATTTTCGTACAAATTCGGCTGACGCAACCGCACCGCACGTCGTCGATGTAACTACGACAGACAGGCAACTACGGAACCCTACACTGCGCGTGGCCCGACACGCACTTGGCCGGGTTTTATTGCGTGATACAGCACACCGTGTAGAAACTATTTGGGTAGCGTTACAGAAAATATAAAACATTTTCCAAACGTCGTTTATAATAATTTTGACGAACTATTATATTCAATATCATATTCAATCTTAATTCTTTGACTTAACATATGTAGTTTTATAAGATTTTATTGTTGCTAACGTGATATGGACATGAGTCTGAAATAAATAATAAGAATAATTCGTTTAATTAGCGACAATGAAAAAAAAATCAACTACAGAGTCTGTTGCTTAACCTATTACTAAATAAAAGAAAGTACTATTTTTTTATTTCAATTTCTACTAAACAGAACATTCATTCACTTACAAATAGTGAAGAAAGACTTCGATTACTTGGAAAACATACAAAATTATAATAAAAATTTTGGGTGGACCAACCCGTCTGTCTGTAATCGTAAGCGATGTTCGTTAAAATCTGAATGTATGAGACGTTTCTATGGAATGTCAGCTGCCGTCTCGCTATATTTAAATAAAGATATATAAATATTATTTTTTCATCACACTTGCTCGAAAAGGGCTTCATAATGCGCAGACATACAGAGCTGTAATAGCCTGTGTTATGCCCACGGGTGTAATGTTTTTTTTCTTAAATTGTATCTGTCACTCATGCGGAAGTTACAGAGCAAAGAGGTTTTATATCAAATACGATGACTGAAAACGTATTTATAAATAAATTTAAACTTAAAAAACTACTTAGACATGTTTAACAGAATTATTTACAGATTTAATATGTAGTTATTTAGTATCTATGTAAAATGTTTTTAAGTGTTTTCAAATCGTGGCTGTATACCGAAGGGTCTTGGCCATACGCGCCTCACGTCAAATTCAACAAAATGGACGACTGACATGTTGCAGTTTTTATTACGATTTGTATTAATTTCATCTAAAATGTATTTGTTTCCTCGCAAATGTGATGAAAAACATTGTGTATAACACGGGCGTAAGAATATTGCAAACATATTCCACTTACGCCCCTCGTTAAACAATGTACTATTATCGGTGTGTAATCTTAAATGGGTGCAACCCGCCCTTACTATATATACTGAGCATATAGTTGTAACTCGAAGTTTAACACTTTAATTTTATTTTATCGGGTCCACTGAAAATCAGCGTCGTTACATTCGTGCACGCCTTTTCATAGACAACACTAGATTCCTTTTCTAGATTTAAATCCCTAAATTGCTGTATTTCTAAAATAAATGGATATTCGTTTTATCCTTCATGTTATATTGCTTATTAAACGACAGAAACTTAGTATACATTAATACGTTATGGGACTAAATTGCAGACAAATTTAATTAACATTCGTATTAATAATAATAACCCAAATTCCATATGCAACGAAACCGTCACACTCACAGGGAGCGCCAAAGACCCAGAGGGCCCTTGTGTTTCTGACGTGTGATAACATGTTATGCTCTTCAGAATACATGTATAAGTAATACATTTATTAAAGACTAGCTGCCTGCGCTGCTTCGCCCCCGCATTACAAGTAACCCAGACAAATCTGCGGGTTAAAATATAGTTTAATAACTATTGAGAAGCCCGTAATTTTCATGCCGATGACATCAATTTGACGTCACGCTGCATATAGAATGATCCTAAATAGTTTTATTGTAATTATTAATCATTAGTCGTCAATCATTTTAATCATGTACAAATTACTTCAAAAGTAATCTATTCACACGTGAAATAATTAATAGGTACCTTTTTGAAGGAATTCTGTTTTCTACGTAATTATTGAAATGTGGTAACAATACCGTTTAATACTCGTAAAATGTATGTATAAAAACAAAACAAATAGTTTAATTTACGTTTCACGTATCAAGTAGGTACAGTCGACTACAAAGATAAGTATGTTTTTTAATGTTACAAAGTTATGTATGTATATCTTATTACCATGGTAGTAAAGTCTATGTATACATATTTTTGTAACATCGTATGGATACATCTCTTTGTAGTCGACTGTACCTATTAATTGTTCCACGTGTGAATAGATTACTTTTGAAGTAATTTGTACATGATTAAAATGATTGACGACTAATGATTAATAATTACAATAAAACTATTTGGGATCATCCTATATGCAGAGTGACGTCAAATTGATGTCATCGGCATGAAAATTACGGGCTCTGATGATGACTTATTTCATGACTCTGTTATTCGAACTCTGAAATACAGAGACGTGGAAAAGTGGATATCCCGATGGGATGCTGGAGGTGTAGCATGAAATAGGGCACCAGCTGGCAGTTAGCAGTTATTTGACGAGGGGTCAAGGTGAAGGTTTTTACCTTTCTTCAAATCCACCAATCAAATTAACAACAGTTAAAAAGTGGATAGACACCTGAATATCTCACGACGCTGCTTTCAGTTGGTGATAAAATGTATTCTCTGAAATCCTCATGAAATAAGAATACATTATAAATAAATCGTAATAATTAGCTACAATATTTACCAGTCGAACTTGAAGATAAACATTATTTCTTAAAGATTCAGACAATTTATTATTTATATAAAGAAAATCTCAACGCGCGCATTACAAATTGAATATTTCAAAACAAAAAAAACACTTCAAAAATCGTGGAGCATACTCGACATCAAAACACACGTTCGACCGGTTAAAAAGCGCGGTTAATCATGGCGATACCCGGTAAAAAAATAGGACATATGTGGTCAGGGTTTCAGTCAGTTGTGATCTTTTGTGGTTAACGGTAAGGTTCGCCCGGGTATAACGGGTGTCAAGCGTCGCGCCCGGCATCCGTCACCGGGTTATCCAGGTCGATCTAACATTTGAAAGGGATGTTTTTGTGAAAAACAAAGGTTGTATTGGCAGGTGGGTTGTATAGGGGTATTTTTATGCTGGGAGGATAGCATATCGAACGTATTGTTGACGATACGAGTATGGTGGTGAGTTTAATTGTGAAATATATACGGGTGTAGACTCAAAAAATATTTTTACTTCAAAAGAAAGAAGGCAAAAAAATATGCCTAGTGACGACAATCCCATTCAGATATCTCAAAGAATTACGAAACTCTTTTAATATTGCTTGTTAGAGAAAGAAAACGCAAACAGTGTGTGAGGTCACAAAATGCGACGCTGCTGCAGAGCGAGCCGCGCGTGCGGCAGGCCGCGTCGACGGCGGCGCCGAACACGATGGGGCACGGCACGTTGTCGTCTATTAGGGACGTCACAAACTACAAGCGTCATCGTTTCATATGAAGTTGTGTTTTGCGAAAAAGGGACAGAACATACCCCTTCTCAAAACTTTGGACACTTATAACATCGTCATTATTTAACCTCTCGCGTTGATATTTTCTCCATTTGACTACATTTTTAATCCTTTTTCGAGAAAATATAACATTATTGATTATTTTATTTAACTGTCTATATAAAAATTCTAACTTTTCAACAGTCCATTTTTTGTATGATCTAGAATGTACATTTATTTATTCAAGTTAGTGACTATACCTAGTATGACAACTATGACAACACCGCTTAGTTTGAGAATAACCAGTGGGTGTAAGATTATGAACTGGCTTTTGTATTTATATTTTTCAGAGAATCCCAACTCATCAAACAGACGTATGTTTGTTACATTTGCTACATTACTCACCCTCAGGTATAAAAAGTCCCTCAGAGCCAGAAACATTTGGCGCTAACCCGGGTATCCATCACCGGTCATTTGCATTCACGTTCGATGCCTCCTCTGCTCCGCCCGTTTTCCGTAGAGTGATTTATGAACCGCGTATTTCACTCAAACACGTCCGTATTTTATAAGCATTTATTTAACTTCAGTAGTGTGTTTGCAAGTCGATTTTGGACCATTGAATAACATTTCCGCAAACGATACATGCTTTGTCTTTGTCTTTGTGAAAAATGGCATTTTTTAACCGGGTCCAATGTAATGAATGCACTTGTTCCCTGGTTACTAGTTACCATCGGATTTTTATATTGGAATATGTAACAGAAAGGATGTGCCATATAAAGGTATGGAAGGAAAAAACATGCTGCGTTGAGATCATACAAATAGGATGAGGCTTAGAAGCGAATGATGATGTACATATCTGGGAATGTTAATTTTAACAACCGGAGAACAGCTAAAATGATTTTAGATAAGTATTTATGTATTCCTTTTAAATGTTTGCTGCCCAAAGGCATATTAAAAGCCGTCCTCCTCTTCCGAGGAATTTATACAATCTAAATTGGAACAAAGTAGCATTTTTTGTTTTGTGCGATTTTAAAATAAAACAAACTACTCTATTTCCTTTTATAGTTGATTTAAATTGCATCACCATTTTTTTCTTGTACCCACCATACGGCTTGATGTTATAACCTAACTATATTAACGGCATTGCAATTCAGCTAGAAAATGCCGGCAGCATCCTCCTGATGATCTTTAAAACTACGCAACGGATTTTGATGCGGGTTTTTTTAATAGATAGAGTGATTCAAGGGGAAGGTTTATTTGTAGAATATAGTGCCCGTGCGAAGCCGGGCGGGTCGCTAGTGCTTTATAAAACAGAACTCTTATTACTTTATTTACTGACCGCCTGGAATTCAAGATGCATTTATTTCTAACGGTGACGGTTGAAATCTTGAAACATGAGTCACGCTGGCATCATATATCACGGGTCATTGTTATGCACGGGGATATGATAATTTATCTTGTCCGCAATAAAACAATGCAAGTCTATGCACAAGTTTATTTATAAACTCGCATAGCTTGTAAGTGACAAGCATTTTCAGTATCTTATCGAGATTCTCAGTGGTTGGTTATAATCGGCCAAGAGCGTGTCGGGCCACGCTCAGTGAAGGGTTCCGTAGTTTTTCGTCCAGAAATTATTTTGTAATTTTTTCCAAAAATTATTCAACCTCTCAAGTTCAAAATAATTTTCCTAGAAAGTTTTTATTATAGTTCTACTTATGAGATTTTTTTCATATTTTTAAAACATGGTTCAAAAGTTAGAGGGAAAGAAGTAAAAAAAACGTGTCCCCCCCGGACACGTTTTTTTTAACTTCTGGAGCGATTATCTCCGAATATATTAACATTATCAAAAAATGATTTTAGCAAACCCCTATTAATTTTTAAATACCTATCCAACAATATATCACACGTTAGGGTTGAAATGAAAAAAAAAACACTCCCCAAATTACGTATGGCGGAAAAACACTTTTTATTATAAAATAAAATAAATAAATATTAGGGGACAATCTTACACAAATCGACCTAGTCCCAAACTAAGCAAAGCTTGTACTATGGGTACTAGACGACGATAAACATACGTATATAGATAAATACATACTTAAATACATAGAAAACATCCATGACTCAGGAACAAATATTCGAGCTCATCACACAAATAACTGCCCTTACCGGGGTTCGAACCCAGGACCTCTTGCTTCGTAGGCAGGGTCACTACCAACTAAGCTAAAGCGGTCATCTTATTATGCATCTACACATTATTATTTAAAGGAATTATAATTTTAACAAAAAATCCTAAGACGACTAGTTAATTACATAATTAAAATGTAAGATGTCAAAAAAAAAGCATTATCGTAAAAAAAATGTATTGGTGAGAAAATGTGTGACAAAATACGAAAAAAAAACGTCCACACATTTCTATGGAAATCGACTATTTTCACTATCCGCCCTCATGTTATTTGGGTTAGCGCTGATTGATTGGGCCTCAAAAATAAGAGGTGGAAGAGAGCAACCCGCAGAAGGGTTGGTCGCAAGATGGATCGCCCTATACGTCTTAATACCCGGTTATTAATTATGACCCATCACTTTTATCCGGGTGTACAGCCCGGGCCGCGCGGAGCGTTATTATTTTTGTAACTATAGGAATGTAAATATGAACGTCTTGACTGTATGATAGATTCACTAGTCCAGATTTATATGGATATATCATTATTATTTACTGATACACAATATAGTACATTACTACAGAGCGGAAGTA
This sequence comes from Epinotia ramella, assembly GCA_947578815.1. NCBI lineage: Eukaryota > Metazoa > Arthropoda > Insecta > Lepidoptera > Tortricidae > Epinotia > Epinotia ramella. The sequence continues at coordinate 2,668,584 of OX388221.1, forward strand.
AGGGGTTGCCGGCCGAGTACATTTAGACATCCGAGCGTCGCGAGGCCGGATAGTTATCAGGCTGGCAACCCCTTTTCACGCCGAGGTACCTATGTATAGTGCTTTTATCAAACATGCAATGAAATAAATAAAAAAAACTCCAAGAAATCAAAGTTTAATTTACATGGCTGGACGCCGTGATACTGTGCCACAAGTTGTGGAATGGAAATAAAAAAGACCATCTTGCAGGCCTCCAATTTTGTATGAAATGCCATTACGGATCTCTCGTCTCGCTGCGCCGAAACGTGACACTTCGAAGCCCATTATGAAGAACACAACGTCAATATTTAATTGCATGTTTGAGAAAAAAATATGTAAATATATGCTAGCGTTTTATAAAACACAAATAGACCAAACGCAGAAACAACATAAGAAATATGCATCAATGATTAGTTGAGAACGAACCTTTCTCATCGTTCCCTAATTTTTTAGGATCAGATTTTTATACCACAACGGTGGCAAACAAGCTTACGGCCCGCCTGATGGTAAAATGTCACCGTAGCTTACGGACGCTTGCAACTTCGGGAGTGTCACTTGCGCGTTGCCGAACCTTTATGAATTTATACACTCCTTTCATGAAGAACCCTATACGGTTGTTCCTCGGAAAAACCTTTTTAAACACACGGCCTACCAAACACCATAGTCTATGGACTAATAATTCGTACAGTATTTCAGAACCACGACCCATTATAAATTGAATTCATAGGGTTATTTTCGCCTACAATATAATGTTTCATAGATAGAACCAGAATTCCAAATAGAATGCTTCATAGAGTACTACATTAGAGGGAATTTAAAAACTCCTTCAAGGAGTTCGAGCTCGCTTATAACGCCGGCCATTTTCCGGAAATTGTCACCGCCGCCATCCGCTCTGACCGGAAGCGGGGATCGGCACTCGACACCCTTGCTTTGGAATTTAGTTTACGATTCCTTTTTTGAACTATTTTTATTCGGATAAAAACTTTATTTTTTTGAGCTTGAAGTTACTTCTTGTTCGACGAACGCTACTCAACTATTTATAAAGATATAAAACGTGCTTCAGAATCATTATCGTCCTCCTAGCGTTATTCCCGGTTGTGCCCCTAAAGGAGCCCGGGGTCCGCTTTTGACACCTTGCGGTTGCGTCTCCCGAATTTGTACGAAAATTGGCCTTTCCAAGTACACATTAAGTTGGTCGACTATTACTCGGTAACTACTTCTGCCTAGTTGTCCGTGATAGTTTTGATTTTAAATTCATTATACGTACTACTACCACGAATTTTTTCACATCCCCAGTAGTAGCCATTTAGCCAGCAGGGACGGGGACATGACTCGAACAAAAATTAGGGCTTTAAAGCCCAATATCTCGCAAACGAATTACTGATTTGAAAAGTGCTTTCAGGAAACCCAAAATATTTTTAAAGGAGCTATCCAACGATACCCCACACCATCGGTTTAACGAGAAAAAAAATACATCCCCGCCTTAGGTGTAGGGGAGCTACCCTAAAAAAATTTTTTTTCAAGATTTTATTGTACCGTTTTGTCGGCGTAATTGATTTATATACCCATGACGAATTACAGTTTTCTAGGAGTTATGGTTACTGAGCTAAGCCGAAGACGAACAGACAGACGGACGGACGGACATTGCGATACTATAAGGGTTCCTTGTTGACTACGGAACCCTAAAAACTGGAACGAGGATAGCCTCTTTCAGGTCATACAGGTTATTCTTTGCAGCATTCGTTGCGTTCTCACATAAAAAGCAAATGTACTCAAATAGCTATATTATTTGACAGAAAATCATCCCACCCCGGTGAGGCCCCGGTGTACTGTACAGTGAAATTACATACATACATACATACATTCACGCCTTTATTCCCAAAAGGGGTAGGCAGAGCACATGAAACGTATGTTCCAGCGCCACTTTTAGCATAAAAGTGGGTATAAAAGATCGACAAAATGTGATATTGCAGTGATAGGTTGCTAGCCCATCGCCCACAACACACGTCAACCCTGGTCCCTTAGTCGACTTTTACGATACCCACGGGAAGAAAGGGGGTAGTGAAATTGCTTTAAAAAATCTACGCTATTACTAGTATCTACTCAGTTATGTTAGGATCTGTCTGTACATAACAAAAGGGTAACCCCAATATTCGTTAAATAAAAAAAAATATGCTGGTCCACCTGTCACCGATACAAATGTTAAAGTGACAGGTCTTAAGGGCAAACGAATTTTAACGGCATTTTAAGCAAAATCAGTTTGATTAACGGCTGTGAATAAAGGCATATTTATTTAATCGTATGGCGATCAGCCCCCACAAGGTGGACTGATGACCTGGTAAAGGTCGCGGGAGTCCGCTGGATGCGGGTCGTGCAGGACCGGTCATTGTGGCACTTTTTGGGGGAGGCCTATGTCCAGCAATGGACGTCTTTCGGCTGATGATGATGATGACCATCTGCAGAATGTAGGCGAATATCCATGTTATCCATTCAATATAGGGCTTAGTAATACTACTTATCCGTTATTATTATTATTTATTTATTTAATTAATTCAATTTATTAATACTAAAAATTAAACGTAGCCCCACAAAACTGTAGTAACAGTTTGACTGTGTTTGGGAGCAGGTTCAATCATTAGGGGAAATCGCCAATAACTGGCCTCCTCATACTAAAAATTAACTGTAATTCCCCTACAAACAAAAAACCAAAAACCCAATTTTGTATAACATGGCCAGTTATTGAAGGGTGGCCAGTAATTAACACCCTAAACTAAAATAAAAAACTATTATAGGTGAATAGGTTTAATTTTTAGTATGACGTGGCCCGTTATTAAACGGTGGCCAGTTGTTGGCGACCCTTTATGAATTATTTTTGTCGATTAAGAAAGATGTTTGCGAGATCTACCGCTCACAGAGAGCCAGTAGTATTATTTGAAACATGAACGACGAAAGTTTAAAGTCAGTTAAGGGCATATATCTCCTACTTAGTTACCAGCATAGATACTTCGTCCGACTGTACCAATACAAAACACTTTTACTTTAACGCAGCCTTTTATCTAATGAGGGGCACTTACATTTGCGGGTTCCATACATATTAATCGAACGCTCATACATATGGAGGTGACTTGTATAATATCGTGCGCGCTGTCATTGTTGGGGCTTGGTTAACCTGATTGCATACCTTTGGAGCGGTGCAGACGAAGGCTTTAGGGAAACTATTGTTATTTTAACCTTTTGTCCATCATGATAAATTCATATTTATTTAGGTAAAAGAAAAGCAACGGCGTTTGGGATGAGAATAGTAGTAGTAAACTTTATAACGTTAAATAATACATCATGTATAAAATAATATCAGAAAAAGAGGAGGGATTTAATGTTCTACTCGTATGGTGGGTAATCCAATGGTAGGTAATCCTTGGCCCAACGCAGAGACCCGATGGCAGCTGGAGGATCCGCAAAAACGCCGAAATTGAGGAAATGGTAGCTGAACCAAATATCATTGGCGTGACGAAGGCGCAAAGGCTCGGTGGCTCGGTCATCTTGAGAGGATGGGAGGCGAACGGGCGGTGAAAAGAGCTTACGAGGGAAAACCGACAGGACGCCGCCCGGTCGGTCGGCCTAGGTATCGATGGGCGGGTGTGGTGAATGCGGATCCGCGCGAGCTCCAGGCTGGCGACTGGCGGGAAACTGCACAGGACCGGGATCAGTGGCGAGCAGTCGTGTTGGAGGCCAAGACCCACTTTGGGTCGCTGCGCCAGAGGAGTAAGTAAGTATGGTGGGTAATCCACAGCCGTCTTCGCATCCAAATCTTTCAATTCTTCTTCTCGTTCCTCTAATTCTTATAGAGACCGCTCTGATGCTTGATACTTGTATTTTGACTTTGATGCAGCTTGGGATGAGAATAGTTCTGCGAACCTTTTCTCAATTATGGGCGCAATATTGTTCGTATGATATCAATAAAAGCGCCAGTCAACTTTTAGACCGATATAATATGTTTCGGTAACTAGACACTTTTCCATGATGATTTGGAAAATACGTTCACGAGGTTTTGATATCCGGTAACTATACTAGTGATTCTGTGAGCTGTAAAAGTCGCGAGCCTGCCTCTATAAAAAAAAAATATTTTTTGATAATGTTACACGACTGACCATGCCAACAGAAAAGCTAGCTCTCATAACATTTCCCGTCACAGTAGCTCGTTTTGTAAGAAAACAAACGTTGATTCAGGTCAAGGGCACACTCTGGCACTCAACGTTCTCTGCGTTAGTATGAACACGTTCAGAAACGTATGCCTTTGCATTAAGATTTAAATTCGGTTGTTTATTTTGGAAATTGGCCGTGCAATGGTAGGTGAGATAAATATTCGGAGTAAATTAATTAAAGCATTTGTACTTTATGACTTACCTTACTTACTTTTAGATCGTAATAAATGGATGAGCAACGCGAGGGCTGCTTTATAGTCCAGGTAATGAACTGACAACTTGAATGGAGAAAATGAAAATTTTGGAAATAATTTATAATAGCTTATTTTTTATGTATAACGGATATATTATCAATTAAATAGTTACCCAGCGACAAAATCCGACAAAATTTCAGACATCGAAAAAATGATAAGTTAACTGGCTTTAAAAAGTCAGTAAAAATATTAATAAATGTTTTTGTCTTTATTTTGGTTCATTTACATTTGCTTTTCATTCAAGCTAAATCGTACAAAAAAAGATAATGCATGCTTCATTTAAATCTACATAATTACTTCCGGTGGAAAGTTTGTCGGATTCTTGACTAAATCATCTTAGAATAACATTTTCAAACGAAATCAACAAAAAAAACGCTATTATAAATTAATGTTTTTCAAAACCGTATTTTGCCTGGAGTATTATCCATACATCATCTTGAAACGACGACCGCTCTATCAAGAGTGAACGACTGAAGAGAGATAAAGACCCCCCTTATTCACAAAACTTAAAATGTGCTTTGTCCCTTTCTTACGAACAGAAATGTCAAAGTGACAGATAATGACAAACGAATTTTAACGCCAATTTAGTTAAAATAGCCTTGTAGAACGTTTATAAATACGGCCGTTAATGACTTAAGAAATAATAGATATTATAAAATCGCTTCAATATCCTCTTGTATATTGTGACAATTCAAACTAATAACCAAGGATAGGACAAACGCCCGTCATTTTGAAAACTTAACCCTGTTCTGTACAGTAGAGACGTCCTTATATTAATAAAAAAATTAGGTACTAAATAAGAATAAGAATAGTTTATTCGTGACAATACAAAACAAAGGACAAAAGTAATGTTTTATAAATTTATTTTAAGTACCATAATTTATATGTTTCCAGTGACAAATTATTCAAATGACGATGATTAAGGCGATAAATCACTTTCTAAAGTGACAACGTCAATGCTTGACAAAGATGATTAGAATATTACCTATTTTATCTAAATGGCCAGTAGTAAACAAAGTCATTGAAATCAAGTAGTGTCTAATGCGATGATAGAAGAATAGGTAATTTATTGATAAATGTGTTGAAGTACATTAAATTATAATATTTTGAGAAAACTTCTAAAAAAAAAAAAATATCAGTAGGAAGTCTCTACGTACAGTAGAACAGGGTTAAGTTTTCAAAATGACGGGCGTTTGTCCTATCCTTGCTAATAACATAAATGCGAAAGTAATCTTTTCATGCTTAAAGCACTGAACGCCTCGTGATGAAATTTAGTATGCAGATAGTTTGGATATCAACATAGGATGTTTCGGAAATATATAAAACAGGTGTCAATTTCTACGTCTTGCGTAAATTATAATCGTTGGCCTTATTCATTTATGAAAAGATGATTTAAGGTGGTTCGCTGACCATACAAAACGTTATTTGACATCCGAAGTTAACGACGTGATTTTTAAGACCCTTATGTAACAAAAACGTTCATAAATTGGCTTTCTATTTGCGTGAAATTCCCCCTTTCCTAGAATAAACTTGTATGAACTAGAATATTTATCTGTTGAAAGAATATTACCTGTCTCTCCCTTAAGTTGCCTTTGATGTATTGTATGTATGTATGTATGTATGTATGTATGTATGGTTGTATATATTATGTCTGCGTATTTATTCATTTATTAAGTATGTATTTTAAAGTGTCCTGTTTAATAATATTTGAAAGATTGATGTGTTATTATGGTCTTCTTGATGAATTCTGCACTACCTGTTTAAAATTCTAGTTTAAATGTTTCCTGCTGTACAAAGGTTGTCTGGAAGAGATCGCTTTAAAGCGATAAGACCGCCTGTTGTTACCACTATTTATTAAGTAAATTTTTTGTAAGATGTTTCTCTCGTGTCGTGGTGCAATAAAGAGTATTTATTATTATTACTAGCGTCTGCCCGTGACTCCGTCCGCGTGGAACTCGTTTATATCGTAGCTCCATACAAACTTTCACCCCCCACTTCATCCCCTCGGGGGATGATTTCCGGGATAAAGACTATACTATGTCCTTCCTCAGGACTCAAACTATCTCTATACCAAATTGCATCCAAATCGGGTCAACGGTTTAAGCGTGAAGAGGTAACAGACAGACAGACAGACAGACAGACAGACAGACAGACACACTTTCACATTTATAATATTAGTATGGAGTATGGATAGTATGGATTATTTGAGGAATTCGTTTGGGACGCGATACTTTGAGAAAACTATTTGTTAAGTACATACGTTTTTTCTTAGCATATCACGGCGTTAGCGTGCAAATGTCAAATAACGTTATGTATGGGAAGCGAACTATCTTAAAGTTGCGTCCATATTAGAGCGGCACTTACGTATGTGGTTTGTAATTAAGACTACGACTGGGTCATTGTCAGATTTAGGTACGCGTCTCTTCTATGGACATTGTCAAAGTTAAGGGCTATAAAGCCTAATTTTTGGTTAAACTCTGAAACCGCATAAACGGCGTCGCCTATTCTAGAGTTATATGCGATAAAAACATATTATATCAGTATTTGTTTATTAAGCAGAAACGTCCGCTAACGAAATTCCAAATTTCCATGTCGCGTCCATGTGCGTCCATGGACGGATTCCGGAGGTTGTGGGTTCAAATCCCGCTCGTGGCGAATAATTTTTCAATTTTCCACTATGATCGAAATTTTTAACATATTATATATAAACATAATCCCTTAACTCATCACCATTGGCAGCAGCATCTATGACATGTGATACGATTGTTGGCGCCTTGGGAGCCAGGTATTGCTGCATCTATGACATGTGATACGATTGTTGGCGCCTTGGGAGCCAGGTATTGCTGCATCTATGACATGTGATACGATTGTTGGCGCCTTGGGAGCCAGGTATTGCTGCATCTATGACATGTGATACGATTGTTGGCGCCTTGGGAGCCAGGTATTGCTGCATCTATGACATGTGATACGATTGTTGGCGCTTGGGAGCCAGGTATTGCTGCATCTATGACATGTGATACGATTGTTGGCGCTTGGGAGCCAGGTATTGCTGCATCTATGACTGTTTTTTTTACTGACAAGAATTTAACAGCAAATAATCCCACACAGTCCATTTACGAGTCTACGCGTGTGAAAGAAAAATCTAAGGTCTGTCTTGTATATTCACAATGCCACTTTGAGCCACGACTTTTAAACTAGCAATGTATCCATACTTAATATTATAAATGCGAAAGTGTGTCTGTCTGTCTGTCTCTTACCTCTTCACGCTTAAACCGCTAAACCAATTTGGATGAAATTTGGTATAGAGATAGTTTGAGTCTTGGGGAAGGACATAGGATAGTTTTTATCCCGGAAATCATCCCTCAAGGGGATGAAGTGGGGGGTGAAAGTTTGTATGAAGCTATACGATATAAACGAGTTCCACGCGGACGGAGTCGCGGGCAGAAGCTAGTTAGAATATAAAGACATCACTCACACAAAGTGCGACTTATTCCACATGAGCGCCACAGAAAACTAATACAGAGCTTCGTCTCTGAAACAGTTGCACTCGCGGAAACATTACAGCTTAGCCTCGCAATAAAGGGCCGATTCCACCCCCGCCCCGCACTCTAGTCGACTGCTACTATTATTAGGAAAATTCTGACTTATTGCCTCAATGCGAATGCTCTTAGTTGACTTTGGCGTATGGCACAAGTGAAAAGATTACGCGGGATACGTTAGTGAAGCTCGTTTTGAAACTAGGGCAATTTAAGTTTCAGAAAGGAAGAAGAAGAGTGCCATTGGTTTCTGGTTTCATTCCGCGAGTACTTGCAAATAAATACAATTTATTAAGGTAACAAATGTGTAAGAATGGGAATCATCATCACCATCATCATCATATCAGCCGAAAGACGTCCACTGCTGGACATAGGCCTCCCCCAAAGAGTGCCAAAGCGACCGGTCCTGCGCCACCCACATCCAGCGGACTCCCGCAACTTTTACCAGGTCATCAGTCCACGTTGTCGGGGGCCTACCCACGCCGCGCCTTCCGGTACGTGGCATGAATGATGAAAAATGGGAATGCCCTTACTATATAAATGATACTAATACGAATTGTAAATATTTTACATGATTCGTTAGAGTTTTCTCAAATCCGGTGAAGGAAAACATCGTGAGGAAACCGGTCTAATCCCACTAAGGTCTAGTTTTCCCTTTGGGTTGGAAGGTCAGATGGCAGTCGCTTTCGTAAAACTAAAGTGCCTATGCCAAATCTTGGGACTAGGTGTCAAAGCGGACCCCGGGCTCCTATAGGGGCATTACCGGGAATAACGCTAGGAGGATGATGTTAGAGTTTTCTCAAATTTCAAAATATCCTCAGCTAGCAGGCAACTATACTACTTAATATTATTAAAAGGAACAGCTACATTTTATGAAGAATGTGGGCGAAGCCGCGCGGGCAGCTAGTCTATTATAATAAAGAGCAAAAGTCTATAAGGTACTCGTATAATACGTTTCTAAGGTAAGTTTGTAAGTCGGTTGCAGAGGGAACGGAACTACTCATCTAATTTATTAAAATAGTTCACCAGTTCAGGATCAACATAAGATATATTTATATTTTATCCTGCGACTCCGCTTGGGTTCTGTAATACGTGGGTGGAGCCTCACGGACCACGTTTGTTTCCTACATTGTTTATATTATCCACTGCTGCGGGCCGGCCTCACTTCCAGCGATATCTAGCGGGGAATCCTATAACTAACCATTATAAATAACATATCGTGTAGTTATAGAAGAACATGCCATTAGCTAGTTTACGGCCGGCACAGCGATATCTGGCGGGAAATAAGTAACTTTCCAGCCCCAGATAAGTGCTTTGCGAGGGACCCCCTGCCCAGACTAGCCTCCCTAGTGTGAATCGGGGGTTAAAAAACTTCAATAGCACTATTCAGAAATCTCTATCTGTCTATATACCTCTCTCGCTCGCATCATCATACCGTCCTAATCATAGAAGAGCCCTGGACGCAGCTATAGCAATGGCTGAAGCGCTTCGCTTAGTCCCACTCTCTCTCTCAATATCTATACCTCTCTCTCGCTCGCACCATTATATGTAACTTCCTAATCATAGAAGAGCCCTGGACGCAGCTATAGCAGTGGCTGAAGCGCTTCGCTTAGTCCCACTCTCTCTCTCTATCTCTCAATATCTATACACCTCTCTCGCTCGCACCATCATATCTTCCTAAACATAGAAGAGCCCTAGACGCAGCTATAGCAGTGAATGAATAAGTGTCTTACATGTAATCCAGTGACCAAAATGCCATACGATAAATAAAATAAGTACTTTGCTTAGTCCCTCTCTCTCTCTCTATAGCCCTGTCTCGCTCGCACCATCATACCTTCCTAATCCTAGAAGAGCCCAAGACGCAGCTATAGTAGTGATTGAGTAAGTATATAGAGAGAGGAATAGAGAGAGAGAGAGAGCGGGTCTAAGGGAAGCCCCTCTCTCTCTCTTTCTAAACCCCTCGGGCTGGCACCATTATACCTTCCTAATCCTAGAAGCGCCCCGTACGCGGCTATAGCAGTGATTGAATCAGCACTTCCCTTAGACCCGCTCTCTCTCTCTCTCTCTCTCTCTCTCTATCTCTATCCCTCTCTATCTCTCTGTATACCTTTATCCCTCACTCACTCGCACCATCATACCTTCCCAATCATAGCAGTGACAGAATAAGCGCTTCGCTTCCCGCTATCGCTCATGGCTCGCGCCGGCGCCGAACCCACGTCCGCGTAATGCAACGTGAAAGGGTAGACAGTACGTGCCGCGACCAAATCCCCGGCAAATGGGGCCTTCCGGCCTCCGCGATCACGCGAATGGTTGACTTATGAACATGTTAGCGAACCTAGGAACCAAAGCAACATGTCCTTTACACATTCACTGCCAAGAGCTACGCGCTACGGGCGTAGCCGATCCCTTGGTTTTACCTACGTAGCGGAAAGCGTAGCGTCGGCGTAGGTACTCCATGATCATGCCGTTATGGTTGGCTTATAATAATAATAAATAAATATTAGGGGTCAATTTTACACAAATCGACCTAGTCCCATAGTAAGCTCAGTAAGGTTTGTGTTATGGGTACTCGACGATATATATAATAGATATAAATGCTTAAATACATAGAAAACATCCATGACTCAGAAACAAATATTCATGCTCATCACACAAATAATTGCTCTTACCGGGATTCCAACCCAGGACCTTCAGCTTCGTAGGCAGCGTCACTACCCACTAGGCTAACGGGTTGTCAAAACTTATAAACTTATAAACATGTTCGGGCACCTAGTAGGAACTAGAGGGCAACATGACCTTATCACTTTCACTGCCAGGAACCCGCATATCAGGCGCCTACGCCTCAGGCACTTTCGGTTACTTAGCAGAAAAACCACGGGATCGTCTACGAGTGTAGTGCGTGACAGTGATAACACTCTGTCAGGAAAATAACTGTTGCATAATTCTTATTTTTTTTTACTATATTTTTCACAGTTCTCTTGAGACACTGGAATCGGCAGTACATTGGACGTAGAAAAGATGGCTATTGGGGTGGACCACGGAATTTGTAATTTAATTTAAAAAACATTTTTTTTTTGCGTGACTAATATTTTTTTTTTTCTATTCATACCACGCACATAATGTTTCCCGGAGAGCACAAAACTTCCATTTGTAAGAAATCCCGTCGGTGGTGTAAGGTAAACTTGTAAAAACGAAAGATTAATCCAATTAATTTTTCTTTTGATTTAACTAGAATTTATCTCCATATTCAATATGACACCAGAATTACACCATGTATAACTTGAGATTATTTGAGTTGGCCAAATTGCATCGAAGTAGTCCATTCAAAAAGCAACTCTACTGCCCAAGATAAAAGATTCCAATTCCTATGACAGTTTTATAAAAAGTCGACCGCGTTGAAGAATTTCGACCATCCGTTATTGTAGATCGAGTAATTTTATCAATCTCGTTATTCCCACTTTAATCTTGTATGACATGTATGGGTAAGGATCAAATTCTTGGCCAGTAGTTAGCCAGGTTAGTCGGTAGTTAGCCATACAAACTGAAGAAGTGAAAAAGTTCCGTTGTGACACAAAAAATAACCATAGCATTAATTTATATACAGGGTGTGGCCTGGAATAGGAGAAAAAACGAAACGGTAGATTATTGAGCTTGTGAGCAATTATTTCCAGGTAGGTAGTTTTAATTAAAAAATATTTATATTTTTTTACTTTAAAGTATGTTCACATGTATTTTTTACTCTTCTGGGGTGACACGAGTAGTTTTTTTATTTAAAAAACACTAAAAAAAACAACAAACAAAGAAAAAAAATCACAAAATATCTTTTGAAAACAAAAATGCAAAAACTATATGACTCATTACATCATGTTACCTCAAAATCTGCATTGACTGCTGTGCTATGATCTCGTGGTGCCAAGATACATTACATGAAGGTCATAACATTAGATCAACATTTCTCCAAAAAAAAAAAAATTGGACACAAGGGGTTACTTGCTCTTAGGGAGCGTCCTTTTAAATATTTGCCCCTGTTACAGGCCCCTGTTACACTGTATATATAGTTAATTTTCGTGTCGCAACGGAAAACTTTATTTGAAAATTTTATTTGCACGTATATTGTTTTAACCTGTTATTGTGTACAATAAAGCGCTTACATACATACATACATCTATGATCTGCCTACACTGTAACAGTGCGACGTTAGACCACTATAATGGACACCAAAAGCCGTCATCCTGAAGGGCCGCATAATCCACAAAGCCGCCGATAATCAGATTACGGGGTTGTCAAAGAAAAAGTCGCATTAGCAAAGCTTCGATGCGGAAAGCTTTGAGCTTTGCAAGTTCGGATGAAGCATTTAAAATACGGAATACATTTCCGCTCAAGACTATGCAGAATAAAATATCCCCTTCATATAACGTTGATTGTACATTGTTTCCTAATCCCAAGATGGCGTAGGAACTAGTTTTACGAAAGCTGCCATCTCACATAACTGACCTTCCAAACAGAGGGAAAACTAGACATTTTTGGGGTTAGATCGGACCATTTCCTGACAATGTTTGCCTTCACCAAAAAGGTACTTTTAAATGTCAAATGTTCGTACATATAAGTCTTTTGACAAATCCGATGGCATGAGGGGTTAAAACCCCGGCGTTGGTAATGAGTCTAAAGGTTGTGACCCCCAAATTTAATGTAGCGTTCCTTACCTCTCTACAGTGGCACTCACTCATGATACTATACAGTGTGTCGCCGATCTTGGGGCTTTAAATGTAAGGCTAGATTCTACTCACCAAACTAAGCAACTTTTGTTTTACAATTTCTTAAAAAAATGCTATTTGTTAATTTAATTATTTTCATACAAAGTAAATGTGATGTTCAATGTACATCATCCATTAGTTAGTTTTCATACTTGTCAGTGTCATGGATGTCAAATAATGAGGCCGTTTTTGCAATACATTGATGGGACAGTTAAAGTTCAAACGCGAATAAATGATAGAAATAATAGTTATTTTACAAAGTTGCGGAACAAAAGTGGTTCAGTTTCAGGACCGTAATGGACATTTGCATTTAAAGCCCCTAAGTCAGAGACACGCTGTATAGGTAATGATACTAATAGGAATACTATTTTGATAGACGGACATATAACCGAGACTTTCAGATTGCATAATTCGTTATTCGTAACAGACAACTAAAATGCTAAGTAAAAACTAGAAAACAAAACAAAAAAACTAAATTTTATTTTTAAAATTTGCTAAAGGTTTTTGCTTAAAAATAACTTTTCTCAAAAATAGTACGAAATGTTCACATAACATCTGTGCAGATAGTATCCGAAAGTGATTCATCCTGGACAATTTTTAGAAGTGTAAGTAAGTATGAAATCCCATTACATATCATAATTATTCAAATATATAACATTTATGAAGTGAACACTTCTTTAGCGGCGCTGAGCACTTTTGGGGATGGGGAAAAATTGTTAAACTCGCGACAGATTTTTGTGACGTCAGATTCGTAGGAGGTCACGTGACCGTAGGATGGAGAGAGATTCGGGACGAGGCTTGGGGGCGGGGGGAAAATAGTTTAATGTAAGACGAACTTTTTTTTTTTTTTCAAGGTTAAAATTATTCAAGTTGTCACTTCTACTGCCTTTGTTATGGCAGATACTAATGCTGGTGACTTTACCTATATAATTTTTATTCAAACTTTTATCTAACTTTTATTCAAACAATTATATAACTTTTATTCAAACATATTGTTTTATTTTTGAGAAAAGCACTAAGTATACACGCTTCGACCATAAGTGCCATCCTGGCCTCGCCTTCGGCTCGGCCGGCTAAATCATACTCGTCCAGGATGGCTTACTTACTGGTCTCTTAACCGGTCTGGTTTAATGTATTTGTGCATTATAAATAAATGAGTATGAGTATACTTAATTAGAATAGTAAGTTTTGACACAAAGCCCTACAAGTTAAATTGAAGCCCTATTTAGATCCAATCCTAAATAACATACGTCAAAACGAACATCTTATACCCATCATTCTAAACCTAGTCCTTTCTAACCTCAATTATAAGACGACTCAAAGCTGCCCTCTCCGCTCAAACCGATTTCTACTACTACAAATCGCCTAGCATAATTTGACCCTGAGATTAAATACAACTACGTCTAACCAGAGGTCAGAGCTACACTGGTCCATCTATAGCATAGTTTTGTGGATTGCAGCCCTGATCTCATTAATTACTGACACTATTAATCAAAGACGGCGCAGCGACGCGAGGCAACCCTGGACGATGCGGGCGGGGCGCTGATTGATTCTCGATTGTTTTCGTAAAATGCTGCCTGTTGATTGGTTGACGCCTTCGTGGTATATTATCAGGGTTGTCAATTTATTTGTGATTGTTGTGAACACTTTGGCATCTCTCCAGGTAGCTAAATCAAGTGGTCAAGAAGAAGTCTGATATTTTTTCGCTGTGCTTATTAATGCATGTTAGCTTTTGAATTTTTGCTGAGTTCTATACTGTTTTTGTACTTAAATGTTATTGAGTTCCGCAAAGAGTATTTGTATTCATTTCCGTAGAAACCCTAATTGATAACTGAAAAGTGTCAACAGATAATTTCACCCTTTAATTTTAATCAAAGTATAAAGGAAATATCTGAAAAGATCCCATTCAGTCGACATCTTCGCTCCGTCTCAACCTTTTCACTCCTCATCAGCCCAATTAAACCCATCTGCAAGTTGAATACAACTGGTTAAGACCGGTTAGAACTTGTTCCAGTAACAGGATCAGTTGAAGGCGCACAAAGGTACGGTTTTCGTTTTCATTAAACTGGATAAATTTATTTAGCGAGTAGTAGGGTGCTGCGTTTGGTAGGGCGAGCTGGCGGGGGAGTGACCTACCCCCATATATCCAGACGGTTATAGAATGTACTTATTTTATTCCGGATTGCAGTAGGATATTATCAATCTCTTTACTCTTATACATTATATCGCCGCGTGTGGATGCAAATGCGCGGAACATTGAAATCTATTGATAAGTCTGACTGACTACGTGATGTGTGATTAAGATGATTTCTAAATTACTAATCTCACATAAAATGTTCAATCAGTCAGGCTCAAAAGGACTGACCGAGATAGCTTTAAGTGAAAGTAAGAAGAACCAAATTATTTTAAATAAAATTTGCAAATACATGAATGATCTTCATAGGGTGATAAAATGCCGTCACCAATTTAGAAGAACCATCACAATATTATATTTAAAGCTTATACTTTTACTACAGTTAAAGATAATGCAATCATTGCTTATTTGTATTGTAATTATATTTTAACTAAAAGAAACTTGCGTTGTGTTCTCGTGAAAGCAGGACTTGCGTTCATACCTGAAAATAAGAGATAGTGTCATTAAATAAATTACATAAATAAATTTTATTCTGTAAATAGGCCGTAATGGCACTTTTACAAGTCAAAACTCTACCAGCGTTTCTGAAAAAGAAGACCACTGTTAAGAAGAAACGCCGAAACAAATTCAACAGTCAGTCATTTTTTGCCAAAAAAAAGCTTATTACAATGATACTTAAAACTTATTTTGGGCTCTGGCTTGATTGGCAGTTAGATTGTCCTCAACCCTGTAATAAGCCTTCGACATCAATGTTTTTTTCAAGTAATTTTGAAGAACATTAGAACACATAATTAACAGACACGCCAAAATAAACAAGACCCGCCCCAAGACAGTAATCATTGGACTTGGCCATTGCCCAAGTGGAGCATTCGCTAGTTTAAGTAACTGTTTGTATAAAATAAACCAACTTAAGAATCAGAGAAGATGCTTCTAAAACTAAAATGAGACTGTGGTTCACTTTAACGAGTTAAGTAAGTTAGTAAACATACTTTAGTGCAACACAAACACACCGCAAATAGTTTTGCATTGATACTAGGCAGCTTGTCGCTGAGAAATGAAGTTTGGTTTTTTACATTAGCTTTTAAAGTTACCACGAGCACATTTTTAACAACTACATATACATATATATACATAAAATCACGCATGATTTCCCAAAAGGTGTAAGCAGAGCTTTAGTTATTAATTAATTCATTTTATTTTGAGAAGATAGAGAAAATATGATATTGCAGTAATAGGTTAATTGCTAGTCCATTGCCCAACATAATTTCACCCTATTCTTATATTTAATTTTACCCCATTCTGCTGTTTTTACGCAACCCCAGACGGACCACCAATAATTCTAGCTTCTTGTTGACAAGATACTTAAAGGCAGTGGTAGAAACGCTAAAAAAAAACTTATATCTATAATTACTTCTGAGAGGTTGACGTCCGTATATTTTAAGCATGAAACATCATCAATGAAGTTTGCTAACTTAGCTTGTTTCCATAACTCTAAGATTTTTTATTTTGAAGTTAATATGCAAACATTGTTTAATAATATAAGTTTTGTCGGTAGAAAACTTTTTGAAAACAGGTGTATTAATACCTTTCTTGAAGAACATCCATATAGAGATAATACTTTAATAACTGAAATAGGATTCGTATAATAGTATTTTATGCAATCGTTATATAATGTATGCTTTTTCAGTCGAGTACTACGTTTAAGCCACGAAGCTTGCTGAGTTTGGTGAACGAAGTCTTAATTCAAACATTAAGGTCGACGAGTATAAAAAATACATGATAATGTAATACTAGCCTAACTATGTACTCGTACTATCCTGATTACAAACTAAAAATAACAAAACTACATATTTACAAATAAAATTTAAATTTAAATTCTTGTTGACTGAAGTTATTAGCAAAAATAAATCCACCCTCAAAATACTCTGAGCATCGTTTCTGTATTTGCTAACAGTTTAATTGCGGATAGAGAACTATGTATTTATAGATGTTGAACTGAAGTTTACAAACTCATTACATTCTTAAAAATCTTATTAGTTGCCTGCAACATCTCGATCAACATTATCAACCTGCCCATGAGGTTTTATGTCAGAATTCAGATGAAAGCTGTGTGTTAAATCTGCGCCTTTTTTGTACGAACTATTTATAATAATATAAGTGTTGCCTATTCCGATATATTCTATATCTAAATATGTTGAAGCTAAGCTAGTTGACTTCTGTGAGTCAAAATTGCCATTCTCCTCAGCGTGCCACTGAATCAGGCCAACAACTCGCCCGCTCCAAAGGCAGCACGGACGCTAAATAATGAAATTAGCTGTGCCCGCCGCCTTAAGAAGCTCTGATTTGCGTAATCAAAGAGCGACTGATCCGATTTCCCGCCATTGTGGGGTTTGAGACTAAATGTTTATTTAAAAAAAAACGCTTTAGAATCATTGGTGTAGGAAAACAAGATCTAATTTTCCCTTTGGGTTAGAAGGTCAGATGGCAAATTTCGTAAAACTAGTGCCTATGCCAAATCTTCGAATTAGGTGTCAAAAGGAACCCCGGGCTCCTTCAGGGTACAAACGGGAATAACGCTGGGAGGATTATACTTTAATAGTATTCTGTCATATTAATTCAAAAACAAAGAATCACTGAAAAATTTGCCTCAAAATCAAAAAACTAAATCACATTATATTAACGACACTAAGCGCCTAACTTGAGACGATTATATCAAAATAACCCGTTCAGTTGTCGGTATTTAATAATTTACTTTAAAAACAAAGTTTAAACGGACTTCAATTCAGTACCTCGCCATGGAACATACATAAACATTTCCTTTCCACTTTACCGCATAAACTGCTTTCTGAGAGCAAATGCGTTCATTATTGCAGAAATAACGCAAGTCGCAGTAGGCCGACCTTTGGCACTTCATTAGTTACTTTGCTACTTAAACGGAATCATATCAGAATTCGTGACGTACTTTACATCATTGAGGAGTTCCATTAGTCATCTGTGGTCTTCGTCATCAGTGCCACCACACCTTTGTGGTTTTCGTATGTAAATACACGAGTTATAATAGAAAATACCGAAATTACTACAGGCGTGTCTAATAAAATTGAGGATTTCCCTCAAATCCTCATGGATCCCATCACCCAACTGGCTTTTTTGAATACAATATGGGACCAATCTGGAAGCATATACTTTCAAATTAAAAAGAAACGTACGTATCGGTTCATAAATGACGGAGTTCTGAGGTAGCAAACATAAAAAGAAGAAAGAAATACAACCGAATTGAGAACATCGTCCTTTTTAGGGTTCCGTAGTCGACAAGGAACCCTTATAGTTTCGCCATGTCCGTCTGTGTGATTCGTTTTTTTGTTCGTGATTCTAAATGGATACTACTGGGGATGTGAAAAAAATCGTGGTAGTAGTACATATAATGAATTTAAAAGGAAAACTATCACGGACAAGTATTTAGGCATAAGTAGTTACCGAGTAATAGTCGACCAACTTAATGTGTACTTGAGAAGGCCAATTTTCGTACAAATTCGGGTGACGCAACCGCACCGCACGTCAATGTAACTAAGACAGACAAGCAACTACGGAACCCTACACTGCGCGTGACCCGACACGCACTTTTTATTTAGTTTCACCTGTCCCGTTGTCTGTCTGTACAGACAGACAGTAATCAAATCTTGCAAGTTAAATTTGACCCTCTTCCCGGTGACCGACTGAGCTGAAATTTTGGGTATAAGTATAGTTTGTATGACAATTCAATATTATGGTACCATCGAGCTCTCTGATCTGATGATGGAGACAGAAGGTGGCCATGGGCATTCAGTACTTAACCGACGTAACCCCGTTGAGTTTGGGCTCGTTAGAATCGTCTCAATGAGTAGTTGATGATGGTATACAGAAAACTACAGTCGGCAATAAAAGCTTGTACAAAAAATGAAATTTTTTACAGAAAATTGTTTATGAAGTTGGTTAAAAAGACAGTAACTGCTTTTCCTGAGATGGTTCATCCTTTATTAACAGTGCGGATCCGCTCGCGCTTTTTACGTTATTACGCGGAATGAAATATAGCCTAGTGTCCCTGGATGGTCTATTCTACATACTGGGGAAGGACTTTTAAATTTAGATTCGAACTATCTCCATACCAAATTTCATCTAAATCGGTTCAGCGGTTTAAGAGTCAAGAGGTGACAGACAGAAAGATAGACAAGACAGACAGACATACTTTATTCATGCTCATGTCATCACATAAATATTTGCCCATAGCTTCAATCTTACACCTTCAGCTTCGTAGGCAGCGTCACTACCCTAGTGGCTAACCGGACGTCGTAAAATGTACGAGATATTTTCATTTATATGAGACGATAAGTCCTCTCTATAATACGAGTAAGTATTATTAGATTTATTAGTATATATACAGGATGAAATTTGACTCGTAATACAAAATAGCAGAATGTGAATCTATCCATGATTCTGGACAACTTTTACTATGGGATCTTTGTATTATGCCAAAAAAAACTGCCCTTCATACATTTTCGTCAGTCGGCCGGTTTCCTTGGCCCCATAGACCAACTCTGTGTTATGCCAAAAAAAGTCCAGTTATTTCATACATTTTCCTCGTCAAAATGTCTCAGAATTATGCTCACACAGCTGTCACATTATGCTTTTTTATCACGAATTAAATTTCACCTTGTAGATTTAGCCTCTGCACTAAAGGCGAGTGATATAAAAGATCAAATATCGACTGTCGGTCAAACGCATCTCCCTTCTATCTACTAACAAATACCCAAAAGGCACTAAGTACCTACCTCTCCAAACACATTCAAATGGGCTCGAATGTAAGGGACATTAAAAAAGTCACATCAGCCCCACAGCCCGATAATTTGGCCCGTTCCGGTCCAGGCAAAGATGGCGGCGGCAATTTCCGGTTCGCACTTTGCGGGCGTGCAGTTGACGTTCTTGCGGCTCTTGTGCGGTAATTGGCTGGATCACTTGGGGTAAGAGGTCGGTTATAGAATATGTTTTTGCATTGTTGGCTATATGGATATTGGTTCGCGATTGTTTTGTTGGAGCGTAATTTGCGATTTCTGTTTGAAATGGAAAAATGTCCGCGTGAAATTATAGTTGTCCTGGTTTCGATTACACTTCATTCTTATGGCTTATTTTTGTTATTGGTATGGTACATTAAAAAAAATGCAAAATCCATACATAAATAAAAGTATAACTACCACTATTTGAGTTATGAGACTCGTTGTTACTTTAGAAACAAGATGACTGAGAGAGACAAATAAATTCTAATGCTTATATGTTCCAAAGAGCAAATCAATGTAATGCCATAAAAGGAGCTCAAAACAGCACAGAATGGCGATTACTTCACCGACAAAACTTAGGCTTATGATGATATCATCCAAAAGTATTGAAAATGTATTATGATCAAGGCACCAAATTTTAACAACTCATCTGCAATTAGATACTGGTCGATTTTGATCACACCTAACTTCTGAGGAGTCATTTCTGTTTCAAGATTAAAAAGCTTAGAGTACCTAGAAATCTAGACTCTAAACTAGAAGGCTATAAGTAACTCAGATAGCCCATGGATATATGCTCTTTTGTTAGAAGGGTACCTATTACACAAGGCCAGTTGCTATAGGACAATATTCTACTCTTTAAAACGCCACAATGGACATGCTATCCTACTAAAATACGGATATTTTTGAACGAGAAGGAACGAAATTCTCCGTTTCAGCTTTGGGAAGAGTTATTTCGTATGTCCGACGTCTATTCAGCTGTTTTCCTCTACAGATCACATTTCTAAACCGATTCTCATGAACAGAGGGGCTACCGCGAAACGAAAACGAACTTCGTTCGCAGAGATGTACAAAGTACTTTAAAAAAAGTATTTAAATACAAAATACAAATACTTTTCTAATTTAGTATTTCAAATGCAAAATATAAAATACTTTTGCTTTTTGTATTTAAATACTAAATACAAAAAAGGTATTTCCAAAATACTTTATCAAATAAAATACTTTCAAAAAGTAATCGAAACAAAATCGAAGTCAATCTCGGTAAACAGCGAAGCGTAACGTCATGTTTCACAGATAATAACGTTAATTTTGATTTAACTGTAATTTTGCACATTGACTTTCAAAGTTGCAGCGCCTCTAGTGGCCATTTGCCGATTCGCTGATCCATTCACTTGAAAATTTGAGTGGTAAAGGTAATACTTTCGAAACATAGCAGTAATAAAGTATTTTATATTTGACAAATATGAAATACATTTCGAAAAGTATTTCAAATAAAATACAAAATAGATACTTAAAAAAAAGTATTTGAGTACAAAATATAAAATACGTATTTTGTATTTTGTATTTGCATTTTAAATACAAGTATTTCAAACAAGTCACAAGTCTGTTCGTTCTCTACCGCTTGACTAGCAAGTGCGACAAGGATGGAGATACACAAACGAAGTTCGTTTTCGATTCGCGGTATTAGGCCCTCAGGTTCAAACGCTGCAACTGTCTTATAAACAAGGGCATGCAGGGCAGGACCCGTATCATGGTCTGCCTTATCACGCGATAAGTGACAAGATAGAGCGACAGTCTCGTTCTATCAAACGGTGTCAGTCAGCCAGTGACGGACGCTCTATCTTGTCACTTATCGCGTGATAAGCCCGACCATGATACGGGGCCAGGAGACCGACGACATCGATATATTTGCCGACAGTATTGGTGAACTAGGTTCCACTAGATTTAAGCTGTAGGTACACAAAGTTGGCTCAATCTTTAATTTAATTACTAATATTGTAAATGATTGGATGTTTGTTACTCAATCACGCTTCAACGGCTCAACCGATTTGGATGAAATTTTGCACGAAGATAGTTTATTATGGATTAAAATAAAGGATAGGTTTTAGTCCCGGGTCCACGCAGACGAAGTCGCGGGCGGAAGCTAGTACTATTTACTTATCTAATTGTTCCTACCTAAATTGTTTTTTATAGTCTACGTGTACCTGCCTCATAAGTGTTTAGTTATAAACTGTTAACTTGTGTGTTTGAATAAATAAAAATATTATTAATAATTGTATGATTAAAAACTAAATAAAAAATATAGGCTCTCGAGTTTAACAGCTTACTATCAACAGCCACTAGTTTTAAAAGGTTATTTATACCAGTCCAGTGCCTATATGACAATATTTTACCCCAAAGACCACAAGGTCACAACTGCCTCGAATGTTCCACTAAATCACGTTCTTTTGTTAAGAGGACACACAAGGCCAGCGCCAATATTCTACTCCTCAATACCACACGGTTATAAGTGCTGCAATGTCCCATTAAAGTACGGTGTTTTGTAAAGGACACCAGTTGCTATCGGCTGCCGCAAGGTGGGGCACATTGGCGCGCGGCGGGGCGTGCTATCGCGTGGCGCAGCCGCGCGCCCGCGCGTGAAACATTGGCTTTATTGCACTGGCTTGCGTTAGGTTTATGTTTTGGAGTAGAAAGAGTATCATTACTGAGGTGTGTACTAGTATGACAGAACGGTGTGTAGTAGGAGCAAGAGCTAAGGCTTTGTAACGCCAGTTCTCGTCAGGTCAAGGACGTAATAGTACATTACGTACCTAGGGCGGTGGGAATTACCGCCCGTGGTGCGTACACAATTTTACGTCTTCTCCTGGTTGTTAAGTAAGATTTGCCGCAGCGCCCGTGGGCGACAAATCTCACTTACCGCCCAGAGTAACGTAAAATATTTTATATGTATTATTCTTTAAAATCCAAACTCTACACACAAACACACATTTAGCATATTCACTGCCAAGAATCGATACGCGCTACGCTCGTAGCTGATCCCGTAGTTTTCCCCGTTTGTAACGGAAAGCGACATCGGCGGCCTACTAGGCGGGTTCCTGGCAGTGAAAGTGTCAAAAGATTAAAGATTACATTCAAAATAGATTCACATTAAGCACGTCGCCTGTAATCAATGAATGCCATAAATAAAATAAATAAATATTAGGGGACAATCTTACACAAATCGACCTAGTCCCATAGTAAGCTCATTAAGGCTTGTGTTATGGGTACTAGACGACGATATATATAATAGATATAAATACTTAAATATATAGAAAACTTCCATGACTCAGAAACAAATTTATTCATGCTCATCACACAAATATTTGCCCTTACCGGGATTCGAACCCAGGACCTTCAGCTTCGTAGGCAGCGTCACTACCCACTAGGCTAACCGGTCGCCATAAGTTATAGCAACCCCAGTAAATGGTAATGACTCCGAAAGTGTCGGATATAATACCTTTATATCAATTACTATTAGCTTCTGCACCCGACTCCATACAAACTTCACCCCCTTAGGGGATTATTTCCAGGATAAAAACAATCCTATGTCCTTCCCTGGGACTCGAACTATGTATATACCAAATTTCATCTAAATCGGGTCAGCGGTTTAAGCGTGAAGAGAGGTAACAGACAATACATACCTACTTTCGCATTTATAATATTAGTATGGATAGGGCGCGATTTTTGAAAATTTGATGTATCTTCGGCATGTCATAGAGATATTGACGGTGCACGGTGTCCCCTTACTTCACCGACAAATGGTTCACCGAATTCATGGTTTCGCCATATTTTCGTTTCATCGAATTTCTGTTATACTCAGAAACCGTTAAGCCAAAGTGCTCACAAATATCTGAACACGTCTCTATTGTCGAGGCATTAGAGAGGTGTTCAGATATTTGAGAGCACTTTGGCCGCTCCGATATATCTGATGGCGACTGTACAGGTAAAAGGCAATTCTGTAGAACCCATTATGAAAAGTTTACTGATTCTGAAATAGATTGCCTTCTATGAAATGAAAATTCTGGGAATCATACATTCGATGGAACAATTGTCGGTAAAACAAGGTACAACCGATATTCATACAAATCTCTGTCTTTCAAAACTAGAATGACAGAGACATGAAGTATGACGTCACATTTGGAAGTCGAATGCCGGGGGCCTTTGTTTTCTTTCGAAAAATATTGACAAATAAGTGAAGTAAGTTCAGTAGGTATGTACATCTTTTTACATGATACTTTACAACAAATATGCTGTCGCATGATTACCTTTTTATTTAAATCTTTAATCCTCGAAAGCTAACAAGTCCAACATAATAAAAAAGAAAAAAAAACACCCTTTATGATTAAAGTAAAAAACAACTTTTATACGAAGCGTTAACAAACTTGAACTAGTTTCTTTAAGAAAACTTATCCCTAGATATAGGGTGCCCTGAAGGCGGCGGCAAACGCGAATATGATTATAAAAGTAAGTGATACAGAAAAGCGAGCATCTCCACTTTTAAATCTTGTATCGAAGTTCGAAAAAATCATGTTTACATTTTAGCGATGTATAAAATAATAAAAGTAATAAATACAACCTATAATATGTTCCAGGGACGCCACGGATGTGATTTTTTAGAGCGGGTGCGGATCTTTCGAAGTTCACATCCGCGGATGCGGATTTTGGGATCGTCTTCACATTTAAAAAATAATATAATTTTTTATAATTTTTATAGTACCTATACAAATACAAAACTAATAATCAATTTTGAATATTGGGGCATTATATTTAGTAAAAAGCTATATTGCAGTTTTTTATTCAACCATTATTTTTTTTCAACATTAGTGCTAAACAGGCTAAACTGATCCGGGTGCAGTGATTTTAAATGATTTTTTAAAGAGGAGGTTGTTCGTCCTTTGCGAGAGTATGTTTTATTGCATATTTTACACTTAGCTTTGTCACGGTCATTATCATCTGGTTTAAAATATGTCCAAATCAAACTTGTCGTCATTCGTGCAATTGCAACTAATGTTCACTTCTTCAATAACAGATTACTTATTACACTTTGAATCACTCACGAACTAACAATAATCAAATGTTTCGTGGCGAACAAAATAAAACAAACGCGTAAGGTCTTGTCACCTGTGCGAATGCGGCGAATCGGTATATTACGTAAACGAATTGAAGATTCTTACGAGTATTGGCTTATAGCGAAAGTACCTAAAAAACCCGCGGCACGCGCCGCTCAGGGGACCGATTTTTGACTTTCGAGCGCTCGAAAATCAAATAAAAGTAAATACGTTTGTAGTGTCAAAATGGCAAGCACTTACTTTTTACCAATAGAATTAATTACGAGTGGTCAATACCACTCGTTTTTCAATTTTCTATCGCTATTTCAAAATAGCATTTCATAATTTCTGTCAGTTTTCGAGTGAAAGAGTCGAGCGCTCGAAAGTCAAAAATCGGTCCCTGGGGCCTATTTCTTGTCGCAACTTGCTCTAGCTCCGCATTCGCAAAAGCTCCGCCTCGATTTTGGCGGATGCGGACGCGGATGCGGATGTTGAAATTGATGCGGATGTTCCGCGTTGCGGATGTTTTTTTTTTTTTTTTTTTTTTTTCTCTATTAAAGAACTGCCATCAGTCGATAACGACTATTATCAGTTTTGGTGAGTGTTTGTTTAAATTGGGTTTAGGAGGCCATCGCCTCGCTGAACCACGATGCAGCCCTACACAATGTGCTTTCGTTTTAGGCGTTTCACACCTTGTGTCGTATCTAGTAACCTTATAGCCAAAGGATTTGGGTGGCCTGCAAGGCGCTCGATATACCGCCCCCCCCCCCCCTGCCGGCTAAATGTGTGAAAAAAATCGTGGTAGTAGTACATATAATGAATTTAAAACGAAAACTATCACGGACAAGTAGGCATAAGTCACAGATATAGATATACATAGATCACGCAAATGCATGTACTTCGCGTGCCAGAATTCGGACTCCAAGTTGGCACTCCGACTTACATTCCGCGCGCGTCTGTTGTGACAGCCGGTTGTCCGGGAATATTAAGAAAATACCTTATTGCAGAATAGATTTTCCGCAAACAACAGGGAATTCAGATCACTAATTCGCCACGTCAAAGTAGGTAGAAAAAAGTGACACGGTCGGTTTTCATACAGATTGAGGTGTTTAAGTTATTTAGTGTAAATCTATATCTGTGGCATAAGTAGTTACCGAGTAATAGTCGACCAAAGGAACCTCCCGTACACCTAAAGCGGGGATGTATTTTTTTTTTCTCATCAAACCCATGGTGTGGGATATCATTGGATAGCTCGTTCAAAAATATTATGGGTTTCCTATAACTATTTTTCAAATTAGTGATGAGTTTGCGAGATATTGGGCTTTAAAGCCCTAATTTTTGTTCGAGTCACTCTCTGTGTGAACGAGCGAGCAAAGCAAAGAGTTCAGCTGGGGAAAAAATATTTCGTATGTCTGGCTGTCCGAGTGTTTTCTACAGGTCGCATTTCTTAATTATATATAGATCTTTTTTTCCGATGCATTTCCTTAAAATAAAAAAAGACTTGCCAGTTCTACAGCTCACAGAGCCATAATTCGATTTTTTTAACAGCCGATATTTGATAGCCGTCATCCCGGTACAGTAAACGTCAATTTCAATTCAATTCAATATTTATTTCAGGTTTTTGGACCCATATACCTACCCTACCTACCCATAGCTACAAAAAAATAAATTAAATTAAGTGTTGTTGACAAAATAAATATCTAAATACTACTCCTAAATACATGTACCTAGTACAATGATTTTTATTTGTTTCACTGATGACATAAATTGTACTGGGATGAAAGTAGGTTCTGTGAGCATTTTCGTGAGTTTTGTTTATTGGTACTTACTGCAAAAATAATTTATTTTTACCGTTGGCAACTACCGTATTGTAATGGATTAAAACAATCTATGGATTTATCCTAGAAATTTACAGGCTCTTCATGTCTAAAGCCTGCCTGTACACACTGGGCCAACGTTGGCGCGTGAGCAGAAGGGCTATAACTCGATCTCTTTCGTTTACATAGCTATCTCCTGCTCACGCGCCAACGTTGGCCCAATGTGTACAGCCGGCATAACTCTAAAATACTGCAACGGGTTCTATCACTTGTGATGTATTCGGAATGGTCTACTAGATTTACTGATTACAATAACAAGAAAAGCGTTTAAGATTTAAAACCCCCATCTATCCGTATTGCACAATTGACAAATCTACCCAACACATTCAGGATACGGCCAAAAATCCTCCGATACTGCCGCTCGAATCCAAAAGGCCCTAAGCCACAACAAAACTCGTATAGCTATGCGATTTTGGTTCTAACGGGTACAATAGCCACCAGTTCAATATACGGCAGTGATCCGAAGATATAAAAATTTATACTGCGAGAATCCAAGGTCATAAAGAGGGCTTATCGGATATCGGGGGCATAATTCACAGTTTGCGACCGATGTGGGTGAATTGCGTGTTTTTCTTATTGATTCATCCATGTTTGACAGTGTGTAGCGTTGTTTTGAACAACAAAAAAAGTAGAAAAAGATATCTGTAACCTGTTTTTGGAACAGGGTTTTTATTGCACACAAAATAATCAAGACACGGAGATATTTATACAACAGTAACGAGCCCAAATTCACATACGATTGATGTTCACGAGAATTTTGTGGCTGAAATACGAATAATGAATAGCCTATACCAATTGAAATATGAATTGTGTGTTTTAAATTGATCCCCAACTATATTCACACTCATTCACACTCACTTCAAAATAAAGGGATAAGCTCGCCTTTGTACTAGTTTGTACTTTAATCTTATATGACAAGTTTATAATTAAGGGGCTACCCGAGGTTTTCATCGATTTTTGACAAGTTTTGAATCGTATATACTACTTTTGCACTACAGATAGAATCATAAATCAAACGGCTATCGGTTCTTCAATCTTTTATCTCCATTTTGACTGACCGGATTTTGAAACAAATTAATACTTAATTTTGTATGTTTTTTTTAAACATTGTCTAAAAAAACACTTATTTCGCATCTCTATTGACGTGAAAGATCTAACATATACGAAATCTACAAATTTGGGTTCGTCTATGACGTCTCTAAAAACTGGTGGAGGGTTTTAATTTTAAACCAATTAACACAAAAGTTATGGCCAGAAAACCAGTTTTTTGGCCTAAAATTGTTCAACTTTGATGCCAAATATCTCGAAAACAATGAAGTTTGAAGTAAATATGGGATACTATATTGCTTAAAGCCGTTGTTGTTAATATAATAAGCTACAAAAAACATTAGAAAACTAAGGGATTCAGATCGAAGGTCATTGGCGTATGGGAGCCCCTTAAGTGCTTGACACACCTACGAGTACATACATTTGTAGATAAAATAATTTTAAATGTAACAAATATATACCAACCTCATAGTTAGGTTAATTTCATGTAATTGTTCTAATTAGATCGCATCATCATCATCACCATATCAGCCGAAAGACCACTGCTGGACATCGGCCTCCCCCAAAGAGTGCCAAAGTGACCGGTCCTGCGCCACCCGCATCCAGCGGACTACCGCGACCTTTGCCAGGTCATCAGTCCATCTTGTGGCGGCCTACCCACGCCGCGCCTTGCGGTATGTGGTCGCAACTCGAGAAACTTTCCGCCCCAACGGCCATCGGTTTTACGTGCTACGTACCCCGCCCCCTGCCACTTAAGTTTAGCGATTCGGAGGGTTATATCGGTTTCCTTGGTTCTGCTGCGGATAGCCTCATTTCTGATGCGATCACGCAGAGAAACTCCCAACATAGCCATTAGATCGCATTATTACATATTAAATTACCAAATTAAAACGTTATTTAAGGTCGATAACGAATGAAGGATAATATACCTAATATGGCGTCAAGGTATTGCATTAACATCTAATTTGCCGACATATAGAAATGCAGACTACGAGATACGTGAAAATATTAGATAAAAACTAGCTAATCCGATTTATATTCTAGTCTTATCGGTGTTCTTGAAATCTGAGTCCATACTTAAACCCAATTTGTGAGCGTAGGCTAGTTTTTGAAGCCAGCATCATCTGGCGATTCAAGTAACTAAAACTAGTCCCAGAGGATTTTAACGAGTGAGCATGCGTGTCAACAGAATTAGTACTAAACAACACTTTCGATTAATAACATTAATTCAAATCGGTTCACCCAATGATGTAATGAATATAAAAAATAAGCGCTCCAAAAGTGGCACACTAAAACTGAGTCAATTGCACCAATTTCCCTCAGTTTCGCGTCGACAATACGTGTCCTAGCTGTCTTGGCCATTTTAAAAAAAACGGAATTTCGTATAGATAAACTATCTACTTACCTCTTTTTTATATTACATCATCAGGCTCACCACAGACACACAAATAATGTTATAACACCCCTTTTTTATCATGCAGAGAATATATTGATTAAAAATCATTATAAAAGTGTCTCTTGCAAAAAGAGACAGTTATAGAGAAATACCTACCCAAAATTGCTACTCGTATAGAAGTCACATAGAGTTAAATATGTTTAAAATAAAATTTTATAAATCCAGAATGCATTGATAGTTTTAAGTAACAAGCTGTCAAACTGTACAATCCCAGACAAAATTACTTGTTAAACTAGACCGGTTCCCACGCAATGGTTTTCTTCACCGAAAATCGACTGTTAAATATAAAATGATGTTTTAAGAACATTTTTTTTTTAAGTTTCAACCTTAACATTGTAAATTGCGTGCCTTACTTACCGCTGGGCTACAATGGCTTCTAATAATTGTAACTGTTTGTTTATTGTTTATTATTTAAAGACGCCGAAGGAAAATCCAAGGCAAGTGTAAACCAAGCGATCAAAAGTTAGTGCAGTGCCACATAACCATCGACAACGGGATAAAATAAAATAAAAATAATAAAAATCCCATTTGGCGCGACGCCGGGCGCACGTTCGCGCTTCATTCCGTCGCCCGGCAACGGCACGTCGCTCGTTATGGCCTAGTGATGGGACGTCTCATTATCGATAAAGAACCCATCTTGGTCGATAAAAAAAATTGCTAAAGCGTCTCGTCAGATCCTCTACCGCCTTAATCGTAAGGATCTTCAGAAACCTCTGTTAATTTAAATGGTTTTCGTTTCTATCAAATAAACACAAATGTCAAAATAAATGATATGAAAAAACCAATTTCAATAAAAGTTTGACTTACGTGTTTGAAAAAGGGCACTGGAACGATTGCTAATGTCAAAAAAGATTACTTCGTATAACTAAATTAATGTAACTGATTTATTGTATCTAGATTTCAAAAGTGATATACTTTATAAGGTATTTGTGTTTATCTACTTTCTATTGTTATTTATCACAATGGTTTACTTTCATTCACTAAGTAAATTCAAGGCAACATTAAATCTTTTAAGCAGCAGATTATATCGGGATTGAAGTGAATAACAATGACATTTTCTGTAATAAGAAGCAAAGCTAAACGCATTACTTTGTTTTGTACAGGTTGGAGGTAGATTTGTTACACATCAATACATTTTGGATGTCAAAACGTATGGTTAACTTTGTAACTTATAACTGCGTCTTTTGATTAAAAAAAATGGTTGTCTGTAAAGTCAGTTTACGGTCATTTTACGTGATAACGTCATTTATTAATTAAATTGAATTATTATCACTGAATTCACAACTGATTTGTTGCACGTCAAAAAACCATAAAAACGACACCAATAGTGAGTTTTAGACATTTCAACCCCATCGCACCCCAACAGGGGAGATGGTATTTCACGTCCGCCACGTTGGATTTAAAATCGTTGTTTTTTTCGTAATCAGCGACCCGTAAAACCATAGAAACAATAACCATGTTGATTTTCAGACTTTGTCACCACATTTCCCCCTTTTAAGGGTTGAATTCTCAAAAAACCTGAAACACGTATTTACTCATTTATTTATAGGAATACTCATGTGAAGCGTTGAATAAAATAGTCTATCTAATTTTGTTTCTACATACAAACTTTGGACCCCGATTTCACCCTTTTAGAGGGTGAATTTTGAAAAAATATTTCTTAGTGCACAGCTAGACCTTATAAGGAACCTACATGCCAAATTTGGAATCTCTAGAACCAGCGGTTTGGGCTGTGCCTTGATAGTTCGGAACGGGACAATGACGTCACACTTTTTCGTGCGTGCAGCCGGCGTTCATCGATTTATAAGACGTTATCACGTCAATAACAATAAAAATACATCTGTGTTATACTTTCTTTCTTCATCGTCCAATCACTAAAACTCAATTAACAAAAATATCACGTCTCGTCTCGTCCTGTCTCGTCGCTAAACACAATGAGTCGTATTCTAAATCATATCTGAAAAGTCGATTGATAAAAAGTAACCTGTTAAATATTATCATTATTATTTACATTTTAAAAACCTC
Organism: Epinotia ramella; assembly: GCA_947578815.1. Classification (NCBI taxonomy): domain Eukaryota; kingdom Metazoa; phylum Arthropoda; class Insecta; order Lepidoptera; family Tortricidae; genus Epinotia; species Epinotia ramella. Next base: position 2,699,779 of record OX388221.1, read on the forward strand.
TATTTGCGTTTGAAATTGAATGACAAATTAATAATTCAAGTTTTTGCACCTAACGCGCTATCGAATTAATCGAATATAAAAGAATTCTTCTAAATTGAGGTGAATGTAAAAAATACCAGTCACCGCATCGCCTCACGCTCACATTCCTTTAATATTGCCGCCGCATGCCGCCTCGTCTATATCCGGGGACTAAATACTACATTCCTGCACTGTAATCAAGTTAAAAACCGACGCCATTCAAAATTACAGGTTACCTTTGTAGGTACCTACTGCGTTGTAAAATTCATTCAAAGAAACTTTTTTTCGTGAAATTAAAATAAGTATAAAAAATATTACGAAATATACATTCTTAAAGTCTTCAGTATATAAATACCAAATTAGGCTAACAACGCAGAGGGAGACGCGGTATTCCATCAAATAAGTAGGTACTAGGTATATCCTGATACTATATTTAAACTTCCATAAAACAAGATGCAGCCATAGGCATACGCAAATCTTAATCATGTTATACTTGATAGTGTTGTAATTTGCAAAATCAAAAACAATCGACATCGATAAATTAATCGCAACTTAAAGACGCGTCTAAAAAATGTCCATCAGCGCTCCGCGGTCTCACGCCCGCATTCCACGCGTATACTTAGCTATACTCTATATCGTACCCGGGTGTATTGGTACCCGGGTATATTGGCATATCTCCGCGCACCGATATCTAAGAACAATGCCGAATACTTAGCAAGGGTTAGGGAATTTAGAAATTGGGTGGCGGCGCTATTTTTAGGTTGAGGTGAGACAGGTGGGGTAGTGGTTATGTATTAAGTTTGATTTCTGTAATCCTACATTAAAAATATAAACAAACATAAGGGTGAATCAACTTTTTTTCGTTGCTATTTGCCATGGTTTATTACGTCCCATGTAAGTATCACTTTTTTACACTAATTTAAGGGCAATCTTTTAAGCTTGTAAGAGAGAAGTAGTACCAAATGTTGTAAGTAATATTTTTTATAAGAAACTATGTCATATTGTCTGTTGGCTTATGGGACACAATAACTACAAGAAGTAGTGGATTTACCCATAAATACCGTTTGTAAATATTGGATCTATTTCAAAATGTAAATTCTTCATATTTTCTAAGCCATCAAAATGAGATCGTTTCTTTATTAATATCTTTCATTGTTTCAACATCAGCCTAAGGTTTAGTTCATCATCATCATTTTCAGCCTATAATCGCCCATTGTTGATCTGCCTCTCTTTGAGTACGCCGCGGCTTAGTTACTAAGCAAGAATAATGTAGGACAATTACTTACCAACAAAAATAAGGTAATATGTATACTTAGTTATTAAAAATTCAACAGTACAAAGGCACCTCAGATTATACTTCTATAACAAATATGGTACATAATCGTATTTTATCTTTTTTTAAATGACCCATTAAAAAAAAACAACAGTTTTTTTCTTAAATATAACACGGTTTATTGATAAAGAGCGCTCCAATTGAAATATTATCATTTTTGTTTTTAATAGATCAATCGATAAATAGCAGTCAAAATTAGTCACCTCAACCCATCCCTAACGCGCGGAGAATGCCATTTGCCGACTCGCCGAATGCCTAAGAATGCACGCTTATTGACTTTGTCCTATACCTTCTACCGTATTCAACATCAACAATATATTTCAATGCAATGTCTCTGCATTTTCCACAGACTTTAAGAGGAAAAGGTTTTTCTTTCGAATGTATTAAAGAAAACTTGTACCACCATGGGCCTTTTCGGAATGAGAAGAATTTAATTTAAAATCCGTTGTGCTCCCATAGACTTTGAGTTAAATCATGAGACCGCCCAAAAGAAATTGCATATGTTTTCAACACATTACAAACCCGATCTGAAAACATCCAGAGGGGAAAAATAATCCAGAGGGGATTATTATCAGTTTTGCCGATTCTAGTACGAGTATGCATAAATAAGTCGATACATTATACTCAAAATTAGCCACCTCGCCCCACCCCTAGCGCACGAAAGATGCCATTTGCCGACTCGCCGAATGCCTAACAACGCGCGCTTTTGACTCTGACCTATACCTACTACCTTTATTATGAACAGTAGTAGACAAGGTATGTTTCAATGCAGACATTAAAAATTTGGGGTTTTTTTCTTCATTCGATTGTATGTTAGAGTACTTTCATGGCCGTTTGTGAAACTATGAATTCAACTTAATTTTGGTTCCGAAACTATTTGACATATTATTAATATTTTGTACTTGACACACTGGCTTTGCTTTTAATTACGAGACAGCGCCCGATGCAAGAGAAATTGCTTATGTTTTAATACGTTAAAAACACTAAGTATCTGGAATTAGTCCTCCAGCGTTCTACCTGTTTATCCATGGTATTTTTAAAATGTATTAACACAATAACACGTTCCATTTAAACCGTAAAAAGTACCTACCGTAACCGTATATTAAAAAAAAAGTAATTAAACACATCATTAATATGTATAAATAAATCGATACACTGCAGTCAAAATCGTTCCATCCCTACGCATGAAGGATGCCATTTGCCGACAATGCGGACTCGCCGAATGCCTAACAGCGCACGATTATTGAGGTCCTGACCTATACCTACTGCCGCCTTGCCTTATTATGAAAAGTCTGTTTTATGGTCGATTTACATGTATTAAGTTGTTAAGTAATTAACTAAATTTTAACTTGATATTTAGTAACTATTACTAAAATTGTTTGTTTACACGCATTTAGTCACTTAATATTAAGTTAAAATTTCGTTAATTACTTAACATCTTGACACGTGTAAAGGCCGGTTTGCACGTATTAAGTTGTCAAGTAGTTAACTAAATTTTAACTCAACTTTAAGCGACTTAATTTTAAGCAAGCGTTTACACGTTCGAATTAGTTATAAGCTCTTTAGTTAGCCCAAGATGGACGCTCAACTTATACACTTAAGTAATAGTTAACTAAATTGTGCCTGTCCAAACGAGTCAAGTTATAATACACGCCCACCCACTTAACCGAAAAATAGACATTTTTTTAATGTACTTGTTTACTTGCACACTAAATTTTAACTTGTAACTTATAACTAAATGAATTGTTCACACGCTTTAGGTCGCTTAAAATTAAGTTAAAATTTAGTTAATGACTTAACAACTTAATACGTGTAAACCGGCCTTAAATCGGCCTTTAGTGCAATTTATTTAGCACAGACTTTAAAGAGGAGGTTTTCTATGTATCGGTGAGTGACGGTTATTTTAAAATTGTTTCGGCAATTTCACTTGACATGGTCTCCATTTATAGACCGCTAGTAGATTTACTCTTGTAAAAGTGCTGTACCTATCAGCAGTTCTAGAATAAAGTACATATATTACCTTTATAACGAAACAAATTATTTAATTAAATATTTAATTATTTATATTATTAAGGTCGCAGGTTCGAATCCTGTCGGGTGCTACAGACGAAGATGGTTTATTTTTCTATTATATTCTTTATCTCTGTATCATATCTTTTAAAGCTCATATTTATATACTATGTCAATTTAAGCCACTACCACAATCAAGATGAAATTAGACAAATATATCAATAAAAAATTGTAAAAATGCCACGTTTAACCTAAAAGTCAATCATTCAAAACAACGTGTTAGACAAGCAAACTATACTATCAGTAAAGATTAATACAGCATGGTAAATATCTTCATTCAATCTTCAAATTCGGTAAACACCATTATTAGAGCCTAACAATACATAAATAATAAATAATAACCACCATTATCGGTTCAATGCAAATTGAACCCTACCTTTTATATAATAAAGTAGTTATTCCTTGCAAAATCCCAAAACAGAGCCTTTACTTACCAAAACTGCTCATTAAAGAACACGCGTAAAATACCCTCATTACTTAATCTGCATTACTGTTGAAAGATCGTAAGTGCTCCAAAATCCTAATCAAGATAAGCCATTTTTAAACAAAACAGCCCGTAGAAAGTGACCCTTTAGAACAATAGTATCCTAATCCTATTCCTAGTAGTATTTACTGTTACTTCAAGGGAAGCAGGTAATGTAGTAACGTAGTTTTGGTGTGACATTCATTATTGGCTCGGCTGCGGGCCAGAAAACATCTGTTTTGCGAGTGAAAATGTGGAGTGATCAAGCGTATTATTTTAGTGATAGTAGTTTTCAACTGGTAAGTTTATTTATTTTATATCACTTTTTAAGCTACGATAGCCTAGTGGTTGAAGCACGCGGCGGTCGTGGGTTCGAATCCCGGCTCGTACCAATGAGTTTTTCGGATCTTATGTGCGGAATATTTACCGTTAGCTTTTCGGTGAAGGAAAACATCGTGAGGAAACCAGTCTAATCCGAATAAGGTCTAGTTTTCCTTCTGGGTTGGAAGGTCAGATGGCAGGCGCTTCCGTAAAACCAGTGCCTATGCCAAATTTTGGGATTAGGTATCATAGCAGACCCCGTGCTTCTTTAGGACACAAACGGGAATAACGCTAGCAGGATGACGATATCACCTTATAGAATAGAATAACATTTAGGCATGACAACAACACATAATTCAAAATACAAAATAGAAGACAACATTGCCACGAAACGGTTCCATTTCAGCGTTGTACTTATCATCTTCCTAGCGCGTTCTCGGTTGTACCCAAATAAGCCCTGGGTCTGCTTTGGCACCTCGACCAAAGAGTTGACGTTGGCACTAATTTTACGGAAGCAACCTTCTAACCCAGAGCAAATACTCCAGGCAAAATACGGTTTTGAAAAACATTAATTTATAATAGCGTTTTTTTTGTTGATTTCATTTGAAAATGTTATTCTAAGATGATTTAGTCAAGAATCCGACAAACTTTTCACCCGGAAGTAATTATGTAGATTTAAATGAAGCATGCATTATCTTTTTTTGTACGATTTATCTTGAATATTATAAAGCAAATGTAAATGAACCAAAATAAGGACAAAAACATTTATTAATATTTTTACTGACTTTTTAGAAGCCAGTTAATTTATCATTTTTTCGATGTCTGAAATTTTGCCCGATTTTGTCGCTGGGTAACTATTTGATTGATAATATATCCGTTATACATAAAAAATAAGCTATTATAAATTATTTCCAAAATTGACATTTTTTCCATACTAGTTGTCAGTTCATTGCCTGGACTAAAAGGGAATACTAGACCTTGTGATTTGACCGTTTTCCTCGCAATGTTTTCCTTTACCGAAAAGCTACTGTAATAATGAATGATAGTTCGTACATAGTGTTTGCGTAGTGAATAAATGTCTTCTTTCTTTCTTTCTTTCTTTATAGATTTTTTTTAACCCAGTGGCGAGATCGGGTGTTCGAATCTACAATTCAAAGGGAAAGTCACTAGCCATAGAAACTTCTCAAACTTTCATTAAAATTTAACTACCCAACAAACAAACTAGCCTTATAAAATTAAATCTATAAGGACTAAGCTCTCACAGTGGTTTTCAAATGGCATTAATTATTTTCATGTACCTTTTAACGGCTCATTATAAGAAAATTTGGCTAATATTACCTTTATTCTTATAATTTGGCTATATAAACGTTAATAAATCCAATTTATATGGCTACTAAGGGTTCAAAATGTTTTCTTCTTAGAGAGGCTAGTTACAATGCTTTTTAGCTGTATAATATTCAAAGCCGTGTAAAGGCTTTTAAAATGGCCAACTATTCTTATAAAAGTAATGCACAAGGTAACTATAATGCTTTTTGACTCATAAGAGCATTTTATAAGATGTCTATCCAACAAAAAAATTATAGCATTTTATATGGACTTTACAAGCATTAAATCAATCCATATTCACTATAATAATTATAAAGGCATTATTCTCTATAGTGTTACAAAAGGTTTAAATAACTAGATTCGCCATTTATTAGAAAGTGCAGGAGATGTGAATCGATTACGGAGTTTTTGAAGTGAACATTTAAAAATCCGGCCAAGTGCGAGTCGGACTCGCACACGAAGAAACCATTATCTATAAAAAAGGCCAAAAAATCTCGTTTTTGTTGTATGGGAGCCCCTATAAAGATTTATTTCATTCTGTTTTTAGTATTTGTTCTTATAGCGGCAACAGAAATACATCATCTGTGAACTTATCAGCTGTCTAATTATCACGGTTCATGAGATACAGCCTGGTGACAGACGGACAGACAGACAGACGGACAGCGGAGTCTTAGCAATAGGGTTCTGTTTTACCTTTTGGATACGGAATCCTAAAAATTAATTCAAAAGACTGGAAGAAGTTCAAAAGGAGTGGTGGCTATAGGAGAAAAGTAAAAAAAACCGGCCAAGTGCGAGTCGGACTAACGCACGAAGGGTTTCGTACCATTATCTATAAAAATGGCAAAAAAAAAACATATCTGTTGTATGGGAGCCCCACTCCGACTCGCACTTGGTGAACATTTCTGTGAAAATTTCAACTGTCTAACTATCACGGTTCATGAGATACAGCCTGGTGACAGACGAACAGACAGACAGACAGACAACGGAGCCTTAGTAATGGAACATGAGAAAATGAAACAGAACAGAAAACATATAATGCAAAACATTCATTATTTAAATAATTATAACTTATACCTTGAAGCACTTGATAAGTTTCTATTATTATCTAAACTTTACGTTCGTACTCGTTAATGTTGTGGTAATAATAAAATCGAACGAATCAGAAAAGTATCCGTAAGGCACGAGATTTCACTTGTGAGAAAGGAACCCTAACGATTTGTAAAATGGCGAATCATAAGCAACACCTGTTGCTATTATAAAGCTTTACTCTTATAGAGTATTTTTAGACGATGTGTGAATTGCTTTTGCTCTTATAATGGCCTTGTATAAAACATGACAAAATAATTAACACATAACCGCCTAATTTCAAGGGCGCGTTGCTAACAAAACATACCGCATACCACATTTTATCATGAATTTTAATTCCCACACAGTTTTCACTTAAATAAGCACATATTCGGGTATCAATAACTTACCGTTTTCTTGCCATTAAAATTATTGACATTTTATTTGTTAAAGTATTACAAAAGTTGTGTTAGAAAGTTTGTTTTGCCGTTATAAGTTTTACTCCGTTGAATCCGACGATAACAAAACGCGTATAAATGAAATGAAATGAAATGAAATGAAATTTATTTGCTTGAGACATGGTTAACAATAAGGTGGAACAATTTTGTTAGGATCAGCACATCTCGCCAACATTTGGACATGCAAACTTTACAAACTTATAGGTAACTATAATAATATTAAGTATTTAATTACGAGTACATTACATTATTTTTTAAATACATTAAAAAATTCTTGTGTTGTGTAAAAACATTTGTCAATTAGCCATTTATTAACGCTTTCACCGCGGTTCTTATAAGTATTAACGCGACCGCCCTTATTAACGCTTTCAATATGGTTCTTATAAGTATGTTCGCTTTTTAAGAGCATTTTCCTTGGCATTATAAGTTTGACTAGCTTGTTGCCTGTCATAATAAAGCACATACAAGATAAAAAAGCGAACAATAAACCAACTATAAGGGGGGTATAAGGTTTGTACCTAAACAGCTGTTCAATCCTGTTCAAAATATAACTAAACAACTACTTCAAACGCTAAATTAATGTATTTACCTACTGAATATAAATAATTAAAATTAACTTGAATTTGGCCAATAGATCGTCTAGTGTCTACGTTGTGTACCGAGCAACCTAAATTCTTTTATGTGTAGCAAATTAGACTTTGACTCCTCCCTACCTACTCAACCCTACGTTCATCCTACTGTATCCTAGTTCAAAACGTTAATTATGTAATAAATAAAATTTGTTTTTGGTTAATAAACCCCAACCAGATCCTACCGTGGCCGGTTAACGTAATGGTAGCTTTATTAATATTTTCTCAACATGTAATATCCTCTTAAAACAAAGCCTTTGTTTCTTTATATACCAAAACATTGCCTCAATTTATAATCATACCATCAAATCAGATAACAGACCAACCTAGCTAGCTAATTGTTTATTATTATTATTGTATGGAAGATTCTCTTTCATCCATACTATGCTACCATTTCCGCCTGGATGTGGGTCTGGCCATCTAGCTAATTAAATACCCATTTTATTATATTTTGTTTCTAATAGGTAATCCTAACATGTTTAATAAATTTACCTGTGCTTCGTACCTAATTTCTGATGAGAAGAAGCACTCAACAAACTCATCAGACCTAACAGTTGAATATTATTTCCTTCAAGGAAAATTATGTATTAAGGCATTATTCCACCCTTTACATAGAGACTAATGTATCCATTAAATTCCTATAAACCTGCTATAGTGAAGATATTTGTAATACTGAGGTATACCGTCCATTAAATATGAAATATTGAACCTGAAGTTTACCCTAAGTAATGAGTATATTCCACCCGTGATAATTCGATACCTTAATATTAGACATAATGGACTGCTCCGCTTGCCATTAGCCTAGAATCATTTCATCTTTCTGAAACAATTCTGATATCCTAATCATAACTGGAAATATAACATCTTGATGACAATAAGCAATATGACGATTACACCTTTAATATTTCATATGTAATAAAATACGGAACCCAATACTACTGATCCACACACAATAACGAATTCCTATTCAGTTACTCATAATTGCAATTAAACCTTCAAATAAATGTTATTTGATTTGTAAACCTTCATTCTAACTATCCTTCCCTAAGAATAGTATTCCTAATACCCTATGACGGTGTTTGACTCTATACCTAAGCCTACCTACCACTAAATCCTATACTACTGTATGCAAAACTCCCATCATTACTTTTATTTACGTTATGTGATGTGTATGTTCTAAGCTAGCTAGGGATCTAAGCTGTAAATCGTTCGGAAGGCTAGTCCGAGAATGCAACCTAGAGCCTGTGTAATGTACATTTCACAACGTGTCCGTGGACTTAAGGGTTCTGTGAAATGCACGCCCTATTTTATAACATATAAATATATATCCAATAAAAGAACAAGCCTTAAGCACACACAAGACCTCAACGAGTGGATAACAATCCTAGCGATCGACTTATGGGAAATGGCGATCTTCTCGCTTCAGCCTGTGGCCAACCTTAAGACGAGTGAGAGGCCCATCAAAGATAGGCTACACCATCTGTGCAAATAAAAAAGATGGTGCCAGGCTTCTCTCAAACCTGGCCTACTACTAACAGGATCCCGAAGTATACTTCCTTGTCACCGTAAGGGGAAATGCACTTCGTTAAGTTGACCATGCAACTAAGACTTTGATCTGGTTCGAAATAATAATAAAATCATCTAAAATAAACTCAAAATCTAACAGAAAGTGAAATAATTCATTACTACGCAACATAATTGCACAATACTGAACCTTAGAATAAACTCAGATTCTAATAAGTAGTGGAATAGTTCAATACTATGCAAAGCAATCGCACAATATTGAACCTTCCCGCCACCACAATAATGTATCTACGAATGTTTACGTTATGAATTTAGGCTCGACCCAGAATCAATGACAATCCGAGAGTTCGCTAGAGAAAGAATGAATACGTCTACTCGGTGCGCCGGTCTTATATACACTAAAAAGGGCTGAAACGCTTTAAATGCATGATCCGCATTAAACGCTTGATGTGCTTGACGTAAACGAAATAATACCTTACCATCATTAACTTAAAGTTTGTTTTCAATCGTGCCGCGTACGTATTTATTCCCTATTGGAACCAACTTTACTCATTACGCAGTGTTTGCGCCAGCTCCGTAGCGGCAACACGTATTTAGTTTACTGAGAAATATGAAAATATTACGTTTTGTTACGTAGGAACGTCGATTTAACTATTTACTATTATATTCTATTCAGGTGCCCATATAATTTCGATTCATACCAAATGATGATGATGATTAATGTATTAACCCTTATTATATTGTATTATTCCTTCATTTAGCATTCATTAAAGACCATAATAGCGCCATAGGCATAGTTCTAGTTACATTCGCCCCCTCGAGGATTAGACGAGTAATTACATGTAATTCTCGGAGAATCCTCGAACTACTATTCTATAAAACAATATTTCCTAGATTTGTTAGCATAGCCCCCCATTTTAAACGTGTGTGTGTGTTGTGTATTTAACCAATACTCGTTGATTGTTAGTGACTTGGTATAAAACTTAGTTCTTTGAACATTCAATAATGATCCATGAAAATCTTCTACCCAATTCTTTCCCATTTGCCCGGAGTACAGGTTGTGAGGCTGTAGAACCTATCGTTCCGAGTTTGCAGTATCAAACTGAATCTTTGGACCTGGCTGGGCATCCTCCGATTCGATCCACATTGCTCGGACATGGATGATCTTACAAAAACTCTCCACGCAAACTAGAAAAAAACCTTTATGTAAGCATTGAGATGTTCATTTCTCACTAATTAAAATTCGAACCAAATCTCGATACGTCATCACTTTTTTCAATCAAGTTTTCTTGGAGTGTGTCACATTATTGAATCAGATATTTGATTTCAGACTCCTTTCCACCCCAATATATAAAATGTCCATTTATAAATCTAGTTAACCTGACATTTATCACCTCAATGCCCCTTCATCACCATTCATCATTAAATACTATTCCAATCATAAAATGAAATGACTATCAGAACATTAAAGTTCAAAATGCGGTTAACTATGATAATTATTCATAATTGGACGTAGTTAAAGGAAAAGGATCCAATCCACAGAATGACCAAAACATGAGTTAAGTATACCAGAGAGGTCTCTGAGGCGTATATTTTCATTCAGCAAAAAGACGCCCCGCTCACATAGTGTTTTCATATTTTAATCAACATGGGATACCATCCCACATGTATGACGGAGTAAAAAAGATATCCTTCATAAAGACCCATAACGCTTGGAACCGTATAGTGATATTAGATCAGTTACATAATTGATTCACATTTGTTTTAACAAAAGAAATCCAACCTGCTTGGACCATTTTTAAGAAAATGCAATTCACACGTTTTACTTTTAATATTTTCAACGAAACGGATCCAATCCGTTTGGATTCTTTTTGAAAAACTAAATTTAGATTCTTTAAATCTTTTAGATATACAACAAAATAGATTCAACTCACTTGGATCAGTTTTGTTGAGTTGTTTTGAATCCTGCAATGGTGTCTTAGTAAACAACAGAAACGATCCTATTACAATATTTTTTTTTTAATCTGATTTTTTAAATTCATTTAGCTTTATTTTTAATCATTAAAAGAAGTTTTCACTATAAAGCAGCCTTTATTACGATATTTGCTGTCAGTATTATTGTCTTGGATCATTATACGTAAATGTATTATCCGATCCAGCGCACATAAACCATTTTTAGGAAAATGGTTATATTAACAACTAACTTCTGCCCGCGACTTCGTACGTGTAGGTATAATTATGGTTTAAACATGATATTCTTATGTTTAACCATATTGATATTACTGACAAATTTGAAAATAAACATTCCATTTCCATACTGTGCGTGTAAGAGTTCAAATTGTCTTCGAATCGAAATAAATACCCTCATAAACTTGGTCGTCTATAATATTATATAGATCCCCAAAGTATCCTTTGAGAGAACGCACCCTATGCGAGCCCCAGGTCCGAAGGCCCGATGGCGAGCCCCACGGACACTCACTATCCCCCAGGTGTCTTGCAAGCGAGACCTGAGGCCAAAGTCCCTTAATCTGAGCGGCGAAGCAAACCTTCAGAGAGTGGTCTTAATTTTTTTTTACGAGGGCCTAAGGCCCGAGGCCGAGCCCCCATAGATACTCGTTATCTCCGAGTAACTTGCAGGTGAAACCTTAGGGCCGAAGACCTGAAGGTAAACGGGGAGCAAACGGAGCCGAAGGCTGAGCTTTTCGTAGGAATGAAAGGCCCTTAGCATACTTTTAGAGAGCGGTCGCTATGCGAGCTCGGGGGCTGAAGGCCTTACTGTCCCCAGGTGTCTTGCAAGCGAAACTGGAGACCAAAGTCCCCAAGGGGAGCTGGCAGGCAAGCGATGCCGAAGGCCGAGCTTTTCGTAACAATGAAAGGTCCCAATCAAGCCCTAAGAAAGCGCTCCCAATGCAAGCCTGAAGGCCGAAGGCCGGAGCCCAAAGTCCCCAAGGGGAGTGGGCAGGCAAGCGAGGCCAAATGCCGAGCTTTTCGTAACAATGAAAGGTCACAATCAAGCCTTATAAAGCGCTCCCAATGCGAGTCCGACGGCGAGCCCTCACGGACACGGACATTTCCTATCCCCAGGTGGCAGCGAAGCCAAAAGCCGAGCTTTACGTTCAAATGGAAGGCCCAAAGCATCCCTTTAGAGAGCGCTCTCAATGCGAGCGCCTACGGACACTCATTATCTACGAGAGTCTTGCAAGCGAAACCTGAGGCCCGAATTCCCGAAGGTAAAAGGGGAGCCAAGCGAAGCGAAGGGTGAGCTTTTCTGTAGGACTTAAAGGCTTTAGCATGCTTTAAGAGACCGCTCCCTAGGCGAGCTCGAGGGCCCAAGACCCGAATGCAAGCCCCCGCGGACACTTACAATCCCTAGGTGTCTTGCAAACGACCAAACCGACCTGTGGCTAAAGTACCGGAGATGAGCGGCGAGGCAAGCGAGCCCTCACGGACACTTACAATTTTTTATTGATAATGAGTCTTTCATTCCAACGAAAAGCAAGGCCTTTGGCCTCGCTTGCTTCGCCACTCACCTACGGGACTTACCTCGGCTCGCCACTCACCAAGCAAGCGAGGCCAAAGGCCTTGCTTTTCGTTGGAATGAAAGACTCATTATCATTCCTTCAGAAAGCGCTCTAAATGCGCCCTCATGGACGGGCACTCATTATCTCCCGTTGTCTTGCAAACGAAACCTGAGGGCGAGCCCCCACGTACACTTACTATCCCCAGGTGTCTTGCAAGCGAAATCCCAGGCCAAAGTTCCGAAGGTAAGCGGCGAGGCAAGCAAGGCCATTTTGTTGGACTGAAAGGCCCAAAGCAACCCTTCTGAGAGCAGTTCTCAATGTGAGCAATCACCCCTAAGCACACTCATTATCTTCCGGTGTCTTGCAAGCGAAACTTAAGGGCCGAAATCCCGAAGGTAAACGGGGAGGCAAGCGAAGAAGAAGCGAAGCGAAGGCTGAGGTTTTCGTAGGAATGAAAGGCCTAAAATATCCCTTTAGGGAGCGCTCCTTATGCGCTCCCAATAATATTTCAGTGTCACGAGAGTTTTCTACATAAAAAAAATTGGCACCTATATAGGTACTCAATTCTCCGCGGAATGCCGTTTTGTCCAAATTTTATACCCGCATTTTTAGATTTGTATGGGATTCAAGGAGTTCCCATACAAAGTTCAACCCCAGTTTTGGTCCCCTTTGCACCCTTATCATAATATTTTTTATAGCCTAAAACCTGGCCGGGGATTTTCTCAACAGATTAGTAAAGTTTGCATCAAAATCCGTTCAGCCGTTTTCACGTGGTGCGCGTTCACATAAGCAGACAAACAGATAAACAGACAAAAATTCTAAAAACTGTTGGAACGTGTTCTGTTATCGATTCTAAGTATCCCAGCAAACTTTTTTTCGAATATCTTCCATGTAAAGACTTTCGACCATCTTCAGCTTTATTTTATGTATGTATAGAGATGGTTTTACATGATTATTATGCCAGTTTTATTTCGTGAATCCTTATTACAAAATTAAACAAAAGGAAGGGTCTATGAAAAGTGTATTTTCGCAAAAAAGATCCAACCCCACTTTTGGTCGAAATCCTGAAAAATATAGCATTTAACTGAATTCTGTGTGAAAGAATGTATAATACACGACTCAACTCAATTTTCATCCAAACATATATTATAAAAAAAATGTACCAGTTTTGAGGAATCACGGTTGAAACTTTAAACCGCCATAACTTTTGCTCAACTTTCTGTGGATTGGATCTTTTTCCTTTAACTACGTCCAATTATCTAAAAAATTATAATATTCTAAAGAAAGAACCTAAACTTGTATGCCAATTATTGTACCACAACTCCTCTATTATGATGAACATGTCATCACTAGGATGAAAAGTAGCCTTACTTTAACAATTAAATCACTGTTATCTTTCCAAAGATAACCTCTCACCATCTACCAAGGAACTTATGAAAATATTAGAGATAGAGTATCAACTTAAAAATAAATCATTTTGAAGTAATATGTACTTATACAATTTTCAAAAATGAATGTACATTGACAAATCATTTTTGATACAATTTGATGTCAAATATCCTTCTTCAAAAATGTGGTGTGTATACCCATTTAGTCTCAGCGTCTGTGTAGTATGTAGTCAGTAAAAACTCCCATGGAACGGGCTAATCGTAATACGATTCTTAACCTACGGATAAGATTTTACTGACTAATGTGTAATTTTGATTCCCCCAAATACCAACAAATCCAGGTTGATTACCATCTAACATTTGCCTATTTGCAACAACCCATTTTCACAGAACTTCCCTCAAATCTGCACACCCTTTTCTCACATCACCTTACTTTGATCATCTCTGAGTAGGTCATACACTCAAGCACTAACATCACTTCCTCATCCGTTTGTTCACTCGATTATTACAGATAGCCAAAGTTCCAGATATGTAATCAATGCAACAATGCATACTATCACCGATGTCTAAAAATATTTTTAATTTTTTTTATAATTTTTCTTAAATTTTTAACCCTTTTCCTTCAATGAATGCCAAATAAAGCAACAAACTTAAATTCCATATTTTATATGCTCATATAAAATGCGCTGTTTCAGTAAAATAGTATCTATTCATACCATCCAATTTCAATAATCAGAAAACAAAATTAATAGATATTAATAAACTGTGTTTCCCTTCTCAGATGCATTTAAACTGGATCACTGTATGAATCCAACTTCTATTCATTATTCATCCAGACTTCACTGTGATTAATAAATTGCCCATAAACTTCACATAAATATTTAGTGTTGAAACCACCTCAACAGGTAATGAATTATATATTCTTAACTTTTAAGTATATATATAGATTTATAATATATACAAGTTTTTCATGTTATATTTATATTATATTTATAATTTATACTTTAGCCAAATTCACCGGTGTTTTTTTTATCAAAACTTATATCGATACCAATAAAATTTTCAATCATCTACCCGGATTAAAAGATACATAAAACTAGACTGACATCTTAATAGAATGCTTTATGCTTACCAAAAAAATCATATTTGCCACCCCCTTAAATGCACCATAACTTATTTTATGTGTTACTTTTACTTTAAACTTTAGTAGAATAGGTACACTATTGGCTCAAATTTAAGAAATAATGTCTGTACTTGTGATAAAGAATATACAAGCGCCTTATAGCAAACAACACTAATAATATACACAAAACTAGAGTTTCACCTCACATCCTACTAAATATGTCTTGGAGTCATTGTGAAACCTACATAATATTCCTGGCTGAAGTTACCTATACTTTCATTATTATTTCGTTGAAAACGCATCATACACTTTTTTCTAATTCTAATCCAAAATAATACCAGAATTAAAATGCAAAATAAAGTTTTTCTGCAAGTTTTAAGGCAAAACGACATCTCTTTTTTTTGACATTGACACTCCCACTCGACTTTTGGGACACAACGCCACGTTCGGAAATCTTTATCTTCTTTTTTTTTATTCACAGTTATTTATGATGTTGATGACTTTTCAATATTAAAGCTCAATAATAATAATCTTTCTTACAAATGTTTTATCTCATCATGTAAACATGAATGTTCAACTGTTTATCTGAAAAATCCCTTAGTTGATGACTTGTGTTGCCATCTATGAAAATAACACTACATTTCGTGTAAGCTACCAGCTACCTATAGCTGTATAATAAATAATAGTATCTGTTTGTTGAAACCATAGATAATTGTTTATAAATCCATCGGAATAATTATGATGAATCATTATTTATGATGGTTAAGAATCTTTGTTACAATTTTAGATATATATATATTTATTATGAATCCTTTTATTGAAATGAGGTAAACAGATCATGTGATTTTACCTTGTCAGTACAACACGTGGAAGTCATAATTGGGTGTAGCGCACAGATGCAACAATCCGACCACATGTGCATGCAACTTCTCAGTACAACTCGTTTGACAGTCGGATCAGCAGCGCAACACGCCTCCAGACAATAGCAATTAGTCATCTTCTGGCAAATTGGGGCCGAAAAATCATGACATGCATACTCCCCATTATTTATATTGTGCCAGACACCGCATAGTCTGCAAATGTCTAAATGGTCCGAAATCACGCGTTGTACTGCATACAGTCCGACACGCTCGAGCGTTTGAACGCGACTTATCAGCTAAGTATTAGATTGTCTGTGGTTTTGTTTACATTGCAACTGGAATAATGTCCGAATCTATTGAAAGTTTTATACGTAAATTTCCCATTATATGGGACAAAAATGATTTTAACTATCGGGACCGAAGGTTAACACAAGAAGCGAAACGAAAATTACTTAATTTATGTAATTCGCGTTCCGAAACCCACTATACTCTTCAATGGTTGAACTATAAAATAAGACTGTTTAAGAACCGTCTAAGTTATAATCTGGTGAGTAAATCATTAGCATTTATCAATCTCTATTTTATTGAGTTCTCGAAATGTCTTACTTTTCATTTCTTTTATTTACACTCATGGTCTCTTAGATTTGATAATCAACGATTACCAATATTTTCCACAGCGCAAACAAAACAAAATAACACACCCCTCTGATAATAATAACAACAACAATCCCAACGAAGACGTTTTAGCTGACGTAAATTCAATCTATTATTCAGAACCTTTTAATACAATTTCGATTGAGCTGGAAAACATAATTCAAAATTCGGTATTTAAAAATTTTTTGTTCGTTTTTTTTTATATAATTATGTTACTGTATGATTTCATAACATTCCTGCTCATTATTTCAATTTCAGACATCATTTAATGAATATATTCAAATTAGCGACGATCAAACATTATTTGATGACTTCGCAATAGGAAATGCCGATGTTGATGATACCCAAGGACTTGATTCTGACTTATTGACGCAAGTAAAACTATGTCTTACATATATATATATATATATTATTATTATTATTATAATTTTTGCGCCTGACATTAATTTATTTATATTTTCTTTTTAGCTTAATTCACCTGATCTCATTTCTTTCCTCGTATCAGTAAGTATAAAAAACCATTTCCGGTTTCATTAAATAATAATGTTTTTGTTTTTTTTTAGCTTTAATTTATTTTTATTTTCTTTTCAGAGTCCTAATCCTGACTTTTCTTGCCCAACTCCATCATTGTCACATAATTCTCCAAATACGAATGTGAATGACAGTTTGATAAGTGATCCCAAACCATCATCACAAAACGATGAAGTTGCTATCCACATACATATACCGGACAACGCAGAGCTTTCTCTTGATCAATTGGTATGTATTCTTAAAAATAATGTGTTTATATTTATGATTAATGATAAATACCAATTAAGTTTTGTTTTTTTTTTCAGAACCTTCTTGATGAAATAGAATAAATAATTTCCATTAGGTATGTACTATCTCTGAACGTTTCCTAAACCCCAAATTTCAAAAGTATTATTTCCAAATTAATTATTCTCTCAATAAGAGTAATATTTTTTTTAATCTCTGACTCAATATAAACATTTCATTGTTCAACTCAACAAACATCTAGAGTAATTTGTAATAAATAGTTTGTCCTTTTTCTATTATTGTTTAAGAATGCTAATAATAATAACTTGTATAATAATGAACTTAAAATTATAAACTTAAATTAGACTTTCTGTCCTTAAACTTAATCTGAATGTCCTACTACTTATATAATGACTAACATTCCTAAGATTAGTGTAGTGTAATATGATACTTGCAATCCATTCTTCAAAATAACTTAATGTTGTATATATATATTTAAATGTTTTTATCGTGTCTCTCTTTCTCGTGATTTCAGAAAATCAATGATGATGATACCGTATCAAATGAAGAATTTAACTTTGTTTCACTCCGATGATTTCAGTGATGACTAACCTCTTTTCCTATATTAGTGTATGGATGATTCTAAATGTAAGTACAGCAAGTATATAATTATAATATGTAGATCTATTGGTTTTATATACCTGTAGTCTCTCTATACAAATTTATTTGAGTTTGTTTGATATCTGTCACCGGAGAGTCAAAAATATTTTTATTTTATTTTACATTCTTTTGATTCTTTCCACATGCATGGAAATATGTTGTATTGATTCTTATACAGGTATACAATTTAAGCAATTTTCAGAATATTTTTAGTAAGCAGTTATTTTTTAAGATTTACCCCGACCTACAGATTGATTAACTTGAAATTGTAAATTCTTTTACTTTAAATGGTACTCAAATGTTATTCCTTTATTTCTATGTATTTATATATTGTGAATACAATTTTGCCATAAAGGAAAATAAATTATATTAATTTTGGTATAAACATCCCCTACCAGCCCTAATAAGGCCTGTTACAGCAACAGTAGCGAGTCTTTATGTTTAATAGAAAACACTTTATTTTATTTTAATTATTTAATATATTTTTTCTTTACCCTGTGAATGTCATTTATGTATTGTTTTATTACCAGTCCTAGCTAGCTAAATTGAATGTTATTGTATGAGCTTTCCTCATACATACTTACTTACAAACTTTGCTACTGTTTACTTCTGGATGGGGATTGGCCTCTAGCTACATAATTATACCATTTTTTTTTTATTGTTAAAAAAAAATTAAATATAATCTTACAAAATCACTCCTTTTCATATGAACATACATATTTTTTTTTGTACAACCCACTACTTACACCTTAACTATACATTGTTTTAAACTTAAATCTAATTTTTAATTTTTATCGATTTCAGTAATAAATGTTCCCGATTAACATTCTGCGCTTCACTTCGCTGCCAACTTATGTAATCTTTAATTGTAAGTATATAAAAATTACTTTCATCAATTGTAAAGCACTTATCTACAATCGTAATAGGAACCTAATGTTAAGTCTCAACTCTACTATACTAAGGTACATGTAGGTATTTACAGGTATATACCATCTAATGATAATAATTTTACGTATAATTTTTAAACATTCTTTAAATAGTGTATTCATAGGTGATCAACTTCTATTTAAACTTTAATATTTTAATTATCTTAATGTAAGAATAGTTCTTATTATCTAATATTCATATCAAATGTTCCCCGAATCAGCTTTATCAATTAGTCATTTTTATAATACCTAGACAAGTGTATAGTATTAAACTTTCCCCGAACTTTGTTTGTGTAAGGATCTACCAAAACATACGCATTCTGATAGAGAACGGCTGCAATAACATACGGTCCCTCATAAAGCGCTTCAAACTTTTTCGTAATTTTTTGCTGAGCATTTGATTTGTTTACCTTTCTAATTTTAACCCAGTCCCCTATTTGATACTGAATCAATCTAAACTTTTGATTGAATTTTGCTTGTCGGTTTTCAGCCGCCTTTTTCAAGTTTTCCCTTGCCTTTTCTCTAATGTCTGCTATATTCCTCGTCATATGTTGTATTACTTCCTTATCAAATGTTAATTCAGTAGGTTGGCCATACATTATTTCACAAGGTGTAAATCCGGTACTATCGTGGAAAGTATTATTATACAAACGTTCTATTTTTGGTAATATTTCCACCCAACTTACATGTCGTTTTTCACAATAAATTCTGAACAATATTCCGAGAATTCGGTTAAATCTCTCACAAATATTTGGCCTAGGGTTTCGAACTGTAGTATACATTGGTTTTACCCCCTTATCCTTCATAAACTCCCTCCATTGACTGCTTATGAACTGTGAACCATTGTCAGTAAGTATCGCTTTTGGATGAATAATT
Organism: Epinotia ramella; assembly: GCA_947578815.1. Taxonomy (NCBI): domain Eukaryota; kingdom Metazoa; phylum Arthropoda; class Insecta; order Lepidoptera; family Tortricidae; genus Epinotia; species Epinotia ramella. The sequence goes on from OX388221.1 coordinate 2,719,750, forward strand.
TTGACAAAGTTACGCATTTTTCCTATTACAGATGACGCTGATGCTTTACGTAATGCATACACCTTAATGAATTTGCTGAAGGAATCCTGAACTACAAGAATGTAAGTCATCCCAAAGCGCCCTGATGGTAAAGGTCCATAAAGATCTGCCATAACTAAATCTCCAATGTCTTTTGTTACTATTGATTGACATGGTCCTACATGTTTTATGTTATCACTTTTGGCCATCTGACATACGTGACATGATCTGACAAATTTTCTCACTTCTCGAGTAATTCCTTTCCAGTAAAATCGGTCCTTGATGTACTTAATCACTTTATACGCCCCCTGGTGTCCCATTTCTAAGTGTACCTGGTTTATTACGTCATTTACTAATATATTGGGTAAATATATAACCCTTTTTTGAGTGTCATGGGGAGTAAAATATAATACTCCATTTTCCAATGAACATTTTTGAGTGATCCTTCCTATCCTATCTGAGCAATCGTTATTCTCTAATCTTTGCAATAATTCGTCTATTTCCAAATCATTTCTTTGTAATTCTTTAATTTTTTTCAATTTGTTGATTAAATCCTTGTTTGGTTTCGTTTCAGTATACAAAATTTCAGGTAATCGTACTTTGTCCTCCTGTAACAAGTCTGTTTGAGGCGGATACCTAGACAGTATATCTGCGCCTATATTTTCTTTCCCCTTAATGTGCTCGACCTTATACTGAAACTGTTCCAGATAATGAACCCAACGAATAACCCTTGCATTGTACAATTTCCAGTTCTTTACAAATGTTAAAGCTTTGTGATCTGTTTGAATTATCACTTTTGATCCACGTAAATACGTTTCAAACTTTTCCAAACACTGAATTATAGCGTAAAATTCCTTTTCTGTGACTGTATAATTCAACTGAGCCCCTTTCAGAGACTTGCTATGAAATCCCAGGATCCTCATATTTCCATCTTTATCTAATTGATATAATACGCCTGCTAATCCTATTCCGGAGCAATCTGTCTGTAAATAGTACGGTTTTCTAAAATCAGGATGGTGTAATTGAATCACGTTTATGAAACTTTCTTTTATTTTTTCAAAAGCTTCCTGTTCCTTTATCCCCCAACGCCATGAAACATTATTTTTTAATAACTCACACAGAGGTTGTATGTATTCATTATAACTCGGTATGAATCGCCGGTAAAAATTGCATAATCCTAAAAACGCTCTTAGTTGTTTGATTTTTTTTGGAACCGGAAAATCCTGTATGGCTTTAATTTTTTCCGGGTCTGTTTTTATTCCGTCTGTAGATATTATATATCCGAGCATTTTTACTTCCTTGCACATAAACTTGCATTTTTCTAAATTACATGTTAAACCAGCCTTTTCCAATTTCCCCAGTACTATATTGATGTGTTCTAAATGCTGTTCAAGTGATCCAGTGGTTATAATTGCTAAGTCATCCAGGTAATTTACGCAAAATTCGCGTACGTCATGTCCTAATATCTTATCCATGCTTCTACAGAAACTGCCCACAGATGTCTTAAGTCCTTGTGGCAATACGTTGTAAACATATGATTTGCCGTTAAAACTAAAACCGGTATATTTTTTGCTATCTTGTGATATTGATATTTGAAAATAGGCATTGTTTAGATCGATAACGCTGATAAAATTCGCGCCATGAAAGGAATTCAAAACGTCCAATTGTGAAGCTGGCTTCTCTGTTTCCGCGATCATGTATTTATTTATTTCCCTCGCATCCAATAAGATTCTAATTGTCCCATCCTTTTTCAAAGTAAACGTTAGTGGACTGCAATATTCCGTTTGAGATCTACTAATTATACCCTGTGATTCTAATTCTAACAGTTTATGTTCAACCTTTTCCCTGTATGCATATGGTATCGGATATGACTTTTTTACGATTGGTGTATGTTTTTCCATTTTAATGATGTGCTCATAACAATTTGCTCGCCCCAATTTTGAATCGAACAAATTCTTGTATGTAGCCAATAGTGACTCTAATAATTGCTTTTCGTTCTCTTGTAAAGATATTCCTGTCTTGTAAGAAGAGTTTGCCTTAGATTCTTGCATTTTTTCAACACAGCGTTGATTTCCCAATTCTATTTCCTCCTCTCGCTTATGAAACGGTACCCAAACCTGGATGTCTCTATGCTGAATGTTTACCCCGCTTTCATTTTTCTTTAGTTTTATTAAAACTTCGTGTTCTTTAAGCCAATCAAACCCTAGTATTAATGGAAAGCTTAAGTTGGGAATAACTACGAAATTTACATCCATCATTATATTGTTTATACCTACAGGTAATAAAATCATTTGCTTTATATCTTTACTTTTATGTCCCGACGCTGATTTGATTTGAAATGGTTTTATTGGAATTACGGGTGTTTCAGGGTATTTTTGCCGTAACTCCTCCCACAATTCAAGAGAAATGCACGTTATATCGCTCCCAGTGTCCAATAAGGCAACAATATCATAATCTCGTACTCGAATGATTATCTCTGATTTAAATGAGGTTTGTTCTACATTCTCATTTACTTCTTCAAATACCGAAGTTACTAATTGATCTCCTAATAAATGAGCTTGCTCCCCTTTTAACTTTAAAGTGTTAACCACATCGGTAAGACCTAGTACAGTCACCTTTTCTAATCTACTATACCCTAATCCCTCGCCTAGCTTTCCACTAGTCACTTTTATATCTAATGGAAACCGCAATCCCTTATCATTAATTCCTAATAATTGACCTGGCACCCAATTCATTAAATTCATCATCCTTAAAACTTTGCCCCTATTGTCAAAAGCTGATCCGGGGTCCATCTGGATAGCCTGAACTAGTTTTCCGCCTCTTCATCTTGAATTATCGTTGTTACGTTTCCTTGACCATACGCCTCCGGACGTCGCCAATTTCCATATTGAGTCTGTTTTTTCGTTTTATCAGGTTTTGCTGAATTGGTGCTGTTGGATTGCTTGAATTCCTGTTTGTTCACCTCGTCCATTGACCTGAGGAACTCGGCGGTCTCCAATATTGTTTTCGACTTAGAGGTAATAAAACTCTGCTGTACATATCGTGGAAAATGCCGAATAATGTCAGAGATCAGCTGTTCTTCGGACATGGAATAACTGAGCATTTTAGTCTGGCCTACTATTTTTATAAAATAATTTGCCATCAAAGGTTCCTTAATCCTTTCCCAAGTGCCATGTACAATACTGCGCCTTAACTCATTTTGCTCGTAACTGCCCCAATATGATTTCAAAAAGTCCGATTTGAAGTCAGCTACGCTATTCCATCTGTCTTTATATACCCGAGCCCAATCTCTAGCTGCTCCTTCTAGACACTCAATTGCTGTCTCAAGCTCGTGTCCGTCTGTTGCCACTTTCATTAGATATATGTCTAAGTCCTCCAAGAAGGTCACCGGGTGTGTCGGCGTTTTACCAAACTTTGGTCGGTCCACGTTAACATTTTTTATGTTGTAGATAACGGTCCTTTTCTCTTCTACATTCGGTTGTACTACTTCCGGGTTTGGTTGGGTGACGACGGCCTCACTTCTATTGTTCGTACTGGTGACTTGTTCCTGCTCGCCTCCTGCGCCTCCAAGCACTGGTTGTAATTCGCCTCTCAACTGCCCTAAAGCCGCAGTCATCTTTTGTTCTGTTCGTTTTAGCAGATTGTAAAATAATCCTTTTCCAGTATTTTGCTTTTTTGTCACTCTCCTAGCTGGCTTCCTGCGACGTTCTGTATTTTCAGCCCGTTCAGCCTCTTTCAATTTTGCCGTCGCGATACTCCTCCTTGTTGGTCTAACCATCTTGATCTCGTTTGTAACCACCTTCTATTGTATACAAAATTGTGAACACATATGTAAACACAAACGTCTACACATATGCGCACTAAACAGAATAAACGCCCTCACGCCCCCTATAGTTTTAGACTCAAGACCCTTCGTTCATAAAATTGAAAATGACGCCGTATGCATCACACATTCACATACTTTTGTATATATTTTTTCAGATGAAGATATAGCTCTACGGCAGAGCAACGAGAACCCGCGTAATGCAACGTTAATGCAAACAAACACACGATCCGGCCTGCAAAAACTTGCCACCGCAGCCCACGAACGCGTGAAACTCCAGAGAACCCTATATAACTATTATTTGCATTAACTATTCGCTGTAATTACAAAGGTGTATCAATAAATCATACTATTTGTTGCGTTCAAGTTACTAGTAGGAAGAGTCAAAATCCAAATATGCACACATTTCCATTCCACGCCAGCAAAATGTAGCCCAAGAAAGGCTACTCCTGGTCTTCGCAAATGTAACAAAAGCTACTTTGTGACCAAACATTATGTAAATCCAGCGTCACGACAACAAAATGTACCTAAAAATATGTAAATCCAAGTCACGGCAACAAAATGTACCTAAAAATATGTAAATCCTGGTCACGGCACCAAAATGTACCTAAACAGCTGTTCAATCCTGTTCAAAATATAACTAAACAACTACTTCAAACGCTAAATTAATGTATTTACCTACTGAATATAAATAATTAAAATTAACTTGAATTTGGCCAATAGATCGTCTAGTGTCTACGTTGTGTACCGAGCAACCTAAATTCTTTTATGTGTAGCAAATTAGACTTTGACTCCTCCCTACCTACTCAACCCTACGTTCATCCTACTGTATCCTAGTTCAAAACGTTAATTATGTAATAAATAAAATTTGTTTTTGGTTAATAAACCCCAACCAGATCCTACCGTGGCCGGTTAACGTAATGGTAGCTTTATTAATATTTTCTCAACATGTAATATCCTCTTAAAACAAAGCCTTTGTTTCTTTATATACCAAAACATTGCCTCAATTTATAATCATACCATCAAATCAGATAACAGACCAACCTAGCTAGCTAATTGTTTATTATTATTATTGTATGGAAGATTCTCTTTCATCCATACTATGCTACCATTTCCGCCTGGATGTGGGTCTGGCCATCTAGCTAATTAAATACCCATTTTATTATATTTTGTTTCTAATAGGTAATCCTAACATGTTTAATAAATTTACCTGTGCTTCGTACCTAATTTCTGATGAGAAGAAGCACTCAACAAACTCATCAGACCTAACAGTTGAATATTATTTCCTTCAAGGAAAATTATGTATTAAGGCATTATTCCACCCTTTACATAGAGACTAATGTATCCATTAAATTCCTATAAACCTGCTATAGTGAAGATATTTGTAATACTGAGGTATACCGTCCATTAAATATGAAATATTGAACCTGAAGTTTACCCTAAGTAATGAGTATATTCCACCCGTGATAATTCGATACCTTAATATTAGACATAATGGACTGCTCCGCTTGCCATTAGCCTAGAATCATTTCATCTTTCTGAAACAATTCTGATATCCTAATCATAACTGGAAATATAACATCTTGATGACAATAAGCAATATGACGATTACACCTTTAATATTTCATATGTAATAAAATACGGAACCCAATACTACTGATCCACACACAATAACGAATTCCTATTCAGTTACTCATAATTGCAATTAAACCTTCAAATAAATGTTATTTGATTTGTAAACCTTCATTCTAACTATCCTTCCCTAAGAATAGTATTCCTAATACCCTATGACGGTGTTTGACTCTATACCTAAGCCTACCTACCACTAAATCCTATACTACTGTATGCAAAACTCCCATCATTACTTTTATTTACGTTATGTGATGTGTATGTTCTAAGCTAGCTAGGGATCTAAGCTGTAAATCGTTCGGAAGGCTAGTCCGAGAATGCAACCTAGAGCCTGTGTAATGTACATTTCACAACGTGTCCGTGGACTTAAGGGTTCTGTGAAATGCACGCCCTATTTTATAACATATAAATATATATCCAATAAAAGAACAAGCCTTAAGCACACACAAGACCTCAACGAGTGGATAACAATCCTAGCGATCGACTTATGGGAAATGGCGATCTTCTCGCTTCAGCCTGTGGCCAACCTTAAGACGAGTGAGAGGCCCATCAAAGATAGGCTACACCATCTGTGCAAATAAAAAAGATGGTGCCAGGCTTCTCTCAAACCTGGCCTACTACTAACAGGATCCCGAAGTATACTTCCTTGTCACCGTAAGGGGAAATGCACTTCGTTAAGTTGACCATGCAACTAAGACTTTGATCTGGTTCGAAATAATAATAAAATCATCTAAAATAAACTCAAAATCTAACAGAAAGTGAAATAATTCATTACTACGCAACATAATTGCACAATACTGAACCTTAGAATAAACTCAGATTCTAATAAGTAGTGGAATAGTTCAATACTATGCAAAGCAATCGCACAATATTGAACCTTCCCGCCACCACAATAATGTATCTACGAATGTTTACGTTATGAATTTAGGCTCGACCCAGAATCAATGACAATCCGAGAGTTCGCTAGAGAAAGAATGAATACGTCTACTCGGTGCGCCGGTCTTATATACACTAAAAAGGGCTGAAACGCTTTAAATGCATGATCCGCATTAAACGCTTGATGTGCTTGACGTAAACGAAATAATACCTTACCATCATTAACTTAAAGTTTGTTTTCAATCGTGCCGCGTACGTATTTATTCCCTATTGGAACCAACTTTACTCATTACGCAGTGTTTGCGCCAGCTCCGTAGCGGCAACACGTATTTAGTTTACTGAGAAATATGAAAATATTACGTTTTGTTACGTAGGAACGTCGATTTAACTATTTACTATTATATTCTATTCAGGTGCCCATATAATTTCGATTCATACCAAATGATGATGATGATTAATGTATTAACCCTTATTATATTGTATTATTCCTTCATTTAGCATTCATTAAAGACCATAATAGCGCCATAGGCATAGTTCTAGTTACAGGTTATTGCCCTTGCCTTTTGACGACCGGTTAGCCTAGTGGGTAGTGACGCTGCCTACGAAGCTGAAGGTCCTGGGTTCGAATCTTCACTTTATGTCGAAGTGTCATGGCTTAAATTGGAATGCAGTGAAATCCTCTCAGTTCAACGTTTTAGTACCTTATTTTTGTAATGTTTCAATATTTATAAGTTTTAATGCTAAAAAGGACTAGGTACTTAGTTAATACCTTTGACCAAAGCTGTATTTAGAGATTAGTTATTAATGATGAAATTCCTCGTGTCGATAAAAAATAATACTAAATACAACGATACTATCGTGTACAATTTTCCATTACCTACTTAAGCATGTTCAATGTATCATTATGTTAACCTTTAAATCGCGGCAGTCTTTAGTTTTGCCGCAAATATACCATCTCTTTTACAATAACATACAAGCGCCACTAAATGAAATTCACTATTGTCTCTATCGTTACATTTTCAACTTTATTTCTAGGAGTTAAACCTCCAATCCGCCCGACGGAGTCTCATTCAGATGCTGGATGATTTCGAGGCAACAGACTGCTCTCGCTGTTGCCACATCAAGTGCAGATGTGAACAGCCCGAACCTACACCACCCGGGTCTGTGGAACCAACACCTGGTCATTCTTTGACTGGAGGCATACCTGCCGTGTCTCTGACGGTATCAGCACCTGGGCAGTCACTGGGTGGAGGCATACCGGTCGTGTCTCTGACGGGATCACCACCTGGGCAGTCACTGGGTGGAGGAATACCGGCCATGTCTCTGACGGGACCAGCACCTGGGCAGTTATTGGCTGGAGGCATACCGGCCGTGCGTCTGACTGGACCAGCACCTTGGCAGTCACTGGGTGGAGGCATACCGGCCGTGTCTCTGACGGGACCAGCACCTGGGCAGTCATTGGCTGGAGGCATACCGGCCGTGCGTCTGACTGGACCAGCACCTTGGCAGTCACTGGGTGGAGGCATACCGGCCGTGTCTCTGACGGGACCAGCACCTGGGCAGTCATTGGCTGGAGGCATACCGGCCGTGTCTCTGACGGGAACAGCACCTGGGCAGTCTTTGGCTGGAGGCATACCGGAAGTGTCTCTGGCGTGGCAAACACCTGGCCAGTTTTTGACAGGAGCTTCACTGTCCCAGTCTGAGAGCGGATCAACACCTGAGCAGTCTTTGAGTGGAACTACACTGTACCAGTCCGAGAGCGGATCAACACCTGGGCAGTCTTTGTCTGGAGCTACACTGTCCCAGTCTGAGAGCGGACCAACACCTGGTCAGTCCATGACTGGAGTCTCACCGCCCCTGACTGGTAGCGGACAGTACACTGACGCTCTTATGTCACCGCCAGGTAAGATCATTGGTTTTTTAATTTTTTTTGTTTCGTCATTGACTGAGAGTAAAAAATAGCAAAAAATCGCTGCACGGACTAAAACTCTGTTAGAATAAAGGTTGTAGGGTTTGTTATGGTCATAAAACTCTCTTTATCAAATTTGTAATTAAAAATGCTACTATTTACTCTCTATTTTTTTTACGTACAAGCTTTTATTTAACTTGCACTAGTTGTATAAATATAAGTTCGGTGATACAGGCCCGGCTACACGCAGCGACTTGCATGCACAAACGGACGTTGTAAAAAAGCGCCATTTGTGCGGTTTACCGTTAAGACGGCAAGTACGGTACGGTACAATTTTTTGTTGCACAAGCAAATTGGAATTTGCGCAAGTATGATTGAGCGTGTAGCCGGACCATAACGTAGGTAATGTTCCGGCATCAACGTGCTGAAAGGAGAAGGTGTTCATGGCAACACCTAAAGTGCACAAAATAAACCCGTCCCTTCCGGGCTTATCAAAACCCTTTCGCCGAGTAGTAAACTAATGTGCAAAATAAAGTACAGTCTGCATCGAGGGCCCGTACAGTTTTTTTGTTACAGAAACTTGTTTTCTTACTAAACTTTAATTCTTCCACAGCTATCGCCCTGCCTCGTCCCGACTTCAGAACCAGCAGTGAAACCAACGACCTGCCCGTCAAAGACGTCGAGTCTTGGGTCCGCGCGAGCACTCCCAACCCTGACAAGACTGACTCCCCGGGCTCCAAGCCTTATGCCTACCTTGCCAATTTCTCCTGGCCACCAACCCCTAGGTCTGTGTGGAATGATTACAAAAACAAAATCAATACGCCGGAGATCAATACAGCTACGACGAGCCAGGCTGGAAATGTACAGGACTTTTTTAAATCGTTCAATGCAAATATGTACTGTATCGGTGCGAAGCATGCTCACGCTCAGAATAGGGCGTTAATGCAGAAGTTGAAGTATATGGCTGTTAAGCAGCCAGAATATAGTTACTTCTGAATAGAAAAGGACAGCTAGTATACCTTTATAACGAAACAAATTATTTAATTAAACATTATTGTTTCGTTATAAAGGTATTGGTAAGGCGCTGGTGTACATTATAATGTACACCGGCGCCATCTCTCTCGCTAATCTGAAACTATCTGATGTGGTTCGATTGGGATGGAGCGGGCGTATAGCTCGCCCATTAGAGTAGTGCCGAGGCGGTGAATAAGTCTAACAAGAGGATACAGAGAGGACGCTAGTCTTAGCGGGAATGTAATTGAAAAATATACAACTTCCGTCACTGTCCTCGTAGCTCAGTTGGTAGAGCAGTCTAGCGTCAATAGAAAGGTCGCAGGTTCGAATCCTGTCGGGGGCTACAGACGAAGATGGTTTATTTTCCATTATATTCTTTCTCTCTGTATCATATCGTTAAAAAATAGATGTGGACAGTATTTGATTATATTTTGCCATAAACAATTACTTACCAAATTGAGCTGTCAAAGATATAATATGTTTTTTTTTGTAATTTCCTAATTTAACCATTATAATATGTGCTAAGATTGTTTTTAGAGTTTGGGGATTGTTCTAAAATATAATTTGGAAATTAGCCAAGAAAACCAAACTGCGTTCGTACAGTCGACAACACAGCTAACTGACCATACCGTGAAAACCTAGAACCTTATTACAATGCACTTAAGGTGAGATTAGATTTCCGATGGTCAGTTAGCTGTGTTGTCGACTGTACGTGACTGACTAAGAGCATTTTTCAAAATGTTAGCACACATTATACGAAAAAGTGTATCTTTCCTTCTTTTCTTGTTAGTGGTGTTAGTGATATTAACTATACCCAATCACAATATAGTTTTTTTTATATAAGTTTTTTGTGAATGCTAAACGATGGATTATTACCAAAAATAATCAAGATAATGTAAAAACAACATTACAACTATTAAAGTATATCGTAACGTTTACATCCTAGGTAAAAAAGCTGCCTAGTGGTTCAGGCATGCGACTATCAAGCGGCGGTTGTGGGTTCGAATCCTGGCTCGTACCAATGAGTTTTTCGGAACGTATGTACGGAATATTTACCGTTAGCTTTTCGGTGAAGGAAAACATCGTGAGGAAACCGGTCTAATAAGGTCTAGTTTTCCCTCTAGGTTGGAAGGTCAGATGGCAGTCACTTTCGTAAAACTAGTGCCTATGCCAAATCTTAGGATTAGGTGTCAAAGCGGACCCCGGGCTCCTTTAGGGGCACTACCGGGAATAACGCTGGGAGGGTGATGCTGATGACATCCTAGGTAAAAAAATGATTAAGAAATGCTCGTTCGTTTTTATTTGTGTGACAATTAGACATTGTATAGATTTAAGGTTTGTGTGTTGTATGCAAATTATTTTTACGAAAATAATAATTACAACGGTGGCTTATAAGGCATAACCTTTTACCAAGGCCATTAAAATAAATTGGTGAAGATTGATTATGATCGTCTTTAAATCACATCCGACAAGGCCGATTTAAGAAGGTAAAGAAATATAAAACTAATAACTTCCGTTTAACTTAATGTGTGAAAATATGTTTACCTAGCATTTAATTTCGGTGAGGTAGGGCACAGCGAAATGTCATCCCGCTCGAATTTGGAGCAGCGCAACTGGGGAAGTACCTCCGCCTTGCAGAAGACCACAGCCATAATAACACTACTACTTGCTCTGTAGTAGTGTTGTGTTCCTGGAGGTGAGCAAGGTCGCCAGAGCTCCCGAGGATGCGTTGTGTTGAGAGCGAGGGAATTTGTTCCTTCAGCTGTCAACACGGCGAATCCTCAAACATATCAAGGGTCAGCAACGCCCATGTTACTCCTTTGGAGTTGCATGCATCTATAGGCTGCGGTGTCCGCTTACCATCAGACGGGCCGCACGCTTGTTTGCCACCGTCGTTGTATAAAAAAAATGAAAAATTTAAGTGCGCACTAATTATAAGAATATTTGTACGAGTCAACACTTTACTGGATTTGTGTTCACGATTTCAAAGTCATAATTATTAATCATAATTAATAAATCAAATGAAGAGGAGTGTCAAAAGACTGTTACTAAGGTAATCACTTTAGTACCAAATAAGATAATAAAATAACTAGGGGAAAGTCTAAAATGAGTCGTGAATAAGTTTCTGTCAAAAAATTCAGTTTTGGTACAAGCTTTTATTGCCGACTGTACTTTTCTGTATACCGTCATCAACTACTCATTGAGACGATTCTAAGGAGCCCAAAGTCGATGGGGTTATGTAGTTTTATTACGTAGTTCCTACATACTACGTCATCATAATATTGCATTGTCACGCGATTTGCATATTCGTGCAAAATTTCAACTCAATCGGAAACCAGGAAGTGGATCAAATTTAACTTGCAGGATTTGATTACAGACAGACAACTGACAGGTGCAAGTCAATAAAAGCTTGTAACAAAAACCACAAAATATATGTACATAGGTTAAGGTAAATACTAGTTATGTGAATGTGTTTAATTATATAAAATTGTAAATGTAATATTTTATCATACTGAGGAAATTCCAATTGGTTTTACCAACCAAGGTCTGTATTTTTATGATTGCAATATTTTTCCGAAAATGTGGAATATTAATGGAGTCAATGTTTTTTTTTTTTAATTACTTTTTGACCCGTATCATTGAATGATTGCTTAAAATAATATTTTGTGTGTAATAAAATAAATATGGTGTCATATGAATGTTTTCTTTTTATTTCCTTACGTAACCTTATTCTATCTTTAGATAAGTACTGTAGACGAAAAACCGTATCAAAGCAAAGGTAATATATACAAACACTATTAAAACTGAACCTTAGCAACAAAGAATTAAGGTCGAATTTCAAAGCAGAATTTTAAATAAGATAAGCCCACATTTTTTAAAATAAAAGAAAAAATTGAAAAATTTAATGCTCCGAGCCGGATTCGAACCGGCGACCACAGGCATTCATGGCCCGTCACTACTAACCAACTGAGCTATAGGAACAATCCGGTTCGGGCACCAAATTCTTCAATCAGTTCCTTCCTACAACGCCTTAGGGAGGCGTGTAGCGACATCTACCAGAACACTTAGGCTTCTTAACGGCACCAACGAGCAAGATAAGCCCGTTTGAAACAACGTCATATATCACTACGCTCAATAAAATGCAAAATGTGACAAATGTGTCTTTTTTATATTATGTTCACTATTATACTGGAAATCGATTTAGCAGCAAATATATCGACTACTCGGTATAATAAATTCGGTACAAACCATTGACGTATAATACTCAGGACGAGCTATATAGGTACCTACGTGTTGCCACAACGAGGGACGGAAAGCAGCTAAATAAAGAGCACGTCTATCATGGGATTTTCTTGCACTGTACCTCTTGTTCTAAGTGTTCTAATAAGAGAGAGACGGATAGTGCGAGAAAAATCGAGAGCTCGCGCGCCGTCGCGTGATAGCCATGCAGGCCTTATAAAATCGCTGATGGCTTACCATAAACAACCTACATAATTTGGGCGGGTACCGTCAAACAGGCCTACTTTGCCACCAGGGGGAACTTTGCCCAAAGAGCAACTTTTAAACAAATCCGTTAATGTAGAAAAATTCAAAAGGTTGGTGGCAACACCACTATTTTTAGTAGAAAATAGGTTATATCTGTGGTATTACTACGCATCGCCTTGGCGTCTTACTCCATTCAGTAACGTGTCGGAACTGGTCGAGTGAGGTGTGCGATTTGGCGGGCCAATTCTTGCGGAAGTGTTAGTGCTATTAGTACAAAATGGGGAAGCCTCAGGTGAGTGAATCTTCTACTTGTAATAAAATAAGAACTATATATCGTTTTTATTATAATTTTATCTGGATATACTTATTACAACAAAAGTTATTATGCTGGGCAATGTTACGTAGTATTCTGCAACCTATGAGTGTAAACATTGCCCAGCCTCAAAAAAGGCTTAGGGTTGTAACCTTCATCATGTTTACCTGATTGCGCTAGTAAAGGAAGGTTATGTATTTCATTTATGTAGGGTGTACGGTAAAATATATTTATATTAATCTGTCGAGTTTTAGTAGTAGGTATGCATAAACGTGTGGTTGTGTGGTTTGACGAACGGTTTAGCCTAGTGACCCTGAAGGTCCTGGGTTCAAATCCCGGTAGGGGCATGTATGTAAATCATTTAACCTGGTTACACATATCAATGACGATGAGTAAAATATCTTGTTAGGCTACGAGAAATAAAAAAAATACCCGTTGCACTCTTATTAAATTTCGATCAGAGTAGAAAATTTGTTGAACCCGCGACCTCTGGGACCCGTCCATATCGTCCTACCGACCGTCCGTCCGTCGTGCTCGTGGCGAATAATTTTTCAATTTTCCATTTTGATCAAAATTCAGAATTTCGGTATCGGACTGCTTAGTAAATAATTTGATTAAAAGTTGATTTTTGTTGAAATAATCTGTTTTATTTTTTGGTCGTGTGAAAAAACGGCACAAAAAACCACTACTAAAGATTAAGTCAAAAGTGACAACCCTAACAGTTTCAAACTGCTTGATGCGACTTGTATAAAGAGCAAAATGCCTATGTAACATTGCCCACCCATATTTCTCACGACTTTTCAAGTTAAGACTAGGATGATTAAATGGAACGCCAAAATTACCCGAGATTTCGCACTGATCCTTGTCTTAACGTCATAAGAGCTATAGTTACGGAAATAATTGACATGGGCAATGTTAGCTAAAGTCCAGATAACTTTGCCCGCGATGAAAATCGTTAAAAAAATAGGTTAAATATTGGTTTAAAAATATATTCTCCTAATGAACGCATGTATGTGTCTACAATAGATGCACTTATGCCAAAAAACCGAATCCAGCCATGGAAAAAAAATGAGAAATTCGTGTTTTTCTGAAAAAAGCGGGCAAAGTAGGCCTGTTTGACGGTAATGGTTTATTTGCCGCTCAACTTCATGCTACATCAATTCGGCAAAAAACAAAAGTCGAACTATGACAAGGACAACGAATGATTTTATCGATTTTTGACAAGTTTTGAATCGTATCTCTATCTACTTTTGCACTACATGGCAATCGGTTCTTCAATCTTTTATATCCATTTTTGTCAACCGGATTTTGAAAGAATTGTATGATTTTTTAGACATTGTCTAAAAAAACACCAATTTCGTATCTCTATTGACGTGAAAGATCTAACATACGAAATCTACATATTTGGGTTCGTCTATGACGTATCTAAAAACGTGTCTAGGGTTTTCATTTTAAACTAATTAACACAAAAGTTATGGCCAGAAAACCAGTTTTTTGGCCTAAAATTGTTCAAGTTTGATGCAAAATATCTCAGAAACAATGAATATAATATATATATGGGATAATATATTGCTTAAAGCCGTTGTTGTTAACATAATAAGCTACAAAGAACATTAGAAAACTAAGGGATTCAGATCTAAGGTCATTGGCGTATGGGAGCCCCTTACCGTGTTTTTGTGTTATATACTACCTATAAGTTTTGTATATTTATATGTATGTTAGTCTTTAAGGTATTTGTAAATATGGGCCGGGCCTTGTTGCCTGACTCAGATAAAAAATAAAAAATGTGCTATCTTTCTTACATCTCTCCCTGGTCCGTAGTTCATGTCTGATGGTCGTGATCATGGTGGACAGCAAGGCTGGAACGTTCAAATTGTTTCCGTCGTCTCTTGTCGGTAGCAATGTTAGCGACAGTGTATAATGTCGGTGTGTCTGGATTCTTTGGTTGGTCCGTCCATCTAGTTAACGGCCTCAGGGTCTTTTCCTCTCTGTGTTCCTAACGATGCCTAGCTTTTCGAGGCTCATATACTGCCTTCATAAGCCAAATAGCGCTATCTCAAAATGAAACGTCATTGGAACATGCAATTTAAAATCTATGTCTAATGACCAGGGAGCGTATATTTCATGCCGATGACAGGCGTATGACGTCAAGCTACATACAGGATGGAAAAAGTTTGAAAAGAGCAACGGCATAACGAACGTTTATTTATCCGTACCCAATAATGGAAAATGTGATTAATCAATGATTAATCACTGTTATCTAATCAACCTCTTCCGTTTAAGTAGATCTAATATATTGACACTTGAGACGGACATTGAAAGAACTTTATCTGACATTGTCACATCAAAGTTTACTCTTTGTCACAAATAGGAGACATGCGGAAACAACATTTCAGTTAAATTTAATAAGATCAGGAAACTTAATGCTTTGCTAGTGGCCTAAGTCTCCATGGAGGCTATAAAATTATTGTGCCAAATAAATCCATGTTTAGTTATAGATAATAAACAAATTTATTGTTCCTGCTGTCAGCCAAGTTTGCCACCAAAAGCAAGCAACATCAAATTACACTTGCAAACAATAAAACACAAAGAACATGAGGAACATAAAGAAACACAGTTTGATTTTAACATGGACTTGACCAATTTCATGATAGCATCGATAGACACGTTGTTGTGGCCTATAAGTAATTAAAAATAAAATAAAATATTAGTTACTAAATACGTTTACGGTTACTAAGTCGTGTCACTTCGTTTTTTGAATCATCCTGTGTGTTTATATGAATACGTCATTATGACGAAACCGGCATGAAATGTACGCTCCCTGCTAATAACATATTTAACTGACATATAATTTTGAGATAGCGCCATTTGGGCACAGCAGTATATGAGATATTAATTAACTGAAAGAAATCGAATGAAACGATTTAACTTTGAAGTTGAGAGAGAGAATATTAGTTTGAATATTATCATGGTACCTAGTTCTATTGCATCTTTCCAATCTGAACGCTGTTTTCATCTATTTTACTATTTAAAAAGTCATTGTAAAATGAATCATATGACGAATGCTCAAGACTTATTTTAGCATGAACTACGTTACTTTACAAATCAGTAAATCGAATGAGGGTAGTTCTAAATACGAATGGAACATTCAAATAATCCGTTCGTTAATTGACAAAGGACAGCGCTTGCGTTCGCGCAGCGGCCAATAATTATTCAAAATTTATCGAAAATTATTAAGAATTATCATTATTTTATTACATTAGACTAATTAAAGTCTAGATTACTTAGTGTACTAGTGTATTATATATTGTGGTGTGTTGATTTAATTGCTGTGAACAAGGTAAGTTTTGTAGATTTCAGATTACGAAAAACGGATGAATAAATCCAAATAGATTTTGAGCTACTTCTAGTGGTTGGGTTGGTTTCACATTTGGCAAGCATTATGCAGATCTAAAATGACTATAATATAATAAAATACTACTAGACATAGGTTTTTATTAAATTATTGATGAACAAGCAGTAACCTTTTTTTAGTCTTTTTTATATACTTAATTCTTATAACAGCCACTGAGAAGATTGCATACGGCTCACTGGCTTTTAAGGTGTGTATCTAATGATTTATTCTATTTAAAGAAATCTTGTAAAGTATTTTGGTGGTTCCTAACTGAAGCTGGTCGCGTAGATATAGGTACTTGAGATGATTTAAGTTACCAAATTGCTTCAAAGTATGCCATTCAAAAAGTGACAACCTCACAATGAAAAAGATTCAAATTCCAATGACAATTTTATGAAAAAGTCAGTCGCATTAAATAATCGCAAATGACAAAGCGCAGTGACCTCACATATTATAATAAGTATGTAATGTGCAGTGATCGTAACTTTTGTTGCATTTTTGGTGCAGCGTTGTTAATTGAATTGGTACAGACAATATCAATCAAAATTGTTAATTTCATAATCAAAAATCAATCAAAATTGTTATTTTATTTAGTTTCACCTGTCCCGTTGTTTGTCTGTAATAAAATCTTGCAAGTTAAATTTGACCCACTTCCCGGTGACCGATTGAGCTAAAATTTTGGGTAAGTACGAGTAAGTATAGTTTGGATGATAATGCAATATTATGGTACCATCGAGCTGATCTGATGATGGAGACAGAAGATGGCCATGGGAATTCAGTACTTAACCGACTTGACCCCGTTGAGTTTGGGCTCGTTAGAATCGCCTTAATGAATAGTTGATGATGGTATACAGAAAAGTACAGTCGGCAATAAAAGCTTGTACCAAAAATGAATTTTTTGACAGAAACTTGTTTAAACGTTATTAACTCTAATTAAACATTAGGATTGAAACTCTTTACACCAATTCCGTTAACACTACGGTGGACCAAAAATGCTACAAAAGTTACGATCACTAGTAAATTGTACTGTAATTAATGTGAATATTGTGGGTCGCGATTTTTTGTTTACATACTCTTTCACGGTATAGTTGCTTTGCACGTCGAGATGAATACGTAGAAATTAAATTCATAATAATCGTCATCAACTTAAATATATACGTCAGATAGAAAACAACCGTACATGTGCGTAAACATTTTCAATATTATTATTGTAAACACAAACCATATAAGTAACAATTTTACTCAGTTCTTGTCGGGTTTCAATATGGTATTTTATTTAGTAGTAATGACTTTAAAATGATAATTCAAATTCATTTATTTATTTCCGGTAGGTAACTATGACTCATACATTATACATTGCACATTGGCTAATAAATATAATACATTATAATTGATACATTGTATTAGATCGTTAAAAAATACCAAGTACAAATAAAAATGTAACAATTTAACATAATACAATACAATTAAGATTTAAAATACAATTAAAATTCAAGAATTTTATAAGACAGCGTGGACGTGCCTATAAAATACAAAAAAAAGGCTTAAAGTGTTAGTGGAATCGAAAGCAGGTCATTAGTAATTAGACAGAATAACTTTACATTATTAAAAAAAATTAACACGTCGACACATCAAGTATAGAACAACTACTTACTTACCTCGACATGAAAACTTTCGAAGCGACTTCGACTTTCTTTACATCAAATCAAATCAAATCAATCTCATCAAATCGGATGACCCGTTTGCCAGCTACGAATCCACAGACATACAGGGCGTCCCACGGCGATGCCACATGGAGGGAAAGTACCTTAAATATCACAGATAGCATATTTTGCTGAAAGAAGACTTCATTTTATTTTTAAAACTTAGTAAAGTTGCATTCATACTTTTTAAATTTTTTTAGAAAAAAAATGTATGGAAAAAAAATTTCGCGTCAAATGAAAAAATTAATGGCCTTCCTTTTGTTTCCAACACTATGTTATTTGGCAAAAAAAAATATTCTCACATTGACGCCTTTCGATCGGTATGACAAAGCTACTTAAGGTATTTTTTTTCTCGTGTAGCGGGTTTGATTCCCGGTTTAACCATGAAATTATTTAAAATGCAATTCAACTTGTTTTTTTAAATCGAAATAATGCCTTCTTTCAGTAAGATGTTCATTTACAATAATTAAGGTACTTTTCCTCCAATGACGCGAATTTTATTTCCATACATTTTTTTTCTAAAAAAATTAAAAAAGTATGAATGCAACTTTACTAAGTTTTAAAAATAAAATGAAGTCTTATTTCAGCAAAATAGGCTATCTGTGATATTTAAGGTACTTTCCCTCCATGTGGCATCGCCGTGGGACGCCCTGTATATTTAACACCCCTCTTTTGTGTCGGGGTAAAAAATAGGTACCGGTCATTATTAAAACCACTGTAATTAAAATTAAGCGTATATACCACCGTGTTAATTTCCCACAAAAGCGAATTTTAACACAGACTTAAAACTCTGCTGACTTGGTAATTTGACGACGATTTGAGGCGCATATTTTTATTGAAAAAATTAAATCAAATTAAAGTCAAATGGCGGCAAACTGGACATTCCTATAACTACACTACAGCGCAATAAAAGCGGGTACCTATTTCGTTTACTGCGCCATACCATTCAGTTTGATTTCGCTTCGCTAAGTAACTTCAGAACAACCTGCAATACGCACCAAGTCTTTGTAAATGTTATCTAATTTCTCGAAATATTGGAATAATCCGTTTTACTACAAGGAGACCCTTTTAGTCCCTTTTGTCAAAGTTCCATAAGAAAATGTAGGTAAAAAATAGAATCCAATGTAACCTGAGCCCCGAACTCTTTAAGATAATATTGAACTAACAGTCAGGTATAGTGGTCGATTGTAAAAGCTTTTGCTGGGTTGTAAAACAGATTGCAGGTTTTAAGAATTCGGGTGGCGGTATGAAACTAGTTTGGCTTTTTTGTTCTCAAATTATCAAATTCCCGAAAGACCGTTGCTAGGACGAATTTGGGTTCGATTTCTGGGCGACGAAGAGCGAAAGGTATTTTGGCTAACAGAAGCGTGTGCGTGTATTTTTTTTAAGAATGGTGTTATTTTAAATTATTTTATTTATCTTTCTAATATTTAAAAAAACCTTATTTTAGATTTTAATTAAATTTATCTTTATATTTTTAATTTATAAGCCCGTGGAAGAAATACTATATAATCCAGACTTGTCATTACATTAAGGTTCTTAATTGTGTTAAGCAAACGGTCAAGTTGGTAATAGTACATTACTACAAAGGCCGGCATCCCCTTTTCACACCGAGGTATGTATAGTGCTTTTCTCAAACATGCAATGAAATAAATAAATAAAAAACTCCAAAAAATCTAACTTTAATTTTCATGGCTGAACGCCGTGATCCTGTGCCACAAATTGTGGAAATTAAAAAAGACCATCTTGCAGGCCTAGGCCTCCAATTTTGTATGAAATGCCATTACGGGTCTCTCGTCTCGCTGCGCCCGAAACGTGAAGCTTCGAAGCCCATTATGAAGAACACAACGTCAAAATTTCATTGCATGTTTGAGAAAAATATTATATTACCCCTTTCACCCCTGATCAATGAGAGTGACAAACTTTAAAAAGTAATTATTTACATATGTACATTCAACATCAAAAGTAGCTACACAAAGGAAGACGTCAAAAGTCTTTATTGAAAGGGAATAAGAGCTTTTGACGTCTTCGATTGAGTAGTTACTTTTGATGCTGACTGTACAAAGCGCTAGAGCTTAGTGTTACGCATGGGTACTATGTAATAATTGGAGACTTGTTCATAGCCAGTAAGATTTATTCTGACAAGTAGACACGAGTGGGGCGCTTATTCGCAAATTAATCGATCTATAATGACCCGACTCACCAATCTTATATTCATTACTAGCTACTGCCCGCGACTCCGTCCGCGAGGAACTCGTTTATATCGTAGGACCATACAAACTTTGGAACAAGGAAAAGTGGGGGGTTAGAAAGAGACAAAAAGTAGCCTAGGTCACTCTCCATCCCTTCAACTATCTCCACTTAAAATATCACGTCAATTCGTCGCCGTCGCTCCGTTTTGCCGTGAAAGACGGACAAACAAACACACACATACACTTTCCCATTTAAAATATTAGTATGGATGGATTATATATTTCCAGAGCCATGAGCCGTATGTCAAGCCATTCGTTGCTGGAGCCCCCCTCCCCCGCCTACACGAACGTGACGGTCCGGCGAGCGTTCATAGTGTGGCTGCATTGCGGACAGATTAACAAGTTTAAGGATGTCTGCAATTACTTCCACTATTTAGAAGAACTGGTAAGTTATCGCTACTGTTTTTATATTATTCTTGCTTCTGCCCGCGACTCCGTCCGCGTGGAACTCGTTTATATCGCAGCTCCATACAAACTTTCAGCCTTCTTAGAGGATGATTACCGGGATAAAAACTATCCCATATCCTTCCCCGGGACTCAAACTATCTCTATACCAAAATTCATCTAAATCGGTTATATATATATATCGTCGTCTAGTACCCAAAGCTTTTACTATTTATGGGACTAGGTCGATTTATGTAAATTTGTCCCCTAATATTAATTTATTATTTATTTATTACACTGTTACATATTAGAAAAGCGATATCCGGTGAGTTCCAAACTAGGCTGAGCCTGTATCTTGGAGTTATCAGTTACACCTATCTATAATTAGGTACGTGACAAAAGTTGTGTTTAAAATCATGACAGACATTTATTATTTTAAAACACTAAACCGCTAAACTTATAAATATATCGCAATTTAAAACAACCTAAGAAAACCTCACTCTTTCCAGGAGGACAGGCTGACAGTGGAAAACCGAGCGATCAGCCGCCGACACGAGTTCGATCTCTTCACGAACCCCCCTCCCTCCTCCACCTACCTCACCTCCCATCATCCCAAGCTGTACACCTCCACACATCTGGAGGACTACTACGTCACCAAACTAGAGGCCATCAGGAACGAAAAATGCGTGTTCAAACTAGAGGGCTTCGAGGAAATCGGACCGAAGAACGGGGCCACGAAGCAAGAGATCGTTGAGACCAGTCAGCTGATAAGGAAATACTGTCTAAGCCACTACGTTACTTTAAAGAAGTTTCTGAAAGAATTTAAGGAGTATGCGGCTAAGTGTGAGTTGAAGAACAGCGTTCAGAACGTAGCGTTCTATATAAAGAGGAAAATGATTAAAGAGGAGATAACTATGATCGCAAATTGTCCGAAGACGTTCAGTTTTCTTGAAGAAGAAGTGGTTGAGGATAATTCTGCGAATTTCCTGCACAGTCAACGGAGATTGCTTGACAGCATCAGATTGTCACCAACGTTGAAATTGAACGGCGCTGATGTTTGGAGTAACGAAAATTTAAGGAATAGAGTCTTAAACGCTAGAAATGCATTCGCTAAGAAATCTAGCAATCAAAACCGAATAGTGAAACCGAAACATGAGATGTCTAGATTAGATTTAGATAATACCAATGTTCTCAAACAGAAATTTAAAAATGAGTTAATGGTATCGTAAAAACTGTCCTTAGTTTATAGAATATTGCTAAAACTTTTACTGCTGAACATTATATTGATTTGAAACGAAATTAAGCCCATTTATCGTATTTATAACAAAAGACGTTCCAGTAAATGACGATCAGAAAAGATAATGTGGAGTAATGTTTCTTTAACAAATTTATATGAAAAATAAATGTATTTGCACAATATTACTGTACGGAAATTGCATAACAACATCTAAGTAACCTAATTTGTCGAAGTTTGTTAAAGCTATATTACTAAATCTAGAAGAATTGGCCGTATTGTATTGTGGTGTACCGGAAAATAACAAAAACAAAGCAAAGAACTGTTAAATTGAGAATATCTGTATTAAATCAAATGGTGCTAATTATCATCCATTACAAAAATCCAAAAAATAGATTGGATTCCTGTTGCTGAACTATACATATTTGATATGGGTAAGATGTTTAAATCATTTTACGTCGCACTTGGCCATAAAGTGGCAATTATAGCCCGCTCTTGTGCGGAAAATCCCACTTCCTGGCTAAAGGAGACGTACAATTTTGTATTCATCACGGGCGGTAAAGATAGCCTCAGTTTTCATATTTATCTCCATTGCCTTCGGCTCGGGCGTCAAATACTTAGTGACTAATGTACATTTTTTTAACTATATTATTCAGTCGGTATGTTATAGGCAGCAAAAGAACAGTCAGCGAATAAGATTAATCTGGGATATAACTAGCGTTTATCCACATGTTTTTTTTAATGTCCTGCTCATTATACCTACAGTGTTTGTAGACTTTTACACATTACTTTAGACATTTGAAAATATCAATGCAAAATAATAATAAATACGATCAATCCTATTTTTTGGCTAGTTTTAAGAAGTACATACATATACCTATTTTTAAGTTGTAAATAAGAATATTTGACTGTAGATAATCTACTAACATCATCACATACCTAATTAAATGCTCATGCTCAAAGAATTTAAAGTTATTTCAGCTACAAAAAACACTATTTGTTGACAAAATACAAATTTATGGTTATTAAAAGATTATTTTCTTAAGCTTTACCATTTGTGAACAGATAACGTGTTTTTTGTACTTTAATCATTTTACTATATCGATAATAACTTTGTTGCTTAGGGAGAAAAATATTTTAATAAATGAGAGATAAAAGCTATTAAGTAGTTTAATTTTATGACTAAGTATGTATATAAAGGTCCAGAAAGATACCTCAGCCTGGAATCAATCGAGAAATTTATATGAATAGCGTTTTGTGATTTTACTACAAATACTTCCTAATATAAGAGAGATTGAGCACGCTTAAAATACCTTAGCTCAACACGCGTCTATTTAAACTTTCAACCGTATTGTGGACCCAATAGGATTCAATTTCAAACCGCATGTTTGGATTCTATGTATCTTTTTAGCTGTGCATGCGATTTTTTGCTAAAACCCGATGATCGGTGAAATAGTGAGGTACCAGCATTTAATAGTTTTCTCGATGATATCGATGTTTGCATTTATGTCTAGTGAAGCTCCTACAGTTTATATAAACAAGATAACCATGGATAGTTTTATTTGATTATATTAATTTAAAAATATAGTGTAGGTACAAAAACGATATTTCAAATACTTTATAGTAAACCATATTTCCAACCGACGTTAGGTGCTTTAAAATGATGTACATAATCAAATGTCCTCGATATAAATGCATACCTACTTCATCGTCACTTCACGACAAAATTATCGCTCCATACAAAGATTTCACTTTACACACTATCAATAGTAAATGCTAGCAATAGTAAATTACTAAAGGATAATGTTATCATTATCGACAGTGTCCGGGACCGCAACAAGCACCTAGTCACTTCGCCCACAAACTGCCATGCAGTTTGGCAAAGTTTTGTTTATAGTTTAGTATGTAGACATTCTAATTGGGTTAAAGAAACTAGTGGCTCAGAGCTGTAAAACTTGCAAAGGCAGCATTTAATTTTTTGACTTATTTTTATTTAATTTATAAAAACAGAATCGCCTAAAAAGTTTTTTTTAACAATGGGGAAATGCCTTCACGCATCCCGCCCGCCGCGGGGAGGGGGCAGGGCGGGTATGTCGGACTAACCGCGGCAGAAGCCTTGGACTACCGTCTAAAAACCCAACGAGTGCTAGCTCCGTCTTAAGGGAGGGGCGCCGCGGGATCGCTTTACGCATTCGACCGCGTGCAAATAGTATTTATACCTAATTATCGGACCTGGTCACAAAATTTCACGAGAATCGATTGAGAAATGCGACCTATAGAGGACACCAGCCGGCCAGACGCCAGACACACGCAAGAATGGTCGTCGAACTTATCGATACCAACTCCCCACAGCTCTCCCTGACATCCCTGGCATCCCTGCCCACAGCGGCCGTCAGTACCTGCGCATAAGCCGGTGCCCGCGTCCGCGCAACCTGTTCTTAAACCGTTGTTGCACTCAAATCAGGTTGGCATTTAATACAAACTAGCAGAACAAGTGACTGTGGAAACAAGTGTATTTTTTAATTAAAGCTAAAAGTGTACGTTTATTAGTTAAAGCTAAAAGTGTACGTGAAATAAAAGGAGTGATAAAGGGTAGTATTAGGAAATGAAAACAATAAAAATGAAGACTAATGTATCCTAACAAAGACAGAAAGAAATAAGTGAATGCATGATTACACATTTGATTAATCATTAACTGTAAAAAAGTGTTGCTATTTGGCCGAAACCCTATTCAAAAAATACTGACTATTTTTGAGGCATGTGAAGAAGTCTGCATACGACTTATGTTTCAGTGGATTTAAAGCAGGAAAAAAAACGCCACAATTTGGCGGTTGCAATAACAAGAGTAATAATAAGGACTGTCTGTTGTTTCTGCGGATTAAAAGCTGGTGTTCGCATACAACCCTCAATTTCTGTAGTGCACTCAAACAAGTGTAACTAAGCAATACCGTCTCCGCGACGCGAGACGATAAAATTCTACCCTCTTTATAGCACAGTGCCAGTGAGACAGACTACGCGCGCGGCACGATTTGGCTGCAATTTGTGATAGATAGAGATACTGATATTTGAGATACCGAAGAAGACCATAACATGGCGGCCACGAGTGAATCGACCCCGATAAACAGATTAACTCGTGATAATTTAACCGTGTTGATAAGGAACAACATCTTGGATGAATCCGTGGAGTTCATGTCTGATAACGAAATGGTGAGTTTGAAATAGTTAACTGAATTTAAGAAACACTAATATAAACTAAGTGACCTATTGCAAATAACGCAGGCAAACCGCGGGCTAAAATGATTTATTTGCATTATAACAAAAATATAATAATATATTTAATAAAAGTATCATTCTGTAACCCAAATATATTAATAAAGCAAAGAATACAATAACACACTACAAAATACATGTCACACAATAGAATAAAAATAAAACAATACATTAAAATTAGAAACCTAAGCCTAAAATTCCCTACTAATCTAAACTAAACAAAATAATATATCATAATTTAATAAAATATAACAATATATTTGACGGCTTCGTTTGCGTAGCTACTTTTGATGTTGACTGTACCACTGGGTTATTCAAAATTTTATTTATTTATTTATTTATTGATACATGGAAAACCAACAGCGCAACATATTTATAGCCAATTACAGGTTCTCACTTATAGAAATATCAAGAAATATCATTTGATATTTAACACAGCTTTTTGGTGAAGGAAAACATTGTGAGGAAACCTGTCTAATCCTAATAAGGTCTAGTTTTCCCGCTAGTTTGGATCTAACCAGATTGCAGTCACTTTTGTAAAGCTAGTGCCTATGCCAAATCTTGGGATTAGGTGTCAAAGCGGACCCCGGGCTCCTATCACAACCGGGAATAACGCCATTATATTTAACATAATATTAGTATTATATTATGATAGGTTAGTATAGATTGTTAAAAATTTTCAATCCATGAGGAAGCGCCCGCGTTGTGTAGTCAGCAGCAAAAGTAGCTATGTGGCGAGATGCTCAAAATCATCTTCTTCTGCTGACTGTACTAATAGTGGAAGTTCTTACACAATTTATAATGGGCCATGGGTTTGAAGGACTTTAGAATCTCCAATTCAGTCACATACAGTAATTAATTAATAGTATGAAATTGACACGTAATGTGATTTTTTTTTAATGTTCAATGACTTGTAAATGACAATATTTACCAATAAAAAATACAATACAATACAATTCAATCCTTTACTATCTTTCTCGCGCTTTAGGACAGAATCAGGGGGGCTAGCACAACTGACGCCGCGCCGTGACGCGAGTCGAGAAATATCTACCCTCCTCTTTCGAATATGCACGGTGCGAGTGAGACAGGGGAGGCTCAGTCGCGCGCGAAGCGACTTGTCAGCAAGTTGTGCTAGATACGATAAGCCGACGCTGCTACATAAGTCCGTATTTTATTTTGGACCCGAGTTTGGCTACCTAAACATTTACCTACTTATATCGGGTTTAAGAACTTTTTATTTTTCAAAAATAAGATATTACTACTTCACTTAGATGAGAAATTAATTACTTATAACAAAATGCATGCATTATGTTAATACAGAAAAAATAAAAGTACGCGTAGTTATTGTCTAAATATAACTTAGGTAAGTAAAGCAGTGGAGGATAAGATAGTAGGTACGGTAATTGAATGTTTGGCACATGTCAACTCTATTAGAATGACGTTAAGGTCCAAAAGTGCTAAACATTCAATTTCCTCGACTGTACATTTTAATTTACATCGCTTGGAATGCGGCTAAGATAATTTTCAGTGACTTTTCTTGTAATATGTACATATTTAACAAACAAAATTAAAATTGAGCCCTATGCTCACTAGACTGTTTTTGGGTTAAATTAAACATAGAGCAGCAACCAGTTTAATTTCTTTGAGCAAATTTGTTAATCTGCAACTACAAAAGCGGGTACATCATGGTTCAAAGTTCTATGATTTGCCAATGGTTAACTGGAAGATATCCCAGGGATAAGTTAGCCCTTGCACCGACTTAACCTATTTTGTCTGTATTTTTTTACCTGTATCTTGTTTACAATAAAGTATCTACATACATATACATATATATTACAAGTTTTCATACTATGATATAGTTTTCCCATACAGGAATGCCTACAAAATATGCATATATAATGTCGAAATAGTCTATAATGTAATTTTAGATATATGCGTCTTGAGTTTAGTTTTAAAAACATTTGGATGAAGTCGCATCTCTGATGGACTTTGGTAGACTATTATACATTTTTGCTCCTTCGTACGTTATGGTTTTTTTTCCATAGTTTGTTCGTGTCTTGGGTAAAGATAAGTCATTAGAATTTCTTGTTGTGCGTTGCCTAACTTCGCTGTTACGTCGGAATATCAGCTGGGAATGGACCTTTTTTTCAATTATTTTCCGAATTAGGATACAGGTATTATAGGTATAATTTTGTTTTAAGGTGGATATCTTAGTTTCATTATAAAATTTGGTGGTAGGCGTCAGATAGTCATAATTAAAGAGTACCTTGACCAGCTTGTTTTAGGCCCTTTGTAATTCGTTTAGGTTGGTTTTTGCTGAATTGCCCCAAACCTCGATCAGGTAGTCTAAATGTGGTTTAACAAGGTTTAACAAATACACAACAAAACGTATCGCGCGTGGGATGCGTCCATTCGTCGTAGGGCTCCGGTGAGAGAAATTATCTTTGTGTTTCATTTTTGAATGTGAGGTTTCCATGTTAGACGGTTATCTAGTATTAATCCTAGGTATTTTTATTGACTTGATATTTTAATTGTGTATTATATAAAATCGACTTTAAGTAAGCAAAAAAAAATTAGATATTCACCAATTATAATCATGTCATGTGTACATGAAACCAGTGTAGCTGACGGCGATAACGCGCAGAGTTTTTCACAAAACTTAATTCTGAAGAACTTTCGGTGAAGGAAACATCGTGAAGAAACCGGCCTTATCGTACAAGGTCTTGTTTTTACCCGACTGCCGAAGGAGAGGAGGGTTATGTTTCGTCTTAATCGTAGGAGTGATATAGGCTATAATATTTACAAAAAGCAGTTGGGTTCTTTGAAATATTTTTTGAATTCACTTGTTCAAGGTGTTGTAAGGTCTGATGGCAATCGCTTTCGTAAAACTAAGCGGTCCCGGGCTGCTCAAAATGGCGACCAATATTAATCATCTAAATGTCTTCTATTTCAGATGGAAACCGACTCCCCCGTACGCAGCAAAAACCTCCAACCAATCAGCAAGAAGCTCTTCCACTCCCCCCTCCAAACCGCCGAACCCGAGGTCCAATCCACCAGGAACCCAGAAGATCGCTCCAGACGGAACAGGAAGAGAAAACAGTTCCTCATCCCGGATCCAAACGAACAACGGTTCAAGAGGGCATACATCCAGTGCGAGGGCGACGGTTATAGTGAGGGTATGGTGGGAATGAGAAAAAAGGTGTTGATTAGCTTGTTTCATAATAAGGAGTATTCTATGGATGTTGGAGTATAGAGATAATGATTTGTGAAGTAGTTTGTGTTCGATTTTGTACCTTAATGTGTTGTATGTAGATTTATTATTGAGCTCAAGCGTCGTTTTATCTGAAGTAAGTAGGCTATGGGCCATCATGGCGCGGGACAGGAAAGCAGTTATGCGTTGGAATAGCTAACGCATAGTTGCGCCGTATGATGGGCCATGATGGCCGCTAGTGTCGAGGAGCCTTTTGAATGATACTTTTAGTGTTCATTTGCTTGTTTAAACCAGCTAAAATCGCCTTTATGCCTTAATCAAGTTCTATTGGTTGTCTTAAGTAGTATTATATAATGAAATATTTTAAGTTAACATTATACATAATAGTTGTGTGCAAAACTACGGTAGCCCAGTGGCTCAGGCATGCGGCTGTCAAGCGGCGGTCGTGCGTTCGAATCTCGGCTCGTACGTTACGTTTTTCGGAACTTATGTACGGAATAATTACGAGTACCGTTAGCTATTTGGTGATGGGAAACATCGTGAGGAAACCGGTCTGATCCCAATAAGGTCTTGTTTTCCTGGGTTGGAAGGTCAGATGGCAGTCGCTTTCGTAAAACTAGTACCTATGCCAAATCTTGGGATTCATCTGACCTTCCATATAACCTACAAGAAATCATTCGAAAAGAAAGTACCTAAAATAGCCTCTCTTTGCAAACTCGCCACCTCCGTAGTTAATAAACTGAAAAAAAAAAAAAAAAAAAAAAAAAAAAGTTCAATGACACATACTTAGTTCATTCTTATCATACCCATCATTCATACACAGAATCACTTATTCCAATAGAAATCATTTATCATACAGTAATCGCGGATTCAGTCGCCGGTATCCTTCCAACCCAGAGGGAAAACTAAAGTGGCCGTCAATAGAATTTGCTAACTATGTAAACAAACCGCCATCTTGAAATTGTCTTTCACTATGGCGGTTTGTTTACATACTCGTAGTTAGCAAATTCTATTGACGGTTTAACCTTATTGGGATTACACCGTTTTATGCTCAAAATCACGGTAAAAAATATTGTACGGATTCAAACATCTACTATATTTTGTCTCTGACCTATATTTCCTTTTATTTGAGATTTTTATTAATTATTATCAAAGAAATAATTATATTTTAAGATGTTTTTTTTTCCTAATTTTAGTCAGTGTTTTTCTTCTTCGTCTTTCTTGTGTCCGAAGTATTTTTTATCATTCTGTGTTGTGTAATAACTTGAAATTTAATGGCACTTTGCCTCGTGAAATTCTTTATACTTAACGATAATTATGTGCTTCCATTTATATATTTTATTCAACGCCCTAAATTGATGTTTTTACAATATAATGTAGCCTTTATTTTTCACCGAGAGGTTTATGGCCAAAAATACTATAGTCGCCGTCAATGGAATTTGCTAAATATATAAACAATCCGCCATAGTGAAAGACAATTTCAATATGGCGGTTTGTTTACATAGTTAGCAAATTACACGTACGTTATTTTATTACGGACACTTTATTAATATATCCACGGTTAAACTCACATATTAAATGTCACGGCAGGCGACATGTTTCAAACTCTTCAGGAGTTCTTCTCTAGGATGAGTGTTTTCGTGACAATGTCGCTTGAAGCACTGCCTGCGTCGTGGGTTTATTAGTAGTATTTTAGACATGTCCCACGAAAGTTTAAATTCGAGGTGTATCTATTCAAGGTGGATAATTCCGATCGTGGACGTAATAAATATCCAACCAACTGAATACTTATCATGCTCGAATTGAAACTTTCGTGAGACATCTTGAAATAATGGTAATAATTACACGGTTCAACTCACGTATTTAATGTCACTACGGGCGACACTAGAGTTCGAAACATGTCGCCGCGTAATTATTAGCACTTATCATGCTATTATGATCAAACGTCGGACTATAGGGGGCAGTTTGAGGGCAAGGTAAGGTTTACAAAAAAATCTTAACTTACGAGTATTATAATGTATTATTTGTAACATAGTTAATTAAATTAGTTACCCGTTATCATTTATTCATCTTTAATGTGTAAATACTCTTTGAAGTGATTCAATCTTATTTTTATTTAAAATTTAAAGGATATAAAAAAATAAACAGCTAACTAACGTACAGCCTTAGAGCCGTGTTCATAGAACTTGACATTGTCCAGTTAACTCATTTGTGTTTTGTTCCTTTCTCACAGCTGCAATTGTCTGAGTGACGGATAAAGCCAAACGAACTTTTTCGCCATTTTGACTTATGTGTAGTCCAAGTACGTTTATAAATAATGCAGTTAGTTGCTATGATATTTGGAATTTCACATTATAAATACTAGGTGCCAAATACTAAGTACAAATACTCGAAAGTGAATTGATTGATTTGCGAACCTTACCTATCATTCTGACATGCCACGAAAATGCCCGCTGGAGTCCGACGTTTGATTATGATAATGGCTAGTGACTTGTAATACAACCTTTTTACCGTTTAATAGGAAGTGGATTCCGCTTGTATTGTAAGTTATAAAATATTACATAATGGGCCCCAGCAAAAATCCTTAAAATAGTTACATTTTCTTAACTTTAAGATAGGTTATAAGTGAATAGATAATAATAGAATATTATATCAGTAAAAAATTAAGTGTGCTATGCATATTTTGAGAAAGATACAATGAAATAATATTGCGATAAACTTTATTGATTAAAACAAATACACAAATAAAATTATTGTATTATTTCAGTCAGATTCTACTTTAACCAATATTGAACTATAGTTACCTACTAAAAAATGCAAAACATTGTTCATACCAAAAACCAAAAATTGTCATTAGCTGTCAAGTTTACTATTGACCGCAACCGCAGGCCGCGCTAGCCTGTAAGCCCTTGTACAGTCAGCATCACATAGTTAGTAGCAGCCAAAGTAGCCAAATATATCGTAACACTTCCTTACTCCTATAGTAATAAAGACGTGTTCCGATATATTTGACTACGTTGGCTGCTACTAACTATATGATGCTGACTGTACGCACTAAGCGGCTAACCGCGTGCGGCTTGCCGTGCGGTTGGACAAAAAACATATGAAACCGCAAACGCAAAACCTCTACGAACTTAGCAGTTGGCCGCAACCGCACGCGGCTAGCCGCTTAGTGCGTACAAGGGCTAAGAGGCAGATTTTGCTCCTTCGCATTCTTTACATTGTACATTCATGGGTATTAATATACGTACATAAATAAGAACATACATATCTGTACACGCCTTTATTACATTGACAATAGAGTCCTGTAATACGCAACATACGTAAACATAGGTATTTCGTCAGTTAAAAATATTGAGCCAAGCGAAGACATCTTCACAAATGCCTATCACAGTCGTAGCCATAGTGAAATAAGTAGCTCAAAAGTTCCCTAAGGATGCTTGCTAATAATGAAAAAGCTGTTTTGTGTGTTAACAAAGCTTAGAGATTTGTGAAAGCTTCGCTCATGGCAGATTTCCCGGGGGACGGTTTTGAGTCCCGTCAAATGATGCAATGGCACCTAATCTGGCAAATGATTCCTGTTGATTTCTGTTTGATTGTTTGTTTGTATGGGTCTCTGTTGGTCACGGTTTGTCGATTGAATTGCTTGTGTCGTGAATGCCAAGAGACAGGAAGCTTGGAAAACAGTGGTTAGTTAGTTACAAGGTAGGTTGACTGAAAGTATCGCACACCTATTATGGAAAAAATACTCGGTGATTTTTCTTTAAAATAATCATACTTATGTTGCGTATAACATGACTATTGTCAATGTAATAAAGGCGTGTATAGATATTTATGTCCTTATTTATGGACGTATATTATTACCCCTGACT
The DNA here is from genome assembly GCA_947578815.1 of Epinotia ramella. Lineage (NCBI taxonomy): Eukaryota > Metazoa > Arthropoda > Insecta > Lepidoptera > Tortricidae > Epinotia > Epinotia ramella. The sequence goes on from OX388221.1 coordinate 2,752,138, forward strand.
GTAAATGTAAAAATAGCGAAGGGGCAAATACTCTAAGTATTGCATGGCTACCGTATGAAGCACGACGTGGCTCATGAGTCTAAGAAAAGTAAAAATTCTAAAACTTAACTATTTAAACATTATGTCCCAAACACCTCGACGGAATACCCGAAAGTTATAAGGGGTTGGCAATGCGCACTGTGGAGTACCAAATTATGTCCATACGTGTTCTCCTTCAAACAGGCAAGTCATACAGGATGTATCAAAAATGGGGTGTGAACCGATCAAGGGAGCGATTCCAAAAATGCATTCATTATTTTTTTAATTTTCATTTGTTTTCGATTACATTGAAATGTTTGTTTTCTAACATTACAGTCTTTGTTTTTGTTGACATTGCTTGTGTATGCCATCAAAAACGTAAAAGCTGTCACCTGTGTGTCAAAAAAACATACACAAATCATTTGTTTTCATAACACAGCCGTGCGCGCAGCGGTTGAAAATGAAAACAAATGTTTTGTGTATGTTTTTTTGACAGACAGGTGACAGCTTTTACGTTTTTGATGGCATACACAATCAATGTCAACAAAAACAAAGACTGTAATGTTAGAAAACAAACATTTCAATGTAAACGAAAACAAAAAAAAAATAAAAAAAATAACAAATGCATTTTTGAAATGAAATACAACCCCTACCCTTCACCCCCGCGGGGAACGTTATCATACACAAACAATGTCAACAAATACAAAGACTGTAATGTAAACAAAAATAAACAAAAAATAAAAAACATAAACAAATGCATATTTGGGATCGCAATGCGCTACCGAACATGGCCTTGCTCGGTTAACACCCCATTTTGATACACCCTGTATGCTTCTGCCACCATCGTTGTAAATATGTTTTGCGCTTTAACTTATAGCAGAAGCTAGCTTTATGGCACGCATTTGGCATTCATCTCAGCTTTACGCTCTCATCTCGACATATTTCATTATTATATCCACATTTATATACAACAGATATGCGGGAGTGCGTGACGTTATGTGTGACGTTGTTACCTCGGTCCTGTTGCTAACTTGATTGAAGAGAGAGAGGTAGGGCAAAGCGGAATGTTATCTCGCTCATATTTGGAGCAAACCAACTGGGGTAAATAGCATAAAATTGGTTAAGAACAAGGCTCACCATGGCTGGCTACTCTCGGTCAATGTATAGGCATAGCTATTCAACGAGGAAATGTGGCCAGCGTTATGGATACCCTTCTCGCAGGCAGCAACCTCGTGGAGTATAACATATATTAGTAAATAGGTAGGTAGCTTTTGTTTAAGTTTTATTAACTTAGTTAAAATAAAAACATACGCTACTACCTAAGTACCTACATGTTTTAAGTATAAGATGAGGTTTAAGTTTTCTTTCGTCGTTAGCGACTAAAGACATCATTTCATTTTACTTACTTTCATTAAAATATTGCCTTTAACAAACCAGAGAGTCCATTCTACACGCAGGTGAAGGTTTTTTTTTACAAAGCGAAAACCACAGACTTTTCCTCTTATAATATTGTATAAGTAGTAGTATGTAATATAGATAACAAATGCTATAGCAAAACGTTAGCAATGAAATCGTTTCTTCAAATAACAATGGAATTTCTCGGATTTTCAAAATCGCTAAAAATACAATATTACATTCCGCAAAATAACGATAGAAAGCTGAAAAGATAACTTACCGAAACTTGTCTACGGATATCGAGAATCATTGGCCAAATCACAGGGTATCACGGACTCGCAAGAAATACTAAAAGAGGTTTTTAAGGAACTTTATTTAAGTTTGCTGGCAACCCTTGGATTTAGATGGATTATGCTAAAAATGTAGGGTTGTTGCGCCGGCTAACGACAGTTTAATTTAGTAAGCCGGTTTGCGGCCACTTAGATTAATTGGTGTACTGAAAGAATATTTACTCATTTTTTTTTAATTTAATATTTATGTACATATTATACCTATGAAAATAATTGTTAACGGCTCGCTGTTCTGAAAAAATCGAATTGCTTTTCTTTAGATTTTTACTATAGTTACATTAAAGAAACCTTCTGGTACGGGTGGTCGCTGGTCGCTAACTAACTGATGCTGGCCGCGTAACTGGCGTAACCACAGATCATATCTGTGGGCGTAACCCTACAAAAAGCTTGTTGGTTTTGTTGAACATTATTCGCACCGATTAGTAACTTTGGATTTTGAAGGCTAATACGGCTGTCATTATGCGTTACCGGCATGAAAATATATACAACTAGCTGCCCGGCCCGGCTTCGCACGGATTATCCGCCCTCCCGTAACAATGAAGCATTTTCCCGCGGTAAAAAGTAGCCATGTTCATCAGGGATAATGTCGGCTTCTAATAGTAAAATAATTTTTCAAATCGGTCCAGTAGTTTCAGAGCCTATTCAATACAAACAAACAAACAATCAAATCTTTCCTCTTTATAATATTAGTGTAGATTACCCTATAGGTTACGTATACGAGTACTTTTGTAGGTTTAATTATGACCAATGGGACTGTAGATATACTTGCTAATATCTCAACTCTCTTAAAACCGATTACACCTGCGCTCCATTGCAAATCAGTTCTATTCTAAGTACTCACAGATGCGCGGCACGCAAACTGATCTAGGTAGCGCCGACTACCCCAACTTGCGCCTAAGTTTACTGTGCCTGTGTGAGTGCGTCACATCGAACGCTTGTACGTATTTGATTCACTGTTTTAAGCTGTGATTTATCTACTATGGCCAAGGTTAGTACTGACAGCACACAGGCTAAATGTTTAAATAAGAAACAGACGTCATTAGTTAGTTTAGTCCAGTCAATGAACTGACAACTTGTATGAAAAAAAAAACAATTTTGGAAATAGTTTATAATAGCTTATCTTTTCTGTGTAACGGATATATTATCAATTAAATAGATACCCAGCGACAAAATCCGACAAAATTTCAGACATCAAAAACTGATAAATTAACTAGCTTCTAAAAAGTCAGAAAAAATATTAATAAATATTTTTGTCTTTATTTTGGTTACATTTGCTTTATAATATTCAAGTTAAATCATACAAAAAAAGACAATGCATGCTTCATTTAAATCTACATAATTACTTGCGGGTGGAAAGTTTGTCGGATCATAAAATAACATTTTAAAATGAAATCAACAAAAAAAACGCTATTATAAATTAATGTTTTTCAAAACCGTATTTTGCCTGGAGTACTTGGTCTGGTGTTAGCTGTCCTGGTCGGTAGTTCTTAAAAAAGGCTTACCTTTAACGGCGCTTAGCTTGTTGCCCACCATCTGCTTCGCCACAAACGCCGCCATTTTGTTTTACTGCGCGCACAACTGCAACAAATAAAACATTATTATTTAAAGTTTAACCATAACAGGAACGGTCTTATAGCGAAGAGTCTCGATCATAAATAAATTAATAAATAAATAAATAAATCATCGTCTCACGAGACTTACTAGATGGTAAGATCAAGGGTAGAATAAGACACGTAAAACTTTTGCTCTTTCTACACATGGGTATTTCGAATGATTACCTAAAGCACGTGTATAATGCGATATTACGACTATGAATGATTTATTTATGCGCGTTATACTCGGGTAAAGTAATCATTGGATTAAGTAGACATAATAAGATTAAATACGCGGTCCATTGTGTAACGCGTCATACGTACGTTAAAGTTGATCTGTCCTAATGCTATTCAGAGAAGCTACGTAATTACGCCTCGGGCCTGTTATTCTTTAGGGGTTCACGCGTTCACCCCACCCATCACGCTTAACGAAACTAGACCTCTACCTACGCTTAGTTACGAGTCGCTGTGTCATGATATATTTGTGGGCTAGCTATGAGGAGAGCTTAAAACCAGTTAAAGAATAACGGAGCTGGACATGGCACGGATAGTCAGCAGGAGGATAGACATTTTCTCATGCCTTTGAGTGCACTAATGTTAAGAACACAATGTCACAATCGAATTTTACAAACCTGTCTTACTTTCCTCTTTCTTCTCAGCCCGGGGGATCGGGCCGATTAAAAAGCGATCAATCGGAGCTATTAACTCAACTAAAGCTCTTAAGCCATAAGCCATCCTCCGATTATTAAACCTACTTAAGGAATTTCATTTGTGAAAGAAATCGGTCGTATTGACGCGAAAGGTAATTTGGATTGAGGTTTTTGCTTTTAAATTCCAATCGGCTTTTCTTTTAAGACTTGCTCTCATTTGTGCATGGATGATTTTCAACTGGGATCAAATGTGGATGCCAATTTGTCTCAGTTGAAAAGTGGAGATTTAATGCTCTCTATATAAAAAGACTTCAAAAGTTTTTTTTTACAAATGGCACGCTAAAAAAAGAAATCCAACCATTTTACAGCCGCTTGCCAGTGTCCGATGCAGCACGATTATCACAATACGGCGCGCGAGCCATTTCACGGCGAGATAGACTATCCGTCTTTTTCTAATCAGAACACTCAGGAAGAGATATCTCTCTCGCCGCGACACAGCTCGCGCGCCATCGCGGCTCACTGTTTTACTAGTGTCTATGCTATTATCTTAAATTAAAACAACCTTGTCCTAACTGAAGCTGGTCTCATAACCGGCGCAATGACCCCAGCTACGGCCGAACATACAATGGACTGAACACTTTTTACCGTGTCGGTTTAACGTCACGTTTAAACTGCCGTACGAAGTTGACAAACGGCTGAAAGCGACAAGGTATCAAGACTATCAAGGTGCTCAGTTACTTATGAGTTCGACTGTTCCGTGCCCTAAAAAACTTATTTAAACTTCAAAAAGAACACACGGTGGGCCCAGCTGACGTCTGGGTCTTTTATGATACCAATAAATCTTAACGCGTAAAACTTTTTCAACAAAATTTATTTACGAAATTTTTGAATGCCGTAATCCGGGAAAGTTGCGGATGAAATTCGCGGAAATTAATGTTTTTTATGTGTCCCGGGAATTGTTAAACCGAAAAAATACAGCTACTGAACAAGAAGTAATTTAAAGTGGAATTTGAGACATTGAAATTGTATTATCTGAACTCGTTAGAATCTTTGTGTATGAAACTCCAGTTTTCGTTATTTCGACTAAACGGGGCTTAATCGGGTATAATGAACTAAAAATATTTAGGTTAATTATCGCGATTAAGTTCCGTTTAGTCGAAATAATGTGCGAGATTCGGGAACATTTAAATTAATGTATTGAAACTCGTGCTTATTAATTTTACAGGAACATGATTCTTCTGGGTGAGCGTGATCCATTAGATCTATAGTGCGTTTTTTTATCATTAAAAAGGAGGATAAAGCACGAAGCGCGAAATATTTTATATCAGACACTTTATGCCACATAACTGTCAAATTATCCCAAACAGCCATTAAAAAAGACTGACATTATTGTTGTAGAATCTAAAATGATAGAAGTGTTTTCATTAGTATTTATATCTAAATAATACTTACAACAATATATTTATTTTGAAAGTATTTATTTTATGACTGTTATTTTAAATTTCGTTATTCAGTTCTGGAAAGGTTGCATAATAAAAAACCTAAAGAAGAAGAGGTTTGAAACGATCGGTTCGTGTTTTTCGCTGTCGACATTGTCAAAATTGTCACGTTCTATTTCTTGTTTTCTTGGTAATCAACAAATTGTTGAATTCAGATTACGAGATTAAGATTATACAGTATAGTTTATCAATATTATTTTACAGTACATATGGTGCTACTTTCCCGCACTAGTGCGGAAAAGAGTACTTTTCGTGCATATGTCGAAACTTTAAAGAGCCATAATTATGTACAGTAAAACGTTGTACGATACACGTGCGAATAGGTAAGTATTTCCTATTTTCGGCACTTGTATCGTAAATAACTATTTTCGACGCGGCCGCCGCTAGATGCACCCACAGCGTAATCACCATATATTGTACTTAAAAGCATAGCTCTGTGATAAGTAATAAAAACATGTTTTATTTTATAAATAGTACTTATATAGTTTTATTTACATAATACATTGATATGGAAATACGCACTTATTTATTACATAGGAAAAATACAAAATAACTAATATAGGCCTGTTAAGTTCTCGTTCTGTTAAGGAATCTAATATTTGTCCCAAGGAGAAGAAGTTAAGGAATCTAATATTTGTCCAAAGGAGAGAAAGGTTGACGACGACTGCTTCTTTGTTTACCGTATTTCTAATCTTAAAAAAACGGACTATAGTTGTAATAACTTTCCATCATGTTAGACGATCAAATGCAATCCCATTTTCTATAAAACAAAGTCACAGGAATTAAATGACTCTTTGATATGGGAACATAGAAAAAAATCGAAGAGTCCTTTGTCCGATACCATCAGTATTCCGAATTTTAAAACTGCGTTTTTAAATCACCAAATGTGGAGTTTTCTTGTAAAGTTCGAGCCCTTTTTACATGGACCATCTGCTAGGCACTTTAGAAGTCCGTATTGTAACAACTTTTCTAAGAAACTGTAATTTTGTCTCCTGACCCCGTATCATGGTCGGCCTTATCACACGCTAAGTGACAGGATAGAGCGTCCGTCACTGGCTGACACCGTTCGATAGAACGAGACGACGCTCCGATCTTGTCACTTATCGCGTGATAGGCCGACCATGATACGGGGTGTGGATAATGGAACAGAATAATAACAAGAAATTGTTGATTGAACCATCTACTAGTGATAAAACGGTAACGTCTGTGAAATGTAGGTTGTAAGTTTGTATGTAGGGTGTAATATACGAAACTGCTCATCCGATAAGAACTCACACCAGCGTTTAGAATGTATTTTCAGGATATACATACACTCAGAGGCAATGAAAACGGGTCACTTTCCATGGATTACTTTACAAAGTGACCCGTTTTCATTGCCTCTGAGTGTAATTCCCAATGTGAACTATGAAGGTAAGCTACCTCAGAGGCAATGAAAACGGGTCACTTTGTAAAGTAATCCATGGCAAGTGACCCGTTTTCATTGCCTCTGAGTGTATATTTATTTATTTATTTTTATTTATTTATTTATTTATTTTATTTTTCAACACTTACAACTATCTTTACAGGTACTTAACCTAAGACAATAGTGTAACTATTAACATGTTTGCCTTAACTAATTATTCTAAATTATGGCGCCTATAACATAACGTGAACAATGTGGACTTTGTGAATTCAGTCAGAGAACACCAAAACAAATCAATGTTCTCCGCTATTATGTTTAGGGTCCGCACAGCGCGCGTCAGCGGCGCTTTACCGAGCAGGTTGGTGCGCCCGCGCCGCTCGGCCAGCAGCCGCGGCCGGCGCCTCCGCCACACGTACCTGTCGGGCACGTACAGGCTCACACAGCTCAACACTTGCCTGTTGTAGGCTTTCCCCCTTAGCACCCGGAACAAGTATGTTGCCAGACACAGCTCTCTGCGTACCTTCAACTCGTTGTACCCCACCATGCCCAGGACGAACAACGTGGGATACATAAGAGGGTAAAAAGGATATACTCCATATTGCCGCAAATACAAAAAACGAATAAATTTATTTTGTATGCGTTCGACCATTAACTGATACTTCGCCTCATGTGGAGCCCAGATGACCGCGTTACATTCGAGGCTGCTGCGGACGAGAGCATTATATAAGGCAGCAACAGCTCCAACGTTCGTAAAGCTATGAGATCTACGCAGTACAAAACCAAGCATCCTGTAAGCTTTTTTACAAATATTTTGAATATGATCACGAAATCTCAAATCCGATGTAAAATTTAAACCTAAATCTTTTACTTCTGTCACTCTTTTTAACTTTTCGTCGTGGATATAGTAGTCGTGACATATAGGGGTGTGCGCACGAGAAAAAGTAATAGTCACGCACTTGGATAAGTTAAAATATAACTTGTTACTTTCACTCCACAAAACTACCCTGTCTACATCGCTCTGGAATCTGGCGCAATCTGCAGCACTGTTTATGGGTAAAAATAATTTTAAATCATCCGCAAACAATAAGCATCCTGCATGTCTGATAAAGAACCTGAACATGTCTGATATATATGATTTTATCCCGCACTAGAAATGACGCGCAGTTGCAGCGTCCGAGAGGCAACCGGATGGCTCGCGGTATTCAAGCTCACGAAGTGTTTACTCCAGGCGAAATACGGTTTTGTAAAACATTAATTTATAATAGCGTTTTTTTTGTTGATTTCATTTGAAAATGTTATTCTAAGATGATTTACTCAAGAATCCGACAAACTTTCCACCCGGAAGTAACTATGTAGATTTAAATGAAGCATGCATTATCTTTTTTTGTACGATTTATTTGGAATATTAAAGATTAAATGTAAATGAACCAAATTTAAGACAAAAACATTTATTCATATTTTTACTGACTTTTCAGAAGCCAGTTAACTTATAATTTTTTCGATGTCTGAAATTTTAATTTATTTATTTATTTATAGACACGAAAAAAAAAAAAACAAAAAATGTAACATTACAGGAAATATCCTAAGTCATTACAATTTTTTTTTAAATCATGGGTACAACATTAAATACTAAATAAGCACTAAGTTTCACACAACTTCAAGCACTCTCTTTCGACAACCGTCCAGCCATCCGCAAACAGATCACAGGAGGGTTGCTTCGCGTTTAGTTCGTTGAGCGCATGCAGGGAGCGGCAAACAGCGGGGCTACCATGGCTGCTATCGTTTGTCACGCTATAGTGGATATGATTCTTTATCCAATGTGATACGTTAACCAAACGACAGTCGACAGTTTGTCGCTTATCCCACGAGGAGTGATAAGATGACAGTTTGTCGCTTTATCCCACGACTTGTGACAACTCTAGCCATAGAGGCTATTTAGGTGATATTGGATGAATGTTTGCACAAAAATAGAATGCTTTATTTATTATACCACCAAATTAAGACGATTTAGAAATGTCTTGAGTGTAATAATCTTAAGTTACTTTTTTAAATGTACGGTTAGAGATACATTTTTGTAGCGCCAATGTATAGAGATAGTTCAATCCCGGGAAAGGACATAGGATAGTTTTTATCCCGGAAATCATTTCCTAAGGGGGTGAAATGGGGGGTGAGAATTTGTATGGAGCTACGATATGAACGAGTTCCACGCGAACGGAGTCGCGGGCAGAAGCTAGTCAATAGATAAATAAATATTAGGGGACTTAAATACAGGCACGCAAGCAATAAGGATACGATAAATAACAAGTCACGTGATTTGTCTACTTATTCACTCAAATTACCGATTCACAATCGTCCAAATAGAGTTATCCAACTTTGACAGGGATACATGACAAATGACAGGCATTACCGTTTTGCATAACATAGTACGTTGTTAATGTGATAAATTATCGTAATTTGACGTCTCAACTTAGTTTATTTTATCTAAGTGCGTCCGAGGTAACGATAAGCTATATCGGATGTAATAAAACTTGGTTTTCACCAAAACTACGAGTGAATATTCGATTTTCTAGTGATAATAATGATTAATTTTGTATTAAGCAGTACCGCTGCTAACGAAATTATACATTTTAAATTAAAGGAAAAACATAAAAAATAAAATTATTGCTCCGAGCCGGATTCGAACCGGCGATCATAGGCATTTATGGCCCGTCGCTACTGGGTCATTGTCAGATTTAGGTGCGCGTATCTTCGGTGGACATTGTCAAAGTTAAGGCCTATGAAGCCTTATCTTTGATTGAACTCTGAATCCGCATACACGGTGTTGCCTCTTCTATAATTCTATGGGATGAAAACATGTTATATATAAACATAAGCCCTTAACTTTTGACCACTGGAAAGACGATTTTTGTTTTAACTGACCTACCTACTAACCAACTGAGCTATCGGAACAATCCGGTTCGGCCACCAAATACTTCAATCAGTTCCTTCCTACAACGCCATAGGGAGGCGTGTAGCGACATCTTCCAGCAGACTTAGGCTTCTTAGCGGCACCAAGGTCTCAAACTGTATTGAGAAATCGTCAGTAACGATGCGCGCCACCCCATACTAAATTACGGCAATTAGGCCACCAAATCCTTCAATCAGTTTCTTCCTACAACGCCTTAGGGATGATTTTCGGTGAAGGAAAACATCGTGAGGAAACCGGTCTAGTCCCAATACGGTCTAGCCCTCTGGGTTGGAAGGTCAGATGGCAGTCGCTTTCGTAAAACTAGTGCCTATGCCAAATCATGGCATTAGGTGTCAAAGCGGACCCCGGGCTCCTTTAGGGGCATTACCGGGAATAACGCTAGGAGGATGATGAATAATTATTGTTACTGTGATAAGTTATTTTTTCCCTATAAAAAAACAGATTTGTTTGTTGAAGTCACACCTTATTGAAAGAGAAGGGAGAGTCTTTAACAAACGCTGTTGGAACTTGGGAGTTCCTAAAGCAGAAATTTCGCTGCATATCATTAGTGTGCAAGGGGATGACACTCTTTTCGAAACGGTAGGTACTTAAGGTTAAGGTAAGTAATGCTATTTGGATTAGTGACGATAACCTATATTGTGCATGAAGAAAACCTGAATTTCCGCACCGTTTCAAGTAACTAAGTATATTTTTTATACGAGAATAACGTACAAACACTTGATATGTCAAGATTTTATTTTTAGATCTGTCGGTTGCTGCTGCCGAAAACCAACAACGGCGGGCCATCCGGGATGCCAGCAGCCCGTTTGAATTGCCGGGTGCCGAATTCTGTCACATAAGGTCAGTTCGGGTATGTGCGCCACCGGGGAAAGTGCGCCTCATTCATCATTCAGTCAGTCATTTAAATCAATATCAGCACTTACCCCAGGGGGCGCACTTTCCCCGGTGGCGCACATACCCGAACTGACCTTATATATAGAGTGCGCAAAGAGATGGCACTCTATTATTTGATGAATTGGACGAGGACTTCCGGCCGCATTACGCCGACGTGTTGCCGGTCCATATAAAGGTAACTTAGGTATATTGTTTCTCGAATGGATCGAAGTCTGAGTGACCATTCTCACTTAGACTAAATCGAATCAAATCGAATTTGTTTAAAAAACATAGAGAGTAAACCTACAGAAACTAAAAATATTATTAAGAAAATGTTGTTATTTCATTGATTTATTCATGAGCAACATTCATTGCATTTGAAATTAACATTTACGCATTAGAATGTCCCAATCATTTAAATAATAATTTACTACAATAAAATAATTAAGAATAAAAGTACAAAAAAAGTAGTTATAAATTAGTTATTAAGAATAAAAGTTAGGAAATAATCTTAAATAATAAAGATTGTACTAAAGGTAACCAACCCACCATGTTACTGAATTCTACTTAAAAATAAAGCTCAAAACTAAATTATTGAATCTGAATCTGAATTTCAAACCTTGCAGGGACCCACTTTACAAATAACAAGCTTCTGTCAAAAAAATATTTTTTGATACAAGCTTTTATTGCCAACTGTACTTTTCTGTATACCATCATCAACTACTCATTGAGACGATTCTAACGAGCCCAAACTCAACGGGGTTACGTCGGTTAAGTACCTACTGAATTCCCATGGCCACCTTCTGTCTCCATCATCAGATCAGCTCGATGTTACCATAATATTGAAATGTCATTCAAACTATACCCTAAATTTCAGCTCAATCGGTCACCGGGAAGTGGGTCAAATTTAACTTGCAAGATTTGATTACAGACAGACAACGGGACAGGTGAAACTAAATAAAAGCTTGCAATGACATTAAAAACGGTCCCTGCCGTTTAGGAGATCAGTGACATACCAACTGCAGCGCCACCTAGCGGGTCCCCCAAAACCAACCCCCAAACCCACATGAACGTTTCAAACCATGCAAGAACCCATTGAAATGTGCACACAAAATTTCATCCAAATCAGTCCAGCCGTTTAGGAGGAGTTAGGTGACTAACACGTACTTACAGAATAATTATATATACAGGGTGTAATCGTTAAGTGTAGCAAGGCGATTATTCCGTAAGGCGTTTCTCCCACTAGAGATGTATCCCGCCGCGGTGCGCGGAGCGCGAGGCGCCGTCCCGCGCATTGCCGCGTCGGCAGTGTGTAGTACTAGATACTAGGCGTGTTTTCTATATAAATTGAGATTATTTCATACAATAGTAAAATCTGCGGCGCCGCGCTACGCGACGGGGCGCGGTGCAGTGGGTGAATCGCCTAAATATAACAGATTCCATTTTCCCGTAGGAATGAAGCATTTTCCCGCGGTAATACTTTTTACCTATGCCTATGTTCATCGGATAATGTCGTGTTCTAATGGTAAAATATTTTTTCAAATCGGTGCAGTAGTTTCAGAGCCTATTCATTTCATTTCATTTATTCAATTGTAAAGTCATGTACACGCATAATTATCAAGGTGTTACAAGTTTTAAAAAGTCGGTCCATGACGCCCACAACAATAAATATATCTTAAAGCTAATAAAATTTCAAATAAATATTGACAAAAATTCATAATACACAATTCAAAATTGATTAATGAAATGTCTGAAATACATTATAAATAAGCCTATACTTTTACCGGAAATAAATAATAAATTACTATTTATTACACGTAATTAAAACATCCAAGTTAACACATCTTCTAAATTAAATAAAAAATCTTGAGATTCAAAAAAAAAACAAAATATATATATTTTAAAATAGAATTCAAATTAAAATTATAAATGACTATAATTTATGAAATCCTTAAGCGAATAATAACATTTATCTATTAATAATTTTTATTACTTCCTTTTGAATATTGCAATTCAATACAAAATTCTAAAAATTCAAAATAAGTTATTTGTAAGAATACAGTTACATAAATGGTCTTAGGTTATGGTGTAAAAGTCCTCGTATTCAAGCAAGCATACAAATAATAATGTCGTATGTCAAACATTCTTATAATTTAAATAGTCCTTGACGCTGTAAAAATATTTTTCTATAAACCATTTGGTCATATTTCGCTTGAACATTTGTCCCGACAGTGCTCTTAATTCATTTGGTAATTTATTATACAAAACTGTGCTCATATTTACAATATTCCTTTTGTACGTCTGCGCCAGGGTGGTTTGTATAGTCTTGTCTGCCTTGGTATCGCTACACTACGTTTGATAAAGATGACAATATTGACAGTTGACAAAAACACACACGTCTCTAATATACAAACATGGTAATGGCAGAATATTTAGCTTCCTAAAAAGCGGGACACAACTGTCATCCATCTTTACTTTTGTCATCTATCAAACAAACAAACAAACAAACAATTAAATCTTTCCTCTTTATTAGTGTAGATTTCAGAAAACTTTAAACTGATATCGAAAGTACGTTACCCAATAAGTAAAATCACATCAATACCTTTTTAAAAATAAACCTAGAAATATCGAAAATATTAAGTTTAAACGCTCCCATAAATTTAGTATGACGTTAGCCGAGGCTGTAATTTCACTTATTTCCGAAGTGTAAAAAACTACAAATATTTAAGATTCACTATTTACAGGATTAAATTATACTTAATAAAGGAATGAAACTATCCTTTCAATCCCTCCTCTTCCGGCAAAAAAAATATATTTTGTACTTCATACTAAATTCTGACGCACATATGGGTCAGCGGTCGTCTAGTGTCGGCTCGGCGGCAGTCTACGGCGGCGCGGGCGGCGCCTGCTTGCACGGCAGGTAGTGATCTCCTTTGCCTGCAGCTCTTCCAGTTCTTGGCCTCTTTGAGCTCTTTTTGATTGCATCTTTGAGCATGTACTCGTATGGTTTTGGTGACTTGTACTGTAAACATAATGAAAATGTATGATATTTGGACCTTATACCTTTATATAACAAGGGCTGTCATCCCAGTACAATAAACGTCAATGACGACATAATTTGTACTAGGATGACAGCTCTGTCAAAATGCAAATAGGAATGCAAATACTATAGTAATATAATATTTTACAACTTAGAAAAGTTGAAAAACCCCCGACATTTCATTTCAAAGTCCATCATCTCAAAAACTTCTGAACAGATTTTCATAAAACATACCTAAGAACACTCGGGATTAAATTATCTATGACACGAAAAAACCGCATTCAAATCGGTCGATCCGTTTGGGAGCTACGATACCACAGACAGATACACAGACAGACACGTTAAACTTATAACACCCCTCTCTTTGCGTCGGGGGTTAAAAATAGTAAACATAGTTAAATATGCCTCATTATTGAACTCAATCCTTAGTCACTGCACTATACCGACGACCACTTTAGTCTAGTTGGTAGTGACCCTGCCTACGAAGCAAGAGGTCCTGGGTTCGAATCCCGGTAAGGGCATTTATTTGTGTGATGAGCACGAATATTTGTTCCTGAGTCATGGATGTTTTTCTATGTATTTAAGTATTTATTTATCTATATAAGTATGTTTATCGTCGTCTAGTACCCATAGTACAAGCTTTGCTTAGTTTGGGGCTAGGTCGATTTGTGTAAGATTGTCCCTTAATATTTATTTATTTATTTTATTTATATGCTCAGTGAATACAAGCAAAATACACTTATTCCCTTAAACAGATTAAGTATAGTGCCTTGATTAAATATACCTACAAATAAATTTAATATAACATAGGTACTCGGTAGTAAAGGCGGAATCAGACGGTTCACTCGGATGAATGTTCCCTCGGGTGATTGATTCTTTTTTCTTTCACTCAATGTTCACACAACTCAGGTAAAATGACATATAAATTAACATTCACTATTCTAGGCGGAATCAGACGGTCCATGTCTCGTTCATTTTTATGTTTCATTCCGAACCTTTCACCCGAAGTGACACGTCTGATCATGAAGTAAACCAAAAGTGCCGAATGAATTCACTAGTGAACGTTCTTTCCTTGTTTAGACCGTTCATTTTTCGGTCATTTGGAGTGCGAGTGAAAGATGCCGAATGAAAATATCAAACATTGTTGGATCGGTTCACTAGTCAATTCATTCGGCACTTTTGGTTCACTTCATGAGCAGACGTGTCACTTCGGGTGAAAGGTGCGGAATGAAACATAAAAATGAACGAAAAATTAACCGTCTGATTCCACCTTAAGTAAATCTCATTACGATTTCATTATATATTCATGTATCTTATAGATAAAATTTTAATTACTTGCGGTTTTTAGGCGGTCGTCACACTGCGACAAATTTCGCTGGACGGAGGTGCGTTGCAGTGTGTCGTACCACACGGAATTTACTTGGATACAACGAGAAACGCACCTCCGTCCTGAGATGCGTCGCAGTGTGACATCCACCTTAAGGGCCGAACTCCTTCAGCCACTTCAATTCCTGCCACTGAGCCTCGTGCTGGCGCTGGCGAGCACCCAGGGGCACGCCGTACTCGACGTTGGCAAAAAGCGCGTGCGTCGCCATGTACTCGCAAAGCTTCCTCTTTTGAACGGCTGAAAACGTATTCATCACACAAATAAGTAAGACGACCAACGTTGAAATAATAAACTAACTTATTTTGTTTGTTACTTACACTTTTCGTGGCATTTTTCATCGTCGTGTAAACTGAATTTAACTTATATACTGTTTTAAACTTAGATAACCGGGAATAACGCTAGGAGAATGATGATATTACACTGTTATTTAACTTGCTTGACGGCGACGGTTTATTTTGCTTGCTGTCAACTGTCAAGCCTTTGAAAATGGCCCACACAGATGCAAAATACAATGAAAACCCAAATATTTTGAAAAGGTAGTCTACTATGAGCAGCGTTGCCAGATGGGTACGCAATAGTACGCACGGCGTACTATTTTATGGTATTGCGTACTCGCGTACTCATCCGTCAATTTGCGTACTTTTTTATATTTTAGCACCTGACAGCCTAGCTGTTACTTCACTTGACAGAAAATATATTTTTTAGGTTTTCATATCAATATTACTTAGGAACGCACCCAAAAAATTTTAACTACTACTACTTCTATGGATTATCTGTGGCTGTCGCACTGACAAGTAAGTGACACTGACAATGGCCAAGCTAGTTTACAAATTCAATTCAAAGCAAGGCTCTTAGAATAGTTACGGGATCCATGAAATCTTCGCCTATTAGGGCTCTCCAAGTGGAATGCGTCGACCCCCCCCCCTCAAGGCACGACGCCAATTCTTGACAGACAGATACTTGTTCAGGAGCGCCCAACTAGAGCACCACCCCATTTTTCCCAAGTTAGATATGTTAAGATACGATAGATAGCGATTCCAAATTTGTTGATTAGCCTAATCAGATTAGATAGCATTGAGCCTACCTTAACAAAACTCCCTAATATGCCTATATACACAATCCCTTTTGCTGCAATCACGTTCCAACCGAAAACAGTGAACATTGGAGTCAATAGGTCCTCTCCTTCGGTTAACGAAAAATTCCTCGAATCCGTTAGAGAAAGATGGCAAGATTGGGACCGTCTCTATACGGACGCCTCTAAGTTCAGGGATGGGCCCATGGGATGTGCCTTCATTCATGACAATCTTAACTGGGTACATAAATTCCAACTGCCCAATATCTGCACTATATTCACTGGGGAGTGTTTTGCTATTTTGAAGGCTGTCAAGTATGTCAAAGAACACAGGCTGGTTAACTGAGTAATTTTTTCGGACAGTCTAAGCTCTATCCAAGCCATTACAAGTAATTAAATTAAATACTGGGCTAAATCACCGTTGCTTTGCCTCATCAAGGAGGCTCTCCTATCCTGCCGTCTCCTTGATCTAGAAGTAATCCTATGCTGGAGCCACAAGGGTATTCATGGGAACGAACTGGCTGATTTTGCTGCCAAGGAAGCAGCAGTGAATGGTAGTAGATCTCTTTTTCAATGTTTTAGCATGGACTTAGACGCGATCTCCTCGTCAAAATTATACACAACATGGTCGGCTCTATGGGCCGCGGATAATAGGCTCCAGTACTATCATTTGCAAAAGAATATTCCGTCTACTCCCTGGTTTTTTAAAATTAAATTTAAAAAAGTTACCAGTTGCATCATTCGTCTTAGGCTAGGCCATGTGTGTTCCCCTGAATTTCTATAGAAGATTAAAGTGAAAAACAGCGCGGAGTCTCTGTGCGGGCATGGTATTGGTTCAATTGAGCACATTTTTTTCGAGTGTCCTACAACTCAATTCTCCCTCTACAACCTACTAATAAAACTTAAAGTTCAACTCCCCACTAATGTTTAAGCTCTCTTGGCCAGCTTTGAGCCCAAAGTGGCCAAGGCTTTGGCTTATTTTATTGATAAAAATAAAATAAAATTATAACTATTTATTAATAATAAGTATCTTTTTAGCCACTATTATTATTCCTATACATATATAGTATTTCTGTATGATTATTTATGTGTATGTTCAGTCCCCAGAGGCGCTACCGCGAAACGAAAACGAACTTCGTTCGTGTATCTCTCTCCCTGTCGCTCGAATGTGCAAGTGCGATAGAGACGGAGATACACGAACGAAGTTCGTTTTCGTTTCGCGGTAGGCCCTCAGGGCAAAATTTTTAGGTGCACTCCACAGATCCGTATTCCGTAAATGCAAATCTCCCCCACTTGACATTGGCAAAGTGCCTAAGTAGCAAAAAGCCACAAATTACGGAAAAAAAAAAACAATTCAAATGACATTAAGGCACCGATTGTCTATAAATGTTGTATTGCGTACTCAAACTTGAATTTGCGTACTATTTTTAAGAGCTGCGCGTAACGAAACGTAAAACCCATCTGAGGGGCTACCGCGAAACGAAAACGAACTTCGTGCGTGTATCTCCTTCTCTGTCGCACTTGCTAGTTCGAGTGTCAGAGACGGATATACTCAAACGAAGTTCGTTTTCGTTTCGCGGTAGCCCCTCTGGCAACATTGACTATGAGTGAAGGTGAAACATTTTTATTACCTCTCGGTTTGATGGCATTATAATAAAGCGTACTATTTATGAGCAAGCAGTCATCCAATATTACCAACAAATGTATAAAAAAGGCTTTATGGCTAGAGTTTTTGAAGCTCGACCAATTGGCACTTGTCGTGGGATTAAATTTATCATACATGAAAGCATGTTTGGATTATTGGTAAATTAACCACAATCGATACGATAAGGAATTACGAGTGAAGGACCGCTAGAGGCGCTAGTGGCGCGTGATGTCGTCAACATTGAAAAATGTCAAATGTTATTGTTAAATGCTTCTGTTACGCTGGATTATTACTAAACTAAGAATACCTGCAAAGAATTATGGCAAATATGTGTTACGTATCAATGAAAGGCAGTGCTTTAAAAGCCAGGCCGAATTAAGCGAGCCGAAATACAGCTAATTCAGAGGTTTGTATGTTTGTTTACTATTACCAACACATTTTATCAAAAGTATGCTTATTTACCGAGTGTACCGCTGTATTTCTTCTTTTTACAGACTTCAAGACGATGATAGAAATAATAATTTTATTGGAAACATAAGATTGCCTTTGAGAATCAAAAATGAATTGGTAAGTTGACATTTACAGTGATTATACTTGTTTGCCCAAGCAAATACTAACTTCTAAAATTATTTTTCAGACCCCGGATCTACACTAGAGACAAAAAAGTTTTTGCTGTGTAATACCTATAGTTCTTTCAGTCCCAAATGGTTAACCTAACATTCCTTGTCAAAAAACCAGGCAAGTTCTTTCTGAAATCCTACCTTTTTTAGATAGCATTAAGTAGGTAAATGTACCAGCCTTTAAGTTCTAAGATTTTGGCTAAATACAAATTTTGTGTAAGTACCAAATTGTGTGTTACACAGTTTCAATACCAATTTTGATAAAACTAGTTGAATGTGGAAGTTGGTGGTAAATTATCTAAGTTAATATATATAATACATTAGAAATATTTGTCTACTAGTGTGAAATATGTATCCATGTAATCATATTTCACCGGTATTATTTGTAAAAAAATACTAATCATTAACAACTTTGTGATTTAAATTATATTGGAATAGGTAAGATATAAATATCCAGTCAACTGTGGATTAGTGAAATAAAACTAAAATTTATTAGTTAACTTCATATCTGTTTCTAGACTACTGAAATGTTACTCAATTTGACTCCCATACCATGCAATTTTATTGGACAAAGAGTGGCAAACAAGCATATGGCCTGTCTGGTGATAAGCAGACACTAATGGTTGGTTGCAACTTCAAAGAAATCCAAGATTGAATCCTTTAATAGTTGGAGACAAATGCAAGTCTCTTACTCTAATCACACCTTTGGGAGGTCTGGCCACCTTACCCCCCTGTCTATATCTATACCTATCACAAAAGTCAGTCTATTAATATTATTAAGAATGTACTTAACAATACTTTTATGTTTCAGAATGGTGGAAATGACATCTAAACATTAAAAATTAACTCAAATCTACTCAAAGTTTGACTGGACTTGAAATGGATAAATCTGTGTTTGTACCTACTCTTACATTCTCTTTTGTAAATTGTATACCTATTGAGTTTATTTTGCACAATTGACAAATTGAAATAAAAGTAATAAATTCAATGTGATCATTATATTGTGTATTTTTTATACCACATCGTTGGCAATAAAGCGTACGGCCCGCTTGAAGGTAAGCGGGCATCATTGCCTATTGAAGCTTGAAAATTGCGTTGCCAATTCTCCTTCTATGTATGTAGTTCTTCAAGAAAGGACATCAATAAAGTAAATTTATTTTGTGTTTGTATTGTAATACTGTGTTGTGTTGTGTCACAAATGTTAGATTCTTAAAAATCTTGAGAATATCTTTAAAAAATGGTTGTCATGCACAAAGTGTTTGAAGGTTGTAGGTATGTTAGTATGGATTGTCTTGTCCTCCGTCTTGAACCTCACCTTTCAAACACTCCCTGCATATAGGTGGCATAATAAGTAAAGGAATCAATCAATTTAAATGAAACGGTAACTTATTCATGTATTTATGTAATTCGATTTTTGAACATGTGGTATGTTTTGAGTACCATCGGTTGTAATCTTCTTTTCTTTCTTCGCTAATAGATCTGAAAAGAAGATAAAATACAAGTCATGAGTACTTAGCCTGAAGCACAATTACACGTATTATATCACAATATCCTGAATATCTATCCTTACTAATATTACAGATGCGAAAGTGTCTATGTCTGTCTGTTACCTCTTTACGCTTAAACCGCTGAACCGATTTAGATGAAATTTGGTATTGAGGTAGTTTGAGTCTCGGGAAAGGACAAAAGATAATTTTTATCCCGGAAATCATTCCATACGGGAGTGAAAGTTTGTATGGAAATGTGTTATAAATGAGTTCTACGTGGACGGGGTCACGGGCAGAAGCTGGTATAAGATATAAATAAGAATGACAAATTCAATGAAAAATTTTAAGGAATGACTGATTCCCAAGTACAGGTTGATTACAGTACCTAAGTAGGTACCTAGGTTTAATAAAATAATCACTGGCTACCTCAAACCAAATTAAATATACTGGCTACATTTGTATTATAGGATAACATTGTTAGGTACTAAACACCTTCCTCCCAACAAACCTTGGGGTCCATACAATTTATCAATTAATTCAAATAGCATTACTTACCTTAAGTACCGCTTCGATAAGTAGCAGCGAAATTTCTGGTTTAGGAACTCCAAGTCCAAGGGCCAACAGCGTTTGTTGAAAACTCTCCATGATGAAATTTCACTAGTTTTTCAATAATAGGTGCGAGTTCAACAAACAAATCTATGTTTGATTATAGGGAAAAAATTACCATTATCACAGTTAACTATCATTATTGTCACTAGAATCGAATATTCACTCGTAGTTTTGGTGAAAACCAAGTTTAAAATAGCTTATCGTTAATACCTCGGAAACACTTAGATAAATAAATAAAATAAACCAAGTTGAGACGTCAAATTACCACATTAACCACGTACCATGTTATGCAAATGTCATATATCGCTGTCATATGTCATAGTTGGATAACTCCATTTTGACACGTGCAACCATGTTATGAATCGGTAAGTTGAGTGATTAAGTAGACAAATCACGTGATTTGTCATTTGTCACGCCGTGATAAGTGATAAAACCTCATCCATGCTAAGGCTCCAGGAGAGTTACGATGCGCGACCGTACGAGAGAAAGGGACAGCGAAGAGCCGCAGCCGATCTGCTCGAAAACGCACACGCCCATCAGGTACAAAGAGGCGACAGGCCTCACTGAGCAAGCTGGGACGGGACAATCGAGACGACCACGCAATATGCGAAGAGTTGTGATCAGCTGGTCAAACAATCTGCGCGTTTCCAGCGAGTTATATCCGAGGGTGCCCTGCAGATAAGCAGTAGGGTAAATCAGAGGGTAATAACCGTACAACTTTTTAAAAAGATAGCGCAGGAAGCACTTCTGTACTTTTTCAAGCATTAGTGCATAGGTCGACTCGTGCGGATTCCAAACACAAGAACTAGCCTCTAGTTTGGATCTTACAAGTGCCGAATAGAGTAACTTGATGACACCAACATTTGTGAAGTCTTTGCAGTTACGGAAAACAAAACCCAGACGCTTAAAACCTTCACCAACTAGAGAGCGCATATGGCTGTGAAACGTAAGTTCATGATCGAACACCACGCCGAGATCTTTCATGGAATAAGTTCGAGAGAGAGGTATTTTATCAATAAAATAACTAGCGAGTACACCCTGCTTTGATCGAGTGAAACTCATAATGTAACACTTGGAAGCGTTAAGATACAGGCGATTTTCGACACTCCACCGGTGGATCGCATCCAAGTTACACTGCATTTTCCGGCAATCTGCTGGAGTCTTGATATCCACCACTACTTTGATATCATCGGCATACAATAAAGGATCTACCAGTAGGGAGACACCTGGAAAGGTCGTTCACCATTATCGTGAAAAGAAAGGGGCCGAGAATGGAACCCTGACTTACACCGGAGTTTGTCTTGTAAGGATCCGAATTAAAACATCCAAGTCGAACGAATTGCCTGCGATCTTTCAGGTAACTGGAAAACAATCGCAAGAGTGGAGGAGCAAATCCTATTGAGGAAAGTTTTTGCAATTGGACATCATTATCGACCTGATCAAACGCTTTCCTGAAGTCCAGGTACACCACGTCAACTTGGCCTCCCTCATCTAGTTTTTTTGAGACGTGGTTCACAAGTGAAAGAAGATTGGTATTAACAGAGCGGCCCCTCCTGAACCCGTGTTGTGCATCGTCCAAGTAAGGGTCGACCTGTTTATATAACTTCGAATGCAGAACACTCTCGAACACCTTGGCTAATGAATTTAAAATAGCTATAGGACGGTAGTTAACCGCCTGGGATTTATCACCAGATTTTAAGATTGGGGTTACTCTTGTGGTTTTCCAATAATCGGGGTAGGTGCCGGTTTTGAGAGCGAGGTTAAATATAATGTGCCAGGGGAGACAAAAGTTGGGATTTAAAAGCTTTGATTATGAAAGGAGGGACATTGTCCGGGCCGACAGAGGATTTCTGTTTTAATTTATCAATTCCGCTACCAACTTCATGGAGTGCAAAACTTGAAATGCCAATTAAATTATCGCTGGGAGCCAAGCCTGCCCGTTCAGCACATAACTTAGGTGCGGTTGGAAGGAACACGCTGCTGAAATAGTCCGCAAAAGCTCCTGAAGCTGCTAGTCCGTTAAAGGTTTGGCCCTTATAAATTTTGTCGGATTTTGTCGCTGGGTAACTATTTAATTGATAATATATCCGTTACACATAAAAAATAAGCTATTATAAGTTATTTCCAAAATTGTCATTTTTTCCATACAAGTTGTCAGTTCATTGCCTGGACTTGTTGTGGACCCGCCCTGTGCAAGGCTGTGCAACCCAAACTTGGCATACAAAGTGGAACGGTAGCACAATAGGAAAAACCTTTGAGACTTTTTTTTCCTATTAGGAGAAACACTACAACTACTCCTAGAAAAATGTACAATTGATAATAGTGCCATTTTTGTTTAAAACGCTCGTCTATGTTATTCCTAATGTTTGATATCTAGTTCGTATTAAATCCACGGATGATATAGCTATCTAGTAAATTTCAAAGCGTCGGGTTCAGTTCGGCTTCCGAGAATGATATTATCAAACTAGTTTTAATCAGATGAAACTGGCTCGAGGCAGTTCGAGCTAACACAATTAGCTAGTTTCTAGCGCCAATTAGATGAAGGGTGGATATAATATATCCTACAACACAGCCTTGTGAACCGTTGCCCATTTATAGGTAGGTAAGCGTTAGAACATCATCATCATCAACTTATTAGTCTGTAGTATTATAGTGTTTATTATAAAGTACAGTAGAATCCGTTTCTTATGACTCCGCCTATTTTGACCAACCGCCTATCACGACGTAGGGGAAGATGGTCACCCTTCGTAAGACGGGGCACATTCATACAGTAGTCATAAATAGACAAATTTAGTGGAGTACAGACATTATCTTTGCATGCATTTTTTCCAAAGATATAATTTTATGAAATAAAAATACGGATGTGTTCGTACTCGACTAAATTTGTTTATTTATGACTACTGTATGAATGTGCCCCGTTGTACGAAGGGTGACCATCTTCCCATAATTACACAACTAACTTTGATTTTCATTTAAATTCTACGTAAAAGAAGTCGGATATAATGACTTCGCTTACACTGACATGTCGCTTATTATGACCCATTTTTAATATTGAGATTATGTCCGGTTATAGTGACCGATAGATTATTTAGGTATTAGGTACACTTCTTAAAAAACATTATTTTTATTAAATATTTTTGTTTCGTGTTCATTTAACGTGGAAACTTCCACGCCTATTACGACGTAATTACACAACTACTCGTAACTTTGATATTCATTTAAATTCTACGTAAAAGAAGTCGGATATAATGACTTCGCTTACAGTGACATGTCGCTTATTATGACCCATTTTTTATATTGAGATTATGTCCGGTTATAGTGACCGATAGATTTTTTAGGTATTAGGTACACTTCTTAAAGAAACAAATTATTTTTATTAAATATTTCTGTTTCGTGTTCATTTAACGTGGAAGTTACCACGATCAAATTTTATACAGGGGGTCACAGGTTCGAGTCCTGTCTAGGGCTACAGACGATGATGGTTTATTTCCCATAATATTCGTTATCTGTACCATATCGTTTAATCTAAGTAAGGTATTATTGTTTGTTTATACAATATACAAACAACATAGCGACCGGATAGCCTAATGGGTAGTGACGCTGTCTATGAAGCTGAAGGTGCTGGGTTCGAATCCCGGTAAGGGCAAGTATTTGTGTGATGAGCATGAATATTTGTTTCCGAGTCTTGGATGTTTTCTATGTATATAAGTATTTCTCTCTATTAAATGTATCGTTGTCTAGTACCCATAACACAAGCCTTATTGAGCTTACTATGGGACTAGGTAGATTTGTGTAAGATAGTCCCTTAATATTTATTTAATATTTTTATATATTTTGTATAGTGTATGTATTTAGAATCCTCTTAAGGGTCGCCAGGAACATGACTGCCCATACAAACGTAGCTTGGTTCTCATTTTAAAACCATATACACAATGGAATCTGTCATATCTAGATCGGAACTAGTTTCTGATGCCAGAAAAAAAAAATATGAGCGGAACGTTTTTCCTACAAAGTCACTAATTGCTTAATTTTTTTTCTATTAAAAAAGGGGTTTGGGTAAAAAAGTTGTCTTTTTTATAGAATGCCACTCGTAAAAGTGGTAGATTATCATAGATCTATTCAAAATAAACATATATTGTTATAAAATGTATTACTCTAAAATGCATCCGTGCCGAGATATTTGCAGTGAGTTTTGAAGTAAATATGGGATACTATTTCCGTAAACCTCGTTGTTGTTAATACGGTAAGCCATAAAAAACACGACAGTTACAGCTCGAAGGTCATTGGGAGTTAACATGCGCCGTCTTTAGACCGTCATATTTTAAACCCCGACGAAAACGAGTGGTGTTATAAGTTTAACATCTGTTTATCTCTGTGTCTGTCTGTGGCATTGTTGCCACCGAACGGATGAACCAATTTAAGTAACGTTATAAAGAAAGAAAGAAAGAAAACATTTATTCGTGGACAAAACAGTAGGTATAAAAAACAAAACAAAAGTAGCAGGGTCCACGAAAAGGCCCCGACTCAGCATGGTGCTAACCTAGAAGGCCAGCGCTGGTCTTCCGTCGGAACCTTTACACGAGTTACCTCCTGGAAGGCAACACAAAATAAATACCTACGCTAAACATATTTTAGGGATACATAACCATATTGTTATATAACTTAATTTGATTTAATGCATCTATAGACTTTGTCTAGATTAAATAATTTTCATTTTCATTTCATTTTCATTTCATAGGTAACGAAAATTCTGCCGGTTGAAATTGTTTCTATCTATGTTTGTCGTGTCAAAGGTGTTTGATTTTTTTATTATTTATACTATGAACCTCGAAAGCTATTGTAACCGAGGGGTAAGGCATGCGATTTTCAATGTGGAGGGTTCGAACCCAGACAGAAGAGAGTTTCTCTTTTTTTGCCACTAGTTTCCAATATTGTCCAAAAATCTAAATATCACTACGTAAATAGGTACCTATAAAGTTGGTGAACGTATATAGATAGAATATTTGAGACATATTTAGATTTTGTGCAATTAACCGCTTTTTAATAGGTTTTAATAACGAAATATGGCAAAATATTGAGGCTAAGTAGCTTTTTGTTTCTTATAGTGGTTCAGACATGCGACCTGTCAAGCGGCGGTCGTGGGTTCCAATCCCGGCTCGTACCAATGAGTTTTTAGGAACTTATGTACGGAATATTTACCGTTAGCTTTTCGGTGAAGGAAAACATCGTGAGGAAACCGGTCTAATCCCAATAAGGTCTAGTTTTCCCTGTGGGTTGGAAGGTCAGATGGCAGTCGCTTTCGTAAAACTAGTGCCTATGCCAAATCTTGGGATTAGGTGTCAAAGCAGACGCCGGGCTCCTTTTTTTATTTTATAACGATGATGATTGTGTTACTTTTTCGTTGTAATTCTTGTTTATAATTATTTTACCTTTGGATTATTGTTATACTTTATGTTGTGATCATTATTTTGCGTTTTTTTCATTTTATTTTAAGTTACCTAATGGAGTTAATGACATCGTAAAATGATGATAATCATACAATGTGCTCATTATGTTTTAATGATAATCACTTTACAATTTAATCATTAGTTTAGTCACTAAGAGAGCATTAAATAATTCAATAAACCTACTCTTTTACGCACTTGTAATTAGCAAAAAATAAATGAGAGTAATTAAGTATTTAATATACAAATGTTCTGATGTAATAATATATTTGCATGGATACCTGTATACCTACGGCAAATAAAGCATTTGAGTTTGATTAATATCATAAAATGTTGCACGATTTATAAAACCTCAGTGGTATTTTTCTGTGGCGTTTTATCTGGAGCCTGAAATAAATGATAATACACAAGGCATAATTTACATACCTAATGCAGTCATTTCATGTAGGTACCTAAGTCTTCTAGTCTTCACAGTGGGCATGAGCAAGTTGCCTTGACCCTTTTAAGGGGCTACCCGAGGTTTCATCGATTTTTGACAAGTTTTGAATCGTATCTCCTACTTTTGCACTACAAATAGAATTATATGTCAAACGGCTATCAGTTCTTCAATCTTTTATCTCCATTTTTCGTCTACCGGATTTTGAAAGAAATGAATACTTGATTTTGTATGTTTTTTTTAATCAATGTCTAAAAAAACACTTCTTTCGTATCTCTGTTGACGTGATAGATCTAACATATACGAAATCTACGTATTTGGGTTCGTCTTTGACGTCTCTAAAAACGTGGTTTTCATTTTAAACTAATTAACACAAAAGTTATGGCCAGAAAACCAGTTTTTTGGCCTAAAATTGTTCAACTTGATGCCAAATATCTCGAAAACAATGAACTTTGAAGTAAATATGGGATACTATATTGCTTAAAGCCGTTGTTGTTAATATAATAAGCAAGAAAAAACATTAGAAAGCTAAGGGATTCAGATCGAAGGTCATTGGCGTATGGGAGCCCCTTAACCTAAAACCTAAACTTCTACATTTCAAAACATCTTACAGTTACATTTACATTACGTAACGCATCCCAACGTTGTTCACAGCGACATCTATTCCTCTCGTCTGGAACTAGCAAGCGCCGGCGAACTGCAAGCAGTTCAGCGACAATCCGATAGATGGCGTTAGTGTCGCGGATTGGACGAGACGCCGCTACCATGGTTACCGAGCCCCAGTGAACGCCGGTGATTTCCGATTTTTGAAACATTCTTACGTACTTTGAAAGGTTTTTAGATCTAGTTTATGAATGTTAGTTTTGTTAAGGTTATACCAAAATCTCAATGAAAATGTTCACCTTTACTTTAATATTTAACTCATTATTTAGTTTCGCTTGGTTTGGGAAAAATCAGAGATAAAATTACATGTAGGTAGTTGATTGGTGTTTTCCTGGGATTTTGAATTAATGAAGATAGTGGAAAATAAGGCGTGATGGTTAGGCGATACATTAGTTAATTTACGCTTGCAACCCCAGGAGTGCCACATGCATGTTAATTACGTCACAACTGGCCAAAAAGGTCAATTATCACTCACTTTACGTGTAGGTACTCGGTATAACGTGTTGTTTTTCGTTACTGTATGAAAATTATGTGTTATATGGAACAAAACTGAAGCCTGACATTTTTGTTTATTAAATGTGGGGTTTAACAAATGAGGGCTGAACAGCTCAACTTCTTAGCATTTTGTAACTAGTGGCTCTTTCAGCTGTAGAACTCGCGAGTCTGTGTTAAAAAATAAAGTTTTTGATAAAACCAAAAACAGAATCGACAAAGAAAATCGTTATATTTATCAAACCTGCGTACGAAATTTCACCAGAATCGGTTCAGAAATGCAACCTGTAGATGAGAATGGCTGGACAGTCCAACATACGAAAAAGCGGCCAAGTGCGTGTCGGTGTGCGTGCACAACAAAGGGTTCCGTGCTTATTAAAAAGGTCGTATCGTTACTGAAATCTTATGGCACTTACATCCTTTTCTTTAAGGAAGGCAGGTTTTTAGAAATATATCAAACACCTTTGAACCGATCTTGTTCAAAACAATTTTTGCTAGAAGAATTTATTAAGCCCTGTCCATGGTTTTTTTTTTCTTTTTTTTTAAATACACGGTTCACAAATTAGAGGGGGGGGACACACACAATTTTAGTCACTTTCGGGGCGATTATCTCCGACTCTGTTCAAAAAAAATGCTGAGAAACCTTATATTTATTTTGAAAGGCCTATCGATTGATGTGCCACCGTGGACTTGCAATGATTTTTTTTTTAATTCAGTTTTATGTATGGAGTGCTAAGCCCTAAAAAAATTTTTTTAGTAATTTAATTACAAAACTAGAAAGAAAGAAAGAAAGAAAATATGTTTATTTAGCATATAAGGAATAAAAGACAAGAAATTACAGACATAATCATAACATGCTAAAATGGTCGCCACTCAGCTTTGTGCCACGAAATAAGCCGTAAGGTTATATTCCGCAGCGCTGATTTTCAGTGGCGCCTGGCTACCGGGGTAATTGTCACTTTCTGGTTTATGTTGACTTCATCTACAAATACAATTTTATATAATTTAACTAAGACATGCAGTAAAATAAAACATTAGGGAGTGTATAAGTGTGCGTATGCGTGTTTGTGTGTGTGTGTGTGTGTGTGTGTGTGTGTGTGTGTGTGTGTGTGTGTGTGTGTTTTGTGCAAGCGTTTGAACTGTGGTAATTTTAAATTAAAGATTTATAATAATAATAATAATTTGCCCTTGATATATGTATACGTCATGGCTGCCTATTCTTTTTGTTTTTTAATTAAATATTGTTTGAGGGAATGTTTAAACGATGCTACGCTATTAGAATTCTAATTGGAGGTATGTAGCGGCTAACAAAATACACCTCAAAATTTTATTCAAATACACCGTTTAGTTTTCGAGTAAAATGTATGTGACATACGGACGGACAGACAGACAGACAGACATGACGAATCCATAAGGGTTCCGTTTTTGCCATTTGGCTACGGAACCCTAAAAATGTAGGCCCCAAGAATTCCGTTCGCTTCGGTTGCTCGTTGAATTCAATTTGAAGGCTACATTGGAACTAATACGGCACGACAGCTTCTTTTTAAACATCTTGGAGGGCAAGATCGAAGGAAGGAGACGTAGAGGAATACTTACACCAGCCAAATAAAAGAGAAAATGGCTGTCGAGTCATATGAAGACGTGAAGAGGCTGGCAGAGGACAAAAATCAGTGGCGGTTACTCCACCGACAAGAGCCTAGCTCTTAAATAGATGATGATAATTGGAACTTGATCATTCAAGAAACATACTTAGAATAGTCCTTATAATTTCGTCGCATAGGCTTTAGGAGGTTGAGAACTTGAAGGTTGAATGCATAGTGGACACTAGCTCACTAGCTCATTTTCTAATAAAATCAAAAAATAGTAGACTGGAGCTTGCCTTTAAAAACAAAAGATAATATATTTGTTTTTGTAAATACCAAGACAGATGTTATTTTAGTAGTAGCAGTAAATATATTAATAGCAGTTCACTATGTTTATGTATATTTTAATAATAATAAATATTCAAAGTATGGAGTAAAAAACAACACCTAATACGTTTAAATAATATTAAATTTTATTACAGAAACCTTACTTTATACTCTGTCCAAATGACATTTTTGCAACAAGCTTTTCTGGACAATTTTTTTTGCACCTTCGTGAACGACGACTTAGTTGAGGAGTTCCTATGGCTGCCTTCTAATATATCACATATTATATATATATATATATATATAAACAACTCGATTGGACTTTGGGAAGCAATTCCAATTCAACATGCAAGATTAGACCCGAACAGACATACATACATACATCATCTGCCCAGCGTTTTCCCGGTTATACCCTAAAAGCGTTCGTTTTCCCGTTAATACCCTAAAAGGGTTCGTTTTCCCGTTTTTACCAGAAAAGAGCGCGGGCTCGCTTTGGCACCTAATCCCAAATAAATCACACATAATAAACATATTAAATAAAGATCTTGTAAAAAAGCGTTACTTTATAAAAACCAATTCCACAGCAACGGAAGCCAAGAAATGCAGATGGAACGTTCAAAATGGCGGCCGGCTTGTTTTCGGAGTAATTGGCGGCCGATCTCGTAAAACTGGGAACTCGCCACATTGTTGTGAACAATCTCTGGAATACTTTCTACGGGGATGGGATTTTTGAGCGCTTTCTCACTGTTTTCATCAATGTTTTATTAAGGGGCTCCCATACGCCAATGACCTTCGATCTGAATCCCTTAGTTTTCTAATGTGTTTTGTAGCTTATTATATTAACAACAACGACTTTATGCAATATAGTATCCCATATTTACTTCAAAGTTCATTGTTTTCGAGATATTTGGCATCAAAGTTGAACAATTTTAGGCCAAAAAACTGGTTTTCTGACCATAACTTGTGTGTTAATTGGTTTAAAATGAAAACCCTGAACCAGTTTTTAGAGACGTCACAGACGAACCCAAATATGTAGATTTCGTATATGTTAGATCTTTCATGTCAATAGAGATACGAAATAAGTGTTTTTTTAGACAATGTTGAAACAAATCATACAAAATTAAGTATCCATTTCTTTCAAAATCCGGTAAACCAAAATGGAGATAAAAGATTGAAGAACCGATAGCCGTTTATTTATAATTCTATCTGTAGTGCAAAAGTAGGAGATACGATTCAAAACTTGTCAAAAATCAATGAAAACCTCGGGTAGCCCCTTAAGGACGCCGTGATTTATATGGCACTAGGTTTTGCTCGCCTCATCCAAGTATACTCGTAAATCGCATATACTCAAAAAAAAAATGCTTTCAGATTTAAAAAAAAGGTAGGTAGCCTAAATTGCTTTCAATTTTTTTTATCAAAGCAGCCCATACCTCGCTTGGCAACCACAGTTACCAGAAGTAATTTAGAAGTGCACGAAATTAGCAACTGTTGTTACCACAATCAAGTGAGCAGCAATTCTGTGAAGATAGTATCTGAAAGTGACAATTATTGGAGTGTCCAAAAACGAAAAACTGTCCAGGAAGTAAGTACATAACATTAAGAAAAAAAGTAATAGACATCCTGTGCATTTAACTGACAAGGTGGTTATCATTTTCTGTCAAGTGAGTGTACTATCAGCTCTGAAAGTATTGTTATCTTATTTGGAAGCACTTTCTATGGTATCACCATTTTACATTAATTTTACGAATAATGCGCGAATCATCATATTAGCCGAAAGACGTCCACTGCTGGACATACAACAACTAGCGACCGATCCTGCGCCACCCGCATCCAGCGGACTCCCGCAACCTTTACCAGGTCATCAGTCCACCTTGTCGGGGGCCTACCCACACCGCGCCTTCCGGTACGCGGTCGCCACTCGATAACCTTTCCGCCCCAACGGCCATCGGTTCTACGTGCTATGTGCCCCGCCCACTGCCACTTAAGTTTAGCGATCCGGAGGGCCACATCGGTTACCTTGGTTCTGCTGCGGACAGCCTCATTTCTGATGCGATAACGCAGAGAAACTCCCAACATGGTCCTCTACATTGCCCTTTCGGTGAATATGCGAATAAAACTCTATGTAAAGTCGCCGTCAATGGAATTTGCTCACTATGTAAACAAACCGCCATAGTGAAAGACAATTTCAATATGGCGGTTTGTTTACATAGTTAGCAAATTCTATTGACGGCGACGTTATATACATCACCACCGAAACAGGAACCCACGATTATTTTAATATGACAATTTTAAGGTTATAACAATGGCCCATTTGATTTTACAAGCTTTTATTATTACTACTCCATGCCTTAATTAGGTAGTTGATCAAATCTTGAATAACTTCCCGGCGTTCCATCGGGCCGAAATGCTTAGATAATAGAAAAGTCGATGTACTGTGATAGCGATAAAGTAGAAAAGCGCGGTTAACATTACAATAGTTATTTACGATACAAGTGCCGAAAATAGGAAATTCTTAAGGAGTGGTGATAAATTAAAACACGACCGAAGGGAGTGTTTTAAATCGACACGAGTTGCGAATTACCTATTCGCACGTGTATCGTACAACGTTTTACTGTACATATGGCTCTTTAAAGTTTCGACATATGCACGAAAAGTGCACTTTTCCGCACTAGTGCGGGAAA
The DNA here is from genome assembly GCA_947578815.1 of Epinotia ramella. Lineage (NCBI taxonomy): Eukaryota > Metazoa > Arthropoda > Insecta > Lepidoptera > Tortricidae > Epinotia > Epinotia ramella. Next base: position 2,784,371 of record OX388221.1, read on the forward strand.
GTAGCACCATATGTACTGTATATATAGAGAAAAAACCTTTTTCACGGGCCAGATTAAATTAATTATAATGTCAATGTTATAAAATGTTAGAATGTTATAAAACTGAAAAGGAAGTGTTTTCTTTCTTATCTATACTCCAGGACAAATAAATACGGTTTTAAAAAACATTAATTTATAACATCGTTTTTTTCTTTATTACATTTCAAAACGTTATTCTAAGATGCCAAAAAAGATTCAAGAATAGATTTAAATGGAGCATGCATTATCTTCTTTTGTATGATTTATCTTGAAGATTCTAGAGCAAATGTAAATTAACCAAAATATACACAAAGACATGTATAAATATTTGTCTGACTATTCAGAAACTAGTTAATTTATATTTTTTTTGATGTCTGTTTTTTTTTTGGATTCTGTGTCCAGGTAACTATTTGATTGTTACTTTAAAAAATATGCTATTATGCCTATTATAAATTATTTCCAAAATTTTCGTTTTTCTATACAAGTTGTCAGTTCATTGACTGGACTACTATGCAAATAGGTTATTCGGAATAGCAGACCGAAAGACATACGTTCCAGAAATCCTAGTCCACACACACACACACACACACATTAGCAAACTAAACAAGCATACGATCCGTAATTCTGCAGAAACAAGCGCTTTTATACTTATAAAACCTCTTGTTTCTGCGAACGAAATGAACCTATAAATCTACAAACTTCCCTGTCAATCCCGTACTAAGTAGGTAAAAGAATACCAAGAAAAATCGCAGGAAAACTCACAATTTTCTCACTCAGATTGAATTTCTCCAATAAATTGTCATTGAAAAATCTATTCTATTTATCTAAGTAAAAGTTGGAATTGCATTGAGAAGTCTCCGTGCATTTCCAGTGAGAGTTTGAAATAATTCCCGGAAAGTTCCGCCGTTTCCAGTCGCAGTCGACAGTCGTTATCTATATTAATTCATGGCATTTGGATAAAATAGAATTTCAAAGTTTTCACTTGTGTGGTAATCTTTAATCCTCGACCTCAGTGCCCCACTTCTTTTCGCGTAAGTATTTTAAAATGCTACAATTAAAGCGGGATTCGTATTTCACTGAAGCGATTTGTCGTGACACGAATTACTTGTTTATTTTTTATTTTTGTCATGATTTCTGTGTTTTGTAGTAAGTAAGAGTAAAGCTGATATATCTACAAGTTTTTGGTGAATGCTGTTAATAATTAGGCTTAGGACATTTGGTATCATACCGTGGTTCTAAAATCCATGGAGTCGCCGAATGTGAAATTTTCGAAGTGAACGTCAAAGTATGAAGTTATATTAACGGCTTAGGACTTTTTGAAACATATCATGCTTCTATATTTTATGGAATTTTTAGTTGTAAAATAATATATAATAAAGAAAAAAGGACATTTAATAAAAATAGTATAATGTTAAGTAATGTAATATATTAATTAACAATGCATTATATAACGGTGATATAAAAATTAAACCTAGAAAATATAACGTTAATTTCATCAGACGAAACGTGATCGGTCGAAACGTCGCTAAGCTTTACTCAACAAATCAAACTTAAACTGAGGCTTCCAGGGGCTATTACAAAATTAATTAATGATACATTTTTAGGCCAATCAGTTCTTTATAAGCAATAATTCTACATATTTGAGAAAGTACTGGCTGTTGGAATAAGTGTGTCATAATCCTTATTAAACTGATTATGTCAATATTTTTTAATTTTAAATTGCGATTTAATTTGCACTACTCACTAAACACGGGCATTAAAGAGGATGTATAACTAGATAAATAATATTGTAGCATCACATGTGATCAGTAATTAGTATTATTATATAGGTTTGTGATAACATTAATTACGTTCGATTAAAATGCACTCAGTAACGATGTGACAGTATGTATAAATCTTTATAGTTAATAAGACATCATACTTTATGACTTTGACTTCGAAATTTTTACACATGGCGACTCCTAAGATTTTAGAACCACGGTATGCTACGAAAAGTCCTAAGCCTATAATAATAATATATAATATCAGTAAAATAGCAACATTAGTCTATTATTGACATATCATATTTTTATCAATACAAAGGTAGGCTGGCAATAATCGATATTATTCTAGCAACACTTCCTTGTTTTAAATTAGCCAATAGGAGGGTTGCTCTGATTGGTGCTGAGTTTTGACAGTTCGCCCCAGTCAATCGGCAAAAGACAGCTTCCTGCCATTTTGGCATAGAAGGAGTTTTCGGTCAAACGGGCATTCTCTGGAGAACCACCAAACAGTGCAGAAGCACCCAGTAAATCCGAAAAAATGACCCTAGTTTCACTTGCACGGTTATTACTAGAGATCGGAAATTCGGGAGCTTTTATACCTAAACTTCGGCCCCAGTACCTACACCGCGTTGTTGTTGAGTAGCATGGAGGCGGACTCAATTAAATTTTACTATTAAATTTCCAGGGATTTCCCGGAATACCGAAAATTAGGATAACATGAACACATACGTATTAAAGTATTTAAATAAACTATTTTAGTTGTTCCTATTTCCAAAATATTATTTAATTCACATATTCATTTAACTAACAGTTAGATAACATCAAACCAAAATTGTTTTGTAACTTTTATTAAAAATAATGGTACAAACGTAAGTATCTCTGTTAAATCAATAAATTAAAACAAATGTACATAGCCACACAAAAGTGAATAGGTAATCAACCTACAGCGACACACGTGGTATTTTTGCATTTCCGTCCTTGTCTAATGTATGTCGTTAAAACTGTTTACCAACGTGTATGTTGACAAAAATCGCTGAAAATAGTCATAACCTAAAAAAAAGGTAGGCTTTACATAATGCTTTATACAATCCCGGAACTTAAATAATTAAAATATTATTTTTAAGAAGCCGACTCCATACTTGCTTCGCTTTTTCCGGGATTTTGCTAGGTTTAGGTATAAAAGCTCCCGAATTTCCGATCCCTGGTTATTACTTATTACAAGACAGGGTGCAAAGTGTGTTTCGGAAAGATCCAATATCCGTCTCTTTCTACGTGTTCTAATTAGAAACGTACAGTCTATCTTGCCACGACATAGCTCGCGATATGTCTTGCGATAACTGATAACCATGCTTGGTAAGCGGCGCCAGAGCCTTGGATGAAACTCACTGGTTCAGTAATAGCTCTAATTGTGGGCGGCGAGGTTTAAGGCGAATGTTAAAGTCCGGAAAAGAGTATCAAATGTTTAATAACTAAAATACTACTACAAAAACTGTTATTGGCTAAGTTAGATAGATGTTGAAAATGTTAATGTTATAAAATATATTCGAATGCACCCGGTCGCGACGGTATCCGTAAATGCATTAAAATTAAATCGAATCGGCACTCAATGCAACTAAATAATCGCATACGCACGCAGGCGTATGGCACGTGTTAGGTGCATTGCACCGAACACTAATAGTATTCATCCTTCTTTTGAAGGCGCCTAGATCGGAATTGTCAGGAACAGGAGCGAATTACTACGAGATACAAGCCATATGTATTAGCACTGACATATATGTATCTATAGATCTGTCATCATCAAGGTCTGCTGCATACAAGTAAAGTGTACAAATGTACATAAAATTGTACAATGTATATAAACCTCTTGTCTCCGTCTACGTCGTTAACGCGGTCGTTAAACGGCAGTTAGCAGATACGACACTACGTTTCTAAAAATGTGTAAGAGTGTACAGAAAGTTACGGGATGCCTCTCGGGAATATTTCCTAATATGAATAACACGGCCTTAAAGTTACACGAAAACATTCGATAGAAATCAAAATATATTGTCCTAGAACAAACAGCATTTCTAAATTAGTTTGTCAAAACTATACATAATATTTATGGCACAAATACCTATCGTTTCTTCAATCCTTTATCTACATTTGCACGAGAGTTTTTTTTTCGATATTAGGATGTTGTTTATGCACTTTCCTATATGAAATCTACACATAACTGTTTCTTATTGACGTCTCTAACAACGCACGAGATATTTTTATTTTAAACTAATTTTCACCGTCCAAAAAACTGGTTTTTTGGTCGGTAATTGCCAAAGTTTGGTTTCATATATCCCGAAAACTGTGAGTATTTCGGTAAACCTCGTTGTTGTTAATACTTTAAGCCATAAAAAACACGAAAAAACCGACAGTTACAGATCGAAGGTCATTGGGAGCTAGGAGCCCCTCAAACGCTATCAGTGGAACACACACAAATGCATTAAAAACATATCTCTTCCTTTCGGTTCTGCTGTAGTCGGGCGAAAAGGATACTTTTAATTTTCTAATTTTGTTGACAAATCTTTTAATACTTCTCTTCTGCTTATTTAAGAGCTGAGCTCGTCGGTGTAGCTCAAAGTAGGCCCTCCATCTACTCCGATCCCAGGCAACCTCTTTGACATCTCGATACGACCTAACATCAACTCTTTTTTTGAGCTGCTCTATGTAGTTTATACTAGGTACTAAAACAAAAAAAAAATACAATATAGAAAAGTTAGAAGTAAGGTAAATGTCTGAAAGCTCGACATTTTATTGCCTAACACCTATTGGTAACCTCTATCTCACGTATATATTGCTTTTTTTTATTGTTTAGAAATAAGATTGAAAGTGACACGAATTAGGCGATGCCCGACACTGGGACGTTTACCTTATGTATTTTTGTTTTTTTTATTCATTTAGTATACCCATCAATGTGTTTCGCTCGGTGGTTGTCAAACTCAACCGACACGAGGCTAGCTCTTCATTTACTCGTATCAATAATTTATGTTATGCATATATTGTAGGTCCGGTTAGACTACAATAAGCAGACACAACGTGAACATTACTCCAACTCCAACCAAGGCTTTGACGTTAAAATAGCTCAAAGCGGACCAATAATCTCCAATGCAAATGTAAATGGTCCACTCTGCCCAGATTCGTTCCCAATAAAGATAAATCGGCCTCAACCACACCCTGTACTCGTATGAAACATACATAAAATCATGTACATAGTGAATCGTTTCAGCTATGCGTTTTGTTAATTTACTGGGAGTGTATTTGACAATTTATAGATTTATTAATACATGGAGAACCAACAGCGCAACATATTTATAGACACAATACTCTAGGACTTCAGAAAGTACCCTAGAGGTTTTGATGATCAACATCAGTGAGTCAGTGACGAAATCGGCGTTTTTTAGATATCAATAAAATCTTAAGTATAAGAGCTATGTTACTGAAACTTTATATGTTTATTAAGTCCACTATTGACATCATATCCCGAGAATTTTGTTTATCTGGTATAATCCAAACCAACAACAAACAACAAACAAACAAGTTAAAAAAAACGACAAACCGCTTCGAGAAAAGGTAGGTTACGTTGCGCTTCGCTTGGCTCGTCTTGGCGGATATTCAGATAAAACCATATAGCCAATTACAGGTTCTCAATTATAGAAATAAACAAACAAAGAAATCTATAGCCAAACTTAAACTTAGCGTACATTACGCACAGCAACCAATCGCGCACTAATAGCAAGGATGGCAATGGGAATATACAAGTACATTTGATTTATTTATACTAATAGTATGAAGAAGTCTGTGAGATGGTAGCTCTGTGAGTTTGTATGTTTTGGGTAATCTCCGGAACCGCTTATTCGATTTCTATTTGAACTTATTTGATGGTTATAGGCTTTATTCTATGCCTCGGGTTTGCCTGCGCTCTTTGCAATACGGGTAGCAATTTTTTATATTAAATTGGTTTGGTTTTTTGTGCACACTCTTTTGACGTGGCCTGCAATCAATAATAATAATAATAATAATAATAATAAATTATTTATTTCCATTTAAACTTAGGTGGTAAGTACAGAGTGTGGTCGAGTCCTTCTATTAGGTTTATCCAACCTGTATCAGGAGGCCTCGCTCTTCAATTTATAGTGTTAACAATAGAACTACGTTAAAATGGATTACAACTTACAACCACATAATTAGGTATGTTTATACATTTACCTATTTTTTTTTTCTTAGCCTATATTCATGGAAAGCATGCAATGTGTGTGTGTGTGTATGTGTGTGTGTGTGTGTATGTGTGTGTGTGTGTATGTGTGTGTGTGTGTGTGTGTTTTTCAATTTATACAATTTAATTATTTTTTATAATGTTTTCTTAAAAAATCTTAATTACTACTTATGCATTATATTTTCAGTCTCGTAATAGTTCAGTGTAGTTAACCAGTCATGTAGAGTCTGTTTACATACATGATAATTTAATTTATAAATATTAAGCTCCTTATTTATCTTATTATATAACAACGGGGATAGAACATCAAATTGTCTCTTTACAAAAGCTGATTTGCAGACTGGTACGGGTGCAACTGTATGTTTTCTTCTCTGTTGTAAGAGCTCTGGCTTAAATGGTAACGATTTATGAAGCTTTAGTATAGCAGAGGTAAAGTACAATTTGCGCATGCTAAGCACTTTGCAGTCGACATAGAGTTCTGTAGTAGGATATCTATATGGTTTAAAGTACATAACTTTCAGTAAACATCTCTGTGCTCTTTCCACTACCAGAAACTTAGTTTTATCAGCGCCGCCCCATATTGGAATGCAGTACGTCATTATTGGATGTGCCAACGCAGTGTATATCTGTTGTAGTAGAGTAGTGTTGCTGATGTGTCGTAAGATTTTGAATATCCACACTAATTTTCTTATTCTGGTATTAATATATTCAAGATGTTGATGCCATGATAGACGTTGGTCAATCATAACACCTAAGTATTTGATTGATGTGACTTTTTCTAGTGGGATACATTGACAGGTTCTGCTATTCTGAAGATTGCAATTATGGATTTTTAATTTAAGGTCTTTAGATGGTTGAGCAATGATAGTCTTTGTGAAGCAGATGTAATTTGATTTTCCTATGTTAAGTGTAAGCAGATTACGTGTTAACCATGTGTTGATTCTATGTAGGCCCCTCTCAGCAGCCCCAAAGACCGACTCCCACTTATCACCCGTGAATACTACCACCGTGTCGTCTGCGTATGAAATGACATGTCCATCTTCTATGGGCATGTCAGTAAGGTCATTTATATAGGCCAGAAATAGTGTCGGTCCCAGTACGCTGCCTTGAGGGACACCATATGTAACCTTAGCATCAGTACTTATGTGATCTCCTATCCTGACCCTCTGACATCGATCCTGCAGGTAATCACCCAGCAAATCTAGAGGTTTGCCTCTGATACCGTAGTGTTCTAGCTTTTTTATAAGAGTGGGGAGAGAAACTGTATCGAAGGCCTTTTTTAAGTCAAGGAAAACAGAAAGGCATTTTTTTCCCTTGTCAACTTCTCTGCTCACTATCGATGTCAGTTTTAGTATAGCATCTTCTGTTGATTTACCCTGCCTAAAACCAAATTGAGATTTTGAAAGTATGTTGTATTTATTAAAGTAGTTCATTAATCTGTTATTAATCAGTTTTTCAATTACTTTTGAAATCGATGTGAGAACCGAGATTGGCCTGTAATTATTTGGATCTGTTTTCTCACCACTCTTATAAACCGGCGTAATCAGCGATTGTTTTAAAAGCTTTGGAAAAACACCCTGAGCGAAACATAGATTCGCTAGGTGACTAATCACTGGTGCTATAGTTGTTTTGCACATCTTTAGGAATTTCGTCGGTACTCCATCAACACCTGGTGCACTACCAGTTTTTAAAGACATTAAGGTACTTTCGACTTCTAGGGGATCTGTTTCTAGTAAGACGAACGACGTAACATTACCAGTGTCATGTTGTGTGAAAATTGTGTCAGCTATTGTTGAGGTGTGGCCGGGAATGTCTGCAGCTAGCTTTTTTCCGATATTAGCGAAAAATTCATTGACGCAGTTTACAGCTTCAATGGGATCGTGTTTGTGTTTGAGTAGTTCAATGTTAGGAGTTTTACTAGCGTTGTAGTTAGTTATAGATTTTATTGATGTCCAGAGAGCCTTTGAATTTTTCTCAGTTTTTTCCAATAGTGTACGATCATAATTACGTTTAAGTTTTTTTATTAGTTTAGACGTGAAATTTCGATATCTCCTGAATGTGACCTTCAATACCTCGTTTTCCGGGTCCGCACGCAGTTTTAACTGCATTTTATTTCTGTTGTTAATACATCGCAGAATACCCGGGGTGATCCATGGCTTAAGAGTACGTCGCGATCGAGGAATTTTGCTGACTTTTTTACTTTCCTTTATCGAGTCATTTAGTTTCCGTATAAGTTGCTGTATTATGAAATTAGGGTCGTTACTTAAAAGGAGGGCCTCAAGGTGTTTTTCTAATAAGTTATTTACAGCGTTCTCGTAATTTATAATTTCGATCGTTTTGGGGCTAATTTTGGGGCTAGTTTTGTTATTTGAATTAAGAATTAAAAGCGTAGTTTTGTGATCCGTAACAGATGTGTTTAGGGTAGCTGTATATGCGGTTGTGTCTATCTTGTTTATTTTTAACATTATGTGGTCTAGACAGTTGTCTAACCTGGTTGGTTTGTAAAGACCATTTGAATTAAGAATTAAAAGCGTAGTTTTGTGATCCGTAACAGATGTGTTTAGGGTAGCTGTATATGCGGTTGTGTCTATCTTGTTTATTTTTAACATTATGTGGTCTAGACAGTTGTCTAACCTGGTTGGTTTGTAAAGACCAGGCAGAACACCATGCGCGCACAACATGTTCAAATAACCATGTCTATTGTTGTATTCGTAGTTTTGCTCCAATGTCCGTGGGATTAGATTTATATTGATATCCCCGGTAATAATTATAGTCTTCGCGGTTATTGTATTTAAGTGTTCATTTAATGAGTTTATAAAATTTAAAGCATTGATGTTGGAGGGAGATCTGTATATACCTAGGATGATCGTATCGTGTGTGGTAATTTGTAAGCACGATGCGTGTTCCAATATTATTTCATCAATGGTTGAGTTTAAGCTGGTTTTAATATACGCAACAACGCCATCATTTTGATTTAAATGGTTTGTGGTGGCCATTGAGTTGATCAATATGTCGAACTTTAAATTTACTAAAGGCTCATGGAGCCGCATGGAGCAGCGTCGCGCTGAACTCGGTCCATGACTACCTCTGTAGCCTAGTTGGTAACTCTGCCTAAGAAGCCGGAGGTCCTGGGTTCGAATCCCGGTAAGGGCAAATATTTGGGTGATAAACAATTTTTGTTTCTGAGTCTTGGATGTTTTCTAAGTATATAAAAGTATTTATATTTCTATGATATATATCGTCGTCTAGTACCCATAACACAAGCCTTATTGAGCTTACGAGTTCGATTTGTGTCAGATAATAAATTTATTGAGCTGAAAATGAATTGTACTTACTCAATCCAGGTTCAAATATTTATTGATATCTTTCACTGCTAGGAACCTACGCCTACTACGCCGTAGTCGCTTTCCGCTACATATGGGGAAATCCCCGGGATCGGGCACAAGCGTAGCGCGTTATGAGAGTTAGTTTGAATTGTGTAAGATTAAAAAAAACAAGTGACAGGCTACGTAGCGCGCTGTATGTAGTCAAAATATTACTTCCATATACACGATGATTTTTAATCCGTGATCAGGAGTCAAAAAACATTGATAAACAGCGAAAACGGATTTCAATGGACGAGGTCTCATGCAATTAAATCACTGTTTAGTTAATTAAATTTAATGATAAAATTAACACTAATATCCACTGAATGTCTTAAATTAAGTCGATACGTCAAACACACTTACGTCAAGTTTTCGCGAACGTCAGGATGACAATGATTTTGAATTATAAAGTGATTCCTTATTCAGTTTTATTCAGAAAAAAAAGAACGTTTGTTTTAGGTAACTTCGGGTTAATCGTGCTTGGTATCAATTATTAGCTACAGAATTAGAGAAATTTACTCTTGATCACGAATTAAAAATCATCGTGTATTTGGAGGCATCCACTCGGCCCTGAGACAAACGTGAATGCAGTGTTAGGCATAAGAGTGAGAAAGGCGTTGACAATCCAATTATTAACTCAATTTCCATTCGCTTTCAGCGGTGCAAGGATGGAATCTTTGAGTAAAACCAGACAATAAAAGCACCTCGTAAATTTCACCGCTCGGACGGTATCTTTCAATGGAAGCACTTCAAGATTCATGGTTCTACAAGTTATATTTTAAATATTTTTGTGAGGGCGAAACTCAATTCCTTTTTGGTGCATTTTACTCGCGTAGACGTTGTTTCTTGAGTAAATAAGTTTCTACCATAATTTTCATTTTTGTTGGAGTAATACGGCAGAGCTGAAAGGATGTTTTTACTAGTCTATTTTTGTATTTACGTATGTTCCACTGTAGCGTTTAACACTTTCACTGCCCGGAACCCGCCTAGAGGGCGCCTACGCCGTAGTCCGCTACATACTGCTACGTGGTCCTTGCACGGGACGAGCGTAGCGCGTAGCGCGTAGCGATTCTTGGCAGTGAATGTGTTAACACATTCATTGCCCAGAATCGCTACGCGCTACGCTCGTAGCCGATCCCGTGGTTTTCCTCGTATGTAGCGGAAAGCGACTACGACGGTCTGACGCATATGTGTCGTCGTGGGCCCTGAATGGGTTAAGCTACTGAACGAATTTTGGAGAATGACAATCGAATCGTAATTATGCTTTGGGTGACATGAACTACCTTTTGCATGAAAAAAAAAGTTCGTTTTCCGTTTTCAATTTTATTAAACGAGCAAAGTAAACGAAATTCTCTGTTACAGTTTGAGCCAAAATTCTTTCACATGTCTGCGTCTGTCCGGCTGTCCTCTACAGGTCGAATTTCTCAACCGATTCTCGATGAAATTTTGACGACAGTTTCAATAGTTAGATTTTTTTTGGTCGGTTCAGTTTTTTCAAAACTAAAGCAGGCATGCAAGTTTTACAGGTCACGGAGCCCCTAGTGCTTGTTGGTACGGTCGCCATCAGATCTATCGGAGCGGCCAAAGTGCTTACAAATATCTGAACACGTCTCTGTTGTCGAGGCATTAGAGACATGTTCAGATAGTTACAATAGAATAGAATAGAATAACATTTATTCATGACAACAACACATAAATAAACATAAAGAGAAGACAACATTGCCACGAAACCCATCTCAGCGTTGTGCTGCCATCTGTGAGCACTTTGCCGCTCTGATATATCTGATGGCGACTGTACAAAGTCTTGTAGTCGCCTAGTGCAAACTTTGATGGTTTGATATCGACCTATGTTGTATTCGAACGTAAAACAGCAATCTGAGATAATAAACAGATCGCTTTCTCTCACAGTGCCAACTCTGGTGTACTTACTTACTCTTCAGGAACAGAGATACCTGCGTGCTGCTTTCATAAATATTTTATATGTACGACCGCTTTAGCCTAGTTGGTAGTGACCCTGCCTACGAAGCAAGAGGTCCTGGCTTCGAATCCCGGTAAGGGCATTTATTTGTGTGATGAGCACGAATATTTGTTCCTGAGTCATGGATGTTTTATTTAAGTATTTAGTTATCTATATAAGTATGTTTATCGTCGTCTAGTACCCATAGTACAAGCTTTGCTTTGTTTGGGACTAGGTCGATTTGTGTAAGATGGTCCGCAAATATTTATTTATTTATATTTATTTAACGTAAAGTCTATTTACACGGCATTACAGATGCAGCAGCAACAAACCGGCGAAGATGTTGAGACGTTGCCAGGAAAGCAGTTCAAGCCGAAATTACCTACAACTCAGTTACAATATCTGTGGACCTCGCTGGAATGTGAAGCCCTTCGCCCCTCTGTTTTACCTACCCGCGCTCGCCCCACGCGCCTTGCGCACCGTACCAGAGCGCCGACGTGACGCCATCGACGCCAGGTCCACAGATATTCTAACCGGGTTATACGAAGATTAACCATTTACGCGTACACTTAACCTCGTACGCCATCAGAACAACCACGACCATTCTGGCAGGAGTGTACGACTGAGGAGGGAGAAGGACTGATATACAGAGACTTATATGTCTGTTCGAGCACCCAACATGCTTAACGCACTTCTGTCGCTAGCACCTGATTGTGACGTGTTTGCAAGATGGACGGTCGTGTGTCATGAATGCTTGAAGTATTGTGAGACGATGGATAGTCGATAGAACCAATTATTATTTAATATGTATTGTAATTGAAAATATTTGTCCAGCGCCTTGGTGCAAACTGTAATGTTGTGTAATTTTTCGTTGTTACAGTTACATAAACGGCAAACCGCAAAAATCGTTCCGAATTTAAAACGCAGAAATGAAAGAAGCCGTTAATATTACTCGGGTGTGAATAATGGCGCTTAAATAGGTCAGAGAATGCGGATACAGTTGAATATCCGGATATTTAAACGGTAATGTAGAAGCAATAAGCGTCGACAGGGACGCATGGGGGTGGTGGTAATGAGGCCATCGTCGAGACCGGGAATACTTTATTTACATCTAAAATGATCTCTAATGTAATAAAGAGAATGCAGAGAGGTAAGCCTGGTCACGGTGGCCTCAGTATCGAACACTTCAAGTATGCGGGTGTACATTTGCCTAGAGTTCTGTCCATGTTCCTCAGCTTATGTGTTTTTTTTATTTATTTAATACGTACAATTTATTAATAATCAGGAGGAGTCGAAACAGCATTTTAGAGGTGATTGCTAACAGATTTAACTGCCCAATTAAGTGGCACTGGATCGGAACGGTAAAGACTACATTGACATATATCGAGGGCTTCATGCTAAAGGGGCGTATATGCAATAATAGGGTTCTTGCTTATACGCCCCTTTAGCATGAAGCCCTCGATATGTCAAGTAGTCTATTTTGTAAAATAGATTTATTTATTTAATTAATTTAATTTTAATTTTATTTTACTGACATATAGCCTCTAAAATGTACCTAACTAACAAAATATGGACCAATAAGTCTGAAATAAAATATTTGTAATTGAATTTGAATAAGGGTGTATCAGTTTCATTGACGTTTGAGACTTTTTGTAACTGAAGTGTATCTAGGATAAAAGGTTCCAGTTAAAATGGTAATGCACATTCGTTCAGTGGAATGCAAGTTTTAATGGTACTAAGGGTGGATGCACACATGCGTCTGTAATCGTCTGTAGTAGTTTGACAAGTTTGTATGGGATGAGAGCTGCCAGCACCATATTAAACGTTGATCGGTCTGTTATCTTAACTTGGTAAGTATTATGCTTCTTCCTCATTTATCACCACGCTACGCTCGTAGCGCTACGCCGTAGTCCTTAGCACCTTAACACATTCACTGCCAGAAATCGTTATGCGCTACGCTCGTAGACGAAGCCGTGTTTTTTCCACCAAGTAGCGGAAAGCGTGGCGTAGGCACCCGCTACGCGGATTCCTGGAAGTGAAAGTGTTAAAGCCCGTAGCGCTCTGACGCATGTGTATCGTGATGTCGCCGAATGGGGTAACAGGCCGGTGACATCACTGCCGGATCATAAGGCAACCAAAAATGTCGTGTGGTATTTGAAAAACTTAAAAAAAAAACACAATCTCAACACAAACAAAAGTAGGTAATAATATAACTTATGCTAGTCGCTCTGTGACCTGTGGACTACGCAAGCCAGGCTTCTTTTTATTTTATTAATTTTCAAAACTGAATCGGCAAAAATAAACACAAGGACATCTGGACCGATATACGAAAGCATTTTCGCAAAAGATTTATTTATTTATTTATTTATTTATTTCCACATAAAACACAGCATAACAGTTAAAACTAAATCACTGTGCATTACAGATACAATTTTTAAATAAGGTAAAGATGTAACGAAGAACTTCGTTCACTTAGCTCGCTTGTTCAATTACACACTGATGTAGTGCTGCACAATTTTAGCTAATAATTATTGTTATTATATCGAGTCCGTTATGTCCCACTGTTGAACAAAGGCCTCCCTGTTCTTCCAATGTAATAATGTCCTAAAAAGCTTTACCTCCCCCTATGAAAAGTAGTTTAAAAATAATACCAATTACATGTGTACCTACTGGTTTATATATAAAATTTATCCATATTACAAGCTTTGCTTAGACTGGGACGAGATCGATTTGTGCCAGATTGTCTACAAACATAAAAGTCAAGTTTATAACATAAATAAATCAAAAACCCTACACAACACAATATTGAGTAAATGCCATCTTAAAATACATTACGTGAGATTTATACGCATAATACCCTGGTACACGTTCCATGGGTTGCTTTCAATGACTCCCTTTCATTCAATACGTCAGTCGAAACATGGAGTTCACTTTCAAAGACCGAAATCAAAGAGAAACAACCTTTAATGTTACCTTTAATGTAATGTAAAGCACCTTCAAAACATAAGAAAATGGCTCGAATTAAGGGTCCTACTTGAGTTCCACGACAGAAAACGAGAGATATTTTACCCAGCACAATAAACCTAATGTAACATATAAAACCCCCAATAAACCGGGGCATTTTTCCAACATGGCAACCCCTAACCTCACCGCCGCAGTCGTAACGAAAAGGGTCGCCCCATTAGCATTTAAATAGCGTCAGTGTTGCCACTTTATAGACGAAAAAGTCCCCGATGTTCCTGAGGAAAGGAATAATTCGATTAGACGGTTAATTTGAAATTTTTTAAAGAATAAAGCAAGAGTAATGAGGTAAAAATAAGTTTGAAATTTAGAAGGATATTGAATGAATTCATGAACCGGGAAAGTTCTGTATCGTGTCTAGAATCCTATTTTACGCTCCATTTACCAGTGAGAGTTATGTGTCGGTTGGAAACTATGTAGGTACCGTGTTATTTATTGTATTACTCTAGTTTACTTAGAGCTACTGGAGCCGAGCGGTTAGCCCCGCGATTATCAATCTGGGGATTGTTGGCTCGAATTCCAACACGCATGATTGGATTTAAAAACTTACGTACAAAAAATCATTTGATATGTGGGCCCACAAAACCCAAAAAGCCCGATTATTTCAAAATTAAAAAAAAAACGTCGAGTGTACAATTTTCCGTAAAATTGCCCATTGAACAGTAGCCTGTTCGGTGAAGGAAAACATTGCGAGGAAACTTTTTTAATCCCAACAAGGCGACATAAGCCATTTTTCGTCACCGATTCCATGCAATTTCATTGCTATGTTTTCTCACTGTAGCATGGTAGCCATGTAAGTTGTCATAAAAAGTATTTTTTCTCAAACATGCAATGAAATATTGACGTTGTGTTCTTCATAATGGGCTTCAAACCCGTAATGGCATTTCATACAAAATAGGAGGCCTAGGCCTGCAAGATGGTCTTTTTTAATTTCCATTCCACAATTGGTGATACAGCCAAGAAAATTATTAATAAATAAATTATTGGATTTCTTTTTTTCATTTATTTCATTGCATGTTTGAGAAAAGCACTATACATGCCTCGGCGTGAAAAGGGGTTGCCAGCCCCATAACTATCCGTCTATATGTACTCGGCCGGCAACTCCTTACTTCCCGGCCTCCGTAGTAATAGTATTTTATGCAATCGTTATATAATGTTTGCTTTTTCAGTCGAGTACCACGTTTAAGGTCCGAGACTTACAAAGCTAATTATAAAACTATTGTAAACAATACTTTTTCTACGAGTCAACAGAACAAATTAAACAAACTTGGTATCTGTTGAAAATCCAAGCCCTGCTGAAACGGCTTTTTCTTTTTTGTCGTTGATGTCTTTTCTTTTCTTCTGTAGTGAAGACGTCCTAGTGGTCAAATTCATTATAGTTTAGTAAAGGTGCCACGTGATTGGTTTATATTAGTTGTCTAACCAGTTGTAAAATGTTGAGTTGGGAGCTCCATAGAATTTAAATGTATTTCACGCGCTCATTACCTTGGGAGCTCAGTGAGCGCGGATCCCTGGGATAGAATTAAATACTTCAGTAATGAATAAGTTTCAAATAGTTTAGTGGGTTGTGTCAGCTTAGTCTAGAAACTTTGAATAATATGATTGGTTTATTCTCACTAATGACTAATCCAAAAGTTTGAAATTTATGCCTGGTTAATCGCCGACCTTTTAGTACGAGGGGGCCAGTTATTGAAGGGTGGCCAGTTATTAGCGATTTACTCTATACTGAATTTTAGTGAACTTTGTTCAAATCTTAATAAAAGCATACAGTCATGGACAAGCTATGGTAATAATAATATCACGACCAAGCGAGATGGTATTATACAAATCTCAATAAGTGTGACAGAAAGGGATGTATCATTTGTTGTGCTTGTCATAGTTCCGCTTTTTGATTTTCTGCGACTAAGTCCGTATGGGGTTGCGGCAAATAAACCATTACCCGCCCAAATTAAGTGACTTGGTAAGCTGTCAGCCATTTTAAGAACAGTTCTTAATTTAGCTGTATAGTACTCTCTCCGTCCCTTATTGTGGCAACGCATATCTATAGAAATCTTTACTCTAAACATGTAGTGATAATTATGTACAATAAGCGTCACATAAGTTTTCGTCTCTGTAGTTGGCCTCAATTCGCTTCCGTACCCGTCTAACCCTACTGACACTTTTGTGAAGCTCCTATAGTCCGACCGCTGAGTAACACAGACCTCTCCAGCCCCTCTATTCTGTAACTTGTTTTAAGCTCACCTCAACAGTCACCCACAAATATATCTTGACACCGCGATGCGTAGTAACTAAACGTAGGTAGAGGTCTAGTTTCGTGACGGGTGACCAGCGGGGTGAGCCGCATTAGCGCGTAGCGAATAACGGCCCTGCGCGGCGCGCGGAAGGTATAACGGGGCAGAGGGCGGCGCGCGGGAGGCGAAACCTGATGGCGCCCACGGAATATAAAAAACTAGTGGAAATGCCATACGCGTCGATTACTCTCAGAACCCGGTGTCGCCAGTACGCACACTTACAAATAGTTCACTACAAAGGAATCTTGAACACGATTGGCCGATGCGTTTTATAAAAATATAATGAAAAACCACACGTAGTTAACCATATATTAAACCTTATGTCTGAAAGACACGGTCCACATTTTATTGCACAGGTTTGATACTTACTACGTTTGGATATGACATTTAAAATGGCATAGAAAACGCTGCCACCCAGCGTTGAGTAGCCGAACTATAACGCACCTTAAACACAATGTAGTTCGGCCGCTCGACGCTAGGTGCGCATTGATTTTCATTATTGCACTAGAGATGTGCTCAGTGAGTCAATAAAATTATAACGATAAGAGTTAACTAATTATCCAAATATGCAGGATTATAATTATTATGACGACTTGACGACTATGTACTTGCTTCAAAATTGATAAATGTAGGATATGAAAAATGTAGAAAGAAGTGGAATAGAGAAACAAATAACACTGGATTGCGCTGTCGCGAGATTTCTATTTTCTATACGAAAATTTCCAGAGAAAGAATACTTTGAAAGAAAACGATTTTTCAAAATCTGTTTACGGAGTCCGTAAAAATAGGCGAACATTCATCCAATAAATCCGCCAGCGCCATTTCGTTTTATAATTTAGTACTAAGTTCCAGATAACACAAGTTTATATGGACAAATTGAGTAACGATTCGGCTACTACCAATGTAAGAAGTTAACACTTTAAAATCAAAGTACCTAATTGAATTTTATACGAAAATGCCAGATGTTACAAAAATATTCCTGCACGTTTATAAGTATATGGGAATGAAATAAAACATGTATAATATATAATTTTGATTGTTTTGTCAGGCACTTAACAAACAAAATCACATTTCAACTCAATCACGATTCACGATAGAGTACGACTATCGATAAGTTTATCGACACTTTAACGACTACACCCACGCACTATTTTTGCGAGTTCAGCGGACGAGTGAGTAGCGAATGTTCTAGAAGTATGCCATTATTTGAATCCGATAGAAATCGACCTTATTGTAATCACATAAAGTTCATATTGGTTTTGCGCCTAGCTTAAGTATGGCGTGCGGAATGGAATAACTAAAAATTTTGTAAAATTAAATGAAATACTATTTACCGATGGTACGAAATGCCACCGTGGGTGATATTTTTGAAGCGGCTATCGTTTTTACACTCTAAAACAGCGCAATAAGGCATAATTTGTGTGTTTTTATCGTACTGTTTGAAAATAGTCTGCACAACTGTCACGCATAAGTGTAAGCGGTGAACTGAGCGGCATGCGCGGAGCTCCGCGCATCAGTGGCACACGCGCCACGCCCGCTAAGCACTTCTACTGTTTTTTCTGTTCTGTGCTGGCGCCCGCACGCCGCGCGCTCACCCGTTATACCTTCCGCGCGTCGCGCAGGCGAGTACCGAGTTAAATAAGGTCTACCTTTAGTATTGGGGTTTCTTACAGTGTGGTCCATGAACCCCTTAGGGGTCCGTGACATGATTGCTAGGGGACCACGGCAACTTCGTTCACTCTTAACGTTGGCAGGTAGGTACGAGTACGTAGGTCTAAGACACATGAAACGTGACATTTTCAACATTTTCTTTAACATGGGCCCGCGGTATTTTTGAAGTTCTGACTAGTTTAAGAAAGAAGTTCGTTCCTTCAGCTGTCAACACGGCGAATCCTCAAACATATCAAGGGTCGGCAACGCCCATGTTAATCCTTTGGAGTTGCATGCGTCTATAGGCTGCGGCATCCGCTTACCATCAGGCGGGCCGTACGCTTGTTTGCCACCGTCGATGTATATAAAAAAGAAAAAAAAAGAACCACTGCTATAGCAGCTAGCGCATCAGAGACGCAAACTCATGTGGCGCGTACTGAAACTCATCATCATCCTCATATCAGCCGAAATACGTGCACTGCTGGACCTAGGCCTCCCCCAAAGAGTGCCACAACCGGTCCCGCGCCACCCGCATCCAGCGGACTCCTGCGACCTTTACCATCAGTCCATTCTTGTGGTCTAACCACGCTGCGCCTGCCGGCCGTACTGTGACCGGGCTTATTAAAATGACTTTTACAGTACATATGGTGCTACTTTCCCGCACTAGTGCGGAAAGAGCACTTTCCGTGCATATGTCAAAACTTTAAAGAGCCATATGTAACGTTGTACGATACACGTGCGAATAGGTAATTCGCAACTCGTGTAGATTTAAAACACTCCCTTCGGTCGTGTTTTAATTTATCACCACTCGTTGCGAATTTCCTTTTTTCGGCACTTGTATCGTAAATAACTATATTAATGTTTATGAATTTTGAATTTGGTCAATAAATAAATTAATTTTAAATATTCACTTAATGTGTTTGGCTGAACGCATATCTTTCTTATGCCTTTTACAATACGACAGTATGGCGGCTTGCACATGCGCAATGCGCATATGTTGACCGCGCATGTATCTAAAAGCCCGCCATTGTTGTTTATTGTGAGTTTTTTGTAGTTATTTTATGTAAATAATATATGTTAAAAAGGTCGAGTGAAAGTGAGTAATCAATAATAATAATGATTTATTGCGTTTCAATAGTGTCAGTATGTTTCTTAGAACTACGACGGTACAGCGTCTTTTTGTTGTTTAATATATTGAGTTACTCAAAATTAATTGTGTTCTAAAACCACAATAGGGCTTTAACTTTTAAGTGAATAAGCTTGACTGCAAAAGATGTGGAGAAGTTGGTAAATGCAATTCCAGATAATAAGTAGGTACCTGACAATCTAACTGGGTTCTTCAATTTTAACCTAGATCTATTTTAAACCAACATTTCAACATTTAATATATTTCCTCACACAAGGCATACTCGTAGTAAAACGTTGTATGATACACGCGCGTAAAGATGATTTCCGACTCGTGTCGAACTATACATTCGCTCGCTTCACTCGCTCATGTATAAAAATGACACTCGTCGGAAATCACCTACTTTTCACACTTGTAGCATAAATAACTATTACAGTACATATGGTGCTACTTTTCCGCACTAGTGCGGAAAGAGCACTTTCCGTGCATATGTCGAAACTTTAAAGAGCCATATATGTACACTGTATAGTACATTGTACAGTAATAGTTATTTACGATACAAGTGCCGAAAATTACCTATTCGCACGTGTATCGTACAACGTTTTACTGTACATATGGCTCTTTAAAGTTTCGACATATGCACGGAAAGTGCTCTTTGCGCACTAGTGCGAAAAAGTAGCACCATATGTACTGTAAAACGTTGTACGATACACGTGCGAATAAGTAATTCGCAACTCGTGTCGATTTAAAACACTCCCTTCGGTCGTGTTTTAATTTATCACCACTCGTTGTGAATTTCCTATTTTCGGCACTTGTATCGTAAATAACTATTAATCACAATTTATATCATGCCATGTGTCATGGCGACCAGAATACAATAAGAAAAGATAGCACTGATATTGGATAGATCGGGGTGATGAAAAATTACTAATATCGGCAGCATTTGTTCCTTCAGCTCTCAACACAGCGAATCCTCAAACATATCAAGGGTCGGCAACGCCCATGTTACTCCTTTGGAGTTGCATGCGTCTATAGGCTGCGGTGTCCGCTTACCATCAGGCGGGCCGTACGCTTGTTTGCCACCGTCGTTGTATAAAAAAAAAGCAGCACGAAATTTCATCTCTGTCCTCATCTCACCTTGCTAGAAAACCTTCACTACTGATTTGCTTATGCATGAGCGTTGAACCAATAAGCTTATATTAAATTTCTACTCGTTTTCGCGGAACTAAAACAAAGACCCAGTGAAAGCAAAATTTGGAACTAATAACTCTAGAAAGCTGCACCACCATCTTTCATATTATTTTCAATCCTTTCATTCGCATTTAAGTTTAGTTTAAGTTCCAGCCACTTCAAAAGGCTAAAGTTGAGGGAATAATTTTCTTCTTTCTTGCCTTGAATGATGAGGCAAGAAACTTCTTCTGTGAGTTCGATAACAAGCGGAATTGGTAGAGCCACCGGCAAAGTTCGTACTGAGGAGCTCAGTGTTCATGTTTTGAAAGACACTGCAATTTATTATAAGGCTTTACGAAGCACTTCTTTAACCGATTTGAGGCCAAACAACGCTTCATGTGATACGCTGTAGTGTGTAGCAGCATTTTTACACTTTGTAGCGAAAATCGCTCGTTGAGGCATAACTCATAATACCTCTAATAAGTTAGTCAGTGGCATTGAATGGGTTACCCTTGAAATCGACAAAATTAAAAAAAATCTTGGTTTAAAGCCCTGGTACCGCTGTATAGAGCAAAGAAATCGATCTCAAAATAAAAGCAAAATAGTGGCTAAAACCTTTGGAGTGTCTCGTAAGTTAGAAAAGAAAAAATACCTAATTCTGTAAAAATACACGCTTACACAACACAAGTAACATTTTATTAACGGGCAAAATGTGTTTTGTTTCAAAATCGAATTGAAATGGGACAAATGCAACTCTGTTTAAATTAAAAAGGGTACACATTCTATTGGATAAGTGGTTCTGGATATTACCACCAACATACAAACTTAGAACCTCACTGAATTTTTCGCTCTGTAATATTAGTATAGTTTGAGACAGTGGATTTAAGGAGTCCCCAGGAAGCTCGCCTCTCCATACAAACTTAGTTTGGTTTTCATTTTAAAACGTCAGGCTGGAATAACAATAAGCTGTGTATAAAAAAATAGAGAAAACATAATTAAAAAAAAAAGACCGGGTTGCACTCCGGGAGTGCCGGCAGAAGTGAAAACTCAATAACATTGTAAAAGTTTTTCGATCAGGTCACGTGACATCTTACGGTGTCACCCTAAAAATGAATTTTGAATGAATGTTCGGCGCCAAGAACAGCGGACGGCGGCGCCGAAGAAAATACCAATTTGTTTTTGCCATTGCCAAATATTTTCCAAAACTTTATCTCTTTAGGAATAACGTCCAAATTCGAACTATTCCAATTTGCAAGAACAGCGGACGGCGGCGGCGAACAAAATACCAATTTGTTTTTGCCGTTGCCAAATATTTTTCAAAGCTTTATCTCTTTAGGAATAACGTCCACATTCGAACTATTCGAATTTGCTCAATAGCAAAACGGTGAAGGACGCGTGGACAAAATTACAAATTCATTTGCAGAATATGCTATTGCAAAAAGTGCTTAACGGCTTTTACTAGACAAAGAAACAAATTACTTATACATCTGATCTTAGGGATACACATTTTGGCGCCCCACAGGGTAGCGTCTTAGACCCACTACTTTTTCTAATCTATATAAACGATTTTCCGCTGGCTATCGAAGAATCTATGGTTCTTTTTGCTGACGATAGCACTGTAATATTCACAGGTGAAGACCTACACTACTACGAGGAAAAAGTCAATAGATCTCTGCAATCACTTATTGAATGGCTAAACAGGAACAATCTACGCATAAATTTAGGAAAAACTAACATTATGCATTTTAAACAAAGAACTGACAGAATCACTAATTTAAACGTAACTTATAAGTCCCATAGGAGTAATGAAACGGACATATCAAATTTTTTAGGTTTAAGCTTAGATAATAAATTGACCTGGAAAAATCAAATTGACACTTTATGTAAGAAACTAAATAAATATTCATATGCTCTGTATCATCTTAGTAAAAAAGTTAACCAACCTGCAGTCTTGACATCTTATCATGCCTATGTCACATCTACTCTAAGATACGGAATAATTTTTTGGGGCAACTCTACAGATAGAGACCTAGTTTACAAAGGTCAGAAGAAATGTATCAGATCCGTTTGCGGCCTAAACCCCTGCGAATCATGTAAACCCTATTTTATTAAATTAAATATCTTGACATTTCCATCACTATATATTTTTGAAACAGCAATGTATGTTAAACACAACAGTAACCAGTTCTCGAGCTTTAATAGTGTTCGTATGCAGGGTAAGATGAACTATGGATCATACAAAACTGCCCTGCTTTCGAAAAGCATATTTGGAATGGCGCCTATAATTTTTAACAAATTGCCAACAGCCATCTCAAAACTCCATGACCCTCATTTATTTAAAAAAACATTGTTTCAATTTCTAGCTGCCAAAGCATACTATTCCACTCAAGAATATTTAAATGACCCTAACATAACAGAAGCGAATGATAGTATAATCAACGATTTTATATTTAGTGTTTAAGTGCTGCATGCTATTTTGTGGCTGTTTGTATGCCTTAACAGGCAAGACATAGTGATACAATCCCAAAACTGAAACACCGATGTACCTACATACCTATGTTTAACAAATAACAAATAAAATATTTTGTATTTGTATTTGTATTTTGTATTTACTCTTACGAATAGCGTTCAGTTTTGAATGAAGTCGAATCCGCTAATTCTTCTCCATCCCAAAAAGTGCTCAGCGCCGCTAAAGAAGTTTTCACTTCAAAAATAGAGACAAGAAGTTTTTCATGCAAATCTTCTCTTCTTTTTTTTTATATTATAATTTCTAGCAGCAGGAACTAGTTCCTCCTTCCTAACCTAGATATGGCGAATCCAATTGTATATACAAAGTTGCATGTTATTCGACCACGCTGTCCCAAAATGAGAGCCTTAAATAAAGCTCCGCATGCATATAGGGCACGTCACCCCCTGTGGAATATGCATTTCTTCTGTTCGTGTCCATTACAACACAAACACTACACTTTACAAGCACAATTAGTAGCTCACACGCATACACACACTCACACACACACGCACAAAATACGAAAAATTAGATTAAACATTTATATTATTATAAATTGGTTATGTCAGATCAGTACGTCTAGCACAACTTGCTGAAAAGCCGCTTCTCGCGCGACTGAGCGTACCCTGTCTCATTCGCACCGTGCAAATCCGAAAGAGGAGGGTAGATCTTTCTCGACTCGCGTCGCGGCTCGGCGTCAGTTGTGCTAGCCCCCTTGGTTTCCTGTTAGTACTATTTTTTACTTCAAGTCTCACCGAATTATTTAAATTTTGCGTGTAATTGTATTTCATATGTTTTGTCTATTAACCTGTTTCTAGAATAATGTCATTTTAACCTGACTGGAATTTTATTTTAAGTCAATAAATGATTGTTAATCGCTCTCGCAGACGTCGAAGATACAGGCTCAGCCTAGTTTGGAGTCTGATGGATATGTTTTTTGTATGCTAATCTGTTTCTGCTAAATAAACTATTTGTATTTGTGTTAGACAAATAAAATATGTAACGTTTATTCAAATACGTCACCGTCATGCAAACAAGACGGACTTTGCTTAAGTTTTTGAACTAAACGTTTGCCTGGAGAGCCGACTTGTGTCGAACTTCCTTGGGACTCTTAACACACCAACTTGTGTACTCGTATTACAGACAAGTTACGTGAAATAAAAAAAAAGCAATGACATAATCATCATCATCATCATTTCAGCCGAAAGACGTCCACTGCTTGACATAGGCCTCCCCCAAAGAGTGCCAAAGTGACCGGTCCCGCGCCACCCGCATCCAGCAGACTCCCGCGACCTTTACCAGGTCATCAGTCCGCCTTGTCAGCCTACCCACGCCGCGCCTTCCGGTACGTGGTCGCCACTCGATAACCTTTCCGCCCCAACGGCCATCGGTTCTACGTGCTATGTGCCCGCTCACTGCCACCTAAGTTGACATAATAGGAAACCTATATAGGTAACGTATATCATTGTTTTGTTGGTAAACCAATACCGGCTTTATGATAAGACTAGCTGGTGCCCTCGGCTTCGCCCGCGTGGTTAGAGGAAAATGTAACACATTGAATTTTCCCGTGGGAATTAGATGTTTTCCCGCTGGAAAAAGTAGCCTATGTCACTTCTCCAGCTTCTAAACTATCTCCATACAAAAAATCACATCAATACGACGCTCCGTTGCGACGTGAAAGAAGGACAAACATACAAACACACACACTTTCGCATTTATAATATTCGTAAGGATAAGGATATTCAAAATTTAAAACTCAACACCACCCCAGGACAGGGAGGAATTATAAACGTGAACTTATTTGCAATCACCGCTAAAATTCGACTTTGTGTCAGGTAATTCTGCTTCCTTCATAATATATTCCAAGTCAACAGCAATGTGATTGGACCGGTCAATCTAAATGGTAATGAGTCATCATCGGCTGAACCTTTTTGGTTATCGGTAATTTTAAAGTTTGAAAGAAGGTTTTGTGAAGGCAGTGCCACTCGGGCAAATCGCATCGTTAATACATAGTTTAAAAAACCTTTGCTTGTGTGACGCAGTAACAAAAGGTATAATAATATGGCGATAATATAATTTTATTAATAAACAATACGGGTTCAATTCGAACTAAGACGATTTTTCTTAATTCGGGCCATGTCAATGCCAAGCCATGATGCCTTGGTGCTAAGCAGGAACCGACTACGCCGGTAAGGGTGCTTACGGAGCATTGTTGTCTAAACAAGCACATGCGAACGCTAGGACTGCGTGACACAAGGCAGTGCAGCTGCAGACTGCCTTAAAGCACAGACGCCTACAGAAACGCTAACCAATTGCCCTTGCCTTATGCGCAGCCGTAGCTCTATCAGGGCAAACACATCATGTGCCCGGAAGAGATACATTTTGTTGAGTTCAACAATAGGAAATATGCATGTGATTTAGAAATGGACAAAAAAAATCACGTGTAATCTATATTGCTTAATAAATATACACACATGATTATTTTTTCAAATTATCATGTTTCTATTGATAAAATAAATTGTTTAAAAGTACTATTTTTCAAATTCCCTCGCAATTTTCCAAAACGCAACGCTATTGGCGGAGCGAAACGTGACGTCACCGTGCAGGTCGTTAGTATGATTATTGAAAGTTATTCGCTTTGTTTGGCCGCTGTTTATGATAAATAATCAGTGTTTTTTGGTAATTATTAAGTGAAAAAAGACTCGCCACAATGACTGAAGGCGGTTTTGTCAAGGCACAGTCGGATAATCTGCCTATAATTGATGTGTTCATGATGACTAAATTTAATACATACTTCGCAAATATTTGTGACTTTACGTCCGCTGAACTAAGAGGAGTAAAAGCTGCAAGGTAAATAAGTTACAGATATTCAATAAATTTTCATATTCCTTGTTTTTATACTCGTGAGATTGGTCAATTAAATAATTATAACCTATTTTGGCGATTCAAATAGCTAGACTTTTAAACTACTTCAAATAGGTGTCTTTGTTAAATAAGTGGAATAAAATACTAGTAGATATTTATCCATACTATATACTATTTTACTATACTATAACTTTATATATTATATATACTAACTTCTGCCCGCGACTCCGTCCGCGTGGAACTCATTTATATCGTAGCTCCATACAAACTTTCACCCCCACTTCATCCCTTTGGGGGATATGGGGGGAGCTACGATATAAACGAGTTCCACGCGGACGGAGTCGCGGGCAGAAGCTAGTTATATTATATATTTTATATATACTTACTTAATAATAAATTATAAATGCGAAAGTGTGTCTGTCTGTCTGTTTGTTACCTCTTCACGCTTAAACTGCTGAACCGATTTGGATGAAATTTGGTATAGAGATAGTATAAACGAGTTCCACGCGGACGGAGTCGCGCGCAGAAGCTAGTATTATATAATCAAAGATATGTAGGTACCTATTAGGAATGTTAAATGTTGAGAACATCTTTATGAACTTTAACAAACTAGGTTGTTTTCGTCAAGGCTTATAAATAAAACAAATTTGTGTAGGTCACTCAGTAAAAAGGATTAAATTCTTTTAACTTTCTTCGATCAACAGTGCAAACAAAGAAACTTAGCTAAAACGTTTCTTGATCAAAATCAACACTCGTAGTCAGCTGTTGATCAACAAAAATCATAATATTTGTAACATTAATAACTAAAAAAATTGGGAATCAGAATAGTTTTATGAATAAGTATATAATACAATTTTGAGGTTAGGTTATTGTTTACCTACATTGTTCGCGAGTCGTAATAAAAAAGATTTTAGGTACATACATATTTAATACTCACGTCGAAATGATCTTCACAACAATATAAACTACTCAAGCACGATACATTATCTCTCCTCATCGCCTTACACCACTTTATCCTTATATTTGCACCTTTGGGCATATGAAAATATTTGCAGTTTTAATGTGATTTTCACACATAGGGACAATACAATATTTATAATAAGCTTTTGTGTGCTCTTCCATTACAATAAGTTGATCTTATAAGCTTTAAACTTTAATCACTCACATTTATTAAAAGTGTGAATCAAACACTTTGTTGTTAATTTGTTTAAGAACCGCCGTGCACTAAGCTGCACGGTAACGTCACAAATGAGCGCGCCAAAATGGTGGCGTTTTGATCGTCCGAAAATGATAGTAATTTTAATTATTTTTTTTTAGCTTATTTAATAATATTGTGAAAATGTTATATTTTTTTCCGGTTATATAATTACTTATAGAATAGATAAAAAAAATAAAAAAATGTCATGAATATTCCCTATTCTTCGAGTTTGCAGGACTGGCCAAAAATGTTACTAAGTGCGATCACAATAGTCGCAGTGATACTAGGGCTCTCTCAGGTCGGAAATCAGAATCCTACTAATATTATACATGCGAATGTTTAGATGTTTGGATGTTTGTATGTTTCGATGTTTGGGTGTTTAGATGTTTGGATGTTTGCTACTAAATCACGCAACGGCTTTCCGATTTGGATGAAATTTAGCATGAAGATAGTTTATAGTCTGGATTAAAATAAAGGATAGTTTTTATCCCGGGTCCACGCAGACGAAGTTGCGGGCGGAAGCTAGTAATAAATAAATAAGCCATGTCAATTTGACATAAACTGCCTATGTCATACACTAGTCCAACGTCGAGAACTAGGACTTTTAAACCTTACTTAAAAGACGAGTTTTTATTTGTGTTCGACTGCGCCACCTACGCATGTATCGAAATATATTTTTAGCCCACTCCCATGGATTTTCCATCCATTATATTAGCGAACTCGAAAGTAAAACTTTGGCACAAACTTTTCCTCCGCTGTTCATTCCTCGATAAAAGCTAATTAAAGCACTCCAAAGCTATATTGAACTCCAACTATTTGACCCTATTTATCCAAAAGGAGTACGTTATTGGGTAATGCTATGCAGATATGCCCATACGAATATGAGCAGTATGGCGAGGGCCTAAAAGGTCAAATTCCCGTTAGGTATCGCGCAATCTGACCCGACCTTTAAGCCCGCATGCCGCAGCCGATAATTACTGTTAGGCCTTTTGAATGATAAAAGTGTTATCTTATATCGTCGTAATTTTAAGGGTCGCCATGACACTGGACTCTCCATACAAACGTAGTTTGGTTTTCATTATAAAACGGCATATTGGAATAACATGAATCTTTGTATACACGTAACACAACGGGATACGCCTTATCTAGGTCGGAAATTAGTTTCAGTTGCTAGAAATTAAAATATAATAAAAAACCGGCCAAGTGCGATTTGGACTCGCGCACGAAGGGTTCCGTACCAATCTATAAAAACAGCAAAAAGATCACGTTTGTTGGATGGCTCCCTTAATTATTAATGTTATACTGTTTTTTAGTATCTGTTGTTATAGCGGCAACAAAAATACATCATCTGTGAGAATTTCAACTGTCTAACTATCACGGTTCATGAGATACAGCCTGGTGACAGACGGACAGACAGACATACAGACAGGCAGAGAGACAGACAAACAGACGAACGGATTAGCAATAGGGTCCCGTTTTAAATAATGTTCACCGGATACCGGTTGTAACCGGATAAAAGCTTCATGTTATTCCAGTATGCCGTTCTTAAATGAGAAAGAAAACTACGTTTGTATGGAGAGGCGACTTGAGTCGACACAACACACAATACCACAATAACACAATAGGGTCCCGTTTTTACCCTTTGGGTACGGAACCCTAAAAATGGAATTGCGTTTGACCTTCGTCTAACCGGATGGAAAGTTAAGACAACGCCTAAGATGGATCACCCTCACCCAGAAAATGCCTGCTCACTCTTGCCTTGAAGACATCAAGGTTGTATGAGTCCGGAAATACCGACACCGGAAGATAATTCCAAATTCAGGCAGTGCGAATCAAAAAGGATAAATGTAACGCTGCTAACGAAATTATAAATATAAATTGAAGGAAAATGTAATGGCCGAGACAGATTGTTCCGATAGCTCAGTTGGTTCGTTAGTTAGGCCAAGAATGCCTGTGGTCGCCGGCTCGAATCTGGCTCGGAACATGAAATAAAAAAAAATACTTTAATTTAAATTCAAAAAGGATTAATTATCCTTTTTTCTTGGAATCACGGATATATTCGTTGGTTTGTACGAGCATATCTCAATACATACCCAGCATATTGTAAATATTCCCAGCTTCCCAACTCAATTGTCTCACCTTGATTACCGTGTCGCTAGCAGGGCAGACTTCCCAAAATTTCAACTTCAAACAGCGTACCTGTAACAATAATTTAATTCATTAACGTGTGCCAACATTTTATAATTATATAACTACGAAATTAACAACATGAGATTCTTTTTTCTCGTAAACTGCTTTCAACTTCAATCAACAGTTTTTTACTGCTCGTTGCTGTGCGGTTGAGTCTCGTGGTAATTTTTTTAAAAACATGATTTAATGTGATTTTAAATCCGCTAATCAAGTATTTATGTTATATTGGTAACCCTATTCCATGGCGGGACATGTCCTTAGCATGACAAAAGTCCAATTTATAGTATTTTTTTCTAAGAAACTGCGTCACAGTGGTCTCTTAGCTTACCGTGGCACTATAACAACAATAAGTTGATTGACCTAGAAATAATCTACCCTTTGCCACTACCACGAATAAAAGCAATCCAATGACTGTCATTTGTCAAATATGACTCATATGGCAAAATCTTTTAAGCCCTTTGGACTGTAGCCCGTAAAATAGAGTTAGTTATCCTAGTCCAAATGCATAAGAAGCTCAGAAATACCAAGGCCTCTTTTTAAAGCCCTTGGGTGATAAGGCCACCATCGAGTGGAAATCTTACTACTCGAAAAGAAGAGACGACAGACCTCGTCAATGACTATGGCGGGATGAGCAGGACTTATTTTTGAAAGGCCCCTGTCCCACTGCGTGGCTGCTGGGCAGTGGAACACATAAGGCTCTATACATATATAGGTTATAACAAGAGCATGAATACATTACACGATTTTGCCGTAATCGCAGTTTTACTGTTACACACGTTCATGAAACTACTCTGTCTGAAATTACCTTCGCGAGGGGCAGTAAAACCAACCGGGCTGAGATCTAAGGTTTCACGGCGTCATAAACTTAAACTGACGTAACTTGCCGTGAATGCTATTCAAATCTTATTAAAATTACCATTTTGAATAGGTACTGTAGTCATAGAAAGAACTGCGGAGACAGGGCGAAATCTTACTTGTTTCGGGCAGCTTTGTGAAAAGTAGCGATGTCACTACTTAATTTAGACAGAAATAAATAAACATTTATTCGGGACAAAAATAAAAACAACGCATAAATAAATAAAAACGGCAAAAAAACACGTTTGTCCTATGGGAGCCCCCTTAAATATTTATTTTATTCTGTTTTATAGTATTTGTTGTTATAGCGGCAACAGAAATACATCATCTGTGAATATTTCAACTGTCTAACAGACGGACAGACAGACAGATGGGACGGACAGCGGAGTCTTAGCAGTAGGCTCCCGTTTTACCCTTTGGGTACGGAACCCTAAAAAGAGTGTCAGGCGTTTTGTCACGAAACGGTTCCATCTCAGTATAATTCTGGCATGGCAGCCAGCGCTCATCTTCCGATAGAACCGTCTAGTGATTCCACGGTGGATATTTATGTTCCTATATTTATTATCGAAATGATCATTCATTTTGGAAATAATATGATAAAAAATACATTAGCCAGGAAATCAAAATTAATTAATGATGAATACTGATAAAATTTAATAAAACAGTCCATCTTTTGCAATGGGATTACTTCTTACGTCGTGTTAGTAAAATGTTGCCAAATTCAAATTCGTATAACGGTGTGCAATCAATTAAATTATGGTGCACTACGTACAACGGAACATAAATATGAAACGTCATTGTTTGCGAGTCGGCTACAGCCCTGACGCGCTAGACCTACTACACCAGGCCCTATTTCACCAAAACGACAATTGTCGCCTGACTTGAACTGAATTGTCATTTTCTGGTCACAATTGTCAAGGTGGTAAAATAGG
Source organism: Epinotia ramella (assembly GCA_947578815.1). Taxonomy (NCBI): domain Eukaryota; kingdom Metazoa; phylum Arthropoda; class Insecta; order Lepidoptera; family Tortricidae; genus Epinotia; species Epinotia ramella. Next base: position 2,815,521 of record OX388221.1, read on the forward strand.
GCCCTGGAGGCTACTAAAGATAATCTTCATTTCCCGCCAAAATGGCAGTAGGGCCTGCATTGTCTCACGGCATTGTGACACGACGATGCCACGCTATATAAGACCACGTGTTGTGTGGTAGAGATTTAATTTGAGTTTTCTAGCGGTTTTGTATAACAGTGCACCTTCTTTACGTTAGTTTAGTTATGGTCATATTTGGCGTAGAACCAAACTAGGGGTAATTGTGTACCTCACTTTTCCAGTTTAACTCAAATGCCATTTTTCCATACAAAAAAAAAATACACACACAAAAAATTACGCATTCAACCAGCAGGTCGATCATGTAACGGATTGTATGTACATAAACAACATACGTCATGTACTCGTAGATCTAAATCGCACTTTATGTATGGGAAAATTACAGTTAAGTTGTCCCAACGTGCGTCCGAGAAGTTACGTGCTCACTTCTCAGCAGTAATCAATTTGGGAAACCAAATCGCATTTTTATGTATTTATATAAGGTTTAAGATCATTTCATCTCATAAATATAATGTAACCAAATCCGCTAAATAACAATTTAAGCATTCATAACGACTTTGTTTACAAAATCCGAGGTGCTTTTACGATTTTTATGACTCCTATTTTACGCAAGCTGAAAGCCTTAGCATGTAAAAGTGTTCACCTTATTTTTACCACTAGTAAATCCGCATTACATATACGTATGTCTGCCGTATAAAGGCGTGCAAAAATATTTCCTTCAATGTTATATAACTCGGAAACTAAATCGTTTCCCCGATATCCTCGGATAAACCGTCATGATAAATAGCGAAAATACATCCACGTAAGCAAAAACAAACCCTATCCTAACCGAATGCGACCCAATTTAGTCCAACCGCGTAATCGTTTAGAAAAGGAAATATTATTCAAAAGACATCAATCTGAATGGCAGGTGTTCTAGAACAATCAATCTCTGATTTCTCTCTGATGAGCATTGTCTCGCTCTGATGAAGGACGTGTGAGTGGGACGGGGACAGCTGTATTTCCGATTGGATTGGTTACGTTTTCTCCCGTTGATATTTCAGTAAAATGCTGTGTATTTTTCCTTGCGGCCGTTATTTTAAGGTACGGGCCTTTCATTGTTCGAATGGTTTTAGTGAGATTGCGGGACGCTTTAGTCGTTGCTTTCAAAAGTTTATAAAGTAACAATCGTGTATTGTTATTTGGATCATTTTTGGGCGAAAAGCTGCAGTTGTAAAGGATTTGGTCTTTTGTTAAAGCTACAGAGTAGGTAAATGGGTCAGCGTGTCTAGTTTTTGGATCGCTTGCTGCCACGTGGAAATCATCTACAGACACTTTCCAGCAACCTAGGGCACTGATGAAGGTCTAGTTCCTTACCCTAGGCTAGGGTGGCTTGAACCAAACCGCCTGTAATCGTAATCGGTGTTCGTTAAAATCGGAAAGTCGTTATATTACACTGTAAGGTGCAAACATTAATAGTTGTAAAACGAAACGTAATTGTGTGAGAAAGAGACAGTATGAGAGCGTGACCTGAGAAAGAAAGGGATAGATGAATGAAAGGGATAGGAGATAGGTTTCAGCGAGAGGAAGAGAGACGATACATTCATTATGGCCGATCCGTTGTTTCCTTTATTACAATACAGTGCGTTACCGGTAAGCGGGTTTTTTTTAAGTAGGGTAATTTTACGTAGTTTTTTAACTTAATCAAAACTATAATTCCGACTTCACAAATTTGTAAGAATTTAAATTGACAGCAATATACAGCAAAGTAAATATACTTTGCTGTATATTGCTGCCGTAGGACTGACACAATTATGATATATGTCCATTATGAAGGAAACTGTTATGAAAAACCAAATTATGAGTTCAAGTCTGTTCTTAGTAATGACATTATGAAGGAACATTTTATGAAAACGGTTCGTTATGAGTTCCGATGATAGTAACAGAAATTTAGGAACATAAAAGGTAGGAAGAAAAAAATTATGAAGAGTGATGATTATGATTACAAAGCGGTATTACTAGAGAAAATCGACACATCCAGTTTATATGAGCCAATATGGACCCACCTACACCTCACCTATAGCACAGCCATCGAGCACACATCATCGCAGACGTGTAGCCACACCCTTATACACACGTCAGTGCCAACCCTTGTAGTCCTACCCTTATTTACATACATTCTCCTTTCGTTACCTTCACTCATTCATTCACTCACTGAGAGAGAGTGTAATATGCGTGCGCCATATTCAAAACACAGTCCGATTTCGTCTAGCCTTGAGAACAGATCACTTTTCGTGATTGAATTTTCTTTCCTTACCCAGTTTAGAATAATTCAATGGTGAAACACTTTATTTTTAAGAAGAGGTGTCGCTTCTTTTGATGTACTTGGCTTTGGCTTGAACACCTGGACCCGATGCGCTATTTTCGGAAGACTCGACCCTGACCATCCCTATTTTTTTTAATACCACGTCAGTGGCAAACAAGCTTACGGCCCACCTGATGGTAAGTCGTTACCGTAGCCTATGGACGCTTGCAACTCCAGGGATGTTACACGCGCGTTGCCGACCCTTTAAGAATTTATACTCTCCTTTTTTGAAGAACCCCATACTGTAGTCCCTCGGGGAAACCTCGGCAGGGAGCTAATTCCACAAAGCGTCCGAGGGACAAAATTTCTCTGAAACCGTACGGTACGCGACCATTTAGGTTCCAGGGTGTGAGGATGAATGCCCTGCTGCTGCTGGCTGTAAAAAGCAGCCGTAGGCATCATGTCGAACAGTTCTTTGGAGCACAACCCGTTATACAAGCGATAGAACACGCACAAGGAGGCGAAGTCTCTCCATAGACTCAACAGTTCGATATCGCTTGTAAGTTTGGGATCGTCCACGATTCGCTCGCTGTCTTTGAAGCGAGTCGAGTCGAAAGGCCCAAGCTGGTATCCAGGTGCTTCCGTCCAGAGATGACAGCAATACTCCATGTGGGGACGGACTTGAGACTTATATAATAAAAGCATAAACTTACAATGACCAGGGCCAGCTATGATGCACACAATGTGAACGAACGTTTAAAACTAAGTTCGGCTATATTTTTTACTAAACTAGTTTCTACCGCGGCTTCGTCCGCGTAAGCTGACTTTCTTTCACTCGAAAGAAAAGCACAAAAACTATACCTCGCTTTGGAACTGAAGCGAGGGATGGTTTTAGTTTTAAGTATATAGTGTAGCTGTATCCGAACGCACTTTAAAAAAGTACGTTTAAGCTGTCAAAGTGACACCCCGCCTTGATCGCGCATCTCTCTAGCGACACACACGCACTCTAGTTTTAGTATAATAAATACATTATAAAGATATAAAATAAACATCTCTGAAGACCAAACAATATCTTTTAATCAACATCAATACATATAGGTGTATTTATTATGACATATATAAACCTCTCTTTTCTTCGTTCAAATGCGTTAATTATGTAACACACACTATATGATACAGAGATTAAAAAAAATAACATTTGAACGTCTAAACATACTTTTGTCGACAGAAAACAGATATAGAAAAAAAGGGAAAACGAAAGGGAAATTATTTACGTGAAATAAGTAAACTAAAAGTATAAAAGCGCAACATCCTTATGTTGCACTTTTGAATCTTTTAATTAAAAAGGAGTGTTTTGAACCTTTTAATATACTGCTTATTCTACGTTTGAGTCACGAACCGTTCATAAGCTACAGTGTCTGCTTACCGTCAAGTCGTATGCGTGTGTGCCAAATGTTTCGTCAAATTTTCATTTAATCAAAAACAATTTTTTTTCAGTAACAGTAAACTTTTCAGGATTGTTATAAAACAAATCTAACCTAATGGGTTCTACCATATTTCCTTTTAGCTATACCTAAAACATTAATGGTTTGAGAATAAAAACGGAAAAATGATAATTTGGCTCGCTTTAAAGCGATAAGACCGCCTGTTGTTACCATTATTTATTAAGCAATTCTTTTGTAAGATGTTTCTCTCTTGTTGTGGTGCAATAAAGAGTATTTATTATTATTATTATTCGGCGTAACAATGTATTCGGTGAAACGATTGTCGGTAAAAATACCAATGGCATTGCTGGGCGCGCTATTGCTTCCTATTGATGTATTTCCTTGCTCACCGCTTCGCAACATCGTACGGCTATGGTGGATACTCGCCCTAAAGCCATCGCGTTCAAACGGTCACGTCCCCTTTAGATGTGGTCACGTTTGCAACGTATATTCAGACACGGGACAAAGGCCAGTACTGTAGCTGGAGTTTTGAGTACCTTATCGCAGTAACTGACTTGACACTCCGGACCGCCGTAAAACTGTTTCGTTAACGCGAGAAGGTTGTAAAACAGTATTTTTACTGTAAATGTAGCTTTCTTAGAGTTGGTCTTTGTTACTTGCAGAACGGTCCTTTTTAACCGACTTCAATAAGGAGGAGGATCTTCAGAGTCCGCAGCTCGATTCTCCATACAAACGTAGTTACGCTCTCATTTTACAACTACGTGTTGGATTGTAACGAAACTTTGCATGTACAATGACATGAGGTATATCCAGGTCTGTAATAAGTTTATGTAGCTTCAGATACCACAGTAATAAAAATACAGCAATATTAAGTTTTTCATACAAAACTTGTTTTTGCTGTATTTTGTTTGTTTTATAAACTGGAAACATATAAACTAATTACAGACATAGATAAAGATGTCATTTCATTGTATATGCAAAGTTTCGTTACAATCCGACACGTAGTTTTAAAATGAGAAGGAAACTCCCGTTTGTATGGGAAGGTGAAATTCGGCTGAGCTTACTGCGGACTCTTAGTTCGTCTGAATCTTTTTTTTATTTTTTGATTACTCGGAGACGTACCTAGACCGTTTAGGAAAATTCTGTTTTTGTTTGAACGATAAAATAAGATAAGATAAGATAATTTTTATTGTTGGAACTGTGTACATTGTGGTGGTAGTTATAAAATTGTAGAATCAACAGTCTGCCCATTTCGGACGTACAATATTATGGCGTGGAATTTGTAAAACTATAAAACATAAGTAATCACATTATAAAAGCATTTCTACATTAAAAATAATATAAGAAAGGGTGTCTTTCCAGCTGGTCACATGGTCAGCATGTCAGGATCTGATGATGGGATCCTGGTGAAATCGAGGAAACTCTTCAAATTTCACAGGCACGCTTGAAGCGGAGCACTGGATTGAATTCGATCATTTATTTGTCACCCTCTAAGTGTAGAGTCTGAAAATACTTTAGTAGAAACTCGTCCAAAGAAGTCACGGGACACCCAAATCTTTTCATCCGCTTGGGAGTTACGTTGCCACAGACAGACACACATATAAAATGCTAAACTTATTACGCCCTTTTTTCCTCGAGGGTACGTATGATGCGTCAGTATTCCCATCGCTTTTCCCCCGAACTTGAAGCCATTACGAGCAGAATATAAAGCAAATGGCCCCAAATTAAGATAAGGAAGCACATTAAAACGATATCAGCGGCTCACCGATGCGTGCAAGCCACGGCAATGATAACGTTGTTGAGCAAAGTATAATAAAACGTACTCAACTCACTTTCCGGTTCCGAAGGTTTGGTATTTAAGAGTTATTATTGTCAATTGTCAATTCATTGGAGTCCGTTGGATGCGGGTGGCGCAGGAGCGGTCATTGTGACACTCTTTGGGGGAGGTCTATGTCCAGCAGTGGACCTCTTTCGGCTGATATGATGATGATGATGTTTGTCAATGTGTCTAGGTGTCCGGTACGGCAAGTGTAAATGATAGATTGTCATTTATTAATGCATTGATGGACAGTAGACGCCTATAGGCGTAATTCTATTGTTATTTCTATTGTGTCTGGAGTAGTGTCCATCAACGTGTTAAAAGGATTGGACACAATATTTAACACGACTGGCTTTAGCCTAGTTGATATTGACACTTCCTACGAAGCAAGAGGTCCTGGGTTCGAATCCCGATAAGGGAATTTATTTGTGTGATGAGCACGAATATGTATTTATATCTATTAAACGACCTCTGTAGCCTAGTTGGTAGTGACCCTGCCTACGAAGCCGGAGGTCTTGGGTTCGAATCCCGGTAAAGGGCATTTATTTGTGTGATGAGTATGAATATTTGTTCCTGAGTCATGTTTTCTATATATTTAAGTATTTATTTCTATAGATAAGTATGTATAACCGTCGTCTAGTACCCATAGTACAAGCTTTGCTTAGTTTGGGACTAGGTCGATTTGTGTGATTGTCCCCGAATATTTATTTTATTTATTTTTATTTTAGTTAATATATCGTCGTTTAGCACCCATAACATAACACAAGCCTCATTGAGCTTACTATAGGATTAGTTCGATTTGTATAAGATTGCCACCTAATATTTTTTATTTTTTTAGAAATCTGGTCTTATCATCATTATCTTCCTAGGGTTTTCCCGGTAGTGTCCTAAACGAGCTCGGGTCTAAATGCCAAGGCGCCGCAGCACGCCGTTCGTCTCGGCGCCCGATGGATGCATGCTGACGATGGACGTTATATTTTGACTACAATACAATACAAACACTCTTTATTGCACACCACAAAACACGAAACAAATACAGGACATAAAAACTTAAGTATGGAGGATCACAACACGCGGTATTATCGCGAAAGAGCGATCTCTTCCAGAGTCTGGAAGAGATCGCTCTTTCGCTCAATCCACAGGTTGTCTGGAATCCAGACAACCTTTGTATAGCGGGTATTCTACATCTGTGAATATATTTGTTATACTCCTAGCTTTTTCCCGGTTGTAGCCTGAATGAGGTCGTTCTGGCGCTTTATCAAAAGATTTGGCGTAGCGCGTAGGCACTAAATTCAGGAATGCGACTGCCATCTGGCCATCCAGCCTAGAGGGAAAATTAGAATTAAACCAATTTCCTCGAAAAGTTTTTCTTCAGCCGAAAACTACTGCTAAATATATAATGATATTTCGTACATAAAAAAAGGACTAATTCACGAAAAAAACTGTACTCTTTTACAAACTTGTATCAACTTCCTTCCTCAACTTTCAGAAATAAGCTCCCTTTCTGTAAATTACTGTTTTAAGTTAGCTATTTAGTTAAGGGGCTCCCGTCAAAAATCAACGAAATTTAGTAGTTTTTATTTCGACACTCGTCCTCGGTTTATTGAAGCTAGCTTTCCAGGTGCAGATATGGGAAAGTTTGATTCCTGTTTAACATTTTTGATATTGAATAACTTGAAAAATGTTAATACAGAATGAATTATCCATTTTTAAACAGAGGTCTGTAAAAATACAAAACCCGACACTTCATCCTCATTAAAACTTTTATACACCCGAAACTCATACCTACTCATACATACTGAACTTACATATAAATTTGATATGCGTTTTTATAATCTTACTAATTAACACAAAAGTTATGGCCAGTATAAACCAGTTTTTAGGCCTAAAATAGTTCAACTTTGATGCCAAATATCTCGAAAACAATGAACTTTGAAGTAAATATGGGATACTATATTGCTTAAAGCCGTTGTTGTTAATATAATAAACTACAAAAAACATTAGAAAACTAAGGGATTCAGATCGAAGATCATTGGCGTATGGGAGCCCCTTAAGTATATCAGCTGTTGTAATAGTCGTGTAAGTAATAACAGTGTTAGTTATTCGATTCTTGGCAGTTAATAAGTTAACTATGATCAACTAACTGACATGCAACCACAGTTGTCAATTTTGCGCACCCCTAAACTGATTGTGGCAACTGTGTTTGCCAAGTATGATATCAAAGCAATTTAAGTAGGCTACCTTTTTAAAATCCGAAATTATCCCCTCATATGCTTAGACACGGATCCGTACCAAGTATTTGAACCTATAAGTTTCAACCTCAACGTCATATTTTGATTAGCCATTTTTGACATCCTTATACGAGGGGTAGTGAGCGGTTAATTGCGGCACAACTGCTTTCAATAAACTGGTACATTCCTTCTCCCGCTATTATAGATCACGTCACCATGGAAAAACAGTGGTCATAATGGTAACAATAGTGTCATTACGGGAGACAATAGCCATTTGTTAGACAAAGGGTGGGCGACACGTGACGACAAATTGCTGCTATACAGGGCCTATTAGGCGTGTTGTGCGTGGGGTTATTAGAGGTGGCATGATTTCTAATATAAGACTGATGCATATCGGATTATAAATAGGACTGTGAATGTTTATTGGCTATGCATTGAGGCGTATTTAGGGGATTATTTTTTAACCGACGAAAAAAACGGAGGAGGTTCTCAAGTCAACACGTATTTTTTTTTTTTTATGTATGACCACGCGTAACTTTTTACAGAGTAGTCCGATTTTGATAATTCTTTTTTTATTAGAAAGGGTATACCTTGAAGTTGGTCCCACATAAATTTTATATATTTTTTTTACTTTAGCAAGAGCTTACCCAGATTTCCTTGCGTGTCGGAATACAGTCAAATTTACATTTGCGCCGTAGAATCGAGTACCTTGCTCATGTTAAAATGTGTAATGTAGTGTTGCTATATTGATGGTCAACCAACAACTTATAACAATTAAGTGTAAGTTACAATATAATTAAAACTATATATATATGAGACTTGCAAGTTTCAAACAACTATGTATTTATTTTTATCGTCCACGCGCAAATTTAAAGATACGAATAAAACCCTAACACTTAAATAAAAAATATATCGTACAACTACTATGTAGTATTTCACGACCAAACCAGCAATGTCCGGCCATATAACGGTTAGAACGTAGATAATGCTGTGACGTCATAGTAACATGTCAATTAATATGATGTCTGTAGCCAGCGAGGGTCCACCTTTGACCCTCTTCTTTGTCTTCTTACGTGCTCTAATTGTAGCTAGTCATATACAAACATTTGACCCGCACAGCAAACTGGTCCGAATAGCACACGTTATCCACGTTAATCACCTGACCCCGATCACCCAGGGGAATTAGCGGCAATTATTTTATATTCAACTGGGAAAAAATGTTAATGTTCGGTTATGGCGCTTCGCCGGACGTTACCGCGTCACGCTCGCTTCGCTCGCTCGGCTCGCGCGCTGTAGGGTCGCAGTTCACCTAACAACCTAACCGTTTTTTCCCCTGGGGGATCAGGCTAGGTGATTAACGTGGACAACAGCGAATAGCATGGCACTGTGAAAAAAAAAGTCAAGTAGCCAATATATGTTGCGAATGTGGGACGATAAGCATGTAGTAAACTGCTAGATCTAAATGTTATTATTTGTGTGAGCAAATGGCACTAGATTTGTCCTAATCCTAACGCTAGATCAGAAATTATGTTATTGCCCGTTTGCTTTTGTACGGGACTGTATTGAATCTGTACTGCTTTTACTGACAGCTCTGTCAAAGGAAGGACAGGCATGAAAGAAAAACGATTAAATAGGAACGTCCTTCTTTCAGGACAATTAGAATCGCGGGCGAGCAAAGTTTTCTGTGGGTGTCAAATAAATACCCCATTGTTTGGTATCGTGAGCGAAACAGTGAATTATAATACGATTCGGCCATTATTCAAATAAAGGCAGGAACATTAATCTCGGAGAAGCCGGAGTGATTTACCCGGAGATTATTCGGGATAAAGCTTGTAATCATATCGGAAGACTTTAGCATCCGCGAGTATAATCTAATGTATTAGGACGTCCATTCTTAGAGCGGTTACACACGTCGACTGTTAGCAGCGATACAAACGCGCAAATATCGCGCGATATTAGCCATAAATCATTTGTTAAAATCAAAAGCTTGCAAAAAATCTCTTAAAACTTTGGACGCATAGGTATAACTTTCGGTTATTCTTATTCGGACCAAACCACTGGATTGAGCTCCATAAACCGAAAGTCCTGTCTACAGAACGTCATTTCTACAGTCGAAAAATACGTGAAGCCGTTGAAATCAGAAAACATCGTAATTTCAACCGGGACGACGGTTTTAAGATTTCATCTTCGTGGAATCCTATCATAAGTAAATGCCAGCGTCAAAAAACATCGTCCGTTATATCACCGGACATTATTAGTGTTGTGTGTCGGCCGGGTGACAACCCTAGTGTACAACTTGTACAGTACAAGTGGTTAATAAAGACCAAATGCGGGTAGTTCGGAAAACCCGCGCAGCAAGAAGATGTTGAGCCAGTTGTCCCGTGACCATGGATGTTGCAACACATCCGAAACGTATGGAGACCTCAGTGAGGTAAATAAAATAAGTTAAATATACGCGATTAAGTCCCGTTTAGTATAAATAATATTCTTATTCGGTTTCTTATATTTGAAATACAATTTCGAGACCATCGCAAATTATAGATTTTTTATTTGACGTTAATTCTGGCACTGTTCTGAAAAACGCTCCAATGTAATAGCAATATTAAATCGAATTTAAACTTTCGTGAGACACGTTTAAATAATGCTAATAATTGCACGGTTCAACTCACGCATTCAAGCGACACCGCCGCAAAATATTCATCCTGAAGAAGAACTCCCGAAGAGTTCTAAACTAAACAGTGTTGTTTTATTCTTAGTGTAGTTTTTTTGGTGAACAATAAAGGAAATTTGTATTGTATTTGTTGTATATGTAAAAGCTACATTTGAGCACATAACAGTATTGATTTGAGTTTGTGGTGTTTTTGTATACCTACCATGTGTCGGTGGCAAACAAACAGCTGGCTGTAGTAATAATTAATCAAGCATATCTACATTCAATACGGGTGTAGACTCGAAAATTATTATTACTCCAAAAGAAAGAAAGCAAAAAAATATGCCTAGTGACGAAAATCCCATTCAGATATCTCAAAGAATTACGAAGCTACAACCGTTTGAATATTACTTGTTAGAGAGAGAAAACCCACGTGTGACGTCACAATACGCGAGGCTGCCGCGTCATGCGTCGCGTATTTTATTTAGCGTCTAGACCCCTATTGTACATGACTAGGACCGCGTATAATTTATTTGGCTGACTGTACGTGATTGGGATACAACTCAACTGAACAGAGGTTGCATAGCAATAAAGTCACGTCCGGCGTGGCATAACCGCTTTGTCACCCGAATGTATTGTTTGAGTTATTGCTTCTATGGCTGATATATCATGATACGACGACCGGTTTAGCCTACTGGGTCACTTCATGTATCACGGCTAATCTTGATCCCTGTGACACCAATCATCTCCGTACAATTAATAACCTTAAAATGTTAAATTGTACTGAGGTAACAGCTGCCATAGAGATCAAGAGTCACAGCAATACGTACACCCATCACTATTTTACTTGAAACTGACAGTCCTTGTTTCAAATCCCACCGTTCTCCTAGCGTTTTCTGGTTGTGCCCTAAAGGAGCACAGGGCCCGCTTCAGCACCTAATCCCAAAATCTAACGTAGGCACTAGTGTTACGAAAGCGACCTTTCAACCCAGAAACTCGAGTTTATTTGAATAAAGAAGCACAGGGCCCGCTTCAGCACCTAATCCCAAGATCTGGCGTAGGCACTAGTGTTACGAAAGCGACCTTTCAACCCAGAAACTAGAGTTTTTTTGAATAAAGGAGCACAGGGCCCGCTTCAGCACCTAATCCCAAGATCTGGCGTAGGCACTAGTGTTACGAAAGCGACCTTTCAACCTAGAAACGCGAGTTTGTTTGAATAAAGGAGCACAGGGCCCACTTCAGCACCTAATCCCAAGATCTGGCGTAGGCACTAGTGTTACGAAAGCGACCTTTCAACCCAGAAACTCGAGTTTTTTTGAATAAAGGAGCACAGGGCCCGCTTCAGCACCTAATCCCAAGATCTAACGTAGGCACTAGTGTTACGAAAGCGACCTATCAACCCAGAAACTCGAGTTTGTTTGAATAAAGGAGCACAGGGCCCGCTTCAGCACCTAACCCCAAGATCTAACGTAGGCACTAGTGTTACGAAAGCGACCTTTCAACCCAGAAACTCGAGTTTGTTTGAATAAAGGAGCACAGGGCCCGCTTTAGCATCTAATCCCAAGATCTGGCGTAGGCACTAGTGTTACGAAAGCGACCTTTCAACCCAGAAACTCGAGTTTGTTTGAATAAAGGAGCACAGGGCACGCTTTAGCACCTAATCCCAAGATCTGGCGTAGGCACTAGTGTTACGAAAGCGACCTTTCAACCCAGCAACTCGAGTTTATTTGAATAAAGAAGCACAGGGCCCGCTTCAGCACCTAAACCCAAGATCTGGCGTAGGCACTAGTGTTACGAAAGCGACCTTTCAACCCAGAAACTAGAGTTTTTTTGAATAAAGGAGCACAGGGCCCGCTTCAGCACCTAATCCCAAGATCTGGCGTAGGCACTAGTGTTACGAAAGCGACCTTTCAACCTAGAAACGCGAGTTTGTTTGAATAAAGGAGCACAGGGCCCACTTCAGCACCTAATCCCAAGATCTGGCGTAGGCACTAGTGTTACGAAAGCGACCTTTCAACCCAGAAACTCGAGTTTTTTTGAATAAAGGAGCACAGGGCCCGCTTCAGCACCTAATCCCAAGATCTAACGTAGGCACTAGTGTTACGAAAGCGACCTATCAACCCAGAAACTCGAGTTTGTTTGAATAAAGGAGCACAGGGCCCGCTTCAGCACCTAACCCCAAGATCTAACGTAGGCACTAGTGTTACGAAAGCGACCTTTCAACCCAGAAACTCGAGTTTGTTTGAATAAAGGAGCACAGGGCCCGCTTCAGCACCTAATCCCAGGATCTTGCGTAGGCACTAGTGTTACGAAAGCGACCTTTCAACCCAGAAACTCGAGTTTGTTTGAATAAAGGAGCACAGGGCCCGCTTCAGCACCTAATCCCAGGATCTGGCGTAGACACTAGTGTTACGAAAGCGACCTTTCAACCCAGAAACTCGAGTTTGTTTGAATAAAGGAGCACAGGGCCCGCTTCAGCACCTAATCCCAGGATCTGGCGTAGGCACTAGTGTTACGAAAGCGACCTTCCAACCTAGAAACTCGAGTTTGTTTGAATTAGGTTTCATGATGTTTTTCTTCACCGAAAAGCTAATTGTTCAATAACAAATGATATTTCGTAGATCTATAAGTTTTTGACTCAGTGGTATAGTCGAGTTCTCCAATATCTACACAGACAACCTTTGAAAAATATCTATACAGAGACTTTATTGTTACTGACATAAGACACATGACTGTGTAGATATTTTTGAAAGGTTTTCTGTATAGATATTGGAGAACTCGACTGTACGAGCCGGAGTTCGAGCCCACGACTTCTAGATTGGTATTGTCTATGTTTTCATTGTTGTTATGTATTAATGTCATTTAATGGTAAAGATTGTAAGCTCGGACATGTGAAAGAGCCCTTGAGGCCTACTTACAGTATAAATAATTGAATTTTGAATTTTTTGAATTGAAAGTTGCGAGGCTTACCTGACACACGACTTGAAGCATAATTCAACTGACTAGAGTATAGGTATAGTTTGTTTAAGTTTGATAAAGGAAAGTACTTAAATCCAACCATTACCGACATTTGTCGCCACCGCTTAGAACTGTAAAAGGCATGCATAGTTTTAAGGCTCAGATTAAGAAACACTTGGAGGAACAGCAAAAAAGTTGTTTTTAATCTGGGTCACAATACACATATACCTGTTTTGTATCTCCCACAATCATTCCATTGGCGTGATCTTTTCGAGTTACATACGAGATATTGTTTTACTTCGAATTCACTTCATTTGGTGAGTTACTTGATCTTATAGTTTTTGTTTTAGTTTTAATGGTCCTTAACCTACCTGCAGCACGCGTTTGTTTGTTAATAATTATGTAACCGTAATCAAATTGTAATGTTTAATTAAATGTACTGTACCATAGACAGTATGGATAAAGCCATATCGATGGCAAAAAGCGAGAACGTAGTAACCGCCAAAATGCAAACTTTACACCAGAGCCAAAAAACTTTTCGATTTCGAGAAAAAAAATCATAACTCTTTCATTTATGAACGAAAATGCTTGATATTTGGATCTAATTCATAACTTATGGTTTTCTTTCAACTGGCATATTTAATATTTAACAAGAAAGACTGGTTTACGACTTAGTGGCGGTTACGACAATTGAACTCTTTTTTTCGTTACGCGAAAACGCTGTAAACGCCAGAAGTAAATGTACTAAAATGGTGAAACGAGTATTATTTCCATAAAGCATAAATGCTGTAACCAGATGCATATTTATTTTAAGATTCAATAATTTTGACGTAAATGTCATTACGTTCTTTATAGGACTAACTGAAATGTGGTAAGTGTCCACCGGCAAAAAGAAACTGTGAAAATAAAACGACTTAAGTATCAATCAACTTTTATCAACATACTTTTTTAAAATGTTTCCAAATTTTAAATGCAGGTTTCTTACAAATTAAAAGCTCAGAAGCAACAATTACCGTCTTAACATATCAAATACTATCTAGTCTCAATTTCTCTGTATAAAAACATTACGAAAGTTACTTAAAACCTCCGTTGCTTATAACATTTCAAAAGGCTAATAAAATCTCTCATATTATAAAATCACAACCTTGTACTTATCGTGCTAAAAACAAACATAAATATTCTTAGGGTTAATCAGACTATAATATTGTTATCCGCTAAAACTAAATATGGTAATGAGGTTTAATATTCCCGTGAAAACTTTAAAACTCTCTACATTTTATCTTCAGTTTTGGCATTAAATTGTCATTTAAGTAACTTTTATCGATATAAAACTCACTACCTATTAAACCCACTAACTACACTCGCGGTCAAAGAAACCGGGTCAGTGACGAAAACCTCAATATTTTGTAAATCGTTGGTCGTATCTGCATGAAACTAACTCTGTTTTATAGAGAATTTAATATCCTTCTAAATCCAACCTTCAATGTTCTGGAAAAATGTTTAATTGAAAAAAAAAGACCAATTGGGTACTTATTTGAAATTGCGTTCGTTTTACTTTTGCTTGTTTTTAAGCAATTATTTTCAATCTGTCAAAGAACTATGATAAAAGGCTGTCATTGTTTTATTTTGTGGTCATGTCTATCATGCCGCTAACACGAGATGAATGTACTCGTATCATCACTATGTTAGAAGAAGGAAGAAGTCAGAGGTATACAGCGAGAAGAACAGGTGTGTCACTTTCTACAGTGCAGCGAGTCCTCCAACGTTACCTACAAACTGGGCAGAACCTTAGAAGACCAGGAACCGGCAAAACAAGATGTACTACAGCTAGAGAAGATCGATTTATTGTTACAACCATGCTCCGAAATCGGCACCTCACAGCAGTTGAAGTGAAAAATCAGCTTTTAGAGACCCGAAGGGACGGCATCAACGAGCGGACTGTCAGGCGGCGGCTCAAAGAAGCAAATTTGACCCCACATAGGCCGGCCAATGGCCCAAAACTTGAAAGAATACATCGAACAGCAAGACGACTTTATGCCCGCGATCACAGATACTGGGGTGACGAAGATTGGGCAAGAATTTTGTTTTCCGATGAATCCAGATTTATGCTCTATGCAAATGACGGGCGGCAAAGAGTTTACATACGGCCTGGTGAACGTTTTATTCCAGCATGTTTTGAGGAAAAAGTGGCGTTCGGCGGTGGGTCAGTCATGGTTTGGGCTGGAATCTCTTCAGAGAGTCGCTCGGAGTTAGTTTTAATAGAAAATGGATCATTAACGAGTGCAAGATATGTAGAAGAGATTCTTAATGAGCATGTCGGCCCATACTTAATTAATATGGGTGGAAATTCTATGTTTATGCATGACAACGCCAGGCCACACACAGCTCAAATTGTCAGAGATTATTTTTGGAGGTTGGTATCAACTGTTTGAACTGGCCCTCGAGGAGTCCGGACTTAAATCCGATTGAGCATGTATGGGACGAGCTTGGGAGGCGTGTAAGAGCTCGAAACCCCGCCCCAGCTACACTTAGAGACCTGAAACAGGCGTTAGTGGAAGAATGGGACAATATCCCGCAAGAACGCATAAAGAACTTAATAAACAGCATGCCGAATCGTCTAGAAGCTGTAAGAAGAGCCCGAGGAGGCAATACGAAGTATTAATTTTTATTTTTTGTGTTGTACTGCTTATTTTTGTACGTAAAATTGGTTGATTTTTTGTTTCCTATGTAATTTTATTAAACAAAAGAATTACGATTCCACCATTTGATGTTATTTAATTCAGTATAAAATTATCTACAATATGCAGTTTAATTCATGTCCCTAGCTTTATTATTTTAGGAGATATTACAAATTTTCGCACTGACCCGGTTTCTTTGACCGCGAGTGTATAAAAGATGTTTTGAATGTAAGTATTACTTATTATATAAGTTTTCAACATAATTCTTAAACAATTGTTTGAACACAACTATCACCTCAATTATAAAAATATTTCTTTGAACTAATCTCACTGAACCATTAATATTTAACTTAAATAACTAGACGTTATATTACTATGGTACCGTACAAATTAAAATTGTTATTTCACGGACCCACAGAGTACACAGACTACGCACACCGACTCGCTCCGGCGATCGCCGATAGACTAAATCACAGGTCGTATTCACGAGCCACATCGCCGCGAGCGCACATTTTTATTGCTGTATCTTCAAGCACTACCCACTTCACGTTGTGTTTCAAATGTCGTTACTGTAGCTTGCTGATAATTCATTTTCGAATGAAATGTAGTAAGCGTCAATCATAGATAATTTATTTTAGGATAATTGCAGTAAGCTTAGTTCGTAATTTTTTCACTACATGCATAAATGCTGTAACCGCCACGGAAGAAAATTTCGGCAACGCTGTAACCGGCACACCCTTTTTTTTATGAAAAAACAAAATTAGCGTAAATGTACTCGTTTAGAAAATTGCTACTATTTGGGTGTTTACAGCAATTAGATGTGGGCATCGTCAAAAAAATACATTCGTTTTGCAACGTAGTCCAGTTTTTTCTAAGCGTCGTAGAGCCATGGGACCCAGACCAGTCGACGCAGAAAAATTCGCTGATTCCGAATATGCAAAAAAAAATTTTTTGACCAAGTGGCGGTTACTACGTTCTCGCTTTTTGCCATCGATATATTTACCTCTTTTAAAGAAGAGCTTAAAGTGTCTACCCCACGCGACGTTATTAAGTTGTTTTATTATTGTAAAGGTTTCCAGTAAGTTTTGTAAGGTGTCTTTTTAAGTTTTATTTATTGTTTGATTTCTTTGTGATAATTTGTATTCTTCTTCGTTTATCTTTTACAAGCTTTTATTTAGTTTCAGTATTCAGTTGTAATCAAATCTTGCAAGTTAAATTTGACCCACTTCCCGGTGACCAATTGAGCTGAAATTTTGGGTATAAGTATAGTTTGGATGACAATTCAATATTATGGTAGAGACAGAAGGTGGCCAAGGGAATTTAGTACTTAACCGACGTAATCCCGTTGAGTTTGGGCTCCTTAGAATCATCTCAATGAGTAGTTGATTATGGTATACAGAAAAGTACAGTCGGCAATAAAAGCTTGTACCAAAAATGATTTTTTTCAGAAGCTTGTTTAGCTTAAAATTGTCCTTGTGTGCGATCGTGACGTCATTGCTCCGTGATACCAAAAGGCGACAACGGAAGACCAGCGCTGGATCTGCCAGCATTACGCTGAGTTGTGACCATTTCGTGACAAATGTGTATTTGTCTAAAATGTGTTATTGCGTTGTTGTCGCGAATCAATGTTTTCTTTCTTTCTTTTCTTTCCCCTATTTTAAATAGGGTTCGGGTCTATCATTCTCTCTTACTTACTCTTACAAGTTCTTATGCCATACCCAAACTTCATCCGAACCCGAACACTGCTCTAACGACACGAACTGTACTAGGTACCTAATCTCCAACGAAAGTTTAGGACATGTATAAACACAATCAGTGGTTATATAACTCAGAGCTGTCTCCGTAAACTGTGCACGTTGCATCACGTAATGGTGTCACGTCCCCCGGCGTCACGGCGAATTGTCCCTTGTGTCACGTAGCGCTGCGACGCTCGCGATGCGTTTATTGGACTGTATTTAGAGAGGGGTGTTAATAGCAAACAATATTGCTGCGTATTTAATTAGTAGTGTGGCGACGTGATGATAGGATATTACCTAAATAGGCATCACATAGAGCCTATTAGGTTGATTTAGGTTTGTTTTAGCAATCCTGAAAGATCCATAAGGTTTCAGATAATTTCCTTTAAACACAAAGTTTAAATCGGTTTCAATTCAGTACTTTGCCAAGCCACAAGGGGAAAATGAAAATTTCCACATTATATTCTAATTTACCACATGAACTGCTTTCCGAGAGCATATGCGTTGATTATTACAGAAAAAAATCCAAGTCGCTATACGTGGGCTGATAATATTTGAGGAGTTCCGTCGATTCTACAAGGATCTCAGAAATGACACTTCATTAGTTGTTTTCAACGGAATATAATCATGTCAGAATCTTTGACGTACTTCACATTCTTGAGGAGTTCCATAAGACATCTGTGGTCTTTATCATCAGTTCCACTTCACCAGAGACCACTAGAGAATGCCAGGCATTAAGTTCGCCTTTTGTTTTTGTAACTGCTGGTAATTGTGCAATAACGTTTAAATAAATAAATAATAGAACTTAGCCGAAATTGATCTTTTGGGAAAAGATGTCATGCCAAAAGTGAAAACAATTTAGTAACAATAAACTGTCAAATTCTCTGTTATAAAAATACTATAAAACGTCCCTAGTGTTATCTCGCTCACATTAGAAGCAGCCAGCTGGGGAAATACTTCCACCTTATAGTAGACCGCAGCCGTAATAACACCACTACTTGCCTTGTAGGTGTGTGGTGTTGTGTTCCTTGTGGTCTTGTGGTGAGTAAGGTCGCCAGAGCTCCCGAGGTTGGACTGTGTTGGAAGTGTGGCACCTGTATTTGTTTCTAGACACAACGAATCCTCAAATCAATAAAGGGTCGGCGGCGCGCATGTGGTCGATTCCGAGGCGCGTCCATGCGTATAGAGTGGAGGAATCTCCAAAAAAGTAAGAGGAAAATAAAATAAAATATAAAAATGTAGCATGTGATTCTTGTCGTGTAAGCCTCTTTAAGGCGGTGCATAGGAAATTATCGCGTGCTTTGAAACGCGGTTATGACTAAATTAAGAAACAATAAGGTCTGATTATAAGGTATGATATATGATTCTTGACTATATGATTGTTTATCTGATTTGATCGATACATGATTGCTTAGCATTTTCTCAATTGAAAAAAAAACCAAAGTTGAGTCTGTATTTTCCTTTTTTTACTCAGCCTTCTCAAACGATAAATTATTTTATGACACAATCAAGTTAATACTATAGTATTTTATCTTATCTAAAATCTCACTTGATGAAAGGCCATGGCAGGGTAAGGGAACATCTTGTGGCTTAATAGCTTTTTCGCTTGATTTTTTTTCTGATGATAGGTCACGACGTTAGTAAGTGCTATACTAAATTTCAGCATTCCCCTCGAAACTTCAGCATTCCTTACTAAGTTAGGTATTTATCGATATTCTCGACTCTTTTTCTCTCGCGCGGAAGACATTAGCGTATCTCTGTCTAGGGGGCGTGTTCGACTTAAATCAAGGCATCCCCTTAAGCGACGTTGTCGTAGTATAAAAAGGTTAGAGAACCGTGTGAATTGTGTTATTAAAGCCCGACCACGAAAATAAAAACCTTCGTCACATTGCGGAAAACTATTAGAACTAATTTCCTCAACTGGCAACAGTAACTTTGAAAACGTCATTAATGCCATCTGTCAATTGCTGTCAAAAGTCGTTGAAACGTGTTGTATATTATATAAACTTATTGCTAAATTTATAAGCATAAATATTATAATAAATCAAAATATTTGAACCAATCTAAACATATTTTTTAGAAAACATAAAGGAGTCATAAAAAATATTGTAAATAAATGCCGAAAACTATTAAATGTGACTTAAGAAAAGTTATTTACAATATGACGAAGTATTTGTCGGAGAGAAAGTCTGAAGGACTCTATTCCTCTAAATAGCATCACCGACCTTGTTGTCAACATGACTGGTAGACATCATATAGTATGTGCAATGGAAATCAATGAGTGTTGCCATAATTATTGCTAATTTAGCGCCCCCAGAGCAGGTATTTTATTTTCCTGGTCAGCATTTAAGACGCTGTCAAAACCAAAATGCCCTTGAGGATTTGGGATAGAGCGCACACTGTCTATTTGTATCGGAGTAAACGAGAGCGAGTGTCACTGGGCGCCCCGGTTTTTGAAGATAATAAGTACATAAATAATGAAATAAAAACAGGTGTGGATTATTTGTGAAATGTGACTCGTTAGCGGTTTGGGTATGAATAGGTTGAATTCATGTTTTTAATTGCAGACCCACACGTCAAAAAAATAAAGACCTAGAACCGTTTAATGATGATTTTAAGACCAATCTTTGCAATTATTTTCTATCGAGCCGATTTCATTCAATTATGTATCGAGCCCGTCCACGATCTTTAAAATATGGTGAATTTTATACAAACATATATATTTTTTAATGTGCTAGAACAAATGGTTTTTCTTAAAAAAAACTGCTTAAAGAACATCAATTTCAACAAAATTAGGTCTTGTCAGCCTCTTAAGCAAACGTCCATAAGCGTCGGGCTCTGCTTAACATCGGGTAGGCCGTATGCTCGGTTGCCACCGTCGTGATATAAAAAGGTCCTATTTAAACCCACGTTTTAGATAGCGCGATCATTAATCAAAGCGATCTAACCAGTTTTTAATCACTGGCGAAGCGGGCTGTAATCTAAAACTGTCTAGAGTTGAGTTATATTGCATTTTCCGCAGTGAGGATAAAAGTGTTAGATTAATGCTTTATTAAATTAGTGTTGTAAAATGTTGGAATACGTATTACTTATATCAAGAAATATTTTAAAACATCATATTAAGTTCATCAGAATCAACAATTTTATCAGAAATAAAATATGAACAATCAATTTACAAGTACGAAAAGAAATTTCACAAATGCACAATAATACTTTTATCTATTGTATCATATCATATCTCAGGCATTAAAAAAAATTTCTTAAGACATTATAAGTCAATATATCGTTATCGCGGGGGCAAATATAAATTTGTTAAAGAAGTAGTAAGACAGACTGTCCATTTAGTAAAAACAGACTTTTCTGCCTACACATTATAAGCCTCCAAGAAAATAATAATAAACATCCATGTTTTAATTGAATACAACTTTATTGACTTTTTGTTGATCTAAAGTGATTTTCGTAATATACGACAAAAAAATTGTCTATGTTTTCTACTATTAATCTGGGGCGTCGTGCAGTAAATATCCATTTAAACTGGCTAAATGGTCTTTCGACTGCCGCTGTTGTAATGGGTGCATATTTAAAACGACAAATGTCTAAAGTGACTGATGAGGTTGCGTACCTAATAGGTAATCTTTTTAAGTTCTAATCAAGTCAATTACGGAGGTAAGATATATATATAGCATTGATATTCAATAAAATAATTATACATTTTAAGGCCGTAGGTATAAACGTTTCTCTATAAGAATGTCATTTCTGTTTTTGACTGTTTTTTATAATCTTTCAGTACTGTCAAATCGTATTTGCTCCCGCGATAACGATATATGATTATAACCCAATATTTTGAGTAGTTTATTCAAATTAATTGTTAAGTGCTTAAGTTGACTTCCGGGCTACTTTATGGCACAACCGGGAATAGCGATAGATGGATTAGGTATATATCGTTTGATGTGTAGTTGACAATGTATGGTTAATACAAATAAAGTCATAACGTATCATAACATAGATATCTTTACAATGCGTGTTAAGCTAAATCTGTGTCCGTTTATTCTAAGTAGGTATCTTATTATCTTTCACGAAATGGCTAACGATGTCTGACGCAAATTTATATAAGCCGAGCTTTACTAAGAATTTTAACAATTTAAACATAAATTATAAAAAAGCAACATCGAAGCAGCAACGAACAGCTTTAACTTGGGCGGCTATCTTGTAATAAAGTAATTAGGTAGCGTGATGAATTCATAATTTCATAACAATTTCATAATCGCGAGTGCCGCGCGCGATAAATCCTCCCCAAGCAAGCACGAAACCGCAACACAGTGGAGCTTGCCGCAGTAGGTTAGTATTATCAGCGCACAAGATGGAGTTTAATAGAAAGAACAAAAATATATAAAAAACCATTTACCATACCCGTATTTCCCCATAATTATGAGATGAGAGTAGAGACTAGATATCAAGCATAATCATATAAGATATATAACAATATATTCAGATAAGATATATAACAAAGATAATAAGAAGTCTTTATTTCACACAAACCAAGGGTACAAAAACAAATTAAAGAAAAATACACATTATGGTGCATGACATTAGATTTTACGGTTGATTAACCACTGATCCACTTGATCATGTGGAATTAAACTTGAAATAACTCTATTTACATTAATTTCAATAAAATACACTTTGAAGTTATAGTTATGACAACTAGTACAAAGTTGTTTACTTAAATTTTTTTACCACTTCTTTTGAACTCCTCTTTTACCACTTTAACTTAATATAGTTGCCCACCATACAAGACAAATGTAATGAACTATACTGTCAAGTAGTAAGAAATAGTGTAGAGTTTTTCAGTTTGAAATCGAACGAAAAAAAACAAATGCAATTGGATTCCAATTTAGAAAGACATCAATTTCATTGAAAAGGAGGATGCCTTTTAATAGGCCTATGGGCGGCTAGGTCAAATTAAATTGTACGTCTTAAAGGCTTTGACAGTCTCAGTAGGTATATAATACGCGTCAGTGTCAACGCATCTCAAAGTTTGGTTTTTATTTGAGATCGTTAGATTTGTCTTAACCTTGCGGATGCTTTGACACTAACAGTACTGAAAGCTTATATATTTTTCGTTTCTGTTACAGATTCAATTTTCGATAGCACTAACCACTGTTTAGTCATCGAAGGCTTAATGCCTCATGGTGATTTATTAGGGCGTAAATAAAAAAAATAACTTGTCATACAGGGGCCGTAGGCAAGGCTACAATCGACAAGCGCTAACGCCAATACAAAACTAATAAAATGTATGGGAATGACAGATGCCGACGAAACACTTTTCGTTAAAATCTGTCATTCCCAGACATTTTATTAGTTTTCTATTGGCGTTAGCGCTTGTCGATTGTAACCTTGTCTACGGCCCCAGGGATGTCTAAGAACCCGCCTACCGTAGCTACAATACACTGCGCTGTCGGGATAAATCGCTCCGACACAAGATATACGATGTCGTCGAATAAATATGCGACGCAAACATAACAGGTACATCGGATCGGATATTAGAATATAAAACGCTTTTTGATAAACGTGCATCAACATTGTGTGTTCCATAAATATTCCTGCTTTGTGAGAATAAAATGATAACACAATAGTTTTCTATAAAAAAACATCATATAGATAACGTTAATGTATGTATATTTTTTTAAAGTGACCACGCGTGACTTGGGATCTAAAATTGGGATACATATTTACCTATAGTGTATTGGAAAAAGGACAGACAGACAAACAACGAATATTAAAGACGTCCAATATTCTCAACACCGGTGTTCGGAGTTCCAGTGGATAACTAGTTTACGGTTGACTAACATGCAAAGATCAAGAGAAAATAATATTATTGAACATCCTAGTATTTGAGTACTACTTCGTTCAAAGTAGATCATTATAGTTTCTCGCCTTATTCCCAAAAGCGGTAAGCAGAGCACATTAAACTTATGTTACAGTGCCACTTTTGAAAAGATCGACAAAATGTGAGATCGCATTTAATAAAAAAATGTTTCCACTTTTCATAAATCAGCGAACCAACATAGATAAAACATCCCCCTTTTGAAATTGTAGTTACATTACAATTAACTACTTTTTTTATTCAAAAGGAACCTGGGATTAAACAGGTTATTTCTGCTTGGATCATGCAAAAATTCCACATTATTTTTGTTTTTAAAAATTTACCCGTATTACATTAAACCATTTTTTTCATTACCTTGTATACCTACCCAATACCTACCATACAATACAAAATAGCATTCAAATTTGAGTAGACTAGAGTAAGATTGTAATAGAAATTCATTTGTTACAAAAAACGTCCGAAACAAAACAATACAAGTCTGTTTCAATGGAAAATGATTTAAATTCCTTTAAGACAATAAGTCCGTCCAGGTCCCATGGTCCTTAGGATAAACCATTTTGTTAATTCTATAGAAACCGAGACTAAAGGTTAACACTGCTTGGATCATACAAAAATTCCACATGCCCAATACACCGAACTAAACCCGGATGAAACAGGTTCACGGGTGACCTACATACCCGGATCAACGCGTCGCGTCCGGTTATCTTCGCTCGGTTTATCCGGAACCGCAAAAATGAGATTACGAGTACGTTGCAATTAAACATGGAATTTATTTATAACGATATAGGATTAAAGTTGTATGTGTTTTGTGATTCATGATCTCAGTAAGTAAAGACCAAATGGCATAGAAAAGGCATGCGGCCTCCTGTTCAAATTGATAACGTAGTGATGCTAAATGGATAGTAAACCACCAAATCATAGTAATAAAATATAAATTATAAAATATAATTAAAATCATAAAAAGATATGAACTTTGCAAACATTTTGAATATATATGCATTTTTTTTATTGTCCAAGAGTAAATTTTTAGCTACCAATAGAATCCTTACGCTTTTATAGAAACAAAATTGTATTACAACTATGTACTTAAACGCAGTATTTCGCGACCGAAACAACAATTTACCGGATTTTCCATACAACGATATAACTACTTTGTACAATTGTGACGTCATACTTGTGTGTATGAAGCGTTTTGCGCTGCCGCCTGCGTCGTCAATCTTTGTCTCAAATGTATGGGTATTTATGTTCTTTAATTGTAGTTTCTCCCATACAAACATTTGTTCCTCTCCAAAAACTGGTTCGATTGACATTATAAAAAAATCTTAGTCCGCATCCCTATTCATTCTGGGCAGGATTGATGATTGGCATCCATTAGTTAAAACAAAATAAAATTACGAAATTTCGAACAAAAAAGAGTTAAACAAACCTTTATTCATATTATCAATGGAAATGTAAGTGTCGACATTAGTTTTGAATGAACATGAAAATTTAAACTATTTCAGAACCGATAATCCATACTTAATATTATAAATGCGAAAGTGTATGTGTGTGTTTGTTTGTATGTTTGTCCGTCTTTCACGGCAAAACGGAGCGACGAATTGACATGATTTTTTAAGTGGAGATAGTTGAAGGGATGGAGAGTAACATAGGATAGTTTTTATCCCCGTAATCATCCCCTAAAGGAGTGAAAGGGAGGCGTAAAAGTTTGTATGGAGCTGCGATATAAACGAGTTCCAAGCGGACGGAGGCGCGGGCAGAAGCTAGTTAATAATACACCCGATAAGGTAAACTGAATGTTGGCTGGTATTAAGTAAAAAAATCTCTTGAAATATTTTTTTAACTAAACATCAGTAACTATTATTAAAACCTTTTATATTACTTATAAACCATGTTGCGGAGTTAAAACAATTGGAATATTTTTTAAGGAAAAACGGCCGCAAGTACCTACATGCATTAGGAATCTAAGATTAAATATCAAACTTAATTTTATTATTAAATATCATTTAGTCTTTTATTTAGAACTCTATTTTATGTAATAAATTGATGATATAATCGTCTTTTTAAATCCAATACAAACGCTAGATCAATATACTCGTACAAGCAACATGTTCCATGTTCACGATATTTATCGCGCGACGCTAGTTGGTTTATGCGCGATTTTACGACGCACACCCGACATAAACCATATCGGCAAAGGTTTACGACTGTGCGTTTTGTTAAACGAAAAACTATAACGCGTAATGTTATGGGCGCCTCTTAGAGCCCCCGGTCGAGTCGTCTCTCCATACAAATTCTAATTTAGGTATAGCAACTGAAACTAGCTTACGACCTAGATATGGCGGGTCATTGTGTATAAAAATGTTCATGTTATTCCAGTATGCCGTTTTAAAATGAGAACCAAACTACTTTTGTATGTAGAGTCGATCATTCTGGTGACCCAACGCAAAGGCCAGGGCCACGACATTGCACGGACTTCATTGCGTGTAATCCCAAGAGGATACGGCAGCCCAGTGGAAAGCTACGGTAGCCTAGTGGTTCAGGTATGCGGCTTACTCCAGGCAAAATACGGTTTTGAAAAACATTAATTTGTAATAGCGTTCTTTTTGTTGATTTCATTTGAAAATGCTATTCTAAGATGATTTAGTCAAGAATCCGACAAACTTTCCACCCGGAAGTAATTATGTAGATTTAAATGAAGCATGCATTATCTTTTTTGTACGATTTATCTTGAATATTATAGAGCAAATGTAAATGAACCAAAATAAAGACAAAAACATTTATTAATATTTTTACTGACTTTTTAGAAGCCAGTTAACTTATCATTTTTTCGATGTCTGAAATTTTGTCGGATTTTGTCGCTGGGCAACTATTTAATTGATAATGTATCCGTTATACATAAAAAATAAGCTATTATAAATTATTTCCAAAATTGACATTTTTTCCATACAAGTTGTCAGTTCATTGCCTGGACTTGGTTGCCATGTGCAATTCTGGGAAACATATTTCGCCGAAAAGGCAGAACCCCGACTACCCGTTATTTATCTGTATCTACGGTTGTGTAAATGCCATGTATCTTGCGAATATGAATGTGTTTATCTATCTATCTTAAACGTTTGCTTTACGTCACCGAATGATATATGGTAATATCGCAAGTTGACATTATAACGGCGTTTTGTGACTGATGATTGATTAATAAGCTGTCAAAATGTTCTTCAAGTTTGAGAAGTACTTCGTTCCGCTGTAATTTGGAGGCATTCTTCGTGATAAAGGAAAAGACCCGCGCGATGTCATGCGCGATAAAAAATATACTAAGTACTTCATGGTTTTTATAAGTTAATACTCAATTGGTGAAAGATAATCAGTGTTTAAATGATGATACATATAAGTACAGACAGCTGATTGGCATGCTGATGTATCTCTGTGTTTAGACTCGTTTCACAACTGTTTTGGTAAATCTCATTGGCTTGCTGCTAAGCGTTTGCGTATTTAGCGGGCACAATTAATAACGGTTTATTTTATAAAAGAAGTAAGGAATTGTTATTGAATGCATATACCGACGCTGACTGGGTCGATGACTGTCTTGATAGAAAATCATATACTGGTTACATAATTAAGTTTGGAAACAATACAGTAAATTGGGAATCCAGGAAGCAACGGTCAATTTCACTCAGTTCTTGTGAAGCTGAATACGTTGCTATAGCTGATGTATCTAAGGATTTATGTTTTATTAAACAGCTGATGTCAGAGATACAGAGCTATCCAGTAACAGTCCATGTGAATTGTATACACGATGAAATAACAAGATAAAAAATTACATACTTACCTACTTACTTAATTATTTTTACATTCCGACACATACCTAATTTCGAGCATCGCGGCCGATCGCAGCCACGCGTGGCCTGCGACAATAGTCAGTGTATGAAAATACCGCACACCGCACGCCGAAAATAAGCACTTTCACTGCCAGGAACCCGCCTGGTGGGCGCCTACTACGTAGTCGCTTTCCGCTTTTCTTTGAATGTGTTCTTTGAATGTGTTTACAAATGCACTGCCGAGAATCGCTACGCGCTACGCTCGTAGTCGATCCCGTGATTTTCCTCGTACGTAGCGGAAAGCCACTACGGCGTAGGCACCCGCGGAGCGGGTTCCTGGTAGTCAAAGTGTTAAGAACCATCTCGATAGACAAGAATTTAATTTCGATAAAGAAACCGCACTGAAAGCGGTTCATCTGTTTGGAAAGAAAGAAAGAAAAAACATTTATTTGTGGCACAAAAAACACTTCACCAATGCATCAATATATCACACACACACACATATTTGGGAGATGCGATGCCACAGACAAAGAGAAATACATAGATACACATGTTATATTTATAACAGCCTTCGTTTGCGCCGAGGGTTCAGATACAACCATAAACTTTATAATAAGTAGTTTATATAACAACCCATTTCACAGCATTATTAGTGTATGTGTACATGTTACATATGCGCATTATATTATTATAGGTTCTACCAAAATTTAAACGTTACCTACTTATGAAGAGTAGCTATCTTTACAAAGAGCGTTGCATTTCTCCGTACATAAAAATGTTTGATGTTTTGAATATCTTTATGTCTACCACCTCCTTTTCCACGAACGCAACATCGTTAAAGATATAACCATAAATGTGACCGCAAAACTTCTTTACTAAAACGTAAAACAGATTGTCCTTGAAAAATCACAACCTTCGAATCTCACCGAAAACGGTAAGAATTTTGTCAAGCCGTCTGATTCGGGTAACGTCTAATTTCCTGGTGTTCTATTGTGAAGCCGCGATATTAAAAGAGCTCGGACAGAAAAGACTGGCACATTATTTGAATACCTACTATTCTTTTATTCACAATATTCTATTAAAATGGTAGAAAAGCCTCTGAAACCGGCCAGACGGTGAAACGAATTAGAAAACACTAGGATTTTATTCAAAATATTTTTTACTGTTGGGAGTATAATATTTCATTTGTATTCAACTATTTTGTTTTAAATTTCTATTGCATGCGAGCCACAAAATGGAGCATTATATTCTTTTACAAAAATATTACTAAAAATTACAAGGTTAAACTCAAGTACTAAATGTCACTAGTTCTTCTGGGTGACTGAGCTTAACCGTGTAATTATTAGAATTAATTCAACATTTCTCACGGAAGTTTAAATTCGATTTAAAAATATGATTGGATACACACTAAATATTTTATTACAAAAAATGACTACACGAGCTCATAAGTAGAGAGTTTTCGCAATACACATTTTGCTCGAGATAAGCCAACTAGATTCAAGTTGGTACCATCAAGTTTTAAGATGCACAGTTAAGTTTGCACAGATTGGGTTTTATGACAATTGAAGTAGGTATAATGTGTAACACGGCAAAACGTTAAAATCTAATTTTATTTTTTATTCACTTGGATCTCGCTTTTGGTGAATTTTATTTGCTTTCAAACTTGTACAAAAACAACAATAGTAATGTTATATTGAAATTTAATATTGGTGCCGCAAATAAGCAGTTCATGGTAGCACCCCCGCACATTAATTATTACATATTATTATTTATTTATTTTATGTTTAATCAGTGTGATAGACTTTTTTTTTCACTGATTAATTTCGCCAGGCCCTCACAAAACTGTCCGAACAGTTTGTCTAAGTGATTGTTGCTGCACATTGTAATATTATATGAGGTAATAGGCGTATAAATGAACTCTATTTCAACGATACGGCGATGCAATAATGACATGTAAAATACCATCATCATTCTCCTAGCGTTGTTCCCGGTTATGCCCCTAAAGGAGCTCGGGGTCCGCTTTGACACCTAATCCCAAGATTTGGCATAGGCGCTAGTTTTACGAAAGCGACTGCCATCTGACCTTCCAACCCAGAGGGAAAACTAGACCTTATTGGGATTAGATCGGTTTCCTCACGATGTTTTCCTTCACCGAAAAGCTAACGGTAAATATTCCGTACATAAGTTCCGAAAAACTCATTGGTACGAGCCGGGATTCGAACCCACGACCGCCGCTTGACAGCCGCATGCCTGAACCACTAGGCTACCGTAGCTATTTTATGTATAAATATCTGAACTGCATTGTAATTACTCTAATCTAGGTCTGTACTTTCTCAAACCATGACAAAAATCTTTCAAAATCTAAACGACGTAATAAAATTCCGAAGCGGCATCCCGGTAAAAACTAGCTCGTTACAGAGTGGCGTCCGAAGACGCGGAGGGCGGAATTAAAAAATCTCTCCGCCGCGCGGAATTTGAGATGAATGGCGACACCGCACATAGGGACGGGACACGACGGTGGAATTTGGGAATGGGTATCGTAAGATACCAGCAAATGATCTAAAAATGTTCGTGGTCCTTTTTAGAGGACAAAGTGCGCGTTATCAGTATAATTACATATGATATCATTGTAGGTTGTATTGAACTACTTTTATGTATTTCTAACGAACATTATTAAATAATTTGACACTGACAATAGTCACTATTTTTGAAATAAACTGTTTTTTATACGGCGAAGGGCTTATAGCTAAAACGTTCATTAAATGAAATGTTTGTAATCGTAAAAAAAATATGTTAAACTATCTTAGATCAGCTGCAATAAAAAAATAACAATGATGGTTTACAAGTCGTTAAACAAGTAGTCTGTATTACGTAAAAAAGAAAACACGTATTGTTAACTCAATAATTTTTAAATGAAAATGAACTAAGTATAAGTAACTACATCCTATTCAAGAAACTAAGACTCATGCACTATCGACACAGCGAATCCTCACAATATATCCTGCTAGCAATGACAACCCGAACTTACTGGTTCATGGCCCCGTTACCATGTTTGTCCGTAGGCTTGTTTGCCACCATCGTAATAGAAAACAAAAAAACTGAAACCGTAATAACTAGGACTTGAATAGTGAAAACCCGGGACCTCCCGCGTAAAACTGCTGTATTAAATGTTGCCAGCTTCGAGGAAATTGGAATTAAACTGAGATTAAATCGTTACACTGGAGCTCTTTGTACCCATATTCTAGTTCTTTGGTGTGGTAACATAGATTGACATTCATTGGAAATAAGATAGGTTTAACATTGAACGTATATTTTTATTTCATACCTACTTTCTATCGATAAAAAATGTATATCATGCGAGAGAAACTTTGAGGTAGAAATATCGTATTTTTCCCCAGTTCCTCTGGTTCTAAGTTCCCCACCGTATGTACACGATTCATTGTGGCTTTTAATTTTATAATGTTTTGGCGTGAGTTTGTAGGAAAAAAAGGGAATGGTGTTTGACACAGCTTTAAGAATTAACTTCAGCTATCATTAATACAATACGGGAGCAGAATCAAAATTTATTATTACTCCTTAAGAAAGAAGGTAAAAAAATATGCCTAGTGCCGAAAATCCCATTCGGATATCTCAAAGATCTACGAAGCTACAACCGTTTTCTACGAGCGAAAACGGTTGTAGCTTGTCATTACAATCGTTTCATATGAAGGTGGAAAAGAGACAGCATGTACCCCCTATTAACTTTGGACACTTATAACTTTGTGATTATTTGATCCCCTGCTTTACTTTTAATTCCTTTTCGGGAAAATTCAACATTCTTGGTTATTTTATTTGATGTCTACACCCCTATTATTATGTAGGTATAATGCAAGGCACAGATATTTCAACTTATCTGTGCGCGCCGCTGTACGTATGTGTGGGTGCGCTTGTAACTGCGAACAGAATCCGAAATCTCTCCGTCTGCGTGGAACTCGTTTATATCGTAGCTCAATACAAACTTGTACCTACAATTTCACCCACCTAGGGGATGAATTCCGGGATAAAACCTATCCTATGTCCTTCACCGGGACTCTGAACTATCTCTATACCAGACCCACTTTCGCATTTGTAATATTAGTAAGGATTATTGCACGGGTGCTGATAAAATCTCAATGACAAACTGCTCGTGAACTTTTTCTAATACAGTGACACTATACATAGACTGACGATCCATTATCGGGGACAATCTAGTAATTTATTTGTAATTTTGTTTAAATATTTGTTGACTTTGTATTGTACTTAGATTGTAACCTAGACTGACAATCCATTAAAGTGGACAATACAGGTACTTAATTCATTGTATTTTGCTTTATTTATTTGCGGACTTTGAATCGTATTAAATTGTTATCGATTATAATTACATTTGTTTTGACGATCATAATACGGATTCATATAAATTGACATGTATAATTTATCATGTAATGTTGTACGATGAAATAAATAAATCTAATCTAATCTAATCTATACGAAATAGAGTTGAAATGTATAAAGGCTATCAATTCTAATACAGAAAACAGAAGACTCAAATTCCAAGAAGGAATGCTTTGATATTGAACTGTGCCTTCTTACTGTTCGCTGGACGAAAATATTAACACTAGTTATTGAAAAAAAGTCTATTGTGAGTTGGATATTGAGAGTTTTGTTCGTTGTATTGATAAAAAGATTATCCATATCCATATCCATATCCATACTTACTAATATAATAAATGCAAAAGTGTATGTGTTTGTTTGTTTGTTTGTCCGTCTTTCACGGCAAAACGGAGCGACGAATTGACGTAATTTTATAAGTGGAGATAGTTGAAAGGATGGAGAGTAATATAGGATAGTTTTTATCCCCGTAATCATTCCCTAAGGGGGTGAAATGGGGGGTAAAAGTTTGTATGGAGCTGCGATATAAACGAGTTCCACGCGGACGGAGTCGCGGGCAGAAGCTAGTTGGCTATAAAATTGAATGGATTTAATTTGTAACATCATCATCCTAGCTTTTTTCCCAGTAGTACCCTAGAGGAGCCCAGGGTCAGTTTTGAAACCTAAATGAAATAAATGAATGAATTCTATTCTGCAAGTAGGCCGCAATGACACTTTTATTAGTCAAATTCTTCCAGCATTTCTGAAGAAGAAGACCACTGCAAAATAAGAACCGTTGAATATTCATTCAAAGAAGAAGAACATAATGCGTTGTTCTGACTGCGACTGCCATAATGACCATCTAACCCAGAGGGATTAAACCGGTTTCCTCACGATGCTTTCCTTCACTAGGAAGCTAACGGTAAATATTTTGTACATACGTTTTTTTTTTATATATATATTTTTTTGGTGCCGGTTAATGTACAGCCATAATAATGCACGGCCAAAATAATGTACAGCCCAATAATCCGCGTCCATACTGTACATGGATTATAAGGCTGTACATTATTGGGCCGTGCATTATCACCCTGAGCAAACTTGGTCTGGGGCAATATGTGGAAGCCAATTTTGAACGAGCTGATAATGTACGGCCCAATAATGTACAGCCTGATAATCCATGTACATTGGGACGGTCATCTGTGCGGACTAATAATCTCCAACGAGTCGACGCCACCCCGCTGCGCGGGGTGTCTATTTCTGGACTGAGGGACACAAGTGAACCCTAACCTAACCAACCTAAGACATAGTTCGCTTATGACAAGCTATTTTTGTCCACCCTGATAATGCACGACCCAATAATCCGCGTCACAAAAAGTGGACGCGGATTATCAGGCTGTACATTATTGGGCCGTGCATTATCACCCTGAGCAAACTTGGTCCGGGGCAATAATTGAAAGCCACTTTTGCCCGGGCTGATAATGCACGACCCAATAATCGGAGTCCACAAAAAGTGGACGCGGATTATCAGGCTGTACATTATTGGGCCGTGCATTATTGGCTCCCCTTTTTATTAATATGGGAGGCAAACGAGCAGACGGATTACCTGATGGTAAGCGATTACCGCCGCCCATGGACACTTGAAACACCAGAGATGTTGTGAGTAAGTTCCGAAAATCTCATTGGTACGAGCCGGGATTCGAACCCACGACCGCCGCTTGACAGCCACATGCCTCAACCACTAGGCTACCGTAGCTTTGCTATTTCTCATGTGTATTACTGTTT
The DNA here is from genome assembly GCA_947578815.1 of Epinotia ramella. NCBI lineage: Eukaryota > Metazoa > Arthropoda > Insecta > Lepidoptera > Tortricidae > Epinotia > Epinotia ramella. The sequence goes on from OX388221.1 coordinate 2,849,207, forward strand.
TTATTTTGAGAAATAAAGGTCTTTTATCCGACACGAAACTAATACTTTTTTGTCCAAATCCATGGTTGCATAAAACCATCCCAACACACTTAAAGACAAATGAAGACGTAGATTCTTTCCCCCGCACGCACACTTAGCACTAATCACCTCAACAAAGACGTCCTCAGCTGTACTTTATCAAGGACATTTTTGCCTTTGTGGTGACGTCGCAACAATGGCGCATTGTGCGAGATAAGGAATAGCGGATCCCGCGTTTGAATTACCCTGTTTACGAATTAAGGCGTTTATTAAGATTTTTACGTCACTCCGGGCGGTAAGTGAGATTTACCGCCCACGGGCGCAGCGGCAAATCTCCCTTCACACACAGGAGAAGACGTAAAATTGTGTACGCACCACAGGCGGTAATTCGTAAAGTCCCAAATCGCATATTTATGGCCCTCAGTTCGGGCCACAAACACCTGCGACCTGGGGCATTCACGAATTCACCGCCCTAGGTACGTAATGTACTATTAAAAACAAAGTTTTGACCGACTTCAATTCAGCTCTGCCAAACCACATGAACATTTCCACATTTCCTTTCCATTGAACATTGATTATTACAGAAAAAAAACTAATCGCTATGTGGGCCGATAATATTTGAAGAGATACGTCGATTCATCAAGAAAGGTGATTCTGAGACCTTTGGCACTTCATTAGTTGGTATTTCAACGGAATCATATCACAATCTATGGACCCAACTTTTATAGATTTAGGTACTTAAGTAAATTATTAGGTACGGAGTTCCAGGAGACATCTGTGGTTTTCATAATCAGTTCCACTTCACCACATTTGTGATTTCCGGGTGTAATTACGCGAGTTATAATAGAAAATACCAAAATGATTACATGATATATTTGAGGAGTCTCCTCAATTCCTCATGGATCCCTTCAGCCAATTGGATTTTTGAAAAGAATGGGACCAATCTGAAAGTATATACTTACAAACAAAAAAAAATAAACGAATCAGTTCATAAATTGATCATGAGTTCTGAGGTAACAAACATTAAAAATATTATCGAGAAAAAAGAAACATACAACCGAATTGAGAACCTCCTTTTTTGAAATCGGTTAAAAGGCAGAAAGGATGAGTCTCTCGGCTATTCTCCAGCGGCACGAATGTTTGGCTATATTATACTTATAATATTGGAATGTAATTGTTTTTCAAATCTAGCCAAAACTATGCGTAGGTATTTAATTTTCCTTTGTATTTATTAAAGGGCTTGAATAAACTCGAAGCAAATTTAAATACAACCAATTCATGGACATGATAAAGTTTTATTTGTTCACAAAGTTGTTACGCCCACACTAAACGGTCCATATTAGTCCGAATAACAAAAACATGTAATTAAAATCAAGAGGAACCCCAAATAAATACTGTACAATTTGATTTACCTTAATTATTCCGGGCTAAAGAATTACCTTAAACCTGTGACGTCAATCCGCGAGCGCCAAGTTATTTTCGTATTCAAAAACGCCTTTGATGTTCCCGTGAATTTGTATAGGTGTTTTTCAAAGCTTAAACACGTCGGAGTTGCAAATTATTATTGAAAAAGATAAGAAAGTAATTTGTTTGACAGTTGTGAGATAAAATTAAATTGAAATGTTTGTGAATATTTTTGCAACAAAACACTGTTGGACTTCATGAAAGCGTGTACACTGTGAGTCTTTCGTGCGAACCTTAATTATAACTAATGGCTGTGAGCCTAAGAATTCGCAATTTGTTTGAAAAATTTCCAACTGCTGAATCGACAAAAAAATCCGATATAATTTTCAAACCTACTCACAAAAATTCGCGAGAATTATTTGAGAAATTCGACCTGTAGAGAAGAACACCCGGACAGCTGGATAGCGAGACTTGCGGATATAAATATGTTTTATTTTTTCCCAAACTTAAACGTTCAAACTTCATTCGCTCCGCCCGCTGCGCTCATTCAACTAACGATAGTTCTATGTTCTGATAACGGTAGTATCAATAATGTAAAAATGTGGTGTTAAATAAATAATATTCTATGTGTATTAGCTCAAAATGATACGCAATGAGCGGCTAGAAAGTTCCACGTCGATGTAACGATATAATATTACCATTACGTTACCGTAGCGCGTTACATAGGCACTTACATATTCCAAGCAGATGCTTATGGTACTTAGAATTTGCGATAGAACATTTCCATAATACATACATTCTACTAGCAAACTTAATGGTTAGTTTATACTAAGTTGGCAACGCTTAAAGCCCTTTTCCTCTACCTCAAAATCACAACCAGATAAAGTACGGGCTAACAGGAATTCCGGGCCCGCTCACCAACTTCGGTTCCAATTTAAAGTTGCCCTAAGTTAACTCGTTATCGCTAGTTTTGTCTGAATACCATCGGCTTACTTAGGTACTGGAAGTTATGAGAAAAAAACGTTTTTATTCACATCTGCATTAAAGGTCACGTTCCGCATATCAGCCGAAAGACGTCCACTGCTGGACATAGGGCTAGGCCACATGTCCACGGCACGGCGTCGTCATTGCCCGGAATACACGAGGCTAGTTTTTCAAGCTAGGAGAGCAAGCTAGCAAGCTAGTGCTGTCCTATATAACTATCCTGGCTTGCTATCCTCGCTTGAAACATGCTAGTGCTGTTTACACGACACCAGTAAGTTTAAGCCAGTTAGTTCCATTGCAGTGACGGTAAAAACACGGCCGTGAAGTGGGGGCGCTACTAGCTTAAAAAATAGAACGGCAAGCTATTAAAACTATCCTGGCTTCAGCACTTGCTTACTAGCTTTCTCGCTAGCTTACTAGCCTGAGAATAAAGCTAGGTCTGTATACACAAAGATAGACGCACTAGCTTGCTAGCTTACTAGCACTAGCTTGCTAACCTAGCTTGAAAAACTAGCCTCGTGTATTCCGGGCATCAGGGCGGCGTCGTGTATTTTCGCGCCGTGGCGCGCGCCGTAAAATCTCACAGTGCGGCGCCGTAGACATCCACTCCACGGCGTCGTGTAAAATCACGACGCGGCGCGCGCCTTAAAAGCGCACGTTGCGTCGCCGAATTATTTGTACTATCACGACGCAGCACCTTAGAAAAACACTACTAGGCCGGGCCTATAGGCCTCCACTCAACTCTTTAGGCGACAACGACCGGTCAAACGCTACCCGTATCCAGCGGACTCCGGCGACCTTCACCAGATAACCAGTTCACTTTGTGGGGTCTACCCACGCTGCGCCTGCCGGTACGTAGTCGCTACTCGAGAACCTTTCCGCCCCTATACAAGTTGACAAGATTATATAACAGTTTCGCAAAGTATGCCATAACCTATACTAGCTTGACAGGACTGGCTTTCCATGAGGCGGCTTGACCGGGCACCTACGTGTAGAAAAGCGTAAGTAGTAGTTTGTATGAGACTTCATACAGTTAGCATTAGTATCTTACGAATTAAGGTGGTTCGATTTCCATACAAAACGTTATTGTACATTCGCAGGCTAACGGCGTGTTTTTTTAAGAAAGTAATAAATATAAATAAATAAATGAAAGGGGGAATTTCGCGCAAATGGAAAGGCAATTTGTGAAAGTTAGTTACATTACTTTCTTAAAAAAACACGCTGTAAGCCTGCGAATGTCAAATAACGTTTTGTATGGAAAGCGAAGCACCTTAGCGTGAGGTACTTTTAATTTCTATTATTTTTAAATGCTACGACAGTGGCAAACAATCGGACTGCCTGATGGTAAGCAGGCACCGTAGCCTATAGACGCTTGGGGTTCTAGTAGAATCACAAGCGCGTGCCGTCCCTATATTGATTTGAGGATTCGTTGTGTTGATAGCTAGAGGTGAACGCGGGTGCCTAACTCTCAACATCCTCGGGAGCTCTGGCGACCACATACTTAAAGAGCAAATAGTGGCGTTTTTTTCTTGTATCTTAAGGTGGGTCCACACGGCACAGACTTTAGTATGCGCAGCGTGTCTGTACAGACTTAAGTCGGTGCAAATGGGATTTGTGGACGTCTCAAGTCTGTAACGACATCTGTGCATTTTTGTATCTGGCATCAAAAAGTCGGCGCAGACATGCGTGTTTGCGCCGACTACTGCACTGTGTGGACGCATGTTCAGACTTGTTTGGGTCAACTTACGACAACTTTGGTTGATTAATTCACAGTTTGCTTTGTTTTTATTATAAAAATGGACGATTTAAGAAAATATTCGAGAGAATTCTTAGTTGAATTTATAGATCTATATAGTCCCTTCCAGCGGGGCTAGCACAACTGACGCCGCGCCGCGACGCGAGTTGAGAAAGATCTACCCTCCTCTTTCTAATTTGGACGGTGCGATTGAGACAGGAGACGCTCGAAGCGACTAAGCAGCAATTTGTGCTAGACGTACAGGTGTATGGAAAATTAAGTCCAAAGAGTACAGTAATAGGGATATGAAGACCCAGGCTTATGAGATATTAGTGAGAAAAAGTAAAACGGCAAGAGCAGCTAATTGTAGTAAACGACGCCGTCGATTGATATCTGCCATTGCAAGGGCGTTTTTCAAAAAAAGTGTTCAAAACTTTTTTTTTTCAGATTTCGTATTTTTTTGGTTTATCTTACTCAAAATCGTTGACACTATCGATCGTCATACACGATACGACCATATAAATAAAAAAAGACTGCATACAAAAATGTGACGATCTGGAATGGAAATTTTGGACACTTTTTTTTTGTATGAGGATCGATAGCCTCATGCAAGAAAAAAAAATTCCAGATCGTCACATTTTTGTATGCAGTCTTTTTTTATTTATATTGTCGTGACGCACTGGAATTACAAACTTACATAGTAAAATCTGGGACACTTTTTTTCTTGTATGACGATCGATAGTGTCAACGATTTTGAGTAAGATAAACCAAAAAAATACGAAATATGAAAAAAAAAGTTTTGTACACTTTTTTTGAAAAATGCCCGCAAACGTCCGCACACCACGAGGTTTAAAGAACAACTAACATGTCTGTATCGTGTGGACGATGTGAGTCGCACATACTCTTGTCCGTGCAACAGTCTGCGCAGCGCAAGTCTGCACCGTGTGGACCCAGCTTTAGGGGTTGCAACAAACCATCTGTAATCATAAGTAGTGTTTGTTAAATTCAGAATGTATGGAAAATTCGACAAGTTTGTATAGAATGACAGCTGTCTCTGTCGGCGCCATATTTATCGTTGATGGGTCTGCAATCTGTTGGCGCAACCCGCCCTTATAGTCCAGTCAATGAATTGACAACTCGTATGGAAAAAAAGTCAAATTTGGAAATAATTTATAATAGCTTATTTTTAATGTGTAACGGATATATTATCAATTAAATAGTTACCCAGCGATAAAATCCGACAAAATTTCAGACATCAAAAAAACCGATAAACTAACTAGCTTCTGAAAAGTCAGAAAAAATATTAATAAATATTTTTGTCTTTATTTTGGTTCATTTACATTCGCTCTATAATATTCAAGATAAATCGTACAAAAAAAGACAATGCATGCTTCATTTAAATCTACATAATTACTTCCGGGTGGAAAGTTTGTCGGATTCTTGAATTAATCATCTTAGAATAACATTTTAAAATGAAATCAACAAAAAAAAACGCTATTATAAATTAATGTTTTTCAAAACCGTATTTTGCCTGGAGTATTAGACTTATGTATAAACAGGCTTCGAACAATTAATGCGGATGACGTAAAAATGACGTAATTGTGCACACCTATGTTTGTATTTAAACTTCCGTGTGACGTATCGCACGAATTAACAAAATAATCGTGAGTAAATCCTTGAAATTTATACAGGATGACGGGATGATGTGAATAAAATAAATGTTACGACATTTACTATCGTAAGTACGATTATTTATAATAAAAGAAAATATATTATTAAAAAATCAAAAAAAGACAATTTTATGTTATTATTTATGTTATTCATGCACTCGGATTTAATTAAAGAGGTTGATACATGATATGTGGTAATTGTTTATGGAAATACTATTTGAAATCATCCTATGAGTGGTTTGACGTCATCGGCATGAATTGTTCGAGGTATGCTAATAACTTTTCTTTCTAAAAAATCTTCACACAAGCTAAAATCACCGTGATACTTACCAGGCTGAATCTCGTCGGAACATGTTAAGACTTTTTCCCGATACCGGATATCCGTCGGGGTGTAGATTGAGGGATTACACGTGTTAAGGGTAGTTCGCAAAGTGTCAGGGGTGCCACAACTCAGAAGAGAAAGGCCGTAACTACATATGAGTTTCACACGTTGTAACTTTGTTGCTTTAAATGGAAACTGGGAATTTAAATTTAGGGACGGAATGGGGGTAGGACGAAGTTGCTACTGTGACAGGCTTTGATTAAATCTAAGTTTAATGAATGAGGTTAGGTTTGGTTGGTTTAAATTAATCGGTTGAATGTTTTTTAGGGAAATGAAAATTAACTGGGGAGTGCATGCACTCACTTCCTACTATCACAACCACGACCACGGTCTTTGAGGTTATTTTTATTACCCGACAGCCTCAGAAGCAGGGTTATGTTTTTGAGCTTATGTATGTATGTCGACAAAAGAAATCAGTCCAAACGGCCTGATGGATTTTGACGTCTTTGGATTCCTTATAATACGGGTGTAGACACGAAAATTATGATTACTCCAAAAGAAAGAAGGCAAAAAAATATGCCTAGTGACGAAAATCCCATTCTGATATCTCAAAGAATTACGAAACTACAATCGTTTTAATATTGCTTGTTAGAGAGAGAAAACGCAAACAGTGTGTGACATCTAGTTTTTCTCCATTTGACTACATTTTTAATCCTTTTTCTAGAAAATATATATTAATATAAATAAAATATGAGTGTCTATATATAAAATATGGGTATAAAATATTGCTTTTATGAAAAATCTTTTTGTTTCACATGCTATTTATCTTAAGTAAGGTACTTCAGAACGCTATCTCGCTCACATTTGGAGCAACTCGACTTGGGAAGAACCGCCACCTTACGAGCGCTGTGTTAAAAAAAGCGAGGGGCCAACATTTGTCACACTGCTGGGTCGACACGTACAAAGCGGTGCTCTTCCGCGGCTGTACTTTTCTGTGGTACTAATCGACCCAGCCAGGAACGTTAAATTGTCATTATTAGGTGAAAATGTTTCTCTATTAACCCGTATCGAGAATAATGTCACTAACCCCCGACGCAAAGATAGGGGTGTTATAAGTTTAACGTGTCTCCCAAACGGATGGAATGGAATGGACCGATTTGATTGCGGTATTTTTTGTGTCATAGATAATTTTATCCCGAGTGTTCTTAGGCATGTTTTATGAAAATCTGTTCAGCCGTTTTTGAGATATTGGACTTTGAAATGAAAATGTCGGGGTTTTTTCAACTTTTCCAAGTTGTAGTTATTTTAACTTAACTGATGTTTTAATTTTCTTTAAAGCGGAACCCGGGCTTCTTTAAGGCACAACCAGGAATGACGCTAGGAGGATGATGGATTAATTGTAAAGGGCTCTCACAGACGTCCAAAATACAGGTTGACCCCGTATTTTGGAGTCTGATGGATATGTTTTGAATGCCAATCTGATTCTGTTGAATAAACTATTTGTATTTGTAATTGCCAAGTTGTTGAACAAGGGGCCTGCTTAGTTAAGTTTAGAATAATCGATAACTAAATTAATAAAGTATATTTGCAATTGCAAAAGGTTAACTAAAAACTGTTTACTTACTATGTTGTTATCGGTGGGATCCTGTAATAGGGGTGTAGACTCAAAATGTATTATTACTTCAAAAGAAAGAAGGCAAAACAATATGCCTAATGACGAAAATCCTATTCCAATATCTCAAAAAGTTACAAAGTTACAGCCGTCTTAATGTTGCTTGTTAGAGAGAGAAAACGCTAGCAGATCACTATCTGCTGTGACGTCACTGCGTCACGATTCCCAAGCGTCATAGGAAATGACAATCGTTTCATATGAAGGTGCAATTTGCGGAAAAGGGACATAACATACCCCCTCTTAAAACTTTGGACACTTAACTTTGTGATCATGCGTTGTTTTTTTCTCCATTTGACGATGTTTTTTTTTTTCAAGTAAATACATCATTATTGATTATTATATTTAGTGTTCTGTGTACCCCTATTGACTTTTTTGTGTTATATCTATATTTACAATGTGTTTCTGTAGCTGTTGTTTCTCCAAATGTAAAGAAATAAATAAACGGACCATTAGCATGCAACTTCCACTAATTGGTTTTCAGAAAATAGAAAATCTTATTCTAACATGATATTATGGCCCGTTACAATATTGTAACACAATTTATTTTTTATATTTATACCTGAATGAACACTTTGTAACCTAAAGCAATTTGCCCGTTTTTGAAAGGTTATCCCAGAAAAAGTAAATAGCGTACCTGTATTGATACAGGTACTTAAATTGTTTAATGGTGCTGCTATTGAAACAGTTTATTTTTAACATATTCCTGTCAATATTTTTAGCGACAACCCAAACCAGAATTTAGGTCATACACAGACTTAGGTTCAAGTCTTTCTTATGGACATGTTAAAGGCTAATTTTTGGTTGGACTACGCTTAAACGGCATCTCCTCTTAAATGTTATTATGCGATGAAAACATTATTAAGCTCATAAATTGATCACAGGAAATATGATTTTTGTTTCATACACTGTGTATGACCTAGTTATGCTATACTCGTACGGCTTTGTGTACGTATTATGCCACAGAAGCTCAAAAATTGAGTACCTACATGACACACTTTTAGGGTAAAAAATGAAGACCGATCATAACACCGAGCGAGAAGTTAAACTACAACAAAGAATAATTTCGTAGAGCCTCTACGCCGTAGACCCTCGACGTCGTAGCTACAGTGGATATTCAATCAGAGAGGCGCGGGTTCGATTCCGGCAGTGATTGGCGCGAGATTGGATTGTCTCGGGCTAACTGAATCACGTCCGGCGCTCGGCAATGTCAAGAAAATTGGTGCTGTAATGGAACCAAATGGCATTCCCTAAAACTCATAATGCCCGTATAGCTGTATAAAATGGAAATGACTTATTAATTTATAATAACATATATTTAAAATATTATTTTTTTGGATGTCGGTTTTCGTAAACAAAATTTCCATAGTGCTTGGGTGCGCTTTTGTTAACATATTTTTTGAAGTCCTATTATTGGAATTCCGTAAATGTTTTTTATACAATTATACACCATGTTCAACTCCTCGCCTAGTGCGAGTGGAGTGAACTGCCACGCGTTTCGCGGGTCATATAAGCCAGTGGATTGGCTACAAAACTTGTTCAACTCACCTGATTCCGGGAGGCGCGATGTTCGCTTCAACTCCGGTTAGTATCTGTCAAGGTTCAGTCAACTGTCAGGTCAAGTCAAGTTCAATCAAGAGGGTCTTCGGGGCTGAAGAAGCAGCCGTGGTGTTCCGGGGCAGTCTCGCCAACAATCCGCGGCGTCAAATCACCAACTGTTCTGATATCACCTGGATATCCACACAAAACACTCGGACACCCGTGTGTCTTCAAAGCGAGCGATATTACACAAAACAAGGAAAATGCGTTTCCCAATTACCCAAAAAACACTCGTTCCCTTTCGGGTCCGCAACAACGAGGTTATCTCTTTTCCGTCCGCCTTGACAAGAAGTCTCACTGTCAAAACCACAGAGTCAAAAGGCGTACACACGTGAGGAGTTTAAGGGGCGGGCAGACGGTCGGCCCGAACAATCACCCGCCTCGGAACGGCCTCTAAGCCGGTCCGCTATACTAGGGGAAGTCGCGATAGGGTTGCTACCGCTCGCTTCAGAACCGAGTCCCCAACCATGACCTCGGCAAACCGAGGGGTCCCGTCTTTACCGGGAAACAAATTAACGATGCGCCCCCGGCGCCATCGCAGTGGCGGAAGGTTAGCATCCTTAACTAGCACAAGGTCTCCAACTCTGGGGGGACTGGTTTTGTCAGTCCACTTGAGGCGCTGCTGCAAAACATGCAAATACTCTAATGACCATCTGGTCCAAAAGTTCTGAGCCATTTGTTGCAGCATCTGGTAGCGCGACAAACGACCAGAGGGTACGTCCCGGAGGGGGTGCTCCGGCAACGCTGCAAGTGGCTGACCAATCAAGAAATGGCCTGGAGAGAGCGCTTCCAGGTCATTTGGGTCGGAGCTGAGCGGACACAACGGACGGGAATTGAGGACGGCCTCAATTCTACAAAACAACGTCGCGAGTTCCTCAAAATTCAATACAGTTTGACCGACTACCCGATACATATGGGCTTTTGCTTGCTTCACGCAAGCCTCCCAGATTCCACCCCAGTGGGGGCAGCCTGGCGGATCGAACGTCCAGGTGATACCCCGACGGGAGAGGTCTGTTCCAATATCAATCTTATTTTCAAATAAAAATTTTACAACATCTTGTAAATAACGGTCGGCACCCTTGTAATTGGTTCCACAATCTGACCGGATCAGAGATGGGAGTCCCCTACGGGATACAAATATATCCAATGCCGCAATAAAAGCCTCCGTCGTAAGATCACCAACAAGTTCAAGATGAGCAGCCTTGGTCGACAGGCATACGAAAACGCACAAATACGCTTTTTACAACCTTCGCATTTCGAAGTCGCGACGTTTTCACTAAAAAAGGTCCCGCAAAATCGGTCCCAACCCTAGAGAAGGTCCTAGCCTCGTTGACCCGATCAGGAGGAAGGTCCCCCATCTGGGGCTGCATCGTGGCTGCCTTGAGCCGAAAGCAAGGCAAGCACCGAAACACGATGCTCCGAATAACCCGTCGGCTGTTCAATATCCAAAAGTCTCGCTGCAAAATGCCCAAGAGTGCATTGCAGCTGGCATGCGAGTTCTTTATGTGGCGGTCAATCACCAACAATTCCACCAGATGCCCCTTCTTAGGCAGCAAAATGGGGTGGCGCACCGAGTACGGCAAGCTAGCGTTGCGGAGCCGTCCTCCAACCCGGAGTGTACCCGACTCGTCAATGAACGGGTTGAGGCGTGCTATCGCCTTCGGTAGCTTAGGACGTCCCTGCCGCAGGGGCTTCAATACGTCCCCAAAGTGTTCTTCCTGCACAACCCTAATCCAATGATGTAGGGCGGCATTCCGCTCTTCTGTGGCGAGAACTCTAACGCGTGACCGGTTGTCAGGGTGGCGACAATTGTGTATAAATCGCTTGACCCAGGCGGTCACTCCAACAAGCTTGTCGAGAGAGCTATACCGTTCTAGCAACCAAGCAGTGTCTGACACTGGAGCGGTCTCGACAAGGTGGACACCCAAGCCAGAGGATGGGGTCCCAATCACACAACTGGCAGGCCAGAGTGTCTCCGGTTCCAACAACCAATCTGGTCTCCACCACAGTAAGTGGGCAACAAGCTCAGGTGCCGTGCAACCCCTGGACGCCACGTCCGCTGGGTTCAGTTCACCTGGCACGTGTCTCCAAACCAAGGCAGTCTCCGAATTCTGGTTTTGCGAGACCCGGTTGGCCACAAAGACCTCCAAAGTATGGAATGACGACTGCAGCCAACACAATACAATTTGGCTATCAGTCCATGCGTAGACACTCTCCTCAAGGTTCACGGTGTCCTTCAAGATAGAGGCCACGTGGTTCAGTAGGCGTACAAGAAGAGCCGCTCCAGATAATTCCATTTTTGGGATTGTCAAACGCGTGCGAAGGGGAGCCACCTTGCTCTTCGCCATTACCAAGTGCAAATCGACCGATCCGGCGGAGCTGACCGTCCGCAAGTAAACGGCAGCTGCATACCCTCGCTCGGAGGCGTCGCAAAACCCGTGTAGGGTTACTCGGCATTTCCCTGCCGGCAACAGCTTACGCGGCAGTTCGACCTGATTTATCTCCGGGAGCGTGGAGAAGAAAACCTCCCAATCGCTCAACACATTTCCGGATGGTGGATCATCCCAACCCAGTTGGACCATCCACAGGCGCTGCATAAATGCCTTCGCCGTGAAGATGACCGGCGCGATCCATCCATTCGGATCGTACGTCCTGGCCACCGTGGACAGCACAAGCCGCTTCGTCTAGACCCTCGGGGAATCCAGTTCCACCCGATAGGTGAACACATCTTGGACTGGTCGATATTGCACGCCTAGGACTGATAACATGTGCGGGCTCTCAACATTTTCGAACAGGTGCGGATCCTGCTGGTGATCCTCGGGGAGGCCGGCCACCACGGCCGGTGAGTTGGACATCCATTTGCGCAATTCATATCCACCCGTCCGCAAGAGTTCCACCAGCTCATCCCGCAAAACCAAAGCCTCTTCGACACTGTTTGCCCCGGTGCAGACGTCATCGACAAATAAGTCCCGTTCCAAAATGGCGGACGCTCGAGGGAACCTCAGTCTCTCTCGAGACGCCAATTCTAACAAAGTTCGAATTGAAATGTACGGACTGCTCTTCAAGCCGTATGTATTCGTATTCAGCTCGTACACCAACATCGGTTCATCAGGGCTCTCACGCCACAAGATCAGCTGATACCGACGATCATCAGGATGGATCACTGTCTGCCGAAACATCATCCGGATGTCGGCGACGAACACCACCTGATGTTTCCTAAAATTTGTGAGGATATCCGTGATATCCTTGTGCAGCTTAGGACCTGCATGCAAACACTGGTTCAACGACACCCCAGTCGAGGTGGACGCGGACCCATCAAAGACCAAACGAATCTTGGACTCCGGGGATTTTAGGACCGCGTGGTGCGGCAGGAAGCAGTGCTCCACTGTACTCCAGTCCGTCCGAGCCACCGACATGTGTCCCAAACCCTCGTACTCCCTCATGAAGTCCACATACTTCTGCCGGAAGAGCGCATCTCTTCTCATTCGGCGTTCCATCGAAACCAGCCGCTTCTCAGCCATCTCACGTGACGCTCCAAGAGGAGGTCGGTGGATGAGCAGAGGAAGTCGTGTTATGAACCGACCAGAGCAGAGGCGCCCAGTATTATTTTGGTAAAACCGTTCGCACTCTTCCTGCTCGGGGCTCATACGCGACGCGGTAGGTGGTTCCTCAATCTCCCAGAACCGTTGCACGGCTTCTGAAAGAGCAGTTCCAACCAGACAGCCCTCCTCAGTAGGAGGCGGTGGAGCCGCTAACACCAAACCCATTACAGCATAGCCAAACACCGTTTCCAGTGTAACCAGTCCGCCAGGCTGTAAGGTACGGTTGCCGCTCAACAGCACCCGCCCAAGAACGTCTGCACCCAGCAACACGTCAATCGGACCAGGTCTGTCAAATCCAGCATCCGCCAGAACTAATCCAGCTGTCAAACTCCGAACCTCTGGAGGTAGCTTCACCTGGGGGAGTCTCCCCACCACTTCATCCAATACTAACGCGGGAGCATTAATCCTCGCGCGTGAAGTGGGACCCGGTCCAAAGGTGAGTAAGGTCTGCCCTACCAGGTTTGACACTGTCACATTGCCTACCCCACGTATACTTTCCGGGTGGGGTTTCACAACCAAGCCCAACTGTCGCACCAACCTACTGGATACCATGCAGCCTTGCGCTCCCGTGTCAAGGAGAGAGCGCACGCAGGCTGATCCTCCGCCAGGGCCCCAAACACAAACCGAAGCCGTGGGCAATAACACGGTCTCCAAGGGCGTGGCGGTTGCTGGTGCGTGGGCGGCGTATCCCTAGCAGGGATAACGCGTTGCATCCTGTTCCGCATGGGCGGGCCGCTCGTACCGCTCGAGCGGGTCCCACTCCGGCTGGTACTGCCGTCGCGCCATGCGTGCCGCCTGCGCCCCCTGGTATGTCCTACTCCGGCCGTACGCCGGAGGTCCCGACGCCCAGCGGGGTCGCTCCACAAGCGGCGGCGACATCCGTGGCGCCTGCCGGGGTGGAGGCGTTTGCGGGCACCCGCCCGTAAGGACCCCCCGTTGGGGCACGGGTGCGTGCGAAGTAGTCGCGTAGTTTTGGAGGGGGGGGGAGGGGGGTGTTACCCGACGTCCCCACTGGTAGGCCATGGGCCCCTGGTCAGCCCGCTGCTGACTCCGAACAGGGGAGCTGCGCAGGGGGGGGGGGAGGTGTATCCCCACTGCGGTTCATGCATAAAATGGGGTGGTGCTTCCCACCACAGGACTTACACGCCCGCGGGTGGGCACAATCTCGCACAAAGTGTGGGCCCAAGCAAACAAAGCACCATTGCCGCTGCTTAGCAATGTTGCGGCGTCCCACAGCCCGCTGCGCAAGAAACTTCGGACACGCTGGCACCCGATGGCCAGGGTTCTTGCAGCATAGGCAGACTTCAGGGTCCAATGCACTGATATTATATTGGTGAGGACCCGCTGGTTGTGGGGCCGATTTGCCCCACCCTCCCCTTTGAGGTGCAACTCTCCCCTGGGCCCGCTGGGCCCCAGGAGGCCTCGGGGGTGGAGGTAGATCCGAGGTGTCGGCCCGTCGACACTCAAGTTCCAATTGGTCGATAAGATTGGTGAAGGTCGGCAGATGCTGAGCACTTTCACCACCATACCGGTGCTCAAACCTGGCCCGTACATCAGCCGGCAGCCGGTTCAACAAAAAATTCAACAGTATGTAGGACCACTGGTCCACCGGCAAACCAAGGTTCTCTAACCCTTTGGTCGCTGTCAAAACAGGATTCAGCATTTTCAGCCGGATGTCTGAAGCCTGAGCGATCCGAGGGATATTCCAGATCTTAGTCATAAGAGTATCCGCAAGTCGCCGCACGTTCTGGTATCGGTCCCTCAGCAACGTGCGCGCGATTTCATAATTGTCGTCGGTGACCGACAAATGCGCGATCAAGTCGCGCGGCTCCCCGACGAGAGCAGACATCAGCTGCGCCAACTTCAACGCCGCTGGCAGGTCCGTCCGGGCATGCACCAAGCTATCAAAGAGGTCGATGAAGCTGGTCCACTCGTCCAGGTCTCCTCGGAAGACCGGCATCGGTATGGCTGGCAAGCGCGCTGCCAACCCTGGGTTATAGATAACTGCGTGTTTCGGAACGTCCCGGGCCGCTCCATTCTGAACCCGCAGTATCTTAGAAGCCCTCTCGACAATCCTGTCCCCAAAATCCATACATTGCTCAAAGTCCCGCTCCACCTGCTCGGTCTCCGGGGTCGTCCGGCCGGGCTCCGCTAGGTAGAGTTCAACCTGGAACTCCACAGCCTTAAGACGGTCTGACACCTCCTCGTACCGGGTCAACAAAGCCTCCTCCCGGTCATTTCTGTCAACCAAAGCTGCTGCAGATGAAAACCAACGCAGTGCAGACTGGATCTTAGCCTTAGGTGTAGATCCCATTTTAAATTAATTTCCAACAATACCAGAGAAAATTAAAATTAATTTAATTAATGTGGAAATTCCAATCTCTTGGTCACCCTAGTGAATCAAAACCAAATATCAACTCAATTACAGGAATGCCTTACAATAACAACCAATATAGATTCTCAAAACGCAGTGGAAGCTCAAATTATAATCTATAATTGGCCAGTTACATTACATCACTTCTACACAATACTACTACTTACTTTACTTCTACTTGTAAACAACAAGCTATGAAAGGCTTTCCAAATTACAATCAATCACCTTCCGGAGGTTGTAATCTCACTAATTTGCACTGCAAGTACAATAATTTCGTGAAATCTACAGTACAAAACACTTGCAGTGCCACAAAATAGAGGTTTTAAATACTTGTAGCTAAATTTGGTTTTAACAAATAACCTCAAAATGCCCTTTTTTACCCAAAAGGAAAAAAATATCAAAATTCGCGTTTTTTCTTTGTGAGTAACCACGCTCTGGGTACCAAAAATTGTTCAACTCCTCGCCTAGTGCGAGTGGAGTGAACTGCCACGCGTTTCGCGGGTCATATAAGCCAGTGGATTGGCTACAAAACTTGTTCAACTCAGCTGATTCCGGGAGGCGCGATGTTCGCTTCAACTCCGGTTAGTATCTGTCAAGGTTCAGTCAACTGTCAGGTCAAGTCAAGTTCAATCAAGAGGGTCTTCGGGGCTGAAGAAGCAGCCGTGGTGTTCCGGGGCAGTCTCGCCAACAATCCGCGGCGTCAAATCACCAACTGTTCTGATATCACCTGGATATCCACACAAAACACTCGGACACCCGTGTGTCTTCAAAGCGAGCGATATTACACAAAACAAGGAAAATGCGTTTCCCAATTACCCAAAAAACACTCGTTCCCTTTCGGGTCCGCAACAACGAGGTTATCTCTTTTCCGTCCGCCTTGACAAGAAGTCTCACTGTCAAAACCACAGAGTCAAAAGGCGTACACACGTGAGGAGTTTAAGGGGCGGGCAGACGGTCGGCCCGAACACACCATAATAATCATTATTCATAATAGTTCTTATTAATAACTACAGTAACTCAGAACCATTCGAATTCATTAAGATAATAATCATAAATTTCTCATATATTAATATTGTTGTCTGTCCGATTACTTAAATTCATAATTACACTAGACATATACATGTTTTAATACTAAAATTGATTGTCATAATATTTTTCATCATAAATGTTACTTATCCGTATTATATAACTTGCAAGCAAGCCTGTCTGTGCGGACGTAGCCTTGGGCAGGTCGGTGATGGTACGACGACGAGCGAAGCAAAGAGGAGTGTTAGGAAGAACTGCGCGAAACGCAAACTACAGCGCGCGAGCCGAGCGAGCAAAGCGAGCGTGCCGCGGCAGTGGCCAGCGAAGCGCCAGAACCGATTTTTTTTATTTATTTATAGAAAAGAATGTTCCGAGTTTAATTTTGTTCTTAGTTATGATATGGGTACTAACAAAATTATAATGTATGTCCGTTATAATGGAAACTGTTATGAGAAACGAAGTTATGAGTTGAGTTGCCTGTTCTTAGTAATGACATTCTGAAGATTTTTTTTATGAAAACTGTCCCTTATTAAGTCCGATGATAGTTATAGACATTTGGGAACAAAAAGGTATGATGAAAAGAATTATGAACAGTGAAGATTATAAATATAAATCGTAATTATAACAAAAACTAGGACAAATAATTGTATAAGAGCCAATATGGACCCCTATTGCTTCTCTGAATTAAAATAGTCACTTATAAAAAAATGGTAACTATTTTTCAAATAAAAGATAAATTTAGTGAGTGGCAGCTGTCATTTTGATGTCTGTCAATAGTGTTGCAACTTCACGATCAAAAGAGCTGAAGCACTTCTTAGTAATCACAATAAATAGTTTACATGAAAAGTTAATAATATCTTCTGATTTGACTGGGGTTTATATAAAATTATTTGCTCCGAACGACCAAAGGTATGCGACGTTAAAATATTTTGGATTCCTCTCACGGGTGCTCACTCAATATAAGCGCTAATTTTTTTTTTAAACATGCGACGAAATGTGGACGTTATGTTCCTTGTACTAGGCAGCGAGTTATTACGTTCATCATAAGTGAATTTTAGCCATCAAAGTGACGTTTTTTTGTTTTAGTGCCAATTCGAGCCCCAATCGTGGCATTCAAGTTTTTTTTGTATTTCATGGGATATTTCGGAAAAACACTATACATGCCTCCTCGGCCTCGGTGTAAAAAGCTAGCCTTTTATCCTTATCCAACCTAGCTTTGCTCGTCCTTCTATATCTCCTTGGCCAACAATCCCTATTTTCCCGGTCTCTTGTAGTAATATATTATTAAATGTCAAATATTTATTCAACTAGAGCATTGTTTTACAATCTTTTCATAGCGTGAGCCCCTTAGTATAGAAAATACATTTTCGCGTGCCCCCACCCTACGCTGTTCAAAATACTTACAGCACTTTAACTTTTAAAATAATATATAGGTACGAATAGCCGGGGCCCCTGGGGGTCGCGACCCACAGTTTGAAAAACACTGAATTAGAGTTTAAAAGTGTCATGGCACTAAAAGAAACTCACGGACGATTCAAACACCTTTAAAATACAATGGCATCATTAACTAACCAATGAAAAGACATCGTCAAAAATATTGTACGTTTTACGCTTTCTCCAATTTCCTTAAACCACAAATTTGCCCAAACTTTTCCCTTACACCTTGAATTGTAAGGTGTTTATAGAATTAAGAATCCCTACAAACGTTAAGAAACAAAGTTCTCTAACGAATGAATGTAATTGTCGCCGGCCGTGTCTTTATAATGAAAGAATTCCTTTTTCCTCGAAGGAATGAGAAATTTTACGCCAAAAAATGTTTTGCGGGGAGAGATTATGTTTTACGAGTATAAAGGAGGTGTTTTTGCAGGGATGTTTTTTTAAGTGATAAAGATTGCGGAGCGTTATACAGGCTTAATTATTGATGTTTGTAAATATAAGTAAAATTAGTACTTTATAGTACCTATATGATAAACTGATTGGTCTTTCTGTCGTTTTTCGTCGATTGGGGGCAAAAATTAATGACCTACGGGATTAGAGATCTCGCTTGCATGACGCAGTAACCCAAATATAATGTATTTAGGTCGAGAATCACTCCGTCACTGTCTGAATGAGAGAACCCCCTACACACAAACTTACAAAGCTACAATCTAACAAACATTTCCTTTTTATAATATTATTAATTAAACAATCCAAAAATCATCATCACTAAATAGTATAAAACAAAGTCGCTTCCCGCTGTCTGTCCCTATGTATGCTTAGATCTTTAAAACTAAGCAACTGATTTTGATGCAGTTTTTTTCAGTAGATAGAGTGATTCAAGAGGAAGGTTTATATGTATAATATAGCTAGTACCCGTGCGAAGCCGGGGCGGGACGCTAGTAAGTAATAAAATAATGAGATGTTTCAGTGAGAAAAACAAACAAATTTAGAACGACGTTAATAGATGAATCATTATTTTAATCGCTAGTTGCGATGGTTACGTCCTGGGTCACTTTTTAAAACTGCGGTTTTATAAGTTTAATCCGTATTATAAGGTTGTCTCGTCATGTTTGTCTCTTTTTTTTGGAAAGTTCACTAAAGGCTACATACGTAGTGACAGGTGGCTTGCATGGTGCCCAGAGCTTAGCGAGTAGCGAAGTGAAACGAACGTTCTATAATATTAAATGTTTTTTACCAAGCAGAAACCTCCGCTAAAAAAAATTCAAATTTCAATAATAGTGGAAATTTGAAAAATGTATTGATAAAAATAAATTAATAAATTAATTATTTTTATTATTATTAATTACTTTTGAAGTTCTATAATATACTTAACTGGCTGCACGTCTTGCTAGGTGACTTGCGTGTGCAGTGCAGCCGGCCACCTGTCGGTGCGTATATAGCCTAAGCAGTTTAGCAGTCCATGTTGTAAAAAAAAATCTAAGGAACTTTGACATATTGGTCCATGACTAGCGTGACAGAATAAAAACAAAACATTGTTGATTGACCCAAGTGTAGGTATACAACCATTGCGAGTATTGTGTACTAATATTATCTACTATGATTTAAAACACTCCATAAAAATAAATATTCTTACGTTCTAAAAAAGGCACATTAATCAAAAATATTCAATATTTTTTCTGCGGTTGGTTCTTAGCTTAGTTCATTTTCTTAGCGGAGACGAAAAAACATAATTTTTAATTAACTGAAATTGATTCCCGTCCGGTTCCTTGGGGATGCCGACATTTTCTCGATGAAAATATTACCTTATATTAACGGCGTGAACGGTTTTAACGCCATTTGAGAAGACGTAATTGGCAAAAGTATGTCCTTTTAAAAATACTGTTATGATATGACTATCAATATGACGGTGAGGTATATAATTAATTCGATGATATTATTTGGACTATGATTCAAAGTTATTAAACACTATAAACATTTAATGCACAAACTCAAAATATACATATACCTGCCTAAAAGAACAAATTATTACTTAGAAGTTCTTCCCGCTATATGTCAAAAGGCTTGTCAGTAAAAAGGTAATAGTTGGTGTACCAGATTGAAAAAGATATACAAATAATGATTATATTGTACGTGCCCTTTACGGAAGAAGGTTTAATAGTACATTACTACAGAAGCCGGGAAGTAAGGGGTTGCCGGCCGAGTACATATAGACGGCCGAGTGTAGCGAGGTCGGATTGTTATTAGGCTGGCAACCCATTTTCACGCCGAGGTATGTATAGTGCTTTTCTCAAACATGCAATGAAATAAATTATATAAAACTCCAAGAAATCAAACTTTAATTTTCATGGCTGAACGCCGTGATCCTGTGCCACAAATTGTGGAATAGAAATTAAAAAAGACCATCTTGCACTTCGTGACACTTCGAAGCCCATTATGAAGAACACAACGTCAATATTTCATTGCATGTTTGAGAAATAGTAGATTACTGCAGAGGCCGTGAAGTAAGGGATTGCTGGACGAGATTGGCGTAGACGGCCGAGTCGTAGACGAGGCCGAATACAACGAGTCCAGCAATCCCTGTTCCGGCCGAGGATTGTATAGTACTTTTCTCAAACGATGTGAGGAAATATTAAAATTAAAATAAATACTAAGTAATCGATTAAATAATAGGTAATTTGCGCCTTTTTTATTTTTTAAACATGCCATTTGAACAAGCCGTTCGAGCACCATGTTTAACCGCACATAAAGTATAGTACCATAGATTTTTTTTATTTTTTTTATGAAGCAAGTATGCTTACAGTGTCTAGTGGTGGTTGGCAGTATGTAAATTTTCCTTTGTCAGTTTAATATTAGTAAGCAAATTTAAAAAGTTAGAGTAGCGGACAATAATGGTTTTACTTAGGGTTTTCATACATTACTTCTTGGCCTAAGGCCAAGAAGTAATGTAGGGAGCCATAAACAAGAAACTTCACGTCTTCATTTCGTGATATTAACGCGTACATTTCCGAGCATGTTTGAGAAAATTATAATTAACGACCTATCAGTTTCATTACAAAAGTTCATCAACAAAACAAAACAGTATAACATTTTGAACTATATACTGATATAACACTATTTATGTAAGTTAATTTTATATTATTATTATTATTTTCATGCAGATTGAGTGTTTTAATTTTTTTTTTTAAGCGATGATGTAAATCCAAAAATAGCAAACAAAAACGCATACAGCCTATTTCATAAGACTAGATAGAAGAATAAGGCTTGTTCCTACAGCACATCGAAATTCACGACGATAATCTCTAGAAAAAATAAAGCAAGTATTTAAAAGTGTACTCAGTATGAACGCTGTACACGGGCTCAATATTCTCCGAAGACTGCTTTAAAAACATGACCTAACTCTGGGACCGTCTTATCGGCTGGCGAGTTGCCAGCAATCGATGCCTTACACGGGTTCGGCAGTGTACTATATATAGTACATTGGGCACACCTCAGAGATGACCGGTAACGAAGTGATAGGATACTCTATTTTTAGAAGTTTTATTTGAGAATGCCTTTATCGGAAGAAGTAGGGTGTAGAGAATTTGTAAAGTATCACATCATTTCATGTGCACACATTTATTTAGCAAATAATGTTAGGGGTATTTTAAGCACCCGTCGCGACAGTAAAGTGTGGCATGTATCGCAGGTGGCCAAATAAGAGGTTTGGTTGAAATCAGATGGAATTATTTATGGAAATATGGAGTTCAAAAATTTGACCAAAAATGCCTAAGGTGGTACACTCAACCTCAAAAATGTAAAATAATTCACAGGTAGGATAGATACATGATGTGACGCCCTCTAACGGCATATCACAGCAGCAATATCAGTGCGAAAATATTATATTTCTAATCTGAGATAAGTAGTATGGATTACAAATATATTGGAATCGCAATGCGCTAAGGAATATGCCCGTGATCGGTTCACACCCCATTTTTGGTACACTATATATTGACAGTAAAGTGCGTTTGGGAACTATGATTCCACAGACAGACACACGATACGCATACTAAACTTATTGATGAAAAACTAGGGTAAGTAGTCTGTTAGTAATTAAAAACAAATCCCAAAGGCTGACTAGTAGAGAATGCTTTCGGTATTGAATCCGCCTTTTGCACAATAAGTCCGCCTTATGTACAATAAGTTCTTTCAATACGGGTGTAGACTCAAAATTTATTATTACTCCAATTGGCTCTGTATTGCTATTTATAAAGTTTAGCGAATATTTCATAGCTGTTGGAATTCCTTGTATAAATAAATAAATAAATAAATAAAAGAAAGAAGGAATGCAAATGAATATGCCTAGTGACGAAAATCCCATTCAGATATCTCAAAGAATTACGAAGCTTTTTAATATTTCTTGTTGGAGAGAGGAAACACGTCATAGTAAATGACAAACGTTTCATATAAAGGTGCGTTTTGCGGAAAAAGGACAGAATATCCGATAATTATAACTTTCTGATTATTCAATCCCCTGCTTTACTTTTTTCTCTATTTGACAATGTTTTTAATCTGCTTTCGGGAAAATTCTACATTATTGTTTATTTTACTTGGTGTCAATTGTATGTTGTGTATATTGTGTATAAGGATTAAATAAATAAATAAAACTATACAAACACAGCGTAAAGGTGGCGGTTCGCGCTGTGACAGAGACAGGAGACCGAGACAGGAGGCCGCGACGTAAGACACAGACACGCTTCGCTTTTACTCGCGCGAGTAAGAATTAAGCTGGTGTTCCACCGGAGGGGTGACACGAGACGCTAGGTGGGCGCGCTGCACGGCTATCACGCGACGGCGCGCGAGCTCTCTCGATTATTCTCGCACTATCCGTCTCTCTCTTATTATAACACTTAGAACTAGAGGTATAGTGCGAGAAAAATCGAGAGTATGTCGCGGCCATCGCATGATAGACGTGCTGCTCGTAGGCGCTTCCCTCAATAAAGCAGAAAAGCCGTGGTATCGGCTACGAGGGTAGCGCTACGAAATCTTGCCACTGTATCCTACTATGATAATCCTACTAATAGTTATTATAAATGCAAAAGTTTAGATGTTTGGATGTTTGTTACTCAATCACGCTTTAACGGCTTAACCGATTTGGATGAAATTTTGCACGAAGATAGTTTATAGCCTGGATTAAAATATAGGATAGTTTTTATCCCGGGTCCACGCAGACGAAGTCGCGGGCTGAAGCTAGTAATATTATAAATGCCAAAGTTAGTCAATCACGCTTAAATCGCTCATGCGATTTGTATGAAATTTTGAACGAAGATAGTTTATAGCAGGGATTAAAATATAGGATAGTTTTTATCCCGAGTCCACGCAGACGAAGTCGCGGGCGGAAGCTAGTGTGTAATTAATGTATATCCTTATACATTTCTGTTTCCACAACCTTGTCTTAGATAGCAGCCCTCGTCATTCCGACCGTGAGGACGTCCCTTAAGGGCGTGATTCTGTAATTGCGTGTCAAAGGTTTTTCAGGGACCCTCATCAGGGAATATGAGGGTTCCGCTCGTATTTATAAGGGCGAGTGTCAGATACTACCTATGTGATGCAAAAACGAAATGAAATAAGTTTTGTCATTGGACCGTACTTTAAATACAATTTTCGTGAATTAATAAAGTCCCGACGACTTAAAAGCAACTCACTCTCACTCTTACATTCCCAAAGGGGTTGGCAGAGCACGTGATCTTTAATTTTAGTAAAATGATATCTATTTAACCGATTTCAAAAAAGGTGGAGATTCTCATTCGTCGAAATTTTTATGTATGTCCCCCGATTACTCGAAAACGCTTGGGCCAATTCGGAAAATTCTTTTTTTTGTTCGAAAGGATTTCTTAGGTGGTCCCATGGTCATCGGGTGAGGAGATGATCATGGGATCCTAGAGAAATCGATGGAACTCTTGAAATTTTATAGGCACACTTGAAGCGAATTGGGGAGATTTGAAGTTGGTTAATAAAACTTTGTTTTTAGGGTTCCGTACCCAAAGGGTAAAAACGGGACCATATTACTAAGACTTCGCTGTCCGTACGTATGTCTGTCAACAGACTGTATCTCAAGAACCGCGATAGCTAGACAGTTGAATTTTTCACAGATTATGTATTTTTGTTGCCGCTATAACAACAAATACTAAAAACAAAATAAAATAAATATTTAATTTAAGGTGGGCTCTCATACAACAAACGTGTTTTTTTTGCCGTTTTGTCTGTCGCCAGGCTGTATCTAAAGAACCGCGATAGCTAAGACAGTTGAAATTTTCACATATTATATATTTCTGTTGCCGCTGTAACAACAAATACTAAAAACAAAATAAAATAAATATTTAAGGGGGCCTCCCATACAACAAACTTTTTTTTTAACTGTTTTATAGATAATGGTACAGAACCCTTCGTGCGCGAGTCAGACTCGCACTTGGCCGGTTTTTATTATTAATACGCTAATTCAAATGTTTTGAAAAGTACTCAAATTTTATTTGCAAGTTTTGACTCAACTACATACATAGCAAGATAAATAAAAGCTCATTATAAAACCAGCACAGGGTTGCCTGAGTATCTCAATAATCTTCACATTTAAAACCACATCAAGCTAGATTTCTACATTAAAACCACATCCGCATTGAACCTTCAATAACCAATCAGCGATAAAATGTTTGCATTAGCTAACCAATACCACTTCCAAATTACTCACCGCTCAAAATCCCATTGAACTCCAATCAACAACAAAAACCAACTAATACCTTAGTTTTCAATAGCACATATGGCACGGTTCTGACACACCCCACTGAAGATTAATTGCCTCCCTGCCCAATGGAGGGGTAACTCGGATTTTACGTGAGAGATGACGTGCGAAATGGTGGAAAAACATGCTTTTTGTCGCTGAAAGAATATGTGGGTATAATCACATATTTTGCATATATTCCTGAAACCTGAATACAATAGAATTAGACTTTTACTGAACGCTCAAAGTTTCAGATAGTTAATTCAATTACATTCTGGGGTATGTTTATACCTCATTCCAGATAACATTAGAATTTTAACAGACAATTTTGTCAACGTTTCTTTGCTGATACAATACAATACAATACAAATACTCTTTATTGCACACCTTAAAACATTAATCAAATATACATAACAACTATGTAGGATCTAGGATGTCAAAGGGAAATGGGTCATACACAGATTTAGGTTCCCATCTTTCCGATGGACATTGTCAAAATTACCGGCTACAAAGCCAATTTTTTGGTTGGACTCTCTTTTAAATTATTATGCGATAAAAACATTACTTACACGCACGTAAGCTCTTGAGTATACACCTCAGGAAAGAGGAATTTTGTTTTTAAGACTGTGTATTACTCGAATATGGTACTAGTTTCACCTGTTTCGATGATTAAGCGCTTTTCTAAAATCTAGAATACATTTCTGTTGCAACGCATGATTATTCTAATCTTAAATTGAAAAGGGCATAGTGTAACATGATCTGCCGTCACCAAGTGTTTGCCGGCGCTTATATTCAATTTCTACTCGATGTAATAATATGTATACGCGGTATAGTAGGTACATTACGTACCTAGGGCGGTGAATTCGTGAATGGCCCAGATAGATCGCAGGTGTTTGTGTCATAAATGTGCGATCTGGGGCTTTACGAATTACCGCTTGTGGTGAGTACAAAATTTTACGTCTTCACCTGGAAAACTCGCATTATGGCCAGGTGTGACGTTAACATATTAACAGTTTAAGGAGTTTCCTATTCCTTTTTCACAAGCAAAGTTTCATAAAATTCCTTAAAGGAATAATTCCGTAAACTGTGCATTTGTCACTTTTTTAGGATTCCGTAGTCAACAAGGAACCCTTATAGTTTCGCCATGTCCGTCTAGCCGTCCGTCCGTCTTCGGTGTAGCTCAGTAACCATTACTACTAGAAAACTGTAATTTGGCTTGGGTATATAAATCAATCACGCCAACAAAATTCGGCCGACGCAACCATTTAGTTGGCGCGCGCGTGTCGATGTAACTAAGAAAGACAGGCAACTACGGAACCCTACACCGCGCGTGGCCCGACACGCACTTGGCCGATTTTTGTTTTATCTGATCAAAACATGCGGCATAGACGGCGGATCTTTTGATTACGTTAAATTAGAAGTTATATTTTTCACCGCTTCTAGGGACTGCGGACTGTGTATCAAAGTGTACCACACATAAAAAGAAAAACAACCGTATTTTCTTTCTCAAGCACTTATATTGCTAACAACACAACTCACTGCTATTTTAACTCGTAAATACCGAAGCAGCTGTATAATCCCGCAGTTTGGAGCACCAAGCACGTACCTGCAAGGAAAGAAACCAAATTAGCTCCGAGGATTTTAGGGCACAATAAACCAGGCATTGGGGAGACAAACGGGGAACTTATTCAGTTAGGAGGCAAATACTTGAGCGTGGCTTTCTGGGACAAAAATACAGTCAATTAAAGAATGATTCATTGTACACCGTTTAGTGTTCGGACTGACGCCGGATTATATAACCTGACTTTATAAAGTGTTCGTGATATATCTGGGAATTATCATATAAATTCACACTGAAACGCAAGACTTGACAAAATAAACTGAAATATATTTCTTCTACTCGATTACACTTCAGCTAACGGAACGGAAGATTCGACCTAAGGCCTCATATACGTATAGTTTCAATGACCAGGGCCAGTTTTACTGCACACGGTGCGACTGAACATTTAAAACTAAGTTCGGCTTTGCGTGCCACATTCGTGCATCATCATTCGCTTGTCCTTAATCCATTACTTGGGGTCGGCGCAGCATGTTTTTTTCTTCCATACCTCTCTACCGCCCGTCAACTCATCACACACATCTTCCCTGTTCATATCATCTCTCACGCAGTCCATTCACCTTTTTCTTGGTCTACCTCTTCTCTCCGCCCTTGTAGTAAGATGACTATCATCCCTCCGCATAACATGTCCATACCACCGTAGGCGAATTGCTCTCAGCTTTTTAGTTACGGGTGCTACTTTCAGGCTTTCTCTTATATACTCATTCCTCATACGATCCATTCTCGTCACGTCAACATTCTCATCTCCGTAACATGCGATCTCAACATTCCGCTCCATATATGACGACAGGTCTTATAATGGTCGCAGATTGTTCCCGTAACCTGCCGCCATTTCATCCATCCTGCGCCGATTCGGTTTGTAACTGCCACATTCGTGCTCATCAGAGACAATTGTAAGGCTCGCCGTCATTGGATACGACAGGGAGGGCTTTATATATACACACTTGAGCATACATAGACCGTACCGTACACACCAGTCTTCCACCCTTAATTGGGGAACCTGGCGCAATTATACTGTACAACTGTATTAAAAGTCTCAAGTATCCCCCACTGTATTCTCCTGTCTCTCTTGACCACCGGGGAATCTCTGCTACCTCCACATCGACTATCTGTTTCCTATGCAATTATGACCGGCGGCAATCCAAGTACGGCACGGTCACATTAGGTTGGTAATCCAAATTCATCAGAGCTGTGCCAGGTTGCGAGGGAGTGAGCAATGAAAAAATGAACCACTATAATGCACGAGTGCGCCCTGCAATCCTATTGGTTGTTACACCGTCCCTTAACTTCGCACAGCTCTAATGGGTACCCTTAATGTGGAAAATACACCACAGATCAAATCACAACGAAAAATTAGAACGCGTAGACTAGCGGAGCACGAGGAATAAAACCCAGTGTCTTTGGATTGCGGGTTCACTACAGTCCGGTGACGTGTGTACAAGATCAGCCCGTCGTGTTCGGGCTCAATGGAACCGGGGATATTGCATAAGTAGATGTGAATATTTTGAGGCTCAAATCCGCGGATGCGGCTGCGGGTTTTGAGGCCAATCACTTCAAAACATAAACATAAGTTCACAAACACGATGCGACTGATTTACAATCGATGCAAACCTAATGCGTCACACGCGAATGCGGCAAATCATCGGATTACAGAAACTAAACGAAGTTTCTTATTGACTAATGACGAAAACTGTGTGTTAGGTACACGTGCCTCACAATGTTCTCTACATAGAGAGAGTAGAGATGTCTGCATCCGCAAATACTCAGCATAGATGTGCGGATGCGGATGTTGATAGTAATGTGGATCATCTGCGATTGCGGATGCAGATGCGAATATCTGCAACATCCCTTTTTGGACAGCTCATCGAGTAGTAAGGACTGAGCAATAGACGTGCAGTTTGTACCATAAATGAAATATATGACTGCTTACTCGTATTATATCACACGTTAGCCTAAGGTCAACGTTTAATACAAAACGGCTAACCGACTGTCTGAACAGAACACAATTATATAAAAGTTTGCTGAAATTATATGTTTTGTCTTAAACTCCCTTTATTAAATTATATTATCGCCCTAGGGCAGAAAATGTTCAAACGAAGGCTAGGGTAATTAGGCTCAAAGGACTTCGTTAAGGACTTTTATAACTTTTCATCCCTTTTGTGACATTTTTGATAATTGTTTTACTAAAATTCACCAGACCAATTTAGGTGATTTAGGCATTTAAAATCGTAGCTAATATTACTAATGAGAAATTCTGTGAGGCACGCGGTACGAATTCACTAATTATGTACAGCACTTTTCCAGGTACTGGTTGGTGGTTGATGATCGTGTCCGCTACCTGGCAATATCAGGATATTGAGGGGGAGTAGAGAGGGTGAGTGTGGACTTCACCCTAGAGGGGTTTACGGCAGTCCACACTCAGAGATAGACTCTGAAGTACTGTCTGTACAATGGTAATATCGCTGGTTTTAAACGAAAGTGCCACAAATCAAAATCAAGTTTTTTCGAGGACAGCACAATTAAAATTTTATTTACTTTTTTTATTTGTTTTTTGGCACTCCTACTTTCAATGCTTTTGTGTTATAATACTTTCGATGCGTATTTTAATTCCCTACCTCTGGTTTATTTTTCCTTTGAGGTAACTATAACCCAAAGACGACTAGCAGCAAATAAGTCCGTTTAGCATATATTTTTTTTGTAACAGGGAAATAAATAATTTAAATAAAAGGCCACAAGTAGAAAAAGTTAACATGTTTTATTGAAAATTTTCATCACAACCTTGTTGAAGAAAGACATTATTATAATTAAAAAAAGTAACATAAAAAAACTTCCCTTTGCACATTGATAGTTTTTAAATAAATCAAAAACTTTAATTTTAATCACAAAAATTGTGTTTTGGCACCATACAAAATAAGTAGTTAACTAAAATAAATGCTTTAAAACCTCAACAGGCATAAATTCTCCCTTACACACTAATCATAGCTTCTTATACAATTATAATAATTAATAATATGGATACTTCGTACTAGTTTAACAAGAGATCAACATTTTCACTTAAGGTATAATATTTCTTTAAACCTAGGTGGTTTCTAAGTAATTACTAAATAACCGTTTTAATTATTACCATGCTTGTAACTACATATTATAAAACCAGTCTTCTTCAAAGGCAACGTATTACGTTTAAAGATTAGAAAAAAAAGCTTTGTAATATTGTGGTATCACATTTTTCCCTATTAGGTTAAGGATACCCTTTGTTTTTGTTTCAGGAACTTTTAGTTTTTGTGCATATAATTTTTTGAGTGTTGTGGTTACTACAGTATTACACTTAGTTTGTCTTTTGGTCAAAATGGACACAGACATAAATTCTGCGTCATCGTAAGAAGTCTTAAAAAAAAACTTGTTTCGGTTTCCTTGATCAACTTTTAAAACTTTTATGTCTGTCCATTTCAACTTTCCTCCATCTTCCGTGACGGAGTAGTTACCAACAGCCAAAGGTTTTAAGTCGAAGAAACTGTCATGTATCAGTTCTTTAACAGTGTAAGGTGTGCCTGTTTTCTTAGCCGTTTTAATTAGTGTTATGTATTGAGCTGGCACATAAATTGGCGAGGATTTCAATGCATTTGAAATATTCCTCCCAATTACGGAGTGTACCGAGTCACCTTCATTTTGGGTATGCCCCTTTACCAAAAATTTGTGTGTTATGCTTCGTAGTTTTGGAAACTCACGAATAGCGTGTTGATACATTGCCAACATAAATTTATTTTTTTGCTGGCCACAGCAATTGTCGCTATAAAAGATTACATCAAAAGCTTCATTTGCTTTATCATGCAAACATTTTAAGTACATAAATACGCATGACCCTAGTTCGTTGACCCCTCGAGCTCCTTCTCCTTCATGCCAAACAAAACAAATGGTGCTTTTTGTCTCAAGCTCAGTGATAGTAAAATTTAATAGGTTTATTTTTGAGATGTAGTAGAAACTCGAAACATCACCTCGAGGACAAGGCATCACGGCTCATAGACTGCCACTATCAAAGTATCACTGACATTTTTTTTATCTTTCTCCTTTTCGGCTCTTGCGAGAGATTTCTCTTTTAGGTGCAGTTCGTATTTTGGTTGTAGTGACTCCTTATCTACAGCATTAGCATAGGCGTTGCAATCTTCGCATTGGTCTTTTTTTGGCTGCCAAAACGAGATATTAAATTCTTTTTTAAAGACGCTGTAATATATTTGGTATGACGCGTAGTCTTTTCCCTCAGACTTACATTTTTCAACATAATCTCTGTGTAAAGCACTGACGTTGGTCCCACCTTCAATATACTCTCGCTTCGATTGAGCACGGCAATAATGGCTCTCAATCCGTGAATTTGAGTTAATATGCGCTTTAATACCATCAGTCAAATAGGTGTCCGTCTTGTTGTGGCTGCCATGTTTTCCTCTGTTGTCTTTCGTTTGAGTTCCTATGAGGTTAGAATGTTTTTTATGAACAGTTCTGATAAATTTATCAGAAATCGCGAGAGTATGCATGAAGAAAGTTTTGCACACTCGAAGGCGGGTCTCATTTTGGGGCAAACAATATGCGTGATTGAGATTTTTTCGATTACTGTCAACACGAATATATCGATATTTTGGGGTAATCTTGGTCATGTGCTCGTGCACGAATTGTCTTTGAATATGCAAATCAGCTGTTGCCCAATACTCTTCAAAAATCGACAACCGCTCTTCATTTGTGAGTTTAGTAGAACATTTGAGTTTGCATTTGTCAGAACAAACAGTGCCCATTTTTTTGGCATCAATAAGCTTCTTTGATTTCGCCAAAGATGTATAAGCCTTACCACTGTTTTTTAGAAGTTTTGCCTGGTTTTTCTTCCATAACTCCGGATTAGCTTTTCTTTTACGAGACCTTTGTCGAAAATCTGTCTCAACACAAGGAGATTGTGCATCGACGCTGGGTGGCTGGGTATCGACGCTGGGTGGCTGGGTATCGACGCTGGGTGGCTGGGTATCGACGCAGGGTGGCTGGGTATCGACGCTGGGTGGTTGGCTATCGAGATCGGTTGGCTGAACATCTATGCCTGCTAGCTGGCTAGCCATACTGTATGACTGCTTGTCAGAGCTTATAGCTTCGATAACATTATTGCCTGGAAAAAAAGAAGAAAAATTATAATAATATTTATATAGATCAATTTTACCTCATAAATGATGTGAAATCAGATCTAAACTAAACGTCGTTGCTTACCTGAGCTCGATGAATGCATATTAGAAGCTCCAGAAGTGCTAGGCTTTGGTGAAAAATCGTGTCGTTTAATGAGCCTTGTGAAATCATTGTCTGAATCTAACTCAGATGAAGACTTCATTTGGTAGTCAGGATCTTTTACGCTATCGTCTGATGAAAAGTCTTTTGTACCATCTGAGCTCGTAGATTTGTCAGAATCACTATCAGAACTTGAGCTGGAGTCATCATCAGAATCTGAGCTACTCTCTTTGACAACAATGTTTATTTTTTTAGGACACTCCGAGCCTTTTGTGTCATTGAAATCGTCACCAGCACAATCTGAGCTAGTCTCTTCGACAATAACTTTGTTTGGTTCTTTAGGACACTCAGAGTCTTTTTCATTTATGTCATCAGATGAGATATCGAGATCATAGTCTATCTGACTATCTGGTATGGAATTAGAATCAACCGAACCATCGAAGTCAGTAGGTGTAGGTTCGCAGCTCAATAAAGAATGGGAATCATGCTTCTGTAAATGGATGGGTGGAGTTTTGCTTTCCTTTGGTACAGGTACAGGTAAATCTTGGTCGGTTTCTTGTTTTCGTGGATGGATGGAATTATTAGGTTTAGGTAGAACCATGTTTAAAATTCTATGTGATCTGGTACTCATTCTGCAAGTGAAAATAAATACATAAACTTAGAGGTAGATATGGCGGGAGTTGCCGTGCGCCGCGGATTCACTTGAAGAAGGTTGCAATGGCGTTTTGGTAATTATTTTTAATTTATACTTTTTTAATATTTTTATGTGTATTATATTATATTGTTAATATTAAGGAAAGGATAAAAGATAAAAGAACAACGAAGAAATTAATAATGAAGCGTGCCGTTGAATTCAGGACCGTTACAAACCTCGTTCATTTGAATAGTAAAAGTAATAGAAATTTGCGGGTATTAGTATAGTTACCTAGTGATTTTCACTAGATAAATAGTATTTGTGTGTTATTTTTATCACACATCATAAAATATTATACAATATCACAAAAGTAAGGATTCCTTTACCAAACAGCAACCCAAAATTATATCAAAGCCATTTTGTCTTAAAAGAAAACATCGCAAGCACTACAATGTTTTGAGCAAAACAGACATTTCACAGAAACAACCTCTTAAGCTTATAACAATAAGAATATATTAGGCACTCTTTATTACTAAACGGACACTTTCCAAAACATGGCACCTTTGTCTTACAAATAATCCTGTTTTTATTTGTTTTTATAAGCGAAACGAACACTTTCCCAAAAGTGGCATCTTAGTCTTAGTAATAATGGAGTACTTACCTGTTTTTTACATGCGAAACGGTTGCATTCCCAAATGTGGCCCTTTTAACCATAAAATTCACTCAAAAGATGTGTAACTTTTCGAAATGTGGCCCTTTATCCCAAACTGACGTGCGCTCGCGCCGACTGTCGGGTCGCAACTAAAAAGATGGCCGCTTTGCTCTGAACTTAGCCATCGATGCGTAAAAATGCCAAAAGGGCGCATGCGTAAAATTGCGTTTAAGAGACCGATTTTGACGGGTGTCTTCGTGGAATATGAAAATAAGGACGATTTTGGGCACATTTTTTAATTAAAACTCATTTTGGTTATTTTTTATTTATGGCCCTTTCGTTCATAAGCAGCGATATATTGAGGGGGAGTAGAGAGGGTGAGTGTGGACTTCACCCTAGAGGGGTTTACGGCAGTCCACACTCAGAGAGAGACTCTGAAGTACTGTCTGTACAATGGTAATATATTGAGGGGGAGTAGAGAGGGTGAGTGTGGACTTCACCCTAGAGGGGTTTACGGCAGTCCACACTCAGAGAGAGACTCTGAAGTACTGTCTGTACAATGGTAATATATTGAGGGGGAGTAGAGAGGGTGAGTGTGGACTTCACCCTAGAGGGGTTTACGGCAGTCCACACTCAGAGAGAGACTCTGAAGTACTGTCTGTACAATGGTAATATATTGAGGGGGAGTAGAGAGGGTGAGTGTGGACTTCACCCTAGAGGGGTTTACGGCAGTCCACACTCAGAGAGAGACTCTGAAGTACTGTCTGTACAATGGTAATATATTGAGGGGGAGTAGAGAGGGTGAGTGAGGACTTCACCCTAGAGGGGTTTACGGCAGTCCACACTCAGAGAGAGACTCTGAAGTACTGTCTGTACAATGGTAATATATTGAGGGGGAGTAGAGAGGGTGAGTGTGGACTTCACCCTAGAGGGGTTTACGGCAGTCCACACTCAGAGAGAGACTCTGAAGTACTGTCTGTACAATGGTAATATATTGAGGGGGAGTAGAGAGGGTGAGTGTGGACTTCACCCTAGAGGGGTTTACGGCAGTCCACACTCAGAGAGAGACTCTGAAGTACTGTCTGTACAATGGTAATATATTGAGGGGGAGTAGAGAGGGTGAGTGTGGACTTCACCCTAGAGGGGTTTACGGCAGTCCACACTCAGAGAGAGACTCTGAAGTACTGTCTGTACAATGGTAATATATTGAGGGGGAGTAGAGAGGGTGAGTGTGGACTTCACCCTAGAGGGGTTTACGGCAGTCCACACTCAGAGAGAGACTCTGAAGTACTGTCTGTACAATGGTAATATATTGAGGGGGAGTAGAGAGGGTGAGTGTGGACTTCACCCTAGAGGGGTTTACGGCAGTCCACACTCAGAGAGAGACTCTGAAGTACTGTCTGTACAATGGTAATATATTGAGGGGGAGTAGAGAGGGTGAGTGTGGACTTCACCCTAGAGGGGTTTACGGCAGTCCACACTCAGAGAGAGACTCTGAAGTACTGTCTGTACAATGGTAATATATTGAGGGGGAGTAGAGAGGGTGAGACTTCACCCTAGAGGGGTTTACGGCAGTCCACACTCAGAGAGAGACTCTGAAGTACTGTCTGTACAATGGTAATATATTGAGGGGGAGTAGAGAGGGTGAGTGTGGACTTCACCCTAGAGGGGTTTACGGCAGTCCACACTCAGAGAGACTTTGGAGTATCACCTGTACAATGGTTTGTTATTCATAAACGCTGCTAATATATCGCTAATCTTAACAGCACGTTTCATACAATAACTAAACGCTCATTGAATGTGCGAAGAAGGGGTATGTAATAGTAAATTATTCACCTAGGGTGGCAAAAAATAAGTGCACGGTTATCACAAGACCTGTCGTGCAGCGAGATATTTTATTTATTTCTCGTATGGCAAATCAGAGTATTTAGAACCGTGGTTCAGTTGCCAGGTTGTTGCACTTTAAGCACCGACCAGAGGTTACGTGTAGGGTAGCGGTGGGTTATTCCTACGGACGTAGTGGTTCGACCCCCAAGCAGCGAGATAAGATAGGCTATCCGTCTCTTTCTAATTACCTTAGAAAGATAGGGATAGATTATGTCGCCGAGACACAGCTAGCGGGCCTTTCCATGACAGCCTTGGAGGAAGTGGGATTTTCTGCACGTGTAGCTAGCAGTTCTTGGCAATGCTGCGGCGTTTGACCAATAACGACTGGCCGCTTGACGAGTATCGCCCGCGAGACATTTAACATTGGAACCTGTAACTTCGTAAAGCGGGCCTCTGGCCGCGGTACGCATCAGGTGATGATGATTTATTTTTTTATTTATTTAATTAAGGTTTACCAACAAATATTTACACCAGTGCTAAAAATAGTTTACATGATAATGTGTTAAAGAGAAGCGTTATATTTACTTAAAGGTAAACTCCACGTGCGAAACTTGTCAAGATTACTAATCTAAACTAAAATTAACAGTAATTACCAACATTTAATAAGTACAAACAAAGATACGTGCTTATTGAGACAATAAAATCCGAGAGATACAATTTAAGGTTTAGGGGTTCGTGTGTTTCCTTATGGCTTTGCTTAATTTGCTGGGTGGGTAAAATTGAATGATGATGATGCATTCCTGTTATCTCTCATTAGGGACATAAGCTTCGCTGAAGAGTTCTCCATTTTATTTTACTGATCTTGCGCGACTTGTTCTAGCTCTTTCCAGCCAAGACCAGTCGAGCCAGTGTCTTTCTCAACTGAGCAATATGTATTAAAGCAGTCGTAACTCTTCTTACAAATCGCTTACAATATTGTAATGTAACCCGTACTTTCTTATTGCCCGGGTTAGACTGCGGATGCAGCCATATAAGTCCCCCTGAGCGATGGGTGCGCGTAATGAGCTGCTAGGATTTATTGCATGTGAGCGGGACGGATTCTTACGGACTTCTGTAATTCCCCAAAAGAGCTAAAGGGACTTTATTTTACACGAATATTATTTTTATTTTTATTAGCTTTGTAAGTTTATTTGTAATGGGTGATCTCCGGAAACACATCAGATAAAAAAAACCGGACAAGTGCGAGTCGGACTCGCGCACCGAGGATTCCGTACAAACCTGTAGGTATATAATATTTTTATTATATGATATAACTAAAAATTTACGGTTTTCGCAATTTTTGCTGTTGCTTCGTACCAAATATCAAGATTCTGAGTTAACAGGAAGCACCCTGTTTAAATTTGCGGAAATTTGCGGAATAAACGGCTGTATCTTTTGATTGCGTTGGCTTAAAAGTTTGATTTTTTCACAGCTCCAAGGGACAGTAAACCTGAGTATTTGGTATAAATTTTAGCTTGATACCTTTACGCGTTCCCGAGAAAAAGGGTCTTGACAGACGGACGGACGGATGGACCGACGGACAATAAAGTGATCCTATAAGGGTTCCGTTTTTTGCTTTTGAGGTACGAAACCCTAAAAAAATGTTTTAAATGATATTCTATATTTTATCCGGCGGGCGGCGCTCCTTGCAAAACGCGGGTGAAGCCGCGTGGTTAGCTAGTATATTATAAACTTAGAATTTCATGGTGCATATTATGGTATACCAATAAATATTCACCATTCGTTTTTTGGAACACAACATCGTGCCGAACGAAAACCTGCATACTTTCAAGTGTGCGTGGACTAAACCTTTACGCATCGTATATTATAAAGTTTGTGCCTTGGTTCATCTATTTCACATCCATCGCATTCAATATGTATCGCGCGGTCTTTCTGACTCGATAGTTAACCCATTCAGGGCCCATGACGACACATATGCGTCAGACCGTCGTAGTCGCTTTCCGCTACATACGAGGAAAACCACGGGATTGGCTACGAGCGTAGCGCGTAGCGATTCTGGGCAATGAATGTGTCATTCATGACCCATGACGACACATATGCGTCAGACCGCCGTAGTCGCTTTCCGCTACATACGAGGAAAACCACAGGATCGGCTACGAGCGTAGCGCGTAGCGATTCTGGGCAATGAATGTGTTAAGCGCGCGTGGAACCAAGCACGTGGTTTATGTCGAAATCGGAAGCGAAGCATAAAAAGCCTAGATAAAATGTACCTAACTAGTCCCTTCTAAACTTTAAGAGTAAATCCTGTCCAATAAGCGCAAACCAAAAACTACCTTATGCTCACAGCATAATACAGTAGTTTTTTGATATGATATGATATGATTTATTTATCTCACAATATACAATTTCACTTAAAACTATTACACTTAATCATTTTTAGGAATTTATATTGTGATTGTCAGTTATTTTCCATTTAAAATCACATTAAATTTGCTTGCGCTAGTAGAATTTTCTCTTTGTTTCGGTCCTACAACACGTTACGTAGTCATTTATTAGCGAAGTGCTTTCACAAATCGTCAGAAGGCTCTAATATTGCTGACGCGAGCGGCGGCCAGTATTCACAGCGTATCAACCACTCGAACTCCAAACCAATAAAGTCTTGGTCTCCCTTTACACAAAATTATAACGACGCTGAGGTGCAAACTAAACTGGGCATGCGTGAGGTATCCCCAATAACGTCTGACCTTCATTCACATAGAGTTAGTACGATGTTAAGGATCAAGCTAAACCTCGCATGCGGGGTGAGCCGTTATGAATAGTGACGGGAACGAATGAGCCTCGACAACCATTAGTATTGCTTACTTGGTTTAACCCTTCCCGTGCTTTACGTGTAGCTTAACGTACGGTTTACATATTATTCGATTTATGAGAAGAGTTGACCAGCGTTATTTTAGTTTGGTGACCTACAAAAAACAGTGTAAACTTACTGTGTTGTTGAAGGGTGACTTTTATCAAACTGGTTTTTTCCTAAGCTATGCTGGCAGCGAATATATTACGAGTAAGGTAGGTATTAGGTACACTGAGATTTCTGTATTCGAATTGTTATTGCGATAATCCATAAAATTGGAACAAGTTTTCTTTTCTATTTTGTCATTTTACGGGGTCTCTAGAGGCAGCGATGTGCCGTTCCCGGGAATATTCCCATACAAGGGAATATCCGGGAATATTGAAATTGTGTATGTTTATATATTTTGCTATAAGGGATTCCATGATAACTTGGGCCCTTGATTTTTTTACCAAGACTATAACCAGTGTAATTTATACGCAAAAGTAAATTCTCAATGTTCCTGAGAATATTCCCGGGAACAATGGGAATATTCCCCTAGTCGAAATAAAAAAAAAACACAAAAGTACTTCTATAAATAATAAAAACGATACAATATGTCACAAGTTAATTAAATAATCACAAAAAATATGTACGAAAACAAAATATGAAAATATTATTTTGTGGTAATTAAAATAAAAAGTCAAAATTACTACAAAAATGCAGTTGGCATGCATTTTATTTGTCGGGGCACCATTCATTTTACATACTTTTATTACATTAAATTTTCGTAGTTTTTATTTCAGTATTCCCCTGTTTGAGGAATATTCTCAGGATCAAGAGAATATTCCCGTTTCCGGGACTATTCTCCGGCACATCACTCGTTGAGAGAAGGGAAATATGTATCTCGAATCCTCAATTAAATTCAGCTCGGGAACGCGCTCGTGACTCCACTAGAGTCCATTAGCAACAATGGTTTAAAAAAATTATGGATTCCAATTTCAGAATGCGACCTTTCGCTTTGAAAACAAATATACGACTTTAACCGCAAGCTCAAACTCAAACTCAAAATGATCTTTATTCAAGTAAGCCTAGTAACAAGCACTTTCAAAACGTCAGTTATTTTTTTAAAGTATTTTCTGAAACATAAAAAATAAAAATAAATTTTATATGAAGTAAAAATTGTATAGAAAATACTAGTGAATGTTTCTATAAAAATAATCTAATGTCAAAAAACAAAATATAACGAGAATTAAATAATTAATCTATTGATTAAAAATTCAGTCACAATTAGTTCCATGGAGTTTTATCATTCATGTAGTCTTGTGTGCTATAATAAGCTTTCGAAATAAGTTTACGCTTCAAATAGTTCTTGAATTTATTAATAGATAACTCAGTTACGTTTCCTGGAAGTTTGTTATAAAACCCATCACAATTACCCATGAATGTTTTTTTTATTTTTTGGAGCCGAGTGGTGGGCACCGCGAGCTTATGCTTATTTCTAGTATTAATATTATGTATGTCACAGTTTTTCCTAAAATTGATGTGTGTGTGATTGAATGTTTTTATGTACATACACAATATTTTCATAGATATACTGACAATGTAATGTCATTATATTAATATTTTTAAACCGCAAGGGCTGTGTACTACACTCATCAGTCTCTACTTTCTTTTGTTTACTGTACCGCTAGACAAATGTAGGTGAGAGCATATATAGTAGTCAGAGGGCAGCGGCAGATAAATGCACTCATTTGTAATTCTTACCGCAGCTCAGCCTGTAGTATGGGTAGAAAACTTACAGAGAGTCCTCTCTACGTGAAGTGTAAAAATATAGGTGCATATACAACATACTGATACATAATGCGTACTCGCCCTTACGTCAGCGGAGTAAGGTTTCAGTACGTATTTATAATAATAGAATAATTTATATAATGGTTAGTTACATTTGTGCTTATTCTATATTCGTTTTATATCTAGGCAATTATTTAACATATTTAACACACGACCTTACCTGTCTGTCTGTCCGTCTGTCACCGGGCTGTATATCTGTTATCCCATAGAGAACTATCGTTGACTTGAATGACATTGACGCAGAGTGCTACTTAAATGTTATTTTGTAAATAGTTAATATAATAATAATTTATATGTGTAGTTTTGCTATAGGTATTTAAATATTGTTTTTCGAATGTCAAGTAAATATAACCATACTAAACTTACCTTCCAAAGACTCCTAAACCTGTCTTGTTAAAGTACATTAATGTAAAAAAAAATCCCCTCTTTATACATTTCCTACCGCGTATCATTAACCAACTTCTAATTTAAATGCATTTCACCAACCTATAATATTTACTCAAAACAAATTTTTAAAATATCTGTTCAGTATAGACATCATTTAAAACCGGTCTCTAACGCGTCCTAGTAAGGTGTATATTTAATAGGAGAAGCGTCGACGAAATTGCCTCTGGCGAAACGGCATGGGGCATGTAACTCGTTAAAGGAAATGGAAAAATAACTTCACGTCCATTTTTGAACAAAAATATTTTTAAACATTTTCGTTCCTAATATTTGCTCTTTTCCAGTTCAACTTGCTCTATTTAACATTTTCAAATAAAACTGACTCAAATGAATACGATTTCTTTTATAGAACATTTGTGATATCTAAAAAATGTTTATAAAGAAAGAGTCCTTAAGCAAGAGTTGTCCTTATATAAGAACACAGGAAGGGCCAGAAATACAATTTGTGCTATTTAAAGTACATATATTAAGTGGTCAAGGCCGAGCTCATTATCCTTGGTGTAAAGATCTACAACTTCCGAATGATGTCATTAACACCGAAAGTGACCCTATAGTCGCTAAAAAACTCAAACAAATGTTAATTGACTTAGCATGTTACAATATCAATTTATTAATGTTGAGGATCAAACAAATGTTAATTGACTTAGCATGTTACAATATCAGTTTATTAATGTTGAGGATCAAACAAATGTTAATTGACTTAGCATGTTACAATATCAATTTATTAATGTTGAGGATCAAACAAATGTTAATTGACTTAGCATGTTACAATATCAATTTATTAATGTTGAGGATCAAACAAATGTTAATTGACTTAGCATGTTACAATATCAATTTATTAATGTTGAGGATCAAACAAATGTTAATTGACTTAGCATGTTACAATATGAATTTATTAATGTTGAGGATCAAACAAATGTTAATTGACTTAGCATGTTACAATATCAATTTATTTATGTTGAGGATATCTCATGACTAAAAAAAAATGTTATTGAGATGTTAAAAATGTTAAATAATTAAGTAAAGTACCGTGTTTTATTAAATTATTATACTTACTTAGATAAATTTCTAGAACTGACCAACGTATAAAGTAAAAGTAATATAAAATGTAACTAACCTATAGTTGAATATGATATCCCATGTAAAATGATTTATAATTTTATCAATAAATATCTCGATCTCTCAATCTCTCTCCGAGGATGGGCTGCAGCTGTCACGACAACGAATCCTCAAATCAATCAAGAGTCGGCCACGTGCTTGTCACTCCTCTGGAGTTACGTATCAAAAAACGCGATTCTTATAAGTCTAATTCGTAACGTAACTTTAAGTCAAATCAAACCCAAGTCTCAGGGTTACATGCAATTGCAGATTAATTAAAGCGATCGTTTACATAGTTTATTTTGCCGCCTGTAGTCTGAAAACAACCAAGAATGAGATTAATTTCTGCAACTCAACAAAAGCTCAGCGATCAAAAGAGCCCTCTAGTTACACCGAGCATTTGGAATACGCCGCATACTTTTAAATTATTTCCCTTCAGAAAGAGAAATTCTTCAGTTGAAATATGCAGATGTACCGTCGCATTTATATGCAATATGTGTATGTAATGTACAATAGTATGCGAAATGTATGTGCATATTTTTATGGTAACCTACACTTGAGTTTAATGTAAAATACATGCTTAATGGTAATGAGACAGGTGTTTTAAAAACGACTTTAAACGGGCACGTAGGTAAAAATAAATCAAAACTCCTACTTATGAAATTCCTAAGGACTTCACAGTAGAAAATCAAGTTTACTAACTAGGTAATGTATTAAATAGGAAAATGTATTAAAGAAAACATGAGTATTCGGGTTATTCCCATCTTTTACCAGTGGAAACTAATGGGAATAGTTATTGATGGTAACTACTGGATTTTGTTTCAGTAATTACCACCGAGTTATTTAGTGGTAAAAGATGGAAAAAAAATCCTAGCTGTTACCACGGTAACAGGTGGGAGTAGCGCGCTAAAACGTGCATTGACAGGTCTTTAGAAATTGTGTACTAATATGTACCTTACCTAGGTACATTAGTACACAATGTTTATTAACCAAAGTTAGGTAAACATGAATTAGGGATTTTTGTTTTAGGAATTACGTATTTATTTAATCAACAGACCATCAGGTACAAGCATACACTTTAGATAGTAGATACTTTGACATATCGCATCTCCAGTCACGTATTTAACTTTAGGGCCCAGTTTAAGTGTTTTAACTTTTAGTAGCTTAATTAGAAAGGCTCCCCTATTCCGGATCTAATGTATCAAAATAATTCAATTTTCCCGGTACAAGGACGAGTAAAATCGAAACCCATTACACCGCTCGCTGTCCTCATAAATAACTGGAATGAATAGTAACAAACGAGCAATGGACGTCAGACAATGCGATCGGTCAGAACTTAATGAGGCGACGAGATTTATTAAGGTTCGGGTTAAGTTAAATGGATACTTATTACATTGTGTCTGAAGTACGAAAACAAGCCAAAGCCCAAGGGGCGGTATTGCCCTATTTATAGAACACAGAAAGGGCCAGAAATACAATTTAGTACTATATGAAGTACATACACCGTCTTGTTGGTCGTAAATTTTGTTTCGGTAAAGTGTAAATTAGATACTTGGTTAAAGGCAACTTAGGCGAGTTTTGAGTGGCGTGCAATAGTTGACAGAATATATAGGTATGTCAAAATGTAAGGGAGCTGAATTTGGATCATTCAACTATTTAATGTTTAGCTCTGTCCCGTTAGCAAATAACGAACATGACTCTTGAGTATCTTAGAAAAATGGATAGGCACACATACTTCTAAAATTGTTAAAAGATGGCCCATAAAATGGGGTAAAAAATTAAATAAAACCTCTACATTTGGTGGAATTAAGGACCATAACCATAAACCCGTAGCAGTGTTAACTGACCCATTATATCCTTACTAATATTATAAATGCGAAAGTGTGTGTGTTTGTATGTTTGTCCTTCTTTCACGTCGCAACGGAGTGTCGTATTGATGTGATTTTGGAGATGGAGATAGTTTAGAAGCTGGAGAGTGACATAGGCTACTTTTTCCAGCGGGAAAACATCTAATTCCCACGGGAAAATTCAATATGTTACATTTTCCTATAACCAAGCGGGCGAAGCCGCGGGCATCAGCGAGTACAAATATAAAAATATAACAAACAAGTAATGATATATTTATTACGTCATAATTCTACGACTTTCCAGAGATAATGTGATTTACCACATTACGTGAATAAATAGCATAATCGTCTAATTATTTCACTGCTCCTTTTTAATTTCTCGATGATATAAATAGTCAAAACTTAACGAACAACAGCCTTTTAAAAGGACAATGTACATACAGTCAAGGAAATTGAAACGCGTACCTATTTCGCTCTTGTAACTATTAGAATAAGGCATAAAAAGATACGTGTTTCCATTCATTTTACTGTACCTACCTAATAAATACTCCCGCCCAATAAACAAGATAAACAACCGGGAGTAACGGAACGGATCTCAACAGCCCGAGCGGAAGTGGATTGTTTTCTGTCCCAATTTCGCAACTAACAATTTCAATCCAATTCAATCAATTTGGTTCGTCACTTTCCGTCT
This sequence comes from Epinotia ramella, assembly GCA_947578815.1. NCBI lineage: Eukaryota > Metazoa > Arthropoda > Insecta > Lepidoptera > Tortricidae > Epinotia > Epinotia ramella. The sequence goes on from OX388221.1 coordinate 2,892,543, forward strand.
CAAATGCATTACAATGAGTGTTTGTTTCAATAGCACCGCGTATTAGAAAGAACCCAGGCGGAGTCAGTCGGAGGATAAAGTATAACCTATGTAAGAAAGGAAGAAAATAAGTTTATTTCGCAAATATACAGAATACACAATATCATACATTTTGACATTTCGTGAAATGCGAAAAAGGAATCCACTCAGCACAATGTCGAGCCACAGAAGATGACTCGACGCTGATATTATGTGGATCCTTGAGTTGCACGTCACAGGACTGCACTTCCATCGTAACACGTTACGTTACACGTTATGTTAACACATTCCGGGCCAATGACGACAAATATGCGTCAGACCGCCGTAGTCGCTTTCCGCTACATACGAGGAAAACCACGGGATCGGCTACGAGCGTAGCGCGTAGCGATTCTTGGCCCTGAATGGGTTAAGCTACGGTAGCCCAGTGGTTCAACGGTTCTGTCAAACGGCGCCTCTTACCAATGATTTTTTCGGAACTTATATACGGAATATCATTTGATATTTACCATTAGCTTTTCGGTGAAGGAAAAACATCGTGAGGAAACCTGCATATACATCTGCGAATAAATTCATTAAGGTGTATGTGAAGTCGCCAATCCGCACCGGGCCAGCGTGGGCACTACTGCCCGTTCCCTCTTATCTATGAGAGGCTATATAGGCTGATTTATTATATGTCCATCGCGAAAGTTCATTCTACAAACTGGAGAAATACTACCCCGAACAAGCTACACCCTCATTTACTACCTCTTTAGTTAGTTAACACTGTATTGCACAAAAAAACATGTACAGAGCAGAAGATACAATAAAAAAAAAACACTTGTACAGAGGCGAATTTATCCCTTTAAGTGAGTAAGTGAAAAAGTGACATGGCAGACATACTGATGTGCAACATGCATGTGTTAGCAAAATGTCTTTATAATGTTAGTACTTATAGATAACACTGTCACACGAAAATATAGAAGTGTCATAGAAATCTAGAATTATATTGGAACCCGAAAAATTCTAAATACTTGTACAATAGTAAGGATAAGATATATTTATTATACATAGAGGACTTAAAGAAAATTATTTATTTTATAGAGGACTTAAAGAAGACTTAAGAGGGACAAATTCAAAGGATGCCATTGTTTCACTAAGCGGTCTTTTGTTTTATTGTTATTACATATATTGTTTACTAGCTTCCGCCCGCGACTTTGAAATGAAATGAAATGATTTTTTTTATTTGCATAGACAATGTTTAAATACAAAGTGGAAGTCTAATACAAGCAAATAATTAAATCAGGTATAGGATTAAGTACCGTAATCATGATTTAACAGGACTTTTTAAGTTAGACTTAATTTAAAGCATGTAAATAATTTTTGAAAAAATATCAAGCAGCAATGTAATGCACACAGCTAATACAGCACGTAACAACTGTCAAAAAGTCTGACAAGTACCTACCTGTCAATCAGCTTTAGTAAAGTGATGCTGCGTAATGATTGCTTTACACTGCGGGCTGAATTATTTTGTATGGAATTTTTTTTTGGCGTAATTTAGGATAAAAACTAACTAAATACTCGTCTTAGGATCTTTATTAACCACCGTATAATTATTTGCTTGTATTAGACTTCCACACTGTATATTACGATCATGTGTATCTAGCTTGCATGCAAGCGTGCAAATATGTATGTGTGAATTAAATTGTCAAAAAGAAAACATAAATTAAAATAACTATAGAATGTCAAATTGAATTAATATACATTATTTACATAATAGGCATAATCATAATAATCGTAAAAGAGGCAGAATAAAATTTTATAACTAGATACTACAAATTCTAATGCTATTGATGCTCGAGATACGCCTTAACGCTATAAAATTTGTCTGCGTGGACCTGGAATAAAAAATATCCTATATTTTAATCCACGCTATAAATTATCTTCGTGCAAAATTTCATTCAAACCGGTTGAGCCGTTTAAGCGTGATTGAGTAACAAACATCGAAACTTTCGCATGCATAATATTAGTAGGATAGTAGGATATAGGGAAAAAAGATTTTTCTAAACCTGTATCTGTCTGAATCAGCGGATGTAATCAATGTCAAATTATCAATAGCAATAACATAACATAATGAATATAGAAAGAACAAAAATATGATTGAAAAGTCCAAATGTTTAATGTCGCCGGGCAAAAACTTGGAACCGAATTAATTTTATGAATAAAATAGATCCTTATTTAGCTTTACGGAAAACAAAACAACAATTTCAACTGCGTTTACACTTCACAAATAATCGCAGCTATAATAAGACGTTTATGCTCTTTGAGTTTGTCGTGTTCCCAACAATGCAGTGTGCTTGTACCTACGAGTACATACCTACAAACAGACTCACAGACTTTTCCTATTTGTTATATTAGTACCTATATAGAAGCATAGATAACACAAACCACAAGAAACAAAATCAATAAATGTCAATTTGCCTTTAAGAGTCCGCAGTAAGCTCGATTCTCCATACAAACGTAGTTACGCTCTCATTTTAAAACTACGTGTTGGATTGTAACGAAACTTTGCATGTACAATGACATGACGTATATCCAGGTCTGCGGGGCTAGCACAACTGACGCTGCGCCGCGACGCGAGTCGAGAAATATCTACCCTCCTCTTTCTAATTTGCACGGTGCGAGTGAGAAAGGAGACGCTCAGTCGCGCGCAAAGCAACTTGTCAGCAAGTTGTGCTAGACGTAATTAGTTTATGTAAAAAAATACAGTGAATGTAAGTTTTTCATACAAAACTTGTTTTTGCTGTATTTTGTTTGTTTTATAAACTGGAACCATATAAACTAATTCCAGACATAGATATACCTTATGTCAGTGTATATGCAAAGTTTCGTCACTAATCCAACACGTTGTTTTAAAATGAGAACGAAACTCCGTTTGTATGGGAAGGTGAAATTCGGGCGAACTTACTGCGGACTCTAGTCCAGGCAATGAACTGACAGCTTGTAAGGAAAAAATGTCAATTTTGGAAATAATTTATAATAGCTTATTTTTTATGTACAACGGATATATTATCAATTAAATAGTTACCCAGCGACAAAATCCGACAACATTTCAGACATCGAAAAATTGATAAGTTAACTAGCTTCTAAAAAGTCAGTAAAAATATTAAAAAATGTTTTTGTCTTTATTTTGGTTCATTTATATTTGCTCTATAATATTCAAGATAAATCGTAGAGAAAAAGATAATGCATGCTTCATTTAAATCTACATAATTACTTCCGGGTGGAAAGTTTGTCGGATTCTTGACTAAATCATCTTAGAATATCATTTTCAAATGAAATCAACAAAAAAAACGCTATTATAAATTAATGTTTTTCAAAACCGTATTTTGCCTGGAGTACTCTTAATGCCCTCAGATTCGAATCCGCCTTCAAACCTAACCTCTTTATTGCATCAGCAGCGCTGCAACGCAAATTGAATCGCGGCGTCGCCTCGGACAGGCGAGATACAGATGCAAATACAGGGTACTAGCCACAGATGGTTAAATAGACGTCGCATGTACGCGATATTTTAGAAAACTAGATGGGTCGACGTTATTAGGAATATTGCGGGTTAGTCCTAGATAAGACTAGCTTAGGATCCGGACGAGTCGAAGAGAGGCCTATGATCAGGAGTGGGCGATTACGGGCTGAAAATGATGATGATGATACTGTTTTCATCCAAGTTTGGTGCGTATGACAACTCATCTTTTTTTTTCTTTTTTTTGCAGTGTTTTGCTTTTAAAGGGATACTTTAAAAGTGAATAGCTAGCTGCATAAATCTAGAAGTTTAATCACCCTCGACAGAACATAGCTAGGAACCAACTCTACAGATAACATTTCAATAAAAATAACCGCAGTGAAATCGGTTTATCCGTTGGGGTGTTACGATGCCACAGACAGACGCAGAATACGCTTGTAAAACTAATAACACACCATTTTTGCGTTGGGAGGTAAAAAGGTACTGAGATGGCAGCTGTTATCAGTAGAAAGCATAAATGAAAATAATAATATCTCGGGGTTAGAAGTGCGTCATAAAGGATTTTAGGTGATGGGAGAAAGGTCATATGATAATTGATAATACGTGTTAACCGATTCTGTGAGCATTTTTACGTTTCTGATATCTACAAAAATTTGAGTCAATGAAAGGAGTATAAATTATAAAAATGCACACTAAAAAGGATTTTTACTATTAAAGTAATTTGTCATCGAAAAGTAGAATCAAATGCGTGCAAAGTGACCAGTAGACTTTGGCTTGCATTGTTAGTTCCGTGCTACGTGTTTGCGAGATCTATTAAGTTACACGTCTGTGAGCAGAATGTATCTGTCTATTTCAGCTGCTGTCAGCCTAGTATGTGTCGACTTCTGCCGCAGATGCTGGCTAGTTTTGTATGGTAAACTTGGAAAATTGAATAAGGCTCGGTACACACCGGTTTTAATAATGCGACAGGATTAGATGTGAATCCATACTAATATTATAAATGCGAAAGAGTCTGTCTGTCTGTTATCTTTTCACGCTTAAACCGCTGAACCGATTTAGATGAAATTTGGTATAGAGATAGTGTGAGTTCCGAGGAAGGACATTATTTTTATCTCGTAAATCATAGCCTAAAGGGGTGAACAATTGTATCGAGCTACGATATAAGCAACTACCGCGCGGACGGAGTCACGTAAATAAATAAATCAGCCTATACGTCCAATTGCTGGGCACAGGCCTCCTCTCATGGATGAGAGGGAAGGGGGCAGTAGTCCTCACGCTGGCCCAGTGCGGGGGACTTCAGATACACTTTTGAATTTATTTGCAGATGAAGGAAGGTTTCCACATGGAAAGTAAAACACTGTTTTTTTCAGCACCAATTTTTTTCCATTCGGATGGCGCGTTGGCTCGTCGCGCTGGCTGTCCATCTGTTTAGAGATCTGTAACTCATTCGAAGCCAAGGAAATTTACGTATACTACGCAGTAAAGTGTCACCAGCATTTCGCCTTAAAGCGGAGATCGCTGGTAGGGGGGCATTACTCGAATGTGGGTCATGGACCTGGATTCGGTTAAAAGATACAGTTTTAATATTCATGGTCCGATTTTGGCGCGGCACTGCTCAATTTGGCTTGTTGGAGCCGACGTAAATGGCCAACTTTACTCGTCAGAATATCTAAATTAAAACTGAAATGCAAAATGCACGCCTTGAATTGACCCTCAAGATGACGTTGGTCCGTGAAACAACGTCTCCAGACAAAATAAAAATCGTAGAAACTTCAAATTGCCCCGAATCTCCACAGAATTGAATCTTGTCTTCGGACCTAACCGCCCCTTATTGGATCAAGGCTGCACGCCAAATGGAATAGTGGCGTGGAATAGATAGGATGCAAATTCCTGTAAACGATTTATTGGTGAAAAACTGCTCAGGTATAAAAGGAAGTATGTGATTCGTAAGTATAAGGTGCTTCTGTTTTGGGAAAGGACATAAACATATTATACCATTGTGTTGTAGATGTGTGTATAGTCAAGAGCAAAAGTGCACCCGAAATTTTTGCTCTTGTATATAGATAGATGACATGTATATAGGTAGTGTACGAAGCCGGAGAGAACGAGCGAGCGAAGCGAACGAAATTCTCCGTTTCAGCTTGGGACAAAATTCTTTCGAATGTCCAGATGTCACGCTGTTCTCTTCTATAGAACGCTTTATTTTTTATTTTGCATGGGGACACTAGTTAAAAACGTGGATGTAGTGAATATAAGTATAAGTATAATAGTATTATTTATTGTACATAAGAAGTTTACAAACTACATAGAAATACAAACAGAAATTTGTACTAGTATACATTCCAGTAATCTTTAGACTGGTTCCTACACTAGGCGTAGCCTGTCTCGTAGGTAACCAAAACAATTATTCAAGTGTACAGTACAAATTATATTCATTCGAAATGTTAATACAGATGACAGTTTAATATTCCTCTAACTAGGTCTCTGATATTACATTTTATCTAGTTATACTTACATATTTTATGTTATTTCTAAATATGGTAAGATTAGATTACATTGTTTACATTGTTTATGGTAAGTGAGTGATTGTGTAAATGTGTGATTGTCAAAAAACTCGGAGCCTACTCCATAAACCACGAGCCACCAAATCTATGTATCGCAAAAATGTATTTAATATGTGTATTACTGTGTTTAATGGCCTCCCTGAAGAAATAAAGGTACTGCAAGGAAATAGTTTTAAAAACAAATGAACTGCATGGCTCCTTGACCATTGTTTTTATAGTGTAAATAGTTATTTAGACCGTACCTGACATTTCTAGCTTAATTTTATTGTTAATATTGTTAATTTTGCTGTTATTATTATTTTGTATCTTTGACCGTTCCAGTACTTGACATTTTAATTTTCAGTTATTTTCTATGCTAGTTTTATTATTATTTTTTGTCTGACATTGTTTTTGTATCTATTTTAATTTACTATTATATTATTTTAAATTAATTGAGCGCGCTCTCATATTTGCATGCCTGCATGCAGGCCGAGTACACGGCACGTTGTATGAAACATAAGACCTGTTACTGTATATTTACTGTACTTCTGCAAATAAATAATTTTGACTTTTGACTTTGACTTTGTATGTAATTGTGTGTGCGTGTGGATGTGTTTGCCGTCTTCATTTGACTATCCTCAAGATATCCTCAATGTCCTCATATGACAGAGATTTGAGCCATGTCTGTAACTTAATTTTTACTTCTCTGGTAGAGTAGTCCTTGAACGGAACTTTGGCGCATATTTTATTGTATATGAAAGGATGGAGAAATGAGCAGAACCATTTGGCAAAAACTGATTTAGTGGGGGCCACAGGAATACGAAACGTTCTTTTTTGCGCCAGCGTTTCATAACTTGAAGAACTTAACGTTTCTTTGTGCATTTTTAGAGCAACTCGCAAAATAAAAATAACTCTAAAACGTCACTATCCTTGTACACCACAGCTGTCGGGCACCTAATAGCACGTTTGAGTATAATTTTAAGCACCGCTCTTTGTGCTCTTTCTAGAAGTAAGAACATTAATTTGATATGGAATTTACCTTCTAACTGACTGGTAGATTAATAAAACTATGGGGGAGTCAAAAAACACGTTGCGTGCTAATCGGCAACGTTCTCTTGTCTCACTTGCGCTATGTAAATTAGAAAAAGACGGTAGATTTTATATGATATACAACTTTAAATTCTTCCGTAAGTAACGAATTTATTTTATGATTACCAACGCCATATAAAGGTTGTTATATGGCTACTACCACATAGCTAATAGACCGGTACTATTTTGTGAAAGTGATGTCATCTTAAAAGTCAAATTTAGCTATTACTTGTGCAGTTACAGTAATGAGATATCAAGCGTTAATGAAAGTTAAAATCGAATTGCGCCCCAAAAGAGTATTCTTATCACAACTCGTTCATCTTTCATGCTACGGTCATGCTACCAAATTGCTTAAATTACCCCAACTCTCTACTGAACCCATAAAACCTCCAACTCGCCGAACTCATAAAAAGCCAAAACAAAAACCGGATCCTATCTAAAACTCCGGATAAACCGGATGAGGTCACCATGATTTATGCCGAGATAGGAGCCGGTAATACCCGGGTGTAACCGAGTGCTATTCACGACTTGTTTCACATCGTCGACGCCGGCTTCACCGCTCACCCCGAGTATATCTTGACGTATGCTTTTGAAACTGAGCGCCGTAACGAGCTGGATGTAAAGCGAGACGAGCTCAAGTCTCGGTCACCAGCATCCGTTACATTTGACAACATATTTTTTTCAAGTGGGCCATTTTATCATTTAGTTCGCTAGAAAATGTTTTTTAAAGGACACTTGTTTTTTTTTTTCTGACTAGGTTATAAATTTCATTGAGAAATATGAAAACTAGCGTCTTCGAGAAAGTCGTAAGTAAATTATGTCGTCAATACTACGGCTCTGTTTTACAGCTTGCACAGCTTTCAAGTGACAGACGTAGTATTGACGTCACTCACGGTTTAAACCACTGTTATACCATTTCGCGATTTTTTGAAAACGAGCGGGGAAAAAAACTGTCATCTACTTTATTATGTATTGATAAAATGTCAACAATGATACGCCGCCAGGTATTATTACCGAATGAAATTACGAAATGGTTTGAAAATTTTAGGCATCATTACGTATTTTGAAATGTCATTGGCGCGTGTTAACCTGCTCAAAGTGCGCTCGTACCTTTATAAGAAAGAGCAGGTACACAAGCCAACTAAGAGCGCACTAAAGAGTAAAACAGCAACAAACTAGTAATGCATAATTAGAAACGTTGATACCGTAAAAGGGGCGGTAAATTCGCGCCGCAGCCTGCGGGCGTAACCTGAGACATGAGATGCGCGTGCGAGAGTGACGGATCAAATCAAATCAAATCAAATCAATTATTTATTCTGCAAATAGGCCACAAGGGCACTTTTACATGTCAAACGGTAATTTACAATAAGTTAATAATAATCTGACACAATAATTTTAAATTAAAATTATATATAAAAGGTTAACAAACGAAATGTCACTAAGTTAATGTAAACAATGGATGTCTTGAACATGGCGATAAGTGACAAAATGGCACCAATTTTACACCTTCAGGTTCAGAATTCTCGCGAATTCGCGAAAAGACACCAGCATACTCGTAGCACCTGTTCCCCATGCAAGTGTCACTTTTTTATGTTATAGGAGGCAAACGAGCACACGGATCACCTGATGGTAAGCGATTACCGCCGCCCATGGACACCTGCGACACAAGAGGTGTTGTGAGTGCGTTGCCGGCCTTTAAGATGGGAGTACGCTCTTTTCTTGAAGGTTTGAAGGTCGTATCGGTCCGCAAATACCGCAGGCGACAATCCATTCCACAGTTTAACTGTGCGAGGAGGAAGTTTCTGGAGAAGCGCACAGTTGAGGACTGCCAACCATCTAAGTGGTGAGGATGGTAATGTTGTCACTTGCCAGACTCGCGGTAGTGTATGCCGCTCTCGTGTCGGCTTGTACAGCCGCTACATACCTTGTCTTTGTCCTCAGTGTTGTCACAGTTTGTAATGAACTTAATGGCCTTCAATTGATTGGTTTAATAGCATACCGTGGTTCTAGAATCCATGCTATACGTTACATATATAATATTTTCATCACACTTGCTCGAAAAGGGCTTCATAATGCGCAGACATACAGAGCTGTAATAGCCTGTGTTACGCCCACGGGCGTAATGGTTTTTTTCTTAAATTGTATCTGTCACTCATGCGGCAGTTACAAAGCAAAGAGGTTTTATATCAAATACGATGTCTGAAAACGTATTTATAAATATTTTTTACTTAAAAAACTACTTTAACATGTTTAACTGAATTATTTACAGATTTCATATGTAGTTATTTAGTGTCTATGTAAAATGTTTTTAAGTGTTTTCAAATCATGGCTTTATACCGAAGGGTCTTTGCCATACGCGCCTCACGTCAAATTCAACAAAATGGACGACTGACATGTTGCAGTTTTTATTACGATTTGTATTCATTTCATCTAAAATGTATTTGTTTCCTCGCAAATGTGATGAAAAACATTGTTTATAACACGGGCGTAAGAATATTGCAAACTCGAGTCATCAAAAGCCCTCCGCCTTCGGCGTCGGGCTTCTGATAGACTCTTGTTCGCAATATTCCACTTCCGCCCCTCGTTAAACAATGTACTATTATCACAGTCAAAATCAATCTTTTATGATGATAGTTAGGTATTACGATTTATGCTGTTATATTATAATATAAAGTTAAACATATTTGTTGTCATCATATGAACGTTTAGATTCGCGTGATTGACGAGTGATTGGAGGTCTAACTAAGACTGGTTTGCTTGAAGTGAAATGTGGTGAAGTGTCGCGAATAGCACGGCATTGGCGCAAATTATGCCCGGCCGATCTTGGAGATTGTAGATACATGTGAACGGTTTTAGGGAAGTTTTAGACGCAGAAATATTTTACTTGGTATGCGAAAGCATCGCTGTAGAATTTATTAGTCAAATCCAATTGGTGGTAAATTTGTATTCTTCAATACGTATCATATTTGTACTGCTTTTCATTCGCGCCTACTGAAATATTAATACGATGCGAGAATACTTAAAAATCAAGCTCTAGATCTTTGACAACGTGAAATCATTACTCAAGATAATATGCTAATCTAACATGCGTTAAGTATAATTTAAATTTTTGTCTACATAGCAACACTAGATTCCATTTTTATCAACGAATTTAGTCATTTATTTTCAATGCTACGTGTCCTGCGCCACCAAACAACTCAAATTTCCTCTACTCCCTCCTATCATACCTATAAAACCTTTAGCTTATTCTTCTGAGCGTAATATCTCATTTTGTCTTCCTTCATTCGATATTTACCAACAACAAACATAATTAATTATTTAAAGAGACAATCGGTTAACACATCCACGTCTTTTCCCTAATTTAGCACATTAAATAATATATGACCCTCAGAAATAGACAAGCCGGGCTTTTACACAAATCGCAGCGTCTACTTACACATATGTCTGTGGTACCAGATTAGGGACGGGTGTAAAGAGCGGGAAACCACTGGAATTAGTTTAAATCGATTGTAACGGGTCCAATGTGAAATGTTTTCTGAGTTGTGATAACGAAACGCTGCCTCTCATTTACGCTTAAACGGCTCAACCGATTTGGACGCAAATTTCCACGAAAATAGTTAATAGCCTGGATTCAAATATAGGATAGTCTTTATCTCGGGTCCACGTAGGCGAGGTCGTTAGCGCAAGTTAGTGGATATAAATCGGTCGAAATCGGCCGAATCAGTAGCTCAGGTGGTGCACTGGTATGTTCCTCGCCCTCAAGATTAAATTTTTGACCTAGTGCTCGACATACTAGCGGCGCCGGCAGCGCGAACATTGTCTTGCAGACAATACCTGCTTATTCGAGCTTTGCAACTCATAATTTCGTTGCTTGAATCAGCACCAAACAGTGATATATTTGCTAGGGGATGGCTAGATGTGTGTTATAATTGTTTGACGTTCTGCGAGAAGATGGGTTCATGCACGAGAACGACCTTCTTTTATGTAATTGTTATTATTTATTTATTTTAATGCCAGCGAACGTACTGTAATGCCAGCGAATACTGCTCGGGGACGAACAGTCGGATGCCTTCCAACGCTATACGTTGGGAATTACGCCTAAAATGAAGTGTCTCGAGCCCGACCATCCCTGCTACAAAAAGCGATGGATATAGGAAAGGATAATTTCCATACTGCTTTTTGTACAAGTAACCGGGCAAATTTTCGCTGTCCTCTTTCGACTAAGAGTCTAATTTTCTTCGACCGGATCCCATATCAAAGATTTATATTCTAACTAGCTTCTGCCCGCGACTCCGTCCGCGTGGAACTCGTTTATATCGTAGCTCCATACAAACTTTCACTCCCCACTTCATCCCATTGGGGATGATTTCCGGGATAAGAACTATCCTATGTCTTTCCCCAGGACTCAAACTATCTCTATACCAAATTTCATCCAAATCGGTTCAGTGGTTTAAACGTGAAGAGGTAACAGACAGACAGACAGACAGACACACTTTCGCATTTATAATATTAGTATGGATATGGATTAGTATGGATATGGATTTGCTACTTAAGTAGGCATTATATAGTATGGTTGCTAATAAACTGCGGGCTGTACGCATTACAAATCCCAACGTTTCTCGTTTTTCTCCGTCGTTTACACTCTGTGACTATGAAAATCTTATCTAGAGTCCAGCACTAGAACTAAGTCGTGAATAGTTTCAACACTTATTCGCATTGAAATTCAATCGATTCAATTGACTCTAGTCCATGACAGCATCTATATCGCTCTGCAATAACACAATCGGCAGATGAGTCAACGGCATAAAACAACTTCAGATCATCAGCAAACAATAAGCACTTCACATGGCTAACAACCGAAGGTACGTGAATGAACAGTCCCCGATAAAGAAATGTCATCATCAGGGCGTAGTGGGACGACGATGGGACGGGCTTTTGTTCAATAAACACTACATTACGCTGATGATCATAATATGCCCCAATATCAAGTACCAGACATTGGCATAGAAGCGAACGGAAATGCGTTTACTCCGCTGCCTTGAGCTTAGTTCTTAAATAAATATAATAGGTAATGATAATGATGAAAGTCCGTTTTTTTTAAAACAATACCATAGTTTTGCTCAGCATAATTAAGACAGAGAGAGTTGTATAACTTCAGATATTTGTCTAACCTCTAGCTTGAAACTTTTCAAAGCAAGACTTAAGTTTATTTATTTTCCGTTTTTTTTTCTGACGCTACTTCACTTTGACCTTTCCAGTGGAAAGTCGAAGTTTTTTAATTACTCTACAAATTTGTGAAGCGTACTTTTCTCTGAGCTTATTCTTGTTTTCTAGATTATTTCAAAAAAGTTTTTCGCGGATGATAATTGAAACTAGTGATATTTTACTCCTCCAGGTCAATTACGTCACGCATTGTACATGCGTCTGGGAGATCTAAATGTCACTTTTCGTACGGGGAAATGACATTTCAATCCAAGATACCAGGACACTGCGTATATATTTACCAATCTGGTCGCATTTAAAACCAAAATATACCACGACGTTATGAACAAGCATAATGCCTGCCTGATGGTTCGTATCGTATGGACGCTTGTAATAGTCCAGGCAATGAACTGACAACTTGTATGGAAAAAATGTCAATTTTGGAAATAATTTATAATAGCTTATTTTTTATGTATAACGGATATATTATCAATTAAATAGTTACCCAGCGACAAAATCCGACAAAATTTCAGACATCGAAAAAATTATAAGTTAACTGGCTTCTAAAAAGTCAGTAAAAATATTAATAAATGTTTTTGTCTTTATTTTGGTTCATTTACATTTGCTCTATAATATTCAAGATAAATCGTACAAAAAAAGATAATGCATGCTTCATTTAAATCTACATAATTACTTCCGGGTGGAAAGTTTGTCGGATTCTTGACTAAATCATCTTAGAATAACATTTTCAAATGAAATCAACAAAAAAAACGCTATTATAAATTAATGTTTTCCAAAACCGTATTTTGCCTGGAGTATAACTCCAGCAATTCCCAAGCCCGATGCCGATCCTTTATCGATTTGAGAATTCATTGTTTTGACACCTAGAGAGAAAATGTAGGTCTCTCTCTAGACACAGGGTGGTAAGCATAATCATACTTATACATATATATACATAAAGGGCCAGTAGTGATGTTATAATGGATACTCACTACGTCACTGTACTTATTACCTTATTGAATGAAACACTTTCCGGACAACATATCACTCATATAATTGGCAAAACTGATAACTCCACTAAGAGCCATAAACTCATAGCCGATTACGATTGTGGTACAAAATACTCACAAGAGAAAAACATTATAATTAGAGAAACTAAAGCCAACTTGCATCATAAAAAGAATCATATACTTAATCGGATTTCGAAGGGGGCCTTACATACAACTTTAACAGAGGTTTGTGCAGGGAGTCTTGGCTGGAGACTTGTAGGTAGTTAAGTAAAACTCTGTTGTTAATTGTAGAATACTTGAAACTGGAATAATTTTATTTACAAATACGGCTAACTATATACAATAAAAAAGCTTACAACTAGTGACAGTTTTAAGCCGCAACAGTAACATGATTAGAGCGGGACGGATGCGCACGAGCGAGAGGTAGGCGGCGCGTGGCAACGCGCGCGGCTCGCTCGCCTATAAAAGATTTTGGCGCGCAAATTCCGATCCTTTTCTGCGCCGGCCGTCGAGACGAACACATCGCTGCCCTGTCGCTCCGTGCTCGAAGATCGAAGCTGAAAAACCTCGACGATAGTGATGCTGCATTGCCGGCGTCTTCACAATTATAAAATGTCCTTCTCGGGACAATCGAAAACTGCTCTTGTCAGAGCAATCAGCTGTTCTTATCAGAACAGCTGTTTCGTGAGGTCAATCACGTGTCTCCGTTTCTTGCTGAGACAAACCACACGTCAATCTTCTCTATACCTACAGGGCTCCCCTTCAAGTGAAACGTACCGGCAGGCGGATAGTGCGGCCTCGGCGAGTTTGGTTCCCAGCTGTAGGTATTTGATTGTTGGTCGTGTGTGGTCCATTTTGTTTCAGGTTGTCCGTTGTCGTTTGTTTCTGGCTCTGGCTATTGTTTTTTTTCTGGTTGTCTTGTTGCAATGTTGTACTCGATGAACTCGGTGTTGTAGTTACAGGTGTGCACGTAGTTGTAGGTATACTCGTAGTTGTAGGTATGTCTTCCTCGATGATCGTGTAGGCAGGCTTGAGTCGGTCGATTGAGACGTTCGTTTGACGGTTAGGTAGTTGCAGTGTGAAAACTTTGTCGTCTCTTTTCAGCACGCGGTATGGTCCGTCGTAAGGTGCTTGTAGCGGCTTTCTTACGGCGTCGACTCGTACAAACACTTGTTCGCAGGTCATGAGGTCACGATGTACGAATATCGGTCTCGTGTTGCTATGCGGCTGGCTCGGTGTAGGTTTCAAGCGTCGTATTGTGTCTCTCAGCTGATCGACGAAAGCGGAGTCCATAATGACGTCATCGTTCGTAGGTACAGCTGATAAGAAATCACCGGGTAATCGTACACTGCAGCCGTAAGTGAGTTGGGCTGCACTTACATCGGTGTCACTTCTTAGCGCGGCGCGTAGACCAAGTAGGACAGTAGGTATTTGCTCGATCCACGATGTTGTTGTTTGTAGTCTTGCCTTGAGTGCGGCCTTGAGACTTCGATGCCATCTCTCCAGAATCCCATTAGCGATCGGATGGTACGGTGTTGTACGGGTTCTTTCGATGCCGAGTAAGCGTGTGAGAGATGCAAATACTCGACTCTCGAATTGCCGTCCTTGGTCCGTAGTGATAGTAGCGGGGCAGCCGAAGCGGGAAATCCAACCGTCGTAAACAGTCTTGGCGACTTCTTCGGCGGTGATCTCGGTGAGTGGGATTGCTTCGGGCCATCGTGTTGCTCTGTCGATCATTGTGAGTAGGTATCGATGTCCACTTGCGGCGGTAGGTAGAGGTCCAACGATGTCGATGTGGATGTGATCGAATCGTTGAGTTGGCGGGAAACTTGATATCGGACTTGCGGTGTGGCGTTGAATCTTCGCGCGTTGGCAGTGTACGCATACTTTTGACCATGTACCTACGTCGGTATTTAACGAAGGCCAAAAGTAGCGTTGAGCGACTAGTTTTCTTGTTGTTCGAATTCCAGGATGACTGATGTTATGTACGGAGTCGAATGCGGCACGGCGGTATTGTTCGGGTACATAAGGGCGTAAATTGTCTGTCGTTGTTTCGCAGTACAATTTGACGTTGGTTCCGGGAATAGCGACTTGCTTCATAGATAGGTTGGTTTGCTGTGCGAGTGTTCGAATGGTGTTGCTGTCTCGTTCTTGCGCGTCGGCTAGTTCTTTGTAGTCAATCGGCGACGGGCAGGATATCGTTTCTATGCGGGATAGCGCGTCGGCGGCGGCGTTTTGTGACCCACTAACGTGACGTATATCGGTTGTAAATTCACTGATATACAACAGCTGACGGGTGCGGCGCGGCGACTCGTTGTTGGTGCTCGTTTTGGTGAACGCGAAGGTCAAGGGCTTGTGATCGGTGAATAAGATGAGTTCTCGTCCCTCGAACATCTTGCGGAAGTGTTTGGTACTCATGTACAATGCGAGTAGCTCTCGATCGTAAACACTGTAGCGAGTCTGTGCGTCGGAGAATTTCTTCGAAAAGTAGCAGAGTGGTTGCCAAGCGTTGTTTACAAACTGATTTAGCGATGCGCCTGCGGCCTTGTCACTAGCGTCCGAGAATATCGCGAGCGTCGACTGGTGACATGGATGAGCGAGTAAGGCGGCGTTTTTGATGCTGTCCTTACACGCGTCGAATGCGAGCGTTGCTTCGTCGTTCCAGCTGATTGGTGTCTTGTCCTTCTTCCGCGCGTTGTGTAGGTATTTACAGAGTGGAGCTTGAAGTATTGCGGCGTTCTTGATATTTTCGCGGTAAAAGTTTATCATTCCGAGAAATCGTCGTAACTCATCTATTGTTTGCGGTTTAGGGTAATCGACGATTGCTTCAACTTTTTCCTTAGGCGGCTGGATTCCGTCTTGGTTTACTTCGTAGCCGAGAAACTTCACCGATGGCTGGCCGAAGACACATTTGGCGGGGTTTATTGTGATGCCATACTCGTCGAGTCGTTGGAAGATGGTGTGCAGATGTCTTCGGTGCTCTTCTTCGGTTGTTGATGCGACTAGTAAGTCGTCGACGAATGGAAATACGTAGTCCAGGCCTCTTAGTACTTCGTGGATGAATCGTTGGAACGTTTGACCGGCATTCTTCAGTCCAGGACACATACGCGGGAATTCGTATAATCCGAAGGGAGTTATTATCGCTGATTTTTCGATGTCTTTCTCGCTGATGGGTAATTGCTGATAAGCACGGTTCAAATCGAGTGTCGAAAAAAATTTCTTGTCGGCGAGTTGGTAGGTAAAATCGCGTATCCGTGGTATGGGATAGCGATCGGGCTTGGTGATGGCATTGAGTCTTCGGTAATCGCCACATACACGCAGGTCTCCATTCTTCTTAGGTACTACGTGTAACGGTGAGGACCATGGACTCTTGCTGGGACGACATAAGCCTTGCTCCATCATGTTGGCAAATTCTTTCTTCACGAGCTCGTATCGATGTGGTGCGATGGGGCGTGGCCTGCAGTGAAGGGGCGGGCCAGTTGTTTCTATGAAGTGTTCGACGTTATGCTTCGGGCTAAGCTTCATAGATGTAAGTCGCGTAGTTCCAGGGTAATCGGCTAGTATATCGTGATACGACTGCTGCACGTCTATGCTGCGCACGGTAGGTATGTTAGCGGCGCAGAGTTGAGCGTTAGTCGTGAGTAGCGTCTTTCCGTCGATCAGTCGTCGATTCTTGATGTCCTCAATGATGTGGTGGAACTTGAGAAAGTCGGCTCCCAGGATAGGCTTCGATACGGCTGCGATGATGAATTTCCACTTGAATGCTCGTCGTAGGTTGAGATCGAGTTCGAGCGTTTTTTCACCGTAGGTAGGTATGACGGTGTTGTTAGCGGCGTAAAGTTGAAACGGGAGGGGCTGCTCTTGCGTGCCTTTTCTTCGTGGCAGCACGGATATGTTCGCTCCAGTGTCGACCAGGAAGGTAAGTTTGGATGTCTTGTCGGTCACGAAAAGGCGGTGAGATGTTTTGGTAACGCCGGTTTCCGCCGCTGCCAGCGTTACTTTTAGTTTTCCGACGGCGAGTTGATCGGCTTGAAATTGCACGGTGGCGTGCATTTATTCGCGTCCATGCCGAAGCGACGGTGGTAGTAGCAATATGGCATGGGCGAGTTGTTGCGGCTTCGGTCTTGCGATTGCGATGCGCTGCGAGGACGGGAACGTGACGGGAAACGGCGGTGAAATCGGCTGTTTCGACGATCGTTGTTTTCACGCGGCCTTGATCGTAGTTCGGCGACTTCGAGCGACAATCTTCTTATCTCGCCGATGAGATATTGTGTGTCGAGATGCGGATGTTGCTGGTAGGTAGCTTGTGACGGAGGTAGCAGCGGTGGCGGCTGTGTTGATGTTGACGGAATCGGAATGGGCGACGAAATGGCGGCGACGTGGGATGACGGCGTGTGCTCCATCATTTTGTCGGCGAGGAGAGCGAGGTCGTCGAGCGTAGTCTTGATTTTGAATGCTTCGCTGACGGTGAGTACGGATCTGACGTGTGGCGGTAAATGATCGAGCCACATCATTTGCATTGTGCTCTCGGGGAACTTCTCGCGGTTAAGATTCTGCATCTTGCGAAGTAACTGGCTAGGTTTCTGTTCGCCGAGCTCGACCTGTGACAGCAGTTTCTTTGCCTGGGCGCTGTTTGATTCCTCGTACAGCGAGATGAGACGATCCTTGATGGCCTGGTAGTAATTTTGTTCCGGCGGCGAGTAGATGAGATCTGCGATATTCTGGATGTCTTGCTTCTCGAGCTGTGCGATGACCATTTGTGCGAGCTGTGCTTGGCTTCTTTTCAGATCGGTGGTGGCGGCTTCGAAACTGCAGAACCATAATAGCGGCTGGTCGCGCCAAAACGGTGGTACACGGAGTGAGAGAGATATCGCGGACACGTCGTGGCTTGCTGCTAAATGTTGAGCTTCATGTTGATCGCCAGCGTTGGGTTGCGGAACGGGTATACCTCCCGAGTTGGCTCCATTTTCTCCGGCCATGCTTGAAATCTTGATGCTGGTTGCTTCTGTGCTCTTGAGTCGGCAGGTCACCACTTTAACAGAGGTTTGTGCAGGGAGTCTTGGCTGGAGACTTGTAGGTAGTTAAGTAAAACTCTGTTGTTAATTGTAGAATACTTGAAACTGGAATAATTTTATTTACAAATACGGCTAACTATATACAATAAAAAAGCTTACAACTAGTGACAGTTTTAAGCCGCAACAGTAACATGATTAGAGCGGGACGGATGCGCACGAGCGAGAGGGAGGTAGGCGGCGCGTGGCAACGCGCGCGGCTCGCTCGCCTATAAAAGATTTTGGCGCGCAAATTCCGATCCTTTTCTGCGCCGGCCGTCGAGACGAACACATCGCTGCCCTGTCGCTCCGTGCTCGAAGATCGAAGCTGAAAAACCTCGACGATAGTGATGCTGCATTGCCGGCGTCTTCACAATTATAAAATGTCCTTCTCGGGACAATCGAAAACTGCTCTTGTCAGAGCAATCAGCTGTTCTTATCAGAACAGCTGTTTCGTGAGGTCAATCACGTGTCTCCGTTTCTTGCTGAGACAAACCACACGTCAATCTTCTCTATACCTACACAACCAACGATAGTGTTTCACGAATGGAAAACCACCATTTACTTACTATGAAATTGGAGCATTAAATAAGTGAGACATCAATCAAAAACCCACTGTGCCGTGTCTAAAAGTAGTGATTAAGTGTCCCCAATAAACATAACCACACTAATGCCAACATTGGTTAACACAGCGATAAAATACAGGTTATAAAACTGAACAAGCCCATAAACTATTCATTATTGCTCAAAGAAGAAAGTCGAATGTTTTTTCAAAGCAATATTTTTCTAAACCCTTTTTCGTCTGCACCCTGTACATTCCATATGACCTGCATGAAATATTTGCACTCCGCTAGCCGCTGCGTTGGCAATCCTCTTTACCATATTGATTCCCGAGCGTTCAGTAAACCAGAAATACACCCTCAGGCTCCCTAACAAAGTGCAAAATCCTTTGCGCACACAAAAATTGTAGCAAACTGGCAGTGAAAGGCTTCTGGGATCCACAATTCCAACAACGGGTTGCTATTCAAATTGAAACCTCAACACTGGTGAATACGGTGTAAGTTTGAGCGGATTGGAGATATTGGATTCGTAGACAGCAGAACAAATAGAATAGCGTCGTTTTTTGTTAGGGTTGTTCCGGTATTGTGTCTACTGTATGTTTTATTCTAAACGGGATGCATTTTGAAAGTTTTCGCTAGCACTGGATCTTTGTTTAGTTAAACGAACATTTTATTGTCGGTCTCATGAAATGTTTGTTGGATTTCTTGTTTTATTCCCTAGAGCTTACAAAGCGTGAAACAATGGCTGTCTGGTGAACAGTAGAACAACTTAACTAGTATTCGATTTTACTGTTGCTAGATTTTTAAATGTTACCCATCTTGTTCGTTGTTATTCGAGTACTAAAACGTTTACCGTTAACCCGTTTGGTGCTTGTTACATAAAAATATATGTACTGGAATAAAATATGAATTGGCATGTAACCAATCTGTTATCTTAACACCAGTTCTCTTTTGTTTTTGGATGCCAGTTACCTATATTATTATGATGCACAAAAACTTCCAACCCCTAAACTAGGTGTGAACCTGTGTCTTAGGGGTTTATGTGGAGAGCAGTCTTCGCGTTCTGATTAGTATGCGAGATAGACCCTAGATATAGTAGTTCCAAAATGAAAATTTTCATTAAGATGATTAGACGGGTCTTTGCGGCTCTCTTTGGGGGAGGCCAATGTCCAGCAGTGGACGTCTTTCGGCTGATATGATAAGAATAAGAATAAGAATAAGAATAAGAATAATTTTATTGACATAATAACCTTAGTTGGTAAATACATTATGGTTGAGTCCTCCTATTAGGTATGGTGAACCTGTGTCAGGAGGCCTCGCTCTTCCGAACATAGTATATGACAAACCTAAAGTTAGTATGAATTTCCGACATTATGATTTTACCTTATATTACCTTATCAACTAACTTTCGTGTTTGTATGTGTGCGTGTGTGCATGCGTGTCCGTGTGTGTCCGTGTGTGTCCGTGTGTGTCCGTGTGTGTGTGTGTGTGTGTGTGTGTGTGTGTGTGTGTGTGTGTGTGTGTGTGAGAGAATGTGTGCTTGTGTCTGATGATGTGATGATGTGACGATATTATTATTATGCTATGATTTGTTTCCTTTTCAGTACTAATTACTTTTACACTTCAACATTTATGTATTATTATTGGGTAAGTATGTTTTCAGTATCATTATAAATATGATATATGATGATGCTGATGACGATGATTTTACAGAATATGTGCTTATGATCTATGCATACAAAGGCCTTTTAAAACGCATCTTTACTGAAAGAGATGCTTTTGTTTTGTACGAGTTTAAACAAAACAAACTCTATCATAATGAATAAAGTTTTTCTCAAACATGCAATGAAATACTGACGTTGTGTTCTTCATAATTGGCTTCGAAGTGCCGCGTAACGGCATTTCATACAAAATTGACAACCTAGGCCTGCAAGATGTTCTTTTTTAATTTCCATACCACAATATCACGGCATTACGCCATGAAATTGAAGTTTCTTGGAGGTTTTTTTAATTATTTCATTGCATGTTTGAGAAAAGCACATACCTTGGCGAGAAAAGGGGTTGCCAGAGTTAATGACCACACGTCGTAATTTTTGTAGCAGTTTCAGTGCACCGTACTGTTGTTAACGTAACGGAATTGGTATAAGCAATGCCAATCGTAACGTTGAAACCGACCCTAATTACCAACTCCCATACATCACACAATGCAGCGTATTGTAAGTGTTATACTCATAATGATGTTGATGTAGATATTTTATATCAGTATCCTTCCGATCCGAATCGAATTGTCGCTTTGTATACATAATACGTGTTAATTACGTTAGACAATGATTAGTGAAGATAAATAAACACAAATATAAGCTTAAATCGCGAACCGTACCTCAGTGATTGGCTCATCCTCAGCGGACCTCAAACGAGCTTCCTCATCCGAGTTAATGGGACTTGGTTAATTTTAAACTTGGCTTAATCTTCATAACTGTGGAATTTTCCTTCTTATCTTGAGATTTATTGGCTGTGCGATGTTGTTTACTTCAAAGAACGAGTTTATTGAACAAGATGTTTAATCGAGGGAATGTATTTTATGAAGAATCTCAAGTAACAATAAAAGGGAGCGTTACACAAAAGTGGGTCAACAATTTTATTAAATTATATATTATGGACAGTTAATATTATTTCATTTTTAGCGTGTTTTTAAGCTTGTATTTCACTTTGTGACGACCGCTTTGGCCTAGTTTGTAGTGACCCTGCCTACGAAGCAAGAGGTCCTGGGTTCGACTCCCGGTAAGGGCATTTATTTGTGTGATGAGCACGAATATTTGTTCCCGAGTCATGGACGTTTTCTATGTATTTAAGTATTTATTTATCTATATAGGAATGTTTATCGTCGTCTAGTACCCATAGTACAAGCTTTGCTTAGTTTGGGACTAGGTCGATTTGTATATGATTCTCCGCAAATATTTATTTATTTATTTATTTTTATTATTTTTCGTGTTTAGATGTTGTTCTTATTCGTTTCATTTCATTTTTAACTCCCGACGCAAAGAGAGAGGTAAGAGAGGAGGGGGAGGGGGGAGGGGGAGGGGGGGGGGGGAGAGGGATAAGTTTAATGTGTCTGTGTATCTGTATCGGTGTGTCTGTGTATCTGTGTATCTGTCTGTGGTAGCCACGACTCCCAAATGGATAAACCGATTTGAATGCGGTTTTTTTTTTGTCATAGATAATTTTATCTCGAGTGTTCTTAGCTATGTTTTATGAAAATCTGTTCAGCCGTTATTGAGATATTGTACTTTGAAATGAAAATGTCGGGGATTTTTCAACTTTTCTAATTCCATATTTCGTTATTACCCACCGTGCTCTCACCGAATGGACCCTGCGGACCAGCGCTGGCTGTAAAGCTAGCAGCATGCTGAGCTGAATCCATTGCGCGCTAAAGCCTAATGTGTTATTTATGTCTTTTATTATCTGTGCGTGTTTGTTACGAATAAATGTTTGAGTTTGTGTGTTCTACATTTGTCACTAGCTGTCAACTCTACGAATTCTCAAATCAATAAAGGGTCGGCAACGCACTTGTTGGTCTTCTTTAGTCACAAGCGTTCTTAGTAGGTAATAATTGCAACAATCCCCGTATAACTTTCATCATTATACTCAGACCATAGTAAACCAATAGTTATCCCGGGGCTATGATAACTTAGCTTAGCTAACTTAAACGTAGTCTCTCGATACTGTAACCGAACCGAATGGCTGTAACCAGCTACATTTAGGCACCCGTCTCACCGCTGACGAGTAAGCAACTAAGTAAGCGACTATTTTTTCGCTCTGCGATGCTCGCTTAGCGGTCAGAACACTGGCTAACACCCCGTTCACACTGCGTCCGTTTCCGTGTCCGGGAGGCATCCCTCTTTTTCTCGCTTGCGATGTTTCGCCCGAGTGCGAAAGAGACGGATGCCTCCCGGACACGGAAACGGACGCAGTGTGAACGGGGTGTAAGAGACTAAAGGCGGGTTGCACCAACTTACTATTACAGAAGGATCAACGTTAAATATTGCGCCGGCAGCTGTCATCCCATAGAAACTTTCCAAACATTCAGATTGTAACCAACTCCTCTTACGATTACATATGATTTGTTGCAACCCAACCATACTCCGTATGTCTAAGTGAGTGGTGCGGCTGATTGTCCATCGCACTCGTACAGTAGAATTATTTGGGGTTTACCACTGACAGATAGTTTGCCTTCATTTAATTTTCAACTTTAACCTCATACAAATTAAGTAGTGATTTCTAAATCGGTAGACGTAACACTATTCTGAAAATTGCTTTATTTGTATGACATTAAAGTTGAAAATTAAATGAAGGCAAACTATCTGTCAGTGGTTAACTAACAGTAATCGTACTGTACAGAGGCTCTAGTATAAGTTTTTTCCATACATATACGTTTTCGAATGCGTTTGCGTTTAGTTTCAATTTGTATGGCAACGCGAACAGCGCCTCTGGTGGTAACTATTAGGAACTAAAACAGCGAGTATAAAATTTTGCTGCTTACTAGTGAGCCCGCGTTATTTAAACTCTGTCGGCGCGTTTGAATATCGAATCGTATTTCTCTATGTTTTTGCGAGTATAAGTTGTTATTTTGACATTTGTGAACGTTTAGTAACGTAAACTTTAAAGTTCGGTTACTCACTTGGTGCTTGGGTGGTGAAAGAACGCGTTTTCGTTTTTTAATAGAGATTTTTGAGCGAATTGCGCGTTAAACATGTTCTCCCGACATTTCTTTGCCTGGAATATGTTAACGAGTGCTGAAACCCAAGACCGACGGAATCGTCTTCGCCGAAAACGATCATTTTTACGGACAGAATTCGATCCTTTAAAGGATCTAAGTGACGTGGAATTTAGGCTTCAATACCGCCTAAGCAAAGAGGCATTCTCGTTCCTCTGTAAGGAGCTTGAGGAATTGGCAGACTTGAAAGGAACCCAGCAAATAAGCTTGCAAGAAAAGGTTTGTGATCACGATCATGTACAATGTCTATGTGTTATGCTCACATTGTTACCTAGTGTGCATCACGGGCTTTTAAATATCATATTGATCGAACCAATGAAACATCGTATTTTTGCAGGTTCTAACTGCTTTATTTTTCTACGCATGTGGCTCCTATCAGCGACCTGTAGGTGTGGCCAAAAATGTGTGTCAAAAGTTATGCAGTATTCACATCCAGGAGGTAACCCAAGCCCTGATTAATCCAGCAATGTTGAACAAATACATAATGTTTCCAAAAACTCCTGCTGATAGGCAAGCTGTAAGTCAGAAGTAAGTCCAAGTTGATTTCTTTATTATAATTATAAGGTGACAAAGCGGAGCCAGGAGTATGATGACTTGTTAAAATACAAGTTTAATAAGTTTTACCTACATGTTTTGTGATGCAAGAGTAACTGTTGAGTGCTTTATTTATGAACAATAATAAAAATACTAACGATGTAGGTACTTACCTTAAAACTAATAAATTTGAATAAGCTTAACTTAACTTAGAATGCAAGTTTAACGTAAATACTTCCTTTCCGCGCGCGCCAAAAGACCAAACGGCCGATATTTCAACTTCGCGGTACAAAAGCCCTTAAGGTTTACACTCGCGCAACACGCGCCCTAAAGTCGCACGCTGCCGCCGCGGCGAACGAAACGATCCAGTCTCAGTCTAATGTCTATCGCTGAGCTAATTACAGAAGCGTATCGCCTAGATTTTACCACTGTTTTAAACCTATAATTACTTGTTTTCTTATTCAAGACCGAGCCTAAAGCCGGGGCTAATTAGTTTATGTGTTTAGTGTTCATAATAATAAGTTAATAGTATAACTAACTAAATAACCTAACCTAGGCAGTGCAGTTTTATACGAGACTCAAGATTAATAATCTCTGTTTCCCCATTTCGCGTCGTCTTATCATTTAAATATACGATAATTAAGTTTTAATTGCTATTTTCAGATTGTATGTTAAGTATGGTGTACCAGGCATTGTTGGATGTGTAGATGGCAGCCACTTTAAAATATTCACACCAGCCATGGAAGTAGAACACCTATTTTACTGCAGAAAACATTATCATTCCTTAAATGTTCAAATTGTAAGTGTTAAGAAGAAATCCATACAATATCCGATGTATGTTTATCTATTGTGAAAGTAAAATCCATCTCAAAATCAACAATATTTATTTTATAGGTTTGTGACAGTGAATACAGAATTCTGAGTGTGAACCCAAAATTTGGAGGTGCAAGCCATGATGCATTTGTGTGGGACAACAGTGAACTCAACCAATACATGCAGCACCTGCATCAGCAAGGAGAAGTCTGTTGGCTCTTAGGTAAATACTCATAATAATACATGATAATACTTAACATAGCAGGTATTATATTGTATGTTCCTATATAATGTTGTTAGTTTACATTATGTAATACATAGTAAATTAGGTAACTATTTAATGTTTAACAAAGACTAGTAATTTGTCTGTTTTCTTTATTTCTGTGTTGTAAATATCCCGCCCCATCAATGATTATTCTCTGTATGACTTGAACTTTGACCTGGTAGGTATTATGGCATTAAGTTCACCATTTACAAATAAATGTATACATGCAGAAAAGTACCCAATTTATTATAGATTGAATAAGTTGTGATTTTAATTCTAGGCGATTCTGGGTACCCGCAGCGTCCTTGGTTGATGACTCCTTTTCTGGTGGTGAACCCTGGCTCTCCAGCAGCTGTATATAACCAAAAACATAGGATGGCCAGAATCGTAATTGAAAACACTTTTGGCAGGTTTAAAAATCGGTGGCGGTGCTTGTCGAAGGACAGGGTCCTGCACTACAAACCTGCAAAGTGTGCACAAATAATTCAGGCTTGTTGCGTGCTTCATAACATAGCACTCGATTTTGGTGTTCCTGAACCTGAAGATAGAGGTAATAACAATCTACATATTAAATCTATAATCTTTCTATGTACCCATTGAGCGCATATGAATATTTCGGTTACTAATGCTGGCTCGTTTTGTTTTTCAGTTGAGACGGATCACCCCCAACCCCCCATGCAAGTCATTAATGAAGCAGGGAATGTTAATGATTTATTAAGAGGCAGGGCATACCGCGATCGATTAGTGTCAAGGCTGTAAAATAACGTAAAATTATTATTACCATACACAGGGTTTTATGGAATCCAATTTATGTCCATCTCTTTTTTATAGTATTAAGGAATTATTAGAATATAAAAAATGTATATGTAATAATAATATATAAGTACCACCTGTAATGGAATGTCAGTCTTCTTAATGTAATCTACAAATAAATGTACAATTGTAAACAATGACCTGTAATACCTTATTACCAATAAATGATGTCTATGTCTATTGTAAAAATCGTTAAAGAACAAAATTGGCTCTCATAAAAGACTGTGCCATTTACCTAATGTTAGGAGTTGTATTTATTTTAGGTAATTAATGTCAATTCAAATGAGATTCTTAAATTAAATAAAACATGTTTAAAACGTGCATATGTAATTTTATTTTGTTAAAATTATAATGGGACACTGAGCATAATTTTATTGTAGTAGTTTATAGAGTCAACAAAAAAATATACATTTCACATAGACACAGCTCTGTATGTCTGCCCATTATGAAGCCCTTTTCGAGCAAGTGTGATGAAAATAAAATTGCGAAAGAAAAGCTCGTGTGCAAGTGCATTGTTTCCTTAAATAAACAAGGCAACCAAAAAACTTTGACGAGCTGCGTCATTTCAAAGTTTTGCAGCCACAATTTTATTTAGGGAATCAATGGCGTGGATGCATATTTCCTGCCACTTTCTTTGAACATCTAGCTCCATTTGACGCACACGCAGCTTTTCTATCGCAATTTCATTTTCATCAGCCTGCTTTTGGCGGAGGAAATTGCGCCACTCCTCATCAGACTGCAGAAAGTGTTGCGCAGCTTCGTCTATATGAGACTGCGGTCTTGCCCCACGACGACGCCTAGGTGTCCCCACAGGCCTGCGCACACATTCCACGCGACGCCGTCGACCAGGAGTACGGCCTTGGTTTGCTGGACGCTCTTCGGGGGCTGGTGAGGGTCTGTGAGGAGTGTGAGGGCTCGCACGGGGCAGAGAGCGTGCGGGTGACGGCGAGCGAGCGGGTGGCTGCGAGGGAGCGGGTGCAGGGGAACTGAGCTCCACGCAAACTTCAGAAACTAAAAATAACATGAAGAGACAGTTAGCTCAAAAGATATGTTTGTCTTAGACAATTTAAATACCTACCTATGTAATGTCTATTCGAATACGTCACCACGGCTTTAAGTTTTTTAACTATAAAGCACGAGACTTTCAATCTGTTTAAAAACAAGTTACATACCTAGAATATTAAATGATGTGCCAGCATCAAATATGGATGGACTTGGCAATGTTTCTGTTCTGTTTTCGTCTTGTGTTTGATTGATGGGTGCCTGTCAAAAATTGAGATATTAAGAAGTTTGTAAAATTGTTTGTAAAGTTTGTAAGTGTAGACTAGTTTTTGTAACAGCAATCATTCTTGTAAGTTTTTCAGTAGGTAAATAAGTTATAAAGTACCACATTTATTTCCTATATACAAATGCAGACCTGAGAGTGCGAAACACCAGCTTCTTCGACGCCTGGTATGCCGGTAGCTGCTTGAACGCCGATGATGGCGAGGACTCTTTTTTCGACCTCGGTTAGGTGAGCGTTAAGCGCAGGACCGCCACCAGTACCGCAGATCGCCTTATTTATTTTGGCCGCTTTCTTTTTTGTGTTGTTCTTTAAATCGCTCCATACCTTTGAATGATATAAAAATGGGTTTAATTTAACCTTTAACATGCTAAAGGTATATTCATAAATCTCAATAAACAATCATGTATTACCGAGCGGTAACTATATAAGTACCACAGTTTGTATGTACTTGTAGGTACTACGTAGAATGCCCACTGAATTGAAAGAATAAACAAGATTTAACAATCAAATTAGCAGAAATTTCTGACCTTTTTCCACTTGTCTACAGTTTTAGTGTCGCCTGCTGGATCGCTGTTCAATAGGTTACACACAGTTTCCCACTTTTGAATAGACTGTATCCTGCCTGCCGCTTCCTTGGTTGGTTTATTTATGTCACCATTTCTGAAACCACCAAAAAACCATTCAAAGTTTTCCGATTGCCGTAACGTGAACTGTTTATTTCGCACAAAAAAATATTTTAGATAGAAAGGTTAATAGCAGCTACTTACTCTTCCATAAAGTTAACCAGCATTTCAAACTGGGTCGGACTGGTTCTCATTTTGACTATAAATATAGTTTAAGCTACCTACTTAAATTCTTGAATAAGTTCACCTTACTATAAAACTTGCTTTTACGCGCGCATATTTTTCGCAACTTGTGTTTGACAGATCCTTGAAATCTTATGTCCTTTTCACTCTTGCACTTACACATGAAACAACATGATAAGAAATATAACCCAAGCGAATCATGTAGTGCTTTCAATATATTTATACCATATAAATGAATTGTACTTCGTAATTTAGTGGCGTGTCATTCCAAGGCAGCCAACATCCGAAACAAAAGTAAACCAAAACGTTTGCGCCTAAACGTGAATTGAATCGAATAGTTTGTTCCAAGACATACTCGCATGCAATCAGAAAACGCATCGCCCGTAGTATGCTCGTTAAACGTGATCGAATAGTATTCGATTATTTTGCTTAAAACTTATACTAGAGCTTCAGTCGCGTATAATAGCTCAGTGACAAACCTATCACTAGCTCTTCGCTGCTCGCTACGGTGTGACAGGTGCCTAACCCGATATACTTAGCTATTCATAAACGACTTCCTAATCGTTTGAGATTGCACTACTAGTACGCTTTGCCTTTATATGGCAGCTGTATTATGTAATTGCAGTTCAGAGTGGATACTGGTCTATCTAGTGTACATACGTATAGCTTTGTGAAATGTAGTTGAGAACTCTCCGATGGGCAATTAATCTTAAAGTTGGGGGGTTTAATTTCAGCTATGTCCGGGTTAGGCTTGGATGGCTTGTTCCCGGATATGAAGCTGGATTTGGGTTGCAAGTCGAAAATGGGGGTGTTAGAACGTTAAGTAGTAAAGCTATTCGGTTATGATGCTTTTTCTTTGTTACATGCCATCATTATCATCATCAAATCAGCCGAAAGACGTCCATTGCTGGACAGTATTTATTTAATTACTACTAATGTCATGCTGATTATGCCAAATTATTAAGGGTCAATCAACTTACCCTTACATAATATAATCTTACCCTTTATAAATTACGAGTAAAGGCGACTGTCAAAATTCTTACCTGAAAGAAAAAAAACAAATATTATGTAAATTCGTATGAACAATTGGGTTATTCAACTTTTTTCTGTTAAAAACCTACAAAAATGTGTTTCCTTGGCACAGAAAGGAGTAACGTCATAATCAAAGCATAAACAAACATAAGGATCAAAATTAAATCCATGATTTTATTTGCCATAGTTATAGCCTAACATAATATTAGCTGTTTTTCTCAAAAACTGTAAGCTTTTCAATAATTAAACAAACTTTAACCGACCTACAGGGTTCTAAACAAAGTCTATTCAAATTGTCCTGAAAATATCACAGTTACAGAGAAAGATCACTTTTATGTCAAATATCGACTATGGCAAATACTAGATTTATGGCAAATTAAATTATGGATAAGAAAGATACCGGTATCAGACAATCATCTATTTTAAGATGCTGGCGCATTCTAATTCTCAATTGAATCGGGTTATGACCGGCTATTCCCGGCGGGCTGGGTATAAACGGATATCCGGTGAATCGATAGCAAAATGAGGTTATACATAATTAATATTATTTCCTGGAATCGTTTGGGTACTTGGAAAAGATTATCAAGTACGTAATTTGATGACAATATAGATACTTGCTTCTACCCGCGACTCCGTCCACGTGGAACTCGTTTATAAATATAGTAGCTCCATACAATCTTTTATCCCCCGTTGCAACCCCTCAGGGGGTGATTTCTGGGAAAAAACTATCCTCTGTCTTCCCCCGGCACTCAAATTATCTATATACCAAACGTTATCCAAATTGCGGACAGACAGACACACTTTCGCATTTATAATATTACTAGCGACCCGCCCCGGCTTCGCATGGGTACTAAATTATACATATAAACCTTTCTCTTGATTTACTCTATATATTAAAAAAAACCGCATCAAAATCCGTTGCGTAGTTTTAAAGATCTAAGCATACTAAGGGACAGACAGCGGGAAGCGACTTTGTTTTAGACTATGTAGTGATTATATTTAACCCCCTTAGGGATGTATTCTTCCAAAAGGCTAAAATATTTTGAAGTGAAAACTTCTTCAGCGGCGCTGAGCACTTTTTGGGATGGGGAAAAATTGTTAAATACGCGACAGATTTTTGTGACGTCAGATGTGAAGGAGGTCACAAACTTTTATATTTTGCTGCTAACCGATTCGACTTCATTCATATTCTGCAAATAAATTTGTAATTTTGTCCAAGCGTTCTTCACCGTTTTGCTATTGAGCAAATTCGAATAGTTCGAATTTGGATGTTATTCCTAAAGAGATAAAGCTTTGAAAAATATTTGGCAATGGCAAAAACAAATTGGTATTTTGTTTGCCGCCGCCGACGGGCGAGCCGGCCCGTCCGCCTAAATAATTGATAATTGTTTATAAATTTGCGTCAAATTCATTTTTAGGGTGACACCGTAAGATGTGTCACGTGACCTTATCGAAAAACTGTTACAATGTTATTGAGTTTTCACTTCTGCCGGCACTCTCGGAGTGCAACCCGGTCTTTTTTTTTGTATTCTTTTCTGATGCGAGATCTTTTCATAAAGTTTTAATTTTATAGCTCAAAAAAAGTTTTCCCCATACAAACTTTGCACCCCTATTTAACCCGCTTAGGGGTGGGTTTTTCTAAAAGCCTGCAAAAACTTTTCTTGTATAATAATAAGGACGAGTCAATACACAAAGTCTCAAGTCTCTCATTTAAAATTTTACTCCATCCCTATACGTACTTTTAACCTCTTTTTACACCCTCGAGGGTGGAAGTTTCAGAAATACCCTCTTAGTGGGTACTTACGTTATATAAACTACCTATTGTGAAAAGCTTTCTAGGTTCAACGGTTTGGGCTGGGCGTTGATTTAAGCGAGTCAGGCCTTTTACGTTTATATATATAGATTATCGGCCGTATTCATAAACGTCCTACAAGCCTGTTTTAACTAAAATGGCGTTAAAATTTGTTTATCCTTATCTACTTTGAAATTTGTGTTCGTAAGAAAGGGACATAGCACATTTTATTTAGCTGAGGCATTTTAAGTTTTATGAATAATAAATTAGATCTTTAATCGCAACTTCAAAAGTAAAAGTAGTTCATTTAAATTCAAATTCAAGAGTACTGAAAGGAGTAACAAATTCAAGAGAATGTGTACAGTTTTATCTAACCTCGTAAATCCCAAATGACGATTTTGTTAATTAGAAGTTCGAAACTCGATTTGAAATTGTACTTTCATAAGTACGTGGGAAAAATGAGAGGTTTAATATATTTTATTTATTTATCGTATGGCATTTTTGGTCACTGGATTACATGTTGCATTATAAGAAAGTAATAATAATAAAATTGACTAAAGATTTAGATTTGCCCTCTTCAAGTATTCTGTAGCAAGTTGGATAAGATGCCTGAGGTCCTCCATCCGCCCTGAAAATTTTGTTATCTCAACACACACCAAGAGGAGTCGCACCAACCCCATTTATGCCAGTGGTGGGCGCAGTTTCCAACGCCTGTTCTGATGCGGTTTAATTGGCACCACACCCTGCGCGGATGGTCGAAACCAGGTGGACGCGACCTAGGGTTCAACGAAAACAAGCGTTCATCTGGTTTATTTAATATATTACTTATTAGTTTCTCTGTGACTACCAAGCACTCCATTGAGCAAGGGCTACCAATCCAGAGATCGGATTGGTAGCCCTACGGCGAGAAAGGAAAAGGTAAAAAAAGCAATAATAAAACCACAATGTAAAGAATAAGGTTTCCCGTCACAACGAGTAATATTAACGTGGCACAATCCTAAAACAGACGTGGATTTAATTCGTTATTCGCCAGTCGACTCACGTATAAGTCCAGAAGCTCCGAATTGTGGAAAATTCGACAAAAGGGGGAAAGAGTAACAGTATGACATTTGAAGGATACTCGCAATATATCTGTATTAATTGTTTAGGATATTGCTCTCCTTTCATGTCTGTGTCGTTCTGCTTTGCCTGCCCGGTTTTTCAACCACAATATTTGCTACCAGAGTATGAGCGAAATGACAAAAACTTCTTTTGCCTCTAATAGTAAATGTGAAATGGCGGCACGAGCTTTCAGTAATGTTTTTCTATAGAATTCTTCAAGTTTTTCCGAACTAAAGGCAATGTTATAGCCACATCAAACCGTCACAGGCAACGAACCGGTTCGAAACAGTCTATATTAAAGGAATCCACACAAAGGCATTTCACGCGAATGTTACTAAAAAACCCCTTATTTATTATACGAGAACCTCAAAAACGTCCTATATGCATTGACTCCACACGGCATTTACGCCCTTCCTCTTCTTTGTTCAATATCTTCATAAGGTAACAAATGCTGTGAGGTACCTCGTGTAATAAGACCTTGTAGAATTGAGGAATCGTTGGAGAATAAAATAAATTGCGCGCGTTCCGTCACATAGACGTGTATGTAATTGAAAAATAAACCTTCGGAGGCTTCGGATCAAATATTCAGCGAGTAATCAGAATGTGCGTGAAAATGTAAACGTTTGGTTCAATGATGATTGAAAGCGGACTTAATGTCGAACATGCACCAGTTAAACCATTGCATGATTTAAGCAATAACCTATCATCACTTCAAGGCTTTACGGTAGCAAATCCCCAGGCAAAGGGATTCCTAGCGGCCGTGTTCGGTGTCCCTCTTCATAACATCTCAGTCGTACAGTCAAGGGCATATGGTACACCACAAAGTCTCAAAAATATGTAGGCATACCTTATTTCTGCAACAATAAGGTTGTTGTATACATACTTATGAAACTGAGTGAATACGTATTGGTGCCCTTGACTGTACTACCTTACTCTCACAAGCCTCCACACGCATATCTTATCCTACGCAAGACATATCGATATACCGTAGGCGGCAAAAACTGTTATCCCTACTTTCCGCTCGAGACTTCTCGAACTCGAGAAAGCTCGAGAAATTCGGCCTGAAACGAGAAAAAAATACCGGGACTGGAGAATTCTCGATCTCTTTCTTCGTCGCCCATATACAAACCCAAATCACAAAACGTTTCATTAAAAAAATATTTGACCCGTAGCAGGAAAAAAAAACAAAAAAGGAGAGGAGTTAAAACGTCATCTTTTTTTAGCATGGGAAAAAAATATTTTTTGTTCTGAAACCTATTGTGTGTGGTATCTAATGAAAGGGCTTACTAAGCCGATTCTTAAAATATATCAAAACATACTAAGTTTGGGCTTTTAAATTTGGGATTATAATAAAATACTAAATGTAAATATTTTCAAAATTGCTTTCTTGGGGTTGGATATGAGGCTATTTCAATATCACTTTAGGTATATTTTACAAATAATGATTCAACTGTATCATATCTGGAGGAGGAATGGTATTTATTTTTATTTATAACAAGTGACTGAAGTATAATGATGTGATATTTTTAGAATCGGCTTAGGACATCTTTCATTAGATGCCACACACGATAGGTTTCAGAACAAAAATGATTTTTTTCCCGTACTAAAAAAAGCTCTCCTTTTTTTTCGTGCTATGGGTCAAATTGATTCGTGTGGCCTAAAGATCAATCGCTCCGATTTTCATGCTTTTAACACCATTTGCAGCATATTTTTGCGTACCGCTAGGACTATCAATACTATCTATATTCCCTAATACGTGAGAAAATTACGTGTCAAATATATTGTCACATTTCCACCCATTTGCATACCACAATTGTATATAGTTCAGTCAACCAACAAACAATAGTACCTAGCGTCTCCACGATTATACCTCGATGTCGTACTAAATAGACGATAACTAGAGCGACATACCACAGACAATAGACCAGCCATTGTAAGGAATTGGAAATCGGCTCCAATCTTAGCCCACCCTGTTAAAGCAATACGAACCTTGACACAACCCTCTAAAGTTCGTTTCACGACTAGTCTTGTTTAAATCAAGTCCATTTACAAAGTAAATACAGTTTGCATAGAAGTTTTGGGACGTAATTTGGTCCAATTGTTGAGTTGGGTGTCAAAGTTTCGTCGAGAGGTGAGATTTAACTTAAAAACAAAGGAATGTTAACGCTTTATTAATTGTAGAATGTTATTTCAAATTACTGAACCGTTAATACGTACTTTAACACGATTGGTATTTAAGAGTCATTATTTTAGCTACACAAATTAAATAACAAAATCATTTGTGGGAATAACATCAATCTTGAGTTTATTCAAAGATCTATCATCCACTATGAGCGCTTTATCCATTTGAAGATTTTAGCGCTTTTTATATTGAAAAACACTTTATTGAAAAATGGGGTGTTGTTATTGCAATATCATGGTGTTGTCTCTTTAGATGTCAAACTTAAGCAACGTAAATTATATACGTATGTTAATCTTAACACATAATGAAGTAAATTTGCAAAGGCACTTTTACAAATCAAAATGTATATCAAAACAAGATTGCTTAAAGGGAAAATGCCAAAGTTAGTTATTTATTGTATACTAGCTTCCGCCCGCGACTTCATCTGCGTGGACCCGGGATAAAAACTATTCTTTATTTTAATCCAGGTTATAAACTATCTTCATACCAAATTTCATCTCAATCCGTTCAGCCATTTTTGCGTGAGTGTCGGTTTTCAGATTCCAGATCCCGTTCGGTCGGGTCGATCATAAAGGACAACATGTCTCGTTTTGAGCTGTCTTTAAAACGAAGCATTGGTCGCCCTTCTGGTCGTTTGGCATGGGCTATTTTGCTCAGAGCAAACCACACTTTACATTACAGACCAGTAAAGTCACCTCATAGAAATGTCATACTTCCCATACAATCAGATTTAACAGCATGTAACTTTTGAAATCTCTGAAAGTTTCTGTTATTTAACATTCGAATGTAAATCAAAAATGATGAAATATGCTTTACCAATTTCAGTTTAAACATTCCATCCAGTTCAGTTTAACCTTTGAGTTGTTATTGGAAATGTATTTACCATGTGACACAGAAACGCATTGCACCATACGAAATAATTACAGCTGAAAATTAAATGAATATGTAGACTTTAAACACAAAATCGTGGATTAAATCCACAATATGGAATGACTGCGTGCCGCTATTATTAGTACGAGTAGGTAAATATCTTATGTTGTTATGCTGATGGCAGAGTAAAACAAGTAGTTTCTCCTCACGCTTTAAATCAGGGATATTTGCAGTGTTAAAAACAAAACAAGCGTCTCACGAGCGCATAGATCGCCTGTCCTTATCACATGCATCGATGCTAGTTATATCGCGTTTGTGTCGGTGCAAAAAGACGTTGTGTGTAGCTGTGGAGAGAGTTTGGAAAGATAGGGCACAGCAAATATCATCACGCCATTCACGTTCCCATTTAGAGAAACTGAACTGGGACAATACCTCAGGAGATCACTGCCATAATAAACACATGGTCTGAATTTGTACTGTAGTCAATGGTAAGATCCCCCCTAAGGCGAGAAAGATGCCAGTTTGCCGTCGTGGATTGACTTATATCACGCGATTGCGATATTATGACGACAGCTTTAGCCTACTTGGTAGTGACCCTGCCTACGAGGCAAGAGGTCTTGGGTTCGAATCCCGGTAAGGGCATTTATTACATTACTGTGATGAGCAAGAATATTTGTTCAACTATTTCTTGTTGTTATTAGACGAGCTGTAGCCTAAGTAGTTGGTGATGGCCCTGCCTACGTAGCCGGAGGTCCCGGGTTCGTATCCCGGTAAGGGCATTTATTTGTGTGATGAGCACGAATATTTGTTCCAGAGTCATGGATGTTTTCTATGTATTTAAGTATTTGTTTATCTATATAAGTAGATTTATCGTGGTCTAGTTACAAGGTTTGCTACTAGACTAGGTCGATTTGTGTAAGATTGTCCGCGAAAGTAATTACTTATTTATTTATTCCAATGACGTCATGTGAGATACACTACTTCTATGAATTTACTTTAGCGATACAATATCCCAAAATTGCGTTACTGAGTCAGACGGGGTCAGAATTGCATCATTTATTCCGGCACCACAAATGACGGCTTCAATTATTTTGTCGCGTTTGCTATCGCATTTGCGTTCGATTTGTTATTTTAACGTGTACCTAGCTATAGCTTGACATTGATTTGTGGATTTCCGAGCTTAATGAGATACGTTGTTCAACTATTTTGATATTTATTTTTTATAATAAATATACTATCTGCCCTAGAGCTGCGGAGTGGCAAAAATTAAGAATGGCATGCTAAGATGGTTTGGGCCTGTAGAGGGGATGGATGAAAGAAGATAAGCAAGGAGAGTGCATGAGGGAAAAGTGGATGCACAAAAACACTTGGAAGGGGACGAATTCGACGAACTTTTTCGGACCAAATCGAAGAAATCCTGAAGAACCGAACCGACGAGCATGTATGAATGAAGCATGTCATGACAGTGAACGAAGGCTTGTCAAGATCGTAAAAAGTAGAAATCCGTGGTCTACTCCTCCAGGAAACGGGCGTGATTATATGAATGCATGGGCTACGATAAGTATTTAAGAGTGCAACCATTTTCATAAGTTTATATTCTGCGTCAATTCGTGAATTTTTGTTTGTTATGCAACTTATTTGTTGGGGCTGAGGTACAGAATCCTTATACCCTATCCTATGTCATTTCAACGATTCCGAGAAATCTAATGACACCTCAAATCTTGCTAAAAGGAGATATGCATACATAGTTACACTTGAAAATTATAATTTTCTTTGTGCCACAATCGGGTAAAAAGTGTATACTCTTACTTAATTTTCTCATGGCAGCGAACGAAAAACCATAGAAGTCTAAGTAGCGCCGCAAAATTGCCCCACAGAATGGTACTTGCCCTTATGCGGGGATGGGGACGGGGTGTCAAAACGGGACAAGGCAGCCGTTTGGTTCGAACATGCGTTTACCGGGTTTTAGGCACGTGATTGGGTAGAAATTTGTAAGGAGCTTGGATTCTACGGTTTTTTCGTTTGCTGGTTCATGGATATTTGTGCCTTGCAAGCAATTAGGCACGTGAGGCACGAGAGAGACTAATGTTACATATGTGCGAAACGCGATCATGTCAGCTATTAACACCTGCATTTCATCATACGTACCTTAGATTTGTAAACACTTACTTAGCTTTGAATACAATTGACCATTGACCTCTCCTTCTCATGTATTAAGTTCTGTTACGTTTAAGTTACAAATATAAGGTGCTAACAAATTAAGTACCAATATTTTAAGAGGTGTTACATTACATCAAAACAATTGACTTTAAATAGAAATTAAGAAAACTTTTCATATGATATTTTTGTTTTAATTTCCGGTACAAAATAAATAAATTAAAATTTCGACCAAACATAATCAGCCTGTGCATTCAACTGACGAGATTTTAAAACACTATCTGTCAAGTGAACATCGTCGTTTGTGACAAACGTCAATGATTGATTTTTGACTATCTCATTAACAGGGTGTTTTTACGCAATAACGTTGTATCCCTAATTATCTCCAAAAAGTGATACACAGTTTTAAATGTTTCATACTTAACTCTACTCCTAGAGACTAGTACTATCAGCTCTAAAAGTATTGGCACCTAATTTGTTAGCACCTTATATATGTTATATTTTTCGATCTGTATCTCTCTCTGGGTGCTCAGAAAACCAGCGCCTTTAGCACGTATTGCTGGTGGCATATGCTGAGTGGCATCCATTTTGGTGCATTTCAATTGTACCAACCCTCTCTATTTCTGTTTCTAAGCTGGTAATGTTAAACTAGAGCCAACATAATCCGAGTTTTAGTTTCAACCAGTTAAACTCACATTTAACTTGTGACAGGAATGTGTCCCGTGTGAAGCGCCGTCAAACATTCCTGTCCGGCTACGTTCTTGACACACGTTGGATGGAATTTAACCTTTGTGGATGAGGTAGGTTGGACTTTGGGTTCTGTGAGGTTCGTGTTTAGGAGCGGAAGAGCTATACTCGTACAGTATCGATGAGAACTTTTGAAGGGATCTGTTTGCATTAAATGTTTACTTTATCATCACTTTATTCAATACACGCCCAGCCTTTAAAAATTTTGTACGGTAAATTGTTATGTATCATGCACGGTATTTATAAAATACAACCAGTCTATACCCGATCGTCTTGTTTCATTGAAGCGCCGCCACGTGACAGTAATGATATCAAGTAATGAATTAAAACACCTGCGACACAACCAACATGGCTAAAGACGACAGCCAATACTCTCGATAAAAAACCAGCCAAGTGCGAGTTGGATTCGCGCACGAAGTGTTCCCGTACCATTATTTATTTATTTATTTATTTATTTAATCTTTATTGCACAAAAGAACAACTTATCGTACAAAAGGCGGACTTAATGCCGTAAGCATTCTCTACCAGTCAACCTTATCAATAAAAACGGCAAAAAAATCACGTTTGTTGTATGGGAGCCCCTTTAAATATTAATTTTATTCTGTTTTTTAGTATTTTTTGTTATAGCGGCAACAGAAATACATCATCTGTGAAAATTTCAACTGTCTAACTATCACGGTTCATGAGATACAGCCTGGTGACAGCCGGATAGACGGACGGACGGACGGACAGCGGAGCCTTAGTAATAGGGTCCCATTTTTACCCTTTGGGTACTTAACCCTAAAAAACAGACGTCTGGCTGTGGCAACGTAGCATCTGCGTGTGTGCACAAATACACATTAAATTTAATAAGCACCCCCGTTTTCATGGGGGTTAAAAATGAAATATACTATTCTATTTATATGTGGTCTTAAGCAAGGTTTTTACAATAATTACATAATAAGTAAAATATAAAAGTCATCATCCTCCTAGCGTTATTCCCGGTAGTGCCCCTAAAGGAGCCCGGGGTCCGCTTTGACACCTTAACCCAAGATTTGGCATAGGCACTAGTTTTACGAAAGCGACTGCCATCTGACCTTCCAACCCAGAGGGAAAACTAGACCTTATTGGGATTAGACCGGTTTCCTCACGATGTTTTCCTTCACCGAAAAGATAACGGTAAATATTCCGTACATAAGTTCCGAAAAACTCATTGGTACGTGCCGGGATTCGAACCCACGACCGCCGCTTAGCAGCCGCATGCCTGAACCACTAGGCTACCATAGCTCCATCAAAATATAAAACTATACATACAAAACAAACATTATTATAACAAAACATAATTATATTACATTTTCACTAAACGCCTAAAAACTGTTCGATACAATATAGCTTAAAAGCTGTATATAGGTTATTTTATTAGGAGTCTACACTCCTATTAAGCTTCTACTATTTAATGGGCCACAGCACGGTTATCACAAGACGGCGCACGAGCTATGTCGCGACGAAATAGACTATTCGTCTCTTTCTAATTGGAACACTTAGACAGAGACGAATAGTCTATGTAGCGACAAAATAGACTATTCGAATAGTCTATGTAGCGACGAAATAGACTGTTCGTCTCTTTCTAATTGGAACACTTAGAAAGAGACGAATAGTCTATGTAGCGACGAAATAGACTGTTCGTCTCTTTCTAATTGGAACACTTCGAAAAAGACGAATAGTCTATGTAGCGACGAAATAGACTGTTCGTCTCTTTCTAATTGGAACACTTCGAAAGAGACGTTTAGTCTATGTAGCGACGAAATAGACTATTCGTCTCTTTCTAATTGGAACACTTCGAAAGAGACGAATAGTCTATGACTAGCGACGAAATAGACTGTTCGTCTCTTTCTAATTGGAACACTTAGACAGAGACGAATAGTCTATGTAGCGACGAAATAAACTATTCGTCTCTTTCTAATTGGAACACTTCGAAAGAGACGACTAGTCTATGTAGCGACGAAATAGACTATTCGTCTCTTTCTAATTGGAACACTTCGAAAGATACGGATAGTATATCTCTCCGCGACACTACTCGCGTCTTGTGATACGAGTAGGCCCCCGTGCAGAGGGGTAATCAAATAAATAAAAATCCATACTTAATATTATAAATGCGAAAATGAATGTGTGTGTTTGTTTGTTTGTCCGTCTTTCACGGCAAAACGGAGCGACGAATTGACGTGATTTTTTAAGTGGAGAAAGTTGAAGGGATGGAGAGTGACATAGGATAGTTTTAATCCCCTAAGGGGGTGAAATGGGGACGTAAAAGTTTGTTTGTCGTTTGGCTGAAGCTAGTAAATAAATAAATAAATATTAGGGGACATTCTTACACAAATCGACCTAGTCCCATAGTAAGCTCAGTAAGGCTTGTTTTATGGATACTAGACGACGATATACAACGTGTTAATAAAATAACGCAAAACCTGAAAACTGTTTGTTCAGAATCGAGAGTAGAATGCAAAAAAAATAAAAAAAAAAATTTTTGACGAGATTTATTTTTTACATTTGTATGGAGCAGGTCGCCCCAGTCGGCCAACACTCCATACAAATGTAAAAAATAAGTCTTGTCAAAAAATTTATTTTTTATTTTTTTCGCATTCTATGCTCGATTCTGAACAAACTGTTTTCAGGTTTTGCGTTATTTTATTAACACGTTGTATATAATTGCATAACTTTTCGGAACGTTAGGTCAACTAAACTGTCATTTACTAATACAAAACTAACGTTTGATCTACCAGCTGCACGGCTATCACGCGACAGTGCGCGAACTCTCTCGATTTTTCTCGCACTATCCGTCTCTCTCTTATTAGAACACTTAGAAAGAGAGGTATAGTGCGAGAAAAATCGAGAGAGCTCGCGCGCCGTCTTGCTGGTCTATTTGAGCCTTTGAAACGTACGGAGATCCATACTAATATTATAAATGCGAAAGTGTGTGTGTTTGTTTGTTTGTTTGTCCGTCTTTCACGGCAAAACGGAGCGACGAATTGACGTGATTTTTTAAGTGGAGATAGTTGAAGGGATGGAGATTAACATAGGATAGTTTTTATCCCCGTAATCATCCCTTAAGGGGGTGAAATGGGGGGTAAAAGTTTGTATGGAGCTGCGATAAAATCGAGTTCCACGCGGACGGAGTCGCGGGCAGAAGCTAGTAATATATAAAGGCAATCTGTTATTATTTCTCCATAGCCATCAATAACAGAACATTACTATTCCACTATCCAAGTCGATTGATCTTGTTGAAACCTGAGTCAATATCTGTGTTACACCTACGACTAAGTATGATTGAGCATATGCTGTTTGTTTACCCTGGATGCGTTATGGAATTGAATTACTGTTGGATATTGAGAGATATTAGGTAAACAGGGAATATCCTACTAATAATATCAATGCGAAAGTTTGGCTGTTTGGATGTTCGGATGTTCAGATGTTTGGATGTTTGTTACTCAAACACGCTTAAACGGCTAAACCGATTTTGATGAGATTTTTCGGTCAAGTAAAACATCGTGAGGAAACCGGCTTAGTTCCAATAAGGTCAAGTGTTCTTCTAGGAACCCTCTAGAAACCTCAACTCTCATGCACACAACTTACGTCATCGCAATAAAAAAATTGTTCAAGCCGTTCCCGCCAAACTAACAATGTTCAGTAAAGACACTTACGCAATGTCCATAAGAATATACAATAAAATCCCGCAGCTTATAAGAAACGAAGTTACATATAACACCTTTGTTAATAAACTTAAAACTTACCTCCTAACTGAAAGCTCATACTCTCTACAAGAGTTCATGGACCATTAAATTTTTACAATTTTGTAAAAATTATAAATACAAATAATTGTATGTTATTATCTAATGTGAAGATTTTATAAAAATATAACATGTTGATTTTATAAATATATGTACGTTTAGGTTAGTTTAGTATTTTAGTATGATGCTACACCCTAGTGGTCCATGTCTGTACTGGTTAGACTTAAGAACATCCTGTAAATACCATGGTTGCAGCGAATAAATGACTATGAATATGAATAGGTCGGAAGGTCAGATGGCAGTCGCTTTTGTAAAACTAGTGCCTATGCTAAATCTATGGGATTAGGTGCCAAAGCGGACCACAGGCTCCTTTAGGTCAGAACCGGGAATGACGCTAGGAGGAGGATGATTAGGGAAACAGGGAGGTGGCAAGAGTCAAGTTTTGGTTTCGCAATATATAGAAAATAAATTATGCGTATAGAAAATTTAAATAGTATAGTACATTGTTGTAAAGGCTAGAAAGTAGGCAATAGATGGACGAGTGTGTTCGAGGTCCGAGCCGCAGGAGACGAGTCCATCTATTGCACTTTTGGCCGAGACATTACATAGTGCTTTTCACGCCTACTGCGAGGAAATTGCAAATAATTATAATTATAAGTCAAAATGAAGTACCTAATTAAAGATCACAATATGAAACAGCAGCAGCAGCTCGCCGGGCCGACCGCGCACTGCCCTCCACTCCACACGCGAGCGGGCGCAGTCGCGGGCGGGGCGGAGGCAGGGGCGGGGAGCTGTGATTGTTCGAATCGCTGTTCAAACTGGACTACAAAAACATTGTTGGACAGTTTGAACTCATAGATGGCCTGTTCGTGCGACGTCCAACTAACCCCAGCTTTGAAGCCTGAATTCTAACCATCTTTTGCCACATTTCCGAGCAGTGGCGTGAAAAAGAGGTTTATCACAGAATCGAATTGCAAAATCATGAGAAGCAAATGCATCATGCATCTTGATTGCAAAAGCAGTACTTACTGGACTAACTAGCTAACAAAAGAAGCCACGACACGATTGCTTACAATTTTATTTATAGTATCTCCTTTTTTACAACGGCCGTCTCAAACAATACATTATCAAACGGCGACATTTGTCATCATCATCATCATCATCATCATCATCATCATCATCATCATCATCATGATCATAGGCATTTACATCTATTTTAGGCGAATTAAGCATTGCAGTGGAGATATCGTTTTTGATGACTTTGAAGACCGATACGAGACAGGCATATTCTCCACATTTCTGGCAAATAAAATCATGCCAGGGGCTCTGGGCTCCATCTGTCGTCTACGCATGTCATACCATGTAGGTATAATAAATTCTAATAATATTACTTCGGGGGCTAATCTTATTTCCATCTCTACCAACGTATGTTACAAAATAAAACCATTCAACAATGGAAATGACTTCACCAACATTTTCAATTACAAACGTTCCTCGTTTGTTTGAATGATAAAATATGGTTCGGACGTCGCTCGCAGGGAGATTGTCGGCGCGGTCAGTCGAGCGTGGCACGCAGAGGAACGGACCGATGGTTCTTTTTTGGCGGAAAACGCTTGTTCCGGAGCGATGACAGTTTTGATGACGTACTTCAAGTGATAGCGAACAATTTTGCAGACCTTCAAAATATTACACTTCTTTTTGCTGTCTTATGTATCAGCTCACTGAAGTTATTGTTGTACTTTATTTTAGTTTTACCGTGCTCGATTACTTTTTTTTACTTAAAACTAACTGATTGTCATAAACTAAAAATCGAATTTCTAAAATTATTGCATCGTTATATTTTTAACGTCAAAAATTTTACAGGTTTGGTATATCATTGAGTTGCTATATATATTATATATATATATAACTATACAATAAATAAGTATGGTTCGGACTTCTCTCTTAGGGTGATTGTCGTCAAGCGCGGTCAGTCGAGCGTGGAACACAGAGTAACGGACCGCTGGTTGTATTCGGGCGGAAAACGCTTGTTTCGAAGCGATGACAGTTCGGAAATCGGAATATGTTGGAAGAGTTTGGATGATGGTTTTCATGTGATAGCGTACAATTTTGCAGACAAACCTTCAACTATCTATCAATATCTCGACTACTTTTTGCTGCGTTTATGTCAGCTTACTAAAACTTACGAAGAATTACGATAAATTTCGCTTTTTTAATTTTTACGATGATCCCAACTTAAATAAAAGTTAATTAAGAACAAGTTTCATGTGTTAGTGGTTTAATTTTATAGATTAACTAGCTTCCGCCCGCAACTTCGTCTGCGTGGACCCGGAATTAAAACTACCCTTTATTTTAATCCAGCCTACAGACTATCTTCGAGCAAAATATCATCGAAATCGGTTGAGCCGTTTAACCGTGTAAACGTTTAACTTTCGCATTTATAATAGAATATTATATTATATACTAGGATTGATATCGATGCTCTTGTTGGCTAAATATATTCAGACAAACATCATAATATTATAAACGATATGATACAGAGAAAGAATATAATGGAAAAATAAACCATCTTCGTCTGTAGCCCCCGACAGGAAAAGTGAAAAGGGTATCATAATATTATATTTGTATTTTTAACTCCCGGCGCAAACGACGAGTGGTATTTAGTTTAGCATGCGATTCTGTTTGTGGCATGGTAACTCCCAAACGATGATTTGACTGCGGTTTTTTATCGAAAGTTTCGTCTGTTTAGACGGTTTAGCTATGTTTACTGTGACTCCCGACAAAAGTTTTAAATATGTAACGTATGTAGTTGTTACTACAAATGTTAAAAAGAGCACTAATTACTTCTAAACGCAAACACTTCATCCAAAGCGCCAGCATATCTGTCACAAGAACTATTAAAGTTTTCATTCGTTCACGCTGTAAATGCCACCTCTAATGTGCCACGAAGGCACTCGATCATCTCGCAACTGAGCGGTTTGCTAGAGGAGTGTCACCGCTGTTTATTGATTGAGCTGTTGCTGGTCACGGATTAAAGTGAATTGATAGGGGCATTC
The DNA here is from genome assembly GCA_947578815.1 of Epinotia ramella. Lineage (NCBI taxonomy): Eukaryota > Metazoa > Arthropoda > Insecta > Lepidoptera > Tortricidae > Epinotia > Epinotia ramella. The sequence goes on from OX388221.1 coordinate 2,937,503, forward strand.
CTGTAGAAGTTGTTCGATAGCATGCATGGCTAGTTTCAAAATAGGTGAACGATTATATTACCATATTATAAGTTACATCGCTAGCAGTAAGCACTAAATATCCAAATAAACTATATACTCAGGGTTCAGACGGAACAGAGAACGATTCGGATATGGCCTCGGCGTAAAAATTATAAGGAAAATCTTATTTTAAATGTAAAACCAATCAGTTTTTATAACAAAGGCATGAGAAAAATCTATTACAGATCCCACCGAGCTTTCAAAACGTGCGGTCGTCTGTAGTTTGAAAAATGTCGTAACGTTCTTTTACATCGGAAAACTGTTTTGTTATTAATACATGAGACAAGGACTGTTCGTTAACTTTCCGACGAACACGTTTATTAACTAACTCGTATATCTCTTCATTAATGAAGATAATCATTGCGCAAATGTAGTAATCTGTGATTAGCCGAGCCAATTACTGATGCTCAGTGAAGTAGTGGTTTGTGAGAGTAGTGTTGTGACTTTTTTGAATAATTTAAGACCATTGTGTGAGTATTAGTACCATTATGCCAAAAATCATGTTTCGCTATTCGAATTTGTATTTTTCAGGTTATAATAGTAACCTAATTCGGAATTTTGAAATGTCAATCAATCAATCAATCAAGCGTTTATTGCACCATGGTAAAACAAATACAGTTCTTACATGTATATAGCTCAAAAGAACAACAACAACACAGAACAATGATGGACGGTTTGCTTTGGAGTTTTTCTGTGTTCCCTATATAAGTACTGTTTCTGTCTCGATGAGCAGCAATATAGTAGCTTAAATCATTTAACACGCATAGAGACAAGGTCTATAAAATGGTGGGAACATATTTCCCAATGACTTTTAAAGTGTAACACACGCTGTTGGTACTTCTTTCAGATGTGTTATAACAAAACAGCTATTAGGATACTGGTTCTACGGCACATTTTTTGAGTAGTGACTTCGCTGTATGCTGAATCATTTAGAGCGTCTATCTGGACTATTCTCATTGTTGTACGCACTGACACCGCTATGGATATCACTACGGTGAATGCAATTATAAATCGCGAATGAAATTGAGTTAATTGCGTATCTAAAATTAATAATAAATTAGGATATTTTTATAAATAAAGCATACAATTCCAGATATAATGGTGACATCTACGACACTGGCAGTATGCACAAAAACGAGAAAAGCTCACCTGTGGTTCGTCGCTTTCACGCTTACTCGCTGTGTTTTATTTCGGCGTTTTTAGAGCAATAGTGTTCCCGCTGTATACAGTAAGCTGTGGCTGGTCAGCGAGCTGTAAAGCTGTCAGTTGCATGCTGATTGATTTAGAACGCTAGTTGCGTAGTGGTTTTTGATTGAATTTCGGGGGAGTGGAATATTTGTCAGTGCTGTGACATGGAGTGTAGACAGGCTTTGATAATCGATGGACTTATTCGTATTCATCAAATAAATTTTTCGCCTTATGAGGATCACAATAAGAATCAAACATTTAGGGTGATTAATTGATTAGCTATCCACTACCGGGCGTATCGTTGCCATTTTATCACAACTTATCGTTGTCGATAACACATCCGTCACTCTCACAATTGCATACGTACTTATCCATGGCAATAAGTGGATACTCGCTTGTATTCGTAACACACTAACAATCAGATTGAAAGAAAACGGTTAAACTATGCCGTGTCTCGAAATGCACCCATCTCAGCACGGTTACAATGCAATTCGCGTGGAAAAAGTGATCTTTGACGCCGCCGATACCTATCGACTTATGCGTATATTTAGATTATGTCATGGTCTCGTTTCTTCATTTTCTCTCTTTTGCTTCAATTCACTTCTTTTTATTATTACCAACATATCGAAGAATATTTTGTAGATTTAATTTGCTGAAATCCATTTGAAATAAAGGCAAAATCCCTGCAGATTATTAAGCAAATGTACTCAATACTTAACCGTCTTATACCCGTTAGAAGGTTAAGTAATTACAAACTAAACTAATAAATCTTGAACAAAACATGGTTCGCAAGACAAGTGAAATTCATAAACTTATGGCCGCGGAAAAAATACTTTCCTAATTATATTGTAGACCTCACTTTGGTTTCTATATTACTTCCGCATTCCGTGTGCGGGCGTTCATTTATTTACACACGCTATAGCTCGGTCGCGGAGCGAAAAACATTCAAACGCGAACACAAAATATCTGGTCAGACAGAGTGATCAAAAATATGTATAAATGAACTCAAAATATTGTTAAAGGTTAATAGTAGGGCAGTTTCAGGTGATAATGTGGACACGCTGGACAAAAGCACCAATTTTTTTTCAGGTACTTGTTAGGTCCATAGCTTTAAGTTTTTGATAGGAACCAACTCCGCAGTAGGCCATCTTGAATTTTATGACGGCCATTTTGAATGATATCACAAACTTAGATGTCTGATGCTACTTGTGTTAGCAACTTCGCGGTGTCGCATCTCGCACAAATAGTCCTAGCGGCACACCCCGAATTTCTGTAAAAAGCTGCAAATCGTGTTAAAAGCATGAAAATTGGAACGATTGATCTTTAGGCCACACAAATCAATTTGACCCGTAGCACGAAAAAAAAAACAAAAAAGGAGAGGAGTTATAACGTTATTTTTTTAAGTATGAGAAAAAAAAAAAACCGGCCAAGGCGAGTCCGACTCGCCCACGAAGGGTTCCGTACCATTATCTATAAAAACAGTAAAAAAAAAAACTGTATGGGAGGCCCTTAAATATTTATTTTATTTTGTTTTTAGTATTTGTTGTTATAGCGGCAACAGAAATACATAATTTGTGAAAATTTCATCTGTCTAGCCATCGCGGTTCTTAAGATACAGCCTGAAAAAAAAACGATTGTTTATCGGAGCCCCCTTAAAAATTTATTTTATTTTGTTTTTAGTATTTTATTGTTATAGCGGCAACAGAAATACATCATCTGTGAAAATTTACTGAACCCATACATCAACTGTCTAGCTATCGCGGTTCTTCAGATACAGCCTGGTGACAGACAGACAGACGGACAGCGAAGTCTTTGTAATAGGGTCCCGTTTTTACCCTTTGCCTACGGAACCCTAAAAATGATCTAAAACTTATCGTGTGTGGTATCGAATGAAAGGGCTTACTAAGCCGATTCTAAAAATATATCACATCATTATATTTCAGTCACTTGTTTCAAATAAAAATAAAAATAATTTTCAAAACATACCAAGTTTCGGCTCCTCCAATGAAACGGCTGAATCATTATTTGTAAAATATACCTAAAATTATATGTAATAGCTTCATATACAACCCTGAGAAAGCAATTCTGAAAATATTTACATTTAGTATTTTTATATAATTTTTAAAAATTACAAACTATGATAAAATCATATTTAGTTGAAAATGTATAAAAAAATAATTTTTTCTCAAACATGCTCGGAAATGTACGCGTTAATATCACGAAATGAAGACGTGAAGTTTCTTGTTTATGGCTCCCTACATTACTTCTTGGCCTTACGCCAAGAAGTAATGTATGAAAACCCTAAGTAAAACCATTATTGTCCGCTACTCTAACTTTTTAAATTTGCTTACTAATATTAAACTGACAAAGGAAAATTTACATACTGCCAACCACCACTAGACACTGTAAGCATACTTGCTTCATAGAAAAAATAAAAAATAATCTATGGTACTATACTTTATGTGCGGTTAAACATGGTGCTCGAACGGCTTGTTCAAATGGCATGTTTAAAAAATAAAAAAGGCGCAAATTACCTATTATTTAATTGATTACCTTGTATTTATTTTAATTTTAATATTTCCTCACATCGTTAGAGAAAAGTACTATACAATCCTCGGCCGGAACAGGGATTGCTGGACTCGTTGTATTCGGCCTCGTCCGTCTACCCCAATCTCGTCCAGCAATCCCTTACTTCACGGCCTCTGCAGTAATCTACTATTAGACACTGAGGATGATAAATACTCGTACTAATGTGAGAGGAGTTTTCAATAATATTAATATTATACAGAGAAAGAATATAATGGAAAAATAAACCATCTTCGTCTGTAGAAAAAATATTAAATAATTTGTTTCGTGATAAGGGTATAATATTAATATTATTTATAAATATTAACATATTAATATTACATTTTTAAATAAAGAAAAAAATTAAAAATTTAATGCTCCGAGCCGGATTCGAACCGGCGACCACAGGCATTCATGGCCCGTCGCGACTAACCAACTGAGCTATCGGAACAATCCGGTTCGGGCACCAAATACTTCAATCAGTTCCTTCCTACAACGCCTTAGGGAGGCGTGTAGCGACATCTACCAGAAGACTTAAGCTTCTTAACGGCACCAACGTCTCAAATTATATTGAGAAATCGTCAGTAACGATGCGCCACCCCATACTAAATTAATTTGGTATTAAGCAGTTACGGTGCTAACGAAATATTACATTTTTAAATAAAGGAAAAATTTAATATTTAATAAAGCTTTATACAAAATTAACATATTAATATTATTTATTAATATTAACATATTTATTTTTACACAGGCTTTGGGGAAGCGTTTGCGAGATAGGGGTTGCGATCCAAGATCTGGTGCGTACCTGGTTGAACGTATCTCGTTGGCTGTCGTATCGTGGCAATGCGACGAGTATTTTTGGGACGTTTGTGCCAGGTACGTATCACGCAGGACGATATGGTTGGATCTAGGTTATGTGGATGAATAATTGATTATGTATTATAGTTTTATTTGACGATGCGTGTTGCGGATTGTGTGTTGTATTTATAGTGTACTGACGAAACCTGTGGTGGGAGCTTTATCTGTGGAATGACGAAACCTGCGCTGTGGATGTTGATGGTATGTAGTGGTTCAGTTTTTATAATTTTTTTGTGTTTTTCTCCTGAACAAAAATTTTACACTAATGCTAGGTCGAGGACTAGGAAGTTTACCTGACATATATGACCTCCACTATGCAATGCAATTAAATCATCAATCAGAACCGAGAAAATGGCGCAGTCTCGTGTCGGAGGCCAAGATTAATTTTGGGTCGCTGAGCCAACAGAGTAAGTAAAAATGCAATACAAAGTGACGAACAAAAGCAGATCTAGAATGCATCTAATTAAACCAAGCTCTCTAACCCAGACACATTATTTGCTTTGCTAATTGCTTAACCATCTCAAAGCACTGTAAAATCGCACGCGGCACGAGACGTCGTAGCGGCGAACTGTCTAGCTCACAAAGGGGATAAGTTTCCTGCGTATTGCGGTGGCAGATAAGCGGTCGAGTGTACTAGAGGGCCGAATATTGTCTGGTAAGTATTATATTGTCTGTTCTGTTACAAATGTGGATTTAATCTAATTCGCTAAATTCCTATTTTTCATTATGCCATGCCAGTTGAGCAATTTTTAACTACACTGCACCCGACCGAGCGGGTTTCTGGCACTGACAGGGTTAAAATGAAGAGGGCTGTCCAAATAATCTCTCAGGTTACAAACATATCCTTTAAGTTAGTATTAGTTTATCGGATCCACTGGAAATCAGCGACGTTACACTCGGTGTCTTGACTCATGCTGAGTGGAGTTTTTTTTGAAACAACACTATATTCCATTTCTTGATTTCAACCGTATGTGATGTTTATGTCTGTTGTTGTTCCAAAGTACATACAATACATACATTTTCCCAAAAGGTGTAGGCAGAGCACATGCAACTTATGTTATGCGTGTTCCAAAGTAAACTTATTCTATTCTATTATAATCTAAATAAACGCGAAAACAAAGTTACAGTCTAAAAACATGTTAGCAGCAGAATTATGGTAATATTGAACTCGGCGTTGGTTCCGCCAAGGGTGACTTGTTTTGGCAGCCACGCGATTAGCATTACGACGAGACAAGAGAATTATTCCGGACAGCTTAGCGATACTAATGCGATATATTATAAAAATAAAGAGACCTTACAAAAGAATATAAAAGAAATATAAAGAAAAATAGAAAAATAAGCAGAGATGGGCTGATTATGGATTTGGCCGACTAGCAGACTAATCGGCGCTGAGGCGACCGACTAGCCGCTGACTATTCACCGACTTTAAAGTAGGCCTTATAGTCGGCTTTGTCGCCTAGTTGTTACATCTCTAAATATTCTTACTTACTTACTCCTCTGGCGCAACGACCCAAAGTGTGTCTCGGCCTCTAATACGAGTGCACGCCACTGATCCCGACCTTGAGTGGTTTTTCGCCAATCGCTAGCTTGGAGCTCGCGAAGATCCGCATCCACTACATCAACCAACCGATATCTGGGGCGACCAACCGGACGTCTTCCTATAGGGCTATCCACGTAGGCTTTTATAGCTGCTCGATCGTATATCTAATTATTCTAGATCACGAAAATAAAAAGTTGTTATTTCTATTTGATGATTGTTTGCCGTATTTCAGCCAAATATTTGAAACACATTAGCAGTGTTTTTTTGCAGTAAGTTATTAGGTCGAGTATCCAGTATATATTGCCGACTAGCCGCCGACTGCCGACTATAAATGTGGCCGGATAGTCGGCTTTCCCGACTACTCGGTACATCTCTATAGATAAGTAATACACCTCTAACTTGCTTCATAGCTTGCGAGACTCAGTGGTTTCACACATTAGTGGTAGGTGATATCAAAATCCAGCTGATTGTTTCGTCGGCATTCCGATTGCTGCGCATATACAGTGGACGTACTGCCTACACAGGTGGGGGGTTAGGTGGACTGATGACCTGGTAAAGGTTGCGGGAGTTCGCTGTATGCGGTGGCGCAGGACCGGTCATTGTGGCTCTCTTTGGGAAGGACTATGTCCAGCAGTGGACGTCTTTCGTCTGATATGATGATGATGACTGCCTGCACACGGCCATAGGCTACGGTGACCGCTTATCATAAGGCGGGCCATACGCTTGAGTTGCGTTTGATGAAGTACATGCAAAGCGTGCGATGCGTTATATTTTGTTTTTTGACATTAGATTGTTTTTGTAGAAACACACTAGTATTTTCTATACAATTTTTACTTCATATAAAATTATATTTTATTTTTTATGTTTCATAAATTACTTAAAAAAAAAAACTGACGATTTGAAAGTGCTTGTTACTAGGCCTACTTGAATAAAGATCATTTTGAGTTTGAGTTTGATGCGGAACTGTGGAGCTTGAGGTGGATAACTCCATTTTTGTTTTCGTTTGGTATTTATTTAAGTAACAATTTCTTACTTAAATAAATGTGTATTGTACTTAGATTGCACTTCGTTCTGGCCATTAACAGATCAACTTGTCTTAAGTTAAATATGTTAAAGCTTTTAAGATTTAATTTAATCATTCATATTTATTTTTGTTCTAAATTTAGTACTAATCGTAGGTATAAGGACTTAAAATAATATTGTTGTGTAACTTGTTCGTGATCTTACTGAAACTTAGTCTTAGTTATGTACTCATTATTTGTCGTACAATATCCGATAATAATACTGTTAAACACAACTTTGAATTAATGTTCTAATATGTATGATGTGGATGTGCTTGAATAAATGAATAAAGATATAAAACAAATATGCTTTTAATTAAATTCATAATACTACAGCCCGAAAACAATTAATAAATGCGGTCCCGGCCCAGAATACTCGCCCGAGCGAAAGGCGCGTAAGTAATTCGATTTAGAATAATATTCATTTCTATTTTGTTTTGAAGCACAAATTTCAATTTTTTGAAGTGAAAACTTCTTTAGCGGCGCTGTGCACTTTTTGTGATGGGGAAAATTGTTAAACTCGCCACAGGTCAGGTGACCGTAGGATGTCACGTGACCGTGAGATTCGAGAGATACTTGCACCAGGTCACGTGACCGTAAGATTCGACAGATTGAAAATTGGTAAGACGGACACGTGACCTGATCGAAAAACTGTTACAATGTCATTGAGTTTTCCCTTCTGCCGGCACTCCCGGAGTGCAACCCGGTCTTTTTTTTAAGTCTTTAGAACTATAAATATACTTTCTTCTCGTTTTCTATAATAATATTACGAGTGATAAAACTTTAAGAGTAAATCTAGGTACTATTAAATTTTGTACTATAGGTATTAGACGGCGATAAAAGTATATGTTTATCGCCGTTTAGTAGGTAAGTACCTATAGTATATATTACCCTTAAAGATAAAAAAATACTTAAATAAATTACTCAAAATAAAAAAGGGTGTGGTGATCGTTACGTTAAAATATATTAAACGGTAATATTTATTTTTCCCAGTTATTGGACTCATACACTAGCATGAAAGAGGTTCGATTCTGAAGGCCACGGGACATCATTAATTAGCTACTTACCAATTAGTTCATTTCCAATAAACACTACATAGTATAAAACAAAGTCGCTTCCCGCTGTCTGTCCCCATATATGCTTAGATCTTTAAAACTACGCAACGGATTTTGATGCGGTTTTGATAGAGTGATTCTAGAGGAAGGTTTATATGTATAATATAGTATACATGCAAAGCCGGGGGGGTCGCACTCACAACAATAAAAAAAAATAAAAAAATGCATTTATTTCAGACCAATGTTGTCCATATTTAAAAAAAGAATAAAAAATAACAAAAGAAATAAAATATAATAATATAATAAAATAGAATAAGAATAATGTAAGTGGCCCTCATTTTGTTTTGAGCAGTATATCTACATAGAAAAACTTGCATGACTCAGGAACAAATATTCGTGCTCATCACACAAGTAAATGCCCCTACCGGGATTCGAACCCTGTACCTCCAGCTTCTTATGCAAGGTCACTACCTACTAGGCTAACCCGGTCGTCAATAACACATTCACTGCTAACAATGTGGCGCTACGCTTCTCTGCTTAATATTTTTATGAAACATATTATCTAACCCCCCTAGAGACTACTACTTGCTCTAACCATGAAATACGAAACTCGTTCACAACTCTGATGAGCTTTCACAGCCCATCGTCGAAAGCTTTCAAACGAACTTTTTTGTTTGCAAACTTGAAATGCATTAAAAGTTGTGTTACGATGCGCTGCGACGAATGATGCAGATTAATTTTATAAAAAGGTTTTAAACGCCATTTTATCATAAAATACTTTTTTATAATTATCAGGTACACATAGAATGTCTAATTTACACATTCTACTGAAAACTCAAGTCATTTTATTAATTATATACAACACCATAATACACAAACGTGTTCGTAAAACTATTAAACGGGACTGTCAAATACTTTAAACTATCTTACCCTTTGTAAATTTCCGCAATCGACATAACTCTTACCTGAAAAGAAAAAAATACTTAATGTTAATTTGTATTATTAATTGCATGTGAATAGACAGATTGGGATATACTTAATAGCTCACAAAATAACAATATAATAGTAAAATCAAACTTAAACTTCCATCAAAACCAAACAAGACATTATCAATTCAGAACTTCCATACTTCACACTAAGTTCGTAGCGCTCTACGAAAACGTCTTCGAGGCGTAGCATAAGCTACGAAGACAAAAGAAAACTTGGGGCAAATATGAGAAACCCCTCAGATGCCAAAGGACGTATATTTGAAGAAAGCGCTGCCACTTACATTCTTAGTAAAGGATTTGTGGATGAAGTTTTGCTGTTGTTTGATTGGGTTAGTTGGGAATTTGCATTCTAACATATTATATATGTGTATATTAGTGTGACTTGTACTGAGTGACATTCCGAACACTTTTTCTTACTTTACTTTTGGTCCCATCCATGGCATTGTATTGCAAATCGCAAACGGATAATCCGAATTAGGAGTGGTATAAAAAAAAATGTCTGCGGAGGCGGTTCTTGGCATTTTTTTTTATGCCAGAGGTATTTTTATTTTATTTAGGTATTTATTATCGTAGACGATTTTTTCCGCTTTGCAGTGGCAATCTATCGTAGAGGCATTAGTCATTTATGCGTCATGCAAGATTTTAATGGGTTAACATTAATATGGACTGTGAAATGTTACTGCTTGATTAAACATCACATGTAAAATTTCAATACCGTATCTTAACACATTCACTGCCAGGAACCTACCTTAAATGTTCCTATTCCGTAGATGCTTTCCGCTAAATATAGCGAGAAAACATTCTTGGCACGTGTTCATAATAACTTATATTAACAATAATTTCCAAATACTTACTAGTATCACGATAATCATTAACGTTACCAAGCAGTGGCATAGTTACATGTAATTAGTTGTCTCGCCCAGAATTCAATTTGACAAGCAAACTGTCTCATAGTTTAATTAACGGATCATGACAGGCATTAGATAATATTATATTAGTTATGTTATGATTATAATTATGTTAGTAGATTAGGAGTGGGGCGCGTCCCATGTACACAACTTGTGTTAAGCTGGCCCCGTAGCATGGATGGCGTTATCACGCGATAAGTGACAGGATAGAGCTTCCGTCCCTGGCTGACACCGTTCGATAGAACGAGACGACGCGCCTATCCTGTCACTTATCGCGTGATAACGCCATCCATGCTACGGGGCCTGTTCAGCAATAGACACGACACACATGTGGCTTTTCTGTACAGTCAGAGTTATTAACAATTTCACTGCCGGGAACCCGCCTAGCGGGCGCCTACGCCGTAGTCGCTTTCCGCGAAAAACCAAGAAATCGGCTACGAGCGTAGCGCCAGTTTTTGACCCTAGTCTCACCTGATGGTAAGCGACAATAGAGCCTAAGAAGTTAGCTTGTTCAGTAACAACCTAATCACTCTTATTCCTAGATCGTAATTTTCAAAGTTGATCGTAGCTATATTTGATATCACATGCTCTAAGTTCCCATTTAACGGTGATCATTTGCAAAGTTCAAAGAAGCGAGTTGTGTAATTAGTTGAGCAGTTCGCGCGGACACGGCGCCGGATATGGGTTACGGGTAGTTTGAAGCAGAGGGTGTCTGGTGTTAAACTTGCTGTGGAATGTAGGTAAGTAGGTATGTGTCAAGTTTGAATAAGTTTAAACCCGTTCGCCATACTATCAGTTTAAGAAGAGCCGTGGTTTGTAAATATATACAGGATGTTAACGGGGTCATGATCCGGAATGACAAAAAGCGAATAAGATGATCATACTGAACAACCTTTCCCATGGGACCAACCACGAAATCGCAAAAAAAAACCAGGTATTCCATACATTAACTCTCAATTAAATCGCAGTTAACTCACAGTTAATTGGCTCTTTATTTTTTTGCGATTTTGTGGTTGGTCCCATGGGAAAGGTTGTTCAGTATGATCATCTTATTCGCTTTTTGTCATTCCGGATCATGACCCCGTTAACATCCTGTATATAGTAAATAGTAAATATTAGGGGACAATCCCACACAAATCGACCTAGTCCCATAGTAAGCTCAATAAGGCTTGTGTTATGGGTACTAGACGACGATATATTTAATAGATAGAAACACCTAAATACATAGAAAACATCCATGACTCAGAAACAAACATTCACGCTCATCACACAAATATTTGCCCCCACCGGGACTCGAACCCAGGACCCTCAGCCTCGCAGGCAGCGTCACTACCCACTAGACTAACCGGTCGTCAAATGCTTATAACTATAAAGGAACATCATACCTATACATATTATAAGTAGTGACTCTGTGAGATGTAGAACTCGCTAGCCTGTGTTACAAAAAGATAATATTATATCAATTTTCCAATACTGAATCGACAATTCGATAATCTAATTTAAGAAACTGCTTACTTTCACGAGAATCGGTTGCGAAAGAAAGTGCATATTCACCCACGCCTTGAAATGATCCATGTTAAAAACGAGCTCGGGTATTCTATAATCTGCCGATTATACGTCCGTTGAGGCGAGGCCGGCAATCAGGAATGTCTTTGATTCAAAGGGAACCAGGCGAGCTATCAGTTACATCATCAGCGTATATTGGCTGGCTTGGTCCATAGCTATACGAGTAGATGCCGGGCCTGCTAATGACTCTCTCTGTGTGACACAAGTAATTTTCAAGACTAGAATAAATTCATTTCGAAGCCTCTTTATCATTAACACATTCACTGCCAGGAACCCGCCTAGCGGGCGCTCTCCTCTTCTTGGGCCGTCGTTTAATATTCCAAAATCAATCTCTTATTTAAGATTAGAATAGAATATGATTTAATTTATTTAGTAGGTTTGCTCAGGTGGCGTAAGGCGTAAGACGCACAGTATGTTTTTATCACAATTATTATTGCAAGTATTAGTCTACTCAGATCTGATGTATGAATGAATGAATTTATTCTCAAGCTTTATTTGAATATAATGTTCTGTTTACGGATAAAATAGTATATAAATGCTTGATTAAAACATAATATGGCTAAGACACTCATTATAGCTTGATTAGCGTTTACAGAATTTCCCCACATTATAATCCTGTATCTTAGGATGGATGCTATATATCCATGATAGGTCATGCGCACTGTTATTACGGACACTGCGTGTGTGAGTGTGTGTGTGTGTGTGTTTTAGTTTATTCTACATTTACGTTTAAATTAAACATACTGGATATTCGCCGTAAAGTATCGATTTAAAACCCAATATCGCTACAAACTACTACCTTCTGTAACCACTTTGACATGAAAATTCCCGTCACCTCGTTGCTTTTACGAACAAGCTTACAACCCCGGCTATCCTAGACCAGGTTCACTCTGACCCCCAATCACCTATACCTGTTACCAGTATAAGGGTCAACCTATACTCAGGAAGTCAGAGTATCCGGTTTTATAATTGGAAGTCAGAAATGCCTTTGTAAATGCCGGCTCAGGCCACTCGGGGTGACAATTACCGGTAATCGAATCACGTCCCGCTGGGACGGGTAAAGATTTTGACGGTACCGAATTGCTCTTGACAGCTTGACATTCACGCCTGTTTTTAAAAGGGGTAGGCTAAGCGTGTGGAATTTAATTGAAAGTGCCACTTGTACCAGTGGGTTCAAAGATCTAAAAAGAGAGAGAGAGGCGATATTAGAGAAATGAAATAAAACATAAAAAAGTTTCTGTCAAAAAAAATATTTTTGGTACAAGCTTTTATTGCCGACTGTACTTTTCTGTATCCCATCATCAACTAATCATTGAGACGATTCTAACGAGCCCAAACTCAACGGGGTTACGTCGGTTAAGTACTCAATTCCCATGGTCACCTTCTGTCTCCATCATCAGATCAGCGCAATGGTACCATAATATTGAATTGTCATCCAAACTATACTCATACCCAACATTTCAGCTCAATCGGTCACCGGAAAGTGGGTCAAATTTAACTTGCAAGATTTGTCCCATACATACATACAATATACACTAACAGGGCAAGTTATGGACGTATAGCGATTTCAGGGTATGGACCCTGAAATCGCATGCGTCCATACGTGCTTGCTTTTTTTTTTATACAACGACGGTGGCAAACAAGCGTACGGCCCGCCTGATGGTAAGCGGACACCGCAGCCTATAGACGCATGCAATTCCAAAGGAGTAACATGGGCGTTGCCAACCCTTGATATGTTTGAGGATTCGCCGTGTTGACAGCTGAAGGAACAAATTCCCTCGCTCTCAGCACAACGCATCCTCGGAGGTAACCGCCACTATATCAGTATCGGCAATAGTTATTTAGCCACTATTCTTTATATCAACATAGAAAGCGCGCCTTAAGACTTAATCGTATAGACTTAACACGAAAAATCTCTCAACGAACTGTAATCCGGGCAGCAGTGGTCAGAAAATAATAAAGTTTTAGTGCCCTAGAGTGTCCATAACCACTACATTATAGTGCAGATGGAGTGGAATTCGCTATGGCCATCACAACGATCGTAATGCCGGAGTGGAAATAAAGTGGTATTGTTATCGTCCAGAAAGTGTTTAGGTTTTAGTTTAAATTTTAGCTTTCGTTGGAGTAAAGAAACAGAATTATTTAGTTAAGAAAAATGGCAAACCTTTGTAATAAAAGAAATATTGTATTTATTGTATGAGAAACTAGTTTACTACTATTTTATGTAGAATAGAAAATAAACTTACTAAAAGCATTCGACTAAAATAAAATTGAAGTGGGCACCGACTATACTCGTTGATTTGATCTATGTATGATATAATAAATGTATTTTAAATTAAGAGGCAATCGTATTAGCTTCACTTTACTCAAGTGGTTATCTGACAAAGTTCACGTTCAAGCCGTATTAGTATTCCAAATTCCTATTATTATGAAAGTAACTCCGTGCATCAGTCTGTATGTCTGTGATCTTTTCATGATTATATACAGCTGAATCGATGTAAGTAACGGTTGCCGAGCGCTTATAGAAGCCGATTGCTCCCTGCTTGCCTCAAATGTCTTGCAATAATTTAACAAACTCGTAAATCATCAAAAACCGGCCAAGTGCGAGTCGGACTCGCGCACGAAGGGTTCCGTACCATTATCTATAAAAACAGTAAAAAAAAAAAAGTTTGTTGTATGGGAGGCCCCCTTAAATATTTATTTTATTTTGATTTTAGTATTTGTTGTTATAGCGGCAACAGAAATACATAGTCTGTGAAAATTTCAACTGTCTAGCTATCGCGGTTCGTGAGATACAGCCTGGCGACAGACAAAACGGCAAAAAAAAACACGTTTGTTGTATGGGAGCATCCCTTAAATATTTATTTTATTTTGTTTTTAGTATTTGTTGTTACAGCGGCAACAGAAATACATCATCTGTGAAAATTTCAACTGTCAAGCTATCGCCGTTCTTGAGATACAGCCTGGTGACAGACAGACGGACGGACAGCGAAGTCTTAGTAATAGGGTCCCGTTTTTACCCTTTGGGTACGGAATCTCTCTATCTAACGTTCGTACAATGCGTAACGTGATCGACCTGCTGGTATCGAGGTAGTAGTATTAGCATAATTCTTATCCCAGAAATGAAATCTTAAAGGGGAGCCGAAGTTTGCATGGGCGTGTTATAATTGATTTTGGGAAGAATTGCCTCTGGGAAGTCTAATAGATAATTTTATCAGATTTTGAACAGGTGTAAGTAAGTATCCTAAGGCGATTAACGAGTATATTCAGACGAAGTTGCAGGTTGCTTGCACCCAGTTTGACATAAATAAATTCCGCGTGTATGTTTCCACGCGCTCCTAACTAACAAAGGCGCACAACTCTGATTAACACTTTCACTGCCAAGGACCCGCCTAGCAGGCGCCTACGCTGTAGCCGCTATGCGCTACTTAGGAGCTTCGCCGACATGAGCGCGTGCACGCCTATTGAAAAATTATAGTAAGGGCAGCGCTGAGTGCCCGCACAATTGTTTAATATGCCTTGACCCGCAGACTTGCATCCGCAGGCCAATGGCCTTAGCTGCAAAACCACGGGATCGGCTACGAGCGTAGCGTTTCATTCGTAGCATTCACTGCCATCGATTTCGTGGTGCTACGGTAGAGGAAAGTTCCAACGAGCGAAGCGCTATCCTAGCGGGTTCCTGGCACTAAAATTAGTGATATCAAATTAAAATGCATAACTCACGTGTCAATTGACGCAAGCTCGGCAGACGTAGTCCCTTTACTAAGCCCACAGCTGTTTTGAGCACTATAAATAGGCATGGAACTATGAACTGTTAACCCACTTCTCGCCGAGTGCGCCGCGAGAACTAACGCACGGTAATGCCTATGACGGCAGTTTGGGGTTAATTGTAGACTTTTGAGAGAAAGGTCTACAGTAGGCTGCCTATCCTAGCATCATTCATAGATGTCAAATATCAAATATATAATGACCTAAATGATAAGTACCTACATTGCAAATATTTCAATGTGGTTTTGTTAAAGTTTTAAGTACTTTATCCTAAGAAAGCGACTGCCATCTTAACCAACCCAGAGGGAAAACTAGACCTTACTGGGATTAGACTGGTTTCCTCACAATGTTTTCCTTCACCGAAAAGCTGACAGTAAATATTCCATTCATACGTTCCGAAAAAATCATTGGTACGAGCCGGCATTCGAACCCACGACCGCCGCTTGACAGCCGCATGCCTGACCCACTAGGCTACCGTAGCTTATTTATTGACAAATACATTTATCTTATTTATTTATTTATTGACAAATACATTTACGTGACATTACAGTAAAAACCAATGCGTCACGAAACTAAAAACAACAAATAATACTATTTAGGCGACGAAACGGCGTGGCCCCGTTGCATCGTCATCTCCGGTGTAGGATTCGGCAGGTTGCCCCGGAACCGTCGAAACACGAAACCCTTCAGCCAGAAGTCAGCACATGCGATGGTCTCCTGCAGCGGCCGCGGCACGCGCACCACAAGCGACTTATGTAAAGGTATGTTCGTGTCTATGTTGTGGGTTAGTAAACTTCGCAAGTTAGCCTGCTGTAACTGGCCAGCAAAGGCGCGACCTAAATGCGCCAACGTAATGACGCCACTTAGTTGCGCCTTTCATTTGTTAATGGCTGCACCTTCTCCATATACTTGTCACTTGTAACTGCAGTTAATGGCATCTGTACATATTGTCAGGCCATCCATTTCTAATTTCAATAATGACGTCGGTGGGATTGGCGTCATTTACAATATCAACTTAATATTGCTTTACAGTTCATATGGTGCTACTTTCCCGCACTAGTGCGGAAAAGAGTACTTTTCGTGCATATGTCGAAACTTTAAAGAGACATATGTACAGTAAAACGTTGTACGATACACGTGCGAATAGGTAATTCCCTATTTTCGGCACTTGTATCGTAAATAACTATTACGTCACACCTGGCCATAATGTGAATTATACCGCACGCTGCGCGTACGGTAAAACTCGCATTGTGGCCAGATAAAGACGTAAAATTGTGTACTCACCACGGGCAGTAAAAAAGAAAGCCCTCTATCGCATATTTACAACCCTCGCCTGCGGCTCGGGTCACAAATACTTGCGATTTCGGGCTTTCTTTCTTTTACAGCCCTTGGTAAGTAATGTACTATTACGACCTCGAAAAAAAATCAAAAACAGTAGAGAATACAGCGGATATAAGCAGAGGCATTTGCCATGGAGACGTTCTCATTGTTAAAGAGCGATCTATTCCAGATAGCCATTGGTTAATGTATGGGTAATTTTCGTTACTCACATGAGAAAAGTTAAAGCGTAGATTAGATTATGGCCCTTAACTATGTACATTTTTTTTGATTTTCACCCTAATAGAGAATAAACAATCCGAACCAGTAGGTGATATACTTCCAATATAATTAAAAAGATCCTGACAAGGTTTGCATTCTACTTCTATCTATCTAGATGAGGGCCGTTTCGGATGCACTTCGACCCAGTGGGATCTTTTGTGTATTTGCCCTCTCCTTTATGCCTACTCCCAAGCTCGCTCCATCATTTCCACAAACCGGAAGATGCAGCTCATCGGAAGTACCTTTAATTCCTTTGGTTGCGGATAGCCGTTACCAAAGTAATCCATTCTTTGTCTGATATGAGCATGACATTCACGCAGTTAATGTTCCATAGTCTCATCCTCCTTGCCACTCATTTTACAGTCTAAACTACCCTATAGTCACATCTTGGCCAAGAGATTCTTGACCCCGAAGTGATATAATATTTGCTTTGCTTCATATGTACAACCTATACTTACCCAACATAATTTTCAAGAGGAAATAATGCCATGTTTTTAGGCGTCAAAGTTTTTGAATCCGAGAATTTGGATAGTCCATTCGAGAAATAGAAGTACCCTAATTGGTCAGTTTATACGCAACAAGAAACCTCGACAAAGTTACCAGTTACGATTTAAATGATGAACTGGAAAATAGCAATAAAAGTGCAAATTTTCCTGATGGATTACGATGTCGGGGCAACAAAGCGAGCGAGCGTTGATTTATTGGGACGTCACATGAATATATTCCGAATCTCAAATCAACTTTTGCTGTTTCCCGTTCATACATCTGTAGAATTGGAGTGCTATGTGAATGTTCAGATGAATGGTTGTAGTATTTTAGTGTCGGCACAGCGCTTGGAATTTGTCATAAGATCTTGAAGAGACATTGTCTTCCAAATGCAGTAAATGAATGAATGAATGAAATATTTTATTTCAGGTCTTCACCGGTATTCGGTTAGGTTACACAACTTGTACACAGCAAAAATTTGACACACAACAGAGACTGACACACAGAGAACATATTACATTTACTTTATAAATAATAATGTAGATTTGACCTGCCCAATCCAATACTCCAGTATTGGACCGTCAAACCTACCAGCCAACATTTTCAGGATGCTGTTAGTACTTTTTCTAACTCGAGCCATCAGGGATGAAATTTTATTTCGCATAATCGCATGAAAGTCATTAGTGCGTGCCTCTGCGAACATCTCCGAGGCACTACACCATTTGGGCCTTCCTAACAGCATCCTGAAAACATTATTATACTGAACGCGTAGGGCGCTATAAGCTCGCTTTGTGTACTTAACCCACAGGGCGCCAGCGTAGAAAGATTGGCAGAAGGCTTTAAAAAGTGCAATCTTTACCTCTGCAGAACACCTAGCAAACCTGCGGGCAAGCATGTTACCTCTGACTGATAGCGCCCTACGTTCCCTTTCTATATCCTCATCACTCAGGTCTTCAGAAATAATGTGACCAAGGTACTTAAAGCTGTTGACCACTTTAAGTACAACTCCGCCAAGAGTGACGGGGGGCACGAAATAAGGCTTGATTTTGCCCGCTTTGAAGACCATTACTTCACTCTTAGCGGAGTTGTACACTAATCCATGCTGCTCAGCATAGGCTTCACATTTCCCAACCAGTTGTCTGAGAGCTCCGATAGAAGGGCTCAGCAGCACCATGTCATCGGCATAACTGATATTGTTGAGACAGGTATCTTCAACGTGACATCCCGCATGCATGCTGCTGAGTCCCTCCATCAAGTCATTCACATACCAGTTGAACAGCAGGGGAGATGTCAAGCCACCTTGACGTACCCCACACTCCAGGCGGTAACCCTCAGACATCTCATCAGCCCACCTCACATGGTTCCACTGATTTCGATACCAGTACTGAAGGATATTAACGCAATCTAGTGGAATTCCAGCCTCACGCAGTTTACCCCAAAGTATATTATAATCCACCCGGTCAAACGCCTTAGAAAGATCCAGGAAGCAGGCATAGATGGGCGTCTTTCTAGCCGTATAATACCCGACAGTATGCTTCAAACATAGAATGGCACTTTCTGTCGATAAACCTGCCCGAAAACCAAACTGGGTTTCATGGAGGTTGAGCCGTTTTTCAAGTATCGAGTTGAGCATACTGTCGAGTACCTTGGCAGAGGTGGTGGCCAGTGAGATAGGGCGGTAGTTTGCCTTTTCCGAGAGATCACCCGTCCTGTTCTTGACTACCGGAATCACGACTGTTTTCATCAGCGCATAAGGCAGGTACGAGTGACTCACACAGAGGTTGAGGAACATGGAGAGCAGTCTGGGCAAGTGAACGCCTGCATACTTAAAATGCTCAATACTAAGGCCATCGTGACCCGGCGACTTTCCCCTTTGCATTTTCTGGATGACATTTGCTATGTCTTTGGCAGAGAAACGCACGTCACGCAGGCTTCCGATGGCCTCAGTAGAGGGCACTTCCGTCAAAGTACTATTGAGCAGGGATTTTACTGAGAAGTGCTCCCTGAACACCTCAGCAATTTCTTTTTCAGTACACTTGCCATCAACGCTCACGGGCAGGCCAGGTCTCACGTTCATGTTATTGGTCATTTTCCAAAATTCTTTGAAATTTTTATTCGCGTAGGCCGTGGCAAGCCTGTCCATTTTAAATTGGTCTTGGCGATCTTGGCACCACTTCAATTTGGCTTTGAATTCTCTCCTACTCTTATTCATTGCGTCAAAAAGCTTACCACACCGCGGCTTACCCGCGTTTTCCCATAACAGAAAATACAACCTAGCCTCCCTGTGCGGTTCGGCTACAAATTTATTCCAGCCTGCAATATATCCACCCTTTTTACGCTTAAGACTCTTATGTGTTTCTTTCGAGGCACGTGTTAGGGTGGCTATAATGCTAGCGTACAACCTATCCAGGATGAGCTGGTGATCAGGATCCCTACACGGACCATCACAGCAGGCACGTAGTTCGTCCGGGAAATCAATAAATTTAAGCTGATTGTTACATAGGTGTTGTATGTTGCCCCCCAATGTTTCCCACTATCCAAGGTACGAGACATAATATAGACCCGTTTTATTACACTTATGTCGCATTCCATCACCATTGGAAAGTGGTCCGACCATAAGACGTCGTACATAACTCTGATACTACTAATAGTAGGTAAGGCACTCATCGTCACCACACAGTGGTCTAGCCACCTCCTACAGCCATGAACCTCGCTCACGTACGTATAAGTATCCATGTCTGGAGCAATCCCATCCACATCCGCATACACCCATTGCTGATCGGAACAAAACTGTATTAATTCGTTGTAAAATGGCTCATTTGGATGCGAGTTAAAATCCCCCAGCATATAAACCGCCTGCACGTCAGCGTTGTCCATGACTATTGATGATAATGCCCCCATACCTTCAGCAAAAGCAGGCTTATTTTCAGTGGAGTCGGTTGGCATATATATAGTGCAAACGATAAACGACTTTCCCTGAGACTCGATCTTAATAGCTGCGATCCTATCATTATCACATTCAATAATAGACACCGACTCAAAAGCTTGTTTACGCCACAAAATACCTACTCCGCCGTACGGTCTACCCCTGAGTAGTCCTACAGATAAGTCCATAGCAGACTTTCCGGTCCAGCCAAAGTCACCATCCACCGTACCCAGCAGTGGTAAATCAAACGAAAAAAGCCAAGTCTCTTGCAAAAGTACCAGATCTGCACATTTACACAAAGATCTAACGCCCTGTATAGAACGCTTAAATGATTTACAGTTAAATGTAATCATCCTACATTTATTATCATTAATACTAACGTAGTAAAGAGAGAAAATAAAAAACAAGAAATCCCATGCAAACTGTAACCATTTTCATTTTTGTTAACATATCATTATTACCTCTATAGTATAGTTAGTGATATGTTAATAAAATTATACATAACAGATCAGACTCCTTGCAAATAAAATAGATGGCGGTTGGGGCGGAAAGGTTCTCGAGTGGCGACCAAGTACCTTGCGGCATGGGATGGGATGGGACCTGGTAAAGGTGGCGGGAGTCCGCTGAAGGAATTTTAGATTTTTCAGGATATAATACTAACCTAACCTAGTTACATATTCCAATAATCATCTGCGTCCGCACTTCCTGTTGTTTCTTGCATGGAAATTAGTACTAATTCCCATTTTATTTATAGTAATTTACTCGCATATCTAATGACCACGCTGAAGGAAACTAAAAAAAACACAAGAAATGTAATATTTTAGATTCAGTGTAACGAACCCCAAATTGCCTCACTCTTATTCAAAGCTTATCTTCCAAGTAAAAACAGATGACTGTATACTCGTAACACGCCTATAAAAACATCGCACCCCCTAAAACATATCAAATTGCTAAGCCGAAAACCGCGCTTCAAAAAATACATACACATTCGCAAAACTTATCACTTGAAAAGTTCCCTAAAAGCGCTTTTCGCCGTGGCGTTGTAGCCCGTTTTGTTGAAACAGAGTGCGGCTACAACGCTCTGGGGGCGTCATCAACTAAAAGGATTGACAGTATCCGATAATGTTTTTTGCTGATATTTTCCATTGTAGCGTTGTCTTTAGTAACGTGTTGGAGTGCTTTTGGCTTTCAATTAAGTCGTTTTTCTCGCGTCGCGATGTATGGCTAAGTCCTTTCCAAATATGTATACCTAATATTACAAAGAGGGGAAGTCTGTAAAGTTGTAACAAATTGTGAGTTTATAGTTGAGTTATAAGTTAAGAGGGTATCTCTGGAACTACTCACCATATTTCAGAAACTCTTTCACCAGTATATGTATAACATGGATCATCATTATGGACATAGTCTATATTTTATAAGGTCCGACCGAGAGCTCTTTTATTGTCTCGGCCGAGACCGAGACTGAGACCGAAAATTGAAAAATTAAAAATAAAACACGTTTTTTGCTGAGAAACTGTAATACTTACTAGAAACATATATACACATACATATTATCATAGTATTCATGCTATTTCGCAACAAAATTTATATTCATGTGAAAATCAGTCCACTAAAATCGTCCAAGACGGCCGGGCCGGCCAATCAAAATCACGTAAAGTCACAACAACTCAACAACCGACCAGTAAGAACTCGTTTCATGTTTTGGCCGAGAACCGAGACCGAGATCTCGGTCGGACCTTAATATTTTATCATGCTACTTGCCTCGCCTGCGTTCTTTACCATTCGCGGGTGCAGTCGCTCGGCCGCCAATAAGTTTCACTGCAATATCACATTTTGAAACCCATAATTCCGAATTGTGCCACTGTAAATTAAATTACATGTGTACTGCCTATCTTTTGGAAATACGGGCGTGTAACGTCCAATAAATTAATGGCCAATTCATAGTTACTGGTCTACTACATACATAGGTATATGCTACATGACGATTTATGTACATTTTAACCAGCCAGTAGTGTTTGAAAGAGAAACTTGTGTTTGTGGGTAAAGTGAAATCTGGCTACAACTGTTTACAGGTTCAGAGAAACGTGAACTACCCCGCATTTTTTTATACCGCATCCATGGTAGACAGGCTTCAAAGTAAGCGGTCACCGCAGCCTATGGATGTTTACGGCTCCGTGGCTGTTTCACGCGCGTTTCCGGCCTTGTTGTTTTAGGCCATTCTTACGCGTAAACAAATTGTAAAATTGAGTCATCAGTTCACGACGAATAACTTATAATTAAATCTGGGCGAAATCAGTAAGCTCTCGGTAAAACGCAAAACACTACATACCGATATCGTCCCACCAAGACAGTAGCCTAAATTGGAAGAAGATAGATGGAAGAAATAGGACAGGAGACCCACCGTCATCGGAAGGAACTGTACCTACAAGGTATCAATCACGTTTTCAAAGTCACAACAACACCCAATATCATCACACTCATTAGTTCCACTCTACTTACCACCCGTAGCAAAACATAGGAATCCGAAATGATGCAACTATTTAAACATCTCCCATACCAGCATGAAAATAACGAGCATTGCTACGTTTTTTATGCTAATGATCTCCCGAAGGGGGGACCCCCTATAAGTATGTGCCGACATGAGATGCAAACACGACATTTTTAGACATATTAAATTTCCGTAGCACACGGGATTTTTTCTTTCGGGTAATGTTTATCCTAGAATAAAGAGGAGAGGGTTTATCTCAGATGTAGAGACAATAAATAACTAATTTGAATACGAGGGATTCCGCTGGATGCAGGACCGGTCATTGTGGCTCTCTTCGGGAGAGGCCTTTGTCCAGCAGTAGACAAATTTTGGTTGATACCTACTATCTTACCCAAATTGCTCGCCCGACGCAACAAGCCTAGCTAAAAGCAGTCTGAGGTTTGCGTTTGGGTTGGTTAAAAATACGTTCTTTGGTTTAGTCTCAGAGATCAAGCTTTATGACATCACTGACAGATCGCTGTTCCGTGCTTTAAACGTCTGTCTCAAAAGGTAGTAAGCTCGACCCCTGCTTTTTGATCTAGTCATTAAGTTTAACCGTTTAAATCATTCGTCAAAGCACAGTGCAAACGAACCCCTATTCACAGGAGCTTTCAAGCGCTTGTGAAAGCTCGAAAGCTGCGACCTGGTTGCCAGTTTACGGGGCCAATTAGGTCGTGGAGTACTTATTCTATAATGAGTGTGAATAAATGAAAATATCACCGGATCCAGCTTTAACAATGTTCCTACTTATAACTGAATCAACCTAGGATAAAGGACTAGTTTTTAGCCTGGATTAAAATATAGGATAGTACAAATACACAATACAAATAATGTGTTGTCTGAAAGTGAGTTAGTAATATAATATAAAGAAGTAATATAAATTGATAGTGGTTCCATGGTTCGTCACAATCATTATATGGCGTAAAAATATTTGAAGCATGTCATTGAAATAAATGTCCCAAAGAGAACAGAGAAAAGATGCTTAGAAAATGTCAAGGTTTTAACGGATATTGGAACGACATAAAATGGGTACATGTTGTCCATCTTAATAGAGACGGCGTCGCGACGGCCCGGCGCCGGCGAGTATTAACATACACGTGTATGAACATGGCTATATGGAACGATACTTATATACTGGCGTTTGTTTAACAAGTTGTGATATCGCCATTTTTATATTACTAACATGTACCTTTAAGTCACGTTGGTAGATGAGGATTTATAAATAACGTTATGGTACCAATTATGTAAGTATATCAATTGAAGCATACTTTTAATTAACCTATTTTGTTACAAAAGTTGTGTTGAAAATGGTGACATCACTTGTTTCAATTTAAAAACTTTTTCTTTTTATAAAAAGTTGCTGATTTAACGGTATCATGCTCGGTCGTTACACTCGTTTTCTGTGTTATTCTTAGTTAGTCTCATTCTGCTTTCGTCACTTTCGTTGATTGTCTTTTTCTTATTCCGGTTGACTCGGTATTCGTCATTATCTTCTTTGCGCATGATATTCGATATTAGTCTATATATTTTGTAGTCTGATTCGTTATCGTCTTTGGTCCTATTCAAACTTCGCGTTTTTCTTATTTGCCCTCTTTTGAAATTAACCTCGTTCGTCATTGGTCTCATTCGATATTCGCGTTCATCCGCGGGTAGAAGCTTAGTATTTAATACATATAAACTCTTTCAGTAAATACAAACAAGTTCCGTTATTATTATTTGTCAAAAAATCATAAACTGATTATCTAATAAAGAAAAGTAAAATAGCGATTGAGACGAACGAGACGAATAGTGAATCGAGCTAAAAACGAAAGTGTCAATTCCTAATTGGAAAAACAACATATGTGTCGAAAAAATATGAAAAGCGAATGAGACTAAAAAATAAAGTGACGAACACCGAAATAGCCTGAATAAGAAGAGGACTTAACACAAAGTGTCACCAAATATGAAAAAGACTAACAACAAAAGTGACGAATGAAGAATGTTTGACGAAAACAGAATAAGACGAACTAAGAATATGACAGAAAACGAATGAGACGACCCAAAATTATACTGATTTAACAGTCAGTGTTGCCATAAATCTTACTATAAGTACGAAAAATCATAACTGATTTTGATTCAACATGTGAACTCATATCATATTATGTTCGTGGTATTTTGACGACTTCCGTAGCCTAGTTGGTAGTGACCCTGCCTGCAAAGCCGGAGGTCCCGGGTTAGAATCTTGGCAAGGGCATTTATTTGTGTGATGAGCACGAATATTTGTTCCTGAGTCATCGGTGTGTTCTAGTGTTCTATGTACTTATTTATCTATATGAGTATGTTTATCGTCGTCTAGTACCCATAGTACAAGTACTGCGTAGTTTGGGACTAAATTGATTTGTGTAAGATTGTCCCCAATTTTTTATTTTTTATTTCAGGAAGTTAGAGCAGCTTGCGTCGACACTTTTTTCATTAAAACGCAATTACTATGCAAATACTATTAACACTGCACTCGCACAAAACAGGCTTCGTACCAATTTAATTTGTAGAACAATGTAACCTCGCGCCCACATCCCCCCCACGAGCCGTAAAAACGTATCAAATTACACATTCCAGCGTAAAGCGGAATTAAATTATGTAACTTGCAACTCTTAGCAATAAAACGGCTATATAAATTGTTCGTCATTACAAGGGTTAGCCGCTGTAGCCGAGCGAAAGCATGCTACTGTCGATCTGGAGATTGTGGGTTCGAAACCTGGCGCGCCGCTCATGGATTTTTCAAAAAATCTTTAGAAAAAAATTCAATTCATACTTGTAAGGGTGGTTACCTCTTCCTAAGGAAACAACGTAGGTTAACATGATAGAGTTCAATTCAAACTCGTACAATAACTTAACCTATGCATAGAACTGAATCACAGTAGGCATTTCGACCGAGACACCGTACTGCGCTCCTGATGGTTCCGCTGAGGAAGGTTTGTAATGGAAGGCGTGCAAGAAATTGAAAGCAGCCAACCATCACGTCTAGCACAACTTGCTGCTCAGTCGCTTTGCGCGCGACTTAGCGTCTCCTGTCTCACTCGCACCGTGCAAAATAGAAAGAGGAGGATAGATCTTTCTCGACTCGCGTCGCGGCGCGGCGTCAGTTATGCTAGCCCCGCATGTAGAACTATAGTGCGTTTTTGAAGTGAAAACTTCTTTAGCGGCGCTGAGCACTTTTTGGGATGGGGAAAAATTGTTAAATACGCGACAGAGTTTTGTGACGTCAGATGTGAAGGAGGTCACTTTTTGCTGCTATCCGATTCGACTTCATTCAAAACTGAACGCTATTCGTAAGAGTATAAAGCCGCTAAAAACTTTTTGCAATAGCATTTTCAGCAAATAAATTTGTAATAATACCAACGCGTCCTTCACCGTTTTGCTATTGAGAAAATTCGAATAGTTCGAATTTGGGCGTTATTCCTAACGAGATAGGGCTAAGAAAAATATTTACCAACGGCAAAAACAAATTGATATTTTGGTCGCCACCGCCGTCTGCTGTTCTTGCAAATTCGAATAGTTCGAATTTAGACGTTATTCCTAAAGAGACAAAGCTTTGAAAAATATTTGGCAGTGGCAAAAACAAATTGGTATTGTGTTTGCCGCCGCCCGTCGTCGCCGACGGGCGAGCCGGCGGCCCCTCGCGCCCGACGCGCCCGCGGCCCGTCCGCCTAAATAATTGATACTTATTTATAAATTTGCGTCAAATTCCTTTTTAGGGTGACACCGTAAGATGTCACGTGACCTGATCGAAAAACTGTTACAATGTTATTGAGTTTTCACTTCTGCCGGCAGTCTCTCTTCTCCCGGAGTGCAACCCAGTCTTTTATTTAAGACATTTTATGCCACACAACTGTCAAATTATCCCAAACAGCCATTAAAAAAGACTGACATTATTGTTGTCAACCCTAAAATGATAGAAGTGTTTTCATTAGTATTTATATCTAAATAATACTTACAATTTTGAAAGTTTTATTTTGAAAGTTTTATTTTGTGACTGTTATTTTAATTTTCGTTATTCAGTTCTGGAAAGGTTGCATAATAAAAAACCTGAAGAAGAAGAGGTTTGAAACGATCGGTTCGTGTTTTTCGCTGTCGACATTGTCAAAATTGTCACGTTCTATTTCTTGTTTTCTTGGTAATCAACAAATTGTTGAATTCAGATTACGAGATTATACATAGTTTATCAATATTAATTTTTCGACGCGGCCGCCGGTAGATGCACCCACAGCGTAATCACCAAATATTGTACTTAAAAGCATAGCTCTGTGATAAGTAGGCTCATTAAGGCTATCAAAATAAAAACATGTTTTATTTTATAGTACTTACATAGTTTTATTAACATAATAAATTGATGTTGAAATACGCGCTTATTATTTATTACATAGGAAAAATACAAAATAACTAATATAGGCCTGTTAAGTTCTCGTTCTGTTAAGGACTTCGTAACATCTAATATTTGTGCCAAGCAGAAAAGGTTGACGACGACTGCTTCTTTGTTTACCGTATTTCAAATCCTAAAAAAAACGGACTATAGCGCCTAACAAGAGACACCGAATTATATTTCACACAACAAGTCTAAAGCCGGCTGTACACATTGGGCCAACGTTGGCGCGTGAGCAGAAGGCAGCTATGCGTTAGAGGGAGAGGGCTATAACTCGATCTCTTTTGTTTACATAGCTGCCTCCTGCTCACGCGCCAACGTTGGTCCAATGTGTACAGCCGGCATAATGATTGTACGTCGACAATCCGTTAGCGCGTTCTATCTCGACGCCAGCGCAATCTCTCGGCGCCTTGATGCACTACGTACTTTTTAAACAGTAGCTTTTCGGCGTACAAAAACGTCGTGAGGAAACCGGTCTTTTCCCACAATCTTTCAAAATCTTGGTTTAAATTGAACATTATTATCACACCGGAGGGATTACAATTTACCGCTCAGAAAGTGTGACTTTATTTGTTTCATTAATATAATATATTATTCTTTTTCTACTCCTGTACCGTTATCTGTCATTTATATAGCTCAAATACGATGACACCGATAGTAAGTCGTCGAAAAACTCTATGCTGTATGGCCCATAAACGCACTGTTTAGCGTACTTTTATGGTCCATACACTTTTCATAAAAGCTCTGCTTACCACGATGTCAAATCATCTAACTTTTTTTTAATCAGCCGCTATATTGCAGTGTTACTAACTTCATAAGCAAATTTTTAATGCTTTTTTTTCAAAAGCATAATGCTCGCCACGAGCATCGCAACCCACGTCACTCGCGTTTTAAGACCCTTCTTATGCAACAGTTGCATACAATACAATTAAAAACCTGATCAGCATTCTCACGCGGAAAAAAATAAAATTTTAAACACTCCTGCTTTTGGGCAGTCATGTAAAAAGTACCCGAATCCCAAAGAAACCCACAGGGCCGAAAATACAAATAAAAACATTACACTCCTTTTTTGAAAGTCGAGTACAAAGTAGACGAATCCCAAACCTCAAACCCACGCTCGACATAATTAACCGCACATCCTCACCATTAGCCTGAAATAAAACAATGTAATTATAAATCCAGCCATAAAGGGCTTATAATTGTCCGTGAATTAGAGCGGAGAGAATTAGCCGGAACTGAGACTATTACAGTAGGCGTGGGCAATTGTCGTGGTAAAGTGTCGAGCATACGGTTATATTGGCCTCGAGTGTACTTTACAGAGACTAAACTTAGAGGATGTTAAACGGTTCGGTCCATACCAAAAAGAGCGAATTCAAGATTAAGTTCAAAACTGTTTCCTCCTTCAAAATTAGTAGTATTAACAAAGGGCGATATGTTTGGAACTCTTCATAAATATTTTTTCAGGATTAGGCGGAACTCGGTATTGTAGCAATTACAAGGCGTGCCCAATCGTCGTGACAAATAAGTGACGCACTACGTAACGGTTATATTGGCCTCAAGTGTACTTTACAGAATTACTTAGGGGATGTTAAACGGTCGGGTGCATACAAAAAAAAGCGAATTGAGATATGGCAGCTTTCCACTGTTTCCTTCTCCAAGATTCATAGTTTTTTTCTACAAATTCATTAAAAACGAGTGACATGTTTCAGAAGTATTTTCTCAGTATTAGGTGGAACTCAGTTAGGAGTGTGGACTAAACTGATGTTAACCTATTTCATGGCCGCTGACTCACAAATGAGTCTTGCCTTTCTACGTGCGATTCCCGCTACAGATAAGAAAAACGCTGCTAGGCTACGTAGCGTTGTGTGGCTTCGAATGGGTTAAACGGGACACTCGGTACACAAAAAGGGCAAATTCGAGATTCAGCTCTCGATTGTTTCGTACTTCTTATTTAATAAATATTCTGGCGTATTGTCACACCTCTACGGCGATAATTGAGAGATCATTATCGACGACTTTAGAACCGAGCTTTTTAAACCGCCAGCCGATTTACCCATGATCAAAATACATCTTGAATTCATGATCCTAGACTGCACCGTAAAAGAGACGTTGATTCCATATAGTTACTGAGAATATTTGATCCCGTAACCTAAGCCATAACATTAGGTGTCCGTAAACTAGATTTAGGATATCCAGCGCCAGCCGTTATTAAATTTATTAGGGTTACGTCGGGAAAATTGTGTATGATAAGAAATTGATGTGTAGGTGGAAACATGTATTATTATATTAGTAGCTGCTTCCCGTGACTATGTAAGTATACGTTAAAATTAAAGCCTATTTCCTATTGTGACGTCCAAGCTACATTGCTAAAAAGTTTCGTCAAAATCCACTTTGTAGTTTATGCAATTTAAAGGAACATGTATGGCACGGGCTACGTTATAAATTTTACTAACTGCCCACACGGCTCTACGTATTGCAATAAACTCAGGCAAAATTACACTGGTAAAATAATTCTTGAAATTAGTTGCGAAGTAAGAAATACATAAGAGACGAGGTAAGCCAAGGAAAAGGTGGATGAACTGTGTGAGAGACGGTATGAAGGGAATAGAAGTGAGTGATAAAATGACGGCTGACTGAGAAGAATGGAAGACAAAGACATGCTGTGCCGACCCCAAGTAAATGGGATATGGGCAAGGAAATGATGATATTTTATGGTTCCTCTCCATTAGCACTAAGTATTTCATACCTAATTTCACTAGCCCTAATGTTGTGAACTTTGCACACCCGAATTTTCGCCTTTCCTAATTGTTCATTAGCCTTAATGTCGGTATCCCGACTTTTCATAATGTCTTATTTATGACCGAATTCTCACTAAAACTAATTTTATTAAACCTATTTTTTCCTACGCCTGATATTTCATACCATACCATATACCATGCTTCTAACTCGGTTCTATGCAATACGCAGGCGGGGTCACGTCGGGCAGCTAGTTCGCGAGCAAACCACGCCACGGGATACAGAATTTTTGCCAGTGAATGTTTAACTATGCATTCAAAACCTTATCAGAATCAACATGAACATTCACGTAAGAACTACCCAAAAGTTCTAGAACTAGTAAAATTAGGCCTCCGTAATTAGACAAGGGTTATTGTACAAAAGTTTCGGTCTAACAATGTGTGGGCCAGACGGGGTAATGCCGACTGAGCTAATTGTTATGTTTATTTGAGTTTGACAGTCTGAGTTGAACTTCAGCCGTTTGTGTCGCAGTAATCTATACAAATATTATGAGGAGATATGGTTTATGAGTAGCTTTGTAAGTTTATGTAGACCTTCAGGATGAGAATAATAGGCTACATTTTATCCCGAGATTTGCTTGCGTTCATTGTAATACGCGGGCGAAAATGTGGGCACGTTAGTATATATCTGATGACCGGTTAGGCTAGTGGGCAGTGGCACTGCCTACGAAGCTCCGGTATATACAACACTCAGAAACAGATATTCATGCTCATCACACAAGTATTTGCCCGTACCGGGATTCAAACACAGGACCTTCAGCTTCGTAGGTATTGTCACTATCCACAGTATTCATATCTAATAAATATATCGTCGTCTAGTACCTAACCTACCCCTAGTGATCGCCTCTTGGACACTAAACTAAGCGTCACAGCTCTGAATATATGTTTTTTATCCGGTGACTTCACTTGCGTTCCTTATAATACGCAGACGCAGCTGCGGGGGTAGCTAGTATAATATAATTCGAGACATGCACGTGAAGGACAATGACATTAAATTTTCATGCTAATTGTAAGTCCCTGTACAATATATATTTTATACAGTTCTGAAACTGCCTGCAAAAAAACTTACAAAAATGTGTTTGATATGGCTTCAAGCTACATTCTAAAACATTAAAAAACTAGTGCCCCACTCAGATTAGGAAAAAAAGATAGTCGAGCATGACGAACAAAGCAACCAAACCAACCAAGCACACACACACACACAAATACACGCAAATGAATTAAATTGCACAGAAATAGAAATAGGTGATCTTGACAGCATTGCGACAAGTGCTGAAGAGTTTTGTGCAAATTTGTGTGTGTGAGCGTGTGCGAAACTCATTTGGCTTGGTTGAAAACCGGCTTCACTAGGTTGTTCGCAATGCTCTATATTTTTTCTTGGTCTGAGGTGCCCCAATGACGTCTATAAAAAGCAAAAGATACAAAAACTGCAGACGCATATCGTCAAAAACTCCTACCTTTTAGTCCACATCGCACAAAACATCAAAACTACCGATTTCGTTCTTATCTTAGCTTCATAAAGATACTAACTTTCACAAATACAAAGACGGTAAGAGGATAAAAAGTCATAACCGCTCAATCCCCCTTTTAGCAGATAATTTTACGAGGGTATAAAAAGGCCAGGAGGGCCGATTGGCAGATTTCGTGAGTGGCCAATTATGGGGCTTGCGAGTCTTGCGACTATGTACTGTTTACGAGGTGACAACCCTAATGTATTGGCTGTAGGGCTGCTAGATACTTAGAAAATTATATTCGTACTGTGATGTTATAATTGACGATTCCTTATTTTTAAAACCAAATAATTTGCACGCAATTTGATACACTGACCTGAAAGTCATTGTACCTACTAGCTTTGAACCGTATTCAACAACCAAACTATTTGTATTTTAAAAATAACGTTCTGTGAATTTGATAGTGACAATTGTAGTCAACAGAGTATTGGAAAAAAAACAAGTCCCCACGCAAACCTAGCGTGGGCTTGGAACTTAACATATGTAGACTTCATGTTGATTTTACGAGCCACCTGGTGGTAGCCGACACCGTACCCTATGGAAGCTTGGGACACCATAGAACTCAAAAGCGTGTGGCAGACCCATTACTGATTCTCGGATTCGTATGTCGTCGGCTAGAGATACATTTAATCCCTCACTCTCAACACAGGATATCTCCGGGAGATTTGACGACCTAGCCACCATGACCATCATCGCAGATTGACGAGAAACCTACATCATTATCATCATCATATCAGTCGAAAGATGTCCACTGCTGGACATAGGCCCTAAATAGTGCCAAAGTGATCGGTCCTGCGTCACCCGCATCCAGCGGGAGTCCGATGCGAAAGAAACCTACATAGTTAGATAAAATAAATTAACTTTGTTTGTAGTTGGGAACCACATATTGTGTCCAAGTACCAACACATTTTAAAAGCTTATTTTTATTTATTTATTTAAATGAGGCAACAAGGCCCATATTACAAATACCTTAAAGACATATCAATACAAACTTATGAATAACTACAAAACACACAATTACTGCGATGTGTTGCGCAATTTCGTGGTGTCAGGTAACCGACCGCGAAAACGTCGGAACTTGACTTAGAGTACTACACTACACACAGCACTACACTACACTACAGTACTACACTACTTGACTAGGCTTAGAGTCAACTCTCAGCGTAAGCCATTCAGTGCTAATTAAGAGACATGCATTCTGACGAAATTTCCAGTACATATACATTACAGATTCGTCCAACAAGTTATATGGCGAAATTATGCTAGTTTATATTTCATCAACCAAACGGATTACGGCGTAGCGCCACGAGCGTAGGTTAGAAGCGTACGAGTTATGTAAGGATTATTTATCAGCAAATTTGTTTAAATCCAAAGTTTACTCGTATAACTGCCATATTCGTGTTCGCCCCAAACGTATTTTTCAGACAAAACGCTCCGCATATTATAAAACCGAAAGGTACAAAAAACCTGCAAGGTCTGTATAAAATAACGTTGTAAGTATGTGTGTGCTGGACCGAAACTCGCGAGCTTGTCATATGTTAATTTGAATAAATTTATTCTACCGATTAGTCACCAGATTACATTTACGTAAAATTTATTAAATAAAATTAAAACGAGCTTTAAAACGCGGTTACGCGTTTGCAAAATGAGACTGGTATGATTTCGAATTTACGCGCATTTTTAACCTACGACACAAACGTGGCTTGTTATAAATTCAACATGTATATCTGTATGTCTGTCTGCCACAGACATGTGTAGGTGTCATAGTGGCATCATAGTTTCTAAACAGATAAACCTTTATGAGTGCGATTTTTATCGTAAGTCGTGTCTGTCAAGATGATCCAAAGCTAGCTACCATGTTTGATATGGCGGCGTTGTTTTCTTTTTTGAAGTGAAAACTTCGTTAGCGGCGCTGAGCACTTTTTGGGATGGGGAAAAATTGTTAAATACGCGACGGAGTTTTGTGACGTCAAATGTGAAGGAGGTCACTTTTTGCTGCTAGCCGATTCGACTTCATTCAAAACTGAACGCAATTCGTAAGAGTATAAAGCCGTTAAACACTTTTTGCAATAGCATATTCTGCAAATCAATTTGTGTTTTAACCAACGCGTCCTTCACCGTTTTGCTATTGAGAAAATTCGAATAGTTCGAATTTAGGCGTTATTCCTAAAGAGATAAAGCTTAGAAAAATATTTACCAACGGCAAAAACAAATTGATATTTTGGTCGCCACCGCCGTCTGCTGTTCTTGCAAATTCGAATAGTTCGAATTTAGACGTTATTCCTAAAGAGATAAAGATTTGAAAAATATTTGGCACTGGCAAAAACAAATTGGTATTGTGTTTGCCGCCGCCCGTCGGCGCGCCAACGGGCGAGCCAGCGGCCCGTCGCACCCAACGCGCCCGCGGCCCGTCCGCCTAAATAATTGATCATTGTTTATAATTTTTTTAAATTTAAGTTGTTTACACGCGAATTGCGAATAACTAAAGTAGCCGTAGTATAATGTAAAGTAGTTTTCAACCACTTTATCCTAAACTATTTACATTGAGTCAGATAAACCTAGGTGAAAAATTGAAAATTGAAAAATTGTTTATTTTTGTAAAACAAATTGGGTAAACAAATGTTGGGATCTCCTAGTAAGTATACATATACCTATAACAGTCCGGAGATCTCGCTCTTCCATATCATATGCTAAGTTAACAAAAAATAACAATGTTCTTAATATGAAAAACAATATTAGGCTTAAATTTAGCGAGTCAACACTATTTGACTTTCATTATTTATATTTGAGATCAGAAAAACCTAGTTAGTTGTTACCATTGAGCATTTTCTATTCTGTGTCAAAATAAGACCAATTTCGGTTTAATGTCATTTGATCTTCTCCGGGTTTGCCAAATAGCCTTCGACACGTTCAAACATAGTTCATCACTTTCTTAATTCTTTCTTAAGCCAACCGCCATTTCAAAACTACATATACTTTATTCAACAACGACCTACTTAAACCGCCGTACTAAAGCAAAGCTACGGAATCGATCGGCTTTATAAATAGCGACAACCCTAAGCCATGTTAATATTTTATAGCCAGGGCTGCCGCCGACGAAATAAAAATAGACGCATAAAAAATTAACACGGTCCGCCGAACGCGGCAGATTTTTCCATGTTTCGCGGCATAAATGTCTAAAATTTAAGCAAATATTTGACTCCGTTTTAATATTGAATGTGTTATTTTGGCTTCTAACGTCGTCGCTTTTGTGGCGATACTAATAATTGAAGTCTGTGAGTGAATAGAGAATGGTTTTTGTAAGGTAGGTACCTACTTTTAATTCATTTCGTGTTTGGCTTTTATTAACATACATCGACAGTCATTGAATATATTATGTATTCATCATCCTCCTAGCGTTTTTCCCGGTAGGACTCAAACAAGACTGATTTGACTATAAATAATTACATATCAGGGGACGATCTTAGACTCAGCGAACTAGCCCCATAGTAAGCTCAATAAGGCTTGGGTTATAGGTACTAGACGACGATATATGTAATAAATATAAATACTCGTAAATAAATAGAAAACATCCAAGACTTTTTTTTTATTATCTGCAATCAGTTAAACTATAAGCAAATTGGTTGAAGGCTTCGTAGCAAGTCGAGTGTGTCCTCCAGTGAGGGCATCTACTCCTCCATTATATCATCCAAGACTTAGAAAAAATTCAGGCTCATAACCATACATCGGGGTTTTCGGAGCGGGAATGATTTGAGAAAGAGTAGAGATAAACAGATATGTTAGTCTAAGAAAATATCTTATTATGCCTAATGAATAACTACCTCTCTGTGAGTTGTATACAATCTGTGACAAAGTTTTATTTTAATTTCCGTAAAAGTCTTATAACTTATAAGGTAACAATTAAAATAACTTTAATTAATTACCTGCTGTAAATTGAATAGTTGACACGATTTTCAGAATAAACTATTAATATTTTTTCTATATTTGGGACAGTTAATCTACGGCGTCTTGCTGTAAATATCCATTTCAAGGAGCTAAATGATCTTTCCACGTCGACAGTTGTAATAGGTGCATATTTTTTTTTTTTGTAGGAATCAATTGATGCACGAGAAGTTTGAGATTGAAGTTCTATTTATTTGCCTTGTACCAACTCATTTATAATTTTTAGTGTGCTATAGCCAGAATTCTTCTTTAACACCAACTTCAGTTTATCATAAATCTGTTTTCCTTTTACGCTCATGTTTAATTTGGAAACATCTCTATAGGTTTCATGAACTATTTTTAAACTATCGCTGATGGACAGCTTCGCATCCTGTAGTTTTTTAATAGCATTTGGGATAGTCATCAAATGATTTGCTATGAAATTTAAGTCGCTTTTTATATTTGCATTTCCAAACGCTCTTTTTGCCTTTCTAATACTCTGGGCTTCGGTGGGACTGAATGTATTTAGAACACGTTTCACTTCATCGTAATGTTTGCTGTAATACGTTGCAGCTTCTATCCAGGTTCCCCACCGAATAATTGTTGGTCGAGGTGGTAAAGGCACTCCGGGGAGCATTTCTTTAAACTTTTGTATTCTTTTAGGAGATTTCAAAAATGTCTTCTTAACATTTGCGATTAAATCATTCACATCTGGATAAAGTTTTCTTACTAGTTCAGCCACTCTATTTAAACCATGAGCCAAACATGTGACGTGCAAAAGATTGGGAAAAATACATTTTAAATTTCTTCCAGCCTTTAGCATGTAGCCCACACCGTCAGTTAAAAGTAAAAGTACTTTATTGTGATTATTATGGTTAGCACCCCATAATTCATCAAGAGCACTTGTGACCGTATTGGATATTGATACATTGTTCGTGCTGTCTAACCGTTTACTGGATATCAAGTGTTGAGTGCCAATGTGATCATCACGTAATGCTCCCACTATTACGTTAGCTATTTGACGACCATAATCATCCGTGGTTTCGTCAACACTAACATATACGAGTATATATTCATTTTTTAGCTCGCTCCGTATTTTATTCATTTTTTCATCGTAAGCTTTATTTAAATATTCCCGTCGCAGTTGACATTCCGAAGGAACTTTTGCAGTTTTTCCAAATTTACCGGTAACACAATTTTCGATAAAATCTTTAAATATCGGATTGTTTACCTGCGTCCATGGTATATTACAGCCCACAACAAATTTCAAGAGCTCACTATTGAAATCATATTTCATACCTGTATGTTTATTAGATGCGACATGTCGCGTTACACTAGATTTCGTTTGAGTGAAGCTCACATTGCACTTGGTGCAAAATAATAAAGAATCTCGAACCTCTATCTCTGGATTATTTTCTATCCACGAACGCATAAACTCGTAACGAGTTTTTTTTCTCGGAGGCATATTTGTGTTGACTGATTATTTACAGTTTTTTAAAATACAATTGCATATAAGTTTATCTACTAGACAAGCAAGGGTAACGGTTGACAATAGGTGTCTAATACAATGTCAATCTTGACGCTCGATATCTATGAAGCATTTTCTTATAAATGAATAGACTTAACTGAAGAGGTTGATAATGAATGACCAATATAAAATATGTACCTATATGTATGATTAATCTTTATTTATTTTTCAATCAATTATTCATTCGGTAGAAACCTACTAGGGTACGATCTGTTTTTAAGTAAATACCTACTCTTTGGCTAATGTCAAACGTTCCCGCTCCGAAAACCCCGATGTATGCTCATAACACAAAAAAAAACAAAAAAAATTGCCCTATACGAACCCATGACCTTCCGGTACGTAGGCAGCGTCACTGGCTAACTGGTTTCATTTAATATTGGCCAGCGCTGCCAGTAGCACGATACGAAGTTTATTAATAATTTGCTCCTTTCATTGTTGCTAGTTTATGTATTAAACAAATGCATTATTTAATACATAAACGTGGTCATGCTAGCTGGTTATATTAACCAGGATAACCACATAAATACGTATTTTGCAATATATAGGCTCTAACAATTGCAAATTGAATTCCGTTTACCTCAATAAAGTTTGACTCTGTCGAACGCATTTAAATGCAGTGATTGAAGCTGCGAAGACTGAGATCAATACTAATTTTAGTCAACCCTGGCTAGTCAAAGTTGCTAGGGCTGTCACTGTTACTCTGAAACTTTGGCGTTCTGTTAATAAGCTGCATTAAAAACAAAGTTTTAACCGACTTCAATTAAGTACCCAAGCCTTATTACATTAACATTCCTCAAAAAAAAGCCAAA
Source organism: Epinotia ramella (assembly GCA_947578815.1). Taxonomy (NCBI): domain Eukaryota; kingdom Metazoa; phylum Arthropoda; class Insecta; order Lepidoptera; family Tortricidae; genus Epinotia; species Epinotia ramella. The sequence continues at coordinate 2,975,562 of OX388221.1, forward strand.
TAGCTTCAAGTATGCCTATAAAATTTGATGAGTTCCCTCGATTTCTACAGGGTCCCATCATCGGATCCTGACCTGTGACCACCCAGGACAGGATTCGAACCGGCGACCACAAGCATGGCACGTCGTTAGTAACCATGTGTCTCGGCCTTAGCGTACAATCAATCAGTTCACACAGGGACAGCTTGTTCCGATAGCTCAGTTGGTTAGTAGCGACGGGCCACGAATGCCTATGGTCGCGCGTTCGAATCCGTCTCGAACCATTCTTTTTTAGGGTTCCCTAGTCCCTAGTCGACTAGGGAACCCTTATAGTTTCGCTTTGTCTGTCCGTCCGTCCGCGGATAATCTCAGTAACCGTTAGCACTAGAAAGCTGAAATTTGGTACTAATATGTATATCAATCACGCCGACAAAGTGGTAAAATAAAAAGTGTTTTTTTAATTTATTAGGGTAACTCCCCTATACGTAACGTGGGGAGTGTTTTTTTTTTCATTACCATTATTCAACCCTAACGTGTGATATATTGTTGGATAGGTATTTAAAAATGAATAGGGGTTTGCTAAAATAATTTTTTGATAATGTTAATATTTTCGGAGATAATCGCTCCAGAAGTTAAAAAAAAGTGTCCCCCCCCTCTAACTTTTGAACCATATATTTTAAAAATATGAAAAAATCTCAAAAGTAGAACTTTATAAAAACTTTCTAGGAAAATTATTTTGAACTTGATAGGTTGAATAGTTTTTGAAAAAAAAATACAAAAACTACGGAACCTTACACTGAGCGTGGCCCGACACGCTCTTGGTCGGTTTTTTCCTTTAATTTAAATTTATAATTTTGTTAGCAGCGTTACTGCTTAATACAAAATGAATTCACATGCAGTTGAACCGTGCAGAATATCTTAAGAATTCGCGGGTTTACAGTATCCTGTTTTTGATTTTTCTTTGGAAGTTGTAACAATAGTTTTGTAACTTTGCTTTGTAAAACGCTTTGCAGAAGCAAAGCTTGGATTTTCTTTGAAATTATAGTACCTATTTGTAAAACTTGCTTTGAGTACAATCCTTAAAATATCTTTGAAAGTTCGTGCAGCATAAATTACGTCTTGCTACCTCCAGCGAATTTCGGCTTGTAATTCGTATGGAATTTGCTTCCTTTAGTTTACACAACATTTAAATACGACATATAATTTTTCCGTAGATATATTTTGTCTAGTCTACCGATCACATTATTTATTTATTATATATTATACACTTAATAAAGATGATTATAATATATCACTAACTACAGGAAATAATAAAGTCTCATCTATATTCATATATATGTGTATGCATTTATTAATACATATTGTTACATATATTTTCCAACCCATCTTTAGATATGTTAAAGATTTTTTGTTCAAATTAATTTGCACTGGCCACATTTTATCTACCTACTTTACCTGAATGTTGACTGTTAGAAAATGCTTTATAGCAGTAAGTCCGCCTTTTATACTATAAGAATTTATTTTGTGCAATAAAGAAAGAATAAATAAATAAAAAGTATTTAATCTTCTGAACTTTATTTTTTATATTTTCTTTTACGCCAGCGGTAGGGTACCTACCTACCTTAGTTTTTACCACATATTTGCTGTACGAAAAGCAATATTTTACAAGGACGTGTTATAACATACTGATTTATATAATATTTTCTGAGCGACTCTGATTAACCTTAAACAAACTAAATCGACATTTTGACGACATATACTTCGTACTCCTCCAAACAGGGATCCTGTAAAGGAAACTCATTATTCCCGCCCAAGAACCTTTATCAGCAGTCCGCTAAACAGCAATCTGCGCTGATTGCAACGGCATTAAGGCAATAGCAGGTAATTACCGCGTTATCTAACTCAGGCGGTAATTTACCGACACCCGGGGGTAATGGCGATATTTATTTACCTGTATTGTACTGTACCATTACAATGTATAAGGGATATTTAGAGTTCATTACAAATATACTAACTTGGCCACACCGCGTCTTTGACATGGTCTGAATATGGTATTTGACAACAGTAAGTATAACATTTATTTAAACAAATGCAATAACGGAAATGAAAAAATAACAAAAAAATATGCATGAGCTGGCCGCTTGGGTTCCGTAAGCAAAAGCACGAGATAAAACTTGCCGATGCTACTAGAGTCTTTTAAGACCGTTTTAGACCTGAGTTCCATTGCAAATCAGTTCTACGCGGCACATACGCGGCATAAGTGACTGATGCCCCGTCGATTCCATCGAAGTCCGCTTACGTTTATTGAAGCTACGCACGACCGTGCGAGTGCATAAAATCAGACGTTTGTACGGCTACGTGTTACTGCTATATGGTATATATTCATATGCTTTTGTTGAGCTAGCAGCCATAATTATCCCCGAATGTGGCAATACCTATAACTTGTTCCTATACAGGGCGTGCCGAGAACGCCGCAGGGAGGCTTTTGCGGCGAATTTATGGACACCGGAAGCCCTATTCAGCCTCTCAGCCCGAAATGCTTTATATATAAATCAGTCTTTGGCGTGAGAAAAAAACCTTCATGTTTGGGACAACGTAATGATTTATTTATAGTTCTTACTTAATAAAAAATATAAAAATAAGGGGACAATCTTACACGAATCGAACTAGTTCCACGTCAAGCTCAATAATAAGGCTTGTGTTATGGGTACTAGACGATGATATAATATTTTATACATATAAATACTTAAATACAAAGGAACCATGCAAGATTCAGAAACAAAATATTCATGCTCACCACACAAATACTTGCCTTTACCGGAATTCAAACCTAGGACCTCCAGCTCCGTAGGCCGCGTCACTACCCCTTAAGCTAACCGTCGTCAATATATAATTCTAACTTTCCTTTTCCTTCAGATTTGTCTTTACTGTTTCGTAACATTTTTGACCGTTATTTAGCTCCACAAATATCAGATTTACAGTTGGAATTCGGGTTGTATTTGTTTACCAGCGGCCATTTATTCGACCGATACGGCGGCAGATACCGATGATTTATACTTGATTGCGGTTCGAAGTCCGTGGAACAACGCAAAATTTAAAACGGTTACCATGACATGTTATTTTACGATTTGCTCTTTCTATAAATTATTACTTTCCTACTGCATACATGAATTAATAAGTTTCTGTCAAAAAAAAAATCCCAACCATTTATGTATGTTTAGATTTGTGAACTCGTAATTTGTAACTTGAAACAGGCTTGGCAATAGTAAACTTGCTTATTTACTGAAATATCAAATAGACTTCTTTACAAACTATAATGAATGAATCATACGCAATAAACGATTGAATTGAATTGAATTAATACATAAAAACTTTAAATGATAAAATGTCTTTTCTTAAATAAAAAAAACTATATGTTACAAACTATGGACCGATGATATCTGCCGAACGGGAGGCAAACATTGGATGAAATTAGCACAGGACCGAGGAGAGTGGCGTAATAAAGAAGAGGCCTATACTCAACAGTGGGTGGATACGGGCTGAATAGATAGATAGATATGTTACAAAAATAAAACATGCGACTTAAGCCAAATAAGAAGTTCTAGAGTAGATCACAGAAATTATTTGACACACAATAAAACCTCTAATATCAAGTAATGTCCAACCAAAGCATCAAGCCCAACGAATTCCATTAAAACTACCACACGACAACAATCATCGAAATATCTACAAACACCGAAACAAAACACTGCATTACAATATCGCCTGTCGATTCGAATCGAACGTTAACGAAATATTAGATTGAAATTATTCGGGGTTGTATTAAATTGTCGAGATAATTATCTTTGAAGTAATGGAAACAGAATAACTTGGGACCCGAGGGAAGAAAGACTGGAGGGTGGAGAGTCGCTCCCTGAGATACCGTTGTTGAGACTGATCAAGCTTGCTAGAAATGTCTGTATTAATGAAACTTAAAATTAGGACCATTCCCATGTATGTGCATACTGGCACAGCCGTGGATGTCACTATGGATTTATTATATGATTTACAGCATAAATGGATTATTGGCAACTCCAAATTATACATTGGACATGAAAAAGGTAAAAAACCAAAACCATCAACATGGGAAATTGTCCAGCCGGGAAAATGTTACTAATAATAGTAATAAACCATTTATTTCAGGCATCTAAGGCCCATAACAACAAATACCTTAAAGCCTAACATACGTACAAAACATTTAAAAACGAATTATTTAGGCTAAAATTTAAATAATAAGGATTTGTTAGGTTACTAATGCAATGATGTCCTGTGGTATAATCACGTAACGTAGGGACAATAATAACAATATGTACATTTAGATCTACCTAGCGTACTTGCAATGCGTTACGTGATCAACCCGCTGGAGTAAAATTGGCGGAAGAAATACTGGACATATTTCTTTGGAATAAGGTAACTGTACTAAATCCAAACGTCGACTGCGGCGTCAGAGATATATTTACACTTTTGCACCTTATTCCATTGTAATAACCTGCAAAAATGTAAACATATCTTTGACGTTGATTGTACGTACCTACACTAGAAAATATGAACAATCGAAAATACTCATACCAACTCATGTGAATTTGATTACATGTGCTTTGGTAAGGCAATAAGATGATATGTGTTCAACAAGTACCGCTGGGTCGTCATTTATTTTTCTAATGATCTTTATTTCATCAGTAGCTTTTTTAAAGCGTAGAAACGCTTGTCACTCGTAACACAAACCTCATTTAAGTCCGCACCAGAAGCAAAGTTAATTTACACAGTTGTCATCTCACAATTCATATTACAGTATTTTATTGCCGGCACTTAAATTAACTTTGGGTTCTGAAACTTCTGTCATTTTGGCTTTGGAGAATATATTAAACATTAAAAAAAAATCTTCTTGGAAATGTATTTTCACTATTATCTTAAGATGCATAGCTTAGCTAGCTTGTATTATATCTAAAGTACGTTATACTTTACGAAAATATATATTTTGACATTATACCTTACGTTCATTATGTGCAATGAACGTTATACTAAAGAAGCTTATACACAATGAGCGTATATATTATGACCGTTATATGATAAGTTGTTATAGCTCGTATTACTTACCCATAGCAAGTCTTCAAGATAAACTCTTCGTGTCTGGGTTCAATGGAAACCCTCAACGAGTAGTTAGTGACTCTGTTAAACAGTACAATTTGCAATAAAAACTTGTAACGAAAACAATTTATTTGTTCAAAACTTATTTCAGGAAATTATATGAGCAGTTTTGTCAAAAAAAACAATGGGAAAACTATTTTTTGTTTTGCACAGTGTCGGTAGTTTGGCCTGGTGTCCCGTCATTCGGTAGTGGGTTAGGAACTTGATATCAATAAAGAGTCGAAGAAATGCACGCTATCTATTAAAATATAGTATTTCAGCCAATACCAATTACCTACTTTAAAGTCTAAAGTGCTTAGCTTGACTATTCAAAATAACTTCATCATTTTCTGCAGACTATAGGTACAGTCAGGGAAATGTATTCACGTACCTTTTTAGCTCTTGTTACTATGACTATAAGGCATAAAAAGGTACGTGAATACATTTCCCTGACTGTACTTTTTCATGAATTACTTATTAACTTAGGGGAAAATATTTTGTAATTTACTTTGATGTCGCCAAAGTAAATTACAAAATATTTTCCCCTAAGCAATTTTCCTTCAAAAATACCGTTAATTTATTTCCGTCATTCCCAATGTCAATATATAAATATTAATGAAGCGTAAACCCTTTGATTAAAATTCAATAATAAATTAAGCCGTGTTGGGCCCGATCAGGCGGTTCGCGATAATTTCCCCTGAACCAACATTAATGGCAGGGATTTCACAGTGAGTAGGTATTATTGCAATATTTTTATGACAATATTATCGCGATACTAGATAAAGTGTAACATTGCTTGAAAAAGCGTCAATATTTGCGATATAAATATTGTGATATGAGGTATCGCGTAATAATACTCACCTTGTAATCACTGCCAATGCCAATCGACCAATTGAAAGGGTCGGCCGCGAGTTCGAGCGGTGGCGGCGGCGGCAGCGGTTAGCGGGAGTGAGAGATCAGAGCCCGGCCTCGCGCTCCCACATGTGGCGCACCCCCGCAACTGGAAGTCAGTGGGCAGGCCGTAATGGTATAGTCGACGTATACAGAGTTAAAACAATCACGAAAAAACCGGCCAAGAGCGTGTCGGGCCACGCTCAGTGTAGGGTTCCGTAGTTTTTGTAATTTTTTTCAAAAACTATTCAACCTATCAAGTTCAAACTAGTTTTCCTAGAAAGTTTTTATAAAGTTCTACTTTAAGGATTTTTTTATATTTTTAAAACTTATGGTTCAAAAGTAAGAGGGGGGGACACATTTTTTTTTACTTCTGGAGCGATTATCTCCGAAAATATTAACATTATCATAAAATGATTTTAGCAAACCCCTATTCATTTTTAAATACCTATCTAACGATATATCACACGTTAGGGTTGAAACGAAAAAAAATACACTCCCCACGTTACGTACAGGGGAAGTACCCTAATAAAAAAAAAACACATTTTATTTTACCACTTTGTCGGCGTGATTGATATACATATTACTACCAAATTTCAGCTTTCTAGTGCTAACGGTTACTGAGATTATCCGCGGACGGACGGACAGACAAAGCGAAACTATAAGGGTTCCTAGTCGACTACGGAACCCTAAAAATGGGCTTCTTTAGAACAAATTTATGTTATTTTTTCATTGCACAATAGAAAAACGTAGTGTTGCGTGAATAGCATTTCTATATTTGTCTATGATTTTTTAAACGCGCATCTGTACCATACTGGGACTTTAATCTAGGACTGTCAGTGTAGTAGTCAAGTAGCTACAAGATTGCCTAACTTAAACCAGTCACTGTCGTATTCATCATCATCATATCAGCCGAAAGACGTCCACCGCTGTACATAGGCCTCCCCCAAAGAGTGTCAAAGTGACCGGTCCTGCGCCACCCGCATCCAGCGGACTCCAGCAAACTTTACCAGGTCATCAGTCCACCTTGCGGTGGGCCTACCCACGCCGCGCCTTCCGGTACGTAGTGGCAACTCTAGAACCTTTCCGCCCCAACGGCCATCGGTTCTACGTGCTATGTGCCCCGGCCACTGCCACATTGTCGTATTATTGGTCAATATTTATCCTATATATTTTTCTAGTACTCCACTATCTTCGTACTAAATATCTCTTTACAAACAAGCAATCGTGATTTGCGAAATCAAAACATTAATGACTACAGTTCAATGTAAACACACGCTCAAGTAAGATGTAAAGGGTTAAAAATAAAACGGTGACAAACATACAGACAAACAGCTACCTTTGCATTAATAATTTTAGCACGCATTCAACCCCAGATGTGTGTGAGTCGTTACATATGAAACTGGCTTTCTGCACCATTTACTTTGCGGCTAGCCGACGCGGTCGGACGCATTCCATATTTATCGGCCCAATGACTCCGAAAAAAGTACGTTTTTTTGGGTATTTTGGTTCACGAAAAACGTCCACTGCTGGATATAGACCTCCCGCAAAGAGTGCCAAAGTGACTGGTCCTGCATCCGCATCTAGCGGACTCCCGCAACTTTTACCAGGTATTCTATACTTTTATAAGGTCATTCCACCTTGCCTAGAGTCTACCGACGCTGCGTCTTCCGGTTCGTGGTCGCCAATACGTTGTGTTTTGGGTCAATTTGATCAAGCAAGAATAAAGTTCATTCTATACATTTTTGACGTTAAGGCGCCGTAGGTTCAGCGAAGTTAAGCGAACAGAGTTTTTGAAACAATATAATGCGTCTGTTTATAATAATATGGTTTCAAAAAAATACGAATAGTAATCTTGAGGCTTTTCTGCAGGGAAATCAGTGCTTCGAAACATGATTAAGCAAATTTCGCTCGATAGAATAAAATCACGAACATAGGTCTAAAACACACAAAAATACACTTAAAATATTCGTAACAAATTATGCACAAAAGCTATAAATATTAAATTTGCTTCTAAAAATCGGCAATATCATGTTTGAGGGAAATCAGTGTTTACATTTTTATGTATTTAAACGCCAAAAAATTAAAATTAAAAAGCTTGATATCCGCGCTTCCGAGCACGCACTTCCATCCCGCTCACGCTTATGCTCAGTGAGAGGGAGAGAAGACCATGAACCTACGGCGCCTTAACGTTTAACTTTAATTTCGGATTTATGAGGTAGGGTAACCGTCACCTAGGCACCGACTGGATAAAAGTGTATAGAGGAACTCTATTCTTGCTTGATCAAATAAACACTATTTTATTATTATTACTAAAATACCCTAAAAATAATTTATTTCAATCTTATTCTACAATACAATACAACGTACAAATGGCGGACTTAATGCCATAAGGCATACTCTACCAGTCAACCATTATACTATTTGTTGGGGCTTCGATTTTAAGTGGACTTTCATAGGTTTCAAAACACGTTCGTTGGTCCTTTCCCTAAATCTTGTTGCGAGCGTCGGCGGTAGGTATACCTTGAAAGCACGTTTCACACTCAAAGAAAACCAAAAACAACTCACCTAACTTCAGCGTTTCGGGAAATCCAGGAAAACATGCACAATACACGGCACTGCAGTCACCCTTATCACCAACAGAAAGTTTTAGAAGGAAAGCGGCGCGGGAGTAGAAAATTAGATGCACACGGTACGGCCATATTGTTCCAACTGACTTTTTACAGCTAGTGATGCGCTAGCCGTAAGCAGAGGCATAGTGATGCCCCTAGTGCATTTGAAAACCGACTTGCATCAGTTTCAGCGAGAGTGTCTAGGTATTCAATAAGTAATGAAAAATGCTTTCATCGGCCTAAACATACCCCCCGCCTAGAAGGGCAAAGATCTCTTTGTTCTTCTACAGAACAAAGAAAGCGGGACAACAATTAAATAAATGCGAAAAGATAAAAAAAAATACAATAAAGGGAAAACCAAATTATGGTTGATGTGACAGCCTTGAATAAGGCGACACTAATAAACTATAATAAGTAAGCAAAGATTATTGAAGTGGTAACGGAGAAACCTTTACCACGGGTCTTTTATAAATGCCTGAATTCGTGCGTACGGCAACCACGCGGACGATACCATCTTTACCCGGGAAAACATCTTCGATCACACCTAGTGGCCATTTCAAAGGAGGAACGTTGTCTACATTTAGTAAAACTACCGTCCCTTTGGTTACAGGTTTGGTCAGAGTATTCCATTTTTGTCGCATGCACAACTGAAACCGTTTACGAACTATGTTTCTACCGGAGAGTATCCAATATCTTTGGCGTAACAGAGACATAAGCAAATTGGGCCCGGCATGTAAAAACGTTTTGTGATAAGCGTCAATTATTAAGTTCACGACGTGGTCGTTGTTTGGAAGTAAAATCGGGTGTTTAGCGAAATAGTCTAACTCAGACTTATCGAGCCGACCACCTACCAGAAGTAAGTTATTTTTGAAAATTGGACAAAGTTGTCTCATGCGTTTAGATGGGGGTTTATTCTTTAAAATATTATCCTTGTCTTCCGCGAAATGCACCGATTGAACTGAAGCAAGACCTGCCTCTTCAGCCGCTTGTAAATCAGGGGGCATAATGCGACCTGATTGAGGTAGCCTTTTAACAAAGCGTAGCACGTAAACTATCACACGAAGCAATTTACTCCACGAAGAGAAACGAGTAGCGAGTTCATACAAGAACGGTTTATTAGCTTCTGTCGTTAAGTATGCTTGGGCATTAGCCTTTACTTCTGGTGGGTCGTCTTGTCCGTCAAAGACAAAGTGGTCAAGAGGCCACTGCGAGATCGGTAGCTTGGTCCAAGAGGGACCGTGGAGCCAAAGCGGATGCTCAATTAGCTGACTGGGGGTGAGACCACGTGACAAGCAGTCGCACGGGTTCTCTTTGCCCGAGACATGGAAAAACTTAGATGCGGGTAAGTAATCATTAATTTGCGCGATACGATTACTAACAAAAACATTAAAGCGATGCGGAGAGGAATGTATCCACTGTAAAGTGACACTTGAGTCCGTAAATGCAAAAATGTTCGAAATCCTGCATCGATCTGATATATTATCAGAGACATAGCGCATAAGTTTAGCAAGGAGCAAGCTTGCACATAATTCTAACCGCGCGAGAGTTAGAACTTTCACGGGTGCTACCTTTGACTTGGCACACACAATATTCACTATATTATGAGGCAGCCCAGGATGCGACACGCAAAGATAAACAACGCCTCCGTACGCAACCATACTTGCGTCAGAAAAACCTACCAACGTCAATTCGCAGTCGTCCGAATTGATGCCGAGGTGGCGCGGAAATTTAAGATTCTGTAAAAGCGGAAGTTCAGCTTTGAACTTTAACCATTGAGTGCAAATCTCCAGGGGAGGGCTTTCGTCCCAATCTAGCTTCAGTAACCAGAGGGTTTTAATAAGTAACTTCGCGTACAAAATTATCGGCGCGGCAATACCTACTATATCCCACAGCTTGGCAACTGTAGATAGAATTGTACGTTTCGTAACAACGTTATGCGGGTCTAAATTTACAGTTATAGCGAACTGGTCTTCAGTAGGACACCAACGTAGACCTAAAATCTTTAAATCGTCCTTATCGGAGATGTCGACCGTGGCAGACAATCGATTTTGTTCTGGCACGTGTTCTAGTAACGCGCGTGAATTACTTGAAAATTTAACCAGGTCTAGACCAGCCTTCAGAAAAAGGTTAATTAAATCGCGGGAGAGATTAATAGCGGTGGACTCATCCATAACGGAAGTAGCTAAGTCGTCCATATATAAATCGCGGGACACTGCAGCGGCTGCGGCGGGAAAATATTTTCCTTCGTCCTTTACAAGTTGCTTGATCGTGCGCATTGCCAAATAAGGACTGCACTTAAGACCGAAGCAAACGCGGTTAAATTCGTAAAGCTGCGGTTCATCCTCATGAGAAAAGCGGTAGATGATGCGAAGAAAGCGGTGGCATTCCGGAGAAACTAAAATTCTCAAAAACATTTGTCGGATATCAGAAGTTATTGCGATCGGAAATAACCGAAAATGAAATATTATTGCGAGCAAATCTGATTGCAGATTAGGTCCAGCGTATAAACAGTCATTGAGAGACAAGTTAGACGTAGTCGCGGCGCTAGCGTCTAGACATAGACGGACCTTTGTAGTTAGTTTATCGTCACGAACTACAGGGTGACTAGGTATAATGTAAGAAGTGGAATTATTATCCAAGTCCTTCACCAAGGAAATATATTCTTGTTTTAAGTAATCGCGAATAATCTCATCATATTGTTTATGAAGGATATTATTTTGTTTAAACCTTCTCTCTAGGGCGTTATACCTACGCGTCGCGGTCGGAAGTGAATCGCCTAGTTCTCGCGGGTCGCGGCAAAACGGTAAAGGCACGATATAGCGACCAAGAGAGTCTCGTGTATAAATGTCTTCACACGCCTTATCGCCGGCGGAAAGATGTTTGCGGATCGGTACCTCTTCGACTTCCCAAAATTTGGAAAGCAGAGCGTCTACGTTTGTAGTAGTCGTAAAAAACGTGTTAAGTTTAGATGCCCTAGGTCCTAAGATAGCTGCGGAACCTGAAATTATATAGCCGAACACCGTATCGATAGCATCAGGGCAACCGGATGGCCCTATAATGCGGTCAGTTTTCAATATACATTTAATAAAATCTTCGGCGCCTAGAAGCAAATCAATTTTGCCCGGCAGGTACCAATTTTTGTCACTAAACGAAATATTTTTCAAGTATTCGAGAGCTTCGGTATCTATTTGACCTTCAGGCAGATTGCCGGAGATTTTATCAATAATTAACGCTTGCACATCAAACTTGAAAGTAGGATCGAATTGCGAAAACAAAGTTAAATTCGTTGTACCCTTAATCGGCTGAGAGCTTTCTCCTATTCCATGAACCAAGGTATTCTTGTCGTCAGGCGTGACGTCAAACCCTAAATTACGTAAGCACCGTGAGCTTAAGAAATGATTTTGCGAACCTAAATCAACTAAAATTCGAATATCGCGGCGATTACCGTACGCGTCTAACACCTGTGCCATCGCGGTACCCAGTAAAACCGTTTTGCGAGAATCTCGTTTAGTAGTAGCAGCGCCAGCAAAGCCTACCGGCATATTATTATTATTGCGCTGTTCATGCGCGGCTGCAGCGGGCGAGTCTGCGAGCGCGCAGGGCGCAGCGGGCGCGGATGGCGGCGTGTATTCGCGCGGCACGAAAGCGGTTGGTCGCGGCTGAGAATGCATCTGAGCATCAGGTTGATATTGATTGCGGCATAACTGGCTATGATGAGCCTTGTTACAGAATTTACAAGTCGAAGTTGACTTGCACAAGGAAAACGTATGACGAACACTTAAACAGTTAACGCAACCGTTACATTTTTTAACTACGTTATATTTCTCAATAGGCGACAACTTTAAAAATCGTTCGCATTGGTACAATTGAATGTGTTTATTGCTATTGCAATAACAACAAACTTGTACTGAAGACTGGCTGTTGCTAACGAGAAACGTTTGCATATTATTTTGCGTGCGCTTATTTGCGACCGACTCAGAGCGCGAGTCGCGCCCGTACGAAGCATGCTGCGAGACAACAGCTGATGATGACGTCATAGTGCGCTGCAATATTTTCGCATGATTGCGAACAAAATGAACGAATTCGTCGTAATTCGGAAATACAGTTTTATTACTGAGAGACATTTCGAATGCTCTGGAGGTCTCTGTATCCATTTTGCGCAATGCTAAATGTACAAATATAAAATCGGCTAAATCTTTGATGTTTAGCTGACGTAGTGCGGACACCGACGTCGAAAATTGATCGATCAAACTGTCCAAGCTAGTCGCATTAGGTTTACCTGCTAAAGGCTTCAAATTAATGATGTTTTCTAAATATGAAATAGCGATCGCGCGACTATCCTCATATTTTTGCACTAAGGCGTCATACAAAATTTTATAATTGTCTGAGTTAGGAGTAATACCTACACAAATGCTCTGAGCTTTGCCTTTTAGCTTTGATATTAAATATTGAATGCGTTGAGCGTCACATAACGCAGTGTTATGATGAACTGTCGTTCGAAACGATTCTATAAACAATGGAAATGCCTGTATGTCTCCGTGAAAATCGGGAATTTGTATGTCCGGAAGTTTGAAGACCGGCTTCGCGGGTTCTTGAACATTAGTCGAATCGCTTAACCTTTTATATGCGGCGTTAATTGCATAGTACATATCATCGAATGCCCATAACGTTTCGAAGTTTGGTTTAAATTCCTTCATCAACTTTAAAGCAGTTGAATTTATTTCATCGAGCAGTGTAATAAATTCGTCGCGTAAACTCGTTACATTTTCGGCTTGCATTAAAAACAAACTAGTTTTGTCTCGTCGTGTTTTCGGAATGGAATCGTAAATACTTTGAATGCGCGCAAAGTAAGAATCACGTTTAGATTCTAATAAAGTTAATTTATTTTCATCCTCCATTTTTATTGCGATTATTCAAAAATGGAACACTTATAACCACAGAAAATACGAAAGTTCGTCAATTTAATATTGGAAGGACTTTGAACAGAATAAGAACATTGGCCGTGACCATAAGTGCGAGCGAGACGAAGTATAGGTATTAGCGAACCAAGTGCAACGTAAAATGGTCGCGTAGTATTCCTACCGTACACAGAATTCAAATATATAGGCGTATAGGTTACCTTTATATGGAAAGTTATGGAAAAATGCGGGGTTGTTATTAAAATCTTATTAGAAACAAATAAGAATGCGGTAAAACCCAAGCCACAATGGCTTATAGGTATGAAATTGTGATGAATTTAGGAGATGTAATGCGATAAATTACGTTAAGATGGCGGAGCGTTGGTGCACAACGTAACGAAAAAATATGATTTAAGGGAAATTTCTACAGAACATGCGGTTCGACGGATCAAAATATGTTGGGGCTTCGATTTTAAGTGGACTTTCATAGGTTTCAAAACACGTTCGTTGGTCCTTTCCCTAAATCTTGTTGCGAGCGTCGGCGGTAGGTATACCTTGAAAGCACGTTTCACACTCAAAGAAAACCAAAAACAACTCACCTAACTTCAGCGTTTCGGGAAATCCAGGAAAACATGCACAATACACGGCACTGCAGTCACCCTTATCACCAACAGAAAGTTTTAGAAGGAAAGCGGCGCGGGAGTAGAAAATTAGATGCACACGGTACGGCCATATTGTTCCAACTGACTTTTTACAGCTAGTGATGCGCTAGCCGTAAGCAGAGGCATAGTGATGCCCCTAGTGCATTTGAAAACCGACTTGCATCAGTTTCAGCGAGAGTGTCTAGGTATTCAATAAGTAATGAAAAATGCTTTCATCGGCCTAAACACTATTCAAAGAATTAGTGAAATTGTACGAATAGTTTCGGTAAATGACCTCTACATACACAGATTCTTATTCTCAATAAAGAGTAAGATCCTCTTATTAGGGCCTGTTTCACAATCGACGGATAAAGTTATCTGCCAGTTAAAATTATTGCTATCCTTTTCTCCCGTCATATAAAAGAAAAGTGACAGCCAACATTTATCTGAAGGATATGTTCTAACTGGAGATTGTGAAACAGGCCCTTAGTATTTTACCCTCTAATTAATTGCTATTGAATTTTATTACATTAGTTAACATACAAATTACTTCAATTTTGCAGGTTGAATTAAGCATGATCTTTTTACCTAACTGTGTTCAAGTTAATAAACAATTTTAGAATTTAACTAAAATATAAACATTATTAAGTAGCTTCCGTAAGCTATGGTCAGAGATCGGAAAAATTTGCGACATTGTTTGCAATTATGTGGACATGACTCCAAAATTAATCAAAATGTTAATTAATTATTCATTGAAAGATAATTTGAATTATTGGAGATAATAGTTTATTTATAAAGTGCTTATAAGCACGTATATACTATAATAACTTAAAAATAAAATGACGTTACGACGACGATGAATTACATAAATAATTATTTGCAAAAGGTTCGTATTTAAAATGGGTATCGTTTCCGTAAATATTTATATACAATAAATAAATAACGATTTTAAACTGACACGATTACTTACACTAGAAAAAAAAATGAAAAAAATACTGTTTTTTTTTTAATAAACCTATACTTTAACAAACTTTTGTATTTATTGACTAGGAATCAAATTATATGTCAAGTAAAAAAATAATTAACTGAATAACATTTTGATTGATTTTGGAGTCATGTCCACATAATTGCAAACAATGTCGCAATTTTTTCCGATCTCTGGCTATGGTAGACTAGCTTCAGGCATGCGGCTGTCAAGCGGCGGTTGTGGGTTCGACGAATCCCGGCTCGTACCAATGTTTTTTTCAAAACTTATGTACGGAAATTTACCGTTAGCTTTGTGGTGAAGGAAAACATCGTAAGGAAACCGGTCACAATAAGGTCTGGTTTTCCCTCTGGGTTGGAAGGTCAGATGGCACTCGCTTTCGTAAAACTAGTGCCTATGCCAAATCTAGGGCATAACCGGGATAACGCTAGGAGGATTTTGCATAAAGCGACCAGCGACCGTAACTTTTATGAATGAGAAAAGACAGTTTAATGTGTTTTTTATTCATCATTTTATAGGTCTGTCTGTTCAATAATGAGGTCCCCATATTTAATTTACGACAAACTGTTATTATACATTTAACTAAACTGTATACAACGTGTTAATAAAATAACGCAAAACCTGAAAACTGTTTGTTCAGAATCGAGAGTAGAATGCCAAAAAAATAAAAATAAAAATTTTTGACGTGATTTATTTTTTACATTTGTATGGAGCAGGTCGCCCCAGTCGGCCAACACTCCATACAAATGTAAAAAATAAATCTTGTCAAAAAAAATTATTTTTATTTTTTTCGCATTCTATGCTCGATTCTGAACAAACTGTTTTCAGGTTTTGCGTTATTTTATTAACACGTTGTATATGGGTATATAAAAAAAAGTGTACCCAATTAGCGTGAGGTGTTAAACAATAATTATTTCAGTGTCAGTTTTGTGACGAAAATGAAGCACACAAATTATGTGAATTTACCATTAAATAAAGTGTTTATGCATGTAATTTAGACATTGAAAAGAAAAACTTAATTTTTATACGCACTGAATACTTAATTTTCGTCACAAAACTGACAATAGAGTTTGTTTAACAACTCACGCTAATTAGGAACGCACGTTTTTGATAATGCCCTTTTCCTCAAATTGTTATTTACTAAGAAACAATTAATTACATCGTGGTCCCCAAATGGGAAATAAGTAAAAAGTAATTGTCAATTAATCATTTCCATTAAAATTAATTTACGCCCATTAAAATCATGCTAAAATTATATTCCATTGTATAACCAACCTTATCGTTACAAGATAGAGTGCAAAGTGAGTTGGCAAGTGTTCTTTCTTTGGAGGGTCCCTTGCTGACGCTACGGAATGTATTGTTTGCGCGTTTTCTGTTTCCTGAATATGAACTCGAGTACCCTTTTAATGTGAAAAGAGTGTAAGTGTGAAACGAATTCGTAGCCTGATAGTCCCTTTGAAAATTGGTTGAGTAGGGTTGTAGGAAACCTTTGAGTTTGCGCTTCGGTAACCTTGTACTTTAGTCTTGAACTAATATTTGTTCTAGAAAACGGATACATGATTACACGCTTTAATTTGTGCCTACCTTTTTTCCAGGGCTTGGGTTTTATGACAAAACGTTAAGAAAGAACAATACACTTAGTCAAATTATGGAACTCGTTTCCTCCATCATTCAGACAGTGTCAGTCTTTGGCCTCGCTGAAGGGGAAGTTGAAGAAATTGTGGTTTTAGAATGCTCTTTGACTGTATATTAGTTATTACTGTTATTAGCATTTTAAGACTTTTACTAATCTGATTCTTTTTTTTGAAGACCTCTGTAGCCTAGTTGGTAGTGACCCTGCCTACGAAGCTAGATGTGCCGGGTTCGAATCCCGGTAAGGGCATTTGTTTGAGTGATGAGCATGAATATTTGTTCCTGAGTCATGGATGTTTAATACACTTATGTGAAGGAGGGCTATGGCCGAGTCTTTAGGATATGCCGCTTAGCGTCCAGCACGGTTAGCACAAGACGGCGCCGGCGCTCGAGCTCTCTCGAACTCTGTAGCACTATCCGTCACTCTCTTATTAGAAGACTTATAAAGAGACAGATAGAGGGTCCGTCTTGTGCTAACCTTGCTGGTCTTCTAGACGCATATCCAACTGTGGTAAACTTTTCAATGCATGACAATCACCGAATACTTGGCAACATGGCAACATGTGTCTTAAGCTAGAATTATTCCCAGAAATTTGGAAAATTATTCGAGTGATACCGGTGCCGAAAGGTGGATCAGGAGATAAGGATAAATAAGGATAAATAATGTCTTCACTCGATGGGACCCAAGATTTACAACAAGTTGCCCCAGGATGTCAAAAGCGCGCCGAGTATGAGGTGTTTTCTTAATAGACTTAAAATTAAACTAGCATCCGATGCATGCTATTCCATAAACGAATTTATGAATTAAATAGGTATACTGACAGCCACACAACTTTTTAACTGGCTCGCAACCCAACCAACTGATACTATTAGGAAGTATAAAATATCTTTCTTCCTGAAACATTGACAAATAAACAAATGTACTAACCATAATTATACCGTATTGTAAACTGAGCCATACTTGTTATATAAGATGTGTATAATAGTAGTTTATGCAACTGATACATAATCAGAGGCCTTAAAACACGAGTGTTTTAAGGCCAAATTATGTACAGTTTCATACACTACTTTATCTACACACATATCATAAGTACTCTAAGATGGGTTCAGAAGCCGTAGGGAAATGACCTGCATTGGTACTATAGTGCTACCTGTAAAATATCTTTGTTGCAATCGTGGCTGCATTTACGATATCCGGCGGAGTGTGTATATCGTTCTCGGAGTCACTACTACTCATATTTTCAACTAAAATGTGAGTTACAAACAACTTTTCACAATTCTACTTTCGTAACAACAAAGAAATGACAACAGTAATGGCGGCAATTCGATCCTACGTCAAGACGAATGTTTTTTTAAATCATAGACAAACGAATGAAGTCCCTATTCTCATGTCACTCGAAATCAAATATCGTGCGGTTTATATTAAAAAAACATACTGAATTGACGTTTCGCATCGATAACTGTTTTAATATCTATGAATACTAGAATAGAAACCCATATGAGTTTTGACAGCTGTTCCAAATTTAAACTCATAACCTTACAAAAATCTGTACTGTAATAACATTACAGTACAGATTTTACCTACTACCACAGACAAGAAAGCTCTCATAGTAAAATTGGTTGTCATAATGCTGGTAATTTCCTACGGTTTCTGAACGCATTTAAGAGCACTAATGATATGTGCGTAGATAAATGTTATTTAAGATCTTGACAAAAATTTGACATGTAAAACTACGTTTTATCAAGGAATAAATGAAATGAAAAAATGAAAAAGGCAGAGGATTATAGACCGGTGGCGGTTCTGTCCACACCGGCAAAGGTATTTGAATCGGCTATTCACAAACGAGTATATGAGCAGGTGAGCGCGCAGCTCGCGGATGCGCAACACGGGTTTCGTCCGACACGAAGTACAGCCAGCAATCTTCTGAGTCAAGTATTT
Organism: Epinotia ramella; assembly: GCA_947578815.1. Classification (NCBI taxonomy): domain Eukaryota; kingdom Metazoa; phylum Arthropoda; class Insecta; order Lepidoptera; family Tortricidae; genus Epinotia; species Epinotia ramella. Next base: position 2,994,302 of record OX388221.1, read on the forward strand.
AGCACAGATAATACCTATAATATGTAGATAGTGGGGGTCAAGCCGATACTGCTTTCTTTGACTTCAAAAAAGCCTTCGATCTCGTCGATAACGACGTGTTGTTGTCAAAGTTGGCAGGCTTCGGTTTTACCCCACACTTACTTAATGTTTTTGCAGACTATATGAGGGACAGACGGCAATATGTAGAATATGAAGGGCACAGATCGAAACCTTATTTTACAAGGTCAGGCGTAAGTCAGGGTAGCAATTTAGGGCCTCTCGAATTTTTATTAATGATAAACGACTTGCCTAAAACAGTAAAAGATGCTAAGTGTTTATTATTCGCAGATGACCTTAAGTTGTCCCTGGCGGTATATAAGGGAAAGACTGTGAAACGTTGCAGGCGGATATCGACAGGGTCGTACAGTGGAGCAAGAACAATCTTCTACAGTTTAACTCCAAAAAATGTATGACTTTCTCTTTCTCTCGGGCACGTACTCCCATTTAAGGGGGTCGAAGTTGCACCACGTCCGTAGGAATTACCCACCGCTACCCTACACGTGACCCCTGCGTGGTGCTAAAAGTGCAACAACCTGGCAACCGTACTGTCTTTTCGAAGATCTCACGGTTCTAAATACACATATTTGCCATACGATAAATAAATAACTCCCATTTAAAATAGTTACAAGGTAGATGGAGATTTAATGGTTAGAGATGCAGAAGTAAGGGATTTAGGAGAAGGTTTTAACACTGAGTTAACGTTTCGAAATCACATTTCTAAAATTTGTAAAAAAGCATTCAGGAATCTAGGGGTTCTTACTACGGATGGCAAATGGATTCACAGATATGAAGGCTATAACATCTTTGTATAATGCGTTGGTTAGAAGCCAGCTAGAATACAATGCTGAAATATGGGCTCCACACGAAGCAAAGTATATTCTTATGTTAGAGTGGATACAGAATAAGTTTATTAGGTATATGTATATGAGGCAATATGGCGTATACCCGTTTTATCCGCTGATGTACCGACATTGTTTATTTTAGGCATTCTCGGATACAATCAGCTGAAAGTCAGAAGGGACCTAGCACTCGTTACATATATCTTTAGCCTACTTAGGGGTAAGATATACAATGCGGATATATTGGGGTTGGTGGGTATTTGTGTTAGTTCACGACCGGGGACCGCCGTCAGCCCGGGCTGCTGGCCGTGCCGCGCGGGCGCACCAAGCTGCTGCGCGAGGCGCCGATGACGCGCGCCGTGCGCACCCTGAACCTCATCGCCACGCATGTAGACCTATTCTCATGTACGATGAGTGAATTCACAAAAGTAGCATGAGTAATTAACTCTTTGTTATATGGAATGGTATAACGCCCGCGCATCCAGCCCTTCTGGTTTCGCGCGCAAATTACATTCGGACGCGCTCGTCCCTGGTACTCGCCGCAAGATGGCAGCCGCGCGGCCCGCGCCCCGCGCCAACGCCCGCGCCGCCCCGCGCGTCAAGCGTCATGTTTTTAGTTAGTTCGACAGAGTTCGCACAGCGCGTCGTACCGAGTTAACTCGATTCGTGTGTTTCCGTGGCCCTCACTTTCTCATGTTTACTTTTGTACCTGCTGACTGTATATTATTATGTTTATTGATGTTTGTGAGCAAATAAAAGTGTTACAACCATTATAGTGGCGCCCAACGTGGGGCGTTGAATCCTAAATTCAAAATTATACCTGCGTTCTCGCCGCGACTGCCGTGCCGCGCTAGACAATTCAACTAGCGCTCGATTATACCTAAAGGTGCAACAAAACCTAGTGTGTCAAAGTATCATTGCCATGCATACTCGGAGTAAAACTCTTGAGAACGGAGGAAGTCACGAGACTTCAAACCAAGGGAGCGAACCAGAGTCCTACGACGTGTCGGGGAGATATACAGAGGAGCCGCGCGCCCCGGGCGCCCCCCCCTGTCACCCCCGCCGCTGCCGCGCCGCCCGGCCCCGCCGGAGCGGCCGCAAACTTAAACGCCGAGACCTTCCTGGTCGGCGTCATGGAGTCCTTCGCTAGGATGCAAGCGGAGACGAACCGGACCCTGGTGGAAACCCTGCGATCGCTCCCCTTCAACAACGGCCCCTGGATCCCGCCGCCGGCGACGCCGCCGCTCGAGGTCCGCGCGCCGTCCGCGCTCTCGTCCGCGGTCGCCGGAGGCAACTTCTCCAAGTGCACCGCGAGGTTTAACGGGAGGTCGCGCGACGCGGAGGTGCTGGAGGCGTTCCTGGACGCCGTGCAAGTGTACAAGGAGTGCGCGGGCGTCAGCGACGAGCACGCGCTGCGCGGCCTGCCGCTGCTGCTGGAGGGGGACGCCGCCGTGTGGTGGCGCGGCGCGCGCGCTTCAGCCCTCACCTGGGACGACGCCGTGGCGCGCCTGCGCGCCATGTATGGAGTGCAGCAACCGGCTCACAAGATTTTACGTGAAATCTTTGCTACGGAACAAAGAGACTCCGAAAGAGCTGAAGTGTTTGTATGTAAAGTGCGTTCCCTCATAGTAAAATTGCCGTACGCGGTACCTATGTGCATGCAAATAGACATTATTTACGGGCTGTTACATCGACGTGTCAGGAAACGGTTACCTAGAGATAGCATTGTTGATGTTGATAGTTTTGTAGAAAAAGTAAGGGTCATTGAAGACGCGATTTCCGAAACAAAAGTAAGTACCAATTCCGAGAAATCGAGCGGTCCGAACGCGGCTGTGAGTACCTGCACCTACCCGTCTCGCTCACACGCGCCGCCGCGCGAAATCGAGTCGGCCGAGCGCAGCGTTACCACCGGTTCGAGCGGTACTACTGTCGCGAAACTCATTCCTAACTCGAACGAAATTCTGAAACGTGATAGGCGCGTTCGTTGTTCGTTTTGCAAGTTTTATGGGCATGCCGTCGCCGATTGTCGCAATTTGCAAGACAAAAATAATAAACAGCAGACTGTAGGTACGGTTTCTGACGGTGTAAGCGGGAATGCAGGGTCTAACCCAATACGTTGTTACGGATGCGGCCAACCCGGTGTAGTACGATCGAAATGTGAGAATTGCGCTCGAGTAAACGTACCCGCAAAGTCATTCGATTTTAATGTTGTTACGGATGACGATGTCACCGACGTCCCTCGTGCAATCGAAACGTCACAACCGACGGTACCCGTCACTATTGCGAATAGGGTAGGGGTCGCGATACTCGACACCGGAGCTACGTGTAGCATTGCAGGTGCGATCTTGTACTCAATTTTACAATCGCAGGGAGTACAATTCCACAAGGCGGAACGCACCATAGGGCTTGCGGACGGTTCCCGCCTACAGAAGGTAGTGCTAACTGCAACGGTACCCGTGTTGTTAGAAGGTAGAGAAGTAGCTACTGAGTTTGTGGTGTTCCCTGGGGACAACACCCGAACATTATTAGGCCGCGACTTCATTAGGAATGCTGGGGTCACTGTGGACATAGCGCAGGAGTCATGGTATTTTGCTGATAGCCCTAACCTAACATTTCCTTTTGTGAGATCCGTGATTTTAAAGGAGACAGAGCTGATGCGAGCGGATATATCCGATGTCTCCTTGCGCAACGACGAAGGTACGGAGCTGCCACCCGAGCACAGGGAGGCGCTCGACGCGTTTTTACGCAGCAGAGCGGCCCAGTTTGCTGACGAGGGACCTCCTACGGACTTCGCCGTCCATAAGATCAAGGTAAGTGATAATCAGGAGCCTCTCGCCTCGCCTCCCTACAGGTTGTCGCCGCCTAAGAAGGAAGCTCTGGAAAAAGAGCTGCAACAGCTACTCAGTGCCGATGTCATCGAGGAATGCGAATCCCCGTGGGCCTCAAACGTCGTCCTGGTGAAGAAGAAGAATGGCAGCTACAGGCTTTGCATTGACTACCGCAAGCTCAACGCGGTCACGGAGCCTGACCGCTACCCTCTTCCCAGGATCGAGGACGTTCTCCACGCCGCAAAGACCTCCAGGTACATGACCACGCTGGACTTGCGTTCTGGCTACTTTCAGGTTAGTGTTGACCCGGACCATAGGGACCTCACCTCATTCACGACACCTTTGGGCACCTTCAGATTTAAGCGTATGCCCATGGGCCTGCGTAACTCTGGAGCGACCTTCCAGAGGTTAATTGATCGGTTCAAGTCCAACTTACCAGGGGTCACTTTGGTTGCATATTTAGACGACCTGCTGGTGCTGTCCGAGGAATCATTCGAGAAGCACCTCGCTGATTTGGAGGCTGTGTTCGATCGCCTAGCAATGTTCAACTTGCGGGTGAATCGTGAGAAAAGCCACTTCGCGAGGGAGTCCGTCAAGTTCCTCGGCCACGTCATCGTGCCAGGTGGTATTCACGTCGACCCGGACAAGACCTCCGCCGTAGACAACATGCCTCCTCCTCAGAATGTGAAACACCTGAAGTGCTTTCTGCAAACCTCGAGTTGGTTCAGACGCTTCATACCCAGTTATGCTAAGATCAGTGCACCGTTGACCGTTTTGCTAAAGAAGGTGAGTACGTGGAGATGGGGCCCCGAACAGCAGAGCGCTTTCAATACGATCAAGTCACTCCTCGTGTCAGCACCAATCCTTCGTCAGGCTGACGAGACGAAGCCGTTCGTCCTCAGGACTGACAGTAGTGGGTACGCTCTCGGAGCAGCTTTGCTTCAGGGGGAGGGGATTGATGAACGACCCGTCGAGTACGCCAGCCGTCTCCTCACGGCAGCTGAGAAGAACTACAACACCACGGAACGCGAAGCCCTGGCAGTTGTATGGGCTGTTTCGAAGTTCCGAGGGTACATCGATGGAGCAGACGTGGTAGTGAAGTCAGACCACCAACCTCTTAGGTGGCTTATGAGCTTGAAGTCGCCGAGTGGTCGCCTAGCCCGGTGGGCACTCAGTCTCCAAGAGTACAATCTCAAAATTGAGTACACACCAGGTAAGGCAAACGTGATCGCGGACACGCTGTCACGTCCAACGTGCCCTACAGACGCTGACTGCGACCTGTGTCTGACCGTAGTGGACCTGCCCTCTCGTAACCCCAAGGATGTCCGGGAGAACCAGTTAAAGGACCCCGATGTGCTTAAGATCGTCGAGGCGATGGAATCCGACGATCCCTTTAGGGGGAGAGCATGGGCCGATAAAGGGTACGTTTTGACCGATGGTGTATTATACCGTTATGGCCCCGAGAACGAGGAGAATGACAACGCGAGCTTGGTGGTACCAGAGCATGAGCGCAAGGACGTGCTGGCCGAGTACCACGACGCCCCTACAGCTGGTCATTTCGGCGTAGAGCGGACGATGCAGCGCCTCGTTGGTAAGTATTATTGGCCCGGAATGAGGACCTACGTCACCCAGTATATCAGGAACTGCGCGGCGTGCCAGCGGTATAAGGCAGACACGCGTAAACCCGCCGGTCTGCTACAAGTTCCAGCCACATCGCGCCGATTCGAAGTCCTCGCAGTAGACCTGTTCGGGCCGCTGCCGGAGACGCCTTCTGGCAACAAGTGGATACTGATTCTGGAGGATACTTGCACCAGGTGGGTAGAATTGTTCGCTCTTCCCTCGGCCACAGCTGAGGAATGCGCTAAGACTCTAGTGAACGAGGTGTACCTGCGGTACGGAGTCCCCAGGAGGCTTATCAGCGACAATGGCGTCCAGTTCGTGAGCGAAGTGATGCAGCAGACCTGTCACGTCATGGGCATCAAACAGTCTCTCACCTCATACTACCATCCGGAGTCGAATCCCGTTGAACGCAAGAATCGTGATTTGAAGCCTCAGCTGGCTATTCTGGTAGGTAAGGATCACGACACCTGGGATGTGCATCTCCCCGCAATACGGTTCGCTATGAACTCCGCAGTCACAGCAAGCACTGGCCATTCACCTGCTTATTTGAATTACGGTCGGGAGATGCGCGCCCCAGCTGACGTTTTGTCAGACAGGCGAGCGGTGTTAGAGAGCGATAATGTAGTCGCTTCAATAACCCCGTTCCTCAACAAGCTGTCTACCGTGCTACTCGACGCACGCGACGTGCACGAGAAAGCCCAGACAGCACAGAAGAAGTTCGCAGACGAGCATCGCCGGCCGGCTCCGGACTACAAGGTAGGAGACCTGGTATTATTAAAAACCCAAGGTTCCAACGACACGAGCAGAGGCCAGACGCCGAAGTTCATACCCCGACGCGACGGGCCATATAGAGTCCGAGAGATTGTCGGTTGTACGACCTACGCCTTAGAGCGCATTAGTGACGGCGTTATGTTAGGGAAATATCACGTTTCGGTACTTACCCCCTTCGTTGGCCCCATCCAAGCCCCTGTCCAGGAGAAGCGTAAGAGGGGGAGACCTCGTAAGGCTAACCCAGCCTCCGGGACACAACGCCTGGGTTAGAGGGGGAGGGTATAACGCCCGCGCATCCAGCCCTTCTGGTTTCGCGCGCAAATTACATTCGGACGCGCTCGTCCCTGGTACTCGCCGCAAGATGGCAGCCGCGCGGCCCGCGCCCCGCGCCAACGCCCGCGCCGCCCCGCGCGTCAAGCGTCATGTTTTTAGTTAGTTCGACAGAGTTCGCACAGCGCGTCGTACCGAGTTAACTCGATTCGTGTGTTTCCGTGGCCCTCACTTTCTCATGTTTACTTTTGTACCTGCTGACTGTATATTATTATGTTTATTGATGTTTGTGAGCAAATAAAAGTGTTACAACCATTATAATAGTTAGTTATTTTATTATAATAGATATATATTTGCTACATTATCGCCTGTAATGATAATTGTATGTGTGGAAATAAAAATAAAAATATTCAACAATTGAACAATTGGCGTCTACTGTTAGGCATTAAGGTGTCAAGACGTATTGTATAAAAACATGTGAATATACTGGGCGACTTCGAGGTCATGATCCGGCCGGAATGACCAAAAGCGAATAAGATGATCATGCTGTACAACTTTTCCCATGGGACCAACCACGAAATCGCAAAAAAATAAGAGCCCATTAAGAGTTAACTGTGAGGTAATTTAGAGTTACTCTCAATTAACAGTATAGAAAATATATTTTAACTCTTTGGTAACGTAAACGAAGCAGTCTTCGATGGTGCACTAGTGGGTGGCTTTTTCTACAATTTAACCCATGTCACTTTGACATAAATTGCCCATATCATACACTTAGTGCATAGTCAAGGACTAGGCCGTTTACCTTCTAGGCGAGTAAGCATGAAAATCACAGTGCAGTGGCCAGGGGGCACTAAATGATTATTAAAGTCCAAGTCATTTTTTTTTTGTTATTCATTGCAATAGTAATTGCATTAAAAAATATGACTTTAAATACGCGTCAGTTGCATTTGTAAATGTTTGAAAGTAGCGTTATTAAAAATTTCACGGACTCGCTAACAAAATAATAAAATTGAATAGTGAATTTATTATGAACGTGCACAAACATAAAACTTTTATGAAACTAAATATTTAAAAACACAAAGTTCCCAGTAGCATAAAGCTGTCAGAAAATACGAAATACGAAGGGTTCCGTATTTGCCTGTCTGTCTTAGTTACATCGACGTGCGGTGCGGTTGCGTCGGCCGATTTTGTTCGAAAATTGGCCTTTCTAAGTACACATTTCGTTGGTCGACTATTACTCGGTAACTACTTATGCCTACTTGTCCGTGATAGTATTCCTTTTAAATTCATTATATTATGGACTACTACCACGAATTTTTTCACATCCCTAGTAGTAGCCATTTAGCCAGCAGGGGGGGGGGGGACATGACTCGAACAAAAATTAGGGCTTGAAAGTCCAATATCTCGCAAGCTAATCACTGATTTGAAAAATGGTTTTAGAAAACCCATAATATTTTTGAACGAGGTATCTACTCGTAACTATACCCCACACTATGGGTTTAACGAGAAAAAAAAATACATCCATACATACATACAAAATTTTTTTTCAAGATTTTAGTGTAGGTACTGTTTTGTCTGTGTGATTGATTTATATACTCATGCCGAATCACAGTTTTCTAGTAGTAATGGTTACTGAGGTGCGCCGAAGACGGACGGACGGACAGACGTACATACCTAGCGAAACTATAAGGGTTCCTCGTTGACTACGGAACCCTAAAAACATATAAATACCCAAAAATTATAGGTACCTCGCTGGCGGCAGGCGAAACGATTCATACTAATTGACATAGAAGTATGTCGTTACAGTTTGCTATTTGTAGGTACTACTTAATCGTTGTATGGAAAATCAATGAAATTGTTGTTTTACTCGTAGTCGCGAAATACGTACTGCGTTTTGGTCCATAATTTTGTTTCTATAAAATCGTAAGGATTCTAATGGTAGCTTTAAATTTACTCTTGAACAACCAAAATGCATATTTTTTTACCACTTTCATGGTGTAATTTACACATTGTTACAATAATTCGATGGTTTACTATCTTTTTAGCACTTTACAATCAATTTTAACATGAAGAATTTCATGTCTCTCGGGAAATAGGGTAGTTTCCCTATTTTCTGAGAGACATGACATTCTGGCAACAGTTAATCAACCAAAAAATGCTTGTCAAAACAACAGTTTCTTACCAACGTGAATCTCGCAGAATGCTTGCGGAGAAAATAAACCGTACCTGTAACAGAGGTTCTTGATTAGTGACGCAGTAATTCTACACAATTATGAAAGAAAGTAAGTGACAAAAATACCTTAGTACAGGTAAGCCCTTATTTTTCTAAGGCCGCTGCACAGTGGGCAGGCGGCTGTGTTGGACCAAACTTTATTTCGTCCCGGACGAACTTCATCCTACTTGCAGACAAATGAAATACGCAGCCTGTTTTGTTAAGCGAAATTGGAAAAAGTAAGACTAATGAATTGCAAATTCGTGAAAATGTTTTTGTGTGGGTAAGTAATGAAATAGTTTCTGAGGTTAATTAAGTTTCTAAAGAATGGACTGAAATTAACATGAATATTCGCGAAACAAATAAAATCTTAGGTTAAACAAACAACATCATTATGTTTGTTTCTAAAGAATACATTTTATAATGTTACATAATTTGTTAATACAATTAAATTAAATTACGCAAGGTGCTGGATCCTTCCGAGCGCACAAAACTCATCAATTGAGTAACATGCCAGTTCCAAAAGGAATGATTTAAGTTTGTTTTTGAAAGTAGTACCTATTGCTGCTTGAGTTTTCATGTAAGTTGATTAGAGAGCTGACTTGACTTGAGACCTTATTGAGAGAGTTGGTGTAAAGAGAGTAAGCCAAAACGGAGCCTCTGTCCAATCAGAAAGTTTATTATATACACATTCAAAAAATAAAATTGTTCCGAATATTACCCCCTACATATAAACTTACAAAGTGCAATCCCACAGCACGTTCCCCTTTATAATATTAGATAATATATTAAAAAGGAATATCGATAACACTTTAAAGCTATTCAGCAGCATACAATGAGTTATTAACAGGGCAGATTTTTTCTAAAATACTACTATAAAATCCACCACATTTATAAGCACCCTGACCGCGAAAACACTGCCCTGAAGAAAAACTTCGGAAGAGTTCGAACATTGAACATCGAGCTTGATATTCAATACGTGAGTTTACCTAACCTTGTATTTATTTAGTAAGTATTTTACACATGTCTCACTGAAATTTCAATCCGAATGTTTTTCCTAGATCACACAAAACCCTCAACGGTCTGTTATTGAACAAAAATAATGAAGTAATAAAGCTTTAAGTGTATTCATGAATATAATCCAGTATCCTTGGGCGTTCGCTAACATTCCGTGAGGTTGGGACAACAAAACACCAAATTTGCATATCAAGAGCTTGGGGTATAAAAACTAATCGCCCTCGAAATGGAGGGTTCCATGTTTTTAATTATAATTATTGTGAGAGATAGCTGCTAGATTTTATCCAAATGGTAGGCCAGGAGCCTCTCAAGTGACGAAAGATGAGAAAAATATTTTTTTTAAAGCGCTTGAACATTTTATATAATAATGAAGCGCTATTTTAAAAGGTGCGGCGTGGGTAGCCCCCCCACAAGGTGGATTGATGCCCTGGTAAAGGTTGCGGGAGTTCGCTGGGTGCGGGTGGCACAGGACCGGTCACTTTGGCACTCTTTGGGGGAGGCCTATGTCCAGCAGTGGACGTCTTTCGGCTGATAAGTATTATGATGATGATGATGATGATGATTTTCTTACCAAGTTTATACCATATACCATTCTCCATACTAATATCATAAATGCGAAACTATGTCTGTCTGCCTCTCCCCACACCTCTCCACACCTCTTCACACTTCAACCGCTTAATCGATTTAGATAAAATTTAGTTTGAGTCCCGAGAAGAAGATAGTTTTAGAAGTAGGTTAGTTTTTATCCCGAAAATGATTCCCCAAGGCAAAAAATGGTGAATGGGGGTGGTTGTGAATGGGGGGTGAAAGTTTGTATGGAGCTGCGATATACTTAAACGAGTTCCACGCGGACAGGTCGCGGGCAAAAACTAGTATTGTATAAAACGAGAAAACATTGTTTCTAGCTCGTTTAAAATTTTTGGTTAGATTTACTATTCAGCAATAGTATTAAAGAAAGCCAGGAGACGTTTCTCGAGTAAGGCTAGTAGCGACATCTACCGCGAAGTTATTACAACTTCTGAAACAATTAAATTTTCCACTTAGATCGATATTTGGATTTTCTTTAGCAGACGTTTCTGCTTAGTAAACATTCAATAGAAGTACATAAGAGAGAGAGAACGTTTTATTGCTGTATGTCCGCTCATGTCGCGTCTTATGCTTAGCCTTGCTCTTCAGAACAAGAACAAATAAACGCAGAGCATGACGAACAACCTAGTGAAGCCAGTTTAAAACCATGCCAAATAAGTTAAGCACACCTTGGTCAAAGGTATGATGATTATAATTTCAAAGTAATAATATCAAATATGCTGACTTCCATTAACCAAATATGATAAAATTACCTCGCGTTCCTTGTTCCGTGTTTGTGTAGCAAAATATAAAAGGTAAGTACATAACTACGAAACTAATGATTGCGCTTCGCTTAAAACAGACACTGCAATTGTACTAATTGGGTAAACTTCAGAGGAAAGTCAAATTTAATAAAAGAAAGCGCATTGTACTTGAATAAAAACTATAAAACGTGTCATTTCAGTTTTGAATATAAACAAAACATAAGTATTCATTTGATTTTTTTATTTCTAAGTAGTAATGAATTTTGTCTCGTTAATTTACTTTATTTAGAAATGTACCTACTACACGTTCAAAAACAAATTCGAAAACGAATAAAAATAATGATGTTATCGAACACAATAAAAAGTTGGTATTAAAATTGCGCGACCAACTATTAACCTACTGTATAAATGTAGTGCCAAAACTGCTGGACCAAGGCCTCCCCCAAAGAGTGCCACAATGTCCGGTCCTGCGCCATTCGCATCTAGTGGACTCCCGTAATCTTTACCAGGTCATCCAACTACGCAGCAATTATGCAACTATGTAAGTTATTGCTACGTCGTATGGTGTGTGCAGCGTAAACTAATGATTTCTAACTATAGGTTTCTATGTAAATCTAATGATGAATTTCTATTATTAGTATCATTACACTAAAACGGAAGTCAGCCGTATTTAACTAGGTGCCGAATTTCGTCAAAGTGTGGAAATACTAACCCGAAACGGATTTCGCATTGCACTTAAAGAGCTGTCGTAATAAATCAATAGTGTTGAAACCAGGTTGTACCGGAATATTCCGAATTAAACCGGTTAAATGCTTGTAACTGCGAAACGCTTTTAGCGTTGAATGCAATACGTCCGCGATTAAATGTTAAATGAAATAATGACCTGTTTGTAGTTAATTTATGTTGAGTAATTAATGTTTCAGCTGTGGAAATGTGAAAATGAAATGTATTTTTCTGTGTAACCAAGCGTTACAATAAAATGAATAGTATATTATACTCGTACTTTGTTTACTGTAATAACATTGCTGCTGTAAGGCTGTCGCGTGAATACTTAATATTTATTGGATCAATCTACTGGATTCCTTTATGTTTATATTATAAGCTCAAATCAATCGAAGAACTTGAATAACTCCAAGATTGATTATGATAATGTAGTAAATACTTGAAAACTACACGATGTTTTTCAGAGAGAAAATCGTACGTAGATAAATCCAACTAATATTATAAATGCGAAAGTTTGGATGTTTGGATGTTTAGATGTTTGGATGTTTGTTATCACGCTTAAACGGCTCGATCGATTAGGATGAAATTTTGCACGAAGATAGTGTATAGCCTGGATTAAAATATAGGATAGTTTTTATCCCGGGTCCACGCAGAAGAAGTCGCGGGCGGAAGTAAGTAAAGAAATATATGTCGAAAAAGGTTTACGCCTTAAATATCTGTAAAACCTGATAAAATAAATATTTTCGTTTTATTACTTACGTTGCTCTGAAATCCAAATATTTAAAACACGTCCAGGAAATAAATTTTAACCTTCGCTTCCGAATCCAAACACATTTAAATCTGTTTTGCGCATCCGCTTCGACGCCTATCCAGTATAAGTTGTTAAACACTTGTTTCATGTTTTATCTGTTCTTTGATTATTTTATTGTTTAATATGTGTGTCCTGTGTGTTTGTGAATAAATGTATCTTTCTTTCTTTCTTTCTTTCTTTAAAATACGTGCTTGAAACATGACGTAATATGTCATTATTTAGGGTTCCGTACCCAAAGGGTAAAAACGGGACCCTATTACTAAGACTTCGCTGTCCGTCCGTCTGTCTGTCCGTCACGAGACTGTATCTCAAGAACCGCGATAGCTAGACAGTTGACATTTTCACAAATTATGTATCTCTGTTGCCACTATAACAACAAATACTAAAAACAAAATAAAATAATTATTTGAGGGGGGCTCCCATACAACAAACTTTTTTTTAACTGTTTTTATAGATAATGGTACGGAACCCTTCGTGCGTGAGTCCGACTCGCACTTGGCCGGTTTATTTTTATTTTTATTAAGAGCCTGTAGTGTCCCACTGCTGGGCGGCCTCCCTCTCTTTCTTCAGCGTATCCCTGTCTCGGGCAGTCTCAAACCAGTTTTGATAAAAGACGTCAAGTCATATTTCAAAGAGCGTGGACGGGCTCGATACATAATTGGACGAAATCGGCTCGATAGAAAATAATTGCAAAGATTGGTCTTAAAATCATCTTAAACGGTTCGATGTCTTTATTTTTTTGACTGATCTGCAATTAAAAATATGAAGTCAACATATTCATACCTAAACCGCTAACGAGTCACATTTCTCAAATAATCCACATTTTTTTTTATTTCAATATTTATGCACTTCTTCAAAAACCGGGCCGCCTAGTGACACTCGCTCTCGTTTACTCCGATACAAATAGACAGTGTGCGCGCTATCCCAAACCCTCAAGGCCATTTTGGTGTTGACAGCGTCTTAATCTACAAGGTGTTACAAAAATAACGCAAAACCGTTTAAGGGCATAACAGGTATCGTGTTCTAATAAGAGATTTTTTTTTTGACGCGACTTTTTTTACATTTGTATGGAGCGTTGGCCGACTGGGGCGACCTGCGCCATACAAAAGTTAAAAGAAAAATCGCGTCAAAAAAAAATCTCGTACTTTTTCTTATCAGAACACGATACCTGTTATGCCCTTGAACGGTTTTGCGTTATTTTTATAACACCTTGTGTTCATCCTCCTAGCGTTATACTCCCCGTTGTGCCCTACAGAAGCCTAGGGTCCGGGGTTGATCCCTAATCCCAAGGAGCCTTCCAATACAGTAGAAAAATAATCCGTCCATTGCATTCCGATCCAATTCTACTATAACAACCAACAAACAAACAAACAAATACTCTTTACCACGACAGGAGAGAAACATCTACCAACCACCAACCAACGTAACCAACACCACATACTCGTATCTAACCAACGTAATGGAACAAATTTAATCCAGAAAAAGTTCGGAAACTCATAAGAAAGCGATGCAAAAGGCGTGTGAGAAAATTTCACCAGCGTAACCGGATTATTTCCAATTGGAGCGAGATATTGAATTTTGAACGGCTCATTAGCACAGCTTTGTCCACGGTGCCAGTGGCGCGAGCACTGTGCACTTTGGTATTTGAAAGATTCGCTGATTGCGAATTTTCGATTTTGAGGATTAAGTTATTGTCTACGTTCGAAAGCACTGTGCAGTGTGCTTGATTACTACACGAATCCACGGAACTGGGTTGCATTTAAGTGTTACTTTGCTAGTTTGATAATACGCAAAATTGCACAGAAATTAACGACCTTCGAGCGTGTTCATCTGTTTTTTTGTACATGTTTCATTAAGATAAATAAAAACTTATTATTTAGCTAATAAGGCATACGTAAGCTTACTTATTAGCAAATCAAGTCACGGAATAATTCTTGTTTTCTTTTCATATAAACGCTTTAAAACCAGGTTATTGTTAATAAGTTTCATAGCATTATGCATGATTGCTTGAAAAAGGAATCTATTTTTTTGATATTTCTTGACCGTGGTATTAAAATATTCAGCGCGCAGAATTTTATTCCATGCGCCTTAATAAGAAGTTTATTTGGTTTTTATGCATCTCATATATTTTGGTAAACTTTAAGAAATCACCATGCATACTGAAAGTCATTAAAAACATGTCCAGATTTTTAAGCACCGTTGCAGTTTACTCTGACAGTATTACAGTTTTGCTGAGAGAAACCCGGACAAATAGAATTGTCACGCTATTTCCGCTATAACTAACTTAGCTATATAATACAATTCAATTCAATTTAAAAAAAAATGGCTTCCATCTAAGTTAAGATGATTTCGCCAATGTCAAGTTTGCTTATAAAGCGACGTTGTTCGGTAGTTTGGTCAGTCGTCAATAATGCAATCAGCGTCAGAAGCTCCGCTTGAGAAGCAAGGCGTCCACCGCTGACCGCATCCCCGACGAAAGACCTAGCTATATAATAGAGATCTTTCTTACTAACTTTGACAGCTGTCATCCCGGTACAATAAACGTCAACGATGACATAAGACGACATAAATTGTACTGGGATGACAGCTGTCAAAATGTTCTAAGTAAGATCTCATAAACTATAGTTTGGTCTTTCGTCGGGGATGCGGTCAGCGGTGGACGCCTTGCTTCTCAAGCGGTGCTTCTGACGCTGATTGCATTATTGACGACTGACCAAACTACCGAACAACGTCGCTTTATAAGCAAACTTGACATTGGCGAAATCATCTTAACTAAGATGGAAGCCATTTTTTAAAAATTGAATTTGAATTTGAATTTGAACTATAGTTTGACTTCTCGCCCTATAAGCGCTCGTATTGTAAAGCTCATCTCGCTACAAAGCTGCTAGCCTACGGTGGCGCAGCGGATAGGGAATGCTTTAGGCACAAAAGTGAAAATGTTTACATGAACTACTTTTTCATTTAAAAGAGCTGACGACGCTGCAAATTGGGTTTATAAAAAACCGGCCAAGTGCGTGTCGGGCCACGCGCAGTGTAGCGTTCTGTCTGTCTTAGTTACATCGACGTGCGGTGCGGTTGCGTCGGTCGAATTTGTACGAAAATTGGCCTTTCCAAGTACACATTAAGTTGGTCGACTATTACTCGGTAACTACTTCTGCCTACTTGTCCGTGATAGTTTTCCTTTTAAATTAATTATATGCACTACTACCACGTACAATTTTTTCACATCCCCAGTAGTAACCATTTAGCCGGCAGGGCGGGGGGGAGGGGAGACACATGACTCGAACAAAAATTAGGGCTTTAAAGCCCAATATATTTTTAAATGAGCTATCCAGAGATACATACAAGATACACATGGGTTTAACGAGAAAAAAAAAATACATCCCCGCTTTAGGTTAGGTTAGTTTAGGTATTAGGGGAGGCACCCTAATAAAATATTTTTTTCAAGATTTTATTGTACCGTTTTGTCGACGTAATTGATTTATATACCCATGCCGAATTACAGTTTTCTAGGAGTTATGGTTACTGAGCTAAGCCGAAGACGGACAGACAGACGGACGGACATGGCGAAACTATAAGGGTTCCTTATCGACTACGGAACCCTAAAAACTAGCTTCCGCCCGCGACTTCGTCCACGTGGACCCGGGATAAAAACTATCGTATTATTTTCAGGATATAAACCATCTTCGTGCAAAATTTCATCCAAATCGGTTGAGCCGTTTAAGAGTGATTGAGTAAAGGAGTTGAAATGGGGGGTGAAAGTTTAGGTTTACGGCATAAACGAGTTCCATGCGGATGGAGTCGCGGGCAGAAGCTAGTAATAAATAATATATCAAGTAAGCTACCCAGGTTAGACAAAACAATGAGATTAGTTGTTAAATATTCTTAATTTGACAACTAAAATAACCAAGAGGATCCTAGACATAAGAATATCGCAGACACTTAGGGCCGGTTTTTCAATCACCAGATAAACATATCTGTCAGACAAAATTATCACTATCCTTTTACCCAGACATATAGAAAACAAAAGGACAGCTAACATTTATCTGACATATATGTTTTATATGGGGGCTGAAAAATCGGTACTTAAATTACTAAGTAAGACTAATAACAAGAGGCAAATAGCTAATCCAACCTAATCCCGACTCAATCTCAATAAACAATTCGAATATACCCGTCTTTATAAATACCAACTTTAGTAATTAGAGAAAAAAATGGTACCGGAGCCCCAGATTCCAACAACGCCCTGTCTTGCTCATTAAGCCTTTTAAGAAACGAGAATAAAGAGGATGGGACGCTGTTTCTCGCTTTATATTGATTAAAGTCGGCCATTAATTGTAGCGAGTAGATTAGTGAGTTAACAGGCTATTGAAATTCAGGTCAAATCTCCGTGAAGAGGGACTTTTTGTTGTAATAACAATTCAGCCATTTGTATTAGAAAGTGATTGGAAAAGGAGAAAGTGAGTTGTCTACAGAACTTTTGTTAAAGTTAAGTCAAATCAAATCAATTATAATTTATTTGCAAAAATACAGTGGTAGGATGTTACAATTGCATAAGTTCTGTGTATTTTTCTTGCAAGCAAGCGTGCAAAATATTATCAGTAATATGAACAGTGTATCGAAAGTTTTTATGAACGGTATCCTATTGATTCAAAACACGATGAGAGTAGGTAACTAAGATAAGTATATTTTTAATAATATTATAATTTTTACTAGCAGTATACATCCAAAATATCCTATTTTTTCTTATGTTGTATAAAAAAATTAAAATGTTTTAGTAGCAATTGGCTCTTAAGGTTTTTTTTTTAATCATTTATTTACTATAAAAATCAATACAAAAGGAAACGTTAGTACAGCGGACAAAGCTCTAAATCCTATTGACATCCTTATTACGCATCATTAAGGACCTTATTCCGTTAGCATTGTTTGGCTCACGTTTTCTCTCACGCTTCATAAATAAAAGGGTGTAAGCGACATTGTAGTTACACTAGAATATGTCGTTTTGTAGTAAGGTTTCGTCCGATTTGGCCCAGTGCCTGTATGAGTATTGACTTACTGTGCAATTCTGTCGTTCGCTTTCAGCGCAAGCATTCAGAGCGTTAACGGACAATACGCCGCAGGCCACCAGTATAAGTTGACCTGTGATTACATATAGTTGTTACTAACATCGAGGCAAAGTTATAACAGGCACGTTGTGAGTGTATAAACATATTACTGGGTAATAATGGGATACTGCTGCGGACGGTAAATTCGGGTTTAATACGGAAGTTAAAATTGATTTTTGGAAATGGATTCGCGGTTTGGAAATAGGAATGGTCTGGTTATTTTAGTGAATCAACCGTTGCATTCAGAGCGATTTTCTCTAAAGTTTTCGCTGAAAGGCCTGTGCCCACTAGACCGTATCATACCATGACCGTAACCGTACCGTCACATGCAAGAAAATATTCTTTGTATGAGGCATTATGAGATGACGCCCACTAGACCGTTCCGGCACCGGCACTTTTTACTATGAAGAATATTTTTTTGCCTGACATGTTCATAGTCACGGTCATGGTATGATACGGTGTAATGGGTAGAGAACTTAAGACGAAATATTAGCTTTGCAGCAGCTAGCAGCTGGCGACTGACAATAGGTACTAACAGAGGCCCATAACCATTACCAGGAGCGGATGCAGAGCCAGCTGACTAAAGATCCAAAGTCATTTTGGAACTTCGTTAAGTCTAAACGGGGAGCGAGAAATGATAGGGCCGTAACTAAGAACGGAAAGAGTTTGGCGGAATCGGAATGTGCGGAGGAGTTCGCTAACTATTTCCACTCTATAATATGGAAACTCTCCGGCGAACTTGAATGTGGAGGACGCAGTACGGGCAGGGGGCGCCAGCGCCGCGCGCGTGTCGCTGCCGAGACTAGCGTTGAGCGAGGTGCGCGCGGCGCTCGCGGCGCTGAAGCCAAGGCGCTCGGCGGGGCCAGACGGCATTCCGGCGTTCATCGTAAAAGATTGCAGCAGAGTTTTGGAAGAACCGCTCCTTCACATAATAACTTATGCCTAGAAAAATCATACTTTCCGAAGCGGTGGAAGGTTACGCGAGTGATCCCTATACCCAAAGTGGGTGCAGGGTCGGAGATAAGTGGCTTTAGACCCATAGCGATACTTTCGACGCCAGCCAAGGTGTTTGAGTCGGCAGTGCAGCGTAGCATCCGAGACCAGGTATCAGCGCAGCTGTCGGAGGCACAACACGGGTTTCGGAAGGCACGAAGCACCACGAGCAATCTTCTGAACGCCATGTCATACCTGATTCCACAAGTTGACGAGGGGGTGCAGGTGGACGCCGCGTACTTTGACTTCAGGAAAGCATTCGACATGGTCGATAACGACCTCTTGTTGTCAAAGATGGCGGCGGTGGGCTGCACTCCCAAGTTGCTACAGTTCTTTGCTGACTACATGAGGGACTGGCAACAATATGTGGAGTACGCGGATTGCAAGTCTCAGCCGTATTTCACCAGAACTGGGGTAAGTCAGGGTAGTCATTTGGGACCGCTGGAGTTCATTATTATGATTAATGATCTACCAGAAGTGGTCAAGGAGGCTAAATGCCTGTTGTTCGCGGATGACCTCAAGTTGCTCTTGGCAATTAAGGATGAGGAAGACTGTGTGCGTCTCCAGAGGGACATAGACAGAGTGGTGGAGTGGAGCCAGAGAAACAAACTGCACTTTAATGTGGATAAATGCGTTTCCATGACATTCACTCGGTCCAAAACACCTATCAACCACAGCTATGAGGTAGCCGGAGCTCAGTTGAAAAGAGTGGACTCCGTGAAAGACTTGGGAGTGCACATGCAAAGCAGCTTGTGTTTCAGGGTCCATGTTGTCAGTGCGTGTAAAAAGGCGTTCAGAATTCTGGGTTTTGTACTCCGCCGAGCAGTAAGCTTCTCAGACATGAAAGCCGTCTCGGCGTTGCACAATGCTCTGGTAAGAAGCCAATTAGAATGTAACGCGGCAATATGGGCTCCGCATGAGGCCAAATACAGCATCATGATGGAAAGGATACAAAATAAGTTTGCCAGATACTTATACTGGAAACGGTATGGAGTGTATCCTTTCTATCCGCTGATGTATCTTTTTGATGTACACTTTTTGTGATTGGCATGGTCGGTTACGACAAATTAGAAACTCGCAGGAATCTGGAGCTTGCATGCTACTTGCTTCGGGTTCTCCGCGGTAGTATCTGCAACCCGGACATTTTACAAATGTTCAAGCTGTGCGTGCCTGACAGGTACACCGAGAGGAGGCGGCGACCGCAGCTGCTGGCAGAGCCAACCGGCAGGACGAATCTGCTCCGTAAGGCACCTCTCAGCCGTACTATACACGTTCTCAATCTCGTTGCCGACAAGACAGATCTTTTTTATTGCCCTATGTGGGAATTGTCAACAACGTGTTTATATGTATTATGCTATGTAACGGATTGACATTTCATTTGAATTATTGTGTAATGACATATTGTAATCTAAATCGCCATTGTCATCGGTAGCTCTCGGCAACTTTCCAAGCTTGATCTTGACTCCATTAGACCAGTGCAGTTCAATGGAACTGTTATACCCTACAGTCAGAGTGTAAAATACTTAGGTGTTCACTTGGACTGTACTCTGAGCTGGAGAACACAGGTTGCGGAAATTAGCCGCAAGATTACGGGATCTCTCCACTCTCTTAACAAGTTCAAGCACTTTTTGCCCATACACACTAAGGTTTTGCTTGTGAACACGCTGATTTTACCCATAATCGACTACGGTGATGTGTGCTATCCGGATTTAAATGAAGAACTTCTCGATAAGCTGGATCGACTACTCAATAACTGTATCCGTTTCATTTTCTGTCTACGGAAATACGACCACGTCTCCTCTTTTCGGGCTCGGCTTGGCTGGCTTCCTATCCGTCAACGGCGAAATACTCGCATGCTTTGCACTTTATTTTCTATTCTTAATGATCCACATTCCCCTGAATATCTCAAATCTTTCTTTCACTTTCATGGTGCTTCTCGTGACCGTCAATTTCGCTCTTCTGGCAATCTTTCTCTATCTATCCCTCTTCACCGTACTGGCTTTATGTCCAATTCTTTCACTGTGCAGGTGGTTCGTCTTTGGAACGGCCTTCCCCCCGCGATCAGGAAAGCCCCGAGCAAATTCGTCTTTAAGAAATCTGTGCGTAATTTATTTGCTGGCAGATCCGAGTAGACTAAAGGTTACAGGTTTGAAAATTTCGCTTGTAAGTATGTATGTAGTGTATATTTATGTATATATATTTATTTGTGTATGTAAGTATTTATTTTATTTATGTACCTATATGTATTTGTGTAAATATGTTGTATATAGAAATACCGTAATGTTATTTTTTTTTAGTTGTTATTTGCACTGCCCCACAATCTTTTCCGCTTTGCCTTAAGGTTTGACTGGTAGAGAATGCCATATGGCATTAAGTCCGCCTTTTGTACGATAAGTTTTCTTTTGTGCAATAAAGTTTAAATAAATAAATAAATAAATAAATAAATTGATTATTAATGCATTGTAATAAATTGAATTTCTAATTTAAATTATTTAGTTAAGTAGTGATAAGGTGTATTTTTAATTTAAGGTTAAGGCACTATTGTAATAGGGTTACCTGTAAGGATAGTTGTTGTATTTAATAAGAAATAAATAAATAAAATAAAATAAATATTTTAGATGAAATTTCCATTACGGGAGAAAACGGTTTCCACTCACTAAATCTTAACAAATCACTTTGATTTTGATGTCAATATTCTTCAGCAGTGTGTATGTTTGTCCTTCCTTCACGTCGCAACGGAGCGTCGTATTGATGTGATTTTTTGTATTGAGATAGTTTAGAAGCTGGAGAGTGACATAGGCTACGTTTTCTAGCGGGAAAACATCTAATTCCCACGGGAAAATTCAATAAGTTACATTCTCCTATAACCACGCGGGCGAAGCCACAGGCATCAGCTAGTATTCTATTTTTAGCATATTTTTTTTTTATTCTAGGTTTGTAGGTTTCGATGTTTAAAAAAATATACAGGTATTGTTTTGATAAAACAAACAGCTTAATTCGACAAAGTTTTAATCACAAAATTTAAGTTTATGAGGTGCCTATAAGTTTGAATTTATTGCAAATTTTGAAAAACGGAATACCTATAAACCTTTAATTATGTCTATAACGTGTTTAAAAATCATTGAGATTGGAAACATTTAGAAGTGGAATAACATTCTCTTTTTGTATGGACGAGTACGTAGTGTTCTTCTCTCAACCCAAAAGCTTGCAAAGGAACAAAAAAGCAAGGTATTTTCAAAATGCTGTTTAAGTGATAATAAGGTGTAATTTGTTATTCGTACGAGTATGTGCGCAATTAGAGAACAAACTCAGGTAATACACCTACAAATCAGATTAAATGGATGGAAAGAGGTACTTACTCTTTAAGGTAAAATTCATTTTCATTTTACCTTAAAGAATAAGTACCTATTTATTCGTAACAAACAAATATAAATATCACATACACACATATAATATTAATTAGGTACCTACTTAAACTATTTATTTGCTACGAAATAGTCCCGCCTCGGCATAATGCTGGCTCACGGGCCAGCGCTGGTCTTCCGGCGAGACCATTTTGAGTAGGTATTACGTATTACGTTTTCTGCTGTACGTGCGACACGGCCTTACACTAAAACTGCGTCAAACAGCGCCATCTGGCTGCGAAGAGTGAAATTATTATTTTGGCACATGGTCGCACGTACCATACAGCATTCCAGCAAGTTTATATCTTAAAACAATAGAAAATCCGAAGATACAACAAAGAAAAGGATATTATAAAACAGTGTATAGTTAAATCCAGAAAAAAATAAACAAACAAATTAGTATTACGAACATTTTAACACAAAAAGAGAAGAAGACAGAAGTGCAACCTCATGTGCGAACAATTGTGCATTGTACATTTCGCCATTTTCGCCACATCAGGGACAGAAAACAAAGGTAATGAAAGATATATATTCTTTATACAAATAAGAATTATACAAATAAAAATTAATAAAATATCTTCTTTATCTCAGAATTCCAGTATTCACATCTTAAAACAATTTTGTTTTACGTTCCACATAAAAAAAGGTATCATTTCCGGTAGGTATACAGCAAAAATATAAATCTTAAAAATACACGGATGGTCAATGTAGCTATTGAATATAAAAGTGTCATTAGTTGTTATTATCATAAACAAATTATAAGGTATTTTAAAACAAAAAGAAAAAAATATGAAATTTCTGAGAAAAATCGGGTAATAATATTTTGTTTCGTTCCAGGTCGAAAGGTCGCTAGTTAAAATTCAGCTCAAAGCAATGCAAATTTCCCAAAAAAAATAATTACTCATGTAACATCTAAGTTAATTAAATTTTTTGATAATTTACAATTAACGCTGAAATCACTTTGAAAATGATAAAAGAGCGATTTCATCTCAATAGTAACTTTAAGTTCTTCAAGTCAACTTAAACCTAGTTACACGAACTAAGTCGAGAGTCCAATCAAATAAATGGTCTCACCATCAAAGACCCGACTTGTATTTATTCCACGATTTGTCCCGAAAGATTGTTATATGGAAAAGTTTATTTATCTGGATGCCGATTGTAAAATAGATAAGTTTAACACCTCTAAGCGAAACAAATGATTTTATTAAATATATTTGGATTCGATTAAACTTTCGTTTTTTTTAGATAAATTTAAATATATAGACGCTTCGTTGCAGCGGCAATTTTATTTAAGTAATTATGTTTTTTGGGTTGTAATGTACTGGAAACTCACTAAATGACTAATATATATGTAAGGGTAATAAAAAAAAGACCGGTTTGCACTCCGGGAGTGCCGGCAGAAGTGAAAACTCAATAACATTGTAACAGTTTTTCGATCAGGTCACGTGACATCTTACGGTGTCACCCTAAAAAGTAATTTGACGCAAATTTATAAACAATTATCAATTTTAGGCGGACGGCCCGCGGGCGCGTTGGGTGCGACGGGCCCAACGCGCCGCCGCGGCGCAACGGTGCCGGGGTCCGGCGCGCCGACGGGCGGCGGCAAACACAATACCAATTTGTTTTTGCCATTGCCAAATAATTTTCATAGCTTTATCTCTTTAGGATTAACGTCTAAATTCGAACTATTCGAATTTGCAAGAACAGCAGATGGCGGTGCACGGTGGCGACCAAAATATCAATTTGTTTTTGCCGTTGATAAATATTTTTCTAAGCTTTATCTCTTTAGGAATAACGCCCAAATTCGAACTATTCGATTTTTCTCAATAGCAAAACGGTGAAGGACGCGTTGGTATTATTACAAATTTATTTGCAGAATATGCTATTGCAAAAAGTGTTTAACGGCTTTATACTCTTACGAATAGCGTTCAGTTTTGAATGAAGTGGAATCGGCTAGCAGCAAAAACTGACCTCCTTCACATCTGACGTCACAAAACTCTTTCGCGTATTTAACAATTTTTCGCCATCCCAAAAAGTGCTCAGCGCCGCTAAATAAGTTTTCACTTCAAAAAGTACTGATTATAAATGTATTATTTCATTAATATATTTGTATTTATTGAGTGATCGACTATTTTATTGTTCTCACTACCTTATCCTGCACCAAACGTTTCTTTTTGGCCCAGTGGTAGACTGGTAGAGCCATATGGCATTAAGTCCGCCATTTGCGCAATTGAGGTATTTAAAGAAATATTTTTTCAATCATTTGAAAAGCTACGACTAGAGGGAAAAATCGTTTTTTTTTTAAATATGCAGAAAGTATGATTTCTAAACTGACCGTATCAGTATCATTCAGTCATCAGTACCCCTTAAAATCCCAAGAATGGAAGTTTTAGTAGATTTGGCAAATAATCTTCAATAACAATAACATATATATCCCAACTCTTGAACTTTTGCAAGTTTGCAGAATACAATATTTCAATCATAGTTTATGACCGTCAGATGTACCGCAATATGGCACGGCACAGTGGTCTGGGTGGCGCGATATTGGACAAAGTTGCTCGCCGCAAAAAGTTTGTCCAAACGACGTAGCTCGCGCGGCACAAGCGGGAAATATGTAAAAAAAATACAACAGTTTTGAAACAGATTTAAAAACAGGAAACAAAGGGCGAGAAAACCTGACGTATCAGTAGCGGGAAGTAAGTAGAAAATAACAAGCATAAACAGTTTAAACAAATGTAACCAGACTACGGAAAAGTAACCGTTATTTTCATTCAAATGTTAGCTTATTTCTCCCGAAGTGTAATTTTCAATCGATTGACACTTTATTTATCGAAATCGGTTCAGTATCTCAAACTCTCTGGTGGAACACACGTATAAACAAACATAGACTGCAAAAACATATCTCTTCCTAAGAAAAGGCATGTTGCGAAATGATAATCCTAATAAAGTTTTGTGTCTCAAATAAAAATAAAAAAACGGAAAGTGGGCCTGGCACTTCACAGCAATTATGAGACTAAATTAACTCGTAATAATAACATTAAAAAGAAAGGAGCATGTTTTTAATTACAACAAAACTTTTTCAAATACATTGTACCTTAGTTTGGACAAAACAATATCATTTTTTATCTCTTACACTAAAATTTAATAAATCCCAACTCACAACTGTAACTAACACAGCATTAAACACATTAACGAGGCATGCATGCTCGTAAAATCTCACCTGTGGGGTACACAGGTCCATTGGACTAACCATACTGAAATACAATCCATTTCATATTTCAAGAACGCACTATGTACTCTGTTCCTCGCATCCCAAACCTAATGAGTATAATGAGGGCGGGCGTGCGACAAATACAAAATAGACTCAAATCCGATGTATATTCAAATGTACTCTTACGTAAGTCGACCCACCCGCACACAGCTAATTCCTGTCCAAACACTGCAAATTGTCAAAGCGCAATGCTTTATCACCACTCTGTGCCCACCGTGCGCTTAAGTGCACAGTGGGCCAGCGGCCGAAACAAGCAGGTTTTACTTTTTGTTCGCTGCTTTGCATACCGTGTGAGCGGACATATAGTTTGCTGCGAGTCTTGGTGATTGCGGGTTTTCGTTATTTTGTTGTGTGCATTTTTCTCGTTTTATTTAACCCGACCTGAATAGGAATCTGCTTGCCGTCCTGTCTTTGTTAACATGGATGAATTTGTTTGCATTGTGATAGAGAGATGAAACATAGAAAAATTTAAATTTAACACTAACCGAGCTCGCTTCTTTATGTATGTGAATTAACAGTTTTATGACTCTATTGAACGATCGAGCGAAGCGAACGAAGGTTTCCGTTTCAGCTTGGGCAAAAATTATTTAGTATGTCCGGCGTCTATCCGGCTGTTCTCTCCTCTACAGACAGGGCGCTTTTCTCAACCGATTCTCGTTATTATTTGAAAGCAGGTACAGTCGACAACACAGCTAAGTGACCATCGGAAATCTAATCTGACCTTAAGTGCATTGTAATAAGGTTCTAGGTTTTCACGGTATGGTCAGTTAGCTGTGTTGTCGACTGTACAATAAATTATGTACAACTTTTTGTCTATTCAGTTTTTCGAAATATTAAATGTTGAAAGAAGACAAGCTCGCTATTTCTACAGCTCAGAGCCACTAGTTATAAAAAAAACTAAACGGCGTCAGGTATATAATGTATTAAATACATCCCGATGTTTCCAGTCCTTTCCATACCTGGTCAATTAAATTTTAATTTTAATTGTAATAAATATTTCTCTGTCGAATTATACTGTGCTAACGACCCACGTCATGTTCTTTCGTACATATGATCAATGATCATGTTTAAATACCAAAGCCCAGTCTTATAATTTTTTCACTACAAAAAACCACAGACTGATGCGTCAACACTAACAAATCATAACCCGTAACCTAACCTATGATCTAGTATTTCGTAATACGGATAGCACGAAAATGACAGTTCAATTTTGTTTGCCATAGACACGCGTTCAATCCACCGTAATTCAAAACCGAAAGCTCATAACTTGCACGCTCACCACAAAAGGACGTAAACGACTGTCTTTGCCCAATAAATTATAACATTTTGTTCGAACAGGTCGAATGGGCCTGTTCCACTTGATTTACTGGATCAATGTCCGCTCCGCTTGTAAATGATGATGGAAACTTTTGTCCTTTATTAACCGCACTGGGAATTGAAGGGAATCGTTTCAACTTCGGATCTCTAAGTTCGCTCGTTAGGAATGGACCAGCGAAGCATCGGATTTGCTTTTCATGTTACTGTCACTGATGAGGAATATCGAATTTAATAAGGCGACTGGGTGTAGACCGACATTTTGTCGTCGCTCACAAATGTCAGCTCTATAATATGCTGTGTCCTTCGCCCGAGAAACAAAATATTATAGTATTGTCAAAACGAATGATTCTTTCGGAATCGTGAAAATACCAGTAGCAGTTTAGGAGCAGAAGAAAATTTTAAGTTAAGGCGACGGGCAGGGCAAGCCTTCACCATACAAAGTTTGTGCAAGTTTTTCTTGATTGGTGTTTGCGCCACAAATATGATTTTTAGTCAGAATACTTATTTTTCTGTTAGCTATTTACTGTTGTTATTTTTTTATTATTATTATGTTTTATAACTTTTCTTTTTAAATCTAACAAAATTTTAACATCACGTAAATTGCTGCGTAAATTCAATATGAACAAGCAAAAAAAAAACAAATATTATCTAGTGCCAAAACTGACGAAATAAAACTTGCACAACGTTTGTATGGAGAATGCCTTGGTGTGCCCGTCCCCTTAATTTTGACATAGTATTTAATGTTCTACAAGAAATCCAGAAGTTCAGATAACTAATTAAATATAAAAGGGTATTTTTTTCAGATTTTTTCACCAGCTTGTTTATGAGTATAAGCGTTTCAAAAATTACCATCTAGTGACTTCTAGAGGTTGTTGGGATCCCTATTTGGTGACAAATTAAATTCCAAAGTTTGAACACTCATTTATTTCACTATTAATCTGACTCCATAAAAGTGCACAATGTTTATCACGAAATATTAGCGTAGAAAACCATGTAACAATAATGACCAGGCGGGGCCGCGGTATAGACTTGTATCACAACGTGTTAATGTCGACGCGCTCTTTAGGTGACTGGCGGGTCCCCGCTCGGTGTAGCTGGCGTACACAAAATCGCTGATACAAACATTGCATATGTCGCTACATCACTTCCCTTCTTTCTCTTTTTTGAAAAGAAAAAATAGAAACGATGTCAGTCAAAAAACTTAAATCTAATTACAGTAGTACACAGAAATAACTTATTAGCTACCAGTATACAACACTCCTTATTGTTCCACTTTTACTATGAACGCTGAGTCCGCGTCTTGAATGCGCGACGGTAAACATCCTCAACTGTAACATTATACTTTGTTATCGAAATACATTTGTTATGAACTTATGACGAAACTATGCTGTTGTTTTACACTTCACTAAGTTGAACTACTCTGCTAAACATTACACTGAATACATATTATCACTTGATACCTTATTGATAAGTTTGTTGCTGTGGGTTCTGCTGTGGGGTCAGAGGCCCACCATGGATTCTGATAGCCGTGGGTGGCATATTTCCCACTGTCTTTTGCACCCATGCCTTTGCACATTGCTTGCATCTTGATCTCACGAAGTAACAAAAAATTATGCACAAACATACACCCAATATAATCAATCCAATACCAACATAGTTCAGTTTCGACTCCACTTGGGTTGATAAATTTTCGACTTTTGCTATAGCAATTGCGTTGTGAGAGTTATCTGCTTCCTGTTTTCCTTGTGATAAACCCATGTTCTAGATGAATTTAACTTTGACAATAATAACTGGCGTATTCGCGCGCTTACGTCTCACTATGTCGAGAGAATAATGAATACAAAATGTATCTTCTTAGCAGCAATATATAAGTATCCATATTTAAAAAATGCTGATTTTCTTAGTCGAAAACATTCGTATATACGTGCTCTTTCTAACCTAAAAAAAATAACATTTATGCTTAACATAAGAAAACACTGCACAGTATAGTAAATTACAGTACGACGACATGGTACAAACAATTTCCTCTTAAAGATTAATACTTAACTATTTGCGGAGCATCATGTCTCAGAGTCCGACTTTGTGCTTGTTAAATTACTCTTTTACTTTAGTTATGACGGTTGCCATGTACCCTGTACCATGACATACCATTGTTGCTACTTTAGGGTATAAACCAAGGTCTAGCTCTATCCCAGAGATACTAAGTTAAAACAAATGTAGCTGACCCGGATGTCGTCTTCCTTATGGATTCCTCATATAAAAGTCAAAATGCCTCTCATCCGCTTACCAACGGAGAGTTAATCTTCTGTTACTCCCATGATTGTGGTACGAGTTATTCGTCGAGTAAGAATCTGACCGGCCTATTTACGACTCGCCCGCTACGCGTGGTACGAGTGATAGGCGGTTGCGTTCGGGGCACTGATGGCGTTAGATGCTCATCTGTGTTTTTTTCTGGAACGTTATCCCTAACTTGGCGTCTGGAGTTGCCAATTTCTAACTGTTCATTCAATAAAAATGCAGGTTTAAGCCTGTCTATACTAATCTCTACCTGCCGGTTAGGAAATTGTATTTTAAACGTCTTTGCATTCCTACTCAATACTAGATACGGCCCGTCATAGTTAGGAGTAAGTGGCTTTTTGACCATGTCATTTCTGACAAAAACATGCGAACTTGATCCTAACTCTTTATGGACGAAAATTTTTCGTGGCCCACTATCCGCTCGTGACATAGGGCGGAGGCTATCTACTATCGATCTGAGGCGTTCTACGTATGAAAATGGATCATTCAAATCTGTCCGTGATTGCACGTAAAAATCTCCCGGCAATCTTATAATGTGACCATATAACATTTCCGCTGTACTTACTTGGTTATCTGTACGACTTGCTGCTCGGATTCCTAGAAGTACCGTCGAAATCTCGTCCGCCCATGATGCGTTATCTGCTAAACGGGCTTTGAGAGCGTTCTTAATTACCAGATGGATCCTTTCTATGCAGCCGTTCGCCTGGGCGTGGTAGGGGGTAGTACGTATCCTGTGTACCCCTAAAAATTTCATTAATTTATTAAATAGATCACTCTCGAACTGCCGGCCCTGATCTGTCGTAATAATACTCGGACAACCAAATCTGCATATCCAGTTTTCATATATTACCTTAGCTACAGTCTCGGCGGTGATGTCCGCGGTTGGTATCGCCTCCGGCCACCGGGTCCGTCTATCTATCATTGTAACTAGATACCTATAACCTAGAGGTGACGTGGGCAGAGGCCCTACTATGTCTACATGCACGTGTTTAAACCTTTCGGCATCCTGGAAACGCCCTAATTCCGAATGCGTATGTCTATTTATTTTTGCCTTTTGACATTGAATGCATGTTTTTGCCCATAACCCCACATCCTTATTCATTTTCGGCCAGAAATACCTTTGAGCTACCATCCTACGAGACGTCCTGATACCAGGATGGCTAATGGAATGAACCGCCTCAAATGCGATTTTTCGAAATTTTTCTGGTAAATAAGGTCGGATATTATCGTTTGTAATTTCGCAATATATTTTTCTTTGTAAACCTGGCATACCGAGCAATTTCATTTTCGCTTCGCTCGCGGTAAGTAAGCATGCTAACTGCGCGTCATTTTCCTGCTCTTGCGCAACCTCGTCGAAATCAATGACCGTTGGGCAATGTATCGATTCTACACGTGACAATGCATCCGCGACCTCATTTTCAGTTCCGCTAATATGCTCTATCTCACTCGTGAACTCACTCACGTACATTAGCTGTCTCGCTCTCCTAGGAGTCTCCTTTACTGAATCTACTTTGGACAAAGCTTTTGTAAGGGGTTTATGATCTGTATATACTATTAATCTCCTCCCCTCTACCATGTTTCTAAAATGCACTATAGACATATATATTGCTGTTAATTCCCTGTCGTATGTGCTATATTTCCTTTGAGCCTCCGAAAAGGCTTTAGAAAAGTATCCCAAAGGTCTCCATGTGGTACCTACCTTCTGCTGCAAAACTCCTCCCGCGGAGGTTCCTGACGCATCCGTCATGAGTGCCAGTGGGACGTCCGGCAATGGAAACGACAGAGTAACGGCGCTTTGAAGGCTTTCCTTACTCTGTTCGAACGCCTGCTCGGCTTCACTGTCCCACTCAATCTTCGACTGGTCTCTTTTCTTTGTGCCATGCAAATACTTACTCAGATGACGCTGTATGTCCGCAGCTTTACCTAAATGAGCTCTATAGAAATTGACCATGCCCAAAAATCGTCTGAGTTGTTCCACCGTCTGAGGCTTAGGAAAATCTACAATGGCCTTTGTTTTGTCCCCCCGCGGCGTTAAACCTTCCGCTGATACGGTGTAGCCTAAAAAATCTACTTGCTCCTGGCCTAATTGACACTTGCTCAATTTAATGGTCAAACCTATCTCATTGAATTTTCTGAAGATCTTATGTAAATGTTCTTTATGCACTTTCTCGTTTTCTGAGGCTATAATAATATCATCAATATAACAGAACAACGAAGATTTCTCACCTGTCTCGCTAGTGATGTTCTCCAGGTCTTGCAGCTGGACGTTCATGAACCTCTGGAACGTCTGTGCAGCTCCTCGTAATCCAAACGGAAGCCTGGTGAACTCCCATAGTCCAAAAGGAGTGATCACGGCTGTCTTCTCCACATCTTCAGGTGCAACTTCTATAGCGTGATACGCACGGTTGATATCTAAAGTAGAAAATATCTTTTTACCTGATAATCCGTATGTAAAATCTTGAAGCCTCGGAATTGGATACCTGTCCGGCTTCGTCACTGCGTTGAGCCTCCTGTAGTCCCCGCACGGCCGGATCTGGCCGTCTTTCTTTGGAACTATATGAAGTGGGCTCGCCCACGGACTCTTGCTGGGTCTGCAAATACCTAAAGATTGCATTTCACGGAACTCCTGCTTTGCCAGCTCGTACCTATCTCGCGGTAATGGCCTAGCTCGCGCATATACCGGAGGACCCGAGGTTTCTATATAATGCTTGACGCTATGTTTGGCAGGTTCTTTGAATGACGCGGGCTTTATAATATCCGGATATTGTACAAGGATGTCACGATATTGGTTATCGTCCCTGATACATTTAATATTTACTTGTTCACAATGAACTATGGACCCTATAGACTGTAAATTTGTCACATTATCAATTAATTTCCTATTGTAGAGATCTACAACTAACTTGTGTGCCTTTAAAAAGTCCGCACCCAGTATCGATTGAGTTACATCACACACTATAAAGGTCCAGCGAAACGCTCTACGTAACCCTAAATTGAGTTCTATCGTCACGGTCCCAAAAGTCTTTATCTCCGTGTTGTTAGCGGCATAAAGTTTATAATCACTACACTCGCGACGTTTACTCGCACTAAATCGATTTTTCGGCACTATAGATACGTCTGCTCCCGTGTCTACGAGAAAGTACAAACCGCTATTAAAGTCAGTTACACACAGGCGGTTATTTTTCGACGGAGGTGCACTCGCCCCAGCCGCTTCTGGGTGCACCACACTTAGTTTCCCTGATAGGGTTTCCATTGCGTCGGCGGTGCTGCTCCGTCTGCCGATGTCGGTTGCTGCTGCCAGTTGCAAGGCTGCCTGCACTTCGTAGCCCTTTCCCGAAACTTAAAATGGTAGTGGCACAACCAGTTGCTGCGCGGCCTTGATCCCCTGGAACGCGACCGGCTCCTGCTCCTATTTCTATCGTATCGCATTCCTTCGCTCGCACGGGATCTTAGTTCACTGATCTCTCCTCTTAAATGCTTGACCTCCAGCACCATGTTCCGGAACTCTTGTATCATGTCTGCGCCTAGCGTGGATGTTGACGGCGTCGCTACTGCTGCGGGGGCCTCCACAGCTGCTACCGCCCCCGTGCCCATTGATTCCATTATTTTGTCCGCAATCGCCACTAAATCGCTTAGCTTGGTGTCCTCGCTCGTAGTCGACAAAATCACTTTTATGGCTGTCGGAAGTCTCTGCACCCACAGTTTCCTTAAAGTGGACTCTGCCACTCCTGCGTTTCTCGCAGCTTCCGCCATCCTCCTATATAACTGAGATGGACGTTGTTCTCCCAGCTCCATTTCTCTCACCAGTCTATTAAATTGGGAGTCTTCGCTCTCTTGGTACGTACTTATTAATCTGTCCTTCAGCGTGGCGTACTCCCGTCCAGCGCCGTCCTCCAAAAGATCGGCTACGGCACTTAACTCCTCTCTATTTAGCTTTGTAATTACCAGGTCAAATTTCGCTTCTGATGACAGCTTCTGCGGAGTCATGATCGACTCGAACTGTCGAAACCAAAGCTTCGGCATGTCTTTCCAAAATGGCGCGATCCGTGATGTTACCGTCACCGCTGCCATATCACCTCCAGCCCCCTGCATCGTCGCGGGTGCTTGTTGGCCTGTTCCGCTACTCGCTCCTGCCTGCGAAGGTTGCACCGCCGCTGGTGCACTCGGAACCGGCGCCGCTCCTAAAACCGGTACCCCGAACTGTTGACCGGTGCCTAAACCGTTTGGCATCTCCCGAACTAGGGGTGTCTTGAGTCACACGCGATATTTTGCGATTCACTGCCTACGACCCGCCTGGTCTGTTACAAATCACGTCGGGGTCACCACTTGTTGGGATCCCTATTTGGTGACAAATTAAATTCCAAAGTTTGAACACTCATTTATTTCACTATTAATCTGACTCCATAAAAGTGCACAATGTTTATCACGAAATATTAGCGTAGAAAACCATGTAACAATAATGACCAGGCGGGGCCGCGGTATAGACTTGTATCACAACGTGTTAATGTCGACGCGCTCTTTAGGTGACTGGCGGGTCCCCGCTCGGTGTAGCTAGCGTACACAAAATCGCTGATACAAACATTGCATATGTCGCTACAAGGTTAACGGTAGGCCCGAGGATGAGCTGAGTTGAGAGTGAGGGACCTGTTTTTAGTTGTCAATACAACGAGCCCTCAAATAAATAAAACTTGGGCAACACGATCGTGACTTTTAGAGTCGCAGTAGTAGTGGGTGGACCCTACCTAAGAAGGTGTCAACCCTAGTTTCTTATTCCACTAAGGGCATTTTTATACCTTACTTTTGGATGCCTTCTATGTATTTCAATATAGATGAAGCTAGTAGGTAAGATTTGTGTAAGATTCTGTCATCATATTCATTTATTGTGTCTTTTCTCATTTATTTTAATGTCTTTGTTTTAAGCTCTGTTTTGTTATAGTTAAAAATAAATGCTATTTCTTCTTTCTCCTGTAGTTTTACCCTACATTACCTGTATGCGCTTATCTACTTTACCCAGTGACCTACAAAACCCGCTCACGTGATTGTCTCAACGATTTCCGCGGCCATGTTTATGCTAATTTTATAATCTTGCTACTCTTTTACTCGCACAGAAAGGGCGTATCTTTGTCACACCGTTCGACGCTAACGTCGTTTGTTTATAAAAGACTTTTTCGCCTAGAGACTTCGCACTTTCAGCAGAAACAAGGATGTCTTTATTAAACTCGACGGCGGCTAAAAATAGCTTGCTCAAAAGTTTTGAGGCTGTCGTTAATGTTCATTTGTTTTAAGCCGGACTAAAATATTGATTTATAATGTAGGTTCCAACTGCAGCCAAGTGGTAAGGCACGCAACTTCAATCTGGAGGTCATCACTGGGTTTTTGCAAAAACATATGCATATTTAACAGAGGCTTTATGCTGAAGGAAAACATCGTGAGGAGACCGGTCTGATCCCAATAAGGTCTAGTTTTCCCTCTGGGGTGGAAGGAAGGTCAGATGGCAGTAGCTTTCGTAAAACTAGTGCCTATGCCAAATCTTAGGATGACGTGCCAAAGCAGACCCCGGGCTCCTTTAGGGCACAGCCAGAAATAACGCTAGGAGGATGATGATAAAACATTTTATTTAATTGATCCTATGGCATTTAGATACGTATGTGTGTGATCTTTCTTTACAAATGTTTCAAAAGATAAAAAAAACGTGATGTTATTGTTTTACTAGGTGTAGCATTTTCTATTTATAGACCCACACTGTTTTTTGTGTCGCAAAATTAAGAAAATTGCCGTCCGACAAGGCTCTTAATTATGATAATGAGCCAATTTTCCGTCAACTTCGTAGGTTGTTGTTGTTGCTAGTGGTGGGTAAGGTCGCCAGAGCTCTTGACGATGTGTTGTGTTGAGAATGAGGGACCCACGTCCGTCACTAGCGTTAAACGTATCCTCAAATCAAGAGTCGGCAACGCGCTTATGACTATTTGGAATCGCAATCGTCTATAGGTTACGGCATCTGCTTACCATCAGGCATAACGTTTGCTTGTATGCCACCGTTCTAGTAAGTTTTATCCCACATTGTAGACTGTATGGATCTCCGTTTTACACAAACATTTTAACCCCAAATTGAAAAGCAAATAAAATTCTGAGTATACATTTCAAATCCGAGTTAATATTCAAAAGGCCTAAACACTCTGAATCTGAACAAACAAGGATTTTTAATACAGTGCCCGAGTAAAATATTCGCTGTATCAGTATTGTACGTGAAAGCTTTCAAATGCATCCGGAGAGCGGATAATCGTGAATTCAGTATTTCCGACGTAGCATGTTTAAAGTACTTAGACTATTATTTAATAGTTAATGGTGGTCCTCTGAGCTTCTGGGTGAGCTAATGGCAGAGAGATATGCAGGGAAAAATCTACCTGGAGCGTTGCTAGCCTCGATGCACAAATAGAAAATTGACAACATGAAATGACCATTTTGAAATAAGGCCAGAAGCAATACCATCAAAATTGAATTTGGTGAAAATGTGTCTACTTTTTTATGACCCATTTTATTTTGTTTTAAACGAATCTAGCCCAAATGGAATTTTGTCTTGTATGAAATAGGTTCACAATTTAATGAGTGGAAAGTGACGTTGTCTACATAAACATCTAATTTTTTTTATAAAAATCTACAATTTTGTGCAACATTAATATATGACGACTTCTATTAGGATTTAATTCCGTACGACGTATTTTCCTAAAATTTTAGAATTATGCATGCTGGTTTTCGAACGGGCATTATTCAAATTAGCCCAATAATTAAGAGTTGTCAAATTTCAATTGTGGTGAATGACATTAAATTACCTTGACATGCATCTCTTTCTATTGCTATTTGTTGATCTTTTCCTCGCACACCGCTCCGCTACTTTGCGCAGCCTCTGGTGGATACTGCTGGTAATGGCTACAGCGTAGCTCTCGTAGCTACGCTCGGTCTCGAATGGGTTAAATTGCTACGGATTACGTCGTAGTGCTACGAGCGTAGCGTTGCGTCGTACCCAGCTTAAACAATATTTTTTTACTTTGTAAAATAGCATATCTTTACGATGGGTTTTTATTGCTCTTTAGACATCTCCTTTTCATTTTATTATTCCAGTCTGATCACGATTTGGTTGAAACATACAAACTTGGAGAGTCGCGACAAGATTGAAAATTAACCGTAAAATTGAATTCGTTACCGCAGACATCTTATTATACAGAATTTAAACTTTCTCAAGAAAATAAGAATACTATTAGAATTGAAAATGTGTAATTTTTATAAAAAATCACACTTCTATACTAAAGTAAAACTCAAAAGATTTACCGAATCCCGAATAAAGATGGTTTCCCTGTTGGTACAATTTCCCCAATGAATAAGATCATAGCGGAGAGTTGATCCAACATATCAATGATATGTAGGTGGCTGAAAAGATCTCAAAATATTACTGTTAATTGTATTGTAGTATCTAAACGCAGTCTAGTCATCGACTATTAACTGTCACTTTGACAGCCCTCTCTGCTATCCAGCCCCTTGTAGCGAACACACGCAACCTCATATCTTGTATATTAATATCTAAATATTTGATAAATAAACCACCGAAGATCTGAAGACCATCTTTTATTCCATAACAATACATGGCGCAGTCGAATCGGAGAAGAATCTACGAAGATTAAACCGGATTAAGAAGGTAACCTCGAAAAACACGTTTGGTCACCAGTACCGGTAAACTAATATTAACTACTAAGAAGATAGAATCGCATGAAGAAGTGTCGCAATAGTTATGGGCGACGAAGATAAGACGAAATCAGAATTTAAAGTGGACAACATGTGTGCGGTGGAATATAAAATGCCGCAAGGTCTTAACCTAGACGACTTAGAAAATTGCTGGCCTCAATGGCAGCGGTTCAAGCTCTCTTTTAAGAACTTTGTGCTAGCGGCTGGTTTAGAAAAACTGTCCGAAGCCAGAAAAGCCGCAATTCTAATTAATTGCATCGGGCAGCAAGCACAGGAACTGTACTTCAATGTGCTCAAATCAGAAGATTGTGAGAAGGACAAACTAGAAGACGTAATAAAGATCTTCGACGATTACTTCAAACCAAAACAAAATGAAGTAATTAATAGTTATAATTTGAATAAAAGAAACCAAGAAGACGGGGAGTCGTTCGATGCTTACTACACAGCGATTAAGAAAATGGTGGAGAACTGCAATTTTGGCGATCAAAAGGACAGGATGATTCGGGACAAAATTGTAATAGGTGTTCAAGACAGAAGAACGCAACAGAAGCTCCTAGAAGTGAAGGAATTGACATTAGCAAAGGCTGTGGACATCTGCAGGTCTGCGGAGCTCTCCAGGGAGTTTGTGAAGACCTTGAGCAACCCGGAGGTGCATGCCATGCGGTCTGAGAGGGTGGAGGGAGAGGGTGGGTGGGTGGGTGGTACCATCATGTACCTGCATTCTAGCAATGAAATGTATTTCATTTCAATTCATTTTATAATTATGTGGTGCTTATTGTCTGGAGTAAATGTTTATTTCTATCTTTCTTTAATTATTATTTTTATAAGAAAATTGAAAGGACGTCACGCGATTTGCTATCATCAAACAGCGTACATTTTTTGAAAGTATATATGTTTTCTGTGCCACAGTAACTGAGCTATTGGTTAAAATGGAGCACTTCCGGTTTGCTAATATTGTCGAGTTCCGTTCCGCAATATTGTAACACCGTCGGGCTATTAACTTTCTCGCTAACTTTATTACGAGTTATTTTGAAGCGGAAGTACGAAAATTTATCTCACAAACAATTAAAATAAGATTGTCTTACTAGCTTTATAATAATAAAAGAATTCACATTGGTGCGTTGGTTTTACTATTCGTTTGTTTTAAAAGAGATATGGCACAGTGGGATGTCATCCCACTCATTTGTGAAGTAGCCCAAACTGGGGAAGTACATCCACCTTACAGATGACCGCAGTCATAATCTAGGTACTATTTGCTCTGTCTGCCAGTACTTGGTCACCACCCGCGTTCGTTGCTAGCTACCAACACAACTCCTCGAATTAATAAAGGGTCGGCAACGCACTAGTGATTATTCTGTATTCGCAATCGCCCATAGTGTACGGTTGGCTTACCATCAGTAAATAAATAAATATTTAGAGACAAGCTTAGACAAATGGACCTAGTCCCAAACTAAGCAAAGCTTGTACTATGGGTACTAGACGACGATATACATTCTTATATACATATATAAATAAATACTTAAATACATAGAAAACATCAATGACTCAAGAACAAATATTCGTGATCATGACACAAATAAATGCATTACCGGGATTCGAACCCGGGACCTTCGGCTTCGTAGGCAGGGTCGCTACCAAATAGGCTAGCTTGTCAACCCAACCATATGCTTGTTTGCTACAAATATGAGAGAGATCGAATTTATACTTTCGTGAGACAGGTTTAATATAATACTTAATAACAGAGTTAAACTTACTTATTTTATTGACGTTTAGTCACTAAGGGCGACATGTTTCAAACTATTCGTTTTTTTTTCTTCGGGCTCAGTGTTTACGCGGCAGTGTCGCTTGAAGCACTGGCACAAGCCTCGAAGCGCGCTCCCGAAGAGTTCGAATTATGTCGCCCGTCCCGTAGTGACGTACGTGAGTTTACCCGTTTTATTATAAGTATCATTTTACGAGGGAGATGTTCAGATACATGTGTTTTGATCAATATGAAATGTATAAATACTTTGATGGCTGCAAAATAAACAATACCGCTTTTCCATTCATACCTATTTACCGAGGCCCCACTCACTCTGATTGCTTCGTCCTCTAAGGATTCAAACCAATATTGCTTGGAATAAAATAAATCACAATGGAACTTGCTTTTATTAACTTTCGATCCACTATGAGAGTAAGGCGACTTTCTAATCTTTGTAAAGTTTGTAGTTTATTCCTTAGTTAATCATATACTATTAAACGAGCAATAACTAACTTCTTCTGTATGGACCAGGGATAAAAACGGTCTTATATTTTAACCAAGGCTATAAAGTATCTCCATGCATAATTTTATCCATATCGGTAGAGCCGTTTAAGCGTGATTGAGTAACAAACATCCAAACATCTGAACATCCAAACAACCAAACTTTCGCATTTATAATATTAGTAGGATATTAGTAAGATAAAGCGTTTTATATGTATTTATGTTTCATCATCATCATATCTGCCATCCACTGCTGGACATAGGCCTCCCCCAAAGAGTGCCAAAGTGACCGGTCATGCGCCACCCGCATCCAGCGGACTCTTGCAACCTTTACCAGGTCATCAGTCCACCTGGTGGGGGGGCCTACATACGCCGCGCCTTCCGGTGCGTGGTCGCCACTCGAGACTCAATCACTCATTTATGTTTGTATTACATAAATACATATTATAATATTAATGAAGATGGGAAGTATATATGAAAACTTACCTTTTTACTGAACAACTTGTGTTTTTCTACTCTTATTTGTGTTTAAGTCGATTACCTGAAACCAAACAAATGCATCATCACAAAACGTGTATAAAATGGTATAATTATGAATAATAGGCTCCTCTTTATGATATTAATTATATTTTGTTATTTAAACTGTATTACAATAATATGATGGTTTACCAATTAGCAACACTACGTTAACAATTTTAACATGACGCAACTTTCTACCCTATTGCTATCCTAACAAAACACCAAAAACATTATTCTAACCTAAACAAATGTGAAACAAAATCATTCACGCCATGACCTATTTCTTGATAAAATGTTCCAATAAACTCCTAGTAAATAAGAGTTATACTGGATGAAATTCCATTTATTTTTATTAAAGTAAAAGTATTCAGAGGTTATCGCGTTCGTTATTAAATTTTATTGTACGATAACTTTACGCGAAATATTGAGATTAGTCTACGATTTATTTTCTAATAGTTACTTGTATAAGAGCCTTTTAATATTGTCCTCAATAAAATTACAGATTGTTATAGACTATGAATATGTTTGGTATACGCTGCCTGGTACATTTTTTTAACTAATACTAACAAATACACGGTTCAACTCACGTATTCAATGTCACTCCGGGAGACATGTTTCGAACTCTTCGGGAGTTCTTCTTCAGGATGAGTGTTTTCGCGGCGGTGTCGCTTGTATCATTGAATACGTGAGTTGAACCGTGTATTTGTTAGTATTATTTCAACATGTCTCACGAAAGTTTAAATTCGTTTTTTTTTAACTATTTAAAAAACTGCTTGCTAATTAACGATGTCGCTCATTATATGTAACATGACATGACTTGAGTATTCATACAAAGGGCGAGTTGCACCAACTTACTATTTCATACCGATCAACGTGAAATCGTCTGTTGACAACCAAAAGTCACTACCAAAACTGTCACTGCTCTTCAAAACCTCGTTTCTCGGTACGTAGTCGATATCGAGATACGACCTTTTATTTAAGTAGGTATTTGTTACTTAGTGAGCTATCATTCCATAGAAACTTATCACACTTTCCATACATTGAGATTTCAACGAACACTGCCTACGATTCTTCGGTTTGGTGCAACTCACCCTAAATCCATTAATGTGTTTTAGTAGTTCTCATATAGAGGACTATCCAGTGCTAAATCTCGCTGCTAATCTTAGGAGAATATAACAATGAGTTAAGGCGGTGCATTGGAAATTATCGCGTGCTTTGAAACGCCTTTCTTACTAGATTAAGAAACCATAAGGTCTGATTTTCAGATATATGATTGTTTATCTGATTTTATCGATAAAAATAAAATTAAAGCTTAAAATTTCCTCTATAGAAAAAAAATCCAAATTTGGGTCTGTATTTTCATTTTCTTACTCAGCCTACTCAAACGATACATTATTTTACGACACAATCAAGTTAATATTATAGTATTTTATCTCATCTGAGGTCTCACTTTATGAAATTTGAATAAAACTTCACTAAGTTAGGTATTTATCGAAAGGAGACTGGGCACTTCTGGACCAAAGGTTGAAAAATAAAACTAGCGGCCACTTCGGAATCGAATTTTAGATGAAAACTATGAATATGTGCTTCATTTATTCTTATGAGCATAACTCTCAGATGTGAATATTTAAGAAAGATTGCGAGTAGTTGGTTGTGTACTGTGCGCTTGCGTTATTTTATCTTCTATTCTCCTGTTATTTAATAAATCATAACTCTGAAACAATTCATGACATGGAAGTTAGGTTTTCTTAAAATGAAAGTACATATCACTACTATTAAATACAGCCTACTTCCAGAAGTGGCCGCCATTTTTTTTTTCTTGGTCCAAGCTCCATACATTTTTGCCCACTCTCCTTTGTCCAAAAAAGCCATCCCCGAAGAGTGTTACATCTCTTTTCCTCGTGCGCGTAAGGCATCAAGCGTGTCTCTGTCTACGGGGCGTGTTCGACTCAAATCAAGGCATCCCCTTAAGACAGTGTGTCAAATGATTCGTATCCAGCTGGATGAGAAGCTCTTATTTTGTTTTGCGTTCGAAAATTCCGCGCAGAGTTTTTTGTCATTCAGTCGTGTTAGAAAAACCGTTTTTTAAAAACAAAATCTAAGATTTTGTCTATCTCGTGCGACCTAGGCTTATCGCTACCAATTTAGGCCGGATGTAGAACCACTGGGCGATTTTAATGTGAAAGGTCACGAACGCTTTACTGGATTGTTTTATCTGTTTTGTTTTATTGCTACGATACGGGCGTAAATACAAGAAGGTTCGTAAAAAATTAAAGGCACTACGAATTTAAAACAAGCTAGCCAACTTAGTCGCGATCTTATTGTGATATTAGTAGTAAGTAAGGTAAACTCTATGTGACGCACTCAATGAAGAAAAATCCTCTTAGTTCGAATTTAACCCATATTGCTTTGACATAGAGTGCCCATGCCATATACTAGTACAGCGTCGAGCATTTGGACGTTTACCTTATGCCTCCAAAATTTTTATTTGCAGCAAACATAAATTTCTGCTAAGATCTAGATCGGTGACACATGGGGACTTTTTGCAGCGAAACGCGATATAAACGCGATACAGTATTGATACACCATGGTTAGCACAAGACAGTGCGCGAGATAGGTACTATGCGTCTCTTTCTAAGTGATCTATAACTAGAAAGAGACAAATGGTCCATCTCGCCGCGAGAAAGCTCGCGCGCCGTCTTGCGATAACCATGCGGGTGATTTTATCAGGCCGCGCGTTCCTGAAACTCGCATTGTGTCAATGGAAAAAGTCGCTGAGCGTCACTCTTAAGGCGGGATTCGGGATTCGGGCACTGTGCGGCACAATAATTTTTGTACTGAATATACTTGTGCCGCACAGTGCCGCACACTGGTGGAATCCCGCCTTTACGATCAAAATTAAGAATGAACACTCGGTTATTTCGAACCGTCAGCAAACCTAAGTTACGCAGTGAACGAAAAAATCATAGAATGCAAGCTCCTACCCAAACACGTGCCTAAAATTCGGTATACGCGTTCGAACTAAACGGCAGGGCAGCCTGGCATCGTTTTGACACCCCGCCCCCATCGCCGCATAATGGCAATGGCACCCATTCTATGGCGCCATTTTGCGGCGCTGGAGGAAATTAGATTTCTATGGTGTTTTCGTTCGCAGAAATAACGTACATTAAAATTCAGTTCAGTGATGTCAGCACTATATTTAGCGACAAGTCCGCCCACGCAGCTTCGTCTGACCATTCTACACACAGGTGAAAGAATTTTTGAAACCGTATA
The DNA here is from genome assembly GCA_947578815.1 of Epinotia ramella. Taxonomy (NCBI): domain Eukaryota; kingdom Metazoa; phylum Arthropoda; class Insecta; order Lepidoptera; family Tortricidae; genus Epinotia; species Epinotia ramella. The sequence goes on from OX388221.1 coordinate 3,036,922, forward strand.
ACCTGCTGTTCCGGAGATTACTCAGAAACTTTACTAACCTAGGTATCTACTAATTTCATTATGGTAGATTTAGATGAAACAAACAAGTTCGATGGCACTAACAATAGATTTTTCGCTGTAATCCACGTTAATCCCCCAGGAGAAAAAAAACGGTTAGGTTGTTAGGTGAACTGCAACCCTACAGCGCGCGAGCCGAGCGACCGAAGCGAGTGTGACGCGGTAGCGTCCGGTGAAGTGCCATAACCGAACATTATATTTTTTCCTATTTGAATATAAAATAATTGCCGCTAGGTTGCCCTGGGTGATCGCGGTCAGGTGATTAACGTGGATAACGTGGATTTTTCAGGAAGACAAGATTACTCAGTCTAAGACCCGCTCTTACACATACATCTTTGAAATTAATCTGGCTGTAAATCTAGCAACATGCTCAGCTGGGTCCATTTCGTGACAAAGACAGAAAGCCAGAAATGTTTTATTTCTTTTACTCTCTGTTTTTTTGTCACGAATAAATTTTCGAGTTTGAGTTTGAAATGTAATGTATTTAGGTAGCTGAAAAGAAATAAAATTAATTCATATAAACAAACGCTTTAAGACGCTTATAAAGCGTGATACTCGAGTTATACAGCTAGATCATCCACAAATGGACGTATATTCTTAAGAAAATCATGTCGGTACTTCTTCTTAGAGTTTATGGAGGTTATTTATGACTGCGTTGTAGCAATTTTAGTGTCAGTTAAAGAGATATAAAACTGGTGCACAATGTAATGGCAGTTACTTATTTACGGTAGTTCTGCAAGTTTTATGCACGGTATTGGCAAGAATAGGCAACACGAAGACTTAAAATATTGTCGCCGTCAGCATACAATGTATTTCCCCTTTTATAAGGTGCCAAAGCGGACCCCGGGCTTGTTTGGTCACTAGTTAAGTTTAGTGATCATGTTCATTTATACATTAATAGTACATTACTACAGAGGCCGGAAAGTAAGGGGTTGCCGGCCGAGTACATATAGACGGCCGAGCGTAGCGAGGTCGGATAGTTATGAGGCTGGCAACCCTTTTTCACGCCGAGGTATGTATAGTGCTTTTCTCAAACATGCAATGAAATAATTAAAAAAAACTCCAAGAAATCAAACTTTAATTTTTATGGCTGAACGCCGTGATCCTGTGCCACAAATTGTAGAATGGAAATTAAAAAAGACCGTCTTGCCTCCAATTTTGTATGAAATGCCATTACGGGTCTCTCGTCTTGCTGTGCCCGAAACGTGACACTTCGAAGCCCATTATGAAGAACACAACGTCAATATTTCATTGCATGTTTGAGAAAAAGACGTTACATTTGGTCAAGTAGGTAAAATGTCAAAGAATGTCAAAGTTACAATTCATAGCTCATGCATTACATTATTCTATCTGTATAATAAAAATAATCGATCATAAAAATATACAAAAAAAACATCAAATAGAGAACACAAATCCATTTATTTTACGCATTCCAGACTATTTTCATTGGAAAATTCATCCATTGTATAATAACATTTGTCTATTAAAATTTTATTTAGTTGATTCTTAAATATTTTATCTACCGGGAAACACGCTAGGAGGATGATCAACATACAATGTATTTGCAAACATTTTCACAAGTTTGTTTAGATATTGTTGCAGGTATCCTTAGTCTACGATGTCCGCGCTAAACATCCTTACTAATAATACTAACAGTTACACGGTTTAACTCACGTATTCAATGTCACTACGGGCGACATGTTTCGAACTCTTCGGGAGTTCTTCTTCAGGATGAGTGTTTTCGCGGCGGTGTCGCTTGTATCACTGCCCGCGCTCGCTCCGAACGCCGAGCGGCGCGTGGCGCACGCGCCGACAGGGTGGGGGGAGGGGGGCAGTCTAGCGCTGGAGTAGTTGTGTGAGATTGCGGCCGGAGGTCATCTCCTCCGATAGACGACACGCACACTGAACTCACTGTGTCCACGGGATTGTCACAACACCCTGTCCACTTTAATTTAGGAATGATAGTTTTCCATGCTAAATAGTAAATATATCCAAACGTTACGAGCCCATTTCAGCACTCGTGGTGGGTAGACTGCCGTAAGCAATTTTTTTTTTTGGCTTTTTCACTCCTAAAAATATGTTTTGTCTTTTTCTCCCAATCAGAAACGTCGCGTTTGTCCTCATCTGTCAGTTTGACGTTTCTGATTGTGAGAAAAAGACAAAACATATTTTAAGGCCAAATTCTAGACCCGTCCAGCGCGTAGTAACACACGTGTGTTCATAACTTCATAACGGACAATAGTAAAGGGCTCATGACACTGACCTGAATTTAGCATCCTAATTAGGGAGCGAAGTTGAGTCATAAGCCCTTTTTACACATTGTTCTACAGACGACGAGCGTTCGTCGGGTTAATAGGTTTGATGGGCGTTTAAAACTTAGGAAACAATCATAACTGAACAAAACGTTAACTTAATGCCGTTGGGAATTTACAGACTACCGTTAATAACAATAGTAGTACCGAACTGCGTTGTGACAAGTAGGCGAGAGTGACGTATGTCATATATCCTCAACGATGAGTGATGAAATATCTAAATTTCAATCGCCTTTTTGCTACAACCTAACCCGTCAAGAGACGTAAACCCCCAAAATATAGGCCAACCTAAATGGCCACACAGTTTTTATTGAGCCTCTCATAAATTATGTCGCAGAAAGATTTATCATCCAGCGGTTACGGCAGAGGGACCGGTTTTTAGAGCAAGTATATTTTCATAGCAAGCTGCCCGCGCGGATTTGCCCACGTATTGTAAAGATCGCAGGCAACGCTGCGGGATGAAATTAAGCCTATTTATTTCCATCCAGAAAGTCCATTCTACGCACTGGTGAAAGAAATATTGTATCTAGATAAGTAGTTCTGGAGATTAGCCCTTACATACAAACTAACAAAGCTTTAATTTCACAACCTTTTCCTCTTTGTAATATTAGTACCTATAGGATAGATTTGCATTCTTTTTTATAATATACTAGTGATTCTGTGACCAGTAGAAATAGCGGGACTGATTTTTTAGGGTTCCGTAGTCAACAAGGAACGCTTACAGTTTCGCCATGTCCGTTCGTCTCTCCGTCCGTCTTCGGCTTAGCTTCATAACCCTTACAACTAGAAAACTGTAATTCGGCATGGGTATATAAACGCTTGTTGCAATAACTGGGAATGTCCCTGCCCTGCGGCAATAACTGGGAATGCCTCAGTTATTGCCGCCCATTTTGACCAAGAAAATGGAACATAAAGCAATTTAAAATTATTTAAATTGTCAAGTATTCTTTGGAACGCCAATTTTATGTAATACTAGCGACCCGCCCCGGCTTTGCACGGGTACTATATTATACACTTAAACCTTCCTCTTGAATCACTCTATCTATTAAACAAAACCCCATCAACATCCGTTGCGTAGTTTTAACGATCTAAGCATACATAGGGACAGACAGCGGGAAGCGACTTTGTTTTATACTATGTAGTGATACCTGGTCATATATTTTCTTATAGAAGGAGGGCACGGCACAATATCTCGCTAATAGTGGCAAAGTACCTCAACTTTATAGACGACCGCAGCCATAATACCACCACTACTTGCTCTGTAGGTTGGTGTGGTCTTCGCGGAAGAGTGCTTCGGCGTGCCCGTAACCCGGCACCGTGGTGACGAAATGGAACACCGTGGAGTTTTATTCGGTAGTCCGGGCGGTTTCCGGGAGTCCGACATACCTGGATGGGCGGGATGCGTAAAAGCATTTCCCCACGAAAAAAAAAAAAGATCGGGTTGCACTCCGGGAGTGAAAACTCAATAATATTGTAACAGTTTTTCAATCAGGTCACGTGACATCTTACGGTGTCACTCTAAAAATGAATTTGACGCAAATTTATAAACAATTATCAATTATTTAGGCGGACGGGCGGCGGCAAACACATTACCAATGCGTTTTTGCCATTGCCAAATATTTTTCAAAGCTTTCAGCAGACGGCGGTGGCGACCAAAATATCAATTGGTTTTTGCCGTTGGCAAATATTTTTCTAAGCTTTATCTCTTTAGGAATAACGCCCAAATTCGAACTATTCGAATTTTCTCAATAGCAAAACGGTGAAGGACGCGTGGGTATTATTACAAATTTATTTGCAGTATATGCTACTGCAAAAAGTGTTTAACGGCTTTATACTCTTACGAATAGCGTTCAGTTTGAATAAAGTCGAATCGGCTAGCAGCAAAAAGTGACCTCCTTCACATCTGTCGTGAATAGTCATGATTCACGATAGTATTTACATTGATGTTAATAATCATGTCTCAAACAGCCGAATTATTTCATGTAGCAACACCCACAATCTTTTTATGACAATGTTGACGGGTAGGCGAGTTGTCACAGTTCTTAACGGCTATATTGCGTACGAACAGTTAAGTGCAGATTTGTAGTGTTAGATTTGGAGGAAAACCAGGGTGAGCTCTTTCCATAATCACTTTCAATGCATCCTATGACATTGTAACGATTTGGTTCATTTACACGTGGGTTCACGTGTTTACACAGCTCGGACGATGATTGTTCATGATGTGATGTATTTATGTGCGTCCACAGGTCTTATTCTATTTGGGAGGCGTGACGGTATATTATGTATATGAATAAGGTTTTCCTACATGTCACGTACATGCGATAACACAGTTCTTAGTCGTGGAGTTCTTTAGTGTGAAAGGATTAGTAACAAGTGTAACAACAAGGGTCTCAGGTTCGGTAGTTTCAGCCTCAGACCATGTCGTCGTCAATCAAGGGTGCACCCGGGTAATTATAACTGGAACAATATAGTGTGTGAATTGGTACAGTATCAGTCGTGTGGTAAGGGATGTCTGTAAGGGGAGGTGGAGGACATTCTCGTCATTCATTCTTATTCTTAAGTACCTTCGTCCCCACATCTCAGATGGAGCTGGTACGCATAAGGCGGCAGCTCATATGTCAGATATATAAAGGATTCCGGAAGCTGTATGTGTAGGTTCATAGTTGCATATATGCTAATACAGATACCTAAGCTAGAGTGCTATAGGTACTATTTCGCGGCCATGAGAGTGACCAGAAGTGGCTTCGCGACAACATCTGACGTCACAAAACTCTGTCGCGTATTTAACAATTTTTCCCCATCCCAAAAAGTGCTCAGCGGCGCTAAAGAAGTTTTCACTTCAAAAAGAAGGTTGGTGTGGTCTTCATGTTGGTGAGTAGGTCGCCAGAGCTCCCGAGGATGGGCTGTTTTGAGTGTGGGAGGTTGTCTCTAGCTTTCAACGCAACGAACCTTCAAGTCTATTTAGGCTCGGCAGCGCACTCGTGATTTTTCTGAAGTCTCAAGCGTCCATAGGCGACGGTGTCTGCTTACCATCAGGCTGGCTGTATGCTTGTTTTTTCACCGTCATAGTACCTGATCAACTAGTGGGACTTTCTGCGTATCGCGCGGTAATGGCCAGTTTAATGGGAGATGTGACGTACGATTATAATTTTACAATAATAATAATAATAATAAAACTTTTTATTTCGGACGGAATACATAGGTATTAGTTACAGCCTTATATTCTAGTGTTATTTGTTACTTAAAAATGAAAGAGTAGGTACTACAATTAAATACACAATTCAGGTATGGAGCTTAGTCCATCTCTGTAGAAGGGGGGAATCCCATCTATCCGCTAGCGCTACCAGGATGCCGTTTAGTCCAGGCAATGAACTGACAACTTGTATGGAAAAAATATCAATTTTGGAAATAATTTATAATAGGTTATTTTTTATGTATAACGGATATATTATCAATTAAATAGTTACCCAGCGACAAAATCCGACAAAATTTCAGACATCGAAAAAATGATAAGTTAACTGGCTTCTAAAAAGTCAGTAAAAATATTAATAAATGTTTTTGTCTTTATTTTGGTTCATTTACATTTATTTGCTCTTCAAGCTTCAAGATAAATCTTACAAAAAAAGATAAAGCATGCTTCATTTAAATCTACATAATTACTTCCGGGTGGAAAGTTTGTCGGATTCTTGACTAAATCATCTTAGAATAACATTTTCAAATGAAATCAACAAAAAAAACGCTATTATAAATTAATGTTTTTCAAAACCGTATTTTGCCTGGAGTAGTTGGCGCTGCCTCGCCAGCGGTTTAGTAGTGAGGCACACCGTTTACGCATGATGGCCGCAAAGCCATCAACCTGTGCCTCCGCAAACATTCCCGAGGCACTGCAGTGACGAGGCAGCCCCATGAGCAATATAGTTATTTGTTATACTAAGTTGAAGTGGGAGTGGGCTGGGCATGTCTGCCGCATGCAGAGTGAACTGTGGGCCAAAACCGCCACTGACTGGCAACCCGATAGTTCAAAACGGAGACGCGGCATGCCTCGCCGGCGATGGCGGGACGAGCTAGACTCGTTCTCAAAAGATTGGCCACAAGGAGCTCAGGATCGAGAACACTGGAAACGGAGGGGGGAGGCCTTTGCCCAGCAGTGGGACACTACAGACTCCCAATAATAATAATTTGTCATACAAGGGTGCAAAGTTTTAGTTTAACCGCGAGTGTGGAATTAATAATAATAATATACTATTTATTTCAGGTATCTAAGGCCCATAGCAACAAATACCATTGACACACAAGCTAGCGAATGGGTTCTATGGTTCGAAAATAGAATCCTGAGCGAAGCGATTGGTTAAAAAATAGAATCCGGAGCGTAGCGTGTGTTGCAACACACAAGACTTAAAATAACTGCACCCGTGTGTAACACAAATCACTAAAGCGAGGAAAATATTACTTACATAAGAAAGAAAGAAAAAATATGAAAAATTAAATCAGGTGGGCGAAAATTGTCCTCTCTGGACTGGCCTTTACATGTTATTATATGTTTAAACAACTTATTTCCGTTCACACACACTTACACGTTCCGATTTCTAATATTTTTTGCACACTTGTGGATAAAATTCAATGTTGCTATTTGTTTTTAAAGGATAAAAAAAGGCTTTCCGAGCTGGTGAGGTGATAATTTTATTAACATATTTTGTTTGTATATTCTGTATGGCGCGGAAATTACTAGCAAAATTTCCGCGCCATACAGAATATACAAACAAAATATGTTAATAATTCCGTTCACACACACTTACACGTTCCGATTTCTAATATTTTTTGCACACTTGTGGATAAAATTCAATGTTGCTATTTGTTTTTAAAGGATAAAAAAAGGCTTTCCGAGCTGGTGAGGTGAAAATTTTATTAACATATTTTGTTTGTATATTCTGTATGGCGCGGAAATTACTAGCTACACTAATTTCTTACAGTATGTAACAGCGCAAAGTAAACTTCACGTAAAAGACTCAAAAATAAAAATTCTCTATACACTCTCCCTAACAAAATCCTTTCCTTATTCATACAAAGAAAACAAGGCATAACAACACATTCTAACCATAATGAAAGTGGAACAAAGTCGGTCATTATCCAGGAGCGCACAACTTTGGGTCAAGTGTCGTGAAATTTACATAGCGGCAAAGGGTTGGGAACCCCTGACCCGGGAAACTTGAAGCTCGGCAATTTTATTTTGTTTGATCTATTTTAATTTAAAAGTATTGTCGTTTGGGCGATCAATTTTAAACTGCGATCAACTGAGGAGGCGAGTACTCCAATAGGATTGAAAAGATGAAAGATTTTTAGAAAGAAATTGATAAAAGAGAACATATGGAGAGAGAGACTGGCGGCGCTTGAAATGAGGTGTTGGAGGAGGTTAGAAAGGATCAGTTGGACGGACAAAAAAACTAGTAAGGAGGATTAGTCAATGATTTAGATTTAGATTTCTTTATGTCATAAAATAAATTTACATTATAAGTTAACTTAAAGCTAATTTACACGAATTTATTTAATGCGCGTCAAATAATGAATATTAATTGAATGAAATGTCAAAGGTACAATACAACATTATTATGGACATGTAATACAAAATGATTATTGATAAAGTCAAAATGAGGAATATAAATATTGATATTAATATCTCGTAATAATCGTCAAAATAAAAACTAGAACCTTATAAAATTATAAAAAAAAAAAAAAAAATTACCAATATATACTCACATACAGAATACAACGAATGAAAAAAGAAATCTGAAATCGTTGTAAACAGGAGAGAAAAAATTATAGCGCATATGTTATAGCGCATGTGTGTTGGATGAAAATAATAATAGAGGCAAAAACAGAAGGAAAAGAGGAAGGCAGAGGATATCTTCATGATATCAGCCGAAAGACGTCCACTGGTGGACATAGGCCTCCCCCGAAGAGTGCCACAATGACCGGTCCTGCGCCACCCGCATCCAGCGGACTCCCGCGACTTTTACCAGGTCATCAGTCCACCTTGTGGGGGCCTACCCACGCTGCGCCTTCCGGTACGTGGTCGCCACTCGAGAACCTTTCCGCCCCAACGGCCATCGGTTCTATGTGCAATGTGCCCCGCTCACTGCCGAGGATATCTTATATGGAGCAAATAAAAGAGAAAATAAACGCTTCGTCTTATAGAGAGATTTAAAAAAACCGGCCAAGTGCGAGTCGGACTCGCGCACGAAGGGTTCCGTACCATTATATATAATAATAAGTTACAATAGAATTTGTACGAAACTATTACTTCTTGAAGTACATTTTATAAGTTGGTCGACTATTACTCGTAAACGTGTAAAGCCTACTTAGCTGTGATAGTTTTCCTTTTAACTTCGTTATATGTACTACTACCATGAATTTTTTCACATATCCCAAAACAACCATTTAGCTAGCAGGGGGTGGGGACACTGGAGTCTAACAAAAATTAGCACTTTAAGGCTTAATATTTCACAAACGGATCGTTTAATCGAAAAATTGTTTTCACAAACCCCCAATATTTTTAAAAGACCTATCCAACGACACCCCACACTATGGGGTAGACGACAATAAAAAAAATCATCCCCACTTTACATGTAGGGGAGGTACCCTAAAAAAAATGTTTTTCAATATTTTATTTTACCATTTTGTCGGCATGACTAATATTCATGCCAAGTTACAGCTTTCTAGTACCAAGAGCCTCTGAGCTAAGCTGCGGACGGACGGACGGACGGACATAGCGAAACTATAAGGGTTCCGTTTTTGCCATTCTGGCTCCGGAACCCTAAAAAAGGCGGAATGTAGAATAAATAGAACGTTCAATTGAAATTTAATTCCAGTAATAATGATTATTCCTAATGATTATTCCTAATGATTATTTTTCCTAACTTTGTATGGCCTATTGTAGTTGGTGCTTATTACCTGACAGCAGTCCGGTTCTGGCGTTCTGGCGCTATAGGGTATCTTCGCTCGTCGTCGTACCTAACTAGGATCTGCCTTACAATACAATACAAATATTCTTTATTGCTCACCAGACATAGTAAAAACAAAATAGAAAAATAGAGGTAAAATAAACATAAACAGTAGTAAACAACAACCGGTCTTATCGCTAACAATCGATCTCTTCCAGACAACCTTTGGATGGTGGAGACGACGCCTTAGACCTATACAATTAACCTATTAATTGAATAAATATTGTTATGGCTATTGGTCGTTAGGGCTTTAGCCCATTAGTACAACAACACTTAGGATAAATGACATGAGGTGAAACGTTATTAGTTATTTCGGGGAATATGCGAAATAACATTAGGGATACCTATTAATAATTATGGTAAAAACGATTCGGGCAAATGAGTTTTAGGGCAATTATTACATTATAGAAAATGATTGTTATGGCAATTGATCGTTAGGGCTAATGCTCATTAGGACAAAACAGTTCGGGCAAGTGATTTTAGGACAAATTATGTTAGGGATCGCGAGGGAGACCCCTAATTTTCGTAATGTAGTGAAACGAATTAATTTTAACAAATGAAAGTTCTTAATGTGTTTTGTTTATGAAAAGCCAGCGTTTGTGTCTCTGCGAAAAGTCGCCGTTTGTAACCGCTCTTATAATATGCTGAATCGAGCCGCAGATGTTAACACCCAGCTTACCTCCACTAGATAACATCTGAATGGATGTAAGGCGACGGAATTGGCCATACAAACCGTTAGTCGGAACGTTCGCCCATCTCGTTACGTTTGATGGGCTGTCTCTTCGCGACGTATGTCATAATAATGGGGTTTGGAAATGAAGCAGCAACACAAAGATGTAAAAAATAACTTTGACATAAAATCATTTTTGGTACAAGCTTTTGCCAACTGTACGTACGTATTCCCCCCCCCCCCCCCCCTTCTTCCTGTGGGTCTCGTAAGAGTCGACTATGGGAACAGGGTTGAAGTGTGTTGTGGGCGATGGGCTAGCAACCTTTCACTGCGATATCACAAGTTGTCGATCTTTTATACCCACATATTTATGCTAAAAGTGGTACTGGAACACAAGTTTCATGTGCTCTGCCTACCCCTTTTAGGGATAAAGGCGTGAATGTATGTATGTATGTACGTACAGTCAGCATCATATAGTTAGTAGCAGCCAAAGTAGCCAAATATATCGGAACACTTCTTTATTACTATAGGAATAAGGAACTGTGACGATATATTTGGCTACTTTGGCTGCTACTAACTATATGATGCTGACTGTACGTATTTTGCAAAGTCAACATTTCATTGAACAAGTTGTACTTAAGATTATTTGAGTTGGCCGAATTGAATTCATTCAAAAAGCAACTCCACCTTCTTAGGTAGAAGGTTCTAATTACAATGACAGTTAGATTCCAGCTACATTAAATAATTTTAACGATACTCGCTGATGGTGTTTAAATAAGTCGAAATACGACGGGTTTATCTGTAGTTTAGGAGTTGCTGAGGCCACCTTCTCTCCCCATCATGAGACATTGTACTATTTTAACATTAAGTAATGTCAGAGGGGGCAAGTGCGCCCCCGGGGTAAGTGCGCCTTTCATCAAACATATCGAGATCTACAGATATTTCACAAATAACGACATGTTTCATTCATGGATCAAACTAAAACAAGTTTGTTGCATGATTTTCAGCGAATTTATATTGATTTAAAATGACTTAATGATGAACATATCAAGGGTCGGCAACGCCCATGTTACTCCTTTGAAGTTGCATGCGTCTATAGGCTGCGGTGTCCGCTTACGATCAGGCGGGCCGTATGCTTGTTTGCCACCGTCGTTGTATTAAAAAAAAGAAAAAAAATGAGGCGCACTTTCCCCGGTGGCGCACATACCCGAACTGACCCTATTTAAATTTTTCCTATTGCCTTATTATTAGTATTTATGTTTTAACTTAGAATTAAGAATTGGTTTTTGATTGACTATTATTTATTTTTGTTTTTTATTCTTATACACTCTGACGATCTTTTTGTGAATACATGCTATTTTAATTATTTGAAATGACATGTATATTTTGTAAATGATATAAACTAATCTAATCTACTCAGCTTGGTGGCGCCATAATAATTATTGCACTGTCACTGAACTGGCATAAGTATGTAAAATTGGAGTTAAATAAAATGAATAAAAAATCAATAAGTTGGATATAACCTACATACGGTTCAGTGCCAGTTAAAGAAAAAAAAAAAAGTGGTATATTTTAAAGGTTCTATTGTAATATCAACAAAAAATACGTTTGTTCACAGATTTTTCTTAGAACGAAATACATATATATTCTTCTGCCCAACCACAAGGGTGATTTGTTGATAGTCAAGGTCCATCATCATTTTATAACCGCCAGTTTAATACAAAGTCCAAGATACAAATATAAATTCAAGAAACTTCAATAAAATATGATTAAAACGACATATTCATATAACAGAATATAAGTCTTATTCCAAATAATCTTAAAATTGGAAACAAGTCATTTACATTTACTCAGGACGGTCGTATTTCTTTTTTTTTCTTTCTTTAACATTTATAATGCCAATGAGGCACGGTACGTGTTTCATGGGCTCTCTAAGACACAATAAAATTACACTAAGTACTATTCCAAAGCAGCTCTTCTGGTAAATTATGTGGTATTCAAATCGACTACTAGCTCTTAGACTGCTGCGCTAAGCTAAGAGGCTTCGGCGAGCTTTCAAAACTTGCCCGAGCTGTAGCCAAGTATAAATAAGTAGATACCAAATTATTTGGCAACTTTGTTAGCCGATTAACTTTTGGGTAGTCTATGAGTTTAACGCGAATATTATGTGCCTTGGAGCGTGAAGAGTTAAGTGAACCATTATTTAAAGTAATAAAATACTTGGTACGTGCTTAAAGGAGATACACTTTCATTTTTATCTGTATTAAGAAACAAATATAATTAGTTTTTGGTATATACATTTTGACTACATCATTTGTTTTTATTTTTTTCTCTAGAAATTGAAACCAAAATAGCTTACTTATTTTCCTTTTTGACCTACTGAATACAAACAATACATTATTAAACGAAGTATTCATCTTGAAATTTATTCTGCAAATAGGCCACAAGGGCACTTTTACATGTCAAATGGTAATTTACAATAAAATAATAATAATCTTACACAACAATAAAGTACCTTATGTAAAGATGTATAGAAACAAATATAATGCGCATAGAACCACCATTGCTTCTACATACACAAACATACGCTCATCTGTTGGGGGTAAAAATTGATGCGTGTCTGTATGGCTTGGCCTTTCGGCCTCACGCCTTCGGCCTCGCGTGCCTTGCTACCTTCGGGTTTCCGGCCCTCAGGTTCACTTGTAAGACACTCGGGGGTAGGAAGTGTTCGCGTGGGCTCGCTTTTTGTGCCTTCGACCCTCGGGCTCGCGCAGAGAGCACGCTCAGTAGATACGCTGCAGGCTTTCCGGTTCGATTGTAAGACATTTGGGAGTTCTCAGTGTCCGCGTGGGCTAGCCTTGTAAGCCTACGGCCCTTGGTTCGCGCAGAAAGCCCGCCCTGGCACCCACCGAGTGCCCTAGACCGCCCCTAGGGATCCTGAACCCACTAGGTGGGCGTTCCACTCGTAGGCGCTTTCCTCTACATACAGTTTCCTATGTTATCCTAAGAGAGTAGCGCTACGAGTTCTTTAGCACTAAAGGTACAGACAACTCATTTTCCCATTAAAAAATACATTTAGATCTACCCAACGTCCAGGTCGATTCACAAGAGCTGGCGCGTAATGTCTATGAAATTAATGACAGTTTCATGTATTTTCCGCGCCAGCTCTTGTAAATCGAATTGTACGTAAGAAACGTTACGCAATCAACCAGCTGATATATGAACCGCTTTTTTATTTCGTCACCATGTATAAGTTATATGAAAATGATATCATGTAGCTTTATTAAATGGGTCTCAGCCACTTCCTCGAAAATAATGTGAATTTTCCGCTTTCAGATTATATTTAAATCTAAACGAATTCCTTATAACATTAAAGAGCTTACCTCCTTTTTGTTACAATATCCCTAGTAAACCTATAGCCTGGATACCCAAAACCCGATTTCGATTGTCACTGGAGGATCGAGCGCTAATGGATGGCCTTGAGAGGAAATTCAATAGCACTCAGTGTATTCTGAGATAAAGTGTACTGGCTAGATTGATACATTTTCGACAGGCACTTAGACTTCTATGTCAGAAAAATACTTGACGATCGGTTCGGTCTAGTGCAGTATTTTTCAACTGTACAGAAGAAAAATTGCGACCGTTCGTAGCTTACCTGGGTAAGGCTGTAAAAATTAAGGTATTTTTTTACCTAAAACCTCACACAAAAGCAGATATCGGTTATAAATCCTATATATATAATATATATATAGGTAGATATTTTATTTTTATTTTGCATGAGCACGAATTATTGTTCGTGAGATATTTTCTAAGTTTATATATCCGAGTAAGTAGTCCTAGTACCCAAAGCACAAGCTTTGCTTAGTTTGGGACTCGGTCGATTTGTGTAACAGTGTCCCCAAATATTTATTTAAATTGTTGAGCCGCAAAGCCTGTCTTTGCGCATGTCGAATGGAGGCCATAATCGACAGCTATTCCACCCCGCCACGTCGGCGCCGCCGCGTCACAATAAGCCATCAAGTTTATATATATACAGCCTTATATACGTGAACACAGATTTAAATAAGTAATCTCCGGCACCGAGCCGTTCTAGCGCGTGTGCCTTAAATACTAAACAAATATCGTGTGCTACGCAATTTATAGGTCTTCAATTGAAGCCCCTTTTTCGTTTAATAATATGTTTAGGTAAATTGTTTTCTACTACTACTTTGCATTGTTTCTCTTAATTATTGGCGAAGATTGTATTGCCGATTATCAATACGCATACGCAACTAATTTTTAGCATAATTTCATTACGCCGAATGATCATGATAATGGTTCTTTAAATTATTGGCGAAAATTGTATTGCAGATTATCAGTTCGCAACCAATTTTTAGCATAATTTCATTTCGCCGAATGATGATGATAATGGTTCTTTAAATTATTGGCGAAAATTGTATTGCCGATTATCAATTCGCAACTAATTTTTAACATAATTTCATTACGCCAAATGATCATGATAATGGTTCTTTAAATTATTGGCGAAAATTTTATTGCAGATTATCAGTTCGCAACTAATTTTTAGCATAATTTCATTACGCCGAATGATCATGATAATGGTTCTTTAAATTATTGGCGAAAATTGTATTGCAGATTATCAGTTCGCAACCAATTTTTAGCATAATTTCATTTCGCCTAATGTGTGTCAACTTATCAAAAGATTTCGTTTTATTTTCCAACCTCACGGTTACCAACCGTATGTAATATATTTTATAGATTTAGATACCTACTTAAATACATAGAAAACATCCAAGACTCAGAAACAAATATTTATGCTCATCCCAAAAGTATTTTCCCCTCACCGGGATTCGAACCCATGACTTTCAATTTCGTAGGCAGCGTTACTTTACCCACTAGGCTAACCGGTCGTTAATACCTACTCTAAACACCTAGTTTGCCAATTAGTCAGTTAGTTCTTCCGGGTATTTTCGGCAATCATCATCAACATCCAACGTGAATCTTTTACTTAACAAAGGGTACTACAATTTTTGATACCCGTTTACTAGTATTACTAGTCTGCTTACCAAAGGTGCCAAACAAATAAAAAAATAAAAAATATTATACCCGATCACTGGCGAGCAGTGGACGTCTTTCGGTAGATATATAATGATGATCAAATTACAGCTATAGTGAAAAATCCCCTGCCAGGCCAAATGTTTATTACTCTATCTATTTTTTCTTAATACTTTATATAAAGTCTAACAGACTACGTTAAACCAAACCGAACCTCGATAAACCACAGATCTTAGTGAACTTATACAGTGTCACCCGTTTACACCATGTGGGTACCTTTGTAAAATAAATCCCATTCACCCAATTCAATCAATCACAAGAAAACACCGTTCGGCAATCCCTATTTAGAAACAAGCTCAGATAAGCCGACGCGCGTGCCTCGACTATCGATCGTATTTATATGCAATTAGAGTTCACAGTCGAACTCGGGGATTACGCTTGATTGACAGCTCCGATTAGGGTAGGGTTGTCGCGAAAATAAGAGTGTATTGTGTACTGATTCTGCGTGCCGATGTTTCGTTTAATTTGTCTTTCTTCATAAAGGACTGGAGATTGATTCGAGACATTTTTTGATTACAATTTGCTATTCCACGTGTTTTGAGAGCGTGTTATGACACTATCACGGATCATGAATACTAGTGCGTGATCAACCAAGATAAGCGTCTATAGAATAGAGCTGTTGACCCACAGAGTGCCACAATGTCCGGTCATGCGCCACCCGCATCCAGTGGACTCCCGCGACCAGGTCATCAGTCCACCTTGATCTATCTTGATGTGGTTGTCCGTCTTGTTGGGGTCTACCCCCGCTGCGGCTGCCGGCCGGTGCCGGAGCATTGTCACATAAACACATGTTCAATGGATTAAACCCATATAAAATCAGTTTTCCAGGAGACTTCACCATCGCAATCAGCAACACGATGTTGTTGATAAACTCAATTAATAAATTAGTATGATTTTTAAATCCCTTATTGAAGTTGCGGGCAATACGGGTCATTATAACAACAGTCATAAATGTCATGATTCTAAGATTCAGTATATGCCTCAGTTTTTTTCTCCAATTTATATCATCTCGTTACATATTTCGCGAGCCTAATTGGTGTCGAAACTGCGAGCAGAGTCGGGTGTCGCCATAATTGGCGCGACGTCGCATTTTATGCGTTTTGATTAGCTTGATTTATTGGGGGTTGCGTTACAGTCTAGTCGTGTTATTAGTGGTCAACATAATCCGACTAGTATATCAGAGTGTCAGTTTCTCAGTTCAATTTGATTTTAATGTTTTTGTAATGTGCCCCTTCCCCCTCAAAGTATCCCTAGGCTGGAAACCCGCGTGTAGATGTGACGGGTCAGTAAAAATTGTATCTTATGCAACGAGTGTGCTGCTCGATGATGCGCTGCGTTGAGAGTGAGCCATGCCGCGACGCGAGTCGAGAAAGATCTACCCTCCTCTTTCTTATTTGCACGGTGCGACGAGTGTGACCCTCAGCCGCGCGTGAAGCCACTGAGCAGCAAGTTGTGCTAGACGCACTGAACAAGAACGAACGACAAATGCCAAACAGATTCCAATTAAATTAGTTAAGTCGAAGAGTTCCCAGAGACCCCACCGCGAAACGAAATCTCTCACACTCACTCACTCACTTGCTGATTCGAGCGACAGAGACGGATATGCACTTCGGTTATGACCTTTTTAATCAAGTCAATTCTACGCTCACTTTAAAACCGTTTAAATATTCTGTTATACCAACGTGAACTTATGAATATAATTTTTGATTAAACGTTGAATGTTCACCATAGATGTTGACCTAATTAATGATCATCGTCATTTTGCGTATTCAATTCCGCAATACGTGAACGCTTGTGGGCGAACCAGGCTTGTGGCAAAAGCACTTTGGCGGAAAAACAGGCTTTCACGGTTTAATATCCGCCGCTTTATTATTAAAAACCTAATTTTAGAGTCAAGTGTGGCCTCGTAAAGTGAAGCCGTTATGAAGTCTGTACGTTGCTTTTAATATATCATATACGTACAGTGTGTGCGTGTACAATAAGAACACATTTGAAGAGATGGGGACCGATTTTTGACTTTCGAGCGCTCGACTCTTTCACTCGAAAACTGACAAAAATTATGAAATGCTATTTTGAAATAGCGATAGAAAATTTAAAAACGAGTGATATTGACCACTCGTATTAAATTCTATTGGTAGAAAGTAAGTGCCTGCCATTTTGACACTGCAAACGTATTTACTTTTATTTGATTTCCGAGCGCTCGAAAGTCAAAAATCGGTCCTACTCCAGGCAAAATACGGTTTTGAAAAACATTAATTTATAATAGCGTTTTTTTTTGTTGATTTCATTTTAAAATGTTATTCTCAGATGCTGTATTCAAGAATCCGACAAACTTTCCACCCGGAAGTAATTATGTAGATTTAAATGAAGCATGCATTGTCTTTTTTTGTATGATTTAACTTGAATATTATAAAGCAAATGTAAATGAACCAAAATAAAGACAAAAATATTTATTAATATTTTTTCTGACTTTTTAGAAGCTAGTTAATGTATCATTTTTTTGATGTCTGAAATTTTGTCGGATTCTGTCGCTGGGTAACTATTTAATTGATAATATATCCGTTACACAGAAAAGATAAGCTATTATAAATTATTTCCAAAATTGATTTTTTTTCCATACAAGTTGTCAGTTCATTGACTGGACTATCCCCAGTCGTTATCGGTTTAGCATAAGTTTTGTAGTTATTAATAAGTTTATATTGATATGTATGTTAGTCTTTAAGGTATTTGTAATATGGGCCTTGTTGCCTGATTTAAATAAATAAATAAGTAGCTGTACGAGTATTTGACACTTTCCGGGTTTCTGGCGTGCAGCAATATTTGTCATAAAAAGTATAACTTTTTTCATTTAAATTATTGGACGAGCGAGCAAAGCGAAGTCTTTCTTTCTATCTTAAAATTATTTCGTATGTCCGTCTGTCCACCTCTACAGGTCGCATTTCTCAACCAATTCTCGTAAAATTTTGTGAGCATGTTCGATAATTATTACGATTTTTCTTGTCTATTCAGTATTTCTAAAAAGAAAAAGTTCTAGAAAATAAGATGGGCTTGCGAGTTTTATAGCTCATAAAGCAACTAGTAATTAATACGTTCGTAATGTATTAAATTGCATAGGTACTAAATCTCATTATGGTCACACATCTCAGATAAGTGACAAGATAGCTTCCGTCACTGGCTAACACCGTTCAATAGAACGAGACGGACGCTCTATCTTGTCACTTATCGCGTGATAAGGCCGACCATGTTACGGGGTCAGGAGCACAACAACACATACCTACATAGCAGTAGCGTTACGGCTGCGGTCTTCGGTAATATCTTCTCTACAACACATAGTACATACATCCCCAGTTGGGATGCCCCAAATATGAGCGAGACAACGCGTGCGGTGCGTTACCTCTCTTCAACTCTTGTTGTTAAAAGCCATCATTAAAACAAGTCTAACTGCGCCCACCAGTTTTGATGCCTCGCAAAAGTGCGCTGTTAATTCTAATCGAGGTAATTATATTTATGACGAGTTTCATCGTGCCCCGGTGACGTTCGCATGCTATGCCTGATGTTCACAGCGTTTTATTAGTATCATAGGAATAACTCTTAAAGTGTTATGGTAAATGAACGCAAGCAAAAATTAACATAAATATGATGATGTCGTCCTGACTGATTTCGGCCACAGCTACTGCGTATTCTGGCTTTGTATTAACAATGTTGTTCTTCTACTCTAAAAAAAAGTAAAAGTGCGAGCGCACTTGGTGCAAGATAACACTTCACTGAAGTAGTTATAAATGATGGCTGCTGAAGGACGTGCCTTGAGCTCGTCTCGCTTTTTATCGAGCTCATTGCGACGCTCAGTTTCGAAGTTATTAACCTGATCATGGATGAGCCGTCGCCATTGGGGCCGCAGTGCAGCTTTCTCCTCCCACTCAGATGGCTCTATTTTGCATCTCACATAAATATACCTAAAGTACAGTCAGCATCCTAAACATTCTCGATGGTTCTAGGACTTTATTGCTTAGAGATCAGGTCACATATATGATGGTGACTGTGCAATATTATACAAATACACTTTAACGTACACCTCACCTCAAATTTACGTAATATTATAAAGAGGAAAATTCTGTGAGATTGTAGCTTTGTAAATTTATAAGTTTGTATCTAATGGGTAACCGCTTATGGGTAGGGACCAAATTCTTGGCCAGGGGTTAGCCTGGCTAGTCGGTAGTTAGCCATACCAACTGAAGAAGTGAATAAGTTTCTGTCAAAAAAAACATTTTTGATAAAAGCTTAATGCCGACTGTACTTGTTTGTATACCGTCATCAACTTCTCATTGAGATGAATCTAACGAGCCCTAACTCAACGGGGTTACGTCCGTTAAGTACTGAATTCCGATGGCCACCTTCTGTCTCAATCATCAGATCAAGTCGATGGTACAATAATATTGAATTGTCATCCAAACTAAACGTGTATACAAAATTTCCCTTTAGTACCGTTTGGTAGCCAAAGTTTCGTAACCAGCTTCGGATTGGGAATAAAATCCCAACTCGTAACTGGCTTCAAATTGGGAATTTTAATTTACCGATTCGTAACCACGTTTGGTAGCTAGCTTCGAAACGGGAAATAGAATCCTGTGTTGTAACTGGTTACAAAATGGGACTTTTCCATTACCGATTCGTAACCACGTTTGGTAGCTAGCTTCGAAACGGGAAATAGAATCCTGTGTTGTAACTGGTTACAAAATGGGAATTTTCCATTACCGATTTGTAATCGCAATTGTTAGCCAGCTTCAAAAGCGGAAAAAAGTCCCGTGTTGTAACCGGTTAAGTATTTTTCTTTTGTCGTTGAACGCTGAATACATTACTTACCTATTCGAATAAAGGCCAATTTATATCTACCCGTCACCGGGCCGTCAACAACACTTATTTGACAGCTAGCCGACGGTGGCCGACGGCGACCGTCACCACATTCTTTGCAGAGGGCACGGTCGGGTGTTGGATGGGGCACGGACCGGGCTCGTGACGGCCCGGTGACGGATAGATATAAATTGACCTTAATGCTGACCTCTGGTCAACTTTTTTTGTAAAAATACTGTTCAAAATGTAAAGAAACATAACCTTTATTAATTAACATAACATATTAGGACAACTAACTACATGGGCATGCAGGTATCGTTTTAACATCCTAATAGTGTCTTTACTCCTTTTGAACGCTTTACTTCACATGTTAAAATGTGGCTTATACGCCAATAAGTAGTTGAAAAATGAAGAGCGAAAATAAACCTTATCTCTTAGCAGAAAAATCAGGTGAGAGAAAATGCGTTTAAAGGGTTTATTTTAAACAGCAAATGGGCTTGTTATTTCGATGCAATGACCTACGGTTATTTCACCGTTTTGTAGAAAGTTAGGAAAGTTATTCCCATTTCATAGCTGGCTGCCAGGCGGGAAACCATATTTCCCATTTGGAAGTCAGCTACCAAATCTGGCTACCAAACGGTACTAAAGGAAAATTTCAGCTCAATCGGTTGAAGATAATCTACTTCAAAATTGAGTTCAAAGATTCCACCCGAACAAATTACATACATACATTGCAAGTGAAATAAAAGCTTTTAAAAAAGTTCCGTTGTGACACATAGAAATGTATGGTTAATTTTCGTGTCTAAACGGAAAACTGTCATAGAAAATTTAATTGAGTGAGTTAAGCTGGCGAAGAATGGTCCCTACCCTTATGCGCTTTCAAAAATGCTTTCACCTGCTGCGTGTAGAATGGACCACGGATGCGGATATTTCAAGGCTCACATCCACGGATGCGGATGCGGATGAGGATGCGGATTTTTTATTTTT
Source organism: Epinotia ramella (assembly GCA_947578815.1). Taxonomy (NCBI): domain Eukaryota; kingdom Metazoa; phylum Arthropoda; class Insecta; order Lepidoptera; family Tortricidae; genus Epinotia; species Epinotia ramella. Next base: position 3,057,903 of record OX388221.1, read on the forward strand.
TATTTTTATTTAGAAACACAAACAGTCGCTTAAACAAATATATAAGGAGTACACATAGAGTACCAACAGACATAATGCTACAGACCTGGAGGTTCATTAATATTATGATAATTGTGTTAACAAAAAAGGAATCTTAATTTTGAGGCAAAACACTGAAAAATATAAATACGCAACGTCTTGAGCGTCACGTAGTACTCGAACACGTTGCAACTGATTTACAATCGTTTCAAACCTAACGCATCACCTATAGCGAATACGGCGAATCGTCAGATTACAGAAACGAAATGAAGATTCTTATTGACTAATGACGAAAATACTGAACACGCCGCGTTGGCCCCTTTCTTGTCGACTGTACTACCGCATCCGCAAATTTCCGCATTATTTTTTGCGGATGCGAATGTCTGCAACATCCCTGGAATAGACTTCTCGGGTGCGCAAAGGCTATGTTTTATCTGGCGAGTTTGCCTGCGTTATTTGTATTACGCGGGCGAAACCGCGCGAGCTAGTATATAGCGAACGAAAAAACCATACAGAAGTCTAAGTAGCGACGCAAAATGGCCCCACAGAATGTGCGCCATTGCCATTATGCGGGGATGGGGGCGGGGTTTCAAAACGATGCCAGGCAGCCATTTAGTTCAAACATACCGGGTTTTAGGCACGTGTTTGAATAGACATTTGTAAGAAGCTCGCATTCTTATAGTTTTTTCGTTTGCTGCTAGTATACCATCACTACATAGTATAAAACAAAGTCGCTTCCCGCTGTCTGTCCCTATGTATGCTTAGATCTTTACAACTACGCAACGGATTTTGATGCGTGTTTTTATAATAGATAGAGTGATTCAAGAGAAAGGTTTATATGTATAATATAGTACCTGTGCGAAGCCGGGGCGGGTCGCTAGTAAACTTTAAAGTAGAAGTAAGAAATGTAAGTAAGGGGTAATATTTGAAACCACTCAGCGGACTACAAGTTTTCAATCGCTTGAATGGGTATAGCATGGACTTTCTAGATTTACGCTATGTTATTCCGTAAGTTTGAATTCGTTGTAATACTGGCGGGTAACTACTATCTATGTAATTTTATTGTGTACGCTGGCAAGGACTCCCAAACCACAGATCCGATTTCAAAAATTCTTTCAAGGCTATATTTTATCCCGCAGTTTTGCCTGAGTTCTTAGCAACGAGGGAGAAGCCGCCCGTGATGTATATAGTAGATTGTACAACAAGTGCATAAAACGCACCATTTTACGCGAGACGTTTATCCATCCGAGCGAGCTTGCGAGTGGATGGATATAAAATCGAGTGTAAAATGGGTTTTATGGACGAATTGTACACTCTACTTTTCACTTCGATTGCGAGGCAATTAAATGTAAATCTTTTTTCACGAAGTTTTTATTGTATAGGTACTTTGGCTGTTGGTATCCTTGCCTTGGTCTTAGAATATTAACGAAACATAAAAAATAACATTTAAAAGTTTATTCTATGAAGTTAAAGTTGCTCGTGTGGCTGTTGCACCGATTGCCTTGGTCTTCGACGAAGATTTTACTTTATGCACTAGAGCATAAAAAGCGACTTTATGTCGCCTACGCACAGCATAAAGACGAATTTTTAGAGCATGATAAATGAAAAGTAATTTATAAACCTCGACCAAAGCTAACTAATGTTCTAACCTAATCTTTCCTCCGCTCAACGTGTCCGCTTGACTTACATGCGCCGAGACTGCTAAGTCTGCACACATCTGCATACATCTAAATACGTTTGCATATGCACTTGCAGGTTACAGATCGGTTTGAAGTGACATATTAATTTAGTTATATGCGCTTGAAGAGCAGTTTTGTCGTTTAGATTAACATAAGATTGAAGTTCTTACATTTTGCAATGATAATAAATAAATAATAAAACATTTATTTCAGGGATCTAAGGCTCATAGTTAAAAATACCTTAAATACATACAATGACTACTCTTAATTGCACCACGACATGAGAAAAATCAAGCAAAAATTGGCTTATTAAAAAATGGTAACCACAGGCGATTTTATCGCTTTAAAGCGATCTCTTTCAGACACCCTTTGGATAGCACGAAACATTTAAACTAGACTTTCATTTAGACTAGAGGTCGCGGGAGTCCGCTGGATGCGGCTGGCGCAAGACCAGTCATTGTGGCACTCTTTGGGGGAGGCCTATGTCCAGCAGTGGACGTCTTTCGGCTGATATGATGATGATGATTTAAACTAGAATCGTAAACAGGTCGTGCATTCCTGCATCTAGAAGAGCATACTAACACTAAACAGCACACTTTCAACTGCATACCTAATAAATGAATAAATTATGCAAAAAAACAAACCATGGGTTTATGTAATGGGTTTTATTTAAACTGAAGTACACAGTACATCGCAAAATAAATCTACAATGAACACACAAACGGGGTTCCTTTAGAATTTCTCCGATTTGGAAGGAAAACCTTAGTCATCGGTAAAGTACAATTTATCTGCAATGAAATAAAACCTACAAAATAAATTGTAACATCCAATCAAATCATCGTTAAAAATGTCTGACCTCATCAACGACTCGTACACTTAACGTCCCTCGCAGGCAATATTTCCTTCATTTAATATTACCACCGTCCGCGGAGGCCGAGAAGGTAATAAAGGCGGAATTGCCTCTTCCAATCGCACTGAACTTGGGATACAGCGGTCTTATAACCAGCGAGATCGCTCATCAAATAAATACGAAATTAAAATGAATGCCCGATGGGTCAATCGAAGCAAAAATGTTTCGTTTCCTGTATGATTATAACATTATGTAATAATTCAATTAAAGGAAAAAAATGTCGCTTCTAGTGTTGGAGCAGGAAGAGGGAACTTGGTTAAACGATTTGTTGACCGAGCAGCTTCTTCCAATGGCTCTGTTGGCTAAAGCGATGGACCGCGTATGCCTTAATGTCGCAGGTCAGAATCCTGCTCGGATACATTTATATATTTTTCCATTTAATTTGAATTTTATAAGTTTCGTAAACAGACGTTACTTCTAAATGCTGACCTGGTTCCATTTCGTGATAAAACCTAATGTGTTATTTTAATTAATTTCTTTCATTATTTGCTTTGTTTGTCACGGACAAATGTTTGAGTTTGAATGAATGATGTAGTAACATTTTATATATCTAAGTTTGTCCGATAAGTTTTCACTTTGGTGATATAAAGATTAAATAATTACGAAATAAGTAAGTCGGTTCATCCCCGAATCGTGGTAAAGAAGCGGCAAGGATTTTCGATGCACCGTCTCCATGATTTTATTTTTCATAAGAAGGTGTACGATCAAGTGAGAGATAAATATATCAACAGCTCCATTCTGAGAGAGACCGGTATAATTAACGAAACATATTTTTTTGATATTAAACGCTACGTTGTTATTGTCTGTGGTCTCCCTCGACGGTTCGCGTGCGGTCAAGGCTTCATCGCAATCGATAAGTCCAGGACGAGCGAGGTTCCATAGCACAACCTAATACATTTGAAAGTAAAGTATGTATGTATGTGGGAAGTAGATAGAGCACTTTTCGCACTTTTCGCACTTTTCGCACATTGTTTTCTGTAGTTACACTTCAAACATTTTTTTCATCATCATCATCATATCAGCTGAAAGACGTCCACTGCTGGACGCTCCCCCAAAGAGTGCCACAATGACCGGTCCTGCGCCACCCGCATCCGGCGGACTCCCGCGACCTTTACCAGGTCACCAGTCCACCTAACCACGCTGTGATTTTTTATTTAGAATCCTTATATTAAGTGTCATATCAGCAAATCAAAGGGCTGGCGTACGACAGAGAGAAATGGAAAATACTCCACCGATAGGAGGACAACTCTTAAATTTGTGATAATAACTGTGACACGTAGATGCATGTTTTATATTGTAATTTTTGGTGAAATTAATGTATCTGAATCTATGTCAAATCTACACGGTAATTATATCAGAGAATATGCCGTAATGTTATAAAACGTAATCACTACTACATGCCCTACGACCTCGTAAATCACACCACAATTAATAAATCACTATTACTAACTGTTATTAGTGTAGTCTGGTAGTAAATTCAGGCTTATGTTCGCCCGTAATATCGAGTATGAAGCCTCAATTTTGCATCTAAAATGTAATTTCGATAGAAGATCCACGTAGTAATATCGGGTTCCCTCTATTTGGCATAAGTAACTATAATTATCCGAAACGCTTTTAGCATAACAGACAGTCGAAAACCGAATAGGCCAATATTCGGTTTTCGACGAATATGCCAAGTCTGCGAGGCTGTATTTGGTATAATTTCTAACATTCCGAAAACGTGTTAGTCCGCAATTGAATTTGCATACCATTGCTAAGACCGATTATGTTAATGAAAATTTTGTATAAGTAGCACCATTGTATTCGGCATATTGTCGACTGTCCCAAACTTACTTGGCATACTTACATGCTTAGCATAATCGTTTTATGGCGAATGCAGAAAGCCAAAGTGCGAACAGATCACTAGGTGGTTTATTCTCTACGCTGTTTAAATCAATATATTTATATTTCAACAAATATTTTTGATTCTAACTTGATGTGGAAAATGCTACAAATAACTAACATTTTTTAACCACAAAGCACAATAAAAAATATTTATTATTTGTACATCAGAACCGCGTTCCGTAATCGACCCCAAGACAGTCTTCACTTGTGTAGAATAGTATATAGCTCAAGGCACCTAATCCTCGACAACATTGACTTAGTACAGCTGAAATAACAGTGGAGTAATTACACCGAATGATTCTCAGTTCAATTAAGTACATCGTTCATTCATATAGATACATACAATTGCTATTATTACTATTACTCCATACATAAAAATATTGAAACACCACAGACACCAAAAATAGGAAAAGGGGTGCGCTTTGGTTCACATCATTTTTTAAGTCCTAAAATTGGAACTCCGAAAATGTTTTTACACCATAATAGTCTTTATTCATAAATAGTTCTTATTAATAACGATTGTGACTCAGAACTATTCAAATTCATAATGACAATATTCATTTTCTCATATACCTACTAATATTTAGATTCATTTTTTTTACATAACTCTCACTTGTTTGTTTTAGTGCTATACGCGGCGAAAAGAAACCTTTTTTAGTACCTAATACTTACATATATTATCATATAAATTATGAGAAAATTATGAGTTGAAGTATGTTCTTAGTTATGATATTAGTACTAACAAAATTATGATGTATGTCCGTCACGAAGCTCCTGTTCTTAGTGATGAAATTATGAACAAAAATTGTATGAATACTGTCCATTATGAGTTCCGTCGATAGTTATAGAAATTTAGAAACAAAAATGTTATGACGAATCAAATTATGTCGAGTGATGATTATGAATACAAATCGTTAGTATAGTATGTATGGACCCCAAAAATAGTTACACATTCACTGCCACGAATCTTTACGCGCTAAGCTCGTAGCCAGTCCCGTGGTTTTCCCCGTAGGTATGTAGTGGAACGTCTACGGCGCAGGCTCCCTCTAGGCGAGTTCCTGGCAGCGAAAGTGTTAGGACAACAGATAAAACTGACCATAAAAAAAATGAACTTAAATCAGTACATTCGTTTTGAAGCGTTATCACAGACAGACAGATGACATACGCATCAGCAGCGAATGCCTCCCTCATTGTCGGTCTTCTTAGAAAATCAAAGACGAAAACATCCGTTTCCCCGAAATCCCGATGTCATAGGGTCTCATATACCTAGACTGATGATTCGGACAACGTGTATGAGACCGCCCATCTACCGCGCCGAACTCTTACGTCAATATCTCCATAAGTTTAGCAAATAAATCGTGTTTGATATCGTTTTCGTATAATTTAAGGTATTCGCGGTCTTTTGCTTAGTGCGTCACGATTACACGATTTACTAGCAAGTGCTGCGATCGATGGTAAAGAAACCATGTCACGTTTCACACAGTCCTTGATGTGTCCATGAGGCGTCTCACAGTGTCCTTTTCGAATAGAACTTGGCCCAACATAGTCTACCTAGGCAAACGTGAATCTCGTTGTTGCAAGTAGATATCTCAACTACCGAAGTGTTGAAGTCTGAATAGACTATTCATGTATTGAGGTGACGGTGACGTCACTGCTATATCCGGCCGTATGACCCGCTTACCACTTTAAATAGGCCGCGCCAACTTCAAGTCCGTGGCACACTGACGGCAAGAAACAGTTGATTTAACCTATGAAGTACCTACAGTCCTCTAAGAGTCAATTTGGCGCTATGTCTTTTACCGCTATGTCTTTTAACGCTTGCGGGCTAGATCTTGAAACCAGGTGTTCGCGCTTCTTTGCAATTACTAGCCATCTTAGGTTATATATAGGTTATATATATAGGTTATAGGTGTACGCGGGCTTGGTTTCCGCAACTCGACGTCATAATAGCGCCTATTTTGCGTATGGGTTATTGGCACTACTGTTATTCGTGCCAACCCAGTTCCACCAGGAAGCCTAGCAAACCCTTTACGTTGCCGACGGCCTCCGGTAGCGACCCCGGTGTTCCGAGGTGTTTTGCCCGGTATTCTGCCACCCCAGGGCACGTCAAGATGACGTGGGCGGCTGTCTCTTCCTCTTCCATGCAGGCTCTGCAGAGAGGACTGTCTGTAATACCTAGAGTGAAAAGGTGTTTGTTTAGTAGTGCATGACCAGTTATGGCTCCTGTCATGAGACGGAGTGCCGGCCTCTTTAGCTGTTTTAGCTTCCTTGACAATCCGGGATTGATTGTCGGGAGGGCCTCCCTGGTTTGCCTGCAGGTGCCTAGGGTATTCCAAATTTTTTGGTGTTCTACCTTGGTGTTTAGTCGCAGTGTGCTCCGCAGCCATGCAGGGGGTAGAGGGATCATAGGTTCTGGTCCTATGGCTTCTGATTCTGAGCCTTCTCTAGCCAGTGCATCCGCTGCGTCGTTACCACGTGAATTGCTGTGTCCTTTGATCCATTGCAGGGTTATGTCGCAGTTGGTACATACCTCTGATAGAATTTTGTGGCACTCGTGTATCAGCCCAGACGTTGTTGTGTAACCTTGCAGGGCTTGCAGTACGGATCGACTGTCGGAAAGTATGCGGATGGGATATCCACTTACCTCCCTGGAGGCGATTGCATGAGCGGCCATTATTATGCCCATACACTCTGCCTGGAAGACTGAGTTACGGATTCCTAATGGTGTCGCGATTCGTATGTTTAGGTCTTCCGAGAACACTCCTGATCCGGTGCCTGACCTTGTCTTGGACCCATCCGTGAATATTCTTAACTCCCTGGGGTTAAGTCCTTCCTGGAGGGTTTCGTATAGTTCGATTTTGTACTTCTTGTCGAAGACGACCTGTTTGGGGATGATGTCGGTTGCTGCCTCTAAAAAGGGTACTAGCCATCTTACACTGTGCTTTTGAATGCAACTTGGCTCAACATAGTCTGCCCGGGCAAACGTCAATCTCGTTTCGCTAAAAGATATAGCGCTAAAAGAAACTTCTTCTTTATCTGCCATGCTCTATCGGGCGTCGGTGACCACCTTTGAAAAGTCGTAAATATTATTGGCCAGTTTTGCGAGCGCGGCCGCGTCCTTGATATCCGTCCATTTTTTGATGTTATCGAGCCAGTTCGCTAAAAGAAACAGTTTAATAATCTATGAAGTGCTCTCTCTTAGTGTCAATTTGGCCAAACAAGAATAGATTTTACTCTCTACTTAGGAAGGTACTTTCAAAAATCTACTAGCTAAAATGTGTTTTTTCTATTTTCTTTGCAGGAACAAATCATTCAATGACTCAAAAACGGTGAGAGATTTTGATTCCTAATGGTCTAATTGGCCATTGGTTACCTACTTAGTCCAAGAGTGGGTTTCATCGTTCACTATACTGTCTGTATTGGTAAGCGGTGTTCGTGAAAGTCTGAATGTATGGCAAGTTTGACAAGTTTCTATGGGATAACAGGGCCACATTTAATGTTGATCAGTCTGTAATCGGAAGTTGTTACAACCCACCTTAATCCAACAATCTAATGTTTCCACTGTGTTGTAAGATAAATTTGTTAATACAGACGCGAAAATAAACTTGTCTCGAAATAATCTAGACTATAACAATACAGAGTGCCTATCGCACGATGCCTGTACAATTAAAGCTAGGGTTCTATCCACTTCCGCCATGATTGCCAACATAACTCACCCCAATTACCGTTACTAGATAATTATACAAGAGTGATGCAGAGAGCACAACCTCTTTAGGAGTGAGGGAAATGCTGTTTTTGGTGCTTTTGTATTATTTCATTTCATTTCATTTATTCAATGCAATTGTGTGTACAGACAGGTCTTAAGATTATAGTGTTTCAACACAAACCCTGTGAGGGCACTGCAATATAATAATAATTTAAACTAAACATTTAAACATATCATGCAGTAAAATAACATTCAAACAGTAAATCGAAATTAATAATAAAAAATTTAATGGTTTGGAATTAATAAAGAATGTCATAAAAGTAATAATTTAAAATTAATAATTTAAAACATAATTAACAGCCGAATAGAAATTTAAATTCATTCATCTTTCAGTATAAAATTAATGTCAAATAAAATAAAATAAATAAAATTAAATTGAAATTGAAATTGGATTGGAATTAATTTAAAATGTCGTAAAAATCAAGGATACAGGATTACACTTAATGTCATCAAGATTATAATATAATCTAAAATTCAATGTAGGTATTGTAGCCATTGTAGGTACTTAAAGAAGTTGGAGAGGAGGGAGGCAGACGCTTGTTTGTGCATAATTCGTAAAATGTACCTAATTATGTTATCCATTTAAATATTCGTCTAAACTGTAGTATGATTTTTCAATTAGTAATTGTTTTAAATATTTGTTAAATTTGTTTGTGTCAGGCTCGTTCTTTATATGGTTAGGTAGCTTGTTAAATATCTTTATTGTCGTGGGGTAGGGTCCATTTTTATGTAATTTTAATTTTGAAGATGTTTCAAACAGATTATTTTTGTAGCGAGATTCAAATCGGCGCGGCCTATCTCCAAGTCTCGAGTAGAAATCTGGGTATGTTTTTACAAATTTACATGCTTCTAAGATGTATATGCACGGGACTGTTAATATTTTTAAATTCCTAAAATGTGGCTTACAGCTGTCAGTCTGTTTTATATTTATTAGGATGCGGATGCATTTTTTCTGTAGCACGAATATATCTTGTACGCTGCTACTATTGCCGTACAAAATGATGCCATAACTAATCCGCGCATGTGCGTAGGCATAGTACGCCGTCATTGCGGTTTGTAAGTTGGTTGTCTTTTTTAGTTGTCTTAGGGCGTAAACAAATTGGCAAAGTTTCGATTTAATTTTTTGCACGTGGAATGTCCAGTTTACATGCGAGTCGATCGTCATACCTAGTAACGAGAACATAGGGACGCATTCTACTTTATTGCAGTTAAACGAAAAATTAATATCTAACTCCGCCTTTTGCCGGGGCCTGAACTGCATTATTTTGGTTTTGGAGAAGTTAATTTCTAAATTATGATCATTCATCCAATCTACAATGGTTGCTACGATTTGATGTAATTTTTCGTTGAGATTTGTACTGTTTTTACACGATAATAACAAAGAAAAGTCGTCAGCAAACATTACACATGACTCATTTAATGATTTAGGAAGGTCGTTTATATACAAAATGAACATCAAACATCCAATCACACTTCCTTGTGGAATTGAGTCCGACACGGGCTGGACATCCGACCTGACAGTATTTATTTCTCTCAAGTCTTCATTCCTGTACTCGATATCGACATATTGTTTCCGGTTGCTTAAGAAGGACCGAAACCATTTATGTGCTGTACCGCGCACACCGATACCGTACAATTTATCAAGAAGGATGCTAAATTTTACTTTTTCGTATGCTTTTGTCATGTCAAACAAAATTCCGATCGCGTACTCTTTTCTGTTTAAAATATTTAAAATGTCGTTAATATATTTATAAGCTGCTAATATTGTAGATCTTTTTTTGCGGAAGCCGTTTTGTGCATCAGAGAAAATCTTGTATTTTTCGCAGAAGGAATACAATCGTTTGCACATTGCTTTCTCAAGTATTTTTGACATAACAGGTAACAATGCAATCGGGCGGTAGTTATTGGGGTCAGTTTTTTTGTTTTTCTTGTGTACTGGCTTTATAACTGCTTGTTTCAAGATGTCGGGGAAAGTACCTTCAGAAAAGGACTGATTTATAATATAGGTTAGCGGTGAAGTTAATTCTTGTGCACAGGCTTTAATCAACGTTGGCGGTAGTTCATCGAGTCCGTAACTTGTTTTATTTTTAAGGTTTCGAATCAAGTGATATACTTCGCGCGATTCCACCGGTTGGAGGAACATAGTGTTCTCGGTGGGTTGTATAACGCGCCGGCCCCGCGCTGCGCCCGCGCCCGGCGCCGCAGACGAACACTGCCCCGCAGTGGCAAACAAGTTATTAAATGCATTAGATATTTGTTTAGGGTCAGACGTTAACATATTATGGATACGTATCTGCATATTTTGTCTATGACAAGTACTTTTTTTATTCTTGCATAGTTTTATTATTTGCCACATACATTTTACTTTGTTTGATGACCCATGCATTTTTTTAATAAAGTGATGTTTTTTAGATTTTGCAATTATAGTTTTTAGGGCTTTTTCGTAGTGTTTATAATGTTTTCTCAGAATGTTGTTTCTAGATGACATGACGTGGATGCGCAACAGTCGTTTATGTTTACAAGAGATTCTTAAACCTTTTGTAAGCCAAAAATTCGTCTTTTCCGGTTTTATTTTCAAACGTTTTTTAGGGATACATTGTTCTAGAATCTCTAACATAACTTTATGTAGTGAATTATAATTATTATTTACATCTTTATTTGGGGAGATATGCTTACTCCAATCAACTTTTAGGAGTTCTCGTTTAAATGCTGCAATGTTTTTGGGGCTATATATTCGCCTTGTCAAATACCAATAATTAGCTTTATAATTAGTGGTGGGGTGGTCTAGATTTATTGTGGTGCACTTATGGTCTGAGAATCCCAATTCAATTACCGATACCGTAAAGTTTGTAGCAAAGTTCGTAAAAATTAAATCGAGGCAAGTCGAACTATTTTTGCTTACTCTCGTGGGCTCATTTACGTATTGTTTGAAATTATATTCTAACATTAGATCCAACAGGCTTATTGTTTGCTTTGATTTTACCAGTACGTTTATGTTGAAATCACCGCCGATTATTACTCTTTTATTATTACATTTGCATTGGAGGTATTCTAAAATTAGCTTCAATTGATTATAAAATGCGTCGGGCTCCCTACTATTCCAGTACAATAATATTAGTATAATGTCAAATTTTGAGAGTTCTATCGCACACGCTTCCACAATGTGTTCAATGGAAAAGTCCCTTATTTCTTTACGCTCGGTATAATCAATATTATCGCGTATTATGATGGAGACGCCGCCTCCGCTGTATTTTTCACGGTGAAATGATGCTGCGAGGTGATAATCTTGAAAATGGAGAAGGTTTGCTTTAGTTTCAGAAAGCCAAGTCTCAGAAATACAAAGCGCAATATAAGACTCCTTTTTATTTTCATCAAGAAATGCTTCTAAATCATCGTATTTGTTTACTAGGCTTTGCATATTTTGAAACATGATATTAATCGTTTCGGGTGGTACGAAATGTAGTTTCTCTTGGGTTCGAACTATATATTTCCGAGTGCGTCTCATTGGCAGGGTGTTGGATGGTGCTTTGTTCATGTTGGTTAGACGTCGAAGGCCGTTTTGAGTTTTGTGGTGCAGCGTCTTGTACATGCGTCTCTTCAGGCGGTTTAAACTCTGTGCCATTTATGTATAATACGTTGTTCCGTATCACGGCATATTCTCCGTTTTTGCGTGCTTTTATTAACACTTCTCGAAGTCGTTTTCTATTTTCCAGGGCTTCAGTATTAAGAACATCCGCTACAGCATATCCGGAGCCCCTGAAGAAGCGAACATTGTTCAATATATACTTTTTCATTCTGTGACTCAGTAGTTCTATGATCAACGGGCGTCGGTTTCCTTTTTTTCCAACTCGTTTGATTGTTTCAATGAAACCGTTAATCTCGATGTTGAGAATGTCTCTGAATATACGGTCAATTCGAGGGTACAAGTCTGATTCGTTTTCCCAATAATCTTCGTCCAAGCCGTACAGCACGAATTTTTTACGGTTATCAGAATCTTTCGTATGATCTGGGTTGCTGGGCTGAAGTTCGAGCAACTGGGTTTTTAGTTTTTCGCACTCTTTATCAAGCATTAGTATTTTATCATTAGCATGTCGTACTTGTTCACATAAGACTTGTTGTTGTTGTGTTAAGGTGTTATTACTTTTATCGACTATTTCACGTTTAAATGTATGCAAGGCCGAGTCTATTTCAGTGTGAATCAGGAGCTTTAGTTCACCAACGATCTTTTTATTGTTTTCTTGCAATTTTGTTTCGATTAGTTTGCCGATCTGGTCTAACACAAGATTTGAAGTTACGCAGTAGTTGCCTTGGCTGTATCCGGGGTTTTGAGTGTCCCCTAGTGTACTGTCATGAAGTTCAGACGTGTGGTCGTCAATTGACATGCCGGTGTTGTCTAGGTCAGTAGAGTCTAATGGCTTACGGACGGGCGTATCATCTGTTTTTCGCCGCATAGTGATATTAACACAGGACGGACAACGCCACGTTTTTTTCTGGTCTAGTTTCATTTCCCTCAAGCAGGCGGATGTTATATTTAGGCATAAGTAATGGTAGAAGGCAGTACATGCTGCGCATTTTAGTACATCCAGGTTACTTTTAATTGGTGTGTTACAAGCTGCGCAGTTCATTGTTTAGAATAGTAGAAATCCGTAGTAAAACTATTTCTCACTGTTTACATACAACGTTTACTCGCTTGATTGTTGATCCCCGATCAGCTGTGCCGGCGCTGCGCTAGTCGTACTGCGCTACCTCCAGTGACGTAATCCGATGACTTCCGAAGTGGCGGTCGTTGACCCCTGGTGTGCACTGACCGCTGGTCGAACGTTATAAATTTTGCACAGTAATGGCGATAATTGTTTTGCTTTGAGTTTTAATTTTGAGATATCTCATAAACTAATTCACTTATAGAAAAACTGGTTTCACTGTTCGATCACCTATTAATTATACTTTCTTGTAGTATATAAATAAGTTCAAAAAGTACACTTTTAGTATTTTAACGAATTTTTAACGCGTCGCGCACTAGATAAGCGGTGTTGTCGCGCTGACAGCTCGCCTACCCTCCCTGTATTACCTGAGGACAAGAACAAGGTGGTTAGTTTATTGTTTAAGTAAATTAATAATAGTGTCATGAAGTAAAAGTGATCTAAAACTAAAGTGCTATTTAATGGTAACTTGGGTACTGGACGGATTTTCAATCTTTGAACTCAAGTTTTGTTGAGATGTTTCGATGTGATTAAACTTCAATTCAAAGATTGAAGTTCTACTCGTAATACATCTATAGAAATAGATTAACTTTGATCTAATTTCTTAACTTGCTTTTCGTTAGTAACTCTGACTGTACCAAATATAATTCGATCCCGGAAGCGACAAGGAGCGTAGTCCTTGCGGTATCAGTTATCTGTCAGCTGCCAGTCAAGTTAGTGCAAATTATTCACTGCACCGCCTACAATTAACAACAAATTCTGTAAGCAACCCCTGAGATACCTGTAGTTTATGTCCCATAAGTCAATCTGTGCTATTTGTACCTTGCCTTAGTTTGTAGTAGAGCTTGTCCAGTAATCTAAAATTGGAATTTAAGTAAATCTAATCTCTTCTCTCATCTCTGGTCGGCGTGACAGTGACGTTTCGTTCGTATCTGCATTTTCTTAGTAGTTTGTGTTTCTTTGTTGCAAGTTTGTACTAAAGATTAAGTATAGATTAAGAATAGTTTAAGTGTAGTATGCACGCACATTTATTTTTTATTTTTTTGGTTTGCATACATTCAATAATATTGTTAAAAATATATATATATTTTGAAATTAAAGTAATCCTCAAACCTGTTACTAATCGGCTAGTATAGGCGCGTCGTCGGCGAGCTGGGGCATGCACCTGGGCCACAACGGAAGAACAGCGCTGGCTTTGCCAGCTTCATGCTGAGCTGTGGCCCTTTTGTGACAAACAGGTTACTTTTAAAGTGAAAGCTTCTTTAGTGGCGCTGAGCACTTTTTGGGATAGGGAAAAATTGTTAAATACGAGACAGAGTTTTGTGACGTCAGATGTGAAGGAGGTCAATTTTTGCTGCTAGCCGATTCGACTTCATTCAAAACTGAACGCTATTCGTAAGAGTATAAAGCCGTTAAACACTTTTTGCAATAGCATATTCTACAAATAAATTTGTTATAATACCAACGCGTCCTTCACCGTTTTGCTATTGAGAAAATTCGAATAGTTCGAATTTGGACGTTATTCCTAAAGAGATAAAGCTTAGAAGAATATTTACCAACGGCAAAAACAAATTGATATTTTGGTCGCCACCGCCGTCTGCTGTTCTTGCAAATTCGAATAGTTTGAATTTAGACGTTATTCCTAAAGAGATAAAGCTTTGAAAAATATTTGGCAATGGCAAAAAGAAATTGGTATTGTGTTTGCCGCCGCCCGTCGGCGCGCCCAGTGCGCCCGCAGCCCGTCCGCCTAATATATATAATTGATAATTGTTTATTGCGTCAAATTCATTTTTCGGGTGACACCGTAAGATGTCACGTGACCTGATCGAAAAACTGTTACAATGTTATTGAGTTTTCACTTCTGCCGGCACTCCCGGAGTGCAACCCGGTCTTATTTATTTACTAGTTCTCTCTGTGTTTGTCATAAATAAATGCTTTTCTTTCTTTCTTTCTTTCTTACAATTAAATGAGTGTTTCCGCCTCCTGCACCACCCTGCTGTCAGATTTAATCTGCGCAAGTGGATTAAGGACCCGGTAAAGTCGCAGGAGCCCAGATGCAGGTGACGCAGGGGCAGCTTTGGTGACACCTTTCGGAGAGCTATGTCCTTCCACTGGACCTTTTCCGGCTTATGTAATAAGATGTAATACTGATAGTGCCGACAAAAGAAAATGATAGAAATCATAGAAAAGATCTTGGAAAAATGCAAAATCCCACGCGTTTTTTACTAGCAGACAGTGTGTTCTACCACTGACCGCACCCATTCGATAGTACAGCGTTATCGCTTGTTACATTATTAATGCGCTAGCTCGATTCTAGCGTTATTTATGCCAATAATTAATGCATTATGTTATTTGGAAGTCTAGCTAAGCAAAATGACTCTAGAATAGGTATATCATCATCATTATCATCATAGCCGAAAGACGTCCACCGCTGCACATAGACCTCCCCCAAAGAGGTATATACTCCCAGACATATGTAGTAAACAAACTACGACAAGGATTTGTCAAATGAATGAAATCATAAGACTTTCACAATATAATAGGGATGATGACTAAGATTTTTTTGTGACGTCATTCGAACCAGTTTTTGGAGAGGAACAAATGTTTGTATGGGAGCAACTAAAATTAAAGAACATAAATACCTAAAAATTTGAGATAAAGATTGACCTCGCTGGCGGCAGCGCGAAACGCTTCATAATGTGTGTCTATACAAGTGTGACGTCATATTTGTATATTTGTACTAATCGTAGTACGGAAAGTCAGGTAAATTGTTGTTTCGGTCGCGAAATACTGCGTTTAAGTACAGTTGTTATACAATTTTGTTTCTAGAAAAGCGTAAGTATTTATTGGTAGCTTTTAATTTACTCTTGGACAATAAAAAAAAATGCATATTTTTTCTAAACTTTCAAGGGTTACATCTTTTTATGATTTTAATTATATTTTATAATTTATACTTTATCACGATAATTTGCTGGTTTACTATCCATTTAGCATCACTACGTTATCAATTTGAACATGAGGCATCATGCCTATTAACTACTAAAAGGATATTTAAGAAATAGGCAAAATTAAAGAGACTATTATTCAATTCCTGAACAATGTTTGCATGAAATGTACTATAATACATTTTCCTTGATGGCGTTTAGTTACAAAATCTAGTTTTGTTTTTCCTTCAATAATATCCAAACTTTCCCCAACCCGCACTGGGCCAGCATGGGGACTATTGGCCGTTCCCTCTCATCCATGAGAAGAGACCTGTGCCCAGCAGTGGGACGTACATCATCATCATATCAGCCGAAAGACGTCCAATGCTGGATATAGGCCTCCCCCAAAGAGTGCCAAAGTGACCGGTCCTGCGCCTCCCGCATCCAGCGGACTCCAGCAACCTTTACCAGGTCATCAGTCCACCTTGCGACAACACTGTAGTCTTCTTGAACCTATAACTGCACTGACTTCACTAGAAAACATTTTTGTATAACCACCAATATGTTATTGTTATTTAAATGAAACACTTTTGAGCCCTCTTACACGATGAATTTAAGCTATTATTAATTTTAATTTGTTCACAAGATTATAAACATCATTATAGATTTATCCGCTCCAAAGTTACTTCTATTGTGATCAACAATTTAATTGTGCAAGTTTCAATGGGGGCACATTTTTGCGGCTTTCAAACTGGAGAAAGTTTGACGACAAATTATATTATCGTGGAGTCTGTAAGGTCGGGCTGTATTTGAAAGATTTAACATTGTTATCTGGCGATTGGGCCCATATTTTACACGATTTATAGCTGCCCGCGCGACGGCGTATTGCAAAAAACACAAACAAACCCACGGCATAAAATAACCATACTGAAAAACCAATTTACACGCAGATAAAAGAATTTTTGAAATCAGATAAACGGTCCCGGAGATTACCCAATACATACAACCTTATAAACTTTCAAAGCCAAATCCCACAGACTTTTCCTATTTATACTATTAGTATAAATTGCCTACAGAGCTATAACCACGAACTTCGCAATTCGAAGTTCGGGTATTTCCATCTCTATCGCACTCACAATACTCGAGTGACAGGGATGCATGTAGGTATACGAACTTCGAGTTTCGTTTTTCGTGGTAGCGCCGGCGCCGCAGGTCTTTGCTTACGGCGGCGTCGTAGATCGGGTCGCCATCTTCCCTAACATATAGTCGAGGGAGGCGATGGCTGAGATACGTGTCATACTCGTGAACAGGTGCTGTTTGTGGAGTCTTGACCAAGGTCAGTTCATGTTTGCAAGAACGACAAGTAACCTAATTTCACGGTAACTCATAAAACAGCTACACCCTTACATCCAAAACACACAGCATTTTTTTATTTATATTGGATTGTAGCACTTCTGAATAAGTCTATACTAATATTATAAAGAGGTATGTGAGATTGTAGCTTTGTAAGTTTATAAGTTTGTATGTTTTATGTAAATCTCCGAAACCTCTGCCCCGATTTAACAAAAAATTGATCTGCGTGTAGAATGTACTTTGTGATAGGGTATACGCTTCATTTCATCACGCGGGCGAAGCCGCGCAGGCATCTAGTCAATATATATATTTGAAGGTAACTCAGGTTAAAACCGTAATCCAGTTTGGTAAAATACGGCCTCAGTTTTCTAGATAAATATAATAATTTCATCAAGGCGTCCTCAAATTTCTGCAAAATAATAATAAGGTCCTTAATTTTAAATATACAACGATCATAAATTTAATATTAAGAATTCAACATAATGAAACCCTTTGCTGTATAATTAAATTATGAAATTCGTTATAATCTTCAGCCGACAAAATGTCGTCATAGTAGCCTTGTTACGACATTCGAAATTCAAAAGGGAGTAAGCGACGTGTAAGTACGACGAACCATCGACACCACAGTTAACAGAAAGTGAACCTTATTGCAAAGAAAAACGTTCTACTGGTGATCATTATCGTTGCTGTGACCTAATACTTTATTCATATGAACGCTTGGTTCATCTTTTGGCGTAGCTTATTAAGCTGTTCGTAGTTGGTCTACGCCGTAACCCACCTACGAAGTGCTACGGCTAATGTATATAAAATTCGGTACTTTTACACTTTCGCTGCCAAGAGTCGCTATGCGCTACGCTCGTAGCCGATCCTGTGGTTTTCCTCGTATTCGCTACATACGAAGGAAAACACGAGAAAAGCGACTACGGCGTAGACACCCGCCCGGTTCCTGGCAACGAAAGTGTTAACACATTCAGTGTCAAGAATCTCTACGCGCTACGCTCGTAGCCTACCCCGTGGTAATCTTCGTATGTAGCGAAAAGCGCCCACGGCGTAGACACCCGATAGTCGGGTTCCCGGCACTGAATGTGTAAAACGGTGATAGTTACACAATTTGTATGCCTTTACTTGTTTTGCCAGAGAAAACCTTTAAATTTCCAAAATAAAATAGCAAAATTAGCCCACAGGGGTTAACGCGGTTCTAACGTATTAACCCGTTCACTACCAACGATTTTGCAGCGGTACGCTCGTAGCCGATAAAATGTAAAAACCCGTATTGAAAGAAAAGCGCCTAAGAGCAGAGCCTAGCGTGTTGCTGCCGGTGAAAGTGTTAATATTAGTTGCCAATATTGGTAATCAGCAATAAAATCAATCGCACTACACATCGCACTTTGATTTGCTCAACGCAAGCGAGATCACAAAACCACTATCATTCAAATGATATAAAACCAACACTTCAACAGGCGCTCTCCAACACAAGACACACGACAATATTTTAAATTCAATTATATACGCAAATAAAAAAGTGTATAACAAACGCCAAAACCAATAAATGAAAAAAGTTTTTATGAAACATATTTGTTTTAAAATTCTTTGTGCAACTAAAAACCTCTGCTATTCCCAAATTGCCTTAACTCGTCTCACCGTTTCTATAACTAGACCTTATTCTTTTTATCCTATCGTAACGTAAAACGGGGTAAGTAGGGTCAAAACTGACATTCAAACCTCGATAACATTTTATTTTTACATATGAAAACTGAATGGTGTATGTTAAGTGTTCCAGGCGATTGTATTTTAGTTTTTATTTTATTTTGGGTAGTTCCATTTCATAATGCAAGACTTTGACGATAAACAGGAAATCCCACCTCACCCCGTAGTCCCTCGTAATTGCGGTGAGATGGGATCTCATACAAAGATGATTTTGGAAGATTATTATTATTATTATGAGTAGTACCATCCATTTTAAATTTTTAAATTGGAATACATTATTTTTGCCGCAGTAGCCTTAAAATCCCATCTCACCCCCCTTTCATCCCTTCTCTCCCCATTCATAACCCAACTCTCCCCTCGAACCCTACTCACCCCATTTTACGGTGTACAATTAAACGAGTAATATTTGTAAATAAATATTTATATTTGTAATCACGTTCTCGAAAATGACAGGGGTTTAAGGGGGCGAAACATCAATCTAGCTGGCTGAACATCATGTCTGAGAAAATTCGTTTCATCCGTACTTTACGTACCCAGTGACTTTTTTATAACACGATGATTACAAACAAGCATTCAGCGGACGGATATCATAGCCTACAATGCTTCCGACTCTAGAGGATTTAGAAGTGATTTTCCGACCCTATAATACTCGTACTATGAGGATTAGCTGTGTTGATAGCAACACACAAACACAAGTCCATCACTCTCCATACAGCACAGAACACAACACCTGCAGAGCAAGAAGGCTGCTTCATAAATTATCTTTTTAAAATTACATAGCATTTTATGACATAAAATAATAAAAATAATTCACAAAATAATTTATTTTAAAACTAAGTTAAAACCTTCAATTCAGTACTTCGCCAAGCCACATACATAAACATTTCCACATTTTCTTTCCATTTTACCATATGAACTGTTCTCCGTTGATTATGACGGAGAAAACCCAAGTCGCTGTATGTGGACCGATAATATTTTCAGGAGTTCCGTCGATTCCTAAAGGATCTTAGAATCACCGTTGCCACTTCACTACTTAACGGAGTTATAACAGAATCTTTGACGTACTTTGCATCATTGAGGAGTTACATAAGTCATTTGTGATCTTCATCATCAGTTACACTTCTACCGGTAAAACGAGTTATGATAGAAAATACCGAAATCATTACACGCATGCCCATAAATTCTTAGGGTTGCCCTCAACTTCCCCGGCATCCCATCATCAGATCCTAACTTGATGACAAAGGGAACACCTCAGAAGTATACTATTTTGGCGACCAGGTAGCCTAGTGGGTAGTGACGTTGCCTACGAAGCTGAAGGTCCTGGGTTCGAATCCCGGTAAGAGCAAACATTTGTGATGAGCATGAATATTTGTTTCTGAGTCATGGAAGTTTGTATTTATTATCTATTAAACATATACATCGTCGTCTAGTACCCATATCACAAGCCTTACTGAGCTTACTATGGGACTAGGTCGATTTGTGTAAGATCCCCTAATATTTATTATAGCAGTTAATTTTTATTTATAAATGTCATTTTACATATTAAATTATCAAATCAATAATTATTAAATCAATATTTATTTATAATTATGTATACTCGTTAGAATAAAAAAACAATTTTGGAAATCCGTCCAGACAGAGAAACCGGTGAATATATAATTAAAAAAACACACATTGGATCATAGAATCTCCTTTTTTTAAGTCGGTTTAAGATTTTCTATCGGTATAGTAATATTAAAAACAAATATAAATAAAATCAATTGCTACTTTTTTTTTACTTTAATTCGATACCAGCCAGACTTAACTGGTCCACCAAAACAAAGCCACTGCGTTGTGAATAGTTCCCAAGCTATTTGAATTCCAGTTGTGATTGAAATCGAATACAAGTTATTTTCCCGCCAGGAATAAAAGGAATATGCACGTTTTCCAACAGTTACATTGTGTTTCATTCGTTTGTAGTTAGTTGAGAATTCAATAAAACACGTTTTCTTCTTTCATGCAATGAAATATTGACTTTCTGTTTTGTATAATACAGGCTTCAAAGTATCACTTTCGGACGCAGCGAGAGATGAGATCCATATTGGAATTTCATACAAAATTGGGCTGTTGTCCACGTTAATCCCCTAGCCTGATCCCCCAGGGGAAAAAAACGGTTAGGTTGTTAGTTGAACTGCGACCCTACAGCGCGCGAGCCGAGCGAGCGAAGCGAGCGTGACGCGGTAGCGTCCGGCGAAGCGCCATAACCGAACATTATCATTTTTTCCTAGTTGAATATAAAATAATTGCCGCTAATTCCCCTGGGGGATCAGGCTAGGGGATTAACGTGGCAAACGTGAAAATTGGAGGCTTAGGCCTGCAAAGCGACCTTCTTTTGCTTCAATTCATGAGCCAACGTCACGGGCCATATTTGTTTATTTTATTTCATTGTATGTTTGAGAAAAGCAGACCTCAGCATGAAAAGGGATTGCCAGTCTCTTTACCTATTCTCATGTCTACTTGTCCGGCATTCCCTATTTTCCTGGCCTCTGCAGTAATGTACTATTGCAAAAGTTACGAACCAAATCAAGCCCCTGTGAAAAACGCAGGTAGAGGCATGGTTCAGTGAGTTATTGTTGCGTGGCGTTGAATGTCTTAAAACTACTATAATCTACGGCGTAGCGCTACGAGCGTAGCATGGCGATGGATAGGTTAACAGTTTCACTGCCAGGAACTTCAGCGGGCACCTACGCCGTAGTTGCATTCCGCTACATACGGGGAAAATCAACTATGGTTTACCACTTTCACTGGACAAAAACAAAAATAACTAATCAAAATACAACAAAGAGAGAATTGAGACTTTATTCTGCGATACACAATATCACATTTATGAAACATGGTAAAAAAGGGATACATTCCTTTATTTTACTTTGTCACATAATACCTTCATTTATACGCCAGATTTCTGGCTTTACTTAAGACGCGAGATTAATCCGTCTGAGACATACGAGATGGAAATATCAGCAAATACTGAGTTATTAAAATGTAGGCTGGCGAAGTTATATATATCGCTAGCACACCCTAGTGATTCTTAGTGGTGCGGCTGTCAAACGGCGGTCGTGGGTTCGAATCCCGGCTTGTACCAATGAGTGTTTCGGAACTTTGTGCGGAATATCGTGAAACATCTACTGTAAGCTTTTCGGTGAAGCAAAAAAACCGTGGATCTGCGAAGAAATGCAAAGGTGTATGTGAAGTCCCCAAATGTCCCTGGGTCAGCCTGGGGACCCATACCGACCAGATACTGATTTTGGATACGGTACAGGTATAACAAACGATATAAAACCGGTATTGCACTACAATAACGATATATTGTACTAAACCATTTAGAAATATCGTTTACCGCTTTTTTTTTTATTCTGCTAAACGAAATGTTCTTATGTGGGTCGCCTAGTATTGTGTCTATAGGGTTTACTAATGTTTCGGCGAAAATTATTTGGCAAATGTTTAACTCCCAAACTATTTTTCCCATATTTTTATTTGGTCGAAGTTTTATTTCCAAACTCAACGTTTCGCACTGATATCATTTCCCAACGAATGATTTGATAAATTATTATTAGGCAAATTATTACCTGGGATTTTTTTGATACGTCATTTATGTATTCGTCAAATGTATTGATTGGCATAACATACTTTTAGCACTGATATCATTTCGCAACTATTGATTTGTTAAATTATTACCTGGGATTTTTTTAAGATTATTATATTATATTATAAGATTTTTTTATGTATTCGTCAAACGAACGAACTACGAACTAGAGTGCCATAGTTTTATCTGTGCGGACTGATAATCTCCAGCGAGTCGACGCCACCCCGCTGCGCGGGGTGTCTATTTCTGGCCTAAGGGACACAAGTGAACCCTAACCTAACCGACCTAAGACAGTCCGCTTATGACAAGCCATTTTTGTCTGCCCTGATAATCCACGTCCAGAATAGTGCTCCGCGCCTCAGTATTTCTATGACCTTTGAAGCGCTCTAAATGGTGCCATGTTTTTGGTTGCCCAAACGTCATTTGACGATTTGTTATTTGCCTAAGCAAATCATTTGCTTCATAATAATTTGCCACATAAAAGTTTGTCGAAGTAAAATTAAGCAATATAAAAATTTTGCTAAATGAGAAAACTGCGAAGTTAAGTTATGCCAACAATAGGTTTGCCAAATGAAAATTCTGCGAAAAGTTGGTTGCCATGTGAAATTCTGCGAAACATATTTCGCCGAAAAGGCAGAACCCCGTCTATAGCTTATTATAATATAAATGTCCTGCAGCTTGAATTTGTCATGCTCGCCTAAAGGTCTTTGCTTACGGCGGCGTCGTTGATCGGGTCGCCACCTTCCCTAACATATGGTCGAGGGAGGCGATGGCTGAGATACTGATCATAGTCGTGAACGGGTGCTGTTTGTGGAGTCCGGTCAGTTCCACAAGCATAACTTCATTCCACTGTTCTGCGGAATTGATATGAGAGATTTCACTGTGTATTCACTTGATTGTTTTATTTTATTACTTAGTTTTTGGCACTCGGAGACCTTATACATCTCTGTGGATACCTATGAGATTTATTATATTTGAATTTTGACACTTTGGTGACCTTATACATATCTGAGAAATAAGCTTGTATATTTTTTTCTTCTCTTATTGTTTTTGACATGTAAACTTTGATGTAGTTAATTCTATTATTGAATGATGTACTCATACTATTTAGAGTCTATAGATAGACATTTGACAAAAGTGCCCTCGTAGCCTATTTGCTGAATATATATTTAGATTTAGATTTTGACCTCGCGCGCGCGCGTGAAATATCGCCTTAGTTGTTAGTGTTTACGGTAACGGATAAAATACCGGTATCTGTTATTTTTTGGTAGCGAAATACAACTACCAAAATGGGCCGAAGAAAACCGATATGACGTCCTCTTTTGGTTATGCAGTCCCTGGTCCTTATACAAATGTGCAAGTCTAGGCTAGCCCCAACTTTCAGCTTCAACATTATGACACAACTCACTATCAGAAAGTCACAATTGGAGTCCCTGGCAACGTGTCAATAGCCCCTTATCGTGTAACTGACACGTCGCACAACGGACAGTATCCGATCGGGTGGGACGCATTGTGCACAGAAACTATTGTGACACGGAATCCGTGGCGAGCAAAGTTGTGTGAGTGTTCACACTAACGGTATCGCCCTGGAAACTGATGGTACACTCCTTTAAAGTATCCCGAGAGCTCTAAAAACAGTGTTCGGGTCCGGGTGAAATCGTTTAGTTTGGTTGAACAAGCGAGAGAGATAATTGAACGATAGAGCGGAGCGAACGAAGTCCTCTCCTTCAGCTTGGGCCAAAATTCTTTCCTATGTGCCGTATGTCTTTTCTGCAGGTCATATTTCTCAACCGATTATCATTAAATTTTTTGAGGAGATTGAATAATTTAATGTTTTATCGATTCAAATTTTTGAAATAAAAAAAAAATCTAAAGAAAGTCGGTTTAGAAAATATAACCATTTTTTTTTATCCAATAAGAATCCGAGTCAACACAAAAAACACTGTAATTATCGAACCTGCTAACAAAATTTCACGAGACTCAGTCTAACTTTCGTTTCATCTACTTAATTAAACTACAGTTATTATTATTAAACTTTATACGACAATCAAACTGAAATGAACCTTTCCCTCTATTTTAATTTAAACTGGCCGAAAATATTACGTTGACATAGTCGTCACGAAGCGAAGTGACTATTTTATTTTATGAGGTATAAACCGCGTCCAATTTCCTTCGACGCCATTTTGGATAGGATTATTTATGCACTAGTGCGTGAAAATGGAGGTTAGCATGTTAAACATTTTCGGTGATACGATATCGCTGGAAGATCAAGACAAGATTGCTGTATGGTACATGACACGTTCTCTCGGGAGCATGTAGCTCATAAAAGTAGGGGTCTTACGAGTTTTCAAGAAATGGCCACTGTGGCCAAATATGGCCATAGATTTTGGTCTTGTTGGGTTATTGAGTCGAAAGTTCGTAAATGTAAGGAAATTGTAGGGAAACAGTACCTAAGAGATGTAAATAGAATATAGTTGTAATAGAATATAAAAGAAAAATAACTTATAAAGAGGTTGCAAAACAGAGATTCTAAACACACATATATTTTTCGCCTTATTACAATGAAACAAGGTACTAAAGTGTTAAGATAAATCTTTGACTTCCACTGTACGACGGGTCTGACACTCCTATAGGTACATCTCGTGCCCATCACCCAGATATCCGATAACAACGTGCATCGGCGAAAAAGAAGACCTTCTGCACTTATTGATCTGCCATTACCAACAACGTCTTCACATGAATAACAAAAAAATAACGAAAAAAAAATGGGTATTCATTAAATATCAATCGAAACTTTCGTTACCGTTTAATTTTGTAGTTCAATTTCACTTTTATACGATACGTTACACACAAACTTTCTGGCTTATCGCTTTTACCACTTCAACTTGATCGAGTGGGTATTTCAAATATGAAATTTTGAATAGCGAATAAGCCAGAAAAGTAGCCAAAAAGTGTATGTGTACACGCATCGTTACAAAAATATTATTAAAAATAGGTCCTTAGACGTAAAAAAAAAAAAAAAAATTTCTTGCCCTTGTTCCATTTACTTGGGGTCAACGCAGCATGCCTTTTTCTTCCATACCTATAATAATATTCACCTATATTATTATTATTTTTTACCTATATTCTACTTCGTCATCTTGTCACTCACTTCTTTTCATCTTCATATCGTCCCTCACAGAGTCCATCCACCATTTCCTTGACCTACCTCATCTTTTACAACCCTCCACATATCATATGCATGCATGCGCATACTCATATTATATATTACTAGCTTCTGCCCGCGACTCCGTCCGCGTGGAACTCGTTTATATCGCAGCTCCATACAAACTTTCACCCCCCCCATTTCACCCCCTTAAGGGATGACTACGGGGATAAAAACTATCCTATGTTACTCTCCATCCCTTCAACTATCTCCACTTAAAATATCACGTCAATTCATCGCTCCGTTTTGCCGTGAAAGACGGACAAACATACAAACAAACACACACATACAGTTTCGCATTTATAATATTAGTATGGATTGTAAATTAAAAACATTCCTAACAATTTCAAGAGCTATTATTGTACCTCCCGGTTATTACGAGTACCATATTAAACGAAGTACAACCTGGGGGAATTATTCTATTTAAATTGATACAATGAAAACGCAGTCAATCCTGAAGGAAAGGAAATAAAAGAAAAAGTAATAGGAAAAAGTTGCCTTACAAAACAATTTTATTATGAGGCGGAACCAAGGAATGTTCGAGAAAGGAGGATTAGAACCGTCTCGTGGGAGGAGGATGTCAGTCTGTTTGTTATTTATGGAGTTAGTGGGTTTATTTATGCATTAGAAATAGAAATAAACAAAAGTGGCGGGCATGATTGTATATAGAGGCGAGTATTAATTCCTCGTCATCTTGGATTTTTTCTCCGTTGCAAATTGCGTCTCAATCATTAGGTGCTGATTTATTGAGTATTCAAATGTAACAGCACAACGCACATTCGCCGTTTTCAGAATATAATGGAAAAGAAGTATTGTTTTTAAAGGACCATGCGTCAAAATGGTCCTGAAACCAACAGCACTGAGAGTTATGTCATTAAATAGGTCTTTAAATCTACTTTATTTCATTCTTTAGGCACAAAGTCGAATTCAATTGCAGAACAAAGATATTCATATTTTAGCCACAGTGAGCAAGTACGAGCTATGAAAAAACGCATTCGGAGAATATTCATATTTAATATTATTATTTTTTATTCTGGAGGGTAGTTATGACAAAATGTACTAATGATGAAGGCACATCGAGCGTGGCATTCATTGGGTTTGGATCATAATTTATTTATTTATTTATTTCTTATTAAATCATTAATAATCAGTAGGTATATGATATCAGTCAATACAGGAAACCACCGTACACCGACACGGTGTACGGTGGTTTCCTGTATTGACTGATATCATCAACGCCTCGCTCTTCAATGGCGAATTCCCTTCCCTATGGCGCATAGCATTTGTTATTCCACTTCCAAAAACCAGCAACCCCACTGTGCTTAGCACCTTCTGACCCATTTCAATACTCCCCTTTTTATTGAAAGTTGCTGAAGCGGTGGCTCATAAACAGCTATCTCGTTTCATTTTCTCCCATAATCTTCTAAGCCCCTATCAGTCCGGCTTTCGTCCTTGTCATATTATAGCACCAGCACTGCTCTGCTGAAGATCACAGAAGACATCATACGTGGCATGGCGAGTCAATTGGTCACGGTTTTTATTATTATTGATTTTTCGAACGCATTCAACACTGTTGACCATGCGATTCATTTTGATGTACTTGAACATTTATATGTGTCGTCTGTTGCCCTTAGGTGGTTTTCTGCTTACCTTCGAGATCGCCAGCAAGCGGTCCGTGTCCATCGAGCCTTATCCGACTGGTGTGACCTAGCAACTAGAATCCGTCAAGGAGGCATTCTTTCTCCACTCTTATTTTCCATCTTCATTGACTTCACCTAACCTAACCCCGGAGCTTCGCTGTTCTTACCATCTGTACGCCTAAGATCTACCACTTATCTTATTTATTTTTATTTTATTTTATTCATTATACGGGACACCAACAGAGTACATAAGATAAGGTTACAGTTGCATTAGGCATAAAATGTGTAGGAGCTTATGTACCCCAATTACAGGTGAACACATCGTTGTACAGAACAAGATAACTATAACTACGAGTATGAGAGAATACAAATTATATCATACGACTTTGAATGTCTAAAAGCAAGGGGATTCAATTAAATTAAACTAAATACACTTTACGATCACTGCCACGTGAGTGACCTTAGTATTACCAATAACAAACTGAATCTGGATCTCTTACACATCCAGCGGAGGTCTGTGGCCTAGGCTCGGCAACAAGCTCGAAGTAAATTTACTGTCGTTTCACGAAAATGCTCGCTAAGACGCTAGCTAGAATTCTTGCTACGACGCTCCTGTTTGATAACTCAAACTGTAATGTAAAATTCAGGGCACATAGCACGTAGAACCGATGGCTGTTGGGGCGGAAAGGTTCTCGAGTGGCGACCACGTACCGGAAGGCGCGTGGGTAGGCCCCCCAAAAGGTGGACTGAAGACCTGGTAAAGGTAGCGGGAGTCCGCTGGATGCGGGTGGCGCGGGACCGGTCACTTTGGCACTCTTTTGGGGAGGCCTATGTCCAGCAGTGGACGTCTTTCGGCTGACATGATGATAGATATGATGAATGTAAAATTCGCTAGAATGGAAAAGTGAATGTTCAAATCAAGCAGCATTTATATACATGCAATTTGATAGAGAGATAGTTTGAGACCATGGGATAGTTTTATTCCGAAAAAGGGGTGTGGAAGTTTCTATACGCGTCTAATAATAGGGGTGTAGATACCAAATAAAATAATCAATAATGATGAATTTTCCCGAAAATGGATTAAAAATATCGTCAAAATGGACAATAAAGTAAAGCAGGGGAATTAAATAATCATAAAATTGGTGTCCAAAGTTTTGAGAGGGGGTTATATTCTGTCCCTTTTCCGCAAAACGCACCTTCATATGAAACGATTGTCATTAACTATGACGCTCGCAGATCGTGGTGTCACGATCTGCGAGTGTTTTCTCTCTCTAAAAAGCAATATTAAAACGGTTGTAGCTTCGAAATTCTTAGAGATATCGTTATGGGGTTTTCGTCACTATGCATATTTTTTTGCCTTCTTTCTTTTGGAGTAATAAGAAATTTTTCAGTCTACACCCGTTATGATGCAGTGTTGCTGCGCCTGTGGGAAGTATTAAAGCATATTTGATATTAAATTGTTCAGGCGTAGCATAAATCCCGTAAGGCGATTAAAGAGTATTATGCCGCAAAAGTCGCGGCCAAAAGCGAGATTAAAATAAATGTTTTCTGTGCACTGTACAAATTTTACTTATTTTGATTATTCGGTGCTTTTCAAACATAACAATACTAAAGTTATTGTGTTTCAAAAACGTTATCCTTGTAATCATATGAGGATTAACGCACGATTGTTTTAAGTGTTGGGAAATAAACCAAACAGTTTTAATCATGAAAACCAGTCAAGCTGGCCGCCTACACGAGGCGTGTTGCTAGGTATGATTTTACGTCGATAACTTGTCATTGTCATAGAAGAAAATAAGTAAGTAAACAATACGTTTTATTTTACTGTCCGAATATATTTATTATTCACGATAAGTGACAAGATAGAGCGTCCGTCACTGGCTGACACCGTTCGATAGAACGAGACGATGCTCTTTTCTTGTCACTTATCGCGTGATAAGGCTGACCATGATACGGGGTCTGGTTGAAATGAAGATGAAAGTAACTTTTGCATTTATAATAATAGTATGGATTAAATGCAACACGAATGCGCCAGATGGAACTCAAGTACCTTTAATCCCAACAAACGTACTCTCGCAAACTCAAGTGTCAAACCGTACGGGTACACATCCGGATTCGTACAATTACGTTCCTTCAGTGGTTACAGTCACAGTCGCTAAGTATTCCGTCCCAGCACTGAAGGAGCTCTCGACAGTCGAGTAGTCTGCAATAACGCTGTAAAGTGTTGAACGACGCGGGAATAAGATTCCGCCACGAAAGCTTCGTTTGGCAACAGGACTGACACAGGCTGAGAATCTTTCCAAAAACTATATGCTATATGGCAATACATGCTTCTAAATAGGTACTTTAAACTGTTAACTGTTATAACCTAACATAAGTAATAACGGGCCGACAATATTAAATATAGTATTCATTCAAAATCTTTCATGGTGTGCGCTGTATAATTAGCAGAGTTCGGCAGGGTGAGGTGTTTTCTGAGTTTGCATAACATAGCTTGCCATTCAATGGTAGATGTGGTGTAATTGAATAACAAATTAACTTATTTGATCATCATACCCCGGGGTTTTGGGTGCGGGAATAACTTGAGAAAGAGTAGAGATAAACAGATAGGTTATAGTGACAAATAATCATATTGTGCCTAATGAATAAATACCTTCCTGCGAATTGTAAACAAACTACAATTTAATTACAATTTTATTTCATATATATATATATATTTTTTTTTTTTTTTTTTTTTTTTGTATTTTTTTGCACTTGGTGCAAAAGAACATTGAATCTCGAACCTCTATTTCTGGATTATTTTCTATCCACGAATGCACGAACTCGTAACGAGCTTTTTTCCGTGAAGGCATGTTTGTATTAACTGTTATATAGTATTTTGAAAATGCTATTGCGTATATGTAAATTACATAAGACAAAGGCACGGTATGTATGACAGACATTGAATGTCAAATATCAATCTTGACGTTAGATATCTCTGAAGTGTTTATTAATTTATAAATACTTGAGTAAGAACTGAACTGAAGAGGTTGATAATAAATTACTGAGCATTTATTTGTATCATACTAGATGTTATCCGCGGCTTCGTAAGCGTAGTTAAATGAAATATTTTCAAATAAATCAATAATTGAACGTATGTTTTTTTTTGTATTTTTTTATTCAATTAATTATTCAGTAGGTAAGTATACATTCTGTTATTTAATTCATACCTATTCTTTGGCTTATGTCATTCATTCGCGCACCCAAAACCCCGGGGTATGTTGATCATTCACGTTAATTAATATGCTTTAAAGAAATTCCAGGAATCTAAATTGACGATTTTATGTAGATACATTTTTAACATTAGATCAAGTGAGAGCTGTTATAAACTGGTGTTCGTCTGCTTCTGTCAGTCAGAAATCAGAAAACGTCATAGCTAGAAACCCAGACTTAGATGTGTTTAGGGAATATGCTGAGAAACTTTCGGAAGGAACAGATGTGGACAGTATTTTAAAGTACAATTTCACTCCACTAACTTCAGTGGATGCATGTAGAAAGACCTTTTTCTATCTATAAGTGGATATTAAACTCAAGAAGAAATGCGTTGAAAATTTTAAATATATAAAAACTTATAGTTATGTATTACAATAACAAAGAAAATTTAGAATAAATAAAAAAAAAATTGTACCTACTGGTTTTGTACATAATGCATAGTCATTCTAGTTTAATTATAATTAATAAAGTTTTATTCTATTTTAATACTTCTTTTTAAGGTGTATCTATATTAAACGAGTATATCTACACTTGACATTAATGAAGTAATTAAAAATGGCGCACCCTTGCCGAGCTCTGATAATGAGCCATGAGTTACCATTGGTCTTTAGACAGTCCCAGTCTGTAGCATCACTCAGGAGCAACTCGAAAAAGTTATGGCTCACTAGACTTTTGAATCGGTTTTGAAGCATTTAAATTTCACTTATGTATTTAATTATTAATACTTAAGGGTGATTTCATGAAAATCGGATTACTTGAGGATAAATATTGTCCGAGTTGGTTTTAATAAGTAATAGTATATCATGGACCCTGAACAGGGTATTGCAAAGATGTTTCCTAAAAACTAATTCTTAATTCTAATACGCACAAAGTACTAATTACATAGTAACTACAAGTGGTTATTTTATTAGAGGTATATTGGTTATAAGTAATCGTTATGCTACTTCATCCTCCATGAACTCTTGGACAGAATAGTATGATTTTTTCAAAAGAAGTGTTTTAGTTTGTTTATAAATAAATTGTTGCTCTCTATGTTCTTGATATGATTGGGCAATTTATTATATTTTTTCATTGATCGGTAATATGGTCCCTTTTTATAAATATCTAGTATTGCTTCTGGGGCGACTAACCTAGGTTTGTGCGCAAATTTTTAATACCTATTAATGAGTAGATGTTTACCCTTCACACAACAGGTATAAATACTTACTATGATGTATTCAAAAGGGCGACTCTCCTGCTAGGCGACTAGCTCGTCGCGCTCTCGCCAAGCGACGAGGTCTGCCGCGTCTCCGTTTCGAGCTATCGGCCTGCCACTCAGCAAAACGAAACTGTATGATTCATCTATCGAAAATAGGCAGTCACTAGACATATGTACAAAGCGCGAGAGGTTAAAGTGTGTGTATGTATTATTGTGGTTTTTCTGTAAAAAAGAGGTTACTTCTTATCTCCCTACTGGTTAAAATATGAATTACATACCCCACACACCCATAGGTATTTCTCCGTATTGATCGATGTAGTTCTACTTCTTAGATACAAATCAATTTATTAATTTTTAAATTGTATTAAAGCAAATTGATATCTATTTTACGATTTCATAAAGAAATACCGTCAATTTTTTATTTACTCTAATATAAAATCATTTACCCGCTTTCAATTTCTACAGCCTATGCAAATAACGAATGAAATTAAGTCTAATTTGAGCAATGAGTGTAATTTTGCCACAATCAAGAAGCAAAATTGAAATAATGAAATCATCCAATACCAGTCATTGTGTATGTCGATTAAGAATTCATTGAGTTTACTGTTCTTGTCTCAATTGCTATTAATATTCCATGCCATGACACAATTCGACGGTCCCAATTAAAAGAGTCGGATCTGCAAAATTTGAGTTTTTGTTTTTCAGCGGCTTAGGTCGTAAAAAACTCTACATTTTAAAACCAAATTCACAGATTTTAGTTTTTCTCAATACTTTTTCTAAAAACCAAGATAAAAATGTCGGATCTAAGAACAGATGACATTTAAAAACGTCGGTTGTGACAGTTCCGACATTTTTACGGGACACACAGTGAGTACAAAGTGTCGGATATAACACATTCTACTATTTTACACGGAAAAGTGTAGCGTGTTTTTTGTTGTGTATTTTATGTAATTTATAGCCTGTTAAGTTATCAAGTAAATTTTCTCTGTATTCAATTGTTACATAAGAGTTTCCGTGCAACAATGTCAGTTCTGCCAATTACGACATTTTTTGGAGTACCTTTTTTGTCGGATGTGGTACATCCGACATAATTATGAATACAATTTCCAGACAAAAACGTCGTATGTGGCACTTCCGACAAATGATGCTTAAGCTATTCCGGTTAAAAAAGTAATATAAGAGGTTTTTGTATTTTTTTGTAAAAATGGCTGATAAAGTACATGTAAGCTCAACGGCTAGTAATAAACAACTTACTAATAAGCAAACATTCGAAGTTTGATAACGATATTCCATTAATTAACAATTTCCCCCATACAATTTTTTTTTCCAAAAACTTTGACAGCTTCTCCTAAAAAGTAGCTGTTTTGCAGATCCGACTCTTTTAATAGGGACCGTCGAATTATTTACATTTAGATCTACATGGCGTAAGTACAGCGTTACGCAATCAAGCAGCCGAACTCAATGAACTTCATCGTTTACGCCGTTAAACATCATTATCCTTTAAGTCTATTATTTCATTTCATTTATTTATTTCTATAACAATATTACAATGTGTTAGAAAATTTTAAAATCTAATTACAAGCTTAAAATTTAAATTACAGCCGGTGCCAGGACTGCGTCGTGTATGGCCTTAATACAGAGTCAAAAAAAACGACGTGTGGTCAATATAAAACTTAGCATTCCAGCTGCTAACTATGGCCACATCCGCAGGAAAGAATCGTTTCTTAACTTTCAATGATTACGGTTTTTTTTTTACTCAGTCCATGTACAGCAGACAGCATAAGTGCATGGTCATTGCAGAAACAGATTCGCTTGTCCGCCAAATCCTCCGCCATCGCACGACGTGTAAAATGTAATATAGGTATGGATGTTAATTTAAACCGCACAAATAAAATTAATGTTTTCCTTGTCTTTGAAAACTGTATTTTTGTGGCTTACCACCTATTATTTTTACATTATATTTATCAAGTCAACTCTAGCGCGTTGCAAATTTTTGGTTTGTCACACTTTTTTGTGGATTTATTCATCTTTTTCTTATGTTTGCGCTACGAGGAAATATCCAAACATCGAATAAATTACAAAAACACTGATTCCCACCATTAAATTTAAAAAATATATATTGTTTCAGTAAGTAAGTAAGTATTAATATGCCGTTTGCATTCTTTTTTGTATTCCTTTACTATTTAAAATGTGATATTATTGAACTTCTTAATCATAACATCAAACAAGTGTAAGTAACGGTTAAAGCCCAAATAAAATTATTAAGATTATTTTCAAATCAATAACACAATAATTCATGGTTTGAACGCTCACATACAGGGTGCCATCGGAGACGTAATCAGAAATGACAAGACTTAATTAAGCATTAAACTGAGATTACAATGACACAGGAATGGAGGTGGTTAGTTGCATTATTTAAACTTAATCATGCAATCTTTAAAATTAAATTATGTCCTCTAAACAGCGTGGTCACCCTATAACCAAGAAAGAGATGCAAAGATAAACTTAAATTGTCATAATTATAAACTATTCTGAACGATAACCAAAGAGGTTTTGATTAAATAAATAGGGTAACCATAATTTGGTGAATCAGCGATTTAATTTAGGACTAAATTACCAAAAAAAAAGAACGTTTAATTTCATGTAACTCCTACTATGTTGAAATGACCATCAATTACCAGGTCTGAAAAAATGGTTTCTGATTACGTCTCCGATGGCACCCTGTATAGGTATAGATATATTATGACAATGAACACCTTAATGCGTTCTGCTGATTTGAATGTTAGATAACCCGGTTGTAAGTTAATATTGTCAATATTATATTTATTGGGGTGAAGCTTCAATCTTTTTCCAATTATGGAAATGAAACTTAAGCTATTACCTCAATAAAAATATTACTAAGAGTAAAGACTTTAACAGAACTGTAGTGAACAAAATAAACATATATAAACATAAAAAGCTGTTTTCATTATTTAGGTTATGAATATATAATTTTCTTTATGACTAATATTTGTATATAAAGAACTTTCACCTGTAGAAATACGAGTACAACAAATATAAAAAAAAAAAACAAAAACATTATAAACCCCCCGTTAGTTGGGATTCGAACCTCGGTCGTTCTCAGCCGCTGAGCTTAGAGCACATGTCTTAATCCATTGAGCTATCTCAACATTATAGGTAACGGTGGAAATATAGCATTAAGATACCAGTGGTATCGCAAGTTGGAGTTGGAATACAGCTATTATAAATTAACATTTACTAGCCTTGTTAATAATTATACTAATATGAGTATATTTCTGGTAATAACAGGTGTCAATTTATAGGTATTAAATGTGCGTAGTAATGTGCTTATTTTCCGCGGTATGTCGAAATAGTAGCGCCAACAACGCCATCTAGTTTAATTATTGCGCACCACGTGCAACTATGTGAGCAGCAGACGTCAAACGATGCAAGCGAAACTGGGCCGTAAGGTGTCCATGCATTATTGCAGCCGATAGTACGTATGGGTTAGAAGCACATTTTGACCACGCGTAACGCTACCTACGCTATTTCATTTCATTTCATTTTATACGAAACAAAATATCCGTAAAGTCGGTTGTGGCATTTTGCGTATGTTACGTTTCGCGTATGTGTCGATGTGCGTAGATATGTCATAATGCGTGTGATGAACTAATATGTACAAGAATGCTTACGGCATTAAGTCCCCCTTTTGAATGACCAATTTAATTGTGTGCAATAAAGATCTATAAATAAATACTGAACAAGTTTGTCATTTTAATGGAGTCACATATGTTCGGCGTCTAGCCAATATACAAACCCAATCTAACTACTCAGCTTATCAAAAAGTTGGAGTAGTGACTACGTCTGAATAGTACATGTTTCACTTTATTTTTGCACCATAAAGTTAGCGTTTCTTAAACTTTGTTTTAGAATTCTAAAGCTGGCACTTGGAACTAGATAACATGATTGGAACTTTGGCTGCGACATGGAGGTTTTATTGTAAAGAATTGGTATGTGTTGCTATACTAAAATAAGCGCATTTACAAGAACCCGCAGATTATTTCATGAGTTCGCAAACTGTAGCTACTACATAGTGGGGCTATTTTGAATTGTGTCAGTTTGCCCACTAATATCTATTTACTTGAAAGAGCGAGCGAAGCAAAGGAAGTTCTCTGTTTCAGCTTGCATCCAAATTCTTTCACATCTCCGGCTGTCCCATTGTGCTTCTCTACAGTACAGTCTTGTCTGTCGCATTAGGCGAGAGGCGAGAGGTGAGAGGAGAGGCGAGAGGTGAGAGGTGAGGTGAGAGGTGGAGTGACCTGTGATGTGATGTCTTGGGACGCCGTCTCGAGATATATCATTATTTTAGTGAATTGGACTCCAGGTCACATTTCTTAACCGATTCTCATGAAATTTTGCGAACAGGTAATAAATATAAAGATTTTTCTTGCCGGGTTAATTTTGCGACCCTTAATAAAATTATAAATAACTTTCTGACAAAATTTTTATTTTTGGTACAAGCTTTTATTTTACTGTACGTTTCTGTATACCGTCATCAACTACTCATTGAGACGATTCTAACGAACCCAAACACGATGGGGTTATGTGGTTTTATTACGAAGTCCCTATGGCCACCTTCCAGCTCCATCATCAGATCAGCTCGATAGTACCATATTATTGAATTGTCATCCAAACTATAGTTATACCCAAGATTTCAGCTCAATCGGTTACCGGGAAGTGGGTCAAATTTAACTCGCAAGATTTGTCCCATACTAACAGGGCAAGTTAAATAAAAGCTTGTAAACAGACAAGGCTTGCGAGCCAGTAGTATATTTAAATTTCACGGCTTTACAAATCACTATGCATAGTACGTTACGATTTCACCCCGCATTCAATTTGTTCATACCCGCCAACAAATGTAAAAACTTAACGTACACTTAATCGAGGCCCGTCTGGAGCAGGTTGCAATGATGTGCTACACTGGCGCGGTGCCAGGCCTCGCTGTATTTAGGCGAGGCCCGGGCCTTGGGATTTCAAAATCGATAGACACTCAGCTGGGTAGCAGCAAACGTTCAACAACAGCATACGTGCAAAACACTCATGAATGTCTTCCGAAAAAGGAGAGCGCGTGAAATTAAATTTTCAGTGGCTTTGGGGTTTTATTATCAATAGCGCTGACACTCAACTCACGTGGCCAATCTTATTAATGAAGGTACAGGAACGGTGCGGGCATGCGAGCACACCATTGACTTAGCTGTAAGATATTATCGCGGGTGGTTAGGCTTCCATCTCATCGCGCTTAACATCATGCACAATGCGCCGTTGAGATTCGAAATCATCAACTTTGGAGTTGACCAAAGCCTGTGTACTAAGCTGCCTAAGGCCAGGGCGACTGCTCTCACTCCGTTGTTGCAATCTTGTTAATGAACGTGCGGGAACAGTGCGGGCATGCGAGCACACCATTGACTAAGTTGTAAGATATTGCTGCAGGTGGTTAGCTAGGTTCCATCTTATCGCGCTTAGCGTCATACACAATGCGCCGTTGAGATTCGAAATCATCAACTTTGGAGTTGATCAAAGCCTCCACTGTGACCGCAAGGCAAGGCAGCCCGCCACTCACATCGCGAGGGCTCAATGCAGCTCTTCATGTGCCGCTGAGGAGTTAGCCGCCGTGTTCCCGATTGTCCTCCTCAAGCTCTGAGTAGAAGATGAGCTTGGTTACTTGCTGATCCTTCGCGATACGCGGTTAAACCACCAAAGCTGATGGCGCATAAGGTAAACCTCAATACCAGTTACATTTGCCCTACGCAGAACTTCAGTATTCCGAACACGATCAGACTATTTAGATTTTTGGGATACGTTCAAATAAAGTACATCATCATCATCATCATCATAATATCAGCCGAAAGACGTCCACTGCTGGACATAGGCCTCCCCCAAAGAGTGCCAAAGTGACCAATCCTGCGCCACCCGCATCCAGCGGACTCTCGCAACTTTTACCAGGTCATCAGTCCACCTTGTGGGCGGGCCTACCCACGCCGCGCCTTCCGGTACATGGTCGCCACTCGAGAACCTTTCCGCCCCAACGGCCATCGGTTCTACGTGCTATGTACCCCGCCCACTGTCATTAAGCCACTTAATAAAGTACATACATGCATACAAAACAACTGTCGCTTGTATTTGCTATAGGTATAGGCAGAGCATGTGAAATTTAAATTCCATTGCCACTTCTAGAAAATGTTGGCTTTAAGATGGAGAAAGTGCGATACTGCAGGCTCACTCTCACAAACGCAAAGGAAGTACTCTCAAGACAAACAGTGTAAACATTTGTGTCTCAAGTTGTTTTTCGGCAATGATTGTTACAAAAGATATCTTATTACAAGAGTAATAAGGCTCACATTAAAATACCGGGTAAGCAAAGCTCTTGTGAGGGTAATATCTTGTTCTAACCCTGAAGTTTAAAAAATGGTTTGTTATGCTTAAGCATAAGCATAAACGGGGTAACATGACATAATACCTACGAGGCAAGTAGATATCCTGAATGGATTGGATGTTTAGATGGTTTAAACGGTTCAACCGATTTTGATGAAATTTTGCACGAAGATTAAAATATAGGATAGCTTTTTATTCCGGGTCCACGCAGACGAAGTCGCGGGCGGAAGCTGGTGTACCTATAATAATATTCGTACAGGAGACATTTTGATACCTTTAGCCCGGCAAAGTTCAGGTGCTCTCAGGCTGTACTAATACAACTCAGGGATGTTGCCGAGAGTCAAATTAACCACTTTTTATAAAACGTCAAACATGCTCTGCTAGTATAAACTTTTTAGACAAATAGGAACAAGTGTCGACCCGTTTTTTTATGATCCCACCATTGTTTGTTCTATATGTTAATAAAAATAGATACCTACTTTACCAAAAGCCGTAACAATCGGTGAATATCGTTAGGATGAAAATATACACGTTAAGTTCAGTACACTTTCAATGTTCTTTCCCTTTTGAGGTCCATAATAAGTGAAAAGATACGGAGAAATTGAAATATTTTTATAAGTACATAAAGTCTATTTTTTTATTCCGTAGACTAAAATGACAACCACAAATGTCAAACATAGATATAATGTGACCAGCTATATACAAATTTGAGAATAACCGATAAAATCTTAAATTAATTTTAGATTCAAAATAAACCCTTTCGGTCTCTTAGGTCCAGTTCCTAGGTACGTCTAGTGTGTTGGGTACGACTATTTCTGCGAAAGTCCATTTATGCAAAAGTCTATGTCCGCGGATGTCCATTCCTGTACAAGTCCATTTATTTGAACGTCCACTTTACCCCTTTTTATCCAAAACTCACTTTGTCGATTCTTATTTTGAAAATTGTAGGTTAGGTTAAAGACCGAATACAGTAGGTTAGGTTAGGTTTGTTTTATGACCATGGATAGCGTCAGAATGCTTGCTAAATAAATAAATTAGGCAAAAAGTTGTTAGGCAAAACAAGGTACAACCAACTTAACTGTATATTATTAAAGAAAACAATAATATAATAATTACCCTTTTAATAAATTGTACTGGGGACATTTTTCCTGTGTCAACATCATGCACAAATTGTTTAATCTTCGTATCCCAGGCAATCAGGCAAGACAGACATTCACGGAATGGACGTTACAGAAGCTAGACATTCACGGAATGGACGTTACAGAAGCTAGACATTCACGGAATGGACGTTCGAAGCAATAGACTTAAGAGTATACTGGGCATATCAGGAACTGG
Source organism: Epinotia ramella (assembly GCA_947578815.1). Classification (NCBI taxonomy): domain Eukaryota; kingdom Metazoa; phylum Arthropoda; class Insecta; order Lepidoptera; family Tortricidae; genus Epinotia; species Epinotia ramella. Next base: position 3,097,528 of record OX388221.1, read on the forward strand.
ACCTAAGAGACCGAAAGGAAATAAATAAACAATAAATAAAATCTACTCACAAAATGATACGAAATAAACAATAAATAAAATTTACTCACTACCAATGTACTCAAACATTTAAAATAACATTGATGTATCGCCGACCTGACGCGACGCCATTTTGATTTACGTTACATAAACGTACGTCTATTTGGCAATGGCATTCGTTATTTTACTCGTATAGTGATCGCAGATTAATACTTATAGTTACTCCGTAAATAGTGATCGTATGTTTTCAGTGCGTGTTCTCTCGTTTTTGTTGACTTTTGTTGTTACGTTTTGTTGAATTTAACTAGTTATTTTTCTGTTGCGTTTGTTGCATTATTAAAATGGTGACATTTTTACCTACACTATATCACCCTTTTTAATACCTCTCCTAGAGTCCCCTTTTAGCACGTCACGGATTATCCATTCATTGTGTTACAGACGCTTCATCAACAAATATAAGTAAGTACCACCCAATCGTTTATTCTCGGTTAGTACCGGTTGTAGCACATCACTATTTATAAGACGTAAAAAACTAGCAATACATGAAATGTCATTTTAGTCTACGGAATAAAAAAATAGACTTTACTTATTTGAACTGTCGAATAATATAATATATGAGAGTAGTTGTACAGTCAGCTGCAGAGAAACGTGACTGCTACTGCACATAAACTTCTATACAGGGGGAGGTCATGTCTATCTGTCATATAACAAGTATAACAACATAAATGATTTATTTTCCCAACCAATTCTATGATCAAAAAATCTAGATTTAAATAAATAACCGTCTGGTATTGTATAAGGCATGATTCAAAGCTAAATAAAGTATATTCTTCTACCCCAGTATGAATTCTACCAGCAAACCAGACGTATTCAAAATAGAAAGCCAACACCACGTTCTAGAATTTTTAACCTTGTCGCCACTGCAAAAGACTCAAAATCATGTAAACGAATAACAAGTGGCCTGCATGTAACGGTCTTATATCAATTTATATGGCTTCGTAGTCTGGCTTCTAGTAGAATAGCATACGAATTGATACTTTAAGCCAAAGCTGTAAGGGTGAGAATTGCTTATATGGGTGTTAGGCAAAGACCTAATGGAGGTGTGTGACCGAAATATCGAATTCTAGCGTGCCTACTATTTATCAGGTTGGTACACGTTGTACCAATTAATGTTAAATACTATCGTATCACTATCTATGGGAGTGAGGAAATTGGTTTTCAAATTATCTTTGCGCCCCAAATGTAACACAATTTGTGCTATTAGGCTATTTATTAATCATACGGCAGACATAAAGGCGAATTACGAACAGGTAGGTGTCGTTGGAGATGCCATTACCAAACTCAAGTGGAGTTGGGCAGGTCACCTTGCCAGGCAGTGTCGTGGTAGGTGGACCAAAACAGGTGTCAAATTGGTGGCCACTTCTAGGTAAAAGGAGCTTCGGCCATCCACCAGCTCGATGGGTGGACGATATTAGGTAGATTGCGGGTCACTTCTGGATAAGATTAACTCAGGATAGACGGGTCCAAGTGAGGCCTATGCTCAGCAGTGGGCGATTACGGGCTGAAAATTATGATATTGATACAACTTGATTTTATTATGCCTGGGGAATCACCATTAATTCGTTCATCTCAAAAGTTTGGCGCAGTCGGTAGGCTAAGAATTTAAAAATAACTCTTTCACAAAATTTCAACACACCGTGCAAAAACCACAGTATCAATTTAAGAGACATTGTGGGTTAAAAATAAATAAAGTATTATTAAAGTATCAGATTCCTGAATTTGGGTTCCTTACAAATTATAAACTGCATGGCAGACAAAAATAACTAGAATTAATATTATGATACTATCATAAAGAACCACAGGTTTGACAATATATAAGCCACATAAAATACTAACATGTAAATATAAACGTCCTTCAAGGTAATCGCATCCCTTCACTTTGCATCGCAACGGTCATGTTAAATTCCACGTAGCAAAGACCCAATCAATCCAATATTCTACCTAATCCCTGACCCTCAAAAACGGCCGCAACATCCCAAACTAACTACCTTATTTACAAAGGTCGGACCTTAACCAGGGAACAAGCCACGGTTTCCTGCGTCGAAACCTTCAATTTATTCTTCACATCTTACCCATTTTAAGCTGACCTCGCTAGTCTATTTTTGCAACCATTTCTAAATGCTGGCGTGGATTTTGTTGGCCCGTTTAATCTGGCTACGGCGAAGTATATTTGAACAGGTTTGGGAGAGATTGATCGTGTACTAATCGCGAGGCTCGTTTACTTAGTCAAGTAACAAGTGGCGAGTCGTTAAGTTAAACGGGAGCTAAATATGGGGAAAAAACGTGATCAGCGAAACGCTTGGCGTTTGGAAACTGTTACATTTGTGCGGATTAAGGGAGCTTTGACTCTCAATCAGTATTACATTGAAGGTTTTTAAACTTAAATGAGAAAGTGAATTATATTGACGTCAATCGCGACGTAAACAATATTTTTATCGTCACGCCTAGGGTCCGTGATTTCAGAAACATTGTGTATCATGATTATGTCTTGTTCTAAGACGGTAAAAAATGGATGCTATTGTATGAGTACAGTTATTTGACTTAGCAGAACACGTGAGTTTTATATGACTATATTTTATTTATTCATTTAACTATATGTTCGAGCTACCGTGACTATCCTTTGAGAGCGCCATGGACCGAACACAAGTCCACTTCTGACGTCACAGAACTAGATACTAAAAATATTGTATGCATAATATATTTGAAATAATATTACAATCCTTTTGTTGGGCAGTGGTATAAAAATTGTATTTTACTATCATTTAGCTGACCACAATATAAGATACATTTCATAACGTTATACAAACAGTAATTGCACAAATAACTAATAAAGTTGTGCATTCAACTTGGTCAATAAGTCTGGATTTATTTTGATCACGTAGTATCATATCTAGGAGATGATTATCAGCCAGCGTGATTAATTAACTTGAACATTTAAAGTTACTGCCTAAATGTCGTTACTGCCAAAGGGATTGTTTCTTCAAGGTTAGCCACCAGTTACTCGACCACTAGCTAGCCACTGAGTAAACAGGCCAGTGGCAAGTTTTAATGTTCGATATTCGACAACACACCGCGACCCATAATTGGCTGGTAATAGAGGGCTTACCTCGCCCGGGTCCTAGCCGATGCGTGCCGAGTTAGGATGATACAGGGAAAAATATTGGAGTAGTTGTAAGTAATTAGGTTAGGAGCAAACTATCCTAATTCCACGCGCGTTCCGAGCCACATTCAATCAAAATAGTTACACAGGAGTGTAATAGTAGATTGTGCCTCAAGGGAGTAAAATGATATATATATATATTTGCGGCGAGGGCGATATATGGAATCCTGAATGAAATTAAATATTTTACAGTAGAATTCTGAGGGTAGCGAGGGATTCTCAAGTAGAATCTTAACCCTTAAATGCATGATTTTTTGTATAACTTTTTAATAAATTGAAATAGATGTGTCATGTTGTATAGATTGAGGGAAAAATAAAGAAAAAAATCATAGTATTTAAAAAACATATACAATATACGATGCATATATACATCATTATGCATTTAAGGGTTAAGAGTAACGAAGTATTCAAGCGTTCACGTCCAAGATGGAATAATTTTACTACCGAGTGGCACATACTGCTTTTCACACGTTCTATGATGAAAATTTAAATCCTGAATTTGAAGGTAACAATGACTCTTGTCTGCGGTCCTATCGCTTGCTTACGTGTAATTTTCTTCAGACAACTAACCTGTTTTATAGAGTCACTTTCCAATCAAATGTGACAATATCAAAAACACACAGGTGAGGTAGAGGTGGTTAGGTGAGGTAGGGCACAGCGAAATGTCTTCCCGCTCGAATTTGGAGCAGCCCAACTGGGGAAGTACCTCCGCCTTGCGGAAGACCACATAATAACACTACTACTTGCTGCATGTGTAGTAGTGTTGTGTTCCTGGAGGTGAGCAAGGTCGCCAGAGCTCCCGAGGATGCGTTGTGTTGAGAGCGAGGGAATTTGTTCCTTCAGCTGTCAACACGGCGAATCCTCAAACATATCAAGGGGCGGCAACGCCCATGTTAATCCTTTGGGGTTGCATGCGTCTATAGGCTGCGGTGTCCGCTTACCATCAGGCGGGCCGTAAGCTTGTTTGCCACCGTCCTGGTATAAAAAAATACCGGGTTGCACTCCGGGAGTGCCGGCAGAAGTGAAAACTCAATAACATTGTAACAGTTTTTCGATCAGGTCACGTGACATCTTACGGTGTCACCCTAAAAATGAATTTGACGCAAATTTATAAACAATTATCAATTATTTAGGCGGACGGCCCGCGGGCGCGTTCGGTGCGACGGGCCCAACGCGCCGCCGTGGCGCTACGGTGCCGGGGTCCGGCGCGCCGCCGTGGCGCTACGGTGCCGGGGTCCGGCGCGCCGTCGGCGAACACAATACCAATTTGTTTTTGCCATTGCCAAATATTTTTCAAAGCTTTATCTCTTTAGGAATAACGCCCAAATTCGAACTATTCGAATTTTCTCAATAGCAAAACGGTGAAGGACGCGTTGGTATTATTACAAATTTATTTGCGGAATATGCTATTGCAAAAAGTGCTTTACAGTACACATGGTGCTACTTTCCCGCACTAGTGCGGAAAAGTGCACTTTCCGTGCATATGTCGAAACTTTAAAGAGCCATATGTACAGTAAAACGTTGTATGATACACGTGCGAATAGGTAATTCGCAACTCGTGTCGATTTAAAACACTCCCTTCGGTCGTGTTTTTAATTTATCACCACTCGTTGCGAATTTCCTATTTTTGGCACTTGTATCGTAAATAACTATTATACTCTTACGAATAGCGTCCAGTTTTGAATGAAGTCGAATCGGCTAGCAGCAAAAAGTGACCTCCTTCACATCTGACGTCACAAAACTGTCGCGTATTTAACAATTTTTTCCCCATCCCAAAAAGTACTCAGCGCCGCTAAAGAAGTTTTCACTTCAAAAAAAAAACAACATAAGGCCATTCTGACAACGCATAGGTCATTTTAGTCATTTATTAATAATATTCACAATATTACATTTCACACTCATCATTCTTAAATTAAATTAAATTTATATAAAGATTTTATTTTATTTTAGTTCGCTCAAACATCTAAGGTCATTTAGCGACCACTGTAGGTATAGAACGCAACATTAAATCAAATTATAATAATCGATTAGTTTTAGATATTTGTTATTTCGAATACCCATAATCATCCTTTATTCTGTTAAACAACTTCTAGTTACATAACTATTTATTATTGATAACGTGTTTTCACAAAACTGTTATAGGTAATTATAGTCTAGGAAAGATTAAATGCACCAACAAATGACGGGCCGAGACAGGATAGCTCAAGTAAATAACACAACACAGGCCGCTTTTAGGTCTTCTGGCAAGTTAGGTAAAATGAGTTTTTTTATTATATTCATCATCATCTCCCTGCCCTTATCCCACTTATGTAGGGTCGGCACAACATGTTTTCTTCTTCCATTCATCTCTATTATTCGTTATTTCAGCGCTTACTCCTTTCTTCCTCATGTCCTCTCTCACACAATCCATCCATCGCTTTCTTGGCCTACCTATCGCTCGTCGTCCTTCGACATTCATGCCTAACATACTTTTACCAATATGACGTTCATCCCTCCTCATTACATGCCCGTACCACGCTAACCTACTGCTCCTCATTTTGTCCGTCACAGGTGCTACTTTCAAACTTCCTCTTATGTACTCATTTCTAATCCGATCTTTCCTCGTCACTCCACACATCCATCTCAACATTCTCATCTCGGCTGCGTGCATTCTTCTTTCATCCGTCACTTTCGTTGCCCAGCACTCTGATCCATACATTACGACAGGTCTTATGATCATTTTATAGATTTTCCCCTTAAGTTTAAGGGGCATTCGTGGATCACAAGCTGTTCCAGAGACCTGTCGCCATTTCATCCATCCCGCATTTATTCTATTTTTCACGTCACGGTCTATATTACCGTCATTTTGGATTAATGACCCGAGGTACCGGAAGTCGGAGCAGACTGGTAAGGATACACCATCCAAGGCAATATGGGAAAAACTGGATAAGCCGCTGAAATCGCAGAAGAAGTGCTCAGTTTTGGTTCTACTGATTTTTAATCCTACGTTCTCCAGTCTTTCTTGCCATTTTCCCAGTCTGCTCTGGACCTCAAGAGCATTATCCCCGACAAGAACAACGTCGTCGGCAAACAGCATGCACCAGGGTGCTTCCTCCTGTATGTCTGATGTTAGAGCATCCATAACTAGGAGGAACAAATACGGGCTTAAAGCCGACCCCTGGTGCAAACCTACAGCCACGTTGAAATTGCCAGTTACTCCAGCTTCGGACCGGACGTGAGTACTAGCTCTATCATACATCGCCTTAACAATTCGAACATACTTCTCTGGCACCCCTTTCCCTTTCATAGCCCACCACAGAACCTTACGGGGGACCCTATCGTATGCTTTTTCCAGATCTATGAACACCATATGCAAGTCCTTTTGTGCAAGTCGGTATTTTTCGCAAAGTTGGCGGAGTGCAAATATGGCGTCCATAGTTCCCCGGGCCGGCATAAACCCAAATTGGTTCTGTGTTACCTCACTTTCTTCTCTCATTCGTTTCGCTATCACTTTCTCCCATATCTTCATACTATGTGACATGAGCTTTATTCCCCGATAGTTGTTGCAATCCTGTACGTCACCTTTTTTCTTGAAGATGGGCACCAGTGAACTGTTGCACCATTCGTCAGGGATTACCTCTTGAGTTTTTTTATTATATTAATTTATAATTATTTGTTTGTTTGATTATTTTCTTATCTTTTTATACCTAAGTTTCTAAAATAAATTGTATGTCTCTGACTTAGAAAATTAACAAAATAACAAAATTCCCTCTATCTTAAACTTGTTTGAATTTCAGGAGTAGCAATACATGCGAGCGCCTCGGCCATCTAACCATCAATACATTGATAGTGCGTCAACTCAACGTGTCACGAGAGTGACAAGGGTCCAATTCAACCCTCGCCCACGCCGACATGAAACCTTGTCAATATAAATCCACTTCGAGATTATATCCGAAACATTATCGTATTTGCAAAGCGGGGGCAGTGTCGTGTTTTGTTTTATCAATATGCTGCTCGTGTGGCATGGGGTTAGAATTTCACCACTCCCGTAATTCCCGTGGGTGTCGTAAAAGTCCACTAAGGGAGCACAGTTGAAGTGTGTTGTGGGAGATGAGCTAGCAACCTATCACTGCGATATCACATTTTGTCGATCTTTTATACCCACAATTATGCTAAAAGTGGCACTCGAACATAAGTTTCATGTGCTTTTCGTACCCCTTTTGGGAATAAAGGCGTAATCTATTCTGTCTGAAAATATTCTGCAAAACAACAAGTTTTAACTTTGAAGTAATTACCAGTCCTATTCCACAGTCGTTTCTCGACTGGGTACCTCCAAATTACAGAGGACCGCAGCCATTATGAACACCAGCTCCTAATTTTAGATGACCCCGTTAGCCAGGAGACAAAAATACGTCATTAAGGGGGTGAATTGGAAATTATCGCGTGCTTTGAAACGCCGTTCTGCCTAGATTAAGAAACAATAAGGTCTGATTTTCAGATATATGATTCTTGCTTAAAATTTCATCGATAGAAAGAAAAATTGAGGTTGGGTCTTTATTTTCCTTATTTTACTCAGCCTACTCAAACAATATATTATTTTACGACAGAATCAATACTATAGTATTTTATCTTATCTAAAATGTCACTTAATGAAATATAAATAAAACCTCACTAAGTTAGGTATTTATAGAAAGTCCAAAACAGCCATTCCCGAAGAGTGTTCCATCTCTTTTTCTCGTGCGCGGAAGGAGTAAGCCTGTCTCTGTCAAGGGGGCGTGGTCGAATCGAATCAAGGCATCCCCTTAAAATACTAATTTTGTCTCCTAGCTAACTGGACAGAATAACAACAATAAAAAGTAGTTTGACCCAGTATTTTACTCGTTCTACTTTGTCGCTACTCACCTTTTTAAACCCGAACACGCACTGCCGCCGTCTCGCAGATCTGAAACAACAATTGGAACGTATAATTTTGACGACCTCTGTAGCCTAGTTGGTAGTGACCCTGCCTACGAAGCCGGAGGTCCCGGGTTCGAATCCCGGTAAGGGCATCTATTTGTGTGATGGGCATTTCCTGAGTCATGGATGTATTTTATGTATTTAAGTATTTATTTATCTATATAAGTATTGTATATCGTCGTCTAGTATCCATAGTACAGTCGACTACAAAGATAAGTATGTTTTTTAATGTTACAAAGTTATGTATGTATATCTTATTACTATGGTAGTAAAGTCTATGTATACATACTTTTGTAACATCGTATGGATACATCTCTTTGTAGTCGACTGTACAAGCCTTGCTTAGTTTGGGACTGATTGATTTGTGTAAGATTGTCCCCAAATATTTAATTATTTATTTAATACATATATGAAGTATTCTACATTTTTGTATACCAGGGTACTTCTTTCCAATTTTTAGGGTTCTAAATCAACGGGAACTACTCACTCTATAGGTTTTTGATGGAAAACTTTTAATTCATATATCAGACCAAAATAAACGGCGGATCATTGAATTGAGTTAAGTTCTTAATCCTACATTCCCTTGGGGGACTGCAATTCTGAGTATTTTGATATTAATATAAATTTCAAAGTAGTAGCGTAGAGGACGCGTTTTCCAAGAAAACAGCGTTGAGAGACAGATAGACAACGAAGCGGTACTGTAAAGCCGGATTCACACGTATCTGAAGTGTTATGTCTTGCTTGACGTCACAGAATGATATATATTTAGTACGGTTAGATTCGACAATCGGTCGGTGAGAACCGTACAGATGTACGGTTCTCACCGACCGAGCGCGCCTGAGCGCATTTTACAAGCTACCAAAAGAATTTGAAGCCTTAATACAGACGTTACATTTCATATTTGAATGCTTGTCGGCTCCTCGGGGACGTGGACAGCTGTGCTCGGCTGTTGTCGCATCTGACCGGCTTTTGCCTACTACTATCATACGGTCGGCTGCCGACGGGTGCTGGCGCATCCGTTGCGATCCGGCGCCACGCGACCCGGCCCGGCCCGTTCGGTGGGAATCGTACATAATGAGACGGTGAGGTAGGGCACAGCGTAATGTCATCCCGCTCGAATTTGGAGCAGCCCAAATGGGGAAGTACATCCGCCTTGCAGAAGACCACAGCTATAATAACACTACTACTTGCTCTGTAGTAGGGTCACCAGAGCTCACGAGGATGCGTTGTGTTGAGAGCGAGGGAATTTAAAAATTAGAAAAAAAAAGACGGCATGAGGGAAAATCACCTCAGATACGTACGAATCCGCCTTAAGGGCGAGTATCCACCTGAGCAGTACGAGGTTGCGAGGTGGTGAGCGAGGAAAAAATTGACCACTAGGAAGCGATTGGCTCGTCCCGTGGTCATTAGGTCAAGATCTGATGATGGAATCCTGTAGGAATCGAGGAAACTCCTCACATTTTATAGGCCCATAAACCAGTCAAAATCGACATCAGACCTCGCAAACGCGCATGCATCTATGATTATTTTTTTATATGTTGTTAGGTTCATTGAGAGTAGTCTACACCCAAGTTTGCAACCCTGAAAACCCTGTGCTACCCCCATGGTGCTCGAAAAACTGGGAAATTTCGGCACTTGTTTCAGGTCATTCTAAATAACTACTCTAAAGAAGCGTTTCGAGCACCATGGGGGTAGCACAGGGCTTGCAGGGTTGCAAACTTGGGTATTAACTACTCTCAAGGGACCTAACAACATATTAAAAAATCGTAGTTACATGCGCGTTTGCGAGGTTTGCCTTTTTTGTGTCGATATTGACTGGCCTACCACTTAAGTCAGGAACGGTACCCTGTCAAACTAGTGTTCATTCGTTTATCAGACTATGTACACGGCAGCTCACGTCTAAAAAAGCCACTAAGTAAGATAATAAATATGATCATAGAAAGAAAAGGCGTGTCCAGTAAATGACCTGCGAATGATAGCTTTACTTTATGGCCTACATTAAACCTTTGTCGCGGAACAAAACGTCTCAAAACAAACAGAGGAACAATGGGTGCAGGCCCGGGGGAGGACAAAGGGCGCAAAGACACGTTGCAAAATTAATTTTATCTCCTTCCCTTGTTCTTACGTCGATTCTATAGAAATGAGTTAAATAGTGTTCAAAGTGACCCTATTTCTGTTGTATTCCTCAGCTTTCTGGTTTTATATGTACTAAAGTTATTGTGCTATAAAAGGAGGTTAACGAAATTCCGGTTCTACGGACCAATCAGCGGTTTTTTAGGGTTCCGTAGTCAACAATCAGCATTGGTTCAGTAACCATTACTACTAGAAAACTGTATTTCGGCATGGGTATATAAATGAATCACGCCGACAAAACAGAAGAATAAAATCTGGAAAAAAAATTTGGTCCCATACACCTAAAGTGGGGATGATTTTTTTTTATTATATTAATATTATGGGTTCCTTAAAACAATTTTTCAAATTGGTGATTCGTTTGCGAGATTACGGACGGACTTTCAAGCCCAAAGCTTGGTTCGAGTCATGTATCCAAATTGTCGTCCGCTTTACGTATCATAAAGTATCTGCAGTCATCACCATTATCATCACCCTTTAACCTTAAATTAGCCCAGGACGTTACCGAAATAAAATGGCCTTCGACTGGTTCACGAATGGTTTACTGCCAACAACCTCGTGTTAAACGCGAATAAAACAAAGTTACCTACGCACGAAATACTCGGCTTTGATTTTGACTATAGAAGATGATTTAAGCATCCATAAAAGTGCACTTGCGTGCATGGCTTGTAGCCACTATGAGAGCGATAGCGACGTCCACATGACATGTGTAGGTATAATTTCCCAAAAATAGAATAGAATAAAACAGAAAAACTTTATTTCGCAAATAGCAGTAAGTACATTTTAGATTTACACCTAGATGCTATGTTAAAACTATGATTAGATGCGAAAACGGAGTCCAGTCAGCATAATGTCGCTCCACAGAAGGCGAAACGACGCTGGTATTATGTGGATCCACATGTGGTGCGCTACATAACTGCACGTTACATAGTACTACTACGTAAAGGGTTTTATTTATACACACTAATATTCTAGTTAAATGTGTTTCATTTAAAATTACAAAGGATGCATATAAAAATAATGTATGAAAATAAATTGTAATAAAACATAATCATACACAAAGACACTGGAAGGTTATGCTGGATTTATTTGTTGATCTAGTAAATACATTTTTAAGTTTTTTTTGAATGAATTTAATGTGGAAGCATTTTTAACGGGGGGTGGCATGTTATTCCAGCATTTCGTGGCAGAATAGGTAAAGCTGCCACGAAAAGACGCACTTCCGTGTCGAGGACAGATAAATCGAGGGATCCGTCTAGGACGAGGGTTCGCAAATCAAAGCTTCTGGAAAAGATATGAAGGTTCCTTAGTTTTAATGATGCCGAAGAGTAGTGTGGCAAGGTGCATAGTTCGACGAGCCTCCATCTTTAATAATTTTTCTGGTTTAGAAAGGGAGTGACATGGGCTCGACGAGGAATTAGATAACAAAACCGCGCACACGCGTTCCGTAAGATAAATAAATAAACAGATAACAGATGATCCCGCCAACCTAACACTTAAATTATAAGAAGCACAACACGATACTCCGATATTAGGCTTCAGCCAACACGCTCCGGCCTCGTAACATCCACATTTTCCTGCTAATTAATAATCGATGAAATGCTGTCAGAGAGTAGCCGAGCCCGGGTGAAATTGGAAATGTATTCAATTATAGAAAATAGGGAGGGTGATGGTCAGATGATATCAGAATCTGAACGGTAAATTAGCAAAATAACAAGCAAACATACTAAAAATAACAACACGAATTAAGAGCATGAATTGAAAAAAATATTAAATATTTCAAAGGCTTTGAACTAGGATATAAGTTATATCAACTGTCATATTTAAACTATCTACATAATTGCAATAAAGCACTGCTTCAATTTTTCTTGTCGAAAATAAATTCCGAAGTTTTAGATGAAACAACGCAAAAACATCATTAAACAACTAACGATAAATTGCTGAACACAAGTTTTTTATTACTAGCTCAACCATATCGCTTAAATATCCTTCTGACGAAATCACATTTGTCACGTTTTATTCCAAAATGGATATGTAAATGTTCACTTAATCTGACTCTTATTTGAATACCTTTGACGCAGTGCAACGGGCTGGCTAAGATTGTGGATCAAAATAATATTATGATAATTTTACACAGATTACTGAGATACACAAAGGTTGTATGTAAAATAGCAGCTGTGGCGAAGAAAAAGATAATTTATTTAAAATTATAGCGGACGAAAGGAACCACAGTGACGCAATTTTTTAGTCCGTTATATTCTATGCTTTACTTACAGGCTGTTTTTTAACCGTCTTAGAGCCGAAGCCCAGTTAATGTATACTTACTTACAAAGAACTTAAAAAGTGTTTATTTTTCTGTATTAATTTTGTTTTTTTTTGTATAAATATTTATTTTAATCATCCAGGCGAGTGACTGCAGTGACCGCTAGCCGCCATCTTTTTTAGATAGGTACGAACTCTTACCGGGTGAATGAACTTCGCACCGCGCGCCATACGGGATTTTTCAAACTTAATTACCTTTTATTACTAATACAATTTTTTTCACGAATGATTAGTACATTGGATACTTTAAGTGGGTTTCAACTCTAAGACGGTTAAAAAAGCACGTTGTATAACAAAGTTTTAACCGTCTTCAGTCGAGCACTTCGCCGTATTTCAAGAGTTCCCTCGATTTGTCCAGGATCCCATGATCAAATCCTGACCTGACGACCATGACACGACCATGAAAAGATACCTTTCCAAACAAAAAAATAATTTTCCAAACCGGTCCAGGAGTCTTCTTTTTTATTTTTTTATACAACGACGGTGGCAAGCGAGTGTACTCGTGCGTCTGAAGAATCGATTGCCTCCTCCTTTTTTGAAGTCGGTTGAAAATAACACATTAAAGTACTAAGTTACTAAGTGACTATCCAGTTAGGTAGGTCCAACTTCGAAAAAGAGGTCAATCGTCGAATCCGACTCGACTGGGCAGCATTCGGGAAGCTACGGCACATCTTTTCGTCCAATATTCCGCAGTGTCTCAAGACGAGAGTCTTTGACCAGTGTGTGTTGCCAGTGATGACATATGGCACTGAAACGTGGTCTCTTACTATGGGCCTCATAAGAAGGCTCAATCTCACCCAAAGGGCAATGGAGAGGGCCATGTTGGGAGTTTCTCTGCGTGATCGCATCAGAAATGAGGCTATCCGCAGCAGAACCAAGGTAACCGATATAGCCCTCCGAATCGCTAAACTTAAGTGGCAGTGGGCAGGGCACATAGCACGTAGAACCGATGGCCGTTGGGGTGGAAAGGTTCTTGAGTGGCGACCACGTACCGGAAGGCGCGGCGTGGGTAGGCTGTGGTAGGTGGACTGATGACCTGGTAAAGGTTGCGGGAGCCCGCTGGATGCGGGTGGCGCGGGACCGGTCACTGGCACTCTTTGGGGGAGACCTATGTCCAGCAGTAGACGTCTTTCGGCTGATGTGATGATGATGATGATGATGGGTCCCAAAATGATGTCACTGTTACTTGATAATGATAACACACTGTATTCGTTCAAAGCACAAGAGTGTCATACAAAACGTGTACAAAAATGAAATACTAAAACGTAGGAAAAATCTTAACAGCGTGATACTGAAATGCCGTCTGTACTGACAGTGTAGTTAATGCGATGCATATGATGAAAATTAGTTAACTTTCGTTATGGTGTCAAAATAATAACTACAACTTAGAAAAGTTGAGAAACCCCCGACATTTTCATTTCAAAGTCCAATATCTCAAAAACGGCTGAACAGATTTTCATAAAACATGGCTAAGAACACTCGGGATAAAATTATCTATGACACAAAAAAATTAAACGAAAATCAGTTCATCCGTTTGGGAGCTACGATGCCACAGACAGAGACACGTCAAACTTATAACACCCCTCTCTTTGCGTCGGGGGTTAAAATACGTCCATAATTACCTATGTTTTTCGAAGGATACTCAATAAGACTGGATATATACTTCTTATCGGTTCATTAGGAAGACGTTATATGCCGTCCTATATAATGTTTATGGTTGAGATGATTTAATGTAGCCCGACTTTTTATAATGGTGTCATTGGAATTGGAATCTACAACCTTGCACGGTAGAGCTGCTTTTTGAATGCACTACTTTGATGCGATTAGCTCAACTCAAATAATCTCAATTATAATATAATTGAGATTTATGATTTTTGAATTATAATATAATTGAGATTATTTGAGTTGAGCTAATCGCATCAAAGTAGTGCATTCAAAAAGCAGCTCTACCGTGCAAGGTTGTAGATTCCAATTCCAATGACACCATTATAAAAAGTCGGGCCACATTAAATCATCTCAACCATAAACATTATATAGGACGGCATATAACGTCTTCCTAATGAACCGATAAGAAGTACTAAACATTTCTGCAAATCTAAAAGACATAATGAAATACATGCATAATTGGTTTGAACGTACATTACATATACCTTTGTTTTAATTATGTGGTCTACTAGCAAAGCTCCATCTATTATTTGTTTTTTTTTATTTATTTAATTAAGTATAGGTACGCATTTGACCCCTATCTCGCCTGATGGACAGTGATGATGAGGTCGGTTACATGCATACCTAGAAAGTGCCTATTCACTCTCGTCTTGAAAAGATCCAAGTTATATGTAACTGGGAAAAGGTTTGCCGGAAGCGAGTTCCACTCTTTGGCTGTCCTCGCGAGAAAACTGGAAGCAAAGCGCGTCGTGCGAATCAGTGGTATTTCGATACGTTTTCGTAATTTTGATTTACAATTTTACCTACTAGGAAGCCCCAACCTTGTTGTCATATGGTGACTTGTTTTTTCTCAAATAAATTATTATTATTATTATTATTTGTATGTGCTTTCCATATCTCGGGACCATGGGGTCGCGGACTTTTGGGAGGCATGCGTGGGGCCGAAGCCAACAGCGCAGAGGCCCTTTAAAACAAAAATAATATAAAGCGGAAAGGGATACACGGTATTATTCTTATTTATTTATTTTTATAAATTTAGGGCATTCCGCTGTTTAATACGACAACATTATAATGTCTGTGCATCATAGTAAATCAGTAAAATAACTCGCTATCAATTTTATCGGCCACAGATAAGCCGATATCAGGTGATAGCTCTGTTTACCCGCAAATATGTTGATACATTACTGATACATTTATCGATATAAGTATGTTTCTTTTAGTTTGGCATGTATATTTTAAATGGATTTGTTTATTTATTAATTGGAGAACAATGAGAAACAAAGAACACCTTGACACCAAACATGCACTTATTTCCTAAGTAGCTATCTCTAAAACACATTTAATTGTTACACATAATTAGTACAACGCTATAGTTACACCCTGGAACTAAACTGATCACTACAACTAATTTCAAGTTAAACTAAACTATCATGCCTTAAAACTTACGACAGCCACAGTGATTAAGAGAGTTACTATGTTTTAAACTGGTAAAGTGATAGTTGTCATGACACTTACTAGGTTCGAAGAATAAAATTTGTTTTTGTAAATGGAGGACATACTAGGTAGGCAAGAATGCTAAACGTCGATTTTCTAAAAACATATCCGTTACTACGTTTAGATATGGGTTAGCCATGTGACTCTTCCACTCAAAACAAACATGTCCGCCATTGCAAATTGCAGGCAATGACGGGCCTGGTAATTAATCGTTACAGCGAGCCTAGGGGCGTGAGAAATCGATGGCGGGGCTCTCGTGACGCGGAGCGAAGGCGGCAGAAGCCTTAGTTACAATGTGGTTTCAGCCACATATATCATTATCTATACTTATATTATGAAGAGGAAAATTCTGTGAGACTCTTTACTGCTCCCTTTTAAGTAAGTGAGTCTTCCGTGGAAGCGGGGCGAAGGATGATTTGCGAGCGTTCCAACCGCTGTCAGTTCCCTGCTCGCATTACTGTCAAAGTTTTTGCAGATTTGGATCCTTTTTCCCAGCAACTTTGTAGGTAGTCCTGCAGGTCTGCATTGTACGCGCGTCAGGTAGATCTAAATGTCACTTTTTATACTCGTCGACTATAATCTTTAAATTCGAACCGCGCAAACCATAACGCAATGGAATACTTTTATTCTGATGAAAAATTTTATGCTCTTATATCGAAATAATTATTATTCAACTGTACACAGAACTGAAATGAATTTTGACCAATCACGAAGTTCGATTTCCAGAAGACATCTACGCGCAAAAATACTTCACTTCGTTTCGTTTCAGCAGGGCGATTTTCAATAGATACCAAGTTTGTTTAATAAATTATTATTCCCGTTAACTCGTAGAAAAAGTATTGTATGCAATAGTAATATAATTAGCTTTTTATACTCGTCGAACTCAATGTTTGAATTAAGAATTCGTACACCAAACTTAAATCACATACTTTTTACTATGGAGCTCCCGACTCAACATTTCATAACTGTTGAGACAACTAAAATGAAATTGACCAATCACGTGGCGCCATTACTGAACTATAATGTATTTGACCAATAGGACGCCGTCATGAGAAAGTCAAAAGGTAATAGAGATCAACGCACAACAAATTAAAAACCGTTGGTTGCACTTCGTTTTCAATAGATACCAAGTTTGTTTTATTAGTTCAGTTAACTTGTAGAAAAAGTATTGTATACAATAGTTATATAATTATCTTTTTAAGTCTCGTGCCTTAATTAGGCCACTCAGCAAGCTTCGTGGCCTAAACGTGGTACTCGACTGAAAAAGCATACATTATATAACGATTGCATAAAATACTATTTTAACTCTCGCACAGTAGAATTATTTGGGGTTTACCACTGACTGATAATTTGCCTTCATTGAATTTTCAAGTTTAACCTCATACGTCGTTATTTCTAAATCGGTAGACGTGGGTAACAGTATTCTGAACATTGCTTAATTTGTATGACATTAAAGTTGAAAATTAAATGAAGGCAAACTATCTGTCAGTGGTTAACTAACAGTAATCGTACTGTACCTTAACGTGGTACTCGAGTAAAAGCATACGTTATATAACGAATGCATAAAATACTATTTTATATGGAACAATTACAGTTAAATTGTCCTAACGCAACAATTGACCCGAATCACCCAAAGGGCAATGGAGAGGACCATGTTGGGAGTTTCTCTGCGTGATCGCATCAGAAATGAGGCTATCCGCAGCAGAACCAAGGTAACCGATGTGGCCCTCCGGATCGCTAAACTTAAGTGGCAGTGGGTGGGGCACATAGCACGTAGAACCGATGGTCGTAGGGGCGGAAAGGTTCTCGAGTGGCGACCACGTACCGGAAGGCGCGGCGTGGGTACGCCCCCGACAAGGTGGACCGATGACCTGGTAAAGGTTGCGGGAGTCCGCTGGATGCGGGTGGCGCAGGACCGGTCGCTTTGGCACTCTTTGGGGGAGGCCTATGTCCAGCAGTGGACGTCATTGGGCTGATATGATGATGATGACGATGAGCGAGGAAATCTGTGCGAATTACAGTTAAATTGTCCTAACGCGCGTTCGAAACGTTATGTGATTACCCCCTGGACTTGCAAAAAATACCAGAATGCCATGTCAGCTTGCCCGTACATCCATACTAGTCCATACTTCCATACTAATATTATAAATGCGGTTGTGTGTCTATGTGTCTGTCTGTCTGTTACCTCTTCACGCTCAAACCGCTGAACCTATACAGATGAAATTTGGTATAGAGATAGTTTGAGTCCCGGGTAAGGACCTGATAGTTCTTATCCCGGAAATCATCCCCCAAGGGGATGAAATGGGACGGTGAAATTTTGTTTGGAGCTACAATATAAACAAGTTCCACGCGGACAAAGTCGCGGGCAGAAGCTAGTTGTCAATAAAGCGATCAGGGGACTGATGGCGGTTGGAACGCTCGTAGAATCACCCGAATGCAGTACTGCAAGCGTACCGCCCCGCTTCGCCACATATTATTACTAGGCAAATATAATACTTAAAGTATTTTTTTTTTAAACAACGACGGTGGCAAACAATCGTACGGCCCGCCTGATGGTAAGCGGACACCGCAGCCTATAGACGCATGCAACTCCAAAGGAGTAACATGGGCGTTGCCGAGCCTTGATATGTTTGAGGATTCGCCGTGTCGACAGCTGAAGTACTAAAAGTATACCGACAAGAGAGGAAATCTGTGCGGTAGCAGTAACTCACAAAAAAGGACAAAATACCGCATACCGATCCCGCCCCGCCAAGTCAGTAAGTCGCGTTAGAATAATATATATATATATATGGTCCACTGGTGTTAATTATTCTTAGTCTAGGTTAGTACTTAGTGGTAAAAAGTGATTTGGTGCGGTCGGTACCTAAGTATTTTTGTCAAGGGATAATCAAACTTACAAGCTATAATTTTCAGGATGCTGTTGCTGCTTTATTGAGCAGGCTGCCTTTAAAAAGGCTGTTGGGCGGCTACAGCTTATACAACTACTACAAAAAAACAATAAGACACTTTAATATTTTCTTTTTAGTATAAAAATAATCTCTATGTACCTAATAAAGACAAACAAAAGCTTGGTCTTCTTTCTTTGCTTCAAGAAAATCAATCTTTCAAGAAAGCGCGCTGAACCATTTCACACCAAGTTAAGTCTTAAACAAAAATATCCTATCAATATTTAAGCGCTCTTAATGAAATCTCATTATTTTCTCATAGAAGACCTCTAAATGCGGCAACGAGAGAAAATTGTTTTCCTTTTAAAAGTGAGCGCTTTATGTTGAAAGCAATTACTGGAAAAACAAGAAAATAATAATTCAGAAAAGCAGGGTAGCTGCTGCTTCGTGCAATTCCATTGGGTCAAGTGAAATAAATTATGAGCGATACGGCAATTTGAGATTTTTTTGGCCTGTACCCAGCAGTGGGACTTATAGGCTGATTGATTTATTTTATATATGGCAAATTATACTTCGTTACTACAAAGGCGATTTCAGAATCAAAAAACTGATTTATACAGATCGAACCTAGTATAAAAATCCATACACTGTTGTTTTTATGGAAATTGATAATAATGTTGATTGTTAAGTATAAATTTAACGAACCCTATAGGATTAATAGAATTTCGTTCGTTAGTTTAGTTTTATTAGAAAATCGATACTAATTCATACTATCCAAATTCCAAACTAATATTATAAATGCGAAAGTGTGTCTGTCTCAGACACACAGAACACGTTAAACTTATATATATATAACACTCCTCGTTTGCGGGGTCTATAAGAAGACCGTTTATTGTGATTTTATTCAATGACATACACATTGTCATGTTGAAATAGTCTTCACAATTTATGCACAACTATATATCAGCATAGATTAAAGATACATCTCACAGCTAAGCCCTTTGAAACGTCGGGCGACAATGACCGACAGCGGACGTAACGGATGTAGTGTGGATCCCGTGCGGATGCCGCACGGATGCCGGTGGGCGACGGGCGAGGTATTGTGTAGCGTTAGGAATTTCTTTTCAGCGTGGGAAGCTTTGATGGTGGAGATTTAGATTCTTAACGTGGAATGCTTTTGAAGAATTTATGTTGTAGTGTGAAAATATGCCTCCGTTTGGGAAAGGTGAGATGCAGTATTATGATTGGTACAGTCAAGGGTAAAAATATGGGTGCTCACAGCTTACATTAGCGGATTAAAGTTTCGGTACATAATATTTGTGTGAGGATTAAATCGATACATTTTTTTTCACTTGACTGTACCAATTATTGAGTAATTGCTTTCCATAAATTCGATACCTTCGGTTACATGAACAATTATAAATAAGATAGAAAACTTTTGTATCGTGCTTAGAATTTTACTAGAATAATAACGGTATAGCTCACGAATTGATGGTGACACGGGTGACATGTTTCGAACCTTTCGGTAGTTCGTCTTCAGGAATGCGGCCGCGAAAATACTCACCTTAAAAAAGAACTTCCCAAGGATTCGGAACATGTCGCTCGTAGTGTTAATTAATATGCGAGATGTACTTTATTTCTTGTATAATAACAATGTTTATTCGAACTGTAACCATATAAAGACCTAGAAAAAAAAATGGTTACTTACAATACAGTTTTCTCTTTCGATCTTGCTGGGCCCTATGATTGTTTGCATATATCGTCAAATAAAATAAAGAAAATACATTATAACTAATATCGAAGCAGTTAAGTATACATATAAAACAATCTAACATCAAAAACCATTAATTTCCAAGAAAGAATTTGTACATATTGCATGACGGCAAAAGAAAAACCCTACTTTTCCTTTCATCATACTCACAGAGACTCAGGTCCGTAATAACAATAATTCAGATCCTCAGAGCTCGCGGCCTTGATGACGAGTGATAAATGATTAATACCCACGCCCTAACGACTTCCATATCCGCTTTTCAGGGTTTCTCGACTCACTCGTTTTTCTGAGGGATGTTTTTTATTGAAAAGTCACGCTGGAGCAGATTAAGATCGCCAAGCGGAACGCAGAGTTTGGAGTTTTAAATTAAAGGGCACCTATCGTGTATTTAACACAATTTCTAACCACCGACGAATGTAAGTTTAACCTTGTAATGTGTATACAACGTGTCCCAAAAGTCAACGTCCAGGCAAAAACGGGTAACTGATCATGAAAGTAAGTTAAGATACATCGTCGTCTAGTACCCATAACACAAGCCTTATTGAGCGTTTGATGTGTGTAAGTGTAAGGCCTGAGTGGACGCGACGAGACGTCGAGCGTCTATATAAATTGCATCTGTTTTATATAGACGCTGCACGCCCCGCTCTGAGCGGGGCGTCCACTCAGGCCTTACGCTAAGATTGTCTCCTAATATTTTTATTTTTATACCTCCAATACGAGTGCACGCCACTGATCCCGATCTTGAGTGGTTTCTCACCGCAGCTGGAGCTCACGAAGATCCACATCCACCACATCAACCCACCGATATCTGGGGCGACCAACCAGACGTCTTCTAGGCCTACCCTCGTAGGCTCTTTATATATTTATACAAGTTTCTAGCCAACTTTTTCACCATCTATCGGGCACGAACAGCATCGTCGATTAAACAATAGATTGTGCAACAAGTACATAAAACGTACCATTTTACGCGAGACGTGTAGATCGAGTGTAGAATGGGTTATATGGAGGAATTTTACACTCTACATTTCACTTCGATTGCGAGAAAATGAAATGAAACTATATTTTTTTCAGTAGGTACGTGACACCTGACTTAGGTCGTTACATACTGCCCAGTTATATATTTTTTTTTAGTTTTTTTATATTTATTGTTATGGTTTAAATAGATTTATTTACTAATACAATAAGAAAATTTAAAAAATAATAAAGAAGACGAATTAAACACTATAAGTTTATTTCATGAAGTTTTATTGTGTACTTTGGCTGTTTGTATCCTTAGAATACTAACGAAACGAAATAAAATAAAAATAAAGAGTTTATTCTATGAAGTTAAAGTTGCTCGTGTGGGGCTGTTGGACCGATTGCATTGGTCTTCAACGAAGATTTTACTTTAGGCACTAGAGCATAAAAAGCGACTGTATGTCGCCTACGCACAGCATAAAGGCGAACTTTGAGAGCATGAGAAATGAAAATGGTTATTTAAGCCCCGATAGAAATGTAATATGAAACTTTCGCAATGCTATTATGTATATTAGTGCATTTTCCGGAGCTCTGGCGGCCTTACTCGCCACCAAGAACTCAACATCACAGACAAAGGCAGTCAGTCACCTAGTAGGTGTTATTATGGCTGCGGACTTCTGTAATGTGGAAGTGTTGAGCTGGTTATGTTGACACGCTTCTTTTTTGTTTGATCTGTTCGTATGTAAACATGTAAGAATGAATGTCCTTCCCATTTTACCTCCGTAAGTCACAGTTTTGTTCATTTACATTTTAAGCATATTTGACAGACGATTGAATATTACATCTAATTTTAGGGATCCCTATTAACCGGCTTATTCCGCTCGAATAAGCGAAACCCAGCGTATGGTTTGATTCAATTAAACTAATCCTGGAAATGGATCGCTCAATCGAATTTGGGCTCATCTGACTCAATCATTTTAAACAATCCTTGGGCTTCAATAAACTCGTATAGATATAGGTTATAGTACATGCGCAAACTAAAGTCAGGAGTTAGTAACAGTAGTACAATCGAGTGCAAAAATATGTATCGATAGTAGAAGATCAACGTCTCATAATCATATGTATATCTACCGCCTGTTGTCTACCTCTACCTACATGTTATTCTATTGTTTCTCTTTCTAACTGCTTTGTTTGTGTGCGGTGTGCAATAAAAATAATAGTAAATATACTAGTATAACATAAATAATTAAGTCGCAACTGATTCCTGTTAATAAGCTTAATTGAGGCTTCAGTAAGTATACAGCAATAAATGTATCAGCATAAGTCTATATTTTTAATAAATACAAGTAAAAAAAGTAGTACGTGAAACATGCCTACTTTGCTTGCTTTTTTCGGAAAAAAACGAATATCTCATATTTTTTATATGGTAAGATGATATTTTTTTTTGCTTAACGAATCCATCCTAGTCATGCGCATGTGTTCATGAAGAGATATATTTTTTTAATCAACACCTATTCCAAATTTTTATCGATTTTGATCGCGGGTAAAGTTATCTGGACTTTTGCCAACATTGACCATGTCGAATTATTGACGCAACTCTTGCGATGACGCAGCTCTTACGATGTGGAGACAAGACTCTGTTCAAAATTTTGTGCAAACATGGCGTTCCATTTTAACATCTTGGTCTTAACTACGAAAAGTTTTACACAGTACAGATAGGCAATGTTACCTAGGTATTGTCAACTTTGCCATACAAATCCATACACCTCACATTTCACAATTTGCTGCAAGCTCCTGGCTGAAGTTAAAGACATGTATGAACTCAAAGTAAAGTCATAAATATAATCTAGTTTCTACTAAAAATAGTAAGGTTGCCATTTTTATGTTGTGTTTTCGTTCATTACCAGATTTGTTTAAAATTAGCTTTTTGGGTAAAGTTTTGCCTGGTGGCAAAGTAGGCATGTTTCACGTAGTAAAAAAACCTTAATTTTGACGGGTTAACCCAAATATGGGCCTTTGTTGCCTGATTTAAATAAATAAATAATATAGGCGCGGAAATACAGGAGATCAGAAAACTCCATCCGTAATTGGACATTAGGAGACTAATTTCCACTTTGATGTATCTGCTATACGAAAAAAGACATGATATTATGTATATGCTTCCTTCGAAAACAGGCAGTCCGTAGAAATCAATAGAAGTATTGAGAACTTCTGGTCTATGAAGTCGCTATTGAAGGGTAACCTCCCTCTATGTCTGAATTGCAAACTCGTTGACATGTGTATCCAGCCTGTCCTAACATACGGTGCTCAAACCTGGTCATTGGCTGAGGCTCAGAAGTCCAAACTCAAGGTTTGCCAGCGGGCGATGGAACGCAGCATACTAGGTGTTTAGAACTGGACTAATCAGAAACACGTAACTGCGCTCCTAACTCTGCGATTCCATAAGAATAACAAGCGCGTTGCATATCGTTTATTGCATTAATTTAATCTTTATTGCCCAAAAAAAGTACTAATAGTACAAAAAAGGCAAACTTAATGCTATAAAACTTTCTCTACCGGTCAACCTTAAGGCAAAGCAGATCAATTGTTGGCGGTGCAACTTTATTCCAACTATATAAGGTGCTAACAAATTAAGTACCAATATTTTAAGAGGTGTTACATTACATCAAAACAATTGACTTTAAATAGAAATTAAGAAAACTTTTCATATGATATTTTTGTTTTAATTTCCGGTACAAAATAAATAAATTAAAATTTCGACCAAACATAATCAGCCTGTGCATTCAACTGACGAGATGTTAAAACACTATCTGTCAAGTGAACATCGTCGTTTGTGACAAACTTCAATGATTGATTGTTGACTATCTCATTAACAGGGTGTTTTTACGCAGTAACGTTGTATCCCTAATTATCTCCAAAAAGTGATACACACTTTTAAATGTTTCATACTTAACTCTACTCCTAGAGACTAGTACTATCAGCTCTAAAAGTATTGGTACCTAATTTGTTAGCACCTTATATACGTATGATATAATGTATTTACTAGGACATATTGGCAGGCAGCGTGACGGTAGGTGGACCAAAACGTTAACGGGTTGGTGGTACAGGAAAAAGAAGCGTCGGTAGTCCACCAGCTCGATGGGTTGACGACGTAAACAAGACCGCGGGTCATTTCAGGATGAGACTAGCACGGGACCGGGATAAGTGGCGTACTCGAAGAGAGGCTTATGCTCAGCAGTGGGCGATTATAGGCTGAAAATTATGATGATGGTGATAATGTATTTATGTTATTATTTTGAGGATACGTTGTGTTGATAGTTACAGGACGCGGATCCCTCACTCTCAACATAACACATTCTCGGGAGCTCTGGCCACGTTACTCACCACACAACACATACCTACAGAGTAGGTAGTGGAGTTATTATGGCTTCACTCTTCTTACGTACGGTTCTTACCCAGTTGGGCTCCAAAGAATATCATCATTTGTTATTTGCAGAGCGTGCATAGGAAGCAGAAGAAAGGTTTAAACATATTCTATTGGACTGCAAGCAGGTAGAAGTATAGAGGCAGAAACACCTAGGACCTCCAGACCCATTACGGGAGGCTGTAAGCAATACCAGGGCACTCACTAATTTTTAGAGGAGCTGGGTAGTTAGAGTAGCGTTAACCCCCTTTTTCGCACAATAGGCGCACTGCATGTCGACTTGCGGAAAATTCCCAGTAAAACTTGACTAACAGTTATTTGCATTCTTTACCATACGAGTAGACTACTTCGGCCCATTGCCACTAAGACATTTTACTCCAGACAACGACGCTGAAAAGTCGGTTAAGTGAAAACCAATAATGCTGAAATAAATCAGATCACGCGCGAGTGATCGCGGGATCTCGACATGAAGACGGATATTCAATCTTTTCGCTTCCTTTGCATCTATCTGAAAATATGTGAGCCTCGTGAGATTCCAAGCAAATGCAGTGACAATAGAGCTTTCCTGGATTCCGTAGTCGAAAGGTTGGCGGGCCCATGTTTGTTTTGACTTTTGTTTGTATATCTAGGGCTATATTCGGCATTTGGTGTTTTTGGATAGATTTGGTATTTGTCATGCGCGCTTAGCCTATTACTCCAGGCAAAATACGGTTTTGAAAAACATTAATTTATAATAGCGTTTTTTTTTTCATTTGATTTGAAAATGTTATTCTAAGATGATTTAGTCAAGAATCCGACAAACTTTCCACCCGGAAGTAATTATGTAGATTTAAATGAAGCATGCATTATCTTTTTTTGTACGATTTATCTTGAATATTATAGAGCAAATGTAAATGAACCAAAATAAAGACAAAAACATTTATTAATATTTTTACTGACTTTTTAGAAGCCAGTTAACTTATCATTTTTTGGATGTTGAAATTTTGTCGGATTTTGTCGCTGGGTAACTATTTAATTGATAATATATCCGTTATACATAAAAAATAAGCTATTATAAATTATTTCCAAAATTGACATTTTTTCCATACAAGTTGTCAGTTCATTGCCTGGACTATATAGTGTGAAATGGAACGCGCGCAACAAATACAATTCCAAAACATTTAGTTGAATAGACTCATGTCAATGACGTCTTCTTTTACAGAGTAGCTACATTTTGCAACCCACGTGAGGTTGATTTTTTTAGAAACTTTTGTTTTTTAAGTTTCTAGTCAGTTGATTTTCTTTCGCTTGTATAAAAAATCTTAATTTAAAAGTATATGAAAGATCTCGTTGAAAATGAAAACGGAGAAACGCAAACTAAGACTGGACTGAACAGTCCATAACCTCGACTAATCTGGGAAACTTGTCCGACTGAAGAACATATCAGTAAACTTTCCGTCCAGGCAAAGGCTTATAACTTCTACCTCTTTATTTAGGCAGTTCTGGCAAGTCCATTTCAACCAAGACCTGTAACTTTTACTTTGTTTTATGTTGAGTTTATTTAATGTAATTCTACCGTGGACGGTAGAATTGCTTTTTGAATAGACTGCTTTTATACAATTCGGCCAACTGAAATAATCTTAAGTAAATTATGTGTTTCTCTCCTTACACCGAAAGAATTAGTTAAAACGACTTATGTCATAGAAAAATAACGGCGTTTAAGTCAATTTCAAGCGCGGTACATCTGGACAACTCTTAAAGCGTCAAGGCAACTCATGCCCACATGAATATACACGCGATTTTAGCTGTTGTCCACGTTAATCCCCTAGCCTGATTCCCTAAGGGAAAAAAACGGTTAGGTTGTTAAGTGAACTGCGAGCCTACAGCGCGTGAGCCGAGCGAGCGAAGCGAGCGTGACGCGGCAGCGTCCGGCGAAGCGCCACAACCGAACATTGTCATTTTACCCTAGTTGTTTTTTTTATTATTTATTAGGAAAACGAACAGAGTTAAATGTACAGAATACGTAAGATTAATAAACCACATAGCAAACATGCATTTAGCTCACAGTTAATATATAATAATTGCCGCTTATTCCCCTGGGTGATCGGGGTCAGGTGATTAACGTGGATAACGTGCTATTTTAGGACATATGCCAGTAGCTATTAGGTATAAAATGGCATGTACAATGAACACTGAAGTCGTATCGAATTTCAAGTACAGATAAGTTTTACCAAACTCCTGAGCTCGCAATTACTAAACTCTGGCGTGAATCCGGGCAACTTTTGTATTTATACCTAAGGATAATTGAATAAGTAAGTTTACGAATTGATTCAAAAGCTAGGTTTTTCTTTAGCAGCTCGGGATATAAAGTGGCTACCTATAATACATGGATTCGACAACGTTATTTTCAGGGTAAAGGTGAGTATTCATCAGAGCGATGGCGCGGAGTGTTTTGCGAGGAAATATCCACCAATATAAAAAGATCCGTTAGTTTGGGACTAGGTCGATTTGTGTAAGATTATCCATATTTATTTTATTATATTTATTTTAATTAAAAGGTGGACTCAATGCCGTCAGCATTCTCTATCAGTCAACTTTTCAGCAAAGCTGACATAATGATGATAAATTTGGGTAGTAACGCTATGATATTAAATCACACAATCATAACCGAAATAGCTAAATTTAATTCCGACTAATTTTGTGTCAATATGGCCATCATCCCCACTCATTAATCTTTGTAAGTATATCATAAACATTTATAGATCGCAGTATATTGTGGTGTTATTATCAATCCTCTACGAATGTCTCATACTAAAACCTCTAAACCACGGGTTGACGTGAAGTTTGGCCATAATTATTCCTAGCATTGCACTTCTGTATACCTGATAACAAAAACGTCGTAACCACCTTTCATTGTAATAAGAAACTAACAAGTAAGAACATAGAGCTCGAAATCCTTCTACATTGTAAACCTCGCATCGTTATCTCTAGAATGCGCGACACATTGCAGTTTCGCGAGTACAAATATCAAGATCCTTATTACCTGAGCGTTAAAGCCCAATTTTGGTAATCACAAGCTATGAATAGTAACATCCATATAATATTCTGAATGGTTACAAGTAGCATTCATATGCAGTCCTAATTAAAATCCTATTACGTTTCAGATAAAGTTGATTTTCACTCAAGCTGCAGTTAAAACCTTTACGCCAGATATGAACAAGAACAATAACTCAGTGAAGTTAGAATTTTCGACGCGACATAGTTCGCATTGAAGTATGCTCTACTTCCCCAGCAGAGTCACATTGTTGCAGCAGGAATTCTCACTCCATCAATAGGATTAAGTAACGGCAATAAATAGAAGAGCATAACTGACGTGCTCTTCCTACCAACATACGTCCATTTAGAACTGAACAGATCAACGTGTGTCTAGAAGAGGAAAATGCAGGTTTATTGGACAATAGGAGGAAATCGCTTTAGGAACGACGATAATAATGTTATATCCACGTTTATGCACTCCAAGTCTCGCTCGCGTCTTTTTACAGCGTCATGTCTGGGAAAAGTGGACTTTAAACGTCTGATAGGTAGATATTTTATGTGTTAGTGCTTGAGTGGTACAGTCAGCATCATAAGCAACTTTGCAATTGAAGACGTCAAAAGCCCTTATTGCCTGTTAATAAAGACTTTTGACGTCTTCGTTTGTGCAGTTACTTTTGATGCTGACTCTACTACACGTAAACACTGGATTCTAAACAGCATTTAATAGAAATATACATAAATAATTGAGTAATTACTCGTAATTATACTAAAAGTAAATCGCCAATAACTGGCCACCCTTAAATAACTGGCTCCCTCATATTAAAAATGAACTCTGTTCTCATATAAACACAATTCAATGTAGTATAACTTGGCCAGTTATTGAAGGGTGGCCAGTAATTATCACCTTATTCTAAACATGAATTCTATTATAGGTGAACAGAGTTAATTTTAGTATGAGGTGGCCAGTTATTGAACGGTGGCTAGTTATTGGCGATTTACCCTATATGATTCGACTACGATTATTTTATTTTATGAATGGGATAGCTGTCATTTCATAGACATACGACGAGTTGTTCTTTTGTGCAATAAAAATTAAATATTTGTGTAAATAACCAAGTAGTTGCATTACATACATGGTTCTACATAAATAAAACGAGGTCTACGAATTGGACGGACTATGGCTGAAGATGATGAGTTACATACGCTACGGCAGTTTATATTACAAATCGAATAATAAAATGTTTTGTAAAATACTTACTTAAGGCGGTGCATTGGAAATTATCGCGTGCTTAGAAACGCCGTTCTGACTAGATTAAGAAGCAATAAGGTCTGGTTTTCAGATATATAATTCTTGACTATATGATTGTTCATCTGATTTTATCGATACATGATTGCTTAAAATCTTCTCGATAGAAAAAAAATCCAAAGTTAGGTCTGTTTATTCCTTTTTTTACTCAGCCTACTCAAACGATACATTATTATACGACACAATCGAATTAATACGATAGTATTTTATCTCATCTAAAATCTCACTTTATGAAATTTAAATAAAACTTCACTAAGTTAGGTATTTATCGAAATTTGTCCAAAAAGGCCATTCCCGGAGAGTGTTACATCTCTTTTCCTCGTGCGCGGAAGGCATCAGCGTGTCTCTGTCTAGGGGGCGTGTTCAACTCAAATCAAGGCATCCCCTTAACACTGTCACCACCAGGAACCTAGTAGACGCCTACGCTGTAGCCGCCTTCCGCTACTTAGCCGGAAAATCACGGAACCGGCTACGAGCGTAGCGCGTAGCATATTTTGGCAGTGAATGTGCTACGATTGAGAATAAATTGAATATTAAAACTCGGGGAAAATTCACTTTCATGCCGTTAACGCTGCAGAGCCACCCTAAAACACGTCTTGTCATCAATATACCCGTACCCTCGAAAAATATCACACTAAATATCACAATAAAAATCCTGTCTTCAAAAGCGTTCAAACGTCACTCTCAATTTATCAATTTTACGCCATCTTTTTTCCACAGCTAATCTAATCGGTATAAAATACACCGAAATATTCGTTGGATAATATCGAAGCGCAATAAGCGGAGCGCGTACTGATGATACTCTCGATATGAGTGTTGAGTGTTTTGGCCGTCTTTTATTATAAAGAATTGAACCTTTATTATAAAGAGGAAAATTCTGTGAAATTGCAGCTTTGTAAGTTTGGTAATATCCGGAATCACATATCCTTTCATTTATTAGGTAGATTTCAAAAGGTCTTTGACCACTATAAAATACATCATCAGGGTCGATATTGGCCACAAGAGCCACGCGGACAACTAATAAGCCCTAAATCATAGACATAGACATCATTTATTGGTAACTAGCTTCTGCCCGCGACTCCGTCCGCGTGGAACTCGTTTATATCGCAGCTCGATACAAACTTTCACCCCCCATTTCACCCCCTTAGGGGATGATTTCGGGGATAAAAACTATCCTTTGTCCTTCCCCGGGACTCAAACTATCTCCATACCAAATTTCATCGCAATCGGTTCAGCGGTTTCAGCGTGAAGAGGTAACAGACAGACAGACAGACAGACACACTTTCGCATTTATAATATTAGTATGGAAGTATGGATAAGGTATTACAGGTCATTGTTTTCAATTGTACATTTATTTGTAGATTACATTAATAAGACTGTGACATTCCATTGTATGTATTATTTTTTTTTTTTTATGTTCTAAACATTCCTTAATACGATAAAAACATTGTTCAATAAGCCATTTTTTTTATTTAGCTTTAAAGGACGGAAGACTATTTGCTACCGTGATGCTGTCTGGCAAGTTGTTGTAAAAGATAGCACCCGCGACATGGATTGTCTTTGCTGTCTTATGGCCGTTTCCAATAATCAATCCACCGATAGTTTTCCTTACCAACAGTTACATTTTGACACATTATCTACGGGTAATCTGTCAAAATTTAACTGCCGGTAAGGAAAACTATTGGATTGATTATTGGAACCGGCCATTAGTCAGCTTATGGGGAATCGTTGTTAATTTGTGTGCGTTTCGAGTGACCCATACTGATCTAACGCCTCGCCTTTCATACAATGACATATTCTCCCTTGTATATACGGCTACTTGGAATATTAGTATATAGTGACGTAGGTACTTAACCAGTGAACTTAAAAACCACAGAATGCGAGCTCCTTACAAAATTCTACCCAAAATAAAACCCGGTATGCGCATGTTCGAACTAAACGGCTGCCTGGCATCGTTTTGACACCCCGCCCCCAACCCCGCATAATGGCAATGGTAGGTACCCATTCTGCGGGGCCATTTTGCGGCGCTACTTACTTGCGTTTTTTCGTTCTGTCTAACCAACGACAACGAAGGCAACGATAAAAACTGTCTCCGTCTACCTCGCTATATACCCCGCTCCATCCTATACGGTTATCTTGTATCGTATGACTTGGCCTATATATGTAAACGAGTATATACCCGTATTTGAAGGAGCAAATTGAACGCAAACGGGATCCAACGTGCCGATACTGTGTAATGGGGCAGAATCGACGATGGAATGGCATATTTTGGCGTTTCTAAAGGAAATCTACAAAGATTGGAAGGGCTTAGTCAAATGTCACGTCGAACAGCCACTTTGTAATATGTTATAAAAAGCAGTTCCCTTAGTTCTGTTGGCAGCTTGCTGTACAAGTAGATATATCCGTAAATTAAAATAGTTCGAGCTTTCAA
This sequence comes from Epinotia ramella, assembly GCA_947578815.1. Classification (NCBI taxonomy): domain Eukaryota; kingdom Metazoa; phylum Arthropoda; class Insecta; order Lepidoptera; family Tortricidae; genus Epinotia; species Epinotia ramella. The sequence goes on from OX388221.1 coordinate 3,129,101, forward strand.
ACATAATTACAATGCCATAATTTAGTGACATGAATACGTAGCAATAGTGAAACAATAGACATCCAGGGACAAATATTTGCCGAGAAATAAATGGACCCGTGCAATGCCGTCAAATGAAATTAAATACTCCTAAATATAATTAAATGATAAATTTCGTAGTTATGTAAACGATCGCTATATGAAAAGTGATATAAGATAACTGTATAACTGGTACTCATGTGAAATTTATATAATGAGATTGTATAAACTAAACGAAACATTATATGGCATGCAATAAAATGTAATGTAATAAAGATGTGTAAGAATGTAATATTAATTGACTTATATATTTTATTTATTATTTAACTTATGGTATACATACTCGTACTTCGCCAAAAAATATTTCCACTTGTAATAATCCTAAAATCCAAAGAATTACAATGTATAAATTCTTATAGATGAATGTTTGGTAAATCTCAAATAAGACCGTTATTATTTCGTGTAAGCCGATCAAAAGCTTCACTAGCAACCACGTACGACATGCACATAAATACGGAACAACCTATGTGTCTACATATCGAGGGCTTCATGCTAAAGGGGCGTATGAGCAATAATAGGGTTCTTGCTTATACGCCCCTTTAGCATGAAGCCCTCGATATGTTGAACATCCTACTTCCTTCTAATATTATAAATGCGAAATTTTGTATGTTTAGATGTTCGGATGTTTGTTACTCAATCACGCTTAAACGGCTCAACCGATTTGGATGAAAATTTGGACGAAGATAGTTTATAGCCCGGATTAAAATATAGGATAGTGTTTATCCCGGGTCCACGCAGACGAAGTCGCGGGCGGTAGCTAGTGTATGATATATGTTGAACACAAATCCTCCGGCGAAACGATGTCTATTTGAACACTCTTCAAAACAATAAGGACTGAACTATATACCAGAAAGTTCACATCGTAAAGTGGGAACGAAATGTTCCTTTCTTCTGTGAAACAAACGCAAGCAAAAGACTTGCTCCGAGTATAAAGAAGTTTATTGTTTTATTATACACTAGCTGCCGCCCGCGACTTCGTCTGCGTGGGCTCGGTATAAAAACTATCCTATGTTTTAATCTATGCTTTAAACTATATTCAAGCAAAATTTCATCCAAATCGGTTCAGCCGTTTAAGCGTGAAGGAGTAACAGACGTCCAAACATATAAACATCCAAACATCTAAACTTTGCCATTTATAATATTATACATAGTAGGAAGTACCTAGGATCAGCTCTGCATGAGGCCGGGACCATTGATCACGACATCCGAGCCCGAATCAGCGCGGCTTGGTCTAAATGGCGAGAGGTCACAGGAGTCATCTGCGATCGCAGAATACCACTTCGACTCAAAGGGCTAGTGTACAAGTGCGTCATACGACCAGTCCTATTATATGGCAGCGAGACGTGGCCAGTTCTTGGAAGGCACATTCAGGAGCTTCGCGTTACTGAAATGAAGATGTTGCGGTGGATGCGCGGCGTTACGAGTACATCCGTGGCAGCCTCGGAGTTCGTGACGTAGCGGATAAGCTCCAGGAATGTCGCCTTCGTTGGTTCGGTCACGTCTCTCGCAGGCCATCTGACTACGTAGGGAACAAATGCCTTGACCTAGTCCTCGACGGCCCTCGACCCCGCGGCAGACCTAAGAAGCGATGGCTGGATGTCGTGAAGGCCGACATGAGCAAAAACGGGCTCACATAAGAAGACGCCCAGGATCGTGCAAAGTGGAGGAAAGCGAGTAGGAAAGCGGACCCTGGCCAAGGCCGGGATAGCGCTAGGTAGAAGAAGATACATAGTAGGAAGTAGAATAGTAGGATACACGCATCGAATTTTCAATTGATGAAAAACGTATGAGAAATTGTGATTTCGTATTTTTTTTTTTTTTAATAGCTTAAATTGTGTCCCACTGCCAGCGGGCAAAAGCCTCCCCTTTTTTCCGCCACTCGTCTCGCTCCTCTGCTACTGTTCGCCAATCTGTGCAAAACGTATCAAGGTCGTCCCGCCATCTCCTTTTCGGTCTGCCTCTACCTCGGAAGCCATCTTGTGGAAGCCATTCGGCGGCTAATTTGGCCCATCGCTCCGCGTGCAACTGCAAAACTGGCATCGTGGATGTGGGTGCTAAGACCGCGAAGCTAAAGTGGGACTGGGCTGGACATGTCTGCCGGATTTCGTATACATCGAAGAATTCCAATACAGTTTTATGACATTGATAAAAGCCTGAGTAAAGTACATTTGTAGGTATCCTATCGCAATCACTATATATTTCACTTCCTACCTCTATTGTCCAAAATTTGATTTCGGCAAAAAGCCAACTGTCTTTAAGACCCCACTTTTGCTTTTTTTTTTAATACTTATCGTGTGTTTTTAGTTAGGTTAGGATTGTTTTATAGTAATTCTGAAAATGTCATGGCTTCAGAGAAAAATTACTTTTAGGACAAACGATACAGTTCGAATCAATTGAACGAAATCGAATCGTGGATTGTTGTGAGTGTGAATGAAATAGGTAAAATAGGTTTGTATCCAACATAGCCAACCTCAATCAGTTCCTTTCACAAAATAGTGTTTTCAAGATCTAAAAGCTATCTTAAATGATACCTCTGTCTTTGTATTCTTTGTGCACAGAAAACATCTCGGTGTCAAGGAAAACTGGAAGAAATATTCTCAATCTTTTCCTGTTTTAAGGAAATATTGTTACACTTTCTAAGAAATACGTAACGGTTATATACATTTGTATAAGCTTAGTATAAGTTAGGGGGTTCAATAAGTTCTCGGTATCGGCATGACTACGTGTTTTGATACTAATTTCTGATTATTGTTCATACTGTGCCGCTATACTTATTAAGATACTATATAAATAAATAAATCATCATCATCATATCAGCCAAAAGAGCCACAATGACCGGTCCTGCGCTACCCGTATCCAGCAGACTCCCGTGACCTTTAGCAGGTCAGTCCACTTTGTGGGGGAGCCTACCCACGCTCCCGCCAATAAATAAATAAATAAATAATTCATTTGTTTTTCTTAAATAGTTATACATATAATCAAAGATGATGATGGTATCTAGACCATATTCTGACGTCATTAAAACAGGAGAAAATATTTTTCTGGAATTTAAGGGGCGATACGTATGTTGGTAAAATTTTGTTGTTATATAATCTCGAATATTGATTTTAAAATATGATAAACGAAAATTAAACTTATAAATCACATATTTAAAGCAAAGCTCACCTAACAAAGTTCAAGACGGGTTTTACTGGTCGTTTTTCTAGAAATTTCATGGTCATGGTGACAAATATATGGGTCTAAATACTAAGGGAGATAATATACCATAATATCTAAATATGTAATTTGTCCTCCAAAATATGCAAACAAATTTTCAACCACTTGCCTATCACACAAAATGTATAAGTACTAATGAAATCTCGTATCCCAGCACTGAATTTATACTAAGATACGACCTTTACTGTACGAAACACGAATCTGTTGAAAGCTTTGTCCGACCTTCCATCTAAACATTAAAAGAAACCCGGAAAAGTCAGAGAAATTATCTTACAAACAACTCTTTCCTCGTTAAGTCCTTCTTAATCTTACCTTTATCTTTTAAAATACTGAACTGTAAAGGATTAAAACAATTTTCAATTCAAATCCCAGTCTATCAAAATTAGCAGTTTCCAAACAAAAGCCGTAAGTCAGGGAATCAGACTGTCTGCAAATCTTTAGGAGCAAGTTTTCGCAACCCTAGATAGCTAGGGTTGCTACTCGTATCGTCCTAGGAAAATTAGACCTTAGTAGATTACTACTTTGATATACTTCAAAGCCCAAATGGAATACTGAATTAATATCATTAACTTCTGTTAATGCTGATACAGATCTTATATCGAATGTGATGGTCATATTTTGCAATTTTGTTTTGTTTACATTAACTTAGTGACATTTAGTTTGTTAACCTTTAATATATAATTTTAAATTATTATTGTGTAAGATTATTACTATTGTAAATTACCGTTTCACATGTAAAAGTGCCCTTGTGGCCTATTTGCAGAATAAATAATTGATTTGGTTTGATTTGAAATGTCCCACGACTTCCATTCACCATCTTTCCAACCGCTGCGAAAGTTGAATTAGGATTTTCAAGGTATGTTCGCAAGACCGTTTCTTTCCGTTTTCTTTTTTTGCCCTGCATTTTAAATCAAAACAATACTTAACGTGAAATTATTATGCCAATGGATACATCAAAATGACACAAACTGAAGAATATAGTAAAAAAAAAAAAAACATTTACCAGCCAGTATTTCTAGTCCTTTGATTTGTTGATACGACACAACACCAGCTTTTTCCTTTATTTAGGCCATATTATAGCGCCGTGGTTCCCTAGCCTCTCCTTCCTTCTATATTTCCTTCCATGATGGCTTTAAAGAAGTTGTCGTGTTGTATCAAATGACCAACCATTTTTCCCCTTCTAGTGCTGATGGTGTCCAAGATTGCTAGCACGTCCTCATTCGTTATTATCTCCGTCCAGGTTATGCCTTCCATTATGTTGATACATTAGTATGTATTTATTAATAGGATTGTTTTCATATTTTGATGATAGATATTATGAGTAAGAATATTTATCGGTATTTACGTCGGCATTCCTGACGCGCTGTAACCGCAAAACCAATATGGTTTCGCACATAAGTTAATCTGTTATTAGAAACCATCGTGAGAGATTAATTTGATGTAATTAACAGTGAAAATACACATATTCAAAATTGAATTTAATAAAAGACAAAATAAACGATTAAGCGAAACGAAACTTCAGCGGGCGTGGCGTGGCTGCTATTTCATACCTTAACGCCGTCGATAAGACATCCCGTTCTGACAAGTTTACGAGTGCGAGACTGACGGATATCTTATCCACAACGATAAGTGGTAAATTTTAATTTCAACCATCTTAGGCCCGCAGAGCAAAGCTTCAACTTGTGTGCAGATTTGACACTTATAATTGATTTTAATAAAATGAAACAAAGTTATGGGAAAGTGACAACCCTAACAGAGCTGGAAGGGTAGGGGGAAGGGTTGAGCCGTCGATACGTTACCTGTGGGGAAAGGGACGATTTCGCGCTCGACCGGAACACTTTGTGTGTTTATTTTAATATCTAGAATACATTTAAACCCTCCTCTTTTGATGGCCTTTTCCACCCGGTTAAGAGTGTATTTCAAGAGATTTTGTCATCAGTTGTGACCTTTTACGTGAGTTATTGTTGCGAATTTGACTTTTTTGTGGTTTGCATTGTCTGGTTTTCATCCTGGTTTCTGAGTAAAAGTCAAAAAAGTTATCTGAATTATGTTCTGTTCAACCGTAACTGATTAGATTTTGATTGTTTTGGAATTTACCTATTACCTGTTCAGGGAGGGAAGTAATTGACAACTACCGGATTTAGTTTTGGGACTTACACCTATTAATTTTACCGAGTTTTGGCTGTTTGCATTTGTACCTCTTAACCGAGTCCTTGAACTGCGGTATTTTCTTTCGTAACGCTGGTAGACTTAAAAAACTGGTACTTTACTCAATGCATCCTAACGATTGAATTTAAACTTTCGTGAGTCATGATTAATATTATTCACGGTTGGCCGCGAGAATACTCACCCCGAAGAGGAACTTCCAAAAGGTTCGAAACATGTCGCCCATAGTGAGAATTAATACGTGAAATATAAGTATCATAACAACAACGTAGTACGGAATCTCATATATACGATATGTTACATATGATTTTCTTTAGGTACTTAAACTACACATTTAATTTGCCTTACATGACTGTGCATCGTAAGTATAGTCAGTCAGTCAGAAACAAATGTCGTGACTCGTCATTGACTTGCCGAACGCTAACTGACCTAAGTCCATTTATTTTACACGGGAATATATTACTTATTGCCTCATATTTACGTTTACCGTTAGCTTTTCGGTGAAGGAAAAACATCGTGAGGAAACCTGCATACATCTGCGAAGAAATTCATAAGGTGTATGTGAAGTCCCCAACCAGCACTGGGCCAGCGTGGGGACTACTGCCCGTTCCCTCTCACCCGTGAGAGGAGGCCTGTGCCCAGCAGTGGGACGGTTATAGGCCGATATATTTTACCGTTTCTCTAAGTTGATTATCATAATCATCATCTTTATCAGCCTGTAATCGCCCACTGCTGAGCATAAGCCTCTCTTCAAGCACGCCAGTTGTCCCGATCCCGTGCTAGTCTCATCCAGAAATGATCTGCGGTCTTTTTGACGTCATCAACCCATCGAGCTGGTGGACGACCGATGTTTCTTTTTCCTGCAAGTGGCCACCAATCCGTTAACGTTTTGGTCCACCTACCTTCACGCTGCCTGGCAATAAGTCCTGCCCAACTCCACTTTAGTGCGACATGGATTTCAATATTCCTCACTCGGTCTTGTAGGTTAAGGGGATGCCTTGATTTGAATCGAACACGCCCCCTAGACAAAGACAACCCTTATGCCTTCCGCGCACGAGAAAAAGAGATGTAACTCTCTTCGGGAATGGCGCGCTCCACAAGATAAGCTGATTATAAGAAGTTGCAATGTTGATTATATCATATAATAATATTAATAATACATTGTTTAAGTTGGCTCAGGTAAAAAATAAAGACTCAAAGACTTATTTTATACTTATTTTTTTCGATCGTGTTTTGGCTTCTAACAAACAACAAAATATATCATCAAGATTAATAGTAATCCGCATTTTTTTTACCAAGTTGAGGAGGTTCAAATTCAAATTCATGCTCTTAATATTATGAAATGGCTCAGACTTGCCAGCACTAGGTATTATAAATGAGCACTAGATCCTTGAACAACATCGTCTGTCAACTACACAGACCTGTCCTAATCAAACAGTCTATTGTTCGACCGTCTGAGCATTAATATCTTCTAGACATAAATATATTATTCTGAAACAAGGAGCCTTGAGTTTACTGAATCGTTTATTACCAGAATAGCCAAGTTAAGTTATACTCGTCAATATTATAATAATAACAACTCGTTTTTAATGAACCAAAGACGAAAATGGTTTATCTTTTTGCGATCCTTTTCGGTCTACCTTAAGAGTCCGCAGTAAGCTCGGCCGAATTTCACCTTCCCACACAAACGGAGTTTCGTTCTCATTTTAAAACTACGTGTTGGATTGCGACGAAACTTTGCATATACAATGACATGAGGTATATCTGTCTGTAATTAGTTTCTGTGGTTCCAGTTTATAAAACAAACAAAATACAGCAAAAACAAGTTTTGTATGAAAAACTTAAATTCACTGTATTTTTTACTATGGTGTCTGAAGCTACATAAACTAATTACAGACCTGGATATACCTCATGTCATTGTACATGCAAAGTTTCGTAACAATCCAACACGTAGTTTTGAAATGAGAGCGTAACTACGTTTGTATGGAGAATCGAGCTTACTGCGGACTCTTAAATATAGGTACTTATTTTGGATATTTGAATTACTAATTGAAGTCGTTTTTGCTCGACTACGGTAGAGCCGAACTGCCGAAAGGAAGGGATACGATTTTAGCAGTCTATATTTGTATTAACGAGTGTTCCCTGTAGTGTCGATACTAAACGGATATTAATAAATGTGGTATCAATTGATGCGAAATTATTATTCGGGTGACATAGGCTATCTGTTGTAAGTTTTTTTTTTTTCAGTTAGCTTCCGTAGACGGAGGCAGTATTTTTGAAAGTTTTATTCTTGTAAGAAGCATTTATTTAAATTGTGTGTAAAAATGTAAGCTGTCCTTTAAAATGTAAACTTTTGTACAGACTTGAGCTTGCGACCTTCTCGCGCAACAGATCCTCGGTACTTTTTTTTAGATTAAACTTAGTTTTTATTTAATTTAGTAAATGTAAAGTATCAACCTGTATACAGGCCGTCCCAAACTTATGGGACATGAAGGGGAAGTAGTAACTTAAATATCGTAGATAGTGAATTTTGCTCAAAAAAGACTTTATGTTATTTTTAAAAGTTAGTAATTCTGCATTCATAGATTTTCTAAAAATTACTTGCTTCGTCTGGGAATCGAACCGACTCAAATGTCACAAGTTTGGGACGTCCTGTATACATTACCTAGTAAAGATGACTAGTGTTTTTATTTTCAGAAAACGTCCTGTGTATTTCGGAAATCTTTATCAGGACAAAGTTTTTCTTATGTTATCAGTCGAAACACTCATAGCCGTCCCCTAACTGTTGCCTTTAGTTGGTATTTTAGTGCGACCGTGACCTTTGCGTGACTGTATGAAGATGGACGAGCTAAATATCGATGTCTTCAGTTGTAGGACCTAAGTGATCGGATCGCATTGCAAAGTTTTGTGGCAGAGCACGCTTCGAAAAGTTTCTTCCTATACTTACTTCTTATTGTCAAACGCTCGCTGCACGCGGGTCATAAAATGTGCGACACCTCTGTTGTACTTACCTGCCGTGATGGGTGCAAAAGAAAGCGCAACAGAGGTGCCCTGTTCCCACATCTTATGGCCTCACGCAGCAAGCGTTTTATAATAGTATTGAGCCTTTTCAGGCCTCTTGGCGTTTAGTTTCCAGGCCAGCAGTTGAAAAATGGTAACTTGAAAAATAGAGCAATTTTGTTTAACATCGTCAGTTAGAAACTTTATACGTAGCGGGGTAATATACACAACTGCTCATCTGATTTCAAAAATAGTTTCACCAGTGTACAGAATGTACCTTCAAGGGAGGTCATATTTTATACCGCCGCTTTGCTTGCGTTATTTTTAATACGCGGATGGAGCCACGCGCACCTAGTAGATAGGTGGCTCTACTTTATTAGGTACTGAATGATTTCTCTTTTCATTAGTAATTGTATCAGTGTAGTGTAATTATTAATGTATCCTAATTCTTAATGGTTGGTCTTGTAATTAACTTAAATTGGAATCTTCAAATGCCTACTAATTAAATACCAACACAATTAACTCTCGTCTAGACGATTTTTTCATGAACCTTGAAATATGATAATACATCCTAGTTTTTCTCATTAATTAAAATATACAAAGTTACTCCGCAATTAAGCTTCAAAGGAACCGACGCATAATAAAGTATAAATTGCTGTTCCTTTTAAGCTCAGCACAAATATCTCAAATTCCATTCCATCCGTCTAAAACAATCTTAATCACTTTTACTCGCATACGACACATTTTCAAATATTAATACGTAATTTCTCTCATCCCACAAACTTCACCAGCGACACCAATGCGAGTCAAGACCCCTTTAAGATACGAGATGTCTGGCGTTTGGAAGGATAATACATGACAGATATCAGGATGTCGTTACAGCGATATGTAGCGCGATAAACCAACGACTTCCGAAATTGCACGGGTATGCTGAGTGACTTGGAAAAGAAAGGACTTAACGTTGTACTAGTTTGAAAGACGGTTTGACATTAGGGCAGGCAGAGTCAAAGCCCTAGCTCATGCTTGAAAGAGTTCTTAAGGAAATAATTTAAAGGTTTATTTATATGTTTATTGGATGGGTAAGGGTGCCTTGTTAATGTATATTTCGTTCGAGTTTTATTTATATGAATCGTCTTTGAATAGGGTTTTTATAACAATGAGTTTGATATACTGTGAGAAGGGTAAATTATGAATAGAGTTGCCGCAATTGAGGTTTTTATACTGAAAAGTGATAAATTAAGAGAAATTTTAGATTATAATTGGTAAATTAAGGCAACGAAACGAGATAAATTACTAAATGAGGTATCAGACACGGATGACGTATGTCTGTCGGTTTTGCTATAAATTATAATATATTAATATTTTAATTCTTCTCTTCTTATTTAAGTGCGAGGCTCTTCTCGGTGGAGTAATTTCCAACTTATTCTGCATTCCGCCTTTCTTTTTATTAATCGACCGATTAATATTTAAATTAATCGACGATAATTTAGGAGACATGAGCGTTACAATGTGGGCATCATCATCATATCAGCCGACAGATGTCCACTGCTGGACATAGGCCTCCCCCAAAGAGTGCCAAAGTGACCGGTTTTGCGCCACCCGCATCCAGCGGACTCCCGCAACCTTTACCAGGTCATCAGTCCACCTTGTGGGGGGGCTACCCACGCCGCGCCTTCCGGTACGTGGTCGCCACTCGAGAACCTGCAATGAGTCCGTTTGTAGACAATAGGCTTGCGACCTAAGGTTTATTTACGATGCCCTTTGACCCAGTGTTTGGAAAGGAACAAATGTTAGTAGTTGGGTATTTATGTTCTTTAATTCTTTAACTACAATTAAAAAACATAAATACCCAAAAAATCAGTTAAAGATGGACCTCGCTGGCGGCAGCCGAAACGCTTCATAGTAATTGACGTAAAAGTATGAAGTCTCACTTTGCAATTTGTACTAATCGTTGTATGGAAAATCAAGTAAATTGCTATTACGGTCGCGAAATACTGGGTTGAGTTCCATAGTCGTACAAATTTGTCTCTATTTTTATACAAATAATAAGATATCCTTACGCAAAATCGTAAGGATTCTATTGGTATCTTTAAAATTACTTTTTGAAAATAAAAAAAAGCATATTTTCAAAACTTTCAAGTTCAATATCTTTTTATGATATGAATATGGTAATTTATTCTTTATTACAATAATTTGATGATTTACTATCCATTTAGCGACACTGCGTTATGGATTTGTACACGACGCAACTACCCTATTGTGTACAAAACACGGGCGGTAATAAATAAATAAATAAATATTAGGGGATAATCTTACACAAATCGACCTAGTCCCATAGTAAGCTCAATAAGGCTTGTGTCATGGGTACTAGACGACGATATATATAATAGATAGAAATACTTAAATACATAGAAAACATCCATGACTCAGAAACAAATATTCATGCTCATCACACAAATATTTGCCCTTACCGGGATTCGAACCCAGGACCTTCAGCTTCGTAGGCAGCGTCACTACCCACTAGGCTAACCGGTCGTCAATAATACTAATAATAAAATCCTCTGACTGAATGTTTATTCCCCTCGCCTTCGTCTCTAGCCACCAACATACTACGTTATAATGGGTATAGCGTAAACTACCACATGAAATTAATTATTATTATTTTCTGCTTTAAAAACGTTAAAGTGGAAGCCGGAATAGCTAGTTCATTCAATAATTTAAAATATTTCCCAAGTCATATAAATTTTAAACTTCAACGAAAACACAATTACTTAGAGTTAAAAAATAGACGTAATCGTCGTTGTTTTATTGCAAACGCAAACGTAGAATAAAATTCAAGCCAATTCAAAATGGCAGGTGGCATTGAAATAAAACTTGGATTTTATCGGGCGGTTAAATGCTCATAGCTCGATTTTAGTTTTATTTGAAATTCAAAAAGAGAACGTTTGCGGTTTAAATAGTGCGGTCCGTTGCAATTAAGCGATGTTGCACAAACAACTCTGCTTTAAATTTTAAAACGATTATTCAAAAAAATTGCAACTAGCAATTTCATTACAATGCCATCTGATTAGTAATATCATTTTGGTTCATCATATTCATCATCATCGTCATAACGACCTAAAGACGTCCACTGCTGGACATAGGCCTCCCCCAAAAAGTGCCAAAGTGACCGGTCCTGCGCCACCCGCATCCAACGGACTCCCGCGACCTTTACCAGGTCATCAGTCCACCTTGTGGGGGCCTAAATTAGTAAAATTTTTACCTTTCAAAATAAATAGCACAGTCTACACTAACAGATAAAACGCCGACACTACAAACAAACACAGCTAAGTCTAGTTATAGTCCATTCATCTTTACGTGTCCTATCATGTAAACAATCACTTCTCGAAGATATTATCACACTGTTCTCTGAGGTTACACAACAATCATTACATAAAAAGTTGTCGTATTATACTTATAGAAACTCACAAAGTATTGAAATCAACCAAATAACCACTGAAAAATATCAGTTTTCATAGGAGTTTCTTCAATAATCGACGTTACCAACGAATAACCTCATAAATATCTGACATAACGATGTCTAGATTGTCTATGAATCACAGTTCATGTATACTTTATCGTCATTTCCAATCACTAGTCATTGACTAAGATCATCTTTGACGCCTAGTTTGTTTATATGATAGGACACGTAAGGATGGCTTTATAGGGTCGACAACGTTTGCATGTCATCATCGTGGTACAGTCCACTCCACTCAGGTCAGTTCAAATATGTGTTTACACTTGTTCCCTTATTCTATTGCAGTAGCGGAGCGCCCATACAAACTGATTTCCACGGGCTTGCCTAAAAACGGAAGCCTATATATACTCGAAACTCGTTTATAACTTTTTGTGTTGCGGATTGCCCATCGAAAATCTTCACTGTATTTATGTATGTAAATACTTTATGTAAAAATACAGACAAAATAGGTTAAAACGGTACAAAGGCGCACTTATCCCTGTAAGATCTCTTCCAGTTAGTACTTAGAACCTTTCAGCGATTGAGGGGAGATGAGGAACAGAAAGACAGACAAACACGTGTACTCGTACAGAGACGTATTCTGACTGTTCCATTTATAATAAGGAAAAAACTATACACAGATCTTTGTCGTAGCTGAGGTAGTATGGTGGTAGGTGAGCAAAAGGCGGGTTCAGCGGAATTGGCAAGATACCTCGTTATGTTTAAACACACTCAACTTAAAGTAGATTTCCTCGTTCCGACCCAAATCTACAAAGGTTCAATCGCATAAATGTATAATTCACAAGCTGAAACCGAATGTGTCGTCCATGCCTTAAATATTACATTCGGAAACCCGTCGGTACTATTCGTAGAAGATATGAAATATAGGATACGGCCGTAAAACACCGTCTCCTGTGCTATAAAATGTGTCTAGCTTACTACTCTTACTAGCAGATGAATGAGCTTGAGGTCAATCTACATCGACACTTCACATTCAAAAACATACTTGGGCCATTTTACGGGAAGTTTCGAAAGTGCTCTCGATTCTGACTAGAAAAAACCCGATTTAAATATCAAAATTAAAAAAAAAAGTCGAGTGTACAACTTTCCGTAAAATGGCCCACTTCAGACTCCGTATCATGGTCGGCCTTATCACGCGATAAGTGGCAAGATAGAGCGTCAGTCTCGTTCTATCGAACGGTGTCAGCCAGTGACGGACGCTCTATCTTGTCACTTATCGCCTGACAAGGCCGACCATGATATGGGGCCTGAAATCAGAAATGTTAGTTGCTCAGACAGTTGTTACCGTAATATAATAATAGTACGCAAACTGTATCTAGCCTGCGAGCAGGTGAGCAAATCATTGGAATATTTAATGTCACAAATATTATAACAACTACAATTTCATGACAAACATACAAATGTTAAATTTTATGAATGTATCTACATAAAATGGTAGATTGCGTAACGGTTCGTACGCAACGTAAGTTGGGTAGATACAAAATGTAACTTTTTGTATATGAAAAGTTCTCCTAACACTAGTTTGAAAACTTACGCGAGCACTCATCTAAAGGTAGACAGCAAATGAAATAAGATTTTCAGTGGCAATTCCAGCAATAAGTTTACCATGGAATCAAATTTAATTTTTTTTTTTTTCTATAACGGGTAGTATGGGGGGGGGGCTCCCAAGACATGACGTCATAGTATGTAGCTGTCAATTAGTTAATGCCATTTTATATCCTCATTTGTATTTTGTTGCACTCTAATTTGTAGGTGGAGGATTTGGTCCATGGAGACATTTAAATCCTTCCAATAAGTGATTCGAAAGATTATGTGAACAAAATAGGATGTTACTCTATTGATATCACATTGCAAAAAAAAGTCATGTCAAATTGCTCTCCTGGATTCGACAAAGGACACAGCCAATCCGAGCCTGTCAAAGTTTTATTAATGGGCCTGAAATATGTTTTATGGCTGGAAAGAGAGATGTAGGAAAAGGCACTTTTACTAAAGTAGTTTGGAGAGCAAAAGTGTACAATGTTGTTTGGATGTATTCGGAAATGATTTGCGTAAGTAGGGATATTTATGTCTGTAAATATGTGTTCTTAAGAATTCTACATTTAATATATCACTCATCTCATAACCAAATGACAATAGTAAATGAGGTTGTCCTAACAAACTAGCACACGTATTCGTTACCAATCCTCAATTATAATATTTTGATGCCATCCTCGGGGTACAGTCTACCTCATGAGTAGCTAGCTGAACACCTTGATTCCTTGTAGTTTTTACCCGTTTGACAGAATTTGATGGAATAAATTGAATAGACAGGCACTCCCGGACGCTAGTCACAACTAGCCAGAACGCTAGCCTGCACTATCAAAGGCAGAAATACTAAAACTTCTTTGTGCGCCGCATCACTGATAATTTGATTTCGCTGACGCGACAGGATTCGGAATGCTCGTTGTTGACGTGCCAGCATTGCAATGTTGCTTTGAGCGTTAACTTTTTTATTTAGTCAGTCATTTTTAGGGGTTCCATACCTTAAAAGGAAAAAACGGAACCCTTATAAGATCACTTTGGTGTCCGTCCGTCTGTCTTTCTGTCTGTCAAGACTTTCCCTTTTGTAAAGTACCGCATTTATTTCCCAAATTTCCAGCTAAATATCGAAATCCCAATCAGCGCTATCGCGGCTCATTAAGCAGCCACGGATGACAAGTTAATTAACACGCAAACAAAGCCGAATGTTCGGCCGGCCGAACTATTTGCAGTGTGCATGTGTGTGGAGGTCGGTTAGAGACTCGCGGTTTGCATTCAAGTGATGAAAAACCTAAATGAAATAACTGTACCGTAAATGCGGGTTACATTGGCCCTGAGGGGGTAACTTTGCCCCTCGCGAATTACTCTGTCCAACGTGTTTTTATGCACTTGAACACAGTCAAATATCCATGTTGTTAGTTTCAGCTAACTCTTCATGTTTTTACCTTTTTGAGCTACATTGGTATATTTGGTTTACACATGGGCCAAAAAAAAAACTTTCATTGGGTCAAAGTAACCCACCTACGGTATTTTAAAGGATTTTTTAACAGTGAAAAGGTAGCGATGAGTTGGAAAATAACAAGAAGTAAAGCCTGTTTCTTTAATAAATATGTTAGTACTAGCGTCAATCAATGAGACAGAAAAAACACGTACATTTTAAAACTGTATAGAGAGTGGACAAAACAGCCCAGTAAGAAACGTTGCTTGTGATAAACCTCAACAAAATGAGGCGACAGGTAGGTTGAAATTAAATTAAATTATGAAATATTTAAGATGGTAAGCATTGGAAATAATTTGGTCATGAAACATTTAACAAGACATTAAGCTTATTTGATGATGTTTGAGTTTGACACTTTCACTGCCTGGAACCACCTAGTTTCCCACGCTACGCTAGGGTGGTACTTAAAAATCGAAAAGTTGAAATTTCATTGAGCCCTCTTATATTGTTCTGATACGTGAAAAAATAACGTATGTTTTTTATTTTTATTTTTGGATAAGATTTAGGGGTTGCGACAGAATTTTTAAACTTTTTAAGACTTGCATTTCTTCATACTAAGATTTTTTAAATTAATATTATGACGTTGACTCAAAATATCAATTTTAAAGTTAAAATTAAAGCAATACAAACACAATGCCAGCAAAACCTAGCAGTCATGTGGGTTTCATCCACGGCCGCGGAACGTAATGTAGCCTGCCATAAAGAACGCGAACAGAATGAAATGCGACATTGAAGTGGCAAATTAACCCCTGTGTGCAGTACAGTAAAGCGTTAATACGCACGATGTATAGAGGTTTGATTGGCCAGCAATTATGCCAGAGGTTACGAGTTTATAATAATTAGCAGCGATACAAATCCTGATTTATCATTATGAATATAAACTATTTGGGTCGATTTTCAATTTTTACAGTTACTCTAGCCGAGCCGCGCGACTTTCAATCTCGGTTTTTCATAAAACCTTTGTACGAAAATGATATTTAACAGTGGCTTTTCGGTGGAGGAAAAGATCGTAAAGAAACTGGTCTGATCTCAATAAGGAGTAGTTTTACATTTTTAAATAAAGGAAAAATTGAAAATTTTAACACGTTCCCTGTGCATGCGACATATGTGTTACACTTCGAGGTATCAACGATACGTGAGTGCGTCATATGTGCCGCACGACCCCATATAAACTTAAGGCTTGATCAAAATTTGCACGTATGAGCTGGACCAATACTATTTGCTTGCACGTATAGCCCATGAAATGTATAACAAGAAGCACGAATGACCGGAGGAGATTTTAAGTAATGTTGCCAGGTTGGACTGTCAAAATAAAACACAATTTACACTTGGTCGATACAATACAATACAATACAAATACTCTTTATTGCACACCTCACACAAACAAAGCAGTTAAAAAGAAAAAATGATTGGCTCGCATTTCTGTCAAATATTATTTAAATAAATAAATAATCAAATCAATATTGTCGAAAATATACCCCATGATCAACATATTTAGTAATTCAGGCACAAATAAAATTATCAATGGCACACATTGAAACAACGTAAGCACAATGCTTTTTCACACATCAAACATTCCGTGTCCGTTAATTTTGTTCTTTTACGAACTTCTGAGGGTGTGCTACCTTGTTCAGTCATCATTTTGTAGCAACCAGTACAACGTTATCTGCGTATTTTGCCATCATGTCGGCGTCGGATTTTAGTCAATTCATGGCGGGGGTGAGACAAGTTAGATCGAGTGGTTGCATCAACTGAAGGCTCAGCATTTTCAATGCCCAGAAGTCGAGTGATAATAATTTCATGACCTATCAGCATAGACATTTTTTAATTGGAATAAGGTCCTTGTAGATTAAAATTGCGTTTACAACCGCAACCGACATCAAATCAGCCGCAATTTTTTTATACCAAAAGCAAGTCTTTCGTAGTACGAGTATACACATTGGAAGCACGATACAATATTTACAAACTTTTTATAACTTTTTACGTCATAAACTCCACCTAAACCACAGATAACCGATCAAGATACCTGTCAAAACAGCTGTCAACGTGCGTGCTACATATATGCACCATGCAACCAAGGACTAGTACGTGTGTGTATCACATGTATAGCACGAGGCAAGGAGAGCCGTACGTGCGTGTAACACATGTGTTGCACTGTGAAAAAATTAGAATTTGGGAAAATGGGTTTCCAGAATGATTTCATTCCTCATAATGTGGGTATTTTATACCAATACCTACTAGATATGAAAAAAAAAAATTTGCACGTAGGAGTAAATTTCGATCTTCCAGCGACCACAGGCATTCATGGCCAGAGTTGGGCACTCAAGAATAAAATCATTATTTGAATAAGAATACGCATGAATAAAATCATGTTGATTTTATTCCCGTCAAAGTTATTCAAATAATTTCACCGTGAATAATTCTTATGTTAGAAAATTGAATAAAGTTAACTTATTCTTATTCAAATAAATCTAATCATGATTTTTTATTTTAACTAATATACCATGAATAATATATGAATGTAGTTCGGACGGATACTCGGGGATAAACATGACGCAATTGGTAATTTTGGTATCGGTATAGAGGCACTAGTACGTATAGAATCTTGAATGTAGTGTAATTTATACCTATTGTATATGTCTGTGGATCGTGGAACTCCTGAATGGCTACTTGTATAGCCCTCGAGATTGGGCTCATTTGGTTTTTTTTGACGAGTTCTATGCATTATACTTGGTGATGATGGTCTGATGATAGAGTGAGGAGGTGGATAGTGGAACTCCTCAATGGCTAATTGTATAGCCCTCGAGTTTGGGCTCATTTGGTTTGTTTTGACGAGATCTATGCATCATACTTGGTGATGATGGTCTGATGATGGAGTGAGGAGGTGGATAGTGGAACTCCTCAATGGCTACTTATATACCCCTCGAGTTTGGGCTCATTTGGTTTGTTTTGACGAGTTCTATGCATTATAGTTGGTGATGATGGTCTGATGATGGAGTGAGGAGGTGGATAGTGGAACTCCTCAATGGCTAATTGTATAGCCCTCGAGTTTGGGCTCATTTGGTTTGTTTTGACGAGTTCTATGCATTATAGTTGGTGATGATGGTCTGATGATGGAGTGAGGAGGTGGATAGTGGAACTCCTCAATGGCTAATTGTATAGCCCTTGAGTTTGGGCTCATTTGGTTTGTTTTGACGAGTTCTATGCATCATACTTGGTGATGATGGTCTGATGATGGAGTGAGGAGGTGGATAGTGGAACTCCTCAATGGCTACTTGTATAGCCCTCGAGTTTGGGCTCATTTGGTTTGTTTTGACAAGTTCTATGCATTATACTTGGTGATGATGGTCTGATGACGGAGTGAGGAGGTGGTTAGTAGAACTCCTCAATGGCTACTTGTATAACCCTCGAGTTTGGGCTCATTTGGTTTGTTTTGACGTGTTCTATGCATTATACTTGGTGATGATGGTCTGATGATGAGGTGAGGAGGTGGTTAATGGACCTCCTTAATGGCTACTTGTATAGCCCTCGAGATTGGGCTCATTTGGTTTGTTTTGATGAGTTCTTTGCATTATACTTGGTGAGGAATGAGGATTGGTCTGTTGGTCTTGACAGAGTCAGAAGGTGGATAGTGGAACTCCTCAATAGCTCTTGTATAGCCCTTGAGTTTAGGTTTATATGTTTTTTTTACAAGTTCTATACAAGTACACTTGGTGACGATGATCTTGTATAAATAACTTTACTCTCTCTCTTTCACACCTACAGAGAGCAAAAGAGATAATAAATGACGGCAGGTAAAACAATAACCCTTGCTTTACCTGCGCTTATCACTATCTTCGCAGATGGGCGCAGCGATGTCCTTCGGTTTACTTTCACAAAACTTATACTAATAGTGTACTATTTATTTGAGGTCGACGCAGCATAAATACTTAATATTAGTCTACCTCTGAAGCATTTAAATTTTTTATTAATTACATATTTCAGATAACTAATTT
Source organism: Epinotia ramella (assembly GCA_947578815.1). Lineage (NCBI taxonomy): Eukaryota > Metazoa > Arthropoda > Insecta > Lepidoptera > Tortricidae > Epinotia > Epinotia ramella. The sequence continues at coordinate 3,148,089 of OX388221.1, forward strand.
AAATTGAGATTATAAAGTAAAATGTATGCAAATCTATGCAAAAACCTGTGTAGTAAAAAAAAATATCTAATATAAGATTAATTTCCATACCTCAGTATAAATATTATGTAGGGCTCTGGATATCCGTGATACACACCGACCCGTACCGTGACCGAACCCTACGTGTTCTTAACCCCGGCGGTACTAAGATCACGAATTTCACGAACAGGACCGGTACGTAGCCCGTACCTGCGTTCGCGTCCGGATTCACGTGACACGCCAAGATACGTAACCCGTACCTGCGTTCGTCTGCACCGGTCGGAACGATACACCCGGGCCGCCGCCACGCCAGTTGGAGTTAAAATTAAAACAAATAAGGACTATTAATGAATTACTCATTATTACTTAATACGGGACGAACGGGTTTTTTCTATGTGGTTTTTTGTTTAAAATTTATTTTTTGCGTCGATTCAGTTATAATGGTTAGATATTTAAGTAATTATATATTTAAGCGTTATTCTGTTTTCTGTATAACCGGCTATTGTGATTTTAATCCAAGCTAGCGACGATGCAAAATTCTCTAGTGCCATTAGTTATACTTATATTTATTATACAATTAAAAGACTGCGACGTATAGCGTTATAATATCAGTAATCAGTTATCGTTAAATTAAGAGTAGAATAAAAAAAAATGAATATACAAGTTTATTATCTAAGGATATAACATAGCCAAAATGTTAACACGCAAGGCAATCCTACTAAAGAAACAAAAGAGCAAATTTCTGCGAATCTTCGGTACGTATGATGACGGTAAATCCAGGCAAACAACACGTGCATGGACTAAACAAGAAAACAACAAACAAAAAAGTACACAGCTGCAGTTGATTATCGGTTTCGGCACATTACAAAGTAGATAGTGACATATTTTTGTTCGACTGCTTAACAAGGTAAAAAAAGTTTTTCGTTAAATGTCTTGTCGCTATATAGAGTTTAATTACACTACACCTAAAAATATTCTTCTATGAAAGTAAAAAACAAAAGCCGCAGACTTGGTGACATTTTATTTTGCATCTCTATATAAATATTTTATTCAATAATTTGAGTTCTCTCAAGGTTTAAAAATTATTGAGTCATTCATTGTAATTTACCTACCAGGGTGGTATTTTTGTAGGTAAGTGGAGTTGCACGTGCAGAATTGCAGATAACGATGCGAAAGGTTTGCGAACGACGTAATTAAACAAACAATACTCATAAGTAGCTTTCGGCTTTACCTGGTATACCACCGTTTTGTTCATGAAGTTCAAAGAAGTGACCGCGCTTTGTTTTACAAATAAGCGGGATTTTTTATTCGAATCTGGAGGGGACAGTTTAGAATTCTTAACTCGTTGTGATTATCCATTAGTCACCACTACACACACTTCTGTTATTTTAGCCCCCGTTTAATTGCTGTATTACCTATTGATTATATTTAATGTTGGTTTCCTTTTATTTACTACTCACTAAATATTTAAAAGTCCATGTTCTTAAAAATAAAAGAATGAAACGGAATAAAGAGCTACGAATAAGAACTGACGATATATTTTTATTCGTCGTCTTTAGAGACACTGCATCTTATCTTCACTCAACGTCGCTGGCGGACCGGATCCGCGTGTACTTAAGGTACGTGAACCCGTGACACGGATCTACACAGGTACACGTGACTTAATTACACGAAGCCGAATTTCACGTGCCGAACGGGCCATAAAACCGTTGCTGTATAACACGAAAACGGGCGCACGGCTACTTGTACACGAAACACGGACACGACCGCGAGCCCTAAGTATAAATACGGATAAACCTAAACTCGAGGGGTATACAAGAAGCCATTGAGGAGTTCCTCTATCCACCTCCTGACGCCTAATGTATAGAACTCGCCAAAACAAACCAAATGAGCCCAAACTCGTGGGGTATACAAGTAGCCATTGAGGAGTTCCTCTACCCACCTCCTCACTCCATCATCAGACCATCATCACCAAGTATAATGTATAGAACTCGCCAAAACAAACCAAATGAGCCCAAACTCGAAGGATATACAAGTAGCCATTGAGGAGTTCCACTATTTACCTCCTGACTCCATCATCAGACCATCGTCACCAAGTATAATGTATAGAACTCGACAAAACAAACCGAATAAGCCCAAACTCGAGAGGTATACAAGTAGCCATTGAGGAGTTCCTATATCCACCTCCTCATTCCATCATCAGACCATCATCACCAAGTATAATGTATAGAACTAGACAAAACAAACCAAATGAGCCCAAACTCGAGGGGTATACAAGTAGCCATTGAGGAGTTCCTCTATCCACCTCCTCACTCCATCATCAGACCATCATCACCAAGTATAATGTATAGAACTCGACAAAACAAACCAAATGAGTCCAAACTCGAAGGATATACAAGTAGCCATTGAGGAGTTCCACTATCCACCTCCTGACTCCATCATCAGACCATCGTCACCAAGTATAATGTATAGAACTCGACAAAACAAAGCGAATGAGCCCAAACTCGAGGGGTATACAAGTAGCCATTGAGGAGTTCCTCTATCCACCTCTTCACTCCATCATCAGACCATAATCACCACGTATAATGTATAGAACTCGCCAAAACAAACCAAATGAGCCCAAACTCGAAGGATATACAAGTAGCTATCGAGGAGTTCCACTATCCACCTCCTGACTCCATCATCAGACCATCGTCACCAAGTATAATGTATTGTATATAACTCGTCAAAACAAACCAAGTAAACCCAAACTTATCATAAAATCCATTTGTCTGTAAATCAACTCACAAAATTTTACCGACGATACCAACAAATTAACTTTATTTGAATAACGTTTTATTTAAATAAAATGTTAGTTAGAATAACCCCATTTGTGGAATAATTAGTCCGTATTTTATTCTTATTTAAAATAAAAGTAGCATGATTTATTCACCTTCATGTTATTCTAAATAACGGGCGCAAGAATTATTCTTATTCAAATCAATTTGAATAAGAATAAAAATTCTGTTCTTATTCTTATTCTTATTCAAATAAAAATTTGCCCAACTCTGTTCATGGCCCGTCGCTACTAACTAACTGAGCTATTTGAACAATCCGGTTCGGGCACCAAATTCTTCAATCAGTTCCTTCGTACAACGCCTTAGGGAGGCGTGTAGCGACATCTACCAGAAGACTTAGGCTTCTTAACGGCACCAACGTCTCAAATTATATTGAGAAATCGTCATTAACGATGCGCCACCCCATACTAAATTAATTTTGTACTAAGCAGTTACGCTGATAACGAAATTATACATTTTTAAATAAAGGAAAAATTTAATGCTCCGAGCCGGATTCGAACCGGCGACCACAGGCATTCATGGCCCGTCGCTACTAACCAACTGAGCTATCGGAACAATCCGGTTCGGGCACCAAATTCTTCAATCAGTTCCTTCCTACAACGCCTTAGGGAGGCGTGTAGCGACATCTACCAGAAGACTTAGGCTTCTTAACGGCACCAGCGTCTCAAATTATATTGAGAAATGCGATGCGCCACTCCATACTAAATTAATTTTGTATTAAGCAGTTACGCTGCTAACGAAATTATACATTTTTAAATAAAGGAAAAATTGGAAAAATCCGAATCCGGCTCGGAGCATTAAATTTTTCAATTTTTCGTCAGGACCCTTCAATTTAGGACTAGTTTTCCCTCTGGGATGTAAGGTGTCAGACGCCAAACCTTGGGACTAATCCCAAAGATCGGTGCCAAAACGGACCCTGGGCTCGTGTAGGGTACAGTCACCATCAGATATATCGGAGCGGCCAAAGTGCTCACATCTTACCCCGTATCATGGTCGGCCTTATCACACGATAAGTGACAGGATACAGCGGCCGTCACTGGCTGACACCGTTCGACAGAACTAGACGACGCTCCTATCTTGTCACTTATCGCGTGATAAGGCCGACCATGATACGGGGACTGAACACGTCTATTACAGAAGACAAATATTTATTTATTCGTAAAAAAATATTTTTACAAGTATAGGTTTGGTACTGTTGATGTAAATGTAAATGATTTTTTATTCTGTAAGTAGGCCTTAATGGCAATTTTACAAGTCACAATTCAACCAGCGTTTCTGAAAAAGAAGACCACTAAGCTCAACAATGAACAACAACAACACAATGATAGTTCTAAATTGAGTCAAACTTAAACATACCTACAGAAAAAAATAATCATAATGCGTTGTTCTACAAGAACAGATGTCCGAATAAGCTATATGAATGATTAAGCTATTTTGGGCTCTGGTTTGGGCCATGCATCTGTCAGTGAGATAGTCCTCAACCCTGTAATCATCACTTACGATGTTACATAATTTGTTAATAGCAGCATTTTGAGGATTTGGCCCGCTTAGCTACTTTTTCTACTGACTGTACTATAAGACTATATAACTTGCACGAAACTATAACTCTCAGGTTAATTTAGCCAGGCCTATTCATCTTGCACTCACGCCTCGCACACCTGCCAGGGGACAGAAAGACGGCAGAAAAATATGCCAAATATGACGTACTCACTCAAATATATCTCAAAAAATTACGAACCTACAACAGTTGTTATGGTACTTGTTAGAGAGGCCTCGGGGCCGTGACGTCACGGCACTCGAGCGTCATATATGAGCGGCGTATATGACAGTCATTTCATATGAAGGTGCGTTTTGCAGAAAAGGGACCGAATATTCCTACCTACCTCTTAAAACTTTGGACCCTTATAACATTGTGATTTTTTCATCTTTTCCGGTACTTTTTTCTCAATTTGTCTATTCCTTTATCTAGAAAATTCGACATCACTGCTTATTTTATTTGGCGTCAATATACCTATTATTCTATAGATACCGATGTATTTTTTGTTTATTAACGCTTGAAGCATGATGAATTAGGACCGGTTGTTCCAAATTAAACTTTTGTTCAAGTTACGTACGTACGTTAAAATGTCATTGTATGAGAAGTTTTGACACAGTTTGAGTTTGAGTTGGGATGACAGCTACGGACGTTACTTAACGTTGATCTGTTGTACTTATGTATATATGTTGGTGCATTCTGTATAAGCAATACTAACAAAATTAGCCCTGGAATATTGCGTCAATCGATACAAATTTTATATTAAATTTTGGAAATTTTGGTAGTATGGCCTATAAAAATAAAAAAATAAAACTGATGTGTTTTTAGTGTTTTTTTTACTGGAACATAATTTTCAGTTGCTCTTTCACATGCACAGCAAATCAATTCCTAGCATTACTGCATGTTGCGACAATTTTGATCAAAAGTCAATGAATTACGTTTCAGCGAGCTAGAGTTTAGTTAGTTTATTGACGTCGCTGTTGGGACCACCTTGTATAAAAACTACAGGATGTTAACGGGGTCATGATCCGGAATGACAAAAAGCGAATAAGATGATCATACTGAACAACCTTTCCCATGGGACCAACCACGAAATCGCAAAAAAAAAAGAGCCAATTAAGAGTTAACTGTGAGTTAACTGCGATTTAATTGAGAGTTAATGTATGGAATACCTGGTTTTTTTTTTGCGATTTCGTGGTTGGTCCCATGGGAAAGGTTGTTCAGTATGATCATCTTATTCGCTTTTTGTCATTCCGGATCATGACCCCGTTATTATTCTGTATATATTTTCTAAAATCAGACTGATTAAATATTTTAGCGAAATCCTCTAATCCTTGAAAGGAGACTTTTACCTTCTATGCAGGGGAACGTAAAGGGCTGATATTTTCGACAAAAGTAAACAGATCCCGAAGCAACAAAACACGTGTTCGTTCGCTTAGTTATACCCACGAACACAAACAATAACTACAGAATTATGAAAAAGGAGTTCTGACCAAAGGCTATGCTTTTCCGGCGGTTTCGAGGCCGGTTATTGGATTCCCAGAAAATCACGTCACCGTATTATAACGTGTTATTGTCTTGTCAAGATTTTTACACATACTGTACAAACTTAACAACACAATAACATACTATGCTTTATAAATATGTTAGTATGTAAAATATACACGGTGTAAGCGACATCGCAGCGAAGGCTGATACCCTAGATTTAGAACACGCTTCTGAATTGGAAACCAGTAGAAATATGCCTAGAAAAAAACCAAAAAATTCCTGCAAGTTTTAACAAGTTGCACGAACGCAGCAATGGATTGCAACTCATTGAGTGATGCATATAAATAAATAAAAAGGAAAAACAAATTTCGTAGCTTACTCCATGTGACACAGGCGTAGAAGAAGCAAAATATAAAGAGCAGAATTCCAATAAAGATAGCAGACAAACTGTTACGATCATGGGGGCGCAGCTACCCCCATCGCTTCGCATCGAACTGTTTCTACCAAATTGACCCGGGAATTTTATTGCGATGCGGATGCGGAACGGTAAAATTGTCTTCGGTTCTTGAAACGCCTTTTGCGTCACGTTTTTATATGTAAAATAACAAATAAATAATAAATAAATATTAGGGGACAACCTTACACAAATCGACCTAGTCCCAAACTAAGCAAAGCTTGTACTATGGGTACTAGACGACGATAACCATACTTATATAGATAAATTAATACTTAAATACATAGAAAACATCCATGACTCAGGAACAAATATTCGTGCTCATCACACAAATAAATGTCCTTAACGGGATTCGAACCCAGGACCTCTTGCTTCGTAGGCAGGGTCACTACCAACTAGGCTAAAGCGGTCGTCAGTCATGTGTTTGCGTGATACAGTTTTATTTAAATGGAGCATTATAATGTTAATTAGTTTTGCATAAGAACGAGAGTATTTTATAATTAATTTTGATATAAAAAGAGCATATAAAATAATGTTCCATTTATATTCAGAATGTTTTCACGTCAGGGTTTGAGTCAAATAGACTGTGCAAAAAACATCCAAACCGATCTGTATTCTAGTGAATAAATAAAAATATTTACGAGAGGTCATAAAAATTCTTGAAAATATTCTCATATTATATTTTTGTGGGGAGAAATAAAAATTACCATTAAATTTAGCTACAGAGAAATATATCAGCTGAATTTCTGAGCTTATTATGAAAGTATTTCTAATGACAAGTAAAGTCTCGGTGCTCACAACCACAACAGTTCGTGACCCCTTTAGCCGTTATAAAATCGCGTCACTAATTTTAAACATTTCTGCAGTACGTCCAACACCGAACATTAATTAGCAGTCTCATTTATAATTTTAATTCTCCATTGCAAAAATTACCACCACGTATATACCGAGGTCAGGCCCTGATTTATCAAATTATGGATACGCCTTTAGTGAACAAACCTAATTGGGCTGCCATTAATCTCATTCAGCGGGAAATCCATGCAAATCCAGCTTGTAATCAGCTAATTCTGGAACACCCCGAAATTAGAGGAATAAAATCCACAATTTGCACGGCACTCGATAATCAAAGGGAGAGAGAATGGTAACGAGTCCCAAAATTAAACGTAAGACCCAGTTTTATATAGATCCGTTAAACTCAGTCTTAGAGTCCGCAGTAAGCTCGGCCGAATTTCACCTTCCCATACAAACGGAGTTTCGTTCTCATTTTAAAACTACGTGTTGGATTGTGACGAAACTTTGCATATATAATGACATGAGGTATATGTATGTCTGTAATTAGTTTATATGGTTCCAGTTTATAAAACAAACGAAATACAGCAAAAACAAGTTTTGTATGAAAAACTTAAATTCCCTGTTTTTTTTTTACTATGATATCTGCAGCTACATAAACTAATTACAGACCTGGATATACATACCTTGTGTCATTGTACATGCAAAGTTTCGTTACAATCCAACACGTAGTTTTAAAAAGGGAGCGTAACTACGTTTGTATGGAGAATCGAGCTTACTGCGGACTCTTAAAAAATATTGATTGAAGTTGAGATTATTTATGTGGCTGACTTTTTATAAAACTGTCATTTTAATGGTAATCTTCTACCTCGGACGGTGTTTTTTGAATGGATAGCTTTGATGCAATTCGGCCAACTCAACTCATCTCAAGTATATACCTTGTGGCAAAAACTAAAGTTTGATCTAAGAAAGAAAGAAAGAAAGAAATAAATAAAGTAATAAAATAAGTTTATTTCGCAAATATACAGAATACAACGATAACATAAATTTTGAAACTCAGCACAATGTCGAGCCACAGAAGATGACTCAACGCTGATATTATGTGGATCATTGAGTTGCACGTCACAGGACTGCACTTCCATGTGCCTACCCCTTTTGGGAATAAAGGCGTGAATCTATGTATGTATGATAAATAAGAACGTATGATACAATTTATCCCGGAAATCATCCTCAAGAGTAAAGAGGGAATTGTACGTAAGTGCAATAAACGAGTTCTCAGCTGACAGAGCCGGAGGCGACGCTAGCAACCTTAATAAGAATCTAGACACGTTTCAGTTCTGATGAAGTAAATGTTGCCGTTTAATTATCTAGTTCCGCAGAAAATACAGAACAGTGAGACATCGTAGCATAAAAGTTTCTGTAAAAAAAACAGTTTTGATACAAGCTTTTGTTGCTGACTGTACTTCTCTGTATTAATTAACATTAACTACTCATTGAGACGATTCTAACTAGCTCAAACTCTAGGGGTTACGTCGGTTAAGTACTGAATTCCCATGGCCACCTTCTGTCTCCATCATCAGATCAGGTCGATGGGACCATAATATTGAATTGTTATGCAAACTATACCTTTACCCAAAATTTCAGCTCAATCGGTTGAAGATATCTGCTTCAAAATTCAGTTGCCAGATTCCACCCGGACAAACATACATACATCACCATCATCATCATCATATCAGCCGAAAGACGTCCACTGCTGGACATAGGGCTCCCCCAAAGAGTGCCACAATGACCGGTCCTGCCTGAGCCACCCCGCATCCAGCGTACTCCCGCGACCTTTACCAGGTCATCAGTCCACCTTGTGGGGGGCCTACCCACGCTGCGCCTTCCGGTACGTGGTCGCCACTCGAGAACCTATCCGCCCCAACGGCCATCGGTTCTACGTGCAATGTGCCCCATACATATACAACCAAACATACACTGCAAGTTAAATAAAAGCTCTAACTGTACATTGACGTTATTAAAATAAATTCAGCATTAAACTACATTTTTGAGTAGGTAGCTACACAAACTAACCTATGTACTTCAACAAAACTAAAATCCGACCAAACAAAATTGAGCTATAACGTGCTTCGCTAAGCTAACATACCTAAAGCTTGTATTACCGATAGAAAACCATTTTTAATGGAGCTTCAAAAAGCGTTGCGAGTTTTTTCTTTCAAAGAAAAGTGTAGATAGAAGTGAACTGGATGGGGTCTACGTAAAATGGGCAATAGTTACATGCAAAATCCAACAAACGCTGCGAAGCGTGTTAATTAAGAAGAACAAGCAAAAGTGTGTCGTGTTGCAACAAAACAAGTGTTATTTTAGTTTGTACAGCTCTCGATATTATTGTAATTGTGGCGCAGTGAGCTTGCAGTTAATCTGGGGGCACGTGAGTGCCCCCGCCAAGACGACCCAAGCGAAGCGCAAGGGCACTATACCTACCTTTTCTCGAAGCGCTTCGTCGCATTTTTGAACCTTCTTAACTTGGGTTCGGATTATACCAGATAAACAAAATTTTCGGGATATGATGTCAGTGGTTGACTTATTAAAACTTTAAAGTTTCAATTGCATAGCTCTTATACTTTAGATTTTATTGATATCTAAAATACCCAGATTTCGTCACTGCCTCACTGATGATCATGAATATTCTTAAGGTTCTTCCTGAAGTCCTAGAAAGCTGAAATTTGGTATGTATGCTAGTAATAGTATACAAACAACGAAAAAATCTTAAAACTTGAAACTTTTACCCCCCCAACCCCTTAAACTAGGGGGTGAAAGTTTGTATGAGACTTCCGCAAATTTTGATGCTAGAGGTCTGAAAATTGATATAGGGGGTCCTTGTTATCTTTGTTATAAATAATAAGATATGTATTTGAGGATTTTTAGTAAATCACCCCCCACTCTTTAAATTAGGGGATGGAAGTTGGTATGGGTTTTCCCATTCACTTCTTTAGAAATTACCTTACAAAAAGGAATATAATGCCATCTTGCCATATGCCATCAAAAACATTACTTACATGTAAAGTGATGCCAAGACTCCATAGCTCAGAATACAGCTTTCAGCGTGAAAAAGATATCAGATCGCAATTAGCGCTAAGCTTCCTACTCCACACGGCGTAACTCTACCACTACCAGCCACGCTCTACAAATTCTATATCTTGGCTCTTTTTTTACTTTAAAAAGACTGTCTCTTTTAAGAAGTAAAAAAAGACCGGGTTGGTCTCCGGGAGTGCCGGCAGAAGTGAAAACTCAATGACATTGTAACAGTTTTTCGATCACGTGACCTGTCTCGAATCTCACGTCTTACGAATCTTACGGTCACGTGACCTGTGGCGAGTTTAACATTTTTTCCCCATCACGAAAAGTGCACAGCGCCGTAGAGAAGTTAATTTTCACTTCAAAAAAAGAGACGGAGAAGTCTATCTCACCGCGACAAGGCTCTCGCGCCGTCTTGTGATAACCGTGCTGGCGAGAGATTTTCTCACGTTAAAAACATGAATTGTCTTTCTACATTCATTTGACTTTTGTGAGTACAAATTATAGTCGCGTAGTGACGCTGTTATCAGGTTCCTTGTTCCTTCCGTATTTTTTTTATAATCTAACTGCTACTATTCTTAAGATTATCTGGGGATCGATCAGATGTATTTTTGCAGCATTCCAATTATAGGCTTACTGTTTTTATACGTCTACGACTTCTTCACGAGAAAACGAGATGCAACATTTTACGGGAATAACTTTTTTGGAAACATGTAAATATTTAAACATGTGTTAATTCATATTTGCCTCTATGAGATTTCAGATCTGGCGAAATGTTAACATTTCAACTTGATTATTTATTTAAACTTTATCACACAAACCACAATAATTTACCTACAAATGGCGGAGGTAATGCCACACGGCATTCGCATTAGGTTACTTAAGGGGCTCCCATACGCCAATGACCTTCGATCTGAATCCCTTAGTTTTCTAATGTTTTTTGTAGCTTGTTATATTAACAACAACGGCTTTAAGCAATATCGTATCCCATATTTACTTCAAAGTTCATTGCTTTCGAGATATTTGGCATCAAATATGAACAATTTTAGGCCAAAAAACTGGTTTTCTGGCCATAACTTTTGTGTTAATTGGTTTAAAATGAAAACCCTGGACCAATTTTTAGAGACGTCACAGACGAACCCAAATATGTAGATTTCGTATATGTCAGATTTTTCACGTCAATAGATATACGAAATAAGTGTTTTATTAGACAATGTTTAAAAAAATCATACAAAATTAAGTATTCATTTGTTTCAAAATCCGGTGGACCAAAATGGAGATAAAAGATTGAAGAACCGATAACCGTTTGATTTATAATTCTATCTGTAGTGCAAAAGTAGGAGATACGATTCAAAACATGTCAAAAATCGATGAAAACCTCGGAATGCAGTTTAAGTTCAATGCGGTCAAAATCGAGCAATTTTAACCCATTTAGGGCCCATGACGACACATATGCGTCAGACCGTCGTAGTCGCTTTCCGCTACATACGAGGAAAACCACGGGATCGGCTACGAGCGTAGTGCGTAGCGATTCTGGGCAATGAATGTGTAAACAAAGATGCTTTGGTCTCTGACATTTTCATTCTTAGTTTTCGTTGACCACGAAAGTGATTCGGAACAAACGCTCGAATCTACGAAACGAAAACCCCGTAAAAAACCTAATCGATTTTACTCAAACATATTTTGTTATTTTCCTCCCTTCCTAATTTGTGGGTTAACCGAGGAGCCCATAGACGCCTATTAGATACGGCAACATCACCCCGCACCAACTTTTAATCAATGTTGGCCAAATGTTGGCCCAATACGACCCACGTCCGTCAAACTAACTCGCTAAGCCTGTTTCTAGTTAACACTTTCCTAATTTAAGAGAAGATTGAAGTTGATCAAATTTTTATTTGGCGGAGTAATGATAATGAAGGTTGACTCGAGACGACAAATAGGTAAACAAGTAGAATTTCTCTTGGCGTTAGAAATATAATAAAAAAAATATTGTTCACTGAATTTTAAGCAGCTACGTTGTGCTTAGTTTAGTAAATAGATTCCTTAGAAATTTGTTTGACATTATTGTGAAATAAACCTAACCCTCCTTGTACTAAGAAAGACAAGTAACATCAGGAGTTGAATTTAAGCTATCATGAGCCATGTTTAGACCTATTTAGTAAGAAATAATAATAATTAATTTAATCTTATAATACTCACCTATTACTTGTCAATCCGGGAATAGTATTAGATAACGACTAATATAAGGTTAAACTCATGTATTCATGTCACTTGACGTCTTAATTCAATGCGCGATCCGACGTGTATTCACGACCCATATTTGATTTAAGGATAGGTACATTGTGTTGACAGTTAGAGACTAATGCCCCTCACTCTAAACAACAATCTTGCACCCTTTATAAAAAACTTTGTTCACAGCACCGAAAAATTGAAAACATCCTGAACATAAATTGAAAACAATAAATAACTGCCTCGGAGTGGATTTAGCATTCGCTACGTGAACGCTGGGCGCTTTTAAACATTTTCAAGTTCTATTTCGCTCAACTACGTAAACAAACTAAACTCAGTTAGAGCCAAATGTTTGATGTACGCGAGAAAAAAATCACGATTAGAAAACTGGTTAGAAAATATATCTTGTCCTTGTACCATGTCTTTAGATGACAATGTAAAAAATTAGAAAAATGAGGGTTTGAAAAGTTTAATCCTACTAATATTATCAATGCAAAAGTACTGTTAAATCTCCCAAAGTGTTCCAAACCCACGCGAAATTAAATTTACCTACCGTTAAAAGTTATAATAACGTTTCTTCCGTTCTCCCTGTCGGTTGCATGTTGGGACTTTGAATAAAATTTGATAAATTTTCAATAACTGCTACTATTCTTAAGATTATCTGGGGATCGATCAGATGTATTTTTGCAGCATTCCAATTATAGGCTTACTCTTTTTATACGTCTACGACTTCTTCACGAGAAAACGAGATGCAACATTCTTCGGGAATAACTTTTTTGAAAACATGTAAATATTTAAACATGTGTTAATTCATATTTGCCTCTATGAGATTTCAGATCTGGCGAAATGTTAACATTTCAACTTGATTATTTATTTAAACTTTATCACACAAACCACAATAATGTACAAATGGCGGAGTTAATGCCACACGGCATTCGCATTAGGTTACTTAAGGGGCTCCCATACGCCAATGACCTTCGATCTGAATCCCTTAGTTTTCTAATGTTTTTTGTAGCTTGTTATATTAACAACAACGGCTTTAAGCAATATCGTATCCCATATTTACTTCAAAGTTCATTGCTTTCGAGATATTTGGCATCAAATATGAACAATTTTAGGACAAAAAACTGGTTTTCTGGCCATAACTTTTGTGTTAATTGGTTTAAAATGAAAACCCTGGACCAATTTTTAGAGTCGTCACAGACGAATCCAAATATGTAGATTTCGTAGGTATATGTTAGATTTTTCACGTCAATAGATATACGAAATAAGTGTTTTATTAGACAATGTTTAAAAAAATCATACAAAATTAAGTAGGTATTCATTTAACAATAAATAACTGCCTCGGAGTGGATTTAGCATTCGCTACGTGAACGCTGGGCGCTTTTAAACATTTTCAAGTTCTATTTCGCTCAACTACGTAAACAAACTAAACTCAGTTAGAGCCAAATGTTTGATGTACGCGAGAAAAAAATCACGATTAGAAAACTGGTTAGAAAATATATCTTGTCCTTGTACCATGTCTTTAGATGACAATGTAAAAAATTAGAAAAATGAGGGTTTGAAAAGTTTAATCCTACTAATATTATAAATGCAAAAGTACTGTTAAATCTCCCAAAGTGTTCCAAACCCACGCGAAATTAAATTTACCTACCGTTAAAAGTTATAATAACATTTCTTCCGTTCTCCCTGTCGGTTGCATGTTGGGACTTCGAATAAAATTTGATAAATTTTCAAATCTCTTGTCAATAAATAGTGTTCTAAGAAAATGTTTAGTACGCTGTGCTTAGCTTCTTCAACAGGAAGAAAATGTTAGTAGAATATATCTACTTACTTTTTGATCCAACCCAATTTTAGTGATATGACCATATTCAATATTCATTCACGTCACCATTTTATAACTTGAAAAGCGTTCCGTGCATTTGCAATATATTTCAGATCCCTACATATGTCGCTGACGTTTATGGGCGACTCAAGGTGAGAGACGTCTTTTTTTTTCAAAGTAGCTGCGAAGTCCTCACGCCTTCAAGATAAAGGTCTGACATGCCCCCGGGAAATCTCCCAGCTAAATCAATAATAGTCGGTCATCAAATTACCCGAACGATTGCTTCGGGGTCGAAAAAAGCAGCTAGGAAAAAGTAATTAACGCGTTCTTTGACGTGTAAGGAAATTCAAATGATCCTTGGTTCGTCTCGATTAAGTTGCGCAGCTTTTATTGAAACCGCGATGTTTCTATGTATCATGGTTCCTACTGGTGGTATTTCGCGTAAGTTTACAGACGACCCGGATAGGGATCGCTGTTGTGGGGATGGAGCAACCACCGCTGTGCGATTGCTTTGGTGGAGTTTGGAACAACGAAACAAAACACAATTGGAATAAATCTTAAGGGGGAGTACAAAAAGTGCCCTTGCCAGGCAAAGAATGAATTATTTTGGTAATGGCTATCCGCAACCAAAGAAATTCCAGTTGCATCATCCGTTTTGTGGAAATGATGGAGCGAGCTTGGGAGTAGGCATTAAGGAGAGGGAAAATGCACAAACGATTCCACTGGGTCGAAGTGTATCCGAAAGGGCCCTCATCTAGATAAGATAAGATAAGACAGGAAGTGACGAGGGGAACATAAGACTAGCTCTACAAAATGTATATGTATAATAATTGTTAATACCAAAGCCAGGATACGCAGTCGCTGTGGCCGACATCGGTCAGGACATCATCATCATCATCATCATATTGAAGTAGACAGATGGTAAAACCTCAACTCCTCCCTAAACTCCACAGACTAGTGGCTCAGCCCCCAAATAAACCCAGATATCCTGTAGACTTACCGCTACCAAAATAGCATGCTAATGTAATTGAGATTTTTCGGAGGACTTCAATTCAAACTAGTCATCGGATGGTACCGTCAAGACATCACGGACGAGTCGTAGAAATGACACTTACTTATGGCACACGTAAAAGCAATAATTTACTTTAAAAACAAAGTTTTAACCGACTTCAATTTACTCCGCCAAGCCACGAGAACATTTCCACATTTATTTTCCAATTTACCACATGAACTGATTTCCGAGGGCAAATGCGTTGATTATTAGAGAAAAAAACCCAATCGCTGTATGTGGGCCGATAATGTTTGAGGACTTCCGTCGAATCCACAAGGATCACCTTTGGCACTTCATTAGTTGCTATTTCAACGAAATCTTATCAGGATCTGTGATATACTTTTGTACTTTTAAGTACATAATTGAGGAATTCCATAAGTCATCTCTGGTCTTCATCATCAATTCCACTCCACCAAATTTATGATTTCCGGGTGTAAATACACGAATTATAATAGAAAATACCAAAATCACTAAACGAGTGCTTAATATAATTGAGGAGTTCCCTCAATTCCTCATGGATCCCATCATCCAACTGAATTTTTGAAAAAAATGGGACCCACCTGGAAGCATATACTTACAAACTAAAAAAAAAAATTTCGAATCGGCTCATCAATGTTCTGAGGTAACAAACATTGAAAAAAAAAAAAAAAAAAAAATACAACCGAATTGAGAACCTCATCCTTTTTTTTTGAAGTCGGTTAAAAACTCGCGATAAATACAACTTGTCTTCGCGATTCAGTGATTTCATTCAATGAGATACAGATACCGATTCAGTGATTTCATTTAATGAGAATCAAATAGTACCTCAGACTTTTCATCAAGCGTCACGTCTGCGTTTGTGACGCAACAAATCTTCAAGCTGAAGAATGGAAGGTTATTATGGCGTACCCTCGTTAATAATGCAGTTTGCGGGTTTGGTCCATTTTATAATTCAGCGCATCATCGTTTTGTCACTCCCTTAAACCTTCATCCCTTTGACAATGGGCGCACGGACGGCTTCTGTGCCGAGTTGCCGACAAACGTTCGCTATATTTTAAGCGTAGAAGAGACCACACAAATACTAAAAAATTAAAATACTATAAATTTCGTCAAAAATTCCTTTTACAAACTGTCAATTTAAATTTCGCGCCTAAACGGATCTACAGTTCCTGAGACGTCACTCATGTGTGTGACTCGCCGTATTCTTTGTCCGTGGTTCGTCCATGTCATAGAGCTGTAGAGTTTTGACTTTTTACATATTTTGTTGAATAAACAAATCATAGCACTATGACACTGAATAAAATACAGAGTACCTATCTGTGTTGTACGTCGAGTTCTCCAATATCTATACAGACAACCTATCAAAAATATCTACACATGTGACTATGTCAGTAACAATAAAGTCTCTGTATAGATATTTTTGAAAGTTTGTCTGTGTAGATATTGGAGAACTAGACTGTACAACATATCGTAGTAGCTAAGTTCCTTTCATTTCTAAGCTTGAATACTCCGCGCACTTTCAACAAAATAGTTTACAAATATGTCAACACTAACTTCTGGAAGGTTTCGGGAGTCTGCTTTAGTAGAGCCTTCTTCAATTTTTAATCGAAAATTGCTAACTGTTTTTTAAACGAAACATAGTTTCCCCTTACAATTATAACCTTTAATTAGTTAATCATAACAGGAGTGACGTCAAGAGACGCTGATTGGTGGATTAAAACACGTTCCGTTTCCCATTACTTCAAATCGTAATTATTGTTCGAAATTAATATTAAACTAAAGTAAAAACGTTTCAATACCTATTCTGACGACCGGTTAGCCTAGTGGGTAGTGACGCTGCCTACGAAGCTGAAGGTCCTGGGTTCGAATCCCGGTAAGGGCAAATATTTGTGTGATGAGCATGAATATTTGTTTCTGAGTCATGGAAGTTTTCTATGTATTTAAGTATTTATATCTATTATATATATCGTCGTCTAGTACCCATAACACAAGCCTTAATGAGCTTACTATGGGACTAGGTCGATTTGTGTAAGTTTGTCCCCTAATATTTATTTATTATTATTTATTATTTTATGTTTTTTCATCATTTTGGTCACAAAATAATGGTAAATATTATAGCTGCATTGTATCTTCCTTATTCGTAGCCATCTACTGTACATATGAACGAAAATACTTTATTTTACACAAGACACGGGTAAACTAATGCATTCCCACTAGGAGGTTTCAATTCAATTCAATTTAAAAAAAAAATGGCTTCCATCTAAATTAAGATGATTTCGCCAGTGTCAAGTTTGCTTATAAAGCCACGTTGTTCGGTAGTTTGGTCAGTCGTCAATAATGCAATCAGCGTCAGAAGCTCCGCTTGAGAAGCAAGGCGTCCACCGCTGACCGCATCCCCGACGAAACACGCACTAGGAGGTTTATACACAATTACTGACTGACTGACAAATGTCATGAAAGTAATAATAATAATGATTTATTCAGTCACAAAGTGGTTTACTACCTATTGTTATTTTATGGTACCTCTTTTTAAGTAAAAAAAATCCTGTGCTAAGAGGCACCGCTCATCCTTAGTTGGTAAGGCACATGTGAAGAATAATGAAAGAAGAAAGATTTGTCAAGATCGTAGCAAGTGGAAATCCGTGATCTCTGACTACCCTTCCGGAAAATATGCAATCCGTCACTGACGTCCCAAGAAACGGGTAGGCAATATTAACGGTAAATATAAACAGTTTATATTTACCGTTAATATTGCCTATCCATTTCTTGGGACGTCAGTGACGGATAGGTTATACTATATAGTCAGAACTATAGCACAACCAATAATTTACATTTATAAAATAAGTTGAATAAAAGTAACGGCCGTTAAAGGGTTTAATGTACAAAACATGTTCATGGTAAACTTGCGAATCTGCTTCATTTGCTTGTCTGGACTAACAATTTTTTTTTGACATTCGCAGGCTAACGGCGTGATATTTTAAGAAACTTATGTAACACACTTTCATAAATTAGTTTGTCACGTGATACTTGGAGAAAACAATTATTCTCAAATTATTCTAATTTATACAAGTTTATTCTAGGAAATGGGGAATTTCGCGCAAATGGAAAGCCATGAAAGATTGTTACATAAGTTTCTTAAAATATCACGCCGTTAGCCTGCGAATGTCAAAAGTCGATTTTTATTGTCGTCGAACCACCTTAATGCGAGGACATTTAAATACAGACCAGTAGTAATAAACATTGAGGGTCGCTGTAGCCGGGCGGACAGGCACGCAACTTACAAATTTGAGGTCGGGGGTTCGAATCCCGGCTCGTAGCACTGGGTTGTTTAAAAAAAAACCTATGTATGAATATCATTTCATATTAAATTTAACAGTGGCTTTTCGGGTCCCAATAAGGTCTAGTTTCAAAGTCAGATGGCAGTCGCGTTCTTAAAAACTAGTCCCTACGCCAAATCTTGGGATTGGGCGTCAAAGCGGACCCCGGGATCGTTTGAGCACGACCGGGAAAAATGCTAAGAGCATGACGAGGTAATAAATAATCTCATAATCTTAACACGTTCGCCGTTACGGATGATACCGATTCGAGTCATCCTTTGTTCCGTTTGGCCTATGACATGCACTGCCACTTACTGGCGGTTAAATTTGAGCAATGTCGTCTTACGGCCATTCCCAATAATCAATCCACGGATAGTTTTCCTTACCAGCAGTTACATTTTGACAGATTACCCTTAGAAAATGTGTCAAAATGTTACTACTGGTAAGGAAAACTATCCGGGGATTGATTATTGGGAATGGCCGTTATTCTATTCCTTGGTTGACCTTTAATAATTTGACCTAAAAGTAACAGATTATATCTCATCGGTTCCCATATTCTGATTCCGAGTGCGTTTCGCTCATACAACATGAACCGTAACGATTCAAAATTGATTTCAATACGATACAAACGCGTTCCGACATTCAGCCACATGTCAGGCTAGAAATATTACAATTTACACAAAGGATTATAATCCTGAAGATAAATAGGTCTAGTAATTAATAATCATAATAACGAAGGTAGAGCAAATTATGCATAAGGGCCAATGACACATCAGGTCAAAAGGATCCTGGAACAAGGGTTAAATGAAACAGAATTGGCAAGAAGCTGTCTATAAACTGCCTTGGCGAGAATATAGATAGCGAACTAGAGTTGGGTACCGAATTGACAGTCGCCTATCCGATAAAAATTGCGAAGTCAGCGCCTTTGACAGAGCCTTGAAACCTTGGTAGAAGATATTGCCATAAAGAAAACAACAGGAGGCTTTTTTGGACGTTTATCTGATATCGGCGCTGCTAATGGGTTTTTCAATGTCGAAGTTTGTTTATGATCCATATCTTGTAGTACTTTTGTGTTAGCAAGAAGCATATTCAACATAGTATTGTGCGAGCAAGTCGTAAGGTATTTGTGTAGGCGCAAACATAGATGATAATAAGTAGTCTATCGAGGATTATGATAACTATCCACATCAAACTTATGTACCCATTATTGTAATTTGAATAATAGCCATCACGATTATGTCATAATCATAATACCTACAACTGAATATTTCACATTAATTGCCTCCACAAAAAGTCCAGTTCTCTTTTCACAAAAACAACTAGTGCGGTTAGGCGCGACATTAATTATCCAACTCCATACTATATGTAGTTTCGTATACTTTATGAAAACGGCGCTCTGTCAATACTCATGGAGCATAACAGCTAATATTTGGCATGGCGAGTAATTATCAGACAAACGTCGCGCGCGTGAATCATCGTGTTTACATTTTTATCACAGTAACCTTGATAATAATCATGGCTAGTATAATAGTAGTGCTTACCGTGTATAGACGCGTAGTGTAGGGTTAAGCTGCGTGGTAACACGAAACACGGACTCTTAGCACGGGCGTTGCGCTCCGCGGCCGGGCGCTTACTGTCTGCGACGATCGATAGGGCAGCCATTGCTGCGTTGCGTTCCGTTCTAGGCATGCGTTCATCATTTACTTCTCTAATTCCGGACAATAAAAAGAGTTCGCACAATGAGGCTACATGCGAATCAGCCAGTGTTATTAGTTTTGCTGCAGCGTAATGGAACGTTGCTACCTTCTTAATTTAAAAACTTGGAACCTTTCGCGTTGAACACTTCCGAGTATTTTTTCTTATACATTGGAAACTTGTAAATAGAGGTGTAATTTGTACCTTTTCGTTTCGTAGGTTTGTTTAACTTTTTAATTACCTATCTTGCCCTGCCGAAACAATTCGCAGGTTGTGTTAGGTCGGGATTAAAACCCACGTACATTTGCAAAGCTTTTATTAAAACAAACAAGTTTCAATGAGTATCAGATCTGATGTTTGCTGAAAATGTTTTAAAAGATTAAGTGCTCGCTCGGGGCTGGAATCATTTTATAAAACATTGTTTAATGTTAAAATTAACATAAAATAAAGGTTATACTTTGGAATTGGGGAGCGGATCGCAACTTTCTCATATTTAGAGCAGCCAAAGTGGGGAAGTACCTCCACCTTACCGCAGACTGCAGCTGCAATAACGCAACTACTTGCTTTGTAGGTATGTGGTGTTGTGTTTCCGGTGGTGACTAATGTCACCAGACCTCCCGAGGGGTCAGGTCGCTAGAACTCACTCAGGAGGCGTTGTGTTAAGAGTGAGGGGGAGGTTCGTCTCTAGCTAACACTATATACTACATTAACTCAACTCATCTTCAAAGCAATGCGCTTGAGATTTACATACATACAATGTCTGCTTATTATCGGGCAGATCGTATACGAGTTTGCCACCGTCGAAGTACCTATATCAAAAATTTGTTAGAGTAAATGCTAAAGCATTGAAATTGTAGGACCGCAAATTTACCATGAACATGATTTGGCATATCACGACCATTAAGTACCTATATTGAATCTATGTATGTTAGTTAATTATTCGTTCTGCCAAGCATAGGCACTGACGATATTTAAAACCTATCTGTCACTTTGACATCCCAGTAAGATGTAGATAGACTATATAATTACAGCAGTACAGAGGGGTAATCACGTACCTTTTCGAACGCGCGTTAGGCCAATTCAACTGTAATTTCCCCCACAAAAATTTACATTTTGATATACCTAACGTACGTACAATGCGCCATGTGATCGACCTGCAGGGATAAGGTGTGCTATGTACCTAGCGACTTAATCTATTTTTAACCAACTTCAAAAAAAGAAGGAGGTTCTCAATGTGGTTGTTTTGCGTTTTGGATGATGAATTCCATGAGGAATTGAGGGAGCTCCTCTACTTTAATAGGCACGCGTGTAGTAATATCGGTATTACACACTCCTGGTATCATTAAGTACGTACTTAAATACCCAAGTCAGTGAGTCATGTTTAAAGTTATAACTACTTTTTTTTATTAATTGGGGTCGAAGTTTCACCACGTCCGGAATAACCAACCGCTACCCTAAAGTGTTAGTTAACACATTCACTGCCAATCATTTCGTAGCGCTACGAAATCCAGATTTTGTAGAAAGTTGCGCCTACGAACAAACCAATTACTGTACGGGTGTCGTTGTGTCGATGTCGACTCGTTGGCACTTATGTAATACTAGCTGATGCCCGCGGCTTCGCCCGTGTGGTTATAGGAAAATGTAACATATTGAATTTTCCCTTGGGAATTAGATGTTTTCCCGCTGGAAAAAGTAGCCTATGTCACTCTCCAGTCTCTAAACTATCTCCATACTAAAGATCACATTAATACGACGCTCCGTTGCGACGTGAAAGAAGGACAAACAAACACACAAACACACTTTCGCATTTATAATATTAGTAAGGAAGGATTTTTGATCGATGGCTTCGCACTTCGGGTGCTTCCAGGGATCACCAGTGGCCCGCGGACCACCGGTTAAGAACCACTGGTATACCTACACAATGGAATTCGCCATATCTGGGTTGGAAACTAGTTTTTGTAGCTAGAAATTAAAATAGTTATTCCAGTATGGCGTTTTAAAATGAGAACCCAACCAAGGGCGGTTCACTCCCTGATTTCGTCGCGCCGCTACAAGTACTTAACGCGTTCACTGCCAGGAACCTGCCTAGCTGGCGCCTACGCCTATATATGAGGCAAACCACGGGATCGGCTACGAGCGTAGCGCGTAGCGATTCCTCTGGCAGTGAAAGTGTTAAATGAATGGACGCGTCCGGCTGGTTTGTAAGCGTGCAGCCTGCACGCACGCGTTTTATCGCAGCGAGTTGCATGCGATAGACAGGGATGCCACGTTTAGGCACGTTTGGCGTTCTTAAACAGGGAATTTGTTAACAGAGAACCTTCTGTACGTACTGTATTCTTATTTATTCTGTGACCCGACTACGTTTGTATGGAGAAACGACTTGAGTCTGGGGACTCATGATAATATTGGAATAAAGTAAAAATGAAATCGTTAATTGTATAATACAGGTTCTTTTCATAAACCGCGTCCTCCAGCCCTTGAATCGAGCCTTTACAAGCATACCAATCCCCCGAATCCTAGGTATTCTAATAAAACCCGCGGAATGCCCGCTTTGTGTCTACCATTGTGGTGTGGTACCTGGATACCAGCCATAACTGTGGGAATATTATATTCCCAGCTTTAGGGTGAATATCCACCGGAGCTATGCGAGGCGAACGAGAAAAAAATGCACCAATAGACAAGTAGGTGCTTCGTACCTACTTATCGCGAGCGTGCTTCGCAATGCTATCGGAAGTATTTTTCCGTGCTCACCGCTCCGCTACCTTCACACACGCACACGCACACGCACACCACACGCACAGCTCTGCTGGATATCCACCCTTAGGAGAGATGGCACGGTATATTTTACACACACCTTTTTTGGAGTAGTACACTCCTTATTATTATACAAAAAATAGGTTTTTTTTTTTACCAATAACATTTTATTCCTGTATACTTTCTTAAATTGCTATCAGAGTGTCAGAGGGGTAATTACAATTACATCAAAACTTTTTTGGATATTCTCACCTAAGTATATAATAAACATCCACAATTAAATACAACGTTATTTTTTCATTGTCTTATCCTCGCATGAGAATTATAGAACGGCAATTATAACGGTTTGAAATTTCCCTCTAACTGATTAGTAGACTTTTCAAATTATTCTGTGAATATTTGACGGTAGGACTGAATGATTCGTCCGAATTGGATTATTCAAAAACTTGTCTAAAATGCCTAATATGTTGGGAAAAGTTTGAAGCGTACGAGTACGTAACTTGGGCAGTGTAAAAAATAACTGCTAGCCAAATCAATCCTGTATCTATCTGTGTCATAGACGTTAGTAAATTACTTTTATAGATCAAGCAAATATATACACAATTACGCATTCAAAGTTAGGTGTGAAAATTGGTTCTCTAATTTATTGCCGCAAAATTATTTTTTTCGCATAATTTCATTTCACCTAATGATCATGTGGTTGTGATTTTGTAGTAGTAGTTGTAGTTGTGACCTCTGTAGCCAGCCTCACACACACACATACGTGTGTCTGTGTACGTACGTGTCTCCCTGTAAATATACCTACAAATACTAAATACTACTTACAAATGCAAAAACGTCTCGAAAGTAATTTGTACCATTATTTATAAAGAGAGCGCAACCGCTCACTCGTTTTTAAATTATGACAATGTAGGTACCTACCCGGAATAAATTGCTTCATTTACTAGGATGCCATTTTCACTTGGGGCAAATTACTGTATTCAGATATTTTTTATTATTTTAATAGAATGTTTTTTTTTTATTTGGGGTCGTATTTTAGGATATTGATACACAAATATTAAGAAAACCAGCCAAGTGCGAGTCGGCTCGCACACGAAGGATCCGTACCATTATCTATAAACACAGAAAAAAAAAAGTTTGTTGTATGGGAGCCCCCCTTAAATATGAATTTCATTTTGTTTTTAGTATTTGTTCTTATAGCGGCAACAAAAATACATAATACATTTGTGAAAATTTCAACGGTCTAGCTATCGCGGTTCTTGAGATACATCCTGGTGACAGACAGACGGACGTGTACAGTCAGCATCATATAGTTAGTAGCAGTTAAAGTAGCCAAATACTTCGGTACACGTCTTTATTACTCGGTGCATATGGAAGCAAGAGGCTCTATATATAAGATTTTATGACATTTTATTTTCATTTTATTTTATTTTAATTTATTACATTAGATATAACTAACTTAGGATAATTAAATGTAATGTATACTAACACTATGGACATGGTCTGAAATAAATAATTTGAATTGAATCGAATTACTAATTAAGAATAAGGATGTGTTTTACGATATATTTGACTACTTTGGCTGCTACTAACTATACGATGCTGACTGTAGTAGCAAAGAGGGTCCTATATACATGTTCGGTTCTGGCGCTTCGCCGGTCGCTACCGCGGCACGCTCGCTTTGCTCGCTCGGCTAGCGCGCTGTAGGTTCGCAGTTCTATCTAACACTCCCCCTCGCTTCGCTCGTCGTCGTACCTAACGGAGACCTGCCTTAGAATAGAAGAGGTAGCCTACACTCAGGGTTGGGCAAAATACTGGCTTCATTGTATTTGAAATACAAATTACAAAATACATGTAAAAATGTATTTGAAATATAAACTACAAACTACTTTGGTGACAGGTATTTGAAATATAAAATACAAAATACAGTATTTCAAATAATGTATTTCAAATACAAAATATAAAATACACTATTGAAACTTATCTCAAAAAACTTTTTATACGTTTTTATAAATTGAAAAAGGAATAAATATCCTTTCAAAAAAACTAAATTCCTAAAAGTATAGTCAGATAAGTTCCGTCTAGTAGGTGAATGAATGTCGATGAAAACAGTCTCTCAACTGGACCGGAAGAGCACAGGCTGAGACTACCTTTAATAACTGTCTGACGTATCAGTGTCAATTGCCGTATTAGGAACATCCCCGTTTGACGTTGACACTTACAGTAAAGTGTTGCCACAGTGCCCTCAGCCCCTAATTATATTAAAAAACGTTCCATTATACGGTTATACAATTAAATAACATGTATTTTTGGGCAAATGTATTTTAAAAAGTAAAGTATTTGAAATACAAAATACTAAATACATGTGAGTGGGGTATTTGAAATACCAATTACAAAATACTTCGCCACTTAGTATTTGAAATACAAATACAAAATACGTATTTGTATTTCAAATACGTATTTCAAATACATGTAATTGAAATACTGCCCAACCCTGCCTACACTGCCCGCTGCACCCGCCGGGGCTATCGCATGAGTAAATTATGTTTAGAACTATAGTCGAATAAAAGACGCTAAATAGATATAAATAAATAAATGACATCATAATGACCCTGTGTTTACCGATTATTGTTAACTCCTAAAAACTTTGATGCCCCATTTCTCAGTCAATTTCGATTTTTGCACAAAAGTGAGCCTAAAGTTGCCTAATGTAAGAAAAGGGAACTGTTGCACTGACGAAACGTTATTCGTTTAATAGTTTCTTGACCAACTGAGAGATTTGCCAAATGATAGGTATCCCAAAAAGTTCAAGTATAATGACTTAATAATCAACTTTCAAATAATTCTACCAAATGAAACATTATGATAGAAAAATGTGCCAATAATAGTCAGTTGAATCATCGGCGAAAAGTAGGTTGGCAAGTAAAATTCGGACAAAAGGCAGAACACCCTAAAAACTACTATGACATGGCAAAAATACTTTATTTTCTTCAAAAAATTTGAATTAGATTTTTTTTTCGAGGATAGCCGTGCAAGCGGGAGTCTTCCATAAAACTATATTATTATCCAACATGATATTAAAGATATGGCCAGTGGAAGAATCTTCCCAGTAGTGTACGAATGATTCACAATTTCCTCTACCGAATAATTACCAAACATCTGGCGCATCTGTAATGTGGTCCTTTTCTAAAATATGTGTCACTCTCTTGCAACATAACTGTCATATCTATTAATGTATAGGGCCTACGTCCATTTGACTTATCTGGTGTCTGAAGCGTCTATAGGCTATAGTATCTGCTTACTAACACGCGGGCCGTATCGTATGCTTCTTAGCCAGGGTGGCTAAGAAGCATACGATACGGCCCGCGTTTTTGTGGTTACAAAAAGTGTGAGTGAACATGAAGACTGATATACAAATGAAATAAATAATCATTTTCAAAATGGAAGATAGGAAAGTACGCAGGTAAGTGGACCGTCCGCACATTTGCAGAGCGCTATGCATTCTGAATTTCCTTTTGAATTGTGGCTGAAAATCCGTAAGAGGCGGTAGGCTGAACGGTATACATCACAGCTTACGAATCAGTCAAATCATACGCGTATTCAATTAATAAGAACCGAACATTGCCAGCAGAGGTACTTAAATCGTACGGTGTGTATTTTTGAACTAAATGAGCAGCTTTTAAGCAAAGCCGGACAGATATAGTATTTAATTGCCTATGTCTATTCCGAAGGTACATTCTATTTACTGGTGAAATACTTTTTGAAATCGGATAAGTAATTCTGGAGATATACAAACTCAAAACCGCACAGACTTTAAAAAAACTGATATCATAAGTAAAAACCCTTTAAAAATTGGCCAAGGAAATACTTGCATAACATATCCAAAGACATGTTATCCTAAACAAGCTATATGTTATGTTAGCCTTACTGAGCTTACTATGGGACTAGGTCGATTTGTGTAAGATTGTCCCATAATATTGTTACGAGCGTGGGGGGGTAGGATAGAGTTAAACACCTTTTCAACACGACAATAGATTTATTCTGCGATTTACACAGGGTAAAGTCCTCTGAGTCCACATGTACTAACGCTGACAACTCAATTGACTCACACAAGTGACTGAGTTCGCGCCTACTAGTACTGACACAGCTACACTTTACTGTTACGCACTAGACCACTTCACTAATCACGACTTTCCACTGTACTTCTTCAACCAGTTCTCACCCGATACTACTCCCTTAGTATCCCATTCTGAGAACTCCACTCTGAAGACTCCACTCAACCCTGACTCCTCTCAGGACTGACTCCAAGTCTCCTCTTCAAGAACTCACTTCAAGACTTCCTTCCAAACTGCCTAGTACCGCGAACGTGGTCCCCTTATATACCCCTTACCGAAGTTTCTAGTCCTTAATTTCGATCTTCATTTCGTTGTTCATTTCATTACTCACTTGTTTTGAGTAGCATGGGCTTTTCCAGATAAACGTGCTACGTCCACGTTTCTCGAATATTCCAAGCCCATACATTCGTCTATAAATTTCCTTAAGCATCGAATGTTCTATTCGCTTACCCTTTCTAGAACATTCCATGCTACTCGGCGTTTTGAAAATGTACTCACCATTAATTAAAAACATACAAAAAGTGCATGTCGGTCGCTGGACTCGAACCCGGGCACATCGGCTCTTCGACCGCCGTTTGTACCGCTGGGCTACAGATGTCATTTCATTTCATTTCATTTCATTTCATTTATTCAATGCAATTGTGTGTACAGACAGGTCTTAAGATTATAGTGTTTCAACACAAACCCTGTGAGGGCACTGCAATATAATAATAATTTAAACTAAACATTTAAACATATCATGCAGTAAAATAACATTCAAACAGTAAATCGAAATTAATAATAAAAATTTTAATGGTTTGGAATTAATAAAGAATGTCATAAAAGTAATAATTTAAAATTAATAATTTAAAACATAATTAACAGCCGAATAGAAATTTAAATTCATTCATCTTTCAGTATAAAATTAATGTCAAATAAAATAAAATAAATAAAATTAAATTGAAATTGAAATTGGATTGGAATTAATTTAAAATGTCGTAAAAATCAAGGATACAGGATTACACTTAATGTCATCAAGGTTATCAAGGTTATGTCTTAGTCGACACAGCGAATTTTGAAACACCTTGACGGCGAGTCACTATGCCAACAAAACTGTTATTGACCCCGCCGTCGTAACATTATTTATTTATTATTATTATTTATTATTTAATATTTACATGAATTTACAGAAAACCTACTTAACATTTCAGTTTTGAACGAATACCGCCTCAGGGATATGTTTTTACTAACAATTTCCCATTTACATTGTACCATCTACAAGCAAATTCTTTAAGGTTTAAGTTCTATTGTTCCACCGGCACGGATTGGGAGCAAGTGAACATCGATGTAACAGTAACCTGGCAACTGAACCTGAGCTCTATTGTACTAGTTTCTGTTCGACAGTTCTTGTTCAACAAAACGGTACAAATGTTTCGCTGGAACAGTCTTGTTCGGAATAAATTGGTCCGCGGCTGAGTTTCAATTTTACATAGAACTTGAGTGGCTGCTAATCTATTTAATTGAGAGAATAATATAGTGAGGTAATAATGGTATTAATGTTGGTGTTTTCACGCTAAATTGTAAGTAGAAAGTTAGCGTTGAGGATATAGATTTGATTGGGTTCCCATCAGGACGGTCGACTCTCGGTACAACGTAGTTGGGCTCTCATTTTTAAACGACATATTAGAACAACATGAAATTTAGTACACAACGGTATGCTCTATATGTAGGTAAGAAAACCGAAAAAAAAATAGAGCGGTTTTCATACAAAGCTTATGATCACTTTTTTTTTCGTTTATCCATATCCATATTATCCATATACTAATATTATAAATGCGAAAGTGTGTGTGTTTGTTTGTTTGTTTGTCCGTCTTTCACGGAAAAACGGAGCGACGAATTTACGTGATTTTTTAAGTGGAGATAGTTGAAGGGATGGAGAGTGACATAGGCTACTTTTTGTCTCTTTTTAACCCCCCACTTCCCTAAAATGGGAGGTGAAAGTTTGTATGGAGCTACGATATAAACGAGTTCCACGCGGACGGAGTCGCGGGCAGAAGCTAGTATTTTATAATAGAAACTAGTTTCCGACCAGTATGCCGTTTTAAAACGAGAACCAATTACGTTTGTATGGAGAGCTGACTTCAGTCAACCGTGCTTAAACCCTTGCACCACGATTTCTCATTGATTTTTGTACACTGAACGACTGTGAACGTCACAAAAAAGCTCTTACACTGCATAATAATTTAAGTCTTACCTAGTCAATAATTTACAACATTACTTTAGCACTGCACTGCAATTATTGCAGTGCAGTGCTAAATTAATGTTTTGTCTCTAGCGAACGAACACAAGCTTCCCTTGTGTTCGTTCGCTAGAGACACGCACGGTATAAAATATATAATTTGCCCATCCGGATGGTCTACTATAAATACTGAGTAGTTCCTGAGATTATTCTATTATAAAAACTTACAACTTCACACACATTACTTAACTCTGTATAGTGTTAGGGAATAAGATGGAATCTTATTCATTACACGCTATTTGCCTTGCAGAAGTGCAGTGTTACATATCGAATTAGTTACGCAAACATCAGCTTATCTAGCATGATCGCGTTTATGTCGGATATAATTCATTTGGCCCTTACCTACTAGTTAGCAAGTATCTGAGTGCGAAAGCGACGAAGGAGTCAAAAGTCTAGAATAAAGCATTTCGCAGGTCGGAACTCTAAGCTAAAGAGCTGCATATTGTATCTGTTTGTGATATTCAGTTAAGAAGATCCAATATTTTATATAGAATGAAAAAAGAACAATAATTTCACTAACCTCCATATTTTGGTGCTTTTGATTGTTGATTGGACTGGACACTTTGAGCCTAATAGATTACGTGCCAATGGCTTTGCAGTATATCCAAATGCACAGTCACCTTGCAATTTCG
Organism: Epinotia ramella; assembly: GCA_947578815.1. Taxonomy (NCBI): domain Eukaryota; kingdom Metazoa; phylum Arthropoda; class Insecta; order Lepidoptera; family Tortricidae; genus Epinotia; species Epinotia ramella. The sequence continues at coordinate 3,178,162 of OX388221.1, forward strand.
TGTACCCAATTCATCGCGACAAAACAAAATTCTATATTTTAAGACACATTTTAAATAAGCACACTAATAAATAAAATATCGTCGTATGACACCAATCAGTATGACTGCAGAGTAGACAGCGGATAACTGATTACATTTTTTTAATGTACAGTATTTTATCTCCGTAAAGAGGTTGTATTAATATTTTAACTATGCCTCGTCATAAATATTCTCTAATAATTTATTGCGTATCTCCCACCTCGCTCACTCTCATTTCAGGAATCTTACATTTACAACCAACCCATCTCTGTTGTTAAAACAATCTTCCATTGCACGAAGTAAAACTTTTATTTAACTGATGCAACTGCAAGCCATACCAACAAGCTCATGCCTCTATTCAAAACTCTTATAGCCATACATTAGCGTGAAGGAATAAAAATGGTAGGATACCTACTCATTTTGATTTAGAATTGGCAAAACATGACATGTGTGAGTTAGGTACTGGTAAAACCATGAGTTTTAAAGACTGGATTAAAAATATACCCCTTGCCCGCTTAATCCAGGAGCTCAAATCCTAGAACACATCTCTGATTTATTATAATACACCGATCCGATCATAGTCAGGCGTCGGCTGTCATCCCTTAGAAATTGTCAAATTCCATACAATCAGATTGTAACGAACACCGCTTATGATTACAGACGATTTGGTGCAACCCATCCTTAGTGATTGATATTAATAGTTTTAAAATGTAGACGACATTGCAGTGGCACGGCAGCAGCAGTGATGCACCAAATGTGGGAGCTAGAGGCTGCGTTTCTGATGTCTCGCTCACACATATGGCACACCGCCGCTCAAAATCGTGGTGAACGTCTTAGGCCGCTCTTAGTCAGCAAGTGCTTATATTCTCTTTGTTAGTCGACGCTGCCGCACAGTGGGCTGGATGGCTCGAAAAGAGGACATTCGCACTTTTTTCAGAAAATCATTTTTTGAAAAATGCTATCCAATAGAGAATTATATGAGGAACAATAAATGTGGTATACATTTTTGCGAAATAAGGCATATTGACAGCAGAAAAAAATAAAGTCTGTTTTTTTTGTATGGGACCCAAAAATAGGTATCTTGTTTCTCAGAAACTATTAGAGGTCCCGTCTTCTACCTTTCAAGACTTTGTTTTTCTACTTTTATAGAGTAAGAAACGATAAGCAGATTTTCTATTCAGGTGCTGTTTTTTTTTTTTAGTCCAGTAAAAGTTAACACATTTTAGATTTTTTCGTTTATGTCTTTTTTGGGATGCCACAATATTTTTTGATAGTAGTTTAATTCTATAATATTAATAACAAGTTACAGATGCGACGATTTTTGACATTTTTTTTTGGGAAACAGTTGATTTTGGTTTAAATTTGTTGTTAGTTATTTACAACTCAATCATTTTATGGAAGACGAAATAGTGAGTATTCTTTTATCTTGAAACAATTATTATTCGCAAAAACAAAATGAATCATAAAATGTTAATTATATTTTACAATATGGTCAAATAAGACTCATTTAAAATAACGATTTAACTAATAGGCCACCACTTAATGATTGCATAAACGTATATCTTATAATGTCTTTAGTTAAAGATTATTGTATTGTAAATGCGTGTTAATTTACTACAATTGTTTAACTGATAAACAATATGCATAATACTTAATTTAGAAGAGTTCAGTTAACTAATGATGTCATTGCTAATGCCCCTCGATGCTCATCGCTAATTGATGAGATTATGACCATGTAGCGATGCTCTTATTAATTAGTGATTTACACTATTAGGTAGTAGTTTCTTACCTAACATTAATGAGTTTTATATTAAGGGTGAACCCCAGATTACGTTTCACTTAAGTGGGGATAAGCTAAAATTATAATAAAAGGGTGATATACTTAACACATAAATTAGTTTCTCGAAAACAATACTCGGTTATCGTTTCTCAGTTAGTACGGAATTGACTATACTAATAATAATGGAAAGTCTTGTTAACAATATTGATTTGTTTAACGTGTTGAATAATATTGGATCTTTATCGGACAATACAAAGTTATATGGATACTTGAAGGTGACATTAAACTTATCTGAAGAACAAGAACAGTTATATGTGAAGTTTTGTCAAAGGTACTGCTCAAATATCCAAAGAAGATGGAGAAAGTCTAATCGCATTCGTGGCGATTTTATGAAGAATAACAGGGAATGGCTAAGCAGGGCCATATGTTGGCCAAAAGATGATTTGTCGGTGGCCGAAAACTTTCAAGAGGATGATGATGACGATGACGCTGAAAATGTTCCACCAAATAAAAACATTGTGGAATCTTCATTTGATCCCGCAACACCTTCATCTTCACGGAAACCTTTTGAAGACCTTTCGACGAGACAGAAGAGAAGACGATTAGAGCGGATAAGCAAATCCTTATCGCCCGAAGAAGTGAGTGCAGCTAACTGTAAACAATTAAAGCAGGGCGGCCACGCGAGTTTAAACAAGATTATTGATTATTTGCTGCATCACCCAGAAGACATAAAAAATGTAGATGACTACATACACAAACAAAAAATGAATAAGTTACTATCACCAGAGAAAGCTTTAGCCTTAATGACTTCATTGAAACTTACTAAGTGGCAGTATATTAATTTACGTGATGTAGCGAGTGACCAAGGAGTAAATTTATATCCATCATATTTTGCCATTCAGAACGAAAAACAAATGTGCTACCCTTCGAATGAAAATGTTGTTATAACTGAAGATGGTGCCAGAATAAAATTACAAGCTTTATTAGATTTAACTGCCAAAAGGCTTTTGAAGGCGATTGGAGGTGAATACGAAAACAAAGTTTTGAAGCTGCAGAGTAAATGGGGTTTTGATGGAGCTTCTGCACAAAGCAACTACAAAATGAAAACGCAAAGTGAATTTGATGTGTCAAGCGTTTTTATGGCTAGTTTAGTACCACTTAAGTTAACATGTGATGGTGAAACTGTATGGGAGAATGATAGACCATCATCAACTGGGTTTTGTCGTCCAATTATGTTTCAGTTTACAAAGGAAACAAAAAGCATGGTTGAAAAATATAAATCCGAAACACAGGCGGAAATAGATGCCCTTGTGTATACTGAAATTACTGAATCTTCTACGAAAGTAGAACACGAGCTTCACTTGACAATGATTGATGGGAAAATTTCTTCATATCTGTCAGAAACTTCAACAGCTTCATGTGATATTTGCCGTGCTAAACCAACGGAAATGAATAAAATTGATGATTTAAGTAAAAAAAATATCAGAGAGGATATGTTACAATATGGGTTGTCGTCATTACATGCCTGGATTAGGTGTATGGAATACTTACTTCATATAGGTAATTTAACTTTTTTATTATAAACGTATTTTTTGCTTTACACTCTTTACTTTGAGTCATTTGGTAATAACATTATTTTTTTTAGCTTACAGATTGCAATTCAAGAAATGGACCGCAGCAAAAGAGAACAAGATTTTGAAGGAACAAGCGAAGAAACGGATTCAAGACGAATTTAAATCTGAACTGGGATTACTAATTGATGTCGTTAAGCAAGGAGCTGGGACAACAAACGATGGTAACACTGCCAGACGCTTCTTCTCCAACCCTGAAATCACAGCCCGTATTACGGGAATCGATGTCAATGTGATTCAACGATTTCATGTAATTTTGCAAGTGATTGCTTCTGGAGAACATGTAAATATAACAAAATTTTCTGACTATTGTCGTGAAACTGCAGTTTTGTGTACAAGTGAAGAGTTATACGCGTGGTATTATATGCCATCTAGCGTACACAAGCTTTTAATACATGGGGCTGACATAATTAAGCATTTCGGCATGTTACCAATTGGAAAATTATCAGAAGAAGCATCAGAAGCGAGGAACAAAGATTTTCGCAATGTGAGAGAACACCATGCTAGAAAATGTAGCAGAACCATGACGAATGAAGATATTTTGCACAACTTTCTTATATCTACTGATCCACAAATAACTCTTCTAAGACCACGACTAACTAAGAAAGCTAAAAAACTCTCACCCGAAGCTTTAGAATTACTAATTATAGAAAATAATACGAGCGACGACCATGAATATAATCTTTTTGAAATGTTAGAAAATACCAATGAATAACTTTTTCACTAAGTGTAGTAATTTTTGTATTTAGGTATATGTATTTTTTTAAGAAATGTTATTTTATGTATCGTAATTATTATACCATAACCATATTACTTTTTGTTGTTTATTGTTTATTTTAAATGACATGTGTCTATTGTAAAACATTAGATTATTTCTTTTTAGTTGTATGAAAAATGTAAAAAATGTACTTAGGATTTTTTTATAACTTAATAAACGTTACATATATTATGTGTTATTATCATTTTTACTTTTAACTATCGAAATATAATGTAAAAACCCAAAAAAGTCATAAACGAAAAAATCTAAAATGTGTTAACTTTTACTGGACTAAAAAAAAAAACAGCACCTGAATAGAAAATCTGCTTATCGTTTCTTACTCTATAAAAGTAGAAAAACAAAGTCTTGAAAGGTAGAAGACGGGACCTCTAATAGTTTCTGAGAAACAAGATACCTATTTTTGGGTCCCATACAAAAAAAACAGACTTTATTTTTTTCTGCTGTCAATATGCCTTATTTCGCAAAAATGTATACCACATTTATTGTTCCTCATATAATTCTCTATTGGATAGCATTTTTCAAAAAATGATTTTCTGAAAAAAGTGCGAATGTCCTCTTTTCGAGCCATCCAGCCCACTGTGTGCCGTACTATTTTTCAATCTATTTGGCGAACGGCCATAGAGTTTTAGAGCTGTAGAGTATTGTAGAGGTTTTTACAGCCAACTTAAAACCATATCGCCACAAGCACATCGTATCCACTCTGTAACCGCTGGAGGCGAATGGTACAACGGATGCGCGGAAACTTTCGCCGACTATTTGAGATGCAGTTGCCATACAACTCGTTATTGACAAAGTTTGCAGCGAGGAACGCAGGCTTTTTATGCGGCTTTACACGGCTGTTATGTGTCTATGTGGAGGTTTATCTTGGTCTATGTAATATATTTTTAGCTTATAAAGAAACAAAAAATATAACTACAGTCAAGAAAACGAGATGAGATATACTTCATCGTCATATGAAACGATATCATCTCGCTCTTTTTGTCTCTCATGCTATTATTTATTTATGGTATGTACGTCGTAGGCTGAACATTATTTAATATACCTACTTTTATTTATCGCAAAAACTCACTTATGGTAAAAATTAAAGGAAAAAGCGTGGACCGGATTATTACCATTATCCTTGAATCCCGGCCTGGCGGGCGCCATTATTAGTAGTTGTTTAATTAATTATTAATACTATAGATTTGCTGCTGGATTCATTCAGATTTAACTAGATATGTTCTCGCACTCACATACTTGTCGGAACGTGACGGATAATTTATCCACAGCGAAAAGTGATAAAACGACAACCATGCTACGCTCGCTGTCTACAATGTTTCATAAAAAAAACCGCATTTTCTGAATAAATTAATCATTAAGACATCACAACGTGGACATTCAAGCACTCAGCTGGATTGGTTGTGTATTTTAATTGTAATGACTCAAGAGGTCGATTGGGAAAGCGCTACTGAAGTATTGAGTTAAAATTTGTTGGCTTTGTGTAGTCAGCCAAATGTGTGTGAGAGAGAGAGAGGGAAATATTAACTGCCGTTATGCTTGGTACAGTTGACTACAAAGAGATCGATGCGGCCAAAGTTACAAAAATATGTATACTTACACTACTTTATTGCCTGAACATTACAGTCGTGGATACATATTTTTGTAACTTCGGCCGTATCGATCTCTTTGTAGTCGACTGTACTGTTGAGATTCTATGTTATAGTGGGCTGGAAGTCGCTGATCCCGTACTTAACCACAGTGGCGCTACCCTGAGCTAGGCCACGTCCCATAGTACTCATCGTATTGAATTTAAAAAAAAACTTCCATCATCCGCCGCGGTTCATCCACTGGTGAACGTAGGCTCCATCATGTTGCGCTATAATATTCAATTCAAGGCTTACCCTATCCAGCCACCGCGAGCTGCTTCCTCATTTCTAAAGAAGACCTTAATCTTTTCAGACATGGATCTCCAGTCCTACTTAGTGAACGAGTTCATCAACTGGCGTCCCCCACCACCGACAGTGGAGGGGCGTACCAAGTGTGACGTCACGCTGCGCTGGAGCACAGGACTGTTTGATTTCATGGACGGAGAGTTGTTGTACTGGGTGCAGAAGAAAGAGAAGATTCCGCCTTGGGTATTCGTTTACAGGTAAATCAAAGTAGCCATAAGAAGTAGAACTTCATAATTATTCGCTTGCCCTTATCCCATTAACTTGGGATCAGTGCAGAATGTTTTTAGGGTTCCGTACCCAAAGGGTAAACACGGGACCCTATTACTAAGGCTCCGCTGTACGTCCTTCCGTCTGTCCGTCTGTCACCAGCCTGTATCTCATGAATCGTGACAGTTGAAATTTTCACAGAATGCCGCTATAACAACAAATATTAAAGAACAGAAATAAACAAATATTTATGGGAGCTCCCTTACAACAAACGTGATTTTTTTGCCGTTTTTATAGATAATGGTACGGAACCCTTCGTGCGTGAGTCCGACTCGCGCTTGGCCGGTGTTGGCGACTGGCTGTGGTGCCACCTTTTTATATAGAAATGTAACCTTTTTGTTTATATTCTGTTTTTAACTACATGTCTGGCTTGAGGTGTGTTGTCGATCTGCCTTTGCCACGTCAATGTTATTAGCTGGTTATATGTACTGATATTTTAATAAATACCAGTCTAAAAGTGCTAACCTTGTTTCCATCATCTCACACATCCATTTATACAGTCCACTCTCATCCACTCGTTATCAGCCGGTTTATAAGTTGATTTCTTCTTCTAGAAGTAAAGTTCAAAGACGTACAAATCCTGGGTTGACTGGTAGAGAATGCCATAAGGCATTAAGTCCGCCAATTGTACCTTTATATTTATATTTGTGCAATAAAGTTTAAATAAAAGTTAATTTATTTTATACAAGACAATTAATAAAAACAAACATTATAAAAATTAACCTATAGGTAAAAAAATTGGCATAAATCGCCGTCAACTGGCAAGGTGCCCAGAAGGCTGGCCGTATTCCCTCGCTGTATAGCGATACGAATACGCTGAGTGAAATAGTGGCCAGCTCGCCCGAGGTCGCCCGAGGCTTCTATTAAGCGCGTCGCCAAATCTTTATATAGACGACGCGCACTTGGCCCCATGGCCCCAAGGTTTCAACGCCAAACGCCGCAAACATGTAGCTGTTTCCTAGGACGGCATATTTGCAGCGCTTGAGGCTTTCGGCCGAGGATGCTGCAGCGCCAGCGGCGGCGCTGGTGCTTGGAACATGGGAACACAACACATCCCAAACTAGCGGCTGACCCATGCTCCAAGGCACCAGCGTCATTCCGTCAGGCCTCTTGCCGTCATCCCTGGCCAGCCCGCTGGGCTCGAGGACTGCCGGCACTCTCGCACTGACAAGGGCCCGACGGATAACATCATTAATACTGGCGTGGCGGGAGATCCTACCAGCGCTCCGGACACAAGAGAGGCCATGGTGGCCCAATATGTCTACCATGGCGCCGCATTGACAGCGATGTGGCTGATTTGTTGATGCCCCCAAACGCAAGCTAGCTGCCAGGCGGAAGGTGGTGTTATCTAGAAAAGTACCTATGTTTGGAGAGGGTAGCGCCTGCAGCCACAGACCTGACTCCCACTCCGCAGTCGCAAGGAGGCGAGCATGGTCTGCCGAACTAGTTGACGTATCCCTTTAGGACCATAAAGTTGAATTCCCATAAAATTGAAATCTCGAAATGTTGAATTTCCCAGAACGTTGGATCTCATAATGTTGAAATTGCACTATGTTGAATCTTAAAATGTTGAATTGGCAAAAAGTTGGAATTTGCAATAAGTTGAATTTGCAATAAGTTGAATTTGCAATAAGTTGAACTCCCAAAATGTATACTACTATTTATACTAGTTTCAGAGAGACTCTACGGCAGTTAGCTACACCGAGGTACGACGACGAGCGAATCGAGGAGGAGTGTTAGGTGAACTGCGACCTACAGCGCGCGAGCTGAGCGAGCGTAGCGAGCGTGCCGCGGCAGCGGCCTGCAAAGCGCCAGAATCGAAACCTTCACTTCCTCATATAAGATAATCACCTGGACTTTTGTGCTTACCTATGTAAATATTACTAAAAAAAAATCGGTTCTGGCGCTTCGCTACCGCGGCACGCTCGCTACGCTCGCTCAGCTCGCGCGCTGTAGGTCGCAGTTCACCTAACACTCCTCCTCGCTTCGCTCGTCGTCGTACCTCGCTGTAGCTAAACATAACATTCTGGGAAATCCAACATTTTGGGAATTCAACGTCATGAGAATTCAACATTTTGCGAAACTTAAAAAAATCAACATTCTGGGAAATTCAACATTTTGGGAATTCAACGTCATGAGAATACAACATTTTGCGAAACTTAAAAAAATCAACATTCTGGGAAATTCAACATTTTGAGATTTCAACTTTATGGGAATTCAACTTTATGGTCCTAAAGGGACGTATCGAAAAGGTTTTTTCGTACTAGCTGACAGAGCGGCTCGTCCCATTAAATAAATAAATAATAAATCCGGCTGAAATAAGTGCACAAGTCGAGATATACAATTGAAGTAAGTAATTTTAGCCTCATGTAATTTTAAAGTTAAAAAGTGTCTTCAATTTTATCTCGCTTGTCAACTCATTCCCACCATGTTGTACGAAATTGTGGGACGGGCTTCACATTAGTAGTAAGCAGTAACAGGACTATGATATTACAAAGGAACAAGTTGTAAGGCAAATGTCCCAGTTATAGCACTGCTCCAATATTTGGCACCTTCAATCTTAATATGTAGCTATGAAGGTGACTAATAAGGAGGCCAAACATTAAGACATTTTGTGCAGTCGTATTTCTACGAATCAATGTCCTTAGAAAACTATAAAAAAACTTTTACCTACTAATCTAACAATCTTAAACTAATATGAAAGTGAACCTTGTGTTTTTTTATTACAGCGGCGGGAAGACAACAAAAACAATTGACAATCTTGCACCTAGGCATCCTCACAAATTTCGAATAAAAGTTATTTTAAAAGCAACAGCTGTATCCACATTTGCCGAAAGAGCTTTGAAACATTTTGGCGATGAAAAGGCAGTTCATGCACATATTGAAGAGAACCGTATTGTAAATGAAGTTAATGCGGATTCTAGTACAATGAAAACAGTCTTTTTAAATAATCAAAACAGTGATCTTGATCATCAAACAGTAGATGAAGTATGCAGTGGTGAAAGTGATAAGTCTATAAAAGAAGAACCTAAATTCATAGTAGACATACGGGCCGCAGGAGATGTAGATAATCAAGAAAACACGCAGACCAAGTGAGTAATTCAAATAACTGCATCAAAGACACCGTTTTTAAATCACCTAATTTTTTTTCCAGATTGTTGTAAAATTAAATGCATGATTATTGTAGTACAGAGACAGAAAACTCCAGGAAGAAATGGCTGGAGTCACAATGGTCAGAAGAAACCAGTACAAGCACTGATACCGATGGAACTTCTGCTGCCTGCTTCTGTATGGCTGTACGCTGTGGCTATCTCAAACAGGTATAAACTTTACAAACATTATCTTAGGCCGCGTTTACGCAAAGGCGTAACGCCGCGCTATACACGGCGTGAGCTGACATGCGAGTATGGTGTTGCTTACGTCATACATTATGTTAGGACGTACAGTCAGCATCAAAAGTAACTGCGCAAACGAAGACGTCAAAAGTTTTTATTAAAAGGGAATAAGAGCTTGTGACGTCTTCGATTGCGCAGTTACTTTTGATGCTGATTGTACTCGGTATGAGTTTCATTTCAATAAAATACACGAAGTGCCTTGAGGAAGCAGGAAGACAACTAGCCAGCTGCGTATACTCAGGTGCCAGGTAACCTTGGAATGGGGAAAGTGCAGTACGAGCCAGGTCTCAGGGTCCTACACCTGACGAAGGAGCATCACAGCAGCTCCTTGCAACGGTGAGTGTCTTTTAAGTTTCTTCAAGGCTCTGTTTTCGCTAGTTTCATAAAATCTAGTCAAATTATAGAATAACCTACAGTCCACTTATTAACATTTTGGTATAACACATAACATTATATAATATATTATTGTCAACTGCACTCACGGACTCCAAGATACAGGCTGGGCCTAGTTTGGAGCCCACTAGAAATGTGTATAATGTTATAAGTTAAACTTTTTGGTCAATAAACAATTTTTTACTTTACTTTTACTTTTTTACTTCGCCGTTCCTTAATTGATAATAGTAGTTACGTTCAATAATCTATACTTGGAGTGTAGGATTGTCCATCATTAGCTTGTGTTTTTCGTATCCCTCAAACTGGGTGACTGACTGACCTGACTCAAGATGAATAGTTTAATTCGTCAATCCATCTGCTATTTCTCTATAGCTCTATAAATTTATTTTCAGGTTCAAGTTATGTTGGAAGAGAGACCAGCGTTGCTTGAGATTATCAACTCCAGTAATGGTTTCACGCCTCTTGCTACTGCTGTTAGAAAAGGTACGGAGTTTAAAATCTTCTAGATTCTATATTTGTAACTGCTCCGAACTATTTCTAGTCAATCATGTTCTCTTTCAAGTCATGTTGTACACATATTACAGTAATTAGTGAATGAATACTTATATCAAAAAAAAAGTAAGTACCTAATATACAAGTTGATAATGTACATGAACTAAATTAAATGAAATCTAAAAAAGGCCCTCAACTCATTGTACCGAGGATACTGGCGGCATTTCCTCGCTGAAGTGCAATGCTGATACGTTACGCGAGAAAGCCGGCTTGGTCGCCAGTTACATCAACCAGACATTACGCGATTTCCCCACATAACTTATGCGCACTGGAACCCCGCGGACCGAGGGTCTCGACGTGAAAGGGTAGAAAGTTATACACTCTCTCTCTCTGCCGAGGCCTCTATAATTACTACGTTTACTAATACTAATAATAATGGTTAAACTCACGTATTAAGGTAGGGTGAGTATCCAACGGAGCTGTGCGAGGTAGCGGAGCGGTGAGCTAGTAAATAAAGTACTAATAGGAAGCGACGCGCGAGCGAGGCAACCAATGCTATTGGTGGAATTAAACGTCGCTCGCAACTCCGGTCAACTTTAATTGTCACCACGGGCGACATGTTTTAACCTTCGGGAGTTTTTCTTCAAGTGTTAATATTGCCTACTGTGCTTTCCAGGTGATGTAAACACAGTAAAGTTCCTCATAACAGCCGGAGCTGACGTAAACCAGCCATCATCTACCGGGCAAATGCCGTTACACCTGGCTGCGCTAGGCGCTCGTCCGGCTCTGGTCGACTTACTATTGGACAACGGAGCAGATTTCCAGGTTAGACCAATCCTTGTTACTATGGTCATGAACTTAGATATGATGGTGAAGGTCTTTTCTCAGCATATCACGGGAGTTCGAATAGGTATAAAAATATTCTATGTCATTGGATTTGCTTCGTATCGTGCTTCATATCAAATAACCCTTCCCCTAAACACATCCTGAAAGGGGCCCGAGGTCCACTTGCTACTTACTTAGTCCCAAGAATTGACGCAGGCGTTCGTTTATGTGGAGGCAACACTCAAACTGGGAAAACTAGACTGGACTAGAAAAATTATTCAGGTAGTAAATAGTTGTTCTGGCCTACCAAGCCTTTGTATCACTGCAACCATTCTGCTGCTGACCTATTCTGATCGCCACTTGCTGCAATTCTTGGTGAAATCCTCTTAAAAAAAACTAGACCTTACTTAGAATAGGCTTGTGTCAGATGTAAAATGGATTTTCCATAACTGTTCTTTCAGGCACGTGACATTAACGGTCTTCGCCTGGAACATTATGCGGTAGACGCCGGTAGTCCGGAGATGGTATCACACGTTCTGAAGCGCGGGGGAGACTTACATGTGAGGGACAATAATGGTTGGACCCCGCTCTTTAGAGCAGGTAATGAATGTAACTCCTTTAACTATAGGTTACCGTGTACATATAAGGGTCTAGGTTTGTGGACCATGGAACTACAAACGTAGATAAACTATCAGAATGACTTTTAAGTTTAATTATTATTATTTTTTCGCAATTATGCTGTTATTTTCTACTAACTCTGAATCGTTAGAAGAGGTAGCACAAGTAACTGCAATTATACATACGATTATAATCTATTTCTTGCATACATATGCGAGGCTGAATTACATGGTGAACATAAATTTTACATACAGAAGGAAATGGAGGGGAATGGAGGAAATGAAGCTAGTCTATTTTTTTGGCATGCAATGCAACTAAAACGGCTTAATGGGTTCTTTTTATGGGAGGTGTCCTTAGAATCCTTCTAGTCGTGAGAGTCTATGACTAATACTTTTAAGCAGTCGGGATAACGGTACAGTAACCCTCCAATGATTAACCTTATTAGAAGGAAATCTTGTAGGAATCCTACAAAAACTTGTTCTGTATTGTATATACCCTGCCTTCTTTTTAAGTATTTGAATGATCCGTTCTAATAGCCCTTTTTTCATGTATATAATCTAGTGACGCAAGGAGCCTCCACCGAGCTGATTGAACTCCTGGTCCTCTCCGGGAGTGAAGTAGATACTGCCGACTACGCTGGCCTGGTTCTGCCCTCCGCCGCCCGTCTTCTATACAATCGACAGTATGTTCATGATCATGACATTTGCCGAAGAATACTTACTTCGCAACGCATAATAGTAAAACCTGTTAAAAGGTATGGACGCATAATCACCAGAGATGTTATACGTTTAATCTCCTCTTTCTCACATTTTAATACCTAAAGACATCTGATAAAGTCAACGTCCTACTGCCCGACACGGCCCAATAATTGGCACATTCACTGTTAAGGCTTAGCAATCAACGGTCACATCCCGCTCGTGGCGAATGTTTTTTCAATTTTCCACTATGATCGAAATTTGGTGACAAACAGGTTTGTGAAATATTTAAAAAATTAAGCATTGAACGGTTACTTTCAATATGCTTTAGGAAAATTTGTTTTATTTAAAATCTTTGAAATCTCAAAATCAAAATATTAAATATGGAATCATTTGTTATGAAATCATGAATAAATGTATTTCGGTGCAGGGGCCGCGTCCGCGACTCGATCCTGCGACTAGTCGACTCCCAGTACCCTCACGAGCAAGCCGTCGCCAACTTCACCCGCCTCACCAAGAAGATCTCAAGTTTGCACACCATCCTCAAATGACGACCGTTCTGCACTAAACCAAGAGATACAACGCCACTTGGTAATGCTCCTACTCCAGAACCAAGTCTTCAGCAGACTGGGTCTCCTGAAGCTATTCAGGAGCCTGGATCTCCATTGACAGAAGAATAAGAACTTAAATTTTAAAGACAATGGGTTCGTGATTCCACATGTTAGGCTACGTTATTATCTTCTTTGAGGTGGAACATTTATACTTGGAGGAAACATACTCAAAGGTCGACCCGTTCTGCACTTATCCTAGAAGCAGCACACCATTTAGTACTTTAAACTTAGATGCCTGGATCTCCATTGACAGGAGAATAGGGTCATTTTTATGTGCACTGTCACAAAGTCACAACCGTGAATGCGATTTTAAAACGCTATCTAATTATGAATACATACATACATACACACACGCCTTTATTCCCAAAAGGGGTAAGCAGAGCACATAATGATGAATAGATTTAGTATTATCTAAAATAAGTAATTAATTTGCGATTTTATCGAAATAAAGTATAAAATTTACAATTTACTTTAAAAACAAAGTTTTAACCGACTTCAATTTAGTACTCCGCAATTTACCACATGAACTGATTTCCGAGAGCAAATGCGTTGATTATTGGAGAAAAAAACCGAATCGCTGTATTTGGGCCGATAATATTTGAGGAATTCCGTCGAATCAACAAGGAACCCCCCTAGGGCACCTCATTATTTGCAATTTCAACGGAATCTTATCAGAATCTGTCTTTGCAACGGAATCTTATCAGAATCTGTGATATACTTTTGTACTTTTAGGTACATCGATGCTTATCTAAAACAACTCTGTATCTCAAAAACTGTGTTTTTTCAGGGCAGAGGTTTAAAACAAACACAAAAAAGATATTGTTATATTTTTTTATTAAGATAACCAATTTAAAATCTTCTTTTAGTCACAGTTTCCTCTGTCATCCAGTTATTTAAACCCAAGAAAATAAAAAGAAAACAACAAAAAACTACACAAAAAAAATCAAAAATGTACTACAGTTTAGAGTTGTGACACGATATTTATATACTTTGGATAAGTTTTTATGTGTACTAACGTCTCAATAGAAAATAATTCAAAAAATTATTTTTTTCTTATGAATAATAGTGTATTATTTGTCATTAAGACAAACGTGTATGTAAAATATTAAAAGAATACTGACTTATTTTGCTTTGTTTCTCAAATATTATTTTTTAATATGGACAATAATGGCCTTAAACGACATACATCACAATAATACTTAAACTTTATAGACAATAACGGTATAGTTTAGTTTACAACATTACAACACTTGGTATGGATGTAAATTAGTAACTCTTTTTTAAAGATTCAAAGATTCATAGATAATATATTAATATGGACTTTAAGGCTCCATAAAAATGTTTTGCACGTCTGCACGATTATGTTGTATTTTTAAGAACTATGTAACTGCATTCCGAGCAAAATAAAAATCTTTGAAATCTTTGAACCTCGTGGGGGGCCTAGCTACGATGCGCCATCCGGTACGTGGTCACATCTCGAGAACCTTTCCGCCCCAACGGCCATCGGTTCTACGTGCAATGTGCCCAGCCCATTGCCACTTAAGTTTAGCGATTTGGAGGGCTATATTGGTTACCTTGGTTTTGCTGCGGTAGCCTCATTTCTGATGCGATTGCGCAGAGAAACTCCCAGCATAGCCCTCCATTGCTCTTTGGGTGACTTTGAGCCTTCTTATGAGCAGACCTCGGACAGAGTGAGCCTTTTTTACGTCATTAATGTCAAGTGTAGATGTTAATATAGATATGCCTCAAGATGAAATATTAAAAAGAATTCATGAATAATAATTAAACAAAAATGACAGTGCATTATGTACAAAACGAGTAAGTATTATTTATTTATTCAAATTTTTGGCATCGTTAAATAGAGTTATTGTCTATCTAAAGAGGTATGATATCATATCAGTTATATTACTTTCATATGGATATATGTAATAATATGCTTATCATTTAAAGAGGCTTGCTATACAATTAATTTGTTTTGCTAGTTATGTAAAGATCTAAATAGAATAATTTAATTTGTTATTCAATTACATCACATCTGCCATTGAATGACTACGTAGGTATGTCCATATTATGCAAACTCTTAAAACAGCTCTCCCTGTCCGAGGTCTGCTTATGAGGTAACCGTCTACGTTTCCGTGTCATACGTCATCACACAGTGAGGTAGTGGCAACACACACTGGTCAAAGACTTTCGTCTTGAGACATTGCGAAGTATTGGACGAAAAGATGTGCCGTAGGTTCCCGAATGCTGCCCAGCCGAGTCGGACTCTTACTCAAAGTTGGACCTATCTAACTTGAAAGTCTGAAGAAGTCTTGAAAGTGTCCGATTGACATGATTTTTGTCTTATCCATGTTCATCCCTAGACCAACTCGCTCGGAGGCTTTACTGAGGTCATCGAGCATAGTACTCAAGTCCTCCATGGTCTGAGCCAAGATATATCATCAGCAAACCAAAGGTGATTGATGTACTCGCCGTTGATGTTGATGCCTAGCCTTCTCCAGTCTAGTCTTGAAAACGTCCTCCATTGCAGCGGTGTACAGTTTTGGGGAAATAACATTCACTTGCCTAACACGCCGCTGTAGCGGAATACGTTTCAAGCTCCGATCCTGGAGTGGGACTGACATAGTGATGTTCTCGTACAAACACTTCAGTACTTCGATATAGCGGCAGTCTACTTTTCACCGCTGGAGAGACTGTAGTACAGCCCAGGTTTCGATCTAATCGAAAGCTTTTTCCACGAACGCTAAGCAGAGAGGCAAGTTTTACTTTCCAGTCTTCTGTATAACCTGGCGGAGCGTATGAATGTGGTCTACGGTACTAAAACCTCTTCGAAAACCGGCTTTTTCGGGAGGCTGGAAGTCACTAAGCCTGCATGCGAGGCGATTCGTAATGACTCTTGAAAACAGCTTGTAAACATGGCTCAGAAGTGAGATGGGTCGGTAATTCTTCAGCAGGGTTTTGTTCCCCTTTTTGAACAACAGCACCCCTTACCTCTGTTCCACGCCTTTGGCGTGCTCCCTTCCAGTAGGACGGTGTCGAACAACTTCTGAAGGGTCGTAAGGATCGGTTTTCTACCCGCCGTCGTGAGTTTGGCTGTAATTCCGTCTTCACCGGGTGCCTTGCTGTTCTTAAGCTGTTTCAGAACCATTCTAATCTCGTACAGGCTGATGTCCGGGATGTCGTCGGTAAAGTGTCGGGTTGGTCTAGCTAGGGTCTTTCGCCAGACTAACTTCGGGTCTGCGAGTTGACGTGTATACGATATGTATGACGTGTAAAAACGCACTCACTCAAAAGCTCAGGTTTGGAGAAAACGACTCTCCAGTCCTCAGTTTTTTACCTTGCGAGCTGGCTCTGCCCAATAGACTCGATCGAGATCACGTGCGAACACATTAGAGCCCTTATTTCTCTCGATGGCCTCTTCAATACGGTTCGTAGTGAATTGGCGCAGATCGAGGGTAAGGGACTTGGAGATCTGTTTATTTAGCTGCCGGTATAAAGTCGCATCGTTTGAAGACTGCAGAATCATTTGACTCCTTTCCTTCATGAGCTTCTGAGTGGAGCTAGAGAGCCTTTTTGTTCTATTGGCCCGCTGGGCCTCGAAGAACATAGACCCAGTGGCACGAACAGGTTCCACAAAACCTAGGCAATGGAAACGGTTTTGGAGTTCCAGCTGAAAGCTCTCGGGGTCACCCAAAGGGCAATGGAGAGGGCTATGCTGGGAGTTTCTCTGCGCGATCGCATCAGAAATGAGGCTACCCGCAGCAAAACCAAAGCAGATTTCGGATATTTTTTCCAGTTCGCGTGTTCATTTCTATAACCAAAGTATAATATAGTCAACTGAAAGAGTTACTGAATCTTTGACACAAATTCATCCACAAAAGTGAGGCAGGACAAACCCTTAAATAGTGTCCATAATAAAAATATAATAATTATTGTTATTATATCACTTTTTATACAAAACAGAGGCGCACACGAGTAATTGAAGTCCCCATGTACATGGAGCATGTAGTAGGTATGTATCTTATACTTATTTTATTTGATATTACAAAATAAATAAATATTAGAGGTTAATAATATCTTACACAAATCGAAGTAGGCCCATAGTTAAGTTCAATAAGGCTTGTGTTGTATATTATTATTTTAATTGATATGAATACATACATACCTTTTTTGCAATACATATAACATCTAAATAAGTTTATCATCGTGCTGCTTATCTATTTATAGTGGCTTTTCTCGTTTTGAATCAAGAAACTAAATGCATATTTATGATGAACATAGTCCAAATTCGTATAGTATACCAATAATGAAGTAAGTCTTATCTAGTATAGGGGCTTATTTTGCTTACATGAACAAGCCAACTTTCATTATTTTCGTGAATACTCGTTTATTTGTTGTTAAGTCAAAACATCGGTACTTACTGTTTAACGGAAAGTGTCCTATTCATGAATAATCCTATATTGCACAAAAATTAGCTAGTGTTCCACTGAGCTATTTCGCGTAATGCCGCTGTTGTACAAACAAATTGATGTGTTTTAACGAATTATTTAGGGATGTGCCGGTAGTCAACAAAAAAACGTGGTGACGGCGTCGATCGCCATGGCTCATCTGGCCTACGGACGGTCTTCCAGATAAAATGACGTCGACACCCCACCAATGGCATAACGGCACAATGCTGCCACGGTGGCAATTTTTTGAATTAGAACACGTGAGTCTTAGGCTAAGCGCGCACTGCGGATTTTTGCCGTGCGTTTATTTTCCGCAAAATCTGTGAAGTATGAGACCTCCTTGAAGTGCGCGCACTGCGGAAAATAATCCGTATGCGGATTAAAATCTGTGGTTTGCTGCAGATTGGTTGCGGTGCGACGCCGCACGAATTTTCTGCATTCTATGGACCATTATGAAACCCCGCGCACTGCGGAATAAAATCCGTGCGGACGCCGCCCGTCTGCCATCCAGTGACGCAGTTGTTCTCGCGACACGGTGCTGCTTTCGACGTGCGTTCTTTACTTGAGTTGGGACTAGAATGGCAAAACGTGCGGATATGTCACCGCTATGCGTGTACTGGACAATCACGTTTTTTTTTCCTTTGCGATTTAATAACGCACCGTAACTGGCCGCACCGCAGTGCGCGCTTAGCCTTAGTCACGATAAACTTTAACGTGTTCTGCGTCTAGTCTTATACTTAGTAGCAAAACGGATTATTTCGCGATACCGACTTGTTTTAGATAAGCGTCGATCATAATTGAGGAATTCCATAAGTCATCTGTGGTCTTCATCATCAATTCCACTCCACCAAATTTATGATTTCCGTGTGTAAATACACTAGTTATAATAGAAAATACCAAAATCACTACACGCGTGCCTAATATAATTGAGGAGTTCCCTCAATTCCTCATGGATCCCATCATTCAACTGTATTTTGAAAAAAATGAAATCCACCTGGAAGCATATACGTACAAACATAAACAAAATTTTTGAATCGGCTCATCAATGACGGAGTTCTGAGGTAACAAACATTGAAAAAAAAATGAAAAAATACACCCGAATTGAGAACCTCCTCCTTTTTTTTGAAGTCGGTTAAAATGGTAATGACATCCACGGCATCCAGCATGCCTATCACAAGACGGCGCGCGAGCTCTATCGATTTTTCTCGCACTATCCGTCTGTCTCTTATTAGTAAACTTAAAAAGAGAGGTATACATAGTGTGAGCGTGCACAAAAATGGGTACCTATGGCAGAGTTAGGAAATAATATTTAAGAAACACTAGCCTCTTGAAGGTTCTTGTTTCCATCTTGTTACATCTTGTTATCTTCTTTGAGCTGCCACAATGGAACAATATAGTTGGATGGAACACTGCAGTAAGCGTAATTCACCTAGGGCAATTAATTTTACTAAAAGTAGAAACAATTAATTTTCCATAAAATAACTCGTCAGACAGTTGAAGACAAAATTGTACAGTAAGTATGTCTATGCACCAAATTAGTGTAGAGTTGTGCATTTTCGTGTGTTTCGCGTTAAGATGATTTGAGAATAATTATATACTCTATTGATATGTCCTAGGCTTTGAATTACAAAGTCATTCAAATCGAGTTTTAAACTACTTCGTAGACCAAAATGTTTATGACCATTGGAAACATAAAATTAATATGATAATGATAAGAAAGCCAAGAATGTGCTAAATGTAGTTATTAATTACAGATATAAAATAATTAAAATGGAAACATTTATCGTTATTGCTTTTTAAATAAGACTTGAAAGGAGTAAAAAGTAAAACAATTAACAAAAAGTAAAACTAATTTATTATTAAAACGTAAAAAATATTTACAAAACCTTTAATTAACGGAGTATTGACTGCATTACGCGTGAAACAGATGGTAACAGTGTGCAATAAGATACATCAAGGATAGACGAAGAGACAGCCCACGCACAAATGCATTTAATGGCAAGGCTTAACATAATCCAATAAATAGTCAAATAAATTACAATTTATAAAAGTCTCAGCAAAAGCGTTAATAAAACTAAATTTGTCGACCACGTTTGAGCTGCTGCGTTCTTCACAGTCTTTTTACCAACATCAAAGTCCACTTGGTTTTTCGTCACACTGACTCCAACCGCAGGAGACTGCTCTTCAACTTCGCCTCTTTCAAACTGAGTAGCTTTCGTGTCTCGTTTTCTTCTAAACGGACTTTCTTCATCTTCTTCCTCATCATACTCATCATTTTCATCTTCAGTCACTGCTTCTGATTTTGGTGGTGTAACAGAAATTTCATCGATCTTACTCTCTTCTGGTGTTAGTTTCTCAGTTTCATCGTCCATTTCATCTGTTAGGGCCACTACTTTAGAAGAAGTCCGTGGATGAGTATCTTTCGTTATATGCTCGGCTACTTCAGTCGGTAAATCTCCCTTGTATGGTCCAAATTGTGGCTTTTTAAGTAATAGTTCAGTAACTGAAGGCACCTTTGAGGAGAACAATTTTGTGTTGCTCATTGAAGACGTGGAAGAAGCAGCGGGAACGGAGACTAATGTCGAACCGGAAACTGTTTTTCCATCGTAAGTAGTGTACACTTGTTCTTGTTTTGGCGCCTGTTTTATCTGCTGAGATTTGCTACGTGATTTTGGATCAGGTGGCAGATACTGAGGGCTCACTCGATCGGATTCCATTACCATATCCGGAACGTCTTTTCCCATATTCTTTTCACTGAAAAGGTTATCTGAATTGGATTCCTCTTTAACGTAGAAAGGATAAGGACGTTCTTCTTTAGCATGGTTGCTGGGGAAGCGTTCTGTTCGTTGATCTGTTGTGGACTTCTCTGTATTTTCGCTGATATGGTCGAGCGGGGACGGAATGAATATCGGCTCGAATGACTGAGTCATTGTTTCACTTGGAGGATAAACATGGCTCGAGGAGATAGCTTGCGGTGCCTCGTCATAATCTTCTTCCACGTCAGTGTCCTGCCTACGGTTGGAACCCTCATCGTAATTAGTTATTCTGTCCTCACCAGCCATCAAAGGTTCTCTGATTATAGGCTTGAAGCCGCTTTCAACAACAACAGAGCTGGGTTTGAAGCCAGTATTGACTGCGGGTTGCATAGGTGTGGGATCAACTGATTCACCGATAAAATCTGATGACTTCATGTCGGTTTCAGTTCGGTCTGGAAGGGGCTCGACCGGTTTTATCCTGATGCGAGGCGTATTTGTTGGCGGGATGGCTTCTGGTGTGGGCGTAGGCCTAAGTATAAGGTCCGGTCTTGGCTTGTTGGGTGCCATCTGTTGATCTAAAGGAACAGGATTTTCCATTGGTCGGCCAAGTATAATTTGTCCCGGTCGGCTCAGACTAGGCTGCGGTTCACTTGGCTGCGCGATTACTAAGTCGCTTATTCCAGGGAGAGTTATTTGACTTTTCACAACGTGGTTTGCGATAATATCACTTTTACCGAGACTTAGCGTCTGAGTCTTTATTGGCAGTTGGACGTTGGATGGAGCCGGCCTGCCCATTATTATGCCCTGTACTGGCCCAGTAGGAATTTGACTTAATGGTCCATGACTATAGTTTGGTTTCAATGGTTTTATTTGGGGCATCGGTTGTATCTTTGGGGGCAAAGGTTTTGCCTGAGGAGGGAACGGTTTTCCGTGTGACATACCAGGCATAGGCCCATGTCCATGATTAGACTGCATGGGTGGTCGCAGGTTAGGAGGCCCACGGTTATTAATATACTTTTTCTTCTGGGGATGTGTTGGCATCGATAGAGGATAACCTGGATTATTACTTTGATGGCGCATTGGTGGAGGCCTGCGCAGTTTCAGTTCTGGGGGCGTTTTCCTGAATGGATGCCCCATCCCCGGAGGTGTGTTAGGGCCATTAGGCCGAAGTACCGTCTGCAGCGTCAGCGGTTTTTGATTGGGCGGCAGCATGTAGCTCTCAGGCATTTTCCCCGGCTCAACCACGTATTCATCTCCCTCCCTCATCGGTTGCTCCGGTAGAAACTCCTTAACATCCTCATGTACCTGGTACTGGTTGACCTTTTGTTGTTGTAGCTTGTGGTTGTTGTCTCGTCTCATCTGATCCTTCATGCTGGACTCGAGCGTCTCGACGACGTCAATGACCTCCTTGATCTGTCCGGCGCCAATCGGCAATCCATACTCCTGGGGTCCCAGCTGGTTGGAAGGCTCTGGGCGGTACCTGACCTCTCCGGTAAGGCGGTGCTTATCACTACTGAAATCGTTATAAGGTTTCGAGTTGATTATTTTCTCGAGCCGCTTGTGCTCTAAGAAATTATTTTCTGGTTTGACACGACTGGGTACCTGGACGGATTCTTCCCCGAGCAGGTCAGGCGCAACCACTCGTTCGACCACGCGGCTCTCCTCGCTTTCCTCGTCACAATGGTCAAGGACGTTTATTTTCCAACCGAGGTGTCGGTGGGTGAAACACTGTAACATGAAAACTACGTTAATACCTAAATGAGGTAAGTCGAGTCATACACAAGCGTCTGTCTTGTTGTATTCCTGAAAGTTAAGAGACGGATGGCTTATCTCGCGCGCGAGATAGCTCGTTTGCGGTTTTGTGCTAACCGTTAAGAGCGCCAGTTTTGATCAAGGCTATATTGGGAGCGTATTATGCATTTTACTTCAATGTCATAACATAAGTTAGGTAGCTCCACTTTCAGGAATATGTAGGATTAATAGTAGTTTATGCCGTGTATGACCCAAGACTAAGTATTATCACCGATCCGTTATATACACTTCAACCTGAGCATACAGTCATGCGATACAGAGAAGACTTGAAAGGCTGAAACAGAAAACAGAGCGAAGGTTATGTACACACAGAGAAATGAGTGAGATGAAGTGAGAGTGTCATGTTTGTGAGCTTCTACAGAGTATTATTGTCAGTTTGTTTTGTTAACATTCCTCCATATCTTTTGGAATATGTAGTCGCATCATACACGTTCTCAAAACAAGGTTAAACATCCGTCTCTTATCTATCAAGAACTGTTAGATAATTTGTTTGCATCGCTATTGTAGAAATTAGAAAAAATAATAAGAGGCCTGAAACACTGGACGAAGTACATTTGCGAATTTCTTGATACCTTGGTACAAAATGCCTTGCACTTGACTACTGACTTTGAAGATGGATGCATCTCGCGTAAAAGTCTGAAGGAAATACCAGACGTTCAGTATCGAGGAAACCGATTCAAAGAGATATTTAGATCAATTAGATAAATGTTTCATCTTGTTTTCATCACGCGACCATCAGACCCGAAGATAATGACTAATGATCATGAAATTTTCCACACCCCTTCACCCCCTCACCTGATAGTAGACGGTGTCCGGCGTCTGCTTGTCAGGGGTCCAAGTGATGACTCCAGGCTCGCCCTGTTCGCAGATTAGGGTCAACGAGCGCTGGTAGGCGCCGAAGCTCGGGTACTCATCAGCTTCGGGGCCATCTTTGTTCGGCGTCCAGTTGCAAAGGCGGCCGACGCCCGAGGGAATGAGCTCGCCATTACGTGAGCGACGGACGCCCGCGTAGATTTCAACTCCCTGAAACAGATAACTCAAGTCAAGGGCTTGTCTAAAAACTAAAGCAATGTGGTCATTATTTTCTATGAAGCTCGTTCAATATGTCGACTGTAACTCTTTTGTGACACCAATCAGATTTATAAGTATGGGATGCAAGAGCCAGTGAAATTGATGCTATGACCCACTCTACTTTAGTTATGACTACAGTATCTTTATAAATGGCGTACCTACCTAAGAAGCATCGTTCTTCACAAAAGAATACTAAAATTCGATTTTAGAAGATCATAAAGTCTAGCCAATCAATCCTAGCTGCGGAAAGTGGTCAAGGACCAATAGTAATGCCCCGCTACGCCCTGTTACTTGATGGTCTTACTTACTTTCTATGATTAGGTTATTGGAATATACTACAAAAAGTACTTTTTTGTACTCGTCGATTAAAATCTGTGTATTAAGATTTCATAGAGAATACTGCAACGTCACTCTTTTCATCGTTGAATAGTCTATGTTACTTCCGAAACAACCGAAATAGTATTTTATGCAATCGTTATATAATGTATGCTTTTTCAGTCAAGTACCACGTTTATGCCACGAAGCTTGCTGAGTGGCCTAATTAAGGTACGAGACTTAAAAAGCTAATTATATAACTATTGTATACAATACTTTTTCTACGAGTCAACTGAACTAATTAAACAAACTTGGTATCTATTGAAAACGCAGTGCAACCAACGGCTCTTTCTTTTTTGTGCGTTGAATGTCTATTACCTTTTGACTTTCTCATGACTGCGTCCTATTGGTCAAATACATTATAGTTCAGTAAAGGCGCCACGTGATTTGGTCTATTTCATTTTAGTTGTCTCAACAGTTATGAAATGTTTAGTTGAGAGCTCTATAATAAAAAGTATGTGATTTAAGTTTGGCGTACGAAGTCTTAATTCAAACATTAAGGTCGACGAGTATAAAATAACTTTTTCGATACGCTCTAGACAAGCGAAAACAAAATTGAAAATAGAACTTCATATTTCAATTATATGTGTCCTTGTTTAAGGAGACTCAATCCAATACAAGATTGCCAATCTAAGGCGTTTCGGAACGTAACAGCGTCGCGTCATCTGTCAAAAATCTACTTGAACTTGCTGCTGTATCCAGGGCATAAAAAAATAAAAAATCTACGCTTTGTGATTGGCTAGTATTTAGACAATCACAGCACAGTACTGCAACATTACGGACGCCGGTGGTGTGATGTGATAACTTTTCGTTTCAAAGCTAAACTTAAAAAGTTAGAATAAAAACTAAGAAAATGAGTAGTGACAGTGACGAAACATCTTTAACTCCTCAAGAAATGACTAATATGGCAGAAGAAGTCACACTTATCTTGCTACCTGAAAAGTCAGAGCCTTTAGAATAGTAGAACTAGACAATCTTACGATATTTAGTTTTCTTGTATAGTCGTATTCATGACTTATATTAATAATTTTAATGAACTCGTACAAAAAGTATTGTTCACAATAGTGTCATAATCAAGCTTTTTAATCTCGTACCTTACTTAGGCCACTCAGCAAGCTTCGTGGCCTAAACACGGTACTCGACTAAAAAGCTCTCTATTATAACACGATTGTGAAAAATCCTAATAATACGTTTAAAAAGTTTTTAAGTTATCAGTCATATTACTCACAAATTTTCAATGTAATTTGGAATGTCGGTGCCGTTAAAGAAAAATACGGTTTTGAATTTATATAAATATTTTTTCCGACTTTTCAGAAGCTAGTTAATTTATTTATTTTTTTATGTCATAATTTTTGTCGGATTCTGTCGCTGGGTGACTATGAATAGTAATTGATAATATATCCCTTATTACACAGAAAAAATAAGCTATTATAAATTATTTCCAAAATTGTCATTTTTTCTATACAAGTTGTCAGTTTATTGACTGGACTAGGGTCATTTCGCTGGTTACGCGACCACCTTCGGTTAGCGACCACCTGAAGGAGAAGGTTTCTTCTATTGAAGATAACATCAATTCTACACACCCTATTGAGACAATTAGTTGTACATGCATTTTTTTGTTGTTTTAGAATAGAAATCTACTAAAAAACCGAGAAAATATCCTTACAGTTAAATTAGGTGGTCGCTAACCGGCGAAATGACCCTACTAGATGTTCCGATAGCTCAGTTAGCAAGAGTGATAGGCCGCGTATGCTTGCTAGGGGTAACTTGCTCGGGGCGATATCTTTTTTAACATTCCCTTTAAGGTGGTTCGCTTTCCATACAAAACGTTATTTGTTATTCACAGGCAGATATTAGTTTGTGACGTCATACTTACGGAAAATCATTTTTCTCAAATTATTCTAGTTTATACAAGTTTATTCAAGGAAAGGGGGAATTTCGTGCAAATGAAAAGCCAATTTATGAAAGTTAGTTACATAAGTTTCTTAAAAACTCACGCCGTTAGCCTGCGAATGTCGAATAACGTTTTGTATGGAAAGCGAACCACCTTAATATTATTAATTGATGAGTGACCTGTTTCTCGTCGTTATTCTTATGGAAGTACCCCCCCACGGGGTCGTTGGTGATGTAGAAGGGGTGGTAGCGCGCCGGCTGCGTGGCGTCGACGCCGCCCTCCGTCACGAACGTGTACTTGCGCCCGCGCACCACGTTGATCTCCGGGATCAGCAGCCCGTTGATGTACCAGGATATGCCCCAGCCGACGTGCCCTGGGGATACGTTTATGAGTTCAACATTATGACTAATACCGGTGTACTATCGGTTGTGGAATGAGCTCCCTGCCGAGGTTTTCCCGAGGGACTACAGTATGGGGTTCTTCAAAAAAGGAGTGTATAAATTCTGAAAGGGTCGGCAACGCGCATGTAACACCCCTGGAGTTGCAAGCGTCCATAGGCTACGGTAACCACTTACCATCAGGTAGGCCGTAAGCTTGTTTGCCACCGACGTGGTATAAAAACTATCGACTCCACAGCTAACTGACCATCCGTGCACTTTACATGCATTGTAATAAGTGTCTATATAAATACAGGATGGTCAGTTAACTGTGTTGGAGTTTGTACACTCAAAATCTATTATTACTCCAAAATAAAGAAGGCAAAAAATATGCCTAGTGACGAAAATCTCATTCAGATATCACAAAGCGGAGCTACAACCGTTTTAATATTGCTTGTTAGAGAGAAAACGCTCGCAGTTAGTGACGTCACAATCTGCGAGCGTCATAGTAATTGCATTGCTTTTTTGTCTATTAGACTACACTTTTAATCCTTTTATACGTGAAACATACCAGTGATAGCAGGGTATCCCTGCTTGCCGCCAGTTGGTCCCATTTGGGCGTAGAACACTCCATCCTCAGGTTCATTGCATTGGATCGCAGGTATATCCCAGGGCGCTACTTTGGGTGCAGGCTTTGGAGTCGGCACTGGGTTGGGCTTGATTAAAGTCTGTAATGTAAGTTGAAAAATGATACTGCAAATCTCATTTTAATGAAATAATTAACCATGCTTAGGAAATACGTTAAGTAAATAAATACATTTTAAGGGACAATCTCACACAAAACGGCCTAGTCCCATAGTAAGCTCATTAAGGCTTGTGTTATGGGTACAAGACGACGATATATATAATAGATATAAATACTTGAATACATAGAAAACTTCCATGACTCAGAAACAAATATTCATGCTCATCACATCACACAAATATTTGCCCTTACCGGGATTCGAACCCAGGACCTTCAGTTTCGTAGGCAGCGTCACTACCCACTAGGCTAACCGGTCGTCAGATTGCATCTTTAATTTACTCACTTAGATACTCAAAATAACAAACGAACCGTCAAAGAAAAAAGAAAGAAGTAAGAAAGTATATACTACATAAAACACAATATTAATAGACTTTAGGATAAACTAATGCCGTATTAGTAGTACTACGGTATTAGTAAGCAGAGAATGTCAATACTACGCTTACTACTACTAGTTTTTAACTTTGGTTTAAACATGTGGACGTGACCACAGGCAAAATATGTTAACGTTCTTTAATAGATATTAAGTAATTAAAATTTATTTACCTTATAATAGATGCTAAATAATTTAAATTCTATTAATGTTATAAAATAATAATAATAATACATATTAAATACTTAATACCTATTAATGCGTTAAGTCTAGATATAAACCTATAAATATTGTAAAAAATCTTACACCGGTTTCCGGTAGAATATGTTAGATACCTACTAAGCATTATTTATATACCACCTAATGTGACCACATTCAGCGAATAAAATATCATTCATTCATTCCATTCAATAAATCGTTAATTAAAAAAAAAAATACTGAGTCTCATGGTCACCCTAATTGCTACGTTAAACTGTCACTTTAAATCTTGTTGAATAAGGTGACCATAAGGTTAGTCTTTTTGCTATATAAAATTATCATCAATTAAGTTTAATTGTTTGCTTCTGGAGTTAATGCAATGAATTTGTCTAAAAATACTGCGATACAAAACAAAAAATTGTGTTTAAGTACGACTTATGTTTCACCCTGTATATTTTTTTTACCTCGCTTATAAGGGACATTATAGAGTGAAACAGAACGAAAATCGTATTTCCTGTGGTCAATATTTTACAACTTATGAAGTAATGATCTAATGATTTTATCACACAGATTTATTTAAAAGGAGACGCCGTTTACTCGGATTATAAGTCCAACTAAAAATAAGGCGTTTATGGTTACGGTGTCAGGGTAACTTTGCTTATGTCCACAGGAAAGATGTGGTCTTACATCTCTGTATGACCCGTAAGCAGGTTACCTATGTATTTAGATTTTAGATTTATTTATTACACGATAAAAATTACAATATAAATTTGCATAAATGTCAAGATTACAAGAATTTCTACCATTTTCGTCAATTTTAATAATAAAAACTTAATGAGTCAACTGTAAATACAAAATATTATATAATTCTCTCTCCCGAAAAGGATCGTCATTCATTACACACAATAACATAATAAAATAATAATCACATAACATTAATAAATATTAAGTTAACAAAAATAAATGACAATTTAAGAAAACAAAATACACAATTAAAAAGTACAGAGGGTTTTCCAACAAAAGATTTCTCAGTTTGCGCCGGAATGTTTCGTCATATGGTTCATTCCTTAGATTGGCCGGTAAGTGTTCGTAATAAGTGGGTCCGGTATTTACCTTGTCCTCAGCGGGCTGTGGCTTCCTCTGCACCTCGTGGCGCACGGGTTCCTCCTCACTCTTCTCGTCCTCTCCCTCGGGCATGGGGCAGTTCCACACCGGTGGTCGCCCGAATTCGATGAATTTGTCGCCCTGGAAAAGTCACGTATTACGAGTATAGGCCCTGAGGGGTGATAGCGCTAATTTTGGAACGAGCGTTAGGGTATTCAATTCTAATTTTAATTCTCGCGAAACGAAAACGAACTTTATTCGTGTATCTCTGTCTTTGTCGCTCGAACTGGCAAGTGCGACAGAGAGGGAGATACTCGAACGAAGTTCGTTATTACTTCGCGGTAGCCCCTCAGGTATGAACGAAGCGACGGATTAGGTATAGTCCGGGTTATTTTCACTGCTTCTTTATTTACGCAAACAAATGAATGCTGCAAGCGATGACACATATTATTTCTTATCCTGATTATCATGCAATCAGGATAAGAAATTGCATTCCATTGCTGATCTATTGTGATCAAGGTGGTTCTCATTACTGCCTCTCTCTATCCTATTATATCCAACTTAAAAGCAGGATTAATTTGCCCCTTATTGACTGTTAGATAATTGTTTGTGTATACGTATAGGATTCTGCTAGATTAAATAAATAAATAAAAATTAAGGGACAATCTTACACAAATCGACCTAATCCCACTGTACGCTCAATAAGGCTTGTGTTATGGGTACTAGACGACGATATATTTAATAGAGAGAAATACTTAAATAAATAGAAAACATCCAAGACTCAGAAACAAATATTGATGCTAATAACACAAATACTTGCCTTTACCGGGATTCGAACCCAGGACCTTCAGCTTCGTAGGCAGCGTCACTACCCACTAGGCTAACCGGTCGTCAGATTGCATCTTTAATTTACTCACTTAGATAGGTACTCAAAATAACAAACGAATGTCTCAAAATACCAAACGAATATCCACAACATTTGACGATATTATTCCTTTAAAAAAAAATGATGTATTTTATGTACAGCATTAAAATCATTGTTGCAGAAAAGAGCAACGTGTGCGAAGTACGAAATTCCGTTTGATTTAATCCATTAACAAAAAAAATAAAACTGTTTACGAGATTCCGAAAAAGGTTCAAGTTCCTTTTTGCCGCTAATATATGCGCGGTCACATCAAACAACCACCTGAGTCCTCAGACTTCCAAGGAAAACAATAATAAGTTGAGATAGCACCTTTTTTATAGCCTGCGACTGTATATCGGCCTCGTGGGGGCCATTGTCCTTTAATTTCATTTGTTTTTTCGGTACGACTTTCAGCCTGGAAAAAATACTTTTTGGCTCTGAACTTTGGCAATTATCGTGTCTTCTTTTATACTAAGACAGTGGCACACAAGCTTGATTTATCTAACTTTGGAGAAGTGATGGCGATGGATATCCTGTCTTTATAATAAGATAGCCATAACGGTCAGTGATTCACATTCAGTAGGAGTAGTGGTTCACATACCTTGGTGAAGAGTGACGATGTGTTAGCATAGGACGACAGTTTTCCAATGCTTCCAAACAGCGCTGACGGATACCATCACCAGTCAACTGTTACCATCAGTACAGCAGAATAGAGCAGGATGGAAAGCTGGCGTGTTAGTCTTACCTTGGTGAAGAGTGATGATGCTAAGACACATCATAGGACGACAGTTTTCCAATGCTTTCAAACAGCGATGATGGCTACAATCAACAGTCAACTGTTGCCATGAGTACAGCAGAGTAGAGCAGGATGGGAAACTGGCTTGGTTTACCTTGGTGAAGTGATGATGGTAAGAAACCTCGTCCTTCGAGTTCAAAGGCCCAACAGCCCAGATGATGGGCTGGCTTGCGTTGGTGAGGACTGGCAGGTCGAGCTCGTCGGCCGCGCGCAGGCTGCGCTGGTAGGTCACTATGCTGTAGCCGTTGACCAGCGCGGCGTTGAGAAGACGGATAGAGTTGGTGCCGTCCTGTAAAAAAGTATATGTGAGTACATTTGACTGATTTTAAAGCCACTGATGTCACTGGCGGTTTGAAATATTGGCTTAGCCACTAGTATGCGGATGTCAATTCGGCATCAAATGATTTGAGATTTAAAATTATAGGTTCAAATGCTTAGCATGGTGGTTACGATAGGTTAAGTCATAGGCGAACGTTATGAAACGGGCATATGATAAAATTCATCCATCTTCAAGATGCCATCACAATACTCAAGAATTATATTTAAACGTCTTTTATATTAAAATCTCCCGCAGCTTTAATTTTAGATGGAAACTCATTCGTATAAAAAAATTAAGGTCAACATCAAACCTTTTACCGGGAATACTTAATGTTGCTGTAAGACTAATATTTAATGAATATTAATATGGGGGCTCGAGTTTTAAAGCTTAGCTAAAACGTATTGATATTACTAGTATCTTGGGTAAGTACTCAGATTTTGGGATAAAGACCAAGGTACAAAGTTGTGCCTTAAAAAAAAAAAGACCAGGTTGCACTCCGGGAGTGCCGGCAGAAGTGAAAACTCAATAACATTGTAACAGTTTTTCGATCAGGTCACGTGACATCTTACGGTGTCACCCTAAAAATGAATTTGACGCCAATTTATAAACAATTAAGTATTAATTATTTAGGCGGACGGCCCACGGGCGCGTTGGGTGCGACGGGCCCAACGCACCGCCGCGGCGCAACGGTGCCGGGGTACGGCGCGCCGACGGGCGGCGGCAAACACAATACCAATTTGTTTTTGCCATTGCCAAATATTTTTCAAAGCTTTATCTCTTTAGAAATAACGTCTAAATTCGAACTATTCGAATTTGCAAGAACAGCAGATGGCGGTGCACGGTGGCGACCAAAATATCAATTTGTTTTTGCCGTTGATAAATATTTTTCTAAGCTTTTTCTCTTTAGGAATAACGCCCAAATTCGAACTATTCGAATTTTCTCAATAGCAAAACGGTGAAGAACGCGTTGGTATTATTACAAATTTATTTGCAGAATATGCTATTGAAGCAAAAAGTGTTTAACGGCTTTATACTCTTACGAATAGCGGTCAGTTTTGAATGAAGTCGAATCGGCTAGCAGCAAAAAGTGACCTCCTTTACATCTGACGTCACAAAACTCTGTCGCGTATTTAACAATTTTTCCCCATCCCAAAAAGTGCTCAGCGCCGCTAAAGAAGTTTTCACTTCAAAAAGCATATAATTTTGACCATTTCTGAACACGCTACCAAAATAACTCTCTGAATATATTTTTTTTAGAACAGAAATCCTTCCGCATTCCATTTAAAATGCTTTTTCCTAGAAACAAGGTATTCAACCTGGTATTTCGCACCGTGACAGTTAAAATGTAATAATTTGCGTTGCAGAATGAAATATTCTGTTAATTATTTGAAGGATGTCAGCGTAAGTAACTAGACTGGGATTCTAATTACTTACCTTGCGACAGATTGTTACTACCCCAGGATATCAATTTTTGAAAGACACTTACGTGAATAAAATATTCCTATGACAAGCCGGGGACACATATTAAATCTTTCATAAGTAATCCCTGGTTTGCAGTTGCCAATACGTATTCCTATTCTCATTCCCGAGAATATTGCCACTGGTAATTTTGCCGAAAAATTGAGCCTGTCGTCGGTTAAAAATAATAAATGCGCTACCACTTTCTCGTAAACAGAAGCAAAAGCATTTGCATACGAGTATAAACGTTCAACAAACCTATTTTAGCTAAAATGCCGTTCAAATTAGTTTCTTTTTATCAGCCATTTTGACATTAGTATTCGTAAGAAAGGGACAAAGCACATTGTTTAAGCAGACCCATTTTCGGTAACTTTTATATTAGAATTGAACTGTATTTTCATTTATTTAACAAACGGCTACTTATTTTATGTAATTGCTAAGCGATTGTCAGCCCAAAAGTTAGAGCAGTATTTCCCCATTACCGGCAACATTGACGGTTGGCGGCCATTTTATGTTCCCGGCACATCACTAAGTAAGGGTTGCGCTAAATTATTATCGTAATTTAGCGTGGCTTGTCGAATAGTTTTGAATTGGCCCGCAGCCAAACTGAGACTGTCTCAACGGTTCCTGTTCCTGCAAGCGACGTTCAATGAAATGTTGAACATTCTTGACGAGTACTGTTCCTATGGGTAAGAAGGAATTACGACTCTAAGTTCAACTAATTAAGACTCTTAATGCAGGATTAGGTACCTATTGTCGGAGCATATAGACAATTTTATTATGGTTGATAATGTGAGGTCGAAATTGCTTTGCTACGTTTTGACGATTACCAATAAAGTTGGTTCCATTATTACGTCTCTAAGGACGTAATGAAAATTAAACGCCCAAAACAAAATTATTGTGATATTCGTAGTCTCTTGTGTTTTTTAATTAATTTTAAGCTGTGTCCATATAATTATCGCAATAAAGTTCCATATTTGCAGCCATATTGATACTTTGATAGGTACTAAAATAATAAGAAGCGGGTCACTAACGTAAGGTCGAATATACAGGATGTTAACGGGGTCATGATCCGGAATGACAAAAAGCGAATAAGATGATCATACTGAACAACCTTTCCCATGGGACCAACCACGAAATCGTAAAAAAAAAAGAGCCAATTAAGAGTTAACTGTGAGTTAACTGCGATTTAATTGAGAGTTAATGTATGGAATACCTGGTTTTTTTTTGCGATTTCGTGGTTGGTCCCATGGGAAAGGTTGTTCAGTATGATCATCTTATTCGCTTTTTGTCATTCCGGATCATGACCCCGTTAACATCCTGTAGAATTGTAATTTTATATAATCGCGCCGACATCGCCAGCACTCACGACAAAAAACCGCCAATCGGCTCGAAACATGCCACGAGGGGGGTAATTAGCGTCTATAAATTAATATTACCTAATCGCCGATGTTCACGAGGTCTTCCCAGTAATAAGAACCTCATTAAGTAGTACAGTTATTTGAGAAACACCTTCATAATATGTACCGGATAAAAAAAGTGTATGTGTGTATCATGATAGACGTATGATTTTACAACGTTTTGCTTCAAAATATTATACGTTTTACATTGCCCTGAGCTTTTTGATCGTGGAGAAATTTATGTATTAATTATTGAACATTAAATTTTGTGGTAATTAGCGACGTTAGAACATACAGTTATAAACGTAAAGATCTGTAAGCTTGTAAAAAGTTTGCATCGTTTCCGTTAACACTTTCACTGCCAGGAACCCGCCTGAGCGGGCGCCAACGCCGTAGTCGCTTTCCGCTAGATACGAGGAAAGCCACGGGATCGGCAACGAGCGCAGCGCGTAGCGATTCTTGGCAGTGAATGTGGCAACTGTCAAAAACCGCTACGCACTCCGCTCGTAGCCTCGTATCCCGTAGCTTTCCCACGAAGTAGCGGAAAGCGCCTACGGCGTAGGCGCCCGGTATGCGCGTTCCTGCCAGTGAATGTGTTATTTGTAGTATCCTCCCAAGGACCTACTGACATAAATTATTCACTTTAAAGAATTAAAAAAAAGAACATTGAAACAGATTTCCAATTTTTTTATTTCGATCGTGTTCGACCGACACCACAATGCGAGGCGAGAAACCAACTTCCCTCTTACTGTATGCACAGGTAACGGGGGTGGGAGTGAGACAGAGGTCACTGAGTTGCCCGCACGACTCCACAGCGAGTTGTAGAGCTCTGCATCAGGGTTATATTTTTTTATATTTTATAATTACTAATTTTTGTTTTATTATTTTACAAACTTAAGAGTCCGCACTAAGCTCGGCCGAATTTCACCTTCCCATACAAATGGAGTTTCGTTCTCATTTTAAAACTCGTGTTGTATTGACGAAACTTTGCATATACAAATGACATGAGGTATATCTATGTCTGTAATTAGTTTATATGGTTCCAGTTTATAAAACAAACGAAATACAGCAAAAACAAGTTTTGTATGAAAAACTGACATTCACTGTATTTTTTTTCTATGGTATCTGAAGCTACATAAACTAATTACAGACCTGGATATACCTCATGTCATTGTACATGCAAAGTTTCGTTACAATCCAACAAGTAGTTTTAAAATGAAAGCGTAACTCAGGCGTAATTACGTTTGTATGGAGAATCGAGCTTACTGCGGACTCAACTTAGTCGTGTGTTGTACGTTTGTAAGGAAATTGGAGCTAAACATCAACACTTAGACCCTTTGTACCTACTCTAGACTATAATTTTAATTAAATTTTCTTTCTAATCTAATTCTAATCTCTCGGGATATACACGTTAATGACGTCACGGTCTTAGCCTTTTATTGATGAGTTTGCTGGTAGAGGTCGATTAGGGAGCATTAAGTCCGCGTGCCTCGCGTTCCGAGGTCTTAGAGGTCTGTCTGACACTGCAATTTTACATTCTGATTTGATACAAATGTAATACGTCCTCGGTCCGACCGAGTACGTATTAAATTACAAGCAAGCTTGGCGCGCATACATACACATATACATAGGTACATGTATGTACATAAACTCAAGCCTGTTTTCCCAAACGGGGTAGGCAGAACATAATTAAGTATATGAATTTTAATTTCAGTTCCTTCGTGCTATTGTAGGTTTAAAGATGGACAAAATGCGATATTGTAGTGATAACCAGGCTTATTTTTTTTTTTTGACGCTGGAGAAATGTGTTACACATACCCCCCGGCCCGGGGAAGGCCATAGTGGGGGGTTATGTGGGGATCGCTCCTCCCGTAACCCCCTCCGCACAAGGCGGAGGGAGGGGAGCAGCCTACCCACTAAAACTCCAGCGGCGTCACCCTCACCTGCCGTTAAAGGGGGCGTCGTGGGATGCAGTGATAACCAAGCCTAACCCATCTCCCGCAACACGCGTCAACCCTATTCCCATAGCCGGCTCCAACTAAGCCCACGAGAAGAGGTCACGCTTGTCAAATATCAGATTTCAATGCGAAAAGTTAGTGATAGATTGACCTTTCACTCGTTAGCAAAGAACCGTATAACGATCTGTCTTCTAAAATCTAAAGGGCGCCAGTCACTCGAAACTCATATTCATAATGGACTTTTTGCCGTACAAAAAGTCCATTATGAATAAAACCCCCCGTACTCCCCCCCCCCGTAGGTACTCGTACTATTTAAATAGTTGACGAAACCTACGTTGTGGAAATGGTTTGTATGTACTTTTGTCACATTTAATAAAGTTTTAAACAGTTAAATAAGAGAAACAGCTTGAGTTCTAATTGACAATGTGTGGCAAACCATTTTCCAAGTTCGGTACAAATAAATATTATTTTGCTTTTATTAATCGTATGTAGAGAATAGCGCCTAGCAAGGGTTTCCGAAAGTATTACTAATACAAATTTGAACTCACCACCAGCCTCTCATCAGGACAGGAGCCTCTCACTCCCGCACACTGGCTCTTCGCATCCAGATAGTAGTCCACAGAATACCCCTTCAGGGTACTCTTATCGACCCAGGCAACCGCCACGTCGCCGCCGACCATCTGCGAGTGGTTGGGGTCGCCAGAGATACCGAATGACATGTATTCGCCGTCCTCTGGAAAATTTAAGAGGTTTATAAGATGTCCTTATTTGTATCGTTGTTAAGCAAAATGTAGTGAGGGCAGGTTAACCACTAAATATGGCAATGGCAGTAGCTGAAAGGGCTTAGTTGATTATAATTATGACTTTCAATTTACATCTGATTTCTACCTGGCATAGTTCACTGCCAGCAACTTTGTAAAACATGTTTTATTGTTTACAAATAATTATGTTGAATAAACGTTCCGAGTCAAAAGCCCCGCTTAAAACTATAATATAAACCACCTAAAAACGTTTCTTCAATAACTTCGCTTCGTAAAGAATTAGTTACAATATATTTTTGATGCTACTACCTATATGATACTGAGTGTACCAGTACCTACACAAAATCAATAGTTGCGATGATGATTGTGTCATTTACAGTAAATTGACGAAGCAATATGCCAAATACGAAAACGATGATACACCCACTTCAATCATGGCAATTACAGTCGAAGCGAAGTAATCTTCGGATAATCGGTCATGGACTTATAGCAGTCCATTGCTGATTGGTTTTGCGTAATAACATACTAAATGGTCTCCCCTCGATGGGTATGACATTCTAATAGTAATCGTCTGCGGCATTTCCACAGATTAGACTAAGACTTTGGGTATCCCTTTATTTAGATTTACATTGATTTAGTCCAAACAATGTTACCTACATTAGTACTACTTGTAGAACTTGTACTTGAGAATATGCTCAAAAATTTGGAAATGTTTTTAGGAAATTTCCATTTACTAAAAACCTTTAAAAAATTGAGAATATTCTCTTGAACGTAAGACAAAGATAGCATTTAGAAATATTTCCTTAGAAAATGTCGCCAGAAACAGATTACTCTTTAGCGATCGGACTACTACTACTACTCTACCTAGGTACTTACATATTATTATTTAGGTTCTCTTTGTAACGAGTTAATTTGTGTGAGGTGTGCAATGAAGAGTATTTGTAATTAGTCAAGAACTATAATTTTCAGCAATCGTAGACTCAAGTAATTATTGTCCAAATCACACAAAGACCAAGTTTGGTATGAGCCCACAGCTTACTCACCCAGCTTTGACACGAGCTGCAACACAATGCTGTCACCTGCGACGGCCCAGCGGACCTCGAAGGCCAGGTCATCGTACAGGACTTCACAGTTCAGCTTCGACTGAAAACAAGAAAAATATGGCGTTAGTTTTGAATATTGGTCCAGAGTTTTAGAAGGTCAGCGAATAGTTTCTGTATTAGAAGCAATGGTTCAACCCTTTAAAAATGTATACACTCCTTTCATGAAGAACTAGATAGACTAGTGTTTTGGGAAACCTCAACAGGAAGTCATTATACTCCAATTTTCTCACTTCTTGAAAATAAAATAACAGAAGAACATCGAGTAGGTACCCGTTGGAGGGACAACACGACATCGATCAATTTTATTAAATCTGATGATAAAAGCTGCTGGTAGCATCGGCCAGTAAAGTGTGTTTGATTCAATCCGCCCTAGAATACATACCTAGTCGTAGTATTGACGACAGCAACCATATTTCTTCAAGCCTCGCTGTTAAGCTTCTTACGGAAATACGTTTTTGACCAAGTACCTATCCTACGATATTTAAGAATGAAATGAAAGCATTAAGAATGTATAGCTCAACAAAGAAAACAGTTAGTATAAAGAGCTCATGCATAGCTATAGCTTCTAAGGCGAGGCCTAGGCCGGGTCGGTATAATTTTCTAGTAGATTTGCAAGGGCGAGCCGATGACGCGGCGGAAGGTAATCGAGTGTGCGGTCCTTCGCGCTTCGGCCCAAAACATGAACGAGAACATTTGGAGATCAAAGTATGTGTTCTAAACCAAAGTCGACGTAAAAGGTTGTAATATTGTCTGGAACAGCATTTATTTTCTAACGTAGGTATATGCAAGATGATTGCCTTCGGTTTCCACGCATATTTACTTTAAAAACTATTTGAACGGATTTTATCGCGTATATTGTGAATTAAACAAAGACACGTTTCAGCCTTTTCTTGTTTCTTTTTAGTTTCGTGGTCAAACAGGTTAGAGATGGGTAGGAGGGGTGTTGGGCTAAGTTTTCTCTTATTCGAAATCCTTCACAGTAGTAATTTATTTAATCGTATGGCATATATAATATGGACGACTGTACTGTCTTGCAGAATGACTTAAATAATTTTCAGGCCTTTTGTACCTCAAATAACTTATTTCTAAATACAGACAAATGCTTCATTATTAGTTTCGGTAGAAAGCGAACATCTATAAACTTTAAGTACACACTGTCAAATAAAGAACTGACGCGAGTAAACCAGATTCGTGACCTTGGCGTTATCATGGACTCAAAACTTACCTTCGTTCCTCACATAGACAACATAGTGGCTAAATCTTTTAAACAATTGGGATTTATATTGCGTGTAGGAAAACCCTTTAGTAGACTGTCAACTTACAAGGTATTATTTAACAGTTATGTACGTAGTAGATTAGAATTTGCTAGCGCTGTTTGGAATCCACATTATAAAATACACAGTGATAAAATAGAGAAAGTACAGAGAAAGTTTGTCAAGGCAATTGAGTATCGCACTGGACATAAATATATAGACTATCCCACTTCCTTGAAAATACAAAGTACTACTTTATTAAGTTCTCGTCGTGAACGGATTGATGTCTTGATCCTGTACAAAATTATTAATAACATCATCGATGCCCCTTCGTTAATATATACGCTTTCTTTTAGAGTACCCCGGCGTTGCGAGCGAGCTTGTAGAGAAAAAACCCTCTTTCATATCCCCCGTAGCCGTACTTCTTATGCAAAAAACGGTTTCATTAGAAGAGCGTGCAGGCTTTATGATGAAAAATTTCAGTCGTTGGATATTCTCCATGAGACATTTTGTAGCTTCAAACGATTATCTTTACAATGTATTCAACAACTGTAATTCAAAATCATAACTTTAAGTTTTCTGGCAATGTTTTTGTTTATACTATTAACTATTAACAATTACTATTAACATGCATCTCAACAACTCAATTTTTTTTTTTAATGGTTTTAATGTTCAGGTTTAAATATTCTCATTAAGGAAACTGTAAGTCCATAATTTACTACTTTTTAATGTATCAATGTACCTATATGAGACTGTTTGTTTCTTAATAAATAAATAAATAAATAAAATATTATTTTGGCCTATAAAGTTTGTCACTCTTTAGTACTACCCAGGAGACACGTGCAGGGTTGTGGTAGGTAGCTCCTGCGGACGCGAGTAACAGTTGTCCCCCCTTTGTCAAGTGAGTGGGCAACTCGACTGTTAGAAGTTCTTAAGCCGCCCACAGGCCTCTAACTCGGCTTAACGACTACTGTCATAGACAGCAACCGGGATAAACTGCTTAGCGTGCCTTCCAAAGCACGGAAACGCTCATTTATATTAACCACTCAAACATCAGGCGGTCACCCATCCAAAGACTGACCGCTGCCATCTTTGCTTAACCTCCGTTATCGTTTCCGACTCGCAGGGGCCGCCAGGCTATGAACGCTTCAACGCTTCGCTTCACAGTAGTAATTAATTAACTATACTTATTGTTCAGAATAGGAAGACATTATTTTGTTTAAAAATGATGTACCTATGCGACGAATAGTGAATGTGGTAAATGATTACCTATACAGAATTGCGAACAATATGAGATGCTTTTGTGTAATGTCAGTAAGTATCCGTTAAAATCACTATGAGAATACGTCTTACTATTTACTAAAAAAGAGATGAATGCAAGGAAATTTGTACACCAATTCCTAGCTATTCTTGGATTGGAGCCGTCGCAGATCCCCTCCACTCACTTATCCAATTTCAAAACGTATTTCAACTGTGTATAGAATGAACTTTCTGGATGGACATAAATAGGCTATATTTTATCCCGCAAATGC
This sequence comes from Epinotia ramella, assembly GCA_947578815.1. Classification (NCBI taxonomy): domain Eukaryota; kingdom Metazoa; phylum Arthropoda; class Insecta; order Lepidoptera; family Tortricidae; genus Epinotia; species Epinotia ramella. Next base: position 3,218,290 of record OX388221.1, read on the forward strand.
CTGCGTTCTTTGCAATACGAGGCTAGAGTCGCGTCGGCAGCTAGTCCAGTCCATCTAGTCTAATATGGTCAGTGCATCAGGTTAACTACGGACCAAACTGATAAATAAACAGCACATTAACATATAAGTGAGAGCCGAGATTGGTGCGAGATTGCAACGCCAACGAAAGGATGGCAAAGGTCAATGGAATTGAGGAGCATTTGAGAGGTCAATGTGAAGCAGATTTATTGAACCCTAAGGACTTTAGAATAGAGGCTATAATTCAGCTGTTCAAACTGACGTGCTACTTCGGTGGACTTTATGCGTGGGAATGCATAGTTCTTATGCACTTGCAATAAGACGCATAATACTGCCTTTCTAAAAAAGTAGGTCAAGGCCATACCCCATTCGCGTATGGGCATTATCAAATTCGGTTTGGCTTGGGCAGTCATTAAAAGTCGATTTAACTCGTCCTCATTTCGTTTCCGATGTCAAAAGGATACTCTGATGGTCCTAATTAGGATGTATGAACTTTGGCTAAAAGAGACCATGTACCTATTTCCTAACGAAAATAAAATTAGTTTTAAATCCTCTAGATAGATTTACGACCGTACAAAGTTCGCGTTTCGCAGTATCCGTACTGAATAATGTATCTGAACAAGCGTGCAGATTGTAGACAACTGATTGGAACTTAAAACTAACAGCATCAGATTCACATAAATCTTATTCTACAAAGTTGCCATACTAAATCCCTGCCGGGTAATTGCCAGGGCGTTTCAACTGCCCTCCCCTCCTCCGAATTTTTGACGAATTGCTGATTTTCGTCGTGTTTCTGTTTTTTGATAGTGGTCCCTGACCCCTACCAAATAGCCTAACTTCGTCAAAAAGTCAGACATGGAGGGAAAGACGTCTGAAAACTCTGGGAATTACCCTACCATAGTAACCTTTCCAGTTTTCCGCTTCCGCTCATGTGTTAACCCTCATTCGGTCAATATGGTGGCAAATACCGCCCATAATGAAATAGGACGCGGCGGCTCTATAATAGCTCTTCCCTCAAAGTATCCTAAAGTGACGTGGTTTTATAGTACACACAGCAACGCACCTAACTAACCATACCGTGAAAACCTAGAACCTTATTACAATGCACTTAAGGTCAGATTAGATTTCCGATGGTCACTTAGCTGTGTTGTCGACTGTACATCCCGTCTTTTAATAAACAAGGCATTTTCTATGCTTTTCGTCACATACTATATCGAGCAAGCAATGAATCTACATGTTTACGATATTCTTTCACATCCGATAGTTTTTATTACCTATAACTGCAGAGGTCGGAATTTTCGTGGCACTTTTGAGCTGTCATAGGGACTTCTCGTTTATCGACTACCGATATTCATAATTATATCGATAAATTATAGAACACAACATATGAAACAAGATTAAAAGTAGAGGTAAACAACAGGCAGTCTTACCGCTAAAGAGCGATCTCTTTTAGATAACTTTTCAGTGGCTGAAATTGTTAAATAGCATGATATAATAAGCATCGATAACAATTCTAGTTGCAATTTGTTTTCGCCCAATCGCGATAAGACTGCATGTTGTTTACCCATCACTCGTAATCAACTAATCATATTTTACATAAATTGTATTCTGTATTTATCGATATACTTATGTATAATCGGAAGTCGATAAACGAGAAGTCCCTATGACAGCTCAAAAGTGCCACGAAAATTCCGACCTCTGCCTATAAGCATTGGGATGATCGTAGCTATTACATTGACAGATGTATAGTGCTCGATTAATTATCATGCGACTTTTTTTTAATGCATCAAAGCTGTCCACGTCGATCATCGATCGATATTTAAGCGGGTTTGACAGCACAGCTATCACAGAAAGCCCCCTGTGCTATTTAGCGGCATTATAGACTATATGCTTCTCTTTCTAAGCGTGCTAATTAGAAACAGACGGATAATCTATCTCACCGCGACACTGCCTTCGTGCCGTCCTGTGATGGCTGCTCCACACGATGGGCCATCCTGACCCATCATACAGGTAGAACGACACATAAATATGTCTTACTCCCTTTAACGCATAGTTGCGTCCTGTATGATGGGTCAGGATGGCCCATCGTATGGAGCGGCCATGGGATTGTGATAGCCAGAGGTCGGAATTTTCGTGGCACTTTTGAGCTGTCATAGGAACTTCTCGTTTATCGACTACCGATATTCATAATTATATCGACAAATTATAGAACACAACATATGAAACAATATTAAAAGTAGAGGTAAACAACAGGCGGTCTTACCGCTAAAGAGCGATCTCTTTTAGATAACTTTTGAGTGGCTGAAATTGTTAAATAACATGATATAATAAGCATCGATAACAATTCTAGTTGCAATTTGTTTTCGCCCAATCGCGATAAGACTGCATGTTGTTTACCCATCACTCGTAATCAACTAATCATATTTTACATATATTGTATTCTGTATTTATCGATATACATATGTATAATCGGAAGTCGATAAATGAGAAGTCCTTATGACAGCTCAAGAGTTCCACGAAAATTCCGACATCTGGTGATAGCCGTGCAGAAGTAATCATATCACAAGCTTAATCGGTCCCTTGACCCTATTTTTCATGTATGATGGTTTAAAGATACCAAATGAAACACAAATAACTTGGCAAGCTTTATTACCGTACTTTACTGATTAGGTACATCTTAACTACAAATATACAATTACTAAAACTAGTTAATATCTACACATTGCAATCAAAAATAAAGTTTGTTGCGTTGTATTATGATTATGAAGGATCAAATTTGATCTACTTGTGATATCACAGGCTGAAGAACTTAGTTATGTCAGTTGAGTATTATATTACAATTCAAACGTAAGATTAGTAGATTACTTAGTATTATTTAGTATTTCGAAATATATTCCTTTGTTAACTGGGTAATTATAACAGTCAAGTTTATATTACGGTCGTCTTTATCTGAAAACTATGATATGAATATAGTTTGATATACTACACACAGGAGCAACAAAAACGGGTACATATTGTATTTCATTTCCATACAAACGCTTCCCGTTTGCACTTAAGTGTACTTCAATAAAGAGATTTATATTAGTCACTCTTAGAAAGAGTTACAAAGAATTTACTGGAAGCTAAAGAAAATTTAACTTTAGTCGGTATTTTAAAAAGCACTCCAGTATTTTTTATCTGTTGAAGACGTTGAGGGTGGACTGTTAAGACTGTTTGTTGTTAAAAAGAACCGTCCAGAATAAACAACTCTAAACTATTCAAGTCGTCCTCCAATTACTTTGGAGCTAATGCGAGAGTCAGACAAATTCATAGTTATTTGCACTCTCCCAGCCACAGCGTAGCTGCACAGCGAATGCACTTATTCCCAGCAATAAGGTTGTTGACTGCAATTTTATTATTATTTCAAAAGAAGGAAAATGCCTAATGACGAAAATCTCATTAAAATATCTCAATAATCACGTTCAAGGACCACGTCGTCATAGTAAACGGCAGTCGTGTAAAAAGCAGGTGAATTTTGCTAATATACCTGTTCTTAAAACTTTGGACACGTTTAACTTTTGTAATAAATTATTCAGTTGTGATACTTTTTTCTCTGTTTACTATATTTTGAATCCAACATCAAATATCCCTAATACTTATCATTTTGTAAGCTAAAACAGCCGCGCTTTATTCCAACTCTTAATTAAACTACCATGTTCTCATCAAGTATATCTGCGGTTTTTAAACGCGCCATCGAAGCGTGTTTGTACGGCTAAATCGACCCAAACGCGCGTCATCAGCGCATTTGAAAAACGCGGTGTGCATAATTTAATTAAAAAGGGATTTTGTATGAAAGTATTCTCGCTGCATTGCTACGCTGTGGGCATCTTAAATTAACTTAGATAATAATTACTGGCTCTATCTCCGAGTTGCAACGCTCGTGTCGCTCGTCGCGCTCGGCAAGTTTACGCTTTCAGATATAATTCCATCTCTACACAAAATTATTAGTCAAGGAAGTCTATTAGTCTATGTGTTGGTGATATCAAAATTAGATTTGTTGCGCACACTCGTTCTGACTCGTTAGTCAAAGATTTTTTTTTTAATTTAGTACATTTATGAATGTCATAACTACTACCGGTTATGAGAAATTAAACTGCTATGAGAAGAACAGGCGTATGAAACTCGGCGAGGTATCATTTTTAGTGTTCTGTACCAACGGAATACTTATGCGATCACGCGTATTCTGTCCGTCTGTCATCACCATCAGTATGTGTACCCCCGTTATATAAATAAACAATATCACAGTATTATGAAAATAAGGGATAGCGCGCACGACGAATGTAATTTTAATATCAAATCAATACGTCAACTCAGATACACCTAATGTCTGCCTAACTTGGTCATATTATAATAGAAATCCAAAAAGATAATCCATTACGACAGAAAAAAGATCTGGAATCTGAAAAGTGAGAGGCAATTTCGCACTTTTTGTAGGTGTGAAGTGAATTGCGTGTAATTGAAAGGTGCATCGGAACCGTCAAGACGAGGTCGGTATATGTCGCAAGAGTAGAAGGGCATATCGCTCACGAGTACATTTGACAAATGAGGAGCGTCTTCGGAACAGGTCTTTCAAAGTTAGTCCTTAACTCTAAATAAACAGGGTTCATTTCAAATTGGGAAGCTCACAAAGTCACTCCTCCAATCGTGTGACCTGAATTCCTATGGTTTCTGCTAATGTGATTTATTAGACGATCGTGATTCGATATTCGATTCAAAACAGCACAAACAGACATAAATATACATATTTTTAGAATAGCTTCAGACATGGCGAAATGGTGATTATCAACTTATGTAACGGTTCTAGAATCTTTCGAGCGTAATGTAGTCTTAAACATCGTTACATCATTGCGTCCTTGACTTGCCATATAGGTCAAGGTCAATGCTCTTCTGGATAGGGTCCACTATAGTCTGGAATCCTGGTCTGTTCAGCTCCTGGTAAGCTTGAAAATCGTAGTCTGGAGAGATTCTTCTCTGAGCTTGGCCGGTGAAGCGCTGAGCGAATTCGCCTTGATACGGCACGAGCTGGTATCTCTCAGGGTTGTGCTGGTTGTAGGCTTGGTACTGCTGCTCATAGAGTGCTTGTTGATATTGTTGTTGTTGTTGTCTTTGCTTCTGCTGTTGTTGTTGATATAGTTGCTGCAAGAACTCAAGTTGTTGTTGATTGCGTCGTTGCTCTTCCTGTAGCAGCTCATAATCATAAGCTTGAGGCTGCTGTGTAGCTTGAGGCCTCTCTTGAGTCTCTTGGTAGCTGGCTGGTCTTGGCTCCTCATTAGCTTGGAGCAGCTGCTGCTGTGGTGGTCTGTAGTCGCCAGCGCGTCGGTGTAGATGCGCAGAGTGGTCAACTGGTGAGTCGAGTAGTGCAGCTAGAGGGCCTGCTCCCAGTCTGATCGGTCGGTAGGTGGTCGCGTCGACTTTGGCGATGGGTTTGCGGGAGGGGGCCCGCGGGGGTGAGCCCGAGGGGGCGGAGGCTAACGCCTGGTTGCGGCTCTGCAACAAAACCCGCGCTCAGCTTCAGGACGAGGAAAGGAGGCTTGGGGTTACGGAGGCTTCTTAATTAACGAGACTTAAGCTTACGATGTTTAGAGGTTAAATTGACGAGCTTCTTCGGACACGCGCTACAAATAGCAGGTTTCAAAGTAAACCAAGACTTTTGCGACCGCTATGCACTTGCAGAACATCATATGCGCAATAAAATGTGCAGATAATGGTCAAATACATAAATAAGTGGATATCGTAACAATAAAAGAACAAGAGTGCTCTACTAGTATTTTATGGCCCTTACCTTATATAAATAAATTTCCAAACTATAGTTTTGAAAAACTACCAGTTTGTCATCTATCATGGGCATGCCGAATTTCCGACGTATTTCGTCCCCCATAACTGCGTAGTAGACAGGCCCTTGACTTCTGACCTGACTCGTGTCGTGTTGGACGCTGACATACCGATGAGTGTTCGGCATTGCACGCTTCGCTTGCTTTGAGCTCTCGTTGTGGGTTTTTCCATGGCTTGTTTATAAGGCGAGGTTATCGCGTTTTTCGACGCCCATTTAGTTTAGAGATATTATCGGTATTTTTGATGGTGAAAAAAAGAGTTTCCTAAGGCTCGTGCGAATATTTATGATGCAATTAACTTGCGGGTCGATATATTCGCACGTAGACATTGTCATAATTTTCTTATACGGTTATTTATTTATTGTCGAATTCCCCTGATGATCCAATATATACCAATATTAGCCAGTTCAGGAGCCAATTGCTTTTATTCACAAAAATATGGGTGGAGCTTAAATTTACTATGATACTTAATCTTTCCTATTGGGCCAAAGAAATCTACCCCATATATCATTGAAAAGAGTCAGTCATGTTTATTTCCTGGATTAGGGTGATATTTATTTTGAATTTTTGAGTTTGAGTTAGCCTTAGTGTGTCTTTTCCAATTTACATAATCTGAGGAAGCCTCAAAATATTGCATCACAAAATTTAATCAGCATGGGCGCGTTTGGTAGGTATTTCAATTAATTATTGCGTATGTTTTGTTTTAAAACATATTATGGTATCAAATGAGCAGGATATTATGTATTAACCATTTTTTGTTGATTTCATTTCTATGAAATGAGTAATAAAGCTGATAGTGTTTCAAAAGCGCAATGTTGTTAGACCATTTTCATCCCAAAGCGTTGACGTGTCAACAGCAATGGCAATGTGAAAAGTAATTAAATTAAGCTTAAGCACACCCATCTGGGCACTCGCACTTTGTTGATTATTCATTCAGATAGTCCATATGTACATTTATTTATTTATTTATTGACAAATACATAATCATCACGACAGTTTCCCGGAGGGGTAGGCATATATCACGGGCTTTCATTTGCTACCGTCCTGACTGTCCTGTATTTGATATAATTCCTCATTCATCCTCGTCGGTATACTTAACCAACCTTTCGTTTGATTTTCTCCAATTAGGTCTCAACAATTTCAGCGTCTGTCACATCCATTTGGGTAATATTTAATTATTAAAAATGGGATCGCGTTTTACGTTCATAGATGATCTGATGGAAAAGGAAATTAAGACAAGGTCTTAGATGGATCACCCAGAAATTGCCTGTTCACTCTTACCTTCGTGACATCAAGGTTGTATGATTCCGGGAATAATTGAAAATGCGTGACGGAGCTGGTGGGATATGGAGTATCATTAAAAAAAGTAATTAAAGATTCCGCGACTCGAAAGCCTCGTTTTAATCAGCAAATAGTTGAAGAGCATTAACCCGTCAAGCGTCCTGTAGACTAACGTTAGTCTACAGCAATTTTGTACTTTTTTACCTACTGATTATACTTATAGAGTTCAATTTTGAATGGCATTTTGACCTATGGCGTGCGTTCGACGGGTTAAAAACATGATGATCCATGAATAATAAAAACAATTGCAGAATTTGGAACACCAGCACAAAGTTAATTATGTAACCGTTTTAAATAACAGTTTATATTTATCAACATACCTAACTTCTGCTCTATACTTCGTACACATTAAATACCTAATGTACGTATATATTATACTCGTAGCTAGACATAAACTTTATTAAAATAAAAATAATAATTCATGATTGATTGATTGACACTCGAAAACCAAATAGCGACATCTCTGCGGTCGGACAAACGTCAAGTTCATCTCAAGACATCAAACATAAAGTAGCCATCAACTATCAAAATATTCGCCGAGACAAGAGGTCATTGACCCCGCTGTAGCTTGCACAATCGCCAATTCACTTGTTTTTGCAATCTCCTTACACGCACTCGGAATTCGACCTTATAAAGATCACTTTACAGTTCAATTTCGAACGGTGATTGTCGTTGTGTGTGAATCTGTCTAAAATTGCGGTTGAGATGTTACAAAATAGTGTGAAGAGGATGAACTTGGGTAATGTATGTCAATATGCTATTTTAGATATAAACATGTGTCGCAATAGAACTAGGTGGTTAGATTTGAGGTCGTAGGTTAAATTAGAAGGTGCAGCAATTAACAGTACAGTCGCCCGGAATATCTGACAAAATGCTCGGAAATATTAGACACGATTCTGTTTCTAATGTCGTTAGAATATGTCGAAGCTTTCGACCGCTTTTGTTCTCAATGCGAAGTCCGCACATCTCCAGGGCGGTAATGAAATGAAGAATGTTAATCGCAGTTTTTTAAACTAACTTCAGAAAAGGTGGAGGTTCTCCATTCGTCGGAATAGGTTATTTTTTATGTAGGTTCCCCGATTACTGGAAGAGGTCTGAACCGATTTGTTTTTTTATTTATTTGAAAGGGTATTTATTCATCCCAGGTTGACTCCATTTTCATCAGATCAGGATCTGATGACGGGATCAAATAACTCTTCAAATTTGAAGGTAAATATTTGTGCGATGCGATGAGCATGAATACTTGTTTCTGAGTCTTGGATCTGTTCTATGTATTTAATATCGTCGTCAAGCACCCATAACACAAGCCTTATTGAACTTACTATGGGGCTAGTTCGGTTTATGTAAGATTTTCCCTTAAGGGGCTACCCGAGGTTTTCATCGATCTTTGACAAGTTTTGAATCGTATCTCCTACTTTTGCACTACAGATAGAATTATAAATCAGACGGTTATCGGTTCTTCAATCTTTTATCTCCATTTATGTCTACCGGATTTTGAAAGAAATGAATAAGTACTTAATTTTGTATTATTTTTTAAACATTGTCTAAAAAAACACTTATTTCGTATCTCCATTGACGTAAAAGAACTTTAATCCTACAAAATCTACATATTTGGGTTCGTTTATGACGTCACTAAAAACGTGTCTAGGGTTTTCATTTTAAACTAAATACTGATTTGATGCTGAGCCATCCGATAAATAATAATTTTAAACTAATTAACGCAAAAAATATGGCTAACTAGTTTTTTGGCCTAAAATTGTTCAACTTTCATGCCAAATATCACGAAAACAATGAACTTCGAAGTAAATATGGGATACTACATTGCTTAAAGCCGTTGTTGTTAATATAATAAGCTAAAAAAAACATTAGAAAACTAAGATCGAAGGTCATTAGCGTATTGGTTTAATATTTGTTTATGACGACCGGTTATCCCAGTGGGTAGTGACGCTGCCTACGAAGGTCCTTGGTTCGAATCCCGGTAACGGTAAATATTTGTGTGATGAGCATGTATGTATTTTAAAGTGTCCTGTTTAGTAATATTTGAAAGATTGATGTTAGTATGCTCTTCTTTATGAATTCCTGCACTACTTGTTTTAAATTCTAGTTTAAGGAAGAGATCGCTTTAAAGCGATAAGACCACCTGTAGTTACCATTATTAATAAGCAATTTTTTTGTAAGACGTTTCTCTCTTGTCGTGGTGCAAAAAAGAGTATTTATTATTATTATTTGTTTCTGTAAGTAATTATATCTATTATATTATCGTCGTCTAGTACCCATAACACAAACCTTATTGAGCTTACTATAAGTGTCCCCGTAATATTTATGTATTTATTTACCATTAAACCGTTTCACAGTTTAAATTTTGCTTAATGCTTAGATTTCTGTTTCATTGATTTGCACACATACAAACTAGAAACTAACCGTTAGGTCGTCTTTGCATACGTTTGATGTAACAGTGCAAATATTTGCAGTTAAACGGAGTTGAGTGCTTCTTTAATAACAAACAACATAATTCGAACTAAATAATGTTAAAAGACATAATATATATACTTTTTTGGATGGGTTAGGACCAAATTTTTGGCCAGTAGTTAGCCTGGCCAAGAATTGAAATTAATTTTAATATATTTTAACGAGCAGTGCTGCTACTCGTATTTCATTTTGTTACCTATTTCAAATAAATAAATAAATAAATGATAATTTTCCAATGTTATCACTCTTTTTTCATGTAAAAATAAAAAAGACAGCGCATTTTTTGCGGTGTTCTAAGCCTGTACCTTTACTGGGTCATTGTCAGTCAGTAAAACAAAAATCGTCTTTTCAGTGCCCACTGAAAAGCCCAATAGTTAAGGCCTTATGTTTGTATATAATATGTTTTTATCGCATACAATTATAGAAGAGGCGACGCCGTTTACGCGGATTCAGAGTTCAACAAAAAATTAGGCTTTAAAGCCCTTAACTTTGGCAATGTCCACCGAAAAGACGCGCACCTAAATCTGACAATGACCTTACTAAGAAACTCCATATCTAGTGGCTAAGTAATGTTAAAAGACATATTATGTACCTACTCTTTTATTGCAGACCTATTTTAACGAGCATTGCTGCTAATCGTACCTTTTACTTAACATTCTTTTTTTTATGGGAAAATAGAACAGACAGCTTAATTTTTTGCGGCGCTCTCAGTATGAACCAGAATCACAAGGTACTTATAGATAGGTACGATGCCTATAATTGTCTCAAAAAAAACTATCTGGTAATAGGAACACTGCGCACACACTCACTCCTCCTACACTTATTCACATAAATAAAATCACTAAACTAAATATTTAAATTTAAATTGTTAAGTCTCTCTAGTGTTTTTTTTTTCCTTCTTTTATATAGATAAATTTACTGTAAACTTTATTTATTTAATACGAAAAAAATATGTCTATAAAACTACTCTATAGTGTTATTAGTGTCTAATGTTACTTTTCCGTAATTGTTGTATAACGCCGCATGATATTCTGTAACTCTCGTAAGCGATCCCGACTCCCACGATACAGGCTGTGCCTAGTGTGGAAGTCACCGATCATGTAAGTTGTTAAATTTATTTTTGGTAAATAAACTATTCTTATTCTTATACACCTTTTCCGGCAAAAATATTTTTAAACGGCGAACACTATAGCTCCTATGGCATTTAAATAGCAAAGGTAAGTTACCATCGTCAACTATGCTCGTACCATCTATCTCAATTACTGTACAAACTCTGTGTGAACATTCACACATAACTTTATTAGAACATACAAATATAATAACGTTGGCTTTTGAACCGTCAACTACTCACAAATAAGACGGAATGTATCCAAAAAAAATGAGTTATCTTATTCTTTAGTATTTCATTAAGAACCTCTCAACGTTTGTATTTCTTGTATGACACTAAATACTATCTTTAAAAATCATTCTTGAACATTTAAATATTCTGCTAAACTCCAACTGATATTAACGCGGTTAATCTAAAATCCGAAAGCTTATTCCGAAATAATTTGCTATGCCCGATCGTTTAACCTAAAATGACATCCATTAAGCACTTTAAGTGAGGTATTAAGGAAATGAATGTATATGTGGTCAAGAAGAATATGGAGAGTAACAGTTTTAAAGTGGGTTCACACGCAATAAAAACCATTACCCTCTTTACGTGTACCCAATTGTAAATAAATGTTATACTCATCTCATAAACTTTCAATGGATACATGTAATGCATGCTACTTCAAAAATTGGTTGTCCCAAAAGTCACGCAATATTTGAATTATACAGAACTAGCTTCTGCCCGCGACTCCGTCCGTGTGGAACTCGTTTATATCGCAGCTCCACATAAAATTAAACCCCCCCCCCCCCCCTATTTAACCCCCTTAGGGGATGATTACGGGGATAAAAACTATCCTATGTTACTCTCCATCCCTTTAACTATCTCCACTTAAAAAATCACGTCAATTCGTCGCTCCGTTTTGCCGTGAAAGACGGACAAACAAACAAACAAACACACACATACACTTTCGCATTTATAATATTAGTATGGGGATATATGTTATGGTGATCGCATCAGAAATGAGGCTGTCCGCGGCAGAACCAAGGTAACCGATGTGGCCCTCCGGATCGCTAAACTTAAGTGGCAGTGGGCGGGGCACATAGCACGTAGAACCGATGGCCGTTGGGGCGGAAAGGTTCTCGAGTGGCGACCACGTACCGGAAGGCGCGGCGTGGGTAGGCCCCCGTCCAGGAGGACTGATGACCTGGTAAAGGTTGCGGGAGTCCGCTGGATGCGGGTGGCGCAGGACCGGTCGCTTTGGCACTCTTTTGGGGAGGCCTATGTCCAGCAGTGGACGTCTTACGGCTGATATGATGATATGTTATGGAGCAGCTCATGGGGCAAATCTAATACTGCATGTTGTTGTTATAACTTTTTTGTAATCTACATGATATTTTGCAGAATAGCAAAGGATTATTAGAATAGTAACTTAAATCATGGAATTCCGCTAAGTACAATCGCCTGGTACAATCATTTTTTTTTTTATTACGTATAGGAACGCATTTGACCACTATCTCGCCTGATGGTAAGTGATGATGAGTTCGAGGGTGTTACATGCATACCTAGATAGTGCCTATTCACTCTCGTCTTGAAAAGATCGAAGTTATATGTAACTGGGAAAACTCTTTGGCTGTCCTCGCGAGAAAACTGGAAGCAAAGGGCTACGTGCGAATCAGTGGTAAATCAACAACATTAGGGTAGAACCCACGACCGCACCTAGTCCCAAGATGGCGACATGGTGAGGGCGGGATTAATTCGTGTAATCCTAGCGCACACTCTCCGAAATGTATCCTGTAGAACACCGATTAAGCAGGCTACTTTTCTACGGTGTTCCACTCTTTGCATTTTAGCCTCAGTTAAATTTAGGTCACTAATGAGCTTCCTGGCACGCCCATCAATCGAATCCAAGGCGGCTAGCTGATATTTAGCGGATCCATCCCAGAGGTGGCAACAGTACTCCATACATGACCGGACCTGTGCTTGGTAAAGCTGAAGAAGCTGTCTGGGTGTGAAGTACCGCCTCACCCTAGAGAGGATGCCAAGTTTTTTTGCCGCAGTTTGCGCCAAGGATTCAATGTAGAGCCCAAAGTTCATATTGGACTTGATGTCCATGCCAAGGAGCTGCAGATGGTCTGAAATTGGTACGGATACACCTCGGAAAGTTGGAGTCAAGTAACACGGACTCCGTTTAGTGGAGAACAAACACGCCTGCGTCTTGGTTGCGTTGAACTTGACTAGATTAGCATCGCCACAGTCGGAGACTGCCCTAAGAGTCAAATCCAAACGATCAACCATATCCTGCCGACAAGATTGAATTTCATCATTGCTGGCCTTTGCACCGGACAGATATCTGACTCCAACTGTGCTATCATCAGCAAACCCAATTATTGAAAATACGAGTATTACACATTAGCTCATCTAAAATAATGTACTTAGATAAATTAAATTACAGGAAACCAATACGTTACGGGGAGAAGGCAGTAATGATATGATAGTGCGCAGGTCCAAATAAAAAATATGAATAATATGTCAGTTCAGTGGCGGCCAGCGAAACGGGCACTTGATCATGCTCTAACTTGGTAACTTAAATGAGCATTTCTAGAAAAGTTAGCATTAAGTAAGTACCTACGTCAGTAAAGTCAAACTTAAAATTTTGCTCGCTTTTGTCGATTTTTTTGTGAAATATATTATCACTAGCTTCCGCCCGCGACTTCGTCTGCGTGGACCTGGGATAAAAACTATCCTATATTTTAATCCAGGCTATAAACTATCTTCGTGCAAAATTTTATCCAAATTAAGCCGTTTAAGCGTGATTGAGTAACAAACCTCCAAACATACTAACATCTAAACTTTCGCATTTATAATATTAGTAGGATTATCATCCTACTGGCGTTATTCCTGATTGTGCCCTAAAGGAGCTAGGGGTCCGCTTTGACACCTAATCCCAAGATTTGGCATAGGCACTACTTTTACGAACGCGACTGCAACCTGACCTTCCAATCTGGAAGGAAAACTGGGCCTTATTGGGATTAGACCGGATTCCTCACGATGTTTTCCTTCACCGAAAAGCTAACGGTAAATATTCCGTAGCATGTTCCTACGTTTCGAAAAACTCATTGGTAGGAGCCGGGATTCGAACCCACGACCGCTGCTTGATAGCCGCATGCCTGAACCACTAGGCTACCGTAGGTTATGTGAAGTATATTACTATTCTAGATAATTAAAGTTCTCATTATACTTATATATTTTAATTATTCTAAAGATCTTAAAACGCAGTATTAGAAATGCAAAAAAAACAAAAGATAGTAGATAAAGGTATGCCTTAATTGACGCACTTAATTTTACACGGGTTTATTGAAAATCTCAAACAAAATCCATCCAAGTTTGAAACAAAATTGTATACCCCGTAGAGATTTCACGTATCCCGTAATTTACTCTTAATATATCGAAACAAGTGACTAACAAATTTACGTTCGCGTCGACATGAGTTCGAATAATTTATATTCGTATCTAATTTATCCCAATTTCTACAGTCTGTACAGTATATTCAAATATAATTTATTCGTTTGAATTAGGAGTTCGATTCTGTGTGCTTTCATCATGACACGGGTTATATTAAAATAATATTTTCTTCATGAAACTTGATTTTGGTTTTATTAAAACTTTTCGAAGATTGTGTTTTTTTCATTCCACTTTTCCGCACGCCAAAAATATTCTGTGTACAAACGCCGACACAGTTAACTGACCATGCTGTAGTTAAATTTTATTTACCTTATATATTACCTTATTACAATGCACATAAAGTGCACGGATGGCCATTTAGCTGTGTTGTCGATAGTACACTAGTACCATGGCCTCCCAAGTTGAACAACGTATAATTATTACAAAAAAGAACTCATAGATGGCGACACAGGTACCGAGCGAAACATTTGAACCAGTAATCGTGAAGGTAGAATGATTTTTACACCTTAATAAATCCGAAGTACCTTAATTATACACAAACATCCTTACGTACATAAAATAAAGGTATATTTTATAAGTTTAGTAAATGCAATAAAATTGGTACTAAATCCATGTAACTCGTACTATACGTGTGAGCTTTCAAGTTGGCTACGTATTATTGAGTACTGTCACTAGATGGCGCCATCACTGGTCGCGAAAGTTCTATGGAACCACAGGCTCCAAGCATTTGATTATGTATATTTTTGTGTGATGCGTAATATTGTCTCGAAAATACTACTTTTGTATAAAAAAAAACATAAATACTCTATTTGTTGCCCGGGAAGTCAATGCCATCTGGTGATATTTCAATGTATTACTAAAACGATCAGGTAGGCTTACAGCGTCATAGCCGTGGTAGCTCGGATACTGCATCTACTGGTGTAGCTACGGGACCAAAATTGTATACAGAATTGCCTACATTAGGACGGTACGCTTTTGCTCTATGAGATTGGGTATCTGTACTTGTATTCTTTAATCTGTGCTAGTACTATTATATTTTTTTAGAAGCTACAATTTACGATTTACATGTCAAACAACAACACAACACTGGTCAAACGGTCAGTCGTTATTGGTGAAGCGCTTCAGTTTTGCCAGTTTGTAAAATTATAGGCTTATAGCTTCGTGATAAATTGACTCTGAGACCCGTAGTAAAGTCAATATTCCGGATTGCAATGATATTTCCGAGCGACTTACCTTACCAGTAAACCTACTCTACCAGTAAACGCAGAGTGGGGCAGCAACTATGTGCTCGTACTTTAGCAGGATCAGCTTAGCTCAGAGTTTTCTTCCTTGCGCTATTGTTAGGATCCTTATCATCATCATCATATCAGCCGAAAGAAATCCACTGCTCCATATAGGCCTTATCCAAAGAGTACCACAACGACCGTTCTTGCGCCACCCACATCCAGCGAACTCCCGCGACCTTCAGTCTGCCTACGCTGCACCTTTCCTGGTTGTCACTCGAGACCCTTTCTCCGACGCTCATCGGTTCTACATGCTTGGATCATCATCAGTCTCATGGATGTGAGGGAATGGACAGTGTTTGGATAAGCACTGCTAACAATCTGTACCTACCCAACTGGGCTGATGTACATACCTGAGGAGAGACTCCAAGCATCTTCAGACTAGGCGGCACGTTGGCTAGCTGGTCTCGGGGCAGCAGTACGTGACCAAAGTCGACGGTGAAGGCTTCGCACCAGACGCCGAAATGCCCGATGTCAAACACCGTCAGTTCCTGAATATGAACGTTGGTTAGTGGAAAATAGAAACATAGCTGTACATCGTTCAATCGACGAAGAAGCTCCCGTATCTTGATTATTCGCAGTAAATAGTATTTTTAGAAAACTAACTCCTTTATTATCCAGCCCAATAAAGTTTGAAATAGCGTCATAATATTAATTTTCATAAGCACTACGTGGCTTGAAATTAGTGGAAAGGAATGTAACAAATTCCAAACATCAAAGGAGAACTAGATGTTACTAGAAAAATTTAGATAAGAACTACTTATGTCCAAATGACATCTTTATGATGATAAAAATGTGTCATTTTTGAATTATGATAAGTGATATTTGATTGACAATAGTTACCCCAGGCAGCGTCAACACAATAGTCTTCCTGTCATATTTCCTAAGTGGATTTTCTTTGCCGTTCTCGTCGGGTATCCGCACGCCGGCTGGCGAGGGCTTCGAGCCTCGACCCACCCAGAACTTCGCATCTGCAACACAGGAAAATCCATATTTTAATGTTGATAGTGGGGGTGAAAGTTTGTTTAGACGAATGATTTAAAGGGGTACCACGCGGACAAAGTCGCGGGCAGAAAAGCTAGTAAGTACAGTATATTAATAGCGGAATCTTCCACTTAGGCTCACGATGTCAACATGGCGAAATGTGATCCTTAATGTTCCATTTAAGGATCACATTTCGCCATGTTTACTGTTCAAATATACATCATGTCAAAAACTTCCAACAGTCATCATGTCATTTGAATCAATTTATAGAGAGGCTATCTTTATGGGACCTTAATTGACCTGAATGCCCAAAGGTAAAGCACATATCCCGCCTTCAAACGGAAAAACTAATGTACGGGGTTCAAATCCTCCCAGGTCGGACTTTGTCACTATAAATTAGTTCAAAAATCAATGCATTTCAAGCGAATGTATCATCATCCTCTTAGCGTTATTTAGGATTGTGCCATAAAAGAGCCCGGGTCAGCTTTTGCACCTAATCCCAAGATTTGGCGTAGGCACTTGTTTTACCAAAGTGACTGTCATCTGACCTTTCAATCCAGAAGCGATGTTTTCCTTCACTGAAGAGCCAGATCACCTTTCGTAAACCAATAGGAAGCACAGCAATACCTTTATAATGCTACATATGCCACATAATCGCTTAATAACTACATCCCTATAAAGACGTTCTAAGCGATAAGAAGCGACTTGTTGAGTTTACTACCAAACGTACGTCTCAAAACGTTTTATATCGCGAGCTTCTCTCATAACATTATGTCTTGTAGCGGGCGGTAATCTGTACTTTGTGTCCTTTATGTGGTATCTTAATGCTTCATCGACACGAGGTTCGTGGGGAATACGTATGACAAAGGCGTAATCTTAAACGATTGAGCAAGTGAATGAGGATATTGTTAAGAGTCCGCAGTAAGCTCGGCCGAATTCCACCTTCCGATACAAACGTAGTTACGCTCTCATTTTAAAACTACGTGTTGGATTGTGACGAAACTTTGCATATACAATGACATGGGGTAATTAGTTTATATGGTTCTAGTTTATAAAACAAACGAAATACAGCAAAATCAAGTTTTAAACGATATGATACAGAGAAAGAATATAATGGAAAAATAAACCATCTTCGTCTGGAGCCCCCGACAGGATTCGAGCCTGCGACCTTTCTATTAACGCTAGACTGCTCTACCAACTGAAAAACACGAAAATAAAAATATTTAATTAAATAATTTGTTTCGTGATAAGAGTAAAAACAAGTTTTGTATGAAAAACTTAAATTCGCTGATTTTTTTTTACTATGGTATCTGAAGCTACATAAACTAATTACAAACATAGATATACCTCATGTCATTGTATATGCAAAGTTTCGTTACAAACATAACCTTTGGGGGCATATATACAGTGTGGAAGTCTAATACAAGCAAATAATTATACGGTGGTTAATAAAGATCCTAAGACGAGTCTTTAGTTAGTTTTTATCCTAAATTAAACCAAAAAAATTTTCCATACAAAATAATTCAGCCCGCAGTGTAAAGCACTCATTACGCAGCATCACTTTACTAAAGCTGATTGACAGGTAGGTACTTGTCAGACTTTTTGACAGTTGTTACGTGGTGTATTAGCTGTGTGCATTACATTGCTGCTTGATATTTTTTCAAAAATTATTTACATGCTTTAAATTAAGTCTAACTTAAAAAGTCCTGTTAATTCATGATTACGGTACTTAATCCTATACCTGATTTAATTATTTGCTTGTATTAGACTTCCACACTGTATATATATTTAATTTAGTTCGAAATAACGTCTTCTTTTTTCTGGTGTTTTATTGAGCACCTATGCTTGGTCATACGGTTCTGATAGCTATTTGGATGAGAGTGACTGGCCGCATATGTCAGAAGATCGCTGGTTCGAATCAAGCTCGAAACAGTACATTTTTATATTTTTCCAAATTTTTTATTTTTGGGGGACTACAGTAAGTCTAAGAACGGACTGTACAGGTCTTTAAAAGGTCTGAACGTCGCTTGGAGTTGCAAGCGTTCTTAGGCTACGGTAACCGCTTACCACCAGACCTTATGCTTGATTGCCACGGAAACAGGATACAAAAAATATTTTTCTCAAACATGCAATGAAATATCGACGTTGTGTTCTTCATAATGGGCTTCGAGGTGTCACGTTTCGGGCGCAGCGAGACGAGAGATCCGTAATGGCATTTCATACAAAATTGGAGGCTAGGCCTGCAAGATGTTTTTTTTTAAATTTCCATTCTACAATTTGTGGCACAGCATCACAGCGTTCAGCCATGAAAATTAAAGTTTCATCTCTTGGAGTTTTTTTTATTTATTTTCATTGTGTTTGAGAAAAGCACTATACATACCTCGGCGTGAAAAGGTGTTGCTAGCCTCATAACTATCCGGCCTGGCTACGCTCGGCCGTCTATATGTACTCGGCCAGCAACCCCTTACTTCCTGGCCTCTGTAGTAATGTACTATTTCGTTAGCAGTCGATTCCACTCAATAATAATTTAACATTCCTATTACATATAACGCACGCTGACGCAAATCCAATGACAATGGCCATCCGTCACCTACAACCGGATTAGGCGCCGGACACGGCACGTCGGAAAGCATCGCCTGAAATACCGGACGACAATCACGGCATATCGGTCTATTTGACCCGACGTACGTAATGGTTTTATATCAAATTTGAATCTATTCGCACTGAAACGTTGGCACAAAATACATATGTGCAGAAGGTCCACTGCCTGACAATACCAATGTTTGACAACTAAATAGAAAATGAATTTCGTGGCGTCCCTGATCTTGTATTTTACCATTGTGCAATAAATTATGATTTTGATCACAAACTCTTCACGTAAACAGTTACCAAGTAAAGTTCTGTTAGATTTTTGGGAAGAACAGTTATTTTTTTGATACGATATTGCAAGAAACAGTGACCTAAAGCGAATTAAGATTTTTTTTCTTTTTATTTTATTACTCACAATATAAGATTACATTATAAATTACATTCCATGTCAATTTAAAAGAATCCCTATTATGATCGTCAACAACATACGATAACATTCAATAAAAGTAATTGGAAGAATAATAATTAATAACTAACAATTGAAATATAACTATCTCCACTTAATTTAAATTTATGTCATAGTTATCAAAGTTCACCTAAAAGGATAGTCAGTACCTACATAATATAACAATAATTGAATTATATAAAAATAAAAACAATAAATAAAAATTATGCGGTTATGTCAAAAAATTCACTTATAGAATACAGTGGATTTTCCAATATAAAGTTTCTTAATCGACGCTTGAATATGGTTTCTGATGTTTCTATTCGTATTTCGGCGGGTAGACGTTCATAGTAAGTGGGACCTATGATGCGCGGGTTTTTTCCTGCAAGTGCCATGCGACGTGGGACTGTTCTTAGTCGGCCTGTGGAACGAATAGTCTTAACTGACACCTCGACACGCCTAAACATGGGTAAGTTTCGTCTCACAAACATTATAATTTCAAATAGGTATGTGGAGTAGTGCGTCATAATTTTGTGCGTTTTGAAGATTTCTCTGCATGAGTCACGAGGTTTCACACCAGCTAGCGTTCGTAATGCCCGTTTTTGCATTATGAAGACTCGATTGGTATCCGTTGAGTTTCCCCAGATGAGTACTCCATATGTCATTAATGAATGGAAATGAGCACAGTACACCGATTTTAATGAAACATTCGAAATTAAGGGTTTCAACTTTCTCAGTGCAAATACCGCACTACTTAACCCAGCACACAGCTTATCGACATGGCACTTCCAGTTAAGATTTGAGTCTAACATAAACCCAAGGAATCTAGTCTCGTTGCATAGTGGCATTGGACAGTTTGATATACAGGGAGGCACAATTATTCAGTCCTGAAAATATCATTATGTTCGATTTAGTGACGTTTAAAAGTAACCCATTTGTACAAAATCACTGCTGCAACTGCCTACATGCGTCACAATTAGCTGAGAACTTACACTGAGTCCTATTTAATTGTTTTAGGCGACGTGTATCCATGCTAGCCATTCATTCTATAATACTGTCTGTCTGTCTGTTACCAATTCAAGCTTATTTAAACTGCTGAACCAGTTAAAAGATGAAATTAGGTATGGCGATAGTTTTAATCCCCTGGAAGTCATCCCCTTAAGTCTGAAAGGATGAAATGGGGGTCGGAAGTTTGTATGGAGGTATGATACAAACGAGTTCCACGCGGACTAAGTCGCGGGCAAAAACTACTTTAAAATAAAACTATTTCAAATTAAGAGCGATAAACCTCAAAGTCTCGACAGAATTTCTCGTCAGCATTATTAAGGCGAAATATATCGCAAATACCAGATTCCTAAAAGCAATCTGGACTGCGTCCGTAATCGGCTCACAGTTCGAAACATTTAGGATTAGATTCGGCCATGCTTGCTCATAAAATGAACATCTCGAAAACTACCACTAAATAATGCACAAATGTACCTACTATATTGAGCCGGTTTCATTGATTCTGTGTGTAATTTTAAATTTTGAGGTATAAATAAACATGCTTTAGCTCTGAGCGAGATTTGAACCTGCGACCAGTTGGTACCAGCGCCAACTGAGCTATCGGAACCAATTACTTGGACAAAGAATCTTTCAATTGCGTGTAGCGGCATCTACGTTAAAGAATTAGGCTTCTTTAACAGCACCAACGTCTCAAGTTACATTGAGAAATCATCTTGAACTATTCGCCATTCCATACTAGACCAATTGGACGTTTACTGTCAGGCAGTATAGTAACACAGTGAACTATAATAATTAACAACTTAAAAAAGTTGTAAAACCCCCGACATTTTCATTTCAAAGTTCAATATCTCATAACCGGCTGAACCGATTTTGTGGAAACGCAACTAAGAACTATCTCGTTCACGTCAGCTGAACAAAAAAACGCATTTAAATCGGTATATTCGTTTATGAGCTATGTACGATGCCACAGACAGACACGTCAAACTTATAACACCCCTCTTTTTGCGTTTGGGATTAAAAACGGCCATAAACACACATTCTCGTCTACCGTACTCAACTTTAAGTACTTACTCTTATTAGCAAAGTTCTCTAAGCTAACCACTTACCAGCCATGCAGTCATACCATTAAAAAATTCATATTCCGCAGCAAGGAATATATGAAACTATTCTAATATTCCAGGAGCACTAAAAACTAAGCACTTACACTGTAGTTAGAAGTTTTATATGCACTAAACTTAACTGCTCTTTTCGAACAAAACGACAGAGATACCGCTATAATAATCGCATAAGAGCCTCCTCTTTCCTCAATAAACAGAACAGTAACCCTTCTGGCGAGAAACAATTGCCGATGCAATCCACAACAATAATTGGAATACAACCAACTAATTCCCAACTTAAAATAAACCTTAAAACAAGTCCAATACGGTTTGGAATCCCGTTTTAAAGTCAAGACAGTCGGAAGTGTAGTTTTGACAAGTGGTGTAATAAACGTTGTGCCCAGATGGGGCAGGATTAAGGTCGAAGGAATGGGTACGAAATTAAATTGAGTCGTAAATACAAGGGCGTATGTTAGGCTCGCGTATTCAACCATTCTTTTCAGTCGGTTTTGACCCTTTGCTGATTGTATTCGTATTGAATGAACAGCCTTATGTGTTGGGTAAGGTAGCACTTCCTTGTGTTGGATCCCTTTTTCAGACCCCTGAAAAAAGCATCCCTCTGTATTGATTTTTTGGTTACAAAGCGGGAAACACTTCCGTGGACTATGGAGCACTAATCGTATGATTAATCTTGCTGAAAAGATAAAATCATTTTGATATGCGCTGGCAACATATACGAATCTGCATTATTACTACATAACTGATGAATATTTTTTTATTATTTCAACGTCGGTAATTATTTAGTAAATGGGTACCGAGCCTATGGACGCCTACATTTCCAGAGGGCACGCATGCGAGCTTTTAAAAACCAGTACACTAAAAAAAAGAAGAATACATACAAATACCCGCAGGGAATAACCACGGCAAGGAATCAATCCACAGGCAGAGCGTTCGCGCCTAATTCCTCCAGGATTCCAAGGTGCGCGGAATTAACTAATGTTCTGAAACTTACCAGGAGCCTCTCCATCATAAGAGAAGTTGGGCACCAGCAGAGTCTGAGCGTCCACCACCACAACAGCATCCGAAGACACGCCATGCACGCCCCGCAGCGCTCCGACCTTCGCTGGCTTGGGGTACTCCAGTTCACGGGGGATCCGCACGTCTCCGAAGTTTACCTGGATAGAAGTAAAAAGGTTATTAGGTGAGGAAAGGATCTCGAGTGGCTCGTGTGACCACAAGGTTAATTTTCCTTGAGGTACAAGCTTTTATTGCTGACTGTACTTTGATTTGCATATTAAACTACTCGATCAAATGCTTCTAATGAGCCCAAATACAAAAGATGTGGGTTAGGACTTTCTGGCTCCATTATCTACATAATTAACTCGATTTATAGGAATTTACGCAAGAATGCCCTATTTCCGCTCAATAGAAAACGGTTCGCAAATTTTAAGGGCAAAACATACATATGGAAAGAGCAAGTTATGTATAATTTACTAGACTTAAAAAGAGCATGTGCTCTGCCTACCCCGCTTGGGAATGAAGGCGTGAATGTGTGTGTGTTATAAAAGAGCAAATTATATAAAACGAAGTTTTAACCGACTTCAAATCAGTTACTCAAATCGTTTCAAGTGTGCTCGCTCGATTAGGAATACACTTTCAAACAAAAAAAAAATCTAGATCGGACCAGGCTTCTTCGAGTAACAGTGGAACAAACATAAAAAAATTACGATTCCGACGAATAGAGAACCTCCTCCTTTTTTGAAGTGGGTTAAGAAGCTTGTAATTAATAGAGACTTCCGCATCGAACCCGTACGATAATTAAGCCATTTACAACAAAATATGAGAATATATCAAAAAAAACTGACTGGTTGCTGGCAGGTTCTAAAGTGTTCGAGGCCATCCAAGCATCCTATACAAAAACCTGACCTCAGCACCACGGGCATTGGCAACTTAACTATCAATATCTGTACATTATGTTTTACGTACATGCAATATTACTTTGCCTACCTTGTTGTACGCACGACTCAATATTCGTGTTTAAATCACAAAAGTAACCGAGCTTAATGGCTTCGACAACAAATGTTTACAATTTGTCTAAATCAAACAAAAACCACGCAGCGCGCTTGAAAATTAATTACGAGTAATCCTCAAAAATCGGTCTCAAAATGGATAGGCAAAGTCCCCTGGCTCCACACCCAGGTGTGGCAAGCCCCGGTAATCTTCCAGACTAATGGCTTATCCGGGAATCTTCCCAGCATCCTATCTTTCCATATCTATTCCACAAATTTAAACTTTAAAAGGAATGATGAGAGTTGTTTTTGGAATGGCAGGTTTTTGGCAGATGCTTGTGGTAAAGGGGTATGTTGTGCACAAAATTCCAAAGCGCCAGAGGTATTTTTTGGGGTGTGAGCAGGTGGGTTAGTGCTCGAGTGATCTAGACAAGTGCAATTATGGGAGCTATTTGTGTGTTTGGATTTAATAATTTTCTTAGGAAAATATTGACTGAATGTTATGAAAGGAAGGAACTTTGTTATTCTTTTATATTATTCATTAAATACGATCCTAATTTCTATCTAGGTAGAAAGTCAAAATGAGTAACAAAAACTAGGTGGCTTTCCTGTAGACATTACATACAATAGTTAACAGTTTAGGTACGCATAATAGTACATTATTGCCGTGGCCGGGAAGGAAGCAATTGCAGACTGAGTATTTGTTTAAACGGACGAGCTTGCGAGTCCGTTTAATTATAATACGAAGCCTGCAAGTGCCATTCCGGCTGAGGCTAATATAGTGCTTTTCTCAAAAATGGGGGAATAAAAGATACTAAATTTATATAAACTTTAAATATCGTTGCACAACGTGAAAATATTTACGATTTCCGCCGTTTTTTTTTAAACAGAATTGCAAGTGTATTTTTTCACCAAAAAAACGCAAACTATTTGAGACACATACAAAAACTTCGTGTTTGCAACAGAAAAATACGAGTTGAATTGGCTGAATACGAGCTGTGCCGTCTTTTATATGCCAGTTTCTACTTTTAAAAAAATTTGGTACTCGACAAATAAAGGAATTTATATATAACATTCCAAGCGGCCTGCAATGTATTTAATTTTTTAATTTAGATCTGACCTTAAACTATACACTTTACCTTCCAATATGTAGCGAGTTATGTTCACTTTGCGGGCCTTTTTGAGAAAATTGTGTTCCAGCGTCAAAATTAGGCCTTATAACTTTGGATGTATCCACAATTTTAGTTCTTAGTAGTCTAAATATTGTGAAGGTAAATGCCTTAGTCATCGACATTGTACAAGTATTATGAGATGGGTACTTCATGTCAAAGAAATATGGGTTAAATTCGAACTAATAGGACTTTTCTTTATTCGAATTTCTCTGCACTCGCACTTTATGTCAAAGTGACATGCACTTTGACATAAAGTGCGCATGTTATAACTAGAACAATTTCAAAGACAAAGGACGTTTTCTTTGTTACTTATACATTTCCCGATACTCTATTGTTAAAAGCTAGTAAATACCATCCTTTCTGCCTGGTTAAACAATGGCTCAATAATAGATGCGGCGGAGCGCGCGACTTCAATTATTCAGCTGCTATTTATCCAATACTAGAGGAGGAACTAATTTTGGCAGCATTCGGTTCTCGGTTTCAGCTTACTATTTGCTGTTCGGTCTGCATAGGTAATGCGTATTTACAACGCCGTAGAGTTCACGGAAACGGCTTACATAATATCTATTTGTTCAGAGATAGCGTTCATCGGAGATTGCTTGACTTAGTGCGGGTTGCACAACTTACGAATCCAGACCGATCAACGTTAAATATGCCACTGCAGCTGTCATTGCATACAAACTTGTCAAACTTTCCATACATTCCGATTGTAACGAACGTGGCTTATTACGATTACAGACGCTTTGTCGCAACCCACCCATACTAATGCTCTATGACATCTGCCATTGCCATAAAATTACATAAACCTTTTTTTTAAAGCTTCTGTGTAATGTAATTTCAGCATTTACAGCATCCACATTTGAATTTCTTCGGAGATGGAGGATGCAGGTTTTCATACCATGTTTTCCGTAACAAAAAGTGAAATCTCATTGATTCGAGTAAAGTGGCCGTCAATAGAACTTGCTAACTATGTAAACAAACAATGTATTGAAATTTACATTTTAAATGTCAATTTCAATACATTGTTTGTTTACATAGTTAGCAAGTTCTATTGACGGCCACTTTAAGAAGAAGTATCCACGACCGTTGTTGGTCAGTTTTATGATTGAACCACCAGGCAGGGTAAGGCTATCGTTTCATTTCGATCATAGCTGTCGTTTCGGAGTTTTAGTAATAGGTTTAGAAATTAAATCTAACTAACCGCGACACACAACGAACCACAGTAGGGTGAAAATCAAAAAAAATGTACATTAATTTAATCTACGCTTTAAGGTTTCTCAGTTTAGTAACGACAATTACCATACATTTTACATGGGTAATTGTCCTTACTAAACTGAGAAAACTTAAAGCGCAGATTAAGCCCTTAACTAAAGTCGCCGTCAATGGAATTTGCTAACTATGTTAACAAACCGCCATAGTGAATGACAATTTAAATATGGTGGTTTGTTTACATAGTTAGCAAATTCTATTGACGGCCACTTTATGTACATTTTTTTTGATTTTCACCCAGTAAACCAACGCACATCCTTCAGCGTGAGGTTATCCGGGAAAGCGAAAAAATAACCTCAAAATTGCCATTAAAATGAAGAAAAACCCGACACTGGTAAACTTACACCTTCCAAATGATGGATGTCGCTAAAAACTAGTAAGTTTACCAGTGTCGGTTTTTTCTTCATTTTAATGGCAATTTTGAGGTTATTTTTTTGGAATCTATATACGGCGTCAAGTTTATCGCATAACTTCGTCCTATTCTGTGGCCATGAAGGCCCATCGTGTGGAGCTAGCTTTAGGCACTAAAATTATCGATCCAGCAATGTACATCGAACTATCATTGTCAGCTGACAATTGTCGTTGGCGAAATAGGGATGTAACTTACCGCATATTCGTCGCACCACACAGCGAACCAGCGCACATCCTTCAGCGTGAGGTTATCCGGGAGCGCTAGCGCGATGCCCTCCCCCCTGTACTTGCGGAGGGGGGTGGTGCTGCCACGCTCGTCCCGGAGTCGTGTCGCTCCCGTCGCGGTCGGGGACCCGCTTGTGCCTACGTAGAAGTAGGCGGCTGGAACAATGAAAATTGTATTTAATTGATGACAGGTTTTTCCTAGTGGGTACTTGGATACTACACGTAGCTGACGATCTTGGGTTCGAATCCCGGTAAACAAATATTTTTGTGATGAGCATCTTGGATGTTTTCTATGTTTTTATATCTTTTAAATGCAAGCCTTATTGAGCTTACAATGAGGCTAGTAGGATTTTTATAAGATTTGTCCCCCTAATACTTATTTATTTAATCTTCATTGCATAAAAGTGAACTTATCGTACAAAAGACGGACTTAAGGCCGTAAGCGTTCTCTATCAGTCCATTGTTGGGCAACGCAGACAAATTGAAATAGAATATTCAAAACTAGAGCCGTACGATTGTTAGCCACGGATATGGTATTAAACTAACAATCGTATACTTACGCTCCAATTTTCGCATCAACTGCGAGAAACAGAGGTTATCCCTTCACAATCAACAATAAATTCCACGGTGAAAAGATTGTTCAATTTGACGGCATTTTTTTTTTATAAACTGCTTTGACACAGATAAAAAATATTTACACCACGAATAAACGCCATTGACCGTCTATAGGCGCGTCCAATCGGCCGAGCGCGGCGGACAGCATACGGGGCATAAGATAGCAGTCTATCCTGCTCAATCTCATAGCTTATGCCATGTATTATATTATGCAGTTAACCACGCTTGAACGTTTGGACGCGGTTATTGACGATCAGAGGCGTCTATTATGTGTTATTATTGTAAATTGGGGAAAAGAAAACACCTTAAGTTTGATATGAATTCTGTTTCCTGATTGGTCGATTTTAATATCTAGCTGCATTCTGGTTAGTTGATAGCAAATACAAATGTATTTTTAAAGGGTTGTGATTGGTGGATTTGATATGGTGAAGTGTTTTGATTGGTCAAATATTTTGCCTAGGGGCTTAATGTAACTTTAGCCCCGCCTGCTAAGCCAGACACACCATTCGAGCATGAGAATTGATAAATATTTTTACCATGCACCTATAATACTCGAGACAGGCTTATACGTGAAGCCACAACGAGGGACGGAAAAGCTCCTATGCAGCTAATTAAGAACTGGTCTTAAAATGGCTAAAGACTTGCCATAAACAACCTACTCAATTTGGACGGGTAATAGTTTATGTGCCACAACTTCATACTAAATCAGTTGTGGCAAAAAAAAAAGTGGAACCATGAGAAGGACAACGAATGACATTTCCCGTTCTGTCACACTTATCGAGATTTGTATGCTACCAGCTCGCTCGCACGTGGTATTATTATTACCATAGCCTGTCCTGAGTATCATAGGTCCATGATTTTTACGCTGCATTTTACGATTCAAATAAAGAACAAAGCCTTTAAACCATTTTCATGAAATTATAACTATAGACAAAGGTCAATTATGAAACTGTTTTCTAGGTAACAATAGATGTTAAAGAGGCTTTAGTTATTCAAGATCTCGTCTGGCTCTAGTTAATTTAAGCACTCAATTAATAGTTACTTAACAGTGAATTTAAATAGTTTTCTGTCTGTTTATTTACCTTCTAATTAACTACATAACTTTGAAGTACTCTAATGAATAGAATATTTGGTAGCTAAGGCAATCTACGAAATTAATAATTGGAAGGTCTATTTTGAGTTCACATTGATTGGAATCAGTTTTATATTTGTCGCTTCTAGGATCATCAGACATAAAACATTTTCACACAGCGCCTGGGACGGAATGCGCGCAAAACCAACAAAAAAACCTTTATTTTGAAATTTAAGTAGTGTCATTTAATGTGAAATACAGGGTGCAATCTTTTACGTGATACAAAATAGCAAAATGTGAATCTATCCATGATTCTGAGCAACTTTTATTATGGGACCAACTTTGTGTTATGCCAAAAAAAACACACCTGTTCATACATTCTTGTCAGTCTAAAATGAGCAGAGTTAATGAAATAGTTGGATTTTTTTGGCATAACACAAAGTTGGTCCCATGATAAAAGTTGCTCAGAATCATGGATAGATTCACATTTTGCTATTTTGTATCACGTAAAAGATTGCACCCTGTATAATTGACCTAGAGAAGAACAGCGACCAGACCCCGTATCATGGTCGGCCTTATCACTCGATAACTGACAGGATAGAGCGTCCGTCACTGGCTGACACCGTTCGATAGAACGAGACGACGCTCCTATCTTGTCACTTATCGCGTGATAAGGCTGACAATGATACGGGGTCAGGTGATTATATAGTGATTTATATATAAATACATCATTTTTTAACTGTCAAAAGAACAATTACTTACGGGTGGTCTGCAAAAAATTGTACATAGTTAAGATGACCTTTTTAGGGTTCCGTAGTCGACTAGGAACCCTTATAGTTTCGCTTTGTCTGTACGTCCGTCCGCGGATAATCTCAGTAACCGTTAGCACTAGAAAGCTGAAATTTGGTACTAATATGTATATCAATCACGCCGACAAAGTGTTAAAATAAAAAATCTCCCCTATACGTAACGTGGGGAGTGTTTTTTTTTCATTTCAACCCTAATGTGTGATATATTGTTGGATAGGTATTTAAAAATGAATAGGGGTTTGCTAAAATCATTTTTTGATAATGTAAATATTTTCGGAGATAATCGCTCCAGAAGTTAAAAAAAATGTGTCCCCCCCTCTAACTTTAGAACCATAAGTTTTAAAAATATGAAAAAGATCTCAAAAGTAGAACTTTATAAAAACTTTATAGGAAAATTATTTTAAACTTGATAGATTGAATAGTTTTTGAAAAAAATTACAAAAACTACGGAACCCTACACTGAGCGTCGCCCGACACGCTCTTGGCCCGTTTTTTTAATCTATGTTTTTTTCCATTATGTAACAGCAATTAGATATATATTTTAAATCGGTAACTTTCGCTACACGTGTTCGCGTATAACACTGCTGGCCTTCTCAACTGTCACCCAATAGAGTATTTAAGAGCATGTTTGGCCTAGCCAGCCATAACATTATAGGGTCGCCGTCATCGAAATCAATGAAGAGGAGTACATTCCCTCATGTGACAGGTTGGAAGCATCGCCCGGAAAGGAAAAGAAAGTAGCTTCGACTGGTCGACAGCGAAAGTCATCCATAATGTAAACGGGTTACGACTACCGAAACTGGCCAGCTGTGCCGTGAGTTCAGTGGCATTTAAATGACAGTATGATCTCTCGGAGAATTGCTAGATGTAAAATTTAGGCGCGAGTGGCGAGTCCGGAGCTCGAGGGGCGAGGCTTTGAGGTTTGAGGGATAAATGAAGCGCGAGGTGATGACCGAGCGAGTGAGGAACGAGGCGGCGCCTCGTGAGGAATGAAGCAGTACATTTTTCAAACGTGAAGTGATGCGACAATTTATTGAAATGAGTATGCCATATGAGGTACGGTAGCCTAGTGGTTCAGGCATGCGGCAAGCGGCGGTCGTGCTTTCGAATCCCGGCTCGTACCAATGAGTTTTTCGGAACTTATGTACGAAATATTTACCGTTAGCTTTTCGGTGAAGGAAAACATCGTGAGGAAACCGGAGTGCGATTTTTGAATCTCACTGGTGATATCAAAGTCACCGGTGACTAAAATTATCACCGATGACTTTTATGTCACCATTTTCCAAGAGCCGTATTTTTGAAAGTCACACGCTGTTTACCAACATGCAGAAACTTTACAATGTCAGTCAGAGACAATCTTCCCGTTACGTTACTTTTTACGCAGATGTTATAGTGTTGTCCTTGATACCGGTTTTTAGGGTTACGTAGCCAAATGGCAAAATACGGAACCCTTATGTATTCGTCATGTCTGTCTGTCTGTCCGTCCGTATGTCACAGGCATTTTACTCGAAAACTATAGTGTATTTGAATAACATTTTGAGGATAGGTGTATTTTGTTAGCCGCTACATAGTTTTGTAACTAAATTACAAAAAAAAAAGTTTTAGGGGTGCACTCCATACATAAAACTGAAAGTCAATTTTTTTTTTCATTGCAAGCCCACGTGTGAAAGGCCTATCGATTGATGTGCCACACGTGGGCTTGCAATAAAAAATAAAATTGCCATTTCGCTACGGAACCCTAAAAACTGCCTTCCTTAAAGAAAAGGATGTAAGTGCCATAAGATTTCAGTAACGATACGACCTTTTTAATAGGCACGGAACCCTTCGTTGTGCGTGGTCCGACACGCACTTGGCCGCTTATTTATATTCTCAATAAATCGTCACAATAACAAATATCACAATCGAGCCCCGCTGCTAATTCTTCCGAAAAACATACTTTGGTACTTTTGGCAGATGTCACAAACGTCAACTGTCAAAAACAATCGCATGGTGATTTCAATTACGAGTGGGTAGGGGCACTCGTAAATCGATATCATAGGTATGACAAATGTAAGTCACCGATGAGTTTCAAAAATACGAACTTTCGGAAATCACTCACATCGGTGAGAATTAGTCACTTGGTGAGATTCAAAAATCGATCCCCCGGTCTAATCCCAATATGGTCTAGTTTTCCCTCTGGGTTGGAAGGCCAGATGGCAGTCGCTTTCGTAAAACTAGTGCCTATACCAAATCTTGGGATTAGGTGTCAAAGCGGACCCCGGGCTCCTTTAGGGGCATTACCGGGAATGACGCTAGGAGGATGATGAGTACGCCATATGAGGTGCCTCACGAGAGAGTAACCCAACACTAGATGTGCTATGTGCTATGAGATGATGAAGAGGCTAAGATAGCTTATGATTTTTAACCGACTTCAAAAAGGAGCAGGTTCTCAATTAGTCAGAATCTTTCTATGTAACTATGTTCCCCGATTACTCGAAAACGTCTGGACGGATTAGGAAAATTATTTTCTTGTTAGTAAGGGTATCTTTCCCAGGTGGTCTCATGATCATCAGGTCAGGATCATCAGGTAGAATCCTGGATAAATCGTGGGAATTCTTCAAATTTTATAGGCACACTTGAAGCGATTTGAGTACTGTTTTGAAGTCGGTTAAAACTTTGTTTTTAAAGTAAATTATCACATGCCAATTCGTCTATACATATTATGGGCACAATTTGATTGTAACTCTGCACTGCACCCATACAGTTTTTTTGTAAATTAAGTACATTCATTCATTTAAGTAGGTGCGGATTTGATGTCTGAATAAAAAATGTGGTAGAAAAGTTGATTTAAACTTTCACGGTGCTCACACGTTATTGTTGCTTAACGGCACTTAATCGCGTATAATCAACTTATTTATTTCTCTGAGGTCTACCGACGTTTCAGATGTGTCACAACATCCATGATCAGGTCTCACCTACCATTAGCTTATGATATTGATGATAGTTATGGCCAATAAATGTAATTGAAATGTATAAGTTAGAAGTAACTTATCTTGTAATATAGCGGTGATGTCATCGGTGATCTATCAAATTTTATAATTCATTATTCGAAAGCTAATAAATCATTAGCATTGAGGGGGAAATTTTAATTCCCAAAGCCGCGATTCCATTTATCATAATTGATAGATGGGTCCTAAGATATTATTATAGCTTCGTTTCAGATCATTATTAAGTAGATTATGTTATGACTTTGACTTTGACAGACAAACACAGGAAAGGCATAAACGTCCTTTGATTGATGTAGCTGTTGACCGAAAAGTTGGCGGGTGTAAACCCTGTGTGTTTCTCTGAATTGCAATGCCTTACGGCATTGCAATTCAGAGAAGAAATGCTGCCAGCATCCTCGGTATACAATGCCTCGAGGGTTATTTTTAGATTTAACTTAGTTTTAATTTATTCAGTTAAAGTCCTAAGGTAACCGGATATTCTTTTTAAATCGCGATAAGAATAGGAGTAAAGTTGTCAGCTTTGCCATATTAAATTCAAAATTTATATGAACTGACTGCTAAGTATTTCAACCCAAAACTCATCGGCCTCATCGCGGTTGTATAACAGTTTCAGGCAACGCGTATTATTACCAGCAGAACTGGCTGGTAATAATACGACTCCTGTTTATCCCTACTCACACGAATGGGACACCGAGCATGATTTAATAATCACACGATCGTAATCCTTTGTCACTAAGACACGACACTAACTGTCCCCATCCATCCTTTTCACTCTCCAGTCAACGAGAATTGAGTGATAGAGACAGCTCAGACGTATTGGAGAGTGTGGTAATTGCCGGATGGTGAATTTAATCGAATGTTATAGTCCCGGTTCAAAAAAGCTTAAGTTAGCTCGTGGTAGTTGGCGCATATGCCTTTTTAGTTGGAATGCGTTGTGCATTGTACTGGGAACTAATCCGCCGGTCGTGTGGCAATAGCTAATAGACGTTGCTAAATGGGAGTGCATTGCTTGCTATCCATATGCAGCGCTGTCACTGTTGACATAATGTCGTGTTCCTTATGGTAGTAACCTGGTCTTGCAGGTTTATTTATTCTTCGTTAGCGTGGTTGTCTAGTTTTTAGGGCTAAGATCTTGGCAGTTTATAAGTGATTACTCGGGTGTTTAATACAAATCTTGTCTTCAAGCTTTGCAATTAGATGTTCAGTCGTGGGTCTTTTATTAAATCAGTTGCATATTTTCCACGCAAAATATGCACACTGGATGTCGACTTGTGGAAAATGCCCAGTCTAACTAACTATCTCTACAGAAAGAATATTTTTTAATTGTAAGTAACAGTAGTTTCGGACATAATTACCTCTTTATTGCTAACTGGCCGCCCGCGTGGCTGCCAAACCCGAGCCGGTTTACACAAGCCTATATCCATCCATAAAATCCATTCTGTACGCAGGTCAAAGAATTTCTTAAATCGGATCGTAGTTCCGGAGTTACTCAATACATACAAACTTATACTTAAACTTACTAGTTAATTTAAAAATCTCACTGACTTCTTCTTTATAATATTAGTACCTATACGAGTAGATATCGATAACCGAGACAGAAACAGGCAGTTATAATAAGTTTCTGCCAAAATATCATTTTTGGTACAATCTTTTATTGCCGACTGTACTTTTCTGTACACCATCATCAACTACTCATTGAGACGATTCTAACGAGCCCAAACTCAACGGGGTTACGTCGGTTAAGTACTGAATTCCCATGGCCACCTTCTGTCTCCATCACCAGATCAGTTCAATGGTACAAACTATACCGGGAAGTGGGTCAAATATAACTCGCAAGATTTGTCCCATACTAACAGGGCAAGTTAAATAAAAGCAAGTAATAAAAACAATTGTAGCAACACGCGAGACCGACAAAAATTCTTCGAATACACATTTTTTCAGAATCAATTATTCACAAAATGTCACGAACGAGATGTAAAATAATTCATCAGCATGCGGTTGTCACTTAATTAATCCCGGGCACCGCAAATATGAATGATATCGAAGCACGCACTCAATCGGAATTCCGGTGATGATAAATTGAATCAATGATGCACGTGGTTCGTACAACCCTGTTTAATGCTTCAAAATAAAAACGTCGTAAGTTTGCCTGCTTCATTGCGTAGTGGGCGCGTTTCTCATTTGTCAGTGTTACCGTCGTATCAGTGCCACACAGGGCTGCACTCATATGCATCTCCGGTTTTGGCGCGAGTAAAAGATATTGAATGCAATTTGTCCCTTTGGTTGCGTTGAAAGTGAGGGGTGTCTATTATCGTTATACGTTTGAGTGAATACGGTGTTAGAAACAACAAACTCACAACAGCACTACTGAGGACACATAGAAACCAACTACGCAAGATAGTAGGAATAATAACAGGACACAATACCTTGAACAGACACCTCTACAACATGGGTATCACAGATAGCCCCATGTGCAGAGCGTGCATGGAGGCGGAAGAAACGACCAAACACATTCTACTGGACTGCAAGCAGGTAGAAGTATACAGGAAAAAGCACCTAGGGTCTCCAGACACACTACGGGACGCAATCATAAACACAAAGGCACTCACCAACTTTCTGGAGGAGCTGGGGTGGTTAGAGTAGCGCTACCCCACAAATTCACGCAAAATAGGCACACTGGATGTCGATTTGCGGAAAAGAGCCCAGGATAACTAACTAACTAACTAACTAACATCTGAATTGTAGAGGCGTTTGTGTGGTCAGATAGGTATGAATCTCCTGGTAATAGAAGATGCGCTTGCTAGCAACAGTAGGTACTTAAAATATTAGGACTTCCGGTGTTCGTATTTTTGTTCCCATGTATTTCAAGAGGTTCCATCGTTGTTGATTCAAGGGAAAACTAACAGAATAATACATTTATACACTCTGTATGTAGTTTTGTTACTGAGAATCATTTCGTTTATGTTTTTTTTTTTTTTTTTTTTTTATGATATAGGAGGCAAACGAGCAGACGGATCACCTGATGGTAAGCGATTACCGCCGCCCATGGACACTTGCAACACCAGAGGTGTTGTGAGTGCTTTGCCGGCCTTTAAGATGGGAGTACGCTCTTTGGGCCCCCCCACATTACCGGCGTCGACGCAACGCACAATTTTGTATGAAAACGTTCACAAGACGCCGGTAATGTGGGGGGGGCCCTAAGGCATTCGTCCTTCTCACTCTTATATGCTTGCTAGTAAGAGACGAATGTTTTACGTCCAAAATAAACGCGATCATGCTAGGCAGCTATTCTTGAAGGTTCGGCGTCGTACGGTCGCACTCGCAAAGGGCTTAACAGTTTTGTATCTAAAATAATTTATTGAATCAGGCGTTACTTTGCGGAAGTCCATGATATATTACGAGAACAATATTTCTTTGCTATTCCGCTAAAAAAACGTGCTGGTCTATCAGTGAAGATAAGATGCAACTATTTGCGTATAAACATGCAAAAAATTACAGCAAACCACCACCAATATTGACAAAAACCTCGACACGTGTTTCGCCTCTCTACGAGGCATCATCAGGAGATGCTGGCAGGAGATGTTGCTTGCGCCACGTCCACTGAGCAAAAAAAAAAAAAAAAAAAAAAAAAAAAAAAAAAAAAAAAAAAAAAAAAAAAAAAAAAAATCCCAAATGGTATATATATTACTTAATAGTTTTTTTTTTTTTTTTTTTTTTTTTTTTTTTTTTTTTTTTTTTTTTTTTTTTTTTTTTTTTTTTTTTTTTTTGCTCAGTGGACGTGGCGCAAGCAACATCTCCTGCCAGCATCTCCTGATGATGCCTCGTAGAGAGGCGAAACACGTGTCGAGGTTTTTGTCAATATTGGTGGTGGTTTGCTGTAATTTTTTGCATGTTTATACGCAAATAGTTGCATCTTATCTTCACTATATCGTGTTGCTTTACCGCCATGTTTAAACTGCGATACGAAGTTGTCAAGGGTGAAAGCAACAAGGTACCAAAGTCTTATGCTACTTATGGGTTCGACTGTACATAGGACACTCATAGAGCTAATAGTATTTTATGCAATCGTTATACAACGTGTTCCCGCCAATTTCCGTTAATTGAAAGGGGGCATAGCTTAGGTCAAACAAAGGTAATTTCTCCAAGACACCAGTATCTTAACTCTTACTGTTATCAAAATATTCAACATTTTAATTTAATCAGTTATGCAACTTTAACCAGTGTAAACGGTTTTTTGGCGTGCATGTCATGTAACTTTTCATTAACTCTTAAGACCCTTGTACAATAACCGTTAATGCTAAATTTAATTATTTTGTATGAAAATCGAAAAAAATTTTTTTTTTTTTTTTAAAAACGAATTATGCTACTTTGTTTCGGTGAATGGACTCTGCAATATGCCGAAGTTCAAGGAAATTCAGAAAAACACCCTGTATATTATAATTTATGCTTTTTCAGTCGAGTACCACGTTTAGGCCACGAAGCTTGCTGAGTGGCCTAATTAAGGTACGAGAGTTAAAAAGCTAATTATATAACTATTGCATACAATACTTTTTCTACGAGTTAACGGAAATAATAATTTATTAAACAAACTTGGTATCTATTGAAAATCGCCCTGCTGAAACGAAGTGCAGCCAACCGTTTTTTTTATTTTTGCGCGTTGATGTCTTCTGGAAATCGAGCCTCGTGATTGGTCAAAATTCATTTCAGTTCCGTGTACAGTTGAATAATAATTATTGCGATTGTCCATAGAGCATAAACTTTTTCATCTGAATAAAAGTATTCCATTGCGTTATGGTTTGCGAGGTTCTAATTTAAAGATTATAGTCGACGAGTATAAAAAATAGTTTACAAATTCGTTATCCCCATTCCCTCACTGCGCTTGTGCGTAAAACAAAAGAAAAACACTTATTTCCTACTTTAACTGTTGTATAATTTTCCTTTCGCAACCCTCGGCGCCACGAAATCCCGGCGACATGTGCTGAAATAATTTATTTCCCGCCATCTTGTTTGGGCGCTGATCCACTTCCGGTTTTTAAAGCAACTTTAATCATTTGTTATCAGCTCGATTCGGTTTGTCTCTTTCACATCCTAATCACCTTTCTATGTGTTTCATTTTCCGTTAGGCCTGTGCCTCTTGGACTAAAGTGGGCTTTCGCGCACCTCCGAGGTGTAATTCACTCTAACATGGCTGACACTGTTGACAGTGACGCTCATCGTACCACGACGATGACACGCAATTGTGACAACCCTGACGAGACGAAAGAGCACGTGCTACGCGGTTGAGCGGGATGCAATTACTTGAGTTTTCCAGCTGTCAAACATCGGTTTCGTTAGACAGAGGACTTACTGTACGTCTACTTGAGATTATTTGAGTTGGCCGAATCGCATCTGTAAGCCTTATGATAACGTATATTTCATACGTGTATACCGCCCCTTAGGCTAGTTACAAGTGATGTGTACCCGGCCGTATATTGTCAAAGTTAAAGTATCTATGGCGGTCGGGACGTATTAAAAAGTTAATGAAAAAACCACAGAGGGATTGACTGTCAAAGATTATTGGAGTTGTGTTTTAATTGTTTTGGATAAATAAACCAAATTATAAATCAACAAGTCTTTAATTCGACAAATAGTTGGGGCTGATTCTACACATCAAAGCAAGTCTACTGACCAAGGTAGAAGATTCCAATTCCAATGACTGTTTTATATTAGAAAAGTTGAAAAAACCCCCGACATTTTCATTTCAAAGTCCAATATCTCAAAAACGGCTGAACATATTTTCATGAAACAAAGCTAAGAACACTCGGGATAAAATTATCTATGACACAAAAAAAACCGCATTCAAATAGGTCCATCCGTTTGAGAGA
This sequence comes from Epinotia ramella, assembly GCA_947578815.1. Taxonomy (NCBI): domain Eukaryota; kingdom Metazoa; phylum Arthropoda; class Insecta; order Lepidoptera; family Tortricidae; genus Epinotia; species Epinotia ramella. The sequence continues at coordinate 3,256,379 of OX388221.1, forward strand.
TACGTTACCACAGACAGATACAAATAACACAGATACACTGATACACAGACAGACACGTTAAACTTATAACACCCCTCTCTTTGCGTCGGGGGTTAAAAAGTCAGACACATTGAACAATCTCAACTATAAGTACTGTTATACTCTGTGAGCTCCGCGTGCGAGGAATAGCGTGGTACACAAATTGAAGTATGAATGTGATCGGAAGCTACGGATATAAATAGACTTCCAGATTATGGAGTTTGTGTTACGTTTGTTTGGGACTTCGTATAATTTTTCAGGTAATTTTTCCCTCGCTATTCCGCAATTTGTCTGCTTTGCCCAAATGTTGACTGGTAGAGAATGCATACGGCACTCAGTCCGCCTTTTGTACGATAAGTTGTTCTTTTGTGCAATAAAGATTGAATAAATAATTTTTCATCACATTTGCTCGAAAATGGCTTCATAATGCGCAGACATACAGAGCTGTAATAGCCTGTGTTACGCCCACGGGCGTAATGGTTTTTTTCTTAAATTGTCTCTGTCACTCATGCGGCAGTTACAAAGCAAAGAGGTTTTATATCAAATACGATGTCTCAAAACGTATTTATAAATAAATTTAAACTTAAAAAACGACTTAAATATGTTTAATTTAATTATTTACAGATTTTATATGTAGTTATTTATCGTCTATGTAAAATGTTTTTAAGTGTTTTCAAATCGTGGCTGTATACCGAAGGGTCTTTGCCATACGCGCCTCACGTCAAATTCAACAAAATGGACGACTGACATGATGCAGTGTTTATTACGATTTGTATTAATTTCATCTAAAATGTATTTGTTTCCTCGCAAATGTGATGAAAAACATTGTGTATAACACGGGCGTAAGAAAATTGCAAACTCGAGTCATCACAAGCCCTCCGCCTTCGGCGTCGGGCTTCTGATAGACTCTTGTTCGCAATATTCCACTTCCGCCCCTCGTTAAACAATGTACTATTACAGTACTTATGATGTTACTTTCCCGCACTAGTGCGCAAAGAGCACTTTCCGTGCATATGTCGAAACTTTAAAGAGCCATATGTACAGTAAAACGTTGTACGATACAAGTGCGAATAGGTAATTCGCAACTCATGTTGATTTAAAACACTCCCTTCGGTCGTGTTTTAATTTATCACCACTCGTTGCGAATTTCCTATTTTCGGCACTTGTATCGTAAATAACTATAATTAATTTACTTTGTAAGTTAATTTATTGATTATGTTAAAGCTGGTTTAAAACTGTATGACGTTGGGATTTTGTCTTAGGAAAAAACTCTACTGTTTGTATCACTATCTTTTGAAATTAAATTTAGTGTGCTCTAACGTAGATAAGGATATCTACTTGTCGTTAAATGTATACGTAAAAAAACCAAAAAAATACTTTTTTTTGATAAGAACCTATTTAAAACGTATTCTGAATTTGAGATTGCATGCTGTTGAAATCACAGATATAGATATACGCATACGCATATATGTATATCTATATCTGTGGTTGAAATGCTTTATAATGATTTTCAGTAATAAATGTAACATGAAACCAATACAAATTATCAGTCGCAAACTAGGTTTTACCGTATTATGTTCATACGAAGCTTGTTTCTAAGGCAATGTAGTACTCGGGCCTCTTAGCCATTTCGGAAACGCCCCGAAATTACCAAGAGTTTATTCCATTTCCACGATTTCTACTCATCTACACTGATATTATAAAGAGGAAAGATTTGATTGTTTGTGTGTTTGTATTGAATAGGCTCCCAAACTACTAGACTGATTTGAAAAAATATTTTACCATAAGAAGCCGACATTATCCCTGATGAACATAGGCTACTTTTTACCGCGGGAAAATGCTTCATTCTTACGGGAAAACGGGTACTCCGTGCGAAGCCGGGCCGGGCTGCTAGTTAAATGTAAAACGAATATAAACGGATTCACGCACCGGAGTTTGCAGCGCTGGAAAATTCGATAAAATAGTTGTATTTATTGCAATAGCATTGGATCTTTGCTTTCAAGCAGCGCCACGAGCATACATTTTTAGGGTGAATATCCACCAGAGCTGAGCGAAATTGCGAGGCGATGAGCGAGGACAGCTCTTGTGGAAAGTCACCCTAAGGCCAGTTTCCTGGATAAGCGGGGCGTGCGGCGGTGCGGAGCGCGTGTCGCCCAAACACAAACATATGGCGCGGCGCTGCTTTGGAATGTTTATGTTAAGAGTCCGCAGTAAGCTCGATTCTCCATACAAACGTAGTTACGCTCTCATTTTAAAACTACGTGTTGGATTGTAACGAAACTTTGCACGTACAATGACATGAGGAATATCCAGGTCTGTAATTAGTTTAAGTAGCTTCAGATACCATAGTAAAAAAAATACAGCGAATTTAAATTTTTCATACAAAACTTGTTTTTGCTGTATTTTGTTTGTTTTATAAACTAATTACAGACATAGATATACCTCATGTCATTGTATATGAAAAGTTTCGTTACAATCCAACACGTAGTTATAAAATGAGAACGTTTTTATGGGAAGGTGAAAATCGTCCGAGCTTAATGCGGGGCATACGCGTCCATAATGACAGCACACGTGTTGAGCCGTCGCATGCGTCACCAATAAATAAGGTATTACGCATCAAATTACGCGGCAAATACAAAACAGACCCAGATTCAAAAGATTCTGCACGAAAAAATCTTGATTCGAGGTAAATATTCTTGAACAAATTCATAAGGAAGATGTTAAATAAGAGAGCCAAGAATATTAATGAGTTCAAGAGATAAACTTGATTCAATACGATATCTGTCCCCCATTCAAGATAATGGCGGTCTTCTTAAGTCTATTTTTCGTTCGAGCATCTTCTCTGCATGGGTCACCATCCACTGCAGTCGAACATTCCTTTTGGCAAGTCGGCCAAGCCTGAATTGTCGGAGCGTGTCGGTCTAACGGAGATGTACCGTTCGCCGCAACACGCGTATCTTGCTTTCGATATCACTGACTTTTGTGTAAATATTGCTTCTTGTCCTACAGTATAGAATCATACTTTTGTAGGGGGTCACCCCTAAATGTTAAGGTAAACGTCGAATATGGGTTAAATTTTAACTAAGAGGAATTTTCTTCATTCGAATTTAGGCCATGGCACTTTGACATAAAACCTCAATCTCCATCTCATACTCTAGTGAAACGTTGAGGACTACGACGTTTACCTTATTATAAGTCCTATTTTTAATAATCTATCCTACATATGTAGTTTCTTTATGTTTTGTGTTTGTTTGTGGCTGATTGATATGGACTGGATTATTGTTTACATTTAGGAAACTACGTCATGACAACTGTATGTACTTAAAAGAATACAATTTAGTTCCTATGAGAAATAGTAGGATTATTTATATTTCTTCAGTTTACCCAGCTGTAGGCGATTACAAGCTCCTAATGATAAGGATGATGCCCTTTGTCTATCCCTAAGGTCCATTAAATACTGGAAAATAGTAGATTATGTCTCAAGCGGTCTCAGGGGAGCAAAATGATAAATTAACGGCGAGGGTGGTATATTGAAGGGAAAGGTTCTATAATAATCTAAAGTAGAGTCTTGAGCGAAACGAGGGATTCAAGTGTTTACGACCAAGACGGAAATAATTTAGCTACCGAGTGATCCATACTGCTTTTCACACCTTCTATGAGGATTTTTTTTTATCCACGGAAACAACATGTCTATATAGTCACATTTTTTTTAATGAGCAATGAATATTATGGCACCTAATTGTTCATAACCAGCTCAACATTTTGAGATCAAAATGTAATATTGACAACAAAAGTTCATTTTCTGTCAAGTTCAAGTACAACTTTGATGCCTCAATGTGAGGACAACAATGGCTTCTTTCCGAATAGCAGGTGTGGAAAGATCTTTTAAAATCGGATGTGCTGTTTCAGATATTACCCCCCCCTTACAAAACTAAGCTACTCACAAAAGTTACGTCTTTATATAGGATGTATTTATTTATTTATTTAAACTTTATTGCACAAAAGAAAACTTATCGTACAAAAGGCGGACTTAATGCCATATGGCATGTATGTGCATATTGTGCATAATGTTCGCTGACCTCAATCGTGTTTACCAGTTTAGGGCGTGTTATGTCACGTACTATGTATGCTTTAAGCCCACTGTTAGCGCAACCTTCACCGCTTTGTCACGATCTGTATTCGGCACAGATCTATTACTGATCTAGGGTATAAGCTCTTGTTTAACAACTTTAGCCTAACCCATTCGAGGCCAATGACTCACATATGAGTCATGCCTCAACAAAGTGGGAAAACGCACTATACGTTACAGCGAAGCACACGCAGCGAATGGGCTTAGGCTAAGCCCATTCGCTGCGTGTGCTTCGCTGTTGCAGTTCCTTAGCTAGCTCGTAGACTCGGTTGTTTCAAACCGTCGATAATCGTAAGTTTCGTTCTTTAAAACTTGTTATTATGCGAAGTTTGAAAGTTGTCTGTGAGATGACAGCAACCGGCACCATATTTAACGTGTGCCGGTCTGAAGGTGCTTGAGGCCCTTAGTAGTGACCCTGAACGAAGCTGGCAGTCATCACCGTCATCGCATCAGCCGTAAAACGTCCACTACTGGACATAGGCCCATTAAGAACGCTATAATGACCGGGTTCTGCACCACCCGCATCCAGCAGCAGTCCTGGGTTGGAATCCACATAAGGTTATTTATTTTTGCGATACACTTATCCACTGATCTACTGAGTATTAGATGTTTTCTAGTCTTCAGTGTTTCCTGTGGGTAGAGCTACGGTAGCCTAGTGGTTGAGGCATGCGGCTGTCAAGCGGCGGTCGTGGGTTCGAATCCCGGCTCGTACCAATGAACTTTTCGGAACTTATGTACGGAATGTTTACCGTTATCTTTTCGGTGAAGGAAACCATCGTGAGGAAACCGGTCTAATCCCAATAAAGTCTAGTTTGCCCTCTGGGTTGGAAGGTCAGATGGCAGTCGCTTTCGTTAAACTAGTGCCTACGCCAAATCTTTGGATTAGGTGTCAAAGCGGACCCCGGGCTCCTTTAGGGGCATTACCGGGATTAACGCTAGGAGGATGAGTGTTTCCTGTGGGTATAAAGTGTTGGCCCTTTGAAGGCGTAATTTTGGCGCTGGACTTATACAGGTATGTAAAATACGTTTTTACACCTTTCATTCGGAAAAGTAAGTTTTGCTCCACGACGAGAGGGATCAAAATGCTACTTTTCTGTTCAAGCTACTTTTTATTTTTTCATTGGCACGTAACATTTACGCAATGTGCCAATTGATCACAGATCTTAATAAAATAATCGATTGTAATTTCATCGTAATCGATTAAAAACTAACATATTTCAAGTTTTAACTTTAACAACGTTATATGAAAGTTTATAATTATTTCGGAATATTTAAAAAATTGTAATAAATATTAACAAAATTAGTTATAGCAAAACTAAACTACACTTAAAACTTGTTAAGTAATTTTAAGAGCATCTTTTTTAAATTTCTTCATAATCGGTGTGAAAAATACTATATGTCACTCGGTAGCAAAATTATCTTCGTCTCGGGCGTTAACACTTGTATCCCTCACTAAACTCAGGATCCTACGTTAGAATCCCTCGCTACGCTCAGGATTCTATTGTAGGATCTCTCGCTACGTTCAGGATTCAATACACCACCCTCGCCGTAAATATACTATTTTGCCCCCTTGTGACACAAATATATATTGCGACTCATGACTTGTATGAGCGGATCCATAAATCGAAACAAACCGTTAACTATTGTATTGTCTAGTTTTAGCTCGTCTACCTATCCTAATCATATTTAACGGAACCACCAACAGTGCTAGCCAGGTAAAAATATTAAATAAATACAGCTTTTTACGAACTTTCTTGAAAGTCTAATAAAACAGACAACCTAATGAGTACAGTCCAAGTTTTAATCAAGAAAAACTCTAGGTCTACTCGACTGTTGGTATTGATATGAAATTGAAATTATATTTTCTCAAACATGCAATGAAATATTGACGTTGTGTTCTTCATAATGGGCTTCAAAGTGTCACGTTTCGGACGGTGGGAGACGAGAGACCCGTAATGGCATTTCATACAAAATTGTAGGCCTACAAGATGGCCTTTTTTAATTTCCATTCCACAATTTGTGGCACAGGATCACGGCATTCAGCCATGAAAATTAAACCAGGGGGTTGCCAGCCTCATAACTATCCTACCTCACTACGCTCGGCCGTCTATATGTACTCGGCCGGCAACCCCTTACTTCCCGGCCTCTGTAGTAATGTACTATTATTGCGCAATCGCTCTGACACTTTTTGAGAGAGGTAGGGCAAAGACAGCTCAGAAGACATCACCCGTTATGACACCGCTTCTTTGCTGAAGTATGTCGCGTTGTGTCCGGTGGTGAGGAAGGCCGCCAGACCTCCCGAAGTTCGTTGTATAGATAGTGAAGAACCTGTAGCCGGAACATGGTTGCCTATATATCACTTACCGCTCTAGATATGACATCCGTCGCGTTCCGACTAGTATGCGAGTGCGACAGGGACGGACTTATTGACAACAATAAGTGATCAAATGGCCACCATGCTACGCCCGCAGCGCTAGAGAACCTTTCCGCGCCGCTTTTCAATGTAGCACACAGCAGGCTATAGGCGACGTTACAATAAAATAGCAATATATCAGAAACGTTGTATCAAATACCATGCCACATCTCCCAGCACATCTATCATGGGACGGCCGCGACATACTATCGATTTTTCTCGCACTATACTTCTTGTTCTAACTGTTCTAATAAGAGAGAGAAAAATCGAGAGAGCTCGCGCGCCGTCGCGTGATCCGTGCTGGTCTGCATTTGTCTCTAGCTATAAATACAACAAATCCTTAAATCAATAAGGGGTCAGTCAAAAAAATAAAAGGCGTGTGACTATTCTATGTCACAAGCGTTTTTAAGTAAATATTGTGGAACAATCTTACACAAATCGACCTATTTAAGTTTAACGCAAAGTTCTTTGGATACTATAAGCCGATATACATTCTTCTGCTGGACAGCGGTCTAAATCCAGCGGGATTTGCACGGTCACTACCCAGAGTGGCCAGGCCAATGTGGTCATCACAACCATAAATACTAGTGTCTGGATACTATCAGGCAAGTCGCATGCTAGTTTGCCAGCATCGTGTGACAAAATAACACGATAGGCTTGTACGGGAGATAATTATCATACCAGTAGCCAAGGCATATAGACCACTACTCAGCTAAGCAAGGAGCACATTTGCCTCTAATTCACTAGACTACTTAGTGGTATAAAAATGCACCGCTATTTGCATGCAGCGAGCATTAAGGCCATGCATTGTGCACGCTGGCGCCTGTAGACGAGGTTCCCATGGCTAAAAACATACGTTATTGAACATGGAATTGTCATTTGACAGCTAACATTGGCAAATATTTGGTATAAAAACTACGTTAATTTTCACGCTGATATAGGGTTATTTGTTATCTTAGATAAAATTTTAAAATTGCCTAGATTTCTTTGTGTAAAAGGTTAAGGGGGTTTTTAGTTCAAATATAACAATATTAGGCATGAAACAATCATATTGATTTAAACTTTCACAATTCTCACTCTCTAATTGCTTCTATACAGGGTGCAATCTTTTACGTGATACAAAATAGCAAAATGTGAATCTATCCATGATTCTGAGCAACTTTTATTATGGGACCAACTTTGTGTTATGCCAAAAAAATCCAACTATTTCATTAACTCTGCTCATTTCAGACTGACAAGAATGTATGAACAGGTGTGTTTTTTTTGGCATAACACAAAGTTGGTCCCATAATAAAAGTTGCTCAGAATCATGGATAGATTCATATTTTGCTATTTTGTATCACGTAAAAGATTGCACCCTGTATATTAACAATAATTCATTCAAAATTCAAAAATTCAAAAAAAAATATTCGTAAGATACCTTCAGTTAAAAAAAGCAGCCAAGTGCGTGTCGGACCACGCACAACGAAGGGTTACGTGCCTATTAAAAATTTTGAAATAACTCGAAAACCTTTGAACCGATCTTGTTCAAAACCATTTTCGCTGAAAGAATTTAATAAGCCCTATGTCCATGAGTTTTTCATATTTTTCAAATACACGGTTCAAACATTAGAGGGGGGGGACACAATTTTAGTGATTTTCGGGGTGATTATCTCCGACTCTATTCACTTAATAAAAAAAAATGCTGAGAAACCTTATATTTATTTTGAAAGGCCTATCGATTGATGTGCCACAGGTGAGTTTGCAATGAAAACTTTTTTTTTGACTTTCAGTTTTATGTATGAAGCGCACCCCTAAAAAATTTTTTTTTTAGTCATTTGATTCAAAACTATGTAGCGGCTAACAAAATACACCTATCCTCAAAATTTTATTCAAATACACCTTATAGTTTTCGAGTAAAATGCCTGTGACATACGGACGGACAGACAGACAGACAGACATGACGAATCCATAAGGGTTCCGTTTTTTGCCATTTGGCTACGGAACCCTAAAAAGGTACCTACTCGTACATGGTCTTAGCTTAGGTTATGGTGTAAAAGTCCTCGTATGCAGCATGCAAGCAAGCATACAAATATTATATTGAAATAAGCTAAAATAACATGTCAATTAGGTATAGAAAGAAATTTATTCAGGAAAAACAAACACAAAAAAGAATAAAACTGAACCACTACATACCATCAAGATCCACAGCGCAGGTTTCGTCATTCCACAGATAATGCATCCACCACAGGTTTCGTCAGTAAAATATAAATACAACACACAATCCGCAACACGCATCGTCAACTAAAACTATAATACATATACATACACACCACCTAGATCCAACCCTATCGTCCTGCGAGATACGTTCCTGGCGCAAACGTCCCAAAAATACTCGCCGCATTGCCGCGTTGGACAGCCAAAGAAATACGTTGCACCAGGTACGCACCAGATCTTGGGTCACAACCCCTATCTCGCAAACGTTTCCCCAAGGCCTGTATAAAACGTTTCGCTTCGACACACCAAGGACCCGCCGTTTCGACAGCAAGAGGGACGAAGTCATAGACCGGTTCCAAGTTTGAATATTTGGCGTGCTTGTGCCTTGCTGCATTTTCTGCAGCACCGCCCGCCACCCGCGTTGTTTGGGCAAGATGCGACACCGCGAAGGTGCTAACACAAGTCGCATCCCACAACACACTACGCCCTTTCTCCCAAGGAACCAGCGTAAGACCGTCTGGCCTCTTCCCATCCGTCCGACTCAAACCCTGGGGCTCCAAAACGCAGGGTACACTTGCCGACACCATAGCCCGACGAACAATATCATTGATGGTATGGTGCCGAGAGAACCTACCAGCGCTTCGTACACAACTTAGCCCATGATGCCCCCATGATGATGATTAGGTATTAATTCAATATTCTAACAATTTCGTATGTCTAACATTCTTATAATTTAAATAGTCCTTGACGCTGTAAAAACGTTTTTCTAGTTACCATTTGGTCATTTTTCGCTTGAAAATTTGTCCCGACAGTGCTCGTAATTCATTTGGTAATTTATAATATACAACTATGCTTATATTTACTAGCTATTCATAGATCAATGATTCATATTAAAATGATCGTTCAACACTTGAGTGGGAAAATAAACGAGAGTTCTTTCATCGACAATCTGTAGTAGCGCCGCCGTGGTTCAATAGATTATTCACTATATCCTTAAACAGAACATAGGTTTGTCTGGTTTTGAGTCATAAGTAAGGTACCATTTTTGGTTTTTATCATGGCGTTACACAAAGGCATTTTCTGCTATACAGGATGTTAACGGGGTCATGATCCGGAATGACAAAAAGCGAATAAGATGATCATACTGAACAACCTTTCCCATGGGACCAACCACGAAATCGCAAAAAAAAACCAGGTATTCCATACATTAACTCTCAATTAAATCGCAGTTAACTCACAGTAACTCTTAATTGGCTCTTTTTTTTTGCGATTTCGTGGTTAGTCCCATGGGAAAGGTTGTTCACTATGATCATCTTATTCGCTTTTTGTCATTCCGGATCATGACCCCGTTAACATCCTGTATATATGCTTTTAGTTCGGTCGACGTTAAAGACAAGTTAAACATTTTACGATCTATTGCAATGGAATTAACTGCAAAGGTGCAATATTTTATTGGACATTGTCTGTTCATGTGTTCGATGATGTAAGTATCCCGTCCCGGCTTCTGGTCTAAGCGCCACTCGACCCGCTACTCGCGACTTGCCACTGGCATCGAGCACTTTTCTCCGCTCGAGCGCACCGCTTCTTCATTACACTTAACCGTGGAAACTTACGGGAGGTAGAAACGGGCGGGCTTGCGAGACTTACCTAACGAAATAACTATACTCAATACATCAAGGCGCGTTATTCTCATCCTCCCAGCGTTTTTCAGTTATACCACAGAATAACAATTAAGAGAACCTAAATACCTTTAGGTTCTCTTAATCCGGATCTTAATCTCTACATCTCTAGGTATATCCGGAACGTCCATTTTATAAGTGATGACATTAGCTGTCCTTTTTTTGCAGTAGACAAAGTGAGATAGGGTCGTTGACTTACCACATAACTGAACTTCTAAAGTTACACATATTTTAGTTCCTGAGTATGCTTTTTATCGAAATGGTCATCCATATTGAAAATAATAATATGATATGATAATAAAAAAAATACAATGGCAGGAAGTCAGGATTAAGTAAAAAAAGTCATGAATACTGGTCAACTGTAAAATTATAATTTGTATAACGGTGTGCGATCAATGAAATTCTTTTGTACTACGTACAATGGACCGTATAATATGAAACGTCATTCTGTGAGATATGCTGTGCAGTTAGTTCTGACGCGCCAGACCTACGCCAGGAAGTTACCATAGATAATCATAATTTCCCGCCAAAATTACAGTGGAATAGGCCTGGTAATACTCTAAAGAAGTCTGAGTTCGCTATGGTACTTAATCCCAAGATTTGGCATTTGATTTAATTTTTTTTTTAAAAGGGACCCGTCTGGAAGCATATACTTACAAACAAAACAAAAATTTTACGAATCGGCTCATCAATGACGGAGTTCTTAGGTAACAAACATTGAAAAAAAAAAGATGATAAAAAATAAAATACAACCGAATTGAGAACCTCCTTTTTTTGAAGTCGGTTAAAAAGGGACAGGAAGTATTCCCCTCGCACTGTGGATTGGGGACTTCACATACATCTTAAAATTTCTTCTCAGGTGTATGGGAAGTGCTAGGGAGGGAGGGAAGGGTCACATTGTTAGAATTCATGCTCCGTTTAATCCCAAAACGCAAAACCGTATGTCCCCCGCCTATCGTATTCGCGCAAAACATATTCCACCAAACTATCTCAAGCTAACTCTTATTCAACCTATTACAGCGGGACCACTCCAAAACCATCTTTATTACAAGCGCTATACCGTTTACATTGACTGCAATCACTGACAATATTGTCACATACTTTTATTTACAGTTTGGCTAAAGGAAATTCATCTTTAAGAGAACGGGGAAGAGGTTTATCGGGCTTTATTTGCGTGGTTTTGATGTTATTACTGAAAGGGACATTGTTTCGACGGTCGCTCGACCTACTTGCTGGTATTTAGCGAATGGGTGAAAGGTCGCAGATACTACGCTCATCGCTTAGAGCATTGAAGGCATTAAGTATATATTTGAGTTATAAAGTACGTATTGTGAAAGTCTTATGAAAGAGCCGGTTTTGCTCCAAGTTAGGTTCTCGAGTAAGCTACCTGAAATAGCAGTGAGCAGGGATGAGAATGCTTAATAGCTTTTGGCATAACATTTTTTCCTCAAATTGACCTATACTCATCTCAAATTATTGCAATGGGCAGGTTATATCGCGATACAAGTATATAGCGCAATTAATACTGTAAGGGATCATCGTAATACAACGCGACTACGCGATCATCGCAAGTTCGCGCGAATTTTACTCGCGCGAACGCGCAATCAAACATATTGGACTCTTTCTTATTAGAACTCTTAGAACAAGAGGTATAGTGCGATATAATCGAGAGTCTGGTGTCCTAATTGACAATCGCGTGAACTTTCGTAGTCGCGCGTTGTATTAGGACGATCCCTAATGGGCCGTGAAGTTTTTAAATGCCTGAATGTTGATTACCTACAAAAAATTATAACAATTTACTACTCAAAAAGAATATCTATTCTGGTAGTATATTTAAGGCATCGGCAGCACGTATGAATCCGCATAAGGCATGTGTTCAATTTTCGTGTTGAATATCGGTTTTCGTATGGTAACTTAACTATAACTTCCGTTTATGTAGGGCAACACTAGTAGAGAACTACCTCTGTGGCCATTCAATTATTACTACAATTTTCTGCTTTCGAAGTCGCACATGAGCTGCGTCTAATTTATCGTAATTTTCATATAAAGATCCCGCTTTCCATATACAAGTTAAAAGTTTCATTCTAACAAGTGCCAGTCACATCTAGAGTGTGTGGGCTGTGTCTTTGAGGTATCTTTAGGCGAATGCGGTAAGACAGATCTGCGCGTCCGTTGAGTAGCTGAGAGTGCCTTCAGGGAACAGGAAGCCCTGAGGGGGATCCTGAACCTGGACACTTCAGGTATATGATTGTTCACTTTCTGTCTCGTGTTTGTCAAAAATTCATAATTCATAATTCATTTATTGCATAGTTTCCATGTGGTACAAATAGGTGTTACATTAGGGTAGGTTCACTCATGAACCCTGTTAGGGCACAGCAAGTATTTCTTAAGATTAAAGCTACTTCTAGGCGAATTAAAGCTACTACTACACACACATGCATTAAATTAAATTAACCGCATTCTGGCACTTTTGTTCGAGGCATGAAATTAGAAGCTTATTTATCATTTTATTAATTTTAATACTTGTAAGACTGCTGATTACATTAATTCAATTTTATTTTGTTTATTATATATTTATAAATGTTTCCACAGTAGTATTACTAGATGTAAATTATTCAATTCAAGTTACTATCGTGTTCCTCTTATTTTAGATTTCTATGATTTCACGTTTATTACAGTACGAACTTAATCTATCGCGTTTAAAAACGACATGTCATACCGGACGCGACATATCTACTTTAAAATGTGTGGTGCTCATGCTGCGCTCGCATACTTGGTCCACACGATACGCATGCAGTGTGGCTCGGCCTTTCCATTAGAAGAGATCTGTGCCCAGCATATGGACATAAAATATATAGGCTGATGATGATTTTTGAAGTGAAAACTTCTTTAGCGGCGCTGAGCACTTTTTGGGATGGAGAAAAATTGCTAAATACGCGACAGATTTTTGTGACGTCAGATGTGAAGGAGATCACTTTTTGCTGCTAGCCGATTTGACTTCATTCTAAACTGAATGCTATCCGTAAGAGTATAAAGCCGTTAAACACTTTTTGCAATAGCATATTCTGCAAATGAATTTGTAATTTTGTCCACGCGTCCTTCACCGTTTTGCTATTGAGCAAATTCGAATAGTTCGAATTTGGACGTTATTCCTAAAGAGATAAAGTTTTGGAAAATATTTGGAAATGGCAATAACAAATTGGTATTTTGTTCGCCGCCGCCGTCCGCTGTTCTTGGCGCCGAACATTCATTCAAAATTCATTTTTAGGGTGACACCGTAAGTGTAAGGCCTGAGTGGACGCCCCGCTCAGAGTGGGGCGTTGAGCGTCCATATAAATTGCAATTGTTTTATATGGACGCTGCACGCCCCGCTCTGAACGGGGCGTCCACTCAGGCCTTACGCTAAGATGTCACGTGACCTGATCGAAAAACTGCTACAATGTTATTTTTCACTTCTGCCGGCACTCCCGGTGTGCCACCCGGTCTTTTTTATTTATCTGGGAGAGGTGGCGGATATTTGATACAATGTTTCTGATATATTGCTATTTTATTGTAACGTTGCTGTGTGCTCCATTGCACGTAGAACCGATGGCCGTTAGGGCGGAAAGATTTTCTAGTGGCGACCACGTGCCGGAAGCCGCAGCGTGGGTAGACCCTGGTAAAGGCCGCGGGAGTCCGCTGGATACGGGTGGCGCAGTTTCGGTCTTTGTGGCACTCTTTGGGAGGCCTATGTAAACAGTCAACATCTATCGATGTTGATGTTGCGTATAAGCGCGCATTAAGTAATATAGTGAATGTAACTGTGATACCTACTGATACTACTAAAGGCTGAAACGCACCAACAGCGGTGACGGAGCGGCGCGGTGCGGAGGCGGTACCACTTGTAATGTTAGAGCTAATATGAAAGGTTCCGCACAGAATACCGCGCCGCTCCGCCACCACTGTCAGTGCGTTTCGGCCTTTAGGGATTGGTTAGCTAAGGTTCTGACTCACCTGGACCCTCGCCATCGTAATGGAAGCCCTGTATGTACAGGGTGCGCGCGTCCACGGCGAAAACTCGCCCTCGCACACCATGGTTCAGCTGTGACAATGGCCCTAGGGATTTGCCGATGTAGTGCTCCGCGCCCAATGCGCTACCTGGAACAAACAATAACACAATGAAAAAATATTTTTTCACGCCACTGTTCGGAAATGTGGCAATAGATGGTCTAAAACCAAACTGGAAAGTAGGCAATAGCTCAGCACCTGAACCACCACTACTACAATTTTTCATTGACACACAGATACATATAGATAGATGCCCCCCCCCCCCCCCCCCCCACGCGAGCGGGCCCGAGCTACAGTGTTTCATATTGTGATCTTTAATTAGGAACTTAATTTTGACTTATAATTATAATTATTTGCAATTTCCTCGCAGTAGGCGTGAAAAGCACAATGTAATGTCTCGGCCAAAAGTGCAATAGATGGACTCGTCTCCTTCGAGGTCCTCACCTAGCGGCTCGGACCTCGAACCCACTCGTCCATCTATTGCCTACTTTCTAGCCTTTACAACAATGTACTATTGTAAAGCAGGAACGTCTGCTAAAGGAAAATTATGAATCTGATTGAACTAATTGAAATACTCGTTGTCAGTGTAATTGGTTCTGATAGCTCAGTTGGTAGCTGTGACCGGCCGACAGGTCACAGAAGATTCTTTTTTGGTTTTTTTTTCCTTTAACTGAATCTTAACACTAGATATATTGCCGGTACAGCGCTCTTCCACTAGGCTACCCAGACATTGACTGATGAAGCGCATCTTTGCATTGTATCACATTTGGCACATAATATTAAGTTTCTAACTAAAAAAGATTTACGGTACTGTTTTTAGTGCTGACTCCACTTTTTTGCACAATCATCAACTACTCCCCACCCCTACTCCCTTTTCTGCAATACGTAAACTTTCATATGAAACGATTGTCATTTACAATTACGCTCGAGTATCGTGACGTCACGATCTGCTAACGTTTTGTCTCTCTAAAAAGGAACATTAAAACGGTTGTAGCTTCGTAATTTTTCGAGGTATTTGAATGGGATTTTCGTCATTAGGCATATTTTTTTGAATTCTTTATTTTGAAGTAATAATACATTTTGAGTCTACACTCCTATTTATCGTGTGAAGTTTAGGAGTTGCTATGGGCGAACTTCTATCTCCATCATGAGACCAGTTTTATGGCACCACAATTAAATATTTCACAGTTTTATGGCACCATAATCACAATTGATTGGGCTTCGGTGATCTTTGAATTGCAAGATTTGACCCGAACGTATAAACATTGCAACAAGCAAATAAAAAGGGGGCAGGTGTACGACGATATCGGGGCACGGACGACGTGCGGAAGGCAAAGCCGCGCGCGCCCCGTTATCGTGATACCCCTGCACCCGCACGCAGCGCAGGCGAGGACCGAGGTAAACGGCCTATAATAAGTTACACGATTACCTTGCTTAGCTTGTTGCTGGCATTAAGTACTCTCAATTGGTTAAATCTACAGTCAGCATCACATAGTTAGTAGCAACCAAAGTAGCCAAATATATCGTCACACTTCCTTATTCCTATAGTAATCTTCCTGCTACTAACTATATGATGCTGACTGTACATAATTAAATAACTTATTAGGTAACATTTACAATCTCAGGTTGTTTCTTTCATACGATAGCTGTCGCCATCACTATCGATCTTGCTATAAAAGGTTTATAAATAGTAACGAGTAAAAGAAACTCATTACATTACGAGAAATGATAAGATACGTCTTAGGAAGCATTTCAATGTACTTAAAGGAAAACGTCCAGAAAAGGTCAAAGAATGCGCCCGAGTCCACGAGAAAGCAAAGAAAAAGTCTTTAAAACTCATAATGACTAAACGAAAATGGACACTAACAATTTTCGATAGAGTTGACTTTGCGACGGCAGTTAACGTAAGTAGATAAAAGTCCTGCTGCACAAGTCAGATTTACATCAATGTAATACGTTTTTATTGCGTTTTATTGCTGTAATTTAAATGTGAAGTGCCGTAGTTTTCGTTTAATGGCACTTTGGGAATTTATGATACTTTATTCGTCCATAACTATTATGGTGGAATATGTGAACGGTTAATGTTACTGGCGTATTCACGATGTTTTAATGACAGTGCGTGATATGGGGGCTGGCTATTAGGTTGATTTTGTGACATCATGAAAAATGGTTTCATTCACGACATTCCAAAACTGTTACTTTAATTGTGCTTGCACTCGTTTAATGTCAGTCGTTTCGTCAAATTTCAGAATATAAAAAGAAATATGTAAAAAAAAGAAATAGTCTATTTATTTCGGATAAATCTTACTAATAAATACTAAGTACTTAACTAAGTTACATGTTTTGCAAATCTCTATGCGAGATTATGTGCACGGTCACTCGACTCGCTTTATAAATCTTATCTTATGTAATTATTAAAATTGTGACATTGAATTGTGATGACCTGGGCCCTATTTCGCCACCTTGACAATTGTCACCTGACAATGACAATTCCACGTACATTGCTGGGTCAATAAGCTGTCCAGCAACCAACTTAACCTGTCGACAAAGCCATTTAAAGCGATTTGTCATTGTCAGGCGACAATTGTCGATTTGGTGAAATAGGGGCCAGACTCCTCCATAGTCATTGTATAAGTATCAGCACATGTAAAATTCACGGACTCTATTCTACATATATCTTTGTATTTAGAGTTGACTGAAACGGCAAATATATACTTATTGGAAATTTTACGGTTGTATTTTTATCTATGTAAATAAAAATCAAATTACATATATAACCTAACCCAGGGTGCCAGAGGGATGTCACGAATGTCAGTTCTATTACATTCGCGAACGCGAATGCGAATGCGAATATTTAGAATGCGAATGTGCGAATGCGAATGCGAATGCGAATATTAAGGAAGCACACTAAAAACTCATCGTACGTAATCACTTTTTAATCATTTTATTTAACAATCACAAGCATAAAAGCAATCACAAGTCACTACCCAAGTAAAAGTGCTTTCTATTGGTCAAAATTAATCACGTGATACGGGTTGGCGCGGTTTGCGCATGCGCAAGTCGGCGTCTCTGCGGCAGGCGGCCGGCGCGGCGCGGGCGAAACACGCCACGACTTGCACGTATTCGCATTCGCAAAACATTCGCATCATTTGATGCGAATATTTAAAATGATGCGAATCATTCGCATATTCGAATGCGAATGCGAATATTCGTAACATCCCTTGCCGACGGTAATGGGACGGGGCCTAAGCTACTGGTGGCGACAGAGAGTAGAACCTCCGGACTAACCGCGCTGTGTCCAGAGGTACCGCCATCTAGCGAGAGTCTCTTAATGTGTTGGTCGAGACTCCTATTAGTATTCTGAATAAAATATTGTATACAGATAACTGATGCAGATACGTCTATATCATAGTTCACTTAGCACAAACTCACACTGCTTTGGAATAGTTTATCAAGTTGATAGAAAAACCACACTTTTACCTAATTCAAAGAAACTGGGCTCACTGGTCAGTTAAAAAAACATTAACAATGTTAGAAAGTCGTCCTTGCGCGCCAGATCTTATCACATATCTCACGCACGACCTACGTGCGCTTTCTTTTGGCCTGCGTCCGCGCTTTGATTTATTACATTTATTTAAGTTCACTTTCACTATATAATAGCATCCGTCTAGAGAAAAAGTTACTCTGTATAATGCTCGTATAGCCTTATGTCTTTTCGGAATTAAGGAGAAACGGATGTGGGTTTATTGTGTTTCAGATTAATTTGCTTTTAATGTCATTGGTCTCACGATAAGTGTGTATTGTTATTGGTGAGTGTTTTGCAATCATTATGAGGATGTGAATAGTTGTGTTAAGAAATATTTTATGATATCCATTAACCATAAGGTCCGTTTGTACAGAAATATTGTTCTAGTTTAGTTTTACAGTTTACAATAGCAGCAATAACTGTATTTTTTGTGTAAGTGGCTCATCAAGTGGTAAACGTATTTTTAACTCTTGACGAAAAGGCGGGGTGTTAAGTTTTACGTGTGCATCTTTTATTTTTATTTTATTTTATTTTATTAGAAAACCAACAGCTTTAACATATAATGATATTCTTACAATTAAGATACAACTGTTTAGCCAATAACAGGTCTCCCTAGATTATACAGAAATATTAACGGAGATGCTTAACTTATAACTAACTAACCTTTACATAATGTGTGTGTGTGTTGTGTGTGTGTGTGTTTGTGTGTGTGAGTATGTGGGTGTATGGTGGTTATTACTGCCTCTTTATTTTACTTGCAATTTCATTTTTAAATGATTTTTATTCTTATGCACAAACGGATCTATAGTGCTGAAAGTACCATTATTATACAGAGTGTTTTTTTTAAATGGGACAGTATGGGGAAATCCGAATCTAAAGGAGATAGAGGAAAAGTGTCCAAGGAGACATTAGGTGTTTTTTTATGTAAACAAATTTGGCTCATTAAAATTTTTGGTCAAGCTTGAGTTGTTCTTAAAAAATTATAAAGTTGGTCAATTTTTTTTTTGACGCGGGTCGGCTCTGTTTCATGTAAGGATTATTTCATTGTATGGAAAGAAGAAAATCTGAACAGCAGAAGTTGGTCAAATTTGATAAAAACTAATCTTCATACAATTGCAGTATTCGCCTTTTAATATTGTTACAAGTGCCTAGGCGTGTAAAAAATATTTAAAATTATTCCATTTTTAAATTTCGATAATCGATAAGAGCTCCAGATGATTCAAGAGAAGAACATTTTTTTTAATCTTCGCAAACATCATGGCACGCGATAGTCTTAAAAGTCCGATAAAGTGGCCCCCACGATCGCCCGACTTAACGCCATTAGATTTTTTCTTATGGGGTTACCTTAAGGGTCGAATTTATGAATCCCGATACAACTCCGTACAAGAATTAAAAGATGCTGTTTACAACACTTTAAACACAATTCACCATAAGTCTCTGTTAAATGCAACTAGAAGTGTCTTGAAGCGTGCTCGTACC
Source organism: Epinotia ramella (assembly GCA_947578815.1). NCBI lineage: Eukaryota > Metazoa > Arthropoda > Insecta > Lepidoptera > Tortricidae > Epinotia > Epinotia ramella. The sequence goes on from OX388221.1 coordinate 3,275,866, forward strand.
TGCATAAGACAAGACGGCGGCCACATCGAACATTTACTCAAGTAATAAACCAACTGTATGAAGATTAGTTTTCATTAAATTTGACCAACTTCTGCTGTTCAGATTTTTTTCTTTCCATACAATGAAATAATCCTTACATGAAACAGAGCCGACCCGCGTCAAAAAAAAAATTGACCAACTTTATAATTTTTTAAGAACAACTCACGTTCGACCAAAAATTTTAATGAGCCAAATTTGTTTACATAAAAAAACGCCTAATGTCTCCTTGGACACTTTTCCTCTATCTCCTTTAGATTTGGATTTCCCCATACTGTCCCATTTAAAAAAAACACTCTGTATATGTGTCTGTCTCTGGTATCGTAGCTTCCAGACAGATGAACCTATTTGAGTGCTGTTTTGTTAATTGAAAGTCTTGTCTGTTTTTAACGGCCAAGTCAAAGTCCCCGTGTATATATTTTATTTGTTTATTTTTATTACCGTCCCTAGCGAATATAAAACGTACCCTTCAGAATGTGGGATCTTCCGCACGCGTAGCGGGTGTTTACTGCCACTTTATGGCCAGCTATAACGTAATAGGTGGAAGAGGGTAGCGCAGAACCAGCCATTATGGCGCTCTTTGGTGCTTTATGTCCAGTAGTGGACGTCTTTCGGTTGCTATCATGACGATGTGACGTGAATTCTATTCGTAATTTATTTCATGGTCAAACCTTTGTTTGTTAGCTTGTTTGTGTCGCTTTGCCGTCCATCTGTCGGTAATCTGCCTCACAATCTGTCCGAGCGGACACTTTCCCCGCTTCACTTTCCGTTGGAGTGCCTGCACGACACCTTGTGACGACGCAAGCACTATTAGCACATTTAACATGCCTTACGAAATCTACCGAGGTTGAAACAATGTTTGATAAGAGAGGTAAACTCTGGCATACGGCGAATAATATGAGACATCAGCGCAGCAACAACTTTTTATGGTTTATCGCGGATATGGGTCTTCGATGCTTGTCGTCCAAGCATCTAAAGGTAAAGAGGAAAAGAGTGCGGTGCCGATCGTCAATAAACTGGAAGGACATTATAAAATGGGCCACAATAATTTACTTTAAAAACAAAGTTTTAACCGACTTCAATTTAGTACTCCGCCAAGCCACGAGAACATTTCCACATTTCTTTTCCAATTTACCACATGAACTGATTTCCGAGAGCAAATGCGTTGATTATTAGAGAAAAAAACCGAATCGCTGTATGTGGGCCGATAATATTTGAGGACTTCCGTCGATTCCACAAGGATCACCTTTGGCACTTCATTCGTTGCTATTTCAACAGAATCTTATCAGAATCTGTGATATACTTTTGTACCTTTAAGAACATAATTGAGGAATTCCATAAGTCATCTGTGGTATTCATCATCAATTCCACTCCACCAAATTTATGATTTCCGGGTGTTAATTTAATACACGAGTTATAATAGAAAATACGAAAATCACTACACGCGTTGATTAATAGAGAAAAAAAACCGAATCTCAGTATAATTGAGGAGTTCCCTCAATTCCTCATGGATCCCATCATCCAACTGATTTTTTGAAAAAAATGGGACCCATTGTGTGATGAGCATGAATATTTGTTTCTGAGTCATGGATGTTTTCTATGTATTTAAGTATTTATATCTATTATAAATATCGTCGTCTAGTACCCATAACACAAGCCTTACTGAGCTTACTATGGGACTACGTCAATTTGTGTAAGATTGTGTCCCCTTATATTTATTTATTTATTTATTATTTAACCCTTGAACTTTATTAGGTAAGCTGTGCTGTAAAAATGCGATTTATGAGTTTTATTTTTTTAATTTCGAGGCATCATAATAAGTAGATGTGTCATTTTAAAAATCAACATTTATGATTGCCGAGCCAAAATCGCCCCTAAGATTTAAAAAAATGTCCTCCTATTTTACGGACGTCTGAATATGTACTGCTATACTATCATCTTTGTTTAACTCATCCTCCTAGCGTTATTCCCGATAATGCCCCTAATGGAGCCCGGGGTCCGCTTTGACACCTAATCCCAAGATTTGGCATAGGCACTAGTTTTACAAAAGCGACTGCCATCTCACCTTCCAACCCAGAGGGAAAACTAGACCTTATTGGGGTGAGAACGGTGTGTTTTCCATCACCGAAAAGCTAACGGTAAATATTCCGTGAATAAGTTCCGAAAAACTCATTGGTACGAGCCGGGATTCGAACCCACGACCGCCGCTTGACAGCCGCATGCCTGAACCACTAGGCTCCTAAACGTCCGTTACCCTAACTATTCAAGAAAAACAAATGACCAATTTTTTTTTCATATTTAGTGTATTCATTAATAGTGGCACAGTATGTCTATATGTCTATATATCTTTATTTGTATCAATCATAGGTACATTGTCAATTACGTAAAACGATTAATTTAAATGAATAACAAAAATTAATGAAAAATAATCATATTTAAAATATTATCATGAAAAGTAATACCGAGAACTTATTGACCGCCCTACGTATATTTATAGCACACCGTTCTGTGCCCGATCCTACGAGCTCTGCAAGCAATCCCTTCCCAACCTTCGTGTAGTAATATACCAGTTTTTGGACTGCCACCTGGAGCTATTGTCTTACACGCTCGTTTGTTTTAAGCCCACCAACATGACTACAATAGATTGAAGTCATTACTGTTTCTTGCGTGTTAAACTAAAGAGAATACGTGTGCATGTACTCTTGCTAACTTTGTCACTGTGTCACTTTGTTCACATACATAATGCGTCACGCAACCAATGCATTTGATCCGCTTTTTTCCCCAAAATACATTATTTCCCTACTCGATATCTTTGTTCATTGTTCTAAAGGCAATAAGGGCGATTATTGCGTGTATCTCGATATAAATGCGGTTCCCATGCGATGTGGGAATGTTTCGTCATGAAGGTTGCGTCACCGTGCGAACCATGCGTTATGTGCAGTCGTCATTGGTCGCAACACAAATTGTGATTAACATATGAATACGTAACATATTACGAGCATGTAGCGTAAAGGTAAATACGTCTCTGTACACGTGTTTGTTTGTCTATCTTTTTGTTCCTGATCTCCACTTAATTGCTCAAAGGTTAACTGAAAGAGTTCCTTACAGGGATAAGTTCGCCTTTGTACCGATTTAACCTATTTTGTCTGTATTTTTATTTGAATCTCGAAGCAAACAGACGTAGTAGTAGTAAACGTTAGTTAGTAATCTAATTCAAGCATGCCGTTTTAAAATAAGAATCAAACTATGTTTATATTGAGAGTCGATTTGGGTCGATCGAGCTGGTGACTCTCAAGATCGGAATGTTTTGGTAATCTGCTTAATTTGAGCACCCTTAAGAGGTGTTTGGTACCTAATTAGTCACTACCTAAATCTCCCCACTCTTCCGCTTGCATTTTGAGATGGAAGGCCTGATCGAATTAAACGTTGCATGAAGGAAGTATTGAGGGTGGTAACATGACCTGTGACCTGGAATACTGAATTAATATCATTCACTTCTTGTTAATGCTGATACGGACCTTGTATCGAATGTAATGGTCATATTTTGCAATTTTGTCTTCTTTGCATGAACTGTGTGTAGTGACATTTAGTTTGTCAACCGTTTATATCGGTCCTTAATCTGCAAATTTTACATTATTATGGTGTAACATTATTATTATCTTATTGTAAATTACAGTTTGACATGTATAAGTGCCCTTGTGGCCTATTTGGAGAATAAATAATTGATTTTAATTTTAGATTTTTTCTCCAGCCTGCAGAATCGATAAGAGTTAGGTATAGATAAATTAACGAGAGCATGGAATTGCATATGTAGTAATATTGTATGTTTACAGGCATTCTATATTTGAATTTTCTATTTTCTCGTACTACCACTACAAATGCAAATCCATGTTCTCGATAATTCATCCATACAAGTTTCTTGGACAAATATTTCAGAACTCCCCAAGTAAAACGTGATGTTTTTATTCAAAATGGAGGGCATATTTCCAAACCACCTACGCCTACGAACTTATTGATATTTTTCTAGCTTGGTCCGAGTATTCCGACTATGAAATATAATCTCGATTTCGCGAGATCTATTTTAATTCGAGCGAATTTTCGAGATTCAATCTCGGTGCCCCCATTAGTCGTCAGTCATTTTAATCATGTACAAATTACTTCAAAAGTAATCTATCCACACGTGGAATAATTAATAGGTACCTGCATATAGGATGCAGCGTGACGTCAAATTGATGTCATCGGCATGAAAATTACGGGCTCTGATGATGAACGAGATTTTCTGCCTCCCCAAAGAGTGCCGTTAGGGATATTGTCAGTCAAATATGCAACTTTTATGAAACGTGAAAAATGCTCTGTTAATATTAGTAGGGAAATAGGAACAAGTGAAGTCCTGATTTTCTACGTTCAAACTGCAAAATTATGAGTCGCAAAAGTGCCGCGGATTACGAGTAATCTATGTTATTATATGAGTGTTTAGTTTTATTACAAAGTGGTTTGCCTGTAGATTTTATTAAACATTAAATACACCTGTTTGGTGTCCAATGGCGGGACTATCTAATGATGTGTCATAGAGTATTTAATATCAATATTTATAATCCTATCTTACATTTAATATCGTACATAAAACATGACTCTAACTGCTATCTGGCCTTTCTAATTAAGGCGATTTAGCCCCTATATTTTGTTTCGCTCGCACGCTAATATTAACTCGACATCCTGTGCTCTTCACCAGTAGAAAGACCAACTCGCGCAATTTTATAAATTCTTATCGTCAAATCGAATTACTTTTTCGAAATATCATAGGTAACATTCAGATTCTTGATAAACAAATTAGCAATCTTTTTTCGAAAGAACCGTGAAACCATTTATGGTTTAGAAGCTGAAGCAAATTTTAAGAGGATGGTGTTGTGTACAGAGTGAGGGACCAAGGTAACGTTACCAACGCAACGCATCCTCAAATAAATTAAAGGGTCGGTAACGCGCTAAGTGATTTTTCATATTCATATTCATATCGTTTAATTGCTTTATATGGTTAAATGGTCTTACAATATTTTACGTCCCAATATAAACCCTGTAAGGGCACTGCAATGTAATAATAACACTATTAATTTGCAATAACATTAAGGTTAGGATAAGATTATCATGCTTGCATGCATCTATTAATTAATTAATTACAACTAAAATATTCTTTTTATGTATAATAACTATTCTTGATCAAAAAATCTTCGAACTTTTGAAAGATCACCTTATTTTTTTCACCCTGCTTTATACATAAAGGAACACTATTGTACACTTTTATCGCCATGTGGTACGTGCCCGATCTTACAATTTGGAGTTTCGTAAATGTACTAGTTAATTTATTTCTGTTTCTGAGGTTATGGCGAGATTGTGTGCTGTTTTCCTGGGTCTGCTCAAATAACACTTTATTGTTCCTTACGAATTTACATAATTCGAATATATTTATATACATATATAGATGTTAACGTTAATTTTTTTTTCTTCTGGAATCGCAAGCGTCCATAGGCTTACCATCAGACAGACCGTATGATTGTTTGCCACCGTCATAGTATAAAAAAAACTGAAGCTGCTCCCCTTAACAAGTATTAGATAAACGATCATGTTTCGGTAATTAATATGGTTAGCTGCACACCTGGCAGTGAGGTCACCGCGGGTCGCTCTTTTAAATAGAGCCGATCGTTTGATCGAATGAGCCGGTAACATGAGAAGTTATTGAGTAGGGGTACACTTAATAACTCATAAACTAATGTATCATGTTGACGTAACTGGTGACCGAAGAGCGGGCGGCTTTCTCGCGCAACGCATCAGCATTGCAATTCAGCGAAATGCCGCCAGCATCCTTGGTACAATGCCTGGAGGGCCTTTTTTTAGATTTATCTTAGTTTTAATTAAGTTAATGTTATCATCGTGTTTATACTTTAGAAAATAAATGTAAATCCCATGTATCATTACATTAGTGCGAGATTTTCTGCAGCCGAGGCAGAAAATCTCGTGTATTTAAATATATTGGCTTGAGAATAATTACGCTCATGCATTAATCCATATTTACCTATATTCTTTAGAATGATCTAACATTCGTGACATTACGAAACCGCGAAGACAATGCGTGTGATTGTGATTGAAAGGCGACGCTAACGAGGTAAGTCTATTCACAGACAGGCACAATTCCTATTGAATTCAGCTAAAAACGTTATATACTGTATAAACATAGGCGTGAACGCATTTTGTCATTCCTGTTGCCTTTAGTCATGAAAGTGGAAGCATGTGCAACACCTACCAAATTCAGAGCCTAAACTTTAGGGCAAGGATACTTCACCTTTTTAACGGATACTTATTTTATTTACAATTTTTATTGTGAACCTGGCTGTTGATGATGAGCCGGTAGAGCGATCAGTAGTGGCTATATTATCTTTGGATCAGAGTGCATGGTGGGATAGTAACCTCCGGCATGACCAGGCAGGCGGTTTTAACACTAATGTAATGATACATGGGATTTACATTTATTTTCTAAAGTATAAACACGATGATAACATTAACTTAATTAAAACTAAGATAAATCTAAAAAAAGGCCCTCCAGGCATTGTACCAAGGATGCTGGCGGCATTTCGCTGAATTGCAATGCTGATGCGTTGCGCGAGAAAGCCGCCCGCTCTTCGGTCACCAGTTACGTCAACATGATACATTAGTTTATGAGTTATTAAGTGTACCCCTACTCAATAACTTCTCATGTTACCGGCTCATTCGATCAAACGATCGGCTCTATTTAAAAGAGCGACCCGCGGTGACCTCACTGCCAGGTGTGCAGCTAACCATATTAATTACCGAAACATGATCGTTTATCTAATACTTGTTAAGGGGAGCAGCTTCAGTTTTTTTTATACTATGACGGTGGCAAACAATCATACGGTCTGTCTGATGGTAAGCCTATGGACGCTTGCGATTCCAGAAGAAAAAAAAATTAACGTTAACATCTATATATGTATATAAATATATTCGAATTATGTAAATTCGTAAGGAACAATAAAGTGTTATTTGAGCAGACCCAGGAAAACAGCACACAATCTCGCCATAACCTCAGAAACAGAAATAAATTAACTAGTACATTTACGAAACTCCAAATTGTAAGATCGGGCACGTACCACATGGCGATAAAAGTGTACAATAGTGTTCCTTTATGTATAAAGCAGGGTGAAAAAAATAAGGTGTTCTTTCAAAAGTTCGAAGATTTTTTGATCAAGAATAGTTATTATACATAAAAAGAATATTTTAGTTGTAATTAATTAATTAATAGATGCATGCAAGCATGATAATCTTATCCTAACCTTAATGTTATTGCAAATTAATAGTGTTATTATTACATTGCAGTGCCCTTACAGGGTTTATATTGGGACGTAAAATATTGTAAGACCATTTAACCATATAAAGCAATTAAACGATATGAATATGAATATGAAAAATCACTTAGCGCGTTACCGACCCTTTAATTTATTTGAGGATGCGTTGCGTTGGTAACGTTACCTTGGTCCCTCACTCTGTACACAACACCATCCTCTTAAAATTTGCTTCAGCTTCTAAACCATAAATGGTTTCACGGTTCTTTCGAAAAAAGATTGCTAATTTGTTTATCAAGAATCTGAATGTTACCTATGATATTTCGAAAAAGTAATTCGATTTGACGATAAGAATTTATAAAATTGCGCGAGTTGGTCTTTCTACTGGTGAAGAGCACAGGATGTCGAGTTAATATTAGCGTGCGAGCGAAACAAAATATAGGGGCTAAATCGCCTTAATTAGAAAGGCCAGATAGCAGTTAGAGTCATGTTTTATGTACGATATTAAATGTAAGATAGGATTATAAATATTGATATTAAATACTCTATGACACATCATTAGATAGTCCCGCCATTGGACACCAAACAGGTGTATTTAATGTTTAATAAAATCTACAGGCAAACCACTTTGTAATAAAACTAAACACTCATATAATAACATAGATTAGGTACTCATAATCCGCGGCACTTTTGCGACTCATAATTTTGCAGTTTGGGACTTCACTTCACTACTAATATTAACAGAGCATTTTTCACGTTTCATAAAAGTTGCATATTTGACTGACAATATCCCTAACGGCACTCTTTGGGGGAGTCAGTGGACGCCTGTCAGCTAATATGATGGTGATGATCCATATCGCACAGGCGCCACAAGGCTGACCTAAAATGGTTCTGGAATGGCAACAAAATATTACGCACCGGGAGTCGCAGCGCGCGTATTAACATTTAGAACCCCGCAAGGTGGACTGATGACCAGCTGGTCGATTACGTAACGCATTGCATCTGCGTCAGGTAGTTCTAAATGTCACTTTTTCTGTGAGAAAATTACAGTTGAATAGTCCTAAAGCGCGTTCGAAAAGTTACGTGATCACCTCTCTGGTTAGAGTCGGGAGATCTGCAGGATGCGGGTGGCGCAGGACCGGTCATTGTGGCACTGTTTGGGGGAATCCTATGTCCAGCATTGGCTGATATCATGAAATTCTAGGTTCCGATATTACCATCTATATTGCACTTCGAATTTAGATGTGTGGCAGCGCTGATTGTTTCACATCTCTCCTCATTCCATTGCAACACTTTGTTTTTTTAGTAAGAATCCTCAATTTACTCTCACCAATTAATGTGTGCGTATTTTCTGCAAGTTACGTCAGCTTCAGATGCGCAGATAGTATTGTTCATCGCAATCGGTGACAGATGGAATGACTTAACTCTTAATTGCGCGGAACAATGGCGAATGTTCGCGCAAGGTAAGTAACTGGAACATAATGTTTTTTTACGAGGCATACATACACCAAAGTGTAAAGAGCTACCGTTCAAAAAAATTGCACAAAATCTTTTGCCTGCTGTATATTTTAGGGTACCGTAGCTCATAAGGAAAAAATGGAACCCTTATAGCATTTCACTTGTTCTTTTTAACTCTGTATGACCCTAATAGATTATGGTGTTTTGCTACATTTTAAGTCTAAGCTTGTCTATGAATGGTGTTCATGTAAACGCTACAGTTGTGAGAGTACTCGTACGTATAAGTTGCTTTGACCTCCCGTTTCTAAAGATAGATGAAGATAATTTATTTGTCCAAACATGAGTAAAAGTACATACAGCTCATCGTCGTCATCATCATATCAGCCGAAAGACGTCCACTGCTGGACATAGACCTCCCCCAAAGAGTACCTAGATGCAGCTGTCATCGTTAAAATAATGTCCTTTATGTTTTGCCTTTCGGCGTACCAACTAATTCTAAAACTCATTATCAGACAAAGGCAAAAAAAGAAGTAACATCGGGAGCATTAGACAAACAACTGATACTCCATAACTATTTTTATATGTAATATAAATTGTTCAAATTAAAGGAAGAAAATGGCCCGAGCCGCATTTGAACCAGCGACCGGCATAAATATGTTATTTTCCTTTAATTTGAAATGTATTCATTTTGTTAGCAGACGTTATATAGGTATGTTGAGAGTTGCAACCGTGGGGGTAACCATGGAAAAATATTGAAAAACACTAGTTTAAGACAGAAGTCAAACATACACAGTTTACGAGCCTGTTTGATCGGATCACGTATATCGTATCCGTTGTTTTCACTGTCATTACATTTTTATCGGCGGTCCATTAACTTTCACAAATCTTGAGTACGGCAATCAACGGTTATCAAGATCGAATATTCATGTTCTAAGCTTGTATACATGCACTTAATACTGATACGAATATTTATACCATTAATTAGGGTTTCGTGACTGCTGTTCAACATAATGCATAATTAAGGAACAAGATGCCCTAAGAACTGACAGGGGTTTTGAATCAATATTGGAATAGTCTTAACTGTAGAAATCCCAGGGAGTTTGTTTTTTATTTATTTATTTGGGACAAAAAATGGTAACAGTGTTTTAGGCTTATTTTATAAAAATAAAAAAAACAGTGCGAGACCAACTACATTAGTTACCTCTCAGTTTTTATACATTGTGTACAACATACAAATTATGACTGTTTGTATTCTAAATAAATTAATAATAATAAATAAATTAGTTATGTGCATTTAGTGCTAGGTAACAGGTGTGTTACATTAAGTGAAAACAAATTAGTAATATGTTATAAACTGAGGAAATATAGAGCACTAGCTTACAAAAACCTGAGTTTGCAATCGTTCAAAGGCTAAGGTGACAAGTTGTCACTGATAACTAATCATTTACTAATATTAAAGCGAAAAAACGAACGAAGTGAAACTACAGTTGCTTTTCGCGCGCGTTGATGTCTGTTGTATGTATTACTCTGTCATGTGTTTATTTCATAAGAATACAGCAAAGTATCGTGTGCCCTTTTGTCTAACTTTAACTACATGTTTTTATTATAACTGGCTTGTCTGTGTGCGTTGCGCAATACAGAGTATTTATATTGGTGTGGTGTGTGTTGGTTTTCCTCTTAATAAACCTTAAAATGTCACATTACATATAATTTTATGTCTTTCTTACATTAGACCGTAGGTATTGCAGTGACCCATTTGTTACCTACTACCTACATATGTAAATGTAGAACATAAATAAAGCCAATTTAAACTCTATTCCTACACCATAAACTCAACAATTGTTTGTATTAAGTGTATTCATGTGTGACTAATCCGCTGCTTTGCATAATCCGTCTAAAAACTTAACCGACTGCAATTATTTCGTTCCTTTAAAGGCCTTCAAGTCTGCAGTTTGAGCTTAAAAGCTTCAAAATTGGAACGCCCTATGTTGGCATGAAACTCGTTTAGAGATGCGCCGTTTTAGATCAACGCCTATAATACCTTAACTAATTCGTAAACGCGCATCTGCGCATAATAAACATGTAAACACATTTATTTTGATGGTAAAGGTGCAGACTGGCTGACCGCGGTTGATGTGTTCAAAATATAAAAATAAAGGCACTTATATTAGTAGTTAATATGGCAATATGATACCCCATTCCGTAACTAACTAGTCGGTAAGTTTCTTGTTAAGAATAGCGCACACACACGATGGACTGATGCAATCTGCGATGTCACGGGCGTCAATATCCGAGGCGCAATAGAATTAGCTCAGCATAGAGGAGTTTCTAGAACGCCTGTGAAGAACTACGCTCCTGCGCGGCTATGACAGGACACATAACTAATTAGAAAGAGATGGATAGTCTATCTCATCATCATCATCATATCAGCCGAAAGACGTCCACTGCTGGACATAGGCCTCCCCCAAAGAGTGCCACAATGACCGGTCCTGCGCCACCCGCATCCAGCGGACTCATGCGACCTTTACCAGGTCATCAGCCCACGCCGCGCCTTCCGGTACGTGGTCGCCACTCGAGAGCCTTTCCGCCCCAACGGCCATCGGTTCTACATCTATCTCGCCGCGACACAACTCGCGGGTCGTCCGGTGATAGCCGTGCTGGTGTCACGACCTCCAGCCTTGAGGAACCCATAAAAAAGTAGTTATCAGAAAGTATCAAAGTATTGCAGTGAAGTGTTCTATTTCGCTATTTGAAAGAATCAAATCAAAAAACGCAAGGGAGGAAAGAATGTATTATAGGTTGCAGACGATAAAGAAGGCGTTTTCGTGCACGAATTAAAATGGCGGACACGAATAAGAAGAAATATTCCCCATATTAAATACTTACAGGGTCTACGTTCCAAGACGTATTCAATTGAAATCAAAACCGCTATCGTACTGACGCCTCTTCCTGACCCCGTATCAAGGTCGGCCTTATCACGCGATAAGTGACAAGATAGGAGAGTCGTCGTGCCAGCCAGTGACGGACGCTCTTATCGCGTGATAAGGCCGACCATGACACGGGGTCAGGTCACAGCGCGCAAATGTAAATTCAATTTAATCCCAAATACGTTAACTCAAATATCCTCCAAGATATGTGTTTATTCGGTACTTAATACCTATTGCTTTTGTATGTTCCGTTCAAGACCGCTGCAGGTACCGCTGTGCGACCCACTCAGCTAACCGCGCTCGTATCGCGTGGACTGATAACTTAGAGGATTATTAAACAAATTGAATATATTCGTAATTAGCTTCTGCCCCCGACTTGGGGCGAAACTTGTTTATATCGTAGCTCCATATAAACATTAATCACCGATTCCTCTGTCCTTTACGGGGTCTCAAACTACCGGGGGGGGTGTCGTGGTAGAATGTTCGCGATCCCACTGCGCCCCCATTAACGGCAGGGACGGAAACGCCGGAGTGGTTTTAGTGGGTATACCTACTACCTCCCCCTTCTGTTTAAATACAGTTGGCTGTGGGTGAGACCCACATACCCCCCATTATAGCTTCCCCAGGCTGGGGGGATGCGAAAATGCATTTCCACTCCGTCAAAAAAAAAGGGTCTCAAACTATCTCCATACTAAATTCAATCTAAATCAGTTCAGCGGTTTAAGCAGACAGACAGAGTTACTTTTCACATCCGTAACGCCGGGAAACCTCAGAGGTTAAATAAATGAATTAATAATACGCACTTGTGAATTGCGATTCTAGCTAACCATCAAGAATGCTCGTTTGCTAAACAAATGCTATTTTTGGGTTAAAATTTAAAAATGCGACTTACATTTCACACAATTTTGATACGTTTTTAAGATTTGCACGCTGCAATGCGGATTCAAGACATTCTTTGACGCATTCATTGTGATTCGCTCTAAACTGCGCAGTGCTACGTTTTTGCCGCGCTTCTTATGTTTCTTTTTGCACTTTTAATTAAAGGTAACAAAAAAGGTAGTAAGACGAATCCATTGAATTGGAATACTGTTAAGTCCGGCATTGTTATCTAATTACATTGTGATGGTATTTACTGTATTAATGGGATCTCAAAAGACGGAGGAAAATACACTAAAGCATTTTAATTTACCTACTGCTAATATTACGCAAACGTTACTTTGTGTGTTTGCTTATTACCTTTTCACACTTATATCTCTGGCACGGAAACTACTCTTCATCCCCAAAATCATCTCCGGCGCTGTCAACACCAAAATGGCCTTGAGGATTTGGGATAGCGCGCACACTGTCTATTTGTATCGGAGTAAACGAGAGCGAGTGTCACTGGGCGGCCCGGTTTTTGAAGGTAATAGTGCATAAATATTGAAATAAAAAAAAGTATGGATTATTTGAGAAATGTGACTCGTTAGCGGTTTAGGTATGAATATGTTGACTTCATATTTTTAATTGCTGACCCATACGTCAGAAAAATAAAGACATAGAACCGTTTAAGATGATTTTAAGACCAATCTTTGCAATTATTTTCTATCGAGCCGATTTCGTCCAATTATGTATCGAGCCCGTCCACACTCTTTGAAATATGGTGAATATTAACATGTATTTTTTTTGATGTGCTAGAACAAGTAGTTTTTCTTAAAAAACTGCTTAAAAACATCAATTTCAAGAAAATTAGGTCTTGTCAGCCCCTTGAGTTGGCAGTTTGGACAGGAATCACACTACTCAGAAGTTCTACACGAACAAGTTATAAATAAGCATTATTTGCATACCTACCTACTTACTTTAGTGCAAAAATGTGGCAATTATTGTCGTCATATAACGAGCTCTCATTACAACGACATGAATATGGACTCTGCTCTTGTACCTAATATTTCTAAATGCAAAAAAGCGGCCAAGTGCGTGTCGGACCACGCACAACGAGGGTTCCGTGCCTATTCAAAAGGTCGTATCGTTACTGAAATCTTATGGCACTTACGTCCTTTTCTTTAAGGAAGACAGTTTTTTAGAAATATCTCATAAACCTTTGACCCGATCTTGTTCAAAACAATTTTCGCTGAGAGAATTTAATAAGCCCTATGAGCATGATTTTTTTCATATTTTTAAAATACACGGTTCAAAAATTGGAGGGGGGGGACACAATTTTAGTGATTTTTGAGGAGATTATCTCCGACTCTATTCACTTAATCAAAAAAAATGCCTGGAAACCTTATATTTATTTTGAAAGGCCTATCGATTGATGTGCCACACGTGGGCTTGCAATGAAAAAAAAATGTTGACTTTCAGTTTTATGTATGTATGTACTAAATTACTAAAAACAATTTTTTAGTAATTTACTTACAAAACTATGTAGCGGTTAACAAAATACACCTATCCTGAAAATTTTATTCAAATATACCTTATAGTTTTTGAGTAAAATGCCTGTGACATACGGACGGACAGACAGACAGACAGACATGACGAATCTATAAGGGTTCCGTTTTTTGCCATTTGGCTACGGAACCCTAAAAAACAGCAAAACGGTCTTGGAGAGTTGATATGTTAGTTACTGCGGTATGCCGTGTGATCGCTGGGAGGAAAGTGCGCGACGTCGTTCGGAATGGCGCTCTACTGTTCACAAAAAAGTGGACCCATATGAGCAGCGGCGTCCAGAAGACCTGGACGCTAAACGACATATCCGAAAGATTCGGCCAAAGCCCTCCTACACTTATACCTATAACCAAGCTGGACAACTTCATTGCGTACCGTGTGACCGCATCTTTAAAGCGAAGCACACACAGGGCGTTGCATAAGCCAAATATGAATAACTGACGGAGTCGCTGTCGCCGGACACGGCGAGGAGGACTATACAGGGTGATTCAGGAGACGTGAGCAGGATCAACCCGACACATACAGTTAATGTTAATGGATCTTTTACCATCGTAATTAAGTTAAACGCCCACAGTTTTTTTTTACATTTTGTGTAAAAGTTTCATTCACAATAAATCATGGTCACCCTACACAACTAAAAAAAAATTCACGTTAATCTTACCAATGCTGGTACGACTGAGTAGCTTATAAACTATTGAATCCGTAGGGTTGATCCTGCTCATGTCTCCTGAATCACCCTGTATATATATATACCCACTAACAGAGGTATATTTGTTCTACTAATCCCGGAAAATATTAGTATCTTATATGTTATAGAGTTATTACATATGTATAAGGCTTTACATGGCTTTTTAAATGCGGGTAGTTTATGTAATCAATTTCACTTTGAAAAATGAAACGACGTCATCTCATCCATACTAATATTACAAATGTGAAAGTGTGTCTGTCTGTCGGTCTGTCTATTACCTGTTCACACTTAAACCGCTAAACCGATTGAGATGAAATTTGGTATAAAGATAGTTTGGATCCCGGGGAAGAACATAGGATAGTTTTTATCCCGGAAACCATTCCCGGAGGGAGTGAAATTAGGGATGAAAGATTGTATGGTGCTACGATATAAACGAGTTCCACGCGGACAGAGTCGCGGGCAGAAAAGCTAGTAATCCATATTTACCTGGGTCTACTTACTCCCTATGAGTGTGTGACAGCAAGATACAATAAGGTTCTGTCAAAAAAATTTTTTTTTTCTTACAAGCTTTTATTGTCAACTACTTTTCTGTATACCGTCATCAACTGCTCATTGAGACGATTCTAACGAGCCCCAACTCAATGGAGTTACGTCCATCAGCAGCTCGATGGTACCATAATATTGAATTGTCATCCAAACTATACTTATACCCAAAATTCCAGCTCAATCGGTTGAGGTTCAAAATTCAGTTCCAAGATTTGTCCCACACTAACAAACGAACTGGTCAAGTTAAACAAATGCTTGTAAATACGGGTCATTCCCTTGGAACACAGAGCCAACTGCATTGTTTATAAAGGCTTGATTGTACCCCAGTTAAATAGGTTAATTTAAGTAAAATAAGACTTAATTGGTACTTCATTGCACTGCACTCCTACCTCCGCGGGCGACCGCAGCCACAAACTAACCGCACCTAATTAGGCATTAGCACTAATTATCTCCATTAGCCATCGACATGTCGGTTGCAGGGAAACGTTTTCTAAATCAGGTAATTGAATTTAGAATTAGGTTCGGAATAAAATTATTATGATGAAGCTCTGTGAGTATGCAAATGCTCTTCGACTAATGTTCACTACATATATACTTTTTAATTAATAGTATACTTACAGTGGACCTTAATTATTATTATTTGTACGGTTTAGACGCCCGATAAGGTGGACTGATGACCTGGTAAAGGTCGCGGTAGTCCGCTGGATGCAGGTGGTGCAGGACTTTAGCACTCTTCGGGGGAGGCCTAGGTCCAGCCGTGGACGTATTCGGCTGATATGATGATGATGATATTATTATTTATTAATCAAGATTGAAGCTACATAGACGTAAGTGTACAATGTTATTTGGCCCAGGATCGAGATTCGAGAGAAGAGGCGAGTTTCGGCCTCCGTTGTTGTCGTGTGGGAGGCCGAAACTCGCCTTGGGTCGGTGAGCTATTGACGTTCGTAAGTTTGAGACACCGTGTTTTCCCTAGAATCAGTGTCTGTTTGTCTGTAGGAATGATCTCAACCTCTAGCTTGCATGTTGAGCTATAGGTAGGAGTAACTCCTACTTATCTAAACGCGTTCCGAGGTACCCAATATGACGTAACTAAATGGAGTGAACGCATCATGTTTTACTAATTTAAAACAATTGTCACAAAACTAGAAATCTTAATTAAGCTTAATTAAAACTCGATAAACAGTGAACTCGTTTATGTTTGTTAAGTAGCTACTCATTACAGAAGCTATCCAGAGCACATCAGCGGAATTCTAGTCTTATTTACATCGGAAGTATATTTAATGGCCGCCAATTGTACTTAAATTTCAATGACAAAAATGGCATTCGAACATTTCGAACTGCAACATTTGAAACCTGGCCACTTTGACCGTATACTAGGGATATCTAGTGACTCTATAGAATTTTGCTTTAGGTACCCCAAATTCTAAATTAGGGTAAACCAGTTTAGATCATATTTTAAGGGCGCTTTGGCACTAACGACCATCATCATCATCATAATATCAGCCAAAAGACGATCACTGCTGGACATCCGCTGGATGCGGGTGGCGCAGGGTGGTGGAGGGAGGATTGAGTCATTGTGGCACTCTTTGAGGGAGGCCTAGGTCCAGCAGTGGATTAACGACTAAATGTACAAAAATAATAAACAAGTAACAAAAGGCTAGACGAACGTGCCAAGGGCGAGCACTTTTTTATTCATCTTTTTTGACACTGCGTCTGAGACCGTGAGAACTCCTCGTTCATAATATTATGTGCATTATGACAATTTAATGTGAGAATTATGATAATCTATGATTAATGCTGCATTTGTTTTCCTATGTCTTAATTGATCATATCGATTCGAGGCCGGTTGGTTTGTAGTTTAGAATTTCACGTTTATGCAATTGCCATTATGACTAATTATTTTCTTAAACTTGAACAGACACAACCCAATGATAGCCCGGTATTTAAATCCTTTGAGCTTACTCCACTACTTTTTGGTTCATATTGCTTGCAACAGATGTAATACTTTTGAATCCTAAATAATATGGATATAAATAAAATAAAATAAATACATTTATTCCAACACACGTGTTTTTTGATAAAGTTCGTTTTTGCATTTTTTATGCTTGTTTTTTGGTATGCTCAGCTGGTCGGTTGGGTTAGAGGCCTCCCCCATATCAGTCTCCATTTCTCTTTTTTCCACGCCACGGTTTTTCATGCATGCATGCATTAGCGGGATCTTCTGTCACAGGTATTTATACTTACTAGGATATCCCAACTTAACTATTTTGTTTTACAAAAATAACATTTTTTTAATAAAAATACCGAAATAGTCGTGCATAGTCACGAGACAAGTTTTGTGGGTTCACTAGCATGCCTTTTGGATTTTCAGTAACGCAATCTCATTTACAATGTTAAACGTAAAAGTGGTTACACCGAGCTACCGGCAAGAAAGCTCCATTACATTAGCTAAACGGTGCAATCAAGAAAAGTATAGTTTTCTAATAAATTATCTCAATAACACCAGTAACATGAGAAAGCAGAAAGTCAAACGGAAAATGCATTATCATTCAGCGAATATCATAGATTCTTTCGTTTTTTCTTTGGTCAATGGTCAGCGTTTACTCTATTAGAGCTTTCTTGTCTTCATAAACATGTATACACTATCTGCCTTATGCCATTGTAATAAGGCCCATAACGTATAAATGTTTTGTGCGATTCCGAGAAACAGTGCGTAAAAAGAAATCACTAAAGATCTAAGCCGACGATTTAGATCAATTTGGTTCGTTGCTACCGTTATGCCTGCCTGTGATACTGGCTTATCGTAACTAATTACTAATTACTGAGGAAAAAAGATTGGAGTCAGCGACAGAGCGTGACACTGTCATGATGTAATAAAAAATATCATCCTATACTATTAAACAAGCAACACTTGCATGTCAGTGAACGGTACAATGGCTTTAACTATTTTGATAAAAATAAAATGTAGGCGTTGATGGTGGCGAAAAAATGATCTAGCTAGTACTCATTTCCGGGAAAACTCGTTTTCTCTAGGTTTGACGACGCCGAGCAAAACTAATGTATTAAACTATAATGCACTACTGTGGGCTCCGCTTCATTCACCGACCAACGTTTCACCGAATGCAATTTCTGTTTCTCAGAAACCGTTAACATTTTAGGTACAGCTAAGTTCATTCTGTAGAACCCGTAAGGTTAGGTTAGGTTTGTTTTATAAAATTCCTGTAAAGCTTACTGATTCTGAAAAAATGGCGTTTTGATGAAATGAAAAATCTGCGAAATATACATTCGATGGGACAATTGTCGGTAGAACAAGGTACAAACGTTCTAAATTTGTGAAATCCGAATGAAATGGACCGTCGCAGATAGAAAACACAGAAAGTATTTTTTTAACGACGGTCAACTATTTGACTGGTTGAATACAATAGACACTACTGCCTTGAAATAAGATAATAATTAGGTTAAAAGTTAAGTACATGAGTACCAGTTTCAGAAGCATAAAACACTCATATTTCACTAGATTTACTAGTGTAAAAAACTCGTTATCCACATCATGATACAACTGGCGTAACTAAAAATAAATATTCAAAAAACAAGCCCAAAGACTTTCCAGTTTCCTAAAAAAAACCGTCTAAATTGTAAAAACACTACTGCAGAAAATCCTTTAAAGCCACTAAGCAAATTCCAGCTTCATTCAATCAGGTTCCTTGCAGCCTTGGCATCTGTTGCATTATGCCACGGCATCCTAGATATCGAAACGCGTTCCTGCTGTCCCTCTCCTTCCTACCTATTAGCTAGCCGAGTGATTGAAACAGTAGGATGAATTTCGATGTCGTTTTGAAAACAACGGACAGACCGAGCGATTCGATTGTGCGCGAATTGAATTGTTCGCGTCACTGCAACATCCTTGATTGAATAGAGTTTGATAGAATTTCCTGGCTTGGTTCTGTGAAAGTGCAGTTATTTTATGGGCTAGTTCTTTACGACATATAATTTAAATTGACAATTATGAAACGGATAAGCATAAAATACGTGATGTGCATTTATGTCCCTCGCAAAGCAAATACTTGCTTACGGAGAAAGCATGTTTTACTGAAAATCATGCTTGATTGGTGCGATATTCGGAATATTTCATCATCGTGACATTTTGAGTATCTTAATTATTTAGCCCTTTTTTAAACTTTTTGACTCAAGGGCCACACCCCACTTAATATACATTCGTGCGGCCCAAGACTTTGGTTTCATGGCTGGTCATGATAATATTCTAAAGTGGAAAAGTCTGTGAGGTTGTAATTTTGTATCACTGGAACTCCTCATCCGAATTCAAAAACCAGGATATAGAACGGTACTTCAGAATGGATATAGGCTATATTTTATCATGCGGCTCTGCCTGGATTCTCCGCAATACGCAAAGGCGTCTTTACCTATGGTGCAGAGTGTGCGTTGCACACGGGCGCAGCGGTCCTAGGGGGCGCCGAGCGCCGCCCGCTACCATTCCATTTTGACCTCGCGCTTACTAGGGGGTGCTAGAGTAATAATAAGGACAAAGCCAGCAAGTACCTAGACCTGGCTCACGAGGTAACCGCCATGTGGGATGTTGATTCGACGATCATTGTCCCGATAGTCGTTTCGGCGAACGGTTTAATAGCGAAGAGTCTCGAGCGGCTCTGCCTGGATTCTCCGCAATACGCAGAGGCGTCTTTACCTATGGTGCAGAGTGTGCGTTGCACACGGGCGCAGCGGTCCTAGGGGGCGCCGAGCGCCGCCCGCTACCATTCCATTTTGACCTCGCGCTTACTAGGGGGTGCTAGAGTAATAATAAGGACAAAGCCAGCAAGTACCTAGACCTGGCTCACGAGGTAACCGCCATGTGGGATGTTGATTCGACGATCATCGTCCCGATAGTCGTTTCGGCGAACGGTTTAATAGCGAAGAGTCTCGACCATCACCTCAAGAGACTCTCGCTAGATGGCTGGATCAAGGGTCAGATACAAAAGGCGGTACTCCTGGATACTGCGCGGATAGTCAGGAGGTTCCTGTCTCTGTCGCCCTGACCACCGGCAGCTTAGGCCCCGCCTCGCTGCCGGCGGTACCCTCCCTAGGTTTGGTTTTATAATGATTTTATGTTTTGTATGTATAGTTTTATATTTTACTTTTTATATAATTATTGTAAAAACCTAGCTTAAGTAGAAAATTTAATAAAGATAATAATAAAAAACAATAAAAAACATTTATTTCAGGCAACTAAGGCCCATAGTTACAAATACCTTACAGACTAACATACATACAATAATGTTTGCACACGGGCGCTACATGAGCTAGAGACGCCTCTGGCAATACGCTCTACATATTTGTCTTGTTTTCTATAATCTTGCATGTACAATAAAAGTGACATCACCGATGACATCGCCACTCGCAAAGTTCACAATCAGTCATTATCAAGTGTCGAATTGTGTCCCGTTGAATAAAATCGGGATTATGTCATTTGTCAACAATCATTGCATCCTTTTGGCGGTGTTGTGACAACAAGCACACGCACTATTATAGTACATCATATCAGCCGAAAGACGTCCACTGCTGGACATAGGCCTAACCCTAAGAGTGCCAAAGCGACCGGTCCTGCGCCACCCGCATCCAGCGGACTCCCGCAACCTTTACCAGGTCATCAGTCCACCTTGTCGGGGGCCTACCCACGCCGCGCCTTCCGGTACGGTTATAGTAATATTAAGCATTGAATACTACTAGAAACTAAGAGTCATGTTGTTCAGGCTTCTTTCAAACAGAGGTCGTAGGTTCGGCTCACGCCAATGAGTTTTCTCGGCACATAGGCACGGAATTTGATAACTACCAATAAAAGAGTCCCCAGCAAGCAGCATTTTAAAATGGCATACCTACTGGAATAACATGGTTTTTTTTATGCACGGGACCCGCCACATGTAGGTCGGAAACTACTTAAAGAAGACTTAATATAGGCTGTATGAAAAAGGATCTACTTTAATTTCTAGCAACAATAACTAACTTACAACCTAGATATGGCGGTCCCATTATGAATCCAAAATCTCATGTTATTCTATCATGTTTAAAGATGAGAAATTAGTTTTTTTTTTAGTATGGACAAAACTCAAACCAGTACGTAATTGACGACCGGATAGCCACGGGTAGCGCTGGTGAAGGTCCTGAGTTCGAATCCCGGTAAGGGCAAATAATTGTGTGATGAGCATGAATATTTGTTAATGAGTCTGGGATGTATATTAAGTATTTATATCTATTAAATATATCGTGGTCTAGTACCCATAACACAAGCCTTATTGAGCTTACTACAGGGCCAGTTCGATTTGCGTGAGATTGTCCCCTAATATTTATTTATTTATTTCTTCTTCATTGAAAATTCGCTCGTCATTATTTGAACGATCATATGCCTTGATGATGATAGAAATTCTACAGACATTTCACGTAAATACTCGTTTATTTAATTTGTCAGAGCGTCGCCCGCTAACTTGTTATGCAAGTCGAGAACCTATAGGTCTTGCGCAAACTTCCGTCTGTTAACGGCCTGGTTGAACGTTTGCATAGGACTTTAGAGAGGCACGGGGCGATGACCTTGACGTTTGACATAGTCACCCTCGTGTAGCAATAATTGTTTTCTTTTTGCACACAACTTTTGTAATTCTGGTAAAGATCTTATTAATGCATCTTTATTTTTCGCGTAAATTTAGCATTTCGTTCACATTAGTGACATTTAGTTTTGTTAATTTATAATTTTATTTAGAAATGATTATTATTGATATCTTTTTTTTAACCTTTACATGCAAAAGTGCCTTCGTTTGTATTTTCCAGACCATTACTTTATTAAATTGGGATATCGTAAATGTCCTAGTGCTGGTAGGTACTGACCTAATACCTGACACTTTCAAACCTAATTTATAACAATAACGATTGACTAGGGAATGCAAATCGGTTATAACCGAAACGAAAATATTCTGGCCAAATCGCATAACCGATTATTGGAATTTTGTAATAACCGATGACTGATTCAATATTATTAAGTTTCTGGGTGCCGATTGCTTTATTTGCATTAATTTAATAATAATTTAATAAAATAAGAAAAACGGCGTAATAATTAGTTTCAGTACAATACTGGGGCCACTTTTCACAAATACCCTAGTTAATAAAAGTATTAAAAGTGCAAATTTTGTGTTTTTACAAGATAACTGATTTAACTGAATACCATGAGTGTTGCTATAAGTACATAAGTTGGCAGTTGATTCAGCAGCATCAGCTGCAACAAGTTCTCAATCTGTAGATGACTGTATACCACAAATGATTTTATTTGAAATGGCTTTACACGAAAATGGAGGTCAATGGTACAAATATTTGTCCATAGCTTACCAGCAGTTATTATCTGTAAAGCCGACTAGCGTGGAGGCTGAACGTACATTTTCAACTGCGGGATATTTCTACAGCAAATTAAGATCAAGACTCAGTGACGCCACATTAGATGCTCTCATGATTTTGAGGTCTTTCATACTTTCACAAATGAGTTACACTTGAGATGAGTGACATTTAGTACATATTAATATTCACTTTGGCTGAATTTATGGTACCTAATAATTAGTGAGTTTTGGTTGTCACCTGACGATATTTTGTGATTGAAGTTATAAGGCCAATTTATATTTTGTTGATTGAATTCTACGTTATGAATGTTAATTTGAAAAGTTACTTATCAAAACTCGCTAAGTAATTTGGTTCTTAATTACTCTCTATTAAATTATGTGTAGCTACCTACTTATTTCACTTTTTTTAATTAGTTTAATTTTATTGCTTTAATGTTGTTTGTGATGTGAAAGATATGTTTACTGTTGATTGTAAAAACTAAAATTTATATAAAAAAAAACTGATAATAATTAGTAAATAAAATCAAAGCAAGGTTTATGTTTCATTAATACTTCTTATTTTATGCTTTTACGCCACGTAGAGCTATCAGGTTTATACGTATTTTTTAAAAACGTTGTATAACCGATAATAACCGATTATAACCGAATATCGGTTATTTTTCGGCCATAACCGTTGCATTCCCTACGATTGACACGTTATTGTGTTTGACATTATTTTCTTTTAATTCATAAAATGTTATTATATTTTCAAATGTATTCATGCCTATGATATGATATGACGAACATTTCTTGCTATGTGAAATTGTAATTCTGCCACACCCGCTCGGGTTCATGTATTATACTGTAATTGTGTGAATATGAATGCTAATAAATAAATGAAATGAAAAAATTAAATGAAATGTTTACCTTAATTACCCCTAACGGAGTAAAATTAACGTGTAGGTACGCTGACAATTTTACCGAAATATTAGACCATTTCGATAGACCAAATGTGTGATTGAAGTGGGACTGATTGAAAACAAAAGTTTAGGAACCATAGGAGTTAGGTTCGAGTCTCTCCAGTGGACTGCAAAAGTTAAGGGCTATGAAGCCTAGTTTTTGGCTGGACTCTTTATCCGCATAAACGGCGTTTCTTCTTCTATAATTTTATGAGACAAAACATATCTAATAAGCACGTTAGCCCTTACTATTGACCACAAGGCAGACGATTTTTATTTTTATGACTATGACCTCTCTAAGCACCGAACTACTTAACCGCCGACGCAATAAAGAAGAAAGCAAAAAGTG
Source organism: Epinotia ramella (assembly GCA_947578815.1). Taxonomy (NCBI): domain Eukaryota; kingdom Metazoa; phylum Arthropoda; class Insecta; order Lepidoptera; family Tortricidae; genus Epinotia; species Epinotia ramella. The sequence continues at coordinate 3,299,972 of OX388221.1, forward strand.
GAGTTTGAATACAAACAAGTGACATTTCGCGGCGCCAACATTCCTCGAGATGGTTGTTTTGCTCGTATTCCGATTTCGCGACCTGACCCACTGCCGATGCCGCTCGGATACATGGGTAATTCCCAGAGCGTTTCAACCGCCCTCCTCGCCATGTATGATTTTTTGACAATTTTCGCTATTTGGTCTACTACCAAATATAGTAGTATTATACTAGATGATAGGATGATAGGGCACCTCATACGACATGACAACTTCATCTACACTAATCTACACTATATAATATTATAAAGAGGAAAGATTTGATTGTTTGTTTGTATTGAATAGGCTCCGAAACTATTGGACCGATTAGAAAAAATCATTTATCATTAGAAGCCAACATTATCCCTGATGAACATAGGCTACTTTTTACCGCGAGAAAATGCTCATTCCTATGGGAAAACGGGTAATCCGTGCGAAGCCGGGCCGGGCAGCTAGTAATAAATAGTAATACAATTGAAGGAAAGATAAGAGGGCAGGCGAGGAAGAGGAAGACCTAGAATAAACTAGATAGAGCAACTCAAAAAGACACTTGATGTTAGGTCGTATCAAGAAGTCAAAGAGGTTGAGTGGGATCGGAGATGGAGGCCTACTTTGAGCTACACCGACAAGAGCTTAGATCTTAAATAAGAAGAAGAGAGAAGTACTACTACCAAATAGCCAACGAAGATGAATTGACGAAGATTTACCTAACCTCTACCTACTTAATAGTAGTATTAGGTAGAGGTCAGGGACTATTATCGTATAACCCGAAATGCAACGAGAAATCTTCGTCGAAAAATCAGTCATGGAGTTGAGGGCGTTTGAAATGCTCTGGGAATTTCCCACATAAAGCGAGCAGCTCAATTTGGTTGATCTCTTTCACATTTCAATACGTTTGGCGCTTGTACCTACTGACACGTTAGCTCAGCGCGCGTAGGAGGAAGCCAGGACAAGATCTCCTAATTAAACATATTTGTTTTATAACATACTCGTACTAGCTGTCCGCTTATCACACGATTGCGCGCGAGCTTTCTCGTCGCGAGATATATCCGTCTCTTTCTAATTGATGAACAGGCTATCTCGATCCGAGACAACTCGCGCGCTGGCTTGTGATATCCGTGTTGCGGAACCGTGGATTATAAATAATACGGCTTATGTCCATCCAGTACCTATAAAAAAAAAGACCGGGTTGCACTCCAGGAGTGCCGGCAGAAGTGAAAACTTAATAACATTGTAACAGTTTTTCGATCAGGTCACGTGACATCTTACGGTGTCACCCTAAAAATGAATTTGACGCAAATTTATAAACAATGATCTATTATTTAGGCGGACGGGCCGCGGGCGCGTTGGATGCGACGGGCCGCTCGCCCGTCGGCGGCGGCAAACAAGATACCAATTTGTTTTTGCCATTGCCAAATATTTTTCAAAGCTTTATTTCTTTAGGAATAACGTCCAAATTCGAACTATTCGAATTTGTGAAATCAGCAGACGGCGGCGGTGAACAAAATATAAATTTGTTTTTGCCGTTGGTAAATATTTTTCAAAGCTTTATTTCTTTAGGAATAACGTCCAAATTCGAACTATTCGAATTTGCTCAATAGCAAAACGGTGAAGGACGCTTGGACAAAATTACAAATTTATTTGCAGAATATGCAATTGCAAAAAGTGTTTAACGGCTTTATACTCTTACAAAATAGCGTTCAGTTTTGAATGAAGTCGAATCGGCTAGCAGCAAAATACAAAAGTTTGTGACCTCCTTCACTGTCGCGTATACATTTTTTACAAAAAGTGCTCAGCGCCGCTAAAGAAGTTTACACTTCAAAAAAAAAACAGGTCGTGCTGCAGCTCTTAAGAATGCCGAGTTCTTCCTTCTGAGTTAGCGGCAAAAGACATGCAAGTGATGCATGTGTCCTTTGAGCTGTCAACTCTGCAACGTCTCTTTTTTTTAAAAGGTCAGCAGCGAGCATTTAAAGCCATAGTTGATCTAAAGTAAACGTAAGTTAAAATTTATATATGCAATTACACGTGGATTTTAGGTAGGTACCTATCTTTAATAAAGTCAAAGCCTTGACTTTTATTTTTCTTTTTGAATGTTAATATGTCCCTGTCAATTGGATTCATCTTATCCCATTCCACCCGGTCGCTATTCGGCCATAGCAACAGTCTAGAGTGATCAATTGATCATGTACATGCACCCGGCAAATACCTTGTGTTCTAGTAAACTTACTAACTTCATTAACGGTGGCCAAGTATCGCAAGATCGCATCTGCCGCAAACATAAACAGCAGACTTAGAAACGACGAACGAACACATGAACTTCAACAGACTTGAGCCCTTTCTAGTTTAAAACAACAAAGCAGCGATCATGCTCTTGGGACAAGCTGGCGAGGGCTATTCACGAAACAATCTATCACTTTAGGCGGGCCAATATAAAATATGCATTTAAAACTCTTCTAAAAGATCACTGGCTGTCTCACCTGACATTTTCCTATTTTAATTTTATATTTTTCATGTTTGAAATTGTAAATATCATTTATTTATTTATATTACTGATGGAAATATTTATGTAAGAATTGATGTAGCTATGTTTTATATGTGTAAGTTTATCATTATCATGATTGTATGTAGGTAGGTACTATAAGCTTGACATTTCATTCTTTTTATTTTTTGCCACCTAGGTACTTGTAAAATATTTACTACAATTTCTCCGCTATCCAAATCTTATCTCAAAGAGATCGCTCTTTAACGATAAGACCGCCTGTTGCCTCTACTTGTAAGTTGTTGTTTTTTTGTATTATTTTCATAAATTGAAGTGTGCAATAACGAGTATTTGTATTGTATTGTACCTATATATAACTCTGATCTCTGCACGGCTAGCACGCGACGGCGCGCGAGCTCTCTCGATTTTTCTCGCACTATCCGTCTCTCTCTTATTAGAACACTTAGAAGAAGAGGTATAGTGCGATAAAAATCGAGAGTATGTCGCGGCTGTCGTGTGCTAGACGTGCTGGTGGTAAAATAATATAGTTATTATGTCTCTAGAGCTCTAAGCTACATGATCTGCACAACGCAATTGCGTTTATTGAATGTATATGTTTAACAGAGTTATCCTGAGCTAGCTGAGCTAATAGTCCAGGGACCGGCTTACTGCAAAGTTCAATTTGGATGTATTTTGTGCAACAACTGGTTTGAAATGTCAGTGTTAAGCAACGCTGAAACACGGCGGTAAATGACCGATGAGACTATCCTTGATTTAACCCGCAACTCACTTTCGAGGTTGACATGAGTTTCGCGTCTTCATTTTATTTTATTTCATACGAGTTATTGCAAAACTTCTATGGCCGTATTCACAAACGGTCACCAAACCTATTTTAGCTCAAATGCCGCTAAAATTCGTTTGTTTTTATACGTCACTTTGACATTTGTGCTCGCCAGAAGGGGACAAAACACATTTACTTTATCAGCGTCTTTTTAAGTTTTATTAATGAGGGAGCCTTTATATAGAAACTAGCTGATGCCCGCGGCTTCGCCCGCGTGGTTATAGAAAAATGTAACATATTGAATTTTCCGGTGGGAATTAGATGTTTTCCCGCTTGAAAAAGTAGCCTATGTCACTCTCCAGCCTCTACACTATCTTCATACAAAAAATCAGATCAATACGACGCTCCGTTGCGACGTGAAAGAAGGACAAACATACAAACACACACACTTTCGCATTTATAATATTAGTAAGGATAAGGATTAGCTGCCCGCGCTGCTTCGTCCGCGTATTGGAAATAACACAGACAAACCCACCGACAAAAATATAGCCTATATCCATCTTGAAAGACCATTCTACACGCAGAAGAAAGATTCGAAATCGGCGAAGTGGTTCCGGATATTACCCAAAACATACAAACTTATCACTATCACTACATAGGATAAAACAAAGTCGCTTCCCGCTGTCTGTCCTTATGTATGCTTAGATCTTTAAACCTACGCAACGGATTTTGATGCGGTTTATTTTAATAGATAGAGTGGTTCAAGAGGAAGTTTTATGTGTAGGTATGATATAGTACCCGTGCGAAGCCGGGGCGGGTCGCTAGTAAACTTACAAAGCTACAATCGCACCGACTTTAACTCTTTATCATATTAGTACAGTCGACTACAAAGAGATATATACGGCCAATGTTACAAAAATATGTATACACGACCTTAATGTCAAGGCAATACAGTCGTGTATACATATTTTTGTAACTTTGGCCGTATATATCTCTTTGTAGTCGACTGTACCTAAATATTATAATATCAAGGCACTCTTTGGGGGAGGCATATATCCAGCAGTAGACATCTATATGATGATGATGATAATATCGAGGACAACATTGAAAATCTAGCATATCTATTTTCATGTCTGTCTTTCAAATCAAAATACCATGAACAATTTACATTTTAAGGATAAATGGAATCGAGACCCAATTATGCATATTTCTAAAATACTTTGGCCTAATAGCCAATGCAAATGTGAATGTCCTTACCAGGCGGGCATAAAGTGAACGGAGTCGGAATAATATGTGGGGCAGTGGAGAAACGTCTTGCATAGGTACCATAATATATAATTTGTGTACGCATATAATAGCGGTCAAGTGCAGCTAGAACATTCATCATCATATCAGCCGAAAGACGTCCACTGCTGGACATAGGCCTCCCCCAAAGAGTGCCAAAGTTAGCACATTAATCCCATTAATCCCATTATTTATTTGATTAAAATTTAAGAGTGGGATTCATCTCTCAAAGCTATCCCAAAAAAAGTAATTTTTGAATTAGTTCGAAAAGTTCGTAGGTAGTTATGGAGACTCAAAAGTTTTAAATAAATATTTGAAAATATTTTTGTCACTTTATTACGTTTTATTGGGTTCTTCGCAAGATTGCTAAAATTTTATATCGATTTTTCATTTACAGCTAGGAAAACTGAAGCCAAATTCAAATAAATATAGTAAATCCAAGAGGCAATAATAAATTTGGTGCATCTGCGAAACTTTCTTACACTTTCGCATTCATGTTCTAATTTTGTTTAACTGTAGGTACTTTTATTCTGCTAAAAAATTATACACAATTTACAAAAAAAAGTATTAGTTCATGAAGTATAATATTTTACTAAAACTCACCGAAGCACAGAACCAGGGCGACTACAGCGCCCGAACGCATCACGATATCCAAACTGTCACTTGTTTCAAATCCTGCGCACGACTTGCGTGAGCGGCGCGCGGCACAGTACTGACGGCTGATGCGCGCGCAACTTGTTTTACCTTAGGCTAGGCCAGCTAGTGAGCTTGAGGCATCAAATTTGGTTACTTGGGAGCTGTGGTTACTTGTGACTAGTCTGATTATTTGGGCCAAGATGGTTATTGGAGAGCCAAAGAGACCAAGGGCGCGGTACTGACGGCTGTTGCGCGTGCAACTTGTGTTAACTTAGGCTAGGCCAGCTAGTGAGCTTGAGGCATCAAATGTGGTTACTTGGGATCTGTGGTTACTTGTGACTAATCTGATAATTTGGGACAAGATGGTTATTGGAGAGCCAAGGGAACAAGAGCGCGGTACTGACGGCTGTTGCGCGTGCAACTTGTGTTACCTTAGGCTAGGCCAGCTAGTGAGCTTGAGGCATCAAATGTGGTTACATGGGAGCTTTGGTTACTTGTGACGAGGACCTGAAATTTGGAGCAAAAGGGTAACTTGAGAGCCAAGGGACCAACGGGCAACTTTGCGGTAACGTGGTCACTTGTGACATCGGGATAGTTGGGTGAACCGAGATTACTACTGACTGGTGGATCACTGTAGACAATGAGCATACTTGCGATTATGACAATCGCGTATCTGCATAAAAACACATCAGCATATTTGAAGCTTTGTTATTATATCTGATCCGATTTCGTTTGAAAATTCTGACACCCACACACACGCTCCTATAGTAAACTGGAGATAATTAACAGAATGTAGAAAGCCAAAAATGCGGGTTCGAATAGTGAAGATTGTCCCCAGCAGTGAGACACATAAGCAAAGAATCGTGTAGACTGAAGATGATGAGCGTGCAAATAGATCCTACGATGGTGAGTGGATTCTGAGGCCTGTAAGATGCAATTTTACGGACTGTACCGACTGTTACTGTAACGAAGAAATGCATCTGTATATCTGACCCTCTTAATCTCCATTCTACTCTCACACTCTCTACATAGTCTACATCAAACGCCTTCTGACCGCCTAAAAACGATCCGCGGGTTAATAAACCTATTTTAACAACCATTCTGCTCAGTCATACAATCTTGTCAGAGTGGATGTGGTCATGTTTATGGTGTACTCGGTGGGTCTCCATCGATGTTGTGTCTCTATTTATTTAATCGCATGGCATACATTATTTCGCCTTTAAAGCCATGACGCGCCACTTCAGGCGATTTGTGCCATTGCGGGAGCACTGGACCATGCTGGTCTCCGTGGCCTTATTTATAATGTCCGTCCAGCGTGTTGGCTATTTCCCGATCCCGATCCCTGGACGACGATCTATCGGCTTTTTATTGAGATGTGGCCAAAGAATTTCAAAATTCGTAGTTGAACAATCGTCGAAAGTCTGTCTTTTACAAATATATTTTTAACAATCATTCAAGAAAATTCGTGTCTGGGCGCCTAATTCGCCAACGTTTAAAACTTTGAATTATTTTAACTACACAACAACGGTTCCACTCACGTGTAAACGTAAACCGTTAGAAGCATTGTTAGTTTAAATTATGAACATGACTCGGTATAAATTTAATTTCAAACTTTCTCTAACAATTATCTGTTTTAATTCAGTGCAAGGCTTTCCAAAATGCAACGGGACGAACCCATCTTCACTGCTTGACCCGACACTAATCGCCAGCCGGCTTGCGGCGGACAGGCCCTGTTGAACACTGCACTAGACTCAATCGATAACCATTCGAATTTCAATCGAAACTCTCGATAACAAGGTCCAAATTGGCCGGCTTATTGGTTATAGTTGTTGTTTTGTTTTGAAGGAAACTGTGGGAACTGACCGCTGACTCGAGTAACCGAGTGACCAGACGCAGGTATCGGTTCACCACCTAGTCAACAGATTGTACTTTCCTGCAATTGAACAGAATTTGCATCGACTCTAATACTGACAGGTTGACGATTTGGTACATTTGATTTGTGCGACTAAGCAAGCTCATGAATTGGAAGATACCTATATTGGTGATGTACACCATCAATCTACGATGGTTATTGGACTAGAGTGAATTAGAATAGGATTGGTATTTTATCGCGCGCGCTCGTTCAGCACGGCTATCACAAGACGGCGCGCGAGCTCTCTCGATTCTTCGACTTTAAGTCTCTTTCTAAGTTTTCTAATAAGAGAGAGACGGATAGCGGGACTAAAATCGAGGGAGCTCGCGCGCCGTCTTGTGATAGCCGTGCCTTGCTGATACTTTAGGCTTGAATCCTACGATTAATTCAGAAAAGAAAGGTAGTAAACAAGCACACGGCTTACCTGATATTAAGCAGACACCGTAGTCTATGGACGCTTGTTTCTTCGGAAGAATCACGTGCGTGCCGATTCCTTATATAATTGAGGATTCGTTGTGTAGACAGCTAGAGACAACTGCAGGTCTCTCTCTCAACACGGTGCATCATTGGGAGCTCTGGCAGCCGTACCAGGAACATTACATCAAATACTCACAAAATTATGGCTGGTGACTTCTGTAAGGTGGAGGTACATCCCCAGTAGGGCTGCTCCAAATATGAGAGAGATGATATTCCGCTGCACCCGTAGACTAAACTCGTATTCTTCGAAGTTACTCCGTTGGCTCAGCGACCCAAAATGAAACTTGGCCTCCGACACGAGAGTGCGCCATTTTTCTCGGTTCTGCGCTAACTCTTACCAACTGCAGATTTGGAACTCGCGCAGATCCGCCTGGAGCATGTCACACCAGCGGTACCTTGGACGGGTCAGGACGTCGACCTTCCGGACGGTCTCGATATGCTTTCTTGACTTTGCGATCTTCCTCCATTCTCTCCAGGTGACCAAGCCAGCGGAGTCTGGTATCCTTCGTACACAGTCTAAAATTTAAACTGATAGATAAATCTACTACTAGCTGAATTTATGGAAGATACATGTTTATAATGTATTTGCCGTCGTATTTTTTATAAATACCAATAGGTACCTACCTATCGATATCAATTTAGTTTTAAATGAACTATATGTACCTAGTATAAGTTCCTGATTGTTGCTAAACCCTTTCAGGGTTTATGTATCTTTTTAAGTATGTACTTGGTTGCAAATAAGTATCATATTGTTCTAGCATGTCGTTTTATAATGAGAACCAAACTACGTCCTGGCAACCCTTAAGGGGCCATTTACATGGTGCAACAACTCGCACGCGACTTGTGTTACATTGCAAAATTTGATTGAATTCATCGTATTTCGCTAGCCCGCATCCCCGCAATGTACTGAAAATCGTATGCGAGTTGCACTATGTAAATGGCCCTTAAGTAAGACAAAATCTGTTGTCAGCACGTCTAGCACACGATGACACGACGACCGCGACATACTCTCGATTTTTATCGCACTATACCTCTTGTTCTAATAAGTGAGAGACGGATAGTGCGAGAAAAATCGAGAAGGCTCGCGCGCCGTCGCGTGCTAGCCGTGCTGAGATAATAGCATCACGTCACTGTAATATCATTTAACTTATACTAGGTTGATGTCCCATCCGTAGGCGCCTTGGGAGGCGCGTGATTCTGTTCTCTGAACAACCTCGTTGAACCCCGCTGAACTCCTAATTTACCACGCAATCTGGACCATCGAGAATGAGGAAGACAGTATTGTCTACTGTTTGTTTCTGAGAGATCGGCGATCGCAATCGGTGTTATCAGCATGGAACGTGCCAGTTACGAACAGGGTTGTCAAAACTGGCTATAGAGAAACTTCCACGTAAGAGTTAGGGCCAGCGGAACGTCATCTCGCTCCTAATTTGGACCAGCCCAACTGGGGAAATACCTCCACCAAACCCCGTAACATGGTCGGACAGTGTCAGCCAGTGACGCACGCTCTATCTTGTCACTTATCGTGTGATAAGGCCGACCATGATACGGGGGTGCTATCACAAGACGGCGCGCGAGCTCTCTCGATTTATCTCGCACTATCTGTCTCTCTCTTATTAGGAAACTTAGAAAGATTGGTATCATCATCATCATATCAGCCGAAAGACGACCACTGCTGGACATAGGCCTCCCCCAAAGAGTGCCACAATGACCGTTCCCGCGCCACCCGCATCCAGCGGACTCCCGCGACCTTTACCAGGTCATCAGAAAGAAAAATTGGATCAGAAAGATTGGGTTTATCATCCCAGCCCAGCCTTAAAGAATTAGAAGTTAGAAAATACAAAATATCGAAAAGGCGTTGTTAAACTTGAAAATTCACTTGTAATGCGCATTCTAGCGAGCATTAATAAATAATAATAAATACTCTTTATTGCACCACGTCAAGAGAGAAACATCTTACAAAAAATTTGCTTAATAAATAATGGTAACAACAGGCATTCTTATCGCTTTAAAGCGATCTCTTTCAGACAACCTCTGACATTCTAGTGAAACGACAGTTAATTTTCTCCGAGCTTTTTGCCGAGCCGAGCAATTTTCTTAATGTTTCGCAGCTCTCCGCCAACATATCCCGCACAACATTTACTAGAGAGTTCGCTAGAATTTTCGTAGCGATGTTTGACTCTATGCTTGGCTCTGATGGTTTTTCAGTTCGACTAATTTAACAACGACAAATAGTCGATGTTCTGTTACATGTGAATGCTAAAGTCTATCAGTACCTTTAGAATTATCTTGATATTTTATATGGGAGCGTAATCAAGGAGAGTCGAGTATATAAATGATGGTACGTTCCCGAAATTAAAAAAAATAACTGAGTAACCCTATGCGCCCTTTAACCACTTTTTTGACGGAGTGGAAATGCACGTACGCATCCCCCAGCCTGGGGAAGCTATAATGGGTGGTATGTGGGACTCTCAGCCTCCAGCCGTATTTAAACAGAGGGGGAGGGAATATACCCACCATAGCACTCCGAAAACACTCCGGTGTTTCCATCTCTGCCGTTAATGGGCGCGCATTCCACCACGACGCCCCCAGATGCCCTTAGGACTCCGCAGTAAGCTCGGCCGTATTTCACCTTCCCATACAAACGGAGTTTCGTTGTCATTTTAAAACTATGTGTTGGATTGTGACGAAACTTATATACAATGACATGAGTTATATCTATGTCTGGTTCCAGTTTATAAAACAAACGAAATACAGCAAAAACAAGTTTTGTATGAAAAACTTAAATTCGCTGTATTTTTTTTACTATGGTATCTGAAGCTACATAAACAAAATACAGACCTGGATATACTTCATGTCATTGTACACGCAAAGTTTCGTTACAATCCAACACGTAGTTTTAAAATGAGAGCGTAACTACGTTTGTATGGAGAATCGAGCTTACTGTGCACTCTTAACAACCTATGCACATATTTTCGAACTCGACTGCAAGTAGCTCTTGCACAGAGCTCTATAATTTAGAGTCGACTGAGGACCACTAAATACACCCCTGCTCCAATGTTGCAACAGATGCACATTAGTGCATGGGATTGTCGATGGCATCGCAGAGATGGGGTCAGTCATTACCTGGGCTGTTATTCTTTACGCGCTCATGCGCCTCACCTCACCCATTGCCTTACGAAACTAGACCTCTACCCACGCTTAGTTACTACGAATCACGGCGTCAAGATATATTTGTGGGTGAGCGGTGAGGTGAACATAAAACAAGTTACAGTATAGCGGGGCTGGTTGGAACGTAATGATGGCTGCAGATCTTTCTGAGAAACCTTACAATGTTGCAACGGGTAGATATCATTGCTGGGAGATCACTTGGAAAACGAGACCAACTTCATATACGGGATGGGCCCTGTAATTGGAGCAAATATTTAAAATAACGCTTCCTTAGAACATCCATAGTAACCCCTTGTGTTCATTTCTTTTTAATTTTCACGAGATCATAGCACAGCAGTCAATGCAGATTTTTTACCGTATATGTACAACAAATATATACATATATGTGGCTAAATAACGAAGATGCGATGCGCAATACATGTTCGTACATATTTGATGTGTAAATTTCTTGAATTAACACCGACGTTTCATTATTCCTATTAAACCGCTAGTGTTACGTAGTTTTGCGTAGAGTCAAAGAAGCAGCGACATCTATTGAGATTCAATATTATTAACTCCGATCACTATAATCAAATCGAGGCGCTGCCGGGATGACGCGGAACCAACCCATCAGGCACTTTCACTATCGTTGCCTCACAGTTAACGTTTAGTGTGTTCTAACACTTCTAACGCTTCACAATAAATACTCTCACGAGCCTCGCGTGTTAGTTGGGCAAAATGTTGATTTATGAAGCGCCGTCACTTAGAAAGAGCCCGCTATTTCTTATTCTTCAATAATTCATTATTAATCTGAAACTTTTTAATTTCTAGAATAACATTTCATATTGTAACAAAGTTATTCTTGAGAGGAGACTGTTTTAAATTTACTTTTATCTGCAACTTCTAAACTACGAGTAGATACGAAGTGGTATTTCGAGGGTCACTTTTTAGTCTTGAATTGAAACTATAGAGGTTACAGCCATTTAGTAAGGTGTAAGTATTCTCGGTTTTGACATGCCGGTTAGCGTTAATACCAAATACCTACCTATAGCTTAGTAGAGTCGAGTTCGCCAATCCATACTAATATTATAAATGCGAAAGTGTGTCTGTCTGTCTGTCTGTCTGTCTGTCTGTCTGTTACCTCTTCACGCTTAAACCGCTGAACCGATTGCGATGAAATTTGGTATGGAGATAGTTTGAATCCCGGGGAAGGACATAGGATAGTTTTCATCGTGGAAATCACCCCCTAAGGGGATGAAATGGGGGGTTGAAGTTTGTATGGAGCTGCGATATAAACGATTTCCACGCGGACGGAGTCGCGGGCAGAAGCTAGTATCTCTATAAAGTCGCCGTCAATAGAATTTGCTAACTATGTAAACAAACCGCCATAGTGAAAGACAATATGGCGGTTTGTTTACATAGTTAGCAAATTCTATTGACGGCCACTTTACAGACAACCTTTTAAAAAATCTACACACAGTCTTTATCGTTACTGGCAAGACGCGTGTGTAGTTTTTGGCAAATGGTGTACATACTTACATACATACATTCACGCCTTTATTCCCAAAAGGTGTAGGCAGAGCACATTAAACTTATGTTTCAGCGCCACTATAAATGTGTGTATAAATGATCGACAAAATGTGATATTGCAGTGATAGGTTGCCAGCACATCGCCCACAACACACTTCAACCCTGCTCCCTTAGTCGACGTTTACGACACACACGGGAAGAAAGGGGGTGGTGAGATTCTAATCCGACACCACACGGGGAAAGGAAAAACAAACGGGGAAAGGTTGTCTGTATAAATATTGAAGAACTTGAGTGTCTGTCAAAGAGGAAGATCTGTGGGGTTGTAGCTGGGTAAGGCCGCCGACATTGTCAGTTTTGGTCGGAACAAAACTTTCCAGCACGTTTTCTCCAAATATGTAAGCACTACTGCCGTTGTTGTTAGTTGATTCTATAAAGCAATTATTGAGCTTGTTTCCCCATTTCGCAAACTGAATAAAAGTTGTTGTTTCTATAAAATACTTGCATTTATGTTCATCAAACCCCCCTAATTTTGGTCGAAAATGACGTGTCGCTTTTTTCCGAGTACTTTTCAACTACGAATTATTTTCATATTTAAACATTTACAAAAAAACGTTTAAATACGTTTGAAAGGTGAGACACATTACTTTCTGTAAGACCAAGCACGGTGTTTAAATACTTTGTTTTGCGTATTTTATAGGTCTTTAGATTAGTGGGCAGAGTTTTGGCTTTCGTAACACAATTTTTTGTGTTATGCATAATTACCCCTAAATATTAACAGAAAACTGAGGAAAAACGTACTTTGGCACAGCAACACCGTAAGCTGTCAATCAATGTTAAAAAAAAGAAACTGGCATTTTTAGTTTGTATATGAGAAAAGTTGAAAGTGAGTCGCATATTTTCGTCAGAATTTGTGTTGATGAATATCTCAAGTAAGTAAGCGTTTCAGAAGTTCACTTTACTATGGTTGTTTTCGTTTATGTTTAAAGCTTACATGAAACATGTACATTTGCGTCTAGTTTGACTTAATTTGGTTTTACAACCTAAAACGCTTGTAAAAAACTGGTTTTGTGTTATATTATGGCGTTTTGTGTTAGTTTCGTGTTATGCATAACACACATTTTTGTGTTCAGTAACACAAAACAATTGTAAAGAGTCATGCAGATTGAGAATACTGTAATAGTAAAGAAAAACATTTTCATATTATCGTGAGATTTATTCGAATTGTTATTTTGAATAGTACTTACAGTCTAAACGTATTATTCTTACAGTATGGTCGTCGGGTGACAACCAAAACTCACTATTTAGTGCATTTGCAAACAAATATCAACTGTGTTAACGTAGAAATAAGGTCGAGTTTTCATGTACCTACTATTACGTGTAAGTAATTAGCAGACCTCGGACAGGGTGAGCTGTTTTAAGAGTTTGCATAATATGGACATACCTACGTAGTCATTCAATGGAAGAAGGAGAATTCTTCTCATTCAATAATCTAAAATATATTGTTGAGAATTTCCATATAATTGAATATGCCTTAAAAAAATTACAGGAATCTAAAATATCCGTTGTAGATACATTTTTAACGTTGGACCAAGTGAGAGCTGTTATAAGCTGGTCTTCGTCTGCTTCTGTCAGTCAGAAATTAGAAGACGTCATAGCTAGAAACCCAGACTTAGATCTGTTTAGGGACTATGCTGAAAAATTTTCGGAAGGAACAGATGTGGACGGTATTTTAATGTACAACTTCACTCCGCTCACTTCAGTGGAAGTAGAAAGGTCTTTTTCCATCTATAAGTGGATATTAAACTCAAGAAGAAGTGCGTTGAAAATTGAAAATCTAGAAAAAATTATAGTTCTTTATTACAATAACCAATAACAAAGAAAAATTTGAATAAATAAATAATACTTACTCGTTTTGTACATAATGCACTGTCATTTTTGTTTAATTATTATTCATGAATTCTTTTTAATATTTCATCTTGAGGCATATCTATATCGATGGCAAAAAGCGAGAACGTAGTAACCGCCACTTGGTCAAAAAATTTTTTTTTGCATATTCGGAATCAGCGAATTTTTCTGCGTCGACTGGTCTGGGTCCCATGGCTCTACGACGCTTAGAAAAAACTGGACTACGTTGCAAAACGAATGTATTTTTTTGACGATGCCCACATCTAATTGCTGTAAACACCCAAATAGTAGCAATTTTCTAAACGAGTACATTTACGCTAATTTTGTTTTTTCATAAAAAAAAGGGTGTGCCGGTTACAGCGTTGCCGAAATTTTCTTCCGTGGCGGTTACAGCATTTATGCATGTAGTGAAAAAATTACGAACTAAGCTTACTGCAATTATCCTAAAATAAATTATCTATGATTGACGCTTACTACATTTCATTCGAAAATGAATTATCAGCAAGCTACAGTAACGACATTTGAAACACAACGTGAAGTGGGTAGTGCTTGAAGATACAGCAATAAAAATGTGCGCTCGCGGCGATGTGGCTCGTGAATACGACCTGTGATTTAGTCTATCGGCGATCGCCGGAGCGAGTCGGTGTGCGTAGTCTGTGTACTCTGTGGGTCCGTGAAATAACAATTTTAATTTGTACGGTACCATAGTAATATAACGTCTAGTTATTTAAGTTAAATATTAATGGTTCAGTGAGATTAGTTCAAAGAAATATTTTTATAATTGAGGTGATAGTTGTGTTCAAACAATTGTTTAAGAATTATGTTGAAAACTTATATAATAAGTAATACTTACATTCAAAACATCTTTTATACACTCGCGGTCAAAGAAACCGGGTCAGTGCGAAAATTTGTAATATCTCCTAAAATAATAAAGCTAGGGACATGAATTAAACTGCATATTGTAGATAATTTTATACTGAATTAAATAACATCAAATGGTGGAATCGTAATTCTTTTGTTTAATAAAATTACATAGGAAACAAAAAATCAACCAATTTTACGTACAAAAATAAGCAGTACAACACAAAAAATAAAAATTAATACTTCGTATTGCCTCCTCGGGCTCTTCTTACAGCTTCTAGACGATTCGGCATGCTGTTTATTAAGTTCTTTATGCGTTCTTGCGGGATATTGTCCCATTCTTCCACTAACGCCTGTTTCAGGTCTCTAAGTGTAGCTGGGGCGGGGTTTCGAGCTCTTACACGCCTCCCAAGCTCGTCCCATACATGCTCAATCGGATTTAAGTCCGGACTCCTCGAGGGCCAGTTCAAACAGTTGATACCAACCTCCAAAAATAATCTCTGACAATTTGAGCTGTGTGTGGCCTGGCGTTGTCATGCATAAACATAGAATTTCCACCCATATTAATTAAGTATGGGCCGACATGCTCATTAAGAATCTCTTCTACATATCTTGCACTCGTTAATGATCCATTTTCTATTAAAACTAACTCCGAGCGACTCTCTGAAGAGATTCCAGCCCAAACCATGACTGACCCACCGCCGAACGCCACTTTTTCCTCAAAACATGCTGGAATAAAACGTTCACCAGGCCGTATGTAAACTCTTTGCCGCCCGTCATTTGCATAGAGCATAAATCTGGATTCATCGGAAAACAAAATTCTTGCCCAATCTTCGTCACCCCAGTATCTGTGATCGCGGGCATAAAGTCGTCTTGCTGTTCGATGTATTCTTTCAAGTTTTGGGCCATTGGCCGGCCTATGTGGGGTCAAATTTGCTTCTTTGAGCCGCCGCCTGACAGTCCGCTCGTTGATGCCGTCCCTTCGGGTCTCTAAAAGCTGATTTTTCACTTCAACTGCTGTGAGGTGCCGATTTCGGAGCATGGTTGTAACAATAAATCGATCTTCTCTAGCTGTAGTACATCTTGTTTTGCCGGTTCCTGGTCTTCTAAGGTTCTGCCCAGTTTGTAGGTAACGTTGGAGGACTCGCTGCACTGTAGAAAGTGACACACCTGTTCTTCTCGCTGTATACCTCTGACTTCTTCCTTCTTCTAACATAGTGATGATACGAGTACATTCATCTCGTGTTAGCGGCATGATAGACATGACCACAAAATAAAACAATGACAGCCTTTTATCATAGTTCTTTGACAGATTGAAAATAATTGCTTAAAAACAAGCAAAAGTAAAACGAACGCAATTTCAAATAAGTACCCAATTGGTCTTTTTTTTTCAATTAAACATTTTTCCAGAACATTGAAGGTTGGATTTAGAAGGATATTAAATTCTCTATAAAACAGAGTTAGTTTCATGCAGATACGACCAACGATTTACAAAATATTGAGGTTTTCGTCACTGACCCGGTTTCTTTGACCGCGAGTGTAGTTAGTGGGTTTAATAGGTAGTGAGTTTTATATCGATAAAAGTTACTTAAATGACAATTTAATGCCAAAACTGAAGATAAAATGTAGAGAGTTTTAAAGTTTTCACGGGAATATTAAACCTCATTACCATATTTAGTTTTAGCGGATAACAATATTATAGTCTGATTAACCCTAAGAATATTTATGTTTGTTTTTAGCACGATAAGTACAAGGTTGTGATTTTATAATATGAGAGATTTTATTAGCCTTTTGAAATGTTATAAGCAACGGAGGTTTTAAGTAACTTTCGTAATGTTTTTATACAGAGAAATTGAGACTAGATAGTATTTGATATGTTAAGACGGTAATTGTTGCTTCTGAGCTTTTAATTTGTAAGAAACCTGCATTTAAAATTTGGAAACATTTTAAAAAAGTATGTTGATAAAAGTTGATTGATACTTAAGTCGTTTTATTTTCACAGTTTCTTTTTGCCGGTGGACACTTACCACATTTCAGTTAGTCCTATAAAGAACGTAATGACATTTACGTCAAAATTATTGAATCTTAAAATAAATATGCATCTGGTTACAGCATTTATGCTTTATGGAAATAATACTCGTTTCACCATTTTAGTACATTTACTTCTGGCGTTTACAGCGTTTTCGCGTAACGAAAAAAAGAGTTCAATTGTCGTAACCGCCACTAAGTCGTAAACCAGTCTTTCTTGTTAAATATTAAATATGCCAGTTGAAAGAAAACCATAAGTTATGAATTAGATCCAAATATCAAGCATTTTCGTTCATAAATGAAAGAGTTATGATTTTTTTTCTCGAAATCGAAAAGTTTTTTGGCTCTGGTGTAAAGTTTGCATTTTGGCGGTTACTACGTTCTCGCTTTTTGCCATCGATATTAACATCTACACTTGACATTAATGACGTAAAAATGGCTCACTCTGTCCGAGGTCTGGTAATTAGACAGTTTAAGTTCTCACCGGACGATGTACACCAGTGATGCCGCATTCGATCAAACTTGAATTAGGTCTTCTATTATATAATTCCGTGAATCGCGGCTATTATTATTTCAGACAACCACGTGAACTTATGAATCATTTAGTTTCTACTTGAAATATATTTTTAAATTCTTTTATTTTTGAAATAATTCTGAAAACTTTTTTGTTTCCTAGGAATAATGCTCAATTTGTCGTATTTTTTTATGATGATCCGTTTTTTATACAGAAAAGGAAATTATCTTTTTTTTATAAAAATAGATCATCATAAAAAATACTGATTTAGTCAAATACCGATCGATCACGCATTCTAAAATGTTGTCGTTATAAATATATTAACATAGGTAAAAAAAATGATATTATTTCCTTACCCTTTATTTTAATACTATTATGAAACAACCTTTACAAAAAATAGTGTTACTTTTGTGTTATATTTGTGTTACGGTATCACAATAGTGATTGTGTTATTTTTGTGTTATAAGTGATAATCTCAACGGCCTTACCCAGCTATGTAAGTTTTTATGTAGGTGAACTCCGGAACCAAGAACTCGATTTCAAAATTTATTTCCTTTCTGTATAGCCGAAAAACCAAACTGAATGTTTTGATTTAGAACTTATCTACCTACCTACTTTGATAATATCCAACACCGCTCCAAAAATATCGAACTCTTTAACATACATTGATACTTATGTTAGTTAGTTATAATACTGATGGGCGTTTTCCGCAAGTCGACATCCAATGTGCCTATTTTGCGTGATTAGGGTTGCCAGGTGTTTGGCTTAAGCCGAACATGTTTGGCTTTTTAGAGCCGTGTCCGGCCAAATATTCACTCGTCCGGCCTGTCCGGCTTTTGTTAGGCTTTTTGCCTGGCGGCCGCGTAACCCGCGCGTGAAAAGTAAATAGATCGACAGACAGTGTTAGTTTTGCATTTATAGTGCTATAAATGATTATTATGAATAGTCCGGCTTTAAGAAAGTAATGTCCGGCTTTGAAAGAGCTATAATTAGCGCAAAAAAGGTCCGTCCGGCCTTGGGTAAAATGTCCGGCTTAATTAAGTGCCGAGTCCGGCTTTTGTATTTTTCCACCTGGTAACCCTATGCGTGATGCATTTAACGAACGAAAAAACCATAGGAGGCGGGCTCCTTACAAATGTCTACCCAAACACGTGAGAATTAGTTTGTTGTGCTACCATTTATTAGTACCTAACCTAAACCTAACCTAACCGCCATTGTGTCGACGTCACCCCGCTTCGCGGGGTGCCTATTTCCGCTCTAAGGGACACAAGCTAACCCTAACCTAACCTACAAAATAATACCATCGTTAAAATTATATGTATGAAGACCCTAAAACTAAACTTTGACAAGAAGGAGGAATCACCACGACCTACCAGTCACTACAGTATGTATGACACCACATTGCGTACCTACGTTATTGCGAGGCAAGGTTGCCGCCATTGACGGTAGTTAGTTTAACTATTTAGCTAATTTCCGAGTGAAATTAACCGTACACTTTCCATTTCAAACGAGTTCATCATGATTAATCACCATACTCAAAACTTATGAATGGACATATAACATACCTACCGTAAAAGAAACTTGTATTGCAGTTAATAGGTATACCTACCAACAAACAAAAACCAAGCTGACGTCGCGTGGTCCTCTCTTCTGTCTCATCATGTTCCTCAGAGGGGTCTTTATCTATGGTGCAGGGTGTGCGTTGCACACGGGCGCAGCGGTCCTAGGGGGCGCCGAGCCGTACTTTGTAACCATTCCATTTTGACCGCGCGCTTACTAGGGGGCGCTGGAGTAATATATTCACACGGGCGCTACATGTGTTAGACACGCCTATTTGTCCCTCCTAGCAATTTTCCCGGTTGTGTCCCAAAGTAGCCCGGGGTCCGCTTTGACACCTAATCCCAAGATATGGCGTAGGCAATAGTTTTACGAAAGCGACTGCCATCTGACCTTCCAACCCAGAGGGAAAAAGACATTCAATAATGTCTAGTTTTCCCTCTGGGCTGGAACAATTGACAGTCGGACCCCACGACCTCCAAATTGAAAGTCGCATGCCTTGCCGCTCGGCTGCAGAAGCTAGTGGCTTCTGCTCGGTTCTATGGTAGCCTAGTGCAGTTTAAGGGGATGCCTTGATTCGAATCGACCACGCCCCCTTGACAGAGACACGCTTATGCCTCCCGCGCACGAGAAAAAGAGATGCAACAATTTTCGAGAATGGCTTTTTGGACAAATTTCGATAAATACCTAACTTAGTGAAGAAGTGAGATTTTAGATGAGATTAAATATTAACTCGATTGTGTCGTAAAATAATGTATTGTTTGAGTAGGCTGAGTAAAAAAAGGAAAATAAAGACCCAACCTTGGATTTTTTTTTCTATAGATGAAACCATCATACTCAAGAAACCATCTATAGTCAAGAATCATATACTTACCTATCTGAAAATCAGACTTTATTGTTTCTTAATTTAGTCAGAACGCGTTTCAATTCAAAGCACGCGATAATTTCCAATGCACCCCCTTAATATTGCCTTGGCCTAGTGGTTCAAGCATGCGGCTATCAAAAGGCGGTTGTGGGTTCGACTTCCGGCTCGTACCAATGAGTTTTTCAGAACTTACGTACCAAATATGAACCGAGTGTGTCTCGCTATACCTACTTACATCAAATCGATGTAAGTATAGCAAGACAAACAGACAAACTCGGTCCAGAGCTAAACCGAACAGTGATCAGAACGAGCGCAAGAAACACATTGAATTGCGATTGAGACATGAAAAAGATCCGTAATAACCAGCGATTGATCTGTGTATGAGCGGCGGGGAGGGGATTGAATGTGAAAGTGTAGCGATGCGACCTCCGCCTGGATGTTGGAGAAATGACCAGTTCTTAACGTTACTTTGCAAACTGTACGATAATTGCCTACGTTTTTGACAGAATTACAACATGCACGATACACCAGTAAAAAAATACGATTAGCTATGTGAAATTCAAACTTAAGTCAATTTGATAAAGACTGTAACAAGATAAATTCTCACTCATCTGTCTAAATAAACGCGCCTCTAACATTCTTTTGGGCATAACCTGGGGCCGATATCCGATCATTTACTGTTGAGATTTAAAGTGGGCGACTTTTTAAAACAATTAAATTGGAGTCTTCCCCTTGACCGGTAGAGTCGCTTTTTGAATGGACTACTTTTGATACAGCTAACTGAAATTATTTCAAGTATATGTAAGGCACACCGTTTCAGCTGCCGCCACCGCGCTAAGTCATGACCAAAGACTTCAAAACTAGGCCTTAAAAACGCTAATCTATACTGTGAAGACCTTCAGAGTTCAGACCTAGCGTGGTGTATATATGATGAAGCCAGGCTATGTGCCAGACGTCTACAAACTTCCCGGTAACTTTTAACGACTTCCCAACTTATTACCAGTTTTATATTTGTAAAGTAGGTGCAGTGTCGTAGCCGAATTAATTAGTCATACTCTGAGTACAAAAAAATGTATTAAGTACGCAGGTAATCGTAACATAACAGGGTGAGAAAAATATATGGTTTAGGTATTTTGTCAACTAATTGTAACTGTTAGATCGGTTACACACTCCGACTTTTTACGGCCACACAGTGGGATCCCTTTGTTTCGAATTTCGATAGTCAGAAATTCATAGGTATCCATAAAATTTATACCTAATCATAAACATCAGAAGAATTTTTGTTAAGTATATTAATTTAGTTAAGTATAAACCTATAATATTAAATATACTACAATCACAAAAGTCATATAATTGACTATAACGTACAAAAGTATATCGATAATTATTCAGAAATATTTTAAGGCATAGGTATTCCAACACACACCCACACACACACACCCACACACCCACACACACATATCCACACAACCCTTACACATACGCACACGCACACCAGTTAAACTATGTTATTGTTATTGTTATTTGATGTTTTTGGGTTATTGTAAGACTTTTGTTTTATTTTATTCTATATTTTATATAAGTGTGTTCTTAACCTAGCAATGTTCCTTATTATGGGAAAATCCTCTGGGGACTGTAACACAGCGAAAGCTAACACAGTCTCTAAGGCACAAAATTTTAAAATGTATGTGTTTTGAACAATAAAGAATTTACTTACTTAACGTAGGTACTAATGGTTGTTACTCATACCGTTTTATTGCCTAAAGTGAATTAGGTCTAAGAAACCGAAACTATAACATCCATAGCCTTATAGATAATTTGAAAGGGGTTTTACTGGTAGTAGATTCTATAATATCTGTAACCTAGTACCGATTCTACAGTTTGAAGGACTCCGTCAGGTACGACGACGAGCGAAGCGAGGAGGAGTGTTAGGTAGAACTGCGATCATACAGCAGCGCGCCAGCCGAGCGAGCGAAGCGAGCTTGCCGCGGTAGCGGCCGGCGAACCTACGTACCTGCACCGTGCTACCGTGTATCTCGCTCTCTGTCACTCGAACTAGGAAGTGCGACAGAAAGGGAGATACACGAACGAACTTCGTATTTACGTTTCGCGCACGTGCCTAGAGGCGCCCCGCCCGCGTCGAATTTTTTTTCGTTATAATTCTTAATCTATGGCTTGTCTAGTCGCTCTCGACATTTAATCCGCCTCGACTACCACACATATACATTATGTGTATACCTACCTACAGGGCACTTGCTCTATGGTAGGTAGGAGAACAATAATATTAATAACGCCACTATATACTTAGTGGTGTTGTTCTCTTCTCTGCTTTCGGTCCTCTGTAAGATGGAGCTTCGTACCTGCTTCACCAGTTGGGCTGCTCCAAATATGAGTGGAATGACATTACGCTGTGCTGTGCCCTAACCTAACTCTCTAAACCAAAATACGGTTACTCGAAATCAGACTTTAACAACATAATAATAAGGACCACGTCACCATCGTGAACTGACTTTACGACCGGTTAGGCACATTTGAACACCGCCTGTCTCAGTGCACCGCAGGTCAATTGCACCCATGCAAATAAACCTGTTAGGTATAGCCTACATTTGAGTTCCTTTCGTTATTGGGTACACAAATATTAATATAAAAGTAACCTCTTAAAACCCGCAAACTATCTGAACTTTCTCACCTTAGTGGTTTTCCTTCGCGCCACCTCTGATGATTACGACTTCATACTTGTGTTGTGCAATAGCTGTGTTGGTTTTTTATTATTATGTTTATTAATAAGGCCAATTAAATTATGTATTTACACCACTTTGTTAGTTTGACACCAACGTCAAAGAAAATATGACACTGACACCGTATATATATAGTACTCTTTGCTGACACCAACGTCAAGGTACAAAATGCGAAGACTTTTCTTCGTCCTAACATTTAACCCGACGAACGCGCGTCGTTGTAGAACAATGTGTAAAGGGCTTATGACCCAACTCCGCTCCCTAATTAGGATGCTAAATTCAGGTAAGTGTCATGAGCCCTTTACTATTTTGCCTTACACACGTGTGTTACTAGCGCGCTCGACGGGTTAATAGGGTGGATTTGACAACATTGAAAACAAATTGTTTTTTTATCAGCAACAGATAAACATTACGGAAATATTTTGAAAGAATCAATCGCTCATTTACTTTAACTATTTTAAGATTTTTAAAATCATAAAAACGAATAATAAGGACGTTGTTTGATTGTGATGTCACAATCAAGTAATCCCTACAAATTCCATACTAACGGAGCGTTTTTGACGTTTCATAAAAAGAAGCTGATTTGACTATTGTCAAATACCGTATTGAATCTGACTCTGGATGAGCAAAGAGAATATAATCAAAATGTTTTACGACGGAAGAATGACGCTCATTCCCTGAAAGATGGTGCCACTAAGTATGCGAGTCGATAGTCAAGCGAATGGTGGTTTTATTTCCCAGTAGTTAGCCTTATACTATACATTTATATGTACAAACGCTAACACAGTTAACTGAAAATCCTGGCCCCGTATCATGGTCGGCCGTATCACCCAATAAGTGACAAGATAGAGCGTCCGTCTCGTTCTATCGAACGGTGTCAGCCAGTGACGGACGCTCTATCTTGTCACTTATCGTGTTATAAGGCCGTCCATGCTACGGGGGGTCTGGCCCTGTATCATGGTCGGCCGTATCACCCAATAAGTGACAAGATAGAGCGTCCGTCTCGTTCTATCGAACGGTGTCAGCCAGTGACGGACGCTCTATCTTGTCACTTATCGTGTTATAAGGCCGTCCATGCTACGGGGTCTGGCCCTGTATCATGGTTGGCCGTATCACGCAATAAGTGACAAGATAGAGCGTCCGTCTCGTTCTGCCGAACGGTGACAGCCAGTGACCGTCGCTCTATCTTGTCACTTATCGTGTGATAAGGCCGACCATGATACGGGGTCTGTATGTATATAGAACCTTATTACAATGCATAGAAAGTGCACGGATGGTCAGTTAAACATTGGACTTTGAAAACCCTAATGGCATTAGATAATTATGTATTTTTTTTATTTTTTACTTAGTCTGTTTAAGTGTATGAAGTCTGCAATGATCGAGAGCTTGCGTACGTTACTCTAGTTTTTTTTTTAAACTGTCGGAAGGAAAACTGTCAGTAAATAATAAAACATAATAGAATCAAAAGTTTTAATATCAATGTAACACCTATTATAACTTGTACATCATGGCTATGCTTTGTAACTTTAATACTTTTGTGTAACAAAATATTTTTATTCTAGTATCACATCTGTTCACATAAGGCCCATTTTTAATGTAATGGAATAAATACTTAAAAGAAAGTTATAAATTAAAGTCATGGAAAAAACTTGGAAGCTGCAAATTTAAGAGGAAACTTAAGTAGATTTTTTATGGTATTTTAAATACAAATGAATGAGTGACCTCTCTTAAATGTGTAAAATCTGAAAGAAATGAATATTATTATTATTATTAAAAATCGAACTCTGTTCAATATTCATATAATTTAAAAATTCCTTAGTTCCATCCGATTTACCATTCGGTGACTGATACAGTTCGCCAGTGAGTACCCGGCTTTAGAGCGCTTACATACGGTGACTTTTTACAGCGCACCAAACGCGATAAAGAACCGCTACAGCACGGCTATCAGAACGAGTTTGAAATGAGTTTCTCCAAAAAGATCATTGAGCCTAACACAGGCCAAAAAAAGAAAAATATTATATTCTGACTCGTAAATGAGATTTACATACATTTATCAATAAACTAGCTTCTGCCCGCGACTCCGTCCGCGTGGAACTCGTTTATATCGTAGCACAAACTTTCTCCCCCCACTTCATCCCCTTGGCGGTTGATTTCCGGGATAAAAAGTATCCTATGTCCTTCCCCAGGACTCAAACTATCTCTATACCAAATTTCATCCAAATCGGTTCAGCGGTTTAAGCGTGAAGAGGTAACAGACAGACAGACAGAGACAGACACACTTTCGCGTACAATGATCACTTAGATAAACAATAAATTGACGTTGTAGGTAATTGTTCAGCTATTGTATTTTCACATTTATATGTAGTATTTATTTTAATACTATATAAAAACTTGCTATACAATATCATCTTTACAAGAATATCGTCACGATTTCCCGTTTTTGGAGATTCACTAACAAGCTTCATTAAACTTATTTCATTTATCACAACATCATGTGTGCAAGCCGACGTCATTTGAACGTCATCGACACGAAAAATTAGGGCAGAGGTGATAATGCTTTCGTTCCCGTCTCTTAGGCCCCATACGCACTTGCGGTGCGGTTGCGGCCAACCGCTTAGTGCGTAGAGGTTTTGCGTTTGCGGTTTCATATGTTTTGTCCAACCGCACTGCAAGCTGCACGCGGCTAGCCGCTTAGTGCGTACAAGGGCTTAGTGAAGGTCTTTATATTAGCAAAACTACGCGCAATTTGATTTGTACTACAGTTGGGTCGTTTTATGACATCATTTTATTTGCCTATCTCCTCCCACTTCTCAGCGCACATCTCCGCTCGCGTGTCTCGCGCCGAATTCTCTTGCGCTCCGGCGACCCTACCTCTTCCTTCTCCACTTTAGCCGGCGTGCTTTGTTTTGTTAAGAAACCGTCCATTTTCAATTGCGTTCCTGGTTTCATGTTCCCTTTTACGGGTACTCGACCATTTATTGTTGAATCTATCGGTGTATCCATTTTAGTGCCTGCTTCCACGGTGTCTTTTACTGATGGAACATTTATCGTTGAATCTATCCGTGCATCCATTGTAGTGTCTGCTTTAATGGCGTCTTTCACTGGTGTCCCTATCGGAGATTTCATTGATGGCTCTTTCATTGTTGATTCCATTATTGGTGTCTCCATCTTGACTGGTATTTTTAGCGGTTTATCCAATCTCAACGGAGTAACCCGATTCATTGGTATTTTTACTATCATCTCTTTAATCGGTGTCCTCGTGTCAGTTTCCTCTTTAATAGGAGTTTCTTCTTTAATTGGTGTATCAAGTTTTACTGGTGTGTCTATAGATTCCATAGAGTTTTGTGAGCAATTGAAATAGGTCTCTACTAATATGTCATTCTCAGAGTCGGGTGTGAAACGGGATCGGAAAAAATGCTGCAGATTTGATACATATGTTGAAACCTGCAAAATAAACAATATGTGATTAAACAATAAAATGAGTTTGTCAAAAATGTCATTTTTGGTACATGTTTTTATTGCCAACTGTGCTTAGTTAGTAGTACTGAGCATTTTCCGCAAGTTGACATCCAATGTGCCTATTTCGCGTGAATTGGTGGCGTAGCGCTACTTTAACCACCCCAGCTCCTCTAGAAAATTGGTGAGTGCCTTGGTGTTGCTGACTGCGTCCCGTAGTGTGTCTGGAGACCCTAGGTGCTTTTTCCTGTATACTTGTACCTGCTTGCAGTCCAGTGGGATGTGTTTGGTTGTTTCTTCTGCCTCCATGCTCGCTCTGCACATGGGCCTGTCTGTGATACCTAAGTTGTATAGGTGTCTGTTCAAGGTGTTGTGTCCAGTTATTATTCCAGCTATCTTGCGTAGTTGGTTTCTGTGTGTCCTCAGTAGTGCGGTTGTGAGTTTGTTGTCGCGTTTCGACAGAATCTCTTTGGTCTGTCTGCATGTGTCTATCTCCTCCCAGTATCTTTGGTGTAGGTCGTTTGTGTATATATGTGGCTTTGTGGTAGGGGTAAAATTGGCTCCGGTCCGTATGCCGTTGTTTCTAAGCCTTTCCTGGCCAGTTCATCCGCTGCATCGTTTCCTCTTGAGCTACTGTGCCCCTTGATCCATTGTATAGTAACGTAGTTTTTATCTTCGCACACCTCTGTGAGGTTCTGGGGGCTTTCGCTATAAGTATAGTTTGAAGGACAATTTAATTATTATAGTATCATTGAGCTGATCTGATGATGGAGACAGAAGGTGGCCATGGGAATTCAGCACTTAACCGACGTAACCCCGTTGAGATTGGGTTCGTTAGAATCGTCTCAATGAGTAGTTGATGATGGTATACAGAAAAGTACGTTGGCAATAAAAGCTTGTACCAGAAATGTCATTTTTGTCAGAAACTTATTTATACAGTGACAGTCGCAAGCAAGCTTACAGCCTGCTTATTAGTAAGCAGACCCCGTAGCCTATGGAGTCTTACAACTCCAGAAAAATCACAAGCGCGTCACCGACCCTTTATTGATTTGAAGATATAGGCAACAGAAATACATCATGTGTAAAAATTTCAACTGTCTAACTATCACGGTTCGCGAGATAAAGCCTGGTGACAGTCAGACGGACAGCGGAGTCTTAGTAATAGGGTCCCGTTTTTTACCCTTTGGGTACGGAACCCTAAAAAAATAAAAATAACTCACCACCAAGTCACCATAAACCTACAGACTTAGACTTACCCGAAGGCGGTCAATTTGGTAAGCGGAGGCCCGAGGCAGTGGCTGATTGAGCGCCGATAGCAGCGCGGCACCACCTTCTTTTTCTGCTACCCTGGTACCTTCAATGATATTGATATTTATTTATCTCACAATATTACATTGCATTATAAATAACATTAATGTAAATCTATAGGCATAAATACTATAATCGTCAAGGGTATAATAACTGATAATAAAAAATGTTACCCTCTTCTATACTTTCTGTAGCCGTGGTACCTTCTGTGTCTTCCGGACTGGCCACTTCTATCTTTATTGTGGTTTCCAGCTTTACTGTAAAACAATGTTTTGTATGTTGTTTAATTTCGCAGGTAAAGATTTCGTTTGTATCACTAGAGACTTATAGAGTTGTTTTTCGAGTAAATATGAATGTAATTATGTCTAGTTTAAGCTGCAGCGATGTGAGATATCGCTGTCTCTTACAATTCGTTGTGGGAGTGACGTATGCTATAATGTTGGTAAAAAAGGAATCAGTTTCTTTTGTTTATTTTTTACAAGCCTCCGCCCGCGACTTCGTCTGCGTGGACCCGGGACAAAAACTATCCTATATTTTAATCCAGGTTATAAACTATCTTCAACCTAAATTTCGTCGGTTGAGCCGTTTAAGCGTGATTGAGTAACAAACATCCAAACATCTTTTCGCATTTATAATATTAGTAGGATTATTATTTATTTATATGCCACCGCAAACTTATCAAACATTGGCAACTTTCATTACGACCAGGAACACAACTTCCAATAGATTCAGAATAGCAAAGTACCTGTATCGGTGATGCTCATGTCTTCAATGTCGCCAATGTCGCCCGTGTCTCGCTTGTCCCCCGTGTCTCCTTTGTCTCCGGTGTCCACCGCGGCGGCCAGCGCGCGTCCCGCACAGCGAAGCAAGGTGAGTTGCGCGCGAGTCGATAGTTTTCGCCACGAGGTTCGCACCAACGATACACTTTCTGAGGATAGGGGAGCGGGCGGTTCTGTGGCGGGTGTTGTGTCCTGGAAAACCGATATATTATAAAAGCATGAAATAAGTTTGTCAAAAATTGAATTTTGGTACAAGCTTTTATTGCCAACTGTACTTTTGCGTATACCGTCATCATCATCAACTACTCGTTGAGAAGATTCTAACGAGCGGAAACTCACGGGGTTACGTCTGCTAAGTAATGAATTCCCATGGCCACCTTCGGTCTCCATTATCAGATCAGCTCGATGGTACCATAATATTGAATTGTCATCCAAACTATAGTCAACCCAAAATTTCAGCTCAATCGGCAAGTGACTGAAAAATAGATTGTTTTTGACGGACAACTTATTAACAAAAATACATACATACGAACAGTGCAAGTTAAAAAATAGTTAAAAAAGCTTGTAAAAAAAAGTATTTTTTTTACAAGTGAATTAGAGAAATTGAATAATTACAAATAACCTTGTTTTTTTACGTTAATTATTAAGTACAGTCATTAAGGTGATAGTGACGTCGTCACGAAGATATGTTTCTGATTACCCTCAAAAGGTGTCGATTCATTTTATTTATTTCGATTCGATATTTCGATAGGTCATGCACATTTACGTTATATGGGTGTTGAAATGTGTTAAAAATAGGAAGTAAGATATCACCCACTGCAGACTGCAATCAATTTCAATTTTTAAAAAATGGCTTCCATCTAAGTTAAGATGATTTCGCCAATGTCAAGTTTGCTTATAAAGCGACGTTGTTCGGTAGTTTGGTCAGTCGTCAATAATGCAATCAGCGTCAGAAGCTCCGCTTGAGAAGCAAGGCGTCCACCGCTGACCGCATCCCCGACGAAAGACCCACAGCAGACTGTGTGCATCAACTATTTGCTGTCACTAGTTGCCATGTTTACGTCTAGAGATGGGCCGAATACGGACTTTGCCGAATACGAATATTCGGTAAAACTAAACAGGTGAGCGCGACATTGACCCCTCCCGCTCGCCGCCCGCTACCCGTATTGGCCCAGCGAGACGGCCGGCCAGCTAGTCGTGTCGTGTTTAGTTTTTTTTTTTTTTTTATGGCAATCGTCATTAGACATTTTTGCCAGCTTCACGTCAATTCATCAGTCATAGTCATTAAATTTCAAAGCGATATGCGGAAAACAATACGAGTAGCAGAAGGAATTTCGGGGAAAAGGCCGAAAACAGTTCAAGAAAAAATAGGAATAGGAGAATATTCGAGTCACAATTTAATTTTGTTAACTGATAAAAAAATTGAAAGTAAACGAAAAATAGCGGGATTTAGTTATTTGATGTCTTAATTAGTGATTACACGGATTGCGGAGTGTTGTTATAATAACAATAAATATGTAACTTAACTTTTAAGAGCTACAAATAGTATGAATGATTTATTTATTATCAGATAAATATCATATGTTGATTCGGTAAATATTCGGCAGTTTTACCGAATAATTAGGCCGAATACCGAACATTGAAAAACATGCAGAATATGCCGAATACCGAATAATTACCGAATATTCGGCGCATCTCTAGTTACGTCTTTTTAAAACCGCGATTTATGGGTAATCACCATAGTGGGGTTTTCTCGTCAAGTTCGATTCCTTTTTGTATGGACCATCGCTATTTGTATGAACGTTAGAAGTCCGCATTCTGAAAAACTCTGTAATTTATCATCATCATCAGCCGAAAGACGTCCAATGCGGGACATAGGCCTCCCCCAAAGAGTGCCACAACGACCGGTCCTGCGCCACCCGCACCCAGCGGACTCCCGCGACCTGACAGAATAACAATCAGAAATAGTTGATTGAACCAGATATCTGTATTATGGGGAATGTACCTGTGTGGGTAGGACGCGCGCCATGGCGCGTGCGAGCAGCGCAGAGGCGAGCTGGTCGGCGCCGCGCCGCGAGCCGTCGCGCACAGCATCGTAGGCCGCCAATAGCTGCTCTGCATCTATAATTAACAAATATATCCTATAGCTACCATAAAATGGGCAATATTTGTATGTATATAATATATATATGTATATATAACTAGCTTCTGCCCGCGACTCCATCCGCGTAGGACTCATTTATACCGTAGCTTATTATTTCACCCCTTTAGGTACTGATTTCTGGGATAAAAAACTCTCTACTTATACCAAATTTCACCCGTACAAACTTTGCACCCCTATTTAACCCGCTTTTCGGCCCCTTGAGGGTGTAATTTTCAAAAATCCCTCGTAAGTGTTATTTCAGTTATAGAGGTGCCATTTTTAAAATAAAAATAAACATTATAGGTGCTGCATAAGTGGTAATCTTTAACAATAATCAAAAATAGTTTGGTCGTAAACAGAAATAAACTAGCACGTTTTGTATAACGAGTACAAAAATGCATACAGAATGCGTCAATTCAAATATCTGTCATTTTAGTTTGTATCTTCAATAACGTCTAAGTTAGAGACGTAATAAATTGACGTTATCTCCGTTATAGAGGTGAAATTAAAGAGGGTTAGTTAAAACAATTTAGCAAAAGTATTCCTTAAAATAAGGTCTCATTAAAAGAGGTAAAATACAGTCACTGTCTCAAATAGGGATGCGGACTAAGATTTTTTTATGATATCATTTGAACCAGTTTTTGGAGAGGAACAAATGTTTGTATGGGAGCAACTACAATTAAAGAACATAAATACCCAAAAATTTGAGACAAATATTGACCTCGCTGGCGGCAGCACAAAACGCTTCATACTGATAGACACCCACGTATGACGTCACAAGTGGCATTTGTACTAATCGACGTATGGAAAATCAGGTAAATTGTTGTTTCGGTCGCGAAATACTGCGTTTAAGTACATAGTTGTCATACAATTTTGTTTCTAGAAAAGCGTAAGGATTCTATTCGTAGCTTTAAATTTACTATTGGACAATAAAAAAAAATGCATATTTTTCCCAAATTTTCAAGGTAATATCTTTTTATGATTTTAATTATATTTTATAATTTATACTTTATTACGATAATTTGATGGTTTACTATCCATTTAGCATCACTACGTTATCAATTTGAACATGAGGCCTATTGCCTATTATAGAGGTAATTATGACGATACAATCGAAAGCACTAATCCCACATATAGAGGTTGGTTTTGTTCCACTAACAGAGGTAATTCAGTGCTAAAGTGTCGGGATCACAGCATGAGTCCCGGCTATGGAGGTTTCTTACTTATCCAGGTCCCGCTTAACCAACTTTCACTGTATACAGGGTGATTCAGGAGACGTGAGCAGGATCAACCCTACACATACAGTTAATGTTAATGGATCTTTTACCATCGTAATTAAGTTAAACGCCCACAGTTTTTTTTTACATTTTGTGTAAAAGTTTCATTCACAATTTATTTATTTATTTATAAAAACATTTTACGACATTACAGTTATAAACCTATGCATCACAAAACTTAAATTAACAATAAAAGGTTCACAATAATAGATAAACAAAAAGCTTAATTTGGAACAGTAGAGCACCTAGTATCCATCGCCTCACAGACTCTCAGGCATTCACTACACACTGCCGCCCATCGCCACGCAAACAAGTCACACTCGGGTGTCGATGTCAGGAGCGCAACAATAAATCATGGTCACCCTACACAACTAAAAAAAAATTCACGTTAATCTTACCAATGCTGGTACGACTGAGTAGCTTATAAACTATTGTATCCGTAGGGTTGATCCTGCTCATGTCTCCTGAATCACCCTGTATAGATCACGAGGAACGGGGGACTATACATATTTGTATGTATATGTATAAAAAAATCCACAAGAATCCGAAAGAAATCCACTGTTGGACATACACCCCTAAAGAGTGCCACAATAACAAGTCCTGCGCCACCTGCATCCAGCAGACTCCCGCGACCTTTAGAAGGTCATCGGTCTATCCACGCTCTCTATAGAGAAATTCAAAATGGCCGTCGCTTACCATCCACCGCGGCACTATAAGCGGTCGCCAACGCGCGCACATCCGCTCGCGCGTTTAGCAGCGCGTGTAACGCGCGTCGCGCGCGACAACCGCGCGGACCGCGCAGCGCCGCGCACAGCAGACATACGCTCAGACCGATGTCGGTAGGGGCGCGTCCGGATATCAAGGATGACGATACGGTACGGAGGATCTGTGGGACAAACAGTTTAGTTACAAGTAAAGAAGTTTATCTACGCACATATCATTAGTGCTCTAAAATGCGTTCAGAAACCGTAGGAAATGACCAGCATTATTACAACCGATTTTACTATGAGAACTTTCTTGTCTGTGGTAGTAGGTAAAATCTGTACTTTAATGTTATAACAGTATAGATTTTTGTAACGTTATGAGTCCAAATTTGGAACAGCTGTCAAAACTCAAGTGGGTCTCTATTCTAGTATCCATAGATATTAAAACAGTTATCGTTACGAAACGTCAATTCAGTATGGTTTTTAAAAATTTACGTACGACATTTGATCTCGAGTGACAGGAGTATTGGGACTTCATTCGTTTGTCTATGATTTTTAAAAAACCATTTGTCTTGACGGAGGATCAAATTGCCGTCATTGCTGTTGTCATTTTTTTTTTGGTTTTTTGCTGTTACGAAAGTAGAATTGTGAACCCATCTTATGATATGTGTGTAGATAAAGTAGTGGATGCAACTGTACATGATGATGATGATTACATACATAATTAGCCCTTAAAACACTCGTGTGATCCTATTATGAAACGAGCGTCAGCGAGAGAAAACCACACTCGCGTTTTAAGGCCTCTCATTATGGATCAGTTGCATAATAGTAGTTTATGCAACTGATACATAATCAGAGGCCTTAAAATAAGAGTTTGGTTTTATGAAACGAGCGTTAGCGAGTTTCATAATAGGATCACACGAGTGTTTTAAGGCTAAATTATGTACAGTTGCATACACTACTTTATCCACACACATGTCATAAGTAATCTAAGATGGGTTCAGAAGCCGTAGGAAAATGACCTGCATTGCTACCATAGTGTTACCTGTAAAATATAATTGTTGCAATCGTGGCTGCATTTACGATATCCGGCGGAGTCTGATTTTTTTCAACCAATCACGGAGCAGAATTCTAGTGGCGCGCGGCCAACTAGATTTGCTTCAACCAATCAGATCACAAATAAGCTCATAGCTCCCTAGAGAGTTCTGAAAAACCATAACTCCCGTGGGAACAATTTAGGCCATTGTCCTTCTGTATACTATACACCATTTACAAGCAAGTGTGATGAAAATAAAAAACACTCACAAGTTCAGTAACGGCTTCAGCTCTCGTCGGCTTATCCTTCACTACCCGTATATACTCATTGAGGATGGCACTCTCTGGGAGATTGTCTCTCATGGCAGTCAGGAGTTGCAGCTGGTCTCTGACACCTCGGTCTCCTGGCTGTTCTGTAACTTGGAGCTTTGATACTGCTGCGGATAATGCTGCCTGGAACATCAATGCATAATTCGTGATATAGAAACGAAAGCCAAACTTCACCGGAAATGGAAGCAGACTAATGATAGATCAGCGTATGAGGACTACAGTGTAATGCGCGCAAAAATCAAAAAAGAAATCAGCAAAGAATATGTCTGCTATTCGCAACGCATATCCCGACGATTAGCCGATAATCCAACCCAGTTTTGGTCGCATGTTAGCTCGCTACGCTGTAAAGGTGGGGTCGAACCCAGGGTCACTCTCGGGAATGTCGACTACTCTGGTGCTAGTGCCGCCGCAGCATTCGGAACGTATTTTGCTTCGGTTTTCTCAGCGGATCAACCGATTTTAGACCCGCATCTAGGTAGCGCTTGCCCACCAGCTGACGCTCGTCGTGTCGATATCAGACGATTTAGCGAGCATGACATTCGGACCGCAATTAGAAAACTTAAGCCAGGAGCATCACCCGGACCTGATGGAGTGCCCGCGTTTGTGTTCAAGGCCTGCGTCGATTACCTAGTCGCTCCAATCAAGTTTACTTTTAACCTTATTCTCCGAACTGGAGTCTACCCAGTTACGTGGAAAAAGTCTCGGGTGACTCCAATTCCAAAAAAGGGGTCCAAGGTAAAAATAGAAAACTATAGGCCTATTGCAATTCTCAGTGCCATAGCTAAAGTCGTTGAATCGGCTTTGCAAGGTGCTTTGCTGCCCCAATGCCTGCCTCACATCACCAGCGCACAGCATGCCTTCCTGCCAAGAAGGTCCGTAGCCACGAATCTTCTCACTCTTACACGGACTGTGTCTCGAGAGTTGGATGGAAAAAGTCAGGTAGACGTTATCTACCTGGACTTCCAGAAAGCTTTCGATCGCGTGGACAATGACACTCTTTTGATTAAACTAGGAGCCATGGGATTTACACCAAGACTACTGAAACTATTCGCGAGCTACCTGTCGGATCGGAAGCAATATGTAAAGTATGGCCCATACGAATCAGAATGCTATCTCACGCGCTCTGGTGTTAGCCAAGGATCAAACCTAGGACCATTTCTTTTCGTATTGCTCATAAACGACCTATCCGACGAGGTGCGCGGTTCCATGGTGTTGCTGTTCGCTGACGATGTGAAGTTGGTGAAGTCGATTCAAAGCCAGAGTGACCGAGCGGAGTTACAGAGGGACATCGATGCGGTGTATCGGTGGAGTCTCCGTAACAAACTTTATTTTAATGCGGAAAAATGCGAAATGTTGACATTCACGCGGTCGAAAACTTCCGACGAATTTCGGTACACAATTGGTGGCGTGCCAATAGCGCGAGCGGAAAGTGTGCGGGATTTAGGTGTCCTTTTTGATCCGGGGCTCACGTTCAATGATCACATTCAAGCTGTGGCCAAAACCGCATCGGGGAGACTCGGTTTCGTCTTGCGCAATTCTGCACCACTGACCGTCCACGCTACCCGCGTGTTGTATGCGGCGCTCGTGCGCAGCGTGCTGGAGTCGAATGCTGTGGTCTGGAGTCCACATGAGGGTAAATACACTCTTATATTGGAACAGGTCCAGAAAATGTTCTTAAGGGCGCTGTACAAGAGGATACACTTTTATTACCCATACATGTACCCTACCTTATTCCTACAGGGACATTTAGGCTATGACTCACTACAATTGCGTCGCTTACTCTCCTTAGCTAAATTTAGCATCGATCTAGTGCGAGGAAAGGTCGATTGTGTGGGTCTCATCGATGCATTCGTGCGTCTCTTTGTCCCTGATCGGTACGTTCGCGCGCGAAGTCACCCCTTGCTGGCCGTGCCGGGCGCGCGCACGCGCACGATCCCATTGCGCGCGCGTTAGCGTTCCTCAACTCCGTGCTCCAAGGGCACCCACAGTGTGATCTGTTTGTGAGTTCGACCGCGCGACTGATGATTGGATGCAGGAGGGTGGCAGAATGCGAGATGCCCGCGAGTACTATAGTTTAACCTGCTTAAGAGTCGTTGTTGTTTATGTTTTTCTTTTTCTTTTTCTTAATATTACATATTTATAAGTTTGTACCGCTTTGGCCTTGCTGTTAAGGTATAAATGTTCCTATATAAATAAATAAATAAATAAATAAATAAATCAGATAAAACAAGTTTCTGACAAAAATTTCATTTTTAGTACAAGCTTTTATTGCCGACTGTACTTATCTGTATACCATCATCAACTACTCATTGAGACGATTCTAACGAGCCCAAACTCAACGGGGTTACGTGCGTTAAGTGCTGAATTCCCATGGCCACCTTCTGTATCCATCATCAGATCGGCCAATTGTCATCCAAACTATACTTATACCCAAAATTTCAGCTCAATCGGTCACCGGGAAGTGGCCGAAATGGGTCAAATTTAACTTGCAAGATTTGATTACAGACAGACAACGGGACAGGTGAGACTAGATAGAAGCTTATAAAATTGGTCAAAAATGAAAGTGGGTCGTTCAACTACACGCAGACAAAGAATACGGGTTGGTGAAATGCCGTCATATTTCTTAAAACAGTGCAAGGTTCAACATTTTTTGTGACGACATGATCTTTATTTGATTTTACATCTAAAAAACAAAAATAACGGTAAAAAAAATATGTCACCTAGTTTCAATCGGAATCGTAAAAACCCATGAAAAAAAACATTTACAGAGGGAGATATCGCAAAAATCGTCATTTTTGGATATTGATATTTTTATGATAGCATCCCGGAAACTGCTAATACAGTTGGCTGTATTAATAATATATAATATTATTTAAATAAAAGTAATGTTCAATATCTAAAAAACCTAGTGCCATCCGTGAGAGGAGGCCTGTGCCCAGCAGTGGGACTTATATAGGCTGATTTATTATATTATTATTTAGTGTCACGATATTTAAATTCACCCACATAATTTTCGCAACGTAACACGTGCGGCCAAGTCCCGACGCACGTAGCGCGTTTCGCTGCATCGACAAATCGCGTGTAGGTCATGACTATAATTATGTCATCACCGTTTTAAAGTCACAATAATTATCAATAAATTAAATTTGATCCTCACTCAGAATAAAATTATACCAAGTAACAAGTATACATTAGCTAGTTACTGTATTGATTACCTGATAATTAGTGAGAGTTTAATTGATAATTTATGTTTATCTTTCCTTCTCTGAAGAAAGGCTATTTTTATTGAGACCAAATAACCAAATGACCAAATTATTTAATGAAAGTTAATTTAGTTACAATTACCGATTTATTTACAAGATATTTATAATAATGATATGGTTATTTTGTTTTTTATTATTGAGTCAAGTACGAGTATAATATAAATATATATAACTTGGTACGGTACATAAGTAGTTAATTTAAAATGAAGATTAGTTAGACCACTAGTCCTTAGATCCTTGATCATGGTGTCTGGACTACCATGCCCTGTGCTTTTTTTTGGATACTAATAATGTCCTAATGTATTTGTGACTCTAAGGACAGGTGACCGGTAAGCGAAACCTGATATGCCATTTGAGGGTTAAAGGTACTCTCCCATTTATTTTATGAGGAGTTGACCACTCCAACAGCATTCGTTTTACAGTAGTGGGTACCAATACCATGAGGCCAGTACAATACGTAGCACGTTACGCAAAACAAAATATATCGCAAACCTTTTTTATTGCAATATATTTTAAAGAGAGGCATAAATAATAATGAAAGATGAGACAAAGTCGTACTTAATGTTATAGAGCAGTGTTTTTCAAGCTGTGGGTCGCGACCCCCAGGGGGGCCGCGAAGCCTTCTAAAGGGGGTCGCGGCTACTCATATTTTTAAAGTTAAAGTGCTGTAAGTATTTTGAACAGCATAGTGTGGGGGGTCGCGAAATATTTTTTTCTGTACTAAGGGGGCCGCGGCATGAAAAAGATTGAAAAACACTGTTATAGAGTAAAGAAATGATAATATGAAATAGGTACATAAATTTGTATATTAT
The DNA here is from genome assembly GCA_947578815.1 of Epinotia ramella. Lineage (NCBI taxonomy): Eukaryota > Metazoa > Arthropoda > Insecta > Lepidoptera > Tortricidae > Epinotia > Epinotia ramella. Next base: position 3,337,814 of record OX388221.1, read on the forward strand.
AATATTTAAACTCATAATAAGTAAAATTTTACCATTGTTCCCTACAGTAACATACAGAATTTTAAGCAAAAATATAAACAACATGCATTTTATTTTTAGTTTAGTAACTTTAAAGTTTACTTCAACATAAAGGCATATTGCTTATATCAGCACAACCTAATGTGTATACATAGGTATTATATTAATAAAGGACTCAAAAAAAAGACACTCCCCACCTACTTATTGATTTTGTGGTACACCTTCCCCCATATCCTATACTTTTAAATGAGCAGTATTTGTATATCTAAATATATAAAAGAAGAAACTGATTGACTGACTGACTGACTGACTGATTAACAACGCACAGCCCAAACCGCTGGTTCTAGAGCTTCCAAATTTGGCACGTAGGTTCCTTATAAGGCCTAAGAGAGCACTAAGAAAGGATTTTTCAAAATTCAACCCCTAAGGGGGGGATATGGGGGTCCAAAGTTTGTATGGGGAAAACATTATTTGTTGAACTAGAGACTTGAAACTTTGTAGGAAGATTACTTATTAAGATACAAAAAAAAGTACTTTCAGCGTTTTTGAAAATTCTACCTCTAAGTGGGTTAAATAGGAGTGCAAAGTTGACATATCAACGCACAGCCCAAACCGCTGGTTCTAGAGATTCTAAATTTGGCACGTAGATTCCTTATAAGGTCTAGGGGAGCACTAGGAAAGGGTTTTCCAAAATTAATCTCCTAAGGGGGTGAAATGGGGGTCTTTTTTTTTTTTTTTTTTTTTTTATTATCCAAAATACTTAAAAAACTATTTACATATGCATTCGAATAGCGAGCGAAAACCGCGCACGGTTTATCTGTCACTATTGTCGCTCGTTTTACAGTTGTTGTTAAAAATTAAATAAGAAAAAAGGGTAGATTCACTAGTTATTACATAATTTGTGCACCGCTTGGGCGCGCATCGGTAGTTGACAAGTACATATTTTTTGTAATGACTTTTACTTTGCTAGGATTATGAATAAGTTCCTGGAGAACATCGTTAGGCCATTCGTTTAATATATAAGGTAACAAATACTCACACATTCTTTTGCCGTATGCATTGTTATACGGTGGCAATACGTATTTAGGTAAGGTACTTATGTTTCTCAATTTTTGTGGCCTACATCGATTATGAAGGTTGGGTAAATTTGAAATTTCATCACAGATTAGCATCATCTTAAATTTATCGTACACGTTTATAATTTTACAGTATCGAAATAGGTAATTATCGTCATCTTTATGCTTGTTTCTAATAGAATTAGGTACAATTGTTTTTATCATTCTTAATTGTAGCTTATAGATGTTATCCAGGTAAGTCTTATAGGTTCTGCCGTAGCTACCAAGGCTGTAACTAACAATGGATTCAGCTAATGACATGTACAGCATTCTGAGCGTATTAAAAGGTAATTTATATTTTAAAAGGGATAGTTTGCATAAAATGGATCGTAATTTGTTACAAATATGGCTAATATGGGGACCCCAATTGAATGTATTATCTATGACCAAACCGAGGTATGTATGCTTATCCACTATTTCCAGATGTTCACATTCACACGTACGCGCAGTGTTTTGGTGCATGCACTCGTGGCTATGCGCTATAATTTTAGGTGTTAGGTGGCTTTTTTTATATGCAGAGTGGATATGCATGACCTTGGTTTTGTCATAGTTAATGACTAAGCCTACGTCGTGCGCCCATGCACAAAAGTCCAAAGTTTGGTCCAAAGTTTGTATGGGGAAAACATAATTTTTTGAACTAGAGACTTGAAACTTTGTAGGAAGATTACTTATTAGGATATAAAAAAGTACTTTCAGCGTATTAGAAAATTCTACCCCTAAGGGGGTTAAATAGGGGTGCAAAGTTTGTATCCGAACCTACTGGGACTAGAAACTTGAAATTTACTCCAGAAGTTCCTTTTATGACGTAGGCAAGAGATAAGACGGGATATTTGGAAATTCCATCCCTAAAGGGGTTAAATTGGGGTACAAGGTTTGTATGAGAGAAACATTAATTTTTGAATTACAGCCTTGAAACTTTGTAGGAAGATTACTTATTAAGATATAAAAAAGTACTTAAGGCGTTTAAGAAAATTCTACCCCTCAGGGGGTTAAATAGGGGAGCAAAGTTTGTATGAGTGAACTTTATTTTTTGAGCTAGAAACTTGAAACTGTAGAAAAATTACTTATTAGAATACAAAAAAGAACTGTCAGCGTTTTAGAAAATTCCACCCCTAAGGGGGTTAATAACTAGGGGTGCAAAGTTTGTATCCGTAACTACTGGGACTAGAAACTTGAAATTTACACCAGAACTTGCTTTTATGAGGTAGGCAAGACATAAGACGGAATTTTTGGAAATTCCATCCCTAAGAGGGTTAAATAAGGGGTCTAACGTTTGTATGAGAGAAACATTCTTTTTTGAACTACAGATTTAACACTTTGTAGTAAGATTACTTAATAAAATACAAAAAAAGTGCTTCTTGCGTTTTTGAAAATTCTACCCCTAAGGGGGTTAAATAGGAGTGCAAAGTTTGTATGAGGGAACTTTATTTTTTGAGCTAGAAACTTGAAACTGTGTAGAAAAATTACTTATTAGAATACAAAAAAGAACTGTCAGTGTTTTAGAAAAATCCACCCCTAAGGGGGTTAAATAGGGGTGCTTAGTTTGTATCCGAAACTACTGGGACTAGAAACTTGAAATTTACACTAGAACTTCCTTTTATGACGTAGGCAAGAGATAATACGGGATTTTTGGAAATTAAGGGGGTTAAATAGGGGTCCAAAGTTTGTATGAGAGAAACATTATTTTTTGAACTAGAGACTTGAAACTTTGTAGGAAGATTACTTATTCAGATACAAAAAAGTACTTTAGGCGTTTTAGAAAATTCTACCCCTAAGGATGTTAAATAGGGGTGCAAAGTTTGTATGGGGGAAACATTATTCTTTGAGCTAGAAACTTGAAACTTTGTAGAAAGATTACTTAATAAAATACAAAAAAAGTACTTTCTGCGTTTTGAAAATTCTACCCCTAAGGGGGTTAAATAGGGGTGCAAAGTTTGTATGAGGGAACTTTATTTTTTGAGCTAGAAACTTGAAACTTTGTAGGAAGATTACTTAATAAAATACAAAAAAGTACTTTCTGCGTTTTGAAAATTCTACCCCTAAGGGCGTTAAATAGGGGTGCAAAGTTTGTATGAGTGAACTTTATTTTTTGAGCTAGAAACTTGAAACTGTAGAAAAATTACTTATTAGAATACAAAAAAGAACTGTCAGCGTTTTAGAAAATTCCACCCCTAAGGGGGTTAATAACTAGGGGTGCAAAGTTTGTATCCGTAACTACTGGGACTAGAAACTTGAAATTTACACCAGAACTTGCTTTTATGAGGTAGGCAAGACATAAGACGGAATTTTTGGAAATTCCATCCCTAAGAGGGTTAAATAAGGGGTCTAACGTTTGTATGAGAGAAACATTCTTTTTTGAACTACAGACTTAACACTTTGTAGTAAGATTACTTAATAAAATACAAAAAAAGTGCTTCTTGCGTTTTTGAAAATTCTACCCCTAAGGGGGTTAAATAGGAGTGCAAAGTTTGTATGAGGGAACTTTATTTTTTGAGCTAGAAACTTGAAACTTTGTAGGAAGATTACTTATTAAGATGCAAAAAAAGTACTTTAGTTAGTACAATTCACGCCTTTATTCCCAAAAGGGGTAGGCAGACCACATGAAACTCATTTTCCAGCGCCACTTTTAGCATAAATGTGGGTATATTGCAGTGATAGGTTGTTAACCCATCGCCCACAACACACTTCAACCCTGCTCCCTTAGTCGACTTTTACGACACCCACGGGAAGAGAGGGGGTGGTGAAATTCTAACCCGACACCACAAGGGAATAAAAAAATAGGAAGTAAAAAATTATTTACCATAACGGGTTTTGACGAATAGTTATTCATAAGGGAAGTAAGTCAGTAAGTAGGCCGTTGCCGGCGTTACAATTCAACAGTTATAGCAAAATTACACTTACTATGCGGGCGAAGCCGCGGGCAAAAGCTATATATATATATATTTGCAATCACGTTGTCGGAAACGGCTCTAACGATTACAATGAGGTTTAGAATATAGGGGTTTATGTGGGCGAAAAATCGATCTAGCTAGGTCTCATGTCTGGGAATATTATTTTTCTTTGTATTTTCTCTATTTATACCCAAGCACAGCTCGGTCCCCAACACACTATGTACTGTGAGTACACTAGCAACTAAACAATATGTGTCTCCAACAAATTAAGCCCTATGGCTAGAGAGAGTATTGGTATGCCATACCTCACCCTCCTCACCACTGGAACCCTGGCTAGCGCTCAGCGATAAGCTGATCAGGAGCGGATCGATGCTGGATTCCCGTAACTCTTGCAACGCCCGCTCGGCAGCGTCCTCGCGAGCTCGCAACGACGCAACCTCCGATGCTGGAGGCATCTCCAACTCGCTCTGAACATAAACAAACATCAAATCAACCAACTTTTTTCTTGTAAACCGCACATTAGTCATGAGGTAGTGATTGGGTATGCCATACCTTTACATTGGTCGCCTGGCTAAGAGATACGCAAGGTAACTCCTCGTCTGAATCGCCTTCGGAGTCGCTCATAGTTGGTGATTTTGGAATCATGACTACGCTGCTGAATGTTTTTATAACGAAATGTTCTTTATTCTAAAAGGTAGTATTTATAATTTTTTTGTGACATTTAGAGTATAGATTAGATTAATTAGATTTCTTAGTAGGTAATTATTAGTGTGAGTTCGACAACACCCGCTCTTTAAACTGTCAGTCAGTAGTGTAGTGTCACTGCACTGACACTGTGACACTACACTACTGACAGTGACAACAATCAACAATCGAGTCGTTTCATTACACGGCAGTAATATCTTGAAAAAAAAAGGTTAAGAAGCGAAAGGGTACCAAAAGTAGACACACACACATTGTTTATTTTATAAAAAAAATGCATTTTTATTTTTATTGATTATTCTATATGTTTAATAATTTCATATCAAGAAAAATGAACGAGTAGAATGTAAATTAGATATGCAAAAATTGAAACGCGTAGTACTCTGCGATGCTCTGTGGTGGCTCTGCTAGATGAAATAGTCCATTTTTCGTAGAATTACTTGACTAATTAAAAGTATTTAATAATTTACAACAGGAATTTCACAGCTTTAAATTAAAAAAATGCTTTTGTTTACATATATTTATGCATGCAAATTCAGATTAATTGATATTCAACGCAATATATATAAATCTGCAAAACAGACTACGAAACGTGAAAATAGTTTTCCCACATCTGTCAAACGGCTCCTTTGTGTTGTGATTGATTGATTTTCTATTTGTTTTGGTGTCCGGTAATTTCGCAGTTTTTCTAATCGGATCGGAGCAAACTGTTTCACGTCGAAATGTGGGACGAGGAGACGGAGACAGAGTGTGTGAACGACATAGTACGGTTGACGGCGTGGAGGGCCACTGATGCTTACGGTGTTCTTTACAATGAGCTTATGCAGGAGGTCAAGCATTCGGCGCCGGGCGCGAGGCTCTCTGCGCGACTCCGAACAGCGCTTGAAAGGTACTTTTGTAGTCAATCTTTCCTTATTATATACGCTCTTTATATCTTTTAGGAAGTACCACAAACAGAGTAGAACAATGTAATTCATTCTCATGGGCTTTAGATTCCTATCAATAAGAACAGTAGGTCGTACAGCTGGTCATTAACACAGAGATCCAGTGATTAGAAATTAATAGAATGAATCATTTTAAAGTAACTGATACTGCATGTTTATTTGTTATTTATTTACCGACCCATCAATTGAATCATCTGAGTATCTTTAAGAGTATTTGTTTACATTTTGCCAGCGTGGCATATAATTGATATGGGTTGACAATGAGGGTAGTTAAAATATAAGAAAACTGGAGGTAGATGTAAAAATCAAACAAAAAGATTTTTGGAATGTGGCGGTACAAGCTATGGGCAATTGAAATATGAGTTTTAATGGGATAAATGTGCTAGCCCATTTAAATTTACATGTCTGTCTAGTGGTATTCACTACCTACAAGTTTTATTATTTCAGAAAGTTTGGGACAAATATAAATATTTATTAGTATCCAGTCTACATGTGCCAAAGTAGTTTTTTTTGTGTTTGTGACTTGTCGCACAATTGAACTTGTTCAATGCCTATGAATAATATTACAACTGGGTTATTCAAACATAATTTATGAATGAAATATAATTTGATATTTAACAGTAGCTTTTCAGAGAAAGAAAACATACTGAGGAAACTGGTCCCATCTCAACAAGGTCCACTCTGGGTTGGAATGTCAGAAGGCAGTTATTTTTGAAAAAACTAGTGCTTACGCGAAATCCTGGAGACCTCTGGCTCCTTTAGGGTACAACCAGGAAAACGCTAGAGGAATGATGAGATCTGGAGCACATCCTGATGAATTAAAGGACTCAAGTGGACCCTGGGGTCCTTAAGCATGCAAATGTAATAATACAGTGACAATTAAACAACATGAAGATGAAAAGGTCAATCACTTTAGTTGATGAGTCTTTTTACTTTTTGTGACTATTTAAATGTGGCTATTTGCTTAAAGTATTTATTTATTAAATCCCATAAAAAATATTCCAAGTAAAAAAGAGGCCAAGTCTCTAAACTCTTCCACCATAGTTTTAGGTATGCAAAAATCCATAAATGCAGTAAAGTTGTGTGATTGCCAAGTCGCAGAATTTTATTTAGCTAGCAAATAAAGATTAATAAGTATGCCTGAAACTTGGCTCTACGAACTATCTTACAAGTTTTTACGGAGGAGTTTTGAGACTTGGCATCTTTTTTGGATGCAATATTTTTGATGGGATCTCACTTTTTTTTGTAGGTTATTGTGTTATCAATACATACAAATTATGAATGTAGTCCCATTCTTGCTTTTTCATTTTTCGTCCCATTCACTCCAAATGTAACTTTCTAATTAATCCTATATAGTTATGGGATTACAAATAATACAAGTTTATTTATGCAGTTGGTGTATCTAGAAAACTGGACCGAAATTGCATAATATTTTAGTTTTTCCTTGATTTAGACACTAAACACTAATTGTATTTTAAATTTGAAGCTTCTATGTCTGCTAGACGTGCCTTAAAGTTTTGATGATCGGTCAGTCAGTCAGTGAGTGAGTGAGTCAGTGACAAAATTAAGAAATGTTGACTAGTTATAATTCTTAAACTACCAGTAGTTTAATAAAGAAATATACCATGTTTATACAATGCCTGCTTGGTTACTGAAAATTCGGGATTCTAGTTTTATCCACAACAAAGTTATTGGGGGGTCGAAAATGGCCTGAACTGCTTCGAGAAAAGGATGGTACGGCCGTGCCGCTGTTTTGCTCGACTTGGCGGGGGCACTTCCGTGCCCCCAGATGTAAGATTGTTCCCTGTACGTCGAGCACAACTTGCTGAAAAGTCGCTTCGCGCGCGACTGGGCGTCTCCTGTCTCACTCGCACCGTGCAAATTAGAAAGAGGAGGGTAGACCTTTCTCGACTCGCGTCGCGGCGCGGCGTCAGTTGTGCTAGCCCCCCTTATATTTATGTTTGTCACAGATTGTCGCCCGACGACCGCCGCCTCCTCTGCTCCCGCACGCGTGACGGCTGCGCCCCGCTCTTCATCGCGTGCCGGCGCGGCAACCTCGAGGCCGTAGAGTATCTCGTGCACGTCTGCAACGCTGACTTGGAACAACGTGGTGTTTACGAGGTCAGTCATAGTGTACCAATATGACGATAGATGGCGCTGAACCGTCCGCGCGTGAAGCTACATCGCGCTGTTAAAAATAATATCTAGCTGCCCGGACCGGCTTCGCACGGATTACCCGTTTTCCCGTATGAATGAAGCATTTGACCGCGATAAAAAGTAGCCCATGTTCATCAGGGATAATGTCGGCTTGTAATGGTACAAGAATTTTTCAAATCGGTCCAGTGTATAGTTTCGGATCCTATTCAATATAAACAAACAATCAAATCTTTCCTCTTTATAAATAAATAAATAACAAATATTAGGGGACAATCTTACACAAATCGACCTAATCCCAAACTAAGCAAAGCTTGTACTATGGGTACTAGACGACGATAAACATACTTAAATAGATAAATAAATACTTAAATACATAGAAAACATCCATGACTCAAGAACAAATATTCGTGCTCATCACACAAATAAATGCCCTTACCGGGATTCGAACCCGGGACATCTTGCTACGTAGGCAGGGTCACTACCAACTAGGCTAAAGCGGTCGAATAATATTAGTGTAGATAAATCGGCCTATATACGTCCCACTGCTGGACACAGGCCTCCTCTCATGGATTTTGGTTTTTTCTCATGGTTAGGATCTTCACATACACCTGTGTATTTCTTTGTGGATGTATGCAGGTTTCCTCACGATGTTTTTCCTTCACCGAAAAGCTAACGGTAAATATCAAATAGTATTCTGTACATAAGTTCGCTGGGATTCGAACCCACGACGCGCTGGTAATATTTATCTAAATGCGTTTATGTGCCATCTCGTTCTGACTTTTAGCTCCATAGTGGTATCTGACCACAGAACCACATGACACCGTAGTTAAAGCGCTAATAGGCACATATATCGAACCAATAAAAATAAAAAAGCCACCATATGCTCTAGAAATCTGTAGCTTGGTGTGGCATACCCAGGACCGCAGTAGGGCATGCAAACCGAGATCCCGGGATCCCGAAATACCGAAATCCCGACATGATATTTACGATATTTATAAATATCGGAATTCCGGGATTCATATTGTTCTGGTAAAACGGAATAAATAGAATTACCCAAATAGATTTTGATAAAATCAGTACTTATAGTGAATTTAAATAATTTATTTTCTAAATTATATACAAGAGGATAACTAACATTGACCAAATTAAATTAAAACTAAGTTTAATCTAAAAAAAGCGGCCAAGTGCGTGTCGGACCACGGACAACGAGGGTTCCGTGCCTATTAAAAAGGTCGTATCGTTACTGAAATCTTATGGCACTTACGTCCTTTTCTTTAAGGAAGCCAGTTTTTTAGAAATATCTCAAAAACCTTTGAACCGATCTTGTTCAAAACAATTTTCGCTAAAAGAATTTAATAAGCCCTATGAGCCGTTTCGGGATCAACCAGACGTTCCGCGATTTCCGCAAATAAGCCGCCAAATGGTACAAAGTTGTACTTTCTGCCGAGGCCTCTATAAGTATTGAATGCGTTTCAGATTTTCGCTTACTTGTAGTAAATTTTCATGAAAATGAAAAAGGTGGGTACATTACTTTTATTTGAAAGGAGATTCTGTTGATTAAGATATTTTCCAGAGAAAAGTGTTTTTTAATGACAAATCTTCAAAACTCACCTTAATATCGAAATACCGATATTAATATCGAAATCCCGGTATTGAACTCTAATATCGGATTTCAATACCGAGATTTTTGTAAATGTGCGTAAGAGCGGCCGCATTTTACGGCCGTACCGCGGGCGACTCCCGCAGCTTGTTGCTCGGTCGCGGCCGCTATAAAGCTGATTTTCCACCGGAGGGGCGAGACGAGACTAGGCGAGGCGAGAATTGGATGAAGTTGCGGACGAATTATTTCATACAAAATGCAGTAGTGGCTCAATGTGCGGCCGCTCTAAGAGGGCTTGTGATATTCCGAATTCCGATCCAACGATGCTTACGGTGATCGGTGCGGAAAACCGAAAATTATATGTAACATTTTGGACATTTCTCCTATTAGTTTCGAAAGTGCTCTCGATTCTGAGTAGAAAAAACCCGATTATATCAAGATTAAATAAAAGTCGAGTACAATTTTCCGTACAATGGCCCATTTCCTTAAATAACTTTCCACTCTAGGTCCCAGATGAGCGCTCAGTCCACTGCGTCACAGCGCTCTGGTGCGCAGCCGTGGCCGGCCACCTGGCGGTGCTGCGCGCGCTGGCCGACGCGGGCGCCATGCTCGACGCGGGCTCCGACTCGGGCTCCACGCCCGTGCGCTCCGCCTGCTTCATGACGCACCTGGATATAGTCAAGTCAGTCACGGTCTACTTATACTAGATATGCAACGGATATCCGGCCACTATCTGACCTTTCAAGCTACAATTTTGTGATCCGGCCAAATACCGAATAGTTAAGAGTAAAAGAAAGTCATCATCATAATCATCATCGTATCAGCCGAAAGACGTCCACTGCCGGACATAGGCCAACCCCAAAGAGTGCCAAAGTGACCGGTCCTGCGCCACCCGCATCCAGCGGACTCCCGCCAACTTTACCAGGTCATCAGTCGCCTTCCGGTACGCGGTCGCCACTCGAGAATCTTTAAATCCGCCCCCAAGGCCGGCCATCACTGCCACTTAAGTTTAGCGATTCGGTGAAAGAAGGTATTCACCCATATTTTTTATTCACGAACTACAAAGTAAGTAACTAATTTTTCACATTATTTAAAACACCCATGGAAAGTACTTAAGTACTTAGGCAGCAAATTTAAGTACTTAGGCTGCACAGTCACCGCCACACATACACGGGAGGAGGATATAAACATCCGCATCCAAAGCACCTTGCGGTGCAGTGCCGCCCTTCATAAAGTGTTATCGTCCAAGCTCCTCAATAGAAACACCAAACTCCGCATATATAAAACGGTCATAAGGCCAATACGTATGGATGTGAGACTTGGACGCTAACACTTAAAGAAGAAAATAAGCTCCTGGTGGCGGAGAGAAAAATTCTCCGAAAAATTTTAGGTCCGGTGAGGAGAGATGACGGAAGCTTCAGAGTCCGGAAGAACACCGAAATTGAGCATCTTGTGGCTACACCCAACATTATTGGAGAAACAAAAGCTCACCGTCTCCGCTGGCTTGGTCATGTTGAAAGGATGGAGGAAGATCGGGGTGCCAAACGGGCATATTTGGGACATCCAGTAGGGCGGCGACCCGTCGGACGTCCCAGGTATCGCTGGAACGACGTCGTCGAATTAGACCTGCGCGACCTTAAAGCCATGAACTGGAAGGAGATGGCGCAGGATCGGGTCAAGTGGCGACAACTCGTGTCGGAGGCCAAGACCCACTTTGGGTCGGTGAGCCATTGAAGATAGATAAATGGAAAGTACAGAAATATGAAAAGCATTCAATGCGCACTACGTGTATTCGCATTTTTGTATAAAAAAACTGCCTACAATGTGTAACAAGTTCCATCCTGCTTGGAACGCTCTAATAAAACATGGCCCATATAAAAACACCGATGGCCCATATGTTAACAATAATTAAATTTATCTTTCCACATTTGGTGGATTGAAACCCTATAATCACAGTTTCCATAAAAAGTGGTCCGCGAGACGAGACATAATAATAGCAACTAACGCCAGAAAAAAATAGTTTGGTCCATAAATGTACAGACACAATAACAGTAAATGTTTATTCAAATCAAATCATTTATTTCGGAAGTGTTTCCATAATTCGTTAGTAATAAAGGTCTTAAAAACTATGTTAGTAGGTATTACGAGTATATTACTATAAAGTAAAGTAAAGTAAAGTAAAAAAATATTTCAGAGTAGATACATTCACATATTATGGCCATACAAAAAAGAAGTGGCTCACACTAGGCTAAGCCTGTCCTGTGACACCACATTATAAAATCACGAGAGTGCATTATTATTATTTTTAAATACATTAAAGATAATTTAACATTAGCAGCACACACACACAGTAATGAATATATTCGATAAACAACATTGCATTTAGGTAGATTGTCTTGCATAAAAAGTTATTGCATTATATAATATTTGGAGTAGAAAAGTTAAGCTATTTCAGAATATGTGTGTGTTAGTATGTGTATGTGTGTGTGTGTGTGTGGTGAGTGTGAGTGTATATGTATGCGTATGCAGGGATGTTCAGTAGATTACTCGTAGTATGTTTTCAGTTTCTCTGTATTCCAAGCCGTTCAACCATTCTCTGATTTTAAATTTAGTCTGTCGGATGGTTAGAAGTTTAATGTCACAGGCTTTAACTGCCACGTTATACAAACGAGGATGCGCAACATCTGCGAACCGACGAGCAAAGACCGAACGCACTCTTGCCACTGGTATTGCGAAGATTCTTTCTTCTAGCATGTCTTCGTAGTCGTCAGATAATAGGACTTGTTTATGAATCTTGCAAACGGTTACTAAGATATAGAGCTTGCGGACCCTTAATACCTCAGCTTCTTTATATAGGAGTGTGGTTGGAAACTGATGTGGCTTTTTAAGCATTACTTTTAGTATTGCGCGCTGTGCTCTTTCTAGCGTGATTAGGACTGTGGTACCAGCTTATCCCCATATCGGTATGCAGTATGATATGACCGATTGGCATATTGCCAAGTAGATTGACCGCAAAAGTTCAATTTCCGCAACCTCTCTCAGTCGTTTCATCACCATGATTAACTTCCTAACTCTTCCCGATATGGCTGATATGTGGTTACCGAAGGTCAGTCTTTCGTCCAGTGCAATTCCTAGGTATTTAATGGTGGTGACTCTCGTTATGGTCTTGCAGTAGCATTGCCTAGGTCCTTCGGAACTCTCAAAGTTACACGTGTGCACTTGTATGTATTTGTGTAAATTATCTGTGGGAGCAGAAGCAGCCGTCTTGTGAAAGCATACGAATTTCGTTTTATCCGAGTTGAGAGTGAGTAAATTTTGGTTTAGCCACTTTGCAACCACTGCCATACTTTTTTCGACTTCAGCAAGCAGGCTACCCCATGAAGTACCCCTGAAGATTAAGGCGGTGTCGTCGGCATAGCATATTATCTCAGCCTTGTTTAAATCCAGTTCGCAAATATCATTTAAATAAATTAAGAATAGCGTAGGTCCGAGGATGCTACCTTGAGGTACGCCAAAAGGCACCGATTTTGTAGTACTGACACATTCTGCTACTTTTACTACTTGCGTTCTCTCATGTAAGTAGCTGCGGAACCAGTCCAGTGCAAAGCCCCTAACGCCAACGTTCTCCATTTTCTGCAGGAGGATGGAATGAGACACGGTGTCAAAGGCTTTTGCCAAATCCAAGAAAACCCCGACGCAGGCTTGCCCTATGTCGAGAGAAGATGCGACTGATCTTGTCAGGAGAGAGACCGCGTCCTCCGTGGACCTACCTCTCCTGAAACCGAACTGACCCCTATAAAGTAGATTATGTGATTCTAGAAAACCAACCAGACGCTTACTGACGACCTTTTCCAAGATTTTCGAGAAAGCGCTGAGAAGAGATATCGGCCGATAGTTAGTAGGGTCCTGTTTACTTCCTGCTTTGTGAATTGGTGTGACCATAGCCATTTTCCAGATTCTTGGAAATACTCCTGATGACAAACTTAAGTTACAAATTGAGGTCAGAGGCATTAAAATAGCAGCTTTAACTTCTTTTATTAGAGTATTTTCTATCTTGTCAATTCCTGGAGCACTGTCTGGCTTCAAGTTAGATATAATGCAGCCTATTTCGACAGGATCCGTTGGCTGCAGAAATAGCGAGTTCAATTGCAAGCTGGGTGTGACCGCTTTCGACGCTAGGTCATATTCGGTTGTGTTTGACTTTTCCAGGATTAGGTTTGCAAGTTGGCTCCCCACTCCCCACCGTCGCAAAAAAGTCATTACACGAGTTGATTGATTCCTCCGGCGAGTTCAACGTTTTTGTTAAAGCTGAGCTTGATGCGGTGCGAATATGTTATGTCCTTTATGGAGCTCCATAACTTCTTTGGGTTATTATTGTGTTTTTTCAGTTGTTGACTGTCATAGTTGTTTTTGACTTTTCTTATGAGGTCCACGTAAAAGTTTCGGTAGCGAGTGAAGATCAATTTCAGAGTTTCGTCCTGGGGAGACTTGCGATATCTTGCGTGCAGTTTGTCTTTGTGTGCCGCGCATCGAATTAGACCCGGGGTCATCCAGGGGTTTAAACTGTACCTCGAGTGGCTAACCATCTTCACGCGAGAGTGTTTTATTCTATTCGCAAGTCGTCAGTTGGGTGCCCTATTCAACCTATGCCAGTGAAATAGGAAGGGACCATCCAGGCGCGCCGCCACTGTTTAATAATTTTATTGAGCAGAAACGTCCGCTAACGAAATTCCAAATTTCGATAAAAAAAAATCGATTTCCTTGGGCCGTTTCAGAAGTAGTAATAACTTCGCGGTAGATGTCGCTACGAGCCTCCCTAAGGTGTAATTAGAAGAGTGGAAAGGATTGAAAGATTCGTCGGCACTAGCGGACCCACGGTAGCTCAATTGGCATGAGCGATGGACGGATTCCAGAGGTTGTGGGTTCAAATCCCGCTCGTGGCTAATAATTTTTCAATTTTCCACTTTGATCGAAATTTTGTCAACAACAGTGTTTTTCAAGGTTCCTGGTGGAACGAGGCGCGGACATACACCGCCCTAACCACAACGGTGGGACATGCCTCATCAACTCCGTGCAGTCGCTGCGGCTCTGCACGTATCTCATCGACCATGGGGCAGAGGTAACGGCAATAGGGGTGTACACTAAATATTAGAAAAGATGAAAAACCCAAGACATTTTCATTTCAAAGTCCAATATCTCAAAAACGGCTGAACAGATTTTCATGAAACATGGCTAAGAACACTCGGGATTAAATTATCTATGACTAAAAAAAAGCCGCATTCAAATTGGTCCATCCGTTTGGGAGCTGCGATACCAAAAACAGATACATAGATACACAGACACGTTAAACTTGCGTCGGGGGTTAAAAATGTTGTATTTTCTCTGCGTCTACGTTTATTATTATTATTAAGAGCCCTAAGTGTCCCACTGCTGGGCAAAGACCTCCCTCTTTTTCTTCCACATATCCCTGTCCTGGGCAGACTCCCAGTCTTGGTCAAAGGCGTCAAACACGTCTCGCCATCTCCTACGTGGTACACCGATACCGCGACGCCGTATTCGGTTCTGTGGGACCCACTTGATGGTAATATGGGTTAGTGTCTACTATAATTTTTCGAAAAAGAATTTAAAATGTAGTCAAATGGAGAAAAAATCAACGCAAAAGGTTAAATAACCACGAAGAGTGTCCAAAGTTTTAAGAAGAGGTATGTTCTGTCCCTTTTTCGCAAAATGCAACTTCATATGAAACGATGACGCTTGAAGATTGTGACGTTACTAATAGACGGCAACGTGCCGCGCCCCGTCGTGTTCGGCGCCGCCGTCGACCGAGCGCCCCGTAACGTGACGTCACACACTGCTTGCGTTTTCTCTCTCTAACAAGCAATATTAAAACGGTGTAGTTCCTAAATCTTTGAGATATCTGAACGGGATTTTCGTCACTAGGCATATTTTTTGCCTTCTTTCTTTTGGAGTAATAATAATTTTCGAGACTACACCCGTATTGTAGCCCATTACAATCTTACACAAATCGACCTAGTCCCAAACTAAGCAAAACTTGTACTATGGGTACTAGACGACGATAAACATACTTATAAATAAATACTTAAACACATAGAAAACATCCATGACTCAGGAACAAATATTCGTGCTCATCACACAAATAAATGCCCTTACCGGGATTCGAAACCAGGACCTCTTGCTTCGTAGGCAGGGTCAATACCAACTAGGCTAAAGCGGTCGTCAAATTCATTCAAATTTTGAATGCGACCCCTTAATTTCACGCCCAAAATACTGCGTTCCATGGCTCTTTGGCAAACCTTGAGGGCAGATTTCTGGACTTATGTCAAAGACCAAGTTTGAGCTCCGTAGGTAAGGTTTAGAAGAATACACATGTCCGTGAGGTTGCGTTTTAGTGATATCGGGAGTTTTGCGTCTACTTTAATTTCACATATTTCTAAGGTTCTACTTAGGTATAGAAAGTGCTGCTTATACGCACGCGTGCGATTTTTAACCCCCGACGCAAAGAGAGGGGTGTTATAAGTTTAATGTGTCTATCTGTGTATCTGTCTGTGGTATCGTAGCTCCCAAACGGATGGACCGATTTGAATGCGGTTTTTTTGGGTCATAGATAATTTTACCCCGAGTGTTCTTAGCCATGTTTCATAAAAATCTGTTCAGCCGTTTTTGAGATATTGGACTTTGAAATGAAAATGTCGGGGTTTTTCAACTTTTCTAATGATGAAACTAAATATTACAGTCGACCTCGCTGACTGATTGGCGTTCTATAATACAATCGGCAGACAATCCTTTCCTATCCAGGGGACCGATTTTTGACTTTCGAGCGCTCGAAAATCAAATAAAAGTAAATACGTTTGTAGTGTCAAAATGGCAGGCACTTACTTTCTACCAATAGAATTGAATACGAGTGGTCAATACCACTCGTTTTTAAATTTTCTATCGCTATTTCAAATAGCATTTCATAATTTTTGACAGTTTACGAGTGAAAGAGTCGAGCGCACTACAACATACCGTATCTGCCACAGGTGGACGCAACAGACATGCAACGCAAGACGGCACTCCACTACGCGATCCAAGAGCACCGTCTAGAAACAGCCCGTCTATTGTTAGCGCGAGGCGCCGATCCTCGCCTCACGTCCCGCGCCGGCGACGACGCACTCCGCACTGCCGCGCTGAAGGGAGCTAGCCAGGTATCATCATCATCATATCAGCCGAAAGACGTCCACTGCGGGACATAGGCCTCCCCCGGACATTGCCACAATGAACGGTCCTGCGCCACCCGCATCCAGTGGACTCCCGCGACCTTTACCAGGTCTTAAGTCCATCTTGGGGGGCCCACCCACGCTGCGCCTTCCGTGGTAGCCACTCGAGAACTTTTCCGCTCCAACGGCCATCGGTTCTACGTGCAATGTGAGCTCGGTATAGTGCTTCTTTTTTACAAGCTTTTGTTTAAATTGATCTGTTCGTTTGTTAGGGAGAGACAAATCTAGCAGGTTGTCAACGATGTCCACATACTCTGCTTCCGCGGTGGATAAAGCTACACCCGTTTTCTGCAAGCCCTGTTAATGCCCTGTTAAAATATACATCTTGTTCCCAGGTGGTAGCGCTCCTAGCGGCGCGCTTCCGCTACGGGCCGGCCCGCCTCGCTGACGCCTACGAGCTGCTCGGCGCCACACAGCTCGACGAGTTCAACGACGTGTCCACCTGCCTCGCCGCCTGGCGCCGCGCCACCGCGCTGCGCCACGCCAACCCGCAGTACGTGCCCAAGACACCGAACCAGGTCAGTTAGTGATGGCTAGTTCAACGACGTGTCCACCTGCCTCGCCGCCTGGTGCCGCGCCACCGCGCTGCGCCACGCCAACCCGCAGTACGTGCCCAAGACACCGAACCAGGTCAGTTAGTGATGGCTAGTTCAACGACGTGTCCACCTGCCTCGCCGCCTGGCGCCGCGCCACCGCGCTGCGCCACGCCAACCCGCAGTACGTGCCCAAGACACCGAACCCATCCCATCCATGGATGCCTGTGCTTGTTTCCGCGCAGTACGGTGCCCAAGATACGGTGACTTCCTTCAAAAGATCGTCCATCTTCTTGGATGAACTCCTGACTTGATAATGGTGCATCTGCGTTGATATTTCATGGAGTAAATAGAAGACGACCATAGTTCCCAGTCCCAGTGCTTGCTTACCCGCAGTATGTGACCAAGACACCGGAGCAGGTCAGTTAGTGTTGGCTAGAAGACGTCCGCGGCGAACCAATGATTCTTTAGAGCGTCTCGTCGTCCAAGACAAAGTGGAGGACACTAGATCGTGTAGTGATGTCGTGTTGGGACCAATCCTGTGTCAGTGTGCTTTTGAAAATGAAAAACCGAAATTGTCAGAGAACATCCTGACTTTCCCGCATCCGGTGACTTCTTTCAGAAGATTGTCCATGTGCCTTCTTGGATGAGCTCTTGACTTGAGCACGGTGCAGCTGCGTTGATATTTCTCAGATAGTAAATAGAAGACATCCATAGCTCCCAGTACTTGCTTCCCCGCAGTGTGACTAAGACACCGGAACAGGTCAGTGATTGTTGGCTAGAAGTTCATAGGTGCTCCTGGTAGGAAATGTAGGCACACCTTTGTTAGCATATAGCTAATTTACCAGGAAGTCTCTGTGCTTTTGCTTCCCCTGAAATACTGAAGAGGTACAGTTTTGACAATAAATGTATCTTATCTTATCTTATGTTCAGGTGAGAGAATGTCGGCTAAGAGACAGGTCCAATTTCATCCTTGCATCCCTCATTTCTTGCACCTGGTGACTCCTTTCAGAACATAGTCTATCTACCTTCTTGGATGAGCTCTTGACTTGACTTCTCCCTAGATTTAAACGAAAAACTCTTATTTCTTGTCAATGCATGTGGTGATATCGGGGGTACATCTGGACAAAGTATTATGCTGCCTCAGATTATTATGATTATAATGCTGCATTAAATCTGTTCACTGCAACAAAAAGCATACGCTAGTCTTAAGTCATAGACGCATAAGACGTAGAAGTTAAAACTAGAACAATAAGTTAATCTTTCTTTTCAGCAAGTGTATCACTATTCTTAAGTCTATAATAATGGCCCATACAAGTGTTTAAAGACTGTGTGCGGTAAGAGTCCAAAAAGACCGAGGCCCTGGCTAAAGCTAGATACAATTTATACGACATAGTTCTAAAATAATCGATCGGTTTTTAGATAACGCTAAGCAACGCCAGCCAACATTAAAAAAAATTAGAGAACCTATGACGTTGAACCTCGCACATTTAAACGTATCTACAGTACACAATGGTTGTATGATTTACTTTCGCTTCGATACGATGCTGCTAGCCCAGCAAACTCTATAAACGTTCCAATTTAAACTTTCGTGAGACATGTTGAAATTATGCTAATAATTACACGGTTCACACCAGTGATTCAAGCGACACCGCCGCGAAAACACTCATCCTGAAGAAGAACTCCCGAAGAGTTCGAAACATGTCGCCCGTAGTCACATATAATACGCGAGTTGAACCGTGTAATAGCATTATTTCTATAAACGTTGTTACAGGTGCCCCGCAAAGCGCTGCTGTTCATGCGCGAGTGGCGCACAATGGCTGAACTAGAAGCATGCGCAGCCGATGCCGACACTCTGCGCATACAGGTTATATCATTACTTTTTATTAAATTTTTTTGAAGTGAAAAGTTCTTTAGCGGCGCTGTGCACTTTTTGTGATGGGGGAAAATTGTTAAACTCGCCACAGGTCACGTGACCGTAAGATGATGGGTAGCTAGTGGTTCAGGCATGCGGCTATCAAACGGCGGTCGTGGGTTCGAATCCCGGGTCGTGCCAATGAGTTTTTCGGAACTTATGTACGGAATGTCATTTGATATTTACCGTTCGCTTTTCGGTGAAGGAAAAACATTGTGAGGAATTCTGCATATGCATACATCTGCGAAGAAATTCAAAGGTGGATGTGAAGTCTCCAGCCCATACTGGGCCAGCGTGAGGACTGCTGCCTATTCCCTCTCATGAAATGAAATGAAATGAAATAGTTTATTTGCAAGATTACGGTTACAGAGGATCTTAAAAATAATAACTAAACCAACGTAATCAACCTGCATTCAGGTGAGCAAATTTTTATGAATAAAACATACAATTTTAATTTTTTTACTTCCATGATGTCAAGACTTAAATACTAAAACTTACAGCTATTTGTTACATACCTATTATTTACTTGTCAAATACTCCTTAATACTATAAAAATTCATGCAGCTATTTTGTCAACTTGGTTTTGAAAGAAGTCATGTTTTATAATTTAATGATGTCAGGTAACTTATTGTACAGAAGTCATACACATATTATAACAGTTATTTTCATCCATGAGAGGAGGCCTCTGCCCAACAGTGGGACGTATACACGCTTTTTTATTATTGTAGATTGACTCTAGCTGTGGCTTTGAGATTTATTAGCTACTTTATTGTTATTCGAACACGATAATGATTATTTCAATTTATATTATACACTTTAACGTAAGCATGTATTTATGGACAATCTTCTAAGCATGTTAAAATACCATGGTGTAAAAAAAAACTAAGAAACTGTCACATTGTGCCTGGCTAACCGGCCAGAGTACCAAAATACGTTATTGATCGACCCTCAAAGGAATACGGCATTGCATACATTTGCAGTGTTTATTATTTCGTGGGCGGTGAGATTTACCGCCCGCGGGCGCAGCGGCAAATCCCACTTCACACCCAGGAGACACCGTAAAACTAAAATTGTGTACGCACCACGGGCGGTACTTCGTAAAGCCCCATATCGCATATTTACACAATACAAACACCTGCGATCTGGCGCATTCACGAATTCACCGCCCTAGGTACGTAATGTACTATTGCTTGTCCCTATTAATATAATTTTTAACCCCCGACGCAAAGAGAGGGGTGTTATAAGTTTAACGTCTGTCTGTGTATCTGTCTGTGGCATGGTAGCTCCCAAACGGATAAACTGATTTTCGTTTAGTTTTTTTGTGTCATAGATAATTTTATCCCGAGTGTTCTTAGCCATGTTTCATGAAAATCTGTTAAGCCGTTTTTGAGATATCGGCCTTTGAAATGAAAATGTCAGGGGTCCCTCAACTTTTCTAAGTTGTAGTTATTGTATCAGGCGCTGCTGGTGTGCTGCCGGGTCCTCGGCAAGGAACATAAGGAACATGTGTTCCGGCTCATGTACCGGTGAGTGTTCCATATATTCCCTCATTCCTCACCGAGCTGTGCTGATGAACAGACCTCGGACAGAGTGAGCCATTTTTACGTCATTAATGTCAAGTGTAGATGTTAATATAGATATGCCTCAAGATGAAATATTAAAAAGAATTCATGAATAATAATTAAACAAAAATGACAGTGCATTATGTACAAAACGAGTAAGTATTATTTATTTATTCAAATTTTTGGCATCGTTAAATAGAGTTATTGTCTATCTAAAGAGGTATGATATCATATCAGTTATATTACTTTCATATGGATATATGTAATAATATGCTTATCATTTAAAGAGGCTTGCTATACAATTAATTTGTTTTGCTAGTTATGTAAAGATCTAAATAGAATAATTTAATTCGTTATTCAATTACATCACATCTGCCATTGAATGACTACGTAGGTATGTCCATATTATGCAAACTCTTAAAACAGCTCACCCTGTCCGAGGTCTGCTGATGAAGTAGGCAGGAGTTGGCTACTAAACTACGATTGATAAACTTATCTGGGTAAAGACCAAATTCTTGGCCAGCTTAAGAGTCCGCAGTATGCTCGATTCTCCATACAAACGTAGTTACGCTCTCATTTTAAAACTACGTGTTGGATTTTAACGAAACTTTGCATGTACAATCCCATGAGGTATATCCAGGTCTGTAATTAGCAGAGCCCGTAATTTTCATGCCGATTACATCAATTTGACGTGACGCTGCATATAGGATGATCCCAAATAGTTTTATTGTAATTATTAATCATTAGTCGTCAATCATTTTAATCATGTACAAATTACTTCAAAAATAATCTATTCACACGTGGAATAATTAATAGAATGAACAGTTTTATGCTAGATGTCTCAATCACTGACAGGTAAACACCACATGCATATTACAAAAAAGGCAGTGCGAAAACTAAAATTAAAAAGTAACCATAATTGTCGAAATTCCCTAAAAAACAACCTTGAATTTAAAAGCTCATTTTCCTCAAGTTAACGGGTCTATATCATGATAGACAATTGCGTTAAAGTCCCTAAAATAAGTAAAACAAGTTATTATAAGACAACTCAGTCAAAAAAAAAAATTATACCGTAAATCAGTCTGAATACAATCGTTTTTAGTTCATCTATGACGGCAAATATGTTGCCGTTACCCATGTAAGGGTTAACACGTATTACACTTTTCGACCTTATCTCTAAGCAATAAGATAGTAGGTAGTAAGGACGTAGTACCACCTAGAATGTATACATGTTTATGATGCTGACTGTACCAAAAGTGTAATTGAAGTGAAAACTTCTTTAGCGGCGCTGTGCACTTTTTGTGATGGGGTAAAAATGTTAAACTCGCGACAGGTCACGTGACCGACAGATTCGTCAGATTGAAAATTCTTAAGACGGACACGTGACCTGATCGAAAAACTGTTACAATGTCATTGAGTTTTTACTTCTGCCGGCACTCCCTGGGTGCAACCCGGTCTTTTTATGACAGAAATTTATTACTGCCTTTGCATCTGCTCATAGTTGTAGTGATTGATTTCACTTAGATATTTATTTCGTCTTAATTCTGGACCTTGTTACAGCGGCGCCGCATACGCAGACTCGTTCCGCTACCAGCGGTGCATCGACCTGTGGACTTGGGCGCTTGAGATTCGACTTGAGAAGGACTCCATTTTGTACCCTGGTGAGGACGAAAATTTCACACTTTCCATACTTACTAATAGCACTGGGTGTTGACGCAGGTTCAGTAAATGATGTAGGCGACACAAAATTACAGATTGCCAACAGTTTATTAAACTGAGCGATTAAATTACAAGATTGATGTATCTATAAACTTGAAATTAAAATGAATGGTCGCGCGCGCACCAGCCTCGCTCGCTGGAATAATGAAAACGGGTTCATGGAGCGTGCTAACACTGGGCGTTCTAAAAAAAAGTGTACCTGAATATTTTCTTGCATTTTTTTCGGTTGTTGATACTTAAAATCGTTAAACCATAATATCGTCACATTATTAAATTATAAATTTCAAAGAATTTTCGCTCAAGGCGTTGCAAGAGAGAACTGGTTGAAATATTATTTGACCAAGTAAGTAGCGCCGATAGCTCAGTGGTTGAGTTGAGAATGCTATGTTCGAATCCTGCTCGGAGCAGTATGTTCTAACATTTTTCTCTTTTATTTGTAACTATGTAAAAAATGTTAGACCAACATATAGCAACTTTCTCTTGTTGTCATTCTGTGCCGACAAGCTAGAAGACGTAGTGACAGAGTTTCTTCGAAAAAATATTCTAAAATGGGCTCCTAGCAAACTTGGCAGATGCCCCACCATAAAATGGGGTTCCATTGTAACAAAAAGGCTAGTCTTCTAGGAGACGTGATCATGGCAACGAGCAACTAAATTGTTTGATTGGTCCATTTATATCATGTTACAGTAGTACCGCAAATAGAAGTCACGACGATGTACCCGCGCAGAAAGCATTTTTTGAAAACATTTTAACCAATCATAAGGCAGCGCGATTGCGCGGGTAAAATCTTCAACGCCCCATTGGCCGAAATTTTGCGCGCGACGCTGGCAGCTTCAGCGCTCGCCATTTTGTCCGGCGCCGTGAGCGGGAAAGCACCAGTTCACCTGTCATTGCATATTGTACCCTACGTATAGTGCAAGAAGGTCTTTATTGAAATGGTCATACGTTCGATTTCATTCGGTACATGACAGCTCTCGTCGGCGTGGACGAAGATTGCCGATGTAACTTATATTTGTGGTACTACTGTACACAGATACAGTTGTTAGTTTTATAATTGGCTCTGTATTGCTATTTATAAAGTTTAGCGAATATTTCATAGCTGTTGGAATTCCTTGTATAAATAAATAAATAAATAAATAAATAATATATTATATTTGTATGACGTCTCCGTGAGTCACCAACGGTGCTGGCTGAAAATCAGCGCTGTAGGTGTCTGACATCTCAGCATGATGCTGAGTCAGTATCCGGTTCACTGCCGCAGAGTCACACTTGTTTGATGTTTTACCTGTTTTTTTGTTTTCTTTATTGTTTAATACATGGTGTTTCCAAAATGGAGTGTGAACCGATCGAGGGCATGTTCGGTAGCGTATTGTGATTCCAAAAATGCATTTGTTTTTATTTGTTTACATTACAGTCTTTGTTTTTGTTGACATTGCTTGTGTATGACATCAAAAATGTAAGAGCTGTCACCTGCGTGTCAAAAAAACATATAGACAAAACATTTGTTTTCATAAACCCTCCCACGCTTCACCCTCGCCAGGGAATGTTGTCATACACAAGCAATGTCAACAAAAACAAATACTAATGTAAACAAAAATAATCAAAAAATAGAAAACATAAAAAACGGATATTTGGAATCGCAATCGCTACCGAATATGCCCTTGCTCGGTTCACACCGCATTTTTTATACACCCTGTCAGGGTTCGAGAATATCAAGATAATTACCAGACATCGGATTCCGTGGGGCGAAACTTCTTGACAGCTAGGGACTTCCTATATCGATAAACCCATTTATCGATACTAGTTCTAAATACTAGTGATCACACAAAGGTTTGCTTATAAAATATTTTTTTATTAAAAGAGTATTATATAATAAAATAAGAACTAAATTTTCCTCTTCTTTTTTTAAAACGTTTTTAAAAGTTTACTCGTCACAATTTATTTCTTCATGACTGTCCCATCTATTGTTGTTAAAGTAAACTACCAGAATTTTTTCCATATTTTCGGGCGTTAAGCGTCTCCGTCTTGGCTGAAAAATCCATTTCACGTGGCTAAAAGACTTTTCAATTTCTGTGGAGGTTATAGGAGCATAGCAAAATTTCATAAAGTGATCAATGGTATTTCGTTTATTTATCGGTTGTAATGTAACTTCTTCACCTTTTAATAACAAATTGTTTTTTTCCATTGTGTTGTACCCGGAGTTTTTGTAATAAACGTTTTTAAATTTATCGTATACGATTTTCCCCTTTTTGTTCAAAAATATTTTAGATAATGCAGACTGTACCTTCTTCACTATTCGCACACCAAAGTCTAGAGACAAATTTGTTGCTTGTAATTTCTTTATCGACTCTTGAATGATATTTAGATTGTCGGCAATAAATTTAAGTTCACCCTGAAGAGAAGATTTATTTAGTGCAGCCTTGGCCATTTTAACTGCTTTCCCATCTGATGCAGAAAATGTATGCAGAACTCG
Source organism: Epinotia ramella (assembly GCA_947578815.1). Taxonomy (NCBI): domain Eukaryota; kingdom Metazoa; phylum Arthropoda; class Insecta; order Lepidoptera; family Tortricidae; genus Epinotia; species Epinotia ramella. The sequence goes on from OX388221.1 coordinate 3,362,720, forward strand.
TCTTATATCTTCAAAATATTTAGCGTAATAGTTTGCTGCTTGCAACCATGTGCCCCATCTTATAATGGTTGGTTGCGGCGGTAGAGGTACATTTGGTAACATATTTTTAAATACATTGATTCTCTTGGGACACTTCAAAAATACTTTTTTGACGGATGATATCAAGTTATTAACATTTGGAAACAGATATCTAACTTTCTCAGCAACCCTATTTAATCCGTGAGCTGCACATGTTACGTGAGTCATATTTTGAAAAACTGAATCCAGTTTCTTACCCATTTTTATCATATAAGTTGCTGCGTCAGTCACCAACAATAGCACTTTTTTGAAATTATCGCTATTTGAATCACAGCACCAAAAATTTGATAGGGACGTTATATTCAAATTTGCAATAGTTTCATTATTTGTCTGCTGTAAACATTTACTTGCAATAACATACGGCCGACTTGGTGTGCTGTGAGAAAGTTTGCCAATGACAACATTTGCAATTTGGTCACCGTTAGAATTTGTAGTTTCATCTACCGACACGTAGATGTAATTGTTTCCAATTTCGTTCCTAATTTGTTGATACGTTTCATTATAAATTGGAGAAAGATATTTTTTTCTGATAGTAGATTCCGAAGGCACTGAAAACTTCCCATATCGTCCAGAAATGCAATTTTGAATAAAACCATCAAAATTTGGATTTTCTAATTGATACCACGATATATTGCAGGCCACCATGAACATAGTAAGCTCTTTGTAGAATTTATATTTTTCTTCTTGAATACTTGTATGTCTTCCGGTTTTCAAGTGCCTAGCAAGAGAATAATTTTTGCGATGAAAGGTCACTTGACATTGGCTACAGCGTAGCTTAGACCCGCGTTTAATTATTTCAGGATGCTTTTTAAGCAAGTCTTCTATTTTTTGAAGAGGCATTATTTATTTTCACTCATAAATATAAAATCTGTAATAAATAGCACGTGTTTACAAATGAGAATGACAGTGTCTGATGACATTGACAAGTATTGTTTCATAGTGAGTGTCTAAGTAGGTAAGGTACTTCTATTTAATTATCTGAAGAGGTTAAGATAATGGGTATCAACTATTTTATAATGCAATCGGTACTAGCCTTATCTATGTGTAACCTACCGATTATTTTAGACGCTATGTATGAATTTCATACTGGTCTTCAGAACAATAGTTACGAAAAACACACACAATGTTGGGGGCGGTCACTAGTATATAGAACTAGTATAAATGGGTTTATCGATATAGGAAGTCCCTAGCTGTCAAGAAGTTTCGCCCCACGGAATCCGATGTCTGATAATTACGCTTCTTGATAATTATCGGATAATTATCACCAGTATAAAAACCAATGACACTCGAGTTCACTCAACTTTCCATAATCCGAACTGATTTTTTCTTGTGCGGGGAATCCATACGGCGCGGCACGTCACGTTAACACTTCATGCGTTCGGATAGACGCAATCGCGGAAATAAACGTTCGAATATACAGTTCTTTTTTACGAGCGCAATTTTCGTTATTATCAATCGATTCGATAATTATACATGTTATTATCACGATGATTATCATGATAATTATCGGGATCCATTGTAGCAAAATAATGATAAATATCACGATAATTATCATGATAATTATCATTAATAATTATCCTTTCGAACCCTGCACCCTGTATGTGTGTCCTGTGTGTGAATGAAATGTATCTTTATTTTACTTTCTTTCTTTTCAGATACATGTCACACGGCGTGCGCGCTAACGCGACTGTTCATAGACGCACGCGGAGCCCTGCCGGCGCCGCCTCACGAGGACGTCGTGCATATCGCCGAGCTACTTATCACTGCCCTACCCGGTAACTTATCATCAGATTCAATTCAATTCAATTAATTTATTGATAAAAGCAATGTTTTACACGTCAATAAGATATACAATTAAGAAGTTTATACATGATACGATTATACTTTTTTTTTAATTTATGTCAGTTAATTAGGTACATCATTTTCAATTTTTCATGTCATCGTGCGAGAAGAATTCGCTCAACGAGTAGTAGACAGCAGAGCCTTGGTAGTTTATTATCTTATCTCCTTTATTCAATTTTCTTCTTAGACTAGGTTTTTACAATAAATATATAAAAAGTAAAATATAAAACTATACATACAAAACATAAATGGCGACCCGTTAGCCTAGTGGGTAGTGACGCTGCCTACGAAGCTGAAGGTCCTGGGTTCGAATCCCGGTAAGGGCAAGTATTTGTGTGATGAGCATGAATATTTGTTTCTGAGTCATGGAAGTTTTCTATGTATTTAGTATCCATTATATATATCGTCGTCTAGTACAGTCGCCATCAGATATTTCGGAGCGGCCAAGGTGCTCACAAATATCGGAACACGCCTCTATAGTCGACGATGAGAGACGTGTTCCGATGATTGTGAGCACTTTGGCGGCTCCGATATATCTGATGGCGACTGTACCCATAACACAAGCCTTACTGAGCTTACTATGGGACTAGGTCGATTTGTGTAAGATTGTCCCCTAATATTTATTTATTTATTATTATAGCACATAGTTGGTCTTCTGAACAACAGGGGCCGTAGACAAGGTTACAATCGACAAGCGCTAACGCCACTAGAAAATAATAAATTGTATGGAAATGACAGATGCCGACGAAACAATTTTCGTTAACATCTGTCATTTCGTAGTAGTCAAGTATTGATCGTGACGTCACAAGTATGTAATCCCTACAAATTCCATACTAACGGAGCGTTTTTGACGTTTTATAAAAATAATTTTGTCAAATACCGTATTTCCAATGCACCCCCTTAATGCGATACACCATCATTTATCACTTTACCTTAAAGCAAAGCAGATGATTACATACTTGTTTTCTTCTTCAGAGTCCCGCGAATGGCTGGTCCCTCGTCCAGTGTTCAAGAAGCAAGCGGACACGTTCGACCGCGCGCTGCGTTGTCTTGCTCACCTCCTACACCTCATGCTGGACACCATCACTACCGAAGAGGAGCGGATTCTGGTGAGTCATCATCATCATTTCCACGTTAATCACCTGACCCCGATCACCCAGAGGAATTAGCGGCAATTATTTTATATTGAACTAGGAAAAAATTATAATGTTCGGTTATGGCGCTTCGCCGGACGCTACCGCGTCACGCTCGCTTCGCTCGCTCGGCTCGCGCGCTGTAGGCTAAGAACCTAACCAGATCAGGATCAGGGCAGGGGATTAACGTGGACAACACTGCGGACATAGGGTTCCCCAAAGAGTGCCACAAACTCTCGAAGAGTCGGGAGTCGTATATATCATCGTGAAATGGTATTTAGGCTCCTCTACGCTTAGCTCGAACAAACAATGCTTGGGCAGTCGTACCTAGAGTCATTTCCTCACGGAGCGTACCTGTTTCGCTAGGCCGTTTAGGGGCGTTTGTAGGCCGAAACACGCATGTTATGGAGTAGACGAACGACCTAGTAGGTGGTAACGACAGGCCGAAACACGCATGTTATGGAGTCGACGAACGACCTAGTAGGTGGTAACGACAGGCCGAAACACGCATGTTATGGAGTAGACAAACGACCTAGTAGGTGGTAACGACAGGCCGAAATACGCATGTTATGGAGTCGACGAATGACCTAGTAGGTGGTAACGACAGGCCGAAACACGCATGTTATGGAGTCGACAAATGACCTAGTAGGTGGTAACGACAGGCCGAAACACGCATGTTATGGAGTCGACGAATGACCTAGTAGGTGGTAACGACAGGCCGAAACACGCATGTTATGGAATCGACGAATGACCTAGTAGGTGGTAACGACAGGCCGAAACACGCATGTTATGGAGTCGACGAACGACCTACTCATACTAATTTTATTTATACTTAGTCTACAAGGCATTCAAGGAATTAGATGCATTGTTAAACAACGTGCGAACAGCCAATCTGTTTGAAGGTAACTGTGCACTGCGAAATAGTCCCCTTCTTATGTGAAAATCCACTGGACCACTGGGTTCAGAAATGCTCCAAGGTTTTCAAGCTCCAACCACGTGTCTTTGTTTAGAATTTTATTTTTGTAGGGGCGTTAAAGATGTCATTGATTCATTTATAATCATATTTTGTAAAACAATATTTGACTTTATAAAACTAGATAACTTCCCCATCTTGTTTTGACTGGTAACTGTAGAGAAGTAGTGATGCCTATTTCTTCCGCAGTTCTTCCAAACTGAGCTTCAAGAACATGAGATCGGGTTATTGTTTTAATAACTCTAACAGTAAATGCAAAAAATCGACGAATTTCCAAAATTCTCAATACATCTCCCTCGAATAAAGCATAGTATTCTCGCATTTAAGATAAGAAATACTGATAGTTAATAAGCGTGAAAGAGACATATATATATCGACGCACAAACAATCGCGTAGCTTTATGTAAGTTATTTTAAAAGAAATTAATATTTAGATTTTTTCTTATAATAAGTCATCGGTTTCGTATCTTACCGCGTTTTGGGAATGTTACTGGTAATGTTGGTAACTTATATTTCATATTTCCATATGGAAACTTACCGGTAGTGGGGATATTACCGGCGTCCCATCCCTAGACTGTTGTGCTAGCCCCCCTGCTGTGGTGTTATGATCTTACTTACGCTCCCCCTAATTACGAGTATGTGATGAATAGCTAAAAGGTGACCTAATACTGGGAAAATTATTATTAATGTTGATTCGACGATCATCGTCCCGATAGTCGTTTCGGCGAATGGTTCAATAGCGAAGAGTCGACCATCATCTCAAGAGGCTCTCGCTAGATGGCTGGATCAAGGGTCAGATACAGAAGGCGGTACTCCTGGAAACTGCGCGGATAGTCAGGAGGTTCCTGTCTCTGTCGCCCTGACCGCCGGTAGCTTAGGCCCCGCCTCCTACATAGGGGAAACTAGCAGGCTCAACGAAAAAACCCTCTTGCCTTTATTAACCCTAAATCAATTAACATGTACTACACGCAAACAGTTACTTACGACACACACTTTAGCTAACTATAAACTTAGATGAATTACAACGAACAACTATCCAATATCAGGCCTATCCCACTGTCATTTTGGCGCGAAACGTTACTTATCTATTGTAAACTCCTGTGGAGGTCTAGCTAGTGCTGTACAGCGTATCAAACACAATGACGTTTCATATACGAGTACGTTTCTTTGTACGTAGTAAAAACATAATTTCATACACCCCACTTATATTTATTTTCAACTTGATTCATCATCACCATATCAGCTGAAAGATGTCGACTGCTGGACAGTGACCGGTCCTGCGCCACCCGCATCCAGCGGACTCCTGCGACCTTTACCGGGTCATCGGTCCACCCTGTGGGGGGGTCTACCCACGCCGCGCCTTCCGGTACGTGGTCGCCACTCGAGAACCTTTCCGCCCCAATGGCCATCGGTTCTACGTGCTATGTACCCGCCCACTGCCACTTAAGTTTAGCGATTCGGAGGGCTATATCGGTTACCTTGGTTCTGCTGCGGATAACCTCATTTCTGATGCGATCACGCAGATAAACTCCCAACATAGCACTCTCCAGAGTCCTTTGGGTGACTTTGAGCCTTCTTATGAGGCCCATAGTAAGCGACCACGTTTCAGTGCCATATGTCATCACTGGCAACACACACTGGTCAAAGACTCTCGTCTTGAGACACTGCGGAATATTGGACGAAAAAATGTGCCGAAGCTTCCCGAACGCTGCCCAGCCGAGTCGGATTCTACGATTGACCTCTTTCTCGAAGTTGGACCTACCTAACTGGATAGTCTGTCCTAGATATACATAATCGTCTACAACTTCGAGCGTTAAGTGTCCGATTGTATTGGGAGTTGGTACGACATGGGCATTTGACATGATGTTCGTCTTATCCATGTTCATTCTTAGACCAACTCGCTCGGAAGCTTTACTGAGGTCATCGAGCATCGTACTTAAGTCCTCCATGGTCTCAGCCAAGACTACTATATCGTCAGCAAATCGAAGGTGAGTGATGTACTCGCCGTTGATGTTGATGCTTAGCCCTCTCCAGTCCAGAGTCCTGAAAACGTCCGCCAGTGTAACGGTGAACAGTAACATCTCCTTGCCTGACTCACCGCTGCAGTAGAATAGGTTTCGAGGTCCGGACTGACATAGTGGCGTTCTCGTACAAACACTTCAGCACTTCGATACAGCGATAGTCAACTTGAGGCTTGTCGGCAGGTGTAACCTAGTCTCCTCCCATAACCCCATCCATCCAACATTCTACCCAATAAACCATGACCTTCGTTTCCATCGCAGCACAGTGTTGCAATAGTATTCTTTCTTAATCATAACAGCAAAGTCTTTGCACCTGGCGGGGACCATTACCGTTTGTATCATGTTCTGCGCTTGGAGATGTTATCCGCCATGTGTATCCCTCGCTTTAGATGATTGTTGTCTTAAAAGGCCTCTGCGGTATTGGCTTCGGCCCCACGCTTGGTTCCGTTCGGGCTCATGGTTCTATGGCAAAGACAATAATAATATGAGCGAAAGCGAACGATCTCAGATATTCTTTATTCTACCGCCCTGTATAAGTAATGTTCGACTGTTCCCCAGGCGGCTCGGCGAATTCGTCTCGTGGTCGAGCTGGACCTGATGTCGGCGCACACAGCCGACACGCTGCTGCACCTGTCCGTGTCGCGGCTCACCGTCATCCGCTCCTCCTACTGCGGCGAGGAGGCCGGCGCGCTGTTCCCGAGTGTCGAGCTAGCGAGGGCTCTATTGGCAGCAGGTAAGTGGTCGACCACACGCTGCTGCACCTGTCCGTGTCGCGGCTCACCGTCATCCGCTCCTCCTACTGCGGCGAGGAGGCCGGCGCGCTGTTCCCGAGTGTCGAGCTAGCGAGGGCTCTATTGGCAGCAGGTAAGTGGTCGACCGCACGCTGCTGCACCTGTCCGTGTCGCGGCTCACCGTCATCCGCTCCTCCTACTGCGGCGAGGAGGCCGGCGCGCTGTTCCCGAGTGTCGAGCTAGCGAGGGCTCTATTGGCAGCAGGTAAGTGGTCGACCACACGCTGCTGCACCTGTCCGTGTCGCGGCTCACCGTCATCCGCTCCTCCTACTGCGGCGAGGAGGCCGGCGCGCTGTTCCCGAGTGTCGAGCTAGCGAGGGCTCTATTGGCAGCAGGTAAGTGGTCGACCACACGCTGCTGCACCTGTCCGTGTCGCGGCTCACCGTCATCCGCTCCTCCTACTGCGGCGAGGAGGCCGGCGCGCTGTTCCCGAGTGTCGAGCTAGCGAGGGCTCTATTGGCAGCAGGTAAGTGGTCGACCACACGCTGCTGCACCTGTCCGTGTCGCGGCTCACCGTCATCCGCTCCTCCTACTGCGGCGAGGAGGCCGGCGCGCTGTTCCCGAGTGTCGAGCTAGCGAGGGCTCTATTGGCAGCAGGTAAACTTTAATTATGTCTTTTTTATACAATGCTGTTCAGTGATTAACAGAGCAGAGCCTAAGATGAAGCTCACTGGTTCAGTAATAGCCTATTCGTGTATAAATCGATACACGAGAGGTCTCTTTGCTATCGAATTCCTTCATAATTCTACTAAATCATCTGTGCTCTTTTCGGAATGTTGAAATTCCGGAATAATGATGCTTTCGGGCACTTAATCCTCGGAACTTTCGTGTGCCACCGTATTACAATTTCCGACAGCCACCTATCTTTCTAGGAGCGGATCCTGTAAGGCGCAACACGGCGCGCTGCACGGCGCTCCACGTGGCAGTCCTCCCATACAACTTCAGCGCCGTGCTCGTGGACGTTCTGCTCGCGGGCGGCGCCCACCTCGACCAGCCCAACAAGTTCGGCGACTCGGCGCGCGAGCTGCTCGCGCTCAACGCCGCCTCGACCGTGTGTCCGCTGCAGCACGTGTCGCTCGCGTGCCTGGCGGCGCGCGCGCTGCTGCGGCACAGGCCGCGCATCACGCTCGAGCCGCCGGCGTTGCCCGAGTCGCTCACCGCCTTCCTGGACTTGCATCGTCCTTAAATCCTGCGATGCCACGTTTTCCACTTTTGAGATTGATACGTTTTCTGTTGTCACTTTTCAGCGATGTCACGCGATCAGGCACTTGGAGCTCCATTATGTTGGTCACGGTTTATTGTGTTACGAACACTATTACAACTTATCGCTGTAAAAGGCCATTTACATGGTACATCAACTCGTATGCGATTTTGATTACATTGCGGGCTGCGGGCTAGCGGAATACGACGCATTCAATCAAACCCTGCAATGTAATAAAACTCGCATGCGAGTTGTTGCCCCATGTACGAGTAAATTGCCCTTTAGTCGCTTCGACTAGCCCAACGAGTGCGACGCGGCGCACGCCCTTCTCTGTAAATTTTGATCAAGTTTCAGTTGTGTCACGCGACTTGGGCTATCCATTGCGTCATATGACATTTCGTTTGTGCCACTTACAAAATTTCAATTATATCACACGGCATTTATCTCTTTCCATAATGTCATATAAAATTTCCTTTGAGCCGCGCACACAACGGGCGTTGTATCACGCGGTATTGAAGAGTTTGGATTTCCATTGTGTCGCATGGAATTTAACTGTGTTACAATATTCCAGCTGTGACACTTATCTTGTCAATCCGAACTGGGCAGGGCACAGCAGAAACTTATCGCTACCGAAAGCCATATATTTTTGGGCCACGCGGCGTTCCTGACTTGCATCGCGCTTACAGTCACAAATTCCTAGTCACGTAACGTATTTTTCATTCATCATCATTACTTAAGAGCCATGCTCTTGTCGGTGGAGTAACCGCCACTTTTTTCTGTCCATTGCCAGCCTCTTGGCTTCCTCATATGACTCGACATCTGCTTTATCTTTTATTTGGCTAAAATATATTAGCCTAGGCATGGCCTCCCAACTAGAACAACGTATAATTGATACTAAAAAGAACTCATAGATGGCGACACAGGAACCGAGCGAAACATTTGAACCAGTAATCGTGAAGATAGAATGATTTTTACACCTTAATAAATTCAACGTACCTTAATTATATCACAATCATACTTCCGCACATACAATAAAGGTATATTTTATAAGTTTAGTAAATGCAATAAAATTGATACTAAATCCATGTAACTCGTACTATACGAGTGAGCTTTCAAGCTTGCTACGTATTATTTATTTATTTATTATTGGGTACTGTCACCAGATGGCGCCATCACGGGTCGCGAAAGTTCTATGGAACCACAGGCTCTAAGAATTTGGTTATGTATATTTTTGTGTGATGTGTAATATTGTCTCTAAAATACTACTTTTATATCGAAAAAATCAAAAATACTCTATTTGTTGTCCGGGAAGTCAACGCCATCTGGTGATATCTCAATGTATTACTAAAGGCTGCCAGCGTCATAGCCGTGGTAGCTCGGATACTGCATCTACTGGTGTAGCTACGGGACTAAAAGTGTATACAGAATTGCCTACATTAGGACGGTACGCTTTTGCTCTATGAGATTGGGTATCTGTACTTGTATTCTTGAATCTGTGGCCTAGGCCTTTCTCTGCCTCTCTTGCCTTAAATTTGACCCTCCAGGATGTTTAGGAAGAAACTGTCGTGCCGTATCAGGTGGTCCACCATCTTGCCTCTCCTATTTCTAATACATCCTAGCAAACATCTTTTCTCATCTTTTTTCACTATGTCACGAGAAATTGCAGCGTTTTCAACAAGCTTCATGTCGTTCTGATTAAGCCGCTAGTTTTTTCACTGCGTTCAGCTCCAAGATCTGCATCGCGTTTGTTCCATTGTGTAACGTGACGTTTACACTGATCCTCTACCATATTTTCCATTGTACACGTAATTCTTTCCACTGTGTAACCTGCGCATGGTGATAGCATCTATAGGAGATTATACTTGATGTCTGTTTAGACTTTCTCGCGCACTAAGGCCGCTAAATGTACCTATGCTATGCGTCTAAATTTACCCCAATCAACGGGGAATTATTTATGCAACGCATTATTGACGTCTAGAAAAAAATTACGGCAGAATAGTCGAGATCAGCTCCGTTGATTGGTCTAATTGTGATATTTTAGAAAAAAATCTCGTTATAAGAGACTGAAATTGATCAAGTTATAACGTTTAGATATAACTGTAGATTTTAAAATTATAATTTATTTAATTACTTAGCGATCTCCAAATCACCACATTCGTGATACTATGTATATAATTTATTTGCAAAAAAGAACGAATAACGACGGATTCTGAAAAATCTGATGCTTAACCTTTTCAACGCACAGCGAAGCAAAGAGAAAGGTTACAACCACACGCCAAGTCAACAAGACATTTAGTGCTGAGTTAAACCTTATTTAAATGCAAGAAGGTTGCTCTTGCGCTGGGCTCCTTGACTGACTAATCCGTCATTGGCGTTGAAAAGGTTAAAATTACCAGAACCTTTAAAATGCCAATCTAGCTGGTCCCTCTCGCACTATACTTCCTTGTAAGGGACAAGTACAGGCATGCTAGCTAGGCAGCCAACGTGCTAGATTTTCTAAATACTTCAAAGAAATATTTTTGAGAACAATCTAGATATTGACTGTGGTGTTTTGGCGAGCGCTAGTTATAAACTTGTAACTTGTAGATCCGCCTTAGCGGTCTAAAATGACCGGCCATACCCTGAATGTATTAACTTCTGTATGCTGTATCAATAGCATATGCTCACATGAGGGACAATTATGTTCAAGTAAAAATACTATATGTAACTTCATAAGAGTCTGTATGGAAAGAGAAGCGTCGTGGCTAAAAGGGGAACTAACTTTATGATTACATGGCAATATAATCTAGCCATCCCGGCTAGTACACTAATCGGCCATATATTTACGTTCCGACGTGTAACCTTATGTATGTGTCAATTTTTACGTTACTTAGCTAGCACGGTAATGACGTGACGTATATTTATGGCCTGGCGTAAATTATATGTAGCCAAAAAGGAGTGAAAATATATTTCATTCGTTCATTTGTCGTCATGGTTACGATCAGAGCCCGTTTTCATGCCGATGACATCAATTTGACGTCACGCTGCATATAGGATGATTCCAAATAGTTTTATTGTAATTATTAATCATTAGTCGTCAATCATTTTAATCATGTAGAAATTACTTCAAAAGTAATCTATTCACACGTGGAACAGTTAATAGGTACCTGAGCCCCACTCCGAGTCGCACGTGGCCGTTTTTTTTGTATTTTTTGTTTTAGCGGCAACAGAAATTCATCATCTGTGAAAATTTCGACTGTCTAACTATCACGGTTCATGAGATACATCCTGGTGACAAACGGACAAACGGACAGACAAGACAGCGGAGCCTTAGTAATAGGGTCCCGTTTTTACCCTTTGGGTACGGAACCCTAAAAAGTGGTAGATACGTTGGTTATACGAAATTCCGTGTTTCAAAATGGCCACCAAATCTGACAGCTGAGACACGTTTCCATTGACGGTGCGAAACTGAGGCAAGCTGAAGCAATTGACTCAGTTTTAGTGTGCCTCTTTTGGAGCGCTTCTAACCTATCTAGCCCTTTTTACATTACATCATCGTTCACATGACTAGCACGCCCTCAAATCCTACGAAGCATCTCTTTCCACACTGACTAAAGAGGCATCCCCACAGGCGAGCATGTCAGTCCAACTGCAGTCCGCCCTGTGATTTCGGCCCGTCTGGACAGTCAGGGCAGGGCATCCCTTAACCTTCCTTGGCATGACTATGCTCGCCCGTGGGTTTGCGTCTTAACACTTTCATCGCCAGGAACCCGCCTGGCGGGCGCCTACGCCGTAGTCGCGGGGAACACCGCGGAATCGGCTACGAGAGCAGCGATTCGCGGCAGAGAATTTGTTAATATTGATGTAAAACTAGATGTTTCATACTCTATGGTCATTATAATTGTTGATATTATATGACGTATTGATGATTGTTGAATGTTGTTTACACTGTAATTAAGTAATTAATCATACCAATACTCACAGTGAATCTAAACTAATTACACTTGATTAATGGCCGGTTCCAGATTTCCCGTAGAAAATGTGTCAAAATGTAACTGTTGGTAAGGAAAACTATCGGTGGATTGATTATTGGAACCGGCCATAAGTCGTCTTTTCCTGAAAACTGCCTATGACACGAGGTCATTCCATAAGTGTTTCTTTTGCCAATATTTTGGCACAGAACCCTAACCCCCTTATTCATAAAACTCTGTTAACTAATGTGTATTCTGTCCCTTTCCCACAAACACTTATGTCAAAGTGACAGATTAAAGAATTTAACGGCACTTTGGCTAAAATACAGTTTGTGATAAAGTAACTAGACCCATTATAGTTAACAAAGGTTTGTTAACTTTTATGAACAAGGGGGGTATGGCTGTAAATTCGTTTGGAAGCTACAACGCCACAGACAAAATAAAATATTCAACTAAATGTAAACTCTTAATACTTCAGACTTTACTTTCACCCCTTTGCCATATATTGATGTTCTGAATGTTAGTCTAAGGTAATAGGTACTGTCAGGCAAAAATATGTATCGATTTAATCCTCTCATAAATATCTAACCTTAATCCGCTGACATAAGAGTGATGGGACATATTTATGAGTAAGTTGTATGCACACATATTTTTAAACTTGACGGTACCATACGTAGTACCATGTAAATTTACACCCTGTAATGGTAGCTATAACTATAGATCAATGTTCTACACACGATGTTCTGACCTGTATAACAACACAATCTATTCACCGTCTATGTCATTATATATGAATAAATAAAACTGCATGTTACTAGTTACTAATATCGTTTTATTTCTATTAAATTCGTCAAATATATCTATTGATAATTACTATGACATAGTTGGTATAAATTATTGTTGGGTTTTGACGTATTTAGCCCGTCAAAATATACAAAACAGTTAAAAACAAGAATTGCCCCTACATTAGTTGTCCAAAGAGCTGTAACTGGGAAATTTTTAGAATTTTTGTCTGTTTATTTGTACGCGCATCACGTGAAAACGGCTGAACGGATTTTGATGCAAACTTTACTAATCTGTCGAGAAAATTCCCGGCCAACATATAGGCTATAAAAATTATAAAGATTACGCTTACTGACACATACCGAATTCCTCGCGGGCGGAGCCGCGGGCACAGCTAGTATAGAATATGTTGCTTGATGTGACATTTAATACCTGAGTTAACCGTCGATTTATTAGTAGTATTTTAGACATGTCTCACGAAATATTAAATTCGGGAATAGAATATATTATTCTAAAATGGCAACATTTCTCGTGCTATTTCGCTACCACACCATAGTGTGAGCGACGTAGCGTGAGAAAAGTTGCCATTTAGAATATATTATTTATTGGTGCGGCTTATACGTAATAGTAAGTTGTGTAAAAAGTCATATATTTTGTAACATATTTTTATGCCGACCACCCATTCGCCAGAATTTGTGATGAAAATAATCCCTTCAAATAGTGCAAGATGTACTTATGGACCAAAATATGGGTACATTTAGTATGATAATTAAACACAAGTATACCCAATTTAAGATATACTGAACATATAATATATTCAGGCATTGCCCCGCTCTAGCCAACTAAGATATCGGAACACGCTGCTCGGTCGACAAATATCTCAACGCATTTTTCCCTTTTATTTGAAATGTATACCCTCAAATAATATGAAGAGTCCCCAGAACGCCTGAATCTCCATACAAACATAGTTTGGTTCACATTTTAAAACTCTGTTTACACAAAGGGATCCTTCCATAACTATCATTACTGGAAAAACTTTTTCTGTCCTATTTTTGTTATAATTTCTAGCAACGGATACTAGCTACCGACCTAGATATGGCGGATCCTATTGCGTATACAAAAGATTCATGATTCCAGCATCCCATTTTAAAATGAGCGCCAAAATACGTTTGTGTGTGGAATCGATTTGTATCGCATCTTAATCGACTTCAGTTCCTAATCACCACGTCTCAACTTGCAACCTCCCCCCTTCCCCTAAAGCCTTCACCTCCCCCTTCCCTACGATTTCCCCTAAAGCCTCCCTCACGTTATCGGGCATGTTTTTAGAGTTGCCCGAGATGAAGATATAGGCGTTCTCTCTCAGTATTAGGGAGCGGATGGCCGAGCTGTGTTCTGCGATCTTGTGTTGGACGTATCTGAAAACAGAATTGATAAAACATTATAGGCGCATCTAGACAGTCCTGCAGGGCACCCTCTTGCAATCGGGGACTTATCTCGGTATTAATAAATAATGCAACATCTTCAACTCGTGATATCAGCCGAAAGACGTCCACTTCTGGACAAAGGCCTCCACCAAAGAGCGCCACAATGGACGGGCCTGCGCCATCTGCATCCAGTGGACTTCCGCGACCTTTACCAGGTCATCAGTCCACCTTGTAGAGCTGGGCTTTTTTTCCCGTAAGCGTTTTCACAAACGGTTTCTCGTACAATAACGGAATAACAGTTTGTGGCTAGAAACACAAACTGTTTTTATAAAAACGATCGAACGGTCACACGCAACGGTTGCAATGCAAAACGTGAAAACGTAACTCGAACACTGTAAACTGTTTCATCCGTTTTTTCGTTTCACTTCGTTTGGCGACCGGCGACGGCGCCAACGCACGGAGAAACTAGTTATTTTTTAAATTGTTTTTCAAAACAGTTTTGTGAGAGAAAAACAGGTTACGTTTCGTTTCACGGAAAAGTCGAAACGACCCAGCTCTACCACCTTGGGGTCTAGCCACACTGCGCTTTCCGGCACGTGGTCGCCACTCAAAAATCTTTCCGCCACAACGTCCTTCGGTTACGTGCAATGTGTCCACTGCGATTCGGAGGGCTATGTTGGTTACCGCAGTTCTGCAGTCGATAGCCTCATTTCTGCACGTCTCTCTTATTAGACAACTTAGAAAGAGACGGATAGTGCGCGAGAGCTCGCGCGCCGTCTTGTGCAGAGAAACTCCGAGCAGAGATACAGCTAATGAGGTCTTCGGAACAGACTCACTCAACAAAAGTAATGCCAACACGTTGCTAAGTCTGCTACAATTACACTGTCGTTCATGCTTAACCCTTAATTTGGCAGAGGAAAAACAAATCAAAAATTATATATTGCTATGTTTGTTCGCCTTCATAGCGGTCCAATACATCATGGAAAAATATGAAAAAAATCTTTTTGTTGTATTTTTTTGTAAAACAGCATGTATGGCAGAGCATACATTGCCAAATGAAGGAAACGACTTTTACAAAAAATAAATTTATGTTTTTGTGTGAAACTGTAAGATTTTATTTATCAAATTGCACAAAACAAAACTAACAAAAATTATAAATCTCCTCTCAAGACAAAAAAACAAAAATTCTAACAAAAAAAACATGATAATGTTTTTCTTTCAAAATACAGGGTCTAACAAAAACATTCAAAACAAAACAATTTTTTTTTTATTGTTAGTTTTTGTTCAGTGTCATGGTCACTCTTTTGAATGGTATTTTAAATGTCAATGTCTATTATTTTTGCCAGCTACAAAACACAAGCGACCATTACTTTTCATACACTGTGGTAAATTTCGAACAAATTTTTTTAACAAAATTTGGCAGTGTATGACACGTCATACAGGTTAGTTAGGCCATGCTTTCTTACGACTTTGGCAGTGTATGTCACGTCATACAGCGAGTTTGAACTGAAATTTCTGTGAGTAGTTCAGTGAGTTACTGAAATTAAGTAATGCAGTTCGATGAACAATATATTACAGCTTTATGAATTAACAAATAAAACAGCATGTTTCATAGAAAAGATAAGAGAAAAACACAATTATTTACCTTTGAAAGCACAACACTGTTCCGCCGCCACCTTAGAGTATATACCTACAGAGGCGACGTAAGTGTCGCCACAATGAGGGACGGCAACAAAGTAGATGATTCCCGTGGGGTGGCCATGTAACTAAAAATTACCCCATCGCTTCCATATGTTTATTTTAAATAATGCGCTTTTATTGTAAGTAGTTTTTACTGAAGCTTTACACACATTCACTGCCTAGCAGGCGCTCTGTTCGCAACCACTAGTAATATTCAGCTTAATAACATGAAATATGATTCTAGTAACAGAACATGACATGTAGGTAATTAATAGTCCTTGTGCAAGCGGCTTACCTGGTAGTTTCTTATCAGCACAGTTATGACAGGACGCCCGCGAGCTGTGTTGCGGCGAGGTAGACTATCCGTCTCTTTCTAATCGTTCTAACTAGAAAGAGACGGACAGTCTACCTCGCCGCGACACAGCTCGCGGGGCGTCCTGTGATAGCCGTGCTGATCCACTTAATTATTATAAAGCGTGAATCACACTGGCGCGGCCTGCGGTGGCGGTTCATAGTAAACTTGACAGTTAGTGTCAAATTTACTATTGACCGCCACCGCAGGCCGCGCCTGTCTGTGAGAGGCTTAAAGTCTCTCACAGACTGGCGCGGCCTGGCCGCGGCGATCTATGGTAAACTTGTCATTAGCTGTAAAATTTACTATTGACCGCGATGCAGGCTTAAGGCGGGAAAAATAATGACACTAAATACCGAAATGAGACACAACCATATTAAAAAACATTTACTATTCAAATATTCAAATTATTACAGATTAATGATAAAGAGCTCTGCTCGGGTAAAAATATGCTGAGAACGATTTTTCCCAGATATGAGACCTAGCTAGATCGATTTTTTTTATGAGGCACAGCGTGGGAGGCCCCCTACAAGGTTGACTGATGACCTGGCAAAGGTCGCGGGAGTCCGCTGGATGCGGATGGCGCAGGACCGGCCATTTCGGCTGACATGATGATGAGATAGATTTTTCGCCCCCATAAACCCCTATACTGCAAATGCCATCAAAATCGTAAGAACTGTTTTCGAGAATGCGATCACAAATATATATATGTAGCCTTAACCCAAATACTACGCGCACGCGCATCCTCATTTAGTGGAAACCTAGAAAAAAAACATATTATTTTACATAAAATTTTTCAAGCAAAGGGCTTATAGAAAATTATGATTCATTCTAAACCGTCGATCGTCTTTACTTATTACTAGCTGTCCACGCGTCTCCTCTCCACCCGCGTAGTAGAAAGAACACAAGCGGAGGCGCAGATGCAGGATTAAATAAAGCCAGATGAAAGAATTTTTGAAATCGGATGAACAGTCCGAGATTACTCGCTACATAAAAGCTTATCTTTACTATGACTACAGAGTAATTATACGTATATAAGAATATATCCCATCCATTATATACGAATGTTATGTAATAACAAGTACGAGAATTTTGTTAGAGTATAAATTACCCGAGAAATCGGGTATTTTTAAGTAGTATTGGCTGGTATCCCTAAAATGATTGCAAAGAAGCTAAATCGAGAAGACATTCTAACACCTCTCGCAGCTTACCATAAACAATCTACGTAATTTGGGCGGATAATTTGTCAACAAATATTTTCTTGTACAATGTAAACAATGATGTTATTTCTATTGTAATCGTCAAATTTTACAAGATTTTGAGCGTAATGTAATTTTACCATGCTATTTTTACGTATTGCGTATACAGAAAAGTGAAAGATGTTCTACTTACGTGTGAAAGGTTATATTTTCATCACATTGTTCCGACCGGCTTTTACAGCCAAGCACGCAACAATTAACCATTTTCTTGGCACAGACGGAACACGAGATACCTTATCGTGCGTAAATTACTTTTAGGACACTATTTTATTCACAATAATATTAAATATTTCGGATTCGTATGCAGCCACGCGCGAGCATTGACAGCATTGTATGCCACAACTGTTGTGCCAAATAGAAAAAAAGTGGAACTATGACAAGGATAACGAATGATATATCTCTGTCTGTCACACTTATCGAGATTTGTATGCTACCAGCTCGCTCGCACGTGGTATTATTATTACCATAGCCTGTCCATACTAAATTATAGGTTCATGGCCGCCACGACATTTTGTTGACATTTGATTTTCGATGTTGCCAGAGTAATGAATTATTTTTCACCTATTTCGGGAGTAGGTAATGTTGCTACCATAAAAAAATAAAATGAATTAAAAATCTTGTCATAAATTTAGTCGTTAGATTTTTTTGAAGTGCTAGTATGACACGTCATACAGTGCCAAATTAAGGGTTAATGTTTAGATAATAATATATTGTTGTTTCCTTTATGTTGGCATTGTTGTGTGTCCATTTGTAAAATCTCTGGTTGTGTTGCCTTCCGTTTCTTCACTATATGGACTCTGCGGAAGACCAGCGCTGCCTGGCAAAGCCAGCATCATGCTGAGCGGGGTCCATTTCGTGACACTTTTTTTGTCTTTGCCGTGTGTGTTTGTATTTAAGTAATGCCGTCACGAATAACCCGTCCGACCTCAAAGACGACAAATACATTGAGCAGGAGCGGAGGGCACTGTCGGTCCGGGCCAATATGATAGCTCGTAAGTTTGCACGCTGTTCAAGGGAGGTGAAACTTACGTTATTTCGAGCTAACTGTACCTCCCTGTACTCGTGCGGCTTATGGCGTGATTATACCAAACGGGCCTACGGGTCCCTCCGCGTCCAGTACAACAACGCGTTCCGGGTGGTGGTGGGGCTGCCGCGCTTCTGTAGCGCATCAGGGATGTTTGCAGAAGCTAGGGTGGATTGCTTCTATGCCACCCTGCGCAAGAGAGCTGCATCCCTGGTGAGTCGGGTGCGCGCCAGCCCCAACACCATAGATATGATAGGGGACAGATTGGACTGCCCCTACTTGCTTCATTGTAGTCGGTTACATGCGCCGTACTCAATAAAGCCAAAGGCCTAATGTTCTTTTAATTTGGTATTCTAACTACTAACATAGTCTCTTTTTAAGGATAATAGTTACTAACAAAAACTGGATCTTGTTATCTGAGTAAATAAATGAATTGAATTGAATAAATATTTTGAATTTGAATTCGAAAAGTTTAATAAAAAACTCACATTTTCTCCTCCTGGTCCCTCGAAAAAGCGCAATAGAGCGTGATGCTCCCCTCCTCTGCCCACTGTTCCAACTCCTCTCGGCAGTGGAAGTCCCTCTCCCGGTACCGACAGCCGAAGAAAACGTGGATCTTGTGTTTGTCGGCCATGTTGAGGTGTGTCCGGTGCTGTATGAGACTGCGGAACGGGGCGAGTCCCGTGCCGGGCCCGATTAGGATCAGCGGGGTAGACTGAAATGAGAAAAATGAAGGAATATCATGAGACCATCACACAATCACGCGTTTTAAGGATTGCTGGCTATCGAATTTAAACTTTCGTGAGACATGTTGTTTCGTGTCACCTGCCGCAAACTCACTCAACTACTCCAGCGCTAGACTGCCCCCCTTCCCCCCGCCCTGTCGGCGCGTACGTCACGCGCCGCTCGGCGTTCGGAGCGAGCGCGGGCAGTGATACAAGCGACACCGCCGCGAAAACACTCATCCTGAAGAAGAACTCCCGAAGAGTTCGAAACATGTCGCCCGTAGTGACATAGAATACGTGAGTTGAATCGTGTAATTGTTAGTATTGCTGGCTATGTTTAAAATTGACTCTCAGCACGGCTATCGCGCGACGGCGCGCGACTCTCGATTTTTCTCGAACTATCCGTCTCTCTCTTATATGAACACTTAGAACAAGAGGTATAGTACGAGAAAAATCGTGAGAGCTCGCGCGCCGTCGCGTGATAGCCGAGCTGCACGTCTATTATGAGACGGCCGCGACATACTCTCGATTTTTCTCGCACTATCCGTCTCTCTTATTAGAACACTTAGAACAAGAGGTATAAAGGTTGTCTGGAAGAGATCGCTCTTTAGCGATAAGACCGCCTGTTGTTAACATCTATTTTTTATAAGTTGTTATGTCTTTTGGTTTCATGTTTTACGGTGTGCAATAAAGAGTATTTGTATTGTATTGTATAGTGCGAGAAAAATCGAGAGTATGTCGCGGCTGTCTCGGGAAAAGCTTGCCGAAGATGGAGCTGGATGGTGCAAACGCGTTGTGGACGGCAGAGCGTTGTGCGATGGAACCCGGTTTGAGACACTAGCAAATAGAAGGTTGCGTAGACAAAAAAGAACTTTTCTCAAAAATGGCCCGCAAAGTGAACATAACTCGCTACATATTGGAAGGTAAAGTGTATAGTTTAAGGTCTGACCTAAATTAAAAAATAAAAAACATTGCAGGCCGCCTGGAATGTTAATATAAATTCCTTTATTTGTCGAGTACCAAATTTTTTTAAAGTAGAAATGGCATATAAAAGACGGCACAGTTCGTATTCAGCCAATTCAACTCGTATTTTTCTGTTGCAAACACGACGTTTTTGTACGTGTCTGAAATAGTTTGCGTTTTTTTGGTGGAAAAATACACTTGCGATTCTGTTTAAAAAAAAAACGGCGGGAAATCGTAAATATTTTGACATATAAATTTAGTATTTTTATTCCCCCATTTTTGAGAAAAGCACTATATTAGCCTCAGCCGGAATGGCAATTGCAGGCTTCGTATTATAATTAATACTCAGCCTGCAATTGCCTCCTTCCCGGCCACGGTAATAATGTACTATTATTTCCGACACAGTTCGAAGTTTCATTCCGCTCTGTATTGTATGGTGGGCCTTTAGGAGGGTATTTTGTGGTTTATTTACAGGTTGTATCAAACATGGGGTGCGAACCCACCAAGGGCATATTCGGTAGCGCATTGCGATTACAAATGTTTCTATGTTTTTTTTTTTATTATATACATTGATATTTTCCGCGAGGGCAAGGGTGGGAGGGTTTATTTAATTTTCAACCGCTGCGCGCAAAGCTGTGTTATGAAAACAAATGTTTTGTGTATGTTTTTTTGACACGCAGGTGACAGCTTTTACGTTTTTGATGGCATACACTAGCAATGTCAACAAAAACAAAGAAAGACTCTAATGTAAACAAAAACAAATCATTTTTTTTTAAATAAACAAATGCATTTTTGGAATCGAATGAAATTTGGTATGGAGTATGATACTTTGAATCTCGGAGAACCGACACCGACATCAGGATAATTTTTATCCCGGAAATCATCCCCTGAGGGGGTGAAATGGGGGATGAAAGTTTGTATGGAGTTACGATATAAACGAGTTCCACACGGACGGAGTCGCGGGCAGAAGCTAGTCATCATCCGCTTAGCGTTATTCCCGGTTGTGCCCTAAAAGAGCCCGGGGTCCGCTTACACCTAATCCCAAGATTTGGCACAGGCAAGTTTTACAAAAGCGACTGCCATCTGACCTCCCATCCAGAGGGACAACTAGACTTATTGGGATGAGCCGGTTTCCTGACGATGTCTTCATTCACCGAAAAACTAACGGTAAATATTCCGTACATAAGTTCCGAAAACATAGGTACGGGCGGGCAGAATATTATTTGATATGGTTATTTACCTTGTCTTTAGGAAACTTGATAGTGCCTTTATTGATCCAAGCATATACCTTGTCTCCTACTTTCAGGTCTTTTAGCCAATTGGAGGCCAAACCTAACCGCGGTTTCTTTAGCTTGCTGTAGTACTTGACCACAGCTAACAGCAAGTCTATCTGAAACAAAAGATTTACATCTTTGGATAGGTAGGTTTTACAAGCGTCTGGTTGATGTAACTGGTGACCGAAGAGCTGGCGGCGAATTAAATGTAAGAGAAATATCAAAAAGAACGCCGACGTCTCGAACAGTTGTTACGCCGAGTTATGACTTCCGATCTCATATATTGGGCAAGCTTCACCGAACGAGTATAGGACGTAAAACGCAGCATTGGAATGCAGCTTATTCGATGTTCCATTGTAAGACTGAATCTATGTCCTCCTATATTGCTTCGCAATCTGCCATTTGCTGGACACCATGCATAAGTTTAAGGTCATCTGCGTAAAGAAGACACGTGGTGTGTTTGAGTACTGAGTTAAGGTCATTGACCATAACGCCAAATAAGAGTGGTCCGAGGATAGATCCTTGACCAACAACGGATTTATGGCCGACCAATAAGGAAAACTATCGGTGGATTGATTATTGGAACCGGCCATTAGTGGAATAGGGTGACGATACAAAGCACCTATGCCTTACAAACTCAGGTAATTGGCAAACAGTTTTAACAGTCTTGGTGAGAAACCGCGATATGGCATAGTTTACTGAGCAAAATATCGTTATCGACTTGGTCAAAGGCCTTCTCGAAGTCGAAGTAGAGCACATAAACTTGACACCCTTTATCTAAGCGCTCAGATATTATATAATTATGTAGCAGTCAGAGGTTAGTGTTAACAGATGGTCCTGATCGGAAGCAGTGTTGTGAATCGCTTAAAAATATTTTTTCTCAAACATGGAAATGAAATATTGACGTTGTGTTCTTCATAATGGGCTTCGAAGTGTCACGTTTCGGGCGCAGCGAGACGAGAGATCTGTAATGGCATTTCAATTACAAAATTGGACGCCTAGGCCGGCCACACAATATGTGGCACAGCATCACGGCGTTCAGTCATGAAAATTAACGTTTCTTGGAGTTTTTTTTATTTAATTCAATGCATGTTTGAGAAAAGCACTATACATAGCTACCTCGGCGAGAAAAGGGGTTGACAGCCTCATAACTATATCGGCCGGCAACCCCTTATTTCCCGGCCTCTGTAGTAATGTACTATTAACTGGGGAGTACAAATAAGTGGCTGGGTCAAGGGTCAGATTCAGAAGGCGGTACTCCTAGACACTGCGCGGATAGTCAGGAGGTACTTCTCTCTGTCGCTCTGAGGTGTAGGTTTTATCGAAACAAAACGTTACGTAGGTACACGTTTGCGTTTAGCTGTCAAATCCCATACAAATTGAGGGTAAAACGCAAATGCGATCGTAAAGTTTTATATCGGTAAAACTTATAAAGTGTGGGACGTTCAGGGTAGATAATGACTACACAAGACTTGGGTTGTAACTGATTTATTCACATCAAATACGGCGGTTTTTATACTAGACAATTCATTTGACTTGAAGCTAAACAGATGGGTTGGAAAAGCAGAATGGAAATCATGCGTGGGCGCACGGCGCAAGGTTGTGACTCACATATGTTATCGTAATGCGCTCTTTACATGGTGGTGATTTATTAATTAGTTACATATGGAAAATAGATATTCATTGTCTATCAGCTGTGCCTTCGCTCTCGACTACACTTATACTAGGGCCTCTGACCACCGGTAGCTTACGTTAGGTTTTTTGTTATGATTTTATGTTTTCCATGAATAGTTATTTTATTTTTGAAGTGAAAACTTCTTCAGCGGCGCTGAGCACTTTTTGGGATGAAGAAAAAAATTGCTAAAATACGCGACAGATTTTTGTGACGTCAGATGTGAAGGAGGTCACAAACTTTTATATTTTGCTGCTAGCCGATTCGACTTCATTCAAAACTGAACGCTATTCGTAAGAGTGTAAAGCCGTTAAACCCTTTTTGCAATAGCATATTCTGGAAATGAATTTGTAATTTTGTCCACGCGTCCTTACCGTTTTGCTATTGAGCAAATTCGAATAGTTCGAATTTGGACGTTATTCCTAAAGAGATAAAGCTTTGAAAAATATTTGGCAACGGCAAACACAAATTGGTATTTTGTTCGCCGCCGCCATCCGCTGTTCTTGCAAATTCGAATAGTTTGAATTTGGACGTTATTCCTAAAGAGATAAAGTTTTGGAAAATATTTGGCAATGGCAAAAACAAATTGATATTTTGTTCGCCGCCGCCGTCCGCTGTTTATTATATACCCTGGTTGTTATAGAAGGTACCTAATTGATAATTGTTTATAAATTTGCGCCAAATTCATTTTTAGGGTGACACCGTAAGATGTCACGTGACCTGATCGAAAAACTTTTACAATATTATTGAGTTTTCACTTCTGCCGGCACTCCCGGAGTGCAACCCGGTCTTTTTTTATTATATAACTATTGTACAGTCGACGTCAAAATTATGTGTACACTTTTGAACCTTATTCCATTGTAATAAGGCGAAAAATGTATACATCTCTGAAGTCGTCTTGTACGTACCGAAAAGGCGCAGCGTGGGTAGACCACCAAAAGGTGGACTGATGACCTGGTAAAGGTCGCGGAAGTCCGCTGGATGCGGGTGGCGCAGGTCCCGTCATTGTGGCACTCTTTGGGGGAGGCCTATGTCCAGCAGTGGACGTCTTTCGGCTGATAACCATAATGATGATGATGAATTATTGTAAAAACGTAGCCTAAGAATTAATATGAATAAAAATAAGCAAATAAATGAAAATATAAGTATTATGTATGTCATACCTTTCGCCCTCCAGACGGCAAGCTGCTACTGGCAATCGAGAAGGAACGAGGTTTGATCGGAGAAAAGAGTTCAAACAAGATCTCAATTGTTAGATTCGAGGCTGACTTGTGAAAATCATGAAGAACCTGAAAGGAAAGTAAAGGTGGGTAACTTTGTATAAGAAAAAAAATCGTTTTTATTTTATGCAGCGGCCGACTCTTAATACGCATAGATATATAAAATTAAACGCGTTAAACCATATCGGAGCCGAGATATTTAAGTTTGAAGTTTTGTTTATAACTTTTGAATGACCTGTGAAAGAAAATTTTGCAAATATCTCGGCTCAGATGCATTTTAGTGTGTTACATTTCATAACGACATACGTTTGTTTTGAGTAGATCTATCATAGTCTACCACTTATACGAATGGCCGCTCATCTAATAAATGACAACATTTTTACCCAAACCCCTTTCAGAGTACAATCATAATTATAACATACCACTGTAGCCATGAACCTATGATTACTCAGCACAAGCTATGGTAATAATAATACCACGACCGAGCGAGATGGTAGTATACAAATCTCAATAAGTGTAATAAGTGTGTGTGTGTGTGTGTGTGTTAAGGGATATATCATTTTCCCAGTCCTACTTTTCTTATTTGGCGCAACTGAGTTCGTATGAGGCAGCAAATAAAACATTACCTACCCAAATTAAGTAGGTTGTTTATGGTAAGCCATCAGTCATTTTAAGACCAGTTCTTATTTAGCCGTTACGGTGGCGCACGTGGGTAAAAAAAACGCTTCGTATCAAAATGTAAGTAGACACTTCCACAGTAAGAGCATGCTACGCACGAAATGACGTCACTGATACACGCGTGGCCTGTTCCGAAGTGCGTCCCCCGCACACGCTACCGCGCGTGGCAGGCGAAGCTTCACTGCGACCCGCGCTGTCCACGCACCGAACGTGGAAAGGTGGGCCCAACTGCGTTGCACGTGCGTAGCGCGAGCCGCGTGCGCCGCAGTGGGGAATGTGGATACACGCGTGGGAGACGTGTTTATCGTGTGCGTGCATTGGCTGCTGTGGAAATGTTGACACACGCAGCTAGACCAATAGACCCGCGTGGGTGACGTGTATAGCGTGTGCGTGCGTAGCGTGCGCAGCAGTGGGGTTCCGGCTTAGCTCCGCGAAAAGTAAGATGGGCGACTTTCAATATGGAGGTAAACTTTACTTTATTCATCCTTACGTGTCCTATCATGTAAACAAACACTTCTCGAAGACATTTTCACACTTTTCTCTGAGATCACACAATAAATATCACTTAAAATGTTGTTGTATACTAAAAGAAACTCACAAAGTATTGAAATCAACCAATTAACCACTGAAAAAAATAAGTTATAATAAGTTTTTCTTCAATAACCAAAGTAACGAACGAATGGCCTCAAAAATATCTGACATAACGATGTCTTGATTGTCTATGAATGACGCTGCAATCGTCATTTCGAATCACTAGTCATTATCTACGATCATATTTGTTTGTTTGTTTACATGATAGGACACGTAAGAATGAATAGACTTTAGTTGGGTCGGGTCGGGTTCGTAACATATGGTTCATTAAATCTATGTACAGTCGACTACAAAGAGATCGATACGGCCAAAGTTACAAAAATATGTATACACGACTGTATTGCTTTGATATTAAGGTCGTGTATACATATTTTTGTAACATTGGCCGTATCTTCCCGACCGACTCTTTGTAGTCGACTGTACAAAATATCATTTGATATTTAACAGTGGCTTTTCGGTGGAGGAAAATATCGTGAGGAAACCTCTGATCTCAATAAGGTCTAGGTCTGGCTCGGGGTTGGAAGGTCAGATGGCAGTCGCATTCGTTAAACATAAAGCGGACCCCGACCACATATACTTAGGGCACGACAGGGAAAGACGCTAGGAGAATGTGCAGTCATAATACCTAACCTCTAAGCAGCTTTTAAAAGGCATCCTCCTTTCTAAGCCACCCTTCTTTTATGAGTGGATTGCAAAAAAAGAAACATAGAGCCAAGCCAAGAGCCTAAATCTAATCTACGCTTTAACCTTTTTCCATTGTGTAACGACAATTACCCATTCATGTTATATGGATAACTTTCGTTACACAATGAAGAAAAGTTAAAGCATAGAATTCGATTTAGGCCCTTAACTATGTACAATTTTTATGCCATTGACCCTTATATCGTTCTAAATTGGAAATCACTTGTTTTATTTCGTTCGATTTTAAAACAAAACTTATTCTATAGGTATCCTAATATAGTTGATTGAAAGGGTATAGCCGTGTTTGTATGGCGAAACTGCCTTTGACGAGAAAATGGTTTTCCTTTTGCTCGGATAATTATCTTTATATACGTTGTAATTTCACCAAATATCAGCCCCAAAATCGTCGTGATTTTTGAGATGATAAAAAAAAGGAAAATCGTTTTTATTTAATATCTACTAAAGTAGTGGCCCGATTTTTTGAAATTTGTATATATTATGTAGATAATAGAGCACTTTTTATAAAAAAAAATTACCATTAAATTTTATACCTAAGTAAAAAAAAAAGGATTTTTAATATTTCAATTTTTTTATCATTTAATACTCTACCACATATATTTTTTTTTCAAAAAATATCACTTGGATCAACAGGTTGAAAAAAGCGAATTTGTAACATCTCATGCCTGCGTAAGTAAATACATAGCTTTCCCTTTACTGCGTAAGTACACCCCGAAATCCAGTAAAAAGCTGCAAATGGTGTCAAAAGCATGAAAATCGGAACGATTGATCTTTAGGCCATACGAATCAATTTGACCCGTAGCACGAAAAAAAAAACAAAAATGGAGAGGATAAATAACGTCATTTTTTTTTAGTAAGGGAAAAATAAATGTTCTGAAACCTATCGTGTGTGGTATCTAATGAAAGGGCCGATTCTAAAAATATATCACATCATTATATTTCAGTCACTTGTTTTAAATTAAAATTAAAATCATTTTCATGTTTAATGGGCGTTTATGAATAAGGCCTAAAATGTTTGATACGTACCTCAAGAACAGTCCTCCTCGGCCGCCTACAATAATTCAACCAATCCTCCTGTCCTTGCGCTGAGCTGAGCTCTATACACTTGTCTCGCTCTAGCTTATCCTCGGACACGAGTGCCAGAAGAGAGAAGACGTATTGCGTCGGGTAGAACCTTAGGTCCCAGTACTGTTCAGCTATTTCGTATAACGTTAGAGGTTGCTTTAGGAAATCTGGGACGGGCATATCTGGAAAGATATACAGATAGTAAAGTGTTTTATTGTTAGTCTTTATTACATTGAGATAAGGTTGAATTTCCCCTGACCAGTGGAAAAGCTTTTTTTTGGTATAGACGAGTTAAAAAAAGTAATAAAATAGTATAACTTTTCAATATTAACTTTGTTGTGTTTGTAAGGAATTGTTCCTAATTCTCAATTGAGATTTAAAAAGTATGTCAGTTACCATTTTCAAAAAATATGTTATTAAAAAGACTACTATATTTTTGCATTATTCGTTTTGTATACGAGTATGTGTATAAAAATATAGAGGATTCATAAACGGTAATATGTGATGTGTTTGTATAAGTTTGACGACCGGTTTAGCCTAGTTGGTAACCTGCCTACGAAGCTAGAGGTCCCGGGTTCGAATCCCGGTAAGGGCATTTATTTGTGTGACGACAAAGATTGACGACCGCTTTAGCCTAGTTGGTAGTGACCCTGCCTACGAAGCAAGAGGTCCTGGGTTCGAATCCCGGTAAGGGCATTTATTTGTGTGATGAGCACGAATATTTGTTCCTGAGTCATGGATGTTTTCTATGTATTTAAGTATTTATTTATCTATATATATAAGTATGTTTATCGTCGTCTAGTCCCCATAGCACAAGCTTTGCTTAGTTTGGGACTAGGTCGATTTGTGTAAGATTGTCAAAAAAAAAAAAAAAGATCTTAGACAAGTGTGTGCAATATTCGCAAAAATGTTAACATTTTATTACATGAAATAAAAATTAAAAATCAATTATTTATTCTGAAACTTGGCCACAAGGGCACTTTTACATGTCAAACGGTAATATACAATAAAATAATAATAATCTTACATAATAATAATTTAAAATTTGCAGATCAAGGACGGTTAACAAACTAAATGTCACTAAGTTAATGAAAACAAAACAAAATTGCAAAATATGACCATTATACATTCGGTATAAGGTCTGTATCAGCATTAACAAGAAGTTAATGATATTAATTCAGTATTCCAGAGATGTATAAGGTCTCTGAGCGTCCAAATACAATTAATAATTATTCTAATGCTCGTAGAGATGTATACGGTCTCTAAGCGTGAAAACAAAACAAAAAAAAGAAACATTAATGTTATATTGTCAGAGATGTACAGGGTCGACAACAATAAAACGTGTCAAGATCAGAATGATGTTTCTCGTCAATACGATAATAGAAAGAAAGAAAGAAAGAAAGTAATAATAATAATAACACTAGTATTTGTAGTTAGGTACAGTCGCCATCAGATATATCGTAGCGGCCAAGGTGCTCACAAATATCTGAACACGTCTCTAATGCCTCGGCAATAGAGACGTGTTCAGATATTTGTGATCACTTTGGCCGCTACGATATATCTGATGGCGACTGTACTATGCCCTTGCAAGCATAAACAGTGAATGTAATATACGAAGTCGATGTATAAGAAATCACTATGACAGCGCAAAAATGCCACCATCATTCCGGACTCTGATTATCAATAACTACAAATATAAACAGATTGAGTAGGCCTTCAGATGTAAAGAATAATGATTACAAATTAGTTTTTATACGTACAATGTCAAACTAACTTACGCGATTTGATATTCGAGTTCGTCGCTGTTCGTAAATACGGGTGTAGACTCGAAAATTATTATTAGGTACTCCAAAAGAAAGAAAGCAAAAAAATATGTATAGTGACGAAAATCCCATTCAGATATCTCAAAGAATTACGAAGCCACAACCGTTTTAATATTGCTTGTTAGAGAGAGAAAACGCAAACTGTGTGTGACGTCACATTACAGGACGCTGCCGGGGGGACGCGTCGACAGCGGCGCCGAACACGATGCGGCGCGGCACGTTGCCGTCTTCTGTGACGTCACATTCTTCCAGCGTAATCGTTTCATATTATGAAGTTGCGTTTTGCGAAAAAGGGACAGAACATACCCCTTCTTAAAACTTTGGACACTTATAACTTCGTGATTATTTTACCTTTTGCGTTGATTTTTTCTCCATTTGACTACATTTTTTATCCTTTTTCGAGAATATATGACATTATTGATTATTTTATTTAGTGTCTACGCCCCCAATACGGGTTAAAATGAAAGTGTGCTCAGTTTAATCTTGGTCAGTCAATTAGTTGGTCAGTCATCGTCAATGAATTGGTTAGTCTATTGGTCATTCAGAGTGCGACAAGCGGTCAGTTTGTTGCTCGGGCAATTGGTTAGTCCGTCAGGTGGTCAGAGAATCCGTGGTAGAGTACAAATATATGAAAAGCATTTTTCGGCTATTTATTTCTTAAACAGTATTATTTATTGTTGTTGTTTCCCCTTCCACCCATCCTCTAGTCAGTTAGTTAGTCGGCCAGCCATCAGTGAATTGGTCGATTGGTTAGCAGGTCAATCAACTAATTGGTTAGTCAGCCAATTCGTTTGGTTAGGTAATATACAGGGTGTTTTTTTTAACCGTCGTAGAGCCGAAGCCCAGTTAATGTATACATTACAACCAACTTAAAAAAAGGTTTTTTTTCGTTTTTTTTTAATGTATTAATTTTTTTTTCTGTATTAATATTGATTTTCATCATCGAGCCGAGGCGGTGACCGCAGTGTCCGCTAGCCGCCATCTTATGCAGATAACTCTAACCGGGTGAATGAACTTCGCACCGCGCGCCATACAGGATTTTTCAAACTTAACTACCTATTATCACTAAAAACTTAACTAATACATTATTTTTTTTCACGAATAATTAGTACGTTTTGGATACTTTAAGTGGGCTTCGGCTCTAAGACGGTTAAAAAAAGCACGTTGTATGACGGCTATATAACCAATATTTTTTCATTGTAATTAATTTATGTATCTAGTTCCCCTTCCAACCATCCTATATACTTAGGAATCGTCTCTTGGCTGCGGTGTTCATGTAGGGACGCAGCGCCTATTCCGTATCAGCTGCGTCTAAATCGTGCAGTATGCTTTATCATAGTCAGTCCGCTAGCGATCAGTAAGTTTGTCTATTGGTCAGTCACTTGGTTTGCCGATAACACAAAAGGTTGGTCGGTCAGCGAATAGGTTGGTTGATCAGCCAATCGGTTGGACAGTCAGCAAATTGGTTCGATGGTCAATCAATTGTTTGGTCGGTTCATCAATAGGTTGGTTGTTCAGGTGAAATATGACAGATATAGAAACAGCCTTTTTCATAGTAATATATTTATTCATCTTGTTCGTCCTTCCAACCATCCTCTATACTTAGGAATCGTCTCTTGGCTGCGGTGTTCATGTAGGGGCGGAGTGCCCATTCCGTATCAGCCGCGGCCAAAGCGTCCAGTGTGCCTAGTTTTATCTCGTACAGTTTCATTTGGAATCGCGGCCCGATTTCGGTCAGCTCTATGTCTTTGCCTGCCTGGAAATAAGAATAAGTTTATGTCAAAAATTCCATTTTCACTTCTCAAGCTTACAAAGTTCGCCTTTGCGTTGAATGTAAGCTGCACAAAGTGCCACTTTTACGCTCTCGTGCACAAAGCAAATTATTTTTAAGATAATCGGGCCTCACAGCCACACAGCACAATAAAACTTAGTGGAATATACTTGTTATTTTATTTGATTTGTTTTAATCAATTTCACTTCTGTGTTTTTATTATTAAATTAATAAAACCAGATAATATATATTTATTGATATAGAAGTAAATTATTATTTTAAAACATCGTAAAATAAAGTAACTCGCGCATAAGACCCATTTTACCTACCAACGTATCAGGTGAAATGTCTCGTTTTATGGACTTGTTGTACAATCTACTATTACAATGTGTACTTGCTCAGAAAGAGTCCCTTTATATGGGCCAATAAAAAACCTATATATGCTCGCACGCCGTGCGAATGAAATTCGGGCGTGTATTCCCGCACACGTGCGAAAATGTATTTTTTTTGATGTTATCAAAATTTCACCTTTTAACCTTTCATCTATGTTTGATCCTAACCATATTTTCAGTAACCTTTTTGCATTTATTTAAGACATCATTTATTTTCTCTAATGCGGCCGAGGCTTGAACCCACTATTTTGTTAACCCATCACAGACGAAAGGTTAATAACTATTTTGCTTCGATGTCCGACTGTGCTTTATTGCATAATTATCACCTCATTGAAAGGGTTCTAACAAGCCCAAACGACAATTTTAGGCAAGATACCTAAACTTGTCATTTGGGCTTGTTAGAACCCGTACCTGAGGAGTTAAATATTTGTATGATAGTCAATTGAGTAGTAGGTATTTAACCCCCGACGCAAAGAGAGGGGTGTTATAAGTTTAACGTGTCTGTGTATCTGTGTATCTGTCGTTGGTATCGTAGCTCCCAAACGGATGGACCGATTTTAATGCGGTTTTTTTGTGTCATAGATAATTCTATCCCGAGTGTTCTTAGTCATGGTTCATGAAAATCTGTTGAGCCGTTTTTGCGATATTGGACTTTGAAATTAAAATGTCGGGGGTTTTTCAACTTTTCCAAGCTGTAGTTATATTGATTTATTTAAACTACCATTCTTGCAGAAATAGTAAGTCAAAAATTAGCCCTGTCTTACGGTAGGTTGCACTAACTAAACCGTCTGTAATCGGAAGCGGTGTTCGTTAAAATCTGAATGTACGGAATGACAGCTGCCGGTGCCTTATTTAAGAGGAAACACTAAGGGCGAGATAATTGAGAAATAGGTATTTGTAAAAGGTATTGCTGTCGCGCCAACCTAAAACCTCCCCCCGCAGAGCGCGATAGAGACAACTGCAGCTTGGACCTAAAATAACCTCCAAATCTTGACCTATTTAAAATTTTTTTTTATTAAAAATCGAAGAAAGGCTTTGGCCGCTTTCCTGTTTTCCTTTTTTTAAATAATCTAGTCAAAACTGTTATCTGGATGTTTGAACACATCGGAAAATCTGGCTTTTTTCTTAGGTTTTTGAAGGTTAATATCTCTTTTAAGAATAAATTTATGAAAAAAAAAAACAGCAACATGTCAATAGTAGCCATAGATTTATGGAAAAAAAAATTTACTCTACTGCCATTATCAAGGGATAAAACAGGGGACTACGTTTCTATGGAAAAACGGCCCTTGTGTTTCCTCTTAACGTTGATCGGTCTGTTATCGTAAGTTGGTGCAACCGGCCCTTATACTACAACTCTGGAAGATATAGTAAACCAAAATTTAGTTTGCTAAATAATTGTCACCCACCTTTCTGTAAGTGTGTTGTCTGAAACTGATATAGTCGTCGTTATTCGCAAACGTAACAACGCGTTTCGAGTCAGCCTTCGGCACTGGGAACAGGTACTTCAAGATACTCATGGCTCGTAGACCTGGCAATAAAGAATAGTATATTTCATTACAGTCCTTAAATAACATTAACGCCAGTAGAAAATACAATGAAAAGTCAAAATGAAAGTTAAACAGTTATAAAAGTTACCGATGGACAAAATTGTTGCAGACTAGTTTCTGGAACTCAAGTATATTGTAGTTCCAACTACAACTATCCGACGTCTCCCCCAGGTACTCAAACTATCTCTATACCAAATTGGTTCAGCGGCTAAGCGTGAAGAGGTAACATACAGACAGACACACTTCGCTTTTATAATATTAGTATGGATTATCACACCGGCATTGGCACTAGCAGACATGTTTTTCTTCCTGAAACGGCGCACTAACGAGCATTTTGCTTTCAAAATCGGACAAAAGTAAAAAAATCCAAATGTAGCTAATGACACCAAGACCATAGTAATTTTGTACCTAAGTTAACGCACTATCCGGGAAAGGGTTTGAAGTAGACCCTTTCCGAACCCCTCCCGCTGCACAGGTAGTCGGAATCTAGACATCGTTCAGAACGCACGCCTACATTCTCCATACGCTCTATTTCTTGTTAACTTTTAGTTACGAGTTATATGTTTTTTTGGAGTTAAAGTAACAAGTTTGAGTCATGGATCCTTTGGAACAAGGTATGTACTTAATTTAAAAACCAAAACATTAAGACTTTGTTAAAAAAATTATAGCATTTAGACCCATCATCTGAAGAAGGGTAAAAAATTGGTTTTTCTTTGTTTTTCTTTGACAAAAAAGGGGTTTATGTTATAGTGTCGAGGAAGATCGAGTAAAATTTTTTTTTATATAGTATTCTATAGGATATTACCCTGCTATAACAGTAAAAACACTTTCCACATCTTTCCACGACTTTGAATTAATGGACTTTAAAGTGCATAGGTATTTTTCAATTTTGTAAACAATTTTCATTTTGTCGCAGCTTTTTCATTAGCTGTGGAAGAAAAAGGAAACCCAGCAAAAGCCAGCCGTTTTTAAAAGAAACAATAGACCTTTTCAAGCCCGAAGCAAATAACGACGATTCATTAATGGATGAAGAAAAATAAATGTATTTTTTTTTTCAAATATGTACTTATTTTTACTAAAATATACTTTTAATAAGCTTTTCCATGTATTTTCATTTATTTCCAATTTGAAAATTACTCAAAATATTTTTGTCCGATTTTGAAGGCAAAATGCTCCTTAGTGCGGCGGCCACTATCCTGGTTTAACTAGTGTACGGCAGACTGCTCGAGTTTAGTGGCGGCCATTAGTGGATGTAGCGCTCATAGCCTAGCGGCGCCTCCGAGTCGGAAACGATAACGGAGGTTAAGAAAAGATGGCAGCGGTCAGTCTTTGGATGGGTGGCCGCCTGACGTTTGAGTATCCCTCATACGCTTGGGCACAGATCTGTGCAAACATTTGATCCTTTTGTTTTATATTATTTGATTGGAGAATTTTGACATCCGCATGCGAGGGGTTAAGTAAGTAAATTAATTAATTAAGTTAATTGTATTTATAAATTATGGTATTTAAATGTGTTAGTACTAAGTTATTAATTATTATTATATTCACTTATCTATCGCATTAGGTAATAAGCCTGTAATGATAGATTTAAGGTATTGATTGAATAAATAAATAATAATAAATAAAGAGCGCCCGTACATACAGCCACTAATTTATTTAATCATATGGCATACATTATTTTGGCCTTTAAAGTTTGTCACTCTTTAGTCCCACCCAGGGGACACGTGCAGGGTTGTGGTAGGTAGCTCCTGCGGACGCGAGTGACAGTTGTCCCCCCTTTGTCAAGTGAGTGCGCAACTCGACTGTTAGAAGTTCTTAAGCCGCCCGAAGGCCTCTAACTCGGCTTAACGACTACTGTCATAGACAACAGCCGGGATCAACTGCTGTTACTATAAATGAGCGCTTCCGTGCTTTGGAAGTAGCGTGCCTTCCAAAGCACGGAAGCGCTCATTTATAGTAACCACTCAAACAGGCGGTCACCCATCCACAGACTGACCGCTGCCATCTTCGCTTAACCTGCGTTATCGTTTCCGACTCGCAGGCGCCTCTAGGCTATGAGCGCTTCGGCCAATCAAATGAGCACATAGAGATGTAAAACCATAGGATCAAATGTTTGCACAGATCTGTGCCCAGGGGGGGGCTGTGCCGAGGGGTTGAACAAGTGTCAGTCACCTAAGTCAGTCTTGAAGTTGTGGAACACCAGGTGCGGGAACTGCAGCGACATCGGTCCGATGTCCGGAATGTCGTGACGCATCACGACGCCTGACAGCGTGAACGAGGCTGTTGGTCCGTAGGGCAGGTGGCATATTACCTGGAACGATATCCTTGTTTAGTGAAAAGTCACATATACACATACTAGCTTCTGCCCGCGACTCCGTCCGCTTGGAACTCGTTTATATCATAGCTCCATACAAACTTTCACCCCCCATTTTAGGGAAGTGGGGGGTTAGAAAGAGACCAAAAGTACCCTATGTCACTATCCATCCCTTCAACTATCTCCACTTAAAAAATCACGTCAATTCGTCGCTCCGTTTTGCCGTGAAAGATGGACAAAAAATACACACAAATACACTTTCCCATTTATAATATTAGTATGGATTCACCATCAGCCGAAAGACGTCCACTGCTTGACATCGGCCTCCCCCAAAGAGTGCCAAAGTGACCGGTCCTGCGCCACCCGCATCCAGCACACTCCAGCAACCTTTACCAGGTCATCAGTCCACCTTGCGGGGGGCCTACCCACGCCGCGCCTTCCGGTACGTGGTCGCTACTCGAGAACCTTTCCGACCCAACGGCCATCGGTTCTACGTGCTATGTGCCCCGCCCACTGCCACTTAAGTTTAGCGATTCGGACTATTCTTATGCTTACATAATATCTCTCAGTTCGGTGTGCCTACTGGCAAAACCTCCTCCAACTTCTTCCAATGTTTGCTCCTCGCCACTCTTGTCCAGTAGCCTGCAGTTAGTTTTAGCCCACCCCACCTCTTAACTTGGCGATTTTACCGTCTCTTTAGTAAAGGGAATAGGTACGTTTTGACCTTACAACCCAGGAAAACTAGACTGCGCTGCGGGGCAATAAGATGTGACAATGGGACCTCTTTTCGCTCTCTGTCGCACTAATGTCGCAGGTAAGTGCAGAGGTGTCCCTCTTAGAGATGGGGAAAAGCGTTACTTTTCGATCACCGTGATTGTCGTTCCAGTTCCAAAAATATCGCTGTGAAATATCACCGTGACTTTATCACTCCCGTTACTCGTATCACAATATTCACAATAGACGTTCCCCTCTGTATTTTTTTAATTTTGCAAACTGCAACTTATAATGTACAGATTTAGGTTCAAATTTCAAGTTCACCAAAATACAGATGGGTAAGTTTAGAATGGGAGCGACGAAATCACATCGCGCCGTGCCAGTGCCACAGACCGCGCTAAACGTATTGTCGTGACATGAGTGACGGAAGTTCTCGGCGATACCGCTAGGAACAGTAGGAACCCAAGTGATTTTGTAACGTTCTTCCTCCGTGACAAGTCACAGTGATACTTTTAGGCGCCGGATCACTGTGACTTTTTCACCGTGACGTTATTTATCACTCACCTCTAGGCCCTCCAAGTTATATGGCCGTTTGACAATAGAGTTATGGGGCATATACATTACATGATTAGTCAGCCCCAATTCATCAGAATCTGACTAATTGCTATCGTGTGGATGCATGTTGCGCTGCAATCCAACCGTCAAACGAGTTTTCCTGACTAAATGCATGAAAATCACAATTTGGACCATGGAATTGGCATGATCTGCCAAGTGTTTTTTTTCTCACGATATTCATTCAAATAAAATTAAACGAAAATTAAAAAATATATACTAAAGAATATTGTTTTAATATTTTACACTGTAATTTTGTCCATTTTTTTAAACCGGTGTTTCGTAACTACAATCTCATTCAGTGTGGCCAGTTAATACTAAGAAAGTGAAAATTGCCGCATTCAAACGGTCCTGCGAAGCGGACTGCAAGATTGTTACTAACCGATGAGATAGGGTGAGACAGCACGTCTATCATGAGACGGCCGTTACATACTCTCGATTTTTGTGTGCTGCACGGCGCGCGAGCTCTCTCGATTTTTCTCGCACTATCCGTCTCTCTCTTATTAGAACACTTAGAACAAGAGGTATAGTGTGAGAAAAATCGAGAGTATGTCGCGGCCGTCCCATGTTAGACGTGCTGTCTTGCCCTATCTCATCGGTTAGTAACAATCTTGCAGCCAGCTTCGCAGTACCGTTTGAATGCGGCAATTTTCGCTTTCTTACTATTAACTGGCCACACTGAATGAAATTGTAGTTGCAGTTGTTACGTCTGTACGCTACGTCCAATTATGACTTCGACATGTCGGGCTGACAAATTGGGGTAAAATCACATAATCTGGATGCCCCATTAGTGAACATGTCTCACCATGGCATCAGGCACGCCTCTATGTTCGTGCACGATGATGAAGTCGGTGACCTCGTTAGCGCGACACGCGTGGATGAGCTGCGACATCTCGTAGCCGCCTCGGTTCATGCGCTGGCTGTTCGGGAATATTAACCTGTAACAGTGCAGCAAGATTAGATCAGTCAAGTTCAGGGAGTAATGGAAGTCTTTATGCCAGCGAGACGAGGTGGTAGGAGGTTACTATTGGCCATAAAACAGTCATTTGTTATTTTTTTTATTGTAGTCGATAATCTACACTAGGGAAAATAAAGCATATAGAAAGAAAGAAAAAAGGAAGATACATTTGTTCACAAACACACATTGGACACACGTCATCATCCTCCTAGCGTTCGTCCCGGTTGTGCCCCTAAAGAAGCCCGGAGTCCGCTTTGATACCTAATCCCATGATTCGGCATAGGCACTAGTTTTACGAAAGCGACTGCCATCTGACTTTCCAACCCAGAGGGAAAACTAGACCTGATTGGGATTAGACCGGTTTCCTCACGATGTTTTCCTTCACCGAAAAGCTAACGGTAAACATTCCGTACATAAGTTCCGAAAAACTCATTGATACGAGCCGGGATTCGAACCCACGACCGCCGCTTGACAGCCACATGCCTGAACCACTAGGCTACAGTAGCTTTTTTGCTACACACAGGACACACGTATTAAAAAAACATTTGTTTATTTTATACAAATAAAACCGGCCAAGTGCGTGTCGGGCCACACGCAGTGTAGGGGCCCGTAGTTGCCTGTCTGTATTTGTTACATCGACACGCGCCAAGTAAATGGTGCGGTTGCGTCAGCCGAATTTGTACGAAAGTTCGCCTTTGTAAGTACATTTTAAGTTGGTCGACTATTACTCGGTAACTAGTTATGTCTACTTAGCCTTGATAGTTTTCCTTTTAAATTCATTATATGTACTACTGCCAAGAATTTTTCACATTCCCATTAGTAGCCATTTAGCCGGCAGGGGGGGGAAACATGACTCGAACAAAAATTAGGGCAATTAAAGCCCAATATCTCGCAAACGAATCACTGAGTTGAAAAATGTTTTTAAGAAACCCATAATATTATTGAACAAGCTAAACGATACCCCGCACTATGGGTTTAACGAGAAAACAAAATACATCTCCACTTTGGGTGTAGGGGAGACCCTAATAAATATATATTTTTTAAGATTTTATTCTAGTTTTGTCTGCGTGATTGATTTATATACCCATACCGAATTACAGTTTTCTAGTAGTAAGGCTTACAGAGCTAAGCCGAAGACGGACAGACGGACGTACATGGCGAAACTGTAAGGGTTCCTTATTGACTACGGAACCCTAAAAACAGATAGGTGTCAGACACCTACAGCCTTCATTTTACAACAAACCTTAAATGGTTTCAGTCAGTCAGTCAGCTCAGGTATTAATGTAATGATATACGTATAATTCAAAATGGCCGCCATAAAATTAAAGTTGGCCGACGGAGGAGTTGGTTCCTATCAAAAACTTAAAGCTATCTAGGACCTAACAAGTACCTACCTGAAAAAAAATTGGTGTTTTTGTCCATCGTGTCCACATTATCACCTGAAACTGCGCTACTATACCATTTACCATTAAATCCATGCCTCGGTTCGCCAATGTAAAAAGCTTACGTTTATTTTTTTTTATTTCTCAAATGTAATTTTTAGGCACAGGCCCTGGCTCTAAGTTCTTTTGGAGAGATAACCATAATTCTTGGATCAATCACCGGCTGTTTAGGGGCCAAAGTTTCAGATAAGGCTGTACTTATTTACTTACCTAACTTCCTTAACGAACATCTTGAGCCGCGCACTAGGCTCCCTAGAAGTGGTGATCATGATCTTAGGGTCCTCGACCCCGGCGTACCGGTACTCGTCGTCCTGAGAGCTCTGAGTGTTAGTGCCGCCGCTGAAGCCCCCTATCACCGCCGCTTTTTGGGGCCCTGAAGTTTAAGGTATGGATGAAATGTTTACTCAAGAATCATACACAAATTGAATAACCTATAATACCTATAGTCTGTTTCTTTAATAACTATAACTTGGAAAAGTTGAAAAACCCGACATTTTCATTTCAAAGTCCAATATCTCAAAAACGGCTGAACAGATTTTCATGAAACATGGCTAAGAACACTCGGGATATTACTTATAACAACTCTTTGCGTTGGGGGTTAAAAATATAAACCAATTAAATTAAATATTTATTATTAATACTGCTAATGATAATATATCGTAAAAAATGTTATTGATTATGATTATTGTTTCTCATTCGTTATCGATTATTATTTACTGTAAAATGTTAAATCCTAGATTAATATGTAAGGTCTATCTGTCAGTGCTAATTATTATAATAAATTAATTAATTAATTAATACTGAAATATGTGATTGGCTGCATGAGCAAGTCATGTGGTTTTATTTGTTTACAATCTTTTAAATGCATATAGAAACAGACTATAGGTAGAATTGATTAATTATTTATTTATTCATACAATGCAAAGCTAATCAACCTAACCAAGATCCTGTGAATCTAGTTAATAAAGACTGAGTAGTAAAGCAGAAGTTACTTTTAAATAATTTAAACTTTAAATAAATTAAACAACCTAATCAAAATTGCTGGCCTTCAATATAAACAGGAACCACGGTTCAACATATTTCTAAACCATGTGTAACATTTGCAAATATGATCCTAATATATAACAATGAATAAATTATTCTGGGTAAAATAAAATAAGATTGTATTATTTGTGTTTTGATTCAAAATGGTTGTCCCAGATGCATGGTGAGCTAAATCAATTTTATATAACAAATATACATTCAAGGTGGACTGATGACCTGGTAAAGGTTGCGGGAGTCCACTGGATGCGGGTGGCGCAGGACTGGTCACTTTGGCACTCTTTGGGGGAGGCCTATGTCCAGCAGTGGACGTTTTTCGGCTGATATGATGATGATGATACATTCAAGGGCAATGAAAGGGGGTCAATTTGGTTGGTAACTACCACACAGTGACATAGCTATGGGGGGAATTATGGATGTTGAGACACATGCATCTGCTAGCCATTCCATAGTGATACAAAGTGGTGGATCTCCTAGCTTATTCCCGGTTGTGCCCCTAAACAAGCCCAGGGTCCACTTTGACACCTAATCCCAAGATTTGGCATAGGCACTAGTTTTACGAAAGTGACTGCTATCTGACTTTCCAACCTTATTGGCATAAGATTAATTTCCTCACAATGTTTTCCTTCACCGAAAAAAGCTAACAATAAATATTTCGAACATAAGTTCCTAAAAAGTTGTTGACAACCATTTTGGCCTAGTTGGTATTAGCCTATGAAGCAAGAGGTCCTGAGTCCTGGGGTGGATTCGAAGCCCCGGAAGGGCTTTTATTTGTGTGAGCACAAATATTTGTTCCTAAGTCATGGATGGTTGGTGGACTGTGGACTAACACTACCAGGCCTAGTAACATGATACGTTCTATGATTACATTGACGTTACGTTTGTGTACATTTACGCAACTAAAGCGTACCATAAAACCTATCGTGCTAGTTGGGCAGATCCCTACTATATGGTAAAGTCAGCGTCATATAGTTAGTAGCAGCCAGAGTAGCCAAATATTTCATAGCACACCCTTATTTTTACAGCAGACGTTTACCAAAATATTTAGCTACCTTGGCTGCTACTAACTATATGACGCAGACTTTACAGCCATATAATTGCGTCTAGTATATCTGCCTCTTTCAAACCCGTGCACAGCGAGAGAGAAAGAGACCCATAGGTGGACTCACCTACTAGTCAAAGCAATACACAAAACAAGGTTATCAAAAATAAAAGTAGATGATGACCTCATAAGCCAAGCAAAAACAGCGCAAATAACATACCTTTATCCTCATAATCTATTCTCTTCTGTAATGCAAGCGCTTCCTTCCTCAAATCACCATGTATTGGAATGTTTTCTTCCAAGCTCCTTTTGATTTGATCTTTTTTCGCTTGAATGCTCTTTTGTTTGTCTTCCACTGATTTCCTATACAAATATTCACGGCGCAAACGCGCCTGTCTTCGAAGCATAGTTTGTTTTGACTTAAATACGGAGTAATTAAATGTTCAAACGTTTTAAAATTCCATTTCGTCGCGAGTCGCGAATGTGACAGCGGATCGCACGTGTTAGTTTGACATTGACGTTTTGCGTTTTGATATTGCATGGTGCAGAAATTCGAAGAATGAATATTTTTAAAACAAAATACATTTAATAGTGGCACTACACTTGGCATATTCGTGCTGCATCTTTTTTCTTCCTACGGCAAATGAAAGAGAGGCAACGACGCAACGCGAACACGCATTCCCAAGTGTAGTGCGACCATAAGACTGTAAAATTACAAAAAAAGACATACAATATAAAGTCTTGACAATTTCATATTCACAATTACTTTATGATATAAATAAAACATTATATTTTGAGTGAAGTGAATATCTATATATATATACTCACCGTTTCGTTCGGAAATTAATTTTAATTTCCTTGAATGTCAACAAGTTTTCTAAATATGTATGATGGGCCATCATGGCCCATTATA
The DNA here is from genome assembly GCA_947578815.1 of Epinotia ramella. Classification (NCBI taxonomy): domain Eukaryota; kingdom Metazoa; phylum Arthropoda; class Insecta; order Lepidoptera; family Tortricidae; genus Epinotia; species Epinotia ramella. Next base: position 3,404,686 of record OX388221.1, read on the forward strand.
CAGCACGCAACTATGCGTTAAAGGGAGAAAGACATACTTTCATCTCATTCCACCGCATATCTGCACCCGATCCTGCGGCCTTGATGGCCCTTACCAGCATTAGTAGCACGGAACACTTATTTTATGTTTAACAATCAGTCTTCCATACATACCTTCATGGCACTCTTCTGCCAATAACCGGTGATAAGGCTTTATGTCTAAATTATGCGTTTTAAAGATCTGAAATAGGTCATCTATGTCTTCTTTAAAGTTGCGGGGTCGGAGGTTGAAGGTATCACCTGGTTCATACTCCACTTTCGAGTCACTTTCTGTGGTAAATGTTAGCAATCTTACATCCTGAAACACAATTCTTGGTAAAATAAATTCACACACAAAAAAACTCCAATTTAGTAGTGTGCACATCACTACTAAATTGGACATTTTTTGTCATGTATCAGAAATACAGAAGGCAGAAAGGAAGACAATGAAAGAGGTTTTGACAAAGGAAAAAAGCAATAAAAAATTGAAGAGGCCAAATGTTTGGACATTTCATATGGCACAACAGCTTCTTTTTTAACCCCCGACACAAAGAGGGGTGTTATAAGTTTAATGTGTCTGTCTGTGTATCTGTCTGTGGTATCATAGCTCCGAAATGGAAGGACCGATTTGAATGTGGTTTTTTCTGTGTCATAGATAATTTTATCCCGAGTGCTCTTAGCTATGTTTCATGAAAATCTGTTCAGCCGTTTTTGAGATATTGGACTTTTCTAAGTTGTAGTTATAAATATCTTGGAGGGCAAGATCGAAGGACTCAGAGGCAGAGGAAGGCCCAGACATACTTAGACCAGCCAAATTAAAGAGGCTGGCAGAGGACAAAAATCTGAGGCAGTTACTCCACCAACAAGAGCCTAGCTCTTAAATAATGATGATGATCAGAAATATCAGAATAGACTTACTTGAAAATGTGTTCCTTCCGTGGTCCTAATATTTTTCTCCAATTCAAAAATCATGGCATCAAGAAAATGGTCCTTTATGCCTTTCGAAAAATATATATCTTCCGTAACATTGTCTTTGGGTAAATCCGCACCATCTTTTATGAGTGACACTTTCCAGCGGGGAGTGAATTTAATTTTGCAGCTGTCAATTTGTAGTTGAGGAAAGGAGAGTTGGAGTTTGTTAGTAAATTGTTTGAACCACGGAGTCATTTCTGCCTCATGACCTAAGTCATGTTGATAGTCACAGAGACCTGAAAAAAAACGCATCGTCATTGAGTATGCAAAAAAGTTTTGTTATGTACTCTAACCTATTTTATCAATTTCCAGCAACAGTTAAAATCCGATACTGACCAATATCCAGAAGCGGTGAGGCCCCCAACTGCATCAATCGCTTATGTAGCTTCTTGGCAGCGAAATTGAATTTAGAATACGATGAATCCCCCAAGCCGAGAACGCCGAACTTCAGTTTAATCAAAGAGTTCGTTGGCAGGTTTTTCCTTAATAGAAACTTCCAGAACCTCTTCATATTGTCGGGTTCGTCTCCGTCGCCCGTTGTAGCACATACGAACAACGCAAACTCTTCCTGAATAAGCCTTTGAATAGGGTAATCGTCCATCGCCTGGACGGGTCCTCGGAAACCTAATGCTTTTGTAGTCCGCCATAGTCTTTCAGCGATTTCCTGGGCGGTGAATGTCTGGCTGCCGTAAAGAACGAGAAATCGCGGCGGTTCCGGCATTTTTGCTATTATTCTGCCGAAGTTTATCTCAATATTCCCTTCTTGATTGAGTTTACAAGATGCAGTGACAATCAAGTGACATTCTGTCAATTTGACAAGTGGCACTTGACTTTTATCAGCTGGTTTTCGTTCAGAAAATTCAAATGATAGCGTTTCGTTTCTGTTATGGAAAAAGCATTCTAATCGTATCAAAATCAACAAGTGTATATGACACATGTCAAAATTAAAGTTACATTTTCAGTTTTTGTCAAAGAGTATAATAACTATAATAAGTATATTTATGTAGTTATAGTGCATCATCTACTAGCTTAGCATTAATGGAAACTCAGAAGAAACGAAGAGAAATTTAAATTTTCTTGAATTCTAATAAGGTAATATTTTCATTAGGTTCAATACGTATTCAATATACCCACATCACATGCTGCAGGGCTCGCATTCCTTCGTCGCGTACAACAACACAACCGCGTACAGACGTCCAAGTGTGGCGGGCTACCAAGGAAGGAGAAAGGGAATCTAGTACGGAGTCACGTTGGTCTTTTCGGGCTTTGATTGGACCGAAGTCACGCAGGGGACTGCATGCAGTTCACCGTGCTCGCTCATCTGGACGCCTCTACTTGGGTTACTCTTAAGTCCTTTACAAACAATGCAATTAGAGACGCATATAGACGAGATAAAGTGCGTCCAAACGTCCGAGCACGGCGGGTACATGAGCGGTACGCAGCATGAAGATACAGCAAGATAGAGATACAGTTTTTCAGGACGCCGCCTGCAACTGTCCACACAAGTCGGAATCTCGCGGCGGCCTGTATGACAGACTATCATGCCCGTGGGGATAACGCTATGGCAAAAGCTACCTTTATACAGAGTGTACCAAAAATGGGGTGTGAACCGATCAAGGGCGGTATCGTGTTCTGATAGGTAAGAAAAAACTAAAAGATTTTTTTTTGACGCGATTTTTTTTTGACGCGATTTTTTTTTACATTTGTAGGAGCAGGTCGCCCCAGTCGGCCAACGCTTCATACAAATGTAAAAAAAATCGCGTAAAAAAAAAAAAAATTCTCTTACTTTTTTCTTATCAGATTCGCTATTCTATTTGGGTCTACCCTCCCTGGATCCACGTAACAATAGTACCCGCGAGTTTCTGTAACGTATGATTCACATTCCAGTATAATTTGATTTACGGGTTTCTGCTAACACGTTAATTCAGCGGGCGCGGAAGTGAAACCGCGAAACACATTGAAATCAAATTGCGTGATGCGAAACGTTCGTCTCAGATTTGTTAGCCATTTTCAATTTGACGTGAATAATACCTTTTATCTAGATTTCCTCCTGTAAAAAAACAATTCATACTAGGTATAATATTATAAATGCAAATGGAACTCTCACCTTTTCACGGTTAAACCGCTGAACAGATTGAGATGAGATTTGGTATGGAGATGGTTTTAATCACGGGAAAGGATACCACATAGGATGGGTTAGGTTAGGTTAGGTCAAGGGGTTAAAAAGGAGGTTGAAAGTTTGTATGGGGATGGAGTAAAATTTTAAGTGAGATATTTGAAACTATGTGTACAATACAAGAAAAGTAATCTTAGGGTTTTGGAATTTTTTTAATAAACCTTAACTAAGTTAGGTATTTATCGAAATTTGTCCAAAACAGCGATTCCCGAAGAGTGTTACATCTCTTTTTCTCGTGGGCGGAAGGCATCAGCGTGTCTCTGTCTAGGGGGCGTGTACGACTCAAATCAAGGCATCCCCTTAATGCTCAATTCGTTACAAATTAAAAAACCAGTGCTGTAAACAATGATTGTAAGGTCAATGTGGCTAATTCCGTCATATTTTTGAGCTAGTTCAACTTTGGTTGAAAATTTGAGACGTTTATGTAGACTATTTACCCATGGCGTGCATGTAGCGGGCTATCAATTGGCTTGGGTTTCAAGGTAAATTGTGAAATTCACAGTATCTCAGTTGCATAATTTATTATATATTTTTTTTTTGGTGAAGGAAAAACATCGTGAGGAAACCTGCATACATCTGCGAAGAAATTCATAAGGTGTATGTGAAGTCCCCAACCAGCACTGGGCCAGCGTGGGGACTACTGCCCGTTCCCTCTCATCTATGAGAGGAGGCCTGTCCCAGCAGTGGGACGTACCTATATAGGCCGATTTATCACTTATTCTATTAATATTTTTTAAAACAGTCAGGTAGACGAAATTGTCTGAAAAATTGCATTCCGTGTCCACACATGTTTTCCTAGCATAACCAAGTTTTTTCAATTCTTTGCTAGTTGAAAATAAACACACGCAGATTTCTATCAAATACGTACGTTGAATACAAGATTCACAATATGAGTTATCGGCAAAAACGGTTTTTTGGGGTTATTCCGGCATGTTTTGGCAATCAGATGAGCTCAACCTTTTTAAGATTCTTTTATTATATATTTTTTTCTTAATTTTTTGATCAATGGCTTTATGTACAGTCGACAACACAGCTAAGTGACCATCGGAAATCTAATCTGACCTTAAGTGCATTGTAATAAGGTTCTAGGTTTTCACGGTATGGTTAGTTAGGTGTGTTGCTGTGTGTACTATGCGTCGTACTACATTCTACCGAAGTACCTACTTCAATCTATCCTCATGAATAAAACTATTTTTAGTAGTAATAATTAGCCCAAGCCATCGTTAACGGATCGATCCAAATAGGTACTGGGCAGTGTTCATTGACGTAACAATTCTTACAACAATATGGTCGTCTGACACAGAAACCATCCGCAGACTTTTCAGTTAGCTCTAAAATAAAAGTCAGTTTGTAATTATCATTTATAGAAAAATAATGAGCCATTATAAATTATTGCTTATGTATATTAAATTTAAACGATTCTTAAAATGATCGGACTAAAAACAAAATTGACAACGTGTGGAACCGGGATACCGATATGATACCGATATGATGGCTTAGCCCCTTTTATAATGTAGGTACGGATTTTCCCACTTCATCAGAATCAGAAATAATGTTTATTGTAGAACATAGGTAGGCTGTAAAATACAGAGTTGTTAGGTACATTATGTGATGTTCTATGTCTTGCCAATGGGCGTACAAATATTAGGTACTTAGGTAAAAATACAAATACAGTCACGTGCAATTGAAAAATAAAACACAATCTTAAATACATTATTTTAAGGTTCCTAATTTTACACTGTGAATTACTCACAACTAGCGGGCTTTTATGCATAATTAACAGGCAGATACTTTTAGACATATCTTATACTTAAGCGCAGAAACAAAGTTTGAAATCTAACTGTTTTATATTTACCTTTGGTAAAACTGCATGACACTGCACTCCAAGCGGCGCCAGCTACCACGAAAATCGAAACTCGAAGTTCGTATACAACATCCCTGTCACTCCAGTATTGTAAGTGCGATAGAGATGGAAATACCCGAACTTCGACTTTCGAAGTTCGTGGTTATAGCTCTGTTTCGACTTCGGAACACAACTGAATTTCGAAAACAGATATATTTCTTCGTCGATTGCACAGCGCCATCTGTGTTTTTAACTAACACGCTTTTATTAGGTCGACCTGTATGTAACTAACTATGTAATGGAATCTAAGGTAGCTCATTTAACCATCTTCCAAGAATCGTAGCGTCATGAAAATTGGCAGCTATATGTAGTTCTGATGACAATACAATAATATGGTACTGTCGAACTGATCTGATGATGGAGCCGGAAGATATGAACTGGAACTTCGTGATGGAACATCGTATCATAGCTGTGTTTGGATTTGTTACAAAAGTCTTGTAATGAACTTTGACCACGATTAGGTTAAAAGCGTGTTTTCCTAGTGTTTTTTAAACTATTAATTTTAGTTCGAACTACTGCTTTATCGACCGAGTCAGCAGTGGCGTAAAGTGCTTGGTTTAAACGCAGGTGTGTATATGACGGCATAGCCCCGTAGACGGAATTGGCCTCATTGATCTTAATACAAAAAAGAGGTAGATATGCTGTCTATACGAAATTCCGTGTTTAGAAATGGCCATCAAATCCGACATCTGAGACACGTTTATATGTTTCCATTGACGACGCGAAACTGAGGCAAGTTGGTGCAGTTGACTCAGTTTTAGTGTGCCACTTTTGGAGCGCTTATAAACTATCTACTTCTTTTTTATAATACATAATTTGCTGTAAATGTGTTATTTTTTATTATTTGGTTTTAAAAACAAACTAGCCGCAATCTTTTACTTCATTTGGTTTGATTTAACGTAGGGTCATTTCGCTGGTTACGCGACCACCTTCGGTTAGCGACCACCTGAAGGAGAAGGTTTTTTCTAATGAAGATAACATCAATTCTACACACCCTATTGAGACAATTACTTGTAGGTACATGCATTTTTTTGTTGTTTTAGAATAGAAATCTACTAAAAACCCGAGAAAATGTCCTTTCAGTTCACCAACTCAGCTTAAGTGGTCGCCCACCGGCACATGAAATTAGGTGGTCGCTAACCGGCGAAATGACCGTTTCGAATAAAAAAAATGATTTCAACATGTTTCGCACGCTCGCCAAGCACTTTTCCCTTGTAAGACCCAACTACTTCAACCCTATAAAGCTTCATTTGACCTAACGTTTCGTTAGGCCTAATGATTTTTTAGAAAACTTTATAGGATTACTAGCTGATGCCCGCAGCTTCGCCCGCGTGGTTATAGGAAAATGTAACATATTGACATTTCCCGTGGGAATTAGATGTTTTCCCGCTGGAAAAAGTAGCCTATGTCACTCTCCAGCTTCTAAACTATCTCCATACAAAAAATCACATCAATACGACGCTCGTTGCGACGTGAAAGAAGGACAAACATACAAACACACATAGACATAGACATAGACATAGGCATCGTTTATTGGTAATAATAAGGTATTACAGGTCATTGTTTACACACACACTTTCGCATTTATAATATTAGTAAGGATTGCAAAACAAACTTAACCTAACCTAAAGACTACAACCTAACCTAAGAAATACCTAAGTAAACCCAAAAGTTCACTGTTTCGAAGAAAAATGCATGATCTAGAGAAACATTGGGGCAAAAGAAAGTAGCTCAAGTGAGAGCTAACGTAATAGAAAGAGAGGGCGAGAAGTTAAAATCAAACTGAAATTCTTCTGCAAAACGTGCGTCTCAAATGGCCCTCCTGCCTTTACTCGACACGCGCAAATGATTTCATTGCCCTCGCAAACACTGATGTATTCATTCTAATGTGAATAAGTGGGAGCTAGTAATTTCTGGACATCATGTCAGGCGTGGGTTGAATAAAATGTCCTTACTCCAGAACATTCGACTTATTTAAAAAACAACTGGCGATATGGCGATCATGGACACATTGTCGAAGTAGCAATGTCACCACCAATATTGTAAAATTGCTGTTTGAAATTTCGTGATATAGGTAAAACGGGTCCAAAAATGGCGATGTCAGTAGCAGTCTCAATACAAAGACGAATTGAGCATCAGGAAGCAATCCGAGTTCATCTAATTATAACTTTTCTTGTAACCTTCACTAAAATTGTTCTAGTTATAACCTATATACAGGTTTATATATTTTTATGTTACTTTTTAGTTTATACCTTAGTTGTTTCAATGTCAATTATATACAATTAATTGAATTATATATAGGTATCTGCATATTGAATGTTTATGGAGATATTTTAGGAAAATTGTTGAAATTGTGATAAAAATACACAGCCCCGTGTGTGTGTGTAGAATTTCACCACCTCGTTTCTCCCCGTGGGTGTCGTATAAGTTGACTAAGGGAGCAAGTGTGTTGTGGGCGATGGGCTAGCAATCTATCCCTGCGATAGATTTTATCGATCTTTTATACCCACATTTATGCTAAAAGTGGCACTGGAACGTAAGTTTAATGTGCTCTGCCTACTCCTTTTGGGAATGAGGGCGTGCTTGTAGGTATGCAATTTTACAAAAAACCACTTCAAAACCTCTGAACAGATTTAAAATACCTATGCATGTAGGAATCGATACCTTGAAGGTCACTTAAGGTTGTTAAGTACTTTTTTTTTAAATAGGGTTTTCACCCTCGCGACATTGTAAGGTGGCCTTGGAACGCATCACCATTATAACCTATAAAATGACTGAAAAATCCCTTTTCTTGCAGATTCCATTACATAATACGAAAAAGTCAGTAAAAATGGTTGTACGTTATTGTTAATACTGAATAATATATATTTTTTATTAAAAGATGATGTAACATTGAAAATAAAAGTCACATCTCGTTCCGCCCGGCACCCTACTAAAATTGTACGTCACCAATCTCGGACCCTATCATCCCCTACGCGTTCAATACTCTCCCTCACCCACTCACACCCAGGTTGAGCACATGTTGCATCCTCCTCTCATTTGGCGCGCGGCAGTCTCACTCTCAATCTTGACGGGTCTAGTCGCGCGCCTGCAAAAAAGGCGGGAAAAATCAGTGCAGTGACTTTTTAGTATATCTGTGACTGAAATAACAGATAATGTAAGTAAAATTTTATTACTATCGTTATAATTCATCAATGTATGTTATGTAATAAGGATTAGGTAGATTCTATAGGTCTGTTCAAAAGACCGGCGGTTAATATAGTTTCACCTTTGACATTTTCGTTAAGCTTTTCATCGGATTATCGTGAAAATGTATGGTTAACTATTTTTTTGGACAGTTATAAATTGTCGCTGTAACAGTAATTTTTATTCTTATATTTGATTTAATAGTACCAATCTTTTAGGAAATTGTAACACGTGCTCTAGGATTTCCATGAGACAATGAAGCATGTGATACCGCTAACACACTTGAATCAATATCAATAAAATGTGTATAATTTACTTCATGGCCATTCCGCTGACCATCTGCGTACTTAGTTATGATTTTATTCCAAAAATAGTACTTTAAATACATATAGCTACCAAATTAGGATATCCAGATAAATTTGCCTAGAGACGACTAGAAAAATAAGTACCAATAAAAAATATCTTCACATCGGATTAGTTATCATAGTAGTACCTAAACGTCGAATGTAAAGTATTATATGTATATTTGGTAGGTAATCATTAAGCTTTGTGATATTTCTGATGTTTTATAGACGGTGCCAAAGTTGGCAACTTTGACGCCGTCTGCCAAGTACTTCCGGCCATTTCAGGACTGACTGACTTAGCTTTACTCTCTCTACGATTAAAGGGCTAAATGATGCCACATGCTAACCATACAAATTTTGACCGGAAGTGAAAAAATTTCAATCTTTCGGCCAATTTTTTTTCTTGCTCAGCACAACTTTCTCGACCTGCTGCCATGCATTTTATCATGTTGTCATATGACGTAGTGTATTGGGAGTGGGGTCTATTCGATATTTGGAAGTTTCTTACTTATTCATTGCTGTTAGATTTTGTACGGGTGTAGAATGAATAAGATAAGATAAGACACGACATGTTCAGAGGGCCCCCGACTAAAAACTAATAAAATGTAATTCATACTGATACTAAATGAATGACGAAACTAACGCCACCGCACCAGCAGTTTAATATAAAAAAGAAACAATCATAAAGATAAAAACGTACAACAAAGTAAAATAAACATTAGGTTCTTAATAATTAATCTCGTAAGGCGATAAACGAGTGTTCTGTCCGGACAAAGTCACGGGCAAAATTTAGTTTATAACATAGCATCGCGTTGCCGATCGTTTTCGGCAAGAAAAAAAAAAGAAAATAAAAAGAAAAAAGTAAGTTCTCAAAAAAGTTTCTGATTTTACTATTCGTCGAATAAAAGTTCGATTTGTAAATGTTGCACAATGTTTAGAAATATGTGGAACCTGCTTCTATTGAAGGCCGTTCTTTTCATAATGCTGTTTACAATTATTTCTTAAAGATACAAAAAAAAATACGTTGCTGGACCATAAAAAACGTGACGTCACTTGATCCTATTTCCCTACAAACTTACTACCGAGTGTTTAATGACGTTTCGTGAACAGTTGCCGATTTGAATATGCGTCAACATCCCTCTTACGGTACATTTCACCCCAGACACAAATGTTTTCTGATTTCTTGCACACTAAAAACATGTGTTTAGATTTTCTAACCTGTAAGTTCACTGTATATATAGTAATTTATAGGGTTTGAGCATATTAACTTTTCTTTTTCTTTGTTAATTACGTTTTCCGGAATAATTGAAGTCAAACAATCAATGTAAAGTATGTATACTTGTACAGGTTGGCCAATTTAGAGGTTTACATTTTTTTTAAAGGCATATTATTTTTTTACGATTCCATGTAAAATAAAATTCCAATTTAAAAAGGGCAGTTTCGAGCACGGCCTTACCTTAAAGGATTTTAGAATACAGAAAAAAAGTAAAATTACTTTCAATGCATGGATGCAATATGTAATATCTATCATAACATATATTATATATAGCACAGACTTGTTCTGCGGTCTAACGCGCCCGAGTTCGTTGATAACCTCACACTGATACATATAATGTGTTATTTAATCACGTCAGTAACAGTGATAGTGCGCCAATTTAGATAATTATGTAACCATTCAACAGACATCGATGTACATGTGTTGGGTACAGTTAACATCGATATTCGAGTGAAGAAAGAACAAAAATACGCATTAGGTCATTGCGCCGGTTATAGACCTGCGACCACCTAATTAACAGACTTCAAAAAACAGGAGGAGGTTCTCAATTCGATTGTTTTTTTTTTTTTTTTTTTCAATGTTTGTTACTTCAGAACTCCGTCATTGATGAGCCGATTCGAAAATTTTTTTTTGTTTGTAATCTCTAAAATATATGCATCCAGGTGGGTCCCATTTTTTTTTTTAATTTAGTTGGATGATGGGATCCATGAGGAATTGAGAGAACTCCTCAATTATATTAGGCACGCGTGTAGTGATTTTGGTTTTTCTATTATATCTCGTGTATTTACATCCGGAAATCATAAATTTGGTGGAGTGGAAGTGATGATGAAGACCACAGATGACTTATGGAATTCCTCAATTATGTACTTAAAGTACAAAAGTATATCACAGCTTCTGATAAGATTCTGTTGAAATAGCAACTAATGAAGTTCCAAAGGTGATCCTTGTGGAATCGACGGAAGTCCTCAAATATTATCGGCCCACATACAGCGATTTGGTTTTTTTCTCTAATAATCAACGCATTTGCTCTCGGAAATCAGTTCATGTGGTAAATTGGAAAATAAATGTGGAAATGTTCTCGTGGCTTGGCGGAGTACTAAATTGATGTCGGTTAAAACTTTGTTTCTAAAGTAAATTATTTAGTGTGCCGGTCTGCGACCACTTACTTACATGAGTTGGAGAACTGAGAAGATATTTTTTTCGATCTCTTAGTAAATTCCTATTATGAGCTACCGTAGCCTAGTGGTTCAAGTCCGCGGCTGGCAAACGGCGGTCGTTGGGTTAAATCCCGGCTCGTACCAATGTTTGTTTTTCAAATGTCTTTATTAATAATAAGAATAGGTATCTCTCATGCAGCAAGGCCGTTACATTTTCAGTACTACGCTGCTACGGGCGTAGCGCTCGTAGTGCCTCGTAGCTGCTGCGTAGCCGATTGCATTGCGATGAAAGGGTTTCGTAGAAGTTACGAGTTGATGACGTAATACGTGAAGCAACTTTTTAAATGCCAATATTTATTTTTAATTTATTTAGTGCTAGTGTTTAACTTAATCAACTTTGATAGTTTGTTTTAGCACTGAAACTGAAAACACTCAATATTTTAAAGAAAACTCCAAAAATCTTTAATATTTTGCTTAATTGTACTTTTATTCCTTATAAGCTCAGAAAAGCGTGGCTAAAATCTGTCGGGTTGAGGTTTAGGGTGTATAATAATATTAATTATTATGATTTTTTCATTTTTTTTAATAATCATCATTAGGCGCGTTAGTATGATTGCAGATGTCTATATAGTATAATTGAAAATATGTTGAATGAACACAATACAAGCAAAAGTACCTACTACATGGATTTAAAAAAATACTAACTCCATAGCTTATCTTCCTTTTCAAAGATCCTTTAAGCAAAGACCTTAACACACTTTGCAATAAGAAATTATCATGAATTCTTCCTTGTTTATATTATATGTACCTATAAAGTGGTCCTTAAAAATCGATAAGTTGAAATTTAAATGAGGCTCCCACTGTTCTGTTACTTGTTGTTCTAATACTTATGTACGTGAAAAAATAACATGTATTTTTTTTGGATATTATTTAGGCGCTACCAATTTTTTAAGGCTTGCATTTCTCATACTGTTTTTTTTTTGAAGTGAAAACTTCTTTAGCGGCGCTGAGCACTTTTTGGGATGGGGAAAAATTGTTAAATACGCGACAGAGTTTTGTGACGTCAGATGTGAAGGAGGTCACTTTTTGCTGCTAGCCGATTCGACTTCATTCAAAAACTGAACGCTATTCGTAAGAGTATAAAGCCGTTAAACACTTTTTGCAATAGCATATTCTGCAAATAAATTTGTAATAATACCAACGCGTCCTTCACCGTTTTGCTATTAAAAAAAATCGAATAGTTCGAATTTGGGCGTTATTCCTAAAGAAATAAAGCTTAGAAAAATATTTATCAACGGCAAAAACAAATTGATATTTTGGTTGCCACCGTCCACCGCCATCTGCTCTTCTTGCAAATTCGAATAGTTCGAATTTAGACGTTATTCCTAAAGAGATAAAGCTTTGAAAAATATTTGGCAATGGCAAAAACAAATTGGTATTGTGTTTGCCGCCGCCCGTCGGCGCGCCGGACCCCGGCACCGTTGCGCCGCGGCGGCGCGTTGGGCCCGTCGCACCCAACGCGCCTGCGGCCCGTCCGCCTAAATAATTGATAATTGTTTATAAATTTGCGTCAAATTCATTTTTAGGGTAACACCGTAAGATGTCACGTGACCTGATCGAATAACTGTTAGAATGTTATTGAGTTTTCACTTCTGCCGGCACTCCCGGAGTGCAACCCAGTCTTTTTTTTTACTTTTTTCTACTTTAATGAGCTACATATAGATGGAGTACATTTTCTTCTAATTAGTTTTATTTATTTCACTTGTTTCTATTTAGTGGCTCCGTGAGCGGTAGAACTCGCGAACCTGTCAGTGTAACACTTTAAAAAAAACTCCGGGAGTGCCGGCAGAAGTGAAAACTCAATAACATTGTAACAGTTTTTCGATCAAGTCACGTGACATCTTACGGTGTCACCCTAAAAATGAATTTGGCGCAATAAACAACTATCAATTATTTAGGCGGACGGGCCGCGGGCGCGTTGGGTGACAAAATACCAATTTGTTTTTGCCATTGCCAAATATTTTTCAAAGCTTTATCTCTTTAGGAATAACGTCCAAATTCGAACTATTGAAATGTGCTCAATAGCAAAACGGTGAGGACGCTTGGACAAAATTACAAGTTTATTTGCTATTGCAAAAAGTGTTTAACGGCTTTATACTCTTACGAATAGCGTTCAGTTTTGAATGAAGTCGAATCGGCTAGCAGCAAAATATAAAAGTTTGTGACCTCCTTCATATCTGATCTCACGTCACGAAAATCTGTCGCGTATTTAACAATTTTTCCCCATCCCTAAAAGTGCTCAGCGCCGCTAAAGAAGTTTTCACTTCAAAAAATCTATAGGTAAGTAGGTATTATTATAAAATCTGCTCACAAAATTTCACGAGAATCGGTCGAGAAATGCGACCTGTAGAGGTCTACCATCAGCAAAGAAAAGTCTACCACTTGGACCTTATTTTGCATGCAATAGAGTCGAAAAGTGGTAGACCACTTTCTTGGCTGACTGAACTCTACCTACTCACCAATTTATTAATTAGATTATCTACGTACTAAGCCACCCTATACGTAGTATTCTACTCTAATACTACAGAAACCACACCTTTAAATGGTTTCATTAAGAAATTTCCAACGGATATTTCGTCAGACACCACGTGTTTGCATCGATCGTACACAGAACCAATCGAAATTGAACCTTAAACCCTGCTAATAAAGCCTCTATTCGCTTGCCCGTCAGTTATCCTTCTAACAAATCTGAGGTCACATGTTTCTGGCAATGGAAATGTGACTTTATATAAAAGGGATAGGAGTTATTTTAGAGTGAAGGTTTGAGGCTTCCCAGGACAGTTCTTTGGCCCGGTAAGGTCAGTAGCCTCCGGTTTTCAGGAACGCTGGGTTTAGTTTGTATTATAAATAAATAATGCGTAGGCACTATATTTAGAGCATACAGCCTGCCTATGAGGAATGCCACTTTAAATACTAGTTAATAGGTGAGTACCCTTCATAAGATTTAAATTCGATTAGCTTTTGGCTCAGTTTGGGTTGCACAGGGCGGGTCCACAACACATCGAGAGCTCAAACACCGCGAGCCATCCGGTTGCCTCTCGGACACTGAAACTACGCGTCATTGCTTTAAGGGGCAATTGGAAATTATCGCGTGCTTTAACAGGACCTAACAAGTACCTGAAAAGAATTTGGTGCTTTTGTCCAACGTGTCCACATTATCACCTGAAACTGTCCTACTAGTAGACTCAAATTTTATTATGCCTTCATAAGAAAGAAGGCAAAAAATATGCCTAATAACAAAAATCCCATTCAAATATCTCAAAAAATTACGAAGCTACAACCGTTTCAATGTTGCTTGTTAGAGAGAGAGAGAAAACGCTAGCAGATCGTGACTCCCCGAGCGTCATAGTAAATGACAATCGTTTCATATGAAGGTGCGTTTTGCGGAAAAGGGACAGAGCATACCCCCTCTTAAAACTTTGGACGCTTATAACTTTGTGATTATTTAACCTCTCGCGTTGCTTTTTCCTCCATTTCACTACATTCTTAATCTTTTTTTAAGAAAATGCATCATTATTGATTATTTTATTTAATGTCTACACCCCTATTTACTTTAACAGTTCTCAAAATTCTATACATAACAGCACAGTATGCAAAATCTATTGCCATAGCTATGACCTCTACCTTCCAGAAGATGCTAATATTAATAAAATAATGCGATTTATCATATCATCATCATCATATCAGCCGAAAGACGTCCACTGCTGGACATAGGCCTCCCCCAAACAGTGCCAAAGTGACCGGTCCTGCGCCACCCGCATCCAGCGGACTCCAGCAACCTTTACCAGGTCATCAGTCCACCTTGTGGGGGGCCTACCCACGCCGCGCCCTCCGGTACGTGGTTGCCACTCGAGAACCTTTCCGCCCCAACGTGCCCTGCCCACTGCCACTTAAGTTTAGCGATTCGGAGGGCTATATCGGTTACCTTGGTTCTGCTGCGGATAGCCTCATTTCTGATGCGATCACGCAGAGAAACTCCCAACATGGCCCTCTCCATTGCCCTTTGGGTGACGTTGAGCCTTCTTATGAGGCCCATAGTAAGCGAACACGTTTCAGTGCCATATGTCAAATAAAATAATGCGAAATAGTAGTACGTCTTAAAAAGTGCGAACAATACTTTGAAAGTCATGTATTAATAGCGGAACAATGATCTATAGAAACGAAAGACGTGACGAAACAAGTGTGTGTAGTCTGAATGTAAATTGACGTGACGGTTTTCTTTAAAACACACTTTTGTTTTACACTTTAATTTTATACGGTGCTAGCTCAACATACTATACTTCAAAGTTTTAAGTAATTAACTAAACGTAAACAAAAAAAACCACGTGACTTGGTCATTCAACCAGTCATGAACCTTTTGTATCTATGGTATTATCTTATTATTGGCTGATTGACCAAGTCACGTGGTTTGTTTTGTTTACATTTAGTTAATGGGGTTGGCAACTGTCAAATGTTTGACTAGATGGCGCCATCATGGATATGTCCTGTCACTAGCCTTTTTCTATGGGATTTGGCTTAAACGGCTTGATTCTAAACAAGAAAATTCCGGAAAAAAACAAGAATTTGACAGTTTTGCTAGGACTGACAGGTTCATCCTATGCTGGCGCCATCTGCAAATACCATCGCCCGGCCAACCCCATTACCTAAACCCCTAAACCTTTCAAGTATAGTCTAGTTTCGCCTACATATTATAAAGATCGCAAGCGAAGCCACTAGATAAACTATATAGACTTTTTCCATTCTTTAAACCAACTGGAAAAAAAAAAATCTAAATCGGTTGAGTATAGTTCTGAAGATTACCTTCGTCTTCAGAATAAACGCATTTGTAACATTCGCATTTATACATATTCAGAGCAATGACGCGTAATTTCAGTATCCAAGAGGCAACCGGATGGCTCGCGGTATTTGAGCTCCTGAAATGTTGTGGACCCGCCCTGTACAAAGTGTGCAATCCGAACTGAACCAACTTCAACTGGGGCGGAAATAGAAAAAATATAAGAAAATAAATTTAAACAGCGGTTGCCTGAAAGTGTGTACGCTGTTTATATAATGAAATGCTGGCCCCGTATCATGGTCGGCCTTCTCACGCGATAAATGACAAGATAGAGGGCCGTCTCGTTCTATCGAACGGTGTCAGCCAGTGACGGACGCTCTCGTATCTTGTCACTAATCGCGTGATAAGGCCGACCATGATACGCGGCCTGACCCCGTATCATGGTCGGCCTTCTCACGCGATAAATGACAAGATAGAGCGTCGTCTCGTTCTATCGAACGGTGACAGCCAGTAACGGACGCTCTCGTATCTAAATCGAATACCCGCTGACGTTTTTTTTTCACCCTCCCTCCAATTTCCGGTCCAGTCCAAGTTGGCTCAGTTCGGGTTGCACAGGGTGGTTCCACAACGCTTCGGGAGCTCAAATACCGCGAGCCATCCGGTTGCCTCTCCGACACTGAAGTTACGCGTCATTGCTTCAACTAACATTTATAAAGATTCAATCTATTGTAGTTTTTATTTAATTTACCATATGTTACTTACTGCACCAAGGTAACCGTATTAAGTGGCAGTGGGCGGGGCACATAGCACGTAGAACCGATGGCCCTTGGGGCGGAAAGGTTCTCGAGTGGCGACCACGTACCGGAAGGCGCGGCGTGGGTAGGCCCCCCGCAAGGTGGACTGATGACCTGGTAAAGGTCGCGGGAGTCCGCTGGATGCGGGTGGCGCAGGACCGGTCACTTTGGCACTCTTTGGAGAAGGCCTATGTCCAGCACTGGACGTCTTTCGGCTGATATGATGATGATGATGATGTTACTTACAGCTAAATAAATAGCCACATGTAATCTTTCTTAATTATATTATACAAATAAAGTTGAACTCTCTGCGGAGGCCTCTATATTTACCAAGTACCGCCTCCGCATATAAACTTACATTTCACGGACATCTAACTCGTTTTTCCCGGTTGTGCCCTAAACGAGCCCGAGGTCCGCTTTGGCACCTAATTCGAAAATTTGGTGTAGGCACTAGTTCTTTATTATTAATTTAAATTAAAAAGATAGTGGCTGTCGGGCGTCAATCTATACTAATATTATAAATGCGAAGATATTGTCTCTGTCTGTCTCTCTGTCGTTACCTCTTCACGCTTAAACCGCAGAAACCGATTTAGATGAAATTTGGTGTACAGATAGTTTGAGCTCCGGAGAAGGACATAGGATAGTTTTTATCCCAGAAATCATCCGTAGAATATAAACGAGTTCCACGCGGGCAGAAGCTATTTGAAAGTAATTTGGCTGCGCCTGGAGTGATTTACCTTTCATCCTACATTCTCATTACTGTATGAATACCCAGAAATTCCCCCGTCCCCAAAACATAACACACTTGTTAGCAATTCTCGGTATAGACACATAGAACAAACACTTATATTTGCCCGTTAAAACCGTATGCGCCGCGGAATTTGTTAGAAAGTTCGCCCTTTCCGAGCTAGAACGACAACACCAAATTACTGGACAAATAGAAAGACATTGACTGACACTGGACACCCCGTTGTGATGTTACAGTTACATTGTATTTGGGTTGTTTAAATACAAAATGGTGTCGATAGATAATGTACACCTGGGTCACATATTTATTGAAAAAGTAGAGGGTAGGTATGTGGCGACAGCTTTTTACTAATATTGCCATTTGTAATTTAGTATATCTTATGTGTTGATTGTTTTTATTTTATGCCTTGTAAAATATTATATAAGTATATAACGTATGCTCAGCCGCGACTGCAACGCGCGCGCTGGTTCAAGGTGATCCTTATCACTCGGCTCGCGCCGCCGTAGATCGGCGAGCCGCCGGCAATGTTCGTGCGCGCTCGGAAATCCCGCGCAGTCGGCTATTTACCATTCTCGAGGCTGGACGCTACGCTTGCGCCGCTCTGAGCTAACGGTTAATGCTTACGCGCCGACGTTGCTTTGAACTATTATTCGGTTTGCGCCGCGCACTGCTTTATGTTTAAGCTTATGCTTTATGTTCGGTTTTGTATGTGCTTTTTCTATGCCCTTTGACTTTCTTCCGAACTATCTAAGTGCTTGCTTTAAACTGTTATTTCTTCTCTTTGTGCTTGTGACTCTTGAGTGATACGTGTTTCTCTATTGTGCCGTTTGACTTTAATATAATAATTAATGTGGAACTAGCTTGTTTTACTGAACTCGTTAGGCTAGTCACCCACATAATTGGTGACCCCTGTTGAAACGGACGGTTGTGTAACGGACATTTTAAAATTTTATCTCGTAACGGACATTTTAAATTGTATCTTTTAACGGACGATTTTTGAATTTTATATGTTAACGGACGTTGTTTTAAAGATATTTTAACGCAAGTATTGAAGGATTTTAAGTTTTAAAGTGGTTTAACGGACGTTTGTTGTTTTTTTTTTAACAATGGTAAATGATGATGTGCAAAAACGTGCCGCTGTGCCCATCCCGACTACCGAGGCGAGTACCAGTGAAGCAGCTGTGAGTCACATTAGTGTGAAAGTGCCACCGTTTTGGGCGGATAAACCGTCTTTATGGTTCGCACAGCTGGATGGACAATTTTTGCTGGGAAAGATTACGAGCGATTCTACCAAGTTTTACCACGCAGTGTCAGTGTTGGATTATAAGTACGCGGTTGAGGTAGAGGACATTATTACCAGGCCGCCGGAAAATGATAAATATGGTACTCTTAGGCGAGAGCTCATATCGCGTTTGTCAAGTTCAAAACAGGAGCGTTTGAAGCAGTTGACGATGAAAGAAGAGCTCGGAGACAGGAAGCCGAGCCAGTTTTTACGTCACATCAGGAGTCTAGCTGGAGCAGATTACCCGGATGAGTTTATTCGCCATCTGTGGTCAAGCCGGCTACCTACTATGCTGCAAAGTATAGTGGCTTTCCAGGATAATTTACCTCTGGACGATGTAGCGCAAATGGCTGACAAAGTCCATGAGGTCACGCCATCAGTACCTGCTTACCAGGTAGCCGCAGCGTCGTCACCGGGTGCTCCTACTTCGGTGCTAGACCAATTGCACCGTAAGATCGACGCTCTGACGCAAAGGCTTGACGCGATGTCCACCTCCCGGGGCCGCCAGGATAAGCCCCGGTCGAGGTCCCGCGGCAAGCCGCGGAACCGATCACGCAGTCATTCGCGGGCTACCAAGCCCAGCGGCGACGGCCAGCGTTTGTGCTGGTACCACTACAAGTACGCGGATAAGGCAGATAAGTGTATTTCCCCCTGTGCGTACCCAAAAAACTAGTTGATCGGTCGCTTGTAGCGGCCAGTGAAAGTGCGTCGGTGTCTAATCGTTTATTTGTTACGGATGTAAAGACAAAGGTACAATTTTTAGTGGACACTGGGTCGGATTTGTGTGTGTACCCGATTAGTTTTTTGCGTGCGCAACGACGTCATAAGACATCATATGAACTTTACGCTGCAAATAATACTATAATTAGTACCTATGGCTGGCTTAGCTTATCGCTAGATTTCAATTTACGCCGTATGTTTTCTTGGCGCTTTGTTATTGCT
Source organism: Epinotia ramella (assembly GCA_947578815.1). Taxonomy (NCBI): domain Eukaryota; kingdom Metazoa; phylum Arthropoda; class Insecta; order Lepidoptera; family Tortricidae; genus Epinotia; species Epinotia ramella. The sequence goes on from OX388221.1 coordinate 3,424,317, forward strand.
GATGTGAGCAAACCCATTATAGGAGTGGATTTCCTCTCATTTTATAATTTGCTTGTCGATGTTCGAAATGCTCGCTTAATTGACAACGTTACTTCGCTTTCATCAGCTGCTCTAGTCGCGTCAGCTAGTGTGTGTCCGCAAATAAAGGTAATTTCAGGAAATTCGCCATACCATAGTTTGCTTGAGGAATACCCTGATATTATAAGACCTGCTGGTGATCCTGTGGAGCGCAAATGTAAACACCAGACGCAGCATTTTATTAAAACTACACCTGGCCCGCCTGTGTTTGCGAGGCCGAGGCGTTTGGCGCCAGATCGCCTTAAAATAGCGAGACGAGAGTTTGAAGATATGGTGCGCACGGGCGTTGCGAGACGTTCGGAGAGTCCGTGGTCCTCACCGCTGCACTTGGTACCTAAGAAGGACAATAGCTGGCGTCCTTGCGGCGATTATCGCGCCCTTAACTCACGCACTATTCCCGATAGGTACCCAGTGCGGCATATTGCTGACTTCTCGCACAACCTTTTCAATTGTAAGGTGTTTAGTAAATTAGATTTGGTGCGCGCATATAATCAAATTCCCGTTGCGCCCGAGGACGTTTCGAAAACAGCGATCACGACGCCCTTTGGACTCTTTGATTTTCCATATATGAGTTTTGGTTTGCGTAACGCTGCGCAAACATTTCAACGGTTTATGGATGAGGTCCTCAGGGGTCTTGATTTCTGTTTTCCTTTTATCGATGACGTTTTAATAGCCTCTGCCAACGACTCAGAACACAAAACGCATTTGCGTGCGGTTTTTGAGCGTTTTAATGACCATGGCATATTACTTAACGCTGGTAAATGCGTTTTTGCCGTTCCCGAGATCGAGTTCTTGGGTTATCTGGTCTCTTCAGAGGGTACTAAACCACTGACTGACAGGGTTAAGGCGATACAGGATTTTTCAAAACCTAAAACTATAAAGGATCTGAGGCGTTTCCTAGGGGCCCTAAATTTTTATAGGCGGTTTATTACTGGTGCTGCTAAATTGCAGGCTCCTCTCCATGCACTATTAGCTGGTCCAAAGGTGAAGAGCAACAGCCCGGTAGTCTGGACTCCAGCTTTAGAAGGTGCTTTCGATGCTTGCAAGACAAGTATCGCAAATGCTGCCCTTCTGGCGCATCCTGACTCTTCCGCCCCCTTAGCAATTGTGACAGACGCTTCAGATTTCGCGATCGGATCGGTAATACAGCAGGAAGTCGAGGGACATTGGCAACCATTGGGATTTTTCTCTCGCAAATTGAGCCCTGCCCAGTGTAAGTATAGCGCTTACGATCGCGAACTGTTAGCCATTTATGAGTCAGTGAAGTATTTTAGACACATGATCGAGTTAAAACCTTTCTTTATACTCACTGACCATAAACCCATCGTTTCAGCTTTCAAAAAGTCACTAGATTCGTGTTCTCCGCGACAGTTTAGGTATCTGGATTTTATTTCTCAGTTTTCTACGGATATCCGTTTTATATCCGGTGAGGACAACGTAGTCGCGGACTCATTATCTAGGACTGACGCTATTACCGACGGACTTGACTTACCCACTTTATCATTATCACAGGCTACGGACACTGAGCTGCGAAATTTGATCAAAACCGGTTCATCCTTAGTTTTGGAGAAAATTCCCTTCGGAGCAATTAAATTATTTTGCGATGTGTCCGGGCCAGTCCAGCGTCCCTTTATAACGTCGGAATTTCGTAAAATGGTTTTTAACTCCCTTCATGGACTTAGCCACCCTAGCGCTAAGAACACAATTAAGTTAGTAACGGAGCGTTACGTGTGGCCGGGAATTAAAAAGGACTGCAGAGAATGGGCGCGTTCGTGTATCCCGTGTCAGAGATCCAAAGTTTCACGACACGTACACGCACCAGTCCACAATTTTAAACCACCTACTGCTAGGTTCTCCCACGTCCACATTGACCTTATTGGCCCCTTGCCCGTGTCTAATGGGTATAGATACTGCCTCACCGCTGTAGATAGGTTTACGCGCTGGCCGGAGGCAGTACCTTTATATGACATCACAGCAGAAAGTGTAGGCAAGGCATTCATATCGATGTGGATTGCTCGTTTTGGTTGCCCTCAAAATATTACCACCGATCGAGGCAAACAATTTGACTCGAATCTGTTTCGCCAAATTGCGGCGATTACTGGTGCACGTCATTTGCAAACCACTGCGTATCATCCGGCAAGTAATGGTTTGGCGGAGAGATTTCATCGCCAGCTCAAGGGTGCCATAATGTGCCACGCAGATGAGTGCTGGACTGAAACCCTTCCACTAGTACTTTTAGGTATACGAAGTGCATGGAAGGAGGATTTGTCTGCTTCGACCGCCGAGTTAGTTTACGGCGAGCCGCTAAGACTCCCCAGCGATTTATTGCAACCTACTGCTGACCGACTGACGGACTACACTGACTTCATGTCACGTTTGCGTCTGCATATGAGGAACCTGCAACCAACGCCAGTTACTCGGCATGGTTCCGCAAAAGTTTTTATTTTTAAAGATTTGGCCACTGTTACGCATGTTTTTGTGCGACAGGATTTGGTCCGTAGGTCGCTTCAGCCGCCTTATGCCGGTCCCTATAAGATTGTGGAGAGGTCAGACAAATATTTTAAAATTGACGTTGCCGGGAGAGAAGTTTCTATCTCAATTGATAGGTTGAAACCAGCCTACATTTTGTCTGAAGCACCTGGCACTACTAAAACGTCATCGACCGTTCCGGTTACACCAGTTTCAGTTCCTTCGGAACCTAGACCTATTGATGTTCCTTCGGAGCATATTAAGGTGTCGCGTTTTGGTCGCCGGATACGTTTTCCCGATTTTTATCGACCCTAAAGGTCTCCGGGGGGGCTGATGTGGCGACAGCTTTTTACTAATATTGCCATTTGTAATTTAGTATATCTTATGTGTTGATTGTTTTTATTTTATGCCTTGTAAAATATTATATAAGTATATAACGTATGCTCAGCCGCGACTGCAACGCGCGCGCTGGTTCAAGGTGATCCTTATCACTCGGCTCGCGCCGCCGTAGATCGGCGAGCCGCCGGCAATGTTCGTGCGCGCTCGGAAATCCCGCGCAGTCGGCTATTTACCATTCTCGAGGCTGGACGCTACGCTTGCGCCGCTCTGAGCTAACGGTTAATGCTTACGCGCCGACGTTGCTTTGAACTATTATTCGGTTTGCGCCGCGCACTGCTTTATGTTTAAGCTTATGCTTTATGTTCGGTTTTGTATGTGCTTTTTCTATGCCCTTTGACTTTCTTCCGAACTATCTAAGTGCTTGCTTTAAACTGTTATTTCTTCTCTTTGTGCTTGTGACTCTTGAGTGATACGTGTTTCTCTATTGTGCCGTTTGACTTTAATATAATAATTAATGTGGAACTAGCTTGTTTTACTGAACTCGTTAGGCTAGTCACCCACAGGTACATTACAGAACGGTGGCGGACCACCCATACATTTTTATTGTAGGTTTAGAAAGAGAAAATGAAAATTTGATCTTTTTTAGTCCATTTTAAGAAATGATTATAATATGTACTAACGTTATCTTTTTTTGAATAAATACTAATAGTTACGTCGTTATCTTGAATGAAAAATGAAGCATTTTTGCAAAATACGCTCGTCTGAAGGAATAAGGACTCTTAAATTATTCAAAACAACTTCGCTGAACGTAATAATCATTTTTTCAAGATAAAATACAAGCCTAACCTAACCATCCCACTAAATTATCTCATAGAGGAAGAATAAATGGAATCGTCTATCTGCAAATTATCTACTAATTTGCGACAAATAGCTTTCAGACTTTACATTTTAGATGGGTGAAGGATTGACGGCGAAGAAGCGAGGAAGACCTGGAATAATGTACATAGAGCAACTCAAAAAGAGAATTGATGTCAGGTCGTATCGAGATGTCAAAGTGGTTGCGTGGGATCGGAGTAGATGGAGGGCTGACTTTGAGCTACACCGACAAGAGCTTAGCTCTTAAATAAGCAGAAGAAGAGTGGTGTGCGATATATTTGTATTAGGGTTTTCTTTTCTCTTTTTTATGCGTTACACTTTACCAACTCACTATTATTTTAACCCCATTCCAGTGTATGTATGAGTGAACCCCACTCAACCGTAGGGGATCTAAATAGGTCAAGGTTATTGTAATGGGACTCAGAGAAGGGTACAAAGGGATCCGTTATTCTGACGTATTGTGGTCATTATATTCGCAACGCCCTAACTACGTCCGAGGATCGATTCGACAAAAGTTGATAAATTGGAATCGGTATTGTATTGTATCAAATGTACATGTGAAGTGATAGTAATGATAGCGATGGCAGCTCTTATAATATTATTGCTTTTTTTTTATTTATGTTTACTTTTTGCCCGGCTGCGGCAGAAAGGAAGGCATATGGTTTTAGTAGTATATGTTTGTATTTACGTGTGTCGTTCCACCGCGGCGTGTACGATACCGAACCATCATATTCAAATTTCAAATACAAATACAAAATGTTTTATTTGTAAATCACAGGTATGTACATAGGTGTTATTGTTGTGTTGTGTATCACATGTTTAGCCATAAGGCATACACATAGCTACAATTAGCAGCATGCGATCTACATACATTTCATGTCAAAATTATTAAAATAAATTTAATTAAAATGTCATTCCTATATTACTCAAACCGTTATTTTACGTCATAATCATTTAAAAACTCTTGGGTGGAATAATATGCTTTCCTGACTAAAAAAAATAGTGATGCTAAATGGACAATGGTAAACCATCAAATTATCGTAATAAAACTAATAAATTATAAAATATAATTAAAATCATGATGAAATAATTTCATGAACCTTGAATGTTTAGAAAAAATATGCATTTTTTTATTGTCCAAGAGTAAATTTAAAGTTACCTTACGCTTTTATAGAAACAAAATTGTATGACAACTATGTACTTAAAACACAGTATTTCGCGACCGAAACAACAATTTACCTGATTTTCCATACTACGATTAGTACAAATGTCAGTTGTGACGTCATACCGGTGTGTATATCAGTATGAAGCGTTTTTCGCTGTCACCAGCGAGGTCAATCCTTGTCTCAAATTTTTGTAGTTGCTCCCATACAAACATTTTTTCCTCTCCAAAAACTGGTTCGAAAATAATAAAATCTTAGTCATCATCCCTATTGTACTTTTTACAAATAACGGGATAATATATATAGCATACTGGCTTTTGCCCGCGACTCCGTCCGCGTGGAACTCGTTTATATCGTGGCTGCATACAAATTATCACCCCTCATTTCACCCCATTAATAGATGATTTCCGGGATAAAAACTATCCTATGTCCTTCCTCGGGACTCAAACTATCTCTATACCAAATTTCATCAAAATCGGTCAGTGGTTCAAGCGTGAAGAGGTAGCAAACAGACAGACAAACAGACAGACACATTTTCGCATTTATAATATTACTAGCTTCTGCCCGCGACTCCGTCCGCGCGGAACTCGTTTATATCTTAGCTCCATACAAACTTTCACCCCCCATTTCATCCCTTTAGGGGGTGATTTCCAGGATGAAAACTATCCTATGTCCTTCCCCGTGATTCAAACTATCTCCATACCAAATTTAATCGCAATCGGTTCAGCGGTTTAAGCGTGAAGAGGTAACAGACAGACAGACAGACAGATAGACAGACAGACAGACACACTTTCGCATTTATAATATTAGTATGGAATGGATATGGAAGTATGGATATGGATACTAACTTCTGCCCGCGACTCCGTCCGCGTGGAACTCGTTTATATCGTAGGTCGATACAAATTTTCACCCCCTATTTCACCACCTTAGAGGATGATTTTCGGGTTAAAAATTATTGTATGTCCTTCTCTGGGACTCAAACTATCTCTATACCAAATTTTATCTACATCGGTTCAGCGGTTCAAACCTGAAGAGATAATATTAGTATAGATGTTCATCCTGAAAGCCCCTACATAGTTATATACTCGTGAAATTTGTAATCCCAATTTTAAAAATCAGGATTACAAAGCAACTTCCTCACTTTACGCTACACGTTTTAATGCATCGTTAACTGTAGTACATAACAATGGCAGGGTCATAACGCTGGTTACGCGACCACCTTCGGTTAGCGACCACCTGAAGGAGAAGGTTTTTTCTATTGAAGATAAAATCAATTTGACAGACCCTATATTGAGACAATTAGTTGTACATGCATTTTTTTGGTGTTTTAGAATAGAAATCTACTAAAAAACCGAGAATATGTCCTTTCAGTTCACCAACTCAGCTAAGTGGTCGCCAACCGGCACATGAAATTAGGTGGTCGCTAACCGGCGAAATGACCCTACATGGGAACGCGCTCTCGAAAACGCTCTCAGGGGCCATTGTACAGCAATTCAAAGAGTTGAAAGACGCTTAGCGCTAAGGCGTTGGGGTCGCCCAAGGACGCGTCATTGGACCGCGTTTTAACCTAGTTCAGATTATTTTGAATGTAATTTACATGGAAATAAAAATGATAGTCAAAACTTGGATATGTAATTTATTTATTTGTATACAACGACGGTGGCAAACAAGCGAACGGCCCGCCTGATAGTAAGCGGACACCGCATCCTATAGACGAATGCAACTCCAAAGGAGTAACATGGGCGTTGCCGACGACGTTTGTTTGAGGATTCGCCGTGTTGACAGCTGAAGGAACAAATTCCCTCGCTCTCAACATAACGCATCCTCGGGAGCTCTGGCGACCTTGCTCACCTCCAGGAACACAACACTACTACAGGGCGTTTGCGTTTTACCCTCAATTTGTATCGGATTTCACAGCTAAACAAAACGCGGTCGTAACGTTTTGTTTCGGTAAAATACTTATACTAGAGCCTCTGACAAATTAATTTACACGCATTTTAACGTTTGATGGGCGTTTATGAAGGGCATAAATAGCCTTTTCATAAATATGAAAGCCACTGTCGATAATGATAATCACATGTCATTCGAAGAATAGCTTCGCTGTTATTTCTTCACACTGACAAAATCAGTTCAATACTCCTTCGTTCAGTACTCTCAATAGTATACTTAGTATAGTTATAGCGATTGGGGGTCGCTCAAGGACGTATACTGAGACACAATGGCAATATGCTCCTGCTCTGCGCAGACGGTATTATGTGTTTCTAGAGGGGTGAAGAAGGTAATTTAGAGGTCGCATCTGTTAATTTTCTTGGCTGATTTCTAGACAAAACTTTTGGCTAATATAACCATTTAATCAAGCATAGACGGGTGCGTTGATGGTAGATCAGGACTTCTTCTTTTATATATTTAGATCATTGGTTGCCATTATAAAATGCTTCCTCGACATTATCTGGCTTGTAAAATTGGATGAATCTAAAATGACATACGATAGTATAGTTGAGACCAATAATGTAATATAAAAAAGAGGTAGACAGGTTGTCTATACGAAATTCCGTGTTTAAAAATGGCCACCACATTGACGGGTATGCTACGTTTCCATTTAATTTAATTTATGGCTTAGTACCACCCAGGGGACACGTGCAGGGTTGTGGTAGGTAGCTCCTGCGGACGCGAGTAACAGTTGTCCCCCCTTTATCAAGTGGGTGGGCAACTCGACTGTTAGAAGCTCTTAAGCCGCCCAAAGGCCTCTAACTCGGCTTAACGACTACTGTCATAGACAGCAACCGGGATCAACTGCTTAGCGTGCCTTCCAAAGCACGGAAACGCTCATTTATATTAACCACTCAAACATCAGGCGGTCACCCATCTAATGACTAACCGCTGCCATCTTTGCTTAACCTGCATTATCGTTTCCGACGCGCAGGGGCCGCCAGGCTATGAGCGCTTCTAACGTTTCCATTGACGAGTCGAAACTGAGGCAAGTTGGTGCAATTCAGTTTAGTGTGCCACTTTTGCAGCGCTTGTAACCTATATACCTCTTTTTATATTACATCATTGGTTGAGAATATGTAACCCAGCAAAAACATTACATGTAAAGTGATGCCAAGACTCCATAGCTCATACAGCTTTCAGCGTGAAAAAGATATCAGATCGCAATTAGCGCCAAGCTTCCTACTCCACACGGCGTTACTCTACCACTACCAGCCACGCTCTACAAATTCTACATCTTGACTAAAAAGTATAGCTTTGTTGGGCACATCCCGGTCGCCGCATAGATTTTCACGCCGAATGAATTTATGATGATATTAATAAGTGACGAGTGTATACTTTTTAGCCAAGATATAGTTTTTGTAGAGCGTGGCTGGTAGTGGTAGAGTTACGCCGTGTGGAGTAGGAAGCTTGGCGCTAATTGCGATCTGATATCTTTTTCACGCTGAAAGCTGTATGAGCTATGGAGTCTTGGCATCACTTTACATGTAATGTTTTCGCTGGGATCTCATTCCTTTTTGTAAGGTAATTTCTAAAGAAGTGAATGGGAAAACCCATACAAACTTCCATCCCCTAATTTAAAGAGTGGGGGGTGATTTACTAAAAATTCTGAAATACATATCTTATTATTTATAACAAGGATAACAAGGACCCCCTATATCAATTTTCAGACCTCTAGCTTCAAAATTAACGGAAGTCTCATACAAACTTTCACCCCCTAGTTTAAGGGGTTGGGGGGGTAAAAGTTTCAAGTTTTAAGATTTTTTCGATGTTTGTATACTATTACTAGCTTACATACCAAATTTCAGCTTTCTAGAACTTCAGGAAGAACCTTAAGAATATTGATGATCATCAGTGAGTCAGTGACGAAATCGGGGTATTTTAGATATCAATAAAATCTAAAGTATAAGAGCTATGCAATTGAAACTTTATAGTTTTAATAATTCAATCACTGACATTATATTCCGAAAATTTTGTTTATCTGGTATAATCCGAACCCAAGTTAAGAAGGTTCAAAAATATGACGAAGCGCTTCGAGAAAAGGTAGGTAGTGCCCTTGCGCTTCGATTGGCTCGTCTTGGCGGGGGCACTCCCGTGCCCCCAGATATGGCCGACTTTTCATTAAAAAACTAAAAAAATCTGTCATTGGAATATGACTCTTCTGCCTTGGAAGATAGAGTTGTTTTCGAATGGACTAGGTACTTTGATTTGAGAAAACATACGGATACGGTGACCGACTAGCAGTAAGAAACAAGTGACACGAGATATCGGGCGGGTCATTGATAACGGTTGGTGTGAGCCCTCATCACATCACAACACCCGGTCAGTGCCCTTTCAGAGCGATGGGCGAGGAGTTGTCTGATTCGAATAACTCGAATTCGAATCGAGTTCATTCGCAACTCGAATCAACTCTCATACCTTATAACTCTCTAGCTAGAATTGATACGGCCGGACAAGTGAGCGGCGAATGCGAGTGATGCGAGTTATGCGAGTACACGGGAGTCAGCGATTCGCCAACTCGAAACCGAAACTCGACTCGACGAATATTCATTTTTTTTTTATTAGTAGTCCATCGCCGGTCGCCGTCGGCACATCTCGGGAGACTGACTCAGTGACTCGGCAAGGCAAGTGTAAACTCGAATCAAAAATGAGAATGCGAATACTGTGAACTCGACTCGACTCGCCGATCCGTTTGGCTGCTGCCGCGAAGTACTCCAGGCAAAATACGGTTTTGAAAAACATTAATTTATAAAAGCGTTTTTTTTTGTTGATTTCATTTGAAAATGTTATTCTAAGATGATTTAGTCAAGAATCCGACAAACTTTCCACTCGGAAGTAATTATGTAGATTTAAATGAAGCATGCATTATCTTTTTTTGTACGATTTATCTTGAATATTATAGAGCAAATGTAAATGAACCAAAATAAAGACAAAAACATTTATTAATATTTTTACTGACTTTTCAGAAGCCAGTTAACTTATCATTTTTTCGATGTCTGAAATTTTGTCGGATTTTGTCGCTGGGTAACTATTTAATTGATATTATATCCGTTACACATAAAAAATAAGCTATTATAAATTATTTCCAAAATTGACATTTTTTCTATACAAGTTGTCAGTTCATTGCCTGGACTAAAGCGGATCCCATCCGGTTGATGCGAGTCGAGTCAACTCGAGTTGCGATTCGAGTTAGCGGCCGAGTCAACTCGAGTTATCCGAGTTGGAATAAATTCGACTCGCGACATCGCTACTTTTCACTGGTTTCCTGTGTAATTCAGCACAAATAGAAAATTGACAACTGAACATTACTGGTGAAATCTGAATATGTCAATTTGAAAATCCTCGACATGGAAAATTGACCAGCCCGAATAATCATCATCATCATCATATCAGCCGAAAGACATCCACTGCTGGACATAGGCCTCCCCCAAAGAGTGCCAAAGTGACCGGTCCTGCGCCACCCGCATCCAGCGGACTCCCGCAACCTTTACCAGGTCATCTGTCGACCTTGTGGGGCCTACCCACTCCGCGCTTTCCGGTACGTGGTCGCCTTTCGAGAACATTTCCGCCCTAACGGCCATCGGTTCTACGTGCGATGTGCCCCGCGCACTGCCACTTAAGTTTAGCGATTCGGACCCGAGCCCGAATAATGCTAAAATTATATTTCGTCCTAAAAGTAAAATTGACATAAATATTTTGGGGACAATCTTACTCAAATCGACCTAGTCCCCAACTAAGCAAAGCTTGTACTATGGGTACTAGAGGACGATGTACATACGTATATATACTACTCAAAAGAAAATAGGGGCCACTAAGTATTTTGATTGCTACGTGAAAAATATAGTAAACAGTAATGTATATTTATTAAAATAACATGTAACAAGGCTTTTGTTTTAACTTATGCTAATAACCATTTAATTGTGTAGTCAATTGTTTCACTTATTTCAATTAACATGAAATTAGTCCATTGTCAACAGCAAAAACTAAACAGAAACTCTTTGCAAAACAAAACAAAAACTGACACAAGCTGTTTTTTTTAATGGTTTAGTAACGGGTGTGTCCTCTCCTGTTTTCACACTCCTGGAGCCTTGAATGCATACTCTCGATTAAGTTTCTGATGTTTTCATCAGTCTGAGTGGCCCAAGCTGTGTGTGGGCGGGCATTGTCATGCATTAACCAGAACCCTGGCCCCACTCTCTGTGACAATGCAATCACATGAGGCCTGATGACTTCATCGATGTACCGTTGTGCAGTTACTGTGCCTTGATTTAAGAAAACCAGCTCAGTTTTGCCTTGTAAGCTAATCCCAGCCCAAACCATCACACTAGGACCTCCAAAGCGGTCAATTTCCTTGATGCAGACATCGGAAAATCTCTCACCCTGTCGTCTCCATACTCTAATCCGCCGATCATCACTACAAAGCTTCACTTTACACTCATCTGTGAAGAGCACCATACCCCATTGATTCATGCTCCAATCTGAATGTTCGCGGCAAAAACTTAAACGATTTCCACGTTGAACCCTAGATAAAGGAATTCGTACTACTCGGCGTCTGAACCTTTGCTGGTCTTCATGCAGTCGATTACGTATCGTTTGGTCACTAACACGAGTCCCCGTTGTCAACCGTAGGCGATTTTGTAACTTACGTGCCGTCACAGAGCGCTCTCGACGGGCACTCAATCGGATGTAGCGATCCTCTTGTGCCGTAGTCGCTCGCACCCTGCCCGATCCAGGCCTTCTTGCAACACTGCCAGTCTCTTGGAACCGATCCCACACATTTTGGATGGCTCGGCGAGAGAAACCCAACGAAAAAGCTACAGACCGCTGTGAATGACCTTCAGCAATCAATGTAACGGCTCTGGTGGCAGTAATGGTATCCATATGACTTCGTTGACGTGGCATTATTAACAAAAGATGTTAAAAGAAGCAAAAGATGGACAGAAATCGTTTTTTAACAGAATAAAATTGTGATTCCATCTGAAAGGAATTTGACCTGAAACTCGTTTTTTTTATTTGCTTCAATTTCTGGCCAGCTGTAAGACTTAAACACCAGCATTAAAGAGGTTGGATAGTGAAGGAGGCCGGACATCATTAATTAGTCACTTATTAATTAGTTTACATCTAAAAATTTACTCAAAAACAGAAATATGTAAGTGGCCCTTATTTTCTTTTGAGTAGTATAGATAAATACATACCTACTTTAATACATAGAAAATATCCATGACTCAGCAACAAATGTTCGAGCTCATCACACAAATTAATGTTCTTACCGGGATTCGAACCCGGGACCTCCGGCTTCGTAGGCAGGGTCACTACCAACTGGGCTAAAGATATAGGTCGAAAAAAAATATGTACATATCAAGAATATTACCAACCGGAAATACGGCGTAACATACGTCAATTTTGTATAAAATTTTGAGATTAATTTAAATTAGACAACATTCACTTTGCACGTGTTTAAATATATTTCATACTGGAAGAAATTCCATTTGGGCTAGATTCATTAGAACAAAACAAAAAAAAATATTCAAAAAAAGTATAGACACAATTTTATTTTCACTAAATTCACTTTTGATGGTATTACTTTTGGGCTAATTTCAAAATGGTAATTTCGTGTTGACGATTTTCCATTTTGTGCCGAATGACAATAAATCATTTCACTATTGGTGGGTGAACTAGGAATAAAACAGACAAATAAAATTAAAATAAATCAATATTAGGGGGGCATCTTACACAAATCGACTTAGGTGGTGGTCGTAAATTTGATTACTACTGTCAAGTTTACTATTGACCGTTACCGCAAGCCGCGCCAATTTGATTCATGCCGATGCCTTACGCCAGTTACTGCGCTATGCATGCGATTCTTTATTCAAATTTGCCGCATTTTGTGTGCCACATTAAAGCATTTTACAACAGTGAAAATAATTAGTTTTTTCATTAGCAACGGATAAAAATTACGAAAATACTCGGAAACTATCAATCTTTCATTTGAGTTTGCTATTTTAAGATTTTTAAATTCATAAAAACGAACAATAAGGCTCAATCAGCATTTCTCTTCATCTTCCTCTTTTAGCGGTCCTATTAAGGTAGATACACTAAACTATCTTTCAACTTCCCAAACTTCTGATTTCTCTCCTTTTTCTTTTCGTCAATTCACTGACAGTGAAGTTAAGAAGAGCGTACTTAGCATCACTTCAAATGCTGTTGGTGTTGATTGCATTAGTCGTAAGATGATAGTTCCTCTCCTTGACCTACTGCTTCCTTTTATTACCAGCATCCTAAATTTTTCAATTTCATCTGGCATGTTTCCTTCTCAATGGAAGGATGCTGATATTATCCCTTTACCCAAAAAGTCAAACCCCAGTTCCTTTTCTGATTATCGTCCCATTTCCATTCTTCCTTTTCTATCCAAAGTATTGGAGCGACTAGTGCATCAGCAATTAACTTCCTTCTTGAACAGATATGATCTTTTAAACCAATTTCAATCGGGTTTCCGTTCAGGGCATAGTACTAGTACAGCCCTTGTTAAGATCACTGATGACATCCGATTGGGGATGAACGACAGAAAGCTTACAGTTTTAACTCTGTTGGATTTCAGCAATGCTTTCAACACTGTCGATTTTGACATTATGCTCGCTATTTTACGCTCTCTTAACTTATCTCCTGCAGTGATTGACTGGTTTCGTAGTTATTTAAATGGTCGTCGGCAAAGAATAAAGGTGGATTCTTCTTGTACTTCTTGGTGCAGTACTCTGGCGGGCGTTCCGCAGGGCGGTGTGCTATCTCCTCTCTTATTTTCTATCTTCATTAATTCCATCACACATAATATCTCCTCTCATTATCACCTTTATGCCGATGATCTTCAGATTTATACACAGTCCGTGCTTGGTGATCTCCCTTCTGCCATAGAAAGAACTAATGATGACTTGGTACGCATTCTGAAATGGAGTCAACGATATGGTCTGAGTGTGAACCCAGCGAAGACCCAAGTCATTATTATTGGCAGCAGCAATCTGATTTCTAGAGTCGATTTTGTAAATCTCCCTCCAATACTTTTTGATGGGATTCAGATTGATTATTCGATGCAAGTGAAAAATCTTGGGATCATTATGGATCGCTCTTTGTCTTGGGTGCCTCAAGTGAGTGAAGTGAGCAGGAAGATATTTGCTGCAGTGGGGTCTCTTAGGCGGCTTCGTAATTTTCTGCCTACTGCAACTAAAATTGCGCTTGCTCAAACTTTACTTCTTCCTATTCTTGATTACGCTGATGTATCCTATCTCGACCTTACTGAGGAGCAGCTTAATAAGCTTGAGCGTCTCCAAAATGTCTGCATTCGGTTCATATTTGGGTTACGCAAATATGACCACGTTTCTAGTTTCCGTTCCAAACTCAAGTGGCTCCCTATCCGTTATCGTCGTAACTCTCACATTATTTCGCTTCTGTTTAGTGTCCTTTTTAACCCTGCAACTCCCCGCTATCTCAAAGAGCGTTTTAGTTATTTTAATTCTGTTAGATCTTCTAACAATTTGCTATTAACTGTGCCTTCGTCATCTTCGAAATTTTACAGTAGTTCGTTCACTTTTAAGGCTATTCGACTGTGGAACTCTCTCCCTCTTGATATAAGACAAGCTAAATCTATCGGTAACTTCAAATCTCTTCTTAAAGAACATTATTTGTCTCTCCCCTAACCCCGATTGTCTTACTATTATTATTATTGGCTGACTGTTTATGTATTATATTTATATATTTTTATTTGTGTTATTTGTATATATGTATGATTGTGTATGTATGTTTATATATAGAGCTATTTATGTACGTGTATTGATATAATTATTTTGATTATTGGCTTATTATAATCTCTGCACCACCTACTACATAATCTAGTTTTATCTCTTTCTCCGATACCCAAAGGTTGTCTGGAAGAGATCGCTCTTCAGCGATAAGACCGCCTGTTGTCTACCTCTACCTACATGTTATTGTATTGTTTCTCTTTTTAACTGCTTTGTTTGTGTGAGGTGTGCAATAAAGAGTATTTGTATTGTATTGTAATAAGGACGTTGTTTGATTGTGACGTCACAAGCAAGTAATCCCTACAAGTTTCATACTAACGGAGCGTTTTTGACATTCAATAAAAAGAAGCTAATTTGACTTTTGTCAAATACCGTATTCGGTGGTCAGACTCTATCACGCAATTGTTTGGTTTCCGGTCCGAAAAACTTTTGCATGATGAAGGCTAAATTCAAACAGTACTTGTATTCTTTATTTCCTCATGCGTTTAGAATGTACGTCATGGCGGTTAGTTATAAAACGCAATTAATTGATTAATGTATACCATAAATTACTCGCTGGTTGCGGTTTTATCGTCGCTTCAATTAGTAGGTGTATTTAGTAAAACCTAGCTAATCTACTTAATGTGATTAATTAATTTGTTTTTTAGGGTTCCGTACCTTTAAGGAAAAAATGAACCATTTTGTGATCGCTCTTTTGTCTAGACCCTTTTTCTCAAGAACCCGTGGGAACATCAAGGGAATCAAGTAAAAAATAATATAAAATACTTAAGTGGGAATTCACACTGCACCGCACCTCCGTCCGGCGAATTTTGTATGCAGCTCCGCACCTCCGTCCGGAGATGCGACGCAGTGTGACATCCGCCTTAGTCAGCAGTCTAATCTAACCTCGAAGTTAACACAATTAAAAAATCCAATGCAGCGCTCGTGCCGCATATTGTTACAAAAAATATAATATTTTTGATATGATGATACAAATTTTGGTTTTAACTAATAGTACTTTTATGAAATTACCATTATGCTATGTTAATCTGTTATTATTCGACTTGACTCAAAGAGTACCTAGGGCATGTCCAGGTGTCATATTGTTTCGAGATGCCAAACTGGCTAAATACAGCTCCACCTTACAGAAGAATCCTCAATCAATAAAGGGTCGGCAGCGCGTTTGTGATTCTGTAGTCACAAGCATCCATAGGCGTCGGTGTTTGCTTACCATCAGCCATGCCGTATGCTAATATGCCACTGTCATAGTATAAAAATTACTACTGAAACTCCACTTGTCAAGTACCGTCAAATGGGGCGTCAGACGACGCGCCTGGCTAAACCAGGCGACCGATTTTTGACTTTCGAGCGCTCGACTCGTTCACTCGAAAACTGACAAAAATTATGAAATGCTATTTTGGAATAGCGATAGAAAATTTAAAAACGAGTGGTATTTACCACTCGTATTAAATTCTATTGGTAGAAAGTTAGTGCCTGCCATTTTGACACCACAATCGTATTTACTTTTATTTGATTTTCGAGCGCTCGAAAGTCAAAAATCGGTCCCCAGTTTTCATCTTTTCATCATCATCAAGTCTACACACGTGTTTCATTACCTTTCCATCCATTAGGATATCCAACGGGCCTAGCAATGCACCGCGGAGTAGTTTCAAAAATTGCGAAATGACTTCTATGATAATTTTACAAACACTGAAAACATGTCAAGAACTGAAATTGTACAGTTTATACGAGTACCTATAAGTACAGAATATCAGGAACAACGCATATATTAAAGCACAGAATATTCACAGGGATATACCTATTTACACTTAATAAATAGTAAGTAAAAGTAGTAATAAGTGCGTAAATAATTCGCTTTAGCCTAGTTGGTAGTGACCCTGCCTACGAAGCAAGAGGTCCTGGGTTCGAATCCCGGTAAGTGCATTTATTTGTGTGATGAACACGAATATTTGTTCCCGAGTCATGGATGTTTTCTATGTATTTAAGTATTTATTTATCTATATAAGTATATTTATCGTCGTCTAGTACCCATAGTACAAGCTTTGCTTAGTTTGGGACTAGGTCGATTTGTGTAAGATTGTCCGCAAATATTATATTTAAAATTTGCAGAGAGCGTATTGACAAGGCGAATTTACAAGCAAGAAGAAAAATCAATACTTATGGGTATAAACATTAGAAAAGTTGAAAAACCCCCGACATTTTCATTTCAAAGTTCAATATCTCAAAAACGGCTGAACAGATTTTCATGAAACATGGCTAAGAACAATCGGGATAAAATTATCTATGGCACAAAACAACCGCATTCACATCGGTCTATCCGTTTGGGAGCTACGATACCACAGACAGATTCACAGACACACAGATACACAGATACACAGACAGACACGTAAAACTTATAACACCCCTCTCTTTGCGTCGGGGGTTAAAAAAAGATTAATAGGTTTTACTTTCGCGTAATGAACGTTACATACCTACATGAAAAAACCTCATTCAAAACTTCCTAACGGAAACTTATTTCTAAGGTTTCGTGAAAGTTTCTGGAAACTGAGAACTTGTTGTTCCGCGTCTCTATTTTTAAAGTTAACTAGGTACAGTTTTCCTTTCACCAGTTTATTTATTCGTATGGCATGGTACAGTTTGTTACATATATACCAATGAATCTTCGAGACGGACATAGACTATATTTATACAGACATTCATGGATCGATTTCGCGGCGCCATATTCGGCTTGTTTGAATGGTTGTCAACGGCCAGCTTTACTAATATGATTGCGAAAGTGTGTCTGTCTCTCTGTCTGTCACCTCTTCACGTTTAAATCCCGTGGAAGGACATAGGATAGTTTTTATCCCGGAAATCATCCCCTAAGGGGATCAAATGGGGGTGAACGTTTATATGTACCTACGACATAAACAAGTTCCACGCGGACGGAGTCGCGGGCAGATGCTAGTAGTAAATACATATATATTTGGGGACAATCTCACACAAATCGACCTACTTGGTCCTAAACACCCCAAACAGTTATAATGATAGTATGACAAAATCTGATGATGGTTTCGATGTCCCTTGCATTAAAACTGTTCATATAAATCTGCGACAAAAATAGCTTAACAAGATTACGTCTCAATTGTAGTCTCCGACGGAAGGCTCAATTTAGGATCCATTCAGTCGGACATTCAATGTGAAAGTGTGTGCTTGTGTGTGTTTGTGGGTAGGATTGTGTTAATGTAGTCATATGGGTTTATGATATCGTACAGGTTCAATCAGCCCAGCTAGCACGATAGGTTTTATCGTCACGTTTTAAAATGTACTGAAACGTCAGGTAAAATGTGACGATAACACCTATCGTGCTAGAGCCTCGGGTATAACCCCCAATCACGAGAGCCGCTGGAAATGTCTTGTTTACAGAATTGTAGAGTTTTGTTATTATTATATGAAACCGCGATCAGAATTGTATTAGGACAAAGTTTATACAGGGTGTGGCCTGTAATAGGCGCAATAAATGAAACGGTGGATTATTAGCCAATCAGCAATCAGTTCTAAGTGGTTTAACAAAAAAAACTGTTGTTGTAACAACTTTTTTTTTTAAGTAACAGCATGCAATATTTAATATTTTGCAAACCATGCATAATGTAAAAAAAAGCTCCAAAAATGTATGGAAAAAAAGACACTATTAATCACTACGACATAAGTGCCCAGTGTTCTACCAAGATATTTAATGAGTTACAGATTCAGATTCAGAATAATTTTGAAACACTGGGACTGATATAGAATAACTGCGGATATTCTATGGAATCATCCTTTAAATTTATTGCTCGTATTACAGGGCACACCCGGTATACACTGACAGCTATTCTATTCCCATACTCATCAAGGTTCAGTAATATGTAGAGTACCTACCTATATTAAAAGTTCCCTCCTAAATTAACATTTGGAACTGAAAACTCATTTACCCATCAAATAATCTTGTTTTGATTTTAACTTGGCCGAATAGTTTGGTCCGATAACTGTATTTTCTCAATAAATACAATACGTGAACTCTTTACTGCACACCTCAGTAATAGTACAAAAACTGTACAGAACACAACGATTATAAAGTCAAATAACAGGCGCTCTTATCGATAAAGAGCGGTCTCTTCCAGACAACCACCAAAAACTCAAATTTATTGGATTTCCTTATGTCCTGTATGGAAAGAAAATGTTGATTGGCCCTTGTAAATTATAGAATATACTGAAATCACAGGATTGCCTTATACTCGTAATTTGCCGGGGGGACATAGTAGGTATTCATTAAACATTCATCTCTTTTTAGCAATATTCCAAAGTGTTATTAAGGCAAATCTTTGCGAAACTCTCACTAGATGACGCTAACTTAAGTTAACGCCAGCTAAAGTTTGTCACGTTGTCAGATATTATTTACTAACTTAAGTTAACGCCAGCTAAAGTTTGTCACGTTGTCAGATATTACTTAGTCATATATGGAATTGATTAATTAGGGTATAGTCATAATGGTAGGGAAGATTGGAGGTGCTGCTGTTAACGTGCGCTATAATAGGAGATACAGGTACATACAATTTCATTGTAAATATTGATATCCTATTATTTACGTAAACATTGATATAAGCTCATCATAAAATACTTCTTGCCTTCTCATCTTAGCGTTATTTTCAGTAGTTTCTAAAACTCGCTCCAGTTGCGGTTTTTTGCTAAGTGTCTTAATTACTTGGGTCAGGCCGAAAAATAACTTTATCTTTCTTTTAGTATTCTCGTGAATAGGGAAAATGAACCTTCTAGCAGTTTGCGTACTATAACGCACGTGTAACAATACCCTAATACAGATTTACATTCACTGTGTCATAATGACGCAGACACCAAACGCCTTAAAATCCCTTTTAAGAAAGTCACATTAATTAATTAGGTATTTTCTTCACCAGGTCACCTAAAAGCAAAGCAGTCGACGAAGAATGCGAAGACCTAAAGGTAGACGTCGAAGAAGCCAAAGATGCGGGAGCCCTGGAGGCGAAAATGTCACTCCTAAACGGCTGCACTGTGATCGTGGGCTCCATCATCGGAAGTGGCATCTTCGTGTCGCCGACTGGCGTGCTGGCGAAGACGGGATCTGTGAATGCCAGTCTGTTGGTGTGGGTGGCTTCGGGGGTCTACAGTATGGTAAGTCATAAACAATTATTAATATTAATTGGGAGGAATATAGTAAGGAGGAAAGGCAGGGAAAGAACGAAAGATGCATTTGTCATACCAAAGGGTACATGTGTAATTTAGTCGCGTTGAACACGACTCGTGGTTTGGAAGAGCAGCGACAATGGTAGAGAATACGATGATGGTATACATAAAAAAGGTGGCAGGTGCCCTGGAGTTTTGCCTCCTGAACGGTTGCACTGGGATTTTACGCTCTAATATCACGAGCGGCATCTTGCTCATAGGTGATGTTTGGAGAAAAGGGGAGTAAGAAGGAGAGGCAGGGAAATACCGAGAGATTCGTTTATGTACCGAGCTTTGGGTCTCCGCTGTATGGGAGGTTTCTCTAGATAGAGTTGACGTTTGACTATTATTGAACGAGGCAGCGAAGCGAACGAAGTTCTATGCTTCAGCTCGGCCCGAAATTCGTTTGCATGTCCGGATATCCTGCTGTTCGGCTTTTCTCTACAGGTCGCATTTCTCAACCGTTTCTCGTGACTTTTTGTGAGCGTTAATTATATACTCTATTTCCGATTCAGTTTGTAATCATAATGTTCTCTGGACACACAACTTTAGGTGCTTGTGGATTACGTTACTCTTATGTGCTTAAATATCCGAAAAAGGATATTTAAGCACATAAGAGTAATGTAATCCACAAGTCGATATTTGCCGCCAGAATTCAAGACTATTTGAATCGCAAACTTTTAATTAAGAGATGCGCTCAATTTCGCGAAAAGCTTTGATAAAGCTCTGAAAGCTCTCGAGCAGATTAAACCCGTCTTTGATTGCCCTGGGGACTTGTTATTTCGTATTTGCAGAGTATTGAGCGTGGGAAATAATTATACCTCTGTAGGTACAGAGAGCGGAAAAAAGATAAAATTATTTCTTCGGGTATTGAGAATTTGATATATGGAATATTCCAATTTGTTCTTCAATTTCTATATGAATAACTTAGCGACCCTCCCCGGCTTCGTACGGGTACTATATTATACATAAAAAACCCTCTTGAATCACTATCTATTAAAAATAAAAAACCGGCCAAGTGCGAGTCGGACACGCGCACGAAGGGTTCCGTACCATTATATAAGTTACAATAGAATTTGTACGAAACTATTACTTCTTAAGTACATTTTATAAGTTGGTCGACTATTACTCGTAAACGTGTAAAGCCTACTTAGCTGTGATAGTTTTCCTTTTAACTTCGTTATATGTACTATGTAGAAAGACTAAACTATTCTCCTTTAAATAAAATACTATTTAATAAGTTAACTAAAATACTGGCCATAAATAAAATACTTGTGATCGTCTAGTTCAAGAAGTACGAATAGGACCCTCTACGTTGTGTTAAAATGTCGTCGTAGAACGCATCGTATAAAATAATAATGTCAAATTATGTTCCAAATGAAACCGTAACAAACGCAACAAATAAATGTGAATAAATAACATTCGTAATAAATAAGACGAATGAAACTAAAATTTCAAAATGAATCAGAACGTAAATGTAGTTCAATCGACGCATTAAATAATGCGTTTAAATAAACGTCAAAAATCATACGTAAATGTATGATCATAAGCCGCAAAAAACCGAATCAAAACACCTGAAAGGTCATTTCAGTAATCGCAAACATTACTGTAAATTATAATCCGTCAATAAATTTTATCGTCCGCAAATCAATAATGAACATTTAAAATTGAGATCAACAAATAGTCTATCTACATAAGTGAACATGCGACTCACCCGATCAGGAACAACTCGAACAAAGATAATTGATTTAATTAGTTAATTACCGTACACGAATTATAATTATCTAATACTAATTACATACATTTATTTCTAACTTAGAACTAACTAAAATTATACTATAAAAATGCTCGATCACGACGAACGACAACGATGACCTGTAAAAAAACAGACTACAAGGGGACCTTGGGATTCTAGACCTTAGGTCTTGAAAAATGGGGCCTATACCTATTGTTATGTCTTGAATCTTTCGAGGGCTCCCAACGCTCCTACACCCTCGCCAAACCAACAAATCCGTCATGATGCAACCTATCAACCCTTACTATCTATTTGATTCAAACCATCTCTCCTACACATTCATCATCTTACACGAATCTTAAGTACTTTTAAATGTACTTTTAAATTTACTTTACGCAGATTGCCAAAATTAATTTTAATAATTACGCAAAACATAACGCGCGGCAGAATTTACGCATACCCTAAACGTTCGTGCAGCCACGGTATTTGTAACAGAGATAGTGATTGTTGTCGATTATGTACAAGGTGCTCTGAATACTACGTATACGCTATAACATAGTCTGTACTGTAGACCCCTTAAATTGGACGGAGAGCTCTCTGCCTTCACACACGACATCAGACGTCAGGGGTCAGCTTTATCGAAAGGATGCGCCCCAGGGAAAACAGAGAATACGTTACAGACATATACACAGCTCAGGCCTTGGATGTGTATTCCTATTGTGTATGAAAAGTTCACAGCTTCTAAGAAATTGACACGTCAGATTCCTTAGGTGTAAACTCGAGTCGACTCCAGCAATCCAGGATCTAGTATCAGCCAAAAAGCTTTGCGTCGAGTGTACCTAAGTGCGTGTATTCAAATGAAATCTAAACTCGTGGTGTGTCAGCTATGTATGTTGGTGTAAATGTGATATGTGTATGAGTGTATGTCCATTGAAATCAGGCTAAAGCCACGAAATACAATGGGTGTGTATAGAAGTTTCTTTTTTAATGTAAGTTCACTATCTTGTCACAAATAATAGAATCAAAAAGCCATTAAATGCATAACACTACAATGCTTTAGAAAAGTTAAAAAGAGCCAGTTATAAAATTGAGATGTGTGTGTGTGCTCTTCCAAAGTTCAATCACATTGCAATGCTATCATTTATTATACCTATTCATGCATCCTTATTTAAATTAGAGTTTTATTTCAAGACAATAGTAACTAGTGTATCTTTATATCCACTCTCATACCAGAGATAGTATATACATATTATTAAAATTTAGAATAATATCTGGCCCTATGGCCCCTATTAATGTTCGATTAAACGGCTCAGCGGACCCGTTGAATTGCAGAAAAGAACTAACTATACCTTTAATTTATGAAGCCTTGGAAATGACTATCTCAGCAATTAGCACGCAGAACTATATTTCCAGCTAATCTCCCGAAGCGACGACCTAAATATTACAAACCAAAAATAAACACTTTACTCTTAAATAACTATATAGGTAAATTTTTATAAATACTTAATGTGAACACTGACTCTATAATTATTAACTATTCATATAAAAACAAATCAAACACTTAATGTTTCACACTCGCACTATTGTCAATTGTCTTAAAAAATACGTGCCTACACTAAATTCACTTATTTGTCTCTAAAATGTCTTAAAATTGTCTCTATAAATATCACTATAAAATCTCTAGTAATTGAACACTATTTCATACAAATAAAACGCGAAACGCGCGCGGAAATCTAATATCAAATTTAATTGATGATTAATTATAAGGGAAACCGAATGAGATAATTCCAACCTGTCGCGAGGTCAAATCTCGACTGCCCTATTGTAAAAGACTGAATCTGTACATGAATTCTTGTGCAATATCAAAAAGGTGTAATTATTTACATGCCATATTAACATACGGCATTTTGGTTTACAATAATTAATAGTCCTACTATAGATTAGTCAAAAGACATATGTGTTATATATTGCAACTAATATAAGTCCTTTCGGATCTGTTTTTGTTATCGTCTGGTCGCATAGAGTTTCAAGAGTTGAAAACACTTGAATGGTATACATGAGATTATTTAAGTTGGCCAAATTGCATCAGTGGTTCATTCAAAAAGCAACTCTACGTTCGAAGGTAGAAGCTTCTAATTACAATGACAGTTTTATAAAAGGCCGGCCACATTAAGTAATCTCAACCATAATACAAAGACGAAATAGGAGACCAGCTCTGTGCTTTATTGTTCCAATGTTGACGTAAGGTCAATTTCAAGGAGCGCCGGCCGTGTGAAACGGTTTTATAGTATTTGTCTGAATTAGGTACCTATTTTTATGAATATAATCAACAAGTACTGTAAACTTGCAGTTACAACTACTACCATGAATTTTTTCACATATCCCAAAACAACCATTTAGCTAGCAGGGGGTGGGGACACTGGAGCCTAACAAAAATTAGCACTTTAAGGCTTAATATTTCACAAACGGATCGTTTAATCGAAAAATTGTTTTCACAAACCCCCAATATTTTTAAAAGACCTATCCAACGACACCCCACACTATGGGGTAGACGACAATAAAAAAAATCATCCCCACTTTACATGTACGGGAGGTACCCTAAAAAAAATGTTTTTCAAGATTTTACTTTACCACTTTGTCGGCATGACTAATATGTATATTCATGCCAAGTTACAGCTTTCTAGTACCAAGAGCCTCTGAGCTAAGCTGCGGACGGACGGACGGACGGACGGACGGACGGACGGACGGACATAGCGAAACTATAAGGGTTCCGTTTTTGCCATTCTGGCTCCGGAACCCTAAAAACCGCATCAAAATCCGTTGCGTAGTTTTAAAGATCTAAGCATACATAGGGACAGACAGCGGGAAGCGACTTTGTTTTATACTATGTAGTGATAGTGATAGAGATTTAAATCAGACAAGGTGACTCGGCGAATTTTTTCAAAACTTAATCGCAAAAGGTGTCTGATATAATTTTGTTGCCATAAGATAAAGTACAACAAGATATTATTGAAGACATATTACTATGTTATGTAACTATAAGTATAATCATATATTTCGTCACCCAATTACGTGCAAAATTATAGAATAATGCAATAAAATTAAAGATAGCCTTTATCGAGATTATATTATTCTGTGATCTCTTCCTAAACCCCCGGAAACAGGCGTGCGTGTATTTGTAGTGAGTTTTGTACACACAATTATTGGAAAAATCAAATTTTCTCTTTATTAATAATTACTGTGTATAATTTACATTAAGGAAAAATAATGTTCGAATTTAAACTTTCGTCAGACATGTTGAAATAATGCTTATAATAATGTTTGAAATGGAACTGTAAAATTTGGCAGTAAAACAAAAAAAACTACGTCGTTCAAAACACAATAAGTGGGGTGAAAGACAGTTCGTCCGAACGACGAACGACGACGTCGGTTGTTTTCTACGAATAAATTGTACATTTCAGTAAAAGAAAAGTGTGACGTGAGATTTTTAGGTGTAAATGTGGATAGTTGTTAGTGTTGGTGTAGTGGACCAAGTAAAATATCTAGGATTTATAATCGACGCCGGTCTCACGTGGTCGCCCCATATAGACATCACCTGCGGTAAGCTTAGCTCGGCGTGCTACGCATTATCTAGACTAGCTCCTACCCTATCGCTCGAAAACATAAAGAAAGCTTACTATGGATACTTCCACTCCATCCTGATTTATGGTGTCTATCTGTGGGCTACTGCAACAGATCGCGACAAGGCGTTTAGAATTCAAAAACGGGCCGTTAGACTCATAGCAAAAAAGCCTCATGATCATCCTGTGCAGATGTTATTTAGACAACTGAATATACTTACATTACTTAGCGTATTTATCCTTGAGGCTTGTACGAGTATGTTCGTGAGACTGCGGCTCGAGTCATGCACGACCCGCGCGCAGCAGCACGGGCCCGCGCGCACCACGCGCGCCCAGCACTTGCTGGTCGTGCCGGTGCGGAGGCTAGCAAAGGCTCGAAAATCACTTGATGTAATAGGAATTAAACTTTATAACTCTCTTCCGACTGAATTGAAAAACTCATCGACTGACGCCATTTTCAGAAGAAAACTAAAAAAAAGATTTTATTGGACATGTCGTGTTACGCCATTGACGAATTTAATGATAAGGTATTATTGACCCACGTATAACTTAGTTAATAACCCCTAATTAGACTGACATCTGCAATGTCAATTAATATTCTTTTTTAGGAATATTGTATATCTATTTATAATTAATACTACCTTGACATGTATAAAACGTATGTACCTACCTACTCAATTTGACATGTAAAATCATGGATTTTATGAATAAAAATCTGAATCTGAATCTGAGTTATAAGTTTAAAAGTTAGTCAAGGGAAGGGTAGGCAGACTGTGAAAGAAAGAAATAAATACGCGCCGCGATTTACGCTCGCGAATGTGGAGCGGGCATTAAAGTCGTCTTCCACTGCACTGTTATTATTAAAATAAATATCAACACGATAAAAGAAATCAGCAGTAATCATCTGATCTTGAACCCTCATAGTATTATTATCGTATTGCCTTACGAGGGGCAGATGGCTTTACCAATTGAGTTACGTATCTATATCAGTCCAGTTACTAAGTCAACGAGTTTTTTCATTTTGTTGTTATTACGTCTAACTTATTTTGTAATAATAATAAGAATTGTTAGAATAGATAACTCCAATAAACTGCGTAAAATGTTAAATGTACAATTTGGTAACAGCTGAATTGACCCCACAAGACACAGTGTGGACTTGTGGAGGTCATAGTAATTTTTTTGTACAATGTTTTTAAATAGGTAGTATTTTTTTTTCCTAATTAATTCAATAAGGTCAAGCGATGGTATTTTAGTTTTTAAAGGTCGAAAAATCATACTGCTGACATGCTAACTTAACCCCAATACTGTTTTCATGGAGCTTAGTTATAAATATTATTAATTTCAAGTGTACTGCCGGTCAATATCGTTGACCTCTCTATCTGTTGATAACTGAACTCGACTCGTTTTAAATCATATAAATAGCCAGAACATACCTATTATCATTGTAAATGCTTTGTAGGTTTATATTTATATCTTATAGCCTTCTAAAACCGCTTAGGTGATAAATCTTCTTAAGGAAAAATTGGGTGCTGGCCGGTCATCTAAGAACTCTCTCGTTTAGAACCCATTATTTTTTTAATTCGTAAATAACTATACTTGAAAGTCAGGTAGATGATGTACAGGAACCTCAAAACCTCGGTGTGCTAAAATCATGTTCTTGAAATACTAAAATACATTAAATCGTCCAAGACTCAGCACCAAATATTGCTGCTATATGCTCATCCCACATTATATTTGCCCCCAGGATTCGAACCCAGGGACAGTTTCAAAGGCAGGCTCACTACCCATTAGGCTAAACCGATCTGTTTTTCCTCAGGTCGGAGCATACTGCTACGCTGAGCTGGGTACAATGATCCGGAAAAGCGGCGCCGACTACGCCTACATCATGGAGACCTTCGGACCCTTCGCGGCCTTCATCAGGCTGTGGATCGAGTGCATCATTGTTAGACCCTGCTCACAGGTACAGACCTATTCATCATATCAGCCGAAAGACGTCCACTGCTGCACATAGGCGTCCACTAAACAGTGCCAAAGTGACCGATCCTGCGCCACCCGCATCCAGCGGACTCCAGCAACCTTTACCAGGCCCCGTAGCATGGATGGCGTTATCACGCGATAAGTGACAGAATAGAGCTTCCGTCCCTGGCTGACACCGTTCGATAGAACGAGACGACGCGCCTATCCTGTCACTTATCGCGTGATAACGCCATCCATGCTACGGTGCCAGGTCATCAGTCCACCTTGTGGGGGGCCTACCCACCGCCGCGCCTTCCGGTACGTGGTCGCCACTCGAGAGACTTTCCGCCCCAACGGCCATCGGAGACCTATTAGAATAGAATATAATAGTAGTTTATTGCCACACAACATACCAGAATTGGAAATTATCGCGTGCTTTGAAACGCCGTTCTGACTAGATTAAGAAACAATAAGGTCTGATTTTCAGATCTAGGATTCTTGACTATATGATTGTTTATCTGATTTTATCGATACATGTTTGCTTAAAATTACCTCGATAGAAAAAAATTCCATAGTTGGCTCTGTATTTTCCTTTTTTTACGCAGCCTACTCAAACGATACATTATTTTACGACACAATCAAGTTAATACTATAGTATTTTATCTCATCTAAAATCTCACTTGATGAAATTTAAATAAAACTTCATTAAGTTAGGTATTTATCGAAATTTGTCCAAAAAAGCAATTCCCGAAGAGTGTTAACATCCCTTTTTCTCGTGTGCGGAAGGCATAAGCGTGTCTCTGTCTAGGGGGTGTGTTCGACTCAAATCAAGGCATCCCCTTAAACAGAAAAATAAAAACAATATATATCATCAAAAATGGGGTGTGAACCGAGCAAAGACATATTCGGTAGCGCATTGCGATTCCAAATATGCATTTGTTTATGTTTTTTATTTTTTGATTATTTTTGTTGACATTGCTGTCTTTGATTTTGTTGACATTTTGTGCTAACCGTGCAGACGTTATTGGCTATCATTGGGTAAAATTCTAAGCTTCATAAAACAAGTTACTAAGGTCCTTACACACCAAACAGATACAGATCAAGTATTATGGCTGCGGACTTCTGTACTCAGATGAGTGAATTGTTCCAAATATGAGCGAGACAACTTCCTAAGTACTGTTCTGTGCCCTCTCAAACGTAGTTTCTGTCAAAAATTTCATTTTTGGTGCAAGCTTTTATTGCCATCTGTACGTAAGTATACCGTCATCAATTACTTGTTGAGACGATTCTAGCGAGCCCAAACTCAAAGGCGTTACGTCGGTTAAGTTCTGAATTCCCATGATCACTTTCTGTCTCCATCATCAGATCAGCTCGATGGTACCATAATATCTAATTGTCATCCAAACCGTACTTAAATCCATAATTTCAGCTCAATCGGTTGAAGATATCTCTTTCACCCGGACAAACATAGTTACATATAGTTACATACATTGCAAGTTAAATTAAAGCATACGTAAAGAAAATTAAGTTGTCATATTTTTTATATGTCTATCTAATTTGCCTAGTTACGATCTGTGTACCTACTGGATGGTTCCAATACCAATACCGGTGCTCATTTCATTATTGCCAACGCACAACCTTCACCAAGTTTGCCTACCATTGTCCAAACTGTTAAACCCATTACCCTAATGCGTTGACCTTGTTCCCGTTGTGTTAGAAATAAAGTTGCTAAACGTTTACAGTAATTTACAGAACGAACCCATTTATTCTATAGTCGGTATTTTTTTTCAAAAAAAAATCTCTCCTGGGTTGTTAGAGACGGTACGTTCATAAGGAACAGTTATATGTAGATTTCATTTATAAAAGTGCATAAACAACATTGCTAGTAGTTAATACTAGTATCGAAAACAGAGCTTTTTTGGACCATGTTTGAATAAATCATTAAAAAAAATCTCGGGCAAATGTAGGTAAAGGATTGCAGAACCGATAAATGTTTGTGCCATAAATATATCTATAGTTTTGACGGAGGAATATCAACTCAAAACTCGTCAAATATAGCCAAAAAACGCGTGGAGCCCCTTAATAATGTTCTGTTAGCAATGAGGATGTTCAGTTATCATAAACATGTAAGTATTCATCACATTCTAGGTGATTCTAATAGGACCTTATTGCTTACAGAAGGTCGAGAAGTATACAGGGCGTCCCAAACTTATGGACATGAAGGGGAAGTACCTTAAATATCGTAGATAGTGAATTTTGCTCCAAGAAGACTTTATGTTATTTTTAAAAGTTAGTAATTCTGCATTCATAGATTTTCTAAAAATTACTTGCTTCGTCTGGGAATCGAACCGACTTAAATGTCAAAAAAAAAATCACCCTACTTTTATGATGCCAATCGAAAGAATAGCTAAAAAATAATAACTCTGCTTGAGTAACATGGTATTTTAAAAGAAAGGAAAAATCAAATTAAGAACATACATGAAACTGCCGTAGTCAATTAAGTAGGTATTTTTTTTGTAAATTAATTAATTAAATGCTCAAAATGTGATCCCTCTTGTCTTACGCAAAACTCCAATCTTTTAATGAGCCCGCTGCCTGTTGATTTTCTTATCATTTTATGGTGAACACTCGATGTGATATGGCACAATTCTGTTTGCAACTCGCCCACGTTCTCGTATCGCTTTTTGTATAGCATATCTTTCACGTATCCCCAAAAGAAGAAATCTAATGGTGTAAGGTCCGGGGATCTGGCCGGCCATCTAATCGGTCCTTTTTTTTTAGTTATTATTTTTTAGCTATTCTTTCGATTGGCATCATAAAAGTAGGGTGTTTTTTTTTGACATTTAAGTCGGTTCGATTCCCAGACGAAGCAAGTAATTTTTAGAAAATCTATGAATGCAGAATTACTAACTTTTAAAAATATCATAAAGTCTTCTTTGAGCAAAATTCACTATCTACGATATTTAAGGTACTTCCCCTTCATGTCCCATAAGTTTGGGACACCCTGTATATGTTCATGATGCTGGATTTACCTGTGTATTTTTGCATACAATTCATTCATTCTATCAATTTTTTGTATATAAATTCCAGTTTGATTAAGTAATAAATAAGCTCTCATTATCATAAACAACATATAACTTGTCCTCTTTGTCGTC
Source organism: Epinotia ramella (assembly GCA_947578815.1). NCBI lineage: Eukaryota > Metazoa > Arthropoda > Insecta > Lepidoptera > Tortricidae > Epinotia > Epinotia ramella. The sequence continues at coordinate 3,454,704 of OX388221.1, forward strand.
ACTGTATTAGACTAGAAATCGGATCAGTAATAAAACCCGATCACCCCGTTTAAATTGCAGCGCAAGTCTGTTGGTTCAGGATATCTGCAATCCCTTGGATTGTAAATTGGCGCCCAACGAGGGGCCGATTTATTCTATACCAACTCCATTGCAACGGTAAATCCAAAAAGGGGTTATATCTATGATAATGATATAGACATCTCAGCCAGATAATAATGAGATATAGACCATGAATAGCCCAAAGATCATAAACCGATATAGTATTTGCGAGGGAGCGTTCAGCCCCTGTAGTAAAACCACTTCTAGACCTTTACTGTCCCATGTAAAATGTTCTATACTCGTGCTTTAAAATTTGGCTGGACGTTACTACAACTTACGCTCAGTCACTTCAAACCGTCAGTAATTGGAAGTTACGTTCATTAAATCCGTTTTATGGGAAGTTCTACAGCTTCATTTAATGTCAGTAAGGTAGGTCGCGCACGGCACTTTGTTGCAGCGATTAAGTCGCGCGTTTCGTGAACGTACCACTGTATCGCGGCATGTGGCCCCTTGTCGCGTTTGCAACGCGTGACAGAAGCGATGGTATATGATCAGACACAGCGTCGCGACTGTGTCGCGCGCGCTGTACCCTGCATTGCGACTACCTCCCTAAAATGTGGTTGATACTCTACTCATAGAACTCCTCTTCAAAGTTTTTTACATGTCAGCTAGGTACGAGCGTAGCGCTACGAATTTTCTGGCATTGAATGTGTTAATTTGTTTGCAGGCGATAGTCGCGCTAACGTTCGCCAAGTACGCTCTCAAGCCGATCTTCCCCGAGTGCGAACCGCCAGAGGAAGCCACCAGACTGCTGGCAGCCTGCTGCATATGTAAGCCTTTTTGGCCGTTTTGAGTTTAATGATATCTCAGCCAACTTATATTTGCAAGATCATCATCATCATCATATCAGCCGAAAGACGTCCATGACGTCAGACGTCGTGTCGTGCTGGACATAAGCCTCCCCCAGAGAGAGCGAATGTGACCGGTCCTGCGGACTCCCACGACCATTACCGGGATGAAGCGGGTAAACACTAGGTTTAAATTTTGCTCGTACCAATGAGTTTCTTAGAACTTATCCATGGAATATCAAGCGGCGAGTCCGAGCGGTAATGCTACAAATCAGTATTTATGTCTTTTTATTGTCATTGTCAGACACAGCCAAAACACATCCACCGCTGTATTGCCTTGGCCGAAGATGGCCACAATAATAACCGCTGGAACTAACGAATTCGGTTACAGGTGGCCATTCCAGAACTACTAGAAATCGTGTAATGAAGAATGTGCACTTCGTACAAAACCCGTTTTCTCTGAAACTGTACCGCATTGCTTATTGTTCTAGTTCTGCTGACATTCGTGAACTGCTGGTCAGTCCGAGCAGCGACGCGTGTGCAGGACTGGTTCACGTACGCCAAACTCCTGGCTCTCATCATCATCATCGGTGGCGGCGTCTACCAGCTATGCAGAGGTTAGTGCCGACGCCAGAGCAGTCTTAGTGAACTGATGATGGTAATTGCCATCCCTGTTCAGGACTGGTTCAATAACGCGAGCTATAGACGTTAGTATCTACGCCAGTGCAGTCTTCATGAACTCTTGGTGGGGGGTGGGGGGTGCACGTGCTGCTATGTATAAACCGTTGGTTGGACCCATCTGCGTGCAGAACTGGTTCCCTTGCGCGAAGCTTCTGGGTATCTTCACCATCACCAGTGGGGGCAGTTGCCCGCAAGGTGTAGACCTACGATAACGGAGTTGCGAGCATAGCTAGAGTTTACTTTGACACTTGGTTCCCCTGGACTTGCAAGCGTCCAAAGGCTACGGTGACCGCTTGCTGTCAGCGCGGGCCGTACGCTCGTTGAATAATTAAAAAATATGGCCATAAAAATCGTACACCTATGCAGCAACTCAGCTTTCGAATCAATATTCTCGGCCGGCTTATCCAGTAGAGTACGCTTTCAACTCCATTAGCGTAGGTACCTAACCTACCCTATTATATTTATAATCATGGTTGGAATACTGAACTGTCATAATTTATAATTATCAAAGTAATAAATATTTTTTCTTGGAATAAACTTTGTAGGTAGGTGCTTAGTGGAATCAATGACGCAAATATTACGAGTATTTAAGGTAAATAATAGCCGAAAGATAATATGTTTGATACCGAAACCTCCACCAACTCATGAATTCACACAAAAAAAGGTTTAAATCCGTTCCAATATGACAACATTTAATAGTTATATATGTAATGTATTTTCTGCTCGGTGAAATCACTACCTTGGCTCTCATTAAAACAAGTCTAATTGTGACGTCACAAGCTATAATCCCTACTAACGAAACGTTTTTAGGGTTCCGTACCCAAAGGGTAAAAACGGGACCCGAATTGCTAAGGCTCCGCTGTCTGTCTGTCTGTCTGTCCGTCTGTCACCAGGCTGTATCTCATGAACCGTGATACGTAGTTAACTAGTTAGACAGTTGAAATGTTCACATATATGTATATGATGTATTTCTGTTGCTGCTATAATAACAAATACAAAAAAACCGGCCAAGTGCGAGTCGGAGTGGGGCTTCCATACAACCGCGCTTTTTTGCAGTTTTTATAGATAATGGTACGGAACCCTTCGTGCGCGAGTCCGACTCGCACTTGGCCGGTTTTTTGATGTTTCATAAAAAGAAGCTGATTTGAGTATTAGTCAAATATCTTATTTAAGGGTGGTATTCCACGTGTCCAAGATCTTTGTCCAAAGTGTATTTGCTTTACACATTTTGCTTAAAAAAATGTGAGATGCAATGCACATCGGACAAAGATCTTGGACACGTGGAATACCACCCTAACACGGCACTTTTTTTAATGCTCCGGATGTTTTCTAAAAGGCTATCGAACTCGGTCGATGCTCGATCAAATTATATGAGCGGAAAGATGGATCTAACTCACTTCTTTATTCCGGCCACAAAGCAGGCAATTTGCGGCAAATTGAGTTATCCCCTGCCGATGACACGAGTGTTGCAACCAATTACTGGTTTCTTTTCGATGACATTGTACCAGTAGCCGAATCGTATTGAAATGGAAAAGTTTAGGTTCGGGTGGGTTACTGAAAACGAGCCCTGTGGTAATCTTTATGAAAATAAAGATTTTTAAATATAGGTGATAGAGTCTAAAAATGTAAGGAACTATTAACCAATTTATTAGTCACAGATCAATAAAGCGCCGGTGTCAGCTTATTCCTCTAGGCAATAAATGTCAATTTTGCAATTCTAAAGGAGGTGCGACGTGGCATCGGCCCGTGTGCAATTTGGATACGTGCCGGAAGCACGGCGGCCGGCCAAAGCAAGGTCACTCGGTACTAGATTTTGTGTAACCTTGCCGTCCGCCAATTTAATAGGTGTAGCGTCTCCTTAAACAACACAGCTCAAATGGCTAGCCATTATTCGTCAAGCACTTCAGTGTTTCGTGAAAGAGGCGGGCCCCTGGAGTTGCAAGTGTTGCAACCGTAGCTGCAATGCCTGCTCGAGAAGTGAAAGGTTTCCAACTTTATGAGGCCGTCAACAATGTTTTGAGGTTTTGTGCGTTCCTAATAACTTCTCTCCATGGGTCACCAGGTATAAATTCGGAGGCCAACAGCATGCTTTTCTTATACTTACTTACTCCGTTGGCTAAGCGACGCAAAATGAATCTTGGCCTTCGACACGAGAGAGCGCCATTTCTCTTGGTTCTGCGTAAACTCTATTGCGAATTGCAGATGTGAAGTTCGCGCAGATCCGCGGTCAAAGGCGATAGCCTAAAGGCGACGCCAACCAACGAAATTGGCGGGCGGCCGACATTTATCCACATGGGCAGAAATCACGCAAGCACTTGCACACTGTATGCAGTCCGCCAATTTCGTACGTGTAGTGGTACCTTTTCGACACAAAGTTTGCACCGGTCATCGAAGACCTCAAAATGTCGAGTCCATCTAGAAATGCCGTCGGAAGGCGTCGGCGTGTCTTATTAGATGATTGCCCACTTGCCCAGTTCCGCCCCTCTCGGTACCGCGTATCTTATATCCAATTCAATTACTCAATGCACGGCGCTACGTTTAGGTATATGACTTTTTCAATCAACTTCAATTCTAATAGAACAATATGTAACTAAGTATATATATAATGGCAATTACCAAATTATCTTCTTTTAAAATGTATTGGCTGGCACGCTTCCATCCTTAGGGCAATACTCTACTACACAATTCCAGTGAGTTAAGTATTGGTCCGAAAGCATCATTGTTCGGAAACCATATTTCGCTGAAGGATTTTTTGATTTTTCATTTTCGACTAAGTAAATCGTCTACACCGAAATTGTTGCTAAGCGGAAAAGGGCGTTTAGAATTTAGATAATCGGAGTAATGGCTTGGCGCTGTCAAGGCAGCAATTTTATGTCTCCCATTGTACAGTCAACAGCAACAGCATAGGTGATTATTTTTGAACTTTGTCGCACCAACGTTACAATACTGCGACCCCAATCCCAACCGGGATGCGTCAAAGTAGTGAAAGTGACAAGGTACTAAAATTATCATCTACGTTTGCTGTTGACTGTGTACAATCCGCCAAGGCCTTTATTATTTGCCTGCTAAAGTAAAAAAATGGTAAACCATCTTTGGAGATGTGGAATAGCCAGTAATTACTTTATAAACTTGCCAATTTCCTTTTTTTGCTTCAGTCTAAGATGTAAACTATTGTTATTTTCAGGACAAACGCAGTATTTCACGTTCGAAGGGACGAGTACAGAAGTAACATCTATCTGTCTCTCCTTCTACTCTGGACTCTTCGCTTATAACGGATGGTACGTTATGATTGGTGGGATTTACTCTGTGATTTGTGTCTCAAAGTCAGCAGGCAAGAAACAGCCAGCAGATTCATCAACGCCTTTATTGTATAAACACTAATCAGCAAATCCCTACTCTGGCCATTATATAAGTCTTGCTATTACATTATATATGTTGTTAAGGTTCTGAAATGGTCAGCAACAGTGTCGCCGATGTTACAGCAAGCCAAAAATGTGGTCTACCACTTTTGAACCATAAAATTACCCTTAATAAAGTTGGTAACTATCTTGGCTTAGTGCACCTGCAGTTGCCAATATGACTTCACACTTCCAAATTCTTGATATCAAGATAATCCATTACAATCCATCTTTCTTTTGTTTAATTTACCTGTTAGTTGTTTAATTATCCTACTAATATTATAAATGCGAAAGTTTAGATGTTTGGATGTTTGTTACTCAATCACGCTTAAACGGCTTAACTGATTTGGATGAAATTTTGCACGAAGATAGTTTATAGCCTGGATTACAATATAGGATAGTTTACATCCCGGGTCCACGCAGACAAAGTCGCGGGCGGAAGCTAGTTTTAAATAAGACAACTCGACGATATTTATATCTTTACTTCGTAGACAGCTTTGCCTACTGTATTCTTTCCTTCACTTCATTTCCTTCTTCCACAGGAACTACCTGAACTTCATCATCGAGGAGCTGAAGGACCCGGTTCGCAACCTGCCACTCGCCATCGGGATCTCCTGTACGCTGGTCACCGTTGTGTACACCTTCACTAACGTCGCCTTCTATACCACGCTTTCGCCCACCGAGGTAAATGCCATCACAGTCCAGTAGAGAGGTATTATGATCCTCAGGCCCCTGGGATCTTAATTATACACTTGATATAGGATTTAAAAAAAATGCATTCTACTAAATTACTTTAAAAAACAACATAGAGTACAGCTACACAACAACAGTTGACAATCGATTTACGGCCATTCCCAATAATCAATCCACGGATAGTTTTCCTTACCAGCAGTTACATTACATGACCCATAGAAAATGTGTCAAAATGTAACTGCTGGTAAGGAAAACTATCCGTGGATTGATTATTGGGAACGGCCGTTAGAAGTTTGCGAACATGCTAACTCTGGTTGCCAGAAACAAGTGAGTACTTAAGGATCTTACGATACATTTATCCGCCTTGATACAAGAATGCACTCCTCATTGATGATGATCTCTTGCCCGGAATTATCCATGTCTATATAAGAGAATACTGCCTCATGGTCCCCATCAAGGGTAAATTTCGTGAGAGTATAACGTCTGCCTGTCTAACAGCGAGGACTAGGACCTAAATTACAATTCGCTTGAGTGTGATGTGATAATATACATGCGTGCTCTGAAGTAACATCATCGAGGAGCTGAAGAATCCAGGAAGCATCTCCTATGACTTCTGTCCATATTAGAGACTCATGATCTACACCCAAGGAAGTATCAACCACTAAGGACGTAGGCAGTCTGCTTCTTATAACTTTCTTTGGCAATCTGAACAGTTGCTTGATGCTTGAACAACCCAGTTTAGTCAAGAGATGTTACGGAGCTGTATCTTGTGCTCTCCAAACTTGGTGAGAACGATCTTGATCGGTTTTCATGAACAGGAACTATATGTGCAGCGCATAACACCCAATTTTCATATTGTCTAGATGCTGGGCACGGAAGCAGTAGCGGTGACCTACGCTGAACGCCTGTTCGGTTCGTTTGCCTTGACCATCCCTGTGTTCGTGGCGGCATCTACCTTCGGCGCTGTCAACGGTGTGCTGTTGACTTCTTCCCGGTAAGTAATGATTTATGTCAGAAAAACTTGATTCGTTGGTATACCGAAATTGAGAATTTACAGGTCAATCCTAGGCCATAGGCGCAAACCTAAAATTCTTTAATCGTAATGAACTTTAGTACGGAAGATTTGATTTATTCGTTGGTATACCAAAATTAGAAACTTAAAGGCCCATTATCAGTCCTAGGATTTAAAAATCCTAATCAACTTTGAGAGCTAAGACACGGGCTTTCTAAATTCCTCGCCAAACTATGGATCTGCATGGCCTGTCATGGTATTGGATCTACGATGATTCGCTGCTGACCCGCAAACTCGGCTAAGCTCCGCGGATTGTTGGTCTTGACGGTAGTATTTAGTCCGCAAAATTACCACTGACTGTACATACAAGGAAAGGGGAAGGTTCCAAGTGGAAGAGTGGAGTAGCCGACTGGAAACCGAGGTCGTAACTATTAGGCTTTGAGCCGTTGACATTTTTTGGCCGTGTTTGCCAGGTAGTTGGTTCATGATGGTATATCCACATGCCTTTTTCCTGGCAACACCTTAGAGGGGTTTATGGAAGACACTTAGTAAGAAACTTAGTAGTAGTGTCATAGTATCTTTTAACTGAATACACTGAGACTCTTATCTCGTCTCGCACGTTCTCAATTAACGTTTTGTAAAAAAAAAACGATATATGTATAGTATGTGCCTTATCGGCACACCGTGTCTGCGGCATTAAGTAAGTCTCTTTATTCCAGCCTGTTCTACGCCGGCGCGGCGCAAGGCCAGATGCCGGAGATGCTGACGATGGTGACGTCACGCGCCACCCCGGCGCCCGCCGTGCTCGCCGTGGCGCTGCTGTCGCTGCTCTACCTCACCGTCTCCGACATTTACGCGCTCATCAACTACGTGGGCTTCGCTACTTGGGTAAGTCTGTCCCCAGTAGTTGATGCAGTCCTACAGCCCTCTTGTTCTTGTTCTTGTTCTGTGGCGCAAGGCCAGGTAGGATGATAACTAGGCGCACGTCGCCCGCGCTCCGTTATCGTCATTCCCACTGCACCCGCGCGCCGCGCAGGTGAGGACTGAGTTAAGCTGTCTACCTGTCCCTCTTGCCACTCCGGATGAACTCAGCTCTCGTGCACCTTCAAGGTAAGCAAATTGACACGCACGCGGCTGACACCAGCGGACAGTGTCACTATCGTTCGCATGTGCATTGTCACTCGCAGTGTCACACAAAACGCGACAACCTTAAATGCGGCAGAGCGGAATGGCATGTTTTATGTCAAGCTGTCAAGGTTTCGTAAAAAAAAAGACCGGGTTGCACTGCGAGAGTGCCGGCAGAAGTGAAAACTCAATAACATTGTAACAGTTTTTCGATCAGGTCACGTGACATCTTACGGTGTCACCCTAAAAATGAATTTGACGCAAATTTATAAACAATTATGAATTATTTAGGCGGACGGCCCGCGGGCGCGTTGGGTGCGACGGGCCCAACGCGCCGCCGCGGCGCAACGGTGCCGGGGTCCGGCGCGCCGGCGGGCGGCGGCAAACACAATACTGATTTGTTTTTGCCATTGCCAAATATTTTTCAAGCCTCTTTAGGAATAACGTCTAAATTCGAACTATTCCAATTTGCACAGCAGCAGACGGCGGTGGCGACCAAAATATCATTTTTTTGCCGTTGGTAAATATTTTTCTAAGCTTTATCTTTTTAGGAATAACGTCTATTTAGACGTTATTCCTAAAAACCGAATAGTTCGAATTTTCGAACTATTCGAATTTGCAAGAACAGCAGATGGCGATGCACGGTGGTGACCAAAATATCATTTTTTTTTTGCCGTTGGTAAATATTTTTCTAAGCTTTATCTCTTTCGGAATAACGCCCAAATTCGAACTATTCGAATTTTCTCAATAGCAAAACGGTGAATGACGCGTTGGTATTATTACAAATTTATTTGCAGAATATGCTGTTGCAAAAAGTGTTTAACGGCTTTATACTCTTACGAATAGCGTTCAGTTTTGAATGAAGTCGAATCAGCTAGCAGCAAAAAGTGACCTCCTTCACATCTGACGTCACAAAACTCTGTCGCGTATTTAACAATTTTTCCCCATCCCAAAAAGTTCCTGCGCCGCTAAAGAAGTTTTCACTTCAAAAAACCCTCTATTTCGGTTTGTCTGATCTCACCTATGAATTTTGATCAGTCTTGGGCAATGACCATTGACCAGTGATCACTCTTACAGAGAAATACCTATATTACGGCCTGAAAACCATGTTGTAAAAGTAATAATATATTCTGGGTTCTGCCTTTTCGGCGAAATATGTTTCGCAGAATTTCACATGGCAACCAACTTTTCGCAGAATTTTCATTTGGCAAACCAATTGTTGGCATAACTTAACTTCGCAGTTTTCTCATTTAGCAAAATTATTATATTGCTAAATGTTACTTCGACAAACTTTTATGTGGCAAATTATTATGAAGCAAATGATTTGCTTAGGCAAATAACAAATCGTCAAATGACGTTTGGGCAACCAAAAACATGGCACCATTTAGAGCGCTTCAAAGGTCATAGAAATACTGAGGCGCGGAGCACTATTCTGGACGCGGATTATCAGGGCAGACAAAAATGGCTTGTCATAAGCGGACTGTCTTAGGTCGGTTAGGTTAGGGTTCACTTGTGTCCCTCAGACCAGAAATAGACACCCCGCGCAGCGGGGTGGCGTCGACTCGCTGGAGATTATCAGTCCGCACAGATAAAACTATGGCACTCTAGTTCGTAGTTCGTTCGTTTGACGAATACATAAAAAAATCTTATAATATAATATAATAATCTTAAAAAAATCCCAGGTAATAATTTATCAAATCAATAGTTGCGAAATGATATCAGTGCTAAAAGTATGTTATGCCAAAGTATGTATTTGACGACCGGTTAGCCTAGTGGGTAGTGACAGTGACGCTGCCTACGAAGCTGAAGGTCCTGGGTTCGAATCCCGGTAAGGGCAAATATTTGTGTGATGAGCATGAATATTTGTTTCTGAGTCATGGAAGTTTTCTATGTATTTAAGTATTTATATCTATTATATATATCGTCGTCTAGTACCCATAACACAAGCCTTATTGAGCTTACTATGGGACTAGGTCGATTTGTGTAAGATTGTCCCCTAATATTTATTATTATTTATTTATTTTATTTATTTAATACATTTGACGAATAAATAAATGACGTATTAAAAAAAACCCAGGTAATAATTTGCCTAACAATAATTTATCAAATCATTCGTTGGGAAATGATATCAGTGCGAAACGTTGAGTTGGGAAATAAAACTTCGACCAAATAAAAATATGGGAAAAATAGTTTGGGAGTTAAACATTTGCCAAATAATTTTCGCCGAAACATTAGTAAACCATATATTCTATTTCCAGTTGAGTATCGGAGCGGCGGTGGTCTGTCTTCCTGTGCTGCGATACACCAGGCCTGATCTGGAGCGTCCGATTAAAGTCAACCTCTTCTTTCCCGGTATGTTCAGATCGTTTTTGGCTGCTAATCGTAAACCTATTACCTTTGTTCGCTTTGAAATGGCCGTTTATTTCTGCCTTTTACTCTTCCTTCCGGTTAGTGCCGTAAGAGTTGACTACGGGAATGGGGTGGACGTATATTCGCTGCAATATAAAATGTATTCCATATCACCTTAATTTGACATCGGCTGGACAAAGTCAGTAACATTGTGTTATACTATTTCTTGACAAGAATGGTTTGGACTACTTATTCAGCGTCATTGAGTCTTGAACTGTGGACCTTTGCATTGTTGGAGACGGCACTGAGAATTGGATTCACGTGCTCTGCCTATCCCTTATGGGAATAAAGGCATACGCCTTTATGTTAATGTATGTATTTTGCCATTAACCTTGGGCTTGTTGTGCAGCGATATACATCCTCTGCACCATAATGGTGGTGGTGGTCCCGGCGTTCGTGACCCCAGTCGAGACCGGTGTGGGCTGCCTCATGATCCTGACCGCCGTACCTGTCTACCTACTGCTGCTGCACCCTCGCACCCGCCTCCGAGGACTTGCGTCACTCACCAGTAAGTACAGCCCATGCGGAAGAGGCGCCTACACACATCCTAACTGATTGCCCCTGCCTTATGCGCAGCCGTCACTCCTTTCTGGGAAAACACATCATGTGCCCGGAGGAGATTAAATTTCGTGAGATCAACAGTATCCTGCAATTCTTCGAGTTCGCAGGACTTGACCAAGAATTGTAGTAAGTGGCGATCACAAGAGATCAGCGATGGTCGCAGTGATATAAGGGCTCTACAGTCCGGAAGCCACTACCAGAAAAATAATAATAAGTATAGCCCGCCTATTCTGTAACTTGTTTTAAGCTCACTTCAACGTTCGCCCACAAATATATCTTGACACCGCGATGCGTAGTCTGGCCAGGGAAAGATGAGTCTTTTTTTTATATGGCAACTTTTTATATGGCAACAGTAATATCGTTGTCAAATGTGTCAAACGTCTTAAATTAGTATGATGTTCTAATCTTGATACTTGATATGGTAACTAAGAAGTAACCTGTTCGATAAAAAATTGGACTGTTTTTGCCTTTTAAGAGAATTATAGGGAAACTTACTGCTAATGTTATTCACATTGAAGAATGTCATAAAAAAGTACAATTATAATGTCTCGTCAAAATTGAAATTTTGTGGAGCGGTTTTGATTATTCTTCTTAATTATACGAAGTAGTAGGAAGTAAAACAGTTTTATTTCATATAAGTTTATTTCCTTCCGCTTGCCAGTTGCATTTTGTGAAATTAAGAAAATTAATAATTTTTCAAGTATCATTATATTATTTTATCGCGTTATAAGTTGTAATGTTGACACCCGCTGTTTTTTTTAATTTGCCGCTCTTTTCTAGGCTCATCTTTCCCTGGCCAGACTCTAGTAACTAAGCGTAGGTAGAGATCTAGTTTCGTGACGGGTGACCGTCGGGGTGAGCCGCATTAGCGCGTAGCGAATAACGGCCCTGGCATAGTAGAAAGCCTAACACTTTCAATGCCAGGACCTCGCGGGCGCTCTATCCGTAGGCGCTTTCCGGTAATTAGCGGGAAAACTACGGGATCAGCTACAAGCGTAGAGCTACGAATTTGTTGGCAGTGAAATTGAAATTATTATTGAAATTGAAATTATTTATTTACATAGACACAGTACAGGGATGTTTAAATATATTACGATCATGTGTATCTAGCTTGCATGCAAGCGTGCAAATATGTATATGAGATTCAGATATCTCAAAGAATTACGAAGCTAATTTAATAATGCTTGTTAGAGAGAGAAAACGCTCGCAGATCGACGCGATCGAAAGATTTGCGACCGTCATAACAAATGACAATCATTTCATATGAAGGTGCATGTTTCGGAAAAGGGACGAGGGAAGGGGAGGGAGGGGTGGGGGGAAAGGGAGGGGGGGTTCCATTTGACTATATTTTCAATCATTTTTCGGGAAAATTCAACATTATTGGTTATTTTATTTGGTGTCTACACCCCTATTATGCTTAGAACTGGTTTGAAATGGAGACTAGTTGAATAGTTGAGATACTGTTAGCTAATATATTTACTGTGGTACTGGGGGCTTACCACGAGGTCTTAAAGCTAGCCAGTTCAAGGCGCAAAAACTGCATGGAAATAAGGCGATTCAAAAAGAGCATTTGTAGCCGAGCGGTACGGCACGCAAGTTTCAATCTGGATCTAGAAGTCGTGGCGAACCCCAGCTCTTACCACTGGGTGTTTCAAACTAACTTATGTATGAAATATCATTTGTGACATGTTTGGCCACATGACCCTTAACAGTATAAGTAGGTAGGTAGTAGTACCACAGATATAAGTTACATTGGCAATCTTCGTCCACGCCGACGAGTGCTGACAAGTACCGAATGAAATCGAACGTATGACCATTTCAATACAGACCTTGTTGCACTATACGTAAGGTACAATATGCAATCGTGCTTGTGCTTTCCCGCTCATGGCGCCAGATAAAATGGCGGGCGCCGAAGCTGCCGGCGTCGCGCGCAAAATTTCGGCCAATGGGCGTTGAAGATTTTACCCGCGCAAACGCGCTGCCTTATGATTGGTTAAAATGTTTTCAATAAATGCTTTCTCGCAGGTACATCGTTGTAACTTATATTTGTGGTACTACTGTACGCAACTTTGTGGGCTTTTGGCCCTCACCAGGGCGTAGTAAGTATATGTCATCATCACCTTAAGCGTGCATTCGCTATTGATAGAAACTAATTAACTTATTTCGTCCTTTACAGCGTGCGCAACTCATCTCGTACAAAAGATGACAATGGCTGTTAGACCGAAAATGAACGTAAGTATACCCACTTAATTTGACTCACTAGTATTACCTAACTACTAGTAAAATACCTAATCATAGCTAGAGTCTGGCAAACAAAAGCGTGACCTGAGAAAACGCGGCAAATTCAAAACATATACATGTGGTATTACTAATTATAGTAGGAAAAACAAGTTTTGATACTTGTATTTTTTTTTGTATTTATTTTAATCAATTTGTATACTATTATACAAACTGATTAAAATAAATACAAAAAAAAATACAAATATCAAAACTTGTTTTTCCTACACAACAACAACTATTTGTTTGCGAACTTCTTTTTTTGAGGAACACACCACCAGTCACCACGTCTTTAGAAATATTAACCTGTGGTTAAAAACACACTTCAAAAAGTCATTTATTTTTAAAGGCTTCGTTTGGTGCCTAAGGTGTGACGAAGCCTTGACTGTCATGGATACATACATACATACATACATTCACGCCTTTATCCGTAAAGGGGGTAGGCAGAGCACATGAAAAAAAAAGGCAGAATCTGGATGACTTTGGGCGCGAAACCGGTCATCGTAGGTACGGGAAAGCAAATGGGGAAATCACCGTATCAATATTCCCAAATAAAGTGGTATGATTTCGGTTAACGCTAAACTAGGAACAATTCAAAAAAAGTCGCGTGTTCAAGCCTCGGTCGCGCTGTGTAGAGCCAAATTTTTTTACCGATATTTAAAATTACAAACGATAATACCGCTGAACTACTGCCAGGAACACATGAAGCTGACAGTTTGTTTATTACCATCTCTATCACTCATTTGCTACAAGAGCGATAGAGATAGAGACATTCGAATTTTCGCGGTTAGCTCTGAAGCTTACAATACAATACAAATAAGTACTTATATAACAACAGGCGGCCTTATCGCCAAGAGCGATTTCTTGCAGACAAGCTTAGTATGGACATCATGCCCGTGAAAGGTGTTTGACTTTGATATTTGTTTCAATAATAGAGTCTGACCAGGAGAAAGATGAGCCGAGATTTATAAAAAAAAATGGCAACAGTAATATAATATGATTGTTGTATGTGTTAAACGCACTTTTTGGACAGTGATTTTGATTAATCTTCTTCAATGTGAAGTAAAATGAAATCAGAGTTTTTTTTATATAAGTTCATTTGGTTTAAGAGGCCATCCAGCGTAATAAGGGCACTAAAGTATTCTCGAGAGATTTGTCTATAGGGCAAAGCGAAGCTAAAAACTGAAGATGGTAGAATCGCTTCCTCTAAAGCTGAGATTCTGGGTGAGATAGAGCGCTTTTACAGACAGCTATACACGTCAACGCGCAGACCCGAAGTTAGTCAGGCGGAAGACCCTAGAGCTAGACTAACCCGTCACTATACCGACGACATCCTGGACATCAGCCTGGACGACATTGTAATGGCTCTTAAACAGCTCAAGAACAACAAAGCACCTGGTGAAGACGGAATAACAGCCGAACTTCTGAAGGCGGGTGGAAAACCGGTCCTTACGGCCCTTCAGAAGTTGTTCGATTCCGTCTTACTGGAAGGGAGAACTCCAAAGGCATGGAACAGAGGGGTGGTGGTGCTGTTCTTCAAAAAGGGTGACAACACTCTGCTGAAGAACTACAGACCCATCCCACTTCTGAGCCATGTCTATAAGCTGTTTTCAAGGGTCATTACAAATCGTCTCGTACGCCGATGACTTCCAGCCTCCCGAACTAGCAAGGTTTCCGAAGAGGATTTAGTACCGTAGACCACATCCACACGCTTCGTCAGGTTATACAGAAGACCGAGGAGTATAACCTGCCTCTCTGCTTAGCGTTCGTGGACTACGAGAAAGCCTTCGATTCGATTGAAACCTGGGCCGTACTACAGTCTCTCCAGCGGTGCCAAGTTGACTATCGCTATATCGAAGTGCTGAAGTGTTTGTACCAGAACGCCACTATGTCAGTCCGACTCCAGGACCAGAACTCGAAACCTATTCTGCTGCAGCGGGGAGTCAGGCAAGGAGATGTTATTTCTCCAAAACTGTTCACCGCTGCACTGGAGGACATTTTCAAGACTGGACTGGAGAAGGCTAAGTATCAACATCAACGGCGAGTACATCACTCACCTTCGGTTTGCTGACGATATAGTAGTCTTGGCTGAGACCATGGAGGACTTAAGTACGATGCTCGATGACCTCAGTAAAGCTTCCGAGCGAGTTGGTCTAAGAATGAACATGGATAAGAAGAAGATCATGTCAAATGCCCATGTAGTACCAACTCCCATTACAATCGGACACTTTACGCTCGAAGTTGTAGACGTACCTCGACGATATCTAGGACAGACTATCCAATTAGGTAGGTCCAACTTCGAGAAAGAGGTCAATCGTCGAATCCGTCTCGGCTGGGCAGCGTTAGGGAAGCTACGGCACATCTTTTCGTCCAATATTCCGCAGTGTCTCAAGACGAGACTTTTTGACCAGTGCGTGTTGCCAGTGATGACATATGGCACTGAAACGGGGTCGCTTACTATGGGCCTCATAAATAAGAAGGCTCAATATCACCCAAAGGGCAATGGAGAGGACCATGTTGGGAGTTTCTCTGCGTGATCGCATCAGAAATGAGGCTGTCCGCAGCAGAACCAAGGTAACCGATCTGGCCCTCCGGATCGCTAAACTTAAGTGGCAGTGGGTGGGGCACATAGCACGTAGAACCGATGGCCGTTGGGGCGGAAAGGTTCTCGAGGGGCGACCACTTACCGGAAGGCGCGGCGTGGTTAGGCCCCCGACAAGGTGGACTGATGACTTGGTAAAGGTCGCGGGAGTCCGCTGGATGCGGGTGGCGCAGGACCGGTCGCTTTGGCACTCTTTGGAGGAGGCCTATGTCCAGCAGTGGCTGATATGATGATGATGATGATGATGATGAAGTTTATGTCCTTCTGCTTGCTTAGTTGCATCGTGTGTATTGAAGAAAATATAATAATGATCATTATTATTTTATCGCGTTATACACCGAGTTGCAACACGCTGTTTTTTTGTTTAATTTGCCGCTCTTTTACTGGTCAGACTCTATCCACTCACTTGCTTTCGAATTTTAAAAAAGGTAGCCTCAACTGCTTCTAATTTTTCATTATCAAAGCAGCCCATACTTCGATTGGCAACCACAGTTGCCACCATCAGTTTAGGGGTCCGCGAAATTGGCAACTGTGGTTGCCACAAGCAAGTGAGTGGCTAACAACGTATTGGATGTCCACTTTAATATAGTATATGAAAATCGTGATTGTAAACATTGACACTTGCGTTTTTTTTTTCAGTGAACGGCACAAATGAACGCAAGATACTCGCTCACATATCCGACCATTCCCGGTACATTCCACTGATGAACTGTCAAAAATATAATCAAAAATTATTTAACACATTCACTGCCAAGAATCGCTTCGCGCTACGCTCGTAGCCGATCCCGTGGTTTTTACTCGTGTGTAGCAGAAAGCCACTACGGAGTAGGTGCCCGCTAGTCGGGTCCCGGCACTGAATGTGTTAAAGTAAAACATAAAATCAACAAAATCACGAATAGCGTAGGCTTCCAAATAAAAAAAAGGCCGTTTAAATTGTCTCTGGTAACTTTAGTCATGCCAATGTAAAATGTATAGTCAATGTTGCCAGTGTTCTAATTAAATTTTTGAGATACTATAAATATAAACGGCCAATATAAATGTGCTTTTATAATGTTTATCAAATTTTAATATGCGAACGCCGATGTGTTAAAAAAGACCGGGTTGCACTCCGGGAGTGCCGGCAGAAGTGAAAACTCAATAACATTGTAACAGTTTTTCGATCAGGTCACGTGACATCTTACGGTGTCACCCTAAAAATGAATTTGGCGCAAATTTATAAACAATCATCAATTAGGTATCTACTATAAAAACCAGGGTATATAATAAACAGCGGACGGCGGCGGCGAACAAAATACCAATTTGTTTTTGCCATTGCCAAATATTTTCCAAAACTTTATCTCTTTAGGAATAACGTCCAAATTCAAACTATTCGAATTTGCAAGAACAGCGGACGGCGGCGGCGAACAAAATACCAATTTGTTTTTGCCGTTGGCAAATATTTTTCAAAGCTTTATCTCTTTAGGAATAACGTCCAAATTCGAACTATTCGAATTTGCTCAATAGGAAAACGGTGAATGACGCGTGGACAAAATTACAAATTCATTTGCAGAATATGCTAATGCAAAAAGTGTTTAACGGCTTTATACTCTTACGAATAGCGTTCAGTTTTGAATGAAGTCGAATCGGCTAGCAGCAAAATATAAAAGTTTGTGACCTCCTTCACATCTGACGTCACAAAAATCTGTCGCGTATAAATTTAGCAATTTTTCTCCATCCCAAAAAGTGCTCAGCGCCGCTAAAGAAGTTTTCAGTTCAAAAAACAGAGGTGTTTTTATATTAGCTTATCATTTAAATGTAAGACTTGTTGACTGTTGTCAAATGTAAAACTAAATGTATCTATGATGGGATTCGCTATTTGAAAGTTTAGATCACAAGGTATAATAATGTGTAAGTACCTACTAATTTCTAGTAAGTAATTTAAGTACATTATTTTACAATGTGTAAGAAATTTACATAAAAATTGGACTTAAATAGGTTTTTATGGATCATGAATTCATGAACCTATTGGGACCACCATCCGAGTTCCATATTCGCTTATGTTCGAGTGAAAACTATGGAAAGAGCTCCCGGAGAGGTGTTCTGTTGAGAGTGAGGGTGAGACTCAACAAATCCTCAAATCAATAAGGGTCGGCAATGCGCTTGTGATTCTTCAGGAGTTGCAGGCGTCCATAGGCAACGGTGTCTGCTTACAGGCTCGTTTTCCACCGTCTTAGTATAAAAGATGGAAAACCTTTTGAATTTGAGAAGCAAATGTGAGCTGGAATCTCATATAACGCTTTATTTTTATGTTTATGACCTCGAAAATGACAATACTTTCATAATTATCTATTATAACTAGTAGCTTTTATATGTATCTCAAATATGAGAGATTAGGTACTTATCGGGCAGTTGCAAAATACCTATTCACAAATTTATAAGATAAAAGTACCTAAACTGCCAACTAGCATTGACTAGCATGATACGTTTTACGTGAAATTCATTACATTCAGGCCGTAATACATGACCATAAAACCTATCGTGCTTGCTAGGCTGGCGTAAATTAAATATCGTGCACTAGTCATACTACCGGTCAGTCCAGATATCAAATTACATTTCGAATTTTTAAATGCACGTTACGGTTATTCAAGTTTGTAGTATAACAGCAATACTAATAAACTATTTTACAACTGTCTGTAAGTATAGTTTTGTAGATGCTAGAAGTTACATATTGAAGGCAACAGGGGGTTGTTTTGCCAAGCTAGTTAATTGTGTATTTAAAATTAACAATGAAATATGCCACAATGCCAAGTGTAATCGCTTGCCCTAATTCGAATAATATTATGGTGTTTGTGTGATACCTACATAACCGTGCAAAAAAATATTTCTTTATTTACCCTAGCACAATATGTACCTATAGGTAAATGATGATAATGTCTTAAAATACCAAATACTGCCAAGCCAAATATCGTCCTTTGACGGAACGGGAACTACCCTACAAAGTCGTGCTTGCTAGATGCTACACAAAAATAGTACAGCTCAAGGAGCAATTGCTCTTGGGCGTAAACAGTTCAATTTATCGCCCTCACCGTAAATATACAGGGTGTTTGGTAACAGGGTGGAAAGCCGAAAGTAGGTGATAGTTTAGGCCATACTGAATTTTTTTTACTACCAACCCCAAAATCTCAAAAAAAAATTGTCCTCTTCATACAAAATATCTACAAACAAACGGTCGAAATGTATGAAACGGCCAAAATTTTTTTGAGATTTTGGGTTTGGCTCCATAGTAAAAATTGTTCAGTATGGCCTAAACTATCACTACCTCGGCTTTGCATCCTGTTATCAAACACCCTGTATATTTACGGCGAGGGCGATGCATTGAACTGTTTACGCCCAAGACGGAAATAATATTGCTACCGAGTGCATGCTGCTTTTCACACCTAATATCCGGAAACTTTTAATTATACAGGTAATATCAGGGAAAAAAGTACAACTCAGAATATACTTAAATACAAATAAAAATTGTACGGATCGGTTCGTAAATGACGGAGTTCTGAGGTAAAAAACATTAAAAAATAAAGTAAAAGTACAACAGAATTGAGAACCTCCTCCTTTTTTTGAAGTCGGTTGGAAAGGGATGACTCTTTTCAGAATAGCTTTTCTGAATAGCGGGTGTGAAAAAGTGAATTATATTTAATTGCCGCCATATTTAGTTTTTCAGGTTATAATAATTTTTGGCTGTGCCTACTTTTTTAAGCCTTCCAAAGACTCGTTTCGAGGATACTATAAATAATAAGTTATAAACTTAGAATAAGTAATTAAGTAGGTACGTGTATTGATGAATTTTTTATGCTTTTTGATGGATAATTTTGTTTGTAATTTTGTATATAACGAAGAAAAAACATACGAAACATTCCAAAATATACTTAGTTGACTCAATTTAAAATTGTTGGTCTTTTTTAATGTATTTCATTAACTCTTAAGGTACAACGTGTAATGTTTTTTTTTGCTCATTTTAATTAAATAACTGTGAGATTGTATTTTAGTCAAAAATACTTATATTGTGTAAATGTCTACGATGTTATTCAGACAGGTTCTGTGCAACATTATTAATGTGTAGTATTCAAAAAAACCTGTTTATATTGTAAGAAACAATGCATATATGTACCTATATATTCATGATATGTTACACAATCCAAAAAAAGCTTTTATAGATGCATTAAGATAAATAGTAAATTACATTCTGACGAGCACTACTTTTTTATTAAATACTTACTTAGATTATGGAACGCTAAAATATTTTATTTGGCAACTATAAATACATACAATGTTGTATTAAACATTCACTAGTTATAATTTTCACATTGAATTCGTTTTCAATTAGCACCTTCTGGATATGGATAACATGTATGGATTCTAGTCTAGCCAACCACTCGTGTCACTGGAGCGTAGTAGCTTAGAGACTGTTCCTATCTCTTTCTCACAGTTACCCCAATGAAGAGATGGGTGTATATTTCTCTTCTGCCATTGACGCGATTGATGGTCTGACATTATATCAATTACTATATTAAGTGTAATGTTATATGTGTCGCAGTTTGTGTTGCATCGGATGTATTGCAGGATGGACACAGTATGACAATAATAAATCGTTAAAGAAAAATTTAAGGTTTTATTTTCAATCACCCTACTTTTCATCTCTTATAAGGAGAGGCTACACGAGCCAATATCAGCGGACGGCCAAGCAAGGTCACAGATAGTCTAGTATGGAGTCTATACGTCTAGCACAACTTGCTGCTCTGACGCTTCTCCAAAGAGTATTGTAATATCGCTTCTCGCGCGACTGAGCGTCTCGTATCTCACTCGCACTGTGCAAATTAGAATAAGATTGGTCAATCTTTCTCGACTCGTGTCGCGGCGCGGCGTCAGCGGCGCTACCACGAACTACGAAAGTCGAAGTTCGGGTATGTCCATCTCTATCGCACTCCCTTAATCGAGTGACAGGGATGCATGTATTACGAACTTCGACTTTCGAAGTTCGTGGTAGCGCCGCAGTTGTGCTAGACCCGCTGTAGTCTATTTTTTTATTCCGTAGACTAAAATGACAACCACAAATGTCAAACGTAAAAATAATGTGACCAAGCAATCAAGGAAGGGTATGTTCAAAATGAATTAGCCTAGGTGATGTAGGCACAGAGTACTTTTATATATATAGTAAGTAGGCTTTGGGCATCAATCATGTATGACCTAAAACTAAAAAAACAGTATTGATATTCACCATTACTAGTGAGAGCATAAATAATTAATATTCCACTAAATGTGGAATGCTGGTCGAGGGTCACATTTCGAGGCATTATTGGAATGTTTACGAACGCACTCCAATAAACTGTCAGTTCTGTCACTGTCACCATTGCAATTTGCATTGCCAGTGCCAGATTGCCAGTAGCTGTATTCGTGAAAACAACGATTTCATTGTACGTATGTGAAACTGTCAGTCACAGACCTTTTTCTTTAATCTGTGGAAACCGTGAAGCTCAATCGATATTTCCAATTAATTCCAAGCTTTGAAACCACCATAAGTACTTAAGATCCAACGCTAAACTACAAACATGGTTAAAATGGGAAAGCATAAGTTGAAACTCCTAAACAAGTCACCGAAGGGAGAGAAGACTGAATCGAAATTAGCGGGTAAGATCACGAAAAAGAAAACTGCTGTGAAACATCCCACAGCAGCAAGTAAAAAGGTGTCTATGATAAAAGAACTGGCCTCAGCCTCAAAGAGCAATGATCTCATGGATGTGAAAGTAAATAAGCAGCTCAGGTCTGCAAAGTCTCTGGTTACGAAGGAAGAACAGAAGCCGCCTCAACCGAAGCAGAAACCAGTTGAAAAGCAGAAGAAAAGGCAGAAAACACAGACAGACGATACTAAAATGCTATTGAAGTTGATGAAAAAGAAATAGGGTAATTTTCATGGAAGTTAGGTTAGGTATTATACTTAAGCGAAGTTTGTCCTTTAATTTTGGCCCAAATATTTAGATTTATGAATGTTTATAGATTTCATGACTAATTGAAACCATTTATATATTGTGACCCCTTCAAGTCTTTAGCGGCTAAGTCTTCATTATTTGTGTAATTATTAAAAGGAAAACTCATGTGTACATCTTAGGTTATTTAAGTATTCATTGTAATTATAGATGATATTTGAAAAGTAATTGTTTAATTTCCCACATACAAATTCCACTAAATTCAGCAAAAGTTAGCAGGAAGAGATCTTTTGTGGCATAATATGCTATTATCTGTTAATGTGTACAATAAACTTTGTACATACATACACACCTGATTTTCTTACTCATCACAAATGCTTTCGTACAAGGTGTTTGTACGTAAAGGCTTATTTGTACCTTTGTTGTAACGAGATACACATCTCGCTCTTCATTGCTCGAATATGGAAGTGTGATAGGGATGGAGGTACTGGAACGAACTTCGCACCAGCAGCTCCGTATAGCGTGAATTCTTCATGGAAAAAGGTAGGCACGTGATGTTGACGGCCACCCGGCCGATTTACTGTATGTAACTGGATTGGGTATCTTTTGTAATAATTATAAATTACTGGTGTGGTGGTAGGTACTCAACAAAAAAGACAAAAATTATGTTCAAAATACTTTATTCTCAACAACATATGTATAAAACATTCTCACTTGTACTAAACTATTATATTGGACTTATATGTGTGTGTACTGTTGATGACAATTATCAATATGCCCTAGGAGGCAAAAGAACCCTTTATCTCATAGCATCCAATAACTTAACTCGTTCGCAAACAAAGAACCCGCCTAGCGGGCACTTGTAATCTTTGCTCAGATGCCGGCTGGGCCCGCTAGACGGGCAGTAGTATGAACTTACACACCTAGCGAATCCTGTCGGTTTCTGGTGAATGTTTCCATTTTTAGTCCGGTTGCGAAAGTGTTAACTCTGAAAAACCCGACGACAGGTTTTAGCGATGATTTCTTTTCTGAATGTTTTTTTTATTGTAAGCATTTGTTAAACGTATATAACTCTTTGGATGCCAAGGACAGAAGTTTTCACACAAAGCGCAAAGCTCCATTGACGCCACCTCACCTCCTTGTGAAGTTACTAAAAAGTTTAAGTTTAGTGTACATTTCGATTATATTATAATCAACTTACACCTATCGGGTTATTTTTTACGGCGAAATTTTCTGAATATGAGGGCATTGAAGGTCCATCCTTTTAGGTATTTAATTAAAAGCAAACTCACACAAGGTACTCTTTTGTATAGGTGTAGTGAGACTTTAGACTCGTGTCAGGCGGAATTAAACCTTGTATCAACGTCACAAGGATATTGTACAGTCAGCGTCATATAGTTAGTAACAGCCAGAGTAGCCAAATATTTCGGTACACGTCTTTATTACTATAGGAGTACCTAAGGAAGTGTTACGATATATTTGTCTAGTTTGAATAAGGGTGTGTTACGAAATATTTGGCTACTCTGGCTGCTACTAACTATATTATGACGCTGACTTTACAAGCAATTCTCCTTTCCCCAATGTAAGAGGTAACCCGTAATTTACCTTTACCAAGCTTGTATGTAGCTTTTATTTAACTTGCAATGTATATTTGTTCGGGTGGGATCTAGCAACTCAATTTTGAAGCAGTTATCTTCAACCGATTCAGCTGAAATTTTGGGTTTAAGAATAGTTTGGATGACAATTCAATATTATGGTACCATCGAGCTGATCTGCTGATGCGAGGAAGGTGGACATGGGAATGCAGGAATTAACCGACGTTACTCCATTGAGTTTGTGCTTTGTTAGAATCGTCTCAACGAGTAGTTGATGACGGTATAAAGAAAAGTACAGTTGGCAATAAAAAGCTTGTACCGAAAATTAAATAAAACTTATTGTTTAATCTCTTTACCGACGTCACAAACACGCCAAACTGCGAAAGCGTGGATTGTCAGTAACTTCAAAGCAATCTATTGTTTTATATTGTGCGCAACTACTATATAGGTGGACCGTTTAACTCCGTCCCCGCCTGCGCCTGATAACGGGGCGCGGGTGACGCACGACGCGCACGCCCCGTTATCGTCACACCCCTGCACCCGCGCGCAGGCGAGGACAGAGTTAAGCGGTCTACCTACAGTGAACAACATACAAGTTAAATACCTAAACGAATAGATTAAAAGCCTCATTTCACACACGAGGCGATTCGTGCGCATTTTCATACTTGTCGATGCACCGTGCGACGCCACGCGCGTTATTATGAGGGTATAGAATATTTTTATCGCAAATATTGACGGCATTGAAGCAAAATATTTATATTTTGAATATCGCGATAATATCGTGATATTAGTATTGCAATAATACTAAGTGTAGATAATCGGTGCGATAGACACCGTGAAATCGTTATACACATGACGCTTACCCTAGTGTTTTCAGACAGTAATAAAAAGGGCATATACGCCATTAGTTAAATTACACGAAATCTCATTTTTATCTTACAAACAAGCATCCAATAGCACTACCAGCGTTCCATTTTGTTCCATTCGAATTACAATTTAACGACAAAAATATACACCGACCGGTAATTGATACTTTACACTTAAACACCTAGGAAATAAGACATAATTTCAAATGACAGCCCAGCTAGCAGGACTGGCTTTATGGTCAAGTTTTACGGCCTTAATAGCCCAAAACGACACATGACCATAAAACCTATCGTGCTAGCAGCCCAGTAGTGAGAATGTATGCACATAAATTTCTAACTTAAAAACAAATAAGTCCTTTTAGATTAGAGAAAACTTTCATAAGTGTTAACATTTACTAAACTAAATTCACTAAACGAACTAAATGCTACTAATAAAACTCTCGTTGATTTCGCGCCGGCGTACTAGGGTTATTATAAGTTCAATGACCTTTATTCATTTTTATTGGGACAGACTACAGTAAGACTGCTTCATTATCAAGTTTTAACCCGTCTCTCCCTCTAGATAGAAAGAGATGCATGAGTATCATCCCCGGTACCAAAGTAGACCCAACCTGCGTAGGTTCAATAGTACGCATGCGCAGGGCTCCGAGCGTCCCGTTGGGACCCTAAGGATACGCCTCACCTCAGTTACACACGAAAATCGACGCTTGCGCAGGTCCTGTAGTTTGAAACACTAGTACGCCATCTTTGGGCTACGTAATGTCAATTTTGGCAGCACTGGCAGTCTTTATTTGTAAACCCACAAATTTTAAACATTGAACAATCCGTGAGCATTGAACCTTTCGTCTTTTGTTTAGGATCACAAGTTTTAGTCACATTTTTGTTTATTTTAATGAATGAGTTTCTTTGAGCCTACTTTAATCCACGATTTTTTAACACATCACATATGAAAGGTTAAAACTCTTAGAAGTTGACTTCCACTTCTCAGATTTGTGCAGTGTCATATCCTAGGACAGTAATAATCTGGGTCACAGCAGAGAGCGCCCGTAGGCAAAAGAAAGTAAACAAATTCACTTTAGTTCACATGTTATATTCACTGATTTAATATGGAGATACAGAACTCACATGGTGATCGGTCGGCGGACGGAAAGGAAGAGAAAGCAGAGACAAACTTTATCTATTGTCACAGATTTTATACAATCATAGATTATGTAGACTATAGTCACTTAAGGCATACACACACTTTCCAACACTTCCCCTTATGGCTTATAGTGTTAAAGCGATAGAGCTAAATTGACACAATGTTAATAAAATGCAAGTCAAATTTACATCACATATGAGTTGAGTCTCTATCAAAGTCTCTACATAAAAAGAGAGATGTCAAAAAAATAATTATCATTATTACATCATATATGTAGAGTTCAGTCTCTATAAAAAGAGAAATGTCAACAAAATAATTATCATTATTAACATAATATTTTACAATATCAAATGATATTTAAGTTAAATTTGAAATAAATATTGATCTCTGCAACATAGAGATATTGTATGCACAATAATTATTCATTATGAAATATTATGTCAAATTCAAATTACACAAATATTGACCAGTAATTAATTCTGTCATCGAAACGTCAATAATGTTATCACACTTATCACAAATATGAAATAATTGATAGTGAAATTGAGTAACAATATTTTCAATATCTAGGCATCGTTTCTTATAATTATATTCATGTCATTGATGAAGCTACAATGTTTCTGCACACATAATGGCTTGGTCAAGACATCAGCTATCATCTTGTCAGTAGAAAGGTACTTTACCGAAATACAGTCTTTTTTGATTAAATCTTTCACAAAATGATATCTAATATCAATGTGTTTCGTACGTTTATGACAAAATTCTTTGCATTCTAAAAGTCTTTGTGCACTCTGGTTGTCATTATATACTGTACAAGCTATTTGCTTATTTAATATCTCGGTAAGTAAGTTTTTAACAAAACAAATATCTTTGCAGACGTCTCCTATAGCTAGAAATTCGGCCTCCGTTGTAGACTGTGCTATACACCGTTGTTTACGTGATTCCCAGTTAATGGTGTTATTTCCTAGCTTTATGACAAAACCAGTATACGATTTTCTGTCAATAAGGTCATTACCATAGTCTGCATCGGTATAAGCCTGTATATTACAATTAACGCTTTTTATATAATATAAACAGTAATTAATTGTACCAGCCAAATACCTAAGTACACGTTTTGCTGCTATCCAATGGGACCTGTCAAAGCTATTATTAAACTGGCTTAGCTGACTACAAGCAAAACTGATGTCAGGTCTTGTACACACTGAGAGATAATTTAGACTACCTACTAGTTGCCTATAGTCATAAGTCTCATTATGTGTATGAGCACCATCATTTTTAGGTACAAACAATTTACAATTTAAAGCCATAGGCGTTGCAACAGGTTTGCAATTTTGCATATTAAACCGTATTAGCAGTTTCTTAATATATTCTGTCTGATCCAAACACAAGGTACCTTTTGACTTATCTCTACTGATTCTTATGCCTAAGCAATTCTTCAATGGACCCAAATTTTTCACATTAAATTCTTTCTCTAGAATATTTAGCAATTCAACTTTAATTGAGCTATTTTTAGTGTAAAATACGTAGAAGTCATCAACATAAAGAGCTATAATGACAAAGTCATTACCCGACTTTTTAGTATATATACATGGCTCACATATAGACTGTTTAAAACTGTTACTTAATAGCACTTGGTTAACTTTTTCATTCCACATTTTGCTAGCCTGCTTTAAACCGTATATACTTTTCTGCAATAAACACACTTTATTTTTATTTCCATTACAAAAACCTTCAGGTTGTTCCATGTATATAACTTCATTAAGGTTTCCATTCAAGAATGCTGTGGCAACATCGAAATGATCTATGTCCAAGTCCATCTCATTGGCAAGGGAAAATAAAATTCTCATAGACGAATGGCGTATGACAGGAGCATACGTCTCATTGTAATCAACGCCCGGTTGTTGACTAAAGCCTCTGGCAACGAGTCGTGCTTTATGTCTATCGAATTTCCCATCCACGTCATGCTTTAACTTATATACCCACTTACATTTGATTATGTTTTTGTTATTAGGTCGATCGACCAATTTCCATACCTTATTCGAAACCAACGAATTGTATTCAGATTGCATTGCATCAATCCAATCTTCACGATATGGTGACACAATAGCTTCGTCATACGACTGCGGCTCATCGAATGAGGTAGGCTGAGTCAACATTGAAAAATCATAATCTCCATACCTTTGTGGGGGTCGCCTGACACGGACAGAACGATCGGATGCACCTGGTGTCACTTCGTTGCTTGGTACCGCTTCCCCTCCAGATGACACCGGCCCAGACAATGTAAGGCGCTGCACGCGCTCATCGTCAGCACGATAGTCGCTGGAGACAGGTCTGCGCAGTACTGCTTCCCCTCCAAGTGACGCCTGCCCCGATGACACGGGTCGCTGCTCGCGCCCATCATCAGCAGAGTCGTCGGAGTCGGGCTCGCTTACGGACTGGTACTCCTCGTCATCTCCATCAGGTTCAACTGAAATTTCAGGCAAAACATTGTTAGCTTCAATATTACCTTTAGAAATTTTATTATGATTTTCTTGTGACTCAATTTCTTGAATAGAATTACTATTCATTAAACTGTCAAATAAATAATAGTTATCAGTATCATAGACAGCATTAGATACACTTTTGTAATAAAAACGATTCTCGATGAACGCCACGCTACGAGACAGTATCACAGTACTCGGACTAGACGGCTCGCATAAACGATAGCCCTTCATAGTCTCACTGTAGCCAAGAAAGATCGCCAATTTGCCTTTGGCGTCTAACTTACGGCGTCTCTGTGATGGAATCAGACAGTATGCAGTGCAGCCAAAGACCCGGAGGTGACCAAGATCAACTTTGGATCCAGTCCAAACCTCCTCAGGTGAACGTCCTGATAAAGCAGCTGTAGGGGACCTATTTTTTATATATATTGCAGTCATCGCTGCCTCACCCCAAAAACGGTTGCTAAGACCTGACTCGCTAAGCATACATCTAACTTTGTCCATAATCGTACGGAAATTCCGTTCACTTACGCCGTT
Organism: Epinotia ramella; assembly: GCA_947578815.1. Classification (NCBI taxonomy): domain Eukaryota; kingdom Metazoa; phylum Arthropoda; class Insecta; order Lepidoptera; family Tortricidae; genus Epinotia; species Epinotia ramella. Next base: position 3,482,925 of record OX388221.1, read on the forward strand.
CTGGCTTGGACAGTAGGGCACAGTAGTTTGATGTATAATGCCCTCCTGTTTTAAATAAGCAGAGAATCTTCTATTAACAAACTCGCCTCCTCCGTCGCTCCTAAGAACTAAAATTGACCGCCCAATTTGCTTTTCTACTAGTGCTTTGAATGTAATAAAATGTGACATTACCTCTGACTTTTCCTTCATGAGATATCCATATGTTTTTCTCGAGAAGTCATCAGTGAAGCAGACAAGGAACCTCTTGCCTCCCCAGCTAGGCTCCTGCACAGGTCCAAGGACGTCGCTATGGATGAGCTGCAATGTCTTAGTAGCACGCTTCGCTTGTCCTTTTGGGTAGGATGCGGCCGACATCTTCCCCTCATGACATGCAGCGCAGCCTTTGATGTCTCCAACCTGAAACATCACACCACATGCACCATCCCGCAAACGTTTCATACCTTCAATATTCAGGTGACCTAAACGTCTGTGCCATAGTTCCGCTGAGATATCGGCTGATAGTGTGGCCCTCGGTGATTCCTGGCTACCTTCCAGGAACAAAGAGTGTTCCACAGGTGAGGTCTTGTTAGTAACACACACATGGACATTTAACTTGTACAGACCATTACAACATGTAGCACATGCAATAGGCTTGTCAAAATCGGTGGCTTTGCTGTCATAAATAAAACAACCTTTGTTGTCAAACCGAATTATGTAGCCAGACTCTACCAACTTTGATATTGAAATCAAGTTACATGAGAGTTTTGGCACATACATGACATTACATAAAGTCAATGGACTCACCTTATCTTTCAATGAGAGTTTAATTTTCCCTATTGCCTCACAACTGATTGTGTTGTTATTTGCAACTATGACAGAAGATTGGCTGGGTACTATATCAGTTAGATAAGTCTTGTCTAAAACCATATGGTTCGATGCTCCGCTGTCGAGGTAAAAGTTTTCCGATGACTTGGCAGCCAAGAACGCTGCGGCAATGTTGGTCCGGTCAGCTCCGGCTCCGCCATGCTTCGGATTCTTCATTCGCTTAAGCTTGAAACATCTTTGTTTGGTGTGACCTCGCTTCTTACAAAAGTCACAAAAACTGACATTCTTATTCTTACTAATATATGCAGTTGTAGTTTCTGTCGAAGATTTTCTACTGAATTCCTGAAGAAGTCTCGCCTTTATTAACTCACTTGACAATTGGTCAGTTGCAGTCGCTGTTGATAAATTTGAAACAACGGTGTCATACTCCAATGGCAATCCACTCAACAAAATTTCGGCTACTTCTGCGTCCTCGATGGTCCGCCCGATGTCTTGAAGTTGCTGTACTAATGTCGTGATAGTTTCTATGTATTTGCTCATCGTAGTATGTTCAGAAAACTGTACCTTATGTAGTTTACGAAGAAGGAGTACTCGGCGATAAAGACCCTTATCTTCAAAGATTTCAGAAAGATTCTTCCAAGCTTCAGCAGGAGTTAAACAATTCCTAACATACTGATATAATTCTCTTGATATTAAAAGACAGATGCGTGCCAGCGCCCTTTTCTGTTTACCGTCTTCCACGTCACGTCCCTCAACAGCATCCCAAAGTCCTTCCAGTATTAAAATATTCTTTGTACTAAACTTCCAAGTATGGTAATTCGATGCACCAATTAGTTTTTCGACGGAAGCCATGTGTGGGTTGAGGTTAGACGGCGGCGCGGAATCCATTGTAGTGAAAACGTGATTTGTAAAAATTGAAGTTAATTGCCTCGCGCTTTAGCACTCGCTGTGACACCAAAAAAATTAATTACTGCATGAACAGTTCTTGATTACTGTTAATCTAAGATATGAGGTATTCAGGGTCCATAACCTCTTAGAAGTTGACTTCCACTTCTCAGATTTGTGCAGTGTCATATCCTAGGACAGTAATAATCTGGGTCACAGCAGAGAGCGCCCGTAGGCAAAAGAAAGTAAACAAATTCACTTTAGTTCACATGTTATATTCACTGATTTAATATGGAGATACAGAACTCACATGGTGATCGGTCGGCGGACGGAAAGGAAGAGAAAGCAGAGACAAACTTTATCTATTGTCACAGATTTTATACAATCATAGATTATGTAGACTATAGTCACTTAAGGCATACACACACTTTCCAACAAAAACAAGCTCTTCTACGTTCTTATGGCAAAATAAGTGATTTCCCCCAAACCCGAAGACTTCTAGCTCCCGGAATATGCAGTGTCTTACTGGTTTATAAGTTTGTAATATCATTTTTAAGCTGCCAATATTTTTCATTAGCTATAGCCATCATTTGTAATAGCACCGACATTTCTCGATGACATCTCGAGCTTTTCGCATGATGGAACATCATTATCATTAAACTATACAGTGTTACCATTACGGGACACAGTGTGAAACTACTAAACTAGACGACAGACTCACTGCAGATTTTTTTGAAGTAAATTTTTGCATATTATTGTGATAAAATACACAAGTTAGTGATAGATTAAACTTTTTGGACAGAGGACCGATTTTTGACTTTCGAGCGCTCGACTCTTTCACTCGAAGACTGACAAAAATTATGAAATGATACTTTGAAAAAGCCATAGAAAATTGAAAGACGAGTGGTATTGACCACTCGTATTCAATTCTATTGGTAGAAAGTAAGTGCCTGCCGTTTTGACACTACAAACGTATTTACTTTTATTTGATTTTCGAGCGCTCGAAAGTCAAAAATCGGTCCACTGGTCTGCAAAAAAACGATGGCGGTTAAAGGATCGATGTCCTAATCAATTGGACACACTGTATAATCAATTATAACATTTGTAATTACTTTTGATTTCTGTGTATCTGAATTAACTGTCATGACACGCAGCCAAATTAGAAGGTCTAACTTAATAATTAACATTTTATAGAACATAAATAATAAATACAATCACAACAAAAACTCGCTCGCGCTGACTAGGCCTTCGAAATTGTATGAAAAATCCGAACAGATATTTGTAGCCTAGCCCGATGGCAGAACATCGGACTGCCAAAATGGAGGTCGCGGGTTCGAGACCCGCGGTGGATTTAGATGTAGGGGTGCTGTCTCCAACGCGTATATTAACCTAATGGGAATAGTCTCAACTTGTTTGAAATTTCTCAATGTGTTTATTGACCATTGATGAACACAAAAAGGTTTAAACGTGTCAACTAGAGGCGGATAGCAAGAATAAACCAATTGACATTGAAAAGTTGCAAATCATGGACCTATGATACTCAGGAAAGGCTGTACGTGATGGCACGAGGGACGGAAAGGCTCCTATGCAACTAAATTAAGAACTGGTCTTAAAATGGCTGATGACTTGCCATAAACAACCTACTCAATTTGGACGGGTACTGGTTTATGTGCCAAAAATTCATACTAAATCAGTTGTGGCAAATAAAAAAAAGACCGGGTTGCACTCCGGGAGTGCCGGTAGAAGTGAAAACTTGAATAATATTAATTTTCCAAATCCGTTTGGGAGCTACGATACCACAGACAAGTTTAACTTATAACACCCCTCTCTTTGCGTCGGGGGTTAAAAATAGATACGCGCGGTTCGTCGCGTTCAAATCGGCAGCGGCGGCGGATCACAGCACGACGCACGTGTGCTCGCGCGCGCGGTGCCGGCCCTCGACTAACTGGCGGCCCGGGGCCGAGCGAGCGATAGGGTTTTAATAATTTTGACTTTCACATCGCACTTGACATGATATTTATGGCCGAGCTGGATCTGCGCGAACTCCAGATCACCAAAAGAGGCGCTCTCGGTGTAGTGCTAGAGGCCCAGATTCAGTTTGGCTGAGCCAAGAGTGAGTATTTCTTGAATTTGACAATGATCGTCCTTACTTCCAAAATACGAAGTCAATTTGCAAGGATATCACAGTGACGTTATCGACGTTACACCGTATTTAAGGAGACAAACGTCCCCCTCACTATCATCATGACAAAGTCTCAGGACTTCTGGCGACCTAACCATTAGGGAACTACCATATACATTTCAGTATAAAGTTACTAGCTTCATTTAGGAATCTAGTATTACAGGTTATGTAAATTCGAATAATATTATTTCTATATCTCAAGTCACTAAGGTCGAATATCGCTCGACATGTTTCACACTGATACACGGTTTTTAGTCATGAGCGCTCGCGAAACATGTCGAGCGATATACACCCGTAATAACGTCGGTAACCGTTTTTATTATATTTCAATGTCTGAAACTCACGGGAATTCTCTATTTCTGTTCGGATTTTAATATAAACCTAGATATTAAATGTGCACTTACATTAAAAGACCCTTAAATTACCACTTAGGTGTTATCTGTCCTATGTTACACTGCCTTAGTCTAGGCGCTAAGCGCATTAAAAAGCTCTGTATAACTACAAAATTGTTCAGTGCGTATATTTGTTCCACAGCTATAGGATCGTGGACAGTCGGCTACATTGGCATCGGCTAAAACGCGGGTTGTACAGTCACACCATAATTAGTGGGTTTACATGAAATCACTTTCGATGCAATCTAAGAATTATTAAACAATTGTAACTTGAAAAATGTATATTTTCAAACTTCCTTTACAAGACTCAATACTTAAGAGTCCGCAGTAAGCTCGATTCTCCATACAAACGTAGTTACGCTCTCATTTTAAAACTACGTGTTGGATTGTAACGAAACTTAGCATACACAATGACATGAGGTATATCAATGTCTGTAATTAGTTTATGTAGCTTCAGATACCATAGTAAAAACAATGCAGCGAATTTAATTTTTTCATACAAAACTTTTTTTTGCTGTATTTCGTTTATTTTATGAACTGGAACCATATAAACTGATTACAGACGCAGATATACCTCATGTACGCAAAGTTTCATCACAATCCAACACGTAGTTTTAAAATGAGAGCGCACGTTTGTATGGGAAGGTGAAATTCGGCCTAGCTTTTTTTTTTTTTTACGACGCCATTCGAACCAGTTTTTGGAGAGGAACAAATGTTTGTACGGGAGCAACTACAAATAAAGAACATCGAATAGAGCTTTTTGTCCGACCTGATCTATAGCAGGGGCGGATCACTCCGTGATTTCGCCGCGCCGCTACAAGTACATGCGGCCCCGGCCGGTATGTTAGGGCTGCTACGGCACGCCCGCGCTCTATCGCAGCGCGTTGCATGCTATAGATAGGGATGGCCACGTTTAGGCTCGTTCGGTATACCTAAACAGGGGATTTGTTAACAGAGAACCTTCTGTACTCAGTACTATTATTTATTATGTGCCCATAGCCTAATGGGTAGAAATTTATTGCGCTTTTTGGGTCACTTACTGTATTTCTATACAGATACAAGACTGAATACTTTAATGCTGTTTTGCGCAATAGTTGACTGGCAGAGAAAGGCTAATTTGCGCATTAAGTCCGCCAATTGTACTTTTTTTACTTATGCAAAAAAAATAAACTTGATACGAGCCCGCACATTTCGTGCCCCACGCGCTAACGACTTCATATCTAGTCAGTTTCTTCAGTCAAATAGCTACTGATGTGCGTCGGCATGAGGCTTAATTTCGCATCTGACGTCTGTGACAGTTGGCGTGTGGGGCAAAACTTTTTGCTTGTATCGTGGCGGGGAATGTGTTAAATAAATAACGTTCTTGGGTCACTTACTGTATACATCTATGTATCGTGGCGGGGAATGGGTTAAATAAATAACGTTCTTGGGTCACTTACTGTATACATCTATGTATCGTGGCGGGGAATGGGTTAAATAAATAACGTTCTTGGGTCACTTACTGTATACATCTATGTATCGTGGCGGGGAATGGGTTAAATAAATAACGTTTTTGGGTCACTTACTGTATACATCAATGTATTACTCCAAAAGTTAGTTTCGTCTATTCAAGGTTTATTTTCTTTGTAAATGAGAGCTAAAAACAATACATTTCAAGTCACATATACGAAAAATGGGTTAAACTTTGTCCATATTTGCCTCAACCTGCGTCTTAGCCAGGCATTAGTATAAGTTAAATTAAAGTGTCAAAACTCTCAGTGCACATTATTTTAATAGTAGTTTGTATGTGGATACAAGTGTTATTCCTGTACCTTAGCTATAGGAACGCTTTAGTTTGGCACAAGAAATCTCAATGGAAGCTTAGACGAACATATTTTCGACGGTATAGCACCGTCGCCTGCGTTCGCTTTCCACACTTAGGGCAATAATTGCTTGAAAGTCTCGCGTTATTTGTAGCACTAGGCAGAGTTTAGCTCGTTAAGGTACAAGGGAAAATCAATCTTAAGTGGAACACCGTGAACTCAGGCGACTGTATGATAAGGCGTAAACAACTTAAAAGGCATTTATAAGGTCAAATTAGCTGAGTAATTTAATTAGTAAACCACATAAAAAGACCAAATAAAAATTCAAGTCTAAACTTGGGATTTAAGTATCCTGTTGTGGAAAATTATCTCCAAACCAAATTTCGTCTAAATCTGTTAAGTGGTCTAATAGCGAAAAAATAATAAACATACGAACAAACTATCGCATTTATAATGTTAATGTAATGTACAACATTACATGCCTTTTTGTCCTTTACACCTTATGTAACACCATTTAAAACAATATGAAGGGAAATCTAAAATGTACAAAATAAACTTTTGTTTGATAATTGAACAACGTTATTTAACGTTAATGCTATGACATAACTGCCCTTTTGCAGACACAGTCGGGTAAGAACATTTAAAACAGAACTCGTACCTAAATGAAATTGGTATGAAAAAGGTAACTTACTAATGACTGTATTTCATTATGAAAATCTGTAAACAAATTATAACAGCTATCAAGTCTCATATATATTTTAGATTTTCCTGAATTATAACAAAAGATTGGAAATACATAATTATACTTCATCGTAAGTATATGCCGACAGATTTTCATAAGACAATAATTGAGATTATCTGAATTTAGAGATAAAATTGTCAAAACTATATACACATGACCAGTAAATAGAAAACATATACATGAGTTAACACAGCCTAAGGGTACTTCTGTTGATCTTTTATTGAAATTACAGATTTCTGCCTTGATACATTGTTTACAATAAACACATTTTTTTATAATATTTTTTCAGTGGAGAACGAAGCCTCATACGACATTCTTCAATCGTACACGCCATCATACAAAGTATGAATCAAACAATAACATTAATATATATTTCAAAACATTTTTTGTGCTACCATCATCTGGTCGGTATCTTAATTAAAACGAATTAGTAAGCATATTTTTATATTTTTCTTATTTTCAAACGATACCCCTTTTGTTTTAGGATTTTCAAACAATAAATTCGTACACTTAGTCCATTTAATAAGCGAACAAAACTGAAAACTAATATGAAACAGAGATAGCAGGATTTAGACGTATATACAAAAAAAGAACTAAACTAAAACTACTATTTACACTTTTAAAACTAAAGAAAAAACTACTGAAAGAAATAAGTAGGTACGGCGTGAGCAAAACTGATCTCTAACACGATACGCTTAAATGTCTTTTTCGATTGCACGATTGGAACACAAAACGGGCAGTCAGTGTGATTTTTGACGTCATTACCCCAGACACTTTTTCTATAGGCCACGGGGTTTATTCAGCCAGGGACCAACTGGAGTTTGGAGTAGTGAGAATAAATGTTTTCTCTTATTTACTAACTATAGCGGAACCATAATCATCTTTCATATGCGTGTGGCAGCCTGAATCCAGTAACCAATTGATAAAGACCCGAAAAACCACAATAATGTGTGCATGTTGATGCCCATGAAAACGTCAAGCCACAGATATAGATATACACTAGATAACATAAACACAAACATACATACATACATCTGTATGAAAACCGACCGTGTCACTATTTTCTACCTACTGTGACGTCAGGGCGAATTAGTGATGTGAATTCCCCGTTGTCCGCGCAAAATCGATTCTGCAAAAGGCATTTTCTAAATATTCACGGACAACGCCACCACAACAGACGCGCGCGGAATGTCAGTCTGACGGCCAACTCGGAGACCGAGTTCGGACACGCGAAGTAGATGCATTTGCGTGATCTATGTATATGTATATCTGTGCCACAAGCATACTTTTGTAATGGGGCACACTGTACTCCAGTTAGCAGAGACACCGTTCTACCAGTAACAATATCTGGAAGCCATCCAAGACTCCAGGCTTTATCATATCAGCCGAAAGCCACTGCTGATCATATCCCTCAAAAGCGGAGCACCCTGGTGAATTAACACTGCATCAGGTACTAATTATTCCGTCCCCCTGGTCCTTACCGGTCCCCGGCTGTCCTGTCCCCTGTCCCCCAGCCCGCGGCAGTGTCAAGGCTTGTCCTCCTCCTTCTTGCGTTGGCTGAGCTTCTGTTTGACGTCCAGAAGCATCTGCTCGAAGGACATGTCGTTGCGACGGGTAGGGGCTGAAGTGGCGCCGTGGAAGGCGCTCTCGGTATATTCAGCTTCGAGGCCGTCTGTGGAGATATGAGGAAATTACTGTATGTTACTAATAGGGATGATGACTAAGATTTACTTGAACTTCTTTAGCGGCGCTGAGCACTTTTTGGGATGGGGAAAAAATGTTAAATACGCGACAGAGTTTTGTGACGTCAGACGTGAAGGAGGTCACTTTTTGCTGCTAGCCGATTCGACTTCATTCAAAACTGAACGCTATTGGTAAGAGTATAAAGCCGTTACACTTTTTGCAATAGCATATTCTGCAAATAAATTTGTAATAATACCAACGCGTCCTTCATCGTTTTGCTATTGAGAAAATTCGAATAGTCGAATTTGGGCGTTATTCCTAAAGAGATAAAGCTTAGAAAAATATTTACCAACGGCAAAAACAAATTGATATTTTGGTCGCCACCGTGCACCGCCATCTGCTGTTCTTGCAAATTCGAATAGTTCGAATTTAGACGTTATTCCTAAAGAGATAAAGCTTTGAAAAATATTTGGCAATGGCAAAAAACAAATTGGTATTGTGTTTGCCGCCGCCCGTCGGCGCGCCGACGGGCGAGCCGGAGGCCAGTCGCACCCAACGCGCCCGCGGCCCGTCCGCCTAAATAATTGATAATTGTTCATAAATTTGCGTCAAATTCATTTTTAGGGTGACACCGTAAGATGTCACGTGACCTGATCGAAAAACTGTTACAATGTTATTGAGTTTTCACTTCTGCCGGCACTCCCGGAGTGCAACCCGGCCTTTTTTTTATGATGTCATTCGAACCAGTTTTTGGAGAGGAACCAATGTTTGTATGGGAGCAACTACAATTAAAGAACATAAATATCCAAAATTATGAGACAACTACACTTATGACTCTAGTCGACAGCGGTCGTACGTTCAAAACCAAATTTGGTTTTGCAAGTCACACTCGTGCCCATGCACGTAAAGTTTCCCAACCTTAGTACCTATATAACTTTGTCAGGCTGTCGGCGTCGACGGATACGTCTGGGAGGACATCATCATCATCATAAAGTAGTTGTATTGTTGTATGGAAAATCCGGTAAATTGTTGTTTCGGTCGCGAAATACTGCGTTTAAGTACATAGTTGTCATACAAATTTGTTTCTATAAATGCGATAGGATTCTATTGGCAGTTTTAAATTTACTCTTGGACAATAAAAAAAAATGCATAAATTTTCTAAACTTTCAAGGTTTATATGTTTTTATTATTTTAATTATATTTTATAATTTATTGTTATTACGATAATTTGATGGTACTATCCATTTAGCATCACTACGTTATCAATTTGAACATAAGGCATCATGCCTATTGATTCGCCTATGCCAGTGTTTTTCAAACTGTGGGTCGCGACCCCCACGGGGGTCGCCAAGCTTTTTAAAGGGGGTCGCTCGCTACTCGTACTTTTAAAGTTAAAGTGCTGAAGTATTTTGAACAGCGTAGGGCGGGGGATCGCGGAATATTTTTTCTGCACTATGCGCTTCAAATAACATTAGTACTGCTACAATGCCATGTTCTTTCTTGTCTTGCATTGCTCGCTAGCTTCATGTTGTTAGTTTCTAACACTTTTGTTCACATTTTCTTATATATTAACGGCCGTATTCATAAACGTTCTACAACCCTGTTTTAACTACAATTCAATTCAATTTTTAAAAAATGGCTTCCATCTAAGTTAAGATGATTTCGCCAATGTCAAGTTTGCTTATAAAGCGACGTTGTTCGGTAGTTTGGTCAGTCGTCAATAATGCAATCAGCGTCAGAAGCTCCGCTTGAGAAGCAAGGCGTCCACCGCTGACCGCATCCCCGACGAAAGACCTGTTTTAACTAAAATGCCGTTAAAATTCGTTTTTCCCTATCTGTCACTTTGACATTTGTGTTCGTTAGAAAGGGACAAAGCACATTTTATTTAGCAGAGGCATTTTCAGTTTTATGAATAAGGGGTTTATGATCTTATTAACCCTCTTATTCAGTAACAAAATATACAACTGCTACAATGCTATCCTACTAATATTATAAATGCGAAAGTCTGGATGTTTAGATGATTGGACGTTTGGTACTGAAACTCGCTTTAAAGGTTCAATCGATTTGGATGAAATTTTGAACGAAGATAGTTTATAACCTGGATTAAAATTTAGGATAGTTTTTATCTCGGGTCCACGCAGAAGTCGCAGGCGGAAGCAATTTTTGAATAAAGTGGTAAAATTAAATAAATCAATGCGTGAAAAAAAGACATTTTGGCAAAAATATCAGAATGAGCATTTATCTCGTAGAATATGATAACCATATACACTAGTATACTGACCGAGGTCGGCGTAGGACTGCCGGCAGAAGGCGCGGCGGCCGCCGAAGCCGACGTCGTACTGCGGGAACTGCTGCGCTGTAAGACTCCAGTATACTGACCGAGGTCGGCGTAGGACTGCCGGCAGAAGGTGCGGCGGCCGCCGAAGCCGACGTCGTACTGCGGGAACTGCTGCGCTGTAAGAGTCCAGTATACTGACCGAGGTCGGCGTAGGACTGCCGGCAGAAGGTGCGGCGGCCGCCGAAGCCGACGTCGTACTGCGGGAACTGCTGCGCTGTAAGACTCTAGTATACTGACCGAGGTCGGCGTAGGACTGCCGGCAGAAGGCGCGGCGGCCGCCGAAGCCGACGTCGTACTGCGGGAACTGCTGCGCTGTAAGACTCTAGTATACTGACCGAGGTCGGCGTAGGACTGCCGGCAGAAGGCGCGGCGGCCGCCAAAGCCGACGTCGTACTGCGGGAACTGCTGCGCTGTAAGACTCTAGTATACTGACCGAGGTCGGCGTAGGACTGCCGGCAGAAGGCGCGGCGGCCGCCAAAGCCGACGTCGTACTGCGGGAACTGCTGCGCTGTAAGACTCTAGTATACTGACCGAGGTCGGCGTAGGACTGCCGGCAGAAGGCGCGGCGGCCGCCGAAGCCGACGTCGTACTGCGGGAACTGCTGCGCTGTAAGACTCTAGTATACTGACCGAGGTCGGCGTAGGACTGCCGGCAGAAGGCGCGGCGGCCGCCGAAGCCGACGTCGTACTGCGGGAACTGCTGCGCTGTAAGACTCTAGTATACTGACCGAGGTCGGCGTAGGACTGCCGGCAGAAGGCGCGGCGGCCGCCAAAGCCGACGTCGTACTGCGGGAACTGCTGCGCTGTAAGACTCTAGTATACTGACCGAGGTCGGCGTAGGACTGCCGGCAGAAGGCGCGGCGGCCGCCAAAGCCGACGTCGTACTGCGGGAACTGCTGCGCTGTAAGACTCTAGTATACTGACCGAGGTCGGCGTAGGACTGCCGGCAGAAGGCGCGGCGGCCGCCGAAGCCGACGTCGTACTGCGGGAACTGCTGCGCGGCCTCCACCGCGCTCCACGCCTCGCGCCCGCAAGAGTACGTCACGAAACCGTAGCGGGTCCTGTACGGGAAATAATAACAGTTATTAAGTTCTGAAGCAAGCTGAGAAATAGTACATTGTTTAACTAGGGGCGTAAGTAGAATATTGCGAACAAGAGTCAGAAGGCTTTTGATGACTCGAGTTTGCAATATTCTTACGCCCGTGTTATACACAATGTTTTTCATCAGATTTGCGAGGAAACAAATACATTTTAGATGAAATGAATACAAATCGTAATAAAAAATGCAACATGTCAGTCGACCATTTTGTTGAATTTGACGTGAGGCGCGTATGGCAAAGAACAGTCACGATTTGAAAACACGTAAAAACATTTTACATAGACACTAAATAACTACATATTAAATCTGTAAATAATTCAGTTAAACATGACTAGGTAGTTTTTTTAAGTTTAAATGTATTTATAAATACGTTTTCGGACATCGTATTTGATATAAAACCTCTTTGCTTTGTAACTGCCGCATGAGTCACAGATACAATTTAAGAAAAAACCATTACGCCCGTGGGCATAACACAGGCTATTACAGCTCTGTATGTCTGCGCATTATGAAGCCCTTTTCGAGCAAGTGTGATGAAAATATATTTCTAGTTCTACAGGACTGCCCATCGCTAGGGAGATAGCGTGTAAGCGGATCCGAGACGTCTTAAAGCTGAAAGCAGGCAGGAATACGGGTGTGGACTCGAAAATTATTATTACTCCAAAAGAAAGAAGGCAAAAAAATATGCCTAGTGACGAAAATCCCATTTAGATATCTCAAAGAATTACGAAGCTACAACGACGTGACGTCACGTTACGGGATGCTGCCGGGGGGCCGCGGCGACGGCGGCGCCGACCACGATGGGCACGGCACATCGCCGTCTATTAGTGACGTCACAATCTTTCAGCGTCGTCGTTTCATATGAAGTTGCGTTTTGCGAAAAAGGGACAGACCATACCCCTTCTTAAAACTTTGGACACTTATAAATTCGTGATTATTTGCGTTGATTTTTTCTCCATTAGACTACATTTTTTACCTTTTTCGAGAAAATATGACTTTATTGATTATTTTATTTAGTGTCTACGTACACCCCTATTGGCGCAGGATCGAGATAAGTGGCATGCTCTAGTTTCGGAAGCTAAGACCCTTCTTGGATCAATGAGCCAAAATAGTTAGTTGGCTTATCTGTCACTGCTGTAACGGAGAGGGTATGATGCAAAAGCGTTCAGCATCATTCATCACTCGAACTTCGCTTAGCGTGGGCCATTTCGCACTTGATCTATAATTCTATATCATTGACTTCGATACCAGAGTCCGACAAGCCATAGATGAGCCCACAAGATTCAATCACGCGGCAACACCGTTTGTGAGACTATCACCGACAAAGTTAAAATAATGACAAAGTCTAGTCGTAGTCTTATGACAAAGTTAAAATGGCAATGATTATAGAGTATAGACACCTAGGAGAACTGAATAGGTATAGCAGACCACAGAGCCTTCGGACACTGTCAACCAGTAAAGCCTTTACAGTACCAAACAGCAACAACTTTTATGGGCGAAGGGTCTGGTCCAGCTATGTGCCTGCTGTCCTAAACAGTCTACCGACAAATAGCATAGAAAATGTGATTAACAGTATAGGGGATAAACCGCATAAAGCCAAATGTGTAATTAAGAAAGCCATACTCAGTGTTAAGAAAAATCTTAAATCTTAATTAATTAATTAGTTAATTAACATAATATAAATGTCAAATCTTTGATATATATTAAACTAAACTTAGCTAATAATCTTTAAAAGTTAAGATTGTGCTAAGTCATGAAACATAAAAAAAAAATGTGATTTATTGAAATAAACAGTTCAAATTTTAATTTAATTTAATTTTTTTTTTTTTACCGAGGGTCCCGTAGTTTTACTACAAAAGGCTAACTTCCTACCCCATCATCATGCCACATCTATGATACTACCACTATAACAATGTATCATCATTTAAGGCGAAGTTTACAATCTTGTTCAGTGTAGGTGATCAGTTGTAGCAAGCTAACTTTTATCGTCTCAATGTGAAGTTCCAAATGTTTGGAAACATCGAAACAAAATCGTCGATTTCTGTGTGTTTTTGTACACGGTATAAGTTTGCCTATATCGTTCTACCTACCTTTCCTCTCAATTGCTCAAATTTTAGCTGGAAGAGATCCCTTATAGGGATAAGTTCGCCTTTGTACTTGAATCTATTGTGTGACATGTATATTCTTTAACCTGTTATTGTGTACAATAAAGTGCTTACATACATACAATAGCGATATTCAAGTATTTATTTTTGTTTTTATATGAAACATACCCATCCTCCTTATTATGCAGTCGGACCTCAATGATGTGACCAAACTTGGAGAACTGAGCTCGCAACGTCGCCTTAGTGCTGTCCTTTTCTAATTTTCCGACGAACACTATGCGTCTCTCTTCCACCGGTTTGTTACCGTCTCTGAAACAACATTCATAATATTAGGAGGGTTTAAATACTATGCTCTGTGAGCGGCAGAACTCCTTTAATAGTACATTGTTGTAAAGGCTAGAAAGTAGGCAATAGGTGGGCGTGGTGGCGAGTGGGTTCAAGGTCCGAGCCGCAGGTGAGGCTGATGGTGATGAGGCTGCCAGCGTTACTACTCAGTCACGAACTGGACGAAGATGAACTAGACCATAAAAGCTACCTGTTTTCAGGGCTGTAGCTCCGGTACCCTGCCCTCCTGTAGGCTTCCTCTCGGGGACTGCACGAGCGCGCGGAGTGCGACCCATCGGACGACGACGACGACGACGAACTGGACGAAGATGACGAACTAAACAATAAAAAATTATGTTAGACATGATAATCAAGTACAGATTGCGCTAGAAGGCGCAGGAGAAGATATTTAAGTAATTAATGTCATCATCAGGGAGTCTAAGGTAGGGGACGTCGTCGTAACAAACTTATAGTGAAGTGTACTTATGGCACTCAACATCTCAATAGTATTAAAAAAACAAAACAATTATTTGGACGTAACTTTTGTAAATGAGTTAAGACGCCGTAGGTTCATGGTCTTCTCTCCCTCTCACTGAGCATAAGCGTGAGTGAGACGGTAGGGCGTGCTCGGAAGCGCGGATATCATGTTTTTTAATTTTAATTTTTTGTCAGTTTAAATAAATCAAAAAGTAATCACTGAGTTCTCTCAAACATGATATTGCCGATTTTTAGAAGCAATTTTAATAGTTTTATTTTTTGTGCATAATTTGTTACGAATATTTTGAATGAATGAATGAATGAATGAATGAATGAATGAATGAATGAAAGTTTATTCACCAGAACACATGGTACAGTTAAAGGTGGATTAAGGCACAGTTTGCTTCCCTCGATATGTTCTACCAATACAGGCATGTGAAAGTAAGGTCTTACATACTACGTCGTAAATATTAATAAAGGTTGATAGCACAATTGATAATAAAATTAATTATAACATTTAATAATTAACATTCAGATTATTAGATACTAAATTTATTTATTATATTATGAAAAAAGTAATAATAATAATAATAATAATAATTAAAGTTTATGTCCAAATAAAGTCAGTAAGACTTTAAATGTATTTTAGACCTGTGTTCGTGATTTTTTTCTATCGAGCGAAAATTGCTTAATCATGTTTCGAATCACTGATCTCGCTGCAAATAAACCCTCAAAATTACTATTCGTATTTTTTTGAAACCATATTATTATAAACATACGCATTATATTGTTTCAAAAATCTGGTCGCTTAACTTCGCTGAACCTACGGCGCCTTAAAAATAAAAATCTTTCGTGCATTGTTAGAGACGTCAATAAGGAACAGTTATATGTAGATTTTATATATAAAAGTGCATAAACAACATACAAATAATAGAGCTTTTTTGGACCATATGTGATATTTGTTTTCACAATTTTATTCTCCTCATGCAAATAAAGGATTGAAGAACCGATAAGCGTTTATGCCGTTAATACATCTATAGTTTTGACGGAGGAATATCAACTCAAAATTCGCCAAAACTCATCAAAAAGCGCGTGGAGCCCCTTAATTTCAGTTGTTTAACACGCTTTATAAATGGTTTAATTTCCATTGAAATGTATGTTAATTCTGTTGCACATTGGGCGACATGAGGCTATGGTAATTTCAAACAAACTGCATGGTGGCAATTAAACCAGAGCCAATTCAGCCTCCAACAAAACCTGTAACAGAAATTCTCAAGTATTAAACCACAATGCTTACCTAGAAGAGGAATCAGAGCTTTCAGAAACAGTCGGTTTTCTCAACGGGGGAGTGAACGATTTGTCACACTTCTTCTCCGTGCGAGAGGGGGTCTTTCTAGGGCTTTTAGATCGCGCGGAATCGTGTCTAGACCGAGACCGCGACGGGGAGCGACGGTAGTCTCTACGGGGGGACGGCGAGCGCCGGCGATAGGGCGATCTCGTTCGTTTCCTCTTGTAGGGAGACTGTCTCCTTCGCCTATAGCGGTCGATAGAGCCAGACCGGCGAGTTCTGACGCTTCTGCTGCGAGATCGTCGTCTCCTACGGCTGTGAGATCGCGATCGCCGCCTGTGTCTGTCGTAGCGGTCGCGTGAGCGAGACCGCTTCTCTCTAGAGCGGGAGCGCTTGTCGCTCGAGCGTGGTCGCTTCTCGTTAGAGCGAGATAGCTTCTCTACTGAACGGGAGCGTTTTGGCGTCTCCTTTGACTTGTTCAGACTTGTGTCTGTGCTGCCAGATTTGTCGCGCGAAGGGCTCGCGTCGCTTGACATGGACATGTCACTGTCGTTCCTCTTTCTTTGCACTGGACTCCTCTCTCTAGTAGCTGCTCGTTTCGGTTGTATAACCAGAGACTGCTCTGTTTCGGTCTGAACATGAGCATTTACAGATTGAGGTTTTCTCCTATGCTTTCCTAAATGTAGGATGATTTTGTCTTCGCCGTGGTCAGCTTTAGCATCATATTCGCGTACTATAGAAGTCTTATATGTTTTGACTTGTTTATGTTGATTTGGTTTTCCAACGGGCTGCTCTGGTGCTTTCTTTAGAACTACATCTTGAATAGACGCGAACAAGGAATTGCTGGATATTTTAGTATCAACTTGTTTTTCTACACTCTTTAAAGCAGCAGTTATGTCCTTGTATCTTTCCTTGTCTATTTTAACGTCCGTGTGTCTTTTATCGTCGGGACTACGTTTTTCCTTTCGTACATCGAAGACGTTTTGCTTTAGAACTGCCTCGGACTTTTTGATTTTGAAATTGATTACTGCTTTATCTATCGGAGGTGTTTGAGATTTTCTGGCAACTCTTGGTTTAGATTTTTCCATTTGTGTGAAAACTGCTTCGTCAGTGTTTGTGCCTACGCTGACTAGTACTATTTCTTCGTAGTTCGTTGCTTTTGGTTTTTCGTTCTTCACAGGAGTTGGCACTTCTGGTGCCATTGCTCCAACGATTTTGAGCATTTCAGCGTCACTTATAAGAGGCTGCAGTTCCAAGTTTTCTACCTTTGGTATCTTGCTCATCACGATATCCTCGTCTCTCTTCCTCGTAGCCTCGGCTTTTTGTTTCTTAGTGTTCATTAGTATCTTTCTAGATGCTTCTCTGATCGGATCGAATATTTTCTTAGGGGCTTCGGGATTTTTCTGTTCAGTTGCGTTTATCGTTCCGTTGGGGGGCGTAGTATTCACAGAGATGACTGCTACTTTTTCTAGAGGACAGGGGCTTGGTAAGTCAGGGAATATTGCTTCAGGACTCACGGCTGCGGAGCTGTTGTTTGACGTGACTGATCTTCTCATCTTGTACTCCTGAAGGTTTAGTTTCTTTTTCTTCTGTGGCTGCTCTATCTCGTTTCTGTTCGAAATGTCAACTACAACTTTAACCTCTTCTTCTATTGGTCTCTTTTCGGATTTGATGTCGATCGATTGCGGTATCTGTACATCTTGCTTATTGCTAAACAACGCCGTGTAAAAGTTCTCCTCTTTCGGACGGGGTTCTATCTTAACATCTACACTTGCACAATTATTGTCACTAATATTTACACATTTCTTTTTCTCGCTATCTAATTCCTGTATTTTAACAGTTTCAGCGTTCAATTTATTACTAACACTAGACATACACTTTTCAATATCTTTATCATCTCGCTGAAAGCCTTTATAATCACAGTTATTAAGTATAACTTCTGATTTATTTTTAATAGTTAACTTAATGCTAATGTTCGTTTGACTACTGAGAGTATCACTTGCTTTAGAAGCATTTTTAACCATCACAGAATTGTTCATTTTATCTTTACAATTATCGTTATGTGGGGGTGAAAGTTTTTTCCGACAGTTAGAAGGGGTTGGTGGTTTTATAGGTTGTTTTATGGTCTTTTTAGCTTTTGCGTCACTGTCATCGCTGGTTTTTGTTTTATTTTTAGCGCACTTGTCACTTTCATCGTCACTGCTAAGATGGTAGACGATCTTTTTGTTTTTGCAAGACCTATGCCTAGAGTTGAGGATTCTGCTGTTGCTAGAAAGCACTTCGGGTTTGAGGAGGCTCTGACCGCCCTTTAAAGCGGGCAGGCTGTGCCGCTTTTTCGTCGAGCAGTAGTCGTGGTCGTAGCGGACGGGGCTCGGGGAGCGGAGCGTCGTGTTTTTACTCGGCATCTGCAAACGAGTATATCGTGATAGTCTCACAAAACTGATCTGAGAAGGTGATCTAGAAGAAAGGAAGGGTACTCACCAGTATTTGCCGCATCTTGTTCTTGTTGAGTTGGACCCCTGCGTCCTGCAAACGCATACCGTTGGTCAAGCCATTGGGCTTAGCTTTAGCCTCCTCTTTGACTGGCCTTTTCGGTTTGGTGGCGAATTTCTCGTTCGCTTCAAACTGTTCGAGAAGCGAGTTCAAGTTGTTCGCCGCCAGCACCGGTATTGCCGCGTCGTTGCAGGATTCCACATCGACAAAGTCGTCCACTTCCACTTTTACGTCGCTGACTTCAAGTTTCACTGGAGTTATCGCTGGTTTCTCTATACAAAAGTCTAGAACGTTCGGCTTTGGTATAGGAGTTGATGTTCTCGGCGGTTGTGCTTCAGTGCTAATTATAGATTCTACAGGATTATCTATCTCCATATCTTGGGTGCTTAAATCGTCGTCATTCCTCTCGCATTTCTGCTCCGTTTGCCTGGTAATCAAAAAGCTGTTTACATCCTCATCGGTCAAAGTGCGTGGAATGTCATCTATTTTATGACCACTGTCCGATTTATATTTGTCATTGTCGAAGGCTAAGTCAGACAAGTCTAGGTTCAGATCTTCAAAGCTTAGACAGGTTTTTGCGTCGTCAATATCCATGCAAGCTATGTGATGCATCGGAGAATGAGGTACTGAGCATGATCTTTGTGTACTTCTGAATTTATAAGGAATATCTTCAAGCAAATATCTTTTGATATCCTCGATGTTTGGAAGGACATCTAAATCAGATTCGTTGATAGGATCTGGCTCGTTGGGTTCTGGATCTTTAGCATCAACAGTTGGTTCAACCTGAGGAACACTTTGAACAATATCCGATTGCGTATTCGTATCCTCAGGCACTTTCTCTTTAATGAAGAACTCGTCAACATTAGGTACCTGTGGAACAACTTCTGGTTTAGTTTCTTTTATAAAATACTCATCAACGTCATTGACTACAGGATCGTCTTTTACGTCCAAGATTGGTTTAGGTTTTTCCTTAATAAAGTACTCATCGACATTTGAAACTACTGGACCATCTAGGTTGATATCTAAACCGTCTTGGCATACATCTGTTCTGTTCTCCTGGTATTCGTATTGGGTTTCTTCGCTATAGTTCTCAGGGTCTTGTGCGCATTCTTCATCGTCTGAATTGTCTTCTTCGTTGATGCAATAGTCCGGTTGTTCTTCGTCTGAGGATGCTTCAAGGTCCAAGTCTGGGTGGACGGCATAGACTTGAATGACGTCATAGTCGTCCCCCTCGACTAAATTGCATTCCGCGTTTTCTGCGAGGTGGTTATCAAGTTCTACGACGTCTACGTTTTCCTCATCATCAGAACTGGAGTCTTGACTTGTTTGAGTCGTGTTTGCCTGGAAATTAGAAGCGTAAATATAACATTTATCGCGTACGGGAAAGTGGTTGGGTGGGTCTTTCGATCGTCGTTCTATTAATTTAGTATGATCGATTTCGGTTAGATCGGTTGGCTCCTATATTTTTTTCGTGTCACAGAAAGTAATATTAAATTACCAGTCTGACAAAATACTAATTTCGATCATAAATCATAATCTACCACAACATGAAATAGACGTTCTTAGATATGCCAAATCAATCGATCCGCGTTGAATTGATAAGGTGACCATGCAAATTTGTTCGATCGACGATCAATTGCTGTCAAAACGATTAGTTGATCAATGGTCATACAAAAGTCCACAATCAACCGTCGGTCGGTCAATGAGGATTTGGCACCAAGTATGTAGAAAACTATTAGCCTTTCTCAAGTCATTAAGAGCATAAAACCTTACTTATATTAGTGTGACATCAACATCATCCTTGAGCATGGGACGTAGACAAGAAAGGACGCATCTCGCTCATTGCGTACTAAGCGGCTACCGCAGAACCAAAACGTCGTTCGTTCGTGTATCTCCCTCTTTACCGCTCAACCCAGGTACAGTCGACTACAAAGAGATCTATACGGCCAATGTTACAAAAACATGTATACACGACCTTAATGTCAAGGCAATACAGTCGTGTATACATATTTTTGTAACTTTGGCCGTATCGATCTCTTTGTAGTCGACTGTACGATATATTTGAGAGTACGGTGTATATTTATAGATAGATATATACGAACAAACGGAGTTGGCGTTTCGCGGTAATAGGGAAGATGCAATAGTTTCATTATTGCTTTCATTTGAAATAATTGCATGTAGTTTAGACCACGAAAGTGTTAAACAATAAAAATACTATAATTTTAAAATCTGTTACAAACTGACAATTTAAACTCTCGCGCCTAAACGGATCTACAGTTCCTGTGATGTCTCTCATGTGTGTCACTCGCCATATTTGTTTGTCCGTGGTTCGTCCCCAGATGTCATAGAATTGCCTTGAGGGGCTAAGATATATTTCTTGAATAAATAAATCAAAGCACTACTACATTGAATAAAATACAAAGTATCACTGTGATTTTTATAACATACCGTAGTAGTTAAGTTCCTTTCATTTCTACGCTTGAATACTCCGCACTTTCAACAAAATAATTTAACCCAACCATTTAGTAAAGCCTACTTCCATTTTTATTCGAAAACTGCAACTATTTTTTCAAATGAAACAAAGTTTGCTGTTACAATTATAAAATTTAATTAGTTGTCATAACAGGAGTGACGTCACCAGCCGCTAATTGGTCGATTAAAACACGTTCCGTTTTACATTACTTCAAATAGTAATTATAGACGAACGGTTAGCCTAGTGGGTAGTGACGCTGCCTACGAAGCTGAAGGTCCTGGGTTCTAATCCCGGTAAGGGCAAATATTTGTGTGATGAGCATGAATATTTGTTTCTGAGTCATGGAAGTTTTCTATGTATTTAAGTATTTATAGCTATTATATATATCGTCGTCTAGTACCCATAACACAAGCCTTAATGAGCTTACTATGGGACTAGGTCGATTTGTGTAAGATTGATTTAGATTTAGATTTAGATTTAGATTTATTTATTTCACAATATACAATTACAATATATGATCGTCAAAGAGAATAAGAATTGTAGTTAAATGTCAAGTTGCATTTGGTTTAAATCCCCCCCCCCCCTAATATTTATTTATTATTTATTTATTTATTGTTTGAAATTAGTATTAAACTAAAGTAAAAACGTTTCAATTATAATGTTTTTTTTTTTACATTTTGGTCACAAAATAACGGTAAATATTACAGCTGCATCTTCCCTATTGCTCTAGTTTTTGTTATGTCCATATCAATTAAAATAAAGTTATCAAAGTATTTTATTTTAAATAGTTTTTACCACAAGAACTACGAATATAACACAATTTTGTTATAAAAACATAAGATTTATTTTCAATTAGAAAATGAAAATGGTAGTTTTATTATCTCTATGTCACGTGGTCGAAAATGCCGACTGCAATTTGAATCTCATGACTCTCATGAGTGGACTATGCTGACATGCTGTTCTTATGATCACGATAATGGCGGCTGCCTATCTGGCGCGATATATCGTTCATAATTATTTCTTTGCCAAAGAGATATTATTTTGAGGAAATAAAAGTACTAGTTGATCGAATCTACACGAACATTTTCAAATATACAAATAAATGTAAAATAAACTAAAGATTGATAAGATAATGCATCAGACTTCATGCGAGATCCCAGCCCTAAATAGGTGTGAGGGTTTGGGTCGCTAATTTGAATTTTATGTTTTATTTTATTTTATTTTATGTTTTATTAAATTCCGACATTTTATTTGAATGTACTAGCAATAGCTTAAGTTCACAATGTATACTAACCCATATGGACATACGTCTGAAATAAATTATTCATTCATTCATAAGGCGGTTCGATTTCCATACAAAACGTTATTTAACATTCGCAGGCTAACGGCGTGTTTTTACTACTACTAGAATAATTTGAGATATTAATTTGTGACGTCATACTTTGGGAAAACCATTTTTCTCAAATTATTCCAGTTTAGACAAGTTTATTCAAGGAAAGGGGGAATGTCGCGCAAACGGAAAGTCAATTTGTGAAAGTTACTTACATAGGTTTCTTAAAAAATCACGCCGTTGGCCTGTGAATGTCAAATAATGTTTTGTATGGAAATCGAACCGCCTTAAGTCGACGATCGATGCGAGCAATCTTGCAAGTTCCTAAAATAAAGATGAAGAAAGAACTCACCGCCTGATCCCAATACTCTTCCTCGTTACTCTCCTCCTCATAATCATTCCTCTCCACATACTCAGGCTGAGCCTGTGTGTACTCGGGGCTGTTCTGATTGCAGCTGCTCTCAGAGGAGAGGGATTCGCTCGTGGACCCCATCCTTTTGTGCCCGATGGTGCGGTAGCGAGCCTGGTGGTATGTGTTCAGAACATGTGACTCCATCGCTGGAAAGAGAAATGGTGGTTTAACGTTTTGAGTGCTAAAGGTAAATAACGTTGACAGGAAGAAGTGCCAATGGTACGCATACCAACGCGTCTTGTCAAATTCTATCAAACTCATGAATACGGGTGTAGACTCGAAAATTATTATTACTCCAAAAGAAAGAAGGCAAAAAAATATGCCTAGTGACGAAAATCCCAGATAACTCAAAGAACTACGAAGCTTGCTAGAGAAGCTACCGTTGTGATATTGCTTGTTAGAGAGAGAAAACGCAAACAGTTTGTGACGTCACAAACTGCGAGGCTGTCGCAGAGCGAGGCCGCGTCGATGGCGGCGCCGAACACGACGGGGCACGGCACGTTGCCGTCTTCTAGTGACGACACTAACTACGAGCATCATCGTTTCATATGAAGTTGCGTTTTGCGAAAAACTTCGACTTCTTAAAACTTTGGACACTTTTGTAACGGCAGGTAATTATGTGATTTGGACCACACAACTATGGTGGCTCTAAGGTTAATTTGAATTTAATATTATGCCTGACAAGTTCCTATTTAGCCCTAATATAGTGTCGCTACAAATAGCTTACCGCGTGTTCACACTGCGTCCGTTTCCGTGTCCGGGAGGCATCCGTCTCTTTCGCACTCGGGCGAAACATCGGAAGTGAGAAAAAGAGGGATGCCTCCCGGACACGGAAACGGACGCAGTGTGAACACGCGGTAACATATAGCAATAATACGTGTACGTCATAAATAGTCGGGACAATGTGTATTGGCATTGTGTTGTTTGTTGAATGTAAAAATGATATGCTTTATAATTAGAGATCGGAAATTCGGGAGCTTTTATACCTAAACTTCGGCCCCAGTACCTACACCGCGTTGTTGTTGAGTAGCATGGAGGCGGACTCAATTAAATTTTACTATTAAATTTCCAGGGATTTCCCGGAATACCGAAAATTAGGATAACATGAACACATACGTATTAAAGTATTTAAATAAACTATTTTAGTTGTTCCTATTTACAAAATATTATTTAATTCACATATTCATTTAACTAACAGTTAGATAACATCAAACCAAAATTGTTTTGTAACTTTTATTAAAAATAATGGTACAAACGTAAGTATCTCTGTTAAATCAATAAATTAAAACAAATGTACATAGCCACACAAAAGTGAATAGGTAATCAACCTACAGCGACACACGTGGTATTTTTGCATTTCCGTCCTTGTCTAATGTATGTCGTTAAAACTGTTTACCAACGTGTATGTTGACAAAAATCGCTGAAAATTGTCATAACCTAAAAAGAAGGTAGGCTTTACATAATGCTTTATACAATCCCGGAACTTAAATAATTAAAATATTATTTTTAAGAAGCCGACTCCATACTTGCTTCGCTTTTTCCGGGATTTTGCTAGGTTTAGGTATAAAAGCTCCCGAATTTCCGATCTCTGTTTATAATAAATACCTATTCATCCATATCTGGTTCCACGTACGTATTCGATATTTAACTCCGAAGACTGCGACTCTGATGTGACCGCCGAACTCAATTATAAAACTTTCGGTCTGGGATTCGACTAAAGGAACTTTTTCTATATTCGTCTTAAATTTTTAAAACAATATTTTAATAAGAGAAAAATATAATAGAATATAATATTTTAATATTTTAATAATTTTTTTAATCTTTTAAATCCAACAAAACTAACCAGTTTAATCAATATCTACGACCTCACTATAAAATGTCAGTACCGGTCATGTCAACAACCAATTTCAAGACATTGTTTATAGAAATATTAGACAATCCTTTTTTGCTGTAAATATTCAATTATATTCAAAATAAGCTTTCTGACCTCACTATGGATTGATTTCGACATATTTACTGTAATTTATTTTACAATCGCGAAGTATTTCGTCTTCCTTGCTGTTTGTTTACATCGGTGACAACATAAATATACTTATTATACTCTTTGGGTGACATTCGACGACTTCTAACGTCTGTTGTCAAAGAGTACTCCTTGCCAGTAAAGTAAATTAGTTCCATTAAAAATCCGCAACATGCCTAGGGTCAAAAAGAACCTTGTCAGGCTATACCAAGAACATTGTATCGTTTACTTCCAAGATCTACATGTTGAAAACCTTTTTGGTAATAACACGCTACTGGCACATTTCATGTCATTCAGACAGACATTTGACACTGTCTAAAAATCACAACAAAACACATCAACACAACAAAAAAATGGTAAAAGTTATGTAAATAACAAAAAAAAGTGTGACTAGACAATACTAATGCTTGAAGGTACTTGTTTCTTATTATGGTAATATTTCATTTTCACAACTTGGCCGGAGTAAATTCAATTAGGAGTGCCAAGGGAACTCATGTTCATGGGATAGCAATACACAGAGGCGTCTTTACCTATGGTGCAGGGTGTGCGTTGCACACGGGCGCAGCGGTCCTAGGGGGCGCCGAGCGCCGCCCGCTACGGAGCCCCACTCGGCGCGCGCGCTTACTAGGGGGCGCTAGAGTAACGTTTGCACACGGGCGCTACATGGCCTGGAGACGCCTCTGGCAATACACAATATGGTGGTTCAAATTAGTCTGCGGTTTGAATTTCAAAGACATCACAGGCTCAAAAAATAATATAGATTTATAAAGTTGGCTGGTGGGCAGTACCTACGGTACAGGGATGTCCTAAAACGCCATTTGTCTGCCACCGGCATATCATGTGAGTCGTAGGAGGAACTTGCTACTCAGAGATCGGACTGGCGAACTGCTGTCAGTACGGGTGTCAGTGACTTCGAACGCACCCGTCTCGAAGATCTGGACGCCAAACGCCAGCTCCGTAAAACGCGGCTCAAACCCTCCTACAACTACACTTATGAGTCTTATGACTCTAGTCGACAGCTTCACTGTGTCTCTTGCGGTCGTACGTTCAAAACCATATTTGGTTTTGCGTAAAGTTTCCCAACCATAGTACCTATATAACTTTGTCAGGATGTCGCCGTCGACGGATACGTCTGGGAGGACATCATCATCAAATGCGGAAAAGGGAACCTAGAACAGCATAACAAAGCATATGACACAACGGTGGCAAATAGGCATACGCTTGCGACTGCCGAGGACAAGGCCATTGCCGATCCTCTATTTACTTGAGGATTCATTGTGTCGATAGGTAGGGACAAATGCAGGGCCTTCACTCTCAACACAGCGCATCATCAAGCTCTGGGGGCTGTCCATATATTACGTCATTTCAAAATGGGGTGGGTTCTGACCATTGGATGACGGAATGGACTGACAGGGTTGAAGCTCCCCCAAACCAAAATCCTGGACCCGCCACTGATATACAATACACAATACCTATCGGGACATTAAAAAAGCCGCAACCAACATGATTGATAGCATATCTAGTTTATTATGACGTTTTTTTCCTTATTCACAGCTTCTGACCGCAAGCTTACTTAACTTGCGAAATAAATACCTAAAAATATGCAAATGTTCACATATGTTAAATTCCCACAGAACAAAATAGTATCAAAGACAAACAAAGTTTTTAAAGCTTTTCACGTGTTCTTTCCACATCGCCAGACCTTACAGAAAAAAAACGGCACGCGCCAGCAGGTTTTTTTAATGCTCGGCATGGAATTATGACTCAGTGACTGCATGCTGGCGGCATCCTGGGGCAGCAGACCCTGCCGGGGAGGCCAGCTCTGTCTCTGTATACACCCATGAGGTTTATAATAATGATTTATTACTGGTGTACCAACAAAGAATCCAATATCGAGAAACTTTCTTCAGCGGAAAGATCTGCATGGCACTTAAGTCCTTTTAGAAATATGTCAAAAACCGTTGACCCGATCTTGTTCAACACAATTTTCGCTAAAAGAATTTGATAAGCCCTATGTCCATGATTTTGTCCATATTTTCCATGGTTAAAAATACACGGTTCAAAAATTAGAGGGGGGGGACACAATTTTAGTGACTTTTGGGGCGATTATCTCCGACTCTATTTATATTATTATTTTTTTAGTAATTTAATTACAAAACTATGTAGCGGCTAACAAAATACACCTATCCTTAAAATTTTATTCAAATACACCTTTTAGTTTTCGAGTAAAATGCCTGTGACATACAGACAGACATGACGAATCCATAAGGGTTCCGTTTTTTGCCATTTGGCTACGGAACCCTAAAAACACTAACTGTTATAATATTAATGCCTATAGATATTACATAGTAGAATGTATAGATGAACAGAAAATCTTCTATAAATAAATAATAAATATTTGCGGACAATCTTACACAAGTGGACCCTAGTCCCAAAGTAAGCATTCAAGACGAAGATAAACATACTTATATAGATAAATATCACACAAATAAATGCCCTTACCGGGATTCGAACCCGGGACCTCTAGCCTCATAGGCAGGATCACTACCAACTAGGCTAAACCGGTCCTCAAATAAATCTATATACAAAATATATTCAGAAACATAATATATTCAAAATATATTCTATTGCATAATGAGGTCATAACACATTCTTCAAAACAGAAAAAGACACGTGTTATTTCCCATTTCATAATATTATTCCAACATCAAACATAAATGAGTCATCCTTCACGCTAGAATGAATTGGGTACTTATGTTGGAAAGAACATACTTACATCCATTTTAGATTAAAAGGAAAGCAGGGGGTGACCTCATTTGCCTAAATAGATTTCTTGGAGTTCCTTTCCTCATGATAATGATGTATTATTGGGTATAATAATTACTTAATTACCATGTGGCTTACTGTAAACGGCTATTACTGATGTTTCCTCAAAGCTCATTAGGGCCGATTTCTATTGTATTTTATTAGAATGGGATAAAAGAGCTTAAGAGCTTATGATTTTTAAGGAGTTCAAAGAAGGAGGTTCCCAATTCGGCATTTTTTTTTATGTATGTTCTCCGTTTACTCAAAAACACCTGGACCAATTTGGAAAAAAAAAAATGGTAGAACACGCCAGTAGAGATATAAAATAATACTTCATATGCTCAAACTTAAACTTATTAAACCGTTAACGGGCAAAGTTAAAATTCATTCATAATTCAAGTCTGTTGCTATTGTGTAGAGCTAAAAATTCTGCACCATCAAAAAACACAAAATGTTGAGATTAACAGGTGGTTTTTTGCTAAGAAATTCAGATTGTGCCCTATAAATGGATAAAGCTAATGTGAAGTAACAAGTAAGTAATATAATTTGAATGTAAACAAACAATGTTGTTATCTAAACGCAAACATGATGAAACTTTTGTTACACAATTGCCTAATAATTTGTTGTGATCAAATTATTTAATTTCCGAGATTTGTTAGCTCCCAAACATGCAAAAATTGCCAAAATAACATGTACAAACTAATTCTGATACATTTTGAAGGGTGATGCAGTTTGTGGAATCAGCTACAATATGTTATATACACTCCTCTCCTCTCATGATCCTAATCAAATCTGGGGTCATCATCATCAGGATCATCCCCATCATCATCATCATCAGTGGCGGATTTACCAGCAGGCTGAGTAGGCTCGAGCCTAGGGCGGCAAATTTGGGACCGATATTTTTTTTACGCCATAGAAATCAAAAAGATTTTTCCATGACGGTTTTCTAACGTATTACAGATAGAAGACTGCAACAAATTTTGCCGATGACTTTCCTTCCTTTCCTCTCTCACTTGTCATTGCACATTCCGAGAGTAGCAAACTTCCATATTCTAGAGTTCGCCGCCCCTCAACCAGTAATCGGCCTCTGCCGCCCTTTGCCCACACTTTGTATGAGTGAATAGAACGAAATTGTACGTGCAATTTCAACGAAATTGTGGCATTGTAAAAATAATGTAGGACATGACAATTGTAGAGGAAAGGGCGGCAAAAACTATATACCTAGCCTATACCTTGAAAATTTGTAAATCCACCACTGATCATCATCATATCATCTGAGAGAAGTCCACTGCTAGACATAAGCCTCCCCAAATAATGCCAAATGGACCAGTCCCGCACCACCTTTACCAGGTCATCAGTCCACCTTGTCAGTGGCCTACCCATGCTGAGCCTACCGGTATGTGTTGCCACTCGAAATCCTTTCCGCCCTGACAGCCTTTTGTTATACGTGAAATTCGCCCACTAAGTATAGCGATTTGGAGGGCTATACAGGGTGTAATCGTTAAGTGTTTACAGGCCATAATTCCGTAAATATAGCAGATATCAGAAAACTTCTAACTGATATCGAAAGTATGTTACCCAACGAGTAAAATTACAATAATAACATTTTCTAAATAGATAAAGTAATATTAAAAATACTAAGTTAAAACGCTCCCATACATTTAGTATGACGACTTACAGCCTTAAAGAATGTCGGGTATCGTAAGAGATAAAACTGTTATATTCCTGCTTTTATTTCAAAAACGTTATTAGTGTAATTTTACTCGTTGGGTAACGTACTTTCGATATCAGTTAGAAGTTTTCTGATATCTGCTGTATTTACGGAATTATGGCCTGTAAACACTTAACGATTACACCCTGTATAGTTTAACTTGGTTCTAATATGGTTAGCCTCATTTCCCATGTGATCAAGCAGTTACACTCCCAACATAGCCCTCTCCGTTGCCCTTTGGGCATATAATAATCAATCTAGTCCAAAATAACGTATGTTTAGGCATTTAAGGTAAACATACCAGTGCGTGACATTTAGAGAGCAATAAAAGCACCATAAACATGAATTAACATGAAGTAACATCCCATGATTCCCAGGGTCAACAACATATTTCAAATTATTAGTTCAGGCTTTTCGAAGTGTGAAGGCTTGTAAAGGCCTAATTTTGATGGGTCCATACAAGTATTGTAAATATTAGTGACATATTGCCTATAATCAGAACATAATTTATATGTACCTATAGCGTTGACAATTGTAGTTTATGTTCCCGATCTTGATCCACCTAACACATTGTTTTAACAAACCTAGTTGAAGTTGGTTCTACCCACATGTACAAATAAGTAGGGTTATGATAATGTAAATATTGTTAAAATCAATACTTAACCATTTCAGAGACCCCTTATTATTTCGCTGGGAGTTTTCCAACGTCTTTACAGATTTTATCATGATACCTATGTGTGGAAACATCAGGAGTAACACAGTTCATAGATAAGCCGAGCGCAGCCACTCAATAACTGTCAAAATGTAAAAACAACCCGAGAATCACGTGATTCCCTGCATTTTACAGTTAAACTGCGCTCAACAAAGTTATAAACTGTTAATTACACGCGCGATGACGAACTAACGGTACTCTAAAGCAATTGTTGCAAAAAAAGTGCACCAGATTTCGTTCTAGGTTAGGTCACGATTCTCCGATTTTTTCACTCTGTGTATGCACTGGACGTTACGAAACCAATCCAAATTACTGAATAGCATCTATTGTAGCTGTTTTTGGAGATAATTGAGATTTTGAAACGGTAAATATGTAAACATCCCTAGCGTGAGTTGAAAACCCGCGCGTTACTCCTAACCTTGATGACGAAAAGGTTGATGCAGGTTTCTAGTTCAAGGTCTCGTGAAAAAACTGAAGTCACATGAAGGCGTTACACAAACAAAACTGAAATATCATTGCGACCCGCACAAAAATCTATTTTGGGACAAACAACAGATGAAAAAAGTACTAACCTTACGGACTCAGGTGACGGCTTTATCCATGTAATTTGCACTTGAGGACTTGTAAGCCTCTTTCACAAATTACACCACCAAACACACTCACTCTGATATGTCCTCAACACTTTCAGACACGATTTGGCACTATAACTAATTGTTTTTCGTAAAAAATTAACACTTCACGAAACATCACATGTTACGAACTTCACGACTGCAAAATTTATGTGTTGCCACAACTCGGAAAATAAGATTGTAAGAGGCTCAACACACGTGCACATATTATCCTGGGTGGAATTCACAACAATTTTTATTTCCACACAATTTGGTTTGCCAACATTTTCTAAACTTGGTTCGTGGCTGGCTACTTCATAACAACTAAAAAATATTTCCTCTATCCGAAAATCGGTCTGTTATCCCTTCCACTTCTTTTACGACATGCTTAGGTTGAGCTACTCATTGTTTAACTCTCGGAATTCGAGTAGGGATTCTTATTCAGTTCCACAGGTACAATTTAAAACAAAGGGATTTTGTTCCTAAAAGATATTATATGAATCTAAAGGTGTAATCTTAACGTAAATGTGAACTTTCCTAATTACCTGTAGTACCTTTCGCTCCCTCGTGGCCTTAATAGTTGCAAAATACCACATTGGGTTAAATAACAAATTCTCAAAATATCGCATTCCCAAAATACCACATTTTCTATAGGTACACCGGGTTTTTTTTAATTAAATCAGATTTTCAAAAGACCATATTTTTAATTCATTCTGTTTCCATGTACATCACATTTTCAATATCACATCTTTTGAAAAGAGCAGATTCCTTAAACAGTAGATAATCGGAAAACCATATTTTTCACAAGACAATATTCTCGAAATAACGTAATCTCACATTACCAGTATCACATTATATCTGATTTCTCTAACAACGTATTATGAATAAACCAAAATTTCAATTCAATACCTCAAGTTTTCAAAACACCAGCTTCGCAAAATATCATATGTACTTACGGTCAGAAACAAGCAAATATAAGTACTATAATTGGAAAATTCTGTGAGATTGTGGCTTTGTAAGTTTGTAATCGGGAACGCCTTGAGCGATTAGTAACATTCTTTCAATTTTATAGAATGGACTTTATGTCATGAATGATCATAAGCTATATGTAGTAGCAATACATAAGTATGAGCTTCACTTGGTCCCGGAACTGACTGTAATTTCTGTTATTTTCCATAAAAAAACTAGTGATTTGATCAAATCTCTGGGTCGGTTAAGTATTTTTATATAATAAACCAGCTTACGGCCTGCCTGATAGTAAGCATACACCGTAGCCTATGGACGTTTGTGATTACCGTAATAATAATATTTGTCGACT
The DNA here is from genome assembly GCA_947578815.1 of Epinotia ramella. Lineage (NCBI taxonomy): Eukaryota > Metazoa > Arthropoda > Insecta > Lepidoptera > Tortricidae > Epinotia > Epinotia ramella. Next base: position 3,514,924 of record OX388221.1, read on the forward strand.
CACTCTCTCGACCCGTACAACGGAAGGATCAGTGTATCTACCTCTTACGCGTTATAGCGTAGGTGGCCCGTCGAGATAATACGTGTGAATATAATTGTATTATAAAAATCTATATAGGTATATGTAGATACAACTTGTTTTATTTCCTGACCGTACTTTATACTTATTGAATCCAATAGAACTGTCAATCTGGTATTAAAGCTATCTGCTACATTGATTAAATTGTGTATGATGTATAACTTTTGCCCATCTGGTATTTTCAGAATTTGATTTTTAAGGATAATGTAATATTAACGAAAACGTCATCTAGGTACAGAGAATATGGTATTTTGAGAATCTGATCGTGAAGGGAAACCAGTACATAGAAAATGTGGTATTTTGGAAATACGATATTTATAAATTCTGATATATCGGGAGTAATGTGTTTTGTAACTATTGTATTAAGGCCACAAGGGGTTTCGCCAGTTTGTGCACGTAACTATGCATTAAAGGGAGAAAGACATACTTTCACCTCATTGCACCGCATAACTGCGTCCTGTCATGTGACCATAATGGCCTATTGTGTAGGAGAACCTTTTGGCTTTCCTGTGTTTAGGTACTATTTTATACCAATTCATTAAAAAACATTTTGTTTTCTTTGTAATTCCCTACTACCTCACTGGATCCTGCAGCGAGGTTATCACATGACGGTCCGAAAGCTGTATCGCGGTGAGATAGAGAAGACGAAATAGACTATCCGTCTCTTTCTAAGCGTTCTAATTAGAAAGAGACAGATAGTGTATTTCGTCGTGAAACAGCTCGCGCGCCGTCTGTGATAGCCGTGCAGTAGGCATTGCTTGTCTCGCAACCTACCTAATATGATCGAGTTTATGTCGCACATAAAGCATTCGTCCCTTGCCACCAAGTTTTTAAGTGCGAGTGGGTAACCAATAGAGATGCGTAATCAATTTCCATGATATATATCTACACAGTTTGGGAGCTGACGCAAAAAAATATTTCAGATGTCTCGACGTTTATCTCGCGATCGCAGCGTTACAATCGCAGATGGAGATGGTCTTGCCGTGATAAGGGAAGAGCAAACGAGCCCCATACTTTCAAAGATTAGTATTCCGAGAATTACTTCAGGAGGCATATTAAAGGAATCTCACGATCCTAAAATATCTCACGACACAGAAAAGCATGACCCAGAGATCGAAGCAATGCTTGCAAAAAGGGAAGCTGAGTTAAGAGCAGAATTTGACAAAGAATTAAAAACGCAGTTATATATGATGAAGGAAAAATTCGACTACATACTGCAGTAAGTAATGTCACCGAAAATCAGTCTAATATTAAATGATAATAATAATAATAAATAAATATTAGTGGACAATCTTACACAAATCGAACTAGTCCCATAGTAAGCTCATTAAGGCTTGTGTTATGGGTACTAGACGACGATATATATAATAGATATAAATACTTAAATACATAGAAAACTTCCATGACTCAGAAACAAACTTACCGGGACCGGGGGGCTTGCGGGAGTATTAGGTATATTAAGCCAAAATTAAACGCTATTAATAATTGAATAGGTCTTTAAGAATGTTGAGTGGCTTAAAATGCAACCTTAACCTTTAAAAGTATGGACGTGGAGTCTCACAGGCTACTCGTAGTACGTACGTGTACGTAGTACGTGTAAAGAAAAAATCACGTGCATAGGTTAAAAAATCCGTTTATTAGCCATAGTTTTTATTTACAGACATGAACAGATGCGCTCATGCTACATGTTGCGTGAAGCTCACAGGGAAAGGAAGGAAAAAGTGCAAGCTTTGCAGACACAGCTTGAATGTAAGAACATGACTGGACTGATGTACGTATTGTGTTCAGAGAGAAGAAAATCCAAATTGGAAAAGTTAAGGATCATCGAGGGTAGGTTGTCACAGTCATTCTCACTTTTACTCAGTCAGCAATATTCTACATATTTTTCCTTTGTTTATAATGAAATCGTGCGTTAAAATATATCTTTGTAGAAATTTAAACATAACTTTGACATGCGACGCCGTCCGTCTGACAGTCGGGTAGTCGTCTGAAACACCTTTAGCCCTTCAAAAGGTCACAAGCGTCACAAGCAACGTGAAATTAGCCGGTCGGATGACGGACGCGCGGTGGACGTTTGCCGGTCATAGACAAGACAATGCCACCTTTTTTTATAATCTACTTTCCATTGCAGCTGTCATGCAAAAATAAACTTTATCAGCCCGAAATAGAGCCTATAATATTTTCTGCATAAATGCCTAATTTTGCAATGTAGCCAAATTGTAGATTGTAGCCATGAGGTTTTATGTGATTGACCTTTTGAGTATTGTATAATTTGTAGACTACCTACTATACAAACAAAACAAAGAAACTGCGTCGTAAATCAAAGCTGTGACTACTATTTTCTGTGACATCTAAAACTAGACCGTTTTAGAAAATAGTTAAGTCACGGTCAGAATTCAGATGGGTATAAGGTCATTATGCGGGTTAGCGACCACCTAATTTAGTGTGCCGGTTTTACATGAGTTTGCGAACCGAAAGTACCTACATGATTTAGTTATTTTATATTTTAGGTTTGTTGAAATTTATATTTAATTGAAAAAAACACCTGGTTATTTAGGTGGTCGCTAGTTGAAGCTCGTCGCGCCGGCGCTTTTAGCATAACGGTAATAATTACATAATAATATCATTCATCATATCAGCCGAAAGACCTCCACTGCTGCACATAGGCCTCCCCCAAAGCCCTTAGAGTGCCAGAGTGTGGGGCCTACCCACGTTGCGCCTGCCGGAAATAGATATCTATATTTAATCCAGAATAGCTTGTCCTTCAGAGGCCCTAAGCACGATAGGTTTTATAGTCACGTTTAGCGATGTTACGTTTTATTGTCACATTTTAATGAAGGTAAAACCTATCGTGCCAACTGGGCAGACCCCCTAGCGTAGAAATATTATATAATCTGTGCCCTAGCACGCTAAGTTTTATGTCGGACATAAAGCATTCGTCCCTTTCTGCCAAATATGCGAGTGCGAGAGGGACGAATGCTTTATGTCCGACATAAAACTTAGTGTGCTAGGGGGTCAGGTGGTCGCTAACTAACGCTGGTTGGTTGTATGAGCGTAACCTAATACGTTTTATGGTTATTTTTTATGTGACGTTTTGTTTAATTCGGGCCGTAAAAGATGACCATAAAACCTATCGTGCTAACCGGGCGGTGCTGGCTTATACAAGCCCCGGTATTGATATTCCAGAGTACACCAAATACATTCACACCCTGCAAGACATCCTCACGGAGGGCCAGCTCCTGATCTTGCACCTTTCGCGAGGGTACAAGACTGCGGCGCGCGTGGACCACGAATGGCGGGAGAAGATGAGGAGCATCATCAAAGAGGTTCTTCTCTATAAATTATTTTTTGGGTATCAAAATTGGTCCAACGGAACACTTAACACGTTCGCAACCAACAACCCGCCTAGCGAGCACTCGTAATGTTCGCTCAGATGCCGCTATCGCTATAACAGCTGATAACAGGCACGCTGCATAAGGGCGTGCGGGTGCGAAAGAGACAATACGATGCTAATGGTTTTACGATCCCAGTCGTCTATTTGGTTTGAGGATACTATTGGCGGGCAGTAGCTATAAACCTACACGCCAGCCTCACAGTAAGGGTTGACACCAACAGAAAGGTCGAAAAGTAGGTTCAGTTGATTTTTAAATACACAGGCGGTGTTTTTTTTTTCACCTCGCATTAAAATGTAAAATTCTTATCAGTTGGATACTTTAAATTGCATACACAGGTATGTATCAATAGGAGTTAGAGTTCTCGTAAATTGTAAAACCTAATTTGTATTTATGTACGAATATTTACAAACTGTAGGTACTTATACACCTATTTCTAATACCATTTGGAGTCAGTACTCATAGGCGGATTTGTAAAACAACATTCGGATAAAAATAAACCAAGAAATTCAACCAAGTAATAAGATTATAACTTCTAAGCGGCAGTTCTCAGTAAAAGACAACAGGATTGCTGTCATAAAATAGCACTGCACTGCACCTGCATGGAAACAAAACGTAACAAGTAGCTTTGAACGGTTACTGTAATTAGTACGGTCGTGTACATAGAATAAAGTCTCAACTTCTTTGACAAAAGGATGTAGTTACTGCGATCATACACTTAACCCTGGAGATCTTGTTTACCATTCCTTATCTATTTGAAGTTGGCGAATGCAACCCGGGGTTTTTCCAAACTTACCCGAGCACCCATCCAGCTGTGTAAAATTGCAATCAGAGCCATTCTGTCGTGGTATTTTATTCACTTAAGTACTTATACGAAAGTTACTTGGCACAGCCCTGAGCGTCCGCCTAGTGCCCGCCTAGCGGGCACGCGGCGTCCGGCATTGCGTTGCACGTCGTGGAACGCCTAGCGAGTTCTGTCGGTTTCTGGTGTATTGTTCCATTTTTAGTCCGGTTGCGAAAGTGTTAAGATTATCCACCATCCAATGAACATTTCAATATCTTAAACCGATTTTCAACACTCCGCTACCTCGCCCAGCACGGCTAACACAGGACAGCACGTCTATCATGGGACGGCCGCGACATACTCTCTTGTTCTAAGTGTTCTAATAAGAGAGAGACGGATAGTGCGAGAAGAATCGAAAGAGCTCGCGCGCCGTCGCGTGTTAGCCGTGCTGACCGCGAGCTGTGTCGCGGCGAGATAGACTATCCGTCTCCTTCTAATTAGAACGCTTAGAAAGAGTTGATTTCATCATCAAGTGATTAACTCTACCGGAAGATATCTACGTAAAAAACCCACTAGCATATCTATAGGGGTCTCAAGCAAGAGTCAAGCTCCCAAAACGCATTCAAGAGCGCTTTAAGTTACTTTTTAAAAAGTAAATAATTAGAAGATGAATAAAAGAACGCACCATCGCCATCCCGCTCTACCAACTGTAGCCCCTCTCCCTCGCCCTCGCCCTCCTCACTCTTCGCAATAGCACGGGTCTTCCTCAGGGTTGTCGACGATGGCCGCCTCGGTCTTAAGCAGGGCTGGCACGTCGAATACGTAATACTGGTTGGACTCAGGGGTGCCACCGGCGAAGTGATACACGTATTCTTGGAACTGAGGAAAATTTAAATAGGCATATATTTATAGAAGATATAAGCTCACAAACGCCACCACCATTCCTTATCTATTTGAAGTTGACGAATGGAACCCGGGGTTTTTCCAAACTTACCCGAGCACCCATACAGCTGTGTAAAATTGCAATCAGAGCCATTCTGTCATGGTATTTTATTCACGTCTACGAAAGTTACTTGGCACAGCCCTGAGCGTCCGCCTAGTGCCCGCCTAGCGGGCACGCGGCGCGGCGTCCGGCATTGCGTTGCACGTTGTGGAACGCCTAGCGAGTTCTGTCGGTTTCTGGTGTATTGTTCCATTTTTAGTCCGGTTGCGAAAGTGTTAACTATATCGGTTGGACATAATAAATAATAGTACTAAGTAAAGAAGGTTCTCTGTTAACAAATCCCCTGTTTAGTAATGCCGACCCTAAACGTGACCATCCATTTCTATCGCACGCAACGCGCTGCGATAGAACGCGTGCGTAGCGTAGCAGCGCTAATGGCCGCTCCACACGATCGGCCATCCTGACCCTTTATACAGGACGCGGCTATGCGGTAGAACGAGACATAAATATGTCTTACTCGCTCGGTAAGCGGTTACCGTAGCCTATCTACATGGGCTTGCAACTCCATGGGACTCGCATGCGTCTTTCCGACTCTTTAAACACTATATTCGGGCAATAAACGTCCGCTACCGTAGGGGTGGTAACATATTATTTATACTAAACGGGACTTAATCGCGTATAATTGACTTATTTTATTTACCTCACTGAGGTCTCCCGACGTTTCGGATGTATTGCAACATCCATGGTCACGGGACACCTGGCGTGAGCGGGTATCAACTTCCTCTTGCTGCGCGGGTTTTCCGAACTACCCGCATTTGGTCTTTATTAACCACTTGTACACTAGGGTTGTCACCCGGCCGATACACGACACTAATCATATCCGGTGATATAACGGACGATGTTGTAAATGCCAGCGGGCATTTACTTATGATAGGATTCCACGAAGATGAAATACCCGCTCAAGCCAGTTGTACCGTGATCATGGATGTTGCAACACATCCGAAACGTCGGGAGACCTCAGTGAGGTAAATAAAATAAGTTAATTATACGCGATTAAGTCCCGTTTAGTATAAATAATGAGTGGTAACATAATGTCGATATATATTATATACTTTTTAGACATCCGCGGATGCGGATATTTCAGGGCTCACATCCGCGGATGCGGATGCGGATGTGGATTTTGAGGAAAGCCACTCAAAAACATAAATACGCGACGTCTTTAGGGTCACGTTCACGTAGTAAGTACTCGAACACGTTGCGACTGATTTACAATCGTTTCAAACCTAACGCATCACCTATAGCGAATACGGCGAAACGTCAGATACAGAAACGAAATGAAGATTCTTATTGACTAATGACGAAAACACTGAACACGCCGCGTTGCCTCCTTTCTTGTCGCTAACTGTACAGTCGACAACATAGCTAACTGACCATACCGTGAAAACCTAGAACCTTATTACAATGCACTTAAGGTCAGATTAGATTTCCGATGGTCAGTTAGCTGTGTTGTCGACTGTACTACATCCGCATCCGCAAAAACTGCATCAATTTCTGCGGATGCGGATGCCGATGTTGAAAATGATGCGGAACATCCGCGGTTGCAACATCGCTGATGTAAACGTCGATATAATTATTATATTTTCAAACGAAATCTTATATCATTATTGAAAAATTGTTTTCATCACACTTGCTCGAAAAGGTCTTCATAATGCGCAGACATACAGAGCTGTAATAGCCTGTGTTACGCCCACGGGCGTAATGGTTTTTTTCTTAAATTGTATCTGTCACTCATGCGGCAGTTACAAAGCAAAGAGGTTTTATATGAAATACGATGTCTGAAAAAGTATTTATAAATAAATTTTAATTTAAAAAACTACTTAAACATGTTTAACTGAATTATTTACAGATTTAATATGTAGTTATTTAGTGTCTATGTAAAATGTTTTTGAGTGTTTTCAAATCGTGGCTGCTGTATACCGAAGGGTCTTTGCCATACGCGCCTCACGTCAAATTCAACAAAATGGACGACTGACATGTTGCAGTTTTTATTACGATTTGTATTCATTTCATCTAAAATGTATTTGTTTCATCGCAAATGTGATGAAAAACATTGTGTATAACACGGGCGTAAGAATATTGCAAACTCGAGTCATCAAAAGCTTCTGATAGACTCTTGTTCGCAATATTCCACTTACGCCCCTAGTTAAACAATGTACTATTTCATACTTATACTATACCTACAGGGTGACGCTTTTTTGAGGTCTAAATTTAATTAGTTTTTTCACAATTACGAGTTTTATGCCAAAAGGTGGGTTTTCTTAAAAAAACTCTAAAAACTCGAATAACTTGCAAACCAATGAGTTTTGATCCCCGGTTGACTGGATCTAAATCATTGCAAATGAGCTATGGAATAACCCCTTTCAAGGAATTCGTCGAATTTCCCGTCACCCTGTATACAAATAAACCCACGTGACTTAGTCATTCAACCAATAAGATAATACCATAGATACAAAAGGTTGCTATGATTGGTTGAATGACCAAGTCACGTAATTTGTTTTGTTTACATTTAGTTAATTACCTAAACCTTTCAAATAGGTGCATAGTTATTTAATGACTAATAATAAAGTAAATATGTATAAGATATTTCTTAAATAATTAGCTAAATACGTGATCAGGTTAGTAGATATAGAGAAATGCATTAGTAATTATAGTACGTATGATTTATAGACGCTGAAGACGAACAAGAATAGCTTTTTCCTTGTTTAGTTATTTATTTTGTTATACCTACTAATTATTTTATTGTAATGTAATATAAAATTGGTGATTTAATATTTTATGTGAATAATTCAATATACCTGTCTATTTAATATTTCTATAGTAACTATACAATACTGTAATAAAAAACACCACGTAATTTATTTTCTTTGTTTCATTACTTTATCGACATTCCTTTTTATGGCCGTTGCCGGATGGTCAACCTGATAGGATCGAATCCCTATTTATTGTACGGTCCAATAATACGCGTCCACGTATCTTTCCCTCTCTACCTCTTGAGACATAGATATTGCTGCACCTATTGTTGGCTATTCACATCGTTTGCACAAGAAACGATCTCGATCGATGTGCAATTTTGCACCCCTTTTTTGTCGTATGTAAAATATGAAAAAGTAAGAGCGCCTGCCAAAATACTCATGAAACATGTTGCATGTTATTTGCCCTAAAAATAATAAAGGCGTATTTTCTTTGCTCGACGACCAGCACGGCTATTACAAGACCGCGCGTGAGCTCTCTCGATTTTTCTCGCACTATCCGTCTCTCTCTTATTATATCAGATTCAGATTCATTTACTCACAATATAAGATTACATTATAAATTACATTCCATGTCAATTTAAAAGAATCCCTATTGTGATCGTCAACAACATACGATAACATTCAATAAAAGTAATTTGAAGAATAATAATTAATAACTAACAATTGAAATATAACTATGTCCACTTAATTTAAATTTATGTCATAGTTATCAAAGTTCACCTAAAAGGATCGTCAGTTCATAATAACACAATAATTGAATTATATCAAAAAACAATAAATAAAAATTATGCGGTTATGTCAAAAAATTCACTTATAGAATACAGTGGATTTTCCAATAGAAAGTTTCTTAATCGACGCTTGAATATGGTTTCTGATGTTTCTATTCGTATTTCGGCGGGTACACGTTCATAGTACGTAGGACCTATGATGATATAACACATAGAAAGAGAGGTATAGTGCGAGAAAAATCGAGAGAGGTCGCACGCCGTCTTGTGATAGCCGTGCAGTGCAAAAATGTGCTCGTTGCAATGAAATTGCCTTTGTACAAATCTCATTCTTAGCAAACCCTATATATGAATGAATGAATGAATGAATGATTTATTTGAAAAACACAACCACAACATTACATACAAACTGCTCCTATATCCTATCGATTTTTGTGTCTGGGAGACATAAATGACAAATCAACGGATAAAATCGAACGTTTGTGAGCTTATATCTTCTATATAATATATGAATATTTAAATTTTCCTCAGTTCCAAGAATACGTGTACCACTTCGCCGGTGGCACCCCTGAGTCCAACCAGTACGTATTCGACGTGCCAGCCCTGCTTAAGACCGAGGCGGCCATCGTCGACAACCCTGAGGAAGACCCGTGCTATTGCGAAGAGAGTGAGGACGGCGAGGGCGAGGGAGAGGGGCTACAGTTGGTAGAGCGGGATGGCGATGGTGCGTTCTTTTATTCATCTTCTAATTATTTACTTTTTAAAAAGTAACTTAAAGCGCTCTTGAATGCGTTTGGGGAGCTTGACTCTTGAGACCCCTATAGATATGCTAGTGGGTTTTTACGTAGAGACTGTCTTCCGGTAGAGTTAATCACTTGATGATGAAATCAACTCTTTCTAAGCGTTCTAATTAGAAGGAGACGGATAGTATATCTCGCCGCGACACAGCTCGCGGTCAGCACGGCTAACACGCGACGGCGCGCGAGCTCTTTCGATTCTTCTCGCACTATCCGTCTCTCTCTTATTAGAACACTTAGAAAAAGAGGTATAGTGCGAGAAAAATCGAGAGTATGTCGCGGCCGTCCCATGATAGACGTGCTGTCCTGTGTTAGCCGTGCTGGGCGAGGTAGCGGAGTGTTGAAAATCGGTTTAAGATATTGGAATGTTCATTGGATGGTGGATAATCTTAACACTTTCGCAACCGGACTAAAAATGGAACAATACACCAGACACCGATAGAACTCGCTAGGCGTTCCACGACGTGCAACGCAATGCCGGACGCCGAGTGCCCGCTAGGCGGGCACTAGGCGGACGCTCAGGGCTGTGCCAAGTAACTTTCGTATACTTACGTGAATAAAATACCATGACAGAATGGCTCTGATTGCAATTTTACACAGCTGGATGGGTGCTCGGGTAAGTTTGGAAAAACCCCGGTGTACGGGACAGTACACCTATGCTGGTAGTGTGGTGGGATTGCAGTGAAAACTCAGCTTTCAGGAACACTTGAGGCTTGGCAGGGCTGGAGCAGTGGTCGGTTCGAGTCGTCGGCGTAGAATGAATCTATGGCGGCCCGGCCGCCATTTTATACTATTTGGCTCGAACCCCCCGCCCCTCCGACCCTACCTCACCCCGCTATCATTTATTTGGCAATAAATCTTATATTAATTACATAATCGGCTTAATCTATTTACATACTTATCTATTATCTTAAAACCTATAAAATATACATTCTTACACGCCCGCCGTCTTTGCCCTTTCTGTGCGCGGGCGCTGGGACGCTTTCTATTTACGTGCCTCGTCCCCTTCAGGCCGTTCCCCCGCTTTCGCCCTCAGTGTGGCTTAGGACGGCAGGCGAGTAGGATCCAATGAGTTTCCTATTATTTGAGCTTATTCTAATGAGACCTAGTGTTTATTCTTGTTGGAAACTCATTGGATTCTATTCTATGTTCCCTATTTGGGTGTAATAATGAGGCGAAGCCGATAAATATTTATTTCCTTAGGTTCTACTTAAAAACTATAATAAAGGGCGGGAATAATAATTTGTAACAATAGGCTATTCTAAATATCTTAGGTCATGTACGCGGCTAACATTTTATTTCGTTATGCAGACCGTCCTGCACATCTCTCCCGCCGTCCATCGCTCGGGTGAGCGTTGGAGTTTCTTTCGCGTGCAGGTCGTGGGGCTCCGTCGGCAGGATCACCAGTTTCTTGGTCGGCCGCCTGAAGACTCCGCCCTTCGTTGCTACGTCGACTGCGCGTGTCACTCCGTCCGGTCCCGGGTATACGGCTGTCACCCGGCCTCGCGGCCAAGTGTTGCGAGGCAGGGTTCCGTCGACCACGAGCACGACGTCTCCGACGTTGATGGGTCGCCCTCGGCCGTGGGGCTCCCGCCGGTACTGGAGGGAGGGTAGGTACTCCCTCAGCCAGCGCGCCCAGAAGTGTTCGGCCAGGCGCTGGCTCGTCCTCCAGGTAGCGCGGCCAATGAGGGTGGAGTCGTCGAAAGTCCCGGGGTTGGGGGCCCGGGCGGACCCGCCCAGGAGGAAGTGGTTCGGTGTGATGGCCTCGGGCTCGTCGGGATCGACAGCCACGTGCGTGAGGGGGCGGCTGTTCACCGTGTATTCGGCCTCGGCGAGTAAGGTAGTCAGGACCTCCTCGCTGGGGCGGCGCTCGTCAAGCACGGCGTATAGGGCCCGCTTTACTGCTCGGACCATCCTCTCCCAGGCTCCGCCCATGAACGGAGCTCCCGCCGGTATGAACTTCCAGTTGATGGCGCGCTGGGCGGCGTCGGCTTCGAGGGCGCTCCCGTAGGCCTCGTGGAGTTCCTTGTCGGCGGAGTGGAAGTTAGTACCGTTGTCCGACCAAATTTCCGTCGGGCAGCCGCGGCGCGCAATCATGCGCCGGAGTGCCATGACCGCGGAGTCCCCGGTTAGGCTAGGTATCACCTCCAGATGCACGGCGCGCGTCGTCAGGCATGTGAATAGCGCCACGTATCTCTTCTGCGTTCCCCTGCCGACGGTCACCGTTAAAGGGCCGAATAGGTCTACCCCTGTGTATGTGAAGGGTCGCTGATGATGAGCTAGGCGGCACCGCGGATGATCACCGGTTGGCGGGGTCGACGGCAGTGTCTTCTTGATACGGCACGGCAGACCCGGCTTCCATATTTGCCCCAACACTCGTTCATTTTGCATTTCACTCTTGTTTAGGTCGACGTGTGTAGCGGCGAGGTCCTCCGAAGTAAGGGCTTGGAGGACCTTAGGCGAGTTTGAGGTCCACTGACGCAGCTCGTAGTGGGCTTCTTTGTGTATATCGCGTACAACACTGGACACATGAATCGCCTCCTCTTCTGTCTTGAAACTGTGTAGATAGTCGTCGACATAGTGGTGCCGGACTATCGCTTTGACGGCCTCGGGATGCGTGCCTTCATGCTTCTGGGCGTTAATATTTTTTACGTATATCGCTATTGACGGTGAACACGTCGCGCCGAATATGAGTGACGTCATGCGATACTCTCGCGGAGGTTCATCGCCCCGCTGGTTGCCCCGCCACAGGTAGCGCAGGGCGTCTCTGTCTTCAGGCTTCACTTTCACTTGCATAAACATTTCTCTGATGTCGGCTCCCACGGCGATAGGGTGTTGGCGGAAGCGCATCAGGACGCCCGGCAGTGACTGCAGCAGGTCGGGCCCGGTGAGTAGGCGGTCGTTAAGAGAGACCCCCTTCGTGGCGGCGGCTGCATCATGGACTATTCTCATTTTCCCGGGCTTGCTTGGGTTCAGTACCGGGAAATGAGGGAGGTACCATACCCTCTCTGACTTGGAGGGCGGAGCGGGCTCGGCGTACCCCTTGACTATGAGGGCGTCCATCTGTTCGTTGTACTTCTTCTTGAGTTCTTCATTTTTATCGAGCTTTTTTTCTATGTTGTGGAGTCTCCTCAGCGTGTTCTCGTAATTGTCAGGCAAGCGGGCGTCGGGCTGTTTCCACAATAGCGGGGCTTCATAATGGCCGTCGGCGGTAGTCTTCATTGACTGGGTCAGAATGATGCGCGCGCGCTCTTCCGGGCTTGACTGGGGTAATTTCGGCTCGATTAGTAGGGATTCGAGCGCGAAATATTTGCTGAGTTGCGCGTTTAAGTCTTCACTTTTCTCGTTTTCACAGGTATTCACATGATGTATTGCGTGCACTCGCTTACCGGTGATCCGTGTGTGCGCCCCATGCAGCACCCAGCCCAGCGGCGTGAGGGATGCCACCGGCTGGTGCTGCTCGCCTCGACGGGTCTCGTTGCTGACGAGTAAATGCCAGTTGTCTTGTCCAATTAACACTTTCGGCTTCGCATTCTCGTACCTCAGCTGACTTTCTATGTCGTGCAGGTGCGTGCAGTCACGGAGGTCTTCCTGTCTGACGGATTGTGGCGATAAGCGGAGATCTTCTATGGTGTGGGCGCCGACCCTGTGGTGACGGTCGGCGCCGCGGATGCTGATTGTGACCCGGCGTGATTTCGATGCGTCGATTTTTTCTTTAGTGATTGCTTCTATTTTCAACGGTATTGTCGGCCCATCTAGGCCCAGGTCCCTCGCGATGTCCTCTTGCACGAGAGTGATGGTGGAGCCGTCGTCCAATAGGGCGTAGGTTTCGACGGCTCCCGCCGGTCCCGAGATAGTGACCGGTATGATCTTCAGGTAGGCCCGCGCTTCTCTGGAGGCCCACGTAGAGGCGACGGCTTCGTTTCTTTGTTCAATTTTCTTGTAGTGCAACAGGTTGTGGTGAAAGTACTCACAGCCGTCTCGTTCGCACTTGACGCGTTTGCAAGCATGCGTCCTTGTCCGATGACGCAGGCATCGAAAACACAGTCGCTGGTCTTTGGCTATCTTCCAGCGGTCTTCTAGTGCTTTCTCGGCGAATTTGTTGCACTTTTCTATTTGATGACCGACGTTGTTGCAGCAGGCGCACTTGGGTGTCGGCTTGTCTATGGTCACGAAAGCTCTGTGTGTCCTCTTCGTGAAGTGATGATTCGGGCCGTCGATATTCTCGGGCTGCGCATAGAGCGCGCAGTAGTCCGCCTCGCGTTGCAGGAAAGCAGATATTTTCAGCAACTCGGGCTCGTCGGTTTTCTGTGTGGTTGCGTAGTCGAACCATCGGTAGCGCAGGGCCGGCGTAAACTTCTCCATCATTGCCCTTGTCGTCTCAGGGCTGTGTAGGTAGTGGACGCGGTCGAGCGCTTTGAGCGTCGCTATGGTGTTAGCGACGCGGCTGGCGAAGACACATATGTCGAGCGGGCCGTCATTGAGGCGCGGCAGCGCGCGCAATCGTTCGAGCTCGGCGAGGGCGATGGCGTCGGGACGGCCGAAACGGGCTTCTAGGCTTCTCATAACTTCATCGGCACGGGCGTTGTAGATTAGAAGGTTGTCGACTGCTTCTTTTGCTCTTCCTTTGAGACACCTTCTCAATCTTGCTATGTTCTCCACCTCAGTGTAGTTTGAGGCGGTCTCGGTGTAAGCGGCTCTAAATGATAGCCACTCCTGATGCGACCCGCCGAAAGGCGGCAACTCGGCGTGATATCTCGGTGCTTCTCTATGACCGGCGCGGGCGGCGACGGCGATGGCTGACGCGAGTTCACTCAGGTTGATATTCTGCGGGTTCTGCTTGGTTATGACATCATTTCTTTGCATATCCGCTTGTGGATATGCCGGCGGTGGCTGAGCGTACGCGTGCGGCGGCGCGGGTACGGTTGAGTGGGCGTGGTTTCCCCCGGCGGGGGGCGGGGCGGGAACTGTGAGGCGCGCGGCGGCGGCGCCGAGTCCCGCGCCCTCGGCGTGGCTTTGTCGAGCCTGTGACGGGTGCTGTGTGGGTGCAGGCTCGGGTTCTTCGAAGTGGGCTGTATTGGCGATGGCGAGGACGTGTCCGCGGCTGGATTCGAGCCATTCGTCGATGCGGTGTCCTGGCTGGACTGTAGATACTATGGAGTCGCCGTCTTCATCGTCGCTCCCTTCGGCTTCGATGGCGGCTAATCGTGCGTGCGCGAGCTCTAGTTTTATTCTAAGAGCTTCTTCCCGCGCTCGTGCGATGCGGCGAGCACGTTGACTGGTCGTGGACCTGATGGACCTCGACGGTGATGGTGCGACAGGGTGATGGTTTCCCCCGGCGGGGGGCGGGGCAGGAACAGTGAGGCGCACGGCGGCGGCGCCGGGTCCCGTGCCCTCGGCGTAGTTTTCCTGTCGCAGCGCGGCCGCAGGTGGATCTGACTGTGGGTTTTCCTGCGGCGGCTGTTCTGTGGGCTGGATTCTTGACTGTGGGGCTTCTGACGGCAACTGTTCTATGGGCTGTAGTCTTGACTGCTGGGCTTCGTGAGGCGACGGCGTCGCAGGATGTTGGCGTAGCTGTGGGTTTTCCTGCGACAGCTCAGAGTTGTCTTGACTGGTAGTTGCCGTTCTCGACGTGGAGGTGCCCGTTTCGTCCGACGTTGACTGCTCCATATTTCTCATGATGAGTTGTCCTAGCGTGATTTTTCCGGTCTGCGATCTTGTTGTTGGCCTTTTCTTCATTATCCGGTTCGAAGGACCAGCATGTACGGGACAGTACACCTATGCTGGTAGTGTGGTGGGATTGCAGTGAAAACTCAGCTTTCAGGAACACTTGAGGCTTGGCAGGGCTGGAGCAGTGGTCGGTTCGAGTCGTCGGCGTAGAATGAATCTATGTTTTTTTTTTTTTTTTTTTTTTTGAACCTGACTGTGGCTATAATAGGACGGACCCAATATAGCGGTCGAATTGCATGGTTGGAGGGTAGCCTGGGGAAAATCCAGGGGGAGCCTCCGGCACGACCACGCGGGAAAGTTTGTACACTGGAATACTCTACGAGTTTGCGCTCCAGTGAGATTGGTTGAACGGTATCAACCGAATCTGGGGTGTGAGTGGTGTCGAACTACTGGGAGTTTTATCGCTGGTTCGCTAAAACCTAGCCTAGCTGAGAAGAGTCCAGCAAGAAACTCAGCTAGGCCCGACCTGGGTCGGACTGACTCTACCCGGTATGCGGCGGTACCGGGACGAATAGGGGCTGTATGTGTCTGTGTTGTCGTGAATTCGCGGTGGACGTCCCCGCCGGCGGGAACGCCGAAGTGTACGCGATGGGATGGACGCCGAAAGCGCAGCGTTCCATCTTTCGATGGACGCTGTGATTTCGTCGTCCGGGTCCGTGAGTGTGTGCCTAGGACGCCGGACCGTGCGGCCCCTAATCAGTGAGCGCCGAGTAACGACTGAGGGGGGAGGGATGGGAGCGTAATCAGCAGCCTTCCTAACTAACGGATTCCTATGGTGGGGAGCGTTGTCAAAATAACGTCTGGCAGCCTGCTTAAAGAAACCATACATGGTGCTAATCCCCATGTCGTGGTGCAGGCTGAGGTTCGATTGGTACCACGGGGCACCAGTCGCCCTACGGAGGAAACGATTCTGAATGACCTGAAGCGGTTTGAGCGATGACATAGGCACGTGAGCAAATACTACACTTGCATATGTCATGATTGGACGAATACAAGTCTTGTAGAGTGTCAGCTTATTTCTAAGTGACATTTTACTAAACTTGTTGATCATCGGCCCAAGCCTTCCTAGAACGAACAACGCGCGGTTGCGTACCCTACGGATGTGGCTACGGAAGGTCAGTTTCCTGTCGAGGGTCACTCCAAGATATTTGGCCTCATTGACCCAGGGGATGGGTCGGTCAAACATCTGGATCGGGGCCGCCCGCCTTTCTGTGCTAATGCAGTCAGACGGGTGGAAGACTATTGCAGTGCTTTTTTCCGGGTTGACTTCGATACGCCAAAGATTAAACCAACGGCCTAGGTCGGTGGTTGCCTCTTGGAGGTATCGCCGGATAGTAGCGTACTTACAATGGGTCGTAAAGAGCGCGGTGTCGTCCGCAAACAACCCCAGATGCACCTTAGGGTGCCTGGGAATGTCGTTCGTGAACAACGAGTAAAGAGTGGGTGAGAGCACGGAGCCTTGCGGGACTCCGGCCCGGATGGGGTGTGGGTCCGAGAACGTTCCCTCCAGTCGGTATCGAAAGCTTCGATCACTGAGAAAATCTCGTATGGTGAGTACGAGTCTGTCCGGTATACCGAGCTGGTATAACTTGTATACCAGTCCGTTATGCCAGACCTTATCGAAGGCTTTCGCTACGTCGAGAAAGATCGCACCGGTCTTGAGCCCCTGGAATCGAGAGAAGCCGTCCAACACATGCTCCGTGACGCGGTGCACCTGTTGGACGCATGAGTGTCCGGATCTAAAGCCGAACTGCTCATCGATGAGGAGGTTATTCTCAGCCGTAAATCTGAGAATTCTCGTGAGTAGGATCCGCTCATATAGCTTTCCAAGGGAGCTAAGTAAGCTGAGGCATAAGAGGCAGGCGAGGTCCGGGGTTTTCCGGGCTTCGCTATCCCTATGACCGTTGCACATTTCCACGCGGCTGGAAAGTGGGCATTGGTCAGCGCGGCATTGAAGATGCCAACCAAAAGGAGGAGGAGGGTTTCGGGGAGAAGTCTCAGGATGCGATTGGATAAACCATCCGCACCCGGAGCCTTCCTAATACGGAGACGCCTGACATGGTCACTGACTTCCTTAACCGACACCGGTAAAATGGGTGAAGTTACGGGGAGACGCGATCTCCTGTCCACCTCGGAATCGACCCTGCTAATATGGGCTTCGTCGGTGTGGAGGAGATTGGGCGAACATTGGGACTCTAGGCTACTCGCAAGGCATTCGGCTTTCTCACTGTCCTCGAACGCGGGGGTTGAGTGATCCGGTCGATCCAAGGGAGGGATGGTCCAACAGGCATCGGATTTGAGAGATCTCGCTAGTTTCCAGTAAGCCAGATGACTAGGCGTTATCTCCCCCATCAGATCCCTGAACGAGTTCTCCCGAAATTCGGCAATTCTCTGTTTAGACTCGTTAGACAAGTCTCTCAGGATTTGTCGATTTTCGGCAGAAGGGTGATTTGAGTAGGTGCGGATGGCGCGATTTTTCCTTGTCACTAACTCTCTCAGTTCCCTAGGTAGGGGTCGGTTTTGGATGTCCTCCGCCGACACCTCCCTTGAGGCCTCGCTTCGTACAGCGTTGAGGTAGTTGGTGAAAGAATCGATCGCTTGGTCTGTCTGTTCGGTTGTAGTTATATTGTCTGGGATGTCTCTAAGCAGGGGGGGATCCGTCTGTAAGAGACCTGACTGCACCTTATCCCAGTCCACGAGTGTCCTGGTTCGGGGAGTACTATTGGGGATGAATCTATGGCGGCCCGGCCGCCATTTTATACTATTTGGCTCGAACCCCCCGCCCCTCCGACCCTACCTCACCCCGCTATCATTTATTTGGCAATAAATCTTATATTAATTACATAATCGGCTTAATCTATTTACATACTTATCTATTATCTTAAAACCTATAAAATATACATTCTTACACGCCCGCCGTCTTTGCCCTTTCTGTGCGCGGGCGCTGGGACGCTTTCTATTTACGTGCCTCGTCCCCTTCAGGCCGTTCCCCCGCTTTCGCCCTCAGTGTGGCTTAGGACGGCAGGCGAGTAGGATCCAATGAGTTTCCTATTATTTGAGCTTATTCTAATGAGACCTAGTGTTTATTCTTGTTGGAAACTCATTGGATTCTATTCTATGTTCCCTATTTGGGTGTAATAATGAGGCGAAGCCGATAAATATTTATTTCCTTAGGTTCTACTTAAAAACTATAATAAAGGGCGGGAATAATAATTTGTAACAATAGGCTATTCTAAATATCTTAGGTCATGTACGCGGCTAACATTTTATTTCGTTATGCAGACCGTCCTGCACACCCGGGTTGCATTCGCCAACTTCAAATAGATAAGGAATGGTAAACAAGGTCTCCAGGGTTAAGTGTATGATCGCAGTAACTACATCCTTTTGTCAAAGAAGTTGAGACTTTATTCTATGTACACGACCGTACTAATTACAGTGCTGTTCAAAGCTACTTGTTACGTTTTGTTTCCATGCAGGTGCAGTGCAGTGCCATTTTATGACAGCAATCCTGTTGTCTTTTACTGAGAACTGCCGCTTAGAAGTTATAATCTTATTACTTGGTTTAATTTCTTGGTTTATTTTTCTCCGAGCGTTGTTTTACAAATCCGCCTATACTGACTCCAAATGGTTTTAGAAATAGGTGTATAAGTACCTACAGTTCGTAAATATTCGTAAACACAAATTAGGTTTTACGATCGCCATACGATTAAGGTCGCCAGAGCTCCCGAGGATGCGTTGTGTTGAGAGCGAGGGAATTTGTTCCTTCAGCTGTCAACACGGCGAATCTTCAAACGTATCAAGGGTCAGCAACGCCCATGTTACTCCTTTGGAGTTGCATGCTCCTATTAGGCTGCGGTGTCCGCTTACCATCAGGCGGGCCGTACGCTTGTTTGCCACCGTTGTTGTATATTAAAAAAAAAAGGTTTTACGATTTACGAGAACTCTAACTCCTATTGATAAATACCTTGCAATGTAATGTATCCAACTGATAAGAATTTTTACATTTTAATCGCATTACCTAGTTACGTGAAAAAAAAACACCACCTGTCTATTTAAAAATCAACTGTATCTACTTTTCGACCACATAATAATCAGAAGTATTAAAACCTTTCTGTTAGTGTCAACCCTTAGGTACTGTGGTGGCGAAGATGTGTGCCCGCCAGGCGGGCTCTTTGGCGTGGCGTGTAGGTTAATAGCTACTGCCCGCCTAGCGGGCTGAGCCGGCATCTGAGCAAACATTACGAGTGCCCGCTAGGCGGGTTCTTGGTTGCGAACGTGTTAAGACCTAAGCCCTCCAAAATTATGGCCGGTTTGCCCTAGGGGAGGGGTGTTCATGTGAGTGCCTCATCGTAGCGTACTTTGAATATAAGTTGTTGCGAATGCCATGGTCAATTTACATTTGATTGAAAGGGGTCTAGATAAAGCCATATATTAGTTTTAGCTCAATAAAGCTAGTGTTATGGTTACTACACGAAAATACATTTAAAAACAAGCATGTTGCTACGCCCTACTATACTGTAACTTAGAAATAAGTACCTACATAGATGAGGTTGCAAATAAATGATTATTATTAATAGGTATAATTATTTAAATACCTACATAGAAACATCCAAGACTCGGAAACAACAAATATTTCATGCTCATATTTTCGAACGGTCGAATTATTTCGAACCCAATACCTTCAGCTTCGTAGGCAGCGTCACTACCCACTATAAAAAAAATAAAAAATATAGCGAACCGGTCGTCAAACCTAACACAATATACATCTTGTTAACGTTATACATCTTGGTTTTTACAGAGATGGTACAGGAGAAGACATGGTGGGAGCTACTGGAGACCCCCTGCCGACCGTTCGTCATGTACGGCGACATGGCGGATTACCTGCCACCGAAGCGGCGTAAGGTGGCCGCCATTGCCAAGGCAGCCGCCGCGAAGACCGCGCCACCGAAGTGGAAGGAATACTGTGAGTGTGAACACTCGTCTTTGCAATGTCGTGAGTTCGGTGGCTCTAGGTATATACAGGGTGTGGCCTGAAACAAGAGCAAAAAATTAAACGGTAGACTATTGAGCTTGTGAGCAATTATTTCCAGGTGATTTTAATTAAAAAAAAAGTTTTTTTTCTTTAAAGTAAGTTTACGTGTATTTTTTACTTTTCTGGGGTGACACAAGTAAGTGAGTAGTTTTTTTATATTAAATAATAACATAAATATCTTTTACAAACAAAAATGCAAAATCTATTATGACTCATTACATTATGTTACCTCAAAATCTGCATTGACTGCTGTGCTATGATCTCGAGGTGCCAAGAATCCAAGATACATTACTTGAAGGTCAAAAGTTTTTTTTTTTTATCTCACTCAATATTACACAAATCGACCTAGTCCCATAGTACGCTCAGTAAGGCTTGTGTTATTGGTATACTAGACGACGATATACATAATAAATACTTAAATACATAGAAAACATCCATGACTCAGAAACAAATATTCATGCTCATCACACAAATATTTGCCCTTACCGGGATTCGAACCCAGAACCTTCAGCTTCGTAGGTAGCGCACAGACCATATAACCTAAAGACGTCGCATAGTCGAGCGAACCCCTCTGCCTCTCATACAGTGAATTCAATGTATATTTGAGACACGCCCCCATTGCTAACTTCAGTCTGAGCACGGCGTTCGCGCAAGTAACATCGGTAGACAAACAAGTTTAGACGTGGTTTTAGGTATGCAAAATGTATTATTGTTGCGTGAAATTGTGTGGCAAGAACGCTAAAACATCTGGTGTGCGAAAGGATGGTATTTCATTTCACAGATAAGCAGATTTTTAGACATATTAGTAAAATTACAAATTAGTTAATTGTAGACGGTGTTTGAGCACTCGTTGATGTCTTTTAAGAAAGTCTCTTTCTGTCACGCTGCACGGAATATTCGCTCCTTCCTTGTCTATCATACTAGTGATGTCCATAGTATGTGTTCGTTTACTGTCGATAAGATAATTCACGGAAGATGCAATACATTGCAAGTAATTTATAAATAATACCTAGTATATTGGCAACGTATTTGTGTACCATTTCTTTCTTTATTTATATAATTTATTGTAGTGAATGGTCTTCTCAAACTGGAGTGTTACATTATAAAGCATTTAAAGAATGGTAACTAAAATGTGTATACTTTGTTTAAGATTTTGTATGTATAATGGTTTTACACGATTATTATGCCAATTTTATTACGTGAATCCTTATTACAAAATTAAACAAAAGGAAGGGTCTATGAAAAGTGCATTTTCGCAAAAAAGATCCAACCCCACTTTAGGTCAAAATCTTGAAAAATGTAGCATTTAACTGAATTATGTGTGTAAGAATGTACAGTACAGGACTCAACTAAATTTTCATTCAAACATATATTATTAAAAAAATGTATTAGTATGGAGGAATCACGGTTGAAACTTTAAATCGCCTTAACTTTTGCTCAACTTTCTGTGGATTGGATCTTTTTCCTTTAACTACGTCCAATTATGATTGCTTTACATTTTGTCTCGCAATATAATTATCATTGTATTTTAAGGCGTGGTAACACGACTGATGAATTATAATCAATTCTAATTATTATTACTTTATAAAATTCGATACTATCGTGAAAGTATCGCATGTGTCCCATCACTAACAGGCAGGCACGAATTACGCGCGACCTTGAATGCACCAATCAGAGCGCACTAGACGTCCCCCGCGCTCCGCAAGTTTGGCAGCTTTGTTTTGAAGTAAAAATTAGGCTAAGCGGGGTCTTTAGGTTATATGGTCTGGGAGGTAGCGTCACTACCCACTAGGCTAACCGGTCGTCAATTTTACATCAACATTACTCCCCGAATCCGAGTCCGAATGAAAAAATATATATAAAAAATGGACACAAGGGGTTACTACAGATGCTCTACGGAAGCGTCCTTTTAAATATTTGCCCCTGTTACAGGCCACACTCTGTATATGATATGTAAGAACTACCCACGCTGCCCCTGATGAGATGGGTCCTCCCCACAAAGTGGACTGATGACCTGGTAAATGTCGCGGGAGTCCGCTGGATGCGAGTGGCGCAGGACCGGTCATTGTGGCACTCTTTGGGGGAGGCCTTTGTCCAGCAGTGGACGTCTTTCAGCTATGATGATGAAGAACTCATCCAGTTAGCGGATTCAGGAGTTTGGTTTGGGGTGGCGAGACATTGTGTGGGCCACCCGTTTTAGGTTAGATTTTGGTAAGGACTCGGCTCCGATGATGTTGGGAGGGCTTGGTGGCTCCGCTGGTGCCAGCCACCAAAACGTCGTAAGAGAGTTTAAGTTGCAGGGTAAGGGGGCTTCCAGCAATGCATTAGGGATTTGGGAGGTGGAATCTCTCAGTAGTGTGGTACAGGACATCGAGGGAATTGTTTTATTGAGTCTATAAAAACACTATCTGTCATGGTATCGCTTAACAAGAAGCAAGGCCGCGACAGTTTGAATTATTGACGACTTTTAAACTATGGCAAGAAGGCGGCGTGTTGTAAATCGGGTCACTCAAAGACCTACATAGTTTACCCAGTGCCGGATTAAAACTACTTGATGCCCTAAGCGCCTGTGCGCCCACTATCCATAAGTAGGTAAACTACCGTCCGTCTGTCACCAGGCCGTATCTCATGAATAGTTAGACAGTTTAAGGGTCCTTACGCCTAAAACGAGCGAATTTTGCAAAATGCTTGTTTTTTCATTCAAGTTTACTACGTAACTATTAGTATTTATTTAAAAACTGATAACGTACTTAAATATTTTTTTCTTAAACTAGGGGCTAACATGGTTCAAATTTTCATTTTCTGTTTCTAAACCTAAAATAAATGAGTTTTCTTGGGAGTCTTTTTCAAATATTGCAGTGAGAAGTGTCGTTTCGGTTCTCAATTTTGCTGTAAACAAGAATCATTAGGTACATGAATGATTACAATTCACATCACCAAATCTTTTACGAGGGGCTGACATGATTGAAAATCAAAATTCATTTTAAAAAGTTGACAAAATACCTTCAGTTTTCTTAATTTTTTTGGTGAAATCAGGATTACATTATATTTTTTTACCGCAAATTGTACTTTTATTTTGCCGTAAAAATAATATGATAGCAAATTATAACTTTATGTTAACCCATAAAAAAATAATCATAACTACATACGATGCCGTAAATGTATATTTTTTTAAAAGACTATGACCTATAAATCACGCTGCACAGACGCCGCGCGCCGAAATTTTTAATTAAAAAAATATTAAGAGGTTAAGAAATGATTATTTAATTACGTTATCAGTTTTTGAATAAATACTAATAGTTACGTCGTAATCTAGAATGAAAAAGGAAGCATTTTGCAAAATACGCTTCCGCTTCTACTTATGTGGGCGTCAGGACTCTTAAATTTTCACAGATGATGTATTTCCGCTGCCGCTATAACAACAAATACTAAAAAAACAGAATAAATTAAATATTGAAGGGGGCTGCTATACAACAAACGTGATTTTTTTGTCGGTTTTATAGAAAATGATACGGAACCCGTCGTGCGCGAGTCCGACTCGCACTTGCCCGGTTTTTTATACAAAAGGAAGCCTATGCCACCCGGAGCATAATTCCGAATCGATTGACCTCATTCATCAAAATCGGTTCAGTGTCTTAAACGCTGTGAACACACTTAAATACAAACATAGACTGCTTTTAAAACATATCCCTTCCTTTCGGCTCTACCGTCGGGCAATAAGAAACTCATCCGATATGACCTAAATATGGTCTAAGCCCTTGTACGCACTAAGCGGCTAGCCGCGTGCGGCTGCGGCCAACCGCTTAGCCCTTGTACGCACTAAGCGGCTAGCCGCGTGCGGCTGCGGCCAACCGCTTAGCCCTTGTACGCACTAAGCGGCTAGCCGCGTGCGGCTGCGGCCAACCGCTTAGCCCTTGTACGCACTAAGCGGCTAGCCGCGTGCGGCTGCGGCCAACCGCTTAGCCCTTGTACGCACTAAGCGGCTAGCCGCGTGCGGCTGCGGCCAACCGCTTAGCCCTTGTACGCACTAAGCGGCTAGCCGCGTGCGGCTGCGGCCAACCGCCTAGCCCTTGTACGCACTAAGCGGCTAGCCACGTGCGTGCGGTTGCGGCCAACCGCTTAGTGCGTAGAGGTTTTGCGTTTGCGGTTTCATATGTTTTGTCCAACCGCACGGCAAGCCGCACGCGGCTAGCCGCTTAGTGCGTATAAGCAGGGCTTAGATTGGTCTCTGCTCTCCCTTCCAGTGTTCAACGATATGTTCGTGAAGTCCAACTGTCCCACCGCTGACGTCATCAAGGACGAGTACCCCGCACACTTTCCGCTGGATAATAAATGGGAGTGCCAAGCGAACCTGCCGGAAAACAGCGACTCCAACCCTGTAAGTCCAATAAAATAGGGTATTTGACAATATTGAAAATAAACGGTTTTTAGGGTTCCGTACCCAAAGGGTAAAAACGGGACCCTATTACTAAGACTTCGCTGTCTGTCCGTCCGTCCGTCTGTCTGTCACCAGGCTGTATCTCAAGAACCGCGATAGGTAGACAGTTGAAAATTTCACAGATTATGTATTTCTGTTGCCGCTATAATAACAAATACTAAAAACTAAATAAAATCAATATTATAAAAAAAAACTTTTGTTGTTTGGGAGCCCATACAACAAAAGTTTTTTTTTTTTACTGTTTTTTAGATAATGGTACGGAACCCTTCGTGCGCGAGTCCGACTCGCACTTGGCCGGTTTTTTCATTTGCAACAGATAAACAATACGAAAACACCCGTAAAGTATTAATCTTTCATTTGTGTTTGCTATTATAATATTTTTAAATTCATATAAACTAACAATAAGGACGTTGTTTGATTGTGACGTCACAAGCAAGTGATCCTATAAATTCCATACTAACGGAGCGTTTTTGACGTTTCATAAAAAGAAGCTGATTTGACTTTTGTCAAATACCCTATTGTGTCTGTGCTGCACGGCTGTCACAAACGGCGCGCGAGCTCTCTCGATTTTTCTCGCACTATCCGTCTCTCTCTTGTTAGAACGCTTAGAAAGAGACGTATAGTGCGAGAAAAATCGAGAGAGCTCGCGCGCCTTCTTGTGTGTGATAGCCGCGCTGTTGACGGGCCACATACTGCACAGATACGGTAAGATTGCATCTGCGTATAGAGCCTCTCACAGACTGGCGCGGCCTGCGGTGGCGGTCAATAGTACATTTGACAGCTAATGACAAGCTTACTATGGTCTGCCGCGGCCAGGCCGCGCCAGGTGATCTTCACAATGGCGCGGCCTGGCCGCGGCGGACCATAGTAAGCTTGTCATTAGCTGTCAAATGTACTATTGACCGCCACCGCAGGCCGCGCCAATGTGTTGCAGGCCTGACCCCGTATCATGTTCGGCCTGATCACGCGATAAGTGACAAGATAGGAGCGTCGTCTCGTTCTATCGAACGGTGTCAGCCAGTGACGGGCGCTCTATCTTATCACTTATCGTGTGATAAGCCTGACCATGATACGGGGTCTGATGTGGGCTTAACTGGGGAGTGGAGTTAAACCGTCTCCCTCTATAGACTCGCTGGTCTCGCTCTAGTGCCCAGTTAAACGCAGATAAAATCTGCGAAGTGTGCAGCACTTTAAATCTATACTACTCACTTTTGTGCCAGATCTGCTACTGCGAAACACCTACTTCGCTCCTTCGTATATTTCTATCTCTATCGCGATTGCATATTTGAACGACAATAATAGCGGCTACAGACTCACGCGAGAAGTCTCGCCGAGAAGTTGCGCGAGAACCGAGAAGGTATCTACACTCATGCGACCTTCTCATTCGCATTCTCGATCGTTATCCGGAATGGACGACAGTGCAGCGGTTTTGGTTTTGTGTGCATTAGCATATTATAATCTTGTGAATACTAAAATACAGAATACTACAATACAGACAGTAGATGGTATTTATTTTAACTAGAAATGTATATAAGTAGGTCAGTACCTACACGAGAACACACAAGACCGAACAAGAATGTGATACCGTTCTCGTTTCTCGCCCGAGAAACCCATTGAAAATATCGATACCGATCGGAGAACAGGCGAGCGCGAGAACGAGACGGCGAGAATGCGATCACATTCACGCTTCTCGGGTGTTCTCGGGGGCTCTCGGCGAGAGTCTGTATGCACTATAATATGTCTATCCAAAAACACCAATCCATATCAAAAATTCAAGAATTTTTGTAGCAGTGTTTCATACTTAAGTATACATACTTCGAAACATACAAAGCTATAATCTCACAGTTTTCGTATTTATAATATTATCAGTATAGCTAACAAGAGTTTAAGGCGGTGCATTGGAAATTATCGCGTGCTTTGAAACGCTTATTTTCAGATATATGATTCTTGACTATAAGGTGCTAACAAATTAAGTACCAATATTTTAAGAGGTGTTACATTACATCAAAACAATTGACTTTAAATAGAAATTAAGAAAACTTTTCATATGATATTTTTGTTTTAATTTCCGGTACAAAATAAATCAATTAAATTTCGACCAAACATAATCAGCCTGTGCATTTAACTGACGAGATGTTTAAACACTATCTGTCAAGTGAACATCGTCGTTTGTGACAAACGTCAATGATTGATTGTTGACTATCTCATTAACAGGGTGTTTTTACGCAGTAACGTTGTATCCCTAATTATCTCCAAAAAGTGATACACACTTTTAAATGTTTCATACTTAACTCTACTCCTAGAGACGAGTATTATCAGCTCTAAAAGTATTAGTACCTAATTTGTTAGCACCTTATATATGATTGTTCATCTGATTTTATGGATACATGATTGCTTAAAATTTCCTCGATAGAAAAAAAGTCCAAAGTTGGGACTGTATTTTCCTTTTCTTACTCTGGCTACTCAAACGATACATTATTTTACGACAGAATCAAGTAAATATAATAGTATTTTATCTCATCTAAAATCTCACTTTATGAAATTTTAATAAACCTTCACTAAGTTAGCTATTTATCGAAATTTGTCCAAAACAGCGATTCCCGAAGAGTGTTACATCTCTTTTTCTCGTGGGCGGAAGGCATCAGCGTGTCTCTGTCTAGGGGGCGTGTACGACTCAAATCAAGGCATCCCCTTAAGCGTAGTATTTTGTCAATTTTGTGGTTCAGTCCGTGGGCGGGTCCAAGTGGAGCAGTCGGCGCGTCACCGCCAACAGCAACGACGTGCGGAACATGGGCTCCATACTGAAACTCATGTAAGTGCATTCAAGTGTTTATATGGACGGATTCCAGGGGTCGCGGGTTCAAATCCCGCTCGTGGCGAATAATTTTTTAATTCGCCACGGGCGGGGTTTAATCCCGAAATTTATATATTTTATTTTGGCCTTTAAGGTCTGTCACTCTTTAGTACCACCCAGGGGACACGTGCAGGGGACCGATTTTTGACTTTCGAGGATTTTTTAATTTTTGTCAGTTTTCGAGTGAAAGAGTCGAGCTCTTTCACTCGAAAACTGACAAAAATTATGAAATGCTATTTTGAAATAGCGATAGAAAATTTAAAACCGAGTGGTATTGACCATTAGAAAGTAAGTGCCTGCCATTTTGACACTACAAACGTATTTCCTTTTATTTGATTTTCGAGCGCTCGAAAGTCAAAAATCGGTCCCCTGGGCTGTGGTAGGTAGCTCCTCCGGACGCGAGTAACAGTTGTCCCCCCTTTGTCAAGTGAGTGGGCAACTCGACTGTTAGAAGTTCTTTTTCAAGCCTCTAACTCGGCTTGACGACTACTGTCATAGACAGCAGCCGGGATCAACGGCTTAGCGTGCCTTCCAAAGCACGGAGAAATTTATATAGGTATAGCTTTATTACCTTACATACAGGGTGAAATATCTCCCTTCTTCACCGTTCAAATTTTGGGAGGTGATTCGGTGGGTCATCTCGATCAAAATTAGATAATAAGTTGTATCCGAATCGCGAAAAAAAAACTAGCTGTTACATACAAACGGCGTTTCATCATCATCATATCAGCCGAAAGACGTCCACTGCTGGACATAGGCCTCCCCCAAAGAGTGTCACAATGACCGGTCCTGCGCCCGCATCCAGCGGACTCCCGCGACCTTTACCAGGTCATCAGTCGACCTTGTGGGTGTTCTACCTACCCACGCTGCGCCTTCCGGTACGTGGTCGCCACTCGAGAACCTTTC
Organism: Epinotia ramella; assembly: GCA_947578815.1. NCBI lineage: Eukaryota > Metazoa > Arthropoda > Insecta > Lepidoptera > Tortricidae > Epinotia > Epinotia ramella. Next base: position 3,543,416 of record OX388221.1, read on the forward strand.
CGCCCCAACGACCATCGGTTCTAAGTGCAATGTGCCCCGCCCACTGCCACTTAAGTTTAGCGATTCGGAGGGCTTTACGGTGACCTTGGTTCTGCTGAGGATAGCCTCATATCTGATGCGATCACGCAAGAACGGGTGAAGAAAAAATACTGTCGCCAGGTATTCGATTGAAACGGCTTTTCATTATATAAACAACGTACCTACACACTTTCAGGCGACCACTGTTTCAATCGGCTGCCTCGCGGCAAAAAAATCTTTTTTTTTTTTTTTGTTATATCCGCCCCAGTCCAAGTTGCCTCAGTTCGGGTTGCACAGGGCGGTTCCACAACGCTTCGGGAGCTCAAATACCGCGAGCCATCCGGTTGCCTTTTGGACACTGCAACTACGCGTTATTGCTCTGAATACTAACGCAATTTCCTATTATAGTTGATTTATCGTCGCCAATTCTTGTACGCAGTTAACTCACTCGTTCACTGCATCTGTAACCTTTATATGATGTTGAATAAATGAATAAATAAATAACGCTCTGTCAAAGAAATCGGGAACCACACGCCACGCCAACATGACATTTAGTGCGGAGTTAAACCTTATGTCAATGCGTGTAGGTTGCTATCGCACTGAGGGGCTACCGCGAAACTAAAACGAACTTCGTTCGTGTATCTCCGTCTTTATCGCTCGAACAAGCAAGTGCGACAGAGAAGGAGATACTCGAACGAAGTTCGTTTTCACTTCGCGGTAACCCCTCTGTACTCTTTGACGGATTAATCCGTCACTCGCGTTGAACCAGTGGTGCGGATACTTATATAATACTCCAGGCAAAATAGGGTCAGCTAGTATGGCGAAATGGAAATAATTTATAATAGCTTTTTTTTTCTGCGTAACAGATAAATTATAATTGTATTAATAACGACGAGACTAAATCCGACAAAATATTTGTGATTTAGATATTTTAATAAATAATTGAAAATTTATAAATTCCTGTAAAATCGGAAAAAAAATTAACTCATTTTTTATTCTTTGTTTTGATAAATTAATATTTCCTCTATAAGTTTTATGATAAATCAGGCAAAAAATGTTTCCGAATATTACATTTCTATTTAGTAGATCCCTAACATTTTATTCATTTACCATATTTCCGTGTCCAAAAATAATAATTGGCTGTAGGTTCCTACATTCTTTGATGAATGTAGTGGACACAAACATTAGAAACGAATCGCACACTAAACAACAACGGAGGGTGGATTTTAGGGGTTAAATGCTGTTTAACTATTTAAAAAAATGCAAATTGATCAGTTACTTTTGGGATTTTCATTATAAGCTATTTTTCATCGAATAATGTACGAATCCCCTTATAAAATCGGTTGCAAGTAATGTTATTACAAACACCTGTTAAAATAGGTTTAAAAATGCCGCGCGCGAGCCGCAGAGCTAACGTGATTGGCCGGTCGCCCGCTCGCCGCGTAGGTACTACATACTAGGTAGGTAGGTAGGTACCGCACGAATCGCAGCGATTCGCGAAACCATCTAACGCGTCTAAGATCTAGTTGTTGATAGTAGTTAGTTAAATTTTAATATACTCGTTGTGAAACGAATTATGAAAATATTTAAGTATTTTTATTTATTTATCAATGAGTGACACTGACGAGCGTGGGATGAAGATACCTATGCAATTTAACTTTGAACTTTGACGTAGGTAGTGGAAGTTGGAAAAAGGGACTTCAAAGATTGTGCACACGTGTATATTATGTAGTTTGTGATGGACTTTTTAAGACTAGAGGAAGATGCTTGCTTTGTTTACATTAATTTCTTTCTTGGTTCAGTTTTATTTATATATTTCGTCTTTATTGCACTAAGGACAACTTATCGTACAAGAGGCGGACTTAATGCCGTAAGCATTCTCTACCAGTCAACCTTTGCGCAAAGCAGACAGATTGTGGGCGTGTAGTAATTGTAATAGAGCAGAATTCGTTAAAATAGTAAACTAGAGAGATTTATACCCTTACCTATTATTTGATTTTTATTATGCCCAATATTACACGTTAGATAATATACAGGGTGAAAAAATCTATGGAACCTGAAGGGAAACCCTTAAGACAGCTCATTCTCTCGCTCTCATTATCATGAATTAAACACTATTTAAATTTAATTTACCTACTTTTAGCCCGAATTACATTTGAATTACAATTTACTATCGCAATCACTAAAATTTATTGACCGAATATCTTTTGTCCGAAAACTTTTCGTATTTTTATGACTTCTCCGAATATACAATTCATTACTTTTTTCATTTACCATTTGATGTTATCCAAATGTGTCAGTTGTCCGAAAAACTTTTACCACTACAGTCTTTTGAGCTTTGTTACAACTTTTGTTTCATAGCCAATTTTTGACTTATCCAGCATTACTTTCCGCATTTCATACGTTTAGTCAAATGTTCATTTTGAATGAAATTCAAAGTAGTTTTACAGAGACTTAGGCAGGTCGGTGTAGGTACGACGACGAGCGAAGCGAGGAGGAGTTTTAGGTGAACTGCGAGTTTGCGACCCTACATCGCGCGAGCCGAGCGAGCGTAGCGTGCCGTGGCAGCGGCCGGCGAAGCGCCAGAACCGAACACTTTTTTTCTACTTAATATTTACATATGTACTGTATAAGTAAAAGTCAGGTCGGAAGAAATAACTTGATAAACCAAATGTTGTAATTATTTAGTATCGATTTATTTAAAGAACACCCTGCCTAGAGTTGGTGTTTACCCAACCTACCCAGAGTTACCCATTTCATCCCAAACGTCGTCTTGTGAAGCATTTTTGCAAAATATAATGAAACTTCTTACGTCATAGTCATATAGGAATGTGTAAACGTAAACGTTGTTCTCATTGAGATTTTCTTACTTGGTTACTTGCTAAATATGCAAACAATATAGGCTCATCTTTCCCTGGCCAGACTATACGTGTGTTATTTTGAATAATATTACATTACTGCAGAGGCAGTGAAGTAAGGGATTGCTGGACTAGTCCAGGCAATGAACTGACAACTTGTATGGAAAAAATGTCAATTTTGGAAATAATTTATAATAGCTTATTTTTTATGTATAACGGATATATTATCAACTAAATATTTACCCAGCGACAAAATCCGACAAAATTTCAGACATCGAAAAAATGATAAGTTCTTCTAAAAAGTCAGTAAAAATATTAATAAATGTTTTTGTCTTAATTTTGGTTCATTTACATTTGCTCTATAATATTCAAGATAAATCGTACAAAAAAAGATAATGCATGCTTCATTGAAATCTACATAATTACTTCCGAGTGGAAAGTTTGTCGGATTCTTGACCAAATCATCTTAGAATAACATTTTCAAATGAAATCAACAAAAAAAAACGCTATTATAAAAAACGCTAAATTAATGTTTTTCAAAACCAAATTTTGCCTGGAGTAGACGAGATTGGGGTAAACCGGATACAACGAGTCCAGCAATCCATGTTCCGGCCGATGATTGTATAGTGCGTTTCTCAAACGATGTGAGGAAATATTAAAATAAAAATAAATACAAGGTAATCAATTAAATAATAGGTAATTTGCCGCCTTTTTATTTTTTAAAGATGCCATTTAAACAAGCCGTTCGAGCACTATGTTTAACCGCACATAGGTATAGTACCATCGTTTTTTTTTTATGTCACAAGTTTGCTTACAGAACAGAGTCTAGTGGTGGTTGGCAGTATGTAATTTTTCCTTTGTCAGTTTAATATTAGTAAGCAAATTTAAAAAGTTAGATTAGCGGACAATAATGGTTTTACTTAGGGTTACTTTTCTCAGTCCAGTTCCATAGGAAACAATTCACAGCCGTTACTAGTGTTAGCAAATTGGTGGGAACTGGCGAGAATAACCATCGAATACCAAAACCAAATGGTACTCAAGTATTGCATTTTTATCGAGTCGATACACGCGTAACGTAGCTGAAAATCGAATTTACCAGTCAGGGATATTAATATTTGTACCAGAGTAAGGATAAAAACTGACATAGAGGCGTACACAGATATTTATGCCCTTTTTTTGTACATATATTAATGCCTGACTTTAAATTTTCACCAAGATTAAACATATGATTAGTAAAAATAAACCAAATTAGCCCAAACTACCTACAATAGACGGACAGACAGACAGACAGACAGACAGACAGACAGACAGCGGAGCCTTAGTAATAGGGTCCCGTTTTTACCCTTTGGGTAAAACAATATCACAGATTTGAGTAGGGCAGGCAGTGTCTTTCTGCCTTTACGTGGTGCACGCCACTGATGTTATGGATTTACGGTGGTTTTCTTTCAGGGCCCATAGGTTTTTCCACTCTGTATAGCTATAGCAGCTAAGCAGTATTTTAGCAGCGTGTTCTTTCTTACCCATTCCAATAATTAAGTACCTACTTCCGTTACTACAATGATGTGCAGATGGATCTTGTACTACAAACTCACAGACGACTTAACCTAGGTTAAGTGGTCTGTGTACTACCTACGCAGATTAAGTGGGAAATTAACTACTTTAAGTAGGAAATCACCTGTTAAAATTGTCGTCACTGTTTTATAATGATGACATTTATCAGTAAATAATTATGAAGCATTTAGACACCAAACATAGAAATGTACTAAATTCTTGGCATGTTTTCACTAAAATATGTTTATAAATTTCATTAATTGTTAGCGCGTTTCCCGCTTACGCCATTATTACACCGTGAATAGTCGCATTCTCCTACTAGTACATCGTCGAAGACGATATAAATGATTACAAATAATCTGCGTAGGTAATGTAGGTATCTATCTACTTCGCGTCACAGAAAAGGACTCGTTGCGTGCCGCCGTTGCGAGCGAATGTGATCGTTAACACACGCGGAAAGAGCTCAAGTTCAATTGTAGAATTAAACAGGACTATTCAAATGTGTATTATGCTTTACATAAACCTTTTTTCTGTAGGATTCGTGTACTACTTTAATAATCTATATAGTTAAATTAAATTTGGACACAATTTGGTCCTATAAATATATTTACCGATAGTTTATTGGAGTAAATGTATTTATATGCAATTCTAAACAAAAATCTATACGATTTTTAGCAAAATAGGTTCATCAATTATTTTTATGAGAATCAAATCAAAGTACTACTTATTACAATTTTTTTCTACCAACTTCTGTCACCTGTCACCCAAGCCATGCATTTTGTTAATATATTGATTTTACATGTAAAAAAAATGTCGGATTTCATTGTTTACAGGTTAAAGACAATAATATTGTTGTGTTGACGATTATAGACAACTATTATTAATTTTAATTAATAAAATCGGCGTATATTTGACAGTATTTTTTTATACCTACTTTCGGGTCGAAAGTTTGTAAGATTCGTAAATAGAGTATCTTAAAATATGTATTTATGACGGAGAAAAAAAACACAGGCTATTATAAATTAATGTTTGGCGAAACCGTATTTTGCCTGGAGTATAAGTATTTAGCGTTGAATTGCAAAAAGATTCCTTTCTTCATTTTCAGTACTTCAAATCACGTGATGCCACCGAAGACGAACCTCCTTGGTGCGAGGGACTCTATGGAAATCGCTTCAGCCACCAAACTGGTGAGTCCACCAAATTTAGTTTGTCATAACGTGAATCAAAAGTGATACCAAGATACCTGGCGGAAAAGAACAGAACTGAGAGATGAGAATAGGTCTTTCTCGCTTTAACATATCTTAGTTGCGTCCTGTATTTATAATTATAACAGACCATGACGGCCCATTATGTGTAGGGCAGCCTTAACCTTTTTCCAAGCCAGCAGTTGAAAAATGACAAACGGATGTCAGTCTTATTCATTGACATTAAGAGTTCGCAGTTAAGGGGCTACCCGAGGTTTTCATCGATTTTTGACAAGTTTTGAATCGTATCTACTACTTTTGCACTACAGATAGAATCATAAATCAAACGGCTATCGGTTCTTCAATCTTTTATCTCCATTTTGACAGACCGGATTTTGAAACAAATTAATACTTAATTTTGTATGATTTTTTTAAACATTGTCTAAAAAAACACTTATTTCGCATCTCTATTGACGTGAAAGATCTAACATATACGAAATCTACAAATTTGGGTTCGTCTATGACGTCTCTAAAAACTGGCAGAGGGTTTTAATTTTAAACCAATTAACACAAAAGTTATGGCCAGAAAACCAGTTTTTTGGCCTAAAATTGTTCAACTTTGATGCCAAATATCTCGAAAACAATGAAGTTTGAAGTAAATATGGGATACTATATTGCTTAAAGCCGTTGTTGTTAATATAATAAGCTACAAAAAACATTAGAAAACTAAGGGATTCAGATCGAAGGTCATTGGCGTATGGGAGCCTCTTAAGCTCGGCCGAATTTCACCTTCCCATACAAACGGAGTTTCGTTCTCAATTTCTCATTTTAAAACTACGTGTTGGATTGTGATGAAACTTTGCATATACAATTTCATGTCTGTAATTAGTTTATATGGCTCCAGTTTATAAAACAAACGAAATACAGCAAAACCAAGTTTTGTATGAAAAACTTAAATTCGCTGTATTTTTTTTACTATGGTATCTGCAGCTACATAAACTAATTACAGACCTGGATATACCTCATGTCATTGTAAGTACATGCAAAGTTTCGTTCGTTACAATCCAACACGTGGTTTTAAAATGAGAGCGTAACTACGTTTGTATGGAGAATCGAGCTTACTGCGGACTCTTAATTAAGGTAGATGTTTGACAATCAGCATAGTATGTTGTCGATATAACGCCTCTGCCTGGAAAAGGATTAACAGGTACAAAACCCAAATTACGGTACCGCTTAGCACATGCTCTTTTTAGGCCAGGCTCAATAAAAAGTATTGGGGCTTCTAAACAGGCCACATTTTCCTGGAATTTCTGGCCGGCAACTATTGCTGTCTTACGCTGATTCTGTACGCTAGAGCAACATACTTGCCGGCCACACATTGCCGTAAAAATGTTGCCCCTTAGAAGCCCTAGTACCTATAGAGGGAAATGCTTTTGGAGTACCTAGTTAGGAGGTGAACATATCAAGAGTCCCCGAGCCGGGGGAAGGGGGAGGTGTGAAGGTCCCATGTTTTGGGTCCCTCAGAGGTACGAAGCCGAATTTAGCGGAAGCGGCAAGAGGGACAGGACAGGCCTGCTAAAACTTCATCATCATGATATCAACAATTAGGGTACCCTTAGGTACTTGCCAGAATTTCATTTGCCCGAATTTCATATGTCATACCTACTCATTGTTTACTAAATTAATCATATGGTTTACTATATTACTACTTGCGCTGTAGTAGTGTTGTGTTTCTGGAGGTGAGCAAGGTCGCCAGAGCTCTCGAGGATGCGTTGTGTTGAGAGCGAGGGAATTTGTTCCTTCAGCTCTCAACACAGCGAATCCTTAAACATATAAAGGGTCGGCAACGCCCATGTTACTCCTTGGGAGTTGCATGCGTCTATAGGCTGCGGTGTCCGCTTACCATCAGGCGGGCCGTACGCTTGTTTGCCACCGGTGTTGTATATAAAAAAAAAAAAAAGGTGTTACTAATTACGAGAACTCTAACTCCTATTGATACATACCTTGGAATGTAATGTATCCAACTGATAAGAATTTTTAAAACCTGTCTATTTAAAAATCAACTGTACCTACTTTGTTTGCCACCAACGTTGTATAAAAAAAAAAAGAAATGCCAGAATGTCTGTTTACTATAATATCAATTTCAATAATATCATATGTTATCATCTTTGTAATCCATAATTATCACATGCCATAACATCGTTTGCTTTCCATCTAAATGCCACAATAGTAGGTACACTCTAAATAATATAACTATATTGTGTTGAGCTAACACTTTAGGGCGGAACCGACTTGGATAGCGGATAGGTTAGAAGACTAGTCTTCGGGGTTATTTTTTTTATAAAAGAGCGGAAAATCTTGCTTGCTTGCAAGTTTGCTTGTTTAAATTACCCACAATACTGAATAATTTTCGAGCGCCTATAGAATGTAATAAGCAAATACATTCCCAGCACGGCTATCACGCGACGACGCGCGAGCTCTCTCGATTTTTCTCGCACTATCCGTCTCTCTCTTATTAGAATTTAGAACACTTAGAACAAGAGGTATAGTGCGAGAAAAATCGAGAGTACGTCGCGGCCGTCGCATGATAGACGTGCTGGATGGATTTGGAAAGAAACAGTATTTAGTATGGCGTTTAAATATTCTACCAAATAATATTCTTTCACTTAATAATATGGATAACAATATGTATGGCATTCGTATCATCCTGGCAACTAATGTTCGGGAAAACAAGAGTATGTCAATTAACTATTCTAGTAAATGAATCATTCGGGCAAATGAAAATCGGGCCAACGTGATTCGGGCAAATGAATATTCTTTTGCTTATAAATTTCGGCCAAACATTAGACAACCCAGCCGATAGACGTCAAAGAGAGCCACAGTGACCGGCCCTGCGCCACCAACTGCAAAAAAATATTATAAAGGTCTTCCACCGGATGAGCGCGGATTGAATTGATTTTTTATTTGCACGCTAAATTGAAACGTATTGCCGTACTATTAGAATGCACATTACACTGAAGAAATTTTCCCGCGATGGCAAGCGCTTGAAAATAATCTTCAGTGTGATTTGCACTCTAACAGTACAGCAGTACGGTTCAATTTAGCGTGCAAATAAAAAATCAATTCAATCCGCGCTCATCCGGTGGAAAACCACCTTAAGAAGCATATATATTTACACATAAAACATTGACAGTGGATACAAAGAGCCAATTATAGGAACTCACAGGTTTTATTTGAATTTGATTTCAGCGGGAAAAGCGAAACGGTTGCAACGACTATAACGGCAAGAACGTGTCTATCTGCATAGCGAGAACGAGGGTGAGTCATCCCCCTAGCGTCTTTCCGGTTACCTTAACACGTTCGCGAACATGTTTCCGTGCCATATGTCATCACTGTGGCAACACACACTGGTCAAAGACTCTCGTCTTGAGACACTGCGGAATATTGGACGAAAATATGTGCGGAACCTTCCCGAACGCTGCCCAGCCGAGTCGGAGCCTAGTGTTATGAATTTTACTGCCATCTGACTTTCCAGCACAGAGGGAAAACTATAGTGAGAAATGCCCTTACATCCAATATTTAACAAATTATTATTAATTATTATTATTATTATTATTTTTTTTTTTCCTAGTAAATATCCGCTGTTAAAAAAATCTAATTTGTAGACTTGTGTTGAAGGTGACTAGCATTATTATACCTAATATTCTGGGGTGGTGCTAAGGCGAACTAGGCTCTATCGCCTATTCTACAGATAGCCATACGATTCAATAAATAAATTATTGTATTTGAACATGAGGCCACATGCCTATTATCGGTTACACTTAACAACGAGAGACACAGGATTTTTCTTCTCTTTGTGCCTAATACAAAGAGGAGTTCGTTCTAAAAAAAATATTAGCACTGTAACTAAGTACCTATATATACCTATATAGTTTCTTCTGCTAACCTACAGTTGTTTTCAGTCGTCGAGTCAAGAAAAACTCCCGACCGAGTTTACACCGGGAAAAGACCTTTCAGTACCGGAGTCGGTTCATAGAAGGGAGTAAGTCTTTTTATACGTCACCGTAAACTGGCAATCACAGCCCGATACGCCCCTTTTCAATGCCAAAGAAAGATATATCCGCACCACTGGTCCAACGCCAATGACGGATTAATCCGTCAAGGAGTACAGTTCAATAGCAACCTGCATGCATCGACGTAAGGTTTAACTCCGCACTAAATGTCATTTTGATGTGGCGTGTGGTTGACTTTTCTCTTTGAAAGAGCATTGAAAAGCCCACCCACCTCACTTTTTAGCCAGGGCAGACAGAAAATTTAGCACTCGCCACGGGCAGTAATTTTTACAACGCTTATTCGTAATTTTTAACCCCCGACACAAAAAGAGGGGTGTTATAAGTTTGACGTGTCTGTGTATCTGTGTGTCTATCTGTGGCACCGTAGCACCTAAACGAATGGACCGGTTTTAAGGCGTTTTTTTGTCCAAAAGCAGACGTGATCTAGATGGCCCTTAGCAAAACGTTTCAACCAAATTTCATCATCCTCCTAGCGTTATTCCCGGTTGTGCCCTAAAGGAGCCCGGGATCCGCTTTGACACCTACTCCCAAGATTTGGGATAGGCACTAGTTTTATGCGACTGCCACCTGACCTTCCAACCCAGAGGGAAAACTAGACCATATTGGGGATTAGACCAGTTTCCTCACGATGTTTTCCTTCACCGAAAAGCTAACGGCAAATATTCCGTACATAAGTTCAGAAAAAGTCATTGGTACGAGCCGGGATTCGAACGGATTATTATTATTTGATAAAACTTTTGAGGGTGCAAAACAAAACGCTGCCTACCTGACTGACGCCAGTGATAAATTAGAAGTTACGAGCGAGTATGAAAATTATCGTCGTCCATGGCCGTTCGTGACGTCAATGGCTTGGCGACTTTTAGTTGTGGCTGTCAAAAGGTCAATTGAGATATTGAACTTAGAAATTTAGAATCCGGAGTTTTTAACTTTTTTTAAGTTGTTTTTTAATGTTGTTGCTATTTATTAAATATATCGTTGTATACCCATAATACAAGACTTATTGAGCTTACTATCGGACTAGGTCGATTTGTGTAAGATTGTCCCCTGATATTTATTATTATTATTTATTACTTATTGAATTATTTTGCAGCGACGAATTGCGAACATCGGCTGAAAGCGAGGAACCTGCACAGGATGGTTTAGGGTTCGTATCTGAATCAATACTTTTCAATACCATCGCCAACACAGTGAACTTGACCATCCGTGCACTTTATGTGCATTGCAATAAGGCTGAATATAAAAGCAGTTAAGGCTGTTCATTGAGCCAGATATGCAAAAATACCCCATGTGTTGGCGTTTGTACAATCTCTCTCTGGTCGTCTTCATTCAGGTCTCATATGTGGGACGTTTCGTTGTCTCTATTTTAACCCGAGCAGAGCTCGGTCGCCCGGGTAGCCCCAACATTCATCCCTTTGAGGGTTGATTTTGGGGATAAAACGTATTCTTTTTTCTTTTTATGAGCATAGGCTCATCAGTTCCTCAATTACTCGGAGACGCCTGGACCGATTTGAAACATTTTTTTTTAAAGGGTATCCTTCCCAGGTGGCAGGTGGTATCATGGGGATCAGGACAAATGTTATAGGCAACTTGAGGCAATTGGGGTACTGATTTAAATTGAAGTCGAAAGGCAAGAAAGACAGAAATAAAGATACATTTATTCACAAACACACAGGACACACATAAGTACATACTTATTAAGTAATAAAATAAACAAGAAAACCACATAAAACATGAAACAAGTGTGTCTCTGCGGCAGTGAACCGGATAACTGGCTCAGAACTGTGCTGAGGTGTTAGACACCTACTGCGCTGATTTTCAGCCAGCACCGAAGTCGGTTAAAACTTTGTTTTTAAAGTAATCATAAGTAATGCGTTGTTTTATTTTTTGTCTCGAAGCACGGCTAAGATCACAAGACGGCGCGCGAGCTCTCTCGATTTTTCTCGCACTATACGTCTCTTTCTAAGTTTTCGAATAAGAGAGAGACAGATAGTGCAAGAAAAATCGAGAGCGTCAATTGGGTAAATGCGTCTTTTGAAGATATCTTCGAAAAGCAACATTTTAGAACAACAGCCCACGATGATCAAACTATATGGTTATTGGTTACCAAACTTTCAATTTAGACCGTTGTAATAGTTCTAAAATGTTCAGTTTCGGAGATATCGTCAAGAGACGCAGTTACCCCATCGACGCCTTTTCCCGGTTAACCTTATTTTTTTCTTTCTTTCATAAAAACATGTCTCTGTAGAAGCCTTCACCAAGACAGTCTCCAGGTCGTGAACATGCACAAGCCTGATGTAGATCACAAGATCAATTATGAAAAGGTGAGCTCCGACCATGTTTCACTGTTCGAACGCTCGCTTTGAAAGTCACATAAGGAGACGCTTCACGGGCCGACATCGGCAGGACTGCATGCAGGCCGCAGCGTGCTTCAGCCCGTGTGGATACGTGTCGGTTTTGCTCGTTTAGCGTCTCCTATAGAGGAATTCATCATCATCATCATATCAGCCGAAAGACGTCCACTGCTAGACATAGGCCTCCCCCAAAGAGTGTCAAAGTGACTGGTCCTGCGCCACCCGCATCCAGCGGACTCCCGCGACCTTTACCAGGTCATCAGGCCTACCCTCACTGCGCCTTCCGGTACGTGGTGGCCACTCGAGAACCTTTCCGCCACAACGGCCATCGGTTCTACGTGCTATGGGCCCCACCCACTGCCACTTAAGTTTAGCGATTCGGGGGGCTATACGGCTATACCTTGGTTCTGCTGCTGCTCATTTCTGATGCGATCACGCAGATAAACTCCCAACATAGCCCTCTCCATTGGCCATTGGGTGACTTTGAGCCTTCTTATGAGGCCCATAGGCCATACGTCATCACTGGCAACACACACTGGTCAAAGTCTTGAGACATTGCCTACTACGTTGGACTTCTCTAACCGGGACCATTTTAGACCACCTAGATATAGGTCGACCGCATAACCCAGCCCTCGCCTGCTTGCGCGTGAGTTCAGGGGTATGACAATAACGGGGAGCGGGCGACGTGCGGGAGGCAAAGCCCGGCGCCTGCTTGCCGCGCGCGCCCTCTTGTCGTCGTACCCCTCACCGTCCGCAAGCAGGCGAGGACCGAGTTAAACGGTCTACAAATAAAGACATTGTTTGCGACCTGCTCGATCGTTTGTGACAGATCTGCCCCATGGAGAAATGCCAGCGCATGCAAGTAGACTCGTTCATGCGAACACTGCCCGGATACATGCGCGCGAGCCCTTACACGCTGTTCGAGCAGACGTTCGACGGGTACGAGACTTGCTCGCCCGGTGAGTGACACCTCGGACTTGTTGGGTGGCTACGAAACAAGTACGTCAGACTTGTGCGGTGGCTGTGAGACATGCTCCCTCGGTTAGACGTCAGACTAACGCTGGCTAAGACATGCAAGTAGACCAGTTCATGCGCGCGAGCCCGTACATGCTGTTCGAAAAAATGTTCGACGGCTACGGGGTTAGTAGAGCACATCAGACTTGTTGGGTGGTTACGAAACATGGTCGGCTGGTGAGTGACACGATACGTCAGACTTGTTCGCGTACAACATGCTCTTCGAAGACGTTCGACGGCTCTAGAAATGCTCTCCTGGTAAGTTCTTAAAAGACCTCCAGACGTAACAATCGAATCACTGCGATTTGTAGTTCCAATATTGGGATGACAATACTTTAAAAACCAGTCAAAACGGACCCTCCCCCGCTCCCCTCTTTGCTTTCACCAAGCCCTACAAACTACCACCAAAGATTGCGACTCACAACCATCTGACCCAACTAATAAAATTGCTTTCTAAACAAAGTCTTCTTTCCCATCCAGAACAGCTAGAAATCCTAAAGCAGCGTCTAGAACACAAATCCAAAGGCCACTTGGTCGAAGAGGAAGAGTCAATATCAGAATACGAGACTGCTGTTGACGGAGTGGGTGTGCAGACATCAGATGAGCTGATAACGGGTCTTCCACCGTGTACCTGCAAGGACCCGTACCCTTCCATAGCTTCTAGCACGACTAGGATATTTAAAGGTAAAAGTATTCTACAATTATGTCCCGCATTGACAACAGCACCGATGACCGTGGGTTGAACAAGGTGGACTGATGACCTGGCAAAGGTCGCGGGAGTCCGCTGAAGCCCATGTCCAGCAGTGGACGTCTTGATATGATGATGATGATCGACAACAGCAGCAGCATTGGACAATGAACCCTGGTGCGAGGTCTTTAGTTCGGAGGTCAAGATCCACTTTAAGTCGATGCAGCACAGCGGTAAGTAAGTCTAGCCAACAGCTCTTTCAGCTCGCTTTCAGTTCCACATACTGCTGCTCAAAGTTGTAATAAGATATTTAAAGGTAATTAGGGATGTTCTCCACTTGTCCTACATAGCCTTTTGCAACTCTCTGTTCTTCATCTCCAGTCCGCATCCAGTCCATTCCAGATTCACAGAATAATTTTTAGTTCAGAAGTTCCATATCCACAGCCTAACGAAATCGATGTTTACCAGCTATAAAACTCAAAACATGGCATCCCGCGTAACTCCACAACAACGTGCTTTTCCTCTAGTTAGGGTCCGCACATTTGCGATTCATCGTCGTGGTACAGTCAGCGTCATATAGTTAGTATCAGCCAAGGTAGCCAAATATTTCGGTACACGTCTTTATTACTGTAAGAATAAGGGTGTGTTACGAAATATTTGGCTACTCTGGCTGCTACTAACTATATGACGCTGACTGTACAACGCCGAACGCGATACGATGAAGTATCACGGCCGGGTCAACCGTGTACAGGTAAATTGCACCTCGGAGGTGCGTGGAGCGGAATGTGGGAGGTCTGCTGAAACTTTATTCAATTGTTTCAGTGGAAGACCTTTTCCCGATGAAAGAGGCTCTGGACGAGATCACAAAGGAGTGCTTCCACAACCACCACATCCTCTTCGACCGCTTCAAGGTCGTGGGGCAAGAAAGAACGAGGCAATCGTATGTATTAGCTGACATTATCCACCAGTACTAAGTAGACTAGAGTTTTAGATACGTTCGACCTTATCTCGGTCAGTAATCTCAAAAAAAATACTGGTTAGGTAATTCTATCGAATTTAATTAATATCGGTTCAGTAACCTGCAATTTGCAAAAAAATGCTAAATCATTTCTACTTCAGGTATGGTGACAACAGAAAAGATAAAGAAGATTTCAAGAATTTAAGAGTACAAGAAATAAAGAACATCCTAAGAAAGCACCCAAGCATGCTAGACCTATTTCAGCAAAACACTCGCTGTTAAGAAACTACGTCAGTTTTATGTAAATTTTATTACAAAATTAAAATTCTAATAAAACATCCTGTATAAGTATTTTAACCCTAATTATCACAATCTGTATAACTAGAACGTACAAACCGCTAAAATTAATCAGAAATTTAATAAATTACGTATTCTAAGGCATTGAATTCAATTTAGATAAAATTTTGATTAGCAAAATCTAGTGGGTTGGTTATTTCTTTAACTTCCTTTTTGATACTGTCTTCAATGGTGACCAAGACATCATCTACACTATCTTTAAAGTCGTCAAGATAATCGTCAGACTTTTGTTCATGCATTTCATATTCCTTGAGCATTTTAGAATCAATCCTGTCAACATCATACTCAACTGCAGCAATGATCTCCGAGGTCTCTATTTCCAATAGACTTTGTTTAGATCCGGTCACATTAAATTTATCTATGGCCTCAACCTTCAATATTATTTCGTCAGATCTCTTCAACTCTTTATCTTCTGCCTTAGAAAGTTTGGACATATCTCTAAGGTAAAACTCTTCTAGTTTAGGTATTTTGCTAACTGATTCACAAGATTTAATCGATGGCTTGGAAGTTACACTGACTATGCTCTTAGCAACGGTATCATCAGACTTGGTTAATTTAAGTTCATCTTTGGATTTATCTTCAAATACTGGGATTTTACTAACGGACTCATTAAATTTGAATGACGATGACTTGCTAAGTAAAGTGACTGAATCAGTGATCTTTGGTGTTGGTGGGGAAGAATCAAATGGTACGGATAAGCTGTTTTGCAGAGCTTCAACCTCCTTTCTTCTGGTTTGTTTTCTCTCTAACTGCTTCTGCAATTCATCTATTCTCTCATCTTTTAGTTTTAATAGGTTGTCCATGTGTTCAACCTGCGAAAGAAATTACGATTACATATCAGGCTATTCAAGAATAAAATCATACGTCGGAAACTTTGGAGAAGAATACTATTAGCTATGCTAAGTCGGCTCAGACACGAACCTCGGCAATGAGGGTCCGATTGAGGAAGAGGAAGGTCGTGCGGAGGTCACTTACTGCTGAACGTACCAATAAATTGACAATGAGGATTGATGTGGTTGGATGACGAATGATGCCGATCTTAGCAGTAAACGACAAAACTAATTATCATGTCGATGACCTTGTTCTTAAGCACGTCGTTGCATTCCTGCAAGTCTCTGATCTCCTGCTTCGCCGTGAGGAACAGCTCGTGGCTCACCACCTTCTGCTGGATGGTCTCCAGCACCCCGTTTACCCTGGACTTCACTGGCACCACCAACACGTGTTCTACAAACAGAAATTAATGAGTTTTACCACAATTTTCGCTGTTATCCACGTTAATCCCCTAGCCTGATCCCCCAGAGGAAAAAAACGGTTAGGTTGTTAGGTGAACTGGGACCCTACAGCGCGCGAGCCGAGCGAGCGAAGCGAGCGTGACGCGGTAGCGTCCGGCGAAGCGCCATAACCGAAAATTATATTTTTTTCCTAGTTGAATATAAAATAATTGCTGCTAGGTTTTCCTGGGTGATCGGGGTCAGGTGATTAACGTGGATAACGTGCAATTTTCAATATATTTTTTTTTCACAACATTTTCGCACCTCCACCACTCTTCGGGATCAAGAGAGATGGCTGATTAGTGGGAAGAGATGGATGACTCTTCCCACTAATCAGCCAAGTCAGTCCGCGGGCTCTACTATCAACCACTAATTTACCGCTTAAGGGTCTCTCAGACCGCAGGCACATCCCTCCGGGAACAACTGAGCCCACATACCATTTAACCTAAGGGCTCAGTTGCCCTGGAGGGTTTTTCGATGATTATCTACTAGGAGAATATTTACTCCCTGATCGTAACTCATCTACATTCGCAACTCGATATCTTGTTCAAGCTGTCAAAGTCACCGATTATTTGCCTTACTTACCATCATCACCGCAGGCTTCATAATAGCTGCCACCGCTGGACGTCGGTTCCTGGCCTTCTTTAGACATGTGGAGTTCCTCATCTCTACGGATCTTCTCGCGAACTGGAACGGAATGTTTTATTTTCAATTTTGGAATTTTCACGTAAAACTTAACAGTCGCTTGCCCTTTTCTAAAGCATCTCAGGATGGTAAGTAAATGAACAAGTTATGTAGCAAATCCTACCCATTATATTCATCAGCAAGCAGCACAAGCAAGCTTCATCTAGAACGTTTTGTACGTTGTGGAGTCTGAGTACATGACTGTTCGTGTTAGTTGCATCTCCTATCATCCCAAGGCACTTCCAAGAATGGCAGAAGCCTGTTACCTACCCATAATGAGCACTCGCTCAATAACTCCAGAAGCGCAGTTGGCCAATTGCTCCATCGTTGAGCAGCACAAGTTGAGCTTCAGCTTTCTGAGCACCTTCCTGTTGAGCGTCATCCAGTTGTTGAGTTTGAGCGCGTGGCTGTTCCGGGGAGGGTAGTTGTGCATCTCCACCAATTTCGGGTAGTAGACGTTGAGAATTTCGGCCAGGAGTACTAAGAAATGAAAGTTTGATTTAATTTTCTCCTAATAGCTTGGCAGATTGTTGTGGTCAGTTATAGTTATTGTTTGGACAATCTCTCAGCCTGGCCACATAGGCCAAGCTCAGGTAGGAGTTAATGAAATGGTTTGATGTAACGTTGGATAAGAAATGTGTCCGTTGCGACGAGATGGCTCATTTATGTATATAATAAAATATCGGTCTTTAGCGATAATGATAACACTGCGTAATATTTACCTCTATTTAAAGTTGTATGTTCTATCTTATGTAGTAGCTAGTGCATCCTGGGCCCTTCCAACCCAACCGGAAAAACAATAAGAAACATCGGTGGCCCGTTACACGAAGTTGCAAGTTGTAGATACCTACTCATAAAGTCAAAGGTGCTTTCATTATAGCGACTGGTCTTTAGACCTGTGCTCATTCATTAGACTTTAGCTTGTAGTTTCGTAAAACGGGCCAAATGAGGTATTCACAGCGAACGTAAAAAACCATAGAACGCGAGCTCCTTACAAATGTCTACCCAAACACGTGCCTAAAACCCGGATGCGCTTGTTCGAACTACTTAAACGGCTGCCTGCCCCCAATCCCGCATAATGGCAATGGCACAAATTCTGTGGGGCAGTTTCGCGGTGCTACTTAGACTTCTATGGTTTTTTTCGTTCGTGACCTGACCCCGTATCATGGTCGGTCTTATCACACGATAAGTGACAGGATAGAGCGTCCGTCACTGGCTGACACCGTTCGATAGAACGAGACGACGCTGCTATCTGGTCACTTATCGCGTGATAAGGCCGACCATGATACGGGGTCTGTTGGTCCGTGAACGGCGTTTACTGACCGGCATCAGAGAAATCCCTGTTTATCTTCTTAGTAGGTCTAGATAGTTTGAAATTGTCAACCCAAGCCAGTACCGTCTCTATATCAGAGAGGGGTATGGGGGATTCGAATGCAGACATCATGTTTTTGTAAATTTTCGTATATATGCAAATTTAGCTCATCCGTGATTGACGTATGATTTGATGTGACATTAGCTTTTGACGGCCAGTGTATTTGGGGGAAGGAGGGTATGTAAAGAGATTTTATTCTAGTACGAATAACCCCTTAGGCCAGGGGATCGATTTTTGAATCTCACCAAGTGACTAATTCTCACCGATGTGAGTGATTTCCGAAAGTTCGTATTTTTTAAACTCACCGGTGACTTACATTTGTCATACCTATGATATCGATTTACGAGTGCCCCTACCCACTCGTAATTGAAATCACCATGCGATTGTTTTTGACAGTTGACGTTTGTGACATCTGCCAAAAGTACCAAAGTATGTTTTTCGGAAGAATTAGCAGCGGGGCTCGATTGTGATATTTGTGATTGCGACGATTTATTGAGAATATAAATAGGAGGCCAAGTGCATGTCGGACCACGCACAACGAAGGGTCCCGTGCCTATTAAAAAGGTCGTATCGTTACTGAAATCTTATGGCACTTACATCCTTTTCTTTAAGGAAGGCAGTTTTTAGGGTTCCGTAGCCAAATGGCAAAAAACGGAACCCTTAAAATAGATTCGTCATGTCTGTCTGACTGTCTGTCCGTCCGTATGTCACAGGCATTTTACTCGAAAACTATAAAGTGGATTTGAATAAAATTTTGAGGATAGGTGTATTTTATTAACTGCTACATAGTTTTGTAATTCAATTACTAAAAAAAAATTTTTTTAGGGGTGCACTCCATACATAAAACTGAAAGTCAAAAATTTTTTTTTTCATTGCAAGCCCACGTGTGGCACATCAATCGATAGGCCTTTCAAAATAAATTCGTTGGAACAAGATCGGTTCAAAGGTTTTCGTGATATTCCTAAAAAACTGCCTTCCTTAAAGAAAAGGACGTAAGTGCCATAAGATTTCAGTAACGATACGACCTTTTTAATAGGCACGGAACCCTCGTTGTGCGTAGTCCGACACGCACTTGGCCGCTTTTTTATTTTTAGAAATACCTCAAAAACCTTTGAACCGTTCTTGTTCAAAACAATTTTCGCTGAAAGAATTTAATAAGCCCTGTCCATGTTTTTTTTTCATATTTTTAAAATACACGGTTCAAAAATTAGAGGGGGACACACAATTTTAGTGACTTTCGGGGCGATTATCTCCGACTCTATTCACTTAATCAAAAAAAATGCTGAGAAACCCTATATTTATTTAGAAAGGCCTATCGATTGATGTGCCACACGTGGGATTTTAATGAAAAAAAAAATTGACTCAGTTTTATGTAAGGACTGCACACCTAAAAAATTTTTTTTTTGTAATTTAGTTACAAAACTATGTAACGGCAAACAAAATACACCTATCCTCAAAATTGTATTCAAATACACTATAGTTTTCGAGTAAAATGCCTGGACATACGGACGGACAGACAGACATGACGAATCCATAAGGGTTCCGTATTTTGCCATTTGGCTACGGAACCCTAAAAACCGGTATCAAGGACAACACTATAACATCTGCGTAAAAAGGAACGTAACGGGAAGATTGTCTCTGACTGACATTGTAAAATTTCTGCATGTTGGTAAACAGCGTGTGGCTTTCAAAAATAAATACAATAAATAAAATTTTGACATAAAAGTCATCGGTGATAATTTTAGTCACCGGTGACTTCGATATCACCAGTGAGATTCAAAAATCGCACTCCCGCCGGATTAGACGAAACCAGAATAAACTATTGTTATCAGGTTAAACGTCTTTCTATGAATTAATCTTGGAGTAAGTTATCAGATTTTTGTCATCATTAATTTACTAAATATTTCACATGGTTCTTAAAATTGCACGAGTAATTGTGTTTCATAACTTTCGTAAGTTTGGTCTAAAATAGTGTAAATATTATAACTCGTCTACTCTCACAGACGTTCAAAAATACGGTCTCAGCTCAGCTTAGTTTGGAGTCCTTTTGAAGTCAGATGGATATTCTTAGACATGCATTTTTTCCAGTTAAAAAACCTATTTGATTCTTATATATAACACAATTTGACGATTTACCTGTCATTCGGCGCAAATGGTAAATCGTCAACGCGAAATGGCCATATTGAAATTGGACCAAAAGTAATGTCACCAAAAGTGAATTTGGTTAAAATTGTGTCTATAATTAGGGTTCCGTACCAAAAGAGGAAAAAAAGGAACCCTTATGGTGCGACTCCGTCCGTCTGTCTGTCTGTCACAAAGTGAAATATCTCAGGAACTACTTCAGCTATCAATTTGAAATTTGGAATGGTTTTAAATGAGAGTTATCCACGTGCTTGGAAAATGAGAAATTTAAATATAAATTTTAATTTTCTATGAAAAATGAGGAATATGAGGAGGAGGCAAAAAATACTAAAATACTCAACTATTAGGTCAAGTGGGGTATCATATGAAAGGGCTTGAGTTGCACTTTATGAGACAGGTTTCTTTTTTTTTTCTACACAGGTAAAATTTCGATCTATGAAGGAAAATGTAATAAAAAATACCATTCCCCCCTTATCGCCGAAGTTATCCAAGCGAAAAATTTGAAATAATTACTCGTGATTAAGATAAACCTAGATATTACTGGAAAAGTATAACTTTTTCTGTATCTAGCATATTTTTTGTTTTATTTTCAAAAATATTTTTTTACTTAAGTTTGCAATTTAATCAACTTTATAAGTATTTTTTTGTTCTGGAATTCCTATAAGACTATTATAGAAGTACTCACTTTCAAATAAAATAAAAAAAATCGAGATCGGTTCACGTGATAAACAATAATCGCTAATCCTCCGCCGACGAGGCTTATGCTCCGCAGAGGAAAACCAGAGCCAGGGCCAGGGGGCGGGTGCGCCCATGCTTGACTCCGTTTAAGTTTGGAGACCCAGAGGGGGCGCAGGAGTCGCCCGTTGACTCCTTAGTGCCCTGGTTTGACGCGGAGGACCCGCCGGAGCCGGCGGTGGCGGGCGTGCCTGACGAGGCGGACAGAGGCTCCCAATCCCTCAGTGTGCGTGCCCAGTCACTGAGCGGAAAGCTCTGGCAGGCGCCCCGAAAGAGGCCTCGCCTTCAGAAAGATGAGGACGAGGAGAGGGATGAGTCCAGCCAGTCTACGGCAAGTGGCAACTCAGCCCCGGTGATAAGGGGGAATGCGTTTTTAAACGCAACACGCAGGGAGGCCTCACGGTTACAGGCGGAGGCCGATATCGCAGATCGGGCGGCGGCGGCGGCCGTAGCCAGAAGGAATCGTAGACTGCGACTCGAACTCTCGCTCAACGATACGGATGACAAGTCAGCACAGGAATTGGTGGCTCAGGTGCAAGATGACGTAAACATCATAAACAGGGTTGCGACGACGTCCGGCAACCTGAAAGGCACATCCGTGCGCGCATTAAAAGACGCGGCAGCCTCAATTAAGAAGAATGTGGATGAATTTAGTATACGCACTATACCGGAGGAGTCCAGGCGGTTACAAGCGGACAACAATCGCCTTAAGACCGAAATGGCCAGTCTCCGTAAGGAGATGGACGAACTGAAAAGTGACATGGAGAAGTCCCGAAATCAGAGCATTTCGACCGTCTCCCAACCGGTATTGACCGAGGGGCCGTCCTCTGACCGGCTTGTCAGTCACGGTGATCTGCAGGAGTTCTCTCGCGCCATAATGATTACCCTTGGAACTATGATGGACGCCAAGTTGGACGGGAGATTTCCCTCGCCGTCTATTATGAGGCCTCTCCTGGCCGCAGATAGAAGACACCAAGTTGCCTTAGTTCCAACGCCAGAACCACCGCAGTCAACGGAGCATGAGGTCATGGGCCAACAAAAACAGGTGAACACACAGACTGTGCCAGTCATCTTCTGGACCAGCTCAGAGGTCACGCCCCAGGGTCATAGTGGCGACAGCTTCAACGGGGCCTATGGTAAATGATCCTCCCGATACCATCAAGGGGAGGAAAAAGAAAAAGAAAAAAAGGATGACGCTGGCCGCTGCTGAGGCCTCTGCGTCCAGAGTAGGCATCCCTGAAGCATTGAGTCCGCTTCCCCCGGTCCTTCAGCCGTCAAAACGCTCGTGGAACGCGGTGGGTGGTAAAGGGGAAAAAATAATGAACACGGTGAAAGGCACTCTGCCAGCTCGCTCCGAGGTCCGTAAGCTCCGCCCTCCGAGGTCAGCGGCCATTGTGCTCACCCTAAAACCAGAGGCAGAGCAACGGGGCGTGACTTACGCGAAAGTCTTGGCAGAAGCAAGAAGCCGAGTAAAGTTATCGGAGTTAGGAATTGAGGAATACGGATTAAGACGGCAGCCACAGGCGCGCGTATCCTGGAGTTACCAGGAGCGACCAATGGTGACAAGGCTGATGCCCTCGCAAATGCTCTGAGGGAAGTTCTAGGAGATGACGTCGCCCGGATTGACAGGCCCACTAAAACTGCTGATGTGCGGCTGGCGGGCTTAGACGACTCAGTCGACGTCAATGACGTAATCGCTGCTGTGGTGGAGGCCGCAGAATGCCCAGCACCGTCTGTCAAATGTGGAGAAATCCGCCGAGACCTCTGGGGCCTCGGTTCAGTGCTGGTACGATGCCCAGTGGCGGCAGCTAAAAAGGTTTGCGAGTCCGGCCGTCTCAAGGTGGGGTGGGTTATAGTGCAGGTTAAGCTTTTGCCCGCTAGACCAATGCGATGCTACCGGTGCCTCCAATTAGGACATGTTAAGGCGCGGTGTGACGCAGATGTTGATCACAGCGACTTATGCTATCGCTGCGGCCAGGCCGGTCACAAAGCTGGACAATGTACAGCTGAACCGCACTGCGTATTGTGCGCAGTGGCTGGCAAAGCAGCAAACCACAGGACGGGTAGCAAATCCTGCAACCCGCCGAAGGCCAAAAAGAATAAGAAGAAGGCTGGTGATGGCCCTGGAGCCACTTCGCCACCTACTTGTTCCCCTGCCCCCATAGAGGCTTGCGACGAGACGGTACCAATGATAGCTGCCCAGTAATGGCCCTCAGATTGTTACAGGCAAATATCAATCACTGCGCCAGGGCTCAAGACCTTTTGTGTCAGAGCATGGCGGAGTGGTCGATACAAATTGCGGTTGTGGCGGAGCCATATTCGGTCCCGCCGAGGGACAATTGGATCGGAGACGCCAATGGAGTCGTGGCGCTTGTCTCCCACACCGCTAACGGAGCCCCGCCCTTCGAAAGGGTGTCTCGTGGCGCAGGGTACGTGGCGGCGGTCGTGGGAGACATTACAATAATCGGCGTTTATTTTTCGCCAAACCGGACCCTGGCGGAGTTCGAACAGTTTTTGGCGGAGGTCGGTGCAGTGATCGCCAGAACTCATCCACATCCGGTTTTAGTTGCTGGAGATCTCAATGCAAAATCATTAGCTTGGGGATCTCCAGCGACGGATGCGCGTGGCAATGAGCTCCTAGAGTGGGTGATCTCGTCAGGTCTGGTAATACAGAATAGAGGAACGGTCAACACGTGCGTGCGGCAACAGGGCGGCTCTATTGTGGATGTTACGTTCGCAGATGCTGCCCTGGCGCGCCGTGTGCAGGGCTGGCGAGTCTTGGTGGGCGTGGAGACGCTGTCGGACCATAGATACATTCGATTTGACGTCTCTGCATCTCCAATGACCCTAGCCAGCCCAAGCCGGAGTCTGTCATCCCTCGGCCCGCGATGGGTGCTGAACAAAATGGATAGGGAGGCATTAAAGGAGGCAGCTATCGTTCAAGCATGGCAGGCTGACTCGATAGAACCAATTGTGGAGGTAGAGGCAGGAGCCGGATGGATCCGGGACGCTATGTCACGAATATGTGACGCGGCAATGCCTCGGGCCAAGCGTCTCCCTCCAAGACGCCGTGTATACTGGTGGTCGGCAGAGCTTTCGCGCCTGCGCGAGCAATGCATCGCTGTGAAACGCCGTTACACGCACCACCGCCGGCGAAGGGTGCGGAATGAGTCGGTCGAGACCTGCCTTTACGAGTCCTACATACTCGTAGCAGCCAAGAAGGAGCTGTCAGTAGCCATTAGTCAGGCCATTGAGCTGTCCAGGGAAAGGTTGCTGGAGACCCTGAATCACGATCCGTGGGGGAGGCCATACAAGACGGTTAGATCCAAACTTCGCCCTTGGGCCCCTCCGGTCACGGAAAACCTTCAGCCACAGCTCCTAGACCAGGTTGTGTCCACTCTATTCCCAGACCGCGGGGTACACCGGCCGCCAGCAATGGCGCCATCGGCGGCTGAGGAAGACGAAGGAGAGGTGCCGTCCGTGTCAGAAGGAGAGTTGGGAGCCGCCGTCCTACGCCTGAGAGCGAAAAACACGGCCCCTGGACCGGACGGCATTCCGGGCCGAGCACTGGTGCTGGCCATGGGCGCTCTAGAGCCCAAGCTCCGCGAGCTGTTTTCGGCCTGTGCGGAACAGGCTCGCTTTCCGCGTGAGTGGAAGACGGGCCGGCTCGTGCTCCTTAGGAAGGATGGGCGCCCGACAGATTCACCGTCGGCATATCGGCCGATCGTTTTGCTTGACGAGGTGGGCAAACTATTTGAGCGCATAGTGGTTGCCCGGCTCGTCAGGCACATGAGAGAAGTGGGCCCCGACCTGGCCGATAACCAATTCGGCTTTCGCAGCGGTCGCTCCACAGTGGATGCGATCCTGCGGGTTAAAACCCTGGCAGAGGAGGCGGTGGCCCGGGGCGAGACGGTGTTGGCGGTGTCTCTTGACATTGCCAATGCGTTTAACACCCTGCCCTGGGCGACTATCAAGGAGTCACTCCTCTATCACGGGGTGCCCAGATACCTGCGCCGGGTGGTTGAGGCTTATCTCTCCGAGAGGTTTGTTACCTTCCCCGGTCGGCATGAGTGGGGGCAGAGGCAGATGATGTGCGGGGTTCCGCAGGGGTCGGTTCTCGGCCCGCTCCTGTGGAACATCGGATATGATTGGGTGCTGCGCGGAGCGAACTTGCGGGGAGTAGACGTGATTTGCTACGCTGACGACACCCTCGTCACCGCTCGGGGGGGAAACTTCCGAGAAACGGCCATTTTGGTGACGGCTGCGGTAGCCCACGTGGTGGGCCGAATCCGACAAATTGGCTTGGAGGTCGCCCTGAACAAGTCTGAGGCCATCTCCTTCCATGGGCCCCGGAGGGCGCCTCCAGCCGGCGCGCACATTGTGGTGGGGGGACAGTCCATCAGCGTCGGGTCGACGATGCGATACCTCGGCGTTGTCCTCGACAGCAGGTGGACTTTTCGGGCGCACTTCGAGTGCCTCGGGCCAAAGTTACTAGGTGCAGCCGCAGCTCTCGGGCGTATACTTCCCAACACGGGGGGGCCCAAGGCCTCTTGCCGGCGGCTGTACCTCGGCGTGGTGCGGTCAATGGCCCTGTACGGGGCGCCCGTGGGGGCCAACGCCCTAGACAGCCGGACCTCAGCGCTGCTGCGAAGATCTCAGCGTGTAATGGCCGTCAGGGCAATCCGGGGATACCGCACGGTCTCCACCGAGGCGGCGTGCGTGCTAGCTGGTTCATTGCCCTGGGATCTCGAAGCCAAAACCCTCGCAGCAGTGTACTTTTGGCGTGAGGAGGCGCGATCCCGGGACCATCGGCCTGCACCGAGGGAGGTGGAGGCGAAGCGTGAGGAGCTTCACCTCCAGGCGGTCGAGCGGTGGAAGGAGAGGCTGGCAACACCATCTGCCGGTCTCAGGACGATTGAGGCGGTGCGACCGGTGCTGTCGCAATGGTTGGAGCGCAGTTATGGGACACTCACCTTCCGGCTGACGCAGGTACTTACGGGGCACGGTTGCTTCGGACGGTAGCTGTGTCGCATAGCCGGGAGAGAACCCACCATGGAGTGCCATAGCTGCGGTGAGGCCGAGGACACAGCTCAGCACACCCTGGAACTGTGTCCGGCCTGGGCGAGTCAGAGGGACGAACTGGCCCAGGTAGTTGGCGGCGACCTGTCGCTGCCGGCCGTGGTAAAATCTATGGTCGACAGCGACAGGTCGTGGAATGCAATGCTTTCCTTCTGCGAGGAAGTAGTGGCACAGAAGGAAAGGGCGGAACGGGCCAGAGAGGACGCCGCAGAGGCGCCCCAACAGCGCCGCCGGAGAGTTGGTCGCAGGAAGCTGGCGTTCGACCGCCGACTGCCACCATAAGGAGGACCTCCAGGCGACGAACACGGGGACGTTCGCCGTCTGAAGGAGCAAGGTCCTCGGGTTGGGTGGTGTGCCAAGTGTTCGAGGCACACCACACCACTTTATGATAGCAGGGGGACAGGTGAGTCCCACAGAGTCGTGTCCGCCTTGCGGACGACCACCGACCGAGACGCGGAAGTGTAATGGTCCCCGTATCTCGGCCAATTGGTGGTTGCGTCGAACACCCGGGGGTTTTTAGTCAGTACGAGTCTGACATAATCACCGCTCCTCCCCGTGGAGTAAACATATCTTTGACCTCGACTGTACTTTACCTTGAGTTAATTGATATCTATTTTGTACGGAACCCTCGGTGCGCGAGTCAAACTCGCACTTGGCCGTTTTTTTTTATGACAAATACTTTTCTTGCTTAAAATGTATCTAGCCCGAATGGAATTTTGCCCAGTATGAAATAAGTTCAAATTCAAATACCTACATGCAAAGTGAATGTTGTCTTATTTGAATTAATATCAAAATTGAATATAAAAACTGAACCTTTATCGAGTCTGTCAATTTTACTTTTAAGACGTAATTACATTTTAGCATTATTTAGGTTGGTCAATTTTCTATGTCGAGGATTTTCAAATTGACCTTCGCGAAATGAAATAACGAGTAGGTAGCCAATTTTCCAATTGTGCTGCATAACAATAGGTAAGTACCTAAATCCAATTGACTAATACGTGAGTTTAGCCGTTATCATTAACTTTTCTTACGGTTCAGTAGATAAGTATTACACCCCTAGCCCAGATTACAGGAAAGATAGTTTACTAAGTGGACAAAAGCTAGTTTAAGATCTAGCAAATCGATCAATACACCATCTAACAACACTAACTCTGAGAAAGTGACTCTAACGGTACTCACGCCTGAATGCATTTTACTAGTCCAACATAACCTGAGCTCTGCTCTTAACTGGCCAGTTTGAATTACTGTAGCAGAACGGCCGTTCATGGATTGAGAGGGGTCAAGATAAAGTTGTCGTTATAGCGGGATTTCCTAAGTGCATTTTGTGAAATTGCACTTTCTATTTATGCAGCTTTTGATGTGTCAGTATTATGGGTATGAAATGTGAAATTATCTAGAAGATATACGCCTACGAAACCGGCGGACACTGTATATTTGCGAACCTCCTATTGGAAGCTGGGCAAAACCTAATTTAGATACCAAATTATGTGTCTTGTTCACCCCATGCCCCATATACCTACCGTACAATACAATACAATACAATACAATACAATACAAATATTCTTTATTGCTCACCAAAAATAGTAGAAACAAGAAAAAAAAAAAATACCTACCGTACCTATGTAAACGCTTATGTTATTTATTTATTTAAACTTTATTACATAGTACCTTAAGGCATTATCTATCAGTCAAACAGTTATATGATTTACTAGCTCTTGCCCGCGACTTTGTCCGCGTAAAACTTGTTATATGATTTATTACGAGTAGGTACCTATCTATTTAATAAACGGAACATCATTTATATGTAGGTACAGTCAGCATCATATAGTTAGTAGCAGCCAAAGTAGCCTAATATATCGGAACACATCTTTATTACTATAAGAGTAAACGACGATACGATATATTTGGCTACTTTGGCTGCTAATAACTATGTGATGTTGACTGTCCCTACCTATTTATCAGTGGCGTCGCGTGAAAATTGTCGATGGGTAACCCGGAAAAAATAAGCTAAAAGAAGTTTTAGGCAAGCCAATGGGAATCTGCTTGTATGGGCGCTCCGCCACTGCAACCTAAACTGTTGTCTACGCGGAAGACTTTAGTATTTAACACTTTCGCAACCGCACTAAAAATGGAACAATACACCAGCACGGCTATCACGCGAAGGCCCGCGAGCTCTATCGATTTTTCTCGCACCATCCGTCTCTCTCTTATTAGAACACAAATACACAAATAACCCTTATATCACAAATAAGCAAGCCAAGCCGGCCACGAGTTTGCGCGAATTGCGGCGCGGCAAGCGTTTTATCTGTTCATTGCGCGGTCGAGACGCGCAGCGCACTGTGGATAGTTGGGATCACACGCAATGAATTAGTAAAACCGCTGCCGCTGCCGCCGCCGCGCGTGTCCGTGGCCAGGCCGAGGTGTTAAGAATGCCTGTAAAAAAGGTATTAGAGCATGCTCTAACACCCTTATAACCACGAAAGAGGCCCACGTCTTACAGGTAAAGGTGTTAGAAAGCCTGTAGAGCAGTGTTATCTGACACCCATAGTGTTGACCAACGCTCTAGAAACAAGAGGTGCGAGAAAAATCGAGAGTATGTCGCCGCCGTCCCATGATAGACGTCCTGAGACCGACAGAACTCGCTAGGCGTGTAGGTTTATAGCGAGCGGGCTGAGCCGGCATCTGAGCAAACATTACGAGTGCCTACCAGGCGGGTTCTTGGTTGCGAACGTGTTAAAGCTTTTATTGAATTGTTCGTGATTTTGACTCTAATCTTTTAATAACTGTCGACTACGTAGTAAAGTCATCATCATCATCATATCAGCCGAAAGACGTCCACTGCTGGACATAGGCCTCCCCCAAAGAGTGCCAAAGCGACCGGTCCTGCGCCACCCGCATCCAGCGGACTCTCGCAACCTTTACCAGGTCATCGGTCCACCTTGTCGGGGGCCTACCCACGCCGCGCCTTCCGGTACGTGGTCGCCACTCGATCGAAAAACTTTCCGCCCCAACGGCCATCGGTTCTACGTGCTATGTGCCCCGCCCACTGCCACTTAAGTTTAGCGATCCGGAGGGCCACATCGGTTACCTTGGTTCTCCTGCGGACAGCCTCATTTCTGATGCGATCACGCAGCTGTTACTTGCGTCCGCAGGAGCTACCTACCACAACCCTGCACGTCTCCCCTGGGTGGTACTAAAGAGTGAAAACATTAAAGGCCAAAATAATGTATGCCACACGATTAAATAAAATTGTAAGATGACGAAGTACAGTCGGCACAAAAACGCATGGCAGGTGAATGACCGGTGCTTTCTCGACACCAAATAGGTATGCGTCAAGCGATAATTTCTATAAGCATGGCACACTTGGACAGTCGTCAATGAAAGTGTTACGTAACGTCAACGTCGAGTTTTGAGGTTTTTAGAGAAGAACAACTCGATGACGATGGGGTCCAAGTTGTCAGCTTTTGACAAATAAAACATTCTACATAATATCTATGTATACTTTGGCACTCTTTGGGGGAGGCCTATATGTCCAGTAATGGACGTCTTTCGGCTGATATTATGATGATGATGATAATGTATTAATTGTATAAGTTGCCCGCGTACTACAATATTAATCTTTCACAACACCCTAGTACAGTCGACAACACAGCTAAGTGACCATCGGAAATCTAATCTGACCTTAAGTGCATTGTAATAAGGTTCTAGGTTTTCACGGTATGGTTAGTTAGGTGTGTTGCTGTGTGGGTACCTACAAGGTCATATGTTTCTAAAAATGTATGAATCGGATTCGGATAAAAACTATCCTAAGCGGAAGCTCTTATAAGTTTACGAGTACCACCTGTACAACTACTTTGTGAAATTGCAATACAGTATTGAGTATTGTGTCTGCCCGCCTGTTTGTATGTTAGATACCTCTAACCGCTGAACCGATTTAGATGTCATTTGGTATAGAGATAGTTTGAGTCCCGGGAAACGACATAGGACAGTTTTTATCCCGAAAATCATTCTCTAAGGCAGTGTTTTTCAAACTTCTAAAGGGGGTCGCGACTACTCATATGTTTACAGTTAAATTGCTGCAAGTATTTTGAACAGTGTAGGGTGAGGGGTCGCCACGAAATATTTATTTCTGTACTAGGGGGTCGCGGCATGAAAAGGTTGAAAAACACTGCTCCAAGGTGATGAAATGAGGGGTGGAAGTTAGGTGAAGCTACGATATAAACGAGTTCCAAGCGGACGGAGTCGCGGGCATAAGCTAAGTAGTTTGTACACCTATATTATACTAGCTTCTGCCCGCGACTCCGTCCGCGTGGAAATCGTTTATATCGCAGCTCCATACAAACTACAACCCCCCATTTCATCCCCTTAGGGGGTGATTTCCAGGATGAAAACTATCCTATGTCCTTCCCCGGGCTTTAAACTATCTCCATACCAAATTTCATCGCAATCGGTTCAGCGGTTTAAGCGTGAAGAGGTAACAGACAGACAGACAGACACACTTTCGCATTTATTAGTATGATATTGCAGCTCCATACAAACTACAACCCCCCATTTCATCCCCTTGGGGGGTGATTTCCAGGATGAAAACTATCCTATGTCCTTCCCCGGGCTTCAAACTATCTCCATACCAAATTTCATCGCAATCGGTTCAGCGGTTTAAGCGTGAAGAGGTAACAGACAGACAGACAGACAGACAGACACACTTTCGCATTTATAATTTTAGTATGGATGGATAGTACCGTAAAATGCTGCAACTTTGCCATTTAAACTCAATTTTGCCTATTTCGTTTCAATTATGACCTCTCGAATTTGCTTAGTTTTTTCTTGTTTTTTACCATTTGGTAGGAATTTTCATTATTCTGGCAACACATATTTAATTTTTTACAATAGTAACTCCATTGTTGCTCCGCCAGTTACGCATCATAAGTCGGAGTGAGTGGCAGCATTTTTTTAGTGTCTCGCAACTTTTGAACTTTTATCTACAAAAAAGGTGTTTTTTGAGAAGTGGTAACGTCCCAGGGTAAGTAAAGACTGTCTATTTTCCGTAAGTTTAATATTTTCAAGAAAAGGACATGATTTCAGCATAATAACGTACTAGGCAATATTGGGCAGTGTTTTGGAAACTTGAATGACACAATTTTGCCTGGGTCTAGGGCTGTCACTAGCTGGGTTTTATAAATGTACAGAAAATAGTAAAAATAAGCCTGCTTAAATGAGTTTATTTATTACAAGCTTTTTATTAACTTGCAATGATTGTTGGTTTAAGTCAAATCTTGCAAGTCGATTTTCACCAACTTTCAGTGTGGGTAGATCTGCTGACAATGCAGTAATAAACTAACGTTAACAAAAAAAACTTAAAGGTACTTAAGTTATTTTTATTGTAATTACTTGCAAATTGTATATCTATTGTATTATAATTATGTTGTATGTTTGTCTTTTAGTTCAAGATTTGCAATAAATTTTTCAACCACTTATTAGCGACCAATTGAGGTGTTTAACGTACTTATGTAACTTGGGTGACAGTGCAATGTTTATGGTACCATCGAGATGGTCTGATAATGGAGACCGAAGATAGAAACTTCTAAACAACACATAATAAACCCACTGTGTTTAGGCTCGTTTGATTTGTCTTGCAGTTATCTTTCTTATCAAATGGGTTGTCAGGTCGATTACCTACAGTTGGAGTTTAAAGGTGATGGGTGATTAGAACTTTACAATGAAATAGAACTTTACACTATAATAATGCATTGTGAATTAGCAAAAAAGTGTACTTGCAATGTACTTATAATAAATAAATAAAAGACCGGGTTGCACTCCGGGAGTGCCGGCAGAAGTGAAAACTCAATAACATTGTAACAGTTTTTCGATCAGGTCACGTGACATCTTACGGTGTCACCCTAAAAATGAATTTGGCGCAAATTTATGAACGATTATTATTTAGGCGTTATTCCGTTTAAAAAACATAAGGAAAAAAATGAGTATTATTGTTTGTTGATTATTTTGTAACTAAAAATAAAAATATTTTATTTAAATAATGATCTTTTTTTTGGCACAACCCTACAGTTAACAATATTTTTGTATAGAAAGTTTGTGGAACCTGCTACAACTTTACCTATTGCCTGTGAAAAAAAAAGTATTAAGCTTATGGCAATAATTTGACTGCCAGGGACAAGCCCAATGTCTCATGCACACGAGTAAATATTATTACAAATAGCAACACATTATTTATTGAGATATCCGCCTAGGCAAAGTTACGTCTTAGGTCTACAACTTTGCCTGCCACTTTGATTGCTTGTAAATCGGAAATACAGTATGATTAGGTAATGAGCTTTGAGTCTTATCTGGCAAGACATAGGGTATGTTTTCCGACTAATACTCATTAAACTCATAATGAAAAATAGGTTCACAGATATAAGAAAAAAACGTCAAAATCCAGGCAAAGTTGCAGCATTTTACGGTATGGATTTGTAATCACGTCTTCGAAAATGGCTGTAACGATTTAGATAAAATTGGCCCCTATGTTGCCAATTTATTTATATTACGGGTGCCAAAATCGATCTAGCTAGGTCTCGTCTCTACTGGGAAACATCGTTTTCTCCACTTTCACAAGAGTAAAGCTCGGTCGCCCACGGCTATCACAAGACGGCACGCGATCTCGTTTTTTCTCGCACTATACCTCTCTTTCTAAGTTCTCTAATAAGAAAGAGACGAATACACACGTTTCTTAACCCCCGACGCAAAAAGAGGGGTAGTTTGACGTGGTTGTGTATCTGTGTGTATGTCTGTGGCATCGTAGCTAAACAAATAGACCGATTTTAATGCGGTTATTATGTCCGAAAGCTGACGCGTTCCGACGGTTCTTAGCAACCAAATCTGTTCAGTCGGTTTTGAGATAATGAACTTTGAAATGAAAATGTCGGGGGTTTTACAAATTTTCTCTCTTCTTCTGCTTATTTAAGAGCGCTCTTGTCGGTGTAGCTCAAAGTAGGCCCTTCATTTACTCCGATCCCAGGCAACCTCTTTGACATCTCGATACGACCTAAACGCAACTCTTTTTTTGTGCTGCTCTATGTAGTTTATTCTCCGTCTTCCTCTGTCTCGCTTCCCCTCTATCTACAAATAATAAATTTTCTACGTTGTCAATTATCTACAGTTAAAGCTCTGGGCCCCATCACCACATGCCGAGGTACGTAGCCACAATGCCCACAATACAATAGGTACATCGAGGTCAGCGTGTGGCACTCCAAGCATCAACATGTTGTAAGAACTTTTCAAGAGGGAAGAGGCTTGTGGCGGTAAATACTAACAGTCAACATTTCTCCTAAATACTTCTACCTCTTAACTCCAACGTTTCAAACTGTGCTTTAAATTAAACGGATTAAAGTTGCTTTTGCAGTGTTAGTGAAATAAGAGTCGTCAAAAGCGAATTCTGAAGAAACTTACAGTTACATCCGACTGTTTTCTTAAGGTTTGCTTCGATATTTGTTATTGACAGTCGGTTTGTGTGGGTTGTTGAATATTTAACAACCTCTTCAAGAGATAACATTGTTAGATTTGCAGAATGTTTGCAGATTGTTTGTTTTGCCTCGGTTGTACAGTCAGCATCAAAAGTAACTGCGCAAACGAAGACGTCCTAAGTCTTTATTAAAAGGGAATTTATAAGAGCTTTTGACGTCTTCGATTGAGCTGACCCGACTGTACAGTCGACGTAGAATCGGATGATTACATTTTACCTAATTACGATTACGTAGGTACTTACGCTTTGCGTTGTTGGGTTTTTGAGCATAATTTTCACAATTTTGCTTTAATTTTGATATAATAAATGGGAATGTAAAGCTGAAAGACTAGCTGAGCCTTTTGTGTCGTACATTACTTTCATGTATCTCTTCTAGGTTTGCCGCAAATAATTTAAAATGAATGAATGTTATCTTAACGTTTTTATAGTTTTGCTAACAGTTCTGACATGCGATGCGTATGTGTTAAAATATAATGTATGAATGAACCATACAAAATTTATTAAATTGTTTGCATAGTTTGGATGTAATTGAGTTTTTTTCATTCGACACATGAGATATTGCCGAGGGAGTGCCATTAAGGAGGTCTAAAATGACAGAACAAGGTTCTAAAGAGTCGGCAACTGTATGCTTGTTCGTCACCATACTTATATATAATGATATCACAATACTTTTAAACTGTGACAAAAGCTCCCACTATTGTACTTCATCACTAAAATCCGCAAGGTAGTGCCACCGCCAAGTTTGTAAAATTGTATAAGTAACTAGGTGATCGACAACCTATAAATATTGTCTTTGTTATTGGAAACTCTTCTATGCATGTCTATGGCCCGTTTCGTTGCTCTTTCTTCTTGCCTGCCGTAAGCGCACATTATAACAATTTTTAATTAATATTAGACGGTACAATGCACTGGACAATGAAATAAAGGAAGCTTCTAGCGATGCAATATTTGT
Source organism: Epinotia ramella (assembly GCA_947578815.1). NCBI lineage: Eukaryota > Metazoa > Arthropoda > Insecta > Lepidoptera > Tortricidae > Epinotia > Epinotia ramella. The sequence continues at coordinate 3,578,219 of OX388221.1, forward strand.
CTGCAAGCTAAAGGCCATTCTATTGGCAATGGCTTGCTATACAATTGACGAGTTTTTCGATGGCTCAGTCGCGCACCTAAATTAAAATTATTGATATGTTATTAAGTTATTATGTATTTAAATGATTAAAACATGAATTCATTAATACTATGAAATTGACATGTAATGTGAAACTTTTTTTAATGTATCTGACTTGTAAATGACAATATTTACCAATAAAAAATACAATACAATACAATACCTACAATGTGAGGCCGCATATATGTTGCAACTGTACGAGTATATCTTTATAAATAAAGGTATGTATGTATTTGCTGCCTTGTCATTCCATGTGGCCATCGACCCACGAGCCCTGCACGGGACGACCCTATCATGGGACGGCCGCGACATACCCTCGATTTTTCTCGCACTAAGTATATACCCCTTGTTCTAAGTGTATAAGAGAGAGACGGATAGTGCGAGAAACATCGAGAGAGCTCGCGCGCCGTTGCGTGATAGCCGTGCTCACAGATATATTTATATCTGTGGCCGTGCTGATGCGACAGAGCATTTCGCTAAATGCCCACTCCTGGTGTAGACATATCACACTGTCCAGTATTTTTTTAATAGCAGTGTTGTGGTCATGGTATGGTTCGATACCATCTCGGTAACAATGTTGTCTGCACTAAGTTTCTCTTAAACGAGGAGAAATCTTTGAATAACAAGCATGATAGATTATAGATTAATCCTCAATAAAGTACTTAATATGTTATCTGTGTCTTTATCTGTTGGTGTTTATGCTTTACTTTAGGGGTTAGAAGAACTAGTCTGAGAACTGAATTGGACTACGAAGTATTGTTTAGGTATTGTGAATGCTCTGCTAAGTAAGTAGCAATTTAAGCATCCACTAAATTGTAAACTGGTTGTCACTAGGAGACCTAGGGGTGATATGAAATGAAAACCAGCGCTGTGTGCAGCTAGTCTGTGCCGCAGCAAATGCTGAGTTCACTCCTATTGTCGCACAGATATACTATATACTAGATATAGATTTCGTTTTAATTTTTCTGTTTAGTATGTTTTTATGTTTTGTTTCTGTATCTGGTATGTTGTGTGGCAATAAACTACTATTCTAACCTATTCTAAGTAAAAGCGTTTACCAGGCAAACTTTGCGCCTGCGCAGAGCCACGCGGGCAGCTAGTCTTGCCTATATAAAATCTAAACTAACATTATAGGTGCGACACTGTCTTTCGCAATGTCTGTTTTACCTGTAAATGAGTTATGGTGATAGTTGTAATACCAGCGAAACACATAGGTCCCTAATATATACTTTGTATCCTGTATACCATCATAATTTTGAGGGCGTGGAAGCAAATACCTACTTAGAATAAACTACATAGAGCAACTCAAAAAGACAGTTGATGTTAGGTCGTATCGAGATGTCAAAGAGGTTGCCTGGGATCGGAGTAGATGGAGGGCCCACTTTGAGTTACACCGACAAGGAAGCAAATACCTACAAGAGTGCGATTAATCAGATCTATGCGCATGAAGTTATGGGATTCGTGATGCCCATGATGATATGGGAATGATGAATGATGATTTTTATTTATGACAACATCGATACATTAAACAATTGAATAGCAATGCTATAATCAATTGTTAAACCTTACAATTGCCTTACAATACAAAAGGCGGAAAGGAAAGTTAGGTATGAGAAGCCAGTCAACCTCTAGGAAAGGCAATTTTTAGGGTTCCGTAGACAACAAGGAACCCTTATAGTTTCGCCATGCCCGTCCGTCTGTCTGTCTGTCGGTCCGTCTTCGGCTTAGCTCAGTAACCATTACAACTAGAAAACTGTAATTCAGCATGGGTATATAAATCAATCACGCCAACAAAACAGTACAATAAAATCTTGAAAAAAATTTTTTTTAGGGTACCTCCCCTACACCTAAAGCGGGGATGTAATTTTTTTTCTCGTTAAACCCATGGTGTGGGATATCGTTGGATAGCTCGTTCAAAACTATTATGGGTTCCCTAAAACCATTTTTAAAATCAGTGATTCGTTTGCGAGATATTGGGCTTTAAAGCCATAATTTCTGTTCGAGTCATGTGTCCCTCCCCGCCTGCCGGCTAAATGGCTACTACTGGGGATGTGAAAAAAATCGTGGTAGTAGTACATATAATGAATTTAAAAGGAAAACTATCACGGACAAGAAGGCATAAGTACACTCAGAGGCAATGAAAACGGGTCACTTCCCCTGGATTACTTTACAAAGTGACCCGTTTTCATTGCCTCTGAGTGTAATTCCCAATGTGAACTATTAAGGTACGCTACCTCAGAGGCAATGAAAACGGGTCACTTTGTAAAGTAATCCATGGGAAGTGACCCGTTTTCATTGCCTCTGAGTGTAGTTACCGAGTAATAGTCGACGACCTTAATGTATACTTAGAAAGGCCAATTGTATAAATTCGGCCGACGCAACCGCACCGCACGTCGATGTAAATAAGACAAGCCACTACGGAACCCTACACTGCGCGTGGCCCGACACGCACTTGGCCAGTTTTTGTTTTAAAGTTTCCGCTATATCATCATTACCAATATTGGGTGCAGACATTTTCATAGTTAGGACGTTCACTTCATAAGTTTTTTGCCAAGAGATAACAGTAGCTGCATCATTTAAATTCAGCAATCTAATGCGTTATCTAACTGTGAAAAAACACGAAAAAGAATTACAAAAACCAAATACCGGTACATTTTTAATGACCCTTATTCCCCTGCCCTAAAGAGGGTTTTCGAATAAACTAACAGCACATTAAAGAAAGGCTTCAGAACCAACATGAACGTGCAGATGCTATCAACCTTGTTGCAACGCAGCAGGGCCGTTTTTTGTTTGACAGGGGGGAATATAACTGAAGGCTTTTGGAGGCATCGAAGGCATGACTGGGGTACCAATCAGTGTATACGGATTCGTAGACGAGCGAACACGCACGTAACTTTATATAAAACTGCTTGAGAAAGTGTATTTTGTTGAAGAAAAAATTAATCAGTCGGTAAGTACCTAAATATACCAATATCTGTGCTATATTATACTGGTCATTTATTTTGAATACTTGAAATATTTTTTGAAATCAGATAAGTTTCGGATATTACCCGTACAAGCTTTCAAAGCCTCATACTTATAAACTTTCGGCTAAAGTATTATAAGCTGGTTTATAATATAAGTAAGTAGATTATTTAAGTAGATTTACAAAATTAGTGATAGTGGCTCTACTAATGACGAACATGTACATTTTAGTGAATTGGTTTGAAGTATTGGAGATTTCCCAAATCTAGTAAATATGTTATCATTATGTGATTTGTAATACATAGTTAAAAATGACGTACCACATTTTATCTTAGAATGATCTACGGGTCCAGCATGATCATTATAAAAGCAAGGCAAGTTAAGTTCGCAAATTATTACCGCTTCCGAGTAATTTCCTTCGAAAGCTCCGATTGTAGAACGAGCTCCGTGCCCTATTACCGAGAGACCATAGTATATCCCATTCAAGAAATAAGTGCATATGTCGCAGGGAAATGGCTAAAACAGAGATTTGAACAAATCTCTAAGGGGTATGATCAAATCACGCAGGATGTTAAAATGGCGAATACATTTTATCATTTGCCTAGAAAAAATCAGTCATTTGATCAAATCTCTGAGTCTGTTTAGTGAAATGACGAAATCGGCCAAAAAAGGCAACTCGTTTTTTCATTTCACTAGATTTGTTTAGTGATTTGATAAAATCCCTGAACCGCGTCAGTGAGTTGACGAAACTAACTCGCAAAGCCAACTCGTTTTACCATTTCACTAGACAAGTTTAGTGAAATGATAAAAATCTCAACTCTAGTACGGATTAAGTCGCTAGTGCGGTCGTGTTACCCCCCTCCTGCACCTTACCGCTACCCGCTCTCGCCCTTGAGTGTCAGGGAAATGGCCAAAACAGAGATTTGAACAAATCTCTAAGGGATATGACCAAATCACGCAGGATGTGAAAATGGCTATTCCATTTTATCATTTGCCTAGAAAAATCAGTCATTAGATCAAATCACTTAATCTTTTTAGTGAAATGACGAAATCAGCCAAAAAAGGCAACTCGTTTTTTTTTCATTTCACCGGAATTGTTCAGTGATTTGATAAAAGGTGCAGGAGGGGGGTAACACGACCGCACTAGCGACTTAATCTGTACTAGAGTTGAGATTTTTATCATTTCACTAAACTTGTCTAGTGAAATGGTAAAACGAGTTGGCTTTGCGAGTTAGTTTCGTCAACTCACTGACGCGGTTCAGGGATTTTGTCAAATCACTAAACAAATCTAGTGAAATGAAAAAACGAGTTGCCTTTTTTGGCCGATTTCGTCATTTCACTAAACAGACTCAGGGATTTGATCAAATGACTGATTTTTTCTAGGCAAATGATAAAATGGATTCGCCATTTTAACATCCTGCGTGATTTGATCATATCCCTTAGAGATTTGTTCAAATCTCTGTTTTGGCCATTTCCCTGCGACATATACATTTTTAAAGGGTCTGCAACGCCTGTGACAGTCTTGGAGTTGTAAGCGTGACAACTTACAAGGCAGGCTGTAAGACTGTAACGCCGCGGTCTGGGCACCAGCGGGCAGCGGGGCGACGAGCGGCTGCCCATACATTGACGTCTCTCGAATGTTTGAACTGCCGCTCGACGCCCCGTTGCCCGCTGACAATTGGCATCCAGTCCTCGACCTTAGCTACGTGGTTGATAGCTAATGTGTTAGCAAATGCGCTAGAGATTTTCTCTAGTTTTGCTATCGGTATTGCCTGATGATAGTAATGGTAACAACTCTATGTATTCGCGTGCCAAGCCTTCCCAGATGCAAAGTACCCATCACAGTCATTATCATTTAATTATAGTAGTTACTGCGAGAGAAATGTCTTAGAAGAATTATACGTTTATCGTAATTATTTCTGAAACGGGACCAAGATAATGAGTTACACTTGTATTAACAGCGTAATAACACTAACAGTACTATTTACATTTTAGTAACGAGTATCCAATTATAAAACTTCGTTAGTCGGTCTGTTACTTTTTCACGCATAAACTACTGAACCAATTGTGATAAAATTTGGCATGTTGAAAACTTTAATAATTTAATATTACGGCTATTTAATTTGTATAGGAGAAAATTACACAGAGCTAAACCCACGCAGGCGGAGCAGCGGGCACAGCTAGTCTAAACCAAGTAATATTATAAAGAGTCTGTGAGACTGTAGCGTTTGTAAATTTGTATGTAATGGGTAATCTCTTGAACCGCTTATCGGATATAAAAAAAATCTTTCATCTGCGTGTGGAGTTTCTGGATGGTTATAAGCTATACTTATAGGATTTGCCTGCGTTCTTTGCAATATGCGGGCAGTTAGTAATTATAATTACTTTATTTGAATGCTATCAAACTGTGTTTTTTTTTTAATAATGAGATTACGTTAACATTATAGGTGCAAGCAAAAGCTAAAACCATTACATATATTATAAGAGTTTCTGTCCTATGATCCTATGAATCATAATAATAATACCACATTCCGTATCGCACTTACAATTTCACGGAATCGTTTACATTCCTAGAGTTATATTTGTTATACTTAGGTATAACTTCACCAATGATTTTTTTCTATATTTTCCTTACCCTAACCCTAAACTAAACTTGAAAGTGTATCTTTAAATGCACAGTTTTTGTCACATTTTTGCATTTTTTTGTGGAACAATTTTTCGCGATCTTTACAGTACAACAGAGCACGATTTTTTAAATGTTTGCCAAGTATAGGGAACGACATTTTAATCAACTCACTCCAATCGTATCAATTAGGGTAAACGTGAAGTTTTGTTTCATCTATTTGGACCGCGGTCGCGCGAAAGCTGGCTCGTGCCTCAAACTAGCCACAATTTCTAATGACTTGGCCCGTATTTTTACAGTTAAAAGCCAGTCCCGTTCTGTAATTTCTTGTGAAGCGTAATGACAATTTTTTTCGTAAAAACTGCATATTTTGTTGGATTAAGTTCCGTTCTTTTCCTCTACGTCACGTGCATAATGTGCTCAAGGTCACTTAAAATATAGATCATGAAGTGGTTTACAATTTGGCTATGATTCCCACTCGGATTCATTATTTTTATTTATTTGGGAAATTATATTTAACCTTAAATTAATTTTTGCATGTGATTAATCTACCTACTTACTTGTATGCAGTTTTTCTATTCGTTTGTATTTACTTACACAATTGAATTTGGTTGCATATCAGCAGACGTGATTTTGAATCAGATGCTTAATTCACTATATTCCTTTGAGTTTCTAATCTATTTTTTAAAGAGGAGATAGGATCTATTATATTGCAGGTTTGTAAGTTTGTAATGTCCGGAACCCCCTATCCGATTTAATTTTGTTTCACCTGTGTATAGAAATACTTTCTGGATAGACATTTAGTCCCATCGCTCTTAAAAACGCGGGCGGAACCGCGTGGGCAGTTAATATCTTATAAAGTATTGGCATATTTTCCCTTCGTCATCAATACCTTTCGTAATAAACCAACAGGTTGTCGACTCAGGTGTCTCTGCAACTTTCCCTCCGTCATCTCGACAAGACGTGAGTGACCTGCCCTCAAAAGAAAGACTCGATTCATCAAGACATGGTGGCACTATTCGACATGCGCCAAGCTGTTCAGATAGCAGACAATTGTTAACATATGTACCTACGAAAGCTTTTACACAGTCGATAAATGCAGGTTCGTTAGAGTTAGTCATCAATATTGTCAACAGTAAAATGATCCTCATAGTTACTATTTTGTCGGATCAGGTTTAGAAACCGAGAACGCCCGCACTGAGTAAAACCGGCCAAGTTTCGTACTTTTCATATTATTTATTTATTTATTTATTTATTTTATTGGTATTCAGGATAACAACAGCCGTAAATATAATTAAAACATATTAACGCTTACATAAAATAAGGCCTATAACAGTCATCCATTGAATTACTTAGGTAACGATAAAAGTTAACAAAAATAAGAAAACCATGAGAATGTACAATACACACAAATGCTCGATACGCTAGAAGTTCTAAGTACATACCGGTATTCAGTGCAATATGTAGGTATCAAAGCTATTACCAATTAGATATGTTTAAAAACAGTGCCTTAATTAGGCAGACGGCACCTTTAAGCTACGTAATTACGTCGTCCCCAAAGGTAAAAAAATAACGAAACAATATAAAATACAAGGGCACACTTAACCCTTAACAATAAGTGTTCACATATTTCTGGTCACTTTGTCAGGAACAACAAGAAGCAGTCTGAAGTACGTCTTCCTTTGGTATAATCGATTTTTAGGGTTCCATACTAAAAGGGTGGAATTGGAAGTTCCAATATTGCCTACTTGGCATTACCTATAATTGTACAGTCGAGTTGGAAAATAAGTTTGGAACCAAATTATTAGACTACGCTGTCTCATATGGCTTGCGTTGGGCTGCAGTTGTATTGTATAAATTTGTATAGGAGAAAGTTGTTATGGACGCATTCAACATTAATCTTTTATGCTTGAGTCTTCACTTATATGTCCGTACAATTCTATGGTTAAATAAGTAGGTAGTAGGTACTATACCTATCAAAAGAAATTAGAATCTCAATAATAAAACCGTTATCATATTTTTTTCGTAAGTTTAATTCATAAGTCATAAAAATGTTTGTGTAATTATATTGAACACTTACAAACATTTGTTTTTAATGATCCATTTACATATCATATTGATGGCTAAAAGAATAAAATTTGTACCAACAAACCTAATAATGTAAACCTACATGCCATGTACATGTGTCTTGACGAACTTAAATTGAATTCAAATTGAGGCGAATTCAAATTTAGGCGAACTATTTAACACCAAATACTAAACTTAAAAAATGGAATCTAAAAATCCCCAAACCGTACCCATTCCGTTATACTTTGAATAATTTTCATTGCCAGGCCAATTATATTTTAATTACGGAGCCTAAAAATTGTTTTAGTTCAGTTAATTTGTAGCGCATGAAACTAGGTGGCGGTAGTTACTTATTCATGAACTTACTGGACTTGGCTGCGCACTAAGCGCACCCAGTTGGAAAACACGAGCTTTCAGCAATACGCGTAAACAAGTCGGGAAATTTTAGAAGTATTTAAGTCTGCACCCAGTGGAAAACATTTTCCTTTTTTATTTGGTCGTGCCAAAAAGTGCTGTCAAATAAACAAATCTATCAAATGTGTGTTTAGAAAGATGGCATCTAAAACTATCAAGTATACAATTTAAATTATTCAAAGCAATAAATAAGCCAATTTGTTAAAAAAAAAACTAACTTTATAGTAGCAAAAATCATCTATAAAAACATATTTCTGCGTATCAAAATTTCGATTCTATCAGCTTTATAGATGGCGTATAAAACTCTAGGTACTTTCATGGAGATGTAATGATCTTCTCATAGTAACTGTATATTTAGTACCAACAAGTTTTGACGTTTCCGCCTGTCAAAGTAATATAATCAGATTTTAAGGGACGTAACTTACGATTACCGACGGTTTAAACCGGCCGTCACTGAGTCCAGCCAGCCTTTTTAATAGAAAGAGAGAGTCACTGCATTTGACGTGATCTAATAAAGGCTATTTTCACGGCACGTTTTTTTCTTTGACTGCATTCTTTCCTTTCATTTGAGCTTTTTCTTTCTTTCTATTTAAGCACAACAAGGTTACCTAAAGTATCGGCATGGTGACTGTATTAGGAAAGGTAATGGTGACTTCATTTGAGTGGGCTATCGTCAAACACAACTCTATGATAGAGGTAATTCTGGAGGACACCTGGAGATGGATCTACATTCAATGTAAGCCCTGTCCCTGTCTCGAGAACGTAAAACTCCTATTTATTCAGTATGCTCGAGTTCAGTATGTACTAGCTAGCATGCTCGAGTTTATGTCGGATATAAAGCATTTTGGCCCGTTCTTATATACTTGCTAGTAAATAGACGCATGCTTCAGTTATGTTATGATCGACAAAAATACGTCCAAACTAGCTTAGGCAGACGGCATTAGATACTTAATGCCTACGGATCTTTTTGTGATAAGGTATTATAAAGAATATAACGTATCTTTTTAGTATTAGTAAGTAAGTGTGCGTGGACCCCAAGCCCATTCTTAATACAAAATGAATACCGGCAAAGGAGGAATAACCTAAAACTATTAGTTAATGGTAGACATACGAGTAGGTACCAACCTAATGGTTTCAGTTTATTATGTAAAGTTGTAGGTACGCTTCCTAAGGAATTATTACTATAAATCTTACTAGCTTCTGCCCGCGACTTTGTCCGCGTTCTCTCTCTTTACTATCGTACTTCTTTACAAACTTTCAGCACTCATTATCCCGCCTTAGGGGATGAATTCCAGAATTAAACAAACGGACTATACCAAATTTCATCTTAAACGGTTCAGTGGTTTAATAGTGAAAAGGTACTGTGTCATGTTTATACATTTAAAACTAAGAAAATAGTAAACAACAAAAATAGTCAAACCGGTCCGGTGTTTCATAGTAAGCCTTGTATTAGGTGGACTTATTTTAGTAGCATGGATAATATCGGTATTGATCATTATTATCATTATGCTTGGATGACTATTTTACAGTTACTCAATCCATTTGACAGTCAAGAAATGAAACGACAAAATAAATAGAAAATTGTTTACTAATCGATCTTCAAATTACGTTCCCTACAACTATCTTATTATTTCGCTCTTCAGTGGCGCCACTGTCCTTGTATTGCGGTGCTTTTAGTATGTAATATGTTAGTTCCATATTTATCCGTAGATCCGTTGCGCATGAGTGTGGTAACTGTGGACACTAAAGTTGTGAACTTAACTTGTTGGTAAATTAAATGAAGGTTTCCTTGTAGTTGAGTGCGGTTGTGTGGTCAATGTTAAATATTTTGTGGTTAAATGTTAGAATAAAATATACGAAGATTGGTTTTTGTATCATACAAAAAAACAGTGGATGATGTGAGTAATTATATGTTTGTTTTTAAAGGGTAGAATAGAAACGTGCACATGTACTATTGATCTGGCGTGCTCTTAAAATTAAGAACTTTGGGCATGGTATAAGAACTTGGCTAATATGTTTACGTTTTTGTTTTTGGTGGGTCACAATTTACCAAGCCATAAAGTTGGTAGAAACTAAAAATGTAATTAAGGTTGCAAATTGCACAGTATGTTATCACCATCAGATGTAGGCGTCACTGTCAGCCGCAGATGTATCTTAGAGCATCTACACGGACAAAGTACCTATAGGTATTGTCTGGACAATAGCGCAACACGTCGCAGTAGTTGTGTGTTTTGTAGTTATTAATAAGTTTATATTGATATGTATGTTAGTCTATAAGGTATTTGTAATATGAGCCTTGTTGCCTGATTTAAATAAATAAAATATAGCTTTGTAATGGAGGCAGACTTGCGATTTAATCTTGACAAAATCTTAGTAAATATTACATTAAACGTATGCATGAAGCAGAGCTGGGGCCCTAGTAGGTCTGTAGATAAATAGCCCGATGATATAAATGATAGAATAGCCCAATGGTAATTTTAATGAGGCTTGTGTTATGGGTACCCGATTCAAACACAGATGTTTTCCATCATCCAAAACTTTGTTTCTGACATTTATTCATGCACATCTCACAAATATTTATTTGTCCTTGCCGAGATTTGAACCCCAGGAGGACGGGTCAGCTTTTCAGTTAGGGTCACTACAACTATTTACTACTACGACGATTCTAAACCGGTAGTTTTGGATTAATCAATTCCCCACCTTAGTCAGTCATCGATACATATTCATGATGACCTCATCATCGTAGGTACCTTTATAATGTTCCGTCAAAACCAGTATTTTAGGTTAACCGCGACTCGTGAAGTTCCCAAATGATATACTTAACAGTGATTTACATTAAGTGAAAGTTGAATGCTATCGCTATCGCCGCGCTGTCACAATGTGTGAAGAATGTGTCGATCCTCTTTTGTTTTTGTTTGTAAAACTATGGCTGTTTCTGAGTAAGAATACATTTAATTTTTATAGCGGTAGTAATTAGTCACGGTTTCTTATGTACTACCGTGGCGGGGGTACGGTAATACGGTTACAGCTTATCTCCAGGTATACCTACAATAAATCAATACTTCTATTTATAGGTATAATGTTATGAAACCTGACCTGGTGAAGGTCGCGGGCGTCCGCTGGATGCGGGTGGCGCAGGACCGGTCATGGTGGCACTCTTTTGGGGACGCCTATGTCCAGCAGTGGACGTCTTTCGGCTTATACGAGTATGATGATGATGAATGTTATGAAAAGGAAGTCTGTGTGATTCTAGCTTTGAAAATGTAAGTTTGTATGTAATGGGTAACATCCGGAACAACTCAACCGATTTCAAAAATTCCTTCACCTGCTTGTAGAATAGCCTTTCTAAATGGTTTTAGGCTGTTTGTTATCCGGCTGGTTTGCCTGCGATCTTTGCAATACGCGGGCGTAAGTAGTAACATTATAAAGAAGAAGTTTTTGAGATTTTAGCTTTATAAGTTTACTAGCTTCTGCCCGCGACTCCGTTCGCGTGGAACTCGTTTATATAGCAGCTCCATACAAACTTTTACACCCCATTTCACCCCCTTAGGGGATGATTACGGGGATAAAAACTATCCTATGTTACTCTTCATCTCTTCAACTATCTCCACTTAAAAAATCACGTCAATTCGTCGCTCCGTTTTGCAGTGAAAGACGAACAAACATACAAACAAACAAACACATACACTTTCGCATTTATAATATTAGTATGAAGTATGATAATATTAGTATGGATATTGTATGTAAGGGATCTCCGGAACCAATTGTCCGATATCCAAAAACCTTTCACCAATAAGTATATAGAATCCCTTAGGCGAAAATCCACTCATAGCAGATTTGTTGGACCCGTCGGCGGTGGTCAAGCGACTTAAAAGGGACCACCTTATTAGATGGGTAGAGGTGGCGCTGGCCACCCCACCAGAACAAGCTATTTTTCTCACAGCGAATTCACTGCAAATTCGCCAAAAAAAAGAAGAAAAAAAGTATAGGTATGGAATGGCGTAGTACTCTAAATCCGGCGTCTCCGGCCGGGTTCACTTTAATAGGTAGGTACAGTCGAGTTCTCCAATATCTATACAGACAACCTTTCAACAATATCTACACATTTGTCTTATGTCAGTAACAACAAAGTCTCTGTATATATATTTTTGAAAGGTTGTCTGTGTAGATATTGGAGAACGCGACTGTACGTGGGCGGAGACGTGCAGGTAGCTTATATCTAATATTTATGGAAATGTGAGTTTCTAGGTCGTTAACTCTGTTCTAATTAGTTATTTGATTAAGAGTGGTGATTAAAATGTAGTATGAATGCTTGTAACACCAAATTACTGTTATCTGTATGTAAGTACTCGTAAGTACCTATTTATAATAATATCCGTCTAATCCATCGATCAATGTAGGTTTTATAATTTTTATTTAATTGCGCATTAGCTTCATAACTCGTTCATTATCATACTATCTATTTCACAAAAGGAAAACTGATTTTCAGCTGTTGCCCTGGAGAAAGAAATATAGTTATAAATTATTAACTATACCGCCGCAATAAATACTTAGTTTCAGGAAATTTTATAAAAACGTTTCAAAAACAGGCGAAGTTAAGGTGTTTTACGGTATGCCGCGAAATGTTTATCCTATCCCAATTTTCACACAGTAGGTTTGTTAAACGGGGCTTTATGTCGCGACAAATAAATATAATTATCAGCGATCGAGAGTACCTAATAATAGTCAAAAGGACGCCCTTTAATTGTCTTGGCGGGAGCACTGCCGTGCATCCAGATATATTTATTTCAGTGACAGATCAAAAGAGTTTTTGTCTCCAATTTTGACTAGTCATTGTAGTAAAACGCAACACGTTTGCATTTAATTAATCAATAGGTCACTTTACGACATTAATTACGATTCTATTCAAACAATGACAAGTGATGAAATGTATTTTGTAATTAACTAATTGTTAGTCTATGCACGTTCAGTGAGCGTCTGTATTTCGTTGTCTATGATCGTAAATATTGTCTATGGGTAGGGTAGATTTTGTGGCTGAAATGTGTGATTGTAAAATAAAAACGGTTTGTAGCGGCATTGATCCTTATGTGGGGGGAAATGTTACAGTTCACATAGGTACGTGCGTATCATCTAATATAGATAATAATATTAAAAAGAGCTAAAGTCTGTACCTTGTCAAATACCCCATTTACGTGAGCGTACACGCGGTTTTAATGTAATGCGGGCCGAATTATTTTATAAAATTACTTAGTAGGTAGGTAGTTACTTTTACAAGTCTTTCAAGTTGAAGCTGACAACACTGAGGCGCTTTGGCCAATGACGAGCAGCGAACAGTGTTACCGGTTTAGACTGAACTTGTGACTTAGTTTTTTAAATGGGCTCCTGAGGCTAATTTCACGAAGGCTTGTAACTTGTAATATAAGCAAGGCTTTGCTTCACGAATCTACAAGTCACAAGCGGAAGTCTCTTTCTATAAAAAGGTATTGAAAAGAGACTTCCGTTTGTAATTTGTAACTTTTAGCTTCGTGAAACGGGCGCCAAGTCTCTTTTCAAATAAAAGGAGCGGAAAAGAGGCTTGTGAAATGGGCCCCTGTCACAGTGAATGAAGCAGATTATGTTCTAACGAATTCACCCTTGTTCCAGACATGATCGTCGCGGAAGCTTGGAGGTCGAGCTACCTGTTCTGGGTGTTCCCGCTCCTCATCGTGCTCGTGATCCTAGCTGTTCTGGGCGTCTTCACTGTTCTCCTGGGCATCAGGTACCTGTGACATTCATAGCGTGTCCACGCACATATCATGGGACGCCGTAGCCGCGCCACGCTTTATCGGCTCCAGGCCGAAGACATTCCTAATGCGTTGCTTGAGCACATGGCATGTCATCGGCGCCCCACGTTTGTTATCGGCTGCAGACCGGGACATTCACGAGGCTTTGTCCACGCACGCATCTTGGGACGCCGTGGGCGCTCCACGCTCTATCAGGTTCCAGAAACCAGGACTTGGATTAGGTACTAAAAGAGCTTGAGAAGCTGAAGTCACTAAACCCCAACCAACCCCTTGTGCTATTTGCTCCAAAAAGGACAGCAATAACCAAATCCCCGAGTTAGCACAGGAACTGACACGGCCACTGTGGAGTTTTTAGTAATGCCTAATCCGCAGTGTCTTCCAAATGCTGGATGAAAAGAGATAATTCATCATGTGCCTTGTACTGCCTTGAAAGGAATAATTCGAGTTTTAATCTTATGCTAGATTTCGCTACTGGGCACTAGAAGAGATTTATTTATTTAACAAAGTAGTAGGTACTTGGACAAAATTCTAGACTAAACAACTTACCAAATCCTCATTTCCAGGCTATACGCGCAATTCACCTGTGGCCGCTACCGCAACAAGGCCAGGATGGACGGCAAGACAGTGATCGTGACTGGCTGCACGAGCGGCATCGGCCGGGAAACGGCTCGGGAGCTAGCCAAGCGGGGCGCCACTGTCATCATGGCGTGCCGGAATGTTGAGGCGGCGGAGAAGGTCAAAGGTGAGGCTTCAAGGTTTCCCGATGAAGTGCCAGTGTCATACTGGATTTAGGTCTCGGGAGTTGGCGAAGGCGAGCGCCACTGTCATCATGGCGTGCCGGAATGTTGAGGCTGCGGAGAAGTCAAAGGTGAGGCTTCAAGGTTTCCCGATGAAGTGCCAGTGTCATACTGGATTTAGGTCTCGGGAGTTGGCGAAGGCGAGCGCCACTGTCATCATGGCGAGCCGGAATGTTGAGGCGGCGGAGAAGGTCAAAGGTGAGGCTTCAAGGTTTCCCGATGAAGTGCCAGTGTCATACTGGATTTAGGTCTCGGGAGTTGGCGAAGGCGAGCGCCACTGTTATCATGGCGTGCCGGAATGTTGAGGCTGCGGAGAAGGTTAAAGGTGAGTCTTCCAGGTTTTCCGAAGCAGCGACTGTGTCATACCGGATTTAGGTCTCGGGAGCTTGCTAAGCGGAGGGCTACTGTCACCATGGCGTGACGGAACGGAACATTGAGGCGACGGAGACGGTTAAAGGTGAAGCTTTTCCAAAGCTTATCACCCTGTAATCGCCCTGTCGTGATATGCTGTAATAGTCCGGTCGTCCACGAGCTCGATGGGACGACATGAGAAAGACCGCGGGTCACTCCGTGAGGCTAGCACGGGACCGGATGAGTGAGGAGTCCTCTTGGGCTTTTGCTCAGCAGTAGGCTATTATCTACCTACTGGTTGCTTGTTCCATAGGATATAGGTGTTTTATAATTCTAACAAGGCTTATGTTAGGCATAGGGTTTATGCATACGATATAGTTTTATCCATTACATTCACTGTGGATTGTGGGATCACCTGGAAGGTCTCAGAAAACAAATCGAATGTAACAAGCAGAGCCCGTAATTTTCATGCCGATGACATCAATTTGACGTCACGCTGCATATAGGATGACCCCAAATAGTTTTATTGTAATTATTAATCATTAGTCGTCAACCATTTTAATCATGTACAAATTACTTCAAAAGTAATCTATTCACCACGTGGAACAATTAATAGGTACCTACTTAATACGTGAAACGTAAATTAAACTATTTGTTTTGTTTTTATACATACATTTTATTAAACGGTATTGTTACCACATTTCAATAATTACGTAGAAAACAGAATTCCTTCAAGTAGGTACCTATTAATTATTCCACGTGTGAATAGATTACTTTTGAAGTAATTTGTACATGATTAAAATGATTGACGACTAATGATTAATAATTACAATAAAACTATTTGGGATCATTCTATATGCAGCGTGACGTCAAATTGATGTCATCGGCATGAAAATTACGGGCTCTGGTAACAAGAATGATGAGTTCCCTAAGATAACTTTTGAAACCAGTGGTATGATGATGATGATGATGATGATGGTGATGAAACTGGCAACAATGAGGTGCTCGACCAATAACGATAGGCCATTTGACGAAAGAAACAAATAGCCTATAAGCTAATGAACCTAATTTATTTACGTCTAGGTAGCACAAATGTGTTTCTAATATATATACATATACAGAGCAGCAATGACGCGTAGCTTCAGTGTCGGAGAGGCAACCGGATGGCTCGCGGTATTTGAGCTCCCGAAGCGATGTGGAACCACCCTGTGCAACCCGAACCGAGCCAACGTGGACTGGGGCAAAATAGAAAAAAAAAACTGTTAGCCGATTGACACAGCAGTTGCCTAAAAGTGTGTACGCTGTTTATATAATGAAATGCTGGTGTAAATCGAACCCTGAATAACTGCCGACAATTTATATTTTCATCTCCCCCTCTAATTTCCGCCCCAGTCCAAGTTGGCTCAGTTCGGGTTGCCAAGGGAGGTTCCACAACGCTTACGCGGCACGCTAACTAATAGACATGTGTAAGTAATGCGCGTAATATCACAAATGAGATATCTCTCGAACGCGTGATGTTACATTACGCATCACTTCGAGAAATCGAGCATCACTCCAAACTCACTCGAAATAACATTGCCCGAGCCGCGAGCGCGAGCGAGAGCGTCCGAATAGGTTGACGCGCCGATAGGAAAGGTCGGCACAAGTCTATACAGAGTGCGCGTAATGTGTAATGACATTGTGATGTTTGAAATGCCGTGATGCCATCATTGCTGTCCCGCTCGCACTCGCACTCTCGATGCTCGCCCGCTCTCGCTCTGCGTAGCGGTCGCATTTAAGTTGGTGATAGCTCCGCGCACGTTGCGTGCTGCCGCCTGGAGTGATGTGTGATGTGATATCTCAGTGTAATATTACGTTCTCGAAAAAGTGATGTGATATAGCATTACTTTTTGAAGCTCTGTTTCGCGTGTGCGTCAGAATGACTGACCAAAATGGCAGATCAATGTTAGACTACCATTAACATTCACTACCTATTTGCTACTATTTACTACCTATGTTGACATATTTGCTACCTAAGTTTAAAAAAATATATATATTTAATAAAGTGGGCAGTCATTCATTAGGATATATATTTTTTTAAACTTAGGTAGCAAATATGTCAACATAGGTAGTAAATAGTAGCAAATAGGTAGTGAATGTAAGAGCCTTATCACACTTGCGATTTCCAAGCGTATTTTGTATGAAGGCGATCACGCAGCGTGTTCGCCGCGACTGATAATTGTATAGAAAACACGCTCGCAAATCGCAAGTGTGATAAGGCTCTTAATGGTAGTCTAACATTGATCTGCCATTTTGGTCAGTCATTCTGACGCACACCTGTTTCGCGCATGTCTACTAACTAATAGAACGATATCTCATGGCCAGTGCAACACCACTGTCTATGAATGACCCACATTTTAGAGTTGCATCGAACTAAAACTATTCTTTTTTTTTTTCAGAGAATATCATCGATGCCACAAAGAACTCCAAAGTCGAAGTAAAGAAGCTGGACCTCAGTTCCTTCTCATCCATCCGCGCCTTCGCTGAAGACATCAAGAAGAACGTAGAGAAACTAGACGTTCTCATCCACAACGCTGGTTACGCTGAAACCTTCCAGAAGAACAAGTCCCAAGATGACATAGAGCTGACCATGGCGACAAATCATTATGGTCCTTTTCTGCTGACACATCTCCTCGTAGATTTGCTGAAGAAAAGCGCTCCATCTAGGATCATTGTCGTAGCCTCTTCCCTGTACCGCCTAGCGACGTTTAACCTTGAGAACCCTAATCCAACCACAACTCTGCCAGGCTATCTGTACTACGCTTCAAAGGAAGCCAACATCCTGTTCACAAGAGAGCTGGCGAGGCGTTTAGAAGGGACTGGAGTGACCGCCAACTGCCTGCATCCAGGCATGATTGACAGCGGAATCTGGAGGTCTGTCCCCGCCCCGTTCAGCTGGGTGCTTTGGGCTATCAACAAGTGCTTCTTCAAGACTCCTTTCCAAGGTTGCCAGACGTCGGTGATGTTGGCGGTGGATGAGCAGCTTGAGAAGGTCTCTGGGAAGTACTTCTCGGATTGCGCTGAGAGCGCGCTGTCGGCTTCTGCTACGGATCCGCAGAGGGCGAGGAAGCTTTGGGAGGTGTCCGAAAAGATGGTGAAGCTTGAGGAAAATGAACCGAGGATTTAAGAAGTTAAAATACATTAATAAATCTGATACGACACCGCGACTTGACACTGAACATAATCGATTCGCTTCGCCGATTATGGCGGTATATTGTCGCGGTTGGTAATGGTTTAAACTTTGGAGTTCATTGCAACGATTTAAAGCGAAAGGACAGTGGGCACTTTTGTTTTATATACTTATTAGCTTCTCAGGAGTTGGTCTCTCTACTTACAGCCTTAACTAACAAACACATGGCTTTTAATTTGCTGACTTCTCTGCTGTTTAAAAAGTCAATGAAAACAAGCGTCTCTTTGGCATATTATTCGTTATTGTTAAAATGCGTATTTCAAGATTAAAAAAAAAACTTCTGTGAAAATAGTAGTAAGGTAAGAGGCTCAACTAGGTAGGTTTACGTTTAAGTAGTATGTTAGCTATTCGACGAGTAAATTAGTCTTATTTTATTGACTTCTCAAAAAATATTAATATCTCCTCTGTATTCTAAGTGCTGATTTTCCTATAGTATATTACACACCTTGGGTGGTAATAGTAGGTAGGTTGACTCAACCTAGGGCGGCAAGAAAATTTATTTGACCGCAGGTATTTGACGCCTGGGCCGAAGGCGCAGAGCGATCAATATGCAATCTGAGGCTTTCTTTACTACCGCCCGTGCTGAGTATACATTTATATGTATCCCCTTGGCCAGGGATTCAGATTTTCCGCACGCATAGCGGGCTGTAATTGCCACTTTGCGGCTAGAGGTGACGTAAATAGATATTGAAAATCAGCCTTAGGATTTAGCTTATTTAAGGACTGTTTTAGACCTGAATAAAATATAATAGCTTCTGATATGGATTGAATCCAATGCGAGATATATTGCTTGAGTACAAAAGGTGATTTGTTATACTTCATTACATGAATACAGTGTACCTATACAAAATTCGAGATACTTCAACATTTCTTTGCTATATCTAGAGCAAAAAAACGGGTAGGTACACTGTTTGGAAATTCAATACAATGTACCTACCTATGCCCGCTTTTTTTGCTTAGTGTACTTTTGGAATAAATTGAAAATATATTATATTGGTAACTCCTGAAGAAATTTGACCCCCTCGGTACACTTTTTCATGTAATTCAGTATAATTACGCCAAGCTAATACGAATAAGGTGCTAATTTATTTAAAAAAAATATTTTATTTACATTAAGGTGTTTTTTTTTTGCAATAAACGTTTTAGTAAAAAGTTGTTACTTTATTTTTTAGCGTTATTTTACAATTATATTTCAACCTTGATCAAAAACTCGAGTTACGTTATACAAGGTGCTCGGCAAGTTCACGCGCTGTCTCGCGGCGAAATAGACTGTTTGTCTCTTTCTAATTAAACACTTAGAAAGAGATCGACGGTTAGTCTATCTCGCCTCGACACAGCGCGCGCGCAGTCTTGTCATAACCGTGCTAGAGGAATTCAAAGTGTTATAAATGTTACCCGTATGTTCCTGACCATGTATACAAAATAAAAATGTCAGGAAGCTGGAATACAATCAGCTTTTTTCGATTATATATATTTTTATCTTCTCTTCTAATAAAAAAAGATAACACTAACAAACGTTGCCAGCTCCTAAGGCATATTTAACTGGACAAGCAAAAATGTGTATAAAAAAACTAGGTCCACATGTAATTTTTTACTCCATACGACCTCATGAATACGTTAGAAACCGGATCAGCGCAGGATGGATGAAATGGCGACAGGTTACGGGAACAATCTTCGACGGCCATGCCCCTACTACCGAAGGGCAAAATTACATTGTAAATTTTGCCCGTCATGCAGGGATCGGAATGTTGGGTGGCAAAGATGACGGATCAAACAAGATTGCATGTAACGGAGATAAGAATGTTGAGCTGGATGTGTGGCGTGACGAGAACGGATCGAATAAGGAATGAGTATAATATAATATGAAGCTTGAAAATAGAACCCTACTGAAAATCTAAGAGCGAATCGCCTACGGTGGTGTGGACATGTTATGCGGAGGGATGATAGTCGTGTTACTAGAAGGGCATTGAGTGAATGTGGAGGGTTGTAAGAGAAGAGGTAGATCAAGAATAAAGTGGATGGGGTGCGTGAGACAATATGAATAGGAAGGAAGTGTGTGATGAGTTGACGGGCGATAGAGAGGTAATGATGAATACGCTGATAAAATTATTTGGTTTCATCTCACTTACTACGCAAGATAGTTGGAATAATAACAGGACACAACACTTTGAACAGACACCTATACAACTTAGGTATCACAGACAGCCCCATGTGCAGAGCGTGCATGGAAGCAGAAGAAACAACCAAACACATTCTACTGGACTGCAAGCAGGTAGAAGTATACAGAAAAAAGCACTTAGGGTCTCCGGACACACGACGGGACGCAGTCAGCAACACCAAGGCGCTCACAAACTTTCTGGAGGAGCTGGGGTGGTTAGAGTAGCGCTATCCCACCGATTCACACAAAATAGGCACACTTGATGTCGACTTTCGGAAAAACGCCCAGTATAACTAACTAACTTGGTTTCATCTTGAGCACCTTGTATAATTACAGAAATTGGAGAACTCATTGTTTCTTAAACTATATCATATATATCCAGTAAATATGCTATCCTACATTGTGCAATAAGTTACAAGCATCATAATTAAAGTAAATGGGTTAAAAATTATACATTATTATATAGATACAGTCTTGATACATGTAAGGCTAACTTAAAATGTAGGACATATGATAATTCATGATCATCTGTAACACATAAACCAAAGAGTAGACAGCAGTCGAGCCTTATACCGGTCAGAAAAAAATAAAGTCTCCTCGATTCGCGACATTTTTTAATTATTCCATAATCATACATATTTAGGTAATAATGATACGCTGAAACAGTAGTGTTTTAATTTAGCATGTTACCAAAATTGAAAACCGGTATTTTTGTAAGAAAAGCATACCGGTAGAGTCCATGACTTCACTACTTTGACGAATGTTTACTAGATTGATGAATGATCATTGACAATAACATTTTCAATGCACACCATTTTCTTTAGCATGGGTAGTAATAGTAACATATCATTTTTATTTCGTGTCATGGCAACTGCAATGAATTACCCATATTGCATAAATAAGTAAAGCGAGAAAAACTCTTAACCCATATAGTGTATCATTAAATGCAAATGTTGTGGTCACCTTTTTGCATTTATTTTAAGAATAACTTTGCTCCGTACAGCGTGAACAACGCTTAAACTCGCATTTTTTTGTCAAGTTTCGGTTAAGGTAGAATCAGACGGTTCACTTTTTCATCTTTTTTTTTCATTTTGCATTTTTCACTGAAAGTGACACGTCTGAACGAAAAGTGAAACAAAACATCAAAGAAAAAATTCACTTGAGTGAACATTCATTCAAGTGAACCGTCTGATTCTACCTTTAAAACCTGCAAGACATTGATATAACGGCTCGACCAGGACATTGCGTGAATTGCGGCGCGGCAAGCCTTTTATCTGTTCATTGCGCGGTCGAGACGCGGAACGCACTGTGGTTAGTTGGGAACACGCGCAATGGATTTGAAAAGCCGGTACCGCCGCCGCGCAATGTCGTGGCCGGACCGTAAGATTCAATTTCGCCTGACCTGCATACGTTTTTTTCTTTGACTATGTACACATAAAAACTACAGCATTAAAGTAGATCAGTTAAGTTCGTTAAAGATTAACGTATAGTCTATATAACATTTATCATTTATTTTTTTATTTATTTATTTATTTATTTTTTATTTTTTTTTTTATTTTTTTTTTTTTTATTTTTTTTTTTTTATTTTTTACATTTATTTTTTTTATTTTTTTATTTTTCTGATCTTTAGATCAGTCTATTAGATTGAATTGGTCTAAAAATGTATCATCAACACCCAATGCTGTTCCTAAACTCTCCCTGGGCCTCATTTCAGTCGTCTCAACATCATCACAAATTTGCTCAAAGAAATCACTGCCTTTCATTGAAAGCATACTGCAACTTGGACTTAATAAGTCCGGCAATAAGACCTTATTTGCTGTGAGCACGTCTACGTTTACCACATTGAAATTTTCCTTTTCTTCAACTATCGTTTTTATTTCGATGTCCTTTGCTTCTTGGGCTATTACATTGGCTTTTACCTTTTTAAATCTGTTTATTATTTTCTCTATAGAGCTCGTCTGTTTTATTGGTAAGGGTATTTTGCTTTTGGGCGTTTCCATAGCATCATCAATAGATTTTTTTGGACACATGGACGCTATACCAGACTCGACACTGTTATTGCCAATGTCTTTGCTCAAATGGTCAACGATTTTTGCTTTTGCTGGCGTTATTACTATAGTTGGTATAAGAAAGCTTGGAGATTCTTTAAAAACTGGCATTGGTATAAGTGCATCTGAGGTATGTTTTTCAAAACCCATGATAATTTGCTCTGGTGTGTCCTTCTGTAAAGCCATGATTCCAGAAACTTCTACAAGAGACGGACTGCCTTCCTGCATGATCGAAAGCTTTCTCGCCCTTTTAATGCATTTGTTTTCTCTGTTCTCTAAAAGGTTTGGTGATGAATGACATCGAAACAGCCCGTTTTCGCTTGAAGTGTTTGAAACGTTGAATGCAGCTTTAGAACTGTTTGAAACATTGAACAAACCACCTTTTTTGATAAGCATGTTTGGTCTATCTAGCTTGAACTTGTGTTTTTTGGTACTACTGGATTTCTTGTTAGTTGATAGTAATCTTTGTATCTGCTGCTTTGTAAAGCCAGAGGCACATTCAGCAATAGTCTCGTTGTTTCTCCCATGTAGTTGGGAAATAATGGACAAGTTATGCACTGTTGACGTTGAACTCTTGTCATAAGGGCCCAATATGAAATTCTTCAGGAAGTCATCTCTAGGTGCTTGGTAAATTAAGGATCTATTTTGGGGTTTCACAAAGGATGTTGTGTTAGTTCTCCGTAAATTGAACTGATGTCTATTTGCTCCAAGCGGTGTGAAGTCG
Source organism: Epinotia ramella (assembly GCA_947578815.1). Lineage (NCBI taxonomy): Eukaryota > Metazoa > Arthropoda > Insecta > Lepidoptera > Tortricidae > Epinotia > Epinotia ramella. The sequence continues at coordinate 3,601,455 of OX388221.1, forward strand.
AAGTATGTTTGGATGTCTCTCTTCATGGAAAGATCGGAGAGGTCTGGTAGTTGCGGTATTTCCGTGAGGTCCTTTACTGATATCGACTGGTTGAATGAAAGTGGTGATGGCTGAAAAGGAAAAAAAATGTGTCAGGGAGGCAGAATATTTAAATTTAAATGTGAGTTTGTCACCATAATCAATAGCATCCAAATAGGTGTATTATTATGTACTGAAGTCTTAATAAGTTTATGCATTCATGAAAACTTTTTTCATTGTATAAGATGGGTAGCTGTGTGCCGTGAATGTCCAATATGCGTATTATGTAGGTTTTGTGATGATACGAAACCTAGTAGCTGTCTGTGAAATTTGTGATGCCGGAGTCCTTCCTAAACTTATCTTGTCAGTATAGTAGTTTAGTTTTTCGGTAGTTTGGTCTAACCACGGTCTAGCACTGTAATTCCTATATTATAAATGCAAAAGTTTGGGTGTTTAGATGTTTGTTACTCAATCACTCTTAAACAGCTCAACCAATTAGGATACAATTTTGCACAATGATAGTTTATAGCCTAGATCCACGCAGACGAAGTCGCGGACGGAAGCTAGTTTGTAATAAATAAATAATCATTTTGGTTTATACTCACTTTACTACTTAGGAAAACAAGATATTGGAAATAGTTTCATAAGCCTTATGGGTGAAAATCAAAAAAATTGCACATAGTTAAGGCCTTAATCTAATCTATGCTTTAACTTTCTCATTTTAGTAACGACAATTACTCATACATTTTACATGGGTAATTGTCGTTAGATTAGATTAAGGCCTTAACTATTTATTTATTTAAACTTTATTGCACAAAAGAAAACTTATCGTACAAAAGGCGGACTTAATGCCATTCTCTACCAGTCAAACCTTAAGGCAAAGCCGAAAAGATTGTGGGGCAGTGCAAATAACAACTAAAAAAAAATAACATTACGGTATTCCTATATACAACATATATTTACACAAATACATATAGTTGCAATTTTTTTGATTTTCACCCTTATACACTATACACTTACTTTAAACAAGTTTAATCAAATATACACTTACTTCCAATCGACTTTCAGCATTGCTCAATCTGTCCGTCAAAGCTTTCATCGCTTCAACCATCTCGGAATAACTCTTATTGCTCTGCTGCAGATACTCATTAAACCGGTAAATTTCATCTCCTACCTGTTTGTTCTTCAAAACATAACTCACTGCCACTATGTAACCCCGAATAAGATTTGGGAAACTTAACCTATCGTTTTTCACTATATTTTTGAGTATATATTTCTGCTGACTATTGACTTTCTCGTATAAAGCTTTCGTACAAATTTCATCATTAGGGTTGTGTTCTACGATGAAAGAGTTTTTATCTGCCTCTCCAGTTTGCCGTTCTATTAATTCTTTTGTTAGTTCCATTGTTTTTGAGGCAGAATTAACTACGGGTGACATTTTGCAGTTCCATTCTTTTTCCAAGCCATCTAGATCAGAGTCAATATCTTCCAGCCATTGGTTGAAATACTGAGCAGGTTTATTGAAGTTTTTTATTCCAAGTATACTGATTTTTGTTGCCTCATCTATTGTATTATCCATTTCAAAGCTATCCACCAATTTCGCAACTTTTTCCTTAGGTTTTAACTGAGACAGTTTACCCTCCATCGAAGTAATGCCATTTCTAAACAACTCTGCTATTTTCTCGTATTTTTTCCTCTTTTCTAAGTAATTTGATAACTTTAGATATACTATTTTATTTTGTTTCTCAATTTCTTCCACTAAGCCTTCATTTTGAGATTTGTACTTTTCTGTGATTTCCGTGTAAAGTTTTTTCTGCTGGTCACTCTTCATGACAGACTTGAGGGTACACTGAACAGCCAATTGGGATAGTTGAAACATAAACAGAGTCACTTTATAACAAGCTGGGTTAACCAGATACGACGACATTACAGGAGATAGCAGTCCTTTACCACTGTAGTCTGCTATGAAACTTGAAAGTTCATTTCTATAAGCTCTTTCAGTCTTCGTGTCATACAAAGGCCAAGAAAGCGCTGAAGCTTTTCCCGGGTCGACAATGGAGACTAAATAATACGAAAGAGGATTGAACACATTCTGTGTAAGCTTCTCCAAAGCATCTTTGGTGAATTGCTTCAAATCGGAAGGCAAAGGATGCAGTTTGCTTATAGTGGAAACATTCAAAAATGTTTCTATTTTCATCGACCTTACGAGGTCCCGTTGCGCAGAAATAGCCATGTTCACACTTTCTAGTCACTAGCACTATTATTCCATGTTAGTTAAAAGGTACACTGCATTGGAAATCTGTGTTCTTAATTATGATTTACGTTTCATGGATCGAAACGAAATATGAGCGAAGTGACTCGAGTGAGCGAGAGATGCAAATATATTTCAAATGAATGTCAAACTTAACGTTAAAAGATAGCGTTCGTCTTGAACCCTAGGTTAATGGGGCATCCAGATTATGTGATTTAAACCCAATTTGTCAGCCCAACATGTCGAAGTCATAATTGGACGTAGCGTACAGACGTAACAACTGCAACAACAATTTCATTCAGTGTGGCCAGTTAATAGTAAGAAAGCGAAAATTGCCGCATTCAAACGGTACTGCAAAGCGGGCTGCAAGATTGTTACTAACCGATGAGATAGGGCAAGACAGCACGTCTAACATGGGACGGCCGCGACATACTCTCGATTTTTCTCGCACTATACCTCTTGTTCTAAGTGTTCTAATAAAAGAGAGACGGATATTGCGAGAAAAATCGAGAGAGCTCGCGCGCCGTCGCGTGATAGCCGTGCAGCACACAAAAATCGAGAGTATGTAACGGCCGTCTCATGATAGACGTGCTGTCTCACCCTATCTCATCGGTTAGTAACAATCTTGCAGTCCGCTTCGCAGGACCGTTTGAATGCGGCAATTTTCACATTCTTACTATTAACTAGCCACACTGAATGAAATCGTAGTTACGAAACACCGGTTTAAAAAAATGGACAAAATTACAGTGTAAAATATTAAAACAATATTCTTTAGTATATATTTTTTAATTTTCGTTTAATTTTATTTGAATGAATATTGTGAGAAAAAAAACACTTGGCAGATCATGCCAATTCCATGGTCCAAATTGTGATTTTCATGCAATTAGTCAGGAAAACTCGTTTGACGGTTGGATTGCAGCGCAACATGCATCCACACGATAGCAATTAGTCAGATTCTGATGAATTGGGGCTGACTAATCATGTAATTTATATGCCCCATCACACACGTCACGTTGGGTACACCCAATCATGACTTCGACATGTTGGTCTGACAAATTGGGGTAAAATCACATAATGTGGATACCCCATATGAAGTTGAAATTCTGCATCCTCTCTCCTTAAACTTGATCGCCCAAAAAAAAGCTGTTTTTATTTAAGCATCTATTTACTAAGTATCTACTAGTATTTTTAAATGTAAGGTAAAACTAGTTATATTAAATAATACGCTGGTTTATTCTGTAATAATGTATACGGATAGGATACAGAGATTTTTTTTTTTTTTCCGTAATTTGTGGCTTTTTGCTACTTAGGCACTTTGCCAATGTCAAGTGGGGTGGATACAGAGGGGCTACCGCGAAGTGAAAACGAACTTCGTTCGAGTATCTCCTTCTCTGTCGCTCGAACTGGCAAGTGCAACAGAGAGGGAGATACACGAACGAAATTTGTTTTCGTTTCGCGGTAGCCCCTCAGGAGATAGAGATGATACTTATGTCGACTATCTGCTCTGTTGACCTATCAGCTGTCATAAATGTCACCTGTCAGGCTGTCACTCGACGAAGTTCCGTTTCTCGGTACCATGTGTTGTCACATTTTCTTCCTCCAACATTTTGTTACTATCCGTATGCTATCTTTGTCTAACTGTCTTCATATGTAAGAGACAACATGTGGATGTGGTGTCTAGTTAAATGCGAGTGAGAATTAAATATTTGGCAAGCGGGTTGTAAAACGAGAAAAACATTGTCCGTTGTCGTGAAATTCCTTAAAACCCACATAAATTTCAATACATATCGTCTGTTTCTAAGCAGAAAGATCGCGTTATATTGGTGTGCCGGCTATTTGAATTGAATCGCTGAAAATGGAGGACGAAAATGAACAAGAATACAAACGTACAAAGGTAAAAAGTACCGGATTATTTCTATGTTTTTGTCTATCTAAAATAAACAATCAATGTGCATATAATACTACGATAAGACATCGTTCTATAGTCCTAAGAACTACTACTAAGTGAGCTCTGTCTACTACTCAAGGACTGAATTGGTCTTAAATGAACCTAGAACATTCCATCCAAGGCAAGTTCAAGTAGTAGATTCTGTACCACTTTATTATAATTTTGATTAAGTTTCCGAATTTTACATGAATACTAAACCTGGATTAAATTCTATTGCAATAAACTTTACTAATACTAGGTGCCCGGGAGGAATCCAAGTAATTCTACCAGCATATTTATGAAGTTGTAAGGACATAAAACAGACCCCGCTATCAGACATGCAAATTGGTAGCTTTGACAGCTACCAATTTGCACTTGACGTTCTTAGGGATGGGTAAAAAATATTTTGAAATACTAGCTATATGTCGATAATTACAGCTAATAAATATGTTTATTTCGAATTAAAGATACATCCATATTTGCTATATGTGGATAATTATTCTTTATTATATGCATATTATTGTTCTTAACCATAATGAGAGGTTAATTAAACATGTTTATTTTATAAAACAGGACTAATTACTGAATATGTGTTGAATATTTTTAACATTTATAAATAAAAATCTAAAGAAACCATTCACACATTCATTCTAAAGCACAAACCATTCATAAATAAATTAAACATTAAATAATTAATAAATATCTCTTTTATTTCCCATATCTTATCCCTATTCGAACTTACGCCAAATGTAAACTTTTGCCCATTACTTCTATCAAAGTAGAAAAGTCATTTTCTTTCAACTGCTTACAATCATCTGAACACGTCTCTAATGCCTGGACAATAGAGACTTGTTCAGATATTTGTTAGCACCTTGGCCGCTTCGATATATCTGATGGTGACTGTATAGTAAGAAAATATTTCGCAAACCCTCTGCACTGTTCTTAGATTATATTTTCCATTTTACAAATATGAAGTAGGCACATTCCCCTTCAAGAAGCTTCCTCGACCCCTCAGGGGGTCACGAGCCACAGGTTGCAAAACACTGATCTACCTTATTACTCTATTGACAGGAGCGCAGCCCTTCACCTGGCATCAAATCAACAGCCGTGGTCAAGTACACAGCCTTCCCTCGACCAGTGAGCTATGCTCGACTGCAGTGCAATACGGACTTGAACCTGCCGCCGTCCAACTGGGCCGCTATTGACTCATATGGACTCAAGCAGATACTGACGGGGACCACTCCATTGTCTAGGTAACTGGCTGTACATTCGTGTTCATAAATATCTCGGCAGACAACTGTTAGGTACACAGTGTTGCAGTGCAGTGCGGACTTGGACCTGCCACCGTCCAACTGGGCCGCTATTGACTCATATGGACTCAAGCAGATACTGACGGGGACCACTCCATTGTCTAGGTAACTGGCTGTATATTCGTGTTCATAAATATCTCAGCAGACAACTGTTAGGTACACAGTGTTCCCTCGGCTGGTGAGCTATGATCGACTGCAGTGCAGTGCGGACTTGAACTCGCCACCGCCCAACTGGGCTGCTATCGACTCATATGGACTCAAGCAGATACTGACGGAGATCTCTCCATTGTCTAGGTAACTGGCTGTACATTTGTGTTCATTAATATCTCGGCAGATAACTGTTAGGTACACAGTGTTCCCTCGGCTGGTGAGCTATGCTCGACTGCAGTGCAATGCGGACTTGAACCTGCCGCCGTCCAACTGGGCTGCTATCGACTCATATGGACTCAAGCAGATACTGACGGGAACCACTCCATTGTCTAGGTAACTGGCTGTACATTTGTGTTCATAAATATCTCGGCAGACAACTGTTAGGTACCTACGAACAAAAATAACATGGAAGCATTCTGTCCCCTCAATTCTAGCGCAACGAAAACTGTGCCGCTGTGGGCGGTCCTTACAAACTGTGCCGCATACGACTTCAGTTTGACTGGGATGTCAGTGAGTGACGGACATGACGGACAAGAACGCGATTACTAACAAAATACAAGATTTATTCTAATTTAAGATGCCCTCATGTGTTGTTAAGTGGTGCAAAAACCATTCCGACCATTCGAAGGAAAATGGCATCACTTTTCACGCGTAAGTAAACCGATAACTTCAGTAAAACCTTTAAAATATATGATCACTTTTTCTCTATAGGGATGATATTATGCCAAATGAAGTAAGTAGATTATTTTATTAGGTAACTTATTGGATTTTAATTGGAGATGGGCCGACTTACTGAATTTTAACACCTTAATTATAGGTAATGTATGTACATGACTTAACAATGAAATAAATGAAACGAAATGAAATGACTACGGATTTTGCCGACAGGCCAGTCGGCCGACTCGTGGGTTTTTGAATTGCCGATTAATCGGCCGACTGGTTGGCAGTGCCGATCGTAGGTTTTTAGTTAAGTTCGAGCACAATCGGAAACGTTTGTCGCGACGAACGCGATCCTCACACAAAACAGGTAAATGCTTGACTCAAACAGCCTTGATTTATTCAACTGGCAACTCAAAAAGAACATTTGAAGGTTTAACGAATCTTGTCTTAACGGTAGGAGGAGAAGTTTTAATTTCCCAACGGAACAATGTTCGCGTGGCGGGAGACTCCAGAATTTCCAGAATCCAATAAGTAGCCTAGCAGGAAAACTGCAAGGACGGAGTAAGTACGAGAATAGAATCGAAAAGAAGACCGCCGGGGATCCCGGTGAGTGTCTTATGTGTATTATTAGAAAGATGAGTTGAGAGATGAAGGGATATTCCAGTAAGTGGAATATACAGAATAGAAATAGCCAAGAATATGCCAAATGGTTATGAGAGGAAAGGGCCGGGTTATAAGGGGAGTTGTGGAGACCCGCGGCGGGAAAAGAATTCCTGCCAATACGTAAGAATAGAAAGAAATCAGAATAGAATCAGTATCGTGATTAGAATGAGAATATAGAGAAATCACTTCACCTCTCACTCGTGTATCGTATATATTGCAGGTACACTTTACAATGTAAAGTGTACATGTCAGAACTCTTGTCGTTATGTCTTAATAGAACTCGGGCAATGTCTGAGGTTAGAGATGTACAATGTATAGACGTCACGACAAATTGGTGGAGGAGCTGAGTGAACACCTTAAGAATAAGTAGGCGAAGCGTGCTCGGCAATATGCAACTTTTTCTTTGCTCGGGAGGCTCCGTAGTAGAACGGTAAGGAAACTCACAGTACGGTGGAGACCTAGAAACTCACAGTTCGGTGGAGACCTAGAAACTCACAGTACGGTGGAGACCTAGAAACTCACAGTACGGAGGAGACCTAGAAACTCACAGTACGGTGGAGACCTAGAAACTCACAGTTCGGTGGAGACCTAGAAACTCACAGTACGGTGGAGACCTAGAAACTCACAGTACGGTGGAGACCTAGAAACTCACAGTTCGGTGGAGACCTAGAAACTCACAGTTCGGTGGAGACCTAGAAACTCACAGTACGGTGGAGACCTAGAAACTCACAGACGGTGGAGACCTAGAAACTCACAGTTCGGTGGAGACCTAGAAACTCACAGTACGGTGGAGACCTAGAAACTCACAGTACGGTGGAGACCAAGAAACTCACAGTTCGGTGGAGACCTAGAAACTCACAGTACGGTGGAGACCTAGAAACTCACAGTTCGGTGGAGACCAAGAAACTCACAGTTCGGTGGAGACCTAGAAACTCACAGTTCGGTGGAGACCAAGAAACTCACAGTTCGGTGGAGACCTAGAAACTCACAGTACGGTGGAGACCAAGAAACTCACAGTTCGGTGGAGACCTAGAAACTCACAGTTCGGTGGAGACCTAGAAACTCACAGTACGGTGGAGACCAAGAAACTCACAGTTCGGTGGAGACCTAGAAACTCACAGTTCGGTGGAGACCAAGAAACTCACAGTTCGGTGGAGACCTAGAAACTCACAGTTCGGTGGAGACCTAGAAACTCACAGTACGGTGGAGACCAAGAAACTCACAGTTCGGTGGAGACCTAGAAACTCACAGTTCGGTGGAGACCAAGAAACTCACAGTTCGGTGGAGACCTAGAAACTCACAGTTCGGTGGAGACCTAGAAACTCACAGTTCGGTAGAAATCTAGAAACTCACAGTACGGTAAGAAACTCAGTTCGGTGGAGACCAAGAAACTCACAGTTCGGTGGAGACCTAGAAACTCACAGTTCGGTGGAGACCAATAAACTCACAGTTCGGTGGAGACCTAGAAACTCACAGTTCGGTGGAGACCAAGAAACTCACAGTTCGGTGGAGACCTAGAAACTCACAGTTCGGTGGAAACCTAGAAACTCACAGTTCGGTGGAGACCTAGAAACTCGCAAAATATTACTAGAACAGACGACATTTCATTGAGATGTTGTCATTGCAGGTATGAGAAAGAAGTAGGCCCAGGCTAGGAATCCTAGGTTGGGCTTGTGTGAATAGAATAGATATAAAAGTATTTTTTAATTTTAATTGTTACAGTTATTAAAAGGAAATCTGTTTATTACTAATTAAGAAGTCGATAAGTATTCGCATAATATTATATTAAGGTTCTGGGGCCGTAAATAAAGCTGTAACATTATAACATAATCACGTTCCTTTCAGTAGAATGTTGTTGCTGTATCGCGGTAATGGCGCTAGTGTCGCGGCAATCGGATAGTGTGTAGGGGTTTTTAAGGTTTACAGTTAGCTGATAGAAAAACGCCTCAGACTGGGTAGGCTGGCATCAGTGCATTATCTCTGGTAAGTCTGTTCTCGTTACAACAAAATTTTCATGGCGCGAACAGGGTTGTATCTCATTGGTCAGTTTACTGAGTGGACTTTTTCCTATTTGTTGAAAGGATAGTTAAGAAATAGAAGATGATTGCGGTAAGCGAGAACCTAATAAAGCGCGAGCAGTGGTAATATTATGTTATTTATGTTATGATATGAAGTTGAAGATCAAAGTTTAGTGCTGTTTAGTGTTTTCTCTCTTCTCTCTGTCGCTCGAATATATAAGATACTACAAGTAGGATAAAGATAGAACGAGTGGAAGTTAGAGAACTTAGAAACGAAAGACAATGTTGACAATATACATAGGCAAACGAGACAGCGGAATTTTCTATTTTAAATTTACTAAGCGTTATTTCGATATTTTCGATGTGCTTGTGTTTACTTAAATGGACGGATTTATCCTTTAAATTATTAAGTAGTGTAAAAGTGACCATCAGTGAAAGTTTCATTTAGTGGGTAAATCAATATTGTGAAAGAATCAAGTAAGTTTTATGTACAATTTGCATTCTATAAAACTTTTGTTACGCCATTTTTGAAGTAAATTTCCCGTTGATTTTGTACAAAGCAATATTATTGCTAGAAGAAAACCGGCGAACTTGTAAGTTTGTGTCGAAAGAAAAGTAATTACGACGTTAATGTACAGCACTTTCGAGTGTTTTTACTTAACTTAAAGTTTAGACGCCGGTACTGTCGGTTGTCCATTCTTGACCTTTGTTGCAATGCAATAGAGGGTGAGGGTTGACGGTTGGCGTTGGTACAGTTGTAGAAGCCGCGTAGAAGTAATCATGTGGAAAATTGTATTTGTATGCCTAGCAGTATTATGATCAGTAAATGAGAAATTGCGAGTATAGGACGGAAATTATTTAATTTCAGTTGCTTTCAAAATGGATGAGGCAATAGTGGTTCGTTTAGACCAAATATAAAGGCGGCTTCTGAATCTTTTAGAACGTACAGGTGCTATAACGACGATTAAAGAAGATTTAAGGAAACTAGTTTAGTTGGTAGATGAATGCGGCGCTAGATTGACCAGTTAGATACACTTTTATTTGGAAAAGGCCAGTCAAATCTCGCATGAGAAACTGCAGTAGATTTAGATTTAGATTTTTAGATTTATTTATTTCACAATATACAATTACAATATAAATTAAAGCTAGCTTAATCTATATGAATTTATATTATGATCGTCAAAGAGAATAAGAATTGTAGTTAAATGTCAAGTTGCATTTGGTTTAAATTATAGTCACAATTAATTAATAGGCAAAAGTAAATAAATGACTAAGATAATATCACATAAAGAACGTCAGATTACAAACTATACTTAAACGTAATTAACTGAAACACAATTTAAGGCAGAAGAGTGGATGGTTGATATGAAGGCGTTGCTGAAAGATGGAACACCACGACAGCCTCCTGACGTCGGGTGCAGCACAGCCGAGCTGCCAAAGCTCTGCTTGCCGAAATTTAAGGGTGAAGTGTTGCACTGGTCGGAGTTTTGGGACCGGTTCAAGACAAATGTGGATCAGAAGCTTATATCTGAGTTGGAGAAGATGGCATATTAAGTAAGCTGCCTAGAAGAAGAAACCCTCCAAGCGGTCGAGGGTTTAAGTATTACAAATTTTAATTATCAAGTAGCTGTGGATGTACTGAAAGAAAGATATGGAAATGAACACAAGATAGTTGATGCACAAAGAAGAAGTTGTGCTAGTCCTGCAAAGGGGGACATAACCAAGCTCTGTGCCCGCAGAATAAACCAAGTAGTTTAGCTATGACACCAAATTCACTTCCCAGAAATAGTGACAGTAACACAGAAATTAATTCTCAGTCTTATCTGCAGACGGCAGTAGCGGAGGCGGGGCAGTTGAACACTAAAAGAAGTAGAACAATCAGGATTCTTCTTGATTCGGGTTCTCGGCGCAGCTATATCGCGCAGGGACTCGCTAGAGAACTGCAGCTAGCCTCGGATCAGGAAGATCTTTTAATGATATTTGTACTTGGTGCTGACAAACTAGTAGAAATCGCAAGTCCGGCTACTGACGTAGAGATCATCACGAGGAGAGGGTATTAAGAGAAGTATTGGAGCAAATTTTGTATACCATATCACTAATAGAATACCTCCTCCCATGGAGATAAATGATGTAGACGTCGTGGCTGATGATGGTTCGGCGGGGGATCAAATATACATGTTGATAGGAAGTGATTATTACTTCTCATTTCTTAAAAATGATATGAGATTATAAGAAGAATTTTTATTTTTAATTAATACAGAATTCGGATGGATGATCGCCGGGAAGATCTTGAAAGAGGAAGAAAATAGAAACAGTTTATTCGTGAGTACTTATTGTCAGTGTCCGAATTCTGATACCCCATACTTTGCAACACCGGATCTGCCTCTTCGAGAACCAGATATTAAATTTCTCTGGGCTCTAGAAGGCATTGGTATAACAGACTCTCCGAAAGTCACTAGGGAAGAAGAAGCGGTCAAATATTTAAATGAAACGGTCAAGTATGAAGACAACAGATACCAAGTGAAGTGGCCTTGGATAACATACCTTCCCGATCTACCCTCTAACTACGGCCTCACCCATGGCAGACTGTCAAGCCTAGTCCAATGACTCCCAGAAGACACCATGAAGGAGTATGACCCGTGTGGTTTTGCAGCACCGCTGGTTCTGCCTGCAAAATTTATTTTACAAGAGATGTGGAAAAGAAAGCTAAAGTGGGACACTCCTCTGTCAGAAGAGCTAGAAAAGGAATGGCAAGAGGCCAAACATCAAAGAATGAAACAGAATGTAAACTTCATTGTTTTACAGACGCCTCACAACGAGCATTTACAGCAGTAACACTGTACCTACGGATACGAAATAAGAATGACAATAGCACTAAAATGGTGTTCCTTATGGCCAAGTCACGTGTGACCCCGATCGCCCATAAAGAAGATCTCAAGACACCAAAACTAGAACTTCTTGGATTTGTTATAGGCAAACGTCTCTTAATGTATGTACGAGACAGCCTAGGATTACAGATAAAGCGGTTACGTCTCTGGTCTGACAGTGAAGTGGTTCTGTATTGGATGAAGTCAGAAAAACTACTACCTCCATTTGTGTGCAAGCGGATAAGTGAAATCAAACAAAACAAAGAAATAGAAGCTAGATATGTCCACACAGAAATGAATCCGGCTGATGACACGACCTGAGCTGTGGCACTTGAAAGGGGAACTGTGGTTCAATGGACCGCAATTCCTTTTGCTTGGTGAGGAGGGCTGGCCAAGGCTACAAGAGCATGGCCAGTCAGCGCTCTTAACAAGCCTAGAACGGAACTGTTTGGTGTAGAAAAAGACAGGTCAACCGAGGAGTTGCCTATATTGCCACGCAAACGGAAAAGATAGATACGCAAGAAGCTACAATGGAAATAGATGATAGAGAATCATTTGATTTGATCATCAGCGAGGATAAGAACATCACTGAATTGAAGAAATTACAGAAAACCTACTTCACCCTCCTGTATGTGTTATTAGGAAAGGTAACCAGTATATCCAGGAACTTGGGTCTCTTCATGGACATGGATGGAATCTTACGATGCAAAGGGCGGTTAATGAACACAATGTGTTCATATGACGCCAAGCATCCAATTCTTATACCAGAGAATTCAGGGTTTACAGATAACAACGGAGAAACGAAGAAGAGATGGATAAGCCTGTATACTAGCCTGGCTGTACGCGCTGTACACTTGGAAGTAGTGAGGGACCTCACGGCAGAAGAATGTTTACTCGCTATGAGAAAATTCGGGTCAGCGGCAGCGCGGTAGAGACCTGAACTCATCGTCTCTGATAACGCCTTGCAATTTAAACTAACGGCAAAGTTGTTGTCGGACACGTACTTTGCGGACAATAAGATACGGTGGAAATTCATTCCACAGCTTAGTCCATGGCATAGAGGGTTCTACGAGCGGTTGGTCGGTTTGGTAAAAAACTGTATGGAAAGAACCCTACAAAAGCGACTCTTAACCGATACAAAACTATGTACGGTCGTCAAGGAAATCGAAGCCGTGGCTACTTCGCGTCCGACCTGTGTTGGTTCGGATATAGAATATGGTTCGAAACCATCAGATTTTCTGAGATATGGAAAATGCATCTCTATCGAAACGTCCATAGAAAGGCCAATTGACGAATTTAAAAGAATGTTCATGGTTCAGTACCTTTGCAGCCTAAGAGAAAGGTACCAGCATTCACATAGAGAACCTCGAGTCCGGGCGAGCCGGAGTCCAAGTGTAGGAGACCTATTCCAGATCAAAAGAAACTCTAAGAACCGAGAGAATTGGAAAGTAGGGAAAATCATCAGCTTGGAACAGGGAAGAAAGGGAGATGCAAAGTTGCGAAAGTATGTGTACAAGAAAAAGAGTTGTTCCGCTCTATAGCGCATTCATATCTCTTAGAAGTAGAGGATGAGAACTATCAACATGGAGGATTGCAGAGACTAGAAGAATCGTCCCTACTTAGAGGAACTACGGATCTCGAAGAAGAACCAGTGTGTCCTGTTGAAGAACCCATAGAACTGATGGAAGAAAGCGTTGTAGAAGGAAAAGGAGATGCATCGCTTGAAAATCGCTTGATGGGTTCACATAGCCCCGATCCCATAGAAAAAATGGATACTGGCATCGATGACAGAAATAGGGTGGTCAAACAAGATATGAAAGTAATTGGCAGTGAAAATGCGAAGGAAGAAAGAATTAGAAGAACGGCGGCTCTTAGGGCAAGGGAGAAGATTGCCTTGTGGCCCAGCCAGCTGGCAGCGATCCTGTAAGAATTTCTTTGCCGTCGGGAGTGTCGCGACGAACGCGATCCTCACACAAAACAGGTAAATGCTTGACTCAAACAGCCTTGATTTATTCAACTGGCAACTCAAAAAGAACATTTGAAGGTTTAACGAATCTTGTCTTAACGGTAGGAGGAGAAGTTTTAATTTCCCAACGGAACAATGTTCGCGTGGCGGGAGACTCCAGAATTTCCAGAATCCAATAAGTAGCCTAGCAGGAAAACTGCAAGGACGGAGTAAGTACGAGAATAGAATCGAAAAGAAGACCGCCGGGGATCCCGGTGAGTGTCTTATGTGTATTATTAGAAAGATGAGTTGAGAGATGAAGGGATATTCCAGTAAGTGGAATATACAGAATAGAAATAGCCAAGAATATGCCAAATGGTTATGAGAGGAAAGGGCCGGGTTATAAGGGGAGTTGTGGAGACCCGCGGCGGGAAAAGAATTCCTGCCAATACGTAAGAATAGAAAGAAATCAGAATAGAATCAGTATCGTGATTAGAATGAGAATATAGAGAAATCACTTCACCTCTCACTCGTGTATCGTATATATTGCAGGTACACTTTACAATGTAAAGTGTACATGTCAGAACTCTTGTCGTTATGTCTTAATAGAACTCGGGCAATGTCTGAGGTTAGAGATGTACAATGTATAGACGTCACGACAACGTTCGTGTTGCTTCGTCTCCCGCGTCATTTGTGCCGTTCATGTTTTGACCAGTTTTGTTTACATTATTATTTCGCTGGCGTGTTACGTGACTTGAAAAACAATAAAAAACGTACTAGTAACTCAACATTATACTGTATGATAACAATTACCTATGCCAACTTGAGTCTGTTTTATTTTATTACAATACCTATTCTAACCTACATATTTGGTATCTTCAAAACTGCACAAATAATACATTAATTATTTGAATGGCTCTTTAATGTATGGCATAAACCTATCCATAACTGATAAACGGTGAACGGGCGTTGGCTGGGCGGGCTGCTGCTAGTGCGTGCAGCAAGAAGCTCATTGGCGGATAATGTTACTGATTGGTAGTTATTGACAATCTATCTATTTCACTTACACGTAAGTGTTCACAATAGAGTAAACGAGATGACTATTATTTTGTTTGTCATGTTCCGGAGAAAGGCTCTGTATACGTAACGTCTTATTTAAATGTAAGTGTATTTGTGTTTGTGTGCTAACTGTCCCGATAAATTTAACGGCGAAGTACTGAGATGCGGCTTCCATGTTATTTTTATTCGTAGTTAGGTACACAGTGTTCCCTCGGCTGGTGAGCTATGCTCGACTGCAGTGCAATGCGGACTTGAACCTGCCGCCGTCCAACTGGGCTGCTATCGACTCATATGGACTCAAGCAGATACTGACGGAGATCTCTCCATTGTCTAGGTAACTGGCTGTACATTTGTGTTCATTAATATCTCGGCAGACAACTGTTAGGTACACAGTGTTCCCTCGGCTGGTGAGCTATGCTCGACTGCAGTGCAATGCGGACTTGAACCTGCCGCCGTCCAACTGGGCTGCTATCGACTCATATGGACTCAAGCAGATACTGACGGGAACCACTCCATTGTCTAGGTAACTGGCTGTACATTTGTGTTCATAAATATCTCGGCAGACAACTGTTAGGTACACAGTGTTCCCTCGGCTGGTGAGCTATGCTAGACTGCAGTGCAATGCGGACTTGAACCTGCCGCCGTCCAACTGGGCTGCTATCGACTCATATGGACTCAAGCAGATACTGACGGGAACCACTCCATTGTCTAGGTAACTGGCTGTACATTTGTGTTCATAAATATCTCGGCAGACAACTGTTAGGTACACAGTGTTCCCTCGCCTGGTGAGCTATGCTCGACTGCAGTGCAGTGCGGACTTGAACCTGCCGCCGTCCAACTGGGCTGCTATCGACTCATATGGACTCAAGCAGATACTGACGGGAACCACTCCATTGTCTAGGTAACTGGCTGTACATTTGTGTTCATAAATATCTCGGCAGACAACTGTTAGGTACGCAGTGTTCCCTCGCCTGGTGAGCTATGCTCGACTGCAGTGCAGTGCGGACTTGAACCTGCCGCCGTCCAACTGGGCTGCTATCGACTCATATGGACTCAAGCAGATACTGACGGGAACCACTCCATTGTCTAGGTAACTGGCTGTACATTTGTGTTCATAAATATCTTGGCAGACAACTGTTAGGTACACAGTGTTCCCTCGCCTGGTGAGCTATGCTCGACTGCAGTGCAGTGCGGACTTGAACCTGCCGCCGTCCAACTGGGCTGCTATCGACTCATATGGACTCAAGCAGATACTGACGGGAACCACTCCATTGTCTAGGTAACTGGCTGTACATTCGTGTTCATAAATATCTCGGCAGACAACTATTAGGTACACAGTGTACCCTTGAACAGTGAGCTATGCTCGACTGCAGTGCAGTGCAGACTTGTACCTGCCGCCGTCCAACTGGGCTGGTATCGACTCGTACCAGCTCAAGCAGATACTGACGGGGACCACTCCATTGTCTAGGTAATTGGCTGTACATTTGTGTTCATAAATATCTCGGCAGACAACTGTTAGGTACACAGTGTTCCCTCGGCTGGTGAGCTATGCTCGACTGCAGTGCAATGCCGACTTGAACCTGCCGCCGTCCAACTGGGCTGCTATCGACTCATATGGACTCAAGCAGATACTGACGGGAACCACTCCATTGTCTAGGTAACTGGCTGTACATTTGTGTTCATAAATATCTCGGCAGACAACTGTTAGGTACACAGTGTTCCCTCGGCTGGTGAGCTATGCTCGACTGCAGTGCAATGCGGACTTGAACCTGCCGCCGTCCTACTGAGCTGCTGTCGACTCATATGGACTCAAGCAGATACTGACAGAGATCTCTCCATTGTCTAGGTAACTGGCTGTACATTTGTGTTCATTAATATCTCGGCAGATAACTGTTAGGTACACAGTGTTCCCTCGGCTGGTGAGCTATGCTCGACTGCAGTGCAATGCGGACTTGAACCTGCCGCCGTCCAACTGGGCTGCTATCGACTCATATGGACTCAAGCAGATACTGACGGGAACCACTCCATTGTCTAGGTAACTGGCTGTACATTTGTGTTCATAAATATCTCGGCAGACAACTGTTAGGTACACAGTGTTCCCTCGCCTGGTGAGCTATGCTCGACTGCAGTGCAGTGCGGACTTGAACCTGCCGCCGTCCAACTGGGCTGCTATCGACTCATATGGACTCAAGCAGATACTGACGGGAACCACTCCATTGTCTAGGTAACTGGCTGTACATTCGTGTTCATAAATATCTCGGCAGACAACTATTAGGTACACAGTGTACCCTTGAACAGTGAGCTATGCTCGACTGCAGTGCAGTGCAGACTTGTACCTGCCGCCGTCCAACTGGGCTGGTATCGACTCGTACCGGCTCAAGCAGATACTGACGGGGACCACTCCATTGTCTAGGTAATTGGCTGTACATTTGTGTTCATAAATATCTCGGCAGACAACTGTTAGGTACACAGTGTTCCCTCGGCTGGTGAGCTATGATCGACTGCAGTGCAGTGCGGACTTGAACTCGCCACCGCCCAACTGGGCTGCTATCGACTCATATGGACTCAAGCAGATACTGACGGAGATCTCTCCATTGTCTAGGTAACTGGCTGTACATTTGTGTTCATTAATATCTCGGCAGATAACTGTTAGGTACACAGTGTTCCCTCGGCTGGTGAGCTATGCTCGACTGCAGTGCAGTGCGGACTTGAAGCTGCCGCCGTCCAACTGGGCTGCTATCGACTCATATGGACTCAGGCAGATACTGACGGGAACCACTCCATTGTCTAGGTAACTGGCTGCACATTTGTGTTCATAAATATCTCGGCAGACAACTGTTAGGTACACAGTGTTCCCTCGCCTGGTGAGCTATGCTCGACTGCAGTGCAGTGCGGACTTGAAGCTGCTGCCGTCCAACTGGGCTGCTATCGACTCATATGGACTCAGGCAGATACTGACGGGAACCACTCCTTTGTCTAGGTAACTGGCTGCACATTTGTGTTCATAAATATCTCGGCAGACAACTGTTAGGTACACAGTGTTCCCTCGCCTGGTGAGCTATGCTCGACTGCAGTGCAGTGCGGACTTGAAGCTGCCGCCGTCCAACTGGGCTGCTATCGACTCATATGGACTCAGGCAGATACTGACGGGAACCACTCCATTGTCTAGGTAACTGGCTGCACATTTGTGTTCATAAATATCTCGGCAGACAACTGTTAGGTACACAGTGTTCCTTCGGCTGGTGAGCTATGATAAGCAATAAGGTGTATTTTTCCAGTTTCCACATGGCGCACGTGTTCCGGAACTTAATTTATTCTTTATGCAAACTTTACCATCGCTCAACGAATGATGAACCATAAGTCTATAGCTCTAAGGTATTTTTTTTCAGTTTCCACATGGTGCACTGTCCCTGAACTTAATTTATTTTGTAAGCATGCTTTACCATCACTCAACGAATCATGAACCTTACGTTTATAGTACAGAGGCTCTAGTATAAGTTTAACCGAAACAAAACGTTACGACCGCGTTTGCGTTTAGCTGTCAAATCCCATACAAATTGAGGGTAAAACGCAAACGCGATCGTTAAGTTTTGTTTCGGTAAAACTTATACTAGAGCCTCTGAGGGAAAAGATTCCCAGTTACCGCATGGCACATATTATGTTCCTGAACTGAATTTATTATTTTTACACTTTTTCAATGAATTATGAACTTTACATGTACAGTAATAAGGTGCCTTTTTCCAGTTTCCGCATGGCTCACATGTTCCCCGACTGCGTAGGCGCCGTGGACGTCATCTCGGGCGCCGAGTGCATAAAGAAACTTCTCAAGCTGCCATATCAACCCAACGGGACCGTGAGTTTTGAACCTTTTTGATACAAAAGCTAGGTCACTTATCGCTTGTACATTTGCGGCCGGGACTTGCGGTACTACTATGAAAATCGAAGTTCGCATATCTCCCTCTCTGTCGCTTGCACATTCGCAAGTGCGATAGAGATAGTGTTGGTGTTCCATGGTTGCTGCTCTGTCGGCGTTCGCTGAGGCCTAACGTGTCTATTACGAAAATGTACTAAATATCTATAGAAGTAAGGCTTATTTTGTATCGTGCTTCAACTATTCAAACTTTATAAGCTACAAGCATATAAAGGTAACCGATTATGCAGGGTAACCAATTATACAGAGTAACTAAATATACATGGTAACCAATTATACAGGGTACCAAATTATACATGGTACCAAATTATACAGGGTACCAAATAACACAAGGTAGCCGTATATACCGGGTAACCATTTATTTTACCCACTATACAGGGTAACCAAAATTAACCACATTGTTCCAGGTAAGCATGATGGTGCACCGCGTGGAAAACACACTTCTACTGGACGATTTCGACGTTTACGACTACCTGATGAAGTCCGAGTGGTCGTGGCTGAAGGACTTCTTCTACGAGAATATTCTCAAGACTATGTCGGAGAAGGTATGTTAAGGGGATCCCATACGGCAATGACCTTCGATCTGAATCCCTTAGTTTTCTAATGTTTTTTGTAGATTATTATATTATTAACAACAGCGGCTTGAAGCAATATAGTATCCCATATTTACTTCAAAGTTCATAGTTTTCGAGATATTTGGCATCAAAGTTGAACAATTTTAGGCCAAAAAACTTGTTTTCTGGCCATAACTTTTGTGTTAATTAGTTTAAAATGAAAACCCTACACACTTTTTTAGAGACGTCATAGACGAACCCAAATATGTAGATTTCGTATATGTTAGATCTTTCACGTCAATAGTGATACGAAATAAGTGTTTTTTTAGACAATGTTGAAAAATATCATACAAAATTAAGTATTCATTTCTTTTAAAATCCGGTAGACAAAAATGGAGATAAAAGATTGAAGAACCGATAGCCGTTTGACTTATAATTCTGTCGTGCAAAAGTAGGAGATACAATTCAAATTGTCAAAAATCGATGAAAACCTCGGGAGAGCACAGCTCAATGACGTCTCGGTCTCGCTCATATTTGGAGCAGCCCTACTGGGGAAGTACTAAGGATTAAGGTTTCGCCAAGTTTAGCGAACCACAATAGGGAAGATGCAGCTGGATAATATTTACCATTATTTTGTAACCAAAATGTTGAAAAAACATAAAATAATAGCTACTGAAATGTTTTTACTTAAGCTTATGCTAATTTCAAAATATAATTACGATTTGAAGTAATCTGGAACGGAACGTGTTTTAATCCAACAATCAGCGTCTGGTGACGTCACTCCTGTCAGAAGTCAAAACGTAGGCAACTCTAATATGACATCTGGAGACGAACCACGGACAAACAAATATGGCGAGTGATACACATGAGTGACGTCACAGGAACTGTAGATCCGTTTAGGCGCGACAGTTTAAATTGTCAGTTTGTAACAGGAATTTTTGACTATAAATCATAGTATTTTATTTTATTAATACTTTCGTGGTCTATTCTACATGCGATTCTTTCAAATGAAAGCAAAATTAAAAATATTGCATCTTCCCTATTATGTGCAAATTTTGATAGACTTTTTATAGAGGTATTATGGTGTGCCGGCAAGGCACATTCTATTGTATAAGATATTCCTTTACGTGCTTAAGATTAGCCATAGATGAAGTGCGTGCGAGATGTATGAATGATTATGCATGTAGCTACTTGTATGTATACTGTGTTAGTTAATTGAGAAACAACCATGGTATAGACAGTACTCCAGAGTGTCTCTCTGAGTGTAGACTGCCATAAACCCCTCTGGGGTGCAGTCCACCCACTCTCCCTCGCCAGGCAGTGGACACGATCCTCAACCATCTAACACTGCCCGGCAAATATGGTAAGCAGTCGAAGTAGCTACGCAAAATCATCATCATCATCATATCAGCCGAAAGACGTCCACTGCTGGACATAGGCCTCCCCCAAAGAGTGCCAAAGTGACCGGTCCTGCGCCACCCGCATCCAGCGAACTCCAGCAACCTTTACCAGGTCATCAGTCCACCTTGCGGGGGGCCTACCCACGCTGCGCCTTCCGGTACGTGGTCGCCACTCGAGAACCTTTCCGCCATCGGTTCTACGTGCTATGTGCCCCGCCCACTGCCACTTAAGTTTAGCGATTCGGAGGGCTATATCTGTTACTTTGGTTCTACTGCGGATAGCCTCATTTCTGATGCGATCCCGCAGAGAAACTCCCAACATAGCCCTCTCCATAGCCCTTTGGGTGACTTTGAGCCTTCTTATGAGGCCCATAGTAAGCGACCACGTTTCAGTACCATATGTCATCACTGGCAACACACACTGGTCAAAGACTCTCGTCTTGAGACACTGCGGAATATTGGACGAAAAGATGTGTCGTAGCTTCCCGAACGCTGCCCAGCCGAGTCGGCAAAACGCAAAATAACACGCTCAAAATGATGTAGACAGTCCGCATCCCCCTGAAATTAGAGTCGTGTGTAGGTCATTTTGGGCACTAGACCCGCGTAGCTACTTTTGCAGACTGTACTAGCTGTCAACACCACGATTTCTTCTGGGTTCGCTTTTAAAACTTGTCGTTCTACTGGATTCGCAAGCGTCAATTGCCTACGTTATCTGCTTTTTATACTCGGTGGCGAAACATGCGTGCTGCCCGCCTGATAAGCCGTCACCACAGCTGATGGACGCTTGCCATAAGCCAGGCCGTATCGTTTGCCACCCGTCACATGAAAGAGGTAACCGCTAAAATGTGTTCCGTATAATTTTAGGAGCGAATGAGCTTAGCACCGCCCCCTACACACAATGCACTGCAGTTGACACACAAGTTCCTGTCACACAGTGTGTGTTCGCTACCCGAGACCACTAGACCGGCGCCCGGGGGTCCCATACCAGGTAAAACCACTATTTTATATCGTATAATTATATATGTATCGACATGTTTTTATTTATTTAGAATTAATACCTATTAGGGCTTTATAGCGAAACAAATTATTTAACTAAATATTTTTGTTGAAAGGTCGCAGGTTCGAATCCTGTCGGGGGCTACAGACGAAGATGGTTTATTTTTCCATTATATTCTTTCTCTCTGTATCATATCGTTTAATACTAGCGAGCGAGTCCGACTCGCACTTGGCCGGTTTTTTTTTAATCAATATACCTAGGGGGTAACATTTGTCGCCGTCGGCCCGCGGACGACCCTATCTGTAGTCTAGACGTATTTATAAAAATAAATCTGTATGCCTCGCTATGCACAAGATTATTCTGAAGTCTCTTACAGAATCAGAAAATCATTCATTAAAAAAAAAGTCTTATTTTTCTAGTCAAGACCATATAGAATATTTATTATTTTTTTATTTTATTTATTCTTTATTCAATAACAACGTGAGTTGTATTAATAATTTAATAGTCCATTAAATGTCTTATCGTCCAACACAGGGGTCGGCAACATTTTAGTAACCAAGGGCCTCATAGACGTTAACGAAATTGACGCGGGCCGCACTTCTTCATAAACAGCCAATTTCAGAATTCTGAATATGGCGACCTTTACATACAAAACAGCTAGGGAGGCTCGCGGGCCGCAAGTAAGACTGGCGGGCCGCCGGTTGCCGACCCCTGGTCTAACAGTCTTCTTATCTTTTTAATCTTAGAGCAAACCAATATTAACCTTACCCCTTCAATTTCAAGGTCCATTTTTACCCGAACCGGAAACCAGATCTGAACCACCGAACGAGCACATCTACAACAGAAACGTGCTATGGACCTTCGAAGACATACAAATGCTCATAGGCAGCGATCTACCCATCTTCGGAGACAAAGACCGCCCCTGCGTATCCCTAAGGCTCAGAGACGCGAGGGAACCCATCAACGTGTTGACTGGAATAGATTACTGGCTGGACAACTTGATGTGCAACGTCCCTGAAGTCCTCATGTGCTACCATTTGGACGGAATCGTGCAGAAATATGAGCCGATGAAGACAGAAGACTTACCAAATATGGAGAATTCCAAATTCTCGCCGAAAGTCGTTCGGAATGTCGCTCAAAATATCCTGTCCTTTTTAAAGTACAATGCAACGAAAGCGGGTCATACGTACTGGCTGTTCAAAGGTCCTCACGATGACGTAGTTAAGTTGTATGATCTGACGTCGCTGTGTCCTGATAGTCTGGACAATCCGTTCACGACGCCGGTCGCCATGTTGTTATACAGGGTGGCTAGGAACATGAGGCTGACAAACAGGTCTAAACATGTCCGTCAGCTGTTGGAGCAGGCGATAAATCTGCTGAAAGTGGAGAGGTATCCGCAGATAGTCGCGTCTTCGCACTATATGCTCGCGGACTTGTACGTGCCGGCTACTACTAATCCAGCTTGCCCGGACTTTAAAGGTTAGTTTAATTGTTGGTACATCCTACATTTAGCTGAATTTCACTGTTGAATATTGCAGACAAAGAGAAGATAAAACATTTATTTTTTATTAATAATCATTTTCTCAAACATGCTCGGAAATGTACGCGTTAATATCACGAAATGAAGACGTGAAGTTTCTTGTTTATGGCTCCCTACATTACTTCTTGGCCTTACGCCAAGAAGTAATGTATGAAAACCCTGAGTAAAACCATTATTGTCTGCTACTCTTAACTTTTTAAATTTGCTTACTAATATTAAACTGACAAAGGAAAATTTACATACTGCCAACCACCACTAGACACTGTAAGCATACTTGCTACATAAAAAAAATAAAAAATATCTATGGTACTATACTTTATGTGCGGTTAAACATGGTGCTCGAACGGCTTGTTCAAATGGCATGTTTACAAAATCAAAAAGGCGCAAATTACCTATTATTTAATTGGTTACCTAGTATTTATTTTAATTTTAATATTTCCTCACATCGTTTGAGAAAAGTACAATACAATCCTCGGCCGGAACAGGGATTGCTGGACGAGATTGGGGTAGACGGCCGAGTCGTAGACGAGGCCGGATACAATACTTCTTCAATACTTACTTCACGGCCTCTGCAGTAATCTACTATTATTCACGAAAGACACATTTATGTTTACACATTATAGTATACTGCCAAACTGCGTAACAGTTTGTTGGCAGTGCATTAATTTGCTCTTGATACACAGTTGTGTCAAAACATATAGCTAATTTATATTCATGCTATTATATTTGGTGACCTATAACTACTTACTAACATGCAGATTTTACATTATATTATGTTAATGTGATGCAATCAGGGCCCATAGAAATGGGTAGTACAATGTACATTCTAATTGTGAGAGGCTATCAGTAACTTCAATTTTTCATTAACAGGTAATATATTACATATTTTAAACATTTTTTTATAATTCTTATTACACGACTGTTTCTGTTTATGGCTCACTAATAGCTTTAGGTATCGTATTTGTAACATTTTGACGATATCCAATTGCGTTTTAAATGTACGCCCATATGCTATTAATCCATATTCTATATGCGATTCTACTAGGGCGCAGTACGTAAAGTTTTGCGGTTGACATATTTTTCAAGTTGTAAAAGGTTACATAGATATATCTCATTGCTTATGATTTAACAAAATTCACAGCTTCTCCCTTAAAAAAGTCTTTTTTCTTCCGTTCCTCGGTATTCAAAGGAACTTCTGACACTTTAATGCGATATATTCCAGATAGTATTTGGAACACATAAATAGGTAAGTACAGAAGCTCACGATTCGTTTGATGAATTCAGTATTTTAATTTATAGACGACAACTCCGATTCCGAAAACGAAGACCCCGACTTCGAACCAACCGAAGTCACGTCAGAGCGAGACGCAGAAAGCGTCAAAGATGAGACAGAAACACTCAAAGACGAAGACACCGACGATATCACGGGAGACAGTGACATAAAGGACAATGGCGACAGTGGTGACAAAAGTGATAAAAGTGATATTAAAGTTAGTGAAGACGATGATAAAGTTAAAAGTGGTGATAGTGAAGGTGGAGATGGGGATGTTGAGAAGGAAGAGAAATCGCTGGCGCTGCAGATGAGGGGGTTGGCGTTGAGGGACATTGGGGACAAAATTAAGGGTAAAGAGGAGGTAAGTTGACTTTTCTCATTATTAATGATTATGATCAAGATAATCATGCCTTTGGGCTTGTCCATATGAATATTACGTATCGTTTTTCGTACCCTAACCTAATCCACCCTCCTACTTAATTCCTACCCCTGTTAATTCCTTGAGGGTCCCCCACCTACTAAAATGACTAACGTCATCCAATGGTCAGGTATTTATTTATCTATATAAGTATGTATATCGTCGTCTAGTACCCATAGTACAGTCGACAACACAGCTAAATGACCATCGGAAATCTAATCTGACCTTAAGTGCATTGTAATAAGGTTCTAGGTTTTCACGGTATGGTTAGTTAGGTGTGTTGCTGTGTGTACAAGCTTTGCTTAGTTTGGGACTAGGTCGATTAGTGTAAGATTGTTTCAATACCTGGATCAATCCCTGAGCAACTACGCCCTAGATTAGATAAATAGATAGATAATATTTTATTCATCACTCAAGGTATACATTGTTATGTGCAAACGCCAACACATGCAGTTAACTGACCACCCTGTATTTAAATAGAACCTTATTACAAAGCACATAAAGTGCACGGATAGTCAGTTAGCTGTGTTAAATTGTCGATAGTACATACGTTATGCAACAACAATAATACTACAGCATGTGTGACTAGTCAAACCAAATATTTATGCTAGACAATATCAAATTTAAATTAGGACATACAATTTTAATAAGTCATATTTATATATATTGTTTACAATTCCACATAAAAAAATCTTTTAAACTATATTAAAGTCCTGTTTAGTAATAGTGGGGCAGAGTGCTCGAACAAATTGTCGTAAATGTGGACACGCTGGACAAAAGCACCAACTTTTTTTCAGGCACTTGTTAGGTCCATAGCTTTAAGTTTTTGATAGGCACCAACTCCTCCGTCGGTCATGTTTAATTTTAATGCGGCCATTTTTAATTAAGTATAGTTAATTATTGATATCTCGAGTTCTAAGTCACTTAGAACCACAAACTTGGTGTCTAAAATATACATGTTTGGGGTCAGAATTCTACGTTATATAGAACTCGAGATATTAATGATATAATTCAAATTTGCCGCCATAAAATTAAAGATGGCCGACGGAGGAGTTGGTTCCTATCCAAAACTTAAAGCTATGGACCTAACAAGTACCTGAAAAATATTTGGTGCTTTTGTCCAGCATGTCCACATTATCACCTGAAACTGCCCTACTATAGTCTTTCACTCGAACACGGTGAGTCTTTGTTCTAGTTTGATGCAGTTCGGTAGATAGTTATATAATTTTCTGCTAATTTTTCTTATTTTTTTTTGACCCATAAATGATGTTAAACCCATAAATGTCATGTTACAGGACAATAAGGGCAAAGGCCCAGAAGACAAAGGTCTCGGCGTGGAGCCCCCGAACCGCTGCGGGCACGCGCTGAGGCACGCGCTTAAAGGGCTACTGGCCCTGCACAATGTTACCTTAGACAAGTGCAAGGTAAACATTGTTTCAATCCAATGATTATGGGAGGGTTAGCCTGGTTAGTCGGTAGTTAGCCGTACAAACTGAAGAAGTGAACAAAGTTCCGTTGTGACACGAAAATTAACCAGAGAATTGTATGGTTAGTTTTCGTGTCACAACGGAAAACTTTCATGGAAAATTTTATTGAGTGGGTTAAGGGGCTACCCGAGGTTTTCATCGATTTTTGACAAGTTTTGAATCGTATCTACTACTTTTGCACTACAGATAGAATCATAAATCAAACGGCTATCGGTTCTTCAATCTTTTATCTCCATTTTGACAGACCGGATTTTGAAACAAATTAATACTTAATTTTGTATGATTTTTTTAAACATTGTCTAAAAAAACACGTATTTCGCATCTCTATTGACGTGAAAGATCTAACATATACGAAATCTACAAATTTGGGTTCGTCTATGACGTCTCTAAAAACTGGCAGAGGGTTTTAATTTTAAACCAATTAACACAAAAGTTATGGCCAGAAAACCAGTTTTTTGGCCTAAAATTGTTCAACTTTGATGCCAAATATCTCGAAAACAATGAAGTTTGAAGTAAATATGGGATACTATATTGCTTAAAGCCGTTGTTGTTAATATAATAAGCTACAAAAAACATTAGAAAACTAAGGGATTCAGATCGAAGGTCATTGGCGTATGGGAGCCTCTTAAGCTGGCCAAGAATTTGGTCCTTACCCGCATAGGCGATACGCTCGAGGCGTTGCACTATGGGCTGAAAATTGGCTCTCATGGAAATCGGAATCAAAGTTTCCATATCCATACGGTTACTACCCGTACCTCTATCCCTCCATCTTTGTCTCGGGCATGGTCGGGCTAGACACGCTGGCGCTGGGAAGAAAGCTATTGCTATTAGTCCACTATCTGTCAGTTGTCCATCACCGAGTGGATAGTGCAGAGGTGTTGGCTCGGATCGGGTTGGTGGTTCCGACGCGGATACCCACGGACGTGGACGGGGCGGTGGCGCCGCGCCGCCGGCCGGGCCTGCTGCAGCGGCCGTCCGCTCGCACGCGCTTCGCGAGCCATGCGCCTACCGCCCGTGCCATAACATGGCTGCATCTAATGCTCACTCAGCACGAAGACGTTGACATGTTCGCTGATCGTTTGACATACTTGTGCAATATTGCTAGGATATTTTTGAATTGGCATTTAATTAATGGAATGACATTATAATTACGATTTGTGACATTTTTACCTGTGAATGTTTATATTTCTTGTTATTTTAGCGTGTAAGTGATTTGGTGTCCACACTGTAAACTTGCATTGTATTAATTAAATAAATAAATAAATATCATAATGCTAATAATTACACGGTTCAACTCGCGTAGTAAATGTCACTACGGGCGAAACCAAGCGACACCGCCACGAAAACACTCATCCTGAAGAAGAACTCCCGAAGAGTTCGAAACATGTCGCCCGTAGTGACATAATACGTGAGTTGAACCGTGTAATTATTAGCATTATTTCAACATGTCTCACGAAAGTTTAAATTCGATTTTCATATCATGTTTTTTTCCGCTTGAAGTGGCTTTTACTCGCCATTATTGTTCTAAATTATGCCCCTGACATGATTTGGCACCAAAACCGAGAAGTTATATTTTTTGTATAAAAAATATGAGGCTGCTCCAAAAAATGGGGATATCTCTGGAACCTCAAAAAAAAGCGGTAATCTGTTGAAAAACTAAATTTATATCACGAAAAAACTTTTCTCACTTTATTATAGGTTTGTCAACATATCAAACTTCCAATTTTCGCTAAATAGTCTATGAAAATATTAATTTGTTGTGATAACAATTCGATTTTAATGAACACATTTATACGAGTGTTATCGGAACAAAACCCATAATGTATCCTCCTGAGGCCCATTGAGATGACTTATTACTCAAAGAAATTTAAATCATATTCAATTGGAACTGTGTTGAATTAGATTCGCACCGCCCGTTTTTTGCCTAGGAAATTCAATTTCTTCCATAAGTTGATTCAAATTTCGATGTTATTTTTATTGTAGGCTAAAGAGTCACTTATCATCTCTATTTTATTCAACAGGAAGAAGAGAGAGAACGTTTAAAAGAACAAATCTTACTAGAAGAGCAACATCCCAAAATGGCGAACCCATACGAACCAATCACGATGAACTACGAACCCATGAAACAAATCGACAAACTCGACCCCAAAGAACATAACTCAAGAAGCCGGAGACGAAAAAACAGAGAGAAGAAAGCCAAACACGATTATTTAATAGAAGCCATCAGTAACATAGACAAAAACGCCATTTTAGTCAGAAAAGAACAGAAGAAACTGCCTTCGTGGAACGAACCTAACAGAGACGATAATTTTGCATGGAAAATGCATATAAAAACTTTACTCTATGAGAAGATATGCCTCGCCTACGCCACTTTAGCGGAATATAGCTACGCTAACGAACAATACGGATTCTCGTTAAAATACATAGATTTAGCAAGCAAATGTCAGAAGTTGCTAAGCAATATGATCATTAAAAGTAAAGTTGTTGATTCTAGCTGCCTCATAGGCAGAGTTGGTGATAATTACTTCCAATTAAGTAAGAATTGGCACAGCTTGGAGCAGTTTAGGAAGCAGTTTGAAACTGATCATGATATTGACAGTAAGATTAAACTGGAGATTGAGGATGACTTGGTGGAAGAGGCGGATGGGGAGATGACTAATGAATTTGATTTGGGTAAGTTTATATCGATAGCTATCCATACTAATATTATAACTCTGTCTATTCCTTTTTAACTCCAGACGCAAAGGGGTGTTATAAGTTTAACGTGTCTATGTATCTGTGGTATCGTAGCTCCCAAACGGATGAACCGATTTTCGTTTTGTTTTTTTTTGTGTCATAGATAATTTTATCCCCAGTGTTCTTAGCCATGTTTCATGAAAATCTGTTCAGCCGTTTTTGAGATATTGGACTTTGAAATCCAAATGTCGGGGGTTTCTCAATTTTTCTAAGTTGTTGTTATTCACACTTAACTGCTAAACCGATTGAGATGAGGTGTGAAGATAGTTTGGGACTTGGGAAGGACCTATAAGGGGTGAAAAGCGTGATGGTGCGTCGCAGGCTTTTTCTACTATGTCCTGACGAATCTGAATTGGCCCAGACGAAATCCCGAGCGGAAGTAAGATATTCAAAATGGTGGCGGCTTTGACTTCCAAATGAATTCCAGCTGTATAGACACATACATATATTCACGCCTTCATTCCCAATAAAGGTAGGCAGAGCACATGAAACTCATCTTCCAGTGCCACTTTCAGCATAAATGTGGGTATAAAATATTAACTAAATATGATATCGCAGTGATAGGTTGTTAGCCCATCGCCCACAACACTTTAACCCTAGCTTACTTAGCTGTATAGATTTCGCCAGAATATACACACTAATAATCATCTCGCAAGTGCATTCAGGCTTTATAATATGTACCCTACCGTCAACATCATTGTCATGTAATGAACTTCCCACTGTTGGGCACTGGCCTCCTCTCATGAGTGTGTGATTGTTCTGAATAAAGGTATACTAATGCTGGTTAAGGGGATGCCTTGATTTGAGTCTAACACGCCCCCTAGACTGAGATATGCTTATGCCTTCCGCGCACGAGAAAAAGAGATGTAACACTCTTCGGGAATGGCTTTTTTGGACAAATATCGATAAATACCTAACTTAGTGAAGTTTTATTTTTTCATCAAGTCAGATTTTAGATGAGATAAAATACTATAGTATTAACTTGATTGTGTCGTAAAATAATGTATCGTTTGAGTAGGCTGAGTAAAAAAAAGAAAATACAGACCCATCTTTGTTTATTTTTCTATCGAGGAAATTTTAAGCAATCATGTATCGATCAAATCAGATAAACAATCATATAGTCAAGAATCATATATCAGAAAAACAGACCTTATTGTTTCTTAATCTAGTCAGAACGGCGTTTCAAAGCACGCGATCGTTTCCAATGCACCGCCTTAAGCTCACGTATTAATTGCACTACGGGCGACATGTTTCAAACCCGCTCCGTCAGCTTCACGGCCCGTGAGGAGACTACTGAGGGGTCTTTATAACCCACGCTGTCCCTAACTTACCAACACACAAAAATCTGCACATATTTTTGTTTAAATTAGGACTATGCTTGCGGCCTTGTCATTAAAAGCGAATTTTGTTAAGCGAATAAATGACTGATTACTGATTACTGATTACTAAATGTGTAACTTCATCCTTTCACATTTTTCTGACGTGCGAGTACATTTTGTTACGTCCCCAGACATATCGCTGCCAAACAGCGAGCTATCATCCATGCTGGCTTGCTGCTCGTACTACCGCCTCGCTCTAGCGGCCACCAGCGACAAGCGAGCCGAGCTACAGCGACGACTGGCTTCAGTCACTAACGAGCTCGCCGTGCGTTACATGAACGACGCCCAACGTGAGTTTCATAGTTCATATCGCTACCGAACAGCGAGCTATCATCCATGCTGGCTTGCTGCTCGTACTACCGCCTCGCTCTAGCGGCCACCAGCGACAAGCGAGCCGAGCTACAGCGACGACTGGCTTCAGTCACTAACGAGCTCGCCGTGCGTTACATGAACGACGCCCAACGTGAGTTTCATAGTTCATATCGCTACCGAACAGCGAGCTATCATCCATGCTGGCTTGCTGCTCGTACTACCGCCTCGCTCTAGCGGCCACCAGCGACAAGCGAGCCGAGCTACAGCGATGACTGGCTTCAGTCACTAACGAGCTCGCCGTGCGTTACATGAACGACGCCCAACGTGAGTTTCATAGTTCATATCGCTACCGAACAGCGAGCTATCATCCATGCTGGCTTGCTGCTCGTACTACCGCCTCGCTCTAGCGGCCACCAGCGACAAGCGAGCCGAGCTACAGCGACGACTGGCTTCAGTCACTAACGAGCTCGCCGTGCGTTACATGAACGACGCCCAACGTGAGTTTCATAGTTCATATCGCTACCGAACAGCGAGCTATCATCCATGCTGGCTTGCTGCTCGTACTACCGCCTCGCTCTAGCGGCCACCAGCGACAAGCGAGCCGAGCTACAGCGACGACTGGCTTCAGTCACTAACGAGCTCGCCGTGCGTTACATGAACGACGCCCAACGTGAGTTTCATAGTTCATATCGCTACCGAACAGCGAGCTATCATCCATGCTGGCTTGCTGCTCGTACTACCGCCTCGCTCTAGCGGCCACCAGCGACAAGCGAGCCGAGCTACAGCGACGACTGGCTTCAGTCACTAACGAGCTCGCCGTGCGTTACATGAACGACGCCCAACGTGAGTTTCATAGTTCATATCGCTACCGAACAGCGAGCTATCATCCATGCTGGCTTGCTGCTCGTACTACCGCCTCGCTCTAGCGGCCACCAGCGACAAGCGAGCCGAGCTACAGCGACGACTGGCTTCAGTCACTAACGAGCTCGCCGTGCGTTACATGAACGACGCCCAACGTGAGTTTCATACTCATATCGCTACCGAACAGCGAGCTATCATCCATGCTGGCTTGCTGCTCGTACTACCGCCTCGCTCTAGCGGCCACCAGCGACAAGCGAGCCGAGCTACAGCGACGACTGGCTTCAGTCACTAACGAGCTCGCCGTGCGTTACATGAACGACGCCCAACGTGAGTTTCATAGTTCATATCGCTACCGAACAGCGAGCTATCATCCATGCTGGCTTGCTGCTCGTACTACCGCCTCGCTCTAGCGGCCACCAGCGACAAGCGAGCCGAGCTACAGCGACGACTGGCTTCAGTCACTAACGAGCTCGCCGTGCGTTACATAAACGACGCCCAACGTGAGTTTCATAGTTCATATCGCTACCGAACAGCGAGCTATCATCCATGCTGGCTTGCTGCTCGTACTACCGCCTCGCTCTAGCGGCCACCAGCGACAAGCGAGCCGAGCTACAGCGACGACTGGCTTCAGTCACTAACGAGCTCGCCGTGCGTTACATGAACGACGCCCAACGTGAGTTTCATACTCATATCGCTACCGAACAGCGAGCTATCATCCATGCTGGCTTGCTGCTCGTACTACCGCCTCGCTCTAGCGGCCACCAGCGACAAGCGAGCCGAGCTACAGCGACGACTGGCTTCAGTCACTAACGAGCTCGCCGTGCGTTACATGAACGACGCCCAACGTGAGTTTCATAGTTCATATCGCTACCGAACAGCGAGCTATCATCCATTCTGGCTTGCTGCTCGTACTACCGCCTCGCTCTAGCGGCCACCAGCGACAAGCGAGCCGAGCTACAGCGACGACTGGCTTCAGTCACTAACGAGCTCGCCGTGCGTTACATGAACGACGCCCAACGTGAGTTTCATAGTTCATATCGCTACCGAACAGCGAGCTATCATCCATGCTGGCTTGCTGCTCGTACTACCGCCTCGCTCTAGCGGCCACCAGCGACAAGCGAGCCGAGCTACAGCGACGACTGGCTTCAGTCACTAACGAGCTCGCCGTGCGTTACATGAACGACGCCCAACGTGAGTTTCATAGTTCATATCGCTACCGAACAGCGAGCTATCATCCATGCTGGCTTGCTGCTCGTACTACCGCCTCGCTCTAGCGGCCACCAGCGACAAGCGAGCCGAGCTACAGCGACGACTGGCTTCAGTCACTAACGAGCTCGCCGTGCGTTACATGAACGACGCCCAACGTGAGTTTCATAGTTCATATCGCTACCGAACAGCGAGCTATCATCCATGCTGGCTTGCTGCTCGTACTACCGCCTCGCTCTAGCGGCCACCAGCGACAAGCGAGCCGAGCTACAGCGACGACTGGCTTCAGTCACTAACGAGCTCGCCGTGCGTTACATGAACGACGCCCAACGTGAGTTTCATAGTTCATATCGCTACCGAACAGCGAGCTATCATCCATGCTGGCTTGCTGCTCGTACTACCGCCTCGCTCTAGCGGCCACCAGCGACAAGCGAGCCGAGGTACAGCGACGACTGGCTTCAGTCACTAACGAGCTCGCCGTGCGTTTCATGAACGACGCCCAACGTGAGTTTCATAGTTCATATCGCTACCGAACAGCGAGCTATCATCCATGCTGGCTTGCTGCTCGTACTACCGCCTCGCTCTAGCGGCCACCAGCGACAAGCGAGCCGAGCTACAGCGACGACTGGCTTCAGTCACTAACGAGCTCGCCGTGCGTTACATGAACGACGCCCAACGTGAGTTTCATAGTTCATATCGCTACCGAACAGCGAGCTATCATCCATGCTGGCTTGCTGCTCGTACTACCGCCTCGCTCTAGCGGCCACCAGCGACAAGCGAGCCGAGCTACAGCGACGACTGGCTTCAGTCACTAACGAGCTCGCCGTGCGTTACATGAACGACGCCCAACGTGAGTTTCATAGTTCATATCGCTACCGAACAGCGAGCTATCATCCATGCTGGCTTGCTGCTCGTACTACCGCCTCGCTCTAGCGGCCACCAGCGACAAGCGAGCCGAGCCACAGCGACGACTGGCTTCAGTCACTAACGAGCTCGCCGTGCGTTACATGAACGAAGCCCAACGTGAGTAGTAGCCATACTATGTGGTGCAATCGACTATTACTTCTTGGTTTTCTGAGCCGTTAGCCAAGAGACAACATAACAAAGTTCCTTAGCGACAGAACAAAGTTGATCCGTTCATATACCCAGCTTGGTCCCTTGCTCTTCGAAGTTTTCATTGATGATATCTCCGACTGCTTTAAGTTTTCTAGGTTGCTAAGTTTCGCTAACGACATAATATGTATTGTAGAGAAAATAAGTTGGATCTTAATCCTTCAAAATGTTATGGCGTTACTTTCTCACGTCAGCGAACACCGATTTCTACTATTTATACACCTTTCCTTTTTGTTTTAGTTTTCTTGCCTTTTAATACTACTAATAATATTGGGGTACATCAAATCCCAAACAATAATTGTGCTACAGATAAATTTATGTACTCAGCTTATGTACTCTGTTGTTGTCCCGTATAATTGAATAAATAAATAAATAAATACTTTATGGAGGTAGTCTGCATTGAATGGACAACTGACTATAATTTTATCGTAATGTTAACTGCTATTAGATTGCTATAGCTGTGAGAACCTTTAATTGGCCTCCTGTTTTATATCAGTTTTTAACCTAATTTGTGAGCTGTTGGTTTTCCAATAAATAAATATAGTAGTTAGCTTTAAAACAGAGCTTATGCAACGTAATACAATGGCTTTGTACTAGTATTGTTTCTGTTTTGCATTGGAAACCAGTAAGCATTATATATCCATAAAACATGTTTAAATAAACTTCTTAAACCATAACAATGCCACTGTACTGATATAAAGCTTTTGTTTTGCGTTTAAACGTAAGATTCACTTCAAAAACCAGCTCCTATATGAGCTGAATGTAAAAAATCTCTTACGCATTGAACATATCGATTAGCCTAGAGCCTTGCAGATTGTTTTACTCTAAACTTCAAAATCATCAGCTCCCAAACAAGCATATTATAAACGATATGATACAGAGAAAGAATATAATGGAAAAATAAACCATCTTCGTCTGTAGCCCCCGACAGGATTCGAACCTGTGACCTTTCTATTAACGCTAGACTGCTCTACCAACTGAGCTACGAGGACAGTGACGGAAGTTGTATATTTTTCAATTACATTCCCGCTAAGACTAGCGCCCTCTCTGTATCGTGTTATAGACTTGTTTCACAGTCTTGGCACCACTCTAACAACACGAAAACAAAAATATTTAATTAAATAATTTGTTTCGTGATAAGGGTATTCAAGCATATTATGTTTAACAAAAAATTTCGACAGAAACTTACGCCAAATACAACGAAGAGGACCCGCAAGATCCCAAAGCGCAGCTACTCCTGAAGCAATTCAATAATCTCTCGAAACGCTCTCTCGAGTGCCTCGACGAGGCATCCTCCATCTTCGAGCAAGTCAACGAC
Source organism: Epinotia ramella (assembly GCA_947578815.1). Classification (NCBI taxonomy): domain Eukaryota; kingdom Metazoa; phylum Arthropoda; class Insecta; order Lepidoptera; family Tortricidae; genus Epinotia; species Epinotia ramella. Next base: position 3,636,848 of record OX388221.1, read on the forward strand.
GTGCCGAACCTCGCCTTGCTGTACTGTAACAAGGGACGGTACTTGAGGTTTAAGGCGCATTGCGACCAGGGAAGTTTTGAGTGAGTACATATTACCTCTTAGTCGACCACGACACAGTGCCCGTAAAAACAGCGCTCATGACCTATCACGGATATGTAGCAGCCATCCTAAGATACGGGATTATAATGTGGGGAAATTCTGTAACCGCTCATCAAGCATTTGTGGTGCAAAAAAATGTTTTCGAGCTTATGCGTGGGGTAGGTTATAGAGAGAAACATGTAAGCCTTTATTTTGACTTTACCCTGCATTTATATCTTCTATTTGTCAAGTCTGCTTGACAAATAGACACACGTCGAACCCGGAAGTCTTCCCAACCCCTAAAATGTAACAAAGGTATCAAATGACACTTCCACCGCACGATCTAACAACTAGGAAAAAGAGTGCGTACATTATGTGCATTAAAATATTTAATTAGACAACACTTTAAAATCATTACCCAACTCTAAATTTAAATCTGAACTTTACAAATTATTATGTACATTTTGTTTTTATAGCGTCAATGAGTTATTTAGTCATAAGTTTTAATCATGTATTATATAATATTCTATCCGTAAGCAGAACATTTAATAATATTAGACTAGTAGGTACACCCTCAAATGCTACGACGATTCTGTTTCCGCGCTAGTCCGTCCGCCTTTGTTCTTTTTTATTTTCCGCATTTTTTTTTGTACAAAAGGACCTACACATTTTGTGAACCATTGAGTCTTTATTGCAGTGACAAAAAACGCCATCTCTACAACACCGCCGAAGAGCTGTACCTCACCGCTTTGAAACTGGTCGGGCGAGGCGATAGCGGTGGAGTCAGAGATCTCGTGCAATGGGAGTTGTCCTGCCATCTGTACACACGAGCTGTTCTCATGCAAGACTGCCCAGGCAGTCGGCCTAACGTGAGTATACTTACAAAAACGCAGTCTCTACAAAACCGTCGAAGAACTGTTATACCTCACCGCTTTGAAACTGGTCGGGCGAGGAGACAGCGGCGGAGTCAGAGATCTTGTGCAATGAGAGTTGTCCTGCCATCTCTACACACGAGCTGTTCTCATGCAAGACTGCCCAGGCAGTCGGCCTAACGTGAGTATACTTACAAAAACGCAGTCTCTACAAAACCGTCGAAGAACTGTTATACCTCACCGCTTTGAAACTGGTCGGGCGAGGAGACAGCGGCGGAGTCAGAGATCTTGTGCAATGAGAGTTGTCCTGCCATCTCTACACACGAGCTGTTCTCATGCAAGACTGCCCAGGCAGTCGGCCTAACGTGAGTATACTTACAAAAACGCAGTCTCTACAAAACCGTCGAAGAACTGTTATACCTCACCGCTTTGAAACTGGTCGGGCGAGGAGACAGCGGCGGAGTCAGAGATCTCGTGCAATGAGAGTTGTCCTGCCATCTCTACACACGAGCAGTTCTCATGTAAGACTGCCCAGGCAGTCGGCCTAACGTGAGTATACTTACAAAAACGCAGTCTCTACAACACCGTCGAAGAGCTGTACCTCACCGCTTTGAAACTGGTAGGGCGAGGCGACATTGGTGGAGTGAGAGATCTCGTGCAATGGGAGTTGTCTTGCCATCTCTACACACGAGCTGTTCTCATACAAGACTGCCCAGGCAGTCGGTCTAACGGGTATAGCGGTCTCAGTCTCTCACATAGGCTGATGGTGGCGTGAACGGGACAGAGCTTAAGCGTTCACTACCAGAGAGAACTGGTCCAACGGGAGTTGTGCTCTTCCAAGACTGCACAATCGATCTAATGTGAAAATACTTACTTCACTCCAAAAAAAACAAAAAACGCCACTCTTAGTAAATAAATAAATAGCTATTTATTGTCCGTCCATCGCCACTTTAAAGAAAACGCAAATGTATGGAGCATCCGTCCAGAGCCACTTCCTTAAAGTGATTTAGTAGCGCAAATGTATGTAACGTTCTTCCAGAGCCACTTAAAGCAAAAACGCAAATGTATGAAAGGTCCTTCCAGAGCCACTTCCTTAAAGTGTATGTAACATCCGTCCAGGGCCACTGTAAGTAGCAAATGTTTTAGTAGTGAAGTGGCGACAGACTGCATATAAAGTATGTCCTACGTCATCGAGTGCGTGTGTGGATGCGTGAAGACTTCGTGCAACACCTGTTGCGGATTCATTAATTATTGGTTATGGATTCGTGTTAATCGTGTTGCCAGGTCACGTTTTATGAAAACTTGTTGCATTTAATTAATTCGAGTTATAATTCTAAGAATAATGTTGTACGGCGCGGTGCCCCGTAGTTACATCACGGGAAGAGGGTTGCGACGTATGGTGCCTGGCTTCGACAGCCTCGGACCAAGGGGGCTGACCTAGTGAGGTCGCTGGTCCGAACCGCGGAAGTGGTCGACGTGCACACAAATTGGCATGTGTGGCCGTCGATTGTTCCCTGCAGCAGCGGAGGCACGGTGCGAGCGTGACGGGAGCTCTGTTGTCGTCGCACTCACACACACAAGTGGGATCCACAGGCGGAAATAAAACTCCGATACTCTTGAGAAAGCTTGATGGCACGGCTGGTTGGTTGGAGCGAGATGGGTATATGTTGCTCTAGTGATAGTCGAGCTTGTTATGAGTGAACATTTTGCTTGTACTCCACCTTATATATAAACCTTCCAGCATTACCATAACGTAAACATCTTTATTTCGATAAAAACAGTCATTTCTTTACACAATTTTGTCTTAGGTTTTAGCGTTTACATTCCAGTACCGTCTTAATCTAGGTAAATCTAGGTCTTAAGTTATGTTAATCTTGTACAGAATTACTCAGTGCATAATTGTTAATAGGCTAAATGAATACATTTCAAATAGTTTAGGTGAAATTCCTATCTAAACACTAAACTTTTGTAGTTTTATGCAAATTAATACTTTTGATTCCTTTGTTACATCTAACAGAGGTCGTAAGCACTATTCTCAGTCATTTCATTAGATTAATATCTTACTGTAGATTAATAATGTAGTAAAGTTTACTATGTTAAGCTTAAGGCTTGTCTAATATTTATGAATGATGTGCATAGTGCAAGTGAAAATTACCAAAACATGAGCTATGCAAAGGAAATGACTATAATTACATGCTTCTAATTAGCTTAAAGAGCTTTACCTACTGTGGCATAGTGCCGTTTGTTCAAATCCTTAAAACTACGTTCGGCGCATTGCCGTTTTAAGCAGAATTAATGAGGAATGAGGAGGCAAAGGTTGTTTTGTGATTCTACTGTCGAATATAAATTAAGTTAATTAAATAAATTTAGAAAAATATGGAAACAACCTTGTATGAAAACTAAATGAACCCAGCTTTGGTTATGTGACTGGAAGCTTTGCAAAGCGTACTCTGAAAGCTTCGCAACCACCGGCTTTTCAGGCGGCCAGGCCAAAGTCACAATCGTTGAGGAATATTCGATTCATGAGGCACACCTACCAAAGGTGTGACCTCTATAAATGGTACAACTTCGTTTACCTATTTATATTTGGAGCTTAAAGCTCTTAACGGAGGCTTTTACCTACACGTTATTGTCAAGTCCGGGTATATTTGGATGGTTAGTAAACTAGACCAATCCGCTCATATAAGATGTTAACTGTAGGGGAAAGTACCTTGACATAAGTCCGAAACCTATGAACCAAAGAGAGCTGTTGAGATGGTAAAATAAAGAGTCAAAGCTATGTATTTGTCTTACAGACGGCTGCCTTGAACAGTCTCCCCTTAATACGTAAGCACAAGAAATATGCTAACCAAGGTAGCTTAATCGAACAAATATGAGTATAAATTTGTCAATCCAAATTTCGTTCTCACCTTTACAATACATGCGTGTACATCAATTTTCAGGAACTACTGAAGCGCGCGCTGCAGTCATATTTACGTATCGATTAATACGAGATGAAAATATCGCGCGCCGCGCTTACTACCTATTTTTTCGTATTGTAGGTAGATCGAAATACTCCCATTCACATCTACCCACCACACATGTTTTATGATTAGAACGAGACGCAAGATATCAAGCGCCTGCTCGCTCAGTGCTCTTTTCAAATGTGGGTGGATTGAAATAATCCTATTCACATCTACCCACCACATATGTTTTATGATTAAAACGAGATGCATAATATCGAGCGCCTGCTTGCTCAATACGCTTTTTCTTATGTGGGCGGATCGAAATGTCTCCATTCACATTCACCCACTACATATGTTTTATAATGGTAGATGGGAATAAGACTACGAGATTTACTAAATAATGACTGTCTTGAACAATCTCCCCCCAGTACGCAAGTACAAAAGAACTAATCAAGACTAGTCGAATCTATCAGTACGAGTCTCGAGGTCGGGCGACGGATGAGTCCAGCTGATGTTCTTACCTCTGTGACACGTACCTTGCCATCAGGTCCAGGATAAACTTTCTCTATACGCCCGCGGGGCCAAATACCTCTAGGCAAAGTGTTGTCCGCTATTAAAACAATGTCGCCGGGTTTCAAATTTGGCGTGTCGGAGGCCCGCTTGCGTGGTAACAAAGTTGGTTTATATTCTATGAGCCACTTCTTCCAGAATCTCTCAGCGAGCTGCTGAACTTCCTGCCAGCTATTTTTAGGAGATTTTTTATCGCTGAAACTACCGAAGGGCATCATACCGTTAGACCTATGTATGAGGAAATGATTTGGCGTGAGTTGCTCCTCTGAAAGGTTGGCATTTATGGGTGTTAATGGTCTGGAGTTTACTATGTGTTCCGCTTCCAATAAAAGTGTATGGAGCGTATCCTCAGATGGAACCTTGTCCTTAAGGGTTGCATATAAGGCACTCTTTACTCCCTTGACCATGACCTCCCAAGCGCCGCCCATGGATGGTGCGCCTGGCGGTATCTTTTTCCAGACAATGCGCTTATTTACGATAAAGTCGCTAAACTCAACGCTATCCATTGCCTCTTTTATTTCGCGTTCAGCTCCAATGTAATTGGTACCATTGTCACTGTAAATGATGGTGGGCGTACCTCTTCTAGCCATCATGCGTCTAAGGGTTTGAATCATAGAGCTGGCTGAGAGAGAATTGGCTAACTCTACGTGCACTGCCCGCGTAGTTAGGCAAGTGTACCTACAAAGCGCCCCATCGCTTCTCTTTGCGACGCCCAATTGTGACCTTTAATGGCCCAAAAAAATCGGTAGCTATGGCGGTAAACGCGGGTTGGTGGTGCATAAAGCGTTCTTGTGGTAAATCTCCCTGCTGATGCATAGCGGGTTTACCTTTTCTTATTTTGCACCACTGACACCTTGCGTATATATTACGTAGATAGCTTCGCAAACCGATAATGTGATATTTCTGTTGTAACTCATTAATCACGGTATGATGATTTCCATGATTAAATTGCTCATGATAGTGATGCACAAGCAATCGAGTTATGTGATTTTTAATATCTAATATTATCGGTTGCCTCTGATTGTTAGCAGCGTTGATCTTATATCTGCCATCGAGTGTTAACAGCCCGTCTGTGGACAGCTTTACTGCCAGCCGATACAACTTTGATGACTTTGGTACAGCTTCATTACCACGCAAGCGAGTGAGTTCCTCGGTAAAGTCTTCTTCTTGACATCTACTTAATAACAGATGTTCTGCTATCAGCAGGTGTTTAGGCATCACGTCATTACCTAACGTATTCTTTACTTGCCTAGAGATAAAAATTTCAACAGCCACCAACAAACGACTGAGAGCGCGCTGCAATCTGACGAAACGTGAAAAACGCTGCGGATCTGGCAGGTGAGCGAACCTATCCTTGGTAACATTGCCAGCGGTGGCAGTATTAACCGGTTTACGTTCCTCACCGGTGTTAGGCGTAGCCTGTACTGACGTTTTAATTTTAGGCCACTTATCTGGAGACTCTAAAATAAACTGAGGGCCTCTAAACCACCGGTGGTTTATATCGAAATCTGTCTTTATACCGCGTGTTGCAATGTCCGCAACATTTTCACTGGTTGGTACCCAGTGCCAATCGGATGGTCTCGTAAAAGTCTCTAATTCGGCTAAGCGATGTGCCACGAACGGTTTAAATGTCCTAGGATCCGAGTTTATCCAAGCGAGTACGGTTCGAGAGTCAGTCCAGTAGTAGGACTGGCAGATTTCGTAGTCCGTTTGGCGCCGGACTGCGTCTGCCAGTCTGCAAGCTAAGACGGTTGATTGTAATTCAAGTCTGGGTATTGAAATACACTTTAAAGGTGTTACCCTAGCTTTACTACTGACCAGATGTGATGTTTTATTGCCGTCAGAGTCGGTGACTACAATATATATGGCAGTTGCAAAAGCTTTCTCGCTCGAATCGCAAAAGGCGTGCAGATATGCTGGTCCTTTCGATCTAGGTATATGCCTAGGTATAGCAAGGTCTTGTAATAAGTCCAGACTATCCAACCACTCGCGCCATGCTTTGTTTAGATGATCGGGTATCGTTTCGTCCCACCGGCAAGACGCTCTCCATAAATCTTGAATTAGCATTTTGCCTAAAATCGTTACTGGTGACGCCATGCCAGTCGGATCGAAAACGCTAAACACTGCGCTTGTGACCTGTCGCTTCGTAGGTACCCTAAGTCCCTTGACTATGTCTGTAGGTGTATTGCGTAGATTCAAGTTGAAACCTAAGCTGTCATTGTGGTGATTCCACAAAAGTCCTAAGGTACGCTCGTGGTCCGATTTTCCTAATATCGTGGTAGAGTCCTTAGACACATCCTTAACGTTGCATATAGCTCTAGGTTCATTAGATGCCCAGCCACATAGCGTGAACGAGGCCCTTTTGAACACCTTGTCCATGTCGCTAATGGTTTTCTGCGCCTGCTCTACCGTGTCAAATGCGCCCAAAAAATCGTCTACATAGAAGTTACGTTCCGTGAGTCTAGCTACTTCAGGATACGTATCGCGATATTCGTTTGCGTTTTTATTCTTAACATAAATAGCCGTAGCAGGACTCGACGCACTACCAAAAATCAAAGACGTCATTCTATAAGTCTGTGGAGGCGAGTCTCTGCTCTCCCCGCGCCATAAAAATCGTAAACTATCGCGATCCGCTTCTATGACTTTAACCTGAAGGAACATTTGCTTTATGTCCGAAATTACCGCTATACGGCCCTCACGAAATCTTATTAAAACTCCGAAAAGCGATTGAATTAAATCGGGTCCAGGTAGAATCGCGTCATTTAGTGCTTTACCGCTTGTTTTACAAGCAGCATCAAAAACGACTCTACTTTTTCCCTTTTGGGGGTGAATAACATTAAAATGCGGGAGGTAAAAGGCGCGCGGTGCGTCCGTGATAGAGTCGACTCTTTCAGCGAAACCTTGTTCTATGAGATCATCCATCTGCCTATTATATTCAGCCTTAAGTTTCGGGTCTCTATCTAATTTTTTCTCTAACGTGTATAAGCGTCGCAATGCGTGAGCTTTATTATCCGGTAGAGTCTCATCATCAGTTTTCCACAATAAACCTGCTTCAAACCTATCCTCGTTGGGTATACGCTTACACGTAGATTCTAACAACTTAATAGCTCTATCTTCTGGATCGTTAATTTGTTTACGCGGCTCTATGCCCAATGACTCTATACTAAAGTGCTCGCGTATCAAAGCTAGAGCTGGATCTTGACTATCGCAAGTAGGTTTAATGTGATTAACCGCCCCTAGCAATTTACGAGGAAAATCGTTAACCCCATGAAGCACCCAACCGAGGTGCGTCAGGAATGCGCAGGGTAAAGCTCTACCTGCTTCACATACTTGCCTACTCACTATCAAATGCCATGAGTCTTGACCTATAAGTATAGTAGGTTGTGCTGACTCGTAACACAACTCATCTTCTAAATGCCGTAAATGAGCACATTTACGAACGACCGACCTATCTACAGCTTGCGACGCAAGGTTCATCTTATCTATCGTATGCGCGGTAAAATCATGAAACTCTCTACTAGAGATACCTCTAATTCTAAGTTTTACTCGCGAAGAATCGTTGTCTATCACCTCGTGACCACCTACTCCTTCGAAGGAGAGGGTTTCCCGTTTACCGGGATGCGAGACTTGCAAAGCTATATCCTTTTGGATTAACGATAGCGTCGCGCCTTCGTCCATCAAAGCGTATGTGGAGATGGTACCTTTTGAACCCTTTAGCTCCACCGGAATTATTTTTAAGTACGCTTGAGACTGGTTCGCGTGGTTAACCGAACTAACCTGCTCTTTAGTCGCTACGGTCTTTTCTTTACGCTCTAAGCTCTTCTTCTTGCCATGCAATAAAGCATGGTGTGATGCCTCGCATTCTCCCTTCCCACATGGGTTATATTTGCATTTATTGTATGAGGATGTATGCAAGTCACCTAAACACCGGAAGCAGAGCTTATAGCGTTTTAATGCGTCCCATCTATCGTTAACGCTCAGCTTAATAAAGTCAGCACAACTTGCTACAGGATGATTGCCTGAGCAAATTACACACTTACTTTTCTGACTGTTATTAGCAGAGACGTTATTCCTATTTTCTTGTGGTTTAAACTTCCTATCATTATTACGCCTAGACTTGAAACCGCCTCGCGTTGTGCGCTTGTTTGCCGCCGCAACATAATGTTGCTCCGACTCGGCTTCGCTATCAGAATCATGTGATATAGGTAGAGTTTTCCTATCCTGCCTATGTGCCGCAGACGCGCGAGAGTCGTGACTTGATACGGAATTGTCATCGTAGAAATCACTACCTCCCTCATCATCGGACGACACCGAGCTCTCCCTATACCTATGCCGCGAATTAATGTTATTCACTCTACGTGAGCGCACACCCGACTTGACCTTGGATTGTTCATATGCGAACATACAGTTAAAGTTTTCACTCAAGTCCTGCAAAAATCTTGATAATGATAAGAGTTCCGGCACATCATCAGCGTTGCCCTTGTACCTATACCACTCAAATCTAATTATATTGTTCATCTTCTCTACTATACGGCTAACTAACTCAGGAGCGTATAGGTACTGTGGTTTATTCAGGGCTTTAATAGAGGCTACTACATTGCACACACGATTGCTGAATTCAGAAATGTTCCGACTATCATCGCTCATTCGCGGCATCCGTTTGACATTCTGAATTTCGGACATAATAATTACGTCTGGCTTTCCGAAAGCTCTATCTAAAGCGGCAATTACTTCATAAGGATTACTGCATGTGTGTAACATAGACCTTACTGACTCACGTGCCTGTCCTTTGACTGCCTTCCGAAGGCGTCCCATATTAGCTATGTTGGAGAACGAACTCTCCGTATCTAAATAAACACGTTTAAATGCAATCCAATCCGAGGGATTGCCGTCAAAAAGGGGCAAGTCACCTATATATTTGCCCAAGGTGATTTGCTGTGGCATGGGTGAAACGTGGTTGTCAGTCCTATTCATACTGATGGCTTGCACTATAGCGTCGCGTAGAGCGCTAATTTCCCCAGCCGCGTTGTTTGGGCTGTGGTTCCTATCTATACCCTCGGTTTCTTGGGGTCTATGTTGTGGTGGCCTACTGCTACCTGGCTGTCCCAGAGTGGGAGAGGCGTTAGCTACGTTTCTACCATGCGTGGCTTCGTTGGGCAAACTAAATACGTTGGGCGGCGGCGCTCTTATAACCGAATGTTGGCTTTCAGCTAACAACAATTCGTACCTAGAAGCGGCGTAAGCGGCGGCGGCCCTGGCTTGCTCCAGCTGCGACGCGCGGAGTTCCGACTCCGCACGTAGTCTAACTAACCTATTGTCTTCAGCTCTTACGGCGTCATAATCAGTGGCGTCAATGACCCTAGGCGGCGTTTGTGCCCGCTCACCTACTACTGAACCGGTTCTCGAACCACTACGCGGATTTACAACATGATCGACAGCGCCCGCGTGTTCTACGTTGCCTACATTCGCGCCTAGTTGCCTAATGTTGGCGTCTAAAATTATTGCGCCCAAAGGGTTGGCGTCTTTAACGTTCGCGCCTATACTGTTGGCGTCTAAAATATCACCATTATTGGCTAAAACGGGGTTCCCCTGTTCGCCTAAAATCGGTTCACTCATCCTGACCGGAATATCGCCTAACCTGCTAGATCCTGCCTGCGGTGATACCGTAATAGTTGTCAGATCCGCAGTGTCGGTTCCATGGCTCCACGTATGGGTAGACGTCGTGGTGTCATAAGAAGACGCACCACTATTACCTTTGGAACTCTCACCGCTTACTGACTCCAGCTGATCCAGTCTACTCCTCGACCTCGTTACTCGACCCTCCCCCTTACCTGTCATCCTAACCTTGCCCCCCTAGCACTATCAGTCCCTACCTGCCTAGCACTAACAGGCCCTATCTGCTCGCTCGGCGTACTACCGTATTGATGCCGATTGAGAATGGGAACGTAGGGAGGAAGGAGGTGATGGGTACCGTCTGGCAGAGGACTACTGTGCGATATAGGTGCTCGGGACGTGGTGGAACGCCACGCCCTTCAGCTTGCCAACCTGTGGCCAAACACCGCAAAGTATCATACCAGCAAACGGCCGAGTTATAAAGACGCTCTGAAAAGAGCGCTGCGGTAACCACTCGGTATACCGCACTAAGACGTGTTTGAGCTCTGGTTGACACCGTTAGGCCAGAGCCACGCCACCTACCAAAAGCAACGGGGATTGACTATACCCGGTTCTGATAGGATTTGCTGATGCTCGATGACCACGACGACTTGACGCTTCGTTTTCGAAGTCTTCCACGCTGGTGTGTCTTCCTCGCTGGTACGCCTTTTCTTGCTTCTTTATCCCTTTTGAGGGCTTTTCGTTCTTGAGGCTTCGTTATCCCTATTGAGGGCTTTTCGGTCTTGAGGCTTCGTTATCCCTATTGAGGGCTCTTCGGTCTTGAGGCTTCGTTATCCCTATTGAGGGCTCTTCGTGCTTGAGCTTTCTTGTTTCATTAACCCTTTTGAGGGCTTTTCTTGCTTGAGAGTTCTTTGTTCTTATCTCCTGGCAGCTTCTTCGTACGGCGCAGATTGTTCGAAAAGGAGTCTTCTTTAAGGGCAATCTGTTCACGCTGAACTGCTTGCTTCAAATGGCAGCTTCTCGTACGATGCTTGAAGATTGTTAGAGGATGTCTTCTTTAAAAGGGTCAATCTAATGCTTGATTGTTAGAAGAATCTTCTTTAAAGCCAAATCTTCTGCTTGAACTGCTTGCTTCTTCAGGGATCCGGCTCGAAGGACCATTGTACGGCGCGGTGCCCCGTAGTTACATCACGGGAAGAGGGTTGCGACGTATGGTGCCTGGCTTCGACAGCCTCGGACCAAGGGGGCTGACCTAGTGAGGTCGCTGGTCCGAACCGCGGAAGTGGTCGACGTGCACACAAATTGGCATGTGTGGCCGTCGATTGTTCCCTGCAGCAGCGGAGGCACGGTGCGAGCGTGACGGGAGCTCTGTTGTCGTCGCACTCACACACACAAGTGGGATCCACAGGCGGAAATAAAACTCCGATACTCTTGAGAAAGCTTGATGGCACGGCTGGTTGGTTGGAGCGAGATGGGTATATGTTGCTCTAGTGATAGTCGAGCTTGTTATGAGTGAACATTTTGCTTGTACTCCACCTTATATATAAACCTTCCAGCATTACCATAACGTAAACATCTTTATTTCGATTAAAACAGTCATTTCTTTACACAATTTTGTCTTAGGTTTTAGCGTTTACATTCCAGTACCGTCTTAATCTAGGTAAATCTAGGTCTTAAGTTATGTTAATCTTGTACAGAATTACTCAGTGCATAATTGTTAATAGGCTAAATGAATACATTTCAAATAGTTTAGGTGAAATTCCTATCTAAACACTAAACTTTTGTAGTTTTATGCAAATTAATACTTTTGATTCCTTTGTTACATCTAACAGAGGTCGTAAGCACTATTCTCAGTTATTTCATTAGATTAATATCTTACTGTAGATTAATAATGTAGTAAAGTTTACTATGTTAAGCTTAAGGCTTGTCTAATATTTATGAATGATGTGCATAGTGCAAGTGAAAATTACCAAAACATGAGCTATGCAAAGGAAATGACTATAATTACATGCTTCTAATTAGCTTAAAGAGCTTTACCTACTGTGGCATAGTGCCGTTTGTTCAAATCCTTAAAACTACGTTCGGCGCATTGCCGTTTTAAGCAGAATTAATGAGGAATGAGGAGGCAAAGGTTGTTTTGGGATTCTACTGTCGAATATAAATTAAGTTAATTAAATAAATTTAGAAAAATATGGAAACAACCTTGTATGAAAACTAAATGAACCCAGCTTTGGTTATGTGACTGGAAGCTTTGCAAAGCGTACTCTGAAAGCTTCGCAACCACCGGCTTTTCAGGCGGCCAGGCCAAAGTCACAATCGTTGAGGAATATTCGATTCATGAGGCACACCTACCAAAGGTGTGACCTCTATAAATGGTACAACTTCGTTTACCTATTTATATTTGGAGCTTAAAGCTCTTAACGGAGGCTTTTACCTACACGTTATTGTCAAGTCCGGGTATATTTGGATGGTTAGTAAACTAGACCAATCCGCTCATATAAGATGTTAACTGTAGGGGAAAGTACCTTGACATAAGTCCGAAACCTATGAACCAAAGAGAGCTGTTGAGATGGTAAAATAAAGAGTCAAAGCTATGTATTTGTCTTACAGACGGCTGCCTTGAACAGTCTCCCCTTAATACGTAAGCACAAGAAATATGCTAACCAAGGTAGCTTAATCGAACAAATATGAGTATAAATTTGTCAATCCAAATTTCGTTCTCACCTTTACAATACATGCGTGTACATCAATTTTCAGGAACTACTGAAGCGCGCGCTGCAGTCATATTTACGTATCGATTAATACGAGATGAAAATATCGCGCGCCGCGCTTACTACCTATTTTTTCGTATTGTAGGTAGATCGAAATACTCCCATTCACATCTACCCACCACACATGTTTTATGATTAGAACGAGACGCAAGATATCAAGCGCCTGCTCGCTCAGTGCTCTTTTCAAATGTGGGTGGATTGAAATAATCCTATTCACATCTACCCACCACATATGTTTTATGATTAAAACGAGATGCATAATATCGAGTGCCTGCTTGCTCAATACGCTTTTTCTTATGTGGGCGGATCGAAATGTCTCCATTCACATTCACCCACTACATATGTTTTATAATGGTAGATGGGAATAAGACTACGAGATTTACTAAATAATGACTGTCTTGAACAAATGTAATACATTGCAAAACAGGATAAAATGATTAATTAGCATTGAACAAGGCGAAAAAACCGGAAGTGCTTATCGTTCCCAAGTGTAAACTAATATTTTTGCATTCCTCCATAGCATATAAAGGTAGGCATAGGCATACAATGCCAACTTTATAATTAAATGTTTGGCATGATATCGATGATGATTATGAAATTATCTTGCCAAAAAACTTAAAATAAAAGTTAATATGCTGCCAAAATTTTGATTATAAATTTGATTGCACCTGCAACAATGTACTATTAGTGTTAAAATCAGCGTGTTGGTTGAATTGCAAGCAAAAAATGTTCATTATTATTAGTAATTTGCTACTGCTTTCGTTATTTTTAATAATTGAGTCGTCTATTGACGAGGTGACACAATATGTGACATTAACATCATCGTTACTTGATTATTACTTACCTTCATGTGCAATTCCTATTCGGCGGTTTTTAAGTAAAGGGGTTGTATTGGATAACACTGATAATGTTATGAACGGTCAATAGAGGAGAAATGGAACCCGTCAGAACAATATGGGTGAAACACAGTGGTGAGAGATACTATACGCAGGTGGTGAGAGATGAAGTGGGAGTGGAAGTTCTCAGTGCGAGTGAACAGAAAACCGACAATAGGCATGATGCCTCATGTTCAAATTGATAACATAGTAATGCTAAATGGATAGTAAACCATCAAATTATCGTTAAATTCATGAACAGTTTTTGTAATTTGTAAGTTCCTCTGCGCCACTTTGGTTAATAGAATACACATAAAACTGGGACGTTGATATGTTGGCGTGCAAGCATAAATACTTGTACATTTTTAGCATAGTCATAGCATCTATTCTAACCATAGTTTGTACAGGTCTTAATAACTAGGTACATTTGGACTCTGGACCCTGGTAGGGCGTAGCAATTTAATTACATACCTAGTCCTCTACTTAATTTAATAAAAAATAATTTCACATTTACACTATTAATATCAAGCGCAGCGCAGGTCCTTAAATATTGCGTTAGTTTTAAATATAATCTCAATTGAAACAATTTATTAGATCATTATTAAATGGGAATCTCCTATTTGTTAGAAAGTTGGCGGCAGTGGTGATGTCAGGTTTTGGCTGGAGAGAGAAATAAAATAGGACGACTGATGCGGATAATGTGTACTTTATATTGACCACAATATAAGAAACGCAATCCTTAAGATTATGTATATAATTAAAGATTACGGAATAGAACCTGGGAAACGATGTTGCTCGCATGAGCGCCCGAATCAAATAGAATGACAGTGACACATGTCAAAAGCAATTAAAAAGTTAATTCTCGATTAACATGCGTTTCAAGTAGAAATGAAACGTTTGAGGAGACATCAAGTATTACTTGCTATCTTATTATAGTTATTATCAACACTTCCCCTTAAGATAACAAGTGGTAGAAATATTAAGAAAACTTTACATGCTCTATATCTCTACATATGCTATGTCTTAAAGAAATAAAACAGGTCTCTACATGCTCAATACATTAAACGTTCAAACAAACAACTTATTTTAGACATAATTTATCAATAAAATGTTTGTGTTTTTCAGCACTTAGAGACTTGGTGAGTACATCAGCAATCATCTGTTCAGTTGGCATGTACTTAACAGTTAAAAAGCCTTTCTGTACCAAATCTTTGACGAAATGATAACGTAAATCTATATGTTTAGTGCGCTTATGGCAAAATTCTTTTGACTCTACAATTTTATGCGCACTTTGGTTATCATTATATAGAGTGATAACAAAATTAGTATTTATAATCTCTGACAGAAAGCTTTTTATAAAACAAAGATCTTTACAAACATCTCCTATCGAAAGATACTCGGCTTCGGCTGTGCTAAGGGCTATGCATCGCTGTTTACGCGATTCCCAATTTATAATGTTATTACCAAGCTTAACCACGAAACCTGTGTATGACTTGCGATCGACAATATCGTTCGCCCAATCCGCGTCCGAGTATGCAGTTAAATCTAAATTACCAGTTTTATAAAAATAAAGACAATAATTTAGTGTTCCCGCCAAATATCTCAGGACACGCTTAGCTGCTTGCCAATGTGATTTGTCATAAGCATGGTTAAATTGGCTAAGCTGGCTACAAGCGTAAGAAATATCAGGCCGACTACATACACTTAAGTAACAGAGACTCCCTAAAAGCTCTCTATACCTATAAGTATTGTCATCTAGACACACATCAGCCTTTTGTAATTTACAATTAGTAGCCATAGGCGTAGAAGCCGATTTGCAATTTTGCATTCCAAACTTAACCAACAATCTTTTAATGTAATCTGACTGATCAAGCTTAATACAATGCTCAGTTCTGTTTCTACTTATATTTAAGCCTAAACAGCTGGTAAGTATACCGAGATCTTTAACATTAAAATGGTTTTGAAGCAAAGATAAAAGTTCTTTATTATCATTATTACTGAAAATATAGAAATCATCAACATAAAGTGCTAAAATAGTCATGTCTTTATCTTTTATTTTAGTGTAAACACATGGTTCACAGTCACTTTGCTTAAAACCATTCTTACACAACAAATCATTTACTTTTAAGTTCCATATTCTACTGGCCTGCTTAAGGCCATAAATTCCTTTTAATAAAAGACAAACTTTGTTTTTACCATTATCACAAAAGCCTGGAGGCTGCTCCATATAAATAGTCTCTGTCAGCTCTCCATGTAAAAATGCAGTAGCAATATCAATGTGATACATGTTTAAATCTAGCTCTGCTGCCAACGAGAATAATATTCTTAAGGTACAGTGTCTGACAACTGGTGAAAAGGTATCATTATAGTCAACCCCTAAGACTTGTGTGAAGCCTCTGGCAACCAATCTAGCTTTATACTTATCGAATTTACCAGATGCATCAAACTTTCGTTTGAACACCCATTTGCATTTTACTACATTTTCATCCTTAGGACGGTCAACCAACTTCCATACTTTGTTGGCTAGAAGTGAATTATATTCACTTTTCATAGCTTTCTGCCAATGCAGACAGTCAGAGCTAGAGATGGCTTCCTCATATGTTAAAGGATCCACATGCAACCCATCGCCATCTTGTGTCAGTAGAGAATAATCGAGATCATAATCTTCATACCTGTTTGGCAACTTATTACGAGTGCTACGAGCAGGACGGCGTGAAGTCAGCGGCGACTCAGAAGCAGCAACTTCCCCTGAACGTGTCACCCCCCACGACGGTGACGTCACACGCTCTGGCGTCGTTTGGACGACAGATGGCGGTAGTGGCGACTCGACGACGGGTCGTCACCCGCAGACAGATCGACGCTGGCATCTCAGCCGGTTTAGCACTCCGTGCATCTTGCATGGGCAAGATAGCTGAGGAATGCACCACATTTTTTGTTTGGGGAAACCTATATAAACCATTTTTGCAAGAGATTTTAAAAATTGGTTTGCCAGAAAATTTACATTTGTCTGTGAATTGACACTCGTTTTTTGTAAATACAACTTGGAAGCCCTGAGCAGCCAAACAACTTACCGATAAAAGGTTGGCAGAGAGATCTGGAACATATAACACATTCTCTAATCTTAGAAAATTATTGTTTACATTAAGTTTGACAGCTCCGGTGCCAACACATTTCAGCTTTGTGTTGTTAGCTATAATGACATCACTTGTTGCAGAGGTTAATGAGTCAAAAACGTCCTTCTGACATGACATGTGCTGGCTGCAGCCACTATCTAAAATCCAATCACTGTTTGTGGCCAGGAAAGCAGAGGCCAACATTCCCTGTGATGACCCTCCGTCTTGTTTCTTCTGACGTTTTAATTTAAAACAGCGACTCTTGACGTGTCCATTTTTGCCACAGTAGGTACACTGTTTAGTGGTAGCCACGACAGCGACAGCAGCAGGCTTTGACATATATGCATTGCAATTCTTGCTGATTGTGTTCGCCCTGCGCGACTCTTCTTGCAGCAAGCGTGTCCGCACTACCTCGCTTGTCAAAGTAGTTGTCATGCAGACAGTCTCCAAGTTGCTTACTAAAGTTTCATATTCCTGTGGGAGCCCCGACAGCAGGATTTCTGCGACCTCACCGTCATCCACCATCTTGCCGATGTCCGCCAGCTGTTGCACAAGCATCATAGCGTTTTCAATATACTCTGACATTGAGTTGAAAGAGCTTAGTTCAACGCGGTGCAACTTCCGCAGCAGCATAACCTTCCTTGCTAACCCGGAGTCTTCAAAAACTTTTGTTAGGTTGTTCCACGCGTCCTTACTTGTGTTAGCGTTTAATACATATTGATGACAACAGGAACTTACTGCCAGGCAGATCCGGGCCAAAGCACGCTCATCACGCGCGGGCTCCGTGTCCTCGCCTAAGACGCATTTCCACAGTCCATCAATAATTAACAAGTTTTTCATGTTGAACTTCCATGTACTAAAGTTGTGGTGTCCACTTAAACGTTCCATGTGGTAACCTCCAATTGAAAGTGTAGACGGGGCAGCACCCGGTTGAGGCGATGGCGTCGGTCCCATTTGTACATTATTTTCGCCACCTTCTCCAGCCATTTCTCAATGCTTTTCTTTAGCTTATTTAAGACTCGCGTATCTGTGCAAATAACCTGTTAGAAAGTTGGCGGCAGTGGTGATGTCAGGTTTTGGCTGGAGAGAGAAATAAAATAGGACGACTGATGCGGATAATGTGTACTTTATATTGACCACAATATAAGAAACGCAATCCTTAAGATTATGTATATAATTAAAGATTACGGAATAGAACCTGGGAAACGATGTTGCTCGCATGAGCGCCGGAATCAAAGAGAATGACAGTGACACATGTCAAAAGCAATTAAAAAGTTAATTCTCGATTAACATGCGTTTCAAGTAGAAATGAAACGTTTGAGGAGACATCAAGTATTACTTGCTATCTTATTATAGTTATTATCAACACTATTTACGATATCACAATAATATAGTTTTATTAATTTATTAGGTGATTCCAAAGGTAGTAAGGTCGAATATATCTTCGTTTCTGGCGCTATGTGCACGCTTTCAGCTACAACCTATGTGTTTTAATAAATTCCTCTAACAATAGGAAAAATCTCTATGATCACGCCATCTTCAATTAGCTTCCGATCTTTTTCATCAGTGAATGGATTTACGAAACTATCTTTTTTTGTTTCTAGGAGGTGACAGAGGTAGCCGAGGCATTCAAGCACGCCTTAAAGTACTGCCAACTGACTCCGGGCCCGCGGCAGTACTTGTACCAATTCCGGGCTGCAATGATACACCACCGCTTGGGCTCGTTATACCATTCGCAGTACAGGTCGGTACTTTTTAATAGTACATTGTTTAACGAGGGGCGGAAGTGGAATATCTCGACTTTGCAATGTTCTTACGCCCGTGTTATACACTTTTTCTTCATCACATTTGCGAGGAAACAAATACATTTTAGATGAAATGAATACAAATCGTAATAAACACTGCATCATGTCATTCGTCCATTTTGTTGAATTTGACGAGAGGCGCGTATGCCAAAGACCCTTCGGTATACAGCCACGATTTGAAAACACTTGAAAACATTTTACATAGACACAAAATACTACACTACTATTAAATCTGTAAATAATTCAGTTAAACATGTTTAAGTAGTTTTTTAAGTTTAAATTTATTTATAAATACGTTTTGAGACATCGTATTTGATATAAAACCTCTTTGCTTTGTAACTGCCGCATGAGTGACAGATACAATTTAAGAAAAAAACCATTACGCCCGTGGGCTTAACACAGGCTATTACAGCTCTGTATGTCTGCGCATTATGAAGCCCTTTTCGAGCAAGTGTGATGAAAAATTATTATACCACAAGCCCTTCCCCACAAAACTTTACGACTGTACGAATCTGCAAAATTGTTGGCAGAATTTCTTACCATATAATGTAATCCATCCATCCATGCCATCGTCTTCATCATCATCATATCAGCCGAAATACGTCCGCTGCAGGAGATAAGCCTCCCCCAAAGAGTGCCACACCGACAGGTCCTGCGCCACCCGCATCATCAGTCCACCTGGTGGGGGTCCTCCTTCCAGTTTAGAAAAATATGCATTTTTTACTGTCCAAGAGTAAACTTAAAGCTACCAATAGAATCTTTACGCTGTGATAGAAACAAAATAGTGTGACAACTATGGATCTAAACGCAGTATTTCGTGACCGGAAAAGCAATTTACTTAATTTTCCATACAACGATTAAGTAGTACAAATAGACAGCGGTGACGTCATACGTAGTCGCCACTTGAGAAACGCACCGCCCTACATGGCTATCGGTTCTATGTGCCATGTGCCTTATAGATTTACATCGTTACCGTGGTCTTTGAATAGTTCAGGTAACATTCGTTTTTTACTTTAAAATACTTTTTTTCAGGATAACCTCCGAGGAAGGTCCGAAACGTCGAGCGCTCCTTAACTCAGCCAGAGCCAACTACATGTCGTGCACGCACATGTTCGCCAGCCTAGAGGACGCCGGCATGTTCCTAACGGCGCGCCTCGAGCATGTCGCGCTGTGCGAGCTACTGTCACCATGGCGTGACGGAACGGAACATTGAGGCGACGGAGACGGTTAAAGGTGAAGCTTTTCCAAAGCTTATCACCCTGTAATCGCCCTGTCGTGATATGCTGTAATAGTCCGGTCGTCCACGAGCTCGATGGGACGACATGAGAAAGACCGCGGGTCACTCCGTGAGGCTAGCACGGGACCGGATGAGTGAGGAGTCCTCTTGGGCTTTTGCTCAGCAGTAGGCTATTATCTACCTACTGGTTGCTTGTTCCATAGGATATAGGTGTTTTATAATTCTAACAAGGCTTATGTTAGGCATAGGGTTTATGCATACGATATAGTTTTATCCATTACATTCACTGTGGATTGTGGGATCACCTGGAAGGTCTCAGAAAACAAATCGAATGTAACAAGCAGAGCCCGTAATTTTCATGCCGATGACATCAATTTGACGTCACGCTGCATATAGGATGACCCCAAATAGTTTTATTGTAATTATTAATCATTAGTCGTCAACCATTTTAATCATGTACAAATTACTTCAAAAGTAATCTATTCACCACGTGGAACAATTAATAGGTACCTACTTAATACGTGAAACGTAAATTAAACTATTTGTTTTGTTTTTATACATACATTTTATTAAACGGTATTGTTACCACATTTCAATAATTACGTAGAAAACAGAATTCCTTCAAGTAGGTACCTATTAATTATTCCACGTGTGAATAGATTACTTTTGAAGTAATTTGTACATGATTAAAATGATTGACGACTAATGATTAATAATTACAATAAAACTATTTGGGATCATTCTATATGCAGCGTGACGTCAAATTGATGTCATCGGCATGAAAATTACGGGCTCTGGTAACAAGAATGATGAGTTCCCTAAGATAACTTTTGAAACCAGTGGTATGATGATGATGATGATGATGATGGTGATGAAACTGGCAACAATGAGGTGCTCGACCAATAACGATAGGCCATTTGACGAAAGAAACAAATAGCCTATAAGCTAATGAACCTAATTTATTTACGTCTAGGTAGCACAAATGTGTTTCTAATATATATACATATACAGAGCAGCAATGACGCGTAGCTTCAGTGTCGGAGAGGCAACCGGATGGCTCGCGGTATTTGAGCTCCCGAAGCGATGTGGAACCACCCTGTGCAACCCGAACCGAGCCAACGTGGACTGGGGCAAAATAGAAAAAAAAAACTGTTAGCCGATTGACACAGCAGTTGCCTAAAAGTGTGTACGCTGTTTATATAATGAAATGCTGGTGTAAATCGAACCCTGAATAACTGCCGACAATTTATATTTTCATCTCCCCCTCTAATTTCCGCCCCAGTCCAAGTTGGCTCAGTTCGGGTTGCCAAGGGAGGTTCCACAACGCTTACGCGGCACGCTAACTAATAGACATGTGTAAGTAATGCGCGTAATATCACAAATGAGATATCTCTCGAACGCGTGATGTTACATTACGCATCACTTCGAGAAATCGAGCATCACTCCAAACTCACTCGAAATAACATTGCCCGAGCCGCGAGCGCGAGCGAGAGCGTCCGAATAGGTTGACGCGCCGATAGGAAAGGTCGGCACAAGTCTATACAGAGTGCGCGTAATGTGTAATGACATTGTGATGTTTGAAATGCCGTGATGCCATCATTGCTGTCCCGCTCGCACTCGCACTCTCGATGCTCGCCCGCTCTCGCTCTGCGTAGCGGTCGCATTTAAGTTGGTGATAGCTCCGCGCACGTTGCGTGCTGCCGCCTGGAGTGATGTGTGATGTGATATCTCAGTGTAATATTACGTTCTCGAAAAAGTGATGTGATATAGCATTACTTTTTGAAGCTCTGTTTCGCGTGTGCGTCAGAATGACTGACCAAAATGGCAGATCAATGTTAGACTACCATTAACATTCACTACCTATTTGCTACTATTTACTACCTATGTTGACATATTTGCTACCTAAGTTTAAAAAAATATATATATTTAATAAAGTGGGCAGTCATTCATTAGGATATATATTTTTTTAAACTTAGGTAGCAAATATGTCAACATAGGTAGTAAATAGTAGCAAATAGGTAGTGAATGTAAGAGCCTTATCACACTTGCGATTTCCAAGCGTATTTTGTATGAAGGCGATCACGCAGCGTGTTCGCCGCGACTGATAATTGTATAGAAAACACGCTCGCAAATCGCAAGTGTGATAAGGCTCTTAATGGTAGTCTAACATTGATCTGCCATTTTGGTCAGTCATTCTGACGCACACCTGTTTCGCGCATGTCTACTAACTAATAGAACGATATCTCATGGCCAGTGCAACACCACTGTCTATGAATGACCCACATTTTAGAGTTGCATCGAACTAAAACTATTCTTTTTTTTTTTCAGAGAATATCATCGATGCCACAAAGAACTCCAAAGTCGAAGTAAAGAAGCTGGACCTCAGTTCCTTCTCATCCATCCGCGCCTTCGCTGAAGACATCAAGAAGAACGTAGAGAAACTAGACGTTCTCATCCACAACGCTGGTTACGCTGAAACCTTCCAGAAGAACAAGTCCCAAGATGACATAGAGCTGACCATGGCGACAAATCATTATGGTCCTTTTCTGCTGACACATCTCCTCGTAGATTTGCTGAAGAAAAGCGCTCCATCTAGGATCATTGTCGTAGCCTCTTCCCTGTACCGCCTAGCGACGTTTAACCTTGAGAACCCTAATCCAACCACAACTCTGCCAGGCTATCTGTACTACGCTTCAAAGGAAGCCAACATCCTGTTCACAAGAGAGCTGGCGAGGCGTTTAGAAGGGACTGGAGTGACCGCCAACTGCCTGCATCCAGGCATGATTGACAGCGGAATCTGGAGGTCTGTCCCCGCCCCGTTCAGCTGGGTGCTTTGGGCTATCAACAAGTGCTTCTTCAAGACTCCTTTCCAAGGTTGCCAGACGTCGGTGATGTTGGCGGTGGATGAGCAGCTTGAGAAGGTCTCTGGGAAGTACTTCTCGGATTGCGCTGAGAGCGCGCTGTCGGCTTCTGCTACGGATCCGCAGAGGGCGAGGAAGCTTTGGGAGGTGTCCGAAAAGATGGTGAAGCTTGAGGAAAATGAACCGAGGATTTAAGAAGTTAAAATACATTAATAAATCTGATACGACACCGCGACTTGACACTGAACATAATCGATTCGCTTCGCCGATTATGGCGGTATATTGTCGCGGTTGGTAATGGTTTAAACTTTGGAGTTCATTGCAACGATTTAAAGCGAAAGGACAGTGGGCACTTTTGTTTTATATACTTATTAGCTTCTCAGGAGTTGGTCTCTCTACTTACAGCCTTAACTAACAAACACATGGCTTTTAATTTGCTGACTTCTCTGCTGTTTAAAAAGTCAATGAAAACAAGCGTCTCTTTGGCATATTATTCGTTATTGTTAAAATGCGTATTTCAAGATTAAAAAAAAAACTTCTGTGAAAATAGTAGTAAGGTAAGAGGCTCAACTAGGTAGGTTTACGTTTAAGTAGTATGTTAGCTATTCGACGAGTAAATTAGTCTTATTTTATTGACTTCTCAAAAAATATTAATATCTCCTCTGTATTCTAAGTGCTGATTTTCCTATAGTATATTACACACCTTGGGTGGTAATAGTAGGTAGGTTGACTCAACCTAGGGCGGCAAGAAAATTTATTTGACCGCAGGTATTTGACGCCTGGGCCGAAGGCGCAGAGCGATCAATATGCAATCTGAGGCTTTCTTTACTACCGCCCGTGCTGAGTATACATTTATATGTATCCCCTTGGCCAGGGATTCAGATTTTCCGCACGCATAGCGGGCTGTAATTGCCACTTTGCGGCTAGAGGTGACGTAAATAGATATTGAAAATCAGCCTTAGGATTTAGCTTATTTAAGGACTGTTTTAGACCTGAATAAAATATAATAGCTTCTGATATGGATTGAATCCAATGCGAGATATATTGCTTGAGTACAAAAGGTGATTTGTTATACTTCATTACATGAATACAGTGTACCTATACAAAATTCGAGATACTTCAACATTTCTTTGCTATATCTAGAGCAAAAAAACGGGTAGGTACACTGTTTGGAAATTCAATACAATGTACCTACCTATGCCCGCTTTTTTTGCTTAGTGTACTTTTGGAATAAATTGAAAATATATTATATTGGTAACTCCTGAAGAAATTTGACCCCCTCGGTACACTTTTTCATGTAATTCAGTATAATTACGCCAAGCTAATACGAATAAGGTGCTAATTTATTTAAAAAAAATATTTTATTTACATTAAGGTGTTTTTTTTTTGCAATAAACGTTTTAGTAAAAAGTTGTTACTTTATTTTTTAGCGTTATTTTACAATTATATTTCAACCTTGATCAAAAACTCGAGTTACGTTATACAAGGTGCTCGGCAAGTTCACGCGCTGTCTCGCGGCGAAATAGACTGTTTGTCTCTTTCTAATTAAACACTTAGAAAGAGATCGACGGTTAGTCTATCTCGCCTCGACACAGCGCGCGCGCAGTCTTGTCATAACCGTGCTAGAGGAATTCAAAGTGTTATAAATGTTACCCGTATGTTCCTGACCATGTATACAAAATAAAAATGTCAGGAAGCTGGAATACAATCAGCTTTTTTCGATTATATATATTTTTATCTTCTCTTCTAATAAAAAAAGATAACACTAACAAACGTTGCCAGCTCCTAAGGCATATTTAACTGGACAAGCAAAAATGTGTATAAAAAAACTAGGTCCACATGTAATTTTTTACTCCATACGACCTCATGAATACGTTAGAAACCGGATCAGCGCAGGATGGATGAAATGGCGACAGGTTACGGGAACAATCTTCGACGGCCATGCCCCTACTACCGAAGGGCAAAATTACATTGTAAATTTTGCCCGTCATGCAGGGATCGGAATGTTGGGTGGCAAAGATGACGGATCAAACAAGATTGCATGTAACGGAGATAAGAATGTTGAGCTGGATGTGTGGCGTGACGAGAACGGATCGAATAAGGAATGAGTATAATATAATATGAAGCTTGAAAATAGAACCCTACTGAAAATCTAAGAGCGAATCGCCTACGGTGGTGTGGACATGTTATGCGGAGGGATGATAGTCGTGTTACTAGAAGGGCATTGAGTGAATGTGGAGGGTTGTAAGAGAAGAGGTAGATCAAGAATAAAGTGGATGGGGTGCGTGAGACAATATGAATAGGAAGGAAGTGTGTGATGAGTTGACGGGCGATAGAGAGGTAATGATGAATACGCTGATAAAATTATTTGGTTTCATCTCACTTACTACGCAAGATAGTTGGAATAATAACAGGACACAACACTTTGAACAGACACCTATACAACTTAGGTATCACAGACAGCCCCATGTGCAGAGCGTGCATGGAAGCAGAAGAAACAACCAAACACATTCTACTGGACTGCAAGCAGGTAGAAGTATACAGAAAAAAGCACTTAGGGTCTCCGGACACACGACGGGACGCAGTCAGCAACACCAAGGCGCTCACAAACTTTCTGGAGGAGCTGGGGTGGTTAGAGTAGCGCTATCCCACCGATTCACACAAAATAGGCACACTTGATGTCGACTTTCGGAAAAACGCCCAGTATAACTAACTAACTTGGTTTCATCTTGAGCACCTTGTATAATTACAGAAATTGGAGAACTCATTGTTTCTTAAACTATATCATATATATCCAGTAAATATGCTATCCTACATTGTGCAATAAGTTACAAGCATCATAATTAAAGTAAATGGGTTAAAAATTATACATTATTATATAGATACAGTCTTGATACATGTAAGGCTAACTTAAAATGTAGGACATATGATAATTCATGATCATCTGTAACACATAAACCAAAGAGTAGACAGCAGTCGAGCCTTATACCGGTCAGAAAAAAATAAAGTCTCCTCGATTCGCGACATTTTTTAATTATTCCATAATCATACATATTTAGGTAATAATGATACGCTGAAACAGTAGTGTTTTAATTTAGCATGTTACCAAAATTGAAAACCGGTATTTTTGTAAGAAAAGCATACCGGTAGAGTCCATGACTTCACTACTTTGACGAATGTTTACTAGATTGATGAATGATCATTGACAATAACATTTTCAATGCACACCATTTTCTTTAGCATGGGTAGTAATAGTAACATATCATTTTTATTTCGTGTCATGGCAACTGCAATGAATTACCCATATTGCATAAATAAGTAAAGCGAGAAAAACTCTTAACCCATATAGTGTATCATTAAATGCAAATGTTGTGGTCACCTTTTTGCATTTATTTTAAGAATAACTTTGCTCCGTACAGCGTGAACAACGCTTAAACTCGCATTTTTTTGTCAAGTTTCGGTTAAGGTAGAATCAGACGGTTCACTTTTTCATCTTTTTTTTTCATTTTGCATTTTTCACTGAAAGTGACACGTCTGAACGAAAAGTGAAACAAAACATCAAAGAAAAAATTCACTTGAGTGAACATTCATTCAAGTGAACCGTCTGATTCTACCTTTAAAACCTGCAAGACATTGATATAACGGCTCGACCAGGACATTGCGTGAATTGCGGCGCGGCAAGCCTTTTATCTGTTCATTGCGCGGTCGAGACGCGGAACGCACTGTGGTTAGTTGGGAACACGCGCAATGGATTTGAAAAGCCGGTACCGCCGCCGCGCAATGTCGTGGCCGGACCGTAAGATTCAATTTCGCCTGACCTGCATACGTTTTTTTCTTTGACTATGTACACATAAAAACTACAGCATTAAAGTAGATCAGTTAAGTTCGTTAAAGATTAACGTATAGTCTATATAACATTTATCATTTATTTTTTTATTTATTTTTTTTTTTTTTTTATTTTTTTTTTATTTTTTTTTTTTTTTTATTTTTTTTTTTTTTTTTTTTACATTTATTTATTTTATTTTTTTATTTTTCTGATCTTTAGATCAGTCTATTAGATTGAATTGGTCTAAAAATGTATCATCAACACCCAATGCTGTTCCTAAACTCTCCCTGGGCCTCATTTCAGTCGTCTCAACATCATCACAAATTTGCTCAAAGAAATCACTGCCTTTCATTGAAAGCATACTGCAACTTGGACTTAATAAGTCCGGCAATAAGACCTTATTTGCTGTGAGCACGTCTACGTTTACCACATTGAAATTTTCCTTTTCTTCAACTATCGTTTTTATTTCGATGTCCTTTGCTTCTTGGGCTATTACATTGGCTTTTACCTTTTTAAATCTGTTTATTATTTTCTCTATAGAGCTCGTCTGTTTTATTGGTAAGGGTATTTTGCTTTTGGGCGTTTCCATAGCATCATCAATAGATTTTTTTGGACACATGGACGCTATACCAGACTCGACACTGTTATTGCCAATGTCTTTGCTCAAATGGTCAACGATTTTTGCTTTTGCTGGCGTTATTACTATAGTTGGTATAAGAAAGCTTGGAGATTCTTTAAAAACTGGCATTGGTATAAGTGCATCTGAGGTATGTTTTTCAAAACCCATGATAATTTGCTCTGGTGTGTCCTTCTGTAAAGCCATGATTCCAGAAACTTCTACAAGAGACGGACTGCCTTCCTGCATGATCGAAAGCTTTCTCGCCCTTTTAATGCATTTGTTTTCTCTGTTCTCTAAAAGGTTTGGTGATGAATGACATCGAAACAGCCCGTTTTCGCTTGAAGTGTTTGAAACGTTGAATGCAGCTTTAGAACTGTTTGAAACATTGAACAAACCACCTTTTTTGATAAGCATGTTTGGTCTATCTAGCTTGAACTTGTGTTTTTTGGTACTACTGGATTTCTTGTTAGTTGATAGTAATCTTTGTATCTGCTGCTTTGTAAAGCCAGAGGCACATTCAGCAATAGTCTCGTTGTTTCTCCCATGTAGTTGGGAAATAATGGACAAGTTATGCACTGTTGACGTTGAACTCTTGTCATAAGGGCCCAATATGAAATTCTTCAGGAAGTCATCTCTAGGTGCTTGGTAAATTAAGGATCTATTTTGGGGTTTCACAAAGGATGTTGTGTTAGTTCTCCGTAAATTGAACTGATGTCTATTTGCTCCAAGCGGTGTGAAGTCGAAGTATGTTTGGATGTCTCTCTTCATGGAAAGATCGGAGAGGTCTGGTAGTTGCGGTATTTCCGTGAGGTCCTTTACTGATATCGACTGGTTGAATGAAAGTGGTGATGGCTGAAAAGGAAAAAAAATGTGTCAGGGAGGCAGAATATTTAAATTTAAATGTGAGTTTGTCACCATAATCAATAGCATCCAAATAGGTGTATTATTATGTACTGAAGTCTTAATAAGTTTATGCATTCATGAAAACTTTTTTCATTGTATAAGATGGGTAGCTGTGTGCCGTGAATGTCCAATATGCGTATTATGTAGGTTTTGTGATGATACGAAACCTAGTAGCTGTCTGTGAAATTTGTGATGCCGGAGTCCTTCCTAAACTTATCTTGTCAGTATAGTAGTTTAGTTTTTCGGTAGTTTGGTCTAACCACGGTCTAGCACTGTAATTCCTATATTATAAATGCAAAAGTTTGGGTGTTTAGATGTTTGTTACTCAATCACTCTTAAACAGCTCAACCAATTAGGATACAATTTTGCACAATGATAGTTTATAGCCTAGATCCACGCAGACGAAGTCGCGGACGGAAGCTAGTTTGTAATAAATAAATAATCATTTTGGTTTATACTCACTTTACTACTTAGGAAAACAAGATATTGGAAATAGTTTCATAAGCCTTATGGGTGAAAATCAAAAAAATTGCACATAGTTAAGGCCTTAATCTAATCTATGCTTTAACTTTCTCATTTTAGTAACGACAATTAC
Organism: Epinotia ramella; assembly: GCA_947578815.1. Taxonomy (NCBI): domain Eukaryota; kingdom Metazoa; phylum Arthropoda; class Insecta; order Lepidoptera; family Tortricidae; genus Epinotia; species Epinotia ramella. The sequence goes on from OX388221.1 coordinate 3,665,531, forward strand.
TCATACATTTTACATGGGTAATTGTCGTTAGATTAGATTAAGGCCTTAACTATTTATTTATTTAAACTTTATTGCACAAAAGAAAACTTATCGTACAAAAGGCGGACTTAATGCCATTCTCTACCAGTCAAACCTTAAGGCAAAGCCGAAAAGATTGTGGGGCAGTGCAAATAACAACTAAAAAAAAATAACATTACGGTATTCCTATATACAACATATATTTACACAAATACATATAGTTGCAATTTTTTTGATTTTCACCCTTATACACTATACACTTACTTTAAACAAGTTTAATCAAATATACACTTACTTCCAATCGACTTTCAGCATTGCTCAATCTGTCCGTCAAAGCTTTCATCGCTTCAACCATCTCGGAATAACTCTTATTGCTCTGCTGCAGATACTCATTAAACCGGTAAATTTCATCTCCTACCTGTTTGTTCTTCAAAACATAACTCACTGCCACTATGTAACCCCGAATAAGATTTGGGAAACTTAACCTATCGTTTTTCACTATATTTTTGAGTATATATTTCTGCTGACTATTGACTTTCTCGTATAAAGCTTTCGTACAAATTTCATCATTAGGGTTGTGTTCTACGATGAAAGAGTTTTTATCTGCCTCTCCAGTTTGCCGTTCTATTAATTCTTTTGTTAGTTCCATTGTTTTTGAGGCAGAATTAACTACGGGTGACATTTTGCAGTTCCATTCTTTTTCCAAGCCATCTAGATCAGAGTCAATATCTTCCAGCCATTGGTTGAAATACTGAGCAGGTTTATTGAAGTTTTTTATTCCAAGTATACTGATTTTTGTTGCCTCATCTATTGTATTATCCATTTCAAAGCTATCCACCAATTTCGCAACTTTTTCCTTAGGTTTTAACTGAGACAGTTTACCCTCCATCGAAGTAATGCCATTTCTAAACAACTCTGCTATTTTCTCGTATTTTTTCCTCTTTTCTAAGTAATTTGATAACTTTAGATATACTATTTTATTTTGTTTCTCAATTTCTTCCACTAAGCCTTCATTTTGAGATTTGTACTTTTCTGTGATTTCCGTGTAAAGTTTTTTCTGCTGGTCACTCTTCATGACAGACTTGAGGGTACACTGAACAGCCAATTGGGATAGTTGAAACATAAACAGAGTCACTTTATAACAAGCTGGGTTAACCAGATACGACGACATTACAGGAGATAGCAGTCCTTTACCACTGTAGTCTGCTATGAAACTTGAAAGTTCATTTCTATAAGCTCTTTCAGTCTTCGTGTCATACAAAGGCCAAGAAAGCGCTGAAGCTTTTCCCGGGTCGACAATGGAGACTAAATAATACGAAAGAGGATTGAACACATTCTGTGTAAGCTTCTCCAAAGCATCTTTGGTGAATTGCTTCAAATCGGAAGGCAAAGGATGCAGTTTGCTTATAGTGGAAACATTCAAAAATGTTTCTATTTTCATCGACCTTACGAGGTCCCGTTGCGCAGAAATAGCCATGTTCACACTTTCTAGTCACTAGCACTATTATTCCATGTTAGTTAAAAGGTACACTGCATTGGAAATCTGTGTTCTTAATTATGATTTACGTTTCATGGATCGAAACGAAATATGAGCGAAGTGACTCGAGTGAGCGAGAGATGCAAATATATTTCAAATGAATGTCAAACTTAACGTTAAAAGATAGCGTTCGTCTTGAACCCTAGGTTAATGGGGCATCCAGATTATGTGATTTAAACCCAATTTGTCAGCCCAACATGTCGAAGTCATAATTGGACGTAGCGTACAGACGTAACAACTGCAACAACAATTTCATTCAGTGTGGCCAGTTAATAGTAAGAAAGCGAAAATTGCCGCATTCAAACGGTACTGCAAAGCGGGCTGCAAGATTGTTACTAACCGATGAGATAGGGCAAGACAGCACGTCTAACATGGGACGGCCGCGACATACTCTCGATTTTTCTCGCACTATACCTCTTGTTCTAAGTGTTCTAATAAAAGAGAGACGGATATTGCGAGAAAAATCGAGAGAGCTCGCGCGCCGTCGCGTGATAGCCGTGCAGCACACAAAAATCGAGAGTATGTAACGGCCGTCTCATGATAGACGTGCTGTCTCACCCTATCTCATCGGTTAGTAACAATCTTGCAGTCCGCTTCGCAGGACCGTTTGAATGCGGCAATTTTCACATTCTTACTATTAACTAGCCACACTGAATGAAATCGTAGTTACGAAACACCGGTTTAAAAAAATGGACAAAATTACAGTGTAAAATATTAAAACAATATTCTTTAGTATATATTTTTTAATTTTCGTTTAATTTTATTTGAATGAATATTGTGAGAAAAAAAACACTTGGCAGATCATGCCAATTCCATGGTCCAAATTGTGATTTTCATGCAATTAGTCAGGAAAACTCGTTTGACGGTTGGATTGCAGCGCAACATGCATCCACACGATAGCAATTAGTCAGATTCTGATGAATTGGGGCTGACTAATCATGTAATTTATATGCCCCATCACACACGTCACGTTGGGTACACCCAATCATGACTTCGACATGTTGGTCTGACAAATTGGGGTAAAATCACATAATGTGGATACCCCATATGAAGTTGAAATTCTGCATCCTCTCTCCTTAAACTTGATCGCCCAAAAAAAAGCTGTTTTTATTTAAGCATCTATTTACTAAGTATCTACTAGTATTTTTAAATGTAAGGTAAAACTAGTTATATTAAATAATACGCTGGTTTATTCTGTAATAATGTATACGGATAGGATACAGAGATTTTTTTTTTTTTTCCGTAATTTGTGGCTTTTTGCTACTTAGGCACTTTGCCAATGTCAAGTGGGGTGGATACAGAGGGGCTACCGCGAAGTGAAAACGAACTTCGTTCGAGTATCTCCTTCTCTGTCGCTCGAACTGGCAAGTGCAACAGAGAGGGAGATACACGAACGAAATTTGTTTTCGTTTCGCGGTAGCCCCTCAGGAGATAGAGATGATACTTATGTCGACTATCTGCTCTGTTGACCTATCAGCTGTCATAAATGTCACCTGTCAGGCTGTCACTCGACGAAGTTCCGTTTCTCGGTACCATGTGTTGTCACATTTTCTTCCTCCAACATTTTGTTACTATCCGTATGCTATCTTTGTCTAACTGTCTTCATATGTAAGAGACAACATGTGGATGTGGTGTCTAGTTAAATGCGAGTGAGAATTAAATATTTGGCAAGCGGGTTGTAAAACGAGAAAAACATTGTCCGTTGTCGTGAAATTCCTTAAAACCCACATAAATTTCAATACATATCGTCTGTTTCTAAGCAGAAAGATCGCGTTATATTGGTGTGCCGGCTATTTGAATTGAATCGCTGAAAATGGAGGACGAAAATGAACAAGAATACAAACGTACAAAGGTAAAAAGTACCGGATTATTTCTATGTTTTTGTCTATCTAAAATAAACAATCAATGTGCATATAATACTACGATAAGACATCGTTCTATAGTCCTAAGAACTACTACTAAGTGAGCTCTGTCTACTACTCAAGGACTGAATTGGTCTTAAATGAACCTAGAACATTCCATCCAAGGCAAGTTCAAGTAGTAGATTCTGTACCACTTTATTATAATTTTGATTAAGTTTCCGAATTTTACATGAATACTAAACCTGGATTAAATTCTATTGCAATAAACTTTACTAATACTAGGTGCCCGGGAGGAATCCAAGTAATTCTACCAGCATATTTATGAAGTTGTAAGGACATAAAACAGACCCCGCTATCAGACATGCAAATTGGTAGCTTTGACAGCTACCAATTTGCACTTGACGTTCTTAGGGATGGGTAAAAAATATTTTGAAATACTAGCTATATGTCGATAATTACAGCTAATAAATATGTTTATTTCGAATTAAAGATACATCCATATTTGCTATATGTGGATAATTATTCTTTATTATATGCATATTATTGTTCTTAACCATAATGAGAGGTTAATTAAACATGTTTATTTTATAAAACAGGACTAATTACTGAATATGTGTTGAATATTTTTAACATTTATAAATAAAAATCTAAAGAAACCATTCACACATTCATTCTAAAGCACAAACCATTCATAAATAAATTAAACATTAAATAATTAATAAATATCTCTTTTATTTCCCATATCTTATCCCTATTCGAACTTACGCCAAATGTAAACTTTTGCCCATTACTTCTATCAAAGTAGAAAAGTCATTTTCTTTCAACTGCTTACAATCATCTGAACACGTCTCTAATGCCTGGACAATAGAGACTTGTTCAGATATTTGTTAGCACCTTGGCCGCTTCGATATATCTGATGGTGACTGTATAGTAAGAAAATATTTCGCAAACCCTCTGCACTGTTCTTAGATTATATTTTCCATTTTACAAATATGAAGTAGGCACATTCCCCTTCAAGAAGCTTCCTCGACCCCTCAGGGGGTCACGAGCCACAGGTTGCAAAACACTGATCTACCTTATTACTCTATTGACAGGAGCGCAGCCCTTCACCTGGCATCAAATCAACAGCCGTGGTCAAGTACACAGCCTTCCCTCGACCAGTGAGCTATGCTCGACTGCAGTGCAATACGGACTTGAACCTGCCGCCGTCCAACTGGGCCGCTATTGACTCATATGGACTCAAGCAGATACTGACGGGGACCACTCCATTGTCTAGGTAACTGGCTGTACATTCGTGTTCATAAATATCTCGGCAGACAACTGTTAGGTACACAGTGTTGCAGTGCAGTGCGGACTTGGACCTGCCACCGTCCAACTGGGCCGCTATTGACTCATATGGACTCAAGCAGATACTGACGGGGACCACTCCATTGTCTAGGTAACTGGCTGTATATTCGTGTTCATAAATATCTCAGCAGACAACTGTTAGGTACACAGTGTTCCCTCGGCTGGTGAGCTATGATCGACTGCAGTGCAGTGCGGACTTGAACTCGCCACCGCCCAACTGGGCTGCTATCGACTCATATGGACTCAAGCAGATACTGACGGAGATCTCTCCATTGTCTAGGTAACTGGCTGTACATTTGTGTTCATTAATATCTCGGCAGATAACTGTTAGGTACACAGTGTTCCCTCGGCTGGTGAGCTATGCTCGACTGCAGTGCAATGCGGACTTGAACCTGCCGCCGTCCAACTGGGCTGCTATCGACTCATATGGACTCAAGCAGATACTGACGGGAACCACTCCATTGTCTAGGTAACTGGCTGTACATTTGTGTTCATAAATATCTCGGCAGACAACTGTTAGGTACCTACGAACAAAAATAACATGGAAGCATTCTGTCCCCTCAATTCTAGCGCAACGAAAACTGTGCCGCTGTGGGCGGTCCTTACAAACTGTGCCGCATACGACTTCAGTTTGACTGGGATGTCAGTGAGTGACGGACATGACGGACAAGAACGCGATTACTAACAAAATACAAGATTTATTCTAATTTAAGATGCCCTCATGTGTTGTTAAGTGGTGCAAAAACCATTCCGACCATTCGAAGGAAAATGGCATCACTTTTCACGCGTAAGTAAACCGATAACTTCAGTAAAACCTTTAAAATATATGATCACTTTTTCTCTATAGGGATGATATTATGCCAAATGAAGTAAGTAGATTATTTTATTAGGTAACTTATTGGATTTTAATTGGAGATGGGCCGACTTACTGAATTTTAACACCTTAATTATAGGTAATGTATGTACATGACTTAACAATGAAATAAATGAAACGAAATGAAATGACTACGGATTTTGCCGACAGGCCAGTCGGCCGACTCGTGGGTTTTTGAATTGCCGATTAATCGGCCGACTGGTTGGCAGTGCCGATCGTAGGTTTTTAGTTAAGTTCGAGCACAATCGGAAACGTTCGTGTTGCTTCGTCTCCCGCGTCATTTGTGCCGTTCATGTTTTGACCAGTTTTGTTTACATTATTATTTCGCTGGCGTGTTACGTGACTTGAAAAACAATAAAAAACGTACTAGTAACTCAACATTATACTGTATGATAACAATTACCTATGCCAACTTGAGTCTGTTTTATTTTATTACAATACCTATTCTAACCTACATATTTGGTATCTTCAAAACTGCACAAATAATACATTAATTATTTGAATGGCTCTTTAATGTATGGCATAAACCTATCCATAACTGATAAACGGTGAACGGGCGTTGGCTGGGCGGGCTGCTGCTAGTGCGTGCAGCAAGAAGCTCATTGGCGGATAATGTTACTGATTGGTAGTTATTGACAATCTATCTATTTCACTTACACGTAAGTGTTCACAATAGAGTAAACGAGATGACTATTATTTTGTTTGTCATGTTCCGGAGAAAGGCTCTGTATACGTAACGTCTTATTTAAATGTAAGTGTATTTGTGTTTGTGTGCTAACTGTCCCGATAAATTTAACGGCGAAGTACTGAGATGCGGCTTCCATGTTATTTTTATTCGTAGTTAGGTACACAGTGTTCCCTCGGCTGGTGAGCTATGCTCGACTGCAGTGCAATGCGGACTTGAACCTGCCGCCGTCCAACTGGGCTGCTATCGACTCATATGGACTCAAGCAGATACTGACGGAGATCTCTCCATTGTCTAGGTAACTGGCTGTACATTTGTGTTCATTAATATCTCGGCAGACAACTGTTAGGTACACAGTGTTCCCTCGGCTGGTGAGCTATGCTCGACTGCAGTGCAATGCGGACTTGAACCTGCCGCCGTCCAACTGGGCTGCTATCGACTCATATGGACTCAAGCAGATACTGACGGGAACCACTCCATTGTCTAGGTAACTGGCTGTACATTTGTGTTCATAAATATCTCGGCAGACAACTGTTAGGTACACAGTGTTCCCTCGGCTGGTGAGCTATGCTAGACTGCAGTGCAATGCGGACTTGAACCTGCCGCCGTCCAACTGGGCTGCTATCGACTCATATGGACTCAAGCAGATACTGACGGGAACCACTCCATTGTCTAGGTAACTGGCTGTACATTTGTGTTCATAAATATCTCGGCAGACAACTGTTAGGTACACAGTGTTCCCTCGCCTGGTGAGCTATGCTCGACTGCAGTGCAGTGCGGACTTGAACCTGCCGCCGTCCAACTGGGCTGCTATCGACTCATATGGACTCAAGCAGATACTGACGGGAACCACTCCATTGTCTAGGTAACTGGCTGTACATTTGTGTTCATAAATATCTCGGCAGACAACTGTTAGGTACGCAGTGTTCCCTCGCCTGGTGAGCTATGCTCGACTGCAGTGCAGTGCGGACTTGAACCTGCCGCCGTCCAACTGGGCTGCTATCGACTCATATGGACTCAAGCAGATACTGACGGGAACCACTCCATTGTCTAGGTAACTGGCTGTACATTTGTGTTCATAAATATCTTGGCAGACAACTGTTAGGTACACAGTGTTCCCTCGCCTGGTGAGCTATGCTCGACTGCAGTGCAGTGCGGACTTGAACCTGCCGCCGTCCAACTGGGCTGCTATCGACTCATATGGACTCAAGCAGATACTGACGGGAACCACTCCATTGTCTAGGTAACTGGCTGTACATTCGTGTTCATAAATATCTCGGCAGACAACTATTAGGTACACAGTGTACCCTTGAACAGTGAGCTATGCTCGACTGCAGTGCAGTGCAGACTTGTACCTGCCGCCGTCCAACTGGGCTGGTATCGACTCGTACCAGCTCAAGCAGATACTGACGGGGACCACTCCATTGTCTAGGTAATTGGCTGTACATTTGTGTTCATAAATATCTCGGCAGACAACTGTTAGGTACACAGTGTTCCCTCGGCTGGTGAGCTATGCTCGACTGCAGTGCAATGCCGACTTGAACCTGCCGCCGTCCAACTGGGCTGCTATCGACTCATATGGACTCAAGCAGATACTGACGGGAACCACTCCATTGTCTAGGTAACTGGCTGTACATTTGTGTTCATAAATATCTCGGCAGACAACTGTTAGGTACACAGTGTTCCCTCGGCTGGTGAGCTATGCTCGACTGCAGTGCAATGCGGACTTGAACCTGCCGCCGTCCTACTGAGCTGCTGTCGACTCATATGGACTCAAGCAGATACTGACAGAGATCTCTCCATTGTCTAGGTAACTGGCTGTACATTTGTGTTCATTAATATCTCGGCAGATAACTGTTAGGTACACAGTGTTCCCTCGGCTGGTGAGCTATGCTCGACTGCAGTGCAATGCGGACTTGAACCTGCCGCCGTCCAACTGGGCTGCTATCGACTCATATGGACTCAAGCAGATACTGACGGGAACCACTCCATTGTCTAGGTAACTGGCTGTACATTTGTGTTCATAAATATCTCGGCAGACAACTGTTAGGTACACAGTGTTCCCTCGCCTGGTGAGCTATGCTCGACTGCAGTGCAGTGCGGACTTGAACCTGCCGCCGTCCAACTGGGCTGCTATCGACTCATATGGACTCAAGCAGATACTGACGGGAACCACTCCATTGTCTAGGTAACTGGCTGTACATTCGTGTTCATAAATATCTCGGCAGACAACTATTAGGTACACAGTGTACCCTTGAACAGTGAGCTATGCTCGACTGCAGTGCAGTGCAGACTTGTACCTGCCGCCGTCCAACTGGGCTGGTATCGACTCGTACCGGCTCAAGCAGATACTGACGGGGACCACTCCATTGTCTAGGTAATTGGCTGTACATTTGTGTTCATAAATATCTCGGCAGACAACTGTTAGGTACACAGTGTTCCCTCGGCTGGTGAGCTATGATCGACTGCAGTGCAGTGCGGACTTGAACTCGCCACCGCCCAACTGGGCTGCTATCGACTCATATGGACTCAAGCAGATACTGACGGAGATCTCTCCATTGTCTAGGTAACTGGCTGTACATTTGTGTTCATTAATATCTCGGCAGATAACTGTTAGGTACACAGTGTTCCCTCGGCTGGTGAGCTATGCTCGACTGCAGTGCAGTGCGGACTTGAAGCTGCCGCCGTCCAACTGGGCTGCTATCGACTCATATGGACTCAGGCAGATACTGACGGGAACCACTCCATTGTCTAGGTAACTGGCTGCACATTTGTGTTCATAAATATCTCGGCAGACAACTGTTAGGTACACAGTGTTCCCTCGCCTGGTGAGCTATGCTCGACTGCAGTGCAGTGCGGACTTGAAGCTGCTGCCGTCCAACTGGGCTGCTATCGACTCATATGGACTCAGGCAGATACTGACGGGAACCACTCCTTTGTCTAGGTAACTGGCTGCACATTTGTGTTCATAAATATCTCGGCAGACAACTGTTAGGTACACAGTGTTCCCTCGCCTGGTGAGCTATGCTCGACTGCAGTGCAGTGCGGACTTGAAGCTGCCGCCGTCCAACTGGGCTGCTATCGACTCATATGGACTCAGGCAGATACTGACGGGAACCACTCCATTGTCTAGGTAACTGGCTGCACATTTGTGTTCATAAATATCTCGGCAGACAACTGTTAGGTACACAGTGTTCCTTCGGCTGGTGAGCTATGATAAGCAATAAGGTGTATTTTTCCAGTTTCCACATGGCGCACGTGTTCCGGAACTTAATTTATTCTTTATGCAAACTTTACCATCGCTCAACGAATGATGAACCATAAGTCTATAGCTCTAAGGTATTTTTTTTCAGTTTCCACATGGTGCACTGTCCCTGAACTTAATTTATTTTGTAAGCATGCTTTACCATCACTCAACGAATCATGAACCTTACGTTTATAGTACAGAGGCTCTAGTATAAGTTTAACCGAAACAAAACGTTACGACCGCGTTTGCGTTTAGCTGTCAAATCCCATACAAATTGAGGGTAAAACGCAAACGCGATCGTTAAGTTTTGTTTCGGTAAAACTTATACTAGAGCCTCTGAGGGAAAAGATTCCCAGTTACCGCATGGCACATATTATGTTCCTGAACTGAATTTATTATTTTTACACTTTTTCAATGAATTATGAACTTTACATGTACAGTAATAAGGTGCCTTTTTCCAGTTTCCGCATGGCTCACATGTTCCCCGACTGCGTAGGCGCCGTGGACGTCATCTCGGGCGCCGAGTGCATAAAGAAACTTCTCAAGCTGCCATATCAACCCAACGGGACCGTGAGTTTTGAACCTTTTTGATACAAAAGCTAGGTCACTTATCGCTTGTACATTTGCGGCCGGGACTTGCGGTACTACTATGAAAATCGAAGTTCGCATATCTCCCTCTCTGTCGCTTGCACATTCGCAAGTGCGATAGAGATAGTGTTGGTGTTCCATGGTTGCTGCTCTGTCGGCGTTCGCTGAGGCCTAACGTGTCTATTACGAAAATGTACTAAATATCTATAGAAGTAAGGCTTATTTTGTATCGTGCTTCAACTATTCAAACTTTATAAGCTACAAGCATATAAAGGTAACCGATTATGCAGGGTAACCAATTATACAGAGTAACTAAATATACATGGTAACCAATTATACAGGGTACCAAATTATACATGGTACCAAATTATACAGGGTACCAAATAACACAAGGTAGCCGTATATACCGGGTAACCATTTATTTTACCCACTATACAGGGTAACCAAAATTAACCACATTGTTCCAGGTAAGCATGATGGTGCACCGCGTGGAAAACACACTTCTACTGGACGATTTCGACGTTTACGACTACCTGATGAAGTCCGAGTGGTCGTGGCTGAAGGACTTCTTCTACGAGAATATTCTCAAGACTATGTCGGAGAAGGTATGTTAAGGGGATCCCATACGGCAATGACCTTCGATCTGAATCCCTTAGTTTTCTAATGTTTTTTGTAGATTATTATATTATTAACAACAGCGGCTTGAAGCAATATAGTATCCCATATTTACTTCAAAGTTCATAGTTTTCGAGATATTTGGCATCAAAGTTGAACAATTTTAGGCCAAAAAACTTGTTTTCTGGCCATAACTTTTGTGTTAATTAGTTTAAAATGAAAACCCTACACACTTTTTTAGAGACGTCATAGACGAACCCAAATATGTAGATTTCGTATATGTTAGATCTTTCACGTCAATAGTGATACGAAATAAGTGTTTTTTTAGACAATGTTGAAAAATATCATACAAAATTAAGTATTCATTTCTTTTAAAATCCGGTAGACAAAAATGGAGATAAAAGATTGAAGAACCGATAGCCGTTTGACTTATAATTCTGTCGTGCAAAAGTAGGAGATACAATTCAAATTGTCAAAAATCGATGAAAACCTCGGGAGAGCACAGCTCAATGACGTCTCGGTCTCGCTCATATTTGGAGCAGCCCTACTGGGGAAGTACTAAGGATTAAGGTTTCGCCAAGTTTAGCGAACCACAATAGGGAAGATGCAGCTGGATAATATTTACCATTATTTTGTAACCAAAATGTTGAAAAAACATAAAATAATAGCTACTGAAATGTTTTTACTTAAGCTTATGCTAATTTCAAAATATAATTACGATTTGAAGTAATCTGGAACGGAACGTGTTTTAATCCAACAATCAGCGTCTGGTGACGTCACTCCTGTCAGAAGTCAAAACGTAGGCAACTCTAATATGACATCTGGAGACGAACCACGGACAAACAAATATGGCGAGTGATACACATGAGTGACGTCACAGGAACTGTAGATCCGTTTAGGCGCGACAGTTTAAATTGTCAGTTTGTAACAGGAATTTTTGACTATAAATCATAGTATTTTATTTTATTAATACTTTCGTGGTCTATTCTACATGCGATTCTTTCAAATGAAAGCAAAATTAAAAATATTGCATCTTCCCTATTATGTGCAAATTTTGATAGACTTTTTATAGAGGTATTATGGTGTGCCGGCAAGGCACATTCTATTGTATAAGATATTCCTTTACGTGCTTAAGATTAGCCATAGATGAAGTGCGTGCGAGATGTATGAATGATTATGCATGTAGCTACTTGTATGTATACTGTGTTAGTTAATTGAGAAACAACCATGGTATAGACAGTACTCCAGAGTGTCTCTCTGAGTGTAGACTGCCATAAACCCCTCTGGGGTGCAGTCCACCCACTCTCCCTCGCCAGGCAGTGGACACGATCCTCAACCATCTAACACTGCCCGGCAAATATGGTAAGCAGTCGAAGTAGCTACGCAAAATCATCATCATCATCATATCAGCCGAAAGACGTCCACTGCTGGACATAGGCCTCCCCCAAAGAGTGCCAAAGTGACCGGTCCTGCGCCACCCGCATCCAGCGAACTCCAGCAACCTTTACCAGGTCATCAGTCCACCTTGCGGGGGGCCTACCCACGCTGCGCCTTCCGGTACGTGGTCGCCACTCGAGAACCTTTCCGCCATCGGTTCTACGTGCTATGTGCCCCGCCCACTGCCACTTAAGTTTAGCGATTCGGAGGGCTATATCTGTTACCTTGGTTCTACTGCGGATAGCCTCATTTCTGATGCGATCCCGCAGAGAAACTCCCAACATAGCCCTCTCCATAGCCCTTTGGGTGACTTTGAGCCTTCTTATGAGGCCCATAGTAAGCGACCACGTTTCAGTACCATATGTCATCACTGGCAACACACACTGGTCAAAGACTCTCGTCTTGAGACACTGCGGAATATTGGACGAAAAGATGTGTCGTAGCTTCCCGAACGCTGCCCAGCCGAGTCGGCAAAACGCAAAATAACACGCTCAAAATGATGTAGACAGTCCGCATCCCCCTGAAATTAGAGTCGTGTGTAGGTCATTTTGGGCACTAGACCCGCGTAGCTACTTTTGCAGACTGTACTAGCTGTCAACACCACGATTTCTTCTGGGTTCGCTTTTAAAACTTGTCGTTCTACTGGATTCGCAAGCGTCAATTGCCTACGTTATCTGCTTTTTATACTCGGTGGCGAAACATGCGTGCTGCCCGCCTGATAAGCCGTCACCACAGCTGATGGACGCTTGCCATAAGCCAGGCCGTATCGTTTGCCACCCGTCACATGAAAGAGGTAACCGCTAAAATGTGTTCCGTATAATTTTAGGAGCGAATGAGCTTAGCACCGCCCCCTACACACAATGCACTGCAGTTGACACACAAGTTCCTGTCACACAGTGTGTGTTCGCTACCCGAGACCACTAGACCGGCGCCCGGGGGTCCCATACCAGGTAAAACCACTATTTTATATGGTATAATTATATATGTATCGACATGTTATTATTTATTTAGAATTAATACCTATTAGGGCTTTATAGCGAAACAAATTATTTAACTAAATATTTTTGTTGAAAGTTCGCAGGTTTGAATCCTGTCGGGGGCTACAGACGAAGATGGTTTATTTTTCCATTATATTCTTTCTCTCTGTATCATATCGTTTAATACTAGCGAGCGAGTCCGACTCGCACTTGGCCGGTTTTTTTTAAATCAATATACCTAGGGGGTAACATTTGTCGCCGTCGGCCCGCGGACGACCCTATCTGTAGTCTAGACGTATTTATAAAAATAAATCTGTATGCCTCGCTATGCACAAGATTATTCTGAAGTCTCTTACAGAATCAGAAATTCATTCATTAAAAAAAAAGTCTTATTTTTCTAGTCAAGACCATATAGAATATTTATTATTTTTTTATTTTATTTATTCTTTATTCAATAACAACGTGAGTTGTATTAATAATTTAATAGTCCATTAAATGTCTTATCGTCCAACACAGGGGTCGGCAACATTTTAGTAACCAAGGGCCTCATAGACGTTAACGAAATTGACGCGGGCCGCACTTCTTCATAAACAGCCAATTTCAGAATTCTGAATATGGCGACCTTTACATACAAAACAGCTAGGGAGGCTCGCGGGCCGCAAGTAAGACTGGCGGGCCGCCGGTTGCCGACCCCTGGTCTAACAGTCTTCTTATCTTTTTAATCTTAGAGCAAACCAATATTAACCTTACCCCTTCAATTTCAAGGTCCATTTTTACCCGAACCGGAAACCAGATCTGAACCACCGAACGAGCACATCTACAACAGAAACGTGCTATGGACCTTCGAAGACATACAAATGCTCATAGGCAGCGATCTACCCATCTTCGGAGACAAAGACCGCCCCTGCGTATCCCTAAGGCTCAGAGACGCGAGGGAACCCATCAACGTGTTGACTGGAATAGATTACTGGCTGGACAACTTGATGTGCAACGTCCCTGAAGTCCTCATGTGCTACCATTTGGACGGAATCGTGCAGAAATATGAGCCGATGAAGACAGAAGACTTACCAAATATGGAGAATTCCAAATTCTCGCCGAAAGTCGTTCGGAATGTCGCTCAAAATATCCTGTCCTTTTTAAAGTACAATGCAACGAAAGCGGGTCATACGTACTGGCTGTTCAAAGGTCCTCACGATGACGTAGTTAAGTTGTATGATCTGACGTCGCTGTGTCCTGATAGTCTGGACAATCCGTTCACGACGCCGGTCGCCATGTTGTTATACAGGGTGGCTAGGAACATGAGGCTGACAAACAGGTCTAAACATGTCCGTCAGCTGTTGGAGCAGGCGATAAATCTGCTGAAAGTGGAGAGGTATCCGCAGATAGTCGCGTCTTCGCACTATATGCTCGCGGACTTGTACGTGCCGGCTACTACTAATCCAGCTTGCCCGGACTTTAAAGGTTAGTTTAATTGTTGGTACATCCTACATTTAGCTGAATTTCACTGTTGAATATTGCAGACAAAGAGAAGATAAAACATTTATTTTTTATTAATAATCATTTTCTCAAACATGCTCGGAAATGTACGCGTTAATATCACGAAATGAAGACGTGAAGTTTCTTGTTTATGGCTCCCTACATTACTTCTTGGCCTTACGCCAAGAAGTAATGTATGAAAACCCTGAGTAAAACCATTATTGTCTGCTACTCTTAACTTTTTAAATTTGCTTACTAATATTAAACTGACAAAGGAAAATTTACATACTGCCAACCACCACTAGACACTGTAAGCATACTTGCTACATAAAAAAAATAAAAAATATCTATGGTACTATACTTTATGTGCGGTTAAACATGGTGCTCGAACGGCTTGTTCAAATGGCATGTTTACAAAATCAAAAAGGCGCAAATTACCTATTATTTAATTGGTTACCTAGTATTTATTTTAATTTTAATATTTCCTCACATCGTTTGAGAAAAGTACAATACAATCCTCGGCCGGAACAGGGATTGCTGGACGAGATTGGGGTAGACGGCCGAGTCGTAGACGAGGCCGGATACAATACTTCTTCAATACTTACTTCACGGCCTCTGCAGTAATCTACTATTATTCACGAAAGACACATTTATGTTTACACATTATAGTATACTGCCAAACTGCGTAACCGTTTGTTGGCAGTGCATTAATTGCTCTTGATACACAGTTGTGTCAAAACATATGGCTAATTTATATTCATGCTATTATATTTAGTGGCCTATAACTACTTACTAACATGCAAATTTTACATTATATTATGTTAATGTGATGCAATCAGGGCCCATAGGAATGGGAAGTACATTCTCATTGATTCTAACTATCTTACGAACACTTTTCTTGAACGTCTTCGCTTTAACTTTTTACACAACAAACAATTTTTCCGGTAATGAGTTACATATTTTAAGGTTAGATATGCGAATGTACGTTCACCGTAATAATTAAAAATTGGTTTTCTCCTTGTGGCTGTGTTTTTGTCTATTTATGTACAAAGGGGTCTGTATTGTAATTGTGAGAGGCTATCAGTAACTTAAATTTTTCATTAACAGGTAATATATTACATATTTTAATCATTTTTTCATAATTCTTATTACACGACTGTTTCTGTTTATGGCTCACTAATAGCTTTAGGTATCTTATTTGTAACATTTTGACGATATCCCATTTCGTTTTAAATGTACGCCCATATGCTATTAATCCATATTCTATATGCGATTCTACTAGGGCGCAGTACAGAGTACGTAAAGTTTTGCGGTTGACATATGTTTCAAGTTGTAAAAGGTTACATAGATATATCTCATTGCTTATGATTTAACAAAATTCACAGCTTATCCATTAAAAAAGTCTTTTTTCTTCCGTTCCTCGGTATTCAAAGGAACTTCTGACACTTTAATGCGATATATTCCAGATAGTATTTGGAACACATAAATAGGTAAGTACAGAAGCTCACGATTCGTTTGATGAATTCAGTATTTTAATTTATAGACGACAACTCCGATTCCGAAAACGAAGACCCCGACTTCGAACCAACCGAAGTCACGTCAGAGCGAGACGCAGAAAGCGTCAAAGATGAGACAGAAACACTCAAAGACGAAGACACCGACGATATCACGGGAGACAGTGACATAAAGGACAATGGCGACAGTGGTGACAAAAGTGATAAAAGTGATATTAAAGTTAGTGAAGACGATGATAAAGTTAAAAGTGGTGATAGTGAAGGTGGAGATGGGGATGTTGAGAAGGAAGAGAAATCGCTGGCGCTGCAGATGAGGGGGTTGGCGTTGAGGGACATTGGGGACAAAATTAAGGGTAAAGAGGAGGTAAGTTGACGTTTCTCATTATTGATGATTATGATCAAGATAATCATGCCCTTGGGCTTGTCCATATACATATTACGTATCGTTTTTCGTACCCTAACCTAACCTAACCTAATCCACCCTCCTACTTAATTCCTACCCCTGTCCCTGGGCCCCCCACCTACTAAAATGACCAACGTCATCCAATGGTCAGGTATTTATTTATCTATATAAGTATGTATATCGTCGTCTAGTACCCATAGTACAAGCTTTGCTTAGTTTGGGACTAGGTCGATTAGTGTAAGATTGTTTCAATATATTTATTTATTTTATTATGACAACCTGGATCCATCCCTGAGCAACTACGCCCTATATTAGATAAATAGATAGATAATATTTTATTCTACATTGTTATGTGCAAACGCCAACACATGCAGTTAACTGACCACCCTGTATTTAAATAGAACCTTATTACAAAGCACATAAAGTGCACGGATGGTCAGTTAGCTGTGTTGCCGATAGTACATACGTTATGCAACGACAATAATACTACAGCATGTGTGACTAGTCAAACCAAATATTTATGCTAGACAATATCAAATTTAAATTAGGACATACAATTTTAATAAGTCATATTTATATATATTGTTTACAATTCCACATAAAAAAATCTTTTAAACTATATTAAAGTCCTGTTTAGTAATAGTGGGGCAGAGTGCTCGAACAAATTGTCGTTAATGTGGACACGCTGGACAAAAGCACCAACCTTTTTTCAGGCACTTGTTAGGTCCATAGCTTTAAGTTTTTGATAGGAACCAACTCCTCCGTCGGCCATGTTTAATTTGAATGCGGCCATTTTTAATTATAGTTAATTATTGATATCTCGAGTTCTAAGTCACTTAGAACCACAAACTTGGTGTCTAAATATACATGTTTGGGGTCAAGGATTCTACGTTATATAGAACTCGAGATATTAATGATATAATTCAAATTTGCCGCCATAAAATTAAAGATGGCCGACGGAGGATTTGGTTCCTATCCAAAACTTAAAGCTATGGACCTAACAAGTACCTGAAAAATATTTGGTGCTTTTGTCCAGCATGTCCACATTATCACCTGAAACTGCCCTACTATAGTCTTTCACTCGAACACGGTGAGTCTTTGTTCTAGTTTGATGCAGTTCGGTATATAGTTATATAATTTTCTGCTAATTTTTCTTATTTTTTTTTGACCCATAAATGATGTTAAACCCATAAATGTCATGTTACAGGACAATAAGGGCAAAGGCCCAGAAGACAAAGGTCTCGGCGTGGAGCCCCCGAACCGCTGCGGGCACGCGCTGAGGCACGCGCTTAAAGGGCTACTGGCCCTGCACAATGTTACCTTAGACAAGTGCAAGGTAAACATTGTTTCAATCCAATGATTATGGGAGGGTTAGCCTGGTTAGTCGGTAGTTAGCCGTACAAACTGAAGAAGTGAACAAAGTTCCGTTGTGACACGAAAATTAACCAGAGAATTGTATGGTTAATTTTCGTGTCACAACGGAAAACTTTCATGGAAAATTTAATTGAGTGGGTTAAGCTGGCCAAGAATTTAGTCCTTACCCGTATAGGCGATACGCTCGAGGCGTTGCGCTATGGGCTGAAAATTGGCTCTCATGGAAATCGGAATCAAAGTTTCCATATCCATACGGTTACTACCCGTACCTCTATCCCTCCATCTTTGTCTCGGGCATGGTCGGGCTAGACACGCTGGCGCTGGGAAGAAAGCTATTGCTATTAGTCCACTATCTGTCAGTTGTCCATCACCGAGTGGATAGTGCAGAGGTGTTGGCTCGGATCGGGTTGGTGGTTCCGACGCGGATACCCACGGACGTGGACGGGGCGGTGGCGCCGCGCCGCCGGCCGGGCCTGCTGCAGCGGCCGTCCGCTCGCACGCGCTTTTCGAGCCATGCGCCTACCGCCCGTGCCATGACATGGCTGCATCTAATGCTTACTCAGCACGAAGACGCTGACATGTTCGCTGATCGTTTGACATACTTGTGCAATATTGCTAGGATATTTTTGAATTGGCATTTAATTAATGGAATGACATTATAATTACGATTTGTGACATTTTTACCTGTGAATGTTTATATTTCTTGTTATTTTAGCGTGTAAGTGATTTGGTGTCCACACTGTAAACTTGCATTGTATTAATTAAATAAATAAATAAATATCATAATGCTAATAATTACACGGTTCAACTCGCGTAGTAAATGTCACTACGGGCGAAACCAAGCGACACCGCCACGGAAACACTCATCCTGAAGAAGAACTCCCGAAGAGTTCGAAACATGTCGCCCGTAGTGACATAATACGTGAGTTGAACGCATTATTTCAACATGTCTCACGAAAGTTTAAATTCGATTTTCATATCATGTTTTTTTTCGCTTGAAGTGGCTTTTACTCGCCATTATTGTTCTAAATTATGCCCCTGACATGATTTGGCACCAAAACCGAGAAGTTATATTTTTTGTATAAAAAATATGAGGCTGCTTCAAAAAATGGGGATATCTCTGGAACCTCAAAAAAAAGCGGTAATCTGTTGAAAAACTAAATTTATATAACGAAAAAACTTTTCTCACTTTATTATAGGTTTGTCAACATATCTGAAACTTCCAATTTTCGCTAAATAGTCTATGAAAATATTAATTTGTTGTGATAACAATTCGATTTTAATGAACACATTTATACGAGTGTTATCGGAACAAAACCCATAATGTATCCTCCTGAGGCCCATTGAGATGACTTATTACTCAAAGAAATTTGAATCATATTCAATTGGAACTGTGTTGAATTAGATTCGCACCGCCCGTTTTTTGCCTAGGAAATTCAATTTCTTCCATAAGTTGATTCAAATTTCGATGTTATTTTTATTGTAGGCTAAAGAGTCACTTATCATCTCTATTTTATTCAACAGGAAGAAGAGAGAGAACGTTTAAAAGAACAAATCTTACTAGAAGAGCAACATCCCAAAATGGCGAACCCATACGAACCAATCACGATGAACTACGAACCCATGAAACAAATCGACAAACTCGACCCCAAAGAACATAACTCAAGAAGCCGGAGACGAAAAAACAGAGAGAAGAAAGCCAAACACGATTATTTAATAGAAGCCATCAGTAACATAGACAAAAACGCCATTTTAGTCAGAAAAGAACAGAAGAAACTGCCTTCGTGGAACGAACCTAACAGAGACGATAATTTTGCATGGAAAATGCATATAAAAACTTTACTCTATGAGAAGATATGCCTCGCCTACGCCACTTTAGCGGAATATAGCTACGCTAACGAACAATACGGATTCTCGTTAAAATACATAGATTTAGCTAGCAAATGTCAGAAGTTGCTAAGCAATATGATCATTAAAAGTAAAGTTGTTGATTCTAGCTGCCTCATAGGCAGAGTTGGTGATAATTACTTCCAATTAAGTAAGAATTGGCACAGCTTGGAGCAGTTTAGGAAGCAGTTTGAAACTGATCATGATATTGACAGTAAGATTAAACTGGAGATTGAGGATGACTTGGTGGAAGAGGCGGATGGGGAGATGACTAATGAATTTGATTTGGGTAAGTTTACATCGATAGCTATCCATACTAATATTATAACTCTGTCTATTCCTTTTTAACTCCAGACGCAAAGGGGTGTTATAAGTTTAACGTGTCTATGTATCTGTGGTATCGTAGCTCCCAAACGGATGAACCGATTTTCGTTTTGTTTTTTTTGTGTCATAGATAATTTTATCCCCAGTGTTCTTAGCCATGTTTCATGAAAATCTGTTCAGCCGTTTTTGAGATATTGGACTTTGAAATGCAAATGTCGGGGGTTTCTCAACTTTTCTAAGTTGTTGTTATTCACACTTAACTGCTAAACCGATTGAGATGAGGTGTGAAGATAGTTTGGGACTTGGGAAGGACCTATAAGGGGTGCAAAACGTGATGGTGCGTCGCAGGCTTTTTCTACTATGTCCTGACGAATCTGAATTGGCCCAGACGAAATCCCGAGCGGAAGTAAGATATTCAAAATGGTGGCGGGTTTGACTTCCAAATGAATTCCAGCTGTATAGACACATACATGTGTTCACGCCTTCATTCCCAATAAAGGTAGGCAGAGCACATGAAACTCATCTTCCAGTGCCACTTTCAGCATAAATGTGGGTATAAAATATTAACTAAATGTGATATCGCAGTGATAAGTTGCTAGCCCATCGCCCACAACACTTTAACCCTAGCTTAGCTGTCTAGATTTCGCCAGAATATACACGATAAATAGTCATCTCGCAAGTGCATTCAGGCTTTATAATATGTACCCTACCGTCAACATCATTGTCATGTAATGAACTTCCCACTGTTGGGCACTGGCCTCCTCTCATGAGTGTGTGATTGTTCTGAATAAAGGTATACTAATGCTGGTTAAGGGGATGCCTTGATTTGAGTCTAACACGCCCCCTAGACTGAGATATGCTTATGCCTTCCGCGCACGAGAAAAAGAGATGTAACACTCTTCGGGAATGGCTTTTTTGGACAAATATCGATAAATACCTAACTTAGTGAAGTTTTATTTTTTCATCAAGTCAGATTTTAGATGAGATAAAATACTATAGTATTAACTTGATTGTGTCGTAAAATAATGTATCGTTTGAGTAGGCTGAGTAAAAAAAAGAAAATACAGACCCATCTTTGTTTATTTTTCTATCGAGGAAATTTTAAGCAATCATGTATCGATCAAATCAGATAAACAATCATATAGTCAAGAATCATATATCAGAAAAACAGACCTTATTGTTTCTTAATCTAGTCAGAACGGCGTTTCAAAGCACGCGATCGTTTCCAATGCACCGCCTTAAGCTCACGTATTAATTGCACTACGGGCGACATGTTTCAAACCCGCTCCGTCAGCTTCACGGCCCGTGAGGATACTACTGAGGGGTCTTTATAACCCACGCTGTCCCTAACTTACCAACACACAAAAATCTGCACATATTTTTGTTTAAATTAGGACTATGCTTGCGGCCTTGTCATTAAAAGCGAATTTTGTTAAGCGAATAAATGACTGATTACTGATTACTGATTACTAAATGTGTAACTTCATCCTTTCACATTTTTCTGACGTGCGAGTACATTTTGTTACGTCCCCAGACATATCGCTGCCAAACAGCGAGCTATCATCCATGCTGGCTTGCTGCTCGTACTACCGCCTCGCTCTAGCGGCCACCAGCGACAAGCGAGCCGAGCTACAGCGACGACTGGCTTCAGTCACTAACGAGCTCGCCGTGCGTTACATGAACGACGCCCAACGTGAGTTTCATAGTTCATATCGCTACCGAACAGCGAGCTATCATCCATGCTGGCTTGCTGCTCGTACTACCGCCTCGCTCTAGCGGCCACCAGCGACAAGCGAGCCGAGCTACAGCGACGACTGGCTTCAGTCACTAACGAGCTCGCCGTGCGTTACATGAACGACGCCCAACGTGAGTTTCATAGTTCATATCGCTACCGAACAGCGAGCTATCATCCATGCTGGCTTGCTGCTCGTACTACCGCCTCGCTCTAGCGGCCACCAGCGACAAGCGAGCCGAGCTACAGCGACGACTGGCTTCAGTCACTAACGAGCTCGCCGTGCGTTACATGAACGACGCCCAACGTGAGTTTCATAGTTCATATCGCTACCGAACAGCGAGCTATCATCCATGCTGGCTTGCTGCTCGTACTACCGCCTCGCTCTAGCGGCCACCAGCGACAAGCGAGCCGAGCTACAGCGACGACTGGCTTCAGTCACTAACGAGCTCGCCGTGCGTTACATGAACGACGCCCAACGTGAGTTTCATAGTTCATATCGCTACCGAACAGCGAGCTATCATCCATGCTGGCTTGCTGCTCGTACTACCGCCTCGCTCTAGCGGCCACCAGCGACAAGCGAGCCGAGCTACAGCGACGACTGGCTTCAGTCACTAACGAGCTCGCCGTGCGTTACATGAACGACGCCCAACGTGAGTAGTAGCCATACTATGTGGTGCAATCGACTATTACTTCTTGGTTTTCTGAGCCGTTAGCCAAGAGACAACATAACAAAGTTCCTTAGCGACAGAACAAAGTTGATCCGTTCATATACCCAGCTTGGTCCCTTGCTCTTCGAAGTTTTCATTGATGATATCTCCGACTGCTTTAAGTTTTCTAGGTTGCTAAGTTTCGCTAACGACATAATATGTATTGTAGAGAAAATAAGTTGGATCTTAATCCTTCAAAATGTTATGGCGTTACTTTCTCACGTCAGCGAACACCGATTTCTACTATTTATACACCTTTCCTTTTTGTTTTAGTTTTCTTGCCTTTTAATACTACTAATAATATTGGGGTACATCAAATCCCAAACAATAATTGTGCTACAGATAAATTTATGTACTCAGCTTATGTACTCTGTTGTTGTCCCGTATAATTGAATAAATAAATAAATAAATACTTTATGGAGGTAGTCTGCATTGAATGGACAACTGACTATAATTTTATCGTAATGTTAACTGCTATTAGATTGCTATAGCTGTGAGAACCT
Organism: Epinotia ramella; assembly: GCA_947578815.1. Classification (NCBI taxonomy): domain Eukaryota; kingdom Metazoa; phylum Arthropoda; class Insecta; order Lepidoptera; family Tortricidae; genus Epinotia; species Epinotia ramella. Next base: position 3,688,641 of record OX388221.1, read on the forward strand.
TTAATTGGCCTCCTGTTTTATATCAGTTTTTAACCTAATTTGTGAGCTGTTGGTTTTCCAATAAATAAATATAGTAGTTAGCTTTAAAACAGAGCTTATGCAACGTAATACAATGGCTTTGTACTAGTATTGTTTCTGTTTTGCATTGGAAACCAGTAAGCATTATATATCCATAAAACATGTTTAAATAAACTTCTTAAACCATAACAATGCCACTGTACTGATATAAAGCTTTTGTTTTGCGTTTAAACGTAAGATTCACTTCAAAAACCAGCTCCTATATGAGCTGAATGTAAAAAATCTCTTACGCATTGAACATATCGATTAGCCTAGAGCCTTGCAGATTGTTTTACTCTAAACTTCAAAATCATCAGCTCCCAAACAAGCATATTATAAACGATATGATACAGAGAAAGAATATAATGGAAAAATAAACCATCTTCGTCTGTAGCCCCCGACAGGATTCGAACCTGTGACCTTTCTATTAACGCTAGACTGCTCTACCAACTGAGCTACGAGGACAGTGACGGAAGTTGTATATTTTTCAATTAAATTCCCGCTAAGACTAGCGCCCTCTCTGTATCGTGTTATAGACTTGTTTCACAGTCTTGGCACCACTCTAACAACACGAAAACAAAAATATTTAATTAAATAATTTGTTTCGTGATAAGGGTATTCAAGCATATTATGTTTAACAAAAAATTTCGACAGAAACTTACGCCAAATACAACGAAGAGGACCCGCAAGATCCCAAAGCGCAGCTACTCCTGAAGCAATTCAATAATCTCTCGAAACGCTCTCTCGAGTGCCTCGACGAGGCATCCTCCATCTTCGAGCAAGTCAACGACGTGCCGAACCTCGCCTTGCTGTACTGTAACAAGGGACGGTACTTGAGGTTTAAGGCGCATTGCGACCAGGGAAGTTTTGAGTGAGTACATATTACCTCTTAGTCGACCACGACACAGTGCCCGTAAAAATAGCGCTCATGACCTATCACGGATATGTAGCAGCCATCCTAAGATACGGGATTATAATGTGGGGAAATTCTATAACCGCTCATCAAGCATTTGTGTTGCAAAAAAATGATTTTGAGCTTATGCGTGGGGTAGGTTATAGAGAGAGACATGTAAGCCTTTATTTTGACTTTACCCTGCATTTATATCTTCTATTTGTCAAGTCTGCTTGACAAATAGACACACGTCGAACCCGGAAGTCTTCCCAACCCCTAAAATGTAACAGGTCGATCGCTAAGGAGGTATCAAATGACACTTCCACCGCACGATCTAACAACTAGGAAAAAGAGTGCGTACATTATGTGCATTCAAATATTTAATTAGACAACACTTTAAAATCATTACCCAACTCTAAATTTAAATCTGAACTTTACAAATTATTATGTACATTTTGTTTTTATAGCGTTAATGAGTTATTTAGTCATAAGTTTTAATCATGTATTATATAATATTCTATCCGTAAGCAGAACATTTAATAATATTAGACTAGTAGGTACACCCTCAAATGCTACGACGCTTCTGTTTCCGCGCTAGTCCGTCCGCCTTTGTTCTTTTTTATTTTCCGCATTTTTTTTTGTACAAAAGGACCTACACATTTTGTGAACCATTGAGTCTTTATTGCAGTGAAAAAAAACGCCATCTCTACAACACCGCCGAAGAGCTGTACCTCACCGCTTTGAAACTGGTCGGGCGAGGCGATAGCGGTGGAGTCAGAGATCTCGTGCAATGGGAGTTGTCCTGCCATCTGTACACACGAGCTGTTCTCATGCAAGACTGCCCAGGCAGTCGGCCTAACGTGAGTATACTTACAAAAACGCAGTCTCTACAAAACCGTCGAAGAACTGTTATACCTCACCGCTTTGAAACTGGTCGGGCGAGGAGACAGCGGCGGAGTCAGAGATCTTGTGCAATGAGAGTTGTCCTGCCATCTCTACACACGAGCTGTTCTCATGCAAGACTGCCCAGGCAGTCGGCCTAACGTGAGTATACTTACAAAAACGCAGTCTCTACAAAACCGTCGAAGAACTGTTATACCTCACCGCTTTGAAACTGGTCGGGCGAGGAGACAGCGGCGGAGTCAGAGATCTCGTGCAATGAGAGTTGTCCTGCCATCTCTACACACGAGCAGTTCTCATGTAAGACTGCCCAGGCAGTCGGCCTAACGTGAGTATACTTACAAAAACGCAGTCTCTACAAAACCGTCGAAGAACTGTTATACCTCACCGCTTTGAAACTGGTCGGGCGAGGAGACAGCGGCGGAGTCAGAGATCTCGTGCAATGAGAGTTGTCCTGCCATCTCTACACACGAGCAGTTCTCATGTAAGACTGCCCAGGCAGTCGGCCTAACGTGAGTATACTTACAAAAACGCAGTCTCTACAAAACCGTCGAAGAACTGTTATACCTCACCGCTTTGAAACTGGTCGGGCGAGGAGACAGCGGCGGAGTCAGAGATCTCGTGCAATGAGAGTTGTCCTGCCATCTCTACACACGAGCAGTTCTCATGTAAGACTGCCCAGGCAGTCGGCCTAACGTGAGTATACTTACAAAAACGCAGTCTCTACAACACCGTCGAAGAGCTGTACCTCACCGCTTTGAAACTGGTAGGGCGAGGCGACATTGGTGAAGTGAGAGATCTCGTGCAATGGGAGTTGTCTTGCCATCTCTACACACGAGCTGTTCTCATACAAGACTGCCCAGGCAGTCGGTCTAACGGGTATAGCGGTCTCAGTCTCTCATATAGGCTGATGGTGGCGTGAACGGGACAGAGCTTAAGCGTTCACTACCAGAGAGAACTGGTCCAACGGGAGTTGTACTTCCAAGACTGCACAATCGACCTAATGTGAAAATACTTACTTCACTCAAAAAAAAAACAAAAAACGCCACTCTTAGTAAATAAATAAATAGCTATTTATTGTCCGTCCAGCGCCACTTTAAGGAAAACGCAAATGTATGGAGCATCCGTCCAGAGCCACTTCCTTAAAGTGCTTTAGTAACGCAAATGTATGTAACGTTCTTCCAGAGCCACTTAAAGCAAAAACGCAAATGTATGAAAGGTCCTTCCAGAGCCACTTCCTTAAAGTGGTTTAGTAGTTCAAATGTATGTAACATCCGTCCAGGGCCACTGTAAGTAGCAAATGTTTTAGTAGTGAAGTGGCGACAGACTGCATATAAAGTATGTCCTACGTCATCGTGTGCGTGTGTGGATGCGTGAAGACGTCGTGCAACACCTGTTGCGGATTCATTAATTATTGGCTATGGATTCGTGTTAATCGTGTTGCCAGGTCACGTTTTATGAAAACTTGTTGCATTTAATTAATTCGAGTTATAATTCTAAGAATAATATAATACATTGCAAAACAGGATAAAATGATTAATTAGCATTGAACAAGGCGAAAAAACCGGAAGTGCTTATCGTTCCCAAGTGTAAACTAATATTTTTGCATTCCTCCATAGCATATAAAGGTAGGCATAGGCATACAATGCCACTTTATAATTAAATGTTTGGCATGATATCGATGATGATTATGAAATTATCTTGCCAAAAAACTTAAAATAAAAGTTAATATGCTGCCAAAATTTTGATTATAAATTTGATTGCACCTGCAACAATGTACTATTAGTGTTAAAATCAGCGTGTTGGTTGAATTGCAAGCAAAAAATGTTCATTATTATTAGTAATTTGCTACTGCTTTCGTTATTTTTAATAATTGAGTCGTCTATTGACGAGGTGACACAATATGTGACATTAACATCATCGTTACTTGATTATTACTTACCTTCATGTGCAATTCCTATTCGGCGGTTTTTAAGTAAAGGGGTTGTATTGGATAACACTGATAATGTTATGAACGGTCAATAGAGGAGAAATGGAACCCGTCAGAACAATATGGGTGAAACACAGTGGTGAGAGATACTATACGCAGGTGGTGAGAGATGAAGTAGGAGTGGAATTCTCAGTGCGAGTGAACAGAAAACCGACAATAGGCATGATGCCTCATGTTCAAATTGATAACGCCGTAATGCTAAATGGATAGTAAACCATCAAATTATCGTAATAAAGTATAAATTATAAAATATAATTAAAATCATAAAGAGTTATGAACCTTGAAAGTTTAGAAAAATATGCATTTTTTTTTATTGTCCAAGAGTAAATTAAATACTACCAATAGAATCCTTACGCTTTTCTAAAAACAAAATTGTATGTCAACTATGTACTTAAACGCAGTATTTCGCGACCGAAACAACAATTTACCTGATTTTCCATACTACGATTAGTACAAATATACAAATGTGACGTCACAATTGTATAGACACACAGTATGAAGCGTTTCGCGCTGCCGCCAGCGAGGTCAATCTTTATCTCAATTTTTTAGGTATTTATGTTCTTTAATTGTAGTTGCTCCCATACAAACATTTGTTCCTGTCCAAAAACTGGTTCGAATGACGTCACAAAAAAATCTTAGTCATCATCCCTATTGCAGCCTCTGGAGGGAAAATTATGGAAAATAATTTACCAAAAACTGAAGAAAGGGAAGTTAATTTTGTAAACAAGTATAAGGTGATTGTAGAAGACAAAAATGCAGTTAAATTGTCTGAAGACTGTTTGACATATAGCACCACCTTAGCAAACATGCTAGTTTGGACCCTATCAGAGTTGAAAAAAATATCAAAAGGTCAGCTCACGTTTTGTGAAAACACTTCGCAATAACAAGTTCAAGTTATACATATTTCCGCGTTAGTATATGGTGAAAAAAAAAGGGGAACAAAACTAGCTAATTAGCATTACAACAATCAAACGGGTCCATATCGGGTTGCATAATATTTGTAGCCATAAGGCCGATAGGCATTACTACTTGTGTCATAATCATCATTACGCATAAACGACAATAGCCATAAATTAGGTCGCATACATTTTTTAGCCATAATATTGGAGAGCATAAATAGCAAATGTCATAAATTGATTGTGTATAAAAGCGTTAAGCATAAATATCAATCGCCATAATATGTTTGCGCATAACGTTTTCAAGTCATAGGTATAAGACAAACATTTTTAATAATGTACATTTTAAAAAAATAATTTGTCTGTAACCTAAAAATAATCCAACTTTTTTTTTTAAAACAAACACCCGGCAATTATTTTAAGCTAACCGCCTGCGTGTCGACGCCACCCCGCTTCGCGGGGTCTGTAATGAACTTTGACCGCGATTGGGTTAAAAGCGTGTTTTTCTAGTGTTTTTTAAACTATTCATTATTTTATTAACGGAGTCACCTTTGATAGCAGGGTAAGATAAGTTTTTTCGTCCATTCGTAAATAATTTATATACCTAATCTTGAGGATAAAATCTTAGTAGAGTATTATTTTCTCCCAAAACACTAAGCTCTCTCTCACTAAGTCTCTTGCCCGTGCTCAAAGGCGCCTCAGTGTGCGTGCCTCGCGTAAATTGGACGTGTATCCGAGCGTGCCGCGGACAGAACAATGTAATTTGGTAAAGTAAATGTGCACCACATGAATTACGACTTTTATACAACTGTTTCATCCACCAACAAGGCGATTTCCTCTACTTTTTGGAAATAATTCGGTGAATTACGATAAACGCAGCCGCGACTGTCATCGTGTCCGACGCCATTTTGAATGACGCACCGACGGGTCGACCTAATAAAAGCGTGTTAATTAAAAACAGGATACCATTATGAGAACCATTTTTGCGCGGCGACGTGCGACCAATCCCCTGCACAATTACTGGATGGCTGAAGTGCGCCAGCCCACACACGTTCAGTTATGCGCAAACGAAGTGCGCAAGCACAACCGAGCGGCAAAAAATATCAATTTGCATATTTCAAAGCAGGCAAGGAGTCATGTCATACACACGTTCAGTTCAGTTATGACTGCACAAATGAACCGTTCACGCATTACCATCGGAAAATAGCCTAGCGTGTGTGGCCGGCTGGCCACGCTCAGTGGGAACGAAACTTGGAACACATCATTTCTATTGCTAGTGACAATTACGATAACCAGAGACCGGAATTTTCACGGCAAAACAAAAGACTGTCGCAATCTTACTAGTGTTAGAAACGTATTTATCGATATCGATAATTGTGGAATAGAAGAAAACAAAACGATCCACCAAATAAATAGAAAAAAAATACGTCATGTTTGTATAAAAATACATAGAAACAGATACAATTTCTTCTTAGAAATCGACTTCAGTACACACAGCAGCACATGACATTTTATTTGGTTTCTGAGTCTAGTTTTATGAGTAGATAATCGTTAATTTCTCGACATTCTCTGGGAGTAGACCGTTTCGTTACAAAGCCATTTCTGTATACTAAATGATCGATCGACTTCACTCGACGTCAAGGGGGCAAATTTATAAAATTCATTGTAATCGGTATGTTGTTCAGGTTGAGTAAGTTTTTCAGATATTTCTCGTATATTATATTTTAAACTAACCGTCGCGAATTACTCGATATCTATAAAAAATTGTTTCTAAGACTAGTAAGATTGCGACAGTCTTTTGTTTTGCCGTGAAAATTCCGGGCTCTGACGATAACAAGTGGAATCTGATAGATTGCAGCGTTAAATTCGTGAACAGTTTTTGTAATTTGTAAGTTCCTCTGCGCCACTTTGGTTAATAGAATACACATAAAACTGGGACGTTGATATGTTGGCGTGCAAGCATAAATACTTGTACATTTTTAGCATAGTCATAGCATCTATTGTAACCATAGTTTGTACAGGTCTTAATAACTAGGTACATTTGTACTCTGGACCCTGGTAGCGCGTAGCAATTTAATTACATACCTAGTCCTCTACTTAATTTAATAAAAATTAATTTCACATTTACACTATTAATATCAAGCGCAGCGCAGGTCCTTAAATATTGCGTTAGTTTTAAATATAATCTCAATTGAAACAATTTATTAGATCATTATTAAATGGGAATCTCCTATTTACGATATCACAATAATATAGTTTTATTAATTTATTAGGTGATTCCAAAGGTAGTAAGGTCGAATATATCTTCGTTTCTGGCGCTATGTGCACGCTTTCAGCTACAACCTATGTGTTTTAATAAATTCCTCTAACAATAGGAAAAATCTCTATGATCACGCCATCTTCAATTAGCTTCCGATCTTTTTCATCAGTGAATGGATTTACGAAACTATCTTTTTTTGTTTTTAGGAGGTGACAGAGGTAGCCGAGGCATTCAAGCACGCCTTAAAGTACTGCCAACTGACTCCGGGCCCGCGGCAGTACTTGTACCAATTCCGGGCTGCAATGATACACCATCGCTTGGGCTCGTTATACCATTCGCAGTACAGGTCGGTACTTTTTAATAGTACATTGTTTAACGAGGGGCGGAAGTGGAATATCTCGACTTTGCAATGTTCTTACGCCCGTGTTATACACTTTTTCTTCATCACATTTGCGAGGAAACAAATACATTTTAGATGAAATGAATACAAATCGTAATAAACACTGCATCATGTCATTCGTCCATTTTGTTGAATTTGACGTGAGGCGCGTATGGCAAAGACCCTTCGGTATACAGCCACGATTTGAAAACACTTAAAAACATTTTACATAGACACAAAATACTACACTACTATTAAATCTGTAAATAATTCAGTTAAACATGTTTAAGTAGTTTTTTAAGTCTAAATTTATTTATAAATACGTTTTGAGACATCGTATTTGATATAAAACCTCTTTGCTTTGTAACTGCCGCATGAGTGACAGATACAATTTAAGAAAAAAACCATTACGCCCGTGGGCTTAACACAGGCTATTACAGCTCTGTATGTCTGCGCATTATGAAGCCCTTTTCGAGCAAGTGTGATGAAAAATTATTATACCACAAGCCCTTCCCCACAAAACTTTACGACTGTACGAATCTGCAAAATTGTTGGCAGAATTTCTTACCATATAATGTAATCCATCCATCCATGCCATCGTCTTCATCATCATCATATCAGCCGAAATACGTCCGCTGCAGGAGATAAGCCTCCCCCAAAGAGTGCCACACCGACAGGTCCTGCGCCACCCGCATCATCAGTCCACCTGGTGGGGGTCCTCCTTCCAGTTTAGAAAAATATGCATTTTTTACTGTCCAAGAGTAAACTTAAAGCTACCAATAGAATCTTTACGCTGTGATAGAAACAAAATAGTGTGACAACTATGGATCTAAACGCAGTATTTCGTGACCGGAAAAGCAATTTACTTAATTTTCCATACAACGATTAAGTAGTACAAATAGACAGCGGTGACGTCATACGTAGTCGCCACTTGAGAAACGCACCGCCCTACATGGCTATCGGTTCTATGTGCCATGTGCCTTATAGATTTACATCGTTACCGTGGTCTTTGAATAGTTCAGGTAACATTCGTTTTTTACTTTAAAATACTTTTTTTCAGGATAACCTCCGAGGAAGGTCCGAAACGTCGAGCGCTCCTTAACTCAGCCAGAGCCAACTACATGTCGTGCACGCACATGTTCGCCAGCCTAGAGGACGCCGGCATGTTCCTAACGGCGCGCCTCGAGCATGTCGCGCTGTGCGAGTGTAGCGCCGCCGGTAAGCAACCTTGCTCCATGACCAAACTTACTTACAGGTTCTTTTTAAAACCACGACGGTGACAAACTAGCATATTTATGCTTTGTACTGTAATTTTGATCGTGAAATAGATTGAATCTGAATCTATAGCCTGGTAAGCAGATTCAACTGCCTGATGGTAGTGATGGTACACAGACACTGCACTCTTGCCAATTGGGACTCAACTGCCCGATGGTATACAGACACAGCACTCTTGCCAATCGGGACTCAACTGCCCGATGGTACACAGACACAGCACTCTTGCCAATCGGGACTCAACTGCCCGATGGTACACAGACACTGCACTCTTGCCAATCGGGACTCAACTGCCCGATGGTATACAGACACAGCACTCTTGCCAATCGGGACTCAACTGCCCGATGGTACACAGACACTGCACTCTTGCCAATTGGGACTCAACTGCCCGATGGTATACAGACACTGCACTCTTGCCAATCGGGACTCAACTGCCCGATGGTACACAGACACTGCACTCTTGCCAATCGGGACTCAACTGCCCGATGGTACACAGACACTGCACTCTTGCCAATTGGGACTCAACTGCCTGATGGTATACAGACACTGCACTCTTGCCAATCGGGACTCAACTGCCCGATGGTACACAGACACTGCACTCTTGCCAATCGGGACTCAACTGCCCGATGGTATACAGACACTGCACTCTTGCCAATTGGGACTCAACTGCCCGATGGTATACAGACACTGCACTCTTGCCAATCGGGACTCAACTGCCTGATGGTACACAGACACTGCACTCTTGCCAATTGGGACTCAACTGCCTGATGGTACACAGACACTGCTCTCTTGCCAATTGGGACTCAACTGCCCGATGGTACACAGACACTGCACTCTTGCCAATCGGGACTCAACTGCCCGATGGTACACAGACACTGCACTCTTGCCAATTGGGACTCAACTGCCCGATGGTATACAGACACAGCACTCTTGCCAATCGGGACTCAACTGCCCGATGGTACACAGACACTGCACTCTTGCCAATTGGGACTCAACTGCCTGATGGTATACAGACACTGCACTCTTGCCAATCGGGACTCAACTGCCCGATGGTACACAGACACTGCACTCTTGCCAATTGGGACTCAACTGCCCGATGGTATACAGACACAGCACTCTTGCCAATCGGGACTCAACTGCCCGATGGTACACAGACACTGCACTCTTGCCAATTGGGACTCAACTGCCTGATGGTATACAGACACTGCACTCTTGCCAATCGGGACTCAACTGCCCGATGGTACACAGACACTGCACTCTTGCCAATTGGGACTCAACTGCCCGATGGTATACAGACACTGCACTCTTGCCAATCGGGACTCAACTGCCTGATGGTACACAGACACTGCACTCTTGCCAATTGGGACTCAACTGCCTGATGGTACACAGACACTGCTCTCTTGCCAATTGGGACTCAACTGCCCGATGGTACACAGACACTGCACTCTTGCCAATTGGGACTCAACTGCCTGATGGTACACAGACACTGCACTCTTGCCAATTGGGACTCAACTGCCTGATGGTACACAGACACTGCACTCTTGCCAATTGGGACTCAACTGCCCGATGGTACACAGACACTGCACTCTTGCCAATTGGGACTCAACTGCCTGATGGTACACAGACACTGCACTCTTGCCAATTGGGACTCAACTGCCTGATGGTACACAGACACTGCACTCTTGCCAATTGGGACTCAACTGCCTGATGGTACACAGACACTGCACTCTTGCCAATTGGGACTCAACTGCCTGATGGTACACAGACACTGCACTCTTGCCAATTGGGACTCAACTGCCCGATGGTACACAGACACTGCACTCTTGCCAATTGGGACTCAACTGCCCGATGGTACACAGACACTGCACTCTTGCCAATTGGGACTCAACTGCCCGATGGTACACAGACACTGCACTCTTGCCAATTGGGACTCAACTGCCCGATGGTACACAGACACTGCACTCTTGCCAATTGGGACTCAACTGCCTGATGGTACACAGACACTGCACTCTTGCCAATTGGGACTCAACTGCCCGATGGTACACAGACACTGCACTCTTGCTAATTGGGACTCAACTGCCTGATGGTACACAGAACTCCGAAAGAGAAGAGCACGCTTTGAGGGGCATGGTCTTGGAGTAATACTTTGAAGTATTAGCACCACGATGATATGTCTAGTGGCGTAACTAGCTGAGTCGCCCAGGACAGAAATATTGTGAGCGTCACTCAGTGGTGTAGCTTGGGTCTTGAGTCTTGAGCTATGAGCTTAAGAGTGTCACTTGGGTCGAACCGCCCCCTCTAGCTACGCCACTGTCTATCTCTAATACGGGTGGAGTCTCGAAAAATTATTATTGCTCCAAAATAAGAAGGCAAAAAAATATGCCTAGTGACGAAAATCCCATTCGGATATCTCAAAGAATTACGAAGCAAGAACCGTTTTAATATTGCTTGTTAGAGAGAGAAAACGCTCGCAGTTAGTGACCTCACAATCTGAGCATCATAGTAAATGACAATCGTTTCATATGAATGCGTTTTGCGGTAAAGGGACAGAACATACCCCTTCTTAAAACTTTCGACACTTATAACTTCGTGATTATTCAACATCTTGCGTTGTTTTTTTCTCAATTTGACTACATTATTAATCCTTTTTGAGAAAATACTACATTATTGATTATTGTATTTAGTGTCTACACCCCTTATAGTCACTGTCTATGTCTTTGAATCACACAATGAATAACATGTTCGGAACAAACAGACATGTGTTCAGAAGTTATTACCAAGCATATGTCTAATACATATTCAAAAGTTGGTAGAAGTAGCTACCTTTCGTTTTACATCGTTTTGTTTTAGTTTCCGCTTATCCTCATTAAAAATGAAGTCAATTAAATACCGACCTGCTCTCACAGAAATTATTGAAGCCAGATTCATAGTAAGAGCCCGTGAGATAAATATGAATACGGCTTTAGTCTTTCTATTTTTTATCTAAAATGCCATTATTACTTTTTACAGTGTCACCGAACCTCAAACTCAAATCCCTCCAAACAGCCATAGAGCTGCTCCGCCAAAGCCACTCCATCATGAAACTCCTCAAATACAGGGACCCAGAGGACCAGAACATTGCCCCCAAATCCGAAGATCACGACGAGAAAACCATGAAAAACGAACATAGCTTACTCTCCTTATACGAAAATAGACTACATTACATACTAAAGAGTATTATACAGTATTGTAGATCGAGGTCTAATAAGGATTATGAGAAAATGACTGATATGTACAAAAGTTTGTACATGGCCAGTTTGAAAATGAAAAAAGATGATGATATAAGGATATATGCTGGGAGTGTATGCGATGTTTTGGAAGCTATGGATGTTATCAGTAAGGATTTTGAATAGGTAGATGAAAATTGTAGGTGTTTATGTGAAAATGTACCTAAATATGAATAAAACAAGTTTGTTAAGTCGGTAGTTTTTTGTATGAAATCCCTTAGAGCATGCATAAGTGGAGTAACTAGTCATATATATATATGTCGTATTGAGTACAAAAATGTCTGCCGAATTTTACGGGGGGTGAAGAAATGGCACATGCAAAAACGATCTGTTTATTTCCGCACGCACATTTTGATAATTTACTTTAAAAACAAAGTTTTAACCGACTTCAATTTAGTACTCCGCCAAGCCGCGAGGACATTTCCACATTTCTTTTTCAATTTTTTTTTTAAATGGGACCCACCTGGAAGCATACAAACAAACAAAAAAAATTACGAATCGGCTCATCAATGACAGAGTTCTGAGGTAACAAACATTGAAAAAAAAAAAAAAAATACAACCGACTTAGAACCTCCTCCTTTTGTTTGAAGTCGGTTAAAAAAGGAAAACACATTGTCATTTTGATGCTCACAAACATATCACACATGGAAATACTTCGTAGAAACATGGTTTAAGAATACGTAATGGCAGTGTGGTCGGCTCAAACAGTTGGGCGGGGTTTGGGTCGTTAAATAAGGTCGATAATTTTATCGATATTTGCATACACATAACCAATTTTAGTATAAATTATTATGGGCATTATATACTCAAACTCAATTGTTAAGCCACAAAATAATTCTTCTGCTTATTTAAGAGCTAAGCTCTTGTCGGTGTAGCTCAAAGTAGGCCCTCCATCTACTCCGATCCCACGCAACCTCTTTGACATCTCGATACGACTATAACCTAACATCAGCTCTTTTTTTGAGCTGCTCTATGTAGTTTATTCTAGGTCTTCCTCCTCCTCGCTTCCCCTCTATCTTTCCTTTTATATTCAAGTTTAATTAATAGTAATGTATGCTTTTACAAGTTACCGGCTTTGACAAGTTCCGATTACTATAGACATACAATATATTGATTTAAACTTTCACGATTCTCACACATTATTTTTACTAAACGGGACTTAATCGCGTATGATTAACTTATTTTATTTACCTCACTGAGGTCTCCCGACGTTTCGGATGTGTTGCAACATCCATGGTCACGGGACAACTGGCTTGAGCTGGTATCAACATCTTCTTGCTGCGCGGGTTTTCCGAACTACCCGCATTTGGTCTTTATTAACCACTTGTACACTAGGGTTGTCACCCGGCCGACACACAACACTAATAATATCCGGTGATATAACGGACGATGTTTTTTGACGCTGGCATTTACTAATAATATCCGGTGATATAACGGACGATGTTTTTTGACGCTGGCATTTACTAATAATATCCGGTGATATAACGGACGATGTTTTTTGACGCTGGCATTTAAATAAGTTAATTATAAGCGATTAAGTCCCGTTTAGTATAAATACTATAGACATACGTTAGTATCTCCTATTAGTCTGTGCTATATACCAATCACAAAACTAGAGCGCTGAGCTTTGACAAGCGAATAAGGCGCCCACACACGCTTTCAACGACAATTCTTAACACTATTATTATTATAGACTCTTTTTCAAATACCATTTAGTTATTTCTTACAAAGCATGAAAACGGAGTCTCGTGGGGAGTGTCATGACGTATGCAAAAAGAATTGTAAATCGATTTCATATTCTTTTAATTTCACGTGTCATGAAAATATTTTCATAAAAATAATATTATAGCAATACTAAAATACTAAAATGACTAACACATGGAAGATGATGATGATGATGAAGTACAATATTTTTCTATGCTTGAAGTGGTAGAACGTTAAAAAAAACTCTTTATTTCAGTAATTTAATTGGTACAATTTTTCCTACTAATTACATAGCACAATCTCAATTTTTAAGATTATTTGCTAAGCTTAGCTAATTCTACGTATAATCTAGATGAATTTACATAACATATTTATTTATTTTCTATTATTTTATTATTAGGTACAAATGATTTCCTTGAGGGTACATTTGATCTTCTGGGGTTGGGGGCAAACTATTTAGGATACGCGGTAAGTGACTGGACCACACTCTATGTCCATATATGTTGGCACTTTTTGGTACAATGAAGTTGTTACTTTTCTCTAGTACAGTCGACTACAAAGAGATATATACGGCCAATGTTACAAAAATATGTATACACGACCTTAATGTCAAGGCAATACAGTCGTCATCTCTTTGTAGTCGACTGTACACGGAGTTTAGTGGATGTTTTATACCTAATTAGTTTATCGAGGTTATGGCTATATTCTAATATAATAGCCATTTTGGCTTTATCAAATTACTTAACAGTGCTGGAATATTTTATCATAATTATTTATAAACTGTTATTTAATTTTAAGCGAGACAATGGTTTTCAACATTCTTATTTGTATATTGTATATATATATATATATATATGCGCTGTAGGTAAGTTATATAGGTTCTTCTTTATTACATGTACTTACAGCACATGCGGGCATTTTGATGATCAGTGTTCTCTTGCGAGGCGATTTTGTAAATGACCATTAATCGACTGTGAAATTGTCTTTATATGAGCTTTTGCACATTGCGCAAGGTTTTCAACATAGATACAAGTTACTGAAAGGCTCCTTCCAATCAAAGCATTTATTTCTTCATGGTCGTTAGATTCATTTTCCGTCGTCAATGGTGATATGGAGACTGTCTGGCGTGTAGTCGTGGTCGATGTATCTGTTGGCGACGATGTGCTTGTACACGAGCGCGGATTTACGCGCCGTGCGGGTCCGCTCGGCCGATGTGAAGTCCACCTCATACAGGCCGAACAATTCCCTGTCGATAACAAGATATATTTAAGTTGACAGCTTATCCTTGATCATGCCCTGAGTCTCAGTAAATAGCTCCGTTCAAGATATTTAGCTGTACGAGTATATCATCTCTTAGAGTCTGTCAAGCGAGCCGTGTCCCTGGAAAAAGTTATCAGATTTGAACCGCTTTGACCGCTTACTGACCCTCTAGCACACTAAGTTTTATGTCGGACATAAAGCATTCGTCCCTTTCTGGCAAATATGCGAGTGCGATAGGGACGAATGCTTTATGTCCGACATAAAACTTAGTGTGTAGGGGGTCTGGTCACACGAAATATATGGCGGCGTAATAGGTACTTATAACTGACAGCTTATTTCATAGGTAAAATTGTTGTCATATAAAGAATTTGCAAAATATCCAGTGTCACGACTCACTTGACAGACTCTATCGGTGCTGAGTTTGGCCATTCCACTGTTATAATATTTGTCGACCTATTGAGCTGAGTGTAGCCTTTGAAATCTGGGTATTATCAGTCTCAGCAGGAATGAAACTCTGGTCCGGATGAGCCATGTGACGCATGCGCTGTCTTTTATAGCGCACAATACATATGAGGGTTAAATATAAGAACCGCTACTTACGCGTATCCTGACATCCACTCAAAGTTGTCCATGAGGCTCCAGGCCATGTACCCTCGCAGCTGAACACCGTCGTCCAGCAGATCCAGTACATCTTCCAGCGCGGCGCGGTAGTACAGCACGCGGTCGTCGTCCTCTAAACCGCCCTTACTGGACCATCCATTCTCTGTGATGTACATCACGGGACCGTTGTATTTCTTGTGCATATGCATCATGACGTTATAAAGGCTGTTTGGTGCCATCTGCGAATGGTAAATTTACTTAATGAACTGTTTTAAGACACAATTTGCACTTAAATATGCCGATATGTAGGTGCCGATATAAATTATTCATTTAGCTCTTTTCTTCTAAACGCTTCTACAACGGCACATCCCACACACTAAATGAATAATGAACCCACGTGACGTAGCATACGCCGCAATTAACTCACCGTCAACCACGACGAAGCCGACTTAGGCCAATCCTCAGGCACAAACACTCCAACATCTATATCATCATACATGCTAGGTACTGGATGCACACTCTTGTATTCATTCGCTGACACCAGATTAGTCGTATAGTGGTTGATTCCCAAGAAATCAGCAGCTCCTTTCACGTAAAGCCTTTCTTCTTCAGTAAATTCTGGTAATCGTGATCGAAGGTAGCCCTGTTCTTTGCTTTTAGCAGCAACGCGTTCGGAAAACTCCTTGGGGAAGCCGCCTTGTTCGGAAAAGATTGGCTCCGTGTATATGCCCCACTGAAAAAAACGGGGATATGTTATGATCAGAAGAGCAAAAGTAAACTTCATAAGTAAAGTTCTCACGGAATTATGCGGCATGGGAAATGTACGTAATCAATGCATTACAAATAAGGTAAGGAAAGGTGCTTTTTAATGGCTAAGAGATGATAAGATCTTCAAGCCATAAATTGTTGAGAAATGGCGCAAGATTGGGTCAAATGGTGACAACTCGGAAGTCAATTCCTAAGATACCGTTTAATTTCATTTATTCTTACCTGTCCTTGTCTATCTAAATCAGCGGCAGCCTCGTCCTCTTCGGAATCTGTCAGAGCTCCAAACCACGTCACACTGATCGTGATGCCACACTGCCCACCCTGGCTAGGCTTGAAGTCGTTGTTATACGCGTGGTACGCCCTCGCATGAGCAATCACCAAGTGTTTCGCGCAAAGGTAGTCCCCAACACCCGTAGCGTTTAACTGAGGCGCCATGGCAGTGTCTCCATAGCCTTGGTGACAGACCTCTCTAGGCTCATTAAAGGTGATCCAGTCCTTGACTCTATCTCCAAACAAGGAGTAGACGGTTCTCGCGTAATCCTCGAACCATTGAGACATGAGAGGGTTCGCAAAGCCCCCTAAATCTTGGAGGCTCTGTGGCAAGTCCCAGTGGTAGATCGTGACCATGGGTTTGATGTTGTACTTGAGCATCTCGTCGATGTAGTTGTTGTAGAACTGGACGCCGGCAGGGTTGACGTGGTCGGGGAAGCCGGAGGGCAGCAGACGCGCCCAGGAGAGTGAGAACCGGTACGCGTCGAGCCCGAGCTCGCGCATCATTTCCACATCGCGCTGGTACATATGGTACGAGTCTGCCGCCACGTCGCCGTTGCTTTGGTCTAAGATCACGTGCGGCTTGTTGTGGATCATATGGTCCCAGATGTTTTCACTCTTACCTAAAAAGAAAAATCAAATTAAAGACTGAACACTCCGTGTTTTCACACAACAAAGCTCGTTCTCTCTGGTACTTCAGGATCTAATTTAAGTATCTTCGTTGTTCCTGATAGTCCCTTACAGATAAGTCCTTAACAATACTAAAAATATTTTGTACGTAAGTACAGCCTGTACTTAACTGAATTATAATTTCTATAGAAGTTCTATGTCTATGTGTCCGTATATTTCAAAGTTTAATAATTAGCAGCCAATGTCTTACTTGTTTTTGAATCGATTACCGTTAAAAAATCATATGTTTTGTAACGTGTCGCTTTAACGTCATGTTTGAACTGCCATTGCCAAGTTATCAAACGGGCGAAAGCGACAAGCTATCAAGGTATTTAACTCCTTATAAGTTCGAATGTACATCGGCGATGATTAAACTTACCATCCTCATCCCAAGCGCCCTCGATCTGGTAGGAGGCAGTCGCCGTGCCGAATACGAAATCATCGGGGAACTGTCTCATCTTTTTCGTGTGGAGAGCATTGCTTCCAATAGTCAATACTGCGAAACTGCAAAATTTTCGTTATTAAACAGATGCGTCGGTACTTTCGAGGCGATTCAGATAATGAACGCGAGCGTAGGGCTCTGGACCTCAGGGCCAACATGATTGCCCGCAAGTTTAGCAGGTGTACAGCACAAGTTAAAATAACACTCTTTCAAGCATACTGTACTGTACTGTACATCGCTGTAGGTACAGCAGCCTGTGGACGATGTACACGCAGCGTGCCATGAACGCCATGCGTGTACGATACAACGACGCGTTCAGGGTAATATTGTGGCTGCCGCGACACTGCAGTGCGTTTGGCATGTTTACGGCCGCGCACGTAGACGGTTTCCATGCGACGCTCCGCAAACGCTGTGCCGCAACGCTGCGCAGGGTGCGCACCAGCCGCCACAGTCTCCTGGGCTGTTATTCGCTACGCGCTAATGCGGCTCACCCCGCCGGTCACCCGTCACGATACTAGACCTCTACCTACGCTTAGTTACTACGCATCGCGGTGTCAAGATATATTTGTGGGTGAGCGTTGAGGTGAGCTTAAAACAAGTTACAGAATAGGGGGGCTGGCCGTTGTGGCGGAGAGATGGACCACACAACATTTAAGTTTAGGCACTAAGTAGGTAACATAGTTATTTCAGTTACTTTGTTCACTAAACACTTTATGGACTCCAAATGTCTGAAATAAAGTAAGTATTATACGTAAGTATAATTACCACTTACTAGGTACAAAAGGTAACAAACCTTCCCCAGCCAAGCCAACATACCTACATTTTGAACTATTTAGTCGGGTTGCATTAAAAATCCAGATATGATGAATGAGAACTCAATCTTACCTTAAAATTACTGATAACCGCATTATGGCAAGGTATTAATAACGCTTTAAAATAAATCAGCTTAGGTACTACCTAGGAAGTCTTGTCTTAAATAACTTAAGTAAACCCTTTACGACTATTACCAACTCTACTAAAGTTGGCGTCTATATGATAACATCTGATATACATAAGCCCCTCTTATAATACGAAGGTACTATGCCCCCCCACAAAGTTAAGCCCTCTAAGAGCGTGTTCACATTAACCAGTACGATATATAGGACAAGGCAACGATTGGCCGCATCCAGACGCCAGTCCGCCGCGTGATTTCGGCCCGTCTGGTTAAGTGCCGGATACACGGCGTCCCGGAAAAACATGGTCACTCCTTGCTAGATTAGCTTCCCTTTGACTTTGACCTTCCTCGACCGGCCGCCTGTAGCTAACATATAGCTTCCAGACGAGCAAGCTCAGCCTGATGTCGGCCCGCCTGGATAAGTACTCAAATGCACGACGTCCGGCACACCCAAGGTCACTCCGTACCAGATTCCACTTGATCTTTGGCAGTAGGGCCGCGCCTATATGAGCATGGCAGTCCGTCATCCAGACCGCCTTGTGATTCTTCCATCTGGACAATTGCGGGCTGCACGGCGTCCGGCAAAACCAAGGTCACACCGTACTGGTTCCCCTTTGACCTGTTTCGTCAGTAATACCGTTAGGACGTGCCTAAAGCCTGCAACGACATCTTATAGTGCAATGTACGGTGGGCATATTTTCCATACATTTTACTTAGGTACACCGATGTCGTACTGGATACTTAATGTGAACACGCTCTTACCGGCAGGTAAAGGATAGAGCTCATATCTTGGATTATGAATATCGATTCGCGAGAGAACCGAGATTAAGTATCTACATACTTAATCTCGTTCTCTCGCGAATCGATACACGATACCTATGTATATTGTCACATTGTCAGACACGTGTAATGTCAATTTATCATATTTTGGTTATATTTCCGTAGACAAAAATAGAGTTGTCAAAGTTGAACCCACTGGTGCTAGGTACTTGAGATTATAGCACTAGGTAATAAGATAAGAATAATAGTCATGACATGATATTTAAATGATGTATCGTTTGTAATAAATATTACAGTAGGTACATACCTTCTTTAGTACTTATTGAACTATTTATTACTCTTTATTGCACAACACAAATACTTAAGCACCGCCGGCGGACTCCAACCGACCAACCTTAGGGCCAAACAGAGACCAAGGTGGGTGCAAAAGTTCACAATGCGATATTCAATAATAATCTAGGTAGGTAAGTACCTACTAATGTAAGAATGAGGAACAGTCTATGGGATTGTAGCTTTGTAGTTATAATCGTAAGTTTTGAAGCGTGTGAGAAGCGTTTGAAGGCAAACTCCAGAACCACTTACCTAACCGATTTAAAAAATTCATTCCATTTAGGTATAGTATGTACTTGGTATGTACCTAGGTACTTTCTGAGTTTCTGAATGGACATACAGTGCGACACAAAAGAGTTGAAATTAAATGAGGGCGCCACTTTCTACATAACTGTCACATATTTGACGTAAAATGCTTAAACATGGAAAAAAATTAGTATGGATTTTTTGAAGTGAAAACCTCGTTAGCGTCGCTCTGCATTTTTTGGGATGGGGAAAATTTGTTAAGCTCGCCACAGATTCGAGCGGTGGGGGCGGGGGGGGGGGGGGGGGGGGGGGGGGGGTTGTGCTGTCATTTTTGCATGTTTATACGCAAATAGTGTCATCTCATCTTCACTGATAGACCAGCACATTTTTTAGCGGAATAGCAAAGGAATATTGTTCTCGTAACATATCAAGGACTTCCGCAAAGTACGGGAAAAGTATGGGGTGAGTAGGGATCGCGAGGAGAATTGGGTTATGAATGGGGAGAGAAGGAGGAAAGGGGGGTGAGATGGGATTTTAAGGCTACTGCTACCTAAATAATGTATTCCAATTTAAAATGGAGCTATAGTAATATTCATAATAAAAAAATCGATCCAATCTTCCAAAATCACCTTTCTATGAAAACCCATCTCACCCCAACTACGAGGGACTACGGGGTGAGGTGGGATTTCGTGTTTATCGTTAAAAGTTATGAAATGGAACTACCCAAAATCATAATAAAAAACAAAATCCGGAATCCGGAACACTTATTGTATACAACATTCAGTTTGCATATGTAAAAATAAAATGTTATCGAGGTTTGAATGTCAGTTTTGTCCCTACTCACCCCGTTTTACGGTAACGCCTGATTCAATAAATTATTTGATAATATTATCAGGGAAAAAATACATAGGTAGGTAGTTGTTTACATTAATAGACGTCATAGTTATCGATAACTTTAACAAGTCTTATGATCACCTGTTGACAGTTTATCTCACATTTGTCCACTACGTAGTTTACTTGTTTGTTGTTTCCAAGGTATGTTTTTAATACTACTTTTAAATGTTTGTTAAGCAGAAACGTCCGCTAATGAAATTCAAAATTTCGATCAATGTGGAAAATTGAAAAATTATTCGCCACGAGCGGGATTTGAACCCACAACCTCTGGAATCCGTCCACACCCGTCCAATCCCGCTCGTAGCGAAAATTTTTTCAATTTTCCACTTTGATCGAAATAGTAGATACTTTTCTCAACCATGCAATGAAATATTGAGGCTGCGAAGTATCACGTTTCGGGAGCGGCGAGACGAGAGGCCCATAATAAAATTTTATATAATCCTATAGGTACTATTAAACGAAATTTTGACGATTCGATTCCCGGCAAGGGCAAATATTTGTGTGATGAGCATGAATATTTGTTTCTGAGTCTTAGATGTTTTCTAAGTATTTAAGTATTTATATCTACTAGTATTATATATATCGTCGTCTAGTACCTATCCATAACACAAGCCATTATATATATATATTTCCAATCAAAGTTCTCGGAAACGGCTCTAACGATTTCGATGAATACAGGTCTCATGTCTGGGAAAATTCATTTTCTCTGTATTTTCATCCGAGCTGAGCTCACGCACCCACGATTTTATTAAAAAAAAATGTTTAAACCGAATTCAATTCCGTACTTCGCCTTACTACATGAACGCTTTCCGAGCAATGCGTTGATTATTACAGAAAACAAACACCCAAGTCGTTATATATGTGGGCCGATAATATTTGAGGAGTTCCGTCGATTCCTCAAAGATCTCAGGATCACCTTCGGCACTTCATTAGTTTGCTACATAAACCGAATTATATCAGAATATGTGATGTACTTTACACCATTGAGGAGTCATCTGAAGTCTTCAATCAGTTCCACTTCACCGAATTTGTGGTTTCCGAATGTAGGTAAATACACGAATTATAATAGAAAATACCGAAATCAATAGTGCCTAATAAAATTGAGGAGTTCCCTCAAGGGATTCCTCATGCATCCACATCCAACTGGATATTATATATTTTTAAACAATGACGTTGACCCTGCCTACGAAACCGGAGGTCCCGGGTTCGAATCCCGGTTAGGGCATTTATTTGTGTGGTGAGCATGAATATTTGTTCCTGAGTCATGGGTGTTAACTAATGATTACGTGATTTTACCACAATTAGTCAGTACAACACGTCGAAGTCCTAATTGTGTATGGCGTACAGATGTAACAATCTGACCACATGTGCAATCTGCAATTTCTCAGTACAACTCGTTTGACAGTTGGATCAGCAACGCCACAAGCAATTAGTCAGCTTCTGATAAATTGGGGCTGACAATTCATGACATATTATTAAGGTTAACTGGAAGAGATCCCTTACAAGGATAAGTTCGCCTTTGTACCGATTTTTTTGTTTTTTGTCTGTATTTTTGCCTGTGTCTTGCGTACAATAAAGTATTTACATACATACATACATGTATAGATCCCATAACTTGACAGTTCATTGCACGCGAATGTTGCCACAGTTTCGCTAGTGCTGTTAATATCGATGAAAAAACCAGTTCATACCAGTACGTCTAGCACAACTTGCTGACAAGCGCGCGCACGACTGAGCGTCTCCTGTCTCACTCGCACCGTGCAAGTTAGAAAGAGGAGGGTAGATTTTCTCGACTCGCGTCGCGGCGAGGCGTCAGTTGTGCTAGCCCCACAGCACGGTTACGTCGTTGAGTTGTTTTTAATAGTTTTGTGATCATTATTATTGCTAATTGAATCAGATTTATTGTAGGTACAAGATAAAATACAAATTGAATCAGATTTATAAGTACATATAGCAGTACAAGGTTATATCGACATACCTATTTGGATCGACATAAACCTATCACTATATGTTTTTTTCCTATGTCTGGCAACATTTTCAGCTGTCAAGTTAGTTCGCCTAATTATGAATCCGAGATTAGTTTGGTTTAGTTTGTTTTGTTTGTTTTATAGTAATCCTGAAAATTATGTTATATACTAATAGGCCTATAATACTCAGGACAAGCTATGCTAATAATAATACCACGTGCTTGCGAGCTGGCAGCATACAAATCTCGATAAGTGTGACGTCATAGTTCCACTTTTTTTTGCCACAACTGATTTAGTATTACCCGTCCAAATTAAGTATGTTGTTTATGGCAAGTCATCATCTATTTTAAGACCAGTTCTTAATTTAGGTGCATACGAGCGTTTCCGTCCCTCGCTGTGGCAACACATATAGCCTGTCCTGAGTATTATAGATCCATGACTAATAGGCGAATATACTACCGCGAAACGAAAACGAATTTCGTTCGTGTATCTCCCTCTCTGTTGCACTTGCTAATTCGAGCGACAGAGAAGGGATACTCGAACGAAGTTCGTTTTCACTTCGCGGTAGCCCCTCAGATACGTAACGATGTGTTTTCATATATTAGTAACCGCGTATGCTTGACAGCTAGGTGTCAAATACAAAAACAGCAAAGGGTGAGTCAAGGCGGTGCAGGTCGGGCGCCGGGTGGTTCTAATGAGCTGTGACCTTTAGAGTACAAGCGGGAAAACGCTAGGAGACTGACGATAGGAGGTTTATAGAACTAGTATTTTCCCGCGACTTCGTCCGCGTGAACTCCCGTTTCAACTGCCATCCCCAATTGTTCTTTAGACGATGATTATGGGGATTCAAAGTATCCTATGTTTTAATCCAGGTTATATAATATATCCATGCTAAATTTCATCTCATTCCGTTCAGCCGTTTTTGCGTGATTGAGTAACAAACATCTAAACTTTCGCATACTTTGAATCCCCATAATCACCGACAAACGTTTTACCGAATGCATAGTTTCGCCGAATTTTCGTTTTATGTTACTCAGAAACCTTTAACTTTATAGGTACACCTAAAAGGCTATATCTCTCTTTCTAAGTTTTCTAGTAAGAGAGAGAAGGATAGTGCAAGAAAAATCGAGAGAGCTCGCGCGCCGTCTTATGCTAGCCGTGCAGATATAGGAAAGAATTTCCCAAGATAAAACGGAGAATTTCGTTCACTCGCTCGTTTAAATAATACCTACTTAAATATTAGTAAGGATTTTGAATAGGTAGATGATTGTAGGTATTTTTGCGAAAATGTACCTAAATCTGAATAAAACAAGTTGGTTAAGTGTGCAGTTTTTTGTATGAAATCCTTCCAGTCAATGCATAAATGCTGGTTAGATTCATTTTCCGTCGTCAATGGTGATGTGGAGACTGTCTGGCGTGTAGTCGTGGTCGATGTATCTGTTGGCGACGATGTGCTTGTACACGAGCGCGGATTTACGCGCCGTGCGGGTCCGCTCGGCCGATGTGAAGTCCACCTCATACAGGCCGAACAATTCCCTGTCGACAACAAGATATATTTAAGTTGGAAGATAAAGCTTATGCTTGATCATGCTCTGAGTCTCAGTAAATAGCTCCGTTCAAGATCTTTAGCTGTACGAGTATATCATCTCTTAGTCTGTCAAGCGAGTCGTGTCCCTGGAAAAGTCATTAAAATTGAAAAAAAAAACGCATACTGGTAACACGAAATGTATGGCGGTGTAATAACTGACACCTTTTATTGCATAGGTAAAATGGTTGCCATATAAAGTATTAGCTAAATTCCCAGTGACACGTCTCACTTGAAAGACTATCGGTGCTGAGTGTGTGGCCTCTCCACTGTTATAATATTTGTCGATCTATTGAGCTGAGTGTAGCCTTTGAAATCTGGGTATTATCTGTCTCAGCTGGAATGGATCTCTAGAACCTGAGGCGAATTATCTCTAGCTACCGCGCCAACTACCACATAATGCAAGTTATAAGATAGAGCGAGATACGAAAAGTCCCTGTACAGGACCGTCCGAATGAGCCTTCTGACCGTGTCTGTCTGCCTGCGCCGTCTTTTATAGCGTATAATATATATGGTGGCCCATGAGGGGTAAATAGCTATAAGAACCGCTACTTACGCGTATCCTTGCATCCACTCAAAGTTGTCCATGAGGCTCCAGGCCATGTACCCTCGCAGCTGAACACCTTCGTCCAGCAGATCCAGTACATCTTCCAGCGCGGCGCGGTAGTACAGCATGCGGTCGTCGTCCTCTAAACCGGCCTTACTGGACCATCCATTCTCTGTGATGTACATCACGGGACCGTTGTATTTCTTGTGCAGATGTTTCATGACGTTATAGAGGCTGTTTGGTGCCATCTGCGAATGGTAAATTGTCCCCAAATATATTTAAATATTTTACCTAAACGCTTCTACAGCGGCACATCCCACACACTAAATGAATGATGAACCCACATGACGTAGCATACGCCGCAATTAACTCACCGTCAACCACGACGAAGCCGACTTAAGCCAATCCTCAGGCACAAACTCTCCAACATCTATATCATCATACATGCTAGGTACTGGATGCACACTCTTGTATTCATTCGCTGACACCAGATTAGCCGTATAGTGGTTGATTCCCAAGAAATCAGCAGCTCCTTTCACGTAAAGCCTTTCTTCTTCAGTAAATTCTGGTAATCGTGATCGGGGGTAGCCCTGTTCTTTGCTTTTAGCAGCAACGCGTTCGGAAAACTCCTTGGGAAAGCCGCCTTGTTCGGAAAAGATTGGCTCCGTGTATATGCCCCACTGAAAAAAAAAACGGGGAGATGCTATGATCAGAAAAGCAAAAGTAAACTTCATAAGTATAGTTCTCACGGAATTATGTGGCATGGGAAATCTATGTAATCACTAATCAATATATTACTAAGAAAGTAAAAAAGATAAGGAAAGGTGTTTATTAATGGCTTAAAGAGATGATAATCTAAGATCTTCAAGCCATACTTAAATTGGTGGGAAATGGCGCAAGATTGGGTCAAATGGTGACAACTCTGAAGTCAATTCCTAATATAACGTTTCATTTCATTTATTCTTACCTGTCCTTGTCTATCTAAATCAGCGGCAGCCTCGTCCTCTTCGGAATCAGTCAGAGCTCCAAACCACGTCACACTGATCGTGATGCCACACTGCCCACCCTGGCTAGGCTTGAAGTCGTTGTTATACGCGTGGTACGCCCTCGCATGAGCCATCACCAAGTGTTTCGCGCAAAGGTAGTCCCCAACACCCGCAGCGTTTAACTGAGGAGCCATGGTAGTGTATCCATAGCCTTGGTAACAGATCTCTCTAGGCTCGTTAAAGGTGATCCAATCCTTGACTCTATCTCCAAACAAGGAGTAGACGGTTCTAGCGTAATCCTCGAACCATTGAGACATGAGAGGGTTCGCGAAGCCTCCTAAATCTTGGAGGCTCTGTGGCAGGTCCCAGTGGTAGAGCGTGATCATAGGTTTGATGTTGTACTTGAGCATCTCGTCGATGTAGTTGTTGTAGAACTGGACGCCGGCAGGGTTGACGTGGTCGGGGAAGCCGGAGGGCAGCAGACGCGCCCAGGAGAGCGAGAACCGGTACGCGTCGAGCCCGAGCTCGCGCATCATTTCCACATCGCGCTGGTACATATGGTACGAGTCTGCCGCCACGTCGCCGTTGCTTTGGTCTAAGATCACGTGCGGCTTGTTGTGGGTCATATGGTCCCAGATGTTTTCACTCTTACCTAAACAGAAAAATCAAATGAAAGACTGAACACTCCGTGTTTTCACACAACAAAGCTCGTTCTCTCTGGTACTTCAAGATCTAATTTAAGTATCTTCGTTGTTCCTGATATCATTTTAAGTCCTTTACAATACTAAAAATATTTTGTACGTACAGCCTGTAACTGAATTATAATTTCTATAGAAGTTCTATGTCTATGTGTCCGTATATTTCAAAGTTTAATAATTAGCAGCCAATGTCTTACTTGTTATTTAATCGATTACCGCTAAAAAAAGCATATTTTTCAACCTTTTGGATACAACAAACCAAAGGGGGCCTTAACTGGAAGCGGCAAGAAAATTCCCCATTGTCTACGCAATCTATGTAATCGTTGTGAAGTGTGGTCGGTGCCGTGGGTGGTGGTACCGACCACACTTACCGCAGTGATCGAACTGACAAGGGGCCTGACCTTTGTAACGTGTCGCTTTAACGTCATGTTTAAACTGCCATACAAAGTTATCAAACGGGCGAAAGCGACAAGCTATCAAGTTGTTTAACTCCATATACTTTAGTACATCGCCGATGATTAAACTTACCATCCTCATCCCAAGCGCCCTCGATCTGGTAGGAGGCAGTCGCCGTGCCGAATACGAAATCATCGGGGAAACGTCTCATCTGTTTCGTGTGGAGAGCATTGCTTCCAATAGCCAATACTGCGAAACTGCAACATTTTCGTTATTAAACAGATGCGTCGGTACTTTCGAGGCGATTCAGATAATGAACGCGAGCGTAGGGCTCTGGACCTCAGGGCCAACATGATTGCCCGCAAGTTTAGCAGGTGTACAGCACAAGTTAAAATAACACTCTTTCAAGCATACTGTACTGTACTGTACATCGCTGTAGGTACAGCAGCCTGTGGACGATGTACACGCAGCGTGCCATGAACGCCATGCGTGTACGATACAACGACGCGTTCAGGGTAATATTGTGGCTGCCGCGACACTGCAGTGCGTCCTGTACGTCTAGCACAACTTGCTGAAAAGTCGCTTCACGCGCGACTGGGCGTCTCATGTCTCACTCGCACCGTGCATATTAGAAAGAGTTGGGTAGATCTTTCTCGACTCGCGTCGCGGCGCGGCGTCAGTTGTGCTATCCCCCCTGCATGTTTACGGCCGCGCACGTAGACGGTTTCCATGCGACGCTCCGCAAACGCTGTGCCGCAACGCTGCGCAGGGTGCGCACCAGCCGCCACAGTCTCCTGGGCTGTTATTCGCTACGCGCTAATGCGGCTCACCCCGCCGGTCATCCGTCACGATACTAGACCTCTACCTACGCTTAGTTACTACGCATCGCGGTGTCAAGATATATTTGTGGGTGAGCGTTGAGGTGAGCTTAAAACAAGTCATAGAATAGGGGGGCTGGCCGTTGTGGCGGAGAGATGGACCATACAACATTTAAGTTTAGGCACTAAGTAGGTAACATAGTTATTTCAGTTACTTTGTTCACTAACCCCCTTATTCATAAAACTTAAAATGTCTCTGCTAAATAAAATGATTAGATTAGATTAGATTAGATTTATTTATTTCGAGATAAAAATTACAATATAGATTCGCATACAATGTCAAAATTATAAGAATCCTTATCACGATCGTCAATAATAAGAAATAAAAATTAAATAATATTCAAAATGTCAATACAGAAAGTGGAAATAGTATCACCGATTACGGATTGTCATTTAACAACTAGTGGATAATTAATTTTAAACAAAAATAAACAATGTCAATTTACGTATTACGATTTCACAGTAGAAATACAATATAAATATAGCACAAGAAATAGTATCAGATTAGGTATCAATAAATCAAATAATTATACTTAAAACATTATTTCCATGAACTCGTGAACAGAGTACAGAGGGTTATCCAACAAAAGATTTCTCAGTCTACGCCCAAATGTTTCGTCACAAGGTTCGTTTCTTATATCGGCGGGTAGGTGCTCGAAATAAGTAGGCCCAATAACCCGGGGATTTTTCTTTGAAAGCGCCATGCGACGAGGAACTGTCATTAGGCGCCCAGTTGAACGAAGCTCTTTACCCGTTACATTCACACGCGCAAACTGGGAGATGTTTTTTTTTACAAATAAGAGAAGCTCGAACAAATGTTGTGAGTAGTGCGTCATTATGCGTTGCGTCGAGAATAACTCCCGACAGGGGTGACGATGCTTGACTCCTACAAGTACCCGAACTGCACGTTTTTGCATTACAAGAACTCTTTGCGCATCCGTGGAGTTACCCCATAGGAGGGTACCGTAGGACATCAGGGAATGAAAATATGCGAAGTAAACCTGTTTCAGTGAAACAGATGTGATGGTGTGATGTGCTTTGTTCCTTTCTTACGAACACAAATGTCAAAGTGACAGATAAGGACACACGGAATTTAACGCCATTTTAGTTAAAACAGGCTTGTAGGACGTTTATGATTATGAATACGGCCGTAACACTTTATGGACTCCAAATGTCTGAAATAAAGTAAGTATTATACGTACCTAAGTATAATTGCCACTTACTAGGTACAAAAGGTAACAAACCTTCCCCAGCCAAGCCAACATACCTACATCTTGAACTATTTAGTCGGGTTGCATTAAAAATCAAGATATGATGAATGAGAACTCAATCTTACCTTAAAATTACTGATAACCGCATTATGGCAAGGTATTAATAACGCTTTAAAATAAATCAGCTTAGGTGCTACCTAGGAAGTCTTGGCTTGACTTAAATAAATAACTTAAGTAAACCCTTTACGACTATTACCAACTCTACTAAAGTTGGCGTCTATATGATAACATCTGATACATAAGCCCCTCTTATAATACGAAGGTACTATGCCCCCCCACAAAGTTAAGCCCTCTAAGAGCGTGTTCACATTAACCAGTACGATATATAGGACAAGGCAACGATTGGCCGCATCCAGACGCCAGTCCGCCGCGTGATTTCGGCCCGTCTGGATAAGTGCCGGATACACGGCGTCCCGGAAAAACATGGTCACTCCTTGCTAGATTAGCTTCCCTTTGACTTTGACCTTCCTCGACCGGCCGCCTGTAGCTAACATATAGCTTCCAGACGAGCAAGCTCAGCCTGATGTCGGCCCGCCTGGATAAGTACTCAAATGCACGACGTCCGGCAAACCCAAGGTCACTCCGTACCAGATCCCCTTTGATCTTTGGCAGTAGGGCCGCGCCTAAGTATATGAGCATGGCAGTCCGTCATCCAAACCGCCTTGTGATTCTTCCATCTGGACAATTGCAGGCTGCACGGCGTCCGGCAAAACCAAGGTCACACCGTACTGGTTCCCCTTCGACCTGTTTCGGCAGGAATACCGTTAGGACGTGCCTAAAGCCTGCAACGACATCTTATAGTGCAATGATACGGTGGGCATGTTTTCCATACATTTTACTTACACCGAAATCTTCCTCGATACTTAATGTGAACACGCTCTTACCGGCAGGTAAAGGATAGAGCTCATATCTTGGATTATGAATATAGATTCGCGAGAGAACCGAGATTATGTAGGTATCAATGATATCGAAAGTAGGTATATTGTCAGACATACCTACTAAATGTATGAATGCAGTTTAAATTGTTTTTTAAATTAAAATAATGTCTTCACGACTTAGGCGCCCGTCACACTGCTCCGCATCTCCGGACGGAGGTGCGGAGATGCATACAAGTTTCGCCGGACGGAGGTGCGGTGCAGTGTGCCGGTACCGTACGGAATTTATATACAAACTGAGGTACCTACTTGCATACAACGAGAAACGCACCTCCGCCCGGAGATGCGGCGCAGTGTGACATCCACCTAAATGTATTCAAGACGGTGTGAAGGAAAACATCGTGAGAAAACCGGTCTAATACTTACCAGTAAGGTCTAGTTTTCCCTCCGGGTTGGAAGGTCAGTATTACAAATCTTGAGATTACACCACGGGACGTAGTACTTAGTAATTATTATTTATTCTGTGCGGGCTCGTCTGATCAGTACCGGGAAAAAACGTAGGAGGATAATGACGAAGTAGGTACATTCTTTAAGACGTTAACGGCCGGACTTTTAGGGAGCCGGTGAAGATTCGTACCTACCATACTTACATTTCATGAAATTCCTCGAGATTTCGGGTTTTTTCAATATCTGATTGTATTATCTTATCAGGGACAAAATACATAGGCAGCTCTTCACATTAATAGACGTCATGTTACCGACCTTCACTTTCTCAAGGGTCATGATAACATGTTGACAGTTTAAGTGGTGGGGTGGTTGAATGGAGTCAAACGTACAAGCTACATTTCAACGCGGCAAAGTGCGCCATACTCTCATTCACCAGATCTCGGAATCCTCTTTGCTACCAATATGTGTTAGAAGAGACACCGATGCAGCGTGTTGAAAAAGTGAAGGACTTAGGGGTGCTGCTGAAGTCCGACCTCACCTTTCGAGACCATATTGTTGCAGTATGTAAAAGGGCTTTCCGAAATCTGGGGTTTGTGATGAGACAGGCTCATGCGTTTACTAACATCAAGGCGATACGTGTATTGTACGAGGCAATTGTCAGGAGTCATCTAGAGGGTAGTGCGGCCATCTGGAGTCCACACGAGTCGAAATACAGGCAAATGTTGGAACGTATTCAGAATAAATTTATTAGGTTTATATATTTAAAATTATACGGAGTATACCCTTTTTACCCGTTAATGTATCCTACATTGTTCGTATTAGGAATGGTAGGATACAATAAACTTGAAGTTAGGAGGGAACTGGGGCTGGCTTCATATATATTTAAACTGATACGAGGCAAGTTGAGCAATCCTGGAGTCCTGGCGGAGGTGCGTTTGAGCGTACCGGATCGGCATGTGTGGCGGCGGCGGCGGCCGAGCCTGCTGGCCGAGCCGCGCGCTCGAACGCAACTCCTTCGCCAGGCCCCCTTTACACGCGCAATTCGGATCCTTAATCGAGTAGCGATCGAAGTAGATTTGTTTTTTTGTCCTTTGCACGAATTTACAAAGGCCACGTTATATGTATTGTGTTACTGTAATTTGTAATGTACCTATGTTTTTTATTTTCTGTGTTGTGTCAAATTCCATACTGTCGAATTAGGATAGCCTGTAAGGATGGTTGTGTGTATGTTAATAAATAAATAAAAATAAAAAAAAGTATCTCACATTTTTTCTCAGTTTTGTTTGTTGTTTCCAAGACATGTTTGATACTACTTTTCTCAACCATGCAATGAAATATGGACGTTATGATCCTTATAGTAGGCTGCAAATTATCACGTTTCGGGAGCGGCGAGACGACAGACATAATTAAATTTTCTCAAACATGCAATGAAATATTGACGTTGTGTTTTTCAAATGTCTTATAATGGGCTTCGAAGTGTCACGTTTCGGGCGCAGCGACCCGTAATGGCAGTCCATACAAAATTGGAGGCCTAGGCCTGCAAGATGGTCTTTTTTTATTTCCATTCCAAAATTTGTGGCACAGGATCACGGCGTTCAGTTTAACATGGTCATGTAATCGGTCGGAGCGTAGGGTGCGCCGGTGTGGGTTGGAGCTCTTGGTCCCTCGGCACACATCAGCCGCCTTCAGCGGTAGCTTCCGGTATGCGGCCACAAAGTGCTGGAATAACATACCGCCCCCAGTGAGAAGCCTGAAACATATCCTCACATTTAAAAATCCTTTTCTGAAATTAAAAAGGGCAGGAAACGTTAAGGTTAGAGACAAACTGCGTCTAACATAATAGTATTATTAAACTCATTAGCCGATAGGTACTAACTTTAGATTAAGCAAAATATTGTAACCAATAAGCTGAATGGACTGTTGTCTGAAATAAATGATTTATTATTATTATTATTTATTATATATTACCATAAATATGCTTTTCTCAAACATGCAATGAAATATTGACGTTGTGTTCTTCATAATGAGCTTCGAAGTGTCACGTTTCGGGCGCAGCCAGACGAGAGACCCGTAATGGCATTTCATACAAAATTGGAGGACTAGGCCGGCACGATGGTCTTTTTTAATTTCCATTCCACAATTTGTGGCACAGGATCACGGCGTTCAGCCATGAAAATTAAAGTTTGATTTCTTGGAGTTTTTTTAATTTATTTCATTGCATGTTTGAGAAAAGCACTACACATACCTCGGCGTGAAAAGGGGTTGCCAGCCTCGTAACTATCCGACCTCGCTACGCTCGGCCGTCTATATGTACTCGGCCGGCAACCCCTTACTTCCCGGCCTCTGTAGTAATGTACTATTATTGGCTTGGCAGTGTATGATATATTTTCACTTGTCCATTTTTCTTATACCTACTCTTATCTCTTCCTACTATTGTGTTTGTAATTGTTATATAGTAAAACTGCACAAACAAATTCAGTACCGCCATGTTGTTTACATCTTGTTGTCAATTGTCATGTCGTAATGTACGGCTCGTAATGCCCGGCCCGACGTCCAAAGTTAAAACGGCCGTTTTTCTTTTGAGTTCATAGATCGACGAATCCAGCAATATGAAAACTAGTTTGATGTATTCACAAGGTACTTAAATACAAAATACAGTGTGTAGCGGCCTCCTTTTTTTAATATCTATCGTTAAATTTAAATAATCACAATTGTTTACCAGTGGCGCTAGTGAGCACGTGAACGCCCTCTTAAGCGGTAGTTTACCCATTACATACGAGTACTCGTACAGCACGAGTATGTAATGGGTAAACTACCGCTTATCGGATATCATCATTTTTTACACCGGTGTATATAAACTTTCTGGTTGAATATAGGCTATAGTTTATTCCGCGGCTTTGTCTGCGTTATTTTCAAAACGCTGGCGAAGAATGCTAGTAATAAATAAACTGAGTAAATTATTTACCTTTCACCACATTACCGAATTCAAGATTGTAACAACGATTTGAGTCTATTGACAATTCATTAATTAGATGATCGAATGTAAAGGTAGAATCAGACGGTTCACTTAAATGAATGTTCACTCGAGTGAATGCTTCATTCTTCTTTCATGTTTTGTTTCACTTTTCGTTCAGACGTGTCACTTTGACTGAAAGATGCAAGATGAAACAAGTAAATTAAAGAAAAGTGAGTCACTTTTCTTTCATCAAAGAAAAATGAAGCATTCACTCGACTGAACATTCATTCAAGTGAACCGTCTGATTCTACCTTAAGACTACTCGGATAATCATCGCTCATTAAGTCAAAGTTGTGTCGAAAAAAAACACGGAACGTATTTTCCATATATTGTATTTAATTATACGTAGATTAGTTACAATGCTACCACGTACTTTAATAATCTTAAATTAGCGCACTTTAAAAAATAAAAATAAAAATCTTTCATGTAACAAGACACATATTTTGTTAGTATTATGAATAACTGACTCATTAATATAAGTTTTAATTTAATAATTAGTTTCGTTCGGGAAGCCTTATTTATTTTCAATCGTTCACAAGAAAAAATCACGCCAATAATGAATGGAATCTAAAATGGCGGCTTTTCACTATGAATGACGTGTGTGAATATAGCAGAACTATGGTGTGAGCGAGATGGCGCGGGGAAGTCATTTTAGATTCTATGCTTTACTGGCGCGGTTTATACAATATTTAGTGATATATACGCGTACCGTCGCCAACACAGTTAACTGACCATCCGTGCACTTTATGGGCATTGTAATAAGGTTCAATATAAAAACAGGATGGTCAGTTATCTGTGTTGGCGTTTGTACACAAACAATTTACGCAAACATATATGCTCTTCTGCGCTATCGATAAATGAATACGGTTTTATATAAATAAGTGTCAAAACGTTAATTTTAAGTTTAAACCACAGAACAGTTGCGATATAATTTGATATGGAATTATACTCAATGTATGAAAAGTACTTTGTATCGAATTTCCGTACAAATTGAACCGCAAGTCCGTCAATAGTCTCGAAGTATACTGAAGGATACTTATAGGAACGTTTTACCTCGCGAGAAAACGACACGAAAACGTGTCAACGCGCGACTCAGCAGCTTCTATCTCGCTCACACTGTGCAAATTAGAAAGAGGAAGGCAGATTACTTCGCTCCGCGTCGCATCTCGTCTTGTGCTAGTACTCCAGGAAAAATACGGTTTAGAAAATCATTAATTTGTAATAGCGTTTTTTTGTTGATTTCATTTTAAATTGTTATTCTAAGATGCTTTATTCAAGAATCCGACAAACTTTCCACCCGGAAGTTATTATGTAGACTTAAATGAAGCATGCATTGTCTTTTTTGTATGATTTATCCTTGAATATTATAGAGAGATAAATGAACCAAAATAGGGACAAAAATATATATTTTTTTTCCGACTTCAGAAGCTAGTTAATTTATCATTTTTTTGATGTCTTAAATTTTGTCGGATTCTGTCGAAGGGTAACTATTTAATTCAGAAGTTCAGAATCAGAAGTTTTTATTTGTCAGAATACAGTTATAAAAGGTTTTACAGTATAAAATGTCCTTGTATTCAACATGCAAGCATGTGTACAAATACTTAATAAATTACGCTAGAATACAATATTGATAGATGTCACTGAATTAAAAATAATGATAATAATAAGATACAATCAGTCAGAGATGTCAGTAGATTTTTATAATTTAGATATTCCCTTACACTGTAAAAACATTTATCCATCAGCCATTTCGTTAATTTATGTCTAAATAATATTCCCCGATAATTGATAATGTATCCGCCGTTACACATAAAAAATAAGCTATTATACATTATTTCCAAAATTGTTTTTTTTTCCATACAAGTTGTCAGTTCAGTGGCTGGACTATATATAGCCCTAAGGGTTCTCTATTGGATGGCATAAAATCATTTGGAATAATATAATAACGCATATTTTTTTATAGCCGAATTAGCGTTAAGCCTAATCATGTTATGGCATAAATTTTTAGGCATAAAATTAAAAAAAAAAACGAAAATAGCATAATCATCACAAAGACTAACATCAGATAGCATAAATACAAAAAGACAGAATAATAACTTGGCATCATTACAAAACGCATAAAAATTGTGTCCTAAAAAATAAAATCATGCATTACACAAAGCAATGAAAGCATAATGCACGGCCCAATAATGTACAGCCTGATAATCCATGTACATTGGGACGGTCATCTGTGCGGACTAATAATCTCCAGCGAGTCGACGCCACCCCGCTGGGCGGGGTGTCTATTTCTGGTCTGAGGAACACAAGTGAACCCTAACCTAACCAACCTAAGACAGAGTTCGCTTATGACAAGCCATTTTTTATCCGCCCTGATAATGCACGACCCAATAATCCGCGTCCACGAAAAGTGTAAATGCATGCTAACAACGAAACTGTGTTTTATTTATTCAGAAAACAGAAATTATGCTTCAAAACAGATATGATAAATAATTATTAGCGCATACAATAGTATGCATAATGAGTATTAGACGAATACAAATTAGTCCAAGTAAAATTATTCTAAAACCATAGTATGCCAAACAAAGTAGTAGGCCAAAGTATTATTATGCGACAGTATTATTATGCCAATAGAAATTATGCCAAATCAATTATGCGAAACTATATTAGTCTAAAAAAATTATGCCAATGAAGGGGATCCCAGCCCCAAGTCATGTAATGCAAAGCCGCCTTTGGTTGGTGCCGGTTAATGTACAGCCATGATAATGCACGGCTAAAATAATGTTCCCAATAATCCGCGTCCATACTGTACATGGATTATCAGGCTGTACATTATTGGGCCGTGCATTATCACCCTGAGCAAACTTGGTATGGGGCAATAATTGGAAGCCAATTTTGTACGAGCTGATAATGCACGTCCCAATACTCCGGGTTCCTGTGGCTTCGGATTATCTGGTCTGAGGGACACTTGTGAACCATAACCTAACCGACCTAAGACACGAGTTCGCTTATGACAAGCCATTTTTGTCTGCCCTGATAATGCACGACCCAATAATGTATTATCAGGCTGTACATTTTTGGGCCGTGCGTTATCACCCTGAGCAAAACTTGGTCCGGGGCAATAATTAGAAGCCACTTTTCTCCGGGCTGATAATGCACGACCCAATAATCCGAGTCCACAAAAAGTGGACGCGGATTTTCAGGCTATCATTATTGGGCCGTGAATTATTGGCTCCCGTTTGGTTGATTGTTTCGTAGTGAAACCCTGACTTAGGATGATTTCACCAGAGCTGGTGGTACTGGGTCGGCCCGTGAATAATGGTACATTACTACACAGGCCGGGAAGTGGCAACCCGTTTTCACGCCGATGTATGTACTATGTATAGTGCTTATCACAAACATGCAATGAAATAAATAAAAAATGCACCAAAAAATCAGACTTTCATTCTCATGGCTGAACGCCTTGATGCTGTGCCACAAATTGTGCAATGAAAAATAACAAAGACCATCTTGCAGGCCTAGGCCTCCAATATTGCATGGAATTCCATTACCACAGTGCAAATTTCTTGGTTTTACACTGGACACGAATCTCAACTGGAAGTGCCATGTTGACAAAAACAGACTGAGTGGTGCTGTATTTGCCCTGAAGAAGCTGCAACCATTGATATCACGAAGTTCTTTAAAATCTGTTTATTTATCACATTTTCACTCGTTGATGTCATATGGTACAGTCATTTGGGGTAATTCAACCGATGCCAAGCGAGTGCTTTTACTCCAAAAACGTGCGCTTCGATTGCTGGCTGGAGTAAAACCCAGGCATCAATGTAACGAATTATTTAAAAGCTACCACATCATGACGCACTACTCCCTATACATGTTTGAGGTACTAATGTTTGTAAGAACCAGACTGCAAACGTTTTAACGAGTTGAAGTACCTGGAAAACAGCTGCGATCCACTGGAAGGCTAAGAACAGTACCGCGTCGCATGGCACTTTCAACAAAAAATCCTACCGCCAAATTGCGAACTGAACCATCTGACGAAATATTCAAACGTCAGCTGAGAATCTTTTTATAGAACATCCATTATATTACGTGTGCGAGTATATGGACATATAATATATTTGACATGGTTAATTTAATAAAAATTGTTTTTGGATTCTAGTTCAATATTTATATTCCTTATTTTGACTTTATCATTAATTGTTTTGTAATACATATATTTATGTTCAAATGTTGTGTTGTACATGTGGAATTCCATTAATTTATTATTATTTTCATTATTTGACGATCACAAGGTAAATTCGTGTAAATTCGCTTTAAGTTCATTTATTTTATGAAATAAAGTACTCTAATCTTCACAACGTCAATATTTCATTGCATGTTTGAGAAAAAACACTAATAGTATTGCTAGCCTCTTTTCCTATTCCTTGCATATTTCTCGTAAGCGGTGCGTTAAAATCTGAATATATGGAATGTTTGAACAGTTTCTATGGATTGATTACACACGTACACCCACACACACAGGCCGGCGTATCACATAAGTGTAGCCTTTTTCGTCTAAATAGAAAGTAAGAATGTATAGTCCTAAGAATATAAACTTAATTAGATTTAGCTTACAACAAGCATTTAATGGAGGAGCGGGACTTCCTGACTGTTTTTTACCTACTAGGAAGCCTCAATCTTGTTGTCATCTTGTGACTTGTTTTTTCTCAAATAAATTTTCATTTCATTTCATTTCATTGTCTGCTGCCGGCGCCATATTTAACGTTGATCGTAAGGTCGTGCAGCCCGCCCTTGGTGTCCAAGACCTAAGGCCCATAAATTGACAAAGCTAGCCTGTGGATATTCATCTTTTAATTTCTAAGTTATTGCTAAAAGCTGCTAGATAAATAAAATATAATAATATACTGCTAATAATCATTCATATCCGTAGTCTTCAAGCGCCAGGAATCATTTTCATTTGCTTCCAATTTCTGGTCGTTTTGCGGATCACTCCCTACATGGCTTTCTGTAACAAAAGAAATGCAATAAGGATACGCATCCATCAACGACTTGTTAAACTATGTTTCTAACCCTTCGGCCGCGTAAGAAACCGCAAGATAGGTTGGTTACGTAGCGTAGGTTTCGTAAGCGGCCGAAGGTGATATGGGTACAGGTCAGTAAAATTATGCCAAGAAATGAGCCTACTGGTAACTAAAACGGGGTTTCGTGCCATCACCCACGAAATCATTCTCCAACCGGAGACGATGAATAAAAGCAAGAAATTGGTGCTAGCTGGGCATGTCCTTGAGGTTGAAGACATTCGCCAAGGAGACATGACCTGTATTATCAAAGCCCGAGTGGTTCGCCAAACTTCTGTCACGGCAACGGTGTACAAGACAACTTTGTAAGCAGATTTTTATGTTTCGATGCCGTTCAACAAAAGCTTATTCTGTGTTTAATAAATCAATTTACTTACAGCTAAACACCAATTGTCATGTTGAGAGTATA
This sequence comes from Epinotia ramella, assembly GCA_947578815.1. Classification (NCBI taxonomy): domain Eukaryota; kingdom Metazoa; phylum Arthropoda; class Insecta; order Lepidoptera; family Tortricidae; genus Epinotia; species Epinotia ramella. Next base: position 3,727,603 of record OX388221.1, read on the forward strand.
TCGTGCGACTGTCTTTATAATAAGTGGGAAATGCGGAGTGGAAAACTTTCTTACGGCAATTATCCACATATTTCTTTGGTCTCGTTTCCACCACACGGTCTTGGAAATTGGTAAAATTTACAGTCGCTATTCTTCTTGGTGTTATTACAATTCACAGTAACACATCTTACTAGATATTAAATTTATCTCAAAAACGATTAGAAAATGTTTACTGCAATATGGATTTAACAGCTCAAGTCAGCGACAAAAATGTAAATTTTAGCCGTAGCGAGCGCTGTGATCGTTTAGGCTACTCCCTCCACCCGCTTTGCACCCTGCCAATATGTGGCGTTCCATGCCTAAAGGGGTATATACAGGGTTATTCAGGAGACATGAGCAGGATCAACCCTACGGATTCAATAGTTTATAAGCTACTCAGTCGTACCAGCATTGGTAAAATTAACGTGAATTTTTTTTTAGTTGTGTAGGGTGACCATGATTTATTGTGAATGAAACTTTTACACAAAATGTAAAAAAAAAACTGTGCGTGTTTAACTTAATTACGATGGTAAAAGATCCATTAACATTAACTGTATGTGTAGGGTTGATCCTGCTCACGTCTCCTGAATCACCCTGTATAATAGATATAGATAATTAAATACATAGAAAACATCCAAGACTCAGAAACAAATATTCGAACGTTCATCACATAAATACTTGCCCTTACCGAGATTCGAACCCAGGACCTTCAGCTTCGTAGGCAGCGTCACTACCCACTAGGATATATTTGGCTACTTTGGCTGCTACTAACTATACGACGCTGACTGTACAAGTTATATTTTAAGATCCGTACCTCTCCCTGGGTACCAAACCAGCGCCTTTAGCATATATTGCTGCTGGCATATGCTGTGTGGCATATGCCAGCAGTATTTTGGTGCATTTCAGTTTTATAAACACATGTAATACCATATGTCTTTGTGATACCAAATAAATATATTTCTTTCTTTCTTTCTAAAGACAAACAGTATATTGATTTAAACTTTCACGATTCTCACACACGATTTTTACTAAACGGGACTTAATCGCTTAAACTTATTTATTTACCTCACTGAGGTCTCCCGACGTTTCGGATGTGTCGCAACATCCATGTTCGCGGGACAACTGGCTTGATATCAACATCTTGCTGCGCGGGATTTCCGAACTACCCGCATTTGGTCTTTATTAACCACTTGTACAGTTGTACCACAAATATAAGTTACATCGGCAATCTTCGTCCACGCCGACGAGTGCTGACAAGTACCGAATGAAATCGAACGTATGACCATTTCAATAAAGACCTTGTTGCACTATACGTAAGGTACAATATTATGCAATGACAGTTGAACTTGTGATGCTTTCCCGCTCATGGCGCCAGACAAAATGGCGGGCGCCGTAGCCGCCAGCGTCGCGCGCAAAATTTCGGCCAATGGGCGTTGAAGATTATACCCGCGCAAACGCGCTGCCTTATGATTGGTTAAAATGTTTTCAAAAAATGCTTTCTACGCAGGTACATCGTTGTAACTTATATTTAGGGTTGTCACCCGGCCGACACACAGACAAACAGTATATCTCTCACTCACCTCCGTTTTCCGCCTTCAGCTTCATGTTCTCAGGCACCAGCACCATGGTCCCGTCCTGCACACACATCTAGACTTGACTATTGCAGGCCCGCACTTAGTGCCAATGGGGCTTGATCAAAATGCAGTTTTATAGAAACAAAATTGTATGAAAAATTAAATGAGTATTTATTTATTTATTTAAACTTTATTGCACAAAAGAAAAACTTATCGTACAAAAGGCGGACTTAATGCCTGCCATATGGCAAGCGGAAAAGATTGTGGGCAGTGCAAATAACAACAAAAAAAATAATAACTTACAAGCGAAATTTTCAAACCTATAACCTTTAAGGTGGTTTGCCACCGGATGAGCGCGGATTGAATTGATTTTTTATTTGCACGCTAAATTGAAACGTATTGCCGTACTATTAGAATGCACATTACACTGAAGAAAATTTCCCGCGATGTCAAGCGCTTGAAAATAATCTTCAGTGTGATTTGCACTCTAACCGTACAGCAGTACGGTTCAATTTAGCGTGCAAATAAAAAATCAATCCAATCCGCGCTCATCCGGTGGAAAACCACCTTTAGTCTACTCGGATCTGCCTTGCTTGAACTATGGACCTAAACGCGGTATTTCGCGACCGAAACAGCAATTTACTTGATTCTCCATACAATGATTAGTACAAATTGCAACGTGTGACGTCATACTTTTACGTCAATTAGTATGAAGCGTTTCGGCAGCCGCCAGCGAGGTTTTTAATGAAAAATATTTATGTTCTTTGTTTGTAGTTGCTCCCATACAAACATTTGTTCCTCTCCAAAAACTGGTTCGAATGGCATGGTAAATAAATCTTAGGTCACAAGTCGTATGCATTAACTATGCCCGTGAATGACATAGTAGTTAGATTAATAGTATAATAGCTTAATTGAGCACAGTAAAAATTGTAATACCTTTAATCTGATGAGTTTCCCTTTGGGGGTAGCAGGTTTGACCTTCCCCTGCAAGATGGACTGCACCTTTACCCGCTCGTAAACTGGTTTTTCTGTTGAACAATATTATGTGTCATGTACTTATTTATTAATACACGGAAAACCAACAGCGCAACATATTTATACACAATAATAAAACCATATAGCCAATTACAGGTTCTCACTTAAATACAGAAATAAACTAACACAAAGAAATCTATAGCCAAACTTAAACTTAGCGTACATTACGCACAGCAACCAATCGCATTATCGTATTACTTTATTGTACATAAAACATTCCAAAGTGAAATCAGAAAATATCGGCCAAGTGCGCGTCGGGCCACGCGCAGTGTAGGGTTCCGTAGTTGCCTGTCTGTCGTGCCAACTAAATGGTTGCGTCGGCCGAATTTGTACGAAAGTTGGCCTTTCTAAGCACATTTTAAGTTGGTCGACTGTTACTCGGTAACTAGTTATGCCTCGAACAAAAATTTGGGCTTTAAAGGCAACACACAAACAACGCAAGCCTCGTCAATTGCGTACAAACAAGCATACCCCTAGGCACTTATCTAACAATTATAGAATCCGCAACAGGCTTCGTCAATAATACGCAATAACTTAAATTAACCACAAGTTTCTGTCATTTTTGGTACAAGCTTTTATTGCCGACTGTACTTCTCTTATACCCTCATCAACTGCTCATTGAGACGAACTAGCCCAAACTTACGTCGGTTAAGTACTGAATTCCCATGGCCACCTTCTGTCTCCATCATCAGATCAGCTCGATGGTACCATAATATTGAATTGTCATCCAAACTATACTTATACCCAAAATTTCAGCTCAATCGGTCACCGGGAAGTGGGTCAAATTTAACTTGCAAGATTTGATACAGCCAGACAACGAAACAGGTGAAACTAAATAAAAGCTTGTAAAAAGGACTTAATTAATTTGACATAATATTAATAAATACTCTTTATTGCACCACAACAAGAGAGAAACATCTTACAAAAAAATTTGCTTAATAAATAATGGTAATAACAGGCGATCTTATCGCTTTAAAGCGATCATACTACCATACATATATAAGTACATACACACACACACACATATTAACTATTATAATTCATATTATTTTCGACATGGAAAATTTTATATATTACTAGCTGCCCGGCCCGGCTTCGCACGGATTACCCGTTTTCCCGTAGGAATGAAGCATTTTCCCGCGGTAAAAAGTAGCCTATGTTCATCAGGGATAATGTCGGCTTCTAATGGTAAAAGAATTTCTCAAATCGGTCCAGTAGTTTCGGAGCCTATTCAATACAAACAAAAGCCCTTTCAGACCCGTAAAACAACACCCTGCTAACGCAAAATGAAGTATATTGATTGACATATGATTTTGATTTGAAAATTAAATGTAATCAACCCGCACGATTGTATTGGCCGGGTCTGAAAGGGCTAATGTAGATTAATAAATGAGTATGAGTATAAAGCTTGTAATGAAAACCACTTACGAGTGCCGCTTGAGGTCAGTGTTGACAAAGATACTGGTCTGATGACCGGCGCTGGGTTTACGGGAATCTGTAACAGAGTAGGAATTGAGTGGAATAGAGTGAGACAAGCCAGGCAGTAAATGAGACACTTAGATTAGAAAAGTTGAAAAACCCCCGACATTTTCATTTCAAAGTCCAATATCTCAAAAACGGCTGAACAGATCTTCGTGAAACACGGCTAAGAACACTCGGGATAAAATTATCTATGACACAAAAAAAACCGCATTCAAATAGATCCATCCGTTTGGGAGCTACTATACCACAGACAGAACAGGCAGACACGTTAAACTTATAACACCCCTCTCTTTGCGTCGGGGGTTAAAAATAGAAAAGGGAAGATGATACGGCACGTCATACGACATGACAAGTTCACACTCAATATAATTGAAGGAAAGAGAGAGGGGAAGCGAAGTAGAGGAAAACCTAGAATAAACTACATAGAGCAGCTCAAAAAGAGATGATGTTAGGTCTTATCGAGATGTCAAAGAGGTTGCCTGGGATGGGAGTAGATGGAGGACCTACTTTGAGCTGCACCGACAAGAGCTCAGCTCTTAAATAAGCAGAAGAAGTGACAGAGTAGCGGGCAGTAGAATACGGCTAAGATGTCCCCTGCCTGTACCTACACGGTGACTGAAAACGATTCCGATTCGATTTCGATTTTGTGTTTTTTTTTTCGACGGTAAATCTTTATTTATCTTTTTATGGTTCCGTACCCAAATGGTAATAATAAATTATTATACAATTGTTTAGACAAATATAATGAATTTGACCAATTACGTGGCGTCATTACAGAACTATAATAAATTTGACCAACAGAACGTCGCCTTGGTCATAGAACAAAAGACATCAACGAAACGCTGAGCCAGTGGGCTGCGCTTCGTTTCAGCAGGGCTTTTGTTTGTTTAATTATTTCAGTTGACTCGTAGAAAAAGCATTGTATACAAGTTACACAATTAGCTCTTAAATTGTCGTACGTTACTTTTTTTATAAATATATATATATATATACAACGACGGTGGCAAACAAGCGTACGGCCCGCCTGATGATAAGCGGACACCGCAGCCTATAGACGAATGCAACTTACGCTGCATCCTTAGGCCACGAGGCTTGCCGAGTACTCGACTTTAAGAGCCCTCGTTGTGTAATTGATTGTATAAAATACTATAATGTAACTGGAAATAATTTTGATGGAGCAAGAAAACCGAGCATTCATTTCATTACACAAGTAAACCCCGTTTTCCCTTGAGGCACTGATTTATAGTTCGTAAGTAGACCTAAAACAGCTCTCAGTCTTCTTGGGCTGTTACTGCACATTAGTCTAAACGATTGTCTCGACGAATATTTAACACTAAGAAAAAAGGTGTTAATTTAAGTTGTATATTTAAGTCGCCAATTAAATAAATAGTCACAATAGACATTTGTGTCACAAGGGAGCAAAATAGTATATTTAGTGCGAGGGCGGTGTATTGAATCCTGAACGTAGCGAGGGATCCTACAATAGAATCCTGAGCGTAACGAGGATAATTTTGCTACTGAGTGACACATACTATTTTTCACACCGACTATGGAGAAATTTAAAAAAGATACTGTTAAAGTTAATTAACCTGTCCTTTATCCGGGCCCCCAGGAAAAATGTTACCTCTGTTTACCGCGCACGTCTCGAGACGGCCGTTTTTTTGACATTCGCATGGGCCACTCCCCTCCAACGTGGGTGGCCCCGCATGTACCACGCGTTCTCGAGTGTCAGGAAGCAAAACACTTGACTCAACGTTTTCGCTCTTATCACTGAAGTGTTTATACTTAGGAATGTAAATGTTTACATTTTTTACAAAGGCATGAAACGGACTACAGTGTGTTTGTATTAAATATATCATACTTATCATATTTTAATGTAGAAACCATGGTTCTTTCACAGGAAGGAAAAATTATTGTCGTTCTCCACAAATGTGTAAAATATAAAGATATTGAATTAAAACTATAACATCTATTATTTATTCTGAGTCTCAAAGATATATGCTATTAATAAATGTAAATTACTTGAAGAAATATCGGTAAGAATATTGTTTTGTTTGTATTTGAAAACCGTGACGTGCAGAGTGCTGAACATTTTTTACACGTGTAAACATCGCAGATTCAAGTTTTCGTTGTAAAGTAATTATAAGATTTATCTGGCTTGTTTTTTATTCCTAATGCAAAACAACTAATCAAAAACAAGAATCAAACAGTAGAATTGCATATTCATAGTCGAACGATATTTTTCAAGGTAATATATCAAAACTAGAATAAGATTATGATAAAAGCAAGGGGTATTTTCAAGCGGCATTTTTTGGCCTATACTTCATACCAATAGTTTCAAATTACTTACTATCTAAGAGTACATGAAATTATCTTTGTAATGATACATAATAAGCATACTCTTTTCTTACAATTAGTAACCGAGAAATTATTCTAAAGTTTCACTTTTTTATAGCGGACGCTCAACGAGTGATGGCGGTTATTCAACTGGCAATAACTTCTCGAATTTTTGACGCCAGAAGTTTTGGTTGGTGCTAGTGTGTGGCTAAGTTCGTAACGTTTAAATGAGAAATCGCCCAATTGAATATAAAACGTATTTGCTGTGCAATAAAGCTTTTTTCTCAACTGTGGTTATCAGGCCGTCTCGAGGCGACGGCAGTCAATATAGGTTACATTTTCACCGTCGGCTATTTACGTTCGCGGTAAACAACGCACTAATTTTTGCAATTTTTAAGAAGTTTTAACAAATTTTCTTGATTTTTATTACCAATTTTTAAATATTACGAATAATTCATAAATAAAAAAAAAGACCGGGTTGCACTCCGGGAGTGCCGGCAGAAGTGAAAACTTGCGAATTGCTTTAATTATCTGTATTAAAAACAATACCCTCCCCTCCAAAGCTGAAATTACAATCGATTATTTTATTAAGATATGTTTTCAATGGGCACATTGCGTAAATAGTATATGCCAATGTATAAATTAAAAAAGTAGCGTGAACAAAAAAGTAGCGTTTTGATCCCTCTCGTCGTGGAGCAAACCTTACTTTTCTGAATGAAAGGTGTGAAAAAACATTTGCAAATCTTGACCCACGAATTAGAATATATTTTCAAGGGTTTAGTTTTCTGATTCATTCTTACCTCATGCGAATCGTTGACTTCATTACAATGACTAGCGCTGTCTTCGACATGTATTTCCAGTGTGTTTTCCAAGAACTCTTGTTTTTGTTCCTGTGAGTTGCCCCCATGATTTATTGGGCTCTCTCTGTCTGCGTGTCTTGTGCCGTGCATGCATTTTTGTGTTCTGAAAACATGCACTTAATTTAATCATTATAATTAAGCCTAAATTTAAAAATATAATAAAAATCATAAAAAAATTGGAAAACGAAAAAATATGTTTTTTTTTTGTCCAAGCTGCCAATAGAATCCTTACGCTTTTATAGAAACAACATTGTATAACAACTATGGACCTTAGCAGTATTTCGCGACCGAAACAGCAATTTAATTGATTCCATTCAACGATTAGTACAAATAGTCAGGGACAATACAATATTTATAATAAGCTTTTGGTTGCTCTTCCATTACAATAAGTTGATCGTATAAGCTTTAATCACTCACATTTATTAAAAGTGTGAATCAAACAGTTTGTTGTTAATTTGTTCTTTGTGCACGGTGACGTCACAAATGAGCGCGCCAAAATGGTGGCGTTTTGATCGTCCGAAAATGATAGCAGTTTTAATTAATTCAGCGGTGTCGCCATACGCCATACATCTGTATCAATTAGTATGAAGCGTTTTGGCTGCCGCCTGCGAGGCCCGTCTGATTCAACTGCTTGTCTATTTATGTGCTTTTTGTAGTTGCTCCCATACAAACATTTGTTACTCTCTAAAAACTGGTTCGAATGGCATCGAAGAAAACCGTAGGAATCATGCCTTCAATATCGGCTGACAAGAAAGAAACAATGAATACTTCTCACCTAAGCTGCTTTAATATATCTTGTAAATAGCCGTTGTGTTGCACACTTAGCTCATTGCTTCGTCTCACTTCCTTTAGCAGAGTCTGAAAACACAACGACATACATATAGCGGCAATAGGGTTTTAGGTATACATCTTTTTAGGGTTCCGTAGCCAACAAGGAACCCTTATAGTTTCGCCATGTCCGTCTGGCAGTCCGTGCGGCCGTCTGTCTGTCCGTCTTCGGCTTAACTCAGTAACCTTTACTACTAGAAAACTGTAATTCGGCATGGGTATATTAACTGACAACTTTCGTACAAATTCGGCCGAAGCAACCATTTAGTTGGCGCGCGCGTGGTGATGTAACTAAGAAAGGCAGGCGACTACGGAACCCTACACTGCGCGTGGCCCGACACGCACTAGGCCGATTTTTTTTATTACGTAAATATAAAGTGTAATCCAGAGGAATATCAACGGTAGCATAAAAACTTTCTTATGACCTTTTTTTTCTAATGTTATAGGCATTTTAAATATGCACGCGTCAGCTCCCACCGAAAACGCTCTATATTAAACGGACATAGACTATGACGTCACAATCCATATTCTCAGCGCGTTTACTATGGAGTTTGTCATTAACTTTCAATTATCACCTTAAAATTTGCGTTTAACACATTCACTGCCAAGAATCGCTACGCTTGTAGCCGCTCCCGTGGTTTTCCTCGTATGTAGCGGAAAGCCACTACGGCGAAGGCGCCCGCGGAGCGGGTTCCTGGCAGTCAAAGTGTTAAGCCTATGCTTGCTAATATTCTGTCTAACTATTATGTCATTTTATCTAAAAATGAAAAAATAATAGTAAATAATATTTCGTGATTTTACTCTAACGGAACGTTTTTGACATAGAGATATTTTGAGTACCGGGGAAGTACATAGGATAGTTTTATATCGGCAATCATCCCCTAAGGAGGTGAAATGGGGGGTGAAAGTTTGTATGGAGATACGATATAAACGAGTTCCACGCGGATGGAGTCGCGAGCACTAGTTTTACTATATTTTTTTACCCTTTTTCGAAAAGAATCAACATTATTGATTGTTATATTTATATCTTTATTACCTGTAAAAGTCTATTCGTCGCCGTGGCAACAGACGGTTCTTCTGAAGGCACGTTTTTATCTTCTCTCTCGTTCTCAGCGGTCTGATCTTCCACGGGGCTACTTCGAGCGAGGATCTCGGTGAGGTTGTACTGAGAGTGGGGTGACTCGGCACGCGGGGCCAATATGACTTCGGGTTCGGGTACCGAGTATTCTTCGTCCATCTGTAAAATAGTGACAGACGCTTATCATCGTCATGTCATATCCATACTAATATTATAAATGCGAAAGTGTATGTGTTTCTTTGTTTGTATGTTTGTCCGTCTTTCACGGCAAAACGGAGGGACAAATTGACGTGATTTTTTAATTGGAGATAGTTGAAGGGATGGAGAGTAACATAGGATAGTTTTTATCCCCATAATCATCCCCTAAGGGGGTGAAATGGGGGGGTAAAAGTTTGTATGGAGCTGCGATATAAACGAGTTCCACGCGGACGGAGTCGCGGGCAGAAGCTAGTTTATATATAAAAGAAGAAGAATTATTTAAGTTTGTGTGCGTATGTGTATTTGTGCGTGTGTGTGTGTGTGCATAGAGTGTCTCATAATAATATACGTGAATTATAATGGTCATTAATTTGGCTGGGGGCAAAAGCATGATACTTGATCTATTAATATTGAGGGGGGATAATAATTCGGAAGTCTCGGTTTATAAGGCTCACTCATTTGTTTTTGGTTATCAAGTAAATGTAGGCGGTACTTGACTTTGAATGCTGGCTTGCTTTTTAGTTCACGTATCGGTGGTGGAATAGTATTCCAGCATTTCGTTGCTCGATACCGAAAACTCCCTCTAAATACAGCCGTCTGGTGTCGGGGCACGTGCAACACAATGGCTCGTGACGCTCTAACCCCGTGATTACTCCTACCTTCCGAGGTCCATCGCAGTTTTTTGAACAGATACGATGGGGTTTTGGTCCGTATAGTGTCAAAGAGCAGACATGCAAACATAAGCTGTTGTCGAGCATCTTCAACATATTCGCGTCGTTTAAAAAGGGCGTGACATGTGCTCGAGAAGGTACATGATAATTTACTTTAAAAACAAATTTTTAACCGACTTCAATTTAGTACTCCGCCAAGCCACGAGAAAATTTCCACATTTATTTTCCAATTTACCACATGAACTGATTTCCGAGAGTAAATGCGTTGATTATTAGAGAAAAAAACCGAATCGCTGTATGTGGCCCGATAATATTTGAGGACTTCCGTCGAATCCACAAGAATCACCTTTGGCACTTCTTTAGTTGCTATTTCAACGGAATCTTATCAGAATCTGTGACGTACTTTTGTACTTTTTTGTGTACATAATTGAGGAATTCCATAAGTCATCTGTGGTCTTCACCATCAGTTCCACTCCACCAAATTTATGATTTCCGGGTGTAAATACACGAGATATAATAGAAAATACCAAAATCACTACACGCGTGCCTAATATAATTGAGGAGTTCCTCCCTCCGTTCCTCATGGATCCCATCATCCAACTGAATTTTAAAAAAATGGGACCCACCTGGAAGCATATACTTACAAAAAAATATTAATTTAATATAATGTTGTCATTGCTATGCCCTAACAGGGCCCATGTGGAACTATATTGTGTATGTAAGATCTTTTTAATACCATGGTTGCAATACAATGATTATGATTATTATAAAAAAAAAAACGAATCGGCTCATCAATGACGGAGTTGTGAGGTAACAAACATTGAAAAAAAATAATAATAATAATACAACCGAATTGAGAACCTCCTCCTTTTTTTTGAAGTCGGTTAAAAAATCTAGCGCAAGCATCTTGCACTCTTTGTACGAGACGCTGTGAGCGTGCAAGTAGGCATGGGCCGTAAGCAGTAAGGCAATAATTAAGTTTGGACATAATGAGAGCTTTACAGTCTCATTCTAAGATGAACACTAAGAAATGTACGATTATTGTACATAACTTTCAAACGACAGAAGCAACCACGGACAGTTTCAATCACATGATGTTCAAAGCGCAAGTTAAGGAGGGACCACACCGGTGCTTAACGCTGCGTATACGCGTTGACGTGTCGTATGCGTCACGTATTCTTTATACATTTTGCTGCGTTTACGGTGCGTTAGCGTATTTTGAGCAGCGGTGTGGTCGCTCCCTTAGTATCCAACAACAGACGGGTATTTCGGTTGGTATGATGAATAGAATGTGACTCACATGGTCATCGTCGGATCCAGCGTTGTTCTTCCGGTCCGGCGACGACATACCGATCAGTTTCAGCACTTTTTCCTCCCTGAAGCTTTCTAGACATCCGCTGCGCTGGTTGCTGCGCCCTCTCGCTCGCACGCCGTTCTTGATGTCTCTCCAAGTCTGGTTGACATTTAAAAAGCAATATAATACATTCAATTACCAGTCCGTTTCGCGCATTTTAAATTTTACCATTTTACAGCTCTTGGTCAAATGCCTCAGTGTTGCAGGTTTAGACTTGTAATATAATAACTTGAAGGTTCGTAGAACGAGGTAATGGGATCGGAATTATCGTAGCATTTCGGTTTTGGAATAAGAATCACTGTTTACCTTCCCAATATTAGTTTTGACAACTTCATCTGAACAGTTCACAATTTGAACTCTGATAGCATAAAAAACTATAACGACCTATTGACTTGTGAAAACAGTTTTATAACTTTTTTAAACCTAGGCATTCTCGAACGCTCCAACAGGCCGAATAGTCCATAAAAAAATCGGTTCGCTAATATCAAAACTATAGCGTTTAAACATACTTGGCGTGGCCCGTTGCGATATCCAAACGGTGCGCGACGCGCCAAAGCGCCCTCCAAATAGAACGGACGTCATAACGTGGCAACGTCAACATTCAGCGTTGGAACATGCAATATAAACGAGTTCCACGCGGACGGAGTCGCGGGCAGAAGTTAGTAATATATAAAGAGGATGTCTCAAATAATCACAGTACTCACTCGTTTCCAGGCCTCAGTCCGTTTCCTCGCGGGGCCTATGTCGTTGAGGTACTTGGCTAGACGGAGCCACGCGGGCTCCCTGTGGTCTATGTACTTGTCCGTGGCCAGCTCCGGGTGCTCGATCATGTAGTCCGCTAGGGCTCGGAGTTGGCCGTTGGAACTGCGGCTGCAATTACAGTAAAAATAAGAAAAAAAAAACGCCTAAACCTTCTATTAGGAGAATACAAAATCAATAACTACAATCGAATTTAAACTTTCGCGAGACATGTTGAAATAATACCAACAATTACACGGTTCAACTCACGTATTCAATACAAGAAGAACTCCCGAAGAGTTCGAAACATGTCGCCCATAGTGACATTTTATTTCAATAATAGGGAATATGCATGTGATTTAGAAATGGACAAAAAAAATCACGTGTAATCTATATTGCTTAATAAATATACACACATGATTATTTTTTCAAATTATCATGTTTCTATTGATAAAATAAATTGTTTAAAAGTACTATTTTTCAAATTCCCTCGCAAATTTCCAAAACGCAACGCTATTGGCGGAGCGAAACGTGACGTCACCGTGCAGGTCGTTAGTATGATTATTGAAAGTTATTCGCATTGTTTGGCCGCTGTTTATGATAAATAATCAGTGTTTTTTGGTAATTATTAAGTGAAAAAAGACTCGCCACAATGACTGAAGGCGGTTTTGTCAAGGCACAGTCGGATAATCTGCCTAAAATTGATGTGTTCATGATGACTAAATTTAATACATACTTCGCAAATATTTGTGACTTTACGTCCGCTGAACTAAGAGGAGTAAAAGCTGCAAGGTAAATAAGTTACAGATATTCAATAAATTTTCATATTCCTTGTTTTTATACTCGTGATTAAATAATTATAACTTATTTTGGCGATTCAAATAGCTAGACTTTTAAACTACTTCAAATAGGTGTCTTTGTTAAATAAGTGGAATAAAAAACTAGTAGATATTTATCCATACTATATACTATTTTACTATACTATAACATTATATATTATATATACTAACTTCTGCCCGCGACTCCGTCCGCGTGGAACTCATTTATATCGTAGCTCCATACAAACTTTCACCCCCACTTCATCCCTTTGGGGGATATGGGGGGAGCTACGATATAAACGAGTTCCACGCGGACGGAGTCGCGGGCAGAAGCTAGTTATATTATATATTTTATATATACTTACTTAATAATAAATTATAAATGCGAAAGTGTGTCTGTCTGTCTGTTTGTTACCTCTTCACGCTTAAACTGCTGAACCGATTTGGATGAAATTTGGTATAGAGATAGTATAAACGAGTTCCACGCGGACGGAGTCGCGGGCAGAAGCTAGTATTATATAATCAAAGATATGTAGGTACCTATTAGGAATGTTAAATGTTGAGAACATCTTTATGAACTTTAACAAACTAGGTTGTTTTCGTCAAGGCTTATAAATAAAACAAGTTTGTGTAGGTCACTCAGTAAAAAGGATTAAATTCTTTTAACTTTCTTCGATCAACAGTGCAAACAAAGAAACTTAGCTAAAACGTTTCTTGATCAAAATCAACACTCGTAGTCAGCTGTTGATCAACAAAAATCATAATATTTGTAACATTAATAACTAAAAAAATTGGGAATCAGAATAGTTTTATGAATAAGTATATAATACAATTTTGAGGTTAGGTTATTGTTTACCTATATTGTTCGCGAGTCGTAATAAAAAAGATTTTAGGTACCTACATACATATTTAATACTCACGTCGAAATGATCTTCACAACAATATAAACTACTCAAGCACGATACATTATCTCTCCTCATCGCCTTACACCACTTTATCCTTATATTTGCACCTTTGGGCATATGAAAATATTTGCAGTTTTAATGTGATTTTCACACATAGGGACAATACAATATTTATAATAAGCTTTTGTGTGCTCTTCCATTACAATAAGTTGATCTTATAAGCTTTAATCACTCACATTTATTAAAAGTGTGAATCAAACACTTTGTTGTTAATTTGTTTAAGAACCGCCGTGCACTAAGCTGCACGGTGACGTCACAAATGAGCGCGCCAAAATGGTGGCGTTTTGATCGTCCGAAAATGATAGTAATTTTAATTATTTTTTTTTAGCTTATTTAATAATATTGTGAAAGTGTAATATTTTTTTCCGGTTATATAATTACTTATAGAATAGATAAAAAAAATAAAAAAATGTCATGAATATTCCCTATTATCATTTCAAAGTCCAATATCTCAAAAACGGCTGAACAGATTTTCATGAAATATGGCTAAGAACACTCGGGATAAAATTATCTATGACACAAAATAAACCGCATTCAAATCGGTCCATCCGTTTGGGAGCTACGATACCACAGACAGATACACAGATACACAGACACGTTAAACTTATAACACCCCTCTTTGCGTCCGGGGTTAAAAACAATCGACAAATAATATCCTCTACTCGCAGGTAAGAGAAGAGATCAATACATTTCCATTACAAAAATAAATAAAAGGAAGGCAATGCCCGGCGTTGGCGTTCAGTCTGTTCCCAGGAAAAAAACCAAAGTTAGGAGGGTAATTAATGTTATAAGCTTAGTTGTTGTACGGGCGTGACTCAGGAGACAATAATGGATAGTTTAAAAAAAATTGCATAAAAAAAAAGACCGGGTTGCACTCCGGGAGTGCCGGCAGAAGTGAAAACTCAATAACATTGTAACAGTTTTTCGATCAGGTCACGACATTTTACGGTGTCACCCTAAAAATGAATTTGGCGCAAAAAACAATTATCAATTATTTAGGCGGACGGACCGCGGGCGCGTTGGGTGCGACGGGCCGGCGGCGAACAAAATACCAATTTGTTTTTGCCATTGCCAAATATTTTTCAAAGCTTTATCTCTTTAGGAATAACGTCCAAATTCGAACTATTCGACTTTGCAAGAACAGCAGACGGCTGCGGCGAACAAAATATCAATTTGTTTTTGCCGTTGGTAAATATTTTTCAAAGCTTTATCTCTTTAGGAATAACGTCAAAATTCGAACTATTCGAATTTGCTCAATAGCAAAACGGTGAAGGACGCTTGGACAAAATTACAAATTTATTTGCAGAATATGCTATTGCAAAAAGTGTTAGCTTTATACTCTTAGGAATGGCGTTCAGTTTTGAATGAAGTCGAATCGGCTAGCAGCAAAATATAAAAGTTTGTGACCTCCTTCAGATCTGACGTCACAAAAATCTGTCGCGTATTTAACAATTTTTCCCCATCCCAAAAAGTGCTCAGCGCCGCTAAAGAAGTTTTCACTTCTGAAATTATATCATTATTTTCTCGTGACTCTCAAATACTCACAATACATGGCAAGACGCAATCGATTGGTTTGTCTAGTTTAATTTATTTGATTCTATTGATTATGGTCTAAGATAACTAACTGATTGTACTTGATTTCGTATATCAGAGTCAAACATTCCTTATGATATGATGCAAATTTTCTCGAACTTCGGCAAAAATAAGCTCCCAATAGTTAGCATAAACGTAATAAATTATTAATAATAATAATAGACTGTATTGAGCATGTTAATAGACAGTTAGCTATTGATGGAGGTCAGTGCAAGTAAGTTTGAATTTAGTGGCAAGATTGGGGTGTAAAAATATATTTAATATTTATAAAATACTTAGTTTAAGTTCTCTTACTTCTAATACAGTTGCTCAAAAAGCGCTACTTTACGTAGGCTGTTTAGCGTGCGGAAAGTTGGTTTTCGCTAACTAGTGCTTTTCACTTTTCCCACTCAATTATTGTACAAATTGTACCATTGATTATAATTTCAATGTTCATAATGATTTTTGATCAATTTCATTATTTTTCAACTTATTATAATGATGTTACAGAATGAATAATATAAAAGTTTCGAATTCCTTACTTGTTGTTATTCTTGTTTTTTCGCAACTGTATTAAAAAACGTCGTTCGATACACGTGCGGAAATGTCATTCTTCACTCGTACCGAGTCTTGCCACTCACCTACGGCTCGTGGCAAGATATCTCGGTACTCGTGTCGTGATGACATACTTTCCGCACTAGCATCGAAATGTGATATTGTTCAACATGCTTTGCATGCACTATGAACGTTTAACAGAAATATTTAGATTACACTTAAATAGTATGATGACCATGGGACCACCTGGGAAGAGTACCCTTTTGAAACGAAAAAGAATTTTCCAAATCGATCAAGGCATTTTCGAGCGATCAGGGAACATACATATTGAAGCCGGTAAATAAACTACAAAAAGTCGAAAAGGAAGATGGCTCCGCTAATGCCTGCGCCAAGTAGCCCTCGAGACCTCAGGCAGTCCCTGTTATTTAAGTACTTACACTTTTCTCGGCCTTCCCCATCGGTTCAGTGCATTCTCCAAATCCTCCATATTAGCATCATCCACGTCCGCGCCTGGCGGTGTCCGACCGAGTCTTTGTACAGATACCTCGCTGGAGCACCCAGGAATCAGACAGTTGTCAGAAATACGGACAGGGGACATCCGCGAGCCGCGTTGTACAGGAGACATTCCGTCAGTCGCTTTACCCGACGTATGTGTACTGACTGTGTGATTTCTATTCTCTTGATTGTGTTTATAGATATCAGAGCGATTTTCACATTGCAGAGGGTCTGACATACTATGGTCGGAGTGTGGTTGCGAGCAGGCCTGATTGCTTCCAGTTTGTGTTGGTATCGAGTCACAGTCTTCTATCTGTAAATTAAATTATTATCACTGTTATGTTCAACTGTGTGAAATAGGAATGTGTTGGTTAGTATAATTAAGATAGTTGATATTATAAAGATTTATGCGCCATTGTTTGTGATTATTTATGTGACAGATGGTTTTATTTTCAAACATATGATTACTGTTGTATCTTCGCTTACGTAACGGAATAACCTTATTTGTGATTATTTATGTGACAGATTGTTGAAAACAACATGTCTTTTTTTCAAACATGATTACTGTTGTCTCTTCGCTTACGTAACGGAATAACCTTATTTGTGACTATTTATGTGACAGATTGTTAGAAAACCGTATGGTTTTTTTTTCAAATATATGATTACTGTTGTCTCTTCGCTTACGTAACGGAATAAACTTATTTGTGATATATGTGACAGATTGTTAGAAAACAATGTGTTTTCTTTCAAACATATGTTTACTGTTGTCTCTTCGCTTACGTAACGGAATAACCCGATAACCTTATATAACTGTAAGGTTATGTAGCAATGTCTATGGTTATAATGAAAATATAAAATTTTGATCTGAGAGGACTGTGGCTGGTTTAATTTAAATCCCATTTTATTTAATGGAAATAATAATATTAAATAGATTGCCTCGAACAGAACCCTATAAAACAACACAGTTTACATTAAGACACGTACTGTTTCCTCTTTCGTCACAGTAGCATCATCTTCGTTCACTCGTTCCTCTCCAAGAATTTTTAGGACCTTCTTATAAACGCTCTCGTACGAAGGACATTGCTTTGATTTCTTCCTGCGGGCATTTAGGCAGAGTGTTCGCCACGTCTGAAATAGATTTTTCAACAAATTAAATAAATATTACCAGTAAATATTGAGGGATAATCTTGGTAAGCTCAATAAGGCTTGTGTTATGGAGATTCTAGATAACGATATATTGAATACATACAAGTATACGTAGAAAATAAATAATTAAATAAATAGAAATCATCCAATACTGAGACACAAATATTGATGCTCATCACACAAATACACCGATTTAACCTATTCTGTTTGTATCTTTACCTGTGTCTTGTGCACAATAAAGTATTTACATGCATACATAATGCCCTTACCGGGATTTGAACCCAGGACAGTCAGCTTCGTAGGCAGTATTAGTTTGTCACTTGATACTTTGGGAAAACGATTATTCTCAAATTATTCTAATTTATACAGGTTTATTCCAGAAAAGGGGCAGTTTCGCGCAAATGGATAGCCAATTTATGAAAGTGCGTTACATAAGTTTCTTAAAATATCACGCCGTTAATCTGCAAATGTCAAAAAACGTTTTGTATGGTCGGTGAAATACCTTAATCCGGATGCTTGAGACGAAAATATTCATGTCGTGCGATTCAAAATATGTACAGTCGAGTTGTCCAATATCTATACATACAACCTTTCAAAAATATCTAAGCTTGTGTCTTATGTCAGTAACAATAAAGTCTCTGTATAGATATTTTTGAAAGATTGTCTGTGTAGATATTGGAGAACTCGACTGTACATTTAGCATCGAAAAGTTTTCATTTTCTAAGTCCCATTTTCGAAGACCGTCTTTTAGTAAATCTCGCTGTATAAGTCTTTCAATAAGTACTTGTAGTCCCCAACCCGTACAGCGTGGGGACAACTGCCCATTCCCTCTCATTCATGAGAGGAGGCCTGTGCCCAGCAGTGGGCCGTTTAGGCTGATAATGACGATTTACTTTGAATAGCGAACTTTGTGCGTCTCATAAACAACAGACACAAAGAACAGACAGAAAGAAAAAGCCTAGTGGTTCAGGCATGGGGCTGTCAAGCGGCGGTCGTGGGTTCAAAACGGTTACGAGGCGAGGCGGTGCGGGTCGGCCGCCGGGTGGCTCTAATGAGCTGTGACCTTTAGGGCACAACCGGGAATGACGCTAGGAGGACACTTACATTCTTCCACCCTGAAGTACTTTTAGCTGGGCCCATTTTGTTGAGACTGTTGAGGTACCTGGTCACCCGCCGCCATTCGTTGTACCACGGGTCTCTCCCTTTCGGCACGTAAAGGCACTTGGCTCTGGCCAAATTGGGATGTTTGGCCAGATAGCTCATCAGAGCGTGTATTTGAGCTGGCGTACAGCGCCTGTAAAAAATATCAAACAATAATATAGTATACCTTTATAACGAAATAAATTATTTAATGAAATATTTTTTGTATCGTGTTATTTTTAACGAGGAAGTTACCCCGATCATTTTTTAAACGATATTATACAGAGAAAGAATATAATGGAAAAATCCCATCTCGCCCATTAGAGTGGTGCCAAGGCTGTGAACAAGTCTTACAAGAGGACAGAGAGAGCGCTAGTCTTAGCGGGAATGTAATTGAAAAGTATACAACTTCCGTCACTGTCCTCGTAGCTCAGTTGGTAGAGCAGTCTAGCGTTAGTAGAAAGGTCGCAGGTTCGAATCCTGTCGGGGGCTACAGAAAGTTTCATGCATTTTACTTGTAATCACGTTATGGGTCATATTATACCTGATGATTGGACGATCGAGTGCAAAATGTGCAAATTACATAAGGAACAGGACTAATGAAGTAGAAATCAGTGTTATTTTTTTTATGCCTCCCTTATGACATTTGCACTCGATTGTCCGATCCCTATTTATAACACGTTAATGACTGGATGGACCAAGATATAATATTATTTGACTAGACTTAAACTTGGGCTAGTTATGTCACAAGTTTATGTTTTTGTTTGTTTTTGTGTGTTATTTTTTTAAGTTGATTGTGTGATTTTTATAATTTCTGGTACAGTCGAGTTCATAAATATATGTACACTTTTTTAACAACTCGAATGCGGCCGCTAACAATTAGTATGCAAACGCGTTCGATTAGGTAAAAAAGTGTACATATATTTATGAACTCGACTGTACATAAATTGATGTTAACGGTAACGGTTTTAATATACGAATTCACTAATATAAGAAATGCATGGCCCAAACCAGAGCCCAAAGTAGCTTAATTATTCAAATAGCTTATTCGGACATGTGTTCTTGTAGAATAAGGCATTATGATGATTTTTTTGTTCTTTGTATTCATATTCAGTTTGACTTCTTTTAAGTAGGTTAAGAACTATCATTGTAATAAGCTTTTTTTTGTCAGAAAATGACTGACTGCTGAGTTTGTTTCGGCATTGCTTCTTAACAGAGGTCTTCTTTTTCAGAAACGCTGGTAGAATTTTGACTTGTAAGTGATAAGAATAAAATTAATTAATTTAATTAATTTATTAATTTATTTATTTAAGTATAGAATTTATACTCACGTATTTTTCGGAGACTGCTGCGGCCGTTCTTTCTTAGTTCGAGCCGGTGAGGGCTTGGAGCGTTGTCCAGGAGACACATCACATCGCTCAGGAGACACTTCAGTTAGTTTAGACTGACTTTGGTCTAGGTTGGATTCCGTATCATTGGACTGCTCTACCTCACATAATACAACTTCAGGTGGAGA
Organism: Epinotia ramella; assembly: GCA_947578815.1. Lineage (NCBI taxonomy): Eukaryota > Metazoa > Arthropoda > Insecta > Lepidoptera > Tortricidae > Epinotia > Epinotia ramella. Next base: position 3,747,983 of record OX388221.1, read on the forward strand.
ATGTGTCGTTTGCTTCATTAAGGAAAGAAGTGGTATGTCGTCGGTTGGAGACGGTTCGTTATCTTCCACAGCCTGTAAGTGTAATAGGAATATTTATGATTATTTTGTGATCAAAATGTTGAAAAAACATAAAACAATAGCTACCGAAACGTATTTACTTTAGTTTATACTAATTTCAAACAATTACGATTTGAAGTAATGTGAAACGGAACGTGTTTTAATCCAACAATCAGCGTCTGGTGACGTCACTCATGTCAAAAGTCAAAACTTAGCCATATCTATCTACGGACAAACACATATGGCGAGTGACATCACAGGAACTGTAGATCCGTTTAGGCGCGAAAGTTTAAATTTTCAGTTTGTAACAGGAATTTTTGACTATATATATATATATATTTTTATACTTTAGTGGTCTATTCTATATGCGATTCTCTCAAATGAAAGCAAGAATGAAAATATTGCATCTTCCCTATTACTTCATAACCATTTATATACTAAGCTTGTAACGAAAATGGGGTGTGAACCGATGAAGGCCATGTTCGGTAGCCTATTGAAATTCCAAATAAATATTTTTTTATTTTTGTTTTGTTTACATTGAATTGCCCTTCGTCGGTTCACACCCCATTTTTGGTACACCCTGTATATACTAATATTAAGAAGCTAGGTTTTTCAATTTTTAAGCATGTTAAGCTACGCTATGTTACTCCAACGATTAAAAGGAATCAAACGACACCTCATATGTCGAAATCCGTCAAACGGTTTACATACGTTGTAAAAACATAACCCTCCCCTCTTCCGGGAGTCGGGTAAAAGAGCCACGGCCGGGATCGAACCCGGTCAAATCTGTCTACAAATCAGTTCGTTTTTTTGCGATACACCCTGTATATGATATATTTTATGGGTTCTTTGTAATACACGGGCAGACCGGCGCGGGGTAGCTTGTGTAGAAAAAAGCATAAATAAATAAAATAAATAAATATTAGGGGACAATCTTACACAAATCGACCTAGTCCCAAACTAAGCAAAGCTTGTGCTATGGGGACTAGACGACGATAAACATGCTTATATAGATAAATAAATACTTAAACACATAGAAAACATTCATGACTCAGGAACAAATATTCGTGCTCATCACACAAATAAATACCCTTACCGGGATTCGAACCCGGGACCTCTTGCTTTGTAGGCAGGACCACCACCAACTAGGCTGAAGCGGTCGTCAAAATCAAAATACACACACAACATTAGTACACCATACTCACTGTTCCAATGGCGGATTTAGCTTGACGTTTGATGGTCGCTGATATAGCACAGATTTCCAGGATTCTCTCATTTATTTCCAGCCATTTGTGGTTGGACGATCGATTGCAACGGGCATTCTTCTTGAGTTCACGCCAAGTCTGTAAGATAACTTACTTTTAAACTACTACTAAAGGCTGGTAACGTTTTTAAACCCCTAGACAACTTAGAAAATTGGAAAAACGCCCGATTATCTAATTTCAAAGTTCAATATCATTGTAATAAGCTTTTTTTTGCAATAAATGATTGACTGTTGAGTTTGTTTCGGCGTTTCTTCTTAACAGTGGTCTTCTTTTTCAGAAACGCTGGTAGAATTTTGACTTGTAAAAGTGCCATTACGGCCTACTTGCAGAATAAAATTCATTTATTTCATACTAGCTTCAGCCCGCGACTCCGTTCGCGTGGAAATCGTTTATATCGCAGCTCCATACAAACTTCAACCCCACATTTCATCCCCTTAGGGGGTGATTTCCAGGATGAAAACTATCCTATGTCCTTCCCCGGGCTTCAAACTATCTCCATACCAAATTTCATCGCAATCGGTTCAGCGGTTTAAGCGTGAAGAGGTAACAGACAGACAGACAGACACACTTTCACATTTATATTATTATAGTATATATAGTATATAGTATAGTATAGTATGGATACATCCTGAAAAGTGTAGGTACTGTTTCTGAATAACATATGCTTTCAATGAAATGAAAATTCAACGACACATTCATTCGATGAAACGTTTGTCGGTAAAACGAGGGTAAACACTTTAGGAGATACAGGATAACAGGATACGTGACTTCACGTATGTAAAAGTTGACTTACCCGTTTCCAGGAAGCGGTGGTTTTGGCTGTGCCGATTTTGTTAAGGTACTTGCTGAGTTGCCGCCACTCCGCATAGTAGGAGTCGCCGTCCGAGGCGCGGGACGTGGCCAAGCCCGGGTGGCGCGCCATGTAGTCCACTATGGCGTACTTTTGGGCGTCCGTGCAGCGCCTGGATTTAATGCCACATTTATAGTTAACACGTTCGCAACCAAGAACCCGCCTAGCGGGCACTCGTAATGTTTGCTCAGATGCCGGCTCAGCCCGCTAGGCGGGCAGTTACTCCAGGCAAAATACGGTTTTGAAAAACATTAATTTATAATAGCGTTTTTTTTGTTGATTTCATTTGAAAATGTTATTCTAAGATGATTTAGTCAAGAATCCGACAAACTTTCCACCCGGAAGTAATTATGTAGATTTCAATGAAGCATGCATTATCTTTTTTTGTACGATTTATCTTGAATATTATAGAGCAAATGTAAATGAACCAAAATAAAGACAAAGACATTTATTAATATTTTTACTGACTTTTTAGAAGCCAGTTAACTTATCATTTTTTCGATGTCTGAAATTTTGTCGGATTTTGTCGCTGGGTAACTATTTAATTGATAATATATCCGTTATACATAAGAAATAAGCTATTATAAATTATTTCCAAAATTGTCATTTTTTCCATACAAGTTGTCAGTTCATTGCCTGGACTAAGTAGTATGAACTTACACGCCTAGCGAATTCTGACGGTTTCTGGTGAATTGATCCGTTTTTAGTCCGGTTGCGCAAGTGTTCAAATGCAGGCAATCTTACAAATAGCGATAATTATGTTTTGATATTTTATATATTTTTTATTCTGTGGACAAATATAATAGTTTTGTCATCACTCAAATCAATCATCATAACAACCGAAAGACGTCCACTGCTAGACATAAGCCTCCCCCAAAGAGTGCCACACTAACCGGTCCTGCGCTACTCGCACGCAGCGCACTCCCGCGACCTTTACCAGATCATCAGTCTACGTGGTCGCCACTTGAAAACCTTTCCGCCCCAACGGCCATCGGTTCTACGTGCAATGTGCCCCGCCCACTGCCACTTAAGTTTAGCGTTTCGGAGGGCTATATCTGTCACCTTCATTTCGTCATTTCTGATGCGATCACGCAGAGAAACTCCAAGCAGAGCCCTCTCCATTGCCCTTTGGGTGACTTTGAGCCTTCTTATGAGGCCCATAGTAAGCGACCACGTTTCGGTGCCATACGTCATCACTGGCAACACACACTGGTCAAAGACTCTTCTTGAGACAATGCAGAATATTGAACACTTCAAGCAGCCGCCCTCGACGGTTTGGCGTCTGGGTTACGCAACTCGTAACCCCTCGCATTATTCAGAGAGCAAGTAAAGATCTATTATTATTGACAAGTGTCTTAAGGGTCCCACTGCCGGGCAGACCTCCCCCTTTTTCTTCCACATATCCCTGTCCACCTTGTGGGGGGCCTACCAACGCTGCGCCTCCCGGTACGTGGTCGCCACTCGACAACCTTTCCGCCCCAACAGCCATCGGTTCTACGTGGTAAAGGTCGCGGGAGTCCGCTGGATGCGGGCGGCGCAGGACCGGTCATTGTGGCACTCTTTGGGGGAGGCCTATGTCCAGCAGTGGACATCTTTCGGCTGATGTGATGATGATGATCCCTGTCCTGGGCAGACTCCCAACAGTCTTGGTCAAAGACGTCAAGCTCGTCTCGCCATCTCCTACGTGGTATACCGCGACGCCGTATTCGGTTCTGTGGGACCCACTTAGTGGTAATAGGCATGATGCCTCATGTTCAAATTGATAACGTAGTGATGCTAAATGGATAGTAAACCATCAAATTATCGTAATAAAGTATAAATTATAAAATATAATTAAAATCATAAAAAGATATGAACCTTGAAAGTTTAGAAAAAATATGCATTTTTATTTATTGTCCAAGAGTAAATAAAAAGCTACCAATAGAATCCTTACGTTTTTCTAGAAACAAAATTGTATGACAACTATGTACTTAAACGCAGTATTTCGCGACCAAAACAACAATTTACCTGATTTTCCGTACTACGATTAGTACAAATATACAAATGTGACGTCACACTTGTATAGACACACAGTATGAAGCGTTTCGCGCTGCCGCCATCGAGGTCAGTCTTTATCTCAAATTTATAGATATTTATGTTCTTTAATTGTAGTTGCTCCCATACAAACATTTGTTCCTCTCCAAAAACTGGTTCGAATGATGTCACAAAAAAAATCTAAGTCGTCATCCCTATTGTAGCCCATAACGCTTCTGTCATGCGGCAGTAAAGATCTACCACGTCTATATTTTGTAGGAAACTAGCGACCCGCCCCGGCTTCGCACGGGTACTGTATTATACATATAAACCTTCCTCTTGAATCACTCTATCTACTAAAAAAAACCGGATCAAAATCCATTGCATAGTTTTAAAGATCTAAGCATACATAGGGACAGACAGCGGGAAGCGACTTTGTTTTATACTATGTAGTGATAACGTAAATAAAATGTGGAGGAAAGCGAGTAGGAAAGCGGACCCTGGCAAAGGCCGAGATAATGCTAGGTAGAAGAAGAACGTAAATAAAATCAACAAAGTTCAAGTACCATTAAACAAGCTTCTGTCAAAAATTTAAATTTTTGGTACTTACAAGCGTTTATTGCCGACTGTACTTTTCTGTATACCATCATCAACTACTCATTGAGACGTTTCTAACGAGCCCAAACTCAACGGAATTACGTCGGTTAAGTGCTGAATTCCCATGGCCACCGGCCTCGTCTCCATCATCAGATCAGCTCGATGGTATAATATTGAATTGTCATCCAAACTATACTTATACCCAAAATTTCAGCTCAATCGGTCACCGGGAAGTGGGTCAAATTTAACTTGCAAGATTTGATTACAGACAGACAGACAACGGGACAGGTGAAACTAAATAAAAATGTAAAAAGAACTTACATTTTCTTAACTTTCTTATTCCCTTGAGACCGCTGAGAATCATCTTCCGAATCTTGCTCATTGTCACTAAGCACAAACGAAACGGGGCTTTCACGCGACGAGTTATTTACAGATGACATTATGCTAGAGCTACGTCGCGCAGGGGACGCTTTGTTATGTTTTCCATCACGCATTTTAGAGCGATCTGCGTCTGACAGGATGAGATATTCGCTCTGCGGCGATATCGAAGGTGCGCGATGGACGGACGGCTCCGGCGGTAGAAACAGGTCGTCATCTGCCTGAAAACGAAATGGTGTAGCCATTGAGTATTTTCCCTGTTTGACATCAACAATCAAAAATTTACGCCCGTATTCAACGTTCAACAAACCAGTTTTAACTATAATGGCTTTCAAATTAGTTTGTCTTTATGATACGAGTCACTTTGACAGTTGTGTTCGTAAGAAAGGGACAATGTTCATTTTGTTTAGCAGAGGCGTCTGCAAGTAGGCCTATGTGGCCACATGGCCACTTTCACAAGACAAATATTCAATAAAAAAAAATGTTACAATAATAATTCACAATATTTAAAAGCGGTGAGTTTTCGCAGCTACATAAACGCGACATCCAACAACACGCACAACTGACGCCGCGCCGTGACGCGAGTCGAGAAAGACCTACCCTCCGCTTTCTAATTTGCACGGTGCGAGTGAGACAGGAGACGCTCAGTCGCGCGCGAAACGACTAAGCAGCAAGTTGTCCTGTACCGATACTGTATCGCGTTTATAGCGTTCCAAAAAGTCGCCGCAGCTGTAAGTATAGTTAAAACAATTTGAACTGAGCTAATGAATGGCTATTGTACTGGGCTCATGAATAGGCATTGTTTGCGGTCAGACGTGCCGTATTTTGCGAGAATATATTACCGCCACGTAGAATTTGAATAATGAACTCTATCTTCTTTTACATTAGATTCCAAATTAGCTACGAGATAAAATAACACACAGCGTGCCAGGTATATACCAGATAAATGTTACTTAATTATTTGTTATTTTATTTTGAATCTTTAGCGAGGACGATACAGTTCATTATTTAATGAACATTTTACATAATTTTGATATATAATTGGCACGCGCTGATCAACACAAGCGACATTCATGAGTTCAGTTTAAATTGCTTTAACTATAGTAAGAACGGAACGGTTCTAAATACACGTATTTGCCATACGATAAATAAATAAATATAGTAAGAAGTTTCTTAAAATCGTATTGGAAATAGTACGTTTGCCGCGCAACAAATAAAGTTGTTCGTATGACTCTGAACAAGACCTCTGCTACATTTTACTACTATGCTTAAGGGGCTACCCGAGGTTTTCATCGATTTTTGACAAGTTTTGCACCCTTTAGGACCATAAAGTTGAATTCCCATAAAGTTGAAATCTCGAAATGTTGAATTTCCTAGAACGTTGGATCTCATAATGTTGAAATTGCACTATGTTGAATCCTAAAATGTTGAATTGGCAAAAAGTTGGAATTTGCAATAAGTTGAATTTGCAATAAGTTGAACTCCCAAAATGTATACTACTATTTATACTAGTTTCAGAGAGACTCTACGGCAGTTAGCTACACCGAGGTACGACGACGAGCGAAGTGAGGAGGAGTGTTAGGTGAACTGCGACCTACAGCGCGCGAGCTGAGCGAGCGTAGCGAGCGTGCCGCGGCAGCGGCCGGCGAAGCGCCAGAATCGAAACCTTCACTTCCTCATATAAGATAATCACCTGGACTTTTGTGCTTACCTATGTAAATATTACTAATAAAAAATCCTTTCGGTCTCTTAGGTCCAGTTCCTGATATGCCCAGTATACTCTTAAGTCTATTGCTTCGAACGTCCATTCCGTGAATGTCTAGCTTCTGTAACGTCCATTCCGTGAATGTCTAGCTTCTGTAACGTCCATTCCGTGAATGTCTGTCTTGCCTGATTGCCTGGGATACGAAGATTAAACAATTTGTGCATGATGTTGACATAGGAAAAATGTCCCCAGTACAATTTATTAAAAGGGTAATTATTATTTTATTGTTTTCTTTAATAATATACAGTTAAGTTGGTTGTACCTGTCAGTATTGATTATGTGGGTAGTTTGAGATGTAGGGGTAGGTTGGAAAAGGCATGCAACAAAATAATAAAATCAGTCTTTGCTTAGCTGGTGGTTTCATTGGACACTTCCCAATACCTACATAACATGGCGCAGCCGATATGAACCTAAAACGTACCTATCAGTGTATAATTTAAAAGTAAAAAGTATAAGTGTTAAACTACGTATGAACAGTAAATAAAGTTAGTAGTGCGTTTATGTGTACGCGCGAGTGAAATACGTCAAACGCAAACAATGGAGTCGGTGTTGCATCCGCCATTACCATTTAAATTCGAAAATAACTTAATTAATGTTACTTCGGGCAATTTATGTAAGGAGTGGGAGAAATGGAAGAAAGCATTTTTAATTTATTATGAAGCTTGTGAGATTTCTAAAAAAGATGCCAAAGTGCAAATTAACATTTTACTACATGTGATAGGTGACCAAGGCCGAGATGTATATGATCAGTTTCAAGGAGAGAGTAAAACGGTACAAGAAGTATTGAAGAAATATGATAATTTTTTCCTTCCAAAAAAGAACCTTACTGTGGAAAGACACCGATTCTTCACACGTAATCAGTTAGAATTCGAATCTATAGAACAATACGTGTTCGAATTGAACAAAATGGCGGCAAAATGTGACTTTAAAGACTTGTCAAGTGACCTTGTAAGAGATCGACTAATATGTGGCATTCAGGAAGCAGCATTGCGAGAAAGACTTCTCCGAGAAGGCGATTTAACGCTTCAAAAAGCTGTAGAGATATGCAGGCTAGCAGAGATGTCCCGTGTCCAAGCTGATCACATCAAGCAAGAGAACGTAGAACATCACGTCCATGAGATAACATCTAAAACAAATGAAGGTCAACCAAGTTGCTGTCATAAACAACAGTACCATAAAAATGAGCAGGTTGTGCATGCGGTGAGCGCAAGCAGCCCGTCCGGAGGACGCGGGCGCCGCCGCGGGTCGTGGCGCGGCGGGCGCCCCGGTGCGTCGCTCGCAGGGCGCTCTCCCGCAGCTCCTGGACACGACGCGTCAACAACGCGTGAGTGGCAGCGGCCGTCACAGCATCAGAGGACCGGCGGCCATAGCTGTTCGAGATGCGGCTCCATACATAGAAGATTCCAGTGTCCGGCGTTCGGGCAACTGTGCGATAGGTGCCATGGAAGGAATCACTACTCAAGAATGTGTCGCGTGTATGCTATAAGAGGGGAATCCACCGATGAGGTAAATAATAAATTTATTAATGATAATGAGTGGGCTGTTAATTTATCCATAAATAATAAGAATATTAGGTTTAAATTGGATACGGGAGCCGATGTTAATGTCTTGCCGGAGAGGTACCTAAAGTCATTAGGAATAGAGAGAAAGTGCCTTAGCTCAACTTCGATGAGAATACATGCATACTCGGGGGAATCCATACCGGTGACAGGTAAATGCAATTTAAAAGTTATTTATAAAATGAATACGTTCATTTTGGAGTTTATAGTGGCAAAAGTTAACTCAAGTCCAATAATAGGTCAGTATTCCTGTAGTGAATTGTGCTTAATTAAACGAGTCAATGCGATGTCTACGAGTGCGTCCAATGATAAAAAATCGGTACTAAACGAGTATCCCGATGTGTTTGAAGGTATGGGCTGTCTACCCGGGGAATATAGGATACAGTTACAAGACCATGCTCAGCCAGTAATCCATGCCCCAAGAAAACTGCCAATAGCTATAGTAGAACAGGTTAAAAATAAGTTAAAAGAAATGCACGAGCAAGGTATAATTGTTAAAGTTGAGGGTCCCACCGACTGGGTTAATAGCATGACTGTTGTCAAAAAACCGAACGGGGACCTACGCATTTGCCTTGATCCGAAAGATTTGAATAATGTCATCAAGCGAGAACATTTTAAATTGCCCACATTAGACGAAATTACTTCGAGTCTAGCGGGGGCAAAGTTCTTCAGCACACTTGATGCAAAGCAGGGATTTTGGCAGGTAAAGCTAAGTCAAGCTAGTAGTGATCTATGTACGTTCAACACTGCATTTGGTAGGTATAAATTTCTCAGAATGCCATACGGAATTTCTTCTGCGTCAGAGATATTTCACAGACGATTATATGAACATTTTGACGACATAGAAGGAGTAAAACTATTTGTAGATGATCTACTAATCTATGCTGATACTAAAGAATTACATGATATACGCTTAAAAAAAGTATTACAAAGATGTAGGGAAATAAACATAAAACTAAATAAAGAAAAATGTAAAATAGGCTTATCCGAGATAAAATACTTAGGTCATAAAATCACGCAATATGGAGTAAGCCCTGATGACTCGCGCACCAGTGCTATTATGAACATGCCGACCCCAGAGAACATCAAAGATTTGGAACGGTTTCTTGGCTTAGTTACGTACGTAGGTAACTTTATTCCTAACCTTTCCGATAAGACCTATATATTACGCGAATTGTTAAAGAAAGACGTACAATGGCACTGGGACTCGAGGCACGATAGTTGTTTTAAAGCGTTAAAAAAGTGTTTGTGTAATCCTCCTGTGTTGCAATATTATGATGTAAACAAACCAGTAACAATTTCAGTAGACGCGAGCAAGCATGGTCTCGGAGGTTGCTTACTTCAAAATGGTTTACCAGTGTGTTATGTTTCAAAGTCGTTGACCAAGACAGAGCAAGCATACGCCCAAATTGAAAAGGAACTTTACGCGTGTGTGTTTGCTTGCGAAAAGTTTTATGCCTACATATATGGAAAAAATGATATTACGATAGAAACAGATCATAAACCGTTGGTGAGCATAATTAAAAAACCGTTAGTTAACACTCCCGCTCGATTACAAAGGATGTTGCTAAGGCTACAGCCGTATACGTTTAACTTAATATACAAGCCAGGTAAGTATTTATATATAGCAGATGCGTTATCTCGTGCGGTGCAGGCAGGCGCGAGCGCCGACGGCAACAGTAGGTCGGCCGACCTCGATGTGCGCGCGCAAGTGTGCGCTGTCTCGTCTAGCAACCCGCTTACTGATACACACTTTTTACAAATACAAAAATGCACGCAAACTGATACGGAACTGCAGGAACTAATTAAAATAATAAAGAGAGGATGGCCAGGCCATAAAAAAGACATTAGCGATGTATTAAAGCCCTACTATGGTTATCAAAGCGAGTTGACTATTGCCTACGGTATAGTCTGGAGAGGCAATCGTGTTGTCATACCAAAATGCATGCGCTCCGAAATGCTGAAGCGCGCGCATAGTAGCCATTTAGGAGTAGAAAAATGTAAGCTTAGAGCACGTGACATTATGTTTTGGCCCAACATGAACGCACAACTGCAAGATTATTTATCGCACTGTCAGGCTTGCTTGACATATAGAAAGCAAAATGTCAAGCAACCTTTGATGCAGCATGAACCTCCAAAAAGAGCCTGGTGTAAAATAGGGATAGATATATTTCATTTTAATGGTAATTCTTATCTGTTAGCAATTGACTACTATAGTAAATTTATAGAAGTAGTTAAGGTTAAATCGGTATGTTCGAAAGTTGTTATTATGAAGTTAAAACAAATATTTAGACGCCAGGGCATCCCTGAAGTGGTCATGTCAGATAATGGGCCCGAATTCGCATCGAACGAATTCAGATCTTTTTCGAAAGAATGGTTTTTCCAGCACATTACGTCCTCCCCCCACTACCCCCAATCAAATGGTCAGGCAGAAAGGGCCGTTCAACTGATTAAAAAAATGTTAAAGAAAACTACTTTCGACCGAGTTGACTTTAATATAGCACTATTAGAGTATTTGAACACTCCACTAGACAATAATTTACCTTCACCAGCCGAACTGTTAAATAACAGAAAGCTGCGTAGTTGTTTACCGTGTGCTCCCACACTACTCGCCCCCAAAATTCCGCGAAACATTGAACAACATTTAAAGTCACGCCAAATGGATCAAAAACGATACTACGATAAGCGTACTAAGAATTTGCGAGAATTAGAAGTAGGCGAAAAAGTAAAGGTAAGGATTAACAATGAATGGCATAACGGAACTGTACATGGAACGGCAGGGCCAAGGTCATATCTAATTAAAATGAGGTCAGGCAGGGTTTTAAGACGCAATCGTAAACAGCTGATCATTGACTCACCGCACCGCGTAGATCGGGCGCACAGGGCTGTAGGTACATACGATGATATAACTGTGCACTCACCGACAGCGCTGCTGCACGGCTCCCGTGATCCAGACCTACCACAAAGCCGCTCAATAAACAATACTAATTACGTAACTCGTTTTGGCAGGACAGTCATTCCTCCTGATCGGTGGACCTACCCTGTACCGGAACCTCGCCGCAACTAGACTAAGTCTTAATATACCTAAGTACATCGAATAAAATCTTATACCGTATATAAAACAAATTAGCATGTTGTTCTTGTTCAATAAATAGTAGAGAGCAAATTAAATAGATAAGAACAATCTAATATTAATAATATATATATATATACATAAATTTGATTTTAGGTACTTATAATAAATTTGTATTCATTGCATGCCCAGAACAGCACGCAAAGTTATGGGTACCTAGGAAATAATATTTCTGTTCTAAATAATAAAATAAAATAAGCACTAAGCAGTTATTGTACAATATACTTAATTATATGTAATAAAAGTCATCTATTTTTGAAGAGAAAATATTGATGGACTTATAAAACTTGTAAATAATAATGTAATAATATAAAATATAGTGTGCATGTTTCTAGTTTAAACCTGTAGTACATAGTCGTTGAATTATCACTTTTGTTTTTCTTTTTTCAAAAGGGGAATTGTCAGTAATGATTATGTGGGTAGTTTGAGATGTAGGGGTAGGTTGGAAAAGGCATGCAACAAAATAATAAAATCAGTCTTTGCTTAGCTGGTGGTTTCATTGGACACTTCCCAATACCTACATAACAGTACCTTGTTTTGGCTAACAATTTTTTTGCCTAATTTATTTATTTAGCAAGCATTCTGACGCTCCGCTCGCTTCGCTCGCTCCGCTATCCATGGTCATAAAACAAACCTAACCTAACCTACAGTATTCGGTCTTTAAGGGGTAAAGTGGACGTTCAAATAAATGGACTTGTACAGGAATGGACATCCGCGGACATGGACTTTTGCATAAATGGACTTTCGCAGAAATAGTCGTACCCAACACACTAGACGTACCCTAAGAGACCGAAAGGAAAAAAATCAGTTCTGGCGCTTCGCAGGCCGCTACCGCGGCACGCTCGCTCAGCTCGCGCGCTGTAGGTCGCAGTTCACCTAACACTCCTCCTCGCTTCGCTCGTCGTCGTACCTCGGTGTAGCTAAACATAACATTCTGGGAAATCCAACATTTTGGGAATTCAACGTCATGAGAATTCAACATTTTGCGAAACTTAAAAAAATCAACATTCTGGGAAATTCAACATTTCGAGATTTCAACTTTATGGGAATTCAACATTTTGCGAAACTTAAAAAAATCAACATTCTGGGAAATTCAACATTTCGAGATTTCAACTTTATGGGAATTCAACTTTATGGTCCTAAAGGTTTTGCACTACAGATAGAATCATAAATCAAACGGCTATCGGTTCTTCAATCTTTTATCTCCATTTTGACAGACCGGATTTTGAAACAACTTAATACTTCATTTTGTATGATTTTTTTAAACATTGTCTAAAAAAACACTTATTTCGCATCTCTATTGACGTGAAAGATCTAACATATACGAAATCTACAAATTTGGGTTCGTCTATGACGTCTCTAAAAACTGGCAGAGGGTTTTAATTTTAAACCAATTAACACAAAAGTTATGGCCAGAAAACCAGTTTTTAGGCCTAAAATTGTTCAACTTTGATGCCAAATATCTCGAAAACAATGAAGTTTGAAGTAAATATGGGATACTATATTGCTTAAAGCCGTTGTTGTTAATATAATAAGCTACAAAAAACATTAGAAAACTAAGGGATTCAGATCGAAGGTCATTGGCGTATGGGAGCGTCTTAAGAGATAATTTGATAATTGTATTATAATTATGATCATTTGGTTTATTCTTCAAAAGTGACTTAGGAGTAACAATGACAACAAGCAATAGAAAAAAGTCAACTAACTATACGGTATTTGACAAAAGTCAAATCAGCTTCTTTTTTTGAAACTTCAAAAACGCTCCGTTAGTATGGAATTTGTAGGGATTACTTGCTTGTGACGTCACAATCAAAACACGTTATTGTTAGTTTTTGAGAGTTCAAAAAACTTAAAACACCAAGTATAAATGAAAGATTGATACTTTCCGAATATTTTCGTAATGTTTATCTGTTGCTTATGAAAACACAATAAATGTTCACTGTTGTCAAATACCCCATTTCTACTTCACAACTACGAAAACACTCACCGAAACATCGTTCGGGTTCTCTTTGATTTTTTTCGTATACGCCTCTATGACGTCCAGTATTTTTTTTGTCGTCGGCCTGACCCACACAGGCTTGGCCTTCTCACTAATAACGGCGGCTCGTTTTAAATCACGCCATGTCTGTAAAGAAAAAAAAAAACAATCAAAGCAGTGGATTTTACCAGGCGAATCCGTTCCAAAAGCAAAGACCGTCCTGTCGGCCGGAAAGGTCTAGGCGACCGTTTTTTGGGACTCGCAAGGAATCATACCTACACATTGATTACTTACGAAAAGGAAAAACGATAACATGGGAATACTACGCAAAATTGGGCGAACTAGATTTTGTTTTAAGGAATAAACGAGCGCATTTAACAAAGAAAAAAGTTCTTTTCCATTGTGACAATGCACCAGCTCACTCGTCCAAAATCGCAGGGGCAACATTTTTAAAATTACGCTATGAATTGCTGTCGCATCCACCATATTCACCAGACTTAGTTACAAGAGGCAACCGGATGGCTCGCGGTATTCGAGCTCCCGAAGTGTTGTGGAACCGCCCTGTGCAACCCGAACTGAGCTAACTTGGACTGGGGCGTTTGATATAAAAGGATTACCATTTATTTCAAACGCCTGTTTCACTGCGCTACCACTAATGCTTGGGCCACACGAGAAATGCCATTAATTATCGCGATAATCGTAGTGTGGCCGCACTGCTAACGTCCATTACATTAACGTGTATTATTTGCGATATATATATTGCATATGATAGTGTGTACACTTATATTTTATATTGTATATTTATATATGTATTGGCATGTTTTTATTTGTCTAGGATTAATACCTATTAGGTTTTGTTTTCATTTTCTCTGTGTTTTTGTACACGGTATAAGTTTGCCTATCTCGTTCTACCTACCTTCCTCTCAATTGCTCAAAGGTTAGCTGGAAGAGATCCCTTATAGGGATAAGTTCGCCTTTGTACTTTGATCTATTGTGTGACATGGATATTCTTTAACCTGTTATTGTGTACAATAAAGTGCTTATATACATTATCGCGATAATTAATGGCATTTCTCGTTAGTATGTTACAAGTCTAAAACGGCAACACATGTCAAACAGCCAGTAACTATCACTCTTTGGGGGAGGCCAGCAGTGGACGTCTACCGGCTGACATGATGATGATTGGTCAAGCGCCTGTTTTGCCATTGTTAGATCCGGGAAATCATTATGATATCACTACATAGTATAAAACAAAGTCGCTTGCCGCTGCCTGTCCCTATGTATGCTTAGATCTTTAAAACTACGCAACGGATTTTGATGCGGTTTTTTTTAATAGATAGAGTGGTTCAAGAGGAAGGATTATATGTAGAATATAGTACCCATGCGAAGCCGGGGCGGGTCGCTAGTTAACATATAAGTGGAAACTGTTTTGGCTTTTGTCTTGTAGAACTTTAAATATTCATGTGTGCTATTTTCAGCTGTTCGTTTCCCATTTTCAATAAATAAAGAAATAAAATAATGAACATGTTACCTTCTGCCAAGCAACTGTGCGTTTAACAGGACCCATCCTATTAAGGAACTGGCGCAGTCTCCTCCAGTCTTCGGCCTTTTTAGGAGTGTTCTGTCTACCGAAGGCCATGGAAGTGTTGATGGTCATGCAATCCACTAAAGTGTTGATCTGATCTTGGGTACAGCGTCTAAAAAAATATAACAGTTACGCGTTATAACAGTTTGATGTCTCCTTGGTTACGAATCGTATGTGTTGTGGTTACACAAATAAACAACGATCTTGGGTCTACAAAAATACGTGTTAAAATATTTTAATAATAAAAATCACTTTCGATTATTGTTTCTTAAAGGGTCTCCGCGCTGTTGGCTTTGGCCCCACGCATGCCTTCCATTATGGCAAAGACATACATAATAATAATCAATCCAATAATAGTAGCGTCAGCCAAGCTAGCACGGTGGGTTTTATGGCCTAAACCGGTGTTAAATTTTTATGGTCGTCATAAAACATTACGGGCATAAACGTTATGTGCATATAACGTAACATTTACAGTCACATGGCTACGGTGGAGTTTAGGACGTAAACTTATGTAGGTCACTCGAGACCCCATTTAAATTTTAACACGATATTGACTGATGGTGTATGTGAAGTCCCCAACCCGCACTGCGCCAGCGTGGGGACAGTGCCCGTTCCCTCTCATCCATGAGGCCTGCACCAGTGGGACGTATATAGGCTGATTCGTTTTTTTTTATTGACTGATGATTTGCTTAGATTAAATAAATGAAATAAATGAATTTTATTCTGCAAGTAGGCCGTAATGGCACTTTTACAAGTCAAAATTCTACAAGCGTTTCTAAAAAAGAAGACTACTGTTAAGAAGAAACGCCGAAACAAACTCACCAGTCAGTCATTTTTTTCCAAAAAAAGCTTATTAGAATGATAGTTCTTAACCTACTCAAAATAAGTCAAACTGAACAAAGAAAAAAAATCATCATAATGTGTTGATCTACAAGAACACATGTCCGAATAAGCTATATGGATAATTAAGCTATTTTGGGCTCTGGTTTGGGCCATGCCAATAAAAACTCTATATAAAAATATATACGCTATATGCGGTCATCACTTATTTGTATTTGTGCAGTGTTATATAAAACGTATGAGCTGACGACAAATTAACATACATACGAAACTATTTTGTATTAGTCGGCTTTTATATTTTGCTGGCTCATTATAAGTGCATTTTATAAATGTAGGTGAATTTATTTTGCAGTCGTCAAGTTAGCAAATTAAGGTAAATGCCTACCGCACATAAAAATGTACGTCGGTGTATGTAAACAGTTTTTTTGTTTGTTAAGTAAAGTAAAGTATCATCAAAAGTGATTTTGGTGAAAACGTAATTGCGTCTATACTTTTTTATGACCAATTTTTCTTGTCCAAAGTGAATCTAGCACAAACGGAATTTTGTCCAGTATTGAACAGGTTCATATTTAAATACGAATTTAAATTAATATCAAAATTTCAAATGAAGATCAACTAAGGCGACTAATAAATAAAAATAATGTCAAAGAGAGAGCTTAAGTTCGAATGAAGAAAAATCCTCTTAGTTCGAATTTAACCCGTATTGCTTTGACATAGAGTGCCCATGCCATATACTAGTACTAGTATTTCATATATTTCATTGTAAAAATCATGTACATATCAATTAAGGTCTTACATTGCAATAGTCAGTCCATGACGCCCTGTTAGGGCACACAACATAACGACGACATACGATACTTACAACTAAATACCTAATATATCAATTGAACACTTAAATATGTAGTAAATAATAAATTTAATAAGAACAGTAGTAACAGTAGTACAGTGTCAAGCACTCGGACGTTTACCTAATATGACCTATTTTGTACAAATGTCATACGACGTATTTTCGATTGGTCATATTTTGGAATGTACGTAATTTTATATAGTATACCTACACGTATTTCTTTCGACCTAGCTATGAAGTATCTCAATTTTCCTCGTAATATTTTTTTAGCATTATTTAGGCTTAACACTTTTTACAAGTTGACATTATTCATATTTAACCTGTTTTGAATTCGAGTTGTTTTCCATTTCAGTGGAATGACGATGAATCGTTTGTTTCACTTTCCACGGCGTGGGTAAAAAAAATGTACAATATCAAATATTACTTTGATTTTGTTACAGTCAGCATCACATAGTTAGTAGCAGCCAAAGTAGCCAAATATATCGGAACACGTCTTTATTACTATAGGAGTAAGGAAGTGTTACGATATATTTGTGAAGTGTAACTATATGATGCTGACTGTACAAGTAAATAAAATTAAATTTATGTTAAAAATTACTCATTTATGTTATGATATAAGTAACTTGCATAAACTGGAATTGCATGTAGGTAGTTGTAAAAACTTACGGAGTGTATCTTGATTAATGGTACTTACCTATAAATTTTGCATGCTAAAATATGGCTAAATGTGTGCTCATTGAATTAATTTGTTTTATAAGATTTATTGTCAACCACATTTATTGTAAATAAAGCCGTACTTACTTACTTTAAACCAACGCAGGTCGTTTTTCATGGTACGCTGCATCTCTGTTTATTTTTATTTAATCGTATGGCATACATTATTTTGGCCTTTTAAAAGTTTGTCACTCTTTAGTACCCACCCAGGCGACACGTGCAGGGTTGTGGTAGGAAGCTCCTGCGGACGCGAGTAACAGTTGTCCCCTCTTTGTCAAGTGAGTGGGCAACTCGACTGTTAGAAGCTCTTAAGCCGCCCGAAGGCCTCTAACTCGACTTAACGACTATTGTCATAGACAGCAGCCGGGATCAACTGCTTAGCGTGCCTTCCAAAGCACGGAAGCGCCCATTTATATTAACCACTCAAACATCACGCTGTCACCCATCAAAAGACTGACCGCTGCCATCTTTGCTTAACCTGCGTTATCGTTTCCGACTCGCAGGCGCCGCTAGGCTATGAGCGCTTCAGAAGGTGTAACATTGCCTTAAACTTCAATTATCTCCCAAACTAGCATCTATTTCTTAGTTGCAATAATGGCAGCAAAAGCTCCATTTTACTGGCAACCCGTTTTTGCGGCAAGGTCCGAGACTGGTTAGAAAATGGTTAGTGTTGCCAGTATTTCGCGCATAAATTGTTATTGCCTAACGACATAGACACATGATGAGTAAAATGACTAATAAACGTGATTCTATAAATATTAGGGGACAATCTTACACAAATCGACCTAGTCCCAAACTAAGCAAAGCTTGTACTATGGGTACTAGACGACGATAAACATACTTATATAGATAAATACATACTTAAATACATAGAAAACATCCATGACTCAGGAACATCACACATCATGTGTCAACAAATGAATAAATAAATGCCCTTACCGGGATTCGAACCCAGGACCTCTAGCTTCATAGGCATGGTCACTACCAACTAGGCTAAAGCGGTCGTCAAGTTTTCATCATTTCCTTCATCAGGGGTCCGCGGTGTTTTTGAAATTCTGAAAGTGGTCCATTTCTAACAAAAGTTTAAGAACCACTGCTGTACAAGAAGACAAAAAACATAACTCACGCCTTATTCATCGGAGTAGGCGACGTGCACGGCGAACTGTCTGAACTCGACTCCGGAGCACCTTGTAGTGACTCCAGCTCACTAACTGGACTCGAGGGTCGAGTCTCCATGTCTTCGGCTTCCTCAGCTGGTACCTCCATGGTTTGAATTGACTGAGCTTGAGGAAAATCTATGGTCTCCTGCTGATCATGGTCGGATTCCTCGGCAGGACTGGGTATGGAGATAGAGCGAGTTGGTGATGGAGGCTGAAACAAAAATGATTATTTATGACAATACATTGTACAATGACAATCTGTATAATTTTATTTATGGCTTAATTTAAATTATCTTTTAGCTGAACTTCTACATTATTATTTCTAATTATCATTTTACAAGCTTTTATTTAGTTTCACCTGTCCCGTTGTCTGTCTGTCTGTAATCAAATCTTGCAAGTTAAATTTGACCCACTTCCCGGTGACCGATTGAGCTGAAATTTTGGGTATAAGTACCTACAGTTTGGATGACAATTCAATATTATGGTACCATCGAGCTGATCTGATGATGGAGACAGAAGGTGGCCATGGGAATTCAGTACTTAACCGACGTAAAACTCAACGGTTTGGGCTCGTTAGAATCGTCTCAATGAGTAGTTGATGATGGCATACAGAAAAGTACAGTCGGCAATAAAAGCTTGTACCAAAAATGAAATTTTTGACAGCTCTTTCTTAACCTTGACATTTTTATATATACCCGTAATTGCTTTAATTGAAATGTATTATTCATTATGAACAAACTTTGACAGCGTAATGTATTAAGAATTTTTATCCATTTCTGTTTGCATGTATAATTGATAAAATTAAACATTGTGTTATTGTTGCAATATGTAAGCGCTAGAAAACGTTATGTGCCCCCTCAGGGTATGATGTAGGTACAAACTGATGAATGTACCAATGATGTTGAAAAAATAAATGAATAAATGATCGTTGACCAGTAGTACAAATAAATTAGCAACTTAGAAAAATTGAAAAGCCCCCTACATTTTCATTTCAAAGTTCAGTATCGCAAAACCGGCTCAACCAATTTTGTTGAAACGTAGCTAAGAAAGAACCATCTCGATTACGTCAGCTTTCAGACAAAAAAAACAGCATACAAATTTGTCGATTCGTTTAGGAGCTGCGATGCCACACAGACGTTGCGGGGTAAAAAGGGATCTCCCATCTCCATTATCTGATAAGCTATGGTACTATAATAATGCACTGCCACCTGACTTACTCAAGTAGGTACTAGGTATACAAAACAAGAAGAATCCATATTATAACTATCATTCTAAAATACTCTATCATTGTTGTCTCAAAGGTTAGGCGAAAAATAAAAACACTCAAAATATTACTGGGCATTCCAATCCATCCCCGTCTGAATCTGCCTTAGTACGGTCACGGACTTTAATTGTTGAGCCATTTAGAGCTCACTTTATACAGGACACTTCAAAGTTTACTATTAAAAATCGGCCAAGTGCGTGTCGGGCCACGCGCAGTGTAGGGTTCCGTAGTTGCCCGTCTGTCATAGTTACATCGACACGCGCGCGCCAACACAACTTTTCACAATTTTATTCTACTATTGCGCGGCGTGATTGATTTAGACGCAGACGGACAGACGGACATGACAAAACTATAAGGGTTCCTTGTTGACTACGGAACCCTAAAAAACCAAAATGCGTTAACACCTAAATGGCTCAATTCAAATCCTTGACCGTACCTACCCTAATTTTCTTCGTTGTCTCCCCGCTCACGTAAATATCAAAAACACTTACAATATTATCGGGCATTCCAATCAGGTCCTCATCGGACTCCGCCATTATTTCTTTAATCTTCCAGGATATCTCATTAATACTGGAATTTGTGTTGCGCGCTTCCTGCACGTCCCTAGCAGCTTTCCTTCTAAGGTCCCGCCATGTCTGAAAATGACATAAAATTGTTCATGAAACAAATCATCAGCCTTCTAGCGTTATTCCCGGGTTGCCCCTAAAGGAGCCCCGGGTCCGCTTTGACACCTAATCCTAAGATTTGGCATAGGCAATAGTTTTACGAAAGCGACTGCCATTCGACCTTCCAACCTAGAAAACTAGAACGACATGAAACAAATCAACGTAATAAAAATATCTATAGTTCGCCACCACTTCGACTTCACGTATTATTGATTTATTATTAAAACAAGAACGGTTGACACCAATTACACTTATTAACAGTAGTCGTATTCGTAGTATATTACAGGAATAATTACTATACATTATTATAGTTAAAACAATCTGAACTGAGCTCATGAATTTGAATAGACACTGTTTGCGACCAGCGCGTGCCAATTTTGCATAAAAAATGTTACCGCCACGTAGAATGTTCGTTGAATAATGAACTCTATCGTCCTCGCCAAAGATTCAAAATAAAATAACAAATAATTAGGTAACATTTATATGGTTTATACCTGGCACGCTGTGTGTGTTATTTTATCTCGTAGCTAATTTGGAATCTATTGGAAGGATAATAGAGTTCATTATTAAATGAAAATTTTACGCGGCGGTAATATTTTTTTGCAAAATATGGCACGCCTGACCGCAAACAATGCCTATTTATGAGCTCAGTACAATAGCCATTTATGAGCTCAGATCAAATTGTTTTAACTATACACTTATTATTCACTGTCATCCATAAATTCTCACAAATCTGTCAATAAGTAAGGCAGGGTGGTATTCCACTTGTCCAAGATCTTTTTCCAATGTGTATTTGCGTCTCACACTTTGCTTAAAGAGTGAGTGAGACGCAATCCACCTTTAAGCCCGCGATCAAGAAAAATATTGACCTCTGGATCAGTGCGTAGAAGCCCGTTGACGTTATACTATCCGCAAAACTATCTGGCCGGTCAGGTCATAAATCATCGGAATCGTGCTATCTCTTTCACACCTGCACGGCTTATGGAGCGGGCCGAGCAGCAATAGGGCAGGTAGCGTTACGCATAAAAAGGAATGTCGATAAAGTAATGAAACAAAGAATATGAATTACGTGGTGTTTTATATAACAGTATTGTATAGTTACTATCGAAATATAAATAGGTATATTGAACTATTGACATAAAGTATTACAATAAAATAATAAGAAGGTATAAATTACGTGGTGTTTTATATAACAGTATTGTATAGTTACTATCGAAATATAAATAAGTATATTGAACTATTGACATAAAGTATTACAATAAAATAATAAGAAATAAATAACTAAACAAGGAAAATACTAGCTATTCTTCTTCGTCTTCAGTGTCACTATCGTCTTGTAGGTTAATAACAAGACGGTTGGTGTCAATAAAAAGTGCTTTAGCTAGGTCTTCGTTCTGAAGATGTTCAGCGTGGCGAACACATTTGACCCAGTCGTCGATTGTAACATGATCGATCGCTTCATTTAACAATTTCTCAACATCTGCCATTTTAAACGTGGTATTTTTCGTCGCAACTTCTCCTTTAAATAGATGCATTTCTCATTATCTACTTCACGTATTTAGCTAATTATTTAAGAAATATCTTAAACATTTAGTATTATTCATTAGATAACTTTAAAAACAATATCAATAATGATATAAGATTTCATTACAAAATATAATTATATTATTCGACGTTTACATTATAAGTTATCGACATGTTACACCCCTAACGGTAGCGGACGTTTATTGCCCTACCGGCCCGGCCAGATAGTTTGGCGGATAGTATAGAGTATATCGCACAGCGGTGAGTGGCGGCGCGCAGACGTGGCGCGCACTCCCGCGCCGTGAGCAGGGACCGGAACCGCTTACCCTTACACGGGTTTTTAAGCGGGTTTTCTTAACGCTTGTTTTGAGAAACCATATCATTCCGGTTAAGCTTATTAAGGGTTAATTGCATGAACGGTTAAGCCGATCGTTTGAGTTAATTCAAGTTAACTCAAATCCCAATCAAAACCCTGTTTAAGGGTTTTAGCGGTAAGCGGTTCCGGACTGAGCGTAAACTAAATGTATCTTAATCGACATAGTTATTCCGTTCATTTTGGCTTGAAATGGCCGCGCCGTTCATTTGAATTAATTCAAATTAACTCGAAACCCGATCAAAACCCTTTCCAGGGTTTTTAACTTATAGAGCATTAAACGTAATCGATATTGGTCCTAAGCGTTATACAGATACGATTCAATTTTTAAATGAGGATCGCCGAATCGAGCTAGCCACCTGCCGCGCCTCACTGCGCAGGCGGCGGTGGTGTATGTCAAAGCTTTTAAAAAGGCACCGCTACTATTTTTGCGTCACACAAATTTACTACAAGCTGCCTTAGGAAGAGATGCCATAATCGCCTGAACATATTGCACCTGTTTCGGCAATTTGTTTGTTTACCTATGAAGTTCGTTACTTTCATTGCGAATAGCAAACTGATGCACATAGTAATCGTGTCTCGACCGTCTCGTCTTGATGCGAAAAAAGTAACTTAAGTTAAGACACGCGCGCGCCAACTAAACCTTGTGCCGGCTGTACACACTGGGCCAACGTTGGCGCGGAGCAGAATTACTATGCGTTAGAGGAAGAGGGCTTTATTTCGTTCTCATGCGTTTGCAATTGCATAGCTGCATCCTGCTCACGCGCCAACGTTGGCCCAATATGTACAGCCGGCAGACATTTATTAAGTTGGTCTTGTTGGTTTGGGTGGTTGGATATATGCCCACTTATGCGTGAGAGTTTTTGTAATTCATTATATTGACTACTGCAGTATTCTTTTTCATATTTATCCATATGGCCGGCAGAAGGCCGGTTACACGACTCTAATATAAAGCGGCCAAGTGCGTGTCTGACCACGCACAACGAAGGGTTCCGTGCCTATTAAAAAGGTCGTATCGTTACTGAAATCAAATGGCACTTACGTCCTTTTCTTTAACGAAGCCGGTTTTTAGAAATATCTCGATAACCTTTGAACCGATCTTGTTCAAAACAATCTTCGCTGAAAGAATTTAATATCCATGATTTTTTTCATATTTTTAAAATACACAGTTCAAAAATTAGAGGGGGGGGACGACACAATTTTAGTGACTTTCGGGGCGATTATCTCCGACTCTATTAACTTAATCAAAAAAATTGCTTAGAAACCTTATATTTATTTTGAAAGGCCTATCGATTGATGTGCCACACGATGGGCAAAACTATGCTTAAGGGGCTACCCGAGGTTTTCATCGATTTTTGACAAGTTTTGAATCGTATCTCCTACTTTTGCACTACAGGTAGAATTATAAGTCAAACGGCTATCAGTTTTACTACACTACACTTATTTCGTATCTCTTTTGACGTGAAAGATCTAACATAATATATACGAAATCTAAATATTTGGGTTCGTCTTTGACGTCTCTAAAAACGTGTCTCGGGTTTTCATTTTAAACTAGTTAACACAAAAGTTATGGCCAGAAAACCAGTTTCAACTTTGATGCCAAATATATCGAAAACAATGAACTTTGAAGTAAATATGGGATACTATATTGCTTAAAGCCGTTTTTGTTAATATAATAAGCTACAAAAAACTTTAGAAAACTAAGGGATTCAGATCGAAAGTCATTGGCGTATGGGAGCCCCTTAAGAGGATACTGATATGTTACATGATACAAATATTTATAACTTTGAATGTATAATAATAACCTTCCGGTTCAAAAGAACCCAGTCTCAAATTACACTATTTCACAATACAACTGATTCTCATTTAACACCTATGGTCATATGAACATAAACTCAAAATAGCCCAGTGTCTATTTACCTTAGTCCCAAAATACCCTAAAATGTTAAAACCAAAACGACCTATCTCTATTAAGAACTTATGTCGAAAGCACCTAATGTCATCAAAGCATAAACTCAAAACACAATGTTCCCAAAATACACTAATTACAACATACGCTACTCTCAAAATACCCTAAATTATTTATTTATTGATTTTCGTCTTGTGCTATTATGATCCATGTGGTATACAACTGATAAGTTGATCCCTTACTCGTGTACGCGTAAATTCGTACCAGAAGCCGACATAGAATTAGGACCTGAACTATTTAGAGTATTTTGAGAGTAGTGTATTTGGCCAATGGTGTATTTCAGGATTAGTGTATTATGGGAATAGTTTGTTTTGAGCTTCAGCGTTTATGACTTTAGGTAATCTTGGTAATAGTTATAATATAGACAAAGTCGTTTTGGTTTTAGGGTATTTTGGGACTAAGGTAAATAGACACTGGGCTATTTTGAGTTTATGTTCATATGACCATAGGTGTTAAATGAGAATCAGTTGTATTGTGAAATAGTGTAATTTGAGACTTGGTTCTTTTGAACCGGAAGGGAGCGTCCGGCACTGGCTGACACCGTTCGATACCGACGCTCCTATCTTGTCACTTATCGTGAGATAAGGCCGACCCTGATAAGGGGTCTGACACGGTAACCAGCAAGAGAAAAAAACTATAAACAAAACATAAGACATTAATAGTACGCAAAACGCGGTCTTATCGCTAAGGAGCGTTCTCTTCCAGACAACCTTAATGCATGTGTAGGTCACAGTTAACATTTGACAAAGAAAAAAAAATTGCTTCTCAGCTTAAGTCTCAGATCATGACTATAAAAGACCAAGTAAATAAATAAATTACCGGGATTCGAACCCAGGACCTCTTGCTTCGTAGGCAGGGTCACTACCAACTAGGCTGAAGCGGTCGTCAAATGTTGTGTTTTACACATTATAATTATCATGTACATCTAAGTCAAAATACTTACCACTTTCCAAGCATCAACCGTTTTAACCGTGCCACTTCTGTTAAGAGTCTTTGCCAAGAGTTGCCACTCTACATTTGCGGTGGCAGCATCACACTCATATCGGGCTAGGCTGGTGTGTGTTGACATGTACTCCACTAACGCATTTTTTTGGGCAACAGTGCAGCGTCTGAAAAAAAAGTAGATCAATAAACTGTAGAAGTCTCGGCTATAGAGAGATCTCAGGGCCCGAAGTCCAATGAGTTTTGTTTGGATGTTATATTTATGCAACTTATTTAAGAAACTTCAATAGCGCGATGCAGTATAACCCGGTTACAATATCTGTGGACCTGGCGTCGTCGTCACGTTGGCGCTCTGGTACGGTGCGGGGCGAGCGTGGGTAGGTAAAAGAAGGGTGAGCTTCACATTCCAGCGAGGTCCAAAGATATTGTAAGTTTGTTGTCGAGTTGTACACGTCAGATTCGACAGCTGACAGGAGTGACGCCACAAAACGAACAGTTTTTCCCCATGAGGGGAGGCTCTCACTAAAGGCAATAGTTGGGTGTCTACAGTAAGTCCTTTTCATCAAATGGACTCGGGTATTTTTTGTGATTACGTCTTATAGTGAAGAATATTTCTGCTGAGTATCGACCTTCTACTTGTGACAGCTAGTTTTTAACTTATACTTGGAAACCTGACTATGGCCTTTCAAGTGCAATATTTATTTTAACTATTATGTAAAACTGTACCTATTCAAATCTAGTTGTACACTTAAAGTGACTGAGGAGACTAAACTTCTTCGGGCTCTAAAAGTTGATTGGCAAAGACTATTGAAAATACTCATCTAATAATATTATCATCATGTTTAGATCATAATTGTGTTAATTTCAATGTATATTTATTTGTAAATACAATACAATATCTTAAACTAAAACTAAATACCTACCACCAAAGTCAAATTCAAAACTAAGTATCGAATAACCCGCCCCGCGTCACTCCAGGTGCAAAGGTCCCATAACACTAGCCGCATGGTCGCACTGAATAGCTATGGCTAACCTTTGCATCAGAAATGACCCAGAGCAAGGACCGAGACATTGTAAATTAAATCAATCATAGTCATAGGTACTCCACAACTCAAGAGTTTCTTTGTCAAAGATAAAATATAAATAAATTGAACTATTTTGCAAGTTTATGCTATATTTTTGGGCAACCTAATGAATAACAAATAAATCCCATAGGACTGTCTGTTCCTCTTCATACATGAGCGGCCTGTGCCCCGCAGTGCTTTTAAAAAATCCATAGATATGAAGAGGAACACACAAGGAATGAACAAATATTTGGTAATATACACTTCACATAGGGCCCCCTAACAATGCCTAAATATGTGGTCTACATAATAAAACCCATGTTTCGGATAATATACTTACTTATTCTGTCGCTTAAATGGTTTGAAGTGTCTCTGCAAAATAGAAAATTATTGTATTAGGGCCATATTCAATTCAAACAAAGATGATTAAGAACTAGTCGCCCTATGAGCTGTAGAACTCGCAAGTCGATGATGATGAAATAAAAATTAAAAAGAAAATTAAAATGATGATGATGGATTGTATGTTTTACTTTGTTATTGTATTTTGGTGTTACGAATAAATTATTTCTTTCTTTCTTTCTTTCTAAAAAACTTTATTGACACAAACATTCTATATTAACCGGCACACAAATTTTCACGAGAATCAGTTGAGAAATGCGATCTGTAGACGAGAACAACTGGACATTCAGATATACAAAAGAATATTGGCTCAAGCTGAAGCAAAGAACTTTATTTACTTCACTCTCTCATTAAATTATATCTTACCAAGACATGTCAGTTACACACTACTTTAATCTAATCTACAATGGCCACAAATGGGAATTTGACCTATATTCCATCTTTAAGCACCAACTAGAATCCACTACTTATTAGTAACTCTTCCGACTCAAAATTCGATAAGGTTTAATTCACTACATCTTTCATTTGTTAATACGATGTAACAGTAAATGTACAAACTAGTTTAACCTAAATACAAAACTGTAAAGGTACTATTCCAAGACGACTTACAGTTTTGGTACTGCTATCCCCGGCGTCATGGTACATTATACGTACAGTTATCGACCGCCTGGAATGTGCTGTTCGCTGAAAAGCTATAAAATAAAACCTGCGCTTGCGGAGAAGAAGGGACAACTTTATTGTTTATCAATATGATAGCAGACCATAAATTTGCTGTCACGAGCTTGGTTGATATTTACAACGTTTATCGAAATCTCCACATATAAACAGTATAAGTCTAATCTCTAACCACGCATGTTTGTTATGGATTCTGGGATCTTATAATACAAGATACATGTATAATGAGGCGAGCTAAGAAGGTTTGAGAACTTTGCGAAGCGAACTGCAAAGGTTTTCATGTGTCAGGATACTCAAGATTTATCTGACAGTAAAACGCAAGTAACCGACTAAATATTATTGGTTATCTTATTCATAGATTTCATTTGGAGCCGTTACAATTTTCGAACTAGACGGGTTATAGTCCGAATTGTAAGAAGAAAATAGTCACAACGTTGGCTTATATAGCCACATGAGTTCAAAATAATAATATAAAACAGTAATATTCATTGATTGCTGTGTTTATTTTAAATATTTTTATGATAGTAATATAAAAGTAACTTAATTTCTACAATATTATACAATAAGCCCTACTGTTTATATATCGTATGATTTGGACTGCACTCAATAATATTGACACTAACTGTATTTTAATTTTGGCGCTACTTGTAATGTAAATAGTAAATATAAATAAATTAATAATACGTCATTTTCATTTAACGTCTTGCCATGAACATTGATAAAGTAAATTAATTATCAACCTGCTTCTTGTATCTTTTACTAGATAAGGTTTAATTCCTTCTACTAGATAAGTATTAATTCATGCCGGTGAGAGATATAACATATTACTACTATCTGTAATTTTATTGTGTAAATACTTATAACTTGGAAGTTGCACTGATTGCATTGAAGATGTGGATCGTTTCGCTAACGAGTATGTTAAGGTAACATGATAAAAATATAATTCTACAAATATTTAGAGTTACTGGAACTAATGTGGTATACTTTCACTAATACACTCCTTGAATTTACTTTGTTAACATAGAATTGTGTCGGATTTAACATTAGGTACAAGGGGAAGACTGAAAATCAATAAATCCTCATGTTGAACATGGGGTTGAAATACAACTATTTTCTTCATAGTATACAAAATTATAAAACTTAAAAGAAAAACATTTTGAAAAGTTACTCCCATACAAGTTTCAGTCATTAATAGTTACGTAGTTATACTGGGCATTTTCCGCAAATCAACATCCAGTGTGTGCTTGGAAAAGGGGGGGGTACACTACTCTCACCCCAGCCCCAGTGTTGCTTACTGCCTCCCGTCATGTGTCTGGAGACCCTAGCTCTTTTTTTCCTGTATACATCTACCTGCATACATTCCAGTAGAATATGTTTGGTTGTTTCATTAATACTTGTCTGTGGTTACTTTGTTTGCAAAAATCAGCTTTAGAGTATGCTTGGCAGTCGGGTAAAAATAACTTTGAACACAAAACATGGTAGTTTCTTAAGTTTTAACCGCTCTGAGAGCTCCGTTACTGCGACAAATGGTGGCATACATTGTACATGACAAACTAAGACTTGCCAAGTTACGTCACATAGCAACATGTTTTGATGTGTATTTTTGGATGTTTCCAGTTTAACGGTGGCAGTACTTGGGTACACAGACCATAGTGTGCGAAGGTTTAAAGACAGTTTTCTGTTTGGAGCAGCCTCTGCTGCCTATCAGGTGGAGGGAGCTTGGAATGAAGATGGTAAATCTTTGACATTATTTATATGTATATTAATATTATAAAGACGGAAAGTCTGTGAGATAGTAGATTTTTAAGTTTGTATGTATGGGTAATCTCCAGAACCGCTTATCTATCACACGCAGTCACTCACACACACGCACACGCACTCACAAACAAACACGCACACACACGCACACACGCGCACACACACAATTTGGCCATCTAAAACTAGGCCTATTTATTTTTTTACTTCTTTTTTCATTATTAAGTATCGCGTTGTTTTTTTAAATGTAATCTTTAGTAATGTATATCATTTATTTCCTTTGTTTCTTCTATGGGTAATAGATATCGATACAGATTTTGACTTTCAAAAGCGCCCTTGGCCTATTTGCAGAATAAATGTTTTGATTTTAATTTGATTTTTTGTGTAGGCGCTCTGCTCGTACGCGCTTTCCCTTTCATACAGTTTTTGGCGTATTTATTCGCTACATTGGCAGTGAATGTGTTACCTAACTAAAATTCATAATTTGACAGGTAAAGGACAATCAGTATGGGACCACCACTTCCACAATGACCCTGAACAGGGCTCCGCCCCTGGTGACGTGGCCAGCGACTCGTACCACAACTACAAGCGCGATGTGGAGATGCTGCGAGAGCTGGGGGTGGACTTCTACAGGTTCTCTGTGTCCTGGCCGAGGGTACTGCCTGGGGGTAACACCGGCACATATACATGATGCATGATTAAATAGTATTCACTCACTGGCCTTCCACCACCTCTCCAATCACTCGTTAAGACTCCATTAATTCGCTCAACACAATTACTCACCACACTCACTCGGTCACTTGACACAAGCACTCAGTCTCACACTCAATAACTAACCACACTCACTGACTCGCTCACTATACACAATCACTCGCTCATACTCATTCGATCACCACACTCACTTGCTCACTACACTCACTCACTCACCACACTTACCACGCCCACTCAACACACTCACACACTACCCCGTTTGACCCTTGTGCTTATTTACACTTCATCCATTGTGGTATTTGTGATTTTGCACTATACACTCCGCCCCTGGTGTCGTGGCCAGCGACTCGTACCACAACTACAAACGGGATGTGAGATGCTGCGAGAGCTTGGGGTGAACTTCTACTGCTTCTCTGTGTCCTGGCCGAGGGTGCTTGCTGGAGGTAAGACCACACATATACACAATACATGATTAAATAATATTCACTCACTACACTCACTAAAACACTCAACATTTAAATCATTTAATTCTCCTCCGCCTCTCCAATCACTATTTACTCAACACAAACGCTCAGTCTCAGACTCACTCACTCACCACAATCGCTCACTAACTCATTCACCACTCATCCCAATAGATTTAAAACGATTGGCTCAAATGCGTAGCTCGTATCCACGCCTAAGCAAACGATGGGTTAAAGCAATAAGGCATATGTGCGGCCAGTAGCTTGCAACCAACTGACCTATCGGAACCGTTGGTCGGTTCAACCATGGCCTCCCAACTAGAACAACGTATAATTGATACTAAAAAGAACTCATAGATGGCGACACAGGTACCGAGCGAAACATTTGAACCAGTAATCGTGAAGATAGAATGATTTTTACACCTTAATAAATTCAACGTACCTTAATTATATCACAATCATACTTCCGCACATACAATAAAGGTATATTTTATAAGTTTAGTAAATGCAATAAAATTGATACTAAATCCATGTAACTCGTACTATACGAGTGAGCTTTCAAGCTTGCTACGTATTATTGGGTACTGTCACTAGATGGCGCCATCACGGGTCGCGAAAGTTCTATGGAACCACAGGCTCTAAGCATTTGGTTATGTATATTTTTGTGTGATATTGTCTCTAAAATACTACTTTTGTATCGAAAAAATCAAAAATACTCTATTTGTTGCCCGGGAAGTCAACGCCATCTGGTGATATCTCAATGTATTACATCATAGCCGTGGTAGCTCGGATACTGCATCTACTGGTGTAGCTACGGGACTAAAATTGTATACAGAATTGCCTACATTAGGACGGTACGCTTTTGCTCTATGAGATTGGGTATCTGTACTTGTATTCTTTAATCTGTGGTTCAACGAATCTTTCCTCTCCTCTTATTACGCCTTGGTGACATCTACCTCGAAAACTCAGGCTTCTTAAATGGAACAAACATCTCAAGCAACCTTAAAATTTCTAATTTAGTATGTATTTTTGTTTTTTTAGGTTTCAGTAACATAAAAAATGAGGCAGGCCTCCAATACTACGACAACTTAATAGACGAGCTTCTAAAGTACAACATACAGCCGATGGTAACATTGTACCACTTCGACTTACCAGTGGTACTGCAACACTTGGGTGGTTGGGCCAACCCCCACTCTGCCGAGTGGTTTGAGGATTATGCTAGGGTGGTTTTTGATAGATATGCCAGTAAGGTGAGCATAGTTTAGTGTTTTATATTAGCATAGTTAGGTTGTATCCTAAAGGAGCCTGGGTCCGCTTTGGCACCTAGGCACGCGTAGGCACAAAATTAAGTTCCTTACGATGTATTCCTTCACCAAAAACCTATATATCAAGTGATATTTAACACATAAGTTTTTATACTGTAACAAGTATGCAAACAAGCGGAAATATCGTAGCCCGTCAACGCTTGCTCCAGTGGCGAATATTTTGGGCTGATATTAGAAATGAACTGCCCTCGCGGCTCCGTATTACAGCCTATGGCCTTAGGCTACGGTGTCTACCTGCCATCAGGCAGACTGTATGCTAGTTTGCCACCGATTAAAAAAAAAAGATTATTTCAATTTCAACTCGGACTCAGTCCGGGGCCTACGCGACGTTTATCATCATCATATCAGCCGAAAGACGTCCACTGCTGGACATAGGCCTCCCCCAAAGAGTGTCACAAGGACCGGTCCTGCGCCACCCGCATCCAGCGGACTCCCGCGACCTTTGCCAGGTCATCAGTCCACCTTGTGGGGGGCCTTCCCACGCAATACATAGTATAGGTACGTTTATAAATAAGAGCAACATGAGTGAGTGTGGTGATCGAATGAGTATGAGTGATTGTGTATAGTGAGCGAGTGAGTGAGTCAGTGAGTGTGGTAAGTGAGTTAGTGTGAGACTGAGTGATCGTGTCAAGTGAGCGTGTGAGTGTGCATTAAATGTAGTTTCACTGTTTTAGGTGAAATACTGGATAACAGTGAACCAACCGAACTCGGTCTGCGAGGTGGGAAACTTTGAGAACCATCTGCACCCCGGTACGAGAGGTGTCATGGACTATCTGTGCGCTAAACACGTGCTGTTAGCTCATGCTAGAGCTTACAGGCTTTATGGGAAGCAGTATAAGAAGCAATATGGCGGTAAGTATCTTCACAATAACATGTAGGGCAGGGTTTCTTAAAGTTGGTCGATGGACCCCTTAGGAGTCCGTGACATGATTGCTAGGGGTACACGGCCACTTCGTACACATGCGATTTTTTTTAAAACTTTCTTCAACAGAGGTCCGCGGTATTTTTGAAATTCTGAAAGTGGTTCATGCCTAACAAAAGTTTAAGAACCTCTGATGTAGGGGCTTTGAGACTGATTTGATTTTCAATCAATAATAGGGGTGTAGACAATGTAGTCAAATGGAGAAAAAACAACGCAAGAGATTAAATAATCACAAAGTCATGTGTCCAAAGTTTTAAGAGCGGGGATGTTCCGTCTCTTTCCCGCAAAACGCACCTTCATATGAGACGACTAGCTTCTGCCCGCGACTCCGTCCGCGTGGAACTCGTTTATATCGCAGCTCCATACAAACTTTTACCCCCCCCCATTTCACCCCGTTAGGGGATGATTACGGGGATAAAAACTATCCTATGTTACTCTCCATCCCTTCAACTATCTCCACTTAAAAAAATCACGTCAATTCGTCGCTCCGTTTTGCCGTGAAAGACGGACAAACATACAAACAAACAAACACATACACTTTCGCATTTATAATATTAGTATGGATATGGTTTGTCACTTTACTATGACGCTCGCAGATCGTGACGTCACGATCTGCTAGCGTTTTCTCTGTAACAAGCAACATTAAAACGCTTCGTAATTCTTTGTGATATTTAAACGGGATTTTAGTCATTTTAGGCATATTTTTTTGCCTTCTTTCTTTTGAAGTTATAATACGTTTTGAGTCTACACCACTATTGAATAATTTGTTGACGCGAGCATGATTCGAGCTGACGACCTTCTGGAATACTCAGTGAGTTGCTGTAAATCTGTAAAAAATCTGGTAAATTGTATAGGTAATGAATATTTCAATCAGTTCTCTATTACAACTCCTTACGGTTAAATGAATAAGGGGTAAGTCTTCATGGCATGCCGCTGCACACATGCGTAAAGAAAGAAAGAAAGAAAGAAAGAAAGAAAGAAGACATTTATTCACTACGCAAAAGCCACACACATTATGTGTAAATTGTATTGTATTTGTACTCCCTTTGTCTCTGTGTGTCTTTTGCGTAGTGAATAAATGTCTTCTTTCTTTCTTTCTTTCTTTCTTTACGCATGTGTGCAGTGGCATGCCTTGAAGACTTGCCGCTTATTCATTTAACCTAAAATGCTTCTGATCAGCGAACCAAAAAACCATAGAAGTCTAAGTAGCGCCGCAAAATGGCCCCACAGAATGGGAGCCATGCGGGGTTGGGGGCGGGGTATCAAAACGATGCCAGGCAGTCGTTTAGTTCGAACATGCGCATACCGGGTTTTAGGCACGTGTTTGGGTAGAAATTTGTAAGGAGATCGCATTCTATGGTTCTTTCTTTAACTTGAAATTTGCGTCAGCAGACGTTACTAATAAAACCGGCCAAGTGCGAGTTGGACTCGCGCGCGAAGGGTTCCGTACCATGATCTATAAAAATGGCAAAAACACACGTTGATCCATGAATTTTTATTCATCAACATCAGGTAGGCAGACAGTATGGCCGATTGTCACCATCCATCGTGGAATAATAAAGATAACTTTATTTCAGGCTCTGTCGGAATATCGATCTCGGTTAATTGGGTGGACCCTCTCACGAACAGCACCGACGATGTGGCGGCCGCTGAAACTTACAGGGACTTCTCGGTAATTATTAAATACCACTCTTCACTTGATTTCTTTAAGGCGGTGCATTGGAAATTATCGCGCGCTTTGAAACGCCGTTCTGACTAAATTAAGAAACAATAAGGTCTGATTTTCAGATATACGATTCTTGACTATATGATTGTTCATATGATTTTATGGATACATGATTGCTTAAAATTTCTTCAATATAAAAAAAAATCCAAAGTTGGGTCCGTATTTTCCTTTTTTTACTCAGCCTACTCAAACGATACATTATTTTACGACACAATCAAGTAAATACTATAATATTTTATCTCATCTAAAATCTCACTTTATGAAATTTGAATAAACCTTCACTTAGGTATTTATCGAAATTTGTCCAAAACAGCGATTCCCGAAGAGTGTTACTGATAGATTTGGAAGATAATAAGAGTTGAAATAAAACGTGAACGTAAAGCACAAACGTATTTTTGTATGGAAGTAAACAAACATGTCACATATAGTTGCTATGACAATAACCTAATAAGAAGGTTGCGTTCTTAATGTCCAACAGTTACATCTCTTTTTCTCGTGGGCGGAAGGCATCAGCGTGTCCCTGTCTAGGGGGCGTGTACGACTCAAATCAAGGCATCCCCTTAACCCATAGTGTCGAACACGATTACTCGGATGAATCGCGACGAGTGGCTGTGATCGAATGTTTCTCGTCACCAACACGATTTGAGTTTCCTGGGTAGTGGAGTAGTCGAGATGCTAAAGTTAAAGGTCATATGAAAGTATTATCTTATGTTACGTTTGTGATGTTGTGAAGGGACGCCTGGCCGGAAGCAGGCGGGCTGTCGATCGGTTTTTGCGTTCATTCAGCCCCATTCCCTAGGGTTGGAGCCTCAGGTTACTGCCCCGGCGGCGTTCCCACTTCAAACTCTTCCATTCTTCTCGTTTTCCTGCAGAACAGAAGGACATCTTTAAGGCTGACATCCCTCAATGCACTCTCCTCTAACACATATGTCACGTTTAATATACAGTATGGAATATACCTGAACCCGATCTGGTCGAAATCCGGAGGCTTCCCCGGGCTGGTGAAAGACAGAGTAGCCACGAGGAGCAAGGAACAGGGTTTCGTCCGGTCCAGGCTACCAGCACTCTCCAAGGACGAGATTACGCTTATCAAAGGTAAAAAACTATAATCCATTTCAGATTGGGAGAGTCCGGTGTCACCTTAAAACAGTTTATGTCATTAAACGTCGGCATTAAATGGCGTAAACTGTACTAAGATGACAGCTGTCAGCGGACTCTTCCAATCTGAAATCCATATCCATACTAACATTATAAATGTGAAAGTGTGTCTGTCTGTCTGTCTGTCTATTTCCTCTTCACGCTTAAACCGCTGAACCTAATTGAATGAAGGAATGTATATATTACAAGCTTTTATTTAGTTTCTGTCCCGTTGTCTGTCTGTCTATCTGTCTGTATTCAAATCTTGCAAGTTAAATTTGACCCACTTCCCGGTGACCGATTGAGCTGAAATTTTGGGTATAAGTATAGTTTGGATGACAATTCAATATTATGGTACCATCGAGCTGATCTGATGATGGAGCCGGAAGGTGGCCAACTGGCCACGGGAATTCAGCACTTAACCGACGTAACCCCGTTGAGTTTGGGCTCGTTAGAATCGTTCGAAATATTAATCGAATTATTATTTGCTTACTTGTAGCGATTATGGTATTAGTATAGTATAGTCAACAAATATCTGCATGACATTCTGTATAATTATTTCCAGGCTCGGCAGACTTCCTAGGTCTGAACCATTACACAACCTTCCTCGCTTCTCCGTCGAGGAAACGACACCCTTCTCCCTCTTTCGCTGATGACGTCAGCACCGACTTGAGCACCCGCGGGGAGTGGGTGCAGTCTCACAGCACTTGGTTGAAGGTAGGTCCTAAACACACCAAATACATAGACATTATATGACCAGTTTCAAAATGAAAATGAATTTTATTTTTTCACAAGTTGTCGCTATCGCTCCGAGGGTTACCCTTGTTTGGCCGACAAACGTTTCATCCACACATAACGAAAACACCCCCGTACTGGCACATCCAACATATCTGTGTCCGTCTGTGACATCTTAGCTCCCGGTACAGCAACTTTGAGTGAAGCTTTTTTAAAATCGAAAGTGGTCTGTCAAGATGGTTCTTAGCTATTTTATTGTGTCGGGGTGTTTCAAATCGTATTTTTGTTGACAGAGTGCTCCATACGGGCTGTATAAAGCCTGCTTATATCTGAACAAACAGTATGACTACCCTAAAGTCTTCATCACGGAGAACGGCTGGTCCACCGACAGTGGATTACAGGTGAGACCAGCGAACGAAACAACCATGGAATGCGAGCTCCTTACAAATTTCTACCCAAACACGTGCCTAAAACCCGGTATGCGCGTGTTCGAACTAAACGGCTGCCTGGCATCGTTTTGACATGCCGCCTGCATAATGGTATGTGGGGCACTAATTAGACTTCTATGGTTTTTTCGTTCGCTGGGTGAGACAGACTTACACACATCGGTCACATTCATGAAAGAAAAGATGATTAACGAGATAAAAACCGGTCTAATGCGAGTCCAGACCCCGTATCATGGTCGGCCTTGATGTTGATGTTGTGAAGGGACGCCTGGCCGGAAGCAGGCGGGCTGTCGATCGGTTTTTGCGTTCATTCAGCCCCATTCCCTAGGGTTGGAGCCTCAGGTTACTGCCCCGGCGGCGTTCCCACTTCAAACTCTTCCATTCTTCTCGTTTTCCTGCAGAACAGAAGGACATCTTTAAGGCTGACATCCCTCAATTCCCTCTCCTCTAACACATCTTTACCGAATGTATTAAACCGCGGTGCCGCGTACATAATACATTCCGCTAATACATGCTTACTAGTTTCTTCCTCCCCACAGTGTGGACAGGAAGCGTCACTGCTGATACCTATCACCTTTAAGTGTCTATTTAGAGTATTGTGACCAGTTATGATACCGGTTAGCAACCTCAGATTGTTCTTACCCAGTTTCAGCAGATACCTGGTTCTTCTGTGATCCATACCTCCTATCATCATCTTTGTCTGTCTACATCCAGATGCTTCCCTCCATTCTCTCTCTCCTTCTTGTTCTTTTAGCCTTTCTATGACCCCCTTTGTGACTTGAGCCGAGAAAGGGAGGACCGGTTCTGGGCCTATAAATTCCCTACCCGAGCCCTCCCTAGCCAGTTCATCCGCGCTCTCATTACCCGCTATCCCCTGATGTCCCGGCACCCATGCTACCGTCACACCTGGGTGTGCTCCTATCTGGTTTAGCTCCTTCT
This sequence comes from Epinotia ramella, assembly GCA_947578815.1. Classification (NCBI taxonomy): domain Eukaryota; kingdom Metazoa; phylum Arthropoda; class Insecta; order Lepidoptera; family Tortricidae; genus Epinotia; species Epinotia ramella. The sequence goes on from OX388221.1 coordinate 3,785,756, forward strand.
TACATTCTCTTACCAAGGCGGATGTTACCGTTGCCTTTCCTAGTGCCTTCAGTGCTGCCTGACTGTCCGTATAGATCACTACCCTTCCAGTCTGCTGCGCTGTCTCCTTTATTATCTGTGCGCACCTCATTATTGCGCACACCTCTGCTTGAAAAACGCTGGCATACCTCCCCAGTGGGATAGATACTTTCTCCCGCAGTTTGGGTATAACTATACCCGCTCCCGCCAACTTTGTTGATTCCCTTCTAGATCCATCCGTGAAGCAGACCGTCATTGGGTGTTCGACGTCTACTTTCCAGTTGTCTCTTTCTCCTATATGTATTTTATACTTTTTATCAAATATCTCCTGCCTCTTTATGAGGTCATTGTTGGCTATCAGCATCTGCAGCTTCGATAGCGCCTCCTCCTGTATCAGCGCGTGCCTTTTGTCCACGCAGCTTCCTCTCCATTCTCTACATGTCTTCATTCTGTACCATTGTTCCATGGCCCTTTTCTCCACTTCAATTCGCATTGTCTTCATGCCTAGCAGTATTTCCATGGCCTGTGTCGGGGTTGTTCTCATAGCCCCCGTCACCATCAGACATGCTAGTCTCTGCACCTTGTTTAGGTCTTTCTGATATTCTTTTATACGTGCTCTGTGCCACCAGACCACGGCTCCGTATAGTACCCTGGGTAGAATGATTGCCTTATAGATCCAGTTGATCATTTCGGGTCTCAGTCCCCATCTTCTTCCCACTGCCCTTTTACATTGGTATAGTGTTCTGATGGCTTTCGCCGATTGCTCCTTGATGTGGGTTTTATATCTGAGAGTGCTGTCCAGTGTCACTCCTAGATATTTCACCTCCTTTACCATCTCCAGTTCTTTCTGTTGTATCTCTATTGGTTTCATGTTCTCCTTCTTCCTCTTGTTGGTGAATAACACCAGCTTCGTCTTAGTTGGATTTAGATCCAGACCTCTCTCTCGGCACCATCCTAACACCTCTCTGAGACCTCTGTTCATTATGTCTCTTATGATGCTAAGGACCGTTCCTCGCACTAGTAGGACTCCGTCATCAGAATAGGCCTGCATATACACGCCCCCCCTGTTGACTTTCTTCACCAGTGAGTCCAATAGTAGGCACCACATTAGGGGGGATAGACAGCCACCCTGCGGAAACCCCCTTTTTGGACTTATTCTTTTAGAGACCCCTCCCAGCTCCGCTGTTATGTCCCTGTCTTTAAGCATTCTTCCTATCCATCTCGCTACCGCTCGATCGATACCTTCCCTGTCTAGACTCCCCTCTACCGCCGCAAAGGTCGCCTTGTCAAAGGCTCCCTCCACATCGAAGAAGCAGCCTAGTGCATACTGTTTTGTATCTAATGCTCTCTCCACCCTGACCGCGAGGTTATGCAGAGCGGTCTCTGTCGACTTTCCTGCCATGTATGCATGTTGGTTCCCATGTAATGCATTCTTCCGCATTCCACTTTCTCTCTTATCGATTTATCTATCATTTTTTCCAAGGTCTTTAGTATGAATGACGATAAACTTATGCTCCTGAACGATTTCACTTCTTGGTATGACTTCTTCCCTGGTTTTGGTAGAAATACCACCCTCACTTGTCTCCATACTTTCGGAATATAGCCCAAAGCTATGCTCGCCCTGTATAGTCGTGCTAGGTTCTCCTTTATGTGTACATAGCCTTTCTGCATTAGCACCGGTAATATACCGTCTGGTCCCGCTGCCTTGAAGGGAGCAAAGGATTTGATCGCCCACTCCAACATCTCCTCCTTCACCACCTTTTCTGCAGCTCCCCAGTCCGATATACCCGGCTCCGCCTCTTCTTCTGTTTCTGCTTCTTCCTCACAATCCGGAAAATGAGATCTTAGCATGGTTCCAAGGATCTCACCCGGGTCTGTGATTAGATCTCCCTCCACTTTAAGACTGCCCAGTTGGCACGTTCGCTCTCCCGCAAGCAGTTTCACTACCCGTGCCCCCTCAGTATAGCCTCGTATGTCTTCCGTAAATCTTCTCCAGCTGTTGCGGCTGGCCTTCTCTCTTTGTCGGGTGTACTCATTCCTTACCTCTCTGTATGCGTCCCAGCTTACGGAGTTATCCTTCTCTAGGGCAACCCTCATTGCTCGGCGCGTCCTCTTTCTCAACTTACTCAGCTCTTTATTCCACCATGGCTGCCCCTTCCCTGTTTGTATCAGTCTCTCGGGGCATGCCTTGTGATAGGCTGTCATGATGTTTTCTTTCAGTTTCAGTGCCCCTGTTTCCAGGTCTTCTTTCTTTTCATATCTCTCTTCCGAGTTAACTAGCTTTGCTAGTTCCTCGTCGTACTTCGTCCAGTCTGTTTTGCGTGGGTTTCTTACTTTTACCTTCTCCGTGCACCTCTCGATTCTGAAGAGTATTCTGCGGTGGTCAGACATGCTGTCCTCCTCATCCACCCTCCATCCCATTAGTGTGTCACAGATTTCTCTTGATGCCAAAGTTATATCAAGTACCTCTCTTCTGATCCTGTTCACAAACGTCGGCGTGCTACCTGTGTTTATGATTTCCAGATCATTGCTAGTAATAAATTCTAGTAGCGATTCTCCCCTACAGTTGGTGTTGGTGCTCCCCCACACCTCATGGTGTGCGTTCGCATCACAGCCTACTATAAGTGGAATTCTCTTACCTTTATATCTCAGTACCATCTCTTCCAGCTCTCTGGTAGGCGCCTCTCCTTCCCCTGGTAGGTAGCAGGATGCCAGCGCCACCTTGTGTCTTCTCCCATCTTTGGCAGTGAAGTAGGTCTCCACCACAATAAGGTCTCTGTAACATATGGTCATGACACATCCCATATTTCTGATGTTATTGCTTGTATATATGCATGCTCTAGGAGGAAGCTCACCATTCCTTTCGTAGTGGAGAGCACCCCCCAGATGTCCCAGGCCTGCCACCTGGTTCCTCCATGCATATGGTTCTTGTAGCAGCGCAATTTCAACTTTGTTCCTCGCAACGTACTGCCCCAGCTCGGACATGGCATTTTTGCAGTGTTGGAGGTTTACTTGGCATATATTTGTGTGTGTGTTTGTGTGTTTATGTTTGTGTAGTTTTATTTGTGTGTCCATTGTGTAGTTACATGTGTAGTGTACCTGTCCCCGCAGCGTTACTCGGAGAGTTCACTGCCGCCGACATCCATACCAGCCGTCTCCTCCGTATGGATGTCGTCCGGTTCTGCACTCTCCTGCTCCACTGCGGGCTCTTCCTTTTTGGGCTTCATCTCGAGTGGGTTCACCCGCAGAATCCGCACTCTTACACTGGTGGCCGAGAAGTCCATCACTTTCGTCCTCTCCTCGCCCCAGCTCTCCTCTACCCCTTCTGGCACAACGAATGTCAGCCGGGTTCCTAACTCAAGTGCTTCTCTCCCTGCAGCCTTCCACTCCAGGATCTTCAGTTCCGGGCGATCCGGATTCTGAGCGTAAAGGAACTCCTTCACGTACTCAGTATCCGTATCCCCCGGAATCCACACTTGTACCCTCGTCTGCTCCAGCTTCCGCACGGTGATCCGATGGCCATCCAGCTCGCCGAAGTCCTGACCTAGCAGCCACTCCCTCGTCTCCGTCGTTTTTGGTGTCACAAGGAAGAATCCTTCCGACACCAACCCCGACGTAGCAAATCTCGGAGCTACTAAGCCAGGCTCCCCCCTCACCACTCGCAGGACAACCACCTCGATCAGCTGCGTCAGCTTCTTCCTGATGAGCTTCGCTAATGCCTCATCCACCGAAGCGCCATCCTCTCGGCCCACAGCTACAGCCAGACCTCGGTTCGCCTTCGCGATCTCCCGAGGTCCCTCTGCAACCACTTTGCCTTTATTCTGGCGCTTCGCTGGAGGACGCTCCGAACGACCCTCATCAGTGCTCTGCCTCTTAATCTTGAGGCCGCGTTTGCTCGGGCCGGGCTCGACCTCCACCGCAGACGCTAACCCGGCGAGGTCGCTCCCGTTCCCAGCAATCGTTGCCTTCCTTCTCAGTAGCTTGGCCTTGCGTTTTTGGGCCTTGCTCTCATACTTGTGAAAAACTTCATTCACCACCGGTGTGTCCTCCCTCACGGTTTTCTCCTTCGGTGGCGTCTTCAGAAGTTTCTCCTCGTCTCCAAGTGACAGGCCCCCAAGTTGTACCTGGACATCTGGAGTTCCCTGCCTCTTCGCTCTATCAGACGGCTCCCCTCGCCCCTTCGAGCTCGGGTAACCCCCCTCTGCTTTGTGCTCGGTCGGAGGGACGCCCGAAGGCCCCCCCTCCCTCGCTAATCCCCTTTCGGGTTGCTTTTCCGCTTGCGCGGTAGGTTTAGGTTTGTTTTCTGTGTATTTATTAAATTTCTCCATCTTGACTAGTTTTTATGGGAAGATAAAAATAGAGTGGCAGCAGTGCTCCCTTACTACCCCCCAGCAACATTGACCCCTACGCAGTGGCGCCACCCCCCTGCGCATAGTCGTAAACGACAGCGATTGTGCGGAGTGAGCTTGCAGGCATGAGATAACAGCCCCTGTGTTGCTTAATTGTGTCGGGAATCAGTGCGCATACGTCTACCCCAAGACAGTCGCTCTTGACCATCCGGGGCAGACTACGCACATCACTTTCCCTCCACTTCAGAGTCCGGGTCAGAGCAGATGTCCGTTCACTCCAAGGGCGTCGCTATGTGACACCCCAGAGCTCCCTTCTTCCCGCCCTTCCCCTTCCTCCAAACACACCACAGGTCCTGTCATCCCTCCCCTCGTCCGCTTGCAAGCCCAATCCGCACCACCCCCCGCTGCCCACAGCCGGCTGTGAGGGCCCTCGGCACGTCCTCCCACCTTGACCCTGGGGGTTTGGGGCGTGTTGCCATGAAGGAAGGAAACCCTAGACGACAACACGACCTATGCACTCCTCTTTTACCCGGGCTTGTGACCGGCTCCTGGCAGACCACAGATGATCTACCAGCAGGCAGAGTTCATGGTCGGCCTTATCACGCGATAAGTGACAAGATAGGAGCGTCGTCTCGTTCTATCGAACGGTGTCAGCCAGTGACGGACGCTCCATCCTGTCACTTATCGTGTGATAAGGCCGACCATGATACGGGGTCAGAAAGCGGTCAAGAAAGGATAGTAAATTGTGTCTCAAGGGAGAAAAAAAAATATTTACGGCGAGGGCGGTAAATTGAATCTTGACCGTAACGAGGGATTCAAATGTTTACGCCCGAAAAGGAAATAATTTTAACATTCTGTACTTATATTCAGGACACAAGTCGCTCGGAGTACATCCAACAGTACCTCAAGGCGCTGTTGTACGCCATCGAGGACGGCACGGACGCGCTAGGGTACACGCACTGGAGTCTCATGGACAATGTCGAGTGGTTGGCCGGCACTGGGTAAGACTGTTGCACAGGACACAAGTCGGTCGGGGTACACCTACAGTATCTCAAGGAGCTGTTGTTCGCTATCGAAGACGGCACGGACGCGCTAGGGTACACGCACTGGCGTCTCATGGGCAATGAGTGGTCGGCTGGCACTGGGTAAGACTATTGCACAGGACACAAGCCGCTCGGTGTACACCTACAGTACCTCAAGGCGCTGTTGTTCGTTATCGAAGACGGCACGGACGCGCTAGGGTACACGCACTGGAGCCTCATGCACAATGTCGAGTGGTCGGCTGGCACTGGGTAAGACTGTTGCACAGGACACAAGCCGCTCGGTGTACTCCTACAGTACCTCAAGGCGCTGTTGTTCGTTATCGAAGATGGCACGGACGCGCTAGGGTACACGCACTGGAGCCTCATGCACAATGCCGAGTGGTCGTCTGGCACTGGGTAAGACTGTTGCACAGGACACAATCCGCTCGGTGTACACCTACAGTACCTCAAGGCGCTGTTGTTCGTTATCGAAGACGGCACGGACGCGCTAGGGTACACGCACTGGAGTCTCGTGGACAATGTCGAGTGGTCGGCTGGCACTGGGTAAGACTGTTGCACAGGACACAAGCCGCTCGGTGTGAACCTACAGTACCTCAAGGCGCTGTTGTTCGCTATCGAAGACGGCACGGACGCGCTAGGGAGTGGATGGCCGACACTGGGTAAGAAATAACTATATTATACAATTGGTAAAATAAAGGCGGGTAGTGGACTTTTCTCGGGGGTTATCGAAATGAAATATAAATATTGTGCACCCATATAGTCGTTGACAACTTGCTGGGACGACAGCCATCTGCGACCATGACCGGTGCAACACGTGTCTAAAGGTCAGAAATAAGAGTAAATAAATATCGCGTTAGACCCTTGAAAACAACTCGTGGGATGATGTTCACTGGAATATCAACCATCTTTCTGTTTCGATATAGAACACACCAGATTATGACTATGAAGTCGATTGCTGAAAAATTGAAAAAAAAAAAAATATAAATTCTATATAATATAAACGTAAAAGTCCTGTCTGACTGACTGACATAAATCAACGCCCAGCCCAAACCTGATTTAGTAGATTAGATTTAGTATACCCATTAAGAAGAGATTTAAAAAAACTCTACCCTCAACCCCCTTGAAAAGGTGTTGAAAGTTTGTATGGGGATGTAGTAAAATTTTATAATAACTTTGTGTATGGACTCCTTATTACAATAAGAGAAAAGTAATTTTAGGGTTTTGGAAAAACCTACCTCTAACCTACCTTAAACAGGGGTGCAAAGTTTGTATGGAGGAAACTCTTTTTTTGAGCTACCAAAAAGTACCAATAATTTCAATCCCGGGGAATGACATAGGATAGCTTTTATCCCGGAAATCATCCCCTGGGGGGGTGAAATGGGGGATGAAAGTTTGTATGGAGCTTCAATATAAACGAGCTTCACGCGGACGGAGTTGCGGGCAGAAGCTAGTATGTGTATAAAGCGCGAGTGTTTCAAGTGTTATAAGAATTAATTATTAATAATAATCGTGGATAGTATAATGGTGATGGTAATGACGCTTGTGATAATGATAGTAATGATAATAGCGAATAAGTTGGGATAGTGAAGATTAAGAAGATTATCATATTTTTTTAATTTTATTTTTTTAATGTGTATTATTGTTTGAATTATTTAATTTTTCCTGTTAAATCTAACTTTATCATAATTTATTGTTCGTAATATACTGAATTATTATATTGATACTAGTCCCATTATTATGTTACGATATTGCAATGCCCTCACAGGGTTGTGTTAGAACTTGTTACTATTTTTAAGACCTTAAATTGTATACATAAAGCAATGAATAAATGAAATCCCATAAAAAAGATTCCATGTAAAAAAGAGGCCAAGTGTCGAAACTCTTCCACCGTAAAAAGTTGTGAGATATTTCGTAGTACCACAAGTCTCAGGCATTCTTATTATTCTTTACAGTACATATGGTGCTACTTTCCCGCACTAGTGCGGAAAGAGCACTTTTCGTGCATATGTCGAAACTTTAAAGAGCCATATGTACAGTAAAACGTTGTACGATACACGTGCGAATAGGTAATTCGCAACTCGTGTCGATTTAAAACACTCCCTTCGGTCGTGTTTTAATTTATCACCACTCGTTGCGAATTTCCTATTTTCGGCACTTGTATCGTAAATAACTATTATTTGCTAGCTAAATAAAATTCTGCGACTTGGCAATCACACAACTTTACTGCATTTATCGATTTTTGCATACCTAAAACTATGTAGTAACTATTGTGTGTTTGCCAAGTCAGAAAATTTTATTTAGCTAGCAAATAAAGAATTATAAGGATGTCTGAGACTTGGTACTACGAAATATCTCACAACTTTTTACGGTAGAAGAGTTTCGAGACTTGGCCTCTTTTTTACATGGAATGTTTTTTATGGGATCTCACTTTTTTTTGTAGGTTATATTGGTTATATCCCATTCTTGATTTTTTGTCCCATTCACTGCAAATATAACTTTGTAATCAAATATGTTTATATGGGATTACAAAGTTATTTATGCAGTTGGTGTATCTAGAAAACTGGACTTAAATTGCAATGTTTTTTAGTGTACCCTTGATTTATACACTAAACACTAATTGTATTCTAAATTTGAAGCTTCTATGCCGGCTAGAAGTGCCTTAGACTTTTGATGATCGGTGAGTCAGTCAGTGAGTGACAAAATTAAGAAACTTTGACTAGTTATAAATCTTAAACCGCTGGTTCAAATCGAATGAAATTTTAAATATATCGTGTGTAGGTATACAATGCGTGCTTGGTTAATGAAAATGCAGGCTTCTAGTTTTATCCACAACGAAGTAATAGGGCGTCGAAAATGGCCTGAACTGCTTCGGGAAAAGGATGGTACGGCCGTGCCGCTGTTTCGCTCGACTTGGCGGGGGCACTGCCGTGCCCCAGATGAAGAATCACGGATACGATTAATTTAATCGTATGGCATACATTATTTTGGCCTTTTTAAAGTTTGTCACTCTTTAGTACGACCCAGGCGACACGTGCAGGGTTGTGGTAGGTAGCTCCTGCGGACGCGAGTGACAGTTGTCCCGCCTTTGTCAAGTGAGTGGGCAACTCGACTGTTAGAAGTTCTTGAGCCGCCCGAAGGCCTCTAACTCGGCTCAACGACTACTGTCATAGACATCAGCCGGGATCAACTGCTTAGCGTGCCTTCCAAAGCTGATGAAGATGATGACTGATAGAGATGGTAACGATGATACTGATGACTACTATAATTATGATGCCGCCTGTTCTGTTTCCCTGTATCTTTGCGTTTTATTTTGTAACTATATGAGGTGTGTAATAGAGAGTATTTGTATTGTATTGCATGATGCTAATGAACGTGATTCTATACACACCCCTTGCAGTGAACGGTTCGGTCTCTACGAAGTGGACTTCGATTCACCGCTCCGGACTCGCACGGCGCGCCAGTCCGCGCTCGCCTACAAGAGGGTCATACAAACCAGGGTCGTAGAGGAAGGCTGGAAGCCTGAGGACTTGAACATTGGCATTAGCAAGGAGAGGAGTGAATTGTAAATTAATGGGTAAATCTAAGTTATTTACAGTAGTACCGCAAATATAAGTTACAACGATGTACCTGCGCAGAAAGAATTTTTTGAAAACATTTTAACCAATCATAAGGCAGCGCGTTTGCGCAGGTAACATCTTCAACGCATATTGGCCAAAATTCTGCGCGCGACGCCGGCAGCTCCGGCGCCCGCCATTTTGTCTGGCGCCATGAGCGGGAAAGCACGAGTTAACCTGGCATTGCATATTGTATCTTACGTAGTTTTTATTGAAATGGGCATTCGTTCGATTTCATTCGGTACTTGTCAGCACTCGACGGCGTGGACGAAGATTGCCGATGTAACTTATGTTTGTGGTACCTACTACTGTACGCCTAGGTCGCTTTTTAAAACGGCAATTTTTGCGGGTAAAATCCACCAAATGTGGAGTTTTTTTGTCAAGTTGTCCCTTTTTAACCGAAAAACACGGATGAGGTTCTCAAATCGACGCGTATAATTTTTTTATGTATGACCACGCGTAACTTTTTACAGAGTAGTCCGATTTTGATAATTATTTTTTATTGGAAAGGGTAACCCAGTTGATCCCATATACATAAAAAAAAAACCCCAAGTGAATGAAAACAGGGTATGATTGATTGTTTACTCACTGATTGTAATGTATGGCCAGAATCTAACTATGAACAAACTAGTAATTAGCGAAAACATAAAATAAATCATCATCCTTGAGAGGAGGCCTGTGCCCAGCAGTGGGACGTATATAGGCTGTTTGTTTTTAAATAATATAAATGAACCATACCCTATCACTAAAAAGTAAGAAATAAAACTTTTTTTTTTAAATGGAACCACATTCCAAAAACCAACCCACTGAAAAACACAAAATATTTTTTATATACAGAGTGTACCAGAAATGGGGTGTGAACCGATCAAAGGCATAACAGGTATCCTGTTCTGATAAGATACACCCGACTGGGGTGACCTGCTCAATACAAATGTAAAAAAAATCGCCTCAAAAAAAAAGTTTGTATACCCCATCCCTATCCTTATCCAGTCCCTACCCCCTCTCTATTATCTGGGTATTTACTTAGTTTTTGAAGGTGATTCCTTTTTTTTTAAGTTTTATTTGTATGGACCACCATCTTCTAGGCACGTTAGAAGTCCGCGTTGTAACATTTTTTCTAAGAGACTCTGTAATTTTGTCTCCTGGGTAACCGGACAGGATAACAACAATACATAGTTGATTGACCCATTTGCGTTGCCGCGGACTCCGTCTCTTTCTAAATGTTCTAATTAGAAAGAGACTGATGTCTATCTCGCCGCGACACAATTTTTTTATTAAATCGAACGTGATGTTAAAGCATTATACTAGATATAAGGTTTTACTGTACATTGTATTTACACGATATCATTTTATTTATATCTGTACTAAAAATTAACATTCTAAAGGTAATAAAGGCTGTGGTAAATTAATGTGTTTTCTTATTTTTCTAATATGAGCCCGGCATAAATATCTATACAAGCTCTCATTGCCTTATAACAAAGACGAGTAGTTCATTTTGACCGCTTCGTACGCGTAGTTTCAGCTGCTAACAAACGCCAACACAGTTAACTGACCATCCTGTTTTTATATTGAACCTTATTACAATGCTCATAAAGTGCACGGATGGGCAGTTAACTGTGTTGGTGATGGTACCGACATTCTTATTACGTAGAATACATCGCCATCTATAATTTACGCTTAGAACTACTTGAAAATGCAGTTGTAACAAGGAGCTAACGGTAAGCGTCTTATAATTAGTTCGCTACTGCACAGTAGATGGCGTTATATTGAGATTTATTGTACCGCTACTGCTCGAGAGATGGCGCTAGTAAATAAAAAGCTAGCATCAGAGTCGCGGCGTTAGCAGTCCCTTATTTTAACATTTTTTTCAAGTAACTGTAATTTGGTCTTCTGGCTAACAGGGCAGAATAAATGAATAATAAATAAATATTTGGGGACTATCTTACGCAAATCGACCTATCCCCAAACTAAGCAAAGCTTGTACAATATGGGTAGGTACTACACGGCGATATACATTTATAGATAAATAAATACTTAAATACATAAACATCCATGACTCAGGAAAAAATATTCATGCTCTTCACACAAATAAATGCCCTTACTGGGATACGAACCCGGGACCTCCGGCTTCGTAGGCACGGCCATCACCAACTAGGCTACAGAGGTCGTCTAATAACAACAAGAAATAGTTGATTGACCCAGATACACTATTAGTCACCGCCATTGACCCATTTAACAACGCTACTGATAACACAGGTCAGTTGTTGAGACTGTTGAGAGGAAAACAAATTAGTAATTTTTCAATACAAACGTTGTCGACCACTGTCCCATGTTTTTATAGGGTATCTATTGGTATTTATTTCCAATAAAATGGGTTTGTCTTTTTTGATATTGGTTCTTATTTTTATAAGTGCTAGGTGGCTTCAAACTATGCTTAAAACGGTCCATTTAAATAGGCCGCAATTCACAACATTTCATATTTTTGAGCCCTAAATTTTATTGGTTCTGTGTATTTGGTTTAAAAAGACAAATACGCTGATAGTTTATTTATTTCTCTAGGGTTCGTATTCAATTTGTTATTAATTTTTCAATATTTACTTATTCTAAAAGGGCGTAACTCCAATTCTACGCAGGAATAGCCTTTACCTTAGTCTTACCACGATCGAAAAAAAAAGTGATCTGACATTGACAATGACATCTGACTTTGCCATTGTCACTGGAGTTGGAGTAGGTCTGTGGTGTGTTGTTTGTTTAAATTGTACTATTTGTTAAAAAGAAACGATTTTATCGACGAATTTGGCTGTGATAAGGGATACCGATACTGCATTATATAAATACGACACCTTGCATTCACACGGATCTTTGGAATTACTGCTCGACACCACTCCGCTTTATTTTTATACGGTACATGGAAGAAATGTTTGTCCGGTTTCTTCAAAGAGTCATTGTTACAACTTGGCACGACTTGGTGTACTTAGGAGTAGACACCTCGTCCATCCACGCGGGTTTCTCCATAGTAGGCAATAAATCCCTATAATATAGGATCTTTTAATTTTATTTTACTTAGGTTACAGTAGTTAACATCGATAGTAAACAATTTACGTCAATGTCAAATTCAAATTTGTGACAGCAGATTTTTTTTTTCTGTAACATAAGGCACAGGCTATCCATTAACTATGTCGTAGAATGGGTAAAATTAGACCATATTTTTAATTGTTTTTTAAATATTTTATTAAGCTATATTTTTTTTTTATAAATATAGTATAGTGCTCAGGAGGCAATATGCTTTTGAATCATATATTCATTTTGAAGTGTTTATAAAATGAAATGTTATCAATTATGAGACTATTATAAAAATCCGTTTGCAATAAGCGCAAAAATCAAAAAAATCGACGCTGAACCGATTTATAACGTAGCCGGAACAACCGGGCCTCTAAAATCTATCGCAACAACAACATCATCATCATCACATCAGCCGCAAGATGTCCACTACTGGACATAGGCCCCTAAAGAGTGCCACAATGTCCGGTCCTGCGCCACCCGCACCCGCATACAGCGGACTCCCGCGACCTGTACCAGGTCATCAGTCCACCTTGTGAGGGGTCGATATAGTCATCCGAATCGCTAAACTTGGCAGTGAGCAGGGCACACCGTAGAACATCGGTTCTTTTTGCGTTGGCCATCGCGCCGTTGGGGCGGAAAGGTTCTCGAGTAGTGACCACTTACCGGAAGGTGCAGCAGCAACAACGCTACGTCGGACAAAGTACCTAATCTATGTATTAATGTTAGTATTACAATTAAACTTAAATAACTACGTTAGTACAGTCAGCATCATATGGTTGGAAGCAGCCAAATATATCGCAACACGTCTTTATATACCCTTTTCACAAAACAAATTATTTAATCAAATATTTTTGTTTCGTGTTATTTTTAACGAGGAAGTTACCCCGATCATAAAGCCCCGGTGAAAAGGGTATAATGTACACCAGCGCCATCTCTCTCGCTAAGTCCGAAAGTACCTGATGTGGTTCGATTAGAATGGAGCGAGCGCATAGCTGGCCCGTTAGAGTGGTGCCAAGACTGTGAAACAAGTCTATAACTCGATACAGAGAGGGCGCTAGTCTTAGCGGGAATATAGTGGAAAAATATACAACTTGCGTCACTGTCCTCGTAGCTCAGTTGGTAGAGCAGTCTAACGTTAATAGAAAGGTCGCAGGTTCGAATCCTGTCGGGGGCTACAGACGAATATGGTTTATTTTTCCATTATATTCTTTCTCTGTATCATATCGTTTACGTCTTTATATAATAATAATAATAATAAGACTTATTGTCACGGCAAGTGTCTGCTAGTCTCCACCCATAACCCATTGTCCAGACCACCCACCATTCAACCCAATAACCCATGACCTTAGTTTCCATCGCAGCACAGTGTTGCACTGCAATAGTCTTTGCACCTGGCGGCGACCATCACCGGGTGTATCATGTTGTGCGCTCGGAGATGGTATCCGCCATGTGTATCCCTCGCTTTATATTATACTAGCTTCTGCCCGCGACTCCGTCCGCGTGGAACTCGTTTATATCGCAGCTCCATACAAACTTCAACCCCCCATTTCATCCCCTTAGGGGGTGTTTTCTAGGATGAAAACTATTCTATGTCCTTCCCCGGGATTCAAACTATCTCCATACCAAATTTCATCGCAATCGGTTCAGCGGTTTAAGCGTGAAGAGGTAACAGACAGACAGACAGACAGACAGACAGACACACTTTCGCATTTATAATATTAGTATGGATTAGTATGGATAGTATGGATGTTAAGATAAATAAGAGCTTGTGTAAATGATCTACTCTCTTTTCTACACAGCGTATCCTAAACAAGGCAATATTCAATAATAGCCAACATCATCTAACTCAGAGACCCTCGCGCGAACCGAAATGATCTCATATCAATTTGTGCCCTAAAGCTACATAAACATCCAAAACGCTTGTCCAAAATAAATACATAACAAAACAAATATGACAGCCATCTCAACAATACATTATCCAATTTTAACACTCATTATCTCCGGTATTTAGGGCATACTTTATAAAAGAAAAAAAAAACAACAATACAGAAAATCGGATAAAATACTATGTTTAAACAACACCGCGGGTGGTGGCGCACAATGCACAATAATTCCTTAAACTACAAGCCATTTTCTACCCTGATACCCTATCAATACAATACAATTTCGTTTAGATAAAGTTGTAAAGCCATTGAGCTTCAATGAGTCGTGTTAGCTACCTACATCATTGTGCTTTTACAAATTTTATTTTGCCGCCAATAGTAGCGCTGCCAGTGACATTTTACTTGAAAACTATTCCCTGCAAATTTTAGTTCAGGATTTCGCCACTGGCAAAGGATAAGGTGGTAGTTTAGTGTAACGCAGATCTAAAGCATTCGGTTCGGTAAGTGTTTTGCCAATCGAAAGTAGTTTTTTTTTTTCTTTTTCGTTCAAAAAACTTCAAAAGGAACCGCTGATACTTTTGAGTTTTTTCGAGTGTTTGTGCATACTTGATTTCTGAAGTAGGTCTCCCATGAAGGAATGGGGATTTCGTTTTCGTTTCAATTTAGAGTTTGCCGAATTATAGGTTCTTCTATTGATGTGCTCTTGATGGGTTGGTTACATTTAGAAGTGGTAGACTACAACCCAAAGTGTGCTTAGATCAGGCTAAACGTACTTAAGATTATTATTCTTCGGCCAAATTGGGAAAAAAGGATATTAAAGTAAGTATTAATTATAACCCGTATAGGCAAAATTAAAAAGCGGCCAAGTGCGACTCGAACTCACGCACGAAGGATTCCGTACCATTATCGGCAAAAAAACACGTTTGTTGTATGGGAACCCGGACCCCCCTTAATTTTTTTTTTTTTTGTTTTTTTTTGTTATAGCGGCAACTATCACAGATCGACAGACGGACAGACAGCGGTGTCTTAGTAATAGGGTCCCGTTTTACCCTTTGGGGACGGAACCCTAAAAATTACGTGGGTTATATTCTTCGCCCGCGTGACCAAGTGTGCATAGATACACTGCCAAAAAATACCTAGCCTAGGGTATTTTTTTTAAATAATAGGTGTATAAGTATACATTTATGCTATGAATAGGCAAGTTTTCCCAGCCGACAGGTACCTAATATTCGTAAAACATGCCTCTACTTTCAACCTATTAAAAATGAAAAATAGGAGTGACATTTCATCTCATCAAAACCGGTTAACCGGCTAAAACGCATAGCGCGCCTTTCCGAAGGCGGGTGGGGGGAAACATTAGGTGTTGGGATATAAAATATGAACGGGTGGTGTCATGGGTTTAGATTAGCTGGAGAGGTGAGGAGAGAGACTCCTTATACAGCGTAAATGGTTAAGGGGGTGCATTGAAAATTATCGCGTGCTTTGAAACGCCGTTCTGACTTGATTAAGAAACAATAAGGTCTGATTTTCAGATATATGATTCTTGACTATATGATTGTTCATCTGATTTTATGGATACATGATTGCTTAAAATTTCCTCGATAGAAAAAAAATCCAAAGTTGGGTCTGTATTTTCCTTTTTTTACTCAGCCTACTCAAACGATACATTATTTTACGACACAATCAAGTAAATACTATAGTATTTTATCTCATCTAAAATCTCACTTTATGAAATTTTAATAAACCTTCACTAAGTTAGGTATTTACCGAAATTTGTCCAAAACAGCGATTCCCGAAGAGTGTTACATCTCTTTTTCTCGTGGGCGGAAGGCATCAGCGTGTCTCTGTCTAGGGGGCGTGTACGACTCAAATCAAGGCATCCCCGTAAGGACCAAATTCTTGGTCAGTAATCAGCCTGTTTAGTCGGTAGTTAGCCATACAAACTGAAGAATTGGACAAAGTTCCCTTGTGACACAAAAATTAACCATAGAATTGTGTGGTTAATTTTCGTGTCACAACGGAAAACTTTCATAGAAAATTTAATTGAGTGATTAACTGGCAAGCTGGCCAAAAAGTTTGGTCCTTACCCAGATGTCATGCTGGCGACCCAATGTCCGATTTTGAGGGCTTGAAGTTGGTATTTACTTAATTATTAACGTCTTTGTTTGGATCTATTTATGGATTTATACTACGTCGTGTTATACTACGTCGAAAAATACACTCAGAGGCAATGAAAACGGGTCACTTCCCATGGATTACTTTACAAAGTGTCCCGTTTTCATTGCCTCTGAGGTAGCGTACCTTCATAGTTCACATTGGGAATTACACTCAGAGGCAATGAAAACGGGGGAAAGATCGCAGGCAATTCGTTCGACTTGGGTGTTTTAATTCGGATCCTTACAATACAAACTCCGGTGTAAGTCAGGGTTCCATTCTCGGCCCCTTTCTTTTCACGATAATGGTGAACGACCTTTCCAGGTGTCTCCCTACTGGTAGATCCTTATTGTATGCCGATGACATCAAAGTAGTAGTGGATATCAAGACTCCAGCAGATTGCCGGAAAATGCAGTGTAACTTGGATGCGATCCACCGGTGGAGTGTCGAAAATCGCCTGTATCTTAACGCTTCCAAGTGTTACATTATGAGTTTCACTCGATTAAAGCAGGGTGTACTCGCTAGTTATTTTATTGATAAAATACCTCTCTCTCCTTTCCATGAAAGATCTCGGCGTGGTGTTCGATCATGAACTTACGTTTCATAGCCATATGCGCTCTCTAGTTGGTGAAGATTTTAAGCGTCTGGGTTTTGTTTTCCGTAACTGCAAAGACTTCACACATGTTGGTGTCATCAAGTTACTCTATTCGGCACTTGTAAGATCCAAACTAGAGGCTAGTTCGTGCGTTTGGAATCCGCACGAGTCGACCTATGCACTAATGCTTGAAAAAGTACAGAAGTGCTTCCTGCGCTATCTTTTTAAAAAGTTGTAAGGTTATTACCCCCTGATTTACCCTACTGCTTATCTGCAGGGCACCCGATATAACTCGCTGGCAACGCGCAGATTGTTTGACCAGCTGATCACAACTCTTCGCATATTGCGTGGTCGTCTCGATTGTCCCAGCTTGCTTAGTGAGGCCTGTCGCCTCTTTGTACCTGATGGGCGTGTGCGTTTTCGAGCAGATCGGCTGCGGCTCTTCGCTGTCCCTTCCTCTCGTACGGTCGCGCATCGTAACTCTCCTGTTTGCCGCTCCCTCCCTGCATGCGCTCAACAAACGAAACGCGAAGCAACTCTCCTGTGATCTGTTTGCGGATGGCTGGACGGTTGTCGAAAGAGAGTGCTTGAAGTTGTGTGGAATGCTTATTTAGTATTTAGTGTTATTTAAAAAAAAAATAATGTGTGTCTAATGTACCCATGATTTAAAAAAAAATGTAATGACTTAGGATATTTCCTGTAATGTTACATTTTTTTTTATTTTTCGTGTCTGTAAATAAATAAATAAATCAGCCGAAAGACGTCCACTGCTGGACATAGGCTTCCCCCAAAGAGTGCCAAAGTAACCGGTCCTGCGCCACCCGCATCCAGCGGACTCCCGCAAGCTTTACCAGGTCATCAGTCAAGCTAACGGTAAATGGATTAAAAACAATTATTGTATTGTATAATGAGTAATGAGAACCAAAATAAGCTAAATTGAAAAGTTCTTGATGAAAATAAGCTCAATTGAAAGGATTTAGCTCCATTTTACTGCCGCACGCTCAACTCGCAGAACTTTGACCAGCAATTTCACGAAATATTGTTTTTTTGAGATGTGGCTGTACCTACCTACAGCAGTCCCTAGGCGACAGGGTGTACGGCATCATTCTTAATGGGCTCCCCCCATACGCCAATGACCTTCGATCTGAATCCCTTAGTTTTCTAATGTTTTTTGTAGCTTATTAGGGGACAATATTAGGGGACAATTAGGGGACAATCTTACACAAATCGACCTAGTCCCATAGTAAGCTCAATAAGGCTTGTGTTATGGGTACTAGACGACGATATATTTAATAGATAGAAATACTTAAATACATAGAAAACATCCATGACTCAGAAACAAATATTCATGCTCATCACACAAATATTTGCCCTTACCGGGATTCGAACCCAGTACCTTCAGCTTCGTAGGCAGCGTCACTACCCACTAGACTAACCGGTCGTCAAACGTATTATATAAACAACCATGGCTTTAAGCAATATAGTATCCAATATTTACTTCAAAGAAAATTGTTTTCGAGATATACCTATATGGCATCAAAGTTGAACAATTTTAGGCCAAAAAACTGGTTTTCTGGCCATAACTTTTGTGTTAATTAGTTTAAAATGAAAAACCTAGACACGTTTTTACAGACGTCATAGACGAACCCCAAATATGTAGATTTCGTATATGTTAGATCTTTCTCGTCAATAGATACGAAATAAGTGTTTTTTTAGACAATTTAAAAAAAAAACATAAAATTAAGTATTTATTTCTTTCAAAATTCGGTAGACAAAAAATGGAGATAAAAGATTGAAGAACCGATAGCCGTTTGACTTATTTTAATTCTATCTGTAAGTAGTGCATAAGTAGGAGATACGATTCAAAACTTAAAAATCGATGAAAACCTCGGGTTGCCCCTTTGTTCAACTCCTCGCCTAGTGCGAGTGGAGTGAACTGCCACGCGTTTCGCGGGTCATATAAGCCAGTGGATTGGCTACAAAACTTGTTCAACTCACCTGATTCCGGGAGGCGCGATGTTCGCTCCTCGGCCCGGTTGGTATCTGTCAAGGTTCAGTCAACTGTCAGGTCAAGTCAAGTTCAATCAAGAAGGTCTCCGGGCTGAAGAAGCAGCCGTTGTGTTCCGGGGCAGTATCGCCAACAATCCGCGGCGTCAAATCACCAACTCTTCCGATGTCACCGAAATATCCACACAAAACACTCGGACACCCGTGTGTCTTCAAAGCGAGCGATATTACACAAAACAAGGAAAATGCGTTTCCAAATTATCCAAAAACACTCGTTTTCTTTCGGGTCCGCAACCACGAGGTTATCTATTTTTTTTTTTCGCCTTGACAAAAGTGTCACTGTCAAAACCACAGACTCAAAAGAGGCGTACACACGTGAGGAGTTTAAGGGGGCGGGCAGACGGTCGGCCCGAACAATCACCCGCCTCGGAACGGCCTCTAAGCCGGTCCGCTATACTAGGGGAAGTCGCGATAGGGTTGCTACCGCTCGCTTCAGAACCGAGTCCCCAACCATGACCTCGGCAAACCGAGGGGTCCCGTCTTTACCGGGAAACAAATTAACGATGCGCCCCCGGCGCCATCGCAGTGGCGGAAGGTTAGCATCCTTAACTAGCACAAGGTCTCCAACTCTGGGGGGACTGGTTTTGTCAGTCCACTTGAGGCGCTGCTGCAAAACATGCAAATACTCTAATGACCATCTGGTCCAAAAGTTCTGAGCCATTTGTTGCAGCATCTGGTAGCGCGACAAACGACTGGAGGGTACGTCCCGGAGGGGGTGCTCCGGCAACGCTGCAAGTGGCTGACCAATCAAGAAATGGCCTGGAGAGAGCGCTTCCAGGTCATTTGGGTCGGAGCTGAGCGGACACAACGGACGGGAATTGAGGACGGCCTCAATTCTACAAAACAACGTCGCGAGTTCCTCAAAAGTCAATACAGTTTGACCGACTACCCGATACATATGGGCTTTTGCTTGCTTCACGCAAGCCTCCCAGATTCCACCCCAGTGGGGGCAGCCTGGCGGATCGAACGTCCAGGTGATACCCCGACGGGAGAGGTCTGTTCCAATATCAATCTTATTTTCAAATAAAAATTTTACAACATCTTGTAAATAACGGTCGGCACCCTTGTAATTGGTTCCACAATCTGACCGGATCAGAGATGGGAGTCCCCTACGGGATACAAATCTATCCAATGCCGCAATAAAAGCCTCCGTCGTAAGATCACCAACAAGTTCAAGATGAGCAGCCTTGGTCGACAGGCATACGAAAACGCACAAATACGCTTTTACAACCTTCGCATTTCGAAGTCGCGACGTTTTCACTAAAAAAGGTCCCGCAAAATCGGTCCCCACCCTAGAGAAGGTCCTAGCCTCGTTGACCCGATCAGGAGGAAGGTCCCCCATCTGGGGCTGCATCGTGGCTGCCTTGAGCCGAAAGCAAGGCAAGCACCGAAACACGATGCTCCGAATAACCCGTCGGCTGTTCAATATCCAAAAGTCTCGCTGCAAAATGCCCAAGAGTGCATTGCAGCTGGCATGCGAGTTCTTTATGTGGCGGTCAATCACCAACAATTCCACCAGATGCCCCTTCTTAGGCAGCAAAATGGGGTGGCGCACCGAGTACGGCAAGCTAGCGTTGCGGAGCCGTCCTCCAACCCGGAGTGTACCCGACTCGTCAATGAACGGGTTGAGGCGTGCTATCGCCTTCGGTAGCTTAGGACGTCCCTGCCGCAGGGGCTTCAATACGTCCCCAAAGTGTTCTTCCTGCACAACCCTAATCCAATGATGTAGGGCGGCATTCCGCTCTTCTGTGGCGAGAACTCTAACGCGTGACCGGTTGTCAGGGTGGCGACAATTGTGTATAAATCGCTTGACCCAGGCGGTCACTCCAACAAGCTTGTCGAGAGAGCTATACCGTTCTAGCAACCAAGCAGTGTCTGACACTGGAGCGGTCTCGACAAGGTGGACACCCAAGCCAGTGGTAGGGGTCCCAATCACACAACTGGCAGGCCAGAGTGTCTCCGGTTCCAACAACCAATCTGGTCTCCACCACAGTGAGTGGGCAACAAGCTCAGGTGCCGTGCAACCCCTGGACGCCACGTCCGCTGGGTTCAGTTCACCTGGCACGTGTCTCCAAACCAAGGCAGTCTCCGAATTCTGGATTTGCGAGACCCGGTTGGCCATAAAGACCTCCAAAGTATGGAATGACGACTGCAGCCAACACAATACAATTTGGCTATCAGTCCATGCGTAGACACTCTCCTCAAGGTTCACGGTGTCCTTCAAGGTAGAGGCCACGTGGTTCAGTAGGCGTACAAGAAGAGCCGCTCCAGATAATTCCATTTTTGGGATTGTCAAACGCGTGCGAAGGGGAGCCACCTTGCTCTTCGCCATTACCAAGTGCAAATCGACCGATCCGGCGGAGCTGACCGTCCGCAAGTAAACGGCCGCTGCATACCCTCGCTCGGAGGCGTCGCAAAACCCGTGTAGGGTTACTCGGCATTTCCCGGCCGGCAACAGCTTACGCGGCAGTTCGACCTGATTTATCTCCGGGAGCGTGGAGAAGAAAACCTCCCAATCGCTCAACAAATTTCCGGATAGTGGATCATCCCAACCCAGTTGGACCATCCACAGGCGCTGCATAAATGCCTTCGCCGTGAAGATGACCGGCGCGATCCATCCATTCGGATCGTACGTCCTGGCCACCGTGGACAGCACAAGCCGCTTCGTCCAGACCCTCGGGGAATCCAGTTCCACCCGATAGGTGAACACATCTTGGACTGGTCGATATTGCACGCCTAGGACTGATAACATGTGCGGGCTCTCAACATTTTCGAACAGGTGCGGATCCTGCTGGTGATCCTCGGGGAGGCCGGCCACCACGGCCGGTGAGTTGGACATCCATTTGCGCAATTCATATCCACCCGTCCGCAAGAGTTCCACCAGCTCATCCCGCAAAACCAAAGCCTCTTCGACACTGTTTGCCCCGGTGCACACGTCATCGACAAATAAGTCCCGTTCCAAAATGGCGGACGCTCGAGGGAACCTCAGTCTCTCTCGAGACGCCAATTCTAACAAAGTTCGAATTGAAATGTACGGACTGCTCTTCAAGCCGTATGTATTCGTATTCAGCTCGTACACCAACATCGGTTCATCAGGGCTCTCACGCCACAAGATCAGCTGATACCGACGATCATCAGGATGGATCACTGTCTGCCGAAACATCATCCGGATGTCGGCGACGAACACCACCTGATGTTTCCTAAAATTTGTGAGGATATCCGTGATATCCTTGTGCAGCTTAGGACCTGCATGCAAACACTGGTTCAATGACACCCCAGTCGAGGTGGACGCGGACCCATCAAAGACCACACGAATCTTGGACTCCGGGGATTTTAGGACCGCGTGGTGCGGCAGGAAGCAGTGCTCCACTGTACTCCAGTCCGTCCGAGCCACCGACATGTGTCCCAAACCCTCGTACTCCCTCATGAAGTCCACATACTTCTGCCGGAAGAGCGCATCTCTTCTCATTCGGCGTTCCATCGACACCAGCCGCTTCTCAGCCATCTCACGTGACGCTCCAAGAGGAGGTCGGTGGATGAGCAGAGGAAGTCGTGTTATGAACCGACCAGAGCAGAGGCGCCCAGTATTATTTTGGTAAAACCGTTCGCACTCTTCCTGCTCGGGGCTCATACGCGACGCGGTAGGTGGTTCCTCAATCTCCCAGAACCGTTGCACGGCTTCTGAAAGAGCAGTTCCAACCAGACAGCCCTCCTCAGTAGGAGGCGGTGGAGCCGCTAAAACCAAACCCATTACAGCATAGCCAAACACCGTTTCCAGTGTAACCAATCCGCCAGGCTGTAAGGTACGGTTGCCGCTCAACAGCACCCGCCCAAGAACGTCTGCACCCAGCAACACGTCAATCGGACCAGGTCTGTCAAATCCAGCATCCGCCAGAACTAATCCAGCTGTCAAACTCCGAACCTCTGGAGGCAGCTTCACCTGGGGGAGTCTCCCCACCACTTCATCCAATACTAACGCGGGAGCATTAATCCTCGCGCGTGAAGTGGGACCCGGTCCAAAGGTGAGTAAGGTCTGCCCTACCAGGTTTGACACTGTCACATTGCCTACCCCACGTATACTTTCCGGGTGGGGTTTCACAACCAAGCCCAACTGTCGCACCAACCTACTGGATACCATGCAGCCTTGCGCTCCCGTGTCAAGGAGAGAGCGCACGCAGGCTGATCCTCCGCCAGGGCCCCAAACACAAACCGAAGCCGTGGGCAATAACACGGTCTCCAAGGGCGTGGCGGTTGCTGGTGCGTGGGCGGCGTATCCCTAGCAGGGATAACGCGTTGCATCCTGTTCCGCATGGGCGGGCCGCTCGTACCGCTCGAGCGGGTCCCACTCCGGCTGGTACTGCCGTCGCGCCATGCGTGCCGCCTGCGGCCCCTGGTATGTCCTACTCCGGCCGTACGCCGGAGGTCCCGACGCCCAGCGGGGTCGCTCCACAAGCGGCGGCGACATCCGTGGCGCCTGCCGGGGTGGAGGCGTTTGCGGGCACCCGCCCGTAAGGACCCCCCGTTGGGGCACGGGTGCGTGCGAAGTAGTCGCGTAGTTTTGGAGGGGGGGGGAGGGGGGTGTTACCCGACGTCCCCACTGGTAGGCCATGGGCCCCTGGTCAGCCCGCTGCTGACTCCGAACAGGGGAGCATGACCCCTGCGCAGGGGGGGGGGGAGGTGTATCCCCACTGCGGTTCATGCATAAAATGGGGTGGTGCTTCCCACCACAGGACTTACACGCCTGCGGGTGGGCACAATCTCGCACAAAATGTGGGCCCAAGCAAACAAAGCACCATTGCCGCTGCTTAGCAATGTTGCGGCGTCCCACAACCCGCTGCGCAAGAAACTTCGGACACGCTGGCACCCGATGGCCAGGGTTCTTGCAGCATAGGCAGACTTCAGGGTCCAATGCACTGGTATTATATTGGTGAGGACCCGCTGGTTGTGGGGCCGATTTGCCCCACCCTCCCCTTTGAGGTGCAACTCTCCCCTGGGCCCGCTGGGCCCCAGGAGGCCTCGGGGGTGGAGGTAGATCCGAGGTGTCGGCCCGTCGACACTCAAGTTCCAATTGGTCGATAAGATTGGTGAAGGTCGGCAGATGCTGAGCACTTTCACCACCATACCGGTGCTCAAACCTGGCCCGTACATCAGCCGGCAGCCGGTTCAACAAAAAATTCAACAGTATGTAGGACCACTGGTCCACCGGCAAACCAAGGTTCTCTAACCCTTTGGTCGCTGTCAAAACAGGATTCAGCATTTTCAGCCGGATGTCTGAAGCCTGAGCGATCCGAGGGATATTCCAGATCTTAGTCATAAGAGTATCCGCAAGTCGCCGCACGTTCTGGTATCGGTCCCTCAGCAACGTGCGCGCGATTTCATAATTGTCGTCGGTGACCGACAAATGCGCGATCAAGTCGCGCGGCTCCCCGACGAGAGCAGACATCAGCTGCGCCAACTTCAACGCCGCTGGCAGGTCCGTCCGGGCATGCACCAAGCTATCAAAGAGGTCGATGAAGCTGGTCCACTCGTCCAGGTCTCCTCGGAAGACCGGCATCTGTATGGCTGGCAAGCGCGCTGCCAACCCTGGGTTATAGATAACTGCGTGTTTCGGAACGTCCCGGGCCGCACCATTCCGAACCCGCAGTATCTTAGAAGCCCTCTCGATAATCCTGTCCCCAAAATCCATACATTGCTCAAAGTCCCGCTCCACCTGCTCGGTCTCCGGGGTCGTCCGGCCGGGCTCCGCTAGGTAGAGTTCAACCTGGAACTCCACAGCCTTAAGACGGTCTGACACCTCCTCGTACCGGGTCAACAAAGCCTCCTCCCGGTCATTTCTGTCAACCAAAGCTGCTGCAGATGAAAACCAACGCAGTGCAGACTGGATCTTAGCCTTAGGTGTAGATCCCATTTTAAATTAATTTCCAACAATACCAGAGAAAATTAAAATTAATTTAATTAATGTGGAAATTCCAATCTCTTGGTCACCCTAGTGAATCAAAACCAAATATCAACTCAATTACAGAAATGCCTTACAATAACAACCAATATAGATTCTCAAAACGCAGTGGAAGCTCAAATTATAATCTATAATTGGCTAGTTACATCACTTGTACAATAATCTAGCTTACAACTAATATTTGTGGTAGCCTTATATTTTAGCTTATATTCTTAGCAAACTTGGCCGCTTATAGCAAACTGAATAAAACAAATGCCTTATTACCAAACAACAAGCTATGAAAGGCTTTCCAAATTACAATCAATCAAATATGTGGCTTATATTTGCCTTCAACTATTTTCCAAATTAAATTGTACCAAACACTCAAAATCACCTTCCGGAGGTTGTAATCTCACTAATTTGCACTGCAAGTACAATAATTTCGTGAAATCTACAGTACAAAACACTTGCAGTGCCACAAAATAGAGGTTTTAAATAGTTGTAGCTAAATTTG
This sequence comes from Epinotia ramella, assembly GCA_947578815.1. Taxonomy (NCBI): domain Eukaryota; kingdom Metazoa; phylum Arthropoda; class Insecta; order Lepidoptera; family Tortricidae; genus Epinotia; species Epinotia ramella. Next base: position 3,810,991 of record OX388221.1, read on the forward strand.
GTTTTAACAAATAACCTCAAAATTTTTACCCAAAAGGAAAAAACTATCAAAATTCGCGTTTTTTCTTTGTGAGGAACCACGCTCTGGGTACCAAAAATTGTTCAACTCCTCGCCTAGTGCGAGTGGAGTGAACTGCCACGCGTTTCGCGGGTCATATAAGCCAGTGGATTGGCTACAAAACTTGTTCAACTCACCTGATTCCGGGAGGCGCGATGTTCGCTCCTCGGCCCGGTTGGTATCTGTCAAGGTTCAGTCAACTGTCAGGTCAAGTCAAGTTCAATCAAGAAGGTCTCCGGGCTGAAGAAGCAGCCGTTGTGTTCCGGGGCAGTATCGCCAACAATCCGCGGCGTCAAATCACCAACTCTTCCGATGTCACCGAAATATCCACACAAAACACTCGGACACCCGTGTGTCTTCAAAGCGAGCGATATTACACAAAACAAGGAAAATGCGTTTCCAAATTATCCAAAAACACTCGTTTTCTTTCGGGTCCGCAACCACGAGGTTATCTCTTTTTTCTCCGCCTTGACAAAGTGTCACTGTCAAAACCACAGACTCAAAAGAGGCGTACACACGTGAGGAGTTTAAGGGGGCGGGCAGACGGTCGGCCCGAACACCCTTAAAACATAGTTCAGAAACTATGGCGCCCGCACGCCGCGCGCTCGTCCGTTATACCCCCGCGCGCAAGCAGGCGATGACTCACTTTCCCCTGGGCGGCCCATAAGGCATCCAGTGAGGTTATCCCTAACCTTATTTGTAGCAGGCCGCTCTGCAGGCCTAACAAGGAAAAAAAAAAGCGATAACTCAGTTAAGAGGTCGGACTATAGAAGCATGCACTCGTCTCATCTCTAAATAGCCGTCTCTTTCAGCTTAGTAAACTTTCAAGCTACACATCCTGTAAACATACTACTTAATGAGAAGCCTCCTCCACACTCTCCCGCGGTAATACAGCTTCCATCAACCGCCACAATACGGCACTACACACATACCTACACCCACACATACACACACGCCCCCCTGACAATGCCTCAAAACTTCCCCCAAGAAATCCGCTAAGTAACGCGGTTCATCATGGATATGTGAAGTTAGTCTGTTTGTGGCTGAGAGGCTGGTAATAAAATAGTTACTACTGACGCCCTCGTAGGTCAAAGAAATTAAATAAGTACCTTTTTCATGAACTGTCAGTTTATTTGTATCGGCTTTGCACGGGTACTATATTAGGTATACATATAAACCTTCCTCTTGAATCACTCTGTCTATTAAAAAAACCGCATCAAAATCCGTTGCGTAGTTTTAAAGACCTAAGCATACATAGGGACAGACAGCGGGAAGCGACTTCGTTTTATACTATCTAGTGATGTAGAAGTTAAATCAGTTAGCTTTTATGGTGCGTCAAAAATGCTCTGTTGGTATGAAGAATGCAGGGAAATAGGAACACGTGACGTCACGGATGTCCATTAAACAGAGTCCGAATCGTCTTTGTGTATTTAAAACTCATAAAAACGCAAAAATAAGTTGTCTTCCGAGTATTTTTGTGAGTTTTGTTGAGTGGAAGAATGACTTATTTTAGCGCACCTACATATGAAAAGGTTTATCCTAATTTCGCAGCACATTCCTACGACGAAACGACGATATTATAAATGCGAAATTGAACATGAAGTTAGACCATGGCAAATGACTGTCCTACCATATTAGGTTTGACTGCGTATCAATTACGCGTCTCGATTATAGTTCAATTCAATTTAGAGCCCCAATACGAAACGCGCTACTGTACCTAGTTACGATACCTACAGGTAAAGTACCTAAGAAAAGTTATCCTTGTCAAAGTCTTTACGTTATATACATAAGATTGAATTTCAACTGGCCTGTGGAAAAGGTTTTTTTCTCTATAGGTCACCTGTGCTATACCTACCTACAAATCTGCGAAAACGAATCCAATTTCACAATCAATAACTACAATTTAAATTGGTGCCCCTAAATGCGTGGACTTGGGTCAAATACTGATTTAGGCCCAGTTTTATAAAAATATGTTAGTCCAAACGTCAGTTCATTTCAGTAACTCGTTACTATTAATGACATTCGTTACTAGGTATTTTACTTCATAGGTGCATACTGTAATATGCCTGAATTGAAGAATAAATAACTTTGACTTTGGGTACTTTTTTATTGCAATGGGAAACAAACAGCTTACAATTACACTTAGGTATTATAATAATATAATATATATCATACATATTAGTGGGCAATCTTACACAAATCGACCTAGTCCCGAACTAAGCAAAGCTTGTACCTACTATGGGTACCTACTAGACGACGATAAACATACTATATAGATAAATAAATATTTAAATACAATGGAAAACATCCATGACTCAGGAACAAATATTCGTGCTCATCACACAAATAAATGCCCTTACCGGGATTCGAAACCAGGACCTCTTGTTTTGTAGGCAGGGTACTACCAACTCAAAAGCGGTCGTCAAAATATTACCTTGAAAGTTAAAGGCGGAGATGTGATATTGCAGTGACATGTTGCTGGCCTACCGCCCACAACACCCCTCAGCCCGATCCCGTCGACCTTTAACGAACACCACACAGGGGATGCATATCGACTGGTCGATTGTGTAACGTTTCGTTACTTAAATCTAAATGTAATTTTGTATGGGAAAATGGCGGTTTGAAAAAGTTACCTAACTACGGCTCTGCTCGTCTTAATCATAATGTGTTTAAATGTCAAAATTATTAGACGGTATATTTCTAAATCCCGTCCAGTATAGAGCGTCCGTCACTGGCTGACACCGTCCGATAGAACGAGACGACGCTCCTATCTTGTCACTTATCGCGTGATAAGGCCGACCATGATACGGGGTCTGTGTGGTGTCGGGTTAGAATTTCACCACCCCCTTTCTTCCCGTGTTTGGCGCAAAAGTCGACTAAGGGAGCAGGGTTGAGGTGTGTTGTGGGCGATGGGCTAGCAATGAATGTTTTCTATGCATTTAAGTACCGTCGTCTAGTAACCGCAATACAAGCCTTATTTATTTATTTAAATCAGGCAACAAAGTCCCATATTACAAATACCTAGCTAGACTAACATACATATCAATGTAAACGTATTAGAAATTACAAATTACGTAATGAGCTTGTTTAGTATTTCAACGGCCCTAGTACAAACCACAACGTGTTATTCATTAATCTTCGAAATCTATTGATATTAAATCATATAGCTAGTTTGACGGAGACGAAACCAAACGCTTTTCTGAAAGCTAGCAACACTGAGCGTGATATGGCAATCTCCGCTTTACCGCGCATCGTTATAGCTCACAATGAGCTTGCTGAGATTAAAAATTCCAAACCGAAACGCGACACGCGAATATTATTCAAACTAGACTCTAAGGGCCTGGAAACACAGCACCAGTATCATAAGACGGCGCGCGAGCTCTCTCGATTTTTCTCGCACTATCCGACTCTCTTATTAAAACACTTAGAACAAAAGGTATAGTGCGAGAAAAATCGAGAGTATGTCGCGGCCGTCTCATGATAGACGTGCTTGGAGCTTGCAGAACATCGCACCGAGCGACGGATGAATTCGAGGTGTCTCCCGAACACTAGCTACTTAGGTACCTATTTTGTCGAAGGATCTACCTAAAACACGCTAGAGCTTACAATGGGGCTATTTCTTCCTTTGTCCCCTAGTAACATTTAACACAATATTCTTTGTCATTTTTATATACATTCAAATGTAATAAACAATCCGTACAAACCCGGGCGCGCCTCTAGCTAGCACAACAAACAAATCCAATTTTGTAATAGCCGTATTACTCTTGCGTTCATATCGTATGAAAATGCCTTTTATCATATTTTCTCTCTCTCATTGGGCTTTGATGCTGCGATCGAGATTCTTTTAACCTATTTGGGGTATAAGGGGATTTATTATTATATAATACATACTAGCCTTTAGGCTTTACCCTCACTTTGCGTGGAATTATTTATACGGGACATTCTTACAGAAATCGACCTTTTTTAACCGACTTCAAAAAAAAGGAGGAGGTTCGCAATTCGGTTATATTTTTTTTTCAATGTTTGTTGTCTCAGAACTCCGTCATTGATGAGCCGATTCGTATTTTTTGTTTGTTTGTAAGTATATGCTTCCAGGTGGGTCCCACTTTTTTCAAAAATTCAGTTGGATGATGGGATCCATGAGGAATTGAGGGAACTCCTCAATTATATTAGGCACGCGTGTAGTGATTTTGGTATTTTCTATTATAACTCACTAGTTATACACCCGGAAATCATAAATTTGCTGGAGTGGAATTGATGGTGAAGACCACAGATGACTTATGGAATTCCTCAATTATGTACTTAAAAGTACAAAAGTATAGCACAGATTCTGATAAGATTCCGTTGAAATAGCAGCTAATGAAGTGCCAAAGGATCACCTCCTTGTGGAATCGACGGAAGTCCTCAAATATTATCGGCCCACATACAGCGATTCGGTTTTTTTCTCTAATAATCAACGCATTTGCTCTCGGAAATCAGTTCATGTGGTAAATTGGCAAAGAAATGTGGAAATGTTCTCCGGCCTTGGCGGAGTACTAAATTGAAGTCGGTTAAAACTTTGTTTTTAAAGTAAATTATTTGAATACCACGTCGGTGGCAAACGCGGCTGATGCTTCCAGTATGGATGATAACTCCAGGGGTGTCACATGCGCGTTGCCGACCCTTTAAGATTTATACACGCCTTATTGAAGAACCCCATGCTGTAGTCCCTCGGTAAAACCTGGGCAGGGAGCTTCGGAGCGTTCAAGAGAGGTTTTTTTTTAAACCGTTCTTCAAGACCTAGTCCTAAACCATAAATAACTAGACAACGATTCAAATATTTATGCAAGGTGCTTGAAGGTATCCAAATCGCTCGCCTTCGGCTCGATGCTAAATGCACGAATAGCAAATGTTTGCAATTTATAGATCAATCTTTGAAGACGCGTCCCACACCTACTTACGCCACAGACAAAACACAAACTAAGGTAAATGTCCCAATAATTACCACCCTATGCCTATTGTTCACCCTGATTGTTATTAACAAAAATTAGTAGAGTCAAGTATTGAATAGAATAGGATAGAATAATATTGATTGACTATTGATGTTTGGTGCACTCTTTGTTATACGTACGCGGTTCTAATTTAATGTTTATTAAGGCTCAATTAAAATTATAAAGATCTGTTATATTAAATGTCTGTTAGTTGAGCTACATTTTTTACGACATTTGTTGCAACCACGTGGGAATCCCAATAGTGGGAAAAAAGTGTCCTAAAATTTCCATTTTTTTTTACTTTCCTACTGTGTTACCAAGTAATTCGATCATAAAATATAACTACGAGCTAGGAATTTCTAACATCGAGCATCAAAATTACAACTGCTAAAACGATCTTTCTACAAAAATAGTAGGTAGGTACTACTAGGTACTTAAGTCTAATCTCCATTAATTTGTCTAAACCAAAAAGGCGGTTAGCGAAATAAAAACCAACCCAAACCAACGTATAGAGAATTAATTGCCAAATAATTACATTATTCCAAACATCTGTGAACGCGAAAATAGTTTCAGCAATTTAGTGTCTAAGTACCTCCGCGTAATTGCTTTAGGCTCACAACATCGATCGCGCCTTTCAGAAAACAAAGAAACCTATACCATCGTAGACCACCCTAGGTTAAAACGAATAAGGGTTGTTTTTGTGTGATTTAATGTGGAATATAGGGTTGTTTTTTTTGAGGGAAAGGGATGGGTGTTCTAGGGAACGGTTGGCTGCGTCGCCAAGGGGTGGTTCTGCGAAAGAGTGACGCCCATATTCTAAGGGTAGCTGTCAGTTGGTAAACGTTTCTCTCAGTGGACGGGAGTGTTTTGACAGTATTGACAGGATTGACAGTGTAGTGATGTTGTGACTGTGTTGGTTTGAGAGGATTTTTGAGATTTGATGTTGAGGTATGTTGGAGGTCGTGTTAAAAAGGTTTTGGTGTTTATAAAGATTAACATTGTATTCATACCATATCTCAGGATATTACATTTAAAACGTGATACGTAAGTATGTCATGAATGTGTCTGTAGGTTTAGGAACATTCTTAAACTCTTGATATTATAATGTAAAGTTCCTATAGATTTTAATGCGATTAATAATGTAATGTTTAGTTATAGTTTTGTCTACTTATCCGTATATTTGCGATATTAGATGTAGATAATTAGGTATACAGGTTATTTACTAACCAGTAGGTCATACGACAGTTTCGTTTAAAGAGTAAAAGTTGTAAAGTGAGTCAGATACTTTCATTTTGAAAGTGAGATAGGGTCGTTGCGCCGGTTAGCGACCACCTAATTTAGTGTACCCGTTTGCGACCCCTACGATGAGCTGGTGCACTGAAAGGATTTTATCTCGATGTAAAAAATATCCTTAGTCAGAAATTTATCGGTGAGGTAGGGCACAGCGAAATGTCATCCCGCTCGAATGTGGAGCAGCCCAACTGGGGAAGTACCTCCGCCTTGCAGAAGACCACAGCCATAATAACACTAGTTAGTACTTGCTCTGTAGTAGTGTTGTGTTCCTGGAGGTGAGCAAGGTCGCCAGAGCGTTGAGAGTGAGGGAATTTGTTCCTTCAGCTGTCAACACGGCGAATCCTCAAACTTTGGAGTTGCATGAGTCTATAGGGTGCGGTGTCCGCTTACCATCAGGCGGGCTGTACGCTTGTTTGCCACCGTCGTTGTATAAGAAGCGTAATAAGAGGGAACTGGCAAAGTACCCATAATAAAATGAGGAATTTATAGCTATATTTAGTACCGAACATCTCCTTACCGACTTTGCATCTTGCAGTTTTACCAAAATAACTGATATACCTAACTACCTACTCGGAAACGGTTCACTAACTTTTAGCATAAAAAATTGCAAAAGTTTCATTTCTTATACCTGTGTTTTTCAGAAACCGTAACGAAATCTGTCACGATTATTTATAATACAAACATTACCCAACCTAGAGCCCTACACATTTTTTAAATACCAGTAAAGAACAGTTTCATGAACTTTATTCAAAATGAAAATATACAGTTTCCGATATTGCCCACTATAATGTCACCGCCGACGGGCGGACATTTCACACGAATACGTAGCTTCAGCAACGACAGCAACTACGAATAAATAAGGATACAATAATATATACTTTTGTGACCGGCGACTTAAGTTCAACTTTCGGATGTCATGAGCTGTCAAAAAATACAGTAATAATCAGTACATTGTACAACGACCTTGGAAATATATTTTGGCGATCAAGAGTATATTTGGACCGCACGGACAGTAAAAAAAATAAAAATTGAAAGGCACAATATTTTTCATCACATTTAAATGTGATGACAAAATGTGTGATGATGCATCATTTAAGAGAAAACAAATACATTTGAAGCAAAATTAATGCTAATCGCAATAATAGTACATTTAATCACCTAGGGCGGTTACAAAGAATATCTCCGATCGAAGGTATTTGACTCCCGAGCGGTTTACGGCCTGGTTTAAAACTTATGATACTTACTAGCTTCTGCCCGTGACTCCGTCCGCGTGGAACTCGTTTTTATCGTAGTTCTATACATACTTTCGCCCCCATTTCACCCCTTAGATCTTTTGCTTTATTGAGTAAAAAACGTCCAAACATCCGAACGTCTAACCTTTCGCATTTATAATATTAGTAGGATTATTCCAAAAAAATACCCCAAAGGATTTGGGCCTGAAAATTGTCACACAGCCAAAGTCACGGGCAAACACTAGTTTTGGAACTCCAAAACTAGTGTTTGCCCGTGACTTTGGCTGTGTGACAATTTTCATAAAAACGTAAAACTCAAATTGAGTAAGTAGAGCGCCAGGATGTGAAAAAAGTGCCTCTAAAAGTGGATTGGCCCGTTTAACATAGTAAGGGCCATAAAATCGGTTAAGCCATAAACGACATAGTTAGATGGTTTAATTATTGAGTGAGTTTTGACGCAGTGTCGTAAAATTACATTACAAAGTCAAATGGATAACCCTTTACAGCTAAGATGCGTTATAGGCGCCTGTCACACCGCAGCAATACTCTCTGATTAAGATTCAGATTCAAATTCTTTATTAATAAAATTGGAAATGTTACACGTCTAAAATTATAAGATAACAATACGATACTTATGTGCTATATATACAATGGTCCTCATGTTATGGCAAATAGGTACATAAAATGTCGTTTTTGAGTCATTATTTTCAATAAGTCAGATTTAAGAATTACATTAAAAAATGGGAAACAGGAATTTATTACAAGGTTTAGGTGTCAAAGCGGACCCCGGGCTCCTTTAGGGGCACTACCGGGAATAATGCTAGGAGGATGATGATGACCGGAATTTATTACATAATGTTAATTTAATTATTGAATTATTATTTACACACGTTACATTACAATGTCATGATGACCTATTACTGAGCAATATTTTTAATTTATTTGTGAAGATTGTGTCACTGGCTGTCTTTTTAATATCAATTGGAATACAATCATATATTTTAGGTTTTACGCGCCACACCTCTCGCTCCTAAAGCCGTACGCTGAGTACTTTGAAAAAAGAACCTAAACCCGGAACGCATCATTTTTGGCATATTTTAATACATAGTTTCAGATTTGACGACCGCTTTAGCCTAGTTGGTAGTGACCGTGCCAACAAAGCAAGAGGTCCCGGGTTCGAATCCCGGTAAGGGCATTTATTTATGTGATGAGCACGAATATTTGTTCCTGAGTCATGGATGTTTTCTATGTATTTAAGTATTTATTTATCTGTATTTATGTTTATCGTCGTCTAGTATCCATAGTACAAGCTGTGCTTAGTTTGGGACTAGGTCGATTTATTGTGTAAGATTGTCCCCTAATATTTTTTTTTTAATTATTTTTTTTGACTTTTTGTGTAACTTAATGTGCCAATAATAAATCCATAGTTAAAAAACAACAATGTAGGTACTTAAAAATTAACATAAAAATATTCTAGTCCTGCCGGCATTGCTGAAGATGCTTGTGGCATTTCCCAAAGGAACAAATGTTTATTGCCACACAAATATTTGAAGTTGCACCCGCCCGCAATATGCCTGCTTTGCTCTAAAGTTGACTGATAGAGAATGCTTACGGGATTAAGTCCGCCTTTTGCATGACAAGCTTTTTTTGTCCTCTAAAGATAAAAAAAAAAAAAAAAAAAAAAAAACATATTAGGGGACAATCTTGACACAAATAGAAAACTATCCACATAGTAAGCTTAATAAGGCTTGTGCTATGAGTACTAGGCAACGCTATATTTCAATATATATACACACATAAATACAAACTATCCAAGACTCGGAAACAAAATATTCATTCTCATCATAATATATAAATATTTATGGTACTAAAGAGTGACAAACTTTAAAAGGCCAAAAATAATGTATGCCATACGATAAAAAAAATGCCCTTACCGGGATTCCAACCCAGGACTAGGCGTGTAGGCACCCACTAGCCGGTAAATATAAAATATTTCGGTGTGAGAGCGAGCCTGATTAGCATGTAAGGGGTTAGGCCCATTTTCCGGTGTTAAGTTGTGATGCTATCGAGGCAGCTGCCTTTACACGTCATCCTGACCGCGTGCCGGTGGACGGACGCCCTTACACGCTATTATATCTAATCAGCATATTGGAGGTTTTATTTAGGTTGAAATACTGTATAAATTATAAAAAAAAGCAATAAAGAATATTTGTATTGTATTGTATTGTATACATTAATATTGGTTTTTAATTCTGGATGAGTGTTTTTGGTGCAGTGCTTCAAGCGACATTGCCGCAAAACACTCACCCTGAAGAAGAACTCCCGATGAGTTGGAAACATGTCGCCTGTAGTGACATTTAATACGCGAGTTTAACCGTGAATTTATTAGTGGTGTTTTAGACATGTGTCACAAAAGTTTAAATTCGATTGATTTAAATTTTTGATAGCGCATATAGTGGGTACAAATAAATAAATAGGTATCAAATGAATATCAAATATTTATCTTACTGAAAATATGCCATGAGCACACTTTCACAAGTTGAACGGTAATTTATATGGTAAAATAAATCTTGCAAATATAACTATATGAAAATTCCAAAACTAAGTTAAAAACTAATCAATGTCACAAATATTATTGCATATATGCATATACACTTTTACGGAAATTAGTCTAGTCGAAAAGTAAGCTAGGGTCGAATAAGCGGTGAAACGGTAGATTATTCCAATATTTTTTGTTAATTGAAACTGTATTTAGCAATAAATCTTAATGCGACTAGTAGTTTAACACGTTCCCTACATAAAAGAAACGGCCAACAGGCCAAGGATTCTAAAGAAACAAAATCACTTCTTCAAATACTTGTATGTAAATCGTGATTCCTCTAATAATTAAAAACACTTGGTTAATGATTTTTTTATTTGATACAACTAGGTCTCTATTTAAATAAAAAAAAAACCTTTGAGGTTATATAAAAATATAAAATACTGCGTTATTTTTTGAATCTATACCACGACTATATTTAGATTTGGATAGATATTCTTTTATCAAATAAATGCGTTTTTAAAACTTTTAAATCCACCGCAGGTGCATTTCCAGCTCAAATTTCTTATTAATTCATATTTTGCCAACAGCCAACCGCCGTAAAAAGTTAATCGATTCGGTAAAATATCGATTACGCCACGCCGTCGGTGTGATTCTATCTGTGGTATCGAGTTACCATAGATAAGCGTGGGAGGTTGTTAGTTCGTTTTAGGCCCGCAACACACTGGCGCGGCCTGCGGTGGCGGACAATAGTATATTTGACAGCTAATGACAAGGTATACTATTGGTCGCCGCGGTCAAACCGCGCCAATCTGTGAGAGGCCTTAGTAGAGCGGTTTTTGTTCCTACGATTCTTATAATGCGACAGAACTGCTGCTGGGTCCATTTCGTGGCAAAGCAAAATGTTCCTTTTATTTTATTTCTTTTATTATCTGTGTTGTGTTTGTCACGAATAAATGTTTTGATTTGATTTGATTTTGATTTGAACTGGACAGAACTGTAACTTTGCTACGATATGTACCTAATACTCAATATCTAATCGTAGAAGTATATTCTCTCGTTGAATCTATTAATGTCAACGGACCATCAGGTGTAGGTAAGTCGATTCACGTTAAATTAAATTCTTATTAAAAGTAGTGCTACTCCCATCCCAGGCAACCTCTTTGACATCTCGGTAGGGTCATTTCGCTGGTTACGCGACCACCTTCGGTTAGCGACCACCTGAAGGAGAAGGTTTTTTCTATTGAAGATAACATCAATCTACACACCCTATTGAGACAATTACTTGTACATGCATTTTTTTGTTGTTTTAGAATAGAAATCTACTAAAAAACCGAGAAAATTACCTTTCAGTTCAACAACTCAGCTTAAGTGGTCGCCCACCGGCACATGAAATTAGGTGGTCGCTAACCGGCGAAATGACCCTACGACCTAATATCAACTCTTTTGGGCTGCTATATGCAGTTTATTCTAGGTCTTCCTCTTCTATTTTCTAAGTTTTTCACTAACTGCCTGGTTACCCTCACTCTATTCAGCACTTCTTCATTGGTTACCCTCTCTTTCCAGCAAATTTTCTCCATTCGCCTCTAACAACACATCTCGAATGCATCGGAGATATTACCATGTTTCACTTCCGTAAATATAAATTATTCATACACTCAGATTATATATGTAATATTTCTACTCACGACCAGGTGTATATTTTGTAATCTACACAAATTGTGAAAAAAAAGATCATCAGTTAGCAACAACCTGAATAACAAGGTTTCTTCTATTAATAATAATAATACAATCTTTATTTCGGAACACAACACTCCATAGCTGTTAATGACAATCGTATGCCATTCTGTTGGAAGTTATACTTAATTAGGATTCTACTAGAAAATCGAGATATATAATATCCTTCCAGTTAACCAACTCATTTTCAGTGGTCGCAAACTGGCACACTAAACTAGATGGTCGCTAACCGGCGCAATGTCACTTCACATCATTATTTTAGCAGACAAATTACATACTTTAACCTAACGCAATCCAGTTGCCTACATTATCGCTTAAAACATAAAGTTAACTTTACGACAGGGTGTGACCGAAGCGAAAAAATAGAAGTAACGACGCCATGACATGTCATCGCGTTTACGGTTGATATTATTCCTGACCTTTAGGAAAGCAAATTAGTTTATTCATTAATCTATATTGAGTAATTTATGATGTCTATTTGACAGACAATCATTTGAATCAGTGAACCGACTACATTTTTATACACTATATTAAAATGTTACCAAGTATTAAAGATGGACATTGAAAGTTTAGAAAAATATGCATTATTTTAGTTGTTCTTGAGGCAATTTAAAGCTACTCATCATTCTCCTAGCGTTGTCCCCGGTTATGCCCCTAAAGGAGCTCGGGGTCCGCTTTGACACCTAATCCCAAGATTTGGCATAGGCGCTAGTTTTACGAAAGCGACTGCCATCTGACCTCCCAACCCAGAGGGAAAACTAGACCTTATTGGGATTAGATCGGTTTCCTCACGATGTTTTCCTTCACCGAAAAGCTAACGGTAAATATTCCGTACATAAGTTCCGAAAAACTCATTGGTACGAGCCGGGATTCGAACCCACGACCGCCGCTTGACAGCCGCATGCCTGAACCACTAGGCTACCGTAGCAATTTAAAGCTACTAAGAGAAACAAATTTTCATCTTCTTCTTCTTGTCGAGGTTCCTCAAATAAGAGATGCCCAATGGGCAGCGGTGTGGACAGCTCTGGCAGTCGCGTCTCTCAGGTCGTGTTCCGAGCAGGAGTGTGGGCATGTGGGGCACGCCATCAGGTGCACCATGGTTTGCGGTGCTGTACCGCAAACACATTGGGTTGATTGGCCACGGTGCAGTCCCCATCTGGCCATGTCTTCCTTACAGCGACCAACATGCGATCTGAGCCATTGAGGGCCATGGCTCCTTGTGGCCGGGTGGCAGTTGTTCCGAAGCTAGCACGTAGACGTCGGGAGGAGGACATCGAGTCCGCCACAACAGGCAGCGAGCATCTGAGGGGTCGCTTTGCAGGGGGCTAGTGTTCCGCATAAAACTCCTGCGGCTCTTGAGACGGGCAGGTTATGACCGTACAGTGGGTGGCGCTGGTCAGTTTCAATCAGTCAGACAAATTTTCATGATAACTATGGACCTAATAAATGCAGTATTTCGCGACCGAAACAGCAATTTACTAGATTTTCCATACAACGATTAGTACAAATTGCAAAGTGTGTCGTCATACTTTTACGTCAATTAGTATGGAGCGTGTCGGCTGCCGCCAGTGAGGTCCGTCTTTAACTAAATTATTTGGTTATTTATGTTCTTTAATTGTAGTTGCTCCCATACCAACATTTGTTCCTCTCCAAAAACTGGTCTCCACAAGCCTATTGCATCCACGGTACTGACATCCACGGATATGTGTGTGCACAAAAGTGAAAGGCCCATTTCTACTGGCCGACGCCATTTTAAAACCTGCCACATGAAATAACCCGTATATATCACTCTTAATGCTCGAACCGTGTCCGTTAAACATCCGATCGCGTCCAATCAAATGTAAAACGTTTGCTGGCGGGCTATTCACAAGCATCTCTCATCTTATTCAACTCTAGTTTAACTAGATAGAGATTGTAAAGTTAATTAATACAAATAAAATTAGTGGGACTTAGCTGTCCCCGTGTGGTGTCGGGTTAGAATAACACCACCCCCTTTCTTCCTGTGGGTAAAGGAAAGCACACAGTGTGTTGTGGGCAATGGGCTAGCAAACTGTCACTGCGATACCCACATTTATGCTAAAAGTGGTACTGGAGCACAAGTATCATGTGCTCTGCGTACCCCTTTTAGGGATAAAGGCGTGAATGTATGTATGTATGTACTTAGCTGTAGACTGCATTGAATTAAAACATTGTTTTCAAAATTCCCATTAACTGAATCTACAATAACAATTCTACAGAATTATCGAACCAGCTTACAAAATTTCACGAGTATCTATTCAGAAATCCGATCTTTACGGGGAAACAGCCGGACATGCACAGAAAATGGACAGCAAAAATGTATGAATAATAATTTAATAAAATTCGACTGAATGTATAATTAATTAGATGCACGTATATAAAAAATAAAAAAAAAAGAACCAAATTTTTGCATGCCTACTATTATAAGGTATTGACATTATCTGGACTAAACACTGTTGACTCACCATCTTATGTACATAATGTTAAGCAAATAAACTTATTTCATTTCATTTCATTTCATTTCATTTCATTTCATTTCATTTCATTTCATTTCATTTCATTTCATTTCATTTCATTTCATTTCATGCATCTGCCGAAAAGAATACGAAGACATTTTAGCTTAAGCTGAAGCTGAGAATGTCATTCGCTTCGCTCACTCGTTCCAATTAATTAAATATTTAGACAGTCTTACACAAATAGAACTAGGCATAGCAGAGTAAACTTGCTGAAATCGTACTTGTTCCTAAAATGAACCCAATAGGGTTACTGAATACAATTCACGTAGCTATAAACAGCAGAAGAGGCTCAAGTAACAAAATATGGAACTGCTATACCATCATGTACAAGCCGGTCAATTGCATAATGCTTTCAATGTAAGTCAGGTAGATCTAAACGTAATTTTTTGTAAACACAATTTCGTTGTTTACGATATGTTTTTGTTGATTCATATTACGTTTTTGACTACAGCGATGTAAAAAGTCTCTATGATCAAGGAATGTGGTAAGTTTTAGAGTTGTACAAGTTTCCTAAATGACAAACATTTCATAATAACTACGTGTTCGGAGACCGTAGTACACTGGTTTATCTGAGTTGTTAAGCTTTATGAACGGCTCTGAAAACATCACTGAATTCATGTTCGGAAAACTGTTCAGTTGGCGGCTATCTCGGCATCGAAGTGACAGATTGGCGGTTATTTCGCTGAAATTAGCATAACAATTAAATGTGCTTTCATGAAAGCTTGTTGTATTTACATGTTTTTAGTGTTATTTAGTTGATCTATTGATGATATCTTTTATTCAGATTCAGATTTATTTACTGATAAAAACACAACGAATATAAGGTAAATGTCCGAGTGCTCGACGCTGTACTAGTATATGGCATGGGCACTCTATGTCAAAGTGACATGGCTTAAATTTGAATGAAGAAAAATCCTCTTAGTTCGAATTTAACTCATATTGTTTTAACATAGAGTGCCCATGTCATATACTAGTACAGCGTCAAGCACTCGGACGTTTACCTTAAGTAAAGGCAAACAATAGACGGCCTATCGCTAAAAAAGTATTTTATAACATTGCCATTAATGTTGTTGACAAAAACACGAAACAGTAAATAAAAGAGCATAGTGTGATAATTTAAAATCAAGTAAAAGCGCACTCGATACATTGCAGGACTTGGCCGGCAAAAGGCTAGTCAACGAAAGGATTAAGCTGTACACTTGTACACAATTTCAAATAACGATATTGAATAAAACTTATTTAATTAATAAATTTAACCCGTGCAGCGAGTACATTTTGATACCCGATACGCCAGTGTGCTCGCGACCGAGGCTGTTGTGATCCCCTCGGAAACGTCAAATGACCTTTTTAGAGATATAAATAAATAAACTAGTGGGTCTGTCTCTGTGAGACGTAGAACTAGAAAAATTAAAAAAAAACATAAAGTGACTCGACAATAAAAAACTATCATAATCAACAAACCTGCTCACAAAATTTCCCTAGAATAAGTTGAGAATTGCGACCTGGACAACCGGACTGACGCCGGACCTGACACACCGGATTCTGTAAGCTCACCTCAACGCTCACCCACAAACATATCTTGACACCGCGATGCGTAGTAACTTAGCGTAGGTAGAGGTCTAGTTTCGTGACGGGTGACCGGCGGGGTGAGCCGCATTAGCGCGTAGCGAATAACAGCCCAGACCCCGTATCATGGTCGGCCTTATCACGCAATAAGTGACAAGCTAGGAGCGTACTCTCGTTCTATCGAACGGTGTCATCCAGTGACGGGCGCTCTATGAATCGATGCATAGAAGCTAATGGAGAGTACTTTGAGAAACTGTATTAAAAAAAAATGGAATAACTTTTATACTTTTTTTGTATCTCAAAACTTTCGTAGTGACCCACGTACAAACGATCTTCGTTCGAATATAACGCGATTAAACTCCGTTTAGTATAAATAATGATAGTGTTTGTGGTTTTTCATAATTCGAGTGTCTAATTTTTGCTGGCACTTTATATTAATTGATAAACCCTTCAGGGAGTATAGCGGCCACTTTACCATATTGTCTAAATGTATGAGTAATTGTGTTTCAGTGTTAATTGCACTATGCTAGCACATATGTTATTAATTTTGTAAAGTTATCCCTTGCCACATCATTAAATGGCATTATGTACCTATTTTTGAAACCACGTCAGTGGTAAACAAGCGTACAGCCTGGGAACACTTCATAATTCCGAAGTTCCATGTTCCGCTGAAGGGCTTTTTGACTTTTCTAGATATAATACTACGTAACCTAACTGCGTCCAGATTTTCGTAAAAGGAAAAATGGGAATCGGAACTTAGACTGTTCGTAATACTTAACGACGGTTTCGGATTCACAATTAACTATGTGTGTCCGAAATAAATATACTTACCCAAGTTTATAATTATATCACATGAAGATTATATACAGAGTGTAACAAAAATGAGGTATGAACCGATCAAGGGTACAGGTAAGAAAGAACAGAAAAAAAAAAATTGACGCGATTTTTTTTAACCTTTGTATGGAGCGTTGGCCGACTGGGGCGACAAGCTAAGACTAAGATTCTCAGGTGACGCTCGAATGTTTCGTCAGATGACAGTTCGCTATTCGGCGGATACACGTTTGTAATTACGGCCGATTACTCGAGGGTTTATACTTGAAACGTGATCATAACAGCTTATTTAAATAGTAAAACCTTTTTCTACACAACAAAGTCACTTATTCCATATTATCCTCATTACTCTATTACACCCAAATCCGGATATAAGACAATCCAGTTTTCTTGAAATACATATTTCCTAATGCGATTATTTTCATTTCTTAAGACGACAATCCCTTATTATTTATGCAGACCCTCCGGAGGGTCCCTGAGGGTCTCACAATAACGCACTTAAGGGTTCTGCATAATGAAAGACGTCTTTTAGTGAAAGGAAGTTTTTAGTAGAATTGGGAATATTACGCTGGTAATTTGAGGTAGAAATTAGGGTGGAGCCGGATTTCACTTAGCGCGGCAGCAACTTACGATTACACACCGATCAACGTTTAAATATGGCGCCCGCAGCTGTCATATAAACTTGTCAAACTTTCCACACATTCCGATTTTAACACCGCTCACGATTACAGATTTAAAGGATGACTCCATAGAACATCCGCAGTTATTCTATATCGGTCCCAGTGCTTAAAATTATTGAATTCGGAGACAATTATATTTGAATTTGTGATCCATAAGTAATGAAACCTTATATCACGATATCGGAGCATGTAACTCATTAAATATCTTAGTAGAATAGGCACTTGCGTCATATTGATCAATAGTGTCTCAGTTTTCCATAAGTACATTTTTTACATTTTGTATTTAAAATGTAAAATAATATTGATAGTATTCCAGTTAAGTAAGAGAAACCAGGCATTGTTATTTTTTTGTTAAACGACTTAGAACTGATTGCTGGTTGGCTAATAATCCACCGTTTTATCGATTGCTCCTATTATAGGCCACACCCTGTATATATACGATTGAAAGTGTCATGTACGAGTATTACTGAATTAATGGTGTATTTATTATTACTGAATATGTATGATATTAGATCAGTGACGCGCACTGCGACGATTAACTTACTTACGTTATCTTGAATTGTTATTATAATACGGTTTATTGCAAACGAAATCATCTTTCATTTAAATAGTCACTATTAAACATGGCTCACAAAAGCTCAAATTCGAAAACGCCATTATTATATTCTAGGACTAGGCCGGCAAACTTATCTCGGAATCATTTGTTGGTTTTTGTAGATCCACACTTGCTCTTTGTATTGCTCCGCAAATAAACATTTCATATCATATTATCTAATGGCAGACTCGGACCAAGCGAACGAACAAGTAATTTTTTGGCGGCGCCAGGTTTTAGAATTTAACATCGTGGTTTGCTATAAAAATAATATTTTTTGAGACAGCACTGCATAGCCAACCTAGCATACCTGGGTCGGAACTAGGGATTACTGGCCTCGTTTAATAAAACGACACACCGAGCGTAGCGTAGCGAGGCCGGGTAATATCACACTCGGCAGGCAATCCCATCCTTCCCGGCCTTTGTAATAATGTACTATTATAATGATCTGTTAAAATCTACTGTAAAATCGTTTGTCCATGCACTTAATGTAAACCTACAATTGATTTTCTGGCCAATAATGTACCACATTTCTCCCCAGGCCAGCAATGCACTAGTCACCATGGATTCCCCCCTCTCCTCCCAAGACGAGCGCGACATCGAAGTGAACGTCGTCTCCGGCGCCTCCAGCCCCGACATATCTCCTTCTAGAAGCACGCAGAAGAGTCCGTTCTATGAGTTGAAGAAGGATAAAGAAGAGAAGGCGACGGGGAGCGCGCCGTACACTAGTTTTTCGATCAGTTCGATATTGAATAGAACGGAGCCAAGGAGGGAAAGTAATGTGCTCGAAGCGGCGTTTGCGGCGAACCATTTTGGGAACAATGACGCTATGCTTTCAAGGTGAGTTTGATTTTATAGATACACACATGTTAGACAAGACTTATAACGTTTGCGTATCTATTAAAACCTGTAATTAAACTACCATTAATGTTAACTGGAACTATTACCTGTATCTAACCCCGTGTAAAATTAATTCTTTATATTAACGACATAATTACGGCTTTGAAATAAATTGCCTATCCAATTGTGTCAAAAGCAAAGTAGCCGATAGCATTAATCTCTTTCTTACGCTAACGTTATCGTGCTTAAGAACTATTATATTTATGTATGTATGTGTTTCATTTGCTTTTTTCACTCACATGTTCTTAAAGTGATTGGACGACCATACAAAACGTCTTTAGACATTCGCAGGCTAACAGTGTGATATTTTAAGAAACTTATGTAATAGACTTTCATAACTGGGCTTTCCATTTGCGCGAAATTCCCCATTTCCTAGAATAAACTTGTATAAACTAGAAGAAAGCCAATTTATGAAAGTGTGTTACATAAGTTTCTTAAAATATCACACTGTTAGCCTGCGAGCGTCGTACGTTTTGTATGGTCGTCGAACCACCTTAATATAGAAATAACTTATCTTTTTTTTTTGCGCCTTTTTGTAAATCTCTGGTCAACCCAAGGGTTAGCTGTGGAGAATGCCATTTGGCATTAACACATTCACTGCCAAGAATCGCTACGCGCTACGCTCGTAGCCGATCCCATAGTTTTCCTCGTATGTAGCGGAAGTGACCATGGCATAGGCGTCCGCGGAGCGGTTTCCTGGCGGTCAAAGTGTTAACTTCGCCATTTGTACATTTCTGTATCTTGTGCAATAAAGTTTAAACAAATATTCTCTGCTCGTTTTTCTAGGATACAAATCTATGTATGACTTGTAAAAATAAGGCTTTTCCACAAAACAAGCAATGTTAACTCTCCCTCCCAGTTTTACTACCAACAAATGCGCCGACAAATCTCAGATAAGGCTTCATAAAACACCCCCAACATCATTACCCGGCTAATCAGACATCCCTTTATCTCAGTAAGGAGGGTTTACCCCATTATGGGGTAAATGGGACAAGGGACGGACAGCGGACAGGACAGTGTAGGGTTTAAGATGTCATGTCGGATGGTGGATAAATTGCGTTGAGTTACTGGCAGTAGGAAAAGGTTTAGTTATTCGTGTTTTATTTTCATGTTTTTTTTATATAAGGTTTAGATTCTTAGAACGAACAGAGCCAATTTTTCTTTAATATTTTTGTATCAAATAACTCGTATAGAAAATTAGTAGAATCACTGGGTTTGAATCCCGGTAAGGGCAAATATTTGTGTGATGGGCATGAATATATTTTTTTCTGAGGCTTGGATATTTTCTACGTATTCAAGTATTTATATCAAATAAATATATCGTCGTCTAGTACCCATAACACAAGCCTTATTGAGCTTACTATGGGGCTTGGTCGATTTGTGTAAGATTGTCCCCTAATATTTATTTTATTTTGTTTATTTATCACAAAAAAATTGTAAGTAAATATTTGCCTGAGTAATTCAGGAAGCACCGAGATATTCTCGTCTAATTAAAATAAAACGCTCATAATCCCATTTCAATAGTTATAATAAAGCTCCCGGGAACTTCAGACAAAGCTTGAACTAAATAGCCTTAAAGTGCTGGCAACTAAGTAGATCGGCGATCTTCCCGATCGTGCCTCGTTCAGACATTTATTCCAGCGAGTTTAGTAGCTAATGGGCAAGAAGCTAACGTTTCCTAAGTCGGTGAGGCGTGCACAAGTTTTTTGTGTGTTGTAGTATGTATGAGAACAGGGGTTTGTAGTAGCTCACCGCTAGAATCGAAATCTTTGGTTATTACATATTTTAGTAATGTACTCTTGCTTGTTGATAATTAGGTGGAAGAAATTTTGCCAGAGCAAAATGAGTTTGATAATGGATTAGATAGAGTGTAAAAGATAACCCGTTCTATACTTACGCATTAAGCCGTTAACATGTTATTTATTGCATTAATTTGTAAACATGGTAATAATTGAGACATAAGATTTAAAAAAAAATAATTTAAAAAATTGCCTTGTTCTAACGTTTCTGATAATCACTAGTCTCACCTTTAGCTGTATACCGTACCGTTTTAATATAGTATCGTGTTATATCGTGAGCGTTACTAATTGCCAGTCATTTTGAAACCGAGAATTAATTACCTACTTGCTGGCAAATCACGCCTGTTGTATCTTCGCTTTCGTCACTTTGCTTAGCTACTAGTACAAATACTGGCGTATGTAAACACAGCTCAAGCAGCTCAATCAGTAGCCAATTTTAATCGACGTGGAGGCTTAACCACTACTTGTAAGTGGCTAGTGGAACGTCTAATCAATAGTTAGTGAGGCTTACTCGTCTATGCTGTGGCTATTAGTTCTAAGTAAATCTATGAGTTCTGTGAATACAGCTTAGTCTTTGGCCAAGTCTAGTGGATACGCAGAATTAACCACCGTAAGTAGCAAGTAGAATGTCTATTAAATATTTGAACCAAATTATTCGTACCTACCGTCTTTATTCCCCATACTCATACTCATACTCATTTATTTATAATGCACAAATACATTAAACGTCAAAAACTAATATTAGATTAAATTTAATTAATTCTAATTTATTTATGTTGACAAAGCCAGTCAAAGAGTTAAATTATTTCATATGGTGTCGGGTTCGAATAGCACCACCCCCTTTCTTCCTGTGGGTGTCGTAAGAGTCGAACTAAGGCAACAGGCCTGAAATTTTTGTGGGTGATGGGCTAGCAACCTGTCACTGAGATATCACATTTTGTCGATCTTTTATACCAACCTGTATGCTAAAAGTGGCACTCAAACATACGTTTCAGATGCCTATTCTTTTTAGGAATAAAGGTGTGAATCTATGTATGTATGTATCATCTTTATGGAATCATAACTCAGGCTCAGCCCACTTCTATTCGGTGCAGAGAATTTAACACGGTAGAGTATTCCATAGATGGTCACTTTTGAATAGTTTACACAGATTACTTCGCTTTTGTCCATGCTATCAATTTTTACTAGCCACGAGTAGTCCTGAAAATGTAAACGAGGCACGAACCATGACTATCCGTAAGTACTGGCTCATGTAAATGCGGCTCGAGTTAAGCTTTGGCCACTTCTAATCGATACCGAGCATTAACCACTGGTGAGTGGCCGGTTGAACGTCTATTGAATAGTTACCCAGATTATTTGTATCCTACTAACGCCTATATAGGTACTGGCCACAAATACTGACCCGTGATATAAAGCTCGGTGTCTGACTACGATTTAAACATCTTAGCTTGTGTATTATCTATATAATCATTAAAAAAAACAATAAATTTGAAACATAACGTTGTAGATTTTTAAGTTTGTATGTTGATGAGTAATCTGCACTACTCGTCTGATTTCATTTCATTTATTTATTTGCTACTATGTACACAAACGCATGCAACACTTAATGCTAGGTACAGTACGAGGACCCGGATAGGAGATAAAATAAAACCGGCCAAGTGCGAGTCGGACTACAAAAACAGTAAAAAAAAAATGTTTGTTGTATGGGAGTCCCCCTTAAATATTTATTTTATTTTGTTTTTAGTATTTATTGTTATAGCGGCAACAGAAATACATCATCTGTGAAAATTTCAACTGTCTAGCTATCGCGGTTCTTGAGATACAGCCTGGTGACAGACAGACAGACGGATCGCGAAGTCTTAGTAATTTTGTCCCGTTTTTACCCTTCGTATTCGTATTCGTTTATTCATGCCATCACATACAAGTTATACAACATTTACATGATACCCCGATGGGGCGCAGCAGAAACTTACAATTATTATATTACAATCTTAAAACTATAACAATGAATTTATTACATAAGAACTATACAAGTTTGGCTAAAAAAAAAAAAGTCATCCAGGGTGTAGTAACATTTTTCGAGTAGGAATTTTTTTAATCAGTTGGTAAACATTCTCTCGCTTTTTTCCTCTTTTATACTGTCGTCGATTTTATAATAAATTTTTACTGACATCGCGTGTGGACTAGAGGTAGTTTGGATCCCTTTGGGTACGGAACTCCAAAAAAAAAAAATATAGGATATAGGATGAACCTTCGAAATAGA
Source organism: Epinotia ramella (assembly GCA_947578815.1). Taxonomy (NCBI): domain Eukaryota; kingdom Metazoa; phylum Arthropoda; class Insecta; order Lepidoptera; family Tortricidae; genus Epinotia; species Epinotia ramella. The sequence goes on from OX388221.1 coordinate 3,833,984, forward strand.
CATTGGCTGTATTTTACCCAGCAGCACTGCCTGTGTTCTTTTTAATACGCGGCAGCTTCGTTCAGATTATTTCTCATTATTTGTCATTGATTATTTGTCCTCTGGTATGGTTAGTTATATGTAGTTCGTATCTCCGGACTTCAGTAAGTCTCGGTATTATTTTAATGGGACAGCTCAAGTTGACTCTAGACACGTAGGAAGCTCCTAGTGTATATGAGTCACAGGCTTCGACCTAGTTCGGAAAACAGAGGCTCAACCTTGGCGAATCTGTTGCAAACCTAATGTACAGTCAGCATCATAAACATGTATACATTCTAGAACCTTATAAGCTAAGAGATAAGGTCGAAAACTGTATACATGTTTATGGTGCTGACTGTACATATGTATCATTATCATTAATATTAGTCATGAAATGTTATATTAGGTTTTTAAAGTCTATAAATTATTAAAGAGTTAAGTCAACTTAACAAGTTAGTCTACTTTGTACATATTTTGCTCATATTAATTACTAGCTTCTGCCCGCGACTCCGTCCGCGTGGATCTCGTTTATATCGTAGCTCCATACAAACTTTCACCCCTCATTTCACCTTCTTAGGGGATGATTTCCGGGATAAAAATCTTATATCCTTTTCCGAGATTCAAACTATCTACTTATCAAATTTCATCTCAATCGGTTAAGCGGTTGAAGCCGTGAAGAGCTAACAGACAGACAGACAGACACACTTTCACATTTTTGATATTAGTAAGGATGGATAGTATAGATAAGTAATATAAGTATGGATACAAATGAGGCGGCAACTAGGGAACTACTGACCCGAGTGTGTTTCGTGCTGTTGGAATGGTATTACTCTAGTGCCTAACTTGGCACTAGCTAGTTTGTAAGCGCGAGAGGGATGAATGCTTTATGTCCGACATAAACGCGATCATTCTAGCTAGGCTGGCCCGTGTAAACGAGGCATGCTGAGGGAACGACTGATGTGTGTAAACGAGGCACCGACTAAGATGAGGGAGCTACTGGCCCGTGTAAACGAGGCTGTGGCCTCGTCTAATCGATGCCAGCATTACCGGCGCCGCAAGTGGCTAGTTGCTGAATAGCCGGATTGGTTGCAGTAGTTACAGACCGGGTCATACTCGGTTAGGATGGTTAAAACTATCTTAAGCAACTATCTTAGATGATCTCATACCGTAAAACGGGGTGAGTAGGGACAAAACTGACATTCAAACCTCGATAACATTTTATTTTTACATACGCAAACTGAATTTTGTATATAAGAAGTGTTCCGGACGTTTGTATTTTAGTTTTTTTATGATTTTGGGTATTTCCATTTCATAACTAACGACAAACACGAAATCCCACCTCACCCCGTAGTCCCTCGTAGTTGGGGTGAGATGGGTTTTCATAGAAAGATGATTTTGGAACATTGTTCTCTGGAGCTCCATTTTAAATTGGAATACATTATTTAGGTAGCAGTAGCCTTAAAGCCCCATCTCACCCCCCTTTCATCCCTTCTCTCCCCATTCATAACCCAACTCTCCTCGCGATCCCTACTCACCCCATTTTACGGTAGTAGCTGCCCGCGCGGCTTCGCCCGCGTATTTCAAAGAAGGTAAAACCGCGGCTTAATATTCAGTGTGTGGCCTGTAACAGGAGCAAATATTAAAAAGATTCCTATTCCAGGCCACACCCTGTATAGAAAAGTCCAGAAACTTAAGTTCGCCAGAGCTCCCGAGGATGCGTTGTGTTGAGAGCGAGGGAATTTGTTCCTTCAGCTGTCAACACGGCGAATCCTCAAACATATCAAGGGTCGGCAACGTCCATGTTACTCCTTTGGAGTTGCATGCGTCTATAGGCTGCGGTGTCCGCTTACCATCAGGCGGGCAGTACGCTTGTTTGCCACCGTGCAAGCTTCATTCTACACACAGGTGAAAGCATTGTTGAGATCGGATCAATAATTACCCATTACATACAAACTTATAAACATACAAAGCTGCAATCTCACTGACTTTTCCTCTTTATAATATTAATACGTTCACATAATGAACCATCCAGTTAATGAACTCACAACAGGTATGGAAAAAATTACAATTTTGGAAATAATTTATAGTAGCTTATTTTTTCTGTGTAACGGATATATTATCAATTAAAGTTACCCAGCGACAGAATCCGACCTTTCAGACTTCAAAAAAATAATAAATTAACTAGCTTCCGAAAACTCAGAAAAAAAAATATTTTTGTCTTTATTTTGTTTCATTCACATTTGCTCTATAGTATTCAAAATAAATCATACAATAAAAGACATACATAATTACTTCCGGGTGGAAAGTTTGTCCGAGTCTTGAATAAAGCATCTTAGAATAACATTTTAAAATTAAATCAACAAAAAAAACGCTATTATAAATTAATGTTTTTCAAAACCGTATTTTTCCTGGAGTATTAGCTTAGTTGGTAGTGACCCTGTCTACGAAGCTAGAGGTCCTGGGTTCGAATCCCGGAAAGGGCATTTATTTGTGTGACAGTTCTTGAGTCATGGATGTTTTCTATGTATTTAAGTATTTATTTATCTATTTATGTACGTTTATTGTCGTCTAGTACCCATAGTACCAGCTATGCTTAGTTTGAGACTAGGTCGATTTGTGTAAGATTGTTCGCAAATATTGATTTATTTATTTATACAGTTTAACCACTGTTCCGTAATTGAGATTCAGTGTAGAATATGTAATGGCAAACATTGGGACGTTTTGCTATCAGTGCAAATAAAATGAACTTCTAGATTTGTTCAGAAAATGAAATTAATCGTGTTTGTTTTTTTAATCCACGTTGCCGCACTGAAAATAAATTGCTATGTTTTCCTCAAATTCCACGTTTTAAACTTGTGATCTTTCCTCTGACAGCAAATTAATTTGACAATAAAACTTGAAGAAACATATTTCTTGTCTCAAAAGGACACCCTCCATAATTATTCGGTGTCGGACATTCTATTAACTCGTGTAGTCGCCATCTTGGCGTCTTTAACTTTTTAATTCTTTGGCTGTTTATCTTTGTAACGCTAATTAAGAGTGATACATTTTGTCTCGAATTAGGGGATTTTTTTTGCTGTATCTTGTTTAAATAAAAATACGGGTTTTTGAGAGTGTTTTTTCCTTCTATTGTTGAATTTAGGAACAAAATTACTGTGTTATTTGAAATTAAGCTGATAACACCTATTATTAGAATATTCAAACAAACAAAAATTGACTGTGTATTTGTACACTGTATAAAAGTTTTTTTAGCATTTTTCCCCCTTTTTGATGTCCCTTTATACACTTTGAAAAATTAAATATTTATAATTTGGATTTATAAATTAAATATTATGTACCGTGTGAGTACTTCCATAGATTTTCATGGAAAACAAGTTTCATCGTAGCGCAGAAGAACCGGGTCTACTCGGTTACCTTATCACAAGAATTGACGTAGGCACTAGATTTCTTATTATAAGTATAATCAATATCGTGGGAAACAGCATTATGAATGTTCATCATCAACATTCATAATGCTGTTTCCCACGATATTGATTATACTTATAATAAGAAATCTAGTGCCTACGTCAATTCTTGTGATAAGGTAACCGAGTAGACCCGGTTCTTCTTTATGAGGTATCATTTTTTAGATGATCCTGAAGATGCATTAATATCGATATGGTGAATAAAATATATATATTCGAGATTACCCCCTACATATTTACAAACTTATATACTTACAACCTCATAGACTTTTTTATAATTTTATAATAGAAGATAACGGTACATGATAACAATTTTTAACCACTCATCCGACAAACTTCCATCATCAATTCATCACCCATACATTTCTCAAATACTTTATACCACACTATTTTACAAAAGATTCCTTTAAGATTTCCCGCACTCTTTTATAGCCAGCGCTGATCTCCTTCGAAGTTAAAACCAGGGTGATCCCTAGCTACTGAGTTATTTACGATATCCCCCGCTCAAAGACCCTCGGTGACTTTCCAATGTTATTTTACCTTATATCTTATAGATCTATTTATAAAAAGTACTCTTATATTTATGTACGGGCTAATATAATCGAGATTTAGAGAGGTACCTCTCCTATTCCTATAGGGATGCTTGTTGAGGCAAGCATGGACTCGTACCAGGCCATCTTACGGAAGAGAACAGCATTAGCTTATCAGCTGTTGGTGCTGGAAGGGTTGACGGACCCTTTTTTTATTACAAGCTTGCTGTTTGTCCGGGTGGAATCTTGCAACTCAATTTTGAAGCAGAATATCTTCAACCGATTGAGCTAAAATTTTTGGTAAAGGTATAGTTTGGATGACAATTCAATATTATGGTACCATCAACCTGATCTGATGATGAAGACAGAAGGTGGCCATGGTAATTCAGTATTTAGCCGACGTAACCCCGTTGAGTTTGGGCTCGTTAGAATCGTCCAATGAGCTGAAAAACACAGTCGGCAATAAAAGCTTGCATCAAAAATGAAATTTTTGACAGAAACTTATTGAGCACTGGACACAAATGCCCTCAAGCCTGTGTACAGTGCTGAAATAATTTTGTTTATATCCTAAAAGGAACATAGTTTTAAGTTGGTACCCCACCACGTTACTAACCACGTGTGGATGAAAATGATCCGAAATAAAGATAATATTATTATCATTATAGCGGAAACGTCATGTTGGTCATTCTTAGAGCAGGGCCACTGGGGTGGGGGTAGTTATTCCACCTTCCAGAATACCGCAGCCAAATAACACGGCTTCTTGATCTGAAGAGAGATGTTGTGGTCTTGATGGTAAGTAAGGTCACCAGAACTCCTGAGGCTTCGCTGCAAAGACCTGCCTTTGTCTCCAGCAGTTAAAAAGTAAGATGGCTTCTGTTACCAGAGGAGCAATTGGGGAAAATAATTCAAGTTACCAGTAATCCACTTCGGCGGTAACTCGTCGAAACTTTTATTCTCAGTTTTAATCTCTGGTAGCAGACGGGAAAAAACACCCAGCTGTTACTAGCGGTAATAAGGTAATGGGGAGGTTGCGTAGACAACAGACCGGGACCAGAGCCCCTGGCATTAGTTTTGTATGTCAGAAATGTGGAAGACCATGCCGGTCTCGTATCGGTATTCACAGTCACCAAAAACGATGTCTCCACAGCAATGCTTTGATCACTTCTGAGCGAAACAAATTATTTCATTAAATATTTTATTTCGTGTTAATTTAACCCATTCAGGGCCCATGACGACACATGTTGCACATTGCCACTTGCTGGAAGCAACCAACACTGTCAAATATCTAGGAATATATATTGACCAAAACCTTGACTGGACCCACCATATTAATTCTCTCTCTTCTCGCATCTCAAAACTAATTTATATTTTTAAGAATATTAGACACATAGGTGATCCTCATTTGATAAAAAGCGTTTACTTTGCCCTCTGTCAATCAATCATCACTTACGGTATTGAGGCTTGGGGAGGAGCAAAGAAGACCCACCTAATTAAAATTGAGCGTGCGCAGCGAGCGATTATCAAGGTTACCACCTTCAAAAACCTACGTTACCCTACATCTAGTGCTTACAAAGATTTCGATGTACTATCTGTCAGGCAATTATTCATAAAGTTAGTGATCTGCAGACAACATAAGTATAGCTCTGATGCACGACCCCATCAAAGAAGGAGAGACATCGTCTACACTACACCAACCTGCAAAACCAAGTTTGCGCACAGCTTCTCCTTGTTCCTTGGGCCATATCTATATAACCGCATATCTAAAACAGTCGAATTACAGCAATGTACTAATAACAACTGCAAACGAGCTGTTACATCCTTTCTTAAAAACCTAAATTATGAGGAAACTGAGACTCTTCTCCAAATAATGTCTTGATAACTACTAATGCAAGCTCCTATTAGCAACACTATATACCTACTATCCGCACTATCTTACTAACGCTCACTAGCAGCCCACAGCTCTAACTAACAATTACATGTACTTATTTTATTACCTACTAGCGACCTGCCCCGTCTTCGCACGGGTACTAATATTATGCATATAAACCTTCCTCTTGATTCACCCTAACTATTTAAAAAAAAAAAAAAAACTGCACCAAAATCAGTTGCGTAGTTTTAAAGATCTAAGCATTCATAGGGACAGACAGCGTGAAGCGACTTTGTTTCAAACTATGTAGTGATTAATAGTACAGTTACTAGCCTAACCCTGATAATCCTCGTGTCTAAGTGCCTACGACTTGGCGCAGTATGTAACATTAACACTAGTATCTAACTAGCATCTACTCTCAAAGCCCAACTGTAGGTACGTACATGGTTGTATGACCCGTCCGTGCCACTCATGAATTGCCTATAAATGTTTTATTGTTGGTTTCCGCACTGTACCTACTGCTAAGTCTATTCCCATCACAAACATACACACCCACACACACACCATACTACTATACTCACTATTTAATACATACATTCTCCCTCTAGGAACTCATGCAATAATTATGCTAATGATGTTACCAATTACATTTAAACCTATGTGCCTTAAAATAAATAGTATTAATGATCATTGTAGGTAATTACATAAATACATAATGTAAACAATTCTAACTCATATCTACGCGGTTAATCATGAGGAGAAGGAGGGTACCTTGCCGTTAATACAGTTTATCTACGCACATATCATTAGTGCTCTAAAATGCGTTCAGAAACCGTAGGAAATGACCAGCATTATGAAAACCAATTTTACTATAAGAACTTTCTTGTCTGTGGTAGTAGGTAAAATCTGTACTGTAATGTTATTACAGTACAGATTTTTGTAAGGTTATGAGTTTAAATTTGGAACAGCTATCAAAACTCAAATGGGTCTCTATTCTAGTATCCATAGATATTAAAACAGTTATCGATGCGAAACGTCAATTCAGTATGTTTTTTTTAATATAAACCGCACGACATTTGATCAAGAGTGACATGAGAATAGGGACTTCATTCGTTTGTCTATGATTTAAAAAAACATTCGTCTTGACGTAGGATCGAATTGCCGCCATTACTGTTGTCATTTCTTTGTTGGTTTTTGCTGTTACGAAAGTAGAATTGTGAAAAGTTGTTTGTAATTCACATTTTAGTTGAAAATATGAGTAGTAGTGACTCCGAAAACGATATGCACATTCCGCCGGATATCGTAAATGCAACCACGATTGCAACAAAGATATTTTACAGGTAGCACTATAGTAGCAATGCGGGTCATTTTCCTACGGCTTTTGAACCCATCTTAGAGTACTTATGATATGTGTGTAGATAAAGTAGTGTATGCAACTGTACATAATTTAGCCTTAAAACACTCGTGTGATCCTATTATGAAACTCGCTGGCGCTCGTTTCATAAAACCACACTCTTATTTTAAGGACTCTGATTATGTATCAGTTGCATAAACTACTATTATTAACTAGTACGGAAGGTGGCTTACTTTAACTTAATGCTTACCTATACTTAGATCTTAAAATAAAACTACATGTGGTTAGTTACCTAACATATTTACCTATATTATGTAAAAATGTGTAGTTCAAGTAAGCTAAATAAATAATTAAATAAATAAATAAATGTGCGTCAGACCGCCGTAGTCGCTTTCCGCTACATACGAGGAAAACCACAGGATCGGCTACGAGCGTAGCGCGTAGCGATTCTGGGCAATGAATGTGTGAAAGTTACCACGATCCTATTTAGAGTGGTCCTAAGGCTGAGAGCCTTTCAAGGAGATACAGAGAGGTCGCTACTAGTAGCGGCGAATAAAATGTAATTGAAAGATACGCTTCATCGGCCACTGTCCTCGTAGCTCAGTGGTGAGAGCACTGCACCGGCAATACAGGGGTCACAGGTTCGAGTCCTGTCTAGGGCTACAGACGATGATGGTTTATTTTTCCATTATATTTTTAAGACGTAAAGGCCTACGTAGAATGGGAACTACCTATAACGCGTGAAAAATACTGAACCGATTGCAATAATTACGAAGTTAAAAATCTGTGCATGGTGGTAATAATTCGTTTATTCGAAGCTAATAGTCTCAGTCCATAAAGAGATTAGTCGGCTCCCCGCTAATACAACAATACGGCGAATAACGTCTTGGGGGACCCTTCTGATATAAATAATTTAACGCCCTTCAACTGTGGCGTGAGTTACGAGATGTGGCGAGTATTTGACGCTTATAATGATTGCCTTGCTGCCTTCGGGGCTTTGGCCTCGGCAGGTCGATTACGTAACGCATTTTACGCGCGTCAGGTAGATCTAACTGTCACTTTTTGTATGGGAAAATTACAGTTGAGTTGTCCTAACGTGCGTTCGAAACGTTACGTGATTACCCTTCAGGTTTCGCTTGCAAGACCACCAGAGATAGTGAGTGTCCGGTCGTCAAAATTTTAGACGTATTTTGACGAACGGTTAGCCTAGTGGGTAGTGACACTGCTTACGAAGCTGAAGATCCTCGATTCGAATCCCGGTAAAAGCAAATATTTGTGTGATGAGCATTATTTGTTTCTGAGTATTGTTAAGTATATCATAGTTTTAGCAAGACAGCGCGAGAAATGTTAGAATCTATTTTTGATTGGCGCGGCTTCTATTTTAATTATACTGATTATTCTATACCAGGCAACCGAGGACTAAACAGAAAAGGTTATAGGTACATTTGACAAAAATATGCTAACTCAAACTGCCTATATGTATTAAGCTAGTAAAAGGCATACTCCAGGGGATTGTATACCGTTCTGAATTGGAAAAGAGTTGCATTTGTCTTGATTCAGTTGATTTTGAAACGAAACACACTCTATTTTCTATTATTTCTATATTTGATACAAACTTAATTGCCAGTTTTTCTTGTATGGTGTCCGGCAAGTCTTTAACACATTCATTGCCCAGAATCGCTACGCGCTACGCTCGTAGCCGATCCCGTGGTTTTCCTCGTATGTAGCGGAAAGCGACTACGGCGGTCTGACGCATATGTGTCGTCATGGGTCCAGATAATATGAACACATTTAGTGTCAAGAATCGCTACGCGCTACGCTCGTAGCCGATCCCGTGGTTTTCCGCGTTTGTAGCGGCATAGGCATACTACGGCATAGGCGGGCTAAGCGGGTTTCTGGCAGTGAGTCTATTTAAATTTAATCTCAGTTTTCTTTTAAATGTAAAGAGCTACCCGCTCAAGTCATTAACTTGTGGCACGACAAAATCTGAGCCTATGTGCTAAGTTAAGAGGTTACTTATCGGCAAAGTCGATTTGATATAAGGGTCGGAATGTTTTTATGCGGAGGGGCGCCCCTTCCCTGTTTGGTTGGTTCACTGATTTCGGTATTTGGAAACATTTTTCAATATAACTTTAGTAGCTCTTGATATTTATAGAGTGGTTGATACCGCGATGAAATTTTCACAAAATCTAAAAATCTGTCAAAATCAAGCATTTATTCTCATGGATGTTTTCTATGCATTAAAGCATTTGTGTATCTATAAAAGTAAGTTTATGTTTACCCACAGTACAAGCTTTGCTTAGTTTGGGACTAGGTCGATTTGTGTAAGGTTGTCCGCAAATATCTGGGGGCACGGTAGTGTGGGGGCCAAGTCGAGCAAAACAGTCTCACAACTTTTTACGGTGGAAGAGTTTCGAGACTTGGCCTCTTTTTACATGGAATGTTTTTTATGGGATAAATATTCTGCAAGGTCACACACGGCCCTTTAAGTCAAAGCGCGATTTTCAAGTAATTATCATCATCATCATATCAGCCGAAAGACGTCCACATGGACATAGAAAGGCTAGTAATAAATCTTACAAAACAATAAAAGTCATGACTAAAATAACAAAATTTTCATTAATTCTAATTAAAACAATGATTTCGTGTCTTCAAATAAAACTAAGATGTATTTAGATGAAAGCGTAGTCTGCAGTAATTTCTATATAAACTGAAAAAACCCCGTAGTGCTCTCACACTTACGCTAAAAATAAATAAGTTTCTGTATTTTTTTTTTGGTACAAGCTTTTATTGCCAACTGTACTTTTCTGCATCAGTACCAACTACTCATTGAGACGATTCTAACGAGCCCAAACTCAACCGGGTTACGTCGGTTAAGTACTGAATTCCCATGGCCACCTTCTGTCTCCATCATCAGATCAGCTCGATGGTACCATAATTTTGAAGCGTAGGTCAACAAACTAACAGGTCAAGTTAACACTATCACTGCCAAGAACCCGCCTAGCGGGCGCCTACGCCGTAGCCGCTTTCCGCTACAAACGAGGAAAACCTATCGGCTACGAGCGTAGCGATTCTAGGCAGTGGATGTGTGTAAAAGCTTGTAAAAACGACCGCGGCCACAACGTCTTTGTGAATCCATATTTTTTATACATTTCAAATTATACTTTAAAACATCGTAAGTTACTTAGTAGTATATCTCAGCGACCCTGACTAACTTCACGTTTTCCAAAACTAAACAAGGATGTATCGAAACCTGAAATAAGTCCAAAGCGAAGTTGCAATCTGTAAGAGACACCCATTGTCCCCTGTCCCTCTAAACGTCTCCACTTCCTCAAATAACTACTTACAATAAGTAAAAAGCTCTTAACCCAACAAAAGGCGACAGCTCAGATACAACTAAACACTTTAAAGTGAAAAAGCACAAATGCCATTATTAGTAGCAACAGAGGGAACTCTCGCCCGCCGCGTCGCTGCAAAAAGAGTAAAATTTCTCGGCGCATCGATTTTTATACCCTCGCAGGGGGGCGGGGTCAGACAGCCAGCCAATCAGAGCGCGGTGAACCGACCAATCGCGCGGTCCCTTCCATTCCTCTCTTAGAGGCACGCTGTAATGGAATTTGAATTCAGAACTTTGGAACGCCGGGATTACCCGCCGGATTTTTTTTCTTTATCGATTCCGTGGCGTTTTTTCGCTAATTAGCTTTGAGAAGGGTTTAGCCTGGAGCGCTTATAGGAGTTTTTAATTGCTAATTGGTGCCCAATTATTTTCTTGGTCTCAAGTGGATTTTGACCTTTGAAGACTGTATTCGGATTGGTTCATTTGATTTATAAAAGATGTTTTATCAATTTCATCAAACCTATGTTGACTAAAAAGTCTTAGTAAGACTTAAGATTGGGAGGTTTTATTTGAGACTTAACAATTACTAACAAAAGAAACCGGTTTATGAAAAGTTTCAGAACATTACAAGGCTCTACACGGTACGGCTACGAGCCTGCTACGGTGCTACGACGTCACTACGTAGACGGCTACGAACTTTTAGTATCTCGCGAGCATACAATATTGATACTAAAATATGAAAATTTACTACTCAATTGAATTTTAACTTTAAACCGATGTGCTTAATTTCAATAAGAGTAAACGCTACACATGGAAATCATTTACAAAAATGCGTGAGTTTCAAGGCCGATGAGTCATGACTCTACGACCGATTTTCGCTACAAAGCGGAAAATGCTGCCACTTGCTAGAGCCTTGCACAAGTATCTTGGTCTCAGATGGGTTAAAATAATTAAATATTCCCTCGAGTCCACTTAATTATGAAAATAACAAAATTAAATTGCAAGACTTGATTAGAGCAGTTGGGGAACAAATTGGTAACCCGAGAGCCTTGTTTGCCACCCTACACACGAGGCTCATTTGAAACCCACGTACGTAACCCATTCAGGGGGTATATTATATGTGCCTGACGTATTGTTGTCATGAATTATATTAGATTCATTTATTTCACGAGAAAAATTACAATATTAACTTGAATAAATACACGGTGTTTCTTTAACCGTCTTAGAGCCGAAGACCAGTTAATGTATACATTACAAAGAACCTAAAAAATTTTTTTTTGTTTTTTTTTTTTCATGTTTTTTTTTTTTTTGTATTAATATTAATTTTAATCATCCAGCCGAGTGACCGCAGTGATCGCTAGCCGCCATCTTATGTAGATAGGTACGAACTCTACCCGGGGGAATGATGCCCATAGCAAGCTCAATAAGGCTTGTGTTATGGGTACTAGACGACGATGTATTTAATATCGATATAAATACTTAAATACGTAGAATACATCCAAAACACACACGAATATTTGCCTTTACCGGGATTCGAACCGAGGAATTCGAAAGCAGCGTCACTACCCACTAGGTTAAAAATTAATATAATAAAGTAATTAAAGGTATTAACTAATTTCATACTTAGTCGGGGCAAAGGGCAGTCGGGCAGACCCTGCCAACTATCGATCGATTTCTGTCACCTCCATACTCTGCAAGAATATGGAGCGTGTACTGAATAGGCGTCTCCTAACATACCTAGAAGACAATGATCTCCTCAGTGATTGTCAGTATGGTTTCCGCCGGGGACGATCAACTGGGGATCTTCTAGTGCATGCTACTCATCTTTGGAGCGAGGCTATCGAGAAGCGTGGTGAAGCTCTTGCCGTGTCTCTCGATATCTCCAAAGCATTCGATAGGGTGTGGCATGCTAGCCTAGTGAGCAAGCTTCCAGCTTATGGGATACCAGCTGGCTTTTGTAACTGGATAGCAGATTTCCTGAACGGGCGATCGTTCCGTGTGGTCTTAGAAGGCTACACATCGGATCAATGGGCTTTAGATGCCGGTGTTCCTCAGGGATCTGTTCTGTCTGCAACCTTATTCCTATTGCATATCAACGACATGTTATTGCCCGGAACCTTTGGGTATGCTGATGATAGCACAGTTGCAGTCAGATATCTGTCCAGTGCAAAGGCCAGCAACGATGAAATTCAATCTTGTCGGCAGGATATGGTTGATCGTTTGGATTTGACTCTTAGGGCAGTCTCCGACTGGGGCGATGCTAATCTAGTCAAGTTCAACGCAACCAAGACGCAGGCGTGTTTGTTCTCTACTAAACGGAGTCCGTTTAACTTGACTCCAACTTTCCGAGGTGTATCCGTACCAATTTCAGACCATCTGCAGCTCCTTGGCATGGACATCAAGTCCAATATGAACTTTGGGCTCTACATTGAATCCTTGGCGCAAACTGCGGCAAAAAAGCTTGGCATCCTCTCTAAGGTGAGGCGGTACTTCACACCCAGGCAGCTTCTTCAGCTTTACCAAGCACAGGTCCGGTCATGTATGGAGTACTGTTGCCACCTCTGGGATGGATCCGCTAAATATCAGCTAGCCACCTTGGATTCGATTGATGGGCGTGCCAGGAAGCTCATTGGTGACCTATATTTAACCGAGGCTAAAATGCAAAGACTGGAACACCGTAGAAAGGTTGCCTGCTTATCGGTGTTCTACAGGATACATTTCGGAGAGTGTGCGCTAGGATTACACGAATTAATCCCGCCCTCACCATTTCGCCATCTTGGGACTAGGCGCGGTCGCGGGTTCCACCCTTATGTTGTTGACTTACCACTGATTCGCACGAAGCGCTTTGCGTCCAGTTTTCTCGCGAGGACAGCCAAAGAGTGGAACTCGCTTCCGGCAAACCTTTTCCCAGTTACATATAACATGGATCTTTTCAAGACGAGAGTGAATAGGCACTATCTAGGTATGCATGTAACACCCTCGACCTCATCATCACTTACCATCAGGCGAGATAGGGGTCAAATGCGTACCTATACTCAATAAAAAAAAAAAAAAAAAAAGTTTCCGCAGCGAAGATAATAGGAAACTTAACACTAGCTTCTGCCCGCGACTCCGTCCGCGTGGAACTCGTTTATATCGTAGCTCCATACAAACTCGACCTCATTTCACCCCGTTAGGGGATGATTTCGGGGATAAAAACTATCCTATGTCCTTCCCCGGGACCCAAACTATCTCTTTACCAAATGTAATCACAATCAGTCCAGAGGTTTAAGCGTAAAGAGGTAACAGCCACACTTTCGCATTTATAATATTAGTATCGATGGCTTTGTCATCAATTGAAATCGATCAAAGACAGAAACATAATCTATACCTCGAATAGAATTATGAGAGACTGTTCCCAAGGTATATTCAGCCGCGGTCCCACTGCAATTAGACGTTGAATGGCCATTGACAAGCCAATCGCAATCTAGACCGATATCAGCGACCTAGAACAGGGGGCGATTAGACACTCGCATATCACATTAAAATTTATACCCTTTAACTTATGCAACGTGTTTTTTTAACCGTCTTAGAGCCGAAGCCCACTTAAAGTATCCAAAACGTACTAATAATTCGTGAAAAAAAAATGTATTAGTTAAGCTTCTAGTAATAAAAGGTAATTAAGTTTGAAAAATCCTGTATGGCGCGCGGTGCAAAATTCATTCACCCGGTTAGAGTTCGTACTTATCTACAAAAGTTGGCGGCTAGCGGTAACTGCGGTCACTCGGCTGGATGATTAAAATTAATATTAAAAAAAAAATCAATATTAATACGTAAAAAAAACAAAAAAAAAACTTTTTTAAGGTCTTTATGTAATAATTACATTAACTGGCCTTCGGCTCTAAGACGGTTAAAAAAACACCTTGTATTTAAAAAATCGTGGGTCATTAAATTCTTTAGTGCAAAAAAGTTAACTCGTCTACGCGGCCCATGCGCGGCACACGTCCCTGATGCATCGCCGAGTACGCCGAAGCCGCTTGTGTCAAATCGAACGTTTTACTGAGTTGTTTAAATGTATGTGTGTGTGTGTGTGTGTGTGTGTGTGTGTGTGTGTGTGTGTGTGTGTGTGTGTGTGTGTGTGTGTGTGTGTGTGTGTGTGTGTGTGTGTGTGTGTGTGTGTGTGTGTGTGTGTGTGTGTGTGTGTGTGTGTGTGTGTGTGTGTGTGTGTGTGTGTGTGTGTGTGTGTGTGTGTGTGTGTGTGTGTGTGTGTGTGTGTGTATTCTTAGTATAGAGGGGGTAATATAGACCGTGAATCAAAACAATTATTTAACTTCTTCTCGACGACTTTCGTATCAGGGGACCGATTTTTGAATTTCGATCGCTCAACTCTTTTACTGTAAAAAAAGATGAAATGCTATTTTGGAATAGCGATAGAAAATTTAAGAACGAGTGGTACTGACCACTCGTAGCAAATTCTATCGGTGGAAAGTGAGTGGCTAATAAATAGAAAAAAAAAAACTATAATTATACTACGTAAAATATAGCTTGAGCCCTGCGACAGCCGTCATCGAAATCACGCCCATCAAGTTCTGAATTTTGTAACGGTAAATATGGCCTGCGGCAACGTCATACTTTATGGGTGGGACGAAAACTACACGAATAGTGTCACTACATGTCACTTTGACAGCTGTCGCAGGGCTCAAGCTATATTTTACGTAGTATAGTGTTTTAATTCTATAATCGTATTGTAGGTATGTTAATCTTTAACGTATTTGTAACTATGGACCTTGATTGCCTGAAATAAATGATTATTATTATTATAAATTATGACACTTCAATCGTATTTACTTTTATTTATTTTCGATCGCTCGATAGTCAACAATCGGCCCGCTGAAGAAGCGCGCACTCACATCGAAATCAGAATGTGAAATTCATGCTACAGATGTGTTCAGTTTGAATAGCTATTGGTAGCACTTGCAATCTGGTGACGATAGGACATCTCTGTTCTATAGGGCTGCCCTATGTTTATCATCGATATAAATAAATAAATAAAATAAAATAATTATAATTATAATTAAACTGTTCATTAAAAACTAGCTTCTGCGCGCGACTCCGTCCGCGTGGAACTCTTATATCGTAACTCCATACAAACTTTCATGATGATTTCCGGGAAAAAACTATTCTACGTAAACAATCTCTAAAATGGTGTTACTTAAAACATAGTTTATAAGAATAAAAACTACCGAAGTAAATTACCTGTGACAGACGGTGTCTACCGCGTGATCGCAAAAACTACCAACATCCTTGACTTTGTAACTGTAATTCGGTTTAAAGTTAACTATCGCTATACTTACCCTAATTGGATAGGTATTTAACTAAATGTAAACAAAAAAAAACCACGTGACTTGCTCATTCAGACTTGGAAAAGCAACTGTCAAATATCAAATGATAATGATGACAAGTTTTTTGAAAAAAACTCAGTGGTACGAGCCTGGGTTTGAACCAGGGATGTTGCAGACATTGGCATCCGCATCCGCAACCGCGAAAGTTCCGCATAAATTCCAAAATCAGCATCCGCAAAAATCGTAGTGCAATTCACGACAAGAAAGAACGCTTACCGCGCGCGTTTCAGTTATTTTTGCCATTAGAAAAACAAACTTAATTTCGTTTCTATGACCAAGACAAGACGCTTTTTATTTGTTCGCTATTATTGTAATTTAGACTCAACGTGTTTGATGATTACGTGATATCATAAAATGGACGATGTTTTTACGTTTTTTAGTGCGAGACCCCAAAATCCGCATCCGCATCCGCGGATATGTGCCCCTTAATATCCGCATCCGCGGATGTCAAAAAAGTTGCATCCGCGGCATCCCTGGTTTGAACCTGCGAACCTGCCTTACCGCTCGGCTCCAGTAGCTTGTGGGCTAAAGCGAGTTTATCGATAAATTAAAATTCATTGAAAACTTCCCCCACCCCTAGCCCCAAGGGCCGCGCAATCCTCTTTGTTCTCAACAATCGATACTTTCGATATCTCGATTCCCCGCAAAGTGAGAAAGCTTGTTTCTGTACGATAGACGATTTTCTCTATGTCCTCTTGATTCCCACCAAAGTGATTTATTACTTTTACTTTTTGTTGTTATTTTTATATTGTGGATGTAAGTGAAAAGTTGGATCCTGTTTGTGAAACCGATTCGAATGGAACTAAAAGTGTGGAAAATTTTACTGGAGTTCTAACAATGTTATTTAGGTTAGAATGTTAGTTGTGGGCTGATGTTATTCTGGTAAAGATATTACAGTACTGCAATTAATAGGGGTGTAGACACAAAATAAAACAATCAGTAATGTCATATTTTACTGGAGTTCTAACAATGTTATTTAGGTTAGAATGTTAGTTGTGGGCTGATGTTATTCTGGTAAAGATATTACAGTACTGCAATTAATAGGGGTGTAGACACAAAATAAAACAATCAGTAATGTCATATTTTACTGGAGTTCTAACAATGTTATTTAGGTTAGAATGTTAGTTGTGGGCTGATGTTATTCTGGTAAAGATATTACAGTACTGCAATTAATAGGGGTGTAGACACAAAATAAAACAATCAGTAATGTCATATTTTACTGGAGTTCTAACAATGTTATTTAGGTTAGAATGTTAGTTGTGGGCTGATGTTATTCTGGTAAAGATATTACAGTACTGCAATTAATAGGGGTGTAGACACAAAATAAAACAATCAGTAATGTCATATTTTACTGGAGTTCTAACAATGTTATTTAGGTTAGAATGTTAGTTGTGGGCTGATGTTATTCTGGTAAAGATATTACAGTACTGCAATTAATAGGGGTGTAGACACAAAATAAAACAATCAGTAATGTCATATTTTTTCGAAAAAGGATTAAAAATGTAGTCAAATGGAGAAAAAATCAACGCAAGAGCTTAAATAATCACGAAGTTATGTGTCCAAAGTTGTCCATGGGAATTAGCGGCAATTATTTTATAAGTATTCAACTAGGAAAACATGATAATGTTCGGTTATGCCGCTTCGCCGGACGCTACCGCGTCACGCTCGCTTCGCTCGCTCGGTTCGCGTTCGCGCGCTGTAGGGTCGCAGTTCACCTAACAACCTAACCGTTTTTATCCCCTAGGGGATTAACGTGGACAACAGCTGATATTTGGCATGGTTGAGATTATTTGGCGACTTTGACCCTGGCCGGTAGAGTAGCTTTTTGGATGAATTACTTTGATTGCAATTCGGCCAACTCAAATAATCACAAGTATACTTAAGGCGCCGTAGGTTCATGGTCTTCTCTCCCTCTCACTGAGCATAAGCGTGAGCGAGATGGAAGTGCGTGCTCGGAAGCGCGGATATATCTTGTTTTTTAATTTTAATTTTTTGGTCGTTTAAATAAATAAAAGAGTAATCAGTGAGTTCTCTCAAACATGATATTGCCGATTTTTAGAAGCAATATTAATATTTTTAGCTTTTGTGCATAATTTAATTCTTACGAATATTTTAAGTGTATTTTAGACCTATGTTCGTGATTTTTTTTAATCGAGCGAAACTTGCTTAATCATGTTTTGAATCACTGATCTCGCTGCAGAAAAGCCTCAAGATTACTATTCGTATTCGTAAGACGCATTATATTGTTTCAAAAACTCTGTTCGCTGAGCCTTAAGTTTTTTTTTAAACCCTGTACGGGCGGGGCCTGCAGACTAAAAAGTCCTACCGTTCGACTACAGTTACTTTGTATCTATTTTACTTTTTTTTTGGGTTCGGAAGCCACGGATACAAATAGGCCTCCTGTTCACAGTTGTTTTGTTCCAGATTGGGCCTGTTCTCGCAATGGAGCGCGCTAGCGGGCAGGTACGGCGGGCTCATGCCACCCTGGTACTGGCGGCCACACGACAGGTCACCGCCGAGAGGTGAGTCGAGCACTTGTTTACCACCTACTTATGAAGTACGGAGGGCAATCAACTTGTTGATATTCTATCCCGTTAGCTAGGAGACTTGAGGGAGTTTTTTAGAAAGTTGTTACTATGGGCATGATCCCTGAAGTCACGCAAGAAAACAAAGTTCTACTTAGATTTATTCATATTTTTTTGATTGAATGATAACGAAAACAGTATTGGGTTATTTATATGACTGATTGCACATAGGGCAAATTGCACGACTTTTCTGGGTGTACAAACCCTTTTTCAAAATTTTCCAAGACCATCGTACAGACGGACATGGCGAAACTATAAGGTTTCCTTGTTTAATACGGAACCCTAAAAACACGTGTCCCTTAAAAATCATTTTTTAGCGAACTAAAGGAGCGACCACACCGCTGCTCAAAATACGCTAACGCACCGTAAACGCAGCAAAATGTATGAAGAATACGTGACACATTCGACACGTCAACGCGTATACGCAGCGTTACGCACCGGTGTGGTCGCTCCTTTAATCATAAAATGGCCCATTTGAAAAAAAAAATGTTGGCAATCATTTTTTAATTAAAGGGTAATGATTCTATTGGTATCTTTAAAGGGCATTGAGTACTTAACCTTGTATGAGAAAAAAATGTTTTTTTTATTTTTTTAGGATGTTTTTTTAATAATCGTTTATTTAATACTTACTCTTATTTAATACGCATACCGATACATAAAAGTAGAGTAGTAGTAGTAGACAGATATACAAAAGTAAAAGCGTTAAACAATATCGGAGCCGAGATATTTAAGTTTGAAGTTTTGTTTATAACTTTTCAATAAGACCTCTGTGAAAATATATATTGCAAATATCTCGGCTCTGATGCATTTTAGTATATTACATTTATTAACAAAATAATTATGTTTGATTTGAGTAGATCTATCATAATCTACCACTTTTACGAATGGCCCATTCGTAAAAGTTATCCATTACCCAAACCCTTGCTCTTGGTCGATAAAAAAAATATATATTTTTGAAACTTTTAAGTCTCGTATCTTTTTATGATTTCAATTATATTTTGTAATTTAGACTTTATTGCAATAATTTGACGATTAATTAATAGAGCAATACTAAGTTACAATTTTTCACATGACGAAAGTACCCAATTGTCGGATAAAATTGCTTGTTTTGTGCACTTGTGTACAATCTACTATTTAAAGTGCACCGGGTGTATAATGTGCAGACTTACCCACGGTTACGTCGGCGGATTACACTGGTAAGGCATCGCAGTAATCGATTACTCCGGTTACCGCACTGATTACCGCACTATGGCTGCGACTACTTTATGAGTAAATATTGGGGTGAGTTCTAAGACTAGTTATTAGGACGATTCACAGTCCGGGGGACCGATTTTTTGACTTTCGAGCGCTCGACTCTTTCACTCGAAAACTTACAAAAATGATAAAGTGCTATTTGAAATAGCGATGGAAAATTTAAAACCAAGTGGTATTAACCACTCTTATTCAATTCTATAAGTATAAATAAAGTAAGTGTCTGCAATTTCGACACTATATACAATCGTATTGAATTTTATTTTATTTTTGAGCGCTTCAAGTCTAAAACTGCGTCCAGCGTATCACAGTATGCAGTTTATTATAAATACGGAATATAAAATAAAAACGGGGCAGTTTGGGCAAAACTGAAACCACTAATAGATCAGGGGCCGTAGACAAGGTTACAATCGACAAGCGCTAACGCCAATAGAAACTAATAAAATGTAGGGGAATGACAGATGCCGACGAAACACTTCGCTAACATCTGTCATTCCCATACATTTTATTAGTTTCTATTGGCGTTAGCGCTTGTCGATTGTAACCTTGTCTAGGCCCCCAGGAAAGGACTCAGGAGACCGATTAAAAAAAACACTGCATTCGAAGTTTTTCAAAAATCCTCATACATACAGGAATCCAACCCGGTTAAATTTGTCTAAAAATCGGAGTTCGTTTTTTTGCGTAACGAAGGTTAGCGCAGGTAGTAAGGAGTAATTGTTGCTAAAAACCCTGTATCTACAATCATAGGAGAATGCCGTATTACATACCTAGTTGTTTTTACGGAAATGGATCCTGATATATGATTAAGCAGTAAAAGTAAGTAATTTCGTCCGTTTTAAACTCGTTGCACGCCGTGACCACGACTGTTATTCGCTACACGCGAATGCGGCTCACCCCGCCGGTCACCCGTCACGAAACTAGACCTCTACCTACGCTTATTTACTACCCATCGCGGTGTTAAGATATATTTGTGGCTAATTAGATCGGCACCATGCTGAGTCGGGACCATTTCATGGCGCGTTAATTATATTTTTGTGTCTTGATGAATTTTCTTGTGTTTTTTGTGCCACGAATAAATTATTTTTTCCGATTCCGAATTGACGCAAACAAATCTGCAAAACAATATTCACAATTAATTATTTATATCGTGACTAAATTACATTATCTTCATGGCCTTAAGCAATTTGAATTCGATTGTAATTACGACACAATGTCTTAGAAAAAAGTCATAAATTCTATAATATTTTTTAAGTCCATAACAGAAAGTAAAGAAAAACAATATTGGGCTATTGCGCGTAGCGAGGCGGTGATTAAGCCGCCTCGCTACGCCGTTACCCACAGCAGCCTACCATTTTCACTGCCAGGAAGGCACCTAGCGTGCGCCTACGCCGTAGGTACTTTCCGCTACATACGGGGAAAACCACGGGATTGTAGCGAAATGCATCCGTAGCATTTTAAACGCTTGTCTGTTAAAGTGCTCGCAATAAATGTAACTGATATGAAACCAATACGTCAAGTCCGGTAGACCTCATACTAGTAGTTCCAAAGGAACAAAGTTTACTGTGGGTAACTAGGGTCATTGCACCGGTTAGCAACCATCCTACTTTAATGCGCCGGCTTACAACTTTACACCCACTTATGAATTTCTTACCCCTTTGGCCCCAAAACTGCATTATTTAATTTTCTTTAGTTATAGACCGTTAATTGATGTACCTAATACCTATACTTAATTGTATCGTTTTGGAAACTTCCTGGGACAGAACGAGGCCATTCTTATTATAACCAGTGATTACAAGTCTCATAAATTACAAATGAGCACGACACAATTCGTATAACCCCAGTAAACCCCAATCCCAGCCCATCTCAACTGGAAAAGCAATCATCATCACATCTTTGCTCTCTCAACCCCGCGTTTCCCTTTAATTTCGGAAAACCCATCGAGACAAAGAGGGCCATTTCACGCGACCCAAACCGACTGAACAATGCTTTTCTAGCATCCTCCTACAATTATTCGCGTATAGCAATACTGCTAGACGACGAAGTTTCAGAACTATACCCATCCCACTCGCAACCGTGCGATTTGTATCTATCGTGCTCGCGACGGGCGCGTTCGCGCCAAAAACGGTGTCGTCACTTTTGGATGTAATGTTGCGTGCGGTTGTTTTAATTTTCGAACGTGGTTTCAACGGATTGCTGTTTAGTTGGTCTGAGGTTTATGCTTTTTGTCCTCATGTTGGTTGGTAGACCGTTATAAACGTTGGAGTTATTTTATTTTGAATAGAATATGTATTCATGGCATTAACGAATTGTTAAATCTGGTTGGTAGTAAATGATTGATTGATGAGCATGCTTCGTCTAATTTTAAAAGTAAAGTTATTTTAGACTCCTTTGTCAATGTTTCTCCACTTTCTCGTAATGTTTTTAATGTTGTTTATCGTACTCTCTTTAATGTGATTAGTTACCTACGAGCTATTTAGGTAAGTATTGATACATCATAACATAATTAATGAATGCTTTAGTAGTACAAAAGCATACTAAATCGATACCGAAATTGATAATGCCCAGTACCCAATCTCAATACATTTACCATGAATTCATTACACCCGTGGATTTGCCAAATAGGAAATATCCAACGCACTCATCTAATGCATACAACAAACTCATAAACTGCTTAAACTAGTAAGCGTTTGTGTAAACCAAGCAACGGCAACAAAGGATTACGGCGTACGGTTTCGAAAATCAATTCCAATCACAGCCAGCTAACCACCGTAACTAGACCCCTCCAATAATTGAAAACAAACGAAAGGCTCGACTCAACTTACGCTGGCGACGTATCTTTGTTTTAACTTTAAAACTAACCACGCTCGGATGAATTCTAAACTCTACTCTCAACTGCATAAGGTGTGTTCCAGTTTGAATGTAGAATGGTCTGAATTCGATTGTAGTGATTCGTTCAACAGCGTTGATGACATTTGGTTTCACGCGTCCGTTTTCCAATTTTGAATTCCGTACGTTGCAGGAATGGAACGACGTTAGGAAATTCAATTTGGATTTAATTTTTATATTGGTTTTTAATATGAATTTTGCTTGATGTGTTGGTTTTACTCGAATTCATTTAATATTCATAATAAGACATAGCGGAATACCTTGCATATATTTTATTGGCTTTGACTGGATTAAACCTTTGAGGTTATGATAAGCCGCGTTTACTCTTGCTTAGTAGCTAAATACCAACTCAGTCTGATATATATAATAGAATAAAGTTAGTAGAAAGATAATTACCGTGTCAAAGTGAGCCAGCAGCAATTTTCAAACTAATTTCAATTCAATATGTTATTTCCTATAGAGCCTTACCATACCAGACCGCATACTATAGATAACTGACTTGTAGTAAGCCATTACCGGCACGTTGACTATACTTTGTCTAAACTAACACAGCCCTCGTAAATCTTTACCACTCCCAACCATTACTCGGATACTCTCATAAATCCCATAATCGATTTTTACACACAACTTTAAAACAAAAGAATTTAAGTCGGCAATCTTTAGAAAGGTCAGACAGGAGGCCATTTTACAAAGCAGTCTAAAGTCTCGACAAAATGGATCGTCATTGAAGCGCCTCAATGTTGCCAGTTTAGTGAAATTGTATATTCGTAAAACCAATAGGGCTCATTTCATGAACTTACACTTATAGAAGTCCAACCCGGCAACATCGGTCAAAGCCATTAGCTATTAGCCAAGTACCTCAGTGTTGCCAGCTTGACGAACCTTGTGACTTACTGTGAAACGTGCATATTCTAAAATGATTTGTACAACAGTGTGTTCAATCAATGCTTCCTCTCCACACGAGAATCACGCCTCATAACCTACTGCCAACTGTTTAAAGCTATAGTGCTTTTCACATTGCTTGGGTATGGCGACAGTCGTCATCCCAGTACAATTAGCAACCTCTTTGACGTTTTAAGGTTATGATAAATAAGTGGATGACAGCTGTCATAGTACCCAAGCAATTGGAAAAGCACTATAGCAGGTAATGTTTATAAAATTGTACCGAAATGTTTAACGTTTACGCGTCAGACCATAATGTAATCAAAGGCGTGAAACGCTGCCGGTAATTGGATCCGCGGAAGCCTCGCAACCGATTGTAATCAAAGCGAGGAATAAGCTGTTTTTGTAGGTTAGCTGAGATTTAATGTAGCGGCAACACGGTCAATAGTAATGGCAATTGTATCGTGTTGGGGCACCTTTTAAGGCTCCACATATTTGCTTAGGAAAGAATCTAGTTGCATCGAAAACAAAAGAATTGCTAGTTTTTTGCTTTTATGAAAGGTTCAAATCCCATTGAGTGATTTTAATGCACATTCCCCAATGTTACAAGGATATAATTTCGTTATCCTTGTACTATTAAACGAGCAGTAGTTGTAAGTATGTATATTTAGATATAGTTGCAATCACGTTGTCGGAAACGGCTTCGATAAAATTTTGAAATTAGGAGTTTACGGGGTCGAGGAATCGATCTAGCTAGGTCTTATGTTTGTGAAAATTTGTTTTCTCCGTATTTTCTCTATTTTCACCCGAGCCGAGCTTGGTCGCCCAGGGAGTAAGAAGTAATATGTGAATACTTACGAATGATTAAAAGTGAAGATGGTAATACTGAAGCACTCTACTCATGGGACCAAACGCGAAACCGCGAACATTATCAGAGCTAATTAAGAGTTAACTGTGAGTTAACCGAGAGTTAACTGTGTGGAGCTAATGTATAGGATAGCTGGTTTACTCTAAGTAAGATGGCAATTTACTCTAAGTTGCCTTAGACATTGTAACGTGTTCAAGTAGAACCCGTGACGAACAATCCAATACGCATCTGAACATACACATAGTTTTAGTTGTTCTTGTACTAAACCCTCCCTCATTGTTTCAGAAGACATCACGAACGAGGAAGGCTCAGCCGGCGGCTCCCCGCGCGCGCGCAGCCCGCCCCGCGCCCCCACCCCTCCCTCGCCATCGCGCTCCTCGCCGCGCTCCCCCCGCCTGCACCCCGCACTCTACCCCCAACAACAAGACACCCAAGACTCAGACCCCGACGTCGACGAGAGCGACGACTTCGACAAAGATGAAAAACGAGACCCTAACACGAACTTAGGGAAACGGAAGAAGAAGACTAGAACGGTGTTCTCAAGATCTCAAGTCTTCCAGCTCGAGTCGACTTTTGATATGAAGCGGTACTTGAGCAGTTCGGAGCGCGCTGGCTTAGCCGCTAGTCTCCACTTGACAGAAACGCAGGTCAAGATATGGTTTCAGAACAGACGGAATAAGTGGAAGAGGCAGTTGGCGGCGGAGCTAGAAGCTGCCAACATGGCGCACGCGGCGCAGCGTTTGGTGCGCGTCCCGATTCTGTACCACGAGTCGCGGCCGTCGGGCATGCCGCATACACCGTTGCCTATGCATCCTCAGTTCTCGAACGAGCCTGGTGTGTACTTCCCGCAGCAGGCGCCGCAGCCGCTGCAGCAGCTGCCGGCGTCCCCGGTGACGTCACGCGCGCCATTGAGTGGTTTAGTGTAGTGTCAGTCATCGGCCGCGCCGGCCGAGTTTTTGAGTGATTTAGCATCCGGTTCCTAAACTGAAAGAACGTTGAACTACAGGACATGACGCATGAACTGTTTAAAATACTTTTTAACATGTTTAATTGCTTTGCATTGCGTTCTGTGCACCTTTTAGGCAAGTGGAAACTAATAATTTCATACATTTTGGTACTGATAGAAAACTATTATCTGTACGCTTGTCATCAAATATATCGTATCTTAATACAAAGAGCTCAAAAAAATTGAATACCTACGCATAAGCGTTTTGACAATATCATAAGTTCGTGCTCATTTATTTTTGAGCGCCTTGTCAGTTCAGATATAATGGCCACTACAGCTAAATATGTAAACTGTTTTTACATAAAAATTGTTACCAAAAAAGCAGCAGCAATATGTCTATATAATTTTGACAGTTGTGCGCGGTTGACAGTATTAGGGACCCGGAGTGTGCGAAAGAGAGGACTAGTCATATCATGAATGTCAAATGCCAAATCGTTAATGTGACATATATGTATAGGTATTGTAAGCTAGATTATCTTTTAATGCCTATTTATAAAACCTTTTCAGGGCAATGAGAGGTCAAGTTACTTGTGACTAATATTCCAGACAGTTGCTTATTACTTGATCGCTTACTGCCCCGTTGTAAACAAGGCTTAACGGGATTGTCAAATTGATTAAAAGAATGAATGATTTAATGAGTACGATTGTTTATTTTTAAATAACGAAATTTCTGTGTATTTTTTTATTAATTTGACAATTGCGTAGCTAAACTCAAATGTAGAATAAGTAAATATTGCCCCCAATAACGGTTACATTGATCGGAGAGCGTTTTTTTAAGAATCTTTAAAGGTCAACACACCGCCACGATCCGACCGTTTTATTCGAGGTTTAAAAATCGAATTTCTTCAACCTTCCTTTAAATTTCGAACTGAGGACAGACTTCGGTTGGAGGCATAGACAAGTAAAATTGTATCGTACAAATCGTCATTCCATGTTGTAAATTATTGTAAATAGAAAATAGTAAAATTCTCTTGTATTTATTCTGTAGTAAGCTAGTTGTAAATGTAAATATATCGCAAAGAACTGACTATGCTTTTTATCGTTAGCTATAATTCTTAATTAACTAATAGTTCGTCTGGAAAGCTTTTTATATTTGTTTTGTCATACAGATAAAAAAAAATTGAAATAAAGAAAGAAAGATGACATTTATTCACTACACTTAAGACACGGATACAAAGGGACAGGAAAGACATATTTGATTTTGATTACATTATTAGACAATGGACACATCGTGTGTGTCTTCGCGGCAGTGAATCGGTCGGTGAAATACCTAGACGCTCTATCCATACTAATATTATAAATGCGAAGTGTGTCTGTCTGTCTGTCTGTCTGTCTGTCTGTTACCTCTTCACGCTTAAACCGCTGAACCGATTAGGATGAAATTTGGTATAGAAATAGTTTGAACCTGGGGAAGGACATAGGATATTTTATCCCGGAAATCATCCCCAAAGGGGATGAAGTGGAGGGTGAAAGTTTGTATGGAGGTACGATATAAACGAGATCCACCGAGTCGCGGGCAGAAGCTAGTTTAAATATAATTTACGACGTAGAGATAGCACAGCAGGCGCCGCGACGCGAGTCGAGAAAGATCTACCCTCCTTTTTCTGATTTGCACGGTGCGAGTGAGACAAGAGACGCTCAGTCGCGCGCGAAGCGACTGAAAAGCAAGATGTGCTAGACGTACAGGCCGCGTGCGTAAGCTCGGAAGCACCGAGTCATCATTTGACTTCATAAAATAAGACATCTACTACGACATTTGAGCCTTCAAGCGTCAACCACACGTTGATGATGACACATCATGATGATGATGATGATGATGATGACCAGCCGGTAATAGTTAAATATGGCGCCGGCGGCTATCATCTTATAGAAAACTGGCTTCTGTCCGCGATTCCGTCCGCGTGGAACTCGTTTATATCGTTGCTCCATACAAACTTTCACCCCTCATATTAACCCCTTAGGTGTCTGTCTTTGTGAATTCATGCTATTTAATTTTCAAAATGAAATAAATGAATCTAATCTAATCTAATCTAGGGGATGATTTTTCGGCATAAAAACGATCCTATGTCCTTCCCCAGGACTCAAACTATTTCTGTACCAAATTTCATCTAAATCGGTTCAGCGGTGTAAGCGTGAAGAGGTAACAGACAGACAGACGGACAGACAGACAGTTTCTACACGATGAGAGCTCCCGGCGCCATATTTTAACGGTTACCGGCCTGTAAAATATAGAAAACATACATACATACATTCACACCTTTATCCCTAAAAGGGTTAGGCAAAGCACATGAAACTCGTGTTCCAGTACCACTTTTATCATAAATGTGGGTATAAAAGATCGACAAAATGTGATATCGCTGTGACAGGTTGCTAGCCCATCGCCCACAACACACTTCAACCCGGTCTAACCCGACACCACACGGGGGAGAAAACGTACTTATTAAAAATATTTTCAGTAATGCTCGCAAGGTTCTGTTGAAGATATGAGAAGAGAACTTATTTGTTTATCAGACTATAAATACGTTGGTCATATTTAAACACAACAAAAGCACCTTGAGCACACTTCATTCCCGAGAACGCGCCTAATGCTGCCGAAGCTATAGCTTGACCACAACCGCTGTGCCGCTCCTTAGGTATGCGCGGGGAGGCGGGGTGACGCGGCGGGGGTGACGGGGCGAGGCGGGGACGGCGGAATGACAAAGGCTCTGCCCCCCCGTCTCGCCGCTCGCATACCTAAGGAGCGGCACAGCGGTTGTGGTCAAGCTATAGCCTAGATAATGTTTACATCGCGAAATGCTGACACCCGAACTACCGGAAGTCCAAGTGAACCAAACGCGACAACTATGTAAAATATTGCAGGATCGCGATCGCATTGTTGACATTCCCGAATAAAAATCACCAAAATATCGAGTTAGTTGTATGAACACCACCTTAATAGTATATTACTTACCAAGGGCTGTAGAAGAATCGCAGGTATTTATGATCCGAGCCGCAGGCGAGGGTTGTAAATATGCGATAGAGGGCTTTCTTTTTTACTGCCCGAGGTGAGTACACAATTTTACGTCTTCACTTCGACTTTCGAAGTTCGTGGTAGCGCCGCTGGCCACAATGCGAGTTTTACCGTACGCGTAGCGTGCGATAAAACTCACATTATGGCCAGGTGTGACGTAAATATAATTTTTACTCACCTATTATGGTGTGCGAAGATGAGTTGAAGGGCCGAATTTTGATTAGAAGTCGATTAAGAGTAAATTTAAAGAATATACTCTTATTGGTATGCGAAGAATGGCACAAAGAATCCCGACAACGCACGCGACGAATGCGCGTTAAATATGAGCAAATTTTATCCAGCAGTAATAGTTTATACCATCTATTATTTGGGTATGTGTGCTTTAACCCTTTTGTTCATAAATTAAAACTATCAGTTAATTCAGAACAGTGCCAATAATTTCGACATTTAACTAACTATATACCTAGCTCGTTTAACTCAGTCCACCCTCACTTGCGCGGCGCGCCGGTGCAGGGGTATGACGATAACCGGACTTTGCCTCCCGCACGTCGCCCGCGCCCCCTTATACCCCTGCTCCCGCACGCCGCGCAGGCGTGGACAGAGTTAAACGGTCGACTTATACCAAAATTCATATATTTTTAAATACTTTATGCAATACTGGTAATATCAATGCCATTGTAATGTCTTTAAAATCCGAGTTGTTTCTTTTTATTTTGCTGTTATCCACGTTAATCCCCTAGCCTGATCCCCCAGGGGAAAAAACGGTTAGGTTATTAAGTGAACTGCGACCCTACAGCGCGCGAGCCGAGCGAGCGAAGCGAGCGTGACGCGGTAGCGTCCGGCGAAGCGCCATAACCGAACATTATCATTTTTTCCTAGTTAAATATAAAATAATTGCCACTAATTCCCCTGGGTGATCGAGGTCAGGTGATTAACGTGGATAACGTGTTTATTTTGCAGTATTTTCACGCGTAATAGTTCGGGACTAAGTTAAGATAAGTGTGATAATGAAGGTATAACATCATTAAACACACAACTGATTTGAGATTATTTGAGTTGGCCGAATTGCATCAAATTAGTCCATTCAAAAAGCGACTCTACTGTCGTAGGTAGAAGATTCCAATTCCTATGACAGTTTTATAAAAAGTCGGGCACTAAATAATCTCAACCATATGCGCAGCGGATTTTAATCTTAGTCTCCAACCAACCAATATACCAACTTTGATAAATCGCATTTTAGAAGAGATTTTGATAAATTCTAATAATCGAATGTACCATCGCCCATCCACTTTATTTATGAGCATTGTAATAAGGTTCAATATAAATACAGAATGGTCAGTTAACTGTGTTGGCGTTTGTACAGGAAAAATCCAAAAGAGCAATTGCACAACCGAATAATATAACCATTTATAAATTAAACTACGAGTAGCACCAGGTTAATAAAAATCCGACGTTATATTCGTATTAACAATTCCCATATTATGCTGCGTGCTGCCCGTGAACGGGTTAGATTACAGTGATATTGTTCTGGGGGTCTATCTGGCTCGTTTCGCATCTTACTATGATGTTTATTCTTTTTCCCGCTCGTTCCCTCTCACTCTTTAGCTCGAATGATTCGAAACGCATTTAAAATCGGAATGCAAGGGATCATTGCCTAACTTTAAGAGCGTTTGGGCAATTCAACTGTAATTTTCTCAAACAAACAATGTAATTCAGAGGGCCTACCGCCAACAGCATTCGCGGTTTTCCCTCTCTGTCGCATTTGCGTACGAACTCGCAAGTCTGACAGAGAAGGAAAACTTCGAATGCCTTTCACAGTAAGCCCTCAGCGGCGCTACCACGAAAACCGAAACTCGAAATTCGTATACATGCATCCCTGTCACTCGAGTAATGTAAGTGCGATAGAGATGGAGATACCCGAACTTCTATTTTCGACGTTCGTGGTTATAGCTCTGATCTACGCTTCTGTACTAGAAAAAAAGTGGTGTTTTCTATACTATACATATTATAAAGATGATGCTGGTAGCCTAGTGGTTCAGGCATGCGGCTGTCAAGCGGCGGTTGTGGGTTCTAATCCCGGCTCGTACCAATTTTTCGGAACTTATGTACGGAATATTTACCGTTAGCTTTCCGGTAAATAACATCGTGAGCAAACCGGTCTAATCCCAATAAGGTCTAGTTTTCCCTCTGGGTTGGAAGGTCAGATGGCAGTCGCTTTCGTAAAACTAGTGCCTACTTATACCGAAACATGGGATTAGGTGTCAAAGTGGACCCCGGGCTCCTTTAGGGCCATTACCGGGAACAACGCTAGGAGGATGATGACATATTATAAAGACGAAAAGTCTGTGACACTGTAAGTTTGCCAGTTTGTGAGTTTTTATGTAATGGAAAATCTCCGGAACCGCTTAACCGATTTGAAAAACTCTTTCACCTGCGTGTAGAGTGGACTTTCTGGATAGACATAGCTTATGTTTTAACCCGAGGTTTTGTCTGCGTTCTTAGAAATACGCGGGCAATGCCGCGTGGGCATCTAGTATCGTATAAAGTCAGAGGGGGCAAGTGCGCCCCGGGGTAAGTGCGCCTTTCATCAAACATATCGAGATCCACAGATATTTCACAAATAACGACATCGTACATTCATGCAACAAACTAAAACAAGTTTATTGCATGGATTTCGGCGAATTTATATTGATTTAAATGACTGAATGAGGAGCAGTTTCCCCGGTGGCGCACATACCCGAACTGACCTTATATTGCTCTACAATGCGATTTATCTTATTTGTTATAAGACATTATGTACAGAACTGTGTTGCCATGTCGCTTGGACGTTCGTTCCGTAATGTTGCTAGCTTAAATAATTACTTAAACGAAGCTTAATTCTAAATATTAATGTTATTTATTGATAGTAGTTGAGATCTTCGTCATATTGTAATATTATAAGATAAGAGGAATAAAACGAATACGCTGATGTATATTTTTTTTTATTTCATCCAGAATATATAGTCAGTTCGGTTATGTGCGCCCCCGAGGTAAGTGCTGATATTGATTTAAATGACTGAATGATGAATGAGGCGCACTTTCCCCTGTGGCGCACATACCCAAACTGACCATATTATTTTTTTGTAAAAAAAAAACAGTATTTAAAAATAATACTATTTCTGGAATAACATTACCCATTTTTACTAAGGGTAGGTTGCACCAAACTGCACGTAATCGAAAGAGGTGTTCGTTAAAATCTGAATGTACGCAGAGTTTGACAAGTTTGTATGGAATGACAGCTGCCGCCGCCATATTTAATGTTGATCGGTCTGTAATCATAAATTGGTGCAACACGTCCTAAATACATAGTTAATTAAATAGACGTTATGTCTGCAATGGTGCTTTGTGAATTTGTGTAATGTAAGTAATATCCGGAACTAAAAGGAGACCGACTCCTAAGAGATTGTCTCTCGGCCCATTTGGCGTACAGGAAACATGGCTAACAACATGCTAAAAGATGGCGCTGAAAGTGAAGTATTTTCCTTGCATGCACTAGTACTATATATTGATTTCAACTTTCGCGATTCTCACACATTTTTTTTACTAAACGGGATTGATTGCGTATCATTAACTTATTTATTTACCTCTTTGTCACAACATCCTTGGACCTACTGGCTTAAGCGGGTATCAAAGACTTCAAGACCATGTGAGGGTAGTTCGGAAAACCCGCGCAGCAAGATGTGGGTATCAACATCTTCTGCTTACTTAAGAGCTAAGCTCTTGTCGGTGTAGCTCAAAGTAGGCCCTCCATCTACTCCGATCCCAGGCAACCTCTTTGACATCTCGATACCAACTAACATCAACTTTTTTTTTGAGCTGCTCTATGTAGTTTATTCTAGGTCGTCGCTTCCCCTGTATCTTTCCTTTAATTACATTGAGTATGAACTTGTCATGTCCCATCTTCCCTCTTCTAATTGTCCCGTTTACTAAAAATAAAAAAACAACATGGACTATTTGGTGCCAATGCAATGTTAGTAGTTTCCAATTCATTTAGTTTGTAAACCGGTCGCGTGGCGGGTTAAATGGAACGATCTGATAAACATCGCGATTACCCTGGTATATTTACCCCATTTCACTGGCAACACTAAACGGCCACATCCGGCCGCGCTTCCGTGTAACACTGGTTTTTTAATGACGGAAGTGGGCAACACTGATGTATTTGTAATAGGAATTTGCTAGCTACTTTACTTAGGCACTTTTATTTAATCTCGTATGTAATTATGGATGTAATCATATATGTACTTAACGAACTTCTTGGGACATACAAGAACTGATTTGAGTATTTTTGATTAATAGTTTATTTTCGCAGGATTTTTTAGTTTTTGTTGAATAAACAAATAAATAAAATAAGTATTTTCGGACAATCTTACACAAATCGACCTGACATGACTCAGGAATAAATATTCGCGCTCATCACACAAATAAAGGACCTCACCGGGATTCGAACCCGGGACCTCTAGTTTAGTAGACAGTGGCACTACCATCAACTAGGCTAAAGAGGTCGTTAATAATCTCGACGCATTCTCTATAGCTAGTAACATACAAGTATACAAACATACACTATTAAATATACATTTCTCTATTACGCTGACAACATCAACCCACAAAAAGGCATCGTATGATATTTTATATATAACTAGCTTCTGCCCGCGACTCTGTCCGCGTGGAATTCGTTTATATCGTAGCTCCATACAAACTTTCACCCCCCATTTCACAATGATTTTGGGGATAAAAACTCTCCTTTATCCTTCCCCGGGACTCAAACTATCTCTATACCAAATTGCATCACAAACGGTCCGGCGGTTTAAGCGTGAAGAGGTAACAGACATACAGAGAGACAGACAGACACACTTTCGCATTTATAATATTAGTATGGATGTTTTGGGATGCTAATCATCCTTAGCTTAACAGTTTTGACATTTCGTGAACAATAACTAATTGTAATCATGCTAAAACTAACCATAGACTAGCCC
This sequence comes from Epinotia ramella, assembly GCA_947578815.1. Classification (NCBI taxonomy): domain Eukaryota; kingdom Metazoa; phylum Arthropoda; class Insecta; order Lepidoptera; family Tortricidae; genus Epinotia; species Epinotia ramella. Next base: position 3,867,435 of record OX388221.1, read on the forward strand.
TTATTAGGCGTGGTAAAAACATTAACAGAATTACGAAACTCATCCAGTCCACAGAAATATCCTCAATACACGAAATTACGGAATGTTCGTATATGAAGACTTATAATTACTCGCCAATAACATTATCAACCTATTAATTCCAATAAAAACGGTTCATAAAGATATCTATTTAATTAAGCGATCCGCAATATTAATTCGATTATTACCTCACGTAAAAACTACAAAACAGACCTTTTAGCGCAAACGATAGCGTGGCACGACAGCCTAATAACCGTAAAGAAATTTCAATTTTATCACCCAGTAATAGAGATTACATTGGTTTATCACTACGATCCTTTAATTACTGTTATACGGAGTCGCGTTAGCACGCTATTCGATTCAATCACTATTAAAATGAACCTTAAAACAATAGTGTTACACTTTATTACTGCTTGCGTTTTGGAAAGCTTTTAATTATGTCATCCAAACAAATCGCCTTCTGAACGCGAAATCAACCTTATGTCATGCGAGGTAGAGTTGAAATTGGATTAGGTTTGAATACAACGCCATCTCTCGGTCGATTTGAATTAGCGGAATCTTAATTTAATTAAAATTGGAATGTTTATCGCGCGATCGGTCGCATGCCCCCAAGTGTTGCCACGCTCCGATTGCCGGGGATTTTCGTGGCTCTCCGGTTATCAGCTGTCACTTAATTACCAAATTGAAAATGGAATTCGTTGACGGTTTGTTCCGATTGTTATTTGTTTTGTTTGTCGGCTTTTGGGTAATTTATTGTGGCGGTTTAGCTTGTGCGAATTTCAGAGACAATTTCGTGTTGTGTTTATGAGATGTTAATCCTATTAGGAATTTGTTATGTAAACGCAGCTGAGACTTCAAGTAATTGTATTATATTTAAGATCAACGCCCCGAAAATTGAGTATGAATACAGACGGATTTAAAAATATGTGATGGTGAGTAGTTAAAACCAGAGTCACTTAGTCACAACTGATTTAAGATTCGAATCTATATCTTCATCATCCATACTAATATTATAAATGCGAAAGTGTATGTGTGTGTTTGTTTGTTTGTATCTTTGTCCGTCTTTCACGGCAAAACGTAGCGACCAATTGACGTGATTTTTTAAGTGGAGATAGTTGAAGGGATGGAGAGTAACATAGGATAGGTTTTATCCCCGTAATCATCCCCTAAGGGGGTGAAATGGGGGGGGGGTAAAAGTTTGTATGGAGCTGCGATATAAACGAGTTCCACGCGGACGGAGTCGCGGGCAGAAGCTAGTCATATATATTTCAGAGCTAAGCTCTTGTTTGCAGCAGTTTGACTTTCACGAGCCTGTTCTTTAACAGCCTGATACGACACGAAGTTAATTTTTTCCTTGATTTAGCCCATATAATGTACTTGATCTCCCGAGTTCACGTTCCTTCTACCATGGTTTTAAATGTTCTAATGTCATTCGTCGTGTCGAAAATGTTTTCCACACACATCTTACTCCGGCTGTTTTAAGTGGTTTTCAGTAGTTTTCAGCAGACCAAATGGCCCAAAAATCTATATTTTAAAATGTAACTATTGGAGCATATTGTTTATTACATACTACAAATGAACGATAGATACTTAAACTAAACATAATTGTATCAAATTAGTCCATTTGAAAAGCTACTTTGCTGTTAATGATAAAATATTCAAATTCCAATGACAGGTTTACAATAAAATGAACTACGAGTATACCATGTTGTTAATTATCTGTAGGTTGCTTCCTCATTTCTTATCTTAGGTATATTAAATCATCTCTGTTTTTCTTTTTCTTGATGTAATTAACGGATAACAGTTATTGGCTTTCTATTATGTAAGGAAACATATATAAACTATATACTCACTGCGGTTGTTATTTGGACCAATAAATAAGTATAAATTAAAACTAAGTTACAACAGGCGGTCTTATCGCTTGAAACCGATGTCTGCGAGACAATATTATTTCAGAAGTAAAAATTTAGAGCTCACATCATAAAGCAGGCACAAATAGACAGAAATTATCCTAATCTTCCAAAAATTTTTTTGACATTTTTATCGTTATTTGGTAGTGCCCCGCCAAGACAAGCCAAAGGCACTACCTCCTTTTTCTCGAAACGTTTTGTCGTATTTTCAAACCCTTACAGAAACAGCCTCCGGATAATACTAGCAAGCTCATATTTACCGGATAAAGTGACTTTAGCAACTTTCAGATTTTAATGAAGACTAAATAAAATACACCGACATAGTCAGTCACTGGTGATCAGCAAAACTTTTAGGTGCTAAGCTAACTGACGTCCTATAAAAATAAATTTGGTACACAGACTAAAATTGGGCCTTGATTGACGACCCGTTAGTCTAGTGGGTAGTGACGCTGCCTACGAAGCTGAAGGTCCTGGGTTCGAATCCCGGTAAGGGCAAATATTTGTGTGATGAGCATGAATATCTGTTTCTGAGTCATGGATGTTTTCTATGTATTTAAGTATTTCTATCTATTATATATATCGTCGTCTAGTACCCATAACACAAGCCTTAATGAGCTTACTAGGTCGATTTGTGTAAGATTGTCCACTAATATTTATTTATTTATTACATTAGAACATCAAACTATAGGATCTGCACTTTTTAGCCCTCCTCTGCACCCCTTACAGTGGTACACAAAAATAATTAAAACCCTTAATAAAAGGCTAGAAATTAGTGAAATTCCTTCTTTATTAGGGATGAGATCCCACTAAAATTACGTTACGTTAGTATAGCTAGCGGACACCTTCAATTGAATTCTCACTTATCATATCTATCAATCATTCCCGCCTGATGGCGCAATTCTAGTGTTAATCCTAAATATACTGTTTGTGTCTGGCTCAGTGTCCGTCAATGCATGGTTAATCGTCATCATCATATCAGCCGAAAGACGTCCACTGCTGGACATAGGCCTCCCCCAAAGATTGCCACAATAACCAGTCCGGCGCCACCCGTATCCGCGACCTTTACCAGGGCAATGGAGAGGGCTATGCTGGGAGTTTATCTGCGTGATCGCATCAGAAATGAGGCTATCCGCAGGAGAACCAAGGTAACCAATATATCCCTTCGAATCGCATTAGATAAGTTTGCTTTTACTAATAGGTACTTAAATTGGTTAATGAGTGTTCGCTAAATGCTAATAACCTTAATGCTTTACTAATGTTATGCACCATTGAATCGTTATTTCAGAAAGATTACCTACATATTTCATTCAATTAAATTAGTTCAAACATTTTTTTTCCACTTTAAGGCTTTTTAAATACATAAAAATATTAGAAATCAAACAATGAACGCTGATTGACCATAATAAATTAATAAATATGACGTCACTTTGAAAATTAATTCTCAGAGAGCGTTTTTGTCGTTTAAAGGGTCAACCTGATGATGTGAGTATCAGTCAGAATACTTATTTTGATTTATGTGCCAATATAGGAATAGAACCAAAAAAATATTGAAATCAAATAATCACCATTATGTTTGGACTTCCCCTCGTCCAAATGATATATCTCCTGTGTCACTTATCTCAGAGAATTGCTAGAATCTTACACATTACCACAAATGCAAATAAGTCCTGAATGAATACCGATAATTATAATTATCAAGAATACTAATAAGTAATTAAGTAAAACAAAAATACCGTACGTGTCCTGTTGTCCACATACACCCCACATATTGTAAATTGACTATAGCAATTTAAACGCACGTATACCCGAAAAACATCCCAATTAATAAATGGTTAAAAGGTAATTTACGGGTACGTCCGTTTTTTAACAGGTAACACTGCCTAATGGCCGGTTCCATGTCAGCCATGTTTGTTTTTAAAACTTGTAATTATTCAAATTTGGAATGGCAGATGCGTTCGAAAGCGATAATCGATTTGACTCGCATGATGCTTTCTCTTGCGAATGGTGAAATTAAATTTGAACAAAAACCACCTTTAAAACAAAAGAGCCAAGGCCTATGAGCTTATTTTCCGAGTACTTTATTAAATGGTAAGTTCTAGATAGGACCAACTTATTTATTACAGTTATATTATTGGATAGTTTTCCAAATTGAACTTTACGTCCTATTGTTAAGACATGAAGCGTAATAAGTTAATAGAAAATAATAGAAGTTATAGGATTAATTTTCAAAATGTATGTTTGAGCTGTAGCAAAGGAATTAATGACGTGTTAAATTATTATTGCTCGATGTCACCGAAACCTTTTAATTTCATGTTTTTTGGTATCTGAGTAAGCAAAAGCCTAGCCTTTTCCCATTTTATTTGGTGTCGGCTCTACTCGTCATTCTTCGCCAGACTTATTTGTTCTGGGTCGTCGAGACATCTATTTGGGCTTCCTTACACCCCGTTCACACTGCGTCCGTTTCCGTGTCCGGGAGGCATCCGTCTCTCTCGCACTCGGGCGAAACATCGCAAGCGAGAAAAAGACGGATGCCTCCCGGACACGGAAACGGACGCAGTGTGAACGGGGTGTTAGTCCGGGGTAACCAGGGGGGCTAACACAACTGACGCCGCGCCGCGACGCGAGTCGAGAAAGATCTACCCTACTTTTTCTAATTTGCACGGAGCGAGCGAGACAGGAGACGCTCACTCGCGCGCGAAGTGACTGAGCAGCAAGTTGTGCTAGACGTAGCACGTCTATCATGAGACGGCCGCGACATTACTCTCGATTTTTCTCGCTCTATCAGTCTCTCTCTTATTAGTACACTTAGAACTAGAGGTATAGTGCGAGAAAAATCGAGAGTATGTCGCGGCCGTCTCATGATAACGTGCAGTGGTTTTTGTGGCGGGGGCCACAGCACTTGGCCATGTACGCCCAGAGGAGGCGACAAAGATGGGCAGAACGACCCCGCGGGGGCAAAGCGCGAAGTGGGCTCTAATGGGTTCAAACTGAGATCCTTGAGTCTTCCGAATAACTCAGCGCAGATGGCGGCTGACCCATGCTTCCCCCGAGAGCTGGGTACCTGGTTCGCAAGTTTTCTCCATGGAAAATAAAGGTGACTGTTGATGACGGACATCCAAGGCAAGGGTCAGTATCCCAAAGCTATGCGAGGTCGCGAGGCTATGCGCGAGCGCGGCCAGCCACGCTATTGGTGAGTTATTTATCAGGCTACTCAATCGCCCTAAGGGAGGTTTGCCTAGTTTCTTCAGTTTCTTGGGACTGGTCATGTGAACTTTGGACCTTAACATGACGTAGCCATTACTTCAAGCGTGTTTCAATGAGCTTTCCTCCTGACTTTGCCTCTCCTTTTCGTCCTTTAATGTGCTCTAGTCTTTTGGTCCTATACCGACATGTTACGTTACTCTTCGTTAGTCTAAAAATGGTTCGAATGGCACGATAGGTTCACGGATAGGTTAGGCCACAGATTAAAGAATACAAGTACAGATACCCAATCTCATAGAGCAAAAGCGTACCGTCCTAATTGTAGGCAATTCTGTATACAATTTTAGTCCCGTAGCTACACCAGTAGATGCAGTATCCGAGCTACCACGGCTATGACGTTGTCAGCCTTTAGGCCGACATTGAGATATCACCAGATGGCGTTGACTTCCCGGGCAACAAATAGGGTATTTTTGATTTTTTTGATATAAAAGTAGTATTTTAGAGACAATATTACACATCACACAAAAATATACATAACCAAATGCTTAGAGCCTGTGGTTCCATAGAACTTTCGCGACCCGTGATGGCGCCATCTAGTGACAGTACCCAATAATACGTAGCAAGCTTGAAAGCTCACTCGTATAGTACGAGTTACATGGATTTAGTATCAATTTTATTGCATTTACTAAACTTATAAAATATACCTTTATTGTATGTGCGGAAGTATGTTTGTGATATAATTAAGGTACGTTGAATTTATTAAGGTGTAAAAATCATTCTATCTTCACGATTACTGGTTCAAATGTTTCGCTCGGTACCTGTGTCGCCATCTATGAGTTCTTTTTAGTATCAATTATACGTTGTTCTAGTTGGGAGGCCATGGTTAGGCAAAGATATATGACGGCTCACGATAGGTAAGGTGAACATGTCATGATATAGCTTTTTGTAAAATTACAATGTGATATGGTTGTTTAACGAGCGAATGCCGTGCGCTAACCTCACACTTACTACCACCTACACTACTTGAGGTTTTTTGAGTTGGCCGGATTGCATAGAAGGAGTCCATTCAAAAAGCAACTCTAACGTCCTAGGTAGAAGATTCCAATTCCACTGATATTTTTATAAACAGTTGGCCATACTGAATAATTTCAACTGCATGTGGTCATTAACGGCTAGAACTCAATGTTATATATAAGGGAGCGTGAGGCCGCGCTTGGATCTCTCGCTAGGCGGTGCATTGGAAATTATCGCGTGCTTAGAAACGCCGTTCTGACTAGATTAAGAAACAATAAGGTCTGATTTTCAGATATATGATTCTTGACTATATGATCGTTCATCTGATTTTATCGATACATGATTGCTTAAAATTATTAAAATCTAAAGTTTGGTCTGTTTGTTCCGTTTTTTACTCAGCCTACTCAAACGATACATTATTTTACGACACAATCAAGGTAATACGATAGTATTTTATCTCATCTAAAATCTCACTTTATGAAATTTAAATAAAACTTCTCTAAGTTAGTTATTTATCGAAATTTGTCCAAAAAAGCCATTCCCGAAGAGTGTTACACATCTCTTTTCCTCGTGCGCGGAAGGCATCAGCGTGTCTCTGTCTAGGGGGCGTGTTCGACTCAAATCAAGGCATCCCCTTAAATCGCGTACCGTTGTCGTTGACTTGTATATTTATCTAGTGTTGGGTAGAACATGAAATTAAAATGAGTTGGAATGAGCACCTCATTTCCAAAAATGAGGTGTTACAATGTCCTACTTCAAATGAAGTGAGGTGCCATCTAATAATTAACATCTAACGGAAGTAAAAACAAGGTTTTTTTCAAGTGTATAGTGTACAATAGACCATCCATTACTTTCATGTTCAATATTCTTACTTACCTTCCTCCACAATACAATATTGTGTTGTAGATGGGGGAAAGTTAGCCGCGAGTGGCGAGTCCGGAGCTCGAGTGGCGAGGCTTTGAGGTTTGAGGGATAAATGAAGCGCGAGGTGGTGACCGAGCGAGTGAGGAGCGAGGCAGTGCCTCGTGAGGAATGAAGCAGTACATTTTTCAAGCGTGAAGTGATGCCACAATTTAATGAAATGAGGTGCCTCACGAGTGAGTAACACAACACTAGTTTTATCTTCGAAATGATTACTCATAGAGTGAATGTCACAATCACAACGTTCTTCGGATAGGCTTGAGGCAGGTAGATGGAGAACAACTGCATTCTTGCAACTACATCTGCACGAGGCCATTCACAAAGCGAGTGATAGGAGCCTTTGGAGAAGTCTGGTCGATAAGAATAGGGCATGATGTCACGATCCTCAGCATTGCGGGAACAACTGCATGATGATGATGACATCTGAATGTACAAAGGGGTGTAGACACGAAATAAAATGATCAATAATGTAAACGATATGATACAGAGAAAGAATATAATGGAAAAATAAACCATCTTCGTCTGTAGCCCCCGACAGGATTCGAACCTGCGACCTTTCTATTAACGCTAGACTGCTCTACCAACTGAGCTACGAGGACAGTGACGCAAGTTGTATATTTTTCCACTATATTCCCGCTAAGACTAGCGCCCTCTCTGTATCGAGTTATAGACTTGTTTCACAGTCTTGGCACCACTCTAATGGGCGAGCTATGCGCTCGCTCCATTCTATTATTATAATCTAATATTTAATTAAATAATTTGTTTCGTGAAAAGGGGATCAATAATGTCCTATTTTCCCGGAAAAAGATTGAAAATATAGTCAAATGGAGATAAAAGCAACGCAAGAGGTTAAATAATCACAAAGTTATAAGTGTCCTAAGTTTTAAGAAGGGGTTCTGTGACTTTTCGCAAAACGCAACTTCATATGAAATGATTGCCATTTACTGTGACGCTTGCAGTTTGTGACGTCACTAACTGCGAGCGTTTTCTCTGTAACAAGCAATATTAAAACGGTTGTAGCTTCGTAATTCTTTGAGATAGCTGAATGGGATTTTCGTCACAAGGGATATTTTTTTGCCTTCTTTCTTTTGGAGTAATAATAAATTTGGAGACTACACCCGTATTTAGACCAACTTTATAGGACTGGTGACGAGGCGGCTTGACCCGCGCACCGCTCCCACTCGAAGTCATGGCCATAACGGCGCTGTCTCACTAGCGATTTGCTAGCGCTTTACTAGTGAAAATCGATCAGCGCCCGTAGCATACAATACAATACAACACAAATATTCATTATTGCTCACCAAAAATAGTAGAAACAAGAAAAAAAAAATTGAGGTAAATTAAACATAGACAATGGTAGACAACAGGCGGTCTTATCGCTAAAGAGCGATCTCTTCCAGACAACCTTTGGCAATAGTTGACATTGTAGATAAATCACTCTCGCACTCGCATCAGATCGCCAGTGTGTTAGGCCACACATGCCATATGTGCGCACTGACATATAAACACATACGTTGCATTTTTGCGACGCGATTATCGCACGACAAAAAATCGTAGTGCGAGCCTGGCCTTAGGGCTTTAAAACTCACGTCTCGACGAGCCTAATAATAAGCGGGAATGGGTCGTTAGCGTTAACCGCCGCCCAGCGATTCTACCGCTGATTACTCACTTTGTTACTAGACAGTAAACAAATAACTTAAGAAGTGGTCGTTTATAGGGTTCCGTACCCAAAGGGTAAAAACGGGACCCTATTACTAAGGCTCCGCTGTCCGTCCGTCCGTCTGTCTGTCGGTGCATCTGTCACCAGGCTGTATCTCATAAACCGTGATAGTTGGACAGTTGAAATTTTCACAGATGATGTATTTCTGTTGCCGCTATAACAACAAGTACTAAAAAAACAGAATAAACAAATATTTCAGGGGGCTCCCATACAACAAGCGTGATTTTGTTGCCGTTTTTATAGATAATGGTACGGAACCCTTCGTGCGCGACTCCGACTCGCACTTGTTACCCGACTGCCGAAGGAGGTTGTTTTTCGAGCGTATGTATGTATGTTGTATGTGACTTTATTCTTTGGCACGCCCTGCAGCCTAAACCATTTGACGGATTTTGACATAATTCAAATTCAAATTCAAAATTTCTTTATTCAAGACAACAGTGGTCCATGATAGTTAGTAAACTTAAAACTAGGTTAGTTAACTATATAATTACTTATGCTACACTAATACCTACTTTACCTAATTGACATAATAAACCTGCTCAGAATGAGGGTTTATTAATGCCGATATCCAGTACCTCTGCAGAGGACTGTCGGCTCTGTCAACTAATATACTTAGAATACTGTTGGAACTATCCTGTATTCTGGTTTTAATGGATGCTATTTTTTTGCGCATTATGGCGTGAAAATCATCTACGCGAGCATCGGCAAACATACCTGATGCACTGCAGAATCTAGGTAGTCCCATCAACATTCTAAATATATTGTTATAGAGAACACGGAAGGAGTTGAGGGCTCTTTGGGTGTAACTTACCCACAGGCCACTTGTGTAGAACGATTGACAGAACGCTTTGAACAAAGTTATCTTTACTTCTCCAGAACAATGAGTGAACATATGAGGTGTCGTTGGATTCCTCTTAATCGTGGAAGTGACATCCATACTAATATTATAAATGCGAAAGTGTATATGTGTGTGTTGGTTTGTTTGTTTGTCCGTCTTTCACGGCAAAACGGAGCGACGAATTGACGTGATTTTTTAAGTGGAGATAGTTGAAGGGATGGAGAGTAACATAGGATAGTTTTTATCCCCGTAATCATCCCCTAAGGGGGTGAAATGGGAGGGTAAAAGTTTGTATGGAGCTGCGATATAAACGAGTTCCACGCGGACGGAGTCGCGGGCAGAAGCTAGTAATAAAATTTGATAAAAGCAGTCGGGTTTTTTGAAAAATCTTTTACTTGTTTTTATTTAATATTACAACCGTAGCAAACAAGCATACAGACTGCCTGATGGAAAACGAACACCGTAGCCTACAGCCGCTTGTGATTCCAGAAGAACAAGCGTGTCGCTACAGCCTTCGCTCCAAGTTGTGGCCACGCGAGAGCGATTGAGATTGTGGGGTACACTACATAAAACAGTACAATACAAATACTCTTTATTGCACACCTCACACAAACAAAGCAGTTAAAAAGAGAAACAATACTATAACACATAACACATACTACATAATTCCTAAGATACATTTCAAAAACCATGTTCCGCTGAAAAGTTTTGATTCTCCAGGATTTAGATCAGACTAGCGCGGCCTGGTTGAGGCGGTCAATAGTAAACTTGTGATCAGCGGTCAACTATTAACTAATAAAACTAAGGAGGGACCACACCGGTGCTTAACGCTGCGTATACGCGTTGACGTGTCGTATGCGTCACGTATTCTTTATACATTTTGCTGCGTTTACGGTGCGTTAGCGTATTTTGAGCAGCGGTGTGGTCGCTCCCTTACCTAACCTAACCTATTTAATTAAAACATCTGCATCAAAATTTTCGTGACTCTAATGACTAGTCGTATCTTTTCTATGTTACCTGAGATGTGACTATTTACTTTCAAGAGTATTGTTAAATGATATTTGAAAGGATCCAATTTGGAAAGCTTTTAGCTTTCGGTAACTGTCATTCCCGCAACAACTACTCAATATGTCAAGTTTTTCGAGCTTAACATATTTCAAATTGAATATTGGCTAACACGCTAAATTATGGGTAAAACATAACATCTGTAAAAACAGCGAGAAATCGCCAGCACGCGCCATATCGTGCATAATACAAATAAATTAAATTAACAGTATAATTTTTGACCTAAGCATTAATTATAATGACTTTTTAAGCAGACGACCCCCGAAATGTCGGGCGATATTATCGCGTTAGAATTAGCGATGGCCACCAGATAGGACCCTAATAACGGACTTTGGGCTGCGTCGTTATTAGATGACGTAGCAGCACGCTTATTTTTTTTCTCAAACATGCAATGAAATATTGACGTTGTGTTCTTCATAATGGGCTTCGAAATGTCACGTTTCGGGCGCAGCGAGACGAGAGACCCGTAATGGCATTTCATACAAAATTGGAGGCCTAGGCTTGTAAGATGGTCCATTGCATGTTTGAGAAAAGCACTATACATACCTCGGCGTGAAAAGGGGTTGCCAGTATCATAACTATCCGACCTCGCTGCGCTCGGCCGTCTATATATGTACGTACTCGGCCGGCAAACCCCTTACTTCCCGGCCTCTGTAGTAATACTAGTAATGTACTATATCTCAAAAATGGCCCGCAAAGTGAACTTAACTCGCTACATATTAGAAGGTAAAGTGTATAGTTTAAGGTTAAGCTTTATTAGTCGAGTACCAAATTTTTTAAAAAGTAGGAATATATGCCAGATATAAAAGACGGCACAGCTCGTACTCAGCCAATTCAACTCGTATTTTTCTGTTGCAAACACGACGTTTTTGTATGTGTCTCAAATAGTTTGCGCTTTATTGGTGGAAAAATACACTTGCGATTCTGTTTAAAAAAAAAACGGCGGGAAATCGTAAATATTTTCACGTTGTGCAACGATATTTAAAGTTTATATAAATTTAGTATTTTTTATTCCCCCATTTCTGAGAAAAGCACTATATTAGCCTCAGCCGGAATGGCAAATTGCAGGCTTCGTATTATAATTAAACGCGGCCATTTCATGACATGATAGACGAACGACGTACGAATAAATAAAAATAGGTATTTTGTTGATGTTAAGCCAAATTTCAGGAAACTTTTTACCCAGTCTAGCTATATTCCTATAGTTAGCTGGCTGTTGGCTTTATTAGTAGATACAATATTACTTTCAAAAACAAGAACATGCTATTATAAACTTAAGTATTTATAACACAGTCTGCATGTACCTAATACTAAAATCAATTAAAACTAACATAAAATAAGTTCCATTCCTTGCCGGACCAGCCAAGCACGACACTGGACAACTAAACACTAAAGTGTGCTATAACCATGTACCTACACTACAGCCCTTGTTAGGGGCGGGCTTGGCTTGTCCTCTGGGATGTGTGATCTCAGAAACGAGAGTGATAATACCGCCAACAAACTGTTATGCAGTTTGGCGGTGCCATAAGAATTGTATAATTGTGGAACAATAAATAAATAAAATAAAAAAATATTTTCTTTATTTTCTGTATTCTGCGTCTAGTTTTTTTTTCTATTAATACCTACTAGTACATTTTTACCTACAAAAGTATTTTCCGGTAAATCGATTTTTGTACGAGTAACTCATATGTGGATTCGCTGTATTGACCTTCAGAAACTCTGGTGACCGCTCATGATAATCCTTACTAATATTATAAATGCGAAAGTGTGTGTGTTTGTATGTTTGTCCTTCTTTCACGTCGCAACGGAGCGTCGTATTGATCTGATTTTTTGTATGGAGATAGTTTAGAAGCTGGAGAGTGACATAGGCTACTTTTTCCAGCGGGAAAACATCTAATTCCCACGGGAAAATTCAATATGTTACATTTTCCTATAACCACGCGGGCGAAGCCGCGGGCATCAGCTTGTTTACTATATTTTAGAAAAATCGAAAGTATTTCGCGGCCGTCTCATGATAGACGTGCTATACGAATAAACAAAATTAGGTATTTTGTTGATTGAAAGCCAAATTTCGGAAAACTTTTTACCCAGTCTAGCTATATTCCTATAGTTACTATATAATAGAAATGACTTTTTAATTGTGTATTTTGTTTTCTTAAATTGACATTTATTTTAAATTATTAAAATTAAGTTAAATCTAAAAAGGCCCTCGAGCCATTGTGCCGAGGATGCCGGCGGCATTTCCTCGCTGAATTGCAATGCAGATGCGTTGCGCGAGAAACCCGCCAGCTCTTCGGTCACCAGTTACATCAACCAGCGGCGCTACCACGTAAATCGAAACTCGAAGTTCGTATACATGCATCCCTGTCACTCGAGTTATGTAAGTGCGATAGAGATGGAAATACCCGAACTTCGACTTTCGAAGTTCGTGGTAGCTCAGACGTTTCGCGATTTCCGCAAATAACTTTTGCGCACTGGGACCCTACGGACCGAGGGTCTCGACGCCAAATGGTACAAAGTACTTGCTGCCGAGGCCTCTATATTTAATACGTTTCAGATTTTCGGCAACAAACCAAATATATAAGTTTCTTTTTAATTTTCTACGGAGTCCTAACTCCTCGCCACGTGGCACTATCAATAAGACGATGTTTAAAACCTTATCTACCCTTATTACCAAAAAACAATTAATATACCTTACTCAATTTAATTGTCGCCATACAAATTATAAACAAAAACATCAAACACCAACCACCACTGCTATTTTCAACCTTAATCAGTTACCAATAAGGTTACTTTTTAGAGTTCTAATTTGGCAGATGTGCCGTTTTGGATGCTATTAGATTATAATCTTTCAAAAACTTCTAACACCAACTATCGTCTCTATTTTCAACCTTAAACTTGTAGTCAATAAGGTTTCTTATTGACTGGTATAGTTTGGTAGTTACGACGTTTTGGATGTGAAGTTTGGTTGTGCGTTTGGACATTTGCATATGGACGGACAGACAAACAGATATGTGTGTAATTAGACGATAAATTAACTTGCTTATGAGCGATGTTGGAGTGAGATAGAAGGTGGCCCGTTCGACTAGATTCGGTGCGCTTTTTTCTACACGTATTTAGTAAACATTTTGTATGTAAGTAAGGAGGTACCCTATCAAAGTGAAATTAAACAGTAAGTACCTATGTACTTTGTTGAGCTAGTTCGCTTTCCATACAAAACGTTATTTCACATTCGCAGGCCAACAACGGCGTGATATTTTAAGAAACTTAATGTAACAAACTTTCATAAATTGGCTTTCCATTTGCGCGAAATTCCCCCTGACATAGAATAAACTTGTATACTTAAACTAGAATAATTTGAGAAATTAGTGTGGGACGTGATGCTTTGGGAAAACTATTTTTCTCAATTAACTATCCATACTAATATTATAAATGGGAAGTGTATGTGTGTGTTTGTTTGTCCGTCTTTCACGGAGCGACGAATTGACGTGATTTTTTAAGTGAAGATAGTTGAAGGGATGGAAAGTGACATAGGCTACTTTTTGTCCACTTTCCTAAAATGGGGGGTGAAAGTTTGTATGGAGCTACGATATAAACGAGTTCCACGCGGACGGAGTCGCGGGCAGAAGCTAGTAGTTTATACAAGTTTAGTCTAGTATGTCAAATAACATTTTGAATGGAAAGTTTTCCCAGCTATACCCATTTCCGTTACTACTTTTTCGTATAATGGATATAGACATGACAGTGATCAAAACTTTTGTAGCATTTTTGGTGCAGCGTAGTGTTGGTAACCGAATTGTATAAATAATTTCAATCCTAATGCTTAATTAGCGTTAATAACGTTAATATTAACCTTAATTAACAATTTTGATTGATATTGTCTATATTAATTCCGTTAACAACACTACGCTGCACCAAAAATGCTACAAAAGTTAGGATCATTGGACATGACTGAACTGATAATCTAAATACATAAATTATTTTGACGGTGACGTAGAGTCGTACGTAAATAAATATCTAATTTTAAAACATCAAAAAATAAATCGTTCGTACGTACACGGTCGGTCCGGATCAAGGTCCAAAGGTTAGTGAGGTAGGGCACAGCGAAATGTCATCCCGCCCGAATGTGGAGCAGCCCAAGTACCTCTAAGTGGGGAAGTACCTCCGCCTTGCAGAACACCACAGCCATTATAATAACACTACTACTCGCTTTGTAGTAGTGTTGTGTTCCTGGAGGTGAGTAAGGTCGCCAGAGCTCCCGAGGATGCGTTGTGTTGAGAGCGAGGGAATTTGTTCCTTCAGCCGTCAACACGGGCGGCGAATCCTCGCCAACGCCCATGTTACTCCTTTGGAGTTGCATGCGTCTATAGGCTGCGCTGTCCGCTTACCATCGGGCGCACAAAAAAAAATGACAAAAATCGTCGCATCTGTAACTTGTTATTAATATTATAGAATTAAACTATCAAAAAATATTGTGAAAACCCAAAAAAGACATAAACGAAAAAATCTAAAATGTGTTAACTTTTACTGGACTAAAAAAAAAAAACAGCACCTGAATAGAAAATCTGCTTATCGTTTCTTACTCTATAAAAGTAGAAAAACAAAGTCTTGAAAGGTAGAAGACGGGACCTCTAATAGTTTCTGAGAAACAAGATACCTATTTTTGGGTCCGATACAAAAAAAATAGACTTTATTTTTTCCTGCTGTCAATATGCCTAATTTCGCAAAAATGTATACCACATTTATTGTTCCTCATATAATTCTCTATTGGATAGCATTTTTCAAAAAATGATTTTCTGAAAAAAGTGCGAATGTCCTCTTTTCGAGCCATCCAGCCCACCGTGGGGCGGGCCGTACGCTTGTTTGCCACCGTCGTTGTATAAAAAAAAAGGTCGCTCGGTCGGTGGGGCTTGTTGGCGACCGTCTAGCTAGTCGACGTAGTCTGACATAAATTTAAATCAAGTGTACATAGTTACGTTTCAAGTGTTAGTTATTATTTTTCTAATTATTTTCATTTTATGTTATTGTATGTTATTGACGATCATAATAGGGATTCTTTTAAATTGACATGTAATTTATAATGTGATCTTATATTGTGAGTATCGCATAGGGAGGCCGAACAGGCGTGTGTGAAGGTGGATCCGACATTACGGACCGTGTGTGCGTGTACTTGCAGGTATTCGCGAAATAAAAGTCACACAATATAACTCAATCACTATACTATTTAATTAAATTCACAAACACCGAAAATATAACAGGATTGCAATAATAAATCTCGATTAAAGAGCCAATGGGTTTGCAAGCGGCCATCACGGGCGGGCCGCTGTCAACGAAATCCGAATCTGATGTTTCACAAATGACTCACCAGTGTCAGTCATACAGGGTGTACCCACGACGTCGGCACGCGCTAATGTTTATTTTATGTAAAGCGCGGGTTAGTCGTAATTGGATAACGCATTACCCCGAAATGTGCGGGAGCACTCTGTATTCTAAAAACGGTTAATGCTCCTATTAGCCGTATTAGACTTAGACAGCACTCAACGCAGGTACACTCAGTGTCAAAAAAGGCGAATGTAGAGTCAACCAATATATTCTTTATCTGCACATGGTGCATGACATAAGAAAGACATTGTAACAAGAGCAGATTAAATAAATATAATGGTCACAACAGGCGGTTTTATCGCTTTTGAAGCGATCTCTTCCAGACAAACTTTAATATACGTACATAAAAAATGGTCATAAATATCTGTA
This sequence comes from Epinotia ramella, assembly GCA_947578815.1. Taxonomy (NCBI): domain Eukaryota; kingdom Metazoa; phylum Arthropoda; class Insecta; order Lepidoptera; family Tortricidae; genus Epinotia; species Epinotia ramella. The sequence continues at coordinate 3,883,873 of OX388221.1, forward strand.
CACGCCTTTATGACATTGACAATAGAGTCCTGTAGGTATGAATACCCGTGACTGTATCACTTAGTCACAGTAAAACAAATCCGTACAAACGTCTGATGTGACGCACTCACACAAACACACGTCGCTACAATAAACTTAAGCGCAACTCGGGGCAATCAGCGGTACGGCAGCGCCAACACCCCGCCCGTCGAAAACAATTGAGAGACGGCAAGTTACAATGAAAATAGGGTTACAGCGTCGAATAGTAGGTTAGCACGTAAAGAACGTTGCATGGAAAAAAATAGTAAACTAAGATCGACCTGTCTTTGATGCAACAAAGGAGGCTGTGTAGCTAACAAAGAGAGTTTTAAATAACTGTTTGTTATTTTCCCAGAACTTAGTATCTGATTCTGAGTTCACTCGGCGCCATTCCTTGCGAAACGTTGCATAACAAAAATACCGATTTCAAATCGCCCCTAATCTCTACCTGTCGATGCTATCTTTAAAGAAAGCTTCAGATTATAACGACAAAAGAATGAAACCAATCTATCAGGAACTAATGAGCAAGCCACTATAGACCTTATTATGTTTCCAATAAGGAATGTGATACTGGCAAATGTATTTTGTAATTCGATTCCAAGGTGTTAAAGTGACGACTATTCGAACACCATTTAGGCGACATTTAAAAACATTCGATTCCAATTTCAAAATTGCTAAGTCCATGCACGGATACGCGAAATTACGGGACTTAAATTATAAAATAGTTTTTACTAAGTTTGCGTAAGAAAGTTGGTAAGTAAGTACTAAGACATAACATTATTTTGAGTAGGTAGGTAGTTCGTTTGGTATAAATAATCCTACTATATAATATTATTAAAGGAAAGTGCGGATATTTAGATAGTTGTCAGGTACCTACTTACTCAATCACATAAAAAAACAGAACGATTTAGATGCAATTCGGCATAGTGACAATTTGTAACCCAGATTAAAACAAAAGATTACAACATTGTATCCCAAAAATCATACAAACAATATTAAAATCCATTCGGTAAAATGGTTTACAAGAAGGGTAAACGGCTGATCAGATGTGATAGCATTACGTTTTCATATGTAACTATCCTACTAATATTATAAATGCGAAATGTTTACATGTTTGGATGTTTATATAGATGTTTGGATGTTTCAATATTTGGATGTTTGTTACTCAATCACGCTTAAACGGCTCAACCGATTTGGATGAAATTTTGCACGAAGATAGTTTTTATTGCCTGGATTAAAATATAAGAGTTTTTACCCCGCGTCAATGCAGACAAAGTTGCGGGCGGAAGTTCGTAAATAATACAGGGAATAATACAATTCGCGGAAACGTAAATTAACTGACTAATTTATTATTGTGTTATTGACACGGCAGTTAATTGAAAATTGTAAAATTAATTTCTCACACGGGCTCTTTCAATCGAATTACATAATTTATAAAATTTACAATCACAATGTAAACAATAGGTAGAGATGCCACGAATATGCTCGGCTATCATTCGGTATTCGGCCAATTCGGCAACTTTTTTTAATATTCGGTATTCATCCGAATATTGCGAGCCGCACGGCGATAACGTACACGAAGTCATAAAAAAAACGCAAAAAATAGTTTGCTGCTACAAAGCAAACAATTTGCCAGTTTATTGTCTTCACTAAAGACGTAGTCATCCCGAATAGGTGATTTTTATAAAGGTATTCCGCAACGAAAAGTATTTTTTTTAGGATATTACACACTATAAGTAACACAATTTGATGCAATAATCAACAAATATTTACTTAATGCGTATTGTGACACGACTTACCCGCCAATAAAACTAATACCTCAAATAATCGGAACTTGTCACCTGTATAACGTAGTAAGTGTTCGGCCGAGAACCTAACCCAATATTCGGTATTCGGAAAAATCAAAATTCGTGGCATCTCTAGTAAATAATTGCATTATATTTTTGAAAGTTTATTTTCAGAAAAAAGAATAAATTGTTTACAAACTTAGTTAAAGTAATCTTTACATTTTAAAATTTTGCTTAACTAAGGAGTGCGGTAATGATGTTGGGTGCTTCTCTATGTTATGTTAGTATCTAAACATTTTCAACATTTATATTATATTATATATTACTTATTTATTTATTATCGTTATATTTAAGCTATATTAATAAGTGCCTTCTTAGTGATATTTTTGATGCCTTCAGGTTTTTCTTTCATGTCGTCTATGATATGTCTAGGGAGGCTGTTCAGTATATAAGGTAGGTAAGAGGTCCATACCCGCTTGCCATATTCATTGGTTTTCTTTGGTATTTTAAAATAGGGCTCATTGGGTAAATTTCTAAGATTGGACGGTCTATTATAAGTATCTAGTCTCCCTATCATATCCTTGTATTCCAGTATCACAGCCAGTTTTACCTTGTCAAACACATTTAAGACTCTACAGTACTGAAATAATTTTGTGCAGTTGTGTCTATATTTATGCTTAATTTTCAGTAGGACTATGGCTTTTAGAAGTCTTATTTGTAAATTGTAGATCTGTCTTAAATGTGTTTTGTAAGTTCTCTCATAGCTTGATATGCCATAATTGCTAGCTATGCGTTTTAAAAGTTAGTACCTACTTCGGTTTTGTTCGGTTTCAATTCCACAAAAACTGGTTTTCGTGTTTCCAGAAATTGACATATCATTTCTCTTTTGCTAAGAGAATACTGAGTATGTCGCGTTCGATTGTAGTACATTCATATTACAGAATTAATTTGGTATTTAACTCGCAGACAAAATGTGATCTGCTGCCTGGAGATGATTATTTATTGCTGTGCATAATACATCCATCAAGTTCTGATAAGTATGCGAGAGCACGAGTGAGTTATTTGTATATACTCTCCTTTTCACAATATTTGTGTAATAGGTATTTGTTACTATTAACTTTATTAAATAAAACTTAATAACAAAACCAATTAGCCTAACTATGTACATCCTGACTATAAATAAACTAACAAAATAATAACAAAACTACATAACGTATTTGTTTATATTAGGTATATAAAAATGTTGAGTAGGTACTAAGCATGTGTTATTTGCGGCATGAGCATGTGCGCGTTTTGAGACACACGTAACAGAAAGGGCTCGCAGACCAGATTTAAAAGAAATGAATATCATTAAATTGTAATGCGTCAGTTGTTTCTGAAATCGGTCGCAGCATTTGTCTGTCCCGAACTTTCGATTTGCCATACAAAGGAGGGAGTGTCCAATGACACCTCGCTGATGTTTTGAAATAAGAACGCCGCATTCGATATTTGAACCTACAAATTACAATTTGAAAAAAGAAGGGAGCTGTTTTTTATTTTTTTCCCCTACTGCGTACCAAGTTATATCATACAGGGAATAAAACTCCTTTTACTCGATTATAAGCATTATTTTTAAAGTCTTAAGGTCCTTCTGAATATAATTTAGCGGTATCAATAAATGTGTTGAATTATATAAAGCCGTTTATTTTTCTCTTTGTTCAGGATTAGTGCGTCGATTTGGGCGTTAAGTTCCTTTTTTGAAAATGAATAGGTAAATACTAGCGTCTCTTGTTACAAAGCATTGAAACTAATAGATTTTGTGAGACAATCAGTTTGAATAAAATAAACTCTAGTGTTATGACTGTAAAGTAAAATTTCGGTTATTATTGTCAATTGAACTTTATAAAAATTGTTCAAAACTTACGCAATCAATTGTATTTTAAAAGGTTCTTTTATGGGGTCAGCTCGATGTTAAATATCAATCTACATAGATTTGTTTCTTGTAAAAGTAGGTACATTGTACTTAATTTAGTTCACTCTATGGAACTTTCAAAGCCAATGTATTTTTTTTACCGGGAGGGATATTAAAGTCAAGTTAGCCTAATAGCTAACATGATCGCGTTTATGTCGGTTATAAAGCATTTGTCCTAATAAGTGGACTAGTAAGTGGCCGTTACTACTTCATGGAGTAATTTTTGGGACGCATTCTAAAATCTTCTGAAGATTATAAGTATCTAGATTATTAGTAAGCAGGTTCATTAAAAATAACTTTATTCCTATTTGTTTCTGAGTCATGGAAGTTTTTTATGTATTTAAGTATTTATATCTATTATTATATATCGTCGTCTAGTATCCATACCACAAGCCTTAATGAGCTTACTATGGGACTTGGTCGATTTGTGTAAGATTGTCCCCTAATATTTTATTATTATTATTTATTTATTTATTGACATTAGACTTATTTAATTTAATATAGTACTATGAATAACAGTTTTTATTTATTCCTAAACAACAGTAATTATATTCATTATGCCAACCGTGTGCCAAAATTTAAATATTTGCTGTACAAAATTACAGATTCAGTTGCCGAGATCTGTAACAAACATTTCCATGATACCAAAACTATAACATTAATGTCATTAATTCGATAACATAACCGCTGGTAACAGCAAAAATAAATTTGTCAAACGTAGTCTTTTGTTTTGAAATTACAAAAATACGTTTACGGATGGTAACATTTAAAATAATCTTAATTTTAAGTCAATTCTTAATAAGCAGCGATGATAGCGCCGCAAATTTAAAATTGTCGAGTGCGTTCGGTTTTTAAATTCTTATCGGTGCATCCTAATTTTCGATGCTCACGAAAAAGGGCAGTAATTGGGTGGAATTTAATATTACTTAGGACCATTTTCCCTTGCATAATAGCATTTGAATAAAATAACAATTAATCCCTCGTATGTTGTGACGTTACATTAATTCAATTTTGAAGATAAGTTTTATTGGCGGTTGGGCGAGCACGGAATTAAATAAACATAAATAAATGTTGATTATTAACATTAAGTGTGTTGAGGTGACAAAACCATTTTTAACTCTTTACAAGTTACATCTGGATTATTAACTAAGGGATACAAGTGATCGTTGCACGTGATAATTATAATTACTAAGCACGAGCTTGAGCTCTAATAAGTTATTAATTAATTAGTACATTTGGCCGCAGTTAAACACGTTATCCACGTTAATCCCCTAGCCTGATCCCCCAGGGGAATTAGCGGCAATTATTTTATATTAAACTAGGAAATAATGATAATGATCGGTTATGGCGCTTCGCCGGACGCTACCGCGTCACGCTCGCTTCGCTCGCTCGGCTCGCGCGCTGTAGGGTCGCAGTTCAACTAACAACCTAACCGTTTTTTTCTCCTGGGGGATCAGGCTAGGGGATTAACGTGGACAACAGCCAGTTAAACGTAGCACTTTTAATTATACGAATGCAAAATTGGTAACTCTAGAATTAAAATTGGCATCATTTGTTGCCTAAATAATTTAATTGCTAGCCCTAGCTTTTATTCAAGAATTTATTTTGTGTGAATAAAGAAATAAAATAAATATTGGGTAAAGAAAAATGATTTTTTCCATGTTTTTTGTCTCATGGCTCTGAAATGTAACCCGATGATCTCTACTATTAAAATATATATGTTGTAATAAAAACAATGGTCTGTAGAAATTAAAAGATTATTGTAATGTTCTAAAATTACTCATGTCACCGTGACTAAGCACCCTCCGTGACAGGAGAATAAAAACAGAATTAGGGCATGCTGTCACAGTACACATAATATAATAACATGCAGTATTTTAATCCAGGTTTTCACAACGCATTATAAATATGTCATCAGTAAAATTCACAATGCAAATTCATGATGGTTAGATAATTATCTTAGGTGGATCTTGACTTTCTTGACACCTAGACCGATTAACACCGTACTGCCAGCTAGGGTGCTAAAAACCAGTAATTGTAAAAAATCTCAGTGCCAGAATAGTATACCTACTGAAAAACCTACCTTCAAAATGGCATAGTTTCAATAATGCAATATTAATATAGTTGCTATTATCATCGTCAGTAATACAGTATTAATATAATTAGATTGGATTAGATTATTAAAAAAATACATTACATACATATCCCTTCAGCTGTGGTCATCCCTCTGTGGGCTTCATATTTTTTCCTGCAGGTTGGTGGAGCCCCCCTCGGAGGGGCGCATTGGCTGTGCTTACTTTCTTAGAAATAAAACCGCCATTCGTGTATTGATCTCGTTTTAATCCATTGAAACGTATAGCCAATGAAGCGAGACAGCTAACCAGCGACAATTTCAATGGCCATTGGAGGAAAATTTTGAATTTGATCGGTAGTCTAAAACTGCCACTGGCGCGTTAACCACGGTCGAGTTTCGCGAGTGAGTTTTAATGGTTTTAGTGCGAATTTTCGTTGCCAGAAGGAGATATCTTGGAGAAATGTAAATAATCCTTCGTTTTCTGTTAAAAAAATATAGTTTTTAGTTGATTAACGATAATAAACTTGTGGCTAACACACCATACCTACTCATGGTCAAAATTTGCGTACAGGTTTTTTAGCGCTTTTCTACTAATGTAGAATTACTAACAGCTATTAATATTACCGCTATTTATCGAAAATTTATTTAAAATGTAGGAAATGGACTAACAATCGCCTGAAAGTAGATAAATAGATCGAAATTGGTAACGGTCATAACAGAGCCCTCAAAGGGATGGTAACCGTCAAGGAACTTCCCTCCGAGGGATGCTCACATGAGACCTCGTGACGTCACTTACTCGGCGCACCAGCGCGATTTCATAATATGGATACGCCATGGATTGATTGTCTTGCAACGTTCGTAATTCGTATCTATTAACGGAAAAGTTGGATCTTGTGTTGTGCTCGCGATTTGTTGTTATTGTCTAGATTTATGTCGGTGAACTAACATTAGATAAATACTTAGTGCTTGTTTATGTGCCTAATGTGCTTATCATTAATATTAGTAAATATTCAGGTGTGTATTTAGTGCTCGTTCGGACTCTTCGGACTAATCAAGTGAGTGAGTGGCGCTTTCGATTGTAACGAATACGATGGTGCATGTGCTATCATAGTTTCAATAAGTGTTAACTGAGCTGTGTGCTGTGTTATTTAGGTGCTTGTACAATCTACGAAGAACCATAGTAAGTAAGAACTAATTTCTACACAGACGAGAGACCACTCAGAAATCACCACTATTCCTTCATGTTCATCAGGTTGTACCGCTACTAAAAACTCATGGTGTGGGTAAGGGTATATCCATACTAAGCAAACCATTTTTTTTCGAAATGGTCTTGATTTTCATTGTTTTAATGTTCATGTTTTACGTGTTTTTTGTTTAACTGGTATTAATGTTGTAATTTTAATTGAAAGGATATTTAATCAAGATGCTTCCAACCAAATTTGTTTGGTTTAATGCCCGTTGCTGTGATAATTGCATTCGTTTGGAAGAGGTTATTTTGTGTCAAAGTAGACATACTTTTTTCATTTTACTCTCACATAAAACCTGCTGCACCTACAATAAAAAAAGCTTCGGTTACACCTAGTTGATGGCCCAAATGTATTGTTTAGGCATGAATTTGATTACATACAGTATAAAACACTTCAGATATAAACATGTAAATCGAAGCCCACACGAGCAACTTCTGAGTGTAGGCATTATATTGGTAGAATAGTTCAAATGGTCTAGTGTAAAAACAATACTCATGAGCCTCCCATTTTATGTTTTTCGAAGAAGTATAACACTAATTTCTACAAATTAAGCCCATTAAACACCCCAAATATCCAATTTATTATATTTAAAATGACCAAAATATGTCGTAAACTTCGGTGACCTGGTGACGAGGTCAGCTAGATAGCCTTAATACGACTTTAATGTAACGATGATATATCGTTGCAGTTAGATAATTTAATATAGATCGAGTTTCGTCCAAAATCCTGGCTGTGATTATGTAAAAAACTAAAGAAAATTTAATTTTACCAATTCACTTCACCCCACAAACCTTGAAGGTGGAGCGTCCCTCAGAGGGTGCCACAGACGTGGGTAAGCGGCCATGTTTTTTCGCCACAGCTGAAGGGATATACATATCAAAAAATATTTTTTTTAACACGATCGTCAAAAACAAGGAAAAATAAAAACATAATATTAAGCCAATCTCAACAAATATAAGAGCACGATAACAAGGAGATAGAAAGACGAAACAAAAGAACAGAAATATATCAACCACTAGGTTTTTAAATTTACAATTTACAATATTGATGTGTTCATCGAGTTGTCGAGTATATCGAGGACAAATCTCATCAAAAGATAGATACAAATTATGTAATTTGTATCTATCTTTTGATGTTAATCATAAGCATGGCTTTGAATCGATGTTTTGGGTGTTCTCATGAAGGCAGGTAAGGAATGGAGTTCTCTACCAGCAAATGATTCCCCTAATTCAATAATAACTTGGATCATTTCTAATCGAGAGCGAATACTTAAGTATCTAACTTAGAACCCACGCTGCAATCAAAGAGGAAATCGTGTAACTTTTCAATCGGGCGAGCGTTACTCAACTCTCATTTTCTCATACAAAGAATGTAAGTAATTTAAATTTACGAAACGTTACGTACCAGCAGGTACAATCAGAGGCTCTAGTATACGTTTTACCGAAACAAAACTTTACGATCGCGTTTGCGTTTTACCCTCAATTTGTATGGGATTTGACAGCTAAACGCGAACGCGGTCGTAACGTTTTGTTTCGGTAAAACTTATAATAGAGCCTCAGTTTGTTTTGTACAATCTACTTGCCGTTTATTTTAAAAGTATTTGTATTAAAAGAAAAGAGAAACACAAAGTAAATAGCAAGTACGACGAAGTGTGAAGTCAATATACTCGTACAGGCTCGTAATACTTTAATTGCGTCGTAGTGACGGCTGCGTTAGACTAATTTAGTTAAAGATAAGGATTAAGGGCACACTTTAAAGTTATGGTTCACTTTTAATTTGTATTAATATGAAGCTATTTAAATTCAACCATTTTTCATTAAAACTAGTTAAAGTTGACCGCAAACAGCAACCAGATACCTACTAGTTTAATTTAAAATCAACTTAAAGGAAAGATTTTCAATTCCGTTGCTTTCAAAGCAATAAATTGTCATTAGATTGACTGTATTTTTGCAGGTCGATCACGTAACGCATTGTACGTATGTTAACTAGATCCAATTGTCAATATTTTCTGGAAAAATGACAGTTGAATTATCCTAACGCGCGTTCGAAACGTTGCGCGATTACCCCACTGGTTAGTACCCAAGTCAACCAATCTGTAAAAGGACTTACGACGGATTATAACGAGCCCAAACTCAAAGGAGTTACGACGGCTAAGTACTGAATTCCCATGGCCACCTTCTGTCTCCATCATCAGATCAGCTCGATGGTACAATAATATTGAATTGTCATCCAAACTATACTTTTACCCAAAATTTCAGCATGAAGTTGAAGATAGCTGCTTCAAAATTCAGTTGCAAGATAGAAGAATAGTAGTTTATGCAACTGATACTCCAGGCAAAATACGGTCAGCTAGTATGGCGAAATGGAAATAATTTATAATAGCTTTTTTTTTCTGCGTAACAGATAAATTATAATTGTATTAATAACGACGAGACTAAATCCGACAAAACATTTGTGATTTAGATATTTTAATAAATAATTGAAAATTTATAAATTCCTGTAAAATCGGAAAAAAAAATTAATTCATTTTTTATTCTTTGTTTTGATAATTTAATATTTCCTCTATAAGTTTGATGATAAATCAGGCAAAAAATGTTTCCGAATATTACATTTCTATTTAGTAGATCCCTAACATTTTATTCATTTACCATATTTCCGTGTTCAAAAATAATAATTGGCTGTAGGTTCCTACATTCTTTGATGAATGTAGTGGACACAAACATTAGAAACGAATCGCACACTAAACAACAACGGAGGGTGGATTTTAGGGGTTAAATGCTGTTTAACTATAAAAAAAAATGCAAATTGATCAGTTACTTTTGGGATTTTCATTATAAGCAATTTTTCATCGAATAATGTACGAATCTCCTTATAAAATCGGTTGCAAGTAATGTTATTACAAACACCTGTTAAAATAGGTTTAAAAATGCCGCGCGCGAGCCGCAGAGCTAACGTGATTGGCCGGCCGCCCGCTCGCCGCGTAGGTACTACATACTAGGTAGGTACCGCACGAATCGCAACGATTCGCGAAACCATCTAACGCGTCTAAGATCTAGTTGTTGATAGTAGTTAAATTTTAATATACTCGTTGTGAAACGAATTATGAAAATATTTAAGTATTTTTATTTATTTATCAATGAGTGACACTGACGAGCGTGGGATGAAGATACCTATGCAATTTAACTTTGAACTTTGACGTAGGTAGTGGAAGTTGGAAAAAGGGACTTCAAAGATTGTGCACACGTGTATATTATGTAGTTTTTGATGGACTTTTTAAGACTCTAGAGGAAGATGCTTGCTTTGTTTACATTAATTTATTGTTTGGTTCAGTTTTATTTATTTATTTAATCTTTATTGCACTAAAGAACAACTTATCGTACAAGAGGCGGACTTGATGCCGTAAGCATTATCTACCAGTCAACCTTTGCGCAAAGCAGACAGATTGTGGGCGTGTAGTAATTGTAATAGAGCAAAATTCGTTAAAATAGTAAACTAGAGAGATTTATACACTTACCTATTATTAGATTTTTAATATGCCTTATTACATGTTTGATAATATACAGGATGAAAAAATCTATGGACCCTGAAGGGAAACCCTTAAGACAGCTCATTCTCTCGCTCTCATTTTCATGAAATAAACACTATTTAAATTTAATTTACCAAGCTTTAGCCCTAATTACTTGATAAATAAGGTAACCTATCGCAATCACTAAAATTTATTGACCGAATATCTTTTGTCCGAAAACTTTTCGTATTTTAATGAGTTCTCCGAATATACAATTAATTACTTTTTCATTTACCATTTGATGTTATCCAAATGTTTCAGTTGTCCGAAAAACTTTTACCGCTACAGTCATTTGAACTTTAGCTTGTTACAACTTTTGTTTCACAGCCAATTTTTTACTTATCCAGCATTACTTTCCGCATTTCATACGTTTAGTCAAATGTTTATTTTGAGTCAAATTCAAAGTAGTTTTACAGAGACTAAGGCAGTTCGGTGTAGGTACGACGACGAGCGAAGCGAGGAGTGTTAGGTGAACTGCGACCCTAGAGCGCACGAGCGTGCCGCGGCAGCGGTCAGCGAAGCGCCAGAACCGAACACTTTTTTACTACCTAATATTTACATATGTACTGTATAAGTAAGGGTGAGGTCGGAAGAAATAACTTGATAAACAAAATGTTGTAATTATTTAGTACCGATTTATTTAAAGAACTCACATATAAGTAATAATAGAACATACACACACTTGTTTGTATACATTATTCACCATAAACACAGCTTTGGAAGCCTTAGTTTAATTTCAAACTTTTTGCTAATGTTTTTAAATATTGAAAATGGATAGGTAGCAACCATTTTCATAAACAAACATATGAATTAGTAACATTTATGTGTGCTCCGTATAAACAATAATATGTCAAATATAATAAAACCGATTTGATAAAATACGAACAGATTATCAACCAAATCGTTACGTCGGTATAACGATATTGCGGGTATACCAATAATTGGTAATCATTGATTTATCAATCAATTACAAAAGCTAAACCATAAAATGAGCAGCCGTAAACATTGCGAACGAAAGTGTCGGCCAAACGAAAAAAAAAAGGCAAACGAAGTTTGTCGAATAGTAAATGCCGAAATGAAAATAGGACTAAAAAGTTTAGTGATTCAAATAGGTAACCGATAAATAAACATACGTTAACCGAGAATAGAACAAACTTAAAGAGTAAAAAAATACCAAAGGACCAATATTAAGGATAACGATTCGTCCAGTTGACGTAAGCTTTTCACCTTAGACTTAATTTTATTTTAAAGGCTAAATTTTTATTGGATAGATATTATCCTTAATTTTGATTTTATCTTTAGTAGAATTAAATAGTGAAGTGGATATTTCAGTTCAGTCAGTTCAGGTAAGCTTTTCATAAAATCAGTGAATGCAGTTTAAGTATTTATTCATCTATATAAGTATTCACATCGTCGTCTACTCGTAGTACCCATAGTACAAGCATTGCTTAGTTTGGGACTAGATCGATTTGTATAAGATTGTCCCCAATTTTTTTATTTTTATTTTTTATTCATTATAGTTTAGCTTTAGCCTTAGGCTACATGCGATCACGGTATTTTTTTTCTTTGTATTTGTTATCTGTACCTAATTATTTTGCAGGTTACTCATCTATCACTTACCTTTGTGAAAATAAAAGTATATTTCCTCAGTGTAAACTGAGCTAATCTAAATCAATGGCGCAGTTTTTCGACAGGGCAGGCAGAAAATTTGAAAGATAGGCATTATTTATTATCTTACCTAAAATTTCCTTCTTGATTTTATCACCGAATGAAATAAACATTCAACATGGCTGCATTCTATATTTTGCTTATATTGGAATCCATAACATTTTTTGTCCTATTTTTGTATTCCATCCATACACCGCTGTCTGCCATGAAGATAATTTCGTTTCCTGGCACCAAATGTTCCTTTCCAGTGTCACCCCTTTTGTCAATTTTTGGTCATCCATCCGTGCTACGTGTCCCGCCCACTGCCATTTCATTTTCAAACAGTGTTCTAGTGCGTCGATAACTCTTGTTATTTCTCTTATTTTTGTGTTTCTTACTCTGATTAATCTTTTCAGGTTTAATATACTTCTTTCTTGGGCCCTTTGGCAAGTTCTTATCTTTTGCTTTAATTTATTGGTGTACACCCAAGTCTGGCAGCCGTAGCTTAAGCAGTAGGTTTAGTTGGGTAGTAGGCACGTATCTATAACTCTTTTTTAGTTTTATCGGGATATGGCTCTTAAACTCGAAAATGTACTCCCATGTTTTTATTATTCTTCTGTCCAATTCTATAGCGCTTCTGCCTTTTCCAAATGACATTTGTTTGCCCAAATATATGTAGCTTTGTACGTATTCTATTTCTTTCACGCTATTGACCAGCCTAGCGTGCTATAGCGTTAACGAATTTGTCGAGGTGTGTGGTGACCCAAATTAAAATGATTGCTACGGTAATCATAAAATTATGTTTAATGTTAAATAAAATAGGATAATTGTAGCACTTTTAATTCAACTATATGTATTTACTATCCTGTAGTAAAATATCGCATTTTATTAATAAATATCTGAATCAGAATCTGAATCTGAATCCGATTCGATATAAATTTTTGTTCTCTGTCCGTTGCTCAGGAATTTAGTCTTACCAAGATTCATTTCGAGCCCGATTTGCTTACTGTTTATATGTAGTTTTCGTATCATTGTTTGTAGTTCTTCGGGTTTATTAGAAAATATAGCAATGTCGTAAAGCATAGATATTTAAGGTGTTACCCGTCGATATAGCTGTCTGCTAGAAGTACCTTAGAATTATGTTGATCATCAGTAGTAGGTTAGTGACAAAACTAAGGTACTTATACGGATAATAGTTCTTAGAATAGAAGTTTAAAACGAATTTTATGTAAGCCATATTATGCCCTATATGCTAATGAACATTCAGGGTTCTGGCTTTAGCTAGCACAAAATCACAGAATGTTAAAAATGGCCCGAATGGCTTCGAGAAAAGGATGGTACGGCCGTGCCTAGAGATGGATAGTGGGTAAAAACCTACGGTTAAATACCGGGTATGTACCCGGTGTTTATCCAACCTACCCATATTTACCCATTTCATCCCAAAAAGGTGGGTATAAAGGTATAAACGTCTTGTGAAGCGTTTTTGCAAAATATAATGAAACTTTTTAAGTCATATTCATATAGGAATGTGTAAACGTAAACTTTGTTCTCATTGAAATTTGTCTTACTTGGTTACTTGCTAAATATGCAAACAATACCTTTGGTGTGTTTTCTTTGCCTTTGTTCACATGTAAGGTTCAAACTCTTACTAATAGTCCAGTCTATCACCTCCTTAAGTTCCTACATCGTTATCCTGAATACCCTGTATATATTAGGGAACAATTTGACACAAATCAAACTAGTCCCTTATTAAGCTCATAAAGACTTGTGTTATGGGACTGCTAGACGACAATATATTTCATAAAAACATAGAAATCCTTTATTAAATTTGCCGCTCTTTTATAGGCTCATCTTTTCCTGGCAAGACTATACGTGTGTTATTTTGAATAAAAAAATATTTATCATCTTGTAAGATTTCTTGAAAAAAAATCAGCACCAAAATGTAACTTTTTGAAAACGTCCAAGCGAAATAGCCCACTAATTTAGGTATACGAGTATACGGGTATTTACCAGGTGCTTACCCATCTCTAGACGTGCCTATTTCTTTTGCTGGACTTAGCGGGGGCACTACTGTCCCCCCGATAAACTGTCTAGTGGCCTGACAGGTGAAGCGAATTTTAAATTTTGGAATGTATTAATTGTGATTGTAAATATATAAACAATATCACAGATTTGAGTAGGGTAGGCAATGTCTTTCTGCCTTTATGTAGTGCACGCCACTGATGTTAAGGATTTACGGTGGTTTTCTTTCAGGGCCCATAGATTTTTCCACCCTGTATAGTTTTGTGTTAGCTTAGCAGTATTTTAGCAGAGTTTTCTGTCTTACTCATACCAAAAATAAAGTACCTAGCTACTTTCGTTACTACAATCATTTGCAAATAAATCTCATACTACCTACAAACTACTTACTCTGCTAAACTGACACTAAACTACTTTAAATAGGAAATCATCTGTTAAATTTGTCGTCAGTGTTTTATAATGATGACATTTATCAGTAAATAATTATGAAGCATTGAGACATCAAACTTGATTCTTGGCATGTTTTTACTAAAATATGTTTATTTAATTAATTGTTAGCGCGTTTCCCGCTCACGCCATTTTTACACCGTGAATAGTCGCATTTTCCTACTAGTATACGTCGAAGACGATCTAAATATTACAAATAATCTGCGTAGGTAATTTAGGGTATCTATCTACTTCGCGTCACAGAAAGTGCGACCTTGAATGCGAACTCGTTGCGTGCCGCCGTTGCGAGCGAATGTGATCGTTAACACACGCGGAAAGAGTTCAAGTTCAATTGTAGAATTAAACAGGACTATTCAAATGAGTATTATGCTTTACATAAACCTTTTTTCTGTAGGATTCATGTACTACTTCAATAATCTATATAGTTAAATTAAACTTATACACAATTTGGTTCTATAAATATTTTTACCGATACTTTATTGGAGTAAATGTATTTATATGCAATTCTAAACAAAAATCTATACGATTTTTAGGAAAATAGGTTTATCAAATATTTTTATGAGAATGAAATCAAAGTACTACCTATTACAATTTTTTTCTACCAACTTATGTCACCTGGTCACCCAAGCCATGCATTTTGTTAATTTATTGGTTTTACGTGTAAAAAAAATGTCGGATTTCATTGTTTACAGGTTAAAGACAATAATATTGTTGTGTTGACGATTATAAACAACTATTATTATTTTTAATTAAAAAATCGGCGTTTATTTTCACAGTATTTTTTCATACCTACTTCCGGGTCGAAAGTTTGTAAGATTCGTAAAGAGAGTATCTTAAAATATGTAGTTATGACGGAGAAAAAAAACACAGGCTATTATAAATTAATGTTTGGCGAAACCGTAAAATGACTGGAGTATGATACATAATCAGAGGTCTCGCTGACGCTCGTTACATAAAACCACACTCGTGTTTTAATGCCAAATTATGTACAGTTTCATACACAACTTTATCTACACACATATCATAAGTACTCTAAGATGGGTTCAGAAGCCGTAGGAAAATGACCTGCATTGCTACTATAGTGCTACCTGTAAAATATCTTTGTTGCAATCGTTGCTGCATTTACGATATCCGGCGGAGTGTGCATATCGTTCTCGGAGTCACTACTACTCATATTTTCAACTAAAATGTGAGTTACATTTACAAACAACTTTTCACAATTCTACTTTCGTAACAGCAAAAAATCAACAAAGAAATGACAACAGCAATGGCGGCAATTCGATCCTACGTCAAGACGAATGTTTTTTAAATCATAGACAAAGGAATGAAGTCCCTATTCTCATGTCACTCGACATCAAATATCGCGCGGTTTATATTAAAAAAACATACTGAATTGACGTTTCGCATCGATAACTGTTTTAATATCTATGAATACTAGAATAGAGACCCGTATGAGTTTGACAGCTGTTCCAAATTTAAACTCATAACCTTACAAAAATCTGTACTGTAATGATATTACAGTATAGATTTTACCTACTACCACAGACAAGAAAGTTCTCATAGTAAAATTGGTTGTAATAATGCTGGTCATTTCTTGCGGCTTCTGAACGCATTTAAGAGCACTAATGATATGTGCGTAGATAAAAGCTTTTAAAAAATAGAGTGGCTGCTGTTTTAAAATGAGAACCACACTACGTTTGTATGGAGAGTCGGGCGTACTGGGGATCTTAAATGCATTCTGTAACGAGTGGTAGGGCCCAATAGAGACTAGACATATATGACCCTACTAGCTTCTGTCCGCGACTCCGTCCGCGTGGAACTCGCTTATATCGTAGCTCCAAACAATTTTTTACCCTCATTTTACATATCATAAAAAATATCCTATGTCCTTCCCCGGGACTTAAACTATCTCTATACCAAATTTCATCTAAATCGGCTCAGTGGTTTAAGCGTGAAGAGGTAACAGACACACTTTCGCATTTATAATATTAGTATGGATGTCTATTTAGATTATTATAATACATTGTAATGTAATAAAACAGTAATAAAATAAAATTTTATCAACCCCTCTTTATTCGGGCGATAAGACTCGTCCAAAGTTGACTCCCGTGTTTTGTCAAAAGGGAATTAATTTACGAACGTTTTAAATATTAATTAATTAATGTAACAAGCGGCTGATTATTACTTTAGATAATACTTGCGCTTCTGTCCTTTTAAGTTTTACTGTAGGTTCCTATTGCTAGAAACATGTTTGACAAGTTAGGACTATAGGAGAAGGACTTGGGATGGTAGCATCAATTACACATTCTTAAGTAGGTATGCCAAAATTCAGTTCCATTCGGTGAACGAAAACATCGTGAGGAAACCGGTCTAATCCCAATAAGGTCTAGTTTTCCCTTTGGGTTGGAAGGTCAGATGGCAGTCGCTTTCATAAAAACTAGTGGCAATGTCAAATCTTGGGATTAGGTGTCAAATCGGACCCTGAGCTCCTTTCGGGCACAACCGGGAATAACGCTAGGAGGATAACGATGATGCCAAATTTCATTTCCGTCGGATACGGCAAGTTGCCTAGAAGGACTAAGGCGGTCGTCACACTGCGTTGCAGTGTTTCGTACCACACGGAATTTATATAAAAACTGAGGTGCATACCAGGGATGCTTTAGACATCCGCGGATGCGGAATTAGAGGCAAAACACTCGAAAACATAAATACGCAACGTCTTTAGGGTCACGCAGTACTCGAACACGTTGCGAATGATTTACAATCGTTGCAAACCTAACGCATCACCAACAGCGAATAGGTACGGCGAATCGTCAGATTACAGAAACAAAATGAAGATTCTTATTGACTAATGACGAAAATACTGAAAGTGCGCGTGGCACGCGCCGTGTTGGCCCCTATCTGGTCGCGAACTGTACTACATCCGCATCCGCAAAAACTCCGCATTATTTTTTGCGGATGCGAATGTCTGCAGCATCCCTGTTGCATACAACGAGAAACGCATCTCCGTCCGGAGATACGTAAACGTTCCAGCGCCCGTCACTGGCCCAATGCATGACACTTGAATCAAAACAGTAGAAGTGAACAATAGGCGTCAACTATTAGGCTTTAAGGGTTCGAGCAGTGGGACATTTAGCTCACATACAAAACTACATAATTGCATACTAATAGTGCAAGTTAATAAAGTATGTTACCGACACGCGGGCATTTATTAAAACTGATAATAGTCATCATCTTTCGGAACTTGTTTCTATCTTGTGCCAGTCTGTAAAGACTGGTAGTGTCATTAATGTTAGACCAGCTTTTAATGTTGACCCAGGTTAGCTTTCTCCAACCTTTGCTCCTTTTACCGTCAATTTTACCTTCCAAGATAATATATAAAGCAGAATATGCTTATATTTGTCGTGTCTATCATCATCATCATATCAGCCGAAAGACGTCCACTGCTGGACCTCCCCCAAAGAGTGCCAAAGTGACCGGACCTGCGCCTCCACTGATAATGATAATATGTTCCATTAGTAATTGTTTGAATGCAATTAGCAAATCATGATTATGAGTGACTGCATTATTAAATTTCTAAAATCGGATCTTATCTTTCAATGTATATATACTACTTAACCTACAGACATCTATCTTGTTGACGTCATAATAAGGAAGTATGAAGAGCTGTAATTTACACTTAATTGACAATTTACTTTGCTGTATATTGCTGCGAATTGAAATGTTAGAAAAATGAGTGTCGGAATTTTAGTTAATTAATTACTTCGTTAATTTGCCCTACTTTAAAACCAACCCACTTGCCGGTAATGCATTGTATAAAGTGTTAGGTTACGTTATATTTCTATTAATAATTACAGCTGTTTAATGACTAATATTACTTATTGATTAGTACATACCCATTTATTTATTTTATTTGTATTGGCAGTTCAGCGAAGGCTCCTGCCTCAGTGGCTGTGAGCGACATTTTTAAAAAGGCAGTTGACAGTCAGCTGTCTATTTGATAAGCGCGGGAAAGAGGGATTGACGTTAATTACAACATGATTTGTAAATATTTGATAACCGTTGTACAATTACTGGATTGAATGGAAATAATGGAAGGTGTATAATAAAATACCGAAGAATGATATTTATTGATTACGTAAACTGACCTCTCCAATAAAAGCTTGTAAAATATTATGTACTGAGTTACTAACGATAAGGTGGCTTAAAAATCAACATTTTCAACGTTCAATTTAGTACGTAATTAACTAAATATTACGGTGCAATAAATAAGCTGAGTATGTATTTCTAACGACAAACCATTAAAACACGAATGCTCATAGACAACAGATGTCATAGACAATTAAAACTAAAAGTTTCCCGCTAATTGCTCGCTCCGATTAATTGCTGTCCCCGTTCCGATGCGCACGCGCCGTTGTAAATTGGGAATATTTCAATGTCAATGGGTGAAAGGTGAATTAATGGGTAGTTTCCTCTATATGTAGTTCACAAAATACCTGGCTGGACTGTACTTAGAATAAAATATTTTGAAAAGCTTTATTTAACTCTTTCTGTTTGTTTGTAAATAGATGTACCTAAGTAGGTAGTCCTTCAAAATTTGCAATGATTAATACTTACATTGTGCCTACGGTACGATATGTTTTACGAACGAGTATCGAAAGTCTAGGGCTTTGATCACAAAATGATTTTCATCACATTTGCGATGAAACAAAAATTTTAAACCTTTTTTTTATGGTATAGGAGGCAAACGAGCAGACGGATATCACCTGATGGTAAGCGATTACCGCCGCCCATGGACCCTTGCGACACCAGAGGTGTTGTGAGTGCGTTGCCGGCCTTTATGGCCATAACTTTTGTCTTAAATGGTTTAAAATGAAAAACCTGGACCAGTTTTTAGGGACGTCATAAACAAACCCAAATATGTAGATTTCGTATATGTTAGATCTTTCACGTCAATAGAGATACGAAATAAGTGATTTTTTAGACAATGTTTAAAAAATTAAGTATTCATTTGTTTCAAAATCCGGTGGACCAAAATGGAGATAAAAAATTGAAAAACCGATGGCCGTTTGATTTAAAATTCTATCTGTAGTGCAAAAGTAGGAGATACGATCCAAAACTTGTCAAAAATCGATGAAAACCTCGGGTAGCCCCTTAAGATGGGAGTACGCTCTTTTCTTGAAGGTTTGAACTTTTGAAGGTCGTATCGGTCCGGAAATACCGCAGGCGACAATCCATTGGTACTAATCGCAATAAAAAAACTACTAAATGTCAGTATTATCATTACGAGAACAATATTTCTTTGCTATTCCGCTAAAAAAACGTGCTGGTCTATCAGTGAAGATAAGATGCAACTATTTGCGTATAAACATGCAAAAAATTACAGCAAACCACCACCAATATTGACAAAAACCTCGACACGTGTTTCGCCTCTCTACGAGGCATCATCAGGAGATGCTGGCAGGAGATGTTGCTTGCGCCACGTCCACTGAGCAAATGAGCCGCCCGGAGCCGGCGGACGGCTGGTTTTTGTCAATATTGGTGGTGGTTTGCTGTAATTTTTTGCATGTTTATACGCAAATAGTTGCATCTTATCTTCACTGATAGACCAGCACGTTTTTTTAGCGGAATAGCAAAGAAATATTGTTCTCGTAATATATCATGGACTTCCGCAAAGTAACGCCTGATTCAATAAATTATCAGTATTATCAGTCGATTTTGTTTAATTTGACGTGAGGCGCGTCAGGCTAAGACCCCCTCGGCATATGCCAATGAATTAGAATCACTGTTAAAAATATTTTTTACAGATCGTTTTATTAGGTACTCTAGAATTAATTAAATACCTATTACATTTTGTTTTTATTTTTAACCGACTTCAAAAAAAAGGAGGAGGTTCTCAATTTTTTGAAGTGAAAACTTCTTTAGCGGCGCTGAGCACTTTTTGGGATGGGGAAAAATTGTTAAATACGCGACAGAGTTTTGTGACGTCAGATGTGAAGGAGGTCTCAAACATTTATATTTTGCTGCTAGCCTATTCGACTTCATTCAAAACTGAACGCTATTCGTAAGAGTATAAAGCCGTTAAACACTTTTTGCAATAGCATATTCCGCAAATAAATTTGTAATTTTGTTCACGCGTCCTTCACCGTTTTGCTATTGAGCAAACTCGAATAGTTCGAATTTGGACGTTATTCCTAAAGAGATAAAGCTGAAAAATATTTACCAACGGCAAAAACAAGTTGATATTTTGTTCACCGCCGCCGTCCGCTGTTCTTGCAAATTCGAATAGTTCGAATTTGGTCGTTATTCCTAAAGAGATAAAGCTTTGAAAAATATTTGGCAATGGCAAAAACAAATTGGTATTTTGTTTGCCGCCGCCGACGGGCGAGCCGGCCCGTCGCACCCAACGCGCCCGCGGCCCGTCTGCCTAAATAATTGATAATTGTCTATAAATTTGCGTCGAATTCATTTTTAGGGTGACACCGTAAGATGTCACGTGACCTGATCGAAAAACTGTTACAATGTTATTGAGTTTTCACTTCTGCCGGCACGCCCGGAGTGCAACCCGGTCTTTTTTTTTATCATTATTTTTGTCAATGTTTGTTACCTCAGAACTCCGTCATTGATGAGCCGATTCGTAATTTTTTTGTGTTTGTTAGTATATTGCTTGCGTTAGGACCCAACCTGTCCCATTTTTTTCAAAAATTCAGTTGGATGATGGGATCCATGAGGAATTGAGGGAACTCCTCAATTATATTAGGCACGCGTGTAGTGATTTTGGTATTTTCTATTATATCTCGTGTATTTACACCCGGAAATCATAAATTTGGTGGAGTGGAATTCATGGTGAAGACCACAGATGACTTATGGACAAAGCACATTTTATTTAGCAGAGGCATTTCAAGTTTTATGAATAAGGGGGTTAGTGTTTGGGTTCATTGGAACCCTCTCAACGAGTAGCCGACGATTATGTAAAACCTTACTTTTTGGTCGTCTCCAAAAGCTTGCACTAAAAAACCGGCCAAGAGCGTGTCGGGCCACGCTCAGTGTAGGGTTCCGTAGTTTTTCGTCCAGAAATTATTTTACAATTTTTTTCAAAAACTATTCAACTTATGGTTCAAAAGTTAGAGGGGGGGGACACTTTTTTTTTTACTTCTGGAGCGATTATCTCCGAAAATATTAATAATATCAAAAAATGATCTTAGCAAACCCCTATTCATTTTTAAATACCTATCCAACAATATATCACACGTTAGGGTTGAAATGAAAAAAAAAACACTCCCCACGTTACGTATAAGGGAGGTACCCTAATAAAAAAAAAAACACTATTTATTTTACCACTTTGTCGGCGTGATTGATATACATATTAATACCAAATTTCAGCTTTCTAGTGCTAACGGCTACTGAGATTATCCGCGGACGGACGGACAGACAAAGCGAAACTTTAAGGTTTCCTAGTCGACTACGGAACACTAAAAAGGAAATAGTAGCATACTTCTGTAAAATACGTTATCAATAATCTCATGGATGAGAGGGGACGGGGAGTAGTCCCCATGCTGGCGTAGTGCGGGTTGGCGACCGCACATACACCTTTTAATTTCTTCTTAGATGTACGCAGGTTTCCTCACGATGATTTTCCTTCACCGCAAAAATACCAAATGATATTCCGTACTCATTGGTGAGAAAGGTTCCGAAAAACTCATTGGCACGCGCCGGGATTCCAACCCGCTAACGCCGCTTGACAGTACATACCTACTTTTTTTGAAGAACCTAGTACCCAGTTTGAACCCACTACCTCCAGATGGAAAACCGCGTGCCTAGCTGCTCGGCTACAATGGCTAAATGTACCGACGAATAAGGGGTACAAAAGTGTCCGTGTTCCACTCAGCGTAACGGTCCCATAAGTCGGGATCGCCATAAATATAATAAAGCCGAATGCCGTAATGACTGTATAACTGATATTTACGCGACGGTCGCGCACGCGGGGTAAGCGTTGCGTATTGGATGCTGCTGGATATTCGCTTTTCTAACACAATTCTAAAGTCTCAACCTCTCAACTGGCAACACTGAGACGCTCGATAACTACTGGCCATTTGACTGTAGGCTTGGACTTGCACCATTGTTTGAAAAATATAAGTCGTAAAATCGGCGAATGCACATATTCTCAAGAAGATTACGTTCCGAAGACGACATGCGTCCTTATGCTGATATTGTATAAGTAGGTATGTAGGTAATACTATTATACTGTTCTGTGATATACGTAATTTAAGAAACTCGCAGATAAGAGATCTAAGCGACATCAACTGCACGGCAATCACAAGACGGCGCGCGAGCTCGATTTTTCTCGCACTATACCTCTCTTTCTAAGTTTTCTAATAAGAGAGAGACGGATAGTGTCTTGTGATAGCCGTGCTGATCGACGTGGCATCTGTTTGCCGCAGGCAAGAAATTACACCTGCCAGGCTTTTGGTCGTATATGCCGGTTCCGCATTGGCTTGACCCAGCCATGAAAGTCGTCTCCCTTCTTGGCACTGTTTGGATAGTCTGTAATAGACTTAAAGGCTATTGTTGTTGTTGTTGATATACGTTACGGTTTCTGTATAGAGAAATGTTGGCATCCAATACGCCACTCGTACCGCGAGCGCCCCACACATCCACGCCGAAAAGTAATACACATCAAATAAAAAAGAGGTTTTCCGGCCCGAGTTATCAGAAAAACGAATTAAAAGAGCTCCTAAAAGTATGGTTTCGGCAAAGGATTGGATGGAATGATAAAAATGAAATATGGAGCTGCCAGCTAGGGATGGGATTATGGGTAGGGAGGGCCGCTGTCGATGAAAACGGGAAATATTTCTAACGGATTTTTTCAACGTTTTAATTACTCGATTGTTGACGGGGTTTATTTTTGCAAGCTTTATCTATGTATGTTATGTTAGTGTGTGAGTTGTTCGTTTCTAAATATTAATATTTTTGGTTGATTGAGCTGGAATTTGGTGTTTTTATTTATTTTGGTCAGAATCGTACCGAGTCTAATGAAATATGTAGTCTGATGTTCTGCTGCCGCGAACATTGGAAAATTTCCGACAGACTTTTTTTGGGAAACAGCCATTAAAAAAAAACTTTTACCGACAATTTCCATTTCGAATTTCATTATAAAGGTACTCATGAGTTTAAAGCGCCAACGTTATTTTACAGATACCGGAGATATTTTTCTTTTTAAAACCGAACCCTCCCAGCGCAACTCCAAACCGTACTCAGAGGCAGTGTCAAAAGAATTAAAAAGCACCGCACTCCAAATGGGTTACAAAAAAGCATCGACACCGATGCTTAATGAAAGCGGAGTATTAGCTTTGAGGGATTACGGTCTTACAGCCGGCTCATACACTCCCATACATACATGTAACAGCAGCCAACGTTAGTAAAAATGTTATGTTCGTTAATGCCACCATGGTGGGGAAGCAAATGGGCAACTTTACAGTAAGCATCGTAGTTGACGCTTCCGGAGGAGACACAAGCGCGAAACTGACCGTTTAATTTGATTTGAGATTAAGGGTTCGTTGTGCCAACAGCTTAAGACAAACCCCCTCAACGGGCTTCGACAAAGTGCATCCGTAGGAAACAAATACCTCAGAGTAGTTTTGTTATGAAGCGGTCTTCTGTAAGGTACCTACTCGTTTAGTAGGACTGCTCCAAATGTGAGTTCAATGTCATTTGCTGTGCTCAACCTCTCTTACACTCCCATACATAGGTACATGTAACAGCAGCTAAAGTTGGTAAACATGCGGTAGCCGCCACTTGCCACTTCAGAGGTATCTTGTCCTTGCTTTCGGCTTGAGCGTCAAACCTTGCAATCTGAAACATTCTGTGTTGCTGCTCTAGGTGGGTAATGTACTATTATTTCATAACTCACTAGACAACTTAATTTAACGAGAAAGCGAAGCGAACCAAAATATGTCTGGCGTCCGTCTCGCTATTCTCCTCTACAGGTAATATTTCACTAACGATTCTCTTGAAATGTTGTGTACTGGTTCCAAAATTATGTATTATATTTAGCGTTCCGTTTTTCGAAATTAATAAACAAAAAAGACATGCTTTCGTGTTCTACAGCTCACAGAGCCTTTAGTTTAAGTAGCTACGTTGTTTTATAACATTTTTGTTCTACCATGATTAAAACGCGGATTATAAGCATTTAGATATAACAGTAAGTTAGGGACGCCAACAACTTCGCCCCAAACTACACAATAACAGTCCCAACTATAAATTCAAGATAATTCAGTCGATGCACCATCAAACCACTTAATTTCCCACTGTCCACACAATTATCGCACTACAATAAATAACAACGGAATTGTCAACAGAAACCGACTCCAAATTACCGCCATCTGCTGATCCCCAAAGGGTTTGGCGCGCTTTTTGCATCTGTCAAAGAGCCATCTTGGAAACTACACAAACATATAATTGCAAGCAGTAATAGCAGTAGTGTCGCGCCTAGACGTTAAACTAGTACGTGCAAAGTTTAGTTTCTAAGTTTGCCACGCGCACTATTAAGTTTGCAATGTGAAATAAAATGACAAAGCTAACTTCGCGGTCGAAAGCAGCGCTGCTATCGCGCGTGCTCTAACATTGAGTATGAGGTGCTGTCTGTTGTTTTATTTCCCCGGCTGTATCACTTAAGTTTGCGATGCCATAGACAAATTTGCGATTTTACGCGCCATTGCATACAGTTGGGTGAAATTACCCGCACTCTATCCTTTTAGTTTTGCCATTATTGTTTTGTGTGATTGTTAATTCTCGGCTGATTTGGCATGTTAACTGGGCGAAGGATTGCCGTTATAATTAGTTTGAGTCGGACTAAAAACTAACAAAAGACACTACACTACAACATCTCATTTTTATAGAGTGCGGTAGACATGTGAGAGTATCTAAAACTATGAGACCTTAAATTCAAATTAAATTAAATATCCGTGGTGAAGCAAGGTATTGCTACGTATCGGAAGACATTACGTCAAGCAAGGTTAGCAGTGTATTGGAATGACGGAGAGGATTGTTTTGTTTATAGGTAATAAAAAAATAAGAACCGAATTGAAAACCTACTTTTTTTTTTAAATCCGTTAAAAAGCGATACAGGGCACGGTGAAATGTACTTGAAACACTAATATTGCATTTCTGCAGATGCAGGGAAAACAAGACAAGGACTTGCTGGCGAAGTAGATATAAAGTATTATGATAGTTATGCTTTCCTGTAAAATACCTACATATATTACAGAAACACTTTCTTGTATCTTGTTAAACATGTTGCTTGTTATTCATTTCTATTTACTCGGAGGAGTCGGAGGTTAACTCGAAGAGATCCCTCGAAGAACATGTTCGCCTTGAACAATCTTTACTTTAATTCTATTTTTTTTATCGTATACTAAGTATGTTTACTACTTACTACTACTTAGTACTTATTACTACTTCTAATACCACAAATATGACGAATCGAAGATTAACGCAAATCTACCGGCCATTAAGCCGGCCAAACAATGCCCCCCACACGGTGCGCCGGCGCGTAATACAAGAGCACTCTACAAAAGGGCTAATAACTCGTATGAAGCACCCTTAACGTTCGGCGGCTAGACGGGGCCAAGTCATTAGCTGAGAGCGAGCTACGTTATATATATTACTATTTTTTTATTCTTATAAATTTAGAATACAAATCAAGGAAAAAAATTGTGCTAAATAGGACCCTCACTCAACATGTTGTCACGGGGGTCATGACGTTGATTCTCAGTTAGAGCCCCCAAAAGAAAAATAAAAATTAAACTAGACAATTAATTTTTTTATTCAATGTTTCTCTGAAAATTATTAAAGTGAAGTTTCTTAACTAGCGGGTAACATCAGGACCAAAGCTATGTTTTGGTGGGTATCCTTATTGGTTTCTTGACAATTGGACCGAGGACCGAGGACCTAGGCAACACCTTTTAAAAATAAAATGGGCAACGGATAAGAGGAAAAAGGATTAATTTAACGACAACATAACCTTAAATAATATATCAAAATAAAGGCTCTGTTTAATTTCTCAACAATCCTCGACTTTATATAGATACGAGCCGCACGCAAGCACGCAATATTCTCCGGTAAAACTTGCGTACCGTGGGTTTCGTATTTAAATCGAATAAAGACAGAAACTGGCTGGTATACATCAGACACTAAAAAACAACGCACTCAAAAAGAATCGTAAGTATCTTTACAGTACACATGGTGCTACTTTCCCGCACTAGTGCGGAAAAGAGCACTTTTCGTGCATATATCGAAACTTTAAAGAGCCATATGTACAGTAAAACGTTGTACGATACACGTGGGAATAGGTAATTCGCAACTCGTGTCGATTTAAAACACTCCCTTCGGTCGTGTTTTAATTTATCACCACTCGTTGCGAATTTCCTATTTCCGGCACTTGTATCGTAAATAAATGAACAGTATTAATAGTTTATACCTAGTAAGTAGTCTATACTTTTTAGCCTTAGTAACTACTATAATGCTGCAACCTAACAGCCCTAACCTACATAAAAGGCCTTTAGTAAACCCACGAAGCAACGAATAAATGAATTATGTTAGGGGCTATTCATTTATTGCGTAAGATACATTTCACCACTTTCTGACCATCCAAGTAGCGTAAGAAAAACTATATGACTTTGATGAACATTTTCCTTGTAACCCCCAAATCATCTTAAGTAATAAATGACTATATAGACCCTTAAGGCGCCGTAGGTTCCGCGAAGTTAAGCGAACAGAGTTTTTGAAACAATATAATGCGTCTGTTTGTAATAATATGGTTTCAAGAAAATACGAATAGTAATCTTGAGGCTTCTCTGCAGGGAAATCAGTGCTTCGAAACATGATTAAGCAAATTTGGCTCGATAGAAATAAATCAAGAACATAGGTCTAAAACACACAAAAATACACTTAAAATATTCGTAACAAATTATCCACAAAAGCTATAAATATTAAAATTGCTTCTAAAAATCGGCAATATCACGTTTGAGGGAAATCAGTGTTTACATTTTTATTTATTTAAACGGCAAAAAAAATAAAATTAAAAAACATGATATCTGCGCTTCCGAGCACGCACTTCCATCTCGCTCACGCTTATGCTCAGTGAGAGGGAGAGAAGACCATGAACCTACGGCGCCTTAAGGTAAAAATCCATAAATAATCGAGCCCGCTTCCGCTCATGCCTTGTCAGAACCAAGGGAGCGGTGAATATGAAATATTATTTATCTATGGTTCGATCAGCTCCTTTGTTGGCATTAAAGGCAGTAGCTCTATTGTTTACCATAGACAGCTCTTTTTCCTTGGCGTCTGCCATTTTTTTAATGTTTGTTGATGCCGCCTTTTTGAAGAAAGTGATTGTTTAGTCTATTGTTTAATATTGTTAGTTCTTTGTAAGTATATCCGATTTGTGTTACGAATATGAACTACTTGTAGTATTATTATGGATAAAGATTCTATATATTTTTTTTGTCATTTGCGGGTGTAGCATCGTTTCCATTTCATCACTTATCGTTGTGGATAAGACATCCGTCCCTCTCGCACTCGCATGCTTGTCGGAGCATGTCTCATAAAAAAATATAGGTATATATATATACACTGTATAGTTTGTCTACAGCAAATTGGGCAGACTTCAAAATTGATACTTATATTAACACTATAGCTTCTGCCCGCGACTCCGTCCGCGTGGAAATCGTTTATATCGCAGCTCCATACAAACTTCAACCCCCCATTTCATCCCCTTAGGGGGTGATTTCCAGGATGAAAACTATCCTATGTCTTTTCCCAGGATTCAAACTATCTCCATACCAAATTTCATCGCAATCGGTTCAGCGGTTTAAGCGTGAAGAGGTAACAGACACAGACAGACAGACAGAGACACACTTTCGCATTTATAATATTAGTATGGATTTAATTACAAGCTTTTATTTAGTTTCACCTGTCCCGTTGTCTGTCTGTCTGTAATCAAATCTTGCAAGTTAAATTCGACCCACTTCCCTGTGACCGATTGAGCTGAAATTTTGGGTATTAGTATAGTTTGGATGACAATTCAATATTATGGTACCATCGAGCTGATCTGATGATGGAGACAGAAGGTAACCTCGTTGAGTTTGGGCTCGTTAGAATCGTCTCAACGAGTAGTTGATGATGGTATACAGAAAAGTACAGTCGGCAATAAAAGCTTGTACAAAAAATGAAATTTTTGACAGAAGCTTGTTATTCTTTCAAGCTTTTTTATTAGTCGCCCTGTAGTGCGTTCCTTAAGTATCATCAAAGACGTTCATTGCTGGACATGGGCCTCCCAAAGAGTGCCACAATGGCCGGTCCCACGTCACGCGCATCCGTTCCTTGGTACCTATATTCGGTTTTGTTTGCCTTCATTGGCCGGCAGAGCGGCCAGTCACAAATTGGTTTTGGCATAGCCTCGCTGCGAGGTTAATGGGAGCAAATGGACCGTCCAGGGGGAAAACCTGGGACATTTTGCGTAGGTACCTTGGAATGGGATTACCTTACTTTGATTCGGGGGGCGACATTGGTCATATAGGTTTTTCTCCGAAATCGTTGCTTTTATCTTGTGGGTGACCTGTGGCAGTGAATGTATTAGTAGGTAATCCTTCTGTTTACTCGATGGAATCTTCTTAATTTAAAATAGTTCTGCCTTCATAGGTACTACATTCTAAATGATCGGAGTAGCCCCATTTTTTCCTAAAGTAACCCCGGTTCACGGTACCTACTCATGTAAGTTCGGTGACAACGCAATACGAACTAGGGCTTGTCCATAAATCACGTCATTTTCAGGGTCAGGCCTTTGTATACTTACATATGTATTATACACATTAGCGAGCTCTACGGCTAACAAGAGCCACTTGTTTTATCTCCTTACTCAATAAAACAAATACATATATTGTAACTAATTGATATTACTTATTACTATTAATACCATCAAGGTGGTACCTACTTAACTAACTCTCAATTTGCCAGCATGGGGTGTATGCATTCACTATACAGGGGCCTAAGCTCCATAAACATCTGAACACTTAGGCCCTTTTACTCGAGCTAGGTCTAACTGCCGAACGATGTACGAAAGGGTGCGTAATGTGTTTGCCAATTTGTTGCATTCGGGAGATATTTATCGTAATTGCTTGAAAGGGTAATGTTTTTACGTTGAATGTTTTTTTTTAAGAAAAGCAGTAAGAATCACGCATTTGTGTTTGTTTGCAAAAAGTATTACCCTACAATAACTTTCATAGGCGTATATAGGAAAGTATACTTTGCTTTAAATAAAATGACGAAAAAGCACTTAACGCGGGATTTTACAACTTCTTTTGTTGCTAAATATGAAAGGAAAATATAACTGGAGTAGGTACGGTACGGTACGGTTTACGCGTAATTGTTTTACAACCCTACATTGAAGATAACAATTAGACAATAGATGCCGATAATGGTTGGGTTAGGTTAGGTTTGGGTGGTTTAAGTAATTTTCTCTAATAATCTAAACTAAAACAAACTATAAACATGACTGTTATTGGTCTGCCAAACTTTTATATACTGCGGCAAACATGTATTAAAATTTGGCAAAAAAAAAGAATATGTCAAATACAAATGACATATCTTTTTACTTATATTGATTTAAACTTTCACGATTCTCACACATTTATTTTATTACTTGAATCTCCTCCCAAATTACTTGAATCTGCTCCCAATAATACGCGATTAAGTCCTATTTAGTAAAAACCGGCCAAGTGCAAGTCGGACTCGCGCACGAAGGGTTCCGAACCATTATCTAGAAAAACGGCAAAATCATTGTACGGGAGCCCCCTTAAATATTAGTTTTTTAGTATGTTTTGTTATTGCGGCAACAGAAATACATGTGTGAAAATTTCAACTGTCTAACTATAACGGTTCATGAGGTACAGCCTGGTGACAGACGGACAGACAGACAGACATTCAGACGGACAGCGGTGTCTTACTAATAGGGACCCGTTTTACCCGTTAGGGTTCCGTACCAACCCTAAAAATAATGATACATACATATGTATATCTTTCTGTCACACCTATTAAGCTTTGTATAAGACCATCTCGCTCATTATCGTGGGGAGTCTGGTCAGTCTGAGGCCAACGGATCCATGAAACCCGAGACCTCCTAACGACCTCGTTAATCCTAATCTTATATGATTATTACATTAATTATCCTCATTAGTGGATATACGCTTCGTTCATTATACATTTTACGTTTTCGTTATAACGAGTTTAGCTGAGTTCGTAAACGAACGAGTTTTTTTATTGCTTGGCACTTTCACTGCCGAGAATCGCTACGCGCTACGCTCGTAGCCGGTCCCGTGGTTTTCCTCGTATGTAGCGGAAAGCGACTACGGCGTAGGCACCCGCTAGGCGGTTTCCTGGCAGCGGAAGTGTTAGAGATAGATGTAACGATTCCAGCCTTTTCTTAGACACTAAACGGTGAATACACGTTGGTGTGACTTATAGAGTAGAAAGATACTACAGAAAATCGGTCAAGCGGGAGTCTGACTCGCGCGCTGAGGTTTCTGTAACTTTCATACAACATACCCATCTTGCCCCGCACGTTGATTTTGGATAAATCTGAATTACGCATAGAGTTATTAATTACCGTCATAGTTACACCAACTCGCGCGATCAAGGAACTCGGAATGTATGTTGGTTTTCCGGCGATAAGTCTTGATCACACATTTATGTACCGATTTTAATATTTTTATTTGAAAGAAGGTAAATTCAGAATAATTTAATAGGTATTAGGAAAAACACATACGTGATTAAAATTCTAACTTTTTTTTTATACAACGACGGTGGCAAACAAGCGTACGGCCCGCCTGATGGTAAGCGGACACCGCAGCATATAGACGCATGCAACACCAAATGAGTAACATGGGCGTTGCCGACCCTTGATATGTTTGAGGATTCACCGCCCTTAGTTAAGTAATTCGATCACTGCACGACTAGTAATTAGCCAAATTAGGTACAGTCAGCGTCATATAGTTAGTAGCAGGCAAGGTAGCAAAGCTACGGTAGCCCAGCGGTTCAGGCATGCGGCTGTCAAGCGGCGGTCGTGGGTTCGAATCCCGGCTCGTACCAATGAGTTTTTCGAAACTTATGTACGGAATATCATTTGATATTTACCGTTAGCTTTTCGGTGAAGGAAAAACATCGTGAGGAAACCTGCATACATCCACGAAGAAATTCAAAGGTGTATGTGAAGTCCCCAACCCGCAGTGGGCAAGCAAGGAGACTACTGCCCGTTCCCTCTCATCCGTGAGAGGAGGCCTGTGCCCAGCAGTGGGACGTATATAGGCTGATTTATTATTATTATTATTATAAGGTAGCCAAATATTTCGGTACACGTCTTTATTGCTCTAGGAATAAGGGTGTGTTACGAAATATTTGGCTACTCTGGCTGCTACTAACTATATGACGCTGACTGTACCTGCCTGTATTATATTGTACCATGACATAAAATAAGTTAAACTAAACTAATGAATATTAATGTTTTGAAGATTTGAAGAATATTGATATAAGCTAAGGTAGCCTAGTGGTTCAGGCATGCGGCTGTCAAGCGGCGGTCGTGGGTTCGAATCCCGGCTCTATCAATGAGTTTTTCGGAACTTATGTACGGAATATTTACCGTCAGCTTTTCGGTGAAGGAAAGCATCGTGAGGAAACCGGTGTAATCCCAATAAGGTCTAGTTTTCCCTCTGGGTTGGAAGGTCAGATGGCAGTCGCTTTCGTAAAACTACTGCCTATCAAATCTTGGGGTGGCAAAGCGGACCCTGGGCTCGTTTAGGGCACAACCGGGAATAACGCTAGGAGGATGATGAAGAATGTTGATATAAATTTTTGAAGTGAAAACTTCTTTAGCGGCGCTGTGCTCTTTTTGCGATGGGGAAAAAATGTTAAACTCGCCACAGGTCACGTGACCGTAGATTCAGATTCAGAATCATTCATTCGTAAGATGTCACGTGACCCTGAGATTCGAGAGATTGAAAATTCGTAAGACGGACACGTGATCTGATCGAAAAACTGTACTTGTGTAATGTCATTGAGTTTTCACTTCTGCCGGCACTCCCGGAGTGCAACCTGGTCTTTTTTTTAACAATGACATTATCAACCACACCAACACAAGGGCTAGCCAATGATTACATTTACACGAACCAACCCAATCCCAAAACAGCCCCATTCAATCATTTAACTCGTGTTTATTCCCATTAAGTACCCCACTGCACTCCCATCTCCCTATCCCCAAGGAATTTGATGGGCCTTCTGGGACCCGGTCCATTACCACCCCGTATACAACGACGCAAGCGCCGCACAAACGGAGACACGCTAGAGTATCCACATATAGACCTTATCCCGCTGCATTAAGGTCCACAAGTGTTCAGTTAAAAGTATTAACGATGATGCTTGAGATTATTTAATGCGGGCAACTTTTTATAAAACTGCCATCTGAATTGGAATCTTCGTCCTTGGAAGGTAGAGTTTCTTTTTGAATGTACCTCTTAATGCGATTCGGCCAACTCAAATAATGTCAAGTATGCGGAGTGAAAATTATAAGGCTTTTTGTGGAATAATTTGACAGCATTTTGCCAGTTGTTTAGGCAATCTTTTTATGATGCTGTTACGTTTTTTGGGGGATGTTTATGTGGTGAGATTAAGTGGTTTTTGGTGTCGAAATATTGTGACAAAATTAGACTAGATAGGTATATTATCTTAAAAGAAAGTATACACGAATTTATGAAATACTGGCGACCCGCCCCGGCTTCGCACGGGTACTATATTATACATATTAACCTTTATCATGAATCACTCTATTTATAAAATAAAACTGCTTCAAAATCCGTTGCGTAGTTTTAAAGATCTAAGCATACATGAAACAGACAGCGGGAAGCGACTTTCTTTATTCTATGTAGTGATTACACCTAGATTCCACATAGCTGGCAATATCTAGGCGATGTGGATTAGGTGTTTTTCTACTTATAAATAATTAAATATCAGGAAACAATCTTACAAAAATCGAACTAGTCCCATAGTAAGCTCAATAAGGCATGAGTTATGGGTACTAGACGACGATATATGTATAATACATGAATGTAATTACACTAATTACGTAAATACTTAAATAGAAAAAAACCACTGAAACCAATATTCACCACACAAAATTTGCCCTTACCGGGATTCGAACCCAGGACCTTTAGCTTCCAGTTTTTTTTTAATTACTTCGTAACTTTTAAAACGATAATAAACTATACTTTTTATAGTATGTACTCGCACAGAATATATCTCGTATTACTCATCTTGGACAAAATCTTGGTCTATTTCTATACCTATACTCGTAATTATCTATAATCTTTGTTTTTTTTTTCCATACGTTTTTGGTTAGTCGTTGAAAGTCATCTCCTTGAAAATGCTTGTGCAGTCTGTAATAAGCTTATAGACGATGATAATTGATTGAACAAGCGAGCGAAGCGAACGAAGTTCTCTGCTTTAACTTGGGCCAAAATTCGTTCGCATGTCCGGATGTTCCGCTGCCCTCTTTTAGTTTAGTTTCAATTTTTTTTGTGGATTCCTATTTAGAAATATTTTTGTTTAATGACTCTCTCTCGCACAGCTCACGGAGCCCCTATAAGTAGTATATTTTAAAACACATGACCATAATAACTACAAAACTTTTTAACAAAAAATAAAACCAACTTCAAATAAAAACACAAAAATCACCATATGTGTGCCTTTAAGATTTGAGGAGTTCCATCGATTCCTCAGGATCCCGTCGTCAGATCCCGACTTAGTGCCAACGGGACCAACTCGGAGTTATACCCTTTCGATTAAAAAAATTAAAATTAAAATCGGTTCACAGTTCTCGGAGATATCGAGTAACATACATACAAAAAAAAAAAAAATAGTTCGAATTGATAACCTCCTCCTCTTTTTGAAGTCGGTTAAAAAAAAAACTTGTCGAATGCCCACCACGCAAGGTGAAAAAGGAAACCTCACCGGTGACCACTATACCCGGGCCTCCCCTCAATTACGCGTGCGCGGTAATGGAGCCATTATCCTGGGCTACGCGCTAATGCGGCTCACCCCGCCGGTCACCCGTCACGATACTAGACCTCTACCTACGCTTAGTTACTAAGCATCGCGGTGTCAAGATATATTTGTGGGTAGCGTTGAGGTGAGTTTAAGATAAGTTACTGAATAGGGGGGCTGCTTTGATCTATAACAGGCTGCCCGCGATTACCATATACTGTTGCATTAGATTACTTAGGTCATAATAACGTCATTTGCTTGAACTTAATCATAATCATTTATCCAATTTGTTCGTAATAGAACATTATTGCAGAGGCCAGGAAAATTGGGATTGCCGGCCAAGTAGATATATATAGACGGACGTGTAAGAGGCTGGAAATCCCTTTTCATGCCGAGGTATGTATAGCGTTTTTCTAAAACAAGTAATTTAAATAATAAATAAAATATGATTTTTTTTAATGGCTGAACACCGCTGATGTTCGGTCACGAATGGATACTGAAACAAAAGAAAGCCGCTTTGTAGGCCTAGACCGCCAATTTTGTATGAAATCCCATTACTTACGGATCTCTTCTCGCGTGATACTTCGAAACCTATATTTAAAGAACATAACGTCAACATTTCACTGAGAAATTCAGAAAAAGTAATATTTCATCCCAGATACTGCATAAATTCAATTTCAAGAATGCTTAGTAGGTTAAAGTTGAGCTCGAAAAGATGCGCATGCACAAAGTGATTAAAAATATGTGAACACGATTTTATTGTTAAGGGCATAATGTTGGTCCGGTATTTCAGAACCTTTGGGAACGCACATATATTTATGAACTCGTTTGACATTTTGGGCATGTTAGTTTCTTTTTTTTATCTTTTGTAATATTAGGATAAGTAGTTTAACTTCCAAAAGTGTCACTTGCTGAAATATACCATAAAACATTTACATACTTACACCTACTTATAGAAATCAATATTAAGATCCGAGATACGAACTGCTCTCCTTTTTGAAAGCCCGTGGAAAGTACTTTAATCCCATTTTTCTGATGGTTTTTAAGAAAGAAAGCACAATGAAAGACTTCTTAAAAATTAATACAAGTAATATATTAATTTTATATCAAAAACTAATGTTAAACCAAAACAAAATAAATATCGAAACTAACAGCCAATCACAGCAATAATCGGATTCTAAAATCAAACTCCTTGTTTTGGAAACAGAATCAAATTTAACCACCGAGCCGAAAACAAACATCTCAATTCAAATTTGGAACAGGCTTATTCCGAATTCAAATAGACAATGCTGGCTGAAGAGGAACATTAGGGATTTGAAGGGGCGGCGCACATTGGCTTCGTAGGGGCCTTTAGGAGTCCCTCGCACTGTCGACTCTCCATACAAAACATAGTTTGGTTCTCATTTTAAAACTGCATACTGGAATAATAATAAATAAAAAAATCGCGCGATAGCTGATGACTTGAAATTAGTGAGAGAAAATTTTTTTAAGAACAAATTGACAACCTGGCTTCTGGGCAAATGCTTTTATAATGTAATTATTTTTTGGATTGTGTTTGACATGTGTATTTGATATTATGTTATTTAGTGATTATTATTTTTTTTTTCCACTTCTCATTATTGTTATTGAAATTTTTATTGAATTATTATTTGACCTTGTTATTTTTGTTTGCATTCGATATTATTATAATTTTGACTTGTAAATGCATTTTTTTACTGCACGCAGGCTGAATGCACTAGACTATTATATTGTATTTTTAACAACTATATAAAAGTGCATTCAGAGCAAAATAAAAATCTTTGAATCTTTAAAAAGATAACTAAGCCATTAAAGACTTTTTATGCAAAAGTTCTACTCGCTCTATTGTAATGTCTAGCAACAGAACTAGTTTCCGATCCGATCCCATTCGCTATACAAAATGATAATATAATATTTTAAAATTAACTTTGTTTGTATGGAAAGCCGATCGTCCTGGCTCCTGGCGACCCTTACCTCGGCAGTGCAAATATCGTGGGGCAATTTTTTTATAGGTAAATTTTTCTCCGTTTCAGCTTGGGCCACAATTCTTTCGTATGTTCGGATGGTACAGGTTGAGCAGGTTCGATAATTATATAGTTATTTTTGTCAATTCTGTTTTATGAAAAAAAAAAACACCTGAATTTAGAGTTCTACTCAGCCACACACAGATATAGCTACAGGTCACCGGCCGTATTCATAACCGTTCTACAAGCCCATTTTAACTAAAATGGCGTTAATATTCGTTTGTCCTTATCTGTCACTTTGACATTTGTGTTCGTAAGAAAGGGGCAAAGCACATTTTATTTAGAAGAGGCATTTTAAGTTTTATGAATAAGGGGGTAAGCCTCTAGTACATATTTTATTTATTTAAAATATAGTCAATACGACGACCGCTTTAGCCTACTAGTTGATAGTGACCCTTTCTAGCTGGAGGTCCTGGATTCAAATCCCTGTAAGAGCATATTTGTGTGATGTGCACGAATATTTGTACCTGACTCATGGATGTTTTCTGTGTAATTAAGTATTTATTTTATCTATATGAGTATGTATATCGTCGCCTAGTACCCATAGTACAAGCTTTGGTTAGTCTGGGACTAGGTCGATTTGTGTAAGATTGTCCCCACATATTTATTTATTTATTAATATACTTTTGTCCGACAGAAAAGGAATTTTCCCTTAAGCAGCGTGCAGTGTGCGCTGCGCCCAAAAAGGGCTATTACACGACCGGTTGGCCAAATGGCGCGAAACCCGAGCCCTCGCGGGGCGTAGACAACAGATTACGGAGATAATGGACCATAGACTGGGGGCAGTTAAGTAATGACGATGTGTCATTACTTACCGGCATTATTGATACATAAAATTGGGAGATCGAATACGCAGGTAGCTATTTGTTTCAGTGAAATAATACGGTATTTCTTCTTCTTTTGTTTTTTGGCGCTCTGGCATACTGTGGCTCAAATTTGTCAGTATCTTGATACTGACACCGGAACGAGAGCGGCTCGCGCCCTGCGAACAAACGGACAACAAATACACATAACAACTACCATGGTATAACAACACTGCTGGTACTCTCTTCCGAGACTCGCGAACCACGTGACTGGCACAAGCCCACGTTATCTTGCTGTTAAATGCCGTTTGATGACGTAGGCTTGTGTCAGTCACGTGGTTCGCGAGTCTCGGAAGAGAGTACCTGTGTTGTTATACCATGACAACTACCAAACACCAGTGTTTCAAGTCCTACCCCCTTATTCATAAAACTTAAAACGCCCCTGCTTCTTTCTTTCTTACGAACACAAATGTCAAAGTGACAGATAAGGATAAACGAATTTTAACGCCATTTTAGTTAAAACAGGCTTGCAGGGTGTTTTTGAATACGGCCGCTAGAGTCTAAATATTATCTGAGTCGCATCACAAACTGGGTGTGAAGGGAAAAAGGTGACCAATATCAATATCAAGGTGATTAATATCTATTAAATATGTCGTCGTCTAGTACCCATAACACAAGCCTTTATTAAGCTTACTATGGGACTAGGTCGATTTGTGTAAGATTGTCCCCTAATATTTATTTATTTATAATAAGGCTTGTGTTATGGGTACTAGACGACGATATATTTATTAGATAGAAATACTTAAATACATAGAAAACATCCATGACTCAGACACAAATATTCATGCTCATCACACAAATATTTGCCCTTACCGGGATTCGAAACCAGGACCTTCAGCTTCGTAGGCAGCGTCACTACCCACTAGACCGACCGGTCTGTTTGTTTTTATGAATTTAAAAAATCTTTAAGTAGCAAACATAAGTGAAAGATTGACATTTTCCGAGTATTTTCGTAATGTTTATCTGTAGCTAATGAAAAAACAATTTATTTTCACTGTTGTCAAATACACAGTTATTTTTTTTTATGGCTGGATGTGGACGTTCCATGCCCTTCATTTTAAAATTAGAAAAAAATAAGCTAGATAAACTATAATGTCTATAAACTAATTAACTTAACAAACAATCAGGATCATGTTATGCATGTAGAGAGAAAAGGGTCTATTTAACTTAACGTACTCATTTGCAGTCTGTTTTTTTATACAATTTCATAGCACAGAATAAATAATAGTACTACGTACAGAAGGTTCTCTGTTACCAAAACGTGGCCATCCCTTTCTATCGCATGCAACTCGCTCTTTCGGAGGCCACGCGTTAGCGTTAGGGTTTCCACCAGCGAGAAATTTTTAAATTACACATTATTATGTATAGACTTTTGTTTAATTAAGACACACTACACAAAAGCTATGTAATTTACCAATAGTATATGACATCATGAATGCTTCAAAAGAAGGCATTATAGATATAAATATGTAAACTGTATGTATGTAAGCACTTTATTATAATATACTCATACTCGTATACATGTCACACAAGATCAGTCTTAAAGCGAACTTATCCCTATACGGGATCTCTTCCAGTTCCAGCTAACCTTAATACTAATTGTCCTCGTACTTTACGGGCTCGTCTCTCGGGTCAATTTACCCACTAAAGTTGAACAATAAAACCGCCATGCTAACCCAAATAGTCGTATCTACATACAAGTTTCATGGTAACATGCGTCGTTCTGGTAAAGAATGGGTACAATTTTCATACGTATTCATGAACGTTAAATGCTGGTTGAGTGGAAAGTTAAAGGACAGTAAAAGGGAAATAAGGGCACAGGTTCATTAATGTGTGTTTTACTCACCTTTTCCTAGAGTGGTAAGTAACCCTGTAGGCTGGTAGACTTCAGCATTCAATAATGAGCATTTGAGAAATAAACAGTTAAAAAGTTTTTTTTTGCAAATCTGACATTACAATCTGGTTCCGTACCCAAAGGGTAAAACGGGACCCTATTACTAAGACTCGGCTATCCGTCCGTCTGTCACCAGGCTGTATCTCATAAACCGTGATAGTTGGACAGTTGAAATTTTCACAGATGATGTATTTCTGTTGCCGCTATAACAACACATACTAAAAAACAGAATAAAATCAATATTTAAGAGGGCTC
Source organism: Epinotia ramella (assembly GCA_947578815.1). Classification (NCBI taxonomy): domain Eukaryota; kingdom Metazoa; phylum Arthropoda; class Insecta; order Lepidoptera; family Tortricidae; genus Epinotia; species Epinotia ramella. The sequence continues at coordinate 3,923,770 of OX388221.1, forward strand.
CCATACAACAAACGTGTTTTTTTTGCCGTTTTTACAGATAATGGTACGGATTTCGTGCGCGAGTCCGACTCGCACTTGGCCGGTTTTTTTATCCACCGCCGTCCTCTCCGCCCACACCTATCCGCACAGCGTGTACAAGAGCGTTCGCTCAAATTATCGTGGAAAAGGTTCATAGCGATGCTTGACTCGGTTCGTTGTTCGGTTCGACAAATTATCAACGACGAATGCTCGATGTTCTCCGATGTGGACCGGTCATTTGTGGCACTCTGGGGGTGGCCTGTGGACTTCTTTCGACTGATGCAGGCATAAAGTTGGATCGAATAATTGGTGCTTCTCTACTAATCATATTAAAAATACATTTCTGAACTATAGGCTCTTATCCTGTTTGCAATACTAGTAATTATGAGAGGATTTCACGTATCCAAATATTGATAAGGATACCTACAGCTCACAAAAAACACCGAGATTTTTCAGCGTCATCTGGCGGGAATCAGTTAAACCGACCAATTAACAAGACTCAAGTCCCCCTCATCTTTGCACGGGCCTCGCGGGACACCATAATGCCCCATAATGGCACAAACACATATTTTCAATTCATACCACACTATTAGCATTTTATACGGCCAGTCCCTCTTGCCGGTTTAACACACCTCATCATCATATCCGCCGAAAGACGTCCACTGCTGGACATACTATAGGCCACCCCCAAAGAGTGCCACAATGACCAGTCCTGCGCCACCCGCATCCAGCGGACTCCCGCGACCTTTACCAGGTCAACAGTCCACCTTGTGTGGGGCTCTATATACCCACGCTGTGCGTTCTGGTACGTGTTCGCCACTCGAGAACGTTTCCGCCCCAACGGCCATCGGTTTTACGTCCAATGTCAACGCACCTCCGAGGTGCAATACACTCGAACGCGGCTGAGACCGCCGGGCAGCATGAACCCATGAATTACTCAGGACAAACTACAGTAACAAAGACACCACTTCCGAGCGAGATGGTAATATTCAAATCTCAATAGGTGTGACTGAAAGCGACAGGTTATAGGTTTTCGCGGGCTGGGTTTGCGGAACTCGACGAGCAATTTTGCGTGTTGGGTTGTCAGCATAACCTACTCGTGCCAATGCTAACCCAGTTCTACCAGGAAGCCTAGCAGACATTGATGTTGCCGACGACCTCCCGTAGTGACCTTTGACCGGTTTCCACCCCAGGACATGTAAGGATGACGAGGGCGGCTGTTTTTCCGTTGTTCATGCACCCCCCCTGTTCTGTAACTTGTTTTAAGCTCACCTCAACGCTTAGCCATAAATATATCTTGACACCGCAATGCGCATAACTAAGCGTAGGTAAGGGTCTAGTTTCGTGACGGGTGACCGGCGGGGTGAGCCGTATTAGCGTGTAGCGAATAACAGCCCAGGTTCTGCAGAGATGACTGTCTGTAACACTTAGGGTGACGAGGTTTTTTTTTTCTTTTTGTTGACAGAAATGGATATGTCACTCATAGTCCTTGCCATAGTTTTTATTTTTTATTTGCTGCAACTGAGTTACTATGATGAATGTAAAAATTACGTCTGATACTCATATTTGTGTTGGTACTGTAATACGGCGCAATATTTAAAGATATAATCCATGTCAACACAAATAGGCTAGTATTTTACACTAATAAGCCACCATATTAAAACCACGCCCAAACAAAAACACGACACAGTAGTAATGTTATTCATAAACCCAAATTGACACGACAACTGATTCATATAGACTTAATTACTTTGCCACCCTCTCTACAACGAATTACTTAAAGCACTCTGCGATCCATCTTCATACGCTTTATAAAAAAACGCCATCAAAATGATAGCACTTCTCTAGAAACAAAATGGCGGATAACCATATCTAAAACAACAGCAGCTATGACTTTCTAAACACGAGCGCGCGTTGAATACAAAAAAGACGTATGAAAGTATAAATTACATGGAAGATAAAACCTTTCGGTTTTAAGTATGTGAGTTCTGACGTTTGTATTCCATATTCTAACGGACCATCTGCCGCCACAATGGGCACTTACATGCGTGCGCACTTGGAATGCTTTTTTCGAAAATCGAATGTCTGTCTACTTGAAATGAGATTGAACTTTATCCCAAAAGAATTAGGGTTTACATTGCTTTGTCAGTTGAACAAGTAAGATTTCGTTTTTCAAATATCAGATGTGGTTTGCCTCTAAACGAAAATGGACTTTAATAATGGTGCGTAGAGTGTATATTTTATTGTGGTTTCTTCAAATCCACCCCCGTTTTTGTACAGATTAAGTATAATGAATCGTAAATTCGATCTTTGACACCTTTTTCATTTGGTTTCGGGTGCGTAGGTACATTTCTATGATTGTGTTTAATACTAAGAGATGTCATTCATTCTCTAGTTTCATTATTCAGCCTTAAGGTGTTTTCTTTAAGGTTGTTTTTTGCTTATATGTGTTAGTAAGTGTAAATTAAAATGTGTTTAGCGGGATATTGGAATGATTGGAGGGGTCGGAACGGTTTTCAGCTTAGCTCTATTTGATGTAATTGTAATTTTGTAATAGAGAACATATTTGTAAAGAGGGTTTGAGTTATTGTAATATGGTACTGACATCCGCTATTAAGTTATGTTCTTTAAGATTTATGGATATGTCTGGGTGGGAACTGGGAAGGTTAAGGTAATTTTGTAGCGCCTTACAATTATTGAAATACAATTGTAATAAATGTAATAGTTTGCATTTTCAAAATTGTACTTATTTAAAATCCGGTTCGAAGCGTAGATACATTTTAGGAACGTATGATAATCCTTAGGCCTCTCGCAGACTGGCGCGGCCGGGCCGCGGCGGTCAATAGTAAAGTTAAGGTCAAGTTTACTACTGACCGCCACCGCAAAGAAACTTTTTTCCTTCAGTCACAGGAAAAGTATTAATCCTCTCACTGACGGGCGTGGCCTGCGGTCGGGGTCCACGCTTAGGCCTGCAATATGCAGTCATACTTTTCTGACGTTCGCTCTGATGCGCTCTGACGCCTGATACAAAATAAGCCATCAGGTCAGAGCGTATCAGTGTGAATACTAAACGGTATGGCTTTACTAATGTATTACCAAAAAATTGCACTAATTATCGTTTGACAAAAAACGCTTCATCAAATAATTACTTGGCAAACCTGTTATTGCGCAAAAGTTTCATTTTACAAACGTTTACTTGACAAACACTCAATTAGCAATAAGTACATAACGTCAAATGTATTTAATAATAAAGTGTCAATTATACATTTTTCATTACACCAAATAATAATTGTTTGTTAATTTTATACACTTACCAAAATATCACACAAAAAGATGAAAATATCACAGAAAAGGTCCCCCTACTGTTTCTAATTAGAATATGTAATAGTTAGAATTTAACACATTTTAGCACTGCTCCTTTTATCTAAAGAAACACATGTCAAATAATACATTAGTGCAAAAATTTTTAGACCAATAGTAGTTTTTACAGGTAACTTAGTTGCTAAAATTTAATTTGTCCTAACGATCGTTTATAAAATGTATGTTTGCCTGTTGATGATTTGGTCAAATCAGTCATTTGTAGAAAGTTGAGTTGTAAAAAAAAAAATTGTCAAAACACAATTTTTTCCAAGGTTGTTAAGTGAAAATTTGCAAAATGTGTTTTGATCAAACGACAGGACACCCGCTAACATGCTCACTAAAACCTTCCTGTTTATATTGAAAACCTGTAATGTAACATTTACTAGAATGTTCGTTAGAAGTGAATACTCAAAGTCTATCCGCACCTTTAAACATTTGAATTCCACAATCGAATCGCTCACGCTCCAAAATGTCCTGAAATAGTTCACAAACTCGTCGCTCGCGGCGCTCAGCGTTCGTCACCAAATTCGGCGCGGAATAAATGTCGCGATGACACTGCGGCTAGCACAGAGTAAACGATTGTCAGAGGCAAATTAAACCATTAACTTATCTGATGTGCTTTTTTATTGCTCTGTTATGTCAAAACTGTCTTTGGCAAAGGCCCCTGAGGGTGCCACTTCACTATTAACTAGCTAACTATCTGATGTGTTGCTCACGGCTAGCACAAGACCGCGTGCCTCGCGCACGAGTTAAACTATCCATCTCTTTCTAAATGTTATATTTAGTCTTGTGCTAGCCGCATCAGCAGCTCTTAAGCTGGGAACATTATCGGACGCGGCTGACTGACGCGGCTCACAGCCACGACTTATAGGTATCTAGATAATGAATATACACTGAATTGTGCAAACTATCGGAGGTAAGCCGTTGTGCTGACCTTGAGGCCTTGAGCGTTCGGACATCCGCGCTGGATGTTTTTGTCAATCGCAAGCCACGTCCCGTTCGACTGTGCACATTTATCAGTCGCGGCCGTCAGCCGCGTCCGTCAGCCGCGTCCGATAATTTGTTCCCAGCTTTATGCTTGTCGCAACTGGAGCCGCAACGGACGATCGCTCGACTCACATCATCACATCATCGGGACAAGCTAGTGGGAGATGGGCGCTTGCCGTCGCCGTGTGAACGACGTGCTTCAGCTAGCCGTCGGCGAGGGGACGCATGATTGTGGGGACGATGAATGAGCGTCAACCTTAGGCGCAACGTTGTCCCAGGCCGTTGTCTGAGAACTACGCGTGCATGTCGCTACATGTAGAGACTAAGTTGCTACGGGCTAAGGTGTAGTTCAACAGTCAGTGATTTAGTCCATTCAGCGCCAATCACGACACACCTTAGCGTGACAGACAGATAATGTAAACTGCAATGACAGTTAAGCAGTAGTTAGTGCAGTGCGTTTGTTATATGTAATGAACGTTCATCATCATCATCATCATATCAGCCTAAAGACGTCCACTGCTGGACATAGGCCTCCCCCAAAGAGTGCTAAAGTGACCGGTGCTCCGCCACCCGCATCCAACGGCCCGCGACCTTTACCAGGTCATCAGACCGCCTTGTGTGTGAGGGGGGGTCTACCCACGCTGCGTCTTCCGGTACGTGGTCGCCACTCGGGAACCTTTCCGCCCCAACGACTATGGGTTCTACAGGCAATGTGCCCTCCCACTGCCACTTAAGTTTAGCGATTCATAACATAACTTGGGATGAACAAGAACATAACTTAGAACCGTAGCAAACAATAACACATTAATCAAGCTACGACGCTACGGTTCTACGAAGCGCGTAGCGAATGGTTTAAAATGCTACGAATATGAACAGATTGAAATGCTTGAGCTTGTCAGGTCAGGCTGGTGGGTGGAGTCAATTTCAGGACACATTTCGGTCTTCATGAAGCAAGAAAGGTTTGTCAAGATCGTAGCAAGTGGAAATCCGTGATCTCTGCCTACCCCTCCCGGAAATAGGCGTGATTATATGTATGTATGTATGTATGTTTTTCGTCGCATTTAAATCATATTTCAATGATCTTGCGGCATGCGCTCTTTTTTAAAGGAATACGCAAAAAATTGTACCAAGCAGTATCTGTCGCTACGGTACTCTGTGGAGGCGGAGTAAATACGGCCGAAGCTGATTTCCCAGCGGCACGTGACGATGCTCCAATCACAGCTCGCCCCCACCGGCACAGGGTTGTCACACACGAGTTTACAGTTAGTTAAATGGGTCAATTGCCTTTTTTGGACGTTTGTTGGCATGGGTACAGTACATCTTCTGAAAGACTCTTTAAAACTATGGTAACATCTAAGAAGGAAAAAATTCAAATTATTTTCTTCATAAAGTCATCATCATCATGACCTATGTACAGCGTCCTTTTGCTTGGCAGAGGCCTCCTCACATGATCAATTAATTAAAAACGTCCTAACCTAACCTAACCTAACCAAACCCATTTTAGTAAAAATGTCGAGTTCGTTTGTATTTACCTGTAACTTCGATAATAGATTTCGTGTGAGAAGGTTAAACACATTTTAGTAAACAGAGGTTTTTCAGTAAATATATGTACTCGTTTAAGTATAAAGAGAGTACAGAGAGGATAAAGTTTCTGTCAAAAAAATAATTTTTCGTAGCTTTTATTGCCAACTGTACTTTTCTGTAGACCGTCATCAACTACTCATTGAGACGATTCTAACAAAGCGCAAACTCAACGGGGTTACGTCTGTTAAGTACCGAATTCCCATGGCCACCTGTATCCATCATCAGATCAGCTCGATTGTACCATATTATTGAAATGTCATCCAAACTATACGTATGCCCAAAATTTCAGCTCAATCGCAGGTTCCAAGATTTGTCCCTCACTAAAAAATTGACAAACAAACGAACAGGTAAAGAAAATAAAGGCTTGTAATAATAAGTCAGTGAGATCGTTAATTGGCTCTGCTTACGGTCTTTGTAATATAAAAGCGCAGCGCCCACGCGGCTGCGCTCGTACAAAAATTACAAAGGCAAATACAGAGTGTACCAACAATGGGGTGTGAATCGATCAAGGGCATTAAGCCGGGGTTATATTAGAGCCACGCCGCGTGTCGCAACGCGTAGGTACTTTGTATAGAACCTGGCGACACGCGGGTCTGAGCTAATGTAACCACGTTCATACAAAATGTTTGTAACCGATTGCGTTGCGACACGCGGCGTGGCTCTAATATAACCCCGGCTTAACAGGTATCGTGTTCAGATAAGAAAAAACTAAAATATATATTTTTGACGCGATTATTTTATTACATTTGTATGGAGCAGGTCGCTCCAGTCGGCCAACGCTCCATGCAAACGTAAAAAAAAATCGCGTAAAAAAAAATCTCTCGGTTTTTTCTTATCAGAACACGATATCTGTTATGCCCTTGATCGGTTCACATCCCATTTTTGGTACACTCTGTATATGCTGCAACAGTTAGCAAAGACAGCCAAGGCCTAAATTTCGCGATGTGACAGCCCTACGGCCTAACATCGGTTACCTCACCTCCCCTAATCAGCGCGGCGCGGCGCTGACGATTCCATCTTTACATTTTAAATTTCGAAGCCTCAAAGAGAAGCGGAACGCCCAATATTTAGGACCGTGTCACTTTAACGTCATGTATCTGTTATTGAAGAATATGGAGAATGTGTTGCTGAGACAAAGTTACTCTGGTGTACAGTCAAGTGCAAAAATATGTACCGATAACATCCTCTCGTAAATAGGTACCAAAACCTTAATCCGCTGACATAAGAGTTATGGGACATATTTATGAGTAAGTTGTATGCACCCATATTTTTACACTTGACTGTACATAAAAAAGTCGAAGTTAGTTATCCTTCAATTTAGACATATTACATGCACCCATTAATGTCGAGAAACTACCACCGGTTCAGAAAGAAAACCCCAAAAAATACTTTTCTGCAAGATTTTATTCTACTGTTTTGTCGGCGTGATTAATTTATTTATATAGGTACCCATAATATTACCCATGCCGAATTACAGATTTCTAGTAGTAATGGTAACTGAGCTAAGCCGAAGACGGACTGACGGAAGGAGACGGCCAGACGGACATGGCAAAACTATAAGGGTTTCTTGTTGACTACGGAACCTTAAACATCTAAATCAAGCCCAGAGTATTATAAAATTACATTGCTACAGTAGAAAGCCTATTTATTTATTTTGCTTTATAGGCTTTCTACGGTAGCAAAAGGTGCTTAACTTTAGCAAGGTTAGATAGACTGTTATTGTTCACGGCTCCCAATCTAATCACATTCGCACCGAGCCAACATGTCAGAATAACCGCTCGTAGCACTACGATGTTGTCCGTAGCAGCTTAAAATCCATTCGAGGCCACGCATCGCTACGTGTGCTACGCTGCAGCGCGTAGCAGCGTCTTCCCACTATGTAGTGGAAATCACAAGTAGAAGCATGACTCAGACATGAGTCATTCACCACGAATGGTTAACCGATTCGAGGCCAACTAACGTTACTTTTGCTACGCCGTACCGTGCTTCACACATTATCTGCCAAGAATCGCTATACGCTACGCTCGTAGCCGATCCCGTGGTTTCCGTCGTATATAGCGGAAAGCGACTACGGCGTAGGCGGTTTCTGGCAGCGAAAGTGTTAACACATTCACTGCCAAGAATCGCTACGCGCTACGCTCGTAGCCGATCCCGTGGTTACCTCGACATAGGGCTCGCAGAAGAGTTAGGTAGGCCCGCCTTCTACTGCGAACGAAGCGGGTTACTGCATAGAAGTGCTTCCACTGAATAAGAGTGAGCGGTAAATGAGTTGAAATGGTTCCGCTGTGTCATGGCGTCTAACCTAACCCGTCTTCCCCACCTCGCTCGCTTCGCTAAGTCCGCTGGCAGTGGAAGGCAAAATACTGAAACTCTTTTTAGTGGAAGTACACAACTATTTCACTCCGGTCCAGTTCGTTACGTCCGTTCCCGCTCATTTCCTTTTTTTATTAGGGTTCCGTAGACAACAAGGAACCCTTATAGTTTCGCCATGTCCGTCTGTCCGTCCTCGGCTTAGCTCAGTAACCATTACTACTAGAAAACTGTAATTCGGCATGGGTATATAAATCAATCACGCCGACAAAACAGTACAATAAAATCTAGACAATTTTTTTTTTTAGGGTACCTAAAAATATTATGGGTTTCTTAAACCATTTTTCAAATCAGTGATTAGTTTGCGAGATATTGGGCTTTAAAGCCCTAATTTTTGTTCGATGTCCCCCCCCCCTGCCGGCTGAACGGCAACTACTGGGGATGTGAAAAAAATCTTGGTAGTAGTCCATATAATGAATTTAAAAGGAAAACTATCACGGACAAGTAGGCATAAGTTGTCACGGAGTAATAGTCGACCAACTTAATGTGTACTTGGAAAGGCCAATTCTCGTACGAATTCGGCCGACGCAACCGCACCGCACGTCGATGTAACTAAGACAGACAGGCAACTACGGAACCCTACACTGCGCGTGGCCCGACACGCACTTGGCCGATTTTTTAATGGAAGGCGGGGAATAGGGTCGCTCAAAAGACGACAAGTAGAACCAGATTTTAACTCCTGACTAAAAAGAGGTTATGAGTTCAACTTGTGTATGTGTGTCTGTAGTATCTTAGCCTCCAAACGGATCGACCGATTTTTTGTACGTCGATTGTTCTTAATTATGTTTGTTGCGTCAGGGGTATTGAAATATTTAATCTATTTAGTTACTAGCTTCTGCCCGTGACTCCGTCCGCGTGGAACTACTTTATCGTAGCTCCATACAAATTTTCACCCCCTCATGTCACCCCCTTAAGGGATGATTTCCGGGATAAAAACTATACGATATTTATTATACCAAATTTCATCACAATCGGTCCAGTTTTGCGTGAAGAGGTAACAGATGGACCGACAAACACGCTCTCGCTTTTATAACATTAGTATGGATTCAGCGAATGTATTAAAAAGCATGTTACTGCTGCAGTTGAACTGTTAACTATGTTATGGGCTGCGAAATGCCGCGGGCGTTGTAATCTTTCAGCGATTCATTTCATTTACGATATCGCTTTTTACGGTGCCGTTTACTATAACCAGGTAACGAGCATTTTTAAGTCATGTTCGCTACTAGCCCGGGCTTGCAAGACTACTCGGTTGATGCCAGGGCTGGGCCCGACGAGTTCCTGACCCGAATAGAGGCCTGGACTAGAACGACCGGTATAACCCCGCTAAGCTATAGCTTCCAAGAAGCGTGGCATACCGAAGATGCGCCAGGTATCGGTCCGGTACAAAACAAAACGTGCTTTTACCTTGATGGAAGCTTCATCCGCCGTTGTACATGTCTCGAATTCTTTCTCAAAAATCAAATACAAATCAAAGAATGGGTTGTTCAATCCAACAAGGTCAAAATTCTAGGTTATACCAACTAAAATGGCAGACGTCAAACGTCAAAAAGTGACGTGTCTTTTTCTTCCCCGATTGTCAACCGAGTGATACCCGCGGTAAAAGACCGGTCCCGAACAGTCAGATTCGTATTTATATGACGATTCTGACGTGATGCTCTCTGATGCGCTCTAACGAATATAACTTGACCAAATCTAAAATTTTAGCAAATAAAATTAAACTTAGACGACTCTAGATAGTTCCTGAGTTAATCACAGATAAGCTGAAATCGAGCCCGAAACAGACTCGCTCTGTCTTAGTGTGTAGCTCTCCCACTTGAAAAGATGGCTTGGGTTTTTTTAGGGTTCCGTACCTCGAAAGGAAAAAACGGCGGAACCCTTATAGAATCACTTTGTTGTCCGTCTGTCTGTCAAGACCCTTTACCTCGGGAACGCGCAGAGGTATCGAGTTGAAATTGTGGCGCAATTAAAACCATGTTTTTTGTGTATTAAGTGTTTGTGTTTGTTGTTGCTGGTATTGGTGATCCTTGATTTATTTATTTATCGTATGGCAAATCAGTATTTTGAACCGTGAGCTCTTGGAAAAGACAGTACGGTTGCCAGGTTGTTGCACTTTTAGCACCGCCCAGGGGTCACGGTGGGTAATTCCTTCGGACGTGGTGCAACTTCGACCCCCTTGATAATAAAAAAATAAATAGGAATCCCCCCACAAGATGGACTGACGACCTGGTAAAGGTCGCGGGAATCCGCTGGATGTGGGTGGCGTAGGACGACCGGTCATTGCACTCTTTGGGGGAGGCCTATGTCCAGCAGTGGACATCTTTCGGCTGATATGATGATGATGATGAATAGGAATCCACTAAAAACACGAAAAAATATCCTTTCAGTTCACCAACATTATTGTCAAAAGAGAGCTTGTTCAACTCAGCCTATATCACGTTAAAATCATTTATTCTTAAAATAAGTTATTTAATTGATAAAAAATAAAAAATGGCGGGTACCCGTTCCAAAACGGGTGCGAATCATTCGAACGTCATTCCCGGATGATTTTTCCGCGCCACCAGACACGTTCGAGCAATGCCATTTGACGCGCGCCTTTGTCACTGGCTGAAATAAAAATGCCGTTCCGCCCCGATTGAAGTTCTCGTTGCTTGGATTTGTTTTTTTTTCTATTCTGTTTTTGAAAAACGAACAAGTCGATTGTTTTGACATGATACTTGTTATTTTAGCATACTTTTATTTAACTTGTACCGTTCGTAACTATGTAAGTATGAAGTACAAAAACGGTCTATCCAATATTACGCTGTTTTATTCGCGCAACGGAATGAGTGAGCCATTTAAAACACTTTCAAAATAAAAGACAATCTAGGCAAACAACCGTTTCTGAGGAAAAAAAGGTGTCACTGAAAGAAAAAAACCTTACATGAAGTATTTACTTTACTTCGGTAGGGTCATTACGCTGGTTACGCGACCACCTGAAGGAGAAGGTTTTTTTTCTATTGAAGATAACATCCATTCTACAGACCCTATTGAAACAATTAGTTGTACATGCATTTTTTTGTTGGATTAGAATAGAAATGTACTAAAACACCGAGAAAATATCCTTTCAGTTCACCAACTCAGCTAAGTGGTCGCCAACCGGCACATGAAGTTAGGTGGTCGCTAACCAGCGAAATGACCCTACCTATCCCGGTAATTGATTGGTTTCATAGCTATTTAACCGGTCTTCGGCAGCGTATAAAGGTGGATACTTCCCGCTCTTCATGGTGTAGCACGTTAGCCGGCGTTCCGCAGGGCGGCGTGTTATCTCCACTTTTATTTTCCATTTTCATAAATTCCATTATTCGTAATCTATCTTCATCATATCACCTTTATGCCGATGACCTTCAAATGTATTCCCAGGCTCAGGTCAGCGATCTGCCATTAGTTATCTCAGCTACAAATTCCGATCTAGTACGCATTTCTGACTGGAGTAGTAATTATGGTCTGGTAATTATTAACCCAGCAAAGACCCAGGCTATCATCATCGGTAGTGCAAAGATGACTTCTAGACTTGACTATGTTAAACTCACACCGATTTTGTTTGATGGCGTTTTGGTCCCATACTCTCTGCAAGTTAAGAACCTTGGCGTTATTTTGGACCGCACTCTTTCGTGGGTGCCACAGATGAATGAGGTTAGCAGGAAGATGTTTGCAGCTGTGGGTTCTTTGAGAAGGCTTCGTAATTTCCTTCCCATTGCTACCAAAGTTGCGCTTCCTCAACCGCTTCTCCTCCCTATTTTAGATTATGCTGACGTTTCCTATATTGATCTCTCTGAGGAGCAACTTAACAAGCTTGAGCCACAGACCATATAACCTAAAGACCCCGCTTAGCCTAAGTTTTACTTCCAAACAAAGCTGCCAAACTTGCGGAGCGCGGGGGACGTCTAGTGCGCTCTGATTGGTGCATTCAAGGTCGCGCGTAACTCGTGCCTGCCTGTTTGTGATGGGACACATGCGATACTTTCACGATAGTATCGAATTTTATAAAGTAATAATAATCAGAATTGATAATAATTCATCAGTCGTGTTACCACGCCACGCCTTAAAATACAATGATAATTATATTGCGAGACAAAATGTAAAGCAAACATAATTGTTTGTCTTTATTTATAAGTATGTTTAGATTACAAATATATAAGAAATAAATAAAACAACTCCGAATTTCAGTTTTATTTATTGCACAAACATTTTCGCATTAATTATTATTTGTAATTCTGATGCAATCAAACTCTGAGCTCCAAATCCTTTTAATTTCGTCAACTTATTCCATTATATCTTAAACTTTATAACAGTAGCTACAGCAATACCATCGATCTCTTTCTACTCCGTAAAGTAATTCACAAACATAAAGACAGTACTATTCACTCTGAAGTCTTACACACAAGTATTTATTATCTGACCGGAAACGGAAGCCGGCAAAGCGAATTTTGCAACATGGACTATTTTAAATTATCTCAACTCGAAATATGAGTACAGAACGCGAGAGTTTAAAGTGTTTACTTTACTTGTTATTGTTTTATTTAGTTTATATATAGTAAGTAGCATGTTATTTCAAGTTAAGGTTAAGAAAAGTATGTTGCCACGCCCTAGTAGGGCTAGGGTCCATGTTTTGTGTACTGGTTATACATATTTTATGAACACCTTGTAATACAGAAAACCATGGTTGCTACGAATAAATGATTATGATTATTTATCAAGCTGACGATGAACAAACAACAACAACAAAAAGTACAAGTAAATAAATATATACTCACCACAGTTGGCATGTGAAGCGTAGGAACGGCATTTGGATATAAAATTCGCCTATTGCTAGTCTTCGTTAATTTATAATATTCTGATTTAAAGTGCCGAGAACATATGACACTGGTTGGGGAAGGATACCAATCATGTGATCGTTTTGTAGAATTAATCCACTTTTCCTTTATATTTCTAAATTACTTGCAATGTATTGCATCTTCCGTGAATTATCTTATCGATAGTAAACGAACACATACTATGGACATCACTAGTATGATAGACAAGGAAGGAGCGAATATTCCGTGCAGTGTGACAGAAAGAGACTTTCTTAAAAGACATCAACGAGTGCTCAAACACCGTCTACAATAAATTAATTTGTAATTTTATTAATATCTCTAAAAATCTGCTTACCTGTGAAATGAAATACCATCCTTTCGCACACCAGATGTTTTAGTGTTCTTGCCACACAATTTCACGCAACAATAATACATTTTGCATACCTAAAACCACGTCTAAACTAGTTTGTCTACCGATGTTACTTGCGCGAACGCCGTGCTCAGACTGAAGTTAGCAATGGGGGCGTGTCTCAAATATAGAGTGAATTCACTGTATGAGAGGCAGAGGGGTTCGCTCGACTACGCGACGTCTTTAGGTTATATGGTCTGTGGCTTGAGCGTATTCAAAACGTCTGTATCAGGTTCATATTTGGGTTACGCAAATATGACCACGTATCCAGTTTCCGTTCTCAACTCAAGTGGCTTCCTATCCGATCCAGACGTAACTCTCACATTCTCGCCCACCTTTATGGAATTCTTAACCCTGCAACTCCTCGCTACCTCAAGGAACGCTTTAATTTTCTTTCTTCAGCTAGGTCTGCTCAGAAGTTGCTTCTGAGTGTTCCCCCGTCAAACTCTAAATTTTACAACAATTCTTTTACTTTCCGAGCTGTTCGATTGTGGAATTCTTTGCCTTTTGAAATTAAACGTGCTAAGTCTCTTCCCATTTTTAAAACTAGACTTAAGGATCACTATTTTTCTCTTCCGTAACAAGCCTTTCCAACTTTTCGACTGTAAGTGATACTGTTCTATGACATTTAGTTATTGTATGTGTATGTAGGTTTATATATATGTGTATTTATGTAAGTGTCTTCTTATAGTTAAGTTGTTTATATTCTGTTTTTTCTTTTTTCACCTGCTCAAATCATCTTTTTTTTGCATCGTCTCCAACACCCAAAGGTTGTCTGGAAGAGATCTCTCTTTAGCGATAAGACCGCCTGTTGTCTACCATTGTCTATGTTTAATTTACCTCTGTTTTTTTCTTGTATCTACTATGTTTGGTGAGCAATAAAGAATATTTGTATTGTATTGTATTGTATCCCATCATTATCGTCGTCCTGGCTTTTTCCCGAAAAAAGTTTCTGTCAAAAATTTCATTTTTGGTAAAAGCTTTTATTGCCGACAGTACTTTCTGTATGCCATCATCAACTACTCATTGAGACGATTTTAACGAGCCCAAACTCAACGGGGTTACGTCGGTTAAGTATTGAATTCTCATGGCCACCTTCTGTCTCCATCATCAGATCAGCTCAATGGTACCATAATACTGAATTGTCATCCAAACTATACTTATAACCAAAATTTCAGTTCAATCGGTCACCGGGAAGTGGGTCAAATTTAACTTGCAAGAATTGATTACAGACACAGACAACGGGACAGGTGAAACTAAAAAAACCTTGTAAAAAGCTCGTAAATAATCTGAGGTCGGCTTTGGCACCTAATATATTTAGATAGCCTGGCGCCGTGGACACTAGTTCTACGAAAGCGACTCTTGCCACCCAGAGGGAAAACAGGCCTTTGGATTAGACCTGCGTCCTTCACCAAAATTACCAAAAAGCTACGGTTAAAAATCAAATCATATTTTGTTCATTAAGTGTTTCACCTCAGTATCTCATTTAAACCTTTTTAATTTGCTGCTCATTACATTAGGCATTGATAATGACGCTGCGCTGTTGGCGGCCATAACTATAACTAATGCATACAATAAGTATTCTTCCCATGGACATCAAAAAACATTCCTGATTTGATCTGTCACCCAGCTGCCATGACACGCTTTAAAAAACATAAAACAACTCCACAAAACTTTATTAATCAAACAAAAGAAACACGAACCGAACTTATTAATATTTATCGAAAAAAGAACCGCGTCGAATGCTAAACAATTTCTATAAGAAGATGTCAAGTCGCGTAAAAGATATAACAGCTTTAACAAACATACTTTTGCGGCTGCTTTAAAAATAAACGAGAAATTTTAGCTTTATTACAAAGAAGGTTTTAACAGATAAATAAGAAAATTGATTTCGTCGACCGCAAACGCGGAGTTTTCCAGCAAACTCGCATTTGCACTCGTGAAAATCAGCCAAGCGCCTTATGCGGTGACGGTAAAGTTTAGTTTTGCTCGGGATTTTCTTGGCCATAAGCAAGTTGAGGTTGGTGGTTATGATAATAGCATTTTTCATATTAAAAGTTGTCCCGGGCGAGGCGGTAAGCGTATTTCCCTCGGGAACCTATTGGGAATGTTTAATAACGTTGTTATATAAACACCCGTCAAATAATGTTATGTCTCGAACTGAGAGGGGGGGGGTAGGAGCGGCACAGGTACCAGTCAGCAGCAAAAGTAGCTAAGCGGGTCAAGTGCTCAAAATGACCTACACACGACTCTAATATCAAGGGGATAAGGACTGTCTAGATCATTTTGAGCGTGTTATATTTATTTTATATTTATTTATTTATTAAAAACTAAAATTAGACATGAATAGTAAGATACATTGCTCCACAAAACTACATCGATAGTTTGACTGTGGAGTCGAAACTACAGTCTCATTTCTCTTTAACATAATACAGTAGTCTCTTAAATATCTACAATGTATAGGTTACATTATTTTACCATCACCTAAACTCAACGGCGTATTTAGGTTCCAAAAAAGTTACCAAAGATGGCCGAACGTCACTGTCACAAATGTCATTGTCATTGTGACGTTCCAGATGTAACCAACCCATGCATAAAAATATATTATTTCGTTGTTACTTAGATGTGAATGTGAATCATCCTATGTTTTTGATGTTTTCTATGCATTCATCGCCTAACACATCTCGGCTTGGTACATCAAACGAATTATGTACAAAGCACTACCCCCAAGTACTCAATTACGTACCTACTAGCTTTTTCCAGCGAATTCTTCCGCGTTAAGGTTATCACAACAATGCCATTATTAAATACCAGACATGTTATTCCTTTGGGAATGACTTCAGATATACAAAGTATTCTACACATTCCGTTTCATGGTTTGGTTTTAACTATCCATGTGCCAAAATTCATCACAGTCAATTGAGCCGTTTTTACGAGATTGACTGACATACATACATTCATACACACTACTTTGCCACACGTGATTTGTTGTCAATATTACTATGTCCATATCAAAAAGATTTACGCACATTATGAGAATATTAATAGTTACCAAATGTTGTTAAAACCTGAAGTACCTACCTATTACCACAGTAATATGAACTTTTCTTCTACAAAACAGTTTCCATCAAATATCTATTTTTGAAATTAATATTTACATAAGATTATTTATAGGCGGTTGCATTTAATTTTAACTTTACAATGATGTATAAATAAATAACATACGTACATAATTTAGAAAAGTAAAAACTTACCGATGCAAAACTATTTCATTTTAATGGCAACCCATGGGTATTTTTTTTGGAATCTATACAGTGTGTCTCTGACTTAGGGGCTTTAAATGCAAATGTCCATTACGGTCCTGAAACTGAAGCACTTTTGTTCCGCAACTTTGTAAAATAACTATTATTTCTATCATTTATTCGCGTTTGAACTTTAACTGTACCATCAATGTATTGCAAACACGGCCTCATTATTTGACATCCATGACACTGACAAGTATGAAAACTAACTAATGGATGATGTACATTGAACATCACATTTACTTTGTATGAAAATAATTAAATTAACAAATAGCATTTTTTTAAAAATGTGTAAAACAAAAGTTGCTTAGTTTGGTGAGTAGAATCTAGCCTTACATTTAAAGCCCCAAGATCGGCGACACACTGTATACGGCGGCGTCGAGTTTACTAAGAAGATTTCTACAGGGCATCAATAAGGTATTTTTTTAATCGATTCTTAAATCTAGCTTTTTTTATGCGTAACTACTTCTGTTATTTTGCGTAAGTACTTCTGCAGCCGACTGTACCTCGAAGAGAGGTGAGGCACAGCGGCATGTCATCTCGCTCATATCTGAAGCAGCCCAACTGGGGAAGTACCTCCACCTTACAGTAGACCCAGGGGCGGCTTTACCTATAGTGCAGGGGGTGCGTTGCACCCGGGCGCACGGTCCTAGGGGGCGCCGAGCGCCACTCACAGGGCGCCACTCGCCTCGACTCGGGCGCCAGCGCGCGCTAGGGGGGGTGCTAGAGGGCGCTACGGTAATGATTGCACCCGGGCGCGGCATGGTCTAGAGACGCCTCTGAGTAGACCGCAGCCATAACAACGCCACTATTTGCTCTGTGGGCATGTGGTGTTGTGTTCCTGGTGGTAAGTAAAGTCGCGAGGATGTGTTGTCTAGCTGTCAACAAAACGAATCCTCAAATCAATAAAGGGCCGGCTACGCGCTTGTGATTCTTTTGAAATCGCAAGCGTAAATAGGCGACAGTGTCTGCTTACCATCAGGACCGTATGCTTGTTTGCAACCGTCGTAGTATTTAAAAAACGACTAGCTTTTGCCTGCGTTCGCCCGCGTAGAACTTGTTCCTATATCAGTCTGAAACCTGCCGTAATATGTATATATGGATTTTAGCAATTACGTACCTTTTCAAACAAAGGTCAAAGCCACAAAGGCGAACCAAACCCGCAAGTCAAATTAAAGCAAGCTTTATCCTTACTAAATACTCCTCATTATAAATGCGAAAGTGTGTGTGTGTGTGTTTGTTCGTATTTTTTGTCCTTCTTTCACGTCGCAACGGGGCGTCGTATTGATGTGATTTTTTGTATGGAGGTAGTTTTTTTTTTTTTTTTTATTACAATAACAGGTTACATAATATAAAAATTAACCTTATCTGCCAAACTGCATAACAGTTTGTTGGCAGAAATTTAGAAGCTGGAGAGTGACATAGGCTACTTTTTCCAGCGGGAAAACATCTAATTCCCACGGGAAAATTCAATGTTACATTTTCCTATAACCACGCGGGCGAAGCCGCGGGCATCAGCTAGTGCTTTAATAAAAGCCATAAAGGGATAATCTACATACTTAAAGAACAAAAGGCTTGTTAGTATCGTAATGAAGGTAATTGCAGATAATGTAATATAAAAACAAAGCCGATACAAGACTTCAGGGCATCATTATAGGAAACTAGAACGAAGCTAATACTACTATAGCTGTGGAAAATATTAATATTAAAACTGGCATTGCACCGATATGGCCCTCCGAATCGCAAAACTTAAGTGGCAGTGGGCGGGGCAAATAGCACGTGGAACCGATGGCCGTTGGGCGGAAAGGTTCTTGAGTGGCGACCACGTACCCGAAGGCGCGGCGCGGGTAGGCGCCACAAGGTGGACTGATGACCTGGTAAAGGTTGCGGGAGTCCGCTGGATGCGGGTGGCGTAGGACCGGTCACTTTGGCACTCTTTGGGGGAGGCCTATCTCCAGCAGTGAACGTCTTTCAGCTGATATGATGATGGCATTCACGATCGCTTGAAGCAACGTTGCACCAACATCGGTACTTACTAAATGTCAAAACAGTAACGTTTGAAAAAAGAAATAATCAACGGCAAGTTTCGAAGACTATATTAGAAAATCCAAAAATTTAAATCATCTTACGTACATAACACATAACAATAAAAATAATGGACACGCAACAAATAGAAATAAATCGATTGAACGCATCCGAAACGCTGGCACACGACAAAATTAATCACCAGTCAAATACGCGAATCAAGAAACCATTAAATAACCAATCCGCATTATGACGACAACTCGCGCGTTCGAAAAACAAATTTCCCGCGCATTCCCAACTCTACTCCCCCGTATTTGGCGTCAAATATTTATTTAATGTTGGTAGAACGTCTATGGTACGTATTTAATCACGTTCAAAGGGCCTCGTCGAGTATTGCGCGATTCGGAGAGCATACGTGTATTCAAAACTAACAAAAGAAAAAAAGCAATCTCCTCAGATTGGCATTTGGGACAACGCACAAAAAGGGGCTCCTTTAGGGGAATATTGTTAGCGGATTGAAAAGCGTTTTGTCGTCAACATGTTATTCGGTAATTTAGTGTTGCCTGATTGAAATAACGAGGGTCGTAATTGGAAAGGAGGTTTAAAGCGTACATGTTTGATTGATTGCTTTTTGGCGGGAAAGTTTTTGCTGAGCAACCTTGAAAATATATTGTAACAAGATTTTACAGAATGAATTATGGGAAGCAAGCAAAGTTTAAAAAAACTAGGATTTCATGTTTATATTAATAGAATCGCTTTTGCCCACGACTTTATCTGCGTAGACTCGGTAATCGCCTAAAAGGATGTTTGCTATTATATTTTATTTTGGGGCGGGTTGCACCGATACGATTACAGACCGATCACCGCTAAATTATGGCGCCGGCAGAGCTGTCATTCCTTTGAAACTGTCAAAATTTCCATACATTCCGAAAGGCAAGGGCAAAGTGTTTTATTTGTTAAACATAGGTGAAGGCTGCATAGAAATTAGAAACAGAGATGTTGTTTTTTTATGTTGCACTATGTTTTGCCGATTGGCGTACAAAAACATTGGCTTAAACAAATTGGCGATTTTAACAAATACCGCTCACGATTACAGTCGGTTTGGTCACAGTTTGGTGCTGCAGTGCAACCCATCGTTACATACGCGTAGTATTAAATATCACACTTCCATAACCGACTTAACCTACCCACATTTAACAATACCGGGAGAAAAAGTTAGAATAGAATAGGATGAATAAAAACCACGGTAAACAAAAGGAAATCCTCATATTTGGACATATCTATAGACACGATCGGACACATACCGGAAGGCGTGGCGTCGGTAGGCTGATGGAGGCAAGGTGGACTGATGACCTGGTAAAGGTTGTGGGAGTCCGCTGGGTGCGGGTGGCGCAGGACCGGTCACTTTGGCACTCTTTGGGGGAGGCCTATGTCCAGCAGTGGACGACTTTCGGCTGATATGATGATGATGATAGACACGACAGATATAAGCATATTCTGTAACATCTTGGAAGGTAAAATTGACGGTAAAAGGCTACGAACAAAAATAACATGGAAGCCGCATCTCAGTACTTCGCCGTTAAATTTATCGGGACAGTTCATCAGACTCAAGTTGGCATAGATAATTGTTATCATACAGTATAATGTTAAGTTACTACACTATTTATAAAGGCTTGGCCACACAGAGTGCGCGACGCAACAACTGAACAATTGTTTTAATAAATAAAAAAGGTTTTTAGTATCACAATAGATTTATTTTGTTTTAGTGTTTATTGTGTGTTACATATAGATTATTCACATAATACAGGTAATATAATTTACACCATATCTACATAGAATGTTTACACAAATTATAAAACCGTACCAACATAGGTACACTGATTATTTACTCAAGTACATTATTACATTTTACACGATTATTATAGGTACGCATATTATTTTATGAATCATTTTACTCAATGATACACAGTTTATTTACATATCTACATTTTTACACCGTTATATTATGTATCTTAACACAGTACCTATAGGTAGTTTAGATTTTGAATATTCCAAATAATTATTTATTTTTACTAAATACAAAGGCGAGCGGCACAAGGTCGGTCGCAGTGGTGATCCTTGGGGGAGGCCTATGTCCAGCAGTGGACGTCTATCGGCTGACATGATGATGATGACTAAATACGATCGGCACTGCCAACCAGTCGGCCGATTAATCGGCAATTCAAAAACCCACGAGTCGGCCGACTGGCTTGTCGGCAAAATCCGTAGTAATTTCATATCATTTCATTTATTTCATTGTTAAGTCATAAATAAATAAATATTAGGGGACAATTTTACACAAATCAACCTAGTCCCATAGTAAGCTCATTAAGGCTATTATGTACATACATTACCTATAATTAAGGTGTTAAAATTCAGTAAGTCGGCCCATCTCCAATTAAAATCCAATAAGTTACCTAATAAAATAATCTACTTACTTCATTTGGCATAATATCATCCCTATAGAGAAAAAGTGATAATATATTTTACATCACACCTGGCCATAATGTGAGTTATACCGCACGCTGCGCGTACGGTAAAGCTTGCATTGTGGCCAGATGAAGACGTAAAATTATGTACTCACCACGGGCAGTAAAAAAGAAAGCCCTCTATCGCATATTTACAACCCTCGCCTGCGGCTCGGGTCACAAATACCTGCGATTTCGGGATTTCTTTCTTTTACAGCCCTTGGTAAGTAATGTACTATTAAAGGTTTAACTGAAGTTATCGGTTTACTTACGCGTGAAAAGTGATGCCATTTTCCTTCGAATGGTCGGAATGGTTTTTGCACCACTTAACAACACATGAGGGCATCTTAAATTAGAATAAATCTTGTATTTTGTTAGTAATCGCGTTCTTGTACGTCATGTCCGTCACTCACTGACATCCCAGTCAAACTGAAGTCGTATGCGGCACAGTTTGTAAGGACCGCCCACAGCGGCACAGTTTTCGTTGCGCTAGAATTGAGGGGACAGAATGCTTCCATGTTATTTTTGTTCGTAGGTAAAAGGAGCAAAGGTTGGAGAAAGCTAACCTGGGTCAACATTAAAAGCTGGTGTAACATTAATGACACTACCAGTCTTTACAGACTGGCACAAGATAGAAACAAGTTCCGAAAGATGGTCGCTAACATCCGCTGAGGATACGGCACAACGAGAAGAAGAAGGTAGTAAATGTCTATGTCCATTCCCAAGATCTCAAGCTATCTGCATACCAAATTTCATCCCAATTTGGTAGGTACAGCGGTTTAAACGTGAAAAGGTAATTCAAACAATTAATTTCGCATTGTAGCGGGGTCTGCAGTCGGAACAAAGAAGACTATAAAATATCGGTGAACTCAAAACTCACTATAACACATAGCCCATAACCTTAACGTTACCCAAACGCAATTACTAAATATCAAGTCCAAACTGTATCGTTTTACATTTCGGCAATTAGCCAGTTTTCTCGAAGACCGCACAGTTTTTGATTATTTTTAAATAGTCATCGTGAAGAACAATTAGGTTAGATTAGATTTTATCTATAATCATCCTGAAAATTTCATAGTTTCAGAGAAAAACGGCATCTTCAACATTGTTTCTCGTCCAAACTTCAACGTAATGAAGTGTTTTCCTTTCGTCGTGTCTACATCAAACTTCCAACTATTCCGAAAACTCTGACTTCACAGACACACTTTACACACTGATTTACACACACAAAATTTATTATAGATACAAGTAGGTACATATATGTAGTTTCACTTCTGTGGTGAAACTTCGTATCCAAACAGCATACACAAAGTCTGCTCACAAAGCTTGAGGCGTGTATCCGAACTCATTCATCCAAACATTTCGAATTCCAATTTTGATTTGAGAACGCTGCGTTCCGTTCTTCCATTTTAGCTGATTGACGCGCCGGCACAGTAGATAGAGTATAGACTAGAGCAGTAAAAATTCGTTCAAACGTCCCATGTGATGCACTTACATATAGACAGCTACTACAATAAACTTAAGCGTAACTCGGGGTAGTCGGCGGTACATTAGAGCCGCCTAGAACTCGTTTCCATTAGAGCAGAGGTGTAAAAGGGTCTTAGAGCGGTCGAGCTCTTTCACATATCCGGGCGTCGAGTGGCTGTAATGTCCGGGCGCTCTTGACTGGCGGCGGTCTATAGTAAACTTGTCCTTTGTTGTCAAATTTACATACAAGTGACCGCCACCGCAGGCCGCGTCAGTGTGATTCAGGCCTTAGGAGGCTCTAGTTGAGATACTGCTTTAGGTAATACATTTACTGTGCTTGCTTCGATTTTCAAACGTCAAAGACTCCAGTTCGTTGGCGTTGCGTTTCGTTATACGTTCAAATAGCATGAAAGTGCTGTGACGAAATTGTATCTGGCTGGATAGGGTTGCCATAGACGTTTTTTTTTTTGAGAAAATGTTTCAAAGGGCTTTCTTCGTATGCCTATGCCTATGAAAGCCGTCGTAAATTTAATGAACGAAGCAAATGGTTTTATCGTCGCATGGATACATAAACTCACGCCTGCAACCCGAACAAGGGTAGACAGGCGCATGAAATTTAATTTTCAGATTAGTGGTTGTAGGTTTATAGATGCATAAAATGTAGTATTACACTCATAAAAATAATCATTTATATCCACTACCTACCTAAAATGTAGCATAATGGTAACAAAGTGAAGATTTTACTTACTAATTTAAAATTACCGAGTTTTTGAAGTGAAAACTTCTTTAACTGCTGTTTACTTTTTGGGATGGCGAAAAATTGTGGCGGGGAAGAGGGAGGGGTTGTTTTTTTTTTTATACTTTCACTTCTGCCGGCACTCCCGGAGTGCAACCCGGTCTTTTTTTAAATCCTTTACGGCATGTAGGTACTTACAAGACTGACAATCAAAATGAATCTCAATCAAAATGTCCGTGATTCGACAAAAAGGCACCGTATCTAGTAAACTTCTATTGTCTGAGCTCTGAGGCTCTAAGTATAAGTTTTACCGAAACCAAACGTTACGACCGCGTTCGCGTTTAGCTGTCCAATCCCATACAAATTGAGGGTAAAACGCAAACGCGATCGTAAAGTTTTGTTTCGGTAAAACTTATACTAGAGCCTCAGTACTACGACTTTACTCGACCGTAGCAGAGTTGGCAACCCTACCCGATAACCGTTTCCCGCTGCAGTGATTTCACGTCTGTTCGGCCGGTTTGTCCTATTCCGAGAAAACCATGTATGTTCTAGCCAAATTACTTTACATAGGTATCTAAATCTATACTCTATAACTCGCCTATATACAGTGACTGAAATAGCCCATGCTAAACAGAACCATCTCGATCACGTCAGCTTTCAGACAAAGGAAAATAACCGCATTAAAATCAGTCGTTCCGTTTGGGAGCTAAGATGCCACAGGCAGATACGCAGACACGTCAAACTTATAAGGTTACTAGCTGCCCGGCCCGGCTTCTCACGGATTACCCGTTTTCCCGAATAGTCCAGTCAATAAACGGACAACTTGTATGAAAAAAAAAAACAGTTTTGGAAATAATTTATAATAGGTTATCTTTTCTGTGTAACGGATATATAATCAATTAAATAGTTACCCAGCGACAGAATCCGACAAAATTTCAGACATCATAAAAATGATAAATTAACTAGCTTCTAACAAGTCAGTAAAAATATTAATAAATATTTTTGTCTTTATTTTGGTTCAAACATTTGCTTTATAATATTCAAGTTAAATCATACAAAAAAAGACAAGTTTGTCGGATTCTTGAATAGGTACAGCATCTTATTTAGAATAAGATTTTAAAATGAAATCAACAAAAAAAACGCTATTATAAATTAATGTTTTCAAAACCATATTTTGCCTGGAGTAGTAGGAATGAAGCATTTTCCCGCGGTAAAAAGTAGCCTATGTTCATCAGGGATAATGTCGGCTTCTAATGGTAAAAGAATTTTTCAAATCGGTCCAATAGTTTCTGAGCCTATTCTATACAAACAAACAAACAAACAATCAAATCTTTCCTCTTTATAATATTAGTATAGATAGTGTAGATGAAGATACACTCCTCTTTTTGCGTCGGGAGTTAAAAAGAGATGGGTAGACTATCTCGCCGCTAGCGAGCTGTCTTGTGCTGACCGTGCAGCGGTGCGAGAGGCGAGTTTAGCCGAAACGGAGAGTGCAACAGGCAGGTCAATACAAGTATCAAATACATTTAGACGACCTCTGTAGCCTAGTTGGTACTTGGTAGTGACACTGCCTACGAAGCCGGGTCACGGGTTTTGAATCCCGGTATGGGCATTTATTTGTATGATGAGCGCGAATATTTGTTCCTGAGTCACGGATGTTTTCTATGTAGTTATACAAGTATTTATTTATCTCTGTTAAGTAGGTAGGTATATCGTCATCTAGTACGCCGCTACTATCGACAACACAGCTAACTGACCATCTGTGCACTGTACATTATAATAAGGTTCATGTTGTAATGGTCAGTTAGGTGTTGGTGTTTGTACAAGCCGACTATTTCGATTTGTGTAAGATTGTCCGAAAATATTTATATTTCAAAAGTATCCACACGAGTATAGGTACTTCAACACTTTCTACTTTGTCACCTATCCTACATTTCAATCCGCAATAAAAAAGGCATTCATTTTCTAATAGTTCCAATACGAGTCTTATGCCTTCTCTGTTACGGTTAATTTTTAAACTGAAACTGGATCATTTTTATTTCCAAACCAGGCTTTCGCACAATCCGTCTAAATCAGCAACGTCGCGCAAATGGAGTTTCGATTAGCAACAACGTACTTTTCCAATACGAGACAAGATTCCATTAGGTTGACGAATATCTGCCTTCGTATTCTCATGTTCTTCGGTATTCCAAGGTGAAACGAACGATGGAGGTTTACTCTCTACGATTAAAGGGCTAAATGATGGCACATGTCTTGTACTGGGCTGTTATTCGCTACGCTCTAATGCGGCTCACCCCGCCGGTCACCCGTCACTAAACTAGACCTCTACCTTCGCTTACGCTTAGTTATATACTCTACGCATCGCGGTGTCAAGATATATTTGTGGGAGACCGTTTAGGTGAGCTTAAAACAAGTTACAGAATAGGGGGGCTGTTGTCACGTGACGTAAATATACCTACCAATACAAATGTTGACCGGTAGTGAAGGATTTTCAAACTTCTCGATCAATTTTAGGTGCGATAATTTTCTGATTCTTGCTCAGCTCTACTTTCTCGACCTGCTGCCACGCATTTCATCGTATTGTCATGAGACGTAGGTGAATTGGGAGTAGGCTTATATCTTGTGTTGTATGTTTTTTTTATCCATGGAATCAATTACTCAAAGAGTACTTCTGAATGTTAAAAAGCTTACGCACAGTTCTCAAAAGCTTACGGACTGCCAAACATCGATTTTGTTGGCAGTGGACCTTCTGTACACAAGTACCTACTATTATTTATTATGTGGGAGTTATCCTTAAGTAAACAAAACGACCGTTTCTGCGTAGTCGGCTAATTAACGGCCAAGTACGATCCCTTTCGTTGGAACAAATAAACCAATCCAATTTCTTAATTCAAAATTACGAGTCGCCAAGGGTCCGACTTTAAAGTTGGCGTCTTGCCCGCGAGTTAGGAATGTGTAGAAATGATTTAAGACTATACTATATATTCTCTATATATACAGATACTGTTCAACCTTTGTTCAGTCTCTCTCATTAATTTACGCAATATTCCTTTTAAATACACGGTGATTTTTAAACGATGTTTGGCAGCGAACGAAAAAACTATAGAAGTCTAAGTACTTAGCGCCGCAAAATGGCCCCACAGAATGGGTGCCATTGCTTTGCGGGAATGGGGGCGGGGTGTCAAAACGATGCCAGGCAGCCGTTTAGTTCGAACATGCACATACCGGGTTTTAGGCACGTGTTTGGGTAGAAATTTGTAAGGAGCTTGCATTCTATGGCTTTTTCGTACGCTGATGATCGGTCGATTTGTGCTTACGTCAGGTAGATCAAAATGTAATTTTACGAATGGGAAAGTGACAGTTCATTTGTCCTAACGCTCGTTCAAATAGTCATGTAATCACACCTCTGAGAGAGTCGAAAAATAAATGAGTAAGCAGCCAAAATATTTTTTTAATTGTTACCCTTTTCTTGGCAAATAACAATGACAATAAAAAAAATGTCTGTTACAAAAATACAAAAAGAACAACAAAAATTGTGTGTCATATATGATACAATATCAAGAAAAGGGTTAAGGTCTCATGCAATTATATCATTCCGGGTCTGTAGTTTCAAACCCTCGGTAATCGTAAGTTACGTCCGTTAACACTTTCACTGCCAGGAACCCACCTAGCGGGCGCCTACGCAATCACGTATATCACTACTTAGCGGTAACCTACGGGATCGGCTACGACCGTAGCGATTCTTGGAAGTGATTGTGTCAAAATCTGATTGTATGGGATGACAGTTTCCGGCGCCATAGTTAACTTTACGAGAACAATTCCTTTGCTGTTCCACTAAAAAACGTGCTGGTCTATCAGCCAAGATTAGATGCAACTAATACGGGTGTAGACTCGAACATTATTATTATTCCAAAAGAAAGAAGGCAAAAAAATAGCTGTTGTCCACGTTAATCCCCTAGCCTGATCCCCCAGGGGAAAAAAACGGTTAGGTTGTTAGTTGAACTGCGACCCTACAGCGCGCGAGCCGAGCGAGCGAAGCGAGCGTGACGCGGTAGCGTCCGGCGAAGCGCCATAACCGAACATTATCATTTTTTCCTAGTTGAATATAAAATAATTGCCGCTAATTCCCCTGGGGGATCAGGCTAGGGGATTAACGTGGATAACGTGAAAAAATATGCCTAGTGACGAAAATTCCTTTCAGGTATCTCAAAGAATTACGAAGCTACAACCTTTTTAATATTGTTTGTTAGTGAGAGAAAACGCAAACGGTGTGTAACATTATAGGATGCTGCCGGGGGGCCGCGTCGACGGCGGCGCCGACCAAGATGCGGCGCGGCACGTTGCCGTCTTCTGTGACGTCACATTCTTCCAGCGTCATCGTTTGATATGAGTTGCGTTTTGCGAAAAAGGGACAGAACATACCCCTTCTTAAAACTTTGGGCACTTATAACTTCGTGATTATTGAACCTTTTGCGTTGATTTTGTCTCCATTTGACTACATTTTTTATCCTTTTTCAAGAAAATATGACATTATTGATTATTTTATTTAGTGTGTACGCCCCTATTGGCTATTTTTGCATGCGGTTAATGCGCCCACCTCCCTCCACACGTGCAAACATGCAAATAATTACAGCAAACCAACAAATAATAATGAAAAAAGCTTGACACGTGTTTCGCCTCTCTACGAGACATCAGGAGATGCGACAGGAGATATTGCTTGCGCCAAGTCCACTGAGCAAATGCCATTTGCGCAGACCACGTTTTTAGGGTTCCGCGGTAAAAAAGGAACCCGCCAGTTGCCAGTTTCGCCATGTCCGTCCGTCCGTCCGTGAAATAAATCGTGGCATATTATAATGAATTTAAAAGGAAAACTATCACGGCTATGTAGGCATAACTACTTACCGAGTAACATTCGACCAACTAAAAATGTACTTAGAAAGGCCAACTTTCGTACAAATTAGGTTGACGCAACTGCACCATTTAGTTGAAGCGCGCGTGTCGATGTAACTAAGAGAGACAGTCAACTTCGGAATCCTATACTGCGCGTGGCCCGACGCGCACTTGGCCGATTTTATTTAGCGGAATAGCAAAGGAATTGTACTCGTTACATAACATGGACTTCCGCAACGTAACTTTCAATCAGCCATATTTAACGTTTACCAGCTTGTAAAGTGCGTCCTTAAATACGTCTGCCATGTCTATTCAATCTTCTTCCAAGCCCACCTCGGATTTGTCGTCAGATCTGCGGCCCTAATCGAGATGAACGCGAGCTCCCGCTCATAATTACTTAAATATACGCGACCAGCTTTTAGGAGACGGGTTAGTGTGGATGCGCCTTAAATATGCGCGCGCTGTTAGGCGAGACGGGTTACTGTGGATGTGCCTTAAATATGCGCGCCTTTAGGAGACGGAGCAGTGTGGATGCGCCTTAAATATGCGCGCGCTTTTAGGAGACGGAGCAGTGCGTATGCGCCTTAAATATGAGCGCGCTTTTAGGAGAGACGGAGCTGTGTGGTGCCCCTTAAATATGCGCGCACTTTTAGGAGACGGAGCAGTGTGGCTGCGCCTTAAATATGCGCGCGCTTTTAGGAGAGACGGGACAATGTGCATACGCTTTAAATATGCGCGCGCTTTTTGGAGAGACTGTTTAGTGAGGATGCACCTTAAATATGCACGCGCTTTTAGGACAGACGAGGTAGTGTACATAGGTACACCTCAAATATGCGCGCGCTTTTAGAGCGGGAAATCCTAGTGTCGAGAGGCCGTCTGACCGAGTTATCCTAAATGTTAGACGAATAGGTCGGCCATATTGCGGGATGTGCGGGTTCAATAATGGAAAGGATTTCGATATCGGTATTTTTCACCACACATGAAAATTGTACAAGAGACTTTAGTATTACGTTCCTTAACTTTCATTTTACTACAAGAAATTTTGGTATTTCAATATGCATTGCCATATAGTATGTGGTTTACAGCGACAATACCTCATGAAGTCACTCGGTATCCTGACACCATCGTCACTACTAATATTCCAAGTAGCCGTATATACAAGGGAGAATATGTCACTATATGAAAGGCAAGACGAAATATCTGAGGCTCTAGTATAAGTTTTACCGAAACAAAACGTTACGACCGCGTTTGCGTTTAGCTGTCAAATCCCATACAAATTGAGGGTAAAACGCAAACGCGATCGTAAAGTTTTGTATCGGTAAAACTTATACTAGAGCCTCTGCATGGGTCACTCGAAACGCGCACAAATTAATAACGATTCCCCATAAGCTGACTAAGACAGCAAAGACAATCCATGTCGCGGGTCCTATCTTCTACAACGACTTAGCAGACAGCATCACGGAAGCAAACAGTCTTTCTGTAAAGCTACATTTAAAAAATGGCTTATTGAGCAATGTTTTTATATAGTATCAAGGAATTTTTAGAATATAAAAAAAATTATAATAATATATACCAACTGTTATGGAATGTCACTGTCTTATTAATGTAATCCATACTAAATGCATGGGAAAGTGTATGTGTGTGTTTTTATGTCCGTCTTTCACGGCAAAACGGAGCGACGAATTGACGTGATTTTTTAAGTGGAGATAGTTGAAGGGATGGAGAGTGACATAGGCTACTTTTTGTCTCTTTCTAACCCCCCACTTCCCTAAAATGGGGGGTGAAAGTTTGTATGGAGCTACGATATAAACGAGTTCCACGCGGACGGAGTCGCGGGCAGAAGCTAGTCTACAAATAAATGTACAATTGTAAAAAATGACCTGTACCAATGACCAATAAATGATGTCTATGTCTATGTCAAAGAGTGGCTTGTCGGATTATACTTTGATGGACACTATTCCAGACACAATAGAAATAACAATAGAATTACGCCTATAGGCGTCTACTGTCCATCAATGCATTAAGAACGGTTTTATATGCTCTATATACAGCGCGACTGAAGCTATACTCACCTTTAAATCCCTTTAATTTAATCAAGTTTATCGATATCTATAAATTTTGATCTCTACATCCCGCAAATACATGACCTGCACTCTCTCACAGATTTATATGCTTTCTGTAACAAGATTCCAGTCCAATCCAATCAACAACCTCTCTAAAGCCAAATAGATTCGTGAACCGGTTAGCCTAGCGCAGTTGATGGGTTAACCTTTCGGATGCTTTGACACTGACAGTGCTTAAGTATTATACATTTTTCGTTTCTGTCACAGAGTCCAGTTTCGATAGCACTGAGTGCTTATAGACATACGAAGGGTTGAGTCAGGGTAGTTAACCCGTTCAGAGCGACAGAGTAGCGGTCTATTTGACTAGACATAGTGGTTTGATATTAAATGGGTCAATCAACTATTTCTTATGGTTATTCTGTCCAGTAAGCGAGGAGACAAAATTACAGAGTTTCTTATAAAGATTGTTACAACACGGACTTATAACATTCCAAGAAGATGGTCCATATAAAAAGGGGTTAAACACGACCGATCATACCAAATTTGGTGAATTTAAACCGACAAATCGCTGTTTTCATAAATGACGAAGGAGATAACCATTTCAACTAGTGACAAAAATATTTATTCAACCAAATATTGATAAATTCTTGATTTAAAAATAGTTATCCATGACTACAAGCGGGTCATTGTTTATCTAAAAAAGCGAGAGGAGACGTATATATATAGTACGACTGAAAGTATTTAAAATATAACAAAGCCAGAAAGAAGCTTTTACAGCCCACACTTCAATGAAACTGAATATTTTTTAAAGTTTGTTAATAGTAATTTTGGTTAACATTAATAAATTTGTGTACTATGTGCTTAAATTAAATAATAATTATTAGTGCTATTTGAATTTGGAAAACATAG
Source organism: Epinotia ramella (assembly GCA_947578815.1). Lineage (NCBI taxonomy): Eukaryota > Metazoa > Arthropoda > Insecta > Lepidoptera > Tortricidae > Epinotia > Epinotia ramella. The sequence goes on from OX388221.1 coordinate 3,955,229, forward strand.
TGACCTTTCGTTTTTGAATCGAACCGCTTCAGAACTGCGCAGAAATCACATATAAGCACAATTAGGTAACGTCAGTTAAGTAACAGTTTCCCGCCATCCATACAATATCGCTTTTAAAATAGGGTCTATAGAATAATTCATATAACGGTTTTGCATATTTGGCTTCCGTCTAGTTTCCTCGTATTAGGGCGATTCAAACTAGATACCCATTTCAGCCTCGAACTATTGGCGCTCTCATTTCGTTCGAGCGCGAAAATATCTCGTCTGTACTGGGTGGCTTTCAACCCTTGGTTAACAATTGTGTGTTGGGCGAGTGCTCATATTGAAAACCAAGTCGAGCTACCGAAGAAATGTAAGAGAGAACCACGAGGGAGCTGGAAGTCTGTTGACTACGGGTATTTTTAAACATAAATAAATATTAGGCGGCAACTATAGGCAAATCGAACTATAGTGAAAATGCCCTTACATCAAACATTTGACACCTGTCATCGCAGTACAATTTATGTCATCATTGACGTTTATTGTACCGTCAGTCAAATATGGGCTCGTAATTACAGAAAATAACTCGGATATTAGACTAGGTTTTATATTTAAGGAATATCCTCCCTAGTACAGTCGCGCGCGGTATGATTCAACATTTAAATGTTAAGCAACGCGCCCAAATTTGCGGGCGGCGTCTTAGCGGGCCCGGTACAGTCGATTACTCAAGCGCTACGCGACTATATACCTACCAAGTTCCATTTCACGAAACTGAGTAGTTTATTGTGTTAGGAACCTTTTCATTACCCCAATTATTTATAGCCCGAATTATTTATTTAAATATTTTGTTTTGTGTTATTTTTAACGAGGAAGTTACCCCGATCATAATTTAAACGGTATGATACAGAGAGAAAGAATATAATGGAAAAATAAACCATCTTCGTCTGTAGCCCCCGACAGGACTCGAACCTGCGATCCCTGTATTGCCGGTAGAGTGCTTTTGGGTTTTTGATTCTTTGATGAAAAGATGTTTGTTCATTGTTTCCACATGCAATTGTTTGCGCATTCAAAATTTATAGAGTTCGTATCTTAAGTAGGCACTAGTTTAACGAAAGCGACTTCCATGTAACCATCCAACCCAGAGGGAAAGCTAGACGTTATTGGGATAAGACCGGTTTGCTCACGATGTTTTCCTTCACCGAAAATCTGCTGTTAAATGTCAAATGCTACTTCGTACCTAAGTTTTTTTTTCCAGTGGTGTGAGCCGGAGTTTGTACCTTCGACCACCAGATCGACAGTAGCGTGCCTTAACCTCTCGTATGCTGATGTCAAAAAAATCAATCAAATCATGACCTTGAAGTTTAAGTTGTAAGTTCGAACCGTTCTGGATGGATCCGACAAGGCATACGAATGGTTAACGGGGGCTCCGTAGTTGACGCAACGGAGTCACGCTGTTAGGGCGATTGTGCACTACAATGAGTTTTACTGTCCGGCAGTCCGATTTTTTACATACTTACATACATTCACGCCTTGATTCCCAAAAGGGGTAGGCAGAGCACATGAAACTTATTTATTTATTTAAATCAGGCAACAAGGCCCATATTACAAATACCTTAAAGACTAACATACATATCAATATAAACTTATGTTCCAGCGCTTCTTTTAGCATATATGTGGGTATAAAAGATCGACAAAATGTTATACTGCAGTGATAAGTTGCTAGCCCATCGCCCACAACACACTTCAACCCTGCTCCCTTAGTCGACTTTTACGACACCCACGGGAAGAAAGGGGGTGGTGAGATTCTAACCCGACACCACACGGGGTCCGATTTTTTACCGCTACGATATGGCACGCCATTAAATGTATATAGTAGTTGGTGCACTACAATGAATTTTACCGTCCGACATTTACATACACTTATATATATCGGATCGTAAAAATCGGACTGCCGGACAGTAAAACTCATTGTAGTGCACAATCGCCCTTACGTCGCCTAAATATTGAGTTTTCATTTTAAGAATATAATTGTATTTATGTTAGTCTGTAAGGAATTTGTAATTATGGGCCATAGATGTTTTAAATAAATGGTTTATTATTAATATTTAACTACGCTTTAAATATAAAACTAAAAGATAAAATATGATTAGTACATACGTACTAATGTCAGTGTGTCTGTAATGTCTACGTGCTATGTGTCAGTAATCAGTAAATGCTTTAAATACGTATAATATAAGTCACGTTTAAGTTAACACTTTTGCCCGCAACTGTACCCTATATTGTAACTTAGCTACACCTTTGAGATATTCTTCTAAAGAGCATGAATAAACTTTTACACGCCGCCCGAACCGTCGAGACCCTTGCTGGTAAAGTAACCTGCAGGCCGATTGCGTAACATTCCGTACGTACGTTAGGTAAATCAAAAAGTCATTTTTTGTAATGGAAAATGACAGTTATGTTGTCCCGACGCTTGTTCAAAAAGTTTCGGCATTACCCCTTTGGTAATCAATTGTAACGCGGTCCTGAAATATGCAGTAATTCACGCATACATTGTAATAGGGATGATGACTAAGATTTTTTTGTGACGTCATTCGAACCAGTTTTTGGAGAGGAACAAATGTTTGTATGGGAGCAACTACAATTAAAGAACATAAATGCCTAAAAAATTGAGACAAAGATTCACCTCGCTGGCGGCAGCGCAAAACGCTTCATACTGTGTGTTTATACAAGTATGACGTCACATTTGTACATTTGTACTAATCGTAGTATGGAAAATCAGGTAAATTGTTGTTTCGGTTGCGAAATACTGCGTTTAAGTACATGGTTGTTATACAATTTTGTTTCTAGAAAAGCGTAAGGATTCTATTGGTAGCTTTTTATTTACTCTTGGACAATAAACAAAAATGCATATTTTTTCTAAACTTTCAGGGTTCATATCTTTTTATGATTTGAATTACATTTTATAATTTATACTTTATTACGATAATATGATGGTTTACTATACTATCTATTTAGCATCACTACGTTATCAATTTGAACATGAGGCATCATGCCTATTCTGCTTACTTTGTTATTGCCAACCGGTATAGGCACATGAAACCAGTAAAATAACAAAGAAACGTGATTCTTTAAATGAGTTTTATTCAACATTTTCATCAAGCGGTATTCTAGAAATTCTGAATATGGTCCATACCTAACAAACGTTTAAGAACCAATCTATGAGGACAAAAGCCGCGATATCAAGCTAGCTAAGTAAACAGTCATCATTAGATTGACATGTATTTTTAGTGACAAAAGATAGTATTAATCCATATCCATACTATCCATATCCATACTAATATTATAAATGCGAAAGTGTGTCTGTCTGTCTGTCTGGGAGGTACTTCACGCTTAAACCGCTGAACCGATTTGGATGAAATTTGGTATAGAGATAGTTTGAGTCCTGGAGAAGGACATAGGATAGTTTTTATCCCGAAAGTCATCCCCCAAGGGGGTGAAGGGGGGTGAAAGTTTGTATGGAGCTACGATATAAAAGCGTTCCACGCGGACGGAGCCGCGGGCAGAAGCTAGTAATATTATAAAGAAGGAAAGTCTGTGAGATTGTAGCTTTGTAAGATGGATGCGGGTGGCGCAGGACCGTTCATTGTGGCACTCTTTGGGGGAGGCCTATGTCCAGCAGTGGACGTCTTTCGGCTGATATGATGTTGATGATGATGAAGTTTTTATGTAATGGGTAATCTCAGGAACCATGGGCCGATTAAAAAAAATATTTCACTTGTGTATGGAATGGACTTTCTGGATGGACATCGCCTATATTTCATTTCGCGGGTTTGCCTGCGTTTTTTGCATCACGCGGGCAATTAGTAATAAAAAAAAAGCATCTTTCAAAAATTTATTTTTTGATACAAGCTTTTATTGCTGACTGTACTTTTCTGTATACCATCATGAACTACTCATTGAGACGATTCTAACTAGCCCAAACTTACGTCGGTTAAGTACTGAATTCCCATGGCCACCTTCTGTCTCCATCATCAGATCAGCTCGATGGTACCATAATATTGAATTGTCATCCGAACTATACTTTTACCCAAAATTTCAGCTCAATCGGGAAGCGGGTCAAATTTAACTTGCGTGAAACGAAATAAAAGATTGTAAATAAAGACAAGTATCAAGTGGACTGAGGCGCGCTACAGACGAGATATCTTAAAGGCGACTCAACATAAATAAAGTTGAGTCAGAGAGACTGACTAATTACAACTTATACACTTAACGGTATACACTCGCTTATATTTATGTCTAAGGTTATAAGTATGTATCTACGCCACCGTTCTATGTAAGTTTATATATGTGGTGTAAGTGGCTATGTAAGAGTGGGTCCAAACTTTACCGACTTTAATCCGCACAGAACCCTGTGCTGCATGTTGAGTACTTTTTAGGGTTCCGTACCCAAACGGTAAAACGGGATCCTATTACTAAGACTCCGCTGTCCGTCCGTCTGTCACCAAGCATCTCATGAACCGTGATAGTTAGACAGATGAAATTTTCAGATGTATCTCTGTTGCCGCTATAAAACAAATACTAAAAAACGGAATAAAATAAATATTCACGGGGGCTCCCATATAACAAACGAGATTTTATTGCCGTTTTCATACATAGTACGGAATCCTTCGTGCGCGACTCCGACTCGCACTTGGCCGGTTTTTTCATACATATATCTACAGTTATACGTATCATATGTACCTATTTACGCCACCCTTCTAGATTAGATTCATTTATTTCATTTTGAAAATTGACATGTCATTTTTTGAAAATTAAATACCTAGTATGAATTCACAAAAAGATCGTCAGACATAACAATAATATAAATGAAAGTCAAAAATCAAAATATGTTCATTGCAAAATGAAAACAAAAATAATAATAAGGAACAATCTATATACCTATATATATGCGGTGTGAGTGTTTCAGTAGGTATCAGCGGGTCCAAACTGTACCTACCGACTTTAGTCCGCACTGCGCGCGTTCCGTGTTGAGCAGAATTTTCTTACACGGTCTTCTTTTATTGTGTGAATGTCAAGTCGTTAAGGTTTTCTAAGGTATTTTCACTAGTTTGTAAAATTCTATTCAGTGTCATCGTGTATGTACTTTTACTAGCTGAAGTTCCGAACTAGTGAAAACATTAAATGGCTGCACAATAAAGATGTTGAGTGATAGCCAAACCAGGCAGAGGCAACTCCGTCGAAAATGTCAAAATTAAGGATTTTTGAAAGGAGATCTGCTTTTGTATTACATTTTGTATTGCGTGTAACACACATTTTGTGGTATGGATAACACAGAAGTACCAAACACAAAGACAAACGTTACACAAAAGCTGACTTTGGTTGAAAAAAACCTTAATTTTGACGGCCATACCCACTTTTTATTAAAGGTCTATAACGATCTAGCTAGGCGTATTTTCACCTTGAGGTACTTCGGCGTTTGCTATTATTTGGTACAGTCAGCATCGTATAGTTAGTAGCTATATGATCCTGACTGTACAACGGATACTAAGCTCTCGTATACATTATTGCAGAATGAAAATAGCAACCATAATTCAATTATAACTCAGGCGAACCATCCCAAGCAACAAAAGGCTATTATTAAAAAATATACCTTATTACCAAATCTTCTTTACAATAATCTTCGTTAAATTTTGAGGTTAGAATTCTTTAAAGTCTCGCTTTGATACAGTTAGAAACTCACGATCGGTAACAATCGCTAGACTTTAAAAAGAAAACTCGTTCTAAATTTGAAAAGGCGTCAAGTTCGAAGCGATCGCAGGAAGCGGAAAAGGGCGGGAAATAATTAGCCGCGTCGGCCGCGGGCGAGGAAGCGATCACTGCCCATAGACAAACAGGCGTAACTTTTTAAATAAATCTAGTCGCTTAGGCCTTTAAGGCACGGGGTGAGGTAACGGGGAAAACGCGCAATTTAGAATTACGTTTTTAATGTAAGCCAAGGTTTGTAAGGAGTTGAGGGTATTTTAATGTCAGCGGCTAGTTTTCATTGCTTTTTAAAATGTTACCAAAATTTCTGTCAGCTATGCAACGTAGTCAGATAATTACTAAAAATATTTTTGCATGTAATGCGGCACCTTTCGTTTATATTTTATTGTGAAATTGAAATCCAAGTGATAAAAATCAATACGCAACGTATTGTGGCTCTATGGGTATTTAAGCGGAATCGGACGTTAAATACTTAGGTAAGTAATTCCCGCGTCTGTATCAAACCTATTTTAATTAAAACCTATCATGTATGGATTTTTTTCATATTCAGGAAATGTCAAAATAATATGGCGTTTCCGAGAACAATCTACGCTTATTCATTTGGTTGTTAAACGTCAAATCAGACGTCAAAACTGTTTTTGGCAAAGGCCCCTGCGGCTGCCACTTCACTATTAACTAACTAACTAACTATTCATTTGGTGGTCATCATTTTTGCGCATTAAGGACTAACGTAAACGTCATAGTATAGGAGTCCTCGACGTTCCACTAGTGTATGACAACGGCACTTTATGTCAGTGACATGGCTTAAATTTGAATGAAGTTAAATCCTCTTGGTTCGGATTGAATCCATACTGCTTTGACATAAAGTGCCCGTGTCATACACTAGCTTCCACTAGTCGAGGACTAAGACGTTTACCTTGTACTTACTTCGTTTTCAAGTAGGTAAGTATTCTTTTGTACCTACAAGAATCTTATTGCATAGGATCTTACGAAACCAAGGTGATCCACCTAGCTCCCCGTTTCCCAACGCCACACCCGCTAGATTACACAATGAAACCCCCAATTTTCCCCATAACAAAATAACACAAACGTATCAACAGAGAAAATCGAAAAGTAAATCCTTAAAATCGCTCACGTATCAGCCTAATACCCCATTTACGTCGCGTCCCATCTGGCAACACCGCGCAATGGCGTAAAAACGAAAAAGGGAACCTGTCACAAAATGGCGTTATTATCAGGGCTAATAAAAATTCAGCGCGCGAAAATCCCCGCGCTCTGATTGGCCGGCGGAGGGAAGACGCCTCACCCCATTGGCTGACGCGTGTTTATTCCATTTTCAAATTAACTTTCACTGTCGCGTCGAGGTTCGCGCGGAATTTATTTCGTGCTTTTTATCACGGGGGTAAATGCGGATTATTAAAAATTGAAATTGGAACAGAAGAATTTGGTGTTTGATTTAGGTAGGTAATTTCATTTTAATTTTAAATAATGTGTGCGTTGTTTACTTAACGGATCTTGAATGCACCTTTGTTTCTGATAAACAAAACAAATACCCGATTATTTCATTCCACTGCGTCCAATTTGCGACATGTTTAATACATTTTGTATGAACCATGAGATTATATTTTCCATGTAATTTCGTGAGTTTGTGTATAGTAGGTATATCAACTACCGTATTGACAAGTAAACGATATATAATGAGGCAAATGCACATAAAAGATATCAACGTAAATAAACTGGACAATATTTTAGTTTACGCATTCTTTTAACACTGTGTGCGTACGTATCAAGCATTCCTATAGCCCTGTTTGCTAAATTATGTAACATTCCATTATAAATAGTTTCTACTATTTGTACCAGTTTAGAGCAAAGAAGAATAGAGGTTCTTATACGATATGTGCATTAAATTTTGTCAATTGTCACTCGCTTTCCGAAACATGAAATCACGGGATCGGCCACGAACGTATCTAGTGCTTGTGTGCGTGCTTGGCAGTGAATGTGTTACGCGCTACGCTCGTAGCCGATCCCGTGGTTTTCCTCGTATGTAGCGGAAAGCGACTACGACGGTCTGACGCATATGTGTCGTCATGGGCCCTGAATGGGTTAAGAAGCACAAAATAACACCTTTACTTGTTCTGTAGGTATGTTTTCTGGTGGTCCTTACTCGCCAGAGCTTCCGAGGATGTACTGTGTAGACGAGGGACCGGCATTTGTCTGGAGCTGTCAAACCAACGAATCCTCAAATCAATAAAGGCTCACCTATGCATTAGTGAGAGTATAATGTGAGGGGTGCCGTTAGGAGCCTAAATCTTCTAGGGAGATGTCGCTACACGCCTTCATAAGGGGTTATAAGAGGGAATTGATTTGAAAACTTTAGCGGCCGAGACGGATTGTCCCGATAGCTCAATTGGTTAAGCGACAGGCCTATGCCTGTGGTAACCGGTTCGAAACCGACTCGGTGCATTGAATTTTCCAATTTTTGTTAGCATATGTTACTGCTTAATACAAATTTAGCATTAGTGACTCTTCTAGAGTCGCAAGCCTCTATTTGCTATGTTGTCAGGCAGGCCGTATACTTGTTTGCCTCCATCACAGTATTAAAAAAAAACAATAAGAAACGTACATCTCAGTTTCACTCCATAATATCGGCTACGCGCATATCGTAGCACTACGAAAGGTTCAAGTGTACGACAGAAAGTATTCTATTCATTATGAAGTTCTTGTCGTAGCTGGTGCTACGAGGCAGACTCGTAGCACCACGTAGTTTGGCATCGATCAGGGACTTTCGCATTCCTATTTAGTTTAACGTGTTTTATGCTACGTCGGTGGCAAATAAACGTACCTGGGGACCGATTTTTGACTTTCGAGCGCTCGAAAATCAAAGAAAAGTAAATACGTTTGTAGTGTCAAAATGGCAGGCACTTACTTTCTACCAATAGAATTTAATACGAGTGGTCAATACCACTCCTTTTTAAATCTATCGCTATTTCAAAATAGCATTTCATAATTTTTGTCAGTTTTCGAGTGAAAGATTCAAGCCCTCGAAAGTCAAAAATCGGTCCCCTGGCCTGCTGCTGCCATTGATTTGAGAATTTGTGTGTTGACAGCCAGAGACAAATGCAGGTCCCTTCATTTGGGTTTGCATAGGTGCCGCGCCGCGCCGCGTCATCTGCCTCGGCACCAAGTGGATGGACGTAATATTTTGACTGCTTTCACGGGCGCGTACCTGTCACTTGTTTGTGGACGTGTGTTTATTTCGGAATTCTCTATATTTTTGAAGTGAAAACTTCTTTAGCGGCGCTGAGCACTTTTAGCAATGGGGAAAAATTGTTAAATACGCGACAGATTTTTGTGACGTCAGATGTGAAGGTCACAAACTTTTATATTTTGCTGCTAGCCGATTCGACTTCATTCAAAACTGAACGCTATTCGTATGAGTATAAAGCCGTTAAACACTTTTTGCAATAGCATATTCTGCAAATAAATTTGTAATTTTGTCCAATGTCCTTCACCGTTTTGCTATTGAGCAAATTCGAATAGTTCGAATTTGGACGTTATTCCTAAAGAGATAAAGCTTTAAAAAATATTTACCAACGGCAATAACCAATTGACATTTTGTTCGCCGCCGCCGTCTCCTGTTCGCGCAAATTCGAAAAGTTTGAATTTATTCGTTATTCCTATAAAGAGATAAAGCTTTGAAAAATATTTGGCAATGGCAAAAACAAATTGGTATTTTGTTTGCCGCCGCCGACGGGCTAGCCGGCCCGTCGCACCCAACGCGCCCGCGGCCCGTCCGCCTAAATAATTGATAATTGTTTATAAATTTGCGTCAAATTCATTTTTAGGGTGACACCGTAAGATGTCACGTGACCTGATCGAAAAACTGTTAAAATGTTATTGAGTTTTCACTTCTACCGGCACTCCCGGAGTGCAACCATGTCTTTTTTTTGTGAGTCAAATGGCCACGGGAACTCTATAATGAGACGTTCTACTGACAATCAGGATTCAAACATAAAATAAAGTATAGTATTCCAAAAGGATGCTCTAAGCACTACTTGGTCACCCTACTGTACAAACACCCAATCACGTCTCGCTAAAACCCTTAAGGTAGCCAGTTGGCCGGGGTAATTCCGGCCGAGGATCGTTATTTACGGGGGTAATCGCGGACGGCAATTCACGAAAATGAGACGGTGCGGAGCTGGTTTTATGGCCGGTCTTATTTGCTTGTTTATTTAGATGGTAGACTATGTGAAAACGGTTTTGTAAAAGTGTGTACTATTAGAAGTCTTGCACAGCAGCAAAAGTAACTATGCGGGTCAAGTGCTCAAAATGACCTACACACGACTCTAATGTCAAGAGGATAAGGACTGTAGATCATTATGAGCGTATTATTTTGCGTAAGTACTTCTGCTGCTGGCTGTACATACAGAAACGAATTCAAATTCAAATTAAAAATATTTAGCGCGGCAGCCCCATTCAGCAACCTAAACGCGTTGTTGTATTGTACCCTTAGTGTATTAAGGGACTGACCCACAGGCTGCAAGTGTAAAAGCTCTGACAGTATGCCTTAAAAAGTGCTGCTTTAACTTGCTTCGTACAACGCGCAAACCTGCGGGCCAGCGTATTACATCGGACTGTCATGGAGTAGATTGATATTTAATTTTAATTTCTCAAAATATATAGAAAGAAAGAAAGAAAGAAAGAAACATTTATTCATGACACATAACAGATGGAATATAATAAAACTAAAACATATTCTGCTATTATAGCACTTTAGACTTCACGTTCGTTCGCTGTACCCATTCCGTTAAGGAATATAAACGCGGGATAAAATATAGATCATAATCATTTAAAAGAAAATCTACACGCAGGTAAAAGAGTTTTTGAAATCGGATAACGGTTGGGACTCTGGGTCCCATTACATTCAAACTCCCAAAGCTACTATCTTACATAATTTTCGTCTTTATAATATTAGTATAGATAAGGTATAAGTATAGATAACTAGATATAAGGTAGAAAATAAAACTCTTGAAAATGAATTCAATGAGTAATTACGTCAAAAAAAGTAATGACAATCGCGAATAAGTAGGTAGCTAACATTCAGTCATACATTTCTTAATAAGCACACATTTTTTGTTTAAAATGTTCGATTTTATTAGTCGTCTATAACTAGAGCAAATAAAAAAGGCCCTTTACTTAATAATTTACCACAAAATAAACGAAAAATCACCCTTTACACTTCAAACTTTCCCACAAAACGTTACCTTTCACAGCCAAAAAAACAAATCATTGATCAAATACTCAAGTACACTAGAGCGCTTGTGATTAAGTAGTTAAGTACTCGCGCGACTACTTGTGTGTAGGGTTACTGGCACGCGCCGCCCATTACTGGTTTAGCTGACGAATATGCTCGTGTGTAGTCGGCATTATGTAGAGCTAGGTACAGTTAGAGCTGTTTATTTTTAAATACATTTTATAACCTTTTTTATTACGACGCAAACAAGCATACGGCACTTGTTGGTAGGCGGTCACCGTTACCTATGGATGCTTGATATTGCATTTTTTTTTTCATTAATTAACATAACATTTAGAACTATTATTAATATCTGCCAAACTGCATAGCAGTTTGTCGGCAGGAAACCCAGCTTCGCCCCACCCCGTAACATTAATATAGTACCTAGTAAATAATAAGTACATGACGCAACAGTCATTTCCACCTTCATCACAGAATAAGTAATAGTAGTATTAATCACAAGCGCGCTGCCGACCCTTTACTGATTTGAGGATTCGTTATGTCGCGTTATGGGATGTTTGGCGACTTTGCTCACCGCCTGGAACACAACACCAAATCACCCACAAAGCAGGTAGTGTTATTATGCGTGAGATGTCATCATCCTCCGAGCGTTATTCCCGGTTGTGCCCTAAAGGAGCCCGGCATCCGCTTTGACACCTAATCCCAAGATTTGGCATAGGCACTAGTTTTACGAAAGCGCCTGCCATCTGACCTTCCAACCCAGAGGCAAAACTAGACCTTATTGGGATTAGACCGGTTTCCTCACCATGTTTTCTTTCACCGAAAAGCTAACGGTAAATATTCCGGACATAAGTTCCGGAAAACTGATTGCTAGGAGCCGGGATTCGACCACCGACCGCCGCTTGGCAGCCTGAACCACTAGGCTACCGTTTCCAAAATCTATTCTTCGCTAGTTGAGCCCGCAGCTACCCTCTGATTCATTATTACAATATTTTTTTAACCCTATCACTCCCATTTTCCCTCACATTTACGGCACACAATAAGGTATCAATTCCCACAGCCTCTCCGTGTGAGGGCCATCGGACCCTCTAACATCGTTGAGAGCAATTAGGACTCCCCATTAATTTCCGCATTAAGAGGGTAACATGATTTGGGCATTAAAAATGTTCATTATACCAACATATTGGTGAAGGTAATAATGTCAGACTTTTGGTCAAGATAATTTGAATTGGAAAAGTAAGCATTTCATGGTTACCGATTACTGTAAGGTATGTACTAGGTTAGTATTTCATCTGTGTCATTGAGTCGTGTCACAAGATAAAGACGACTAATTAAAAAAACGCATGCTTGAATGGTGCGGCCTTTGGTGGCGGGCAATAGTAAATTTGACAGCATAGCTGTTAAATTTAATATCGACCGCCACCGCAGGTCTGTGAGCTTTAAGACGCTGTCAACACCAAAATGTCCTTGAGGATTTTGGATAGCGCGCACACTGTCTATTTGTATCGGAGTAAACGAGAGCGAGTGTTACTGGGCGGCCCGGTTTTTGAAGATAATAGTACATAAATATTGAAATAAAAAAAGGGTGGATTATTTGTGAAATATGACTCGCTAGCGGTTTAGGTATGAATATGATGACTTCATGATTTTAATTGCAGACCCATACGTCAAAAAAATAAAGACATAGAATCGTTTAATGTGATTTTAAGACCAATCTTTGCAATTATTTTCTATCGAGCCGATTTCGTCCAATTATGTATCGAGCCCGTTCACGGTCTTTGAAATATGGTGAATATTAACATATATTTTATTTGATGTGCTAAAACAAATAGTTTTTCTTAAAAAAACTGCTTAAATAACGTCAATTTCACCAAATTAGGTCTTGTCAGCCTCTTAAGCCCGCATCACACTGGCGCGGCCTGGCCGCGGCGATCAATAGTCAACTTCTCATTAGCTGTCAAATTCACTATTGACCGCCACCGCAGTGTGATACAGGCTTTATAGGTACTGTACCTGGTAGATTATTTCATAGGATAAATTGTTACCATATATAAAGAATTTGAAAAACATGCTTTTGACATGCATGAGTCGCCAGACTAAATACTACCTTATTTTTCGAATAGGTATTGCTCAACCGTTATTTTTAGCAGAGGATTCTGTTGGTTGCGCACAATTGTAAATTATGTAAAAGCTTGTGTCGAGTGATGTGCACAATTATTGTGTTGTTTCAAAGTTCGACTCACTAACAACTTGGACTTGAAGTGGCCGTCAAAGCGTCTCTATAAAAGGAGCAAACTAAACAAGCTTATATTGCAGAATAATATATTATAATAGTACATACTTATACTCATAATCATATCAGCCGTCACTGCTGGAGATAGGCCTCCCCCAAAGAGTGCCAAAGGGACCGATCCTGCGCCCTTCGCATCTAACGGGCAACCTTTACCAGATCATCAGTCCACCTTGTGGGGGCCTACCCACGCTGCGCCTTCCGGTACGTGGTCGCCACTCGAGAACCTTACGACCTAAACTAACTACTAATAGGTAGGTAGTACCTACTTATACTATGGATAGGTATAAAACAAAAAATATTCATGCCCATCTGTAAAAGTTATGTCCGAAATATCATTTCATATTTTACAGTGGCTTTTCGGCGAACGGAAACACCGTGAGGAAACCGGTCTACCCAATAAGGTCTACTTTTCCCTCTGGGTTGGAAGGTCAGATGGCAGTCGCTTTCGTGATCCTAGTGCCTATGCCAAATCTTGGGAATAGGCATCATATTTTACCCAATATCTAAAACATTTAGTTTTTTTTTATTGATTCATGAACAATCTTACAATTGTATCTGAATGTAACTACTTACTAAAGTCATTAAAGCGCACCGTAACAACGCAATCACCTAGCTACTTAACAATATTGTTAAAGTTATATCGCAATCTCTCGAAAAGCTCCAAGGGAAGCAAAAATACACAATAAACACAGGAATTCGGCTAATTCGTACAAAACAAACATTTCGCAAACATGGTGTCGTGTTACTATAATAATGGCACCTTTAAGTGTTTTTGTCGACACCGATGGGTCGATAACGATGGATTACCATAGAGAGGTTTAAAAGTAAAGGTGCGGCAAGGAGGAATGGGTTTATAGATTGTGATGTTCCGTATGTTTTTAAAGTTGGGTGAATAATGAATTATCAGCAGCGTTTTACGGCGTCTTTTTATCATGATCTGCCCAGTTAGCATGATAGGTTTAATGGTCATGTTTTAAGTGACGTAATGGTACATTTGAACCGTAAAACTTGACCATATAGGGACCTAAAACCTATCGTGCTAGCTGCCTTGGATACGGGGCAGCGTGTCAAGCCAAGTTAAATCCTAGAAGTAGCGACGCAGCAGCCGTGTATTATACAGTCTGTAAATTTCATACGGACGTATATTTTAACCAACTATAACTTTTGATCGTACAAGTGATTAGACGACCGGTTAGCCTAGTAGGTCACTACCCTGCCTACGAAGCTGAAGGTCCTGGGTTCGAATCCCGGTAAGGGCAAATATTTGTGTGATGAGCATGAATATTTGTTTCTGAGTCTTGTATGTTTTCTATGTATTTAAGTTTTTTCTATCTATTAAATATGAAATATGAAATATTTATTTATTAACATATACAGACACTCAGAAGCATATCTATGGTCCCACACTAGGCTAAGCCTGTCCCGTGGAAACCAAGACAAATACAGATTAACAGACCATGCGGCCTAGGAAAACAAGACAAAGCAAAGAGAAAAAAAAAAAATTGAATGAAAAACTTACAATTAATTAATTATTCTAGGGTGCTTGCAAGTAGGAGAGCGAGTATATGTGTATGAAAGAATGTCGGTGGAATGGTGGAATGGTGGTGTGGAATATATCGTTGTCTAGGATCCATAACCAAGCCTTATTGAGCTTACTATGGGACTAGGTCGATTTTATTTTAAGTGATATGAGAAAGTACGTAAAATCAACCGTGGCTTGTAAAACTATTAAGCATTAACAATAGAACAAACAGTAGCTACTTCGGTACTCGTGCCACAACACGATGTGTCAGCTTTATGACGTGTCTTTGTTATCTTTTCCATTCTTATTTAGCAACAAACGAAGTTGTAAAATCCCGCGGTAAGTGCATTTAGTCATTTTAAGTAAAACAAACTATAACCGTGATCTAGAAGGGACACGAACAGAAGATAAATCAGATATTCCAATATTCCATATACTTCTCATATTCTTAAACCATCTTTGTATATGTGAGCGGTTTGCTAATTATATATTCAGGATATTAATTCCTCTGATCTGATATTCACGCTGACAAAAAATTGGATAAAAGAAACATAATATATCAAAATGCGGAACCCTAAAACCATTAAGTTGTCACTGGAACTTCGCATTCTACGCATGCGTTAGAGCGTCACCAATATTTTGTATATCGTCACATCTTCGATCCCAACCCCCTCAATCGAAATTCAACTTTATCCCTCACATTGGAAGCTGAAAATTATACATCAAGATTTGGTTGTTATTTCGTCAAGGTTTTGGGATAATGGTACGCCTTTGCGCAACATTCTGAGAATGATTTTGTACGTAATCTCATGATCTTCGACATTGTGTGAGGATTAATACGGATGGTCGATTTCGTCGCCATTTAAAGTAAATTTGTACAACTTTTGTACATACTTAACACTCGAAGTCCAAGAGGATTTATTTACTCGAAATGTTTTTTTGTTAAATTGGATAAGGTCATCGAGGCGGGATAAATATACTGTCGATTTCTTCGTATTCTTGAAACCAAGGTGACAGAGGTCCGACGATTTGAGGATTTTTCTATTACATTTTCTAGCCGTCTTTGTGTAATCATGTCATTTCATTACGTCGTTTCGCTGGTATGGGTCTTCAACTACTTAGTTAATCTATCAAAGGTCAACAACGACCATGTTACTCCTTTGGAGTTGCATGCGTCTATAGGCTGCGGTGTCCGCTCACCATCAGGCGGGCCGTACGCTTGTTTGCCACCGTCGTTGTATCAAAAAAAAAGTAGGTAAGTAATGGAAATCGAAAATTCCACGAAACGGCTTGATTGATAGAAAGCTGAAATTGGCAAATTAAAACAAAGGGATTCAAGCGTCGCGCTGTAGAAAGCATTTTTTTTTTAAAGAAAGTAAAAAAAAGTGATTGAAAAACCTATCCAACGATACTTACATTTCCATTATTCAATAAAGTTCATATCAGGATAATATATTGCGGGTAAACTATACAATTAAAGTCATTTGCCCGAAAGCTTTCCGAAATTTCCAAAAACCATGTTCCGCTGAAATACTAATTTCTAATTTTTTAGAATAAACAACTAACCTAACCTACTTATAATTATATTTTATTATGATCTGCGTTCAAATTGTCATTTAGAAATCGTGAAAATCGCCTTTCAGAATATTCAAAATTTTGGAATAATCGATGCTTCCGGGCAAATAACTATTCAGAATTATGGAGTAGATAGTGTTACTACTGAATTAAAGTTACTTCCTTTAAGTAGGTACCTATCCTCAAATGTTTCACAACAGTCTATTGTTACATAAGACATTCTTCGACCACTCTACACTTAACCCCTGTTGTGAGAAGCTCCTACAAATGGAGTTTAACCAAAATAAGCATTACTTAATCTTAATCGCATTAAATCAGTCGAGCGACTACAAGACGTTTTAAAAAGTCTTATGCGACCAAATAATTCTATAAAGTTACGCTGTTTTAGAATTGGAGGGCGCAATAGGTTAAGCAGCTAGTTTAGGAGTGAGTTTTAGGCCGTGTTCATGGACAAGCGGTGCGATCAGCGGCTTTCTTTAGGTGGATACAAATTAAATTTCACTTAGTACTCTGCCCACCGTTATTGCAAATACAGACGTAAGTTTATCCATGTATATATGGATGACATCCATAGGATATATACTGACATGCCAGCGCGAAGGTATCTTAACTCACAGTTAACCCTTAATGGGCTGTTTTTTTTTTGCGATTCGTGTTTAGTCCCATGGGAATAGTTGTTCAGTATTATCATCTTATTCGCGTTTAATCATTCCGGATCATGACTCCGAAATCACCCAGTATAAGCAAAGATAACTTCTAGCTAAATATCAACCATGTGCAACCCTCGCTTTACGTGTCCATCGATGCATTTACCCTATTTTTTCTCCATTCACCGGTCAATCTTTATCTTCAATAGCGTACAAAAAAATCTATCAAAAAGATTACCCCAACAGTAGGATTACGGTTGGACAGCCGACACTTACGCTTATAGCATAATAGTCTTATAGTGCTCTCATAATAGCGGTGACGTAAGATGCATTTCTTTAAGCATTACATTGTATGTGTTGTGCGGTAGTGATTGAAGCACTATTCAGTGAACTTTTGAAGAGCCGGTATTTTATGTGGGATAGTTAGTAACTGAAGTAGCTTAGCTTGTAACAAGTTATTGGTTCTCTTTCGGCACGCTGTGTATCACTCCGATTGTTCGAAAATTGTTTTTAACCATAAATAGTTTTAGGGGAAAAGGTCCCGGGAGTCCGCTGGATGCGGGTGGCGCAGGACCGGCCATTGTGGCACTCTTTGGGGGGCCTATGTCCAGAGGTTGCTGCTATGTTGCTGATATCATATCAACCGAAAGACTTCCACTGCTGATTAGATGATGATGTTCTGCCTACCCCTTTCGGGAACACAGGCGCGAATGTATGTACATACATATATTTCATCTGGTTCTCCTGCGTCTACTGCATATTATTGAAAGCAAAGACTACTGCTTTAAGCCGAAAGGTGAAGGTAGAGTCACAAAGATGAACCCCAAACAAAACATTCAAAGGGGCCTTTTATGTACCTTAATTAAATACCAAAATAGTCGCGTAGAAATCTCTACTCGTAGCACTACTCGTTCGGGCAAGTAATTGTTTTAGTGATAGACTAATCAACGTAGGCGTTGAACTTCATTATAATTCCCCTGTTCTAATTGTTAGAAAACATACCCAAATACTCTATGGGAAGGTACAACCACTGTCACTGATGATTGCAAAGCTAATGGTATGTTATTTTTAACCCCCTCGAAAATAGGGCTGTTATATATTTTAGGTGTTTGTGTATCTGTGAGGAGTCTGTGGCATCGTAGCTAATTTTTTAATTCTTTTTATCAGAGGTATATCTGCAACATGCATTTCTCATGCCAGTTTGATTTTAGTGTGTTTCGCCTGCTCATTGGTTTTTAAGATAATTAGGCACCGTATAGAAGCGAGGCGCAAACATTACTGAAATGCGAAGTGCAAACAAAATTTATTTCGCAAGAAAGTGTAATTTTTCATTTCAATTTCATCAGTGCGTCGCCCTCAAACACATTCACGCACGTATTAATTTTTCTACTATAAGCATACTTGAATAATTAATTAATTTATAGTTATTAGTTATCATCATCATCATCATCATTTTCAGCCTTTAATCGCCCACTGCTGAGCATAAGCCTCTCTTCGAGTACGCCACTTATCCCGGTCCCGTGCTAGTCTCATCCTGAAATGACCCGCGGTCTTGTTTACGTCGGCAACCCATCGTGCTGGTGGACGACCGACGCTTCTTTTTCCTGTAAGTGGCCACCACTCCGTTAACGTTTTGGTCCACCTACCGTCACGCTGCCTGGCAATATGTCCTGCCCAACTCCATTTGAATTTGGTTATGACTTCTCCGACGTCACGCACCTTAGTGCGACGTCGGATCTCAGTATTCCTCACTCGGTCTTGTAGGTTAATACCGAGCATGGCGCGCTCCATGGCTCTCTGTGCCACCCTTACTTTGTGCACAGCCTCCTTTGTGAGCGTCCATGTCTCAGCACCATACGTCATTGTGGGCAGGACACACTGATTATAGAGACGAGTCTTTAGGCATTGTGGAACGTCAACGGATTTGAGGATGTCGTCTAACTTATTGAATGCCGCCCAACCGAGCTGAATTCTCCTGGAGATCTCTTTGCTCTGATTAGTTATAGGTACTCCCTTTTTTAATGTCATTTAATTCATCTATGCATTTACGAAAAGAGGAGTACAGTAGTTCTAACACACATTTCACAATTGCCTCCCAGCCGTGATACAATATTATGCTCTGCGTGTAACTCTATTTTTGTGTTACGGTTAACACAAACGGACAAAAGTGTAACAAAGCCACAAACACAAAACGCAATAACGCAATATTAAACGCAGATTTTGGTTAAAAAGTGATGATTTTGACGGCCGTATCCAAATATTCTTCATTTCTTGGGGTAAAGGTAGTAAAAAGCTTATAGGGGTAATTATGATGAGCCTGAGGCGACGATACTAATTTGCGAGGGTAGGCGGCCCTAGGGTAGGAAGTGGAGTGGCGATTGTTGCCTACTTTTGTTTGTTATTTTTATTTAGACGGGAAAATTGTAAGGCGTTCGTAAACGAACTGTTAAGGCGCTGTCAACACCAAAATGGCCTTGAGGATTTGGGATAGCGCGAACATCTATTTGTATCGGAGTAAACGAGAGCGAGTGTCACTGGGCGGCCCGGTTTTTGAAGATAATAGTGCATATATATTGAAATAAAAAAAAATTGGATTATTTAAGAAATGTGACTCGTTAGCGGTTTAGGTATGGATATGTTGACTCATATTTTTAATTGCAGCATACGTCAAAAAAATAAAGACATAGAACCGTTTAAGATGATTTTAAGACCAATTTTGCAATTATTTTCTATCGAGCCGATTTCGTCCAATTATGTATCGAGCCCGTCCACGCTCTTTGAAATATGGTGAATATTAACATATTTTTTTTTTGATGTGCTAGAACAAGTAGTTTTTCTTAAAAAACTGCTTAAAAACATCAATTTCAACAAAATTAGGTGTTGTCAGCCCCTTAACTGAAGGATTACGGGTTTTTTCGCTTCTGCTGGATCCTTTTTAAGTTTAGAAGGTACGTACCTAGTTACTAACTTAATGCTTTGGAGATATGTAGTTTTATTAGGTCTTTTACACAATATAATAAATTCTCAACTGTTTCCTACTGTTTTTCATATAATAAATACAATTGCATTTGGACTAACTCTAATTTGTATATCTTTGACGCTTAAACTGCTGAACTGGTTTAAATTAATTTTAGTTTTGGGATAGTTCCGGACTCGGGATATTCTTATCCCGCAAATCATATCCTGATAAGTCGAAATAGGGGGGATAAGTTATAGCGGGAGTGCGATTCATAGTTTCTATAGGTACACTGACTAGGATTAGAATTGTTAAGTCATTTAAGTGTCAACTCATTTTGTTTTTTTAATACCTAGTTAAACTATGAAGTGTCCAGTATAAAGTGCGCTCTAATTGGCTCAACAATTAAAGTCCGTAACCTTACGTTGCAGCTCTATGTTATGTTCAATAACTCTAACTAACTTATGAAAAACCATGTAGGTACAGATCCCGGCAAACAACTTGAACATACGGGACGAAGTGGTGGGGCAGCTCGCACGTAAAATTCGCATTTGCGCAGGCAAGGTCATTTGCTTAAGTTCTTTGCCGGGAATTGTTCCGTCCATCGATCACACGATTCACACGGGCAAGCAACACGCTCTCTTGTACTGGTCAAGTCGCTAGGTAAAAATACAAATAAAGTCATGTGCAATTGAAAATAAAATACAATTGATGGTAATTAGTAATTACATGTCAAAAATATGAATTAAACTAAATAATTTGTCTATAATTGTTTGGATCTCCAGCGAGTTGATTTATGCAAGCTAGCTGGATAAGACCTTAAAAACAGACTTGATAATACTTACGGTACATGTGATTCAATCCTTCGGACGTGTGATTCAACACTCGGTTCTAATGGTGGTCCTTCACGCTTCACACAATAAATACTTTTATATAATACTAGTTGACCTCGCGTGCTTCGTATTGCCTTACAAAGTGTTTTTTTTCGTACTTTTTTCCGTTTTTTAATACTTATAATATTCTGCTATTCGGAGCGAAGCCAAACCAAGAAATGAAACATCATAAAAATTGGTCCATGCCGTTCTTGAGCTTGCAATGGTGTAACTAATCCGATTTTATTTTATAGACATCATTCTGCAAAGTATTTTCGGCGGTCACGGGAAAAGTCTCAATTTTTGTCCGAGTTTACTGACACTTATTTTTTTTATTTTTTTCTCCTGCTAGCCGGCTAGCAGTAAATAGTCCATACATTAATAGCACAACTAACACACAAATAAATAAGTGAAAGGTGAAAACTTTTGCTTAGTTACACTAAGTTACTACTTAAACTGGATATTTTCACTTTCGACTAGAAAGTGCATCAAGACGCCATCTAGCGGCGAGTAGCGACAAAGATTTGTACTGAACTACAGTGACATCTATGATTGTGATTTAGAAACTATCTTTAGACGTTTGTCAGAATTGCACTAGATGTCGTTAGTCTTTTAGCATTTATTTAGACGGTCCTTGCGTGCAAGGTGGCAGGTTCACGCTATATGATTCAACGTCGGATTCTATTACGCCGTAATGGTAATAATTTCGGTGACCTACTAGTCCCCACCTAGGTAGGGTTGCCAGGTGGAAAAATACAAAAGCCGGACTCGGCACTTAATTAAGCCGGACGGACCTTTTTTGCGCTAATTATAGCTTTTTCAAAGCCGGACATTACGTTCTAAAGTCGGACAAAAACCGGACAGGCCGGAGGAGTGAATATTTGGCCGGACACGGCCCTAAAGAGCCAAACATGTCCGGCTAAAGCCGGACACCTGGCAACCCTACCTGGGGGACCTACGTTACCGTGGTGCGTACAAAATTTGACGGCTATCCCTGACAAGGAAGTGGTATTTTACGCACACTGTAGGATTTTCAAACTTTCGGCCAATGTTAGGTGCGATAATCTTCTAATTCTTGCTCAGCCCAACTTTCTCGACCTGCTGCCATGCATTTTATCGTGTTGTCATGAGACGTAGGTGTATTAGGAGTGGGCTTAGGGGCTATCGGTGTTTATTAACGACTTGTACACTAGGGTTGTCACTCTGCCGACACAAAAATAACAACGTCCGGCGATACAATGGACGACGTTTTTTGACGCTTGCATTTACTATGACCGGATTCCACGAAGATTAGTAAAAATAATGTGTGAATATCGTGAAAGTTTAAATCAATATAAGGTGAGAAATGTATTCTGTCGAAGTATTTATGACATTGACTTAAGATTGAATATCACCTGGCCTGCGGAATACCAGAAAAGGGCGACGTAAAATGTTGTACTCACCACGGGCGGCATAAACGAAATGTTTTACCAACCTATGTAAGTGATGTAATATTTCACAATACCCAATATCTTTAAAAAAAACTGTGTTTGCCAACCTTTTCAAGGCACGACCCCCGTACAGAAAGAAAGCATAACGTGACCCACCACTCTGCGCTGTCCTAAAATTATATTATTTACCCCATTAAGGCGCCGTAGGTTCAGCGAAGTTAAGCGAACAGAGTTTTTGAAACAATATAATGCGTCTGTTTATAATAATATGGTTTCAAAAAAATACGAATAGTAATCTTGAGGCTTCTCTGCAGCGAGATCAGTGATTCGAAACATGATTAAGCAATTTTTGCTCGATAGAAAAAAATCACGACCATAGGTCTACAATACACTTAAAATATTCGTAACAAATTATGCACAAAAGCTTAAAATAATAAAATTGCTTCTAAAATCGGCACTAGACCCGATTCTACAGTGGCCTCTAAACTTCCTAATTTTATTTAGGTGTCGCTAACACTTTGCTATTCTATGAGCAGCTGTCATAATCAAATGACAGCGCTAATTTGAATCTGACGTTTCTTATTTTAGGCGGTCTATACAAGTTACTTAGCTGCCTAAATTCTATTCCAAATATGTCGTTTTTAATCTGCCGCCTAAATTATGTGCACGTAGAATCGCGTCCAATATCATGTTTAAGAGAACTCAGTGATTACTTTTTTATTTAAATAAACGGCCAAAAAAGTAAAATTAAAACACATTATAACCGCGCTTCCGGGCACGCCCTTCCATCTCGTTCACGCTTATGCTCAGTGAGAGGGAGAGAAGACCATAAACCTACGGCGCCTTAAGAAGCAACCGACAAGTTGAAATACACAGATATATATATAGAGCAATAATGAACGTTACTTGATACCATGAAACGTACTTTTGAAGATGTTCGGCTTTGACAGAGTTAATTTCGATCCCATATATGGTCAGGAGCAATAATGTAATATAAAAAAGTTAGATAGCTTATAAGCGCTCCAAAAGAGGCACACTAAAACTGAGTCAATTGCACGAACTTGGCTCAGTTTCGCATCGTCAATGGACACGTATAAACGTGTCTCAGCTGTCAGATTTGGTGGCCATTTTTAAACACGGAATTTCGTATAGACAACGTATCTACCTCTTTTTTATATTGGTTAGGAGGACATCATAATTTTGGAAAGGAAAATAAAACTGTATATAATTGACATACTGTTATTTATTACATACGATTTAAACGTACAATGTTTATATTGAGAGAAGTTCCCTTAACACTAAACACTACAGTAATAATTAATAGATAGAAAGAGCGAAAGCAAAAGAAACTAAGCTATTTTGATATAGCTATTCCTAAAATAAAGTCATATTCATATGTGAAAAAAAAATGATCTTCGAAATTCTTGACGCACACGAGAAAACCACATTAAAATCTATTTTCTAGTGTACAGTAACAAAACAGTTTTAAATTATTTAACGTCATACTTGGTCATAAAGTAGAAATTACCGAGCGTGCGGTATAATCCATCCTCCTGGCCAGGCAGAAAAGTAAAATGTTGTACTCACCACGGGCGGTAGTAAATAAAGCCTCAGATCGCAAATTTATCGCCCTTGCCATCGGCGTCAAATACCTGCGATCTGAGACATTCTTTGTTTTACCGCCCTTGGTAAGTAATGTACTATTATGCCACTGATAAGGTGTAATTTTCCGCTCGCGAGCAAGCACATTTAACTTTCTGCCGGACAATGTCGACAAATTGATTACACACCAAGGACGGGAATCAATCTGCTGCATTCTTTATTTTACCGCCTTAGGTGTGTCACGTATACAATATTTATATCACTCCGTATTGAAAAATATGAAAGCTACAAAATCTTGGAAGAGACATGTTCCGAAATTACGTCACACCTGGCCATAAAGTGACAACTTTAGAAGCGATAGATTAAATAATATATTCTCAATGGACGTTCGGTTTAGGAAATGCACTAGGTTTGTTGCAGCAAAAGTATATAATGCCCTGCCAAGCAAAATAAAGTCCCTGCCATACTCTAAATTTGTAGCTGCATTGAAAAAACACCTGATTGAATTATGTCCTTATAACCTAAATGAATTTTATAATTTTAATGTATGAATATGAATGAATGAATTTTATAAATATTATAATAATTATTAGTATTGGTAGAATGAAAAATTATTATTAATGTAATTTTTAAATTAATGTATTATGTCCTTATAACCTGAATGAATTTTATAATTATAATATATGAATGAATTGATTTTATAATCATTATAATGATTATTAATTAATTAATTATTGTAGAATGTAAAATGACTATTAATGTAACTTGTTAATTAATGTATTGATCTTTAGTTTGTAATTAATATTTAGCGACACCCTACGGGTAAAATTGTATCCTGCAATTTGAAGCTATTAAATAAATAAATAAATAAAATAACTACCGCTTGCTTTACGTGAGGAAAATCCCAATTGCTGGCCAGCAGGGGGGGGGGGGGGGGGGGGGACGTAACTTCGTACTCTCTCTCAGGCGGTTGTAAAAAAAGCCTCAGATCGCATATTAATCGCCTCGCAATTACCTGCGATCTAGACATTCTTTGTTTCCGCCCTATGTGAGTAATAGGTACTTCTTTAATTATATCTCGGTATAACTCTATACTATAATCTACTCGTCATATCCAGGCTATTACAAATCGCATCTAATGTAAATTGACTATGCTCTGCTATTATACAGATGGGTGTATCAACTATTTTCTGTCACTAGTTGCCATGGCCACGTCTCCCGAGTCGCTTTTTAAAACTGCGATTTATGGATTTTAATCCACCAAATGTGGGGTTTTCTTGTCATTTTTTTACGCCTTTTTCTAGGCACATTAGAAGTCCGTGTTGTGACAATTTTTCTGAGAAACCCTGTCATTTTGTCTCCTGGCTAACGAGACATAACAGCAAGAAATAGTTGATTGACCCAGATAACGTGGACGAATAAATCAAGAACCGCCAAGTCTCACAGTTCTAAATAAAATACTTGCCGTCTCTCTCTGTAGGACACTTAGACGTGTGCTACACAATAGCGTCATTAAACTCCAAGTTAAATAAAACATCCTATAGCAGACGTTTTATTAAACAAAGACGACTTTTACGGACATTGGCGGTTCTCTTTCATCCGCCCAATGATGTAATCACAGATATAGATATACATAGATCACGCAAATGCATCTACTTCGCGTGTCCGAACTCGGGCTCCGAGTTGGCCGTCCGACTGACATTCCGCGCGCGTCTGTTGTGGTAACCGGTTGTCCGTGAATATTAACAAAATGCCTTATTGCAGAATCGATTTTGCGCGGACAACGGGGAATTCACATCAATATTCGCCCTTTTGACGTCACAGTAGGTAGAAAAAAGTGACAGGGTCGGTTTTCATATAGATTGAGGTGTTTAAGTTATCTAGTGTATATCTATATCTGTGGATGTAATATAAAAAAGAGGTAGATAAGGTGTCTATACGAAATTCCGCGTTTAAAAATGTCCACCAAATCTGACAGCTGAGACACGTTTACACGTTTCCATTGACGACGCGAAACTGAGGCAAGTTGGTGCAATTGACTCAGTTTTAGTGTGCGATTTTGGAGCGCTTATAACCTATCTACCTGTTTTTTATATTACATCATTGTCGCCCATGATAGGTACCTAATATGAAGTCGTGTTAACTAAAAAAACTTATATTATAAGAAAATCTAGAATTGATTTTGTAAAGATCATGTTTGATAGATCATGGCAACATATGAGTAACACGTTACTATTACATTTACAAACTCAAGGCTGACGTGACAGTCTTATCAAACTCCTGTCAACGTGAACATTTTTAACATATGTGGCAGTCCACATCAAAAGGAACCTTATAGCGGAAGGCGCTTCCAACGCACATATTCGCGTTTGTATGAAAGCAACGTCAATAATGGCGTAAGTACCTACCGCCATCTTTTGATGTGGACTGCCACGTATATGCACGTTATTCTTTGAATAGCCTTACAGTATACTCACATAAATATCTGTACAGGACTATCGTCAATGTCATAAAGGTGTGTACAGATATTTACGACCTTACTTATGTAAGTATATTAATACCCCCCGACTGTAAATTGTCACTTATCACATATTTTAGAGGTTTCAGTTCAGAATCAGAGAAAATGTGAAACTATGACAACATAAATTGACTTATTTATTATTTCTACATTCTAATGGAGAGTTACCTAGTGAAGTCTTTTTGTGAAATGTGAATCAAGTTATTTAGATAATAATAGAGTTGAAATTCATTTTGTTGTAAGGTTGTAAGAAAACAAATTACTTTATAGATGTCAAAGGTATAGTCCAAGGTCTTAGAGAAACATTCCCGTGGTTGTTGTTTCGTTGGACCCATTTTAGTACGGATACTTAAAACTAGTGCAGGAGCTGTGTGTGAAATCACACCATTTTCTATAGGTTGCTACAATGTCTCTTATTTAAGATACATTTTTTTTACTATAAGAGTTGGATTGCAACGTAAGGATTCCGTAACGATCTCGTATCGCAACCGTAGCTCAAGCAAAATATTTGGCTACCTTGGCTGCTACTAACTATATGACGCTGACTGTACCTAATTAGCGTGAGTTATTAAATAAAAATTAACTCGGTGTCAGTTTTGTGACGAAAATTAAGCATACATAATTATGTGAAATTGAACTTTTTTCACATTTAAATAACGTATATACATGCATAGCATTTATAAATTGAAAAGAAAATGTTAATTTTTATACAAACTACACTTAATTGACGTCACAAAACTGACACTTTAGTTAATTTTTATTTAACAACTCACGCGGGAACACGCAATTTTAAAAATGCCCACCAATCTGTGGCGGTTTCGGATCCGACAACACTTTTTGTTTGGAGAACGTTCCAATATGTGAACAGTAAGTATGTTTTCCGTACATTTACTTGCCCTCCGATATAGTTACCGACACCGACATTTACGAATTGCTGTAAACATGCTCTTAGAACGGCCATACGCAATTTTTTTCTACGAGGGCAAAGACATTTTAGCTATGGAGCTCGGAACACAGGGTAACAATACACTATTTTATACTAGGGTCGCGGTTACAAATTTACCGGTTTATTTAGGTTAAAGTGTTTAGGTTACGTTCGAACTATTTGATTTGGGAGCGTTATTTCGGAGCGCTCTCTAACCGGTTACTTGGTGTTTCGATAGGGGATCATTGACCGCTGTCGCGCCGCTCGCGCCGGTGGCTTTGAATAGATATTCGATAAGTATTTGAATCTTTTCCCATACACGCAACGATAGGTAAATACGTGCCGTACCTATTACATTACATGTAATGTGAGAGGAGAATTTATTTTACGTGGGTATAAGATTAAGCTTGCGACTCTTGCGAGAGAGCGAGCGGTCATTCACCGCGTACACGGAGAGAGCGCTCTCTAACCGGTAAATTTTGTTCCCTGTTTGCGCTCCGAGATATGCTCCAGAGAGAGAGCGTTGTTCTTGCGAGCGTAACCTTCATCCTGGGCTAGGCTCTCAGAGTGTGGGTCTAACCGCTACGGCAAAATGAACGGGGTTACAATGCCTGCTGGTCGGGCCACTCGCATAAGTAAGTATAGCTGTCTTAGAAGGTCGGAGAAACGATAGTTATACTACACAAGGGACTACATTTCTGAACGTTGTCTACGAGAGTGACACAGACGATCACTGTACGTCTAGCAAAACTTGCTTCGCGTGCGACTGAGCGTCTCCTGTCTCACTCGCGCCGTGCAAATTAGATAGAGGAGGGTAGATCTTTCTCGACTCGCGTCGCGGCGCGGCGTCAGTTGTGCTAGCCCCCCTGGACAGCCCGCCTGCTTTGTCGCGGCGACATCGACATAGACTACCCGTCTCTTTCTAAGCGTTCTAATTAGGTTTTTTTTTTATTATAACGCTAGACGGGTAGTCTATGTCGCCGCGACAAAGCTCGCGGGCTGTCCAGTCTGTGTCTGTGTCTGTATAACTCTCTAGACTCCTCTAGGCCGGGGCAACGGTGATTTCGGTGCGATTTGGTGTACTGATATTGTGTATCCCAGCGTTTGTGACTTCACATCTAGAAGGAAGGCGTAGAGGCCCACACAGTCTGTTGGGGAACCAACACCAACAGAGGCCCACTTTGAACATTAACACTTTCGCAACCGGACTAAAAATGGAACAATACACCAGAGACCGACAGAACTCGCTAGGCGTGTAGGTTCATACTACTGCCCGCCTAGCGGGCTGAGCCGGCATCTGAGCAAACATTACGAGTGCCTACCAGGCGGGTTCTTGGTTGCGAACGTGTTAAGGGTTGCACCAACTTACTATTTTAGAATTTTAAATTAAAGGAAAAATTTAATAATTCAATTCGAACAGATTCGAACCGGCGACCACAGGCATTGATGGCCCGTCGCTACTAACCAACTAAGCTATCGGAACAATCTGTCTCGGCCACTAAATCTTTCAATCAGTTCCTACTTACAACGCCTTAGGGAGCCGCGTAGCGACATCTACCACAAGACATATGCTTCTTAACTTCTTAATTCTCTTAAGGCCTGTTTCACAATCTCCAGTTAAAAAAATTCCGATAGATAAATGTTGGCTGTCACTTTTTTTTTATATGACGGGAGAAAAGGATAGCAATAATTTTAACTGGCAGATAACTTTATCCGGCGATTGTGAAACAAGCCCTTAGATATTTTTTTTTTTTCATTGCATACAATCTTTTCGAACTTTCAATACATTATTCATCATTTTGTATGTATGTATGTTTGTATTAATGTGTGCATATTTATTAATTTTTTAGGTATGTATTTTAAAGTGTGCTGTTTCATTTCAAATATCTATTCCTGCACTACCAGTTTACAATTCTAGTTTAAATGTTACCAGCTACCCAAATGTTGTCTGGAAGAGATTAAGACTGTCTGTAAATGGTGTAATGCAATAGAGTATATATAATGATTATTATTATATTCACCACTTACACAGACAGTTTGATGCAACCCAACCTAAGCAAGACTCTATTGCCAACCGGATGGCCTAGATGTGAAAGCCCCGAAAGAGTTGTGTATACAGGGTGGAAACAATACGTGATCTCACTCGATTATTTCTAAGCTATACAAGATTTCGAAAAACTGGTTACTGATCCTGAAAGTTAATAATTGCATAATATATTTTCAAGTACCTACATAAATGATAAAATAGTATCTCTGTGGCTGTACTAAATGTATGGCAGCTGGAAACATTGAATTGTCGGATAGATCCAGTTTATTCTGTAACCTATTATTGACATCGTTTGTGCTCGCGAAGCACTTTCAGGATCAGTAACAATCGATATCTCGTTTAGAAATGATCGAGTGAGATCACTCATCGTTACCACTGTGTATAGCACCCTAGTACCTTCCGCGGCGGCCCCGAGAGGCCCTCGTGGATTGCTTGGCGGGCTCCGGGGACTGCTCCTTGGCCGGGGGAGTTTCGTCCTCCATCTCTTCTTCCTCCTTCTCTTCTTCCTCCTTCTGTTGTTCCTCCTGTGCTTCCTCGTTCTCTTCAGGCTCTGTTATGGATACGGTTTTTAGTGAGTTTATTAACTAAATGCTATGCTGTACATCTACAGTGAAAACACCACTCGACTATTTTAAAAAACCGGCCAAGTGCGAGTCGGACTTGTGCACGAAGGGTTCCGTACCATTATCTATAAAACGGCAAAATAACACGTTTGTTGTATGGGAGCCCCTTAAACATTTATTTAGTATAAATAGTATTTGTTACATCATATATATGTGAAAATTTCAACTGTCTAACTATCATGGTTCATGAGATACAGCCTGGTGACAAACGGACAGACAGACAGACGGACGGACAGCGGAGTATTAGTAATAGGGTCCCGTTTTTACCCTTTGGGTACCGAGCCCTAAAAATACGAGCGTCCAACCATTTCTATGCTGCTAAGTATTCAAAGTCGTGCAAAATTTCATCCAAATCGCTTGAGTCGTTTAAGCGTGATTGAGTAACAAACATCCTAACATCCAAACTTTCGCATTTACAATATTAGTAGTAAGTAGTATCACTATCACTACATAGTATAAAACAAAGTCGCTTCCCGCTGCCTGTCCCTATGTATGTTTAGATCTTTAAAACTACGCAACGGATTTTGATGCGGTTTTTTTTAATACATAGTGATTCAAGAGGAAGGTTTATATGTATAATATAGTACCCGTGCGAAGCCGGGCGGGTCGCTAGTAGTATAATATGACTAACCACGCTCATCCTGCAGAATCTCATCGACGCTCTGCTCCCAGTCCTCGAGCGCGTCATCAGGCGGCAACTCCGCTCCACCTTCACTGCCAGGCTCGTCTGCAGACAGTATCACACGTGTCAGAACTTGAGGACATAGGTATTATATATCACAAATGGTACAAAATATTATTGGTACAGCCGGTATTTGCCCCCTCATGGGCCACCATAAATAAATGGTATGGTGGGGTAAGGCAATCCATTGAATGTTTGCCGGTTACAATTTGCTGTTAGTGTTGAGGTGTCTCGCGCCCATTTTCATAAGCTTCAACCATAACCATGTCTTCAAACTTTTCTGGCTGACAAAAACGCGACGACTATTATTTCTTGGCTGACTACCGCAATCAAGGGAGATCCCGTGGAACAGACATGTTTAGTTAAAGCCTGTCAACCATGTGTACTTACCCTTCAAGCAAACCTTGTCTTCTCCCAACACTACCACGGTGGCCCAGTAGGGGGAACTCAAGTTAGTCGTCTAGAGTGTACTCACCAGAGGTCGGCGGGGGTGAGCTGCTTTCAGTTTTTTCATAACATGGACATACCTTGTGATTCAGTGGTAAATGCCCCATGTGTAAATTATTAACTAATGAAATGATTTTATTTAGGCTGCCTTAATGCTAAGAGCTTTACGTCGCCATCAAAACAAATGAATTTTATAAGAATCTCTACGGAATGTGATTAATCTATTCTGCACAGCTTTCCGCTTAAGTGGGAAAACAGTTTCGACTAGCATTTAAGCTCGTTATGTCATGCATTTTCATTTTATGTTTAATACTTTAATCATTCATATTTGTCTTCTTTTAATATTTCTTTATGGATACACCTTATCCATATTATTATCTACAAGACACAACTACATGACATTAATGACGTAAAAATAGCTCACCCCCGCCGACCTCTGGTACTCACCCTTCCTTCAAGCAGACGTCTTCTTCCCTCGGTCTCCCAGTTCTCGGAGGTGCGGCTTAGGCGACTCTTGTGTTCGCTAGACCCTCTTGTGTTTGGTGGCCCATGAGGGGGAGTTGCAAGTTGTACTCACCCTTCAAGCAGACGTCTTCTTCCCTCGGTCTCCCCGTTCTCGGAGGTGCGGCTTAGGCGACTCTTGTGTTCGGTAGACCCTCTTGTGTTTGGTGGCCCATGAGGGGGAGTTGCAAGTTGTACTCACCCTTCAAGCAGACGTCTTCTTCCCTCGGTCTCCCCGTTCTCGGAGGTGCGGCTTAGGCGTCTCTTGTGTTCGCTAGACCCTCTTGTGTTTGGTGGCCCATGAGGGGGAGTTGCAAGTTGTACTCACCCTTCAAGCAGACGTCTTCTTCCCTCGGTCTCCCCCTTCTCGGAGGTGCGGCTTAGGCGACTCTTGTGTTCGCTAGATCCTCTTGTGTTTGGTGGCCCATGAGGGGGAGTTGCAAGTTGTACTCACCCTTCAAGCAGACGTCTTCTTCCCTCGGTCTCCCCGTTCTCGGAGGTGCGGCTTAGGCGACTCATGTGTTCGCTCGACCCTCTAGTGTTTGGTGGCCCATGAGGGGGAGTTGCAAGTTGTACTCACCCTTCAAGCAGACGTCATCTTCCCTCGGTCTCCCAGTTCTCGGAGGTGCGGCTTAGGCGACTCATGTGTTCGCTCGTCCCTCTTGTGTTTGGTGGCCCATGAGGGGGAGTTCAAGTTGTACTCACCCTTCAAGCAGACGTCTTCTTCCCTCAGTCTCCCCGTTCTCGGAGGTGCGGCTTAGGAGACTCGTGTGTTCGCTAGACCCTCATGTGTTTGGTGGCCCATGAGGGGGAGTTGCAAGTTGTACTCACCCTTGGAGCAGCCGTCGTCCTCCCCGAGCCCGTTCGGCTCGGTCTCCCCGCTCTCGGAGGTGCGGCGGCGCTTCCAGTTGCCGCTCTCCTCGGCCTTGATGCTGCGCTTGGTCGACTCCTGCGCAGCCTTCTCTTCGGCTTCCGCCGCTTGTTGCTGTAATATGAGTAAGGTTAGCGTTTGTCTGTCGCAAGCAAATAACTACCTCATAGGACCAAGTCGTTTTTTTATAATGTCGTTTGATAGACTTTCCTCTTAGTTCCGGACGTAATATGCTAGGAATACAGATAATAATAATAATAATCATTAATTTTCAGATAACTAAAGATCCATAGTGTGTTAGTGTACTCAAAATATATTTTTAATATATGTTAGAACTAATTAGAATAAGCTACAGCTAGAATCAATTTAATTAATAAACAAAAATGTCAGCAACTTAAGAAATAATGATACCAAAAAAATCACGATTTGACATGGTTGTGAACATCTGTAGGCAATAAGGCGCTGTCGGTTGTAATTATAATTTTTGGGTGAACGTCAACCAGAAGCAGGCCATTATAATGCAAGGCGTATGGCCAATGGCTTGACGCTTCTCCATGTGGTCTTGTGTCGTCTAGCAACTTCTTTCTTATAGTCTAGCGGTCTCGTCTCTGTCGAGGACCTTGCACAGCTTGCACTGCAGCACGCACTGGAAGGGTTGGAGACTCACCTGCTTGAGCTCCTGCTGCTGCGTCAGGAGCCTCGTGAACAGCTGGTGGTGGCGCCAGGTCCGCAGGTGCACTGCCGCGGTCTCATCTCCGTCGAGGATCTTGCGGCACAGCTTACACTGCACGCACTGGAACGGTTCAAGGAACGAGGCGCCTACGCCGCGTTCGGTGCTGCAACAAATATATCTTTAAGATAATGACAGATCACAGGTGCAGATTGTTATACCTTTAATAGTTTCAGTGACAGGAATCTTACATTATAGATGTAAGAGCCTAAGCCTACGATCAGAGCGGCCCATCCTTAAGAGCTCGGTCGAAGTTTTCCCTTAATAAAATTCTGGAAACGCTCTTAGGGCCTATGCAGACTGAGTTTGTTAAGCGCGCCGTCGAGGCACGTTTGATTCAAATCATAAGTCTGCATAGACCCTTAGGCCACCTCACTGCTTACTTTAAGAGCGGCACTTAACGCGATCACCAGTGGTCCAGGCAAATCATCACAGTGGCAGCCACTAGTAGCTCGAATAGCTAGTTAGAAGCTAGCGGCTAAGGCCAGTCGAACGATAAAATATGACAACAAGTAGCGAGCGCGGGTCTCCCGCAGCCTGTGACTCGGTGTGTGCAGAGCGTTATACAAAATGTATGAAAAACCCGTCCGCATCTAATGTGGCCGCCAGTCGTGGCTTAGAATAAATAATAGTACTACCCTGTCCTATCCCACGACTCGCGCACTCATTAACCCAGCCGTCTCCCATCGGCACAAATTTGTGCCCAGAATTTCGAAACCCCCACTTCCCAGGTCCTGGGCAACGGCTGGACTCCGTGTCTCCCAGGAGTAATTTGACACCGAACGAGCGAACCACCGTAAACGTATTGAATCTGATATTTAAATGTTGTTTTACGTAGATAAAGTAATAAGGAATTGATAAAAAGTAGAAAACATCAATAGAAATAAGAGAGTAAAAACAATACTTCTGAGGCAAAATATCCAAACGCGTCAAAAATGTAAGAGGAATCTTTGTTCGATATTTGTAATCAGATGTTTGATCCCGATTACTAATAATGTGAGTAATTTGAAAGTATATAAAATCAACTCTCTAATGATGTATAATACTTCCAAGCTATGCATATAAAAAACAACAGAAAATTGCGTTCAAAATTGACTTATCGGTAAGCAGAATTTGACCTTGGAAATCCGAATTTTGAATGGTTGCAACGCGTTTTAGTTAGTGAGTGTGTGGATGTTTGGTATCAATCTTTAGGTTAGTTCATTCGCAATCGCATGAAAGTGAGCCCAATTGAATATAAATCGTGTGCTTTTACTAATAAAGTTACAAATTGAGTGAAGAATTTGGGCACAAATTTGTATCGGCACAAATTTGTGCCCAAATTCTTCACTCAATTTGTAACTTTATTAGTAAAAGCACACGATTTATATTCAATTGGGAGACGGCTGGGTTAATGAGTGCGCCAGTCGTGGGATAGGACAAGTTAAGGAAGGTTCTCTGTTAAACTTTTCACCGCCAAAGACGGCCATTCGTGCCCCCGACGCCAGCCATAGACATACCAAACACTATAAAAGACTTCTAGATGTGGTTTTTATTGGGTTATGGACGGTTGTCATTTGACGTCGGTAGCGTCCGTGGCACGGCGAGTCACTGTCAGCTGGCGGTGAAAAGGTTAACAAATTTAGGTTCCCGAACGAGCCTAACCGTAGGCATGCCTTTCTAACGCATGCTACGCGCTGCGATAGACCGCGCGCGTGCCGTAGCAGCGCTAATATACCCCCTGGGGACGGTAGGCATGTATCTGTAGACGACCAAATTACGGAGTGAACCGCCCTTGCTCGTGGCTCAAGGTTATAGGCTTGTGTCGGTCAGGAACTAGGAACTATTAGGAATGAATTCCCATCTCAGAACGAAAAGAACTAGTTCGTCAATCACGATCTAAATCGGTCTTCGGTTTTTAGTTCAGCAGCAGAGCGGGAGTGGAACGGAACGAGATGCGGGTGACGTGACGGAGTAATGGCGCGCACACAGGTGCGAGTGAGACAAACGGTTGCAAGTTGCTCCGTCGTCGGTTTCGTTTGGGTCGTAATTTTAAAATTGGCTAAAATAATAGGTAAATATTCTAATTAAGTAGTTTCTTATTCGTTCCGACGGATATCGAATTATCGATCCAACCATAAAGCGTTTATCAAATTAACATAAATTCTGCATTTAGAGAGCCAGTGCTTAACTAACGGCCACTCCCACACTGACCTAAAAGAGCGAAGGAACTAAAAGACCGAACTAGTCCCTCAAACTGATTGAACGAGATCGGAGCGCTCCCGTAAAAGAACGAGCAAGCACAAGCGTACAAGGTTAGGCCAGTTTGATAAAGTCTCTTCTTCCTTGTCGTATCCTCATGGCTGAGGGACGTGACGGCTGTGGGCGCTCTTCACCATCACTCTCCAAGCTGCTCGGTCCTGGGCTTGACGCATGCTGGCCTGAAGTGTGGCTCTAGCCGCAGATGTAGCCGTGTCCGCCCAACGCATAGGCATCCGTCCTCTACTTCCCTTTCCTGCCATGCGGCCAGTGATGATTAGCTTTCCCAGGCTTTGCGGTCCGGACCAGAGGCTCTAGTATAAGTTTTACCGAAACAAAACGTTACGACCGCGTTTGCGTTTTACCCTCAATTTGTATGGGATTTGATAGCTAAACGCGAACGCGGTCGTAACGTTTTGTTTCGGTAAAACTTATACTAGAGCCTCTGACCAGACCGTTTAGCTGTCAAATCCCATACAAATTGAGGTTAAAACGCAAACGCGATCGTAATGTTTTGCTTCGGTAAAACTTATACTAGCCTCAGATGGCCAAAGAAGCCGAGGACACGTTGGGTACAGACGGTCTCCAGTCTCGTTTCGATGCCGAGCTCGTCGAGAACAGACTCATTTGTGCGGCGCTCAGTCCATGATATCCGGAGCATTCCGCGCCAGCACCACATCTCGAATGCATCTATCCTACGACGAGTACGAGCTTTTATGGTCCAGGTTTCTGATGCGTACAGGAACATCGAGAAGACTAAGAGTCCGCATCAGTATTATTACAAGCTTTATATTAACTTGACTTGTTCGTATGTAAGTATGTAAGTAAGTTGTCCATCAAATCTTGCAAGTTAAATTTGAACCCAGTTCCCGGTGACCAATTGAGCTGAAATTTTAGGTATAGTTTGGATGACAATGCAGTATTATGGTACCATCGAGCTGATCTGACGATGGAGACAGAAGGTGATCATAGGAACTCCGTAATAAAACCACATAACCCCATCGAATTTGGGCTCGTTAGAATCGTCTTAATGAGCAGTTGATGACGGTATACAGAAAAGTACAGTCGGCAATAAAAGCTTGTACAGTCGACTACAAAGAGATAGATACGGCCAAAGTTACAAAAATATGTATACACGACTGTATTGCTTAACATTAAGGTCGTGTATACATATTTTTGTAACTTTGGCCGTATCTATCTCTTTGTAGTCGACTGTACCAAAAATGAATTTTTGACAGAAACTTATTTTTAGTTTTGCGGTTTGTTAAAGTAACCTGTAGCATTCATACCTGTAGGCGGGCAGCATCTCCGGCGTGATGTTGGTCAGATCGTCGCCTTCCTTGTAGTCGAGGATGGTGTCCTCGCTGTCCAGGCTGTCTTTCTCGGGCTTCGCTGCCTCCTCGCCCTCTGCTGGCTCAGTCTTCACCTCTGCATTCTCGTCCTGAGAAATAAATAAATATTAGGGGACAATCTTACACAAATCGAGCTAGCCCCATAGTAAGCTCAATAAGGCTTGTGTTACGGGTGCTAGACGACAATATATTTAATAGTTAATCCATACTAATATTATAAATGCGAATGTCTGTCTGTCTGGATGAAATTTGGTACAGTGAGTCTTGGGGAAGGACATAGAAGAAAGAAAGAAAGAAAGAAGACATTTATTCACTACGCAAAAGACACACAGAGACAAAGGTAGTACAAATACAATACAATTTACACATAATGTGTGTATCTTCGCGGCAGTGAATCGGTCGCTGTCTCAGCATTATGCCGAGGTGTCAGACAGACACCTACAGCGCTGATTTTCAGACAGCACCGTACGTGACCCACGGAACGCAACACAACATACCGCCGATACAAACGTATACACAAAATAAATAAATAAATAATATACTAGTAAAATAAGTAACACAAGCACAATGGGATGAGAGACATGTGAAAAACGCGAAACGGTTGGGATGTTTAATAAAACAAAATGGGTAAAAATTAAATAAAGTGCTGGATGGGTTAGGGTTGGGATTTTTGGAGCGTCAACAAATAGCCCTTAAGCTGGCGCCTAAAGGTATACCTGCTAGACGCTCCTTGGATAGGTGGGGGGAGATCATTCCAACACTTGGACGCCGCGAACCTGAAGCTACCTCGAAACGCCGCGGTCCGATGCTTTGGCACCAGAATCATCGCCTTACACCTACGCGCACTCTTGGGCCATACAAGTCTACTCAGCAAATATGCTGGGACCCCAGATTGAACTATGCCAAAGAGAAGAGTGGCGAGATGAAGCCGTCTGCGTGCAGGCATGTTCAGCAGACCAGCGGCGTTCAAGTAAGGAGTGATATGGGAGCGGGGTGGGACTCGGAAACAGAAACGAATGCATGCGTTTTGCACTCGTTGTATGAGCTTTTTTGTACGACCAGTAATGCAGCCAGCATAGACAACATCACAATAGTTTAATCTTGACAATATCAGCGATTCACAAAGGTTAACACGCAAATCAACACTTAAGTAATCGCGAACATTGTAAAGAACTTTAAGGCGGTAGAAGCAGTTACTCACAACTTTCAGTACGTGGTTGTCAAAGCGCAGCTTGCCGTCCATGAGGCCAAGGTTAGTTGCTTCTACCACCCTCTCTATTGGTTCGCCCATGATAGCAACCTTACTGGTAGTCAAAGTCTCGAGGTTACTGATGGTATTACGGATTTGATGCTCTGACCCAAATACAACATATTACGACTTGTTCGGATTAAGGACTAGGCAGTTCTTTTCCGACCAAGTACAAATACGTTCTAGGTCTGCGTTGATGGTATTGATCGCAACAGGATTGTCCGTGGGTGCGCTAGAAAGGTATAACTGGAGGTCGTCAGCGTAAAGATGGTATCTACTGCCTCTTATGTTGTAAGTGATGTCAGCACTATACAATATAAAAAGCAGGGATAGTTTTTATCCCGGAAATCATCCCCCGAGGGGGTGAAATAGGGGTGTAAGTTTGTATGGAGCTGCGATATAAACGAGTTCCACGCGGACGGAGTCGCGCGCAGAAGCTAGTATAGATAATAAATACTTAAATACATGAAAACATCCAAGACTCAGAAACAAATAATCATGCTTGTCACACAAATATTTGCCCTTACCGGGATTGAAACCCAGGACCTTCAGCTTCGTAGGCAGCGTCACTACCCACTAGGATAACCGGTCGTCCAAATATTGTGAGTATTCAAATTATTTTAAACTCAATTAATGTTGTCAACGGAAGTTCATGTTGCCAAGGAAAATATGGGAAACGAACCCAATTTCTATGTAGTTCGCCCAAACTCACGGTATTCAACCACCATGGCACCATGGCCGTCAGCCGTAGAACGTGCTGTGACCCACGAGCAAAATAAATGTCTGGAGTGGCAGTGAGTGTCCATAGGCTACGGTAACCACCTACCAGATAGTTTGTACTCGTATTAAATAACCCCTGAAAACCAACGCTGTAGGTGACACACCTCGGCATAATGCTGAGATAGCAACCGATTCACTGCCGCGAAGACACACACATTATGTCAATGTTATTGCATGTTTACTCCCTTTGTCTCTGCATGTCTTTTGTGTAGTGAATAAATGTCTTCTTTCTTTCTATTAGCCATCGACGTAGTATTAAATAGAACATGTAATAATTGTACCACCATTACTAGATTGTATAATAGGGGTGTAGGACACTAAATAAAATAATCAATAATTTTTAAAATATTTTTTTTTTTTTTTATATTAGGGGACAATATTACACAAATCGACCTAGTCCCAAACTAAGCAAAGCTTGTACTATGGGTACTAGACGACGATAAACATACTTATATAGATAAATAAATACTTAAATACATAGAAAACATCCATGACTCAGGAACAAATATTCGTGCTCATCACACAAATAAATGCCCTTACCGGGATTCGAACCCAGGACCTCTTG
Source organism: Epinotia ramella (assembly GCA_947578815.1). Taxonomy (NCBI): domain Eukaryota; kingdom Metazoa; phylum Arthropoda; class Insecta; order Lepidoptera; family Tortricidae; genus Epinotia; species Epinotia ramella. Next base: position 3,994,650 of record OX388221.1, read on the forward strand.
CTTCATAGGCAGGGTCACTACCACCTAGGCTAAAGCGGTCGTCACGACCCACGAATAATGTCATCATATTTTCTCGAAAAATGTTTAAACGTAGTCAAATGGAGAAAAAATCAACGCAAGATGTTAAATATTCACGTAGTTATAAGTGTCCAAAGTTTTAAGAAGGGGTATGTTCTGTCCCGTTTTCGCAAAACGCAACTTCATATGAAACGATGGCGCTTGTGCCGTGCCCCATCGTGTTTGGCGCCGCATGTTGTGACGTCACACACTGTTTGCGTTTCCTCTCTCTAACAAGCAACATCACAACGGTTGTAGCTTCGTAATTCTTTGAGATATCTGAATGGGATTTTCGTCATTAGGCATATTTTTTCGCCTTCTTTCTTTTGGAGTAATAACAATTTTCGAGTCTACACCCGTATTATGTGAATGTTATTGATTGTATCAAGGGTACCTCAGTGGGTTCCTTCTCCGCGGGCTTGTCCTTGTCATCATTGGGTTTGCGGCGCTCGCGGTCCTCGCGCAAGTACGACTGCTCCATCGTCAGCGTGGAGACCACCATCACTGGAGACAAATAGAATAGAATAGAATAACATAGACGATATGATACAGAGAGAAAGAATATAATGGAAAAATAAACCATCTTCGTCTGTAGCCCCCGACAGGATTCGAACCTGCGACCTTTCTATGAACGCTAGACTGCTCTACTAACTCAGCTACGAGGACAGTGACGGAAGTTGTATACTTTTCAATCACATTCCCGCTGAGACTAGCGCCCTCTCTGTAATCTCTTGAAAGACTCATTCACAGCCTTGGCACCACTCTAATAACATGAAACAACATATTTAAGTAAATAATATGTTTTGTTATAAAGGTATAGAATAACATTTATTCATGACAACAACACATGTATGTACATCGACATACAAAAGAGAAGACAACATTGCCACGAAATCGATATCATGGTCGGCCTTACCACGCGATAAGTGACAAGATAGGAGCGTCGTCTTGTTCTATCGAACGGTGTCAGCCAGTGACGGACACTCTATCTTGTCACTTATCGTGTGATAAGGCCGACCATGATACGGGGTCTGGCCTGGTGGCCAGCGCTGGTCTTCCGATGGAACCATCTAAATGACCATGGTTAGGAGATTCCAAGAGATATGCCAATACATAATCTTCCTAGCGTTATTCCCGGTCGTGCCCTAAAGGAGCCCGGGGTCCACTTTTAATAAATTAGAATAACATTTATTCAAGACAACAACACATACATGCCGATAATTTTTTAGATGATATGATACAGAGAGAAAGAAAATAATGGAAAAATAAACCATCTTCGTCTGTAGCCCCCGACAGCATGAAAATCTTCTGTTGGGGGCTACAGACGAAGATGGTTTATTTTTCCATTATATTCTTTCTCTCTGTATCATATCGTCTGAACCCCATACTGTACAAACTTGCTTGAGCAATAGAAACATACCTTCCGCCTTGGGTTTGACGACGAGCTCGTTCTTGTCGTGTATGTTGCGGAGGTGCTCCGCGCTGAGCCGGTGCTCGTCCAGCTCGATGCGCGTGGGCATCTCCTTGTGGCAGCAGGTGCACGTCGGGTGCAGGTATTTCTGTGACACAATTAATAACGACAACTTAGAAAAGTTGAGAAACGCCCGACTGTGAAATGAAAAGTCCGATATCTCGAAAACGGCTTTCATGAAACATGGCTGAGAACATTCGAGATAAAATTATCTATAACACAGGGAAAACCACATTCAAATCGGTCCATCCGTGGGAGCTTACGATGTGATACACAGACAGACACGTTAAACTAACACCCCTCTCTTTGCGTCGGGGGTTAAAAATTGCCTCATTTCTGATTCGATCACGTAGAGAAACTCCCAGCATAGCCCTCTCCATTGCCCTTTGGGTGACTTTGAGCCTTCTTATGAGGCATATAGTAAGCGACTATGTTTCGGTGCCATATGTGATCACTGGCAACACACACTGGTCAAAGACTCTCGTCTTGAGACACTGCGGAATATTGAACGAAAATGTCCAGCAGCGTGTTGTGGCACTCTTTAGGGGGACCTATGTCCAGCAGTGGACGTCTTTCATGTCTTTTGTGTACCCGGGTGAATCAACATTTTTTTTTTTTTTATGTGCTTTATTTTAAATGCTTAAATTCACCAAATGATGTATCTGTAAGTTTGTATACAATATTATTAATTGTGAAAGCCTAAAAAGATATGTATTATGATATGACAATGAGATAAACTTACAGAAAAGCGGATTTTCGTGGGATAGTTGAGCCGTCAAGTAAATCTATATTGTTAAGTTTCTCATCTTCATTAAAATATTTGCAAGCACGTCGTGTAAATGCGTTTTTAGCATAACACATCCTACTGTAAGGAGTCGAAAACAATTTATTTTTCTGACAAAGGCGCTGATACCTAGGAGGGACTCTAATATTTATTTGATGAAATAGTGAGTGGACATCTAATAGTCCAGTCAATAAACTGACAACTTGTATGGAAAAAAAATCATTTATAATAGCTTATTTTTTCTGTGTAATGGATATATTATCAATTAAATAGTTACCCAGCGACAGAATCCGACAACATTTCAGACATCAAAAAAATGATAAATTACTAGTCAGAAAAAATAAACATTTTTGTCTTTATATTGGTTCACTTACATTTGCTCCATAATATTGAAGATAAATCATACAAAACAAAAGACAATCCATGCTTCTAAATCTACATAATTACTTCCGGGTGAAAAGTTCGTCGGATTCTTGAATAATCTAATAATAATCTTAGAATAACATTTTAAAATGGAGTCATAAAAAAAAACGCTATTATAAATTAATGTTAAGAGGAAACACAAGGGCCATTTTTCCATAGAAACGTAGTCCCCTTTTTTCTCCCTGGATAATGGCAGTAGAGCAACTTTTTTTTTACCATAAATCTATGGCTTCTATTGACATGTTCCTATGTTTTCCTTTTTTTTCAAAATTTATTCGTAAAAGAGATATTAACCTTCAAAAACCTAAGAAAAATGCCAGATTTTCCGCTGTGTTCAAACATCCAGAAAAAAAATCGACTAGATTATTTAAAAAAAGGAAAACATAGGAACACAGCCACAGCCTTCCTTTGATTTTTAGTAAAAAAAAATAGTTAAATAGGTCAAATTTTGGAGAAGAAATCAGGGGACTACGAAACGTTGATTTTATGTACTTTTAATAGGTATTTTCGGTCCAAGCTGCAGTTGTCTCTATCGCGCTCTGCGGGGGGAGGCTTGAGGTTGGCGCGACAGCAATACATTTTACAAATACCTATTTTTCAATTATCTCGCCCTTAGTGTTTCCTCTTAAACAAAAACGTATTTTTCCTGGAGTACACTATATTGCGTATAATTTTATAAAGTAGAACGGAATAGTTGATCGACCTACCTTCAGCTTGCGGTGTCCGACGGTGGTGCGATGCACGGCGCCGTCCGCCGCGTACATGTCGCACATCGCGCAGTAGAAGTCGCGCGCGGGCTGCTGGCCCGACTTGCGCGTGCGCTTCATCTCGCGGATCTGTCACAAATGTTACTCATTCAAATCCTGCTAATGTTATAAATGCGAAAGTTTGGATGGTTAGATGTTTGTTACTCAATGACGCTTAAGGGCATTTTTTATAATACGTGTACACAATAGGGATGATGACTAAGATTTTTTTATGTTGTCATTCAAACCAGATTTTGGAGAGGAACAAATGTTTGTATGGGAGCAACTGCAATTAAAGAACATATATATCCAAAAATTTGAGGCAAAGATTGACGTCGCTGGCGGCCGGGCAAAATGCTTCATACTGATAGACAGACAGGTATGACGCTACAACTGACCTTTGTTAGTACAAAGTAGTTGTACTGTTGTATGGAAAATCCGGTAAATTGTTGTTTCGGTCGCGAAATACTGCGATTAAGTACATAGTTGTCATACAATTTTGTTTCTAGAAAAGCGTAAGGATTCTATTGGTAGCTTTAAATGTATTACTCATGGACAGTAAAAAAAAATGCATAATTTTTCAACTTTCAAGGATCTTTTTATGATTTTAATTATATTTTATAATTTATACTTTATTACGATAATTTGATGGTTTACTATCCATTTAGCATCACTACGTTATCAATTTGAACATGAGGCATCATGCCTATTAGCGTGTTTAACAAAAATTAACTCGGTGCCAGTTTTGTGACGAATTTTATCATTATACAGGGTGACGGGAAATTCGACGTATTCCTTGAAAGGGGTTATTCTATAGCTCATTTGCAATGATTTAGATCCAGTCAACCGGGGGTCAAAACTCATTGGTTTGCAAGTTATTCGAGTTTTTAGAGTTTTTTTAAGAAAACCCACCTTTTGGCATAAAACTCGTAATTGTGAAAAAACTAATTAAATTTAGACCTCAAAAAAGGATTTATTTTGGCTATTAACCAATAAATGACTGATTAAGGAAAATAAAAAACATGCCAAAACTTTTCAAGATATTGCAAAGAAAAGCATTTAAAGTCACAAGGTTTTAAATTTTGTTCCAAATTTTGTAACACTTCGAGGCATTATTTAAAAAAAAAGTATGACACTTCGCGTAAAAATTACATAAATTAGTTCCTCAGTTCATAAGCTTTCATGAAAGGTACAATTGGCGATATTTTTGTAATAAATTTTAATAATAATGATACTAATAGCGGAGCAGGTAGGCAGCGTGCCTTCGGCGACGCGACACAAACAAACCGCGACAAATTTATTAAACGAGTGAATCATGTATTTCATTTAGTAACTACTTTTTTTTTTTTATACAACGACGGTGGCAAACAATCGTACGGCCCGCCCGATGGTAAGCGGACACCGCAACCTATAGACGCATGCAACTCCAAAGGAGTAACATGGGCGTTGCCGACCCTTGATATGTTTCAGGATTCGCCGTGTTGACAGCTGAAGGAACAAATTCCCTCGCTCTCAACACAACGCATCCTCGGGAGCTCTGGCGACCTTGCTCACCTCCAGGAACACAACACTGCTATAGAGCAAGTTGTACTGTTATTATGGCTGTGGTCTTCTGCAAGGCGGAGGTACTTCCCCAGTTGGGCTGCTCCACATTCGGATGACAGTTCGCTGCGCCCTACCTCACCAACTATTAGATAATTGCTGACCTTATACTCCTGCCGCATGGTATCAGCAGTGAGCGCATAGCTCTCCGCCGTCTTCTGCATCATGATGGCATGCGCCCGGCCGCTCAGATGGTTCTCGAAGCTCCTGCCGTCCCACATGCTCTTGTGGCATATATGGCACCGGAGCAGCTGAGCATCGATGTCATCATAGCGAGTCTTCGGAGTGTCCTTCTTGGAGTCTTCGTCTTTGTTGTCAGATTGGTCTTCCTTGTCTTGGTTGCTGTTAAACTTGCTTGTTAGAAGACTGAAGTTGGTATTAGCTGTTGCTCAGAGAAACTGGATGTTTCTAATGTGACGCTTGGGTTTGGATAACTTTGCAATACTATTGGAAAGTTATTTACGATTTGATTGGTGGTTCCCAAAATACCACATTACTGAGACACATTAAAAGGAGCAAAGTTACCACATTTCTGGAATGCTTTTCTGAATTTTACAGGAGCAGGAAGTCTAATAATTGAGGCAGTTACACTTCTTGTTAGTTAATGATCAAACAGTTTAAAAAGTGCTTATAACCGGGGGTTTAAATCTATTTATACATCCTCCTTTTTTGATCGGATTTAGTTTTTCATGAATCTCATAAACCTGTTCATTTATAAACATTTGTTATATTGTTAAAAAAATCTAAGAAATACAGTCAAGTTGTGTTTCTTCCTGTCTGTTTTCTTCCTTAGGACCTAATAAGATGAAGCAATCCATTAACCATGATGTCTTAAGAATATGATATTTTGGGAGCAAGCAATCATAATGATGAAATCCTTCGGGAATAGGATTGGAAATGGTATGATCATTGCAGTGAAGAATAAATTGACTTCAATCATCAAAAGATTTCATGTAAAATAGATACACCCAAAACAAAACAAACATGTAGGGAAGAGTGAATTGTCTGCTAAGTTTTTTTGTATTTTCTGGTGTCTTCGAGAAATGAGTGTTCCGTTGAACCGATTGTGGCACGGAACACTAAAGTGAAGACGCAAGAAAAATGTGGCTCAGAACAGAACCACACAGACAGATCAGTCTGTCCGCGGTGAAGACGTGATGATAGACTGTGTCCGATCTCCGTTGAAGATGTCTAGAAATTTGTGTCCTCCGGAAGAGGTTTCAGAGTGTCTTTACGCCAATTAGGCTAATCAGGTACATACAGCAGCATACTGCCAAGGAGTACTTAGAAGTGCGGTGTGACACCGGAAGGAAGCTTACCTCTCCTTAACAGGTTTAGCCTTGGAATCGGCTTCCTTTTTCGGGGAGTTCTTGTTCTGGTGGCGCCCATCATTGGGCCTGAACGGCTTACGATTGACGTTGATACGCTCACCCGTGCGATTGTTGTAATTCCCCGTACGCCGGAAATTACCCTGATTGCCCATCTAGGGGAGTACAAGTAATTGTTAGTGCCAAGGTACGCCCATAAGGCTAAGAGGCTGAAAATTAAACTGACATATAAGTTTTGTTTTCAGAAGTGTGAAATGACATCTCGCCACAAGAAATCAATTCTGTACAGCACACATGCATGATGAAATTTATCATTGAAATTGGAAAATCCATTAAAGAAACCGTGTCTTAACATGGGACATTATTAAACTTACTCGATTAGGTCCACCATAACCTCTGTCATACCGGCCCATGTCGCCCCCAAAGTCCCGCCTGATTGGCATGTCTAGCAGAGACGGGACAGGGTTCTGGCGGGGTTGGAGCAGGTTGATGATGTTGCTAGCTAGAGCCAGCGTGGCTTCCGTAGGGACCCCGGAGAGCGGTAGGAGGTTAGGCAGGCCTCCGCTCGGCCCGCCGCCTTGCCACGGCGACAAGCCGGAGCGCCCGAAGTTCTTCCGGTCATTATGACCGAAATCCATGCGGCGTCCGCCCCCTTGAGGTCTTCGGTTGGCCATCTTCAATCTGAATCGGTAATTACAGGTCAACGCTCGCGCTCCGAAAAAAACGGAATAGGTTATGTCGGTAATGCGCAGTAGTGGAATCAACAATCAATAGGCACTTATGATGGGTGCTATTATTTGAGTAGGTATTAAAGCATTTTATTAAAATGCTCAGGCTATAAGATATGAATAAAGGAATATTGATCGATGCGTTCGAGTTGGATAACGGTTTTAAAAAGTATTATTTACTGCTCTGAATGTAGTGGTGTTATGAAGCTACTTTTAAAAATACGCTTTTGTAAACACTGTACATAAAAATTGCGTAGGTAGATTTTTCACAATAATCAAATAGCGTTAAAACACTTGACCTAGTAGTTATGAAGACTGTAGGCCGTATATTAAAACAATACTTACTTACTTGGCTACAAAAACCACTGACGTCAATTGAACTAAGTTGAAACAATATCAATCACTTTGTAAATAAACGAAGCAGACGATAAGACAGCCGCAAATTGTTAGACAAAATGGCAGACGCACTAGACGCAGAGGCACGGAAGAAAGATGAAATGAAGATGACAAATGGCGGGCCGGCGTAACCGGTGTGGTGTGGTGTCTATAATTCAGTGTTGTCAGTATAAAAAATGCTTTTATTTCGTTCGGAAATTATTTTTTCATGGGGAAATAACGAAACTTTGTGAATAGAACATGGACCTATGATCACATGATACTCAACACAAGCTATGGTAATAAAACTAATAAATAATGATACCACGTGCGAGCGAGCTGGTAGCATACAAACCTCGATAAGTATGACAGAAAGAGAAATATCATTCGTTGTCTTTCTCATAGTTCTACTTTTTTTCATTTGCCACAACTGATTTAGTATGAAGTTGTGGCACATAAACCATTACCCGTCCAAATTGAGTAGGTTGTTTATGGCAAGTCATCAGCCATGTTAAGACCAGTTCTTAATTTAGCTGCATATGAGCTTTTCCGTCCTTCGCTGTGGCAATGGCAACACGTATAGTCTGTCCGAATAGAAGAGCTGACTCTCAACTTTTGAACAAAGAAAGGGTTGTTGTTGTTGATTTACTTACTACTTATTTAGTTTGTTTATCAAAAAACGAAATGTAAGAAGTCCCATTCAATAATACTTGCGCGTGAATTTGACAATGGAGTGATTATTGGAAGCGATTCACGGAGGACCATGGGAGAATATATTTGTAACAGAAGGGCTAACAAGTTGAAGAAGATTGATGACCAGACTTACTTACTGCAGCGGATCTGGTTCAGAAGCCAATATTCAATTCATAATTGATCGAGTGATTTATCAACCGCACGTGCTCAAATTAAATACAGGAGGAGGGGTATCAGTGACGGCTGCTGCTTCCATCTTTCGTGACCTCTGCTATTTAACCGGCATACTATCAACGCTGATTTTGAAATTGTTGGTTGGGATAGTACCAACCATGTGTTCCGCATTATAAGCCCATTAATACGGACAAAGTATATGATGTCACTAAGAAATCATTCTAACTGAATAATCTCAAAGAAACATCCACACTCTTGGGTTCAATAGAGTGTCTTTGAAGTTTGATTAGATATCTTGTTAATAAGAATAGTTCTGCTTCGCTAGGCTTACTTGCTGATTATAGAGTTATCAACTCAAGTGACCCAGAGCTGATAATTTAAGTATCTAAGACTGTGTGTGAGTATGATGTCAACTATCTTACCTTAATAATAGTGAGTCTCTCTGCCTGGCTGTCCATGCACCTTGTCGCCTCGGTGGAGTCGAATGCTCCTCCTAAGGGTTTTAATGTATTTATGAATCAACTGCTTTGACTCTCTAAGTATCCAACCATACTCTTTACACATAAGTAACACATCAACATATTTAGAACCTTTTGGTATGCTATTTAATGTCATCAACCTTTGTCCCCTAAGGACACTTTCATTTGTCGTACTCCACGAGTACGACCTTTCTCTTATCTGACGTACTCCGCGAGTACTTCCTTTATATACCTCGTTCCACAGAACCAGGTCTGTCCCAGCTGGGCCCTTTTGTTCCAAGACCCGAGGTCCGGATCTAAAACCCGCGAACCCTGTCTCAGAGAACGAGGACTGTCCCTGCTGGGCCCTTTTATACACCTTGCTAATAGAATTGGCCAAGACTACACGCACCGGTTGTTCATTTAATATAAATGGATGTTTGGCTCGCAAGCCTTGAGACCAGTAAATAGCATAGCATTATAATTCGCGTATAAGCGTATCAGATCAGCGAGATGGAAACAGATTGCCCTGATCAGCTCATGGAGTTTCGCCGAGCAATCCATCTTCCAATCTCTCTCTTTTAAACATAAAGAAATTGTTGATATTATTATTGATACTTATTCTAGATACTTAGCTTTTGACTGGTGGCAGGACAAGCCGAAAGATATTCACAATAAAATTAACACAATAAATGCATCTACAAATGCAGCTTCAGGTTCCCGTAAGCAGATTTGAAGACAAAAGAACGTTAGAAGAAAAATGCAAGCTCACCATAGATAAAATTGTGTTTCTCTACATCCGGTATAATGTTGCCGTGTAATTGTTATAGGGCTAGTTCTCGCGACCCTATTCGCGACACACCCGCCTCGCGGATGTTAGTTGATATTGGTCATCAAATCGCGAGTCCATTCATGGATTTTTTCCAGAGCTCGGACTGCAGCGGCTCGATGTTGTTTTTCGTTAATGGATGGACTGCGCAATTCTTCATTGCTTGGTACATCATTTTCGGAATCATACAGATCGTTTATTATGCTTGTATTGTCTAGCTTCTCTCTCGTGTCTTGCGTTAAGTCGTATTTTTCATTCACATTATTATCGTCTTCATTTATTTGACTATGATTTGGCTCTAACGAATTGTTTGTTCCTAAATCCATAACTTCTATGGATGGTGTTTGATCCAAACTACTATCCTTTAAGTACGTGTCCTCGACTTCATTTCGACAGAACATCTCTTCATTTAAATTTTTGGTTTCCACCTCCAACGGGTAGAGGTGTGAAATGGAACGTGTAAATATATTGTCACCAACCTTTACTTTGGCTACTCTACATAAGTTGTCACGTCCCATTATTAGTTCTACTATTTTTCCTACCTTCCAACCCTCACGGTTCTTTGTCTCTCCTTTTATTTGTACTACATCACCGATTTCAGGAACTTCATGAATTCTCACCCTAGCTTGCTTAGGTGAGTTTCTATACCTTTCTCTTAGACTGAGCAGGTACTGGTTAATGAACATCTCTTTATATTCATTCATAATACGGTTTCCTTTCTTCCATCCTTTAACAAGTTGCTCCTTAATCGTTGAACCAGAAATTGGTAGGTAGTCCATGAGTACTTGGACGTTCAAGCATCTTCCTGGTGTCAAAAAATCGGCTGGTTTCAGTACGTGGTCTATCTCCACTCCCACATATGTGAGTGGACGAGTGTTAACTACAGCCTCGACTTCCTTGATGATGGTTGAAAGCTGATTCTCACCTAACATGTGTTTTTGAAGTGTTCTTTTTAAACAGTGTTTCACGACGGCAACAAGTCGTTCATACACACCCCCATGCCAGGGTGCTAATTGAGGTATAAACTTCCACTTTATCTTCTCTGTCAACGCTCCTTCTTCTGATGTCACTTCAGCCAGTAGTCTAAACTGAGGTGCATTGTCAGTGAGTACAAGTGATGGAGTTCCTCTAGTGGCAATGAAGCGTCTAAACGCCATGAGGCATTCGTCCGTGGTCAGATCTTTGACTACCTCCAGATGTATAGCTCGTACTACAAGGCATGTGAAAAGACAAATCCATCTCTTTTTCAACCCGTTTTCAGTTCTTATTGTCATTGGACCGAAGTAATCTGCCCCTACGTACGTAAAAGCTGCAGTATACCTTACTCTCTCTACCGGGAGAGCAGGAGTCTTGGGTAGTTCGTATGGACCTCCTCCATGTTTCACACATCTTGCACATTTGCTCAGGATTCTCTGTATTTGTGCTCTTCCTTGAGGAATCCAAAACTTCTGTCGCACGAGACTTAAAGTGTGAGGTACTCCTACGTGAAGATTTTTCTCATGTATTTCTTTGACGATCTTCTCAGTCAGTTCACTGTTCCTGGGTAAGAGTATAGGATATATGGCGTCGTACGGTAGATCTGAATTTTTAAGTCTTCCTTCACATCTTAACATTCCATTTGTATCAAGAAATAAGCTTAAGTTCTTAGATAAATGCGTTATCTTTCCTTTGTATTCCTCTGGAAATGATATTTTCTGTAGTTCTTTTATTTCCAGTGATTGTGAATCTGGTGGTGTTACTGTTGATAATTCTGTGTTTGACACACCCTCCCCCGTCAGAAGAGAAACAACTCTTGATGGACCCTTAGGCCAATGTTTCGGATCTTGCCTTAAGAAATCGGGTCCAGTCAACCACCTATTTCTCTCCTCGTCTGAGGTAGTCGGACGTGTGGCTACATCTGCAGGATTAAGACCAGACGGCACGTGTCTCACAACCAGATTCTTGTTCCGTTTTATCTCTTCCAGTCTTTTGGATACAAATGGTTCAAGCAATTTCTCAGAATGATACCAATCAATTACTATTTGACTGTCCGTCCACAGTATCATTGATGTTACATCCAGTTGTAAATATTTGAGTACGTATTTAATAAGACGACTTCCAATCAGCACTCCTAATAACTCCAAACGCGGTATCTTTAGGTTCTCTTGATCCTTAATAGGAACCAAACGCGATTTACCCATTAAGAAGTTGACTGAGTCTCTCTGTACCAGGTAAACCACAGCTGAGTAAGAAACTGTCGACGAATCGGTGAAACAATGTATTTGTATTTCCTTTTCATTGGGTACAGTAATGTTTCTTGGCAAACATATGGTCTCTACTAGTCTTAGTTCTTTTAGGATAGTCTGCCACCTTTGAAGTAAATGTTCAGGTAACACAGTGTCCCATTTGAGTTGTTCTTTCCATAGTTGTTGTAGTAACAATTTTGCTGGTAGTACGATAGGTGCGCTAAATCCACAAGGATCGTATATCGCTGCTATGGTTCTTAGAACTCCTCTCTTAGTATTAGCATTGTTCTCGTTAATTTTACTTCTAAGCTGTAAGACATCAGTTTGTACATTCCAATTTAGCCCAAGTGTTTTCACAATTGGTTCTTTAACCCTGTCAGGTACTTGTTCTATAAACTCTTTAGAGTTAGAGCTCCATTCTCTTAGGTTCATTGAAATTTCAGCGAAAACATTTTTTCCTTCTCTATATAGATTTAAGGCTTCTTGAGCAGATTCTACTCCTGTGAGAACGTTATCTACGTATATGTCATTAGCTAGTTGTTTAGCATAGATTCCATTTGACTTTTGCAGGTGGTGTCTAACCGTAGCATTCAAAAGAAACGGACTGCATATTATACCGAACGGAACACGTGTAAATCTATATTGCAACAGATTATCATCGGTTATAGGTTTACTTGTATCTTTTAACCAAATAAATCTTGTAACGTCTCTGTCGTTTTCATTCAGAGCAATCTGTAAAAATGCCTTTTCCACGTCCGCTGTTATTCCTATGGCATGACATCTGAATTTTATGAGTAATCCTGTCAAATCTTCCAACATCATTGGACCACAGTATAAACATTCATTTAAGCTTTTGGTATCTTTTGTACATGCTGATGCATCATAAACAATTCTGAGAGATTTGCCTGGTGTTATGACTGGATGATGAGCAAGGAAATGTATAGGATGATCCTTCTTGATACCTTCAGGTACCACTTCAATGACCCCCTTTTGAAGTTGATCCTTCAGTGTCTGGTCATAGGTTGACAAAGTTTCCAAATTTAATCTCTTCATCAGTCCAACTAAACGTCCGTACGCTAAACCATAGTTGGTAGGTAAATCGGGTGGATACTCCCTCCAAGGCCAACTAACATGATATCGCCCTTCCTTGAATGAGGTGTTTTCATTAAAGTGGGTAACGGCTTCTTCTTCTCTTTTGGTATTCGGAGAGTCCGTAATTCCAATGGATTCTAGATCCCATAGGATTTTCATAGAAGATTTATCTAACGGCAAGTCAGGTTCATTCAATTTGGTCTCATATGACGCTTGAAAGTAAGTGAGTGCTGACAATTTCTCTATATAGTCATTCTTAGTCCTGCCAGAAAGAATCCATCCTAAGTCGGAATTTACCAGATATAAATTCTCTCTTATCTCCACCTTTTCTTCTACCATAATTGAATGGTAGTAATCGTTGCCAATCAGAATATCTACTCGGTCCGAAAGAGATCCATCATCAGCCAATAAATAGTCTTGCCGAGATTCCCACTCATCAAGTTCCCTATTGTGAGACGGAATTCCGTTTGTAATGGTAGGTACAACGTTTGCATATATGACCTTTTGCTTATTGAACCTCGACCGAATGTGGAGCTTCACTATCGAACTATCTATCTCTTGAGGCTTTTCAGATCCAAACGTGAATACCGTGAGATGACTGTTTTCTTCTGTCTCCAATTCAAGGTGTTTGGCAACCTCTTGTGTAACATAGCTTCTCATGCTACCGGAATCTAACAGTACACGACATTTCATTGTAGTGTTATTAAATCCTCTGACATTGACAACAGCCGTTTGTAGTATCGTAGATTCTTTCCCGTGAGCGTGTAAGGTGCTGGTAGACTCCTTCTTGGGAGCGTGTGGAGTATAGGGCACCCTCTTAGGACAAAGTGCACTGTCATGCAAACCCCTTGCACCACAATGGTAACATGCTTTTCCTTTATACTTACAGACATTCACTGTGTGACCTATCTGAAGGCAATTAAAACAACGGTTCCACAATTTTGCCTTCCTTTGCGCCACAGTTTTGCTATCTGTGCACTTGTCGTTGAAATGATTGCCTTGGCAAAATATACAGCAGATTCTTCTTCTTTTCTGGCTGGGTCCTAGTCCGTTCTGTTCTTCCCTGAAGTTATGAAATCTCTTAGTACTTTGAGTATTGTTGAAGGCGGTTACATTTGGTTTGAATCGTTTATTGGGTGTCTTCGTAGTATTCATAGTTCTTGGATTTTGAGTTCTCAGTCTCCTTTTAGTTCGTTCTTCCTTTACGTGAAGTGTCTCAGTAGTGTAACTAGGGTCTTCCTTAATCGACTTATCAAAAGTTCTTTTTGCATCTTCCCTAGCTGACAGTACGACATGAAGTTGTTTTCTGATTTCATCAACTGTTTCATTGCTCATTTTTAATTTCAACTCATATATGATTTCCTCTGGGAATTTTTCCATGATTACGAATCTAAGGTGATTATTTTCAATATTTTCTCCAAGTGAACTTAATACACGAAGATGTCTTTCAATTTCGTCTAATGTTTTCCTACACTCTTCTTGCCTTTCTGCTCTTTTAAGTTTAAAAAGCGTCGAGTAATGCGCATCGATTATCTGCATCCGTTTACCATATCGATCTGTCAGAGTGGTTACGGCAATTTTATAATTGTTGTTGGTGGTCTCAAGACCTTCCAGGATCGTTATAGCCTCTCCTCTCAAAGAAGCCTTTAAATATTGTAATTTATCAACATCTCTTAATTCTCTTTGATCAATGATGGAACAAAATTGATCCCAAAATTGCGTCCATTGAAGCACATTTCCGGAGAAGGTAGGTAGAACTAAGTCAGGTAACTTTCCTCTATTCAATAATCGGCCAGAGCCTGAAGAAGAAGAAGGAACCGCTTTATCCTGGTTTAGCTGTATGCGAGCGTTCAATTCAGCTAACATCTCATCTCCTTCTAGCTGCTCTGTTGTCATATCGGAGATCTCATCCGCATTAGGATTATCGGAAATGTTGAAATATTGATACAACTCGTTACTGAATCGATTAAGTATCGCTTGAAGTTTTGAAGCCAAAATCTTCGCTTGTCCTTCATCTTCAGAAGACCACAACTTTGAAGCGCAAAGAACACGAGAGCTGCTTGACAAGCTTTTAATATTTGCTATAAACTTAGCGAGTCTATCCAAATATATGTCTTCCATTGTAGGGTATGTATAGGTGTAAACCTAAAATTGGTATAAGTACTCTGTAGTTCCGCTTTTATCATTCATTTTCATCATAGTAAGTACTATTTAAGTTCACTCTGGATGAATCACGTTCACTTCCAGAATACACTCAAACAATATCCTTACTACTTTACAGTAAACATTGTGACACATTTCGGACAATACTAGTCTGTCTTGTTATAAAGCATTAAATTTATCATCAAGTGATCTCTTGTTCCAACAAATCATACGATAAACAACTTAAATAAGTCTTGTACATTGCCCAAACGGACTAGTCATCATGACTCTCATTTACTGGACGTGGCCATAGCACTGCTATGCACATTTCTCATTTACTTGGCTTGGCCATGGCACTGCCATGCACCTTTCTCATTTACTTGACTTGGCCATGGCACTGCCATGCACCCTTTCCATTTACTTGACTTGGCCATGGCACTGCCATGCACCCTTTCATTTTATTTACTTGTATAGAACCACAAGAAAGATTACTTGATTTATCACTCTTAATGTCACACAGTAAGTAGGTATGTACTATCGAAAAGTTGATTAAATCAAAACATATCTGATGTCAATATTTGTTACTAAATATAGTGGTGGTATGACTTGCCCTTAATGACCGTCGGCTTCACCTTAATATGGTATGCAAATGTGGAATACTTCCTTATTATATTGCCTTGCATGTATGTAAAATATGTAAAATATTATTCCTTCCGTAAGGAAATATGAAAATCAAAGTTACTGCCCCTTAACTATTCCTCCTTTCGCATTAATATACAAAGAAAGAATGTTATGCCCTTTGTAAATTATATTGTTAAACTAATACTTTGAAGCCAATGTAAATAATCTATTTCCAGTATAAATTTCAGTTAAACCGCGATGAACAAACATAAATTTATAAACAAATCAATTGTAAGTGATATCACTACTTGAAAATGTGATTAATTTTATGCGGTTAATAGCATTCTGATGCATTGTGAATGCATTAAAAGAATAACACTTCAATAAGATTTTGCTTCCCTATATATCATGGCATAAATGGATAATTACATTGCTACATACCCCTTAAGTAATTTCTGGTACTGGCATTCACTGAATACCACTTTCCTTGTTTATTTGTTGATGATTCTATTAATAAATAATGGTTATGGTTAATTTTCCAATTGGAAATAGTAATGTATGTCTAAGTGATACTTGTCACTTTATAATTACGGTTTTTACAGAAAATTACGTGTAATGTTACTCAAAATCATTAAAGTTATCGTATTACGTATACTACTCCAATAGTATGACTAATTCAACACAGTATTTACACATTATTTCGTAAAAATGCGAGTCTTATTTTGCCGGTAAAATAATTTGTCGTTATCGTTGAATTTCATGCAATTACGTTCTAAACACAGCATAAATAACATGAACACTCTCTCACCTGGTGATCTAAATTAAATTTCCTTATTTCAATTCGTCCTTTAATACTTTATGGAATTTCTTGCAGAAACTTTTATCGTAGGTATTACACCGATGTCATTGAATGTCAACAGACGCCATCTTAGTTGCTCTAATTTTCTTTCGTCATGTCGTGCTTGACTGTAGAAATAACGCAAATTGTATTCGGAATGCTTGAACGTTGAATTTTAAGTAAAAATATCTAAATTAGTTCATAAAATGAATTTTCCGACTAGCAACCAAATCATACAAAAGTGAAAACCTAATAGGTAACAAACAAGTACTGAATTGGTTTCCGATTGTGACAATCGGTAATCAATTCCAATCATTTATGTTTTCTTCATTTCAATAAGAAGAAAGGAAATATTATTTTGTCATTCAGTATAATTCTCAAAGTGTATAATTAACGAATAAAAATTCTTTGTTAAAACAAATATTGTTCCCGATAGGTACGCTAACGCCATCTATGATCGAACGGTTAAACTTATCTCTGCTACATTTTGTATTGAGTAGCTGAACTATTTGAAGGTTGATAATTTTACTCTTAGTCTAGTGAAATTGCATTCCACACACAAACCAGTGCTCATTTTAACAACACCTTTACCATTTCTTATATTTAAGGGTTACACAAATAAGTGAACATTACCTTATTTTATTATGAATTATTTTCTTATGAGCATGTTTATTTTTACTGCGCAGTTTCCCTATTCAACCACAGATGTCGTCAACATATAAATTATAAGATAGTTGACACACACAAAACACACTCTCATTATGCTCTTGTTGGTCAATATTAAATCCCAGCTATTCTACACCAAATTTGTTCCGCATTATAAGCCCATTAATACGGACAAAGTATATGATGTCACTAAGAAATCATTCTAACTGAATAATCTCAAAGAAACATCCACACTCTTGGGTTCAATAGAGTGTCTTTGAAGTTTGATTAGATATCTTGTTAATAAGAATAGTTCTGCTTCGCTAGGCTTACTTGCTGATTATAGAGTTATCAACTCAAGTGACCCAGAGCTGATAATTTAAGTATCTAAGACTGTGTGTGAGTATGATGTCAACTATCTTACCTTAATAATAGTGAGTCTCTCTGCCTGGCTGTCCATGCACCTTGTCGCCTCGGTGGAGTCGAATGCTCCTCCTAAGGGTTTTAATGTATTTATGAATCAACTGCTTTGACTCTCTAAGTATCCAACCATACTCTTTACACATAAGTAACACATCAACATATTTAGAACCTTTTGGTATGCTATTTAATGTCATCAACCTTTGTCCCCTAAGGACACTTTCATTTGTCGTACTCCACGAGTACGACCTTTCTCTTATCTGACGTACTCCGCGAGTACTTCCTTTATATACCTCGTTCCACAGAACCAGGTCTGTCCCAGCTGGGCCCTTTTGTTCCAAGACCCGAGGTCCGGATCTAAAACCCGCGAACCCTGTCTCAGAGAACGAGGACTGTCCCTGCTGGGCCCTTTTATACACCTTGCTAATAGAATTGGCCAAGACTACACGCACCGGTTGTTCATTTAATATAAATGGATGTTTGGCTCGCAAGCCTTGAGACCAGTAAATAGCATAGCATTATAATTCGCGTATAAGCGTATCAGATCAGCGAGATGGAAACAGATTGCCCTGATCAGCTCATGGAGTTTCGCCGAGCAATCCATCTTCCAATCTCTCTCTTTTAAACATAAAGAAATTGTTGATATTATTATTGATACTTATTCTAGATACTTAGCTTTTGACTGGTGGCAGGACAAGCCGAAAGATATTCACAATAAAATTAACACAATAAATGCATCTACAAATGCAGCTTCAGGTTCCCGTAAGCAGATTTGAAGACAAAAGAACGTTAGAAGAAAAATGCAAGCTCACCATAGATAAAATTGTGTTTCTCTACATCCGGTATAATGTTGCCGTGTAATTGTTATAGGGCTAGTTCTCGCGACCCTATTCGCGACACCATGGTCAGGTGTATTCAATATCATCAGGAGGGATGAAACGAGAAGCTATATGAGCCATCGGATCTGGTTCTTGTTGTAATGAGGTGTGTGTACACTGGTGATGGAACACACTGGCCATACGGAGTTCTATATTTGACTTCCAATCGTCTGCGCATGACGGGCAGAATGTAAGAGTTAATGACATATCTGCTAACATCAGATATGCCATTCCGGTTGATAGCTTTCTACAAGATGGTTTTGTACTAAATAATATTTAATGTTTTTTACTCGTGTGTTCTCCCGAATAAATAGTTACTGCCACAGCCCGTCTGTTTTTATTAACAATAACAGTTCTTTGTATGTACGGCTATGTGGATCAATGTGAAAAAATGAAAATGAAAAATGTTTTTATTTCATAAGCTTTGTTCTGTTACAAAGGTCCGTTGGGGCTACCTAGTATATATAGTATATAGCAGATATACTTGTGTCAGGTAGTCCCGCTCTTCCATCGATACATGTTGCATTATTTGTAATCTTATTGTAATATCTCGCTTATTTGTTTTGTTTTGCGCCATATGTCTTCGGTCTAATCTCTTTTGGTTGACTACCTAGGCTTTGCCTAGTGCAGGAGTCAAGAATACTTTAATTCGAAAATGTTAGTTATAAGTACAGAACCCAGTAGTTTTAAGTTATTTTTGCCTAATATGTTTGTATTTAACTGTACTTTTTGCAATAAAAATTTACTTACTTATTTACTTACTTACTATATAAAAATACGAAATATTTAACTTAATTTTAATACCTATTGTATTTGTTTTGTATATTTCAAATACCTATCTATTTAGTTATTACTAACTACTTTCTTGTAGATTCGACCAACAGTGTGTGTGTGTGTGTGTGTGTGTGTGTGTGTGTGTGTGTGTGTGTGTGTATGTGTGTGTGTGTGTGTGTGTGGGTGTGCGTGTGGGTCTGCGTGTGCGCGTTTGCGTGTGCGTGTGCGCGTGTGCGCGCGTGTGTATGTGTATGTGTGTGTGTTTTGCGCAATTGCATTGCAT
The DNA here is from genome assembly GCA_947578815.1 of Epinotia ramella. Lineage (NCBI taxonomy): Eukaryota > Metazoa > Arthropoda > Insecta > Lepidoptera > Tortricidae > Epinotia > Epinotia ramella. The sequence continues at coordinate 4,014,236 of OX388221.1, forward strand.
ACATATTTATCTTCCCATTTACTGCATTATACACGTGTGCGGATTGCGCCTTGTAGTAAGTACGACCAATATGAATAAGGAACAAGCTAAAGAATTTGTCGAGAATTACCATTAAAATTGCAATGCGAGATAATTATGTATCCGGTGAATACATAAGTTTAATTATTGTTATGGTCGTACTACACTTGGGAATGCGTGTTCGCGTTGCGTCGTTGCCTCTCTTTCATTTGCCGTAGGAAGAAAAAGATGCAGCACGAATATTTGGGCAAATACCGCCATAAATACATTTTATCATCAAGTAATATAGTTTCTGAACGAAACAAAGTGCAATCCTTTATACGCTAATGACAAGCTCAAATATTATTATAATGTATACCGTAATAATACGAATATTTAATCCCTTTTGATAGGCATATTATATTTTGAATTACCTAACTGGTTTTTAATATAGATAAGATCCATGATTTCCATTAGCTTCCATGATTTAACTTGACGTTGATTTGACAAATTCTCACATGGCCCACATTAATAAACGTAAAACGAAACATTATAACCTCACTTTTATCACGCAGCAGCACAGCACAGCACAGCGTTGATAAAACGCGTGATTTTATTTTTACAGGAAAAATGTGGTAAATTAAGAAAGAGATACATAAAATAAGTAAAAATGGTGCGTGCTATTCTTAGTACTTTAGTATCTTATAGTATTCTATCTGACGTGATAAGTTAACGTTTATTTTTATTACAGAGTAAGTTGTATGCTCTTTACGAACATAGTGCGGGCTTCGCGCTTTTCCAAGTCGCGGAGTTCGAGGAGCTGGCAGCCTTCCTGCCGCAAGTTGAGGAGTCTGTGACGGATCTGCAGCGGTTCAACTCTGTGGTCACGCTCATCGGGTTCAAGCCCTTCAAGTCAGCTATTACCGCTTTGGAAAATATCAATGCGGTGTCTGAAGGTTAGCCGACATTTTGTATTTGGCTTGGTTTATATTTCGGATATTTCACCGTGTGCCCTCTATGACAGGGATTTATAGCGATAAATGATTTTGCCTTATTTTATGTGGGAAGACAATGTTTATTTATATTTTCCTTGTTAAAGTAAACACATGTGTTTGCAACACCACATTGAATCACATGCCTGCTGAGGTTACTTTTACTGTAGTGTGTGCCTTGAAGCATTTCAATTAGTGCCCTAGCTGTATTTGTGATTTAAAATTGGTTGTGTGTGCGTAATATAGGGTACACGAAATGTCATCTCACTCATATTTGGAGTAGCCCTAGGAAAGTACATCCACCTTACAGAAGACAGCATACATAATAACACCACTATTTACTCGGTAGATGTCGGCTGTAAAGTATCCCCACAGTGGTGGCCACTCACAAGCCAGACAAGAGAAAGCCACCAGCTGCTGCGTAGAACCTCTAAAAAAAAAACTCATGTGGTTTGTATTCTCAGAGCTCAAACTTGTGACCTCCCAGGAGTCTCATGCTTCTATAGCAGGGGTTCTCAAACTTTTGTTAGGCATGGACAACTTTCGGAATTTCAAAAATACCACGGACCTCTTGAAAAAAGATTAAAAAAAAAAAACGTTACATGTATTTTATACCTAAGTACCTACGTTAAGAGTGCACGCAGTAGCTGTGGACCAGGGATGCCGCGGATGCGATTTTTTTGACATCCGCGGATGCGGATTTTGTGGCCGAGCACTCAAAACCGTAAATAAACAAAGTCCATTTTATGATATCACGCAATCAAAGTTTGATACTAAATTACAATCGTTGCGAACAAATCAAAAACGCGTCTGCTCTTGGTCACAGAAACGACAAGAAGTGTTTTTACTAAATGGCGAAAATATCTAAAACTCGCGCAGTAAGCACCGTTTGGGCTTTTTTCTTGAATCTCTTGTGAATTACGCTACATCTGCATCCGCAAAAAATCCGCATCTATTTTAGCGGATGCGGATGCAGATGTTGAAATTTGTGCGGAGCTTCCGTGGTTGCGGATGCGGATGCGAATGTCTGCAACATCCCTGCTGTGGACCCCCAGCAATCATGTCACGGACCCCTAAGGGGTCCATGGACCACACTTTAAGAAACCCTGTTCTATAGATTTAGATTTATTTATTTCACAACTAGCTTCTGCCCGCGACTCCGTCCGCGTGGAATTCGTTTATATCGCAGCTCCATACAAACTTCAACCCCCCATTTCATCCCCTTAGGGGGTGATTTCCAGGACCAATTTTCCAAATTTCATCGCAATACCAAATTTCATCGCAATCGGTACAGCGGTTTAAGCGTGAAGAGGTAACAGACAGACAGACAGACAGACACACTTTCGCATTTATAATATTAGTATGGATATACAATTACAATATAAATTAAAGCTAGCTTAATCTATATGAATTTATATTATGATCGTCAAAGAGAATAAGAATTGTAATAAAATGTCAAGTTGCATTTGGTTTAAATTATAGTCACAATTAATTAATAGGCAAAAGTAAATAAATGACTATGATATCACATAAAGAGCGTCAGATTACAAACTATACTTAAACGAAAAGTTCAAAATATACAAATAACGATATAGTTTACAATGTCAAAAACAGTGATATTATTAATGTTTAATGTCCATAAATTCCTTTACTGAATATAATGCGTTTTTCAATAAAAAGTTTCTCAGTTGGCGTTCGAATGTTTCGTCAGATGACTCTGTTCGCAATGCGGCGGGTAGTCGTTCGTAATAGGTTGGGCCTATCACTCGAGGATTCCTACATGAAAGTGCCATGCGACGCGGGACCGTTCTGAGTCTCCCTGTTGATCGGAGCTGTTTGCCCGTGACCTCAACACGCTTGAACATTGGCAGATTCTTTCTCACGAACATCAACACTTCATATATGTACAGTGAGTAGTGCGTCATGAGGCTGTTACTTTCAAAAATGCTGTGCTGGATGTGTGTGCTGTGTATAGGCTACGGTGTCTGCTTCCCTTCAGGCAGTGTTATAAAAATACCGGCCAAGTGCGATATATAATGAACTTAACATATAATTCTCATTCCTAGGTATCATATCTGAAGACCTAAACTTGTTCCTGGAAGGAGCCCTGCCGAAGCGCAAGAAACGCTCAAAATGCACGCTCGGCGTCGCAGATGCCAAGCTCGGAGCCGCGATCAGCGAGGCCTTGGAGATACCATGCTCCCATGTAGGGGCTGTTCCGGAAATCCTTAGAGGTAAGATAACTGTGTTTATTTTGTACAGATATGGTTAAGTGGTGTTATTAAGTGGCGATTTTAGAAAGCACAAATTGCTGCCCTGAATTTGGAAAAGTGGCACCCAATTATGCACTGTAGTAATTAGTATTATCAAACCGCTTGGGGCTGTAAAATGTGAGAACAGGACACTTCTGTTGCACTCAGTCGTACCAATCATGGCAGGGAAATGCAACAGAGTTTTCCTTCCCTCATTTTATGACCTTTAGATGAAAAGTGAATGCCGGCTGGGGTGTTTGCGTACTGCATGCATGGAAGCATGTCGAGAAATAATTTTTCCCCCCCTTTTATCTCCCTCATTCTGGTTTTCTGAATTTTCTATAAAAACGATATGACTAAGGAGTTTATTCTTCAGAGACCAAATCATCGTCGATAAATTGCCTACAAAACGATACTACATTTTATAGTGGTAAGATTAATATATTTCTATATACATATAGCCATCAACATGTTATGATATTGTAAAAACAGGCACACTTTTTTCTTTCTTGCATCATTTATAGGAAAACGACAAGAGTGGTGATAAAATAGGCTAAAGAAGTTGAATACCTCATACATTTAGCTACAAAATGACACTTATTTCATAGTCGTAGAGGCATTACTTCCAGAGTTACAGCTCACCGCGTCTGACTCAAGTACTCTAAATAAATGATAATTATGATACGATATAAAAGTAGTATCGTTTTGTAGGCAATTTATCGACGATTATTTGGTCTCTGGACTCTCTGGAGAGTAAACTCCTTAGTCGTATCGTTTTTATAGAAAATTCAGAAAACCAGAATGAGGGAGTTAAAAGGGGGGAAAAAATATTTTTTCGACGTGCTTCCATATCGACATTGAAGCAAATATATGACAGCTACATTCATGCCAAGTTTCATGCTTTCTTCAGGATGGGACCGTATTTTAAGTTATTATATATGTAGTTATTTAGTGTCTATGTAAAATGTTTTTAAGTGTTTTCAAATCGTGGCTGTACACCGATGGGTCTTTGCCATACGCGCCTCGCGTCAAATTCAACAAAATGGACAACTGACGTGTTGCAGTTTTTATTACGATTTGTTTCCTCGCAAATGTGATGAAAAACTGTACAACAAATGTACTATTGCAGGCATCCGCCACCACTTCCATGCCCTCATCAAGGGGCTCACCCTGAAGGCATGCAGCGTGGCACAACTCGGTCTGGGGCACTCTTACTCGCGCGCGCGCGTCAAGTTCAACGTGCACCGTGTGGACAACATGATCATCCAGTCCATAGCGCTGCTGGACCAGCTGGACAAGGACGTCAACACCTTCTCTATGAGGATCAGGTGCGTGGCGTTCCATTTTCATCTTCAAAATCTATTTCTAGACAGATTTTGACGCCTTGATAGAAAGAGACATCATGACAGAAAGAGACATTCCAACACCACTAGAGCTATGTATCACCACCACATGCGTCCAGGGCCTGGCCCTGAAGGCATGCAGCGTGGCACAACTCGGTCTGGGGCACTCTTACTCGCGCGCGCGCGTCAAGTTCAACGTGCAACGTGTGGACAACATGATCATCCAGTCCATAGCGCTACTGGACCAGTTGGACAAGGACGTCAACACCTTCTCTATGAGGATCAGGTGGGTGTCGTGACTCCTGAGCCCCTCTGATCTATCTTCTAGGAGGAGTTGGTGTTAAGCTGATTTTCCTCCGGAGGGGCGAGACGAGACGAGGCAAGGCGAGAATTGAAATTCGTATGGCAAATTTTCAATTCTGTCCTCGCGCATCTTCGGTGGAAATAGTGCTATACAAATTTCAATTCTCGTCTCGCCTCGTCTCGCCCCTCCGTTGGAAAATCAGCTTTAGATTGGGACAGATTTTGACATACATATTTATTTTGTAAGAGACTCCTATTCAAAGACAACTTGGATCATTCTTGTTAATATAGGTGACTTGAGTCATTTAGACTGGGACAGATGTTATTTTATATTGAATTAAATGGTTTTTCATTATCTTCTTTATATGAACAGAGATTTTGATGGAAAAGAGACAGGTTATTGAATCTAAAGATAAGATTTAGAAAAAATTGTAAAACGTGTCTCAAGGCAGCAAAATTATATTGTAAATTGTGGATGGGGCAAGGGGACTATTAAATGAGCGTAGCGAGGGATTCTAAAGTTGAATCTTGAGCGTAACGAGGGATTTACGTGTTTACGTCCAAGTTGAAATAATTTTGCTACTCTCACTTACTGCTTTTCACACCTTTTCGCACCCAGGAACAGTGAAATACCTCATTTTCAGAGCAACAATGACTCTTCTGAATAGCAGGATGAGCGAAGAAAAGTACAACTTTGATCCTTCATTTGAGGGCTACAATTACTCTTTCAATCAATCAATCAATCAAAAAAAATAATTGTATAAGCAAGAGTACAAAATGAGGATGCATAAAAATAAAACCAATCTTACTTTACCATAAAATGGCGTAAGTACAAATGTTTTAGAATATGTCATGCGATACGACACGTAGTTAAAAACAAAAATAAATAAATCAAATAAAAGCAAAGTATAAAAATTTCATGTATTAATAATACTAGTTATAATGAATGTCACATAATAAATTCTCATTCAATTAATAATACTTATTGAATATTATAGATTGCATTTTGTAATGAACTCTTCAATTGAGTAATAACTGTTTTTTATCAGATGGTCGAATAATAATTTCTTAAATAATGTCAATGGTAGAGCCTTGAAGTCATCTGTAAATATATTAAATATTTTTGTTGCCATGTAATGGACATTTTTCCTGCTGAGTGACAGGTTTGCCTTGGGCATGTATAAATTATTTCTATATGCACCTCTTCTAGATTTTGTGGTCATAGTTTTAAAACATGTAGGGGTTTTTTTGACAAAGTTACATATTTCGTATACATACATTGAGGGTAACGTCAATATTCTTTTATTTATAAATAAACTTCTACATTGGTCCAAGTGTCCTGCTCCAGGTAGGGCTCTTAAACACTTTTTTTGTGTCTTAAAAATAACGTTTGCATCCGCTGAATTACCCCTTAGTATAAGACCATATCTCAAAAGAGACGGTACATACCCATGATATGCAGAGAGTGCTGCTGCTTCTGAAACCACATTGTGAATACGATAATAATACTTTTTTCAATAGCAGCTGTGAAAAGACGATTGTTGACGGAAACATACACAAAGCACTGACAGCATTTGATAGACCTATACGAATTTGAGTGTTGAGTGTAGATAACTTGACCTTCCGTTCGTTGCAAGCTTGCTGGATAGTGCCGATGGTGGTTACACTGCTTGTGCGCACATTCTCGTCTCATTTCCACACCAGCGATTGACTAAGTATACAAGTCAAGACAAAACAAAGTAAAATAGACAAGTCCCACTACCCAACGCAGTGGCTTTAATTCAAACAATGATTTCAGTCACTATTTTCAAAGTGGGCACATTACTGCTTTACTAAAACACACGCAGGTTTCCTCAGTAAGCCTGTGTGCACCTAAGTATCGCTACACATACATAAGTACGTATTAAGTCGCTGCCACGAAAGTAGAACCAATATTATATACATCGTCGTCTAGTACCCATAACACAAGCCTTACTGACCTTACTACGCGACTAGGTCGATTTGTGAAATGTGGTGATTGTCCCCTTATATTTATTTATAAGCCAATGCGGGAGCGGCATACACGAAACATGAGATATGACATTAAATCAAACTTTTCTGCCACAGAGAGTGGTACTCCTACCACTTCCCAGAGCTGGTCGCCATCGTGCCAGAGAACTACCTCTACACCAAGTGCACGGAGCACATAAAGGACCGCAAGTCCCTCTCCGAAGCGTCCCTGGAGCCCCTCACTGAGATCCTCGGAGACTCGGAGAAGGCTCAGGCCATCCTGGACGCCTCGAAGATGTCCATGGGAATGGACATATCGCCAGTGGACCTGATCAATATACAGATGTTCGCTGTGAGAGTTGTGAAGCTTAGCGACTACAGGTTTGTTAATATATATTTATACTTTACTAGCTATATGCGTGGCTTCCCCGCGTATTAATCGATAGCAATATTCATAATAAGTTCATTAATTTAGAACACTAACATAGTTGTTAAGATCATTTGTTTACTATGGGCCTAAAGTTGCCTGAAAATAAAGATATCTTATTTTTATTTTTATTAAAAAAAATCAAAATCAAAATAATTTGTTTGCTAGAATACAGTCAAGCGGATTTTGATAAAAAAATAAAATTCGTACAGTGTATTCTGCCTGCGGCTGGGCATGCAAATGCTAAAAGTTAATTTAATTACAATATAAAAAGTTAATATAGTTATTACGAAGATTTTATACATCTCAGGCTTATAATCTAAATATTCTTTCACAGACTAAAATGCATTTTGAGTCAAAAAATAAAATAAATGGTTCTTAAATTATGGCATTTCATATCTTTTTATAGTATCTTAAATATGTATCCGTTTTTGATGTTTCATAAAAACTTGCCGATTGGATTATCGTCTGTCAATCGACATCCATTACGAATGTTTAGTTGAGAAAATATAATCCTACTAATATAATAAAAAGTTTGGATGTTTGTTATTCAACCAAGCTTAAACGGCTCAGCCGATTCGGATAATATTCTGCACGAAGATAGTTTATAGCCTGGATTAAAATATAGGATAGTTTTTATCCCGGGTCCAGCAGACGACTTCGCGGACTGAAACTAGTTAAATATAATTTCCTCAAACAACCTCCTTATGGCGGATCGGTACAACTTATATTACGTCAAACATGGATATAAATAAAATAGACAATCATATCATTTAAAACCGGCCTCTTGAAAACTATTTGAGTTTATCGACAAAATAGTGTCTAGTTTGAGTTAGAAATTATTAGTCCCACTACCCAACGCAATGGCTTTAATTCCAACACTGATTTCAGTCACATATTTAAAGTGGGCATATTAGTGCTTTACTAAAACACACGCAGGTTTCCTCAGTAAATTTGTGTGCACCTAAGTATTGCTACATACGTATATTGACATAGAATATTTACTTGTGGACAAATAAATGATAATAACATAAATATTGGTGAGTCAATCTTACACAAATCGATCTAGGCCCAAAATAAGCAAAGCTTGTTCTCTGGATGACAGACGATGGATAATTTGTTAAATAAATACTTCAACACATAGAAAACATCCAAGAAGTGGGAAGAAGTTTACAAGTCTAACCTAGTATAATCTACTGGGTGTATCAAAAATGGGGTGTGAACCGATCAAGAGCATGTTCGGTAGCGTATTGCGATTCCAAAAAAGCATTTGTTTATTAAAATAATCAATGATTTGTTTTTGTTTACATTACAGTCTTTGTTTTTGTTGACATTGCACACAAATAAATTCCTTTACCGAGATCGGAACCCGGGATCGCCGAAATCGTAGACGATCATTACCAACTAGGCAGTGGTCATCTGAATATCTTCATGTTAAAGAATTGTCACAAATCTACTTAATTTTCAGGAAACAGATAGCCGAGTATCTCCACACGAAGATGCACTCGGTAGCCCCGAACCTGACCACTTTAGTGGGCGACCAGGTCGGTGCTCGCCTCATCTCTAAAGCGGGCTCGCTCACCAGTCTGGCCAAGTATCCGGCCTCCACGCTGCAGATTCTTGGTAAGTAATGATGATCAAGGCGCTCTTATAGTGAAGTCTTTTCTCCCTCTCACTGAGCATAAGCGTGAGCGAGATGGAAGTAAAAGCGCGGATATCATGTTTTTTAATTTTGTTTTTTAGTGTGTTCAACTTATTAAAAATCTATGAAGCACAAATCTAAATCTACTAAAAAACTATTATATAAAGCAAATTTTGTGTCGTTATTCGTAACATAATAGTTATCATAATATTTGGTTTAGGATGTAAAAAATACTTATTAAAGAAAAAACTATCTAGGTTTTTTACAGCAATCGTGTTTCTATGAAGTCAAAAACTAGTGAATAGACTGAAAATATACATTTGCAAATTGCAAATTGCAGTTGTAAGATCGGTAGCAGTATTTTATTCATTTTTTCAAAATTTTAGATTTCAATATGTACAGCGCCTTAAAAGTACACTAGTTTGTATATGCACATCCTTAACCTTTTGAGGGCCAGAGTGAAAAACACACAAGCTAGACATCGTTATGTCAGATATTTTTGAGGTCATTCGTTCGTTAATAAAATAAAATAAATAATAAAAAGCCTTTATTTGCAGACATTCATTTTGTTTACATTATACTACTTTTCCACTACTTCGCACTTTAAATTTTGCGTCTGTCTGCCATTCGGCATAGGCCTCCAGCCTTCTCCACTGCTCCGATCTTGTGAGTTGTATGTTGAGTCATTCGTTCATTACTATAAATTATGTGTATTTTCTTGTTATAAATTATATTTTTTAATGGTTACTAGGTTGATTTCAATACTTTGTGACTTGTGAGTTTCTTTAGGTATACAAAAACATTTTAAGTAATTATTGCGTAATCCCAGAGAAAAGTTTGATAATGAGAGATATTAGTAACTCTTTAGTTTCAAGGTAGCAAGGTAAACTACCTACCTAGATCTAGACTATTAGCGAAATAAATTAGTCCCACTACCCAACGCAGTGGCTTTAATTCCATCAATGATTTCAGTCACTATTTTCAAAGTGGGCACATTACTGCTTTACTAAAACACACGCAGGTTTCATCAGTAAGCCTGTGTGCACCTAAGTATCGCTACACATGCATACACGTACAGCGCTGGATTTCTTTTCCCAATTTCTAACAGAGCTGTTACCACTAAAGCTAGTACCTCCGTCACTATAATGGTAACACTTGATTTTTTATCTGATTATTCCCAGTATGTATGTACCATTAGGGGTTTTAACACCAAATAAAAGTAATGGTGAATTTTCTCGAATAAAGATTCAAAATATTGTCCTGGAGACAAAGTAAAGCAGGGATTAAATAATCACAAAGTTATAAGTGTCCAAAATGTTAAGAGGGGGGGGTATATTCTGTCCCTTTTCCGCGAAATGCACCTTCATATGAAACGATTGTCATTTACTATGACGCTCGAGTGCCGTGACGTCACGATCCCCGAGCGTTTTCTCTCTCTAACAAGCAATATCAAAACGGTTGTAGTTTCGTAATTCTTTGAGATATCTGAATGGGATTTACGTCATTAGGCATATTTTTTGCCTTCTTTCTTTTGGAGTAATAATAATTCTCGAGTCTACACCCCGTATGGACGAACTTTTTCATACATCATAATTAGCAGTATTACCTTAAATTAAACTAAACAGTGACATAACATGTTTTACTTGTCCTCAGGTGCGGAGAAGGCCTTATTCAGAGCGCTGAAGACCAAATCAAACACACCCAAGTACGGGCTGCTGTATCACTCCACGTTCATCGGGCGCGCGGGGCTCAAGAATAAGGGCCGCATCAGCCGCTACCTGGCCAACAAGTGCTCCATCGCGTCCAGGATCGACTGCTTCTCTGGTTCGTAGCCACATATAATGATTATCAAGCTTTCTTCTATCTATTCTACACAATTGTGAACCAAACAGGCCCAAATCTAAAATAGGCGTGGATCACTTTCAGACAGGACATACATCTTTTCACATAATCAACATCATAAAATATATAACGATGATTGTCATTTTAGTGTAGGTTCTTAATTAAGAATTACTAAACTGTGACAGCTACAGTCAAATATAGGTCCCTCTCTCAATACAACGTACCGTGATCCAGCGAACGAAACAACCATAGAAGTCTAAGTAGCGCCGCAAAATGACCCCACAGAATGGGTGCCTTTGCCATTGTCCGGGGATGGAGGCGGGATGTCAAAACGATGCCAGGCAGCCGTTCAGTTCGATCATGCGCAGTCCGGGTTTTAGGCACGTGTTTGGGTAGAAAAGACAATGGGCAAATTTGTATGGGCACTGTCCCCCCCCCACCAACAGAAATGAATCATGTCTCATTTAATAGATCTTGGCAAACTGATGATTTTTTATTATTATTATCTCTTTATTTATATTTCATCTTAAGCTAGGTTTTTACAATAATTATATAAAAAGTAAAATATAAAACTATACATATAAAACATAAAATCATTATAGAAACCTAACCTAGGGTACCGCCAGCAGCGAGGCGGGGCCTAAGCTGCCGGTGGTCAGGGCGACAGAGACAGGAACCTCCTGACTATCCGCGCAGTATCCAGGAGTACCGCCTTCTGTATCTGACCCCTGATCCAGCCATCTAGTGAGAGTCTCTTGAGGTGGTGGTCGAGACTCTTCGCTATTAAACCGTTCGCCGAAACGACTATCGGGACGATGATCGTCGAATCAACATCCCACATGGCGGTTACCTCGTGAGCCAGGTCTAGGTGCTTGCTGGCCTTCTCGGCCTTCAAGAGGTTCTCGTCATGGGGGATGGTGATGTCGACGAGCACTGCCTGGCGTTTCGATCGTTTCTAAGTCTTCTGCATGGGCACCTCTGTCTCACCTATTTCTGTCCCTAAGAAGTTATGTTTTCATGGCGGTGTTCCGGTTTGAAGGGTGAGACATGGCAGTGCAATTACTGGGTATTGTGGCATAAGATCTTTACGACACATGGTCGGTACGTGATAACCATGAGCTGTTACATCCTGTTACAACCAGAAATATGAAAACAAACTTTTGCCCGATGACTACTATAGAGAAGCAATGTACTAGGAACCAGACTGTCAAGTTGTTTAATAAACTTCCTGTAGAACTAAAAGGCATTGTAAAATATAATAGATTTAAGGAAAAATTAAAGCAATTTTTATTAAGAGGGTGCTTCTATAGTGTTGACGAAATATTTGATAGAGAGTAAGTAGTGTGTAGTTATTAGATATTAGAGCGTAGTTATTAGATATAAGATATTATATTGTTAGCTGTAAGAAATTCAAACACAATCTTGTATTGTTTACTGAATAAATATGTCTATGTCTGTCTATGTCCGTCTATAGGCTGCGGTGACTGTTTACCATCACGCAGCCCCGCATGCTTGTTTATCACTCAACTAGTATGATAAAAAAACAAAAACTTTCAATGAAATGAGCAAAAAATATGTAAAAACAAAACACGGTTTTCCAAGAAAGGGTTTTTCATATTTATATGGCGATCCTCGTCATGGTAAAAAATCATCAGGTTGCTAAGATCTATTAAATGAGACATGTTTCATTTCTGTTGGTGGGGGGGGGGGGGGAGGGGGGGGGAGGGGGGGAGGGGGGGCATCACCGTCAGTGGGCAGTTTTATGAAGCTATGACAGAGAGGAGCTCCAGCAATAACGATTGGCCATTTAAAGTCCGACAAGCCGCTATTTGACCCTGAGATAGTGTCGCTGTGTACGTGGGTAGGGTCAATTAGAAACTTGCCGGGCTATACCTGTGACTTCAACAATAGGGCAGTTGCGTCATGTTAAAATTGATTACGTAGGCCCAAAACAGACGGTGAAACGCAACTGCAACGAAACTGATACTTACCATTTTGAAACCGGTTTACTGCGTTTAAAACCGGTCGCGTCATGTGTGGTCTCTCAAAGGAGTCTATGGCATAAACTCAAATGAATAAAGTAACTAGAAGTTGCAGTTTCGTTCTAGTTGCGTTTAACTGTCTGTTTTGGGCCGTTGTTGTTAAATGGATAGTCCATTAAATTATTGTAATAAAGTATAAATTACAAGATATAATTAAAATCATAAAAATATATGGAACTTGAAAGTTTAGAAAAATATGCATTTTTTTAATTGTCCTAGTTTAAATTTAAAGCTACCAATAGAATCCTTACGCTTTTATAGAAAAAAAATGTATGACAACATTGACATCAGTCAGAAACAGCAATTTACTTGATATTCCATATAACGATTAGTGCAAATTGCAAAGTGTGACTTTTACGTAAATTAGTATGAAGCCTTTCGACTGCCGCTTCCTCTCCAAAAACTGGTTCGAATGGCATCGAAAATAAATCTTAGGTCACTATTATAACTTGTACCAACCACCTATAAATTTATTAGAATATAACACTTAGCAGGACGAGCCAACTGATAGTGATAACATTTACACATAATTAGACCATTTACAGTAACATTTGCACACTTTGATCTATCGCAATGCAGCGTGTCTGTTTGCGGTAATAACAGATGTGCTAGAACATATGCAATGTGTATAACTTTTCAGTTCCGTGTGGACTGAGACATTTATAAATATTGCTACAATTTTTCATGCATCATTCTCGGCAAACTGATTTATCGTTTGATTTAGATCGATTTTAAAGTCTAGATATGTATTTTTTATTGGGGTGGTGTTTACCCGAGTGCCAGTTTTCTCTAGATTGCGCTTCTTGAACCCAATTTGAGCCTGTTATGTTGTTTTTGCCCCTTCCTTTGTTTTCCTTGTGGACCCTTCCATATAGTCACTCTTTAGGTCCATCTCTGGTCCTGAAGGCGTGCTACATGTCCTACATGTCAAACTGTCATTATGAAACTGTATCTAAACTTGACATTAAATGTATGTCATCTTCTTCCATAACTAATTAAATAAAAATCCCTGTACAATCAACGGTAACTAAGAACTACCTCAGCAGACAAGAATTTTGAAAAGCACTCAAATCAGTTTATCCATTTGGGAGGTTCTATGCCACCAGATACACATATTAAACTTATAACACTCCTCTTTTGTGTTGGGGGTGAAAAATGTAGGTATTTGTTCATGGGTGTACCCAGCGTTTTTAAGGGGTGGGACAGAAGTTATTTTTTAAAGTAACCAAATTAATACTTAATTTTGCCCAAAGAATCTTAGCTTCGGGTCAGAGAGCAGGGTCGGGCAAATGCCCAACCTTGCCCCACCATGGGTACTCCCAAGAATTTTGTGAATTGTCTGATCCATAGATTATTAGCGGTTTTCCTGCCTGAGAATGCTCAGTAGTGACATACATATCTCTAAATGTTTTTCATTTTGAACCACAGAAAACCAAACAACAATATTCGGCGAGAAACTCCGCCAACAAGTAGAAGACCGTCTCAAGTTCTACGAAACCGGTGACATTCCGAAGAAGAACATAGAAGTGATGAAGGAGGCTATGGAGGAAGCCCTCAACGCGACACAAGAGCTGGACACCAGCGTCAAGAAGAAGAAAAAGAAGAAGAAGAAACAAGAAGCTATGGATGAGGATTAGTGCCTTCTTTCTGACTTCTGTCAGGCAAAATTACTATGTGTAAGGCTAGGAAGATAAATAGTGCTAGGTTATGTTAAAGACGAATAGGGGTGTACACACTAAATAAAATAATCAATAATGTCATAAACCGGGTGTGTTTTTCTCGAAAAAGGATTAAAGATGTAGTCAAATGGAGAAAAAATTTACGCAAAAGGTTAAATAATCACGAAGTTATAAGTGTCCAAAGTGTTGAGAAGGGGTATGTTCTGTCCCTTTTTCACAAAACGCAACTTCATATGAAACGATGACGCTGGAAGATTGTGACGTCACTAATAGACGGCAATGTGCGGCGCCGCAGTCGACGCGGCCCCCCGGCAGCCACGCGTAACGTGACGTCACACACTGTTTGCGTTTTCTCTCTCTAACAAGCTATATTAAAACGGTTGTAGAGTCTGGCTAACGAAAGTTGAACCCACTAAACGCAATGACGCGGCAACACTGTTGATCAAAATGTATGCGTATGACGTTTAGTGTTGCCGCGTAATTGAGTTCAGTGGGTTCAACTTTCGTTAGCCAGACTCTAGCTTCGTAATTCTTTGAGATATCTGAATGGGATTTTCGTTACTAGGCATATTTTTTTGCCTCCTTTCTTTTGGAGTAATAATATATTTTTTTTTCATTTCATTTCATTTACTTATTCAATTGTAATTTTCGAGTCTTCACCCCTATTGTGTATCAATATGGCTATGGTAACCACTAAAAATCAGGCAAGCAAAATTAGCATGTGGGTGAATCTTTTTTCTGTCAGTAGTTGCGATGGTTATGTCCACTAGAGGGGCTTAGTACGCTAAGTTTTATGTCGGACATAAAGCATTCGTCCCATTCTGGCCAATATGCGAGTGTAAGAGGGACAAATGCTTTATGTCGAACATAAAACTTAGTGTGCTAGATAACCAGCCCGGTCACTTTAAAACTGCACTGTGGGGGGATTTCTTCGAGTTTTCAACCTCTTTTGTTATAAGCCATTTTCTAAGCATGTTGACAGTAATAATATCAAGAAATATCAGTTTCCCATTTATAATGCAGGGAGTAAAGATACAGGTGCTAGGTAATGTTGAAAGAAGAATTGTGTATATGAATATACAAGCAAGCATCCATAGGCTATTGTAACCGCTAACCATCTGAAGAGTGGCCGTACGCTTATGTGCCACTGACGTGGAATATATATTTCTTTTGCGGCTTCGGTGAATTTATCTAACCAGTTGTATAATATGGAAGCACATGTAATTTTGCTTGATAGATATATTGATACTTATAAATCTTATATTGTTTTCTCTAATAAAGGTATTCGAGTACCTACTCGTGTGTTTTTCTTACGCTTCCCTTGCAATAGTTTAAAAGGGTGCCGGTTAATGTACAGCCGTAATAATGCACGGCCAAAATAATGTACAGCCTAATAATCCGCGTCCATACTGTACATGGATTATCAGGCTGTACATTATTGGGCCGTGCATTATCACCCTGAGCAAACTTGGTCCGGGGCAATAATTGGAAGCCACTTTTGTCCGGGCTGATAATGCACGACCCAATAATCCGAGTCCACAAAAAGTGGATGCGGATTATCAGGCTGTACATTATTGGGCCGTGCATTATTGGCTCCCGTTTAAAAGTTTATCAAAGTCAATTCGCTTTGATGGGAGTTCAGGAGACCTTCACAACACCACGTACTTACTAGTGTTGGGTAGGACATGAAATTAAAATGAGTGTATGAGCACCTCATTTCCAAAAATGAGGTGGTACAATGTCCTACTTCAAATGAGGTGAGGTACCATATAATAATTAGTATCTATATTTTCAAGTGTAGTGTACATAGACCACCAATTACTTTCATGTTCAATATTCTTACTTACCTTCCTCCACAATTGTCGTGAATAGTCATGATTCACGATAGTATTTACATTGACGTTATTAATCATGTCTCAAACAGCCGATTTATTTCATGTAGCAACACCCACAATCTTTTTATAACAATGTTGACGGGTAGGCGAGTAGTCAGAGTTCCTAACGGCTATATTGCGTACGAACAGTTAAGTGCAGATTTGTAGTGTTAGATTTGGAGGAAAATCAGGGTGAGCTCTTTCCATAATCACTTTCAATGCATCCTATGACATTGTAACGATTTGGTTCATTTACACGTGTGTTCATGTGCTTACACAGCTCGGACGATGATTGTTCATGATGTGATGTATTTATGTGCGTCCACAGGTCTTATTCTATTTGGGAGGCGTGACGGTATATTATGTATATGAATAAGGTTTTCCTACATGTCACGTACACGCGATAACACAGTTCTAAGTCGTGGAGTTCTTTAGTGTGAGAGGATTAGTAACAAGTGTAACAACAGGGTCTGTTCGGTAGTCTCAGCCTCAGGCCATGTCGTCATCAATCAAGGGTGCACCCGGGTAATCATAACTGGAACAATATAGTGTGTGAATTGGTACAGTATCAGTTGTGTGGTAAGGGATGTCTGTAAGGGGAGGTGGAGGACATTCTCGGGGACGAAGGTCCCCACATCTCAGATGGAGCTGGTACATAAGGCGGCAGCTCATATGTCAGGTATATAAAGGATTCCGGAAGCTGTATGTGTAGGTTCATAGTTGCATAATATATGCTAATACAGATACCTAAGCTAGAGTGCTATAGGTACTCATTTCGCGGCCATGAGTGACCAGAAGTGGCTTCGCGACAACAATACAATATTGTATGTAGTGGAAAGTTAGGCCAGGCGCAGGACACTCCGCGATTTACGTTCATCGCTGCAAGTACATGCCGGAACCCCAATATTGGGGTCTATTCAGTGGCTGCCAAGCTGTGCATCGGACCGCACGCGCATGCTGCTTCGCGCGCACACGCTTACGTAAATATATCGCAAGTGAACGGTGCCGCATTCGTCTGTTTGTGTGTTGCATTGATGCTATTGAAATGAATAAAAAGACAGCGAGAAGATATTGTATCGCAGCGGGTGGCAGAAATAATGATAAAAATACGAATTACGCGTTTTTCTATTAGTTGCGTTGCATGGTAACGTAACGCATTCGTTGCATTGTTTTATTTTATTAAACATTTTTTTTTTCAATAAGGCATCAAGATTTTGCACTAAGTACTGGGGGTTGCAGCAAAGCCAATAAAATGTGGCCTGGCGGTCTTGGTGTATTCAATTCGTCCAAATAGTGAGATTCATTATGTTAATAAATAATGAAATAATGTATGTAGAGTATACCTACATTTATTGCTACCTATCCTATTGAATGCAACCAATAAATGGGCAATACATTATTATCAGTGATCGGTTTTTTGGATTCTCCCTCGCGGGATGTCAAGTGGAAAAGTTAATATAGATACGACAGTTTCCCGCGATAGGTACCGAACAAAGCGTACAAATATAAAACAATTCAAATTATCTCTAAGGAATTTTTTACTCTTACATGGCAACCAGTTGAGACAAAAACTTCTATTAAGCAAAATATTATTAAAACCTCCACAAAGTATTAGCTTATATATCTGTCATGATGGAAAAAATACTTCAAAATCTTGATATTGACATTTCATTATTTTCTTTGGATTTCAGTTCTAATTATTTGCTTCTAAGGATTGCATAAATAAATAGGTATTAGCTGTATAATTTATGCTATAATATTAGGTCACAGGTTATCGTATAAGTGCAAATACATAGATCTTATAGCTCAAAGGCGATCCAATAAATAAATATCCACGTTAAGTTCGCACACTATGATTTATGGTTCAATTTTCATTTCATCGACTTGTTTCTGAGATTATCCTTTACGACAACTGTGGCTTACTCTAATTGAACTTTTTATTCGCGTATGATTGGAATATTCTCGGGGAGTACTAGACCGATCTCTGTTGATAACGAATTCATTTATTCAAACAATTAACCCGTAGTAACCATATATTAGCTGATAGACACGCGTACTTACTCGCTGAACTTTTATCCAAACGGTACAAAATGTGCCGCTTTGGAGGCAGCAAATGAGCGTAAACACTTGTGCTCATTTGTTCGATTTAGACAAAAGAACGGAGAGTATATAAGTACTCGTTTATCAGCTACTTAGATGTTTTAAAGTGTAATAAAATAATCACATTGTATGTTTTTGCCTTTTCTAACAACATAAAGCCCGGATTCCCGGGGCATATCCATACTAACATAATGATTGAGGTCGTTCACCCCATGTCGAATCCAAAAAACCGATCACTGATTATTATATATTTTTGGTCGTTGTCAGCCCTCACTATCGGCGACGCGGCGAGTGAGCCAATTCATTTTCACCGTTCGTGCACAGCCTTAACGTTCCGTTTGGCTTGCGCTGGAGTCGACGACGCCAGATAGCCATAAATCATAATGTTCTGGCTGAGAAAAAAGCGGCTTTTGTAAAGATCAAAGGGGTGTCCCTTCTGTACTTGTACTATTATCTATTCTGTGGTTAGGCGCGAGTGGCGAATCCGGAGCTGAGGTTTGAGGGATAAATGAAGCGCGAGGTGATGACCGAGCGAGTGAGGAGCGAGTCGGTGCCTCGTGAGGAAAGAAGTAGTACATTTTTCAAGCGTAAAGTGATGCGACAATTTATTGAAATGAGTATGACATATATGAGGTGCCTCACGAGTGAGTAACCCAACACTAGTACTTACAGAGCGAGTTGTGGTGTTATTATGATCTGACTTCGATGTCGATCGATCTAAGATGTCTATATTTAACCCCCGACGCAAAGAGACCCCTCTCTGTTATAAGTTTAACGTGTCTGTCTGTGTATCTGTATGTGGTATCGTAGCTCCCAAACGGATGGACCGATTTGAATACGGTTTTTTTTTTGTGTCAGATAATTTTATCCCGAGTGTTCTTAGCCATGTTTCATGAAATTATATATGTTGAGCCGTTTTTGAGATAATGGACTTTGAAATGAATATGTCGGGGGTTTATTAACTTTTCTAGGTTGTAGTTGGGCGTTTTTCAAGAAAAGTGTACAAAACTTATTTTTTTCAGATTTCGTTTTTTTTTTGGTTTTTCTTACTGAGAATCGTTGACACTATCGATCGTCATACAAGAAAAAAAGTGTCCAAGATTTTACTATGTAAGTTTGTTCTTGCAGTGCGTCACGACCATATTAAATAAAAATAGACTGCATACAAAAATGTGACGATCTGGAATGGAAATTTTTGACACTTTTTTTCTTGTATGAGGAACGATAGTGTCAACGATTCTGAGTAAGATAAACCAAAAAAAAACGAAATCTGAAAAAAAAAAAGTTTTGTACACTTTTTTTGAAAAACGCCCAGTTATTGTTTATAGTATTGTAAGTATGTAAGTAAGTAGTATTTCATCTGTGATATTGTTCTGTGATCCAAAAGGGGGCTAGGGGATTCAAACCCGCTCCCAAAACATGTATGGCCGTATTCATAAACGTCCTGCAAGCCTGTTTTAACTAAAATGCCGTTAAAATTCGATTGTCCTTATCTGTCACTGTGACATTTGTGTTCGTAAGAAAGGGACAAAGCACATTTTATTTAGCAGAGCTTTTTAAGTTTTATGAATAAGGGGGTTAGTCCTTACCAAAATCCTGGATCCGCTACTGATATTGTGGAACCACATACTAGTATGCAGAACTCAGGAGTATGACTTAGTAAAGTAAAGTATTTTTTTTATTTATTGTATTTAGTAGGTATTCTATTTTTTTTTCTTAAATATATTATTTTAAATTTCAAGATTGTGACGGGGAAAAAAAACCCGGCCAAGTGCCGTAAAATAAAAACGGCCTTTAAAAAAACCTTAAATTAAATATTTATTTTATTCTGTTTTTTAGTATTTGTTGTTATAGCGGCAAAAGAAATACATCTACTGTGAAAATTTTAACTGTAACTATCACGGTTCATGAGATACAGCCTGGTGACAGACGGACAGACAGACGGACCGACAGCGGAGTCTTAGTAATAGTCTCCCGTTTTACCGTTTGGGTATGGAACCCCAAAAACTATATGTATAATTCCACTCCCGTTCCCCAGGCTATTATCAAGCGCACTGTGTATGTCATGTGGTAGGTTTAAATTCTAGCCAGGTACTTGACGGTTGCAGAATTGCATGAGAATTGGGTCGCTGGATATAACGATGGGAGTAGCCCCCCAGCTCACATTTCACGAGAATCGGTAGAGAAATGGGACCTGTAGAGAACAGCCGAACAAACGATTTTCGGCCCAAGCTGCGGCGCTACCACGAACTTCGAATGTCGAAGTTCGTCGGGTATTTCCATCTCTATCGCACTCCCTTACTCGAGTGACAGGGATGCATGTATTACGAACTTCGACTTTCGAAGTTCGTGGTAGCGCCGCTGAACCGTAGGATTTCGTTCGATTACACCATCAATCGCAATCGTATCAGTTATCTAACATTGCTGTAATCAGAATTTCACCGATAGCGCCTGATTTGTGATAAAGATAAAACTCGCCGAGATAATGATCTTTCGACATTGGCAGGCGCCATGCGCATGCGAGCGGCGAGTGAATGATAACATCACCACACAGCGACAGAAAAGTAGAGTTCCATGAAATCAGCATTGAACTCTAATTTTCTGTTGCCAGTTGCCATGGTTATGTCTATTGGGTTTTGGTTCAGAGCTTAGTCAAAATGTTATTAAAATGACATCAACTGAAGTCGGATGAGCTGTCTCCAGTCTGTGGTGAAGGGCTTTCGGGAGGCCTGTGCCTCCTGCCGTTTTGGTTAAACTCAACTCTCGCGCACCCACGTTATCCACGTTAATCCCCTAGCCTGATCCCCCAGGGGAATTAGCGGCAATTATTTTATATTCAACTAGGAAAAAATGATAATGTTCGGTTATGGCGCTTCGCCGGACGCTACCGCGTCACGCTCGCTTTGCTCGCTCGGCTCGCGCGCTGTAGGGTCGCAGTTCAACTAACAACCTAACCGTTTTTTTCCCCTGGGGGATCAGGCTAGGGGATTAACGTGGACAACAGCCGCGCACCTCCGAGGTGCACCTGAACATGGATGAGAGGAACGGGTTTAACGTAAGCAATATTTCTTAAAAATCAAAACGCACAGACCTAGTTTTTCATTATATCTACAACATATCCGAAAATTATAAAAATCGAACTATGTTTACGGGGTGAAAAACGTTATCGCTTTTTGTATGAAAATCTACAGGTTCACAATCCTCGAGGATGTGGTTATGCCATGGTATAACAACAAGGTACTCTCTTCCGAGACTCGCGAACCGCGTGACTGACACAAGCCTACGTCATCAAACGGCATTTAACAGCATGATGACGTAGGCTTGTGTCAGTCACGTGGTTCGCGAGTCTCGGAAGAGAGTACCTGTGTTGTTATACCATGTGCTTATGCTATTGCCACTATAGTATCCGCAAAACCAAGTGGCGTGTCAGGCAATAAAAGTCAGTACTATTGTTGCACGGCCCGCTCCATAAGGCAGTGCAGGTGCGAAAGAGATAGCATGATCCAACGATTTATGACTGACTCGCCACTTGGTTTTGCGGATACTATAGTTGTACCGTAGAGTCCGCAGGTACCTGAGTAGTATTATGTGGTAGTATGTGGTGTTGTGTTCCTGGTAGTGAAAGGTGGTCAGAGCTCCCGAGGAGGCTGTAACGTGTTGAGCGTGGGATCCATATTCGTCTAGCTATCAACACAATGAATCCTCACATCCATAAAGGGTCGGCACAGTGGCGGTTTAAGACTATTTGATGCCCTAAGCAATCCACGCCTGTGGTGCCCCCCTCCGTCCTATCCATGATCAATGTAATATCGGTGTAAGTATGTAGGCATCACAACACAACCCGATTGATTATATCATTAGGTACGTATCTTACCTTACAATAAAACAGCCTGTCAGCCTGGCATGTTGATGGTGCAATTTTAGTTTGGTGCTATTTCCTGTTTCTGGTGATCCCCCCCCCCCCCCCCACGTGATGCCCTAAGCAATTGCTTAGTTTGCTTACTATCAGGCACCGGTGTTTGCCACCGTCTTAGTATAAATTATATGTGTAGGCTTTGTAGGTAGGTATCAGTGGCGGAGCGCCCATGCAAGCCGATTCCCAGCAGCTTGCTTAGATTGTCTTTTTAGGCAAGCCTATTGTTATATACCTACTAAACCTTTCATAACTTTTTTTGTTCCGGATTGCCCATCGAAAATTTTAAGATACTTCTTGAATACGTAAACAATTATTATTCTTAGGCATGTAACCGAAACCGGTTTTAAAATAAAGGTTTAGTAGAATCCAGTTATTTATACTGTGCCATAACAAGGTATGGAACGTCGTACGCCTTGTTTATGATGGGCAAACGGACGCACGCAGACTGTCAAACGACTATGGAAACGCTCACACCAGAGGCCCCGTATTATGGTCGGCCTTATCACGCGATAAGTGAGCGTCAGTCTCGTTCTATCGAACGTTGTCAGCCAGTGACGGACGCTCTATCTTGTCACTTATCGCGTGATAAGGCCGACCATGATACGGGGCCAAGCTGTTATTCGCTACGCGCTAATAAAGCGGCTCACCCCGCCGGTCACCCGTCACGAAACGACCTCTATCTGCGCTAGTTACTACGCATCGCGGTGTCAAGATACATTTGTGGGTGAGCGTTGAGGTGAGCTTAAAACAAGTTACAGAATAGGGGGGCAGGCCGCGGTCTGGACGCCAGCGGGCAGCGGGGCGACGAGCGGCTGCCGATGATGACATCAACGGCGACTCGCGGCAGTTCATACATTCGAGCCCTAGCAACACCATATTATGATTGTGTTTCGGCGACTTCTTTCGTGTCGCCTGCCCAATGTTATGAAAATGTCACTAGAATAAATAGCCAGTCGTCCTTGGGTGTAAAATAAAAATAATGCGGGTAGTTAGAAAACCAGCATGCATCATTTGTATCCATTTCTGCAATCAGCGCGTTAACTGGGTGAAGTTTAATTGGGTTCAACGGACGGTGAAAAGCGGATATTTAGCTATACTTTTATGGCCGGTTCCATAATCAATCCACCGATAGTTTTCCTTACCAACAGTTACATTTTGACACTTTTTCTACGGGTAATCTGTCAAAATGTAACTGCTGGAAGGAAAACTATCGGTGGATTGATTATTGGAACCGGCCATTAGATAATCATTTCCGGGACTTGATTATTATTAGGGCTGACATCTAAAATTGTAATTAGGTATAGGTCCATAGTTACAGTGTACATATTATAGTAAATGTTATCAGTTAATGTGTAAAATATGTTTGTATTCGATAAACGCGGTCCGATGTCCCAGAGATTAGCTAAAAGCCCAAACCACACACGGTACCCATGTATTGAGGGGCCGAAGTAAACACCGCTGTCCAAACAAGAGTTAGCTAAAAATACATACAATGGCCTTCGCAATAGACGCTATTATAACGTTTATTATTATACGTAGTAGGGACGAAAATAGCTTGACGGCTTGTGTTGAAATATGTAACAATCAGGCCTTTAAATAGCGCTATTTTCGTATAGCGCTATCATTTATAACGTTATTATTCCTAAAACCGCTATACTCGAAAACGATATTTGACGCGCTGTATAGCGATATCCATTATAACGTTATAAATCTAAACCATTAATATAAAACCGATACTTTTTTAACCGATATAATAATGTAATAACGTTATAGGCTACCCCTTTCTCGCATTCAGTATAGCCTACTCGTGCAATGTAAGCGATGTGATTACGTAACGTAGGTTGTTTGTTAGAGTGCACGACGTCATAGTAAAATAGAGAATTTTTCGATTTGCTCGGCTTGTCGGCGCAGGTTGTAGCCTGATACGAATATCCTGACTAATAATTTTCAAATCAGATTGTCTTTAGCTACTCTGTGCCTTATTAATCGGAAATGCATCATCCCATAAAAAACATGCCATGTAAAAAAGAGGTCAAGTCTCGAAACTCTTCCACCGTAAAAAGTTGTGAGATATTTCGTAGAGCCAAGTCTCAGGCATTCTTTTATCTTTATTTGCTTGCTAAATAAAATTTTGTGACTTGGCAATCACACAATACTACATAGCTTTAGGTATGCAGAAATCCATTAATGCAGGAAAGTGGTGTGATTGCCAAGTTACAGAATTTTATTTAGCAAGCAAATAAAGATTAAAGAATGCCTAAGACTTGGCTCTACGAAATATCTCACAACTTTTTACGGTGGAAGAGTTTCGAGACTTGGCCTCTTTTTTACATGGAATGTTTTTGCTTGCTAAATAAAATTCTGCAACGTGGCAATCACACAACTTAACTGTATTTATAGATTTTTGCATACTTACCTAAAATTATGTAGTATTGTGTGATTGCCAAGTCACAAAATTTTATTTAGCAAGCAAATAAAGATTAATAAGAATGCCTGAAACTTGGCTCTACGAAATATCTCACAACTTTTTACGGTGGAAGAGTTTCGAGACTTGGCCTCTTTTTTACATGGAGTGTTTTTTATGGAATCTCACTTCTTTTTCTAGGGTAATGTGTTATCCATACATACAAACTATGAATGCAGGCCCATTCTTGCTTTTGAATTTTCCCATTCACTGCAAATGTAACTTTGTAATCCTATATATTTGTATAGGATTACAAAGTAATGTATACAGTTGGTGTATCTAGAAAACTGGGTTGAAATAGCATTTTTTTATAATTTTCCCTTTATGTGGCCATTAAACCCTAACTGTACCAAATTTCAGCTCTCTGAGTTTATGGGAAGTACTAGTTCTATTTTGATGATCATGAGTGAGTGAGTGTCATAAATGCGAAACTTTGCTTTCGCTTAACTTCGGAACTAAATGACCTACAGACTTGAAATATTGGATTTTAAGTATGTGATTATAGCTTACTGGATGACGAAAATTTCTGCATTCTGGTCTTATCCAGAGGTTCTCAAATAGGGGCCTGAAAATGTGGCGAAATGGTTCCAGTAAAGGATGGTACGGCAGTGTTTGCTTCGCGCTCGACTTGGAATTGTTATAATATGGTAAATTATTTATAATTTAAATGCCTGCATCAAATGTTTCTGACTAATTCATCAACGCACAGCCGAAACTACTGGGACTAAAAAGAAGGGACAAGATGGAATTTTTGGAAATCCCATCCCTAAGGGGGTTAAATAGGGATGCAAAGTTTGTATGAGGGAAACTTTTTTTTTTACTATTGACTTGAAACTTTGTAGGAAGATTACTTATTAAGATGCATAAAAAGTTCTTGCAGCGTTTTAGAAAATTCTACTCCTAAGGGGGTTAAGTAGGGGACAGGGGTGCAATGTTTGTATGGGGGAAACATTATTTTTTGAACTAGAGACTTGAAACTTTGTAGAAAGATTACTAAGTACAATACTAAAAAGGACTGTCAGCGTTTTAGAAAATTCCACCCCTAAGGGGGTTAAATAGGGTTGAAAGGTTTGTATGAGAAACACTTTTTTTGAGCTTGAGATTTGAAACGTTGTAGAAAGATTACTTATTAGAATAGAAAAATAGTTAGTACTTTTACTTTTAACGTGTTAGAAAATTCCATCCCTAAGGGGGTTAAAAAGGTACTTATGCAAGATTAGGATGAGAAACATTTATTTTGAGCTAGAGATGGGCAACTTTGTGGTACGATTACTTATTAGAAAAAAAAAATCCTTTCATTGTCTTGGAAAAATACCACCCCTAAGGGGGTTAAAAGTGTTAAAACGGTATTCAAGGTTTATATGGAGAGCAAGAAAATATAGTAAGATATTTCTAATGTCAGTCTTAGTCTGTATGTTAAAAGACAACAAAACTGATTTCAGAGTTTTTTTTTAATTCATCCCCTATAGGCGTTAATGGGGCTTCAAAGTTTATATGGAGGGAAAAGTCATTTTTTAAGTAAGATTTTTTAATTTTGGTCTTAAAATAGAGCGAGCAGATTAGTAGATTTTTTTATTCATCACCTAAGAGTGTTTAATTTAAAGGGGATTCGAAGGCCGTATAGGGTCAAGACAATTTTAAAGTAAAACATTAGTGTAACTACGATTTTAGACGGTTTGTTTAAAACTAAAAAATACATTTCAATGTTTTTGAAATTCATCCCTTAAGAGGGTTTCTAGGGGGTTCAAAGTTTATACGAAGAGCAAGATATTTTTAAAATAATAGATTTATTACTTAGGTTATGGATCGTTTGTTTAATGATTAGAAAACGATTTTAGCGTTTTTTTTATTCATCTCCTAAGAGAGTTAAAAGGTTTGAAGGTTGTATAGAGAGCAAGACCTTTTTTAAAGTAAGACTTACAGATTTGAACAGTTACCAGAAATGTAGGATAGGTTAGGTTAGAACTGCGATGCTCCCAGAATCGAATAGATTTAATCAACATTGGGTACTTATTATTATAACAGTAATGTAGCTTAGTAGACATATAAAAATATATTTTTCTTTAATACTGTATGAAAACGTCTGTTGATGATTCTTAAGATATTTATGTTTGTAAAAACGAAGGTTTCAATTTAGATTTATCAATTTAAACTAACGAACTCATCGCACTGTTACCTTTTACGTAAGTCTAATCCCTGAACGGATTTAGATAAAATTTCCCGTACAGATAGTTTGAGACCCTTGGAAGGATATAGGATAGTTTTTGTATATCTTTAAGATGGTAGAAGTGTGTTTGGGACAGCGATAAATAGCTTGCACAGAACATAATTTAATAGCAATATTTTTTCTAAGACACAACACACAGATAACAAGTTCCACGCGAACGAAGTCGCTGGCAACAGCTAGTTATTTACATAAATATTTAGTGACTAAGGATTAATTAGAAAAGGAGGATGAATCGTAAGAAAAGGAGGATCGATATATATTTATGTGTACCAACCGTCCTTGGTCTCCCCTATCTATCGTGAGCCTATCTAGACAGATTATGGCGAAGAACCGAAATCGAAAATTCACACATTCTTTGGTTTCATAATCAGATTTTATTTAACGTGTCGTTTTCGGAATGGCTCTAAATCAAAAATAAAATAAAATGTCGGAAACTAAAAGTATATTTTAATTTTATTATGATGAACAAAAGCACATACCAACATACCTATGCATAATTTTTTGCTCACGGCAACACCGTCGGTCGTAGGGCTTGTTTGGAATAGGTCCTAATACTGGGAGTCTGCGATTTAGTGCCGAGACAAACAATTAACATCGAAAAATATTGACCCTCTTACATATTGTAATAGTGTATACCTAGGGGCTATTAAGATTGGCACTCTTTATTTTTATTTATGAGCAAGTCCACGAATCTGTGCACAGCGTTGCGTTTCCTGCGTCCCATTTTTATTCCGCCATTTATCGTCGCAACCAACTAAATATTCACAATTCACAACCAATTTGCAAATGATCGAGGTAAACAAGCATTAATAAGATTTAGAAGCTAGAACAACGTAACGGCAACGTCGCACGTCGCGCTACGGTTCACGTGGTGGCATGTTGGCATTGGCACAGAGCGGCAACGGCGCAGCCGTAGCGCGCGGCTCGCATTTTAAAACGATATTATAACGTTATTATATATCGTTCTGTTATTCATTCTGTTACGGTATTTATATCGTTATGGAGAATATTGGTTTTGTTATAACGTAATTTTCGAACACTAACGGAATATACCGTTATAATTCCGGTTCATTTTATAACGTTTTAAAGGCCTGGTAACAATTGGCGAAGTAGTAGAAGTAACGTAATTTTAATTTATTTAGCCAGTGTTCCAAAATCAAGCGTGGATGCTGCGCGCGCCGCTCGCTTCGCTCCGTTCGCGCCAATGGGAGCTCGTTACATAATTTAAAAATCGAACACTTATCAGTGCGTTCGATATAGTTACTCGCGTTGTGTGATCAGTGCCGTGCCTTATTTATATTTAATTCAACGTTTTAATTTTTGGTGAGTATTTTATGTTATACGTAATTTTTTTAACGTTTTTAATATTTAAACAACAGGTCAGAGTACTTATCAAAATGTGTTAGAAGTTATAAGGATGTTAGAGGAGTCGCTGTTGTAAATATTAATGACATAGGTATTGAAGAGATCAACTTAAATAAAATAAAATAAATATGACGTGGACATTCTATTCAGCCCATACATATTAATCAGCGCATGTCTTATATTAAAACTATTTCGATAAATAGTAATTATAACGTATTATTTTTAAGTAGTAACTGGGTCATTGTCAGTCAGTAAAACAAAAATCGTCTTTTCAGTGGGCAATAGTTAAGGGCTTATGTATATTATGTTTTTATCGCATAGAATTATAGAAGAGGCGACGCCGTTTATGCGGATTTAGAGTTCAACCAAAAGCCCTTAACTTTGGCATGCAATGTCCACCGAAAAGACGCTAACCTAAATCTGACAATGACCCAACCAGGTATGCATTATAGAGACTTATAGTTATTTATTTTCGAAATATTTTCGAACGATTAGCAAATATCTGTTTTCGTGGGAGTTGACATATCTAATAACTACGTACGTATTCGAAATAGTTGCCAAAACTCGTAAACTATTACTTCCGCATCTTTGCCTTAAACATATTTTTATGCGAATATCTATTAGTTAGATGTTTTACGGACGTGTATTATTTAAATATTTTTAATGTCACAACGTTTAGGAAAGCTACAAGTTTTGTTTCAACAACATAACCAACATATTTGACGTAGGTAGTGACGTACAAAAAAAGTAACGTAGGTAGGTAAATTGAATAATTTATCGCACTTATCACCATACTAATTAACGCATTTCGTACGCAAGTCTTATTTTACACTTGTTCCATTTTTGTTTTGTATTCGAATATTTCAGAAGTTCGAGGGTAGTTTGAACGTCTAAATTGCGATGAAAGTTGGATGAAAGCTAATCCAAACTAATATAATAAATGCGAAAGTGTGTGTGTGTGTTTGTTTGTATGTTTGTTCTTCTTTCACGTCGCAACGGAGCGTCGTATTGATGTGATTTTTTGTATGGAGATAGTTTAGAAGCTGGAGAGTGACATAGGCTACTTTTTCCAGCGGGAAAACATCTAATTCCCGCGGGAAAATTCAATATGTTACATTTTCCTATAACCACGCGGGCGAAGCCGCGGGCATCAGCTAGTAAAATATATGAAACTAGCTACCCGCGCTGCTTCGCCCGCGTATTGCTAATTAAGCAGGGAAACCCGCGGTATAATAATATAACCTATAACTATCCACTAGTCATTTGTATGTACATGCAGGTGATATAAATTTTGAAAACAAATAAGCGGTTCCGGACATTACCCATTACATACATACAGACTTATAAACTGACCACAAAACTACAACTACAATTTTATTTCTAACATTAGTATTTATAGATTACCTACTTAGTAATTGTACAGTCGAGTTCTCCAATATCTACACAGACAACCTTTCAAAAATATCTATACGGCAGCAGCAGCCCAACTGGGGAAGTACCTCCGCCTTGCAGAAGACCACAGCCATAATAACACTACTACTTGCTCTGTAGCAGTGTTGTGTTCCTGGAGGTGAGCAAGGTCGCCAGAGCTCCCGAGGATACGTTGTGTTGAGGGCGAGGGAATTTGTTCCTTCAGCTCTCAACACAGCGAATCCTCAAACATATCAAGGGTCGGCAACGCCCATGTTACTCCTTTGGAGTTGCATGCGTCTATAGGCTGCGGTGTCCGCTTACCATCAGGCGGGCCGTACGCTTGCTTGCCACCGTCGTTGTATAAAAAAAATAAAAAATACTGAGACTTTATCGTTACTGACATATAGACACATGTGTACATATTTTTGAAAGGTTGCCTGTCTATATGGATAACTGTCTATATTGCTGCCCGCGCATCACCGTCCGCGTATCACGGAGAATCTACGGGGTACAATATAACCTGCCTATTCCGAAAGCCCATTACAAATATACTGGTAAGAGATTTTTTGGAAATCGGATTAGTGGTTCCGGAGATTAGCTCCTGCACACAAACATACATTTCTTCAACTCAGTAAGCTAACAAAGTTTACCTCATTACGTACGATATTAGAAGAGATTTGATTGCACCAACTTACGATTGCAGACCGATCAACGTTGATAGATTGACTAAGATTTTTTTGTGACGTCATTCGAACCAGTTTTTGGAGAGGAACAAATGTTTGTATGGGAGCAACTACAATTAAAGAACATAAATACCTAAAAAATTGAGACAAAGATTGACCTCGCTGGCGGCAGTGCAAAACGCTTCATACTGTGTGTCTATACAAGTATGACGCCACATTTGTACATTTGTACTAATCGAAAATCAGGTAAATTGCTGTTTCGGTCGCGAAATACTGCGTTTAAGTAAATACATAGTTGTCATACAATTTTGTTTCTAGAAAAGCGTAAGGATTCTATTGGTAGCTTTTAAAGTTCATATCTTTTTATGATTTTAATTATATTATATAGCGTATAAGGAGATCGGACGTGCCGGCCGATTTGTATTGAGTTCGCCTGTCGCAAGTTCGAGTCGTGTCATTGCAGAGCCTAGGCCGGGGCAATATCGATATTAAATACTTGTCGATAAAATAATAAAAATAATATCGTATATGTTACTCATTCAAATATTCCCTGGTAGACTTTGGTCATTGAAAAGCAAGTGTATTTTGGGATTAGGGTATTATGAGAATTAGGCATTTAGGCACTAGGGTATTTTGGGACCAGGGTATTTTGGAAATAATTCATTACGAGATTAGTGTGTTTTAATACTAAAAATTAGGGTATTTTGGGATTAGTGCATATTGCAAGTTAGTGTTTTATGAGATTCATGTTATTTGAAATTAAGTGCTATTGCGAAAAGTGTATATTGCAACTGGGGCTTTCTGGGAATAGATTGTTCCGGGTTTCGTTCATTACGGGATAAGGTCTTTTTGATATTACAGCATATTGAATAAAGGTGTATTTTGAAATTAGTGCCTAACAGACCGGACCGTTCTATGGAATGACAGCCCCCATAGAAATAGAACCTTGTCAAACTTTCATTCAAATTTTAACGAACGCCGCATACGATTAGGCCGAAACGCACTGACAGCGGTGGCGGAGCGGCGCGGTACCGGTTGTAATGTTCGAGCTAATATGAAAGGATCCACACAATACAGCGCGGCGCGGCGCGGTATTTTGTGCGGACCCTTTACAAGCGGTACTTAACGCCTCCGCGCCGCGCCCGGTGTGTCGTCTGTCGGGACGATTTTTTATCATGTATCGTCGCCTCATACAAATTGGTGTCCGACAAGTGTGTACAGCTTCATATAAAATGTTCTGCCACTACGACGCACGATAAAAAAATCGTCCCGACAGACGACATAATGGAAACCAGGGCCTAATATGACAAGCTATAGTTGATCGGTAACTACGTACCTACCTTCAGCCTATAAACATATCCTATACTATTAAACGAGCAATATTTGTATAAATATTTGCAATCACGTTCTCGGAAATGGCTCTAACGACTTCGATGAAATTTGGAATATAGGGGTTTATCTATGGGGGCGAAAAATCGATCTAGCTAAGGCTCATGTCTGGGAAAATTCGTTTTCTCTTGTATTCTCGGTTTTTACCCGAGCAGAGCTCGGTCCCCAGGGACTTCTTAATAACGGGACCTAATTGTAAATAAGTTTGTGAGGGTTCAGGACTAGGACAAGAAAAAAATGAAATTATAGGTAACTATAGCTTCTGCCCGCAACTCCGTCCGCGTGGAATTCGTTGATAGTGTAGCTCCATACAAACTTTCATCCCCCATTACACCCCCTCAGGAGATAAAAACTATCCTATGTCCTTCCCCGACACTCAAACTAGGTATCTCTATACCAAATTTCATCCAAATCGGTTCGTACAAACTGCACCCCTATATATACCGCTTAGGGGTGGGTTTTTCCAAAACCTAATAAGGAGTCCATAAACAAAGTTTCAAGTCTCTCACTTAAAATTTGACTCCATCCCCATACAAAATTTGAACCCCCTTTTTACCCCTTGAGGGTGGAATTTTCTAAAATCCCTTCATTAGTGGGTACTTACGTTATATAAACTACCTGTTGTGAAAAAAACAGCTTTCTAGGTTCAACGGTTTCGGCTGGGCGTTGATTATAAGTCAGTCAGTCAGTCAGGACTTTTACGTTTATATCTACTTACCTAGGTATATAGATAAATTGTCATTTAATGTCACCTATAAGAATGAAGTAGGTACGTATACCCACTTGAATATTTCTAATCCAAACCTATCTACTATGCGAAGGTACTTTACAAAAGATAAAGATATCTACAATTAAACTTAGATATGATAATTCAATCGTTACATATATTTAACATTCATTAGAAAACAACAAAAAACTTAAATAGACTAAAGTAGGTAACCTAACATTAATACAATAAAAATTAATTTGTTAATACAGGAAATTCCGTTCAAATGTATTGTGAAGTTACAGTACCTACTTAGGTAGGTATATGAACTCGTTTTTAGATGTTATTAACCGACTTCATAAAATGAGGTTCTACGTTCCAATGTATGTTTTTTTTATGTGTGTTCGCCGATCTCTGTCAATTGAGGACCGATTTACAAAATAATGCGAAAGTGCTGGTCCCATTGTCACCAAGTCAGGATATGATGATGGGATCCCAGGGAAATTGAGAACAAGCCTCAGATAGGCACGCGTGTAGTGATTTCGGTATTTTCTATTATAACTCGTGTATTTACCCTCGGAAATCCCAATTTTGGTGAAGTGGAACTTATGGTGATGACCACAGAAGAGTCATGGAACTACTCAAGGATGTAAAGTAGGTATGTAGGTGTATTATGAGCGTAATACGGACTTGGGTTTTTCATGTGATAAATTGGAAAGGAAATGTGGAAATTTTCATGTCATACCTATGTGGTTTGGTGAAAGTAATGAATTGAAGTCGGTTTAAACTGTTTTTAAAGTAAATTATATAGTACCTACCTACTTCGGAAGTCTCCTATGGGTATACATTTTTCGCCCCCGTAAACCTCTCTGACACAATTTCTGCATCGAATGCCACCCATGCTAGGTACCTGAGCTACACCACTGATGAACGTAGGTATGTTAAGTTTCTTAAATTATCTCAATAAATTAATATAATAGTTGCGCGTTTCGAATGAGACCCAGTATTACGACGCCATTTGGTAAAAAAGCGACCAAGTGCGTGTCGGACCACGCACAACGAAGGGTTCCGTGCCAATTAAAAAGGACGTAGGTATCGTTACTGCAATCTTATGGAACTTACGTCCTTTTCTTTAAGGAAGGCAGTTTTTTAGAAATATCTTAAAAACCTTTGAACCGATCTTGTTCAAAACAATTTTCGCTGAAAGAATTTAATAAGCTATGATTTTTTTTTCATATTTTTAAAATACGCACGGTTCAAAAATTAGAGGGGCTCACAATTTTAGTGACTTTCGGGGCGATTATCTCCGACTATTCACTTAATCAAAAATATTGCTGAGAAACCTTATATTAATTTTGAAAGGCCTATGATTGATGATACACAAAATTGACTTTCAGTTTTATGTATGGAGTGCACCCCTAAAAACATTTTTTTAGTAATTTAATTACAAAACTATGTAGCGGCTAACAAAATACACCTATCCTCAAAAATTTATTCAAATACACCTTATACTTTTCGAGTAAAATGCCTGTGACATACGGACGGACAGACAGACAGACAGACAGAAAGACATAACGAATCTATAAGGGTTCCATTTTTTGCCATTTGGCTACGGAACCCTAAAAAGTAGGTAATCATCGTGACTGTCGATTTGATTATTGAAATTGACGGCTGCAAGTTGATTGAAACACGACAGTTGGACGAATTGGTCCTGCAACCTTGTCATTGACATTAATATCTGTTTTAAATACAGTCAGTGGTATCAATATACGTATATACTCGTAAATAAGGACTCGGGTCGTATAGTTAAGATGATATAAGCTGTCCGTTTAGCACTTGAAAGCTTATCTTGTGAACAATGGGCTGTTTCCTATTGTATAAGCCCACCGCTAATTCTCCGACCAGATAAAATTAAGCAAGTAACAAAAAAACTCATATAAATAGCTACCATCTCCTCTTAGTCACAAGGTTTAAATTGCTATAGCTTAACTCACTTACCTGACTGCGGCTTTCAATGTCCAAGTGTCATTATCGAATGTGTTATGCTATAGCAATTTCAACCTTGTGACTTAGAGATGGTAGCTAATTTGTATGAGTTTTGTTGTTACTTGCTTTGCTTAATTTTATCTGGTCGGAGGATTTGCTGCTTGCGGTGGGCTTATACAATAAGAAACAGCCCATTGTTCACAAGATAAGCTTTCAAGTTCTAAACGGACAGCTTATATCATCTTAACTATACCAATAAGTTTTTCGGAACTTATGTACCTACGGAATATTTACCGTAGCTTTTCGGTGAAGGAAAACATCGTGAGGAAACCGGTCTAATCCCAGTAAGGTAAAATGTTATACTCGTACCTAAGTTCTTTTTGCGGCAAATAACCCATTACCCGCCCGAATTAAGTAGGTTGCTTAATGGTAAACCGTCAGCCATTTTAAGACTACTTCTTAATTTAGCTGCATAGGAGCCTCTCCGTCCCTTGCGGTGGCATCCGTATAGCTCCACTGAAATCAGCGCTAGTGTCTATAGGCCACGATGTCTACTTACCATCAAGCAGTCCGTATGCTTGTTTGCCACGGTCGAGGTTAAAATTCTCGGGGTCAGCTTATTCTGGGTTGTGATTCGCATATTTCGAAGGCAATGCACATTTCAACACTGGTTTGAACGGGGAAAGGTCGGGGGAAGGAAAAACGGTTGTAGAGACACTAAGGAAAAGTCGGTAACTAAATGCAGTTGCAAAAGAGACTAACCATTTGCAATGTTGCATAATTGTGCAGCTTACGAAATATTTAAACTTCCTGGAACTCGTTTTCGTTCTTGCAAAAGAAAAAGTTCGGTCAGAGCACTCACGAGAAGTTTCCAAAGTTGCGAAACTTTCCACATGAGAATTTCTCGGTAACTTCTGAGAATGTTCTCGAGAACGAGAATTTATTTATTTATTTGACACGAGTGACACGACGCGATCAAAGAGTCCAAAGACACGCATAAAGAAATAGTTCGGTAACTTAGTTTAAAGTCAGGGCTAGTGTAAAGTGTGAAGTCCGAAAGTCGAAATGTTCTCTGAAATACAGTGAGAATTTAAGCAACTTATTGGTAACTTATCACTTATCAACAAAAAAGCTAACTGTAATAGACAATAACACATGCATAATATAATAACATTTCGTTTTAAGTTATGCCTATTTAAACTTTATTTCAAGTAGATTCTCTTGTTTAAACAATAATTTCCATGTTGCAGGAATGTTCTGAGAACATTCTCGAGAACGTTTCCGCTTTTTGGGAATGTTCTGCAATTTGTACATTGCTGGGTCAGAGTATCAAAGTCCCAGAAACCGTTTAAATGACTGATTTAGGAGCCAATATCTCGGTAATTTTCACATTTAGAGAAGATTGCCCATACTAAACATGCTTATTTTAGCGTCATCTATAAGATAGCATCATAAAAAATAGGGGTCATAATGACACCACCCCCTCAAAGTCCCGTGCCCCCTTTGCTATACCCAAACCAAAAGTTCCTGCCATAATCGAACAAGCGAGCGAAGGGAACGAAGTTCTCAGCTTGAGCTTGGGCTAAAATTCTTTCGTATACAGGGTGTAATCGTTAAGTGTTTACAGGCCATAATTCCGTAAATACAGCAGATATCAGAAAACTTCTAAAACTAACTTTATCTATTTAGAAAATGTTATTATTGTAATTTTACTCGTTGGGTAACGTACTTTCGATATCAGTTAGAAGTTTTCTGATATCTGCTATATTTACGGAATTATGGCCTGTAAACACTTAACGATTACGCCCTGTATAGGCTGATGTCCAGCTGATCTCCTCTACAAGTCGCATTCTCAACCGATTCTCGTGAAATATTGTGAGCCGGTTCGATAGTTATATAGTTTTTAGGGTTCCGTACCTCAAAAGGAAAAAACGTCCGTCCGTCCGTCCGTCTGTCAAGACCCTTTTTCTCAGGAACGCGTGGAGGTGGGTCAATCAACTTTTAAGTGTACACTCAATGAAAATTTGAGTTTTTAAATTTTATTTGGTTTTTTTTATATTTCAACATTTTTGCTGTAGATAATTATTTATATTTTAAGAATTCACATGGAGCAGAACAATTTATTTAAATAAAATAGTAAATTTGTCTCCGAAGTCCACATGACTCTAGTTAACATAGTCCCTTGGACAACTAACTAAATTGACTTCTGAACCATTTGAAATTCAGTGAAATTGTAAACCGTCACTTTATTCTCACTAAATATAGGATGGATTGCAATTTATCTTCCTTAAATAAATGACGCAACTTTTAATTGATAAGTTATTACCAATAATATTGTCTCCTGGACAACGACAAACTTTAAATGTAACAAACTTTTCATTTAACTTGTAAAATAATCATTAATACGTGATATTTAACACTTTATGAATTCACTTTTAATTGTTACATTCATATTTGAAAATGTTGTACACCTTACTGTTTTTTTTAAAGTAAAAATGACGATAACGTGTCTTTAGGAGACAGGGACAAAATGGTTGTCCAGTGGACATATACGGTTGTCCATAGGTCATACTCGGGAGTCTAAATGAGATACTAGGATTGAAATCGCCTGTATTTGTTATTTTTATGTAAAAAAAAAACAACTATATGATAATAATTATCAGTTTTATTATACCTATTTTTTAGCGAACTTAGTACTGAAAGAAAAAGTATTGCTTTATGCTGATTCTATCATTATTGTCCTATGGAAAATGTCCCACGGACAACGGTTTTGGTTGTCCAAGTGACTGGTTGTCCGAGTGACATTTATCAGTATTTGCGCTTCCTGGTAACAATAATGATATTTTGAATTAGGTCTTACGCGCAGTGAAAAATATAGATTAAATAGAATACATTTCACTTTAATTTACTACGATATATCAAATGTTTACGTTTTTGTGCTGGTTGTGTCCCCGGTAGACACACAAAAAAGCCACCCACTTTCTCAAAACGCACTCGGCCGACTGACGCCGCGGCAAAGATGAAATCAAAATAGCGGCTGGATGAGTGTTGTCACCAAATCAATCGACTTGTTCTCAAGGCACTGATCACGCCATCTATGTTTTGCTTTCGGAACGTTTTTACCGTTGTCCGGTGGAAGTCAGGATAATAAAATATAATAGGGACCAAAATGAACATGCAAAAAACTCGTTAAAATTATGAAGCAAACGAAAAACTATATGCTAGCATCATAGTAGACATTGTAATGAATCATTATGTACAAGCGTAATTAATTGCCATATAGTATTTTTTTGTATAAAGTAATGTTTCATTGCACTAAGCTACTGGGGGACAAACGAAAAAACACTACATCAGATGTTTTGTCACATGGACAACCATTAAAATTCCAGTTTAATAGTGATTTATTTAAAATAATTTACTCGTATGTTTGCTTAATAATAAGATAAATGCGACATATGCCAACGAACCACTTAATTTTCTCTAGAACTGCGATTATTGATCAGGGGCAAAACATAGTACTTACAGGACAAATAAAAGTTGATTGACCCAGGTATATTAAAACAACCTTTTAAAGTCTTGGCGTTAGTAGAAGGCGACAGTTTTTGTATTGGCTACCTTACCGACTGCTTAAAGAAAGGTTTAGATTTAAATACAATATCTGTTATTCTAATTTTTATGCATTTTAATGAATATCTTACAGGTATCAAGCTAATATTTATACCAAATACTCTGGTCTACTGTCCCTTGGAGCTATAAAAAAATCAAACTTCTAAGCCAATGCAATCAAAAGATACAGCCGTTTATGCCGTTTTCCGCAAATTTTCGAAACTCGCAAGGGATTCAAAACCTACAGGGTACTTTCCCGTGAACTCAGAATCTTGAAATTTGGTACGAAGCAACGTCTTATTTATTTATTTATTTATTTATTTATTTATTTTATTTCAATATAGCAACTATTTTTACAGGTTAACCTAATGCAATAGCGCCTTAAATACTTAATTGATTTAACCTAATTATTATACTTGCACAAGACACACAGACACACTTTAACAAATTCGGACATTGAACAATGAAAAATATCAGTTTGGTCAGCAACTAGGTTTAGTGTGTGTACGGCTCGACTGAGAGGCGCTTTACGAAGCAAGTTGGTTCTGCCGCTCGGCTCCACCAGCAGCCGCGGCCGCCGCCGCCGCCCCGCGTACCCGTCCGGCACACCCAAACCTAACTGCTGCAATATACCCGGGTTGCAGATAAGACCCCGTAGAACTCGGACTAGGTAGCATGCTAGTGACATATCCCTACGCGTTTCCAATCTATTGTACCCTACCATGCCTATGACGAAGTCTGTAGGATACATCAAAGGATAGAAAGGGTAGATTCCATACCGTTTCCAGTACAGATACCTGGTAAACTTATTCTGTATCCTTTCTACCATGAGGATATACTTTTTCTCGTGTGGTCCCCATACTGCAGCATTGCACTCTAGTTGGCTTCTCACAAGAGCATTATACAGCGCTGAAACGGCTTGAATGTTTTTAAAGCACGCTGCCCGCCGAAGTACGAAACCGAGGATTCTAAATGCTTTTTTACAAATGCCAACTATATGGTCCCTGAAGTTCAAGTCCCTATTTAAGAGTACCCCTAGGTCTTATAGCACAGATAAAGGAAAAAATGCGAAAACCGTAAATTTTACGGAACCCTCGGTGCGCGAGTCCGACTCGCACTTAGTCGTTTTTAGGGTTCCGTAGCCAAATGGCAAAAAACGGAACCCTTATAGATTCGTCATGTCTGTCTGTCTGTCCGTCCGTATGTCACAGGCATTTTACTCGAAAACTATAAGGTGTATTTGAATAAATTTTTCAGGATAGGTGTATTTTGTTAACCGCTACATAGTTTTGTAACTAAATTACTAAAAAAAATTTTTTTTAGGGGTGCACTCCATACATAAAACTAAAAGTCAAAATTTTTTTTTTCATTGCAAGCCCACGTGTAGCACATCAATCGATAGGCCTTTCAAAATAAATATAAGGTTTCTCAGCAATTTTTTTGATTAAGTGAATAGAGTCGGAGATAATCTCCTGGAAAGTCACTAAAATTGTGTCCCCCCCCTCTAATTTTTGAACCGTGTATTTTAAAAATATGAAAAAAATCATGCTCATAAGGCTTATTAAATTCTCTCAGCGAAAATTGTTTTGAACAAGATCGGTTCAAAGGTTTTTGAGATATTTCTAAAAAACTGCCTTCCTTAAAGAAAAGGACGTAAGTGCCTTAAGATTTCAGTAACGATACGACCTTTTTAATAGGCACGGAACTCTCGTTGTGCGTGGTCCGACACGCACTTGGCCACTTTTTTTTTTGTAGGTTCAGTTTTTGAAAAAAGTTATAATAATACGCAGATTCGTGAGTTCTACAGCTCAGAGCTATTATTATTTTGTACTTTCATAATGTAGATAGTATATCTAGGTATTTATCTACGGTATAGCAAATAGGCAACTGTCCTCGACTTTTCAGAGACGTACATCACTCTTTTGTTAGTTATTCTTTCCATGACAACTAACAGCGAAATTAAAATAACAGTCTTCCAATTAATTCTTAGAAAAACATGTCCTTTGACCTTCTGATAAGTATAGACGAACATAATATTTATACATTTCGAACGCCAGATAATTAATTACCCAATCAACAATCTCTGTATTGTATCTACACGGCTATCACGCGACGGCGCGCGAGCTCTCTCGATTTTCTCGCACTATCCGTCTCTCTCTTATTAGAACACTTAGAACAAGAGGTATAGTGCGAGAAAAATGGAGAGTATATCGCGGCCGTTTCATGATAGAGTCTGGCAAACGAAAGTGTGACCTAATAAAACGCGGCAAATTCAAAAAAATCACATATGGTATTACTAATTATAGTAGGAAAATTATTTTTACAGATTCTTTGAATATTTTCAAGATTATCTGTAAACATAAGAAACGGTATCATCATTATCGTCAATATTATTATATCAAATAATCAGCCGACAAGGATTAAGATTACAAAGTAATGCTAACCTAAAAAATCCGACATCGCATTTATACATGTTTCTCTTGGAAAACAATTTCTTTCTCCTCTTGTTTTTGCTTGAGCTTACTGATCATAGTATGTAGCAGCTTTCGCACATTACTTTTTATTGTTTTACCCATATTAGAGAGAGAAATAATTGAGTTTACAAAATATGAAAAACTCTAACGAAAGACTGACGTGCATTTGACAGATTAATAATGTTGCCGTATTAAAACTTTAAAAAAAGTCCAAGTCACGCTTTCGTTTGCCTGACTCTAGACCAAAGAGTAAAGTAAGTATATAGTACGTGCTGCTAAGTGCAAATGTTGCCAGGTAACGACATTCGCATTGAATGTCAAGTCCCACCTCAACTATTATAAATTATAAGTATAATCTATTTATTATAATATTATAAGTCTGTGTGTTGTGTGTGTTTGTATTGTTTGTTTAGTGTGTGTTGTGTTTAGTATAGAGTTATGTATTGTGTGTATGGGTCAGCTTATAAACTCATTTAATTTAGCATAATAATGTCTTTATGAGGAGCTCGGAAATTTCACAGCACGTTAGGAGTTAAAAATGTTGCAAAATATATTCGCAAATAATGCTTTAAATTAAACTATATATCTGTGATCGGTTAGCTAAGTGGGTAGTGAGTAGTGACGCTGCCTACGAAGCTGATGGTCCTGGGTTCGAATCCCGGTAAGGGCAAATATCTGTGTGATGAACATGAATATTTGTTTCCGAGTCTCGGATGTTTTCTATGTATTTATATCTATCTATGTATATCGTCGTCTAGTACCCATATGGCTAGGTCGATTTGTGTAAAATTGTACTGTAATATTTTTTTTATATCTCCCTCCCAAATGAATTTCCCCTTCCCTTTTGACCGCTATTATTTCCGACATCACTACGACCGAGAAAACTATCCTATGTCCTTACCAGGGTCTCAATTTTTTTTTTGTGGGGAAAACTTGTGAACAAGTAACTCAATCACCGGCGGATGACTGGGTTAAATGTTAGAGCCTTATCACACTTGCGATTTGCGAGCGTGTTTTCTATACAATTATCAGTCGCGGCGAACACGCTGCGTGATCGCCTTCATACAAAATACGCTTGGAAATCGCAAGTGTTGATAAGGCTCTCAGGCACGCTGCCCTGCATCTGCGCTCTTATGCAGGGGACTCCAGGATCTCATGCAGAACGCACTGGAGCCCCCCTCGCGCCTCGCCGCATTTAGCTCGTCCTAGGGCAAAACGATGTCGCCTTCCCTGGGGTTTTCAAGCGAAGTGCCCCCGCCCCCGCCAGAAAACTGCGACCATGATGACCCCCTTTAGTCGCCTACGACAGGTGGGGGAGACCGTAGACCTATTCTTGTCCGAGCCTACACGGTATAGGGCCGTCCGTCCATGTCCTCGACGTCGTCTTGTTCAAGAGGGATCTAATCTCGCCCGTTCCCGTTCAGAAGATGGCGAGTTGGCGACCCTAGTACCGTAAAACGGGGTGAGTAGGGATCGCCAGGAGAGTTGGGTTATGAATGGGGAG
This sequence comes from Epinotia ramella, assembly GCA_947578815.1. Lineage (NCBI taxonomy): Eukaryota > Metazoa > Arthropoda > Insecta > Lepidoptera > Tortricidae > Epinotia > Epinotia ramella. Next base: position 4,056,451 of record OX388221.1, read on the forward strand.
AGAAGGGATGAAAGGGAGGCGAGATGGGATTTTAAGGCTACTGCTACCTAAATAATAATTATAAACCATTTATTAATAAACCATTTATTTCAAGCATCTAATACCTACAACAATTATAAAATTAAAAACGAATTATTAGTTAGGCGGATAAATAATGTATTCCAATTTAAAATGGCGCTATAGTAATATTCTATAAGTAATAAAAAAAAATCGATCCAACAATCTTCCAAAATCACCTTTGTATGAAAACCCATCTCACCCCAACTACGAGAGACTACGGGGTGAGGTGGGATTTCGTTTTTATCGTTAATTATGAAATGGAACTACCCAAAATCATAAAACAACCAAAATACAAACGTCCGGAACACTTATTACATACAACATTCAGTTTGCATATGTAATTATAAAATATCATCGAGGTTTGAATGTCAGTTTTGTCCCTACTCATCCCGTTTTACGGTAACGGGCATTTTCCTTTTGAGCCCCGATCTTCTTATACGATACTTCAGTCTCAAAGAGCACGATCAGGTACCCGATATGGATAGATTGGCATGTTGATGAACAATACATCATATGCTCGGCCTCTGAGATCAATTATCGGCATTTAGCTCTCATTAGTGAACGGCGTGGGTTAGCGTGGCTTGTCGATGGGTCCCGTTATTCACGTCTATAATTATAACTTGCATAATACGGTAGACAACTGTACAATTGTAAATAGTACATTACTACAAAGACCGGGAAGGAAATGATTGTCATAAATGAAATAAATAACTTTTTTTTTTTAATACAACGATGGTGACAAACAAGCGTACAGCCCGCCTGATGGTAAGCGGACGCCGCAGCCTATAGACGCATGCAGCTCCAAAGGAGTAACATGGGCGTTGCCGACCCTTGATATGTTTGAGGATTCGCTGTGTTGAGAGCTGAAGGAACAAATTCGGGAGCTTTGGCGACCTTGCTCACCTCCAGGAACACAACACTACTACAGAGCAAGTAGTAGTGTTATTATGGCTGTGGTCTTCTGCAAGGCGGAGGTACTTCCCCAGTTGGGCTGCTCCAAAATCGAGCGGGATGACATTTCGCTGTGCCCTACCTCACTTAACATAATCATAACTAACTAAAACTAATTTGGCTCAGGGACCCAAAGAGGGTCTTGGCCTCCGAAACGAGAGCACGCCATCTGTCCCGATCGTGCGCAACTTCTTGCCAGTTGCCGACTTGAAGATGTCGCAGATCCGCCGGCACACTGTCCTCCCAGCGGTACCTGGGTCGCCAAACCGGGCGGCGACCAGTCGGTCGTCCCACGTACGCTCTCTTGGCAGCACGACGATCCTCTCCCGTTCGGAGTTGGTGACCGAACCAGCGAAGTCTGTGTGATTTGGTTACACCGAAGAAATGAAATGAATGATTCATTTATTTATTTCATTTCATTAATTCATTTCATTCATTATTACAGGAAAAGACCCAAATCGCTTCGTGTGCCTTTAAAATTTGAAGGGTTCTCTCGTTTTCCCCGGGATCCCTTAGTCAGATTTTGACCTTATGGAAAACAAAAATAGTAGATTGTACAACAAGTGCATAAAACGCACCATTTTACGCGAGACGTTTGTGTATATAAAATCGAGTGTAAAATGGGTTTTATGGACGAATTGTACACTCTTCTTTTCACTTCGATTGGGAGGAAATGAAACTATGAGTTTATTGTGTACTTTGGCTTTTGGTATCCTTGCCTTGGTCTTAGAATACTAAAAAAACTTGATAAAATAAAAATAAAGAGTTTATTCTATGAAGTTAAAGTTGCTCGTGTGGCTGTGGGACCGATTGCCTTAGTCTTTGACGAAGATTTTACTTTAGGCACTAGAGCATAAAAAGCGACTTTATGTCGCCTACACACAGCATAAAGACGCAATTTTGAGCATGAGAAGAGATAATAGTATTTTTCCCTTTGAAACAAAAAAGTATTTTTCTCAAACTTGCAATGAAATGTTGACGTGACTTACTTCAAATTAGGTTCGGAAATACTACGTATCCGGTGCGATGAGTATATGTAAAGGAATTTCATACAGCCTTACACACCTAGGCCTGTAAAGCAACCTTCTTTTGGTTTTAAACGGAGGGCGTTGCGGGGGGCGCGGGCCCGGAGCTGCGGCGCGGCGGCGGCGGTGCAAGCGGTGCACTTCAGAAACGTATTATTTAGTTGTTTAGTTTACCTACGAATAAAACAATACGACTAGCTAATTTTTGTTTTTATTTCATTCCAAGTTTGAGAAAAGCACTATACAAATCTCGGCGAGAAACGGGGTTGCCGGCCGCGTATCCCTATCCGGCCTCGCTACGCTCGGCCGTCTATATCTGCTTGGCCTGCAACCCTTCGTTTCCCGGCCTCTATAGTAATGTACTATTCCAAGTCAGTCCAATCACTAATCAGGGAACTATCATAAAAAATAAAAGATTCCGACGAATTGGGAACCTCCTCCTTTTTTAAGTCGTTTAAAAACGTTGAATGGGCACTTGTAAAATGAACAGTGCTATAATACCGTATTACAGTCATCATAAAAATCTCGTAAAGTCAACAACATCATCATAAACCCGGATTTCACACTCTTCGGCCGTGATAATGATAATAATATATGGTAGCCAAGGATTACTTATCTAAATCCTACTATAGATAGGTTGATCTCTACATTTGGTTGAAGTTGTTTACAATAGATTTAAGTACCTAACGAAAATTATTTTTCTCTAGGGTTTCAAAATCTCAGTTCACCTTGCATACGAGGATTGTCCCGACTTTGCAGATTATGACGAGTATGCGAGTGCGAGAGTGACGGATGTCTTATGGGTTGTATACATGTCATGATTTGTCAGCCCCAATTTATCAGAAGCTGACTAATTGCTATCGTCTGGAGGCCTGTTGCGCTGCTGATCCAACTGTCAAACGAGTTGTACTGAGAAATTGCATGCAGATGGTGGTCGGATTGTTACATCTGCACGCCACACCCAATTATGACTTCGACATGTTGTACTGACAAATTGGGGTAAAATCAAATAATCTGTACACCTCGTTATTCACAACGAACATTAGATTTAAGAGTGAGAGGCGTCTCTAGACCATGCCGCGCCCGGGTGCAATCATTACCGTAGCGCCCTCTAGCACCCCCCCTAGCGCGCGCTAGCGCCCGAGTCGAGGCGAGTGGCGCCCTGTGAGTGGCGCTCGGCGCCCCCTAGGACCGCGCGCCCGGGTGCAACGCACCCCCTGCACTTTAGGTAAAGCCGCCGCTGAGAGTGGAGTTCTAGTCGGTGGAGTTTTTGCAATTTATTTTAGTGTTATAAGTTTGACGTGTCTGTGTGTTTGTGTATCTGTGAGTATGTGTGTCTGTCTGTGGCATCGTAGCTCCTAAACAAATGGACCAATGTTAATGCGGTTTTTAGCTGACGTTTAAACCAAATCGGTTAAGCCAGTTTTGGAATATTGAACTTTAAAATGAAAATGTCGAGTGTAAAAATTGTTAATTATTTATTTTACTGCCGTGTCTTCCTTATCCATTTATTCGTAGCGGCAATCAAAAAAACATTCACCAAAGTGCTACGCGCGCTTTTCGCTACATTACGCTGCTACGGGCTACGGCGTAGCACTACAAGCGTAGCGTGGCAGTGCATGGGTGAAGTACGATGAAACAGCGGTTGCCTGAAAGACACCTTAACACATTCACTGCCAAGAATCGCTACGCGCTACGCTTGTAGCCGATCCCGTGGTTTTCTTCGTATGTAGCGGAAAGCGACTACAGCGTAGGCACCCGCGGAGCGGGTTCCTGGCGGTCAAAGTGTTAAATAGACACGTTCTACAAAGAGCCACTAGTACTTATACATTGAATAGTGTGTGTAATTAATACGTGAGTTCAAACGCTTACATAATTGACCTTGATAGAGATAGAGGTAGTAGGGAATTGACCTTTAAATTTGTAACAATAAATAAAAAAAATATAAAAATATATAAGGGGACAATCTTACACAAATCAACCTAGTCCCATAGTAAGCTCATTAAGGCTTCTGTTATGGGTACTAGACGACGATATATATAATAGATATAAATACTTACACAGAAAACATCCATGACTCAGAAACAAATATCACAAATATTTGCCCTTACCGGGATTCGAACCCAGGACCTTCAGCTTCGTAGGCAGCGTCACTACCCACTAGGCTAACCGGTCGTCAAATAAGCGAAATCAATACGAAATAAGCGAAATACTACAATACGATATTTTCGGTAAGCTTTAAGAATAACTTCCTGTCAATTAAAAGTCCTGTGAAAACTCCAATTGACAACATTACATTTTATAAACACTTCAAAATTAATATATGATTCAAAAGCATATTGCCCCCTGAACACTATACTGTATTTATAAAAAAAATATATAGCTTAATAAAATAGTTAAAAAACAATTGAAAATATTGTCTAATTTTACCTATTCTACGACATAGTTAATGGATAGCCTGTGCCTTATCTTATGTTACAGAAAAAAAAAGGTCTGCTGTCACAAATATGAATTTGACATTGACGTAGATTGTTTACTATCGATGTTAACGACTATAACCTAAGGAAGTAAAATAAAATTAAAAGATTCTATATTATATTATAGAAACCCGCATGGATCGACGAGGTGTATACTCCTCCTAAGTACACCAAGTATTGTTTCGTGCCAAGTTGTAACAATGACTCTTTGAAGAAACCGGACAAACATTTCTTTCATGTACCGTATAAAAATAAAGCGGAGTGGTGTCGAGCAGTAATTCCAAAGATCTGTGTGAATGCAAGGTTTCGTATTTATATAATGCAGTATCGGTATCCCTTATCACAGCCAAATTCGTCAATAAAATCGTTTCTTTTTAACAAATAGTACAATTTAAACAAACAACAAACCACATACCTACTCCAGTGACAATGGCAAAGTCAGATGTCATTGTCAATGTCAGATCACTTTTTTTTTCGATCGTGGAAGACTAAGGTAAAGGGTATTCCTGCGTAGAATTGGAGTTACGCCCTTTTAGAATAAGTAAATATTGAAAAATTAATAACAAATTAAATACGAACCCTAGAGAAATAAATAAACTATCAGCATATTTCTCTTTTTAAACCAAATACACAGAACCAATAAAATGTAGGGCTCAAAAATATGAAATGTTGTCAATTAAGGTAAACGTGCCACTGCCCGTTACTACACATGACACTTTGAAGGTTATGTCAAAACAATAGAGGTAAACAATAGGTGTTAACTATTAGGCATTAAGGTGTCGAGTATTCGGACATTTACCTTACCTATGCATACAATATTTAAATATTTTCGGACAATCTTACACAAATCGATCTAGTCCCAAACTAAGCAAGGCTTGTGCCAAGACTGTGAAACAACAATTCGATACAGAGAGGGCGCTAGTCTTAGCGGGAATATAGTGGAAAAATATACAACTTGCGTCACTGTCCTCGTAGCTCAGTTGGTAGAGCAGTCTAGCGTTAATAGAAAGGTCGCAGGTTCGAATCCTGTCGGGGGCTACAGACGGAGATGGTTTATTTTTCCATTATATTCTGTCTCTGTATCATATCATTTAAGCAAGGCTTGTACTATGGGTAGTAGACGACAATAAATGCTTTTGACAATATACAGGGTGATTCAGGAGACATGAGCAGGATCAACCCTACGGATTCAATAGTTTATAAGCTACTCAGTCGTACCAGCATTGGTAAGATTAACGTTAATTTTTTTTTAGTTATGTAGGTTGACCATGATTTATTGTGAATGAAACTTTCACACAAAATGTAAAAAAAAACTGTGGGCGTTTCATTTAATTACGATGGTAAAAGATCCATTAACATTAACTGTATGTGTAGGGTTGATCCTGCTCACGTCTCCTGAATCACCCTGTATAGATAAATACATACTTCTTCTTCTTCTGCTTATTTAAGAGCTAAGCTCTTGTCGGTGTAGCTCAAAGTAGGCCCTCCATCTACTCCGATCCCAGGCAACCTCTTTGACATCTCGATACGACCTAACATACACTCTTTTTTTGTGCTGCTCTATGTAGTTTATTCTAGGTCTTTCTCTTCCTCGCTTCCCCTCTTATAGGTACATACTTAAATACATAGAAAACATCCATGACTCAGGAACTAATATTCGTGCTCATCACACAAATAAATGCCCTTACCGGGATTCGAACCCAGGACCTCTTGCTTCATAGGCCGGGTCACTAATACCAACTAGGCTAAAGCGGTAGTCACAATATGCTGAACAGCAAAGCAATGGGGGTCGTGGGTTCCCGCTCTAGGCGATAATAAAAAAAAAAGACCGGGTTGCACTACGGGAGTGCCGGCAGAAGTGAAAACTCAATGACATTGTAACAGTTTTTCGATCAGGTCACGTGACATCTTACGGACACGTGACCTGTCTCGAATCTCACGTCTTACTAATCTTACGGTCACGTGATCTGTGGCGAGTTTAACAATTTTTCCCCATCACAAAAAGTGCACAGCGCCGCCAAAGAAGTTTTCACTTCAAAAACTTTGATCGGAATTGGAAATTTCGTTAGCGGACATTTCTTCTTAGTAAACATTTAGGTACTATCAAAGCAATATCAATATAAATTCCAAATGCTGAAGGCCACCATTCAGTTCCTACACTAAAGATAATACCTACACTCGACGATGATAACCAATCCTTATCACTAGGTTACGATGTTAGATAGAAACGTGATTGGGGATTCTACTCGAGTGAATAGGAAAACTGAAGTGACGCTTAGAAGTGTATTTCTAAGAATCAAGAACCACGTGATTATAAATATTCTTGTCAAATCATAATATAACTTTTTCTGTCAATCATATATGCTTAAAAATCGACTGACACGACACGATCAAAGAGTCCAAAGACACGCATCAAGAAACAGTTCGGTGACTTAGTTTAAAAAGTCAGGGCTAGTGTAAAGTGTGAAGTCCGAAAGTTGAAATGTTCTCTGAAATACAGTGAGAATTTAAGCAACTTATTGGTAACTTATCACATCAACAAAATAGCTAACTGTAATAGACAATAATACATATATTGCATAATAACATTTAGTTTTAAGTTATGCCTATTTAAACTTTATTTCAAGTATATTCTCTTGTTTAAACAATAATTTTCATGTTGCAGGAATGTTCTGAGAACATTCTCGAGAACGATTCCGCTTTTTGGGAATATTCTGCAATTTGTACATTGCTGCCAAGAAATTATCCAAGTATGTATGTGCTCTCGCTCAAAGGAGCAGCCGAACTGATGAGTATCTCTCGCGTTTATAGGCCGTAAGCTTGTTGGCCACTATCGTAGCAAGTGAAAACGAAAAAAAAAAAACAAAAAACCCGATTGCTTTTTTCAAATATTACTATAGCCTTTGTCACTCGCACGATTAAGAGGAATATAAATGAGCGCTTCCGTGCTTTGGAAGGCACGCTAAACAGTTGATCACGGCTGCTGTCTATGACAGTAGTCGTTAAGCCGAGTTAGATGCCTTCGGGCGGCTTAAGAAATTCTAACAGTCGAGTTGCCCACTCACTTGACAAAGGACAACTATTACTCGCGTCCGGAGGAGCTACCTACCACAACCCTGCACGTGTCCTCTGGGTGGTACTAAAGAGTGACAAACTTAAAAGGCCAAAATAATTAAATAAAGAGGAATCCAACGACATCTCATATGTACCAAGGGTCAAGGGGTTGTATATCAAGGGTCGGCAACGCCCATGTTACCTTGTGTCCTTTGGAGTTGCAAGCGTCTATAGGCTGCGGTGTCCGCTTACCATCAGGCGGGCCGTACGCTTGTTTGCCACCGTCGTTGTACAAAAAAAAAATCTCATATGTCGAAATCCGTCAAATGGTTTAGGCTGCAGGACGCTCCAAAGAATAAGACATACACGTAGGTATATATATATAAGGTGCTAACAAATTAAGTACCAATATTTTAAGAGGTGTTACATTACATCAAAACAATTGACTTTAAATAGAAATTAAGAAAACTTTTCATATGATATTTTTGTTTTAATTTCCGGTACAAAATAAATAAATTAAAATTTCGACCAAACATAATCAGCCTGTGCATTCAACTGACGAGATGTTAAAACACTATCTGTCAAGTGAACATCGTCGTTTGTGACAAACGTCAATGATTGATTGTTGACTATCTCATTAACAGGGTGTTTTTACGCAGTAACGTTGTATCCCTAATTATCTCCAAAAAGTGATACACACTTTTAAATGTTTCATACTTAACTCTACTCCTAGAGACTAGTACTATCAGCTCTAAAAGTATTGGTACCTAATTTGTTAGCACCTTATATAATATATACATATACATACATACGCTCGAAACACATAACCCTCCTCTCCAACGGCAGTCGGGTGAAACAGCTAAGGTCGGGCAGATGCCTCCTCTGCCAGTATGAGTAGATACCTGACTACGCCCCTATGAATCAAATACAAAAGCCGCGTTAAAAAAATGGGTCAAGGCCGCGAACGAAAAAACCATAGAACGCGAGCTCCTTACAAATGTCTACCCAAACACGTGCCTAGAATCCGGTATGAGCGTGTTCGAACTAAACGGCTGCCTGGCATTCTTTGGACACCCCGCCCCCATCCCCACATAAAGGATGACTCACGCTAGAACGGGCCGTGACGGGCCCGGGCCGTAATCGTGACGAGCCGTCAACGAGCTTATTTGGTTGTCACATGGTTATAGGTTATAGGTTATAGGTGTACGCGGGCTTGGTTTCCGCAACTCGACGTCATAATAGCGCCTATTTTGCGTATGGGTTATTGGCACTACTGTTATTCGTGCCAACCCAGTTCCACCAGGAAGCCTAGCAAACCCTTTACGTTGCCGACGGCCTCCGGTAGCGACCCCGGTGTTCCGAGGTGTTTTTCCCGGTATTCTGCCACCCCAGGGCACGTCAAGATGACGTGGGCCGCTGTCTCTTCCTCTTCCATGCAGGCTCTGCAGAGAGGACTGTCTGTAATACCTAGAGTGAAAAGGTGTTTGTTTAGTAGTGCATGACCAGTTATGGCTCCTGTCATGAGACGGAGTGCCGGCCTCTTTAGCTGTTTTAGCTTCCTTGACAATCCGGGATTGATTGTCGGGAGGGCCTCCCTGGTTTGCCTGCAGGTGCCTAGGGTATTCCAAATTTTTTGGTGTTCTACCTTGGTGTTTAGTCGCAGTGTGCTCCGCAGCCATGCAGGGGGTAGAGGGATCATAGGTTCCGGTCCTATGGCTTCTGATTCTGAGCCTTCTCCTGGTTGTCACATTTCGCCAACGGGCCGTGTCCGAGCCTGCAACGAGCCGAGCCTCGTCCGCAGCTCGGCCACCGGGCCGGGACATTATGCAAAAAAAAAAAAAAAACAAAAAACCCGATTGCTTTTTTCAAATATTACTATAGCCTTTGTCACTCGCACGATTAAGAGGAATATAAATGAGCGCTTCCGTGCTTTGGAAGGCACGCTAAACAGTTGATCACGGCTGCTGTCTATGACAGTAGTCGTTAAGCCGAGTTAGATGCCTTCGGGCGGCTTAAGAAATTCTAACAGTCGAGTTGCCCACTCACTTGACAAAGGACAACTATTACTCGCGTCCGGAGGAGCTACCTACCACAACCCTGCACGTGTCCTCTGGGTGGTACTAAAGAGTGACAAACTTAAAAGGCCAAAATAATTAAATAAAGAGGAATCCAACGACATCTCATATGTACCAAGGGTCAAGGGGTTGTATATCAAGGGTCGGCAACGCCCATGTTACCTTGTGTCCTTTGGAGTTGCAAGCGTCTATAGGCTGCGGTGTCCGCTTACCATCAGGCGGGCCGTACGCTTGTTTGCCACCGTCGTTGTACAAAAAAAAAATCTCATATGTCGAAATCCGTCAAATGGTTTAGGCTGCAGGACGCTCCAAAGAATAAGACATACACGTAGGTATATATATATAAGGTGCTAACAAATTAAGTACCAATATTTTAAGAGGTGTTACATTACATCAAAACAATTGACTTTAAATAGAAATTAAGAAAACTTTTCATATGATATTTTTGTTTTAATTTCCGGTACAAAATAAATAAATTAAAATTTCGACCAAACATAATCAGCCTGTGCATTCAACTGACGAGATGTTAAAACACTATCTGTCAAGTGAACATCGTCGTTTGTGACAAACGTCAATGATTGATTGTTGACTATCTCATTAACAGGGTGTTTTTACGCAGTAACGTTGTATCCCTAATTATCTCCAAAAAGTGATACACACTTTTAAATGTTTCATACTTAACTCTACTCCTAGAGACTAGTACTATCAGCTCTAAAAGTATTGGTACCTAATTTGTTAGCACCTTATATAATATATACATATACATACATACGCTCGAAACACATAACCCTCCTCTCCAACGGCAGTCGGGTGAAACAGCTAAGGTCGGGCAGATGCCTCCTCTGCCAGTATGAGTAGATACCTGACTACGCCCCTATGAATCAAATACAAAAGCCGCGTTAAAAAAATGGGTCAAGGCCGCGAACGAAAAAACCATAGAACGCGAGCTCCTTACAAATGTCTACCCAAACACGTGCCTAGAATCCGGTATGAGCGTGTTCGAACTAAACGGCTGCCTGGCATTCTTTGGACACCCCGCCCCCATCCCCACATAAAGGATGACTCACGCTAGAACGGGCCGTGACGGGCCCGGGCCGTAATCGTGACGAGCCGTCAACGAGCTTATTTGGTTGTCACATGGTTATAGGTTATAGGTTATAGGTGTACGCGGGCTTGGTTTCCGCAACTCGACGTCATAATAGCGCCTATTTTGCGTATGGGTTATTGGCACTACTGTTATTCGTGCCAACCCAGTTCCACCAGGAAGCCTAGCAAACCCTTTACGTTGCCGACGGCCTCCGGTAGCGACCCCGGTGTTCCGAGGTGTTTTTCCCGGTATTCTGCCACCCCAGGGCACGTCAAGATGACGTGGGCCGCTGTCTCTTCCTCTTCCATGCAGGCTCTGCAGAGAGGACTGTCTGTAATACCTAGAGTGAAAAGGTGTTTGTTTAGTAGTGCATGACCAGTTATGGCTCCTGTCATGAGACGGAGTGCCGGCCTCTTTAGCTGTTTTAGCTTCCTTGACAATCCGGGATTGATTGTCGGGAGGGCCTCCCTGGTTTGCCTGCAGGTGCCTAGGGTATTCCAAATTTTTTGGTGTTCTACCTTGGTGTTTAGTCGCAGTGTGCTCCGCAGCCATGCAGGGGGTAGAGGGATCATAGGTTCCGGTCCTATGGCTTCTGATTCTGAGCCTTCTCCTGGTTGTCACATTTCGCCAACGGGCCGTGTCCGAGCCTGCAACGAGCCGAGCCTCGTCCGCAGCTCGGCCACCGGGCCGGGACATTATGCAAACGACATGTCACCGAGCTCGCACCGGGCCGGGCCGACACCGAGCCGCGGCCGTGCCGCTCACGAGCGTTGCGTGTCAATCACAACGGGCAGCGACCGGGCCGACACCGAGCCGCTTCCGAGCCTCGGCCGTGGCCCGGCCGGGCTTGGGCCGCGCAAAAACGCCGTCGTATTTCTGAGAAAACGGCCCGGGCCGGACACGTCCCGTTCTACCGTGAATCATCCTTAATGCCAGGCACCCATTCTGTGGAGTCATTTTGCGACGCTTCTTAGACTTCTATGGTTTTTTCGTTCGCTGGTTCAAGGTCTAGTCTCGAGAACCACAGTACTGGATTAGTTTTTAGGGTTCCGTACCCAAAGGGTAAAAACGGGACCCTATTACTAAGACTTCGCTGTCCGTCCGTCTGTCTGTCACCAGGCTGTATCTCGAGAATCGCGATAGTAAGACTGTTGAAATTTTCACAGATGATGTATTTCTGTTGCCGCTATAACAACAAATACTAAAAGCAAAATAAAATAAATATTTAAGGGGGTCTCCCATACAACAAACGTGTTTTTTTTGCCATTTGTCTGTCGCCAGGCTGTATCTCAAGAACCGCGATAGCTAGACAGTTGAAATTTTCACAGATTATGTATTTCTGTTGCCCCTATAACAAGAAATACTAAAAACAAAATAAAATAAATATTTAAGGGGGCTCCCATACAACAAACGTTTTTTTTTTCAGGCTGTATCTCAAGAACGATAGCTAGACAGTTGAAATTTTCACAAATTATGTTTTTCTGTAGCCGCTATAAAAACAAATACTAAAAACAAAATAAAATAAATATTTAAGGGGGGCTCCCATACAACAAACTTTTTTTTTACTGTACCTTCGTGCGCAAGTCCGACTCGCACTTGGCCGGTTTTTTTTTGTACTATGACGTTGCCAAACAAGTAAGTAAACGGCCTGCCTGATAGTAAGCAGACACCATAGCCTATGGACGCCTGCTACTCCAAAAGAAGCGCAAGCACGTTGCGAACCCTTTATTGATTTGAGGAATCGTAATGTTGAGGGCCAACTTGGACTGATGCGGAAATAGAAAAAAAAATGTTTTTTTTTGTTGATAGGCAGTGGATTGGAACAGCGTTTGCCTGAAACTGTACGCTGTTTATAGAATGAAATGCTCGTCTAAATCGAATAGCAACTTTTTTGTCACTCCGTCTCCAATTTTCGCACGTTATCCACGTTAATCCCCTAGCCTGATCCCCCAGGGGAATTAGCGGCAATTATTTTATATTCAACTAGGAAAAAATGATAATGTTCGGTTATGGCGCTTCGCCGGACGCTACCGCGTCACGCTCGCTTCGCTCGCTCGGCTCGCGCGCTGTAGGGTCGCAGTTCAACTAACAACCTAACCGTTTTTTTCCCCTGGGGGATCAGGCTAGGGGATTAACGTGGACAACAGCAATAGTTGGCTTAATTCGGGTTGCACAGGGAGGTTCAACAACGCTTCCGGAGCTCAAACACCGCGAGCCATCCGGTTGCCTCTCGGACACTGAAACTACTCGTCATTGCTTTAACTATATTCTTGGAGAACAATACTGGATTGTACCTATGCCTAAACAACATATGTACCGATTCATTGTAACGTCATTGTGCAATTTATCACATCCTGACAAACAATGACTCAGACGAGTCCCGATCAACGCTGCCGTCCTAAGCAAAAAGGTCGCATCTGACTATGAGACTCGTAGTCAGATGCGTCCGGCAGAACGGCCGTATTCACTTATTTACAACGCCTACTCACTTTGGGAGAACCAGTGTAAACTAACCTTCGATAACGTATTGTTGTTATTAAATCAGGCGTCAAGTTATATTAGGCCGAGAGGTGAAGTGAATTGAGACGGGTTTGGAAATGTTTAGCTGGCAAACAATTATTGAACTGCAATTCTTATAGTTGTTGTAAACAAGTATCTGCTTTTTGAAAATAAAGATAATTGACTTCATGCATTATTGAACTGCTCTATATGGGTATTAAATAAATTGTGTACCTGGGTATCCAATTAGCGATAGCGTGAGTTGTTAAACAAAAATTAACTCGAAGTTGTTTTAGTTAAGGACACATAGTAGGTGATTGGAATTATTTCATTTGTGCAATAATAGTTAAAATTAATAATTAACAAACTAAAAAAAAAAAAAAAATCTCCGACATTTTTATTTCAACGTTCAATATCTCCAAACTGGCTGAACCGATTTGGATGAAACTTAGCTAAAAACCATCTCGATCACGTCAGCTCTTGGACAAAAACAAACCGCATCATAATCGATCCATCCGTTTAGGAGCTACGATTCCACATATCGCACACAGGCACACATATACACAACACAGCAGGCAACACATCGCAGTAATTTTGTGTTTTGTAGTTATTAATAAGTTTATATTGATATGTATGTTAGTCATTATGGTATTTGTAATATGGGCCTTGTTGCCTGATTTATATAAATAAATAAATATACAGACACGTCAAACTTAAAACCTATAACAACCCCTCTTTTGTGTCGGGGGAAGTATTCATAGTGAAACGAGTCGGAACAAATTGTGAAGTGATGCGTAAGAGTTGACCCGATGTGATGTCAATTCGACCAATGCGATGTGGTGCGTCATTTCAAAAGTACGCGCCCAATTTTGAAATTATCCGAACGTATTCCGTGTCTTAAGGAAAAAATATTCCTAAAAATAGCAAATACTTGAAATACCTCAAACTTGCCTCCTTACTATAACATCAATGAATAATTTGGAATTACCTATGGGTTGGGTGCGGTATTTCCATATATTAAGGACAATATTTGGTTACAAAAAATCAATTTGAACTAAAATATGTTTGCTCTAACTGATATAGGGAGCGACCACACCGGTGCGTAACGCTGCGTATACGCGTTGACGTGTCGAATGCGTCACGTATTCTTCATACATTTTGCTGCGTTTACGGTGCGTTAGCGTATTTTGAGCAGCGGTGTACCTTACCGTGCCTTTACGCTATATCATCATCACATATTTAAGAGTTATCTTCTTGTTGGTGGACTATTTTCCATTTCTCTCTCTGTCGCACGTCAGCTCTTCGATTTGCTGATACGACACGACACTAGCTTTTTCCTTTATTTGATCCATATAACTGCGCCGTGGTCTTCCCCTGCTTCCTTCTATCGCTCCTTCCATGATGGTTTTAAAGAATGCGTCGCCATCAGGTGATCCGTCTGCTCGTTTGCCTCCTATACCATAAAAAAAAAAAAGCGTCGTGCCGTATCAAATGACCAATAATTTTCCCCCTTCTAGTGCTGATGGTGTTCAAGATCGATCTCTTCTCTTACGCTATATATGCAAATAAATATGCCAATATGTCACTATATACAGTGCATGCATATGACCGACTATTGCGCGCTCTATAAAATAATATGTCATTGCTGAATGGATCCTAAACAATATATTCAGTCCACATTTGCATACTGCATTGAATCATTATGTACTCAGCTGCAGCGGGGCATTCACATCGCAGATAGAACAATGTTTTAGTTTACGGCCTCAGTTGCATAAGGGATCGTCTTAATATAACGCGACTACGCGATTATCGCAAGTTCGCGCGAATCAAACATATTGGACTCGAATAGGTTTCCTAAGGCGGATGTCACATGCGCAGCATCTCCGGACGGAGGTGCGTAGCTGCATACAAATTTCGCAGGGCGAAGGTGCGGCGCAGTGTGTTGTACTGAGGTACTTGCATACAACGAGAAAATCGTAACTCCGCACCTTGTCTTATTTATTTATTTTCTCAAACATGCTCGGAAATGTACGCGTTAATATCACGAAATGAAGACGTGAAGTTTCTTGTTTATGGCTCCCTACATTACTTCTTGGCCTTAGGCCAAGAAGTAATGTATGAAAACCCTAAGTAAAACCATTATTGTCCGCTACTCTAACTTTTTAAATTTGCTTACTAATATTAAACTGACAAAGGAAAATTTACATACTGCCAACCACCACTAGACACTGTAAGCATACTTGCTTAATAAAAAAAATAAAAAAAATCTATGGTACTATACTTTATGTGCGGTTAAACATGGTGCTCGAACGGCTTGTTCAAATGGCATGTTTAAAAAATAAAAAAAGGCGCAAATTACCTATTATTTAATCGATTACTTAGTATTTATTTTAATTTTAATATTTCCTCACATCGTTTGAGAAAAGTACTATACAATCCTGGGCCGGAACAGGGATTGCTGGACTCGTTGTATTCGGCCTCGTCTACGACTCGGCCGTCTACCCCAATCTCGTCCAGCAATCCCTTACTTCACGGCCTCTGCAGTAATCTACTATTATTTAATAGCTTCAAATTGCAGGATACAATTTTACCCGTAGGGTGTCGCTAAATATTAATTACAAACTAAAGATTAATACATTAATTAACAAGTTACATTAATAGTCATTTTACATTCTACAATAATTAATTAATTAATAATCATTATAATGATTATAAAATCAATTCATTCATATATTATAATTAAATTCATTCAGGTTATAAGGACATAATACATTAATTTAAAAATTACAATAATAATCATTTTTCATTCTACCAATACTAATAATCATTATAATATTTATAAAATTCATTCATTCATATTCATACATTAAAATTATAAAATTCATTTAGGTTATAAGGACATAATTCAATCAGGTGTTTTTTCAATGCAGCTACAAATTTAGAGTATGGCAGGGACTTTATTTTGCTTGGCAGGGCATTTATACTTTTGCTGCAACAAACCTAGTGCATACTATAATGTCTTATAATTTTACTTGACATATTTAATGGACATTCTTTAAGACCGGACATGCACTAATACATTCATATATAATCTATATAATTGTTACTGACTTTAGGTACTATATAATTATAATTTGTATAAAGGCACCTGAATTTAGTATGCATGATAGTAGCTATAAGGTACTTTAGTATTAAGTTCGAAGTTTTTGTACGCCTATTGGCAAAACATAGTGAAACTGTAAAAAAAACCACATCTGTAATTACCTATGTTTACAAATAAAATATTTACTTACTTACTTACTTCGTCCAGAGGTGCGGTGCAGTGTGACATCCGCCTAATTGACAATGGCGCGAACTTACGATTTCAACTAGGACACCTATTCTGGTCCAATAGGTTTGATCGCGCGTTCGCGCGAGTAAAATTCGCGCGAACTTGCGATAATCGCGTAGCGTAGTCGCGTTGTATTATGACGATCCCTTATATAATATAACATTACTTACAAGTAATATTTATAATCATCATCATATCAGCCGAAAGACGTCCACTGCTGGACATAGGCCTCCCCCAAAGAGTGCCTAAGCGACCGGCATTTGTATATATTTGTAATAGTGGTTTTCAAAATCCTTGCAAGGCTAACCTACCCTATTCCGCATACAGTGTGTAAATTAGATACGAGTACATGCGAATATTTTGACGATGATTAGTGTCTCTTCTGTGGACATTTTCAAAGTTAGTTTAGTTTATTTCAGTTAATTATACAGTTTAATATTACAGCGATCGTCGAGTTATGCAATAATAATTACTTATAATTTAAAATTTATATACCTATTAAAGTATACAATAAAATTTATAAAGTTATAAACCTACAATTAATATAAAATAAAATGTCAGGTCAAATACAATTCATGAAATTTACAAAAATCTGTCAGGTTATTCCGGTGTTTAATCAAATCACAATGTCAAAAGAACGTTAAGGGCTATATCTATAGCCTGATTTTTGGATCACCCCGGAATCCGCATAAACGGCGTCGCCTCTTGTACAATTCTATGCGATAACAAGTTTCTGTCAAATATGTCATTTTTGGTACAAGCTTTTATTGCCGACTGTACTTTTCTGTATACCATCATCAACTACTCATTGAGACGATTCTAAAGAGCCCAAACTCAACGGGGTTACGTTAAGTACTGAATTCCCGTGGCCACCTTCTGTCTCCATCATCAGATCAGCTCGATGGTACCATAATATTGAATTGTCATCCAAACTATACTTGTACCCAAAATTTCAGCTCAATCGGAAACCGGGAAGTGGATCAAATTTAACTTGCAAGATTTGATTAAAGACAGACAGACAACGGGACAGGTGAAACTAAATAAAAGCTGGTACCCGTCACCGTTGCTTATGATACCCATGAAAGTCAAAACGTAAACATTATCATATCATATTATATCACTATAGCTTCTGTCCGCGATTTTGTCTGCGTGGACCCGGGATAAAAACTACCCTATATTTTAATCCAGGCTATAAACTATCTTCGTGCAAACGCTCATCCAAATCAGTTGAGTAACAAACATCTAAACATCCAAATATCTAAACTTTCGCATTTATAATATTAGTAGTATATTGAAACGATTGAGATGTTGGTATATGGATAGGCTGAATCCCGGGGAAGGACATAGGATAGTTTTTATCCTGGAAATCATCCCCTAAGAGGGTTAAATGGAGGGTGGAAGTTTGTATGGAGCTACGATATAACACGTTTCTTCCATCCCTATATAACCGTGTTCCATTTGTTCCAGAATGCCGGCCTGAGTCATGGACAAGCCAACATTACACATGCTCTCCGTTCAGGAGAAGGGCGGACAAACAAAGAAAGCGCCACAGTACATCGCCGCTGTTGCAGGTGAGACCGGTCACACACGGCTTTTTGGCGCGACACAAACGCGCGTTTTCCGGACGCGTGACTATCGCGAGACTCTAGCCATAGATCACCAGACCTCGGACAGAGTGAGCCATTTTTACGTCATTAATGTCAAGTGTAGATGTTAATATAGATATGCCTCAAGATGAAATATTAAAAAGAATTCATGAATAATAATTAAACAAAAATGACAGTGCATTATGTACAAAACGAGTAAGTATTATTTATTTATTCAAATTTTTCTTTGTTATTGGTTATTGTAA
Source organism: Epinotia ramella (assembly GCA_947578815.1). Taxonomy (NCBI): domain Eukaryota; kingdom Metazoa; phylum Arthropoda; class Insecta; order Lepidoptera; family Tortricidae; genus Epinotia; species Epinotia ramella. Next base: position 4,074,862 of record OX388221.1, read on the forward strand.
TAAAGAACTATATTTTTTTCTAGATTTTCAATTTTCAACGCACTTCTTCTTGAGTTTAATATCCACTTATAGATGGAAAAAGACCTTTCTACTTCCACTGAAGTGAGCGGAGTGAAGTTGTACATTAAAATACCGTCCACATCTGTTCCTTCCGAAATTTTTTCAGCATAGTCCCTAAACAGATCTAAGTCTGGGTTTCTAGCTATGACGTCTTCTAATTTCTGACTGACAGAAGCAGACGAAGACCAGCTTATAACAGCTCTCACTTGGTCCAACGTTAAAAATGTATCTACGACGGATATTTTAGATTCCTGTAATTTTTTTAAGGCATATTCAATTATATGGAAATTCTCAACAATATATTTTAGATTATTTCGTAAATTTTCAGTTTGTATAATTCTTTTCGCCACTCTTATCGACATTGCGTCTGACGATCTCAATGCCCATAGGACTATTTTTATTTCGTCAAAATATTTTTCGTAATATGCTGCTGCCGCTAGCCAAGTTCCCCATCTCGTAATCACTGGTTTTGGAGGCAGGGGCATATTAGGATATTTATCCTTTAATATGCGGATTCTATTAGGAGCCTATTTCTATTATTCATATGGATATATGTAATAATATGCTTATCATTTAAAGAGGCTTGCTATACAATTAATTTGTTTTGCTAGTTATGTAAAGATCTAAATAGAATAATTTAATTCGTTATTCAATTACATCACATCTGCCATTGAATGACTACGTAGGTATGTCCATATTATGCAAACTCTTAAAACAGCTCACCCTGTCCGAGGTCTGTAGATCACCTATATCGATAACGAGATGCTAGTTTAGTTTAGTTTAGTTTAGTTTTATTTATGTCATTAGTGTCATTACACAATTCTCATATAACAATACCTTTGTAAATACTACTTATTGTATAATGATCGTTAGGCACAATTTCGCAACAATAATAGAAAGAATAATATAAATCAACAAATAGAATATAAAAAATAAGAATGTCAAAATTTCAAAGTTAAGAATACAAATAATATAAAAATCATGAACAATTATTGTACTGAGAGGTACCTTATCAATAATTGGCGTACATAGAAATACAAGGACAAAACCAAACCCTTGTTCCTTAGTCAAATAAAATTAAATAATAATAATAATAATAAGTACACACCTGCGCCAGTTCTCGAAAATGGTCGTGCCACGCTCTATTGGGATCGATCTGTCATCACGGACAGGACTATTCTTGCCAATAGGCCTGATATCGTGCTGACTGATCGATCGAAACGCCAGGCAGTGCTCGTCGACATCACCATCCCCCATGACGAGAACCTCTTGAAGGCCGAGAAGGACAAAGCCAGCAAGTACCTAGACCTGGCTCACGAGGTAACCGCCATGTGGGATGTTGATTCGACGATCATCGTCCCGATAGTCGTTTCGGCGAACGGTTTAATAGCGAAGAGTCTCGACCATCACCTCAAGAGACTCTCGCTAGATGGCTGGATCAAGGGTCAGATACAGAAGGCGGTACTCCTGGATACTGCGCGGATAGTCAGGAGGTTCCTGTCTCTGTCGCCCTGACCACCGGCAGCATAGGCCCCGCCTCGCTGCCGGCGGTACCCTAGGTTAGGTTTTTATAATGATTTTATTTCTTGTATGTATAGTTTTATATTTTACTTTTTATATAATTATTGTAAAAACCTAGCTTAAGAAGAAAATTTAATAAAGAGAATAATAATAATAATGAGTACCTACCGGTAGTACTTATCCATTAACATGTCAGTATATATTTAATATGTCAAATAAAATAAAAATAAAAAAATCTAATTGGATCACCAAATAACTACATTTAAAAAATGTAAATAAATGTCTTATTTGGGTATGTCAATGTATTCTATTGCAGAATAAAGCGACTAAAGGTTCTTTAGTCGGCGCTTAAACGTTTCCTCGGAACATTCATTTTTTAAGTCTACACGGGCTACACTACACGGCTAGACTACACGGGCCGATATCGGCAGGACAGCATGCAGGCCGCCGCGCGCCGTGTAATTCGGCCCGTGTGGATACGCGGCGGAAGCATGGCGGTCAAATCAATATCACTCCATACTAGATTTTCTGTGACCTTGCTTGGCAGTCTTGCCGATTTCGCTCGTGTAGCGTGTCCTATAGGTACTAACTAAGGCCGCGGTCTGGGCTGTTATTCGCTAAGCGCTAATACGGCTCACCCCGCCGGTCACCCGTCACGAAACTCGACCTCTACCGACGCTTAGTTACTACGCATCGCGGTGTCAAGATATATTTGTGGGTGAGCGTTGAGGTGAGCTTAAAACAAGTTACAGAATAGGGGGGGTGGACGCCAGCGGCCAGCGCGGGGCGACGACCGTGCGTTCATAGTTTGAACTCGATCAAATGTATGAACTGCCGGTATAACTGCTTGACTAAGGAAATACTTGATGGCAATATCTGATGCCCGATCCACTCTCTCGAGGCGCTCAGCACGAGTCTTTGCGAGTGGAGGCCGTAGGAGTGCCATAGCCATCCACACTCGATTTATTCAATTATTTCTACGTTTCCTAAAAGATAGACGTGATTGAAGTGACGGCGTTAGCTCATATAAGGCTGTTAATACTTAACTAGATCTAATTTACCAATTTACCTACCTAGTATGCCTATCAGCACCAATATAGGTTAATGGATGGATAAAACAGATCAAGTGCCTATTGATTTACTCCTGAGTGAGGACGACATCTGCGGAGTTGTATGTAAACTGTCTTATTAGCATAAGTAACGTAATTAAGCACTCTGTATACCTAGATAGTTCAGGAGCACCCGCCTAGAGGTCACTATTATCAATGTAATAGGATGTATAAGCGAGTGACACGGCGACTCCGCCTGTTATTTCTACCATCGAAACTGTAAGCGCATAATTATAACCTAAACGAGATCCTTGTCTTTCTTTTGCATCCGCCATTAGCCGTCGCCGAACTAAAGGCACATTTTTATCTGAACCTCATAACACAACTCGTTGCTCCACTCCGTCATTATAAAAAATAACATGTGCGTCTGAGGTCGTTACAGCACCAATCAGAAAGTAAGCGAGCGCGAGAGTGGTTGATTCCCTCGCCTCACCCCCTTGCGTCCTTTTTGACTCGCGTCCGAAAAACCGACAACAGCGAGGCGAGCTGAGGAAAGACGAGGCGACATGAGCGCACCGTCCACACTCTCGTACTCGCGTTCGCTCCAGAAAAGTTAGGGTGATGCGTCCGTCCGTCCAAAGGTGAACGTCTCAGTCCTGTCAGTTGGCTGTCAAAAAATATTACTGAATAAGGTACAACTGTCAAATCATCTCACCCCTTGTGGTGTTCTACTTATCGATACACACATCGATGGAAAGTATGTATTAAAACTATTCCAATTTGAGTAGTTTAAGCGGCTTATAATCAACAAAAATGTATAAATTAAAGTAACAATTGAACTTTGCTAATCGTATGTGTGAAACATAAGTACAAAGCCAATATTTCCCAAATTAAAGAAATGTGACGTATCGGGGTAAGATTATCTTGTCTGTCGCATTAGGCGAGAGGCGAGAGGTGAGAGGTGAGGTGAGAGGTGGGGTGACCTGTGAGGTGATGTCATGGGACGCCGTCTCGAAATATATCATTATTTTAGTGAATTGGACTCCTGCACGTCTATCATGTCATGAGACGGCGCGCGAGCTCTCTCGATTTTTCTCGCACTATACCTGTGAGTGTTCTAATAAGAAAGAGACGGATAGTGCGTGAAAAATCGAGAGAGCTCGCGCGCCGTCGCATGATAGCCGTGCTACTAGCCTCGTGGAGAGTCTGGATCGGGCATGATAGATCGTTTGAAGCAAGTCAGAAAGACACTAAGGGTGCGTTGCACCAAACCTTCTTTAGGTAATCGTAAGCGGTGTTCGTTGAAAGCAGACCCCGTATCGTGGTCGGCCTTATCACGCGTTAAGGCGCCGTAGGTTCAGCGAAGTTAAGCGAACAGAGTTTTTGAATCAATATAATGCGTCTGTTTATAATAATATAGTTTCAAAAAAATACGAATAGTAATCTTGAGGCTTTTCTGCAGCGAGATCAGTGATTCGAAACATGATAAGCAATTTTCGCTCGATAGAAAAAAATCACGAACATAGGTCTAAAATACACTTAAAATATTCGTAACAAATTATGCACAAAAGCTAAAAATAGTAAAATTGATTATAAAAATCGGTAATATCAAGTTTGAGAGAACTCAGTGATTACTTTTTTATTTATTTGTACGGCCAAAAAATTAAAATTAAAAAACATGATATCCGCGCTTCCGAGCACGCATTTCCATCTCGCCCACGCTTATGCTCAGTGAGAGGGAGAGAAGACCATGAACCTACGGCGCTTTAAGTGACAAGATAGAGCGTCCGTTACTGGCTGACACCGTTCAATAGAACGAGACGGACACACTATCTTGTCACTTATCGCGTGATAAGGCCGTCCATGCTACGGGGTCTGAATGTTTGCAACAGCTGCCGCGGCGCCATATTTAACGTTAATCAGCCTGTGATCGTAATTTGGTGTAACACGACCTAAACAGGACAATGCCATTAGAGTGAGTAGGTAAGTATGTAATATGGCCACCTGCCTTCACCAAGGTGGTCATTAGGAGGAAAAAACCGTCGTGTTTTGCTCATTCGAATCCTCTCAAAAACTGCGCAAGAAAGTACGTACAACCGGCAATAAAAGCTTGTAAATACCTACTTATATATTACTAGCTTCTGGCCGCAACTCCGTCCGCGTAGAACTCGTTTATATCGCAGCTCAATACAAATGATTCCCGGGATAATAATTATTCTATATGTTAATCCAGGCTATACACTAGCCCCCTTATTCATAAAACTTAAAATGCCTCTGCTAAATAAAATGTGCTTTGTCCCTTTCTTACGAACACAAATGTCAAAGTGACAGATAAGGACAAACGAATTTTAACGCAATTTTAGTTAAAACAGGCTTGTGGTACGTTTATAAATACGGCCGTTAATGTATACGAAAATTCATCGTAATCCGATTAGCCGTTTTTGTGTGATTACGTCACAAATTATTTATACTAAACGGGACTTAATCGCGTATAATTAACTTATTTTATTTACCTCATTGAGGTCTCCCGACCGGGGTAGTTCGGAAAACCAGCGCAGCAAGAAGATGTTGATACCCGCTCAAGCCAGTTGTCCCGTGACCATGGATGTTGCAACACATCCGAAACGTCGGGAGACCTCAGTCAAATAAGTTAATTATACGCGATTAAGTCCCGTTTAGTATAAATAATGCGTGAGAATCGTGAAAGTTTAAATCACAAATGTATAAAAACATCTAAACTTTCGCATTTATAATATTAGTAGGATGTACGTTCCCTAAGTAACAAATTATCTGACGCTTGTACGCGCTTGTTTTATGACAAGCGCGTACAAGCAGTCATGCCCGTATATGTTGTCGCTAAATGGGAATAGACATTTTCGATGTCAGACACCAAAAGGGATTTTTGTCAGAAACCACCGAGTTATATTATTTCTTATATTCGGTTTGCCAGCCAATATAATCAAGCGCTTTTAACATTTTCTGGTTTTTATGGATTAGCATAACCTGCGCTAACAACAAATGTCAACAAGTTAATGTACCTATTTGTAGATAGAAACTCGCGCCTGATCGACAGGTTAACAAACAAATGCCGCGCTAAACTTAGACCGTGCGAATGTCACATGTGCGCGAGTTCGATGCGGTTTATAATATGCACAATTTCGGTCAATGCTGATGTAATATAATAAATAATAATTTACTTTAAAAACAAAGTTTTAACCGACTTCAATTTAGTACTCCGCCAAGCCACGAGAACATTTCCACATTTCTTTTCCAATTTACCACATCAACCGAATCGCTGTATGTGGGCTGATAATATTTGAGGACTTCCGTCGATTCCACTTGGCACTTCATTAGTTGCTATTTCAACGGAATCTTTTCAGAATCTGTGATATACTTTTGTACTTTTAAGTACATAATTGAGGAATTCCATAAGTCACCTGTGGTCTTCATCATCAATTCCACTCCAGCAAATTTATGATTTCCGGGGGTAAATACACGAGTAATAATAGAAAATACCAAAATCACTACACGCGTGCCTCATATAATTGAGGAGTTCCCTCAATTCCTCATGGATCCCATCATCCAACTGAATGAAACTTACCAACAAAAAAAAAATACGAATCGGCTCATCAATGACGGAGCTCTGAGGTAGCAAACATTGAAAAAAAAAATGATAAAAACAATTTTTTTTTTTTTTTTTAAATACAATCGAATTGAGAACCTCCTCCTTTTTTTGAAGTCGGTTAAAAAGAAGTAGATAGGTTATAAGTGCCCCAAAAGTGGCACACTAAAACTGAGTCAATTGCACCAACTTGCCTCATTTTCGCGTCGTCAATGGAAACTTAGGTACTGCGGCGCTACCACGAACTTCGAAAGTCGAATTTCGGGTATTTCCATCTCTATCGCACTCCCTTACTCGAGTAACAGGGATGCATGTATTCCGAACTTCGACTTTCGAAGTTCGTGGTAGCGCCGCTGATTTGTGTCTCATTGCCAGGACACCATATAGATTATTCGTGAAGGATCTACTCTACACAATAGTCCATCATTATATAAAATCGTTAGATACCCATACAGGACTCAACCATGCGTTAAAATCTAAAGGACCTACCTACTTTCATCTCATTCTACCGTATAACTGCTTCCTTTCATGGCTATAATGGCTCATTGTGTAAAAGGAACCTTCAAGTGTCGTGGTAATTAGACACAACCTCCGACGCTACATTTGAGAATGGCCGACTTATGGTCGTCGACCGTGCTATTGCGAATACTAAACTTCTTTGGCCACATATCAAGGAACGTGCACTCCATTGAAACACTGGGGGCAAGGCAGTGCCCCCGCCAAGTCGAGCAAAACAGCGGCACGGCTGTACCATCCCTTTATCGAAGCAGTTCAGACCATTTTCGACCCCCCTATGACATCGTTGTGCATAAATCTAGAAGCCTGAATTTTCAGTAATCAAGCCGGCATTGTATTAACACGGTATATTTCATTCAATTTGAACCAGTAGTTTAAGAATTATAACTAGTCGAAGTTTCTTAATTTTGTCACTCACTCACTGACTAACTGACTGACCTAGGTGGCCTTCATAAAGATGGCCAGCGTTATACTCTAACATCATGTAGAGGGCCAACGATCTAGAGGCCGATTACCCACCCGATGAGACCTAATTAAACCTTTAATCAACTAATCGGCGATGACAGCTCTTTAGGGGAAGATACCCGGAATATAAAGTACACTATGTTTTAATCCTAGGCACACATGGGGGCTAGCACAACTGACGCCGCGCCGCGACGCGAGTCGAGAAAGATCTACCCTCCTCTTTCGAATTTGCACGGTGCGAGTGAGACAGGGGACGCTCAGTCGCGCGAGAAGCGGCTTGTCAGCAAGTTATGCTAGACGTACTGGTTTAGCATGTGGGTGCTAAATTTCACCCAAATACATTTAGTAGTTTTGGCGTGATTGAATAACAAATGTGTACCTTTACGTAGCATCAATCACGCAGCACCGACCGGCGTCATTTCGGGCGATTATAAAAACTGGAACTAACTACATAAGTCCTATAATTTAGTTAGTATAATAGGTACATAGATAGATAAGCAATGTAAACAAGCTAATGTAAATCCCATTGTCTCCCTTTGTCTCTGTGTGTCTTTTGCGTAGTGAATAAATGTCTTCTTTCTTTCTTTCTTTCTTTTAAATCCGATCCCGCGTCGATCGATCGTTTACGTATTCGCTATATTTACACTTCTAAACGTCACTTGGTCGATTTATAATCTCTCCTACTCCTACATATGCAAGTTGTCCGTTCAATATTTGCAAACCAATTTTCAACCGCATGCTGGTATCCGTTTGTGCTAAAATTAGGCATAAGTAGTTGGGTTTATTCGAGAGTTTCAACCACCTCACTTTCGTGTACATATTTATGAAGATTTGCACAGCTGTTACGCGACGGCGCGCTAGCACTCTCGATTTTTCTCGCACTATCCGACTCTCTCTTATTAGAACACTTAGAACAAGAGGTATAGTGCGAGAAAAATCGAGAGTACGTCGTGGCCGTCTCATGCATGATAGACGTGTTGGCGTAGATTTTGATGCCCTTTTAGGATATTTGTTACTAAGATACCTAACCAGAGTCGAAATCGAAATCTACAGCCACTTCTACCAAAATATGACCACCAAAGTGATTCGGAACAAACGCTCGCATAACGATCTAGTTGTTCAATGACTAAGCATCAAGAATCAAGCTGGTTAATGATGGCCAAGGAGGGTAGCTATAACTACTCGATTATACAGTCATAATAAAAACCCCTAGTGGTAACGCTGAAATGAATATTGTAATAGAAACCAGTCCAGAGGAATTTTCTCCCGCGAACGCTCCAGCTGTGCAATGTGCGTGCCATGGTTTTCCCCAGGGACTGCAGTGCAGTATGTGGTTCTAAGAAAGGCGCGTACAGGTTTTCAAAGGGTTCGCATCGCGCATGCTCCCTTGGAGTTGCATTCGTCCATAGGCCACGGTGGCCGCTTAAACAGTCAGACAAAAAAACATTAAAACATGCCTTCGACAAATCATTTGACGTATCTTAACAACAATTCTTTTTCCAGCTGCTATTGGTGCTGTGATTGCCGGCACCATCCTCGCCTGGACCTCCCCCGCGCTGCCACAGCTCCAGCCTCCCATTCCCAACGTCAACACAACTAAGAAGTTTACCATTATCAATGGCATCAACTACACCGTGATCTTAGAAGAGCTCCCGTACATCATCATCAACAGGACCAGCAATGAAAGCATCCTGGTCAACTCCCTGCTGCAGCCGGCTGATTTGCTGCTTGATACTACAGCCAGTAAGTTCAGATTCTTTAGTTTCCTCCTTAGCTCATCATCAAAGACTGTTGAATGTAAACCTCCTACAAAAAATATCCCATCATAACATGACATGTATAGTCATTAATAATTCCACCCGTCTGTCCTCATCACTACAATCACCCAAAGTGATTACGAGTAGAACGGTATTAAACATACACCTTCACAAGAACATCACCAAAGGAACCAATCTCATTGACCACCTTATGTTAAGAAGACGCCTTAACCCAAACACAATCTGATGACTAAGATATAATTCCTCTCATCTGCCATCTGCTACCTACGCCAACATGATTGAGAGCTTCACCAGCATCAATGGCATCAACTATACCTTGATCTTATATGATTTCCCGTACATCATCATCAAAAGGACCAGCAATGAGAGCATCCTGGTCAACTCCCTGCTACAGCTTCCATATGTCGCTAGCTACAGCGAGTGGGTAGATTCTTTAGACTTTAGTTTAGATTACTCCTTACTGTTTGGTTAACCTCTATGGTTGGTTTCGTTTTTAATACTTGACGTGCCGCGTCAATGTACTCATTGTCAATTTATTATTTTAACAATAAAAATCTTACTTGAATTTCAATCGAGTTCATAACTAAACATGGTGACAGCGGTTTAAAAGAATGACCGAAACCACGACCCCGGCGCCCGCCGGTGAATTCCCGGCGCTAGCACCCCCGACGTTCTCGGGCAAGGCCGAGGATTGGACAGCGTTTAGTAAACGTTTCGAATGGTATCGACAAGCCTCGGGCCTAGCTACTCATTCGCAGCCCAGGCAGGTTAGTACGCTAATGTATATTCTTGGTGAAAAAGCCGATCACCTATTAACGTCGTTTAAACTAACCGACGGAGACAAACTTGATTATGATAAAGTCCACAAGGTATTTGCTACATACTACACTGGGGCGCAAAACAAGATACACGCACGTGCGAAGTTTAACAAATTATGCCAACAACCTGATGAGAGAATCGACGATTTCATTGCACGAGTATACTCGGCAGCAGAGGGATGTAACTACCCGGAAAGCATTGAAGACGAACTCATCAGAGACAGGATCATAGTCGGGATAAAGGATATGAAACTTTCTAACACCTTACAACTCGACCCAAACATAACTCTAAGCACCGTTATCACAAAGTCAAAACAAGCGGAGGAAGTTCTGCGCCAACAAAGTTCAGTAAGGCCAGGCACTGCACATGAAGAGGTCAGCGTTGTGCAAGGAAATAAGACTCGCAATTACTACAAACCGCCTAACGGCAATGAACAACGGTCATTTATGAAATCGTGTGGCAACTGCGGCAAAAGTCCCTCACATCCATTCTCGGTGTGTCCCGCGAAGAATAGCGTATGCACAAGATGCAGGCGGCGCGGCCACTGGGCGCAGCGATGTCGATCCGGGAGATCCGTAAATGAAATGGAAGAGACTCAACATGACCAGGACCAAACCAAAGACTTATTTTTGGGAACGGTAGGAAACGATGCTGATGTAGATGACCAGTACGTTTACGCTGACAACAGCGACCCCTGGCGTGTCAGTCTCCGGGTCGAAGATAACGAAATGAACTTCAAGATTGATTCGGGTGCAGATGTCACCGCGATCGGCGAAAATCATTTTAAAAAGCTTAAGAATGTGACTTTGGTTTCAACCAATTCCAAGCTTCGAGCTGCCGCTCAGGGTGAGCTCACAGTCCAAGGGATGTTCAAGGCGGAGATTATTTGGAGAAATAAAATAATTACATCCGAAGTATTTGTAATAAAAAGATTAGACCAACCATTATTGGGCAAGCCAGCCATTGAAGCATTGGGGCTAATAAATCGCATCGATTGCATATCTCACTCTCTTTATGTTGTCAAAGATGCTGATTCTCAAGAGCTTGAGCCATTAAATGATTTTCCTGAGTTGTTCCAAGGCCTTGGAAAATTAAAGGGTGAATATGAAATTTGTACGGTCCCAAATGCTAAACCCTTCGCGATCGTATGTCCAAGGCGAGTCGCAATTCCGTTGTATGACGCGCTGAAGAAAGAATTACAGGTTCTACAAGATCAAAACGTAATTTTTCCAGTGGAGAAGCCAACAGAATATTGTGCTGGTATAGTCGTGAGACCGAAGGATGACGGAAATATAAGGCTTTGCGTAGACTATACAGAGCTCAACAAAAATGTTTGCAGAGCAAGGTTGCAATTACCTTCTGTTGACGAATGTTTAGCGCAAATAGGTGATGCGCGATATTATTCCAAACTAGACGCTAATAAGGGCTACTTTCAACTACCTTTGGAAGCAAAATCCAGACTCCTTACTACATTTTTGACCCCGTTCGGTCGGTTTGCATTTAACAGAATGCCCATGGGAATCGCCTGTGCCAGCGAAGTCTTTCAAAAGAAAATGCAAAATATGATTGAAGGCATTGAGGGAGTCATTTGCTGTCAAGATGACATTTTGATAACTGGCAGAACCTTGAAAGAACATGATACTCGATTAAAGCAAGTGCTTAAACGGATGTCCGATGAAGGAATAACACTTAATAAAAATAAATGCCAATTTCGAGTACAAGAATGCACATTTTTGGGACATCTGATCACAAAGAATGGGATTAAACCTTGCCCAGATAAAGTTGACGCAATTCTGAATATGCCGAATCCAAAGGACGTTTCCACTGTTCGTAGTCTTCTGGGCATGATTCATTACCATCTCAAATTCCTTCCAAATCTGGCAACCATCACCAAACCATTACGTGACCTAATGAAGGTCAAAGATCGGAACAAGAATGATCATAGTGTCATATGGACGAAAGAGTGCGATCACTCTCTGGACCTTATTAAAGAAAATTTGACGAAGCCTACAACCTTAGCTTTATTTGACCCGAAAAAGAAGATAAGGGTATCTGCAGATGCTAGTTCCTACGGTTTAGGTGGACTCATAGAACAATACGAACCTGGACAGGGAATTTGGAAACCCATAAGCTTTGCATCTCGTGCCCTGACTCCAGCAGAAAAGAATTATGCTCAGTTGGATAAAGAGGCTCTAGCACTGACGTGGGCTTGTGAGAAGTTTTCGATGTACCTTATAGGTCTACCTGGGTTTGATCTGCGGACGGATCATCAACCTTTGGTCAAGATTCTTGACGACAAGCCCATTGCCGATCTGAATGCACGTATGCAGAGGTTTCGTGTTCGATTAGCCCGTTTCACTTATAGAATTTTCCACGTTCCAGGGAAGTATTTACACTCCGCTGACCTACTCTCTCGGGCACCATTATCTTTTTCCCAGTCTGCGGCCGGTGAAGCAGAAGAAGTAGAAGTAGTGTTGGCGATTCAAACGCAAATAAAATCGCTCCCAATGTCAGACTGCCTGCTTGACGAAGTTCGCAGAGGTCAGGAAGAAGATGATGTTTGCTATATTATAAAGGAATACATAACATACGGCTGGCCAGATAAGAGAATACTAGACAGTGACTTGCAACCATTTTACCCGTACAGAGGAGAGTTGGGATTACAGGATAATCTCATTATGAGAGGTCACAGATTATTTATTCCAAATAAATTACAAAAAGATTTTCTGCAGCGATTGCACCAGGGCCACCTGGGAGTAGAGAAATGTCGCAGACGCGCCCGTGAATCGGTATGGTGGCCTGGGGTATCCAGTACTATAAGAACAATGGTTCAACAGTGCTCGGAGTGTATCGAACACCGAAGAAATCCTGCTGAACCTCTCGTAACATCAGATATTGCGAAATATCCTTGGGAAATGGTAGCGATTGATTTATTTACTGCCAAACAAAAGGAATACTTAGCAGTTATTGATTATTACTCCAGATATCCTGAGTTAACCGCTTTGACTACGACAACATCAGCTGCTGTCATTTCGCATCTAAAGGTCATATTTGCCAGATATGGAGTCCCGAGGATAGTGCGAAGTGATAATGGACCACAATTTAACTCAGCCGAGTTCAATAAATTTGCGACAGATTGGGGTTTCACGCATAACACCAGCAGTCCTCATGCACCATGGAGTAATGGAATGGCCGAAGCTGGTGTAAAGATTTTAAAAAATATAGTCCTAAAATCAGAAGAGCCAATTTTAGGGCTAATGGCCTACAGAAGTGCTCCGGGTGAAAATGGATATAGCCCTGCACAATTGTTATTTGGTCGCAGGATTCGCACCAATATCCCAACCACTTCAGATCGCCTTATTCCAAAATGCCCAGATTTAAAAAACATAGATGAAAAGGAGCAGAAAATTAAAAGCAAAATGAAGTTAAATTATGACAAAAGACACAATGCTAAATGTTTACCTGATTTGTCGCCTGGCAGTAGAGTGTGGGACTCGATTTTAGGATCTTATGCCACAATATTGTGCAAAAGGAATGAACCTAGGAGCTACAATTTAAAAACTGATAAAGGGAATCTCATTCGCCGGAACAGAAGACATTTGATTCCCGCCAATGAGGCGGCAGATAAGCAGACTGGGTCTAATGATCCATCGATAATCGAGTACGATTGCCAAGAAGGAGAGACGCGCCAAGAGACTGAAGCTTCGTCGCCCGTTTTCCACGACTGTGAAGAATGTGAAGATGAAGACCAACCGGCAGCGCCAGAAGAGCCTTACAGATCGCGGTTCGGTCGATGCGTCCGGCCTCCGCAAAGACTCGATATTTAGCATCGCATTAACTTTATCTTATTTTATCCGAAGAGAGGATGTTTGGTTAACCTCTATGGTTGGTTTCGTTTTTAATACTTGACGTGCCGCGTCAATGTACTCATTGTCAATTTATTATTTTAACAATAAAAATCTTACTTGAATTTCAATCGAGTTCATAACTAAACACTTACCTCACCAATCTCATCATCTCATAATCAAAAGACGACTGCTGTTGAATGTACAGCTCCTACAAATATACTATCATGATAGCTTGCGTCAAGTCTTGAATCCAGAAGCCATACATATACACAGGCTTATTCACCATAAAGATTAAAACACCGTTGAACAACGTTTTAGGCAAAACCTATTTAACGTTTGTGAATCGCACTTTTTCGAAACAGCGCTCCAGGCTCGCTACAGCACTGGGGTCCTAGACAAGGTTACAATCGACAAGCGCTAACGCCAATAGAAAACTAATAAAATGTATGGGAATGACAGATGTTAACGAAAAGTGTTTCGTCGGCATCTGTCATTCCCATACATTTTATTATTTTCTATTGGCGTTAGCGCTTGTCGATTGTAACCTTGTCTACGGCCCCTGTTTTAACTTTTTATGATAATGACCGATAGTCATTATTCACTACGCGACACGAAGCCCCGCACATCTCTCCTCATTACCATCATTACTGAAGCTGATGAGAAGCTAGACAAGAACACTACAGGACTACGAGTACTAAAGGGACTGCATTATGGGGTTCTTCAAAAAAGGAGTGTATAAATTCTTAAAGGGTCGGCAACGCGCATGTAACCCTGTTGTCGCAAGCGTCCATAGGCTACGGTAACCACTTACCATCAGGTGGGCCGTAAGAGTGTGCCACGGACGTGGTAAAAAAAAAAGAACATCACCACAGGAGACAAGCTCATTCTCCTTATGATAAGAGGACTCCGTGCCACTTCCTATAGCACACTTCAACCCTCCACGTAGTTGACTCTTACGACACCCAAGTGAAGCGATGGTGCGATATTAACCCGACAATACTTGGTAGACTACCGGACGAAACAGCGCTTCCTATAATAGAACCAACCACATACTCACGTAACGGATTATCTAGCTCCATACACGCGCCATTCATACCGGTCACTACGCCTAAGTATATTTGTTTATTCCAACTTTTATCTCAGCAGAAGAACGTCACACGTGACTATGGAACTCGTAGTGACTAGAGGCTTGGTTCTTCTGAGGGTGATCCTGTCATTTGGCGAGCCTCCAGCTGGGTGGGTGTGTCGGTCATACGACGTTAGTCCCGTGTTCCCGCTTCGTTAGTTACCCAGTGGAAAAATAACGTATATACATATGAATCTTATGGTAACATGTGTTTTTGTTGGACGATGGATATTAAATGCTAATAGCCTCTGGCGCAATGCGTGGATGTTGTTTTTCTGCTAAACTATTCTGTTTGTCTTTTCCATTACACGTCACCAGTTCTGAAGAAAATAAAGATACGAACCTGCATAAAACTAGGCAAGCTTAAGCGGGTTATTATTTCGAGAGGTTCAATTGTGTTCAGACTCAAATTTTCAGTTATAAAATTAGAATTATATCGTTTATTGTTTTTAAGTTGCTTAGGATATTATCACTGAAACTTGTGGTAAATACATTTTATTCTATTTTAATTTTTTTTCCACAATGACTAAAATTTTCTGCACAAAAGTCAGTTACGTGGTCAGGTTCGGATTATCCCTGACTACTTTGTAGTATTGTAAAAAATACAAGGTATAGAAAAACTTGCTGTTTAAAACATGGATTGAATGTTCATAATATGATATTCCATGCATGCAAACATAAAAAAATTAGGACATTGATAAGACTATTTTTTTCTACATTTCCCGTTGTTCCAAAATACACCATCATTTTCGTAGCCACACTTATTAAGTAATATTTTTAACAAAAAAAGAGGTCAAACCTCCTCTAAATCCTTTTTAACTATAAGCAACTTTGAAAATAAGACTGCGTCAATATTTATGACGTATAATGTTTATCGCAAGCCATAGTTATTTATCTATAATTAATGTAATAAAGGTTCAAGTTAGATTTGCGTCAAAAATCGAGCGTCATTTTCGTTACGGTTGCGACTTGGTGAGTATTGGGTAAATAAATATAATGTTTTACTGGTGCTGTGTCATTTGCAGTTAAGTTATTCAATATTGATTTCATTTGCTTCAAACCTTTAGGATATTTACTGCAGAGCCGCGAAAGTAATAACTTTTCAATTTCGTGGTCATCATTTTCGTGGTGCTATGGGCCACGAAACTGATTAAAGACCACGAAAAAGATGATTTTCCCTACAAGTAGAAAAAATTCAGAACACTTTTATAGGCTTTTCTGCTTTTTATAGTGTAATCGTTTATGCCGTTATGCCGTCTTTTGTAGTTTGTTTTAGAAAAAAATGTTATCCTGTTTTTACCTAGAAGGTATAAAAGGTATTAAAAGCTGTTTTGGTTTGTGAGTTGAAGTTATTAATCGTACTTTAATTAAATAATTTCTAGATAGTATTTAAAAGGTTACAAAAATGACAATTTGAAGTCGTCATTTTCGTGGTTAAGTTTTAATTTTTTTTTGATATAGATATCGATTGTCTATTTCTGTTGATACCTGATTAATTAAATAATGCTTATTCGTTTTCTCATTATGATCGGATTTTCATTCAAATAGTACAATTATAAGATTTTAAAATAAACAAAATGTTCTTTTTCGTGGTCTCGGTGCTCATTTTTGTTACCGTTAAAATTGGATTTTTGCTTTTTTTAACCAAAATAAACTTTATCGATCTCTTATAATATAAAGCATCCTATCTGTACATATCCTTATGTTCAAAATAAAACAGACCACATCAAAATGTGTGTTTTTATTTCTGTAACATTTATCTTACACCTCAAATAATTACCCAAGCGCTTATTACACTATCCTAAATTAGGCACTAGCGAGAGGGACGCCGCAATACGTTAGATACTTATGGAGATATCTTCATCTCATTCCAACGTATTGCGGCGTCCCTCTTAGTGCCTAATTTAGGATAATGTAATACGCGCTTTTAGACAAGGATGTAGGATGCACGTAGGTAGTAGGTACGAGTTGAGTACATTGTAGTTTGATGTGAGTTTGATGATGACCATATGACGCCAAAACGGACCCCGGCAGAGGCGTCTCTAGCCCATGTATGTAGCGCCCGTGTGCAAACTGCAAACATTACTCTAGCACCCCCTAGTAAGCGCGCGCCGAGTGGGGCTCAGTAGCGGGCGGCGCTCGGCGCCCCCTAGAACCACTGCGCCCATACAACGCACACCCTGACCCCGTATCATGGTCGGCCTTATCACGCGATAAGTGACAAGATAGGAGCGTCGTCCCGTTCTATACGGTGTCAGCCAGTGACGGACGCTCTATCTTGTCACTTATCGTGTGATAAGGCCGACCATGATACGGGGTCTGGTTACTTTAAGGCAACCTTCAAAAAGCTCTAGGAGGGTGATGTCGAGGTGGAGATTTGAGTACAGAACGATACCTTTTGGATAGCTTTCGAACTCATCAATATTACCATATCATGCATCAGATATACAATGTGTATTGCTTATACTTGATCAAACGAAATGTGCGGATACTAGACAAAAAAATATCGATAAAAAAATAAAAATAAAAATTATATATAAAAAATTAAGGCGTTTTAAATTTCTTTCTGATGAATATTTCCGAGTTTGGTTTTTAATTCATATCTTTGCGTCTAAACGGTGTAGTTTCTCAAAAGTAAACTTGTTTTAAAGCTACAAAATGCAGCTAATCGACCAACCAAAAAATAATAACAATATCAAACATAAACCTACAAAAAAAAAGGTAATTAGTAGAAATTTGTGAAAAAGAACATTCTTTTTTTAAATTAGTGTCTGTAACTTTAAAACTAGCAGTTTGAGGTAGACTTTTTTGCACTTTTTTGGCTTTTTTTTTTTTTTTTTTGGTAGGCTTTTTTTATTATTTTTTTATTTTTTTTATCGATATTTTTTTGTCTAGTATCCGCACATTTCGTTTGATCAAGTATAAGCAATACACATTGTATATTATTGGTGAATTTAATGATATTTTCTCTAATACTAACTTTCTAACTCGTCCTATTTGCGCAGTTCAGATAGTTGGCACTACAATAATGTCACTCAGAAGCTCTGTTACGAGTACCTACCTACATTCATATTCTAATTATAGAACGGAGGTCTTTTTTAAACAGTGGCGCTTGCCCCAAAATAAATGAAGGTATTAGTAGGTACACTAGGTACGGTCAAGGACTTTAATTGTTGAGCCATTTAGGTGTCAACTCATTTTGGTTTTTAATAGTTAAGCTATGAAGTGTCCAGTATAAAGTGAACTCTAAATGGCTCAACAATTAAAGTCCGTGACCGTACATACACTACCACTACTACTACTGGTACTATGTACATAGTTGCCAGCTGATTGTTATGCATTTTTAGGGTTCCGTAGTCAACAAGGAACCCTTATAGTTTCGCCATGTCCGTCGGTCTGTCCGTCTTCGGCTTAGCTCAGTAACCCTCACTACTAACTGTAATTCGGCATGGGTATATAAATCAGTCACGCCAACAAAACAGAAGAAAAAGACCTTGAAAAATATTTTTTTTACGGTACCTCCCCTACACCTAAAGTGGGGATGTACTTTTTTCTCGTTAAACCCTTAGTGTGGGCTATCCTTGGATAGCTTGGTCAAAATTATTATGGGTTATTAAACCCATTTTTCCACTCAGTGATTCGTTTGCACCATTTACTTGGCGCGTATCGATGTAACAAATACAGACAGGCAACTACGGAACCCTACCCACTGCGCGTGGCCCGACACGCACTTGGCCGGTTTTTAAATTTTGATTACAATCTCAATGTCTTTTTAGATGGTAGCTCTTCCTAATATAAATTAATTTTGACCCGTACCATTTATATACCCTCGTCTCAATTGTCACCTGACAATTGATTAAGAGAGTTCGCTGTTACACCACTATGATAGTATAAAACAAAGTCGCTTCCCGCTGTCTGACCCTATGTATGCTTAGATCTTTAAAAATACGGAACGGATTTTGATACGGTCTTTTTTATAACAGAGTGATTCAAGAGGAAGGTTTATATGCATAATATAGTACCCGTGCGAAGCCGGGGCGGGTCGTTAGTACTTTAATATTTACCAGTGGCATCGGTGAAGGAAAACATCGTGAGGAAACCGGTCTGATCCCAATAAGGTCTAGTTTTCCCTCTGGGTTGGAAGGTCAGATGGTAGTCGCTTTCGTAAAACTAGTGCCTACTGCCTACCCCAAATCTTGGGATTAGGTGCAACCGGGAATAACGCTAGGAAGATGATGATGATCCGTCAATTAAAACATCGTGAAACATACATCTGCGAAGAAATTCAAAGGTGTTTGTGAAGTCTTCGACCTGCGGCGCTACCACGAACTTCGAAAGTCGAAGTTCGTAATACATGCATCCCTGTCACTCGATTAAGGGAGTGCGATAGAGATGGAAATACCCGAACTTCGACTTTCGAAGTTCGTGGTAGCGCCGCTGCACTGGGCTAAATCGTTGACGTCATGAGGCTCATCATTTCTCGTTCATGGAAAGAGAGCTCTATCCTGCAGTTGGACGTATATTACCTATATGCTCATGATGGTAAGGGAGTTTTTCCCCAACGAACCCGTTGTCACACCAAGTTTCCACACCCGTGTGACGACTAATTTTATTTTACTTTGGTCAGACTATATTATACTAGTGTGATCACAGATTTTCATTGAGCCAATACCACTGTAACTACGAGGATGAATATTTCGTCAGTTTGCGATTTGTGTAGATTATCCTGTTGACCCCGACCCTGGTTCCTGTTATCTAATCAGCACATGATTGAGCGCATCCGGCTGTAATTTGTAAGTGGGTCGTGTCAATTACCTGCAATGCGTGTAGTTTTCAGACCAATGACCTTAGTTATATTGATTAAAACTTTCACGACTCTCACACGTTATACACACACATTATTATTATTACGTGAAACCGTTGAAATCAGAAAACATCGAAATTTCAAACGGGACGACGGTTTTGAGATTTCATCTTCATATTAATCATTTCATTATATTTTGTTATTGTGTCTTCAGACATTATTAGTGTTGTGCATAACTCAATAGCACATAAGGTAGACTGCCCCTATCATTTTCCTGGTTGTCCAACACAGGTCTTTTGGCAGCGGCAAAGTGAAACGAGTTAAAATAGGAATTGGCGATAAAATTGCCATCTATTTTATTTTGGCTCTTATGACATTTCATTGCGAGTCTGTAGAAAAGCAATTACATTGATGGACAGTAGACGCCTATAGGCGTAATTCCATTGTTATTTCTATCGTGTCTGGAGTAGTGTCCGTCAACGTGTTAAATAAAAGTGGCTTGGAGACAGATCACATTGATCTCATTTTCAAACAGCATTTTAATTTAACATCATATCACAACGATTATGTCGTGTGAGCCTATCAAATGAGATGAAAATCATCATCATTTATCATAGATGCCGAAACACGTCCACTGCTGAACATTGGTCTCCCCCAAGAGCGTCACAATGACCGGTCCTGCGCCCCCCGCATCCGGGGGACTCTTGCGACCTTCAGTTCATCAATCCATCTTGTGTGACTTGATTACTTGCTAATTTATGTTTCTTATTCCAGGTTCCCTAGTATCCTCGATCCTGGCCATCGGAGCGGCCATCAGCGCCCTTCCGGTGGGAGTACTGGCGGAGAAGATCGGCCGCCGGCCCACGATCCTCATGCTCTCAGTGCCGTTCCTGCTCAATTGGCTGCTTACCATCTTCGCCAACGGCGCCGGCATGCTCATAGCTGCTAGGTTCTTTGCTGGTTTGGGTACTGGTAAGAGACTTATTTTTGTGATGCTTTGACCCAAGTTCTTCAAAAGCTACGGTGGGCAAGTTCCTGGCAATCAGGTTTTTCAATTTTTTTTAGTATCTAAGTGATCTGGGCGGCTTACGCGAAAGACAAACGTCGTTCAAGTATGCAAGTGTTTTATAAGGAAGTCTCGCTCTTACTCAATCAAGTAGTCGTTTCGCGGTAGCCGTTCTGTTATTTAGTCGCTGTTCTTAATGACCATCTCGGTCAACGGCACTGGATACTCGTACATGCAAGCTTCTTGGCCGGGTTAGCTGCTGGAAAGTCTTTCTAAGTTGGTGAAACGATTTAGACGCCTTCTTCGGCAGTTGGAAGGAAGAAGCGTAGATTCGGTAGTCATGGCAATCAAGCCTTTAGTGAACAGTGGGACACCAAAGCAACATCTTCCTTACTGCAAGCTGCTGGCTCTGGCAAAGAATGATGCTGAATTATGGATGATTCCCAACAACAATTACTATGTCGTGACGTCGCTTTATGTGATAAAATATGCAAGTGGGTATTTCAGGCACTTATGGACCGATTTAGACTTCAATAAAACCGTGTTACTGCAGTGATCTCATGTAAGATTTGAATTGAAATAAATGAGGATTTGCTGCTGATTATTGTTATGATTATGAATGTCCTTAGAAATACTCCCAGTAATACTTGCATAATGTTGAAACTATGCTGCGCATTGCGTTGGCCTCCATTCTTTATTGGATAAATTTTCATAAATTACCAGCACATTGAATCGCAAATGTACCAGCATTTGCTATCTTTATCTGTATTAGTCACTTAGTGCATATATGGGTATATTTATCTATATATTAATATTCACTGAGTTTCATTTGCAATCCCATAATTTTTATTATCGATTATGACATTCCGATTATGAGAAAGAATATGTACAAGTGAAGCCATAATAACATAACACGAGGATACTTTGCCAAACGCTAATCTTAGTCTCTTCTTCTTTCAGGTGGTATTTGCGTGGCAGCACCCATGTACATTGGCGAGATCGCCGAGACCTCTATCCGAGGCGCCCTCGGATCCTTCTTCCAACTGTTCCTGACCGTCGGAATCCTCTTCACGTTCGTCATCGGTGGATGGACGCACTGGAGAACCCTGTCCATTATATCTGCCGTGCTGCCTCCACTGTTGGTGGCTGTGTTTTGGTAAGAGCTCTTTATTCATCACGCTTGGCTGGGCTGGGCACCATTGGAATTTTTTTTTCAACCCATGTGCAAAGAAACAGTCATGAATGGACTGTTCGTGAATGTTGGTGGGTGGATGCATAGGAGACCGCTGGAACATTTTGTTCGCAGCCCTGATTCCTATTCTGGTGATTGTGTATTGTAAGTACAATTTTTTATACACAACATTCCTTACTTAATATCAGAGGTAATTAGTTAGAGTAACCCACTTTTAACCTTCTGAAAACACTGTAGACATCCTCTCTGTCACCATGAGTGGTAAGATTGAAGGATGCTCCGTACATATTGTGAAAAATACTTGCATTCCTAAGATTGGGTGACGCTATTCAATCTTTCATATTCTCCATGGGTCTCAGCCCAATCGCTTATATTTGGTCGACTCGTTCACCCATCTTTGCTTGTTCCTTTCTCTTGAGCCGTCTTTTCATTTGTCCTTTTGGCATGCCATGTATATGGTTTAATAAAAATCTTAAATACGAATTATCTTCTGCTATTCAACAGTAGCTTTTCGGTGAAACATCGTGAGGAAATCGATCTAATCCCAACAAGCTCTGGGTTGGTATTAGGTGCCAAAGCGGACCCCGGGCTCCTTTAGGGCACAACCGGGAAAACGCTAGGAGAATGGTGTGATGACTCATGCTTAGCTTAAGCTCATTAACGGTGATTGTTCATCCATTTTGTCGTAATTTCCAGGTGGATGCCCGAAACTCCCCAGTACCTGCTGAAGAAGAACCGGAGACGAGATGCGGAGCGCGCGCTGCAGTGGCTGCGAGGACCTCATGCTGACCTCTCCGTGGAGCTTGAGGATATGCAGAAAGACGTGAGTATATCTTACACAAATCGACCTTGTCCCAAACTAAGCAAAGCTGTTCTGTAGCATCTAAGGAGAACTATCGACACTCAAAATATACTGAGATCATTACAAGTTAAGGATTGACCACACAACTGCCCACTTTTTTGGGCTCTGGCATCGACAGAACGCGATAAAAACATGACACATGAGTCGCGTCACAGCGTTTACGTAGCGTCAGCATATTTTGAGCAGTGGTCTGGTCAGTCCTCTAAATTGTTATGAGCAATACCAATACCCATTCCTGGATGAGACTAGCACGGGACCGAGATAAGTGGCGTACTCAAAGAGAGGCTTATCAGCAGTGGGCGATTACAGGCTGATGTGTTCCAATTTCAAGAAACCGATTTCCCTTTCCAGGTGGACCAGGCATCTCGCCAACGCGCCGGTATGCTCACCATGGTGACCAACCGAACATCCCGCATGGCGCTCATCTGCTCCCTCGGCCTCATGTTCTTCCAGCAGTTCAGCGGCATCAACGCCGTCATCTTCTACACCAACAACATCTTCACCGCCGCCGGCTCTGACATCGACCCCGTCATCGCCACCATCATCGTCGGTGTCGTCCAGACTTTGGCTACATATGCTAGTTCTTTACTAATCGAGAAAGCCGGCAGGAGAATCCTGCTCCTACAAAGTTGCGTCATCATGGGAATTTGCCTTATAATCTTGGGTATCTTCTTCAAATTATTGCAAGATGAGTACGATGTTACGACTGTCGGTTGGATCCCGCTGCTATGCCTCGTGTTATTCATCATTTCTTTCTCTTTGGGCTTCGGTCCTATTCCTTGGATGATGATGGCAGAGCTGTTCGCTGTTGAGTTCAGAGGGACTGCTTCTGGTATAGCGGTTATATTTAACTGGTGTTTGGTGTTTATCGTCACGTTATGTTTCCCGATTATGATGTCGGCGGTTGGTATATACAGTTGCTTCTGGTTCTTCGCCGCGTTCATGGTCATTTGTATTTTCTTCGTTTTCTTCCTAATTCCGGAGACTAAAGGGAAAACTGTGTCGCAGATTCAAGCTATTTTGGGTGGGAAGAAGTAGTGTGCTTATGAGCAACTTGGCTTGTGGATTAAAAGGAAAGAAGGTAGGTACCACTGGTGACACTGAAATTTACTGCAATGATGAGGTCTAAGTCATTGACATGGTAATGGTCAAATACCATTTGGTATGGCGAAATGCATCCACGGAATCCCTTTAACTGCAGGAACGTGGGTCCACGTTCAAACGACCTTGTCAAAAAAATCCTTTTCCCGATGACTTTAAAGTCCAATTTTGTTTGATCGATCCACCTTCCAGCATACCAAAGCGTCTTACTGTTCCCCAATAGTTTTTAATTCACAAGCCACATGTTTTTAGTCATATACAAAAGTTGTGTTCTTTACGAGACATTCTGTGTAGTAGCAAAAGTACCATAGACAAGATTTAGTAATAGAATTTCAGAGACGTGTTGCAAGTATTTATATCTACAAGTCAATGGGATGCCAGGACGAAAATCAAACAATATCCGTCCTTTTCAAATATGTACAATACATTATACCTATGTAGTTATTTATATTTTACAGTACATAATAAAGTGCATGTAAAGTTTAGACAAAAATAAATCTTTCAATAAGCACTAGAAATATTGATTCTAAATGATCATGGCCGTATTAGGAGCTGATTACCAACCACTGCAACTTTCACACATAGAAAATAAGTTGTAAGTCAGCAGCAGATGTTCAGCCCAAGTGTTTAAAATGATCTGCACATGTTCTGGACAGTCCAAGACAAGTAGGTAGATGCACAACTTGATTCCATGTCGCTTTAACCATTTTCACAAGCCTATGGCAGTTTTAACATGACGTAAAAACGACACGATACAAAGGTGTTCAGCCTTGTGTTCGACTGTACGAGTGTAGATAATTTTGCCACTTTGCCCGCTGATTCCGCTGCTGCATTTAGTTGTTATGTTGGCATTTCCACCAGACAACCTTTTAGTGTATTTACGAGTATTTTGAACAATGAATGAGAATACTCAGTACGATCAGACTTGTAGGGCCATATGCCGATGGGGCCATAAATCGTTAAGTCGGACGTCTCGTTGGCACCAGCACGGTTAGAACAAGACGGCGCTCTATCGAGCTCTGTCGCACTATCCGTCTCTCTCTTATTAGAAAACTTAGAAAGAGACGAATAGTGCAAGAGAGCTCGAGAGCTTGCGCGCCGTCTTGTGCTAACCGTGCTGCTGTCTGTCGATCTCATATTGAATTTTATATCAGTGCGAGCGAGAAACAGCGGCTGACAGTGAGAGGTCCGATTTATGTATGGCCCCATCGATTTTGTCCGTACAATAAATAAAGAAATGTAAATGATAAAGGTTTCTAATGTGAATAATTTTACAGCCTTTATAATTTACTTTTCTCTCATACGGATGAATGAGGGTAGATTAGAAGACTGGAAGATTTTATATTGTTGAGCATGTTTGTTGTTGCAGTTAGCCTTTTAGCATTTGGTGTTACCGCCCACATGTATAAGGGTGAATATTCACCAAAAACGTGCGAACATGTGCTTACACATATTTGCCAGCTAGCTTGACAAAAAACAAAGCTTCGCACATTTCTCGTGGACATTTACCCCGGTTCTTGGGTGAATACTCGCTCTAGTATGGCATTTTGGTTCTTGCTCCGTTGGGAACTGAGGGGCTACCGCGGTGAAAAAAAACTTCCTTCAAGTATCGCCCTCTCTGTCGCTCGAACTAGGAAGTGCAACAGAGAGGGAGATACACGAGCAAAGTTCGTTCGTTTCGCGATAGCCCCTCTTGTAAGTGACAGCTAATATGGTAGGTAAAATAGTTGCCGTAAAGGATTTCAAGAAAAAGGTTTTGACACTCGCGTTTCAAACTTCAGAGGCGCGTCTCCACGGGTGAGTATGGGAGTCAACCGCGTGGTTTCGGCCCGTGTGGATTGCAGGCTGCCAGGCCCGGACATAGAGAGCCAAGGACCCTAGGCACTTGGAGACCCTCAGGGAGCTTGTGCACAGTTCCCCCTACCGGGACTGGGCTCCAGGCTGCCTGGACCCCTAGGCCGGGGCCTTGTAGGCCTAGGCGGAAATCCGGGTCTGCAGGCTGCACTGCATCCGGCGAGACCAAGGTTCCACCGCCTCTTTTTGGCAGGACTGCCATGCTCGCTCATGGGAATGCCAAAGCTCTTGAAAATGTACCAAAGCGTGTCAATGAGATTTAGAACTTTCACAGCAAGAGTTGTATATAACCTTGCGCAGGAGTCGTTACTAGATAGAACAAAATGAGAATATTATTTTATGTCTTCCTTCATTACGTTGGGAGATATTATAATGAATGCCCGCTGAATAGATTAGCCAAACATTTTACGAATAAAACAAGATCAACATTTTATTATTTGACCCAATGTACTTATTTTATTATTATATTTATTGTTGTAGTAATTTATAGTTATAATGTGCCAAATATGTTGAGCTTTAGATTTTAATAAGTGTCATGTGTTATTTAAATAATAAAATGATGTAATTAACTTGATGTTAATTTTGTTAATAATAATAAGTAATAAAGTGCAATTTTATAATAAAGCTGGTTTTATTCACACAAAATACAAAAACAGAAGAATTGATAACAAAGAATGTTATAGACTAAAGAAAGAAAGAAAGTAAAAAAAAAGCTAGTATTTTAGCAAACTGTAATTTGTATACGTGCCTTTTCAATCCAGTTATAATAAAATAAACACGTCGATTTGAATAAGAATGTTTTAGTAAACAGAGATTCTGGGCACACGTAGATCGAACATAAAACGCGCAACTCCTGCCTACCTCAAAATCAAAACATGAATCCTCATTGAAGAAACGAAGACGCGGTGCTGTCTCTATAGCTGGTCCTCCTCTCCATATTATCGACCCTCGTCGCCAGCTCCGCAATCTGTCTCTCGATAGTCTTGACATCACCCCTAAACCCCGTGACAGTAGCGTCCAAATCTGTCAAATAAGTGATCTTACTACACAACTCATCGTACTTCTGCGCTATAAAGTTCCTAGCGTTCTGCGAATCGGTGAGTTCCTTTTCTATCTTATTTACCATCTCATATTTTAACTCGTCTAGTTTGCTTTCTATGTTAGGGCCTAAGATGTGAGAGCCCTTGAAAGTGAGCTCCTCGTCTCTTTTTGTTGAGTGAATTTTCACGTTGGAGGACATTTTTAGTTCTTATTGAAACACGCGCGGAACAGTTTTAGGTTTTCGTAACTGATGTGCATTGTTTGATAATCAACTGTAATTTATAAAATGATAAACAAAACGCTTGCAAGCTTAAGTTATTATGTCATTCTAAAAACAAAGTAAGGTCGATGTGACGTGTCGTTTATGTACCGTTTTCTAGGAGTAAAGATACCAAAGAGTTTTATTCTTAGAGGTTTACTATTTAAAGCCTTCACGAAAGGACGAAATGAGATGCTGCTTTTACACCGGTAAATCGAAACGGGTAAGGTGAAAAACAAATAAATATTTACCTAATAAATAAAAAGGATAAAACGATATCCTCGCCTCACGGATGGAAAACAGGTTACATGAAATCAGCCTGAGTGCGCTTCCTACCGTTTTCTTAACAATTTTTTTCACACTATCTTGTGCGTGAGCCGAACACGCGCAATAAAATATTCCTTAAACTGATTCCTATTCCTACTGGTGAGCGGTTATACTTAGTAGGTAGCTTAAGGGGCTACCCGAGGTTTTCATCGATTTTTGACAAGTTTTGAATCGTATCTCCTACTTTTGCACTACAGATAGAATTATAAATCAATCGGCTATCGGTTTTTCAATTTTTTATCTCCATTTTGATCCACCGGATTTTGAAACAAATGAATACTTAATTTCGTATGATTTTTTTAAACATTGTCTAAAAAAACACTTATTTCGTATCTCTATTGACGTGAAAGATCTAACATATACGAAATCTACATATTTGGGTTCGTCTGTGACGTCTCTAAAAACTTGTCCAAGGTTTTCATTTTAAACCAATTAACACAAAAGTTATGGCCAGAAAACCAGTTTTTTGGTCTAAAATTGTTCAACTTTGATGCCAAATATAATAATAATAAAATAAAAAGACCGGGTTGCACTCCGGGAGTGCCGGCTTCTGCGACTTCTAAAACTTGCGAATTGCTTTAATTATCAGTATAAAAAAAAAATTTACTTAGTTAAAAAAAAAAAAAAAACCCCTCCCTCCTCCTCCATCAAACCGTTGAAGAACTCCGTACTGTAGTCACAGAATAAACTAGTGGCTCTGTAGAACTGTGTGTGTGTAGAACTCGAGACCTAATAGTTCTTTTACAACATATATTTTTTTTAATTTCGAAATGGTGACTTCACGAGACTCGGTTGAGAAATAATGTGACCTGTAAAGAACAGCGGGACAGACACCGGACACCGGACAGGAGAACGATTTTCGGCCCAAGCTGAAGCATAAAACTACGTTCGCTTCGCTCTCTCGTTCGATAATAGTAATACGTACAGAAGGAAGTCTTGCGTCTCGTTCTCTCGAGAAACGAGAGACGAGACGGCGAGAAAGCGATCACATTCACGGCTTCTCGGGTGTTCTCGGCGTGAGTCTGCATCAGCATGCATTTCAGCATTAACATATCCCGTGTTTAGGTATGCTGAACGAGTTTAAACCCAGCCATATCGCCATATCAAACTAAATTTTATTTTACGACACGATCAAGTTCCTAGTATTGTATTTTACTCTCATTTAATGAAATATGTATGAATAAAACATCACTATCATAACACATCACATTTGAGTAACACAACATTGTTAATTGTTTTGTACTTTTAATAAAAACTTATAAAAAAAAAAAAAAAGAAGTTCGGTATTTATTTATTGACCAAATTTTTATTGTTTGACCAAAAAAGCCATCCCCGAAAAGTATTGCACCTCTTTTTCTCGTGCGCGGAAGGCTCGTCTCTCAAGGGGCACCATGGTATATACCATGAGGGGCGTGCTTTGCGTGAATCGACTCAAATCAAGGAAAGGTTGAAGAGTAGAAAAAAAACAAAAACGAATGAACAGTTAAGACACGACACGAAAAGACACGTTTTGGCACGGTGTCTCACCTATTAATAAAGCACGTTACAAAGCATGGTAAATAATACTGTTTATCATGTTTATCAGATTTATTCGTAAATACTCGGTGGATCGCGTTGGAAGCATTTTAGGGGTAAGTATTTTTTTTTTCTCAGAAATCTTGCATGAGTAATTGGCTACTCATGCAAGAAATTGCATGCAAGTTTAACTACAGGTTTGATAGATAAAACGCAGTAAATACCTCGGTAACCCGCAATGTAGTGAAACTTGCATGCAATTTCTTGCATGTGTCAATTGCGCTTTATGTTCGGGAAAATAGATTAACCCGTCGAGAGCGCTAGTAACACACGTGTGTTACTAACGGAAAATAGTAAAGGGCTCATGACCCTTACCTGAATTTAGCATCCTAATTAGGGAGCGGAGTTGGGTCATAAGCCCTTTACGCATTGTTCTACAGACGACGCGCGTTCGTCGGGTTAAATGAAATTATTTATTTCCGACACCGGGTATCCATGTAAGCACATCACAAAATAATGTTAGTCATAAGAAATGAATTACCTATGTTAGTAAAATACAAAATGCTCAATCGATGCACATGCACAGTCATCCAAATAAGGGTAGGACTGTCCATACTTTCCGCGACCGTCTTCAGACCCCGTATCATGGTCGGCCTTATCATGCGATAAGTGACAAGATAGAGCGCCCGTCACTTATCGTGTGATAAGGCCGACCATGATACGGGGTCAGGAGAGTGTTGGTCCGGGCCCACAGGGACGCTAAACGCTTGCGCAGCACGGCTTGGAATGCGCTTGCGCAGCACGGCTTGGGAGCCGTCAGTGCACCTCAGCGAACATCCCTGACGCGCTGCAGCGCCAAGGTTTATGGGCGCCACGAATTGACAGGTCGGTAATGAGATTTGTTTAGGAAATTGCCGGCGTGTTTGGAAATAACTAGACAAACATCTCTCTCCGGGGTAAGGACAAATATTTGTGACGAGTCTATATACTCGTAACTTGTTTCTGTCCGTCTGGGATGTTTTCTACGTATTTAATTATTAAACGCTGACTTGAAAGGGAACAAAAATCAATTAACTACAATGATGGCATCCTGGCCGATTACGACCTCAGCGACTGTATGTAAGGATTGGTTAACTTTTGTAATAACTAAGAATTATTGGAGTGTTGCTGTTCTACTCTCTGGTGCGCTCTCAGATGGCTAGCGTACCCGACCTTTCTTACAAAGGTACGGGCGCACTTTGAGCAGGTCAACACCCCGCCGACATAACTGTAACGGATGGCTGCTGGTGGACGAGCCTTGAGCTCGTCTCGCTTTAAGTCAAGCTCGTTACGGCGCTCAGTCTCAAACGCATTGACCTGCTCATGGATGAGTCGTCGCCATTCGGGCCGGCGCAGTGCTTTCTCTTCCCACTCAGAAGGTTCTAACTTGCATCTCTTCATATGTCTTTTCAGGACATCCTTGTAGCGAAGGTACTGGCCGCCTATTTTCCGTTTACCGTTTTGGAGCTCTGAAAAGAAGATGCGCTTTTAACTACAATAATATAATGCAAATAATATAAATATACGCATGCTTATTATTATTAGCCTTTATTGCCGACAACTACATATACAGGATGTTCGGGATAACGATGTAGGAACTTAACGAGGTAATAGACTGGGCTATTAGGAAGAGCTTGAACCTTACATATCTTAATCCAATCTGTGATAGTTTTTTTTAATCGTTTTTGTAAGTCGTACCTTTGAGTTATTGAAAAGACATGAAAGGTTCAAACTCGTTCCTAAATCGTTATTCCGAACACCCTGTAGGTATATGTAGTAGTCGATCAATTTTAAATAGTCGCTTACGTAACCTGCGTTTGAACGAGAATTTCCTCTGCGCTTGCTTACTATGGAACTAAGTACTAAGTTCGATTTGTGTAAGATTGTTCCTTAATATTTAATCACTAATGTCCTTATGTTGAAGCGCTCATAGCCTAGCGGCGCCTGCGAGTCGGAAACGATAACGTAGGTTAAGCAAAGATGGCAGCGGTCAGTCTTTGGATGGTTGACCGCCTGATGTTTGAGTGGTTAATATAAATGAGCGCTTCCGTGCTTTGGAAGGCGTGCTAAGCAGTGGATCCCGGCTGCTGTCCATGACAGTAGTCGTTAAGCCGAGCTAGAGGCCTACGGGCGGCTTAAGAACTTCTAACAGTCGAGTTGCCCACTCACTTGACGAAGGGGGGACAACTGTTACTCGCGTCCGCAGGAGCTGCCTACCACAACCCTGCACGTGTCCCCTGGGTGGGTACTAAAGAGTGACAAACTTTAAAGGCCAAAATAATGTATGCCATACGATTAAATAAATATACTCTGTATAATACCTAAGATTTACAACTGGCGCCTCCCAACATTAAAATATAATGGGTCTAGGGCAGATAACGAACTAGTAGACTTGTGAGTCAAGTTTAGAGAGCTTTATCTAGCCTGTTGATTCCACAACGATTCTCAAGTGTTTTCCAAACGTAGTAAGTATGCAGTATGTTTACACAGTGTTAACAAGAAATTGACTGACAGGAAAATTATTGATTAGGATACCTACTTTGCATGTGGTGGCGACATGGCATTGAGATAATCTGGGATGGTAAATACAACGCTTACTGAAAAATTTACTAGGACGAAATATTTTTTACAAGTTTTTGTTCAGCTTGCTCTATTAAGGAGGTATACACATATTTCAGGGGATGCTGTATTTACCGAACACTTTTTTTAATAAAATCTAAATAACGTCATCATGAAAATAAACATTAGTCTAGAAAAGTGACGTTCATCTGGAATATTAAAACTTGCGAACAATTTTTCAGCCACTTGTCAGAATTATAGGGGTGTAGACGCTATTAAATAAAATAATCAATAATGTCATATTTTCTCGAAAAAAGAATAAACATGTAGTCAAATGGAGAAAAAATCAACGCAAGGGGTTAAATAATAGTGAGGTTATAAGTGTCCAAAGTTTTAAGAAGGGGTATGTTCTGTCCCTTTTTCACAAACGCTCGTTTCATATGACGATGACGCTTGAGGATTGTGACGTCACTAATAGACGGCAACGTGCCGTGCCCCATCGTGTTCGGCGCCGCCTTCGACGCGGCCCCCCGGCAGCCTCGCGTAACGTGACGTCACACGCTGTTTGCGTTTTCTCTCTAACAAGCATTATTAAAACGGTTGTAGCTTCGTAATTCTTTCAGATATCTGAATAGGATTTTTTCCTCAACCATATCAAGGGTCGGCAACGCCCATGTTACTCTTTTGGAGTTGCATGCGTCTATAGGCTGCGGTGTCCGCTTACCATCAGGCGGGCCGTAAGCTTGTTTACCACCGTCGTTGTATAAAAAAAAAGACCGGGTTGCACTCCGGGAGTGCCGGCAGAAGTGAAAACTCAATAACATTGTAACAGTTTTTCGATCAGCTCACGTGACATCTTACGGTGTCACCCTAAAAATGAATTTGACGCAATAAACAATTATCAATTATTTAGGCGGATGGCCCGCGGGCGCGTTGGGTGCGACGGCGCCAACGGGCGGCGGCAAACACAATACCAATTTGTTTTTGCCATTGCCAAATATTTTTCAAAGCCTTATCTCTTTAGGAATAACGTCCAAATTCGAACTATTCGAATTTGCAAGAACAGCAGACGGCGGTGGCGACCAAAATATCAATTTGTTTTTGCCGTTGGTAAATATTTTTCTAAGCTTTATCTCTTTAGGAATAACGCCCAAATTCGAACTATTCGAATTTTCTCAATATCAAAACGGTGAAGGACGCGTTGGTATTATTAGATTATTACAAATTTATTTGCAGAATATGCTATTGCAAAAAGTGTTTAACTGCTTTATACTCTTACGAATAGCGTTTAGTTTTGAATGAAATCGAATCGGCTAGCAGCAAAAAGTGACCTCGTTCACATCTGACGTCACAAAACTCTGTCGCGTATTTAACAATTTTTCCCCATCCCAAAAAGTGCTCAGCGCCGCTAAAGAATTTTTCACTTCAAAAATGACACCAACGAGCTGATCTGATGATGGAGACTAAGGGTGGGTTGCACCAAACCGTCTGCGGGGCTAGCACAACTGACGCCGCGCCGCGACGCGAGTCGAGAAAGATCTACCCTCCTCTTTCGAATTTGCACGGTGCGAGTGAGACAGGGGACGCTCAGTCGCGCGAGAAGCGGCTTGTCAGCAAGTTATGCTAGACGTTCTGTAACAAGCGGTGTTCTTAAAATCCCAATGTACTTATTGAAAGTTTGTCAAGTTTCTATGGAACGACAGCTGCTGCCGGCGCCATATTTAACGATGATCGGCGTGTAATCGTAAGTTGGTGCAACGCTAAAAGATCGTCCTAATACAATGCGACTACGCGATCATCGCAAGTTCGAGCGAATTTTACTTGCGATCAAACATATTGGACTCGAATAGGTGACCTTTTTTTTTTTGAGTGGGAGGAAAATCCTTTAGGGATACCTCCGCGCCACGGGGATAGCGCGGAGGTAATGTCAGCCGGCGCCATATTTAACGATGATCGGTGTGTAATCGTAATCGTAAGTTGGTGCAACGCTAAAAGATCGTCCTAATACAATGCGACTACGCGATCATCGCAAGTTCGAGCGAATTTTACTTGCGATCAAACATATCTATTGGACTCGAATAGGTGACCTTTTTTTTTTTTGAGTGGGAGGAAAATCCTTTATGGATCCGCGCCACGGGGATAGCGCGGAGGTAATGTCGGAGTCGCACCGACTAAAAACCCCCCGATGGTCCTCCTCGACGCATTTCGGACGGCTCTGGGATCTTCGGAACGCACCAGTGCCGCCCTAGCGCCATGCCTCTGTGGGCCCTACCTTTTTTTTTTTTTTTTTTACGATTGCAGCCTCCAGCTGAACCGTGTACCACCCCGAGGACCCGTTTTAGTCGCCTTGTACGACAGGCAGGGAATACCGTAGTCGTATTCTAATGCCCGGGCTACAGGGCGCCGAATAGGTGACCTAATTGACATCGCGCGATTTTGCGACTGTCAATTAGGACACCTATTCGAGTCCAATATGTCTGATCGCGAACTTGCGATGATCGCGTAGTCGCGTCCCGCGACGATCCCGGACTCCTAGACTACACGAGATTAACCCATCGTGTTTGGGCTTATTCTTTCAGCGAGTAGTTGTTGATTGTTGATGGTGATGGTAATATCAGTGATGCTATAAAAAATTGCGCTATCACCTACTACGTTACTACATATATGTATGACTTTCAGCTCAGTGGAATCCCAGGAAGTGGCTGAAACTTACTTACATAGATGTTGTTCGTATGTAAGTAATACATACGAGCGTATAATTGTTTGTTCGGTATAAACCTCCCTTTAGATAATAGGTAGGATTAGATATTAGATAGAGGAACTTACGTAGTTTCTGGTTAAAACTGATTCGTAATGCAATAACTGGTATTTTTCTTTAAGTTAGGTACCTACCTCACTTAAAATAAAATACCGTATAACTAAAAATACCTATTGCATTACGAATTAGTTTTAACCAGAAACTACCTACGTAAGCACTCGTTCTCACTCATTTCCTGTAAGAATTAACTGTTGCATATCTAGTATTCTACTCAAGGGTGCTCACACAGGTCTAGATAAGCTACTAGTTGAAATAATGTTAATTTTATGTGCACCGGTAGTCGACCTGTTGAGCTGAAGGGAGGTACATGGCCTGCTAAGGTAGGATTATTTTATATTTTTCCACATTTTCTGTTTAATTTTGTGCCACAACGGAGTGAATGTTGACTAAAGTAAGTCTTTAACTTTTATCCATTAAACACTATTTATCGACAAATTAAGTTTAATACAATTGTTGTGCCACAACGGATTTTTTACAAATACAAAATACAAATACAAATACTTTATTCGTCGATCATAGGTATACAATATACATGACATAATATTGCAGATGGTGGTAAAAGCGGTGTTGTTTCACTATGTCGTACCCGGAGGCATACGAATTTTCATGCAGTCACTCAGTAGTAGAAGTGGCATGCATTAAATTATAATTGTTTACAGTCTTAAATAAAGGTAGTAACAATGTCATGTGTTTTAAAACTAAAGTAAGGTGATCGTTGCCAAAAGCAAACTGTTACCTCCATATATGATTTTGTTCATAACGCCTGATAGCAAAATAGATAACACCATCTTTCTATTGCTATTTGGGTAAGGACCAAATTTTTGGCCAGTAGTAAGCCAACTGAAGAAGTAAACCAAGTTCCGCTGTGACACAAAAATTAACCATAGTATTGTATGGTTAATTTTCGTGTCGAAACGGAAAACTTTAATGAGTGAGTTAAGTTGGTCAAGAATTTATTTACCCATTTAGCGTAATTTATGTATCAATTCGATTTTTAATTAAGTTTAACATTTCATACATTTTAGTATTAGGCGGTCAGAATGACGCATATACTTAACAAATAAAAGGACGCTATATTCAAAAAGTTACGAAAATGACGATGTACTTAAAATGTTAATAAAATTTGATTAATATGCATTAAAAAGTTACGAAAACTGTATAAAAACTAAATATATAATTTATGTTAGTGAACGACAGATATTAGTTAGCTGATATAATTGTATATCTATAAACATATATATGTAAGTGTGTAGGTAGTGTGTCAGTTTATTCTGATTACATATCACAGCAACAACCCACGCGTTTGCGCTGGTTTTTACACATTTGTGAGTATTTTTTATTCATATTCATTTATTATTAATAGGTTTTTATACCATCTGTGCGTATTCATAGTTTATTTACAACAATGTAGATTATTAAACATTCTGGTTATAATTAGAAAAAATATTTCTTAGCATAATTAGAATCTCTAAAAGTGTTCGTGAATTTTCAAGGAATAAATCTTTTTTATATACGATAGTGCATACCTACTAAGAAAATACCTATTTTAAACAGTAATTACCTTTCCAAATCATGCATTTTTGACACAATAAAAACGATACATACTTCGTCTTAGGTACTTATTATATTAGCAATTAGGTAGATACCGAAAATGTGTTCGATATTTAAAACTCGTGGTTTTAAAATTAGGTGGGTATTGTTTGGTCATTGTTGCGAAAGTGTAACTTTACCAGTTAAAAAGTGTGTTGGGCGAAATCATGGCAGTGTAACAGTCAGTGTTTTGATTTTTTTCACACAGTTACTATTATTGTAATAAGCCAATGTACGGAACATGATCCTTTTGCACTAAAGTCACAATCATCATCATGCCTGTCATTTAAAAACTTCTTATTTTAATTCTGAAACTGACGAAACGAGAAACTGCTCGTTCAATAACATTATTGCACAGGGTAATAAATTATTACCTTTACATCAAAAATATTCATTATTAAAATTAATCATAAGACTAAGAAAGCCATTCTTCTCACAGCCATCTCGCTTATGGTCTAACGACAGATTGCAAATTTCTTGGGACCACCCAAAGGTCCGGAATAGATCGTTTTTTAGTGATACGACCGTCTTGTCTAAGTCGTCTTATGATTTTTTCTTTCTTGTTGAATTTGCAATCTGTCGTTAGATATATACACTAACTCTAACTATAAAACTATAACAAATAAATATTAGGGGACAACCTTACACACATCAAACTATTACCACAGAAAGCTCAATATGGCTTGTGTTATGGGAACTAGACGACGATATACCTATACAACGTGTTAATAAAATAACGCAAAACCTGAAAACAGTTTGTTCAGAATCGAGCATAGAATGCGAAAAAAATAAAAAAAAAATTTTTTGACAAGATTTATTTTTTACATTTGTATGGAGTGTTGGCCGACTGGGGCGACCTGCTCCATACAAATGTAAAAAATAAATCGCGTCAAAAAAATTTTTTTGTTATTTTTTTCGCATTCTACTCTCGATTCTGAACGAACAGTTTTCAGGTTTTGCGTTATTTTATTAACACGTTGTATAATAGATATGAATGCTTATAAACATAGAAAACATCCAAGACTCAGAAACAAATATTCATGCTCATCACACAAATATTTGCCCTTACCGGGATTCGAACCCAGGACCTTCAGCTTCATAGGCAGCGTCACTACCCACTAAGCTAAGTAGCGAATGGGTGCCTGCCGCTGCTGCCTACTCATTAATGAGTATGTAATCGTCTTGGCGATTGCGATCCTTAAATCACTTTTTGCACACTGGACTATCTACGACTTATCATCGGCATATATATTTTTTTAATATTAAGTTACTATCTATTGGGATTCTTTTCAATTGACATAAATGTCATTTATAATGAAGTCTGTATTGTGTAATAACTAAATCTAAATCTAACATATCAGCATGATGCCAACCATATAAAAATTTGGTTAGTGATATTTGATTTCAATCAAGTTACTTAGATATGATTATTTACTTTAAAAACAAAGTTTTAACCGACTTCAATTCATTACTCCGCCATGCCACGAGAACATTTCCACATTTCCTTTCCACTTCACCACAAAAACATTGATTATTACAGAAAAATGCCATATCGGTATTCATGTGGGCCGATAATAATCTGTCGATTCATCAAGATTCTGAGTCCTTCGGCACTTAATTAGTTGCTATTTCAACGAAATCATATCAGTCAGAGTCACGTACTTTTATAGTTTAGGACATCGTTGGGGAGTTGCAGGATACATCTGTGGTCTTCATGATCATTTCCACTCAACAACATTTGTGATTTCCATACACGAGTTATAATAGAAAATACTGAAATTACTACATGCGTAGCTAATACATTTGAGGAGTTACCTCAATTCCTCATGGATCCCATCATCCAAATGGATTTTTCAAAACAATGGTACCAAGCTGGAAGCATATGCTTACAAACAAAATAAATTGTACGAATAATAGGCTCATAACATAAATGACGGAGTACTGAGGTAACAAACATTAAAAAAAAGATAATGACAAAAAAATACAACAGAATTGAGAACGGGAGGTTCTCAATTCTGTTGTTTTATCTCATTTCTTTTTTTTAATTCAGTTAATAATGTATTCTTCACGAAGATGTCAGACTTGACGGTCGCGTGGGCTAAAAAGTTTTGCTAAAATTCTCGCTAGAATTGTCTCTAAACGCTCCTGTTTATTTTGCGCGTGGTCCGACACGCACTTGGCACGTTTCATTTACATCCACCGATGAGATGATTATATTATACTTACGTGGTAATAACAGTAGATTGTATCTTAAGGGCGGTATATTGAGTCGTAAATGAAGCGAAAGATTCTATAGCAGAATCTTGAGCGTAACGAGGGATTGAAGTGTTTACGCCCAAGACGGAAATAATTTTGCTACCGAGTGAGTTTCTGAGGAAAAATTTAAGCCGTAATTTTTACTCATTTCTGAATAGCAATTATTTTGCAATCAGTGCTACATCGCCATGTCTTGTGATTAGGTGCTGAGGCGGACCCCGAGCTCGTTTTGGGTACAAACGACAACACTGTTAACTGACCATCCTGTGTTTATATAGAACTTTATTACGATACACTTAAGGTGCACCGATGGTCAGCTGTGTTGTCGATAGTACAACCGGTGAAAATGCTAGAAGGATCATCATCAAATACAAATACAAATACAAATACAAATATTTATTCGTAACAATTGTTATAAGTCGTACAAAGTTAGAAATCCTAACTAACATATAGTTATGTAAGCAATTATAATTACAATTATATAATTTAGATTCTTAATTATTCGAAATATAAGTATTATCATATTTTGATTTTACATCTGCGTAAATCTCATATTTAATTGTCATTTTTAAATTCTTATTTTAATTTACAATTATGTAACTTTCACCTTGTGAGCGGTGGGTTGAAGAACTCTTCATAGCTGTAAAACAGTTCTGTCATCAGATACCTCTTCAATCTACCTCTAAATCCGGCGGAAGTGGCTGCCTCTTTAACTATATCGGGTAAGCGATTGTACACGGATGGTCCTAGGTAATAGAGTGAGCGATCTGACTTAGCGAGTCTGTGCGGTTCCGCGACCAGTATATTTTTATGTTTATTGCTACGTAGCGGGTAGTTGGTGTTCACGCCTCTACGTTTGAACGCATCTAAATGGTCATGCGTGAACACTGCTGCGCTGTAGATAAACAGGCACGGTAGGGGCAATATCTTTAGCTCTCTGAAAATATCCCGCGCGGGGGCGTTCACCGTCTTTCCGGCCATCGCGCGAACGGCTCGTTTTTGCATTGAGAATGCACGAGTCCAGTCAGAAGCACGGGCCCACAACTCTGTGCCATACGTCAAGATTGAGTGCACTGTCGCGAAGTAGCACTCTCTCACCGCGGGTCTCCCGGCGGTGCGCGCCAGGCGCCGAAGTGCAAAGCACGCACGTCCGAGCTTCCCGCATACCTCATCGATGTGTGTCTCCCACGTCAGTGCACTGTCCAGATGGAATCCAACGAGACGTGTGCTGGTCACGTGCTGTATAGGGGCATCACCTGCACACACTTTCAGGGATGAACTCGGATGGCCGTTTAATTTAAACCTCATAAAACTGGTTTTATCTTTGTTCAAAGCCAAACCGTTCAACCGGAACCAATTATGTAGTTGCCCCATTACACCATTGAGCGCCCCTTCCAACTCCCACTCGACAGGTGTGCTGACGACCGCCGTGACGTCATCGGCGTACATAAATATCTCGGCACCTTCTATCGCCTTCGGCAGGTCATTCAGCAGTATGCCGAACAGGGTGTTGGAGAGGCACGATCCCTGTGGTACACCCATCAGGTTTCGCAGTTCCGACGAAACAACGCTTCCCCCCTCTCCGACGACTACTTGGGCCCTGTCGGTCATAAATGACAATATTAACTGTGTGGCCGGGCCGCGTATACCGTAGTGGGCAAGTTTGTCGGCGACGAGTGCATGGTCGGCGGTGTCGAAGGCGCGCGACAGGTCGCAACACACGACCGCGACGTGCCGCCGCGCCTCGCGCGCCCGCAGCACGCTATACACGACTTCCCTCACTAGGTCGGTTGTGGACCGGCCTTCGCGGTAGGCGTATTGGCTGTCAGACATTACGTTCCTCGGTGACCAAAACGCGAGCAGCCTTTTATTTAGTCCGACTTCGAAACACTTGCTCGGACACGGTATCAGGGATATCGGGCGGTACGATTTTATTTCGGACTTTTTGCCTTTGCCTTTATAAAGAGGGCATATTTT
Organism: Epinotia ramella; assembly: GCA_947578815.1. NCBI lineage: Eukaryota > Metazoa > Arthropoda > Insecta > Lepidoptera > Tortricidae > Epinotia > Epinotia ramella. The sequence goes on from OX388221.1 coordinate 4,114,866, forward strand.
TACCGTTTTTAGGCTTTCCGGGTATACTCCCAATCTCATGCAGTTGTTAAATAGCCGGGACAAGATAAAGCTGATCGCGGGACTGGCATGCTTAAGCAGGTTGGCGGAGAGACCGTACACGTCTGTACTGTCTTTTGGGGCGATGGAAGTTTTAAAAATTTTGATGACCTCGTCGGGCGTAAATAAGCGGAGCCTTATCGAGCAGTCGCTATCGACGCACCGGGCCGCGATGGAAGCGAGGCAGCCCGGTCGGTCGGAAACGGGCGCGCCGCACGCGGCAGCCGCCGTCACGAACTCGCTGTTGAGTGCGTCTACCAGCTGCTGCTTGGTCGCGAACGGGCTGCCGTCGCTGTCCACGAGCTGGTCAGTGAAATCGACGCGCGAGTGGGGGTTTCTCGCCAATTCGGTGTTAATTGCTTTCCACATCGCCTTACTTTTATTAGGGGCTTTGATTATCAGGGAGTCAAAATAATTCGTACGCTTTGTCTTAAGTTTATGGGTGTAGGAATTTAAGATTTTATTTGAGGTGTCGTTGATTTGAGTATTTCCGGGATGTTTATTAGCGATATTAATAAAATCAAATGCAAGCAATTTTAAATCGGTAATCTCAGAGTCTATCCACGGGTTGAAATTCTGACGTATTGTAATATTCTTAAATGGTATGTGAATATCAAGTAAATAAGTCAAGATGTTAATGACCGACTTTGCAAATTGTTTACACTCGCGTTCAAACCTATCTGCTATTTCCTGCCAATCGATTGATTCTAGCGCAGTGACAAAAGAAGTTTTGTTTTTGCTACTGTAAACTCGTTTCCTTATCACTACGGGGCGTGTGCCGCGGCGCGACGGGCGCGGTACGGTGAGACGCTGCGCGGCGTGATCGCTGAGATGAGTAGTCACGCAGATACCGGACGTCCGGTCGTCGCCGGTGTTTGAGTACGCGTGATCCAGTAAAGTTGCACTATCGCCGTCCCGTCTGGTAACGTCCTCAATATGCTGGACGAATCCGTGTACGGCTAAAATGTCTAGTAATTGCCTTTTTGATGGGGTGTTCACACGGAGGTCAATATTTATATCGCCCATTATTATGGCGGTTAGATTGTCATCATTTATTTTCGCCATTAGGGAGTCAAATAGCTTTAAATATTCGGAATGACTCGTTAGGTTCGAATGGTAGATGCCCACTACGAGAAGGTCATAGTCTAGTAGCTGTACAGCACAAACATCAAATATCTGTTCGCGGGCCATCATCATGATATCAGCCGAAAGCGTCCACTGCTGGACATAGGCCTCCCCCAAAGACTGCAAAAGTGACCGGTCCTGCGCCACCCGCATCCAGCGGACTCCCGCAACCTTTACCAGGTCATCAGTCCATCTTGTGGGGGGCCTACCCACGCCGCGCCTTCCGGTACGTGGTTGCCACTCGAGAACCTTTCCGCCCCAACGCCCATCGGTTCTACGTGCTATAGGCCCCGCCCACTGCCACTTAAGTTTAGCGATTCGGAGGGCTATATAGCCCAAACCCATATGGGTTACCTTGGTTCTGCTGCGGATAGCCTCATTTCTGATGCGATCACGCAGAGAAACTCCCAACATGGCCCTCTCCATTGCCCTTTGGGTGACTTTGAGCCTTCTTATGAGGCACATAGTAAGCGACAACGTTTCAGTGCCATATGTCATCACTGGCAACACACATTGGTCAAAGACTCTCGTCTTGAGACATTGCGGAATATTGGACGAAAAGATGTGCCGTAGCTTCCCGAACGCTGCCCAGCCGAGTCGGATTCGACGATTGACCTATTTCTCGAAGTTGGACCTACCTAACTGGATAGTATCTATCCTAGGTATACATAATCGGTTATCTTGGTCGACTGGTTAATTAAAAGCAAATAAGCCTAATGTGGGAGTTCTATAACTACATATAACGAAAAAACCATCAACTGCAATTTACCCAAAGTTACTTATTTAAGACATAGCGCCTTACGTCTTAATTTTTGTGCACTGAGATATTTTATTGTTTTCCACGTTTGTCCAGTTTTAACGTCGCGTTTCTCGATTGTACTCGTGTAAACCATTACAATATGGATAAAAGAATTATAGGAACAAAGGTTCTGACATATTCTAGGAAGTACCACGAATATTCTATGGCCTTTGACTAATGCGTTTATGTGCGTAAAATTACACAGCTGCCTTTTTCAGCTACAAAATTCCATCATGAAATTCATGAATGACGTATTATTTTTGTCCACTCGTAATTCTTGTTTTTGGCTCCTTAGCCGTTCAGGTATTTAATTTTTTAAATGATTAATATTGATTACCTACTGTATTAACAAACCCATTTTATCTTCTTTATTATATAGATATTCTATATCCTACCAGAACTATATGGAATATTTTATTAAATTCTCATAGATTTTGTATGGTGATACGAAGTTCGCGGGGTCAACATTTTTGAAATCATAAGGACTGTTAGATTTCCCTACTCGGTTTGGAGATTTTCATGTATAAAAAAGGACATCATCCTCCTAGCGTTATTCCCGGTTGTGCCCTAAACGAGCTCGGGGTCCGCTTTGGTACCTGTACAGGATGTTAACGGGGTCATGATCCGGAATGACAAAAAGCGAATAAGATGATCATACTGAACAACCTTTCCCATGGGACCAACCACGAAATCGCAAAAAAAAACCAGGTATTCCATACATTACTCTCAATTAAATCGCAGTTAACTCACAGTTAACTCTTAATTGGCTCTTTTTTTTTGCGATTTCGTGGTTGGTCCCATGGGAAAGGTTGTTCAGTATGATCATCTTATTCGCTTTTTGTCATTCCGGATCATGACCCCGTTAACATCCTGTATAATCCCAAGATTTGGCAGTTGAAGGTCAGATGGTCGTCGCATTCGTAAAACTAGGGCCTTTCTACGAAAGCGTTTGACATCTGACCTTCCAACCCAGATGGAAAACACCTTAGACCTTATTGGAATTAGACCGGTTTCCTCACGATGTTTTCCTTAACCGGAAAGCCGACAAATAATTTAATTATTATTAAACTAATTAAAGTGAGCTACGCTACTATCTAATATTCGTGCTCATCACCCAAATGTTTTGCCCTTTACTGAGTTTCCAACACAGGACCAACAGATTTGATTACATTTTTACTTGTAGATAATATCAAGGTCATTACTACAGAGACCGGGAAAATGCGGATTGGGAGACGAGGGTGGCAATCCCTATTCAAGCCGAGTGATTTTAACATACAATGAAATAAAATAAAAACTCCAAGTGGTTTTAGTGGCTGAACGGCCCGTTGTTGGGTCACGAATTGATGCTGAAACAAAAGAAGGTCGTTTTACAGGCCTTGGCCTCCAGATGTGTATGAAACTCAATTAAGGACCTCTCGTCTCGCCGCGCCTGAAACTTAAGACTTCGAAGCCTATTATGTAGAATACTACATCATGTGCGTTCTATATAATAGGCTCCATATTTCAGTGCATGTTTGAGAAAATATTATTTATCAAATTGATTCCGATTATCATCATGGTTTGCACAACTAATGGTGTCACAGTATTATTATCATGTACCTACAGTAGGTCCTGTTGCTATTGATTAATCGATAAGGAAATGTTTTTTCAGTACTTGTGCTACCTAGCGTACCTACTACTCACGTATAACGTCGAATTATTAACTGTAGTAAATTAATGAATCCGGTATGGGTCCGTTCTGACACTAGGCTAAGGCACTAGTTTTTACGAAGCGACTGCCAACTGACCTCTCAACCCAGAAGGAAAACGAAACCTTATTGAGATTAGACCGGTTTCCTCACGATGTTTTCCTTCACCGAAAAGCTAACGGTAACTATTCCGTACATAAATTTCGAAAAACTCATTGGTACGAGTCGGGATTCGAACCCACGACCGCCGCTTGACAGTCACATACATGAACCACTAGGTTACCGTTACTTATTTTTTACACACCATAAGTCCCAGACCTCCCCCAAAGAGTGCCAATGTGATCGGTCCTCCGCCACCCGCATCCAGCGGACTCCCGCGATCTGATCTAAGTATCTAATCTAGTTTAAGAAAATAAGGAGCATTTTGATCGTCCCCTAAACGAATTACCCTACTTGTTTACATACGAACTTGTAAAACAATATCTGCCAGGTGTCGTGAATGGTTCGACAAAATTAAATCCGAAGATGATTGATGCGTATTAATTATGTTACCTATTGATAAAAAATATGCGTACGAGTATAAGTTCGTAGAAATAGGATTTGGCATTGACGCAGTTTACTTGTTGATGTGCTAACGTTGTAAACAATAGTAGATCGTGTCTCGAGGGACCAAAGTGATATATTTAAGGCGAAGACGGTATATTGAATACTGACTAAAGAGAAAGATACGTAACGAGGGATTCGAGTGTTAAAGCCCAAGACTGTCTACTGTTTTAGATTGGGTCTCGAGGGAGCCAAATTATATATTTACAACGAGGGCAGTATCGTGAATCCTTAGTGAAGCGAGCGAGGGATTCTAAAGTGGAATCTTGAGCGTAACGAGCGATTCTCGAGGGAAATGATTACGTCCAAGAAGATTTTTTACCGAGTGGCACATTAAGTACCTACCTACAGTCGAGCTCTCCACAGACAACCTTTCGAAAATATCTACAGATGCGTCTTATGTCAGTAACAATAAAGACTGCGTATATATATTTTTGAAACGTTGTCCGTATAGATACTGGAGACCTCGAATGTATTACGGCTTTACACTTTCTATGAGGACAATTAAAATCAGGGATGAAAAGTACAACTTTGATCCCTTATTTGAGGGCAAAAATTACTCTTTTCTGCCCAGCAGGTGGAAAACCATTTGGATGACATTTTGCACGAAGACGGTTTATAGCCTGGATTAAGATATATGATAGTTTTGATCCTGGGTCCTCGCAGACGAAGTCACGGCGGAAGCTAGTAAATCCATAGTAATATTATAAATGCGAAAGTGTGTGTGTTTGTTTGTTTGTTTGTCCGTCTTTCACGGCAAAACGGAGCCACGAATTTACGTGATTTTTTAAGTGGAGATAGTTGAAGGGATGGAGAGTAACATAGGCTACTTTTTGTCTCTTTCTAACACCCCACTTCCCTAAAATGGGGGGTGAAAGTTTGTATGGAGCTACGATATAAACGAGTTCCACGCGGACGGAGTCGCGGGCAGAAACTAGTAATAAAATAAACCCGAATCCGTCCTCCTAGCGTTATTCCCGGTTGTGCCCTAAAGGAGCCCGGGGTCCGTTTTGACGGTTCCCAAGATTTGGCATAGGCACTAAGCAAGCATAGGGTTTTATGTGACTCTGACTTTCCAACCCAGAGGGAAAACTGGATCTTATTGGGATCAGACCGGTTTCCTCACGATGTTTTCCTTCACCAAAAAGCTAATAGTATGTATTCCGTGCATAAATCCGAAAAACTCATTGGTACGAGCCGAGAATTAGAATTAGTTCCTAATCCATGGAGGACGTTTTTAAGACTCTGGACTGGAGAAGGCTAGGCATCAAAATCAACGGCGAGTACATCACTCACCTTCGGTTTGCTGACGATATAGTACCTAGTCTTGGCTGAGACCATGGAGGACTTAAGTACGATGCTCGATGACCTCAGTAAAGCTTCCGAGCGAGTTGGTCTAAGAATGAACATGGATAAGACGAAGATCATGTCAAATGCCCATGTAGTACCAACACCCATTACAATCGGACACTTTACGCTCGAAGTTATAGACGATTATGTATAGGTACCTAAGATAGATACTATCCAGTTAGGTAGGTCCAACTTCGAGAAAGAGGTCAATCGTCGAATCCGACTCGGCTGGGCAGCGTTCGGGAAGCTACGGCACATCTTTTCGTCCAATATTCCGCAATGTCTCAAGACGAGAGTCTTTGACCAATGTGTGTTGCAATGTTGATGACATATGGCACTGAAACGTGGTCGCTTACTATATGCCTCATAAGAAGGCTCAAAGTCACCCAAAGGGCAATGGAGAGGGCCATGTTGGGAGTTTCTCTGCGTGATCGCATCAGAAATGAGGCTATCCGCAGCAGAACCAAAATAACCGATATAGCCCTCCGAATCGCTAAACTTAAGTGGCAGTGGGCGGGGCACATAGCACGTAGAACCGATGGCCGTTGGGGCGGAAAGGTTTTCGAGTGGCGACCACGTACCGGAAGGTGCGGCGTGGGTAGGCCCCCCTGGTGGACTGATGACCTGGTAAAGGTTGCGGGAGTCCGCTGGATGTGCGGGTGGCGCAGGACCGGTCACTTTGGCACTCTTTGGGGGAGGCCTACGTCTAGCAGTGGACGTCTTTCGGCTGATATGGTAATGATGACCTAATACCTAATCCATGAGATAGTGAAGTAGTAATAATCTTGCAATATCGTTTAAGCGGAAACTTACTAAGTAAGCGATTAATAAATAACAAAACATCGATGGTCATGACTCAGTCTGACAATAGCTCTGTTAATTTTCCATATCGGCTTTCCATGTCGCAACCACTGTTTATCGAACAAACAGAACTGGCAACATATCGCGTTGCATTCGTTAGCAAATGCGTTTTTAATTCGTAATGCATTGTAAACACTTATGACTTGCAAAAGTCTTATTTCCTTGATGTGATGGTAAACACCATTATGTAACATATGTGTCATGTTGATTTGTAAAGTACATTGTTTTCATATGATGATTCCATCGTCTTTATTTTTTTTCAGAACTGCTATCCAGAAAAGAGTCATTGTACCCCTCAAATGATTCAAATTTTCCTCATAGATAGTATGAAAAGCAGTAAACACTAAACACTTGAATCCCTCGTTACGCTCAAGATTCTACTTAAGAATCCCTTGCTACGCTCATGTAGAATCTTTCGCTTCTCAGGAATCAATATACCTCCCTCGCCGTAAATATGTAATTTTGCGCCCTTGTGACACAATCTGCTAGAGCCACTGTAGCCGAGCGGTAATGCACGCGACTTTCAATCTGGGGTTCGTGGTTGCAACCGGCTCGTACAGTCAGCATCAAAAGTAATTAAGCAATCGCAATCGCAGACGTCAAAAGTTCTTATTCCTTTTTAATAAAGACTTGGATTGCGTAGCTACTTTGGATGCTGAATGTACCACTGGGTTTTTACGAAACTTATGTACGACATATCACTTAATTAACAGTAGTTTTTCGGTATTGTATTGTATTATTTATTGGTAAATATTGTCATTTACAAGTCATTAAACATTCAAAAAAGTTTCACATTACATGTCAATTTCATATTATTATTTAATTAATTCATGTGTCAATAATTCGGTGAAGGAAAACATCATGAGGAAACCGCTCTAAGTCCCAACAACGTCTAGTTTTCCCTGTGGGTTGGAAGGTCAGATGGCAGTCGCTTTCGTAACACTAGTGCCTACGCTACGCCATCTTGGGATTAGGTGTCAAAGCGGACCCTTAAGGCCTCTCACAGACTGGACTTGACATTCGCTGTCAAATTTCCTATTGAACGCCACCGCAGGCCGCGCCAGTGTGTTGCAGGCTTCATAGTACAACATGGAAAACGACAGGAGGATGATGATGATTCTATCGTCTTTATGGTGCAGACGCCAACACAGTTGATTGACCATTCGTGACCCTTATTACAAAGTACATAAAGTTCACTAATGGCCAATGAACTGTGTCGGCGATGGTACCTAGCTTTTAAGCTGTCTTCCATCCCCCCTGCCCCTTCTTGCCCCTTCTGTAAGGTCTCAGGTTAAAACACCAGTATAGATAACCGTGCGTGTCGTAAGTCGACTACGGGAATAGCGTTTAGTGTATTGTCAGCAATGGGCTAGCAACCTATCACTGCCTACATGTTCTCCATATTTAAACCCGCTGGCACTGAAAACTGAATTCCACGTGCTCTGCATACCTTTTTTGAGAATACAGGCATGAGTTTATTTATATATAAGTGGGACATCCCTTAAAAGCTAGCAAAAAAAGAGCAGAACTGACGGGTAGTGATATTCATTTATCAAAACGATATATTATCGTCTAATTAAATCTTTCAATTATCTATCTATCTTCTCCGATCACGTGCCGTGATTGTTGTGAAGGTCTACCTAAATTTTACATGTGATGGACAAATGCGAAATTATTGCTAGTCAACTAGGAACTACGCGTAGTTGATGTTTATGTCATTAACAGATAATTTATTGTAATCATGCGAATTCTTATGATAATACTATTGACTACTAGTATTTATGCTTTGTAAAAAGCCGAGTGGTATTTATGCACACATTAAGTAGTTAAAGAATTATGATTCAATTTGCATTTGTGCTTTGATCAACAAAGTCATAAAACAGGTAAATTATAAGTAGAGTAGCCGTGGTTGTGGCTTCACATCGACAAATAAAAAAAACCTGTATTTTGTAGCATTTTCGGTATAGCAGGCGTCGTAGAGTATAGGCAATATCTATTGAAATTCTTGGCCTACTTAATAACTCACTCAATTACATTTTAGAGAGAATTTTGACGACCGCTTTAGCCTAGTTGGTAGTGACCCTGCCTACGAAGCAAGAGGTCCTGGGTTCGAATGCCGGTAAGGGCAATTATTTGTGTGATGAGCATGAATATTTGTTTCTGAGTCATGGATGTTTTCTATGTATTTATTTCTTTATATATGTATGTTTGTCATCGTCTAGTAGCTTTGCTTAGTTTGGGACTTGGTCGATTTGTGTAAGATTGTCCGCAAATATTTATTTTATTTTATTTATTTATTAATTAACCATACAATTGGATATTTTTTGTGCCACAACGGAACTTTATTCACTTCTTCAGTTTGTATGGCCAACTTAACTGCAGATTAACCAGACTAACTACTGGCCATTTGGTCCTTACCCATTAACGGTAGCTAATTACGATTACGATTATTATTATGATTTAATATTTTTTTACCGATTCCGTTAACGACACTACACTGCACCGAAAATGCTACAAAATGTACGAAGTCTAGTTATTACACTTAAAACATTCAATTCTTGTCCTCTTTTTATGCTTAGTTGGCTGTTCCTTGTCCTACAAAATAACGATATAATACTAAAATATTTTAATTTTCAAGGTCAAATTAGTAGCACTAAACAAAACACTCTTACATGCAATTAGAGCAATGGCACTCCAAACAAGTGTCCATTCTGATGGAAAATGCAGATAGTGTATCCACTTCATGCCTTCCTTACAATGAGACTCTTAATTAGTATGATAATGTCATACTACTACTGATTGCGGCATATATAAATGTACTTATTATTATTCTTAATAGTAACTCATCTTTCATTACAGAAATTAGCTTAATATAATTTGTTTTATATTTCAAGTAACAACTTTACGTTTTATTGACCGATGAACAAAAGAGAACTATAATTGTGACGTTTAAAGACATAAGTATACTTTTGTACTTTTAATGAAGGGAATATAATTATAGTTAGTACTATTAATGTTTACCATTGATCTAATGGAGTAATGGAATCTTAGATTGCCTAGCCTGATCAAATTAAATAGCAAAAGTTTTTCACTCCATCATCTCGTAGCATTGCGCAGGGAAAATTTGCAGGCGCTACTATTACCTAGGCCCCAATTCGGTCTATCTTTCACATTCTAATCCCATTTCAATATGTTTCGAGCGCTTATTCAACACATTGGCACGCTGCTCAGAGAAATATATATATTTTAATATACCCCTTATTTTTCAAGTATATTAATAACAGACTGACGTCAATGGTTTTTTCCTATAATAAACCTTTGAAGTAGCTTGTCCTTAATCCCTTGGTTATATTTAATGAACATTCACGTAACCTTGACACATTGACTTGTAATCAGTGATAGGTATTGATTGAATTGTCCACTTTTGTTATCAGATATGTGTATGTCAAATGAAGGTTGTTAACTAGGTATAATCCTATACTATTAAACGAGTAATATTTGTATACATATGTTAGTAATCACATTCACGACAACGGCTGTAACGATTTCAATGAAATTTGGAATATAGGTGTTTGGGGGGCGAGGAAAAATAAAAATAGGAATAAAAAAATACTAAAACAAATTACCGGTTAAATACTATGATTGTGGCAATGGGTAGGGTCATTTCGCCGGTTAGCGACCACCTAGTTTAATGTGCCGGTGGGCGACCACTTAAGCTGAGTTGGTGAACTGAAAGGATTATTTCTCGGTTTTTTATTAGATTTAACAAAAAAATGCATGTACAAGTAATTGTCTCAATAGGGTGTGTAGAATTGATGTTATCTTCAATAGAAAAAACCTTCTCCTTCAGGTGGTCGCTAACCGAAGGTGGTCGCGTAACCAGCGAAATGACCCTACCGGGCTCAGCGCTGATTTTCAGTCTGGCCCCTAGCCCCTCCCCTAATGAAGTGCTCTTACTCATACTCATTTATTTATAATGCACAAATACATTAAACGTCAAAAACTTAGTATTAGATTAAATTTTATTAATTCTAATTCATTTATGTTGTCAGAGTTAAATTATTTCAAAAATGTATACACATGTCAAATGCAATAAAATTGGTAATAAGGTCATAATATTTAGAATTCCATAATAAGGAAGAATATATTAAAATGTTAGTAGTCACACAGTACAGAAATGTCATAAAAGGCGTTATTAAGGTTTTTAATGCGATCAGGAATGACATTAGATTTGGTTAATTTGCACCGGAATAAAAATCCAATCAGATGATTTGTCCACCAGAACGTTTCACGTTCAAATTTCCATCAGGACTCTACGGGTTGGCTCTGCATCTCAACAACCTCTCAAATGGTTTAAAAACCCGTGATTTTAAAAGGATAGAAGGTTGAAATGGTGATGATATTTTATGTACGTGGGGGCCTGCCCATTCCCTGACAGTGAAACATCGCCAATGGGCCGATGAAGATAATGACATTTTTACTCATACTGAGTCAGCCTGGAAACTATAGCTCATTTTGCTAGCTACAAAATGAGAACTTATTTCCGTTGGGGGAATGCGTTGATACAATACACTGTTTTCGGGTATGTACCGAGGGACTCCCGGCAGAAGGCCCACTAAACCCCCAAAGATTGTCCAGCCATTTCTGTTACAAGGAAGGTCAAAGGCTCGCTTGCGCATTCTACTTTGACCCTCGCGAGTAGCCCGCTTTACAAGCCTGGCCAGGGAGATGATGATGATTCCTGTACCCAACAGAAGCACTATACCGGCTGATGATAATTTCTAAATGTCCAACGACATTACCGTTTTCCTGCTTCGTATAAAGAATATGATTAGCGGACTACTAAGGAAAACAGGTACGGGAAAACATTCGCGCTAATTTCGCATGTCAGCCCCGTAAATCAACACAATAGTTCTATTCTGGCGGCGCGCCATAGTCGCACGTGCAGCTTCCTTGGTAAGTAGGAAGTATGTTTGAGGACCGTTTGTATGCTTGCGGACCGATTTAAAAAAACAACTGGGATAAGGACTGAGATTAAGGTGGAAGCGTGTTCCTTGTTCCATACAAATGTTTTTCAGAATGTTATTGTTCGTTGCTCATATTATTGCTCTTGGGCGATGGATAGGGTATGCTGGGAGTGTCTCTGCGTGATCGCATCAGAAATGAGGCTATCCGCAGCAGAATTGAGGTAACCGATATACTTAGCCCTCCGAATCGCTAAACTTAAGTGGCAATGGGCGGGCACATTGCACGCAGAACCGATAGCCGTTGGGGCGGAAAGGTTCTCGAGTGCTGGAAGACGTAGCGTGGGTAGACCACTCACAAGGTGGAATGTTGACCTGGTAAAGGTCGCGGGAGTCCGCGCTGGATGTGGGTGGCGCAGGACCGGTCACTTTGGCACTCTTTGGAGGCCTATGTCCAGCAGTGCACGTCCTTCGGCTGATATCATGGTCATGATTATTGTTGTTGCTGTAGCTGAGACTGGCTGAGACTTTCGATTTGTCGGTCGTTTACGAAGCTACAAAGTTAGTTGGCTACACTGTTCTTCTTGACCACACCGGTCAACCTATAAGGACTGGCAATTTGACCTATATCGCCTGTTTATAATTGTAATATTGTAACTTGTGGCTTGGTGGGCCACTCAGAGGCGTCTCTAGCCTATGTAGCGCCCGTGTGCAAAGATTACTCTATCGCCCAATAGTAAGCGCGCGGTCAAAATGGAATGGTAGCTTGCGGCGCTCGGCGCCCCCTAGGACCGCTGCGCCCGTGTGCAACGCACACCCTGCACCATAGGTAAAGACGCCTCTGGGGTCACTGGAGGTCGTAGTTTGGATCCCAGCTCGTACACGGTGAAAAAAAAAAGTACGAAATATCATTATCATTATAACAGTATCTTTTCGGTGAACGAAAACATCGTAATGAAACCGGTCTAATCCCAACAAGGTATTGTTGTCCTTTTGGGTTGGAAGGTCAGATGGCAGTCGCTTTCAAAGTAGTGCCTACGCCAAATATTGGGATTAGGTGCCAAAGCCTCTTGGCTCCTTGAGGTGTCAACCGGAAACACGATAGGAGGATGATGATAATTATCGTTGTATACTCCTACCTGCCTTCAATAATAATAACACAGTCTGAGCATCTGTCCGCTTATCACCAGGCCCAGACTTATAGGGCCGGGGTTCCTAGGCACTTGGCATTTGGGGCACCCTCAGGTAGCTTGTGGCTGGGGCTTGAGGCTGCCTAGATCCCAGGGCCTTGTAGGCCTAGGCGGAAATCCGGCTCTGATCATTACGTGGGCCATTTGCTTGTTTACCAGCGTGATGGTGCTATTATAGATGCGGTAAGATGAAGGTACTTCCCCATAATAAGATTATAAATATTAATATACAACTATTACTAATTAAAACGCGATTTATACAACGTCATCCGGATATCAACGTGACATATCTAAGTATATATTTACGAGTATTCCTGAGATTGCTAGATAATGGAAGATAGATTAAAATCAGATAATTTTCGTACGCTAATGACGGCTTCCGCGGAGTAAAACATTATTAGGAACGTGACTGGACATCGCTAGGTTTAGATATATGTATCTGTTTTTGAAGTGAAAACTTCTTTAGCGGCACTGAGCACTTTTTGGGATGGGGAAAAATTGTTAAATACGCGACAAAGTTTTGTGACGTCAGATGTGAAGGAGGTCACTTTTTGCTGCTAGCCTATTCGATTTCATTCTAAACTGAACGCTATTCGTAAGAGTATAAAGCCGTTAAACACTTTTTGCAGTAGCATATTCTGCAATTAAATTTGTAATTTTAACCAACGCGTCCTTCACCGTTTTGCTATTGAGAAAATTCGAATAGTTCGAATTTGGGCGTTATTCCTAAAGAAATAAAGCTTAGAAAAATATTTACCAACGGCAAAAACAAATTGATATTTTGGTCGCCACCGCCGTCTGCTGTTCTTGCAAATTCGAATAGTTCGAATTTAGACGTTATGCCTAAAGAGATAAAGCTTTGAAAAGTATTTGGCAATGGCAAAAACAAATTGGTATTGGTGTTTGCCGCCGCGCGTCGGCGCGCCGTCCGCCTAAATAATTGATAATTGTTTATAAATTTGCGTCAAATTCATTTTTAGGGTGACACCGTAAGATGTCACGTGACCTGATCGAAAAACTGTTACAATGTTATTGAGTTTTCACTTCTGCCGGCACTCCCGGAGTGCAACCCGGTCTTTTTTTTTATACGACGACTGTGGCAAACGAGCATACGACCGAACAGATGGTAGTCACACCGTCACCTATGGACGCCTGCAAGACCAGTAGAATCACAAGCGTGTCGCTAAGCCTTTATTAACCTCAGACGTAAAAAGAGGTGTGTTAGAAGTTGGTCGTGTCTATGTGTCTGTCTGTGGCATCGTAGAACCTAAACAAATGGACCGATTTTAATGCGGTTTTTATGTCTGTAAGCTGACGTAATCGAGATGGTTCCTAGCCACTTTTCAACAAAATCGGTTTAGCGGGTTTTGAGATATTGAACTTTGAAATTAAAATGTCTGGGTTTTTAAATTTTTCTATGTTGTTAGTATTGATTTGACGTTTCGTTGTGTTGACGATAGATACAAATGCAGGTCCCTTACTCAACGCAGCGCATCCCCGGAAGCTCACGCGACCATACCTACCATCAGGAACATGACTTTAACTCTCTATAATATTTGAATAAGCGAGCGAAGCGAACGAACGTTCAGCTTGGGTCAAAATGCGTTTGTATGTGCTGTTCTCTTCTACATCTCATTTTTCAACCGATGTTCGTTAAATTTTGTGAGCACGTTCGATGATTAAGTATATAGTTTTTCTGCCTATTAATTATTTGGAGCTCGCTAGATCTACATCTCACAGTGCAAGGCCTGAGTGGACGCCCCGCTCAGAGCGGGGCGTCGAGCGTCCATATAAATTGCATTTATTTTATACGGACGCTGCACGCCCCGCTATGAGCGGGGCGTCCACTCAGGCCTTACACACAGTCACGAGTACTAGCTGTCCCGCCTGATGCCTCGGGATTATACAGGATGTATTATTCAAACGGGGTAACTAACTGTTTTATAACTAAAACCACGCATTTTTCTGTAATCGTAGATACAATACAGGGTTCCTTAGCAACAGTTGTTCCTTACATCCAGCACTATTACTTTACGCAAAAAACGAACTTCCATTTTTAGACAGATTTGACGTGACTCCTAAGAGCAAATTTCCTTATCTCTTGTAGTTTCAGATTTTCCCTCACTGCCCCGGTCGAATAGTCATCCTGTATATGTATGTCCACCTTGAAGGTCCATTTTATTTGAATTGGTGAAAGATCGGATTGGATGAGTTGTTCCGAAGATTACCCCCTACCCTACGTACAAACTTACAACCCCAGATACTTTCCTCTTTATAATATTCGTATTGACACTAAGATTAACATACATTGGTAAATGTTTTGTTGCGGGCATAGACTATGCAAACAAATAGGCGAAAGGTCGACCATAAGGTTGACAACCCACAAAATGTGGTGGTAAGCTATGTTTCCAAACCAGTGTAACCTAGCTGTCAAGCATGCAAGGTCTCTAATATATTACTCTCTTATATAAAACGCGGCATAGCAATATCTCTGGTGGACGTGGCAGGACCCTGAGTGCAAGAAAGCTAGATGAAGGCTTAACTAAATCCATAACTTATGTCGTTTTACGCTAGCAAATTTAGAAAGATCACTTCGTCGTACTTATATCATCAGCATCATCAAATATTTAAGAGCTAAGCTCTTGTCGGTGGAGCTATTTCCATTCCTCTCAGCTTTCTTCTTGACATCCTGATACGACACGCTGTTTTTCATGATTTTCTTGCCCTTATCCCATTTATTATTACATGCCCATACCACGCAAGGGGGTGGGTTCTTTATTTATCGATGATAGCTACTTTCAGGTTTCCTTTAATAAACTCACGACATGCTGTTTATTAACCGACTTCAAAAAAAGGAGGAGGTTCTCAATTCGGTTGTATTTTTTTTTTTAATTTTTTGTTAAGTACCTCAGAACTCCGTCATTTATGAGCCGATTCGTACAATTTTTTTTTGTTTGTAGTATATACTTCCAGGTTGGTCCAATTTTTTTCAAAAATCCAGTTGGATTATGGGATTCATGAGGAATTGAGGGAACTCTTCAATTATATTTAGCACGCGTGTAGTGGTTTTGGTATTTTCTATTATAACTCGTGTATTTACACGCAGAAAACGTAAATTTGGTGGAGTGGAATTGATGATGAAGACCACAGATGACTTATGGAATTCCTCAATTATGTACTTAAAAGTGCAAAAGCACGTCACAGATTCTGATAAGATTCCGTTGAAATAGGAACTAATGAAGTGCCATTGGTGATGATCTTGGGGAATCGACCGAAGTCCTCAAAATATTATCGGCCCATATACAGCGATTCGGTTTTTTTCTAATGTATTAATTCTAAGGTAAATTGGAAAAAAATGCGGAAATGTTCTCGTGGTGGTTTGGCGGGGTACTAAATTGAAGTCCGTTAAAGTAAATTATATATTCAGCAAATGTGACTCTCGTGTAAATATCGCTGTGACACGCGCTCGATGTTCCGGAAAGCGGAACAATTAGTCAATGCAGCGGCCTTGGTCGCGTGTGATGTGCATCTATCGGTCTTATTGTTATCTATGAACATGTCGCTCCAATCCCGCACTACCTACCACGAGACATGGCTTCTGGCCCGCTATTCAGTAACTTGTTCTGACCTCAGCTCACCCACAAATATATCTTGGCGCCGCGATTCGTAGCAACTACGTAGAGGTCTACTTTCGTTAGGCGTGACGCAGACGGAGCTGAGGCGCATGAGCGCGTTGAGAATACTCGTAGCAGCCCTGATGCCCCTGATGATGAAATCTAATCTTTTTAGGGTTCCGTAGTCAACAAGGAACCCATATAGTTTCGCCATGTCCGTCTGTCCGTCCGTCTTCGGCTTAGCTCGGTAACCATTACTACTAGAAAACTGCAATTTGGTATGGGTATATAAATCAATCACGCCGACAAAAAGGAAGAATAATTCCTTGAAAAAAAAAATGACACCCAATAATTTTAATTGACAGAATTTTCGTTTGCCATAAAAAAAACTACATACATGCGAGCCGTTCGAATGTTGTGAATGTTGGGTTCCAACCCAGAGCCAAACTAGACCTTATTGGGATTACACCGGTTTGCTCACGATGTTTTCCTTCACCGAAAAGCTAACGGTAAATATTCCTTACATATGTATGTAAGTTCCGAAAAACTCATTGGTACGAGCCAGGATTCGAACACACGACCGCCGCTTGACAGCCGCATGCCTGAACCACTAGGCTACCGTAGCTTAACTAGTATCGAGATATACAGGGTGGAATCTTGTACGTGATCCAAAATAGCAAAATGTGAATCTATCCATGATTCTGAGCAACTTTTATTATGGGACCAACTTTGTGTTATGCCAAAAAAATCCAACTATTTCATTAACTCTGCTCATTTTAGACTGACAAGAATGTATGAACAGGTGTGTTTTTTTTGGCATAACACAAAGTTGGTCCCATAATAAAAGTTGCTCAGAATCATGGATAGATTCACATTTTGCTATTTTGGATCACGTACAAGATTCCACCCTGTATAATCCTATCCTTACCTACATCCAACTATAGATATAAAATGTATTAAGTACCTACACTGTACAGTTTACTAAGAGATGAAGCCTTTCTTTCAACTTATTACATGGAAATAAGGGGATCATCGTTTCACATGTAATATATGGTTTTCAAAAGGTATGGCAAATAATTTTATTGAATATATATATCCTATTATGGATTATAAAGTTGGTAAATAATATTATGGCATATGGTATTATGGGAAATAACAATTCTGTCTTATGAATATTATGGTAAAAAAATGTTATGACACACGAAATTCTGGTAAACAAATTTATGGCATTTGACTATTATTATGGCCTTTGACTATTATGGCAACTGAAATTATACCTCTTGCTAAAATGCTTAGAACAAAACCATACGAGTACTTTTAACCGTATTACCATGATAATAATATAGAAGTAATCGTGCGTTAATTTTGACGTCTTATAACGATACATCGGTAGTTCTCGAAGTTATTATGTATTCGTAAGTTGAAGTATGGTTTGGTCAAGGTACGAGTAGGTATACTTTATGTATTTAAATTTTTGTACACCAAAATAAATATATGTACATTTCGGATGACAGTAGTCATTAGACTCCAGTAACAATGGACCGCTCCATAGACAAGAATGGCTAATAATGCGTGTTAAAAGAATACCAAGAGGCAATTAGTCGGTCTATAGAAGATGAGACATTGTATTATAATTTTAATGCCACCATCAAATATTTTAATGGCATAATGCGAATTGGGAGATGTATTGTTTATTATTATTGAAGTATCATCATATGTTCACTAATTGTGGCTCTGTGACCTGTAGAAGTCGCGAGCATGTCTTTTTTTAATTATTTTAATTTTAATCGATATGATAGAGAAAGGTTATAATGGAAAAATAAACCATCTTTGTCTGTAACCCCCGACAGGACTCGAACCTGCGATCCGTCTATTGCCGGTAGAGTGCTTTAACCACTTATTTATTTAATCGTATGGCATACATTATTTTGGCCTTTAAAGTTTGTCACTCTTTAGCACCACCCAGGGGACACGTGCAGGGTTGTGGTGGGTAGCTCCTGCGGACGCGAGTGACAGTTGTCCCCCCTTCGTCAAGTGAGTGGGCAACTCGACTGTTAGAAGTTCTTAAGCCGCCCGAAGGCCTCTAGCTCGGCTTAACGACTACTGTCATAGACTTGTGCCTTCCAAAGCACGGAAGCGCTCAAACATCAGGCGGTCACCCATCACTCACTCACTGCGGACCGCTGCCAATCTTTGCTTAACCTGCGTTATCGTTTCCGACTCGCAGGCGCCGCGAGGCTATGAGCGCTTCAATTCTTCTTTAACCACTAAGCTACGAGAACAGTAACTGAAGTCGCGTATCTCTATATTCCTGCTACGAATAGCCACGTCTCTGTATTCTCTTGAAAGGCTCACAGACTAAATATGATCGGGGTAACTTCATCGTTAAAAATAACACAATTCAAAAATATTTAAATAAATAATTTGTTACATTAAAAAAATATTTGTATTTTATTGAAATTGGAAAAAAACGTCGACAAAAAAAATCTGTATAATTAACGGACCTGCTCCACAACATTTCACGAGAATCGGTTGAGAAATACGACCTGTAGAGGAAAACAGCGGGAAAGCGAGACATCTAGACAAAGACATACAAACGATTTTCGGCCCAAACTGAAGCATAGATATAATTTACCAAATGATTTAAAAGCATTATCGGGGAATAAAAGACATAAATTGACGAAATGGCTGATGGATAAAAGTTTTACAGTGTAAGGGGATATCTAAATTGTAAAAATCTACTGACATTTTACTGACTGATTGTCTTATTATTATCATTATTTTTAATTCAGTGACATCTATCAATATTGTATTCTAGCGTAATTTATCAAGTTTTTGTAGATGTTGTTGAATACAAGGACATTTTATACTGTAAAACCTTTTATACTGTAAAACATGTATCATTAAGTACCTATTTAAATTGTTTCTATTACCTTATTACTACGAACAAAAATAACATGGAAGCATTCTGTCCCCTCAATTCTAGCGTAACGAAAACTGTGCCGCTGTGGGCGGGCCTTACAAACTGTGCCGCATACGACTTCAGTTTGACTGGGATGTCAGTGAGTGACGGACATAACGGACAAGAACGCGATTACTAACAAAATACAAGATTTATTCTAATTTAAGATGCCCTCATGTGTTGTTAAGTGGTGCAAAAACCATTCCGACCATTCGAAGGAAAATGGCATCACTTTTCACGCGTAAGTAAACCGATAACTTCAGTAAAACCTTTAAAATATATGATCACTTTTTCTCTATAGGGATGATATTATGCCAAATGAAGTAAGTAGATTATTTTATTAGGTAACTTATTGGATTTTAATTGGAGATGGGCCGACTTACTGAATTTTAACACCTTAATTATAGGTAATGTATGTACATGACTTAACATTGAAATAAATGAAATGAAATGAAATGACTACGGATTTTGCCGACAGGCCAGTCGGCCGACTCGTGGGTTTTTGAATTGCCGATTAATCGGCCGACTGGTTGACAGTGCCGATCGTAGGTTTTTAGTTAAGTTCGAGCACAATCGGAAACGTTCGTGTTGCTTCGTCTCCCGCGTCATTTGTGCCGTTCATGTTTTGACCAGTTTTGTTTACATTATTATTTCGCTGGCGTGTTACGTGACTTGAAAAACAATAAAAAATACATTAAAAGTTTGTACAAATTTCAAAATCAACTTTGAACTTTTACTGAATGTCAAAAAGTTCCTAATTCAATGACACAATATCGTAGTCTGGGCCCCAGGAGGTACTTGCTTAATATGGTTTCATTTCTTCCTTTTTTTGTAGGTACTTATTTTAATGATTGTATGTCTTTTTGTGTGCTAATAAAATTATAAGATACATTTCTTCCTATGTCTTATATTTTCCTGTAGGCAATTAAGTGTCGAATATTCGGCATTTTTTGCCGACTAGTCGCCGACTAATGGCCGACTATAAATGGTGTAGTAACTTAACATTATACTGTATGATAACAATTACCTATGCCAACTTCAGTCTGTTTTATTTTATTACAATATTCTAACCTACATATTTGGTATCTTCAAAACTGCACAAATAATACATTAATTATTTGAATGGCTCTTTAATGTATGGCATAAACCTATCCATAACTGACGAACGGTGAACGGGCGTTGGCTGCTGCTAGTGCGTGCAGCAAGAAGCTCATTGGCGGATAATGTTACTGATTGGTAGTTATTGACAATCTATCTATTTCACTTACACGTAAGTGTTCACAATAGAGTAAAAGAGATGACTATTATTTTGTTTGTCATGTTCGGAGAAAGGCTCTGTATACGTAACGTCTTATTTAAATGTAAGTGTATTTGTAAATTTAACGGCGAAGTACTGAGATGCGGCTTCCATGTTATTTTTATTCGTAGCCTTATTATGTATTTTTTGTTTCTCATGTTGGTTTTAATTTAAAATTGGATTTTTATTGACTATTATTTATTATTTTTCTTTATTCTTATACACTCTGACGATATTTTTGTGAATCCATGCTATTTTAATTTTATGAAATGACGTAAATTCTCAGAATGAAATAAAATAATCTAATCTAACTGTATTCTGACAAATAAAATTTCTGATTTCTAGAACTTCATTCACTGCGCTCCCTCGTTCGATGAAACCACTATACTTGCTTTTCATTTCATTTATTCAGTTCAGTCACAATAAACTTACAGTGCGGTACCAAGTCGTTTTTACATGCTTTAAAACAAAAACAATTTAAGCTACATTTACAAGAAAATGAATTACAAAACATCACACGAAAAGATTAATTTACAAAAATGTCAAACATTTATACAAATCACAAGAGTAAAATTATAAAATATTTATCATCATCATCATATCAGCCGAAAGACAGTGGACGTCTTTCGGACAAAGGCCTCCCCCAAAGAGTGCCAAAGTGACCGGTCCTGCACCACCAGCATCCAGCGGACTCCCGCGACCGCGAGGTCATCAGTCGACCTAGTAGGGCACGTGTGGGTAGGCCACGCTGCGCCTTCCTTTACGTGTTCGCCACCCTTTCCGCCCCAACGGCCATGGGTTCTACGTGCAATGCCACAGCCACTTAAGTGTAGCGTTTCGGAGGGCTATATCGGTTACCTTGGTTAATTCCTGATGTAACTCCCAACATAGCCCTGCCCTTTGGGTGACTTTGAGTCTTCTTATGTTATGAAGCGACCACGTTTCCGTGCCATACGTCATCACTGGCAACACACACTGGTCAAAGACTCTCGTCTTGAGACACTGCGGAATATTGGACGAAAAGATGAGCCGGGGGGCTACCCGAATGCTGCCCATCCGAGTCGGATTCGACGATTGACCTCTTTCTCAAAGTTAGACCTACCTAACTGGACAGTCTTTCCTAGGTATATATATAAATGTTATATATAAATGTTGAGGTTATTAAATAACTCTCATTAGATCCTCTATGTCTTCATACGAGAGGGAATGAAGCCACGAGGTAAGCCTGCTCATAAGCAAAACTGCATCTTCAGTTGACTTTTTTGCACTGGAACCATACTGGCGCTCTGAAATGATGTTATTTTTGTCGAGAAACTTAACAAGACGCTTGCAGACAAGTTTTTCTAAAATTCTGTAACTTGTTTTAAGCTCACCTCAACGCTCACCCACAAATATATCTTGACACCGCGCTGCGTAGTAACTACGCGTAGGTAGAGGTCCAGTTTCGTGACGGGTGACCGGCGGGGTGAGCCGCATTAGCGCGTAGCGAATAACAGCCCAGCATTTGTGTGTAGCTGTCAACCCAACAAATCCTCCTATAAAGGGTCGTCAACGTTTGTGAATCTTCTGGAGTCACAGGCGTCCACAGGCGGCGGTGTCTGCTTACCATCAGGCATGTCAGTATTGTTTGCCACCGTTCAGAAAAAAAAGGCACCAATGATAAGGTATTTAAATGATGTAGATACCTAATGCATGTTAGGACGAAAAACTTGCAGACAACGCTTCTTATTCGTATTAGATTAAATCGTCAATCCAGATAATTCATAACATTTTAATGCAAATATTTTTCTGCATATTTAGGTAGGAATCTATTTAGATTAGATATTTGTGATTGTATTATCAGTAAACTGCCGTTATATGTTTATAATCCTTTTACTGGGTACGCCATATCGCGACAAAACGCTACGAATTTCCCCCATTGTAGAGAAAAGAAAAGTCCGACTTTTCTCTAAGATTGTAGAGAAAAGTCGGTCTCCAAATCGGTGAAAATTCCTGCTTCGGATTACGTAGCGTTTCGAAAGAACGACAGGACGATAATTAGCTTTGAAATGACGATCGGCGAGAGAATAAGGTATTTGACCCAAGTGAAAATAAAACAGCTAAACATTACGAAAATACTCGGAAAGTATATTTCCTTTATGTTTGCTATTTTAATATAGTAAATTCATTAAAACGAACAATAGGATAAGGACGTGGTTCGATTGTGACGTCAGAAGCAAGTAAACCCTACAAATTCCATACTAACGGAGTGTTTTTGACGTTTCATAAAAAGAAGCTGATTTGACTTTTGTCAAGTAACGTATTCGCAAAAGCGATTTCCGTCATTCTTCTATTTGACAGAACACGTAGCCCTTACTTACTTACTTTCATGTATCTTTCTCTCAAATCCAGGATGATCGGTACATCAAAGTGGGTATCCCCTCTGTCAAATATCGCGCATGGAATACTGGCCCTGGGCCAGCGGCGTCTCACTCCGTGATGTCGTCGCACCGCTACTAGTACATGCCGGCCTACCGACTCCAGCCGGTATGTTAGGGCTGCCACGGCACGCACGCGTTCTATCGCAGCTCGTTGCATGCGATAGAAAGGGATGTCCAGGTCCACGTTTAGGCTCGTCCGGCATACCTAAGGGATTTGTTAATTGAGTACCTTCTGTACGTAGTACTATTATTTATTCTGAGCCTGGGCTAAGTTTTGGAACTTGAATTTGACGTGTCAGAGTCGTGTTGGTGTCGACTCTGTGTGTGACAACGTCCTGGGGATCTATTTCACTAGAGGCATTGAATTGATATTGGTGTTGTCTTTGTCGCGCTCGTTTCTGCATGCTTGACGCGCGTGGTTGTGATAAAAAAATAGATTTAGATTAAATTTTAATTAATGTTTACTAAAATTTTAGTCGCTTCTGGAGGCACATGCGACCAAGCAAAATTAATATTCTCATTTCATTTATTCAGTCGTAATTTACATTGTGTATATGAATTTCAGTTACATATATTTTTATAAAATCTATCATATCAAACACACACAAAAAAGGATGAAAAGTTGACCTTAAAATTACATTTCAATATAGGTAGGTTCTTTCTTTCTTTACAATTACAAATTAAAATGAATTATTATTTATTTGTAACACTAAATCAATATGAACTATTATAATAAACATTATTTTAAGAGGTCTTTGTCATTTATAAAAGTCAGCTACCTACAGCATAATTAGGCTTCCACAGGCGGAATGCGAGTCTAAAAATAATGATAGAATCCCTCACTCCCCTCAGGAGCCCCGGCCCCCTCACTCGCCACCAAGGAATACCACCACATACCTACAGAGCAAGGAGTGGTGTTACTATGCCTGCGATTCTATAATTAATGTGTAATCTTCGATTGTTCGGTCGAATCCTCAATTAATCTTATTACATGTTATGAAAACAATGTGATTGAACACAGATATCTATTAATAATCAATTGCAATACTAATGCATGTTTGTTTGGTTATCTGCCATAAATCCTAAAAGCTATGCATAGATGGTGTTTGACGCTTAAGAAGGTAAACTTTGCCAGTTTCCAGCATCAGCGATTCATCCGAAATTATTCAAATGAATTATTTCGGATTTATTTATTTGATTTTTATTTATTATTAACTAAAGAATGGGATAGAAAACTTAATCTATTACATTTCCCTGCAAAACGGATGTTGCCGTATTTAACACGCGCAAAGTATTTAGAAAAAAACATAGTCTATATACTTTAAAAACGAAATCAGACGTATACAAACGCCAACACAGTTAACTGACCATCCTGTATTTATATTGAACCTTACTACAATGCACTTAAAGTGCCCGGAGATGGTCAGTTAAATGTGTTGGCGATGGTACAAAAAATACTTTTTACGTTTTTTATTAAGACCTGTAACTTTTTCACAAAAATTAGGGTTTTTTCATAGCTGTGTTAATTTTGAACTTAAACAGTTAATGAATGCCCTATAAACATTGTCCCTACAGTGCACCCGGCCCCCTGCACGTACTAGTGACGTGCTGTGACGTATGGACGAGCGAGCCTACTCATACGACCCGGTGCCCGGCGCGCCAGTCAGCAACCGACGCATCATGGAGAAGGGACAGCTGTGGCGGCAATATGTCATCGCGGGCGTCGGTACGTAATTCCAAATTCAAATGTTGAGTGAGATTTGGGAGAGTTCAAGTGATTGTGCTGGCTGAAAAGTTTTTTTTTAAAGTGACTGGCCGGTAACAATGTTCGGGATTTAAAAGTAAACATGTACGTTTGGCTGAGTGATTTAGGTTTGAAGGGATGAAAAATATGCGGATTGTTTTTTAAAGTGACTGGCCGCTAACAATGTAAGCTGGGCAGAATGATCAAGTAAGTTTGAAGCGGGGTCAAAAACGCGGGTTGTTTTCTATGGTTGAATTAAGTGAAGTAGTTGGCCGTTTAAGAACTTCGGGATTTAAATGTAAACAATAGGACCGCATGCTTACATTAACTTTCAAAGGGTTTATTTTATAACATGCTAATACTTAGTGTTCTACCTACTTATTTTCCTACTCGCTAAGACGCTTTTGTATTTTTTACTTAATGTTTGTATTTATGAACCTCCAGGTCTGTTTTTATATATATAAGCAACTAACCTCTATCTTTTTATGTATGACTGTATGTGTTCTGAACAATAATATAAAAAAAAAAAAAAAAAAAAAAAAAAAAAAAACATGCGGATTATTGTTTTAAATAGAGAGCGTACCTACTGGCCGTTTCGTCGTACAAATTCAGGATTTAAATATAATAATGTAAGTAAGGCGGATTTCTACAACAAAGGCAAGGGATGGAAACGCGTTTAAAATAATATCGAGAATGAAAATCAACAAGTTTCAACAATCAAAGCATGGAGCGTATTTTCCAACCGGAAACAGTTTATGAAAATTAAACGGTACAATGCAACTGAACACTCATTAAAATATAGGTATTATAATTAGGAATTTACGTGACTGCGGCAAAAAAATAAAGTATTTAGCAATCTTCTCCTATTAGTTTACATAACATATATAAGTGCAGGAAGTAATGTGCACGTGTTGAGTCAATCAACACTGTCAAAGATAAAGACAGAGATTTAAGGAGGAAGGGAAAACGAAAAATACATTCCAAAGTAGGTAAATGAAGTAAGTAACGGATAAATATGTTTATAATAAGAATGGATATTGTTTTCCAATTCCATGAATGGGCAAAGATCAATTACTTATCTAGTTAAAGCCGTAAGATATCAATATGTAAGTGCGACAAGAAATCTACAGTCACACTCATTAAACCGTAAACGTAACGATTGAATGCCAAGTAAGTAAGTAAGTAAGTAATTTATTTTGTGAAACATAGGTACATTGCAGATCTTAAACTAGGTTGGGAGTCCTCTATGTTCTGCCTTGCGGCGTACAAAAATAAAGTAAAATAGGTAAACAATTACAATAATAAATAGTTACATCATACCACATGTTCTTATATTAAATACCTATATATGTTAAACCGATTTAAAAATATCAATATTATCAACCAATAGATGTCATACAGAATTAAGAATAAGAAATGTCACAATTAAAGATTTACAAAAATAATAATAATAATTAAAGTTTAAAATGTCAAGATAATTATATTTTAAACACGACAATAAAAGTGAAATAATATGAACATGCAATCAGACTTTGTCATTAAAGAATTCATCTAGCGTGTAATAAGCTCTTTCGACCAGTTTGTTTTTCAGGTCCTTCTTAAATATGTGAAGAACTTGACATTTTTAAGAGCATGTAAAATGCTCATGCATGTAAATGTGTAATGTTTTTAATAATGTAAAATGAATGTGTGTAATGTTAATTGAGTTTTCTTTAATCACGATTGATAGATTACTTCACATAATTTTAGTTTGTGCATAGAACTGTGAAAACAATGTGTAATTTATTCGGAATCCTAACAAGTTGTGCGCAGGTCAAGTATTTACATTAAATGTCAATATACATTTTATTGTGCACAATTTAATTTCTCTTGCACAAACAAGAACTTATAGTACAAAAGGCGGACTTAATTCCATAAAGCACTCTATGCCATACCTTAGGCAAAGCAGTTGTGAATAAAGAAATACAAGAAAACAGATTGCACTTTATTAATTAGATTCCGCCCGCGAGTCCGTCCGCGTGGAACTCGTTTATATCGTAACTCCATACAAACTTTCACCCTATTTCACCCCTAAGGGGATGATTTCCGGGACAAAAACTGTCCTATGTCCTTCCCCGGGACATCTCTATACCAAATTTCATCTAAATCGGTTTGGCGTTTTTTCCGTGAAGAGGTAACAGACAGACAGACAGACAGACACACTTTCGTATTTGTAATATTAGTAAAGATGAATCTGTGATATCAAATGTTAGTAACCAACATTATTATCATTAACTAATGAATATTCCCTCAAAACGTATTTTTTTGTGTTTTGTTTGACAGTGGGTATGTATGTTTAAGCACTTTATTGTACACAATAATTGACAGGTGAGATTACTATTCGGTGACATGTCGATGTTATCACGAAACTTATCTAGCACATGCCACCGTAATCTTTCATTAAGATTGATGTAATTCAGTATTAAAAAAAAGACCGGGTTGCACTCCGGGAGTGCCGGCAGAAGTGAAAACTCAATAACATTGTAACAGTGTTTCGATCAGGTCACGTGACATCTTACGGTGTCACCCTAAAAATGAATTTGGCGCAAATTTATAAACAATTATCAATTAGGTACGTACTATAAAAACCAGGGTATATAATAAACAGCGGACGGCGGCGGCGACCAAAATACCAATTTGGTTTTGCCATTGCCAAATATTTTCCAAAGCTTTATCTCTTTAGGAATAACGTCCAAATTCAAACTAATGGAATTTGCAAGAACAGCGCACGGCGGCGGCGAACAAAATACCAATTTGTTTTTCCCGTTGCCAAATATTTTTCAAAGCTTTATCTCTTTATTAATAAGTAATAACGTCCAAATTCGAACTATTCGAATTTGCTCAATAGCAAAACGGTGAAGGACGCGTGGACAAAATTACAAATTCATTTGAAGAATATGCTATTGCAAAAAGTGTTTAACGGCTTTATACTCTTACTAGTAGCGTTCAGTTTTGAATGAAGTCGAAATCGGCTAGCAGCAAAATATAAAAGTTTGTGACCTCCTTCACATCTGACGTCACAAAAATCAGTCGCGTATTTAGCAATTTTTCTCCATCCCAAAAAGTGCTCAGCGCCGCTAAAGAAGTTTTCACTTCAAAAATCGTTTTGTCATTTATTTATTTATTGAATCATAAGAATGTAACATTACAGCAAATGCTAAAACGTTACAGAGATTCGCTACTACGGCTAATTATTATATTTAAATTAGAACTAGGGCCCGTCTACAGGATACCTGTCTTACTTCATCACAAGCACTCGCTTCCATTACGTCTAGCTTCTCATAAATCGACCGACCGCAAAATGGCCACTACATTTAAAACTAAAATGAATACAATGATCTAGCTGATCTGCGCTCGCTTCACTATCACTACAATAAAACAAAGTCGCTTCCCGCTGTCTGTCCTTATGTATGCTTAGATCTTAATAACTACGCAACGGATTTTGATGCGGTTTTTTCAATAGATAGAGTGATTGAAGAGGAAGGTTAATAATGTATTATTTAGTACCCGTGAAAAGGGAGACTGACGGGATATAATATAACTTATGTCCATTCAGAACGTCATTTGGTGAAATCATTTTTGAAATCGGATAAGTGGTTCTGGAAACAAATTAAATTACACAGCTACTTTCTCACAGACTTTTGCATTTTATTAGGTCAGCGTCATATAGTTAGTAGCAGCCAAGGTAGCCAAATATTTCGGTACACGTCTTTATTACTGTAAGAATAAGGGTGTGTTACGAAATATTTGGCTGCTACTGACTATATGACGCTGACTGTACCTATAGATTAGTATTGAGTATATACATAGACTATATCATTACCAATAAAATAGTGGTAGGGCACCCTATCAAGCATATAAAGAACATACAATACCTTCCGTTGATTTACGCAAACAATCCTTATGTTTGTCAGCTTTATTTGGTAAATGCAGGTGTTACTTTCAAACGTGATTATTAAAGGCAAACTAACACACATGTTGCTACAATATGCTGTTGTAATAGATAATAGTGTTTTTGTTAGTCAATGTGAACATGTAACAGCTTAACTCATGTGCTATGGTGCCGTTGCCGTAGCGAACGCGGTAAAAAATGGTGCAATGACAAATGACAAAAGTCACAAAAATACTCGGAACACATCAGGCTTACCTGTTTTGCTAATAGATCATAAGGATAATGAAATTATCTATGTTCAGTTGTTATACATTTTTTACATTCGATACCTACTCGTTTTTATATCCGAAATACAAGATTAGTTTCGAAACCTATCTATTTATTATTCTGGGTGCCCTGAAAACCAGCGCCTTTAGCATGTATTGCTGGTGGCCTATGCTGAGTGGCATCCATTTTGGTGAATTCCAATTGTAAGACACATTATGTAACATTATATCACACCAAATAAATATATTTCTTTCTTTCTTTCTATTATTAATTTTGATTGTGGGCCTGGGTATGCCGCTTCAACCAGCAAGTGGTCTATTGTGGCAGCCCTTTGTTTGAGTTGACCGTGAAAGCCCATTGCCTCCAGGAAATTCCAGACTCTCTTGGCAGTGATAGGTTGTATACCTCTTCTGGCTCTTCTGGGTACACGATGTGCCGCCCTAGGTAGGTAATTATTTTGCGCAGAGTGGTCCGCAGGAGCAGAGAATGTTTGATACCTATTTAGTTATAATAGCGTACAGTTTTTGGTTAAAAACGGTTCCATCTGTTTTTGTGTCTTATTGTATTTATAATTACTTATCGCATTGTTGTGAGTAATATATTCAAATCGCAATTCAACCGTTTATTTCTTTTTTGTTAATAAATATTTTTTTTAGGGGACCATACCTACAAAGTGTAAAGTATGCCGCACAAGAGATAATATCATCTATAGCATGACGTCATACGATGATGATACTTGATCGTGATCATAAAAAAAACGAATTACATGCTTCGATTACGGACGACAGCTGTATCGGGGAGTAAACAAATTAAAACAAAAACATAAATTTATAATATATAATATAATATTTACTCTTATGTCGATGATAATTATGTAATAAATAAACCTAATATGGTGGAAAAAATAACGAACCTGCTCTCTAAATATATAGCGATAAATATTATTCTACAAATATCAAAAACTAATGAATTCAAAAACATCTAACTGGCCAGGAAAATTAGTGTTTAAGTACATTTTGGAGACTGACACTTTAAATCTTTTATTTAAAAAAAAAAAGAACTGACTTAATGCTAGAAAATATTTTTACCAGCCAGCGTTCGGGCAAAGTTGACAAATTATATGGCGACAAATATCAGACCGACATCAAATCAGCGCTACGAGCCTGATCGACTTCTTATTTTATGTACTATTAAAACAACTCACTTATGACATTTTGAGGGAATGACAGTTAAGTTCGTTAACGGTTTACCATAAAATAATATTTAATTGCGCAGAATTCTTATTGATATAAGAATAAGATTTTTTTTATTTGCCATAATGATAAACAAAAACACATGCAATACAATAAAAAGTTACAAGAAGTATAAACAGAATTCACTTGACATTTAACAACATTAAACTACTTAGTACCTATGGCAAATGGGATCCAGTTTCAGCATGTGCTAGGCTTAGCAGCCTGCTATAATGCTTTCTTTGCTCCTTTTAGGCTTGACATATATAGGCTTAATTTTATTCTGCGATTCAACCTGCGTTCTCTATAAGGGCACACACACACACACACACACACACACACACACACACACACACACACACACACACACAGTGCGAGAAGCTTTGGTATGGACTCGCGCTAATCACTAATCAATGTCTAAACCAGCCCTAAGGCTGAGTATCCACCACAGCGAGGTTGCGAGGTGGTGAGCGAAGAAAAAAACAACCAATAGTATGCGATGCGCGAGCGCAGCCAGCCACGCTATTGGTGGATTTATTTCTCGCTCACCGTCTTGAAACCTCGCACACCTTTGGTAGATACACATACAGTTGGCATCAGAAGTAGCTAAGCAAAATAAAACGCTCAAAATGACCTACACGGATCTTTATTCCCTTGACATTAGAGTTCGTGTGTTGATGATTATGAGCACTAGGACCGCTTAGCAACTTCTATTGCTGACTATATATATATTTAACTAACCAAGGGTATCAGATGTCGTACTAATAAATTATGCAAATGATCACTATTATTAAAGCGCGAGCCTAAACATAGCAGGAAATGTTAACATTTCCGAATTCATTTTCCTGTCCAGCAATGAGTTGTTTCCTTATATCTCTTACCGTTTGACTGTCGCTGATAATATGGTACAACGACCTCTTCTGACATAACTGTTTAAAAATAATATTAAACTTAATCAAGTGGATATATCTTCTGAAATATTTAGTATAGTCTGGCAAACGAAAGTTGAACCCACTAAACACAATTACGCGGCAACACTAAACGTCATACGCATACATTTTGATCAACAGTGTTGCCGCGTAAATGAGTTTAGTGGGTTCAACTTTCGTTTGCCAGACTCTAGGTACATTACTGGAGAGGCCGGAAAAATAAGGGTTGCTGGCCAAGTAGATATAGATAGACGGACGAGCTTAGCGTGGCCGGATAGAGAATATAGGGATACGATAATAATCATTTTTCACGCCGAGGTGAGGTGATGAATAGTACTTTTCTCAAACATGCAATTACATTTTAAAAAACTGCCATTTTTTTTTAATGGCTCGGCTAGATGTTGAAACGATACTGGAACTTTTCCTCCACCAAAAAGCTAACGGCTAATCCGTACATAAGTTCCGAAAAACACATTGGTACGAACCGGGATTCCAACCCACGACCGCCGCTTGACAGCCGCATGCCTGAACCACTAGGCTACCGTAGCTCTTAGTCTTCAACATTATTGTATAAAGTATAAAAAGGAAGTCTAAGCAACAGACAACTAGCACTTAGCAGGTCCGTGTTTGGACTAGGAATCATCTTATTTGGAATCTAATCGCGCCTAATAATGTCTTAGAGCTCTAGTGCAGGAAAGAGGTGTTTTCCTGTCCGCACATTGTTTTCCTGGCTTTGTTGTTTGTGGGCCAAGAAAACAGGCTGTCATGTGATTATTAGATGCACTTAGTAATGTAATGTGATTAACAAAGACATGTTAAGGGTCGTTAAATACAAATCTGCACTTTGGTGCAGTTACTTCGATAAAATATCATCATCATCATCATCAGTTGTTCCTTCAATGATGAGGATCGTGACATCATGTCCTATTCTTGTTGGCCAGACTTTTCCAAAGGCTCCTATCACCCGCTTTATTACAAGCTTTTACTTAGTTTCACCTGTCCCGTTGTGTTGCAAGTTAAATTTGAGCCACTTCCCGGTGACCGATTGAGCTGAAATTTTGGGTATAAGTATAGTTTGGATGACAATTCAATATTATGGTACCATCGAGCTGATTTGATGATGAAGACAGACGGTGGCCATGGGAATTCAATACTTAGCCGTCGTAACCCCTCTATACTCTAATATTATAATGAGGAAAAGTCTCTGGGATTGTAGCTTTGTATGTAGGGGGTAATCTTCCGAATCACTTGTCTGATTTCAAAAATTGTTCGATTTGTGTATAGGATGGACTATCTAGATGGACATATGCTATATTTTATCCTGTGGGTTTGCCTGCGGTCTTTACAATACGTCGATAAAACCGCATCGGCAGCTAGTTCTTCTTTTTTATTTATTTATTTATTTAGAAACACAAACAGTCATAATAAATTTGTTACATATGTTGTCCACAATGTACAATAACCGAGAGGTTAAACAAACAGACCTGGAGGTTCATAAAACATAATAATTATTATTAATAAAACCAAAAAGGAAGGTAAGAACAACGTAGTAAAAAGTATAAGAATACATAACTAAGCATACAGTCAAGGACAATGAAAATGGGCCACCCTGTGTAGTAATTGCCACACAAACAGACCCATCCCCAATGCCCGTGAG
Source organism: Epinotia ramella (assembly GCA_947578815.1). Taxonomy (NCBI): domain Eukaryota; kingdom Metazoa; phylum Arthropoda; class Insecta; order Lepidoptera; family Tortricidae; genus Epinotia; species Epinotia ramella. The sequence continues at coordinate 4,147,556 of OX388221.1, forward strand.
TGATGAAATACAACAAAACTATATCGAAAATATACCTAATGCTACAGTTAGGCATTACTAAAACTAGTAAATTTACAAAAAGAGTTTACGTCTCTACTGCATTTTTAGACTAGACAAGGAAGCATTAAAAGGATCAATATCGCACAAATGTTTATTATAGAAACTGGGGACTCGTCTGAAAAAGGAATGTCTAGCATAGTTCTTGCGAGAAAATCTCACATGAAATAAGGATCTAGGTCGTAAGGGGAGATGAGGACAACCAAACGTCACAAATTTTAGGAGATCAGGACTGTTGATATTACCTTTAAGAAGTTTAAACAGAAACATAATATCTAAGTAGTTTCTACGATGAAGGAGAGAAGGGACACAGAAGTGCTTTGCCGCTAAAGCTGAATTCTCAAAGTATGTACCAGGTCTGTAAGCTAAAGATTTTAAGAAAATGTTTTGTATCCTCTCCAAACGGTCAATGTGGACTTTGTACTGAGGTGACCAAACTATGCTACCAAATTCAAGGATACTTCTAACTAGAGAATAAAATAATAACTTATAGGTATTTGGCCGTTTGAAAGGCTGCCCAATACGAAGGATCATCCCTAGCTTTCTATAAGCACGTTTACATAGATTATCTATATGCAAATTATAGTTTAATTGAGAGTCCATGGTAACTCCCAAGTCCCTGATGGATGATACCCGTGCTATAGTATTACCGGAAAAAGTGTAGTTGAAAGTGATCGGATCTAGTTTACGGCTAAAACTTATAATGAAACATTTTTCAGTGTTTAGGAACAAATGATTATCTGTGCAATATTGAAAGAAATGATCTGGATCTTGTTGTAATGAAAGGCAGTCAGCCTCCGACGATATAGCCCTAAAAATTTTAGTGTCATCGGCGTAGACGAGATGTTCAGCACTCCGGAAGCAGGTCGCCATATCATTAACGTACAAGATAAATAGTAATGGACCCAAATGTGAGCCTTGGGGTACTCCAGAGGGGATTGGGAGAAAGCATGATGTGTATCCCTTCAAGGCTACTGCCTGACTTCGATTAGATAGGTACGATTTTATCCACCTCAGAAGGTCACCATGTATACCGAGCTCGAGTAATTTCTTGAATAAGTGATTATGGTTAATTTTGTCAAAACATTTCGAGAAATCGGTATACACGACATCCACCTGGCAGCCAGAAGATAACCTATTAATAATAAAATCTGAGAAGGTAAGAAGATTTGTGTCAACACTTCGACCCTGACAAAAACCATGTTGACAGGGCGCGAGTTTATATCAGTATATAGTAGCTGCCCGGCTCCACCTGCCCTCATATCTTATCTTATCTTACGCTCAATAAGCTCCTCGCATTATCTATTTAAACCTGATGATGTAGCACATTGGCAGTGCCTTAAATTATTTCCCGTCATACCAGGCCATAAAGTGTCAATTACTGTCTATTACTTATTGTGTCTATTACTGCTGCGGGAGGTAATGAAGAAAGCTTCAGATCGCATATTAAGCGCCCTTGCCTCCGGTTCGGACGTCAAATACCTGCGATCTGAGACATTCTTTGTTTTACCGCCCTAGGTAAGTAATGTACTATGGTTCTAAATAAACATGGAAGTCCTTCACAACTAACCGCTGAAAGAAATATTAACTGCCTTGAGAAGATAATTCAAAAGTGTCTTTACTCAACTCTAAGGTTACACAAATTAAAATAAATGTATTTACTCAAGTGCAGTTATAAGTTTAACTATTTACTCAAGTGCTAAGGATCGGTAGCTCACCAGTGAAAAACAAACGATGTGAATCATAATATGTTATTTAATTCTTAATGTGGAATCTAATTTTTCCAGCTATTAATCATACTAATATTATAAATGCGAAAGTGTGTCTGTCTGTCTGTTACCTCTTCACGCTTAAACCGCTGAACCGATTTGGATGAAATTTGGTATAGAGATAGTTTGAGTCCTGGGGAAGGACATAGGATAGTTTTTATCCCAGAAATCATCCCCCAGGGGGATGAAGTGGGGGGTGAAAGTTTGGATGGAGCTACGATATAAACGAGTTCCAAGCGGACGGAGTCGCGGGCAGAAGCTAGTTGATGATAAAAATGCCATGTTTGCTTTGCTGCCTCATGTGCAGACGTCCCATTACTGGCGAACGAGGGCCTCACTATCTTCTTCTTAGTGGTTTTCTCATTGCCATGGGTCGTGACTACAACAGGGGCCAATAGAAACAAATAAAATGTAGGGGAATGACATATGCCGACGAAACACTTTTCGTTAACATCTGTCATTCCCATACATTTAATAAGTTTCTATTGGCGTTAGCGCTTGTCGATTGTAACCTTGTCTAGGCCCCCTGACGTGTACCACCACCAGCTTCCTCCAAGCCCTTCCATTTTGCACCATACGCAGGCAAACCTGAGCGCTGGTTCCTGCTGAAGCTTTCACAGAATCTATCCACCGGATAAGCACTCTTCCTCTACCTATCTTCGCTTCCACGTGGCCGACCAGTATCAATGCCTCTAGTGTCCTGTCTAGCCACTTACCAATATGTCCATTGTTTAATTTCAAATCTTTGTGAAAATAGCGCAAAAACCGAGCCTGTAACTTTGGGCGCATTCTGCGAACCAATTCACTATCGCGGATCAACCAAGTGCGAAAATATGTTTCGATTTAATCCTCACATAAATATCTACTCAAACCTTAATCCACTGACATAAGAGCGATGGGACACATTTATGAGTAAGTTGTATGCACCCAATGATGTAATATATTTATAAACAAGCTTCTGTCAAAAAAAATATTTTTGGTCTGCTTACCGTCATCAACTACTCATTGGGAAGATTCTAACGAGCCTAAACTCGATGCGGTTATGTGTTTTTATTACGGAGTTCCTATCGCCACCTTCCAGCTCCATCATCAGATCAGCTCCACGTCATCATAATATTGCATTGTCACGCGATTTATACATGCATGCAAAGTTTCAGCTCAATCGGAAACCGGGAAGTGGATCAAACTTGCAAGATTTGATTACAGACAGTCAGACAGACAGACTGACAACGGGACAGGTGAAAAGTAATTAAAAGCTTGTAAAAACAGAGATAGATACGTTGTCTATATGAAATTCCGTGTTTAAAAATGGCCACCAAATCTGACAGCTGAGACACGTTTATAAGTGTCCTCCTTTTTACAAGCTTTTATAATTTTTTGGTTTCACCTGTCCTGTTGTCTGTCTGTCTGTCTGTAATTAAATCTTGCAAGTTAAATTTGACCCACTTCCCGGTGACTGATTGAGCTGAAATTTTGGGTATAAGTATAGTTTGGATGACAATTCAATATTATGGTACCATCAAGCTGATCTGATGATGGAGACAGAAGGTGGCCATGGGAATTCAGTACTTAACCGACGTAACCCCGTTGAGTTTGGGCTCGTTAGAATCGTCTCAATGAGTAGTTGATGATGGTATACAGAAAGGTAAAGTCGGCAATAAAACCTTGTACCAAAATGAAATTTTTGACAGAAGCTTGTTTTAAAATATATCTTTACTATAATATTATAAAGAGGAAAAGTCTTTTTGACAGAAACTTATTACAAGCTTTTATTTACCTGTCCCGTTGTCTGTCTGTCTGTCGGTCTGTCTGTAATCAAATCTTGCAAGTTAAATTTGATCCACTTCCCGGTGACTGATTGAGCTGAAATTTTGGGTATAAGTATAGTTTGGATGACAATTCAATATTATGGTACCATCGAGCTGATCTGATGATGGAGACAGATGGTGGCCATGGGAATTCAAAATATTCCTTAAAGATATCAAGTAAGCTTATTAATAATCGCATGTGACGCAATTTAATCGCAATAAATGAATCGTGTAATAAATTATTTGACCTCCAATAAAAATATATCTAATTATCGGGTGCCTACAGTGTAAACATTGATAACCCGATATATGACCAATTAATGGACCTTAATGCTACGAGATAAGGTCCAGTGATGGTCGGTCTAGTGTGCCGCTGTTTTACGTGTGTTATTATAATTATAAATATTTTGCGGACAATTTTACACGAATCAGAACAGTTTTGTCTATCTTTTATATCCACATTAATGTTAAAAGTGGCACTGGAACATAATAATGTGCCCTGCCTACCTCTTTTTGGGAATGAAGGCGTGAATGTATGTATGTAATTTTACACAAATCGACATAGTCCAAAGTAAAGCTTGTATTATAGGTACTAGACGACGATAGACATACTTATATAGACAAATAAACACTTAAATACATAGAAAACATGAATGACTCCGGAACAAATATTTGTGTTCATCACACAATTAAATGCCCTTACCGGGATTCATCCCCAGGAACCCCGTAGGCAGGGTCACTACCAACTAATCACTAGGGAGGAAAATCGGCTACTACCATTGCGTACGCCGCGTGAGGATTTATTTGCCATTATATTTATTATTATTATCGCTCGCATATTTTTAATTTTATTATTTTGAATTACCAAATAAAACATATACTGGTTAATAAATATTTACTGTAAACGCCTGACAGTGCATTAAAGTTGTGAAAATGGCTCCTACAAAGCCTAAAATAAAGGAAAACTCTAATGACAACAACAGGTTAGTTGACGTTATTTTAAATTTGAAAAGTGTGATACTAGAAATGAAACAAAAATTGGACAATACATGTGATATAATCGAAATTCAACAAAGAGAACTCATTAAGCAGAAAGAGATAAACCTAGATATACTGAAAACACTGAAAATTAGATCAACTGACCTTGATTTACATGAGTCCAATGTTCTAAACACATCAGAACAACACTTGCACACATGTAGAACACTGAATAACGTCTCACAGTATGACTCTAGCCCTAGCGGACCAACATATATTGTCAACACCACACATGCCATCCAAAACGAAGACACTATATGCCCAGCAGTACAGGAAATATCCACTCCTCCACGCTCATTGACACTGCCAGTGGAAAAAAAACGTCTCAGATCTCGTCCCCATCGCAAGATGCAGTCTGAAGCTATTGCGGCAGATCCACTGAAATCACCAGATGCAGAAGATGGGTCGGCTACCCAGGCGGCAGGCGCGACGTTCCCTGAGCCCTCCGTGCTAGCAGGGCCCGCTAATCGAACCACTGCAGGGCATTGCAAAATGATTTCCTGTCTGAATAGAATAGCATAATAGTTGACCTAAACGTAGTTTTTCTCGGAAACCATGAAAATTTTAGGATTCTTATGGAACAAACCTAACCTAACCTAATGGGTTTTACGCGATATAAAAAAAAAACTAAACTTGTACGATCTTCGTAAAAACTGGTGTACCCGTAAGGCCGAAAGGAAATTTTGGGCGAACGATTCATTCGGAAAATGAATTTAGTGATTGCAATAGGATGTTTCCTATTATATTCCCAAAATAAACTAGTTCAACTGATATTGTTGAACAAACTCCGTATCTTAGACCTTCATAACGATAAAACAGTTCAAGGCTGGCGTATTGGCCTCGAATATCACATAACATAACACAACATTTTATTTTGAATATCTTATCAAATGTTTGCGCATTCGGTACTGACAATATCAAAATCGATGTCCGCATATCGCGTCCTATGTTTAATGGCCCCCATAAAACGTGGTCGAACAAGCGAGCGAAGCGAACGAAGTTCTATGCTTCAGCCCCCCTATTCTGTAACTTGTTTGAAGCTCACCTCAACGCTCACCCACGAATATATCTTGACACAGCGATGCGTAGTAACTAAGAGTAGGTAGAGGTCTAGTTTCGTGACGGGTGACCGGCGGGGGAGCCGCATTAGCGCGTAGCGAATAACAGCCCAGGTTGGGCCGAAAATCGTTTATCCGGTGTCCCGCGTTCTGGAGTTCTTCCCTACAGGTCGCATTTCTCAACGGATACTCGTGAAATTTTGTGACCAGAGGGCCTACCGCGAACGGCATTCGCAGTTTTCCCTCTCTTTCGCTCTCAAGTAGGAACTCGCAAGTATGACAGAGAGGGAAAACTTCGAATGCATTTCGCGGTAGCGGCCCAGGTTTATTTCATTATATAGCTTTTTTTTGTCGTTCACTTTTTAAGACAGGCTCGCGAGTTCTACAGCTAACATACATAAACATAACATAACATTGTGGAATGCAATAAATGATTGAGTGTTGAGTATTGAGCTCACAGAGCCGCTAGTTTTATGACTCCTGACAGCTGTCAAATGTGACGTGTTCTGAACCGCTATCGAAGTTTCTTAATTCGTTGCTATACGTACAACTTTCAAGCAACTCGGTGGATTTTGGTTTCAGATAAATCTCTTTATTGTCGGGTGTATAAAAATAGAATAATTTTAGTGCGAAATAATTAACAACTTACAAAAGTTGAATAACCCCCGCCATTTTCATTTCAAAGTTCGACATTCCGGTGAACCTATTTTGTTGAAACGTAGCTATAACCCATTTCAATTACGTCAGCTTTCAAACAAAAGGAAGCGCATATTAATCGGTCCATTCGTTTAGGAGCTACAATGACACAGACAGTCACACAGATACACAGACACGTCAATTTATAACACACCTCTTTTTGCGTCGGTGGTTACAGGCTGGACTTATGTAGATATGTATTTACATTGGACAATATTATCTACAAATTCAGATAATTCTAGATGGTTAAAGATTAATACTACAGTAAACAAGATAAAGCAAATTCTAGTGAATGACAATATAATCCATAATCCTTATCAAACTATATTATTTTACATATGTACGAGTATAACAATTCTTACTGAACTGTAATCAGTTGTGCGGAACCCTAGATTTTAAGAGAAGACTAAAATGTCACTCGGTAATAGATAGTTATTTTTAACCTATTACCGACCCAAACAAATATTGTATGGGTCGGTAAAATATTCCCATAGTTACTATTACCGAGTGTTATATCCCATACCATCGGTAATAGACTTTGGAATTTTGTAAAATCTAATTCCGACCCATGAACACTTTAGGATACAATTGTATTTTCATTACAAATCAAACATTATATTATATTACAAGCTTGGTATAAAACCAAAATCACATAACTGCTAAGTAAATATAGTTAATTATTACAATATTTAAACGACATGACAAAATAAGGGTTTCCATAGAAACTGCAGATTCAGTACTAAAGTTTTGGTTAAAAATTAAGGGTTTGTTGAATACTTTCCATACCACGGAAATAGTTCTTTAATAGCGTCAATAGATCAAGATTCGAATAACTGTAAGAGATTATATAATCGGTGACATATAAAAAAGATAAAGTATAAAGAAGCAAATCGCCGACTTAACTATTACCGTGGTATGCCACGGTATTAGTTTCCCCAACTAAAAATGGCGTCTATTACCGCTGTATATTATATTCCATTTTAAATGCATTTCCAGGCCAAAAAAATAATAAAGAGTACGCACAAGTCGTGCAGAAAACTATAAATAACCGTTTAAAATCCATAGCATTACTTCAATTGTCATAGCTATTACGTGAAATGATAAATAAGATTCGGGTAGGCTTACCAGTGACGCCACGCGTTTGTATGACACAACTTCTTCCTACGCCGCCGTCGCGGAAACTGACGAATTGCGAGCTTGTTATTTCATTCACACACATTTCCGTAAACAGGACCGGTAGTCAACTAAATTAGGCTTAATTTGTGTAAAATATGTTTTATTGTAAATCGAACGGTTTGCTTTTAAGATGCGTATTTTGAAATGCCGCGGTAATGGAAGCCGAATTTGATACCCCCGGTAATAGGCGCCGTTACCTTAAAATAATTTTCAAATCAGTCCAGTAGTTTCGGAGCCTATTCAATACAAACAAACATGCAATCTTTCCTCTTTATAATATTAGTGTAGATAAATGTGAAAGTATGTATGTCTGTCTGTGTGTCTGTAACCTCTTCACGCTTAAACCGCTGAACCGATTTAGATGAAATGATGTATAGAGATAGTTTGAGTCCCGGAAATCATCCCCTGACGGGGTGAAATAGGGGGTGAAACTTTGTATGGAGCTACAATATAAACGGGTTCCACGCGGACGGAGTCGCGGGCAGAAGCTAGTTTCATTTTAAAATTTGGTTCTTGTGCTTGCTTCCACTATGTTTCACGGTAAAAAGGGGATTAGTAAAACACATACATACATACATTCACACCTTTATTCCCAAAAGGGGTAGGCAGATGTTGCAGCGCCACTTTTATCATAAATGTGGGTATAAAAGATCGATAAAATGTGATATTGCAGTGACAGGTTGCTAGCCCATCGCCCACAACAAACTTCAACCCTGCTACCTTAGTCTACTTTTACGACACCCACGGGAAGAAAGGGGTGGTAATAATGGAAGACCGTTTTTAGGGTTCCGTAGTAGACTAGGAACCCTTATAGTTTCGCTTTGTCTGTCCGTCCGTCCGCGGATAATCTCAGTAACCGTTAGCACTAGAAAGCTGAAATTTGGTACTAATATGTATATCAATCACGCCGACAAAGTGGTAAAATAAAAAGTGTTTTATTTGTATTTTTATTAGGGTACCTGCCCTATACGTAACGTGGGGAGTGTTTTTTTTTTAATTTCAACCCTTACGTGTGATATATTGTTGGATAGGTATTTAAAATGAATACGGGTTTGCTAAAATCATTTTTTGATAATGTTAATATTTTCGGAGATAATCGCTCCAGAAGTAAAAAAAAAAGTGTGTCCCCCCCTCTAACTTGTGAACTAAAAGTTTTAAAAATATGAAAAAAATCTCAAAAGTAGAACTTTATAAAAACTTTCTAGGAAAATTATTTTGAACTCGAAAAAAATTACAAAAACTACGGAACCCTACACTGAGCGTGGCCCGACACGCTCTTGGCCGGTTTTTTAAATACTCTCGTTTCTCAATCCTTACAGTTACCTCACCTCTACCTACGCTTAGTGACTAGGAACCGCGGCTTCAAAATATATTTTTCATCACACTTGCTCGAAAAGGGCTTCATAATGCGCAGACATACAGAGCTGTAATAGTAAATGTTTTTTTTTTCTCAAATTATATCTGTCACTCATGCGGCAGTTACAAAGCAAAGACGTTTTATATCAAATACGATGTCTGAAAACGTATTTATAAATAAATGTAAACTTAAAAAAACTACTTAAACATGTTAAACTGAATTATTTACAGATTTAATATATAGTTATTTAGTGTCTATGTAGAATGTTTTTAAGTGTTTTCAAATCGTGGCTGTATACCGAAGGGTCTTTGCCATACGCGCCTCACGTCAAATTCAACAAAATGGACGACTGACATGTTGCAGTTTTTATTACGATTTGTATTAATTTCATCTAAAATGTATTTGTTTCCTCGCAAATGTTATGAAAAACACACGGGCGTAAGAATACGCCCCTCGTTAAACAATGTACTATTACTCGTTTATTACTTACCACTGAGCAGCATATCCGGATGACTCGGCTAAAACCCTCCTACAACACCTGCAACCTCGCTGGATATATAATATCATTGCGCGCCATGTGCTCGTATCTTTAAAACGTTTGGTTTTGCGAGCCACCTTAAAGCGGTCCATAACCCAAATAAAATAACAATACTCGTAACTGACGAAGTCACTGTGTCTGGACCCGGCGAGGAGCGACTTACCACGCATATGTTTAACACTTTCACTGCCATGAACCCGGGTGCCTGTGCCTACGCCGTAGCCGCTTTCCGCTACATACGAGGAAAACCACAGGATCGGCTACGAGCGTAGCGCGTAGCGATTCTTAGCAGTGAGTGTTGTGGCTTAGAGCCTTATCACACTTGCGATTTGCGAGCGTGTTTTCTATACAATTATCAGTCGCGGCGAACACGCTGCGTGATCGCCTTCATACAAAATACGCTTGGAAATCGCAAGTGTGATAAGGCTCTTAGTTCTGACAAGCACCAACACAATTTGACCGTGAAGAAAGTATTCAATCGTTTTGACATTAAATTGAATACTTACCTTTATGCTACGGATATACCTACTACAAAAATTACGTTACCTACATTAATCAATCATTACTCTGTAAAATAATAATACTATAAGTATGTTTAAAAATGATATTCGTTGAAAGTACATCGATCATGAGCATACGCTATCATATCTAGTTTATGCCAGTAGATTAACATGAAACTTATGTTATTATCTGCGTGGGTGGTTCTTATCGGATCATATACTTAATATCTGTTAGCGTTTTATGGATGTGCTATGTATTATCACGAGAATTAACGCTACTGGCAAAGGAAGAAATTGGCTTTCATTTTTCCATGATATTATTCTAATACTAATAAACTTTCATTACTTAACTTGTTTAGGGTGTTAACGCATGAAAACGTTCCGTCGATTCCACTTTTCAACGATATACAATCTATCCATCGATGATCGATCGATACATTGTATCGCTTTGGTATTATACATTTGAAAGTATTAACGAACTAAGTGGATGAATTTCGACATTGACTTTGACAATTTTACACACAAGTTTTAACACACGCATGAAATTATTGTATTTTTATTTTTCATAACTATTGCCAAATTGTTGTACATTACTGATATGTTATTTCTGAGAAAGTCCTTCGATCTTTCTCATAATAGGCTCTTAAGTATATAACAACGAAAAGCGGTTTGTTTTGCAAAATGCGTGAAATTGGAAAGTACTTATATAAGGAATGACTTTGAACTATTCATGGTAGTTCGGCGACGCGCGCGCAGGTGAAGTTCAATGGCGCGCGTGCGCCGGAAATGGTAGATTACTCGCGTTTGCAACGCGCTTAACTATCCACAACAGTCTACTGGCAACGTGAATACTGTGTAGTTACGGCATAGATGATATTACTGAGTTTTATTTCGTTTATATACTACTGTGTATTATATTGTAAATGTTAACTACTAGTGTTAGTAGGATTGATATTGATCATGTACCTATATTTTTTTTATTTTTTAGATTAGCTTAGATTTCGATTATTTTATTTCATTCTGAAAATTTACAAGTAATTTCATAAAATTAAAATAGCATGGATTCACAGAAAGATCGTCAGAGTGTATAAGAATAAAAAACAATAATACTAATAATAAGGCAATAGGAACAATTTAAATACTTAATGATAACTGGTACAATGACAATGTCAGAATATTAATAATAGCTAGGCCATCCTAAATTTCAATTGTCAGAAGTGAAAAAATAATAAGTATGCAATATTCATATTTATTTTTATTTTGATCGTGCAATCTATATACATAACCGTAAAAGTGCTGCCCGACTCACTTTAATCAACGATAACGCCCAGCCCAAACCGTTGAACCTAGAAAGCCGATTATTTCACCATAGTAGGTAGTTTATATAACGTACGTACTATAAGGAGGGATTTTAAAAACTTCCACATTCAAAGGGGTTAAAAGGGATGTGTATGGGAATGGAATAAAATATATCTTATTACAATACAAGAAAAGTGATTTTAGGGTTTTGGAAAAACCCACCCCTAAGCGGGTTAAATAAGGGTGCAAAGTTTGTAGGAACTTGTTTGGGGGAACTTTTTTTGAGCTACAAAATTAATAGGGGATGAAATGGGGGGTGAAGCTACGATATAAACGAGTTCCACGCGGACGGAGTCGCGGGCGGTAGGTAGTATTCCATATTTCGAACACACTATGTTGTTGTTTTATGTCCGAGGAATTGTGGAGTCACTTCTGTCAACTGCCAAATCGGACGTGTTCTGAATCGCGCTATCGAAGGTTATTAAATCTTACATAATATATCTTTTCATCAGTTCTGAATTCAATTCGAAAACCATACACGTGTCTATGTCACGTGTCTTCTACGATACATTTTACTCCAGCCTTAATGCTCTTTAACTTTTGTTACTAAGTGTGCGGCCCTTTTCATAGTAAATTCGCAGACAAAACGTAATTTTATCTAACATAAATCTATGTATAATTTATAAAAAGATAATACTTATCAAACAATTATGAATCCGAATTAGACGTCGACATTCATACAATGATAATAATTGTAATGCCTCTGAAACTATGCGCTAAGTCTTAGTTAATATTAAAACATTTGCCAATATTCTGCAGAACGGTTGTTTGGATAGGCCTTAAATGTCACTAAATTAAAATAAACAAAATTGCTAAATATTTTCCATTACATTCGTTATGTTATGAGGTCTGTATCAGAATTAACAAGAAGTTAATTATATTAATTTAGTAAGTATCTCAGAGATTTATAACGTCTCTGAGCGTCCAAATACAATGTACAAGTTTTCTAAAAAAAGGAACATTAATGTAATATTGTTAGAGACGTACTTACAGGGTCGATAACAATAAAACGTGTCAAGAACAGAATGATGTCTCTCCCTCTCTCGTCAATACGAAAATAATAATAATAAGGTAGGTATTTAGTTACTAGCATGAACACTCCGGACTCCACAGTTTAAAACATCTCTCGTGGATACTCAAGTCGAGTAACCCCTTTATATTTTACCTTGTATATTAGTGGGTACATTGAAAGCATTTTAAATTATTAACATACATAATTTCAACGTCCACGGAAATTTTTGGCGTAAAAACCTTCCAAATATAATTTGATAAATGCTACTCCGCTCCAATCTGTAGTTCCGCGAGTACTATAATATCTATTGTGACTATTTTTAGAAGAGTGATGCTACAACAGTAGGATATGACAAATCGACGCGTATGTGCTATTTACTCAAATCGACGGTCCCTATTAAAAGAGTCGGATCTGCAAAACAGCTACTTTTTAGGAGAAGCTGTCAAAGTTTTTGGAAAAAAAAAATGTATGGGGGAAATTGTTAATTAATGGAATATCGTTATCAAACTTCGAATGTTTGCTTATTAGTAGGTTGTTTATTACTAGCCGTTGAGCTTACATGTACTTTATCAGCCATTTTTACAAAAAAATACAAAAACCTCTTATATTACTTTTTTAACCGGAATAGCTTAAGCATCATTTGTCGGAAGTGCCACATACGACGTTTTTGTCTGGAAATTGTATTCATAATTATGTCGGATGTACCACATCCGACAAAAAAGGTACTCCAAAAAATGTCGTAATTGGCAGAACTGACATTGTTGCACGGAAACTCTTATGTAACAATTGAATACAGAGAAAATTTACTTGATAACTTAACAGGCTATAAATTACATAAAATACACAACAAAAAACACGCTACACTTTTCCGTGTAAAATAGTAGAATGTGTTATATCCGACACTTTGTACTCACTGTGTGTCCCGTAAAAATGTCGGAACTGTCACAACCGACGTTTTTAAATGTCATCTGTTCTTAGATCCGACATTTTTATCTTGGTTTTTAGAAAAAGTATTGAGAAAAACTAAAATCTGTGAATGTGGTTTTAAAATGTAGAGTTTTTTACGACCTAAGCCGCTGAAAAACAAAAACTCAAATTTTGCAGATCCGACTCTTTTAAGTGGGACCGTCGAAATGTTCTAGGTACATACCTACACAAACTCACGCCTGTATTCCCAAAAGGGGTAGACACAGACAGAGCGCATGAAAGGATGGAGAAAAGGTGATATTGCAGTGATAAGTGGCTAGCTGATCGCCCACAACCCACTTTAACCTTATTTCCATACTTGACTCTTTCGACACCTATGGGAAGGATGAGAGTGGTGCTATTCAAGGTTACCTATCGCCATCACTACATTTTATTTACCAAATGTGCCGTTTTCTCTGAAAATATCATATTTTTAGCATTATTATTAAACAAACCTAACATATCCTAATACCACATGATTAGTATTTAAAAGGAATCGGAAACCTTGCGGTCTCAGAGAAAACTGTCTTTTTGCTGAAATGAAAATTCGGACGGACGATACATTTTGCGAAATATTTTTTTTTGATTGAGATCGCGATCGACCACTATTCTTAACCCGTTTAGTAAAAATCGTGAAATTTCAAATCGAGGTACAGTTGCCATCATAAATATCGGAGCGGCCAAAGATACTCGTAACATTACAGTACAGATTTTACCTACTACCACAGACAAGAAAGTTCTCATTGTAAAATTGGTTGTAATAATGCTGGTCATTTCCTACGGTTTCTGAACGCATTTTAGAGCACTAATGATATGTGCGTAGATAATTAGTACATTACGTACCTAGGGCCAATGATGTATTATAAAAAAGAGGTAGATAGGTTATAAGCACTCCAAAAGTGGCACACTAAAACTCAGTCAATTGTATGACCTTGCCTCAGTGTCGCGTCGTCAATGGTACGTATAAACGTGTCTCAGCTGTCAGATTTGGTGGCCATTTTTAAAAACGGAATTTCATATAGACAACTTATCTACCTCTTTTTTATATTACATCGTTGCCTAGGGCGGTGAATTCATGAATGCCCCAGATCGCACAGGTGTTTGTGGACCGAACCGAGGGTGAGAGCCATGAATTACCGCCCGTGGTGCGTACACAATTTTACGTCTTCTCCTGGGTGTGAAGTGAGATTTGCCGCTGCGCCCGTGGGCGGTAAATCTCACTTGGCGTCCAGTGACGTAATAGTACATTGTTTAACGAGGGGCGTAAGTGGAATATTGCGAACAAGAGTCTATCGGAAGCCCGACGCCGAAGGCGGAGGGCTTTTGATGACTCGAGTTTGCAATATTCTTACGCCCGGGTTATACACAATGTTTTTCATCACATTTGCGAGGAAACAAATACATTTTAGATGAAATGAATACAAATCGTAATAAAAACTGCAACATGTCAGTCGTCCAGTTTGTTGAATTTGACGTGAGGCGCGTATGGCAAAGACCCTTGGGTATACAGCAGCCACGATTTGAAAACACTTAAAAACATTTTACATATAGACACTAAATATAGCTATCCATGCCGTAATCGGCAACGGCGACCCTAGCTAATTACGAGCGTTAGCTGAGCAGACATCGTATTTGATATAAAACCTCTTTGCTTGTAACTGCCGCATGAGTGACATATACAATTTAAGAAAAAAACATTACGCCCGTGGGCGTAACACAGGCTATTACAGCTCTGTATGTCTGCGCATTATGATTTATGAAGCCCTTTTCGAGCAAATGTGATGAAAAATATATTTTGAAGCCGCGATCCCTATTCGTAGGTAGAGGTTCGTTCGTTAGGCGTGACAGGTGAGGTGAGACGCATTATCGCGTAAAGAATGACAGATGACAGCCCTGTAGCAAGCCAGCCAGCCACAGACAGGAAGGCCTCAATAGACTGAACCACAATGGACAAATTTACGACCACTCGTCTCGGAGCGCGCCATGTAAAATGGTCGAAAATATACGAAAATGCCTCAATTCTCAGGACCATCCAAAGCCGCATTAAATAAATCATTATTTAATATTACTGTCTCTGTGAGCTACAGAACTCAAGAGCTTGTTAAAAAAAAATAATAATTCCGGAAACAATAAAATGCTTTCTACTCGTAAATAACGATGTGAATGGTTCACAAAATTTCTCGGTTGTGAAATGCGACCTGTTAGAGGAGAACAGCGGGAAAGCGGGTCATCTGGAAATTCAGGCATACGAGTACAAACGATTTTGGGCCCAAGCTGAAGCATAGAACTTCATTCGCTGCGCTCGCTCCTTCTATAAATGCGAATGTAACTCTGTCTTTACCGTTTCACGCTTAAACCGCTGAACCGATTGAGATGTAATTTGCTATGGAGATTTTTTTAATTCCATGAAAGGGCATATGATAGTTTTTATCCCTGAAATCTTCCCGTAAAGGGGTGAAATGCGGGGTGAAAGTTTAAGAAAAACTACGATATAACGACTATGCGGAGAGCCGCGGACAAAATTTGTATCTGATAAGTTGATAAATATTCAAAGTCTTCTCTTCATATTTATGAGTCATGACTTATGTCTAGGAATAGGTAATTCTTTATCGATAATGAGAGACGCGGTAGCAAATAGCTTTTCAGTGAAGTGAAACATCGTGAGGAAACCGGTCTAATCCCAATAAGGCCTAGTTTTCCCTCTAGGTTGGAAAGTAGCGCAGTCGCTTTCGTAAAACTAGTGCCTACGCCAAATTTTGGGATTAGATGTCATAGCAGACCCTGTCCCCGGTCTCGAACACACGGGAACGACGCGACGCTAGGAGGATGAAGAATCTGTAATAAATCTGACATAATCTTAACACTTGTATCGTAACTGTTTTCATGTTGAATTATTATCATAATATACTAGAGAATTATTATAGAAAAATATACCATTTATTTGCATTTTAAAACAGCGTATTATACTTTTAGATAGGTACTTGTGAACCCATAATCTTACAACTTAATTTTATTTATTACTAGCTGATGCCCGCGGCTTCGACCGCGTGGTTATAGGAAAATGTAACATTGAATTTTCTCGTGGGAATTAGATGTTTTCCCGCTGGAAAAAGTAGCCTATGTCACTCTCCAGCCTCTAAACTATCTCCATACAAAAAATCACATTAATACGACGCTCCGTTGCGACGTGAAAGAAGGACAAACAAACACACTTTCGCATTTATAATATTAGTAAGGATTTCAATAGGTCATTCGCATTTATTTATTTATTTATTTATTTATTTATTTATAAACCCTTAATTAACACTAACAGACAAGCTATGCATGTTAATTATACAGGATTATTTATGTTAATGGGTGTGGGTGTTAACATACTGTGTCAAAAATAGGAAGTAAGATATCCCACTATAGTAGTTATTTACTGTTCTCGAGTAAACATAAGGGCTTGGTCCGATTACGTATGGCAGTTTCAAGCGGTAACCGGCAATGTCAACATAATATATGTAGGAATGGAACGTAAAGGAACATGGTGAAACGGAACGTAAGTCTGCGAGAAGGATGACGACAGTGCGAAAGGGATGGAGAGAACGATTTGAACGAGGAACGAGTGCGTGCGTGAATTAAGGGAAAAAATTAGATGAATAAGGTGTTTTGGTACAAAATAAAATATACATTGTCCTTCCATACAAACTTCCGCCCTCTATTTCCTCCCTTACGGGATGATTTCTGGGATAAAAACGTGATCTCAATCGCTTTAGCAGTTTAAGCGTGAAAAGATAACAGACAGACAGAGTTGCTTTCGCATTTGTAATATTAGTATGGATATGTCGTCGTCGTAGAGCGAAAAGTCACCAAATCACAAAATGGCCAAAATTGACCTATATAATATGTATATAGATACACTTTATTAATTGGATGACCCCTCATTCTGAAATGAATAAATATTTTATTGCTTCAAGTTCAGGTTCACCATGATAGATAACTCTTCCATATACAGGGAGGAACATTTCCTTGGACTAAGCTGAAAGGACAGTGTTATATAAGTGACGTACAAACGATCTATTATAAATGTTAAGCTGGATTTAAAAGAAAAAAAAAAACATAAAAATCGAAATATTTTATCTTAGTGACAACCCTAATACTATACATAGTTATTATTTTCATTTGAAATTGACACATGTCACAAGTCACAAGAAAAGTTCACATCCGATGTTCACGTCATTGAATCTGCTGGATAGGGTTTTTTCACCAAAGTTTAACAAGTTGTATCTCGGTAACCGTTAGAAATATTAATATGGTTATTAGGTAAGAAGTAAAGCACTAAACCTGATCTATATCCCATTTGCTTAAAAGTCCATCGATCTGTTCCACCCAGTATATAATACAGGTATTTTTTTTTACTGACGGTGGCAAACAGGTATACGGCCTGCCCGATGACAAGTAGACACCGTAGCTTATGGTCGCTGGCAACCCCAGAAGAATCACATGCACTTTACCAACCCGTAGTACCAGTACCTAACAGTATACTGAATATTACAGGGTGTTCGGGATAACGATGTAGAAACTTAAGGCGGTGATAAACTGGACTATTAGGAAGAGTTTGAACCTTACATATCTTAGTCCAATGTGTGATATTTTTTTTTTATATTTTTTGTTTATTTTTATAAATTTGTGCCAAAATTGTGATGAAAAATTTAATTTAAAACAAAGTATAAAATAAATAATTGATTAACTATTAAATATTAATTAATTAAAATTAAAATCGTTTATTTCAGACCACTGATCCATATTTTGTTAGTACATACATAGAACCTTAAGAACTATGTTAGGAATATAAGCTAAGACATACAAAAAAAAATTACAAAAAAAATAATATAAAACATTTTGCGGTTTAGGCTATAGCCCTTCGCAGTGCCAAGCAAGTTCTCTAGGTACTGTACTTGGCCCTGCCAATAGCTACGAGGGGCGGCTGAAAAGTAATCTCCTTGGTTAAAAAAATATGCGAAAATGATACTGGCTGAAATGCATTCTTGTTCTTTGGTTATTCCTTTTTTTGAATTATTTGACGTTCATTTGTTTTTTCCGTTCCATTTTTCTACAATTCTCGAATGTTTGCGACATATCGGTTGAAAAAATGAATATCGCTAAAATTGAACATCGTGCAGTGATTAAATTTCTAACAAAAGAAGGAAATACTCCCTCACAGATCCGAGAACGTATGATGTGTGTGTTCGGTAGTTCGTGCCCTTCCGAATTTACTATAAAGTTTTGGTCTAAACAATTTAAACTCGGTCGTGAGAGCTTGGAAGATGACGCTCGTAGTGGAAGGCCGGTTTCTGCCGTTACAAACGAAAATGTAGCCAAAGTTAAAAAAATAATTTTAGAAGACCGACGAGTGAAGCCGTGGGAGATTGCTAGAGATATGGGCATCAGTAAAGAAAAAGTCAATGAGATAATTCATGTGCATCTGAATATGTCCAAGGTGAGTGCACGTTGGGTCCCCAGAATGTTAACGGCGTTTGACAAGGACCGACGTGTCAAATGTTGTGAGGAGTTTTTGGAAATGAGTCGTGGTAATGAGGAAGAAATTGTTTCTAAAATGGTGACGTGTGATGAGACCTGGATTCGACAGTGGGACCCCGAAAGCAAACAAGAGTCTTTGCAGTGGAAATTCAAGGATGAGAAGCCTCCTCGGAAGTTTAAGGTCAGGCCGTCGGCAGGCAAACTTATGGCTACCGTATTTTGGGATACAGAAGGAATTTTAGTAATAGATTATTTACCAAAAAAAAGGACAATGAATGCTGAATATTATTCCAGCTTACTGCATCAGTTACGAGACGCGATAAAAGAAAAGAGGAGGGGTAAACTTAGCAAAGGGATCCTGATTTTACACGATAATGCACCTGTGCATACCGCCCGCACAACAATGCTTACCATGAAGGAATTAGGGTTCGATGCCGTTAACCATCCACCTTACAGTCCAGACCTAGCCCCATGCGACTATTTTTTATTTAGACACCTCAAAAAAGATCTCCGAGGAAGACGATTTCTGACCGATGACGAAATGAAGGCTGCAGTTAGTGACTTTTTTGACGAGAAACCGAAAGATTTTTTTTTTCATGGGTTAATGTCAATATTTGACAAATGTAATAAGTGTATTTCACTAGCAGGGGACTATATTGAAAAATAAAAAAAATACATACATGACAGTCTTTTGTTTCATACTTAGGTAGATTTCTTTTCAGCCGTCCCTCGTACCTCCACCCAATAGTTCATGAGCGGACAGTCGAGGCTTTCGGCTAACGCCCCTAGAAGGCTGTTGCTGCTGCCACGTACCCGCCTAAGCAGTGACACAACTCTTTTTCGCCTAATGGAAAAACATTTCGGATGCACTGCAATGCCTCGGCAGCCTCAACAGCATTCTAAGGATGTTAATACGACTCTCCTATTTAATTGCTACACAAGTTTTTTTTTATCGTTTCTTTGGTCACCATGAATGATTTTCTGTGAAAAAAACCAACTTCAAAAACAATTTTGTAATTCAATTTTTTAAATACTTGTATGATACAATGAAAGGCCTTTCCTTTAATGCTTGCGTTTCTATCGTTTATGACGTAGAAGTTTTGGCACAAACAGTAAAATAGTGGCATTACCACCCGAAGATTTGAAAATCTACTGTTGTTACACTGAGCAGCAAATAATTTATTTCATTATTCATAGCGGTAGTGGTATAGTATAACATTCGTATAATTTTAATAAGCATTGATTGAATACCGCCATTTTTACGAGGTAATCATATGTAAATTTAAGGGTTGTAGCTTGATTTACCGACAATTGTTCCATCGAATGTATGTTTCATAGAAAACATTTTTTTTTCAAAATCAGTAAACTTTTCAGGGATGTTATAAAACAATCCTAACCTAACGGGTTCTACAGAAAAACCTTTTAGCTGTAGGTACCCAAAAAGTTTACGGTTTCTGAGTAACAGAAATTCGATAAAACGAAAACCATGCATGAATAATAATATTAGTCAGAAACGTTTGTCGGTGAAATAAGGGGACAGCAAATTTCAGGCATGCGTGTAATTATACTGATATGTCAATACCGGGAATATTGCTCGAGGTCAGAATTTTCCTAGCAGCTGACGAGTCTGGTAATTTTTGTCCAACGGGCGAGCGTGCATAGTTACGCAGGTCGCGTAGGGTTGGGAAAGTCTAATAGAGTCTAAAATTCACTTCTATTGGAGACTTTTTTCTCGATTTCTCGGGGCTATTTTTCTGGTCTCGAGTCAGGCTAGATTTCCCGGGAATTCTCGCTTCGAGCATTTTCGACCAGAAACCCTAGATATAAACGAGTTCCACGCGGACGGAGTCGCAGGCAGAAGCTAGTTTCCCATAAAATAACAGAGATAAACTTTGCAGCGATCTTCACACTAGGCGTAGTTAACAGTAAAAACGGACTCTTAACTAAGGTGGATGTCACACTGCGACGCATCTCCGGACGGAGGTGCGTTTCTCGTTGTATGCAAGTACCTCAGTTTGTATATAAATTCCGTGTGGTACGACACACTGCAACGCACCTCCGTCCGGCGAAATTTGTATGCAGCTCCGCACCTTCATCCGTTGATGCGTCGCGGTGTGACGACCGGCTTTCATAGTCAACTTAATACAAACTCCTTACTTAATCATTTACACTAAACTGGAAGCCGAAATGTGAGTGTCCAATTGAACCCAATGCTATAGTGTTAGCCTCCGTTAAATAAGTGATACCCAAATACCCATATGATTAATTAAATGTATAGTGAACGTTGTATAAAGAAGTGTTGTTTTCAACATTCGTTTTATGACAATGGCGTTCAGATAGGAAAGGTCAGGGCGTATAGTTTAATTAGTTTTTAAAACACCGATAACTGTGTTATGGTGAAAGATACGGTATCAGTTATTATATCACATGTTTTTCTGTATTCCTCTTACGTGGAACATATAATATTGTTGAAGTACTTTCAATAATGTTAAGTAAATTACTGCAAACATATAATTTTGACGACCTAGCCTTGTGAGTGTCAGCATACGAAGCTGAAGGTCCTGGGTTCGAATCACGGTAACGGCAAATATTTGTTTGTTGAGCATGAGTTTTGTTTCTGGGTCTTGGATGTGTATGTATTTAAGTATTTATGTCTATTAATTATATCGTCATCTAGTACCCGTAACACAAACCTTATTGAACTTACTGCGGGTTACGATTTGTGTAAGATTGTCCCTTAACATTTATTTATTAATTTACATAAAAATACGCGTGTTAGAGGACATTGCCGCGCATCCATATAGTACTATCGACAACACAGCTAACTGACCATATCGGTGCACTTTAAGTGCACTGTAATAAAACCTTATTACTGTTAACTGACCATCCTGTGTTTATATAGAACCCTATATAAACACACGATGGTCAGTTAACAGTGTTGTCGTTTGTACGTTTGTACCAATACAAAACTCTTTGTGTCACATCCATAGCTAGTGTATTTTGAGAACAACACAACACAGGGAAAATGTAGATATTTTGATATTAATTACGTTATTTTGAGGTTATGATTTTGTTTTCCAACAGTTTTCACATGTCAGATGATATTTACCAACCTACTTAATTGCAATATGTAGGAATAAACTTCACCTCCGAACACGCATAGTTGTTATGACTATGACTATCGGATATGTTATATTGGTTGAATGGTGAAGTGGGTTGGAACAGGTTGTGAATATTATGACTGTCAATCGTTCATGGGACGATGTTTGCAATGGGGGCGCCGGAATTTGTCATTGTAGTAAATTACTTTTTTACTCACATTTCCCTGTACGTATGTAGCTATAATAACGACAGATTGGGTAGAAAATAAAATCGAGTTTTATGACGCCTGTTTGGTTGGGGCACAAATTCAACGATGGTACAGGATTCGGCAATGTCCTTTGGCCATCGTCGTAACCGTCGACACACTATTATATCGATGCAAATCTTTTTTTGTTAATATGTTTATGGAAATTATAATACCATTTTTTTGAGACAAGACTCGCGAACTTTACAGCTCACAGAACCTATAGTCTAGAAAACGGTCACCGTAGCCAAAATCGGCCAAGACATCATCATCATCAACATATCACAGTAAAAAACGCTACAAAAATTATTCACGTACTCAAAGTAACCGCGTGTTCAAACTGCGTCCGTTTCCGTGTCCGGGAGGCGTCCCTCTTTTTCTCGCTTGCGATGTTTCGCCCGAGTGCGAAAGAGACGGATGCCTCCTGAACACGGAAACGGACGCAGTGTGAACACGTGGTAACATAGCCACACTTCATCAGGCACGCCAGTGGTTACATATTAAACATTCAGAGTAATATCTTCTTTCCAGCGAACATAGCGATCGCCACGACGGGTTACTCCATGGGATGGACGTCCCCCGTCAACATCAAGCTGAAAGACGTGAATGTGACCGACTCGCCGCTCCTGGCAGCCATCACTACAGACGAAGAGTCATGGATCGGCTCCATACTCACACTCGGTGCCATACTCGGTGAGTAGCGAATCTGACCGACCCTCTTCTCCCCGAAGTCGTCACTACAGCGGAAGAGTCATGGATCGGCTCCATCCTCACACTCGGAGCTATACTTGGTGAGTAGCGAATCTGACCGACCCACTTCTCTCCGAAGTCATCACTACAGCGGAAGAGTCATGGATCGGCGCCATCCTCACACTCGATAGTCAGTGAGAAGCGAATTTTACTCCGCTACTACGCTAATTTCACGTAAACACTCACCACGGGCGGCAATAAAGAAAGCCTCAGATCGCATCTTCCCTCGGGCGTTAAATACCAGCGATTTGAGACATTCTTTGTTTTACCGCCCTAGATGAATAAAGTACTTGCACTTTAGATCAGCATTAAAACTTACTATTACTCTCGTTTCCAGGCCCGTTCCTCGCTGGTCCTCTAGCCTCCCGCATCGGGCGCAAATGGACTCTCCTGACCAGTTCCATTCCTCTGTTCATTGGCTGGATCCTCATTGCTGCAGCTACCTCCGTGGGCTTTATATACGGCGGGCGGTTCATGTGGGGTGTGGGGGTCGGCATGCTGTTTACTGTGTCACCGATGTACTGCGCTGAGGTTGCCACGGTAAGTGAAACCTTGATTAAGTGGACTAGATAGGACCACATAACTCAAAGTAAGTATACTAGCTCCACCGGGACCACGTCACTCCGGACTCTAGAGGACTCTCATGCCTCTTTCATTCCCCTGTTCTTGACCGATGTACTGCGCTGAGGTTGCCCCGGTAAGTTCTACATAGAGTGGATAATCTGATAGGACCACGTCACTCCGGACTCTAGAAGATTCTCGTGACTCCTCCATTCCCCTGTTATTCACCGATGTACTGCGCGGAGGTTGCCACGCTAGGTGAGATCTACTGTGACCTTCTGGGTGATTTGGTTACGTCACTGGACGCAAGAAGACTCTCATTGCTTCTTGCATTCTTCTTCACGTCCCATTGTGGGCTTCATATACGGCGAGCGGTTCATGTGGGGTGTGGGGGTCGGCATGTTGTTCACTGTGTCACCTTGGTGTGACCGATCTACTGCGGTGAGGTTGCCACGGTCAGTTCTACCTTGATTAAGTGGACTAGGCTGATAGGGCTGTCACTCCGGATGCAAGAAAACCATCATTGCTTCTTCCATTATTTTTTGATTTCCACTATGGCGGATTGTCCATACATATATTAAAAGTTTATTTTTGTAACATTTAATACGCTTCTCCTGATTCTATTTTTATAACTGACATGGGATTATCAGGTCGATTTCCAACAATAACGCTGTGTGAAGTAACTCAAATACCATACCCAACTACTCACCCTTCCATCTATTTACATATTAGAGGTCTGTATGTTTGTAAGAGGGCACATGCACTTCTTCAGTCAAATTAAAGACGCCCCGAATCGAAGAATGGTAACTCGGCACGAAAATAGGCTCAACTTACCAAAATCAAACCTGGCAATGCACAAAAACAGCCCATACGTGAGGTTTATAAAAATATATAATAAAACCCCACCCACTATTAAGGCCGAAGAGAAAATTCATTTATTTAAATATAAGCTGAAAAGCCTGCTCATACAAAAAGCATACTATACAATTGACGAATTCCTGAATGATAAAGAGTTGACATAATTAAAATATATTTTATTATAACTAATTAAATTGTATTAAAATTGTAATCACTTAATAAATTATAAAGTTATGTATATTATTGAGATATTGGAAATAGGACATTCCCATTTAATAATGTTGTAATAAATTGTTGAAGTTGATATTCTATATAAAACTAACGTAATATTTAAGGACCTGTGCATAATATGAATAAGGTAAATGTGAATATGAATTAAAATGTAATCAAATTGCTACGCCCTACCAGGGTCCATATGAGTCCAAATGTACCTAGTTACTAAGACCTGTACAAACTATGGTTGCAATAAATGCTATGACTAAGACAAATAGATTACGCGTGTTGAAGATGACAAATATCCGCTTGACCCGAGTACGAATTGCAATAATAAAATTATGAGTCTTTTGTGGGCACAAATTGCTGCATTGTCATGTATGAAGTCATATTTTGCTTTAAAGGCAACGGATGCTCCTTCATGTAAATGCTACTTATAAAATTCATATGTTTCGATTCCTGAGCACCTACCGTTGAACGAAAACGTATATATATCTCTCTCTCTAAAGCACTTCTTCCTTTTCCTCCTTCCTTTTAATTCATGTTAGTGAACCTTAACAAAAAGGGAGATAAACGAATGAACTTTGTTTTCGTATCGTGGTAGCCGTTCTGTATCCATTCAATAGCTATTTGTATTATAATATTACGAATGATCTAGTAATCTGGTGGTTTGTCACCTTTTCCCGTTTCATCTTCCGAACCTATTTAGTTTTAATGTTATCCATACACATTATAAATGCGAAAGTGTATGTGTGTTCGTTTGCCCGTCTTTCACGGCAAAACGGAGCGACGAATTGACGTGATTTTTAAGTGGAGATAGTTGAAAGGATGGAGAGTAACATAGGATAGTTTTTACCCTCGTAATCATCCCCTAAGGGTATGGAGCTGGCAGAAGCTAGTATGGATATCATTTTAATCCCGTAGAACTCAGTATAGACTTTTTAGCACGGAAATATCATGTGAGAGTTTGCACGGGAGTTAAACGAACAGGCGTTAGGGACAAAACCAGTAGGTACCTACAAGTATTTAAATAATAACAATACACCATTTATTTCAGGTATCTAAGGCCCATAGAAACAAATACCTTAAAGCCTAACATACATACAATACTTATGAAAACGAATTATTAAGGTGACGAAACAGCGTGGCTCCGTTGCGTCGTCAAGTCCGGTGTAGAATTTAGTAGGTTGCCGCGGAACCGCCGAAACACGACACCCTTCGGCCAGAAGTCAGCACACGCGATGGTCTCCTGCAGCGGCCGCGGCACGCGCACCACAAACGAGCTGACGTGCGCGTAGTGGCGCGAACGCTGCTGGAAAACCCTCTGCGAGTAGCCAGTCTTCTGGTGAATATACACCGCCATGTCATCAGCCGTGGCGGAGTAATGCAGGCGCGTTACGTACAGTGCCTGTGTGTGGCAACCCGCAGACCAGAACCAACCGGCTCTGCTGTACCACACCACACGCGTGCGCTTTCTTGACACCGACGTGAAACCCTCCTTATCCACATCAGTGCGAGGGTCTTTCTCTTTCGGAGGACCCCGATCTTCACGCACTCTTGAAGGTGCGTCTCTCCGGTTGGCTGCGACGTAGATAATATTTAGAAAAGGAAAAACATTTTCTCTTTTTGTATGGATTTTGGATTGGATTTTGAATAGGTAGGTAGCATTAAGCATCTCCGTAAGCTGTAATCATACTTCGGGCTCATTTAGGAGATAACATTGTGTGTTTGACACTATATAAACAATGCATACAATTAAATAACTATTCTCCTTGATTGCAGAATGATAGTCGCGGCGCGCTCGGCTCCTTCCTCCAAGTCTTCATCACCGTGGGCTTCCTGCTGATCTACGGCATCGGGCCCTACATATCATATAGCGCCATCGCCTACGTGGGTGTCGCGTTTGTCGCTCTGTTCGATGTCCTCTTCTTCTTCATGCCAGAGACGCCGATCTACCATCTGTCTAAGAGTGAGTACTAAGGTCAATAGTTGAGATTTGAGATCAGAGGCGGATTTTCCTTATAGGCAATTTAGGCACGTGGCGCAGGAGCCCCTTTGGAACCCTGCGCCCCTAGGCACGTGCTTTTGCGAAATAAAATCGTTATAATGTTTAATCTATGGCTGCTAGAGGGGCGCCGATGACGTGACGTGAGGAGGTGAAGGTGTGGTTGAGAAGGTGGAGATGAGGCGTCATCTCAGTACAGTTTATGTTATCTTTGGCGTTTGACGACATAAACTGTACTGATATGAAAGCTGTCACCGGACTCTTCCAATCTGAAATAGATTATAGAACGATCATGACATGGGTTTAAGTATCACCTGAACAGGCTAAGCTCATTGCTTGTATACATATAATTCGGATTCGTAACCCTGACATCAGCAGAGGGCAGCTATATTTGGAAACAGAGCTTCCACACGCCTGCCACCATAGGGCAAGTCTATAATACTTTACCGATATATATCGTTGGCTTACATAGCATCTTAGCCTTTTCGCCGCCAATGAAGACATCCAAAAGTGACACTGTCACACCCAATCACCCAATGTATTTACAAGAGGGCAAATGCATACCTTACATGAAAGACTGAAGGTTGATTTGACAGCGTACCCCATAACACCTATTTAAGTCGTTGGCGCTACGGGCACGACAAACACACGACACCTTTAAGTAAGCCTGTAAGTGTTCTTGGTGTTAAGGGAACCCTTAAGATGCAATCCGAATACTGAAATAATAATTATATATTCCTCTCTTACAGATGACCGCGAGTCCGCTGCCAATTGCCTAATGACGATTCGAGGAATGTCCCGCGCTGGTGTGGAGGCTGAGCTGGACATCCTGGCCAGCGACGTCGCCGCGTCTATGGCCAAGACTGCCACGGTACGATCTTTTAAAAATGTAGCGACGTCTTATGTAACTGCTATTGGAATTAGAATCTTCTATCTTGGACGTTAAGCACGCGTGTAGTGTGGTACGGCCATAAACAAGGTTAAGATTATTTAGAAGGCCCTACATCTACAGTCAGTATCAGGAACAAGTATATATAAATCCAAACTTGCAAAGCTTACAATCTCACACACACTTCCTCTTTATATTGTTAGTATATACATAGAATAATAATAACAATCTGTCCTGACAAGTTCCACAGCTTTACAATCTACTACTTTTTCCAGATCGCCGACGTATTCAGAGGCAGCAACTTCAAGGCGTTCTACATCTCGTGCGCGCTGGTCTTCTTCCAGCAGTTCTGCGGCATCAACGCCGTGCTCTTCTACATGACCAACATCTTCGAGAGTGCTGGCTCTAACATGGACTCCTCCATTGCCACTATTATTATTGGAGCCGTGCAGGTTTGTAGTTATACACATACATTTATTCATTTTACTTAGTTTGATGTTTGATGTTAAAGCGGACCCCAGGCTCCGGGGCATCACTGCGAATAACGCTAGGAGGATGACTTAGTTTGATGTTTAATATTAATAGTAGATTCGAGCCTAGAGTCGCATTTTACCATCAGAAGAGATGTACTGTAGGTATTAACTAGCAGTACCTACCTACTTTACTCGAATTTAGACTTCCGTGAGACATTTCTAAAATACTACTAAGAAATCCACGGTTAAACTCACGTATTAAATGTCACAACAGGCGACATGTTTCGAACTCTTCGGGAGTTCTTCGTCAGGATGAGTGTTTAGAACTCCCGAAGAGTTCGAAATCAGTGGCTTTATTAGTGGTACCTACTGTACTGTTGGGTAAATACTATTCGCCGGACCACGACCGAGCCAAAAGGAAGAACTTTGTGTTTAGCAGTCTATGTATGTATTTACGTATAGCGTTTAAGATACTGAACCGATTTTGACGAATAGGTATCATTGATTCGAAATTATGCTCCGGAGGACATAGGCTACCTTTTGGTATGGAAAAAACCCCAGTTTTATTCAGTGAGTTTTCCGTATGCAGTCGGGATGCAGTTTATTGATCTTTTTATGCCTGTTATATCCATAGTTCGGTTCCCGTGTACACATAAAAAGTTCTATTCGGGCTTAATTTAGTACTGTTCCCATACACCCATACATTTTACTTGATGTGGTCATAAAATATTGAAGTGAAAACTTCTTTAGCGGCGCTGAGCACTTTTTGGGATGGGAAAAATTGTTAAATACGCGACAGATTTTTGTGACGTCAGATGTGAAGGAGGTTACAAACTTTTATATTTTGCTGCTAGCCGATTCGACTTCATTCAAAACTGAACGCTATTCGTAAGAGTATAAAGCCGTTAAACACTTTTTGCAATAGCATATTCTGCAAATAAATTTGTAATTTTGTCCACGTGTCCTTCACCGTTTTGCTATTGAGCAAATTCGAATAGTTCGAATTTGGACGGTATTCCTAAAGAGATAAAGCTTTGAAAAATATTTACCAACGGCAAAAACAAATTTATATTTTATTCGCCGCCGCGTTTGCTTTTCTTGCAAATTCGAATACTTCGAATTTGGACGTTATTCCGTTCGTTATTGAAAAATATTTGGCAATGGCAAAAACAAATTGGTACCTATTTTATTCGCCGCGAGCCGGGCCAACGCAACGCGCCCGCGGCCCGTGCGCCTAATATAGTTTATTGCATTAATGTGGGAAGTTTCGTTCGGGACGAGGCTTGGGGGCGGGGGGGACCGATGCCGTAGTGGCGATGCGGCGCTTACCCGTTCGGCCAACACACAATAAGTTCTCACGCGCTAATTTGCAAGTGAAAATAGTTTACTTCTGTTGCTACGGTATTCGTCGATTCGAAATGTCAAAATATTCAAGTTTTCACTTCTGCCAGCACTCCCGGAGTGCAACCCGGTCTTTTTTATGTGGTAGGGAGGGAACACCTGAGCCCTTTTTCAGATTTAAGGTTTCTAGATCAGATCGATATTGATGTTTAAAAAAAATAATCTACGGTCATAATCCTCGGAGGGAACAGCTGAGAACGTTTGTATGGAAAAATGGCCACTCATCTTTTTTCTTAACAGTAAACTATTGTATTGTATACTTACAGGAAAAACCAAAGTTTATGTTCCTGATTTTGACCCTGTCACATATTATTCTTCAGCGAATTTGTTACTTAACATTTTCACTGCCTGGAAACCGCCTACCGAGCGCCTACGCCGTAGTTGCTTTCCGCTACACACGAGAAAAACCCACGGGATCGGCTACGAGCGTAGCGCGTAGCGATTCTTGGCAGTGATTGTGTTAATTAGGACTATCATTGATGTTGTTAATACCTGGATCCATTGAATTTACGTACTTTTCCCTCTGTTAATTCTGAATATTGTTATTTATCCAGTTGGGCGCATCGTGCGTGACGCCATTCGTCGTGGACCGACTGGGACGGCGAATGCTGCTGCTTTTCTCTTCGTGTGGTACTGCCATTGGTTTGGTGAGTATTCCCTTTCATCTTCTTAAGTGTGTGTGTGTGTGTGTGTGTGTTTGGTTGCCATTCTTATGACGACGACCGGTTAGCCTAGTGGGTAGTGCCGCTGGCTACGAAGCTGGAGGTTCGAATCCCGGTAAGGGCAAATATTAGTGTGATCACGTGATCAGCATGAATATTTGCTTCCGAGTCTTGAAGGTCGTAACACTTATTAAAGAGGTATGCTAATGGCCCCGCTAATAAATCTATGTTGTACCCTTTTCACGAAACAAATTATTTAATTAAATATTTTTTTTTCGTGTTATTTTTAACGAGGAAGTTACCCCGATCATTTTATAAACGATATGATACAGAGAAAGAATATAATGGAAAAATAAACCATCTTCGTCTGTAGCCCCCGACAGGATTCGAACCTGCGACCTTTCTATTAACGCTAGACTGCTCTACCAACTGAGCTACGAGGACCGTGACGCAAGTACACAGAGACAGTACCTTAGAGTATATACCTACAGAGGCGACGTAAGTGTCGCCACAATGAGGGACGGCAACAAAGTAGATGATTCCCGTGGGGTGGCCATGTAACTAAAAATTACCCCATCGCTTCCATATGTTTATTTTAAATAATGCGCTTTTATTGTAAGTAGTTTTTACTGAAGCTTTACACACATTCACTGCCTAGCAGGCGCTCTGTTCGCAACCACTAGTAATATTCAGCTTAATAACATGAAATATGATTCTAGTAACAGAACATGACATGTAGGTGATTAATAGTCCTTGTGCAAGCGGCTTACCTGGTAGTTTCTTATCAGCACAGTTATGACAGGACGCCCGCGAGCTGTGTTGCGGCGAGGTAGACTATCCGTCTCTTTCTAATCGTTCTAACTAGAAAGAGACGGACAGTCTACCTCGCCGCGACACAGCTCGCGGGGCGTCCTGTGATAGCCGTGCTGATCCACTTAATTATTATAAAGCCTGAATCACACTGGCGCGGCCTGCGGTGGCGGTTCATAGTAAACTTGACAGTTAGTGTCAAATTTACTATTGACCGCCACCGCAGGCCGCGCCTGTCTGTGAGAGGCTTAAAGTCTCTCACAGACTGGCGCGGCCTGGCCGCGGCGATCAATGGTAAACTTGTCATTAGCTGTAAAATTTACTATTGACCGCGATGCAGGCTTAAGGGGGGAAAAATAATGACACTAAATACCGAAATGAGACACAACCATATTAAAAAACATTTACTATTCAAATATTCAAATTATTACAGATTAATGATAAAGAGCTCTGCTCGGGTAAAAATATGCTGAGAACGATTTTTCCCAGATATGAGACCTAGCTAGATCGATTTTTTTTATGAGGCACAGCGTGGGAGGCCCCCTACAAGGTTGACTGATGACCTGGCAAAGGTCGCGGGAGTCCGCTGGATGCGGATGGCGCAGGACCGGCCATTTCGGCTGATATGATGATGAGATAGATTTTTCGCCCCCATAAACCCCTATACTGCAAATGCCATCAAAATCGTAAGAACTGTTTTCGAGAATGCGATCACAAATAATATGTAGCCTTAACCCAAATACTACGCGAACGCGCATCCTCATTTAGTGGAAACCTAGAAAAAAAAACATATTATTTTACATAAAATTTTTCAAGCAAAGGGCTTATAGAAAATTATGATTCATTCTAAACCGTCGATCGTCTTTACTTATTACTAGCTGTCCATGCGTCTCCTCTCCACCCGCGTAGTAGAAAGAACACAAGCGGAGGCGCAGATGCAGGATTAAATAAAGCCAGATGAAAGAATTTTTGAAATCGGATGAACAGTCCGAGATTACTCGCTACATAAAAGCTTATCTTTATTATGAATACAGAGTAAATATACGTATATAAGAATATATCCCATCCATTATATACGAATGTTATGTAATAACAAGTACGAGAATTTTGTTAGAGTATAAATTACCCGAGAAATCGGGTATTTTTAAGTTGTATTGGCTGGTATCCCTAAAATGATTGCAAAGAAGCTAAATCGAGAAGACATTCTAACACCTCTCGCAGCTTACCATAAACAATCTACGTAATTTGGGCGGATAATTTGTCAACAAATATTTTCTTGTACAATGTAAACAATGATGTTATTTCTATTGTAATCGTCAAATTTTACAAGATTTTGAGCGTAATGTAATTTTACCATGCTATTTTTACGTATTGCGTATACAGAAAAGTGAAAGATGTTCTACTTACGTGTGAAAGGTTATATTTTCATCACATTGTTCCGACCGGCTTTTACAGCCAAGCACGCAACAATTAACCATTTTCTTGGCACAGACGGAACACGAGATACCTTATCGTGCGTAAATTACTTTTAGGACACTATTTTATTCACAATAATATTAAATATTTCGGATTCGTATGCAGCCACGCGCGAGCATTGACAGCATTGTATGCCACAACTGTTGTGCCAAATAGAAAAAAAGTGGAACTATGACAAGGATAACGAATGATATATCTCTGTCTGTCACACTTATCGAGATTTGTATGCTACCAGCTCGCTCGCACGTGGTATTATTATTACCATAGCCTGTCCATACTAAATTATAGGTTCATGGACAGTACACAAAGACTAGCGCCCTCTCTGTATCGAGTTATAGACTTGTTTCACAGTCTTGGCACCACTCTAATGGGCGAGCTATGCTCTCGCTCCATTCTAATCGAACCACATGAGGTAGTTTCGGTTTCCTGTCGGGGGCTACAGACGAAGATGGTTTATTTTTCCATTATATTCTTTCTCTGTATCATATCGTTTAAATCAATGTTGTCTTTGAAAATTGAAATCGGCATTTCATCCTTACCACAAGATTTTTTATTTTTCATAGAGGAGACAATAAGTGTGATTTCCGTAGGTGCCACTGACCACCAGTTCATATCATTATAATATTTTTTGTCACTACTCTTCAACATTTCATATGCGGTGTTACTCTTGATTATGCCTAAATTTTTACCATGATCAAACTTATTAGAGAATATGTCAGCCACTTATGTTGAATCACTGATTACTCTGCTATCCACTTTAAGCTGTATGGCCCGTTTTTTTAACCTTATTTCTGCACTTATTAACCAGCTTCCAAATATATTTTATAGAATCAGTCGTTATTTTCAATTCAGTTTGAACTGCAAGCTTCCTAGCGTGTCTCATTACTTTTCTATAAAGTTGAATATATTTGTCTCGATATCTTACAACGGAACTATCACATTCAGACTTACTAATCGAGTTAAGGGCTCTTTTCATTTTATTTTCATATTTCTACTTTAATTCCTTTAGTAACCCAATTTAATTTTTCCCGCTTATTAAGGAAAATTTTCTTTTTTTTCTTACAAAAACATTGTTTGAATAGTTCTTTTAACTTCTCTAAAAAAATATTCACTAGCTTATACCAGTTAATTGATTGTAATACATCTCTAAATTTATTATTATTCTTTTTGTTAAAGAGTCTTTGCTCTGTGAGGATGTAATGTGGCGATTATTTTACATTTTTTACTTGAAGGAAGAAAAAGAATGATGAAGACATTAAGTAATTTAATATACAGGGCGTACCAAAAATGGGGTGTTACCCGATCAAGGGCATAACAGGTATCGTGTTCTGATAAGAAAAAACTAAAATAATGTTTTTTTGACGCGATTGTTTTGTATGGAGCAGGTCGCCCCAGTCGGCCACCGCTCTATACAATTGTAAAAAAAACACGTAAAAAAAAACTTTTTATTAGTTTTTAGCTACCTCCATCATTTGGAAGAGTGTAAGTTTGCCAGTGTCGGTTTTTGTTTCATTTTAATGGCAATTTAAGGTTATTTTTTGGAACATAATTATGGTTTCAAGTAAACAGTTGACTCATTAAGTTTTTGTTATAAAAATTAACGAACATGGTATTAATTCTTGCAATATTGACATTTATGCTACATACATTGTAATTTTTATCCTGTCGTGGAATAAATAAATGTAAATCTAAATCCTCTTGGTGATTATGCCTCTGCGTTTGTGGGCTAGATCTTGGAACCAGCGTAACCACGTAAATTGAAAGTCGAAACTCGCAATATCTCCTTCTCTGTCGCTTTAAGAAGCAAGTGCGACAGGGATAGAGACAGACGAATGAACGAAGCGTTTCATAGCAGCCGCTCTGGTATTACTGCGAATTTCGCGGCCTGTTCCGATGAGCTCCTCCACTCAAATATATTAGTCAACTCATGTTCTGTTTCCAGGCCCTCCTCGGGATGTTCTTCCTCCTCGATGAACAGAACAGCCCCGTGGTCGACAGCATCGGGTTCCTGCCCATCCTGTCCCTGGTTGTCTTCATTGTGACCTACTGCGTGGGCCTCGGGCCTCTCCCTTGGGCTGTCATGAGCGAACTGTTCCCCATCGAGGTGAAGGCCGTCGCCGCGCCTATCGCTACAGCGTTCTGCTGGGGGCTGTCTTTCTTGGTCACTAGGTGAGTTTAGATACCACGTCGGTGGCAAACAAGCGTACGGCCTGGTCACCGTAGCCTATGGACGTGTGGTATCGAGCGGCATATGTTCAGACTCCGTATCATGGTCGGCCTTATCACGCGATAAGTGACAAAATAGGAGCGTCGTCTCGTTCTATCGAACGGTGACGGACGCTCTATCTTTGCAGTTATCGTGTGATAAGGCCGACCATGATACGGGGTCAGGCCCCGTAGCATGGATGGCGTTATCACGCGATAAGTGACAGGATAGAGCTTCCGTCCCTGGCTGACACCGTTCGATAGAACGAGACGACGCGCCTATCCTGTCACTTATCGCGTGATAACGCCATCCATGCTACGGGGCCTGGTGGTGTGAGATAAATGAAACTGGAAATGTCCTTACTATATTTATTTATAATTACTGAAACTGTCTGCACAGTGATTGAACACTGAACTGACTCCTAATTATATTCACAAGGACACGGGACCAGGCGGGGCGAGTTGATACCTAGTTATGTATGATGTAATTTTGATGTATGTATGTAAATACTTTATTGTACACAAGACACAGGTAAAAATACAGGGTAACAAACTTAAATCGGTACAAAGGCGAACTTGTCCCTGTAAGGGAGTTATTCGTGTGTTCGCTATTCCGCTCAAATACCAACTGTCGACTGGGTCCGTTCCCGTGCTCCGTACAGTCAGCGTCATATAGTTAGTAGCAGCCAGAGTAGCCAAATATTTCGTAACACACTCTTATTCTTACAGTAATAAAGACGTGTACTGAAATATTTGGCTACCTTGGCTGCTACTAACTATATGACGCTGACTGTACATAGAATAGGCATGATGCCTCATGTTCAAATTGATAACGTAGTGCTAAATGGATAGTAAACCATCAAATTATCGTAATAAAGTATAAATTATAAAATATAATTCAAATCATAAAAAGATATGAACCTTGAAAGTTTAGAAAAAAATATGCATTTTTTTTATTGTCCAAGAGTAAATTAAAAGCTACCAATAGAATCCTTACGCTTTTCTAGAAACAAAATTGTATGACAACAATGTACTTAAACGCAGTATTTCGCGACCGACACAACAATTTACCTGATTTTCCATACTACGATTAGTACAAATGTACAAATGTGACGTCACACTTGTGTAGACGCACAGTATGAAGCGTTTCGCGCTGCCGCCAGCGAGGTCAATCTTTATCTAATTTTTTTAGGTATTTGTGTTCTTTAATTGTAGTTGCTCCCATACAAACATTTGTTCCTCTCCAAAAACTGGTTCGAATGATGTCACAAAAAAATCTTAGTCATCATCCCTATTGCCCTGGCCCCGTGTGAAGTTGGGTTAAAATTTCAACACCCCCTTTCTTCCCGTGGGTGTTGTAAAAGTCGACTAACGCCTTGGCGACGACTTTGGTCTTAAGCGACCTGCGGCAGCGGTTTTTCTAATTCATTGCGCGTGATCCCAACTAACCACAGTGCGTTGAGCGTCTCGACCGCGCAATGAACAGATAAAACGCTGCCGCAGGTCGCTTAAGACGAAAGTCGTGGCCAAGGCGTAAGGCTGGGTTGCACCAAACCGTCTGTTATCGTAAGCGGTGTTCGTTAAAATCTGAATGTATGGAAACTATGAAAAGTTTGACAAGTTTCTATGGAATGACATCTGCCGGCTCCATATTTGAGAATATAATAGAAATGAATTTATTGCCAGACAAAATAACCTCACATCACAATTTCGTTCTTAATTAGGAAACACAATATATAAAAAGCAACTTAATAAATACCAACTGAAACTAAAAATAACATGTACGTTAAGACTGGTGGTGCTGATAGTGGCCGCAAGTGGACACCACTCAG
Organism: Epinotia ramella; assembly: GCA_947578815.1. NCBI lineage: Eukaryota > Metazoa > Arthropoda > Insecta > Lepidoptera > Tortricidae > Epinotia > Epinotia ramella. The sequence goes on from OX388221.1 coordinate 4,183,894, forward strand.
CATATGCTCTGACAATGCCACAGCGCTGGTCTTCCGTGGAGCCCAGGGCTGTGAGGATGTTCCGAACAGCAAAAAGTGGCGAATTTAACGTTGATCGGTCGGTAATCGTAAGTTGGTGCAACTGGCCCTAGGGGACCAGGGTTGACGTGTGTTGGGCTAGCAACCTGTCACTGCGATATCACATTTTGTCAACCTTGTATACCCACATTTATGCCAAAACGACGGGGATAGTGCAATACCGCGTAACTAGCACTGGTAAATACTGCGTATCTACACAACACCCAACTTTACATGAGAAGCTTGAAACGTTGTATCTTTATTATTTTGAAAGATACTTTTTCTTTTTCTACACAGAAAATATTGAATCACGAGTTCTACAAGATAGTGACTTTAGTTTTATGAATTTTACGTTCGTCGCCGGGAAATCTTAATTTGGCTACATTTGTTAGATACGCGGTATTAAGGCGCCGTAGGTTCATGGTCTTCTCTCCCTCTCACTGAGCATAAGCGTGAGCGAGATGGAAGTGCGTGCTCGGGAGCGCGGATATCATGTTTTTTCATTATAATTTTTTGGCCGTTTAAATAAATAAAAAAGTAATCACTGAGTTCTGTCAAACATGATATTGCAGATTTTTTGTTACGAATATTTTAAGTGTATTTTAGACCTCTGTTCGTCATTTTTTTCTATCGAGCGAAAATTGCTAAGTCATGTTTCGAATCACTGATCTCGCTGCAGAAAAGCCTCAAGATTACTATTCATATTTTTTTGAAACCATATTGTTATAAACAGACGCATTATATTGTTTCAAAAACTCTGTTCGCTTAACTTCGCTGAACCTACGGCGCCTTAAACAATGCCAGTTACGCGGATTTGCCCTATGGGTGTTGTGTAGATACGCAGTATTTACCAGTGCTAGTTACGCGGTATTGCACTATCCCCGACGAAAAGTGGCGCTGGAACATAAGTTTCACGTGCTCTGCCTCTTGGGAATAAAGCCGTGAATGTATGTATGTATTGCCCTGGCCCAGTTTCTGAAGCGTCTTCTGTTTAGTACTACAAATGTGATCGTAATTCCAGATACTTCGGGCCGATCTCCGATGCCTTGGGCATGTACGTCGCCTTCTGGTTGTTCGGCGTCTGCTGCGTCGCCGCTTTCTTCTTCACTCTCTTCGTGGTGCCGGAGACCAAGGGCAAGAGTTTTGCAGAGATCCAGGCGATGCTCTCCGGGAAGTGAGTATAAATAGCATATTTTACTTCTTCTTCTGCTTATTTAAGAGCTAAGCTCTTGTCGGTCCCAAGCATGCATTAGGTTAACCTGTAAAAATAGTTGCTATATTGAAAAAAAAAAAAAAAAAAAAAAAAAAAAAAAAAGAATTCGCTATGAGAATTTTCAAGACATCGTTTTTTATCATCGGCATCACCAGAAATGTCGTTGGTGGTGATTCACCACCAACGACATTTCTTAACACAGATAGCTTCTTACTTGACTTTAATTACTTTCCTTTCAGGCCGTCGAAGGGAAAGGCGTAACCGCCCACATTTCTACAGCCATCGCCACAAGTCACCCACCGAAACGTGGCACCACCAAAAGCCAACTTATATTTGCGGCCCGCGAACTGACTAAACAGCGCAAATACGCTTTTAAACCTGTGACATTACCGCTAGTTCCTATTTCAACAGCAGCAAAGTTGACCTGGCAGCTCCACGACAGCTCTCCAAGTGCTTAGTTTCGTAAGATCGTATATTATTACGTCGTTGTAAAAGCTTCTTTGTTGCATTTGAATTAACGTTCATATTTAAGAGTTGGGTTAAGATGTTAATCTAAGTAGTAGTTAGCGGACTTTACGTATTAATATTTTATACTCTTTATAATCTTAGCAGTACAGTATAGTTCAATATAACCTGACCTGTGTTCTAAATGAAGTTTTTTGGCCAAGACAAGAAAGTAAAGGATTCCCTGGCAAGTGTTATATGTCTATTTGTCTAGTAATACAACTTTCCGATTCAAATATTGCATAATGTTAAGAATATTACCAATTCCGAACAATTAAATAATGTTTCCAGCGTGTTTAAGATTCAATTCCCATTGAAAAAATTAAAGAATTTATTTTAAGTGCCTGTACTGATTAGGTAGTAGGTACAAAATTAGGTCAGAAAATTGAAATGTGATATAAATAGAAAACATGAGTTAAAATCCTGACAAAAATATGTATTTATTACTATCATATTTTTATAGAGTTTAACAAATTTAAAAGATGAATTTACAACCATTTTTGGAAGGATTTTTAGTCATACGAGTAGAGAGTATAATATTGTTAAAATTAGATTTAAATTGACGGCTGGTGTCAACATTTGTATAAAATAATTATTAATTTAACCCGAATTGTATATTTTTGTAAGAATTGTATATTTTCCGACTTTTTGACTATGTCAAGCTGTTAATGTTATTTTGTTTACGAATAAAATAATTTTATAATTATGTTAACGTGGTTTTTTGTTCTACTTCAAAAAGAGAAACCCTGGAAGAAAGTCACCAAGTGTAAGTCAAACTCATGCATACAAACATACATAGATTCACGCCCTTTAGCACAGACACGCACAGATGTGAAAATAAAAAATTGACAAAATGTGATATCGCAGTGATAGGATGCTAGCCCATCGCCCACAACATACTTCAACCCTGCTCCCTTAGTCGACTCTAACGACAGCCACGGGAAGAAAGGGGTGGTGAAATTCTAATCCGACACCACACGGGGAAACTTATGCACCAACAAAAGAGGCAATATTAATACGAGTCTACCCGCTTAAGCGCTGCAGTACCTATCACTTTTTGTCGATCTTTTACAGAAATGTACAAAATACTTTTAAAAAAGTATTTAAATACAAAATGCAAATACTTTTCTAATTTAATATTTCAATTGCAAAATACAAAATACTATTGCTTTTTGTATTTAAATACTAAATACTAAAGAAGTATTTTCAAAATACTTTATTCAAATAGTTAAAATACTTTCAAACTTCGAAACAAAATCGAAGTCAATCTCGTTAAAAAGCGAAGCGTAACGTCATGTTTTATAGATAATAACAATAACGTTCATTTAGTTTTAACTGTCATTTTGCACATAGACTTTCAAAGTTGCAGCGCCTCTAGTGGCCATTTGCCGAATCGCTGACCCATTCACTTGAAAATTTGAGTGGTAAAGGTAACCTACTTTCGTAACTTAGCAGTAAAGAAGTATTTTATATTTGACAAATATAAAATACATTTCGAAAAGTATTTCAAATAAAATACAAAATACTTAAAAAATCAAACTTATTTTGTACTTGCATCTCTTCTCTACATATAATAAATGTGAAAGTTCGTTGAGGTTGTCAGTGAGACATAATAAGTAGAGCTTGAAGGAAACTTCGTCCGCGTGGAACTCTTTTATATCGCAGCTCCTTAAATACAAACTTGCGCCCCCTATTTCGCCCCCTTAGGCGATGATTCCCGGAATAAACACTATATGTATACCAAAATTCATTTTAATCCGTTTTTGCGTGATTGAGGTCCAAAGTTTAGCATCATAGCCTAGCGGCAGCTGCGAGTCGGAAACTCGGAAACGATAACGCAGGTTAAGCAAAGATGGCAGCGGTCAGTCTTTGGATGGGTGACCGCCTGATGTTTGAGTGGGTGGTTAATATTTAATATAAATGAGCGCTTCCGAGTTCGCTTCTTCGCAAACAGTCGAGTTGTTCACTCACTTGACAAAGGGGAGACAACTGTTACTCGCGTCCGGAGGAGCTACCTACCACAACCCTGCACGTGTCCCCTGGGTGGTACTGGTACTAAAGAGTGATAAACTTTAAAGGCCAAAAATAATATATGCCATACGATTAAATAGTTTATGAATTAGGTTTATTCACGATTTTCGCTACGGTGATAGAATTGTGCTGAAGTTTACCAACAAAGTGAAAATTTAATTGATAAAATAAGTATAAAGTCAAGGATAATCCTACTAATATTATAAATGCGAAAGTTTGGATGGTTGGATGTTTGGATGTTTAGATGTTTAGATATTTGGATGTTTGTTACTCAATGACTCTTAAACGGCTCAACCGATTTAGATGAGTTTTTACACGAGATAGTGTATAGCCATAGCCTGGATTAAAATATAAGATTAACAAAAATAACATAGCAAACCGTATTAAATGAGTTTTATTTGATTCTAAAATTATAAAAGGAAAACTAATGTAAAACTGTAAATGGTTCTAAGTATAATGCCATACAATATTTCCGTAACTTCGCAAACAGAACATTTTATCAGTTCATATTTTAATTAAGTTTGGCCCATGTTGGGGTCATGTTGGAGAAACTCAGCATAAATTAAAAACAAATCCAAAACCGTCGATATTGTTATAAATGCTAAAGCTTTGTTTTTTTCGGGGACCGAGTTTTTCTCGGCTGTAATACTATGAAAAATTGATTTCTATTCAAAATTAAACAAAAAACCAATAACTGATCGTTTACCAAAAAAAAACGAAATAAATTGATAGAAAGAAAACAAAAAAACCTCAAGGCTGGGGCTCTAACTCGCAGCCATCAACAAACCAACCATTGGGTAACCATTGGTCGTCATCGAAGAGTAAGCCTGCCTTTTGCGAGAGAATACGGAAAAAACTAATTTTCTCGAAAATAAGACGAAGCAAGATCGGTCTTTCGGCCCCGTAAACCCCTGTTGCACATTTTACAAATATATATAAACAATTTTCATCCCGTGTTTTTTCACGTTTTATTTATATTTTTCTGAAAGTTTGAATAGGGTTCTTTTTAATTCCTAGTCAAGTATATGCTTGCCAATTCAAGTATTTAGCTCATAGATTCAAGGGGTTCCCATACAAACTTTAACCCCATTTTTTAACCCTTTTGCATCCTTATCTTTATAATTTTTATAGCCTACTGCGTAGCCGAAGATCCATTGAACGTTTTAGTGAAAGTTGCATATTAATCCATTCGATAGTTTCCCCATGATACCCGGAGAAAAACAGACAAACAGAAAACATAACACTCCTTTTCGTTGGGCTGTCGTAAGATGGCGCTGTTGCGTAAAGTAAAGACGATTTTATCCAAATATTCTCAAATTTGGCCTGTGGGTGACCGAACTCCATCAAACTTTTTTATACGTTTAATATACCATACGCAAAATAGGCGCTATTATGACGTCGAGTTGCGGAAACCAAGCCCGCGTACACCTATATACGTTTAATATGGCTTGTTGGAGTTCAGACGCCGACAAAAATCTGGAGATGAAATGAAATCTAAATGCGTGGAAATTGGTGAAGTTCTGCATCGCGCTATTGAAGTTTTTAATGTATGTTGTATAAATACAATTTCCTTCAAGCTCTACTTATTATGTCTCACTGACAACCTCAACGAAGTTTCACATTTATAATATGTAGAGATAATAAGGTTTTTTTTTACAATAAAAACCTAACTTAGGGTGCTGCCGACAGCGGGGCGGGGCCTAAGGTGCCGGTGGTCAGGGCGACAGAGAGAGGGCATATTCAGGCTATGGCTTTAGCCAGATATATATAAGGTATCACTGTATCAGCCTTCTGTATCTGTTCCTTCAGAGGGAAGAATACCTCGTACTCGTACATACAAAAAGAGAAAATGTTTTTCCACTTATTGACACAATGAAAGACTATACCTAAGGTTTATAAATTTTCCTTTTTCCAAAATTTGCTATAAATTCAAACTTATAGGCACGTAATTATTTTAAAGGCGTAAAAATAAGCATCTTTTACTCTTGAAACTTTTTCTCTCAGATCGATATTTACTGAGATATTTGGGTTCAAAGATCAGTTATTTAAAGGTGGCAAAACCGAGTGGATAGGTTAGTTATTTATTTTTATAAAAGAGCGGAAAAAAACTTCTTTAGAAAAAAATCCAGTAAAAGATGCTTATTTTGACGTGTTCTGTACATAACAATCATTCAAAATAGGTGTTATAATGACACCACTTTGGCAAAAAAATTACCAAGTGCTGAAGTTAGAAAACTGTGGAACGCTATACTTCGGCCATTTTTAAATTCCGAGAAAAGTTTTTCGAATGAAAGATGCTTATTTTAACGTACGTAACAATCATTTTAAATATGTGTTTTAATGACACCACTTTGGTAAAAAGAGTACCAAGTGCTAAGTTCGAAAACTTTAAAACGCTATACTTCGGTCATTTTTGAATTAAGAGAAAAGTTTTTCAAGTAAAAGATGCTTATTTTGACGTGTTATATACGTAACAATAATTTTAAACAGGGTTTATAATGACACCACTTGGCAAAAAATTACTTGGTGCCAATTGGTGCTGAAATGTCCCTGAAATGCAATGGGCGTAATGCATTACATTTGTAATCGTATTACATGTAATGCAATTACGTGTAATGCATTAGTTGTAACTGCATTACTAATTTGTAATGCAATTACAAATGTAATGCATTACGCCCCAACACTGGTACACGAACACTTATGCAGTCTCTCCTGTCAATTGATAAAAAGTTTGTATTAAATCTCAACCACGTGGTTGAGTATGTCCCCTACTATCTTTTATATGACCACCTCCCAAACGTGAAGTGCCTTCTTTTGCAACAAACAAGGACAATTCTGCAATAAATTACTACACCTAGTTCATAAGGTATTTATGCAGGGCTCAAAGGCTCAAAAATATCTGAACAGCCGATAAGTCGTGCTCCCACGTTTCTGGGAACTTTGTAGTGCATGTATTTATAAACTAGACTAAACAGAAAATCACGTGATAAGCTTTTCTGACATCTGCTACTTCTACTACTACTACTACTCTAGTGTCTGTACATGTTGGCAATGTGAATACTTGTTTGGTACACACTTGTCCTGTGAGCGGGTAAGTCTATAAAAATAAATAGCAGAATAACCCTGGTACTGATAAAATCAATGACATTGAACCTCTCCCACTTCCTGCATATATAATGCAAGCACACTTGATCATTGATTACTGATCTTGCAGCGATGCTGTTGGCTATTCTGTTAAGGTACCTATAAATGTTTTTTTTATTTCTATTTAAAATTACTGGGGGGAAGGGGTTGTTTGGAAAACGGGCTAGCAACCTGTCGATAGTTAAACTTCATGTGCGTTGCCTACTTATAACCCATCTATTTCTGTGTTTATTTAGAGTCTGGCTACTAAAAGATAAGCCTAACATTTATTTAAAACTTTTTATATGGCAACAGTAATAAGTATCATGTGTGTAACGTCTTAAATTAGTGTGATGAGATCCTAGTCTTGATACTTGATATGCCAATTAAGAAAGTTCCATAAAAAAATCGGTGGTTTGGTTTTTTTAAGGGATTATAAAGAGTAAAATGTAAAAAGTTCATTTATATTGGAGAGTGCTTTTGATTATTCTTCTTAAATATAAAGAAGAATGAAGTTAAGTATTTTTAACCCCATCTAAAAAAAGAGGAGGTTCTTAATTCGGTTGTACATATACGGTTTTTTTTTATTAACATATTTTTTTAAAATGTTTGTTACCTCAAAACTCCGTCACTTATGAGCCGATTCGTACATTTTTTTTTGTGTGTAAGTATATGCTTCCAGATTGGTCCCATTCTTTTCAAAAATCCAGTTGGATCATGGGGATCCATGAGGAATTGAGGGAACGCCTCAAAAATATTAGACGCGCATGTAGTAATTTCGGTATTTTAAGTCCTGTCCTAAATTATAAGTCCTGTATTTATAACAAATCACAAATGTGGTGAAGTGAAACTGATGATGAAGACCACAGATGTCTCCTGCAACTTCCCAATGATGTACCTAAAACAATATAATTAACAACTTAGAAAAGTTGAAAAACCCCCGACATTTTCATTTCAAAGTCCAATATCTCAAAAACGGCTATACAGATTTTCATGAAACATGGCTAAGAACACTCGGGATAAAATTATCTATGACACAAAAAAAACTGCATTCAAATCTGTCCATCCGTTTGGGAGCTACGATACCACAGACAGATAGACAGATACACAGACACACTGATACACAGATACACAGACACGTTAAACTTATAACACCCCTCTCTTTGCGTCGGCGGTTAAAAAGAAGGTCACAGATTCTGATATGATTCCGTGGAAATCTAACTAATGAAGTGCCAAAGGTAGAATCACCTTTCTTGATGAATCGACGGAACTCCTCAAATATTATCGGCCGAAATACAGCGATTTGATATTTTTCTGTAAAAACCAATGTTCATGTGGTAAAGTGGAAAGGAAATGTGGAAATGTTCATGTGGTGTCGCGGAGTAGTGAATTGAAGTCGGTTAAATCTTCACTTTTTTTTTTTTTTTTGTATCGAAGATAAATAATAATTGTGCATCGTTATTATTTCATCTTATTAAATTTGCCGCAATTTTATAGGATCATCTTTCATTAGCCAGACTCTATTAAAGTACCAAATGAGAGTTTCGAGAATAACGCATTCTGTTAACCCTGTCGCCAGCTGGCAGACTGTGGCAAAAGGTGTTTTTGTCAGTGGCTTTCCCACCAATCAAATTGATGATGATTAAACATGATTGCTGGATTTTGTATTTTTTTTAATTGTAAAATGACAATTGAGTCAACCTAATGCTCTTTCAAAAAGTTGGTCTCGGGTTACATCGTTGAAACATCATAACTTATTTTTTAACCGTTTTGCAGCGTACTAGCGATAGGCAGCGATGCCGCATCAGTTAAGGAGGAGAGGAGGTTCCCTGAGGACTTCCTCTTTGGCGTGGCCACAGCCTCCTACCAGATCGAGGGAGGTTGGAATGAGGATGGTAAGAACTTAATTTAGAAACCCAGAATTATTGACATCTGCTCATAGTTACCACGCACACGCAGGCATGTTTCCCCGCTAGGGACTGTACTGTGGAGTACAAGACGAATATGTGACCACCAGGTATAGTACATATTCCTTTTTTGTAGCCCTTTGTTTAGCGATTTGATCGCTGTTTATTCCACGGAAATATAAATTATGGTTTACATGATATTCTTATGTTTAACCATACTATTGACAAATTTAAAAATGAAGATTAAATTCCCACCGACGGTGCGTGTAACAGTTCAAATTTTCTTCGAATCTAAATAAGCACCCTCATAAACTTGGTCGTCAATAATATTATATAGATGCCCAAAGTATCCTTTTAGAGGGCGCTCCCTATGCGAGCCCCAGGTCCGAAGGCCCTAGGGCGAGCCCGACGGACACTCACTATCCTTAGGTGTCGCGCAAGCGAGACCTGAGGCCAAAGTGCCGAAGATGAGCGGCGAGGTAATCGAGCCCTCACGGACACTTACTATCCCGTAGGTGAGTGGCGAGACAAGCGAGGCCAAAGGCCGTGCTTTTCGTTGGAATGAAAAGAAAGAAAGAAAAAATATTTATTCAAGACGCTACTTAGACTAAGACATGGAAAATAAATATTTTTGCTTAAAACTATCGCGAAATGTTAATCTAACAAAAGCGTCAGAGAAAAGGACTCCACTCAGCCTAATGACAAGGTACCATGATATTACAGAAAGTCACGGGAGTTATCTACATAAAAAAAATTGGTGCCTATTATATACTCAATTCTTCGTGGAATGCCGTCTTGTCCAAATTTTAAACCGACATCCCTTGACCTTGGTGAACTATGATAATTCGAGATAAGTATTCAACTCAACCTATCAAATAACTTTAGATGACCTCGGATTCATAGCCAATATAGGAAGGCAGAGATCAAGGTTGCTGGTTTTTAATATCAACAGCGACGTCATCAGTGGCTGAAGTTCGAATATAATTAGGTCTCTAATGTCTAACAAGTTACTATCGGTGGAGGTATCTGAGTTTTGGTTAATATTATATAGTCTTTGGCCAAGCACTATTCTACATCCCGTGTTTTTTCACGTTTGATCTATATTTTGCTAAAAGTTTGAATCGAGTTCTTTTTACTTTCTAGTCAAGTATAATATATGCTTGCCAATTTTAAATGCAATGCTCATAGATTTAAGGAGTTCCCATACAAAGTTCAACCCCATTTTTTAACCCCTTTGCATCCTTATCTTTATAATTTGTATAGCCTATGTTCTATTCTGATATATAATGTACATAACTAACTCTCAAGTTTCAATATCAGTAAACTAAAGAGGCCAATAAGTTGTTATTTGATTAGGTAATCTAGATGAAAACACTCTGTAGGTACCTTAGGTCACTACGAAAGTTTTGAGATACAAAAAAAGTATAAAAGTTATTTTTTATTTATTATTTCAGTTTCTCAAAGTATTCTCCATCAGCTTCTATGCATTGATTCATCCGCTTAAACCATAGCATTCCCGGTACTCCTCTTTAGTGACGTCTTGCAAGTAGGCATTCCGTGCATCCTCAGGACTGTTATATGGCGTGTCACGAAGTCCAAGTTTGATTTTCGGAAAGAGGAAGAAATCGCAAGGAGCTAAATCGGGGCTATACGGAGGATGACACAATTCTTCAATCTCAGTACTCTTCAAAAAATTTTTTGTGACAATGGCCTTGTGCGGCGACGCATTGTCATGATGCAAAAAGAGCCCCCTCAAACCAGTTTTAGGTCGTTTTGTTTTAAATTATTAAATACAGTAGGTAAACACACTTCAATATACCACTTAGCATTCACAGTTTTTTGGTCGTCTAAGGAAATTGTGGCCACATGACCACTTGCAGAAAAAAATGTGGCCACCATTTTTTTCCCAACACTTCGCCCGCGTTTCACCTTCGTTGGAGGTTCATCATCGGGAAACACCCAAATTGTCGATTGCCGTTTAGTCGGTGGAAAATATGGGAAAATTAACTATCGTCTCCTGTAATAATGTTAAAAATTTACCGTCCTTCTCCCTGATCAAATTTTCTGAGCATATCTTTGCACCATGTCACGCGAGCTTCTTTTTGTTCTGCAGTCAGCGAGTGAGGCACCCATCGTGAACATAATTTCCTGACTCCAAGCCGGTTGTGTAAAATTTCATTAATAGCTTGCAATGAAATCTTCATGACCTCTTCTATTTGTTTATAAGTCACTTTTGGGTCTTCCTTAATAATTTTTTTCACAGCTAGGACGTTTTCTTCTGTAACTGAAGTCGCGGGCCGGCCACTTCTTTCATTATCATTTAAGGAGAAAATCCCTTGTTTAAATTGAGCAAACCATCTGAAAACTGTTGCACGCGATGGTGCATAGTCCCCAAACGCCGAAACTAATCGCTTTCTGCACTCACATTCATTTAATCCAAATTTATAATCGTACATAATCATCGCACGAAAATGTTCTCGCTTAAAATCCATAGTTAACGGTAAAAGCCCGCGGAATTGAAACCAAAAACAACCGTATTTTTTATATTTTTAAATATTTGATCAACTGGTTTTTTATGTTCGAATTACAAATAATTTATCTTTAAAAAAAGGTTCAATCTAGTTGCGTTCTTTTTATAAATTTTGAATATCTCAAAACTTTCCACTTATCTAACTTGACGTCAGTCATCGACACCATGGTTTCGCTCCCTGCATATAGGTTACTGTAAATGTGAATGTCTGTGGTCTAGCTATGGTTTATCCTATTCACAACATTATTACATTAATCCGAAATTTAGAGCGCAATAAATACATTAATTTTGTTTGCAATGTTAACATTACATGATAAAAATCCTTAAAATTGCAAAGGATTAGAAAAACAGAATAGAGGATTGTGCAACCCTAGCACACTTGCCCATACCTTTACTCCACCCTACAGTTACTAAAACCAACTAAATAACTGGACTCGCTTTCATGTTTAAGGCAAGGGTGAAAACATCTGGGACCACATGACCCACACCAAGCCGCACGTGATTGTAGACCAGAGCAACGGCGACGTGGCGGCAGACTCGTACCATAAGTACCAGCGCGATGTGGAAATGATGCGCGAGCTCGGGCTCGACGCGTACCGGTTCTCGCTCTCCTGGGCGCGTCTGCTGCCCTCCGGCTTCTCCAACCACGTCAACCCTGCCGGCGTCCAGTTCTACAACAACTACATCGACGAGATGCTCAAGTACAACATCAAACCTCTAGTCACGCTCTACCACTGGGACTTGCCGCAGAAACTGCAAGAGCTTGGAGGATTCGTGAATCCTCTCTTCTCTGAATGGTTTGAGGATTACGCGAGAACCGTCTACTCCTTGTTTGGAGATAGAGTTAAGGATTGGATCACATTTAATGAGCCGAGAGAGATCTGCTATGAGGGCTATGGTTCAACCACGAAGGCTCCTCAACTGAACGCGACTGGTATAGGTGAATATCTGTGCGCGAAACACTTAGTGATTGCTCATGCGAGGGCGTACCACGCGTATAACGACGACTTCAAGCCCAGCCAGGGTGGGCAGTGCGGTATCACGATAAGCACCAACTATTTCCCTCCGTTAACTGACTCTGAGGAAGATAAGGCGGCTGCGGAACTTTATCAACAAATGGACGTAAGTTTACGACTTGTCTTAATACTAGTATTAGATTAAGTCAGCAGCTCTGTAGATGAAGTGCCTGAAATAACCTGAGCAAGATTTTATTCTTAAGAAGTACCTACTTCTTAAAAATACACCTGTGTGGCCCGGCCCAACTTTGCTCTTCTTTACGCAGCTTTAAATTGCTGCTGATGTCAATTTTTTTGAGTTGGTGACCCTGTCTGAAGCTTTGTCTAATAAGTTGGTTTTTTCAGTGGGGAATATACGCTGAGCCCATTTTCTCCCAGCATGGCGGCTTCCCAAAAGAGTTGTCCGAACGCGTCGCCGCTAAAAGCAAAGAGCAGGGTTACCCCAGATCTCGAATGCCAGAATTCACTGATGAAGAGATAGCCTTCGTCAGAGGAGCTTCAGATTTCTACGGAGTAAACCACTACACTTCTTCATTGGTATCAGCTAGTGACTATAAAGATGTGTATCCTGTGCCTGGGATGAGGGATGATGTGGATGCAGGCACGTTTGTGCCAGAAGATTGGCCGAAATCAGCATCTTCCTGGTTATATGTGAGTAAATGGTTTTTATATACAGTACCTTTAGAGCCAAAACTCGGCCTATATCTACCCATTCACATTTTGGCGGAAACTGAAACTTGTTTACTTATCGCTTAGTTACTTAGTGCTGGATTCCTCGATGACCTGGAATACCCTTATCGCAAGTGGGGTATCTTCGAGTGCTGTACACAGATAACAATTTATACATTCGATATCAGCATCAATATAGTGTCATTTAATTTGTATAATCTTGACATCCCTATATACCTACCTACACGATTTCAGTGTAAGCATATCTTGAAAGATAAGTTTCAAGTGTGTTTTCGTGGTCAAGGGTGTAGTTATCTAAACAAGATCCATGTAGAACTGTAACTCTTATTTTAATAGCAGACAAGCATACGGTCTGTCTGAAGGTAAGCAAACGTCGTAGCCTATGGACGCTTTCGACTCCAGAGTTAGTGAAAGTAGTAACACAACGCACTAATTTAAATTCAACGTCATGTTTGGACCTCGACCTCCATATTAAAAGCCGCATGTCTTACCGCTCGGCTACGTCGCTCACGTTTTATTTTCACCAACGAAAACAATTATACGCCCATTTTCCAGCTAGCGCCACGCAGCTTATACAACGTCCTAACCCACCTGCACAACAAATACAACGCGCCCGTGTTGTACGTGACCGAGAACGGGTGGTCCAGCTCTGGGGGTCTGGTGGACGACGACCGCGTGCGGTACTACCGCGCCGCGCTGGAAGACGTGCTGGACGTGCTGGAAGAAGGTGTTCAGCTGCGGGGTTACATGGCCTGGAGCCTTATGGATAATTTTGAGTGGATGGAGGGGTATAGGTAAGTAATGTCGCTTTTATGTAATGACTGAGGTGCCCCCTCATGGGCCACCATTACCTTACTCTTGATTATCTCAGGTGATTGACCTTTGGCCCGTTTTTCGAAGCTACCAGTTACAACAATTTAGCAGGCCTAAACTGGTAATTCTGAGGTGCTTGGCCAATAACGACTGGCCATTTGACCTGTGTTGCCACTTAAGAGTTGTAAAACTGTAAGTTGTAGTTTCGTGGAACTGGCAATAGCTATTTGATAAAGTGAGATAAGTAGGAAGCAGCTCGTTTGGAGGGTGTGTACCTACGCGATTTCAAAGACACCTTGAATCATTTATAATGCTGCCCGCACACGACATTCCGAGCGCTGCACGTGTGGTACCGTGGGGCACTCTCAACACTTAAGCGCGCGGTTGTTTTATGCGATAAACGCTGCGTTTCTAAAGATACCTTGTGTATGATCGCTGTGGTAATCACAAGTATCTACGGAATCGCAGCGTTTATCGCAAAAAACTAGCGCGTGCTTTACGCCGTGCCGTTTAACGTTAAATATGGCATCGGCAGCTGTCATCTCATAAGAGAACTGTCAAGCTTGCCATACAATATGATTTTAAAGCACGTTACTTACGATTACCTATTTCGGAAACAACCCATCCTTAATAGTCGTTCGTCGGGAAAGAAAAGTACAGTCGTCATTCAAAATCATAATCACTTATTTATTCTACAAAATGTATTTTATTGACGACTGGTTGACAGCCTAATTGTTGGTAGTGTCCCCTACCTACGAAGCTAGAGGTCCCGGGTTGGAATCACGGTAAGGGAATTTATATGTGTGATGAGCGCGAAGATTTGTTCCTTATTCATGGCTGTTTTCTATATATTTAAATATTTATTTATCTATAGTAGTATGTTTATCGTCGTCTAGTAGTCATAGTACAAGCTTTGCTTAGTTTGGGACTAGGTCGATTTGTGTAAGATTGTACGCAAATATTTATTTATTTATTATTATTTATTCAGCAAATAGGCCACAACGGCACTTTTACATGTCCAACGATAATTTACAATGAAAATAAAAATCTCACTAGTATAAGGTAAGCGTCCAAATACAATTAATAAACACTCTGTCTCAGAGATGTATTCATTACTTGTCCCATTTTTGATTCAAAATTATTTTTCCCAGCGAACTTTTCGGTCTGTACGAGGTAGACTTCACTTCGCCGGAGCTGACCCGAACAGCGCGAAAATCCGCCCTAGTCTACAAACACATCATCGCGAACAGACTCATCGACCACGACTACTCTCCCGACAGTTTGGACATCACCATCGACGACGGAAAATAATCTGGACAAAGGCATCTATAGTTACCAAGAGTATTAAAAGGAAAAGTCTGTGAGATTTTAGCTTTGTATATGACTATATTTCTGACTAATAAATTGACCACTGACATCCTCAAAAAAATTGTAATGTAAACCCTTTGACATGTGATACCTAAAATTATGAATAAATGAGTATGAGTATATAATGGTCGTCTCTTTAACCAATGTGTCCTGCCTACCATGACTTACGGTGCCGAAACATGGACGCTAACAAGTGAGGCTGTGCACAAAATACGAGTAGCACAGAGAGCCATGGAGCGTGCCATGCTCGGTGTTAAACTACAAGAGCGAGTGAGGAATGTCGAGATCCGACGTCGCACTAAGGTGCGCGACGTTGGAGATACCATTACCAAAATCAAGTGGAGTTGGGCAGGACACCTTGCCAGGCAGAATGATGGGAGATGGACCATTTTTGTGTCAGATTGGTGGCCACTTCTAGGTAGAAGGAGCGTCGGCCGTCCACCAGCTCGATGGGTGGACGATATTAGGAAGATCGCGGGTCCCTTCTGTATAAGATTAGCTCAGGATAGGGACGGGTGGCGTACTCGAAGAGAGGCCTATTTTCAGCAGTGGGCGATGATATAATGGGTAAACTCCGGACAGCTTTTCGTTTTTTCGCCCGTGTAAAGAGTGGAGTTTCTGGATGGACTTAGCCGCGGGTTTTTCTGCATTAATTTAAAACGCGAGCTAAACATAAATAAATTAAGTAAGATTATTCTAACATTAAATGTATCAATTACCACATTCTCCTCTGGGTCTTCTTCATAATTAAACAATTTTCCAATATTGAAAGAATGATTGGGTTTCCATTAGGTAATAATATTTGAGGTATTCTGAATATCACCCCTTAGATTAAGTTAAAGATAGTGTCGAAAAAAGAAACACGGGACGTATTTTCCATATACGTATGTAACAGAACGAAAGGCAAAGAAAGAGACCCATTAATGTTTAGACCATAAATGTGATTGTGGTGCCTGGCTTATGTTTTAGCACATTTTTATGGTAGTGAAAAAAATAAACAAAAATAACCATTATTTTATAACCTCCTGTATTTCCAATCTAATCAATGACAAGTAATAAAATTACATAAATGTCATAAATGTCAGCTGATAATGTTATATTTTGCAAAGCCCAATTGGCATACACAACCCGTTTGTTATAATCGTCTGGTTGTAACGCATGGACCTTTTTAGTAGAGAAAGGGTGTTGTCGATTGCGTTTTAGTATTCGATGGACGGCGGTGTCGCATTACTAAAATTCGTCCTGCACATCTCGTACAAGAACCCGGTTGGTTGTAAAAATAGTCCAATACCTGCTCTTCCTCTCTCACGTGAGGTTGTTGAGGCCCTCCTCGGTTAATCGGCACCGGCGGGTTGTTATTTCGTTGACGTAGACGGATAATCGCTTTGACGATCACACGGGCGTTGCTGGGTTGCCTTCGTGCCTCTCCGGGTACAGACGAAGAGCGGCATTCCCGTTATTCCTAAACTCTCCGTAAACAAGGATCATATCCACAAGTTCCTCCGCAGATAAGTTCAAAGGCATTATCAGTATTTTTAACTTAATTTTCTATCTAGATTTTATCTGACACACGAACGTCAAACCTCGACTTGAAGTTGAAAGTAAAGTCCAATAATGTGATTTCACCTGACCTCTTTCAAAATAACAATAAGAAGGTGACAAACAAGTGACAAATCTAAAATGTCAAAGTGAACTATAATGTCATGCAAAAATCCTGTAGGTAATAATAACATCAATAGATGGTTATTTTCGTCCGATTAACGTCCGTAAATGATTATTTCTCAAACATGCTCGGAAATGTACGCGTTAATATCACGAAATGAAGACGTGAAGTTTCTCGTTTATGGCTCCCTACATTACTTCTTGGCCTTAGGCCAAGAAGTAATGTATGAAAACCCTAAGTAAAACCATTATTGTCCGCTACTCTAACTTTTTAAATTTGCTTACTAATATTAAACTGACAAAGGAAAATGTACATACTGCCAACCATCACTAGACAATGTAAGCATACTTGCTACATAAAAAAAAAAAAAATATCTATGGTACTATACTTTATGTGCGGTTAAACATGGTGCTCGAACGGCTTGTTCAAATGGCATGTTTAAAAAATAAAAAAGGCGCAAATTACCTATTATTGAATTGATTACCTAGTATTTATTTTAATTTTAATATTTCCTCACATCGTTTGAGAAAAGTACTATACAATCCTCGGCCGGAGCAGGGATTGCTGGACTCGTTGTATTCGGCCTCGTCTACGACTCGGCCGTCTACCCCAATCTCGTCCAGCAATCCCTTGCTTCACGGCCTCTGCAGTAATCTACTATTACAGAAAGTGGTTATTCTTTCGTACTGTAGACATGTGGTAGCGCGGTCATAGTTGAAATTGCAGTAATCTGATATGTTTTTTTTTTTTTTTTATATATCACGTCGGTGGCAAACAAGCTTACGGCCCACCCGGCCCACCTGATGGCAAGTGGTCTTGTATAGGTATACTAACTTACCTACCTACTTCAGAAAATAAATTATTGTCTTGAATTGAATTTGACACACTTAAAGCGCTACGTACCGTACACATGAAACCCTGCCATGAATGTAAAAAACTGGTAACAAACCGGCCAAAATTGAAAACTTATGATGAGACAGAATTGCCGACCGCTGGGACAGACCCCTAGCTGTAATAATGGGCTGTTTAAGGTCAAAAATTATAATATCCATTCGCGGGACTTCAGATCTGCAAATCATTTTTTCAATACATTTGCTCGTAACGTACCTCTTATTATGTCGCTTTTAGGCTCATAATCCTGGGTATTAAACACGCATGTTTTATAATATAACATTACGACATATATCCCGATTAAGTCACGTTGGCACCTTGCAACAAGATGTATGCATGAACACGGTGCATTCTCAAATTAGTTGTACAGAATGTACAGCTTTTTTTTTAATTCTCGGAAAATGGATTCTTACTCGACTAAACAAATTAAATATTTTTTGTTAATTAATTGACTATTTCTTTTTGGATATGATATAGACACGTTTAATTTTGTACAACTATTCACTTTTGATAACATTTTACATGAATTTATAAAGATAACATTTTCAAAGAAAATATTTATTTTATTTTGTATTGGCTGTTTAGAGATTTCATCCAAGTCTGGCTTAAGAGTCCGCAGCAAGCTCGATTCTTCATACAAACGTAGTTACGTCCTTACTTTAATATAACATGTCACATTATCATGAAATTCTCTAAATATAATGAGGTAAGATATATCTAGGGCTAAAACTAGTTTATGACTCTTAAAATGTTAATAGAAAGAAAATAGAGCGAGTACAAGTTTTGCATTTTCAGATCCCAGAAAGTTGTTCAGTTCGGCGGCCTACTACGACCAAAATATAGTTTAGATTGAAGTCAAAACCTATTTCCGGTGTCGATTAAACTATGCAGTTTGAAAAGAAAAAAGATTTATCAAAATTAATTTTGTAGTTTTAAAATGAGAGCGTAACTACGAAAACCTTAAAATAAATTACAAAAATTTGATGCGAAACTGCAGCGAATTACTCTAGCGCGGGGAACGGTCCGGGGGGGGGGGGGGCGGCGGTACGCACCGCCCTTATCATAGCTACTCCTTGCCGTGCGCTTAGTTTAGTGACAATAGTGACCCATTTGCTGTGCGCGGGAGCGGCGTATTGTTTTGGTGAATTATCTTCCTACGATAATCGCGGTCAATTCACAACTTGGACTGATAAAACGGATTTGATTTTTCTTGGTGATACTGGTGGTGTGTGTGATCATACTGATCATACTGATCGACGATCTGTGGCTTTCTTATGGACTTTGCATTATGTTACAAAAATGGATAAACCGGGTAAGTACCTACTTATATGCATTTTAGTCAAGTTCCAAGTATACAAATAAATTATATACATGTAATATGTACATATTATATTAATGTATATGAGTACCTAGTCATTAATCCTTAGTTGACGTGTTATTTAATTTATTTGGTAGGTAAACAAAATTTTAATCTCACAGTAGGTACTCATTCGGCATTAAATAGGTAGGTACCTACGTAAATATCACTTGGGTACGTCAAATCATTCTGGATATGGCTTTGGTGATATATGTATAGTTTGATTCATTTATATAGCCAAAACAAAATACTTACTTAGTTAAAAAAAAATAATACGCTATAAATTTAAATAAGACGAGGATGAACGAACGGACTTTATACGAAAACTACCTATCACACATTATTGCTTAGAAATTTTAATTAGTTTACCTAAGTAGGTATGTAAGTTATAGTATAGTATCCTAAAGTATATAGGATAGGTTTTTTCGTCACTCTCTATAGTAATCTACGTACTTCTATATATCATAATTATATATAGAAATTGGCACTTACCTACCCTTCCACTTTTTTGATCGAGTGACCTGACAATAACAATACTAGGTACTCTAGGTAGGTATCTAAATAAAAAAATGACGACGCGACAATAGCAGTTGTTTCTCGGTGCTACTTGAACCTTGGTTGTAGGTATTTATTATTTATGTATGTACTAGGTTCTTACAATATTATGTGCTCAGGTTGGCGCTTGTCCAATTTGTAGATATAAGATGTACAAGGTACATAGGTACATATATTTTTCAACTAAAACTATAAGGGGGCAAACAAGCATACGGTCCACCTGATGGTAAGCGATCACGGGAGCGTATAGTCGTTTATAATTACCTATAGTTATTTTTTTTCTAGAAGCGAAAAGGTGTTCAAAGACAAAATTATGGCTATCGGCTCGAAGGAAGAAAAGAGGACCGGCTCGTCGTCAAAAAGAAAATATAAATCCTAATAGGTAAGTTATAATAAGGCTACAAATTCATATTTCATTTATTTATGGACCAACTAGGATCATTGTTGTAAGTAGGTACTTTTTACCAAAAATAAAAACAATAATGTATGATCTTTTTTATTTCCTTCAATACACCAAATCTTCAATGTGAATAAATATTTATAGGGTAGGTTCCTAGGAAAAAAGATCTGGATTCTAATTAGTGCGTATTTTTATTACACACAACCGAACATAGAACCTGCTTTTTTGAAGTCTGTAAAAATGACGAAGTTATGGCGCGTAGATAATCCGCGTGACTTCACAAACGTATGAACCGTGACGTTACGCGCACTTATAACTTCGACATTTTTTGTTTAGTGACCAAAAGAAAAAAATACGTGTCTAATATTTTTGATCATCTATAATACGGATTTTAGAGTTACTTATTTAAAAATAGTTTAAGTACTATCACTGTAATAAGCTTGTTTTGGGAAAAAGACTGACTGTTAAGTTTCTTGCGGCGTTTCTTCTTGACAGTGGTCTCTGCAGAAGCGCTGGCAGGGCTTGACTTATAAAAGTGCCCTTGGCGGCCTACTTGCAGAATAAATATTCATTTATTTCATTTATAACAAAAATAGTGGTAGTGGTATCTGAAAATCTGCTATGCAATTATGGCACTAGGTTGTTAAAATGACAAAACTTGGTATATTGTATGTTATACTTATGTTACTAGTTACTACTACTTTTGTTGGCACATCAAAACTTGTAGCCTGTACTCTACATTTACGTTTTTAGTAGGTTAAATAATCAGTTAAAATTTGCCTAGCCGCACTTACGCACTGTATAAACTGTATTGTTATCTCGCTATGGAGATGTTCTACTGTTATATTTTATTTACCGCAATAATTTCGCCGTTGTATGAAGATATTTTACTGCGATATTTTAACTGCGACATGTATAGCTCCGCCTCCCCGCGCGCTCTCGCTTTACTGCTAGCGCCCTGTCTCCCTCTAGGTGAAACAACAACATTTTAAAGCGTAAGCGCGCGATCTCAACGCGGAGTTGAGCGGACCTTGCTGCGGACTCTTAACACGTGCGCGCGTACTGCGCAAACTTCACGAAAAAAACCTGTTGCGGCGCCATTATAGGTTATTTCACAAATATTTGTAAACATTGTTAATGCGTGTTTGGTTATTACGAGTATCAAAAATGTTGACTCGTGGTGACTAGAAAAGTGATAAATAGAATGGACGCCACTGGAAATTCTTCGCGATGTACAATATGTCAGTAAAAACCTGTTGCCATCATTAAGTAAATAAAATAACTTGGCAGGCCTATAAAAGTATTTTGTATTTTGTAATGAGTCAAACTGCGCTAATTTAAGATTATAAAGTACGTGGTAGCATTATATCTAGCTATGTCTGTTGTTTGTAGTGCAATAAATAATTTTATTATTATTATTATCTTCATTCAGATTTCTTCTTAGGCTAGGTTTTTACAATAATAAAAGTAAAATATGAAATTTACATACAAAACATAAAATCATTATAAAAACCTAGCCTAGGGTGCCGCCGGCAGCGGGGCGGGGCCTAAGCTGCCGGTGGTCAGGGCGAGGAACCTCCTGACTATCCGCGCAGTGCCCAGGAGTACCGCCTTCTGTATTTGACCCTTGATCCAGCCATCTAGCGAGAGTCTCTTGAGACGTCAGTTGCAACGGCAAGTTGCAAGCGCCATAGGCTACGGCTACGGGAATCGTAGCCTATGGCGCTTGCAACTCCATGTGGATTGGTTTGTTTGTTTACGTTAATAAACTGACATCTTACTGTTTCTACATATAACAACAACAAGAATCAACAACAATCTTTAACCGACTGCAAATAAGAGGACCTAAAGTCATGTTGAGATTGAGCTAATTAAAAAAAAAGCAACTGAAAGTTAATAAAAAGTATTGTATTACAACATACTCCACTTTACCATCAACCAGCTATCAGCTTTGCCTTTCGTTCTATTTTGTATTTAATTCGGTATAACTATATAATAATGGAGTATAGGCAGTGCTCGTCGACTTCACCATCCCCCATGATGAGAACCTCGTAAAGGCTGAGAAGGTCAAAGCCAGCAAGTACCTAGACCTGGCTCACGAGGTAACCGCCATGTGGGATGTCGATTCGATGATCACTTTCCCGATAGTCGTTTCTACGAACGGTCTCATAGCGAAGAGTCTCGACCACTACCTCAAGAGAATCTCGCTAGATGGCTGGATCAAGGGTCAAATACAGAAGGCGGTACTCCTGGACACTGCGCGGATAGTCAGGAGGTTCCTCGCCCTGACCACCGGCAGCTTAGGCCCCGCCCCGCTGCCGGCGGCACCCTAGGCTAGGTTTTTATAATGATTTTATGTTTTGTATGTAAATTTCATATTTTACTTTTATTATTGTAAAAACCTAGCCTAAGAAGAAATCTGAATGAAGAGAATAATAATAATAAAATTCTTTATTGCAATACAAACAACAGAGATAGCTAGTTATAATGCTACCACGTACTTTATAATCTTAAATTAGCGCAGTTTGACTCATTACAAAATACAAAATACTTTTATAGGCCTGCCAAGTTATTTTCTTTACTTAATGATGGCAACAGGTTTTTACTGACATATTGTACATCGCGAAGAATTTCCAGTGGCGTCCATTCTATTTATCACTTTTCTAGTCACCACGAGTCAACATTTTTGATACTCGTAATAACCAAACACGCATTAACAATGTTTACAAATATTTGTGAAATAACCTATAATGGCGCCGCAACAGCGGCGCTACCACGAACTTCGAAAGTCGAAGTTCGGGTATTTCCATCTCTATCGCACTCCCTTAAACGAGTGAAAGGGATGCATGTATTACGAACTTCGACTTTCGAAGTTCGTGGTAGCGCCGCAGGTTTTTTTCGTGAAGTTTGCGCAGTGCGCGCGCACGTGTTAAGCCAGACTTGGATGAAATCTCTAAACAGCCAATACAAAATAAAATAAATATATTCTTTGAAAATGTTATCTTTATAAATTCATGTAAAATGTTATCAAAAGTGAATAGTTGTACTAAATTAAACGTGTCTATATCATATCCAAAAAGAAATAGTCAATTCATTAACAAAAAAGATTTAATTTGTTTAGTCGAGTAAGAATCCATTTTCCGAGAATTAAAAAAAAAGCTGTACATTCTGTACAACTAATTTGAGAATGCACCGTGTTCATGCATACATCTTGTTGCAAGGTGCCAACGTGACTTAATCGGGATATATGTCGTAATGTTATATTATAAAACATGCGTGTTTAATACCCAGGATTATGAGCCTAAAAGCGACATAATAAGAAACGATGACTACTAAAAACTAATGAACAGAACAGGAAATATGTTAGGGCACCAGGGAGGCTAGCACAAGTGACGCCGCGACGCGAGTCGACAAAGAGCTACCCTCCTCTTTCGAATTTGCACGATGCGAGTGAGACAGGAGACGCTCAGTCGCGTGCGAAGCGACTTGCCAGCAAGTTGTGCTAGACGATCTGATACGACATGACAATTACATAAGAACTATAATTGAAGGAAATATAGAAGAAAGGAGAGGCAGGGGAAGACCAAGATTTACGTTTAATGGATCAAAGATAAAGTTAATGTAATTTCGTATCAAGAGCTCATGAGCCCGCCTCTCTCAGGAATACACAACAATTCTGAAGAGTCACTTCTGCCTGGGAGCATCTTTATTCCGATATTTTAACATTCCGAAAGCGTTGTTTTGCTAATTGACAATTTCGACGCACATAAATAAAAAATATATTTTCAAATTGAATGATCTGAGAGTACTTGCAGTGTACAAACGCCAACAGAGTTTTAAAGTTTTAACTGACCATCCTGTATTTATATAGAACCTTATTACAATGCACATAAAGTGCACGGATGGTCAGTTAGCTGTGTTGTAGATGGTACATATTATTATTTACTTACTTTTCCTTAGCACGTGACAGAATCTCAATTTACAGTGATGACACATCATTCATGTGTCGCCCCACATACCTACTCAATTATCTGGCTAAAGATTTATTCATTTACCTGCTATGAAGCACCTACCTACTTTGGCAATGAATTACTCAGCACTTAATACCCTTAATACCCTGGTTACGTACTAATCCTACTATATAGGTCTTTCTGCGTCGCATCAGAAATGAATCCGCAGCAGAATCAAGGTACATACATATAGCCCCCCGAATCGCTAAACTTATTTAAGTAGCAATGGGCAGGACACATTGCACGAAAAACCGATTGGCGTTAGGGTGGAAAGGTTTTAGAGTATCGACCACATACCGGGAGGCGCAGCGTGGGTAGACCCAGGCGTAGGGTGATGGCTAGGTGGACTGATGACCTGTTAAATGTCGCGAGAGTCCGCTGGATGCGGGTGGCGCCGGATCTGTTATTGTGGTACCCTATGGGGGAGGCCTATGTGCTGTAATGGACGTCTTTCATCCAGTTGGGCAAATTTTTATTTGAATAAGAATAAGAATAAGGACAGTATTTTTATTCTTATTCAAATTGATTTGAATAAGAATAATTCTTGCGCCCGTTATTTAGAATAACATGAAGGTGAATAAATCATGCTACTTTTATTTTAAATAAGAATAAAATACGGACTAATTATTCCACAAATGGGGTTATTCTAACTAACATTTTATTTAAATAAAACGTTATTCAAATAAAGTTAATTTGTTGGTATCGTCGGTAAAATTTTGTAAGTTGATTTATACACAATGGATTTTATGAAAAGTTTGGGTTTACTTGGTTTGTTTTGACGAGTTATATACAATACATTATACTTGGTGACGATGGTCTGATGATGGAGTCAGGAGGTGGATAGTGGAACTCCTCAATGGCTACTTGTATATCCTTCGAGTTTGGGCTCATTTGGTTTGTTTTGGTGAGTTCTATAGATTATACTTGGTGATGATGGTCTGATGATGGAGTGAGGAGGTGGATAGAGGAACTCCTCAATGGCTACTTGTATACCCATCGAGTTTGGGCTCATTCGGTTTGTTTTGTCGAGTTCTATACATTATACTTGGTGACGATGGTCTGATGATGGAGTCAGGAGGTGGATAGTGGAACTCCTCAATGGCTACTTGTGTACCCCTCGAGTTTGGGCTCATTCGGTTTGTTTTGTCGAGTTCTATACATTATACTTGGTGACGATGGTCTGATGATGGAGTCAGGAGGTGGATAGTGGAACTCCTCAATGGCTACTTGTATATCCTTCGAGTTTGGGCTCATTTGGTTTGTTTTGGCCAGTTCTATACATTATACTTGGTGATGATGGTCTGATGATGAATGAGGAGGTGGATAGAGGAACTCCTCAATGGCTACTTGTATACCCATCGAGTTTGGGCTCATTCGGTTTGTTTTGTCGAGTTCTATACATTATACTTGGTGACGATGGTCTGATGATGGAGTCAGGAGGTGGATAGTGGAACTCCTCAATGGCTACTGGTATACCCATCGAGTTTGGGCTCATTCGGTTTGTTTTGTCGAGTTCTATACATTATACTTGGTGACGATGGTCTGATGATGGAGTCAGGAGGTGGATAGTGGAACTCCTCAATGGCTACTTGTATATCCTTCGAGTTTGGGCTCATTCGGTTTGTTTTGTCGAGTTCTATACATTATACTTGGTGACGATGGTCTGATGATGGAGTCAGGAGGTGGATAGTGGAACTCCTCAATGGCTACTTGTATATCCTTCGAGTTTGGGCTCATTTGGTTTGTTTTGGCGAGTTCTATACATTATACTTGGTGACGATGGTCTGATGATGGAGTGAGGAGGTGGATAGAGGAACTCCTCAATGGCTACTTGTATACCCATCGAGTTTGGGCTCATTCGGTTTGTTTTGTCGAGTTCTATACATTATACTTGGTGACGATGGTCTGATGATGGAGTCAGGAGGTGGATAGTGGAACTCCTCAATCGCTACTTGTATACCCATCGAGTTTGGGCTCATTCGGTTTGTTTTGTCGAGTTCTATACATTATACTTGGTGACGATGGTCTGATGATGGAGTCAGGAGGTAGATAGTGGAACTCCTCAATGGCTACTTGTGTACCCCTCGAGTTTGGGCTCATTCGGTTTGTTTTGTCGAGTTCTATACATTATACTTGGTGACGATGGTCTGATAATGGAGTCAGGAGGTGGATAGTGGAACTCCTCAATGGCTACTTGTATACCCATCGAGTTTGGGCTCATTCGGTTTGTTTTGTCGAGTTCTATACATTATACTTGGTGACGATGGTCTGATGATGGAGTCAGGAGGTGGATAGTGGAACTCCTCAATGGCTACTTGTATATCCTTCGAGTTTGGGCTCATTTGGTTTGTTTTGGCGAGTTCTATACATTATACTTGGTGATGATGGTCTGATGATGGAGTGTGGAGATGGATAGAGGAACTCCTCAATCGCTACTTGTATACCCCACGAGTTTGGGCTCATTTGGTTTGTTTTGACGAGTTCTATACATTACACTTGGTGACGATGGTCTGATGATGGAGTCAAGAGGTGGATAGAGGAACTCCTCAATGGCTACTTGTATACCCCTCGAGTTTGGGTTCATCCGTATTTATACTTAGGGATCGCGGTCGTGTCCGTGTTTCGTGTACAAGTAGCCGTGCGCCCGTTTTCGTGTAACACGGCAACGGTTTTATGGCCTGTTCGGCACGTGAAATTCGGCTACGTGTAATTAAGTCAAGTGTACCCGTGTAGATCCGTGTCACGGGTTCACGTACCTTAAGTACACGCGGATCCGGTCCGCCAGCGACGTTGAGTGAAGATAAGATGCAGTGTCTCTAAAGGCGACGAATAAAAATATATCGTTAGTTCTTTTTCGTAGCTCGTTATTCCGTTTCATTCTTTTATTTTTAAGAACATGGACTTTTAAATATTTAGTGAGTAGTAAATAAAAGGAAACCAACATTAAATATAATAAATAGGTAATACAGTAATTAAACGGGGGCTAAAATAACAGAAGTGTGTGTAGTGGTGACTAATGGATAATCACTACGAGTTCAATATTCTAAACTGTCCCCCCTCCAGATTCGAAAATAAACAAAACGCGGTCACTTCTTTGAACTACATGAACAAAACGGTGGTATACCAGGTAAAGCCGAAAGCTACTTATGAGTATTGTTTGTTTAATTACGTCGTTCGCAAACCTTTATTACGAGTCCATTGTTATCTGCAATTCTGCACGTGCAACTCCAGTTATCTACAAAAATACCACCCTGGTAGGTAAATTACAATGAATGACTCAATAATTTTTAAACTTTGAGAGAACTCAAATTATTGAATAAAATATTTATATATAGATGCAAAATAAAATGTCATCAAGTCTGCGGCTTTTGTTTTTTACTTTCATCAATGAATATATTTAGGTGAAGTGTAATTACACTCTATATTCTATATAGCCACAATCCATTTAATGAAAATCTTTTTTTACCTTCAGTCGAACAAAAATATGTCACTATCTACTTTGTAATGTGCCGAAACCGATAAGAACTGCAGCTGTGTACGTTATTGTTTGTTGTTTTCTTTGTTTGTGTCCATGCACGTGTTGTTTGCCTGGGTTTACCGTCATCATACGTACCGAAGATTCGCAGAAATTTGCTCTTTTGTTTCTTTAGATTAAGATTGCATCCTTAGATAGTAAACTTTTATATTAATTCATTTCACGAATAGCTGATTTTTTTTACTACTCTTTATTTAACGATAATTATGTACTATAACGCTATACGTCGCAGTCTCGAAATTGTATAATTAATACAAATATAACTAATGGAACTAGAGAATTTTGCATCATCGCTAGCTTTGACCAAAATCACAATAGCTGGTTATACAGAAAACAGAATAACGCCGTTAATTACTTAAATATACCTAACCATTATAACTGAAACGACGCAAAAAATATAATTTAAACAAAAATCCAAATAGAAAAAAACCCGTTCGTCCCGTACTAAGTAATAATAAGTAATTCATTAGTAGTCCTAATTTGTTTTAATTTTAACTCCAACTGGCGGAGGCCCGGGTGTATCGTTCTAACCGGTGCACACGAACGCAGGTACGGGCTACGCATCTTAGCGTGTCACGTGAATCCGGACGCGAACGCAGGTACGGGCTACGTACCGGCCGTGTTCGTGAAATTCGTGATCTTAGTACCGCCGGGGTTAAGAACACGTAGCTACGGGTCGGCGTGATCCACGGATATCCAGAGCACTACTTCTGACTCTGTCATCAGACCATCCTCACCAAGTATGATGCATAGAACTCGTCAAAACAAACCAAATGAGCCCAAACTCGAGGGCTATACAAGTAGTCATTGAGGAATTCCACTATCCACCTCTTCACTCCATCATCAGACCATCATCACCAAGTATAATGCATAGAACTCGTCGAAACAAACCAAATGAGCCCAAACTCGAGGGCTATACAAGTAGCCATTGAGGAGTTCCACTATCCACCTCCGCACTCCATCATCAGACCATCATCACCAAGTATAATGCATAGAACTCGTCAAAACAAACCAAATAAGCCCAAACTCGAGGGCTATACAAGTAGCCATTGAGGAGTTCCACTATCCACCTCCTCACTCCATCATCAGACCATCATCACCAAGTATAATGCATATAACTCGTCAAAACAAACCAAATGAGCCCAAACACGAGGGCTATACAAGTAGCCATTGAGGAGTTCCACTATCCACCTCCTCACTCCATCATCAGACCATCATCACCAAGTATAATGCATATAACTCGTCAAAACAAACCAAATGAGCCCAAACTCGAGGGCTATACAAGTAGCCATTGAGGAGGTCCACTATCCACCTCCTCACTCCATCATCAGACCATCATCACCAAGTATAATGCATAGAACTCGTCAAAACAAACCAAATGAGC
Organism: Epinotia ramella; assembly: GCA_947578815.1. NCBI lineage: Eukaryota > Metazoa > Arthropoda > Insecta > Lepidoptera > Tortricidae > Epinotia > Epinotia ramella. The sequence continues at coordinate 4,212,941 of OX388221.1, forward strand.
CCAAACTCGAGGGCTATACAAGTAGCCATTGAGGAGGTCCACTATCCACCTCCTCACTCCATCATCAGACCATCATCACCAAGTATAATGCATAGAACTCGTCAAAACAAACCAAATGAGCCCAAACTCGAGGGCTATACAAGTAGCCATTGAGGAATTCCACTATCCACCTCTTCACTCCATCATCAGACCATCATCACCAAATATAATGCATAGAACTCGTCGAAACAAACCAAATGAGCCCAAACTCGAGGGCTATACAAGTAGCCATTGAGGAGTTCCACTATCCACCTCCTCACTCCATCATCAGACCATCATCACCAAGTATAATGCATAGAACTCGTCAAAACAAACCAAATGAGCCCAAACTCGAGGGCTATACAAGTAGCCATTGAGGAGTTCCACTATCCACCTCCTCACTCCATCATCACCAAGTATAATGCATATAACTCGTCAAAACAAACCAAATGAGCCAAAACACGAGGGCTATACAAGTAGCCATTGAGGAGTTCCACTATCCACCTCCTCACTCCATCATCAGACCATCATCACCAAGTATAATGCATATAACTCGTCAAAACAAACCAAATGAGCCCAAACTCGAGGGCTATACAAGTAGCCATTGAGGAGGTCCACTATCCACCTCCTCACTCCATCATCAGACCATCATCACCAAGTATAATGCATAGAACTCGTCAAAACAAACTAAATGAGCCCAAACTCGAGGGCTATACAAGTAGCCATTGAGGAGTTCCACTATCCACCTCCTCACTCCATCATCAGACCATCATCACCAAGTATAATGCATATAACTCGTCAAAACAAACCAAATGAGCCCAAACTCGAGGGCTATACAAGTAGCCATTGAGGAGGTCCACTATCCACCTCCTCACTCCATCATCAGACCATCATCACCAAGTATAATGCATAGAACTCGTCAAAACAAACCAAATGAGCCCAAACTCGAGGGCTATACAAGTAGCCATTGAGGAGGTCCACTATCCACCTCCTCACTCCATCATCAGACCATCATCACCAAGTATAATGCATAGAACTCGTCAAAACAAACCAAATGAGCCCAAACTCGAGGGCTATACAAGTAGCCATTGAGGAGTTCCACTATCCACCTCTTCACTCCATCATCAGACCATCATCACCAAGTATAATGCATATAACTCGTCAAAACAAACCAAATGAGCCCAAACACGAGGGCTATACAAGTAGCTATTGAGGAGTTCCACTATCCACCTCCTCACTCCATCATCAGACCATCATCACCAAGTATAATGCATATAACTCGTCAAAACAAACCAAATGAGCCCAAACTCGAGGGCTATACAAGTAGCCATTGAGGAGGTCCACCATCCACCTCCTCACTCCATCATCAGACCATCATCACCAAGTATAATGCATAGAACTCGTCAAAACAAACCAAATGAGCCCAAACTCGAGGGCTATACAAGTAGCCATTGAGGAGTTCCACTATCCACAGACATATACAATAGGTATAAATTACACTACATTCAAGAGTCTACTAGTGCCTCCATACCGATACCAAAATTACCTAATGCGTCTTGTTTACCCCCGAGTATCCGATCGAACTACATTCATATGTTATTCATGGTATATTAGTTAAAATAAAAAATCATGATTTGATTTATTTGAATAAGAATAAGTTAACTTCATTCAATTTTCGAACATTAGAATTATTCACGGCGAAATTATTTGAATAACTTTGACGGGAATAAAATCAACATGATTTTATTCATGCGTATTCTTATTCAAATAATGATTTTATTCTTGAGTGCCCAACTCTGCTTTCATCGATGATGATGATAATGATTACTAACCCAGTATTGCTCCAAGATTCAAGATGGAGCCGATCCACGACTCCTGATCTACAGTGATGACTGCCGGGAGCGGCGAGTCGGTCAGATCCGCGTCTTTCAGCTTGATATTGACGGGGGACGTCCAACCCATGGAGTACCCAGTGATCACGATGCCTATGTTAGCTGTGGACATTGTATATACGGGTGTAGACTCGAAAATTATTATTCCTCTAAAAGAAAGAAGGCAAAAAAATATGCCTAGTGACGAAGATCCCATTCAGATATCTCAAAGAATTACGAAGCTACAACCGTTTTGATATTGCTTGTTAGAGAGAGAAAACGCTCGCAGTCAGTGACGTCACTAACTGCGAGCGTCATAGTACATACATGACAATAGTTTCATATGAAGTTGCGTTTTGCGAAAAAGGGACAGAACAAACCCCATCTTAAAACTTTGGACACTTATAACTTCGTGATTATTTAACCTCTTGCGTTGCTTATTTCTCCATTTGATTATATGTTTAATCCTTTTCCGAGAAAATACGACATTATTGATTATTTTATTTAGTGTCTACACCCCTATTGGTGACTGAGTTTTGACTTGGCAAGTTATCCAGATGGTTGGACGACATAAAAAGACAGCATGGTGGCCGGAATAGGAACGCTGCATTCTGCATGGCTATCACAGGACGGCCCGCGAGCTGAGTCGCGGCGTGATAGACTATCCTTCTCTTTCTAATTCGAACGCTTAGAAAGAGACGGATAGACTATGTCGCCGCGACACAGCTCGCGGGCCGTCCTCTGTTTTCAGTTTTCAAATCCATGCAAGAAGCACAATGTCTATTAGGAGGGACGCAATTACGCTGAAGAAGAAGTAGAATTTATAAGGAATGGCGGGTAATCTCTGGGTGCTGATAAGGTACTGGTACACATGCTGTTTAGTATAGCATGCTTGTTTGAGCATGCTCCATTATTATATATGCAAATAGCATGCTACTTACTAGCAACTTTACATTTAAGAGGGGGCGTATCGCCAGGGAAAAATCAGAAATCACCCGCGCGCCCCGTACCTGCCGCGCTGATGCGTCTATTGCTGCCCCGCTCCTTCTCGCATAGTATATGCCCCGACAGTCAGATGAAACATGATGAATACCTATAGATAATTATAATAAGTGGAAAGAAAGACAAAATCTGTAAGTACCTATATTTGAAGATATAATTTTCGCTAGTAGCTAAGTCAGTTTCGAGAGCTATAACTGAAACCTAAACCTTCCGTTTTTTTACTAAATCACGTAAGGGTTGTAATTTAGCATAATAATGTCTCGTAAAAGGCTAAAGCAAAAAAACAGCTATAATCGAATTAAAACTTTTGTGAGACATCTCTAAAATACTGCTAATAAATCCACGGTTAAAAAATTAACGTAAATGTCACGGCAGGCGACATGTTTCGAACTCTTCGGGAGTTCTTCTTCAAAACAAACATCGAAAACACTAATCCTGAAGAAGAACTCCCGAAGAGTTCGAAACATGTCGCCTGTCGCGTCATTTAATACGTGAATTTATTAGTAGCATTAAAAAAAAACTGTAATTTATTATGAAAACTTCGATCATGTTTATGAAAGCCAGATTTTCAGGCCACTGTGTGGCGGCCAAATTTTTCAATTCTGACCCCGTGTCATGGTCGGCCTTATCACGCGATAAGTGACAGGATAGAGCGTCCGTCACTGGCTGACACCGTTTGATAGAACGAGACGATGCCCCTATCTTGTCACTTATCGAGTGATAAGGCCGACCATGATACGGGGTCTGATCTCGGATTCGTACTTGGAGACAATGGAGACGCTTTGGCCCTTTAGTTATCAATTTTGAACATACTCGTATTAAAGAAAAACTGCAAAATTGTGTTCACTTTTTTTAATATAAAAATGTCCAACTTCGCAGGCAATAATTCGGGTGCAGACTCGAAAATTATTATTCCTCTAAAAGAAAGAAGGCAAAAAAATATGCCTAGTGACGAAGATCCCATTCAGATATCTCAAAGAATTACGAAGCTACAACCGTTTTGATATTGCTTGTTAGAGAGAGAAAACGCTCGCAGTCAGTGACGTCACTAACTGCGAGCGTCATAGTACATACATGACAATAGTTTCATATGAAGTTGCGTTTTGCGAAAAAGGGACAGAACAAACCCCATCTTAAAACTTTGGACACTTATAACTTCGTGATTATTTAACCTTTTGCGTTGATTTGTTCTCCATTTGACAATTTTTTTTAGCCTTCTTCGAGAAAATATCACATTATTTTATTTAGTGTCTACGCCCCTATTGTTGGAATCTAAAAGCGTCACCCGTGATGACTTTAAAGAAAAACAATGTCAATAATTACACGGTTAACCCACCTATTAAACGTCACTACGGGCGACATGTTTCGAACTCTTCGGGAATTCTTATTCAGGATTGAGTGTTTTCGCGGCGGTGTCGCTTGAATCACGACAAGATTCAAGCGACACCACCGCGAAAACACTCACTTTATAGAGTACAAATTACTTTAATTACCCAAGGAATACCACTACCTACATTTTGTTGCTTAAGAAACCACCGGAGCTATAACTGAAATATGGCCTTCGGTTTTTTTACTAAATCACGTAAGGGTTGTGAGCTAGCATAATAATGGCTAGTAAAAGCCTAAAGCAAAAAAAAGCTATAATCGAATTTAAACTTTTGTGAGACATGTCTAAAATACTACTAATAAATCCACGGTTAAATTCACGCATTAAATGTCACAACAGGCGACATGTTTCGAACTTTTCGGGAGTTCTTCTTCAAAACAAACATCGAAAACACTCATCCTGAAGAAGAACTCCCGAAGTGTTCAAAACATGTCGCCTGTCGTGTCGTTTAATACGTGAATTTAACCGTGAATTTATTAGTAGCATTAAAAAAAAACTATAATATATTATGAAAACTTCGATCATGTCTATGAAAGTCAGATTTTCAGGCCACTACTGTGTGGCGGCCAAATTTTTCAATTCTGATCTCGGATTCGTACTTGGAGACAATGGAGACGCTTTGGCCCTTTAGTTATCAATTTTGAACATATTAAAGAAAAAGTGCATAATTATGTTCACTTTTTTAATATCAAAATGTCCAAGTTCGCAGGCAATAATTGTTGGAATCTGCACTCTCTATAACCCTAAAAGCGACACCCGCGATGACTTTAAAGAAAAACAATGTCAATAATGTCACTACGGGCAACATGTTCCGAACTCTTCGGAAGTTCTTCTTCAGGATGAGTGTTTTCGCGGCGGTGTCGCTTGAATCACGACAAGATTCAAGCGACACCGCCGCGGAAACACTCGTCCTTAAGAAGAATTCCCGAAGAGTTCGAAACATGTCGCCCGTAGTGACATTTAATACGTGAGTTGAACCGTGTAATTATTAGTACTGTTTCAACACGTCTCACGAAAGTTTAAATTCGAAAAGCAATGTCCGCCATCTTGGAATTCAAAATGGACATCATTTCTAGAATCTTCACCCTCGAAAAGCCTGCCAATGTATGTTGTTCTTTAAAAAAACGCGCATATTAATTTACAACGAATGTTTCAAAAATTTTAAATAATGCGACCACTTTTTGAAATATTTCTGACTATGAATTCGTATTTAGACCTCTCAGACATCGATTTTGAACATAACCGGATTTATTCTCAACTAGCGATCCGCTCCGGCTTCGCACGGATACTATATTATACATATAAACCTTCTTCTTGAATCACTCTATCTATTAAATAAAACCGCATCAAAATCCGTTGCGTAGTTTTAAAGATCTAAGCATACATAGGGACAGACAGCGGGAAGCGACTTTGTTTTATACTATGTAGTGATAGTGATAGTGATAATCATTCATAAAGTAAATACACGATCGACAGAAAAATGTTCGTCTAGTTTTGCATGTACTGCACAAATTATTCTAAGAAGCCGGTCACCCGCCGATCGCTGCGTAATCTTATAGTTGTATTTTGAACTTTAAGATCTATATGTTAAGGTCGACTTTTAAATATATTATTTCAAAATGTAGCAAAATATCTACTGGAATGTAATGATACGTTCATTCACTGGACGAATATACTGGGTCACAATATTATTGAAATAATTATGTTCATCGTGCTGTCGTGAGAGCACAGAACGTAGTCCTCTCGTCTCAGCGGAGCGATTACGACTGACTCCGCCCGCGAACGGCAACAAAAGATATACAGAACCGCACGAAACACGCGACGGGAGAAAGGGTATCGCGCTAAATAAAAAAGGCCTATACGCCAAATACGTTTCACCTCAATAAGTCTGAAAAGGGACTACATAAAAATACCCCGCTAGTACTTTCATTAGGTAATGTGAAAAGCTATTATACACTCAACTTTTACTTAATTTATATGCACGGGAACCTCACACTATTGAAATTGAGTAAAAATAAGACATGTTTTGGCGGTTCTTTTCTATCGAGGCAATTTTGGTTTTGTATGGTTTTGTTCAGACGTTTCAATTGCAAATATGATGTAGTTTTGGTATGTTCTTTTTCCTGGCATTCGCTTTAGTTTGTCATAGGTAAATATTCAATCTAAGAACCCCGATTTCGCGGAGCGCCCCCTCTTAAGGTACTGGTACACATGCTGTTTAGTAGCACGAAAGCATGCTATTTTCGAGCAAATAGCATGTGTAAATGTAAAGTTGCTAGGTAGCATGCTATTTGCATATATAATAATTAAGCATGCTCAAACAAGCATGCCACTAAGCAGCATGTGTACCAGTACCTCAAATGTAAAGTTACTGGTAAGTAGCATGCTATTTGCATGAATAATAATGGAGCAACTAGCATGCTTTCGTGCTGCTAAAGAGCATGTGTAACAGTACCTTTACACATGCTATTTGCTCGAAACTAGCATGGGTTCGTGCTACTAAAGAGCATGTGTAACAGTACCTTTATTCTTCGATTAAGGGTAGGGAGGTAAATAGCCCGCCAACCGCCCAAAAAATGACCAAATCGCTTTTGTCCTTCGGCATGCCCCGCCCTGACGATGGTGTAGGTACGGCGGACGGGACGTCGATAATTACGTCATTGATTGTTTCATGCCCATGTTCATGATGTTACTAACTCCTATACTGATATTTATAATCAGTACTTTTCTATTTAATTTCAATTTGATTCTTGGTTTAATTATTTGACGATCATAAAGTCGTGTAAAATGACCTAGTGTAATTTACATATTACTAGCGACCCGCCCCGGCTTCGCACGGGTACTATATTATACATATAACCTTCCTCTTGAATCACTCTATCTACACCGTGTCCAATAAGTTCGAATACAAACTTTTAGCACTTGCTGTATAGACATACGGATCGCTGGCTATAAAATTCTTATTTTAATTTAAAAAGTATATTGACATAAACATAGTACTATAATTTCATAAGTCACGTATTTTTAGTTTGGCTTCAATACACGATGAAGTACGTTCGTGAAGAAATTATTAGAAAATTCCTTAAAGGCGACAGGCCATGTGCTATATTCAAGGCGTTACAACCCCATGGAATTAAACGGAATCTGGTTTATACTACAAGGTATAAAGAGATCTCTTCTACAGAGGACAGGAAAAGATCCGGTCGGCCCCGCTCAGCTAGAACTGAAAAAGTGGTAAAGGCTATAAGAGAGCGAATTCGGCGGAAAAAACACCGTTCTATTAGAAAATTAGCTGCTGATCTGAAAATTTCCAGGGGATCTGTACATAATATATTGAAAAAAGATCTTGGATGTCATGCTTATAAAAAACGAAAAGTACATGGCATTTCAGATGCAACCAAGAAAAAGAGAGTAGAAAGATGTAGCACCATACTTTCTTGGCACGCAGGTGACGAATTTGTTTTCTCGGACGAGAAACTCTTTGTGTTAGAGCAGCCTCATAACGCCCAGAACGACCGGTTGTGGGCAGCACGGATAGAAGACATTCCAGAGTATGAAAAGAATGTGCCTAGGTTCCAGAGCTCACCATCAGTGATGGTTTGGGGTGCTCTTTGTAAGAGGGGCAAACTGCCTCTAGTTTTTATTGATAAAGGCGTTAAAATGAATGGCCACCAAGTTCTCCAGATTTAAACGTACTAGATTATTTCGTATGGTCATACATGCTCTCGAAGCTAAATAATTATAAAGTCGCAAACGTGAGCCATTTTAAAAAGGTTATCGTGCAAATTTGGGACGATATGCCGATGGATGCGGTGCGTGCCGCTTGTGACTCTTTTGAGAAACGTTTGAAACTTGTAAAAAAAGTTAAAGGTGGAGTAATTCCAAAACATTTGTTGTAAATATTGTATATAAATGTGGCTTTCATTTAATATAATTTTCATAACATAAACTACGCGTACATTTATTTCATTAAGGATCATAACTGTATTCGAACTTATTGGACACGGTGTATTAAAAAAACCGCATCAAAATCCGTTGCGTAGTTTTAAAGATCTAAGCATACATAGGGACAGACAGCGGGAAGCGACCTTGTTTTATACTATGTTGTAGCGGTGATGAAATAAATAAATCTAACCTAATCTCGGCAAGACTCCGCTGGCTTGGACACCTTGAGAGAGTGGCAGTAGACAGGGCAGTGAAGAGAGCCTACGTAGGACGGCCGAGCGGTCGAAGACCGGTTGGTTGGCCTAGATATCGTTGGAGGGACGAGGTTGAGAAAGACCTTCGCGCCCTGCACGCAGAAAACTGGGAAGAGATCGCGGAGAACAGGGCGCGCTGGCGCCAACTCGTATCGGAGGCCAAGATCCACTTCGGGTCGCTGAGCCAGCGGAGTACCTAAGTAAGTAACCTAATCTAATTTTTGTCACGACGATGGTAATAAACAAGCATATGGACTCATTTTATTGTAACCAGATACCATAGGCTATTGATGAAGTTACAAGGGCGTTGCCGACCCTTTAATGATTTATGAATTCGTCCGGATGATAGCAGAGCGACCAATGCAGTGTGTTTTATTTTATTTACTTACCAATAGCACCGATGACGTACTGCCGCCAAACTTGCCCTTCCTCCATATTGCATGAGAAATAACTTAAAACCACTTTCAGACAAATTAATGTTTGGAATTAAATACAGTATCTACATCTAAGCCATGCCAGAGACAATCACGTCGGCTCCGTCCCTGATGATTTTCAAAAGAAAACTAAAAAAATGGCTTCTGGAGCACACATTCTATAGCTACGACGAATTTATGAATATTGTGTGAATGTTTTTATTTAAATATTAATTGTTGATGACTTAGACTAATTATTATTAACTATTGTATTATTTATTAACTTTTTATAGACACTTTTTGTGTAATGATGATATAACTATATTTTTCTTTTTAACTATAAACACTGACATGTAATATTAACAATTACGAATAAATGAATATGAATATGAATAAGCTACTTTTACCAACGCTCGGAGTACACTGATTCTCTGAACACATATTGAAATACATTTCCAATTCCGTTCATCACATTTGCAACTTAATCGCATTTCAATGTGATTTGCGTGCTCGCTCTAGCATCATACCAGCCGAAACACGTCCACTGCTCGACATAGGCCTCCCCCAAAGAGTGCCAAAGTGACCGGCCCTGCCCCACCCGCATCCAGTGGACTCCCGCGACCTGTATCAGACCCCGTATCATGGTCGGCCTTATCACACGATAAGTGACAGGATAGAGCGGCCGTCACTAGCTGACACCGTTCGATAGACCGAGACGACGCTCCTATCCTGTCACTTATCGCGTGATAAGGCCGACCATTATACGGGGTCTGGTCATTAGTCCACCTTGTCAGGGCCTACCATACCTATATATATTAATTTATTTAAATTGGGTTGTGAAGCAAGGAATAAGAACATACCCCAGTTTTTACATTAAATACGATGTTGCTAATTAACAATCAGTTCTAGACGATTATTATGGTAATACATTGTGCAAGTTATTATCCATTCACTTGTACGATTTCTTTGTTGTTTATCAAGTTGCATGAATTTTCCATTTCGTGCCGTGCGAAACGATATGGTATCATAATGTTGTTATTTTAACCTTCCTAACGATGTTTAAAATATATTTTTTCTACACGGAGTTAGTAACAGATATAGCCCTCCGAATCGCTAAACTTAAGTGGTAGTGGGCGGGGCACATAGCACGTAGAACCGATGGCCGTTGGGGCGGAAAGGTTCTCGAGTGGCGACCACGTACCGGAAGGCGCGGCGTGGGTAGGCCCCCCGCAAGGTGGACTGATGACCTGGTAAAGGTTGCTGGAGTCCGCTGGATGCGGGTGGCGCAGGACCGGTCACTTTGGCACTCTTTGGGGGAGGCCTATGTCCAGCAGTGGACGTCTTTCGGCTGATATGATGATGATGATGACACGGAGTTAAGCTTTACCTCGGCGTTTTGGATGGTTGGCATTACACAGTCGTGTCGTCACTGACTGTCGCGAGAAAAATAAAGAATCATGACCGTCCTGATAGTCGTCTAAGTGAAATGTCTTAATAGCGAAGTGTCGACTAACATCGTAAGAGAAAGAGACTCTCACTACATGGCTGGGTTAAGAAGCTGACGAGACCTAATTTTGTTGAAATTGATGTTATTTAAGCATTTTTTTAAGAAAAACTATTTGAAAAACGTTAATATTCACCATATTTCAAAGACCGTGGACGGGCTCGATACATAATTGGAAGAAATCGGCTCGATAGAAAATAATTGGTCTTAAAATCATCATTAAACGGTTCTATGTCTTTATTTTTTTGACGTATGGGTCTGCAATTAAAAACATGAAGTCAATATATTCACAAATAATCCGTACTTTTTTTATTTCAATATTTAATTACTAATTATCTTCAAAACCCGGGCCGCTCGCTCTCGTTTACTCCGATACAATTAGACAGTGTGCGCGCTATCCCAAATCCTCAAGGACATTTTGGTGTTGACAGCGTCTTAAGAGGGAATAATGTGTTTATATGTAGCAGACCCCGATTAAAGCGGAAATGGCTAACCTTCTTCGGCCTTTTTGAGCTCTTCCCTTATTCCCATAAAGGCGTGAATCTATACTTATAGTCTAAGCCAAACTCATACATACATAATGTATGAGTTTAGCTTAGACTTGGTGACTTTCTTCCAGGTTTTCTCTTTTTGAAGTAGAACAAAAAAACACGTTAACATAATTACTTATAAAATTCTTTTATTCGTCAACAAAATAACATGAACAGCTTGACATAGTCAAAAAGTCGGAAAATATACAATTCTTACAAAATTATACAATTCGGGTTAAATTAATCAATATACAAATGTAGACACCATCCGTCAATTTAAAGCTGATTTTTAACAATAATATACTCTCTATTCGTATGACCAAAAATCCTTCCAAAAATGGTTGTAAATTCATCTTTTAAATTTGTTAAACTCTTTAAAAATATGATTGTAATAAATAAGTATTTTTGAAAGGATTTTTACTCATGTTTTCTATTTAATATCACATTTTAATTTTCTGACCTAATTTTGTACCACCTAATCAGTACAGGCACTTAAAATAAATTCTTTAAAATGTTCACTGGGAATTGAATCTTAAATACGCTGGAAATATTTTTTAATTTTTCGTATACCAAGGCCACGAAACACCTCTATGTATTCGGACAGGGAGCGGTGTGCATTCATCCTTGATCTCTTGGGTGTCTTGTCTTATTTGGTAAACAACATTCTAACCTCAAAATGTAACTTTTTATACTATAGCAGCTATTTTATCGTAACAAAAGCGTTGCTAGACAAAAAATCGTGAAGTGATGTCCGAAAAGTCGTCTCGGCATGACTCACAAAATTGCTATTCTATCCTAAAAAGATGCATTTTGAGGTTAGAAGATGCATTTTGAGGTTAGAATGTTGTTTACCAAATAAGACAAGTAAGGATGAATGCACATTACATGTGTACATTATAGTATTCCTGGCGAGATGGTTCTTAACATTATGCAATATTTGAATCGGAATAGTAGTTTATGCAACTGATACATAATCAGAGGCCTTAAAACACGAGTGTCATAATAGGATCACACTAGTGTTTTAGGCCAAATTATGTACAGTTTCATACACTACTTTATCTACACACATATCATAAGTACTCTAAGATGGGTTCTGAAGCCGTAGGGAAATGACTATAGTGCTACCTGTAAAACATCTTTGTTGCAATCGTGGCTGCATTTACGATATCCGGCGGTGTGCATATCGTTTTCGGAGTCACTACTACTCAAATTTTCAACTAAAATGTGAGTTATAGGTAGCGGCACGTAAGTCTAGCGGTGAACGAAACATGGAGGGGATAGCTGCGCATAGGTACTGTCGCGAACGCAATTGTTATCACTACAACTTGATTACAATAATCCTTACTAATAAAAACTTGTTTTTGTTTGTCCTTCTTTTATATCTAAGGTAGTTCGTTTAAACTAATCTCATCACTAATATGGGGAGGTAGAAATAAAAAATATATATATTTTTTTATTCAGTAACATTAATCGAAATCTGATAGGGGTAGCACACCCTCATGCATCATGTTATTCATTTTTAAATCCACAGTGCCGCTGTCCAAAAGTGACTGAGTTACATATTCGTAGTTTCGTCAATCTGACTTTTAATATGTTTCAAAAAATCAAGTAATTCATTCGTTTCTGTCTTTAAGAAAGAATGCACGTCATATACCATTTTCCGTGCCTGTCTTCTCAAACAGTATTTCTTCTAGGCATACTTACTGTTTAAAATCACAAATAAACACTAACTTAATAAAAACTGTCAATAAAAAACAAACTCAAACTTAACACAAAAAAACGACAGTAATAACTAATAACAATACAATTTAGAACGCGACTGTACCACCAGAAGTGAGCGGGGTGTCGTATCGGTGCGCGGGACAGAGTACGACTGGAGAGCCAATGAGCGCTTACGCACGCCCCCGCGCGTCCCCTTCACTCCCCCGAGATACCTTATTTTCGACTTCTGCGCATAAACGGTCAGCGCTAGACTTACGTGCCGTCACCTATACAAACAACTTTTCACAATTCTACTTTCATTACATACTTACATTACAATCGACAAGCGCTAACGCCAATAGAAAAACTAATAAAATGTATGGGAATGACAGATGTTAACGAAAAGTGTTTCGTCGGTATCTGTCATTCCCATACATTTTATCAGTTTCTATTGGCGTTAGCGCTTGTCGATTGTAACCTTGTCTACGGCCCCAGTAATGGCAGCAATTCGATCCTAAGTCAATGTTTTTTTTAAATCATAGACAAACGAATGAAGTCCCTATTCTCATGTCACTCGAGATCAAATATCGTGCGGTTTCTACTCTGAACCCTACTTCTAAACATACTGAATTGACGTTTCGCATCGAAAAATGTTTTAATATCTATGAATACTAGAATAGAGACCCATATGAGTATTGACAGCTGTTCCAAATTTAAACTCTTATACCTTACAAAAATCTACTATAATGTTATTACAGTACAGATCCGTAGAATCCTATACTTTCTTGTCTTGGCCACAAAACTTCATTCAGAACACAGGCCAGGTTATATTGAACTATACTATACTGCTAACAATATAAGAGTATAAAATATGAATACGTAAAGTCCGCTACTACTTAGATTAACATCTTAACCCAACTCTTAAATATGAACGTTAATTCAAATGTAACAAAGTAGCTTTTACAACGACGTAATACGATCTTACGAAACTAAGCACTTGGAGAGCTCCTGTCGTGGAGCTGCCAGGTCAACTTTGCTGCTGTTGAAATAGGAACTAGCGGTTATGTCACAGGTTTAAAAGCGTATTTGCGCTGTTTTGTCAGTTCGCGGGCCGCAAATATCAGTTGGCTTTTGGTGGTGCCACGTTTCGGTGGCTGACTTGTGGCGATGGCTGTAGAAATGACGGGTGTGGGCGGTTACGCCTTTCCCTTCGATGGCCTGAAAACAAAGTAATTATAGTCAAGTAAGGACATATGTATGGTATAACAAATGTTATTGGTGGTGATACTGATGATAATCAACGGATGTCTTGAAAATTCTAATAGCGAATTCTTCGAACACAATACCAGTTGCTCGGGAGGAATTCCATTCATTTAATATTGCTCCTTTGCTTTTTCGTGAAGGAAAACATCATGAGGAAACCCATCTACATCAAGGCGTAGTTTTCATCTGGGTTGGAAGGTCAGATGACAGTTGCTTTTGTAAAAACTAGTCCTACTGTAGTCCGACCGCTTCACTCAGGACTCGCCTGCGCGGCGCGCGGGTGCAGGGGTATGACGAGAACGAGGAACAGGCGACGTGCGGGAGGAAAAGCCCGGCGCCCGCATGCCGCGCGCCCCTTTATCGTCGTAACCCTGTCCCCTACACCCGCGCGCCGCGCTGACGAGGGAGTAGTTAAGCGGTCGGGCTATAGTTACAAATGGGTATTTTATGTGGAACAACCTGTGTACCTACCTACTCATTTTAAAATTACGGAATATTTTATATTTAATCAAAATAGTGTATGATGATATATTGATTTAAACTTTCACGATTCTCACACATTATTTATACTAAACGGGACTTAATCGCGTATAATTAACTTATTTTATTTACCTCACTGAGGTCTCCCGACGTTTCGGATGTGTTGCAACATCCATGGTCACGGGACAACTGGCTTGAGCGGGTATCAACATCTTCTTGCTGCGCGGGTTTTCCGAACTACCCGCATTTGGTCTTTATTAACCACTTGTACACTAGGGTTGTCACCCGGCCGACACACAACACTAATAATATCCGGTGCTATAACGGACGATGTTTTTTGACGCTGGCATTTACTTATGATAGGATTCCACGAAGATGAAATCTTAAAACCGTCGTCCCGGTTGAAATTACGATGTTTTACCGCGCTTTTATAAACGCGATTAAGTCCCGTTTAGTATACATAGTGTATGATGATATTATTAGCTAATAGTTACATAAACATTCAGGATTTCTAAATAAAAAAATATTTGCAAGCAGCACTAAATGACTAATTAACAATTTCTAATGTCACATTAAATTTCCTACAATAAAGAAGCTAAAAGCTAAACTCCTGCAGAGTTCGAAATCTTAAAAAAATTAAAGCTATAACATGTGACAAAATAAAAGAGTAGCGTAGCAGTATCATGTTTGAAACTCGGTTACTCGTATTGTATTTGTCTGGTTAACCTGACGCCATTTAACAGCGTACGCTTTGCTTGCACGTTTGCTTTCGTGTTTTGTTTTCGTTTTTATTGTGAAATTGTTCGTTTTATTTGTTATAATATAATTGTTTTGAATTCCTAATAAATAAATAAAATTAACTATTATTTATTTATTTTTTCCATTCAATACGTAACCTATGTTTGAGAAAAGTCCATCAGGTCCATACATATCGGAATTCCCTTGTTAGCTTAACAATAAATTTAAGTATACTTACCTAGAATGAACTACATAGAGCAGCTCAAAAAGAGATGATGTTAGGTCGTATCGAGATGTCAAAGAGGTTGCCTGGGATCGGAGTAGATGGAGGACCTACTTTGAGCTGCACCGACCAGAGCTTAGCTCTTAAATAAGCAGAAGAAGAAGTAAAATATGTTTACTCACTTCCCGGAGAGCATCGCCTGGATCTCTGCAAAACTCTTGCCCTTGGTCTCCGGCACCACGAAGAGAGTGAAAAAGAAAGCGGCGACGCAGCAGACGCCGAACAACCAGAAGGCGACGTACATGCCCAAGGCATCGGAGATCGGCCCGAAGTATCTGGAATTACAATTACATTTGTAGTACTAAAGAGAAGACGCTTCAGAAACTGGGCCAGGGCAATACATCTTCTTCGTCGTTTCACTCTTGACAGAGTGGTCGTGGTCATCGTTTCAGGTGTTGGTAGCAAGCTTCACAACACGCCTCCATTCCTCTCTGACAGTCGCCCTCCTTATGCTTGCGTGTAGTGATGCATCTACTGCAGCTTTTATCTGGTCTGTCCATCTCATTGGTGACCTGCCTCGTGGTCTGGTGCCCTCGGCCTTCCCCTGGATCACGAGTCGCTCGATAGCTACGTCTCCTCGATGACGATGCACTACGGATGATAGACGCTGTTTGATGCCGAGTTCCTTCAGTATGGACTCATTGGTACGAAATTCAGTCCAAGATACCTTAAGCATTTTCCTCCAGCACCACATTTCTAGAGCGTCTATCTTCCTTCGCTCTACTTCACGTAGCGTCCACTTGTCTGCAGCGTAGAGAAAAATAGGGAACACAATTTTCGCCGGATTTTCGTTGCTCTATAAATGTTGCGGTTCTTCCAAATTTTCTTTAATCTATCCATCGCTGATCTAGCAATCGACATACGTCTCTTCACTTCGACGACGCACCCGCCACTATTTGTGATTAAGGCTCTCAGATAAATGTAGGATTGGACCACATCACAATTCGCAAGTCGTACTATTTCTGGTGAATTGTTATTAATGCGATCTACAACCATCATTTTCGTTTTATTCCGGTTAATCTTAAGTCCGAGGTCGAGGATAATGCTTTCCATCTTTCCGAGAAGTTCTTTCATGCGGCAGGGGCTGGTAGCGAACAAAGTGGTATCGTCCGCATATCTCAGATTAGAAATCTTCAAACCACCAATCGAGATGCCGTCAGTCCCATCTTCAAGTGTGATTCTCATTATTATAAGTTACACATACACACATACACATTGAGCAGAAGCGGGGAAATAATACATCCCTGGCGGACTCCGGCGCTGGAGTGTAGGTGGTTTGAGAGAATGCCATCTGCCCGAACCATGCCCGAACTGAGGCCGTACCGTCCTTGGATAAGATGCACTAAGTGTTTTGGAGCACCCATTCCGTCAGTGTGTTCCAGAGTTTAGGCCATTTGACCGAATCGAAGGCCTTAGAAAAGTCCACAAAGCATATGTATGCAGGCTTGTTAAATTCCCGGACTTTCTCTATAATCTGGCGCACTGTTAAGATTTGCTCTCGGGTTCCTCTCCCTTTAACAAAGCCAGCTTGTTCAGGAGCAATTTCTTTGCTCAAGTAGGCTGTCAGGCGTTCGTTCAGTATGTGCAGGAAGATCTTGCTTGGGTGAGAAATAAGAGCGATCAGCCGATAATTACTTCACGTCTTGGTGGAGCCCTTTTTATGTAAGGGGACAAAGATAGTGTGAGCCCATTCTTTCGGTCAGTGCCCTGTTTGCCATATCTTCTCGCATAATGTGTGAAAGATGCGGACACCATCTTCGCCTGACGCTTTAATCGTCTCTATTGGAACAGAGTCTCCTCCAGGTGCTTTACCGTTTTTCAGACAATACATACATATATACATTCACGCCTTTATTCCCAAAAGGAGAAGAGAGAGAGAAAGAGAAACTTTATGTTCCAGCGCCACTTTTGGCATAAATGTGTGTGTACAAGGTTGACAAAATGTGATATCGCAGTGATAGATTGCTAGCCCAACACACGTCAACCCTGCTCCCTTAGTCGACTTTTACGTCACCCACGGGAAGAAAGGCGGTGGTGAAATTTTAACCCGACACCACACGGGGCCTGAATTACGCTTGCATTTGTAGCAGTGATAGAATCAAGCCAGTGGATAGGCAAATCAAGGTCATTGTCTATGCTCCGTGCAAAATCCTTATCACACGATAACTGCAAATATAGAGCGTCCGTCACTGGCTGACACCGTTCGATAGAACGAGACGACGCTCCTATCGTGTTACTTATCGCGTGATAAGGCCGACCAGGATACGGGGTCTGAACATATGCCGCTCGATACCTAAACGTCTAAAGGCTACATGACCATATGGCTGTACCTACGCTAGTTTGCCACTGACGTGGTATTTAAACTCACCTAGTGACCAAGAAAGCCAGCACACTGCAGAACGCTGTAGCGATAGGCGCGGCGACGGCCTTCACCTCGATGGGGAACAGTTCGCCCATGACAGCCCAAGGGAGAGGCCCGAGGCCCACGCAGTAGGTCACAATGAAGACAATCATGGAGATGATGGGCAGGAACCCGATGCTGTCGACCACGGGGCTGTTCTGTTCATCGAGGAGGAAGAACATCCCGAGGAGGGCCTGGAAACAGAACATGAGTTGACTAATATATTTGAGTGGAGGAGCTCATCGGAACAGGCCGCGAAATTCGCAGTAATACCAGAGCGGCTGCTATAAAATGCTTCATTCGTTCGTCTATCTCTATCCCTGTCGCACTTGCTTATTAAAGCGACAGAGAGGGAGATATTGGGAGTTTCGACTTTCAATTTACGTAGTAGCGCCGCTGGTTCCAAGATCTAGCCCACAATCGCGTTAAGTGGTTTTAGATTTAGATTTATTTATAACACGATAAAGGCCATTTATGAAAATCACACAGACACACTTAAGAAGGTGAAAGGGAATAGGTACTCACCAAACCAATAGCGGTTCCACACGAAGAGAAGAGCAGCAGCATTCGCCGTCCCAGTCTGTCCACGACGAATGGCGTCACGCACGATGCGCCCAACTGGATAAATAACAATATATGCAGAATGAACAGAGAAAAAAGTACGTAAATTCTAACGATCCAGGTATTGACAACATCAAAGATAGTCCTAATTAAGTAACAAATTCGCTGAAGAATAAAATGTGTCAAGGTCAAAATCAGGAACAAAAGCTTTGGTTTTTCCTGTAAGTACACAATACAATAGTTTACTTTACTCTTAAGAAAAAAGATGAGTGGCCATTTTTCCAGGCAAACGTTCTCAGTTGTTCCCTCCGAGGAACGCGAAAGTTTGTATGTTTGGATGTTTAGATGTTTGTTACTCAATCACTCTTAAACGGCTCAACCGATTTGCATTAAATTTAGCACGAAGATAGTGTACAGCCTGTATTAAAATAAAGGATAGTCTTTATGTCGGGTCCACACTGACGAAGTCACAGGCGGAAGCTAGTACAACAATAAGCGCAAAAATCAAAACATTCCGACATTCCGTAGATAACTTTCGTATTCAGTTTCCAAAATATTGTTAGGATTAGTTAAGTTTCGGAGGAGGAAACAGTCGAGAACGAACCTAGATTTTGAGTATTTCGCTTAAGATTTTTACTCGACGCTATAGCGTCCTTATCGCACTAGCGCGCATTTCCATCTACGTTAGCGCGACAGAAATACTGATCTAGAATCCTTAATTAATCTGAAAAAGGGCTCAAATGTTCCCGCCCTACTACATAATATTTTTATGATCACATCAAGTAAAATGTATGGGTGTAAGGGTACAGTACTAAATTAAGCCCGAATAGAACTTTTTATGTGTACACGGGAACTGAACACTATGTATATATATAACAGGCATAAAAAGATCAAAATCTGCATACCGACTGCATACGGAAAACTAACTGAATAAAACTGGGGATTTTTCCATACAAAAGGTAACCTATGTCCTCCGGAGCATAATTTCGAATCGATTGATACCTATTCATCAAAATTGGTTCAGTATCTTAAACGCTACGGTGGAACACACGTAAATACATACATAGACTGCTTAAAACAAATTTCTTCCTTTCGGCTCTATCGTATTCCGGCGAATATTATTTACCCAACAGTACAGTAGGTACAACCAATAAATCCACTGATTTCGAACTCTTCGGGAGTTCTAAACACTCATCCTGATGAAGAACTCCCGAATAGTTCGAAACATGTCGCCTATTGTGACATTTAATACGTGAGTTTAACCGTGGATTTATTAGTAGTATTTTAGACATGTCTCACGGAAGTTTAAATTCAAGTACTTACCACTAGTACTGCTAGTTAATACAGTACATCTATTCTGATGGTAAAATGCGACTCTAGGCTCGAATCTACTATTAATATTAAACATCAAACTAAGTCATCCTCCTAGCGTTATTCCCGGTGATGCCCCGGAGCCTGGGGTCCGCTTTAACACCAAACACCAAACTGAACATCTAACTAAAGTAAAATGAATAAATGTAAAGATTACAAACCTGCACAGCCCCAATAATAATAGTGGCAATGGAGGAGTCCATGTTAGAGCCAGCACTCTCGAAGATGTTGGTCATGTAGAAGAGCACGGCGTTGATGCCGCAGAACTGCTGGAAGAAGACCAGCGCGCACGAGATGTAGAACGCCTTGAAGTTGCTGCCTCTGAATACGTCGGCGATCTGGGAAAAGCAGCAGATTGTAAAGCTGTGGAACTTGACAAGACAGATTATTAATAGCGATAAGAGACCGCCTGTTGTTACCATTATTTATTAAGCAAATTTTTTGTAAGATGTTTCCCTCTTTTCGTGGTGCAATAATAGTACATTACTACAGAGGCCGGGAAGTAAGGGGTTGCCGGCCGAGGATAGTTATGACGCTGGCAACCCCTTTTCACGCCGAGGTATGTGTAGTGCTTTTCTGAAACGTGCAATGAAATAAATTAAAAAAAACTCCAATAAATCAAACTTTTATTTTCATGGTTGAACGCCGTGATCCTGTGCCACAAATGGTGGAGTGGAAATTAAAAAAGACCATCTTGCAGGCCTAGGCCTCCAATTTTGTATGAAATGCCATTGTTACGGGTCTCTCGTCTCGCTGCGCCCGAAACGTGACACTTCGAAACCCATTATGAAGAACACAACGACAATATTTGATTACATGTTTGAGAAAAGAGAATATTATTAATATTATTATATGTATACTAATAATATAAAGAGGAAGTGTCCTTGAGATTGAAAGCTTTGTAAGTTTGGATTTTTATATACTTGTTCCTGATACTGACTGTAGATGTAGGGCAAGGAGATATATACCTAATCTTAACCTTGTTATTGGCCGTACCACAGCACATGCGTGCTTTTTAACGTCTAAGACAGAAGATTCTAATTCCAAAAGCAGTTACATAAGAAATCAGCCACATAAAAAAATATCAACTATACTTGTTTGGGCGACTACACAAGCGTCCGCACGCGTCCACTGTCAATAAAAGCGGCTTTAATTTAACACATTCACTGCCAAATATATGATATCACTACGCGCTACGCTTGTAGCCGGTTCCGCGTTTTTTTCTGCTAACTGGCCGAAAGTGCCTATGGCGTGTGCCCGCTAGACGAGTTCCTGGCAGTGAAATTGCAATGGACGCCACTGGTTTTAAGGATCGCACCGTGGCAGTCTTGGCCATGGAGGCGGCGACGTCGCTGGCCAGGATGTCCAGCTCAGCCTCCACACCAGCGCGGGACATTCCTCGAATCGTCATTAGGCAATTGGCAGCGGACTCACGGTCATCTGTAGGAGAGAAAAATATAATTATATTTCAGTATTCGCATTGCATCTTAAGGGTTCCCTTAACACATTTTTTGAACGCCAAGAACACTTAAAGGTGTCGTGTATTTGTCGTGCCCGTAGCGCCAACGACTTTAAATAGGTGTTATGGCGTACGCTGTCAAATCAACCTTCAGTCTTTCAAGTAAGGTATGTATTTGCCCTCTTGTAACAATGGTGGTGTTGTGACAGTGTCACTTTTGGATGTCTTCATTGGCGGTGAAAAGGCTAAGATTCTATGTAAGCCAACGATAAGTATATATATACCCGTAAAGTATTATAGACTTGCCCTATGGTGGCAGGCGTGGCAGCTCTGTTTCCAAATATAGCTGCCCTCTGCTGATGTCAGGGTTACGGATCCGAATTATATGCATACAAGCAATGAGCTGTTCAGATGATACTTTAAACCTATGTCATGATCCTTCTATAATCTATCATTATTAATTCATATCAGTACAGTTTATGTCGTCAAACACCGAAGATGACATAAACTGTACTGAGATGACGCCTCACCTCCTCACATTACGTCATCGGCGCCCCTATAGCGGCCATAGATTAATCATTATAACCATTATCAATTACTTAGGCGGACAGGCGGCGGCAAACACAATACCAATTTGTTTTTGCCATTGCCAAATATTTTTCAAAGCTTCTCTTTAGGAATAACGTCTAAATTCGAACTATTCGAATTTGCAAGAACAGCAGACGGCGGTGACGACCAAAATATCATTTTTTTTTTGCCGTTGGTAAATATTTTTCTAAGCTTTATCTCTTTAGGAATAACGCCCAAATTCGAACTATTTGAATTTTCTCAATAGCAAAACGGTCAAGGACGCGTTGGTATTATTACAAATTTATTTGCAGAATATCCTATTGCAAAAAGGGTTTAACGGCTTTATACTCTTACGAATAGAGAGAGAAGTCGAATCGGCTAGCAGCAAAAAGTGACCTCCTTCACATCTGACGTCACAAAACTCTGTCGCGTATTTAACATTTTTCCCCCATCCCAAAAAGTGCTCAGCGCCGCTAAAGAAGTTTTCACTTCTAAAATTCGCGGGCCCCTTTCGAACCCTGCGCCCCTAGGCACGTGCCTAGTTTGCCTATAGGAAAAATCCGCCTCTGATCTCAAATCTCAACTATTGACCTTAGTACTTACTCTTAGACAGATGGTAGATCGGCGTCTCTGGCATGAAGAAGAAGAGGACATCGAACAGAGCGACAAACGCGACACCCACGTAGGCGATGGCGCTATATGATATGTAGGGCCCGATGCTGTAGATCAGCAGGTAGCCTACGGTGATGAAGATTTGTAGGAAGGAGCCGAGCGCGCCGCGACTATCATTCTGCAATCAAGGAGAATAGTTATTTAATTTTATGCCATGGTTAGTGTCACACACACAATGTTATCGGCTAAATTATGAGCCCGAGGTATGACTACAGCTTACGGAGATGCTTAATGCTACCTACCTATTCGAAATCCAATCCAAAATCCATACAAAAAGAGAAAATGTTTTTCCCCTTCTCAATATTTTCTACGTCACAGCCAACCGGAGAGACGCACCTTCAAGAGTGCATGAAGATCGGGGTCCTCCAAAAGAGAAAGCCCCTCGATGTGGATAAAGACTCAGTGTGGTACAGCAGAGCCGGTTGGTTCTGGTCTGCGGGTTGCCACACCCAGTAAGGCGCTGCACGTGTTGCGCCTGCATTACTCTGTCACGGCTGATGACATGGTGGAGTATATTCACCAGAAGATTGGCTACTGGCTGAGGGTTTACCAGCTGCGTTCGCGCCACTACGTGCACTTCAGCTCGTTTGTGGTGCGCGTGCCGCGGCCGCTGCAGGAGACCATCGCGTGTGCTGACCTCTGGCCGAAGGGTGTCGTTTCGGCGGTTCCGGAGCAACCTACCGAATTCTACACCGGACTTGACGACGCAACGGAGCCCCGCTGTTTCGTCACCTAAATAATTAGTTTGGGTGCGCCAAAGTTCATCACTATTCATAATTATTTAAGAATAAGAATAAGAAATATTTTTTTTACAAAAACACGTTACACGGAATACAATAGTCAATGGGTCCTGAGCTAGGACTCCCTGTGTTACAGGATCCAGTAGAGTGCAAGCTTACAATACTAGTTAACATGTCTTCGTGCAGGGCTAACAAACGGGTATACAATACTATATGTAGACGACGCTATACAACCGCACCTGAAACCGAAAACCTGTAAAATAAAAAGAAAAATATTAATTAGTATAAAATTAGGCAAAATAACAAATGTAGGTACTCACCGCAGTTGTTTCCTATGTGTTGAATAAACGTGTGCGCGAGCGCATGCATATGTGTGCATCGGCTATCGGCCAATCCCGTTTAGTTACCTTACAGCTTCCGAGCGATACACGCATGTCCATGTACTCAGGCACTTTACCTTAAAAAGCAACCCCTATTGTTTTAATTGCGCTCCTCTCGACCTGTGCCTGCACCCGTCGCCTACAAATGGTCCTAACGAACCGGATCTTGAGGAGTACAGCCTGACAACAGGGTTCACAGGAATGTTCAGCACACCGCCGCGCACAATGGTTAAGACGCGAGGCGCTCTCGATAGAGAAAAGTTGAAGCATACCACGGAAGTAAATAGTGAAGTGCGTTCGCATAAGTCATGCCCAGGTGACTCAAAAGGAGAATTAACGGATCGCGCCAACCAGTTCGACGCGAAGGCACCCAGTTTAAGAAGTATGCCCGCTGTAAAAGAGGGTAGCATAAAAACTGAAACCGAACATGGTCTTCATAGGTCCACCACGTCTTCAAACAAAGCTTCTGTGTCCTCTCTGCAAGCAAGAAAAAAAACAATTAGAGTTAGACGCCGCTGAAGCTAAAGCTAAAATTGAGAAAGATTTGATCGATAAAAGGTTAGAGGCGGATCTCGCCGCTCTCGAGGAGGAGATGTCCCAAAGGTCCCAACAATCTTTGGCTGGAGCATCATCTGCTGGAACAGCTCACAAAGTGGAGCAGTGGCTCGAAAAAAGTCAACAAGACGAGCTAGAAGAGCAAGTTCTCACCGCACCTCGGCTGGAACCGAAATCTGCGACAAATGGACTGCAGCATCTAGCCCAAGCGATGGAAAAACTGGCTACCACAACTCAAAGTGCTAATACTCAACTTTTATCTCGATTAGCCACCTCAAAGGACTTACCGTTATTTTATGGTGAAGCACTCGAATGGATTCAATTTAAGAAATCATACCAGCAATCGACGAAGTTATGCAACTACAGTGATAGTGAAAATATCGCCAGACTGGATAAATGCCTCCGCGGCGAGGCAAAAGAGACCGTGTCATCCCTACTTACGAGCGACACCTCACCACGCACTATCTTGGAAGCGCTCGAGCTACGGTTCGGAAGACCCGACTTGATTATAAACAAAATCATGTCACAATTTAAAAAATTGCAACCTTTACCGCAAGCTTATCACGTCGAGTTAGTGAATTTCGCAGTAAAAGTGAAGAATTACGTAGCCGCTGCCGAGTCTATTAATCAGACTGACTATTTAAGAAGCCCCGAATTATTAAATATCGTTATATCGAAGTGTCCCAGCCAGCTTATAAACAAATGGGCAGACTACATATACGACCACTGTGATTCAAACAAAGCTAAATTACAGTTATTCTCGGAGTTCCTGCAAAGAGAAGCTACTAAAATTGCTGCTGCTGGTGTAACTCATATTCAATCGCAAATTGAACACAAGTTTCCTAAAAGAATGGATGACAGAAAAATTCAAGTTCACTCAGTGCTAAACAACGATAATGTTTTTAATGCAAAATGCAAGTTCTGTCGTGTGTCATCTCACTCACTCTCAAGTTGCATTAAATTCAAGCGCGCACTACGCAAAGATAAATGGCGCTTCATCAAAATAAATAGAATGTGTCATAAATGCTTGTTGCTAGGCCATGGTAAAGAGACATGCCCGGCCGCGCCGTGCGACGTCGACGGCTGCGGGCTGCCCCACCACCGCCTCCTGCACTGGCCGCACAAACCCAACCCAGCATCTCGCAGCGCCAGCAATAACGAAGATCAAAATGACACGTTCCCAGTGATTACGACAACTGAAACTGAAAACCCTATCACCACGACCGAGACGGTTACTCATACAACCCTGGCTCCAAGTGCAAGTGTCATGCTACAAACAGTTCGCGTAAATCTTCATGGACCAAGTGGTATTATTACTGCGCACGCGCTCCTAGATGGAGGGGCGACCGTGTCCTTGATATCAGCTGATCTTGCTAACTGTGTCAATCTACAAGGTCAGTCCGAAACGTTACGCATCAAGGGCGCCTGGAACTCAAACATCGTATGTAATAGTGAGTTGGTGAACTTTAAACTTTCAAACATGAATGGTGAACAATTCGGGATACGTGCACGAAAAATAAGTGAGCTAGACTTACCTACACAGGACCTATCGAAAGTGAACTTAGATAACTACGAACATTTGCGTGATTTAAAACCCGTTTTGTCGTGTGATAACGCGACGCCCAAAATATTAATCGGTCAGGATAACTTTCACCTGATTATGCCCCTTAAGACTGTTTATCGGAGTTAGCACGACCCCTGTGCGACTTTAACACCGCTTGGGTGGTGCCTGCACGGAATCGTACCTGTAGCTGCTTACGGTCAAAACGGCCGTACTTTAAAACTGTGGCAGAAACTGTACCAGGATACCAGCCTGCCCTGTGAGTTGACTGAATTGTTTAGGTACTGGTATGGTCACCAGAAAAATGTTGTCAGATGGTCCGACTCGCTTTCTGATTCGTACAGGCTGGAGTGCGGAGTGAGACAGGGGGGTTTGTCATCACCCAAACTCTTCAGCCTGTATGTTAATCGGTTGATTGATGAGCTCAACAACACTATGACTGGATGCTCAGTGGATGGCACATTTGTGAATAACATTAGTTATGCAGATGACATGGTGTTGTTGGGCCCATCAGTCAATGCCCTAAACAAGATGCTCAGGGTCTGCGAAGAGTATGCGGAGTCCCATGGGCTTAGGTACAATACTTCCAAGAGTGTGTTGCTGGTATTTAGGGCGGGGGCCAAATGCTATCATCGGGTTCCACCGGCTTACTTATACGGCACACCTCTGAAAATGGTAAAGGAGTTCAAGTACCTGGGCCACTGGGTCACGGAGACTCTGAGCGACAACAAGGACATGGAGAGGGAGCGTAGGGCGCTCTCAGTCAGGAGCAACATGTTGATTCGTAGGTTTGCCAGGTGTACCACCGACGTTAAGATCACCCTTTTTAAGGCGTTCTGCCAAGCCTTTTACACCTGCAGCCTATGGATCAACTATACCCAAAAAGCGTACAGCGCCCTACGCGTCCAATATAATAATGGCTTTAGGATGTTGTTGGGGCTGCCGCGCCATTGCAGTGCATCAGGGATGTTTTGCGATGCGCACACGGATGGGTTTCACGCCATAATGCGTAAGCGTGTCGCGTCCCTGCTGAGGCGCCTGCGCGGCAGCCCGAACAGCCTCCTGCAAACGGTGGCGGCGCGCCTGGATGGTCCCTTCCTATTCCACTGGGATAGGTTGCATAGGGCATCCAACTGACTTGTAAATAGTAATATAATACCTACTAACATAGTTCTTAAGACCTTTATTACTAACGAATTATGGAAACACTTCCGAAAATAAATTATTTGATTTGATTTTGATTTGATTTAACCGCTGAGCATACCTTAACGACGACGTTGTATGAGCGCGCCAAACCGGCCGCTGTTATCACTACCGCCTGCACTTCGCCCTCCATTGCCACCCCCGCGGGCATCCACGCCGCGCGGCAGGAGACGCACACATGCGCAGACGCAGACAAATACTCGTCACAACAATGGCCAGACCATGCACTTAGTGACAGCGAAGATAAACAGCTACATGAATTGGTTCGCCGATCCTTTGCGCTTGAATCGATCGGCGTGAGCTCTAAGCCACGAGTAAATATGGACGACATCCGCGCAGTCAACATCATCGATAACTCGGCAAAGTTAGTTAATGGGCGTTATGAAGTAGCCCTGCCATGGAAAAATGATATGAAAATGCCTGACTCGTACCCAAATGCATATAAGAGATTCCTCACAGTGGAAAGGAAGATGTTGGCATGTGAAAGCTATGCTGCGAGATATAAAGACCGAAATAATCATTTATTTGGAAATGATTACGCCAGGTTATTGTCAGAGGATGAACTGCAAGTTCAACATAGCCGAATGTGGTATATACCCCATTTAGGGATGGACAATCCGAACAAACAAAAGCTAAGATTAGTCTACGACTGCTCAGCAACTACCGCTGGCTGGTCTTTGAACGATTACCTTCTTCAAGGTCCCGACTTGCTACAGTCTTTATTTGCTATCATGCTACGTTTTCGAGAAAAGCCTGTAGCAATCATGGGAGACATCAAGGATTATTATCTACGCATTAAAATAAACAAAGAAGACCAGCACGCACTAAGGTTCTTGTGGCGCGAAAACGCAAACAGCGAGCTGAAAACCTATGTCATGACGTCATTACCGTTCGGCGCGAAGTGTTCATCATTTATAGCACAACATGTTAAAAACAAAAATGCAATGAAATTTCAAAAAGAAATGCCTGAAGCCGTCGAAGCTATATTGAAATCACACTATATGGACGATTATATAGAAAGCGTAGAAAGTACAGACTCTGCTATGAAAATGATACGCGAAGTATCCAAAATTCACATACAAGGTGGTTTCGAAATAAGAAATTGGATATCAAATAAACAAGAAGTGTTGGAATACACACCAAAAGAAACCTTAAGTGAGAAAGCAATAAGGTTCAAAACTGGATGCGACGATTTACCTGAGAGGACGCTCGGGCTGCTGTGGTTCCCGCTTAGCGACACCCTCGGCTTCGATTTATCACTAAAGCGCATTCCTTCTGAGATAACAAAGTTAGAAAGAAAACCTACCAAACGCGAAGTCCTGCGCATATATATGTCAATATTTGACATTTTCGGCTTCCTGGCCCCGTATACTGTCAAAGCGAAAATAATGCTGCAAAATATTTGGAAAACTGGCGTCAAATGGGACGACGAGATTCCTACGAAAGATTACAATACATAGTGTTCCGTAGCTGGATAACGGAATTACAATTTTTGCAACGTCTGCGCATTCCAAGATTTTATTTTCAATGCGACCAAGTTGCGAGCGAGCGCGACTACACGAACACCGCTCATTGCAGCACCGCGTGCCAGAACGAGACGTCTACATTGGAATTGGAACTTCATATTTTCTGCGACGCCTCGCCAGCTGCTTGCGCCGCTGTCGCTTATTGGCGTAAAATATGTAAAAACAATGAAGTATGTGTGACATTCATCGCCAGCAAGTGTCGAGCAGCACCTGTGAAGAAATATATAACTATACCTAAACTCGAGCTTCAATCTTGTCTTATCGCATGCCGGCTAGCGGACACAATAGCGCACGAGAGCCGGTTAAATACCTACAAACGGTATTTCTGGACTGATTCATTAATCGTTTTGCATCAAATAAAAAACGATACGCGTAACTACAAAGTTTTTGTAGCCAATAGGCTTGGAGAAATAGACGAATTATCTCAGTCTCAGGAGTGGAATTATGTACCCACAAACTTGAATATAGCCGACAAAGCTACGAAATTAAATACTTACAAATTGAGTGACAACTGTGAATGGCTTCGTGGTCCAAGTTTTCTGTACGCGCCGCGGGAAGACTGGCCGAAGTATGATCCTGGAAAACAAAGAATAAGCAATGATCAGATGTTACAAGTAAACACAGTACAAAGAATAGTCAGCGCAGACTTACCTGTTGTTCCTGACTTAACTAAGTTTTCTTCTTGGACCCGGTTGTGGAGATGTATGGCAAACGTTTTATTGTTTATAGAAAGGTGTAAAATACCTAGCAATGCTCAACTCGATGCAGAAATAATGCAACGTGCAGAAACCGAGTTGATACGCTACTCACAGATGAAATCCTTCGCGGACGAAATTTATGCACTAAAAAATAACATGCCAATTGAATCATGCAGCCGACTACGTAAATTGACTCCCACTATAGATGAGCACGGGTTGCTACGAGTCAGCGGAAGGATTGAAGCTGCTTCCGATGTCGATCCATATCTGAAACGACCTATAATTTTAGACGGACATGATTCAATCACAAGATTAATTGTAAAACGATACCATGAGATGGCTGCTCACGGCAATAACGAGACAGTAGTCAACGATATGAGACAAAAATATTGGGTAGTCAACTTGCGCCCTACTGTACGAACTGTCGCGGCACGATGCCTATATTGCCGCATAAGAAAGGCTAAACCCTCAAACCCACGCATGTGGAGAGTTGCTCAACGACTTACCGACGCGTTCTGGCGACGCTGGATGCGTGAAGTTCTGCCAAACCTTCTACCATGTCAAAAATGGTGCCAAGAAGGCAATCAACTTAAAAAAGGTGATGTCGTGGTAATTGTAGATCCTGCGATGCCCAGAAACGTGTGGCCAAAGGGAGTAGTCTACGACGTTTACCATGGCGCTGACGGACGCGTTAGAATCGTCGACGTAAAAACGCAAGCTGGAATGTTTACGAGACCGGTGTCTCGCTTAGCGTTGCTCCCCACAGCAGATAATGATTGTCCTTGACGGACAATGGGGCGGAGAATGTAGACGACGCTATACAACCGCACCTGAAACCGAAAACCTGTAAAATAAAAAGAAAAATATTAATTAGTATAAAATTAGGCAAAATAACAAATGTAGGTACTCACCGCAGTTGTTTCCTATGTGTTGAATAAACGTGTGCGCGAGCGCATGCATATGTGTGCATCGGCTATCGGCCAATCCCGTTTAGTTACCTTACAGCTTCCGAGCGATACACGCATGTCCATGTACTCAAGCACTTTACCTTAAAAAGCAACCCCTATTGTTTTAATTGCGCTCCTCTCGACCTGTGCCTGCACCCGTCGCCTACACTATATATTATATATTTTGCAGGTATATAGATAGCTACAATAATTTAGTTTTAGTTCTGCCAGTGTGTGTGTGTTTGTGTTTGTGTGTTTTGTTATAGTGCTTTTACTGGGGGGCCGGGGGGCTGTATAAAACTTGCAGAAGGTCTTTAAGACCAAAGGAGAGATAAATGGACTGAAGCGCTGGGCAAATCTGGTCTTATTACAGTTTGGGGAGGCGCAACAAAAACAAAATTCTTCGAACTCGAAAGAGTTCAGAGAACCGTATTAAAAGTTATGTATGCACTTCAAACCTTTCAGACATCCTACGTTAGATCTCTACATGCTCTCTGACGTCTTATCTGTTAGAAAATTATACGTACTTGTTGCGATTCTAAGACTACACAAATCTATTCAATATACAACTTTCACACAGAATAGAAGAAAAATAATAATACGATACCAACGTTTTCAATTAACACCAGATTTGCAAGTAGACAATTCGTTAGTAGATCTGCCAAGTTATATAATATCCTAAATAAGCAATTAAACATTTATCACTTACCTTTTTTATGAATGTAAAAAAAGATATAATATGATTGGCTAAAACCTAAAAGTTATTACGATACAGAAAACTTATTTCAAAATATTTTCTTTTGAGTTTATTTTAATTTTAATTTTGATTACTATTTAATAATACAATTATTCTTCACATGTCCACTACCAACTAAGAAAGAGCGGTGCCTTATGATTATGATTATGATGATTATGAGTGGGCAGGGCACATAGCATGTAGAACCGATGGCCAATGGGGCGGAAAGGTTCTCCAGTGGCGATCACGTACGGGACGGCGCGGCGTGGGTAGGCCCCCCACAAGGTGGACTGATGACCTGGTAAAGGTTGCGGGAGTCCGCTGGATGCGGGTGGCGCGGGACCGGTCACTTTGGCACTCTTTGGGGGAGGCCTATGTCCAGCAGTGGACGTCTTTCGGCTGATATGATGATGGTGATGAGATTCGGAAGATGAAACGGGAAAAGGTGACAAACCACCAGATAACTAGATCATTCGTAATATTATTATACAAATAGCTATTGTAGGTATGGTATGGATACAGAACGGCTACCACGAAACGAAAACAAAGTTCGTACGTTTATCTCCGTCTTTGTACCTAACTTGAATTAGGAAGCGCGATAGAGAGGGAGATATACGTTTTCGTTCAACGGTAGATGCTCAAAAATCGAAAATAATAATTTCTAGGAAGAAGCAATGACGGTTTTCTTACATCCGGAGTGACAGCCCTATCAGCTAGTCCACTTAATCAAGGTAGAACTTACCGTGGCAACCTCAGCGCAGTACATAGGTGACACCAAGGTGACACAGTGACCAACATGCCGACCCCCATACCCAACATGAACCGCCCGCCGTATATGAACCCCACAATGGGACGTGAAGAAGAATGCAAGAAGCAATGAGAGTCTTCTTGCGTCCAGTATATGACGTACCCAAATCACCCAGAAGGTCACAGTAGATCTCACCTACCGTGGCAACCTCCGCACAGTACATCGGTGAAGAACAGGGGAATGGAGGAGTCACGAGAGTCTTCTAGAGTCTGGAGTGACGTGGTCCTATCATATTATCCACTTAACCTCTGTAAAACTTACCGTGGCAACCTCAGCGCAGTACATCGGTGACACAGTAAACAACATGCCAAGCGCCACACCCCACATGAACCGCCCGCCGTATATAAAGCCCACGGAGGTAGCTGCAGCAATGAGGATCCAGCCAATGAACAGAGGAATGGAACAGGTCAGGAGAGTCCATTTGCGCCCGATGCGGGAGGCTAGAGGACCAGCGATGAATGGGCCTGGAAACGAGAGTAATAGTAAGTTTTAATGCTGATCTAAAGTGCAAGTACTTTATTCATCTAGGGCGGTAAAACAAAGAATGTCTCAAATCGCTGGTATTAAAGCCCGAGGGAAGATGCTATTTGAGGCTTTCTTTATTACCACCCGTGGTGAGTGTTTACGCGAAATTAGTGTGTAGCGGGGTCAGATTCGCTTTTCACCGACTATAGCTCCGAGTGTGAGGATGGCGCCGATCCATGAATCTTCCGCTGTAGTGATTACTTCGGGGGAGAGGCGGTCAGATTCGCTACTCACCGAGTATAGCTACGAGTCCGAGCGTGAGGTTGGAACCTATCCAGCATGACTCTTCCGCTGTAGTGATGGTCGGGGGGAAGTGGTCGGTCAGATTCGCTACTCACCGAGTATAGCTCCGAGTGTGAGGATGGAGCTGATCCATGACTCTTCCGCAGTAGTGACGACTTCGGAGAGAAGTGGGTCGGTTAGATTCGCTTCTCACCGACTATAGCTCCGAGTGTGAGGATGGAGCCGATCCATGACTCTTCCGCTGTAGTGATGACTTCGGGGAGGAGTGGGTCGGTCAGATTCGCTACTCACTGGGTATCGCTCCGAGTGTGAGGATGGACCCGATCCATGACTCTTCCATTGTAGTGATGGCTTCGGGGAGAGGAGAGTCGATCAATTGCACGTCTTTTAGCTTGATATTGACGGGGGACGTCCAACCCATGGAGTAACCCACCGTGGCGATCGCTATGTTCGCTGGAAAGAAGATATTACTCTGAAATGTTAATGTGTAACCACTGGCATGCCTGATGAAGTGGCTTTGTTACTTTGAGTCTTTGTACTTCGACGGTTACGACGATGGCCAAAGGACATTGCCGAATCCTGTACCATCGTTTATTTTGTGCCACAACCAAACAGGCGTCATAAAACTTGATTTTATTTGCTACCCTATCTATCGTTATTATAGCTACGTATGTACTATCGGCTGCAATAATGCATGGACACCTTACGGCCTAGTTTCGCTTGAATGGTTTGACGTCTTCAACTCACATAGTTGCACGTTGTGTGCAATTAATAAACTAGATGGCGTTCTTGGCGATGGTATTTGAACATCGCGGAACATAAGCCAATTTACTATAAATTGACACCTATTATCACCAGAAGTATTCTCCTAATAGTGTAATTATACTAATTATTACCAAGGCTAGCAAATACCAATTTACAATAGCTTTATTTAAGTGTGATACAACTGGTATGTGAATGCTATATTTCCAATAATTATTAAAATGATGCGACAGCCCAGTGGATTGAGGCATGTGCTATAAGTTCGGCAGCCAAGATCGATCGAGGATCGATTCCCTGCAAGTGGTAGATTAGGTTATGTTTTTGCTTTTTTATAGTTTTGTATTTCTAGATGGAAGTTTTTTTAGATATAAATAAAAATCGTTTAATGAAATAAAATATTAATAACTTAAATAATTAAGACAGCTTTTTTTGTATAACTCACAATCACATTTCGAATAGTAAAGCGATAAAAAAATTGCAAACATCATACCTACTAAGCAATGTTTCTGTTTTTAATTTGTCTAGCATAACCCGGCCTTTTCCTAAAACATAATGTATAAATCTAAATGTAAACTGCACTGCACTGTTTGGTCGGCTTCTTCACCTTCTCCATGTTAGGAACTACGCGAACATTATCATACGTATTATTACGATATAATAAACTTAAACGGCCGTGTTCACTGGATTTAAAACACTTCACTAAACACCATCATTTAAATGCTATAGGGAAAATTACAACCGTGCCGTTTTCTGTGCATCTGTTAGCAACGGCGAACTGTGTCTTCAACTCTTTACTTGCGTGGAAGTGGCTTATCGGTTATAAACAACTTTCTTCGTCGTTCATCACCATTCACCATCGCTGCACGCTGAATAATGGTATGATTAAGACCTGATCTACTGGATCCTTCCTTTTGTGCCCATAAAACAACCGTATTTTCGCTGTAACAACAGTATTCGTAAATACATAATAACAACAATGTAAGATACGAGTAGGTAATTAGGTTAAGTATCATTAATATTACAAAACATGTAAAAACTACTTACGTTTTTACATTATATTAATAATAATAATAATAAATGATTTATTTCACAAAACACTTGTTAATACCAAACCAAACTAGGCTAGGCTGAGCCTGTATCTTGGCAGTCTGCGGGTGCGAATAAACGAGTTTTACAATAGCAAATTACCTGTGATCTTTTAAAGATCCATCGATAACTCATTGCTATATTAGTAAAGAAAGGAATCAATTGGTAAACGGCTAACGAATGAATACGAAGTGAGTGTAATAAAAAAGATTATGTTAGTTATATGTCATCTATCTACCTTCTTCAATTATTATACTAATAGTAGTCGTAATGGATATCTGTACGTATACAAAAACAAACTGATGATTAATTTCCATCTACCATCCAAATGGCAAATGGCCCAGTGGCAACTAGACTGCAGTTTAAAGTCGCCCTGAGACTTGGGGTTCAAACCCGCGGCCGCGTCCAGCCAAATTATGTTTTTGTAATTTATTCGATATGTCACTCTCCATCCCTTCAACTATCTCCACTTAAAAAATCACGTAAATTCGTCGCTCAGTTTTGCCGTGAAAGACGGACAAACAAACAAACAAACACACACACTTTCGCATTTATAATATTAGTATGGATTGTTTGTTTGTTTGTATTGAATACGCTCCGAAACTACTGAACCGATTTGAAAAAATATTTTACCATTAGAAGCCGACATTATCCTTGATGAACATAGGCTACTTTTTACTGCGGGAAAATGCTTCATTCCTACGGGATATCGGGTAATCCGTGCGAAGCCGGGCCAGGCAGATAGTCTTTAATATAGTTATATTACATTTGGAGCAACATGATTTAACAGTAATTGATATTTTGCATCGTTTTCGGGCACTTTTTCATCTTGTTCAATTGCTGACAGAGAACTTTCAAATGTTTTTTTGTGGTGAGGCCAAAGAATAGCGTATTCCATGTTTGATGACGGATCCGCGTCGACGCGGCCAGGACGTAATTTTTTTTCCAGTGTTTAATTATTTTTGCAAAATAAATAGAAATGATGTAAACCGGATACTGACTAGGTGTTATTTAGCAAAAAAGCAATAGTACTCTTTGGTACAGATCTATCATATTGATGGTGTAATGACAGTGACAATGCATTTCTTCATAATCACCACACTTATCTAGCACATGCCAATGCCACCGTAATCTTTCATTAAGGTTGATGTATTTCAGATTAAAAAATCGTTTTGTCATTTATATATTTATTGAATCATAAGAAATGTAACATAGAAAAATTCCAAAACGTTACAAAGATTCGATACTAAAGCTAATTACTATATCTAAATTAGGGCCCGTCTACAGGATACCTGACTTAGGCCTACAACACCCTGGCGCGGCCTGCGGTGGCGGACAATAGTAAAATTGTCATTAGCTGTCAAATTTACTATTGTCCGCCACCGCAGGCCGCGCCAGTGTGTTGCAGGCCTTACTCCATCTCAAGCACTCGCTTCCATTACGTCATCAATCTTGCTATCCCTTGCCATGGTGGTATGCCTCCAGCTTCTCATAAATCGACCGACCGCAAAATGGCCACTACAATCAAAACTACAATGATCTAGCTGATCTCGCTCGCTTATTACATATAATCCAGGCAAACTGACGGGATAAAATAAGCCTTATGTCCATTCAGAACGTGATTTGGTGAAATCATTTTTGAAATCGGATAAGTGGTTCTGGACTGGAGACCCTTACAAATTACACAGCTACTTTCCCACAGACTTTTGCATTTTATTAGTACCTACAGATTAGTATTGAAAGTATAGATATAGACTACATGGTTACTAATAAAATAGTGGTATGGCACCCTATCAAGCATATAAAGAACATACACGATCCTTATGCTGGTCAGCTTTATTTGGTAAATGCAGGTGTTACTTTCAAACGGGGATTTTTAAAGGCAAACAAACACACATGTCTGCGGAGTCCGCTGGATGCGGGTGGCGCAGGACCGGTCGCTTTGGCACTCTTTGGGGGAGGCCTATGTCCAGCAGTGGACGTCCTTCGGCTGATATGATGATGATGCTGAACACACAAGTCGCAACATATTGTATGTTGTTGATATAGATAATAGTGTTTTTGTTAGTCAAAGTGAACATGTAACAGCATTTTAACAGCACTAGGACCGCTTAGCAACTTCTGTTGCTGACTGTACGTATATATTTAACTAACCAAGTGGATCAGATGGCGTACTAATAAATTATGCAAATGATCACTATTATTACAGTGCAAGCCTAAACATAGCAGGAAATGTTAACATTTCCGAATTCATTTTCCTGTGCAGCAATGAGTTGTTTCCTTATATCTCTTACCGTTTGACTGACGCGGATAATTATATTAACGTTAAACAAATGGATATATTTTCTGAAATATATAGTAGGTACATTACTGGAGAGGCCGGAAAAATAGGGGTATTAGGTTTTGTTTTCATTTCCTCTGTGTTTTTGTACACGGTATAAGTTTGCCTATCTCGTTCTACCTACCTTCCTCTCAATTGCACAAAGGTTAGCTGGAAGAGATCCCTTATAGGGATAAGTTCGCCTTAGTACATTGATCTATTGTGTGACATGTATATTCTTTAACCTGTTATTGTGTACAATAAGGTGCTTACATACATACATAAATAAATGACAAAACGATTTTTTAATCTGAAATACATCAACCTTAATGAAATATTACGGTGGCATGTGCTAGATAAGTGTGGTGATTATGATTATGAAGAAATGCATTGTCACTGTCATTACATCTATCAATATGATTTCTGTACTACGTGTGCTTTTTTGCTAATTAACACCTAGTCAGTATCCGGTTTACATCATTTCTATTTATTTTGCAAAAATAATTAAAAACTGGAAAAAAAATTACGTCCTGGCCGCGTCGACGCGCATCCGTCATCAAACATGGAATACGCTATTCTTTGGCCTCACTACAAAAAAACATTTGTAAGTTCTCTGTCAGCAATTGAACAAGATGAGTACCTACGTTAGAGACGCTTTCATAGCTGGCTTGTCATCTACCTCCATTCGACAAAGATTGCATGAGAGAGAACACTTCTCTTAGACGATGCTCATACAAAAGCACGCTCTCTCGAAATGGCTCAAGTCCATAACGAATTCTATCAGCAACCTTCACCCACTTTTATCAACGCCGCTTCTACGGCGAAACAACCATCAAAAAATTATGATACGTGCTATTTTTGCGGCGCTAAACGGCACGCACGACGACTCTACCCAGTCCCAACACTACTTGCTTGACTTGTGGTAAACGAGGGCATTTTGGTAAAGTGTGCAGGAGTAAACCAGCACAGCTTAACGCTTTTGCCACCAACGATGAGCCGCCTGCTAATGAACCATCACCCAACCAAGAAAACTTGTCATGTAATACAGCTGCAACCGATAATTTAAACAAAGCAACCATACCCGTCCTTATCAACGGACAAATTACAGCTAAGGCACTTATCGACACTGGCAGGACAACGAGTTTCTGCCATCTAGGCATGGGAAACAGTTTTGGAGTTAGAGCTGAAAGCTCTCGGGGTTTTGAATCTTACCAGACGGTGATCGCTCCTGGTTTTAACTGTATTGATCACAGAGACATCATTCAATGTACCCTTCCTCGTAGACATGATGTTCCAGTCTAGTTTTAAGTTGCACCGTCGCCTCAGCCTCACAGCCAGGTCCACTTTCTGTGTTCGCGTTTCTTGAAGAAAAATTTACCATGTCGAGTCACTCCTTCTCCAAGAAGCCAGCTAGTAGGTAGTTGGCCCCGGTGGTTCAGACTTCCGACTCTAAATTGCCCCACTCTCAGGTCATCACCATCTCTCTTGACCAGTTTTGCGTTGAAGTCCCCCATGACAACGGTGAAATAGGTGTTGGAACTATATATGGACGTCGAAGGTGTACTCGGTGCCAACAATGTGGATTTTGTATTTGTTGTTGAGGACAAAGGTTAAAGTAGACGAGGTGCTAGATCGTGATAAGCAGGTTGATCACGTAACGCATTGTATGCGTGTCAGGTAGATCAAAATGTCATGTTTTATATGGGAAAATGACAGTTCACTTGTCCTGTTGCACGTTCTAAAAGTCAAGTTATATTTGGTGCAAGATTTTTCACTGAACTCTTCGGAGTCAGATGGCGGAAGCATCGCCATTCTTTTTTGTGCGTGCCATGATTTTTTTGACGCCATTGTGAAACTAGGATAAAAATTATTTATATGTAATTTACAACTCCAAAGCAACAACGTCCTATAGAAGTGCCAGTTACTAAAAAACCGAATTTAAGGTAATATTGGCAATGCCCGTTTTATGTCACAATGTAAAACAAACTTTGTATCCATACAAGTCGGCACTGTCCGTTTATTATGTCATTTATGACATGCTAAATGGTACGTACTTGCTTATACAATCGATTATGTCACAAAAACAGGACCAGCTTTAAATCATCCTTTTTGACTTAGAAATAATTGAATACCTATTTAATGAAAATATTAAAAATAAAAGCTTAACTCATCTGAATGTTAATTCAACAAAACGCAAACAATTATTTTAAATTCGTTTTTGTTTTTCGGGGCCAGAAACAAAAGCCGACGCAAATTCCAAAAATCGATGACTTCAACTGACGCTCGCGCAGCGCACAAATTAAACGTTACACGTTATTTAATATTCTCGCCGTTTAGTGACGGATTTACTTTTCTAGCCAGTAGGCGCGTTCAAACTTTGCGCGGAATTTAGTAAATGTACTAAAAAAGTGACAGGAAAGCTTTATGGGTTAACGCGTTTCTATCATTCATCCTTGGATGTAGAAGTCCTCCTTACTTACATTTTTATTTGTAAATCCTGTTTTTGTACGACGAAACGGCCAGTAGCTTCGCTCTATATTTAAAATACTCGTATAATCCGCATGTTATAAAATAAACCCTTTGAAAGTGAATGTAAGCATGCGGTCCTTACTGTTTACATTTAAATCCCGAAGTTTTTAAACGGCCAGTAGCACACTTAATTCAACCATCAAAAACAACCCGCATTTTTGACCCCGCTTCAAACTTACTTGATCATTCTGCCCAGCTTAGATACTAGCGGCCAGTCACTTTAAAAAACAATCTGCATATTTTTCATCCCTTCAAACCTAAATCACTCAGCCATGCAAACTTACATGTTTACTTTTAAATCCCGAACATTAATGTTACCGACTAGTCACTTTAAAAAAAAAAAATTACGTCACACCTGGCCATAATGCGAGTTATACCGCACGCTGCGCGTACGGTAAAACTCGCATTGTGGCCAGGTGAAGACGTAAAATTGTGTACTCACCACGGGCGGTAATTCGTAAAGCCCCAGATCGCATATTTATGGCCCTCACCTTCGGATCGGGCCACAAACACCTGCGATCTGGGCCATTCACGAATTCACCGCCCTAGTACGTAATATACTATTTCAGCCAGCACAATCAATTGAACGCTCCCAAAACTCACTCAACATTTGAATTTGGAATTACGTACCGACGCCCGCGATGACATATTGCCGCCACAGCTGTCCCTTCTCCATGATGCGTCGGTTGCTGACTGGCGCGCCGGGCACCGGGTCGTATCGTATGAGTAGGCTCGCTCGTCCATACGTCACAGCACGTCACTAGTACGTGCAGGGGGCCGGGTGCACTGTAGGGACAATGTTTATAGGGCATTCATTAACTGTTTAAGTTCAAAATTAACACAGCTATGAAAAAACCCTAATTTTTGTGAAAAACTTTTTCAGGTCTTAAAAAAAACCTGACCTCTTAATTCCAGTGACCGGTTTCACAAAAGTACAAGTTACAATTTTACTACTCTAGACCGGATGCCGCGGGTGCGATTTTTTTGACATCCGCGGATGAGGATTTTTGGGGGCACACATCCGCGGATGCGGATGCTGATGCGCATTTTGGGGTCAGACGCTAACGTAAATAAACAACGTCCATCTTATGGAAACAAGCAATCATGAAACACGTTGAGAATAAATTACAATATAGCGAACTAATCAAAAACGCGTCTGCGGTCACAGAAACGAAAATATTTGATTTGACTAATGACGAAAATATACAAATAATTAATAATTCATTTTAATTTGTAATTGTACACCTGTTTTATTAAATTTATTAATTGACGTTAATTATATTTCAATATAGGTGTATTGAAATATAATTTTAAGAATCCTTTTGTGTGAGTGTTCGATGATAGATTTCATAAAAATATACGTAACTGAAATTCATACATACAATGTACTGAATAAAAGAAATGAAAAATTTAATTTTACTTGGTACTAAAATTGTATTAAACATTAATTCAAATCTAATCTAAATCTATTTTTTTATTACGACCACGCCCGTCAAACATGCAGAAACGAGCGCGACAAATACAACACCGATTTCAATTTAATGCCTCTAGTGAAATAGACCCCCAGGACGTTCTCACACACGACATCAACACGATTCTGACACGTCAAATTCAGGTCCCAAAACTTAGCCCAGGCCCAGAATAAATAATAGTACTACGTACAGAAGGTTCTCAGTTAACAAATACCCTATTTAGGTGTGCCGAACGAGCCTAAACGTGGCCATCCCTTTCTATTACATGCAACGCGCTGCGATAGAACGCGTGCGTGCCGTGGCAGCCCTAACATACCGGCTGGAGCCGGCATCTACTTGTATCGGCGCGACGACATCGCGGAGTGAGCCACCCCCGGCCCAGGGCCAGTATTCCATGCGCGATATTTGACACAGGGGATACCCACTTTTATGTACCTGTCATCCAGGGATCCAGGATTTGAGAGAAAGAGACATGAAAGTAAGTAAGGGCTACGTGTTCTGTCAAATAGAAGAAGAATGACCGAAATCGCTTTTTCCAATACGTTACTTGACAAAAGTCAAATCAGCTTATTTTTATGAAACGTCTAAAACGCTCCGTTAGCATGGAATTTGTACGGATTAGGTACTTGCTTCTGACGTCACAATCGAACCACGTCCTTATCCTGTTGTTTTCTTTATTAAATTTACTTTCCGAGTATTTTCGTAATGTTTAGCTGTTGCTAATGAAAAAAAAAATATTTTCATTTGGGTCAAAAACCCTATTCTTTCGCCGATCGTCCTTTCAAAACAAATTATTGCCTTGTCGTTCTTTCGTAACGCTACAAGCAGGAATTTCCCCCAATGTCGAGACATATTTGACGACCGGTTAGTCTAGTGGGTAGTGACGCTGCCTACGAAGCTGAAGGTCCTGGGTTCGAATCCCGGTAAGGGCAAATATTTGTGTGATGAGCATGAATATTTGTTTCTGAGTCATGGATGTTTTCTATGTATTTAAGTATTTCTATCTATTATATATATCGTCGTCTAGTACCCATAACACAAGCCTTAATGAGCTTACTATGGGACTAGGTCGATTTGTGTAAGATTGTCCCTTAATATTTATTTATTTATATTTTTCTCCACAATGGAGGAAATTCGTAAACGCTACGAATTCCTCGTGGTATTGCGTACCCAGTGAAATGATTAGTTATATCTAATCTATTTAGGCAGTAAAATGTTTTGGATTAAAATTTTGTAAATTATCTGGATTGACTATCTAATCTATCCATATTATATTATATCCATATACTATATACTAATATTATAAAATATACTATATAAATACTACTTATCCATACTATCCATACTAATATTATAAATGCGAAAGTGTGTCTGTCTGTCTGTCTGTCTGTCTGTCTGTTACCTCTTCACGCTTAAACCGCTGAACCGATTGCGATGAAATTTGGTATGGAGATAGTTTGAATCCCGGGGAAGGACATAGGATAGTTTTCATCCTGGAAATCACCCCCTAAGGGGATGAAATGGGGGGTTGAAGTATGTATGGAGCTGCGATATAAACGATTTCCACGCGGACGGAGTCGCTGGCAGAAGCTAGTAAATATTATAAAACTCTTGCGTTACTAATCTATTGACAGACAGCGCACAGCCTAAACTACTAACGATATAAGCATGAAATTTGGATTATATATTCTTTACAGTACGTGGACGTGTACGAAGAAAGGATTTGTCGAAATTCAACCCTTATAAATAAACAAAATAAAAATAAAAAAGCCATATATTTCTTACAAAAGTTACACTTAGGTATACGTTTTGTTTTTTAAGCAATGCTAATTAAAAATATTACTTTATTAGAATACTTTTTTTTTTCTATAACTTTACCAAGCTAGTAAGAAACCCTCGCTAACCGAAGGTGAAGGCCTCTAGTGACTTCCAAGTGTCCCTGTTGTTGGCTTTATGCACCCATTGTTCTCCAGCTAGTCGTACAATGTCATCTGACCAGGGCTGTTATTCGCTACGCGCTAATGCGGCTCACCCCGCCGGTCACCCGTCACGAAACTAGACCTCTACCTACGCTTAGTTCCTACGCGTCGCGTTGTCAAGATATATTTGTGGGTGAGCGTTGAGGTGAGCTTAAAACAAGTTACAGAATAGGGGGGCTGGTCTGTTATTCGCTAAGCGTTAATGC
Source organism: Epinotia ramella (assembly GCA_947578815.1). NCBI lineage: Eukaryota > Metazoa > Arthropoda > Insecta > Lepidoptera > Tortricidae > Epinotia > Epinotia ramella. Next base: position 4,255,640 of record OX388221.1, read on the forward strand.
GGCTCACCCCGCCGGTCACCCGTCACGAAACTAGACCTCTACCTACGCTTAGTTCCTACGCGTCGCGGTGTCAAGATATATTTGTGGGTGAGCGTTGAGGTGAGCTTAAAACAAGTTACAGAATAGGGGGGCAGCGCGCATTTGGCCTACCTGTGTACTATCGACAACGCAGCTAACTGACCTTCCGTGCACTTTATGTGCATTGTAATAAGCTTCTATATGAATGCAGGATGATCAGTTAACTGTGTTGCCGTTTGTACCTATTGCCTGGCGGTCCTTTCAAGGTTGTCAGGCTATGTGTCCAACGGGAGTTGCAACGCCACTTCAGTTTTTTACAGTGACAAAGCTCGGTAACATTCGTTTTGTTTCTAATTATTTTTACTTTTAATGTACTCCTTTCCATATACCCCTTTGACACGATCTAATTTTTTTTTACTTTTATGTGTAAAGTTCCATATTTGACTAGCGTAGGTACAAGATAAGATACAAGCGTCCATGATTTTATTTTTAATTGCTATATGCATGCTACTTTTTACTCGACTTCAAAAAAAAAGGAGGAGGTTCTCAATTCGGTTGTAACTTTTTTTATCATTTTTTTTTCAATGTTTGTTATCCCAAAACTCCGTCATTTATGAGCCGATTCGTAAAATTGTTTTTTGGTTTGTAAGTATATGCTTCCAGGTGGGTTCCATTTTTTTCAAAAAAATTGTTGGATGACAGGATCTATGAGGAATTGAGGGAACTCCTCAATCATATTAGGCACGCGTGTAGTGATTTTGGTATTTTCTGTTATAACTCCTGTATTTACACCCGGAAATCATAAATTTGGTGGAGTGGAATTGATGATGAAGACCACAGATGACTTATGGAATTCGTTAATTATGTACTTAAGAGTACAATAAGTATATCACAGATTCTGATAAGATTCCGTTGAAACAGCAACTAATGAAGTGCCAAAGGTGATCCTTGTGGAATCGACGGAAGTCCTCAAATAATATCGGGCCACATACAGCGATTGGGTTTTTTTCTCTAATAATCAACGCATTTGCTCTCGGAAATCAGTTCATGTGGTAAATTGGAAAAGAAATGTGGAAATGTTCTCGTGGCTTGGCGGAGTACTTAATTGAAGTCGGTTAAAACTTTGTTTTTAAAGTAAATTATTAAAGTAAATTATCATAATTTCTTTCAATCCCCAATATTTTCTCCATGCAATTGCTACTCTTCTGTCTTATTCATTTCGCTATTTTTTGAAATACATTTGTTTACCTAAGTAGATGCAGGTGTCGGTATATTTTAGCTCTTCCTTTGCTATGTATATCGTTTTATGGGTACTGCTTGTCATGATATTAGTCTTGCTGCGGTTGATTTCCACGCCACATTGTTGACTTGCCGCGTGAAGGTCGTTTATTATTAATTGCAATTCTGTGCTGTTTTCCAAAAATAAAACAATTTCGTCCGCAAATCTCAGATGACTAATATATTGATTGTTTATATTTAAGCCAGTTTTCTGCCAGGTCATTTTTCCGATTACTGATTGCGACACAGCGATACACATACACTGCGATAAAGATTGTTGGAGAGATAGGGTCTCCTTGTCGGACGCCTTTTCTTATAGGTATAGCGCAGCAGGTCCCGTCGTTTCCAATCTTATTCTGCTTTTGCTATTTTGGTACAGGTATTGTAGAACTTTCAAATACACAGCTCTACATTTCGCGAATTAAGAGATTCCCATATCGAGTGGTGGTACAGCCTATCGAATGCTTTTTGGAAGTCGATAAAGGCTAGGTAGAGTGGCCTGTTGAACTCTTGGTATATTTCTATAAGAATTTCTAGGGAGTGATAATATGATCGACCGTACTAAAACCTCTCCTGAAACCTGCCTGTTCCACAGGTTGGTGTTTTTCTGTAGTGCATCTGATTTGCTTTTCTAGAATTGATGAAAATAATTTGTATATTGAAGACAGAAGGCTTTATATATATTTATAGGTAGGTAATTACTCATATTCTTCGGATCACCCTTTTTATAAAGTAAAATTATGTCTAATTCCGTCCACTGTGCTGGTGTGGTTGCAGTATTTAAAACCAAGTTTAAAAGTTGTGTTAGTAGGCCCACTAAATAAGGGCATCCTAATTACAGGGCTTCGTTGGTTATCTGGTCGGGTCCCGGGCTTTTATCTGACTTTAGTCTTGCAATTGCTTTCGTTAGTTCAGTTTCGGTTATATCTTGTATTTCTGAAGATAGTTGGTATGGTGGATTTAAGGCGGGCTCTTGTATATCAGACTTATATAGATTGAAGTAGAAATTAGTTGCGGTTTGAAGTATTTCATATCTATTGCAAGTTTCTTTATTTGAACTTTTAATTTCTTCGATACAAAATTTATGTGTTCTCAATTCTTTGTTAGCTTTTTAGGGTTCCGTACCAAAAAAGGTAAAACAGGAACCCTTATGGTGCTACTCCGTCCGTCAGTCTGTCTGTCACAAAGTGAAATATCTCACGAACTACTTAAGCTATCAATTTGAAATTTGGAATGGTATTAAATGAAAGTTATCCACGTGCATGGAAAATGAGAAATTTAAATATACATTTTAATTTTCTATGAAAAATTACGAATATGAGGAGGGGGCAAATAAAATGTTCAACTATTAGGTTAAGTGGGGTATCATATGAAAGGGCTTGAGTTGCTGGTAAAATTTTGATCTATGAAGGAAAATGGTAAATTTTTCCCCATCCCAAAAAGTGCACAGCGCCGCTAAAGAAATTTTCTCTTCAAAAATACCATACCCCCCCACCCCTTATCTCCGAAGTTATACAAGCGAAAATTTTTAAATTATTACTTGTGATTAAGATAAACGTAAATATTACTGGAAAAGTGTAACTTTTTCTGCATCTAGCGTATTTTTTGTTTTGTTTTGTTTTTGAGGAGGGGGCTCTTTCGGGTCTTTTTTTCTACATTGGTAAAATTTCGATCTATGAAGGAAAATGTAATAAATACCATCCCAAATTTAAAAAAATTACTTGTGATTAAGATAAACATTAATATTACTGGAAAAGTATAACTTTTTCTGTATCCAGCGTATTTTTTGTTTTATTTTCAAAAATGATTTCCTAGTTATGTTTGCAATTCCCTAGTAGCATTTTCGTTGGCATTTCGTTGGGCCAACTTGGTGATCAATGGCCCAACGTGGGGCCAACTTAAAATGCTACTAGGGTTTAATCAACTTTATAACTATTTTTTTGTTTCGAAATTCCTATAAGACTATAATAGAAGTACTCTCTATCAAATAAAAAAAAAATATCGAGATCGGTTCACGTGATAAACAATAATCGCTAAAATACCAACATACATACTAAGCTGATTGCCCTTGCACGTTACTAACGTGGTACCAAATGGGGCCGATAGATGGCGCTGATCCCATTCCTACTTCGCGCTGTTAAGATTTTTCTAGAATTAATGGGGTTGGGACGGGTAATTTCAATAGCAGGTCACAAAAAGATCGCGATTCAATTGTCTTGGTAGTTCGATGGTCTTGGTGTAAAAGTTATTCGTTGTTTGAATTCTGTTGTGAACAAACTACTAACAAACTGTTAGGTTAAAATAAGTAATTAAACAAATATTGGGACATTTACTTTACCTTGACTTAATTGATAGTGTGTACGGAACCCTCGGTGCGCGAGTCAGACTCGCACTTGACCTTTTTTTTTTTAAACTTCCTAACTGTAGTATGTGTTTCTCAAAGACTCGGAAAAACGGTGACTCTTGTAGTTAGAGCGGATGTGTTTATTTACTTATAATTTTATAGAAAGCTTGCAACTCGTTTTTTCATAGTACGTGTTTTCGGTTTAAGTTTCTGCAGGTCTTGACGTGGTAACATAAGTTTCCTAGTAGCAGTTGATATATGGCAGAAAAGTCGCTTTCGAAATCTGTGGATTGATGAGCTTTTTTGAGACTAAATTCTAAAGCAGTAGTGATATTATCATGAAATTGTTGAACTGTGCAGCCCTCTTGTTCAGCAGTTTTTCTGAAGTGATTGCTTGTATGTTTGTATTTCTTTTTTGGTTTTCAAGGTACTGTTTGTGTTGTTACTTTTATTTGAAATTTGTAGCTTCATTGTTACTCTAACTAATCGGTGGTCACTTCGATATTTGTCATTGATCACTTGTATGTCGTGTGCATTTTTTTGGAGGTTACTTAGTATGTAGTCCAGCTCATTTTTCACCATACCATTTGGTGACATCCGGGTCCATCGCCTGCCTTCTTTCTTTTTGAAAAAAAGTGTTTAAAACTGCTAGGTTGTTTTCATGTGCGAATTCTATAAGTTTGTTGCCTTTACTGTTTCTGTTTCCATTGCCAAAATTCTTCATTATTGATTTTTCTTCCGGTTTTGGTTGGCCAATTTTGTCGTTAAAATCGCCTATGACTACTAACATTTTTGGTTGACATCTTTAATGGTATGTTTACAGTACTGTAGAATAGTTCAATATCATTGTCACTTGCTGATTCTGTTGGAGCATAACATTGTATCACACTTATTTCAGTCTTGTTGATATTTAGCTGAAGCAAAGCTACTCGTTCTGATAGGCCTTTACAACACATAATGTATGTTTTGTAGCGTTTTTGACAATAAATCCTACCCCATATATAAGCCAGGTGTTTGTCGAATGTAGTAAAGAATGAAGTCTTTGTGCTCTATGGAGTTTCAAAGACATCTGACTTCTGATAGGCCTATTACATCATACTTGATATTTTTTAATGATTCACTTAGTTCCAGAAGGCGGGCATAAGTCGACAGAGTTCGTAGATGATAAGTTGCCACATAAATGTAGTCTGATTTGATGTTGTCGGTATCGGTATCTGGTTTCACTAGAGGGTTTCGGTCTACATCTCCCACGGGGACCGGCCGTGTTGGGAGAGGAGGTGGAGGGGTGTAACTTAGTTATTTGAGGCTTCTGGGTAATCTTGACTGCTGTAGGCTTTAGACGCTGATGATATGTTCAGTTATGGAGCGCGGAGGTAGGTTGTTATGTTTTGGGATTTGTTTTTCTTTTTTGCTTATCTCGGTTGTTCCTCATTATTATTTGATGTTTTTCCACTTCTTTCAGTTTCTGGGGACTCGGACAAGAATCTCTTGTTAGGAGTGTTTGATGTAGATGCACGAAATTGTGGTTGTCGACGTTTTAGCGTGATTATTTTATCATAGCGCAACACTACCTTTTCTCCAGATTCACGTTTTTGTTTGAGCTCTTCCTGTAGTTCCTTGAATTTTTGTAGAACGCTTGGTGTGCTATCTTCTTTAATGTACATGCCTGTATTTTCTAGCATCTTTTTTCTTTTTAGTAGCTGAAGTTTTCTACTTGTGGTAAAGATTGCTTTAACATTGTTTCTGCCTAGCCTGACCACTGATTCAATTTCCCAATTTGGGCATGTAACCTCCAACATGTTGTTTATAATTTCTAGGATACAGGCAAGTAACTCTTCTTTTTTTTCTATTTCCGGAACGTCCAAGAAGATTAAATTCTTCTTTCTCATTTGCCTATCTAAAAATTATATAGTTTTCGGTTGAGCCTCGATTTGTTGTTCAAGTTGGTTTGTTTTGGTTTCGATGCGGTCGAATTTCTCGTCGATGTTTTTGTTTATAGCTTTCTTTATACTTTCTTCCATGTTTTTCATGTCACACTTTTGCTGTGTCAACTCGGCTTATATATTTTGAAGAGCTTCCAGTATTTTCTGCATAATCATTTGATTTATTGATTGATTTCTCGATTTCTTGCTGCGGTAGCGGACTTGTGAAAGATTGGAAATAAATATTGCTTCCCGAATGCACTGTAATTATTTATTTAATCGTATGGCATACTTTATTTCGCCTTACTGTAATTATTTATTTTTATTTTATTTATTTATTTGAGTCGGCAACAAGGCCCATATTTACAAATACCTTACAGACTTATTATACATACATAACAATATACAAAACTCATACACAAAACATAATACAAAAACACGTTTAAGACGGCGACGCGCGGCGCAAGTTCTGAGTGTCAAATAGCCGGCCTCGAAATCGCCGGAAAACTACACATATTAAATGAGTATGCGCCCACATTTTTTTTTACACAATCCTTGACAAAATCGTAATGAAACATGATAATCAGAACACCTATCTTAAATATGATCACCTAATGGAAAGCCAACATTGGAAGTATATTTTAATCAAGAAGAAGGTCCTAACGCGAATGTGGTAGGTATATAATTGGTAATTGATAAAATAATCTTACTCAATTAATTTATTTGTTACTGAAAAGCTGGTCATAAAATATATGGCACGGCTTAGCCCGCCTATTACGATACGATACGATCATTAAAAAAAAAAAAAAAACATTTATTGATAAAAAATATTTTACATGTCATAATGTCTTAATACTAGGTGCTTAAAATCTAGGTATTGAAAAGAACACAGGCTAACCCTCGGCATAAGTCTAGATGATTATTTTCCGTCGTCGATGGTGATGTCGAGACTGTCGGGAGAGTAGTCGTGGTCGATGAATCTGTTCGCGACGATGTGTTTGTAGACGAGGGCGGATTTACGCGCTGTGCGGGTCCGCTCGGGCGATTCGAAGTCCACCTCGTAGAGACCGAAATGTGCACTGTGGAAAGATAAGTACGTGTCAACAAAAGATTTTTCAAAAAGTAAATACATAAATTGAATTATACAAATCCCAAATATCTGGGTTCGAATCCCGGTAAGGGCAAATATTTGTGTGATGAGCATGAACATTTGTTTCTGATATATATAAGTATTTATATCTATTTTAAATATATCGTCGTCTAGTACCCATAACACAAGCCTTATTGAGCTTACTATGGGACTAAGTCGATTTGTGTAAGATTGTCCCCTAATATTTATTATTTTTTATTATAATGTAAGATCTATGACAATCCCACGACTAAGAGGAATCTAACGACACCTCACAGGATGAAATCTATGATGCCATTTGGACTGTTCCCCTAAAGTAGAATTATTCTTCTCATGCCAGTCATACAAGCTTTCATTTCCGACTGTACTTTTCTGTATACCATCATCAACTACTCATTGAGATGATTCTAACGAGCCCAAACTCAACCGGGTTACCATGGCCACCTTCTGTCACCATCATCAGATCAGCTCGATGGTACCATAATATTGAATCGTCATCCAAACTATACTTATACCCAAAATTTCAGCTCAATCGGTCACCGGGAAGTGGGTCAAATTTAACTTGCAAGATTTGATTACAGGCAGATAGACAACGGGACTGGTGAAACTAAATAAAAGCTTGTAAAATAGGGAGGGTTACTCCTTCCCAGTTGGGTAAAAATGCGAAACAAGCCACTGGTATTATCAAACCGCGATTAGAATAGGTACACTTGAGCACATATGCCGTTTTCGAATTAATACATGAAATGACATTGTCAATGGTAGAGTGTGCAGATAAATGAAAATAATTATTTCAGTACCAAGATGATCTAAAGATTAGGAAAATAACATAAATTATATTACGTATTTAAATAAAATACAAATCTTAATAATTGTAATATTATTCCCTCATAACATAACATTATCGTCTTCAGAGCTGTCTGTATCATCGCCTGGTACAAAGAAAGTAAAATAGATAATTAGTGTGCTAAATAGTGTTAAACACACGTATTCACATTTGACAGCATATAAATAGTTTACTGCAGTACCTACCTATGTTGATAAGTACTTCAGAATTTCCAAGCTTTCTCTAGCTTTTGTGCTAACGGTACTTTCGAAGTGTATTCTAATCGCGATTTGATAATATCGTAGATCATCTGAGATGGTGGCCCATGAGGGGGAACCTGGTCAATACATAAAATCAAATCAACATTACTCACTTGTACCCCTCCATCCACTCAAAATTATCCATAAGGCTCCATGCCATGTACCCCTTCAGCTGAACACCTTCCTCCAGCACGTCCAGCACGTCTTCCAGCGCCGCGCGGTAGTACCGCACGCGGTCGTCGTCCACCAGACCTCCCGAGCTCGACCACCCGTTTTCCGTCACGTACAAGACGGGTGCGTTGTATCTGTTGTGCAGGACGGTTAGGGCGTTGTATAAGCTGCGTGGTGCTTGCTGGAAAATGGACATATATTGTATTGTATTAAAATGTAAAGAAACCTGAACGACCAGAAACGCATCCGCTGCTTTCTATCAACGGGTGTAAGAAAGAAGACAACTGGCAGGTCTCTCTAGCAGGTGGTGGTATGTATATATATAGCAGGTATATATATATTATAATAAGAGCCTACCTGTCTAGCTTGTTCTTGATTCGCGATCTAGGTACCTCGGTGGCTTACTGTGCCAATAACTAATTCTTTGCTTAACTATTCGAACGAGCGTTAGTACAACCATGTACAACTCAACTGTCAGACTCCCATACAAATAATGGTATTTCGATCTATCTAACTTATACTTACAAAACGCTACGCAATCGACCAGCTAGTATGTTGCTTTCACGACGAGACTCAAGACGGACGAATACAACGTACTCGTCCATACAAATTGAGAAAAAGGTTTTCCACTTCTAAGTATTTTCCAATCTCAATGATTTTTCAGTAAGTTATTGACACAATGAGAGACTAGGTTTATAAGTTTTCCAATTTTCAAAATAAATTCAAAATTATACCTAGGCACCTCAACAATCTTTTTTTTTTAAGCGAATCCCATTAAGGGGCTACCCGAGGTTTTCATCGATTTTTGACAAGTTTTGAATCGTATCTCCTACTTTTGCACTGCAGATAGAATTATAAATAAAACGGTTGCCGGTTCTTCAATTTTTTATCTCTATTTTGGTCCACCGGATTTTGAAACAAATGAATCCTTAATTTTGTATGATTTTTTTAAACATTGTCTAAAAAAACACTTATTTCGTATCTCCATTGACGTGAAAGATCTAACATATACGAAATCTACATATTTGGGTTTGTCTGTGACGTCTCTAAAAACTGGTCCAGGGTTTTTATTTTAAACTAACTAACACAAAAGTTATGGCCAGAAAACCTGTTTTTTGGCCTAAAATTGTTCAACTTTGATGCAAAATATCTCGAAAACAATGAGCTTTGAAGTAAATATGGGATACTATATTGCTTAAACCCGTCGTTGTTAATCTAATAAGCTACAAAAAACATTAGAAAACTAAGGGATTCAGATTGAAGGTCATTGGCGTATGGGAGCCCCTTAACCTAGAATATATTATGCTGAAGCAATTGACATCAAAATCAAAGTGATTTGTTAAGATTTAGTAAGTAGAAACCGTTTTCTCCCGACATGGAAATTTCCTCAAAAAAGTACCTATTGTCAGTTGCCACTGTTGCACAAACTAAAACATGAAATTTTGGCAGGTAAGTAAGTCCAGGGTCCAGGGACTACGGTGACTGCTTACCACCAGTCAGATCGCATGTGCATACAAGTCTGCCGCTGTCATGGTACAGTCAGCATCAGATAGATTGTAGCAACCAAAGTGACCATATGTATATCGTAACACATCTTTACTCCTATAGTAATAGACACTTGTCTCGATATATTTGGCTGCGAAGGTAGCCAAAAATTTGGGTGAATTTTTAAAATGTTATTTTAGCGTCATTTTGATGGTATATACTTTTTTTTTGTTTGCCCAAAATAAGTACGAATTACGAAACACCTTTTAATTTGAATTTAAACTTTCGTGAGACATGTTGAAATAATACTAACAATAACACGGTTCAACTCACGTATTCAATGTCACTACCGGCGACATGTGATACACTACAAGCGACACCGCCGCGAAAACACTCATCCTGAAGAAGAACTCCCGAAGAGTTCGAAACATGTCGCCCGTAGTGACATTGAATACGTGAGTTGAACCGTGTAATTGTTAGTATTACCTTTTAATTTGGATTTGAAAAGTACATAAGGCACCTGTTAAAACTCTATAGTTAAGTAGCAAAGACGTATTGAAATTATTCGCGCCATCGACATGGCACTCAGGACAGCGACATGAGGGCTGTATTAGAAAAGTGCGATTGGTTGAAGGAATTATAACGTTTAGGTACCAATACTATTTCTATGGGATATGAAACACCTTTGTATTCGAATTTGAAAGGTATTATAAGGCACCGGTTAAAAGTCAATAGTTGTCGCCGCCTGGGAATGCGACTCCCCTGCGAGTGCTCATCTTCGGTACGCCAACATTATGTTCTAAGGCTAGAAATCCAAAAAAGCGCTGTTATTGCATTAAGAAACAAAGAGCGACTAAAATTACTATAGTGATATCGAACTGACGCTCACGGCAGCAGTATGGAAACACGAAATTTTAAAAGGAATCTTATGTTTCTAAGTACGATTCATATCAATATAAAATGTAACATAAACAGTAGTTATAAAAACTTCAATCTGTGACGATTCAATATTCAACAGTAATTTCCATGGTGTGTTCGTCATTTCGATGGACAGAAATGACGCCCACGAACGTTTAAACAAACGATTTAACACGAAAATACCTACTTATTTGTACCTACCTACTTATTAAAAAAAATACAATTCTACATGGATCTTATGTTTGGATAACGAGACGAGACCCCTGACCGAGACGACACACTCGAAACTTATCTTTCAAGATATGCTTACACTGAAATCGTGTAGGTATATAGATGTTAAGAAGTATGTCACCATTTTGATGCTGATATCGAATGTATAATGTATTGTTTAGTTATCTCATACACCGGGCTCTCGGCTCTGCAGCCATTCCCTCTACATTAGAGCCTGTAGGTCTGTCTGCGGTAGACGGTAAAAGGCCCGACGGTTGCACTCTAGTGCCATGGCATCTGGGCCGTCCATTGGCATGGGACGTGACCTGCGTGGATACGTTGTTCCCGACAAACACTAAAGAGTTTGTTAAAAAAGTATCCCGAAAATTGATCGGGGTCACAGGCGATCTCAGGGTGGGCTCATACTTCGCCCAAAGGCTGAGTCTGGCCATCCAACTGGAAAACGTGGCGAGCGTCTTGGGTACGATGCCCCGGGCAACAGTGGGGTGTGTCGAGGGCGGGCAATTTTGTTTCTTATAAGTTTTTTTTTTGTTTGTTTTAGTGTCATTAATTGTTCATATGAACAACTCTCAACTGTGTAACTCGAGGATATTTGACTTGTGAAATGGCTATTCCGGTACGGAACCCTAAAAAAATGCTCACATTTAACCAAGGAGACGCTGATTTCGGCCAATCATCTGGCACAAACGTCCCTGCATCCACGTCATCCAACATCCCAGGCACAGGAAACACATCATTTTTATAGTCATTAGCTGACACGAATTGAGCAGTGTAGTGGTTAACTCCATAGAAATCAGAAGCTCCTCTGACGAAGGCTATCTCTTCTTCAGTGAATTCTGGCATTCGAGATCTGGGGTAGCCCTGCTCTTTGCTTTTAGCGGCAACGCGTTCGGACAACTCTTTCGGGAACCCGCCTTGCTGGGAGAAAATGGGCTCGGCGTATATTCCCCACTGAAAAAAACAACTATTATGAAACACAGCTTCAGACCACCAACTCTATTTCATTTCGAAATCATCAGCATCAATAAAACTGCGCAGGAGAAGAGCAAAGTTATTAACACAACTACTATGTAGTAGTGTTGTGTTTCTGGAGGTGAGCAAGCTCGCCAGAGCTCCCGAGGATGCGTTGTGTTGAGAGCGAGGGAATTTGTTCCTTCAGCTGTCAACACGGCGAATCCTCAAACATATCAAGGGTCGGCAACGCCCATGTTACTCCTTTGGAGTTGCATGCATCTATAGGCTGCGGTGTCGGTGTTCATCAGGTGGGCCATACGGTTCTTTGCCACCGTCGTTGTGTTAAAAAAAAAAAAAAAAAAACTTTAAAACGAAGTTTTAACCTGCTTCAATTCATTACTCCGTCAAGCCACATAAACATTTCCACATTTCCTTTCCACTTTACCACAAAAACATTGGTTGTTACAGAAAAAATCCAAATCGCTGTACCTATGTGGGCCGATAATATTTGAGGAGTTCTGTCTACGTCAAGAAAGGTGATTCTGAGACCTTTGGCACTTTTATTAGTTGCTATTTCAACGGAATCATGTCGGAATCTGTGACGTACTTTTATAGTTTTAAGTGACGTCATTGGGGAGTTGCAGGAGACATCTGAGGTTTTCATCATCCGTTCCACTTCACCACATTTGTGATTGCCGGGTGTAAATACAGTTATAATAGACAATACCGAAATTACTACATGCGTGCCTAATATATTTGAGAAATTCCCTCAATTCCTCATGGACCCCATTATCTAACTAATAATAAAAAACTATCTAATCTGGAAGCATATACCTACTTACAAACAAAAAGAAAATTGTACGAAGCGGCTCATAAATGATGGAGTTCTGAGGTAACAAACATTAAAAACAAACATAAGGTATGTGTGCATTTTGTAAGAAAAACACGAGACGGGGTGAGACTAGATCTAAGTAAGACTGTAAGAGACGATGAATTTTCATTAAATATTATAAGGAAAGGAGGCCTTTGCCCAGCAGTGGGATGTATTACAGGCTGAATAATTATTATTTTTATAAATGCGAAAATAACTCTGTTGTTTTCACGCTTAAACCCGCAGAACCGATTTAGATGAAATTTGTTATGGAGACAGTCTGAGTCCCGGAAATGGACAGAAATATAAGACTTCTTTTTCCGGAGCTCGTCCCCTAAGACTGTGAAGGAGGTAAACGTTTCTATGAGAGAGCCATAATTTGGACTACGCCTGCAAGAATGGAATAGGAAATATCCTCTGATAATATTAAATAAATAAATATTAGGGGAATACGTACGCACTGTAAGTTAACGGAACTTCTATAATATTCCCCTAACTGCCCCCCCCCCCCCCTGTCTGTATCTAACACATACACCATTAACATAAGTAAAAGACTTACTTCCATCTGTGCAAAAAGTTCTGCAGCTGCCTTATCTTCCTCAGAATCAGTTAACGGAGTTAAATAGTTGGTACTTATCGTGATACCACACTGCCCACCCTGGCTGGGCTTGAAGTCGTTGTTATACGCGTGGTACGCTCTCGCATGAGCAATCAACAAGTGTTTCGCGCACAGATATTCACCTATACCAGTCGCGTTCAGTTGAGGAGCCTTCGTGGTCGAACCCTGGCCCTCATAACAGATCTCTCTCGGCTCATTAAATGTTATCCAATCCTTAACTCTATCTCCAAACAAGGAGTAGACGGTTCTCGCGTAATCCTCAAACCATTCAGAGAAGAGAGGGCTCGCGAATCCTCCGAGCTCTTGCAGTTTCTGCGGCAAGTCCCAGTGGTAGAGCGTGACTAGAGGTTTGATGTTGTACTTGAGCATCTCGTCGATGTAGTTGTTGTAGAACTGGACGCCGGCAGGGTTGACGTGGTTGGAGAAGCCGGGGGGCAGCAGACGCGCCCAGGAGAGTGAGAACCGGTACGCGTCGAGCCCGAGCTCACGCATCATTTCCACATCGCGGCGGTATTGATGGTAAGTGTCAGTCGCCACGTCGCCGTTGCTCTGGTCTGCGATCACGTGCGGTTTGGTGTGGGTCATGTGGTCCCAGATGTTTTCACCCTTGCCTTAAACATGAAAGCTCATTAGAATGTATACATTGCCAGTCCAGTTATTTAGTTGGTTTTAGTATTAGGGTAGGGTGTTCATTAATGTTTACTGAGGCGCGCACAGACGGCTTTGTTGCTGTCTGGCGCAAGAAAACTGCCTCACTGCTAGCAGTAGCAACAGAATTCTACATATCATAGCCAATAAAGCAGATTCCTCTGATGTGGAAACTCAGCCAGACGACCAAATCCACATTATCAATAATGAACTAACGTAGGCTAAGAATAACAAACACCGATTGTAGTACCACCTAATGTTGTCTTTCAATAAATATAAATAATTAAAAAATAAATAGACGTCTGGTACTCCACAGTACAGTCCCTAGCTGGGAAACACGCCTGCGCCTATGCGTGGTAACTTTGAGCAGAGGAGGTCAATAATTCCGGGTTTCTAAATGAAGTTCTTACCATCCTCATTCCAACCTCCCTCGATCTGGTAGGAGGCTGTGGCCACGCCAAAGAGGAAGTCCTCAGGGAACCTCCTCTCCTCCTTAACTGATACGGCATAACTGCCTATCGCTAGTACACTGCAAAACGATTAAAAAAATAAGTTAAGATGTTTCAACGATATAACCTGAGGGGTAATTGACCAACTTTTCGAACGAACGTTGGGATGATTCAATTGTCATTTTAATCCAGCAATCATGTTTAATCATCATCAATTTGGTGGGTGGAAAAGCCACTGACAAAAACACCTTTCGCCACAGTGCTGCCAGCTGGCGAGTGGCGACAGGGTTACCAGAATGCATTATTCTGGAAACTCTTATTAGGTACCTACATGAATAGAGTCCGGCTAGGGAAAGATGAGCCTATGAAATTGCGGCAAATTTAATAAGATGATAACAGGTATATGAAATATTTTACTTTAAAAACAAAGTTTTAACCGACTTTCCATTTTCTTCACATTTCATTTCCACTATAAAAGTGCCGACATACAGCGATTTGTTTTTTTTTCTCTAATTACCACATGAACATTGATTGTTACAGAAAAAAAACAAATCGCTGTATAATATTTGAGGAGTTCTGTCGATTCATCAAGAAACGAGATTCTGAGACCTTTGGCACTTCATTAGTTGCTATTTCAACGGAATGAAGTCAGAATCTGTGACGTCGGTACTTTTATAGTTAAGTACGTCATTGGGGAGTTGCAGAAGTCATCTGTGGTCTACATCATCAGTTGCACTTCACCACATTTGTAATTTGGTGTAAGTATACGTGCCTAATATATTTGAGGAGTTCCCTCAATTCCTCGTATAGATCACATCATCCAACTGGATTTTCAAAGGAATGGCACCAATCTGGGAGCATATATTTACCTACAGACAAAAAAAAATAACGTATCGGCTCATAGTGATGGCGTTCTGAGGTAAAAAACTTAAAAAATTTTTTTTTTTTTTTTTTTTCATTCACTAGGTATTGTATTTTGACTTGTTTTGCCTTATAAATAAATATTTAATAATATTTCGTCTGATATAAGTGTATTTGATTAAAACAAACATATACAACCGAATCTAGAACTCCTCCTTTTTTGAAGTCAGTTAAAAATACTTAACTTCATTCTACTTTATATTTAAGAAGAATAATCAATAGCACTCTCCAATATAATTTGAACTTTTTACATTCTACACAATCATTAAAAAAAAAGAACCGAAACCACGGAATTTATTACGGAAGAGTTACTTTCCTTAATGGCATATCAAGACTGTTAAGACGTTTGAGATATTTAACAATGATATTACTGTTGCCATATAATAGTAGATTATACACTAAGGGGATAAAGCACTGTTTTATGTCACGGGAGCGAATTGAATCCCGAACGTAACGAAGGACTCATAATTTAACTCCTGAGCGTAGCGAGGGAGTTATAAGTTAATTCCTGAGCGAAGCGAGGGAATTAAGACTGAGTCCTGAGTGCAGTGAGGGGTTCAACCGCCCAAGACTAAAACAGTCTTATCCCCGAGGTGTATACTCTACTTTTCACACCTTATGCGAGACAAAAAAACAGGCTCAGTAGATAAATATTCAAAATAGACCAGAAGCACTGATTCAGACACAGACTTTACGCCTTTTACAGCTTTCCATTTGTCAAAATCGTTGTAGGCTTTTAGGTATTTTTCCTTTGACTTCTCTGGCAGCAGATTGTTGACAATGCCTATGGCATCTAATTTGATAAACTCAGGAGTCAAAACACTTTCATCACTCGACATTTTCAATATTATTTTTGAAATTAAATCTTCTATAGGCACCTACAAGAACTCGATTTGTTCGTCACGCGTGAACAAATGAAGGCGCGCGACGTTCCAAATTCGAAAGCACAAGCCGTGGTCCTAGATTCGAAATTCGAATTTCGAACACCGCGCTCCTCCGGACCGGGGTTCACACGGAGGCAAACTTCATTTATTTTGTCAAATCAAGTAGGCCATGGCCTAGGACAAATTGTGTTTAGCAAAATTAAACTTTATGCATATAGTAATAAGAATTATGAAAAGTGAAATCATATT
The DNA here is from genome assembly GCA_947578815.1 of Epinotia ramella. NCBI lineage: Eukaryota > Metazoa > Arthropoda > Insecta > Lepidoptera > Tortricidae > Epinotia > Epinotia ramella. Next base: position 4,271,817 of record OX388221.1, read on the forward strand.
ATTAACCAGCGGGTTATAATGAAATTCAGTACAACATTATAACCCGGCTAATACCAAGGGATTTAATGTCTTGCTTTCGGTAGGGTTTACATGACCTATAATTCGGCATTGTCGAGCATGTGGTTTGAAAACAGTTTTAAATCAATCTCAGGCTCATCTTTTACTAGCCAGATTCTAAATAAACACAGGAAGGGATTATAAATAAGCAACGCACATGAAGTTTAATTATCGGCAGCAGTGACAGGTTGCGAGCCCGTTTCCCCGTAACCTATAGTCGACTCTCACAATACCCACGAGAAGGGGATGGTTATATTCTAACCAGACACCAAGTAGCAAGTACTTAGCATTTGTGAGATGACACCACTCGCGAGACAAACTTATTTTTAGAAAAAGATCCAAAACTTTAATATTGACAAAAAAAATCTATAAGCATAAACGAACCCCGTAGCATGGCACAGTGTGGGATTTTTACTTAATTTTGCGAAAGTCTACTTCAATGTTTAAATTATCAACTGTATCAAATGATAGCGAACATTGAAACTCCCACAGTTCTATGTCCCATAGTTTTTGACATTTTCGATAAATCGAGAAACAGCCATAGACATCCATAGAAATATGAAAACTGTAATTACTCACATTTCGTGCCTCTTTTTATAAAGATCCTTATATGTTAATATAAAGTTAGTTTTGATATACCAATTTGATTCACTAAAAGTTTGAATTGACGACTCTTACAGGATAATATCATCAATTTTCTAAAAATTTAAAAATATTTTTTTCTCGATAATCCTACATCGGTCGCATTATATTTAACAACTGTTTAATAGTTTATAAAAAGCATTATCACTAGGAAAAAAAATAAATGAAAATATTGCAGGATTCGCGAGATATGAATTTTTAAATATTCAAGTTAGGGTTGTCACACACTAGGTAGGTTAACTTTATTTTCAGTTGGGATTTGGTGTCACTACTTCTTGCAAAATCGTAGTTTGTTTTAAAATAGAAATATTCGTGGGCGCATGAGTTTATTGCTTATAATTGATATACACATTCATGGAAAAGTAGTAGTCGCAAGCAAAATTTTGACGGTGAATAGAAATATATTCGAAATACTCGACTGATTTCTTCACCTCACAAATTTTATAAAGGGCCGGTTTCACGTTTCAATAACTAAAACTATAAAATAACAGAAGATTCACTGTGCTAATAAAATTATTCTTATGTCAAGGAGTGGTTTGTCGACGAATTTCATACCATTTAGGTGGCTCTCTCAAGTGGTTTGCCAATTGACACAAACGAATTTCGTGTATTTTGTGTGGACTATGCACAAAATACTAAAACGCGATTCGCATATCATTGAGTTCTTTGCCGGTCAATCCCGAACCAATTTTGGGGGTATAATCGTGAACATCACACCACATCACACTCGCAAAAATAAACCCTACAATTTTGGACCTTTTTCGGCGAGCTCTCGAATCTTCGGACCCTTTTATTTCACATTTGTCATTAAAAGACCGCCATAGTAAACAAAAACGATCACCTATACTGCCTTAAGTTCTATCACTTACAAAGTCTACTGAGCCACATACTGCATTCATGCCCGAAAATAACGAAGACTATAATGAAGAATTCATGCCAGTCAAGTAAGCAGAACAGAACCCTCGCCTCTGAACTCTGATATTATTTTCGTTTGTGTGTGATGATAACCCTATCTCCATAGGAATGGAACAAAACCTTAGAAACGCTATAAATCCCAAATCCCATTAGGTAAAATCGTGAAAATTATGGTACTCATCATACGTCTTTTAGAGCTAAAATAAAATGCGACCGTTAATAAACTTCGTAAAAAAAATATATTAAAAAAATAATATAATATTGATTATCGTCTGTTTAGATTTTTTTTACTTGAAAACTAAACGTGATAGGTGGCTAGGAGTTTCACTATGAACTTTAAAATAGTATTAAGCAGCGAATAAAATTAAGAAGTGAACAAAATTGAAGAAAAATCCCACACTGATGGACGCCCTTATCACACGATAAGTGACAAGATAGAGCATCCGTCACTGGCTGACACCGTCGCGTGATAAGGCCGACCATGATACGGGGTCTGCCCACAAAATTTCACTAGAATCGGTTGAGACATGCGGTGTGTAGCGGAGAACAGCGGGACACCATGACATCCCGGACATACGCACGAAATTTCGGTCAAGCTGAAGCACAGAACTTAGTTCTCTTCGCTCGCTCGTTCGACTGAAGCAGAGAATTTCGCTCGCTCCGTTCGCACGTTCGATTAACTAAGACATTTTGTAAATAAGTAGCGACCCGCCCCGGCATCGCACGGGTATTATACATATAAACCTTCATCTTGAATCACACTATCTATTAAAAAAACCGCATCAAAATCCGTTGCGTAGTTTTAAAGATCTAAGCATACATAGGGACAGACAGCGGGAAGCGACTTTGTTTTATACTATGTGATGATAATTTAAATAAATAAAATAAAACATCTGTTTACCTTAACAAAATAGCCAACTGCATCGCTGCAAGATCAGTACCTAATCTATGATCAAGTGTGCTTGCATTATATATGTAGGTAGTGGAAGGTGTTTAATCTCATTGATTTTATCAGTACCAGAGTTATTCTGCTATTTTACTTTTTATAGACTCTCCCGCTCACGGGACAAGTGTGTACCAAACAAGTATTCACATAGCCACCATTTACAAGAGGTCCATCAAGACGGCACCCGCTAGCAGGTGCGACTTTAACTATAATGCAGGGTGTGCGTTGCACAGGGGCGCAGCGGGTCCTAGGGGTTGCCAAGCGACACTCGCCGGGAGCGCTAACACGGGCGCTACGCTACATGGTGAAATGCGGTTCGTTATGGAGCAAATAATAAGACGAAAGTCAGGATTTTAATGATCCCTTTATTATGGAATACATGGGTATTTATAGAGTATATTTGTCTCTGTGTGAGTGAGAAGTCTGACGTAGATTAAGCTTCAAGTTTTACTGCTAATTGGATTTGATAGAGATAGATAGAATAACATAGCATCGGGTGTTATATCTGTTACTTGATTAATACTCGTACATGTCGTCACACACCTCAATGGGATAGAGGCGCCGCTGCTCGCTAGTGTGTATGGTATAGATAGAGACTATTGCTGGTTGATCGAATGTAAATGAACCGGGTAAGGGGTCAAGATGATATGGACTAATGACTGAGACATCTGACAACTGCCTAATAAAACTGCTTATAGACTTATTGTTAGCTTTAGTTTAAGGCCTCCACACACCGAACGCGGGTCGTGCACGGCGCGGGTCGGGCGGTATCTCCCGCCCGCGCCACTGTGTGATAGAGATAGTGAGAGAGATACCTACCGAGCGCGCTGCGCTCGACCCGCGCCGCGCCCGACCCGCGCCCGACCCGAGCCCGCCCCGCGCCGCGCACGACCCGCGTTCGGTGTGTGGAACTGTGCAGGCCTGACAGTTGGTGATGAGTATCATCATCTTCTAGCCGTATTCGGTCTCAGCGACTGCTTATCACTGCTGAGCGCGTCGCTGGTGCGCCCTTAGGTGACTGACATGACATAGCCAATCATCACATTCATTCACAATCAGCACCGCTCCGACATAATTATACCTGAGCTATAACCACGAACTTCGAAAGTCGAAGTTCGGGTATTTCCATCTCTATCGCACTTACGTTACTCGAGTGACAGGGATGCATGTATACCAACTTCGAGTTTCGATTTTCGTGGTAGCGCCGCTGGTGGCCGCAGTGGTCTGGCCTTTACCTCATCGTGCTTTGTATTGAGCTCTGTGCGCCGCCGTCTGGTTTCGAACTCGTTACCTGTGTAAACAGAATCAGAATCAGAAAATTATTTATTGCCACAAAATTGTATTAAAAATTTACAATAAAACTTAGTGTAATTTTATATACTTACATACGCAAATCAAAAATCATAAAAAGTAAATTAAGAGAGCGAAAACTAATAATAACAATAAAACCGGCCAAGTGCGAGTGAGACTCGCCCACGAAGGGTTCCGTCATCAGGGTTCGTTCATACAGCAAACGTTTTTTTTTTTTTGCTGTTTTTATAGATAACTAGCTTCTGCCCGCGACTCCGTCCGCGTGGAAATCGTTTATATCGCAGCTGCATACAAACTTCAACCCCCCATTTCATCCCCTTAGGGGGTGATTTCCAGGATGAAAACTATCCTATGTCCTTCCCCGGGCTTCAAAATATCTCCATACCAAATTTTATCGCAATCGGTTCAGCGGTTTAAGCGTGAAGAGGTAACAGACAGACAGACCGACAGACAGACAGACAGACACACTTTCGCATTTATAATATTAGTATGGATATGGATGGATATGGATGGATGGATAGTATCTATAAAAACAGCAAAAAAAAAAACGTTTGCTGTATGGGAGCCCCCCTTAAGTATTTATTTTATTTATCTTTTAGTATTTGTTGTTATAGTGGCAACAGAAATACATAATTTGTGAAAATTTCAACTGTCTAGCTATCGCGGTTCTTAAGATACAGCCTGAAAAAATAAAAAACGTTTGTTGTTTTCAGACCAGGCCCTAGTGTTGTCGGTCGCAAAATCAAAAAAATGTTGGGGTTAAGTACATATATTATATAGGTATTAGAGATGTACCGACTAGTCGCCGACTAGTCGGGAAAGCCACTATCCGGCCTCATTTGTAGTCGGCGACTAGTCACAGGAAAACGAGACATAAAATAAGTGAGCAGTTCACTTATTTTAAAATTAGTCGGCGACTAGTCGGCAAAATGAGCCGATTAGTCGGCACTTTAAGGATCACAGGAAAACGAGACATAAAATAAGTGAACTGCTATTTTTTACCATTCGTTTTATATTTTACTCAAATACAGATTTATTATCACATTTCGTACTTTGAACGCATGCATATAGCGCGACGGCAAAGCGAATCAAAGTTTTCCGATTGCACCCGAACTTAGCCGAAGTCCACGATCGGCTTAGCCGACTAGTAGGCCTTCTAGGCGGCCGACTAGTCGGCTAGTCGGCTAGTCGGCCAAACCCATAGTCGGCCCATCTCTAATAGGTATAATAACGAAAAAAGTATATAAAAAAAATTGATAACCTAAATAAAACCTAAACCAGTGAAATGCCATTTAAAAAAGTGTCTGCGAGGGAGTGTGTGACTTTAGGTGTGTGTGCATAGCCTGATTTAGAGTTCTGACCGCCCTAGGCTAACTATGAAATGTACCTACACGTAAGTCTCAGCTCAGTGCCGCGCCCCCGCTGCCCTCATGCTTGGTCCTTGCGCCCTAGGCTCTAGCCTTATTAGCCTGTGGGTAAATCAGGCCCTGTGTGTGTGTGTGTGTGCGCGTGTGTGTTTGTGTCAGTTCGTATGTGAATGTGAGCGTGCGAGGGGGAAAGTTGCCAAAAATGTGAAAGCACGACTTATCGGTTGTTCAGATATGTTTGAGCCTATGGGAACTTGCATTTATACCTATTTATGAACTCGCCTGTATATTAATTTATTGCAGAATTGTCCTTGTTCGTTGTCAAACATAAAAACAAGCCACTTCACATTTGAGAGGTGGTTATATAAAAGATACGAGTCGTAGGGGACATACTTAAGTGTTCGTGTACATACCTGCCATCGAAAGATTACAGCATCGGTGCTCTGTTTGATAGATCAGCTGGTTGTCTCTACGAGGTGCTCAGAATGAATCGAAATAATTTTAACAGCGTGTTGTTCTTCTTCTTCTTCTTCTACCTAGCGTTATCCCGGCCTTTGCCAGGGTCCGCTTTCCTACTCGCTTTCCTCCACTTTGCACGATCCAGGTCGTCTTCTTTTGAGAGCCCGTTTTCGCTCATGTCGGCCTTCACGACATCCAGCCATCGCTTCTTAGGTCTGCCGCGGGGTCGAGGGCCGTCGAGGACTAGGTCAAGGCATTTGTTCCCTACGTAGTCAGATGGCCTGCGAGAGACGTTAATTCAAAAAAATATTCATTCAAAAATATATTCAAAAAACCACCCGGTCTCACTTTTTTCACATTTGTATCGCGAATCTGGGTCTTATTGACAATAGCATATATTGAGAACCGCTCCTTTTGGTAGTAAGTCTATTCGGGTTTCATCCCTTGTGAGAAAAGGTCTTTTAGATCTTAAGTTGTATTCAGTACCTATAGTGTATTTCGAGATTAGTTCCAAACAGCCCGGAAGGCACCAAAGTTATTAGAGTGGTGGAGAAGAAGAGTGCTCGAACAAATTGTCGTAAATATAATATTTATTTATTTTAGAATTTGACTCAGAACCGTTAATTTGAAAATGTTATTTACTTTATCTTCGGCAACTTGCAGAATTTTATATGAAAATCGGCCAAGAGCGTGTCGGGCCACGCATAGTGTAGGGTTCCGTAGTTGCCTGTCTGTCTTAGTTACATCGACTTGCGATGCGGTTGCGTCAGCCGAATTATTACGAAAGTTGGCCTTTCCAAGTACCTACACATTAAATTTTTTTCAAGATTTTATTGTACTGTTTTGTCGGCGTGATCGATTTATATAGGTACCCATGCCGAATTACAGTTTTTTAGTAGTAATGGTTACTGAGCTAAGCCGGGGACGGACAGACGGACATGGTGAAACTATAAGGGTTCCTTCTTGTCTACGGAACCCTAAAAAGTTAGTAGGTTGTACCATTAAGTACGAGTACTGTAGTTCGGTGAAATTGTCCCGAACATAGTAGTTATTTATAGTATCGGTAATGTGCTTGTGCCACCGTTGATCTTGCACCACGTGGCACGGACCTTGTCTGTTTGAGCCGGCCGGCCGAGGAGAATGTGTAGAGGAGTCACTTTGACGGATGAAGGCGATGATCACGCGATGATATACTGTACTAAGTACGCATACGGGACTTGGAGTGAAAGTTACTCGATTTTTCACAGCTCCACGGGATTGGAGCCATGAGTAGGTATCTGAATTTAATTCCAACTTGATACATTCACGCGTTCTCGATAAAAAAAAGTCGCACCGTCCAGTGATCCTATAAAGGATTTAGTTTCTTCTTATTGGAAGTCAGATGAAAATAAAGAGTCCTCATTTTCGTGCATTTTTTATTCCATTTTACAAACAGAGGTATGAACAGAGGAGTTATGTTATGACGCCAATTTTTTTGCTGACACTTCACTTGATTGTGTGCTTGATTGAAGCCGGTCAATGGGCTTAGCCGTGTGATCAAATGAAGTGCCATTATGAGAACCTAAAACCTGAAGACATTTGGACTGAATCTTTACTGTTTCCTTGAGCCTATCGCCTAGGGTTCTGTGGGCAGCGGCAAGGGGTGCCTTGTCCTTTCGGAGCTAAAACGTCTGTCATCTTACACATCAGTTGGTTGAGCTGGTCACTTAAGACACTGACTGTCTCGCACATGTTCTCTACTATGCTGATCGAAGGCATTACTGGTGTCGCCGGCGGCGTGCTTCGCGGAGGCGATGGTGGGCAAGGCGGAGGTAGGCAAGGTGGTGGCGGACCAGGCGGTAATGGGCTAGGTGGAGGAGGTAGTAGGGAGGGCGGAGGTAGGGAAACCGAGGGTGGGGAACGTGGCGGCGGGTAAGGCGGAGGTGGGCTTGGAGGCGGTGGGCATCGATCCCCTTCGTCCTGTGCATTCTTCTTACAGCTCGCACCACATGGCATGCCAGGCCACTCGGGGCACTTTGGGGGATCTGGAGCGTAGGTCGATGTTTGCTGGCATATTTTATTTATAGGACTGGATGGTGGATTGTTGACCGGACAGATCTTGTTCATGCATGTGAAACTAGATTCCTTTTTCACAAGTATTTCTTTCGGCCCTTGAGCCGCGCAGTCCGGACAAGGGCACCGGACTTTGATTATCTTTGCCTTGATGTCTTTGATTTTTCCGGGGGTGTAACTGCAGCATGTGAAGTGTATCCAGGATTTACAGGACCCTTGGCACTGCAGGCCCGTCTTGGCTGTGACGGTGCGCTTGCAGACCATACATGGGTTTTTGGAACTTTTGCTATAACCCGACATGATGAAAGTGTTTTTTTACAACTTACGGTCAATTATAAGGTGTTTTGGTCTGCAAGCTGCTGTCTACATGGTTCAAGGAACGGTTTTATAAACACAAATTGTGAGTGGTTGTTAAGTCTTTTGTGACATGAATGACAATGATGTTTTATTTGTCTATTAAATCTTCTAATCAGCTGATGGAGAGCAACAAGGAGTAGCGTATCTCATAAGCACCATTTTACAATGATCTTAATTTTCATTATCTTATTTCCAATTAAGATTGTTAAATGAAAGTATTGTTTTATTTTAGCCGTGATTTATTTTGATTGCATCCGTAGCAATTCCAAATTAATCAGTTTTGACCGAAAAAATACATATCTGATCTGTCAATGTCACTGCAAGTTTGAGTCTCGTTTAACTAGATATGAATTCCGTCACATGTACGACACGTAAACTAAAACGTCTAACAAATATGAGCTTTATCTAATTGTAATAAAGATAAGAATAAATTAGCGTAATTTATTCTTTTTATGGAAGTGAAGCAAACTATTTTCTATATATTTAGTTAACTTGACACTTGACTTCAATTTGACTTTTGACTTCAATAGTGTCGTGTGTCGTGTTGTGTTTGGGTTATAACATTGTTTATATGCTTAAAACTAAAATAAAAGTCTTCTCTCTTTAAATAGGTACGTTGATTTCTAAATGGATGACGAAGATGATTACTGGAATACCAGTGAAACCAAGGCGAAAGCATTTAGCTTTGATGATGACGTGGTTCGTATGTGAAATAATACCTTAGTTGTTTTTGTTTTCTGAAACACAGGCTATGGTAGCTATAAAACTGTTATTCATATGCAAAATATAATACAATATTATTCTTATTGACTAGTTACAGTAGTAGGTAGTCATAGGACATATTTTGTAGGGCTTCTCTTAGCGTTGATTTACATTTCATGGAGTTTAGGGGATATAAATCTAGCCGCGCATTAAGTCTTTTGTAAAGAAGTGGACCTAGGAAAAGAAAAAGTCTAGAAGAGAAAGCATCTTTTTTGCATATATTTAGGACAAACTTCTCTGCTTAAAAGTTTCTAGTTACTAAGCTGAATTTAAACTTTTTTGAGGCATGTTTATTATAATGCTAATAATTACACGGTATTAAACATTGGCTTTTCTCTAAAAAATAATGTTAATGAAACATGTAATTGGTTAACAAGAAAAAATATTTTTGGTGGAGTTCCAGATATCTCGCATTTGATATGCAACTTTTTGAAGCAGGATTCAAACTCTTCCTGTTTGGCTTCTTTTATAGGCCAACTATCTTGCCATATACCTACAATAAAGCCTATATTAAGGGACAATCTTACACAAATGGAACAAGTCCCATGGTAAGCACAAAAAAACTTGTGTTATGGGCATGGGCACTAGGCGACAATATATTCAACATGGTCGTATTGACATGACATTAAGTTGAAAGTACAGCAGTACCACAAATATAAGTTACATCGGCAATCTTCGACCACGCCGACGAGTGCTGACAATAGGGGTGTAGACACTAAATAAAATAATCAATAATGTCATATTTTCTCGAAAAAGGATAAAAAATGTAGACAAATGGAGAAAAAATCAACGCAAAAGGTTAAATAATCACGAAGTTATAAGTGTCCAAAGTTTTAAGAAGGGGTATGTTCTGTCCCTTTTTCGCAAAACACAACTTCATATGAAACGATGACGCTGGAAGAATGTGACGTCACAGAAGATGGCGACGTGCCGCGCCCATCGTGGTCGGCGCCGCCGTCGACGCGGCCCCCCGGCGGCAGCATCCTGTAATGTGACGTCACACACCGTTTGCGTTTTCTCTCTCTAACAAGCAATATTGAAACGGTTGTAGCTTCGTAATTCTTTAAGATATCTGAATGGAATTTTCGCCACTATTAGGCATATTTTTTTGCCTTCTTTCTCTTGGAGTAATAATAATGTTCGAGTCTACACCCGTATTACCGAATGAAATCGAATGTATGACCATTTCAATAAAGACCTTGTTGCACTATATGCAATGACAGGTGAACTCGTGCTCTCCCGCTCATGGCGCCAGACAACATGGCGGGAGCTGCCGGCGTCGCGCGCAAAATGATTGCCAATGGGCGTTGAAGATTTTTACCCGCGCAAACGCGCTGCCTTATGATTGGTTAAAATGTTCAAAAAAAATGCTTTCTGCGCAGGTACATCGTTGTAACTTATATTTGCGGTGCTACTGTAATTGACTGTCGACATTAGCCTCTCTTCTCTGCCTGGAAAAGGGTTAAAAAATAAAACCTTTTTCAGCTATCACCTCAAGAAATCCTGGCCATCGGTCAGAACCAATCGTCGCCCGGACAAGGAGGGGATAGCCTGTTCTCTGGCACCAGCATCAGCACTGTCAAGGCGGTCACTTTACCACTGTCCAGTCTCGTGTCAAATAAAGTTTTGGAGTTGAGTAAGTTGCTTTTATATTTATTGAGCTTACTTATGGTAAGACTGCCCCTAATATTCATTTATTTACCTTTATTTACAACACCGATAACCTTAGAACCGATGGCCGTTGGGGCGGAATGATTCTCGAGTGGCGACCACGTACCGGAAGGCGCGCCGTGGGTAGGCTCCCACAAGGTGGACTGATGACCTGGTAAAGGTCGCGGGAGTAAGCTGGATGCGGGTGGCGCAGGACCGGTCATTGTGGCACTCTTTGGGGGAGGCCTATGTCCAGCAGTGGACGTCTTGCGGCTGATATGATGATGATGATGATAACAACAGTAAACATTTATATTATATTTCTTCAGTACTCCTCGCCCAGTCCGGCAAGGACACCAAAGAGTCCCAACCACCTCCGGAGCATACTGTGGCGACGAGCATAAAGCGGCTGGTGCTCGGGCGAACATGCTCGCTTCACGGGCACAGGAGTCTCGCCAGCAAGACGGGGCTACTCGATGCTGCGCTCGCTGTGGGGGATGGGAACGCTATATTGACTGTGAGAAAATTCTTAATAATTACAGTAGTACCACAAATATAAGTTACAACGATGTACCTGCGCAGAAGGCATTTTATGAAAACATTTTAACCAATCATAAGGCAGCGCATTTGCGCGGGTAAAATCTTCAACGCCCATTGGCCGAAATTTTGCGCGCGACGCCGGCAACTTCGGCGCCCGCCATTTTGTCTGGTGCCATGAGCGCTGTCATTGCATATTGTACCTTACGTATAATGCAATTATTATAGTATTGAAAGGTTCGATTTCATTCGGTACTTGTCGGCACTCGTCGGCGAGGACGAAGATTGCCGATGTAACTTATATTTGTGGTACTAGTGTAACCAAACCAGACCCGCCCTTAGAGTGGCGCTCGGCGCCCCCTAGGACCGTGCGCCGCACGGTGCAACGCACCCCCTGCACTGTAGGTAAAGGCTTCAAATAAGAGCGAGATGACATTCGGCTGTGCACTACCTCTCTTGGTTTGCTTTGGAGGTCTTGGTGACATTGTGTTGATTGTTTCAATAGTAACTATAGTCCTCGCGCTTCACTCGACTCGAGCCCGTTATACCGTCCGCGCGCAAGCCGAGCAGAGCCTAAGAATACGGGTGTAGACATCAAATTGATTATTACTCCAAAAGAAAGAAGGCAAAAAAAAAGACCGGGTTGCACTCCGGGAGTGCCGGCAGAAGTGAAAACTCAATAACATTGTAACAGTTTTTCGATCAGGTCACGTGACATCATACCCCTAAAAATGAATTTGACGCAAATTTATAAACAATTATCAATTATTTAGGCGGACGGCCCGCGGGCGCGTTGGGTGCGACGGGCACAACGCGCCGCCGCGGCGCAACGGTGCCGGGGTCCGGCGCGTCGACGGGCGGCGGCAAACACAATACCAATTTGTTTTTGCCATTGCGAAATATTTTTCAAAGCTTTATCTCTTTAGGAATAACGTTTAAATTCGAACTATTCGAATTTGCACAACAGACGGCGGTGGCGACCAAAATATCAATTTGTTTTTGCCGTTGGTAAATATTTTTCTAAGCTTTATCTCTTTAGGAATAACGCCCAAATCCGAACTATTCGAATTTTCTCAATAGCAAAACGGTGAAGGACTCGTTGGTATTACTACAAATTTATTTGCAGAATATGCTATTGCAAAAAGTGTTTAACGGCTTTATACTCTTACGAATAGCGTTCAGTTTTGAATGAAGTTGAATCGGCTAGCAGCAAGAAGTGACCTCCTTCACATCTGACGTCACAAAATTCTGTCGCGTATTTAACAATTTTACCCCATCCCAAAAAGTGCTCAGCGCCGCTAAAGAAGTTTTCACTTCAAAAATATGCCTAGTGACGAAAATCCCATTCAGATATCTCAAAAAATAACGAAGCTACAACCGTTTTTATATTGCTTGTTAGAGAGAGAAAACACTCGCAGATGTAGGCAGTGACGTCACAATCTGTGAGCGTAATAGTAAATGACGATCGTTACATAGGTGCGTTTTGCGGAAAAGGGACAGAACATACCCTTGAAACTTTGGACACTTGTAACTTTGCGATTATTTAACCTTTTGCGTTGCTTTCTTCTCCATTTGACTACATTCTTTTGAGAAAATACAACATTATTGATTATTTTATTTAGTGTCTACACCCCTACTGACCAAGAATCATGTTATTCCAGGTAGTGTTATTCCTCATACAAACCCTGAACAAGAAACTGGTATACGAACTCCTGTCCTCGCGGCCATTGGCTTTGAACCACTACATCAGCTTCTTGCAGAACGAGGGGAAGATATCTGAACTAACAGACCTTCTTACGTAAGTAACTAAAGGATTCTTGAAGTAGGAAGGATTCGCGGCTTCGAACCCAAACGCGTACCACTCAGTGAACGAAAAACCCATACAAGTCTACAACTCGGTTACAATATGAAGCCCCCCCCCCCCCCCCCCTTCTCTTTTACCCATCGTACCAGAGCGCTGACGTGACGTCATCGACGCCAGGTCCACAGATATTGTAACCGGGTTATAAGTAGCGCCGCAGAATGGCCCCACAGAATGGGTGCCATTACCACTACGCGGGGGGGCGGGGTGTCAAAACGATGCCAGGCAGCCGTTTAGTTCGAACATGCGCATAACGGGTTTAAGGCACGTGTTAGGGTAGACATTTGTAAGGAGCTCGCGTTCTATGCTTTTTTCGTTCGCTGGTACCACTGGTTTTTTTTTTAAGTTATGTGTGATATCATCATCATCATCCTCATATCAGCCGAAAGACGTCCACCGCTGGACATAGGCCTCCCCAAAGAGTGCCAAAGTGACCGGTCCTGCGCCACCCGCATCCAGCGGACTCCTATTTACTCCTTTACCAGGTCATCAGTCCACCTTGCGGGGGCCTACCCACGCTGCGCCTTCCGGTACGTGTCGCCACTCGAGAACCTTTCCGCCCCATCGGCCATCGGTTCTACGTGCTATGTGCGATATATCATTTGATATTTAACAGTGGCTTTCCGGTGAAGGAAAACATCGTGAGGAAACCGGTCTAATGCCAATAAGGTCTAGTTTTCCCTCTGGGTTTGAAGGTCAGATAGATGGCAGTCACTTTTGTAAAACTAGTGTCGATATATAGCGACGTCTCGCTCCCACGTATGGCTCACCGCCGCTGCTGCCGGTGCCATGTCATGTCCGAGCCCTAAAGGTGTTGTTTGTTTGTTTAAATTTCAACGGATGCGAAGCGACCAATTAAAGTAATGCATTAAATCAAATCGGTGACGAGGTGCGGATATCAATTAGTTCGATTCCATAATTAATTACGATTCTGTACGTCTCCGCTCCGTCTCAGTGGAAACGTAGCCATAGAATCGTCCAATGTAGTATGTGCTTGAGTGGTAGTGGAGATTCTCCTGCCCCGTATCATGTTCGGCCTTATCACATGATAAGTTACAAGATAGAGCGTCCGTCACTGGCTGACACCGTTCAATAGAACAAGACGGACGCTCTATCTTGTCACTTATCGCGTGATAAGGCCGACCATGTCCATCCTACGGGGTCTGGTTTCTGCTACCTTTCTCTCCCACAAATAAACCCAATACATCAGACTATCTAATATTTCTCTTAAGCTCAAACAATTTGGGCGATGAGCGTGAATATTTGGTTGGATAACAACGAATACTGTTAACCCCCGACGTAAACTAGGGGTGTTATACATTGAATGTCTGTGGCATTGTATGCCTCAAACGAATGAATCGTTTTGAGTGCGTTTTTAAGAGTCCGCAGTAAGCTCGATTCTCCATACAAACGTAGTTACACTCTCATTTTAAACCTACGTGTTGGATTGTAACGAAACTTTGCATGTCCAATGATATCAGGTATATCCAGGTCTGTAATTAGTTTATTTAGCTTCAGAAACCATAGTAAAAGAAATACAGCGCTTTCATACAAAACTTGTTTTTGCTGTAATTCGTTTGTTTTATAAACTGGAAACATATAAACTAATTACAGACATAGATATACCTCATGTCATTGTATATGCAAAGTTTCGTCACAATCCAACACGTAGTTTTAAAATGAGAACGAAACTCCGTTTGTATGGGAAGGTGAAATTCGGCCGACCCACAGATTAAAGAATGCCGAGCGTACTGTGGACTCTTAAGTCAGTCTTGTCTGTCGGCATGGTTCTTTGCTATGTTTTTTTTGTCGGGGTTCTCGGCAATGTTGTTATTTTATTTAGTTATCCGTTATTGATTGTTTTTCTCTCCTCGTGTAATACCCATAACACAATCGTTACAGAGCTTATTTATTAATTTCCAGAATGCTGGGCAGATGTCCGGATGCAGCTGTAAGTATTTCCGAGTCTCTTGTTAACCCCCGACGCAAAGAGAGGGGTGTTATAAGTTTAACGTGTCTGTGTATCTGTCTGTGGTTTTTTGTGTCGTAGATAATTTTATCCCGAGTGTTCTTAGCCATGTTTCATGAAAATCTGTTTGGCCGTTTTTGAGATAATGGACTTTGAAATGAAAATGTCGGGGGGTTTTTCAACTTCTCTAAGTTGTAAATTTTTAAAATAAAGGAAAAAATGAAAAAATTAATAAAAACTTAAAAATTTAAATTTAATTTTAAAAATGTATAATTTCGTTAGCAGCGTAACTGCTTAATACAAAAGTTGTAGTTATTTAACTATTAAAAGCCTTGTTTACACCACAATTTAATATTTTGGTCCCAGATGCATCAATTCCAACAACACATGAGACAAGGTGGTTCCGTGGACGGTTTCCTGCGGAAGGTAACCAACCTGGTTGCCAACCATTTCAATCAACCAGGGATCGATGCTCACCAGGCGAAGATGTTAGCTGACTTTATTAAATTACTTGGTGAGTAGCGCATAACATCATACTCCTAAACGGTCGACTGCGGAAGTTAGAGTTAGATCTCATCATCATCATCATCATATCAGCCAAAAGACTTCCACTGCTAGACATAAGCCTCCCCCAAAGAGTGCCACAAAGACCGGTTCTACGCTACCCGCGACCTTTACCAAAGGGGTAACCACGTAACGCTTTGAACGCGCGTTAGGTTACAACTGTAATTTTTCCATATAACAATTGACATTTAGATCTACCTGACGCACGAACAATGCGTTACGTGATCGACCCACAGTCGTGGGCTTAGATCTGAAACCGTGAAACAATTTTACAGAATGGCAGAAGTTCTGCCAGAAGCCAGTCCTAGAGAATAAGTCAGCGCTGTACTGCTTGGCATATTGTTGTGCCAACCACTGGCACGAAGGTGCCGGCAACATGATGTCGCCTCTCACTCTATGCCAGAGACAACAGGTACGTACCAACCGTAATAATTCTACTGTATACGAGTATTATAGAACTATCCTGGCAAGGTCGCCATGAAAGGTGGTGACTAGGCAGAGCAAATGCAAACAGTTTGTATACATATCTTATACATACATATAACGTGTTTTTTAACCGTCTTAGAGCCGAAGCGCACTTAAAGTATCCAAAACGTACTAATCATTCGTGAAAAAAAGAATTATTATTAGGTTTGAAAAATCCTGTATGGCGCGCGGTGCGAAGTTCATTCACCCGGTTAGAGTTAGTACAGTACGATTACTGCTAGTTAACCACTGACAGATAGTTTGCCTTCATTTGATTTTCAACTTTAATGTCATACAAGTAAAGCAATTTTCAGAATACTGTTACCCACGTCTACCGATTTAGAAATAACTACTTAATTTGTATGAGCTTAAGGTTGAAAATTGGATGAAGGCAAGCTATCTGTCAGTGGTAAACCCCAAATAGCAGTCAGGTCACTGCGGTCACTCGGCTGAATGATTAAAATTAATATTAATACAAAAAAAAACGATATAATTACATAAAAAAAACTTTTTTTAAGTTCTTTGTAATTAACATTAACTGGGTTTCGGCTCTAAGACGATTAAAAAAAACACCCTGTATATGCGTTAGATATACGTATTCTTATAGCTATGTATACACACTTCACTTAGTCTTTGGTTTGACGTTTTACATATCTAAAACTTGATATTTGACCATGGGACATTACATCTCTTATTATAGGCCTAGCTACCGCGCTATGCTAGCATGTGGCCATCCAGACCCCTTATCATGGTTGGCCTTATCACGCGATAAGTGACAAGATAGGAGCGTCGTCTCGTTCTATTGAACGGTGTCAGCCAGTGACGGACGCTCTATCTTGTCACTTTGATAAGGCCGACCATGATACGGGGTCTGAAGATTCAAGCTAAACACTAGAGAAATATTCTTTAGAATCGAAAAACAGTTCCGGAGATTACCCCCTATATAGACACCTGTGGCTTTTTGACA
This sequence comes from Epinotia ramella, assembly GCA_947578815.1. Lineage (NCBI taxonomy): Eukaryota > Metazoa > Arthropoda > Insecta > Lepidoptera > Tortricidae > Epinotia > Epinotia ramella. Next base: position 4,288,698 of record OX388221.1, read on the forward strand.
ATGGCATTGAACTATATTTTTGACCCATTATGTTATTTCCAGATAAGTCCACTCCAGTACGATTGGGTAGTGTTGAACGTCCACGCTAAATCCGGAAAATGGGACATCGTCGAATCGTTGTTTACGAAAAAGGTGATTAATTACAATTAGTTGTCACTAGCTGTCACAGCGAATGCTCAAATAATAAAGGGTCGGCAACGCGATTTTGACTGATTTGAAGTCGCTAGGTCAATGTAATGAAAAGTTTGTCCTGGTAGCTTATCGGAACTGCGTGCCAAAAGCGTTAACATAGGATACTGATCTTTGTGTGTATTAACGAAGTGCTTGTCGGTAATGAAGAAAGTTTTTATCGCACGAGCCCGAGGCGAGGGGGATAAACACGTCATCTGAACCTTTGTCGCCGTAGCAGCTCATCTTACCCTGAACCAATTTTTCACCAACTTCAATAGAAAGAAGGAGGTTCTTTGTTCCTCATTATACTCGCTTTTACAAGCTTTTATTTAACTTGACCTGTTTGTTTGTTAGTGTGGGACTGAGTCTTGGAACTGAGTTTTGAGCCAGTTAACCTCAACGGATTAGCAGGCCACCCAACGAAGACCAAAAGCTGCCTATCAAGGGAAAAAACTCGTGTAAAAGCGAATTTTGGCATAGTTGTAGGGAATGGTGTTTTAAAAGACATACTAACAATACTGATGTGTGGGGGTGAAGCTAACGGGCGGAAGGGGGTGTAAAGTTTCTTTTTTTAGTTTTTCGTAAATAACTCGTAAATTGTGGCCTATAGCAAAAAATGTTCTGAAACACAAGTAATCTACATAAAATTGAGTAATCTACATAGAATATTAATATTATGACGATATTCTAGATTTAGAAGATAATTAGGAATTTTATTTTTAGGATTATATGTGCCATACTTAAAGAAATGTGTTTATTTCTTTATTGTCCATCTTCTTCCCTCCATATCTCATGAAATATTTATCCCAGTGGAAAAATGTATACATTTATTTTGTAGAGAATTTCTTGTAGATTACTTGTGTTTCAGATTTTTTTTTGCTATAGGCCACAGTTTACGAGTTATTTACGAACAACTAAAAAAGGGACCTTTACACCCCCCTCCGCTCGTTACCTTCACCCCCACCCACCAGTACTTTTAGTACTTGGTTTAAGATACCATTCCCTACAACTACACCAAAATTCGCTTTTACACGAGTTTTTTCCCCTGACTTTCCTTCGTTGGGTGGGCTAGTCTGAAAGTTTGGATATAAGTATAGTTTGGATGACAATTCGATATTATGGCACCATCGAGTTGATCTGATGATGGAGACAAAAGGTGGCCATGGGAATTCAGCACTTAATCGACGTAACCCCGTTGAGTTTGGGCTCGTTATCATCGTCTCAATGAGTAGTTGATGACGGTGTACAGAGAAATACAGTTGGCAGTAAAAGCCTGTACCAGAATTTTTTTTTTTGACAGAAACTTATTTTATGTATGTTCAGCGATAATTCTTAACCACGTTGACCGATTTTGATCTCTTTTTCAGGACTGGCTTGGCAGAACTACCGTCTCCTCCCACATACCTATAGAGACTCTACTGTCACGGCTGAGTGACATGCAGGCAAGCAAACAGTTGCTTGCCACATGCGTCAATAAGGTCGCGGCGTCGCATGACAGGTTGCGGCTAGCACAGGCATTTAAGGTAATATTGTAACCGAAACCACAGAATAAATTATAGTACTTACTCGTAGTAGAGTTAGGGTGCCTTTCCACCAGAGATGTGCTATGCCATGCTGTGCTATGAAACGTAGCTCCAGCTACAGCTACGTTGCAAATGTATGAAAACATTGCATAGCAAGCATAGCACATCTCTGGTGGAAAGGCACCCTTACGATAGCTAGCTTCTGCCCGCGACTTCGTCCGCGTGGAACTTGTTAATATAGTAGCTCCATACAAACTTTCTTCCCCCATTTCATCCCCTTAGGGGATGATTTCTGGCATACAAACTATCTTATCGTAGCTCCATACAATCTTTCACCCCCATTTCACCCCCATAGGGGATGATCCCTTACAGGGATAAGTTCGCCTTTGTACCGAATTAACTTTTTTTTGTCTGTATTTTTACCTGTGTCTTGTGTACAATAAAGTATTTACATACATACATACATACATGATTTCAGGGATAAAAACAATCCTATCGTAGCTCCATACAAATGTTTACCCCCCATTTCAACGCCTTAGGTGATGATTTCTGGGATAAAAACCATCCTATCGTAGCTCCATACAAACTTTCACCCCCATTGCACCCCCTTAGGGGGTTATTTCGGGTATAAAACTATCCTATGTCCTTCCCCAGGCCCCGTAGCATGGATGGCGTTATCACGCGATAAGTGACAGGATAGAGCTTCCGTCCCTGGCTGACACCGTTCGATAGAACGAGACGACGCGCCTATCCTGTCACTTATCGCGTGATAACGCCATCCATGCTACGGGGCCTGGACTCAAACTATCTCTATACCACATCTAAATCGGTTCAGTGGTTTAAGCATGAAGAGGTAACAGACAGACAGACGGACACACTTTCGCATTTATAAAGTTACATTTTAAAAGCTATCCTATATTTAATCCAGGCATTAAATTTACTTCGTGAATTTTTTTATTAAAATCGCTTGAACCGTTTAAGCGTGATTGAGTAACAAACATCTAAACATTCAAACTTTCTCATTTATAATATTAGTAGGATAGTATGAAAGTATGGATTTATAGGCCATAGAACTCTAAGAACGTTTACGGTGTGGCCACGACTTGGAGCGGCGGCGGCAGCGGAGCGCGGAACGTGTGAGCGAGAGACCGGAGAGCGGCGTCTCGGATACATAAGTCATTTCTTACCTACAGCACATATGACATTTGCATTTCACAGTCATAATTAAGATAAACTATTGACTATAGACCGCTTAACTCGGTCCTCGGCTGCTTGCGCGCGGGTGCAGGGGTATGACGATAACGGAGCGCGGGCGACGTGCCCCGTTATCGTCATACCCCTGCACCCGCGCGCAACCAGGCGAGGACCGAGTTAAGAGGCCGCAGTAAGCTGGATTCTCCATACAAACGTAGTTACGCTCTCATTTTAAAAATACGTGTTGGATTGTAACGAAACTTTGCATGTACAATGACATGAGGTATATCCAGGTCTGTAATTAGTTTATGTAGCTTCAGATACCATATAAAAAAAATACAGCGAATTTGAGTTTTTCATACAAAACTTGTTTCTGCTTTATTTCGTTTGTTTTATAAACTGGAACCATATAAACTAATTACAGACATAGATATACCTCATGCCATTGTATATGCAAAGTTTCGTCACAATCCAACACGTAGTTTTAAAATGAGAACGAAACTCCGTTTGTATGGGAAGGTGAAATTCTGCCGAGCTTACTGCGGACTCTTAAGCGGTAGACCTATAATTGCATGTGTTTTTTCAGATACATTCCGTTGTAATAGAGACGTATGCAAAACAGAAGGACAGACTGGCGTTACAGAACTACAAAATGACGCTGAACCCTCAGTCAGAGGAGTACATTCTAGTCGAGAATACTCTTAGAGATAACGTGAGTACTGTACAGTCAGCCTCAGACAGGGTTCGAAAGGTTTATTATCACGATAATTATCAACGATAATTATCACGATAATTATCATGATAATTATCACGATAATTATCATGATAATTATCACGATAATTATCGATTGATAATAACAAAAAAATTGCGCTCGTGAAAGTGAACTGTATTCGAAGTATTCGAACGTGTATTTCCGCACTTGCGTCTATCCGAACGCGCGAAGTGTCAAAGTGACGTGCCGCGCCGTGGGGATTCCCCTTACAAGAAGAATTCAGTTCGGATTATGCAATGTTGAGCGAAATTGAGTGTCATTGGTTCTTATACTGGTGATAATTATCAAGAAGCGTAATTATCTTGATAATTTCGAACCCTGGCCTCAGATTATAAAACCGCGGGATGGGATTGCGAAAAGCCACTGTAACCCGCCATACACTGTACTTACAATCTAGAGGTCTTGGATTCGATTCCCGGCTGTAGCATCGCCTAGTGAATAGCAGTCAGAGTAGCCAAATAAATAAATAAATATTTGGGGGCAATCTTACACAAATCGACCTAGTCCCAAACTAAGCAAAGCTCGTACTATGGGTACTAGACGACGATATACATACTTATAAATACATTCTTAAATACCCAGAAAACATACATGACTCAGGAACAAGTTATTCGTGCTCATCACATAAATAAATCCCCTTACCGGGATTCGTACCCGGGACATCCGGCTTCGTAGGCAGGGTCACTACCAACTAGGCTATAGCGGTCGTCAAATATATCGTAACACACCCTTAAGGCGCCGTAGGTTCATGGTCTTCTCTCCCTCTCACTGAGCATAAGCGTGAGCGAAATGGAAGTGCGTGCTCGGAAGCGCGGATATCATGTTTTTTAATTTTAATTTTTTGGCCGTTTAAATAAATAAAAATGTAACCACAGATTTCCCTCAAACATGATATTGCCGATTTTTAGAAGCAATTTATAGCTTTTGTACATAATTTGTTACGAATAATTTAAGTGTATTTTTGTGTGTTTTAGACCTATGTTCGTGATTTTTTTCTATCGAGCGAAATTTGCTTAATCATGTTTGTCATTTCCCTGCAGAAAAGCCTCAAGATTGCTATTCGTATTTTTTTGAAACCATATTATTATAAACAGTGGCATTATATTGTTTCAAAAACTCTGTTCGCTTAACTTCGCTGAACCTACGGCGCCTTAAGCGCATATTACACATGCAAGTTTAACTACATTGCGCAACCTATAAATACCTCTGTAACCCGCAATCTAATGAAACTTGCATGCAATATGTTGCATGTGTAAATTGCGCTTTAACACTATTATGGATCTCGGTCTGAATTAAACAATTTTTTTTTTTTTAAGTAATAAGAGTCGTGTACCCATATTTGGCTACTTTGGCCACTCTAACTACATGATGCTCTGACTGTACGACTGGGTATTTTCAAAAACTCATGTACGAAATATAATTTGATATTTAACAGGCTTTCCGGTGAAGGAAAACATTGTGAGGAAACCGATCTAATCCCAATAAGGTCTAGTTTTCCCTCTGGGTTGGAAGGTCAGATGGCAGTCGCTTTTATAAAACTAGTGCCTATGCGAAATGACGGGTTGGTACCTTGGCATTACAACTTTCCGTCTCAAACCCAGAGCAAGATGGAAGATGCTAAGAGACATGATACAGTGCAAGTTATCCGAAACAGATGTCGAGGACAGAGCGAAGTGGAGAAGTGAATGAGGAAAGCTGACCCCACCACCATGTGATAAACAAGGTGTAACAAAAATAGCTATGATCCGTTTAAGGGCAATAACAGGTGTCGTGTTCTGATAAGAAAAAACTAAAACAAAAAAAATTGACGCGATTTTTTTTACATTTGTATCGAGCAGGTCACCCCAGTCGGCCGACGCTTAGCATCAGGCGGGCCGTACGCTTGTTTGCCACCGTCGTTGTATTAAAAAAAATACAAATATATAAAAAAAAAAATTACCAACATTTTTCATAGTTATTTTTCTTATCAGAACACGATACCCGTTATGCCCTTAAACGGATCATCGCTATTTTTGTTACACCTTGTATAGGTAGCTAGAAAGAGAGGTAGAGTGCCTACGCTAAATCTTGGGTGCCAAAGTGGACCCTGGGTTCCTTTTGGGCATAACCCGGAATAACTTGGAGGATAGAAGTTACATAAACTGACAGTTCGTCCAATGCCAAAATAGTCGCGGATTATCGTAATAATAGGGGTTAATGGAGTAGCCACTAAATAAAATAATCGATAATGTCATATTTGCTCGAAAAAAGATTAAAAATGTAGTCAAATGGAGAAAAAATTAAGGCCAGAGGTTTAATAATCACGAAGTTATAAGTGTCCAAAGTTTTAAGAAGGAGTATGTTCTGTCCCTTTTTCGCAAAACGCAACTTCCTATTAAATAATTGACGCTCGCAGTTTGTGAAGCCACTAGAAGACGGCAACGTGCCGTGCCCCATCGTGTTCGGCGCCGCCGTCGACGCGGCAGCCTCGCAGTTTGTGACGTCACTGTTTGCGTTTTCTCTCTCTAACAAGCAATATTAAAACGGTTGTAGCTTCGTAATTCTTTAAGATATCTGAATGAGATTTTCGTCACTAGGCATATTTTTTTGCCTTCTTTCTTTTGGAGTAATAATATTTTTGTCTACACCCGTATGTTTTTTTTTTCAGTCAATCAAATGGAAGAACTGAATACCTCAAACAAACTCATTCAACAGAAAATGCTCTCTTATATGGAAGAAGATTTTTGTTATTTCATTTGATATCATGAAACGCATTTGTATTTTTCGTATTGTAACGTATATGCTACTTAAGATATAATTATATATATTTTTCATATAACTCATGATACATTTTTATTTATAATACCGCCAGATATCCTCGGTACAATGCCTCGAGGGCTTTTTTTAGATTTACCTTGGTTTTATTTTAATTTAATTAATAAACGATATGATACTGAGAAATAATGTAATGGAAAAATAAACGATCTTCGTCTGTAGCCCCCGACAGGATTCGAACCTGCGACCTTTCATACAAAACTTGTTTTTGCTGTATTTCGTTTGTTTTATAAACTGGAACCATATGAACTAATTACAGACAAAGATATACCTTATGTCATTGTATATGCAAAGTTTCGTCACAATCCAACACGTAGTTTTAAAATGAGAACGAAACTCCGTTTGTATGGGAAGGTGAAATTCGGCCGAGCTTACTGCGGACTCTTAAGGGGGTGCATTGGAAATTAGCGCGTGCTTTGAAACGCCGTTCTGACTAGATTAAGAAACAATAAGGTCTGATTTTCAGATATATAATTATGGTTCTTGACTATATGATTGTTTTTCTGATTGAATCGATACCTAAATGATTGCCTAAAATGTTTTTACTCAGACTAATCAAACAATACATTATTTTACGACACAATTGATACTATAGTATTTTATATCATCTAGAATCTTACCTAATGAAATATAAATAAAACTTCACTGATCTATCGAAATCTGTCCAAAATGCCATTCCCGAAGAGTGTTGCATCTCATTTTCTCGTGCGCGGAAGGCCGTGGTGGGGACGTGTCTCTGTCATGGGGGCGTGGTCGACTCGAATCAAGGCACCCCCTTAATGTAGGTTACGTAAGACATATATGATACATGAAACATGAGATTTTTTTCAACATTTTCTTCAACTGGGGTCCGCGGTATTTTTGAAATTCTGAAAGTCTAAAACCGTGGGAGGAAACCGAGAACATTTGTACAGAAAAATGGCCCCTAATCGTTCCTCTACGACCTGGCCCCGTAGCATGGATGGCGTTATCACGCGATAAGTGACAGGATAGAGCTTCCGTCCCTGGCTGACACCGTTCGATAGAACGAGACGACGCGCCTATCCTGTTACTTATCGCGTGATAACGCCATCCATGCTACGGGGCCTGAGTGCAGTTATTTCTTAAATGTGATTGAGTGTACAGTATAAAACCTTGAATATTCTCAGCAGTCACCATTTATGAGATAACTATTTATGACTTCTTTGAAACAGCGCTAAAAATTATCATTACTAATTCAATAGAACATTGTTTGACTCATTGTTAATCAAAGGAATCTGAACTGAGTCTTAATGTCCTTTATATAGAATACAATTCAGCTTACTTATGAAATAATAGAATAGATTGCAATGGTAAACCGTGAATAATTTTCTTTTATTCTGAAAGTAGCTCTAACGGTGTACGAATTAGGTTTGCATTCGCTTGTTTTTATATTTTTATTGTCTTAGTTTACTATCTAACGGTTACAAGGCTTTGCATATCTAAAAGCAAGTTTAATTTAGTTATTTTCTTTGGCGGAGGACAACGATCTACATTTTTTTGATTCTTACTTTTATAATATCAGACCACACAAGACATTAGAAAAGTTGAAACACCCGCGACATTTTCATTTCAAACTTCAATATCTCAAAAACGGCTGAACAGATTTTCATGAAACATAGCTAAGAACACTCGGGATAAAATTGTCTATGACACAAAAAAAACCGCATTCAAATCGGTCCGTCCGTTTGGGCGCTATGATACACACAGCCAGACACGTTAAACTTATAACACCCTTCTCTTTGGGTCGGGGGTTAAAAATATCTCACATGAGCTGTGATTCGAGGACCTAGGTAAAGGGGTGTTATAAGTTTGACGTGTGTCTGAGGCATTGTAGCTGCTAAACGAATGGACCGACTTCAATACGGTTTTTTATCCGAAATCTGACGTGATCCAGATGGATTGTTTTGAGATATTGAACTTTGAATTGAAAATGTCGGGGCTTAATTAACTTTTCCAAGTTGTAATTATTATCACTTTTCTCTGTTAGATACGACTGAAGCCTAGCTAGCATGGTCGCGTTTGTGTCGGACATAAAGCATTCGTCCCTTACTAACATCATAAATAAAGTATAATTTCCTCTATGCTAACATGAATTAAATCTAATTGAATTTAATCTAATATTAACTTTTTGACGTTTAATGTATTTGTGCATTATAAATAAATGAGTATGAGTATGAATCTAAGACGGCAGCAGCTTCAGCAAAATCTAGTGCCTACGCTCATTTTTAACATAAAAGCTGCGTACGAATTTGAGCGTCTCAGTCTGAGGCATGCTCGCCCCGCGCGGCGCGCTGATCGAGAGCCAAATTGTTGCACATATAACCACTCACTTGCTTGTGGCAACAACAGTTGCCAATTTCGCGGACCCCTAAACTGATGGTGGTAACTGTGGTTGCCAATCGAAGTATGGGTTGCTTTGATAATGAAAAATTAGAAGCAGTTTAGGCTACCTTTTTTAAAATTCGAAAGCAAGTGAGTGGCTATACATGCGCGGGTGAGGCAGCGTGCTCGCGGCGAGCCGACATTGTGCGTCGTTCAAAATGGCGTCGGACACGATGACAGCCGTGGCTGCGTTTATCATATTTCACCGAATTATATTAATAAATTTACGAATAAACTCGATTACACATCACGGCTCATCCACTTGCTCAAATTCATACGCGCCTCGCCCACAGCGTGAGCGCGTACGAATTTGAGCGAAATAGGTGAGCCGTGCGTGCCTCAACCCGAGGCTGCTTGCTCTAATTCGTACGCAGCTTTAGGTAGCCGAGCGGTAACGTGCACAATCATAGACATTAATACGAAAATAATAAAAACACAATTTATGCTGCTTACTTTAATACACAATCATACTTAACTTATAGTAGGTAGGTAATAAAATAAATAAGTACCATGCATCTACACGTGTACAGTCAAGTGCAAAAATATTTATCAATTTAATCCACTCATAATTATGTACCGAAACCTTAATCCGCTGGCGCAGCGATGGGACATTTATTAGAGATGCAACGGATAGTGGTTTGGCCGGATACCGGATACCGAATATCCGGCGGTGCAGCTGGCCGGATATCCGCTATCCGGCCGCCGGATATTCGGCCGAAAGTTACATGCCTAAAATGAAGCAAATTCGACCGCACCCGTGCGCGGCGCTCTGTGTAGGTTGTAATTTGTCACTCGCTATGGCAGGCTTTGATAGAATAGAAACATGTGCAAATGTTTAAACGGACTTTGACATTTGATTACTTTGTTGTTCGTTATGTATTCAACTTTATTGTACCTAATGTATAGTTCTCTTTTTACCATTGTAATATTCTAAACCTATACATTACATTTAATACCGAAAAAAAGTTATATTTTCGGTATAAAATACTATCCGGTATCCGGCCGGATACTAAAATTAAGGCCGGATGGGCCGGATACCGGATAGTGACCGGATATCCGTTGCATCTCTAATATTTACCTACGATTACCTAAGTTCACCCATATCTTTATACTTGAATGTACGTACATACTTGTGACCTGTTCGTACACAAACAAACAAACGCCTATTCAAACATTCTAGTTTCTCAGCTTAGAAAGAGATTAGTGAGGGGCAATACTAATAAATACGGTTTTCCTAGTAGTCCGGGCCACAATCGCACAGCAACATGCGGTCTACTGAGAAAAAACCTCAGAAGTTCGCAGTGCTGACAACTGTGATAAAAAAGCACTGGGATAGCCCATTAAATGGAATTAAAGGTCTCAGGCAGCGAACGAAAAAAGCATAGAATGCGAGGTCCTTACAAATTTCTACCCAAACACGTGCCTAAAACCCGGTATGCGCATGTTCAAACTAAACGACTGCCTTGCGTTTTGAAACCCCGCCCCCATCCCCGCATAATAGTAATGGCACCCATTCTGTGGGGCCATTTTGCGGCGCTACTTAGGGCCTGTTTCACAATCGCCGGATAAAGTTATCTGCCAGTTAAAATTATTGCTATCCTTTTCTACCGTCATATAAAAGAAAAGTGACAGCCAACATTTATCTGACGGATATGTTTTAACTGGAGATTGTGAAACAGGCCCTTAGACTTCAATGGTTACTTCGTTCGCTGGTCTCACGCAGGAGGCTTAGGTAAGTAGGGTCATTTCGCTGGTTACGCGACCACCTTCGGTTAGCGACCACCTGAAGGAGAAGGTTTTTTCTATTGAAGATAACATCAATTCTACACGCCCTATTGAGACAATTACTTGTACATGCATTTTTTTGTTATTTTAGAATAGAAATCTACTAAAAAACCAAGAAAATATCCTTTCAGTTCTCCAACTCAGCTTAAGTGGTCGCCCACCGGCACATTAAATTAGGTGGTCGCTAACCGGCGAAATGACCCTATACTAAGTATGTACATGTACAGAAGGTTTTCGGTTAAATATGAAGACACTGACGAACTAATCGTCCCCACCACATTCACAGCAGTCTTCGTCCATCTCCACTCCACACATCCTCAGCAGGAACACACACGCCGTGATGCAAAGCAGGCATCGCAGGATCTTCCCACACGAGCCGCAGTTGCACGTGCAGCAAAAGCACATTTTGAACTCTAACACGAGATGCTAAGGTTCAAATTTAGCTGAACCCGTTTCACGAACGGCAAGGTTAAGTTTGTTGACTTCACTTGTTTCTTGTTGAGGATAATTCGAATTTCGAACGTTGGTTTTTCAAAATGGGCGCTATTTTCCGTTCAGCGACTATGATCACTATTCCGAGGCCGTATGAATGACTTTTGTTTGAATTTTCTTGTTGAGTTTTCCTTTACCGCACGACTGCGTAGATTCAATGCGCGTCCTCGACTAACTATTGTCATACTTACTAGGAATGGACTAGGTAAACATATTCTTATCAGTTGTCTGATTTGGTGTGAGCTCTAACTGATAGTAACTGAATGTATTCTGCAAGTATACTCGAGGAACGAAAAGGTTCTCCACTTTTCGACTTTATTTTAATAATGTTAAGATTGATTGTTAAGGTTCAAGAGTGATGTGAACCTTTTAATTCCGTGACTGTACGTCGAAAAACGAATAATAGATAGTTCTCTACAAAAATGTTTTATTTAACTTCTTTTAACTGGTTTCTAGGTATATTTTCCTTATGATGACAATCATGAAATACTTAATGATATGAATCTTAAAATTCTGATATGTCATTGTATGCAAACACTGTAATTTCTTAAGTAGGTACAGTTAGCGTCATATAGTTAGTAGCAGCCAAGGTAGCCAAAAAATTCGTTACATAAGGGTGTGTTACGAAATACGGGTTACTCTGGCTGCTACTTAACTATACGACGCTAACTGTACCTACTTCCATGATAAAAAGTTAAATGATGCTTAACTTCGACGAATTTTGGATACACGAGCACTTTTTTAACAGTTTTAAGTAGATTAAATTAGATTAGATGCACGATAAGAAATTACAGTGTTTGCATACAATGACATATCAGAATTTTAAGTTCCAGTTTGCTTTTGAACAACAGTTCCATCATAGTTCACAATTGAACAACAGCTTGAACTAGAATTTGTAAAAGTGGAAATAGTTCACACTATACAGTCGTCCTGGCAGCATTTCTCTCCGACAGGTATGCCGCACATATTGCAAATTTGAACCCAAAACCAAAAGCAGGTGACACACTTTAAACAATTCACGCAACTCTTACATGAAATATCAAAATTGAAACAATCAAGGCACATTGCCGCGACACTGGTTGACCCATCAATTAAAAACAACACAGTTGAGTAGATATACAATAGTTTGGACGATTCGTATTTTCTCGTAAATAATTCAGTCATAGTCGCCGCTTTGGCAACTAGTTTTGCCTTCTCCACACATGATCGGGTTTGCTAACAAAACCCAAATTGAGAAAATGAGCCTACCTAAATATATTCTTCCAAGCAGCATTTAAAAAAATCCCTGGAGCCGGTAGTAGAATTCAGCGACAGACTCGTGGTCACACCATTTTGTCAGAGCAGTGTGACGACGAGTAATTACTTTTACTCGTGGTCACACCCCTTTAAAAAAGATTCGTGTAGGTAGGTCTTAACTTAGTCCGTGTAGGTACGACGACGTGCAAAGCGAGGAGTATTAGGTGTACTGCGACCCTACGCCCACGAGCCGAGCGAGCGAAGCGAGCGTGCCACGGCAGCGGCCGGCGAAGCGCCAGAAGCAAACAGTGTGGCTACTAGGAAAATAAATTCCTCGTGTCGTGGTCACACCAGTGTGACAAAATGGTGTGCCTACGAGTCCGACGTCTGGAATTCGGGCCCTCCGTTTACTTGCCACAAATGAGTACTTAAATACTTACCTGTCCCAGGTAACAAAATTAGAAAGCATAGATACTGATATAGCCACGAGAGGTACTGTATGCATCATGCTTATTTATTGAGTCGTATGCTGAAGCTAGTTAAATTATTTGACAGCGTGTTCAAATTATATTTAAAAAGAAATAGCACCTGTCACATCAGTTGTTTATTGATACTTAAAAGACATAATAAAATATAATAATAAGTAAGTGTACCAAAGTAAGAAGGAAATCACTTTACACAGATTTATCGATAGATCAGATTCCGAATCTTTAGCCGTCATACAAAAATGATCTTAGTAGATCCCTCACTAATGGCCGGTTCCAATAATCAATCCACCGTTAGTTTTCCTTACCAACAGTTACATTTTGACACATTTTCTACGGGTAATCTGTCAAAATGTAACTGCCGGTAAGGAAAACTATCGGTGGCTTGATTATTGGAACCGGCCATAAGTGCGAAAATCCACCTGAGACGAGTGAAGCTATATTTTCATATCATTGCATGATTGACATATATAATATATGGAATGGAAACACGTATTACACATCTCTGGTGGATATAGTCACCGTAACTTTTTACAAACTTTCATTTAACTGTAATCACAATCACACACTGTACACTGAGGAAAGCTCAGCAATCACCATTTACCTATAGGCGCATGAGTCATGTATTAGGCACCCTTACATATTAGTGCCCTGAGTACTTACTGCGTAGTGTAGCGCCCTAGGGCCCACCCCACACGCCCACGGCGACTTTTTGCAGCGATGCAGTAGCGATACTGTCACGCGTTCGCATCGATAATCGGTCGCTAGCTTTGTGCCCTCGCCCACGTAACCACGATGCAGTCACGGTGCTGTAGCGCGTTAGTAGCGCGTTGCCATCGCTTCTTTAGCGCGTTGCAAATGCGACTAGAGCGCGTTGGTTGCGATGCTGTTGCGCGTTCACAAAACGTGCGATAGCATCGCTGCAAAAACTCGCACGGTTATTAGAGCCGCCACACATTGAACCACTAGTGGTCCGCCAGTTCTTTCATACATTTTGTATCGCATCGGCGCACTTCGGGCGTTTAGTGTCCCGCAGCGTGTGGCGCTGTTAGTGGCTGAGTTTAGTGACGGCCAATAGTAATTGTGTGGCAGAGTGGTTCCGTTTAGTGGTTGCAATGTCTGTGTACTCTTAGAGACATGTTCAATCGTCCTCAAGTTCGTCAGTTCCACAGCATTTATCGCAACATGTGCAATTGACGCCTACCTTCTTACATTGACTTATGCACCATTGAACGCACAGGAAAATAATGCAGCACATGATTCAGGTGAGCAACAGTCCGAGTTTTATCTATGGTTATAGTGTTGTGTTGTGACCATCAGGCGACCAACAATTTCACTGGAACATCTGTCAACAAGTTAGATTAGGCTCGGGTATTAATGTTATTTGGTTGTGTGTTACTTATGTAACTAGCTTTTTGACAGAGAACAGAAGGTCATCTCGGTCAAAGTGGCACCACTACTCGCTCTGTAAAACGTAGTGTTGTGTTTCTGGTGGTGACTAAGGCATCAGAGCTCCAGAAGATGCGCTGTGTTGAGATTGAGGGTCTAGCATTTGTTTCCGTCAACACAGCGAATCCTTAAATCAAAGGATCAGCAACGCGCATTTGACTTGGCAATATGGGACTCCTCGGAACACTCGAGTTAGTCCAGACAGACCCATATGATAGCTAGACTAAACGATACTGCGTAAAATCAATCCAAAAGTACGTATTTTATTGCATAAGCCAGAAATATCCCTAGCGCAACCAAGGATTCAATGCGGAAGGAACCACGCCATCTAGTGGATAATTCAACTTATATTGACTCGGGAAAATCGGTGCGCGTCTGAAGAATATTAGTTAAAGCAATGACGCGTAATTCAATGTTGGAAAGGCAACCGGATGGCTCGGAGTATTTGAGCTCCCGAAGTGATGTGGAACCCCCCTGTGCTACCCGAAATGAGCCAACTGTGACCGGTTCGGAAATAGGAAGGGGGTGGTAAAAAAGAAAAGACCGGGTTGCACTCCAGGAGTGCCGGCAGAAGTGAAAACTCAATAACATTGTAACAGTTTTTCGATCAGGTCACGTGACATCTTACGGTGTCACCCTAAAAATGAATTTGACGCAAATTTATAAACAATTATCAATTACTTAGGCGGACGGGTCCGTCGGCGCGCCAACGGGCGGCGGCAAACATAATACCAATTTGTTTTTGCCATTGCCAAATATTTTTCAAAGCTTTATCTCTTTAGGAATAACGTCTTAATTCGAACTATTCGAATTTGCAAGAACAGCACAACAGCAGACGGCGGTGGCGACCAAGATATCAATTTGTTTTTGCCGTTGGTAAATATTTTTCTAAGCTTTATCTCTTCAGGAATAACGCCCAAATTCGAACTATTCGAATTATTCTAATATTCTAAGAGATGTATACGGTCTCTAAGCGTCAAATTTTATATGAACGCTCCACGCCCCTCTTGAAGCGGAGCGTGCACTGGGCCGTAATCAGTTTGTACTAATAGGTTGTTGTCATTCCTTACCGTTTACAATTCAATCAGAGTCATCGCCACCACATTGACAGCAATCTTGATCGATGTCCATCCCACACATGTTCATGACCTGAATACAACACCATATGCAGAAGACAAATTGTAGAATGTTGCAACAGACCCTGCAACACCCGCCACAACAGTTACTACACATGGTTGCAAAAAATAAGTTTCAAAATGATTATACGGCTTCAGCTTTCGTTCACGATTCTAATTCACGCTTGAGTGTTGAAGATGTTTTCAATCGACTTGTTCACGACGGTTCTACGACAATATAATTATATGTGACCGACAATTGAACAACAATATGTGAAGGTCTTCTGAATTTTGTCGTCTTGATATCTAGCGACCGTCGTTCAGGAATGTAGTCTTAAGAGAATTAATTAGTAAAAAACGCGTTATTTGGTGTAATATTATAAATTATCTACGAAATGTCTGCTAGCTTTGAAGTGACATTATCATGTATTTCAACTGTCAATAGAACTAAAAAACAATTGTTTATGGAATCTCAAAAAAGTATTTATAGGTGTGATAAACCTCTTTACTATTTAAATTTTCTATACGTATACGTCAAGTTCCAAATGTCATTATACGTTAAGTCAACATTTGCTTATTAAAACCTATAGTCTAGGTTTTGGCTTTTATTACAATTTAATAAGCAAAATACGACTAAAGTTCGTATGGACAAATATCTGCGACCTGAGCGATTCGATGGGGACCCGTCGCAAACCTCGGCGGCCGCAGAATGGGCCCACTGGAAGAAAACGTTCCTCAACTTTCTTGCCGTGCAGGCCCTCAGCAACGATCAGGTCAAGCTTACATTACTCATTAATCATGTGTCGCCTAGTGTGTATAACTATATAAGCGAGTGCGAAAATTATGAACAGGCTATAAGCCTCTTGGATCGTCTGTTTGTAAAACCGAACAACATCTTATATGCACGCCACGCTCTCGCCACACGGCGACAAAATAGCCATGAAACTATTGACATATACATTCAAGCCTTGAAACAATTATCGAAAGATTGTAATTTTGCCGCTGTTGATAGCAAGACAAATCGGGACGATAACATTCGCGACGCGTTCATAGCTGGTATTTCCTCTACAAAGATAAGGGAGAGACTCCTCGAAAACCTTTGCCTAACACTGGACGAAGCCCATAACCAGGCACGCTCCTTGGAGATGGCTGAAGTCAACACGTTACATTATACCAATATACCTGTGAATGCGACGAGCGAAAATATCTCAAACAACACCAGCGTACAAAATACTTTCGTACCGAGTGAGAACGCTTCCGCAGTTACGCCTACCCTTCCAAATCGCTTGAATCGTAAATGCTTCTTCTGTGGAGGACGCGTGCACCCACGTAAGACTTGCCCCGCCTTTGACGCCTTATGCCAGCTATGTAACAGAAAGGGACATTTTGCCAACGTCTGTCGAAGTAAGAGCATAACCAGCGCTGCTACATCGAACTCTGATAACGTTAACGCCTGCATCATTGCTGCATCGCCATCGTCCCTACGCAAAGCTACAGTCCCTGCGTACATTAAAGGCATTAGAGCCGAAGCCCTACTCGATACGGGGAGTTCAAAGAGTTTTATTAATTTCGAATTTGCTAAACTGTGCTCTTTGAACATGAAACCCAGCCGGCAAACAATATCTATGGCATCTCTCAATCACACTTCTTCAGTTAAAGGAGAAACTTGTCTCAAACTTACCTTGGGCAAACACTCTTACGAAGACGTCCGGCTTCTTGTCGTAGAAAATCTATGCTCCGACATGATCATAGGGCACGATGTACTGGAAAAGCATTCCTCTCTCGAATTTGCATTCGGCGGCCCTAAAGATCCTCTTGTCGTATGTAATGTGGCCGAAGCGTCCGTCCCCGCTGTGCCTTTATTTACTAACTTAACACCTGGATGGAAACCGATCGCTATTAAGTCAAGAAGATATAGTGATGAAGATCGACGTTTTATTGAAGAGGAGGTGAAGAATCTCTTGAATGAAGGTGTCATTGAAGAAAGCAGATCACCTTGGCGAGCGCAAGTACTGATCACTAAAAACGCTAATCACAAGAAACGTCTGGTAATCGACTATTCGAGAACCATAAATCAATATACTGAACTGGACGCCTATCCACTTCCAAGTATAGAGGAACTAGTATCAAAAGTGGCCAAATATTCCACATTTAGCGCCATAGACCTGAAGAGCGCCTATCACCAAGTGCCGATTTTGCATGATGAGAGACCGTTTACTGCATTCGAAGCTGCTGGAAATCTATACCAGTTCCGCCGGATTCCTTTCGGAGTAACCAACGGCGTTTCCAGCTTCCAGAGAACCATCGATTGGGTAATTCGGACGGAAAAGCTCGAGGGCACGTTCGCCTACCTCGACGACATTACGGTTTGTGGCAAAACACCAGAAGAGCACGACAAAAATTTGCAAAACTTTCTCTCGGCTGCTAAGAAGTACGCTCTGACCTTGAATCAAACTAAATCCATCTTCAAACAGACCTCTATCAATATACTTGGATATACGATCTCGAATAACATAATTAAACCAGATAGTGATAGATTAGAGCCTCTTCTAAACTTACCTCCACCACATGATTTGCCCAGTATGCGAAGGGCTCTGGGTATGTTCGCCCATTATTCCAAGTGGATACCGAACTTCTCCGCAAAGATACACGAGTTAGCGAAAACCAAGACGTTCCCGCTAAGTAACGCAATTATCAAGGATTTTCAAGAACTCAAGAACGATATAGTCAAGTCTTGCGTCCACGCCATTGACAATAATGTGCCTTTCACCGTAGAGACTGATGCATCAGAGCATACTATTGCAGCTACTCTTTCACAGGCAGGCAGGCCTGTAGCATTTTATTCAAGATCGCTCAACCGAAGTGAGCAAAATCATTCGGCCATCGAAAAGGAAGCCTACGCAATTGTCGAATCATTGAGAAAATGGCGACATTTTCTCATCGGAAAAATATTCCTGCTCGTCACTGATCAGCGATCTGTCTCCTTCATGTTCGATGTTAAACACACAAGTAAAATTAAAAACGAGAAAATTCAACGCTGGCGATTGGATCTGTCTCCATATAAATATGACATCGTATACAGGCCTGGCACACAGAATTATGTGGCGGATACCCTCTCCCGTGTCTGTGCCATCGTCGAAACACCTTCGAAGTTGCGATCACTTCACGAGGCCCTTTGTCACCCGGGGGTGACTAGAATGGCACACTGGGTTCGATCTAAGAATCTGGCCTACTCAATTGAGGAGATAAAGAAGATGACAAGTGAATGTCGTATCTGCTCTGAAGTTAAGCCTAAATTCATAAGAGCTGATCCGCAAAATAAATTAATTAAAGCCATAGCGCCTTTTGAAAGGCTGAGTATGGACTTTAAAGGGCCTGTTCCATCTAAATCCAACAACAAATACATATTAACTGTAATTGATGAGTTCTCCCGCTTCCCTTTCGCTTTTCCATGCTCTGACATAAGCGCAAAGACTGTCATCAAGCATTTGGACAGCATTTTCAACATGTTTGGCATGCCAGCCTACGTACACTCAGACCGGGGGACATCATTTTTATCGGCAGAAATAAAAGATTTTCTCAATTCCAGACAAATAGCTACGAGTCGTACTACTCCATATAACCCTCAAGGCAATGGGCAAGTTGAAAGGCTGAATTCTACGCTCTGGAAAGCTATTCAGCTAGCATTAAAAGGCAAAAACCTGCCGATAGACAGTTGGGAGAATGTCCTACCACAGGCATTACACTCAATACGTTCGCTCTTGTGCACTAGTACTAACTGTACACCACATGAAAGAATGTTCCGCCATTCTCGAAGATCTGCGAACGGGGATTCAATCCCTAATCCCTACTTGGTTAACTGGCTCTAACAAGGTTCTAATGCGAAGATTTAATAGAAATACCAAATATCAACCACTAGTCGAAGAGGTGGAGGTACTGGAGACAAACCCCTCCTATTCATATGTTCGAACGATGGATGGTCGGGAAACAACTGTGTCGAACCGTCATCTAGCGCCTTTGGGATGCAACGGAGAAGAAATCCCTGCAATTGACGATTTTGAAGACGCAGAGCACGAGCTATCTCCGACGCCGCCACAATCACCATCACCTATGGCAACACCGCTTTCGTCACCCACAACACATTCGCCACCAGTCTCGCCACCGGCTACTCCCATGCCGACTCCATCGGAGGAACTGCAAGAAGTGCCGCAGCGAGAAAGATCAGACACTAGCGAACCTGTGGCCGCAGAACCACCGCGCAGGTCAGGGCGAATTAGAAATCCGCCAAAGCGTTTACTTGACTACATCTGGCCGGGGTGAATGTGATAAACCTCTTTACTATTTAAATTTTCTATACGTATACGTCAAGTTCCAAATGTCATTATACGTTAAGTCAACATTTGCTTATTAAAACCTATAGTCTAGGTTTTGGCTTTTATTACAATAGGTAATGAACGGCTTGTCTCAAAATTGGAAATTATTACAACAAAAGTAGAGATTCAAAATAACTGATGTGATTTATATATTGATCACGAGAATATGCTCTCTGTTCGTTCCTGACAAGTGCCTCCGTGGCCGCAGCCACCGCCTCCTGGCGGAAGAGGCGGCTCGCACGGCAGCGCACGAGCACTTACCAGCACGGCTAGCACGCGACGGCGCGCGAGCTCTCTTGATTTTTCTCGCACTATCCGTCTCTCACTTATTAGACCACTTAGAATAAGAGGTATAGAGCGATAAAAATCGAGAGTATGTCGCGGCCGTCGTGTGCTAGACGTGCGCTGTTCTCAATGCGCAGGCGCTGTATGCACCGGATTGCAATTTGTTTGCCTACAAGTGGAGTAGATTTATTTATTTATTTATTTAAACTTTATTGCACAAAAGAAAACTTATCGTACAAAAGGCGGACTTAATGCCATATGGCATTCTCTACCAGTCAAACCTTAAGGCAAAGCGGATCTCCCTATTTTTAAAATATTCTGTGACGTTCATTTCTAAATATCATTTGTTACTAAGTATAACTTGTTTCTTATTGTGTATATCGCCTTGGCATATGCTGTAATGCTGTTAAATTGTATATCTAAATAAATAGATAAAATAAATAAATAAATATACCCATGCCAAATTACAGTTTTCTAGTAGTAATTATTTTAAGGGTCACTGAGCTAAGCCGCAGACTGACCGACGGATAGACGGACATGGTGAAACTATATAAGGGTTCCTTATTGACTACGGAACCCTAAAAGGACACTATAATTGAAATTAAACTTCATTTATTGTTATAATACATATGTTTAATACTAAGAAGTTATGTTCTGGATACTTAAAAAAATAAAAGGAGAATTAATAAAACACATTGAGAGTAAGTAAGTACACTATTATTCCTGCACAATATCAGATTTTCAGTAAAAATTGTGAGATATTCTCTGTATACAACTACATCGATAGGTATTTATTGGTACCTATTATAGTATTAGTGATAACAAAAATATTTTTTCTCAAACATGCAATGAAATATTGACGTCGTTGTGTTCTTCATAATGGGCTTCGAAGCTTTCGGGCGCAGCAAGACGAGAGACCCGTAATGGCATTTCATACAAAATTGGAGGCCTAATCCTGCTAGATGGCCTTTTTTAATTTCCATTCCACAATTTGTGGCACAGGATCACGGCGTTCAGCCATGAAAATTAAAGTTTGATTTCTTGGAGTTTTTTTAATTTATTTCATTGCATGTTTGAGAAAAACACTATATATACCTCGGCGTGAAAATGGGTTGCCAGCCTCATAACATAACATATATGTACTCGGCCGGCAACCCCTTACTTCTCGGCCTCTTTAGTAATGTACTATATTTTTATATTTGAGAGACTAAGGGCGGGTGCACCAAACCATCTGTATTCGTAAGCGGTGTTCGTTCAAATCTGATTGTATGGAAAGTGTGACCAGTTTCTATGGAATGACAGCTGCCAGCACCATATTTAACGTTGACCGGTCTGTAAACGTAAGTTGGTGTAACCCGCAAGTCCATGGTTTCTGGTTAACGCCGCACGTCACTTACAGCGCCACGTTTTAATAGAAATGTAGCAGCGCTTCCATACAACTTCATGCACAGTCAGCATCAAAAGTAACTGCGCAATTGACGTCTTCAAAAGCTCTTATTCCCTTTTAATAAAGACTTTTGACGTCTTCGTTTGCCCAGTTACTTTTGATGCTGGCTGTACACGAACACGGCGTGCGGCGTCGACCCGAGACCAAGGTCTATGAAACAATATCCTTGTTACTCAGCGGGGCTAGCACAACTGACGCCGCGCCGCGACGCGAGTCGAGAAAGATCTATAGATATAGGCCGTTATTTCTTGTTCCTGATTAAGCAGTTTAAATCGTCTACATTTTAATCACTTCCAGTGTGTTACGAATATTAGTAATCCATTTATATGGCTAATTGGCGTAACACACTGGAAGTGATTAAAATGTAGACGATTTAAACTGCTTAACCAGGAACAAGAAATAACGGCCTTACCCCTATACCGTCCTTTTTCTAGTTTGCACGGTGCGAGAGAGACAAGAGACGCTCAGTAGCGCGCGAAGCGACTGAACAGCAAGTTGTGCTAGAGATCACACATCAAAACTTTCAGGCAGAAACGTCGGTACGTCTCCAATCATCCAACCACGCCACACAAACAGTTCCGTTAGTGCAAGGCCTGAGTGGACGCCCCGCCCAGAGCGGGGCGTGCAGCGTCCATATAAACCAAATGCAATTTATATATGGACGCTCGACGCCCCGCTCTGAGCGGGGCGTCCACTCAGGCCTTACACTTATGCCGATGTAAAGACACTACTTCAGTTTACAAACTAGAATTATACTTCTTTATCTATAAGTTAAGCCATGAAAACACACAGGAAATTACTGGCAGAAGGACGCGACAAACCGAAGACAGCCCAAAGAGTATAATAAGTATATTTATGTAAAGAGTGGCAACACTAAGAAATTACTGGTCCCACAGCCGCCTAGCAGCGAGTGGATTGAACTACTCTGACGCACGCATGCGTGCAACGTGCACGCTTCACATACACAATAACGCACACATACATATTCACGCACCACGCACACACGTATACAAAAGTTGTATTTTCTGTTTTGACTTTGAAGCCTACAATGCGACTATCAAAGTTAGGAAGAAAACGTTTCTAAAACATGATATAAATCACATTTTAGTTACCTAAGTACGCTTCCCTTCACACTTTGCCAGTTGTTGAGGATCAATGTCCGCGCATCTATATTGTTTATGGTAGATTTTGAGTTGTCATGAGAAGATGTGATTTCGGTTAGGATTATTTAAATGGATAAAGTATAATGTAATAGTTTCAGCTGTGATGATATTAAAGAAGTATAATAGAGAAGATGTTTTAATAATTGATTAGAATAATCAACAGTGGTAGCAGAGCGTGGTTGCACCAAAAATTTGTATATGCAAATACTATAAAAAAAAGACCATCGATTATGGCGGAAACAATTAAAATAAAGCAATTTGCGGGAGAAGATTTTGCTATTTGGAAATTTCGCTTAAGTAGTATATTGAAAGAAAATGAATGCTTAGGAGCGATAGAAGACAAGGAATTCGCGGCTACAGCAGCAAACAAAAAATTGGAGGCTCGAGCTCAGAGCCTGATAATAAGTGCCGTAGCTGATAGTCACATTGACTATATACAAGATGAAGACACGGCTTATAAAATGATGTCGAGAATGGAAAACCAGTTCATGAAAAAGGGAACTCGCAGTAAGCTGTTTTTACGACGCCAGCTCAATGACATGAAGTATAAAGAGGCAACGTCGCTGGCGGAACATTTCATGTCACTATCAAAAATATTCGGACAACTAAGGGATGCAGGCAGTGCTTTATCAGAAGAAGAAAAGGTAAACGTACTGTTGATGTCCATGCCAGATTCCTACGAAATGGTAGTGACAGCAATAGAATCGCTCCCAAATCTGACAGTAGATACAGTCAAGGATAGACTGCTCGGTGAAGAAGAGAAGCGCACAAAAAGGAGTAGTACAACAGAGCATCACAGAAATGCGTTTCTATGTTTTGCATGCGGAAAAGAGGGACACAAACGATATGAATGTAGAATGAGATATCAGGAAAGAAGAGGACAAGGTTTTGTCACACCAGCTCGAGGATATGGACGAGGCATACAAGCGCCTCAGAGGGCAGGCTTTAGGAGTCCAGGATTTACTAGAGGACGAGGACACAGTTTTAGAGGAAGATCTTGGAGAGGAAATCAAGACCAGAATTATTCACGAAATCAAGACCAGAATTATTCACAATCGTATTCTGCAAGTACTGAAAATGAAAATGTTTTTATGGCAGGGATTGAAAAAGATCAAGGACATGTAAGCGATGAAAGTAACTGCATCACATGGTATATGGACTCGGGATCATCTGATCATCTGATTAATCAGAAAGATGCGTTTACTGAGTACCTTGAGTTGAAGCAGCCCAAGGTAATAGCAGCAGCCAAGAATGGAGTGAGTCTGGTTGCAGTCGGGGTCGGCAATATACATGCAAGATGTATGATTGGTAGCAGGTATGTCGATTGTACTATTAAAAATGTTTATTATGTGCCAGAACTGAGAAAAAACTTGTTATCTGTCTCTAAAATTGAAAGTAATGGGTATAGAGTTGAATTTTTAAAAGGGAAAGTCAGAGTTTATAAATATGAGCTGCTGACAATGATTGGTAATAGTAAAGGATCATTGTATACAATCCAAATGGAAATATTATATAACGAATGTAACTTAAGTACCGATCATAATAATCAAGTGAGGCAGTTGTGGCACAGACGGTTTGGTCACCTTGGAATAAGAAATTTAACTTTGCTTTCACAAGATCAAATGGTAGATGGCATTGACGACTTGACTAAATGCACATCTAAGAATCCTGTATGTGAGCCATGTTTACTAGGGAAAATGACAAGACAACCTTTTAACAAACTTGGACGTAGGGCGACTAGACCATTGGAATTAGTGCACACTGACGTTTGTGGTCCAATAAACCCACCAACTGAGGAAGGATATAAATATTTTCTGACGTTCATTGACGACTACACCCATTTTGTATGGGTGTACCTTCTCTCGAATAAAAGTGAGGTTTTTGACAAATTCAAACAGTACTATTTTTATGCGACCAATTATTTTAATGCAAATATTTTAAAGTTAAAATCTGACAACGGAGGTGAGTATGTTTCAAGGGAATTTCAGGAGTTTTGCTTTAATAGCGGAATACAAATGCACTACACAGTACCTTACAATCCTGAAATGAACGGTGTAGCAGAGAGGATGAATAAGACTTTAATAGAGAAGGCAAAAACCATTCTATTAGACTCAAATCTGGGGAAGGAATAGGGAATATTCATGACATTTTTTTTTTTTTTTTATCTATTCTATAAGTAATTATATAACCGGAAAAAAATATAACACTTTCACAATATTATTAAATAAGCTAAAAAAAAATAATTAAAATTACTATCATTTTCGGACGATCAAAACGTGACGTCACCGTGCAGCTTAGTGCACGGCGGTTCTTAAACAAATTAACAACAAAGTGTTTGATTCACACTTTTAATAAATGTGAGTGATTAAAGCTTATAAGATCAACTTATTGTAATGGAAGAGCACACAAAAGCTTATTATAAATATTGTATTGTCCCTATGTGTGAAAATCACATTAAAACTGCAAATATTTTCATATGCCCAAAGGTGCAAATATAAGGATAAAGTGGTGTAAGGCGATGAGGAGAGATAATGTATCGTGCTTGAGTAGTTTATATTGTTGTGAAGATCATTTCGACGTGAGTATTAAATATGTATGTACCTAAAATCTTTTTTATTACGACTCGCGAACAATATAGGTAAACAATAACCTAACCTCAAAATTGTATTATATATACTTATTCATAAAACTATTCTGATTCCCAATTTTTTTAGTTATTAATGTTACAAATATTATGATTTTTGTTGATCAACAGCTGACTACGAGTGTTGATTTTGATCAAGAAACCTTTTAGCTAAGTTTCTTTGTTTGCACTGTTGATCGAAGAAAGTTAAAAGAATTTAATCCTTTTTACTGAGTGACCTACACAAATTTCTTTTATTTATAAGCCTTGACGAAAACAACCTAGTTTGTTAAAGTTCATAAAGATGTTCTCAACATTTAACATTCCTAATAGGTACCTACATATCTTTGATTATATAATACAAGCTTCTGCCCGCGACTCCGTCCGCGTGGAACTCGTTTATACTATCTCTATACCAAATTTCATCCAAATCGGTTCAGCAGTTTAAGCGTAAAGAGGTAACAAACAGACAGACAGACACACTTTCGCATTTATAATTTATTATTAAGTAAGTATATATAAAATATATAATATAACTAGCTTCTGCCCGCGACTCCGTCCGCGTGGAACTCGTTTATATCGTAGCTCCCCCCATATCCCCCAAAGGGATGAAGTGGGGGTGAAAGTTTGTATGGAGCTACGATATAAATGAGTTCCACGCGGACGGAGTCGCGGGCAGAAGTTAGTATATATAATATATAAAGTTATAGTATAGTAAAATAGTATATAGTATGGATAAATATGTACTAGTTTTTTATTCCACTTATTTAACAAAGACACCTATTTGAAGTAGTTTACAAGTCTAGATATTAGAATCGCCAAAATAGGTTATAATTATTTAATTTACCAATCTCACGAGTATAAAAACAAAGAATATGAAAATTTATTGAATATCTGTAACTTATTTACCTTGCAGCTTTTACTCCTCTTAGTTCAGCGGACGTAAAGTCACAAATATTTGCGAAGTAGGTATTAAATTTAGTCATCATGAACACATCAATTTTAGGCAGATTATCCGACTGTGCCTTGACAAAACCGCCTTTAGTCATTGTGGCGAGTCTTTTTTCACTTAATAATTACCAAAAAACACTGATTATTTATCATAAACAGCGGCCAAACAATGCGAATAACTTTCAATAATCATACTAACGACCTGCACGGTGACGTCACGTTTCGCTCCGCCAATAGCGTTGCGTTTTGGAAATCTGCGAGGGAATTTGAAAAATAGTACTTTTAAACAATTTATTTTATCAATAGAAACATGATAATTTGAAAAAATAATCATGTGTGTATATTTATTAAGCAATATAGATTACACGTGATTTTTTTTGTCCATTTCTAAATCACATGCATATTCCCTATTCTGGGGGCATGCGGTGTTGTTTTCAGCATATGTAACAAATAGAAGCCCAACTGTTGGAAAAGATAAGACACCATCAGAGTTATGGGAAGGCCGGAGACCTAATGTGTCAAATATGCGAGTATTTGGTTGCACAGCCTATAACCATGTACCAAAAGAGTTACGACAAAAGCTGGACAATTCTGGTAAGAAAATGATATTCATAGGATATGTAACCTCAGGATATAAATTGTATGACACTGACACAAGGAAAGTTATGGGTGAGGACCAAATTCTTGGCCAGTAGTTAGCGTCGTTAATTGGTAGTAGTTAAAAAGTTCCGTTGTGACACGAAAATTAACCATAGAATTGTATGGCTAATTTTCGTGTCACAACGGAACTTTTCAAATACTATCAATTAATTAGGCTAACTACTGACCAAGAATTTGGTCCTCACCCTTATATCTGCGCGAAACGTAATATTTGACGAAACTAAACCGGAAAAGGACAACACTGTAAGCTATAAACTGGACATGGTAGAGAAGAACAAAGATAATATAAGAGGCCGGGAACCAGAAAGTAATGAAGAAAGTAATGAAGAAAGTAATGAAGGAGGTGATGATGAAGGTGATGAACATTATGAACTAGCAGATGACAAGGAAGAATCAGTAAGGAAACAGAATCAAGAAGCTAAGAAAAATGGAAGAGAAGAAGAGGCCGAGAAAAAAGAAAGTTCAGAAAGAGGGAGAGGAAAAAGACAAATAAAGAAACCAGCATGGCAAAAAGACTATAATATTGACTTAGACCAGAATGAAGCAGCATTATATGCCTTATTAGCTGGTCACCAAGATGCTCCAACAGAGTTTGACGATATCAAAGGAAGAAAAGATGAAAAGGAATGGAACTTAGCAGTAAAAGAAGAATTTAAGGTTTTAGAAGAAAATGAGACATGGAAGTATGTACCTATGCCAAAGAATGATAAACTACTGGATACTAAATGGGTTTTTACAAAGAAAAACGTCGGAGACCAAGAAATATGTAAAGCAAGATTGGTAGTGAGGGGCTATCAACAAAAGGACAAGTTAGAAAATATATACTCGCCTGTATTGAAGTTGCAAACATTAAGAGTACTATTAGCAGTTGCAGCGCAGAAGGACTATGATATTCATCAAATGGATGTTAAAGGCGCTTTCTTGTACGGACGGATTGATGAAGCAGTATACTTAAAACCTCCAAAAGGACTAAGAGTCCCAGAAGGAAACGTTTTAAGATTACAGAAGTCCCTGTATGGCTTAAAGAAGAGTCCAAAGTATTGGTATGAGAAATTCACAGAAGTTATTACTGAATGTGGTTTTATGCGCTCTCAAAATGACTATTGTCTATATAATAAAGGGGACTTATACTTGATTTTATATGTTGATGATTTATTAATAGTAGGGCCTAGCAAATCTGATATTGAAGGTGTCAAGAACTTCTTAAAAACAAAATTTAATATGAAAGATTTGGGTGACAGGAATCTAATGTATCTTGGTATTAGCATCCAGAAACAACAAGATAGTATTTATATAAATCAATCAAAATATTTACAAAAGGTCATTGAATCTTATAATATGGAGGACTGTAGAGGGACTAACTCTCCAATGGACTTTAATTTTAAACTGGACTTTGACTCGACTGAAGTTGACATGACCTTGGAACATCAGTGTAGATCTCTCATTGGTTCTCTGATGTATGCAATGGTGAGTACTAGACCGGACTTGGCTACAGCTGTGTCATATTTGAGTCGATTCCAGTCACAGCCCACTTTGAAGTTATGGCAAGCTTTGAAGCGCGTTCTTAGATATGTCAAGCAAACTATTGATTATAATTTGAAATATTGTAAATGTAGAGATGCTAGCTTGATAGGCTTTGCAGATGCTGATTTTGCACGGGATAGTGACAGAAAGTCCACTAGCGGATATTTGTTTCAGTTGTTTGGTAATATAGTAGCATGGAAGTCGAAAAAACAAAGTACAGTCGCATTGAGTACTACGGAAGCAGAACTGATTGCTTTGTGTGAGGCATCTGTTGAAGCTTGTTGGTTAATTAAACTATTAGTAGACTTCAATATTGATGTCAAAAATACCATCATTTTTGAGGACAATATTAGCACTATGAAAGTAGTACAGAATCCAGACCAAAAACGTTTGAAACATATTGATGTCAAATTTAACTTTGTGAAACAAAAGGTTGAGGAAGGAGTCATTTGTGTTAAATATGTTTCCACAAGTGATCAATTAGCAGATATTTTAACAAAGCCGTTGGTTGGCGAAAAATTTGTGAGATTGTGTAATTTACTTAATTTGGTAAAATGTTAGAATTATGTGCGAACATTGAGGGAGAGTGTTGAGGATCAATGTCCGCGCATCTATATTGTTTATGGTAGATTTTGAGTTGTCATGAGAAGATGTGATTTCGGTTAGGATTATTTAAATGGATAAAGTATAATGTAATAGTTTCAGCTGTGATGATATTAAAGAAGTATAATTGTACGGTCTGTACAAAGGTGTGCATTCCGCCCGTCAGCATTTTACTTCACGTAGCATATATTTCATTCCTTTAAGACAGTACATGTCCGACCGCCGCGGAGTGTATTCCCATTAAGCCTGCAGATTGTATCATTTCAATTCGTTATCAATAAATCATAATTTCGGTGGAAAACAGCAGTGTTATCATTATCAACTATCATCTCAAGAGTGTGCGAGACTGTCCCGTACAATAATAGAGAAGATGTTTTAATAATTGATTAGAATAATCAACACCAGTCACATTGTAGGTTTCAAAATAATGACACAACTATGAAATGGATCTGAAAAGTGAAACATGCAACATTCATAAAAGTATTTATTTAACTTAACAAATTATTTAACAAGAACTTAACAAAGTACAACCTTTTTAACAAAAAAACACGAGACAAGGACGAGATTTAGCTTCAAAACTTTAGATTAAATCTCCTGGACCAGATTTAACAAATCCACGTACAGCCGATCCACACTGCATATTACTCAACCTCAAACTATTTACTGCACACATAACACCTAGATATTATTTTTATAACTAGATACTGTGGCTAAAACTATTCTTGATTTTATTTAAATATGATTTAAATGTGTTTTCATTCAATGTTTTTATAGACAATACATTGACATTTATTTACTGACTGACATGTATACTTCATCTAAAACCACAAAGGCCGAACAACAAACACAATTCCATATTAATGAGATATCTGTTCATGTTCAGTTAAATAAAATGGATACTTAATAAATTCTATCTCAAAACATAAAAATATATTTTATTTCATTTCAAAATCTTAAAATTTATTGTCGTGGGTCTATTGTACTGACATCTATTTCCATTTTCTGTCAACAACATTAAATACAGCGATCCGCTTCGCCAGAGATGTCACTACTTTCCATACAATCAATCGGCGTGTCGCCTCTTTTCTAAGTTTCCAGCCCCTGAGACAGCCCCACTAGCCTCAGCTAGCTCCAGCCCCGGTATTGTGTACCTAACTTGTTTTAAGCTCACCTCAACGCTTACCCACAAATAAGGCTCTAAGTAATAATAGGCAAAGGAATGAAACAATAAAAAAATTGTCTATAGAGTCAGATTTGTTCCAGTTCCAAGTTGGTTCCAAGTTGCGTGAAACTGGTACCAAATACATTTTTTTTCTTAGGTAGGAACTTATTTGTGTATTTTAGTACCACTATGATATACACATTTATTTACACGTAGGTAACTTGTATTATTTGTTTATTATTTAAATAATCTGCACCTACGTAGTAACTTTTTAGAAGAGATATATGAAGCTTTAAAAAAAGTTTCTTATGAACACAGATAATTATACTTCCGTAACGTCAATATGAAGCCAATATTTGTCAAAACAAACCGAAATCTAGAAATAACTTGAGAATGTGCTCGTATTACAACTGAATTTGCATCAAATAAATATGAAACGAACGCAAATATCCATATATCCAACCACTCTCACACCTGTTCAACACCAATACTAAATTTTGTTGTTCAGGTGATTCCGTTCAAGTGTTGTTGAAATGAAATGCCTGAGGACCAAAAACGTTGCTTGTCGTGTTGCGGTTCGTGTCTAGGGTCCATTGTCGCGTGTTGCGGCATCACAGCCCACGTGTGCGGGTGCGACGAGATCTGCGGCAACTGCTGCTGTCGCACGATAGAGAGAAGCACGTCGAGCGACCGGCCTGCCTCGCCGCCGAAAATTGATAAATCAAAACGGGAGCCTAATTGAAAATTAAAACTGGGAAGTTTTGAGGCGTTTCATAATGTAATGTAGTATAGAAATGTCCCTAGAAATATTGATTTTTATTTCATCATTATCATCCTCAGCCTGTAGTCGTCCACTGCTGGACATAAGGCTTTCCTAATTTGCGCCACTATACCCGGTTCACAGCTGTCTGCATCCAACCGCTTCCCGCCATTCTCTTCAGGTCGTCGGTCCACCTGGCGGGGGTCGTCCCACAGTCCGCTCCAGAACTCGTCTTCCCCATCGGCCACCCGTTCTGCGACCGCCCACTGCCACTTCAGCTTGCTTATCTTCAGCGCTATGTCGGTAGCCTTGGTTCTCCGTCGGATATCCTGATTCCGGATTTTATCCTTCAGAGAAACTCCGAGCATAGGCCTCTCCATGGCTCGCTGAGTGACTTGGAATCTGTGAACGAGGTTTTTTGTGAATGTCCACGTCTCACCTCCGTAGGTGAGGACCGGAAGGATGCACTGGTCGAAGACTTTCGACTTGAAGCACTGGGGCAGTGGCGACTCGAAGAAGTGACGACTGACAAAGCCTCTTCGAGTGAAATTAGGTAGGGTGTACGTATAGTAAGAGAACTTATTCAAAGAATTTGTTTGTCTTTTCATTTTTTCTTGGTTGAAATAAATGTGGTATTTTTTCGAATTAAACTTTTTATTCAATGCTTATGCCATGTTGCTTGAAAAGCGCACAGTTTGTTTTTGGTTGTTCGAGTGGGTAGGTATAGTTTTGGAGACGAAATGGAAACAATAAAAACAGCTTAAATATATTTAATGAATGAATCCGTGAGGATACCCTCCTTCCATGAGGTACATTTCAAATTATGGAGAAAAATCAAAAATGCGTTGCCCCGAGCCAAAGTCGAACCTGCAAGCTTTTGGCATACGTGGCCGGCAACTCAAAACAAACCAAGCTATAAGAACCATGCTAGATCAACATTTCCGCATTTGAAATTTATAATTTTCATTTGCAGACATTTACACAATAATACAAAAGTTATTTACAAAAAAAAATTATATCGTCCCTTTCATCGTATTATTTGTCTTCCACGAAGGTAGGAACCCCGTGTCAGCCTGCAGCTGCTCAGCATCATCGTCATCCATCTTGAATGATATCTGTTAAATCAATGTTCACTTTTAGGCTGGAAACAGTGCTCGACCGACGGTCAGCGCGTATGCTCGGTCGGGCGTAGCTATCGCTGTAGAAAGCATACTGTGCGATCAGACCGATGCTCACCGTCAGCGCGTATGCGGCCATAGTAAAACGCGCGCGACCGACCATACGCGCTGACGTCGGTCGAGCACTGTTTCCAGCCTTAAGAGGAATGTCTTAAGAGAGGTAGAGCATAGCGAAAAGTCATCTCGCTCATAGAGTCTGTCAAGCTAGTCGTGTCCATGGACAAACCACTACACCAAAGATACTGGGAAAAGATAGACACATGCAGGCAAAACAAAGAGATTCTGTCGAAACGCGACTACAACTCACAACCGCACTACTGAGGACACATAGAAACCAACTACGGAAGATCGTAGGAATAATAACAGGACACAACACCTTGAACAAACACCTCTATGATTTAGGTATCACAGACAGCCCCATGAGCAGAGCGCAAATGGAGGCAGAAGAAACGACTAAACATACTCTACTGGACTGCAAGCAGGTACAAGTATACAGGAAAAACCGGCCAAGTGCGAGTCGGACTCGCGCACGAAGGGTTCCGTACCATTATCTATAAAAACAGTTAAAAAAAAAAACTTTGTTGTATGGGAGGCCCGCTTAAATATTTATTTTATTTTCTTTTTAGTATTTGTTGTTATAGCGGCAACAGAAATACATAATTTGTGAAAATTTCAACTGTCTAGCTATCGCGGTTCTTGAGGCCTGAAAAAAAAAGGTTTGTTGTATGGAACAAAAAATAAATATTTATTTTATTTTGTGTTTAGTATTTGTTATTATTAAGGACCTCTTCATAGAGTAAAGGCCTTTTCATGTAACTACGTACTTATTAAGGAAATAAAAAGGCTTTATTATTATTATTATTATTTGTTATTATAGCGGCAATAGAAATACATAATCTGTGAAAATTTCAACTGTCTAGCTATCGCGGTTCTTGAGATACAGCCTGGCGAAAAGAAATGAAATGAAATGTTTATTTTGCGGAATATGGGTACATTAGGTAGTTACAATAATTTTATGGTCCACCATACTCTGCTTGAGTAATTATGCAAAGACATGATAAACTCGGATTATGCTGGCGGTTGAGCTCGAGCAAAATAGAGTTTCCGTAATCTACTACTTATAATTAACTTAAATGTATAATCTAGGCGACAGACAAAACGGCAAAAAAAACACGTTTGTTGTATGGGGGCCTTCCTTTAATATTTATTTTATTTCGTTTTTAGTATTTGTTGTTATAGCGGCAACAGAAATACATCATCTGTGAAAATTTCAACTGTCTAGCTATCGCGGTTCTTCAGATACAGCCTGGTGACAGACAGACAGACGGACAGCGAAGTCTTAGTAATAGGGTCCCGTTTTTACCCTTTGGGTACGGAACCCTAAAAAGCACCTAGGGTCTCCAGACACACTACAGGAGGCTGTCAGCAACACCAACCAACCAACTTTCTAGAGGAGCTGGGGAGGTTAGAGTAGCGCTACCCCGCCGTTGCACGCAAAACTGGCACATTGGATGTCGACTTGCGGAAAATGCCCAGTAAGACTAACTAATTAAGGAGATACCTATTACGCCACCATACATTTCGTGTTACCAGCATGCGTATTTCTCAAATTTGACGCTATTTTCCAGGGATACGACTCGCTTGACAGACTCTATTTACTACAGCCCAACTGGCGAAGTACATCCACCTAACAAGACCGCAGCCATAATAAATAATATCACCCGAACTTGATTTGTGGACATTCGCCAGAGCTGCCGGATGCGCCGTGTTGGTCACAACAAATCCTCCAATCCAATCTTCGTCTCTCCGTGGACACAACAAATCCTCCAATCAATAAAGGGTCGTCGGCACGCTTGTCACTGGCTATTAAGTGTCCATAGGCGACGGTATCTACTTATCATCAGGCAGTCTTGCAAGTTAAACAAAATCTTTTTATAAAAAAACCTACCACATTCAATGGAAAATAAGCGGCCTGCCTGCGGAGGAGGTGGGCGGCGAAGCCGGCGAATAACAAAATAGCTCGGCTCGGCAAAAAGGTCGAAGCAAATGACTGTCGTTTCGCTAGAATGCTCGTTAAAACGCTCCTGTTTAACCCTTTCGGCGCTCATGATGCTCATATGCTACATGGGTTTGCAGCCTCTCGCGAGCGCATGTAGCTTTAGCGCTTCTTGAAATTGCAGTCAATTGCGCGCGCGTGACATGACAGTTATTGATGCAAATTTAGTAAGTATTTTGTTTTAAAACCGGACTGTTTGTGGTTTGATCGGGGCATAGGTGAACAATAATTAGGTATGTATACTTTTTTTTTAACGCGTATCTTCAGGAATGGAAACCTTTAAAGTTTGGCTGACGTTTTTAGTTGTATCAAATGTTTTTTTTTTTTTTAATACTTAAACCGGGAGTACCCTCCCGGTTTATAAACCGTTTGAATGTACGTTTTCAATAACTTACTCAACCATATATTCATATTTTCACTTAAATGTGCCATGATAACATACACATCAGGCTTTTGGTGAGCGAAAAAATGCATGTGCGCATTGTGCGCGCAGGGGTATTGCAGAGCTCTATCAGGCGCTCGCGTGGAAGCATTGCAGTATGCCGCGTGGTTCTCGCACCGAAAGGGTTAAGTTGTGAGCTTTACCTATAATGTGACATTCACTTGAATGCTCATTACAGGTATATGCTGAAGTTTAGCAGCCCCTTAAGAGAAGAAGAAGTACTTACTCTAGGAGGTATCACAGGTTCATGCCTCTCCGCCAGTGGCAGAGACTGGCTCGGCCGGAGCAACGCCGCCGCGCCCGGCCTGAAAACACTGTTTATGAAAAAATAGCTCAATTGTAGGTACTGTACTCATACTTATTTATTCATTTATTTACAAATATTGCATGTCACATTCAAATTATAAAAGGCATGTCCAATTAACCATTTTTTTAATTATTTTTTAGGTGCTTGTGCATTCCTCCATCGTAATTCCTTCGGGTAGTTGGTTAGACACCTTGGGACCTATTACGTGCATTACCTTGGAGGACTTAGTCAGTCGGTGACTAAACGAAAGAAGTCGTTCTTTTCTGCCTAGACGGCCTAGATGCCTATAATAACTAGCTGTGCCTGCTGGCTCCGTCAGCACGGGATTTGGTCTATCTGTGTAATGAATGTTTCGCCGAATTTTCATTTCGGCGAAACAATGCATTCGATGAAACGTTTGTCGGTAAAATAAGGGACTCCCAACTTTAGTAATCAAATTTATTTATTTCTTTTCATATTGTACAATTTCTAGATAATGAATATGGGTCCTTGGTCCTTGTGGCCCCATTTGAAACAAGTGTCTGTCAAAAAAATCATTTTTGGTACTACAAGCTCTTATTGCCGACTGTACTTTTCTGTATGCCATCATCAACTACTCATTGAGACGATTCTAACGAGCCCAAACTCAACCGGGTTACGTCGTTTGTGCTGAATTCCCATGCCCGCCTTCTATCTCCATCATCAGATCAGCTCGATGGTACCATAATATTGAATTGTCATCCAAACTATACTTAAAACCAAAATTTCAGCTCAATCGGTCACCGGGAAGTGGGTCTTTAACTTGCAAGATTTGATTACAGACAGACAGACAACGGCACAGGTGAAACTAAATAAAAGCTTGTAATAATTAGATAAGTTGAAAACCCCCGACATTTTCATTTCAAAGTTATCTATGACACAAAAAAAACCGCATTCAAATCGGTCCATCCGTTTGGGAGCTACGATACCACAGACAGATACACAGATACACAGACACACAGATACACATATAAGTATAACAACCCTCTCTTTGCGTCGGGCGTTAAAAAAACTGATCAAATGAACGAATGCTGATATAAAGAATGATTGTGATACCTTTCCGGGCGATCTCTCTCAGGTTTCCATCGTTGTCGTGAATTGTACTGCATGTGGACGTTTTGTATAACCTAAAAAAAAACCAATTTCGAAATTGTTTGAAGCATGAAAGGAGGTTCTTTAACTAGTCTTTTTTATGTGATCAGGAGAACCCATCACTAAATTCAAGTGGAGTCAGGCAGGACATTAGCGGACCCACGGTTGCTCAATTGGCAAGAGCGATGGACGGATTCCAGAGGTTGTGGGTTCAAATTCCGCTCGTGGCGAATAATTTTTCAATTTTCCACTTTGATCGAAATTAAGTATTTACTTACATTAGTAGCTACAGTACTGGTGGTCATTTTGTTCTTACGACGATCCTGTTTCTGACTCCGGGCGTTGCTTTGCAGAATCAAAGGCGAGGTCGTCATCGACAGTATGAGTGTTTCTTGGTCCTCACTCTCCGGGTCTTCGCTGAAATGTTAGTAATGAAGCTAATGCCGTTTTTAACCCTCGACGAAATCGAGGGGTGTTATAATTTTAACATGTGTCATATGTTTATTGTGTCTAAGGTATCGTGTCTACCCAACAGATGAAGCGATTTGAGTGCGGTATTTATGATCAAAAGTCAACGGGATGTTTACTTTTTCTTCATTTAAACACATGTTAAATTACAACACTCCTTGTTTGTGTCAGGGATAAAAGTCGAAATATAAAATGGGTGAAAGTTAATCGAACGAACAAAGCTTTGGGTAGTTCGTTGGTTCGAGCGATCGGCCCAGTTCACCGAAAGGTTTCGACAAACACGTGCCAATCATAATTAGTTATCTATTGGTTGGTATTCAACAGTCTGCTCTTGAAGTTGAATGGGCTGGCAATCTCTCTCGGAGGTCGAAAAATCCTGACGTCCTGTCAATTTTCAATAATATTGACTTCCACTGGATCTTTACGTACCAGTAACGTAAAGTCAAAAACATGAATAGTCGTACAAAACAAACTAGTGGTGCATGACGGATACTATGATAAAAATTGGCATAATATAGCCTATATTATGTCAATTTTTATCTTAAATAGAAGCTCTGTATGCCTGGGCGGTGCGAAGCCTTTTACGAGCAAGTATATTGATAAAACTTATCACGTATAATATCAAAGTATTAATTATTGCGCCAGTGCGAAGAAGATCATATATCCACCATTGCTTAGTACCTGGCGTTTACGAGATACGTGCAATTATAAATCTCACCCATACTTTAACAGGTCCAACGGGCGTTCCTTTCTTAGTATTAACTAGGTACTGTTTGTACGACGTTACGTGAAAGAAGCCTTTCTTTACTTACTTGCTCTCAACTCCAACAACCGGGATATTTTTGTATTCTTCATCTGCCAATGTATTTTCTGTTGGTTCCAGACTGTCCGACCGGCTATTGGGTTTTATTCTTATTTTGAGCTTCTTGGGAGGGGGCGGTTTGGGTGCTGAAAGAGTTGCCGTACCATCGGGTTTAGTAAGAGCAATAACAGTATTAGAAAATATGTGTACGTTATAAAGATAGTACTGTACACGCATCTTCTTGTTGTATAATCCCTAACTGTTTTCTTTCGGTCCTCACGACACGGGCTAGACCTAGTGTGACTGAAAATGTATCTATTGTTTTGCTGTTTTGGTAAATAAATAATTTTGTATTTGTATATGTAAAGATTACACGAGTCTAACGCGGACATTTATTTCTGACGTTTCGACAGGGGTTTCATGAGCCGTTGTCTCGTCGTTGAGCAAGTTGTTAACGGTGATACGGGTTCATTGGGTACACAACATTTTTAGATTTTGACACCTAGATGCCAGTGCTGTCAGCCTGTGATATAAGGCTTTCTGAAAAACCCTCATTGTTCACGTTCGGATGTCGTACCTTTCGTTCGGACGCCGTACGGAGTACTGGCTACATAATCTTCATCATCATGGAAATCTTCAACATAAGCCGTGGTGGTCCATCTATTTGTGGTGGGCTCGTCATTAGGCTCTTCAGATGGCTTTAGTCGATTGTTTGCCCTTTGTGAAATAAAATAATTAAAATATTTAAAAAAAATTGTGCAAACAATTTAAGTATATGGGCGGCCATATACTTAAATTGTTCACAAATTATTTCACAAACTTAAATATTTACCTACCTACAAAGGGCCGTTCCCGAAAAGTTGTATATCATTATCTCGTGCGAGGGAGACATAAACGTGTCTCAAAGGGGGCGTGGTTTACAAGAATCAAGGGGGCCCCTTAACAACGGGGCTACTTGAAAAACCCGTGGGGACAAGTGGGTGTGATAATATTTGTGACACTGACAGCACGCTCGTGGGACATAACGGGATGACATCTGTAAAGTGCGCGTTTTATTGGAAAGGCTAAGGGGATGCCTCAATGCGAGTAAACGATACATCGTGAAAGGGGCAATCTTCCGCGCACGAGAAAATTTGATTAAATACTCTTCGGTAACGGCTTTTTCACTCAACTTTCGATAATTTTTGTATTTTTGTTCATCGAGGAAATTTTAAGCAATCATGTTTTGGTCAAATCATATAAAACAATCATCAGTCAAAAATCCTATCTAACTAAAATCTGTGCTTATTGGTTCCCAATTGGGTTATTAGACTGCCGTTTTAAAGAACGTGATACTTTCCAATTAGTTTCCCTTAAGGGGCTACCCGAGGTTTTCATCGATTTTTGACAAGTTTTGAGTCGTTCTGAATACTTTTGCACTACAGATATAATTATAAGTCAAACGGCTATCGGTTCTTCAATCTTTTATCTCCATTTTTGTCTACCGGATTTTGAAAGAAATGAATACTTAAGTTTCTACGTTTTTTTTTAAACATTGCCTTAAATACACTTATTTAATTATATTTAATATATACGAAATCTACATATTTGGGTTTATCTATGACATCTCTAAAAACGGCTAATTTACACAAAAGTTATGGCCAGATAACCAGTTTTTTGGCCTAAAATTG
Source organism: Epinotia ramella (assembly GCA_947578815.1). Classification (NCBI taxonomy): domain Eukaryota; kingdom Metazoa; phylum Arthropoda; class Insecta; order Lepidoptera; family Tortricidae; genus Epinotia; species Epinotia ramella. The sequence continues at coordinate 4,327,722 of OX388221.1, forward strand.
TTCAACTTTGATGCCAAATATCTCGAAAACAATGCACTTTGAAGTAAATATGGGATACTATATTGCTTAAATCCGTTGTTGTTAATATAATAAGCTACAAAAAACATTGGAAAACTAAGGGATTCAGAATCGAAGGTCATTGGCGTATAGGAGCCCCTTAAGAGACTAGTTGGCTTAGCTATACTTTAGCTAAGTAATAAACAAGTGTTTCTGTCTGCTGTGAACTAACCAGTCATCCTCAGTTTTGGGTTTCAGCGTGATCAGGGGCCCCAGTTTCTTGAGCTCGCTTCGGACCGCCGTGACCTCGGGGTTCTCTTCGTCGGGATCGTCGTAGTCGGTTTCGTCGATTGTTTCGTCTTCCATCACTCGGGACTGCTTTATTTGTTCTTTCACCTTTGATGCAAGATGAAAATAATGTTTATCTCTGGCCGCCCACCATTCAAGAAAAATGGCAATAAAATTTTAATAAAAACTCAAATTTACTCTTTGTAGAAGCTACGGGTCGCGGGAGTCCGCTGGGCTGGATGCGGGTGGCGCAGGACCAATCATTGTGGCACTCTTTGGGGGAGGCCTATGTCCAGCAGTGGACGTCTTTCGGCTGATATGGTGATGATGATGAGAAGCTACGGTAGCCTAGCAGTTCAGGCATGCGGCTGTCAAACGGCGGTCGTGAATTGAGTTTTTCGTTTGATATTTACCGTTAGCTTTTCGGTGAAGGAAAAACATCGTGAGGAAACCTGCGTACCCCGAAGAAATTCTAAGGTGTATGTGAAGTCCCCAACCCGCACTGTGCCAGCGTGGGGACTACTGCCCGTTCCCTCTCATCCATGCCCCGCAGTGGGACGTATATAGGCTGATTTATTATTATTATTTTCTTTTCTTTTCTCTGTATTTTAATACTGGTGTAATGGAATGCGCGGGCCGAAGCTAAGATTATTATTACTCTTTGTTTTAAAATAGAACAAGACAAAACAAATGCAATTCTATTCAATTTTAAAATTGTAGATACATTGATAAATCTCTTAATTGATTGCTACATACACAAAAGTAACACATGAAAAAAAGTAGGAATTCCTTTAATGGAAGTGATAGCAGTGACCACTATAAGACCACTTGGCATTAATGGTGATAAGGACGCAAATAATGATGATGGTAATGAGAATGGCGTAGATTATGGTGATGCCGAGAGAATGGTCAAAATATTAAATGTTCGATGATAACGGTCTCATTTATATATCGAAGAGTGCTGAACACGGCGCGGGCGCGGATAGCTAGGAGGATCATCTTTATGTCACCCTAACCACCGCCGGTACCACATATATAGACATATCTATATGTATATCTATATCTGTGGCCGGTACCTTAGACAATGAGGACGGTGGTCCAACACTCAAAAACGTAAATTATCAACGTCCATTTTATGATATCATCAAAAACGTTGAGAGTAAATTACAATCGTAGCGAACAAATCAAAAACGTGTCTGCTCTTGGTTGGCAGTAACGACAAGAACTTTTTTTTTTATTATTGGCCAAAATATCTAAAACTCGCGCAGTTAAGCGTCGCGTGGGCTCCTTTCTTGTCGTGAATTACACCACGTCCGCATCCGCAAAAACTCCGCATCGATTTTTGCGGAACATCCGCGGTTGCGGATGCGAATGATGAACATCCCTGATTGATACTAACCGAAGCGCACAGCAGTGGAAAATTCGAGCGCACTTTCCTCCTCGTGTGTTCAGGACAGGGCGCCGGCTCCCCGAGATTGAGGGTCCTCTCCCCCAACATATTGGTGTGTGAGAAATCGCAGACAAGCAGCAGCCGAGGGTAGTCCTCGCCGTGCCGGACCGCACCGCAGCCGACCGCCCGGAGCGTCCATACGGCGATTTGGCTGAAGTGGCCCCACGTTAGGCCTCTGAAATAAATTACGTTTGTAAGTTTGGTGATCCTTGTTTTTTTTTTATACAAGGACGGTGGCAAACAAGCGTACGGCCCGCCTGATGGTAAGCGGACATCGGAGGGGTACCAAAGGAGTAACATGGGCGTTGCCGGTTGATGATGTTTGAGGATTCGCCGTGTTGACAGCTGAAGGAACAAATTCCCTCGCTCTCGACACAACGCATCCTCGAGCTCTGGCGACCTTGCTCACCTCCAGGAACACAACACTACTACAGAGCAAGTAGTAGTGTTATAATGGCTGTGGTCTTCTGCAAGGCGAAGGTACTTCCCCAGTTGGGCTGCTCCACATTCGAGCGGGATTACATTTCGCTGTGCCCTACCTCACCAAGATAAATATTATATTGATATTACATTGATAAAAGCGCGCAGCGCGCTATAACTGTCGTCAACAAGGGGATGACAGTGGTGCGTGGTATGACGAAGGGCAGCGCGCTATAACTGTCGTCAACAAGGGGATGACAGTGGTGCGTGGTATGACGAAGGGCAGCGCGCTATAACTGTCGTCAACAAGGGGATGACAGTGGTGCGTGGTATGACGAAGGGCAGCGCGCTATAACTGTCGTCAACAAGGGGATGACAGTGGTGCGTGGTATGACGAAGGGCAGCGCGCTATAACTGTCGTCAACAAGGGGATGACAGTGGTGCGTGGTATGACGAAGGGCAGCGCGCTATAACTGTCGTCAACAAGGGGATGACAGTGGTGCGTGGTATGACGAAGGGCAGCGCGCTATAACTGTCGTCAACAAGGGGATGACAGTGGTGCGTGGTATGACGAAGGGCAGCGCGCTATAACTGTCGTCAACAAGGGGATGACAGTGGTGCGTGGTATGACGAAGGGCAGCGCGCTATAACTGTCGTCAACAAGGGGATGACAGTGGTGCGTGGTATGACGAAGGGCAGCGCGCTATAACTGTCGTCAACAAGGGGATGACAGTGGTGCGTGGTATGACGAAGGGCAGCGCGCTATAACTGTCGTCAACAAGGGGATGACAGTGGTGCGTGGTATGACGAAGGGCAGCGCGCTATAACTGTCGTCAACAAGGGGATGACAGTGGTGCGTGGTATGACGAAGGGCAGCGCGCTATAACTGTCGTCAACAAGGGGATGACAGTGGTGCGTGGTATGACGAAGGGCAGCGCGCTATAACTGTCGTCAACAAGGGGATGACAGTGGTGCGTGGTATGACGAAGGGCAGCGCGCTATAACTGTCGTCAACAAGGGGATGACAGTGGTGCGTGGTATGACGAAGGGCAGCGCGCTATAACTGTCGTCAACAAGGGGATGACAGTGGTGCGTGGTATGACGAAGGGCAGCGCGCTATAACTGTCGTCAACAAGGGGATGACAGTGGTGCGTGGTATGACGAAGGGCAGCGCGCTATAACTGTCGTCAACAAGGGGATGACAGTGGTGCGTGGTATGACGAAGGGCAGCGCGCTATAACTGTCGTCAACAAGGGGATGACAGTGGTGCGTGGTATGACGAAGGGCAGCGCGCTATAACTGTCGTCAACAAGGGGATGACAGTGGTGCGTGGTATGACGAAGGGCAGCGCGCTATAACTGTCGTCAACAAGGGGATGACAGTGGTGCGTGGTATGACGAAGGGCAGCGCGCTATAACTGTCGTCAACAAGGGGATGACAGTGGTGCGTGGTATGACGAAGGGCAGCGCGCTATAACTGTCGTCAACAAGGGGATGACAGTGGTGCGTGGTATGACGAAGGGCAGCGCGCTATAACTGTCGTCAACAAGGGGATGACAGTGGTGCGTGGTATGACGAAGGGCAGCGCGCTATAACTGTCGTCAACAAGGGGATGACAGTGGTGCGTGGTATGACGAAGGGCAGCGCGCTATAACTGTCGTCAACAAGGGGATGACAGTGGTGCGTGGTATGACGAAGGGCAGCGCGCTATAACTGTCGTCAACAAGGGGATGACAGTGGTGCGTGGTATGACGAAGGGCAGCGCGCTATAACTGTCGTCAACAAGGGGATGACAGTGGTGCGTGGTATGACGAAGGGCAGCGCGCTATAACTGTCGTCAACAAGGGGATGACAGTGGTGCGTGGTATGACGAAGGGCAGCGCGCTATAACTGTCGTCAACAAGGGGATGACAGTGGTGCGTGGTATGACGAAGGGCAGCGCGCTATAACTGTCGTCAACAAGGGGATGACAGTGGTGCGTGGTATGACGAAGGGCAGCGCGCTATAACTGTCGTCAACAAGGGGATGACAGTGGTGCGTGGTATGACGAAGGGCAGCGCGCTATAACTGTCGTCAACAAGGGGATGACAGTGGTGCGTGGTATGACGAAGGGCAGCGCGCTATAACTGTCGTCAACAAGGGGATGACAGTGGTGCGTGGTATGACGAAGGGCAGCGCGCTATAACTGTCGTCAACAAGGGGATGACAGTGGTGCGTGGTATGACGAAGGGCAGCGCGCTATAACTGTCGTCAACAAGGGGATGACAGTGGTGCGTGGTATGACGAAGGGCAGCGCGCTATAACTGTCGTCAACAAGGGGATGACAGTGGTGCGTGGTATGACGAAGGGCAGCGCGCTATAACTGTCGTCAACAAGGGGATGACAGTGGTGCGTGGTATGACGAAGGGCAGCGCGCTATAACTGTCGTCAACAAGGGGATGACAGTGGTGCGTGGTATGACGAAGGGCAGCGCGCTATAACTGTCGTCAACAAGGGGATGACAGTGGTGCGTGGTATGACGAAGGGCAGCGCGCTATAACTGTCGTCAACAAGGGGATGACAGTGGTGCGTGGTATGACGAAGGGCAGCGCGCTATAACTGTCGTCAACAAGGGGATGACAGTGGTGCGTGGTATGACGAAGGGCAGCGCGCTATAACTGTCGTCAACAAGGGGATGACAGTGGTGCGTGGTATGACGAAGGGCAGCGCGCTATAACTGTCGTCAACAAGGGGATGACAGTGGTGCGTGGTATGACGAAGGGCAGCGCGCTATAACTGTCGTCAACAAGGGGATGACAGTGGTGCGTGGTATGACGAAGGGCAGCGCGCTATAACTGTCGTCAACAAGGGGATGACAGTGGTGCGTGGTATGACGAAGGGCAGCGCGCTATAACTGTCGTCAACAAGGGGATGACAGTGGTGCGTGGTATGACGAAGGGCAGCGCGCTATAACTGTCGTCAACAAGGGGATGACAGTGGTGCGTGGTATGACGAAGGGCAGCGCGCTATAACTGTCGTCAACAAGGGGATGACAGTGGTGCGTGGTATGACGAAGGGCAGCGCGCTATAACTGTCGTCAACAAGGGGATGACAGTGGTGCGTGGTATGACGAAGGGCAGCGCGCTATAACTGTCGTCAACAAGGGGATGACAGTGGTGCGTGGTATGACGAAGGGCAGCGCGCTATAACTGTCGTCAACAAGGGGATGACAGTGGTGCGTGGTATGACGAAGGGCAGCGCGCTATAACTGTCGTCAACAAGGGGATGACAGTGGTGCGTGGTATGACGAAGGGCAGCGCGCTATAACTGTCGTCAACAAGGGGATGACAGTGGTGCGTGGTATGACGAAGGGCAGCGCGCTATAACTGTCGTCAACAAGGGGATGACAGTGGTGCGTGGTATGACGAAGGGCAGCGCGCTATAACTGTCGTCAACAAGGGGATGACAGTGGTGCGTGGTATGACGAAGGGCAGCGCGCTATAACTGTCGTCAACAAGGGGATGACAGTGGTGCGTGGTATGACGAAGGGCAGCGCGCTATAACTGTCGTCAACAAGGGGATGACAGTGGTGCGTGGTATGACGAAGGGCAGCGCGCTATAACTGTCGTCAACAAGGGGATGACAGTGGTGCGTGGTATGACGAAGGGCAGCGCGCTATAACTGTCGTCAACAAGGGGATGACAGTGGTGCGTGGTATGACGAAGGGCAGCGCGCTATAACTGTCGTCAACAAGGGGATGACAGTGGTGCGTGGTATGACGAAGGGCAGCGCGCTATAACTGTCGTCAACAAGGGGATGACAGTGGTGCGTGGTATGACGAAGGGCAGCGCGCTATAACTGTCGTCAACAAGGGGATGACAGTGGTGCGTGGTATGACGAAGGGCAGCGCGCTATAACTGTCGTCAACAAGGGGATGACAGTGGTGCGTGGTATGACGAAGGGCAGCGCGCTATAACTGTCGTCAACAAGGGGATGACAGTGGTGCGTGGTATGACGAAGGGCAGCGCGCTATAACTGTCGTCAACAAGGGGATGACAGTGGTGCGTGGTATGACGAAGGGCAGCGCGCTATAACTGTCGTCAACAAGGGGATGACAGTGGTGCGTGGTATGACGAAGGGCAGCGCGCTATAACTGTCGTCAACAAGGGGATGACAGTGGTGCGTGGTATGACGAAGGGCAGCGCGCTATAACTGTCGTCAACAAGGGGATGACAGTGGTGCGTGGTATGACGAAGGGCAGCGCGCTATAACTGTCGTCAACAAGGGGATGACAGTGGTGCGTGGTATGACGAAGGGCAGCGCGCTATAACTGTCGTCAACAAGGGGATGACAGTGGTGCGTGGTATGACGAAGGGCAGCGCGCTATAACTGTCGTCAACAAGGGGATGACAGTGGTGCGTGGTATGACGAAGGGCAGCGCGCTATAACTGTCGTCAACAAGGGGATGACAGTGGTGCGTGGTATGACGAAGGGCAGCGCGCTATAACTGTCGTCAACAAGGGGATGACAGTGGTGCGTGGTATGACGAAGGGCAGCGCGCTATAACTGTCGTCAACAAGGGGATGACAGTGGTGCGTGGTATGACGAAGGGCAGCGCGCTATAACTGTCGTCAACAAGGGGATGACAGTGGTGCGTGGTATGACGAAGGGCAGCGCGCTATAACTGTCGTCAACAAGGGGATGACAGTGGTGCGTGGTATGACGAAGGGCAGCGCGCTATAACTGTCGTCAACAAGGGGATGACAGTGGTGCGTGGTATGACGAAGGGCAGCGCGCTATAACTGTCGTCAACAAGGGGATGACAGTGGTGCGTGGTATGACGAAGGGCAGCGCGCTATAACTGTCGTCAACAAGGGGATGACAGTGGTGCGTGGTATGACGAAGGGCAGCGCGCTATAACTGTCGTCAACAAGGGGATGACAGTGGTGCGTGGTATGACGAAGGGCAGCGCGCTATAACTGTCGTCAACAAGGGGATGACAGTGGTGCGTGGTATGACGAAGGGCAGCGCGCTATAACTGTCGTCAACAAGGGGATGACAGTGGTGCGTGGTATGACGAAGGGCAGCGCGCTATAACTGTCGTCAACAAGGGGATGACAGTGGTGCGTGGTATGACGAAGGGCAGCGCGCTATAACTGTCGTCAACAAGGGGATGACAGTGGTGCGTGGTATGACGAAGGGCAGCGCGCTATAACTGTCGTCAACAAGGGGATGACAGTGGTGCGTGGTATGACGAAGGGCAGCGCGCTATAACTGTCGTCAACAAGGGGATGACAGTGGTGCGTGGTATGACGAAGGGCAGCGCGCTATAACTGTCGTCAACAAGGGGATGACAGTGGTGCGTGGTATGACGAAGGGCAGCGCGCTATAACTGTCGTCAACAAGGGGATGACAGTGGTGCGTGGTATGACGAAGGGCAGCGCGCTATAACTGTCGTCAACAAGGGGATGACAGTGGTGCGTGGTATGACGAAGGGCAGCGCGCTATAACTGTCGTCAACAAGGGGATGACAGTGGTGCGTGGTATGACGAAGGGCAGCGCGCTATAACTGTCGTCAACAAGGGGATGACAGTGGTGCGTGGTATGACGAAGGGCAGCGCGCTATAACTGTCGTCAACAAGGGGATGACAGTGGTGCGTGGTATGACGAAGGGCAGCGCGCTATAACTGTCGTCAACAAGGGGATGACAGTGGTGCGTGGTATGACGAAGGGCAGCGCGCTATAACTGTCGTCAACAAGGGGATGACAGTGGTGCGTGGTATGACGAAGGGCAGCGCGCTATAACTGTCGTCAACAAGGGGATGACAGTGGTGCGTGGTATGACGAAGGGCAGCGCGCTATAACTGTCGTCAACAAGGGGATGACAGTGGTGCGTGGTATGACGAAGGGCAGCGCGCTATAACTGTCGTCAACAAGGGGATGACAGTGGTGCGTGGTATGACGAAGGGCAGCGCGCTATAACTGTCGTCAACAAGGGGATGACAGTGGTGCGTGGTATGACGAAGGGCAGCGCGCTATAACTGTCGTCAACAAGGGGATGACAGTGGTGCGTGGTATGACGAAGGGCAGCGCGCTATAACTGTCGTCAACAAGGGGATGACAGTGGTGCGTGGTATGACGAAGGGCAGCGCGCTATAACTGTCGTCAACAAGGGGATGACAGTGGTGCGTGGTATGACGAAGGGCAGCGCGCTATAACTGTCGTCAACAAGGGGATGACAGTGGTGCGTGGTATGACGAAGGGCAGCGCGCTATAACTGTCGTCAACAAGGGGATGACAGTGGTGCGTGGTATGACGAAGGGCAGCGCGCTATAACTGTCGTCAACAAGGGGATGACAGTGGTGCGTGGTATGACGAAGGGCAGCGCGCTATAACTGTCGTCAACAAGGGGATGACAGTGGTGCGTGGTATGACGAAGGGCAGCGCGCTATAACTGTCGTCAACAAGGGGATGACAGTGGTGCGTGGTATGACGAAGGCTATCGATGCCACTGGCCTATAGTATTTGTTGTGTGCTTCTTAACACTGCATCTAAAGATATTAATGCTCAGTTTTGTCTTCATCACCTAATAAACGCGACCATAACCCTACATCGGTTCATTTCTATCACACCCATAACGCATTTCATTAATCCTGCACTCGTGTTGGCACGTCAGCTCTGCGCGCATTATTTAGAATAGAATATAATAGAAAAACTTTATTCATACATCTAGTTCGGCGACGGCTAATGGCGGATGCAAAGGAAAGACAAGGATCTCGTTTTAGGTTATAATTGTATGTGCTTACAGTTTGGATGGTAGAAATAAGAGGCGGAGCCGCCGTGTCACTCGCTTATATATCCTATTAATTACATTGATTATAGTGACCTCTAGGCTGGTGCTCCTGAACTATCTAGGTAGGTATACAGAGTGCTTAATTACGTTACTTATGCTAATAAGACAGTTTTCATACAACTCCGCAGATGTCGCCCTCACTCCATAGTCGTGTGGCGTCATCTAAGGAGTAAATCAATAGGCACTTGATCTGTTTATCCATCCATTAACCTAGATGGTGCTGCTAGGCATACTAGATAGGTAAATAGGTAAATTAGATCTTGTTAAGTATTAACAACATCACATGACCATTCAAGTTACATGGGAACCTTAAAAGTAGTATTTGCAACGCGATTGGGACCAGAAGCGATGCATAAAAGTATACCTGGGTCGTACAGAGTTAAATAACGAAAGGCGTATTTCCTGTGGTAAAAATTAATGGCTTGCATATAAGTTATGTTTTATGACGCAGATTTAACTACATAAAAGGAGACGCCTTATATGCGCTTTAAGACCGGCCCGAAAATTAGGATTTAAAATAGCACTCGACTTGCTATATCCACAGGAAATACGCGAACCTAAATCTCCATGACTTTTTCTTTACTTTACTTGTCATTGTCAGCGACCCTGAAGGGTTGCACTGGAGTCTCCAAGGCTCGGCCGAGCGCTAGATCACAATAGGTACTAGAAGCGCCCTTGTAAATAGACTTTCCTGGCTATATAGGAACTGACTATGCGTTGTCAGCATTCCCGCCGCCTCTCGGAAAGCCCAACGCATAGCGCGCTCGCCAGTCTCCTCCCGGTCGTGAACTTGACAATAATGATTACTTAATTAGCACACAAATAGTTCTTATTTAACTCCCAGATAAATACCCCAAAAGTAATGACTTGTTTACTTGTCAGTGATCCTGAAGGGCTGCACCAACTGGTGCGGCTCGACGCGCCGCCGCTCGCCCCACCACGCGTCGAACACGCGGCGTATCCCGCGCTGAGCGCTCAGCTCGTAGCTGTTGCTGAGGTGCCGCCAACGGACCTCGCCTACCGCTTGACCGGCGTAGGGGTACCGCACTGAAATAGCAAAATCACAGCATGCTAGCAATCATTCAAGAGTTTGAACTCTGCTTCCCAGAACCGCTGTTTTGCGAGTCAACTTGTAAAACAGTGTAAAAAATAAAAAACGGCCAAGTGTGTGTCAGGCCACGTGCAGTATAGGGTTCCGTAGTTGCCTGTCTGTAGTTGTTACAGCGACACGCGCCAAGTAAATGGCACGGTTGCGTCGGCCAAATTTGTACCAACGTTGGCCTTTTTAAGTTCATTTTAAGTTGGCCGACTATTACTCGGTAACTAGTTATGCCTACTTAGCCGTGATAGTTTTTAGACGGACGGACGTGGCGAAACTTCCGTTCCTTGTTGACTACCGAACCCTGAAAACTGGACCATAATGTGAGCTAGTTGCCAGACTATCAGTTGATATACTGGTTATGTGATATTTCTAGCATTAGCAAAGCATTCGTTGCGTGACGGACGCCATCTGCACGGCTATCACGAGACGGCGCGCGAGCGCTCTCGATTTTTAGACACACTTAGAACAAGAAGTATAGTGCGAGAAAAATCGAGAGTATGTCGCGGCCGTCTCATGATAGACGTGCTGCAGGGTTATGCCGACGGCCCGCGATCTGTGTTGCAGCGAGATAGACTGTACGTATCTTTACGCCAAGAAAGAGACGAGACCGTGCTGTGTTATGTGAACCACTTTGAACGCACAGACTGGACAGATTGACGCACGAGAGCCTTTTTATCTTGACACTGCTAGCTTGTTCTCTGGTGCTAATCGAATGTTTCAGAATTCCCATAAAGAAAACGGTACGAATATTGGAATAGTGTCTAGTGTACACAAAGTGTTAAGTATTTACTTCGGCGTCTAATAGTTGCTTAGGTTGAGATGTGATCCCTTGGATGCTATGCTTCTCGTACAAAGGAGACTAAACGCCAACATTTTTTCCAAGTTTGAATGTGAACCTTAGTTGACTTTAAATCATTAAGATGACTGATACCGTACGCTATACCACATCAGTGGCAATCTAGCATGCGGTCTGCCTGATGGTAAGTAATCGCAGCCTATGGACCCTCGTGACTCCAAAACTACAACACGTGGGCAACCTTTTGAGGATTCATTGTGTTAACAGCTAGCAAAAAAATGGTGACCCCACCCACCACCAAGAACTCAACCCTCACATACCTATTAGGTAACCTGCAGAAAAAGTAGCGGTGCGGTCTTACCTGTCGCTCTGCATTCATCGTGGACGAAGTAACATTGGTCAGCGAGTCTCTGGGCAAGTCTCGCCAGCTCGAAATCCCATTCCTGAAATTGAATATATATAGCTAACTAGCGACCCGCCCTGGCTTCGCACGGGTACTATATCGTACATATAAAGGAGCAACCACACCGCTGCTCAAAATACGCTAACGCACCGTAAACGCAGCAAAATGTATGAAGAATACGTGACGCATACGACACGTCGACGCGTATACGCAGCGCTACGCACCGGTGTGGTCGCTCTTTTTACCTTCCTCTTGAATCATTCTACACCTTTAAAAAAAACCGCATCAAAAGCCGTTGCGTAGTTTTAAACATCTAAGCATACATAGGGACAGACAGCGGGAAGGGACTTTGTTTTATAGTATGTAGTGAGTAGTGACAAAGGCTTATATGTACCACTCAACAGAACACAACAGAAAGCGTGTGTGGTGTGTGAGAGAGTTTGTTAAGGATTACTTACCACATACATCATGATCTGCGGTGGCGGTATGTGCTTGCCTCCTCGCACTCTTTCGTGGCCCGCTGCTATCCTCTGGCGACGTCTAAAGAGATACGAGGCCATCAATAGCTAGAGTAGCTGATGAAAAAACTAATTATTTCCACTGTTGTCAAATACCCTATTAGTCGTAGCAGAAGATTATTTTCACATAAGCTAGAACTTTAAAACTACTAAAGTAAATACTTTAAAACATAAACCTTATGTAGGTAATACCTTAAACATAAACATGTAGAGATAAAGTTAAATATTTTTAAATGAGTATAGGAAAGGATTCCTGACAGTAATTTGTCGGCGTACACCAATGATCAATAAAAAGGAGAGGCAAATATTGTTGGCTTATTTGGTAGACAGGTAACTTACTTGTTGATAAAATTTGTAATATATTTCCGAAGTTCAGCGGTGAAACGGATTTTCGAGTAATTCTGACAGTTCGGTCCTGAGCCAGTCTGTAATTAATAAATATATTTAATTTAATTGATTTAAGGAGAACCAACAGCTATAAAACTTTTGACTAACATGAATATTAACAAAACAGACAATTACAGGATCTCACAGAAACTTAGCGCAAGAATATGAGAATACTTAACAAAGTGTGAACCGACTCAACACACAATTACACGAGTGAACAGAACAAGAATAATATACCTAATGACAATTACTAATATAATACTATATTTAGTGCCGTACACATAGCATATAAGTACATTACTTCTTTAGGGTAGCTCCGTCATCTGCTAAAGCAGAGTACAACGAGTAATTCTAATCAAATATTCGCCACAAGATATTAAGGGGCTACCCGAGGTTTTCATCGATTTTTGACAAGTTTTTAATCGTTCTGAATGTTTTTGCACTACAGATAGAATGATTAGTCAAACGGTTATCGATTCTTCAATCTTTTATCTCCATTTTTGTCTACCGGATTTTGAAAGAAATGAATACTGAATTTTGTATGATATTTTTAAACATCATCTAAAAAAACACTTATTTAATTATAATTAATTGCCTGCAGCTAAGCAGCCTGCATGCCGAACATTTCGTAAGTGTAGCGCCTCCTAAAGCCGTTAGCCATGTTCAGAATGTTACTGGACATGTACTAGTAGCTGATTCATCATCATCATCATATCAGCCGAAAGACATCCACTGCTGGACATAGGCCTCCCCCAAAGAGTGCCAAAGTGACCGATCCTGCCCCACCCGCATCCAGCGGACTCCCGCAACCTTAACCAGGACATCAGTCCACCTTGTGGGGGGCCTACCCACGCCGCGCCTTCAGGTACGAGGTCGCCACTCGAGATCCTCCCCGCCCCAACGGCCATCGGTTCTACGTGCTATGTGCCCCGCCCACTGCCACTATTAAGTTTAGCAATTCTGAGGGCTATATCAGTTACCTTGGTTCTGCTGCGGATAGCCTCATTTCTGATGCGATCACTCAGAGAAACTCCCAACATAGCCCATAGCCCTTTGGGTGACTTTGAGCCTTCTTATGAGGCTCATAGTAAGCGACCACGTGGCATTGGCAGTGCCATATGTCATCACTGGCAACACACACCGCGTCAGTACTAAATCACGAAAAACTTTTTCACGAAAACTTATTCACGAACATTTTATCACTTAAGACTTTATCACGACAACTTAATCACGAATAGACTTTATCACGAAAAATCTCAATCACGAAAACTTTACCACGAAAATACTATATCACGAATAGACTTTATCACGAAGAATCTCAATCCCGAAAACTTTTCTACGAAAAGACTACCTCATATCACGAATAGACTTTAATTCCAAATATTAAAATTCTATCCGTGCGACTACATTACTAAGAGCGACTAGAAATGAAATACAGAGAAGTGGGAACAGGGACTTAGTGCAAGGCCTGAGTGGACGCCCCGCTCAGAGCGGGGCGTCGAGCGTCCATATAAATTGCATTTGTTTTATATGGACGCTGCACGCCCCGCTCTGAGCGGGGCGTCCACTCAGGCCTTGCACTTAGTGACAAAACCGACTCAGATCGCTGATAGGTTAGAAGACTTCGCTCCCGCTTTCGTATTCGAGGTATTTTTTTTTTATAAAAGAGCGGAAAAACCTCTGCTCATTAAAGTATTTTAATTAGACTCATCTTGTTTTGCATAATAGCTCATTAAGATTTTTCGTGATAAAGTCTTCGTGATTAAGATTTTTCGTGATACAGTCTTTTCGTGATAAAGTCTTTAGTGGTAAATAGATCTATTTTACCAGAATGTGCGCGGACTGAAAGGAAAAGTATCAACTATAAAAAATATACTGACTGCATTCGTAAACAATATAATAGCCTTAACCGAGACGCGTCTTGATGACTCAGTCTACGACTCGGAACTATTCCCAAGCGAATACAGTGTACTACGTTGCGATCGCGCAGGCCGCGGCGGCGGCGGAGTGCTGCTCGCGGCGCGTGCGCCCTACACCCTGCGCCAACTGGACTGCGGCGCTCAACCCGAGGACGAGATCATCTGCGCACTCGTCACTAAGGGACACTGCCGATTTATACTATGCGTGTTGTACTTAGCGCCGCGCATACACGAAACCAGTTATATCTCAGCATTTCAATGTTTGGAAAAAATCTTAACTGACTATTCACACCCAACCGTTATAGTTGGTGATTTTAACTTGTATTCCGCCTCAGTCAGCATAAGAAATACATTTGAAAGTTTTATCTGTCACTGTAACTTAAAACAACATAACAGCATTTTTAATAGTCATAACCGGTTATTGGACCTAGTGCTAGCAAATAAAAGCACTCAAGTTACGGTCACTGAAGCTGTCGCTGGTTTGGTCTCGACCGAGCATCACCATAATCCTCTTAATATTGAAATGTCAATTCCCACCCTGTTTAGTAATCGTTTTACCGATCGCGACACGGACGATACCCGGGCCCAAGAAAGAAACTACCGTAAAGCCAATTATCCCCTTCTGTATGAGAAAATTGCAAACTCGGACTGGAACCTACTGCAGGATATGAGCGATGTAAACGACTTCACTCAATGTTTTTATAGTATTTTGGACAAGTATTTTGACGAATGCATCCCCTTTAAGCAGCCTTCTAAGCAGCCCTTAAAAAATAATCCCAACCAGCAGTACCCCGAGTGGTTTTCTCGCGACCTTATTCATTTAAATAAATTAAAAGACGCGTACCATAAGTTTCATAAGCAAACCGGGAACCAATTGTATTACGCTCTTTTCACGTACTACCGTAAAATAGTAAATACTAAAATCGAAACAGATAGCCGTTCATACATTAACAACTTGCAAATAAATATCGTGAGGGATCCTTCCTCGTTTTGGTCATACATAAAGCGACAACGTAAATGTAACCAGCCAGCTACATTCGGCAACATGTCAGCACAAGAGGTCGCAGACTCCTTTGCCGACTTCTTCAAAAATGTATTCTTGCAGAATGTCCCCAAACTCGATGCATTGGTGGCTTCAGAGGCTGCTACAGCAGAATCACCAATGTCCAGCGCTCGACACAATATCATCCACTTCACTAACATCACAATAAATGATGTTAGTGAAGTGGATGTCCGGACGGCCATAAACCGCTTGCGACCCAAGCATACACAAGGCCCTGATGGAATACCACAATTCATAATTAAGGACTGTCGCGAAGCACTTATCCAACCATTGAAATATATATTTAGCCTAGCATTAAAAAATAAAGCGTACCCTAAGATTTGGAAAACAACTAAAGTTCTGCCAATACATAAATCAGGGTCTAAATCCGAAGTCCGCAACTATAGGCCGATTGCCGTTGTATCGATCTTCGGGAAAGTATTCGAAACAATAATTTACGCCAAAGTGTATAAGCAGTTGAATGGTTGGTTCTGTGACGAGCAACATGGATTTTTACCGAAGCGCTCAACCACAACAAATCTACTTAATATCGTTTCCATCATATCAAATAATCTTGACCAACGTAGACAAGTAGACATTGCTTACTTTGACTTCCAGAAAGCTTTTGATAAAGTTGATAACGATGTGCTGCTCAAGAAGCTATCGGCTGCAGGATTTGGTACCTGTCTACTTGAATTCGTAGCAAGTTACCTCTCGGAACGACACCAATATGTTCAATATGAAGGCGCGCGATCTGCTCCATTTTTGGTAACATCGGGAATCGGACAGGGAAGTAGTCTCGGGCCCCTCCTGTTTCTGATTCTTGTTAACGACCTACCGACAGCACTAAGGCATTCGTCGTGCCTCTTATTCGCGGATGACCTTAAATTAGCTATGCCAATTAACAGCAATCAAGATTTTTCCTTGCTGCAACTTGACATAGACAGCGTCTGCGCTTGGGCGCGTGATAACAGCTTGTCCCTTAACGATGAAAAATGCTCGATTATTGCATATACACGAGCTCGGCTCCCTATAACCCATCCTTACGTCATAGAGGGCAAGCCGTTGAAACGCGTCAAAGAAGTTAAGGATTTAGGAACGTGGTTTGATACTCAGCTCACATTTAATCAGCACATTACAAAAACCTGTAACGAAGCGCGTAGATGCCTGGGATTCGTCATACGCCAAGTGAAACTATTTAATAATAAGCAAGCTATGACTGTACTTTATAACGCTTTCATTCGAAGTAAACTTGAAACAAACGCAGTTATTTGGAGTCCCCACGAAAAGCACTACACGATCCTAATAGAAAAAGTCCAAAAATCTTTCATACGGTTCCTCTATAAGAAGTTATACGGCTTTTATCCCCTTCTTTATCCCACTTTATTCATTTTAGGTATGGTAGATTATACATCTTTAGAGTCACGTAGAAATATGTACTTAATTAAATATTTTTTTCAATCAATTCGAGGACAAGTAACAAACCCACCATTATTACTACAAATGACACTGCGGGTCCCCCGTCTCTCCGCGAAACAACTACGGCCCCGTAGCCATGGTCTCTTTGCTGTACCTCCAGGCCGGACGCGCTTGCTTGCTACGTCCCCTCTCCACCAGGCCCTGACGTTACTTAACAACATCCTGGACAGCGACAACAAATTAGACATTTTTTTAACGACAGAAACTAAATTCCTAGCTGTATCAAATCGCTACATTGAAACAATCGCTACCGCTAGCTCCATTACCTAATACACGCAATAGTAGTAAAATTAATGCTATAATAATTAATATGTTTTGTTTGAGTTTTTTGACATTGCTTATGTTTGACCGACTTAATCTTGATATTTAATTTTTATCAAAATGTTTTGACTTTATATGAAATTGTATTTGTTATGACTATTACTGTAATTCCTCGATTTATTTTTCATTGACATTTAACCATTTATTTTGCTCCCTCGATCTCCTTTATGTAATAGCTTTTAAACTCTAATGTAATGTTCTCTAAATTATCATAATTATTGTAATTCCTCGATTATTTATCTTTCAATGACATATAACCAATTATATTATTCCCTCGATCTCTTTCTTATGTAATAGCTTCTAAAATCTAATCTAATGTGTTCAAAATTTTATGTGAATGAACTTATAATAATTTCACTGCACCTGTTATTAAAATAAATAATGCATGTTAGCTGTTAATAAATACAACACCGATTAGCACGTAAGGCTCGACTGTTAGTGTTAATTGTATGCAATAAATAAATAAATAAATAAAGTTTTCGTGAAAAAGTCTTTCGTGATAAAGTCTATTCGTGGTAAAATTTTTCGTGATAAAGTTTTCGTGATAAAGTCGTTCGTGATCCATGGTCTCAGCCAAGACTACTATATCGTCAGCAAACCGAAGGAGAGTGATGTACTCGTAGCCGATTGTAGTCATGTAAAAGCAATGTTCTACACATAATAAACAAAGAATTAATCATGAAATAACACGCAATAATTTGAATACTGATACGTATAACATAATGGGAATTAAACGATAGGATACAGAGAGAAAGAATATAATGGAAAAATAAACCGTCTTCGTCTGTAGCCCCCGACAGGATTCGAGCCTGCGATCCCTCTATTGCCGGTACCTAGAGTGCTTTAACCACTAAGCTACGAGGAAAGTGACTGAAGTCGCGTATCTTTCAACTACATATATATATGTCGCAGGGAAATGGCCAAAACAGATATTTGAACAAATCTCTAAGGGATATGATCAAATCACGCAGTATGTTAAAATGGCGAATCCATTTTATCATTTGCCTAGAAAAAATCAGTCATTTGATCAAATCTCTAAATCTGTTTAGTGAAATGACGGAATCGGGCAAAAAAGGCAACTCGTTTTTTCATTTCACTAGATTTGTTTAGTGATTTGATAAAATCCCTGAACCGCGTCAGTGAGTTGACGAAACTAACTCGCAGAGTCAACTCGTTTTATAAAATGATAAAAATCTCAACTCTAGTACAGATTAAGTCACTCGTGCGGTCGTGTTACCTCCCTCCTGCACCTTACCGCTCCCCGCTCTCGCCGTTGCGTGTTAGGCACCGGCCGGCTTAGACGCAATTTATGAAAGTTTGTTACATGAGTTTATTAAAATATCACGCCGTTACCCTGCGAATCTCAAATAACGTTTTGTATGGATTGCGAACAACCTTTCAATGATTATATTTCGGTTTACAACTACCTTGATTTTTGTACTCGATTAAAAAAGCTGATTTAACAAACAATTTTATTACCTAGTTTCGACATTTTATTTTACCATTTCACTAAATCATGTCAGAGATTTCAACAAATCTCTAAGAGATATGACCAAATCACGCAGGATGTGAAAATGGCAATTCCATTTTATCATTTGCCTAGAAAAAATCAGTCAATAGATCAAATCCCTGAAACTATTTAGTGAAATGGCGAAATCAGCCAAAAAAGGCAACTCGTTTTTTTCATTTCACCAGAATTGTTCAGTAATTTGATAAAATCCCTGAAACATCATGTGAGAGATTTGATCAAACTTAATTGTAGAGTAACACTAAACCAGTTCAGAGATTTGATCAATACTCAATACTCAATCATTTATTGCATTCCACAATGTTAATAGTTTACAGGGTTTTAAAGTTGCTAAGTGATGAGAATAAAACTTAATTGTGGACCCTGTTGGGCACCGCAACTTTAGTGAAGAGAAGACGACTTACATACTTATGTAAAGTTTTGCTTTTTATAATTTGTATATTCTGTGCAATGTGCAAATTATAAAAGGCATTATGTTTAAGTATCAAT
Source organism: Epinotia ramella (assembly GCA_947578815.1). Taxonomy (NCBI): domain Eukaryota; kingdom Metazoa; phylum Arthropoda; class Insecta; order Lepidoptera; family Tortricidae; genus Epinotia; species Epinotia ramella. Next base: position 4,346,692 of record OX388221.1, read on the forward strand.
ATCTGTTTATTGCACATTTATTTATACTTTTTTTTTTTTTTTTTTAATAGGAACTTGGTTTTATTATATTATATTTGTGTATAAGGTGAGTTTAAATTTTCATTTTATTTTATAGTTTTTCTTCTATGTATTCTCTTAGTGTATAATAACTTTTATTAATAAGGAATTGTCTTAATAATTTTATGAATGTGGTGTGTTTTTTCTCGGATTTTATAGTATCGGGCAATTTATTATATACTTTCACAGACATGGCGTAGGTTGCATCAGAATGCATTTTTAGGTTTGATGAGGGCAACATGAGTCTTTCTCTATATCGGAGATTATGAGTTGTGGGTACGTCTTCGCGTTTCTTATAGTATTGGGGATAGTTTCGAACGAACTTACAAACTTCCAGAATATATAAACTAGTTAGAGTCAGTATTTTCTGATTCCTAAAATGGGGTTTGCAGCCGTCTCTGTTATCAATATTTACTAATATGCGAATAAGTTTTTTCTGTAAAGTAAATAAGGATGATACGTCTGTGCTATTGCCCCAAAGTATTATACCGTAGCTGAACCATGAGTTTGCATAAGCATAATAGGTAACAAGTGCAGTCTTAAAGTCAGTACATTTTTTTATTTCGCTGAGTGCATATACAAAAGAAGATATTTTTGCTTTTATCTTTTTTATATGTGATTTCCAGTTCACATGTGTGTCTATCATCAAACCGAGTAGTGAAAATTCATTGACTACCTCTAATTTTTTATCTCTATAGCAAAAGTCTATTTTCAAAGATGTTTTTTGGTATGGGTGGAATACCATTAATTTAGTTTTATTAAAATTTATTTCTAGGTTTTGGTTGCTAAGCCAGTTGTTTGTTTTATAAAGTATTGATTCTAGTCTGCTATTTAAGTTTATATTATTTTCACAAGTTGTGAGTATGGAGATATCGTCCGCGAACAGGACGCATGGTACATCCATGGTTCTGGGGAGGTCATCAAATCACCTACACCATGTTTCAATAGAGACTTTATCATTTCACTAACGTGTCTAGTGAAATGATATAACGAGTTGACTCTGCGAGTTAGTTTCGTCAACTCACTGACGCGGTTCAGGGATTTTATCCAATCACTAAACAAATCTAGTGAAATGAAAAAACGAGTTGCCTTTTTTGGCCGATTTCGCCATTTCACTAAACAGATTCAGAGATTTGATCAAATGACTGATTTTTTCTAGGAAAATGATAAAATGGATTCGCCATTTTAACATCCTGCGTGATTTGATCATATCCCTTAGAGATTTGTTCAAATCTCTGTTTTGGCCATTTCCCTGCGACATATATATATTTTATTTGTTATTTTTGAAATTGTTATAAAAGAGCAACGAACTATTCAATAATGTATTAGTCTGAAAATGTATGCCACAAAACGGAGCAAAGTTTGCTCGTAACATTTGCGTTATGTATAACGGAACTCATCTTTTTTTTATTAACTATGCCTATATACCACGGAAATGAGTGCCGAGCATGGACGGCTTACAATAAACAACCTACTTAATTTGGGAGGGCAATGGTTTATTTGCCGCAACATCATACTCAATCAGTTGCGGCAAATGAGTAAAAGTGGAACTATGACAAGGACAACGAATGATATTTCCCTTTCTGTCACACTCATTAAGATTTGTATGCTACCATCTCGCTCGTACGTGGTATTATTGTTACCATAGCTTGTCCTGAGTAATTATAGGTTCAAGGTGCAGAGTGTCGGAAGACTTAATTGTCTAAAGGTTGGCTCATAAGTATTAGGTTCCTGACGTCTTACCACTGGGAAACGGCAGGCCACGTGCTGTCCTTTTCCTAGGCAAAGATGTGTGTATCGGGGCCCGCAGTACTGCTGCTCATCTTCTAATGCCAGCGCCGTCACACCAGCGCACACCAGCAGTACCAGCAGAAACATGACTTCAGGAACAATGGCATGACGTAAAAGCAAAACCAATTAAGTAAGCCCGAATCAGACTGGCGCGACTTGACAACTTGAGAATAATTTGTCAAGTTTACTATTGTCCGCCACCGCAGGCCGCGTCAGCGTGATTCAGGACTTAACCAATTCTAAGAGTGACTTTTTGTGCCGATAGAAATGCGCGTCAATGAACGCGCCACTACATGGCAGACGACATGAGCGGGTCGAACCTATTAGATAGAGCGAGAAAAGGAATATAATGACCTTGGTTTCATATCCCTATCTCGCTCTTTATAGCTTCGTACCGCTTATGCGGTCCACCACGCAGGACCGTGGGGATGCGGCTAATAGCAGGCCTATCCCGGTATCCTGCCGTTTCGGCAAAATATTTTTCACCAAATTTCACTTCCCACAAAACTTATGGCAGTAATTTAATTTCCCAAACGAACAAATAGCACATTTTTGTTTCGCATTTTGTTCACACTTTGTTTGGGGTGGTTTTCCAAACAAAACATTTGTTCAAATTTTCATTAAAAATGGCCGAGTTAGTCGAGCCTCCAAAGATTGATGTTTTTTAGGACATATTTACATTTTTTCTCCTTTTTTGATTAGAACTTTAGATAAAACATATAAATAAGCATCTATTATTGAATAAGTTTCTTTGATAAACTTGCCACAAAACTTGGGCAAAAAATATTTCTCAGTGTCACTTCCCAAATTTTTTTCCCAAATGTTAATTTGGCAAAAATCACTAGTCAAATTATTGTTTCGCATTTTATCACTTGGCATTATCTCCTTTGGCAAAATATTACTTCGCAAAATATTGTTTGGCAAAGTACACTTGTGTCACTTGTGCGTGCTAAAATCTCGTCAAACTACACGTGACGCGGTCCATGGAGATTTATATGGAAACTTTAATATATTTTTTCTCAAAAACTGGGTTTTCACAACTTGAAATTTGGTGTGGAATCATCTTTTAATTAGTAGAATCTATATTTAAAAAATGAGCCATGAGCTCGATGACAATCATTCTAAAGCTGAGCCAACGGCAATTAACAGCTAGTGTTCACATGAACTCTGTTAGGGTAAATACCAGAACCAGAGATAGTATCTTACCAGAGTTTTCCAGGTTTTTAAAACCTTCAACACTAACGTAGTCACTTGTATATAAAGAATTAACTAAAACAAAAACAGTCAAATGCATTGGTATCAAAATAAAACGTAGATCTATATAAATCACTATAAAATAAACGTAACATTTATAAAATAAAGTAGAATGTAAATGTGACATTGTTTACATTTCTTCAAGACACTTGTGACGTCATACATATGTCAAGTGTGTGTATACATATGTATAGAGGTTTGTAAAGGAGAATCACAGATTAAATATGAGTCGAGAAAAGAGTTTCTTACCTTCTAGAACACGTTTTTAGGGTAAATCCAGTGTCACGCAACTAGGAACAAAAAGAAGAATGAGATCCATTTGCTCAAATTCAGCTCTAATCTGACAAGTGTCAGAACAAGTGACAAGTTTTCTATCTGTGCTTCTACCATTCTGTCATTGTGGCATTTGAATGGTAACCATGGATATTGTTAATTCAGCAGAAAACATGTGTGTCAAACAACCAATGCTTTTGATGAATACAACATGATCTTAATTATTTTCAATAAACATATGTTAAGATTCTCGTCATTAACCAGTTTAAAGCCAGCATACCTACCTAGCATAGATACCAAGAACTTTAGGTAAGTGTAAGTACATACAAGTTTGTTACGAAATATGTAAGTAGATACCCATAACGGAAATAACGAAATATCGAGCGTATACATTGATTTACTTTTGAAAATCTACGGCACTTGGATAATACAAGCGGGAGCTGTCTTATAACAAGAAGAAATTATGGAAATACATTGGACTGTTTGCGAACGAAAAAGAGACAGTACCGTAAAATGCTGCAACTTTGCCATTTAAACTCAATTTTGCCTATTTCGTTTCAATTATGACCTCTCGAATTTGCTTAGTTTTTTCTTGTTTTTTACCATTTGGTAGGAATTTTCATTATTCTGGCAACACATATTAAATTTTTTACAATGGTAACTCCATTGTTGCTCCGCCAGTTACGCATCATAAGTCGGAGTGAGTGGCAGCATTTTTTTAGTGTCTCGCAACTTTTGAACTTTTATCTACAAAAAAGGTGTTTTTTGAGAAGTGGTAACGTCCCAGGGTAAGTAAAGACTGTCTATTTTCCGTAAGTTTAATATTTTCAAGAAAAGGACATGATTTCAGCATAATAACGTACTAGGCAATATTGGGCAGTGTTTTGGAAACTTGAATGACACAATTTTGCCTGGGTCTAGGGCTGTCACTAACTGGGTTTTATAAATGTACAGAAAATAGTAAAAATAAGCCTGCTTAAATGAGTTTATTTATTACAAGCTTTTTATTAACTTGCAATGATTGTTTTAGGCGTTTAATTGTTTAGGCGTTATTCCGTTTAAAAAAAATAAGGAAAAAAATGGGTATTATTGTTTGTTGATTATTTTGTAACTAAAAATAAAAATATTTTATTTAAATAATGATCTTTTTTTTGGCACAACCCTACAGTTAACAATATTTTTGTATAGAAAGTTTGTGGAACCTGCTACAACTTTACCTATTGCCTGTGAAAAAAAAAGTATTAAGCTAATGGCAATAATTTGACTGCCAGGGACAAGCCCAATGTCTCATGCACACGAGTAAATATTATTACAAATAGCAACACATTATTTATTGAGATATCTGCCTAGGCAAAGTTACGTCTTAGGTCTACAACTTTGCCTGCCACTTTGATTGCTTGTAAATCGGAAATACAGTATGATTAGGTAATGAGATTTGAGTCTTATCTGGCAAGACATAGGGTATGTTTTCCGACTAATACTCATTAAACTCATAATGTAAAATAGGTTCACAGATATAAGAAAAAAACGTCAAAATCCAGGCAAAGTTGCAGCATTTTACGGTATGAAGAAATTGGTGAAATTTTGTAAATAATATACCTACTCCTAAAAAAATTTTATAATTAATAAATTGGTGTGAAATAAATAAACTGACAAAACATTTATTATCCTTTTATTACTTTGTTAGTGTCGATATACTTGTGCAATAATTTGCTCTTCATGCAGTAGACCTGGCCATCATAATTTATCGATATTGATAACGTTGCGTACTAATATTATCGACATCGATAATGTTAAGTACTACATCCCTAATCCCTTTCGTGCCATTATGTTGGTACGACTTACTTCCGTATTGGACTTTTTAATGTGGTATGGCCAAGTAGCTAAACTCAATTGTCAAAATCAAATGACAATGTCACTGTCATCCAAAACTTAGTTCGAAGTCCCGTATCTAAGAACGTAGTGGTTATATTCTCTTTGGGTAAATCTAACAAGATTTGAGCGTTTTCAAAAAATATTTACATGAGCGATTTTTCGAAATTCCTTTTTAGGGTTCCGTAGTCAACAAGGAACCCTTATAGTTACGTCATATCCGTCCGTCCGTCTTCAGCTTAGCTCAGTAACCCTTACTACTAAGAAAACTGGAAGTATTCAATCACGCCTCCTCTAAAGTCGCCGTCAATGGAATTTGCTAACTTTGTAAACAAACCGCCGTAGTGAAAGACAATTTCATTATGGCGGTTTGTTTAAATAGTTAGCTAATTCTATTGACGGCCACTTTACACTAAAGTGGGTACCTATGTAATTTTTTTGTCTCTTTTAAAGACTTTAAACCCGTGTGGGGTTCAAAAATATAATGGGTTTCCCAAAACCATTTTTCAACTCAGTGATTCGTTTGCGAGATATTGGGCTTTAAAGCCATAATTTTTATTCGAGTCATCTATTACATGTAATAAATTTAAAAGGAAAAATATCACGGCTAAGTCATAACTAGTTACCGAGTAATAGTCGACCAACTTGAAATGTCCTTAGAAAGGCCAGCTTTCGTACAAATTCGGTCGACACAACCGCACCATTTAGTTTGCGCGCTCGTGTGGATATAACTAAGATAAACAGGCAACTACGGAACCCTACACTACACTGCACGAGGCCCGACACGCACTTGGCCGATTTTATTTTCTCCTTATATGATAGTACGACTTGACCCACCTTATTTCAAACATTGTAAAATCTTTACGAGTTAAATAAAGAAAAACCTAGCTTTAGAAATAAATTGGAAAAAAAACACTGCAACGTTCTTTGCATTGTAATAGAAATCCCATAAAAAAACGTTCCATGTAAAAAAGAGGCCAAGTCTCGAAACTCTTCCACCGTAAAACGTTGTGAGATATTAGAGCCACGTAGAGCCAAGTCTCAGGCATTCTTATTAATCTTTATTTGCCTGCTAACTAAAATTCTGCAACTTGCCAATCACACAACTTTACCGCATTTATATTATGGAATTTTGAATGCCTACATAAAACTATGTAGTATTGTGTGATTGCCAAGTCACAAAATCTTTGGAATACACGTGCGATGCCGCTCGGGCAACAAGTACGTATTAGTTAATATATATGTTGGGTACCTACATTTTCTTAAAAACATCCACACATGTTCCCTCTGTATTAACGTTGTCCTAAATAAAACCAATGGCAGATATCTGCACAAGCTTTATGACTATGAGCCTAGAAAGAAAGTTTTTTTTTTTAGTAAAAATGCTTATATTAGGTACCAGCTTCTGCCCGCGACTTCGTCCGCGTGGAACTCTTTTATATCGTAGCTCCTTAAATACAAACTTGCGCCCCCTATTTCGCCCCCTTAGACGATGATTCCCGGAATAAACACTATATGTATACCAATATTTATTTTAATCCGTTTTTGCGTGATTGAGGTCCAAACTTTAGCATCATAGCCTAGCGGCGGCTGCGAGTCGGAAACGATAACACAGGTTAAGCAAAGATGGCAGCGGTCAGTCTCTGGATGGGTGACCGCCTGATGTTTGAGTGGGTGGTTAATATTTAATATAAATGAGCGCTTCCGTGCTTTGGAAGGCACGCTAAGCAGTTGATCCCGGCTGCTGTCTATCACAGTAGTCGTTAAGCCGAGTTCCGAGCCGAGTCTTCGGGCGGCTTAAGAACTCCTATCAGTCGAGTTGCCCACTCACTTGACAAAGGGGAGACAACTGTTACTCGCGTCCGGAGGAGCTACCTACCACAACCCTGCACGTGTCCCCTGGGTGGTGCTAAAGAGTGATAAACTTGAAAGGCCAAAAATAATGTATGCCGTACGATTATAGTACTTTATGCAACTGATACATAATCAGAGGCCTTAAAATACGAGTGTGGTTTTATGAAACGAGCGCCAGCGAGTTTCATAATAGGATCACACGAGTGTTTTAAGGCTAAATTATGTATAGTTGCATACACTACTTTATCTACACACATATCATAAGTACTCTAAGATGGGTTCAGAAGCCGTAGGAAAATGACCTGCATTGCTACTATAGTGCTACCTGTAAAATATCTTTGTTGCAATCGTGGCTGCATTTACGATATCCGTCGGAGTGTTCATATCGTTCTTGGAGTCACTACTACTCATATTTTCAACTAAAATGTGAATTACAAAGAACTTTACAATGCATGTGCTCGAAAAGAGCGTTTTCCAAGCACTAAAATCGTGCGGAAAGCGCCACTTTTTCGCACTAGTGCTTTTTACTTTTCATTTTTTTTTTAATTTTCAAGTCCGTCAGCCCGACACAAAGAGTTTTTATTACTCGAGAAAAGTTTTACAAATATTTCAATTACACGTTTTCTTTCATATAAAAGGTACATAAATACTAATAACGTATTTATAAAATGATTTATTAATGTTTATGAATTTTGAATTTGGTCAATAAATAAATTAATTTTAAATATTCACTTAATGTGTTTGGCTGAACGCATATCTTTCTTATGCCTTTTACAATACGACAGTATGGCGGCTTGCACATGCGCAATGCGCATATGTTGACCGCGCATGTATCTAAAAGCCCGCCATTGTTGTTTATTGTGAGTTTTGTGTAGTTATTTTACGTAAATATGTTAAAAAGGTCGAGTGAAAGTGAGTAATCAATAATAATAATGATTTATTGCGTTTCAATAGTGTCAGTATGTTTCTTAGAACAACGACGGTACAGCGTCTTTTTGTTGTTTAATATATTGAGTTACTCAAAATTAATTGTGTTCTAAAACCACAATACAATGGCTTTAACTTTTAAGTGAATAAGCTTGACTGCAAAAGATGTGGAGAAGTTGTTAAATGCAATTCCAGATAATAAGTAGGTACCTGCCAATCTACCTGGGTTCTTCAATTTTAACCTAGATCTATTTTAAACCCACATTTCAACATTTAATATATTTCCTCACACAAGGCATAGTAAAACGTTGTATGATACACGCGCGTAAAGATGATTTCCGACTCGTGTCGAATTATACATTCGCTCGCTTCACTCGCTCATGTATAAAAATGACACTCGTCGGAAATCACCTACTTTCCACACTTGTAGCATAAATAACTATTTCACAACTCTACTTTCGTAACAGCAAAAACATACAAAGAAATGACAACAGTAATGGCGGCAATTCGATCCTACGTCAAGACGAATGTTTTTTTTTAAATCATAGACAAACGAATGAAGTCCCTATTCTCATGTCACTCTTGATCAAATGTCGTGCGGTTTATATTCAAAAACATACTGAATTGACGTTTCGCATCGATGACTGTTTTAATATCTATGGATACTAGAATAGAGACCCACTTGAGTTTTGACAGCTGTTCGAAATTTAAACTCATAACCTTACAAAAATCTGTACTGTAATAACATTACAGTACAGATTTTACCTACTACCACAGACAAGAAAGTTCTCATAGTAAAATTGGTTGTAATAATGCTGGTAATTTCCTACGGTTTCTGAACGCATTTTAGAGCACTAATGATATGTGCGTAGATAATAGTAGTTTATGCAACTGATACATAATCAGAGGCCTACATACACTACTTTATCTACACACATATCATAAGTACTCTAAGATGGGTTCAGAAGCCGTAAGAAAATGACCTGCGCATTGCTACTATAGTGCTACCTGTAAAATATCTTTGTTGCAATCGTGGCTGCATTTACGATATTCGTCGGAGTGTTCATATCGTTCTTGGAGTCACTACTACTCATATTTTCAACTAAAATGTGAATTACAAAGAACTTTTCACAACTCTACTTTCGTAACAGCAAAAACATACAAAGAAATGACAACAGTAATGGCGGCAATTCGATCCTACGTCAAGACGAATGTTTTTTTTTAAATCATAGACAAACGAATGAAGTCCCTATTCTCATGTCACTCTTGATCAAATGTCGTGCGGTTTATATTAAAAAACATACTGAATTGACGTTTCGCATCGATGACTGTTTTAATATCTATGGATACTAGAATAGAGACCCACTTGAGTTTTGACAGCTGTTCGAAATTTAAACTCATAACCTTACAAAAATCTGTACTGTAATAACATTACAGTACAGATTTTACCTACTACCACAGACAAGAAAGTTCTCATAGTAAAATTGGTTGTAATAATGCTGGTAATTTCCTACGGTTTCTGAACGCATTTTAGAGCACTAATGATATGTGCGTAGATAATAGTAGTTTATGCAACTGATACATAATCAGAGGCCTTAAAATAAGAGTGTGGTTTTATGAAACGAGCGTCAGCGAGTTTCATAATAGGATCACACGAGTGTTTTAAGGCTAAATTATGTATAGTTGCATACACTACTTTATCTACACACATATCATAAGTACTCTAAGATGGGTTCAGAAGCCGTAAGAAAATGACCTGCATTGCTACTATAGTGCTACCTGTAAAATATCTTTGTTGCAATCGTGGCTGCATTTACGATATCCGTCGGAGTGTTCATATCGTTCTTGGAGTCACTACTACTCATATTTTCAACTAAAATGTGAATTACAAAGAACTTTTCACAACTCTACTTTCGTAACAGCAAAAACATACAAAGAAATGACAACAGTAATGGCGGCAATTCGATCCTACGTCAAGACGAATGTTTTTTTTTAAATCATAGACAAACGAATGAAGTCCCTATTCTCATGTCACTCTTGATCAAATGTCGTGCGGTTTATATTAAAAAACATACTGAATTGACGTTTCGCATCGATAACTGTTTTAATATCTATGGATACTAGAATAGAGACCCGCTTGAGTTGTGTCAGCTGTTCCAAATTTAAACTCATAACCTTACAAAAATCTGTACTGTAATAACATTACAGTACAGATTTTACCTACTACCACAGACAAGAAAGTTCTCATAGTAAAATTGGTTGTAATAATGCTGGTCATTTCCTACGGTTTCTGAACGCATTTTAGAGCACTAATGATATGTGCGTAGATAAAATAGTTTATGAATTAGGTTTATTCACGATTTTCGCTACCGTGATAGAAATGTGCTGAAGTTTACCAACAAAGTGAAAATTTAATTGATAAAATAAGTATAAAGTCAAGGATAATCCTATTAATATTATAAATGCGAAAGTTTGGATGGTTGGATGTTTGGATGTTTAGATATTTGGATGTTTGTTACTCAATGACGCTTAAACGGCTCAACCGATTTAGATGAAATTGTACACGAAGATAGTGTATAGCCTGGATTAAAATATAAGATAGCTGTATCCCGTGTACACGCAAACGAAGTCGCGGGCGGAAGCTATTATTAAATAAGGGATAAAACTGGCCGAGATGGAGTCGGACTTTCGCAGCGATGAAGCGCGCCGGGTGCCTTTGAACGTGTTAAAAGTCTTAAAACTAACGCAATTTCAGATCTTTGTCACAACGGATATTAACAATAATATATTCATGATTATGAGTCGCAAACTAAATGAAAAAGAAACATTATTAATGCTTGATGTATATAATGATAGCACCATCTGGCGAGCATGATTTTAATACATTTCAGTTTGATAGAGGTCGTTGATGTTATGCTCCAACTCGCAGCTATGCCTGCCTTTTGCGATCGAATACGGAAAAAAATAATTTTCTCGAAAATAAGACGAAGCTAGATCGGTCTCTCGGCCCCGTAACCCCCTATACTGCACATTTTACAAATATATATAAACAATTTTACATCCCGTGTTTTTTCACGTTTTATCTATATTTTGCTGAAAGTTTGAATAGGGTTCTTTTTAATTCCTAGTCAAGTATATGCTTGCCAATTTTCAAGTCTTTAGCTCATAGATTCAAGGGGTTCCCATACAAACTTCAACCCCATTTTTTAACCCTTTTGCATCCTTATCTTTATAATTTTTATAGCCTATTGCGTGGCCGAAGATCCATTCAACGTTTTAGTGAACGTTGCATATTAATCCATTCGATAGTATTCCCATGATAACCGGAGAAAAACAGACAAACAGAAAACATAACACTCCTTTTCGTTGGACTGTTGTAAGATGGCGCTGTTGCGTAAAGTAAAGACGATTTTATCCAAATATTCTCAAATTTGGCCTGTGGGTGACCGAACTCCATCGATCTTTTTTGTACGTTTAATATGGCTTGTTGGAGTTCAGACGCCGACAAAAATCTGGAGAATGACCTTCTAAATGCGTGGAAATTGGTGAAGTTCTGCATCGCGCTATTGAAGTTTTTAATGTATGTTGTATAAATACAATTTCCTTCAAGCTCTACTTATTATGTCTCACTGACAACCTTAACGAACTTTCACATTTATTATATTATTATATGTAGAGATAGAGATGACACATACCTATGTCTTGTAGAACACATGTGCTTTGAACTATTACTTAGTATAATATGTATGCAGGGTAGGTACTTACATCTCTAGGTGGGTACTTGAATCAGGGCCTTGCTTAAATAACACATTTTCATGGTTAACTAAGGCTCGGTTCTATAAAGATGCGCTACACATTTCAGATCAAGTTTTAGTAACTCAGTAGGTACATGTTTTTATACGAGTATAACTTACCGATAAGGTAAAGGTTCTTAAAAAAACCGGGGGGGTATTAATTGCCAAATTCCTGGCCAGTGTAACCACTGAAAGCTTTCCGCTGTGACACGAACGAATTAACCATACAATTCTATGATTATTTTTTGTGTCACAACGGAACTTTGTTCACTTCTTCGGTTTTTATGGCTAACTGACAACTAACCAGACTAAACTATTGGCCATGAATTTGGTCCTCACCCATATACACTTTTTTTACACAGTAACACAAAATGCTTCTTTCTTTAAACTTTCTTCCAATAATTCGTGCACTGGACTACATCCCGTCGGCTTTATTTTCATGAAGACGGCATACCTAGTTGTTTACAAGCAATTTTTAGTTTATAAACATACTATTTACGTACCATATAAACGCATATTTATAAACAATACTATGTTATGTTTCTTCGAAACTAGCTGTCCGCGCGGCTGCACCCGCGTATTTCAGAACCCACCCGCGAAATGCGATTTGCGTGCGGTGTACGGTCAGCTGCAGAGAAACATGCAAACGCATATCGTGACGTCACGATCCTCGAGTAAATGACAATCGTTTCATGTGAAGGTGCGTTTTACGGAAAAGGGACAGAGTATGCCCTTTCTTAAAACTTTGGACACATAACTTTAATTTATTGTTTTGTGTTACTTTTTTCCTCCATGTGACTATACAACGTGTTAATAAAATAACGCAAAACCTGAAAACAGTTTGTTCAGAATCGAGAGTAGAATGCGAAAAAAATAAAAAATAAATTTTTAGACGCGATTTATTTTTTACATTTGTATGGAGCAGGTCGCCCCAGTCGGCCAACACTCCATACAAATGTAAAAAATAAATCTTGTCAAAAAAAATTTTTTTTTTTCGCATTCTATGCTCGATTCTGAACAAACTGTTTTCAGGTTTTGCGTTATTTTATTAACACGTTGTATATATGTTTTGTTCGAGAAAAAAGAACATTAATAATTATTTTATTTGGTGTGACTGTCCCGGTTGTCCCAATATATAATTATTCGAAATAAAACCACAGTAACCGATCGATATTTTATTATGAAATACAATAATTTATGTGTCATATATTTACAAGGTTCGTAACTTACGCCTATATTATCGACTATATATTTATGTCATATGCTTACAAACTCTGGCTATGCTTCTATTGCTATATGATACAAGTATTACAAAAACTTTTGATTTAAATCGGCAATTACATTGATTCGGTCGACGGATGCAACAATGAAAAGACGATAGCCGGCTTATTCGGTGACCAACGGCTGCAAACGCCTATGTAGGTATGTGACCGCAGTAGGCGGACAGACTAATCTGAATGACAGTCGTTGACCGAATTGGTTTGAAAGCAACGTGTCGAGACAGCATTAGGCGAACGAAGCACTGTAATCGCGGCTTAAACCGACTATTAACGTATAGTAGTTAACTTTGTGTTTTGCGTTTCAATTAATGTGTAGATATTCTATTCCACTGCGACATAAACACTACCTGGTCAAAATATTATGTGTACCTCTCCGGGATCCGACGCCCCTACGCCCCCCCCCTTCAATTAAGGGCTATGCGCTTCACACGGTATCCAGAGCGCCGATATGACGTCACGCGGCGAGGTGCGCATAATCATATACTGTGACCGGGTAGTATGTACGAGACGTAAGCGCCATCACGGTTATACATAAAATACGCACACAGGCCTTTAAATAGCGCTATTTTCGTATAGCGCTATCATTTATAACGTTATTATTCCTAAAACCGCTATACTCAAAAACGATATTTGACGCGCTGTATAGCGATATCCATTATAACGTTATAAATCTAAACCATTAATATAAAACCGATACTTTTTTAACCGATATAATAATGTAATAACGTTATAGGCTACCCCTTTCTCGCATTCAGTATAGCCTACTCGTGCAATGTAAGCGATGTGATTACGTAACGTAGGTTGTTTGTTAGAGTGCACGACGTCATAGTAAAATAGAGAATTTTTCGATTTGCTCGGCTTGTCGGCGCAGGTTGTAGCCTGATACGAATATCCTGACTAATAATTTTCAAATCAGATTGTCTTTAGCTACTCTGTGCCTCATTAATCGGAAATGCATCATCCCATAAAAAACATGCCATGTAAAAAAGAGGTCAAGTCTCGAAACTCTTCCACCGTAAAAAGTTGTGAGATATTTCTTAGAGCCAAGTCTCAGGCATTCTTTTATCTTTATTTGCTTGCTAAATAAAATTTTGTGACTTGGCAATCACACAATACTACATAGCTTTAGGTATGCAGAAATCCATTAATGCAGGAAAGTGGTGTGATTGCCAAGTTAAAGAATTTTATTTAGCAAGCAAATAAGGATTAAAGAATGCCTAAGACTTGGCTCTACGAAATATCTCACAACTTTTTACGGTGGAAGAGTTTCGAGACTTGGCCTCTTTTTTACATGGAATGTTTTTGCTTGCTAAATAAAATTCTGCAACGTGGCAATCACACAACTTAACTGTATTTATAGATTTTTGCATACTTACCTAAAATTATGTAGTATTGTGTGATTGCCAAGTCACAAAATTTTATTTAGCAAGCAAATAAAGATTAATAAGAATGCCTGAAACTTGGCTCTACGAAATATCTCACAACTTTTTACGGTGGAAGAGTTTCGAGACTTGGCCTCTTTTTTACATGGAGTGTTTTTTATGGAATCTCACTTCTTTTTCTAGGGTAATGTGTTATCCATACATACAAACTATAAATGCAGGCCCATTCTTGCTTTTGAATTTTCCCATTCACTGCAAATGTAACTTTGTAATCCTATATATTTGTATAGGATTACAAAGTAATGTATACAGTTGGTGTATCTAGAAAACTGGGTTGAAATAGCATTTTTTTATCATTTTCCCTTTATGTGGCCATTAAACCCTAACTGTACCAAATTTCAGCTCTCTGAGTTTATGGGAAGTACTAGTTCTATTTTGATGATCATGAGTGAGTGAGTGTCATAAATGCGAAACTTTGCTTTCGCTTAACTTCGGAACTAAATGACCTACAGACTTGAAATATTGGATTTTAAGTATGTGATTATAGCTTACTGGATGACGAAAATTTCTGCATTCTGGTCTTATCCAGAGGTTCTCAAATAGGGGCCTGAAAATGTGGCGAAATGGTTCCAGTAAAGGATGGTACGGCAGTGTTTGCTTCGCGCTCGACTTGGCATTGTTATAATATGGTAAATTATTTATAATTTAAATGCCTGCATCAAATGTTTCTGACTAATTCATCAACGCAAAGCCGAAACTACTGGGACTAAAAAGAAGGGACAAGATGGAATTTTTGGAAATCCCATCCCTAAGGGGGTTAAATAGGGATGCAAAGTTTGTATGAGGGAAACTTTTTTTTTTTACTATTGACTTGAAACTTTGTAGGAAGATTACTTATTAAGATGCATAAAAAGTTCTTGCAGCGTTTTAGAAAATTCCACTCCTAAGGGGGTTAAGTAGGGGACAGGGGTGCAATGTTTGTATGGGGGAAACATTATTTTTTGAACTAGAGACTTGAAACTTTGTAGAAAGATTACTTATTAGAATAGAAAAAAGTACTTTCTGTGTTTTAGAAAATTTCATCCCTAAGGCGGTTAAATAGAGGTGCAAAGTTTGTATGGAGGGAACTTTATTTTTTGAGCTAGAAACTTCAAACTTTGTAGAAAGATTACTAAGTACAATACAAAAAAGGACTGTCAGCGTTTTAGAAAATTCCACCCCTAAGGGGGTTAAATAGGGATGAAAGGTTTGTATGAGAAACACTTTTTTTGAGCTTGAGATTTGAAACGTTGTAGAAAGATTACTTATTAGAATAGAAAAACAGTTAGTACTTTTAAAGTGTTAGAAAATTCCATCCCTAAGGGGGTTAAAAAGGTACTTATGCAAGATTAGGATGAGAAACATTTTTTTTGAGCTAGAGATGGGCAACTTTGTGGTACGATTACTTATTAGAAAAAAAAAATCCTTTCATTGTCTTGGAAAAATACCACCCCTAAGGGGGTTAAAAGTGTTAAAACGGTATTCAAGGTTTATATGGAGAGCAAGAAAATATAGTAAGATATTTCTAATGTCAGTCTTAGTCTGTATGTTAAAAGACAACAAAACTGATTTCAGAGTTTTTTTTTAATTCATCCCCTATAGGCGTTAATGGGGCTTCAAAGTTTATATGGAGGGAAAAGTCATTTTTTAAGTAAGATTTTTTAATTTTGGTCTTAAAATAGAGAGAGCAGATTAGTAGATTTTTTTATTCATCACCTAAGAGTGTTTAATTTAAAGGGGATTCGAAGGCCGTATAGGTTCAAGACAATTTTAAAGTAAAACATTAGTGTAACTACGATTTTAGACGGTTTGTTTAAAACTAAAAAATACATTTCAATGTTTTTGAAATTCATCCCTTAAGAGGGTTTCTAGGGGGTTCAAAGTTTATACGAAGAGCAAGATATTTTTAAAATAATAGATTTATTACTTAGGTTATGGATCGTTTGTTTAATGATTAGAAAACGATTTCAGCGTTTTTTTTATTCATCTCCTAAGAGAGTTAAAAGGTTTGAAGGTTGTATAGAGAGCAAGACCTTTTTTAAAGTAAGACTTACAGATTTGAACAGTTACCAGAAATGTAGGATAGGTTAGGTTAGAACTGCGATGCTCCCAGAATCGAATAGATTTAATCAACATTGGGTACTTATTATTATAACAGTAATGTAGCTTAGTAGACATATAAAAATATATTTTTCTTTAATACTGTATGAAAACGTCTGTTGATGATTCTTAAGATATTTATGTTTGTAAAAACGAAGGTTTCAATTTAGATTTATCAATTTAAACTAACGAACTCATCGCACTGTTACCTTTTACGTAGGTCTAATCCCTGAACGGATTTAGATAAAATTTCCCGTACAGATAGTTTGAGACCCTTGGAAGGATATAGGATAGTTTTTGTATATGTTTAAGATGGTAGAAGTGTGTTTGGGACAGCGATAAATAGCTTGCACCGAACATAATTTAATAGCAATATTTTTTCTAAGACCATAACAAGTTCCACGCGAACGAAGTCGCTGGCAACAGCTAGTTATTTACATAAATATTTAGTGACTAAGGATTAATTAGAAAAGGAGGATGAATCGTAAGAAAAGGAGGATCGATATATATTTATGTGTACCAATCATCCTTGGTCTCCCCTATCTATCGTGAGCCTATCTAGACAGATTATGGCGAAGAACCGAAATCGAAAATTCACACATTCTTTGGTTTCATAATCAGATTTTATTTAACGTGTCGTATTTGGAATGGCTCTAAATCAAAAATAAAATAAAATGTCGGAAACTAAAAGTATATTTTAATTTTATTATGATGAACAAAAGCACATACCAACATACCTATGCATAATTTTTTGCTCACGGCAACACCGTCGGTCGTAGGGCTTGTTTGGAATAGGTCCTAATACTGGGAGTCTGCGATTTAGTGCCGAGACAAACAATTAACATTGAAAAATATTGACCCTCTTACATATTGTAATAGTGTATACCTAGGGGCTATTAAGATTGGCACTCTTTATTTTTATTTATGAGCAAGTCCACGAATCTGTGCACAGCGTTGCGTTTCCTGCGTCCCATTTTTATTCCGCCATTTATCATCGCAACCAACCAAATATTCACAATTCACAACCAATTTGCAAATGATCGAGGTAAACAAGCATTAATAAGATTTAGAAGCTAGAACAACGTAACGGCAACGTCGCACGTCGCGCTACGGTTCACGTGGTGGCATGTTGGCATTGGCACAGAGCGGCAACGGCGCAGCCGTAGCGCGCGGCTCGCATTTTAAAACGATATTATAACGTTATTATATATCGTTCTGTTATTCATTCTGTTACGGTATTTATATCGTTATGGAGAATATTGGTTTTGTTATAACGTAATTTTCGAACACTAACGGAATATACCGTTATAATTCCGGTTCATTTTATAACGTTTTAAAGGCCTGTACGCACATGAAATCTCAATATGTAAAACCAATTTAATAAACAATATAAAGTAACTAATGAGCACATCTTAATAATTATAACAAACATATCCCGAGTAAATATTTATTTAATGATTTACACGACGTTCAAAGAATCAACTTAAAATTCATCACTTACAAAAAAATGCATTATGCGTATTACTCGTCCCAGTGAAAAAATGCCTATTTAAGATTTCATTTGACACAGAAACAAAACTTTATTGTTATAATTGAAGCCATTCAATATTTGACAACTGTATCAATTCAAACTTGAACCGTAAATCGGTCAGAATTCAATCGTTTTTGTTTCATTTTTGACCACAGAATAAATAATAGTACTAGGTACGTACAGAAGGTTCTCTGTTAAGAAGTCCCCTGTTTAGGTATGCCGAACGAGCCTAAACGTGGCCTTCCCTTTCTTTTTCTGCCATAGAACGCGTGCATGCAGTAGCAGCCCTAACATACCGGCCAGAGTACTTTCTTGTGCAGTGTACTTGTAGCCGCGCGACGAAATCACGGAGTGACCCGCCCCTGGTATGACGGCAAATATGTTGCCGTTAACCACTTAAGGGTTAAGAGCAAGTCTCGGAATTTATGGGACGAAATATTTAAAATGTTTGACCTAATTCTGTTTATCGCATAATAACTGTTGATATAATTCACTAATAAGACCTTGGCTGAAAACATAATAATTGGCTGAGCATAGGCCAATGTACTTACGTACTTAGTTTATGATTTGTCGTTTGTTATCATTTCATATAAAGCGTTTATGGAAATAATACAAAAATATAAAATATTGTCTTTATCTTTCACTTTGACACTCGTCTTAAGTTTTATGAATAAGGAGGGATTAAACAAATCTTTATAAAACTTATATTGTCGCTACATATGCAGTTTAATCTTTCGGATACTTTGACGCTGACATTGCTGAAGGATTATATTTTTTTCGTTTGACATAACTATTTTCAATTTTCAATATCACTGATCAGTGCTAAGACATACGAAGGCTAAGGCTGCTGCGGACTACGGCGCAGCGGTACAAGCGTAGCGTGGCGCTGTATGAGTTAAGAGGATACGAACATAAACGCGGAGACAGAAACTTGAAAATTAAAAAAAAAACGTAGTTTTGGGGTTAATTTGACTACACGTTATCTGATATATCAGGCAATGGTGGTAAACAGGATAAATAAGGTTTAAAACTTTCATAGTCAAGATAAGTGGCGAGCCAGCATAAGTTGGTAGGTACCTAACCAAGGTGTTTAAAAGGTAGAAGTTTATTAAAATAGGATTAAAGGAATGTAGTTGTAGAAGATAATTGTGTAAAGATTTATGTTACATATAAATAATTAGAAAATTAACCCATTGATTCTTCAAAGGACGTCTTTTTAGAAACTGAGAAATTGTAGTTAGTTTTAGAATGCTTTAGGAAGACGATGGCGCGCGGGTTAGTGGTATTCATTTCCAACTTTAACACAATATTAATAAGGCTTTGATTTAATTATGAGCCGGGCTGCTGTTATAAATAATAAGATATAGATACATTTTTGAAACAACTCATTGAAAAATCCAATGAAATAAGAGCATATGCCAACAACTTTAATTACTTTATGTAGATAAAAGGCGGTTTTAAAGATATTTAATCAAATTTAAATAAGCCAATTAAGTGAGATCATCTATACAAACAGAAATAAGAGTATTTTATTAAAATTAGTAAAGTTATGTAGCAACGTTGTTTCTTACAATAAGGTTTGTTAAAACATTGTTTTCCAAAGTGATTTAGGCAAAACTAGTGACTTTGACACTTTTGAGGGTTATTACATGTACAAATAATGCGTGATCCATTCACCTCGAATGACATCTAATATCGATGATAAAAAGCCATGGAATAAGAAGGGTTAACACGTTGGCATGTTTTGTCCTAACGATTCGCATAATGACGTTTGACATAACCCGATTTCATGACAGGTCGAGTAAGCTTAATAACAGCAGAGGGATGTTTTATAACGTCTAGCCCCACAAAGACCTATTAAAAGGCATCCTCCTTTCAACGGGATTCATTACCATTTAATAAAAAACTGAGTAGGTAACATTACTTTTCCTTCGATTTGAAAACAAAATATACTTTACTCTATTTTCTCTTATAGTTGATTCAAATTTTATTGGTACTTCAAAATTACTTGCATAAATCGTTTTATGTCAAACGTAACATTAGGCGAAACAACGTTATGCGAAATGATCAGCCCTCTAGACTCTATCACCCTGAAGTCGACTTTATTAGTCGACATCAAGTCCTTTTCTTTTCTTATAATAGAAAAAAGGATAGCGTGATATCTTCGTCATTTCCTGATTAATAAAAGTGAACTGTAGGCATACGGTTAAATAATCTAAATCTGGTGTTATCAATGAAGCAAATCTTTAAAATTTGCCTTACATACAAAAAGCTTATGTACGAATTCAAATTCAGATTTCTAGTTATATAAAAAAAAAACATATGCATCTCGGCGAATCGCTAGGACCGCTGTCATCTCCGTACAATTTATAACCTTAAAACGTAAAATTTAACTGAGATGGCAACTGTCATAGTGATCAAAATTCGCCGCGATAGGTACCTATACAGCGGGGCTAGCACAATTGATACTGCGCGCGCGAGACGAGAAAATCTACCCTCCTCTTTCTTATTTGCACAATGCGAGTGAGACAGGGAGTCGCTGACACGCGCGTCGCGACTAGGCAGTAAGTTGTGCTTGCTCCCAATATACTTTATACTTTTGTTCGACACTTTTATACAATTTGATATACTATAATCAAATAATTCACATATTACATTTTATACAAAAAATCTGAATCAATGTTCGTACGTATATTATATAATATACATTCTGGCAGACTTGATCCTACTTTATTATATACAATGCAGGATGCTTACACTATAGGTTAAAAGAAGCATAATGTTGGCAGTTATCTATTTAAATAGACAAATAAATAGTCAAACGATATATAAATCAAATAACTAAGATCCGTGCGAGGTATTTGTATTGTTACCTATCTCATTTTATTACGAGATTTAAATCCAGAGATGTTTAAGTATATTTACATGCGGAAAAGTGCACTTTCCGTGCATGTGTCGAAACTTTAAAGAGCCATATGTACAGTAAAACGTTGTACGATACACGTGCTAATAGTTAATTCGCAACTCGTGTCGATTAAAAACACTCCCTTCGGTCGTGTTATTTATCACCACTCGTTGCGAATTTCCTATTTTCGGCACTTGTATCGTAAATAACTATTATACCACAATCCCGGTAATATTAATACTAGAATTCCCTTTAAATAAATCTAAAAGTGACGCACAATAATTAGTACAGCGACAAGACCGAACAGTTTGTTTTAGGTCTTTTCTTTTACTGTTCAGAAGTATTTACGCGAAACACTAAATTGAACTAATATCGTATGTGATTTTATATTTTAAATCAATCGTGACAACTCATATATAAAAAAAAAAAAAAATTACAATTGGCAAATTTTTTGAAAATTCACACAGTGAAGTGTAAAAAACTTACTCATAAATATGTCCCATCGCTCTTATTTATGTATGTCACCGGATTAAGGTTTCGGTACATATTTGAGCACTCGACTG
The DNA here is from genome assembly GCA_947578815.1 of Epinotia ramella. Lineage (NCBI taxonomy): Eukaryota > Metazoa > Arthropoda > Insecta > Lepidoptera > Tortricidae > Epinotia > Epinotia ramella. The sequence goes on from OX388221.1 coordinate 4,368,314, forward strand.
TACGTATGTCATGCATTTGGATCTCATTATTTGATTTATTATCGACTGAATTACAATTTTAACATGCTATCTAACACACCGCATATACTAATCTATAACGATGTTGTGCGTACCGTAAGGGTGAGTTTCCACCAGGCCCCGTATCATGGTCGGCCTTACCACGCGATAAGAGACAAGATAGTGTCCGTCTTGTTTCATCGAGCTGTGTCAGCTAGTGACGGACGCTCTATCTTGTCACTTCTCGCGTTATCACGCGATAAGTGGCAGGCCGACCATGCTACGGGCTCAGAGCTGGGCGAGGTAGCTGAGCGTTGTGCGAGGAAAATATCCACCAACGACAAGAGATGCGAGAGCGAGGCTAGCAATCTCTTTCTGTCTTTTTTCTCACACCGCTCTGCTAGCTCGCGGAACTCTGGCGGAAACCCTAATTGTATCTTTTATTTTATTAATGGTACCGACACAACATCCCAACTAAATGCTTTTACATATATTTATAAAAAAACCTTTTTACAACATTTACATTAATTTCAGTCGTAAGAAAAATACCATAGTCTTGTAAGCTGCACTATTTACATTACCTTACTGTCCGATAACTATATAAATATGTATAGTCGTATCCTTAAACATATTCGCAGAGAAGGGATTTTTTGAAAAAAAAAAAACATGAGACTGTCATAGTTTGTTTGAAACATTATTTATCGATATCGGATGTTGTATTATTGATGTACCAAAAAACCCATTATATGAAATCAGCACCCTATTGCTAATTGAAATGTTTTTTGTTACATATGCAATTGACTAAGGTGCACTCGGGTAATTCCGAAAGTCAGGTTATTCCGAAAATTACTAATATCTACTAAACGCGGCTACATTATTTGCTCTGGCAACACTCCCTATGACGTTCAACGTCGTCGACGTTCGTACGTCACTTTTCTTTCACTAAACAATAGTCGATATCGATAAAAAATAGTTTTAAGCACTTTTAAAATTCCGACAGTCTTATGTTTTGCCACAAAAAATCCGATCTCTGCATATTAGCAAAGATCAGATCCAGAATATCCAAGTGAGACCTGATTTTCGCTGCGTAGAAAATACATGAAGCTGTCAAAGTGTACAATAAATACAATAATATACCTACCCTCTGATTTTGCTGATTTTATCGCACACGAAAAAACACCGTATGTTATTGGAATAGGGTATTCGTATCGTATCAATAAAGCTTGGGCCTTACGATGTTAAGATTGATTATACTTATACAAAAAAACGGAAGTATACTTAACTTATTGAGTTTTCTTTCCAGTTCCTTTTTGACTTGCTTACGAAAAAGCGCCATTGCTACATTTATACACAAATAGACAATTTGATGGGAATGGAGGCCAATTCAAATACAAATGATCTAGACCGTACTATAATAATTTCAACGATATGACTTACTTGACCTTGACCTACAGTCTTTTGTCCTAATGATTGAATAAACCTAATGTTTCATAAGACCTAATGCAAAAATTCCGGATAGTGTTTTTAGATTGTTTAAAAATATATATATTTTTAATCTATTTAAGGAAAATGCAATGGGTCTAGTGTCAAATTATGTCAAGCAAAATATTAGGGCAAAAGTTGTCTGACCTGACAAATTTAGTAATTAATTTCAAATACTACCCCTTTACACCCTACTCGATACGAGTTTATAACATTGAACTGTCCATTTTTTTTTAATTGACTTATAAATGTTTCACATACTCGATTTCTCGGTTCTAAAGGGGTAAAAGGTAGGCCAGTGCAACTCCCCACATACGGAAGTCGCGTCCTCTTAACAAATCGCTTCGTGTGAAGAGTAATTATACTTAAAGTATCAAATAACAATAAGACTAGGCCGCGCCTCCATTCGTAGAATAGAAAACCGCATTTGGACACTAATGTATTAAAGATTTGTATGAGGTCAAGCGGGGCAAATGCGTCGATGTGGTTAATGCGTCTCTCAATGATATCTCCGAAACTGAACAATTTAGAACTATTACAATCGTCTAAATTTAAAGTCTGGTAACCGTACTTTGAACATCGAGAGCTGTAATAGTTCTGAAATATTGCGTTTCGAAGATATCTTCAAGACGCATTTACCCCATTGACGGGATTAACCCTGGTAGACCTTAAGTGATAATCTTATTTTAGACTTCAATTTATAGTGGTGCAATATTTAACATATTTGGCAACCTCTTGCAAGGAAGTAGGTGTGTGCTATATCTAAATTTTATTATTACATAAATATTATGACTCAGAAACAGGGTAACTTAATATATATATATAAAACATACATTGTTTATTTTCTACTTTCGACTCCATTATTATTACCTGGGTCGATCAACTATTTCTTGTTGTTATTCCCGTTAGCCAAGAGACACGAGTTTCATAGAAAAATATTACAACATGGACATCTAACAAGCTTAGAAGACGGCTCATAGAAAAGGGGTAAAAAAGACAAGAAAACATTTGGTGGATTTTCAATTTTTCCCCCGCAAAATCGCAGTGTAAAAGGTGACCAAGGAGACATAACCGTGGCAACAAATGACAGGAAAAATTGATTCACCCAGGCATTAAGGTTCAAAAGCGGTAGACCACATTCTGGCTAACTGTTCTAACAATTTCGTTCTTTCTCAATTTGAGAATTCATTATATTGACAGCAAGATCTTTTATACTTTATCATGGTTCTACACTAACACAGCGCATCCGCAACTTTCGAAAAAGCGTTTATAATGTACTATTCTCTGTAAAAAAAACAACTATTGTAACATCAATACCATTTGAATGTATTGCATAATTATTGCAAGAATCGAGCATAGCGTAATTCCGAATTATGAATAAGAATAATATTTTGGCATTTATAAAGACAGATAATTGGGTGAGGATCAAATTCTTGTCCAGTAGTGAGCCTGGTTAATCGGTAGTAGTTAAAAAGTTCCGTTGTGACACGAAAATTAACCATGATTTTTGTATCACAACGGAACTTTTTAACTAAGTACTATCGATTAAAATTTGGTCCTCACCCAATTACTGACACATTCGTAGTAATAATAGTAATCAAGAATATTGCTAACTTCCGCATATTTAATACAATTTCTATACCAAGCATGCCCATTTTCATCACTCTTGAGTGTACAGTCAGCCAAGTAGTTCAATATGCAACTCTGCATAGTGGTTCGTATGCAAAAGGGGACACTTTTATCTGAAGCAAAGTGTACATTAGCAGCCAAATCGATGGGCGATTATTACAAATATTTAACATGTTTCAATGTACTGTTTAGCTACTATCATATAATACTCTTGTGTAATAAACATTATATGGCTCGATTTTTATACCTGGCTTAATTGTCTTATATTCAAAATGGTTGTTTAAAAGTATTAAAAATGTATTTCGCCAGAATTCAAGAAACTAGGTAGAATAGAATATTATGACTCAATCTCTGTACCAAAATTTGTATTATTTGTATTTGTATACTTTCGCATTTATATGGATTTAAACCATGTAATAGAAAACAATAAAAACCAGGTATTAAACAAACAACTATAACTTACCCATGCATTAGACTTAAACTTATCACGCATATAACGTTTCTTAAAGGTTCACTTTTTCACTTAAATTTTTATCGTCCGTGTCGATATGTCCGTCGACAAAATGAGTATTGGTTGAGCAACGCACTAGATTTGTCTATTAAAACACCTACATATATTTGTTATATACATTGGTGTTGCTTGATCTGAAACAAAAGGTCACTTTGTAATATTTGAACACTGAAATTAGTTGAAGAGTGGGGAGCCGTAGGACCGATCACTTTGGCACTCATTGGGGGTGGCCTATGTCCAGCAGTGGACGTCTTTTGGCTGATATGATGATGAGGGGAGGCATCTGTCTAACAGTGATATACTGGGCGACTTTTAGGTTCATCATCAGGAAGGACCAAAATTGAAGAAATTATAACTCAACAACTTCTCCCCTGGAAACTACTACTAATTAAATCGTGAAAATATTTATATCTTATAAGAGCGATTAAGAGTTCATTGAGAATTGCAGATTTTTCTTTGGCACTTCAGTGGTTGGTCTCATGGGAAAAGTTGTTCAACACTACCACCGTCTTGACGTTATTTTATTAGCCCCAAAGTGTGTTTTGGCCTCCGATACGAGTTGTCGCCATTTGTCCTGATCATGCGCCGTTTGCCAGCAGGTCATGGCTTGAACATCGCGCAATTCTGCTTCGACGACATCGCTGGTTTTTAGTTGGTTTTCAATATTAAAAATTATAGGTAAGCAGTCAAAATTGATGTTGACAATCGATTATACTAAGGGTTATCTTTCTTTGCAACGCCAACATGACGGTTGTGTCGCAGTGTGACATATTTATTTACTGAGCTTTACCGAGCTCATCACCGTTTGACGTCTTTCGAAAATTTTGCATGGCATATGACAAAGACAGTAATAGCATTTCTTTCTTACCACAATCGAATATAGCCGACTTTGTCGGATTAGCTGTTACCACCAGCAACAGATGAACAGGTTGACCATGACGTTATTGGCTGTTGCTATGAGTGATTTGAAAATATTAGCCGTTACAGTAATACCACAAATATAAGTTACATCGGCAATCTTCGTCCACGCCGACGAGTGCTGACAAGTACCGAATGAAATCGGACGTATGACCATTTCAATAAAGACCTTGTTGCACTATACGTAAGGTACAATATGCAATGACAGGTAAACTCGTGCTTTCCCGCTCATGGCGCCAGACAATATGGCGGGCGCCGGAGCTGCCGGCGTCGCGCGCAAAATTTTGCCCAATGGGCGTTGAAGATTTTACCCGCGCAAACGCGCTGCCGATTGCTGCCGATTGGTTAAAATGTTTTCAAAAAATGCTTTCTGCGCAGGTACATCGTTGTAACTTATATTTGTGGTACTACTGTACCCTAAGTAACGTTTGCTTATAATAACGTCAACAATTTCGGACCAGCCTCCGAACTTTCCCGTCAATTGTCGTTGTCAACACTTTCGCGCGAATATAAACCTTAAGATATCCATCCATCAAGCAATAAATCAGCGAAACGGTACGCGAATCGAATTCCTTGACTGTACTCACGGCGCGCCTTGTGCTCGGCGTGGTGGTCTAGTGTGACGAGTGCGGAGGCCATAGCGAGGAGGCCTAGAGGCGCAGCTCTTTCCGTGCCGCAGGTTAGTAGTCGCACTAGTAGGGATAGCACGCTGGCGCAGGAGCCTAGGCACGGCTCTAGGGCTGGCATCGGAGTGTGCAGCAGTACTCACGGTCAGCGGCGCGCCTTGTGCTCGGCGTGGTGGCCTAGAGTGACGAGTGCGGAGGCCACAGCGAGGAGGCCTAGAGGCGCAGCTTTTCCCGTGCCGCAGGTTAGTAGTCGCACTAGTAGGGATAGCACGCTGGCGCAGGAGCCTAGGCACGGCTCTAGGGCTGGCATCGGAGTGTGCAGCAGTACTCACGGTCAGCGGCGCGCCTTGTGCTCGGCGTGGTGGCCTAGTGTGACGAGTGCGGAGGCAACGGCGAGGCCGCCTAGAGGCGGAGCTCTTCCCGTGCCTCCGGTCGGCAGTCGCACTAGTAGGGATAGCACTGCGGCTCTAGAGCCTAGGCACGGCTCTAGGGCTACTGGGGCTGGTACGCCGGCACCTGTAGGGAAAGGTTTCTTGAATCACCCATAGAACTATGAAAAACAAATGCTCTCACTTGACCAACAAACGTTTGCTATGTTTCTTCCACCAGCGGGCCAAAGATGGTTACCTTTATCACTCATCTTATCCACAGCGATGTGACAGCCGACTTTATTTTTCATTAAAGTAGATCGACGACAAAGCTATAGGTGTAATAATAACTTATAACACCCCTCTTTTTGCGTCGGGAATTAAACATAGGAAATAGCTATGGGTTTTGCGTTGTTAGATCTAACCAGAGTGGTCCACATAAAAACATATTTTTTAGCCAACCAAATAGAAGATTTAAAGCAAAGTACAAAAAAGGTTGTCTGACACATAATAATCTTTCATAAATGTCATATATACCTGCTCCACTTTTTTCTAATTCTACACAGACTTGGCTAAACGGGCGGGATGCCATCTGCTCCATTTCCACGAAGAGCCGCTGTCTTCTTCTGTACAAGTCATATTTCTGTGAAATAAATGGCACATTTAATAAGTTCCTGTTCCCCACAATATCATGCGTTAGCAGTACCAGATGTACGTGTGTATGGATGATTGTATAACTTTCCACCATTCTGTCTCAAGGCTCTCTTTGCACAACGCGCCCACATATATTAGTTTAGCAGTCTTTTTACACGTCAGTACAGATCTAACAGCATCGAAAGCATAGTGAGTAGTAGAGTAAATTCTGCTAAACTTACGCAAGCAAAACCCGACTATTACTACTACTCTGAGCATATGCTAGGTTGCGCGCGGGTGCAGGGGTATGACGATAACGGGGCGCGGGTGACGTGCGGGAGGCAAAACCCTGCACCCGTACGCCGCGCGTCCCCGTCATCGTTATAACCCTGCACCCGCGCGCAACCAGGCGAGGACAGAGTTAAACGGTCGACCTATACTATTTTTTTGATAAATTTTATTCCTACATTTTCGTTCCAATTATATCATATTTTCACAAACCTGCTTAATTTTCCACAAAGCCGCCGCAACCAGCAACAGCAGTAGAAAACACGACGAAAACGTTATAAAGAACTGCTGCAGATTCAGCTTAGGATACTGCGAGAACGATATCTGTATCCACAGCGGGGGTCTAAAGTCGTAGACGTAGACGAAGAATGTAGTGAGTGTCACGTTGTCTTCGACGCCGAATGCGTGGTCGGACTTCGCGAATCTGTAATGGAAGGGTCTACGGTCATTGATGAGTTGGTCGGTAACACTGTTGTTGTTCACTTTTGAATCTTTACGAAATTGAAAGACTTAAGAAATGGTGATTTACCTCCCCGATTATATCCATGAGTGACCGGTGCATAACAATGTTATACTACAAAAAGAACCTAACCTAAGTATCATCCCCACTCATGGGCCACCATAACTGTACGTAAGATAACCAAAATAAGTGTAATTTTGCACCTTGTCCAATTATAATAAGGAGCAATAGTAAAACATGTCTTTATAACTCCATGAGTGACCGGTACATAAAAATGTAAAAATACAATAAGAACCTAACCTAAGTATCATCCCCACTCATGGGCCACCATAACTTCTTGTACGTAAGATAACAAAAATAAGTGTCATTTTGCACCTTGTCCAATGGCAATAAGGAGCAATAGTAAAACATATATTTATAACTCCATGAGTGATACATAAAAATGTAAAACTACAATAAGACCCTAACCTAAGTATCAACCCCCCTCATGGGCCACCATTCCTTCTTGTAAGTACGTAAGATAACAAAAATAAGTGTCATTTTGCACCTTGTCTAATGGTAATAAGGAGCACTCAGGAGGAGCAGGAGTGATACATAAAAATGTAAAACTACAATAAGACCCTAACCTAAGTATCAACCCCCCTCATGGGCCACCATAACTTCTTGTACGTAAGATAACAAAAATAAGTGTCATTTTGCACCTTGTCTAATGGTAATAAGGAGCACTCAGGAGGAGCAGGAGTGATACATAAAAATGTAAAACTACAATAAGACCCTAACCTAAGTATCAATCCCCCTCATGGGCCACCATTCCTTCTTGTACGTAAGATAACAAAAATATGTGTCATTTTGCACCTTGTCCAATAGGTAATAAGGAGCAATAGTAAAACATATCTTTATAACTCCATGAGTGATACATAAAAATGTAAAACTACAATAAGACCCTAACCTAAGTATCAACCCCCCTCATGGGCCACCATAACTTCTTGTACGTAAGATAACAAAAATAAGTGTCATTTTGCACCTTGTCCAATGGTAATAAGGAGCAATAGTGAAACATGTCTTTATAACTCCATGAGTGATACATAAAAATGTAAAACTACAATAAGACCCTAACCTAAGTATCAACCCCCCTCATGGGCCATCATAACTTCTTGTACGTAAGATAACAAAAATAAGTGTCATTTTGCACCTTGTCCAATGGTAATAAGGAGCAATAGTGAAACATGTCTTTATAACCAGTCTTACATAGTAAAATCTAACACAGATCGTATTCTGACGATTTTAAGAATTCAAGCCAGTCACTACTTTCGTCTATGCTTCCTGTAAATGCCAATGCATAATTTTATATCAAAAGGTATTGCTTAAAAACCCTGCTATCCGAAGCGGGCAATCAAAGTAATTTAGATATATATATAACACATCACTAACTTGTATCTAAAGTTGGTGCAGTTGACGTGCGCGAACAGCGTCCTCTCTCCGGGCTCAGCTCTCGTTCTAACAGTCAGATTCATTCGCGCATGCGCCGAACACGTTATACTGAAGTCCGCATCAACGTCGGCCTTGACTGGGGCGTTTCTAAAGTTGATCGCTGAGAGGTGACGGTCCTCTTTCTTCGAGAGGTTGAAGGTGAATTGGTAGTCTACGGCTAAGTCATCTGTCAAAAGCAAGAGAAATTTAATTTTATTAGGAATTAAATGCGATTTGGTTCGTTTCAGGGCGAAATAGAAATGTTAGTATCGATTTGGGCACATCACTATTTTGTGTATAACTAAAAGAAATAGAACAGATAGTTATAAAATACACATGAGCACACAAGGAAGGAGTAACTAAACACGATTTCTGACAAAACTCGATCCCAATATGCTCTCTACCTTCTCTCTCTCTAAGAGATCTCTCGCACGATGGAAGAAGTGACAGAAGGAGAGTGTGAAACCGTGTTTTGGAGTAGTCACTGCGATTCGGCAAACATGTTTTTTTTCCTACTCTGTTGATCTATTATGTTGTGTTAGCCTTTTAGCGTACAGTATAATCATAATCATAATCATTTATTTGCGTAAAAAAGGGTTATAATATAGTCGTAGCTGTAAAATATACATGTTTTTTTTGTTCCACCTTTCTTAACTGTCCATGCATGCTAATTTTTATAACATAACTACCCTAACCTAGCATTAACATTACATTAGACGAGTTTAACATAACAATAAAAGGCACTTTAAACAGACCAAATAGTTTTCATTAATATAAATTCATTAGATTATTATTATTAAGGAATTAATTAACCGAATAAAATGTCGATGATATTAACAATTGAAATAATGTCTTTTTAAATTTACTATAAGGCATTTCCTTTATATAATTTGGTAGTTTATTAAATATAGTGACACACATCGAGTAGCAATTTTTTAATAACTCACAGTAGCAGGCGCCCTTGTTGTAGAGGTCGGCGTGGTAGTGGTTGCTGTTGTCGCACTTGTCGCAGCGCTCGCCGGCGAGCCCCTTGGTGCTGCAGAAGCAGCGACCCGTGTCCGGCGCGCACGCGATCGCTTGCGCGTTGCATTCGCATGCTGAAACAACATTCAATAATAATTAATAAATTTGTTTTTTTTTTGTAATAGTTAGGTTATTATGCACTGGCATAGCTTACGTTTGCACGTGCCGCCGTTGAGCGGGTCCCCGTAGTGTCCGGGCGCGCACGTGTCGCAGTGCGCGCCCACCGCGCGCGCGCCGCACGGCTGCATGCAGCGCGCGCCCGCGCAGTACGAGTGCCCGTTGCACTGGCACAGCGGGCACGACGTGAAATACCATCTGCGGGGCAACACGGCCGTTAGCAACACTACACACAGGCAGGCACCGCGCCGTCGTCGCACCAGCCGCACGCGGGCTCGGCGCGGCACACTCACCTCGCGCTCTCACACACGTGCGGGCCGTGCGCTCGCCTCGCTCCGCCGGGCAGGCAGGCGCCGCGGCCGCCGCCGACGCCGTCGTCGCACCAGCCGCACGCGGGCTCGGCGCGGCACGCGGCGCACGACACGTGCCGCGCGCAGCCCGCGCGCGCCGCCCCGCACCCCGCTGCGCTCGACGTGGACCAGAGGCGGCAGCCGCCTAGCGGGAATGACGCGCCGTATGCGTTCTGAAACATAGTCAAAGAAGATATGATGCGACATGACATGCACCTCAGTAAGTTAAGGCCTACATTTTTAAAGGTCAAGATTAACATTGTCTAAATACGTCAAAGTAGAAAATGTTAAGGTAAAATAAACATAACGGGACCTTTCCGACATTTATGATGGACGGACCGACTGAGGTCACACTCTGAAGGTCAAGGTCAACTGCGGTGGAAATTGATAATGGTGGCGGTCTAGGAAGGCATTTCGTTCGAGTTCCCAAGTTCGTTGTCAACTGCCAGTAGCCGAGATCACAACAATGATAACAACAACAACTGACCTTATCAACACATTTGCCCGTACCCGCACACACGCCATTGTTCAGCCGTGCAGTTTGAGCAGGTGTGGAATGTAGGGCAGGGAGGCGTGGGCGAACCGGCTGAGGTAACAGTCTTAAGGTCACGGTCACCTATGGTGGAGGTCCAGGTCAACTCCACAAAGCTGAATGTCGAGCTCAAACTACAAAGTTCGTTGCCGACTCTCTTAGAGGTGTAGGTCAAAATTTACAACAATAATAACTGACATTATCGACGCATCTGCCCGCGCGCACCATATACATTCTTCGGCCGTGCAGTTTGAACACGTGTGGAATGTAGCGCAGGGAGGCGCAGATGAGCCGGCTGCGGTAACGCTCTTAAGGTCAAGGTGAAGTGCGATAGAGGACGAGGTCAACAATGGCGGCGGTCCAAATGAAGTTTGTTGAAGGTCAATAATGTTAATAGTCGAAATCTACTGTTTTGTAGGTCGTGTCTACAAAGCTGAATGTTGACCTCAAACTGCAAAGTCGCTGTCGACTCCTCGATTCTCCATACAAACGTAGTTACGCTCTCATTTCAAAACTACGTTTTGGATTGTAACGAAACTTTGCGTATACAATGACATAAGGTATATATATATCTGTAATTAGTTTATGTAGCTTCAGATACCATAGTAAAAAACATACAGCTAATTTAAGTTTTTCATACAAAACTTGTTTTTGCTATATTTTGTTTGTTTTATAAACTGGAACCATACAAACTAATTACAGACATAGATATAGCTCATGTCATTCTATATGCAAAGTTTCGTCACAATCCAACACGTAGTTTTAAAATGAGAGCGTAACTACGTTTGTATGGGAAGGTGTAATTCGCCCGAGCTTACTGCGGACTCTTAAGACGGGTCCACCAAACCGTCTGTAATCGTACGCGGTGTTCGTTAAAATCTGAATAATATATGAAAAGAATGACGCGTTTAAAAACGTGTAGAATTTAGCTCAGGGAGGCGTGGACGCATCGGCTGGGATCACACTTTTAAGGTAAAGGTCAACTACGGTGAAGGTCCAGGTCAAATGTTTTTTCCAGAAAGCTAAATGTCGAGCTCAAACTACAAAGTTCGTTGCCGACTGTCTTAGAAGTCTAAGTAATTTCTAACAATAATAAGAATAACTGACCTCATCAACTACGAAACTACAGTAGCCTAGTGGTTCAGGCATGCGGCTGACAAGCGGCGGTCGTGAGTTCGAATATCGGCTCGTACCAATGAGTTTTTCGGAGCTTATGTACGGAATATTTACCGTTAACTTTTCGGCGAAGGAGAACATCGTGAGGAAACCGGTCTAATCCCAATAAGGTCTAGTCTTCCCTCTAGATTGGAAGGTCAGATGGCAATCGCTTTCGCAAAACTAGTACCTATGCTGTGTTGGGATTAGGTGTCAAAGCGGATCCCGGGCTCCTTTAGGGCACAACCGGGAATAACGCTAGGAGGATGATGAATAACTGACCTTATCAACGCATCTGCCCGTGGACGCACACCATATGCATTCTTCGGCCGTGCAATTTGAGCACGTCTGGAATGTAGCGCAGGGCGGAGTGCAGGGACCGGCTGAAGCCACGCTCCTGAAGGTGAAGGTCAACAATGTTAACAATAAGGTCAATATTTTAAATAGAAAACTGCCCTTGAGTCTCGTCCGTGAAAATATCAGACTGTGATTATGATGAACCGTTACGAATACTGACATGAATTATAATCTAAAGGTCAACATTATGAACATAAAGTTGCAACCGGGTGGTCCTACGTGTGGCCCGTTTCAAGAAGTTACAAATTTCAATTTTCCACACTGGCAACGTAGGTCAAAAGGGCCATCGTTATTGGTCAAGAGCGTGTGTTAGACTTGTAAAATGGAAGTCAAATGCAATGCGAGAAAAGGACAATTTACGACATACAAAAAAAATAAAAATAAATAGTTGAACATGGTCGTGTGGTCCCCACTTAATTTTCAAAGAAAAAGAAAACAGGTACTAAAACTATGACTTATCTATGGTAAATTTGACATTACATAACTAATTTGCCTGCGACCTGAAGAGTCGCAAGTCTTGCCTGGGTCAGTCTGCTTGTACATTCAAGTAGGTTATTTTGTTATGTCAGTCTGTTGGTTCAGTGTAATATGATTTATAGAATATGACTGTATTTAAAACGAATAAAAAAATCGTTATTTACGATACAAGTGCAACGAGTGGTGATAAATTAAAACACGACCGAAGGGAGTGTTATAAATCGACACGAGTTGCGAATTACCTATTCGCACGTGTATCGTACAACATTTTACTGTACATATGGCTCTTTAAAGTTTCGACATATGCACGGAAAGTGCTCTTTCCGCACTAGTGCGGGAAAGTAGCTCCATATGTACTGTAAAAATATTAACTAACGCGTGCTGCAAAACAAGTTGGTCAAGGACATGTAGCTACAGTCCGGCCAACCTAAGACGTTTCCATATCTATCTAGCTTCTTGCACCTCTTGTATTTCTCACAGGTCTGTCTGGGTGCAGCTTAATTTAACACTATGGTAAATAATTATACGTCTGTCAAACGGGGTTAATAAGTGATATGTATAACGTGAGTAAATGGCACCAGTCTTCTTAGATAAGGTTGTGAATTGTAGGTGACAAGGTCAAGGTCAAGGTCACCAACTAAATATGATCCGAGATTGAAAGGATGATAATATTTATCGCTACAAATAAAGTCTAATTCTGCTTTGCCAGGTTAAACGAGATTCTAATTTTTTGAAGTGAAAACTTCTTTAGTGGAGCTGTGCACTTTTTATGATGGGGAAAAAATGTTAAACTCGCAACAGGTCACGTGACCGTAAGATGTCACGTGACCGTAAGATTCGACAGATTGAAAATTTGTAAGACGGACACGTATTATCGAAAAACTGTTACAATGTCATTGAGTTTTCACTTCTGCCGACACTTCCGGAGTGCAACCCGGTCTTTTTTTTATAAGCATACTCTTATGGACTTACATTATGTTATTTACTTACTATAATTTAAGGTCAAGGTGAACATAAACAAGAATAGTCCACGAGATAAAACGTGTTTAATTACTAACCTAATGTCATCGGAAGAGTTAGCCGGCTTGCATTTGACCGACTCGTAGTCCCAATAGCACGTGCGCTCGTCCGTGCCCTGAGAATGAAATGTTTTTGAATATAATATCATCATCCTCCTAGCGTTATTCCCGGTTGTGCCCCTAAAGGAGTGAAGTGTTGGACGTTCGAGGAATGAATAATATGACATCGTTTTCTCAAATATGCAATGAAATATTGACGTTGTGTTCTTCATAATGGGCTTCGAAGTGTCACGTTTCGGGCGGAGCGAGACGAGAGACCCGTAATGGCATTTCATACAAAATTGGCGGCTGCAAGATGATCTGTTTTAATTTCCATTCTATAAGGATCACGGCGTTCATCATATCAGCCGAAAGATTTCTTGGAGTTTTTTTATTTATTTCATTACATGTTTGAGAAAAGCACCTCGGCGTGAAAAGGAGTTGCCAGCCACATAACTATCCGACCTCGCTACGCTCGGCCGTCTATATGTACTCAGCCGGCAACCCCTTACTTCCCGGCCTCTGTAGTAATGAATTATTACTATACAATACATGCCTTTTTATACAGTCTAAATGTCCCTGTGCGAGTGCATACTTACATAGGTCTTAACGATCTAGGTTTTTACTTCTAATGGGATCTGATAGCGATGATAATCGTGACTGAATTATTCATAAGATAGGAGAAATGAGGTCATGTCGCCCCACTCCTCACCTCAGGAGCCCGGGATCCGCTTTGACACCTAATCCCAAGATTTGGCATAGGCACTAGTTTTCCGAAAGCGACTACCATCTGGCATCCAACCCAGAGGGAAAACTTAGAACTTATGGGGATGTTTTCCTTCACCGAAAAGCTAACGGTAAATATTTATTAGCCGGGATTCGAGCCCACGACCGCCGCTTGACAGCCGCATGCCTGAACCACTAGGCTACCGTAGCTTCGTTTTTGAATATAATATCACTGTGCTGTTTTTGGGAGGTAAATATAAAATAGTGAAATAAGAAAAAAATACAGTAAGTACCGAGTAAACATTTACGGTAGTATTCATAAACGTTCTGCAAGCCTAACTTATATGGGGTTAAAATTTGTTTGCAACAAAGCACATTTTACTTTGCAGAGGCATTTTAAGTTTTATGACTAAGGAGGTTAAACGCGTTCCGAAGTATTTATTAATTTCTTAATCGTTTTATTTGTGATGTTTAGCATTAGCTTTTCCTTTAGATCTATTAGACCTGTTATTCTAAATAAGCATAGAATAATATTATCATAGTAGATTGTGTCAAGGGAGACGAATTATATATTTGGGTCATTGTCAGATTTAGGTGCGCGTCTTTTCGGTGGACATTGCCAAAGTTAAGGGCTTTAAAGCCTAATTTTTGGTTAAACTCTGAATCCGCATAAACAGCGTCGGCTCTTCTATAATTGTATGCGACAAAAACATATTATATATAAACATAAGCCCTTAACTATTGCCCACTGAAAAGACGATTTTTGTTTTACTGAGTGATAATGACCCATTTATGGCAAGAGTTGTCATGTGAGTGAAGTGAACGATTCTAAAATACATATTTCGTAGTCAAGACTAAGAAGAAATAAACGTGTCCCTTAGACCGGGGAGTGGTTTGCGAGAATTCAGAAACAAGCTTGAACCATATTGTTAAAGTACCGGGTGCATGTGTGTGTGTTCCCGGTGTTGGTGCGCGTGGCACGCCGCGCACGAGTGGTAGCGCGCGCACGCGTCGCGCGCCAGCTCTCCCGTGCTAGCGCACTCGTCTACCATTAGCGCCATCTGTTAGGAAAGCGAGGGTTTGATAAAACGATTTAATCACGTATAAGAAGTTATGGTGGCCCATGAGGGGGAATAATTATATTTCCTAAATAGACTGAAGGCCGACGGAAGGTTTCTATACTTGCAAATGTTATATTCAGATGTGTCCATCTCTAAACATGACAGAACTTGACAAAAAGATATGAAAGAAGGAACCTTAGGGCAGAGCCGACTGCATAACTGTAACTTGGATTGGCAAGAGTAGAACCACGCGCATTAGCGACCATACTAGCTATGCGGCTATACGCACAAATTGGTACTAGAAGTTATGGTGGCCCATGAGGGGAAATTATATTTCCTAAACAGAGGTTACTGCCGACAGCTGTCAGCCTGTTATATTTGCAGATATTATATTCCGCTGTGCCCTTTTTAAATATGACAGAAAGCTATGAAAGAAACCTTAGGCCAGAGTCGACTGCATAACTGTGGCTCGGGTTGGCACGAGCCGCACCAGGCGCATTTGGCGGCCGTGCAAGCTGCGCAGCTATTGGCTGAGCGGCATCGATGGACATCTGTTGAGAAAAACACTCAATTTGCTTACAGTTATATAGCTCACACTACATAATGACATTTAAATTTGAATTTAATCATATTGGACACAAAATTATTCAAACTTCCAACTAGCGATAGTTGTTTTTTTTTTGTTACAAAAAGCAACCTGGGGCTCATTTCTCAAAAGCTTTGTAACTTGTAATACAAGCGTACTCTTCTTTTCCACTCCTTCTGTTAGAAAATGGCTTCCGCTTGTATTACAAGTTACAAGTTTTTTGACTGATGTATTTGATAAAATTTGACATATCCTACACTCTTTCTTATTGTTATATCTCTTTTGACCTATTTAATGTAATTTAATTTAATGAATCAATTTTTATTTCATGACATGTATTAAAATTACTATCTATTACTTTTACTTATTATGTCAACACAATACATGTTTTGACCAATATATTTGTACGCCGACAGGCATCACATAGTGATACGAAAGCTAATGTAACACCTTGTACCTACATACCTATGTTGAACAAATAAATCTTTGAATCTTGAATCTTGAAGTTTTTGAGAAATGGGCCCCTGTGCGATATACTCCTTCATCGAAAAAATACTGTTAAAATATCGAATGATGACCTAAATGTACATTAGTTATTTTGACAAACGCAATAGTATGAGCTGGGGTTCGAACCCATAACCTCCAAATTGAAAGTCGCATACCCAACCGCACGGCCAAAGTGGCTCTATTTTATTTAAAAAAACGTAGTTTTCAAAAATATCAGTGGAAACAAACCAAACAACTCTGTTCCAACTTAGATTGATTGAAATTCCATTGTGTAGGTAGCTTTTAAATAGCCCTTGAGAGGTCTTTAAACTTTTTGATTCAAGGGCCACACTGCACTTAATATAAATTCGAGCGGGCCAAGATTTTGGTTTCAGGGCTGGTCATGAACGCGGGCCGGATTAGAAGGGTTTGCAGGCTGGACTTGGCCCGCGGGCCGTAGTTTGGCCACCCCTGGGCTAGAGTATATTAATATTCATTTATTCGAACTCACCTATCACAGGTTCACTAACGCACGCTTTCATCGTAGCGTCGAACGACTGGTTCCACCCAGCCGTCTCCAACTGGAACAATTACACATTTAACATTCATATTCAAATCAAAATCAAATCAAATCATTTATTTTCGGAAGTGTTTGTATATTACTGAGAAGTAGAAAAAAACAACTGAAATGTACAGATAACTGTCATAAATTTAGTTTTAGTTATATACACGTAGGGCTACGAAATTGTTGGCAATGAATGTGTTAATATTTGAATCAAATATAGATTCTAAAGACCCCCCCCTTCCCTTTTTTCCCTGGTGCGTAGGGTACGGGCCAGTGCCAACAGCATCCTGAAAATGATCGCTGAATGTATGGACTGTGTGTATCTAAACCACTGCTGTATGATGCACGCAAACACACATGTTAATTATGAGGTCGCATGACATTTGACATTTTGAGATTTAAATGAATGATTAATTATCTTGACATCTTGGTGATTTTTTTATTAGATTATTAAATATTTATACAATTTTATTATTAGTTGACTATGTAATGTAAATTTCAAACTGGCCAAATCGTATTATTTTATTATTTATTACTATTATCACTTTAAATTAACTTTATGTGTGCTATTTATGAACTTTGTAACTGTCTACTAATATTAAGCTAAGTCTTACTAACAATAATGATCCATGTTGGTCTCTGAATAAATAAATTGAATTGAATTGAAAGACATTGGCCAATCGGCGATCTCTTCCATAATACAAAATCTGATACACATAGGTACGTCCAGTAAATAGTTTAGGAAATATAATTTCCACTCATGGGCCACCAATGCCAACATAACTAACTTCTGCATTCTGTCACCAATGCCTATATAAGTTCTAAGTGGAGCTCACTTAGAACGAAATACCTGTAATAGCCGTTAAACAAAACAAAATTAAATACGATTGTTATTAGAATTAATGGTGGCATTGGTGGCCCATGAGGGGAAATTATATTTCCTACTATTTACTAGACTGGAGACCTTGTTTTAAAAGATATCGTATTCTGGTAAAGATCGCACATTGGTGAATATTTTTAGAATCTATATTTGATAAAAATACAAACACATTCCTTTCCCTGCCAACAATTTCGTAGCCACACGCTCGTAGCCGAAAACATAGGATAAATAAGGAATATTTGTAAAGGAAAGCGTCTACGGGTAGAGCGCCCACCTAGCGAGTCCTTGGCATTGAAAGTGTTAACAGTAAACTCACCGGCACGCACACACGCTCGCGCGTATTCCACGCGCACGCTCGACACGCGTGCTGCGCGTTCGCCACGCACGCTTGCTCGCTCGTGTGCGTGGAGCAAGCCGAGCCAGCCTCGAAGAGGAGCGCGTCCGAGCGGAGACGGCCGTCGAAACTGTAACACAAGTACTTATTTATATATTCATATTAAATGTTTCCTTTTTATTTTGTTACTTATGTCAATTGTTTAGGTTTTTTTTTTTTTTTGTTCTTAGTTAATACCAGTTGTTGGCGTTTGTGCCGCCACTTATAATAGTTTTAAGTTAGGTCCCCACCGAAAATCAGCGCCTCTGCTTGCCGTGTCTTGCAGGGGCTTTATGCTGAGTGGGGGCTCCTGTTTAACGTCTGCGTATTTAAGCCTTTTCTTTTGCTTGTTCTTTGTTTTTTTTTTATTGTGTAAGTTGTGATTGTGATGTTAAATAAACGTATTTTCTTTCTTCTTCTTTTTTTTTTAATACAACGATGGTGGCAAACAAGCGTACGGCCCGCCTGATGGTAAGCGGACACCGCAGCCTATAGACGCATGCAACGCCAAAGGAGTAACATGGGCGTTGCCGACCCTTGATATGTTTGAGGATTCGCCGTGTTGACAGCTGAAGGAACAAATTCCCTCGCTCTCAACACAACGCATCCTCGGGAGCTCTGGCGACCTTGCTCACCTCCAGGAACACAACACTACTACAGAGCAAGTAGTAGTGTTATTATGGCTGTGGTCTTCTGCAAGGCGGAGGGAGGTACTTCCCCAGTTGGGCTGTTCTTTCTTCTTATTTAATTATTAGGTCTGCCAACAGCGGTTACGAACTTACATTTAAAGTTTATTCATTCTTACGTGTTCTATCATGTTAACAAACATGACGTCAAATATGATCATAGACCATGACTAGTGATTGGAAATGACAATACATGAAGTGTGATTCATACGCAATTAGACATCGTTGTTAGATATTTTTGATATCATTCGTAACGAACGAATAGTGTGTACTGTAGTGTGTACCGTAGTTGTACTGTAGTGTGTACCGTAGTTGTACTGTAGTGTGTACCGTAGTTGTACTGTAGTGTGTACCGTAGTGTGTACCGTAATGTGTACCGTTGTGTGTACTGTGTTGTGTACCGTAGTGTGTACTGTAGTGGTTACTGTAATGTGTAACGTTGTGTGTACTGTAGTGTGTACCGTAGTGGTTACTGTAATGTGTACTGTAGTGTGTTGTGTACCGTAGTGTGTACTGTAGTGTTTACCGTAGTGTGTACTGTAGTGTACTGACCCGCCGTAGAGCAGCGCGGTCGGCCGGGCCGCGCCGGGCAGGCTGGCGGCCGCGTGCGCCGCGCGCGCCGCGCCTAAGGGCGTCTGCACCGTGCGCCACAGGGAACACCTTTAAATAAAAATAATAAAACAACGTTAAATGATAATTTATTGTATCTCCTAAAATTCAAAAAATTGTAATAAAAATTAAGAACATTTGTTAAAACTTCGTAATTTTAACAGCATCTTTTTTAAATTTCTTCATACTCGGTGTGAAAAATAGTATGCGTCACTCGGTAGCAAAATTATCTTCTCAGGAGTTAATACTTGTATCCCTCACTACGCCCAAGATTCAATACACCGCCCTCGCCGTAAATATAAGGTCAATGAGGGCATTTCCGTCATACTTTTTGATAAGTTCACTTTGGCTGGTCATAACTAAGAGGATATTTACTTTTTAATAAACCTGATCACTGAAATAGATTGGGCATTTATTTAACTATACAAATTTACTCATATTAAATTGCTAGTATTGCTGGGTATTTAAATATGTTTTTCTTTTTAAAACATGTCAGTTGACGGATTTTCCCGACGGTTTGGGGCTATTCCGTCAACCAACGATTTTTCTTGTATCGTGACGTATTACAAACATATACGTCAAGTGAACAAATACCACTGAACTGTTAATCGAAACTAAACTTTAGCGAACTCAATTTAAGGTTTATTTTAGATTTTATTGCCAAATGTATTTTTTTGGGGCAATTCCGGCCTATTTTTATAATCAGGAGTAGTAAACCTTTTAAAACAAATTCCCAAACCCTAGGGAAAATCCGTCAACTGACATCATGTTTTTAAAATAATGGGCTACTGTTTTTGTGTTCACCACATGGCGCCACTGTTGAGTAAGATCCAGTACAGTGGCCAACTCATTGTTATTATGGGCGCGACAATATTTTTAATTTCAAATCATATTTAATAAGCAAATTGGTCATTTCATTTCAAGTATTGAACGACCAATTTAGCTAAGACCCTAAATGCTCAACAATCGAAGAGCGTGATAACCATCATACTGCTATTTTGCCTTTATCGATCAAAATTAATTATTTAACTTTGCAACCGTGCTTACAATTTTAATATTGAAATCGTATAATGATATGGACTTATTAACACGCGCTAAGACGTATATACACCAGATGGGTATACGTAGACAGGCATTAAAATGTAAACGTAGCTATCTTAAGTATTCCCTCCCAATACAAGTCACACTACTTGCGAGACGCACGCGTGCTCACGTCACACCAGCGGTAAGTCCTGTCCCACGGAAATGTTTACCTTCATTCAAATGCAGTAGGAAGCGCACGTCTAATACATCTGGTGTGTAATGCCTTTACATATAACAATTTTAGTACCTACTGATTTTTAATCGGGACTAATCTCAGTCCGCCGAGTTGAAAAACAAATAAAAAAATCAAGCAAAATATAAAAATAAACTTGATCTTCTGCAAATTAAACTAAGAATCGTTGAAAATAAATTATAGTATAATATTCATAGTTATTATTTAACTACGCTACGCTACTACTAAGCTACGCTACCATAGTTATTACTAAGCTACGGTAGCCTAGCGGTTCATGCATGCGGCTGTCAAACGGCGGTCGTGAGTTCGAATCCCGGCTCGTACCAATGAGTTTTTCGGAACTTATGTACGGAATATCGTTTGATATTTACCGTTGGCTTTTCGGTGAAGGAAAAACATCGTGAGGAAACCTGCATGCATCCAAGAAGAAATTCAAAGGTGTATGTGAAGTCCCCAACCCGCACTGGGCCCGCGTGGGGACTACTGCCCGTTCCCTCTCATCCGTGAGAGGAGGCCTGTGCCCAGCAGTCGGACGTATATAGGCTGATTTATTTTAATTTTATTATTTAACTATGTCAAATCAAAAAGGTTGGCAATATATGAAATGGGGAAATGCCGGCACATGACGGTTTTGCCCGTTTCACAATTGACGGATTTGTCTACTCGATCATTTCGTTAGTACCAATATTTAACCATCCATAGTTTCTCACCAACAGATTATAATTGAAAATTAATAAAACTACCATCAAACATGAATATCGAACTATATAACAAACGTATTTACTAAGCCCTAAAAGTACATTTTTTCATCGCACCGTCACGAAACACAGCAGCACACTACACTCGCATTCGAGTTCAGAGCGCAACTAAACTTTGAAAGCGGGGTTTTTCCGTTCACTGGCTAGACAGCGCCATCTGTTTTTGACTGCGGGTATAAAATTTTCTCTCTGTTTTACCGATCGAGTCAGTAAGCGCGTACTGTTGTTTGAATAGCCACAAACGCCGTTTGACGGAAATGCCCCGCTGACGGCTTTGGCCACCCTGACCTTACTATTATGCTCCCTTGTGACACAAATAAATATAATAATGACCTTATATCATAGAGCAGCGCGCCGGCCGAGTAGCACTGCGCGCCGGCCGGGCTGCTCGCCGCCGCCGCCGCGCTGTCGTTGTGCGCGTTGCCGCCGAACACTAACATTATACCTGCCAGTGCCAATACAACATACACATAAACGAGGGTTAACAAGTGGAGGGAGGGTTACTTTAACCCAATGGAGGCTTAATATGATCCAATGCAAGGTAACGTTGACCAAATGGAGGGTTACTTTAACCCCAGTGGAGTTACTTTCACCCGATGAAGAGTTAACATGACCTAATCGAGGTTTACTTTAACCCAATGGAGGCGTAATATGATCCAATGCAAGGTAACGTTGACCCAATGAAGGGTTCCGTTTACCAAACGGATAAATTCTTTCAGCTAGAAGCTAACTTTGACTTAATGTAGGGTTACTTTGACCCAATATAGGGTTACTTAAATCCATTGGAGGGTAATTTTAATCCTTTGGATGGTTACTTTGACCTAATGGAGGGTTACTTTGACCCAATAGAGGCTAATTTGACCCAATGAAGTTACTATGACCCAATGGAGGGTTACCTTAACCCAATGGAGTTACTTTAACCCGTTGGTTATTTTGACCCAATAGATGATTACTTTGTCCAATGGAGGGTTAATTTTACCCGATGAAGAGTTACTATGACCCAATGGAGGGTTACTTTAACCCAATTTAGAGTTACTTTAACCCAATGTAAAGTTACATTAGCCCAATGGAAAATTACATTGACCCAATGGAAAGTTACATTGACCCAACGAAAAGTTACATTCCACCAATGGAGGGTTATTTTAACCCAGTTCAGAATTACTTTAACCTAATGGAGGGTTACTTTGATCCAATGGAAGGTTACGTTGACCCAATGGAGGGTTAATTTAATCCAATGGAGCATTACTTTGACCCACATGCAAACCACATAACAATGTCACATGAGCTAATGGAGGGTTACTTTGATCCAATTGAAGGTTACGTTGACCCAATGGAGGGTTAATTTAACCCAATGGAGCATTACTTTGACCCACATGCAAACCACATAACAATGTCACATGAGCAGTTAGCTGAAACTAACATGGTATTTTGGCCCTGTTTAAATGCATAAGTAAGAAATAAATAGACAAATTAGCGAGGGTCAAAGTTACTCTACAGGGCCAAAGTAATAATAAAAACTGGTTCGATCATCCGTGTCACTGATTCGAATCTAACAAGAGGTCATGATTTAAAAAAAAACTATATTCTATTTATAATTCCATAGCAGACTACGGTAAATCGCCAATAACTGGCCACCCGTCAATAACTGGCTCTCATACTATAATAAATAAAAATGAATTCTATTATAGTTGAATAGAGTTCATTTTTAGTATGAGATGGCCAGTTATTGGCGATTTACCCTTTACATATAATTCAAATTTCATCTTTATAATACGTAAAAAATATACAAGAAAGGTTTGTCAAGAAAGTAGCAAGTGGAAATTCGTGCGATCTCTGCCTACCCCTCTGGGAAATGGCGTGATTATATGTATGTACGTAATATGTAAAATTACATACCTGGCGATAAAATAATGGAGGAATGTAGATATCTAGGCGTCGGCGCTGAGGGCAGCGGGCGCCATATTCTTCTTTTGTATTCATACTCATACAACGCTGCTGATGGCGCCTAGAAACAGCAACGCATATAACGTACAGTAGTACCGCAAATATAACTTACAACGATGTAACTGCGCAGAAAGCATTTTTTGAAAACATTTTAACCAATCATAAGGCAGCGCGTTTGCGCGGATAAAATCTTCAACGCCCATTGGCCGAAATTATGCGCGCGACGCCGGCAGCTCCGGCGCCCGCCATTTTGTCTGGCGCCATGAAGCACGAGTTCAACTGTCACTGCATATTGTACCTTACGTATAGAGCAACAAGGTCTTTATTGAAATGGTCATACGTTCAATTTCATTCGGTACTTGTCAGCACTCGTGGGCGTGGACGAAGATTGCCGATGTAACTTATATTTGTGGTACTACTGTATATGTGTCCAGTTACCATGTACAAAAGTGCGATCGGAGAGCGAATGCAGTTACCAAGATTATTTTAAGCATGATAAGAGTAGCAAAATGGCAAAGTCGACCCTTTATTAATTTGAAGATTCGTTGCGTGGGCAGCTAGGGACAGTAGGTCCTTGACTTAATTTTAGCAAAAAAATACGGGCCGTTAAGTTTATCTCCGCATTATTAATTAAACAGTCGTCTTCTGTTTTTGAAACACTGGTAGATTTTAACTTGTGAAACAAACATTTTGAACATTGCGGCCCAGTTATCTCATAATCTTAACCCTTAAATGCATAATGATGTATATATGCATCGTATATCGTATATTGTATATGTTTTTTTAAATACTATGATTTTTTTCTTTATTTTTCCCTCAATCTATACAACATGACACATCTATTTCAATTTATTAAAAAGTTATACAAAAAATCATGCATTTAAGGGTTAAAGTTCTTCTAGTGCATTCATTTGGCACAGTCCACGTCAAAGATATGTATACATTATCCCCCTTATTACAATGGGATAAGGTGGCAATGGAGAGGGCTATGTTAGGAATTTCACTGCGCGATCGCATCAGAAATGAGGCTATCCGCGGCAGAACCAAGGTAACCGATATAGCCCTCCGAATCGCTAAACTTAAGTGGCAGTGGGCGGGGCACATTGCACGTAGAACCGATGGCCGTTGGGGCGGAAAGGTTCTCGAGTGGCGACCACGTAGATGACCTGGTAAAGGTCGCGGGAGTCCGCTGTATGCGGGGACGCAGGCCCGGTCATTGTGGCACTCTTTGGGGGAGGCCTATGTCCAGCAGTGGACGTCTTCCGGCTGATATGATGATGATGATCAAGGTGTAAGTGTGTATATTTATTTAATCGTATGGCATACATTAGTTTGGCCCTTAAAGTTTGTCACTCTTTAGTACCACCCGCGTCACGTGCAGGGCTGTGGTAGGTAGCTCCCGCGGACGCGAGTGACAGTTGTCCCCCCTTTGTCAAGTGAGTGGGCAACTCGACTGTTTGGAGTTCTTAAGCCACCCGAAGGCCTCTAACTCGGGTTAACGACGACTGTCATAGACAGCAGCCGGGATCACCTGCTTAGCGTGCCTTCCAAAGCACGGAAGCGCTTATTTATATTAACCACCCAAACATCAGGCGGTCACCCATCCAAAGGCTGACGGCTGCTATCTTTGCTTATCCTGCGTTATCGTTTCCGATTCGCTAGGCTATGAGCGCTTTCAGTGTGTATAGATATGTTTGAACTGGAGTGTACATGAGCGCTTTCAGTGTGTATAGATATGTTTGAACTGGAGTGTACATGAGCGCTTTCAGTGTGTATAGATATGTTTGAACTGGAGTGTACATGAGCGCTTTCAGTGTGTATAGATATGTTTGAACTGGAGTGTACATGAGCGCTTTCAGTGTGTATAGATATGTTTGAACTAGAGTGTATATGAGCGCTTTCCGTGTGTATAGATATGTTTGAACTGGAGCGTACAGGAGCGCTTTCCGTGTGTATAGATATGTTTGAACTGGAGTGTACATGAGCGCTTTCAGTGTGTATAGATATGTTTGAACCGGAGTGTACCTGTGCCGCCTCGCTCTGCGAGACCAGGCCTCCGTGCACGAAGACCCGGTCGGAGAGAGGGTCCAGCACCGCGGAGTGCCCGAAGCCCCCGCGCGCCGCCCAGCCCACCGTCGGCGCGGACACCCACACGCCTTCCTCTATGTGGTACTCCTGGAAACATAACGCTATTTCAAGCAAACATACTATAATATTTGTTGTCTAAAGTATATACAAGATGACATCTAACATTAACTAAGTTAAGTCCCTCGAGGCTTGTACCGAGGATGCCGGCGGCATTTCCTCGCTGAATAGGGGCGTAGACACTAAATAAAATAATCAATAAATGTCATATTTCTCGAAAAATGATAAAAAATGTAGTCAAATGGAGAAAAAAATATAAAGCAAAAGGTTAAGTAATCACGAAGTTATAAGTGTCCAAAGTTTTAAGAAGGGGTATGTTCTGTCCCTTTTTCGCAAAACGCAACTTCATAATATGAAACGATGATGCTGGAAGAATGAGACGTCACAGAAGATGGCAACGTGCCGCGCCGCATCGTATTCGGCGCCGCTGTCGACGCGGCCCCCCGGCAGCGTCCTGTAATGTGACGTCACACACCGTTTGCGTTTTCTCTCTCTAACAAGCAATATTAAAACGGTTGTAGCTTCGTAATTCTTTGAGATAACTGAAGGGGATTTTCGTCACTAGGCTTTTTTTTTGCCTTCTTTCTCTTGGAGTAATAATAGTTTTCGAGTCTACACCGCTATTGCAATGCTGATGCGTTGCGCGAGAAAGCCGCCAGCTCTTCGGTCAACCAGACGTTTCGCGATTTCCGCAAATAACTTTTCCGCAATGGCACCCCACATACTATAATTAGATTCTTTTAACAGCCGACATTTGACAGCCGTCAATGATGACTTGATGACATACGATGACATAAATTGTACTTGGATGGCAGCTGTCAAATATTGGATGTAAGGGCATGTTCACTATATTTATTTATTTGGTTATAATACAAAAGGCGAACGACGATGATTTGAAAGTGTACTAAGCCCATTTGAATAAAGATTATTTTGAGTTTGAACTTAATGGATGCTTCATAGCTTCCATTAAGTTCATCTCTATCAGAATCTTAAGACAAAGCAGATAAATTGATAACTATTATTGATAAATTGATTGACTATTTGATTGTCATGTCTGTAAAATAAGGTAAAAATAATTCTTATTCTTGTGTACTATGGCGTAGCTAGGGGCTTGTCCACATAATACGTCGTCGTTTTTTTGTCGATTTTTAGCCAACTTGGACTCGGGCGGAAATCCGGTCCATCCGGTTGCCTCTTGAACACGTCATTGCTCTGAATATAAGGTTCATAATCACATTCAGAAAAGAGTTGGCGCGTATGTGTCACTTCCGTACAGTAGTACCACAAATATAAGTTATAACGATGTACCTGCGCAGAAAGCATTTTTTGAAAACATTTTAACCAATCCTAAGGCAGCGCGTTTGCGCGGGTAAAATCTTCAACGCCCATTGGCCGAAATTTTGCGCGCGACGCCGGCAGCTTCGCCATGAGCGGGAAAGCACGAGTTCACATATTGTACCTTACGTATAGCGCAACAAGGTCTTTATTGAAATGGCCATACGTTCGATTTCATTCGGTACTTGTCAGCAAGCATGTGGACGAAGATTGCCGATGTAACTTATATTTGTTGTACTACTGTACGTGAGGTATGCAACCAACAAAGTTAACTTGATTGTCGCCTCACCTGTACCAAATGAAGGTATCCGTAGTGCGGCGAGTGTCCGAAGAACACAAGCATCACCGGTTTATCGTTGTACCGGACCACTACTGCTGTGTGCCCGGACACTGCAAGTCCACCTGTAATAATAAAAAAAAATCAAAAATTGATTTCGTAAACAAGCCAAGCTTTGCCAATGCTTTTATAGTGTAATTTTTGTTTGGATTGTGTTTGCTGCCTAAACCTCTGGTATAAAAAGGGATTTTTTAAACATCGATATTTACAGCACTATCGAAACTGTAGCAACATTTGTTCGCAATTAACTGTCAAGTGAGTTCGCCTAATTATTAATCCGAGATTAAGAACGGTTGATTCGAAACATGCCGAGAGATAAATAAATAAATATTAGGGGACGCAATCTTACACAAATCGACCTAGTCCCATAGTAAGCTGATTAAGGCTTGTCGATATATATAATAGATATAATATACTTAAATACATAGAAAACTTCCATGACTCAGAAACAAATATTCACGCTCATCACACAAATATTTGCCCTTACCGGGATTCGAACCCAGGACCATCAGCTTCGTAGGCAGCGTCACTACCCACTAGGCTAACCGGTCGTCAAAAGAGAGAGAAAGGGAGAGATATTCGACCTTACGGTCCTTAAGAGGCGCCTACCTACGCTGCGCCTTGCGTGATCTGGTATTAGCTTCTACCCATACCCGCGACTCAGACCGCGTGAAACTCGTTCATATCGGGATAAAAACTATCCTATGTCCTTCCCCGGGACTCAAACTATCTCTACACCATATTTTATCTAAATCTGTTCAGCGGTTTAAGCGTGAAGAGAGCGGGAAGAGGAGGAGGAGGAGAGGAGGACACGACACAATTTGGCATTTATAATATTAGTATGGATTACCACAATGTTTCATTGGCGCGGGTTTGATCCCACATATCGTGGGAGTCGCGTTGACCCACTGCAGTCTCGGCGCGGCCAAGTTGAGCCGCCATATTTCATTGGTCACCTCGCCCGCTCGCCCTTCTAAACCGGCTAGGCCACCGCTGTAAAACAAGGGAAAATGTGACCACCAAGACCTTGATTTATTATTATGAGAGAGATACTGATGACCTAGCACGTAGCACGTAGCACGTAGAACCGATGGCCGTTGGGGCGGAAAGGTTCTCGAGTGGCAACCACGTACCGGAAGGCGCGGCGTGGGGAGGCCCCCCGCAAGGTGGACTGATGACCTGGTAAAGGTTGCTGGAGTTCGCTGGATGCGGGTGGCGCAGGACCGGTCACTTTGGCACTCTTTGGGGGAGGCCTATGTCCAGCAGTGGACGTCTTTCGGCTGATATGATGATGATGATGATGACTGATGACCTAAACCTCCTAGACCTCCTAGACTACTCAGTCTAGGTGATTCCAGTAGTGAAACTCGTCTCCGCTAATAGGGGTGTAGACTCGAAAATTATTATTCCAAAAGAAAGAAGGCAAAAAAATATGCCTTGCGACAAAAATCCCATTCAGATATCTCAAGTGTGTGACGTCACCATCTGCGAGGCTGCCGGGGGGCCGCGTCGACGGCGGCGCCGAACACGACGGGCGCGGCACTTTGCCGTCTATTACTGACGTCACAAACTACAAGCGTCATCGTTTCATATGAAGTTTCGTTTTGCGAAAAAGGGACAGAACATACCCCTTCCTAAAACTTTGGACACTTATAACTTCGTGATTATCTAACCGCTTGCGTTGGTTTTTTCTCCATTTGACTACATTTTTAATCCTTTTTCGAGAAACTATGACATTACTGATTATTTTATTTAGTATCCACACCCCTATTTCGCAATAGGAGCTCTGCAAGGAGTGCTGACCTTGACGTCCCACGTGATGTAACCTAACTAATACCTATGGCTCTCTACTCACCCCCTCTCCCACTCGTCGGAGGAGACCACGCCTCCATAGACGATGAGTTCGTCGTCGAACAGCACCGCTGAATGCGCGAACCGCGGCCCCGGGGTCTCCCCTAACGTGTTTATAGGCTCCCACACGTTTTCAGCTACTTTATATCTATGGACAAAACACATCCGTTAATAGAGAGTTTTACATTAATACAGAGGCCGGGAAGTAAGGGTATCCGAGTATATAAGTCGGATAGTTATGAGGCTGGCAACCTCTTTCCACGCCGAGATATGTATAGTGCTTTTCTCAAACATGCAATGAAATAAAAATAAAAAAACTCCAAGAAATCAAACTTTAATTTTCATGGCTGAACATTGTGGAATGGAAATTAAAAACCGGCCAAGAGCGTGTCGGGCCACGCTCAGTGTAGGGTTCCATAGTTTTAATATTTTTTTTCAAAAACTATTCAACCTATCAAGTTCACAATATTTTTCCTAGAAAGTTTTTATAAGTTCTACTTTTGAGATTATTTCATATTTTTAAAACTTATGGTTCAAAAGTTAGAGGGGGGGGACACATTTTTTTTAACTTCTTGAGCGATTATCTCCGAAAATATTAACATTATTAAAAAATGGTTTTAGCAAACCCCTATTCATTTTTAAATACCTATCCAACAATATATCAAACGTTAGGGTTGAAATGAAAAAAAAAAAACACTCCCCACGTTACGTATAGGGGAGGTACCCCTAATAATAAAAAAAATCACTTTTTATTTTACCACTTTGTCGGCGTGATTGATATACATATTAGTACCAAATTTCAGCTTTCTAGTGCTAACTGTTACTGATATTATCCACGGAAGGACGGACAGACAAAGCGAAACTATAAGGGTTCCTAGTCGACTACGGAACCCTAAAAAGACCATCTTGCAGGCGTCCTCCAATTTTGTATGACATGCCATTACGGGTCTCTCGTCTCGCTGCGCCCGAAACGTGACACTTCGAAGCCCATTATCAAGAACACAACGTCAATATTTCATTGCATATTCGGCTCGTACCAATGAGTTTGGATATCAGTTACTTTAACCTTTTGGGTATCACGCTTGATAAATATATAAATTGGAAAACCCACGTATCAAATATTAAAACCAAGATAGCCAAGTTCCACTATGCATTATTCACCCTCCGTAAAGCAACCAACTTTGCTACAGCACTCTCTGCCTACTATAATGTGGGGTAATAGTACGGATGCACATGACCTATTCGTCATGCAAAAAAAATGCATAAGAATAATGTTAGGTATAAGAAATTGGGATAGCTGCAAGCCTCATTTTCTGAAACATGGCATACTTACCCTCCCATGCCTATATATTATAGAATTAGGCTTATTTGTGAGAAAAAATACACACCTATTCGAGGAGAACACAAATAAAAGGTTTAAACATAAACTCAAATTGCCTACCTCAAACTTGCAAATATTTCGCAACAGCCCGCACTATGCAGCAGTAAAGTGTTACAATCATCTCCCGGACTATATTAAGCAGGAACAAAAAAACTGTTTATATGCCAAGAAACTGAAATCATTTCTTGCACTAAAGTGTTATTATACAATGAACGAGTTTTTTGATGACAAGCTTTAGCAATATCTTACCTGTTGTTGTTATTCTATTGTTTAAAAACATGTGTTTCCTATCATTAGTTTGTAAACTAACAAATCTAGATTTTAGAGTACTATTTTCATAAAGCTTTGTTTTAAGGTTTTGCAACACCCTTCCAGGGTCCATGAGGTACTTTTGTGCTATATACATGTAAGAACTGTATTTGTTTTACCATGGTGCAATAAACGCTTGATTGATTGATTGATTGATTGAGTTTTTCGGAATTTAAGTACGGAATATTTACCGTTGGGCCGGTCTAATCCCAGTAAGGTCTAGTTTCCCTTTTGGGTTGGAAGGTCAGATGGTAGTCGCTTTCGTAAAACTAGTTGCCTATGCCAAAGCTTCAGATCTTGGGATTAGGTGTCAAAGCGGACCTCGGGCTCCTATAGGGCACAACCGGGAATAACGCTAGTAGGATGATGAAATATCGTAATCAATATTGTGTGACCTTCTCCATTAAGAGTGTGTATTCGCCAGAGCTGTGAGAGGCAGCAGATTGGTGTGCGAAGGGAAAACCAATTACTTAATAGTATTTACAGTACATATGGTGCTACTTTTCCGCACTAGTGCGCAAAGAGCACTTTCCGTGCATATGTCGAAACTTTAAAGAGCCATAGGTACAGTAAAACGTTGTACGATACACGTGCGAATAGGTAATTCGCAACTCGTGTCGATTTAAAACACTCCCTATGGTCGTGTTTTAATTTATCACCACTCGTTGCGAATTTCCTATTTTCGGCACTTGTATCGTAAATAACTATTCCAGCCTAGCTCATGCGTCTCTTTTTATCGTCTCACGCATGCGCCACCTCCCATAGTTCTGGTGGAAATACACCTTAACACGAGCCCTGTCTACGCCCTCTCTTAGTTCGCTTCAGCAAATAGGCTACACTCACCTGTACAGGAACTCGGCAGACGTGAAGCTCTCCCCTCCCACCCTGAGCACCTCCCCCCCCCTGGGCAGCAGCACGTGTCCCGCCACCGCCGGCGCCTCCTCCCCGGCCGCCCCCTCCCCGGGCTCGCGCCACAGCCAGCGCCAGCCCGCCGCGCCCGCGTCGCGCGCGCAGCCCGGCCCCGCGCGCGACGCGACACACGAGCAGCCAACGAGGGGGTCGCAGCGCCCGTAGCCGTAGGCTGCGTTGCAGTCGTCTGCAAAGATAAAGAGTGGTTCATGATGACCAACTTATTATAGTCCTCGCGCTTCACTCGCCTCGCCTGCTTGCGCGCGGACGGTATAACTGGGGAGCGGACGGTATAACCGGGGAGCGGACGGTATAACCGGGGAGCGGACGGTATAACGCGGGAGCGGAGAGCGGACGGTATAACGGGGGAGCGGACGGTATAACGGGAGAGCGGACGGTATAACGGGTGAGCGAGCGGGAGGCGAAGCCCGGCTCCTTATCGTCGCCACGCAGGCGAGGACTGAGTAAACCGATCGGACCATAGAAACAAATTTTTCAAGTATTTTCTACAGATAAAATATTCGTAATCATTTTTATATTCATATTCATAGATCATTGTTCCGCTAAATAATGTGTAGATTATTAAAATAAAGTGTACTTTCTCGCGTATTGTTGCGTGCAGATAATACGGCATTTTCTCTCTCTCTCCCTAAACAATCCTTCCCCACGAATAAATAAGCAAATAATTACGTACCTATTTATTATAATAGTACATTACTTACCAAGGGCTGTAAAAGAAAGAAAGCCCGAAATCGCAGGTATTTGAGACCCGAGCCGCAGGCGAGGGTTGTAAATATGCGATAGAGGGCTTTCTTTTTTACTGCCCGTGGTGAGTACACAATTTTACGTCTTCACCTGACCACAATGCGAGTTTTACGGTACGCGCAGCGTGCAGTAAAACTCGCATTATGGCCAGGTGTGACGTAAAATCATTTCTAAGTGGTGTCAACCCTAACCTCGATCATTCAGTCACTCGATTGTTAAATTTAGTAGGCATGCAAAGCGGTAGGTACGCGCTATTTTATTCAGTCTTGAGTATCTGTTCGTGAACTATTATATAATCTGTGTGGGCTACGTTAAGAGCGATTGTCCTGCTCAGGCACAAAAACACAGGTTGCCCAAATGCGAATCATTTAAATTTATTGTGTTATTGGATTAAATTACCTGGACAAATCCGCTGATCGCACGCCACTCCGATCCACTCCGGGTCACACCGACATGAGCCTTCGTCGCACTCGCCGTGATCTAAAACAAAAATATTATATAATCACGGTGCCACAGAAAAAATCCAAATATTTTTTACAGCGTGTTCTTGAGGTTTATTCATTTTTTGCTTCACTAATTATTAGAAATTCGCCCGGGGCACCGTGTATATCCTCCAGACAAGCCGTATTCTCACAAATGATCTACCACATCTCTCCACACAACACACATATTAGCTAAAAACCACTTGACAGACTTTCGATAAAGAACCGCACTCTTCATATGATCTTAAACAGTAGCTTTTCCGTGAAGGAAGGCATCGTGAGGAAACTGGTCTAATCACAACAAGGTCTACTTTTCCCTCTGGGTTGGAACGTCAGATGGCAGTCGCTTTCGTAAAACTAAAGCCTACGTCAAATGTTCGGATTAGATGCCTTGGCGGACACCGGTCTCCTTTAGGCTACAACCTAAAATGATGATGATAATACTCACTGCTGCAATTAGTCCTGTGGTCATCAGACGGGCAAGAGTACGCAGCGTACGTGATATTAAAGCCCTCCATCGCGAAGGCATCATCGGAGAAGAAGTGAAGCAACGCGCTTCCAGAGCGAGCTATCACTTGCCGTGTCCATCCTGACTCGCCTGACTCCATTACACCACTAGAATAGAGAATAACATCAAATATATAATGGATAAGATAAGATAAGATCAAATTACTGTAATAGTATACGCACATATCAGGGGACGCCTTATTTAGACAAACATACTCTACTATCAGCCGCAGGCTGGCAACACGCTTTACTTGATTGATTTGACATGATTTAAAGGATACATTAAAACAATGTCATTGAATACACTACCACAGTATGCGAAGCCGGCCACCAACTAGCCCTTTATACATCTCTAGTCAACTCGTCATTAGTGCGATGTATGTAGCGCACATAACAGCGCCATCTACCTTCCAATTATCTCACCTAAACACAGCTAACAGCTTCTCAGCCCGCACGCTGTATCCGTCGTACACATACAAGTGGTCCCAACCGCACTCTGTCGCGAACGACTCGAGCCGTACGAAGCCGGCCAGCCCTAGGCTTTATACATCTCTAGTCAACTCGTCATTAGTGCGATGTAGCGCTCATAACAGCGCCATCTACCTTCCAATTATCTCACCTAAACACAGCTAACAGCTTCTCAGCCCGCACGCTGTCTCCGTCGTACACGTACAAGTGATCCCAACCGCACTCTGTCGCGAACAACTCGAGCCGTACGCGAAGCCGGCCAGCCCTAGGCTTTATACATCTCTAGTCAACTCGTCATTAGTGCGATGTAGCGCACATAACAGCGCCATCTACCTTACAATTATCTCACCTAAACACAGCTAACAGCTTCTCAGCCCGCACGCTGTCTCCGTCGTACACATACAAGTGGTCCCAACCGCAGTCTGTCGCGAACGACTCGAGCCGTACGGAGCCGGCCAGCCCTAGGCTTTATACATCTCTAGTCAACTCGTCATTAGTGCGATGTAGCGCACATAACAGCGCCATCTACCTTACAATTATCTCACCTAAACACAGCTAACAGCTTCTCAGCCCGCACGCTATCTCCGTCGTACACATACAAGTGGTCCCAACCGCACTCTGCCGCGAACCACTCGAGCCGTACGCGAAGCCGGCCAGCCCTAGGCTTTATACATCTCTAGTCAACTCGTCATTAGTGCGATGTAGCGCACATTACAGCGCCATCTACCTTCCAATTATCTCACCTAAACACAGCTAACAGCTTCTCAGCCCGCACGCTGTCTCCGTCGTACACGTACAAGTGATCCCAACCGCACTCTGTCGCGAACGACTCGAGCCGTATGCGCACCGCCGGCGGCGAGGGCCCGAGTCGCGGCGGCGCCACCAGCCACGTGCACTGGGTGCTCACGCTGTAGTTGCCGGGGCCGTCGGTTATGATGCCGGAGGAGTCGTTTCGACTGGAATTAGAGAGTATTATGTTTACTGGGGACCATATTGTTGAATCGAAACAGAAAAAAATACACACGCTATGGACAAGGCAAGAGTGAACAGGTTCCATCTTAGTGCTTGTCTTAACTTTTCATCAGATTCGACGAAGGCCAAACGCAATCCCATTTTTAATATTAAAAAAAACATATTTGCAGCATGGCATGGGAAAAAGGGTAGTCAAAGAAGTTTTCCTTTTGAAATACGGCACCCTAAATGTATAATTACTTGTTTTACGTGTACTAATGTAACCTATAGTCACTCGACAGACCTTGTACAGGGTGTCCCGTAAATGGCACGTCACATTGACACCGAAGGAGTTATGCCCGGAATAAACGAGGCTAGTTTTTCAAGCCAGTATAGTAAGCTAGTTATCTCCGTCTCTATTGCGTGTGTTCTATCTTGTATTTTGGGCATGAGACGGAGATAACTAGCTTACTATACTGGCTTGAAAAACTAGCCTCGTGTATTCCGGGCATTAAGGCGACGTGTGTTCGAGGCGGTTCGAGATTCGAAAACCGTGCAACTTTTACTGGGGTCATGTTAGGTTGGTTCGGGTCCTTTTAAGCTGACCTACCTTCGGTGTCAATGTGACGTTCCGTTTACGGGACACTGTATGCAATGGCAAAGCATTCCACAGCCGAACAGCCCGAAAGGTAATTTTGAGCTATTATTAAATTTGGTAGATGAAGGTGGTGTAGCGAGAAGATGGTTTTCGGAAGATCTGACGGAAGTTAGACGGTTAAAACACTTTTTGAGATATGGAGGAGTAGAGGAAACAAAAAGTATAGCGTAGAGTAACGCAAGAATGTGAGATCATATTGCATCGTATTTATTCATATTGTGTGTTTGTTTTTTTTTGCACTACCTAGTGTGCATTGTTATAGTTAAACCAGGAGAAAACCATTTTTCCCGGAAACGACACCTAGCTAGATCGATTTTTTGCCCCGTAAATGTTAAATTTCATCAAAATCGTTAGAAACAATTTTGAGAACCCATTTACAAAGAAATGTATAAATGTTGCCAGTCGGAAGTACCCGCAACTGACGAGCATGTATATATAAGGAGATCAATATGAAGCCAGTAAAATAAGTATGTAAGGTACCTTAGTATTTGGCCCTTTTTTGGTCTTTGCCTACCCAAATGGGCATTAGGCGTAAGGGTATGTGTGTATAATGTACCTATATATTTAATATAGGTTTTAGGTTTTGGGTATCTATTCACTAGTAATTAAATATGGCTGTGTCAGGAGAGCAGAATTTTTTACTTTGTTGTCATACTATAGAGTAATAGAGATAAACAAATGTAATTAACAACCTACTTTCAACCATAAGACAACATACTAAGATTCAAATCCCGTTGTCATCAACATCAGTATGTTAAACATGATAGCAGAGTCTAGTTGCAATTTTAAAACAGCACATATTTCTAGGAAGTCGTGTAACTTGGAGCCTTATTTACATGCTCATTTATTTACATAAGACAATAGGGTGGTGCAGCTGTTAAATTAACATCAAAAATACCTATATAGGCTACATCTCTTCAATGTTAAAATAATTAATAGTTTAAAAAACACTAGAAAAACACGCTTTTAACCTAATCGTGGTCAAAGTTCATTACAGACTTTTCTAACAAATCCAAACACAGCTATGATACGATGTTCCATCATGAAGTTCCAGTCATATCTTCCGGCTCCATCATCAGATCAGTTCGACAGTACCATATTATTGTATTGTCATCAGAACTACATACAGCTGCCATTTTCATGACGCTACGATTCTTGGAAGATGGTTAAATAAATAAATATTAGGGGACAATCTTACACAAATCGACCCAGTCCCATAGTAAGCTCAATAAGGCTTGTGTTATGGGTCCTAGGCAAAGATATATTTAATAGATAGAAAATACTTAAATACATAGAAAACATCTAAGACTCAGAAACAAATATTCATGCTCATCACACAAATATTTGTCCTTACCGGGATTCGAACCCAGGACCTTCAGCTTCGTAGGCAGCGTCACTAACCACTAGGCTAACCGGTCTTCAAAACCGGTTAAATTAGTTACCTTAGATTCCATTACATAGTTAGCGTGTTAAAAACAGGGAGTAAGTACAGTCGCCATCAGAACACGTCTCTAATGCCTCGACAATAGAGACGTGTTCAGATATTTGTGAGCACTTTGGCTACTCCGATATATCTGATGGCGACTCTACGTAGTTTGTACAGAGTTACAATATAAACGAGTTCTACGTGGTTTTATTTGCCATTTTGAGCCAGCAAAAAAAAATAATGTATCTCAAAGTGAGTCAAAATCAGCATACTTTATATGAAATTAATTTACTCCCTAGGACCTCAGGAAAACACTGTTACTTGGAGGGTAAGACAAGATGTAGGCCAATTAAAAGGTGGACTGGAATGTGTGAGGGTGAGAGATGATATGAACATGAAGAGGATGAAAGAGAGGTGTGGAAGAAAAAAAATGCTGTGCCAACCCCAAGTAAATGGAATAAGGGCAAGGGCAATTGATAATTAAAAACTGAGAATTCAGAAAGATTATTATTTGACGACCGGTTAGCCTAGTGGGTAGTGACGCTGCCTACGAAGCTGAAGGTCCTGGGTTCGAATCCCGGTAAGGGCAAATATTTGTGTGATGAGCATGAATGTTTGTTTCTGAGTCATGGAAGTTTTCTATGTATTTAAGTATTTATATCCATTATACATAATGGATATAAATATGTATATATCGTCGTCTAGTACCCATAACACAAGCCTTACTGAGCTTACTATGGGACTAGGTCGATTTGTGTAAGATTGTCCCCTAATATTTATTTATTTATTTCTTTTATTTATTATTTATCTTTGGCCATTTTTCCATGACGAATAAAGCTTTTAACCAATAGACAACTCTTACAATCCAGTTGTAATGTAAAAAAAGTTGCTAATTAAAGTGCGTCGATGGAAATAGCTTCATGTCCTCGAAACACCTAGTTAGTAAGTAAACATAGATTTTTTGTGGCTAACTATAGATTAAGATTTTATTGTATACTAGCGACCCGCCCCGGCTTCGCACGGGTACTATATTATACATATAAACCTTCCTCTTGAATCACTCTATCTATTCAAAAAATGCGGCCAAGTGCTTGTCGGACCACGCACAACAAGGGTTCCGTGCCTATTAAAAAGGTCGTATCGTTACTGTAATCTTATGGCACTTACGTCCTTTTCTTTAAGGAAGGCATTTTTTTAGAAATATCTGAAAAACCTTTGAACCGATCTTGTTCAAAACAATTTTCGCTGAAAGAATTTAATAAGCCCTATAAGCATGATTTTTTTCATATTTTTAAAATACACAATTCAAAAATTAGAGGAAGGAATTTGAATTAAGCTTTACAAAATTCATGTTTGTCCACTTTTCCCCTAGGGAAGAAAGTAAGCTGCAAGCTCATCATCATCCTCCTAGCGTTATTCCCGGTAATGCCCCTAAAGGAGCCCGGGGTCCGCTTTGACACCTGATCCCAAGATTTGGCATAGGCACTAGTTTTACGAAAGCGACTGCCATCTGACCTTTCAAACCAAAGGGAAAACTAGACCTTATTGGGATAAGATCGGTTCCCTCATGATGTTTTCCTTCACCGACAAGCTAACGGTAAATATTCCGTACATAAGTTCTGAAAAACTAATTGGTACGAGCCGGAATTCGAACCCACGACCGCCGCTTGACAGCCGCATGCCTGAACCACTAGGCTACCGTAGCTCTAAGTAAGCTGCAAGCTATAGTAAAATAAATAATTATTTTATTGCCGATTTTTCCTCTGAATTCCAATTCCAATTGATAAACCATTGTAAAAATTTGTTGTAACATTTCATAAAGTGATTGTGCATTAGATTGCTTTGTGTAGAACATAATTTGAATTTCTAGTTAGAAATGACAATAGGCAGACAAAGCCCAAAGCAGACAA
The DNA here is from genome assembly GCA_947578815.1 of Epinotia ramella. NCBI lineage: Eukaryota > Metazoa > Arthropoda > Insecta > Lepidoptera > Tortricidae > Epinotia > Epinotia ramella. The sequence continues at coordinate 4,407,149 of OX388221.1, forward strand.
TGAGTCATTTCTGTTAACTGCGACCGGTTAGTCTAGTGGGTAGTCCCGCTGCCTACGAAGCTGAAGGTCCTGGGTTCAAATCCCGGTAAGAGCAAATATTTGTGTGCTGAGCATGAATATTTGTTTCTGAGTCATGGATGTTTTCTATGTATTTAAGTATTTCTATCTATTAAATATATCGTCGTCTAGTACCCATAACACAAGCCTTATTGAGCTTACTATGGGACTAGGTCGATTTGTGTAAGATTGTCCCCTAATATTTATTTATTATTTATTTATAACTGTGTCTGTATTTTTGTGTGAACGTCTATACCATTGCGATTTGATGACCGGTCTAGCCTAATGGGTAGTGACCTGCCTTTAAAGCGAAAGGCCTTGGGTTTGAATCCCGATAAGGGTGAATATATGGGTAGTGACCCTGCCTTTAAAGTGAATGGCCTTGGGTTTGAATCCCGATAAGTGTATATTTGTTTCTCTTGGACACTGTATGTATTTGTATCCATCTTTGTCCGGTACCCGACACACAAGCCTTATTGAGGTTACTATGAGGCTTGTTCGATTTTTGTAAGATTGTCCCCTAATATGCATTTACTGCCATTCTCTTTATACAATCCAAGGTAGCGATTGATATTACCCCACAGTAAGGATCTCAAGCCCCCCAAAAATCTCAGTTCTTCCAAACCCTATTTCACCAACATTGTCACCTGACAATGACAATAATTAACCATCCATTGCTTGTTCTAGAAGTTAAGGTGGTCGCTAGGTTACTTGTGGAACCAGCAATGTACGGAGAATTGTCTTTGTCAGGTGACAATTGTCAAGTTGGTGAAATAGGGGCCAGGACATGCTTTACATTATACTAAAATCTAAGCTCACTGGTGTCAAGCCCCCCTAACCCCACTTAAACCGGGTTCAGCCTCCAAACCATAATCCTGGATTTTTTGCTACTTAATAACACGTAATAACAAGTAAATAAAGTAAGCAAGTAATAACTATCTATTGGGTTGACAAATGGCCGGTTCCAATAATCAATCCACGGATAGTTTTCCTTACTGGCAGTTACATTTTGACAGACTACCCATAGAAAATGTGTCAAAATGTAACTGTTGGTAAGAAAAACTATAGGTGGATTGATTATTGGAACCGGATATAAATGATAGATTTTCTTTTGCTTGTAAGGATAGTTTACACAATACTGATAACAGGAAAATGTCTGTAAGTGTACAATAGAAGCTAATAGCCTTTTTCATAAACATTCATCTAAACTTTTTTAGCTAATGCCTGTACAAATTGTTTAACTTCTTCTGTCTCTTCCATTTTTATTTGCGTGAAGAGGACTGTTATGCCGGCTGTACACATTGAGCCAACGTTGGCGCGTGAGCAGAAGGCAGCTATGTAAACGAAAGAGATCGAGTTATAGCCCTCTCCCTCTAACGCATAGCTGCCTTCTGCTCACGCACCAACGTTGGCCCAGTGTGTACAGCAGGCTTTATATATGGACAATGTGGGTAGTTTTGACATTTATGTATAAAGTGACGTGGATGAAGAAAACCAGTCTGTCATCGCGATCCAGGCTAGCACATGTGCCAGGACCCCTAAACCGTGAGTTATAATAAGGACAAAACATATTCTAGCTAACGGAGGCATGTTAAGTTTTATGAATAAGAACAATAAATATGGCCGATTACACGCTTTACTACAGTTTTATACTCGTCGCCACTGTTATACACCGATATAATTGCCGAAATTCGGGAGAACACGTGTTCATACGCACCTGACATAACTAGACTGGTTTGCGGTAGGACTACCCTCATTTTTTATTTTTTGTAGTATATTGACTACAGGTTAAGAATTAAATAATATTTGTATCGGGTGACAACTGTTACCTTCATGATTTGAAGGGACAATTTATTGTTGGATAGTGGTAACTATCAAACGCTTAACCTAGAGTATGCCAATGTCAAAAAAATTCAATCAAATCATAACCTTGTAGTTTAAGATGTAAGTTCAAACCGTTATGGACGGATCCGGAACAAGGCATACGAAAGGTTAATGTGTGCTAATCATCAGCGAGGCTAGCACAACTGATGCCGCGCCGCGACGCAAGTCGAGAAAGATCTACCCATTTGCTTGGTGCAAGTGAGACAGGAGACGCTCAGTCCCGCGCGAAGCGAATAAGCAGTAAGTTGTGCTAGACGTACTGTACATACTTGCTCTAAAATCATAGTCATTATATTCTTATTGTGATACTAAATTTACAAAGACCTGAAAGTGTTGTTGCATCTATAGCCCTTGAGGACTATGATCATGCAAGTTTATAACATTGGACTGTACATTTTAAACAAATGTCATTAATATTAATTTTGCACTTATTCGATTTCTCGCTAGTAAAGGGATGGTTGGAAATTTGCCTACAGGATGCTGAATATGTTCACTTTAAATTCCCACTTGACCTAAGTACACTCAATTGGATCAGTCATGACATCATTTTGGCGTTACAATAGCCTGTTTACCGCTAATCTGCGACCGTAACAGCTGTAAACCATGAACATCACCTTAAATCAACAATTAATTCAATTCAATTGTGTCTAAAAGGAAAACTTCCATAAATACGTCAAAGATGAAGCATCGGCTGAATCGTGGCCTTCGCAGGCTGAAAGGAAGACGAGAAGCCAAAGAATATAATTGGATAATCCCCCAGTCACTTTCTATTGTAAATCTACATGTTTTGAGCGAAGTAATGACAAGCGAAATGGGTCATCGAACTGTCGTCGCGTTTCACGTATTTGCCAATTTGTGCCACTTACTTGACTTTCCCGCCGCAGTACTGGCACTCTGGACCCTGCCAGCCCTCGTCACACACACAGGTTTCGTTGATACACTTGCCATTTAAACAGTTATGGTTACTACACCGAGCGAGAACATCGTTGCAAAACAATAACACTATGAGCACTGAACACAGGAACGGTGAGAACCAGGAGAATTTTCGTCTGTATTTAGATTTGAACAGGAATAAGAACATTTGTAGCGACTCTACCATTTTGATGTAAGCATTTTCAACGAGTTTTGTTAGCGCGGACGTGAAACGACCCCAAGTCGTGTAGTTTTCGTACGGTACTAAGCTTGGGGTTGTCATGCGCGAATTCTGCATACCCCTATGTCGTTTCTGTCAATTGGTTGTCAAATTCGAAAACAATTACTAGAAAACACGTGAAATTAATGAAATCAACTTTAATAAAACAGTTTTACTAGGTGATAAACAGATAAGAAACAGAACATACGGTAAAAATTACTATAATAAACTTAATATTCAACCGCCAGTGCTAAAATGTAAAGAATTGATAGAAAATTAAAAAAGAAGAAGGGTGAAATTAAACTTAGTGACGAGCTTGTAGTTTTGTCTAATTTGGGAACAAATGCTAAGTAAAATACTTTCTAATATTGTACTTTTTGGTTTCCTAGGCTCTGAGGTATTTATTTTATGGTGGCAATACTAAAGTTGACATTTCAGTGCTGCTAGTCAAATAACATTAAACATTTTATTCATGAGAGCTTCATTGAAAAAGATTTGCAAATAAAAACGTAATAATAATATAATAATAATTAATCTTGTCACAAACAATCAAAGTCGAAATCATTTATTCAAAATAAATTCTTAAATCTAGTAATTCTTATTCTTCTTCGCCCGTGTGGTGTCGGGTTAGAATAGCACCACCCCCTTTCTTCCTGCACGTCTAGCACACGACAGCCGCGACATACTCTCGATTTTTATCGCACTATACCTCTTGTTCTAAGTGGTCTAATAAGTGAGAGACGGACAGTGCGAGAAAAATCGAGAGAGCTCGCGCGCCGTCGCGTGCTAGCCGTGCTGTGGGTGTCGTAAGAGTCGACTAAGGGAGCAGGGTTGAAGTGTGTTGTGGGCGATGGGCTAGCAACCTGTCACTGCGATATCACATTTTTGTCGAGCTTTTATATTTTATACCTACGTTTATGCTAAAAGTGGTACTGGAACACAAGTTTCATGTGCTCTACTGCCTACCCCCTTTAGGGATAAAGGCGTGAATGTATGTATGTATGTATGTAAATTCCTAAAGAACACTTGCAGTGAGTGTCGCCATTTATCTGAAAAATAGTCCCTGATGCCATATTGCTGTATGGCAACACTGAATCGGTAGTAAAACATGGAGTAAAGAGTGAATGGCAAGCCTTATACTGGCAACGTCCCTAATCACGATAGCTTTTGTCTCTTTCTCTAAAGCTTCAAAATGAACGAGACAGAGTACATGACGTTTAAAAATATCCCGCGGGAAAGAATTTGTCAATGTGAAAGAAATGTGAAGTGTCAAAATAAAATATAATATTTCTAGTATTATAAACAGAAAACTCCCGTCTCCCGTGCCGTGAGCAAAGAATATAATACTTACTCACATTACTCACTGTCGTGAGATTCTCGTGCTTTCTAACAATAGCTTTTAAAACAGGAGAGTTATTGAATGCGTTGCTGTAAACGGAATCGGAATCGAAATAAATGGAGACAGCCCAAAAACGATAGTACTTTGCTTCATTTCGATGATTTCGATCAGTCTGAATCGAGGAACTTAGAGAACAGAATATGGTCCATTAGAATAATAATCTCCATGAAGAGCTGCTGGATTTTCGCCGAATACGAACACACATGGAACAGACATGGAAACATGCTAGAAGGTAATGTGAGTTATTAATTGTTAGTTCCTAGATGGTTCCTAGGAAGAAAAAGTTCATCAATCACTTTAATCTAAAATATTGTCGTAATTAAGTACTATGTTTGGAAAAATCATAAACAATGCATAATCAGCGAGTAAGTATCCTTCAAAAACTATGTCAACCAGTATATTACACTCTTATCTATGATGTCAACCTTCTACAACTAATTTACCTCAAACAGTTATTATATTTGGACAGCAGTTTATTCATTGTATTTGACAAGATTTCTAACAATACTCAATTCATTCCAGGGACTGGCTGTGGAGTCAAAAGTCAAGAATATAGTGCCACGGTGGAAGCAGACATTATGGACACCAAAAACTGTATCTTATGAGGCTAATCACTAATGTATTATTTAAAGACGATCCAGTAAGTTAACGTCAAACGAGAACAGTTCAAACAGCTATTATAAGATGGCGCTGCACGCAAACTTCAGAAAGCCATATAGGGTCACCTAGATGTCACTAGTAGTCACATTTTAAACATCATTGGTTATTGCCGATATTAGATCCGTTTTAGACATTTTGCTTATTTATTCCTAATAAAGCGGGGTTTAAAGAGTAGTATATAATAAAGAGTAGTGCCTTAAATCGGCACGGCGTGAGGGTGGATATTACGATGTTAGAAATGTTTCCATATTTTTTTATGCAAGTATTAAAACGCCATACCTACTTATTGCATGGTTGTATGCATTTGTTTATTTTCATTAAAAAAAAAACACGTGGGAAATATTGTCCTGCAAACAGATATGGATATCTGGTTTTCAGTTAATTAAACTTTTATCATTCTCCAATTAGGCCAGATGACTCGCACAGAGCACCGTAAAATGCGGTTGGGAAATATACTCCTTCTATCCAGTTAAGAGTTATTCCAATTTATTTTAATTTGGCAATAATGTCAACGTTAGGATGAATATGATACGAGCCATTATTATTTCTCGAGTTATCAAAGCCGCCTACAAATGTTTCCCCGCGTAAACAAGTCATTATTCTCGGTCAGCAAAGACAATGTTCTAAGAAAAATAACTCCCTTGCGATTGAGACGCTAGATGTTTTTCTGAGCCATTTTTACGTTGATGATTTTTCGCTCCACCCAACACTTTCTATGAGAAGACTAAGTAAGTATTATTAAAAAGCTGGATGATGATTGTAAATAAAGCCTGTAGGTATAATAGGTACTCACGTAACTTATGTTGGCAACAACTTAACAAATATGGATGAAAATCTGAAATAAATGACTATTTAATTTAATTAATTTATGTACGTTTACATCTTGACTGCTTGTAATTACGTAAGAGCAAACCTTCACAGCTTTGACAAGACCCACGCCCACAGTAGGAGCACTCGTAGGCGAAATCTTTTGATAACTCCCAGATGCAGACTCGCTAAATCTAGGAAGTCACTTGGTGTCATTGGGGCCAAGTTATACAATTCGCTCCCACAAGACATATCTGAATTGGATAACGATAGATTATTTAAAAATAAACTGAAAACGCTTTTAATTGACCGGGCATATTATAGCATCGATGAGTTTGTCGGATAGCGTTGACTGACAAAAGACAAAATGAAAAATATGACTACTAGAATAAGTATGTACCATGAAAAATATCGCATGATTATATATTTTTTTGACATTAACATTATTTTAGAAACAAAATGTAAATCATTATTATTTAAGTTGACATGTATAAAATGTATAATATTAAAATATTGGCAACAGCAAACTCTCCTCAATAGGTCATCATCATCATATCAGCCGAAAGACGTCCACTGCTGGACATAGGCCTCCCCCAAAGAGCGCCAAAGTGACCGGTCCTGCGCGATCCGCATCCAGCGGACTCCCGCTACCTTTACCAGGTCATCAGTCCACCTACGGATGCGGGGCCTACCCACGCTGCGCCTTCCGGTATGTGGTCGCCACTCGAGAACCTTTCCACCCCAATGGCCATCGGTTCTACGTGCAATGTGTACTCAATAGGTACCTATCTACCTACTCAACTTTCATACACTTCCGTCGAAACACTATTCCTGAACCTTATGCTTGTAGGTGGTTTACATTCGACAGTCATAATTATCTTCCAAAATACATGTCAAACTTTGCTATACATCCGCCATATGCTGTACTTATATTCAGAAATTCTCACCTCATCGGCTCCCTGGGTTAATATTAACAACTGGTTACACTGGTTAACCCTGAGGAACGGCGTTGTTAATAAGCCCAGAAGACCGCATAACCTCAAGCCCAGGTGACCCAGTCCCGAAAAACAAAAGATGACAGTTCTCGTCAACCAAATGTCCCATTTGGCGCGCGACACACAGGCGTTCCGTTTGACTGATATTTAAATACTTAAATGGGGTTTTACTTAACTGAATCACAAAAAAAAATCTGTCCGAATCTTCATTTGTTTCCGCTACAGAGCAAAAAAAACGCTTCCACGCGCTATTACAGCGTAACACACGTAGCGTTTGAGGTCGCGGGAGTCCGCTGGATGCGGGTAGCGCAGGACCGGTCACTTTCGCACTCTTTGGGGAAGGCCTAGTGGACGTCTCTCGGCTGATATGATGATGATGACACGTAGCATTGCTTTGCGTGGCGTCGAATGGGAGATCAAGTGGTACTTACTTTGTACAGTTGCCCTCTGACGAAAGTACCCCACCTCCTAATTAGAGACTTCTTTGCAGAGGGGGTCACTTTTCTCAATGGCCCGGTCGCAAGCGTCTGATCTGAGACCTCTGAACTTGCATATTTAAGCAACAAATTGAAAATACACGAACGAAGTTGACGCGGTTCTGACTACGTGTCGGACGGACTTGCCGACCGTGTGTCCCGCTGTTAGCAGTTGGAATCGACAAGTAATGTGACCGCAAATTGTAGGTTTCCGGGGCTCTTACAACAGTTAGGTACATGATGTCTATAAATGGATGACAGCTGCTACTGATTCTAATAGGTTTTTTTTTAATGCCCATACCTATAGGCGCATGGTGCATCCCACGTGCGAGCATAGCAGCCTGCCATGCAGTCCGTCGCTTGATTTCGGCTCGTCAGCACGGCTGTTACAGGACGGTCCGCGAGCTGTGTCGCGGCGACATAGTATATCCGTCTCTTTCTAATTAGAACGCTTATAAAGAGACGGCTAGTCTATGTCGCCACGATACAGCGGATAGTGCGAGAGAGCTCGCGCCGTCTTGTGGTAGCCGTGCTGTTGCCGGCTGCAAGGAGTCCGACAAAGCTCGCCCGTGGGGATGCACCGCATGCCTTTTGACCCGATTCACGAAGGAATTTTACGGGCCTAAATTGGCAACACATGTCAAAGTTAAAGGCCAGTCGTTATTGGTCAAGCGGCTCTGCTTTGCCTATTTCTCTCTCTTTAACTTTAAGAGTAGCACTCTTGTCGGTGGAGCAATCGCTACCCGTTTCTGTCCCCTGCCATGTTTTACTTCCTGATATGACCCGACCTTAACTTTCTCCTTTATTTGTTCGAAAGAGTTTCTTCTTCGCCTTCCTCTGCCTCTGGTTCCTTCAATCTTTCCTTCTTTATTATAATAATATTTATTGTTAGGATAAGCAGCGCTCCTCCTCTCAGAATGTTACATGCAAAAGTCGTGCATTAGCAGATGTTCTATCAATACTCCTCTTGGTTGCCTATTTAGAGTTGTATTGTAACTTTTAACTTCGTCAAGCGGGCCAGCACTAGTAGGATCGCAGAAGCAATTTCTAAGGCAGTTTTCATGGGCTAGTGTTGCGAGCGGCGCCAGCGCCGCCTATCGGAACACGCGCACACGTTTTAAGGCGCCGTAGGTTCATGGTCTTCTCTCCCTCTCACTGAGCATAAGCGTGAGCGAGATGGAAGTGCGTGCTCGGAAGCGCGGATATCTTGTTTTTTAATTTTAATTTTTGGCCGTTGAAATAAATAAAAATGTATTCACTGATTTCCCTCGAACATGATATTGCCGATTTTTAAAATCAATTTTAATACTTATAGCTTCTGTGCATAATTTGTTACGAATATTTTAAGTGTATTTTTGTGTATTTTAGGCCTATGTTCGTATTTTTTTCTATAGAGCGAAATTTGCTTAATCATGTTTTGAATCACTGATCTCGGACTATTCGTGTTTTTTTGAAACCATATTACAACAGACGCATTATATTGTTTCAAAAACCCTGTTCGCTTAACTTCGCTGAACCTACGGCGCCTAAATATGTACCTGACATCCTGCATCTCTCTCTATCTCAGCTTCAAAGAGGTAGAGCGCAGCGGACTGTCTAGTTTGCAGAAGAACCTCCACTTTACAGAAGACCACAGCCCAGCCATAACATAACACCATGGCTTCAATAAATTTATACATCTTGTTAACCCCGAATACCTATACTAAATCTTGTTTTGGAGACAATTCCTATATAATTTTCATCTTGTAACATCTTTCAAATGTGAACGTTTTACATCTGGCCGTATTTTTTGTATTGCCGGTGCCACTTGGGCCCAAGGTCGCGGTTTTAAAAAGAAAACTGGTTAAAAACAGCCCGTGTTCCGACAAACATAACTTTGCTGCCACACACCTTCATACCCAAGTACTGATTGTACCTTAATTCTTCGACAATGTCTCGACGAAAAACGATTCGACGGAAAAGTTAAGTTTGTTTCTGAACTGGTTTGAGGCTGTATTTCGGTTGTGTTTGTGGCTATTTTCGTAAGGGAATAAAAGTAATGTGGGATCGTTGAACTGTATTTTTTTATCTGTATTATCTCTGTAAAAGTATATCCTGTATAGTTAATTGCATGTCTTTTTATATCACGACAGTAGCAAACAAGCATAAAGCCCGCCGGATAATAAGGAGGCGCCGTAGCCTATGGATACTGGCGACTCCAGACAAGTCACAAGAGGTGGTCGCCCCTTTAATAATGGTGGCATTTATTTTATTCGACTTAAACTTGTTTTTATGGTGCAGTAAAGTTTAAGTAAATATATACAATACCTAACCAATCCTTCCAAAAAACTCAAGTGGGCAGGGCATTAAAGACCTAATACCACCACAAAAATACACTAAATCAAAACGGCGATATCCGATTGGCCAGCAAAAAACTACCTGGCATCCTAAACACCCATTGCTTGATCGTAAAAAAAGATGTTGAATGTAAAAATATGTTACCAGTATTGTTGTCGCTAGCGTCTAAGGAAAATGTTCGGTTAGTAGGCGCTAAAATTAGTTCCAATTTTGGCCACACGATCAAGATAACTTTGTGGCGGCAAAGACGTAAGCGCACACTAGGGTTACCAGTCGTGATTTTTTTTAAATCGAACTAAGGATACAAGATTTGCGTGAACCAGTAGCTAACAGTTCAGAAAGAATTAACATAAAGGTACCTACGTTGTTTTGTAATAGAAACGGCATTTTCTTACCCTTAGTTGCGTTAAGGTAGGGTCATTTCGCCGGTTAGCAACCACCTAATTGAATGTGCCGGTGGGCGACCACTTAAGCTGAGTTGATGAACTGTAAGGCTATTTTCTCGTTTTTTTAGTAGATTTCTAGTCTAAAACAACAAAAAAATGCACGTACAAGTAATTGTCTCAATAGTATGTGTAGAATTGATGTTATCTTCAATAGAAAAAACCTTCGCCATCAGGTGGTCGCTAACCGAAGGTGGTCGCGTAACCAGCGAAATGACCCTACTACATGCTCTTTAGTAGCACGAAAGCATGCTAGTTTCGAGCAAATAGCATGTGTAAATGTAAAGTTGCTAGTTAAGTAGCATGCTGTTTGCATTCCTATATAAGGTGCTAACAAATTAGGTACCAATACTTGTAGAGCTGATAATACTCGTCTCTAGGAGTAGAGTTAAGTATGAAACATTTAAAAGTGTGTACCACTTTTTGGAGATAATTAGGGATACAACGTTAGTGCGTAAAAACACCCTGTTAATGAGATAGTCAACAATCAATCATTGACGTATGTCACAAACGACGATGTTCACTTGACAGATAGTGTTTAAACATCTCGTCAGTTAAATGCACAGGCTGATTATGTTTGGTCGAAATTTTAATTTATTTATTTTGTACCGGAAATTAAAACAAAAATATCATATGAAAAGTTTTCTTAATTTCTAATTAAAGTCAATGGTTTTGATGTAATGTAACACCTCTTAAAATATTGGTACTTAATTTGTTAGCACCTTATATAATAACTGTGTACCAGTACCTTTAAGACATTTGTTTTGTTAACGCAGATCGAATGCATTTATCTACGCATCTGCCCGGACCAGGGGAAGGCCCAGAGGTATGTGGCACTCGCCCTTGTGAGGGAATATCCACTGAACCACTCTGTGGCGTCAACCCTCACTGCCGAGGGGGGGGCATCATGGGATCGCTATATTCTACCATGATGCCCCCAGCTGCCTCATGAGCACCCCCACATCAAATGGAGTGAAGGGTTGGCAACGCTTCAACTCTTCTCCAAGAGATTTAAGGTGTTGTATGGGTCCCCTACCCATTTGCCCTATTAGTATTAGAGGATCTGGCGGTTAGCAGCGGCAGAGGAAAATCGTAGTCCCATAAGGCTTGTGTTATGGGTACTAGACGACGCACGGTGGGCTGGATGGCTCGAAAAGAGGACATTCGCACTTTTTTCAGAAAATCATTTTTTGAAAAATGCTATCCAATAGAAAATTATATGAGGAACAATAAATGTGGTATACATTTTTGCGAAATAAGGCATATTGACAGCAGAAAAAAATAAAGTCTGTTGTTTTTGTATGGGACCCAAAAATAGGTATCTTGTTTCTCAGAAACTATTAGAGGTCACGTCTTCTACCTTTCAAGACTTTGTTTTTCTACTTTTATAGAGTAAGAAACGATAAGCAGATTTTCTATTCAGGTGCTGTTTTTTTTTTTAGTCCAGTAAAAGTTAACACATTTTAGATTTTTCGTTTATATCTTTTTTGGGATGCCACAATATTTTTTGATAGTTTAATTCTATAATATTAATAACAAGTTACAGATGCGACGATTTTTGACATTTTTTTTTGGGAAACAGTTGATTTTGGTTCAAATTTGTTGTTAGTTATTTACAACTCAATCATTTTATGGAAGACGAAATAGTGAGTATTCTTTTATCTTGAAACAATTATTATTCGCAAAAACAAAATGAATCATAAAATGTTAATTATATTTTACAATATGGTCAAATAAGACTCATTTAAAATAACGATTTAACTAATAGGCCACCACTTAATTAAAATAAACGTTACATATATTATGTGTTATTATCATTTTTACTTTTAACTATCGAAATATAATGTAAAAACCCAAAAAAGACATAAATGAAAAAATCTAAAATGTGTTAACTTTTACTCTGGACTAAAAAAAAAAAACAGCACCTGAATAGAAAATCTGCTTATCGTTTTTTACTCTATAAAAGTAGAAAAACAAAGTCTTGAAAGGTAGAAGACGGGACCTCTAATAGTTTCTGAGAAACAAGATACCTATTTTTGGGTCCCATACAAAAAAAACAGACTTTATTTTTTTCTGCTGTCAATATGCCTTATTTCGCAAAAATGTATACCACATTTATTGTTCCTCATATAATTCTCTATTGGATAGCATTTTTAAAAAAATGATTTTCTGAAAAAAGTGCGAATGTCCTCTTTTCGAGCCATCCAGCCCACCGTGCGACGATATATTTAATAGATATAAATAGGTTGTACCTACATACACCGAAAAACATCCAAGACTCAGAAACAAATATTCATGCTCATCACACAAATACCTTACCGGGATTCGAACCCAGGAGCTTCAGCTTCGTAGGCAGCACACACTAGGCTAAACGGTCGTCAAAACCATCAAATGATGTGACAAATGACAAAACGCTTAGACGTTATGACCACAATTTCCGATGCGTCAGCAAAAAAAACCTCTGATATCTCAGTACAGGTCGATTCACGAGAGCTGGCGCGGAAAATATATAAAACTGCCATTAATTTCATAGACATTACGCTTCAGCTCTTGTGAATCGACCTGTACCTATATTATCTGACATGGTCATTAAAAATCCAAAATGATCCCGGCGCGTGGTAACCCTACACGCCGAGCGGGCCCGAAATCAGCCGAAAACAGCCGAAGCCGCCAAAAGAGTAGCCATGACCTTACCCACTCGCTCTTGACTTGTGCTTGATGCTTGTCTGCGTGTGAGTGTGCAATTCGGTCACTTTGCCTGGTCGTTTTTTTTTATGTCGGCAAAGAGTAGGTATATCGGTAGAGCGGCAAAGCCAAATTAGAGTCAAATTAGAGAGATTAGTAACAATCTAAAGTTGTATAGTGTAAATAATTTGCAATCAAAATAACAATGAGATAATGGCCCAGTAATTAGTAACTACTTATTAGGTTCTCAGTGTTTCATTTTCATTAGTGACAGAGGTTATCTAGGTTTTGATAATATCATCTATTTTATAATCAATTAATCACTATTTATATTTATAGAGCACGATTTTTAAAGAACCATAGCGATAGCACTCGGTTACGGCTTTGTCATTGCAAAAAATTTCGTAAGTCATTGAAAAGTACAATTCCATTTTGTTTATTTCATACCGTCTCTTTTTTGTTCCATTTTACTTTAATTCCATTCTTTTTTATTGAATTCCCATTCCATTTTCATTTAAGTTCCTTTTAATTTTTATTCCATTCCCATTGTAGGTACATATTCCTTTCCGATTTCATTATTTTTAAAAATAATACGTTGTAAATAATATTTCGCCACATAATATTGCAACTTTATTAAAATAAACTTTAAAACTTAGTACTAAACACAACAGTAAGAAAATATAAACTTAGGCAATAAAAGAAAACGATAATAAGATTATACATAAAAAACTTGGCCCAGATCAGCGACAGGCGGTAGGGTGCCCAGGAGGCTGGCGGCATTGCCACGTTGTATAGCAATGCTAATACATTGGGCTAGGTAATGAACCAGCCTTGTCCAATAAGCCCACAGGATTGTAGTGCCCCGAAATTGTCTCCCCGGTCGTGCCCGCGCAAACGGGACAGTCGCGAGGGTCAAAGTAGAATGCGTCAAGCGAACCTTTGGCCCTCCTTGGCAGCGACATAGTTGGACAATCGTTGGGGGTTTAGTGGGTAGTCAGGGCCTTCTGTCCGGGAGTCCCACACACCCGTCTGGTCCCCCTGACCGGGCGGACGGTGCGTCAAGCATTACCCCAAAGTAAAAAAAATAAAAAAAGGTATGAGCCAGCCTTCTGGTCACCAGAAGCGTCGACGAGGCGCTTAGAAAATGATTTTACAAATAAATGCATAGACATATTATTTCTGTTTAATTTCAACTCCTTTCATTTTCCTTCCAACCCAACCTGTCGCTTCTGCGCACACGCTCTGCGCGCAATTGGGATACTTTTTGTCGAATGCACACCACGCTGTGCGCATGTGTGCGTGTTTTTCGCGCTTTGGGCGATGCACTCCGGCGCACAATGCCACTGACCTTGGCCAATGCAGCTGCGTGCTTTTGTCGACGAATTTGATTTTTGACTGAATTTCATATTTTTTTTACAAAATTTTACGGCTTTAGTTTAGTTATAAGTACCTAAACCACATATTAATTAATTACATATTTTGTGTCATGTCATGTGTCATTGTAGTGTACACTGGATGAATACTTTTGTCACATGTGTTTATTTCGGTATTATAAGTTGGGGAATGACATGAATTCAGCAATGTAGGACACGTAATCAAAATTATTAAAATAATATGTACTACACTCAGGGGTATATATATACGTAGGTGCATAAAAAAGGACATAAATCTTACTAAATCGACCTAGCCCCATACAAATACTCTTTATTGCACACCTCAAAACATGAATCAAATAGACATAACAACTTAAAAATAGAGGTTAACAACAGGCGGTCTAATCGCTAAAGAGCGATCTCTTCCAGGCAACATTTCCATAGTTCCATAGTATGCTCAATAAAACTTGGGTTATGGATACTAGACGACGATATATTTCAAAGATATAAATACTTAAATACATAGAAAACATCCAAGACGCAGAAACAAATATTCATACACAAATACATTTGCCCTTACCGGGATTCGAACCCAGGACCTTCAGCTTCGTAGGCAGCGTCACTACCCACTTAGGCTAACTGGTCGTCAGAATAAAACATAAATATCTGTACACAACTTTATGACATTGACAATGGAGTACTGTAAAGATATTTATGCCCTTACTTGTGTGTGTGTGTGTATATTACTATCCCTGACTCACCCCTGACCAATTCACCAATCTATTTTACACAAGTCCTACTTCCTTCCCTAGAATGTTATATAAAAAAAATACTAATTAAGTCAAAGTGCGTGACATTGTTCGGTAATGCCGTCAATTTTTTTTTTACCAATGCCTGTTGTGTGACGTGTTTGGTACATTTGTGATACTTTTGTTTTATCCATAATTTTTTATCCATAACACAGCCTTTTTGTTACACGCAATAAAAATGTAACACAAGAGCCGATATCGGTTAAAAAAAACATTAATTTTCACTGTCTTAACCTGCTGTTAATCCGCATTATGCCGGGGTCCCACGGCCTGATTTCTCACAAGTTAAACCGACAGGCTATGGGAACCGTCGCATCCGATGAGGCCTGCGGTGGCCTGTCTTAGCCCGTCCTATCCATCGGGAGTCGGTAAGTTCAAAGGCGCGGTGCGACGGTGCCTGTTGGGGCTTGTGGGCACGAGCGATTGACGGGCGTGGCACGATCCAGCCTGGCCTGTGATAACACAGGCCGTGGGACCCCGCCATTAGAAGTTTTACTCGAGGGTTTACTATGACTATTTGAAGAGTTTCACCACCTGGTTCCATCATCAGACCAAGTTCATACCAATGAATGTATTTCCCATTATAGGTTTCAAATACGAGTTAATATTTCAAATCGATACGACTATAGTGAAAATGCCCTTACATCAAATATTTGACAGCTGCCCAGTACCTACAATTTAAGTCATCATATGTCATCATTGACGTTTAATGTACCGGGATGAGGGCAGTCAAATATCGGATAACGGAAGTACGGTGCGAGACAGACGAGTTGAAAACTTGTATAAGATATATACCTACATATAATTATACTTTAGGGAACTGATTGAAAAATTCTTTGACCCGCACGATGAGGAACGGCTTTTGATAGCTCCGTTGTTCAGAGCGACCGGCCAAGTCTGCCGATAAGTCGCTGGTTCAAATCCACCTCGACACAATTACATTTTCGACTCTTCCCTTGTTTCTGTTTCCGTAAATCCCTTTCCTCAGACGATTCTATTTAATTTAGACCTTAAGTAAGTATATCAAGTTTTTAAGGGTCGCTATTAGGACGCTTGACTCTCCATAGAAACGTAGTTTGGATGTCATTTTAAAACGTGCTAGAATAAGATTATTCTTTGTATAGGTAGTATAGGTACACAGAGCGATCCGCCATATCTAGGTCAAAATCTAGTTTCTGTTGCTAGATATTAAAAGAAGAAAATAGAGCGAATAGGACGTTTTTCATACAAAGTCTCTAATTGTTTTTTTTTCTATTATAATTTATAGCAACAGAAACGAGTTCCCTAGATATGTCCGATCCCATTGCGTATAAAAAGTTTCATGTTATTCCAGTATGCCGCTTCAAAATGAGAACCTAACTACAAATTCTTACTGCGCCGTATAAGCTGATAAGAAATAGAGGCATGTTGGCCCGCCGTGTCAGTTTTTGTTTTGCAATGTAAGCTAAACATTTTCAGCTTTTGCATTTTTTGTCCCAATAGCTAGTGAACAATTCGGGGGTCCGTCGCGTGTCTGAGGCCAATGGGCATCGTACTGAACTCAAAACGGCCTATGAGCGTTCCGAATGCGGTGAAATTCCGACATTTTGGACCAGGGCGGCAGAATCGCGTGGCACTGTAATTGTGACCAGGAATTTTTATTGCCTGGACAGCCGATAAGGGCAGCTAGTTTCAAAGTTTAAAGTTCAAGTGAGTACAGAGGTGTTTGCTTGGTTCTGGGAGCAAGAGTTGGATTGTTTTAACTGTGTAGCCCATATTGACCGAAAGATACGTATGCAACTTTCAGCTTAATTTAATATTTCGCCGAATGTTCAATAACATGGGGTAAATTATATTATCGCTAAACTGAGGGACTGGATCTAGCTTTTAATTGAACGAGCGAGCGAAGCGAACTAAGTTTTCCGTTTCAGCTTGGGCAAAAATTATTTTGTGTGTCTCGCGACTGACCAGCTGTTTTCCTATCGTACAGGTCGCATTTTTTGTGAGCAGGTTTAATAATTATATAGTTTTTTTTTTGTCGATTCATTTTCTTCAGCGCACAGACAGAGCCACTTGCTATACGTCGATATACATTCAATCATAATTCAGAATATTCTGGGCAGTAAAGGTGCTAAATATAAAGGCTAAACCTCTGCTAGGAGTTTTTTATAGGTAAAGTAGGTACCAAGTAACTAGTTTAAGAAATGCCTTTAAGTATTTTGTTAGGTACTTTTTATTACGAAATTATTAAAATATACATGATATCTAGATTACATATATAGATCACTACCACTTGGTAGGGTGCCCATAAGGCTGGCTGCGTTACCTCGCTGAATGGCAATGCCAATCAAAGAGTATTGTAATATAGAGGAGAAAGAGTGGCAACTCTATCGTCAAATGTGCATGTATGGACGGCGGTGCTGCCCCTGTACGGCTGTTGAAGAACTAATAGTGACGTCTAGATATATAGCTATATATAGGCATGTATAATAAAGCTGCAGTACTACTCTATACATACGCATCTATAGTAATGTACATTGCGGTATGAAAATATAACCAAACATTGTAAGCTTGTATCGATTTTATTGACGCTTTAAAAATGTACTTGGTATAGAGTATATCTATCGAAGAAAGTGAATACAAGACGATACAAGTGCCGAAAATAGGAAATTCGCAACGAGTGGTGATAAATTAAAACACGATCGAAGGGAGTGTTTTAAATCGACACGAGTTGCAAATTACCTATTCGCACGTGTATCGTACAACGTTTTACTGTACATATGGCTCTTTAAAGTTTCGACATATGCACGGAAAGTGCTCTTTTCCGCACTAGTGCGGGAAAGTAGCACCATATGTACTGTAAATTAATAAATGTTATTGACCCGAATTAATAAAGTCGAAAAATATAGTGTATAGTAAGTATATTTAACACTACGCGTCAATAAATCGACACAAACTTTACAACGTCTAATTAAAATTGCATACTGTATTGCCCATGCTATAGATGCGCATAAATAAATATTAACTTCTTGCTTCAACAATAACGATACCAAACTTACCACAATATACAATTAATATCCGGGCTATAAAGTCCGCATACTAAGTAATCCTTCATCGCAAATTTCTCAACGACATCAAACTATTATGTTAATTTCATGTCATTAAAACTGTAATATTCATTTAAACTATGAATATTACTTAATGAAAACTGGGTCATTTTCTTCATTGTGATTTTTTTTATTATTAGGGAAAAGAAATAAGACAAATAAAATACGTGATTTCGTTCATTTTTTTATTGACTTATGTGTATTGTGATACACTTGTGCAGCTTTTTTTACAATATCGTCTCCCTCATAATTAATCTTACCATCTAAAATCCTATTTACTGTTCTGCACCAACTGTAAATAATTATGTTGATAGTTGTATTTAATAAACAGTCTTTCAACTTATCTTTATGACTCTCACAGTTCATAAAAGAAAAATCAACAAATAAATCTATAAAAGCAATGATACGTTCTTTAATATTCTTTTTGTAACATTCACTATTGAGGAAAGCAATTGTTGTTTTTTGTATATCATGGAAACAAGCTACTAGGCAATCAGAGGGATAAGTAAGCCATTCTCGATCTTTTTCATATTCTTTGGCCCGTATGAACCTATATTTTGCATTCTTTGAATCGCCTACTAGCTTGCTCTTACATTTTTTACACCCTTTAGATACTTTTTGTAAACATTTTGTCAACGCCCATCCACAGACATAGGTTCTTTGATCATCCCCAGAATCAGCTACAGTACTTTGCATGACATCCAGAGGCTGATCGATTACTATGTCTTGGGGTTGCGAGGGAGCATTACCGGTATCTTTGTGTTTTATAAAAAAGGATAATGATTGTAAACACTTATTCGAGTCTTTTTCGCAATTGGAGTGGACTGAGTGATCACTGCTTATATTATTTAATAACAGAGTTTTAAATGCTCCCTCGAACCCCATGCAGTTGGGTGCAACATTTCGTGCACCCAAACTGCGAATGCTGCCAAAAAAGTTTTCGAGTGGGTCCTGGTTGAAATTGCGTGTCAGCATTGAATCCAAACAATATTTTTTGGACAACAATTGCCACAAGGATTTAAAACCCTCAATAGTTTTAATAAAATTATTGACCGTTGGTACATTCTTGACTAATTTTGACCCGTCACCTCTTATAACTATGAATTTAATCGATTTTAGTAATTTGATAGCCTCTTGCCAGAGCTCATGGTGGGGAGAGTTCCTTTTAACGGCCGCTCTGTACTTTTTGCCGCGTGGCACTGAGAAGCTCGAAGCATTGAGGGAGTCGAACAATTTATCAATTAATATTAAAAATGGTATGACATCTAAACATGCTTGCGGTAAATCGCCTCTCGCCACCAAGTTGTCTGTAGCAACAGCCATACTGTGACTGAGCACTTGGACGGCATGTTTTACTCTCATTTTTTTTATTCTTGTGGGATCAACATGTTCCCTCGTTATTTTCGGTAACAACCGCAACTCACCATGAGCCCTGTCAGCGGCAAAAATTTGTTGGAAATATTCCCACTTCACATTTTTCGTTCCATTTTGATCCTTATAAATGATATCTTTATTTAGCAAATTATTTCTTATTCCTTTTATCAGATGTGGAACGTCAAAAAGAGGGATTATTTCCTGATCATTTATAACTATTACATCATTTTTCCACTCTTTACCTTCATTAAAATAATTCTTCTTAGCTTCTAAAATTAAATTGTTAACACAACTCGAATTTGGCGAGCCCTGGTCACAAACGGTTGCTACTATTTTGAGACCAGTAGCTTGCACTTCGGTAGCTACCTCTTTTAAAATTTCCTTAAGTCTCGGTGTCGACAACCGTTGTGTGAAATAATATGCGACTGGCTGTTTGAAATTTTTCTTCACACCTTTCACAATAAACACCAAGGCATGATTTGCAAAATGTTTTGATTTTGCTTTTCCTAAATTTTCGAAACCTACAAGATCGTCTGTGTACGGGTTATAAAATATTTGCGGATAAATCGACATCTCGTCAAATATTAAAGTACACAGACGATCTTGTGGCTGCATTTTGGAAACTGTTGTTTTTAATTCATTAAATATAATTGGGTTAATGCCTGGTTGCATTTTCACTTGGGCCAATAATGTTTTGAGCACCTTCCTGGACGGCAAGGTAAAATATTTACTCATCAAAGAGTAAGCTTTAGGGCTTTTTTTGTACAATGACAAGGATAATATTTTTTCATCCAATGTAAATCTATGGCCTTTTTTTTTCTTATGCCCTTCCATGAATTGCATCCTCGTAAATATTTTGGATGATTTCGGCATATTTCGTGTCAGCTTTTCAAAATCTGTTTTTAATGATGCATTTTTCAGCTGTCGAAGACGCATTTTGTAATTTTTAACTTTTTGCCGCAATCTGCTAATCTCATTTTGCTTACGTCGCACTTTTCTTGCGCAGTCCTGGGAACTTTTTTCTCGTAAAAACTCGAAGGTTTTTTCTGTAAATCAAAAAAATAACATTATATTAGACAGAGGAGAGAAGGCAATAATAATATTAATATATCGGGTATGTTATGATTTGTATAAAAACAATTTCTATAATTTTATTTCCTATATACATATAGCCCGACGAGCCGCTATTTGACCCTAAGATAGTCTCGCTGTAAAGGGCATAATATATGGCAATAATACACATACGTCATGTATAGTCAAGACACTGTCTATCGGCTTGGTGTTGTTTGTTGAATGTAAGATAGTCTCGCTGTAAAGGGCATAATATATGGCAATAATACACATACGCCATGTATAGTCAAGACACTGTCTATCGGCTTGGTGTTGTTTGTTGAATGTAAGATAGTCTCGCTGTAAAGGGCATAATATATGGCAATAATACACATACGTCATGTATAGTCAAGACACTGTCTATCGGCTTGGTGTTGTTTGTTGAATGTAAGATAGTCTCGCTGTAAAGGGCATAATATATGGCAATAATACACATAGGTCATGTATAGTCAAGACACTGTCTATCGGTTTGGTGTTGTTTGTTGAATGTAAGATAGTCTCGCTGTAAAGGGCATAATATATGGCAATAATACACATACGTCATGTATAGTCAAGACACTGTCTATCGGCTTGGTGTTGTTTGTTGAATGTAAGATAGTCTCGCTGTAAAGGGCATAATATATGGCAATAATACACATACGTCATGTATAGTCAAGACACTGTCTATCGGCTTGGTGTTGTTTGTTGAATGTAAGATAGTCTCGCTGTAAAGGGCATAATATATGGCAATAATACACATACGTCATGTATAGTCAAGACACTGTCTATCGGCTTGGTGTTGTTTGTTGAATGTAAGATAGTCTCGCTGTAAAGGGCATAATATATGGCAATAATACACATACGTCATGTATAGTCAAGACACTGTCTATCGGCTTGGTGTTGTTTGTTGAATGTAAGATAGTCTCGCTGTAAAGGGCATAATATATGGCAATAATACACATAGGTCATGTATAGTCAAGACACTGTCTATCGGTTTGGTGTTGTTTGTTGAATGTAAGATAGTCTCGCTGTAAAGGGCATAATATATGGCAATAATACACATACGTCATGTATAGTCAAGACACTGTCTATCGGCTTGGTGTTGTTTGTTGAATGTAAGATAGTCTCGCTGTAAAGGGCATAATATATGGCAATAATACACATACGTCATGTATAGTCAAGACACTGTCTATCGGCTTGGTGTTGTTTGTTGAATGTAAGATAGTCTCGCTGTAAAGGGCATAATATATGGCAATAATACACATACGTCATGTATAGTCAAGACACTGTCTATCGGCTTGGTGTTGTTTGTTGAATGTAAGATAGTCTCGCTGTAAAGGGCATAATATATGGCAATAATACACATACGTCATGTATAGTCAAGACACTGTCTATCGGCTTGGTGTTGTTTGTTGAATGTAAGATAGTCTCGCTGTAAAGGGCATAATATATGGCAATAATACACATACGTCATGTATAGTCAAGACACTGTCTATCGGCTTGGTGTTGTTTGTTGAATGTAAGATAGTCTCGCTGTAAAGGGCATAATATATGGCAATAATACACATACGTCATGTATAGTCAAGACACTGTCTATCGGCTTGGTGTTGTTTGTTGAATGTAAGATAGTCTCGCTGTAAAGGGCATAATATATGGCAATAATACACATACGTCATGTATAGTCAAGACACTGTCTATCGGCTTGGTGTTGTTTGTTGAATGTAAGATAGTCTCGCTGTAAAGGGCATAATATATGGCAATAATACACATACGTCATGTATAGTCAAGACACTGTCTATCGGCTTGGTGTTGTTTGTTGAATGTAAGATAGTCTCGCTGTAAAGGGCATAATATATGGCAATAATACACATACGTCATGTATAGTCAAGACACTGTCTATCGGCTTGGTGTTGTTTGTTGAATGTAAGATAGTCTCGCTGTAAAGGGCATAATATATGGCAATAATACACATACGTCATGTATAGTCAAGACACTGTCTATCGGCTTGGTGTTGTTTGTTGAATGTAACAATTCTGTGCTTTATAATAAATAAAGATTTAAAGTTTTTTATGCATAGTACATAAAACAAGCATATTTAAAATAATAAGATCGTAAGCAGTTGCTCTAGTATTAAACCGTGTCGCAGCTATTTACGCCCACCTCGGGACATAGGGAGAATTATTATTTTAGTTTCTTCGGTTTCGGTTGCACGCCCTATTCACAGCTAAGGAACATTATGTCAATAAATATTTTAATATTAAAGGACAATCTTACACAAATCAACCTAGTCCCATAGTAAGCTCAGTAAGGCTTGTGTCATGGGTACTAGACGACGATATATATAATAGAATAAAAATACTTAAATACATAGAAAAACTTCCATGACTCAGAAACAAATATTCATGCTCATCACACAAATATTTGCCCTTACCGGGATTCGAACCCGGGCTTCCTAGGCAGGGTCACTACCAACTATGTAGGCTACAGAGGTCGTCAATATTTCATTGCATGTATAAAAGAGTATTATTTTCTCACCTGCGTCAAACTTCGTATGTGTGCTCGATATTGGGACATATCAGTTGCAGTTAGACAAGTTGTTTCTGAAGATCCAGATGGTAATGGAATTTCGGTTGGCTCAACTGCAAGTCTTGACGGCCCCGGTAGATTCGTTATGTCCATTAATGGTACAGATTGGAGACTTCCTCGTAGGGGATTTGTATAGCAATGGTCTGCTTGTAAAAAAGTAGTATATCCTTGCTGTATACCTGGAACACAAAATTGCAATATTGTTAACATATATTTTTGAAGAAATTCCATACCCTGCTCACATAAAAGTTATATAAATAGGATCAGTAGTTTGCTTCAGAAATTACCGTTACACACAAACCTACATAGTCAAAAACTTACTAACTTTACCTCTTTGTATTATTATTATTTATTACCTACTGTCGGCGGCTTTCCTCGCATTTCACAAAAAAGGCTGGCAGAGCTACGGTGTAAAGAGTAAAATAAATTATTGGCATTTTAACATTTTGATGCAGGCTCTTCCCTTAGCTGTATTTGAAGTAGAAAACAAAAGGGATGCAACACGAATATTTGCCAAAGAATTTGGATAACTATTGACCATTGTAATTTCTTTGCACCATAAAAATGTTAAGATTAAATTAATTATACTTACGATGTAAATTCACTGATGGTATTGCTGAAGGCTTTATCCGATCTACTGACATCTTGTCACTGGGATCAAAATGATGATCACACAGCCTTTTAGACTTGTATATTTTCATACGGTCAGTTTCTTTGAGTTTGTCTCCAACCACTGACACCCAAGCATCAAAAACAGCAGGTTTTTTTTCCGGGTTAGGAAACCGATGTACTGGTACACAGAATGTGACTGAAACATAATGAAATACATGTTATTTATTATTTTTTGCAGAGTACATACATATACTCAAGCCCATATCCAACTGGGGTAGGTAGAGATAAAAAAGCGTCACATAAATAAACAAAGATTAAGGGAAAATCTTAAACAAATCGAATATTAAGTTCAATTAGGCTTGTGTTATATATAATAATGACTAGATGAGTATAAAAGCTTAAAATACATAGAAAACACCTAGTTATGACTTTTTAGTTTCTCTCCACTACCCAAAGGTTGTCTGGAATTGATCACTCTTTAGCGAAAGGACAGCCTGGTGTTTGCTTTTGTTCTTAGAGTCGCTGTTTTCTGTACTTATACTGTTTTCTATATTACTATTGAGGTGTGCAATAAAGAGTATTTGTATTGTCAAACATCCAAGACTCGGAAACAAATATTCATGCACACCTCATCACACAAATATTTGCCCTTACTGGAATTGGAACCCAGGGCGTCAACATCGTAGGCAGGACCACTAGTTACTACCCACTAGGCTAAACCGGTCATCATAGTCGGTACTAGGCTACTACTACTACCAGTCAGTGCTAGATTAATATGGTCCTTACCTTACATACTTCTTTCGTTATGATCTCTCATACATATCATACAGCATCAGTTATAATAAATATTAATTTGCTGATTATAGTCATCTGTGTATGCTATTCTTTCTGCTACAATTACTGCAAATCTTCAATCAATATTTAAGTAATTTAAGGAAAATTACTTTTTGTACACAAAACAACCTGAATAATATTAATGATAAGTTTACCATTCTCATTTTTCGCTGCATATTTTTTTCCTATGCCATACTGTATGTATACTCACACAAATTTTAAGGGTAAATGTTTCATGCCTACAAAACTAAAATAATTAATTTGTTTGTTTTATTTCGCCAGTCATGTTACGATATTATATATCATTTATATTGGCAAGACAAAGTGGATCCCATAATGTATTTAATCACTTTGTACAGTACACCTATGTTCTACAAATAAACAAATGAATGATTGATTGATATACTAATATTAATAATGCAGTCTGCGAGATTGTAGGTTTTAAGTTTGTAAGTAGGGGGTAACCACCGGAACCAATTATATTCATACATACATACATACATTCACGCCTTTATTCCTTTAGGCAGAGCACATGAAACTTATGTTCCAGCGCCACTTTTAGCATAAATGTGGATATAAAAGATGGACAAAATGTGACATTGCAGTGAAAGGTTGCTAGCCCATCACCCACAACACACTTCAACCCTGTTCCCTTAGTCGACTCTTATGACACCCACAGGAAGAAAGGAGGTGATGCTATGCTAACCCAACACCACCCGGGGACCCCTTACACAATTTCAAAACTTCTTTCACCTGTGTATAGAATGACTTACTGAATGGACATAGGCTATATTTAGTCCCGCGGGTTTGACTTTGCAATACACGAACGAAGCCATGCCGGTAGCTAGTCTCTTATACAAAAATACCACTTTGGAGCTCTTGGCGATAGTGATAGATAGATAAGTCCAAAATATTAATATGACTTGTAGTGTTACTCAACATTCGCACACAAGAAATAATGGCTTAATAAGAAAGTGATTATTCACAACACTTCTTATTCTGTTTATGACCGACAGCACTGTATAAATTTGTATTTGTAAGACAACCAATTTATAACTATGCCTATTCTTAAAGATGTGTAAACAAGAAGAAAATTGGTTTTTAACTAGATACCACAACAGTACATAGAAAATAGGACATGTACAAAATGGATCACAACCATGAAAAAAGTATTTAGTTACTTATTAGGAAGTTGGTGTTACCAACTTGTTTAAGTACTAAATCTGCACGGCTATCACAAGACGGCACATGAGCTCTCTCGATTTTTTCTCGCACTATACGTCTCTTTCTAAGTTTTCTAATAAGAGAGACAGATAGTGCGAGAAAATGGCACTGCAGCTTAACATTGTATTTTTACCCGACTGTCTCAGAAGTAGTGCTTTTCAAGTGTATGGCTTCAATTCATGTATGTTTATAGACAAGAATAATTATATTTCATGGGCTACAGACCAAACAGTTTGATAGATTTGCACAAAGCTTATTAGCCAGTTCAGAAAAATACCACGCGAAGTAAATACGACGTATTTTTCGGTTTCCTTTTAATCGTGCGAGTGTCCGCCTACAGCAAAGGGGGGGAACAAACACTTAGAAAAAAAATCATCAGTGATGTTATTATGTGTGTATAAGTGTTTGTGCCCCCTTTGCTTTAGTCCAGCCCACTTGCTGTATTTAAATTTTCGTATATGCTTGGCGTGGTATTTTTTTGAACTGGCTAATAAGCTTTTAAAGAAAGAGTCCAGAATCAGGTATTCGGGCTTATCGGCGTGAGTTAAATATAATCTAAATAGTGTAATAATAAGAGATACTACTTACCCAGAAAGTCACAGCCAAAAACACAATATCTTTTCGGAATTTGACTCATGTTCAAACAACACTTGAAAACAAATAAAACTTAACAAGAAACAAAACACAACAATAACAACGTTAAAGAAAAATAAAAACAACTAACAAATTAACAATAACTTTTGCAATAACAAGAGATAACCTCGAAAAGAAAGCGCATAAACATCCAAACAACAGAGCGTCAGGGTTTACAATGGCGATGACAACTTTGACAAATCCATACAATATGGCTGCCATTTTAGTTCATTACCAGGCGTCTGAGGTCGCTGTCGACTATGAAAAGTGATGACATATATAAGTGTGCCCCCCCTGATGCCAATGCGTTGAGCGAGGATTGTTTGATTCATTAATATAAATAAAATTATTGCATGCTTTAACAAGTAGATTGTGGAGAACTATTGAATATAGATTACTGTCATATGTTTATAAGTTTCCGCTGGATGCGAGTGGCGAAGTACTGGGCATTGTAGCGCTCTTTGGGGAAGGCCTATGTCCAGCAGTGGACGTCTTTCGGCTGATGTGTGATGTGGATGGTGATGGTGTTTGTATAATATATGTATCAATATTGAAACCACCAAATGTATGCATTTCAGATGGACTGAATGAACCATTGGTGTCGCTAGTCCACTTAAGATCTGATCTTAACTTCAGCTGCTTTAAATTATGCTTTAGGCTCTTTTATACTTTCGGTAATTAATACACGTTGAATCCTAAGTCGTGAACAGAAATATGTGGTACTTACTGTTTAAGTTTAGGTTTACGTCACTGATAGTGGATCGGGTACACCAGCTAGGTCTCAAGGTGTCCCTCCCAAAGACTGAAGCCCTGTTATTTCATGGTTTCAGGGTGAACGGGGAGGTCGTGGCGGTCAAGGCTCGGATGAGGTACCTGGGCCTTACTTTAGATGGACGGTGGCAATTCGGAGCACATTTTACCAACCTCGCTCCGAAACTGATGTCCACTGCTGCCGCCCTTAGTCGGTTGCTGCCCAACGTGGGGGAACCCAATGCCACGTGTAGGCGTTTGTATTGCGGAGTTATACGGAGCATGGCCTTATATGGGGCGCCTATATGGGCCGACGGTCTCTCAGCAGCCAACAAGACATTACTCCGTAGGCCGCAGAGGGCGATTTCGCTAAAGGCGGTCCGTGGATACCGGACGGTGTCTTATACTGCTGCGACGACGTTAGCTGCGGACCTCCCTTGGGCCCTGGCAGCGCAGGTCCTCGCTGGGGTCCACCAATACAAGGCTGGGAAAAGAGTGGCAGGGGAATCCCCTGACTGGGAAGAGATGAAGCGCGCCCGGGCTTCGGCACTGGCCGAATCGCTACGCCAGTGGAAGGAGGAGCTGGCATCAGCAGAATTTGGCCTTTCGACGGTGGGAGCGATACTGCCTCATCTGGAGCGCTGGGTCGACAGGCGACATGGAACGTTGACGTTCCACATGGTGCAGATACTTACTGACCATGGATGCTTTGGTAAGTATCTGCATCGCATAGAGAGAGAGGCAACCCCCTGTTGTCACGAGTGTGGCGCGCCTGTCGACACAGCGCTTCACACTCTGGAAGAGTGTACCGTATGGGGGCCTCAGCGGACCACTTTACAGGCGGTAATAGGGGCAAACCTCTCGCTGTCGAGTGTTGTCAATGCCATGCTCAACAGCGAGGAGGCGTGGAGAGCGATGGCCTGCTTCTGTGACGACGTAATGTCACAGAAGGAGGCTCGCGAAAACGATCCTCTCGCGGATCCGCTTCGCCGACGACGGACTGGAGGCAGAGCCAGGCGCTATGCGCATCTGTTGCCTCCGCCGTAGCGGAACCATGCAGGGAGTCGGGGCAAGCCCTGTAAACAAAGGTTCCACAGGACTGGAGGCGCTCGCTTAGCTGATGCTTCAAAATGTCTGCGGCCTGCTAATGTGGGCCGCCCGCCGGGACGTACGCAGTTGAATGCCAAGAGCGATCATGCGACGCCCCCCCTACAAGGCGGAGCCGGATGTCGTTGGTGGTTTTAGACGGTAGTCCAGTTTCGGTTAGTCCGTCATACCCATCCTGCCTCCCCGGATTGGAAGGGATGCGTAAACGCATTTCCCCAACGTTAAAAAAAAAAAAAAAAAAAGGTTAAACATGTAGACGTGACAACAGGGAAAAATATGTAAGCGTTGTTTGTTAATTCGTTCGTAAAAAAAATTGTTTTAAAACAGAGTCTTATCTCTCATGGTCACCCTAATTGCTACGTTAAACTGTCACTTTAAGCTACATACCGACAAGTCTTGTCGAATAGGGTGACCATAAGGTAAGTGTTTAATTGTTTGCTTCAAGAGTGAATGCAATGAATTTTGCCTTAAAACACTGCAATTGAAACAAATAATTATGTTATGACAGGTTTCACCCGGTATACACTTCTAGGACAAGACACACAAGGGTAACCCAAAATTGTGATTTTTCTAAATATTCTCATTTGTATTTTTTTGTGGAATCTCAGTCACAAAACAAAATAGTTCACATCTGCGTTAATTCCACTCCGAATTACCTGGAAACGGCCATATTTTAAAAATAAACATCATCGCATGCGTCACAAGCATTAGTCTGCGTGGGCATTTTCGTTGAAAACCGGCTAATTCGACCGAGCTCCCTTTTTTGTTAGCAAAAATGTGGATAAAATGTTAATTACATCAAGCTACAAATAAAGTGGAGTTACAGAGTGTAATACATTGGATAGTTAGTAGGCGCCAGTTACCAGGTATACAGGTATGCAACCGCAGTTCGTAACCATTTACTATTCAATACTTTTTGGTGGTAAGAAACCGATTGGATTTGATTTTTTCCTCGGTACGATACCAGCACAGCACGGCTATCACACGACGGCGCGCGAGCTCTCTCGATTTTTCTCACACTATCCGTCTCTCTCTTATTAGAACAAGAGGTATAGTGGGAGAAAAATCGAGAGTATGTCGCGGCTGTCCCATGATAGACGTGTTCTGTGCTGCGGGCGTAGCCTGGTTAACTTTTTATCACTTGTCGCTGTCAATCGGGCCCCTATTTCACCAACTTGACAATTGTCACCTAACACTGCCAATTCGCCATACATTGCTTGTTCTAGAAGTTAAGGTGGTTGCTAGGTTACTTGTGGAATCAGCAATGTACGGAGAATTGTCGTTGTCAGGTGGCAATCGTCAAGTTGGTGAAATAAAGGCATATCTGTCGCGTTCTGACAAGTGACAAGTGTGCGAGTGCGAGAGCGACGGATGTCTTATCTACGACGAGAAGTGATAAATGGCATCCATCTTAGGCCCGCAGGATAATCAGCTTATGCTCCTTGCAAGTATTACTCAATGAGTAGGTAAGTACCTACATCTAAAAGTCTGTCAATATCACCAGCTTGACAAGACTGGCCTCCGACCACGCCAGATTTGTTGTTTCGCTCTGCTTTCATAATCGGTTACATTTCTAATTCCGTAATTTTTATATGCTGAGGGTCTGATGCTGTTCAAAAAGAAACTGTTTGCCATTCTAGCGGAAAAAGCATATTATTCAATTGACGAATATAGAAAAGACGATTGTTAAAGTCGCACTAAGTAGTTGTGTTATTTTATGTATTAGGAAAAGCACGATGCATGTAAACTGTGATATAATATTAATTTAAGCCTACTCGTTCTATATTTTGTTACACCTTCAGGTAAGACATAGTGATACTGATACCAAGTTGCATTTTATAACATCTGTATAACCCTGTAGTATAACCTATGTTTAGCAAATAAATACTTTGACTTGCCTTATTGCCCGACTACGGCAGAGCCGAAAGGAAGGGTTTTAAGCATTCTATGGTTGTATTTACGTGTGTTCCACCGTAGCGTCTAAGATACTGAACCGATTTTGATAAATGACATCAATCGATTCGAAATTATGCTCCGGGTCACAGTAGGCTACTTTTTGAATAAAACAAATCGTTTTTTTTTTCAGTTAGGTTCTGGGTTCGAAATACACGATAATTATCATGATAATCATCGTGATAATAACAGATGTATAATTATCGATTGATAATAACAAAAAAATGCGCTCGTGAAAGTGTACTGTATTCGAAGTATTCGAACGTGTATTTCCCCGCTTGCGTCTATCCGAACGCACAAAGTGTCAACGTGACGTGCCGCGCCGTGGGGATTCCCCTTACAAGAAGAATTCAGTTCGGATTATGCAAAGTTGAGCGAACTCGAGTGTCATTGGTTCTTATACTGGTGATAATTATCAAGTAGCGTAATTATCTTGATAATTTCGAACCCTGGGTTAGGTGTTCGTATTCGGGTTACAGTTTTATAAACTTTTTATGCTTGGTGTCGTCATAGAGCTATAGCGCTCTGCCCCCCTAGCACACTAGGCTTTATGTCCGACATAAAGCATTTGTCCCTCTTGCACTCGAATATTGGCCAGAATGGGACGAATGCTTTATGTCCGACATAAAACTTAGCGTACTAGCCCCTCTGGTTATTTCATAGTGGGGTAACACGTTCACGCGAGGTACCTCAATTAAGTCGTAGTTAAGCCTTATGTCGTGATGTCTATAGACGTTGTGCACGTGAACGAGTATTATTTAAAGCGCCTGTCAGCTTAAAGGGATGCCTTAATTCGAATCGACCACGCCCCCTTGACAGAGACACGCTTATGCCTTCCGCGCACGGGAATAAGAGATGCAACACTCTTCGCGAACGGCTTTTTGGGACAAAGTTCCATAAATACCTGACTTACTGAAGTTTTAATATTATATTTCATTAAGTGAGATTTTAGATAAATTGATTGTGTCGTAAAATAATGTATTATTGTTTGATTAGGCTGAGTAAAAAAAGGAAAATTCTATTGAGGAATTTTTTGGCAATCATGTATCCATTAAATCAGATAAACAATCATATAGTCAAGAATCATATATCTGAAAATCAGACCATATTATGTTTCTTAATATAGTCAGAACAGAACGGCGTTTCAAAGCAAGCCATAATTTCCAATGCACCCCCTTAGTTGCCTTTTTCTAGTATCACAATCGGGTTGAGCGAAACTTGCTCACGCCACCCCCGCGTTATTCCTATGGATGTCACGGAAACGTCACACATTTCACACTGGCAACATTATGGACCAGCGGGGCGCTCGGCGGCGCCGCGCTCACAGACTGGCGCGGGCCAGGCGCGGCGGTCAATAGTAAACTTGTCATTAGCTGTCAAATTCACTATTGACCGCCACCGCAGGCCGCGCCGGTGTGATTCAGGCACAGACTAATCCTATCCTATCCTTTCTCTGTAATCTGTGGATTCAGGCCCTCAGAAAGAAGACTGAGACTAATCTATACGTAATAAGTACTCTAAGCCGAAAGACAAAGGCGCTGCTTAGCAGAGTTTATGATCTGATGTGAACGTTGGTTGGTATGGTGTGTTACCCTAACCTCCTAAGGCCCACGGGCTTACTCCACAGGACTTATTCTCCAGAAGGAATTTAAATCATATGCAGTTGCCACTGAAAATCAAAATAAATCTTTTTTCATCACACTTGCTCGAAAAGGGCTTCATAATGCGCAGATATACAGAGCTGTAATAGCCTGTGTTACGCCCACGGGCGTAATGGTTTTTTTTCTAAAATTGTATCTGTCACTCATGCGGCAGTTACAAAGCAAAGAGGTTTTATATCAAATACGATGTCTCAAACCGTATTTATAAATAGATTTAAACTTAAAAAACTACTTAAACATGTTTAACTGAATTATTTACAGATTTAATATGTAGTTATTTAGTGTCTATGTAAAATGTTTTAAGTGTTTTCAAATCGTGGCTCTATACCATACCGAAGGGTCTTTGCCATACGCGCCTCACGTCAAATTCAACAAAATGGACAACTGACATGATGCAGTGTTTATTACGATTTGTATTCATTTCATCTAAAATGTATTTGTTTCCTCGCAAATGTGATGAAAAACATTGTGTATAACACGGGCGTAAGAATATTGCAAACTCGAGTCATCAAAAGCTGCTTCTGATAGACTCTTGTTCGCAATATTCCACTTCCGCCCCTCGTTAAACAATGTACTATTCCGACACAAAATCATTTGAAGTTCAATGCCATTTTGTATTGTATGATGGGCCTCCAGGAGGAGAAAGTAATGAACTAACTAGTACATTTCCTTAGGTGGATGTCACACTGCAACGCACCTCCGTCCGGCGAAATTTGTACGCACCTCCGCACCTACGTCCGTTGATGCGGCGCAGTGTGACGACCGCCTTAGTCCTATCGTTTAATGTTCTTGTGCCACTGGAGGCTTGTCAGATATAATAAAAAAATATAGTTTTGATAGTAGTTTGGCCTAAACATACATTCATACATTCACGCCATTATTCCCAAAAGGGGTAGGCAGAGCACATGGAACTTATGTTCCAGCGCCACTTTTAGCATAAATGTGGGTATAAAAGATCGACAAAATGTGATATTGCAGTGATAGGTTGCTAGCCCATCGCCCACAACACACTTCAACCCTGCTCCCTTAGTCGACTTTTACGACACACGGAAGAAAGGGGGTGGTGAAATTCTAACCTTACACCATGTGGGCAACACATAATTAAACATAATTCATATAATTATGTTTGTTCAGCACCTAAGCGCTGTAAACGCTGAAAATAACTTTCTTTATTCCTGTTTAATATTTGACTGTAGGTATTTTTATTAATTACCATGAAACACTTGCATGCGTGTAAAAACTTTAAAAACTGTAACCGAGTAAGGTGACCATGTATGATTCGTAATAAGATTATAATTATGAATAAAACAAAACTAGTTAAGTATGGCTCCATATCACGGAATTATAATACTTCCTGTTTTTGTGCAACATTAAATTTATTATTAAAATTAATGAGTGTTTGTACATGTACTTGTGCATAATTTTTCACTCAGTATAAATGCTGTGACGGTCGTATAGTCGCAAAGATGTTAGTATACGTGACTACGTAAATAAATTAAGACGCTGTCAACACCAAAATGTCCTTGAGGATTTCGGATAGCGCGCACACTGTCTATTTGTATCGGAGTAAACGAGAGCGATTCTTACTCGGCGGCCCGGTTTTTGAAGATAATACATAAATAATGAAATAAAAAAAAGGGTGGATTATTTGTGAAATATGACTCGCTAGCGGTTTGGGTATGAATATGTAGACTTCATGTTCTTAATTGCAGACCCACACGTCAAACAAATACAGACATAGAACCGTTTAAAGTGATTTTAAGACCAATCTTTGTAATTATTTTCTATCGAGCCGATTTCGTTCAATCATTTATCGAGCCCGTCCACGGTCTTAGAAATATGGTGAATATTAACATATATCTATTTTATTTGATATGCAAATAGTTTTTCTTAAAAAACTGCTTAAATAACATCAATTTCACCAAATTAGGTCTTGTCAGCCTCTTAAGTAACCGTTTATATATATTTTTTATACCACGTCGGTGGAACAAGCTTACCTACCTTACCTACCTAATGCTTCTGCTGCATCTTCTGGGGAATGCTTACCTACTACCGGCATTTATTCGCCATGTCACAGTTGACTTGGGGTTTAAGTAGCTTTTTCTAGAGATTCTCTCGCAAAACTTTCCATGACATCGTTCTAACACCGTTTGGTTGGGGGACCGATGTTGTTATTCAACATGTTCAGCTTTGCTAATCGTATGTGTGAAACATAAGTACAAAGCCAATATTTGCTCAAATTAAAGAAATGTGACGTATCGGGGTAAGATTATCTTGTCTGTCGCATTAGGCGAGAGGTGGGAGGTAGGGTGATGAGTGAGGTGATATCTTGGGACGCCGTCCCGAAAGGTTATTTTAGTGAATTTGACTCCTGAGCTAGCCATCATATTGAATGGCCATTCCAATATCAACCAGTCTTCAGGAGTTCAAAATACAGCGTGTCTCTGACTTTGGGGCGATAAATGAAAATGTCAATTATGCTCCTTAAACGGAACTACTTTTGCTGTACAACTTTTCAAAAATACGTTCTTTTTATATTTTCATTATTCCATACAAATAAAATAAAATGTTCAATGTACATCATCCATTAGTTAGTTTTCATACTTGTCAGTGTCATGAATGTCAAATAATGAGGCCGTGTTTGCAATACATTGATCGTACAGTTAAAGTTCAAACACGAATAAATTATATAAATGGGTCAATCAACTTTTTCTTGTATTTTTGAGAAAGAACAAATTGAAATAATAAGTTAGTTTATTTTACATTATTATTTGCTGTTATCGTAAAATATATATTATACTTCTAAAATGCAAGGGTTGCCGTGGACTTGTATGGTAAATATAAGTTTTATATGGCCATAACCAGAATTTAAGCACAAAAGTGGTCCCCTGGGTAACCATGTTATAATTCAATACTACAGCACGCTAAAAAAGATCTAATCAGTGCAATGTGTAATTAAATACATTGTTATCTATTATGCATCTGTAATATTGTAAAACACGTTATATGTCAAAAGTTATAACAATGAATTATGTCTCTTGAGTCACTGGTGACAAAAACTGTACAAAAAGTTTTCCTTGTATTACCAATAACGAATTCAACTAAAACGTACATCAATGTTTTACTTCTCTTTTTCATTTAAACACAATTTATGTAAAAACTAACTCAATACCGTAAATCTCCTGTCTGTAAAATTAAAAACATTACGTACTTTTTTTGGGGACAAGTTGGTTATTCAAGAGACAAAATGGTAACTCAAGAGACTTTTACAGTGGAATGGACTAGATGCTTAGTGTATGTGTTTTATGTTTAAGCTTTTATTATTGAATAGCATTAATTATATTGACAAATTAAGAACCACTTCATTTTTAATTCGGTACATCGGGGATAAAATAAGAACAGAAATGTATAATTTAGAATATTCTAATGAGCGAGGACACAATCGCTCCGACAGGACCAGGCACTTTCGCAGCGTTGAAGTCTAAGCATCCGAGTCCGTCCCGTCCTCTCAGTTTCCCAACAGAGCTGGACCTTGACTGCCCTGCCTTGTCAGTCAATGTGAATGATGTATCTCTGGCAGTTAGTTCTTTCCACAGTGGGTCAGCAGCTGGGTTGGATGGAATCCGTCCGGTCCACTTAAAGGAGCTGACATTTGGCACGGCTGGTGACAGTGGATTGCGCTTGATAGAAGCACTGACCAACCTGTGCAATTTTTTGCTTAGTGGGAAGCTGAACCCACAGGTGTGCCCCTATTTGTATGGGGCTACTCTTTGTGCGTTAAATAAGAAAGAAGGGGGGCTGAGACCGATAGCCGTGGGCAGCACTTTCCGTCGACTCGTGGCCAAGCTTGGGTGTCGTGCAGTGAGAGGGGAGATGGCCTCTTATCTGCAGCCGCATCAGGTGGGTTTTGGGACGCAATTGGGGTGCGAAGCGGCGATACATGCTGTACGTGCTTTTGCATTGAAACCGGAGAATGCCGGCAGCGTCATTATAAAACTCGACCTAAAAAACGCTTTTAACACAGTGGAGAGGGACGTATTGCTGGGTGAGGTTGGGGAGAAGATTCCTGCGCTGTTTTCTTTTCTTCACCAGGTTTATTCTTCACCTTCCAACCTTTTTTACGGAGATGACCGTATTTTGTCACAAGTGGGGGCTCAGCAGGGGGATCCACTGGGTCCACTCACTTTCAGCATCGCAATCCAGAAGGCCATTACCGAGCTAAAGTCCCCTCTTAACATCTGGTACCTCGATGATGGCACCATTGGGGGCAAGCCGGAAGAGGTGGAGCAAGACTTGCTCGTCTTGCTGCCGCGCCTGAAGGACCTGGGTGGGGCTGGAAGTGAATACCTCCAAATGTGAGTTTTTCCCCTGTGGACCGCGGTCAGTTTCTCTCTTCTCTTTTTTCTCGGGTTTACTTCCCGGCCTCAAGGAACTGAACACTGATTCTTTTTGCCTACTTGGTGCACCGATTTTTCCTTCCGCAGTTCCTGGGGCACTCAAAATTCGTAAGGATCTCCTTCTCCTCGCGGGCGAACGTCTCAAGGGTTTAGCCCCGCACGTGCGTGTCTGTTGCGCACGGCCCCTGTTTGGTTATTCCCTGGTGACATTGAGACCTTTGATTTGGCTATTAAGTCGACGATTGAGTCAGTGGTCAATGTGTCCCTGAATGATATTCAGTGGACACAAGCAGGTTTGCCCATCCGTCACGGGGGCATTGGGGTGCGGCGTGTGGAGGACGTTAGCCTGCCGGCCTTCTTGGCGTCGGCCCATGGGGTTGTTGACCTAGTTGCTGAGATTTTATCATTAGATGGCGACGGGGTAAGCATACCGTATGTGGCCGACGCTGTGAGTCGGTGGTTGGCTATCAACCCACGTGCGTCTGTCCCGGAGAACCCAAGACTCCAGCGCGCGTGGGATGACGTAGGGTGTAAGGCCACCTTGGACGGTCTGGTTGGAAGCGCTTCGGGTGTGGACCGCGCAAGGCTTATGGCAGTGTCGCGGCCGGAATCGGGGGCTTGGCTGCAGGCGTTACCCTCCCCTCAACTGGGCACGTTACTGGACGGTGACTCGTTGCGGGTGTCCGTCGCTCTCCGCTTGGGCTGCGATGTATGTCAACCACATGTATGCATCTGCGGTTCCACGGTGGGTGCTGACGGCCACCATGCATTGAGTTGCCGGCGATGCGTCGGGAGGCATCCGCGTCACCATGCCTTGAATGACGTGGTCCAGAGGGCGCTCAGGTCAGCGGTTGTTCCGTCCGTGCTTGAGCCTCCGGGTCTTAGTCGCACAGACGGCAAGCGGCCTGATGGCCTAACGTTAGTGCCGTGGGAGAGAGGGCGGTGCTTGGTCTGGGACGCTACGTGCGTCAGCACCTTCGCCGCCTCTCATATCAGTCGCACAATACGTGCGGGCGGAGCGGCGGCCGAGTCTCAGGCGGCGGTGAAGCGCCAAAAGTATGCTCCTTTGGGCTATATTTTCGTTCCGTTTGCGGTGGAAACGGCGGGCTGCTGGGGTGCTGACGCTAAACAATTTGTGCGTGACATAGGCCGTCGACTAAGGCAAAAGGGAGAGGATCCCCGTTCCGAATCGTTTCTGGTGCAGAGGCTGTCCATGGCCATCCAGCGTGGTAATGCTGTGAGCGTTATGGGCACTTTTGCACCGGGAGCGATAACGAACCTAAACTGACTGGCTTACAGTAGTCATGTAATATTTGGATTTAAGTTTATTTTTAAAATAAATAGCCTGTAAAATATACCTAAAGATTATAAATTGAATAGATATATTATATGTTCTTAATAAAGTAACCGTCTGTGATTTAATATTATATATTAATGAAAACATAAAAAAACGTCTACAAACATATTTCACTTTTAGTACTTATATTAGAACTCCGTGTTAATGTATTCAGAAGATCTATTTTCAATCACCACAAGAATATAAAAGAATTAAATTTTATACATCTTTATGCTCATGATCTATTTACAAGGTAAAATTAAAATCGTTTAATAACTTTTTGTGCATTTAGTTAGTAACTGCTTTATAAATAGGTAAGTGTCTCTTGACTTACCAAAAATGTCTCTTGGGTCACCGCAAAAGTCAGCCAGGTGACTGGTGACCCATGAGACAAATTCAAGTTAAAACCAGTTAAAAGCACAAAATAAGAGAAAAGTGGAAATTAAATTGGTTGCTTTAGGATATTAGACCTTCGTCCCATGTACGAAACTCTAATTTAAGATAAAATCATGGAAAGCTTACGAATAATCGCAGTCAGTCAGGAGAAATGGAATAAAGAAACCTTACCTGTGTTAGAGCTCCGGACGAAATGAACGATGCTACACAATGCCGCAGCAATGGCAGGCCGAGTCACGTGTTACTCAGATCGGCTGCCTATTGGTCTAGCCAAGGTCATGCGGTATCAAGCCACTTACTACCTACATTTAGTTTGGTTAGTCAAGTGACTTGATATTTTTTACTTTCACAGGGACACTTTTTCAAACTAAACTGATAAAAAAACGATTTAACTATTCTGGATTAGAACAACGTATTAAGATACTAAATTCAGAGTTGTATTTAATTTACGTATAACTTTATTTACCAGTAAGCGTATAATCAATATGTTATATTAATATTTTGAGAGAAAAAAAAAATTTAAGAGTGGTGACACACAAATACAACAAAAAGT
Source organism: Epinotia ramella (assembly GCA_947578815.1). Classification (NCBI taxonomy): domain Eukaryota; kingdom Metazoa; phylum Arthropoda; class Insecta; order Lepidoptera; family Tortricidae; genus Epinotia; species Epinotia ramella. Next base: position 4,445,797 of record OX388221.1, read on the forward strand.
TGATTGACCCAAATAATAGTTATTTTACAAAGTTGCGGAACAAAAGTGGTTCAGTTTCAGGACCGTAATGGACATTTGCATTTAAAGCCCCTAAGTCAGAGACACACTGTATATACCGAGTAACTATACTTTTGGGGTTGGGTTTAGTGCACGTTTTAATTTCATACTGTATGAAAGATTAAAGCGAGCAGCAACGGGTTACAGTTACAGCTTGTCTTCATCTTGTTGTGTTACGGAACTTCATGGTGTCTGGTAAAACTCCGGAACTTCACTCCTTACGGCCACAATTCTTCGTTTAAGAAGGTATGAATTATAAATTACTTACCTTAATCATACAAGATATAGACTTGTGCCAACATTTGGCTGGTTGTTTGACTTGTAAAAGTGCCATTGCAGTATAAAATTATACAGGGTGTTAACGGGGTTATGATCCGGAATGACAAAAAGCGAATAAGATGATCATACTGAACAACCTTTCCCATGGGACCAACCACGAAATCGCAAAAAAAAACCAGGTATTCCATACATAACTCTCAATTAAATCGCAGTTAACTCACAGTTAACTCTTAATTGGCTCTTTTTTTTTGCGATTTCGTGGTTGGTCCCATGGGAAAGGTTGTTCAGTATGATCATCTTATTCGCTTTTTGTCATTCCGGATCATGACCCCGTTAACACCCTGTATAATCTATTTATTTTTGCCTATTAATTAAGGCTGCGTCATTTCTTTATGCCAATGTATTTATAAGAAAGGGTAATAGAGGCAAATAAAACAAATCATGATTCAACAAATGAATGAAATTTATTGTATACAGGTTTTAAATATCCTCGCACATCCTTACACCTGCCTAACCAGCCGTCAAGATAACGTAAGATATAAAGATCTTATAGTAAAGGACATACATTTGGAAAATGTTCACTTCAAAATGATGCTACGTAATTTACAAGTATACGTAAGAAATGGTTCCGCATAGTAATCACGGGGAGGATTGGCGCGTGTTTTAATCAAGTGTTGATAGCGAAACACGCGCCAATCCGATACAACCCCACTATACGACCGTCTACAATTCCACAATTTCAAATCAACTTTTGCGTCGCCAAGCGACGGTTTTTGGACGTTTTCAACTATCAAAATTGTCAGTCAATTTGTCTTAAGCTTTGCTTTTCGAATTTTCGCACCTTTTCTAAAAATTTGACTAGATTTAATACAATTAAGTTATGCCAATCACATTTCAACGCCAATTCGTTTTAACTATTCAAGGTGATTTGAAACAAATCATCAACCATTTACTTTATAAGGAAGTGAAGATATAAAATATTATGAAAAAAAACGAAACGCTCTATAAATGCGTTTTTTTCTCATTTTATTTCTGTTAAGAAAACTAAACAATGATAATTATATAAAACTAAAGGAACAAAATAACAAAAAATATAGAAGCGAGTAAGGTATATTGAAAAAAAAATATTCCATTAAAACTTGTACTCAATAATTAAATAACAATATTATAATTTGATCTTGTTAGCTCCTTTAGCAGTTTAGGTACCTATTTATATTATTAAAAAAAAAACATGAGCCTTTCAATCAATTATTAGGAAATAACAGCGTCTTCTATGTCATACTTGGTCCATTGCCTGATTTTTAATCATTTTTAAATCATAAACAAAAACTCTCCAAAGAGGCCAAACTGCAAAAAAAAATCTTTAAAAAAAGAAATTTTCGCAGCAGTGTGATGTTACTTCGTTAAAAGCGTTTTCTTTTTTTTAATAAATACAGTCATGATGATAATATTGTATTTGAATTTTACACTATTCCTCCTTTTATAAAGATAACATTATATTTAATATGTCTAAAATTAAATGCTTCGTGTTGTACATAATTTAAAAAAAAACGAATGTGTCAACATTCATCGTACGCTTACTCCGAAACCTTAACTGTCGTACCTTTCCACAATAATTCTAAATGTCAATAATAATAAGTCAATTATTGTAATAATAGTACAATAATTATTAAAATTAATCCTCTAGAAATACATACAGTTGTAAAGGAAAACAATTAGTGACAATAAAGGTGAAACTTACATTTACTTAGAGGAAACGCGTCGATTAAGACCGTTTTCAATCAGGCTAGCAACACTAAGTACTTCGTAGTGTTGCCACAAGCAACATGTTTTACTGGCAACCAACGCCAGTAAAAAGCTGGTGTCCGTCTGGTTGGCAAAGAGTCAACTACACAAATACAGGCATAAAACAACCATGCGCACGACACTTTCTCAGAAATCATAATCCTGACAAACAGTTTACTTAACGTTCCATTTTTAAACTTAAACTGAATCGTAATTCGAAATTCAAATTTAAAAATAGAAAAACGTACGCGATCCACGCGACGTTTTTTTTGCGTTCGGATACCTGTGATAAAAATGTGATTTTATAAAATAACATTCACAAAAATGTCTCGTGGAATTTTTAAGTTTCACTATGTTTTAAATAAAAATGCAACTTCCCTTCATTGTCTTTTTTGTTCTTGGACCAGTCGAGGACCGTTCAAGACCTAACCTAACCCTTACGGCAAATTGTATTACATTTACAAAAAAAAAAATAACAAAAATATTAAAGAATTACTACCGGCTACCTATTAATTAAAAATTACACTACAGTATTTAACTAAAATTCTTAAACTATGTGGAAAAATGATTGAACAATATTACAATAAAAATGATTCACTAATAAATCCGGCGATCTCAGAGTTCAAATGCCACATTTCATTTGTTTTTTATGCGTTTAGCAAACCGCACAAAATATTCTTCTCAGATTTTATTCCTTCAATCGGAATGAAAAGCAACATTTTTGTCGACTTTGTAAATAATCAACCAATTTTGCAACGGTGCTAACGGTGCAACTTTTCGCAGAAATACGATATCGACAGTTTCGTAAAAAAATTATTTGATCTGCGGAACGTTAATTGATCGATAAATCAATAATAATTTCCGTTACGTGTCTTCCTAGAAGTTTCGTTGGTATATAAGTGATTATTTTAAAGTCGAGAGATCGCCGTATAACATTTTAAGTGTTAAGGCGGTGTAAACCATTTGTACAGGCCGAGCCGAAGTAAACACCTCAAATGTCACCTGGCTTCACTTGTTTTACTACATATCAGTCGCAACTCTCTTTAATCGGGCCTCAAGCCCCAAACACTTTGCACAAAAAACATGTATAACATCTCAATATAATATTATAATTGTAGGTTATTAAAAAATAAAGCCGCTTAAAAAATAACTAACGTTACAAATAAGATTAAACAACATAATGATTTGTTCCCGATGGAAAAAAATATTTATATTATAATTAAAAAAATCTAATAACATTCTAAACGGAATGTTTATTAAAATCTAAAATTCTCTTTGCAAATTGTCCCATCCTATGATTTCTGTACAACTTACACGATTTAACCATTTTTTAAGCTATCAACAAATGTCAGGCGTAACACACAGATTGGTGTAGGTACGTATTTTGAAATTAAATTGTTCGATTTTTGAATTTTTCAAACGCAACCGAAATGCGGTCCGGGGTGGCGGTGACGTCACAACATGGCGACGAGATCCCATTACATCATACAAAGTTTATATTAAATGCATGATAGATTAAATAAACGTAGACGTATCCTTAAACATTAAAAAGACATCGAAAATGAACATAAATAAAGTTGAAAGATGCTATCGACTAGTAAATTTTGAATATAAAAATGTTTTTTTTTTCGAGAATTCATTCGACATCCCGGCATTTGGGATATGTATTTGGTTTTGGATATTTCGACCGTAGTTTGAATTCTAGTAAATGTAGACGCCTATACAGCCATGAATGAAGAGAAATTAAGAAAAATGTCGAAATGTCGAGAGTATTCGATTATGTAGTCCTATTTTGCACGTCGTGGTCTCCGAAGAAAAAGGTAAGGACATATAATTTTAACGTGTATATAATATATGTATATTCAATTACATACATAATACAAAGACTTCTTAATTTCCATGAGGCGCACATTTACACATAACTTACAATAAGTAATCGTACGATATTCTATCCAAATAGTTTTTACCTAAATTTTACTTTTGGGAGAGCGTATACATTTTTCATCTCGTAATTCCGTAATATACTTTCGATTGAACACCAAAAAATTTCACAAATTTGAAGATATCAATTTTTTTGAGGATTTTTGGGCTAATAATTTTTAAAGTCGACAAGAATATAATAATGATTATCCATATTTTTGTATAGTCGATAAAACATTTAAAACTTGGACCATGAAAAATAAGAATATATTTTCTTAAGATACAATAATAGTACATAAAATATATAAGTTCACTAGATGTATTTAATGTACGTACGTGTATATATGTATGTATGACGCGGCTCGCCAGACCGCACTCGTAATATCTAAATATCACATTCAGTAATATGGAAATCCACGTGTTAGCTTAGACACACTTTAAATTACTATTTTATACAAAATAATAATTGCACATAAGTCCGTTCGTGCCCCGAATACCAGGGGCAGCGCTTGCGCCGCCTTGCGTCCTGCTCGCGCGCACTGCCCGCGCGCCCGGCAGAGAGGGACAGCCGCACCCACACTATCCAATAGCGCTAATAATTTCATTCAATATATTACCTATCTAATTATAAAAACACCGCACAAAATCTGCAATAGTTCACTTAAAAATCGATAACATTTACACTCATGGCTAGCTTTATAATTAATTTGTTACATTGTTTTTTATTACTTAAAATTATTTAAATAGTTAAATTTCATAACGTTAACTTTTGGTTGTCTTTTACTTAAACACAAGGTCAAAAATGAGGCTTCAAAGATTTGCCAGAATTTGAACAGTTTGTTTCTTTGTGGCTTGCAGTGGAATCCTAACGCTTCAGCCCTTGGTTTCGCCGGCCTCCCAGCCAGATATCATAGACATCAAATTAATTTTAATTTTAAAAAGCGCTCGCCAAAGACGTAAAACTCTTTGGACGAGCTATCTACAGCCGAACAGTTACTAACAAAACAGATATATTACAAGATATTTCACCATACTAGTCGACAGTCGAAAGTGTCCAGCCAGACCCCGTGAATCTCACTGTAAGTCACCAAGAATCCTAACGCCGGTAGGTACTACAACTATTGTGATATTTTATAGTAAAGCTGTGATATATTGAACTGGGTGTGACTGTAGGTAACTATTGTGTTATTTGGTGATTATGTGTTGATGTATAAATGTGAAGGAGCTGGACTAAAGACGAGCGGAACTGAAAATGGACTACGGAAGCTGTGTGCAACAACCGGGAACTCAGCGTCGGTCTAATGTAAGAAAGCCTGTAACTAACTTTATTGTCACTACAACAGTATACGTGTAAATAATGCATGAGTTTCGTATGAAAAATCCTTACGATGTAGGTTCTATTGCACTCTAATGTATCAACGTAGAAACTTGAGACGGGCACATCGAGATGGCCCAGGCACAGTGTTAGATCCGACCGGTGCGGCGGCCGGCCCGAGGCGACGGAACACCGCGTTTCGGCCGCTTCCCTCTCCCAACGGAATGTACTTTACATAATAATTATCACAAAGACTGAGGAGATCGGAACTCGACGCATTCAGAATCCGTGGGCGACGCGACGCCGCTAGACAGAGTCACGTATCACTGGAAAGGGTAGTACCGCGGATACTAGGCGCGGTCGGGCGGCGCGGCGGGCGGCGGCGGGGACGGCGCGCCGCACGCGGGTGGCGTGGGCGTGCCGTTGCGCGGCCGCAGCTTGTCCGCGCGCAGCCGCTGCACCGCCTCGCGCATCTCGGCCGCCAGCTGCCGGTCCGACGAGTCCACCCGCGCGCGCCTCGCCGGCGGCCCATCCTCGTCCCCGCCACCACCCGCCAGCCTCCGCAGCAGGCTCGCGTCCGCGCCCGGCGCCGGCGGCCGCGGCTCCCCCGTCAGCCGCTGCAGCAGCGCCGCGCCCGGCCGCTCCAGGCTTGACCTGATGATGCCCTCGAGGAAGGAGCCGTTGGCCGGCGGCGGCGCCTCCTCCCGCAGCCGGCGCATCATGTGCGAGGCGTACAGGTCCGGCGCGGGCGGGGCGGGGAACCCGGCGCCCGGCCAGAAGTAGCTCGGCGGGTAGCCGGGCGCCTCGGGCCCGTTGAGGCCGTTGGTGAACGGCTTGCTCATCGGCTTCGGGGGCGGCGGCTTTGGCGGCTGCGGCTTCACGTCCTGAGGAGGCTTCGGCTCGCGTTTGCGCGGCCTCATCAGATGCCGCTCTTTTACTTTATACTCGAGCGTCGAATGCGGGACGCCGTAGTACGAACCGGCGCGATGGACCGACATCTCTCCTCTCTGAACCGCTTTAACTGCTTCGACGAGACTGTCCCTATCGTAATTTCTGTATTTCCCTCTCTTAGGTCTAGTCCCCTTGCCGGTAGCGGGTTGTCCGTTGTTGTTCGTAGGCGCTCGTGAGTTGCTCGGAATTGAGAAATTTCTAGCGTTATCCGGTGGAGTTTTAATGACGGACACGTGTCTGTCCTGATGGCGCATGAAGGAGAGGTCCTGGTGCGGCCGTTCCAGTGGCTGCTGGAATTTCTGACTTATGCTTTTGGCTATGACGTCGCTCAGCGACGTGAAGAGATGTTGGGACGATGGCGGGTCAGCGAAGACTGATGCGGGGAGTAGAAGCGGAGATGGCGTGTTGAGCGGTGGTTGAGGAGGTAAGATTGGGGTTACGGGAGCGACCGGAGCGGCAGTCGCTGGGGACGGGCTCTTGTCATCCGGGGGCGGGAATGTTGGTATTTTAAGGATGACGGAGGGCGGCGAGTCTGGTCGCTCGGGGTCGGAGTCAGGATCGGAGTCAGCCGGTTCTGCCGCGAGGCCGAACTTGTTGACTTTGTTGCGGAGGGTGGAGCGGGGTATGCCGTAAACGACGGCGGCTCGGCGCGTGCCTAGGCGGCCGGACTGGATGTCTCGGAGGGCTGACTGGAGCTCGTCCTCGGTGTAAGTCCGCCGCGCGCTGCTGTTGCCAGCCGCGCCTTCGATTATCGCGCGTTTCAATCTGTAACAACCAGAGGCACTAATTATAGCGATCGTCATTCATTATTACCAGGTCTTTAAATAAGTACTCTTTTATAATATCATGTATCGTGTAGGATTTTAGATTAGTCTGAAATATTTATAGATACGTGTGTTAAAGCATGCAGTCCTATATAGCCCAACGCCATATGAGACCCCACAGGCAAGTTTGTATAGATGAGGAGTTAAGAAAAGTGGTAGTTTAGCTACCTACGTTTTGAAGACGGTTAATTCGTGAATGGTTTTCAAAATATCTTGACTGCTAAATTGCTAAATCCAATTTTGAGGGTGCCAAAGAAGATCCCGTGCTCCTTTAGGACACAACAGAGGAAACGCTAGGACGTTATGGTGATTTGACTGCGTGTACATTGTGGTAAAATGGATTCGTTAATACAAAATTTGACATTTAACTTCAGTTTAGGATTCTTGTTAAGTAGGAACCTTTGCCTTTAGAAACACGCCGGCACAAGTGACAACGCTAGAACACCGCCAGCATCTCGATTTCAGCACCGATATTATACAAACCCAATCGATAGTTGAATAAATTCATTCGCCAGTACGATCTGGGTCGCATGGCTCGCCAAAACAAATAAAAATGCACCGATAGTCGCGGGCATCGACCTTGTATCCTCGCAACACACCCTTTTAAACCACGCAAAATTATACCTTACCCTCACAATATAGGGCCCACTATCCAATTTCAATCATAACGAAAAATAAGAAACCGAGACACAAGATGAAACTGAAGACGATGATACCCACCAAGCAATTTCCAACTATAATGATAGGGATCGAAAGTTTAATTTTAGATGGCGACGGAAAAATAAAGGGAAAATATAAAGATGCATTCATAGTAGCCCGTTATCGGAGGTTCGTGGGTAAATATTTCGCATTTCGCTTATCTCGGATTAATGCGTTCGTGTTTTGAAATATTGAATTTAGACGATATTTGACCGATTGCGAGCCGATGACCAGGTGTTGACCCATACTGATAAACGTTCATATTGTTTTGTGTTGTGAGTGTTTTTGTATTAAACTTTAAATAGTCTTCCTCTTTGTCTTTTGGTCTGGCTTGATGGGTAAATATCGTTAATAAGTATATGGAAAGCTTCTTTACAAGTGTTGCTATAAGTTTTTTTTTTAAGACACAATGTCAATGCCATCACATGTGAACTATTATTAATTACAATAAATTATTACTATCCATAACAGCTTTCCAAATCGTTGGCCCTGATTATGTTGGTCCACTTAATCAGTTATATCACGTATGGTATTGAATATCTTCTAAATTGAGGCCTGTTAATGAATCTAACTAATTTGCAAAGATAGTACCCGCAGTATTTTGCAGAGATAAAGTCGGAAACGACAGAACGTTGACGTAAAACTAAAAACACACTCAAGTCCTTTAGTAGAGAAACTTTCCAAACTCGCGTAAGGACTTCAAAAATAATAATTGTTTTATGGTAAACATGACAGTTGATATGTTCTAACACGCGTTGCAACAAACCTGATACATCGTACCATACATGTTGAAGGGTGTTGTGGGCGATGGGCTAGCAACCTGTCACTGCGATATCACATTTCGTCGATCTTTGATACCCAGATTTATGCTAAAAGTGGTACTGGAACATAAGTTTTACGTGCTCTGCCTACCCTTTTTAGGGATAAAGGCGTGAATGTATGTATGTATATGTAAATATAAATTAATTAAACAGAGCGCAAAATGAGGTACATGACAATAACCTATAATCTCAAGACTTGTTTTCAATATATTTCGAACCAGATTATAATAATTAGGTTCAAAGGGTTCAAACATTTCCTAGTAAATACTATTTGTCCTTTTCACACCCATATTTAACTAAATGACGTTGTTTCGTTTGTAGAGTCTTTGACCGACGCGAAATGGGTGGGCTTACGAGTTTATTCGCTATCGGGTTCTTTCATTATTTAATAAGTTTATTTAAATAGCGAATGTTCATATTTCAAGCCACGGTGCGCCGTATAGTCTAAACGATTCAGGTTGAGAAAAAAATGGAAAAACTCGGTTAAAGCTATGTCCAGCTGGGTAAACGTTGTTGAATTAAGGGAGAAGGCATTTAAAAAGTAACCGGTGAATTGAATCCACAGACGTGAAGGATAAGGTTCGCCGAGTGATGTGCCGTTGCCGAGAACATCGGAACAATTCCAGCAACGACCGTCAACTTTGCTGACAAAGAAGTCAATACTGCCGGCAACTCAGAGACTGACAACGACCTTTCACCGCTAAAGTTTTTAAAAGTATTAATGTTTTGGTTACCTGCGAAAACGATCGCAACAGGAAATATTACTCCCGGATATATTGTCAGAGGCAGTATTCCATGAAATAGCAATATTGACAGAGCTATGTTTGTTACATATTCCCTCTAATAATTATACTAAGGTAAGGCCAAATTAGCCTCAAAAAAGCTCGGTGTGCTCAATAGATCGAGACAGTATTTCACACCGGCCCACCGCCTGCAGCTTTATAAGTCGCAGGTCCGCCCACACATGGAATACTGTTCTCATCTATGGGCAGGGGCACCCCAATACCAGCTTCTCCCTCTGGATCGCATCCAACGACGAGCAACTCGAATTGTCGACAGCGAGCATATTTCGGATCGGTTTGACCCCTTGGCGCTGCGTAGAGATGTGGCCTCTCTCTGCATTTTCTATCGCATGTATAACGGGGAGTGCTCCGAGGAATTGTTCGGATTAATCCCTGCCGCTTCTTTTCGCCATCGTCCAACGCGACAACATTACCATCCTCACCACTTAGATGGTTGGCAGTCCTCAACTGTGCGCTTCTCCAGAAACTTCCTGCCTCGCACAGCTAAACTGTGGAATGGATTGTCGCCTGCGGTATTTCCGGACCGATACGACCTTCAAACCTTCAAGAAAAGAGCGTACTCCCATCTTAAAGGCCGGCAACGCACTCACAACACCTCTGGTGTTGCAAGTGTCCATGGGCGGCGGTAATCGCTTACCATCAGGTGATCCGTCTGCTCGTCTGCCTCCTATATCATAAAAAAAAAAAATACTCTTCAAGGAGACTCTTTAATGATGTCACAACATGTCTATCTGAATGGTATTCCAACAGTTACTTTAACTATTTGCAAAGTCTACAAAGTGCCACTGCCAAACCATGCAGTCAGTGGCTATCGGCAGAAAGGCCTACATCATCCTTATAGGCTGAGAAAGAACGATTAAAAGAAGGGGAACGATGTCCTCCAAATCGAAAGGAACCCTAGAAAGAAATGTCTCACGGATCTCACTCAACTCAAATAAGAATTCCTTGTTGGTCCGAGCATTAAACTCTTTTGCAATAACATTCGTCATTAAAAGAGGGCGACGACCCTCCACCAGATACCAGTTCCTTCACACCGTATTTGTAGTTTCGAAAGATAGAAGCTTTCGCAATATAGATAACGAGACATTAGTTCTGTTTATTTGTTTAAGTGGCCATTTTGAAGTTTAATGTCGACGTTAATGAATAGGTGGCGAAGGATGGACGATGATAAATTCTAATATACAGGCGGATGGGTTTAAGGATTTATTTACACTTATCAATTTAGTATTATTGTAGAAACACTCAGAAAACCACGCCACGGTAATATCCAAGCACCTAGTTTGTTATAGTGTATCATGTATTTAAAACATATAATTTATATTGCTTTCAGATAGCTTTTTATTTAAGTAAATAAAGTACCTAAATAAAAAAAAATGGTACCTATCATCATTGTTTATATTTTCCATTATATGTCGTTAAAAAAGTCACGAACCGAACGGGAAAAAGCTGCGTTTACATAGTATTCTACCCAATGGGGACCTTATGAGTTTTTAATCTTTCCTTTTGGTATTTCCAACTCCCCTTCGAACAGTGGTATACAACTGCTGATGTATTGGTAATACTTATAGGTATACTTGAGATTATTTGAGTTGGCCGAATTGAACAAAAGTAGTTCAGTCAAAAAGCGACTTTAACCCTAAGATAGAAGCTTCCATTTTCAGTGACAGTTTTATAGAAAGTCAGCCACATTGAATCATCTCAACCATAGGTGTGTTAATGTATCCTCCGTTACGGATTTAAAGTGTACCTACCAATCCATAGATTATCCTTCTTCGGCACAAAATAAATATGGCCGATCTTTATCTTTATCTATTATTTATATCTAAAATCTTCATTTGAAATGAAAGATTGGTTAGGGTATTATCAAAGTTTTAGCACTTATAATCTCAAAGCTTTTTGGTAATGTTAGGCTAATTAGAAGTCATAACTACTGGAACTGAAACGTCTTCATTGAAAGCCCCATAAAAATTGATAGCATATTGTGACGTCACAATGCCAACTGACTGATCGGAATGAATGTAAAAAAGCGTACATTGTGTAATTTTTATGTCGTGAGAATCGTATTCAGACTTATAATTTCCCCAGTTAGATGGAGATTTTAACTGGACGTAGAACAAAAACATTAAAATTTTGACACAGCTGACATATGGTTTCCTTGCATCCCAAAGGAATTTTGTAATAGCTGTTGTCTGTACATTTGTATTTTTGATGGTATAAATTCGTTCATTCCCAGGAAAAAAAAACCGGCCAAGTGCGTGTCGGGCCACGCGCAGTGTAGGGTTCCGTAGTTGCCTGTCTGTCTTAGTTACATCGACGTGCGGTGCGGTTGCGTCGGCCAAATTTGTACGAAAATCGGCCTTTCCAAGTACACATTCAATTGGTCGACTATTACTCGGTAACTACTTATGCCTATTTGTCCGCGATAGTTTTCCTTTTAAATTCATTATATGTACTACTACCACGATTTTTTCACATCCCCAGTAATAGCCATTTAGCCGGCATGGGGTGGGGGGGACACACATGACTCAAATCCTTTTTTGGGTACAGTAAAAGTGATTACCGCCAACATTAAATAATGTCGATTCTTGTTTAAAAATTCGTTGTTTTTTGTTATGACTAGGTTTCCCAAAGTATTATACCATTTTGGAATCTTGGTTAGTTGCGTCAACTTTTAAAAATAATTGCCATAGTGGTGTCGATACTATTTTTTTACACCATGATGATTGAAAGTGGACTGTAAGAAAAAATCTTTCAAAATTGTAGGGACAAAATTAATTTTGATTATTTTTTGTGTAAAAACTACATGTATTTTGGTATTTTGAAGAACTGTGTTAGATAGCAGGGCTACTTAAGTTTCCAAAAACAAAAAAAAAACAGTAATATTTGAATATTTGTAGACATGGTCGTTAAAAATACCATTAGGGATGTCGATTTTCGATGAATTTAATTTTTTTTCTGTAATTTCTAAAATAATTGAGATATATTTTTTTCCTTATTTTTTCTCGACTAATCATAAGCAGCTCCATCCTCTGGTGCCGGCTTATCGTTGAGTTTTGGGACACGTTGTAGAAAACCCATAATATTTTTTACGTCACACCTGGCCATAATGTGAGTTTTACCGCACTCTGTGCGTACGGTAAAACTCGCATTGTGGCCAGGTGAAGACGTAAAATTGTGTACTCACCTCGGGCAGTAAAAAAGAAAGCCCTCTATCGCATATTTACAACCCTCGCCTGCGGCTCGGGTCATAAATACCTGCGATTTCTGGCTTTCTTTCTTTTACAGCCCTTTGTAAGTAATGTACTATTAACGAGCTATCCAACGATACCCCACCACACCATGGGTTTAACGAGAAAAAAAACACACCCCCGCATTAGATGTAGCCTAAAAAAAATATTTTTCAAGATTTTATTGTACTGTTTTGTCAGCGTAATTGATTTATATACCCATGCCGAATTACAGTTTTCTATTCGTAATGGTTAATGAGCTAAGCCGAAGACGGACAGACAGACAGACAGACGGACGGACATGGCGAAACTATAAAAGTTCCTTGTTGACTACGGAACCCTAAAAAATTATATCGACTAAGTACTTAAATGCACTATGTACTCACTTAAAAACAATAATTTTACATGATATTCCATACAACGGTTACTAGTACAATGAATATGGCAAAAGAGTCTGGACAAACGCATTGCCACGCGCTTTAAATAGACTTCCATATGACTTGATACCAAAAAAGCCTGAGTCTGATAAACTTATACTAAAAATATATAAGAAAATGTTAATAGATAACTTACATTCTTAAACAAATCTCTTTCTTATTTTATTGTATAATAAAAATGCCAAGTCTAATTCTAAAATTCGATAAGGCAATTTAAAATCTTAAAATAATAAGACTAAGCCTGATCGCTAGAAATGTAACATAGTTTTTCTAAAGAAATAAACAGTTCAATTTTTTTTTTTTAGTACACGTACTACGAAGATAATGCTGTGACGTCATAATATCGGTTTCGGCTATCACCAGCGAGGGTCAGCTCGAAGGCTCTAATTGTAGTTAGTCCCATGCAAACATTTGAACCATTCAGAAGAAATGTCAGTAGCCAATTTGTTGAGATGAAAGCTGACATACGTATCAACTCGATGAAAAAAAAAAAAACATTTCTTGACAACTTTAAAGTTGTTTTAATTTATTTAATCATATGGCATGGAGCTGACAGGAAAGGAAGCTTAATATAGGTACAGAATGTTGTTAAATTACAATGATATGAAATTGTAGCATAATATTACAATAGCTATGTATAATGTGCAGATCTAGATAACTATATGCGGCATGTACGTATGTGCACCCTATCTATATTAAATTGAGGAACAGAAAAAAAATCGAAGAGTCATTCGTCCGAAATTTCAAAATGCCGCATATTTTACGTTAAAACAAAAATTTGGACGCATATTATTTAATGGAATATACAAATAGGTTAGATTAGGTTTCTACTAAATCCTAAAAAAAAATTTTTTTTTTCGGACAATGGTTTTCGGAATTATAAAATTGATCTTGATTTGCGTCTCGTTACGAAACAGTGTTTTATAGAAAATATTCTACGTTTTGGACTTACTTTTTCTAATAACATAAAGTGAAATGGCATCACGGTAATTTCAAACGAATTTTACAGTTTTTCTCGCTTTACGGTCATCCTTGACACACTGAACTCGCTCCGAATGGTTGTCTTTCAGTTTCCACTGGAATACTCCAACTGGCGGTTAAACATAATGGCTGGCGGTGGTATTTTTGATGACTCGAACAGTGCTAGTAATCAGGAGATGGCATTTTTTATGTTTGAGTCGGAAACAAATGGGTTTTGTCGATAAAATCCAAAACTATAACTCAAACAATTGGGGTGTGGCAAGGCAAAAAAATATGCCTAGTGACGAAGATCCCATTCAGATATCTCAAAGAATTACGAAGCTACAAACGTTTTAATATTGCTTGTTAGAGAGAGAAAACGCAAACAGTGTGTGACGTCACGTTACGCGATGCTGCCGTGATGGTCTTTGTATTATAAGTTGTAATTTATCATGCATTGGGCGGGGACATTGCACGTAGAACCGATGGCCGTTGGGGCGGAAAGTTTCTCGAGTGGCGCCGCGAAACTAACTACGACTAGTTGGTGTAATTGACTCAGTTCTAGTGTGCCACTTTTGGAGCGCTTATATAAACTGTCTACCTCTTTTAAGGGTTCCGTACCCAAAGGTTAAATACGGGACCCTATTAGGTACTAAGCCTCCGCTGTCTGTCTGTCTGGCTGTCCGTCTGTCACCAGGCTGTATCTCAAGAACCGTGACAGTTAGACAGTTGAAATTTTCACAGATGATGTATTTCTGTTGCCGCTATAACAACGAATACTAAAATAACCTCGAAACAAGTGCGAGTCGGAGTGGGGCTCCCATACAACATACGTGATTTTTTGCCGTTTTTATAGATAATGGTACGGAACCCTTCGTGCGCGAGTCCGACTCGCACATGGATGGTTTTTTATATTACATCATTGGAGCCACTAGTAAAAAAGTAACTTTTAGCTTTGGGAAACGGGCCAGTGTAGGCTCACAGTCCAACAGAAGCAGTCAACTTAAAACTTTCGAGCTCAATTTGATGAAAGGCAGATGCCATCACATACTGTTACATTATCCGAGACTCGTAAAATTTTAATCATATCATTGGAACATTAGACCGCCATTTTAAAACACGCATCGCCCATCATGGCGTCGCCTGTCAAAAGGTCATCGACCCGTTCAGTTTCGTTTTCATGATTTAATGGGTGCGTTCACATCTCATTGTTTGTGAAATCGGATCGTTTCAATAGGAAGTCAGTGTTGCCAGTGCAATAGGACGCGGTGACCATAGCAAATTGTTAATAGGCTTCCTAGTGTTGCCATTTATTTGGATATTTTGATAAGGGTTTATGGGCTATTCAGATTGGGTTTATTTCTGTGCAGAGGGAAGTTCTGCGTTTTATGACACGTGGAAAGTTGGGTTTTGTTTATATTAAATATGTTTTCAAGTACATACCATAATTTTTATAATACGCTTATGCGGAAGCGACATAGGTATCAACTTTCATGAGTTCTTATGTACTCATAATGTACCTAATGTAATGGTCTTGACCCCGCCCCTGTAACAATTTCAATGTTGTTCTTCTTTTAATAAAACATATTATAAGTTATGACGAATGTAATTGATCTTTTATCATGAAATCATAGCTTATATCATATCAGTCATTATCTACTTAGTCCATTTGTCTGCTTTGCCCGTAGGTTGGCTGGTAGAGAATACTTTATATTCCCGTTTTCCGTTATTTATATTCCCGTTATCCGCGTAATTCACTGTAATTAAAGTAATTAATCCAGCCACGGCATTGTGTATCTGCTGCGTTTAGGATGGGAATGGAGGGGCAGTTTTTAACCCCCGACGCAAAGAGGTATCGTAGCTCCCAAACGGATGGACCGATTTGAATGCGGTTTTTTTTTATTCGAAAGCTGATGTGGTCCCGAGTGTTCTTAGCCATGTTTCATGAAAATTTGTTGAGCGTAAAAACGATAGAACGAGATATTGGACTTTGAAATGAAAATGTCAGGGGTTTTTAAACTTTTCTAAGTTGTAGTTATGCCATACTTATTTCAAACTGCATATGATTTGATAAATTGACTTCTAATATCTGGTAATGCTGCTTCAACATTCAACCCTTTTGGTAATTGACCCTCAAACTATTCAATGCCTCCAATAGTTTTCCCGCCAATTTGGTCTTCGTTATTCCCAGTGATACCGTGTACACTCAGCCAAGAAAATCTAACACTTTTAGACTCTATGATTACTGTGTTAAGGCTCAAAGATACACCTTCTTGGTTTACTGTACCATCGACGGCACAGTGAACAAAAGTGTACCATACTGCAACGAGATACGGTCTACCATTAGTCAGCGTACCCTGTTGTACATTACCACGACAGACATTTCAATTATACGGGATATTTAGTTGGCGCGCTCCGGGCGGTAGTAATCGGCACTTAAAATTAACTGTCATATAAGAACATATCGGGCGAGGAAGTGTGAAGGCTTGCAGAGAATCTAGCAATTTGGAGAAAAGTAATAATACGGGAGATGTTCCAAAGATCGTGGAATTGGCATAAAAAACAGAAGCTATTCATCATCGCCATCTTTATCATAGCAGCCGAAAGACGTCCACTGGTGGACATAGGCCTCCCCCAAAGATAGCCACAATGACAGGTCCAGAGCCACCCCGGACTCCCGCGACCTTCACCAGGTCATCAGTCCATCTTGTGGGGGTCTACCCACAATGCACGTGCCGGTTATAGCCACTCGAGAACCTTTCCGCCCACTGCCAGTTAAAGGTATTCGTACTAACATTATAAATGCGAAAGTTCGGGTGTTTTTTACTCAATCACGCTTAAACGGCTCTACCGATTTGTATGAAATTGAACGAAGATAATTTATAGCCTGGATTAAAATTAAGGATAGTTTTTATCCCGGGTCCAGCAGACGACCTCGCGGGCTGAAACTAGTGATTAAATATAATTTCTTATTTTGCGTGCATTTAACATGTTTTTGAAGTGAAAACTTCTGTAGCGGCGCTGAGCACTTTTTGGGATGGGGATTTTTTTTTAAATACGCGACAGAGTTTTGTGACGTCAGATGTGAAGGAGGTCACTTTTTGCTGCTAGCCGATTCGACTTAATTCAAAGCTGAACGCTATTCGTAAGAGTATAAAGCCGTTTAACACTTTTTGCAATAGCATATTCTGCAAATAAATTTGTCATAGGTAATACCAACGCGTCCTTCACCGTTTTGCTATTGAGAAAATTCGAATAGTTCGAATTTGGGCGTTATTCCTAAAGAGATAAAGCTTAGAAAAATATTTAGCAATGGCAAAAACAAATTGATATTTTGGTCGCCACCGCCATCTGCCGTTCTTGCAAATTCGAATAGTTCGAATTTAGACGTTATTCCTAAAGAGATTAAGCTTTGAAAAATATTTGGCAATGGCAAAAACAAATTGGTATTGTGTTTGCCGCCGCCCGTCGTTTTTTTTTAATTTTGCTTTAAAACTTGCTCGACGATAATATTATTTCTAACTTCAACGCAACTTGTAGATGCATTGCTTTTTTACAATACAATATCTTGTAGATACATTGCTGCATTTTTTACAATCCCTTCTACTCGTACATAGTAAAATGTATGAATGCGTTCAAGCTTGACGGATTGAGTAAAGATCTAACTTCCAGGCCATTAAATAACAAATTTACTTCTCTGCCAATTATAGCAGTATAGACACTTGGTATTTCGTATAATCGATCAATCAATTATTCAATAAGCTTTTTATTCTGAACTTCTTGTGTCATATAATATTTCGCAATTAAGTGTGCCCCAATGTATGGCCTCAAACATCTTCCGTGAACCAAAAATGAATAAAAACCTAGTCTCCCTTAAACTTATTTGCAATACTGTCACTTTGTCTCAAAGAAAGTGACACCATAGTCATGTTAGAAGGCTATATTTGAAAGTTTGTGTAACCGAATGAAAATTGGATGTGTCTCTCCTGATTTTTATTTACAGTATAGATAACTACATTGAAAAAAAGTTTGAGTTAAACAATAACAAAATTAAGTACCAAGCTAAATGTCCCAGTCTTCTAAGGCGTTGTAAAAGAGAACTGATTGAAAGATTTGGTGACCGAGATACGGATTGTTCTGATAGCTCGGTTGGTTAGTAGCGACGGGCCATGTATGCCTATGGTCGCCGGTTCAAATAAGGCTCGAAGCACGATATTTTTTATTTTATTTGAAATTAATAAATGACTGGGATATGTCCCAATAGCTGGCAGCTCTCTCTCTCTCAATCTTGCCAATTGTTGGATTCAGGATGTCAATTGGAACGAAAAAAAATATCCGTAAAGTCGGTTCTGGCGCTTCGCCGACCGCTGCCGCGGCACGCTCGTTTCACTCGCTCGGCTCGTGCGCTGTGTAGGGTCGCAGTACACCTAACATTCCTCGCTTCGTTCGTCGTCGTACTTACACCGACCTGCCTTAGAGTAGAATAGGTAGGGTTCTGGTTATGAAAATGGAAAAAAATGTCTTGTTTCATAATCATAACTGGTTATGAAACAGTGAAAAAAAAATCCTTATTCATAACCAGTTATGAAACCTTGTCTATGAACGTGGACGAAGGGGGGGCGTTTACCTTATTGTTTACTAAAGGAGTATGTATGTATGTAAATACTTTATTGTACACAAGACATTGCAAAAATACAGACGAAATAGGTTAAGTAGGTACAGTACAAAGGCGAACTTATCCCTGTAAGGGATCTCTTCCACCTTTGAGCAATTTAGACGAGATCAAGAACTAAAGGATAGACAAACTAACACGTGTACAGATACGTACGAGTATTTACCTCTATGCTACGGTAAATTAATCATCATTAGGAGAGAGGAGGAGGACTAAAAATGATGTGAGGAAAAACGTAAAACTTTAAATCAATACAAAACTCAGTCATCTATTTTAACCCTGTCAACACCCTGTCATAAAAATAAACATTATTGTACACCAGCTAATTTATTTAACAACACAGCAATTAACGATTAAGCTTTCAAATTAACAAATGGATAAAAACGACCTAATTCCCGAAAGCATTTACACTAATGGGGAAAATAGCCTAATTTGATTAAGTGCTTGCATGTTTATTATGCACTTGACCCACTGTCTCCTGGATTCGCTACGCGCTAATGCAGCTCACCCCACCGGTCACCCGTCACGAAACTATAGACCTCTACCTACGCTTAGTTACTACGCATCGCGGTGTCAAGATATATTTGTGGGTGAGCGTTGAGGTGAGCTTAAAACAAGTTACAGAAGGGCTGTGCATGCGTTTAGCTAGAATAAATAAAACGAGGGCGCATTACAATTTATAGGTCGTGGGTATGGAACACTTTGTGTAACACAGTGATATAATTTTGTCATAACGTCACTACTGCTCATTCCCTCTCCCGCACGAGAGCGGGCACAAGACCTGCAGTGGGCCGTATACAGAATGATGAAATTGACCAACTTAGGAAACTAGGAGGAAAAAAAAAAAAAAAAAGATGTAAGTGACGATGATGATTATATAGTGAGTGACTTTCAAATCACCTACTCAATTGAGCAATAAGATTCGGTTGTTTTAAACCGTCGGTAATTGTAAGCTACATCAAATAAATGCATGCATAATAATTTTATGGGAAGCTCTGATTGTATGATTATTTTCGGTTCGGCCTAAAAGTTGACTGGTAGAGAATGCCTCATGGCATTAAGTTCGCCTTTTGAATTTGTAACTTGGTACTGTTCAATCAAGCTTATATACATTCATAATAATAAATGTTTGACAGTTCTTTACGGGAGGACTGATGGTTGTGTATAGAGCTGGCTGTTAGATAATGAATAAATAAGTTTCTGTCAAAAATTTCATTTTTGTACAAGCTTTTATTGCCGACTGTACTTGTCTGTATACCATCATCAACTACTCATTGAGACGATTCTAACGAGCCCAAACTCAACGGGGTTACGTCGGTTAAGTACTGAATTCCCATGGCCACCTCCTGTCTCCATCATCAGATCAGCTCGATGGAACCATAATATTGAATTGGCATCCAAAGTATACTAATACCCAAAATTTCAGCTCAATCGGATAACGGCAAGTGTCTAAAAAATTGCAAATTATGACGGACAACTTACATATATATATATACACTTACATACGAACAGGTCAAGTTAATATAAAGCTTGTAAAAACCAACGAATGTGAATTGGAGAATACGTTGAGGAATCACGCACTCAAAAAGACATTAAGCTTAATTAGAAAGAAACATACTATTTTACTTATTCTTACTAGATTTAATTTAAGGCGCCGCAGGTTCAGCGAAGGTAAGCGAACAGAGTTTTTGAAACAATATAATGCGACTGTTTATAATAATATGGTTTCAAAAAAATACGAATAGTAATATTTAGGCTTTTCTGCAGCGAGATCAGTGATTCGAAACATGATTAAGCAATTTTCGCTCTATAGAAAAAAATACACTTAATATATTCGTAAGAAATTATGCACAAAAGCTAAAAATATTAAAATTGCTTCTAAAAATCGGCAATATCATGTTTGAGAGAACTCAGTGATTACTTTTTTATTTATTTAAACGGTCAAAACTTAAAAATTAAAAAACATGATATCCGCGCTTCAGAGCACGCACTTCCATCTCGCTCACGCTTACGCTCAGTGAGAGGGAGAGAAGACCATGAACCTACGGCGCCTTAACTTGCGCGTATGTAAATATGTTAGGTACGAGTAGGTACGTTTAACCATGTAAGTTACCGTCCAAAATTTGCAAAAAAGATTTGGTGGCCATAGTCTCTTATCAGTCGTTCACTCTTGACAGACTCGTCGCTGGTTGCGGGAGTTCGCTGGATGCGGGTGGCGCAGGACCGGTCACTTTGGCACTCTTTGGGGGAGGCCTATGTCCAGCAGTGGACGTCTTTCGGCTGATATGATGATGATGATGGTCGATGAGTGGTCGTGGTTTCATGATGATGTATGGATAAAGCAGCCCTCGTGATGTTCCTCCACTTGTTACGGTGTTCAGCATCACGGGAACACTGGACTATGGTTTTCTGTTGCTATAATAGGAAGGACCCAATATAGCGGTCGAATTGCGTGGTTGGAGGGTAGCCTGGGCAAAATCCAGGGCACGACCACGCCTGAATTATGGTGGATTGTGTCGCAGCTTTTATTGAATCCGTCCAACGCATGGCAGAACGACCGCGTGATCGCTTTTCCTCTACCCGTCGCTGGACAAAGAATCGTTCCATGGAGTTTTTGTTTCGAATAATGTGCCCGAAGTCTTTGACCATAGTAAATCCTACCTAAAACCTCTAGTGTTTGGGGTCATTATCAACGAGCAACGTAGGTGGTAAGATAAATACGGTATGAGACAAAGTATTTGCTAAAGTTTGGTTTATTGATCATGTATTTCTACTTCTGTTAAATATTATATCGTATTGGTTATACGAGGGCAGAAGAAGCGAAGTGGAAATCTAAGGCTCAGACCCCGTATCATGGTCGGCATTATCACGCGATAAGTGACAAGATGTGAGTGACGGACTTTCTATCTTGTCAATTATCGTGTGATAAGCAGGTGATAAGGCCGACCATGATACGGGGTCTGGAGTAGGATATTCAAGAGGCTAAGAGCAATACCTGGCGTTATCCTTCGCGTCCGGCGGAGGAGTTCCACTCGTGCTGGATGTAGACTTGGCGCTGAGGTCTAGAGGCTGCTCCGCTGAGGTCGGGGAGGCGCTTGGCGCTGATGCCTTCTCCACGTCTTGAAGCCTGAGGACGAGTACAAAGTTTATAAAGGTAAATGTTTAGGTAGCAAAAGTACCTACACACGACTCTAATGTCAAGAGGATAAGGACTGTCTAGATCATTTTGAGCGTGTTATTTTGCCTAGCTACTTCTGCTGCTGACTGGTACCTCTCCAACACTTTCACCGCCAGTTTTCCTCAGTGCCACTTCTAGCATAAATGTGGTTATAAAATATCGGTTAAGGGGGTGCATTGGAAATTATCGCGTGCTTTGAAGCGCCGGCGCCGTTCTGACTAGATTAACATTAAGGTTTGATTTTTAGATATATGATTCTTGACTATACATATGATTGTTTATCTGATTTAATCGATAAATGATTGCCTAAAGTTTCCTCTATAGAAAAAAATCTAAAGTTGTGTCTTTATTTTCCTTTTTTTACTCAGCCTACTCAAACAATACATTATTTTACGACACAATCACGTTAATACTATATTTTATCTCATCTAAAATCTCTCTTTATATGAAATATAAACGTGCATATATATAAGCACGTAAAGCTACTAATTACTTATGACCACAGGGAAGTCGCCTTTTGCTTCTGTTTACTCTGTATAACGCTAACATACATAAAAAATACCATAAAATCTTTGTAACTACCTACAAATAGGTAGAAGATTTAATATAACCAAGCCCGTTTTAATTGTTTTTCACAAACCTTGCACAAGACAAAATGGCCGCTACGTAAACAACGTTTCCATTTATTATGAATGCCTTTACAATATCAGAACAGTCTGCAAGATTTAACCGAACGCTGAATAGGGCCCTGTCAAACCCGCGCGGATGCGGGCGGCCGATGTAGAGACGAGGTGATATCGTGCCAATATTGTCATTGGAAATTACAATCTAATATTGAATACTAGCTTTTGCCCGCGACTTCGTTTGCATTGACTTCCTTTTGTTGGAATTTGTTACGCTCAATTTAAACAATCACCTAGGTTTGAACAGTGTAAGATTCACGTCTGTTTTTTTGAGAGAAAATATACCAAAAAAAAGTTTTATAAGAAGCACGAAAAGGTGACAAAAAACAACACATTCAAAGATGCCTACGTGGTCAAAATTCAACAAACAAACATCATTCTAATGACTCACAGTTAGGGTGGTCCTTAAAAACCGAAAATTTGAAATTTCAATGAGGCATCCTCTTATATTGTTATAATACCTACGTGGAAAAATAACATTATGTTTTTTTTTTTTTTTTTGGATAAGGTTTAGGGGTCGCGACTGATTTTTTTAACTTTGTAAGGTGTGCACTTATCCATACTAAGATTTTTTTAAATTTTTAACTGTTTTTTTGTTACTGTTTTGAGCTACATTCGATGACAGAAAATGAATAATCTTGAATACATACAAATAAATCACAATTTTTCAGTCATTCATTCAAAAATGAATTTTATTGTGCTAAATTATAGATATAAAATAAGTGTCTACCTACACATTTAGTGAACGAATTTCGTATTTTCTGGATTGTTTATTTCTTGTTATCAAATGTAGCTCAAAAAAGAAGAAAAATTTAAAAAATCAAAAAACTTAGGTACTTAACATGAAGAAATGCAAGCCTTAAAAAGTTTTTTCTTCACAGTAAATGTATGAAAACAGTTTTCCTTAATTTCTGGCTTTTTTGTACATTACCGAAAGTTGATCTCAAGGAAACTATTGATACTGGATAGAAATGGAATCGATTGACATAAAAAAAATACATGTAAAAAAACTTGTTTCATTTTCATGCAATTTGTATGGGGAAAGATTTTCTCGATTTATGGCTTTTCTAGCCGGAAATTTATTTTTGGTCCCATACACGCTTTTGATCCTGGACAGGAATGGGATCGATTGGCATCAAAAAAAAAGTTTGTCAAAAAATGACCATTTTCTCGCACCCTGTAGGTATGTTTTTTCCAAAATCTGTAAACGCCAATCTTCATTAATTTGAAATCGAAGGAAGGTCTCCTAAGATCATTTTCGCCTAGCAACACGGGATCTGGTAGCTTCCCTCACTGACCCGAAATCTATTTCCACCCTGTATAAGAGGCCTCAATGAAATCTCAACTTTTCGATTTTTAAGGACCACCATACTTGACCCTACCCTACTCACAGTCCATAACATAAGCAAAACAAGACGAACACGTTACAATTTGTTCAACCCGTTTTACCCACATTTTACTTCAAAATATCACCTGAATCCCAAACACAATAACATTGAAACGTTCGTCAGCATCACGACTTCGAAAAGCGTCTCAATGCACATTCAGCCGACAACAGGCGGCGTGTTATTGTGCCTCCTTGAGGTGCCATCGCATTGAACGGTTGAATTTAGAACACGCTAATGTACTATTTGTAACAGGGATGCCGCGGATGCGACTTTTTAGACATCCGCGAATGCGGACATTTCGAGGCTCACATCCGCGGATGCGGATTTTGAGGCAAAACACTCAAAAACATGAATACGAAACGTATTAAGGGTCACGCAGTACTCGAACACGTTGCGACTGATTTACAATCGTTGCGAACCTAACGCATCACCAATAGCGAATACGGCAAATCATCAGATTACAGAAATGAAATGAAGATTCTCAATTATCAATTAATTATCAATTATTTATTTATTCTGCAAATAGGCCACAAGGGCACTTTTACATGTCAAACGGTAATTTACAATAAAATAGTAATCTTACACAATAATAATTTAAAATGATATATAAAAGGTTAACAAACCAAATGTCACTAAGTTAATGTAAACAAAACAAAATTGCAAAATATGACCATTACATTCGATATAAGATCTGTATCGAGCATTAACAGAAGTTAATGATATTATTCAGTATTCTTATTGACTAATGACGAAAATACTGAACACGCGCGTGGCACGCGCCGTGTTGGGCTATCTGGTCGCAATCTGTACTACATCCGCATCCGCAAAAACCCCGCATTAATTTTTGCGGATGCGGAGGCGGATGCAGATGTTGAAAATCACGCGGAACATCCGCGGTTACGGATGCGGATGCGAATGTCTGCAACATCCCTGACCCCCCCCCCGTCCCTGATCCCTGATTTGTAGTACGCGACCGTTGTGCGTTTTGAAGGCCTATATTGAACCGTTTGGCCACAGGGGTGTCTTTAATATTATAAATGCGAAAGTATGTCTGTCTGTCTGTTACCTCTTTACGGTTTAACCGATGAACCAATTTAGATGGAATTTCGTATTGAGATAGTTTGAGTCCCAAGGACATAGGATAGGTGAAATGGGGGTGAAAATTTGCATGGAGCTACGATATAAAGGAGTTCCACGTGGACAGAGTCATGGGGAGACGGTAGTTTATTATATAATGATATTTTTAAGACCTAATTAACAATCATTAATTGGAACGATGTGCCTGCTCAGGGCAACATCGGAATGAACAATTGAGTTTAGAAAAGGCTAATATACTACGTGTGGCCCGTGTTTAAATGCCTGCACGTCTATCATGAGACGGCCGCGACATACCTACTCTCGATTTTTCTCGCACTATCCGTCTCTCTCTTATTAGAACACTTAGAACAAGAAGTATAGTGCGAGAAAAATCGAGCGTATGTCGCGGCCGTCTCATGACAGACGTGCTGTTTACAATAGTTTGGCTTTGAGAATTACCAGATTGTAATCAAGGCGTTACCCTAATTAGGCAGGGTACTGCGTAAGCCATTACAATACAACCTAGTATATACGTTAATATAATTGTGTTTCTGTAAAACTACCTAGCTTTCAAGCCTCCAATCTGGTTTTTTTATTCCAGTCATCGTCATTGCTCACACATCTAACAGTAAAATGTAAATTTGATTAAGGAGAGTTATTCCCAATGGTAGGTTAAAGAATATAAATCTGATATTTATACTAAACTAAAAGCAATCTAAGTACCCGTCTGTTGCGGATTATCCGAGCGGATGTGCCGACATCCCGGGCCGGTGTGTAAAAAACCTACCACAGCAAAAAGGCACATCGACTTAAGTCCATAGAATAGTACAAAAGACCTTTCGAAATTGGCCGTGTTACATTGTATTCAGAAAAATAAGAAGCACGCAATTTGCGATGGAAAAAGTATTGGAAAGGAAGCTAGCTCAAGTTGGCAAAGTAATAAGCTCATAAACTCCTCGTCAGAGCATTTCATACGTGCGCATCTGACATATAAGTATATTTAGAACCTGTTTTCGACCACGTAATAGGTACTTGTTTCTAGTATAACTTAAGTTACAAATTTGATAGAGCTATGTGTCATCGGAGTTCAGACATATTCTGGTTTATCGAAGGCGACTTGTCGGTAAGCGTCGTGAACCCGGCGAAGTGTGATATCGGTAACTCACGTGTCGCTCATGTTATAAATAGATTTCATATAGGTATAGATACAAATGTTTTACCTTAATTAGTACAATTATATGTCAGTAACCAAACGCGTTTAGTTTTAATAGGTCTACTTTTATTTTCCTAACATTTATTATTTATTGTTCTACAATTATACAATTCTTATGGTTAAAACAATTTAAGGCACCGCCAAACTGCATGACAGTTTGTTGGCGGTATTATCACTCTCGTTTCTGAGATCACACATCCCAGAGGACAAGCCAAGCCCGCCCCTAACAAGGGCTGTAGGCACATGGTTATAGCACACTTTAGTGTTTAGTTGTCCAGTGTCGTGCTTGGCTGGTAAAAAAAAAAAAAAAACTTCCCTTGTGAAGTTTATTTATATCGTTTTATGAGGTCAATTGTATGCAAGTAATGTGTTAGTAACAGCATGCATTTCAAAAGAATATTCAAGTCATAGTCTCACCGTTATGTTATGTCACCTAAGTAAAGTCGTTTAGATTCGTTTTTTTTAACAAAAACCATTTTGGTATTTGTTATGGGAGCCTTTTATGTCTGAAATAAGTGAATTATTATTATTATAAAAAGATTTTATGTAAATTTTTAAATAAAGGAAAAATTGAAAATCTTAATGCTGCGAGCCGGATTTGAACCGGCGACCACAGGCATTCATGGCCCGTCGCTACACAAAAATCAAATCCGGCTCGGAGCATTAAATTTTTCCTTTATTTAAAAATTTATAATTTCGTTAGCAGCGTAACTGCTTAATACAAAATTAGATTTTATCTAGTTAAATTACGTAAATACCACATGTAGTACCTAAAGAACGCCAGGTACGTAACAAGGTCGCAAACAGCTGTATTTGAATTTTAAATGAGATAGATATCTATACTATTGTTCAGTAGTCACTCATTAGCGTCAGACAGTACATGAGCTAATGAGCATCATATTTAGGCAGGACATTTACATAGTGAAGACATCGTTAAATTATATAACACTGCTACCACTAAAACTTCAAATCAGTACCCAAATCGGCCACTAAACTGAGACAGATCTGACGACGGTTCAGGTAGCTCAGTTGATTAGTAGCGACGGGCCGGGGAATGCCTGTGGTCGCCGGTTCGAATCCGGCTCGGAGCATTACATTAAAAAAAAATCCTTTAATTTAAAATGTATAAATTCGTTAGCAGCGTTACTGCTTAATACAAAATTAATTCAGTACCCAAATAGTTTCATGTGTGCTTATAAAATTTTAAGACTCCTCGATTTTTCCAGGATGCCATCGTCCTGTCATCAGGTCAGATTCTGATTCTGACCTGACGACTTCCTGGGAAAGATACCCTTTCAAACGAGAAGGAATAATTTTCCAAATCGGTCTAGGCGTCTTAGAATAAGGGAAAATACCTACATAAAAAACAAGCTTCTGTCAAAAAAAACATTTTTGGTACAAGCTTTTATTGTCGACTGTATATATGTATAGCTCAATCGGTCACCGGGAAGTGGGTCAAATTTAACTTGCAAGATTTGATTACAGACAGACAGACAGACAACGGGACAGGTGAAACTAAATAAAACCTTGCAATAAAAGAATTGAGAACCTCCTTCTTTTTGAAGTAGGTTAATAAAGGATCGGCAACATGCTTATGCCTGATCTGCAGTCACATGTTGTCTTAGGCTACGGCGTTCAGGGCAGGTTGTGCGCTTGTTCGCCACCTCCGAGCTATTATAAATAGAAAATGGAACTGGAGCTTTTTTAGGATGCAATCCCGATAACGCTAAGATGACAACAGATATCCTACAGCCGTGATATCCCGGTTTATACGGTCGTTTGGATCGCACGTGCGAAGGTCGGCGGGAATACGTGATATCGACACTTTATCGCCATTCTGTCATAAACTGGGTCGTACATCTCGATATGCACTGGTTTTAAGGTTCATCTAAGTAGAGGGTAACGGGACAGTAACATCTTATAAAACCTACCACGAAGCTGGTTGCATTGCAACGAACCACGGACTTAATACCGGTATACATATTCATAAATGAAATAACTTCCTCAGTACGTGATAATAATGATTTTGGAATTTCAAAATTGTATGAAACGCAGTGAATTATATTTCACTACCTAATCTCTACTTTTGCAGGCGTACACGGTTATTTAAATTAAATTACTACACAATTAAAAAAATACCAGCAAGATTAAATATTAAATAAAAATGCATGATACAAATTATATAAGGCATGTACCCTTTTAAACTATAGAAAAATTTGTCTGAATTATATTTAGGTAATGGTGCTGAAATATCGCATGAGTTGGCTAGAATAAAAAATAAATTTTTATTTTCGATTGAAAATAAAACCTGTTAAATACGGCATCTGTATCATAGGAAACTGTCAAACTTCCCATGCAATCTGATTTTAACGAACAGAACACGATTACCGAAGATTTGATGTTTCAACGCCGTAATATTGGTCTTTATTTTGTTTCAAACTACCTACCTATCTTCTGATATTGTTATTTATTCGTGTTCTCGCAGAACATGCATTTTAATTGATGTCAATTTGTTATCGGGCCAAACTGAGTAAACCATGGTTGTAAATAAAAATAGATCATCCTTGAGATAGTTGACTATTATACATATTATATTATTTATTTTTAAGTGCCTACGCCATCTCCAATCTACCCCGTCCGTTCCCCCTTAAGATACACTATATACCCTTCAACTTCAATAAATCCAGTAATTTCAACACCGCAGTCCCAAACAGCTCTAACTAATAAACCTCGTTTTCACGCGATTCTAACCCTAATCCCTAAACGCCTAAATCATACAATAGCGTACATATTTTGAAGTACTTTACTCACTTCGGGTCTTAGCTACTCACTGACGCTACAGAAGGACTGTGAGTGACGGTAAGCGAACTTTATAAAGGTCACTCGCGTCCAGGCTTACGTACTTTGAAAAGGCCAGTTGGAGAAATCGTAGGTACTATTGCTAGGTGCTTATAAAAAAGGTTTGGTGGAAAAATATTTAAGTTAAATAGAAAAAGCTTCCAACAAAGTTAGTAATATAAGATTAGTAATTTTATACATGTAAACGAAGTCAATTGCACTTCATTTAGTTTGGCGTTATCTGTGACTGTCAATGACGGATGACAGCTGTCAGAGTTTAGACGGGTTGTCAACCGTGATTGATATAAAAAGGTACAAGTAATGCAGAGAGAAATTATAACGGTGTAAATAGGATTAATATTTGAATCAAGGACGTGTATGTAAAGAAGGTGAAATAATAGCATTAATGTTGTTTCTCTTTCAGGTAAGCTATTAATTTAATTAGTATTAAGTTCCACAAATGTAATGTTTGGGTAAAATATTAGTGAGTAATAAAACTCTTCTCTTTCAGAGCAACACAATCTGGTTTTTATTTCGCCAAAGCAATATCTTGCAAGAAGTGTGTTAAACACACATTATAAAACAACATTTTCGGCTATTTCACGGCAAAGATGGGCAAACTGAGGTTTGAATTTGTGGTTAAGGCGAGTACTGAAGATCCGAAAACGAGCGTGATTTGTATAACTTCTATTTCGGATGTAGATAAAAATGTATTTTTAATACCAGAAGAATACCAATCAGTGAAGCTACATGACAATATTATGAAAACACAAGCCTATTTGAAGGTGAGAAACACGTTACAGAGGAGACATGATAAAAGGCAAGTGTGGATCACAGAGACACCGGATATAACCAGTACCTATAAGGATGAAGACGGCAATATGCAGTTTAAGGGATATTTGTTAGAGGAATTTGTACCGAAGACTCAACAACAGACTCCGGCACCTGGAATTTCAGAAGAAGTATTATCGAGGATCCTGGAAAACTATGCTGAATCAAAGAGTGAAAGATCTAAACCTCAAAGCATAACTGGTTTGAAGGATAAGTTTGTAATAGAGAAATTTACACGGAAAACATCAAATGTGTCGCAGTGGATTACAACTTTTGAAGCCGAATGCACCCGTTTAGGCATCGTAGAGGATATGCAGCGGATTGAAGGTCTTAGGTTATTTTTAGAAGATTCGTGTCTTGATTGGTACAGGGCCATGCTTATAAAGTATACAGTGGATTCGGAATGGTCCCTATGGAAAAAAAACTTATGTGAGACATATGCGGACCGAGGTTGGTCACCAGTCAGGTATGCAATACTGTTTAAATATAGGCAGGGCTCTCTATTAGAATATGCGTTGAAGAAGGAAAGACTTTTATTAGAAATTAATAAAAACATGGATAAACCTACTCTCATTGATCTCATCGCTACGGGGTTACCAAACTTTATAGCGGATAAAATGGATAGGAGTACTTTGAAAGAAACGGAGGATTTGTATAGTATCATTAGGGGGCTGGAACATTTAGTGGAAAAAAAGAGTTGGGAGAAGAAGCCATTGGGCACTGAAAATAAAATTATTGGAAAAAATTTAAGAGAGCAACCGTGTAAAATTTGTGAGAAGGAAAACAAGGGAAAACGGTTCCACCCTGAGTCCTTATGTTGGTTTAAGAATAAGAATAGTGATAGATTTAAGCGGGACCAAATAAGGAGTGTGAATAATTCAGAGTTAGAAACGGAGTTGAATGACATGGATCCAAAAAACTAGATATCCCGCCATTAATCAAAATTACTTTATTAATAAATGATACATTACAATTATTGGGAGTTTATGATTCAGGATCTAATGTGTCTTTGATAAATTCTAGGTTGCTGTCTTTGAAGAATAATTCCAATAGTAATGGTATAATAAAAGCAGGCTTAAAAACGATTAATGGTGTGAAAAAATCTATAGGAATAGTAACTCTAAAGATAAAAATATTTGACATGGAAAAAGATGTTAATGTTTTTGTGATTGATGAGGAAAATTTTGACTATGATTTTCTAATAGGATTAGATTGCATACAAAAGTTTCACTTAAATCAAGATGAAAGACTGGTAATTACTCAAAATATTCCCGTCCTTGAAAAACAAGATAATATACAAAATGATGACCCCAAAAATGCAAAAATAATTCCTGGCTTCACAGGTAGCAATTTTGAGGGAAAACAAGATGGAAATAAACATAAGGATGTGAGTATTTTGGAAACAGCTGGAAAAGAAAGAAAACAGGAAACTAAAATAAATTTTAATGAACATTTGGAAGTGGAAAGCTTTAATGTTTCGGTAGGTCACCTCGACCTGCAACAACAGTCAGAGATAAATAAACTTGTTTGCAAATATACATCACTTTTTGCTAGGGACAAGTATGATGTGGGTACGGTAAATGACTATGAGGCACATATTGATTTGTTCGTTGATAGGTATTGTAGCAAGAGGCCATATAGGTGCACTATTGAAGATAGGAAAGAAATAGAGCAACAAATATCGATGTTATTAAAAAAGAACTTGATTGAAGAATCTTATAGTCCTTTTGCTGCCCCAGTAACATTGGCTTACAAGAGAGACGAAGGAAAAAAATCTAGATTGTGCGTAGATTTTCGTGATTTGAATAAGATTATAGTCCCTCAATCACAACCCTTTCCGCTAATTGAGGATTTGGTGGTAAAAACGAGGAACTGTCGTTTTTTCTCCACACTGGACATAAACTCAGCGTTTTGGTCAATCCCATTGAGAATTGAAGACAGGAAAAAAGTAGCGTTTGTTACACAAGAGGGACATTTCCAATGGACATGTCTCCCGTTTGGTCTAAAAACTTCGCCTGCAATTTTTCAGAGAATACTAAGCAGTATTATAAGGAAACATGGACTGTCAGACTTTACTGTCAATTATATAGATGACATATTAGTATTTTCTGAAACATTCGCGGATCATATCAGGCACTTGTCACTGTTATTGGGAGCAATTTTAAAGGAGGGGTTTAGACTGAAATTCTCGAAGTGTAACTTTGCTCAAGACTCGGTCAAGTATTTGGGTCACATTATCAAGAATAACACTATTACTCCATTAAAGGATAACTTAATTGCAATAAAAGACTTTCCTGTACCAAAAACAGTGAAAAATGTGCGACAATTCTTGGGTAAAATCAATTTTTACGGAAAGTACATTCCTAATATATCAATGATATTAGATCCTTTGCATAATTTGTTAAGGAAGGGACAATCCTTTATCTGGACAGAAAAGTGTCAAGAATCCTTTGAGACAGTAAAAAAACAGCTGTGTCAGAAACCAATTTTGGCTATATTTGATCCGAATCTGCCGATACGTATATACACTGATGCAAGTATACAGGGTATAGGCGCGATATTGAAACAGCCACAATACAATGGGGACGAAAAACCTTGTGCGTACTTTTCAAGAAAACTGAATGACGCACAGAAAAAGAAAAAAGCCATATATCTTGAGTGTCTAGCTATAAAAGAAGCTGTATTTTATTGGCAACATTGGCTCATAGGTAAAAATTTTACGGTTTTTACTGATCACAAACCCTTAGAAAAGATGAATATTAAATCGAGGACGGATGAGGCATTGGGAGACCTTACATACTACTTATCACAGTTTGCTTTCGAGGTTGTTTATTCTCCTGGGAAATACAACTTGGAAGCAGATTGTCTAAGTAGGAATCCTGTTTTAGAACCAGGTGATTATCCACACGAAAATATTAAATGTGTAAATTTTATAGGACTACAAGACATTCAAAACGATCAGGATAATAATGAACAGGTACAACAAAATAAGAATAAGCTAGAATTAAAGGATACAATATACTACAAAAAAATAGGACAAAAGGAAAAAATCGTACTATCTGAGGAATTTAGTAAAAATATCATAAAAAATATACATTTTTTTTTCTGTCACTTAGGATCACAACAAATTGAAAATAAACTTAGGCCATTTTACACAGCGAAACACCTAACAAGTAATATTAAAACTATCTGTGACAATTGTGAAATTTGCTTAAAAAACAAATCTAGAGGGAAATACAAGTTTGGATTGATGTCTCACCTAGGACCTGCAACACACCCTTATGAGATTATGTCCATAGATACCATTGGTGGTTTTGGTGGTTCGCGCTCTACGAAAACATACCTACACTTACTTGTAGACCACTTTACGAGGTATGCCTATATACTAACTTCTAAAACTCAAAGTGCTGGTGACTTTATTAAGCTTGTTAATAAAGTAATCCCTTCAAATAAAATTGGCATGATTCTGTCTGACCAGTATCCAGGTATAAATTCAAGGGAATTCAAAAACTTTTTACACCAAGAAAATATACCAATTGTCTTTACTGCTGTCAATGCTCCATTTTCAAACGGTTTGAACGAGAGGCTAAATCAGACGTTGGTTAACAAAATAAGATGTAGGTTAAATGAAAGGAAAAATAAATTGGCCTGGACTACAGTCGCTCACGAGTGTACTGAAAGGTATAACGAGACTGAACATACGGTGACAGGATATTCTCCGAAATACTTGTTAGAAGGTACATCAGTTGCTATTTTACCGAATGAATTAAAGCAGGAAATAACATATGATGAGTTATTGAAAGATCGGAAAATCGCACTAGAAAACACTATAAAATCACACAACTATAATAAAAAACTATTCGATAAAAACAGAAGAATATGTCAAATACAAGTAGGTGACTTAGTATACGTTGAAAATGGAAATCGATTAAATAGGAAAAAGTTGCATGAATTAAAAGTTGGTCCTTATAGAGTTTTAGAAAGGATGTCAAACTCTATTTATAGAATTGACACAGGCCATAAGAAACCAGAATCAAATCTTTTCCACATAACGAAACTGGTACCATTACTGTAAATGATGGAAATAGTAATATAAAATGTTTTTATTAGGTTTGATCGGGGGGGGGGGGAGATGTAAACGAAGTCAATTGCACTTCATTTAGTTTGGCGTTATCTGTGACTGTCAATGACGGATGACAGCTGTCAGAGTTTAGACGGGTTGTCAACCGTGATTGATATAAAAAGGTACAAGTAATGCAGAGAGAAATTATAACGGTGTAAATAGGATTAATATTTGAATCAAGGACGTGTATGTAAAGAAGGTGAAATAATAGCATTAATGTTGTTTCTCTTTCAGGTAAGCTATTAATTTAATTAGTATTAAGTTCCACAAATGTAATGTTTGGGTAAAATATTAGTGAGTAATAAAACTCTTCTCTTTCAGAGCAACACAATCTGGTTTTTATTTCGCCAAAGCAATATCTTGCAAGAAGTGTGTTAAACACACATTATATACATTTTCTGTTATTTATTATATAATATGCTAGGATTTCAGCGAATGTAGGTAATAGATAACAAATAACATCAGTAATTAGTTGGCTTTGTAGTTCCACATGCGTACAGTCAGCATCAAAAGTAGCTACGCGAACGAAGACGTCAAAACGTCTTATTCCCTTTTAATAAAGACTTATGACGTCTTCGTTTGCGTAGCTACTATTACAAAGAATGCAAAAGAAGCAGTGGGATAAAATATAATCTATCTCCACCCAGAGAAACTGTCCCATATACAGGTGAGAGATTTTTATGAAATCGAATAATTCTTGCCGGAGATTACCCCAAACACACAAACTAAAAAAGCTATAAACTTTACCTCTTTATAATATCAGCATAGATTATATCGGTCCAGTATCTTGTTTTAGAATTCTCAGCAATCGAATACAATACAACTTAATTCATCTCCACCCTCTTTAATTTACTCTCAAACAACCTCAGGGCAAACGGCTATATAATAAACAATTTAAACCGATTGTTCTTCAACCATCGGTACCTACTGTTTTCCGAAGGGCGAAGGACCACTGAACACGTTGTATACGCCTTGGTAAGTCTACGACACATACATCTCTTTAGAACGGTAGAGGAGGCCGTTCAAATGGCATTGAGGTAAATACCATACTATCGGCATCTAATTTCTTCCCTATAAATCAGTATATAATAGCCCAAACTATTGTTTATTGTGTTGGTTACCTTGGGTTCGCACGATTTGTTGACTAGGTACCTTTGAATTCAGCGTTTGAAGATTGTTTTAAGTAGAATATGACGCCCGGTTGGCCTAGTGAGTCACTCTGGCTGCGAAGCTTAAGGTCCTTGGTTCAAATCTCGGTAAAGACAATCTGTGTGTTAAACGATAGCACCAGGTAACCCGTAGACGGTAACCCCAAACCCTGGGATATTCGAAGAGTTTAAGCTCCACCTAGCCTAGCTGACAAGATCCAGAAAAAAACTCAGCTAGGCTGGCCTGACTCAGACTGATCCTAAATGACCCAGTTATTCTGAAATTAAGGACCCTACTTTGTCAATATTTTATATATTATCAAACCGTGTATCAAACACTTCGAATCGAGTTTAAAGCTAATTTCCAGAACGATCGATCTTGACTGCCCGCCTCCAACGCTTTCCTGCAATCTTGACCATCAGTCAGTCTACCTCAATGCGGGTCTTCCCACCCTCCGTCTCCCAGTACCCGGTCGAACCCGACCTTACTGTAATTTCGGCATCTTGTAAAGTAGCTGTAGGGTTTTAGCTTACCTGTCGGGCATCCGATGGGTAAGCCGCTGCATCAGCCACGCCTGCGACAGTGCTGGTGGGACCAGCCCCGTGCCCAGCGCCGCCAGCGTCGCGATCATCTGCTGCAGCTGGAAGCAGAACAACACCGTTACACATCAACGTCAATGCCATTACATGCGCCTATGAATGTCTATAACTACCACTGGTTCGGAAATAAAACCTCTGCCACTAGAAGAACTGGCGTGAAATGCTCGGCGAGGTATCATTTTTAGTGTGTGCAAGTGCAAACTTTAACATAAAAGTATATATACTTGTTGGTTTGTGTATGGGTCTTAACTTAACCATGCCGTTAGAAATGTATCTATTGTAGCAGGTCTTTATATTTAGGCATTGAAATCCCATAAATTCTAATTTTGTGACTCTATTAGTTATATTTCCTCAGGTTGCATGACGCGCTTCTTTAAGTAGAGTATTTCTTTTGCGCAATAAAAGCAAAACTTATATTCGTGACACACACAAAACGACAAACAGTAAACATAAGAAACACGTCACGAAATCATTACAGCACGCAGCATTCCATATACATATATCATGACATAACTCAGCATTACACAGTATTAGTGGTCTACATGAGCAGATAATCTCTATGGTAGTTTCTTCCAACTCCTGACAGAACCTGCATGCTCAATGTTGTTTATTTTAGACCAGAGTGAATTCTAATCACTGCACAGGTTTTTGTGTCTCTTTAGACAGCTCGGCGTTGTAATGTGATAGTACTTACTCTGATTAACTTCTCTAAGCGTAACTGTGGTTGAGTTAAAATAATCATCTATTTTGGTCTCCGAACACAAGCATGCGTCAGCGGTACGATCAAAATTAAATTTAATAGAATCCAATCCAAAAGTCTTATGTTCAACTATTGGATATATAGCAGTAGTGAAACACTGCTTGAAAAGGCACTTAAGCATCTGTATCTCCAAAAAGTGACATGCAGGCTGATGTCGTGTGCGAATTTCGGATAATTACTACAAACAAAAATATACATTCCTGGATCCAATGGCTCCTAGTGAAAAAAAAAAAAGTGCCTCAAGTAATCCACGCGTGGAATGGAAGGAATGTATGTTTTTGTTTGTAGGATCATCCACTTATCCGAAATTCGCACACGACAGCCAGGATTGCACTCAATTCAATTTTGTTTTGATCGTAGGTACCTACCGCTGATGCATCCTTTGTCCGGAGACTAAAATAGATGATTATTGTATGTCAACCACAGTTACGCTTAGGGAAGGTAATCAGAGTACTCATGTTTCATCTCACCTGACAATAGTCCAAAAATAACACATAGGTACAGGATGTCCTAAAAGTCAACGTCAAGCCGCAAACGGGTGATAGCTCAAGTCATAACAGTTATAAAAAAAAAGTACCAAGTCATGTTTTAAACAAATTACCGGCAATATAAATATGGACCTGTAATAACGCCAATCACCCGTTTTCGGCTGATCGTTGACTTTTGGGACATGTACGAAAAAAATAGCTACTGAACTTCTAACACATACTTATTTCACATAATATTCTTCCAGTTTCCAGTAAGGACGAAAATGTGTCGTAAAAGGTATGTATTTATTATCACCCCTACCTTCCATTCAACCGCTCTAAGGTTATCTGGAAGAGACACCCTATAGGGTGTTGCTACCATTATTTACTAAGCAAATTTTTTGTAAGATGTTTCTCGCTTGATGTGATTATTATTATTATAGGAATAATTTAGCCATTGTATGTATGTTTACGATTGAACCTGCTATAGTGTATAGTCATACCTACAGCGAGGTAATGCTGCCAGGGTTTTTTGTAGGACCCCGGGTTCCAATTTTTAGACAATGTTTTAATTTAGGTGAGCTTTAGTTAAAGGTAGGTACTTAAGTAGGTAGTCACTTTGATAAGAAGTGTGTACGTGTCCTAAATTGCTCAGCTCATGTAATTCCCCAACTTAGGTAACTATACCGAAAACAACACAAAGATAAAATTATAAATCCATTGTACATTTCCATGACACAAAATAAATAATAATTGTTGCGGTTTAAGTGTGAGTCGTTGAACTGAAATCAAATTATTAACCGAAGATTCACGCAGGTATAGTCACATGAAGGAATTATCTCGTTAATTTATAATACACAATGTGTCCATATTATAGAAAAAGGTTACTACTTAAATAATTTTTAATCCAATTTTGGCACCCGCTGTTTTGTTCTACTTGAAGTTCAGCAAGTCGATCAAGTAACGCGCTGTACTATCGCCGACACAGTTAACTGACCATCCGTGCACTTGTGCATTGTAATAAGGTTCAATATAAATACAGGATGGTCAGTTAACTGTGTTGGCGTTTGTACGCACGTTAGGTAGACAACTGGCACGTCAATGAAAGCTTAGGGTTATTATCCTCCTATCGTTGTTCCCGGTTGTGCCCTGAACGAGCCCGGGGTCCACTTTGACACCCAATCCCAAGATTTGGCAAAGGCACTAGTTTCACGAAAGCGATTGCCACTTGACCATCCAGAGACCTTATTGGGATTAGACCGGTCGCCTCACGATGTTTTCCTTCACCGAAAAACTAACGGTAAATATTCCGTACATCTTCTTCTTATTTAAAAGCTAAGCTCTTGCCGGT
The DNA here is from genome assembly GCA_947578815.1 of Epinotia ramella. Classification (NCBI taxonomy): domain Eukaryota; kingdom Metazoa; phylum Arthropoda; class Insecta; order Lepidoptera; family Tortricidae; genus Epinotia; species Epinotia ramella. The sequence continues at coordinate 4,484,204 of OX388221.1, forward strand.
GTAGGATAAAGTAGGCCCTTCATCTACTCCAATCCCAAGCAACCTCTTTGACATCTCGATATGATCCATCAACTCTCTTTTTGAGTTGCACTATGTAGTTTATTCTCTTTTCTTTAATTATATTAAGTATGAAGTTGTCATGCCGTATGAGGTGCCCATCATCTTCCCTCCTCTATTTTCTAAGTTTCTCACTAACTGCCTGGTTTGCCTCACTCTATTCAGCACTTCTTCATTGGTTACCCTCTCTCTTCAGCTAATTTTCTCCATTCACCTCCAAAACCACATCTCGAACGCTTCTAAAATCTCCGCATCTTTCTGGGTCAAGGTCCATGTTTCAATTCCGTACAATGTTATGCTCCATAAAATAAAATTTATTCCGGACATAAGTTCCGAAAAACTCATTGGCACGAGCAGGGATTCGAATCCACGACCGCCGCATGCCTGAACCACTAGGCTACTGTAGCTTCCACTAGGCTACCGTAGCTCAAGGTGACGATGGCTTAGGACACCCACATAAATATTTAGTGAATCGTTGTTCTTAATGTCTTCTGTCTTGTCCAATACCAAGTACGAACATTTAATCCACATAAAACACAATAACAAATAAAACAATAATAACTTAAGCTACTAGCTTAAGCCTAGTCAAAAAGTCCCCCACGAGTTGTCCCTGGCGCAAAGGTACCCATCACAGTGGCTGCATTACCACGTTGAATGGCGATGGACAACCTTTGCACCAGGTACGAACCCACGCGAGCGTCAGACCCCCTCTCCGTAATTCGTCGTCCCACCTCCCTAACGAAAGCAATATCCTCCGACCCCCAGCACCCAGTAGTCTCAAACGCAAGGAGTACAAAATAATAATTACCGCCCAGGGCCGCATATTTAACACACTTCTTGGCCGCTGCAAAATATGCAGCAGCACCAGCTTTACGAACGAACGAGTACGAACTGGATAGAATTTTACTGGTAACTCTTTCTACATTGTCACACGATCCGTGATCGATACAACGTAGTAAACAAAACCTAATATTGAAGTTTTTTGCAATGTATTTACAGTTTGCAATTCGATTTGTTCACGTAACTTCCATCCTCATCTCAGTCCCGTGGGGAATACGTATGTTTGGTATTCGCAGTTGTTTTTCTGTGTCTGATAATTTATATGTTGTAGCTGTGGGACTACGTAGAACGGGGAATCGATTAATCTTAGTGTCCATAATATTATAAATGCGTAAGTGTTATTATGTTAAAAGTTTTTAGTTTAGAACAGTACCCAGTCAGGAAGCAAGCCTGACCCGGACGAGCCGGATATACCAGGGGGCGCAATTTTGTGGGGAGTGACACGCTTTGGGATGGGAAGGGAGGGAAGACCGACCAGCCGCAACCAGTCGGCCACAGTCGACCGGCTATGCAGCCTTTAGCCAATATTGGAAGAGGAGAGGAAGGATACTTCGTCGGGGGATGAGCGATGGTGAAATGATGCAAGTCTTCTTGTGTTGAAGGTGTCCTCGGCGATCATTTCCAGCTCGTGTTAAAAGTTTTTAGTTCAGATCAGATAATAGCCAATATAATTTATTCTGAATCCAATTACTTTCACCATTAGTCATAAAAACATACTTAAAGTTTGTTTGAATTTAAGTTTATATTTTTATATTAATACATATTGTACACCTTACCAAATATTGGTTAGTGCCTGGCATGCGAATTCGTATCTAAGTGCAAAAGCTAGCAACTTTTCCCTTACTGAGAATATTTTTTGATGTTGTGGATCAAAATTAGGGCAAAATGGCCAGTAACTGGCCACCCTTCAATAACTGTCCCCCTCATACTAAGAATGAACTATGTTCCCGTACAAACAGATTTCAATTTAGTATAACGTGGCCAGTTATTGAAGGGTGCCGTAAACACCTCATACTAAAAATATATTCTGTTATCTTAGGTGAATACAGTTAATTTTTAGTATGAGGTGGCCAGTTATGGAACGGTGGCCAGTTACTGGCGGTTTACCCTAATTGCCTATACAGCTACACTTACACTCCCCAGTGTTTTGAGTACCCAGAGTTCGTAAAAAAAAAATTGGTGCTGCAGTGTGGCGTTCATACGTTATATCGCAAAATATCTTTTAACGTGATATTAATTCTTTCAACATTGTATTTTTTCTAATGAGATGTGACTAAAAAGTTTTCAGATACATTAGTCTAGTTTTGTCACTCGAATTTATGACTTCCTACATGACTTAAACAATTTTTTCTCAAACATGCTCGGAAATGTACGCGTTAATATCACGAAATGAAGACGTGAAGTTTCTTGTTTATGGCTCCCTACATTACTTCTTGGCCTTACGCCAAGAAGTAATGTATGAAAACCCTAAGTAAAACCATTATTGTCCGCTACTCTAACTTTTTAAATTTGCTTACTAATATTAAACTGACAAAGGAAAATTTACATACTGCCAACCACCACTAGACACTGTAAGCATACTTGCTTCATAGAAAAAATAAAAATAATCTATGGTACTATACTTTATGTGCGGTTAAACATGGTGCTCGAACGGCTTGCTCAAATGGCATGTTTAAAAAATAAAAAAGGCGCAAATTACCTATTATTTAATTGATTACCTTGTATTTATTTTAATTTTAATATTTCCTCACATCGTTTGAGAAAAGTACTATACAATCCTCGGCCGGAACAGGGATTGCTGGACTCGTTGTATTCGGCCTCGTCTACGACTCGGCCGTCTACCCCAATCTCGTCCAGCAATCCCTTACTCCACGGCCTCTGCAGTAATCTACTATTACGTCACTAATTACGACGTGCCTTTGCTTACTGGATGGTATAAAGTAAAAAAAAAAAAAAAAAACCACTGTCTCTATCTTTTTTACACGCCTAGTTTACATATTAAATTTAATAAATACTTCATACTATTTCGTTGTGACTTTGAATAAATAAAAACTAACCGAACTTAATATAACATACCTCATTAGCTCGTGTCATTTAAATTACACAATCCTCACTCAAATTTAACACATAAACAACAATTTCGGTAACGTTAACACCCAAAAAAAAATATTTCACTGATTTGCGAGTATTCAATAATCCTTAAATTAAACTCGTTCTCCAAACTATTGTTGTTGACCTGGTGGTTAATAACTAACTGTCTAAAACACAACAGTCACATGACTAAATGAATATAATGTTTTTCCTATTTGATTTGTCATAAATTGAGGTAAAACTGTAAATTAACATTGTTTTTTCATTAAAGTCCACGTTTCGCATAATACTTCCTAATAATACGTCTTTTAATAATGAATACGCAGTTGACATAAAAGTTTTGTTTAACCCTTTTTGGCTAAAGTAATATTCTTATATTTTTATGGTGCAGAATTTGTCAAGAGACATGAGTTATGATTTCTTGCTTTGCTTGTTAAAGGGTTGGCCAAAGAGGTAAATAAATAAATCAATTATCTAAATATGATATAGAAATATAAACCTTAATATAAGTAGAGTGTAAAAGCTTGACATGTTAGTACAAAGTATCCACACCACAGCTACCTTATAAATGCGAAAGTTTGGATTTTTGTTACTCAATCACGCTTAAACGGCTCAACTGATTTGAATGAAATTTTGCGCAAAGATAGTTTATAGCCGGGATCAAAATATAGAATAGTTTTTATCCCGGGTCCACGCAGACGAAGTCCCGGGCGGAAGCTAGTAAGATAATAATTATGTTTATTAGATTGTTTAAAATATGTCAGGATACAAGTACTACGAGTATATGATCTTTTTAAGCTTTTGCTTAAAAAGTACTTTCCGTTTTTACCCGACTTCCGACGGAGAGGAGGGTTATTCATGTGCGTTCGCCATACCAGAGACAAACGTCTCTGAGACAAATAGAAGCATCAACATAGATTAACGTACTATTTTAACCACACACACATTCACAGGTGTGACATTTAGTTTCCGCCTCTTAATCGCTCTACAGGGTAAACAAGGGTAAGTAAGGATAAGTGGGTAAGGAACGGGCAATAAATAAAGGTTCACAGGTTTTAACTACTGTTTGAAACTCCCAATCGCTCTACACGGTGACTGGGGTTAAGGAACGGTCAAGAATGGTTCACAGCTGCCAACTACTGTTTGTAACTCTCAACCGCTCTACAGGGTAACTGAGGGTAAGTAAGGGTAAGCGAGGGTAAGAAAGGGTAAGTACCTGCGCAATGGCCTGCGGACTCTGCGCCTGTAGCTGCATCTGCAGTAGGTGCTGCAGCAGCTGCGGGGGTGCTGCGGCTGGACTCTTCGCACCGGAGACAGAGCTACTGTCCGACTCTGAGGCAGGACTCTGGAACAATAGTACATTGTTGTAGAGGCTAGAAAGCAGGCAATAGATGGACGAGTGGGTTGAAGTAGACGAGTCCAGTACCTAATTAAAGATCATAATAAAAAAACAGCACACACAACTGAGCGATTACAAATGAGCGCGGCCGCTCGCGTGCCGGGGAGGCACCGCGCAAGGCGGCCCGGCGCGGGCCGGGTGCCCTGAGATTGAGCGAATCGCTGTTCAAACTGTCCAACAATAACATTGTTGTACAGTTTGAACTCATAGTTGCCCTGTTCGTGCGATGTCCAACTAACCCCAGCTTTGAAGCCTGAATTCTGACCATCTTTTGCCACATTTCCGAGCAGTGGCGTGAAAATACCTATTATAAATGCGAAAGCGTCTGAAATAAATTATTCTTGTTCTAATTCTAAATACCTTTCCCCTTCATAACAGCTAAATGAATCTAGTCTAAATCATATGTTTTTGTATATTTATTAAACTTTAAAACACAAACAAATGGCGGATAATGCCAAATGAAATTCTCTAACAGAAAACCAAAGGGCTATAATTAGCAGCAAAACCAGACCTAAAAAGTGAGTAGTGGAACAAGACCTTAAACGAAGATAAACGAGAAGGAACCTTACGGAAAAAACCGACAATTCATGATTTAGAAAACGAAACAATAGCTTTAAATTACTCCATGATTTCCAGCCAATCAAAACGTCCTCGGCGACGATAGTAATTATATCTGATTCGAACATTAAGGTCATACGCAAACTGACTTCAATGTCTCTCAAAGTCAGTTTAAACTCGAAGGTTCGATCGTCGTCTTATAAAAAGAGTACGTCATCTAATCTTTAGGTACGTAAGTAATGATCTTACGTCAAATAACGATTGATGGAGTTTGACGACCGCTTTAGCCTAGTTGGTAGTGACCCTGCCTACGAAGCAAGAGGTCCTGGGTTCGAATCCCGGTATGGGCATTTATTTGTGTGATGAGCACGAATATTTGTTCCTGAGTCATGGATGTTTTCTATGTATTTAAGCATTTATTTATCTATATAAGTATGTTTATCGTCGTCTAGTACCCATAGTACAAGCTTTGCTTAGTTTGGGACTAGGTCGATTTGTGTAAGATTGTCCCCTAATATTTATTTATTTATTATTTATTTATAAATATATGTAAAACAAAAAACCAAATTGTGTCGAAGATACAACCGTTAATTAAGTTTAAGTAGAAACTTCTTTGTTGGCTATGGAACCCTAATAAAAAAAACCGGCCAAGCCTGCTATTATGGTGTACCCGGAAAATATATATCTGAATTAATTTAAAAAAACATTTGACTCGCGATACATTGAAAATGGCGGTCATTTCAGCATTATTTTCATGTCCACCACATAAATTAAATAACATTTTGTGATTAACAACTAATGGCAAATAAAGAAGGATTAAAACATGTAACAAACAATTATTTAAAATCAGATTAGGCTTCTCTACAAAAAGTTATTCCGGAAGTCACGTGATACATTTTGAACTATACCCCTATACAAGAACGCGAGCAAAGAGGTATCCACTTCAAAACCGAACTTTACCTGAAGCGTTTAAAATACACGAACGCAAAAGGGGGCATCTTGTGACCCCTTAAGCTTCGGATCTCCAACTTATTAAAAAAAGGAAGAGTCGCCTAATGCCTAGTCTCTACGTGGGGTAAAATTATTGGGTTCAGTATTATGCATAGGTTCTCGTACTTTGCTGGTTCAGAATTGACTTCTTACCTACTAGCAAAACATAATGAAGCCCGAAATATCTGTATGCGAACAAGACCTCTCGAGAAAATAGAGAAAACGAATTTTCCCAGATATGAGATCTAGCTAGATCGATGACCCCGTAAACCTACTTGGGTAATTTCATCCAAAATCCTAAAAGCTGTTTTCGAGAACGTGATTACAAATACTGTTAGAATGATGACTTGCAGAATTATTTAAATTCATTTATTTCATTTATTTATGTACAAATATTGCTCGTTTCGGTCTTCCCCTGCCTCTCCTTCCTTCATTCTGATGACCAAGACGTGCGTTTATGGACCAAGGTAAATACAATGTTAATGTCGTACCAAGAGAGCTCAAAACCGTGGCAGAGAGAAGAACAGAATGGCGATTACTCCACCGACCAGAGCCCCGCTCTTCATTTTATGATGATGATTTCTCGTTTAATAGTATAGGATTAACGGTTGGATTAACCGCTAAGCTCCAACATATACCTACAAAAAACATTCCATTATATGAGTGACGCTCTTTATTCACCTTGCTGCCCGCTAACCAGGCCCACCTTGAATATTAACTAGCACTTGTACTAGCGTTAGGCCACGTGAATTAGGGACCAAATTAAAAGGTCTTAAGTGGATATCCACTTAATCGTTACAGTTTTGTGTCCTCTTTGATCGAGTCCTTTTGTGTAAATCATGATGTATCACCTCCACCATTTTAAAAGCCTATTTAACTGTTTGTTAGGGTGGAATCAAAACGCTAACTATCTTCAACTGATTGAGCTGAAATGTAGGGTTTAAGTATAGTTTGGATGACAATTCCATATTATGGTACCATCGAGCCATTTTGATAGCAACAGACAACCGATATAGCTATTAAAAAACTGGCACCAATGATATAAAGAAGAGGTAGATAGGTTATAAGAACTCCAAAAGTGGCACACTAAAACTCAGCCAATTGTATGACCTTGCCTCAATGTCGCGTCGTCAATGGACACGTATAAACTTGTTTCAGCTGTCAGATTTGGTGGCCATTTTTAAACACGGAATTTCATGTAGACAACGTATCTACCTCGTTTTTATATTACCTACATCATTGGCTGGCACTGTGCTTTTGATCTTGCTGAACAATAATTGTTGAAATACGACCTAGCAGGATTTTAACTTGGGCCACCAAGCCAAGGCGACGAAGTTAGTCATATTATTATGCATGTGACTTGACTATAACTTGGTCATCTGGCTCAATAGTCTGTGGGCTGTTTGGTAATACCATGCTGCCCCGGAAAGGCGATAAATTGGAGTATTTGAATTAAACTTAGGATCTTGACAATCAATGTGTAACAAAATTGGCCACGTGGCCCGTTTGACTTAAAATGCATATAAGGAGTGGGTTTTTGTAAGAAGGTGTATAAAGGTGTCACATTCATGCACGAACACACACAAGTGTCAGCTGTGCATACCTATAAGTGGCTTAAGCATCTTACTTAGATTTTTATATTTAAGTAAGCCAAATGCATTGTTCAGATGTGTTATCCGTTAGGGTCCTAAAATAAATAAATAATTCCTAATAAGGAAAATATATACCATTGTCAAGTATAATTGACGACGGGTTTAGCCTAGTTGGTACTGTTGGTAGTGACCCTGCCTACGAAGCTAGAGGTCCCGGGTTCGAATCCCGATAAGGGCATTTATTTGTGTGATGAGCACGAATATTTGTTCCTGAGTCATGGATATTTTCTATGTATTTAAGTAACGTATTTATTTATGTATATGAGTATGTTTATCATCGTCTAGTACCCAGAGTGCAAGCTTTGTTTAATTTGGGACTAGGTCGATTTGTGTAAGATTGTCCGCAAATATTTATTTACTTGTTACTTATTTATTTACTCGTACCTATTTGGGAAAATTCGGATATGTTGTTGATGTTAGGTTGTAATTTATACCTACAGCAGCAATTTATAAAGTAAATCTATCTTAATACTGGGTAAAACATAAAAGATATCCGCTTTGAACACATACGAACGACCTACTCGTATGTATCACATAGGCTAGTAAAAACAAGTCATTTAGAATATTTTAATTAGAATACGTTAATGTTTTCCTCTGAATAATTAGCCGCCATTTGCTTCCCTGACTAACAACTAGTTTGACTACTGTAAATTACCAATAGGAAGGACATTCTTGAATAAATTTACCCCCTTATTTAACAAGCTTTAGTTTTTGCAGCATTCGTATATATAATATATAAGTTATAACACTTATAACACACAACGTTAAACGACGATGAAAACAAACGAATGCAAAAGCTATTTATTACAATTAAAAAATTGCATCTGTTTAAAAACAAGGTCGTGGATATTATTTTATTAAAATTACTTACGTACCTATTTTCATGTCAATATTGTGAATTATGTATTTGTTTTTTTTATGTTACGCACCAGGTGAACATTTCTTGTTTCTCAATACCACTCGTTTTTAAATTTTCTATCGCTATTTCAAAATAGCATTTCATAATTTTTGGCAGTTTTGGAGTGAAAGAGTCGAGCACTCGAAAGTCAAAAATCGGTCCCCAGGTCAATACCTACTTAAACAAATTGAAAACTCATTTTATAAGCGATGATTTACATTCAAATTTATTTCAAAACCTTATAGATCGATAATAATCATATTTACGCTATAAAATAACATGAGCAGCAATACACTTTTATAGTATAATAAACCTACTTTGGGGCCAAGTGCCCATTATTTTCTAACGTCCGTCGGGCAGCTGCCATTATTTGAACTTGAACAAAAAACTGGTCACATAATTTACCGGTCGCCAAATGGTAGGGTACACATTCTAATTCTAAACGGCCTCGGCCAATGGCGGGCGAGGACTAGTAAGATGGCGGCGTGGGAACCGGTTAATGGGCCGTTTGAATTTAGAACAGTTTTTTTTTACTGCTTGGTAGGTCATTTTTGACAATAAAAGATGTTGTTGCCGGTATTTATAATTTTATTTATTTTATTATATTCAATTAGCTATACAAAATGTAAAACACGTTTTAACGTTAGATAGGGTTTTAACTAGGGCTGTTTGAATCAAGAATAGTTTTTACCTATAATGCACTTTTGTCTCTTAATTTTGGACGACGACGAGGTATGGTTTGGCGGCAGGATGATTCCATAGTGATAGTTTATTAGTTATAATAAATCATTATTAGGTTTATTGCTTGAAAATTAATGATAGAAAATTTAATTTAAAGTCATATTACCTATATTGACTCAATTGTTTTTCCCGTGGATAAAACTCTACGAAGTATGTACTTAATTCATAAATATTTTTGAGTTTGGAATACCGACTATTCTCAATATTAATTCCATCGGTTGTTGTAACAGTTTTATGTTGTTTGTTGTTTTATAAAATTGAACATACTTTGGACTTTTTTGTTTTTCTTATTATTACTGACGACCGCTGTAGCCTAGTGCTTGCTTACGAAGCTGAAGGGTCTGGGTTTGAATCGCAGTAGGTAATATTTGTTTTATAAGTATTAATATTTGTTTCCGAGTCTTGGATGTTTTGTATGTACCTGTAGGAGTTTATATTTATTACCCGTTTCGTCGTCTAGTACCCATAACACAAGCCCTATTGAGCTTATTACCTTTACCTATGGCATTAATTCGATTGGTGCAAGATTATTCCATAATTGAATGATTTATTATTTGATTATAGTTGTTTAATTGTGTTTATTGCTACATAGGTTAAAATTATATTTTACTATACTACTAGTGTTTATGTGCACTTTACTTTTTTTTTAAACCGTTTAGTTTGAAATTACCTATGTTGTTTGATCTTTGGAACTGCGCTAACATAAACTAGTTAGTAATTTATGTGTTTATTCATCTAGCCTAGGCCACCTGCGTCATGCCTAACACAGGAAACCAATTAACAAATAGTTAAAGGGTGAATAACTAGGTTTTTAGCCTGTTAGATTTTCCATAGAATTGAATTTATAGCAAAAATTGTTTTCCTAGTCAACAGTCCAATTATTCCTTATTTTACATTACCTGTAAAGTAATTAACTAGACATATAATTCGTAATGGTAGTAAGAGTCCTTACGCCCACATAAGCAGAAGCGGGAGCGTATTTTGCAAAATGCTTCCTTTTTCATTCAAGATTACGACGTAACTATTAGTATTTATTCAAAAACTGGTAACGTAATTAAATAATCATTTCTTAACCTCTTAATAATTTTTAAAAAATAAAATTTTCCGCGCGCGGCATCAGTGCAGCGTGATTTATACGTCTTTTAAAAATATATATATTTACGGCATCGTAGGTCCTATAGTTATGATTTTTTTTTTATGGGTTAAAATAAAGTTAAAATTTGCTGTTATATTTATTTTAGGGCAAAATAAAAGTACGATTTGCGGTAAAAAGATATAATGTAATCCTGTTTTCACCAAAAAAATTAAGAAAACACGGAAGGTGTTTTATCAACTTTTTAAAATGAATCTTTGATTTTCAATCATGTCAGCCCCTCGTAAAAGATCTGGTGATGTGAATTGTAATCATTCATGTACCTAATGATTCTTGTTTACTGTAAAATTGAGAACCAAAACGACACTTCTCTCTGCAAAATTTGAAAAAGACTCCCAAGAAAACTCATTCATTAGGTTTAGAAACAAAAAATGAAAATTTGAACCATGTTAGCCCCTAGTTTAAGCACGTTATCCACGTTAATCCCCTAGCCTGATCCCCCAGGGGAATTAGCGGCAATTATTTTATATTCAACTAGGAAAAAATGATAATGTTCGGTTATGGCGCTTCGCCGGACGCTACGGCGTCACGCTCGCTTCGCTCGCTCGGCTCGCGCGCTGTAGGGTCGCAGTTCAACTAACAACCTAACCGTTTTTTTCCCCTGGGGGATCAGGCTAGGGGATTAACGTGGACAACAGCAGTTTAAGAGATAATTATTTAAGTACGTTATCAGTTTTTGAATAAATACTAATAGTTACGTCGTAATCTTGAATGAAAAAGCAAGCATTTTGCAAAATACGCTCGTTTTAGGCGTAAGGACCCTTAACTAAGGGCGGGTTGGACCAACTTACGAATACAGACCGGTACATGTTAAATGTGGCACCGGCAGCCTGTCATCCCATACTCTTTCTCTCTACTCTCACTCTTTTTGACAAACACCAATACGATTACAGACGGTTTGGTGCAACCCAGCCAATTATAAGTTGAGTCCGTAGTAATGTGATTGTATGGGAAGTATCAGCAGTGCCTGGTTAACCCACAAGAAAACTAGGCACGTCTGGGGGGCACCAGAAACAGGAAATAGCACCAAACAAAAATTGCACCATCAACATGCCAGGCTGACAGGCTGTTTTATTGTAAGGTAATGATCAAGGATAGGACCAACGCCCGTCATTTTGAAAACTTAACCCTGTTCTGTACAGTAGAGACTTCCTAATGATATTTAAAATTAAAATTAAATAATTATTAATTAATTTTTATTTTAAAATTTGGAAAAAATTGTGGTCATTCTTTTCCATTGGCGAAAGTGATTTATCGCCTTAATCATCGTCATTTGAATAATTTGTCACTGGAAACATATAAATTATGGTACTTAAAATAAATTTATAAAACATTACTTTTGTCCTTTGTTTTGTATTGTCACGAATAAACTATTCTTATTCTTATTTAGTACCTATTTTTTTTTATTAATATATGGAAGTCTCTACTGTACAGAACAGGGTTAAGTTTTCAAAATGACGGGCGTTTGTCCTATCCTTGCTAATGATATAATCAATCTCGATCGTTGTTTTGTCATACCTACATACTTACACTGATATTAAATTGCTCATGGATAGGAGAGAGGGAGGCACCACAGGCGTGGATTGCTTAGGGCATCAAATGGTCTTAATCCGGCACTGAGTATCAGCGTCCTAGGCACAGGTGAGAAGATGCTGTTACGCATCCCGCCTGGCTGGGGAACCAGGAAGGGTGTGACGGACTCCCGGGAACCGCCCGGACTACCGTCTAAAACCCCACGGTGTTCTACGCCCTGCCGTATGGCGGGAACCACGGGAACGCTTGCGCACATTCCCCGACTTAACCAGTCTAAAAGGACCTGAAGGAGCGTGGCGTCGAGTGGACAGAAACGGCATTGGACAGGTAAGCCTAGCGGTCTTCAGTGATGGAAGCCAAGATCAACCTTAGGTCGTGGCGCCACAGCAATAAGTAAGTATATGAAGTATGACAGTTTTCAATGGCTTGTCAGTTGCTCACGTTATATTTAACGTGTAAAGTGTAGTTTATGCAACTTGCCTTAAAGGGAGGTAATATCTGTTAACATTGCCCGCCTGTCTTTTTACAAGCTTTTATTTCACATGCACTGTTTGTATTTGTATGTCAGTTGTCCTTCAAAACTTTGAAGAAATGTTTGACTTTTCGAATTCTACAGTCAAGTGCAATGCTTCGAATTAACGGTCAAAAATATCTATCGATTGAATCCTCTTATAAATATGTACCGAAACGTTAATCGGCCGACAAAAGAGCGAGCCCATATTTTTACACTGGACTGTACCATCGAGCTGGTCTCATGATGGAGACAGAAGTAGGCCATGGCATTTCTAAACTACACTACACAAAATTGACTCATGGTGTTTGTGCTCTTTAGAAGGCTCTTAACGACAATAGTTAACTACTGTGCAGAAAAGTACAGTCGGCGATAAAATCTTGTAACAAACAGTAGACTTTTGACAAAAACTTAATGTCTATTTATTTATTTGGTTCATGCAATGGGGCCTGTTTATATACATCTTAATAACTAAAATATTTACATAATAATATAAAAAATAATATGTAACAAAGATACACTATGACCACAACGTTACATTACGTAACTTCGTGGTTTTTATCTGTCAGAGGTACATACCTGTATATAACTAAATCTGCCTAGGTATATAGCTGTAATAATAATATTTTTTTACCTATCAATTTAATTTGTACCACATTTTTACATAGCTAAACAAAATAAATGTATCTAGTAATATATGTACCTACCTACCTACATCTACCTACTTAAAACATATCTGAATCATTACACTAAAATAACTAAATAACCCTTTTTTTATGCTGTGCATACCTAACCAATAAATATGAAAAAAAAAAACAATGTCTCAAAATTTTTCTTAGGACAAAGAAAGCAGGTAAAAATCATTGACAATCTATTAAAAATCATTCCGATTTTTTTAAAACCTGTTTTTTTTAATATAACATGTACCTAATATGGAATACATTTGCAATTTAACTTGGCTACATATTTTAAATTGAAATTGTACAAGGCAAACAGTTCTTGTTTTTCGTTGCAATATAATATAAAACTATGTATGACGTACTATTTTCACTCGCGATTTATTTACGGTAAGTATTCATTAATGCCAATGAAAACAAATACATGACGTGTGCAGAATAGTGTGGTAAATTAATAGGTATAATTTTGTAATAAAAGAATTTAATACCTAAAAAAAATATTGCTAAAAAATATGATCCATAAAAAAATAAAGTATAGTTAATAATATGTGGGAAAGTCTAAATCAACTTCTTTAAAGAAACTTACCTACTTTGAACAATAATTAAAAGCGAAACAAAAGAATAAATAATGTCTGGCGCTAAAATCTCACTTGCAAGCAAAAAGAACATTTCAAATATCACGGCACCATACGTCATAAATGTTTACCAACATGACAATCGAACAAAGAAAAACGTTCAAAAACAACCAACACCCAACTAACCATGAAATCTCGTGTGTTTCATGTTCCGTTTCACGCAAAACTCAAAGCACAAAGCTTTCATTACGACATTTCCGCTTAAACAAAAACGAAACGCAAGCGTGGGAATAGTGTTCGAAAATTCAATTTGGAATGTGGTATGTGAACGCGCGCGTTTTCTTTTTTTAATTTTCTTTTTTCGTGAGCTGCATAGATTAGTCAAGGCGTTTGTGCACTGAGCCTATTTGGTCGCACGTGGCGAAGGGGTGGGTCTCGAATTTTCCGAGGTTTCCACCCTCCACGGACCGCCCCTATAGGCTTTTCTGTCCGGCCTATGCTGTTTAACCGATCGGCTAGGGGAACTATGGAGTCGCTTTTCTTTTAGTAGGGATTAGTTATTTTCCATTACGGACAATCAAATAAAGATATTACATTACTGTACATTTTAAGCTCAATTGTAGGCTGTGATTAGAGACATAGATGATTAATTATTTAGCGTTGCGTGTAAATACATTTTAATATACTTATAGCTGTGCGTTAAATAGATAAATAAAATTATATAGTTAAGCTGCCGCTGCTGCTGATAAGTTGTCGTTGTGAACAATGGGCTGTTTCCTATTGTATAAGCCCACCGCAAATCCTCCGACCAGATAAAATTAAGCAAGTAACAATAAAACTCATACAAATTAGCTACCATCTCCTCTAAGTCACAAGTTTGAAATTGCTATAACACCACTTTCTGATATATGGTATAAAAAAGGGAAATTAAAAGTGACCATCTTAGTAACCTCAAATAAAATGTGAAACTGCAACAATTTCACACCAGTCTCTACAACCCCATTTGTCTACGTCACTGACCTTTTTAATGAATTTGAATAATTGCGTACCTAATAGTATTCAGTGCTACCTATTAACCATCATTTTTATCAATCATCTACATATCATTGTACCCATTCATTCACGGGCATGCTTTATTTTTGCAACACTCATAGTACGCAATAGGCAGCAAACCAGCTAATGCTATAAAAAATATACCAACTCATTATTCAAGATGGCGTTAGAAATTCAAAGAATCCCATTATAATTACATGCCGCAAAGTAATTACTAGCAAAAAACCTGTAGCCTTATAAGGAAGTTTGAAATGCATATATAAAAAGCATAAAATAAAACCTATTATAGCAGAGTAGGGAGGAATTATAGCCTTGAGCACTAATTTGGAGTTACGACTCGAAAACGTGACGGTATATGACTTGAAAGACTTTGTGCATTACATTTCCACGCATCATACACTTTTAGGGTTCTTTTAGTACTCAACCATGCTCGTTATGTGTTTTTTACGGGTTTTTATGATCGGCAATATCGGCATGGAATTTGTAAATCATATCAGTCTGTAAGGGGCCGCATTTCATTTTGAAATTTTAAGTATTTACTCATACTCGGTTCTCGCATTAATCGTCAATACAATTGTAAAAACTTATCAAATAGACAATAATTATCACTATAATTTGCATTTACTATCAGCTATTCAAATTCCCAAGAATCCTTTTTTCAGTTCAATATCTCTGGACGTATTAAGAAAACCGTTACTACCGTATATAAGGATCTGCCATGACTATTTTTTGAATTTCTATCCGGAAATGTATTTGTAAGAAGACCGTTAGATCTCAATGCTATAGTTATCACTCAAAAGCCGCTACACTGCGCAGAACCTCTACTTAAACTCCCGCGCACGCCCGACTGCAGTTCACTATATAATTAGAGAATATTCTTTATAGTTTAGATACCCATAGCAGGTGAAGACAAAACGTTAATACGTTCATTTACATTCCCTACATTAATTGCGCGTAAAATTAGGAGTTTTCATTTTTTCAAATCAAGAATAAAAACTATGGTTAAAGAAGTTAAGTGTTAGATAATTAAGGGTTTAGTCTTTACCTTACAAGTTTCTTTTAAGCAGTTCGCGTGTTTGATATGGTGTATTTTTTCTTTGTTTTTTTAAAGTTACCTTTTTGCTATGCTATATTTAAAATGTCATTATCGTGAGGTGAAACACCACGAGGTAACACTAACTATGCCTCTCATAAAATAAACTCTATAATGCAGTTCATTTCCGACTCATTTATACGAGTATGAAATTAAACTCATTCCGCAATCTCAAAAACCATTTCCCACCGTTTTCAAAACCTTCCACTCCGCTCCCTAAATTGCATTTAAAAAGCTAACTAAAAACAAAGCCCTCTCCACTCAATTCTCTGTTCCTGCCTACTTTTCGTTCAACGCCTACACGTTCACTATTTTACTAAACCCCCCTCCATTCAAAACGGAGCCTTACTCCCCACATTTACGTTTCAAATTAGCCCGCGCCAGTTTGCACGCACTCTGTCTCTTTTACTCGTATTAATCAAAATGTGAGTTTTCTACTTTGACGTAGAATCGTAGCAAATGGATAAGGCATTGTTCCATAAATTGAAACTATGGTTTGATAAGCAGCCAGCGTTGTGTGAGCTCTTCCGCCCCTCTTTGTGGTAGTGAGGGCGGGTCTTAGAGAGGGTTTTGTTTAGGGTTGTAGGGGTCTATGGACGGTGGTTCGGTCTAAGCATGGTTTAGACAAGGTCCATAATTGCTATTGTAAGGTAAAGGGTTTACAATATACCGTCATTATGGGAGACAATGATTAGAAATGGTGAAATGCGTTTTGTTTAATTGGTATGTATTTTAATGACTGTGATTATGGACAATAAGGGTTGTTCTGTTGTGCTTTGTTTTAAATATTCATATCATTTGCTTACACTCATTCATCGACTTTTTAGAGAACTACAAATGCTTTGTTACTATAAAATACTCACCGTCGTCATCATCAACTCACGCGTTTCATTCCAAAGTCAAGCCAAGAGTTAAATATTTTCAGTGCCATTATTAATTAGCCAATGGAGAAAAATCAAGTCATACAAATGCTCGTAAAGTTAAACACTTGAATAGGAGTGTACACTTAATAAAATAATCAAAATGGAGAAAAACCAACGCTAGAGGTTAAATAATCTCGAAGTAACTGTCCAAAATTTTAAGAGGGGGTATGTTCTGTCCCTTTTCCGCAAAACGCACCGTCATATGGAACAATTGTCATTTACTATAACGTTCGAGGATCGTGACGTCACGATCAGCTAGCGTTTTCTCGCCCTAACGAGCAACATTAAAACGGTTGTAGCTTCGTAATTTTTTGAGATTTGAATGGGATTTTCGTCATTGAGCATTTTTTTTTGCCTTCTTTCTTTTGAAGCAATAATAATTAGTACTACTACACCCCCTATTTGGGGGTGAATATCAACGCATTAAGGATGATCCACGGGATAAAAAGTATCCCATATTTTAGTCGAATTTATACAGGACTATATCAGTGTGGTAAATTTCATTATAATCATTGGAGCGTGATAAAGCAACATACATCCGAAATTTGTATTATGTATATAATATTAGTAGGATATAATACGATATTGTAAGACTGCCATAAATTAATTGGACAAAATAAACTTCCTGAAAGGCCGATACATCTAATACGAAGAGTTGGTGTAGGCACTACTTTTACGAAAGCGATATAACTTAACTATTGCTCAGAACCGAGATGGCAGGGGTACTCGAACGCCTATGTTCAGAAGTGAAAATGATGATGATGTTGATGATAATAGGACCTACCCATCTCTAAATAATTAGTTCAATAAGTCGACTAAGGGAGCAGGGTTGAAGTGTGTTGTGGGCGATGGGCTAGCAACCTATCACTGCAATATCACATTTTGTCGATCTTTTATACCCATAGGTATGTATGCTAAAAGTGGCGCTGGAACATAAGTTTCATGTGCTCTGCCTACCCCTTTTGGGAATAAAGGCGTGAATGTATGTATGTATTAAGTCATTTATTTGAATTGTTAACGTGTCGATGTCGTTTCGCTTCTTTTATAATCCTTGTTCAATAATAACATGTTACGTAATAGACGGTTTACAGTTCAATTACCTTTTATAGGCCAGTTGACATTGACTTTGTGCCAATCTATTTCTATAACACGTTTACACTAAGGGTTAGATTATAAAAGACATTATCTTCACCCTATATAAATTATACACAATCACGCCTAAACGGCTCAACCGATTTGGATGAAATTTTGCACGAAGATAGTTTATATCCTGGATTAAAATATAGCATGGTTTCATCCCTTGTCAACGCAGATTAAGTCGCGGGCGGAAGCTAGTTGATTATATTCCACGATCGACGGTGGCAAATATCCATCGCATACAACACACTTCAACCCCGCTCCCTCAGTCGACCTTTACGTCACCCACGGGAAGAAAGGGGGTGCTGAAATTTTAAACCGACACCACATTATAAATAACTGAAGTATATTACGTTATGACTCGTAAGTTTGGATTATAAGCGATATACCTACCTTTAGGATGGATAGGCTAAATTACGCTGTTAAAATAACAATAAATTATTTTTGCGGAAAGTGAAGCAGTGGGAAGCTACTGCAATTTAAAAATAAACCTTAATGTTATTTTTCACTCAAAATAAAGCTTGATCGCGGCTTAAGAAAACTAAAGCTACGTAGGCGTAATTGTAGCCAGAAATGCTTTGTTTATTAACTAGAGCACTAATTAGTAGTAATTAACATTTTCTAACGATAATATGGAATACTAGGCAGTCATCATAAACTGGTTCCGGGGAACAATTCAATATGCAATTACTACACAATCTAAAAATAATAAGCTTTGTGAAGGTGTAGCTTTTTAAATTTGTATGTAGGGTATGGTTGTCTATCGTTTGCCAGAATTAAATATAATATTATTTCATTTGCCATATTATTCAATTTAATTAGTCATAATTTATTATTTCATAATGTGTCATAATATTATTTTCCATAATGTGGGATGCCAGAATCATTCAAATGCCATAAACTTTACTCGTCATAATTTTAAATATAAAAAGTTTACCTGACACCATATTCAATTGCCATAAAAACATTTTATCGAAAGCTCTTAGTGTGTCTAAACTATATTTCTGTAACCAACCTATAAGGGACATTAACCCTAACTACTGAAAGTATAGTGTTACTAATAAAAAAAATCGGTTCTGGAGTTTAGCCGGCCGCTGCCGCGGAATTACAACCTATTATTAAAAACAACTTTAATCTGTTTATATTCAGATGTATACAGTTTATGTTCTGCCCCTGCTATAGCAGAGACAGAAAATAGGCTATATTTTACCCCGCGGCTTCGTTTCCCTTCTTTATAAACCGCGCGAGATTTTTAGGTGGGTATGTTCGAGTTGAATCTTTAACGTTTTGGCGAAAAGAATCAAAGAAATCCAGTTACGTAGGTACGTGTTTTTATATGATAAGTTCCTCGCATTTTTACATAAATTTGAAAGCACTTCCACAAATTGAGCTTCATTTAAAATATCTCCCGTTTTTTTATAGAAAGGAAAATGTTCTGTAGAACCACTGCAAATGTGACGGTTATAAAATACTATCACAAGATTAGCTAGCACGACAGTATTTATGTCGAGTATCTTCTTTCACTAGTACACGTATATAAGTGCGAGAGGGACAAATGCTTTTACGCGATCGTGACCTTATAGGCCCAATTTCGAAATGTAAGTATAATTTGATTTACTGAAATTAAATATGTCCTGTGAATCGTCTTCATCCTTGCGATACCTAGGCTACGATGTCTATGTTCTGTAGTTGGCACTGTTGGCCGTCATATTTTTTACTGTAGGTATTTCTTACTGTTTGCCTACTGCATATCCTGTAATTCTTGGCTACTTGCCAATTTTTGTTGTATACCTATATTATATACCTATGTCTTTTTAGTGTTCCGTACCAAAATTGGTCCAACGATTGCGATCACTTGAAGTCTGTCCGTCTGTCACTCCCAGTTGACTTAGGAAGCTGGAATTTGGTACCTATAGGTATAGGAATGTATGACCTAATCACATAAATTAAGTCAAAAGGAAGTTAACCCCAATTAATGGGGCAGTTTGGGTATAAGAAGGGGTCAAGCAATTTTGTTTTCGAACACAATCTTATATTATTGATGAACAATAGTGATTACTCTAATATTATAAAGAGGAAAGATTTGATTGTTTGTTTGTATTGAATAGGCTCCGAAACTGACTGATTCTTTTATCATTAGAAGCCGACATTATCCCTCAACATAGGCTACTTTTTACCGCGGGAAAATGCTTCATTCCTACGGGAAAACGGGTAATCCGTGCGAAGCCGGGCCGGGCAGCTATTAGTAATGAATAAAATTCTATGATCATGACTATGCGCTTAATATGCACTTGATCCAAGAAGACACACACAATATGTGTCAATTGTATTGTATGTCTACTCCCTTTGTCTCTGTCTGTCTTTTGTGTAGTGAAGACAAAGAGAGAGACAAGAAGATTCACGCATCCTTTCAAGGCGACAAGCACGCGTTTCCCAGCTTGAAACATAACAGAATTAGCTAATGTAAAGACTATTCTCAATTTCTCACGCACCGAATATCTTCTACGTACGAGACAATTAAACCCATTGCGACTATGCCACGGAACCGACGCACATTTTCTCCAAGTTTTGGAGCGATCCACAAAGAGTTCCCACGCCGCAATCAAACTCGAATTATTGCCAAGAAAAACTATGCCGTGTACAAGAATTATTGGGTACAAGATGGTATTTATCGAGTGCTTCGGATAAAAATGGTGGTATAGCTAACTAAAGACTGTGCTTTGGTGTAATGTCTCTTTTTTTCGTGGGGAAATCTGCGACCGCGTACCCACGGGATGGGGTTAAGTCTGAATCAGACTGGCGCGACCTCCGGTCAAAAGTAAACTTTTAAGTTTACTGTTGACCTCGCCTGCAGGCCGCGTCAGTGTGATTCAGGCCTTATGCGGTGTTTCTATTCACTAAAAACTCCACGGCAGCCTCCATCTGCGCTCTCATGCAAACGTCATGTCGTCGTCGTCTCATGCAGATAGTTCTGGAGCCTTCACGCTTCGCGGCTCGTCCTGTAATGGCACATAAGGAGGCTGCGGAGAGAGAGCGGGAGAACGACCCTTCGGCTCCAAATATCCGCAGACGGAGAGCGGGGCGCGCACGCCGTTGCTATGCGCATTTGCTCCCCCCGCCGTAGTGGTCTGGATGGCAGGGTCGGGGGACCCTAGCCGTCCAATAAGCCCACGGGATTGTAGCGCCCCAAAATTGCCCCGGGGCGCTCTCTCTGGTCGTGCTCGCGCACCGGGCCCAGTCGCGAGGGTCAAAGTAGAATGCGTCAAGCGAACCTTTGGCCCTCCTTGGCAGCGACATGGTTGGGGGTTGAGTGGGTAGTCTGTGCTTTCTGTCCGGGACTACACACCCGTCTGGTCCGCCTGACCGCCCGGACGGTGCGTCAAAGCATTCCCCCAACGTAAAAAGAAAAGGCTGAAACGATCTTTGACTTTCCCTTGGGTTTAAGGATAAGTATCCACCACTCCTGTGCTTGGCGTGGCGGCGGAGTCACGGTCACGGCGGCCATTTGGCTGGGATTATATTTCATAAATAAATGTCATTAAATGTACTTTAAAATATTATAAAAAATGTTGCCATATCAGCTACACAGGTTATTTTATTACATTTTAAAGTTCGAGCGCTCTTAATGAAAGACCCTTTTGGCTCTGTGAGCAGTACACCTCGCGAGATTGTCTTTAAAAATTTTTTTTTTTTTTAATTTTCAGTCACTCGATAAAAAATTGTATATGATTAACGAACCTTCTTACAAAAATTCACGAGAATTGGTTGAGAAATGCGACCTGTAGAAACACCTGACAGACAAACGATTTTCGGCCCAGGCTGAGGCATAAAACTTCGCTCGCTTCGGTCGCTCGTGCCATTATACCTAACTAGAGTAACTAGGCCTATGTTTATTAAATACCAAGTGCATAACACACGATAATTGCAGGTATCCGATGACTCAAAGCCGTGCAATAGCTGAACAAGGTTAAGGTTCGACTCGAATATTGATGTCATTTTTGACTCATCTAACATTTTCAATGGAGGTTTTCCACTTTACAAGGAATAAGTGTAAACTCGTTAGTTGGCTGTATCATGTGTGACTCTGTTTCAAAGAGGCTCGCGGTATTTGAGCTCCCAAAGCGTTGTGGAACTGCCCTGTGCAACCCGAACTGAGCCTACTTAGACTGGGGCCGAAATTGGAGGGAGGGTGAAAAAAAAAATGTCACCAGGAATTCGATTGAAACAGCATTTCATTATATAAACAGCGTACACACTTTCAGGCAACCGGTGTTTCAATCGGGACAAAAAACACATTTTTTTTTTCTATTTCCGCACTATTTCAAATCTTTCAATTTCTATTTTCAAAATTACTAGTAAAATTCTAGTGGTTCTTTCGAAAAAGTACCTATACTATTCGTTCATCTAAAATCTGAATGTAAAAAGATATCAATAGCTAATTCCGAGACAATTATTATTATAAGCTACGTTCAGACTAGATGAAACAATTATAACGTGATTTATTTTGTAAATAAAAAATGTTGTCCAAGAAACTTGTGTATAAAAAGTGCACGTTGACGTTAATTTTCAAAGGAATCAAAAACATCTGCCCATTTCACGAAACTACAAGTTACAAATCTAGAACTGGCAACACTTAAATGCTTTTAACTAAACTAACTAAAAACATAATTTAACTTTAAAAAATAAAGTGCCTCAGTGTTTCCAGTTTAAACTGGAAAAATTGTAACTTGCAGCTTTGTGGGATAAGCCACAGCACGGCTAGCACGCGACGGCGCGCAAGCTCTCTCGATTTTTCTCGCACTATTCGTCTCTCTCTTATTAGAACACTTGGAACAAGAGGTATAGTGCGATAAAAATCGAGAGTATCTCGCGGCCGTCATGTGCTAGACGTGCTGGTAGCACTGTGGCAAGAGCAACTCAAGCAGAGTCGCAGAGAAGTTTGGTACGTCTTTTTGGCTAAAAAACCTGATATTTTTCTAATTGACAAACTCGTCATCACGCCCTCTCCAAAATATAATAACGTCACTTTGAGTATTAGGGCGTATACTCACTGCCACTTCTCTTATTTTCACTGACAATCATGTCATCACACTACAAAATATAATAATAAGGGTCAATAATAAGGGCGTGGACACACCAACACTTCTGCAACTGACAACTACCTATTGTCATCAAGCCCTCTAAAATAGACGACGTTAGTCATAAGGGCGTGTACACACCGCCGCTTCAGTGTGTCGCGACAATAACTATTTTCACTGACACCATGCTCTCTCCAAAACACAATAAAGTAACTGATAAGGGCGTGAACTCACCGCCGCGCCGCCCGGCCGCGCCTCCCCGCCGCCCTCACCCTCCACGCAGAAGTAACATTTGTCCGAAGGCTTCCAGTCTGACGGTTCTTCCACCATTTCCACCTGAAAAGAATAATCATTAAAAAAACGC
Organism: Epinotia ramella; assembly: GCA_947578815.1. Lineage (NCBI taxonomy): Eukaryota > Metazoa > Arthropoda > Insecta > Lepidoptera > Tortricidae > Epinotia > Epinotia ramella. Next base: position 4,507,527 of record OX388221.1, read on the forward strand.
TCAGCAATATTACCGTTTTAAAAACTAACGCTCAGCAGTAGGGTCCCCAGTAAAGGACATGAACAAAAGCTCAACAGTCTTAGGGCTTGGCGAAGATTTCAAGCGGCAGAGGCAGCGCACCGTCCGTGGGAGCGAGAGGTCAGAGCTAACGCCACTACTCGGCTCTCACTCGATTAACTCTGACTATGATGTGGTTGCCCCTCTGGACTGGACGGTCAGATGCCAGTCGCGCCTCAGCGCGCTCAGTGCCTTAGCCAAGTCATGGTTGTGCTTCATGATAATGCCTTCGTATTTCCTTTGGTTCTAGAGTTAAAGGAGAGTTTTAGCTTTGGAACAATAGCAGGTGTCATGATCAATCTTCAGATCTTTAACGCTGCAAGGGGGTCCGTGGAAGGCATCGACTCGTCGCTGGAACATTGTGCCTTGATAGAGTTTCTACTTTCTTCGATTCGAGAGATTTACCTTTAGGACATTAGCACAGGTGTACGAGTCTTTAATAATAATGGTATGGTCTCTGGCCTTTCGCCGTCTTCTACTCTGCTGTTTATCTACTACAGTTTTTATCTTTAACGCTGGCGGGGAGTCCGTGGAAGACATGGACTCGTCGCTAGACGACTGTACCTTGATTGAGTTCCTATTTTCGTCGATTCTAGAGTTAAATGAGAGTTTTACCTAAGGGACAGTAGTAGGTGTCTTGATCAGTCTTTCCAATATCGTCTCTGGCCTTTTCCCGTCTTCTTGCTTGTCCTCGTTGATCTGCTCTACGGTTTTTATATTTAACGCTGAGGGGAGTCCGTGGAAGGCATGACTCGTCGCTAGAAGACTTTACCTTGATTGAGTTCCTATTTTCGTCGATTCTAAAGTTAAAGGAGAGTTTTACCTTTGGGACAGTAGCAGGTGTCTTGATCAGTCTTTCCAATATCGTCTCTGGCCTTTTCCCGTCTTCTAGCTTGTCCTCGTTGATCTGCTCTACGGTTTTTATATTTACCGCTGGAGGGGAGTCCATGGAAGGCATGGACTCGTCGCTAGAAGACTGTACCTTGATTGAGTTCCTATTTTCTTCGATTCTAAAGTTAAAGGAGATTTTTACCTTTGGGACAGTAGCAGGTGTCTTGATCAGTCTTTCCAATATCGTCTCTGGCCTTTTCCCGTCTTCTTGCTTGTCCTCGTTGATCTGCTCTACGGTTTTTATCTTTAACGCTGGAGGGGAATACGTGGAAGGCATGGACTCGTCGCTGGAAGACTGTACCTTGATATATTTCCTATTTTCGTCGATTCTAGAGTTCAATGAGAGTTTTACCCAAGGGACAGTAGCAGGTGTCTTGATCAGTCTTTCCAATATCGTCTCTGGCCTTTTCCCGTCTTCTTGCTTGTCCTCGTTGATCTGCTCTACGGTTTTTATATTTACCGCTGGAGGGGAGTCCATGAAAGGCATGGACTCGTCGCTAGAAGACTGTACCTTGATTGAGTTCCTATTTTCTTCGATTCTAAAGTTAAAGGAGATTTTTACCTTTGGGACAGTAGCAGGTGTCTTGATCAGTCTTTCCAATATCGTCTCTGGCCTTTTCCCGTCTTCTTGCTTGTCCTCGTTGATCTGCTCTATGGTTTTGATCTTTAACGCTGGAGGGGGGTCCGTGGAAGGCATGGACTCGTCGCTGGAAGGCTCGCCGTCGCGCTTGGGTAAGATCGCGTCTTGATAGAGTTTCCATTTTCTTCGACCCATCAACTCCTCTGCCACCCGTTCTAGACCTGTAATGAGAAATGGTTGGTCAATTTACAAGGTCTTAGAAAGGAAGAGAAATAATTTGGCACGAAATTGGACATCACATTTAAGGTATGTCTTGTACATAAGTACATCCACGCCTCTTTTCAAAAGGGTAGGCAGGGCACTTGACATTTTATTTTCAGTGCCACTTCTTGCAATGCATCTTCTTTGTATATATGTATGTTCCTAGCCTACCATCCACAGTATTACTTATTAGTATGTTTTACATATTTATTTTGTTTAATTTCTCAACTATTTCTCGTCTATACCAATGATGTAATGACAAAATGGGTAGATTATAAGATTTATAAGCGCTCCAAAAGTGGCACACTAAAACAAAGTCAATTGCACCAACTTGCCTCAGTTTCGCGTCGTCAATGGAAACGTATTTAAGTACTGTCAGATTTGGTGGCCAATTGTAGACATGGAATTTCGTATAGACAACCTACCTCTAACTACCCCTTTTTTATATTACATTTTGGCCTATACAGGGACAGTCTGTGACATTGTATCTTTGTAAGTCTACTTGATTGTATGTAATGGGTAATCTAAATAATCATCCGATTTAAAAAAATATCTCACCTGGGAATATAAATGGAGTCTCTAAAAGGACAAAGACTGTGTTTTAATCCGCTGGTTTGCCTGCGTTTTTTGCAATATGCGGGCAAAGCATGCGGGCAGCTAGTCTAGTTAAATTATTACATTTCTGGGAGATAGAACGCGTCTACATAGTTTGAAACATCGATTAAACATTTTTGCCAGTGTGTGCCTTAAAGTACTTTTCCACTTTTAATGCCGATTTTTTCCTAAACTGAAATATACTTATTATCAGAGGTGTCTCTAGCCCATGTGCAAACATTACTCTAGCGCCCCCTAGTAAGCGCGCGGTCAAAATAGAATGGTTACAAAGTACCTACTAGCTCGGCGCCCCCTAGAACCCCTGCGCCCGTGTGCAACGCACACCCTGCACCATAGATAAAGATGCCTCTGCTTATTATGCTCTTTGTTGCCACTCTTGGGTATCGATGGCCTTTCTATATTTGAAAGACTTATTGCCTTCATCACGATATTAAATATTTGTTTTGGTCCCCAGAAACACATTATTTTTTACTTTATTAATATTAACTACGCGATACGACCGTTAAATGTGTCGTCGAACCCAATTTCCATTCAAATTATCTCGCTAATTAAGCAATAAATTGATTTATGCACTATTAACGTCAGTGATAAAAGACATTGACAATATTGATGTCTCGACGAAAACAGATTTTTGAAATATATACTTTGTAAATGGTGTATTTACATTTTTTTATAAATTGTGTCCAGGCATTAATTAAGGGTATATCCATAGGAGAGTAATAGACGAATAAATAGGTACCTAATAAGGATCAATCGGATTAAAACTATTATTTTAAATTTTAGCGATTAGTAAATATAATGATATTATTTTATCACGCGGCTTCACCTGCAATTGGCAAAAAGTTTGTATGTAAAGGGTAACCTCTAGAACTCATTATATCTTATTCATAATTTAACGGATCAAAATATTTACCCATCGTTTTCTAACATACTGTATTACTTAAGCATAGAAGAGCTCCGTCGATTACAATGGCACCTAACAGTGTAAACGCAGCAGAAGTAATCAACCTGTAAAAACTAGTTCACTCACCATGCGTATGTCAGGGCGCGGCAACTTTTTTTCGTACTAATTGTGAATAAATTACTAAACTATGCGATGTATCTTTATACGCCACGATTTAAATAACAATCGTAATTATGGCTTAAATCAACATAAACTGATGATTGATTATGCTAACGGTTATTGCATGGGCGTGCAACATTTTTTTATGAACTTTATTTGTGGTGGAAGGTTCGGTTCAACTATTACTTAATTTTTTTTATGATAAAATGAATATCACTATTGAAGTTACTGTGCACTGTTTTTAGGTACCGATATATTTAAAAGACACAACAAAATATCCAACTAGTGTCGTGCGTGACGGAGCATTTGGTATACTAAACAAATAATAAAGTTAAATACCTACCGGGTAATGAGTATTTATTTATTAAAAATTACTGAAATATACTTGATTTGACGACCGGTTAGCCTAGTGGGTAGTGACGCTGCCTACGAAGCTGAAGGTCCTGGGTTCGAACCCCGGTAAGGGCAAATATTTGTGTGATGAGCATGAATATTTGTTTCTGAGTCATGGAAGTTTTCTATGTAGTTAAGTATTTATATCTATTATATATATCGTCGTCTAGTACCCATAACACAAGTCTTAATGAGCTTACTGGGACTAGGTCGATTTGTGTAAGATTGTCCCCTAATATTTATATTTTATTTATTTAATTATATACTAGAGTCACGCCTTCATTCCCAAAAGGGGTAGGCAGGGCACATGAAACTTATGTTCCTGTGCCACTTTTAGCATTTAAAAGATCGATAAAAATATAACGTGAAATAATATTTGCACACGAACTCTTTTATCGATTTAAAAAGCCTAAAGCTTACAAATATAGTGTTTATCAAACAAAGTAAGAATAATAAATCTCTATAACGACCCAATAAACAATCCTCTTCGACAAATATCCATAAAAACGATAATAATTTCACAAATCAATGACCACGTTTGCCTTACTAGGCTATCTGGCATTTACTATAACCATAAATAAAACAAAAAACTTAGTTTTTGTAAGACACATAAAAGGCAACGTTTGTTTGTAAAAAAACAAGCCACTTTTTGTGAGCGTAACTGTTCGAAATTTGTTTCCAAAGTTAGAAAAACTAATAATCTTAGACGAAAGGTAGTAATTTACTGTTACTTTCTTAGTATTCTACGGAGTTCTGACTAAGTTTACCGAACCGAGACCCTTACAGCGTTAATTTAGTAATTAAAGTGGCGTTGAACTTCTATGGATCACTAACGTGGATTGGAGAGTTGAAAACCATAGAGTTGCTTTATTTGTCGAGGAATAAAAGACTTCTTACGTGGACTTATTATCAGATCATCATTCATCAGCCGAAATGCGTAAACCATAAGAGTTGCTTTTATTTGTGCCGAGGAATGGAAGATTTCTTACGTGGTGGTAACAGGTCATCCACAGTCATCATCATATCAGCCGAAAGACGTCCACTGCTGGACATAGGCCTCCCCCAAAGAGTGCCACAATGACCGGTCCTGAGCCACCCGGACCAGCGGACTTCTGCGACCTTTAACAGGCCATCAGGTTCTTCAGAGTACAGAGGGGTAATTGCGTAACTTTTCGGACAAGCGTTAGGACAACTCAACTGCCATTTCCCCGGAGTGAGTGTACTCTTTTTATGCCGATTTTTGATAATTGATTGTATGGATAGCTGTAAATATGTTTGAAATAATGTTGGAACTCGAGTGTCAATAACGGGAGATTTCACATATTTTTGCGTATTAAAATTTTTCAATACATCTGTGTCTCTAAGTTAATAAAACCCTAATATGTCAGTTCTTAGAGATATAGTTTATAATTTTCACTCATAATTATTTTTCTAAGTATATGCTTAAGCACATTTTTAAATTAAAATTAAAATGTACGACCTTAAAGTGTCGATTATTGGTACCGTCACGTTACTCGTACAATGACCATCGAAAAAGGTAGTTCAACTGAGATAGAACCCTTTTATGGAACTAACACATGCTGACTGCAGTCCTTGTTTCGTCACTGTCACCCACTATATAGTTTTTATTACGATACGACGTTCCACTCCAGTTAGTGTTTTAAATTTTATAATTAGGTACCTATTCTTTAAAAGCTGCCAATTTAACTTTTATATTATTGTATCAACAAAAGATATACCTAACTGATAGATATATATTACGAAAAAACATGCTTATCTGACCTGCAGCGAAACTGTTGGGGTTTGACGACGGAGCAGCCATTCCAAGCACTAACTAAACTTCACCTGACTGTGCATCGCAGAGACGTGTATTATTATTATTATCTGTAATTTTGACTTGCAAACAAATAATTATGGGCTTAATATATACTGACCGAGTTTATCAGTTATTTATTCATAATCATCCTTCTAGCGTTATTCCCGGTTGTACCATATTCCTGAGCCCGGGGTCCACTTTGACATTTAATTATTAGTGTATTTATTATTATATGCAATTTATTCAAGTTCCTACTGTACTGGTCTAATTTAATATTAATTTATGTCATTCGATAATGGCTGGCTGGTAAAGAATGGCCTGGAATTGAATTAAATAACAAGCATGGTTATTTTTTAATAGCACCCATCTGCTTATGACAAGTGTATAGGTATATCAAATTATATGCATTTATTTTGCAAGTTATGCGTAAGTATAGTGAAAAATATATTAGATTAAGTCCTAAAATTATCATATTTTTTTCCCTTTTTTTAAATGTTCACGTTTTTAACTAAATAATCAATTAATTCAACCCATTGTAAACGCCATAGAGGTACTTACTACTTAGTAGAAGGCACAAGGGGGCGAAATCTCTCGTTAGATTCTGTGTCTCTTGGTGACTAGCGGATAGTCTACCTACGATGCGGTATTTGAGAACAGTGAAGAAAAAATCTTACAATACCAATGCATTACCTACATTTTTTATAGTTTTCAATATGAACACATGTTCAAAGTCAATGAATCATTATAGTCACTCAAGAACCTTTAAACCTAACACAAGCTTCCGCAGCGATAAACGTAATCTAAAAAACGTGCCAAGCAACCACACCAAACTAAATAGTCAAATATAACAAAAGACTAACAAAATGGCGTGACAGGCATGACAACTAACAAAGGATCCTGTGTCCGGACATTTCAGAAAAACAACGTCGTAAGCGCTGTCACGAGTGAAATATATATAACCTTTTTATATGAGTGTTAGCTGCCTACTGATTGGCTAAAAGTGCGATTAGACTGGCCAGTTTCAAGGTCGCTGTGAGTCAGTGTGCGTGCGTGCTGTTGGTGTGGATGACGAGCGGACGCGATTGGTTGGCATGATTTAGAAAAAATTAGGCGGCGGAGCGAGGCAAAGGATTGGCGATTAGGTTTTTTTTTGTGTGACTGTTTTTTTGAGTGTCCAAACTTACAAATTTTAAATTGCATAATATGTTCTATTAATATAATTATTTTAATGAGGCACTTGAAAAATAAAAATATATTACGATGCGTATACCGAACTGTTTGTGCTGCTTCTGTGTCTGCTTACCCTTAAGCAAGCCGCATGCATGTTTGCCATTCAAAAAACAAAACCTATTTGGCCTCCCTAAAACAGCAGACTAAAAATGTTTTTAACAACTGCCAAAACAATAAATAAAAATAACCTGGAGCCAATGCCAATTTACATTACAATTTCCAACATGTAAGTGAAAGTATCTTTCAAGTGAAAAATAATTTCAGTTGAGTCAAAGTTGAACCAATCAACAAACGAACCAATAAACAAATGAATCTGACATCCCCCTCAAGTCCCCTCACTGTCGAGGATCAATTTCGTCCGCGTACCCGGCTACTGCTAGCTCCTCCAGTGGCGCGCACCATAGAGCGCAAAAAACTCTCCTTTCGTCAGAGCTCTGCACAGCACCGGATGTGGACGTCTTTGGAAGTAGTTGGGGAATTATGTATCGTGAATGCTAAAGGTACTGTGAGATGGCGGATAGATGTAATTCTTCTGTCATATATTAAAATGCAGTATATATATCATTTGTAATTCACAGTGAATTAGTTTTTAACTGTAACGCTGTGTAATTATTTTAAATAAATAAATAAAAAATAATCCTGACACACTGTTCGTCCCGGCCATCTTGTGACTTGCGCCCGCGCACTGTATAAAGTGATTCAACGCGGAAACGTCCATTCGTCCTTGTTTGGTGCATCGCGAATTGCATACCGACATTATTCGCTTATTATCATTATTAAATAATGCCCATTTATAGAACCGGCCCTATTAAAGATGTTTTTTATTATATTATTATGGCTAAATGGCGTTTTTCTCGAGCTTAGAATTGTTGTGAAATTGTGTAATATAGCTTGGGAAACGGATGTCACGTTAATGTAATTTAAATAAAATTGTATGCTGGTTTTTGTTGCGCAGATTCTTTTAATGGTTTATTTCTGATTTATATATACATTTCAGAATATGCAACTCACCTGCAGCATTTTTTTGCAAATTTGTTTAACGTTAAGTTTTTCTCATAGACATAAGGTACTTTGGTACATACAGAAAACCTTACAGATTTTTCATTATAATATCATGTGAAAGACCTCCTACTTATCGTACCTGCACAATTACGTAGTTAAACGCCTGATGAGAAAAGGACATAACTAATGGTTTCAAGTGTCAATAATTTAATATGTAACTACTACTAGGTACTTATATCACTTTTAATTCTCAGTGAAATTGAACTACTCATTTCTAATTAGTCTCAAAACATGCAAATTTAACACTTTTGATACATGCGACGTAATGCTGATTTCATAATTGTTCTAAACGCAATGCAGCTCCTATTTTGAAATGTCCATCATTCCACTTGTCTTCATTAACTATAGCGTCGGTAGCTGATACGGGAGTATCAATAAACATCCCCGATTTCATCCCGTTGAAGGGTGGGTTTCGGGATAAATAATAATTATATGTGTACAAACTCATATTTAACCCTTAATCCCTATGTCTAGCTGGACCCGGCCGTATAATATAACCGTCTTTTTGTTCTTTTTCTAATTAGTCGATCGTTTGAACTGTTCCAAGGCTTCACAGAACATCTCTATTTTCTGTCAAATTTCACCTTATTATGTTTAAACCGTTTAGCGCGGAGCAACAATTATGAAACGTTTACATTTATAACATACGAGTTAATTTTTCTTTCTTACCATGATGTTTGTACCAAACTGTTTACCTGTGCAAAAACTTTTCTCCACTCAATTAACATGAAGAATAAAATGTCTCTCCCAAGCCTAACTAATACAATTATGAAAACAAAGGTGTGGTTGGATCAGATAAGCTCGTCTCTTAAATCTCAGAGACAATGAGAGGCCGGATGCTGTACATCTCGCGACCTCCAGCTGATCTTGTGCAGTTTGACAAGCAGACAATACGCGAATTTGTGCCTAGCTGGCTGGATACACTCGAAATTGAAATTGTTTCTGTAGCAGATACTTGGGGGCTAATTGTGTCCCTAGCTAACCAAATTAAGTTCCAGTTTAGATATTTGGATGTTTGTTACTGAATCGGGGAAAGATGGTCGACCATGATAAGGTGAATGTAACGGGCATAGGCATATGCTTTGAACTAAGTAGTAAGGCTCATCGGCCTAATTTTAGGGCAAAAGATATCAGCCCATCTCATTAGCTTTTTGTAATACGGTCACGGAATGTGTCCTCTGCTAGGTCCATGACATTAAGCTGAGTGCAAGCGCTTTAGTGCAAATTACTAAAAATAATGTGTATTAAGATAACGTTTGTTACACTTTTATTTATGCATAGTTTTTGCACTAATCAATTATTTTCTTTCTTTCTTTCCTTCTTTAATAAATTTTAAACTCTTTATATAACAGGGACTCGAAATTTCAAAATGGTCAGTTATTTAATTATGACCTATTTTCAGGACACTAAGCCGTTTTTACTGTTGTTACATTAGTCCTAAAAATAGCTTGGGCCTTACGAGGTTTAGTAACTGTAAAAGTATTGATGGGTGCTACTCTTCAATCACGCTTGAATGGCAGAACGGATTAAGATGAAATTCAGAATCTATATATCGTTAAAAATTGTCTAAGTATATCTCCTATAGGTACTATTTATTACAATAATTACCCCTCAAATCGGGAAAAATCTAGTAAATTTATTAAAGTTACCAATTAAAGCCTTTTTTATCAAGGATTTAACACGTGATTAGCTTAACTACTTAATACTAGTAATATTTTGAAATATTTACAAATCCTTTTGTGATCATCATCCTCCTAGCGTTATTCCCGGTTGTGGCCGGATGTTAAATGTAAATTAAAAGCGTCCATGTGATACAAGAGAACATGCATTATTGAATGCTCTGCAAGATTAAAAGTAGGTACCTACGGTTTCAATGACTTATTAAATCAGCAGCTAATTAACAGACCGACTGGGTGTGAGAAGTGATCGAGCTAAGCGTATCAAACAAGGCAGTTAATCGCATTTTATTACTTTCAATGTATTTACGCACAAACACGCAACTGATCATTTAGCGAATTGTTTCCCATTTCTTGCTACAAACTACCTTCGTTTTTATACCTCAATTGCTATATTAGCACGTCAAAATCTAGAACAAAAAAGGAAATAACTCGTTCAACAAGAATACGAATTAATAAAACGACGATAAGTTTCAAAAAAATAACAACAGTTTTGCCATGGCGCGTTGGTTATCTCTGTTCCCATCGCACTCACGCAACCAAGCAGCAGCACTATGAAAAAAAAAATGAAAGCCATCGATCTTACTCTATGATAAAAATTAATTGTTATCAACGAAAACGTGCTGTCTGCGACAATTATCTTCAAATCTACGCCGTTTACATTTTAAAATGCATTAACGTTCGATTCAACTGTTAAATTTGTTACTAAAACTCACGATTAAAAGGTTGCGAGCTCCTGGAATCGAACGCGCCATTTGAATGAAGAATTAGAATAAGATGGCAAAAAATATGAGCATTAGAAAGAGCGGAGAGCGCGTCGTGCGAGAGGGACGGACGGCGTCCGCGCCTCGCCATTGGCTGACCAGTTTTTATGCCTTAGTTCCCCTAATCTTCATTTCGAACAACATCTGCTGCACTAATGTTTATTCGAAATAGTTCTTTAAATTTATCGCCATAAGATCTCATTTGCAATTCAGTTGGCGTTTTCTTTTATTTATTATTATTTTTTTCTATCGGTCGTTGCACGCAAGTTGTTTAATTTTTAATACATCTCAGTACCTTTTAAGGCCAGTTTGTAAGGGCCTATGTTTTAAATTGTAATTATTTTTTTCCGGTTATTGTACCTACGGCAGATGGAACTAGTTTGGCGAAGTCTCGCTTGTATTACGTGTATCGCATGCAATTATTTTTATTAGGAATTCATGCCCTTAAAAGACTTTTGCCAGTTCCTAAGTAATTGTACTTGCGTTTTACATTTATAGACTTTATGACTACATTGGTAATTACATTATTTATTACCTGACCATATACAGCTCGTAAATGAGATACAAAACCAATATTAAAGACGGAACGTAAAGAAAATTGAAGACGATTCAATCATTCAGTAACTTATAATTGAATTAACACTGAGCACTTCTGCTAATAGTCTGCATCCACGAACCGAGCTCGAATACTGAATGCCGATATCGGTAATCGGTGATTAATTTATCGGATTTGCTGCAAAAACGCATTTCAAATGTTTATTTTTTCGCACCGAGGGTTGGGGGGCTCTGACGCCGTTACTTGAAACAAAATGGCGTTCAATGAAACAGAGTGCACTACTGAATTGCAAAATAACCCTTAAATTAGGCATTATTACATTAAGTCACCCGTTATTATATTTGTCAGGTGCTTAGGGGCGTCGCTCCACCAAAAGCATCGCTACTCATCTTTTACTCATTCAAACGCAGTAATCATAAGCATAATTTGCCTGTTACTTACTCGTAGATTGGTAACTAGGTGCAAAAAAAATGTAAGAGACTTGACAATGACTTCCATGCACCCATTTCTTAATTATCATTCAAAGTGAAAACTAATTAAATGTGTGAATAAATACATCCTCATCAGCCTATATATACCTACCTACGTCCCACTGCCAAACACATCACGCTTCCTCCCGTGGGTGAGAGGATAAAACATACAAAAAATACATCATTAGGTATGTGGTAGCGATACACTAAAGACGCGAAACCTTTTTAACCCCCGACGCAAAGAAAGAGGTGTTAGAAGTTTAACGTGTCTGTCTGTGTATCTGTGCTGCGGTATCGTAGCTCCCAAACGGATGAACCGATTTGAATGCGGTTTTTTTGTGTCATAGATAATTTTATCCCGAGTGTTCTTAGTCATGTTTCATTAAAATCTGTTCAGATGTTTTTGAGATATTTGACTTTGAAATGAAAATATCAGGGGTTTCTCAACTTTTCCAAGTTGTAGTTATTGAACTAAAATATTTACCAAAATATGCGTAATTGTGTATAGCAATCCGTTGTACCGTGGTTTTAGAACAGTTGGGTAATCACGTTAGGTTTCGATCGCACGTATAAGGACAGCTCAAGTGTAATTTTCCCATACGAATAGTGACATTTAGATCTACCTAACGTAGGTATAAGTAGATACAATGCATTACGTGATTGACCTGCAGAATTCGGTTTCGGGTGAAAACGTTTACTTATTACTTACTTTCCTATATTCACGCCCGTGCTATAAAAGAGTTGGCCAGGCATTCAATTAAATTTTCAGCGTCATTAAAGAAGTAAAGATATACTATTAGCTAGGGTTTCCTAACACTAGTTTAGGAAAACCACAGGTGAGTCACTGATTCCTAGAGTTACTAAGGTCTTCAGAATAGTAAATTATTTAATATATGTTTGTTTTTGCATCAAGGAGTGGCATTATTGAATACTATAAAACATGGAAAATCATCGCCAGAAGGCTAACCAGTACCTACCATTCGACCATGACTCAACATGCATTTCAAAATGCATCGCAATAGCCTTTTCTAGCACATCATTCGATGACAAATTTGGCTGATTCAGGTGACAGGTTTCTTAGAACCGTCATTATGGTCAAAAAACCAGAAGGAAAATCACCCAGGACGACAAAACGTAGATTCCAGTTTGACGACAGACATTATCGTTTATTCGACTAGTGACTTTAGCCTAGTTGGTGTTCGTGGTGACCCTACCTAGCTGCCTAGCTACGCTAATGTTCCCGGGTTTGAATTCCTGAAGGAACGAACCCGAAATGCGCAAATTTATTACTTATTTTAGATACCCAATATCTGTAGGTACCTACATAACTGTAACGGATTATTTATAATTAGAATCCTTTTAAGAAAAATACGCAATTTCATTACTTATTTGAAATACTCAACATTAGCGTTTTATAATCGCATCCACGGTTGTGACAGTGTGCAGGACAATGAGGATAGCCCATCCCATTACACCTATTGCGGACCTCTTAGGCTCGGTGACGAAAATATTCAGAGGCGCTACCGCGAAACGAAAACGAACTTCGTTTATGTATCTCCCTCTCTGTTGCTCTTGCTAGTTCGAACGACACAGAGGGAGATACTCGAACGAAGTCCGTTTTTACTTCGCGGTAGCCCTGTTTTTAAAATCGTATGCGGCGATAGCCAGGTTCCAGTCCAAATGTTGCCAGCAACATTAGTACCGATGTTAAGTTGACAGCCGTAAACAAAAAGTTTCTTATAGTCTCGGCGAGCACATTACAACATTTAATGCGGTTGAATGATCTGTCCTCATCAGACCCCGTATCATGGTCGACCTTATCACACGATAAGTGACAGGATACTATAGGGTGTCCGTCACTGGCTGACACCGTTCGATAGAACGAGACGACGCTCTTATCTTGTCACTTATCGCGTGATAAGGCCGACCATGATACGGGGTCTGCACGGCTATCACAGGACGGGCCGCTAGGTATGTCCCGGCGAGATAGACAATCCGTCTCTTTCTAATGTTCTTATTAGAAAGAGAACCGTGCAGAGCGCTATGGGCAATTTTGGATGAGCAAGCTGACGGCGTGTCTACGTCCCGGGAGGCGCAGAATGGGTTAGATTAACTTCACCTTTTATACTTCAAAGATCGAATACAGATAATTCCAAATACCGCGAACAATAGATGACTGAGTAAAAAGCGCCCCATCCAATAGTTGAACAATCAACGTACTTACATTAAATCAATCGTTACACGTAATCTACCTCCACACAAAAACTGTATGTCTGTTTGTTCTCACAGCTTTAACTGCTGGCGCGAAACCGATCGTTTCCCGATGCGAATTCTCGAAAACGTTTTTGTACGATTGGCCATTGTGGGGCTGAAAAAGTTGTGTTAAAGATTTTCGAGAAGCTGAATTGGATTGCTGATCTAAGATGGCATTGGGTGTTAAAATGCAATTGAAATGTGCTGTTAGAATAACGTGGTCTTGCCTTGTAAGGTTTAAAATATTCTTTACTAGCTGATGCCCGCGGCTTCACCCGCGTGGTTGTAGGAAAATGTAACATATTGAACTTTCCCGTGGGAATTAGATGTTTTCCCGCTGCAAAAAGTAGCCTATGTCACTCTCCAGCTTCTAAACTATCTCCATACAAAAAATCAGATCAATACGACGCTCCGTTGCGACGTGAAAGAAGGACAAACATACAAACACACACACTTTCGCATTTATAATATTAGCATAATGATATAAGGATATCTTGCCTGTAATTTGTCTGTACAGTTATTTTACTACCAAGGGGAAAGCTTCTCTAGCCGAGCGGTAAAGCATGCGTCTTCGAGGACGTTCGAACCAGGGATGTTGCAGACATTCGCATCCGCCAAAATTGATGCCGACTTTTGCGGATGCGGATGTAGTGCAATTCACGACAAGAAAGGAGCCCATGTGGCGATTACCGTAAGCGTTTTTAAAAAATTCACCAATACTAAAAAAAACAACTTTTCGTTTCTGTGATCAAGAGCAAACGGGTTTTTTATTTGTTCACTACGATTGTAATTTAGTCTCAATGTGCTTGATGATCGCGTGATATTATAAAATTGACGTTGTTTATTTACGTTTTTGAGTGCTTGACCCAAAATCCGCATCCGCGGCATCCCTGCTACATACCAATTAATCTGTGTATGTTGTTATCATTGTGCCAACTAGATTGTATAACCTGTAAGCTCTATGTTAGGTACACATGTGTGCTCCTAAATATCCACATCTGCGGATGTCAAAAAAACCCCCGCTCGTCCAAAAAACTTATGTACCTACACCCTACTTACGAAATATAATTTGATATTTTAATAAAAGGTTTTCTGTGAAGGATAATCGTGAGGAAACAGATCTAATCCGAACAAGGTCTTGTCTTCCCACTGGGTTGGAAGGTCAGATGGCAGTCGCTTTCGTATCTAGTGTCTAAGCTAAACCTTGAGATGAAGTGCCAAAGCGGACCCCGGGCTCTTTAACACCGGGAAAACGAAACTAACTCCATAAATATTAGCCCTGCGTCGTGTTGGGTTAGAATTTCACCACCCCGTTTCTTCCCGTGGGAGTAAAAGTCGACCATGGAGCAGGGTTGAAGTGTGCTAACCTAACCTTACCTATCACTGCGATATCAAATTTTGCCGATCTTTTATATCCACATCACTTCATAGTAAAAAACAAAGTCGCTGTCTGTCCCTATGTATGCTTAGATCTTTAAAATTACGCAACGGATTTTGATGCGGTTTCTTTTAATAGATAGAGTGATTCAAGAGGAAGGTTTGTATGTAGCTATAATATAGTACCCGTGCGAAGCCGGGGTGGGTCGCTAGTTTATGCTAAAAGTGGCGCTGGAACATAAGTTCCATGTGCTCGGCCTACCCATTTGGGAATAAGGCGGAAATCTACGTAGAATTAATCCGCCGCCGAATATCCTGTTGCATATGTACCTAGATACATATTTAGGTACATATGCAACAGGATATTCAAATCATGTGCACGTGCCGATAACTTTGGAACTGACTCAAGCTATCTACTGAGGATAGGGCTTGTATAGCACCAGGAAGGTCAAGGTCATTATCTATGTGTGTAGCTGCCTGCCCATTACTCGGCCGACAAATCATACGCAATAATCGTAGAATCATTAATTTGTTTATTTTTCAAGGTCGCATCGTGATGCACATGTCCATGATGCGTGTGTATTTGGGATAATTCTTTAAGTATGGTTTTTTTCTCGTAGCCTATAACAGGCAAAAGCCTCCCCTCTCGACTTCCAGTTGTTCCGGATTTGAGCAATCGTATTAACCGCCAACAAACTGTCCTCAATTTGGCGGCACATTTTTGTTAAATTAGCGTTTACGTTTTCGTCCGATAAAAAAAAAAAAAATCTAATTGAACGATCGACCGAAGCGAACGAATTTCTATGCTTCAGCTTTCCGAAATACATGTCGCATTTCTCAACAGATTCTCGTAAAATCTTGTGAGCCGGTACACTAGTTATATATCTTTCTTTAGTCGATTCAGTTGTCAAAAAAAAAAAAATAAGTATACTTATATAGAAAGTCAGGCTCGCGAATTCTACAGCCACTAGTATTATTATAATAAATAAACTATAAAAAACTATATTTTTTTTTAGTTGCTTTCTATTAAATATATTTACTAATAATATCAAACATAGACAGGCACCTACTTAAATAGCATGTCTCCGAAGAACTTGAACTCGACTAGGCCAAGCCCTGTTTGCACTACCGTTTAGTAACCGGTCGAGTCGTAAAATTCACTAGACAAGCAAGTGCGAACGTGCCAATACACTCGCTAATAAGTTAGTTAGCTATTGAAACAGCATAATGTTTATCGTCCTTGTGCTTTAACGATGCCTTGTGAACATACAATTAGTTTTTAACGAACTTAAACCATTCATTGCCTATCACGACACGTATGCGTCAGAGTGCTACGGGCTATTTTCGCTACATATGGAGATTAAGCGGATGCCTTGATTCGAGTCGACCACGCCCCCTTCACAGAGATACGCTTATGCCTTCCGCGCACGAGAAAAAGTGATGCAACACTCTTCGGGAATGGCTTTTTTGGACAAATTGCGATAAATACCTAACTTAGTGAAGTTTTATTTATATTTCATTAAGTGAGATTTTAGATGAGATAAAATACTATAGTATTAACTTCATTGTGTCCTAAAATAATGTATTGTTTGAGTAGGCTGAGTAAAAAAAGGAAAATAAAGACCCAACTTTGGATTTTTTTTCTATCGAGGAAATTTTAGGCAATCATTTATCGATTAAATCAGATAAACAATCATATAGTCAAGAATCACATATCTGAAAATCAGACCTTATTGTTTCTTAATCTAGTCAGAACGGCGTTTCAAAGCACGCGATAATTTCCAATGCACCCCCTAAAGCTGCTACGGACTAGCGTAGCGCTACGATTGTAGCTTAGCAATGAATGATAATTATTTTTCGCGAAATAGTAACATTTCGGAGTAGCTTTTTTTATTTTGACTTGTGTGATTGACCCTAAGTCTGACCGGATGGTAAGCGACCACAGAGCCTAAGATGGAGCTCACTGGTTCGGTAATAGCCTTTTCACTCTTGTTTTGTCGGCACCTAGATCGTAGTTCTCAGGAAATACAGATGAAGGGAGCGAATGGAGCGGAGCTGTAACAAGCAATTTGAAGATAACCTCTTTAGTATATAAATCGTTCAGATATTAACTAAATTCTTTTGAATGATACTTCAAAAATGTCCACCGATTGACGCGAGGCGGTTGAATAAAAAAATGTTCACAGATCTTTCAAGTGTGAAAAATTATCAGTGATTTTTTAATGTCCTCGCAACAGGCATACGAATGCTACATTACGCAAACAGCTGCGGCACGGATTTATTGAAATACATTTTAATTAACTAGCGGCTTTTTTCATATTTTTAAAAATTGAATCAACAAATAAACTATATAATGATCATGATATCATGAACCAGCTCACAAAATATCACGAGAAACGGTTGAGAAATGCGACCTGTAGAGGAGAACAAACGAACATCTGGAAATCCGAACATACGATATAATTTTGGCTAAAGCTGTAACGGAGAACTTCTTCGTTTCGCTCCATCGTTTAAGTCTCTTTCATTTTCAGAAAACAAAAGAGATGTCGATAAATAAAAAAGACATCTTTTCTAACACACCGGCTTCACCGAATCACAAAAAACGAGTCAAATTTATTTCTAACGCCAAAACATCAGTCTGGAAACTGTAGGTACCCCCCAGATCTCCGTTTATTAATAACACCGCCAACTTTCAAAATGCCCAACCGATATCCTAACCTGAACAATTTCAATCAAAATACTTCAATACGGCGTGACATAACCCCCGATACAACAATGGTTGCTTATATTAAAATAGTTGGTCAGTCGTTGCATAATGAAAACCACCTGTGAACTAGTCAGCTATATGTTTTGGTATTTATCGAAGGTGTTAAGTAATATGGACTTTTTGTTATGTGCACCTGCCACTAAATTGTTATCAATAAAACTGACGAACTATAATGTTTTTATAGGCGAAAGCATTTGTCTCTGTCTAGCATAATATGTGAGAAACAAGAGCAAATAGTAGTTGAGCGCTTTAGCAGTCGACTCTTAGAATTGCAATGAGGGTTTTTCATAAATGCATTACGAGTTGGTCACGCGTGTAAGCTTAGTAAGGTTTGTGTAATTTAATACACTTATGTAATTTATTTAACAGTGTATATAGTTAATTATTGAAATATACGAAAAACCTACAAGATACTATATATTGGTCATCAGTCAAATATTAGCTCTTACCGGGATTTGAACTTGAACCGGGAACGCCAGCTTCGTAGGCTACCCAGTAGGCTAACCCAGTTGTCCGAGCAAATAATCAACCTCGATTTAAGTTAAATAGCTAAAATAAGTCGAAACACGCACATCCTCGAACTGAACAACTAAGTACAACCACAAACAGCTCTAAAACACCGTTCAATTCTGCTCCATCATCTAACAAATGAAAATCGCGGACAAAAGAGCTAATTTGTGTGATTCGGTCCGTCCGCCATTTTGGATTTTGCGGCAACCGTTATTAGGCAGTGATGCCAACCTGCAAAATTGCTTTTTATGGCCGCGTTCAGTTTAAATTATGGGTTCTTTACCATACGAAGAACTCCTTAATTGCATCGTTTAGCAAATTAAGACGGATTCCGCTGTCATTTCATATAGTCTTTATTACGCGTAGAATAGTTATTGAAATAAATAGCTGACTTGCGTAAATTGAGTAAGCCATTTTAAAAGTATGACAGCACAGAAATATAACCTCATTTTGTGGAATTAAGAGGTAGGTATTTATTTTAATTTGATGGATAGTGATAAATATTTATACAAAACGAATTACTTATACTCTGTATAATAATATCGGTCCATCCAATCTATACCAGATAAATTTATAAATAACCATCAGCACGAGGAGAGGAAGTTTGTGTGTCACATTATCCACAACCCAGAAATAAAAGAATTATCGTACAATAAAGAGACAACATAATGGTTGCTCCTTAACAAAACTTGAAGATAAATTGGTTATTTCGGGTGTTACGTAATGATGCACCGTATTAAAATGATAGGTTATGGGAACTTACTTATTGAATAGGTACTCCAATGTCCTCACTAATAATAGGAAGGACCTCTTAACTCTTTTTTTTAACTACTAAGCTACCACAATTATCATTCTCCTAGGCGTTATCCTGACCCCGTATCATGGTCGGCCTTATCACGCGATAAGTGACAAGATAGGAGCGTCGTCTCGTTCTATCGAACGGTGTCAGCCAGTGACGGACGCTCTATCTTGTCACTTATCGTGTGATAAGGCCGACCATGATGTACCAGGTTGTACCTTTAAGGAGCCTGATGGGGTCCGCTATGGTACCTATTCACAAAATTTGGCGAAAGTAGTCCTACGAAAGCGACTGCCTTCTGACCCTACAACCCAGACGGAAAAATAGGCCTTGTTGGAAATACCGGTTTCCACACGATGTTTTCTTTTTAAGCAAAACTACCAATATTTAAAATGGCATATTCCCTCAAAATCCACAACATCATTTAATATAATAAGCCCGACGCTCACGTCAAAGATTAAAGGCCAAAGATCAGCTTTCTACCTAATACCTAAATAGAGAAATTACCAACATTCACCGGTTCTCCATTGAACTTGGGAAACGCATTGAAAATTGATGGTTCGCGATAATGGCAGTCTTGTGTCATTATGCTGTGAGAAATCTGTTACCGTGCTAGGAGGCTGGTTTTTGGGGGACTCGACTTTAAAAAAGTCTTAAGTTACTGTTGTTTTTCATTTATATTAATAAAAAAAATATATAGTAGGATTTCTCCCGCTTTTCTTTATTATTATAAAAAAAAAACATGAACATGACTATTATAATTTGTCTGTTTAATTTTATTGACTTGTTATAATTTTCACTTCTGTTTTCAATAACTTCTTTTTTCACTGACTATACGCAAAACCTCTTCCTTTTTCTCCGTCCAACTGATGTATTATAATCTCCGCCAACACCACATCTCAAAGGCTTGCAACCTTTCCATTTCCCGAAATGATAGGACATCTTCTTCGTCACGATATGACTTCATTAAAGTTATAATAGAGGGAAAGAGAAGGAAGAAGAAAAAGAGGAAGACCACGAAGAGCTTACATGGAGCAGCTAAAGGAAAACATTGAAGTTAAATCTTATAGAGAGTTGAAGGAAAAGGCAGAGAATTACTCCACCGACAAGAGCTTAAATAAATGATGATGATAATTTTTACTGAGTGGCTGAATTATATATATGAATTATATTAGATTACAACTAAAAAAAAACATACTTACGTCAGAGACAAATAAAGTTCAATATTAGTTGTCAAATGGAAGCACATAAAGTGTGTTACCCACCTATGCATGATGGGAAAACTTTTAAGCACTTAATTTAACTTGTTTACTGTCATAAACGAATTATAACTAACACACATGTCATGAATTATTGGGTGTTGCAAGGACGATAACGACAAACATACTAATCCAAAGTATGTGTAATTAAGGTGTGTGATTCGCATTTGACATTTCTGCGAGGAATGTAACAAAATTGCTTCCTAACGAAACATCATATCATACGAGTATGTGTCGACCTAACAATTGGCCAAACAAATAGATCCACACATGCGCCTCTGTTTCAACTCGACAGCAAACATATAGCTTCGACATACATATGATTGTGTTTATTGAATAGTATGTCACGGTCACAGTCTGTGTGTGAAATGCGATACCACTCTATGTATATACTTATATATGTTGTCTACAGCTGATGTTCTAATGTTGAAGTGCACACGTTTTTAAATAGGATATATACATATATATGTGTTGATATAAGTTACAGCTGTTGTTCTACTGGATTGGATTTTGAGCTGCGATTAGTACAATAAGTAAGTACATAGGTTAGTAAAATATATATGACATGTGATGGATGATCAGTGTTCGTACTTTTGTAGCATTTTTGGTGCAGCGTATTGTATTTAACGGAATTGGTCTATAGATACAATTTCTTAATTCTTCACTTTATTAACGCGAATTAAGCATTAGGATTGAAATTATTTCAACACTACGCTGCACCAAAAATGCTACAAAAGTTGGTCACTGGTGATGATATTAATGTACAGGCGGATATTCATAATAAGCGGTATATTACTTGGTTGTTGAGGCTATTGGCTAGTCACAAAACACATTTACAAAAAAAGAGACTGTATCTATAGAATGGAGGGGATCCCCTTCATTGGCATAATTTTTTTTAGACTAAAATAGTTTTGCATAATTGATTTGGCATAATTTCTATTGGCATAATAATACTGTCGCATAATAATACTTTGGCCTACTACTTTGTTTGGCATACTATGGTTTTAGAATAATTTTACTTGGACTAATTTGTATTCGACTAATACTCATTATGCATACTATTGTATGGGCTAATAATTATTTATCATATCTGTTTTGAAGCATAATTTCTGTTTTCTAAATAAATAAAACACAGTTTCGTTGTTAGCATGCATTTACACTTTTCGTGGACGCGGATTATTGGGTCGTGCATTATCAGGGCGGATAAAAATGGCTTGTCATAAGCGAACTCTGTCTTAGGTCGGTTAGGTTAGGGTTCACTTGTGTTCCTCAGACCAGAAATAGACACCCCGCGCAGCGGGGTGGCGTCGACTCGCTGGAGATTATTAGTCCGCATAGATGACCGTCCCAATGTACATGGATTATCAGGCTGTACATTATTGGGCCGTGCATTATGCTTTCATTGCTTTGTGTAATGCATGATTTTATTTTTTAGGACACAATTTTTATGCGTTTTGTAATGATGCCAAGTAATTATTATGTCTTTTTGTATTTATGCTATCTGATGTTAGTCTTTGTGATGATTATGCTATTTTCGTTTATTCTTTTTAATTTTATGCCTAAAAATTTATGCCAGAACATGATTAGGCTTAACGCTAATTCGGCTTTAAAAAATTATGCGTTATTATATTATTCCAAATGATTTTATGCGATCCAATAGAGAACCAGAATGGAGGGTAGCCGGTTTAGTTTGCCGGTTTTTTTCTTAGTCAAAGAATTAAAGTTTTTAAAGATGTTATATGCCACTGGAAGTTAGGATATAATCTCAAGTATACACAGTTTGGAGTCTGAGGTAGAGTTACCTATTTTAGCAAGTGCTATACTACATCCAGGGATGTTGCATCCGCAACCGCGGAAGTTCCGCACAAATGCCAACATCAGCAATCTCATCCGCATCCGCAAAAATCGATGCGGAGTTTTTGCGGATGCGGATATAGTGCAATTTATGGTGCTTCTAGACGGGCTATACTTTTCCGGAAATGTGTGGCCGGCAACTATGGGCGTCCCTCTCTTACTCACATGTTAGACAGGGACACCAATAGTTGCCGGCCACATATTGCAGTGAAAATATGGCACGTCTAGAAGCCTCTTTACGACAAGAAAGGAGCCCAAGCGGCGCTTACGGCGTGCGTTTAATATATTTTCGTGATTAGTCAAAAAAACTTCTTTTCGTTTCTGTGACCAAGAGCAGACGCGTTTTTGATTAGTTCGCTATATTGTAATTTATTCTCAACGTGTTTGATGATTGCGTGATATCATAAAAAGGACGTTGTTTATTTACGTTTTTTAGTGTCTGACCGCAAAATCCGCATCCGCGGCATCCCTGCTACATACCAATTAATCTGTGTATGTTGTTATCATTGTGCCAATAACCTGTAAGCTCTATGTTAGGTACACATTTTAAAATGCTATTTCTAGAATCTACTACTCACATATCCGCAACTGCAGTGTTAACTGGTAAAGTACTTATATTTAGACGTTGATGTTCAACAAATATCATCCTTCGACATATTATGTAAGTTTGAGCCAAGTCTATGTGTAAAACAGATATATAGCAATTTTGTATGACTGTATTTCTTTTATGGAAAGGTTTAAATTGCATTACATTTTTAAGTAAACTAAACCGAAGCCATGCAAATCATCAAAAAACAAACCAACCCATGCCATGAAATGTGCCGGGTCAATCAATTTGACTGTCTTCCCGTTTCTACTATTTGCTGTTTAAAAGGAGATTACAAGAAAATACGATGTCTGCTGTTGTTAATTGTTGTTGCATTCGTTACTCGATAAATTATAGCGTGAAACTACATGACAACTGTATTAAAAAATATTAATTTCCCCTCGATTTCACCGGTTGCCCCGCGGACGTAAAATGTCACCGGATTTGTATGAAAATAGTGGTTTGTCCATGTTTTGTGCTAGAATACTTTTTTGCCAGATGTAACGTATATAATCATAATAATAATAAATATAAGGGGACAATCTTACACAAATTCACCTAGTCCCCAACTAAGCAAAGCTTGTAGGTACTATACGTCAACAGCAAAAGTAGATGATCATTTTAGTACCTTGTCACTTTTACTACTTTGACGCATTCCAACTGTCGCAGTATTGTTACGTTACGTGCGACAAAGTACTAAAATGATCATCTATATTTGCTGTTGACTGTACTTAACGACGATAAACATACTTATAATCGATAAATAAATACCTACTTAAATACATAGAAAACATCCATGACTCGGGAACAAATATTCAGGCTCATCACACAAATAAATGCCCTTACCGGGATTCGAACCCAGGACCTCTTGCTTCGTAGACAGGGTCACTACCACCTAGGCTAAAGTGGTCGAATGTTCAAATAGACTGTTTAGCAGGCTTAAGAACTTATAGATTTTATCAAATACACATGTTTGTGGTAACTGATAATGAAGGTGTGCTCACATGCCCGCAGCGTGCGAGGATCTCCACGAAGAAGATTGGCTACATACGTCACATGCGAGCTAACGACCGTCGACAGCATATTTGAAGGCAGTCGCTGTGGCCGAAATCGGCCGGGAGCTCATAATTTTTTTTTTTTTTCAATTCCATAGAAATTTAATTTGTCAAAATTTCCATATATTCAGATTTTAACGAACAAACTTAAGATTACAGACTGTTAGGTGCAACCCAGCCTATAGTCCAGGGAATGAACTGACAACTTGTATGGAAAAAATGACAATTTTGGAAATAAGTTATAATAGCTTATTTTTTATGTTTAACGGATATATTATCAATTAAATAGTTACCCAGCGACAAAATCCGACAAAATTTCAGACATCGAAAAAATGATAAATTAACTGGCTTCTAAAAAGTCAGTAAAAATATTAATAAATGTTTTTGTCTTTATTTTGGTTCATTTACATTTGCTCTATAATATTCAAGATAAATCGTACAAAAAAACATAATGCATGCTTCATTTAAATCTACATAATTACTTCCGGGTGGAAAGTTTGTCGGATTCTTGACTAAATCATCTTAGAATAACATTTTCAAATGAAATCAACAAAAAAAACGCTATTATAAATTATTGTTTTTCAAAACCGTATTTTGCCTGGAGTACTAAGGGACAAGAAAAAGTTGATTGTCTCACTTGACAGTCTAGTGCCGTTGCTTAATGGCAATGTTGACAGTAATAGACGATTCACTGTGTTGACTTCAAAAGAGGTCCAACACTCTCAACACCGACCATTGTCGGGAGCTCTGCATGGCGACCTTACCCGCTACCAGGAACACAACACATACCTAATACAGACCAAGTAGTGTTATGGTTCCTTTCCATGCTTGTCAAGGTTCGACAAGCGTCTACAAGCTCCAAGCCGTCACAGACGATTCACTGTGTTGACTTCAAAAGAGGTCCAACACTCTCAACACCGAGCATTGTCGGGAGCTCTGCATGGCAACCTTACTCGCTACCAGGAACACAACACATACCTAATACAGACCAAGTAGTGTTATGGTGCCTTTCCATGCTTGTCAAGGTTCGACAAGCGTCCACAAGCTCCAAGCCGTCACAGACGATTCACTGTGTTGACTTCAAAAGAGGTCCAACACTCTCAACACTGAGCATTGTCGGGAGCTCTGCATGGCAACCTTACTCGCTACCAGGAACACAACACATACCTAATACAGACCAAGTAGTGTTATGGTGCCTTTCCATGCTTGTCAAGGTTCGACAAGCGTCCACAAGCTCCAAGCTCACAAACGCTTGGGTGGCATTTACCCGCTTGCGAGTGCGTAAGTGTAAGGCCCGAGTGGAGCGTCCATATAAATTGCATTTGTTTTATGTTATAGCGGGGCGTCCACTCAGGCCTTACTCTTAGTGTGGTTCTTAGCTTCCTGTGATCTGTGTTCAAAAACCGACACTAGTCCGGATCGGGCCAAGCTCACGCAAGCCAAGTTTACACGCTTGTGCTTGTGGGAGCTTGTCGAACCTTGACAAGCATGGAAAGGCACCATTATAATCTCTGTATTCTGCCAGGCCTGTCACTGTTTCCCCAGCACGGCTATCACGAGACGGCCAGCGTGCTGTGTCGCAGCTACATGGACTACCCATCTCTTTCTAACTTTTAACTTGAAATATATGGATAGTCTATCGCGCTGCGACACAGCTCTCGAGACCCCGTATCATGGTCGGACTTATCACGCGATAATTGACAAGATAGGAGCGTTGTTTCGTCTATCGAACGGTGTCAGCCAGTGACGGACGCTCTATCCTGAGTCTGAGCTGTTATTCTTTACGCGCTCATGCATCTCACCTCACTTGTCACGCCGTACGAAACTAGACCTCTACCTATGCTTAGTTACTACGCATCGCGACGTCAAGATATATATGTGAGTAAGCGTTGAGGTGAGCTTAAAACAAGTTATAGACGGCTCCAAATTTGAGCCCGGTATTCCGCCGCCCTCAAAGTCACCAAGTTGCAATAGGTGATACTATAATTAGTACGGCAATGCAGGTATTGTTTTCGCGTTAGTCAGCTAGATTAGGCACGTGGTCTTTGTTCGTCGTTTATCTTTTATTACTCATAAACTTTATTGTCAGTTTATATTGTCGCGGCTTGCAAGAATTTACTTTGAATGGGAATTAAATTTGGTTTATTACATTGTTAACTTTTCAAATACCTAAATAAGTATGACAATGCCTGTAATCCAAGTTCATAATCTTCCTAGCCTTGTTCTCGGTTGTGCCCTAAAGGAGCCTGGGTCTGCTTTGGCACCCAATATTTGGCGTAGGCACTAGTTTTACGACAGCGACAGCCATCTGACCTTCCAACCCAGAGGGAAAACTAGACCTCATTGGGGTTAGACCGGTTTCCTCACGATGTTTTCCTTCACCGAAAAGCTTTTTTATGGTAATGGGCTCCAATTTCGGCAATTGTCTGCTTTTAGGATCAAAGTATGAGGATAACTGTGATGGCTCAGCATACCATCTAGCAGCAGCATCTACATATCATTTGTAATGCCGGCTGTACACATTGGGCCAACGGTGGCGCGTGAGCAGGAGGCAGCTACGTAAACAAAAGAGATCGAGTTATAGTCCTCTCCCTCTAACGCATAGCTGCCTTCTGCTCACGCGCCAACGTTGGCCCAGTGTGTACAGCAGGCTTAAGGGAAAATGACAGTTCAGTTTCCCGTACTCTTGTTCGACAGGTTGCACAATTACTCTTCTGTTGTCTCATGTTTCACATCTGTTTCTTCGGTAATTTGACTACCGCAGTCCGGTTTGATTATTCTTCACAGGAGAACAGAGGACTCAAAGTAATGGCTGAAGGAGAAACTTTAATAGGGCAATGATTGTATGTATGCTGAGCTAGTGTCCGGTTCACTGCCGCAGAGACGCACTTGTTTCATGTTTTATGTGTTTTTAGACAAAGACATAGAAAAACTTTGTTCAACATCACATATTAAACACACAATGTACAAATTAGACATATCAATGTGTGATGCTAAAAAGGGGCTAGACTCAGTGTAATGTTGCAGTGATTTTGACAATTGAATAAAATAAACTTTAATCATAATATTTTGTTTATTTTATTGTATAGGTATTCAGTACACGCACTTTACGTACCTATTATTACCGTACAAACATAAGTTACCTAAGCATTTTCAATAATTCGTGAACCCAATTACCGTGAATTGTTGAATAAAAATTTCAATCAGTGTCAGTTTTGTAACGGCAATTAAGCATTCAGTTTGTATAAATCTAACTTTTTCTGTTTAATTTATGAATGATATGCCTATACACGTTAATCAAATGTGAAAAAGTTCATTTTCACATGATTTGTATGCTTAATTTTCGTTACAAAACTGACACCGCCATAAAAAAATACTGTAAATCTTTATCGCCAGGAGCTACCTCCTGGCGATAAAGATTTACAGTATTTTTTTATTTGGGAAATTGTAAGCAAGGTGACCATAGCCATGCGGAACAAATTCAATATGAAACAATGACAGTTAGTGACGATACTTAACTTAACAACGTAGTTTAAAATAATGTATACCTAACAGCAATAAAACCCAATCAGTACATTCACATACAATTTATCTCCAATTTGTGAAACCTTCAAATTTATTATAGCTACGCCCATTTTATCATGCCAAATCGACCAATGCCATGTCAACGCGCACCACAAACTTATCGATATAATAAAAAAATAAAACAATGACCTTTATAGTGACGGAATAGATCCTAAATTGGATTGGCATACGGTTAGCGGGCGCTATGTAAATGATGTCGTGGGTTAGCACACAGATAAACGCGGCTCTGTGTGTGTTTACGCACACATGCGCGGGAGTCGAATGTCACGAAATCCAGCCCGTTTCTAGGTTGCGCGAGCGCGGGTGAGGTCACCACGGTTTTTTGTTTTCTAGGACATTTCCTTGTCTAATTGCGACTTGTAGGTATTGTCTTGTTATGGTTACAGTGGATGTTTTGACTGCGCTTTTAAGCCCTGAATTGACACTGAAATACTGATTGCGTTTCCAAAATCTGAATCAACAAAAATAACGAAATAATTGTCGAACCTGCTCACAAAATTTCACAAGAATCGGTTGAGAAATGACATGTAGAGGAGAACAGCTTGACAGCCGCACACGCGACAGAATATTGGCCCAAACTGAAACGGAACGGAGAACTTCATTCGCATCGCTCGCTCGTTCAATAAATGGACACGTTTTGTAAATATTGGTCGTAAAGGTGGGTAAGTACCTTTAGGGTACGCTTAGTCAGTTCTCTGGTCAGAAAAACAGAAGAATTACTACGCAAAGAGTTCCATACATCGCCAAGCGTAGGAAAAATGTAATAAATTAATTTTGGTCCAAGCAGAAACAAACTGCGTTCGCTTCGCTCGTTCGCTCAAAAACACAAACGTTTAACTGAAAAGTAATAAAGTAATCCTCATAAAAAGCTTATTAACTCAATAAAATCCAACCAGTTGACCCGTCTGAAGCAAGCCTTCCTTATGGGATGACGTCTTCAGATGACGCACTTTGTCCTGCTAAATTAAACTGATTTTGATTTGATTACTTACGGTTATTGGAATAGGATGAGTATGAAATCTTGGTAAGGGTGGTATTCCACTTTTTTAAGGTCTTTGTCCAATAATCATTGCGTTTCACGTTTTATTAAACAAAATGTGAGAGGTAAAGACATTGGACAAAGATCCGTCCAATGTATGTGCATCTCACATTTAGGTTATTTACTGTTCAATCTTCCGTAATGTTCCAAACCCACAACCCGTTATAAATTATCCAATTTATTGAAATTAGTTTTCGTGTGAAAATATGTAACTACGTCAATTCTATTAGGAACTAGTTATAAACTTTTCCGACCTGCGCTAGAATATTGAACCAAAATGTAGGTGGGTATTATTTTCCCAAAACGCCTCAGGAAAACTTTGGAACCAAAGTTCAAAGCGCATCCAAAACTTTAATCTCTTGAAATTGACATACAAAATGCGTATGCCTAATTGATATCAATTAAGTGGCAAATTTTATGCAAAATTTTGCTTGAAAATTAATCTTTTAAACTGTGAAAATTAGCGCTGATAAGCATAATAAACGTAGCATGCATAATCACACTAACGAATCTAACATTTGAATAAGAGTATAATTATACCCAACCACTATTTCCAGGAAACGTCCCGCTAGAACTAGATCCAAAACGCCTGGGCACCCTAGTGACCTTGCGCTCGCGATTGGCGCGGCCTAGACTCGCGATTCAGTTTGTTTATCCGATACAGCCTGAGAGCTGTCTGCTGGTATTCCAGTTACTCGCATACCAGTTACTAAAGCGTGAACTAAACATTAATTAGCAGTAAACTATACTGAGTTGTCTTGTTCTTTGTGAGTCGCTTATTTAAATGTCGGAGATCTAGTTAGTGTGAATAAATTTAAATAAATAATTTTATCTTAATAAAGATCAAGCTATAAATAAATAATTGCTGATCAGGTGATGGGTTAGCTACTTGGCTGATATCGTTTGAATGTATAAAACCAAAGGTGACTGGTTCGAATCCCAGCAAAGGCGAAAAAAAACAAAAACAACCTCAAATTTTGCTCCTGCTGTTTTGTCTTTTGTTTTTTTTATTTCTATGTCTCTGTGTGTTCAGTGACCCAATCATTATACGGAATCATATAAAGGAGTTAAACCGTGTATACTTATAAATAAGACTGACGAGGAAGCGAGAAGTAATTTTTTATTGTCTGTTGCTGTATGTATGTGTATTAAGAGAGAGATATTAAGTGTGATCAAACAATAATAATATAGGAATGAAGATAAGGCCTAGCGTACTTAGGCACATTATATACCTATTTAATTAGCTATCTATGTATATGATTAGAGACAAAGTTTGTGACTTTGCAAGTTTGTATCACGTACCACTAAAACTGTCAAACAAACAGTTATATGTGTGCATAATTACGCTTTATTTCGAATTCAATAAAAATACGTTTGTTAGAAGTATCTAATTGCAATATTTTTAACATAACATAACATAACTCCATTACAACAGCGTTTTATTTATTAATATTAGGGTATAATCTAGGACACAAATCGAACTAGCCTCATTAGTAAGCAAAAATCTATGACTTAGAAACAAAATATTCATGCGTATCACACAAATAAATGCCCATACCGGGATTCGAACCCAGCACGTCTAACATGAGACGGCCGCGACATACTCTCGATTTTTCTCGCACTATACCTCTTGTTCTAAGTTTTCTAATAAGAGAGAGACGGATAGTGCGAGAAAAACGAGAGAGTTCGCGCGCAGTCTTGCGATAGCCGTGCAGGACCTTTAGCTTCGTGCGCAGGGTCAATACGCACTAGACTTAGGCGGTCGTCAACGTTTTATAATTTCATGCACAGTAGTGACATCTATAGAAGTGACATCATCACATCACAGAAATGAGAATGGCCCGTAGATCCTAAACCCACGGGCACCCTAGTGCCCTTGCTGCGCGGGCGCGGCCTAGACTCCGTATATTTGTGTGACACGGACCTGTTTCGCTCAGGCGCAGGTTTAGATCGCCGCGCGCGCACCTACATGAATGAATGTTGGTCCAAACGCCAAAGTGAGAAGCGAATGGGTTAGTGATTATATCCGTCTCTTATTGATGGTTTTTTGTTCTAGCAGTTCAGTCAGCCGCAGAGAAACATGCCCCCCTCCATAGAAAGAGGTATGCAGGGGTGGGGGGGGGCATGTTTCACTGCAGCTGACTGTACTGCTGTACAATCACCATCCTTAATATCTGCCATAGCGAAGCGGGCAACATTGTATGGCATTGTAACGATGTGTTATTCACATTACACACAAACTTTTTGGCAATGGAAGTGATTTTGAAAAACGCCTCTGAGAAACTAACGAATTTTCATGTAGGTATTTTGAAATGGGTAAAATGGGAATATAATAGCATAACATTTTAATAAATTATTCCGGCATTTTAAAGCTTTTTAATTACAGTTCACAGAAACGACCAGTAATGTAAGTCGAACGAAATGAAATTTGAAAATCATTTATTTGAGTTTTCACTATAAGCAAACGCTTCCTTGTTTGTGCTGCTAATAGATCGTTAGGCTGCCTGTGCGCATGTCATGTGTTATGTTTGTTTGCTTGCACAATGATATTTGAGTTTGACGTTTAACTTAAGAGAACATGAAATCAAATAGCTCTATAATACTATTAACGATATCGCTGATGGCCTTTCTAGGGGCGGAAAGATCTCGGTTCTCAATGACGTACCGGAAAGCGCAGCGTGGGGTGGAGTGATGACCTGGTCGAGATCGCGGGAGTCGGCTGGATGCGGGCGGCGCAGGACCGGTGATTGTGGCACTCTTTGGGGGAGGCCTATGTCCAGCAGTGGACGTCTTTCGGCTGATATGACGATGGACAATATAACTTTCAATCAGGTTGGTATATACGTTAGGTAGATCTAAATGTCAATTTTTATATGGAAAAATTAAAGTTGGACTGTCCTAACGCGCGTTGGAAACGTTACCCCTCTGGAACGCAAAGTATTAAAAAAAAACTTTTGAACGAAATTGAATTTGATATTTAAGAGGCTGACAAGACCTAATTTGGTGAAATTGATGTTGTTTATGAAGTTTTTTAAGAATAACTATTTGTTCTAGCACATCAAATAAAATATATGTTAATATTCATCATATTTCAAAGACCGTGGACGGGCTCGATTAATTGGACGAAATCGGGTCAATAGAAAATAATTGCAAAGATTGGTCTTAAAATCACATTAAACGGTTCTGTCTTTATTTTTTTGAAGTATGGGTCTGCAATTAAAAACATGAAGTCAACATATTCATACCTAAACCGCTAACGAGTCATATTTCACAAATAATCCACCCTTTTTTATTTCAATATTTATGTAATATTATCTTCAAAAACCGGGCCGCCCAATAACACTCGCTCTCGTTTACTCCAATAGGTACAAATAGACAGTGTGCGCGCTATCCAAAATCCTCAAGAGCATTTTGGTGTTGACAGCGTCTTAACAGTGGGTTTTTGGTAAAGGAAAACATCGTGAGGAAACTGGTCTAATCCCAAACAGGTCTAGTTTTTTCTCTGGACAGGATCAGATCGCATTCGCTTTCATAAAGCTAGTGCCTACGTCAAATTGGCAATAGGTGCCCACGCGGACCCCGTACCCCTTAAGGGTACACTTTAAAAATAACAATTCAAATTGCACTCACGAAATACATAGAATTTCTAACACAAGTAAGGGTTTCAGTGCCTAATATCTAATCGACGTACCTTATCAGTCGCAATATAGCTGAGCCTTATCAAAATCCCTCCTATAAAATAGTTATCAGTAATCTAGACTTATACACGTTATCACTGACAAACAGACGTATTAGTGAAAATGGTGATTCTACATCTAAGTATACCTACCGGTGATGGCATGTGAAGTTTTCGAGGGGCAACCCAGAATGAAACAAGTTATGAAGAGTTTAGAGCGTATAAGAGCCTTATCACACTTGCGATTTCCAAGCGTATTTTGTATGAAGGCGATCACGCAGCGTGTGCGCCGCGTCTGATAATTGTATAGAAAACACGCTCGCAAATCGCAAGTGTGATAAGGCTCTAACTATAGGCTTGAGTCCAGGCAATGAACTGACAACTTGTATGGAAAAAATGACAATTTTGGATTTAATATATAATAGCTTATTTTTTATGTGTGACGGATATATTATCAATTAAATAGTTACCCAGCGACAAAATCCGACAAAATTTCAGACATCGAAAAAATGACAAGTTAACTGGCTTCTGAAAAGTCAGTAAAAATATTAATAAATGTTTTTGTCTTTATTTTGGTTCATTTACATTTGCTGTATATTCAAGATAAATCGTATAAAAAAACATAATGCATGCTTCATTGAAATCTACATAATTACTTCCGGGTGGAAAGTTTGTCGGATTCTTGACTAAATCTTGAAATAAACAAAAAAAACGCTATTATAAATTAATTTATTTTCAAAACCGTATTTTGCCTGGAGTATAAAAAGAAATTATAGTATGTATGGGCGCTCCGCCACTGCCATCTATACTTCTACAGTTACAGTCGAGGTCAAAGATATGTATGCACTTTTGTACCATATTCCAATGCAATAAGGCGAAAAATGTGTTTTAAAGAGGAAAAGTCAGTGCGATCGTACCTTTGTAAGTTTGTATGTATAGGGCGTAATTTCCGGAACCAACTATCCGATAAAAAAAAATGTTTAAGTACTTTCTTTTACATACATACAGCTTGCGTTCAATGAAATACGCGGGCAGAGCCAGGCGGGCATCTAGTTTATGATATAACGAATACAAAATGGCGGCAGTGATATAATATGCCCTATACGATTTAATTTACATATTTTTTGGCTTTTTGAAAAACATGAAAATTCGTTTTCAGGTATAAATAATTCTAAGAAATAAAATGTTAATAAACGTTTTAGGAAACTTAACTTATTATCTTTACATTATACGATCGTAATAAAAAAAGCGACCCGCTGAAGTCTCGCTTTTTTTCATTATGTTGATCTTTGTTCGCTGGATGCGGGTGGCGCAGGGCCGGTCACTTTAGCACTCTTTGGGGGAGGCCTATGTCCAGCAGTGGACGTCTTTCGGCTGATATGATGGTGATGATGATGATGGAGATCTTTGTTACAATAATAAACGTTAGAAGTTGGGGTCACCAATAGCTTTACTTAATACAATGAGCGATTAGATAAAAAATAGAGTCCTACATATAAATAATAGTACCATCAAAATAGCGTCTCATTAATATATTTTTGAATCAAGAAATGAATTAAAACGACCGCCATTTATCTTCAATAATCTCTCCAAGAATGATAGTTTCGCCTCATTCGATATAATTTAGCATCCTCCTAATTCATTTCTTGGTATAATAATATTTTACTCGAGTCAACTACTTTTGGCTGTATCATTAGTAATAATTTATATTTATCGTATGGCAAATCTGTATTTAGAACCGTGAGATGGGAAACCTGGAAAAGACAGATAAATAAAAATAGGAATATCAGACGTTCTTAATTTTAATTTATAACGCTCTACTTGCAATGAAAATGTAACATAAAATATTGTAATTCGCAACTCATACTTGGTAGGTAGAGCTAAGGTTAGCCGCCATTTCTGCTCTATCCAACGTGTAGGTACGTTAATTATAGAGCCACCTGCTTCCGCCGAAACCGGCTCGAACTTAGAAAACTCACTTATATAGCCTGCTGGCGAGTTATCGTCCAAAAGCCTTTCTGGCTCTACACTTGGGGCGAGCAACGTTTGCAATTTAATAATTCTAATACTCTATATCCTTTGGGCAAAAAATCTTTTGCATGTCCAGCGTGTCTTCTGGCCCCGTATCATGGTCGGCCTTATCACGCGAGAAGTGACAAGATAGAGCGTCAGTCTCGTTCTATCGAACGGTGTCAGCCAGTGACGGACGCTCTATCTTGTTACTTATCACGTGATAAGGCCGACCATAATACGGGGCCAGTTCTCGTATACAGGTCGCAATAGGGAATATTCATGACATTTTTTTATTTTTTTTATCTATTCTATAAGTAATTATATAACCGGAAAAAAATATAACACTTTCACAATATTATTAAATAAGCTAAAAAAAAATAATTAAAATTACTATCATTTTCGGACGATCAAAACGCCACCATTTTGGCGCGCTCATTTGTGACGTCACCGTGCAGCTTAGTGCACGGCGGTTCTTAAACAAATTAACAACAAAGTGTTTGATTCACACTTTTAATAAATGTGAGTGATTAAAGCTTATAAGATCAACTTATTGTAATGGAAGAGCACACAAAAGCTTATTATAAATATTGTATTGTCCCTATGTGTGAAAATCACATTAAAACTGCAAATATTTTCATATGCCCAAAGGTGCAAATATAAGGATAAAGTGGTGTAAGGCGATGAGGAGAGATAATGTATCGTGCTTGAGTAGTTTATATTGTTGTGAAGATCATTTCGACGTGAGTATTAAATATGTATGTACCTAGAATCTTTTTTATTACGACTCGCGAACAATATAGGTAAACAATAACCTAACCTCAAAATTGTATTATATACTTATTCATAAAACTATTCTGATTCCCAATTTTTTTAGTTATTAATGTTACAAATATTATGATTTTTGTTGATCAACAGCTGACTACGAGTGTTGATTTTGATCAAGAAACGTTTTAGCTAAGTTTCTTTGTTTGCACTGTTGATCGAAGAAAGTTAAAAGAATTTAATCCTTTTTACTGAGTGACCTACACAAATTTGTTTTATTTATAAGCCTTGACGAAAACAACCTAGTTTGTTAAAGTTCATAAAGATGTTCTCAACATTTAACATTCCTAATAGGTACCTACATATCTTTGATTATATAATACTAGCTTCTGCCCGCGACTCCGTCCGCGTGGAACTCGTTTATACTATCTCTATACCAAATTTCATCCAAATCGGTTCAGCAGTTTAAGCGTGAAGAGGTAACAAACAGACAGACAGACACACTTTCGCATTTATAATTTATTATTAAGTAAGTATATATAAAATATATAATATAACTAGCTTCTGCCCGCGACTCCGTCCGCGTGGAACTCGTTTATATCGTAGCTCCCCCCATATCCCCCAAAGGGATGAAGTGGGGGTGAAAGTTTGTATGGAGCTACGATATAAATGAGTTCCACGCGGACGGAGTCGCGGGCAGAAGTTAGTATATATAATATATAAAGTTATAGTATAGTAAAATAGTATATAGTATGGATAAATATCTACTAGTTTTTTATTCCACTTATTTAACAAAGACACCTATTTGAAGTAGTTTAAAAGTCTAGCTATTTGAATCGCCAAAATAGGTTATAATTATTTAATTGACCAATCTCACGAGTATAAAAACAAGGAATATGAAAATTTATTGAATATCTGTAACTTATTTACCTTGCAGCTTTTACTCCTCTTAGTTCAGCGGACGTAAAGTCACAAATATTCTCGAAGTATGTATTAAATTTAGTCATCATGAACACATCAATTTTAGGCAGATTATCCGACTGTGCCTTGACAAAACCGCCTTCAGTCATTGTGGCGAGTCTTTTTTCACATAATAATGACCAAAAAACACTGATTATTTATCATAAACAGCGGCCAAACAATGCGAATAACTTTCAATAATCATACTAACGACCTGCACGGTGACGTCACGTTTCGCTCCGCCAATAGCGTTGCGTTTTGGAAATTTGCGAGGGAATTTGAAAAATAGTACTTTTAAACAATTTATTTTATCAATAGAAACATGATAATTTGAAAAAATAATCATGTGTGTATATTTATTAAGCAATATAGATTACACGTGATTTTTTTTGTCCATTTCTAAATCACATGCATATTCCCTATTCGCAACCGATTCTCGTGAAAGGGCTTTGCTGGAAATGTATGGGCAACTGGTGCCTTTTTTTTTTGATGGCACACTAACGCCACCTTGTTAGATGTGTAGCGTACTTCCGTACAAACAATAGTTACTATGGCAACTCAGCTCTAAAGTACATACGTCTTGAGTTATGCGTCCTAATCTATAATAGTTTTCGACCATTAAAAGTAACTCATAATCTCACTTTTTCATATAGATACGCGTTATAGATTAGGACGCATAACTCAAGACGGATGTACTTTAGAGCTGAGCTGCCATAGTAACTATTGTTTGTATGGAAGTACTCTACACATCTAACAAGGTGGCGTTAGAGTGCCATATAAAAAAGGCACCAATTTTGAGCAAAGCCCTTTGTGAGCATGTTCAATATTTTATCTAGAAGAGTTTTTGGTGATCCAATTTTTCGTTTTTTTTTTAAAGGAAGGGCTTGAGTTCTGCAGCACACACATCCACTAGTATTATAGATATGATCGTTTAAATGTTTATTATAAATATATAACTATAACGACTTAGTTCAATTTGCGTAAGAATATCTCCTAATAAATATTTATTTATATTAACTAAAATTAACTTAACTTTACTTTTTCTTTTTAGAGCTACGGTAGCCTAGTGGTTCAGGCATGCGGCTGTCAAGCGGCGGTCGTGGGTTCGAATCCCGGCTCGTACCAATGAGTTTTTCGGAACTTATGTACGGAATATTTACCGTTAGCTTTTCGGTGAAGGAAAACATCGTGAGGAAACCGATCTAATCCCAATAAGGCCTAGTTTTCCCTCTGGGTTGGAAGGTCAGATGGCAGTCGCTTTCGTAAAACTAGCGCCTATGCCAAATCTTGGGATTAGGTGTCAAAGCGGACCCCGAGCTCCTTTAGGGGCATAACCGGGAACAACGCTAGGAGAATGATGATGACTTTTTCTTTTTTTAGAGCTACGGTAGCCTAGTGGTTCAGGCATGCGGCTGTCAAGTGGCGGTCTTGGGTTCGAATCCCAGCTCGTACCAATTAGTTTTTCAGAACTTATGTACAGAATATTTACCGTTAGCTTTTCGGTGAACGTCGTGAGGAAACCGGTCTAATCCCATTAAGGTCTAGTTTTCCCTCTGGGTTGGAAGGTCAGACAGCAGTCGCTTTCGTAAAACTAGTGCCTATGCCAAATCTTGGGATTAGGTGTCAAAGCAGACCCCGGGCTCCTTTAGGGGCATTACCCGGAATAACGCTAGGAGGATGATGATTAACTTTACTTTTTCCCCTTATGTAACCTTGTGACATAAAAACAGTGCATGCACTAATTAATCCATCAACACTAATGGATTATTTAATACAATTGGATTACTAAAGTAACCTAATCAACGCACACAAGGCTGTGTCCTTGCTGGTATACTATTGTATGTCAATACAGTGTGGAATTACATAGGTCATTATATTGTAATTAATAGCCGAATGGGTTTGACGTCTAACTTACTATAAATAAGCGTTAAAAAATTATATGACCTCAGAATCATTGATGCAAAGATTTTATGGTGTTTTAGCTAATAATAAGCAGGACCGG
The DNA here is from genome assembly GCA_947578815.1 of Epinotia ramella. Taxonomy (NCBI): domain Eukaryota; kingdom Metazoa; phylum Arthropoda; class Insecta; order Lepidoptera; family Tortricidae; genus Epinotia; species Epinotia ramella. The sequence continues at coordinate 4,545,458 of OX388221.1, forward strand.
TCATTGTGGCACTCTCGGGGAGGCCTATGCCCAGAGCACGTCTTTGGGCTGATACGATATGATGATTAGCTAAAATTGGTTTGATGGACGTTTCAGAATAAAGGCCATATCCTGCTATAGTAACAGAACATTCGGTACTATCAGAAATGAATTCAGTTTAAGTTTACATAGGTACTGATCCATTATATAACTACAAGAAAAAAGTGTCCCGAATTTTCCATTCCAGATCTTCACATTTATTATTTATGTACATAATTCAATTGATAAATGCATTGAGAACATTAAAATACTAGATAAGAAATAATTGTCTGAAACACACGTTTTATTTATTATACTTAAATACCAATTTACAAAGGTATTATAAATACCACACGTTTAAACCGCTGAACCAATTTAGATGTAATTTGGAATGGAGATAGTTTGAGACCACATAGGATAATTTTTATACCGGAAAATAACCTCTACAGGAAAGAAATGGGGGCCGAAAGTTTGTAAGAAAGGTAGGTACAATATAAAAGATTTCCACGGACGAAGCTGCGGGCAGAAGCAAGTAAATACATATTGTTTTAAAAATTCTATTTCCGTGCTCTTGACTCGCATTTAACTTTGACATTCACAATTAGAGCGTCCATCGAAACTGTCCCGAGTTTTCAGCGCTGCAATTACTAGCCATTTGTCACGGTGACAGCTCGTTAGCGGTGATTAAGCTGTGTCAAACAGTGTGCTAATGATGATGATATACGAAATAGCCGGCTGTTTTAATCACAATAGTTTCGTGAAGGGTTAGACGAAATTATGTGGTGTTGCATAATATTGACGACAACGGCTGACAATGTCGCTGAACAAAGGCGATATTGCTGGCAGTTTTAGGAAAGACTGCTATCTGTAATTCTACTAATAAATGTGAAAAGGATGATTCGATGTTTGAATATTTGTTACTCCACGTAGAAGCTAATTGGCATCGGGTCAAGTTTATAGGTAGCCCGTTTTTGTCGCAAAATCACCAAAAAGGAATAATATTGGAGAAGGAACTTGATGCGTTGCGTCGTTGATGAAATCCCAGGCAAATTCTAGTAGTTAAATAAATAAATAACTTCCATTCAGATAATCAGGATATAGCGAACGCGTTGAGTTACTTAAGAAAAACCCAAATTGCTAACGTCTGTTGTGCCCACAATATAAGAGTTCAGATCGCAGTTCAAAGACATAAGACGATTGAGAAGGTCCGTTTGCTTCGCTAGCTCGTTCTTTCAAGGAACGAAATTCCCTGAAAGAACGAGCGAGCGAAGCAAACGTTCTCCGTTTCACCAGGCCCAAAATTATTTTGTATGTCCGGATGTAGGAGAACCACCCTCCTCTACAGGTCGCATTTCAACCGATTCTCGTGAAATTTTGTGCGCAGGTCCAATACTTTTTCCGAATTTGAGAAGAATATATTAAAAAAACCGGCCAAGTGCGAGTCGGACTCGCACACGAAGGGTTCCGTACCATCTATAAAAACAGAAAAAAAAACACGTTTGTTGCATGGGAGTCCCCTTAAATACTTATTTTATTCTGTTTTTAGTACCTATTTGTTGTTATAGCGCCAACAGAAATACATCATCTGTGATAATTTCAACTGTCTAACTATCACGGTTCATGAGACACAGCCTGGTGACAGACGGTCAGACAGATAGACGGACGGACAGCGGAGTCTTAGTAACAGGGTCTCGTTTCACCCTTTGGGTAACCTAAAAAAGACAGTCTCGCGAGTCTTGCAGCTAACGGAACCACTAGTGTAGGTATTTACTTAGTCCTAACGTTTTCTCACACATTAAATTAAATGAAGCGGGTTCCTCTAGTAGTTCTTTCGCCATATTGACGGTTAAAAATCCATTGTCTTCAAACAAATATCCTTTAGCAACGCGGAAGGCCGCGCGCAGACCTTGTTTCGCCTACAATACTAGATTACGAAATGCCTTCCTGTTCTGGGTACTGCTTTGCAAAAATATCCACGAGGCCGACTTCAATCTATTGAGGATGGCTGCCAAGAGCTGAAGGTTAGATACTAAAGGTCTGAATCCTTATTATTATTAATAATAATAAACCATTTATTTCAGGCATCTAAGCCCATACCACAAATACCTTAAAGTTAAAGCCTAATACATACAATACATATAATAACTACAACTTAGAAAAGTTGAAAAACCCCCGACATTTTCTTTTCAAACTCCAATATCTCTAAAACGGCTGAACACATTTTCATAGAACATAACTAAGAACACTCGGGATAAAATGATCTATGACACAAAAAAAACCGCATTCAAATCGGTCCATCCGTTTGGGAGCTACGATACCACAGACAGATACACAGACACACAGATAAACACATACTCTCTTTGCGTCGGGGGTTAAAAAACTAATTATTTAGGCGACGAAACAGCGTGGCGCCGTTGTTTCGTCATGTCCGGTGTAGAATTCGGTAGGCTGCCCCGGAAGCGCCGAAACACAACACCCTCCGGCCAAAAGTCAGCACACGCGATATTATTTAGCTACGGTACCCTAGTGGTCACTGGTCAGGCATGCGGCTGTCAAGCGACGGTCGTGGGTTCGAATTCCTGCTCGTACCGTATCAGCTTTTCGGAACTTATGTTCGGAATATTTACCGTTAGCTTTTCGGTGAAGGAAAACATCTTGATGAAACCGGTCTAATCTGAATAAGGTCTAGTTTTCCCTCTGTAAGACTAGTGTCACTGCCAAATCTGGGGATTCGGTGTGAAAGTGGAACCTGGGCTCCTTTAGGGGATACAAATAACGACGGTACGATACGACTTTAGTCTCCTGAGGTGACATTTTTATTTCGTATAAGTAGGTACTTACTTTTGTTTTGACGTTTGACTTTTAACATCTCTAAAACATAATTATTTGACCATGGGGGCTCTTTACATATCGATTATTATTTTTATTTGGTTAAAAAAGCTCTTTACATGAAGGGAAGATCTCAATGCGTCGGGATCGTTTATTATTTACTAGCTTCCGCCCGCGACTTCGTCTGCGTGGACCCGGGATAAAACTATCCTATATATTTATCCAGGCCTTAAACTATCTTCGTGCAACTTTTCATCCAAATCGGTTGAGCTGTTTAAAAAAAAAAAAAACATTTATTTCAGACTTCACAAAAATCTAAACATCCAAACTTTCACATTTATAATATTAGTAGGATGTATACATGTTCCCCGGTTACTCGAAGACGCCTGGACGGATTTGGAAAATTATTTTCTAATACAGTTGGTCAAAAAGTGCTACTCTACGTAGCTGTTTAGCGTGCGGAAAGTTGGTTTTCGCGAACTAGTGCTTTTCACTTCTCCCACTCAATAATTGTACAAATTGTACCATTAGTTATTAGTTATGTCAATAAAAAGTAAATAATATAGAACTGAATCAAAAAAAACTTTGAAGATATGATATATCGGTACTCGTGACGTAATGACATATGAATCTTCTAAGTTCCTGTATACAGGAACTGTTTGAAAGATTTAGTGGCCGAGACAGATTGTTCCGAAAGCTCAGTTGGTTAGTAGCGACGGGCCATGAATGTCTGTGGTCGCCGGTTCGAATCCGGCTCGGAGCGTTACATTTTTCAATTTTGCCTTTAATTTAAATTTATAATTTCGTTAGCAGCGTTATACTGCTTAACACAAAATTAAAGCCAAATGTGTTTTTTTATTTTATTATCTGTATTGTTTTTGTCACGATTAAAGGTTTGAGTTTACTGAATTGAAGTCAGTTAAAACTGTGTTTTCAAAGTAGGTACCTACCTAAATTATGTTTCCGGATTTTTGACACGGCCGTCACAGATGTCAGAGATGCAATATTTCATGATAAGGTTAGAAAATTACACGGAACATATAACATACAAAACATTAGGTAACTAAATAAACTAAACTTCTAGGAATTAACTATACCTAATGCAACAAGGAAGCCAATATCACTATTCGTTTATTGGTCCAAATCGACCAATGGCGGAGCGGATGACTAACTTGTGGAAACCGTTTCGTGTTGTATGAGGAAAACGTGCAATATGGCATTATGCAGTTTAGTGCGTAGTTGAAATAATTTGTGAAATACATGTCAATTCTAGCCTAGCATTGCATTCGTTGTTGAGTCGTGTGAGGCGTTCTACTAAGCAGCACCTTAAACGCGTTAGCTGACAGATTTGACTGCTTTAAATATATTTAAATTCTGGGCGGGACAAATCCAAGGAGCAGCCATGTATTGTAAAACATTATTTTATAGTGTTGTCTTCTCAAGTATAATCGCCAAAACTTATTATATTAGGTAAACTTACTAACACACTATGGAAGTAATAAGTCCGAAAAAAAAACAATATATATATCAAAGGCTCACAACAAAAAAAAAGAAAAATAAAACTTCTACGGAAATTTCTCACAACTTAAAGGTTACAAAAACTGAAAACATGTCAAAAACTCCCTAGATAGATACATTATCAGCTGTTTTAATTGCCTGACGAATATGTACTAAACGTACAATTTTTTTTCATAAGTAGGCATGTGAATAGTGTTTTATAGAATCCCTTTATACAATGTAGTGCCTAACCTATCTATTTAAGTATTTAGGTGTACACGTTGCCCTGAAACAAGCAATATGCGTCTAAGTTACAGTAAACTATAAAGTTTCTGTTAAACTTTAAATCGGTTAAGATGTACTTAGTTAATTAATTGTAATTGTAGTTAATACATCCATCTCTTTTTTCTAAGTGAGATGGGTAGTCTATCTCGCCGCGACACAGCTCGCGGTTCGTGCTGTGTAGTTATGCTGTAAAGTGCGGTTGATGTATCCCGCCCTTAAACTGTTTCTTTATTCAAATTTCAACTTGGGTACTTACGAAGCTTCAAAATACGACGGTTTACTCGTACTTACCTGAAATTAAATTATATCATATATTATACAGTTTGATTTGAGTATGTTGGTTATAATTATGTATTAACCTATTTTAACAAGACTAAAATATATATGAGTATAGGTAAAAAGTGGCTACTTAGACATACAACTGGATTCAACCTTGGGGAACCGGGAAAAAATTTCACCCCCTTAGGGGATAATTTCCGGGATGAAAACTATCCTATGTCGATCCTCGGGACTCAATTAGTTAGTACTCGTACGGGACTCCTAAAGTAATTAAAAATTATGAACAATCCTATCGGAGTGATGGACTTTCTATGTATGGTTGAGATTATTCAATGATACCTCAACTTTAAAACACGCGAGGGGTATTTTACAAGCTTTTATTTAACTTGCAATGTATGCAACTATGTTCGTACGGGTGGAATCTTGCAACTCTATATAATAACGAACTCTAACTAGGTAATATACGTAGGTATTACACTCCGCTTGCATATAATGTTGTCTGCTCAATCTAGAGCACACCAACTTATACAGGACAATATCTTATATCTATACTATGGATATAGTATTAATATTATACGGTATTTAGCTCCCGACGGTGATACACAATAAAACTAAAGATTTTAAATAAAGGCGCAAAGCTAAGGTGTAATAAGTATAATAAATGAGAGTTTTGAGGCTTTCTTTGATTAATTATTACTGCCCGCTGCTATGAAATTTTACACGTTTCCCCTGTCAGAGATGTCGATTACGGCGTACCATTTGGTAATTGCCATATAACAACTCTGGGCGTCGTTTTAAACTTAATACATTATGAACATCCAGTAAGTGAAAGACATTTTATAGCTCCGAAGCCTCATGGGGAGTTCTTCAATAATCAAGAAAGCGTCAGTATAAAACGCCTTAACTAGAAAAAAGAAGCACCTAGGTTCTTTATCGTCACCAAAAGTCAACATCGTTATGCGCAAAGCGCTTAGATGCGAACCGTTATCTAACCGTGAAAAAATACCCACCGCGCCGCCCACCTTACCTCTCGCTTACGGTATTTCGAACGAGCGACAGAGACAAACATGCTACCCTTCCGAACGTTAGAAAGAACTGGCTAAACCCCACAGCGCTCCATCGCTCAGTTTGTTTGGCCTAAATGGAGGTTTTATTATATTAATTGAGTTTGTCGTGGCATGTTTTGTTTTTATTTAATGTTTACCTATGCTGCGTTCACTCTACTATTGTTTGAATGTTTTCGTATTTCTGATTAATTGTTTGACCTTTAATGGAAATAATAGTTCCGTTCTTGTTTTATTATCAATACCATTATTTTTAATTAAATGCCGATGTTTTCCTTTTGTTGAAGCGATGGAAATACCAATACGTGGATTTCGAATTAATGCATTAGGTATGCGTGACTATACCTAATAGGTAAACATTTATTGCTTTGAATTAAATACTTTGACAATACAATACAAATATCTTCATTGCACAACTCATTAGGCATACCTACAAAAACGGTACAGAACACAGCAATTAAAAATTATAACAATCTTATAAGAATTAGGTAGGTAAGTAGTAGTTATTGTAGATACCTACACCTAGCTACAGACTAATACAATTATTCGTTTTATACACATCTGTAACCAAGTAAATAAAGTTGATTTATTTTAACCCATTACTCAAAGAGCCTTAAAGTACAGCCAAAATACAGGCGCTAAAGCTTGCAACCATCACGCAAGTCTGATATCACTCTCAAGTAGGCATTCGACGACTCAAAGCCTAATTTAAGTGCGGTACCACACTTGACTTAATGAACACGAACTATTCGAGTCATTGCCGACTGACCCAGTCACAATTGGATATCCAATACGGCTTCTCTGTCATTAGGAATGTCCATTTCGCAGGCAAACGCGAGGTTTCCTACCCTCAAGGTCAGTCAACAGTGCTAACTCTAGAATACGCACATAGGTGCTAACTCACAAAAATAATGTACCTACACGTGTTTACACGTGTTTAGCTACTGTCATTTAGATCTGGTTTGACCGCCCTGGAGTTAGGACTAAACTTAGCATTGTAGGCATTAGTCTTGGCATAAAACCTATTATTTCCGGTAGAATTTACACGTAAGAGTGAATCGATCACTTTTTATTCCGGATAAGCGCTTACTCGTATACCAAATACCAATATCACATTAGCATCTGAGGATAAGCGACTTGCCATTGCCACACCAAAAGTACGATTCTTCCTTTAAGTTAGTATACTTTGATCTAATATTATCTAGTATTATTAACTTCGTGTAAACTTCACATAAGTTGGAAAGCATTAAATGTTAAAAATGGCGGTGAATATCCGCGCATAAGTATAAAATACATTGTTATTTGTATTGACAGATTTTAAAAATGTTATTTACGATGAAAGGGCGGTAGCAACCACTCTTATTCTAATGCACGCAAACGCTATGACACTGTGTAAGCAAAATTATAATAGGTTTATTCAAATGGTTATAAAATATCAATAATATGGTAATATGATAAATAATTAAAGTTTGTAAGTTAGCTTTGTATTTATTTATTTAATCGTATGGCATTTATGGAAAACAGAAACAGCATAAATACAACTAGTTTTTTTATGTAAAAGATAATCTCATCTCCAGAGCTACCATCCGAATTCAAAAAATATTTCACCACTTTTAGAGTATAGGACGGACATTAGCTATATTTTATTTGAAACTAGCAACCCGCCCAGCTTCGCACGGGTACTATTTTATACATCTAAACCTTCCTTTTGAATCTCTCTATCTATTAAAAAAAACCGCATCAAAATCTGTTGCGTAGTTTTAAAGATCTAAGCATACATAGGGACAGACAGCGAGAAGCGACTTTGTTTTATACTATGTAGTGATGATACGCAGGCGGAGCTGCGGGGGTAGTAGGTAGTTATTATTTTAAAATACATAAGTAATGCTGCATTATTTTTGTTTCACGCTTAAATCGATTAACTAATTTAACCTCATGAGACGCAGAGTAAGAGCGGGGTGCACCAACTTACGATTACAGACCGATCAACGTTAAAGGCCTCCACCCACCGAACGCGTGTCGTGCGCGGCGCGTGTGCTGCGCGGGCCCGCGCATGTTGTAAAACATTGAAACTGCACTTCAAAAACACATCGAACGCGGTCCGAGCGCGGGCCCGTGCGGGCCCGCGGCGCTAAAGTTACAACTCGGCAGCGCTGCCGCGTGTCGTGCGCGGCGCGGGTAAAGCGCGGGCCCGCGCTGCTGAGTATGATAGAGATAGTGAGATACATATTAAATGTGTTGGTAGTGAGAGAGATATGACGCGCGGGCCCGCGCGGGCCCGCGCAGCACACGCGCTGCTACACGCCGCCCGCTTGCGGTGTGAATATACCGCTTGAACCGCGCCCAACACGCGCCGCGCACGACACGCGCCGCGCACGACACGCGCCGCGCACGCCACGCGTTCGGTGGGTGGAGGCCTTAAATATGGCGCCGGCAGCTGTCATTCCATAGAAACTTGTCAAACTTTCCATACATTCATATTTTAACGAACATCGCTTTCGATTACAGACGGTTTGGTGCAGCCCACCCTGTACTTATGGAATAAGTATAATTATTTATTTATTTAGCACACGAAAAACGGAAAAACGAAATTACAATAAAAATGTTACGCATCATATAGAATGTGCTAAATGGGGAGTGAGGCCACTCAGCATGTTATGGGTGTTTGAATATGTCTCTTTTTGACATTCAGTTAAAATTGGTACAGCATTTTGTACGCGGTCTTGAGTCCCAGAAAATGTCAATTTATACGTTTTATCCCGCAAATTATCCCTAAATTGGGTTAAATTGACAGTAAGTTGCTGGTCGTTCTAGTTTCCCAACCAGGCCGGATGCGTACAGGCATTTTTCTCCACGAAAAAAAAAAGTTAGTAAATTTGGGATTGAACAATTGCATCCAAAGGCTCGTGAATGAATGTGATTAAAAAGTCCCCAGCACGGTCGAGTCAAGTTGGCTCTCCATGCAAACGTAGTTTGGTTTTAATTTTAAACGGGATACTGGAATAACTCTAACTTTTTAGGGTTCCGTACTCAAAGGGTAAAACGGGACCCTATTACTAAGACTCCGCTGCCCGTCCGTCTGTCTGTCTGTCCGTCTGTCACCAGGCAGTATCTTATGAACCGTGATAGTTAGACAGTTGAAATTATCACAGATGATGTATTTCTGTTGCCGCTATAACAACATATACTAAAAAACAGAACATAAATATTTAAGGGGCTCTCATACAACAAACGTGATTTTTTGCTATTTTTATAGATAGTACGGAATCCTTCGAGCGCGAGTCCGGTTCGCACTTGGCCGGTTTTTTTATACATTGTAGGATCCGCCATATCTAGGTCGAAAACTAGTTCCTGTTTCCGTAAATTATAATAGAAAAAAATTAAGCAATTAGATACTATGTATAAAAAAAATCTACCAACTCTATTTTTTTATTTTAATTCTAGAAACAAAAACAGGTTTCCGACCTAGATATGGCGGATTCAATTGTGCATACAATGTTTCATGTTATTCTAGCATGTCGTTAAAAAATCTGAACCAAACTACGTTTGTATGGAGAGTCGGGCGTCCTGGCGACCCTTACTAATGCAATTTATCAAACTGAATACACAGTTATCGATGTTTTACTTATCACAGCTTTACTGCGCTCACAAAACAGGAAAGTATAAAGTGGTCTCAATTCTTTAATGCCTAGAAACAGGTTCCACAGCAGTCGTTCATTCACGTTGTTTTAACTTGAGTAAGAGTGAACAACGAGGCCAGTATTCCATGTAAGTAGTTATTGTTACAAGCTTTTTTTAATAAAACTTTTTTTAAACATGCAATGTTCTTTTATAAATCTACTCGTATACTTCCTACCTGAATATTGTTTTCATTTCAAATCTAACGAGGACGAATATTAGTGTAAAATTCGGTAAGCTTTACTTCTTAGTATCAATTTTATTTGACTAAACAATAATAAGAAAAGCCCATAAAATGTTAACGTTTTGCAAGGATACTTATTCATCAAGCTTAACATGACCCTGTTAGACGAAATAGGTTTTTTGTCTATTTTACAGAATAACAGTTATGTAATGCTTAATAATTTACTTAATTAATTTTGTATCCCTTGTCTTTGCGGTTAGGGTAAATCCCCCGTCTATAAATATACATATGCGATGAAATCCATGTAAGCGGTTTGTCTCCTCGTTACAGTTAGGCAAATGTATAAAACACTATAACTTAACATTAAAATACCATCCAAAAATAGCTAAGGCCATCCATATACAAGTCATCTTTAAAGTAAGTATCATAAACTTAATAAAACCAGCAGGCGTAGCATGGTTGCCATTTTATCACTTATCGGTGTGGATAAGACAGTCCGTCACGTTCTGACAAGTATGCGAGTGCGAGAGTGACGGCTGTCTTATCCACAACGATAAGTGATAAAATGGCAACCATGCTACGCCTGCAGGTGCATCGGTTTAAGAGCTATGATGAAATGATGATACAGATACACAGATATTAACATAAAAATTATAACACTGACCTTGGGTCAACCTGAAAGTCTCGTCTCGAGTTCAAATTTAATTTCAATGTGTTTCTCGCGTGAATCAATTTGTAACTAACATTGATCACCGGTTAAAGTCGCGGGTTAAAACTACTGTGATCTAATAACTTGAATGGAACTAAACAGTTTTTCAACCGCAGTCGTTAAACTTGATGTTAGACCGGCTAACACACTAGCAATGACCTGTCCTAGAGCCGAATGTAAGTAGCTCGCTCGAGCCACTGGAACGGTGTCAACGCGCCGACCTTGGCGCGGATTTGCCACGTTCATATTTCGAACGATTTGAATTGTGTTCTAAATACTGGCCGTTTTAAAAAAGTTGCAGTTGTTCGATTCCGCGCGAGTGGCCTTTTTATTCAGCTCTACTTTGTGTTTTGTCTATTGTTTGAGTAGGAGGGATACATGGAACGAAATCGCTGTAGACGCTTTTCGCTGCATATGGACACTAACCCATTCGAGGCCACATAGCTACGTGTGCTACGCCGTAGAGCGTAGCAACGTTTTTTCGCTCAGTAACGGAAATCGCTCGTAGAGCTACTTATAAGTGAGTCATTGGCCTTGAATGGGTTAAGATGCGACAGACTACGGCGTATCGCTAAGAGCGTAGCATGGAATGGCGTAAAATAAAGGGCTTTGCTGGAAATGTATGGGCAACTGGTGCCTTTTTTTTTGGTGGCACACTAACGCCACCTTGTTAGATGTGTAGAGTACTTCCATACAAACAATAGTTACTATGGCAGCTCAGTTCTAAAGTACATACGTCTTGAGTTACGCTTCCTAATCTACATATAAAAGTATTAGACCATTAAAAGTAACTCATGTTCTCAGTTTTCATAATTAGATACGTGTTATAGATTAGGACGCATAACTCAAGACGGATGTACTTTAGAGCTGAGCTGACATAGTAACTATTGTTTGTATGGAAGTACTCTACACGTCTAACAAGGTGGCGTTAGTGTGCCATCAAAAAAAAGGCACCAATTTTGAGCAAATCCCTTTTGAACTTAAATTGTGTTTCAGATGTTAAAATATACAGACTCAAAAAAATACCATCGTCGGAAACAATAATGTATGTAATGTAATAGGATTGCGATTATGATATTTAAAAAAAACTCTATTCAGGAGCGTTGAACTGACGATGACAGTTGCTCCTTTTAACTGGATTTATCTTATTCTCTTTGCGACGAAAAGTTAACTTTTCTAAGTTAACTTTTGTAAAGCTAAATTCTGTTAAAAAAAGCCGCCTCTCGCTACAACACTGTCTAACTCTCCCCAAAAGGATGCCACTAGGAATGAACGTCTACGTCAATACTTACGCAATTACTCTGTTAAATAAATAATAATGTGACACCACGTCTGAGCAATGCCTGCTAAAATATTACTTCCAGTGAATTTCACACAGGCCAAGTGAAATTCGATCTTATGTCGTCGCCATAAAGACTTATATCGCTTTACGACCTCTTATCATGTGCATTTACTATGTGATAGCATGCTAATATCACTGATAAGGGAGTCAAGTGCAGCAGTTTGGTTCGCACCGAAAATGCATGCGTGCATGCTGGGGTGACCACGATGTCAGGATGTTAAGGACTTTTCCAAATCTTAATATTATAAATGCGAATGTGCAGTGTCTTTCTGTCGGTCTGTTACCTCTTCACGCTTAAACCGTTGAACCTATTTGGATGAAATTTGGAATAGAGATAGTTTGAGTCCTATGAAAGGCCTTAGAATAGTTTTTATTCCGGAAATCATCCCCTAAGAGGGTAAAATAGGGGTTGAAATTTGTATGGAGCTACGATATAAACGAGTTCCATAAGAGTGCCCAGCGAGTCAAGTCACACTGCAGAACATAGACCTCCCCCAAACAGTGCCACAACTACACACGCTTCCAGTGGTCTCCCGCAACCATTACCAGGGCTAGCACAACCGACACCGTGGCGCGATGCGAGATAAGATAAATCTGCCCTCCTCTTTCTAATTTACACAGTGCGAGTGAGACAGGAGTTGCTGACTCGCGCGCGACACGACTCAGCAGCAAGCTGTGCTAGCCCCCCAGTACGTCTAGCACAACTTGCAGACAAGTCGCTTCCCGCGCGACTGAGCGTCCCCTGTCTCACTTGCACCGTGCAAATTCGAAAGAGGAGGGAAGATCTTTCTCGAATCGCGTCGCGGCGCGGCGTCAGTAGTGCTAGCCCCCCAGGTCATATCATGGCTTCAGAGAAAAACGGCTTTTAGCCAAATAACAATGCGGACAAACGATACAGTTGGGAAACAATTTTTAGTGATTCCGATAGGTAACCGCGATATAGCATCGTATTATCACGAACAAAAATGATCAGTACCTACCTATTTATGAAGATGTTGAGCATTTAGAAAGTTACAAGCTTGACACTTTGGCTTGAGAATGCGTCATCTTATTTCTTACTTTATATTTTAAATGCGAATTTTTGATGTTTGGATGTTTACATGTTTGGATGTACCTGTCACAACCACGCTTAAACGGGTCAACAGAATTGGATGAAATTTTTCACGAAGATAGTTTATAGGTTGGATTAAAATATAGGATAGTTTTTATCCCGGGTCCACACAGACGAAGTCGCGGGCGGAAGCTAGTGATATACATAAGCTCACCTATGTTCTTGTATTTTTACAGGCTTTTATTTAACTCGACCTGTTCGTTTGTAAAGTTATTATATATTATATAGAGCCTGATGTGTCCTGGACAAGGCCTCCCCCCCCCATCTTCTTCCACTGATCGCGGTTTTCAGCTTGATCTGGCCAGTCCTTTAAAAAGGAGTCCAACTCATCCCGCCATCGCCGACCTAGACATCGTAAACCTCGTCGGTTTATTATGTTAGTGTGGGACAAATCTTGGAACTGGAACCAATTAACCTCAACCGATTGAGCTGAAATTTCGGGTTAAAAAGTATAGTTTGGATGATAATTCAATATTATGGAATTATCGAGCTGATCTGATGATGGAGACAGAAGCTGGCCATGGGAATTCAGTACTTAACCAACGTAACCCCGTTGAGTTTGGTCTCGCTAGAATCGTCTCAATGTGTAGTTAATGATGGTATAGAGAAAAATACAGTCGGCAATAAAAGTTTGTACCAATTTGGCAATAATGCTAATAACATACTTTCTTTGTCCGCTTGTACCGTCGCAGATTTGCTTTGCACATGTAGGAAACAGGTGTCCTTTAAATCTTAGTGAATTCCATACAAATTTTGTACATTACATTGCAAGAAAGTTATTTGTTTAACAAGGTCTAATTTAAACAGTTAGTCTCAAAACTAGGTCACAATTAGTCGCCAGCAATTATTTAATTGTCATCACGTAATGCTATTTCGCCTACGACTGCATATTTGAATAGATTTCTTATTATGAATATACTTACTTAAATAGGTTAGTTGACAATGTGCATTCATGAATAGTTCAATTTGGATGCAACAAAAGTGTATTGTTTTACAAATGTATTTATTTATGTATAAATAAAGGTTTTTTTTTTAAAGGTTAAAATGGCCATCCATGAAAGGAGGCCTGTGCCGCATGCAACTGTGGGACCTATATATGCTGATTGATTATTATTAATATTATAATGTTAAAACGACTAAGTATATCTTAGTGGTAAAGAGAAATATGATTAGATTTCAAATTTAAATTGAATTCATAGCGCGAGTTAACGGCAGTTTTTATATATCTTTACGCTTATTTGAAAGAAAACATAATCCTCGCTGACATATAAAGCCAGACTGTCCGTGTAAAAGACCCTAGCGACAACTTTAGGACTGTCCCGCAATTCCAATGAATCCTGGTCACCCTACCGATAAGATAAACACTAAGTACCACTAGTGATAATGATAAACGGGTCGAGCGAACAAGGTTCCAATATGGCTACATATGTAGGTGTAGGTACCTACAGTTACATTCACGCCTGAATTCTCAAAAGGGAGAGGCAGTGCACGTGTAATTTGTGCCGGAGGTTTAAAGATAGAGAAAATATACGTAACTATATTATACTAGATGCTCGAGTTGTAGAACTCGCGAGCTTCAAACCGTAAGTGAGCCGATAAAAAAAAAGACCGGGTTGCACTCCGGGAGTGCCGGCAGAAGTGAAAACTCAATAACATTGTAACAGTTTTTCGATCAGGTCACGTGACATCTTACGGTGTCACCCTAAAAATGAATTTGGCGCAAATTTATAAACAATTATCAATTATTTAGGCGGACGGGCCGCGGGCGCGTTGGGTGCGACGGGCCGGCTGGCCCGCCGCCGGCGGCGAATAAAATACCAATTTGTTTTTGCCGTTGGTAAATATTTTTCAAAGCTTTATCTCTTTAGGAATAACGTCCAAATTCGAACTATTCGAATTTGCAAGAACAGCGGACGGCGGCGGTGAACAAAATATCAATTTGTTTTTGCCGTTGGTAAATAATTTTCAAAGCTTTATCTCTTTAGGAATAACGTCCAAATTCGAACTATTCGATAGCGAAGTAATAGAATAGCAAAACGGTGAAGGACGCGTGAATAAAATTACAAATTTATTTGCAGAATATGCTATTGCAAAAAATGTTTAAAGGCTTTATACGCTTACGAATAGCGTTCAGTTTTGAATGAAGTCGAATCGGCTAGCAGCAAAATATAAAAGTTTGTGACCTCCTTCACATCTGACGTCACAAAACTCTGTCGCGTATTTAACATTTTTTCCCCATCCCAAAAAGTGCTCAGCGCCGCTAAAGAAGTTTTCACTTCAAACATGGACTTGCTTCCAACATTTTACGAGAATCGGTTGAAAATTGCGACCTGTCCCACCCATCCGGAAATTGGAATTTTGGCCCAAGCTGAAGCATTCAACTTCGTTCGCTTCGCTCGCTCGTTCGACGATGGAACATAGCGGTCGAAAATATTTAACACTAGCTTCTGCCCGCGACTCCGTCCGCGTGGAACTCGTTTATATCACAGCTCCATACAAACTTTTACCCCCCCATTTCACCCCCTTAGGGGATGATTTCGGGGATAAAAACTATCCTATGTCCTTCCCCGAGACTCAAACTATCTCGATACCAAATTTCATCGCAATCGGTTCAGCGGTTTAAGCGTGAAGAGGTAACAGACAGACAGACAGATAGACAGACATACGCTTATAGTGCCAATATTTAAAAAAACCGGCCAAGTGCGAGTCGGACTCGCGCACGAAGGGTTCCATAGCATTATCGAAAAAAACCACGTTTGTTGTATGGGGGGGGGGTTCCTTAAATATTTATTTTCTTCTGTGTTTCAGTTTTTGTTGTTATAGCCGCAGCAGAAATACGTCATCTGTGAAAATTTCAACTAACTATCACGGTTCATGAGATACAGCCTGGTGTCTCACGGAGAGACAGACAGACAGACAGACGGACGGACAGCAGAGTCTTAGTAATAGGGTCCCGTTTTACCCTTTGGGTACGGAGCCCTAAAGAAAAGCATAGGTTAAATGCATAAAATTACAATAGTAGGTGAGAACCAACATAAATACCGATTAATTTACGAGTATATGAAATAGCCTGGGACCCCGTTTCCAGATCACTCGGCACGTCACAAGAATATCCCCACTTTCATGTAAAGTCTAAAATATGTATTGATTCCTCTCGTAAATATGTACCGAAACCTTATTCCGCCGATACTTTTATCAGCGATGGGACATATTTATGAGTAGGTTGTATGCACCCATATTTTTACACTTGACTTTATTCTAGGTATTTAAAAAACCCCCCCCCCACCCCGAACTCGTGTGGTGTCGGGTTAGAATAGCACCACCCCCTTTCTTCCCGTGGGTGTCGTAAGAGTCGACTAAGGGAACAGGGTTGAAGTGTGTTGTGGGCGATGGGCTAGCAACCTATCACTGCGATATCACATTTTGTCGTTCTTTTATACCCACATTTATGCTAACAGTGGCAATGGACGCAAGTTTCATGTGCTCTGCCTACCCCTGTTAGGGATAAAGGCGTGTATATAATGTAACAAAAAAAAACGAATAAAATAAGAATGACATAGTAAAGCAATATCCTGGCGATGTCTTCCTGTCTATTTACAAATGGAAACGCGGCCCGGCTCTTTTAACAGGAAGGAACGCGTTTCCGGGAACCTTAAATTGAGAAACACCAGAACGTAGAGCCGAATGTCTGGGGAAGGAACTTTTCCGCTAAAAGTCGGACCTACGAAATTACTTCCTTCGGACAGTGCAATAAAACTCTTTGGGGCGAGGTGGAGTGCCAGTTACAGCGAGCGTAGCGACAGTAGCGATCACCCTGTGCTTTGAATCGAAAATTAGACAAGGACTTAAAATTATAGACACTTAATTTTTACAGAAATCCAATAACAGTGGTACCTGATTTCATAGCTCTTGACTGCATATCACAACTATACTGAGAATAAAGCTACCCCTTAGTGAAAGCCGCGGCAAAATCAGTCCAGGTTATTTTCAGTTTAATGCATAAGTACCTACGTTATAAATGTATTGATTGATATTTTTTTAATGAATATTCCTTCATATGAATGTTTAGTTTAAATATATTTATAGTCCTATCGTTGAACTGGGTAACAGTGCCAATATTAGAAAAAAAAGTTTAACTTCAGCTCTGGACAGTACTTCAATATTTAGTCAAAGTATATTTAAAGCAAAGGAAAACTCAAAGCTCCTTTTTATGATTGCTATCGCATACAGTAAAAAAGTTTTAAAATTTCCTTGTCACCAAAATGGCGAAAATATCTGTCCGTATAGATATGCAGAATGTAATTAATCTATATCTGCTTCGCGTTCTCAGTGGAATTTACTTTTTTAGCATTGAGCTTGAAACAAAAAAGTTGGTGTTTTATTTTATATGTTATCTGGTGGGCAATGGATGCGATGTTTAATAACAGTTAGGACAGATTAAGTTTACGCAAAAACTTTTAGAGAGATGAAATTATTTGTCTGGGATACAACTCGGGACGAAGGGCGGGGCTTCAATATTAGCGTTTGTAGCGCTTTTTTGCATTGTTGATACTCAATATGGAGAGCAATCTACCCAATTTAACCAACATGCGTAGCAATTTTTAACGCCATCGGTGCGTTTGGTTACTTTTAGCATATTTATGTAATCTGAACGTGTGGGTCATTGAAACGACGTAAATACAGTAAGTTAAAATCCTTTTCTCAAATTATTATGAAATCTAGTTTGTTAGTCAATAGGTGACGATTTTTTTTTATAAAATAATAGCCTTTCTTTTAACTTTTGCTCAGAATTTTGTCCGCCTAAATCTAAATACCGACATCAGAATTGAATTATGTACAACGTTTTTTTTATCCCAGTTAGAATCTATCTCTGTGTCAAAGTTCGTTAAAATCCGTACGTCTATTGCGTGATTAAGAAACACAATTACAAACACACAAATGTTGACATTTATGTTACGTATTAAGTAGAATGTCAGGCAAAATATGTGTGTTTGCGTTTGCTATTTGAAGCACATCAAGTAAAAGTCTATTTGTTAAAACTCAATTACACGAATGACGGGCATTCTCTATCACTCTACCACTGGGTTAAAAATAAACTAGTCTATATCGCAAGATTAATGTTGTAGGTGCTATTAAAAATGTCTCGCCCCTGTACACTTGATGTCGCGACTGAAAGATATTTTTAAAATATAATTTATGACAAAGATATTTTTAATGCCACCCTAACACGGCTAAGGGATGTCTGGGAAGAATGAACTTTTTCGCTAAAAGTCGGATCTACGAAATTGCTTCCCTCGGACAGAGCAATAAAACTCTTTGGGGTTCGGGTGGGGCCACAAGTCGGGCGGAAACTTAATGATCTTATTAAAAACGTTATGTGATTCTGATTTTACGAGCACACTATGGAAGAAGAGAATGTCATTTTATTTTAGCATCACATTAGATGCTGAGCACATCACACACAAAATTATTATTATATTTACGGCATATGTTTAGGCATTAGTTTAGTCAAATATTTTTGACCGTCGTTTCGATCATATATTCTTGAGGGTGACCTAAGCGTGGGTTACACCAAATCTTCTGTAATCGTAAGGGGTGTTCGTTAAAATCTAACTACTCGTAAATTCATGGAAAGTTTGACAAGTTTCTATGGAGTGACACCTACTGGCACCATATTTATCGTAGATCGTTGTTATAACATGATTTTGATATTTTTTATAATCATTATTTATTAATATTCTGTATATTACGTAAAATAGGCGCCACTATGACGTTGAGTTGCGGAACACCAGCCCGCGAACACCTATTGACATTAATGTGTAATTTCATTTTTATGTTTATTACATAATATACATACTTTTATGACTACCTGGTAACGGTCGCGGGAGTCCGCTGGATGCGGGTGGCGCAAGACACAAGGCACTTTGGCACTCTTTGGGGAAGCCTATGTCCAGCAGTGGACGTCTTTCGGCTGATATGATGATGATGAACATTAAATTTCAATGACATGTTGATAGAATCCTAATACTGTACGCCATATAATGGCTGATTGTGACGAACCATAGAAACACTAATTTGAAGACCTCTGTAGCCTAGTTGGTAGTGTAGTGACCCTGCCTACGAAGGTCCTGGGTTCGAATCCCCGTAAGGGCATTTATTTGTGTGATGAGCACGAATATTAAATTTTTTCCTAAGTCATGGCTGTTTTCTATGTATATAAGTATTTATTTATGTATATAAGTATGTATATCGTCGTCTAGTACGGTCGAGGAAATTGAATGTTTGGCACATGTCAACTCTATTAGAATGACGTTAAGGTCCAAAAGTGCTAAACATTCAATTTCCTCGACTGTACCTACCCATAGTACAAGCATTACTTAGTTTCTAGGTCGATTTGTATAAAATGTCCCCACAAATATATTTATTCATTTATTAATTTATTAATACACTCTTTCATACAATACATTATTGACACTTTTTGTGTAATGCTATTATTATTATATTTTTCTTTAATAAACATTCTGAAATGTAATATTGCCAATTACGAATAAATGAATATGAATATATATGAATATATTTGTATTTGTCTGTAATCGTAAGTTTTTGATACCCGCTCTAAGCACCCGCTGCCACAGGGGCCCGACCCCATCTCCCTCCAGCACCGAGGCAAAGAAAAACCTAATTGGGACTTTTTCCCGGACTTGGCCTTTGTTTTGCAAAGCGACGCGATCGATTGAGGAAGCGTCCCGGCGGATTGGTCTAGGAGTTGGTTTAAGAAAATGGAAATTGGGTTTTTTATAAGGCACTTAATTAATTTTAAATTGGTTCTTTTAAATGGTTTTAGTTCATGTAGACTGTAGGCAAGTGTCTACAGTCATCATCACTCATCATATTATATGTTGCATGTGAGAATGATAAAATATCTGAACACATTAAACCCTTTACAAGAAGGTACAGTCGAGATCGAAAATGTTATGTGCACGGACAAACTAATCAAAAGTTGCTGTTATTTATGAAACCTTGGGAACGTGCTTATATTTATGAACTCTACTGTACTTTGTGAGCACGTTGCATATATTAATTATCACGAAACTGGCTGTACTTTTTTTACAAGCTTTTAATTAACTTGCAATGTATGTTTGTCCGGGTGGAATCTTGCAACAAAATTTTGAAGCAGATGTCTTCAACCGATTGAGCTGAAATTTTGGGTATTAGTATAGTTTGGATGACAATTCAATATTATGGTACCATCGACCTGATCTGATGATGGAGACAGAAGGTGGCCATGGGAATTCAGTACTTAACCGACGTAACCCCGTTGAGTTTGGGCTCGTTAGAATCGTCTCAATGAGTAGTTGATGACGGTATACAGAAAAGTACAGTCGGCAATAAAAGCCAATGTAATGGCATTATTGACAGAAACTTATTTGTCTATTGACACCATTGTTTTGAGAGACTTTGGGCTGATACCTGTACACAGCACAGAAGAAGTAGTTGTATTATCATGGCTGTGATCTTCTGTAATGTGGAGGTAGGTTGGTGAGGTAAGGCACAGCGAAATGTGATCCCGCTCGAATGTGGAGCAGACCAATGTACCTCCGCCTTGCAGAAGACCACAGCCATAAAAACACTACTACTTGCTCTGTAGTAGTGTTGTGTTCCTGGAGGTGAGCAAGGTCGCCAGAGCTCCCGAGGATGCGTTGTGTTGCGAGCGAGGGAATTTGTTCCTTCAGCTGTCAACACGGCGAATCCGGAAACGTATCTAGGGTCGGCAACGCCCATGTTACTCCTTTGGAGTTGCATGCATCTATGGGCTGCGGTGTCCGCTTACCATCGGGCGGGCCGTGCGCTTTGCCACCGTTATTGTATAAAAAAAAGGTACTTCCCCAGTTGGTCTGCTCCAAGAATGAGCGACATGACACATGATATTCCGATTTAAGCTGTCATTCGTTCGGCACAAATGGAAAATCGTCAACACGAAATGATTATTTTGAAATAGGACCAAAAGTAATACCATCAAAAGTGAAATTGATGAAACTGTAAGTAATTGTGTCTATACTTTTTTATGACCAAGATTTTTCTTGTTCAAAATGAATCTAGCCCAAATTGATTTTTTTCCTGTATGAAATAGGTTTAAGTATATTAAATTCATATCAAATATAAATATGAAAATCGACTATCCTACTAATTATAAATGCGAAAGTTTGGATGTTTAGATGATTAGACGTTTAGATGTTTAGGTGTTTAGATGTTTAGATGTTGAGATGTTTGTATGTTTGTTACTCAATCACGCTTAAACGGCTCAACCGAATTGAATGAAATTTTGCACGAAGATAGTTTATAGCCTAGATTAAAATATAGGATAGTTATTATCCCAAGACCACGCGGACGAAGTCGCGGGCGGAAGCTAGTTATGTAATAAATTCACGACGTATTTCCGATTGCTCATATTTTTGGAGTGTACATAATTCCGGACGTATGTCATTTGACCTATATCCAGTATGTCAATTTCACTTTTAGGGCGTAATTAATTTTAGCATTATTTAGACAGATTTCTATGTCGAGGATTTTCAAATTGACTTTATTCGTATTCGACTGATAATGACAGTAAATCGATAATCCGCTGTGCCCTACCACTTTAGCACCTGACTTGACTTTTTATCAGAATTAACAAAACGTGGCCGATTTTTTATAAAGTTGTCATTACAATTGGAATCTTCTACCTAGAACGGTAGAGTAGCTTTTAGAATGGTCAATTTTGATTCAATTCGGCCAACTGGAATAATCTCATTTGCAATTTAAGGCGCCGTAAGTTAAGCGAACAGAGTTTTTGAAACAATATAATGCGTCTGTTTATAACTAATAATATGGTTTCAAAAAAAATACGAATAGTAATTTTGAGGCTTTTCTGCAGCGAGATCAGTGATTCGAAACATGATTAAGCAATTTTCGCTTGATAGAAAAAAATCACGAACATGGGTCTAAAATAGACTTAAAATATTCATAACAAATTATGCACTAAAGCTAAAAATACTAAAATTGCTTCTAAAAATGAGCAATATCATGTTTGAGAGAAGTCAGTGATTACTTTTTTATTTATTTAAACGTCCAAAAAATTCAAATTAAATAACATGATATCCGCGCTTCCGAGCACGCACTTCCATCTCGCTCACGCTTATGCTCAGTGCGCGGCGCCGTAAGTCTCCTACTCTTTCTCACACTCATAGCCATAGTTCCAGAGATTTTTAATATAATTTTATCGTAAAGTTGTCTACATTCTACAAGATGTCAACAATGCATCGATTTCAGCTATCCATTAAGGGAAAACGAGTCCTAACACGACGCCGCAAGGTTGCATTTAAATTGCCTCGTTACGTTTACTGCTTATTGACGAAAGGCCGTATGTGAGCATGACTTAGAAGGCATTTACGTCCGTTTCAGCTTTTTGAATTTGCATATTGGAGTGGTATGATTTTGAACAGAATTGGATGGCTTTATTTCTGTTTAGGAGGTTAGTTTGTTTTGAAAAAAACTTATGTATACTAATGACTACCTGGTAAAGGTCGCGGGAGTCCGCTGGATGCGGGTGGCGCGGGACCGGTCATGGTGGCACTCTTTGGGGGAGGCCTATGTCCAGCAGTGGACGTCTTTCGGCTGATATGATGATGATGATATTTAAAACATAATTCTCATCAGAGAAAATCGGAGGGATCGCCGTCGTTAGGATTTTAATACCAAGATGGTTGCAAACAAAACGGCCCACAGGGTAAGCAGATACCATAACCTGTGGACGCTTGCCAAAAGCACGTTGCCGACCCTTTATTGATTTGAGGATTACTTGCGTTGACAGCTAGAGACAAATGCAGGCCGTTAGGCTGTCAAAAATCTTTTTACCAGGTCATCGGTCCACCTTGTCGGTCTACCCGCGCTGTGTCCAGCACGTGGTCGCCACTCGAGAACCTTTCCGCCCTAACGGCCATCGGTTCTGCGTGCAATGTGTTCCGCCCACTGCCACTTAAGTATGCGATTCGGTGGACTCTATCGGTTACCATAGTTCTGCTGCGGATAGCCTCATTTTTGACGCAGAGAAACTCCCAGCATATAGCCCTCTCCATTGCCCCTTGGGTGACTAAGCATTCTTATGAGGCCTATAGTAAGCGACCACGTTTCGGTGCCATACGTCATCACATCACTAGCAACACTGGTCAAACACTGCGGAATATTGGACGAAAAGATAGCATCCCGAACGCTGCCCAGCCGAGTCGGATTAGGCGATTGACCACTTACTAATAGGGAAGATGCAGCTATAATATTTACCATTAGTTTGTGACCAAAATGTAAAAAAACATAAAATAATAACTTAAGCAACGTTTTTATTTTAGTTTACACTAATTTCAAACGATAATTACGATTTGAAGTAATGTGAAATGGAACGTGTTTGAATCCAAACAATCAGCAACAACTCTATGACATCTAGGGTTGAACCACGGACAAACAAATATGGCGAGTGACACATGTGTGACGTTACAGGAACTGTAGATCAGTTTAGGCGCGTCAGTTTGAAACAGGAGTTTTATGACTATAAATTATAGTATTTTAATTTCTTTATACGGCGTGGTCTATACATGCGATTCTTTCAAATGAAAGAAAAAATGAAAATGTCTTCCCTATTATTTATTTTGTACCAATACTTGCGAGAATACCCCCGTGCCCACGTGAAATACGGCAACGTAACGCGCGTGCCACGCAGGACAGCCGCCGGATTTGGCAAATCCTTCCACAATCCGGTATTTTGCCGGATTTCGGCGATAAAGCCGTTACATTGCCCGACATTTTGAATAACGGGTGTTGAACCAAGATGGGAGCAATAGTTATTTCTCTTAATAGGTATACTCGTAATAATGATATTTTATCAGATAACTAAAGATCGCTAGTATGTTATTGGGAACTACTTATTTAGACTTTGTAGGTAGGTACACAGTGCGATCGAACATTTAAAAGTTCCTAGCACAGTCGACTGATGTCGAGTCTCCATACTACAATACTGGAATAAAACTCGTTTTTGTTGCTATAATAAATGATTAGTTCGATTTCCATACAAAACGTTATTTGACATTCGCAGGCTAACGGCGTGAGAAAAACGGTTTTCCCAAAGTACATGACGTCACAAACTAATATCTCAAATTATTCTAGTTTATATAAGTTTATTCAAGAAAAGGGGGAATTTCGCGCAAATGGAAAGCCAATTTATGAAAGTTAGTTACATAAGTTTCTTAAAATGTCAAATAACGTTTCGGAAATCGAACCACCTTAATTCACAAACACAACCATCTGCAAACTATAATTCTGTCCCTTTCTCACAAACAAAACACAGGCAAAGACAAAGGCATTTTAACGTCATTTGAGCTAAAATAGGTTTGATGGACGTTTATGAATTTCCTTCTATTTATAGGTTAGGTTAGGGTTTCTTGTGTTGTACAGTCAGCGTCATATAGTTAGTAGCAGCCAGAGTAGTCAAATATTTCGGTACACACCCTTATTCTTACAGTAATAAAGACGTGTACCGTAGTACTTGGCTACCTTGGCTGCTACTAACTATATGACGCTGACTGTACCATTGTACAACACACAGAAATGTATAAATTGCGAGCTGCCAAATGGCAATGGGCATATATACAGGGTGATTCATGAGACATGAGCAGGATCAACCCTACGGATTCCATAGTTTATAAGCTACTCAGTCGTACCAGCATTGGTAAGATTAACGTAAATTTTTTTTTAGTTGTGTAGGGTGACCATGATTTATTGTGAATGAAACTTTCACACAAAATGTAAAAAAAAACTGTGGGCGTTTAATTTAATTACGATGGTAAAAGATCCATTAACATTAACTGTATGTGTAGGGTTGATCCTGCTCACGTCTCCTGAATCACCCTGTATTTATTTCATATAATGAGTGAGAATTTAAACTCTCTCCAAAAATATTTTACGTCACACCTGGCCATAATCTGAGTTTTACCGCACGCAGGGCGTACGGTAAAACTCGCATTATGGCCAGGTGAAAACGTAAAATTGTGTACTCACCACGGGCAGTAAAAAAGAAAGCCCTCTATCGCATATTTACAACCCTCGCCTGCGCCTGCACCCGAGCGGGTCTCAAATACTTGCGATTTCGGGCTTTCTTTCTTTTACAGCCCTCGGTAAGTAATATACTATTCTTACCAAAACATGCCAGTCAGCTAGGGCTTTATGCATTTAGCCTAGCTCGGGACCTAGGGCCTAGGGTGCGCTAGATCAGTAGGGATAGCAAAAAGAAGTTTACATTTATTATTATTTCATTCGCTTTTCATTTTCTCTAGTGTGGATTAATACTTGTGTGGTAAGTACTTGACAGCCAATGATGTAATATAAAAAAGAGGTAGGTAGATAGGTTATAAGCACTCCAAAAGTGGCACACTAAAACTCAGCCAATTGTATGATCTTGCCTATAGACAACAATACAATACAAACAATACAAATACTCTTTATTGCACACCTCACACAAACAAAGCAGTTAAAAAGAGAAACAATACAATACCATGTAGGTAGAGGTAGAGAACAGGCGGTCTTATCGCTAAAGAGCGATCTCTTCCAGACAACCTTTGGGTATCGGAGAAAGAGATAAAACTAGATTATGTAGTAGGTGGTGCAGAGATGGGGTGGTGGTAGACAACGTATCTACCTCTTTTTTATATTACATCATTGTTAACAGCAATGAAAATGGGTGCCGCTAAATAATGAAAGAGTACCTACCCTAGAAGCCCAACTGTGCCTACCATATAGAACTGTGAATACGTATCCTGAAATTGCGTTTTTGTTTTTAATTTTTATTTTACCAATTGAAGAACTTATTGTACAGCAGGCGGACTTAACGCTGTCAGCATTCTCTACCAGTCAAGCAAACAGATTGTGGGCGCCAACTTCAGATATACTCGTAAACCCACAATGGGTATCATCATCATCATCATATCAGCCGAAAGACGTCCACTGCTGGACATAGGCCTCCCCCAAAGAGTGCCAAAGTGACCGGTCCTGCGCCACCCGCATCCAGCGGACTCCAGCAACCTTTACCAGGTCATCAGTCCACCTTGTGGGGGGCCTACCCACGCCGCGCCTTCCGGTACGTGGTCGCCACTCGAGAACATTTCCACCCCAACGGCCATCGGTTCTACGTGCTATGTGCCCCGCCCACTGCCACTTAAGTTTAGCGATTCGGAGGGCTATATCTGTTACCTTGGTTCTACTGCGGATAGCCTCATTTCTAATGCGATCCCGCAGAGAAACAATCCATAATATCCATACTAATATATATATATATGTCTGTCTATCTGTCTGTCTGTCTGTTACCTCTTCACGCTTAAGCCGCTGAACCGATTTGGATGAAATTTGGTATAGAGATAGTTTGAGTCCTGGGGAAGGACATAGGATAGTTTTTATCCCGGAAATCATCCCCCAAGGGGCTGAAGTGGGGGGTGATAGTTTGTATGGAGCTACGATATAAACGAGTTCCACGCGGACGGAGTCGCGGGCAGAAGCTAGTGGGTATATAAATAATAAAATTAATAAATAACAAATTTAAATACCAATACGCAAACCAAATACATACAGATACGTAAATATTATATACATACGGAAATAGGGGATAGAAATAGGTACTAAGAATGTAGGTACGGTTCGGTTATAATTACTTTTTCTACTTTTTAATACTCAGTAAATGAAGAGTGAGTGAGAGAGTGCGAGCTATTGCCTCATCATTATCATCATATCAGCCGAGAGACGTCCACTGCTGGACATAGGCCTCCCCCAAAGAGTGCCACAATGACCGGTCCTGCGCCACCCGCATTCAGCGGCCTCCCTAAACCTTTACCAGGTACAGCGCATAGTAGAAAATTACAGTTTTATGGACACGTTAAAAAAAATTTATAGACTTTATTGCTTTTGTCTGTATTTACAGACAAGTTATTTTTAAACAAGCAACCGTTTCCATTCTGCTATTAAATACAAAGAGGAAAAAAAAATACGCAGTGAATGTTGCAAAGGAAGTTAAAATTAATGATTAAGCTCCTTCTTTGCCGAATAATTATAGCTAAATAATACCCACTGAAATATTATTGCCAAAAGTGGTAATGGAACATAAGTTCTGCCTACCCCTTTTAGGGACAAAGGCGGGAATCTATGTATGTATGTTTATATGAAATATCATTATTTAGTGTTACGAGGAAGCTATACAATCATAGTTCCCACTGTCATGCGGTATTTCCGACGTGTGACTACAATCATAGTTTCAGCTGTAACACGATTTCACTCAATAAAAGATCAATACACTTAATCACTTTTATACAGAGCTCCCGAGGATGCGTTGTGTTGAGAGCGACGGAATTTGTTCCTTCAGCTGTCAACACGGCGAATCCTCAAACATATCAAGGGTCGGCAACGCCCATGTTACTCCTTTGGAGTCGCATGCGTCTATAGGCTGCGGTGTCCGCTTACCATCAGGCGGGCCGTACGCTTGTTTGCCACCTTCGTTGTGTTTAAAAAAAACTTTTATACAATTGTATTATTTTGAGTCTACCTACCTTAAAAAAAAGCTTCAAAATTTATATGCAGGTCCGAAGACTAACCCCCTTATTCATAAAACTTAAAATGCCTCTGCTAAATAAAATGTGCCTTGTCCCTTTCTTACGAACACAAAAATGTCAAAGTGACAGATAAGGACATACTAATTTGAACGGCATTTTAGTTAGAACAGGCTTGTAGTACGTTTGTGAATACGGCCGTAAAAGTTTTACGATTTTTTTTAAAAGACACTCGCGATTTCTACAGCATATACCTACAGAGACTCTAGTAGGTATACATAGAATTGAATGTCATGCAAGATATTTTATAAGTGATTTATTAGTGTTAGATCTTTTGGGGTTAACTGTATCTGATCTAAATGTTAATAATAATGATGACATTTAAATAACCTTTTATAAATATTTTTAATAATTTCTAAGAAAACCAGATAATTGTTTAATCTTCTGACGCTCCAAGATTCGAACCCTCCCTACGATTTGTTTTAGAGGTCGTCGCCCTCCATTTGTCCCTCTCTAGCCCCGGGCCGACACCAACGTCCGTCCCACTCGCACAATGGGGAAGCTACGGAACCCTGAAGGAAAAAGCTCTTTTTAATAACCGGAAGTTGATTTTGTACCCGTTTTTCATTAGTTATTAAAATGTAGAGTTCTAATTTTGTAGAAGAATTATTCTAAAGGGAGATTTCTCAATCTTAAATCAATCAATTAACATGGACCATTTTTATTATTAGAAATTGGAACTTTCACTAAGTATATAAAATTATAACTTTTTTTTACGTCGCGTACTACGACACACACAACGAAACAAAACTTATTGAAAATGTACCACTTGACAGCAGTGGGTAAGGTTACCACTTCGTAGAGTTTGTCTCGTTCTTACTCCATTTGAGAGAAAAAGAGAGAAGACGTCTATACCCGGCCTTCATAACCTGAAGAACTCGGCCAGACCACAATGTCTACCATCTGTCACACAATGTCGTTACTGGTCCAAATTGCCTAAATGTCACACAACGGAAAAATTGTGTTACACCGGAAACTACAAAATCTTATGGCAATAAATAAATACATACAGTAGAATTATTTGGGGTTTACCACTGACAGATAGTTTGCCTTTATTTAATTTTCAACCTCATACAAATTAAGTATACTCTGTTTTTTTAGCATTAGAGAGACCTTTGCAGAACGAGATATAAGGTTTTTTAGCGGGCACATTCTGCGGATCGAACACTGAATACGAGTTAATAAATATCACGTATTTATTATCATGTTTTATTAATACATACATTACTCAGTGTTGTGAACAGATAAGAAACATAATATTAGTTAATTTATATTCTAAGATGAAAAGATAAGAATTTTAATAAAATTGCGTTTGCAATTTTTCATGGAAAGGTTGTACATTAAAAAACCTAAAGAGGCAGAGTTCTCAGACAATGGTCTATTTTTAAACGTCACTGTCACTATCTGTCAACTATCACTCATGTGGGTTTTTCATTCGAGTTCATATTGTTGTCGGTTGAGTCGGTTGTGATTTCTATTTATTTTATGTCTATTGTCGCCATCTTGCTTATAAACACTTATAACTTGCAGTTTTGCCAACAAATTAGTAATAAATGTGAAAACTATGCGTTCAGCTATCGGTAAATATCAAATGATATGTACTCGTAAGTATGTACATAAGTTCCGAGAAATTCAGTGGTATCGGTCGAAATCGAAGAAGGAAGGTTTACGACCACTGCTTCTTTGTTTACCCGTTTGACAGATAATTCTAATCTTAAAAAAATATAGTATGGTTATTTCTAAATCGGTAGGAGTGGGTAACAGTATTCTGAAAATTGCTTTATTTGTATGACATTAAAGTTGAAAATTAAATGAAGGCAAACTATCTTTTAGTGGTTAACTAACAGTAATCGTACTGTACACACTAATAATGGCTACGAAAGGTTTCTATTTTGTAAAGGTGCAAGACCGGTCATTGTGGCACTCTTTGGGGGAGGCCTATGTCCAGCAGTCGACGTCTTTCGGCTGATATGATTGTGATGATGAAGGTTTCTAAAATGATCACTGCCCGGATCATTAACAAATAAAGCCTAGACAACAGAGAGACCTAGATAATTGTCACACCTTGCTATAATTGGAATGAGACACATACATTTCATCCATACTAATATTATAAATGTGAAAGTGTATCTGTCTGTCTGTTACCTCTTCACGCTTAAATCGCTGAACCGATTGTGATGAAATCTGGTAAGGAGATAGGATAGTTTTTATCCCAGAAATCATCCCTTTAGGCGGTGCAATCGGGGGTGAAAGTTTGTATGGAGCTACGGTATAAACGGGTTCCACGCGGACGGAGACGCAGGCAGAAGCTAGTATCTTATACGATATATATCATCAGCATCATCATTTTCAGCCCGTAATCGCCCACTGCTGAGTATAGGCCACTCTTCGAGTACGCCACCCGTCCCTATCCTGAGCTAATCTTATCCAGACCCCGTAGCATGGACGGCCTTATCAAGTTATCACACGATAAGCGACAGGATAGAGCATCCGTCACTGGCTGTCACCGTTCGATAGAACGAGACGACGCTCCTATCTTATCACTTATCGCGTGATAAGGCCGACCATGATACGGGGTCTGAAGTGACCCGCAATCTTCCTAATATCGTCCACCCATCGAGCTGGTGGACGGCCGACGCCTCTTTTACCTGGAAGTCGCTACCAATCTGACACCTTTTTGATATTTATATGTCACTCTTAATAGAGGAAGTTGTTGTGACAAATCGCTGGCCTTTAATTTTCCCAAGTAAGACCGCAAAGACTCAAAAAAACCCAAACAAATATTTTAAGCCCGTAAAATTTACCAAGCGTAAAAGTCTGCTAACGAACGTATATTTTTCAGTGAAACTGAAAAATTAAAAATTGTTAGCCATGAGTGGAGTTTGAACAAGCGAACATCTTGAACTTTCATTTTAATTTTAACTGAAAAATATGTCAAACATTCCCACTAGCGATATAAATCTAGCGGCAGATTTTGGTTTTGATCATTAAAATTGAACCAAATCAATGGTAGCTCGATGGGCATTAGAGTAAGTATGAGATACTTGGGTGAAATTCAACAAGTCTAAAATTTTGCTAATTTTGGTAGGATTTTTTGTTTTCATGATATAAGTAGGTACCAAAAATATGTTTTTAGAGCGTCTTAGTCATAATTAAATTAGTGTCAAAACGGCCTTCCATTCCAATGAGTAGTTTTTGAGATAATGTCAATTAATTTATTTCATGGCCACCATAATTGCATGTTGCACCAAAGTTAGATAATGAATCCACCTGAATTGCATGTTTACACCTAAATTAGTTTTTTTCAAACATTACTGTTATTTACCAACTAACAGCATTCCCCCACATGGTGGACCGATGACCTGGTAAAGGTCGCGGGAGTCCGCTGGATGCGGGTGGCACCAGGATCGGTCACTTTGGCACTCTTTGGACCATGTCCAGCAGTGGACATCCTTCGGCTGATATGATAATGATATGATGATACAGCATTCATCCCACTTTATAGAAACACGGGACGTTATGCCGGCCAAATAGTACATTACTTCAGAGGCCCGGAAGTAATGGGTTGCCAGCCGAGTAAGACGCCCGAGCGTAGCAAGGCCGGATAGTTATGAGGCTGGCAACCCTTTTCACGCCGAGGTACCTATGTATAGTGTTTTTCTCAAAACATGCAATGAAATAAATAAATAAAACTCCAAGAAATCAAACTTTAATCTTCATGGCTGAACAGCGTGACGTGATGCTGTGCCACAAATTGTGGAATGGAAATTACAAAAAGTCCATCTTGCCGGCCTAGTTGTATGAAATGCCATTACGGGTCTCTCGTCTCGATGATGAAGAACACAACGTCAATATTTCTTTGCATGTTTGAGAAAAATAGTTTTGTGCTACCGATGCAGATGCTACGGTATACTGTGTTTTTAGGTTAGGGACTCTCAAAATTTCGCATATCTTTATAGCATAACCCCTTAGATTTAATACGAAAATGCTACCAACTTGCAAATGTGTCAACTAGGTAATGTATTGCACATAATCTGGAAATTAGACTAAAATACATACATGTAAAGAAATGCTTGGAACATTATTAAAGTCATCACATTACCATCGTACTCGTAAATCGGAACACTATTCTTAAAGTTTACATGTTTTAACGTGTTGTATTTGAAATGTAACCTAACTCCAACCACCTAAAGTTGAAGTTCATTCAACGAACTCGGGAAATGGGTTAACAAACTCTCATAAACCTTATAAAGTACCCCGCCATCTCAAACTGCGACGAATAAAAACAAAAACACAAAAGACCTACCACAACAACGGATCAAACCATAAAAAGGAAAGAAAAAGTTCTAAATTTGAAAACCTCTTGCCATAGGTCAGTAACCCGACGTCATTCATTCCGATTCCAAACTTGAAATTCCGAGCGAAGAAGGCACGCACACATTCGTAATGTACGCATACGGATTTCGACGTTAAGGGCCCGTCGGGTTTAATGGGCGAAGTTTAATGAAAATAACACAAATACAACAAATATTCTTTTCTCAGACATGCAATGAAATATTGACGTTGTGTTCTTCATAATGGCCTTCGAAGTGTCATTTTTCGGGCGCAGCGAGACGAGAGACCCGTAATGGCGCTTCATACAAAATTGTAGGCCTAGGCCTGCAAGATAGTCTTTTTTAATTTTCATTGACGACCGGTTAGCCTAGTGGGTACTGACGCTGCCTACGAAGCTGAAGGTCCTGGGTTCGAATCCCGGTAAGGGCAAATATTTGTGTGATGAGCATGAATATTTGTTTCTGAGTCATGGAAGTTTTCTATGTATTTAAGTATTTCTATCTATTAAATATATCGTCGTCTAGTACCCGTAACAAAAGCCTTAATGAGCTTACTATGGGACTAGGTCGATTTGTGTAAGATTGTCCCCTAATATTTATTTATTTATTTTATTTTTTTATTTATTCCACAATTTGTGGCACAGGATCACGGCGTTCAGCCATGAAAATTAAAGTTTGATTTCTTGGAGATTTTTAATTTATTTCATTGCGTGTTTGAGAAAAGCACTATACATATCTCGGCGTGAAAAGGGGTTGCTAGCCTCATAACTATCCGACCTCGCTACGCTCGGCCGTCTATATGTACTCGGCCGGCAACCCCTTACTTCCCGGCCTCTGTAGTAATGTACTATTATTGCTCACCAGTAGACATAGTTAAAATAAAATTGAAAAATAGAGCTAAATTAAACATAAACAATGGCAGACAACAGGCGGTCTTATCGCTAAATAGCAATCTCTTCCAGACAACCTTTGGGTGGTGGAGACGATGCAAGAAAAGATATTATTTGAGTAGGTGAAAACAGAAAAACAGAATATAAGAACAACTTAACTATAAGAAAGACTATACACTTACATAAATACATATATATATATAAACCGACATACACATATAATAACTAAATGTCATTGAAACAGTATCACTTTCAGCCGACAAACAAACAGCACACTCAATAGGCAAAGAATTCCACAATCGAACAGCTCGGAAAGTAAAAGAATTGTTGTAAAATTTAGAGTTTGATGGGGGCACACTCAGAAGCAACTTCTGAGCAGACCTAGCAGCAGAAAGAAATTCATAGCATTCCTTGAGGTAGCTAGAAAATGCAGGGTTAAAAAGAATTCCATAAAGGTGGGCGAGAATGTGAGAGTTACGTCTGGATCGGATAGGAAGCCACTTGAGTTGAGAACGGAAACTGGATACGTGGTCATATTTGCGTAACCCAAATATGAACCTGATACATAAGTTTTGAATACGCTCAAGCTTGTTAAGTTGCTCCTCAGAGAGATCAATATAGGACACGTCAGCATAATCTAAAATAGGGAGAAGAAGCGATTGAGCAAGCGCAACTTTGGTAGCAATGGGAAGGAAATTACGAAGCCTTCTCAAAGAACCCACAGCTGCAAACATCTTCCTGCTGACCTCATTCATCTGTGGCACCCACGAAAGAGTGCGGTCCAAAATAACGCCAAGGTTCTTAACTTGCAGAAAACGCCATCAAACACATAGTCAAGTCTAGAAATCATCTTAGCACTACCAATGATGATAGCCTGGGTCTTTGCTGGGTTAACATTGAAACCATAATTACTACTCCAGTTTGAAATGCGTACTAAATAATGTGACTGTATTATTATGGTATGGTTTTAGTTTTCATTGTAATTATTCTCTAATAGTAATGTTTAGTACCAAAATTAAACCTGATTTAAAGTTATCTCTCTTCTAACTTTACTACTACATTGGGTAACTTATTTGCGGTTCCGCGACCTATTTTAAGGATTTTTTAGATATAATTTATTGTGACACTAATTGTCTACATATCTAATATAAAATCATTTGTCATCTTTATTGTCGTATTAGCTTATTTTTAGTTAACGCACTCTCCCTTTCAATTAAACCCCGCACTTTCTCGATCTCAAATCTTAACCTACCCCAAAAAAACCGGAACGGCCCCTTAATCTGTATTTGTATTTATGTAGGGCACGCACACAACGACGCGCAATATGGGTTAACACACACAAAGGCGTATAGGAGGGGACAGTGTATTTATAAGCGATTGTTTTTAGGTTCTTTATTGGTGTTGTGTTGGTAATATGTAATTTAGAATGATTTTGTTATGAATTTAGAACTTGTTACTACCGTTTGCTTGAGGGGTGGGTTTGGATTAGTGCGCGGTAGTGGTGGACGATGTTTTGCACCTTATTTCTTTGTAACAAGGTGACAAATGTACGTTTGACGTCGACTGGTACGTGATTCTCCAAAAAAAAACAACAAATTCAGGGTCGGGTCGCTAAGTGTGAAGTGTGAACTGTCAATAAGACCAACAAAGTTTTTTTTCTAAGATCAATTCATATAAAGTCCTTATTTCGAAATCTCGTATTTTTTTAGTAAATTGAAGAAAACCCCTGACAGCAAATTGCTAAATGTTGTATTGTAGAAACGCAATCTTGTATAATGAAACATACCTTAGTATTAATAGGTACCAATAATACGTAGGTATACGGCTTTTACATCCTATTTATCACTTTTAAAAGATAACAGAAACAAAGGAAAGGAATCGATAACCCATAAATAACCTAGAATGAAACTGGCACCTTTAAATTAAAAACAAGAAAAAACAAATTCGGTAAATTCAAAAAAGGAACGTTCGGTTGGAACTCACACAGCCATCTTCAGACGGCGTACAGACACGTTAGGGTAGGTTAGGACTGGGGTGCCGAATGTTGGGCTAGGTTGGGTAATATTGTAGTGAGGTTGTTGTAAATTGGCTGCTGTGAAATTATTTATTTATTTTGAGTGATGACAAGTGATTTGCAGTGATTAAATTTTGTATCGCAATCGACTAACAAATTGTGGGACTAAGTCAGTACACATTAATTTCAATAGAAACGGTTCCGTGGCGCGGCGGTACTGTCTGTCACTGGTTAATCATTATATTTTGATATTTCCTTGGCTCCGAATTTTATTTATACAAGAATTGATCAACGTTTTGTGGAGTTATATCTAATTATCTATGCTGTATAATCATTTGACAAGTAAAATTGACAGGCCAACTGAAACATTAACCATTAAAAATTAAACAAATTTCCTTCAATACGATTCGATTAAACATGTAAAGGTTTAAAGAAGCTACAAATTATACTGAATTCAAAATAAAATGACAGTTATTAAGGATTCTACGTCATTTCAGAGTTAAAGGAAGGAGATTATTAACGAAATCACCGTGACCGCAGCTTGACGTAAATGCACTATTATCATTATAAAATTTTATTGAATGCACATAATTCTGCTATAATACAAAGAAACAAACTAAATAAATGTGACTATACGTTTTGGCTAACATCTGACAAGTTTTCAAGTAAACGAACTTGTTATATTTCATTCAATCAAGTTATCTTTGGATTTCTTTATAATTATTGAAATTCAAGAAAAGTTTCACCTAAAATCAAGATTATCATGTTCAATTAAAAGAAAAATTAATAAAAACAATATCCCAACACTATCTACCTATGTTTTATCTCCACCTGAATGAAGCTATAAAACTTAACGATTCAGAAAAAAATACGGGTGAGACTAGTTTATAACCAGTAGTCATGTGTAATGGTATACATACACAACAGTAGATTTTAATATCCTCAACTAAAGTTAAAGCAAAAATTAAACAGCCGTATGACTACCCTTAACCGTCAAATAGATTGACAATTACAAGTATTCGGCACTAGGTATTGCTGCATTGCATTATTCATTAAGAATTCTAAGTTAAAAATATGCTTCGTTCGCAAACAGAGCAAAGTTCAAATAAACTCAATTGCTTCTACTTACGATACACGTGTAAAATCACTAAACAAACCAATTCAATTACATGTATAAACAGCAAATTAATTCCAAATGCCACCGCGTAACCTTGCCATATAAAAAAACAGTTTCACACAGTATCAAAGTAAGCTATCGTGAAAAAAAAACCTACGCGAACGATCTTGGAACAAAAAGAGATATCAAAGAGCGGTGAACGATCTTTGACTAAAAAAAAAAGGAAGGGACCAATGCACGATGGGCCGAGTATTCAGTGCGGCTGCGTGGTCGCAAAAAACCGGGGTCAACGACATCGCCGCGTGTCCTTCGGTCGCATTTGTGTGTGAGTGCGTACGTGTGCACGCACACTTGTGCGAGTGTGTGAACGTGTTAACATGTTTTACGCACGCAAAAAGTCTGTTAAGCGAAACTGGGTTCCGTAATAGAAGACGTGTCCCTGGACGGGCCTACTTTTTCGCCTACTATCCATTGGCTTTGGAGACTGGCCAGCAATGCTTGTCACAGGCAAAAAGCGGCATAATTTAAAATTAAATCAAACTAGTCAGTTACTAGCTACCAGTGGTAACAAACAAATGAATAGTGACGTATATTATAAATACTTATAATTGACAGCTTATTTAATAGGCAAAATTGTACCTTGATATATAAACAATTTGAGAAATATGTATCTGATCACATTCTAGCGTATGGATGCGATGACACCGGAGCAGGTAACACGATCGGTTTTATGGTCATGTTTAACGTGAAGCTTTGGGCCATTTGGGTCGTAAAACGTGAACATAACACCTATTATGGTGCCACACCTGGGCAGGACCAGGATTTAGACTGACTACATATCAATTGGCGCCCATATCACGTACAATACTACGCTTACTAAGGAACCCATAATTACAATATACTACTACTTATAGCCCATGAGCAATTAGAATAACATTCGGGTATATATTTCTCTCTCGCTTGCTCTTAGACGTTCCTATGCCAAAATAAACGATTTCACCCGAACCCGAATGTCATTCTAAACCCACTATAGGTACCTACGCCACACTACTAGCGAGCCGTCCTATGCATCGCACAAACGTCAGTATACGCATGAAAGAAATAAGTAGGTAAAATAATATTACTAATGTAAGAACTAAGATTTGTTTGCATTTTACATCAAAAAATAGTAGGATACTTTTTAATTAACACACTCAATTACTTTTCTTATTTTTTCCGCTGTGCGACATAAATAAACTTTAACGTAGGTATTGTTTTATATATTTTTGTCGCACAACGGAACATTTCACTTTAATCCTTTTGTATATTAGCTAACGGCCGGCTCACGATGATATTGGCCTCCTTTACTTCCGTTTTCAACTAACGAATAATATTTTTACAACCTATATTCCATTTTATTTATTTCTGAATAACTTGTTTTCAATTACTATCAAATGGCTGAATGGGATTGAAGGTGATTTTTTTCCACTAAACTACGACAAAGTTTATTAACTGACAGCTATTTCATTCCTAAACTTGTGTCACTCACATTATATGATCACTGTTGCTGGTCGTTTCAGCAAAAAATAATCAACTTTCGACTAAAAAATCGAGCCGTGCCAACATAACAATAACGAACATTATCTATGATTATATGATTGCAGAAAACGTCCCCGTGTCCAATTCTTTTCTCACGTCA
This sequence comes from Epinotia ramella, assembly GCA_947578815.1. Lineage (NCBI taxonomy): Eukaryota > Metazoa > Arthropoda > Insecta > Lepidoptera > Tortricidae > Epinotia > Epinotia ramella. The sequence continues at coordinate 4,583,162 of OX388221.1, forward strand.
AATAGCTTCCGACAAAAACGGAGCGGGAAAAATGGCCATTTCAGACCCACGGTAATGACGAAATTAAGAGGGGAAACTGCACGCACTTATTTTGTTTTTCTTTTTTTGCTGGTCTCGCGCAGTTCAGTTATTATGAGTTGCATAACTCAGTGACGGTTTGTAGGAACATTTATTTGTGTTTGTATGGTGGTTTGTTTGTTTTATTAATGTTTTTTTTTGCGCTGACCGGAGGTTAGTATTAAAAAAAAACCCTTAATTAAAATTACGCGGTATTGATTGAAAAAAAACTTAGAGGTATACATATTATATTTTAAGTAATACAAGTTACTCCAGAGAAATCCAAATAATTTTACCGTACAGCGAATTCCTTACCATATTTAGAAAATACTATTCGAATCCGGCTCGGAGCAGACGTTAATGCCATAAATAATATGTCATATACAAAGCTCGAGTCTGTTCAGTTACTTTTTGTAGGCAATATTTTTTTATACATGTAAAAATAGAAACATAAATGGACCTTTTTTACTCCTTAGTACCTCATAAATACGCAAAATTATTTGAATTCCGCCTGACCTTGTATTGTTTTAGACTTTATTGACTCTTGACTATTTAAATTACATTTCTCAAACATGCAATGAAATATTGACGTTGTGTTCTTCATACTGGGCTTCGAAGTGTCACGTTTCGGGCGCAACGAGACGAGAGACCCGTAATGGCATTTCATACAAAATTGGAGGCCTAGGCCTGCAAGATGGTCTTGGTGGTTCACAGCATCATGTCAATATAATATATTTTTTAAAAGAATGGCCAGAGACTGCTCAGAATCGGGAGCACTGGAAAAAGTGGGGGGAGGCCTTTGCCCAGCAGTGGGACACTACAGGCTCACAATAATAATAATAATAATTGGCTCACGAGGTAACCGCCATGTGGGATGTTGATTCGACGATCATCGTCCCGATAGTCGTTTCGGCGAACGGTTTAATAGCGAAGAGTCTCGACCACCACCTCAAGAGACTCTCGCTAGATGGCTGGATCAAGGGTCAGATACAGAAGGCGGTACTCCTGGATACTGCGCGGATAGTCAGGAGGTTCCTGTCTCTGTCGCCCTGACCACCGGCAGCTTAGGCCCCGCCTCGCTGCCGGCGGTACCCTAGGTTAGGTTTTTATAATGATTTTATGTTTTATATGTATAGTTTTATATTTTACTTTTTATATAATTATTGTAAAAACCTAGCTTAAGATGAAATATAAATAAAGAGATAATAATAATAATTTATTTCATTGTTTGAGAAAATCACTATACACACCTCGGCGTAAAAAGGGTTTGCCAGCCTCATAACTGTCTATATGTACTCGGCCGGCAACCCCTTACTTCCCGGCCTCTGTAGTAATGTACTATTAAACTAGTTTCTGACCTAAATATGGGGGATCCCATTGTGTGTACAAAGTTTCATGTTATTCTAGAATCTAGCATGTCGTTTAAAAGTGAGAACCAAACTGGGCTGTTATTCGCTACGCGCTAAAGCGGCTCACCCCGCCGGTCGCCCGTCACGAAACTAGACCTCTACCTACGCTTGGTTACCACGCATCGCGATGTCAAGATATATTTGTGGGTGAGGGTTTAGGTGAGCTTAAGACCAGTTACAGAATAGGGGGGCAGCGTTTGTAGGTAGAGTCGAGCGTCATGGGGGCACGTAAAGGTGGAAAAAGTCTGCTAGCAGAAGTACAATTTTTTGTCTCATGTTTTTTTTTGTTGTTGCACTAGTACCTACAATAATTATGTGTATCTACATTCTTACATTTCGTCTGAATGGTAAAAGTACATATTTATTCACATTTGCACCGTCTTGTGTAATTATACTAATTCTACTTCTACTTGCAACAATGTAGTGTAATGACTAAATAAGGGTGAAATTGAACACGCAATTGGATGGTATCTCTTTTTTAATGACGAGTTAAAAAAAACCTATTTTTAGCAACATTATTGCAAAAGTGTTGTTTAAGTAACTTAACTTGCTTATAACGTGTGTCTATATTATTTGGGAATATTTTACATAGTGCATTCTTATTGAGTCATAAAAACGAGTTGAACCACCTCCTTAAGGCGGTGCATTGGAAATTATCGCTTGCTTTGAAACGACGGTCTGACTAGATTAAGAAACAATAAGGTCTGATTTTCAGATATATGATTCTTGACTATATGATTGTTCATCTGATTTTATGGATACATGATTGCTTAAAATTTCCTCGATAGAAAAAAATCCAAAGTTGGGTCTGTATTTTCCTTTTTTTACTCAGCCTACTCAAACGATACATTATTTTACGACACAATCAAGTTAAAACTATAATATTTTATCTCATCTCAAATCTCATTTTATGAAATTTAAATAAAACGTCTCTAAGTTAGGTATTTATCGAAATTTGTCCAAAAAAGCCATTCTCGAAGGGTGTTACATCTCTTTTCCTCGTGCGCGGAAGGCATCAGCGTGTCTCTGTCTAGGGGGCGTGTTCGACTCAAATCACGGCATCGCCTTAATCAACCAATATCTAGACGACCTCTGTAGCCTAGTTGATACTGACTGCCTACGAAGCTGGAGGTTCGCCCGGGTTCCAATCCTAATTCATCCCATATTATTTGTTGATGAGCATGAATACTTGTGTCATGTATGTTTTCTATGTATTTAAGTATCTTTTTATTTATATTTAGTATGTATATTGTCATCTAGAACTCATAGTACAAGCTTTGCTTAGTTTGGGACTCGGTCGATTTGTGTAAGATTGTACCCAATTTTTCTTTTTTTATCAAAACGGAGCAGGATAAGAAATGGTTTGTATTTTTGAGTAAAATGTTTGTTAGGCGGTTTCTCAGTCAACATTTAATCGACACGATTTTCAATAATCAAGCGAGTCGAACATGTTTTAGTAGGTACTCCTTGTGAACTTGATCTCAAATCAGATTAATTCATTCCGTTTTTTTTTCAATTCAGCCTTCGTATTCCATAACTTGTTTTAAGCTCACCTCATCGCTCACCTACAAATATTATCTTGACGGCGCAATGCGTAGTAAGTAAGCGTAGGTAGAGATCTAGTTACGTTAGGAGTTACGGGTGGGGTGAGGTGCATAACGCGTAAATAATAACAGCCGAGTAGTCACTTAAAGTCAGAGAAACAAAGGTGCAACGAAATCTACATGTGTTTGGTTACGAGCACCATTAGCTGTCCACACGGCACTTTATCCAGCTAAAATATTTGTCTGCATAGATTGGCCACGCCCTCATTAGGCTGAAAGCCTGGGGCGCAGTGTGTCACTGGCTTTATTGATGTCTTGCCTGACGTATTTAAATGTGTGTGTTACGGTGTTAATGTATTTTTTTACTTTTTTTCTTGTGGAGTGGCAAAGGCATACTGTTCTTTGGTCAAAGTCAAATCGTTTAATGCAATACAAAAATGGTACAAGTCAAGCAAGATTAAAAATAACCTAACCTTCACCTCGAAATTAAAAGGATAGGTATACAAATATGTAGTTCAATAAACTAATATCATCGTTACAATTACGATATAAATAGAAATACTTAATAAAAAGTAAACTTTCACTACCTATACTAATTTCCTATACGTATAATGACAAAATAGCATCGAAACTTATATAACTCGTCGCTATTCATTTGGTAGGTAAATGACTTGGGGATGGCACTATGCTATTTTTGTTACTTACTTAGGTACCTACTTTTAATTACAAGCTTATATTTACTTTCACCTGTCCCGTTGTCTGTCTGTAATCAAATCTTGCAAGTTAAATTTGATCCACTCCCCGGTTTCCGATTGAGCTGAAATTTTTGCTTGCATGTATAAATCGCGTGACAATGCAATATTATGATGACGTGGAGCTGGAAGGTGGCCATAGGAACTCCGTAATAAAACCACATAACCCCATCGAGTTTGGGCTCGTTAGAATCGTCTCAATGAGTAGTTGACGGTATACAGAAAAGTACAGTCGGCAATAAAGGCTTGTACCAAAAATGAAATTTTTGACAGAAGCTTGTTTATTTTACAACAGGGTTTTAGACTTAGGTATACAATAGAGAACAGTGGTATTGTTTACAAGATAAAATCTCAAATGATGTTCAGTTTAGCCGTGTGTTGATGTTGTGTGATTGTACATCAGTTTCGTCGAGTTGGCCGCTAGATGGCGCTGAACCGTTCGGGTTGATTCCTGGATTAAGAATTTTCCGGCAATAGTGACCTCTGGCCAGTACTATTTGAATTTAGTACAAGTTCTATAGAAGATAGTTCAAGTTTTACAGAAGTGTTTGACTCAATATACAGTATTGGCAAAACAGGGGATCATTTTGAACAAGTGGTTAAATTACCTAACCTAAAGCTGACCTTAGGTATACAATTTCAAGTATACGGTCTGATACTTAATATCTGTTCCTTATGATCTGTTTCATTATAATAAGTGGTAACACGGTCATATAAAATATTAATCACGGATACTGATATTAAAAATAAATAAATCAAATAAAAATCGTTTATTGCCGACAATTAAAATACAGAATAAACCAAAAAAAAAGAAGAAATGCTAACAAACAAGGTTGAAGTGGCCCTACCGATGGCCACTTCAACCCAGTGCTTGGTTTTTTTTTATCTCAAATGAAGCTTAGTCGTTTTGCTTATGGGGCAGACACAGATTTTACATTTCATGATATTATAAAGTTAAACATTCCCTCCTGGTTTTGGTTTACCTAATTATTTATTTATTTAATCTTTAGTGCACAAAAGAACAACTTATCGTACAAAAGGCGGACTTATCCCGTAAGCATTCTAATATACTTAATTATATATTTTAAACGAATTATTTCGAAACACTCAAAATTTTATTTGATATCGTAATTAACTACTGTATAACAAGCCAACTGTAATAAGCAAGACAGTGCGTATTATTACATTTTATTATATTTTGACGATCATAACATAAATTCAAAATATTAAGCTGGCTTTAATATGTATAATTTATCTAAATCTACTTTGTGGAAAAAAAAAACAGTTTTATCGACAGCAAAAATGCCTAATAACTTAGTTTACTGTGCAGTAGCAACGAACGAATCATTTTTCCGTCAACGAATCACAATAGAGGCAAAAAGTTCGAAACTACCCACATGAAATTTATCAGACGAAAAAACAGCGAAACAAACTCACGAAAACGAACTATTGTGGTTTGTGAAAATGAAAACAACGTCGAACGCAGCTGAGAAACCTTTTAACGGAAACGAAGCAAAAAATTGTGATTAAATATTAGGTAGGTATATACGACACAAGTTATACAATAAAAAAATAAGATAGGTACCTAAGTAAAACAAATAGTAATATCTATAGACTACAGACACATCGAACAATAGGTAATATTAGAAATATGCAAAATTTAATTTATATTCTCTACTTATAATAATAGAAAATTGGTTAAATTCAATTCTTAATCTCAAAATGTCATCTTCATTAGTTAGTTGAACCGAATAAAGCGATAAAAAGTATTTACTCTATTGATACTGTTGTTATTTTATATCGGAAGTAGTTTTTATCAAATATACTAAAATAAAATTTGTTTATCAAGCTTTCGAAAAACAAACAATGAAATGAAGTCCATTATTTTAAAGGTTACATTTTCATAATTCAATGACGTAACATGCAAACGAAACAAAAAAATCCGTTAAGCGACGGGTCGATAAATTAAAATTCCAATATCAAAAACTTCATCGTAACAATGAGCTAGCATAAACAAATAGAGCGGCCGCCATTTTAGCTCGTTCGTTAAAAACATTTTAGAAGGCGGAACTAGGTTGGGGTTTTTGTTCGAATTTTGAATTCGGCCAATAGCGTGTGCGGGCGGGGCCTGCCAAACTGACTTGACAGGGACAATGACCTTTTTTTTCGTTTGATGATTCAAGCGAGCGTTAGATTTTAGTGGCCAGTATTTTTGTGACGTTAGTGCTGTGGTAGGTACTGGGTGGATGTTTATATGTTTGAGTTTTATGATTGTGTTTTTAGTTGTAGACTACTTTAATAATGAATGTTTTTATCTATTGTTAATAAATGTAATTAATATGAACTTATTTTTACTTCTGATGATACTACTATATTTCTGAATAACTTTGAATGATAAAAGAACGATTATAATTAAAATTAGTTAAAAATATATCAGTGTTCATTAAAAATCATTTAAACATGTTAATTATGTTATAAATGTTATAATTACGCACTTAGATATCTATTCCACAATATTTAATAGTTATTTTAATTTTCATTAAAATTGGACATTATCAATTCGACCAATGTAAATCTAAAACCAAAAGTAGTCGGCACTTGGCATCAAGTTTCGGCCAACCGAAGAAACTGTAGACTCTCACTGCTTGGCAATTCGCCAACAGTACAGTCAGCTATATTAGGTTAGTGAGGCATTATTGTACAGTCAGACGCAGAACTATCTATGCTACAATGACAATGTCAAGATATTTTATTAGATTATTTAGAATTGCATTGGCATATTTGGATATGGATGAACAACAAAGTACCTACCTACCTTGTTTACTAGTCAATATAATATATGTCTAATAAGGCAAATGCACTTATTTAGGTACTTAAATAACTAAGAACGAGTCTGGTGATAGTGGTGATTCTTCTTTTAATTTAATTATTGTAGGTACATTTCATATTTTTATAGCTCAATCTAGCAAATGTTTTTATGTATGGGAATTGTTTAGTGTTTAAATAAATAAATACTGCATTTTGTTTAGATAACCATTTTTTTTCAATAGGTAGTATAAAAAAGCTATAAGCCCCTCAAATACCTTCTCTTCTGATTACAATAAACCGCAAAAAAAACATTTAATAAATTTTGACTCCACTTCCTGGCGTTGTTGGAATAACGTCATCCTCACAAAATACCAAGATTATTGATTTATTACAGTCGCTTTTTTTTTTTTTTTTTTTAGGTTTAGATTTTGTTTATTTAACATGATAAAATTTACTAGATGCTCCTCAAATAATGAATATAATAATAATGGAATGAATTGTCAAAGGTACAATATAACATTATTATGGACATACCTAAATGTATTACAAAATGAATATGTATGTATGTATTATTAATTAGTCCAAAAAATATAACATCCCTTTAACAGCCCCAAGCAAATTAGTTTAAACGTTAATCATTATCCTGCACACATTTTAAGTGTCTCTGTTTGGCCTTATGGTTGAATGGTAGAGGCAATTTGGCATTAAGTCCGCCATTTGTACATTATTTTGGTTTTGTGCAATAAAGTTTAAATAAATAAATAAATATCAAGATTTTTCAAACTTTTTGTCGGAGATCAGTTCAGTAGAGTTTCAGTCTTCACTCTCGTTGCTGGCTCCTCGCCAAAGTACAGTCGGCAACATAAGCCAATATAAGCACAGGCAATATAATAACAGCTCTATTGTAGACGCGATAGAGCATGGTAAAAATTGTCGTTCTAAACGTTTTATTGAGGTTATCAAAGTAATGTCATAGATTAGGACGATTTTAAAATATGTTGATTTTCTAGATAATGCTAAAGGTATCCATTTTTAACCCCCGACGCAAAGAGAGGGGTGTTATTAGTTTAACGTGTCTGTCTGTGTATCCGTGTATCTGTGTATCTGCCTGTGGTATCGTAGCTCCCAAACGGATGGACCGATTTGAATGCGGTGTCATAGATAATTTTACCCCGAGTTTTCTTAGCCATGTTTCATGAAAATCTGTTCAGCCATTTTTGTGATATTGGACTTTGAAATGAAAATGTCGGGGGTTTTTCAATTTTTCTAAGTTGTAGTTATTTCATCTACACTAGTGAGTAACACTCGAGAATTGTCTTTTTTTTTCAAATCTGATTCGACAAAATATCTACTTATATACGTAATTACCGAACCCGCTCACAACATTTGATAAATAAAATGAGTTTCGTCCCTTTCTTACGAACATCAAATTCAAAGTGACAGATGAAGAAAAACTTTTTTTTTTCATTAAGAAACAAACAGAAAGATTCAAAGATTCAAGGATTTATTTGTCCAGATGATTATCTTGAGTAAGATAAAAGTAACATAAAGACAGACAGACCTATAATTTCCTGAAAGTACGAGTAAAAAATACGTGGATAATATATTAAGTGTACTATGACAACATAGCAAACATAAACTGTTCTATAAGTAATTTAACAAATAAAATAAGAGTTTAAGTACCTATACAGTAGCAGGTGTCTGATAAAATTAGGAGAAAAACATAATATATCTGATTAAAGTGAGCAGAAACTAAACTATTCATTCAGAGTACAATTTACCTTAATAAGGGCGTAGACACTAAATAAAATAATCAATAATGTCATATTTTCTCGAAAAAGGATAAAAAATGTAGTCAAATGGAGAGAAAATAACGCAAAAGGTTAAATGATCACGAAGTTATAAGTGTCCAAAGTTTTAAGAAAGGGTATGTTCTGTCCCTTTTTCGCAAAACGCAACTTCATAGCGTGAGCGAGATGGAGGTGCGTGCTCGGAAGCGCGGATATCATGTTTTTTAATTTTAATTTTTTGGGCGTTTAAATAAATAAAAAAGTAATCACTGAGTTCTCTCAAATATGATATTGCCGATTTTTAGAAGCAATTTTAATATTTTTAGCTTTTGTGCATAGTTTGTTACGAATATTTTAAGTGTATTTTAGACCTATGTTCGTGATTTATTTCTATCGAGCGAAAATTGCTTAATCATGTTTCGAATCACTGATCTCGCTGCAGAAAAACCTCAAGATTACTATTCGTATTTTTTTGGAACCATATTTTTATAAGCAGACGCATTATATAGTTTCAAAAACTCTGTTCGCTTAACTTCGCTGAACCTACGGCGCCTTAATGAATGTGTTCCGGGCGCACTTAGTTCGATTGCGATGAATACAGAAAAGGTCTTTTCAAAGTACGAGTAAAAAATACGTGGATAATATATTAAGTGTACTATGACAACATAGCAAACATAAACTGTTCTATAAGTAAATTAACAAATAAAATAAGAGTTTAAGTACCTATACAGTAGCAGGTGTCTGATAAAATTAGGAGAAAAACATAATATATCTGATTAAAGTGAGCAGAAACTAAACTATTCATTCAGAGTACAATTTACCTTAATAAGGGCGTAGACACTAAATAAAATAATCAATAATGTCATATTTTCTCGAAAAAGGATAAAAAATGTAGTCAAATGGAGAGAAAATAACGCAAAAGGTTAAATGATCACGAAGTTATAAGTGTCCAAAGTTTTAAGAAAGGGTATGTTCTGTCCCTTTTTCGCAAAACGCAACTTCATATGAAACGATGACGCTGGAAGAATGTGACGTCACAGAAGACGGCAATTACGTCACACACCGTTTGCGTTTTCTCTCTCTAACAAGCAATATTAAAACGGTTGTAGCTTCGTAATTCTTTGAGATATCTAAACGTGATTTTCGTCCCTGACGTCAAAAATATGCCTAAGTAGTGTGTAGACTCTAAAATTCCAAAATTGGAGGAATAATAATTTTCGAGTCTACACCGTATTTTATTTAAATGCTTTTTTCGGAGAAATACTTGTACAGTTAAAGATATCAATGTTTGTAAGTTTTTCATTATTATTAAATCATTTGCATTTTCATGGTCTTCTCTCCCTCTCACTGGGCATAAGCGTGAGCGAGATGGAGGTGCGTGCTCGGAAGCGCGGATATCATGTTTTTTAATTTTAATTTTTTGGGCGTTTAAATAAATAAAAAAGTAATCACTGAGTTCTCTCAAATATGATATTGCCGATTTTTAGAAGCAATTTTAATATTTTTAGCTTTTGTGCATAGTTTGTTACGAATATTTTAAGTGTATTTTAGACCTATGTTCGTGATTTATTTCTATCGAGCGAAAATTGCTTAATCATGTTTCGAATCACTGATCTCGCTGCAGAAAAACCTCAAGATTACTATTCGTATTTTTTTGGAACCATATTTTTATAAGCAGACGCATTATATAGTTTCAAAAACTCTGTTCGCTTAACTTCGCTGAACCTACGGCGCCTTAATGAATGTGTTCCGGGCGCACTTAGTTCGATTGCGATGAATACAGAAAAGGTCTTTTAGTTAAAATAAGTTTCTTGAACGTTTATGACAAAAGAGTCCTTATTGTTATTAATCCTAAGTGACAATATACAGTATGATTTGAGTCATTAGTGCCAGCGATCGATAGTGGACGATCTGCGACCTATAAAACAGCGAGACGTTGGGTCAATGGGAGAGTGGAGCCGGGAATCATGGACGCGGCACTTTTGTGAGCGTTCCACTAAATAGCACATGTATGGAATCTTTGACACCTTTTAGGTACTAAATAATAACCTGTAAAACAGCAAGACGCTGGGTCGATTGGAGAGTGGAGCCGGGAATCATGGACGCGGCACTTTTGTGAGCGATCCACTAAAAAGCACATGTATGGAATCTTTGACGCCTTTTAGGTACTAAATAATAACCTGTAAAACAGCGAGACGTTGGGTCAATGGGAGAGTGGAGCCGGGAATCATGGACGCGGCACTTTTGTGAGCGATCCACTAAATAGCACATGTATGGAATCTTTGACGCCTTTTAGGTACTAAATAATAACCTGTAAAACAGCAAGACATTGGGTCAATGGGAGAGTGGAGCCGGGAATCATGGACGCGGCACTTTAGTGAGCGTTCCACTAAAAATCACATGTATGGAATCTTTGACGCCTTTTAGGTACTAAATAATAACCTATAAAACAGCAAGACGCTGGGTCGATTGGAGAGTGGAGCCGGGAATCATGGACGCGGCACTTTTGTGAGCGTTCCACTAAATAGCACATGTATGGAATCTTTGACGCCTTTTAGGTACTAAATAATAACCTGTAAAACAGCGAGACGTTGGGTCAATGGGAGAGTGGAGCCGGGAATCATGGACGCGGCACTTTTGTGAGCGTTCCACTAAAAAGCACATGTATGGAATCTTTGACGCCTTTTAGGTACTAAATAATAACCTATAAAACAGCAAGGGGCTGGGTCGATGGGAGACTGGAGCCGGGAAAACAGAGTCGGAAATAGTAAATTACTTATTAAGGGCTGTAAAAGAAAGAAAGCCCGAAATCGCAGGTATTTGAGACCCGAGCCGCAGGCGAGGGTTGTAAATATGCGATAGAGGGCTTTCTTTTTTACTGCCTGTGGTGAGTACACAATTTTACGTCTTCACCTGGCCACAATGCGAGTTTTATGGTACGCGCAGCGTGCAGGAAAACTCGCATTACGGCCAGGTGTGTCGTAAAAAAAGTAACCTGCTCACAAAAATTCACGAGAATCGGTTGAGAAATGCGACCTGACCCCGTATCATGGTCGGCCTTATCACACGATAAGTGACAAGATAGAGCGTCCGTCACTGGCTGACACCGTTCGATAGACCGAGACGACGCTCCTATCTTATCACTTATCGCGTGATAAGGCCGATCATGATACGGAGTCTGTAGAGCCGGACAGCGGGATACCTGGACATCCAGACATACGAAAGACTTTTGGCCCAAGCTGAAACGGAGAACTACGTTCGCTCGTTCAAAAAGCATTGCCCTAACTTTGGTTTGTCTAACTTCAATGCATAATTACTGTAATGTAATTATGGATTGTAATTTGTATAACCTCTAGTTTGTAAGTATTTTTATTCTTACTAAGTAAGTACTAACTTTTATATGGTTCCAGAATCACTACATAGTATAAAACGCTCGATCGCTTCCCGCTGTCTGTCCCTATGTATGCTTAGATCTTTAAAACTACGCAACGGATTTTGATGCGGTTTTGTTTAATAGATAGAGTGATACAAGAGGAAGGTTTACATGTATAATATAGTACCCGTGCGAAGCCGGGGCTGGTCGCTAGTAAATAAATAAAAAGAAAACGCCAAAATACCGCATCCGAGTGATCGAAGCTCCAACGCCTTCCAGACGGTCAAAGATCTCTTCTGAAAAATGTCTTACGGCGCCGAACAAAGGAACTCTTTGGGTCGGGAAATTTGCATTCAGCCCACCGTTATCGAGCGCTTTATTAAACTAGAGCTATCCTACACTTTTAACTATTTCTACACTTTTACTAGGATAAAAGCTTGGCGAGTAGAATGGTCAGAATTATAGTGACTTAGACTTGCGCGTGCGTTTATGGACCAAGCTAAAGATAAAGTTAATGTAATGTCTGCTCAAAACAGTGGCAGAAAGAAAAACAGAATGGCGATTACTCCACCGACAAGAGCCCGGCTCTTAAGTTTATGATGAGACTTGTATTGTGGTCTCTAGCTCACGGGGTCTAACGATGAACATGGATAATTAAACATCAAGATCATGTCGAATGCCCGTGTAGTAGGTACCAACTTCCGTAACATTCCATTCCATTTTTTCACAATTATTATTTTTCCTGATAAGAGGTCGCGGAAGTATGCTGGCTACGGGTGGACTCGGCTGGTGAGGTTGTAAGTTTGTATGTACAGGTATAAGTTTGTATGGAGAGATAGTTTCTGGAACTACTCATCCGAATAAAAAATCTTTCTACAGAATTGATAATTGATCTGCAGGACTAAGTAAGTATAGGCTTAAAGGCTGATTTAGGAAGTTGGGATGAGTATTCGTCGTCTAAAAAGAAGAACATTCGTCACGTCGTTTTTGGATGTAACTAGGTAGTATAACAAATAACAATCGTCGTTTGAGCCAGAAACCTTATAAAATTAAAAATATAAACTGCAAACAAATAACGTGCCAGACTCGGCCGCGCTCGGACGAAAAACTCTAAGCTTTCTTTGTTTAAACTCGAAACGTTTCTTTCCTCGCTAGGACAGAAAACTTATAAGTACTAAAACGTTCGATCTCGAGAGGTCGTCGCCCCCTATTTTTGTACGTCAATGTCCAGACAGATCCGCGATAAACGTATATGTATAACTGGGATACTAGGATAACCTGATCAGAATTCTTTTGATTAAGCGTTTGGGATTTTTAACTTTATAACAAGCAGGATACAAAGCAGTCTTAGTGACTTAGGGCGTTCTCTAGTAAATCTTCGGAGCTAGGAAATGTAGTTAGAATAATAGTACATTACTACAGAGGCCTTAGTATTGAGTTTACTTAGTTATGAGGCTGGCAACCCCTTTTCACGCCGAGGTATGTTTAGTGCTTTTTTCAAACATGCAATGACATAAATTAAAAAAAAAAAGTCTAACTTTAATGTTCATGGCTGAACGCCGTGATCCTGTGCCACAAATTGTGGAATGGAAATTAAAAAAAGACCATATTCCTGGCCTAGGCCTCCAATTTTGTATGAAATGCCATTACGGGTCTCTCGTCTTGCTGCGCCCGAAACGTGACACTTCGAAGCCCATTATGAAGAACAATACGTCAATATTTCATTGCATGTTTGAGAAAATAATGTTATTATACTCACTGCCCGTGCGGCTTGCCCCGCATGTTGCAAATAGCGCAGTCGACCCGCGGGAAAAAATATAGCCTAGCAACGAACGTAAAAACCATAGAATGCAAGCTCCTTACAAATGTCTATACAAACACGTGCCTAAAACCCGGTATGCGCATACGGCTGCCTGGTATCGTTTTGACACCCCGTTCCAGTCCCGCATAATGGGAAAGGCATCCATTCTGTGGGGCCATTTTGCGGCGCTACTTAGACTTCTATGGCTTTGACGTTCCCTTAGCCTAGGCCCATCTAGAAAGTGCATTCTACACAGGTGAACGAATTTTTGAAATCGGATAATTGCGTTGCCGGATACTACCCTACATACAAAGCTACAGTCTTGTAGGTACAGATTCTTTTCATATTTTTATTTTTTATACAACGACGGTGGCAAACAAGGGCACGGCCCGCCTGATGGTAAGCGGACACCGCAGCCTATACTCGCATGCAACTCCAAAGGAATAACATGGGCGTTGCTGACACTTGATATGTTTGAGGATTCGCCGTGTTGACAGCTGATGGAACAAATTCCCTCACTTTCAACACAGCGCATCCTCGGGAGCTCTATTATCTCTTCTCTTTTTCTCTATTTATTGTTAATAGATAGGCATAGTGTCGGAAAAATCCTGAAGAAAGGTCAGGTCAAGAGGACCCTATACCGACGAGCATGTAGAAAGAATGTAATGCATGTGAATGGGGCAAGAAATGTTTGTCAAGATCGTAGCAAGTGGAAATCCGTGATCTCTGTCTACCCCTCTGGGAAATAGGCGTAATTATATGATAACTACAACTTAAAAAAGTTGCAAAACCCCCGACATTTTCATTTCAAAGTCCAATATCTCAAAAACGGCTAAACAATTTTCATGAAACATGCCTAAGACACAAAAAAAAACCGGAGAAACCCACATTCAAATCGGTCCATCCGTTTGGGAGCTACGATACCACAGACAGATACACAGATACACAGACACCTTAATTAAACTTATAACACCCCTCTCTTTGCGTCAGGGGTTAAAAATAAGACATCTAATGAATATAATCTTAACATAGAATGATCTACAATTTGTACAACTTTGCTCACGCATCACTCGCGTAATTATTTTATTTAACAAAATAGTAGCTTAATAAACCAAAAGATAAACAAAACGAAAAACCTTAAACACGCTGAGTAAGTCGCAAGATGCGTAACAGTAAACACCGGAATTCCTTGACGAAATGTGTTTATGTTTTTGTTTACTAATCGTTCTTTAAACACTTCCTGATTTTCAGATGATGTTTTCATTGCTGACAATTCGCTGGCATTAAGTATTTTGACTTGTTTCTAAATTATATTTGCTGTGGACCCGTATCCAACGTTGTAAGGCCTTTAAGGGTCGCCTGGACGCTGCTCTCCATACAAACGTAGTGTTAAAACGAGATGCTAGAATATCTTGAAACTTTGTATACACAATAAGGTCAGCAATATCTAGATCGGCAACTAATTTCTGTTGCTAGAAATAGAAAAAAGGTGGCTCGAACCATGACCATGTAAAGGTTCTATAGTTGTATGTTACAGAGCTACATTCTATAGGTCGAAAAGGTTGAGATGGGAAGAGAATGACATTTTGCTGGTTGCCAGTACAATAAAATCGTAGCTAGTCTATGATGACACTTAAGCATGCTTTACACTGTTTATTCATATTTAAGTGTGTTTCACAATGGTACGTGTAACACACACGGCTGTTGCGTCGCCAGTTCCTTTTGGCTGTGAACTTGGATGGACACACTGCTGTGTGTCTAGATGACTGACCACTTGGAGACCAGTGGTGCGAGACCTGGTTTCCTTTTCCCGGAAGCTTGCCATCTCAAACTTTGCCTGGAACGATGGCTCATACTCCCAAGACTCTTCTATTATTGTTATTCGATCTTGGTATTTGACCTAATATTTTCCCATTTGTGCAAGTGCAATACCTCCATATCGGGCTCGACAAAACACAATTTATGACCGATAAAACAAGAGTCACACCGTCTAGGGCGATAACAACGAACCTAGTGTCGAATATCATCAGAATGTACACTAAAATCGTCGTCATTTGTCGTAATACAACGCGGTGCCCGAACAACCCGGCAGAATTAAACATTTTTTACGAACACAAATGTGAAAGTGACATAAAAACAAACGAATTTTAACAGCATCTTAGACCTAATACTTGGAGACTAAAGTATTTACATAGTTTGCTCCATTCGGTCTTAAAGAGTCATTGAGTTTAATTTAATAGTACATTACTCACATTGGTAATGGTTTTGCGTAGAAAATCAGATCTATCAAATCAACCTGATACCAATAATTAATAGGATAAAAAAATTGTGCTTATTCATAGACTTTCGTCAAACCTTCTAAAATGCATTAAGTATACAATTCGTTTGTATCTGTCACATTGTCATGTTTGTTCGTGAAAAAGGGACAATACTCATTTTATTTAACTGTCGTTTGTCAAGTTTTACGAATGAGGTAGGTAATAGGTATATATTTTATTTACTCAACGAACAA
The DNA here is from genome assembly GCA_947578815.1 of Epinotia ramella. Taxonomy (NCBI): domain Eukaryota; kingdom Metazoa; phylum Arthropoda; class Insecta; order Lepidoptera; family Tortricidae; genus Epinotia; species Epinotia ramella. Next base: position 4,599,208 of record OX388221.1, read on the forward strand.
GTCTCATGCATATTTTTATTACCTAAATTAATAAAACGTTAATATTGTTAAATAATTACACCATAAAAATACATAATAAAAATATGATAGAACTAAAACAAGAAACTAAAACTAAACTAAATTACAACGAAGTAAAAATGCATATTATAAAAAGAACACCCCGTCGAGGAGATCCTCTTGTGGCATTGTCCCCATGACGCTGGCTGCGTTACCTCTCTGTATCGCCCGGGCGATTCTTTGAGAGAGGTAAGCGCCAGCCCTGGGGTCGCCTGAGGTACTGATGAGCCGCCTCGACAAAGCTCTTATGAATGACTTCATATCAGCTGACCAAGGACCCAATGTCTCTACAGCAAGGGCTGCAAACTCGAAGTCTTGAAGTAGGGAGGAATATTTGCGGCGCTTGAGAAGTTGGGCCTGGTCAGCTGCAGCGCCAGCCTGAGAGCGGGTTCCTTGAATGTGGGACGACGCGAACGTGTCGACGCAGGTGGCGTCCCACACAAGGACCCTGCCCAGTTTCCACGGCACCAAAGTAGCTCCGTCGGGCCGCTTGCCATCGACTCTAAACATACGACCAGGCTCTAAAATCGCAGGTACAGCGGCAGTAACAAGCGAACGGCGGATAAGGTCGTTAATGGCACCGTGTCGGCGCTTCTTGAGCACGACAAACCATGTCGACCCAGCTCATCAACACTCTTGCCGCAACTGCATGTGTGGGCGATACAGATTCTGACCCAGCCTCAAACAAACCGCTATTCTAGGGCAGTTAGGATCCAAAACCGTGCCTATCTGGCGGGAAGGAAGAGCCTGAATCCAGTGGCGTGATTCTGGTGCGGACACTGCAAGAAGACGGGCACGTTCCGAGTCGTTCGGACTGTTTTCAGTCAAAAAAGCGTGGGTTGCCTTGAGACGAGGTGCGTCCCAAGCTCTCTGAATATGTCTCGATGCTGGCATTTCGGCTCCAGGGCACGAGTCACACCAGACCTCCCTGGCCTCCTTCAGGCTCGCTAAATCGTCATCATGTATCTGTGGAAGCTTTAGAATAATACTGACAAGAGTTAGCGAGGCATAGATGGAGGTGAGGAACGCCGGTAGTGCGACGCTGTGAGCAGAACGAACACCCAAACCACCGAATCTAATTGGAAGAACCGCTTGGGTCCATTGCCGCGTGTCGAATTTTCGTTAAGAATTTTAAAAGAGTTACCTGGAGAGAGTTATCGATGGATGACATGATGGTTGAGAATTTCCAAATTGGACAACTGCGAAGCAATACATAAATTTTGGAGTGAAAAGACAGAAACGGATATATTTTATTATATATTTGCAGTACAATTGATATGTTAATTGTACACGTGATTATATTCAAGGTTTCCTGTTTTAACTAATTAAACCTAGCATTTCGTTTCGCATAATAAATAATTCGCATAATACTTTTCCAGTTGTCAAAACTAATGACACCGTGTGAAATTATGTGATGGCTCATATACGCGTTATACTCGTGATCGGGTGCTATTTGTGGGGTTGGACTGGACTGTCAACCCGTGGAACGATGTGATAGTTGCAACGGTGTTAGAATTAAAATTGTATACTAACTTCTTTCCATCGTATGTGGCTTGGCGGAGTACTGAAATGAAGTCGGTTAAAAATTTGTTTTTAAATTAGAATATCTTCAAAAAAAATGTATCACCAGTGTGATACTAGGACGCGTAAAGGGGTTAGCGCCATTGAGTTCAACTGACCTTACACAACACTACACGTTTATGTTCGATATATGCTCTAGATACTCCTTTTCTGGACTACAGTCGTGAGCAACCTATATGTATGTTCATTCTTCCTTTTAAAGGCACCTGTGACGTTCAAAAATCGCCATTGAACTCTAAAAAGGCAAAAAACAGACTTGTCAAACCTGACAGGCCTGCCCCAACCGCGGCCGGCTTGCGGTCATTCACCGTTTTCATTTTGTTTTTACCCACATACAAACATACTGCGTCGGGAAATACTCTCCGCAACCTCATTTTGCAACAACGTATCTCGCGAAATTAGAACTTTAAGGGATAGGAGCAAGGTAGAAATTGCGATGTTGAGTCACATAAGATTGGCTTTTGCTAAAGCAAGGCGCGTCAGTAATAACTTTCGCGCCGTCATTTTAAAGTTAAGCGTTCGATCGAATTCAAACTTTAAATCTTTATGGCAAGGATGATTTTTTCGTTGCATAATTTTGAGATGAGACTTTTTTAGAGTTATCGCTTTATATACGCACACTAATAAGTTGCGTATAAAGTATAATCACGTTCCTAGGTATATGACGTTGAAACTCGTCCATAACTGGTCTTGGCGGACAGTAGCTGCTTAAGCTAAAAGTCTTAGTGTCTTAATAATTTATAATGACTTGTGCTCTTTTGCTTCTGTGCGAGGTTCATGATTTATGTTGGAACCTCTTCGCAAAAATAAGTTTGTTAAGGTTGTAACTGGGTTTCTTTGGCGTTTACAATGTTTTTGTATGGAAATGTTGAAACAAAGTGTGATGAGCTTTATTTTTAGAAACAATAAATTTCCATTTTTCAAAAGGCGTTTCTTATGTTTTTAGAAAAAAACATTTACACAAGTGCAGAATGTAAGTAAACATGCTTTGCACAATGTATGCACACAAACGTAGAGTTTTAACAAAAAATATATCCATAATTTAGTTTACCTTCGATATTATCCATAATATTATTTGCCGTAATCATGATTTGCCGTAAGTGTTTTTTTCTGAAACCGTAACATTTTCAGGACATATTATATACTTACACATTGTATGGAACCTTGTAGGTTAAGTAATCCTGAAAAGTTGAGTTACTGAGAAAATCTAATTAGGGCAAACGATCATTATGGCAAATGTTAAATTAAATTTTATGGCAAATTAAATCATGGATTTCATTAGTAGCCCAAATTATGTACTTAATGTATATATGTGTGCTTACACCTTCTGAATAATTATCTGTTACTGGAAAAAAAATAGGCACAGTGTACAGGCAATTTTAGCTTTATGAGGGTTATGGGAAGAAAAGAAATAGTGTGATAAGAGAGAGGGAGAGAGGTGTGGTGTGGAGTGACTGAAGTTGTAGGGACGAAAATTGAGAAGAACTTGCTAATAAGGCTTGGGCATGTAGAGAGTATGGATGAAAGAAGGTTAACAAAAAGATTAAAAGGCCCCTAGCACACGGCGTATTTTAAACGACGCGCGTTTCCCTACTACCCGCCGATGGTAGTAGAGAAACGCGCATCGGCGGCGCGTTTAAAATACGCCGTGTGCTAGGGGCCTAAAAGTGGATAGTACAGTTGGAAGGGGACGAGCTCGACCAACTTTTTCCGACTAAATCGGAGGAAGTCAGTAAGTCCTAACACACGCGTTTATCTTGAGTAGTGTATTAATTAGGACCTGTCTCCAACATCAGATCAGCTCGTTGGTGCAGCAGCTTATGGATGAGATTATTCAATATGGCCGACCTAAGCCTGTCATACGAATTGGAATCTTGGACGGTAGAGATGCTTTTGGAATGGAACTTTGACACAATCACTTCCCGGACTATATCAAAGCGGAGGTAAAAGACTCAACATACGCGAACAAGCTAAAATCATTCCTTGCAAAAACGCCTACTATGCAGCAGAAGATTTTCTAAACGATAGTTATATTTCGGTACAAATTAGAAGGCTGAAATTTTCATTTTGTGTTTATTTTATCTTATATTCTTTATTATATTTATATATTTATGATATAAGCTACAAGATAATATATTAATAAAATATGGGTACCTATTGTAATGCCCTTACAGGGTTCTTTTTTTTTGAAACCTTATGTCACTATTGTTATCTGTGTACTATAACAACATGAAATCAATAAAATAATTGAATTGAATTGAACAATTCGGCCAACTCAAATTATCTCAAGTATACATTTAACTCGCTACGTGTTTTGCACAATATACATATAGCACATAAATGTAGAATTGTATTATGTACTAACACTTTTGTAAATAACGTTTTCTTTGCAGTCATCTACTACTTAATGGTTGTGATCTGGGCTCCAATAAGTCATAACACGACGCGTTGGTTTATCTTGTGTAGTTTAGGTGGTGCATGGCTCGCGAGCTGAGTCGCGGCGAGATAGACTACCCACCCGTCTCTTTCTAATTAGAACGCTTAGAAAGAGATGGATAGTCTATGCCGCCACGACACAGCTCGCGGGCCGTCCTGTGACAGATCCTGGTCTTCACATCAGCTCAGCTGCTTGGTGTCATATTAGCTTATTACATTGTCATCGAACTTCCATAACCGTGGCAAATGCGAGCTCAATCTGATACCGGCAGATTGAAATGGTTTCCAAATTTTGAAGGACAGGTAATGCATTACCTACATACGAATTATGCTAGTTAAATACGTGTTGTGTCCCGTCTGCACTACTCGACGAAAGCCGAACAGATCGTCGAGTACTTGCGTTTGAAGACCAAGCTCATCCTGAGGGTTGAGAGGTTGGAGTCCCGCCACAAAGCGAGTTTCAATTCATTTGTAGTGAGACCAACTGCCAAGCTGTCGACCTTCATGAAGGAGGAGATCTGGCCGAAGGGCGTAGTTTTCCGGCGATTTCGAGGCCGGATATTTGACACCCAGAACTTGCGCCGAGGGTCTTAAGGTTGTTCGATTTCCATACAAAACGTTATTTGACATTCGCAGGCTAACGGCGTGATTTTTTAAGAAACTAATGTAAAACTAACTTTCATAAATTGGCTTTCCATTTGCGCGAAATTCCCCCTTTTCTAGAATAATTTGAGATATTAGTGTGTGACGTCATACTTTGGGAAAACCATTTTTCTGAAATTGTTCTAGTTTATACAAGTTTATTCAAGAAAAGGGGGAATTTCGCGCAAATGGAAAGCCAATTTATGAAAGTGTACAAGTAACAAGTTAGTTACATTCGTTTCTTAAAAAATCCGTTAGCCTGCGAATGTCAAATAACGTTTTGTATGGAAATTGAACCACCTTCGTGTTTTTGTGTTATGTTATAAATGAAAATGAAATGAAATGAAATAAATGTTTATTCTCTTTTTTTTTCTTACATACTTAAAGATAGATAGAAATCTGCCAAACCACAGTACCGTTTGTTGGCAGACAATTTCATAAGTTTTGTATATGGTTATGTATGTTAGTCTGTAAGGTATTTGTTATTATGGGCCTTGTTGCGTGACTCAAATACTTAAATAAAAATAAATAATAGCCGTGTGTTCGGAATTCGCAATAAAATTGGTCCAAAAGTTCGTTCAATATTAGCGCACAGATGGTTAAGAATTTATATTTTAAATTGCAATCTTAATTCTAAATTCAAATCCACCCAGCCAGTAACGACCAATGTAATTACGACGCTGGCAGCTTATAAAAAATAAACCATAGATAAAATAAAATGGTGGCAACAAATGACGGTTGCTGGCTGATGCAGACTCTTTCTGAGAGCGCGCAATTGAGATAGCAATATGTAGGTATATGAGTATTACTGACTACTGTTTAACGTGAATAGGCTCTATTATATTAGATTATGTTTGGTAGGCATTTCAGTTTATTGCCTTTGTAATTTGCATATGATTCTTAATTTGAAGCGTTAGGTACATGCGATACGTTTTAAAATGTTATATTTATGGTAGGCATATCATCAATGAGAGCAAGCCTGTGCCCAGCAGAGGGGCATGTTTATATAGGCTGACGATTAAGATGATGGTATAAAAACAATGTTGATTGCGAAAAAAATTGTAGTAATTCCCAAGGAAATATAAACAAAAAATCTGCCAAATAGGTCGACTATCGTTTTCTTGTTTAAACGTAAAATTAACGATCAAATAAACGGGATTAAAATGTATTCGTTGCGGTCTGCTCCATTATTTATATTTTAAGTTATCTGACCAGATTTCAAATAACCACGCAATGATGTAATATAAAAAAGAGGGTAGATAGGTAATAAGCGCTCCAAAAGTGGCACACTAAAACTGAGTCAATTGCACCAACTTGGTTCAGTTTCGGGTCGTCAATGGAAACAACGTGTCAGCTAATTGTAATCTAACAGATTTGGTGGCCATTTTTAAACACGGAATTTCGTATAGACAACGTCTTTCTCTTTTTCATCTTACATCAATGCAACCTCCGTGGAGGGATCGAAAAGATTTGTATTTTTTTTCATAGGGCTCTATTCAACCAAAAGATATAGGTAATTTATATAAAGCCCGTCGGCGAGTGTGGAGCGGCGTTAGAGCGCGGTTTTTGCTTGTTGCTCGTTTTAGCCTGAGACGGATGGGGCGCATCAGTTTTTACTTGGCGGAATTTATTTTGTCGGGTCCACACCGACTGATATGCTCGAAGGCTCTAATCATACTTACCGACCGCAACAAATCCTCTTTTACCATTACTACTACTACTACTACTAACTAGACTAAGAATAAAGTACTAACACCAGCGGACCTCATAGTTGTCTTGTAATAAATTGAAAATAAAAATAAAATAAAATAATCTAAGGATGAATATTCACCAGAGATGTGCGAATATGTGATTTCACACATTTGACACCTCGTATTATGCGTGCAATATCTAGACGGCTATATGAAAACTAAGCACATTTTTGGTGAATAACTTCGCATATTTTGCGTTTGAATTACTTTGGACTTATTAAGTCGCCTCCGCCCGCGACTTCATCTGCGTGGAACCTGGGTTAAAAACTACCCTTTATTTTAATCCAGGCTATAAACAATCTTCATACAAAATTTTATTCAAATCTGTTGAGCCGTTTAAGCGGGATTGAGTAACAAACATCGAAACTTTTGCATTTGTAATATTAGTAGGATAATTAAATCAATGAGAAGCCGGATCTTTTGCTCTGAGTAATAAAGAAAACTTATGATTAGCTATATAACGTATATACGTAACGTAACGTTGTATTTTTTTTATGTTATATAATATGTTAGATAGTATGTTAGATATAAGACTTAAAACGGGTTGCTCCAGTATAAATACTCAGAAAAGATATATTTTAGGGTGTTACAACGCAAGGATATATTTTGGGTACTTATTTAAAGATATGACATGTAATATTTTTAATATGATGATAAAGTATGAATATTGACTATGTTCATATTTGATTAATTTATCGTAAATGACTGACTTTAAAGTGTGCTACGGCTTTTCTTCAGTGTGATCCTTATCAAAAACGCCGAGAGAATATGATTTGTAATATAATCTTGAACTTTTAGCAAAATAAATTTCATATTGGATGCGTTTAAAAAAAAAACACGCAGCTATATATGATAATTTACTTCATTCATATCAGCCGAATTGTGGCGACTATGGCAATATACAATAAAAAGCGGCCAAGTGCGTGTCGGACCACGCACAACGAAGGGTTCCGTGCCTATTAAAAAGGTCGTATCGTTACTGAAATCTTATCGCACTTACGTCCTTTTCTTTAAGGAAGGCAGGATTTTAGAAATATCTCAAAAACCTTTGAACCGATCTTGATAAAACAATTTTTGCTGAAAGAATTTAATAAGCCCTACGTCCATGATTTTTTGCATATTTTAAAAATACACGGTTCATAAATTAGAGGGGGGGGGGGGGACAATTTTAGTGACTTTCGGGGCGATTATCTCCGACTCACTTAATCAAAAAAATTGCTAAGAAACCTTATATTTAATTTGAAAGGCCTATCGATTAATGTGCCACACGTGGGCTCGCATAAAAAAAAATGTTTGACTTTCAGTTTTACGTATGGAGTGCACCCCGAAATTTTTTTTTTTTGTAATTTGATTACAAAACTATGTAGCGGCTAACAAAACACACCTATCCTCAAAATTTTAATCAAATACACCGTATAATTTTCGAGTAAAATGCCTGTGACATACGGACGGACAGACAGACATGACGAATCCATAAGGTTTTTTTCCATTTGGCTACGGAACCCTAAAAATGATATAGGCCTAAGTACCATAAATCATAAAAGCGTGTGGTCGGTGCACACCCTGCTTGACGATAGATAACCTGATCCGGCCGCCATTTTGATTTGAGTTTAGCTACTTGAAATTATTTGTTGCGGTTTTTAATCGACGCTCTATGTGTGTGTGGAGCTGTAGATGTGTTACTTTGGATCTTTGGCCCTGTGCGTAATATTCGAAACGAGCCGTAAGTCTGAGAAGTCATGCAGTGTTATTTGTATTTTTTATCTTTTATTATCTAACTACCTTTGACGATCATAGTAATAATTCCTATAGATTTACATTAATGTTATTTATTGCAATGTAATATTATGAGATAATTAATATCAATGTCAATAAAGACCGCCAATACAGGTATAGCGAAAAAACCTAAACAGGCCAGGAGAAATTAAATTGTATGTCAATGTTATTATATACTTTGCAAGGGAAAACCTTATTTCACTTAAAACCCGACGGCCTGCGGTGCGAATATGTCATATAACTTTTTTTACTAACAATGTTCATTTTATATTCCGTTTAATTTTTGTCGTGTTTTTTAAGTCACGAAAACACTTTTTTTACCTAGACACTAAAATGTTTTGCGTCATACAATAAAAATTATCAGTCATTATCACCCTGCTCACCTTTTTTTAATGTAGGTATAAATAATGGCCTGTGTGGTAATTTACGAACTCATCCTTAAAAAAAAACTATTTTATTAGTGTAGCTTAAATTTGTTTATTTTTGACCACGACTGTGGCAAATAAGCTGACGGCATTCTTCATGCTCAAGCAGACACCATAGCCTATGGTCGCTTGCGACTCCACAGGAAACGGAATCGCGTTGCCAACCCTCGATTGATGTGAGGATTCGTTGTATCGACAGCTAAAGACTCTGTTGTATAATATTAATTAATAAATTACTTGTATACTAGCTATTTTCGCACAGCTACTAGCATTAGGGTGCAAACATGGTTATAAATAATAATATATTCGCACTGGGGTAGCTTAGGTCAAACGTACGAGCTAGACCCGCAGCTGTGTCCTACGACCGTCATTCGAGACCTACGTCACGCAACCCCAAAACAGCATAACTGCCTGTTCATTTATAGCAGGAATTATCGTTTTGATACTTGAGCGCCTGTTCGAGCTAGCGGTGTTCTCAAGTAAAATGGCGTATGTACAGGTTAATTGGAACTGAAAACGATTTTTTGGTTTTGCAACGATGCTATTGGCACAGCTGGATATTTTCGTCTAAATGTTTTAATTGCTTTTGATCGATTTAAAAGAATGCGCAGTTCTGTTTCGTTGAAGTCTGAGTCAAACGCAAAATTTCAATTTATTTATCGAATTTAAAGTTTCGTAAGGCTGTACATATAAAATAATACTAATAATCACACGGTTTATAAGTATTATTTTTAATTAACTTATGCTGATTTTTCGGGGTTAATTTGATACCATTCTCATAAATTATAAAAGTAGATATTAAGTTTTATGTTGGATTGGATAGAAGAGGAATAAATGAAAACGGCAAAATTGTATGGACTAATCTGGATTTAAATCTTACTCTTATTTGATATTCCTCTTATAAGTAGTAATAATAAGTGGAGTCATATTATTCATTTGACCGAGTCAAATACAAGGGGGGTAAATATACGATCTGAGGCTGTCTTCATTACAGCCCGTGGTGCCTACAAAATTGTTGAGTACCTTGGCCAGGAAATGGGATTTTAGAGTAGCGGTATAATTGTGTTTTTATGGCCAGGGCCCTATTTCACCACCTTGACAATTGTCACCTGACAATGACAATTCCACGTACATTGCTGGGTCAATAAGCTGTCCAGCAACCAACTTAACCTGTCAACGCAGCCATGTAAAGCGAATTGTCATTGTCAGGCGACAAGTGTCGATTTGGTGAAATAGGGGCCAGGTGTGACATAAAGTTAATTTTTGAACGTTTAAGTGTCCCCAGCAGGGTTGACTGAAATCTACTCTCCATACAAACGTAATTTGGTTCTCATTTTAAATCGGCTTACTGAATAAACACGAAACTCTTTATACACTCCGCCATAAATAGGTCGAAAAAGTTTCTGCTGCTATCTTAAATATCTAATAATAGAAACATACTTTAAAAAATTAGGCGATCAGACTTAGTATAAAAAAAGTTCTCTTCACTTTTTTTTTTATTTCTACCATCGGAAACTATAGTCTCCGACCTAGATATGACGACTCCTATTGTGCATACAAAGTTTCAAGATATTCTAGCATGTCGTTTTAAAATGGGGATCAAAATACGTTTGTATGGAGAGTCAAGCGTGCTGGCGGCCCTTATATTTTTAATGTGACACCTGTATTTTTAATATTGCTCTTTTCCGTAATAAGTGGAATAAATCAAATGAATGAAGTAAATTCTTGATCGTTTAAGTTCCTTCTTAAATAACTTCTGTATGACTTTATTGGTTGATAATACTGACAGGATGTGTGTAAATTCGAAATGTGTCACATGTCTGCGCGTGCGTTACTTTTTATAAAGCAAACCGGATGATGACTAAAAAAACAATAATTAACTTCTGACCTATTTATTGATGGATAATTTTTATCATTTTGAGTCAATTTCATGACAATTTTTTTTACAATTGTGATCCAGCCGCTATACAGTTTATTGGTATGAATAATATTAAACTATTTAATCTTTTTTACGTGAGTATGTTACTGAACAACTGAGCTTAGCGAACGTAGTTCTCTGCTTGGGATAAAAGTATTTCGTATGTCTGTTTGTCCAGCTGTTTGCCGCTACAGGTCGTATTACTCAACCGATTCTCGTCAAATTTTGTGAGCAGATTCAATAGTTATTTATAGATTTTTTGTTGATTAAGATTTCCTAATAAAAAAATATAAAAAAAATAAGACAGACTCGCGAGTTCTACATCTCACAGAGCCACTAATTGTATGTATAATTTAAGTAGTTTTTTTTTAATAACGTCACTACCTATTACATGTACCTTTTGGCCACTGGAATGTTCTCAACATTTTACACCGCGTATTGCGTGAATAGTAGCAAAGCAAACAACCTTTACTTTTGTATAGCATAATTCTTATTAAGTATGCACATGCCTTTTCTATCTATACACACATAATAAATACTGTGTTCTTAAGGCACAAAACAAATAAAAACAAAACACGCGCAAAACAAAACGCAACCGAAATTGAGGTCGCGTCCCGTAAGTCGGTTTTTATTTTCGCTCTTAATTTCGTCTGGAGGCCATGGCCATTGTCCGATGCGGTTGGCAGATGTTTTTGGCATAAATTGAGTTAAGAAGTCTTTGTTGATTCATTAATGCTTGCAGATGTACCCGAAAAGCACATTTACATATAGTCTGCTTTAATTTGGGTACAAAGAGCGCAGCAATACGTGACACTTCCTGATTTCTTTAGATAGATATGTGTCAATTTGCGCCCACGAATTTTGTATGCGGTAGAAGAAGCTTTGGTGATGCTCTAGAGAACAGAACTAGTTTTGGTTGCTGTTAGCATTCAAAAAGAAAAAAATTGAGCTAGTGCAACGTTGTCATACAAAGTCTTTAATCGCTTCATTTGTTTTCTGTTATATTATCAACAGAAACAGAATTTGGTGGATCCCATTGAGTATAGAAAGCAAACTACGTTTGCATGGAGTTGACTTGAGTCAACCGTGCTGGTTACTCTAGGGTTTTGTATCTTCAGGGACAAACGTATTTTTTTTTTGTTAAACAAAGGGCCTTTTCTGTACGTAAACACTATTGTTTATTCTGTAAACAGCGTTAATTTAAGATACGTTCCGTTTTGCACATATAAATGTGGACTTTGCCTATCGTGTCAGTTGCGGCGCGTCGTCAGGGAAGATGGCGGCGTAACATTGACCGTCCGCAATTAGAATTGATAACGGTATGAATATAATTGTATGCTCGTAGTTTGTTGTTGGGTTCAATTGATTCCCAATTGGAATATAGCAGCTTTTCGAATTGGAGTTGTAAATACCGTAAATGCGGGTTACATTGGCCCTGTAGGGTAACTTTGGTTGTCGGAATTTACTCTGTCCGCTACTTTTTTATGCGTTTAAACCGGGTCAAGTCATCTTTTGTCTGATATTGCTATATGAGGTTCCGTGTGGGCCAAAGTAACCCTCCATTGCTCAAAGTAAAGCACTTATGGCATGTTGTTTTTTTTTAATAATCTGCAACTTATAACGCTTCTTATTAAGGGATGGTCTGATCGGCATGTTTTGATACTTTTTACGTGTTACAAGTTCGTGGTTTTTAAAACGTATGAAAGTTGAAATTTTCAGTGATATTTCACTACTATACATTTTTACATTATGCTATAGTTAGTGGTGACGATTTTTTGCCTTGTTTTTGTGACAGCCCGCGATGGCGTAGGTAGGTACCTACATAGAATAGAATATAATATAAGAGTAGTAGGTATATTGCCGCACAACATACCAGATACAGAAACAGAACATAAAAAAACTAAATCTAGTATATCATTTCATTTCATTTTCTTTATTGGGGAAAAAAACAGAGATAGTAATATACAGATTTACAAAGGAAAAGAAGTTATACATAGATATTTAAGATCTATTCCCTAAGGCATCTGTGCCCCAATAGAAGATACATATGGTTAAGTATGTGACATCTTGACATAATGAAAGCCCTTTTACCTACATGAAATAATGCACTTTGAGGTAACATGGCCTGGACAAAGCCACAATTCACTAAATGGTCTACATTTCACATGTCCTACAATTGTGCAACTGCACCGAGGCTTAATTCGATAAGATGATAGCTAACCCTAGCTTCCAGGAAAAATATAATAATTGAAATAAGAAATCCAATACTCTGATGACCTACCTTTAGTATTCCAACTAGCATCCTCGGAGTATTTAATTTAGACAGCAAAAATAATACAAAAAAAAAAATGTTTACGTTTCCTCTTGTTTATGTAAATTTAAACTAGTGTTTGCCTGTTGTATTCGTCTACGTAAAGCAATTTTCATTCCTATAACTTCTACCTAGGATGTATAAGTCCTATTTCATGTAAGTATGTCCTTCTTCGGGACTCAAAATGTTAGGTACTACCAAAATTAATCAAAATCAATTCAACGGATTTTACGAATGCATTTTCTTATAATGAGTAGGAATGATTATTTTGTGAGCAAAATATTGAAAAAACACAAAATAATAGCTACTGAAACGTTTTTACTTTAGTTTATACTCATTTCAAATAATAATTAGGATTTGAAGTAATGTGAAACTGAACGGGTTTTAATCCAACAATCAGCGTCTGGTGACGTCACTTCTGTCAAAAGTCAAAACTTAGGCAAATCTATGATATCCAGGGACGAACCACGGACAAACAAATATGGCGAGTGACACACATGCGTGACGTCACAGGAACTGCAGGTCCTTTTAGGCGCGAAAGTTCTTCGGGACTCAAAATGTTAGGTACTACCAAAATTAATCAAAATCAATTCAACGGATTTTACGAATGCATTTTCTTATAATGAGTAGGAATGATTATTTTGTGAGCAAAATATTGAAAAAACACAAAATAATAGCTACTGAAACGTTTTTACTTTAGTTTATACTCATTTCAAATAATAATTAGGATTTGAAGTAATGTGAAACTGAACGGGTTTTAATCCAACAATCAGCGTCTGGTGACGTCACTTCTGTCAAAAGTCAAAACTTAGGCAAATCTATGATATCCAGGGACGAACCACGGACAAACAAATATGGCGAGTGACACACATGCGTGACGTCACAGGAACTGCAGGTCCTTTTAGGCGCGAAAGTTTAAATTGTCAATCTGTAACAGGATTTTTTTACTATAAATTATACTACCTATTGTATTTTTTTAATACTTTCGCTAGGTATTTCTACATTCGATTCTTTTAAATGAAAGCATAAATAAAAATATTGCATCTTCTCTATTGAGTTTGTTAAACATGACAAAATATGCAGACCTATTCTTATATACACGATTTCACGTTTTTTAAGTACCTGACGAACCTTGAAAACTATAAGGATATTGAACGAAATACGAAACAGCAAAATACACTTAAATGATAAAACACACTAACAATAAAATAATACCAATGAATCTAATAAATAAACGAGCATAAAACGGATCTAAAATAGACATTGCGAACTAAACGCGGTGCAAATAAGACAACCTTCAAAGCTAGTTCAATTCCAAGATGGCCGCCGCGCAGTTGTAGGTTATGTAGTAACATTGACAGTCTGCGCTTGAGTTGAAGCGAGCCTTGGCCGAGCGACCAAGGACTCAAGCGTTCTAAATTTGAATTCAAATTGGAATTTAACCGTTTTTTCGAATTGCAGCTGTAATAAATGCCCTTTTTTCTTTTCTAGGTGATTTATTGCGTTTACAAATCAAGGAATATCTGTTATATCTCAATTGCTTCCAAAATATTACAAGAAATAAATAAATATGAAGTGAGGGAGAGATAGTTTTAAATACTACTTACCGATTTATTCATGTAAAGTATCCAGTTTGCTGTATAATTTGTTTGAAACAAAAACTGACCGACACGTCAAATTATACTTATGTATTCACAAGTGATACGTTTACTGTGATTTAAATTTATATCTAAGTGAAAAAATATGAAATGAGTTATTGCCTGGTATGAATGATGCATTTGATCTCTTTTGCCTATTATGCTAAAGATTTACAGTCAGTTTGTGATTTCAATCTCCGCATTATACTCAATATGCTGCTGGTATTGATACTATTTAGTTTGTCTATTAAGAAATAACCATTACTGGCTTTCTGAAAGTTATATAATCATGTTTAATGTAACATATTTTTTTCATATCACAATTAACCATACATAACAACATTTTATGGTTAACTGGTAGACAATTACTAAAAGTGTCAAGCACGCCACTTTTTATAAAGTATTGTAGGAAAGGAGTTAATAAACATCAAATATTTTCATTACAACACTTAAAAAAGCTCTGTTTAAATGTGTCTTATCTCATTCTACCAATTCAAAGTGTTATTAAAAGAAAACTCCTAAAATCTTAAAATAGGTTCTACAGTCGTTTATGAATAGCTCTAAATACTAGTTCGGTCAATAGGTTACGGCACGCTAGATTCCAAGATGGCGGGCGCTAGCAGGTTGTGTGTAACATTGACAGCTGCGCCGGAGTTGCGTAAGGCGCCTTGGCCGCGGGACCAAGGACTTTGACACTGTAGGGCTCGTCTATGGCTGTGCGAGAGGGACGGATGCGTTTGTGATAAATGTCATTGAGCTTGAAGAAGTAACATCGTATTTATTTCTTTAGCCATTTTATTCCGCTCTACTATTATTTATCGATTAAATTTTCTGAAAGGTAGTTAAGTTTTATTTAAGTATAACTAGTGGAATTAAACACTGACAACTAATTTGCAGTTTCCTGTTAGATATGTGTTGAGTTTGCAACTAGTGTAACATATTAATATCAAAATGTGTACCATACTTTACTCTTGCTTAGATATTCTGCTTGATTTCCGTTATTTTAAAAATAAGGTAGGTAGTGTATGCCGATTACATCGCATTAAAATGATATAACAAAGTTTTATTTTAATAGCACATTTTATACTCTCTTAAGGTTACGGTAAAAATAAAATGGTACTTTCTGTATTTTTGTTAAAATAATTATCTATATCTCATTGTATTATTAATAAAATAGACGTTAAAAAGAAAACGATCATAGCTACCATTATGCTTACTACCTACCCATGCTTTACCTTTGTATCGTTACTCATATTTATCCGAATAAATAAACAAAGTAAAGTACTTATATAACAAGCGATTAATCGTCATCTAAGCCTTATTAATTAATAAAGCTTAATCTGCAGCTTTACCCCCAAGTAACTAAAGCACAATAATATAATAAGTTATTTTTCCCAAGTGCATTTCGTATCGCTTCCTGGCTCGCTGACCCGTTTGCTAAATGCATTGTTATTTTTCCAATCGACTTTATTTTTTTGCATAATTGGGTTCAAATAATGAGGTTAAAAGATATTTTTGACACGGTTTCATTTCATACAGGAAATTGGTACATGTACTGATGATAAAATATAACTTAGACTTCAAAAAGTTATAAAACTCCAAAAAATGTGTTTTATAAACGGCTGTATATTCGCAGATAATTAGTTAAAATAATGAAGATATCGGAATTGTATTAAAACAAACTACACTGGTAATTATAGAATATCAAGATATTCCGATAATTAGTAAGTAGTTAAATTATGAATAAAACCTCATGAAAACATAATAACTATGATAAGTACTACTGTACTATAACTTAGACTAAGATAACGTATATTTACTGTAAATAAATAGAATCGGTAGCAACAAGACCTTAAAAAGTTCCGTCGGCAATGTTTTAGCCTAGGCGCGGCAACGTCGCTCAGATTGCGACTAATTTAGACATTATTAAGGAAAAAAACAACCTAAAAATACGACTTTTTCTTTATTTAACATGTTTGGGTCGGTTTTGCTAAGTGTGCATAACTTACAAGTGGCTTAAAATGTTTTTTTTTTCATTAATCTATCACGTTTTTTGACTACGGATATGAATGTGAAAACAGACCTACTCGCTAAATGAAACGTTGCTAGTAGAAAATAGCGATGCGAAACTCAAAACTCGTTTTCTATTCCGTCATTGGCCTTCGATCAAAATATAGGTTGTAATTCACACACATAAACAAGTTCACACAGGCGCGCTAAAACTGAATAGTTATTGAAAAAGAGTGGGACAGATAAACGATAACGACTATTGGTGGGGCGAGTGGTGGGGATTCGTAAGAAAAACACAAAAAAATGTGCGTGAACGTGAACCCTACGCACATACGTCACACGCACACATGGACACGGCTAAGTCAAGGAGAACGTAAGATTAAGGGCACATAATTATTGACTTTGAGTCAACTTCTTTGGACACGAACTACGGAAGCGGTTTCTATTCCAAATTCAAAGTCAATTCCAAAAACTTAACATTTAATTCGAACCCAAGCGCGCGTTTGAATTTCGAATCCGCTCCAATTTCAAAAGTTTACTTACATACGTCAGAGGTGGCCTGCTCTTCTTCGGTCCAGTTTGACACTTCGGTGGTAATTTTGTAAAAAAAAGAAAAAAATCCAATCTCGAATTTTCACCTTGTCATGAACACCATCAACCGTACTTAACGGCGACACTGTCACTTAACATACACATCACGGCAGTCACAAAATACTATACTAAAGGGTCCTAAGATTCCGTTTGATATGTCACTTTTTAACTTGAAACACTAAAAGCCGAAAAATATTTCTCTCGAATGATATGGTAAGTTTTTAGGAAAATATAGTCTTGTTTTTTTTAAATATTTTTTTTTTGTTTTGGGGTGTTTTTTAGCGTCGTTTGTGGGTGGGATGCGACTCTCCGCCGGTTGTGCATAGACGACACTGCACCGAGCGCCCGCTGGCTCCGCGTGCGTACTTAGCCATTACCTTGTATTTACTGCGGGCGCGCTATACGGGTGCACGCCTTGATACTTGCAGTGACGGAGGAGTTGGAAAAATGCGAAAAAAATATGTTTTCTTTTCACCGGAAATTATTATCAATACATAAAAATATGACAAATTACGCCGCATTTCACAATTGTAGTTAAACTTGCATAATAAATGACTGAGACGTCGGTTAGTAAAATAAAGAGACAAAAATCATTTGCATTACAATAGACCAAATGTATTTAGATGAGCACATTTATGTTACATAACTATAATTTAAATGTAATTTTTGTAATAATCCATTCTGCAAGGTAATAAATTTTATATCGTCAAATAACGACAGACGTTGCTACAACCCTTACATACCTATGTATTATGTTTCTAAATTATTCTACAAGAAAAATACGTTTTACCATAAAGGTGCGAATCACGAAACTTACCAAACTTAACCACAAAACACATTTTATAAAGTAATAAAAAATATGAAAAATTAATCATACCAATTAAACTGGGTTGCATTTTCAATTTATTTCTTCACACTTTTAAAACACAATAAACTTTAAAGTCTTCTTTTGAAACAGCACTATATTTAGATTCCTCTAATCATTGCTGTTAAAATTGTCCTCTTATTTCACTTTTCTCGATACATTATATCAACTGACGTTAAGAATGATAAAATAAATCCTGAAAGTGTATCTCTAAGTCTAGTCTAAGACGCGAACGCTGCGCTCAAGACTGCTGTAGCGCGCTACACTGCACACAGACTGCATTTCGCTCACGTCCAAACATCTCTGTGTGCGTGCCCGCGATCATACGAAACCTCGTGCATTTCAGTTCTACTTACTTATCAAACCTTTTCTATTCGTCATATTTTCCAGTTAAAGACTAAAAAACGTCTTTACTTCAAAACTCGCGGACAAGCGTTCGATTTTCAAATTTTAAATCGAAAATAGAACATAATTACGTTGGTATTGGTGTGTTGGTATTGCCTGTGTTTGTGTGCGCTTTTTTATCGTTTTTTTCTCGGCGTGTGGGTGCGTTCGATTGTGTACTCTGCGTGCTTGTGTGAGTGTGAACTGCATGGGGATGCGCTCATGTGTTGAGTTCTTGTAAGAAAATGGTTGTTAAAAATTTTACCCGCGAAACATAGATGGCGTTGCGTCGGAGATTCGAACGGTTTCATTCTGGTAGTGTTTTAAAATAGGGCTGACACAACGGAGGCATTGGCGCACTAGTGCAAAAAATGCACGTATTTAATTTTTCAGTTAATTTGGTACATTGAAGCAAACTTGGTTAGCTCTTCATTGGGATGTAATATTATTTATTCAACTATAATTCCTTAAACTTTTTTGATTCCTACATTTACTCTAAACTTTTTTCTTCCCGTTTTAAAGGATATGAAACGTCGGTATCGGAATTCAATTTTCTAAAACTCAAAAGACAGTCATTATTTACTATGTCAAGTTACATTGTGTGTCATTAGTGATTCATACTTATTATTAATTCTTTTAGTGTACTTCCTTAGTTCGATAAGGTCACAAAAGGCTAGGAACAACGAATGGATAATGCCGGTTTGGTGACTAATTATGAGTTAGATTAGTTTGCATGATAAGGTAACGGGCCATAAGTTCGTGCTAGTACGTCATTTCGTTAGTTTTGTTTCTGAGGCTTATAATAAGCAACTGAAATATTTTTTATTTAATTTATACATTTGTAAAAAAACTTTATCATTAAACCTTTCCAAAAAATCAAATTCAACAATTTTAACGACTAAACTAATAGCAACACAACGGTCGAAAACTGTCAGTCGGCCGAAAACAGCTGTACGGTGTGCGCGAACTGCTTGTTGACGTAAGGTGCTCGCTCCGACTTCTTAAGGGAATTGAAAGAGAAAGGGAAGTCCATTTGAAAAAAAACTTTTAACAGTGCTTTGTCTAGTTCCTTAACAATGGATTTAATAAGAAATAAGTGTATATTTTGGTATAGGTGTCCCTTAAAATTGCAATAAATGGACTCACGAACTAACGGTCATTATATTTTTCGTCTGGGTCCTATTTCGTGTTACTACCGAATCAAGGGCTTTCTTTATACATCCTTGTATCTTTTGTATTTAAATGATACTTAAGAAATTGTAAATGTTAATTTAAAAAACAGATATTGTATTTAATGACGTTTTCATTGACCTAAATTCGGTATATGTTTTATTCACTTGAATTCTCGTAAAACGAGGTTGAACGTGACCTAAATTTACAATTTGAAGGTGAATTCGCATATTTACGTGCAGCATAATTTTGTTTATTGCTCGATTCCTGTAATGTATTTTTATGTTTATTTATTACATATAGGATACTTAATGGTTATTGAACATAATTTAAAGGTGATCTACATTATTGATTGCGGGAATATCCAAGAAATAGTAACACGAAACAAGGGACTACTACTTTTAATACTTTTCCCCAAGTTCGTGACAGAGAAATCTATAGTGGTAGGACTGGTAGGCAAACACACAGATCAAATGTGTACCCTCGTCTGTTATTTGATATTCTTCTTGAAGAGGTAACATGTGCATTGATATAATGCAATAGTGTTGCCTGGGTAAATCCCGGGAACCTATTATTTTTGCGGGATTATTATTATTAAATGAAAGTTTACTTTGTACCCTATTAAACAGTATAGAATTGCTCTTTCAAAAGTGTGTCGTGTGTCCCATACAACATTGTCTAGATTTTAATCTTAGGTTACCTAATCAATCGTAGAAATAGATAATCAATACATACTTATATCTAACTATACGTTTAAGGAATATTGACGAAAATGATTGAAGATATTTATTATTTTTAAGATTTGATATCCCGGGACTTGCTATTCCCGGGACTTTCTTTATTTTTAAGGGTTTTTTTTAAAGAAGCGAAAGGTATCTTTATACCCTATTAAACAGAATATCGTTTACAGATACCTACATGTCACGTCCAAAAGGTTTTGCCTAGATATTTATCTTATGTTAAACAGTTTTGGTTAATATACTCGTAGATAGGTAACCTATGTGAGACACATTTTTGAAAAGGTGACCCTGTACTAATGGATAAGTTATTTAACCTTACATTTCATAAAAAAATCCTGGAAAAAGAAAAAATGTCCCGGGATTTTAAATACCGAGTTTTATCCAGACCCCCTATTGGATTTTTCCAATAATCATGTTAATTACCTCGTCAATAATCTTGTTCAATATCAAATAACAAATGAGGGACAAACAAAACGTTTCTCTTACTACCTGGCACTCGAAAACTTTATGCCGAAACAGGGGCCAAGAACTCACAAACTTAGGAGCAGAGCCAAATTTTATCACGAAATGGGGTTCAAATACGAGGTCTACAAATAAATTATAAAAAAATAGTTATTGAAACTAAAACTATATAATTCTTGCATTACATAATAGGCAAGATATCAATGTTCATCACACAAAAAAATTCAAACCGATGTCATGTTCTGTATTGTCTTAAAAAAAATACTAATTCGTAAGAGGCTTAACATGCCGAAACAGTGGACGTTTACCTTATTTAAGTCACGTGGACTTTATCCAATTATATCGTAACAAAGACACGGTTCATTGTGTGGTGCAGGTTCGATTCTCTGTTCAGTTATTAAAAATGACTCTCAGGTTTTGATGTGTTGATGTTTTTACAAGCTTTTATTTAACTTGCCCTGTTAGTATTTATGTATGTATGGGACAAATCTTGCAAGTTAAATTTGACCCACTTCCCGGTGACCGATTGAGCTGAAATTTTGGGTATAAGTATAGTTTGGATGACAATTCAATAGTATGGTACCATCGAGCTGATCTGATGATGGAGACAGAAGGTGGCCATGGGAATTCAGTACTTAACCGACGTAACCACGTTGAGTTTGGGCTCGTTAGAATCGTCTCAATGAGTAGTTGATGATGGTATACAGAAAATTACAGTCGGCAATAAAAGCTTGTACCAAAAATGAAATTTTTGGTAGAAACTTATTTATATCTAAATGTACCTACTTTTGTCGGTCATTGTGGCACTCCTTAGAGGAGGCTTATGTCCAGCGATGGACTTCTTTTGGGTGATATGATGATGTTGATTTTTTTAAATCACGATGGCAAACATTACACGGCCCGCTTGATGGTAAGCGAACATCGTAGCCTATAGACGCTTGTTGTACGAACTTAATCGTAAGGCCGCATTTCTGGCATTGTTATGGTTTAATCCTACTATCCTACTAATAATATGAATGCGAAAGTTTGAATGCTTGTTACTCAACCGATTTGGACGAAATTTTGCACGAATATACTTTATAGCCTGGATTAAAATACAGGATAGTTTTTATCCCGGGTCCACGCAGACGAAGTCGCGGGCGGAGGCTTGTAAATTATATATTTTAGCTAGTACCACTGTACTTTGGTCGAGTAAACTCGAACTCTCCCAAATCTTTGACCGTGTAAATTGGTATAGGTTTGGTAGAGTTCGAGATAGAGCCAGTAAACTAAAGAAAGGGAGAGGGGTAGGGGGAGGGGGGTTAACGTCATGGCAGCGACATATTTGTAGGTATAAGTAAGTACTCTACGCGGAGAGTGTTATATGACACTATGACCGTTTAAGCCAAGTTGGTAGGTACCTATCCACGATGATACTTAATTCGTGATCAGGAGTCGAAAAATAATGATAAGCAGCCAAAACGGATTTCAATGGATGAGGTCTCATGTAATTAAATCACTGTTTAGTTAATTAAATTTAATGATAATGTTAACACTAATATCCACTGAATGTTTGGTCACCCTACATTTCTTGAAGTTAAGTAGAGACACCAAACACGCATATGTCAAAATTTCGCAAACTACCGTTGGGGTGACAATGATTTTTAATTATAAAGTGATTCCTTATTCAGTTTTTTTTCAGAAAAAAAAGAACATCTGTTTTAGGTAACTTAAGAGTTGACGTTTTATTGATTTGAGGATTCGTTGTGTATTGAATGGCAGTATTTTGCGACTAAAATAGACTAAACTGACATTTACTCCTTATTCCGTTTGCTTACTCAAACGAGACGTTACAATGACGTAGGCAATAATTAATTAGTAAGGGGCGTTTTAACGCTGAGTATGAATGTCTGACTTTGATTGTCATTACTGACCTTTGACCTCTATTATAATCATTATCGTTGTCATATTGACATTTGAGCCTCGTAAAAAGCTTGATCGATTGGCATCGTGAAAAAATTACAATTTAGAACCAGAACCAGGAGACTATTTGACTTGATGTATTGAATTGAGATCGTTTTGATATTTTTTCTTATACTATTGTAACAAAAATCAAGTTTCTATCAATTCAACTCAATGTTTTAAATACATACCAGTATGTATTTAAAACATAGAGTTGAATTGATGACGGCACGATGTATGTGAAATGACTGGTAGCTACTAAATTTAATTTATATATTGGGATTGAATCAGCGAACGAGAAATGGCCCCACAAGCGTGAAGTGGTAACAGACAGACGGACAGACAGACAGACAGACACACTTTCGCATTTATAATATTAGTATGGATTAGTATATTAGTATATTAGTATTAGTATATTAGTATTAGTATTATATTAGTATACTAGCTTCTGCCCGCGACTCCGTCCGCGTGGAACTCGTTTATATCGCAGCTCCATACAAACTTTCACCCTCGATTTCACCCTCTTAGGGAATGATTTCCGGAATACAAACTATCCTATGTCCTTCCCCGGGATTCAAGCTATCTACGTACCAAATTTCATCTCAATCGGTTCAGCGGTTTAAGCGTGAAGAGGTAACAGACAGACTGACACACTTTCGCATTTATAATATTAGTATGGATATAAGGAGCGCGCATTCTATGGTTTTTTTCGTTCGCTGGATGGAACAAACGTTAAAGTCCATACAAACTCTGAGCAAACGATTAAATAGACTCCGGCGGAGTCTATTCAACCTGCCACCGTTGGTTCATAATCGAGTAAAGCGCTGTACATGTCACGTGTCACGGCTGATGACATGCTGCAGTATATTCACCAGAAGACTGGCTACTGGCTAGGGTGTTCCAGCTGCGTTCGCGCCACTACGTGCACTTCAGCTCGTTTGTGGTGCGCGTGCCGCGGCCGCTGCAGGAGACCATCGCGTGTGCTGACTTCTGACTAAAGCCCGCTCCACACTATGGGCCATCGTGGCCCATCATACAGGACGCGATTATGCGGTAGAACGAGACGTAAATATGTCTTACTCCCTTTAACGCATAGTTGCGTCCTGTATAATGCGCCATGATGGCCCATAGTGTGGAGCGGGCTTGAAGGGTGTCGTTTCAGCGGTTCCGGGGTAACCTACCGTCTACACCTGACTTGTCGACGCAACCGAGCCACACTGTTTCGTCGCCTAAATAACAATTAGTGTTTACATTTTTTAAGATATTTGGACTATGGGACTTGGGTGCCTGAAATAAATGGTTATTATTATTTCTTATGAGCCACCTTTCACTGTGTCCTTTATGTCACTCGTGGTTTTAGTTGTATATCTGCTCTATAGTACTTAGATCCTTAATCCATACTAATATCCATATCCATCCATACTAATATTATAAATGCGAAAGCGTGTCTGTCTGTCTTTATGTCTGTTACCTCTTCACGCTTACACCGCTGAACCGATTGCGATGAAATTTGTTTGGAGATAGTTTGAGTCCCGGGGAAGGACATAGGATAGTTTTTATCCCCGAAATCATTCGCTAAGGGGGTGAAATGGGGGGTGAAAGTTTGAATGGAGCTGCGATATGAAAGAGTTCCACGCGGACGGAGTCGCGGGCAGAAGCTAGTTTTAAATAATTAACTGTAAAAATTTGCATTCAGAGCTTAATTTTTTGAGTGATTAAAAAAAAAAACCAACAACTATTTCTTGTTGATAAACTGCCCCAATAGATAGGAGACAATATGACAGAGCTTCTTAGAAATCTTCTAGCAAGAGTCCATAAAAAGGAGTTAAATATGACAACAAACTCGTAAATGTGGCGGATTAAACCTGAAAAAAGAAAGTTGTACACAGTAACCCAGGAGAAATATACTTAACAATAACGAAAAATAAATATTCACTCAAATACTATTTTTTTAAGGAAAATATTGTGTTTATTTATTTATAAGCGTTAATAAATTAAGGATACAATATATACGTACACTTAACTTGGCAAGAACCACGTTCCCAGCATTTCCGCATTTTTACCACAGACATAGATACACTAGAAACGACAAGAACGCGTCCAGTCCTCTGCCATTAGCACCATCAAGTTTGAGAACGGAGACTCAACTGGCCACTCATATTTTCTAAAAGCGTAGCAGTTAAATTGCGTAACTTTAGAAGTCGGCGGCAGGTGTTGCCATTTATAATTTTTGTTTCGTTTTGTTTATTACAAAAATCTTATTTTTTTTGTCGTCATTCGTACTTAAGTAGTATTAAGGCTTCCCCATGGAAGACCAGCGCCAAGGCTTGCGGGGCATCATGCTGAGTGGGTCTCTTTTAACGTCGTTGTTTTGTTCACTTCTGAATTCAATTGTAAGGCGTAGATGTTTATAAATGTATTCTCTTTCTTTCTAATTGAGAAAGAGAGCTAGAAAACATGAGGGAGAATGGGGTTTTGACATGGCAAGCTCAAGTGGCTATCCAATGAGTGGCCAATAAGGTTGAAATCACATGTCAGATATTCTGACACGGTTCGCGTGCTCAGGGAGAGCTTGTCATATTTTATAATATTCGCTCGCATAATTGTCAAAACCTTTGACAACTCTTGAATTTGACAATATGCGCTACGCGCCCTAAACCTGCCAATACCTTCGATATTCGATATTTGCCATAAAAGGGATTTTCTCTGAAACCTTAACATGTTCAGGACAAATTACATATACTTTGTATAAAACCCTGTAAGTTCGGTCAAGTCAATATAAAAATGCTGAAAACTGAACAGTACTATGTAAGAAAAATTTATGAGGGCAAACGATGATTATGGCAAACGTTGCTTTTATGGCAAATGAAAGTATAGATTTCATTAGTAACCCCCCGAACCTGACGTGTGCGGGGCCTAAGCCACTTAAATTCCCTGCCTCTTCCCGCTAACTTAGATCTTGAGTAAAAAATGTCACCGCTCGAGATAAAGGCTGCGATTACACAATTAGCTCATAACTGGCCAATTACACTTAAATACTTACCACCAGAGCTAGGAAACAATCTTTCTTAAGATACCGTACTGGCCGTGGACATTTTCCTTGAGCTATACGAAATCTACGGTAGCCTAGCGGTTCAGGGCATGCGGCTGTCAAGCGGCGGTCGTGGGTCAAATCGGATCGAATCCCGGCTCGTACCAATGAGTTTTTACCGTTAGCTTTTCAGTGAAGGAAAACATAGTGAGCAAACCGGTCTAACCCCAAGGAGGTCTAGTTTTCCCTCTGGGTTGGAAGGTCAGATGGCAGTCGCTTTCGTAAAACGAGTGCCTACGCCAAATCTTGGGATAAGCTATCAAAGCCCACCCCGGGCTCTTTTAGGGCACAGCTGGGAATAACGCCAGGAGGATGATGATATACGAAATCAATTTTTCGTATTCATAAACGTTCAACAAACCTATTTTAGCTAAAATGCCGTTAACATTCGTTTTCGGTACTTTGACATTTGTGTTCGTAATAATAGCACAAAACACATTTTATTTATCAGAGGCTTTTTAAGTTTTATGAATAAGGAGCTCTCTAATATCTTTTCTCATACATTTTTAGGGTTCCGTCCTCAACAAGGAATCCATATAGTTTCGCCATGTCCGTCAGTCCGTCTGCGGCTTAGCTCTGTAACCCTTACTACTTGAAAACTGTAATTCGGCATGAGTATGTTATAAATAAATCACGCCGAAAAAACAGTACAATGAAATCTTGAAAAAAAAATGTGTTACCACATGACTCGAACAAAGATTAGGCTTTAAAGCCCTAATTTTTGTTCGAGTCATGAACAGAAACCCAACCAAATTATTAATGACCCCAGGAGAAGCCACGGAATAGAATATAGCTTATGTCCATCCTAAAGGTATGGTCCTGGTAAAATAAGTTTTTAATTATTTATTTATTTATTTAATTATGAAACAAACGGTCATAAAAAAAATATTAAAACAATTTCTTCTCTTAATCTAGACCATCCATTTTTATTAAACATATCTGCACGAAAAAGTACCTATCCTGGATCAGGTTAAGCTGATTAGTAAGAGGTAACACAGAATTTTTAGAAACAGTTTCACAGTAAACTTAGTGAACGGAAACATGTTCTACGTATTTAACAACTTTTTGATTAATTATTACTTATGAGAAGTTCTGGAGAATTACCTTGTACCTAATATACAAACATAAAATATGCAAGGTTACATTTCATGTTCATTACGTTTTATTCTTAATAATATAGACAGTAAATCTTAAACGCCCAGTAACAAGAATAACCCTGCCAATATCGTTTACGTTTTTACCTCATAATTCGGACGGTGTTTGGCGATGGCAGCCATGACAGCCGATGACAGCGATGACACTGCGCGAGACACGAGCCGAATAATGACACGCGGCGGGGGCCATATTGTTTTTGTTGTTTTTTTTATTAGCTCTTTTTGTGGCAATTTTATAATGTAAGCCCGCGCCGAGGAATTTATTACGACATTATTGAAATTATGTCATTTTTCAAAGGCCGTCTGATCTAGGAAACAAAATGATCAATTTTCTGGCCTAGTAGCATAATGCGTTTTATCGTTATGTTTTACGTGACGTTTCAGTACATTTTCAGCGTAAAGCTTGACGGTAAAACCCATCGTGCTAGCCTGGAGTACTTCGACTATTGCCAAATGCCAAAACACCATTGCTTATGTTCTCTAGAAAAAATAAAATCGATCCTCAATTTCTTCTTTTACATTCCTAATCAGGTAAAAATTACGTAGCGTATCTACAATCGTAGAAGCAAATATAAATAAAACTTCATAAAGGACGTGGGAGGAAGAAAATTCAGAGAGTTTTTCTTAATACTAGGAATAGATTAAGAAAAACTCTCTAAATTTTCTTAAAAAAAACCTAAAACCTAAATTTAAGTGTATATTTAAAAATAGTAAAATGGCAGAAGCTTACAATCTACAGTTTTAGAAAAAATCTGCTCAGGATTGAGCACAATAGTAAAGATTTACGGGAAAAAAAAATGCTCCTTCACTATTTTGAAATATTTATACCATTTACCAAAGCCATTGCCAAAAAACGTTAGATCTCGTTCGTTTCCTCGTGCGAAGAAGACTCATGTCAGTAAACATGTAAGATGGAATGTGGAATTTTGTATGGGATTGTGATCACGACTTCTGTCTGGGCGAAGTCATGGGCACAACTAGTTTAAATAAACGAGCGAGCGAAGCTAAAGAAGTTCTCCGATTCAGAGCTGTTATTCGCTAAGCGCTAAAACGGCTCACCCCGCCGGTCACCCGTCATGAAACTAGACCTCTAACGACGCTTAGTTACTACGCATCGCGGTGTCAAGATATATTTGTGGGTGAGCGTTGAGGTGAGCTTAAAACAAGTTACAGAATAGGGGGGCAGGTTGGGAAAAAAATATTTAATATGACGGCGTCTGTGTGTATTCTCTACGGGTCGCATTTCTCAGCCGATTCTAGTGAAATTTTGTGAGCCGGTTCAAAAATTAAGTTTAAAGATTTTTCCATCTGAAGTTTTTCCGAAATGAGATAAATATATATTTTTGAACAAAACACAGGCTTGCGAGTTCTACAGCTCACGCAGGTAGCCACTAAGTAACTTGTTATCGGTTAATAGCATAATAAAAGTATCCGTAACAGAACGAAACACACATCGTTTACAACTTCACAGAACTCTTGACAGGCGCAACTTTGCACAGATGACGGAAAACCTGAAGCAATTATGTTTGTAAACCGTATAACACTTACTCGAAATAGCCAACGTAATGGGGTCATTTTAAAATACGAATGTGGTAAATTTCCGATCAATTGGATTTTTAGCGTCAATATAAGATTTTTTCAAAAGCTTATTACTTATTGCCTAAACTACATCAAGACAAAATGAATTCATTTTTGGATATATGTACATATTTTGATTAAGTAGTGGTGATTTTTAATTTGTGATCAAGAATTGCTTACAATTTTGTAGATGTCACAGGGTCATCATCTAATATTTCCTAAATGTAATTTTGTAATATTGAAAAAATATCGCGATTTGAGAAGGATCCTACTCGTATAGAAATAACCCCTGTGTGGTGTCGGGGTTAGAATAGCACCACCCCCTTTTTTTCCTGTGGATGTCGTAAGAGTCGACTAAGGGAACAGGGTTGAAGTGTGTTGTGGGCGATGGGCTAGCAACCTGTCACTGCGATATCACATTTTGTTGATCTTTTATACCCACATTTATGCTAAAAGTGGTACTGGAACAACGAGTTTCATGTGCTCTGCCTACCCCTTTTAGGGATAAAGGCGTGAATGTATGTATGTATGTATGTATAGAAATAAATTAAAATGCGAAAGTAACTCTGTCTATCTGACCTTCTCACGCTTAAACCGATGAAATGATTGAGACGAAATTTGGTATGGAGTTTGAATCCTGGGGAAGGACATATGATAGTTTTTCTCTCGGAAATCAACCCCTAACGGGGTGAAATAGGGGGCGAAAGTTGTATGGAGCTAGGTCATATAGACGAGTTTACACGCGGCCGGAGTCGTTCGCAGAAGCTAGTACCGGTAGGTATATATCCCTGGTATAAATGTCACGCCCACGTCATAAAATGAAGGAATTCGGCAATATACTTTGAAAATAATCTCAAGATTCTTCAGAAATCTGGTATATTTGGAAATCTAGAAAAAAATTTTAGCAGGTGGAAATAAGGGACCGTCGCTCTCAAGGTTCAACAGGTTCAAAGTGTATCTATAAATGCTCCCAATTTTAGAAAATCATTAAAATCTGGCACCCATTGAATGAATGATTGTTGATAAGAGAGCAGTTGACTGAAATTTCATATTACTCCAAAATAAGGTCTACATATTCCCTGATAATTAAAATCCAATTCAAACGTCTCAAAGAATTACGAATTTAAATCCGCTTTAATGTTGTTATTCAAGGAAAGTCCTACTGGTTCGCGATGTCAATAACAATTAGAGCAAATTACATTCGTTCCATATGAAGGTACGTTTTGCGGACAAGGGACAGAATCCTCTTAAAAGTTTAGACACAACAAATGTGTCATTATTTTTCCGTTGTTTTATTTTGTCTTCGCTGTACTGTATTTTTAATTCCTTTTTCGAGAAAATTGAAAATTAACTTATTATTTTACTAGTTTATATATTTGGAGATATTTAACACAGAAACATACAAATTATGAACAATATACATTTGTAGAATATAGGTAGGTTAATTTGGGCTCAACATTCCTATTAAGACTGCAAAAGCACTTGATTCTGCGTGCTTTCTGAAGAACCCACAATATTACTTAATAATATAAATTAAGTTTCCGTCGGTGTCTACGAATATTTAATAAGTATTTTTTTTCTAGAATAAACATCTAGAATCTAGAGAGACGTATATTTCCTTACCCAAAATAATACTGTCCTGAATTTGAACTAGATGTATTACATTCTAATTAAACAATGGTACTGAATTCTCAGGCATATTGACCTATTTTCATTACTCCTGACATCATTACACATAGACTACTCTAATAAAGTGGTTCTAAATATTAATTATAAACTCCAAACTAAAACTCAAGGCAGTTTACAAAAAAAAATGTACCTAAGCTAAGCAAAACAGGAAATCAACTAGATCCTAATTTCGTAACTATGTCTGAAAAAATCCCCAATTATCTCGCTTTCGTGACAAAATAACATTACCTATTGTGGGGAAATAATAACAATGATAAAAAGACTTCTTGATGGACATAGATCAAAATTAGCATTTGAGATTACTCGATTATCATTGTGTGGTTGAGAGACAAAAAACTCTAAACTAGGAAGCCGCCATGACACTTTTTTTTGCCGAACGACCTAAGATGGCGCGCCCAAAGACTAAGACAAAAGAAGTTCAATCGCAGCCCCACCCACCTAAAAAAAACTATTTTTTTCTTAATCCGCATCAGCGTTCTAATTCACGAACTGGCTGGTTACATATTACACACTAATAAATAAAAATAACGTTGCAAAAAGATACCGAATAAAAAAGCATCGAAAATCAAATTTGGAACATGAGCGCGGGGCAAAAAGTTTAAGCAAATAAACTGAAACTAACCGAATAACAAATAAACGTGAAAGAACACCAAATTTTACTGGACCGGAGAACGCAACGTAATCCCGCAAAAGCGGGCATGCAAAGCCGTATAACAGTGGCACATTTACCCGGAGATGCATCAGACGACCACTTGTTGCGGCCAACTTCTCGCGCCGTTCCGTCTGCACCGAAATTCAAATTCAGTATTCCAATTTCGAAATTCAAATTGACGCGTTAACTAAAACGGAAGCCGAATATGATTAACTTTTTAAATCTATAACATTAAAGCACTTTTACACTTCACTAATTTTAGATACTAGAGCGTTCTAAATTTAATATTGAAATTTTGAATTTGGAACCGTAATTTTCGGTTGATTTTCGTGTTTTTCCGTTCGTGTTTTTCGGTTTGCTCGCGAGCTTGAGTGGTGCATGTGCATGCCGGGCCAGTTGCAACAGGTTGTTTGGTGGCGCGGCGGCCGCGCGTGCGCGGTGCGCGCGGCTGTGGCACGCCGCCACAGTGGACGCGAATGGGTAATGTCTAATATGGATTTTGTCGGGAAGTTAGGTTTTGCCGTTTTGACGCTTTCTGCTGATTGGAAACGGAAAGCTTGTGAGAATGTCTGTGTTTAGATGTGAGTCTCTTCACGAATAAACTACTGAATAGATTGTAATGAAATTCTTCAGTATTTACTGTATGTTTTATATGTATAGACTGATGTACGAAAATCACACTATACATACATAGAAATACGTGCACGAATTAAGTATGTCTGGGCTGTAATGATTTGATTTAAACCTTAATAGTAAAAACTATTCGATGATAACTGATAACACGAAATTCAATTATAAATGTTATAAAAACAAAGTAGTAGGCAGCTTGTAGGTAGCTTCAATTGAATTTAAACTATACTTCTGCTCATTTATTCATACGTTTTATTTTGTCTTAGTGCAAGGCCTGAGTGGACGCCCCGCTCAGAGCGGGGCGTGCAGCAACAATATAAAACAAAATGCAATTTATATGGACGCTCGACGCCCGCTCTCTGAGCGGGGCGTCCACTCAGGCCTTACACTTAGTGTCAACGTCTCGTGTCTTTTCCTATGTTGAATTGCAACTTAGGAAAAGAACGTAAAGTTAACATTATTTAGATGAACATTAAAAGTCCCTACACATTAATTTCTGAAACGAAAAATCTACTCTTATTGAGACGAGTCACCAACGCATCAAGACATAATTGTATACTACCACACAATTTCATCTATCTTTATATAGGGCGACTCTGAGTTAACGATTTTGAATAACAAAATAAATAGATACATACAAAATTCCTTCACACAATTGCGTCCACTGTAGCACGCCCATTGCATAGCTTCTGTACGAGTATATCCTCGTATAGAATTAGGCGCAATGCGATACCGACGGCTTTAATCTTAGCCCAAACCATTCCACCCCATCCCAACCCACTGGGAAATGTCCAATTACTAAAACTAGGTACTTAATTGATAACGTTTTTCGCAACGATATTATCATTTGGTATAAAAATATATAAAACGTTGGAAAAATATATATACAGGGTGATTCAGGAGACGTGAGCAGGATCAACCCTACACATACAGTTAATGTTAATGGATCGTTTACCATCGTAATTAAGTTAAACGCCCACAGTTTTTTTTTTACATTTTGTGTAAAAGTTTCATTCACAATAAATCATGGTCACCCTACACAACTAAAAAAAAATTAACGTTAATCTTACCAATGCTGGTACGACTGAGTAGCTTATAAACTATTGAATCCGTAGGGTTGATCCTGCTCATGTCTCCTGAATCACCCTGTATATTACGAAAAAGTGCCAGAAATGTATGGTATGTTCAAACTAGAGGATTATTTTCTTATGGAGCTTTTTCGTCGCAAAATATTTTTTTTAAACTTGATTTTTTTCCTTTTTTCTCAAGTAATTGGAAATGTTGTTTCCTACATAAAAGTAGTGTAAAAATTTAAGCTAAGATAAGAAAAAAATATGTACTTGATCAATTATACATGTTAATGTGTCCATATGGCATTAGGAGACGTATGAAAAAAGATAAATAAAATAAGGGACACTTTTTTTTTTTCAATATTAAAATAGGTAGGTACTCTTAGTACCTGATAATACCCGACTGAATAAAAAATACTACAAAATTTCCCAATTCAAAGAAAAAAAATTAAGGTACACTTTTACACAAAAAACTTTTCCTAATAATTATATTCTGTCTATCCATGTTTAGTACCTACGCATGTAATTGTCATCCAAACTGCGCATCCAGATTACCATATCAAACGGCAAAAATGGGCCGAAAATCGATTTACCACGCGACTCTGGCACACTAACTGCGTTACACAAAAGCTCTTAAAATACCGTTTTTGGCATGCTTTTAATCGTTTCCCGATACCCAATATACCCATTGGCTTCCACGATAATTCCACACTAGGGCAGTAAATCTCATTTTGTCACTGCATGTAGATTGGAGCTAGGTTTTGGTTCTTGGTAGTACCCGTATGATCCGGTTCATAGGAAAACCAAATTTCTTGAAATATTTAGGAGCTTACTAGTAGGGAATAAATGTTACGGTTGCTACAAAACCGGATAAAACAAAACTGAAACACTTGGAGGACTGCGTTGTTTGTCATCTCTTAAACAAATCCATTGAAGATATTGTTTAGTTTTAAGTTCTTTTGCCCGATTGTAAGCCTCAAAAAGTTAGGCAAAATCATATTGATAAGCTTGAAAAAGCAATTAGATTTACTGGACATAAATATATTCAGGACTGTGTTTTGGACTTTTGGAACCATCAAAAACCACCTGTGAATATTGTAAAGGCAATGTATCCCAAGTATACCTTGATATGTGTCTTTTGTGTCAATGTTTTTTGAAGTGAAAAGTTCTTTAGCGGCGCTGAGCACTTTTTGGGATGGGGAAAAATTGTTAAATACGCGACAGAGCTTTGTGACGTCAGATGTGAAGGAGGTCACTTTTTGCTGCTAGCCGATTCGACTTCATTCAAAACTGAACGCTATTCGTAAGAGTATAAAGCCGTTAAATACTTTTTGCAATAGCATATTCTGCAAATAAATTTGTAATAATACCAACCCGTCCTTCACCGTTTTGCTATGGAGAAAATTCGAATAGTTCGAATTTGGGCGTTATTCCCAAAGAGATAAAGCTTTGAAAAATATTTGGCAATGGCAAAAACAAATCGGTATTGTGTTTGCCGCCGCCCGTCGGCGCGCCGACGGGCGAGCCGGCGGCCCGTCGCGCCCAACGCGCCCGCGGCCCGTCCGCCTAAATCATTGATAATTGTTTATAAATTTGCGTCAAATTCATTTTTAGGGTGACACCGTAAGATGTCACGTGACCTGATCGAAAAACTGTTACAATTTTACTTAGTTTTCACTTCTGCCGGCACTCCCGGAGTGCAACCCGGTCTTTTTCTTTTTTTTATTAGATTCCTCCTCCGACAGAGCCGTTTAATTTCCACTAACGTTTTCACCCGGATATAAACCAGATGAAAACGGACTTCAAAATTAGAAAGCCTCAAGCACGCATACACGGCATTTTGTTTGTCCGTGTTTGAGTTTTAGGGCCGGAACTTCGGTATATTACATAAGTTACCGCTTTTTGGAGAGTTAGTCCTTTGGTTTTCATTTAGAAGTTTTTAGGATGCAAGTTGGAGAGGTTAAGTTACTCGTGTGGGTAAGTATAAGTACGAGCTACGAGTAGGTAAAGTCGCCATTATGCATCGTAGCAACGGTGCTCATAAACAGCTGAACACGATTTTATTGTCAAGATGTAAAAACTTAGATACTTACCTGAAGAAAAATAGTTGAGATTTACTTACAAGAAAAGTTTACTATTATCTCCTCTACGAAGCATAATTAAATCACAAATATTATATAGATACAAAAGTACTATTGAATGAAAAGTAAGGGGAGAGTAGGAAAAAGAAAAGTATGTAGATATTGAGGACAACTTGTAGCAGGCCATGTTTTTTGTGGATGAACGCTAAAATTGTCAAACTTGGCATTAAGATTAAGCCAAATATTTGGTTTTGCTGTTAGGGTTGTCACTTACCTAGGCTAAGTTCTTCATCCATCACACCGTGTTGGATTTCACTGGCTCCTTGACTTAGCAATACTGATCCCTTAGAGTGTAGACCATCGTGCAACACAATTTTAATCCCGACACACACCGCGTGACAACCGCCATGTATTGTCCGCTCGGAGCAGCGCGATAGATGGACTCGAAGCGATCAGTGAGACCGGCCTGGCGGTACAGGCTAGTATGGGAGCTAGGGTTGTCACTCACCGAGTATGTAGACCATGTTCTTGGTCCAACGCTGCAGCTCTTTGCGAATCGCGCGTCGTTCCTGCTGGCAGCGCGCGAATGAACACTCCGCCATGGCAGTCGAGCGGCAACCCTAGAATAAAATAAACAGGGTTAAATGGGTTAAAAAAGTTGTGAGCATCATTCAAATGCGAGGTCATTATCGTAGACCATTTTGGAACTAACAATTTCATTCCATCTACATTTTTATCTAATCTCGATATCAGTGCGTCATGCTCACATACAATGGCTTTGAGCAAGAAGTACCTCACGCATTAAACTAGACAAATTACATATAGTTATCTTTTTAATACGTTAAAATTGCCTTCCAGGTTTAGTGCCTCGTCTATTTTCGTAGTAGGTAGTATGCACATTAATGGCCGGTTCCAATAATCAATCCACCGATAGTTTTCCTTACCAACAGTCACATTTTGACACATTTTCTACGGGTAATCTGTCAAAATGTAACTGCCGGTAAGGAAAACTATCGGTGGATTGATTATTGGAACCGGCCATAAATAGAATATAATGTTTTTATTGTCCACTGTGTAGGTATACTTATAGATGATCGGTACAGAAAATGGTATCAACAGCTGCCCTTTGCGAACATACAATATAATTCTCAAAAACTACTTATAAACTAAGCATATACTATATTAACAAATTTATTTACAGTCTGTAGCTGCATGCGTCGTCAAAAAATCTTTAAGATTGTAGTACACCGTCTCAATCAGCCATTTCTTTAACTTATACTTAAATATATTACCTTGCAGCATTTTTAATTCATTAGGTAATTCATTAAAGACACGTATTGCCGTTAAAAATGTGCTTTTGTAATAGATTGTATTGTTAGCAATTAGACGCAGTAAATTGAATTTATATTGAGACCTTATATTTTCTCTTAACGAGTTTTGTTTAGCAAAATAGTCTGGATTTTTTTTACAAATAGACATAAGTAATTCCATTATATGTATACCGGCAAGATTGGGCGGAAACGGAATCTAATAGTGTATTTGAGTATGTAGAATGAAACCCTTTATTAATATCTACGTCTTTCAGGTATTTCATGAACACGAATTAAATAAACCTCATCTCACTTATTCAGTCCTTATAATTCTGTTCTGAATACTCGACATCCCACGTTGCAGCCATTTAACTAAACTAGCTAACGAGCCACCATACAAATTCAAACCATTAGTTTAAAGCCACGTTCGTAACCACGTGCCTTCACAATAAACTTCTCCAAATCAACTGCAATGCAACTCCCAAACTACGATCAACAAAAACAAAGCCTAGCAACAGGTCGCTACGATAAATACTCAAAACACCACAGACTACTGCCAACCCCAGTGTAACAATCAGAAAAACATCAGATTCTAAAATAGCCTCATGTATTTTTCCAGTCTGTGGTCGAGATAAATAAAACATTCGTTGGAACTCCAAATTCTAAATTCGAAAACATGTGAGTGTTGGCGATTCGAAATTCAAATTCGTTTTGTTCTTGTAACGAAATTGGCTTAATTTTCCTGTCTTTGCTGCCAGTAATTTTGAATAAAAATTATGGGAGTTTGTTAATCGTATTTCCCACTTTCGTTTTAAATTAGTTTCTAA
The DNA here is from genome assembly GCA_947578815.1 of Epinotia ramella. Lineage (NCBI taxonomy): Eukaryota > Metazoa > Arthropoda > Insecta > Lepidoptera > Tortricidae > Epinotia > Epinotia ramella. The sequence goes on from OX388221.1 coordinate 4,635,987, forward strand.
CTTAAATTTTTATTTGTGACTGATAATATTAAAACGACTGTTAAAAATAATGGAAATTCTGAAAAGGTGGCCCCTGATTAAGTTTCGGAGAAAGCCGTTAATACTTAAGCTAATTTAAAATGGATTGTGTTCCGTGCTTTTTCGTAACATGAATCTCCGTTAACCTTTCTACAAAAGCGTTTGCCTCGGAACTTCCCGCCTATTCAATTTTCGCCACAAAGGAAAGTTTTCAGGAAACCGACCGGGTTACTGGCGTCGTCTCGTTTACATTTAAGTGTAACTCGAAATTGTTCCACATGAAGAGCATTCAATTAAAGTTTGCCATTCAAGCCTTTTGTTCGTTAATTAACCTTCTAGATACAAAAAAGGTTAAATTTTCAAATATATAATACAGGTACTGGCCACGAAAACCGTTGGAAACTAATTAAAAACATCAATTCGTGGCGCTACGGGGGAATATTTCAAATGCACGCACACACGCGCATTGCCTCCCTTGCACGCACACACACATGCACAGCGACGCACACAACAGTTAAAAATAAGTCCCGGGCATATCCGCGTGAGAGAATGGTCGACACAGGCTGCGGAGGCATAACTTGGTATCTGGCTAAGGAATTTTGAAGAAAAATTCCGTTACTTTTGCGAACTATTTCACAAGCGCTAAAAGTGTGTTATGCTAGTACCACAGATCACTTGCTAGTATAATAGCTCCCTTAACATGTTTTTAGGCTTTTATATCGTTGTTGTCTATGTTGGATAAGATTGGAGCGATTGTTCTTGTTCACGTAGCTAATCTACAACGGTACCTATTCCAAACTAGGTGTGACGAAACTTAACACAAATTGAAAATTCGCGTGCCGGATATTCGGTTCTGATAGCAAGCAGCGGCGGTTCTAGAAGTTATCCGGGGGGAGACGGGGATACCCGGGTGTCTTAAGGTGGAGCGGGATGGCGCGCTAAAACCGAGTTATCGTAAATTGATCTGGGCGGGGAGGCTGGGGTGGCAACGCGGTCCCAAATTTGACAGCGATGGAAATTGGCGGGAAAGATTGGTTGCAGCGTTCGATTTTTCTTGCAATTTTGAATTTCGAATTAACGTTCATTTGATTTGTTAGGCATTACATTCGAAATTCAAACACGTTCCTTGCGCTCAAAATTGGTTGTAAATCGAGTAACAGTAAGTCAACGTAATCTAGGTCAGGGCTGATTCCAAGCGAAATTAAACTATCCTAGCTCTTAAAAAGTGTCCTATGTGGAATATAAAGAAGTCTTCATAACCCTTTGTGTCTTAGAGCTCACGTTCTCGTAAAAGTGCACACCAACATCTTAATAACAGAATCCGAACGCTTCGAGCGATTTTAAAATAAGAATATCAAAACTGGCCACCGGGTGGGGATTTCGGAATAAGAACGTTCGCACCCCCCTCAAGTTTTTAAAATAAGAAAATTTCGGTGGAGCGTGATATTTTTAAAATAAGAACCTCTTTCGGGGCATATTCCGTGGAGAGAGATTTTAAAATAAGAATAGTTTCGCGATACCCCCCCGTCTGGAGTTTGAAATAAGAATTCGGGTGTTCGGAAGCGTTCGGGGGGTGGGTCTTGATGAGGACGGTTTTTCGTGAAATTTCGTTAGGGGGCATTGACCGGCGGAGTCAATATTCGATGAATGTTACAGTAATTGGACTGTGGTTTTATTTTGCAGTAGATGCTATTCCGTTTCGATGTCGTTCTGTTACAATCGCTTGTTCCCTGGGGGTTCGTTTTATATTCTTTGATATTTGACGGTAGTATTTGCACACAGCAACGTTTTATCAACATTTATATTCGTTTTTTATAAGTTATAACTGAGTGATCGATTACTAGGTAGCTACACTGGTTGTACCTATTATATTTCTACGCTTATCGATTTCGCAACGGCGGGCGGCTTTTATCCTACTTACCTAATAAGGAAAGGGTTTCTAATTAGGTTCTCTGCCGTTTTGAAACAGAATTTTAAAATAAAAACAAAGAAAAAAAACATTGTTTGTGCTAAAACTGACTGTAATAAAGTACTCAATCAATCTCAAAGTGAAATATCTATGAAAATATGAAGTAACCTTTTGATGACGTTCAAATGTGTTCAGGTGTCCAAGGCTTTTAAAGGTCGAATCAAATTAATTATAACCTAAAGAGAGGGTGAACTAATTTAGTTTAGTTTGACGATGGACGGTTTATTATTGGAGGCATGACCCTTCCTATAAAGTAAACGGTCCCGGATTCGAATCCTGATAAGAGAAAATATTATGAAATTAAGTATTTTCATGAATACCTGTAATCTATGCACTAAATCGGTTATACTACTTGAAAAGTAAATTAATGTACCCATTCGAAAGTTAAGCATTTGAAAGTGTTTTTTTTTCAGAAATTATATTCCTAATATTATTAGATTTTTCAATGACTACATATACATATTGCTAGACCGGAAGAATACAAACCTAAATTGACCGACTTTGCCTAGTCCTACCTGCAATAAGTTAATCGCACTCACATACAATCTTTATGCATGATTTTCACGATAGAAAATATCCTTTACGTGTATCTCCTTACACATCTAAATAGGTTTTAATAAGGTAACAACAGACAGATGAACAGACTGATTCCGCATCAAACATAAGTACAAATGCCAATACACGTGGGTACCTGTTGCTGTCTGTTTGTGCATACCTAGCTACAGCATCCTACCGACTGCGCCAACTGCGCTGAAACTTTGGAGATCTAGATTTAATAGTAACTTGGTATCATGGAAATATAATAATGCCGGTGTTTAATTAAAGGTTTTGGCTTTCCCTTGTTTCTGAGAAATATTAGTAACAGATACGCTGAGATATAGAGGTACACGTGCGATATTTCTGTTGATAATCTTTTCTTCAAAACTCTTTCTGACCTAACAAAGGACTAACGTTGCAACATGACTTTCCTAGACGTTGAGGCAAATGGAATTGGTTTCTACACAATTGAGTATTTTTGATCCTTATCTCAACAACTATTTGACGAGACTCACAAGCATGACCAGAGATGGCAGGAGAACATAGATGTTCGACGTTGTGTTGTACACTAGAGTGTTGCAGCGTGTAAGGCGCGTTGACTTTAAGAGCTTTACACAAAATATGTAAGTACTTAGTTCAATTAGGCATTTCATTTCCACTCCAAAATTCGAGACTACATACCTGTCTGTACAATCTGGGACTGGAAGCCCTACCCCGAATCGTGCTGACCCAATTGAATTACTAACCCTCCTGCTATTCACAACTAGTCTCAGTTCGGACCTTCTTTACTAGTCTATCTTGACATTCTTCACCCTAATCGGAGACTTAATCTGGTTTAAATAAGGCAGCTTGTGTGCTTTGTGAATTTCAATTCAACTCTTTGGACTAGTTACTTAAGACTACTATTTGGTGAGACTACGAGAGATGATTTAACCACAAAGCCTCATTTTTGCCCGCCTACGGCGGAGCCAAGAGGAAGGTTATTAGCAGTCTATGTTTGTATTAACATGTGTTCCACCGTAGCGTTTAAGATACTCGACCGATTTTGATACATGAGGTTTCAACCGATTCGAAATTATGCCCCGGGTGACTTAGGCTGCCTTTTGTATGTTACTTTACGTCACTCTGGGCGGTAAGTGAGATTTACCGCCCACGAGCGCAGCCGCAAATCTCACTTCACATGCACCCAGGAGAAGACGTAAAATTGTGTACGCACCACGGGCGGTAATTCGAAGGTGAGGGGCCATAAAAATTCACCACCATAATTGTCGTTGCCGTTGAATGTTTGCCTGGTGGTAACACGATACAGTAGCTCATAGAAGCATGCTGCTCATCGTCGTAATATTGAAATGCAAAGCGTGTCTTATTGACCCTTGAATTCTGGGAACTAGAAATGCGAACTATCCTCGGCGTCATCGGTTGAATGCGTGAGCAACAGGTCTGACTGTACCTGTCCGAACAAGTCGAGGCATTCAGACGTTATTGGCACTATGTGTTTGCTGAATACTGAAGTGTACAAACAGGACACGTTTTGTGTCTTTGAGAAACAAATAATTTCAGGGGCCAACGCGCTAGAGAAAGGATTCCAGTGCTGGACTGATAAAATTAAGTGGGCTGCCAGATGCAGTATTTCTCATTTGGTCCGCTTGATGAGGAACCTGTATTGGGTGCAATTGCATGCAGTCACGATCCTCAGTCATGAAGGACTGGCTAAGAAGTACTAAGTGTACATTTTGAGACTATATTCGCTTTCTTTAGGAAGAACTCTGATAGATACAGTTTTTAAAATAAATTATTGTTATGTGAGTATACATACCATAAGAAAACCTGCCTATATCACCTACGATTAATAGTTGATCTTTTGAAAATAAAACAGTTATACTTATTATTCTTATATTACAATCGATTTGTCTAGACGTCGCCATCGACGGATACGTCTGGGAGGACATGATCAGGAGAAATCAAATGAGAATCACTATAATCAGGAAAGCGTCTGTGCGTCAGCTAGGGAGCTCTCAATGTTACACACGGACAATGTAGTAAACGTGTAAAAGTCAATGGTTAACTGGAAGAGATTCCTTACGGGGATTCGCCTTTGGACCTGGTTCTGTCTGTTCTTTTATTCTTGTGTACAATAAAGGATTGCATAGGATGTATGTATACAATGTGCATTCTATTCAACATTTCACAACGATCAACCCGCTTTAAACATCCTGATGTTAGAGAATCCTTCCTTTGTATAAACTAAAAGAAAAGAGTGTGTTTTACACTATCAAAAAAAGCATTAAGCTTGCATCTCTACATTCTTCTATTTAAAACTCTACTCCAACCCTGATCTAGACAAAGCTAAACCTAGACCTCGTTGAAAATAGCCCTTCGAAGGACGTAATACATTGTCGAAGCATACTTTCTCAAATATATGTATAACTGTCGCAAACAAAAACCAACTCTATCTTACACAGCGTAAGATTTAATTTGGTATCAAACACTAATGTCGAGGAACGTCTTTGATCAGATTTAGACTGTATGGGCTAGAATTTAAGGTAGACATTGGTTTGGAAGAGATTAAAACGCATCAATTCTAGGTCGCAGTTTTTCAGTCGATACAAAAATGAGAAGATGAGCTCTTGTATCTGAAAACGGCTGATTTTCGCTTCAACTTCTTATGTGACACACTTTAGAGGAAACGATCGTTGACTCCATACTACAAACGAACCTCGAATTGTTCTAGTTTTTTGGTTAATTTCTTACGAACTCGACTTGTTCCTATTTAGTCCAGTCAATGAACTGACAACTCGTATGAAAAAAAGTGAAATTTGGAAATAATTCATAATAGCTTATTTTTAATGTGTAACGGATATATTATCAATTAAATAGTTACCCAGCGACAAAATCCGACAAAATTTCAGATATCAAAAAAAACGGTAAACTAACTTAGCTTCTGAAAAGTCAGAAAAAATATTAATAAATATTTTTGTCTTTATTTTGGTTCATTTACATTTGCTCTATAATATTCAAGATAAATCGTACAAAAAAAGACAATGCATGCTTCATTTAAATCTACATACTTAATTACTTCCGGGTGGAAAGTTTGTCGGATTCTTGAATGAATCATCTTAGAATAACATTTTAAAATGAAATCAACAAAAAAAACGCTATTATAAATTGATGTTTTTCAAAACCGAATTTTGCCTGTAGTAATTTCCCGACAAACTTCATAGTAAGAGTGCATTTTTGACGTTTGATATGAAGTTGCTGATTTGTCATCACATCACCATCCCTTTTCCAATATTGCCCATTGGTGTGAGCTGCACCAAACTGTCTGTAATCGTAAGCGTTGTTCGATCTGAATGTATGGAAGGTTTGACAAGTTTCTATGGAAGGACAGGTGCCCGCGCCATATTTAACATTGATCGGTCAGTAATCGTAAGTTGGTGCAACCCGCCCTTAGAGGGTAAACGTCTCCGCTGATCAACTAACTCATTAAGGGACACTTCCATCGCCCACTTTACTGACCGGTAAACGTTAAACATGGACCCGGCAGCTGTCATCTCATAGATAATAGGGATGCGGACTAAGATGTTTTTACGATGCCATTCGAACCAGTTTTTGGAGAGGAACAAATGTTTGTATGGAAGCAACTACAATTAAAGAACATAAATACCCAAAAATTGACAAAGATTGACGTCGCTGGCGGCAGCGGAAAACGCTACATACTGATGACGTACCCACGCATGACGTCACTTGTACAAAGTAGTTGTATCATTGTATGGAAAATCCGGTAAATTGTTGTTTCGGTCGCGAAATACTGCGTTTAAGTACATAGTTGTCATACAATTTTGTTTCTATAAAAGCGTAAGGATTCTATTGGCAGCTGTTTACTCTTGGACAATAAAAAAAAACGCATCATTTTTCTGCACTTTCAAGGTTCATATCTCTTTATGATTTTAATTACATTTTATAGTTTATATTTTATTACGATAATTTGATGGTTTACTATCCATTTAGCATCACTACGTTATCAATTTGAACATGAGGCATCATGCGTATTGTCTAACTCCCCATACAGATTTATAACGAAGAAACTTACTATTTATCGACGGTTTTAAATAACCGATCCAATGTAGACAAAATGTGTATAAACAACTCATTATTCAAATTGATATTTATCAATTTACACCGAATTTAGCTTGTTTTTAAAAATCGTAGTTCCAAATATGTCCTGCATGTGTCGTAACGGGAATCGAACACGCGAACAGGCAGTTAACAAGCAAGAGGTCGACTTGGTACGACATTTTATATAACAATATGATACCGATATGTATAGCTCTCACTCTGGCACATTAGCGCGGCGCGCGTGGAAAAGAGCGCGCGAAACACATTTATATCAAAGTATGCTATATGTTAAGTCAGATTGACTCCTAGGCAGCTTAGCTTTAAGCTTTTGATTAATTCGAAGCTAACGGTCCAAAGTTCGATCCCTGGTTAAAGCAATTTGTGTAGTTTCTGTAATTATACGTAGGTACCTATCACGGCGAATCTTGATGCCTATGACACCATGTCATTTCAGTACATTTTTACGTTTTAAGCTTATAAGTTGTACGGAGATGACAGCTGTCATAGTGTCGTCGCGATACCTATAGGGCAAACATCTGTGCCATGTCAGAGTCAAGCATGTATTCGTGACATAGGTACTAACAAGTGCGCTACAAAGACAAAAGAAAAAGTCAATCTACGTCGTGACACGAAATAGGCCCAACTCAGCATGATGCTTCATAGGCTTAAGTTGGTAATACAGTAAGTAGGTATTCGCAGCAAAAAAAAACCGGCCAAGAGCGTGTCGGGCCACGCTCAGTGTAGGGTTCCGTAGTTTTTGTAATTTTTTTCAAAAACTATTAGACCTATCAAGTTCAAAATAATTTTCCTAGAAAGTTTTTATAAAGTTCTACTTTTGAGATATTTTTCATATTTTTAAAACTTATGGTTCAAAAGTTAGAGGGGGGGGACACATTTTATTTTACTTCTGGAGCGATTATCTCCGAAAATATTAATATTATCAAAAAATGATTTTTGCAAACCCCTATTCATTTTTAAATACCTATCCAACAATATATCACACGTTAGGGTTGAAATGAAAAAAAAAACACTCCCCACGTTACGTATAGGGGAGGTACCCTAATAAAAAAAAAAACACTTTTTATTTTACCACTTTGTCGGCGTGATTGATATACATATTAGTACCAAATTTCAGCTTTCTAGTGCTAACGGTTACTGAGATTATCCGCGGACGGACGGACAGACAAAGCGAAACAATAAGGGTTCCTAGTCGACTACGGAACCCTAAAAAAATTCACTTTTTATTTTACCACATTGTCGGCGTGGTTGATATACATATTAGTACCAAATATCAGCTTTCTAGTGCTAACGGTTACTGAGATTATCCGCGGACGGACGGACAGACAAAGCGAAACAATAAGGGTTCCTAGTCGACTACGGAACCCAAAAAAAAATCACTTTTTATTTTACCACATTGTCGGCGTGATTGATATACATATTAGTACCAAATTTCAGCTTTCTAGTGCTAACGGTTACTGAGATTATCCGCGGACGGACGGACAGACAAAGCGAAACTATAAGGGTTCCTAGTCGACTACGGAACCCAAAAAAAAACACTTTTTATTTTACCACATTGTCGGCGTGATTGATATTCATATTAGTACCAAATTTCAGCTTTCTAGTGCTAACGGTTACTGAGATTATCCGCGGACGGACGGACAGACAAAGCGAAACTATAAGGGTTCCTAACTTCCTAGTCGACTACGGAACCTTAAAAAGCTTCGTTCAGTCATTTGAATTTGCCAAAACAGACGCACACTAATAAAAACAACAGCCTATATACGCCCCGCTGCTGGGCACAGGCCTCATGGATGAGACGGAACGGGGGGCAGTAGTCCCCCATGCTGGCCCAGTGCGGGTTGGGGACTTCACAATCTTCACATACACCTTTGAATTTCTTCGCAGATGTACGCAGGCTAATTAAGGCGCCGTAGGTTCATGGTCTTCTCTCCCTCTCACTGAGCATAAGCGTGCGAGATGGAAGTGCGTGCTCGAGAGCGCGGATATCATGTTTTTTAATTTTAATTTTTTGGCCGTTTAATTAAATAAAAAAGTAATCACTGAGTTCTCTTAAACATGATAGTGCCAATTTTTAGAAGCAATTTTAATATTTTTAGCTTATGTGCATCATTTATTACGAATATTTTAAGTGTATTTTAGACCTATGTTCGTGATTTTTTTCCATCGAGCGAAAATTGCTTAATCATGTTTCGAATCACTGAGAACGCTGCAGAAAAGCCTCAAGATTACTATTCGTATTTTTTTGAAACCATATTATTATAAACAGACGCATTATATTGTTTCAAAAACTCTGTTCGTTAAACTTCGCTGAACCTACGGCGCCTTAAGGTAGGCAGAATTATAGTCAAGGTAATAAGAAAATGTTTCCTTCACACTACGAACTAGATCCTATATAATATCTTCATTCATCGTACTCAGCCAGTAAATTATGTCCAGATGGGAGAAGGCTTCCTAAACGCTAGTCGTGTGGGTTGGGGACTTCACAAACTTGCATACACTTACATATTTTGGAAGAAATATGCATAGTATAATAATCCAGTCTTGAGCAAATAGGCTTTCTAAATGTATGTCACCGACTCTAAGAAAACCTAAATGTAACTAGAGTACATAAGTTAAGTACCTATATAGTATATACAATTGACATATATTTTTTTATATTTTATTAATGAATTATTGAATTGAATTGAAAATTGTTGAATGTGTTTTTGGTAACTGGGTCAATCAACTATTTCTTGCTGTTATGTCCTATTAGCCGGGAACCAATTATGTCTTTTTTTTTGGTAAAAAAAAACTTCTACCACGGCTAAAGAGGGTCCATGATATGTATGTATATCCATTGCGTGTTTATATGCATTGCACCGCCCACAATCTGCTTTGCCCAAAGGTTGTAGAGAAATGCTTACGCATTAAGTCGCCCTTTTGTGCGACCAGTTCTTCTTTTGTGCCATAAAGATTAAATTAATAAAGTATTCTCATTATTTTAAAGGAATACCAGTACGGCTCCTGCTAACTCCTTTCAGTACTAGTAACTGACCACGTCTAATTTCCTCCCTATAATTCGCATCCCAATTCTTACCCCCCCTCGGGGGGGTATCTTGCGCGCCTGTGTGAAAGAATGCGGAATCAATACAGCGACTAATGCCGGGGAAACACTTGACCCATGGATAAAGGGTAAAGGTAATTAGGATTTGCGTAGTTAGGGTAACTACTAAGCGTAAATACGTGATGAGGAATTGTAAATGCGATTATGACGTCATCAAATTTTCATCAACATTTCACTTACTTAATCGTATGGCATACATTATTTTGGCCTTTTTTTAAGTTTGTCACTCTTTAGCACCACCCAGGGGACACGTGCAGGGTTGTGGTAGGTAGCTCCTGCGGACGCGAGTAACAGTTGTCCCCCCTTTGTCAAGTGAGTGGGCAACTCGACTGTTAGAAGTTCTTAAGCCGCCCGAAGGCCTCTAACTCGGCTTAACGACTACTGTCATAGACAGCAGCCGGGATCAACTGCTTAGCGTGCCTTCCAAAGCACGGAAGCGCTCATTTATATTAACCACTCAAACATCAGGCGGTCACCCATCCAAAGACTGACCGCTGCCATCTTTGCTTAACCTGCGTTATCGTTTCCGAATCGCAGGCGCTGCTGGGCTATGAGCGCTTCGAACATTTCACTAAGACAGACTTATAAATCTGCTAGGCAATAGTCACAAAAAGTCAGGTTTACACACAATTTACTCATGATCTTGAATGGATATAACCAAACATGGACGTGATTCTGTCTTTGTAACACTAATGAACCTGTCTAGTCCGATGTTCAGTCGTCAAAAATGTGATACACTATTGCACCTTATTCCATTGTAATACGGCAAATAATATAAACATATTATTAACGTTGACTATTAAGAGGCTCCCATACGCCAATGACCTTCGATCTGAATCCCTTAGTTTTCTAATGTTTTTTGTAGCTTATTATATTAACAACAACGGCTTTAAGCAATATAGTATCCCATATTTACTTCAAACTTCATTGTTTTCGAGATATTTGGCATCAAAGTTGAACAATTTTAGGCCAAAAAACTGGTTTTCTGGCCATAACTTTTGTGTTAATTGGTTTAAAATTAAAACCCTCTACCAGTTTTTAGAGACGTCATAGACGAACCCAAATTTGTAGATTTCGTATATGTTAGATCTTTCACGTCAATAGAGATGCGAAATAAGTGTTTTTTTAGACAATGTTTAAAAAAATCATACAAAATTAAGTATTAATTTGTTTCAAAATCCGGTCAGTCAAAATGGAGATAAAAGATTGAAGAACCGATAGCCGTTTAATTTATGATTCTATCTGTAGTGCAAAAGTAGTAGATACGATTCAAAACTTGTCAAAAATCGATGAAAACCTCGGGTAGCCCCTTAAGGGAAAAAGTCTAATAAACAAATGTCTTATGATAATCAACATTCGTTAGTATGGCGTCCGCAATTCGGACCCGCTAGATTCAATCACGTGACATTGTTGTTGAAAATGTGTGCATACTCCTATGACGATTAGTTTTTAGACTAGCTTCGGATAGAATCTAGCTCCCATTAAAAGGACTTGGTCATCATCATCATCATCATATCAGCCGAAAGACGTCCACTGCTGGACATAGGCCTCTCCCAAAGAGTGCCAAAGTGACCGGTCCCGCTCCACCCGCCCTACCCACGCCGCGCCTTCCGGCACGTGGTCGCCACTCGAGAACCTTGCCGCCCCAACGGCCATCGGACTAAAGGACTTGGTATCTATTGATAATGTTGTGTAGAATCCTCAACGATATGTCAGAGTTCTTATGTTGCTACGAGATTTCATAAAACTTTTTATCGAGTGTTCCCTAAGAGCAAATATTATATACGTTCGGTATGTTTATTAAAATGAGTAATTATTAAATGCAGCTTTTTATTCAGATTCCATTTTTATATTTCCAGAGTGTTGTACACCGACTGGCCACATTGTTTCTACCATTCTCCCTTGCTATACAAAAAACTATTCAGCAAGACTCCAAAACCAAACAAAAGCCAAGAATACGGCGACCCATTTTCGCGGCTTAATTGTCCACGATGTTATTTTTGTAACAAAACCTCAATTGAAAGACAAAAATGAGCCATCGCTAGAAAAACAATGGCAGGAAAAACAGAGGGGTAAAATTGGTCATAATGAGTGCCACCCTGTTTCCCTTCGGGTCAAGCGGGAATAAAATTTTAAATTGAAGCCGTAAAAAGACAAAAATAGAGAGACTGGCGCGTGTAAGGGGTAATGCATACTTGGATGGGAGATTAAAATTACGCAATCGGGCTAGACATTCAGAGTGATCTAAAAATAAAACAATTTGAAACATAGATTTGTGATTTTATTGTCACATTTTCCTACAAACACACGGAACACTATTTAAAAAATAGATTTTTAAGCATTTCTTATTTTAATTCATAACAAAATCATCATTAAAAGTTAGTGACAATGTATCACACAGGAAAAAATCAAAACAATTTTCAATACAAACCAAACTACTTAAATCATTACATTTTAAACATTCTTCTTTTAGTACAAATCATCAATTAAATCTGCTTCTAGTTAGTGAGCAAGCTCCTTAACACCTCCAAGAAAATGAAGTTCTTGCAAAGAAAACGTTGCCTTTTATACTTTTTGTTAATTAATATTTTATGGATCGTGCTGTTTTAAAATGGCTATATTTACTCATGTTTTCTAAGCTCATTTGAGAAACAAATTTAATACAATAACGGACTGAGCAACACCTACTTACCCTTTAATACTGTCAGTAGTGTTAACAAACTATTAAAATCCATCCTAACCAACGTAACCTTTTCACAGAATATAATTACCTGACTATATTTAACACATTTATGCGTTATCTTTACAAGCCACTTCACAAAATAAAACAATATACGTTATATATACAGAAGACAAACCTTTCAGAAACAATATAACGGTTCTTACTTGTAACACGCTTATTGCTTTATCTGTAATAACCGCATCACAAACGGATACAGTTAAACAAAAAACCGCACAGAAATCTTTTTATTCCTTTACTAATAACGAAGGAGAGCATAATCTAATATCCGATGCACATGTAAAAACTTATTCAGCTGCAAATATAAGGAAAGATGCCACCCCGCCTCAGATCAATACCCCCCGATAGCAAAACAAAAAGGACCAACCAGAATAATTAATATAACTTATGTAATTAAAAAAACACACACACGACGATAGCTATCTTCCAGCACACACAAACTAATAATTAATCATCTCCCACCCCCTCCCTAAGTTTAATTCCTCCCTCTTTTTTCCGAACTGTGTTTTCATTTTGTACGTCTGGAAGGAGTACCGTTTCTCCAACAAATTGAATTTTGTGGTCTCCGTGAATATTTTAGAGCTGGGTATTGGTGGTTTTTGAGCTCTTTGTCTGAATTCTTTTGTTTTTTTAGGTGCTCTTGCTTAAGTAGAACGTTTTTTTACGGCGCATTCGGTTTTCAAGCTTATCCTTTAACGGAATGGGTAATGTTGTGTTTACTACTTTATTTACTGCATTTCCTACTCAATCACTAAGTATTTTATATATAAGCCATATTTTGCCTGCCTGAAACTCAAACTTATAAATACTTATTCTAAAGAAAGACCAAGATTAGGTTAAAGATCGATACTTTAAAAACTAAATTTTAGAGCTTCCGAGTTTTTTTTTCATTAGTCAGTCGCAAATTGAAACGAGTTAATGTTACCATCACAGATTTGATACAAGATCTAGACTAAATTCCATCTTAGAAGAATAAACAAGACAATTCCCATTCCTCTCCATACCTACTACAAATATACCTTCACAGCATTCAATAGGCCTATGTGTACCTGGATAGGATTTGAGATTTTAATGCTTAGCAATAAGGCTCTAATTTGTTTGCCACACAATGTCAACCTGTTGCAGAGTTTGGACTGAGTTATTTGTTTATCACGGGTATAAGAGTTTCTCTAAAAGATCAGATATGGAACTATAACTTTATAGCTAATTATTTCTTCACCTTCAGGTACCTGCTATAAACCACATTGAATTAGATATATAAAGACGGATAAGCGGATTAACACAAAGAACGATTTTATTCGTCTGTATGTCCTAAATCGGTGTCTCGCCCCGCTGACACAACTCGTGTTTTATTTATAGACCTGTGCTCTCACAAAAGAAATAAAATGTTGTGATTGTATTGCTTTGTCCTTTGGGCTCTCTTTCAATGGATGATTCTGTCTGACATATTGAAATTCAAGCTATACTAAAACTTAATAATTTTGCAACAAATAAACCACCAATCTCTGCCAAACAGTAACTAGAATTATAAAATTGCAATACACGCACATCATTTATGCTAAAAACCTTTACTAACCGTTTTTTTCTTAAATACTTAGGTATGAAATATGTCTAGCAAATTAATGATTTTCCCAGGTTAGTACCCTGAAGCACACCCCGATTCTAAAGTCTGTCCTAATTTAAAGTTCAATCACCGTTAGGGTGTAATTGGATTGCATTTTTTTTACCTTTAATAATATCTTTTTTGGTATCTACTCTTAAAAAAGGCCCCTAAAACTTGTAATTAAAACATGAAGCTCAACCGAGCAAAAGATTGCAGCTCACACATTATCAACATATCTAATTAACAATCGCACACCAAAACTTTCTTTGTAGCATCTTACGTGCCCCCCCAGAAGAGAGAGAAAAATGCACCCCTCGGGCGGTGGGGGCACCCCCTCAAGGGTGGCTGTATACATTTTTTCTTTTCGTTTTCTTAAGACGAAAATTTGTTACGCTTTTTATACTTATACACTTGGGGTGGGGGAGACCGATCAATAGCCGAGGGGGTTCCCCCTTTATCAATTTTTAGTGCTCCAGCCTTTTTCTCATGTACCTGAGGGTTTATAATTAATCCGTTATCTCGTGGGTAATTAGTGATATCGTGCGGCGTTGCTTGCTTCCAGAACTCATTACTGGCATACCTTTCTTGACTGAATGTAGATCAGCCGACTAGAATGTTTGTGGGAATGCGTCTTCGATCAAAATTGCAGCTTCAGTTCTTTTTTGAATCACTATTGCGTAATAAGGTGGTGACCTACTTCTAGTAACGGGCTTAAGAGTAAAATACAGCAAGGGTGTGTATTTCTAAATAACTGCAGATGTCAATAAAAATAAAATAGATATTTCATTACCCATACTTGTCATATGGACCAAAATAGACTAGACTGTTTATGGACGCGACAATTCTTGCGTGACAATATGAGATGGTTTTATAGCCGATTTCTGTATTCAACATATCTTTAATCCAATCCATATTGAACATAGTAAAAGCTATCTATCTAGTTGACGTCCTAAAAATGTTGTCAATACAAATTATAGATAGCTCGATCTTAACCTCAAATGGAATAGACGCAAAGGCTGTTAGATAGGCTACTAATTAATTGACCCAAATTACAGTTGATGGTACTCAAATGGCAACGCCGACGAACTTTGTTCCGTTATCCAATTTTTAATGGTGTGGAAATATAGAATCGAGAGTATCGGTGCTATCACTTATTAGTTACGTCCTACCGTCTAGCGCTACTTCCAGTATATTTTTGGGTCTGGCTCGTTCACTTTAGAAAGGTTTTACTTACCAAGGTGTAACTGTAGTAAAACATTACGATCGACATGTAATTTCAGACACAATGTATATATTTAAATGAAAATAAATGATGATGATGATGATGATGATGACATGATTTGATCTATTGATTTTTGTTACAATGATGTTTTTGTAAATAATCTTGCTTTACGGGAAATTCGGAAAATTTTGAAGATAGATGTATTTAGCAAATCTTACTACCGTGAGATTTACTATTGGGTTTTTGTCTTCATTTCATCAAAAAATTACGAAAGGAATCATGCAGCTAAATCGGCAGCCAGCATACTCAATTCTACTTTGACTTGTTGCATAGATATTGCTAGGAGAGATAATTATGCGACACATTATGCTTTAAGGAGGTTTTTGGATTCAAAAGTGAATATATAAAAAGCTAGTCATCTTTTTGTAATCCTTCTCTAAACAGCACTTTAATGCCTTAAAGGATAAAAATATTAATAATTTAGTTGAGTGCCCCTAATAGCAAGGCAAAAAGATCCTCCAAAAAGACACGCCACTTTACCCGCCAAAGCGTCTTGGCTTAAGGATTCGTGTCTCGAAACTATTAAAATTATAGCTCACTAAAGTTTTATCATTTTACTCTGGTAACTTTGTTGACATTAAATTGTATGATTATTTGGCTGTTGCAAAATTATATATCAGTACACATGTGTTTTTTATAAAGCAGTAAATATTTCGGGTAAAAAAATTGAACGGCAAGGCAGATTAATAAAGGTCAGAAAAAATAATACGACTAGTTCTATCCAGTTGTTAAATAGAGACCATAAGACTATTTTTGCCGCGACCTGACTGAATTTGTCCCTTTGGTGTGTCACAAAAGCTTCTTTTCATCCTTCCTCATCATCCTCCTAACGTTATTCCCGGTAATGCCCCTAAAGGAGCCTAGGGTCCGCTTTGACCCCTAATCCCGAGATTTGGCATAGGCACTAGTTTTACGAAAGCAACTGCCATCTGACCTTCCAACCCAGAGGGAAAACTAGACCTTATTGGGATTAGACCGGTCTCCTCACGATGTTTTCCTTCACCGAAAAGCCAACGGTGAATACTCCGTACATAAGTTCCGAAAAACTCATTGGTACGAGCCGGGATTCGAACCCACGACCGCCACTTGACAGCCGCATGCCTGAACCACTAGGCTACCGTAGCTCTTTTTTTTATCCTACCTAATCAATTCAATTAAATTCATTCATTGCAATAATCATGTTCGTTATACAATGAATGTCAATTTTTTATAAAAAGTAGGTACATCATCTCGCAGCAATTTTCTTACATTCTAAAATTAGGTAATTGCTTGGTATATTACAAGTATAATATTAAATACGACACACATACAACAACAACAATTTCACTATTCTACATAGCCAAATAATCAGAGAGATCCTGCGTTGTGTTTGTTTACTTTCTTATTTCTCTATCGATTAATTTGACTTGAAAATGCACTTAACTCATATCTCTTAAAAGACACAAAACCGCTAATATAAGTCCACCTGTACTGGATTGTATTATAGCCATTCGAAATTTGATGTGTCTGCGGCGCTAAGGGGGTATTTTTATCGTCTCCTTTATGGCAGTTATAATGCACGAACGATGTATCCGCTACCGATAGAAATAAATAACTGATATAATGTTCTGGAGAACCAGATTAAGCAAAGAGTTATCGTTAGTTATTAAATAAAATAAATAAATAAATATTAGGGGACAATCTTACACAAATCGACCTAGTCCCATAGTAAGCTCATTAAGGCTTGTGTTATGGGTACTAGACGACGATACATATAATAGATATAAATACTTAAATACATAGAAAACTTCCATGACTCAGAAACAAATATTCATGCTCATCACACAAATATTTGCCCTTACCGGGATTCGAACCCAGGACCTTCAGCTTCGTAGGCAGCGTCACTACTCACTATTGACGACCGCTTTAGCCTAGTTGGTAGTGACCTTGCCTGCTAAGCAAGAGGGCCTTTATTTGTGTGATGAGCACGAATATTTGTGCCTGGGTCATGGGTGTTTTCTATGTATTTAAGTATTTATTTATCTATATAAGTATGTTTATCGTCGTCTAGTACCTACATATAGTATAAGCTTTGCTTAGTTTGGGACCAGGTTGATTGTGTTAGATTGTCCTTTAATATTTATTATTTATTATAATAAATAATTATTAAGGTCCTTGTAACTGCAAGTTTACAGTACTTGTTGATTATATTCATAAAAATAGGTACCTAATTCAGACAAATACTATAAAACCGTTTCACACGGCCGGCGCTCCTTGAAATTGACCTTACGTCAACATTGGAACAATAAAGCACAGAGCTGGTCTCCTATTTCGTCTTTGTATTATGGTTGAGATTACTTAATGTGGCCGGCCTTTTATAAAACTGTCATTGTAATTAGAAGCTTCTACCTTCGAACGTAGAGTTGCTTTTTGAATGAACCACTGATGCAATTTGGTCAACTTAAATAATCTCATGTATACCATTCAAGTGTTTTAGGTACTTGAAACTCTATGCGACCAGACGATAACAAAAAAACAGTTAATGGGCTTAGATCCGAAAGGACTTATATTAGTTGCAAGATATAACACATATGTCTTTTGACTAATTTATAGTAGGACTATTAATTATTGTAAACCAAAATGACGTATGTTAATATGGCATGTAAAATAATTACACCTTTTTAATATTGGACAAGAATCCATGTATAGGGTTTTGTCTTTACATTAGAGCAGTCGAGTTGGGACCTCGCGACAGGTTGCAATTATCCCATTCGGTTTCCCTTATAATCATCAATTAAATTTGATATTAGATTTCCGCGCGCGTTTCGCGTTTTATTTGTATGAAATAGTGTTCAATTACTAGAGATTTTATAGTGATATTTATAACAGACAATTTAAGACATTTTAGAGACGAATAAGTGAAATTAGTGTAGGCACGTATTTTTTAAGACAATTGACAATAGTGCGAGTGTGCAACATTAAGTGTTTGATTTGTTTTTATATGAATAGTTAATAATTATAGAGTCAGTGTTCACATTAAGTATTTATAAAAATTTACCTATGTAGTTATTTAAGAGTAAAGTGTTTATTTTTGGTTTGTAATATTTAGGTCGTCGCTTCGGGAGATTAGCTGGAAATATAGTTCTGCGTGCTAATTGCTGAGATAGTCATTTCCAAGGCTTCATAAATTAAAGGTATAGTTAGTTCTTTTCTGCAATTCAACGGGTCCGCTGAGCCGTTTAATCGAACATTAATAGGGGCCATAGGGCCAGATATTATTCTAAATTTTAATATTATGTATATACTATCTCTGGTATGAGAGTGGATTTAAGGATATACTACTATTGTCTTGAAATACAACTCTAATTTAAATAAGGATGCATGAATAGGTATAATAAATGATAGCATTGCAATGTGATTGAACTTTGGAAGAGCACACACACACATCTCAATTTTATAACTGGCTCTTTTTAACTTTTTAAAGCATTGTAGTGTTATGCATTTAATGGCTTTTTTTGATTCTATTATTTGTGACAAGATAGTGAACTTAAAAAAAAAACTTCTATACACACCCATTGTATTTCGTGGCTTTAGCCTGATTTCAATGGACATACACTCATACACATATCACATTTACACCAACATACATAGCTGACACACCACGAGCTTAGATTTCATTTGAATACACGCACTTAGGTACACTCGACGCAAAGCTTTTTGGCTGATACTAGATCCTGGATTGCTGGAGTCGACTCGAGTTTACACCTAAGGAATCTGACGTGTCAATTTCTTAGAAGCTGTGAACTTTTCATACACAATAGGTATACATCAAAAGGCCTGAGCTGTGTATATGTCTGTAACGTATTCTCTGTTTTCCCTGGGGCGCATCCTTTCGATAAAGCTGACCCCTGACGTCTGATGTCGTGTGTGAAGGCAGAGAGCTCTCCGTCCAATTTAAGGGGTCTACAGTACAGACTATGTTATAGCGTATACGTAGTATTCAGAGCACCTTGTACATAATCGACAACAATCACTATCTCTGTTACAAATACCGTGGCTGCACGAACGTTTAGGGTATGCGTAAATTCTGCCGCGCGTTATGTTTTGCGTAATTATTAAAATTAATTTTGGCAATCTGCGTAAAGTAAATTTAAAAGTACATTTAAAAGTACTTAAGATTCGTGTAAGATGATGAATGTGTAGGAGAGATGGTTTGAATCAAATAGATAGTAAGGGTTGATAGGTTGCATCATGACGGATTTGTTGGTTTGGCGAGGGTGTAGGAGCGTTGGGAGCCCTCGAAAGATTCAAGATATAACAATAGGTATAGGCCCCATTTTTCAAGACCTAAGGTCTAGAATCCCAAGGTCCCCTTGTAGTCTGTTTATTTTACAGGTCATCGTTGTCGTTCATCGTGATGAAGCATTTTATAGTATAATTTTAGTTAGTTCTAAGTTAGAAATAAATGTATGTAATTAGTATTAGATAATTATAATTTGTATACGGTAATTAACTAATTAAATCAATTATCTTTGTTCGAGTTGTACCTGATCGGGTGAGTCGCATGTTCACTTATGTAGATAGACTATTTGTTGATCTCAATTTTGAATGTTCATTTTGATTTGCGGATTTAATTAATTATTGCGGATTTATTACGGTTTGTTTTACCATGCGATTTGATTTGCGGACGATAAAATTTATTGACGGATTATAATTTACAGTAATGTTTACGATTACTGAAATGACCTTTCACGTGTTTTGATTCGGTTTTTTGCGGCTTATGATCATACATTTACGTATGATTTTAGACGTTTATTTTTAAAACGCATTATTTAATGCGTCGATTGAACTACATTTACGTTCTGATTCATTTTGAAATTTTAGTTTCATTCGTTTTATTTATTACGAATGTTATTTATTCACATTTATTTATTGCGTTTGTTACGGTTTCTTTTGGAACATCATTTGACATTATTATTTTATACAATGCGTTTTACGACGAGATTTTAACACAACGTAGAGGGTCCTATTCGTACTTCTTGAACTAGACGATCACAAGTATTTTATTTATGGCCAGTATTTTAGTTAACTTATTAAATAGTATTTTATTTAAAGGAGGCTAGTTTAGTCTTTCTACAGTGTTGCCGTGAGACCAGGATTCAAGTTATTCAAAATTGAGTCAATTTAATTGATTTAATTACTTGATTACGAATCTGAGTTAAAGTTTAGTTTATATGTCATTATTCGCAAGTTACTACACTTATAACAAAATTGTAAAAGATACAATTAAAAGGTGTTATTAGCATTAAATCGTTTTTGTGTAGTAGTTTGTGGTTTTAGAATGAAACATAAAATATGTACGCTTATAGAACCAACCCCTATTTACGAATGTGAGGGCGTACAATTGATACTTATTACTCATGACTGCGTAATTTATTATTATCTTTACTAAACAGTCGTGCGATTTCTTTGTGAATACAATTTTTATGGGATGTAGTGTATGTACGTTCTGCCTATTATCGGACAAAGCATATACTTAATAGCAATTGTAGTTAAATTAAATAAATATCGTTTCGGTCTTAGAGAAGTGAGGGCGCAGGTTTATGCTTAGTTTGCTCAGATGCTATCAGGGGTTTGAGTACATTACCTATTGAGATAGCCTCACAATTTCATCCTTTTCAATTCTAAAATTGTATCGTCAATCTGAGGGCGCTCTGTAACTGCAAGTTTACAGTACTTGTTGATTATATTCATAAAAATAGGTACCTAATTCAGACAAATACTATAAAACCGTTTCACACGGCCGGCGCTCCTTGAAATTGACCTTACGTCAACATTGGAACAATAAAGCACAGAGCTGGTCTCCTATTTCGTCTTTGTATTATGGTTGAGATTACTTAATGTGGCCGGCCTTTTATAAAACTGTCATTGTAATTAGAAGCTTCTACCTTCGAACGTAGAGTTGCTTTTTGAATGAACCACTGATGCAATTTGGTCAACTTAAATAATCTCATGTATACCATTCAAGTGTTTTAGGTACTTGAAACTCTATGCGACCAGACGATAACAAAAAAACAGTTAATGGGCTTAGATCCGAAAGGACTTATATTAGTTGCAAGATATAACACATATGTCTTTTGACTAATTTATAGTAGGACTATTAATTATTGTAAACCAAAATGACGTATGTTAATATGGCATGTAAAATAATTACACCTTTTTAATATTGGACAAGAATCCATGTATAGGGTTTTGTCTTTACATTAGAGCAGTCGAGTTGGGACCTCGCGACAGGTTGCAATTATCCCATTCGGTTTCCCTTATAATCATCAATTAAATTTGATATTAGATTTCCGCGCGCGTTTCGCGTTTTATTTGTATGAAATAGTGTTCAATTACTAGAGATTTTATAGTGATATTTATAACAGACAATTTAAGACATTTTAGAGACGAATAAGTGAAATTAGTGTAGGCACGTATTTTTTAAGACAATTGACAATAGTGCGAGTGTGCAACATTAAGTGTTTGATTTGTTTTTATATGAATAGTTAATAATTATAGAGTCAGTGTTCACATTAAGTATTTATAAAAATTTACCTATGTAGTTATTTAAGAGTAAAGTGTTTATTTTTGGTTTGTAATATTTAGGTCGTCGCTTCGGGAGATTAGCTGGAAATATAGTTCTGCGTGCTAATTGCTGAGATAGTCATTTCCAAGGCTTCATAAATTAAAGGTATAGTTAGTTCTTTTCTGCAATTCAACGGGTCCGCTGAGCCGTTTAATCGAACATTAATAGGGGCCATAGGGCCAGATATTATTCTAAATTTTAATATTATGTATATACTATCTCTGGTATGAGAGTGGATTTAAGGATATACTACTATTGTCTTGAAATACAACTCTAATTTAAATAAGGATGCATGAATAGGTATAATAAATGATAGCATTGCAATGTGATTGAACTTTGGAAGAGCACACACACACATCTCAATTTTATAACTGGCTCTTTTTAACTTTTTAAAGCATTGTAGTGTTATGCATTTAATGGCTTTTTTTGATTCTATTATTTGTGACAAGATAGTGAACTTAAAAAAAAAACTTCTATACACACCCATTGTATTTCGTGGCTTTAGCCTGATTTCAATGGACATACACTCATACACATATCACATTTACACCAACATACATAGCTGACACACCACGAGCTTAGATTTCATTTGAATACACGCACTTAGGTACACTCGACGCAAAGCTTTTTGGCTGATACTAGATCCTGGATTGCTGGAGTCGACTCGAGTTTACACCTAAGGAATCTGACGTGTCAATTTCTTAGAAGCTGTGAACTTTTCATACACAATAGGTATACATCAAAAGGCCTGAGCTGTGTATATGTCTGTAACGTATTCTCTGTTTTCCCTGGGGCGCATCCTTTCGATAAAGCTGACCCCTGACGTCTGATGTCGTGTGTGAAGGCAGAGAGCTCTCCGTCCAATTTAAGGGGTCTACAGTACAGACTATGTTATAGCGTATACGTAGTATTCAGAGCACCTTGTACATAATCGACAACAATCACTATCTCTGTTACAAATACCGTGGCTGCACGAACGTTTAGGGTATGCGTAAATTCTGCCGCGCGTTATGTTTTGCGTAATTATTAAAATTAATTTTGGCAATCTGCGTAAAGTAAATTTAAAAGTACATTTAAAAGTACTTAAGATTCGTGTAAGATGATGAATGTGTAGGAGAGATGGTTTGAATCAAATAGATAGTAAGGGTTGATAGGTTGCATCATGACGGATTTGTTGGTTTGGCGAGGGTGTAGGAGCGTTGGGAGCCCTCGAAAGATTCAAGATATAACAATAGGTATAGGCCCCATTTTTCAAGACCTAAGGTCTAGAATCCCAAGGTCCCCTTGTAGTCTGTTTATTTTACAGGTCATCGTTGTCGTTCATCGTGATGAAGCATTTTATAGTATAATTTTAGTTAGTTCTAAGTTAGAAATAAATGTATGTAATTAGTATTAGATAATTATAATTTGTATACGGTAATTAACTAATTAAATCAATTATCTTTGTTCGAGTTGTACCTGATCGGGTGAGTCGCATGTTCACTTATGTAGATAGACTATTTGTTGATCTCAATTTTGAATGTTCATTTTGATTTGCGGATTTAATTAATTATTGCGGATTTATTACGGTTTGTTTTACCATGCGATTTGATTTGCGGACGATAAAATTTATTGACGGATTATAATTTACAGTAATGTTTACGATTACTGAAATGACCTTTCACGTGTTTTGATTCGGTTTTTTGCGGCTTATGATCATACATTTACGTATGATTTTAGACGTTTATTTTTAAAACGCATTATTTAATGCGTCGATTGAACTACATTTACGTTCTGATTCATTTTGAAATTTTAGTTTCATTCGTTTTATTTATTACGAATGTTATTTATTCACATTTATTTATTGCGTTTGTTACGGTTTCTTTTGGAACATCATTTGACATTATTATTTTATACAATGCGTTTTACGACGAGATTTTAACACAACGTAGAGGGTCCTATTCGTACTTCTTGAACTAGACGATCACAAGTATTTTATTTATGGCCAGTATTTTAGTTAACTTATTAAATAGTATTTTATTTAAAGGAGGCTAGTTTAGTCTTTCTACATCCTCCAGGTCTGTTTGTATAACCTCTCAGTTATTGTACATTGTGTACAACATATGTAACAAGTTTATTATGACTGTTTGTGTTTCTAAATAAATAAATAAATAAAATAATAGCAAGGCGATTCTGATTCTTCTGGAATCGCAACCGTTTAGGCTACGTTGTCTTACCATCAGACAGACCGTATGCTTGTTTGCTACCATCGTATAGAAAATTGTGGGTTTGGGAACTGCGATATTCAACATATTATAATGATAACTGTCGTACCTTGCTTTACCGACAATTTTTCCATCGAATGCATGTTTCGCAGTTTTTTTAATTTAATCGAAAACCTATTTTTTTGTATCAGTAAACTACATGAAACAAGCAGACTACAGAATGATAGCACTACCAAAAAAGTTAACGGTTTCTGAGTAGCAGAAATTGGATGAAACGAAAATTCGGCGAAACCATGCATTCGGTGAAACGTTTGTCGGTGAAATAAGGGGGCACCCACCACAATACATCCTCGGCGACCTTACTCATTACCAGGAACACAACACCACATTTTTATTTCAAACTTTATATTAACTTGCCTTGTTAGTATGTTCAGGTCAAAAAGAGCAAGTTAAACACCAACTTCGTGAAGTCCAATCGAGTTGAAATTAATCATGCATGTAAGTCTGATGACAATACCGTACTATGGTACCATAAGGCTAGTATGATGATGGAGACAGAAGGCCATAGGAACTCCTCAATTACAAAAGATTCACCAATAGGGGCGTAGACACTAAATTAATCAATAATGTCATATTTTCTCGAAAAAGGATAAAAAATGTAGTCAAATGGAGAAAAAATCAACGCAAAAGGTTAAATAATCACGAAGTTATAAGTGTCCAAAGTTTTAAGAAGGGGTATGTTCTGTCCCTTTTTCGCAAAACGCAACTTCATATGAAACGATGACGCTAGAAGAATGTGACGTAACAGAAGACGGCGACGTGCCGGGCCCATCGTGGTCGGAGTCATCCTGTAATGTGACACCACACACCGTTTGCGTTTTCTCTCTCTAACAAGCAATATCAAAACGGTTGTAGCTTCGTAATTCTTTGAGATATCTGAATGGGATTTTCGTCACTTGGCATATTTTTTTGCCTTCTTTCTTTTGGAGTAATAATAATTTTCTAGTCTACACTCGTATTGGGCTTATTGAAGTCATCTTGGCTGGATGGTTATTGAAAGAGAATGCCTGAAACTGTGTGAGAGTATTACGTAGTACCTACTTAATGAATTTTTATCTTGTAATTAATGTATTTTATTTCACGTATAATGTATTGTTGACATAAGTATTTTGTAAGAAACTTGTAATGACTTAGGATTTTCCTGTAATATTGCACTTTTCTTTATTAAATAAATTGAAATTGAAATTGAAATCTTGACACAGTCACCGCCACCGACTTGAATCTCAACTTCGTCACTTGCACCCACCTGCCACCGACGTCATACGAAGTCCAAAAGTAAAGGCTTAAAACTTGCGTGAGGTGGCCACTTAGCATGTTTTTTCTGTGGCGGCGAACGGGTTAATAACAAGATGATGACAGTGCGAAAAAAACTCGTCGGCAATAAAGGTCCTACGAAGAATGAAATTTTTGAGAGAAACTTCACTATAATGCTTAGTTTCCTTTTTTATGTAATGTTATTTGTATTGTATTGCATAAAGGTTTGTTTGTACCCACAACCGCGTGCTATGACGTCACACTGAGCATTACAATGTAGCGTATTGTTTAATGGACTTAATGAATGGGTGAGTACTACGTGTTTATGATCGACATTCACTTTGACATAGTTCTAGACGTAGACGTAAAGTGCAATGACTTGGAAAGTATAGAAAGTAGGCCGAAATTTGGTTGAGTTCGGGTTTGGCGCATTTTGGGTGTTTCGATAGCCTAATAAGAATACTCGTAGTTGACTGAGTCACTGTCACTGGCTGGACTCAGGGAGTAAAGTCAAAATTAAAAAAAAAAAAACTACTTTGACATAAATTTAAATTGAATAAAAAAGCCCCAGAAACGAGAATCGATGCCAGATATAGATACACATGTTCAACTTATTAGTTCCCCTCTTTTTCGTTGGGGGTTAAAAAAGGCCAAAGGGAAGAGACATGGGGCCCAATTTCTTTCTCTAACCACTTTCTTCTAATCACAGACCTATGTCGTTCCAACTGTCTATAGGGACGCTGGTTCACCTCAGCGACAACGCAACGCCACTGGAAAAACGATTAGGTAGGGGGTTCCAGATCAGACACTGTCAAAAAAACAAAAGTCGTCTCTCCTACGGTCAATAGAGGTCTTACGTGCATATATACTATGTTCTTATACCATGGAACTATAAAAGAAGAGACGTTTTTGCCGATTTAGTCCAACCAAAAATTCGGCTTTACAGCCTATATATAGGCTGTAAAGCCGAATTTTTAAATTTTTAATTTTTTTCGGTATAAAGGCCTTGGCAATGTCCGCAGAGAGACGCGAACCTAAATCTCTGTATGACCCGGGGACGATACAATCAAATGGCTGTCCCATAAGAATATTCTGCATTTACAATATTTACATCCAGCTAGTTACATATGATCACATCATATGACGCCTCAAGTTACCTATACGACTGCAAAAACTAGCAACACACAAAGGATTTGGATCGGTTGCCATGGGACATGCATACCTGGGATAACTCGGGGCACTTATACTAAAGTGACGTAGCAAAATATTTTATTGACAATTAAATATATCGATGTTACTGTCAACATCTAAATGTTCTAAAAAATATATATATTTATACAAAATCGCTTTGTAGACAGACTGCGCTTATTAAATTCTAAAATGGTGTTTTTGAAAAATTAATTAATTTTATTTTTAAACCAGGTCACATTTTCACATTGGCACCAAATGTTTTATTCTAATCATTTTATATCGTTATTTATTATTATTTTAACATAACTCCATCTTCATTTATTGCTAAATGTACATAAATATTAGTACATCCATGAGTTAATAGAATATTCACTTGGGCGTGATTATTTTGGACTTCGTAATAATCCACATGAATGGAATTGACAGTAAATTGTAATTTTGTTTGAAATTACATCCGCATACATTTATTATCTTAAGAGGCTTGATATCAGGTGTGGTATCGAAACTTTTTATAGTAATAGAGAATTATCAATGAGCACATGTATTATTACATATCGACATCTTTTTTATCGATATCAAATCCCTAGAATGTGCCCCGAGTTATCACAGTTTTGGATCATCATAGGGTTGAAAACTGACCGATATGTTCATTAAGTGACTGACATTTGTGATGTAAGGCCAGACAATTAGACATTTATGATAAATGCCCGGAGATTTATAATGAATGCCCGGACATTTATGACAAATATTCACATTTTGAAATAGGGGTGTAGACACCAAAGAAATTAACCAATAATGTTGAATTTTCCCGAAAAAGGATTAAAAATATTGTCAGGAGCAAAAAGTAAAGCAGTGGATTAAGGAATAAGTGTCAAAAGTTTTAAGGTTTCATTTGAAACTATTGTCATTTATTATGACGATCGCATATCGTGACGTCAAGATATGCGAGCATTTTCTCTCTCTAACAAGCAATATTAAGATGGTTATAGCTTCATGCATAATTCTTTGAAATGTCTGAACAGGATTTTCGTCACTAGGCTTATTTTTTGCCTTCTTTCTTTTGAAGTAATAATACATTTTGAGTATGCAACCGTATTGCATAACTTTCAGAACAAGCGTTAGGAGAATTCTATTGTCATAAGCAATACATTTAGTTTAGATATTCCTAAGGTACGAACGAAACGTTACGTAATCGACCAGCTGCTTTCAATATAATGGAATTAGGATATTAATTGACATGAAAACGTTTTTTTTATAGAAGTATAAATTAATCCATGTGTTCAAAGCTAATGAACAGCATCATATACTAAATAGCAGCTAAAGTAGCCAAGTATACACGGTGGAATTTAATCGGTGATCAGGAATCCAAAAATCTTAATTATCAATCTACACAGAAACCAATACGTGAGATCTCGTGCAATATAGCTCACAATCTAATTAATCACACTTAATTAACATCGGTAAAATGTACACTGACTGAATAAATGGACACCCTACTTTTATTGAAGGGAAGTTACTTTAGTGTACATACGTCAAGTGCTTGCTGGCTTTGGCGGGAAACTAGACAGATCAGACGTTTGTTATGAATTTGACAATGACAAATTGACAGCTTATTGCTCATTTATGTTTTAAGTTTTTATGGCTGATAGAAAAGAGGTATTAAACTTTTCAGACTAAACCATTAGTAGGGTGACAATAATTTTTAATTAAAATTTAATTTAAACTTAAAAATTAGTTATGATAAAAAAAAACTTGGTTCCACTTAAGTACTACATAAACGTGACCGCCATCGATTACTGAATTAGAAAAATGGGTTCCTGTTCACCGATTAAATTCCACCGTGTATAGCAAATCGCAACACATCTTTACTACTTTACCTTTAAGATGCTGACTGTATCTCTCTAAGGAATACTTAATGATTTAACCTGTTACGTTAGAACACAAAGGCCAATGGAAAAAAAACCCGTCAAATACAGCTTTTAAGTCACAATCTAATAACAACGAATAAATTTACAGTAGATGACGTAATGCATACAGACGTATCAACGCTGTGTGAGTTAGAACTGTTGCGTGTGCAATCGAAAATGATGTAAGTGTGTATGTGTTTATCATGCGGTTACCACCTTTGGTTACAGGGAATGCAGTGAGCACTGGGTGACCTAGAGTGAGCGTGCTCAAGGTTACCCACTTACAGGCGTGATACCACACGTTTATCTTTGGTCGTTTAATAGCTGAATAATTGGTGTATAACTTAAAGAAGGCGAACTAGAGAGATCTCTTTATATAATCCTACCTCGACGCGGCGACCGTTACAATTTTCTCTGATGGGCATGTATGTCGCATATGGCTCGCTAAGCCGAAGTTAGCTTTAAATGGTCGGTCACCATCTATATGAACATGCGTATCCTTATACATATCAAGCTTGGCACGAAAAAAAAGGATTTGATTTTAATTTCCACGCTTTTATTGCGCTAATCATGCCGCACCCTGTGTGTCAGTCAGGTATCAGGTAGAGCGCCACCCCCTTTCTTCCCGTGGATGCGTAAACTACGGGGTTGGAGTGTATGGATAGGCTAGCAACCTGTCACCATCGCACTTTAAACGCACTATTGTGAAACATATACCTGAAGACTTTCGCTTAGAAACTCTCCTAAATTCAACAGCCGCAAAGCTTCAAGAGCGCTATGTTTTTACGCGACCGTCTTATATATGTACATTCGGATTTTAAAAAGGGTCGTTAATGATAATAATAATTCTTATAATTCTGAAATGTACTTATGTGCAATGTTTTATCGTAATAATAACTGAATCTTAATTATAATAACTAACTCTGAAATAAAAATTATAAGCATGTTAACCAGAACAGAAGAAATTAACTCATGCTCATCTAAGAAACAAAATCCGGTCAAGTGCGAGTCTGACTCGCGCACCGAGGGTTCCGTACAAACTATCAATTAACTCGGGTAAAGTAAATGTCCCAATATTTGTTAAATTACTTATTTTAACCCAACACAACAGAATTAAATTTCAAACAACGAATAACTTTTACATCAAGACCATCGAACTACCAAGACAATTGAATCGCGATATTTCTAGGGTTCCGTAGTCGACAAGGAACCCTTATAGTTTCGCTTTGTCTGTCCGTCCGTCCGCGGATAATCTTAGTAACCGTTAGCACTAGAAACCTGAAATTTGGTACTAATATGTATATCAATCACGCCGACAAAGTGGTAAAATAAAAAATGATATTTTTTTATTAGGGTACCTCCCCTATACGTAACGTGGGGAGTGTTTTTTTTTTTCATTTCAACCCTAACGTGTGATATATTGTTGGATAGGTATTTAAAAATGAATAGGGGTTTGCTAAAGTCATTTTTTGATAATGTTAATATTTTCGGAGATAATCGCTCCAGAAGTAAAAAAAAATGTGTCCCGCCCCTCTAACTTTTGAACCATAAGTTTTAAAAATATGAAAAAAATCTCAAAAGTAGAACTTTATAAAAACTTTCTAGGAAAATTATTTTGAACTTGATAGGTCGAATAGTTTTTGAAAAAAATTACAAAATAATTTCTGGACGAGAAACTACGGAACCCTACACTGAGCGGTGAGCGTGGCCCGACACGCTCTTGGCCGGTTTTTTTGACCTGCTATTGAAATATACCCGCCCCAACCCCATTAATTCTAGAAAAATCTTAACAGCGCGAAGTAGGAATGGGGTCAGCGCCATCTATCGACCCCATTTGGTACTAACGTGCAAGGGCAATCAGCTTAGTTGTTTTAGCGATTATTGTTTATCACGTGAACCGATCTAGATTATTATTTTTTTATTTGAAAGAGAGTACTTCTATTATAATCTTATAGGAATTTTAAAACAAAAAAATAGTAAGTAAGTTGATTAAATTGCAAACTTAACTAGGAAAAACTTTTTGAAAATAAAACAAAAGATACGCTAGATACAGAAAAAGTTATACTTTTCCAGTAATATCTATGTTTATCTTAATCACAAGTAATTATTTCAAATTTTTAGCTTGGATAACTTCGGAGGTGGTATTTTTTTTTACATTTTCCTTCATAGATTGAGATTTTACCGATGTAGAAAGAAAAAAAAACTGTTTCAACAAGTGCAACTTAAGCCCTTTCATATGATACCCCATTTGATCTAATAGTTGAATTTTTTTTTGCTCCCTCCTAATATCTGTAATTTTTCATACAAAATTAAAACGTATATTTAAATTTCTCATTTTCCACGCACGTGGATAACTCTCATTTAAAACCATTCCAAATTTCCTATTGATAGCTCAAGTAGTTCGTGAGATATTTCACTTTGTGACAGACAGACAGACGGACGGAGTTGCACCATAAGGGTTCCCTGTTTTACCTGTTTTGGTACGGAACCTTAAAAACTAAACAAAGACGTGTGTAAAAATCTAAAGATCTGTTGAAAATGTAAAGTTGTAACTCTTGCAATGCAGACATGGATAAAACTGAATAGAGAACAGTTACGAAATTACAGTCTTTTTGACATTGCAATAAGGTCTAATATCGCCCGCTAAGTTTCTTCACGACACCTCTATACTACATGTAAATTATTATATTGTTAAATTCTGATCACAGAAACCATTACATTAATCGGAAAGACAGATTTCCCTCCCACTCCTTATCTCTAATAGGGCAACATATAAACTATTATTCCATCAAATAACACAGAACTAATATACACACTAGGAAACATCAAACAATAAAACCAAAGATGTCACAACAATGGCTCCCAAACCGCATAAATAAGTCGTTAACGCGTTAGAAAAACGAAAACCGGTCGTCTAATTATTAGAAACAATGCGATGCGCTAGCGCCGCGGCCATTTTGGGGAGACAGCCAATCAGCGTGCGCGGCTCAAGGTCGCGCGCAATGTCAAAACACGTATCGGCTCAATGCTTCCTAGTAAATTGTCTAGGCCGTCAATGTTGCCAGGGTTATGGGTTAGCCGATTTTGTTGCGATTTCTGGGTTTGGCTCATTCTCGTGTTGGATTGGAAGTCGTAAAATAAAATATTTTCCGTAGTTATGGAATAGCGATCACAGCGAATTTATTTTTAAAAAATCTGGGGCGTTAGAAACTTAACTTATAGACGAAAATATGGTTCGGTCGCTCTCCGCGTAAATGGTAAATTTTAGGTTTAGGTATATAAGACTGAGCAATTATGAACACTTGCCGCGTTGCCGACCATTTACTGATCTAAGGATTCGTCATTAGCCATCTCGATAAATATCGGGCAGCAGCTAGAGACGAAACTTTGTGTAGACATTGAGTCCAGTGCTTTTGCAAGCTGCAGAGTCAAAGAGCGCGGAGACCTCTAGCCAGCTAAACCAGAATGATGAAGTGCAGCCAGCGACAGATGTGGAGATTCAAAAAAGACATCAGCAACCAGTCTTAGTTTATTATTGGCCAACAAACTACGAAAAATTTACAATTCTATTATCACTACGTAAGCAAGACGCTCCTATTAAAAACTACAATTAAACTGTTGAAACAATGATACTAATTAAAATCGCAGCCACACGCCGATTAGATTCGCATCTAGCCATAATTCAGCCAAGCTTGAGACGTGAGTTGATTCCGTGTCAGATCAAACAACGACAGTTAATTCAAATATACGATTATCACACGCGGGCCATAAAATTATTAAGTATTGAATAACAGAAAATGATTATAAATAGTCCGTGTTCTCTTTAAGACTAAAATAAAAAAAGTAAAAGAAAACAGTGACACGAGTTCCCAACACTGTAGGCGCTTTTGTATCTGCACACAGGTCGGTACCTACACTCTGCACAGGTAGGTTAGTTAAATTAAATTGTATTTGAGTAGAAATTTAAAGTTAGTATTGACTGTTATGGATACAGTTCGGGACGTAATACTATATATATATGCTCTATGTATGCTCGTCATTTACATATTCTTCATACATTCATAATGTATCATTGGATGGTGGATACAGTTCGGGGCGTAATACTATATATACAGGATGTTAACGGGGTCATGATCCGGAATGACAAAAAGCGAATAAGATGATCATACTGAACAACCTTTCCCATGGGACCAACCACGAAATCGCAAAAAAAAAAGAGCCAATTAAGAGTTAACTGTGAGTTAACTGCGATTTAATTGAGAGTTAATGTATGGAATACCTGGTTTTTTTTTGCGATTCCGGATCATGACCCCGTTAACATCCTGTATATGCTGTATGTATGCTCATCATTTAGATATTTTTCATACATTCATGATGTATCATTTGACATTTAACAGTAAGTAGCTTTTCGATGAAGGAAAATATCGCGAGGAAACCTGTCTAATCCTAACAACGTCTAGTTGTTTATCTGGCTGGAAGAGCAGTTTGTAATCGCTTTAGAACAACTAGTGCCTACGTCAATCTTGGGAGTAGGTGCCACAGCAAACCCAATGCTCTTTTACGATAAAATCGGTAAAAACGCAAAGAAGATGAGTTATTTATTCCATTCAATTTCACAGCATTACAGTAGGGAAAACGTACAAAAAAACAAATAACATTAATTACTTACACAGAAGAAGGTCGTGCATCCATCTTCTCGCAGAATATCAAACATTCATCAAACATACAAATATCCATCTGCATATGACATGTATGATGACGACATTCATGATATTTTTTTGGTTAATTATGGGTTTGGTTAGCTAAAGCTGGCAACACCGGTTGCTACGATAGATAGCGGTTTGGCAGCCATGTTGATTGGGTAATCAACGATTTTATTGTTTGTTGTTGGTTAGATAAAACGAATTTGTACTTGTACTGATAACATATCTTTATTGCGTATGTTTTAGCTAGAAATATGTTCTAGTGTTAGTGGGTATCAATAGGTAGGCAAGAGCACAATAATCCTACCTATTTGTATCTGTACCTATCTGTATTAAAATCGTAGAAAACACGTGTTTGTGCACGTCACGAAAAAATTGAGATGGGTAAAACCTGAGGGGAATCTTGCACTCCGTCTGAAAATTGCAATTTGGTTTTGGTAGATCTTACCAGCCTGTCTTTTTTCATTTATTTTTATTTCGTCTGAAAATTGCAATTTGGCTGCCTGTCTTTTTTATTTAATTTTTTATTTCGAAGTTGCTGTCAAAATGAGAGTTTGAGAATATCGACCTGTAGATAATGACAACTCGAAATAATTTTGCCCAAGCTGAGAGGGAGGACTTCGTTCGCTTCGTTCGTTCGTTAAAAAATGGCGAAAGAAAAGATATACCTCTAATTTATTACTTCTTTTGCCATTTATTAATAATGAGGAATACAAGAATCCCCTCAGTTTCTATCTCAATTTTTCGTGACTAACTAAATCATGCATAAATATAGACATATATTGCATGATTTATCTTCATTGTTACACAGCAAGCATAATTTTAACAAAATAAATATTTACTCTTTATTTTCTACGTTATTACTAAAATGATGATACCGCCGGTGCGCAGAAAATATATATAATTATCGAACCTGCACGTCTAGCACAAGTTGCTGACAAGGCACTTCGCGCGCGACTGGGCTACTCCTGGCTCACTCGCACCGCGCAAATGCGAAAGAGAAGGGTAGATCTTTCTCGACTCGAGTCATTTGTGCTAGCCCCCCTGGTCACATAATTTCACGAGAATCGCTTGAGAAATGCGACCTGTAGGAGAACGTCGGAACGACAT
The DNA here is from genome assembly GCA_947578815.1 of Epinotia ramella. Lineage (NCBI taxonomy): Eukaryota > Metazoa > Arthropoda > Insecta > Lepidoptera > Tortricidae > Epinotia > Epinotia ramella. The sequence goes on from OX388221.1 coordinate 4,670,412, forward strand.
CCAGACACGAAAGAATTTCGAAACTCGCAGTACCAGGCTCCCATAAAGCAGCAAACAGTTAAACAAACCCCGTGAACACGATCTAAACCTACCTATACAAGCGCTACTAATCCGCCACACAATCATACGAATTACAGATGCAATCCACCCTATGGTCCAAATGAATTAACACAAAAACTATATAATTACCGAACCTGCTTACATAATTTCAAGAGAAATGCGCCGACATCCGAACGAATAATTTCGGCCCAACCTGAACCTCGCAGTACCAGGCTCCCATAAAGCAGCAAACAGTTAAACAAACCCCGCGAACACGATCTAAACCTCCCTATACAAGCGCTACAATCCGCCACACAATCGTACGAATTACGGATGCAACCACCGTCTCTAAGACGAATTACAGATGCAATCCACCCTATGGTCCAAATGAATTAACACAAAAAAACTATATAATTACCGAACCTGCTTACATAATTTCACGAGAAATGCGCCGACATCCGAACGAATAATTTCGGCCCAACCTGAACCTCGCAGTACCAGGCTCCCATAAAGCAGCAAACAGTTAAACAAACCCCGTCAACACAATCTAAACCTACCTATACAAGCGCTACAATCCGCCACACAATCGTACGAATTACGGATGCAACCACCGTCTCTAAGGTCAGAGGTGACTTTCTCTGCGACTTTTGGCGGATATTTTGATAGAAAGTTGGGTGCAGCCAGCTCAGGCATGCCGTTAGCCTCAAACTGGCTAGTTTAGTCGTGGTGGGTATAATGTGACATAATTTAATATTGAGAAGCATCGAGTCGTCCACAGTTAAGGTTGACTTTTAACATTTAAACAGCGTTAATGCGTTAGTTAGATAATGGGTTTCCCCACAAGGTGGACTGATGACCTGGTAAAGATTGCGGGAGTCCGCTGGATGCGGGTGGCGCAGGACCGGTCAGTTTGGCACTCTTTGGGGGAGGCCTATGTCCGGCTTTCGGCTGATATGATGATGAATCTAATCTATACTAATCTAAGTATAAAGTATAAAGGAGAAAAGTCAGTTAAGGCGGTGCATTGGAAATTATCGCGTGCTTTGAAACGCCGTTCTGACTAGACTAAGAAACAATAAGGTCTGATTTTCAGATATGATTCTTGACTATATGATTGTTCATCTGATTTTATGGATACATGACTGCTTAAAATTTCCTCGATGGAAAAAAAAACCAAAGTTGGGTCTGTATTTTCCTTTTTTTACTCAGCCTACTCAAACGATACATTATTTTACGACACAATCAAGTAAATACTATAATAATTTATCTCATCTAAAATCTCACTTTATGAAATTTTAATAATCCTTCTCTAAGTTAGGTACCTATTTATCGAGATTTGTCCAAAAGAGCGATTCCCGAAAAGTGTTACATCTCTTTTTCTCGTGGGCGGAAGGCATCAGCGTGTCTCTGTCTAGGGGGCGTGTACGACTCAAATCAAGGCATCCCCTTAAGTCAGTGAGATTGTAGTTTTTTTAAGTTGGTAATCAACTTTTACAAAAATTGTAAAGAGGAAAAGTCTGACAGATTGCAGCTTTGTAAGTTTGTATATGTATACTGGGTAATCTCCGGAACCGCCTATCTGATTTCAAAAATTCTTTCACCAGTGTGTGTATTTTACGAGCATACCACGGGATGCCTAGGTTCTTTGCAACCGGTTTTAACAAAGTAAAGTTAAAAGAAACTCGCTTATGATTCATCTGGAATCGCATGCGTCCATAAAGTCAAAGTCAAAGTCAAAATCATTTATTCCATTGACATACAATATGCACTAGAATATGTCTTATAACTAGGTTTAGGTTTACAATTATGTCAATTTGAGATTAGTAACCTTTTTTTTTTTTTTTCATAGGCGACGGTATCTGCTTACCATCAAGACCGTCTTGTTTAAGTCGTAGAACGTTCAGCAATTAGGCTGCAGGCTATGCTATCGTAGAGCGTGACATTTGTCAGACAGAGCCGGTATTAGTAGCGGGAGATTACCGCACTTTATGAAACGGTTAACTGGATAAGGCTGTGAAATATCGATAAACTTGGTATCGATGTTTTAGAATAGCATGATTAGACAAGAACGCGCGCGGTATAGGTTAATGTCTGTTTAAAATTCGAATAAATAATTATTTGGGGACAATCTGTAACAAATCGACCTAGTCCCAAACTAAGCAAAGCTTGTACAAACGCCAACGACGACCATACTGTATTCATATTGAACCTTATTACAATGCATATAAAGTGCACGGGATGGTCAGTTAGCTGTGTTGTCGATAGTACTATGGATACTAGATGACGCTATAGGTACCTACATGCTTAAAACTTATATAGATAATTGACGACCGCTGTAGCCTATTTGGTAGTGGCCCTGCCTACGAAGCAAGAGGTCCCGGGTTCTAATCCCGGTAAGGGCACTTATTTGTGTGAAGAGCACGAATATTTGTTCCTGAGTCATGGATGTTTTCTATGAGGCAATAAAAGCTTGTATCAAAAATGATTAGAAACTTATTTGACGTGTTACAAACCTGTAAGTCTTTGTTTAATAGGACTTATTATTATATTACAAATCAGCAGTGTGTCCTAATTTGGATCATAGGGTCGGCACTATGCTGAGTCGGCACCATTTCATGGCGCGTTAATGATAATTTGTATTTTTATGAATAAAGAAGAATACATTAAAATATTTGTGGAAGGGAATGTAGAAGGGAGGCTCCTAAATCGTTTACCATCATCATCATCCGTCCTGACTGACCGTCGTAGTATAAAATTAAACATGGCTCCCCCAAAAAAAAGACCGGGTTGCACTCCGGGAGTGCCGGCAGAAGTGAAAACTCAATAACATTGTAACAGTTTTTTGATCAGGTCACGTGATATCTTACGGTGTCACCCTAAAAATGTATTTTGAATTAATGTTCGGCGCCAAGAACAGCGGACGGCGGCGGCGAACAAAATGCCAATTTGTTTTTGCCGTTGCCAAATATTTTTCAAAGCTTTATCTCTTTAGGAATCACGTCCAAATTTGAACTATTCGAATTTGCAAGAACAGCCGATGGCGGCGGCGAACAAAATACCAATTTGTTTTTGCCGTTGCCAAATATTTTTCAAAGCTTTATCTCTTTAGGAATAACGTCCAAATTCGAACTATTCGAATTTGCTCAATAGCAAAAACGGTGAAGGACGCGTGGACAAAATTACAAATTCATTTGCAGATTATGCTATTTCAAAAAGTGTTTAACGGCTTTATACTCGCTTGTAAGTATGTAGTGTACATTTATGTATATATATTTATTTGTGTATGTAAGTATTTATTTTATTTATGTACCTATATGTATTTGTGTAAATATGTTGTATATAGAAATACCGTAATGTTATTTTTTTTTAGTTGTTATTTGCACTGCCCCACAATCTTTTCCGCTTTGCCTTAAGGTTTGACTGGTAGAGAATGCCATATGGCATTAAGTCCGCCTTTTGTACGATAAGTTTTCTTTTGTGCAATAAAGTTTAAATAAATAAATAAATAAATAAATAAATACTCTTACGAATAGCGTTCAGTTTTGAATGAAGTCGAATCGGCTAGCAGCAAAAAGTGACCTCCTTCACATCTGACGTCACAAGAATCTGTCGCGTATTTAGCAATTTTTCTCCATCCCAAAAAGTGCGCAGCGCCGCTAAAGAAGTTTTCACTTCAAATATTTTTAGATGTGCTGATTATGACTAAAACACTGTACCATCTAATGTGAAATGATATTTATTTCAAAAGTGCCACAATGACCGGTCCTGCGCCACCTTTATCGGTCATCAGTTCACTTTGTTTATGATTTGACTTAGATGATGATGAATTAATTATCGATGAATATTATAATGTGGCTCATCACTATTTATTTTAAATCACGTTATATCACAATCAGACAATAAGACGTGGCTGCATTTCCTACAGTTTCAAACTTGGCACAGAATGATTTTTCAACCTGCCACAAATTACACCCAAACCAACCTTACACCAGGCGAAATAAAGTCTACTTTCCTTTGAATAGGATCAGGAGTTTTCTATGTTGTTTTCGGATGCAACTTATTTGTGAAAACAGAAGTGAGAGGGAAAGCTATATAAGTATCCTGTGGGTGTAAAGAGGAGAGGAATACACTAAATTTACGAAGCCACAGGTGGTGTACCTCGAGTACACTCACAGGGTGCAATGGTGTGTGATATTTATGATTTCAATGTTTTTAAATTGGGTCAATATGTAAACTAATTAAACAAACTAATTATGTTCTAAAGCCGTAAGTATATTTAAAAATAATAGAGAGTGGTAAAAAAAAGTGAATTTGAAGTAAAAAATGTAAGCAACGTAACGGGCGTAGTTACGTAAGTACAGAAAAATCAGAAACACGCCTGTAAGCAAATTGTACATAACAACGTCAAAAACGTTTCGAAGAATATTGCAAATATACATTTGTAAGTAGGTAATTACCTACTTACAAATGTAATGTATTTCAGGCACATCTAGTTTGTAAATATTACAATAGTAAAAAAACACATTCTCTATTATTAAAGCAATCCAAAACCTCTTAATTATTCATGTAAAATAATAATAATAATAATAAATACTCTTTATTGCACCACGACACGAGATAATCTTACAAAAAAATTGCTTATTAAATAATGGTAACAACAGGCGGTCTTATCGCTTTTAAAGCGATCTCTTCCAGACAACCTTTGTACAGCAGGAAACATTTAAACTAGAATTTTAAACAGGTAGTGCAGAATTCATCAAGAAGAGCATACTAACACATCAATCTTCAAATATTATTAAACAGGATAAAATACATACTTAATAAATATCTATCTCAGTGAGTAAAGATTGAAATTTTGGCAGATCTAGGGTAAAATATAGAGACGAAATGTTATTTAATCAATACTAAGCTTATTTCATCAATACATTTTTAAGTGAAATAATTCAGTTAAAAACACATGTAGGAAAAACATTGAAACATAAAAAAATTAAGGACATATTTCTTGTTCTGCCAAAACAGACAATCTTAAAAAAAAGGTAGTCATATTACTTTCTCAGATAGCCAGAAGAAAACATGTCTTACACATAAGCATGAATTATGAAATCACAAAAGGTAACATAACGACCCATATAAGCAGGGCTTTTAAGTTAAATAATTGAAAAAAAAAAAACGCTAATGTACTGACTGACTACCGGCTAAATTAAGTAGGTATCCTTGACAGCACGTCACTAACAGAATACCCTCACTAAACTGAAAAGTCAAAAGACATGGTTGACGATTTATAGGTCACTCTCCAATTATTCCTAGCCTATAATTGAAAGCACTAACTAAGTCATAATTTGTCCGTCAGCCAATTCCAATAATTGCATGGCATGCACCGGAAAGTGTTTTAAAACAGATGGCAAAGTTCACAGGAGAGTATGATCTGAAAATATACGACTTTGTACCTTATATCCCTAACATAACTGCTGCTCCTATTAAATACAGTAATTGACCGAGCTTTAGTGCAAATTTTGCAATATATATTTATGACGCTAGAAAAATGGGCAGTTTGTACCCTAAAAGTTAGGATTCTTAAATATTTTTTGATTTAATTTTAAACTTTGTGTAATTCTTCAAATATACAAATCTTAACAGGATGCTTGACCAATAGCGCCTGGCCACCTGACCTATGTACTGGTGGTAGGTACTTATTAAATTGTAAGTTGTAGCTTCCTAACATGAGCAACAGATGAGAGTTCGCGTAAACACATTAATATTATAATCATATTAACCTTGAGTACATTCTACCATCCTTCAGCTGCTGGTCTGGAATTTGTAGCAATTAATTTTTAATGCAGTTCGCAGTAGATCGATTTATTAAAATAATTGGATTATTTCTTAAACCTCTTCTTAAAACTTTGCTTAAAAATCAACTTTTACCCCCGGTTTAAACAGATTAATCTCATATCGGTAAGTATTGTCAAAAATTTACAGAGTTAGGTACTAAAATTTTATCTGACATTTGGTCAGGTGCCCCTAAGAATGTTTTATGAAAAAGAGCTCATCTCTTTCATGATATTTAGATTCAACTTTAGATACAAATAAAGCAATACAATGTAAACGTATAAACGTACAAATAGTCCTCAAAATCAAATTGTTCTTAAAACAAATTCTCTATGAAGTAGATTAGGTAATGCCATCCACTAGGTCTTCGATTAAACCGTATCCTCGTATGCATTGCAAATTCCAAATGATTTGCACTAGTTGGTATTCACTCAGTAAATTGTAAAATTACAGGCAAAAGTGTTTGGCTAGCTAAATTACATGACATAAGTAACGGTTAATCACATAGTAATATAATGCGGTAATAACACTATATTCCTTTGAACATTTATTGTAACTAGTAGGTCTATTTGACTCGACATTTTTTTTACCAATGCATGATGGTAAAGCATTATGGCCGTTTGTCACTTCAGGATTCACACGCGCGTTTCAACTTTTATTGATTTAAGGGGTCGTTGTGTCTGACAGCTGTCAACAGAGGAGTAGTAGTATTTTGAAGGATATAATATTTCCCAAAAAATACTTATTATATGATCCCTGTTCAGAATTCTTGTAATTGTTAAACTATTTAATACTCACTACGCACTACAAATAAATACAAGTGAGGGTAGCATTCGTGATCGGCCGAGCTGGGAGTACTTGCCACTTGTCATCGAGCTGCCGCGGAGTGAGGTCACGACTGCGCACCAGCGAACAGCCTAAAGAGTAGTTTTATTTACTTACCCAGAGACCCAAAGGTGAAACATCACACCCGCGTTTAAGTAAACAATGACATGTATCGAACCCCTAAGAGTTACATACACATACATTATAATCACGCCAGTTTCCGGGAGGGGTAGGCAGAGATCATGGATATCCACTTCCATGGATCTCCAATTGACAAATTTGAAATAAATTTTTAGAATATTTTTGTTTTGTGGGGCTTCATCTTTAAAGTAATTTGCCTCTGGTATCATTTTCAAATTTAATTAGTCCAAGTGCAGTTGTTTACCATTTTGCCAATGTCTCGTACGCATGCGCGAAGGTCGCATCGCTTAGACGCCATTTCATAATAATGCTTGACCTATTTGGTTTGTTGATTAAATCTGTTTGTTTTTATGTATTTAGGTCATGCCTTAGGATTTTCAAAGTAAACAAGTCACAGTTATATTAGATTTTGTCGACCGGTTAGCCTAGTGGGTAGTGACGCTGCCTACGAAGCTGAAGGTCCTGGGTTCGATTCCCAGTAAGGGCAAATATTTGTGTGATGAACATCAATATTTGTTTCTGAGTCTTGGATGTTTTCTATGTATTTTAGTATTTTATATCTACTAGTATTATATATATCGTCGTATAGTACCTGTGACACAAGCCTTATTGAGTTTACAATGCGACTAGTTCGATTGGTGTCAGATTGTTTAAAAAAGAAAAGAAATAGTGTAGCTAAATAAAGAAATTTAACTTAGTTTGAATTTAATTTAGTCAATGTTAATTATCATCAGGTACATACTTTTCAAAAGAAATGCTATTCATGCCAGAGATAGGCTGTTCTTAACTTTTGGATAACTTAACATTAATCAAGTTTTTTTTATATCACGACGGTAGCAAATAAGCATATAGCCTGTGTGATGGTAAGCGGACACGCCTTTAGTAGTGATTATTTAAAACAAATGTTATTATAGTTTGCTAAGAAATATGCAGTACAACGTACCAATACATAATTAACTAAACGATTAAAAATGTGATAGTTCATAGTTCAGTTATTTATTCAGTAACAATATACATTGCATTTGAAATAAAAATGTCAAAATAATACAAACAACAATTCCAAAATAAATAAAAAAAACGAAAACAGTAATAGAAACTAACAATAAAGCATAAAAAAGAAAATTAATAGAAAATCAGTAGTTTATATAATGTCAACTATGTCTTTGTGTCAATCAAATAATTTACTAAATGTCAATCTAATGCATAATTATATCACAGTCTATATTTTATTTTACAATACAACAACAAAATACATTTATACAATAATAATTCTTAACAACAATACAGGATAAATAAATAAAAAAAGTAAATAAAATCAATAATAACGAATGAATAATATATAATATATATTTTATCAGCGCCCCAAGGCCACGGGCGGAAGCCTCGTGATAAAATATAGCCTATTTCCATCCTTGTGCTCCATTTATAGTCATTCGTTTCACACTGGTGAAAGAATTTAGAAACCAAAAGAGTAGTTCCGGAGATTACCCCCTAGGCTCCTACATACAAAGAATGATGGGCAGAAATGTATGGAACCCAGCCTCATCACCAGAGGTCGGCGGGGGTGAGCTGTTTTCAGTTTTTTGCATAACATGGACATACCTTGTATTTCAATGGTAAATGCCCCATGTGTAATTTTATTATTAACTAATGAAATGATTTTATTTAAGCTGCCTTTCTGATACGAGCTTTACGTCGCCATCAAAATAAATTAAATTTATAAGAATCTACGGAGTGTGATTAATCTATTTTGCACAGCTTTTCGCTTAAGTGGGAAATCAGTTTCAACTAGCATTTAAGCTCGTTTTGTAATGCATTTTCATTTTATGTTTATTCATTTCAATTTTGTCTTCTTTTATTATTTATTTATGGATAGGTACACCTTATCCATATTAATATCTACAAGACACAACTACATGACATTCATGACGTAAAAATAGCTCACCCCCGCCGACCTCTGCTCATCACCAATACAATTATAACGAATATAGATTTATTGATAAAATCATTTGCTATAATTATTATAAAGACCACTAGTCAGTGATGGATAGGACAATCTAAATATAATAAATAAATATTAGGCGACAATCTTACACAAATCGACCTAGTCCCATAGTAAGCTCAATAAGGCTTGTGTTATGGGTACTAGGCGACGAACACAAGATGCCATATAATACACTACGTCTGCTGTACATGGCAATGGCTGACTCTGTAATCAATTATGGCATATCAAGCTATGGCAGAACTTACAAAACACATTTAAGACATCTACAATTTACAAATAAGACTTCTAAAAGCCATAGTCCCACTGAAAATTAAGCATAAATATAGACACAACTCCACAAAATTATTTCAGTACTGTAGAGTCTTAAATGTGTTTGACAAGGTAAAACTGGCTGTGATACTGGAATACAAGGATACGATAGGGAGACTAGATACTTATAATAGACCGTCCAATCTTAGAAACTTACCCAATGAGCCCTATTTTAAAATACCAAAGAAAACCAATGAATATGGCAAGCGGGTATGGACCTCTTACCTACCTTATATACTGAACAGCCTCCCTAGACATATCATAGACGACATGAAAGAAAAACCTGAAGGCATCAAAAATACCACTAAGAAGGCACTTATTAATATAGCTTAAATATAACGATAATAAATAAATAAATAAGTAATATATTATATTATAATATAATATAAATGTTGAAAATGTTTAGATACTAACATAACATAGATAAGCACCTAACATCATTACCGCACTCCTTAGTTAAGCAAAATCTTAAAATGTAAAGATTACTTTAACTAAGTCTGTAAACAATTTATTCTTTTTTTTTTCTGAAAATAGACAGTTTAATTTTTTTTTTTTTTTTATATATATTTAATAGATAGAAATACTTAAATACATAGAAAACATCCATTTTTTTATTTTTTTTCTCCTAATTACGACTTAATTGATACTTAACTATCAACTCTTAGTTAAGACCCAGTATTTGAAGGCTGATAACTCGTTTCTCCGGGGCTTTCGGAGTTTGTCCTCCATATTAGAATATTAAGCTTATGTAACTAGCTTTCACGTGATGCATGAAATTTGTATTAGATATGGAGGCCAACTTACCCGTTATTCTGTATAGGCTGATGATGATAGATATAAGTATAGATGACAAAAACTTTTAACCACCTTTACCCATAACCACCAGCGGTGTACATCTGTTGCTCCGCCGTAGCGTAGACGGTTAAAAACACTTCCATTGTATTGATTTTGTTCGCGCGGCGACACTTGCAAGACAACCCGAGACGCAGTCGCAGGGTTAAGTGAGGTTATGATATAACTTGGAGGCCAATGTTTGGAGATGTGTGTTGGTTCAATGTTTTTGGGTTTGAATTGTTAGTTAAAAAAATCTTACTCGCTTGCCAGTATAGTTCTTGCAATAATTATTTAACGAGTAGGTAAATCTGACTGTTTGTCAATGAAGATCAGATGGACGGGACAGGTTAGGTACCCACGAAAAAAAAAATTGTCCAAAAAGCAATGTTTCAATAAAACCGTAAAAAAACATGTTACTTGGAGACACGTAATTTAATCAAAAATAGGCATAGAACAGCGACTTAACCACCCATAATTTTTGGTTTACAAAAGCAAACTAGACTAGTTAGCCCTGTGCAAATAGCAGTGACGGAACAAATACTCACACCGTTAAAAAAACCGGCCAAGTGCGAGTCGGACTCGCGCACGAAGGGTTCCGCACCATTATCCACAAAAACGGCTTAAATATTTATATTATTCTGTTTTTAGTATTTGTTGCTATAGCAGCAACAGAAATCTGTGAAAATTTCAACTGTCCAACTATGACGGCTCATGTGATACAGCCTGGTGACAGACAGGCAGACATAATACGGTATTTTATTATTATTAATATTTTCAATTGCCATTCTACCTACATCTGTAAAAAGTTAAGAGAAGAGATTAGGTTAGTAATAAAAGCAAATTAGGTTGAGTTACAATAGTTGTAGTATGAGCGCGTCTCGCCATCAAACTTAAAAGTTTGGCGAGTTTATATTTGTAATGTATCATGTAACTTGTATTTGGAAATAAAAAATAAAATAAAATTAATTAAGACGGACGGACAGCGGAATCTTAGTAATAGGGTCCCGATTTACCCTTTGGGTACGGAACCCTATAAACAGCATAATTTTGCTTCCCATCCTTTTTCCAACCATTACACCCGCCGATTACCAATCGTTCACCCATCATAACTGTCATAAGCATTTGCATTCCTAAATTTTCCACAAACCTATTAATTTGGGTGGTAACCGTCCCCCCCGATTCGTTTCACTTACTTAGCGCCCCGCGCCCCCCCTATCGATTGCGCGCCCCACTTTCGCCTCCCCTTTTAAAAATGTCGGACGAGACAATGGTTCGACTGAATTTTTATGAAAGCTGGTTTGGCTGACCGAAACGCTTCTCCGGGTCGGTGGCTCGGCGCGGTATCGGTAAATTGTTAGTGTCAGCCTAGTCTACACTTCATCATCATATCGACCGACAGACGTCCAGTGCATATACGTAGTTGTTTTGTGAATGAATCTTTGGTGCCATTCGGCCAACTTAAATAAAGTCAAGTATAATTGGAGGGGGTGATGGTTTATTAGCCGCAACCTCATACTAACTTAGTTGCGGCAAATAAAAAGGAACTATCACAAGCGCAACGGATGATATATCCCTTTCCGTCATCCTTATTGAGATTTGTATACTACCATCTCGCTCGGTCACAGTATTAGTATTAAGTATTAACATAGATCGTCCCGAGTTTAACCCATTCAGGGCAAAGAATCGCTACGCGCTACGCTCGTAGCCGATCCCGTAATTTCCTCGTATGTAGCGGAAAGCCACTATACGGCGGCCTGACGCATATGTGTCGTCATTGGCCCGGAATGTGAATCCTTTACTGCGCGCCTACGATTTCGTGCCAGGAGCCGTTGGCGCGTTGTTTGTAGCAACTTTCCTCTACAAAGCAGAAAAACCGCGGTATCGGCTACGACTGCTACGAGCCGCCGCTACGAGCGTAGCACAGCAGCACAGCAACGTTTTGCACTGAATGTGTTATACGAGTGCTTCCTGATTGGCGCGTGACGCGCGGAAGCGGGGCGGTACTGCATGCGTACCGCGCCGCGTGCTTGCATTAATATACTACTGCGCAAATGTAGTACTGCGTCAGTAGTAAATTTGCGCAGAAGTATATTAGCCGTCAGCAGTACTGACAGTATCCCGACCAGTAAGGAAATCAGAGGGGTAAACACATATGTTTCGAACAAGCGTTTGGACGAATTTAACTGTAATTTTCCCATTCAACATTTTATTTTTACGTCTTCTTGACGCGCGTACATACAATGCGTTACATAATCGAATTCCCCCTCTCCCGAATTCGTAGTGGATTCCGTTTTTCACGTGGACATGGCCAAAATAACTCGAGTTTGCAATATTCATACGCCCGTGTTATACACAATGTTTTTCATCACATTTGCGAGGAAACAAATACATTTTAGATGAAATGAATACAAATCGTAATAAAAACTGCAACATGTCAGTCGTCCAATTTGTTGAATTTGACGTGAGGCGCGTATGGCAAAGACCCTTCGGTATACAGCCACGATTTAAAACACTAAAAAACATTTTACATATACACTAAATAACTACATATTAAATCTGTACAAACATGTTTAAGCAGTTTTTTAAGTTTAAATTTATTTATAAATACGTTTTCAGGCATCGTATTTGATATAAAACCTCTTTGCTTTGTAACTGCCGCATGAGTGACAGATTCAATTTAAGAAAAAAACCATTACGCCCGTGGGCGTAACACAGGCTATTACAGCTCTGTATGTCTGCGCATTATGAAGCACTTTTCGAGCAAGTGTGATGAAAATACTATTTTTTGTTTAGAGTCCTTAACATATGTCGTTAATTATCGAACACAGAAGGGACGAATTTTGTTGTATTATCTTTATGACCTAAACGTGAAACATGTTAGTTATATGACGTCACTCATTATAAGAACTTTACTAGTAGCAAATCTTCCAAACGCATCGCACTGCACGCCTATATTGGATTTGTGCAGGGCTTCCTTCGTAAGGAGATTAGATGTCCGCTTTTCCAGTTTGTTTGCACACGCTAAAATGTATTAGCGTCTACTGAAAAACATTTTCATACTACTTCTGCATGAGGCCATACATAAAGCGGCTGATAGGAGCCTAAGGCCTCTACATAAATATTATTACGTCATCGTTTTTTGACATCACATAATAAAACGTCATTTCCATAAAAAATACGATTTAGCTTAATTTAACTATATGACTAAGATTTTTTTGTGACGTCATTGGAACCAGTTTTTGGAGAGGAACAAATGTTTGTATGGGAGCAACTACAATTAAAGAACATAAATACCTAAAAAATTGAGATAAAGATTGACCTCGCTGGCGGCAGCGCGAAATGCTTCATACTGTGTGTCTATACAAGTGTGACGTCACATTTGTATATTTGTACTAATCGTAGTATGGAAAATCAGGTAAATTGTTGTTTCGGTCGCGAAATACTGCGTTTTAGTACATAGTTGCTATACAATTTTGGTTCTAGAAAAGCGTAAGGATTCTATTGGTAGCTTTTAATTTACTCTTGGACAATAAAAAAAAATGCATATTTTTCCTAAACTTTCAAGGTTCATATCTTTTTATGATTTTAATTATATTTTATAATTTATACTTTATTACGATAATTTGATGGTTTACTATCCATTTAGCATCACTACGTTATCAATTTGAACATGAGGCATCATGCCTATTGTTAGAAAACACGAAACTTATTATTTTCACGCCCTTTTCGAAGATGCTAGTGATGATATCATCTTCAACAAGACCCCCCACTAATCATCCATCCAATTTTTTTTCATAATTTCGAATAAATCGAAACCTTGTTTATCAAAATCATCTTAATAATTTTTGAAATAGAATAAATAGTAGTAGCGAGTTGAACAGATCACAGAGCCAGTTTTAGACCCTTACACCCCATTCACACTGCGTCCGTTTCCGTGTCCGGGAGGCATCCATCTTTTTCTCGCTTGCGATGTTTCGCCCGAGTGCGAAAGAGACGGACGCCTCCCGGACACGGAAACGGACGCAGTGAACGGGGTGTTAGGGGCCACCAAACCATTTGCAATCGTAAGCAGCGTTCGCTACTCTGGATGTATGGAAAGAATAGCTGTTGCCCGCGACTTCGTCCGCGTAGAACTTGAGAAAAAATATTTCTATTAAATTATTTTAGGCGTGACCGTAATTATCGCTGTCCCAAACAAACTTCTACCATCTTAAGGGATGATTTTCGAGATAAAAACTATCCTTAATCCTTCCAAGTGTCTCAAATACGGGTGTAGTGTAGACTCGAAAATTATTATTACTCCAAAATAAAGAAGACAAAAAAATATGCCTAGTGACGAAAATCCCATTCAGATATCTCAAAGAATTACGAAGCTACAACCGTTTTAATATTGCTTGTTAGAGAAAGAAAACGCAAATGGTGTGTGACGTCACATTATAGGATGCTGCCGGGGGGCCGCGTCGACGGCGGCGCCGACCGCGATGCGGCGCGGCACGTTGCCGTCTTCTGTGACGTCACATTCTTCCAGCGTCATCGTTTCATAATTGAAGTTGCATTTTGCGAAAAGGGACAGAATATACCCCTTCTTAAAACTTTGGACACTTATAACTTCGTGATTATTTAACCTTTTGCGTTGATTTTTTCTCCATTTGACTACATTTTTAATTATTTTTCGAGAAAATATGACATAATTGATTATTTTATTTAGTGTCTACGCCCCTATTATCTCTATGCCAATGTGCATGTAATTCCGTTCTGGGTTTAGGCATATTAAAAGGTTTAAATTGATACCTAAATTGAAATGTCAGTTTTTTTTAATATTCATATTTTAAGTATTACCACACGTTTGTAACTACTTAAATTGTTTGTTTTACATAATGTATTAAAGGATTTTATTTATATCTACTAAGCTACATTAACCACTGGTTTTTTTGCCTAAATCCGTTTAGTAGTTTTAACTACGTTAGTCCGGGGTGCCTGTGTAGTATAGTTATGAAAGTATAAAATTATCTTATGCCAGAAGACGTAGAACTTTCCATCTCCATTCCCAGTATAAATTATTTTGATTAGCCAAACTTAATTCTTAAATTAACAAAATGATCCGCAGTTTTAATCTAACATTACCTTCAAAGTCAAAGTGATTTATTTGTAAACATAGGTGACAAGTATATGAAGTTGATTGTTAAACAATGCGGGAGCGCTATCTTTCGCCGTTAGGCATACAAATTTGTTGTTTAATTTACATAATTTATACAAAATTATAATATTAAATATAAGGATGTCAATTATATAATTTGATTACCATAAATCAAATTAAAATAAAATTAAAATTGCTTAAAATCAATAAAACAAAAATAAAATACAAATAGTCAACGTTACAAAAAAATCATTAAAATTGACAAAGAAATAATCAGCTAAAGAATAATAACATTTAAAAATCAATAATTTTGAGACGTTAATTTTAAACAAATGTACTGGCGTCCTTCTTAAAGAATTGTAAATTTGGCTGGCTTCTTTTCGGTTTGTGAGCATCGTAGTTGTAACTTAACCTACTTTTCTGGTAGTTGTTCGGTTCTGTAAGGGTCGCAGTTCTAACTTTAACCAAACCTACTTTTCTGCTAGCAGTAGGATTATGTATTCTGCATTAACACTTTCGCAACCGGACTAAAAATGTAACAATTCACCAGAAACCGACAGAATTCGCTAGGCGTGTAAGTTCATACTACTGCCCGCCTAGCGGGCTCAGCCAGCATCTGAGCAAACATTACGAGTGCCCGCTAGGCGGGTTCTTGGTTGCGAACGTGTTAACGGATTAGAGGAAGAACATAAAAAAGCGCCGTAATTTGTTTTCCAGTCCTTGACCGAAGTTACAGTTCCCTTATTATAAAACGGTCTTGTTCCCCGTATACATTTCCAACTCCTTTTAGCCCCTTTAGAGCTTGCATCTCTTTTAACACACAATATTTATTTCTAGTCATCAAAGAAACAGTCTAAAACCGAAGTTATCTCTTACTTTAAAAATAATATCTTGCTTATCATACAGACAGCCTTATTACCCTAAGGAATTAATTTCAAAAAACACTGAAATCAGTTTTCTAGTTTTTGATCAAACCGTCTAAAACCGATGTTACAAATGTATTAGGTACTTTAAAAATGTCTTGCTCTCTATACAAACTTCGAACCCCCATTTAACCCTCTTAGGAGATAAATAAAAAACGCTGAATGTTTTGCAGTCTTTTAGTATACAGGCTAAGACATAAGTTACAAATCTCTTACTTTAAAATTTTCTTGCTCCCCATACAAACTTTTCACTATTAGGGGTGGTTTTTCCAAAACGCTTAAAGCTCTTTTCTTGTATTCAAATAAGTAACCTGTCTACAAAATTTCAAGTTTCTAGCTCAAAAGGAAAAGTTTCCCTCATACAAACTTTGCAACCCTATTTAACCCCCTTAGGGGTGGAATTTTCTAATACGCTGCCAGTTCCTTTTTGTATTCTAATAAGTAATCTTTTAACAAAGTTTCAAGTTTCAAGCTCAAAAACTAAAGTTCCCTTCATACAAACATTGCACACCATTTAACCCCCCTTAGGGGTGGAATTTTCTAAAAGACTGACAGTCCTTTTTTGTATTCTAATAAGTAATCTTGCTCAAAGTTTCAAGTTTTTAGCTCAAAAATAAAGTCCCCTCCATACAAACTTTGCACCCCTATTTAACCCCCTTAGAGGTTGAATTTTCTAAAAGGCAGAAAGTATTTTTTTGTTTTCTAATAACTAATATTTCTACAAAATTTCCAGTATCTAGTTCAAAGAATAATGTTTCCCCATACAAATATTGCACCCCTATTTAACCCCTTTAGGGATGGAATTATCTAAAACGCTGAAATATTTTTTTTGTATCTTAATAAGTAATCTTCTCACAAAGTTTCAAGTCTCTAGTTTAAAAAAAAAGTTTCCTCCATACAAACTTTGCAACCTTATTTAACACCCCGAATTTCCAAAAATCTCATCTTATCCCTTGCCTAGGTTATAAAAGGTGGTTCTGGTGTAAATTTCAAGTTTCTAGACCCAATAGTTTCGGCTGTGCGTTGATGAATCAGTCAGGAAGTCTTCTTTTATATATATAGATATAGATAGTTTGACAAGTTCCTATGGAAATGACATCTGCCAGAGCCATATTTAACGTTGGTCGGTCTGTAATCGTAAGTTGGTGCAACTCACCCTTAATCCCTCATCGGACATTTCGCTAATACCGTGAAAGGAACCCGTACCTAAAACCCCAGTCCACTAGTCAAACTCCTGAATTGCAAAACGGTGACCTTCATGCAAATACCGTTCTTGACCCACTCAGCACAACACCTGAAACATACTGTATATATTACAATAACATTGCCATAATATATATTCATTCTACACGGTTTTGAAAGTATCCGGTGACTTTAGACAGTTTTTTGTGACGCAACAATAAAAAAAAGGAAATACGGAAAGAAACATTGTTTAGCTTTTTACAGGGTCTGCTAGGTGCTTGTCATCATTATCATCATCGCCATCATCATCATCATTATCATCATCATAAGCCGAAACACGTCCACTGCTAGACATACTAGGCCTCCTCCAACGTCCGTGAAGACCCGAGTCGGAGCTTCGGGCAAGAATTGGTCTACGGCCCGCGCCTGTCGTGAATAGCGACTTAACTCGACTCAACGGGGTCGCCAGTGATTTCTGTGGTGGGGGCTACAGCACTTGGCCGTGTACCCTCGAGAAGGCGACGAAGATGCCCAGACCCCGTATCATGGTCGGCCTTATCGCGCGATAAGTGGCAAGATAGGAGCGTCGTCTCGTTCTATCGAACGGTGTCAGCCAGTGACGGACGCTCAATCCTGTCACTTATCGTGTGATAAGGCCGACCATGATACGGGGTCAGAACGAACCCGCAGGGCAAAGCGCGAGGAGGGCTCTAGTGCGTTCAACCTTCGATCCTCGAGTCCTCCGAATTACTTAGCGAAGATGGCGGTTGACGGGGAGTTTTTAGTGGGTAGAAATACCACATAACCCCAGACTTCCCCCGAGAGCTGGGTACCTGGTTCGCACGTTATGTTCACGAAAAAAAAGGCCTCCTGCCACAATTAACGGGCCTCCGCCACCCGCATCCAGTGGACTCCTGCGACCACCAGTCCCCGTATCATGGTCGACCGTATCACGCAATGAGTGACAAGATAGAGCGTCCGTCTCGTTCTATCGAACGGTGACAGCCAGTGACGGACGCTCTATCTTGACACTTATCGTGTGATAAGGCCGCCCATGATAAGAGGTCTACTCATCAGTGAAATCCCGACCACGGTAAACTAACTGAAAACTATTTTCATAATAAAAGCGTATGACAGCCGGAGCATAGTTTCGAATCGATCGCCGATACCGCATTCATCAAAATCGGTTCAGTATCTTAAGGGGCTACCCGAGGTTTTCATCGATTTTTCACAAGTTTTGAATCGTATCTCCTACTTTTGCACTACATATAGAATTATAAATCAAACGGCTATCGTTTCTTCAATCTTTTATCTCCATTTTGGTCCACCGGATTTTGAAACAAATGAATACTTAATTTTGTATGATTTTATTAAACATTGTCTAAAAAAACACTTATTTCGTATCTCTATTGACGTGAATGATCTAACATGTACGAAATCTACATATTTGGGTTTGTCTGTGACGTCTCTAAAAACTGGTCCAGGGTTTTCATTTTAAACCAATTAACACAAAAGTTATGGCCAGAAAACCAGTTTTTTGGCCTAAAATTGTTCAACTTTGATGCCAAATATCTCGAAAACAATGAACTTTGAAGTAAATATGGGATACTATATTGCTTATAGCAGTTGTTGTTAATATAATAAGCTACAAAAAACATTAGAAAACTAAGGGATTCAGATCGAAGGTCATTGGTGTATGGGAGCCCCTTAAGGCGCAACACACGTAAATACAAACATAGACTGCAATAACTAGCCCATAACCCTGTCATTCGGCTCTCGTAAAAAAAACCCATCGCAATAAGAAAACTCGAACCGGAAACCTAACATCGCACATTTTAAAACAAATGACTTCACCAACTAAATAATCGGATGTAATAATAAAACAAGCATAGTTAAATCACTTTTGAATTTCCAAACATGCTCACACGGGGCTGGGCTAGGTTTTATAACAAAGCCTTACCTTCTGTGACATTATTGAATAGAATGTTTTGGTAGGGGCCCTTTAAGGTAGTGTGTCTAATCTAGTTTCTATTATGTACTGTTCTATGCCGTGAATGAATAGCTTTGGTTCACGGAGTGTCCGAGATTGACGATTGTTTATAATTTAACTATACTAGGTTAGCCTGCGGTTTAGTCCGCCTAGTTGGTCACAGTGCTATACAAACTGCATTGGAAGGTCAGAAGGCAGTCGCTTTCGTAAAACTAGTGCCTATGCCAAATCTTGGGTTAGATGTCAAAGCAGACACCAGGCTCCTATAGGGCACAACCGGGAATAACGCTAAGAGGCCGATGAATGACTGTTACTTACTTGTGTGGAAATAAACTTTTACTTTACTTTTTTAATAATGGAATCGGCAAGAATGTTGACTTCTCTGGGATTCCCAAGCGCACATAGGCTACCGTGTCTGTTTACCAGGTGTGCTGTATGCTTGTTTGCCACCATCTTGGTATAAAACGAACACAATGCCGTATTAGTAGGGTCTGTGTGAGGTAACCGTTTATTATGCGTCTAGACGAAATGCATTTGGACAAGGTCGATGCTGTTGCTATTGGGTTTTTTATTTGCTATAAAAATATACTGTTTGTCGTTTGTGTATAAATAGCTAAATTAGGAACTCTTTAGGGTTTAAATTGCATTTTGATTGGAACAAAAAAAAAAGGCTGGGTAATCAATCACGTAACGTTTTGAACGCGCGATGGGTAGATCCAACTGTCATTTCTCCATATAAAATTTGACATTTAGATCTACCTAACGTGCGTACAATGCATCACGTGATCGACCTGCAGGTCTGAGGCGACGTGTCGTTTAGTGATAGAGTGATTTTCGTTTCCCACATCTTGGCAGAGTCGACTGTGCTTGGTCACGTCTGCCGCATGCCTGGTGAATTATGGGCAAAGAACTCGGAACTGGAAAAGCTGACGCGGCAGACCTTGTCGGTGGCGGGATGAGTTGGACTTCTTTTTAAAGGACTGGCCAGATCTAGCTCAAAACCGGGGGCAGTGGATGAAGGGGAGGCGTTTGCCCAGTAGTGGGTCATATCACGCTCTATCCTACTAATATTATAAATGTCTGGATGTTTTTATGTTTAGATGTTAGGATGTTTGTAACTCAATCACGTTCAAACGGCTTAACGATTTGGATTAAATTTGACACGAAGACAGTTTATAGCTTGAATTTAAATATATAATAGTTTTTTATCCCGGGTCTACGCAGACGAAGTCGCGGGCGGAAAATAGAAAAACATATCTGAGGTGTTATATCGGGACGCGACAGCACTGTATATCGGTTTGATACATTTTGTACGGTCAGATTCACAGTCATCTGATACGCTCGTGATGGATTGTGTCAGGAGTTAGAAAGCATCAGAGAACATTACTTCAGAAAGAAAGAATCCTGCTGTATGAAACATTATTTAAAGGCGCTGAATAACTTTGGTAACTTATAGTAAGTACAGCCAAATGCAAACATATGTATCTATTTATTCCTCTCATAAATGTGTACCGAAACCCTAATCCGCCGACATTCTTACGTCGGCTATGGGACATTAAGTTGTAACTGTATGCACTCATATTGTTACACTTAACTGTGTAACAATATGTGAAAGTTTTGTCCAAAAACGTACTCAAATTTCTGCACACAAAAGTTACCAAGCCTCTGTTAACTAAAACGTATTTTGTGCGTCTCACGAACAAAAATCCCAAAGTCACAGATAGAGACAAAGGCACGACATTTCACCTAAAATAGCTTTGTTTGATGATCGTTTATGAACAAGGCTATTATAGTTTCGAGCGCACCAATTCGAAACAAAACAATATTTTACCTAAGAAAGTCTTAGTCATCAATACTAGACTGTTTCAAAACGTTTAGATGATAGTTCCGGCGACCTACTGTCCGAAATGTGACGGGCAAAGTCCGTCTGCTGTTGCAATTACACTGCTTAAACGGCTATCATGTGTGCATACAACTGGATCGCTAGTCGACAGTTTATTCAAGATTTAGGATTCGTATAGTCTGGTATTCCACTTGTCCAAGATTTTTGTCCAATGTGCATTGCGTGGTACTCACTCTTTAAGCAAAATGTGAGACGCAAATACACATTGGACAAAGATCTTGGACAAGTGGAATACCACCCTTAGGTACACTGGTATGGGTATATTATCACTAAACTATAACTTACTTTACGCAATGGGCGTCAAATGCCACAGTATAATTTCCTACGTAATGCGACTGTGTGATGAATGCCATACGACTATATAAATACAATTATATTAGGGTTATTTGCAGTTGTAACCAGTAAAGGTAATAGTGACTGCCAGCACTTTCGTGGCAACAGCTGGGAATACACAAGCAAAATTAACATCAATTGGTAACAAAGTTAGTGTGCCAAAGCAGATTCCTGGCTCCTTTAGGGTACAGTCGCAATCGTAGACTTCAAAAGCTCTTATTCGCTTCTAATAAAGACTTTTGACGTCTTCGTTTGCGCAGTTACTTTTGATGCTGACTGTACACTCGGAAATCGTTAGTTGGTAACAAGTGGGGTTAGGTATCTCAATAGCTTAGCTATGTCTTGCACACTTTACACTGGGTCTGGGACTTTGCGCGATACAACCGTGTAAGGATAAATTAAACAATAATGAGTTTTCATATGTTTACTAGTATAGTTCAAATATGGTCCCGGTGAACCATTTTACTTTATGCACTTGAGCATAAAAAATCAGTTTTATGCAGCCTACACACAACATAAAGTTAGACTAACTTTACGAGCATGAAAGTGAAAAGGCACATTTTTTTTTAATGTCTTGACATTCATCAGTCGTCTTCTACCAAGTTCGTTTTTCTCAACCACATTCGCTATCCACAAACAAAATATAAATCCCAATCATGCTAACAAGCGGTGATCGCTCGCGGTTTTTGGTTCGGCTAAAACCGAGTGATGTCATCGTATTTCGGACCGCCAGTTCAATAACAATGTTAATAACATTAATTTGGTTAGTTACCTATTTGTTGGTTTGAATCATCGCTGTCGCTATGACCAAAAGTGGTCACGGTATAGGGAAGTCAAATGTCGAATATTTAAGCCAACATTTGATTAGATTAAATAAAATGCATTTCGAATATTTGCTTATCACACAATTACCTAAAAGAGCTTACCGGGGCTCGATATATTTACCTATTAAAATAATATTCTTTGAGATTCGATGTGAAAGACGAAATACATAGATTTAGCCAGTCGTAAATTGGTGAGGTAGGGCACAGCGAAATGTCATCCCGCTCGAATGTGGAGCAGCCCAACTGGGGAAGTACCTCCGCCTTGCAGAAGACCACAGCCATAATAACACTACTACTTGCTCTGTAGTAGTGTTGTGTTCCTGGAGGTGAGCAAGGTCGCCAGAGCTCCCGAGGATGCGTTGTGTTGAGAGCGAGGGAATTTGTTCCTTCAGCTGTCAACACGGTGAATCCTCAAACATAAGATAAGATAAGATAAGATAAGATAATCTTTATTGGTAGCATACTGATACACGTCAAATAAAATTTGTACAATACACATACAAGGGTTGGGCACGCCCATGTTACTCCTTTGGAGTTGCATGCGTCCGCTTATCATCAGGCGGGCCGTACGCTTGTTTGCCACCGTCCTGGTATTTAAAAAAAAATAAAATAGAATAAGTGGATAAGTGGCGTACTCGAAGAGTGGCTTATGCTCAGCAGTGGGCGATTAAAGGCTGAAAATGATGATGATGATGATATATAGAATACTATGTACCTTTGTTAATATACGTTAGTTAAACCTATTTCAGCTAAAATACGATGAAAAAAGTTTTGGAAAAGGAGCAAAGCCACTCAGCTAGTTTAGCCTTTTTATATTATGATTCAGTGATGGCCAATATTTTATTTTATTTTTATTTTTGTTTATTTGGGGCATCAACAGCATTACAGGAAAATATTACAAAGCTTAAAAGCTAATAACAAAGCCAGTTATACAACGTGTTAATAAAATAACGCAAAACCTGAAAACAGTTTGTTCAGAATCGAGCATAGAATGCGAAAAAATTAAAAAAAAAATTTTTGACAAGATTTATTTTTTACATTTGTATGGAGTGTTGGCCGACTGGGGCGACCTGCTCCATACAAATGTAAAAAATAAATCGCGTCAAAAAATTATTTTTTTATTTTTTTCGCATTCTACTTTCGATTCTGAACAAACAGTTTTCAGGTTTTGCGTTATTTTATTAACACGTTGTAGATGTCCACCGAAATACAGTGAATGGAAAAAGAACGTAAACACAGAGTAATTCAAGAAACGAACTAAAAAATTAAATCTATAACATGCTCGGTAAATACAAAATATCATGTGTGTGTGTGTGTGTGTGTGTGTGTGTTTGTGTTTGTGTGTTCGTGTGTGTGTATATGTTTGTGTGTGTGTGTGTGTGTGTGTGTGTGTGTGTGTGTGTGTGTGTGTGAATATATTATAATTATACCTCTGACGACCTCTGTAGCCTAGTCGGTAGTGACCCTGCCTACGAAGCTGGAGGTCCCGGGTTCGAATCCCGGTAAGGGCATTTATTTGTGTGATGAGCACGAATACTTGTTCCTGAGTCATGGATG
Source organism: Epinotia ramella (assembly GCA_947578815.1). NCBI lineage: Eukaryota > Metazoa > Arthropoda > Insecta > Lepidoptera > Tortricidae > Epinotia > Epinotia ramella. The sequence continues at coordinate 4,694,240 of OX388221.1, forward strand.
TTTCCTATATATTTAAGTATCTATTTATATATAAGTATGTTTATCGTCGTCTAGTTCCCATAGTACAATCTTTGCTTAGTTTGGGACTAGGTCGATTTATGTAAGATTGTCCCCAAAATATTTATTTTTTAAATTTACATTTATTCAAGTCTGGTCAAATGGAGCCAACGAATAAAGATTTGTATAACTGTCAATGTTTATGACTTTATTTATTTATTAGATAAATGACTACGTCATCATTTATATCTCCTTCGATTAAGCGTCGCCAGCACGCTGTACTCTCCATACAAAAGCAGTTTGGTTCTCACTTTAAAAGGACATGTTAGAATAACACGAAACCTTGTTTACACAATGGACAGTTTGTGGCCTAGATATGGCGGAGATATCTAGGTCAAAAACTAGTTTTTATTACTAGAAAAAAAAAAAAAAACACTTTTTAACTGAACAATTTTTTTTTTCTTTCGTGTTAATTTAACGTAGAAGTTACCACGATCATACATATAGAGGGGTCACAGGTTCGAGTCCTTTTTAGGGCTACAGACGATCATGGTTTATTTTTTTCTATATCCTTTATATTCGTTCTCTCTATATCATATCGTTTTAAGTCTCTAATCGTTTAATTTTTTTACGACTCAACTCGACTCGCCGCTGGGTCTCTTAATATACGAATCAAAGTTGTTACACACATTATTCTGTTATTTCATACCTTAATCAAAGTTAACCAACCATGCATTCAAGACTCCATTCAGTAGCGAAATAGCTATCAGTTTAAAAAGTCCAGCATCCAGGGGTGTGGCACCGTTCAGACAATAGCCGAAAACACAATTTCCTAACAGACGCGTCAGTGGCGCGACAAACTATCGCATGTGCCGTAGTTAGCCGAAATGGATCGGGCTAGAGAAGGTGTGGAGTCGCGTGGAAATTCTAATAATTTTGCAACACTCACGAATGCAATTAGTTTTGGGAGACATATTTAAAATAATAGTAATATTTACACGGTTAAACTCACGTATTCAATGTCACTACGGGCGACATGTTTCGAGCTCTTATGGAGAACTCGAAACATGCGCCTGTTGTGACATTAAATACGTGAGTTTAACCGTGTAAATATTAGTTATCATGAAAGTGGACCAGCAGAAGTTAAATAAAAAGCAATTTAGGCTCTTCGGGAGAAGAACTCGAAACGTGTCGCCTGTTGTGACATTAAATACGTGAGATTAACCGTGTAAATATTAGTTTTCACGAAAGTGGACCAGCAGAAGTTACACAAAAAGCGATTTAATATCTAATTATAATTATATAATATATTAATATAATTTGACAAAACGAACATCTTAATTAAAAGTAAACTAAAATATCCAAAAATACCTTTTACGTGACCTAGTCAAAGATACTATCTATGTGTTTACAGTCTAGAAATTTGTGTCCTCTGGACAGTATTGAACGTTCAAAAACACAATTTCCTAAAAGACGCGTCAGTCGCACGACAAACTATCCCGTGTTCAGTTAGCCGCAAAACGGATCGGACTATGGAAGTTGTGTAGTCGCGTTAGGATTATAAATGTTAATTTGTGTTTCTCACGAAAGTGAAACTCATCATAATCAATTGTCATTTTGACATGGATTTTTTTTAAATCGTCTAAATATCCAAATAGGCCTCCCCTAAAGATTGCCAGAATGACCGTTCCTGCGCCACGCGCATCCAGCGGACTCCCGCGATTTTTACCACGTCATCAGTCCACCTTGTGGGCAAGAAACACGCTTAGTTAGTTCCTGAAACTTGTTCTTGTTTTATTAATTAAATCCAAGTAATGTCGCTTCCTCTCCATTCCCTGTGCAAAAAGACTTTTTTTGCAAACTGTAGCTTTCGCCGAGTGGTCGCAAGCTAAAGCCGGCAACTCCAATATTCGACCTATTTCGCCGGCCGAGCTTTTAAAAGTTTTCGGAGCCTTAACCAGCTTTTAACCATTTAGGGCTTTTATGGATTGGCTATTAAGCTATTATAGCGAAATGGTTCATTAGTCGGGTATGTTGAGAAGATATAATATCGCTTTGTGTAACGGCCTTTGATGTTTTTCTTTGTATCTGGGCGGACGAGCTATGCTCGGCGTCTTACGTGATTTTCACAAACTACAAACTTTACTTCTTTATTACGAACGCGATTCTCCGTTTTAGCTTGGACAAAAAAACTTCCACCCCCCATTTCACCCCCTTATGGGAAGATTCGCGGGATAAAAAGTGTGATACGTCCTTCCCCGGAATCAACACTATCTACATACCAAATTTCATCTCAATCGGTTTAGCGGTTTAAGCGTGAAAAGGTACCACACAGAGTTACTTCCGCATTATAATACCGATATGGAAGTATGGATACATACTATACTAATCATATTTCCATACTGGTATTATTATTGCAATATTCGTAGTGCAATGCAATTATTAAACTAGAATCAAACGGTAAAGTTTAATACGCATTACGGCTAGGCATTAGAAATATGATTATTTATTATAGAAAAATCACGTTTGTCTGGGTAAAAATTATAAACCAATAACAACAACTTAGAAAGTTGACAAACCCTCGACCTCAAAAACGGGTAAACAGATTTTCATGAAACATGGCTAAGAACCCTCGGGATGAAATGATCTATGACACAAAAAAAAAACGAAAATCGGTTCAACCGTTTGGGAGCTACGATACCACAGACAGATACACAGATAGACAGACACGTTAAACTTATAACACTCCTCTCTTTGCGTCGGGGTTAAAAATAGGTTTCATTCTTCGAAATTCGGTAACCATGCATCTTTTTGGATATATGGACTCCTGAGGGTTAGTCACGTAACGTTCGGAACGTAGGTACGTTAGGACAACTCAACTGTTATTTTTCCATACTAAATGTGACGTTTACATCTACCTGACACGCGCGTACAATGCGTTACGTGATCGACCTGCAGGATACATGAACACTGGAAGGAGAATGTGTCTCCGAAAAACATCAAAAACTAACTTATACACATCTCCCTCTACATTCGAGTTTCAAACCACGAAAACAACGAACAAGTCTAGAAACGAATAACGTCGAAAAACGAAGGCAAGTCCGGCCGAGGCTTTGCTGACCTATTTTTATTAGCAGCAACAAGTTAAATGCCTCCGAGTGTACTCTGTGTTTCAGGCAATCATTCAGGGCGGGATTTTCGAAGACAATAATAAAAGAAGCATTTATTCATGACAACATATAACTACATGCACAGAGATCACCATATACAACCAACAAAACGTGCCACGAAACGGTTCCATCATAGCGTTGCCACATAGTTACCAACGCTGTTCTTCCGATGGAACCATCCGGTGATTCCAGCACAACACACACTTTAAAACTCATACAAAAAGGAATAAAGAAAGAATAATTCAGTTTTCAGGGCCGATAGACATTCCGAGATATTTGATATTTGCTTTCGTTCTATTTTATTTTTTACTTTTCTAAATTACGACGGTGGCAATTAGTCATGCGGCCTGCCTGCTGGTAAGTGACATACCTATAGCCTATTGACGGTAGTGACTCCAGAGAGGGGCATAACTGGTTTTATGTGCTATTTTATTTCTACCCACTTAAATCTCCACGCTGCCGCCATTGCGCTCTCAAGCTGAGGACTCTAGGATGTCAAATTAAACGCACAGCCTCCTTGCACCTTGGTATGTCAGCACGATTAGCATATTAATTGAACCTTTCAGCTTGGGCTAAAACTCATTGGTATGTCTGGTCTGTCCAGCTGTTTTCCTCTACAGAGGCTCTAGTATAAGTTTTACCGAAACAAAACTTTACAATCGCGTTTCGTTTTACCCTCAATTTGTATGGGATTTGACAGCTAAACGCAAACGCGGTCGTAAAGTTTTGCTTCGGTAAAACTTATACTAGAGCCTCTGGTCGCATTTCCCAACCGATTCTCGTGAAGTTTTGTGAGCAGGTCCAATCATTTATTTAATCGTATGGCATACTAATTTATTTTGGCCTTTAAAGTGTGTCACTCTTTAGTACCACCCAGGGACACGTGCAGGGTTGTGGTAGATAACTACTGCGGACGCGAGAACATTTGTCCCCCCTTTGTCAAGTGAGTGGGCAACTCGACTGCAAGAAGTTCTTAAGCCGCTCGAAGGCCTCTGAATCGGCTTAACGACTAGTGTCGTAGACAGCAGCCGGGATCAACTGGTTAGCGTGCCTTCCAAAGCACGGAAGCGCTCATGTATATTAATAATTACATACTTAGATACTTTTTACCGATTCCGTTTATTGAAACAAACCTTTTTTTGGATATAATTACATGTTCTACAGCCACATTTAACTAATCAAATATCCTTCTAGGGCCTGCCAATAAAATTTGCGTTGCTCACAAATTCCATCAAACATCACCTAATTACTGTCATTAGCTGCCTAAACATAAATAAAAACCATTGATACCTATTTACCACGCCAAACAGTCTTAATAGTCCAAAAACCGCTGACACATACCTACTTGCACACGTTCAGAAACAGCAATAGACAGTCTCACTTCAAGAACGACATATGCTTCACAATAACCAGTGCCAGTCAAGTCATTTAGCTTGCAGTATCACTGCCCGTGTCAAAAAGCCTAGGTTTGTAAGGAAACTGTGGTGCTTAGGTCTTTTAGGTTCGGGCTAGTGTTAAGTACCGAATGGCAACCTAGATACGTGACCTTGGTCTCGATAGCTGGTTTGTCAGGCTAAAACTAAACTAGATAATAAAGTGCTGTGTATAATGTTTAGTTAAGCGGGTTTTTACTTGAATCGATTGGTTTTAAGCGTTTTATACATTCTGGGAAGCGTCTGTCTGTCTGTTTTCGATAGTTATTGCAGACTATCGTGCGGTTTTGACTAGCGGGACGTAGCTAACAAGTGTACGGCCTGGCTGACGGTAAGCAGAGACAGTAGCCTATGGACGCACGCGCCATCAGAGCTTGTCGGGAATTTTAAAAAAAAGGCAGGTTAAGGTTAACTAAAGTGATGCTTAAGTCACGTCTAACCTGTCGGTTTTGTAACATACATTAATGAACTCTATCCTTAAATGGTGCTCAACACAGGGGTTATAAAACGTTACATAAGATGTTTAGGATAACGCTATGTAACACTATGGTGTTGAAGATAGGTGATGACCTATCTTCAACACCATAGTGTTACATAACGTTATACTTTTTACACCATGTTATACAACATTTTATAACGTCTGTGTGCACCATAATTCATTCATTAGTCCGCCTTTATTCTCAAAAGGGGTAGGCAGAGCACATGATACTTATGTTCCAGTGCCACTTTTAGCATAAATGTGGGTGTAAAAGATTGACAAAATGTGATATCGCAGTGTTAGGTTGCTAGCTCATCGCCCACAATACAATCCAACCCTGCTCCCTTAGTCAACTTTTACGACACCCACGGGAAGAAAGGGGGTGGTGAAACTGTAACCCGACACCACACGGAGGCACCATAATTGATTTCAGTATTAATTGTGTTGACAGCTGGACGATACAGGTCCCTCTCTCAGCACAGCACATTCTCGAGAGCTCTGGCGAGCTTAAGGTCACAGCTCATTAGAGCCACCCGGCGCCCGACCCGCACCGCCTCGCCTCGTAAATGTACTAACTACGGAGTTGATGTAGTGAGCGCATGCCCATACAAATCCATATAAAGAATACTAACCGCTCGAGGTGAGGGGGTGCATGTTGGGCGCCGGGTGGCTCTAATCAGCTGTGACCTTTACATACCACCAGGAACACAATAGCACACCATCGGTGTTTTTTATTACAAGCTTTATATTAACTTGCCCTGTTAGTATGTATGGGAAAAATCTTGCTAGTTATTTGACCCACTTCCCGATGACCGATTGAGCTGAAATTTCGGGTAAAAGTATAGTTTGGATGACAATTTAATATTATGGTACCATCGAGCTGATCTGATGATGGAGACAGAAGGTGGCCATGGGAATTCAGTACTTAACCGACGTAACCCGGTTGAGTTTGGGCTCGTTAGAATCGTATCACTGAGTAGTTGATGATGGTATACAGAAAAGTACAGTCGGCAATAAAAGCTTGTACAAAAAATGAAATTTTTGATAGGAGCTCTTTCTAGTCTACGATTAACATACCTAATATTTTAAGGAGGCAAGGTTGGTGATGAGTGCAGCTTTCTAAGTTCATGTAGGGACAATCTCCTCTTTGGCTGTGTACGCAACCACAGGTTCGTAACCAGTTACGATCGAAGAATTTTTATTCTTTTTACGAAACTAGTTACGATCGAAGAATTCTTGTTCCTTGTGGGTTGTTTAAAATTAGGTAAATAGGTTAGGTTCGTTAGGTAGCTCTAGATGCTCGAAGGGCAAACAGACCAGAAATAGGAACCCTGCTCAGGGCTCCGTCGAAACTATCGAATTACATAAAAAAAATGTCGCAACTGGTTTCTTACTAACGGATAATCTACTTACCCGATTCTACTTATATTATAAATGCGAATGTTTGGATGTTTGTTACTCCATAACGGCTTAACCGATTTGGATGAAATTTTGCAAGAAAATAGTCTATAGCCTGGATAAAAATATAGGATAGTTTTTATTCCGGGTCCACGCAGACGAAGTTTCTTTCAACATTGTACATTTAATTTAAATTTCCATTCACATTTGGCGTGGATTTGCAAATTTGACATGCATCGCTATATTTTTTTTCAATAGCGAGAATCCAAACTAGGTCTCGCTAGAGTGACTTAAACCTTATGAGACCGTGAGTCAAACTTAGACCTTATTACCTTGAGATAAGGATCCCGTGGTCTATAATATAACCCGACCAGCAATCGAGTAATAAAAGTGGCTCTGAAGAAAAGCTGTACATTACGTGTCTAGTTAACTTGGCCGGTTATTACCTAAACATCTAAATAAGTGAATGATTGCGTTCCACACATTTAAATTCCAAAGTCGACGCTATCGATATTAGGTTTCGAGTTATAATCGAAAATAAATTGGTTAAGCGTGAAGGAGTCGTATGTAGGGTTCAGTCACTATGAAATGTATAATGCACTTAAATTCACATAGGTATCAACATGGTAACTTCCTCGTTCAGTTCGTAATCGTTTTAAAAATGCTAACATATCTTACTAACCTATCTACCAATGCATACTATCCATATCCATACTATAATCCATACTATATCCATATCCATACTAATATTATAAATGCGAAAGTGTGTCTGTCTGTCTGTCTGTTACCTCTTCACGCTTAAACTGCTGAACCGATTTAGATGAAATTCGGTACGGAGATAGTTCGAATCCGGGGGAAGGATATAGGATAATTTTTAACCCGGATATCATCCCCCAAGGGGGTGAAATGTGGGGTGAAAGTTTGTATGGAGCTACGATATAAACGAGTTCCACGCGGACGGACTCGCGGGCAGAAGCTAGTAGAATATAAATATTAATATAAAAAGAAAAAAAAACTACTTAAATAAAAAAGTAAGATTGATCTTGAGGGACCGAAGTCCCATGAGAGTTCTTTAGATGTTCAATTCAATTTTTTAAAAAATGGCTTCCATCTAAGTTAAGATGATTTCGCCAATGTCAAGTTTGCTTATAAAGCGACGTTGTTCGGTAGTTTGGTCAGTCGTCAATAATGCAATCAGCGTCAGAAGCTCCGCTTGAGAAGCAAGGCGTCCACCTCTGACCGCATCCCCGACGAAAGACCCCCTCTTTTAGATGTTATATTTATGCACGAACTTTGTCAGCTTTGACAGGAGTGACTTAACAGTGGCATTTTTTCAAGAAACGCTGAAATAGACCCTCTGGAATTAGACCATGAAACCTGAGCAGCACTGAGATTTTACCTAATACAGTGCTCATGTTCCGCTAAATGGGGTATTATTTAAGTTGGTCCCGTTCCCACGCCGCGTCAGCGCGAAACATGACACGTGGCACTTGTTTACTATCTCCGAGTCGTCACCATGTTTCTATACCTAAGTATGTTTTGGTTTTTTGGGTTCCGTAAAACATGGAATATACTTACTTATAATTATACTCTGTGAGCTGCAGAACTAGAGTATGTTCTATTAAAATGTTTTTTTCACCCCCCACTTCATCCCCTTGGGGGATGATTTCCGGGATAAAAACTATCCTCTATGTCCTTCCCCGGGACTCAAACTATCTCCATACCAAATTTCATCTAAATCGGTTCAGCGGTTTAAGCGTGAAGAGGTAACAGACAGACAGACAGACAGACAGACACACTTTCACATATTTACAATTTAAATAAATAAATAAATAAATATTAGGGGACAATCTTACACAAATCGACCTAGTCCCATAGTAAGCTCATTAAGGCTTGTGTTATGGGTACTAGACGACGATATATATAATAGATATAAATACTTAAATACATAGAAAACTTCCATGACTCAGAAACAAATATTCATGCTCATCACACAAATATTTGCCCTTACCGGGATTCGAACCCAGGACCTTCAGCTTCGTAGGCAGCGTCACTACTCACTAGGCTAACCGGTCGTCAAAAAAAAATTTATTAGTATGGAAGTATGGATATGGATTATATGGATTATGAATAATAGAGTGAGACGCGGCGTCGACGCAACGCACAATTTTGTATGAAAAACGTTCGCAAGACGCCGTAATGTGGGGGGGCCCTAAGGAATTCTTGGCCAGCCTAAATCACTCAATTAAACTTTCTATGAAAGTTTTCTGTTGTGACACGAAAATTAACCATACAATTCTATGGCATAATTTTTGTGTCACAACTGAACTTTTTTTCACTTCTCAGTTTGTATGGTTAACTACTGAGTAACTAGGCTAACTACTGGCCAAGAATTTGGTTCTCACCCGAGTATGAGTATTAAATTGTTACAATTGGGAAAAATTATTGCATTTAATTACTTCTTTTTTATTATTGGTTTATTTATATAAGGAGAATGTTATTTTTTCTGTTATTAAAACTGTAATAGTTAATGTTCCAAAACTACACATTTTTACTTGAATTTACAGAGTTATTTAATCGTTTGACATGCATTATTTTGGCCTTTAAAGTTTGTCACTCTTTAGTACCACCCAGGGGACACGTGCAGGGTTGTGGTAGGAAGCTCCTGCGGACGCGAGAGACAGTTGTCCCACCTTTGTCAAGTGAGTGGGCAACTCGACTGTTAGAAGTTTTTTAAGCCGCCCGAAGGCCTCTAACTCGGCTTAACGACTACTGTCATAGACAGCAGCCGGGATCAACTGCTTAACGTGCCTTCCAAAGCGCGGAAGCGCTCATTTACATTAACCACTCAAACATCAGGCGGTCACCCATCCAAAGACTGACCGCTGTCATCTTTGCTTAACCTGCGTTATCGTTTCCGACTCGCAGGCGCCGCTGGGCTATGAGCGCTTCGATTTACAGAGTTAATGCTGGTGACAGTACAGCCGACTACAAAGAGATCGCTACGGCCAAAGTTACAATAATATGTACCTACACACGACCTTGATGTTAAAGCAATAAAGTCGTGTATACATATTTTTGTAACTTTGTCTGTATCTTTCTCTTTGTAGTCGACTGTACATAAAATAAAGCACATTGTCCTCCCGTCAGCTGTCTAGGCTATGGGAAATAGGATTCTATTTCGACCGGTGTGAAGTTAGCGGCCTAAAGTTAGCGGCCTATGATAACCCGACCAAATTAAGATGTCTAATTTTAAATCACTTTCGGAAACTGATACGAAGCATGGAAAGACGTATATCCAGCGGGAATAATATGCGGCGTTCATCGTTATGCCTTGCAATGCATCAACACAAAGCTCCGACGTAAAAAGTATTAATAAATGACAAAAAAGGAATTTAAATAACTTCCTTCATTTTTTCATTTCACTTCAATGCAATTTTCATTCAGTTCTCGACAATAAGACACCTTACAAAGTACTGTTGACACAGTAATAGGCCTAGAGCTTTCTAAAACAGCTTTCAGAACTTACTTATCGAGATTCCTTCACTCTCTGCGGTTGTCATGAAGTTAGCGGCTTAAAGTCTACATACACATTTTCGCCAATCTGACTAATTTCGAGACAATAAGACACTATGAAATGTACTGTTTGGATATCTTTAGGGCAAAAGCTTTCTAAAACAGCTTTCAGGACTTGCTTATCAAGATTCCTTCACTCTCTGCGGTTGTCATGAAGTTAGCGGCCTTAAGTGTACATCCACATTTTCGTCAATCAGAATGATTTCCAGACAATAAGACACTTTGAAATGTACTGTAAGGTTGGCATTAGGGCAAGAGCTTTCTAAAACAGCTTTCAGATTTTACTTATCGAGATTCCTTCACTATCTGCGGTTGTCATGAAGTTAGCGGCCTAAAGTCTGCATCCACATTTTCGTTAATTTGACTAATTTCCAGACAATAAGACACTTTGAAATGTACAACAGAGATAGATGTAGGGCAAGAGCTTTCAAAAACAGCTTTCAGATTTTACTTATCGAGATTCCTTCACTCACTGCGGTTGTCATGAAGTTAGCGGCCTAAAGTCTGCATCCACATTTTCGTTAATTTGACTAATTTCCAGACAATAAGACACTTTGAAATGTACAACAGGGATAGATGTAGGGCACGAGCTTTCTTAAACAGCTTTCAGATTTTACTTATCGAGATTCCTTCACTCTGCGGTTGTCATGAAGTTGGCGGCCTTAAGTGTACATCCACATTTTCGTCAATCTGACTGATTTCCAGACAATAAGACACTTTGAAATGTACTGACGGGTTGGCTTAAGGGCAAGAGCTTTCTAAAACAGCTTTCAGATTTTACTTATCGAGATTCCTTCACTATCTGCGGTTGTCATGAAGTTAGCGGCCTAAAGTCTGCATCCACATTTTCGTCAATCTGACTGATTTCCAGACAATAAGACACTTTGAAATGTACAACAGAGATAGATGTAGGGCAAGAGCTTTCTAAAACAGCTTCCAGATTTTACTTATCGAGATTCCTTCACTATCTGCGGTTGTCATGAAGTTAGCGGCCTAAAGTCTGCATCCACATTTTCGTCAATCTGACTGATTTCCAGACAATAAGACACTTTGAAATGTACAACAGAGATAGATGTAGGGCAAGAGCTTTCTAAAACAGCTTCCAGATTTTACTTCTCGAGATTCCTTCACTATCTGCGGTTGTCATGAAGTTAGCGGCCTAAAGTCTGCATCCAAATTTTCGTCAATCTGACTGATTTCCAGACAATAAGACACTTTGAAATGTACTGTAGGGTTGGCTGTAGGGCAAAAGCTTTCTAAAACAGCTTTCAGATTTTACTTATCGAGATTCCTTCACTATCTGCGGTTGTCATGAAGTTAGCGGCCTAAAGTCTGCATCCACATTTTCGTGAATCTGACTGATTTCCAGACAATAAGACACTTTGAAATGTACAACAGAGATAGATGTAGGGCAAGAGCTTTCTAAAACAGCTTCCAGATTTTACTTATCGAGATTCCTTCACTCTGCGGTTGTCATGAAGTTAGCGGCCTAAAGTCTGCATCCACATTTTCGTCAATCTGACTGATTTCCAGACAATAAGACACTGAAATGTACAACAGGGATAGATGTAGGGCACGAGCTTTCTTAAACAGCTTTCAGATTTTACTTATCGAGATTCCTTCACTATCTGCGGTTGTCGTGAAGTTAGCGGCCTAAAGTGTACATCAACATTTTTGTCAATATGACTTATTTCCAGACAATAAGACACTTTTAAATGTACTGTAGGGTTGGCTTTAGGACAAGAGCCTTCTAAAACAGCTTTCAGATTTTACTTATCGAGATTCCTTCACTATCTGCGGTGGTCATAAAGTTAGCGGCCTAAAGCCTGCATCCACATTTTAGTCAATCTGACTGATTTCTAGACAATAAGACACTTTGAAATGTACAACAGAGATAGATGTAGGGCAAGAGCTTTGTAAAGCAGCTTCCAGATTTTACTTATCGAGATTCCTTCACTCTGCGGTTGTCATGAAGTTAGCGGCCTAAAGTGTACATCCACATTTTCGTCAATCTGACTGATTTCCAGACAATAAGACACTTTGAAATGTACTGTATGGTTGGCTGTAGGGCAAGAGCCTTCTTAAACAGCTTTCAGATTTTACTTATCGAGATTCCTTCACTATCTGCGGTTGTCATGAAGTTAGCGGCCTAAAGTCTGGATCCACATTTTCGTCAATCTGACTGATTTCCAGACAATAAGACACTTTTAAATGTACTGTAGGGTTGGTTTTAAGGCAAGAGCTTTCTAAAACAGCTTTCAGATTTTACTTATCGAGATTCCTTCACTATCTGCGGTTGTCGTGAAGTTAGCGGCCTAAAGTGTACATCCACATTTTCGTCAATCTGACTGATTTCCAGACAATAAGAACTCAAATGTACTGTATGGTTGGCTTTAGGGCAAGAGCCTTCTTAAACAGCTTTCAGATTTTACTTATCGAGATTCCTTCACTATCTGCGGTTGTCATGAAGTTAGCGGCCTAAAGTATGCATCCACATTTTCGTCAATCTGACTAATTTCCAGACAATAAGACACTTTGAAATGTACAACAGAGATAGATATAGGGAAAGAGCTTTCTCAAACAGCTTCCAGATTTTACTTATCGAGATTCCTTCACTCTGCGGTTGTCATGAAGTTAGCGGCCTAAAGTCTGCATCCACATTTTCGTCAATCTGACTGATTTCCAGACAATAAGACACTTTTAAATGTACTATAGGGTTGGCTTTAGGGCAAGAGCTTTCTAAAGCAGCTTTCAGATTTTACTTATCGAGATTCCTTCACTATCTGCGGTTGTCGTGAAGTTAGCGGCCTAAAGTCTGCATCCACATTTTTGTCAATCTGACTGATTTCCAGACAATAAGACACTTTGAAATGTACAACAGGGATAGATGTAGGGCACGAGCTTTCTAAAACAGCTATCAGATTTTACTTATCGAGATTCCTTCACTCTCTGCGGTTGTCGTGAAGTTAGCGGCCTAAAGTGTACATCCACATTTTCGTCAATCTGACTGATTTCCAGACAATAAGACACTTTGAAATGTACAACAGAGATAAATGTAGGGCAAGAGCCTTCTTAAACAGCTTTCAGATTTTACTTATCGAGATTCCTTCACTATCTGCGGTTGTCATGAAGTTAGCGGCCTAAAGTCTGCATCCACATTTTCGTCAATCTGACTGATTTCCAGACAATAAGACACTTTGAAATGTACTGTAGGGTTGGCTTTAGCGCAAGAGCTTTCTAAAACAGCTTTCAGATTTTACTTATCGAGATTCCTTCACTATCTGCGGTTGTCGTGAAGTTAGCGGCCAAAGTGTACATCCACTGTTTCGTCAATCTGACTGATTTCCAGACAATAAGACACTTTGAAATGTACTGAAGGGTTGGCTTTAGGGCAAGAGCCTTTTAAAACAGCTTTCAGATTTTACTTATCGAGATTCCTTCACTATCTGCGGTTGTCATGAAGTTAGCGGCCTAAAGTCTGCATCCACATTTTCGTCAATCTGACTGATTTCCAGACAATAAGACAATTTGAAATGTACAACAGGGATAGATGTAGGGCACGAGCTTTCTAAAACAGCTTTCAGATTTAACTTATCGAGATTCCTTCACTCTCTGCGGTTGTCGTGAATTTAGCGGCCTAAAGTGTACTTCCACATTTTCGTCAATCTGACTGATTTCCAGACAATAAGACACTTTGAAATGTACAACAGAGATAGATGTAGGGCAAGAGCCTTCTAAAAAAGCTTTCAGATTTTACTTATCGAGATTCCTTCACTATCTGCGGTTGTCATGAAGTTAGCGGCCTAAAGTCTGCATCCACATTTTCGTCAATCTGACTAATTTCCAGACAATAAGACACTTTGAAATGTACAACAGAGATAGATATAGGGAAAGAGCTTTCTCAAACAGCTTCCAGATTTTACTTATCGAGATTCCTTCACTCTGCGGTTGTCATGAAGTTAGCGGCCTAAAGTCTGCATCGACATTTTCGTCAATCTGACTGATTTCCAGACAATAAGACACTTTTAAATGTACTATAGGGTTGGCTTTAGGGCAAGAGCTTTCTAAAGCAGCTTTCAGATTTTACTTATCGAGATTCCTTCACTATCTGCGGTTGTCGTGAAGTTAGCGGCCTAAAGTCTGCATCCACATTTTTGTCAATCTGACTGATTTCCAGACAATAAGACACTTTGAAATGTACAACAGGGATAGATGTAGGGCACGAGCTTTCTAAAACAGCTATCAGATTTTACTTATCGAGATTCCTTCACTCTCTGCGGTTGTCGTGAAGTTAGCGGCCTAAAGTGTACATCCACATTTTCGTGAATCTGACTGATTTCCAGACAATAAGACACTTTGAAATGTACAACAGAGATAGATGTAGGGCAAGAGCCTTCTAAAACAGCTTTCAGATTTTACTTATCGAGATTCCTTCACTATCTGCGGTTGTCATGAAGTTAGCGGCCTAAAGTCTGCATCCACATTTTCGTCAATCTGACTAATTTCCAGACAATAAGACACTTTGAAATGTACAACAGAGATAGATATAGGGAAAGAGCTTTCTCAAACAGCTTCCAGATTTTACTTATCGAGATTCCTTCACTCTGCGGTTGTCATGAAGTTAGCGGCCTAAAGTCTGCATCGACATTTTCGTCAATCTGACTGATTTCCAGACAATAAGACACTTTTAAATGTACTATAGGGTTGGCTTTAGGGCAAGAGCTTTCTAAAGCAGCTTTCAGATTTTACTTATCGAGATTCCTTCACTATCTGCGGTTGTCGTGAAGTTAGCGGCCTAAAGTCTGCATCCACATTTTTGTCAATCTGACTGATTTCCAGACAATAAGACACTTTGAAATGTACAACAGGGATAGATGTAGGGCACGAGCTTTCTAAAACAGCTATCAGATTTTACTTATCGAGATTCCTTCACTCTCTGCGGTTGTCGTGAAGTTAGCGGCCTAAAGTGTACATCCACATTTTCGTGAATCTGACTGATTTCCAGACAATAAGACACTTTGAAATGTACAACAGAGATAGATGTAGGGCAAGAGCTTTCTAAAACAGCTTCCAGATTTTACTTATCGAGATTCCTTCACTCTGCGGTTGTCATGAAGTTAGCGGCCTAAAGTCTGCATCCACATTTTCGTCAATCTGACTGATTTCCAGACAATAAGACACTTTGAAATGTACAACAGGGATAGATGTAGGGCACGAGCTTTCTTAAACAGCTTTCAGATTTTACTTATCGAGATTCCTTCACTATCTGCGGTTGTCGTGAAGTTAGCGGCCTAAAGTGTACATCAACATTTTTGTCAATATGACTTATTTCCAGACAATAAGACACTTTTAAATGTACTGTAGGGTTGGCTTTAGGACAAGAGCCTTCTAAAACAGCTTTCAGATTTTACTTATCGAGATTCCTTCACTATCTGCGGTGGTCATAAAGTTAGCGGCCTAAAGCCTGCATCCACATTTTAGTCAATCTGACTGATTTCTAGACAATAAGACACTTTGAAATGTACAACAGAGATAGATGTAGGGCAAGAGCTTTGTAAAGCAGCTTCCAGATTTTACTTATCGAGATTCCTTCACTCTGCGGTTGTCATGAAGTTAGCGGCCTAAAGTGTACATCCACATTTTCGTCAATCTGACTGATTTCCAGACAATAAGACACTTTGAAATGTACTGTATGGTTGGCTGTAGGGCAAGAGCCTTCTTAAACAGCTTTCAGATTTTACTTATCGAGATTCCTTCACTATCTGCGGTTGTCATGAAGTTAGCGGCCTAAAGTCTGGATCCACATTTTCGTCAATCTGACTGATTTCCAGACAATAAGACACTTTTAAATGTACTGTAGGGTTGGTTTTAAGGCAAGAGCTTTCTAAAAAAGCTTTCAGATTTTACTTATCGAGATTCCTTCACTATCTGCGGTTGTCGTGAAGTTAGCGGCCTAAAGTGTACATCCACATTTTCGTCAATCTGACTGATTTCCAGACAATAAGAACTCAAATGTACTGTATGGTTGGCTTTAGGGCAAGAGCCTTCTTAAACAGCTTTCAGATTTTACTTATCGAGATTCCTTCACTATCTGCGGTTGTCATGAAGTTAGCGGCCTAAAGTCTGCATCCACATTTTCGTCAATCTGACTAATTTCCAGACAATAAGACACTTTGAAATGTACAACAGAGATAGATATAGGGAAAGAGCTTTCTCAAACAGCTTCCAGATTTTACTTATCGAGATTCCTTCACTCTGCGGTTGTCATGAAGTTAGCGGCCTAAAGTCTGCATCCACATTTTCGTCAATCTGACTGATTTCCAGACAATAAGACACTTTTAAATGTACTATAGGGTTGGCTTTAGGGCAAGAGCTTTCTAAAGCAGCTTTCAGATTTTACTTATCGAGATTCCTTCACTATCTGCGGTTGTCGTGAAGTTAGCGGCCTAAAGTCTGCATCCACATTTTTGTCAATCTGACTGATTTCCAGACAATAAGACACTTTGAAATGTACAACAGGGATAGATGTAGGGCACGAGCTTTCTAAAACAGCTATCAGATTTTACTTAGCGAGATTCCTTCACTCTCTGCGGTTGTCGTGAAGTTAGCGGCCTAAAGTGTACATCCACATTTTCGTCAATCTGACTGATTTCCAGACAATACGACACTTTGAAATGTACAACAGAGATAGATGTAGGGCAAGAGCCTTCTTAAACAGCTTTCAGATTTTACTTATCGAGATTCCTTCACTATCTGCGGTTGTCATGAAGTTAGCGGCCTAAAGTCTGCATCCACATTTTCGTCAATCTGACTGATTTCCAGACAATAAGACACTGAAATGTACAACAGGGATAGATGTAGGGCACAAGCTTTCTAAAACAGCTTTCAGATTTTACTTATCGAGATTCCTTCACTCTGCGGTTGTTATGAAGTTAGCGGCCTTAAGTGTACATCCACATGTTCGTCAATCTGACTGATTTCCAGACAATAAGACACTTTGAAATGTACTGTAGGGTTGGCTTTAGGGCAAGAGCCTTTTAAAACAGCTTTCAGATTTTACTTATCGAGATTCCTTCACTATCTGCGGTTGTCATGAAGTTAGCGGCCTAAAGTCTGCATCCACATTTTCGTCAATCTGACTGATTTCCAGACAATAAGACACTTTGAAATGTACTGTAGGGTTGGCTTAAGGGCAAGAGCTTTCTAAAACAGCTTTTAGATTTTACTTATCGAGATTCCTTCACTATCTGCGGTTGTCGTGAAGTTAGCGGCCTAAAGTGTACACCCACTGTTTCGTCAATCTGACTGATTTCCAGACAATAAGACACTTTGAAATGTACTGTAGGGTTGGCTTTAGGGCAAGAGCCTTTTAAAACAGCTTTCAGATTTTACTTATCGAGATTCCTTCACTATCTGCGGTTGTCATGAAGTTAGCGGCCTAAAGTCTGCATCCACATTTTCGTCAATCTGACTGATTTCCAGAAAATAAGACACTTTGAAATGTACAACAGAGATAGATGTAGGGCAAGAACTTTCTAAAACATCTTTCAGATTTTACTTATGGAGATTCCTTCACTCTGCGGTTGTCATGAAGTTAGCGGCCTAAAGTCTGCATCCACATTTTCGTCAATCTGACTGATTTCCAGACAATAAGACACTTTGAAATGTACTGTAGGGTTGGCTTTAGCGCAAGAGCTTTCTAAAACAGCTTTCAGATTTTACTTATCGAGATTCCTTCACTATCTGCGGTTGTCGTGAAGTTAGCGGCCTAAAGTGTACATCCACTGTTTCGTCAATCTGACTGATTTCCAGACAATAAGACACTTTGAAATGTACTGTAGGGTTGGCTTTAGGGCAAGAGCCTTTTAAAACAGCTTTCAGATTTTACTTATCGAGATTCCTTCACTATCTGCGGTTGACATGAAGTTAGCGGCCTAAAGTCTGCATCCACATTTTCGTCAATCTGACTGATTTCCAGACAATAAGACACTTTGAAATGTACAACAGAGATAGATGTAGGGCAAGAGCTTTCTAAAACAGCTTTCAGATTTTACTTATCGAGATTCCTTCACTCTCTGCGGTTGTCATGAAGTTAGCGGCCTAAAGTCTGCATCCACATTTTCGTCAATCTGACTGATTTCCAGACAATAAGACACTTTGAAATGTACTGTAGGGTTGGCTTTAGGGCAAGAGCTTTCTAAAACAGCTTTCAGATTTTACTTATCGAGATTCCTTCACTATCTGCGGTTGTCGTGAAGTTAGCGGCCTAAAGTGTACATCAACATTTTTGTCAATATGACTTATTTCCAGACAATAAGACACTTTTAAATGTACTGTAGGGTTGGCTTTAGGACAAGAGCCTTCTAAAACAGCTTTCAGATTTTACTTATCGAGATTCCTTCACTATCTGCGGTGGTCATAAAGTTAGCGGCCTAAAGCCTGCATCCACATTTTAGTCAATCTGACTGATTTCTAGACAATAAGACACTTTGAAATGTACAACAGAGATAGATGTAGGGCAAGAGCTTTGTAAAGCAGCTTCCAGATTTTACTTATCGAGATTCCTTCACTCTGCGGTTGTCATGAAGTTAGCGGCCTAAAGTGTACATCCACATTTTCGTCAATCTGACTGATTTCCAGACAATAAGACACTTTGAAATGTACTGTATGGTTGGCTGTAGGGCAAGAGCCTTCTTAAACAGCTTTCAGATTTTACTTATCGAGATTCCTTCACTATCTGCGGTTGTCATGAAGTTAGCGGCCTAAAGTCTGGATCCACATTTTCGTCAATCTGACTGATTTCCAGACAATAAGACACTTTTAAATGTACTGTAGGGTTGGTTTTAAGGCAAGAGCTTTCTAAAAAAGCTTTCAGATTTTACTTATCGAGATTCCTTCACTATCTGCGGTTGTCGTGAAGTTAGCGGCCTAAAGTGTACATCCACATTTTCGTCAATCTGACTGATTTCCAGACAATAAGAACTCAAATGTACTGTATGGTTGGCTTTAGGGCAAGAGCCTTCTTAAACAGCTTTCAGATTTTACTTATCGAGATTCCTTCACTATCTGCGGTTGTCATGAAGTTAGCGGCCTAAAGTCTGCATCCACATTTTCGTCAATCTGACTAATTTCCAGACAATAAGACACTTTGAAATGTACAACAGAGATAGATATAGGGAAAGAGCTTTCTCAAACAGCTTCCAGATTTTACTTATCGAGATTCCTTCACTCTGCGGTTGTCATGAAGTTAGCGGCCTAAAGTCTGCATCCACATTTTCGTCAATCTGACTGATTTCCAGACAATAAGACACTTTTAAATGTACTATAGGGTTGGCTTTAGGGCAAGAGCTTTCTAAAGCAGCTTTCAGATTTTACTTATCGAGATTCCTTCACTATCTGCGGTTGTCGTGAAGTTAGCGGCCTAAAGTCTGCATCCACATTTTTGTCAATCTGACTGATTTCCAGACAATAAGACACTTTGAAATGTACAACAGGGATAGATGTAGGGCACGAGCTTTCTAAAACAGCTATCAGATTTTACTTAGCGAGATTCCTTCACTCTCTGCGGTTGTCGTGAAGTTAGCGGCCTAAAGTGTACATCCACATTTTCGTCAATCTGACTGATTTCCAGACAATACGACACTTTGAAATGTACAACAGAGATAGATGTAGGGCAAGAGCCTTCTTAAACAGCTTTCAGATTTTACTTATCGAGATTCCTTCACTATCTGCGGTTGTCATGAAGTTAGCGGCCTAAAGTCTGCATCCACATTTTCGTCAATCTGACTGATTTCCAGACAATAAGACACTGAAATGTACAACAGGGATAGATGTAGGGCACAAGCTTTCTAAAACAGCTTTCAGATTTTACTTATCGAGATTCCTTCACTCTGCGGTTGTTATGAAGTTAGCGGCCTTAAGTGTACATCCACATGTTCGTCAATCTGACTGATTTCCAGACAATAAGACACTTTGAAATGTACTGTAGGGTTGGCTTTAGGGCAAGAGCCTTTTAAAACAGCTTTCAGATTTTACTTATCGAGATTCCTTCACTATCTGCGGTTGTCATGAAGTTAGCGGCCTAAAGTCTGCATCCACATTTTCGTCAATCTGACTGATTTCCAGACAATAAGACACTTTGAAATGTACTGTAGGGTTGGCTTAAGGGCAAGAGCTTTCTAAAACAGCTTTTAGATTTTACTTATCGAGATTCCTTCACTATCTGCGGTTGTCGTGAAGTTAGCGGCCTAAAGTGTACACCCACTGTTTCGTCAATCTGACTGATTTCCAGACAATAAGACACTTTGAAATGTACTGTAGGGTTGGCTTTAGGGCAAGAGCCTTTTAAAACAGCTTTCAGATTTTACTTATCGAGATTCCTTCACTATCTGCGGTTGTCATGAAGTTAGCGGCCTAAAGTCTGCATCCACATTTTCGTCAATCTGACTGATTTCCAGAAAATAAGACACTTTGAAATGTACAACAGAGATAGATGTAGGGCAAGAACTTTCTAAAACATCTTTCAGATTTTACTTATGGAGATTCCTTCACTCTGCGGTTGTCATGAAGTTAGCGGCCTAAAGTCTGCATCCACATTTTCGTCAATCTGACTGATTTCCAGACAATAAGACACTTTGAAATGTACTGTAGGGTTGGCTTTAGCGCAAGAGCTTTCTAAAACAGCTTTCAGATTTTACTTATCGAGATTCCTTCACTATCTGCGGTTGTCGTGAAGTTAGCGGCCTAAAGTGTACATCCACTGTTTCGTCAATCTGACTGATTTCCAGACAATAAGACACTTTGAAATGTACTGTAGGGTTGGCTTTAGGGCAAGAGCCTTTTAAAACAGCTTTCAGATTTTACTTATCGAGATTCCTTCACTATCTGCGGTTGACATGAAGTTAGCGGCCTAAAGTCTGCATCCACATTTTCGTCAATCTGACTGATTTCCAGACAATAAGACACTTTGAAATGTACAACAGAGATAGATGTAGGGCAAGAGCTTTCTAAAACAGCTTTCAGATTTTACTTATCGAGATTCCTTCACTCTCTGCGGTTGTCATGAAGTTAGCGGCCTAAAGTCTGCATCCACATTTTCGTCAATCTGACTGATTTCCAGACAATAAGACACTTTGAAATGTACTGTAGGGTTGGCTTTAGGGCAAGAGCTTTCTAAAACAGCTTTCAGATTTTACTTATCGAGATTCCTTCACTATCTGCGGTTGTCGTGAAGTTAGCGGCCTAAAGTGTACATCCACATATTCGTCAATCTGACTGATTTCCAGACAATAAGACACTTTGAAATGTACTGTCGGGTTGGCTTTAGGGCAAGAGCCTTCTAAAACAGCTTTCAGATTTTACTTATCGAGATTCCTTCACTATCTGCGGTTGTCATGAATTTAACGGCCTAAAGTCTGCATCCACATTTTCGTCAATCTGACTGATTTCCAGACAATAAGACACTTTGAAATGTACTGTAGGGATAGCTTTAGGGCCAAGAGTTTTCTTAAACAGTTTTCAGATCTTTCTTATCCTTTTGCCCTGGAATTAGTGGCATGTATTATTGATTGTGGATTGATAATTTGCTTTTACTATTTGCTCGCATTCGAAAAAAGTAGAGTGAAAAGAGTGAGAGAGAGTGAGTTTTAGTGAAAAGTAGAGTGTATAATAATAATATATAATAATAATTTATTTCATTTATTCAGATAACTTAGATCCACTGGTTAGTAATTACAAAATCTTACAAAACTATTGTTAAGGTATACCTACACTAGAACTTATAAATAATTAAAATACTCACTCCCTGTCAACAAGTTAATAATTACCAATCAGTTTTCGATTGGCAATCATCAACTTGTTGACATGAAGGTATATGGGGGAATCAGGTTTCACCGCAAACATTTCCAAAATTCTATTGGAGCTGCTCCGCATCCTGCGCACCACAGATGCGACCCTCTTCCGTACAATGGCGTCAAACCCATCCGTGTGAGCTTCGGCAAACATAAGTGATGCGCTACAGAAGCGGGGCAGCCTCAACAGTGCCCTAAATCCATTGTTATATTGGACTTTTAGGGCACTAAGCGATTGTTGAGTACAGTTAAGCCACAGGCTGCTCGTGTAAAAACTCTGACAGTACGCCTTGAAAAGGGTGATTTTTACTTGGGTGGAACAACGAGCAAACCTGCGGGCCAACATGTTACTTCTCACCGCCAGTGCCCTGCGTTCTCTTTCAATGTCCATTTGATCCTTGAGGTCGTCAGTAAGATAATGCCCTAGATACTTAAAACTGTAAACCCTTCGTAGCGGCACGCCATTAAGGATAACGGCTGGCACATCATCCTGTATCTTTTCAGGACGTTTACCGAAGGCCTTAAAGATCAAATATTCACTTTTCTTAACATTATAGCATAACCCATGTCTGGATGCATACGATTCGCATATCTTCGTAAGCTTTTTCAGTGCACTCACCGTTGGGCTCAGCAGCACCATATCGTCCGCGTAGCTGATGTTGTTGACGCAGACACCGTCCACATGACACCCGACACGGGTGCTGGTGAGCTCACCGATGAGCTCGTCCACATACAGATTAAAGAGCTTGGGTGACGATAGCCCCCCCTGTCTCACCCCGCACTCCAATCCATACGAGTCGGACAGCACGCCCGCCCATCTTACGCTATTCTTCTGATTGGCATACCAGAACTGAAAGATGCTAGTCACCTCCACTGGCACGTTCCTGTCCCTCATCTTTTCCCATAAAACATCGTATGAGACTAAGTCGAATGCTTTAGAGAGGTCTAGGAAACATGCGTACACAGTGGTGCTGCGCTCAGTGTAGTAACGAACAGCATGCTTAAGGCTCAAAATGGCACTTTCGGTCGATAATCCCGGTCTAAAACCAAATTGACCGTCTTGAAACTGTAAGTATTCATCCAGTTGAGCATTAAGCATGCTATCCAGCACCTTAGCCAGAACATTAGCCAAAGAGATCGGTCTATAGTTCATTTTGTCAGCGATATCTCCAGTCTTGTTTTTTACTATGGGCACTACAATGGTGTTCATCAATTCATTAGGTAGGTACACATGGCTAAGACAAAGCGAGTAGAACATAGACAAAACTCTCGGCAAATGAGATCCTGCATATTTCAAATGTTCCATGCTAAGACTGTCACAACCAGGGGATTTGCCTCTAGTCATATTTCTAATAACTGTCTCTATTTGTTTGGCAGTGAAACTAACTGACGTCCTGTTATGACTAGTCTCAGCATAGATCACCGACTGTGACGGACCCAACGGCGATGCTACTGCAAAATGGTCCCGAAACATCGTAGCAATGTCCTTAGGATTGCTCACGCCCGCCACGCTCACGGGCAGGTCAGGCCTTAAATTAAGTTTGTTGGTCGCTTTCCAGAATTTACTAAAGTTTTTGGATTTCCGATGTGATGCAAGTATATCCATTTTTATCTGTTCTTGGTTTTTTAAACACCAGTTTAATTTACTTTTAAAAATCCTACGAGACTCGGTCATCTCATAAAACACCTCACCTTCCGTAGGTTTATGACACAAGAGCCACTTGTCATATTTAAGCCTGGCCTCCCCATGAGCACTACGTACGTGTTTATTCCAGCCACATACACATTTATTTCGCTTGGACGAGGTTACTTTTTGGACATAAGTTTGAACGGCAGCATCCGAGAGAACACAAAGAATGTCGCGATACATTTTATTTAAAATAATTTTATGTTCCTCACAGTGACACAAACTACCACAGCAGTTAGTAAGTTCCCGTGGGAAATCGATTTCACTTAATTTACTGTTACATATGCTACGATACATGTCTTTCTGGTCATCGTTCCTGTCCCCCCATGTTATTTTATTAGTATGACATATGCTTTGCTTTATTTTTGATCTTATGATGCTAAAGTTACATTCAATAATGAGTGGTAAATGGTCTGAACAATAGACATTATAGTCTATATACACACGAGCAACTGTACTCCACGCGCACTGAGTAACTACACAATGGTCTAGCCACCTTTTACTACCGTGAGCGTCGCTCACAAAGGTGTGATTTTCATGTGTAAAACCTAAGAATTGAAAGTCAGCGCACGTCCACGATTGTTCCGAGCAAAAATTAAGCAATTCGCTACAAAATAATTCACCTGGATGTGCATTGAAGTCTCCCAGAATGTACACTGCTTCCACGTCACTAGACTCAACGACCGCACTAATTTCACTCAGACATTCTATAAAAATAGGGAGGTTATCCGCCGAGTCCGTGGGCATATACACGCTAAACACTAGTATTGAACGATCGCCAACTATCGCTTGTATAGCCGTTATACGAGAACTATTGCACTCCAAAACTGTCACAGATTGAAAAATGCCCTTTCGCCACATGATTGCCACACCGCCATAAGGTCTACCTCTTAGAATTCCAGATGAAATGTCCACAGCTGATTTTCCAGTATATTCAAAGTTCATATCTATAGTCCCAAGGAACGGTATATCATATGGAAGCAACCACGTTTCTTGAAGGGCAACTATGTCATTATTTTTACATAGAAGACGAATATTCTCAGCCGAGGATTTTACCGACTTGCAATTAAAGCTAGCAAACTTAATGTTTCGTTTTGTCTGTACAATATCCATTAGTCTGTATTTTTAGTTGGATAAGCTGAATAAGCAGGGGCAGGTCCGTCAATATCTTTCTTTGCCCGTTTCACAAAACGCCTGTAACTTATTCCTGTCGGCCAAAAGTTATCGTTTAATAATATATTTAATTTGCTTTTCGAGACATACAATTTATACGAGTCATAACGTCTCCCAGTACGCATATTGATTTTATAAAGTACAGCTACATCCCCAGCTTTATCGCGTATGTAATCTATGATATCTGTCTCTGTTGTATGCTTACAAACATTAGATATTCGTATCGGAACTTTTACGTCCACAGACTTAAACTTGCAGTTTGGATCTAAGTTTCCTTTTCCTAGTTTTTCAACATAACTACTTTTACGCTTTGTTTTCTTCCTAGGGAGTTGCCATTCATTTTTATTCTCCACTACTACTGGTTCATTAGTCGATTTTGTGAGAAACTCCGTCGACTTTCGCCCGACCGCCTTGCTGTACTGTACTCGCGAGTGAGATTCGTTCGAGACGGGTTCGGTGCGTTGCGAGCTTGTAGTAGGGCCCATGCATAGTGACTGCGCGTTATCAACAACAACAGGTTTCTCGTCCAACCTCGGGCTGAGTTGTTTGTTTATACTAATAATGCAGTCGGTGCTTGATGATTCGGGCTTATCTCGCTGATAATCTGATGACAATTTGCAAACGTCTTCAATAGGGGTTGGTTCGCAACCCTGTTTCGTGGCGGAGGATTCCATGGTGGGGCCATTCACACTAGGCTGGTTCAAATTTACCAGCGATAAAGGATTAAGGCCCATCGGGCCACTATTATACGAATAATTATTCATAATGTGCGCGCCGCGTCTCTTATTAACGTACGAGCAGTCGAAGTCGTTACCAATAGAAGCGCGCTTCATATTTTCGAGGTCATGTTGAACTACCCTCATTTCTTCTTTTGTTACATATTGTGTTTTAAGTAAATCGACTTCGTTTTTCAATAGAAGGATATCTTTTAATAAACGTGTAGGATCAACATGGTCGAAACACACTGGAGGTAGCTTGTTCAGATCCTTAGCTACAAAAATGGGCAAAAGCTCAGCGTCTACTCCCTTTATTAAAGAGATTATGTCCTCAATCTCACGTAGAGACCTCCCTGTATTCCTTCGAGCTTTCTGGGTCGCTTTAGGGACAGAGTCAAATAACAACTTCTTCGCATGCTTGATTTCTTCGGCAGCAAAAGCAGTATTACATATTTGCACTAAATTGTCTTTATTCATGACATCCACTTTATTTAGCACAAAAGCAAGTACTTCATTTATGACTATATTACACTTGTCACATTTTAATTCTCTTGAGGCCATCCTCATACAACTGATACGTTAACAAAAAGTAGACACGGTACATCGATAAAGACAAAACGCACCTCTGCGAAACTACGTGCGTTCGCGCTCAAGCTTCGGGCGGCACTGACTGTATAACTCTGGTCTAAAAGTCATAGTACCCCTCGAGCTATTTTTCCACACCTAATTCGGGAAAATAACCATGTTGTGGTAATATGGCTTATTTTAGACCTTGTATTATCATACAATCTACTATTCAATTAATGTTATCTTTCCCTGGCCAGACCCTAGTTGTTTTTTTACCCGGTAGTTAATTACTGAAAATCACAATTTGGACCATGGAATTTGCATGCGAATCGAAAATAAATAGTCGAATCGTATTCGTCTAGGTA
Source organism: Epinotia ramella (assembly GCA_947578815.1). Taxonomy (NCBI): domain Eukaryota; kingdom Metazoa; phylum Arthropoda; class Insecta; order Lepidoptera; family Tortricidae; genus Epinotia; species Epinotia ramella. The sequence continues at coordinate 4,720,649 of OX388221.1, forward strand.
CCTAAGTTACTCCGATTTTGCTATGTTCCAATTATTTACGCAGGTTCGAGTCGTATAGCGTTTTCGCGAAATTCAATAAAAATCTGCTCGATTAAATAGAAAAATGCTCTAAAAATATCAAAAACAAAAGTTAAAATATTATTAATACTTTTGTTTTTTGCATTGCTTTGGGTCTGCCTATAATTGAAACAAATAGAATGGTAGTACTGGTAATAACACCAAGCCAAGATAAACACCCTCGGTGACTCGATCACTAATCTGGCTTCCCAGTATATATCAGCGTATTAATGTGACGGATTCTCGGGGATATTCCTAGTCTTAGTTCTTCCATGTCGAGAAAGGACACATACATTGGTTTGTTTGTTCTTATTCTTCAGCAATGGTATTGAGAGCTACTTGCTAGAGAGTGTGCTTTTCATTGGTAATCGGTCATCAGTCACTGGTTTCATGATATGACACATCAACGTAATGCCCCTGTAGTTGTTATATTAATAACAACTGCCTTTATCTTGATACTGAGGAAAAAATATTGCTAAACCCCAATTGTTTCGGCATATGTCGGGTCTCCTGCATGATGTGGCTGAAAAGACTCGCCAGTAATACAACACATTTCTCTCCTAGACACTTCCACGCTTTGTCGCTTTGAGGATGTTACTTTGTTAGATCGCAGATATGGTCTCTAACTTCCTCCTCTGTTTTTTCCCTTATCAGATGTCACCACCTAGGGAGAACTTTTGTGTGTACGAGTATGTCCATGAAATTTAATTATTAAAAAAAATATTGATTGATAGAACTTTAATAAGAGCAAAAATAACATACATAGAACGAACATAGAACATAGTATAGATAGAACGAAGGATTTTAGCCTAAGTACCATATTATCAACGAAGTTATAAAAATCTTTTCTGTTTATTGCAACGGTTCATTCTACTCATCATAATTCGAAGTAGAAAGTTTTCATACGTATATTTTACCAATATTATTGCTAAATAAATATTTTTGTATGTGATTTCATATTTAAACTTTCATTACCGTCTCGCGGAAAAATTAACCTCCGAGCTCATTTCATTACCAGCGCACACTTCAATACCGATTGTACAACTCGCAAACTGGATAATGTACCCCAGGTCGGGGTGTAAAATAATGCAAAGTAAGTAAAGGTAACTACCCTTGGATCGGGTTTAAGTAGTAACTTCCCTAGGATGGGAATTCAGTAATAATTACCCTTGGATCGGGTTTAAGTAGTAACTTCCCTAGGATGGGAATTCAGTAATAATTACCCTTGGATCGGGTTTAAGTAGTAATTTCCCTAGGGTGGGAGGTTTGTTATCCAGCGTGCGACTGCACAGACTGTGTAAGACTAAGGGGTGGGTTTATGCAAGGGAGCCTACCATCCTACGTCCCTAAGTCCCTAACCTATCCTCGACTTACACCTTACACACACGTACACATGGAGCCAGGGATATCTGTTGCCACGAGACCTAAGGCAACAGATGGATACCTACGGGGAGGAATAGGGTTTAGCGGAGGGTGATTTTCTCACAGCAGATCAAACAGACTCTGTTGATCAATTGAGGGCTTGAAGGTGTCTTCGCCACTGTGAGAGGATGCTGAAAGGTGAGACCCTACACTCCCGGAGAGAGTGCAGGGTTTTAGGTAATAAAACACCAACGGACAATTGGTAACTAACTAGATTTATTTCTCTCTATTCTTTATATACAATGTTCGCCTACAGCACACTATTACATATTTTTCTTAGTATACTGTAGGTGTAAAGTGCCAACTGTAGAAAATTGTGCAGAGTTATCTTATATGTGATCTTTATACTTGTTATTTACAAATGTGCGGAATCTTATGATTTACTTAAACTAGGTTGATGTCGCAAACGTAGGCGCCTTGGGAGGCGCGTGATTCTGTTCTCTGAACACCGATAGTCTTATTATAAAAAAAATAACAATGTTATCAAATTGCCTTTAAAAAAATAGCATCTATCATGGCACGACTCAGAAGTAGCCAAAACAGTATCCTGAAGATTTGATTGCCTATTTTGTTGCACTGGGTAGGGCAAGTAATCTGTACTAAATATATTAAATAATTGCCTACATATAAAACTAACATAGAATAAGCACAAATGTAACTGACAATTAAATTGGTCTTTGATTTGAACTAAATAATTCTATTATATTTAGCACAAAATTGTTGATAAGCGAGATCACAACCACAGAACAACCTCATAGTATTAATTATTAAGAAATTTAAAAAACTCGAGAGAATGCCTTGATTTGCACGAAATGAGAGAACGACCCCAAATGGTATTTTGGTTTCGGTCCACACGTACATATAGCATTATATTGGAGCATGCAAAAGTTCATAAGTTCGTTAAAAATAAGTAAAAATTCACAATAGATTTTAGCCAATTGGCCTCCTAATACTGCTAAGTGCTGCGCCGTCCTTCACCCTAAAACAGCCAAGCTATTTTAGAATGAAAACTGTCTAATTTGCTAGGTAAAGTTCCTTCGTTACACTGTCGTTGAGCTGGATTGCGGCAACTACAAACAAAATGCAACTCCCGTCCCCAGCCAGGTCCCCACATACCTACGTATTATCTTTCCTTATCATACTTGCATATTCAGACTATTCCTGTCTCTTTCTCTTACACCTTAACAAACCTTAATTTGAGTACGATATTCTTGAAAGGGAAAGTTTTATAATAACCGCTAAATCATAAGGGGAACCCTTATAGTACGTAAGCCTTATAAAGAGGATACCTTTAAGCAATTCACAAGGGTTAGCCTTTTATTCGGGTTTCCTTATTGGTAAGGGAGTCTATTAAATGGTTTATCTGTTGTAATAGCTAAGCTATTCATTAGGCTACCCATTTGAAAGGGATATCCACTGCAAAGGGTTGTTATGGGTTACCTGTTCGAATGGGTAAGTCATTCATTGGGCTATCTATACGAAAGGGAGCAGCATTTAAGCGCTTTCCTTTTGAATGGGTTGTCGGGTCCCTGTGTGATATTGAATTGACTCCTTCGGATACATCAACCAATGCCCGTACAGGCACATTGCCGTCAAATTCTAGCGATTCATTGACTCCGCCTATATCACCTAAAAATAACATTCAAGTTTCACCAGACTTGCAACGTGTTCCCAAGGCAGTACTTAATATTTCTAGTGCAAATAACTCCGCAGTCTTGCTTCCCATTGGGACACGAAATGTTGATTTTTTGAGCGATCAAAGCGGTTTTGTTCTTGAAGGTTCTTACGAAATGGAAAGTAAACTGGCAATCAATGTTTATTGGATGTAACTATGTACCCTTTTATCTTAAGAACCACTGTTGATAAGCATATTAATAATACGTGTATTATAAATTTTAAGTACAAGAAATATTTAAATGATAATAAGATAATAATTATGGGCCATTGCAAACACAAAGGTTGTAAAAAATTTAAAATTTATTTATACGAAGGTCGAGTAACTGTTTTAGTACAAATATTAATTTTAGACATAAATCGCACCTAACACAGCAAGTCAAGAGCGTGGAAAGGGCCATTTTGAAGAATAAGTCTGTCAACACTAAACCGCTTGCTTTAAAGAAACAGAATCTTATTCAAATTAGTGAACGTAATCTACAAGATACTAATAATCTTAGGAGTATTAAGTCTGATGCGACAATGAGAAAAATCCGATCTGAAGCGCTTGCTGCTAATGACAGATCAATCATTTTAGAGAGCATGAACAACGTAACATCAACTATTCACAAAGAGAAAGCAAAATATACCGCAAATTATGCAAACAGCCCTTTTTATATTCGCTGCACACAAATTGTGTCAAATGTAGTTATTGATACGTATGGCTGCGAATTAAATCAATTCTATGATCCGAGTCTTTATTTGGTGTTCCTTACCAAATATATACCTTACTTACCATTATGGAGCAATTTGTTAAAAAACAAACGGACAAGTAACTCTCCTGTTGAAAATTACTTTGGGCAGCTCAAACGCGGCATATTAAAAGGTCGTCATAATTTGAAATGTACACAGCTCATCCGAAATTTGGTGCGTGATACTCTGTCTATTTCAAAAGAAATTATTAATATGATTCCAAAGAAGAAACTTACTAAAGCTGTTAAAGTATCTCAGTTCGAAGAAGTGTGGCAGCGAAAAAAGAAACCGGTACACAGTCATTTCGAAGGTCGACACTTGAAGACCATGTCAGTTGGAAGTGACGTTGAAATCGAAACCTTTGAAAATACTCCCAATATTTGTAAATATTGAAGACACGGTACAAGTTCCGTTAAACGCGTCACTGACTGGGTTCAGTGTGATAATTGCCAAGATTGGGTGCATCAATCTTGCGCTAGGCAGTATTTGGGTACACATTTCGATTTTTCAGGTGCATATGAATGCGAGTATTGCCAACCTAAGTTACTATCAGAAACTCAGTCTTCTATCTCAACTCAATCAGCCAGTTCCTCCTGCACTAGTCACGTGCCCCTTGATGTGTTTCCCAACGGATTGGTGAGAGACCCGTTATATTACAAACCAATCTCCAGAAACTACTATGTTTCCAAGATCCATTATTTGTGTCCTCTGAATGAATTGACTTTTGACGACTTCCAATCGTTATGTCCCAGACAATACGTCACAAGTAATGCAATTAACCATGCTTTTCATGTCATAAATGATAGTGGTAATTACGATGTTGCGAATTGTGAATTGTCATCAATAATTTTCGGTTTGCATAAAAAGGAACCTCGTTTCTACGATATCAGTAAATTTCATTGGTCCATGGAAAAGGAAATAGTTTTTCCCATTTGTCTGAACAGCCACTTTACGATGGTTATCATGAAACCTACTAAACAAAGCATCACAATCATTGATCCCCTGGGTGGGGAAACCAGTTATAAGGCCGAATACTTAAATCAAATTAACGATTTGTTAAGCAAATTACATTATGATGTAACGATAAATAAAGTCAATACAATAAGGCATCGTAGGCAAAAGGATAATAATAATTGCGGGCCTATGATCATATACTTCTTCTGGTGTCTTAATAACAATAAATCTCTGGATGGGGCAGGCATGAATTTTACAAAATACAGGCAAGCCATACAATTAATGTTCTTAGAAAAGAGTGATCCGGTATTTAATATGTGTGTTATTTGTGGGCGCGACGTCATTGAAGGTACTTCATGTTTCAAATGTCACATGTTATAGGAAGACTCACGCTGACCTTCATTGCCTGCTAAATTCTTCTGAAGTGACCGTTATGACTGTACCAGAAAAAAATCAATTCCTGAACAAAACTTGCGAATTATGTAAGGAATATGCAATCGATAGTCTAAAAAAAACCTTAAGCCGAAAATAAATATAATTTATTCCATAGTAATCACCGGAGGAAATTTCTTAATCTACAGTTGTTTCGCAAACTCGTATTGATTTCGAAACGGTAAAATGTTGGCAGGTTATGATTACTAAAATGTAAAATCACAACACAACGCCATAAGATCCATATCTTGACAATAGTTTTCATAAGCATTTATGTAAAAAAAAATTGATTAGCTAAGATGCCCCTTCGCTTTTTTGATAAGTACTATAAAAAAAAAAAACTTGAAAAATCATTAATAGAAATTTAATTTAAGTACTCATGATTTATCTTGACAGTAGTTTTCGTAAGCATTTATGTAAATAAAAATAGATTAGCTAGATGCCCCTTCGCCTTTTTGATAAGTACTATAAAAAAATTAAAAAAACTGTTGAAAAATCATTCATAGTAATTTAATTTAATTACTTACTCGTGATTTTGCATGCTTCAACTTCAACTTAAATCAAGAACAGGATTTCTCTCATGGCCTAATGGCAATGCAAAAAGTTTTATATATTTTGTAGATTATGTTATAGAAATAAGTTTCAGTCGGTTTGGACCGAAACTTATTTAAACGCTTTATCGCCCAATCTAGACACGCGGGAGCGTGTCAAGCCAAGTTCAAGAAACAGAACTGGTGAGCCGCACCGTGTGTAATATTACACGAACCATTTGGAGCCACTTTTGACCCCCTCATAAATCAAAAACTATTTTACATAAACGTATCAAATTTGGCTCATATATTGAGACTTGCGAGATACGTATGCGTTCTAAATTTCATAAGCTTATCTCAAACGGTTATTTAGATATTAATGTCCAAAATTTTTATCATTGACTGACCTATAGACCAAAACTCTAACCCAGTTCCAGATGACCTAGAGAGTTAAAATTTGGTATGCAGATAGGTAATTAGATGAATACAAAGGAATAAATAAAAAACTGGCAATTTTTTAATAATTAGATTCTATTATGAACGCTTAACATAAATACCTAATATTACTTAGGGTACCTACGTTATTAACTGGGATTAATTATTACTTTTATATTTAGCGCACATCAATAGTGTAAAATCATTACCTACTCATAAATAATGATAAAATAATAGGCATTTAGATTTTCGGTATATACACGACGCGCGCGCGCCGAGTGACGCCGTAGCGGCGCGGGCGGGGTGGGTGGGGCGCTGTGACAACCGAATCGAACCGTTGACGCGAACGTGGCCGTGCGAGCGGCAGCCGCGCTCATAAGCGCGAGAGCCGTCTTGCTGTCCGGTTGTCTCTCGATATCTGACCTATAAGGTTGCGATTTATGCTGCGACATTGCTAAGTTTTCTTAAGGAAAACTTATAATTTGTAGTAATATTATTATTACAATTTCTTTAATAAGTAGGTACGTACGTATAGTATTATAGTATAGGCAATAGTTTAAATAAATAATAATTGTATAGTTATAATTTGTCCTTTTATAAGGACCCACGGCGTTACGAGGATATGTACTTACCTACAAAAAGTAATGATATCCCACCAAAAACATAAATGTAAAAAAGGAGAGCCAAGTTCAATACAAAAATTATTCTCTGCTGTGGGCTTCGCCGCAAAAAGAATGGAGATCTGAGATTGAGTGCCAAGTTCTATGCAAAATCCAAATATGTAGTCTAAGGGCTGACTTGGCTGGTTTTCCCATACGAATTATATAGCCTTCGCATGTTCTAAACCTGTTACCTTTCGGTTCTTATTTTATTATTCCGAAAATTTGGCTTGCTGGTAGAAACTACCCATCGAACATAAGGCTCTTCCATGACTGTGTAAAAGTAGGTACTTAATAATAATTCGTACGGGAAAACCAGCCAAGTCAGCCCTTAGACTACATATTTGGATTTTGCATAGAACTTGGCACTCAATCTCAGATCTCCATTCTTTTTGCGGCGAAGCCCACAGCAGAGAATAATTTTTGTATTGAACTTGGCTCTCCTTTTTTACATTTATGTTTTTGGTGGGATACTCATTAACAAGAATGTACTTACTAAAGATTACAGTCGACGAGTACAAAATAGTTATTTATGCTACAAGTGTAGAAAGTAGGTGATTTCCGACGAGTGTCATTTTTATACATGAGCGAGTGAAGCGAGCGAATGTATAATTCGACACGAGTTGGAAATCATCTTTACGCGCGTGTATCATACAAGCAACGTTTGACTGTGCCTTGTGTGAGGAAATATATTAAATGTTGAAATGTTGGTCTAAAATAGATCTAGGTTAAAATTCAAGAGCCCAGGTAGATTGTCAGGTACCTACTTATTATCTGGAATTGCATTAAACAACTTCTCCACATCTTTTGCAGTCAAGCTTATTCACTTAAAAGTGAAAGCCATTGTATTGTGGTTTTAAAACACAATTAATTTTGAGTAACTCAATATATTAAACAACAACAAGACGCTGTACCGTCGTTGTTCTAAGAAACATACTGACACTATTGAAACGCAATAAATCATTATTATTATTGATTACTCACTTTCACTCGACCTTTTTAACATATTTACATGAAATAACTACACAAAACTCACAATAAACAACAATGGCGGGCTTTTAGATACATGCGCGGTCAACATATGCGCATTGCGCATGTGCAAGCCGCCATACTGTCGTACATTTTATACGTTATTAGTATTTATGTACCTTTTATATGAAAGAAAACGTGTAATTGAAATATTTGTAAAAGTTTTCTCGAGTAATAAAAACTTTGTGTCGGGCTGACGACGGACTTGAAAATTAAAAAAAAATTGAAAAGTAAAAAGCACTAGTGCGAAAAAGTGGCGCTTTCCGCACGATTTTAGTGCTTGGAAAACGCTCTTTTCGAGCACATGCACTGTAAAAGTATTTTGAGGTGTCAGGCCGCTTACTTCATGACAACCGCAGAGTGAAGGAATCTCGATAAGTAAAATCTGAAAGCTGTTTTAGAAGGCTCTTGCCCCAAAGCCGACCCTACAGTACATTTTAAAGTGTCTTATTGTCTGGAAATCAGTCATATTGACGAAAATGTGGATGCAGACTTTAGGCCGCTAAATTCATGACAACCGCAGAGAGTGAAGGAATATCGATAAGTAAAATCTGTAAGCTGTATTAGAAAGCTCTTGCCCTACATCTATCTCTGTTGTACATTTCAAAGTGTCTTATTGCCTGGAAATTAGTCAGATTGACGAAAATGTGGATGCAGACTTTAGGCCGCTAACTTCACGACAACCGCAGATAGTGAAGGAATCTCGATAAGTAAAATCTGAAAGCTATTTTAGAAAGCACGTGCCCTACATCTATCCCTGTTGTACATTACAAATTGTCTTATTGTCTGGAAATCAGTCAGATTGACGAAAATGTGGATGCAGACTTTAGGCCGCTAACTTCATGACAACCGCAGAGAGTGAAGGAATCTCGATAAGTAAAATCTGAAAGCTGTTTTAGAAAGCTCTTGCCTTACATCTATCTCTGTTGTACATTTCAAAGTGTCTTATTGTCTAGAAATCAGTCAGATTGACAAAAATGTGGATGTACACTTTAGGCCGCTAACTTCACGACAACCGCAGATAGTGAAGGAATCTCGATAAGTAAAATCTGGAAGCTGTTTTAGAAAGCTCTTGCCCTACATCTATCTCTGTTGTACATTTCAAAGTGTCTTATTGTCTGGAAATCAGTCAGATTGACGAAAATGTTGATGCAGACTTTAGGCCGCTAACTTCATGACAACCGCAGATAGTGAAGGAATCTCGATAAGTAAAATCTGAAAGCTGTTTTAGAAAGCTCTTGCCCTAAAGCCAACCCTACAGTACATTTAAAAGTGTCTTATTGTCTGGAAATCAGTCAGATTGACGAAAATGTGGATGCATACTTTAGGCCGCTAACTTCATGACAACCGCAGAGTGAAGGAATCTCGATAAGTAAAATCTGGAAGCTGTTTTAGAAAGCTCTTGCCCTACATCTATCTCTGTTGTACATTTCAAAGTGTCTTATTGTCTGGAAATCAGTCAGATTGATTAAAACGTGGATGCAGAGTTTAGGCCGCTAACTTCATGACAACCGCAGATAGTGAAGGAATCTCGATAAGTAAAATCTGAAAGCTGTTTTAGAAGGCTCTTGCCCTACAGCCAACCCTACAGTACATTTCAAAGTGTCTTATTGTCTGGAAATCAGTCAGATTGACGAAAATGTGGATGAACACTTTAGGCCGCTAACTTCATGACAACCGCAGAGTGAAGGAATCTCGATAAGTAAAATCTGGAAGCTGTTTTAGAAAGCTCTTGCCCTACGTCTATCTCTGTTGTACATTTCAAAGTGTCTTATTGTCTGGAAATCAGTCAGATTGACGAAAATGTGGATGCAGACTTTAGGCCGCTAACTTCATGACAACCGCAGAGAGTGAAGGAATCTCGATAAGTAAAATCTGAAAGCTGTTTTAGAATGCTCTTGCCCTACATCTATCTCTGTTGTACATTTCAAAGTGTCTTATTGTCTGGAAATCAGTCAGATTGACGAAAATGTGGATGCAGACTTTAGGCCGCTAAGTTCATGACAACCGCAGATAGTGAACGAATCTCGATAAGTAAAATCTGAAAGCTGTTTTAAAAGGCTCTTACCCTAAAGCCAACCCTACAGTACATTTCAAAGTGTCTTATTGACTGGAAATAATTCAGATTGACGAAACAGTGGATGTACACTTTAGGCCGCTAACTTCACGACAACCGCAGATAGTGAAGGAATCTCGATAAGTAAAATCTGAAAGCTGTTTTAGAAAGCTCTTGCCCTAAAGCTAACCCTACAGTACATTTAAAAGTGTCTTATTGTCTGGATATCAATCAGATTGACGAAAATGTGGATGCAGACTTTAGGCCGCTAACTTCATGACAACCGCAGAGTAAAGGAATCTCGATAAGTAAAATCTGGAAGCTGTTTGAGAAAGCTCTTGCCCTACATCTATCTCTGTTGTATATTTCAAAGTGTCTTATTGTCTGGAAATCAGTCAGATTGACGAAAATGTGGATGCAGACTTTAGGCCGCTAACTTCATGACAACCACATATAGTGAAGGAATCTCGATAAGTAAAATCTGAAAGCTGTTTTAGAAAGATCTTGCCCTAAAGCCAACCCTACAGTACATTTAAAAGTGTCTTATTGTTTGAAAATCAGTCAGATTGACGAAAATGTGGATGTACACTTTAGGCCGCTAATTTCACGACAACCGCAGATAGTGTAGGAATCTCGATAAGTAAAATCTGAAAGCTGTTTTATAAAGCTCTTGCCCTAAAGCCAACCCTACAGTACATTTAAAAGTGTCTTATTGTCTGGAAATCAGTCAGATTGACGAAAATGTGGATGCATACTTTAGGCCGCTAACTTCATGACAACCGCAGAGTGAAGGAACCTCGATAAGTAAAATCTGTAAGATGTTTTAGAAAGCTCTTGCCCTACATCTATCTCTGTTGTACATTTCAAAGTGTCTTATTGTCTGGAAATCAGTCAGATTGACGAAAATGTGGATGCAGACTTTAGGCCGCTAAATTCATGACAACCGCAGATAGTGAAGGAATCTCGATAAGTAAAATCTGAAAGCTGTTTTAGAAGGCTCTTGCCCTAAAGCCAACCCTACAGTACATTTCAAAGTGTCTTATTGTCTGGAAATCAGTCAGATTGACGAAAATGTGGATGTACACTTTAGGCCGCTAACTTCACGACAACCGCAGATAGTGAAGGAATCTCGATAAGTAAAATCTGAAAGCTGTTTTAGAAAGCTCTTGCCTTACATCTATCTCTGTTGTACATTTCAAAGTGTCTTATTGTCTGGAAATCAGTCAGATTAACGAAAATGTGGATGCAGACTTTAGGCCGCTAACTTCATGACAACCGCAGAGAGTGAAGGAATCTCGATAAGTAAAATCTGAAAGCTGTTTTAGAAAGCTCTTGCCTTACATCTATCTCTGTTGTACATTTCAAAGTGTCTTATTGTCTGGAAATCAGTCAGATTGACGAAACTGTGGATGCAGACTTTAGGCCGCTAACTTCATGACAACCGCAGATGGTGAAGGAATCTCGATAAGTAAAATCTGTAAGATGTTTTAGAAAGCTCTTGCCCTACATCTATCTCTGTTGTACATTTCAAAGTGTCTTATTGTCTGGAAATCAGTCAGATTGACGAAAATGTGGATGCAGACTTTAGGCCGCTAACTTCATGACAACCGCAGATAGTGAAGGAATCTCGATAAGTAAAATCTGAAAGCTGTTTTAGAAGGCTCTTGCCCTAAAGCCAACCCTACAGTACATTTCAAAGTGTCTTATTGTTTGAAAATCAGTCAGATTGACGAAAATGTGGATGTACACTTTAGGCCGCTAACTTCACGACAACCGCAGATAGTGTAGGAATCTCGATAAGTAAAATCTGAAAGCTGTTTTAGAAAGCTCTTGCCCTAAAGCCAACCCTACAGTACATTTCAGTGTCTTATTGTCTGGAAATCAGTCAGATTGACGAAAATGTGGATGTACACTTAAGGCCGCTAACTTCATGACAACCGCAGAGTGAAGGAATCTCGATAAGTAAAATCTGAAAGCTATTTTAGAAAGCTCGTGCCCTACATCTATCCCTGTTGTACATTTCAAATTGTCTTATTGTCTGGAAATCAGTCAGATTGACGAAAATGTGGATGCAGACTTTAGGCCGCTAACTTCATGACAACCGCAGAGAGTGAAGGAATCTCGATAAGTAAAATCTGAAAGCTGTTTTAGAAAGCTCTTGCCTTACATCTATCTCTGTTGTACATTTCAAAGTGTCTTAATGTCTGGAAATCAGTCAGATTGACGAAAATGTGGATGCAGACTTTAGGCCGCTAACTTCATGACAACCGCAGATAGTGAAGGAATCTCGATAAGTAAAATCTGTAAGATGTTTTAGAAAGCTCTTGCCCTACATCTATCTCTGTTGTACATTTCAAAGTGTCTTATTGTCTGGAAATCAGTCAGATTGACGAAAATGTGGATGCAGACTTTAGGCCGCTAACTTCATGACAACCGCAGAGAGTGAAGGAATCTCGATAAGTAAAATCTGATAGCTGTTTTAGAAAGCTCTTGCCTTACATCTATCTCTGTTGTACATTTAAAAGTGTCTTATTGTCTGGAAATCAGTCAGATTGACGAAAATGTGGATGCAGACTTTAGGCCGCTAACTTCATGACAACCGCAGAGAGTGAAGGAATCTCGATAAGTAAAATCTGAAAACTGTTTTAGAAAGCTCTTGCCTTACATCTATCTCTGTTGTACATTTCAAAGTGTCTTATTGTCTGGAAATCAGTCAGATTGACGAAAATGTGGATGTACACTTTAGGCCGCTAACTTCATGACAACCGCAGAGTGAAGGAATCTCGATAAGTAAAATCTGGAAGCTGTTTTAGAAAGCTCTTGCCTCACGTCTATCTCTGTTGTACATTTCAAAGTGTCTTATTGTCTGGAAATCAGTCAGATTAACGAAAATGTGGATGCAGACTTTAGGCCGCTAACTTCATGACAGCCGCAGATAGTGAAGGAATCTCGATAAGTAAAATCTGGAAGCTGTTTTAGAAAGCTCTTGCCTCACGTCTATCTCTGTTGTACATTTCAAAGTGTCTTATTTTCTGGAAATCAGTCAGATTGACGAAAATGTGGATGCAGACTTTAGGCCGCTAACTTCATGACAGCCGCAGATAGTGAAGGAATCTCGATAAGTAAAATCTGAAAGCTGTTTTAGAAGGCTCTTGCCCTACATCTATCTCTGTTGTACATTTCAAAGTGTCTTATTGTCTGGAAATCAGTCAGATTGACGAAACAGTGGATGTACACTTTAGGCCGCTAACTTCACGACAATCGCAGATAGTGAAGGAATCTCGATAAGTAAAATCTGAAAGCTGTTTTAGAAAGCTCTTGCCCTAAAGCCAACCCTACAGTACATTTCAAAGTGTCTTATTGTCTGGAAATCAGTCAGATTGACGAAAATGTGGATGTACACTTTAGGCCGCTAACTTCATGACAACCGCAGATAGTGAAGGAATCTCGATAAGTAAAATCTGTAAGATGTTTTAGAAAGCTCTTGCCCTACATCTATCTCTGTTGTACATTTCAAAGTGTCTTATTGTCTGGAAATCAGTCAGATTGACGAAAATGTGGATGCAGACTTTAGGCCGCTAACTTCATGACAACCGCAGAGAGTGAAGGAATCTCGATAAGTAAAATCTGAAAGCTGTTTTAGAAAGCTCTTGCCTTACATCTATCTCTGTTGTACATTTCAAAGTGTCTTATTGTCTGGAAATCAGTCAGATTGACGAAAATGTGGATGCAGACTTTAGGCCGCTAACTTCATGACAACCGCAGAGAGTGAAGGAATCTCGATAAGTAAAATCTGAAAACTGTTTTAGAAAGCTCTTGCCTTACATCTATCTCTGTTGTACATTTCAAAGTGTCTTATTGTCTGGAAATCAGTCAGATTGACGAAAATGTGGATGTACACTTTAGGCCGCTAACTTCATGACAACCGCAGAGTGAAGGAATCTCGATAAGTAAAATCTGGAAGCTGTTTTAGAAAGCTCTTGCCTCACGTCTATCTCTGTTGTACATTTCAAAGTGTCTTATTGTCTGGAAATCAGTCAGATTGACGAAAATGTGGATGCAGACTTTAGGCCGCTAACTTCATGACAGCCGCAGATAGTGAAGGAATCTCGATAAGTAAAATCTGGAAGCTGTTTTAGAAAGCTCTTGCCTCACGTCTATCTCTGTTGTACATTTCAAAGTGTCTTATTGTCTGGAAATCAGTCAGATTGACGAAAATGTGGATGCAGACTTTAGGCCGCTAACTTCATGACAGCCGCAGATAGTGAAGGAATCTCGATAAGTAAAATCTGAAAGCTGTTTTAGAAGGCTCTTGCCCTACATCTATCTCTGTTGTACATTTCAAAGTGTCTTATTGTCTGGAAATCAGTCAGATTGACGAAACAGTGGATGTACACTTTAGGCCGCTAACTTCACGACAATCGCAGATAGTGAAGGAATCTCGATAAGTAAAATCTGAAAGCTGTTTTAGAAAGCTCTTGCCCTAAAGCCAACCCTACAGTACATTTCAAAGTGTCTTATTGTCTGGAAATCAGTCAGATTGACGAAAATGTGGATGTACACTTTAGGCCGCTAACTTCATGACAACCGCAGAGTGAAGGAATCTCGATAAGTAAAATCTGGAAGCTGTTTTAGAAAGCTCTTGCCCTACATCTATCTCTGTTGTACATTTTAAAGTGTCTTATTGTCTGGAAATCAGTCAGATTGATTAAAACGTGGATGCAGAGTTTAGGCCGCTAACTTCATGACAACCGCAGATAGTGAAGGAATCTCGATAAGTAAAATCTGAAAGCTGTTTTAGAAGGCTCTTGCCCTACAGCCAACCCTACAGTACATTTCAAAGTGTCTTATTGTCTGGAAATCAGTCAGATTGACGAAAATGTGGATGAACACTTTAGGCCGCTAACTTCATGACAACCGCAGAGTGAAGGAATCTCGATAAGTAAAAACTGGAAGCTGTTTTAGAAAGCTCTTGCCCTACATCTATCTCTGTTGTACATTTCAAAGTGTCTTATTGTCTGGAAATCAGTCAGATTGACGAAAATGTGGATGCAGACTTTAGGCCGCTAACTTCATGACAACCGCAGAGAGTGAAGGAATCTCGATAAGTAAAATCTGAAAGCTGTTTTAGAAGGCTCTTGCCCTAAAGCCAACCCTACAGTACATTTCAAAGTGTCTTATTGTCTGGAAATCAGTCAGATTGACGAAAATGTTGATGTACACTTTAGGCCGCTAACTTCATGACAACCGCAGAGTGAAGGAATCTCGATAAGTAAAATCTGGAAGCTGTTTGAGAAAGCTCTTGCCCTAAAGCTAACCCTACAGTACATTTAAAAGTGTCTTATTGTCTGGATATCAATCAGATTGACGAAAATGTGGATGCAGACTTTAGGCCGCTAACTTCATGACAACAGCAGAGTAAAGGAATCTCGATAAGTACAATCTGGAAGCTGTTTGAGAAAGCTCTTGCCCTACATCTATCTCTGTTGTACATTTCAAAGTGTCTTATTGTCTGGAAATCAGTCAGATTGACGAAAATGTGGATGCAGACATTAGGCCGCTAACTTCATGACAACCGCAGATAGTGAAGGAATCTCGATAAGTAAAATCTGAAAGCTGTTTTAGAAGGCTCTTGCCCTAAAGCCAACCCTACAGTACATTTCAAAGTGTCTTATTGTCTGGAAATCAGTCAGATTGACGAAAATGTGGATGTACACTTAAGGCCGCCAACTTCATGACAACCGCAGAGTGAAGGAATCTCGATAAGTAAAATCTGAAAGCTGTTTAAGAAAGCTCGTGCCCTACATCTATCCCTGTTGTACATTTCAAAGTGTCTTATTGTCTGGAAATCAGTCAGATTGACGAAAATGTGGATGCAGACTTTAGGCCGCTAACTTCATGACAACCGCAGATAGTGAAGGAATCTCGATAAGTAAAATCTGAAAGCTGTTTTAGAAGGCTCTTGCCCTACAGCCAACCCTACAGTACATTTCAAAGTGTCTTATTGTCTGGAAATCAGTCAGATTGACGAAAATGTGGATGAACACTTTAGGCCGCTAACTTCATGACAACCGCAGAGTGAAGGAATCTCGATAAGTAAAAACTGGAAGCTGTTTTAGAAAGCTCTTGCCCTACATCTATCTCTGTTGTACATTTCAAAGTGTCTTATTGTCTGGAAATCAGTCAGATTGACGAAAATGTGGATGCAGACTTTAGGCCGCTAACTTCATGACAACCGCAGAGAGTGAAGGAATCTCGATAAGTAAAATCTGAAAGCTGTTTTAGAAGGCTCTTGCCCTAAAGCCAACCCTACAGTACATTTCAAAGTGTCTTATTGTCTGGAAATCAGTCAGATTGACGAAAATGTTGATGTACACTTTAGGCCGCTAACTTCATGACAACCGCAGAGTGAAGGAATCTCGATAAGTAAAATCTGGAAGCTGTTTGAGAAAGCTCTTGCCCTAAAGCTAACCCTACAGTACATTTAAAAGTGTCTTATTGTCTGGATATCAATCAGATTGACGAAAATGTGGATGCAGACTTTAGGCCGCTAACTTCATGACAACAGCAGAGTAAAGGAATCTCGATAAGTACAATCTGGAAGCTGTTTGAGAAAGCTCTTGCCCTACATCTATCTCTGTTGTACATTTCAAAGTGTCTTATTGTCTGGAAATCAGTCAGATTGACGAAAATGTGGATGCAGACATTAGGCCGCTAACTTCATGACAACCGCAGATAGTGAAGGAATCTCGATAAGTAAAATCTGAAAGCTGTTTTAGAAGGCTCTTGCCCTAAAGCCAACCCTACAGTACATTTCAAAGTGTCTTATTGTCTGGAAATCAGTCAGATTGACGAAAATGTGGATGTACACTTAAGGCCGCCAACTTCATGACAACCGCAGAGTGAAGGAATCTCGATAAGTAAAATCTGAAAGCTGTTTAAGAAAGCTCGTGCCCTACATCTATCTCTGTTGTACATTTCAAAGTGTCTTATTGTCTGGAAATCAGTCAGATTGACGAAAATGTGGATGCAGACTTTAGGCCGCTAACTTCATGACAACCGCAGAGAGTGAAGGAATCTCGATAAGTAAGTTCTGAAAGCTGTTTTAGATAGCTCTAGGCCTATTACTGTCTCAACAGTTCTTTGTAAGGTGTCTTATTGTCGAGAACTGAATGAAAATTGCATTGAAGTGAAATGAAAAAATGAAGGAAGTTACTTAAATTCCTTTTTTGTCATTTATTAATACTTTTTACGTCGTAGCTTTGTGTTGATGCATTGTAAGGCATAACGATGAACGCCGCATATTATTCCCGCTGGATATACGTATTTCCATGCTTCGTATCAGTTTCCGAAAATGATTTAAATTTAGACATCTTAATTTGGTCGGGTTATCATAGGCCGCTAACTTTAGGCCGCTAACTTCACACCGGTTCTATTTCGCGTCCATACAAATCACGCACTATTGGAAATAATACTTTTGTACCATTTATTCTAATTAAAAGTGTCGAGAGTTAATTGAAATTTATGTTTTCAGTTTGACTTAAAGGATATTAAATAAAGTTCCGATGATATTTTCTGTTTTAATAGTAAATGTTTGTTACGCAAGTGATTTTCGACAGACTTCACAAAAGGAGGTTTTCAATTCGCCGGAATCTTTTTTTTAACCCCCGACGCAAAGAGAGGGGTGTTATAAGTTGAACGTGTCTGTCTGTGGTATCGTAGCTCCCAAACCGGTGAATCGATTTTTTTTTTGTGTCATAGATAATTTTATCCCGAGTGTTCTTAGCCATGTTTCATGAAAATCTGTTTTGCCGTTTTTGAGATATTGGACTTTGAAATGAAAATGTCGGGGGTTTCTCAACTTTTCTAAGTTGTAGTTATTTATGTAAGCTAAACGTCCGAGTGCTCGACGCTGTACTAGTATATGTCATGGGTACTCTATATCCTGTTCCTCTATTACTCAAAGACGCCTGGAACGGTTTGTTAAATATTTTTTAATACAGTAGGCCAAAAAGTGCTAGTTTACGTAGCTGTTTAGCGTGCGGAAAGTTGGTTTACGCGCGCGTGCTTTTCACTTTTCCCACTCAATAATTGCACAAATTGTACCATTAATTATTATGTCAATAAAAAATAAATAGGATAAAACTATATAAAAAAAAAGGTTTTTGAATAACTTCATTATTTCTCTACTGTATTACAATGATGTTACAGAATTAATAATATAAAAGTTTCAAATTTCTTACTTGTTGTTTTACTTATTTTTTCGCATCTGTATTAAAAAACGTCGTTCGATACACACGGCAATATCATTGTTCACTCGTCCCGAGTCTTGCCAGTAATGACATACTTTCCGCACTAGCATCGAAATGTACTATTTTATGTTTGAAAGTATATCCTTCCCAGATGGTCCCATGGTCATCAGATCAGGATTTGATGATGGGACCCTGGTCAAATCGAGGTAACTTTTCGAATAAGGCGAAGTACTGAATTAAAGTCGTTTCAAACTTCGTTAGTAAATTATATCAGCATTCATTGAACTTTTTTGGTCATGGAAGTAAAGAAAATATCGTCGTCTAGAACCCATAATACAAGCCTTGATTGAGTAACGGGGTTAAGTTCGATTTGTGTAAGATTCCCTAGTAATATTTTTTGAGTATTTATTTGTTGATATACCTACCTGTAACAAATTTGACAACTACTCAAACCGACTTACCTAGAATCAAACTAAGCAGTACTACTTAACCGGGTATTGGACGCGATTTACATACCTACTTATTGAGATAAATAAATACCATAAAATACGTCTTTAGATGACATAAATAAATACAATTAATACCATACAAAAAAAAAACCTAGTCTCAGGCGACTTTCGGGGATTTGGACCAGAACCTTATAAATAAAAAAATAATATTTAACCAGTGGTTCAGTGAGCAGTAGAAATTGTGGGCCTGCATTTTTTTTATCATATTTTTTTTTATTAAAAAAAATATCGAAAAAAAAACTTTATACTTATTCAACCTGCTTACAAAATTTCACGGGGATCGTTTAAGAAATGCGACATGTAGAGAAGAGCAGTCGGACAGCGCGGTATACGAAATAACTTAGGCCGAAGCTAAAACGATGATCTTCACGCTCACTCGTTCAAACAAGAATATTTAAAAAGTTTATGCATGTCTTCTATTCGCAACCGTTTGCTGCAGCTCAGCGGTGTGAATATCAAAAATGTCCGCCACGCAAAGCCTATCGCCGAATCGCAGACACAACAACGGCGAGACGCAGGAAGTAGCGACAGCAACGACAGTAAAACAGTGTACACTTGACATTATTTCGGTTGCGGAATTGCATCAAAGTAGTTTAGTCAAAAAGCAACTGTACCGTTAAGGCGCCGTAGGTTCAGCGAAGTTAAGCGAACAGAGTTTTTGAAACAATATAATGCGCCTGTTTATAATAAATATGGTTTCAAAAAAATACGAATACTAATCTTGAGGCTTTTCTGCAGGGAAATCAGTGCTTTGAAACATGATTAAGCCAATTTCGCTCGATAGAAAAAAATCACGAACATAGGTCTAAAACACACAAAAATACACTTAAAATATTCGTAACAAATTATGCACAAAAGCTATAAATATTAAAATTGCTTCTAAAAATCGGCAATATCATGTTTGAGGGAAATCAGTGTTTACATTTTTATTTATTTAAACGGCCAAAAATTTTAAATGAAAAAACATGATATCCGCGCTTCCGAGCACGCACTTCCATCTCGCTCACGCTTATGCTCAGTGAGAGGAAGAGAAGACCATGAACCTACGGCGCCTTAAAGGAAGATTCCAATTGCAATGACAGTTTTATAAAACGAAATAGTAGCCATTGAAGAAAAGTAAAGCCAGGTTAGTCTGATGAGCATTTCTAAATTTGAAAAGCGTATGGACGTCAATTAAGGTGCGCTTTTATTTTTCGTATTATTAATTTCTTTTATATGTCTATTTTTTTTTGAGATTCATTATTTTTATTAAGAAAGTATAAGAATAACAAACTACATTATCAAAAATTTTGAACGAAATGGGAAAGTTTAAACTTAGTATGCCTTAATTGACGTTCTTGACGACCGCTGTAGCCTGTTGGTAGTGACCCTGCCTACGAAGCAAGAGGTCCTGGGTTCGAATCCCGGTAAGGGCATTTATTTCTGTGATGAGCACGAATATTTGTTCCTTAGTCATGAATGTTTTCCAAAGAAAACGTAGTTAGTAGGTATTTATTTATCTATATAAGTATGTTTATCGTCGTCTAGTACCCATATAGTACAAGCTTTGCTTAGTTTGTCCCCTTATATTTATTTATTTATTTGATATATATATATGTAGATTGGGATGTGACCTCAGTGAAACTGCTTGTTGTTCAACAATTATTTATTGCCATTATTACTCGGAGCTAAAATAATAGTTGCACTTTTATATGGTAACCGCCATCTTACTCTTCTATATCTATCTCACTCTTTCTGTCCCTTTCACTCACTTACGTTCCGTTTCCCACTAAACGTTTTTAGAAATGCTTTGATGATGAAAGCCATGTATGAGTGACCTATAGATATGTGGGTGGATGTAAGCGACGGGGCCGGCCAAGGAATGATGGAGTGTGTAAGAGACGTTATGAATATAGGAATGACGACAGCGACGAGTGGTGAAGGGCGATTGAGAGGAATGAAAGAAAAATAAATGCTGCGCCTATACCCCAACTATGAACAAAAGGGCAAGTAAGTAGAATATGTGTAAACCTGTTTCAGAATTTGTCTACTACTTCACATTGCTCAAAAAGTGTATTAGGCTTAACAAGCTAGGGAAAATATGTGTACACATATTTATGATTTTTTAAACCTTTTTATTTGCATAAACGTCACTTCGCTCGGGTAAATAACCATCTCGTGGTAATATGGTTTATTTTAGACCATTGTCATACCCTCTACTATTAATGTTAACACGTTCTCGGACAGTACGTCGAGAGACGTAAACTAAAACCTTCGTAATATGGCACTACGTCTGTAGACGGGAATGTAGTTTTCATTAAAAATGGCGCTCCGTCCACAACCGAATATTTGTCATAGTATTTATAGGGAGTTTATGACTCTGTGCCATTTTTGGCTGTAACACAAACCCGCCAGTGCCACAGCAAGCACTCATACTGGTGCACACAAGTTACCTCCGTCACGCACACATTGACAGACCGCGTGTTGCGGCACTACGTCTGTAGCGGGACGATTCGCATACAAATATTCCGTTCGTTTCGCCTGTGGCCGTTAGTGCCGTAACACAGGTCGCAGTATTCGCTCGACATGAATACCCGTCTACAGGCGGTTACGTCTCTGGCCGTTACTGCCGCAACACAAACATTTAAAACTGAGCAATACGACAATCCGTCCCCAGATGTAATGCCATTTTGTATGGGGAATTTCTGTGTCGTATCACAAAAAAATCGAGATGGTCCTGTGTCCGTGAACGTGTTAATGTATTTTATAAGATACATTCAAGAAAAGGGTAGGGGTTTTCAAATTTTTATTGGCTTAAAAATTCTTAATTTTATTGTAAACCGTTAGATGTTCAATCCTGTTTTGCGCACGGTCCCGCCGGAAGGCGTCGCTGTCGAATCTGCCAGATTACGCCGCCGAACCGAGCCGGTACTTTCTGCCGATTTGGCTTCACTGCTTCAACGGTATCTAACACCTGTACTTGTGATTCCAACATCCTAATTCCTACAATGCAACTGTAGCTGCGGCGCTACCACGAACTTCGAAAGTCGAATTTCGAATATTTCCATCTCTATCGCACTCCCACACTCGAGTAACAGGGATGCATGTATTACGAACTTCGACTTTCGAAGTTCGTGGTAGCGCCGCTGAGCGGTAAGGCACGCGTCGTTCAATGTGGACTTCGTGGGTTCGGTATTTCTGTTAGGCCAGCCCTAGACCTACAATAACTTTGCACAATATTTTTATGGCGCAATATATTTGAACTAGGTACCCCTTGCGATTAAACGATCAATATCATAATCGGCTAAACAGACAAAAAAATATTGTGCAATACTGTTCGTAGACGTTACAATAAAAAAAGATGGTGTAAAAATTAAGCTTGCTCAAACTTTTGTTCAATCATTGCGCAATTTTCAATACTAACCCTAAACGGTCAAAAACATTGCACAATTCGTAATTTTGTGCAATTTAATTGATCATTAAAGGGCGGCCTTAGGGTTTAAACAAAGAAACATCATTAGATATTTAACAATAGCCTTTTCCGGGTCCTTAACCATATCCAAGCTATAAGGATCCCTCGCTACTGGCAAGGAGAGGTCAGACATTTTCAGGGGCGACAAACCGAAAACGTCAAGTGGTTGGAGAATAAAATACTCAACATGACAGTAGGCGGGACACATAGCGGCCGTTGGGGCAGAAAGGACCTCGAGTAGCGACCACGTATCGGAGGGCGCAGCGTGGGTAGGCCCCCCACAAGGTGGACTGATGACCTGGTGAAGGTCACGGGAGTCCGCTGGATGCGGGTGGCGCAGGACCGGTCATTGTGGCTCTCTGGGGGAGGCCTATGGCCAGCAGTGGACGTCTTTCGGCTGATATGATGACTCAAAACGTACCTTTAAGTTTGATACGAGTCTGAAAATGTTGACATACTTACTAATAATAGTTTTTTAGGTAAAACCGGGTAGCACGAGTAAGATGATTCTCAAAAAGTTGCAGAGAAACCTCTCGTTATTTTTTTTAATTAAGACGACCCGTTTAGGAAGCGAGATCCTACCTTACGAAACTGACGGTCTTGAGTTCGAAACCCAGGAGCCTGCTTGACGGTAGAAAATACTGAAGGCTGCTCCTTTTTTCCAACTTTACTACAGCGTTTTGGCGTTTCATAAAAAGTCAGTTAGACTGTGAGTCAACACCGGTAGTTTATTGACATTCATAGCCGCATGCAATGCTGTAATATAAAAAAGGGGTAGATACGTTGTCTATATGAAATTCCGTGTTTAAAAATGGCCACCAAATCTGACAGCTGAGACACGTTTTGTCTATTGACGACGCGAAATTGAGGTAAGGTTGGCAATTGGCTGAGTTTTGGTGTGCCACTTTTGGAGTGCTTATATTATAACCTATCTACCTCTTTTTTATTATATCACATCCTTGGCTGCATGTATCTAACATGCCTTTAAATTGAAGAATAAATAGCATTGACTGTCATAAGCTCAGCATGAATAATTCAACGTGTTACTCGACTTTAACATTGCCAAAACTAGAATATAGTACAGAAAAATGTTGCTACAGTTCTACCTCCATTAAAGACTGAGAAATGTACTTTCAAAATCGCCATCAAATAAGAATCTAGAGCAGTAAACTCCCTCGTTCCGTCCATTTTGGGCCACTCACTCAAGCCCTTCGCGCGGAAAATTGCACTATCCGTAATTATGCTGAATTTCGAGGGAAATTCGCGGAAAATGTGGAGGGCCCGTGGACTGGGTAATTATTCCTTGGTAGACGTAACATCATGGGTCAAGTGTTGTATGCCTTACTTAGTATTAGGCGGAGTCGAATCAGCATTTATGATACATGAAAACCGCTCTGATAGTAATAAGTAATTAAGTACGTTTCGGCAACAGTGTTGAGGTCACGCACACAATAATATGTGAAGACAGCAGGATTTAAAAATTAAGTATTTTTCGTACCGATAGCAAGTTCAACAGCAAACTGTAATTTTGATTGAAGGTTTTTAGGGTCAATGGAAAAAAAAATGATTTAAATAAAGTATCACAATTGTATAATATACCTACGCGATAATTTACGTAGCATTCCGATTAAAACTGTTTTACTTTATTGGATTACATGTTTTATTACATGAAAACTGTGCGTAAGGCATTCACAGACTATATTGTTTTATTGCAATAAGTAAGCCACAGACAACACAAAGTTGAGGATAGATTTAAGAACATAAGTAGTTACATTAGTTGCACTACAGAGTAGTTCAAGTAACTGTATGTATCACAATATAACTGTCAACCATCCAAACATCTCATTTCAAATTTGCAAAAACGAACTTACATTTGCGGCTCGAAAACTCCAACTCATAGGAAAATAGAACTAAAAACAATGGACTACTGAAGAGCCACGTCAAGAGTATCGTCTGGAAAACTGTAAAACGTAAGTTTGCGTTCGTCGAAAGCGTTCTGAATTCAAACAATGGGTCGTGTGTCCTTCTCCGGAATTGGCGCGGAAATTTTTGTTATCTTTTCGTGTTCCCCGAACGGATTTTAAATTGAGAACACAAATGCGTGGCTGTTAAAATGGCGCTGCATTTTTATCGCCCACTTATATTTTTTTAACAAAAGTTAGGTTATGGTTTACGATTTGTCTTTTGTAACAAATTACGGTTACAGTCGTATGAACTCACGTCACGTAAAATGTTAATTAGGTACTATACGATTGAGACCCTGAAACGCACGAGTGAAATAGTTGAACGTTTAAAAAAGTCGTATGATACGTAGGTACTAACTGTTCTTGTACTATCAAAGTTAATATCTAGCAGAGAGAGTATGCCATTTAAATTGCATATTCAAAATGCAATCAACACTAGCTTTCGAAGTGACACAAATGATTCAGCTCCATCCACAATGAGATTACATTATTTGAAATAATAAAATCCCAGTGACATTAATTGTAACGTGACTTTACACTTAACAACCCACGAGTTCTCCGTAGCCCACAAATTTCACCCGGACCATAACGAGTTAAACTTGTCGCGTGCAACTTGATTTCAGATTCGAATTATGTATTGTGTCAGACAAACCGAATGCATCACAGATAAAACGCATTACGTATTCCATAGGATTACTCGACTTTCACTAATTTAACAGGTTGTTACTTACTCTACGCATTTTTTTTGCGGGGTATCCAACTATTATTATTAACATAAAAATTTAATTGAACATTTTAAACGAACTACTTTTTCTTACCTCGTTTTTCATACAACGCAAACAGGACACACGCCCGTCAAAGGGCTAATACGGACGTTATTTAGTTGTAGTTTTTTTGTGAGATTTAGCTGCTACGGACCTACGGACTACGGCGTAGCGCTACGGGTGTGTCTTACCAGTGTTTTTTTATCAATTTCAGTGCCACGAACCCACCAAGTGCTCGCCGTTCGTAGGCGCTTTCCTCTACAAACATTTTTTCTCATGGCATCGGCTACGAGAGTAGCGCTACGCTCGTAAGCGATGCCATGGCTTTCCCGCTAAGTAAAGGAAAGCGCCTGCTAGGCGGGTTCCTGGCAGTAAAAGTGCTAATTGCGTAATATTTGATTATGTTGTTTTTACCTTTTGACTGTTCGGTACGTAACATAGCTTAACTTAAGGCTTGCTCAAAGAGTTGACTTTAGTAATAGGTCAGTAAGTTTATTAATAATTATCAATAAATTTTAATTACAAGTTATGTAATCAACATTCGATTTTTTTTTTACTATGCTCAACATATTAAACGATACGATACCTACTTAGTTATCGTAAACGATTAAACGTAAGTCAGAAATGTTACAGCTAATGTTACTGAAAAAAAAAACCTTCCGTTTACATCCATCCATTCTCATAGTTTGCAATCGCTCAGTTATTATTTATCGTATGGCATTTTGGTCACTGGATTACATATAAAATAATAAGAAAATCGGCTAAAGATAGAGCGCAGGCATTTCTTGGAGTATGCTACTCACCCAGATCCGTATCAGATTCCTTATCCAGGAATGACTCACGTTCCTCTCAATGTTATCACTCATCATAATTCTTCTTAAATCGCTTTCAATCCGATAAAAAAAATGGTTTTTATTGACCGATCAACAAGGAAATTGAACACTTAAGAGTATTACGTCAAGGTACATTAATAATGCCAAGAATAGAACTAGAAGCGTAATTTATTTTACAACATACAACAGAAGATTTTCCCTGTCCAATTTAACTTAATTAAACAGCGTTACACTGAAGAACGAATATTATGTAAAATTTTGTTTATGCTCATAAACAGCGCCAAATCTGATATTATGCAGTCTCAAAATGTACTAGAAACAAGCTTAAATCTTACTTGATCATTTGATATTACTTTAAAGCTAACTTGACTCCAGTATCCTACTTTATTTTATTTCTACGGATCTAAAATGCTTGACAGAAAGGTCAGAATTTCAGACGGTCAGTTATCCTACCTATCCTCCTAAAAGCGCCATCTTAGGTGCCCCGCGTCGTATTGCCAACATAATCGGCAGGTGATAAGCGCGCATTGTTTTATAATACGTTTCAATTTGCGTTGTCCGAACATGATCGATGGGTTTTTAAAAATAGAACGCAGTTTTTGTTCGTCAAAATTTGAAATTCGAATGGTTATTTTTGAATTTCTAGAGGACCAAGCTACTTAGCTAAATTAATGAAGATAATTATCATGTAGCTAATAGATGTAACTGGTATTATATTATTGTTATTAGCACGTTCATGTAACTCATAGGACTAAACTGTGAGATCTAGTAAGGACTAAACTGTGAGAAACTAATCTCAGACGAGCCAGTGTTAGGGTGCATTTTCACTAGTTTCTATGGAAGTATTGTCTGTAATCGTAAGTTGCAGCCCACCCTTAGGCCTGTTGTACACTCGTAAGTTCTTACGTAAGTTCAGTACAAATACTGCTCACGTAAGTTGTCTGTAAGCAATATTTGTACTGAACTTACGTAAGTAACTTACAGGTGTAAGGGCCGCCTTAGTCTAATCTCCGAGTGCGCAATTAATCAAGTTCAAAATAAAAATAAGTCAAGAAAGACAGGCCAGGACAGGGATATGTGGAAGAAAAAGAGGGAGACCTTTGCCCAGCAGCGGGACACTTAAGGCTCTTAATAATAATGCCACGGCAGGTGTCTGCTGGTCTCCTCCCATAACCCATTTTCCAGACCACCCACCATTCACTCCAATAAACCATGACCTTAGTTTCCATCGCAGCACAGTGTTGCACTGCAATAGTCTTTGCACCTGGCGGGGACCATCACCGGGTGTATCATGTTGTGCGCTCGGAGATGGTATCCGCCATGTGTATCCCTCGCTTTATATTATATTTGTTTTAAGCGCTGTTGGCTTCGGCCCCACGCGCCGCATGCCTTCCAAAAGTCCGGGACACCATGGTCCTGAGATATGGAAAAAACATACAAATAGTAATAATTAAGAAAGACACTACAAAACATAACCTTTGGTTCCATGTTTATCGAACCTACATTTACTACAAACTTGTTTTGATGTGTGTGTGTGTTGAATGTCCGGCTACTGGGCGAAGGCCCGAGGTCTCCATGCATCCCTGCTGGGTGCCTTTTCCGTCCAATTACTGAGGAATAAATACATCCAGGTCCTCCCGCCATCTCCGTCTTGGTCGGCCCCGTCTGCATCGCCCGTCATGTGGCACCCACTTGGTAGCTATATTAGCCCACCTGTCTGGATGCATGCGAGAAACGTGGCCGGCCCAGTCTCACTGTAGCCTGGCAGTTTTTGCACCCATATCAGCTAGGTATGAGAATTTTGGAGCGCAGTGTAGTGTTTCGGACCCGATCCGTCCTTTTGACACCTAGAATACTGCGCTCCATAGCGCGTTGGCAAACCTTCAATTTGGACTTCTGGCTCTGTGAGTGACCATGTTTGCGCACCGTAGGCTAGGTTATGACAGGTGCTTTAGTGATAGAGGAAGGTTGCCCTTCATTAGCTCCTTCATGGATCAGCAGTTCTTCGAGGCATTTGACTTCTTTGTCTTGCCTGTTGCTGAAAGAGACTAGCTGGCGCAAGTCAATATACACGTCGACATAATGTAGGCACAAGGTGGACTGATGACCTGGTAAAGGTTGCGGGAGTCCGCTAGTTGCGGGTGGCGTGGGACCGGTCACTTTGGCACTCTTTGGGGGAGGACTATGTCCAGCAGTGGACGTCTGTCGACTGATATGATGATGATGATGATGCCCGTCTACCTCTACCCTACGTTTCGTGCTGTTGGCCTTTAATATTTCTCCATTTAATTGTACACAAGCAATGGCCTCTCGTCTTAAATCCTCATTTTAGGTAACCGGTCGGTGCAAGGCAATCGACAATTTTGAAGTTCACTTTTAAATTAAATGTTCCGCAATTTCGCAAATATTCAATTAAGATAAAAAGCCCAATACGGCAGTTGATTCGCGATTATTGATAACTAGCTTCTGCCCGCGACTCCGTCCGCGTGGAACTCGTTTATATCGTAGCTCCATACAAAATTTCACCCCCCATTTTAGGGAATTAGGGGGTTAGAAAGAGACAAAAAGTAGCCTATGTCACTCTCCAACCCTTCAACTATCTCCACTTAAAAAATCACGTAAATTCATCGCTCCGTTTTGCCGTGAAAGACGGACAAACAAACAAACAAACACACACACTTTCGCATTTATAATATTAAGTATGGATTGTCATTATCTTTTGTAAAGTAATAGTAATAAGTAAGTAAGTAGATTTTAGCTTCGTGTCGCTGGGTACGAAGATAGTTTTTAAAAGCATTACAAAAGGTGAGTTTTGGCAATAAATATGAACTTACTAGCTGCCAGGGTACCTACTACAGAAGTAGGTAGTTAAATATGTAAGTACTAGCTTCTGCCCGCGACTCCGTCCGCGTGGAACTCGTTTATATCGCAGCTCCGTACAAACTTTTAACCGCCCATTTCACCCCCTTAGAGGATGATTTCGGTGATAAAAACTATCCTATGTCACTCTCCATCCCTTCAAATATCTCCATTTAAAAAATCACGTCAATTCATCGCTCCGTTTTGCCGTGAAAGACGGACAAACAATACACTTTCCCATTTATAATATTAGTATGGATGGATAGAAGTATCTATCTATATGTAGCTACCGTTTTTTGTATAGATTCAAAATTACAAGCAATTTCCTCACAATCCCTAAATACGTATTAAAACCGGCATTTACGTCGAAACATAGCCTATTGTTACAGCTAGCTAATTAATAGGAAACATGAATAGACCAGATTTCAAAGCGGAGTGCGTCAACCTAAGAAAAAGACATTCGTACTGCGTACCAGTCCGCCATTAAAGAAATAATAGCATCCGTGAGAACAACGCACGAGTACTTAAAACGACAAAACATCAGGCGAATTCAATGTAAGACCAAGACCTTCTATTACAGCGAAAGAAAATGACAACCTACTCTAGCATTTAAAACCGTTATCTACAACAACCTAAGCCATTCAAATCTAAAGCTAAACCCAATCGGAATAGAAGCGTCTTTAAGCGCACGGTTAGCAAATGTCAAACCTTAACCTCAAAATTGTGACGCCATATTAGATATCTTCGGAGCGCTTCGGCGGGGTCCGTTAGCGCTCGCCGGCCAGCGTAAAATGATCTGTTACTATCCTTTATTGAAACTACCAGTGACCTTAGCGGATACAGGTCAAGTTGAAATGGTTACTAGACGGGGCCTATCGCGGTATACATTTTTAAAAGGTCTTAAATGACACTGGTTTGAAAGAAACTAGTGTTGTTTTGGTATTGAGCGCGGTATCATTGGATACACCTTGCGTGCGCTGTTGGCTACCGAAACCCGTTTGACTAGTACAAATTTAATTTGAATTGATAATTTTAGTATTTTCTTGTATTAAACTGAAGCTGTGCATTATGAATATTATCTAATTGCAGTGTAAGTATCATAGACGATTATGATAAAGATTATTAGGTAAGTATTTAATTTAGGGGTTATCTACGCATCAATTCGTTATAAATCTTGTCATACTGATATTATAAATAGGTTATTTTTTAAGCTTGTATTTCAGTGGACTATAGGTATAGTTACCTACGAAACTCAAACAAAAAAAGATGTACCTATTTCACCAATTTATATCATACTAGCGACCTGCCCCGGCTTCGCACGGGTACTATATTATACATATAAACCTTCCTCTTGAATCACTCTATCTATTAAAAAAACTGCATCAAAATCCGTTGCGTAGTTTTAAAGATCTAAGCATACATAGGGACAGACAGCGGACAAACGGACAGACAGCGGGAAGCGACTTTGTTTTATACTATGTAGTGAAGTAAAACAAGTTAAGGATAGACCTGGGCTAGGTAACTAACTATCATTATTTTATCCCGGTGCTTATCCTGCCAGTCTTCACTAAAACTAAAAGAATATAATTAAAATGTGACGTCCTCGGAATCTGTATTTATTCTCAATAAGTACCTAATACCTTCATTTATGATTTAAAACAGGTTAGGTTTCAATTGATAAATAACAATAAATCTACGACATAATAATTCTGCGAAGAGAAACATTCTATTAAAAATAAACTACTATCATACAGGACTATCTACTAATTTAGGTACTAGTACCACAGCCAGTTAGCATATACATAAGTAGTGTTAGGTTACGATATATATCTACTAATAATGAGCAGCTGTTGAATTACTATTAATTAGTACTCATTTATTTACTTTATTCGTATTGGCAGTTCAGCGACGGCTAGTGCTCAGTGGCAGTGAGCGACGTTTTTAAAAAGGCATTTGACAGTTCAACTGTCATGGTCATGGCTTATAAAAATCGCGCAGAAAAAACTTAGGAGAATGACGGTTAACTACAACGTGATTTCTAAAGATTTAATAACTGTTCTACAAATACTGGATAATGGATGGAAAAATGGAGAATCCTAAATGGATGTTAAGATGTTTGTTACTGAATCATCACGCTCAACCGATTTGGATGAAATTTTGCACGAAGATAGTTTATAGATAGAATGGATTAAAATAAAGGATAGTTTTCATCCCGGGCAAACGCAGACAGTCGCAAGCAGAAACTAGTGTATAATAAAACACTGGAGAGTGATATTTGTTTGTTTCCAAACTCACCTCCCCAATCCTGGCCTGGTCAAAAGTCCTGGCGATCAAATAATCTATCAAATTATCATCATCATCATCATCATATCAGCCGAAAGACGTCCACTGCTGGACATAGGCCTCCCCCAAAGAGTGCCACAATGACCGGTCCTGCACCATCCTCATCCAGCGGACTCCCGCGACCTTTACCAGGTCATCAGTCCACCTTGTGGGGGGCCTACGCACGCTGCGCCTTCCGGTATCCGGTATCATATAATATCCCATCAATATTTTGAAGGAAGGCGCATCGTGGGTAGGCCTCCACAAGGTGGACTGATGCCCTGGTAAAGGTCGCGGGGATTAGCTTGACGCGAGTGGTACAAGACCGAGCATTGTGGCACTCTTTGGGGGAGGCCTATGCCCAGCAGTGGACGTCTTTCGGCTGATATGCTGATGACGGTGAATATTTCAAAACTGTGCGACAAATACAACGATTACATTTTCGGGAAATTTGTGTACCGCAGAAATAATGCGTAATATTAAATTCGGTTTTCCTTCCCCATCGTCATTAAATACCATTTTCGAATGTCACCATTGCTGAAATCATTTCAAAACATTACCTGTTGCATATTACAAACAAATTCTGGTTCAAATCTTTACGTCATAACATAACTAGATTATTTAGGATAACAAACAAATCAATTTATTTAGTACTAAGTATTTCCCTGTGATTTCAACTTTTCTTCAACCCTTTGAGGTATGATTTTCGGGATAAAAGTATCCTGCACGTCTATCATGAGATTCATGAGACGGCCGCGACATACTCTCGATTTTTCTCGCACTATCCGTCTCTCTCTTATAAGAACACTTAGAACAAGAGGTATAATGCGAGAAAAATCGAGCGTAAGTAGGTATGTCGCGGCCGTCTCATGATCGACGTGCGTTTTTCATATAGGTTATCAAGTATCTCAATACCAAATTTCATCTGTAGGTCTATTCAGCCGTTTTTGCGTGATTCAGTAACAAACATCCACATTTATAATAGCACTAGTTACACGTGCGACGCCACCCACATATTGGAATGAACACATGCAAACCTACGAGATAAAATATGGAATACTAGCTTCTACCCGCGACTTCGTCTGCGTGGACCCGGGATAAAAACTATCCTATATTTTAATCTAAGCTATAAACTATCTTCGTGCAAATTTTCATCCAAATCGGTTGTGCCGTTTAAGGGTGATTGAGTAACAAACATCGAAACATCTAAACTCGCATTTACAGTTGGATAAGTTGGGTAAGTACCTACTAAGTTACACGTGCGACTCCCCTTACATATTATTGCCTCTCACAACTTAGAAGGTTACCTTTCTTTAAAGTTAAATGTAGGTACTTAGTTATTCATTTGTAGTCTATGCACAAACTCATAATAACTAACCCCTCAAATATCTTTTAGTCATTAT
Source organism: Epinotia ramella (assembly GCA_947578815.1). NCBI lineage: Eukaryota > Metazoa > Arthropoda > Insecta > Lepidoptera > Tortricidae > Epinotia > Epinotia ramella. The sequence continues at coordinate 4,752,986 of OX388221.1, forward strand.
AATGATTACAAAACCTATAAAACGAAAACCGGTTTCTACACCATGTATAAAAATTCTAGTTTCTCATTCATCCAAACCCACCGCAACTCAAAAACCCACTCTAACACACTCGGTTAACGCTCAAATTAAATAGCCGTGTAAACAATTTTCTCATTCGTTCTTCGAAATTCAAAAATGACCAGGCGGACCTAATGACCGTTAACTATGGAACTGGTTCTAACGCGGCGGGCGTAGACAAAAAACGTCAGCCATCTTGGATCTTGGGTGTGATGACTTGAGAAACTTAATTTCATAGCTTGGAGCTGTGTTGATCTATATTTAAGTTTAACATTGAAATGGAAACGAAATCGTAAAGGTTACCTTTATGTTTACTGTAACGAAGTCAATGAAGTTGTTAAGGGCTAGTTCTGTTCAATTGCATGAGAATTTTTTTGCTCACCATGCGATTCGAACCTGTTTTCAGAGAATCGAATGGCAATGGGACTAACTGCAACTAGAGCGCAACAAAACAAAATTAAGAGTCAAAATCAGACTCTCTGCGAACTCTAAATACGGCCCATACTAATTAAGCTAATTATGACGTCACAACGCTGGAATCCCTTCCCCTAATGCTTCCTCAAATATGTGTCATAATAGGTATATATTGTGTAATTTCGGTAACATATTTTAGCGTTCTTATGCACATCTATAATTAAATATGACGTTGATTGCCAAAGGCAAAGAAAATTAATAAAAAAAAGGGAACAAATATAATGACCACCAGAAAATACTTTGATACCCTCAAGCTTTCTTACCAAAAAAATGTACTGAACACCAAAAAAAGAATTCTACCATTACAATGGTACTACCTGTTTTAGTAACGACTGCACAATTAAATTGTATTCAAAGATCAAATTTAGTAAATGATTACCAAATTTAGTAAATGATTACCAAATTTAGTAACTGAGCACCTAATCTTAGCGAACAAATTAATACAATATTTCTACCTAAATAACCCACTATGATTGCTATAAAATGTATTTAAAGACCAAATTTAGTAAATGATTACCAAATTTAGTAACTGAGCACCTAATCTTAGCGAAGAAATGATTACAATATGTCTACCTAAATAAGTCACTATGATTGCCATAAAATGTATGCATATTACCAAATAAAGTACTAGTACTTGCCGCTCAACTCCGTCGCCCCGCCCGCGCCGCGAATTTAGGGAATATGAAGAGGTATCAGGTTAGTTAACATTTTCTAGTAACTTAAATGATTCCTTGTTTATAGCGATCGAAAGGTAAAAATAGCTACCAAAACCCGAATCAGCGTACCCCACTTCCACGTGGTCTTGTCTGTCTTACCCCTAGAGTGTATATAAAAGCCCGCGGAGACAGAAGCAAGTTTCTGGCGGGAGCCCGGGCGGAGGGCGGGAGACTGAGTTAGTTTTGGGTTAGCAATGATTAGTTGGGAGACATTTTCTTTAATAGGATAGTAAGATGTTATAATTTGGTTATCAATTAACATAAAAATGGTGATTAAATCTTGGCCCTCATTTACTATTTTTGGGTTAGCAATGATTAGTTGGGACACATTTTCTTTAATAGGATAGTAAGATGTTATAATTTGGTTTTCATTTAACATAAAAATGGTGGTTAAATTTTGGCTCTCATTAACTATTTTTGGGTTAACAATGATTAGTTTGGAGACAGTTTCTTTAATAGGATGGTAAGATGTTATAATTTGGGTAATTATTTCACATTAAAATGGTGGTAACATTTTGGTGATCATTTACTATTTATGTGTTAGCAATGATTAAATAGGAGACATTTTCTTTAAATAGGATAGTAAGATGTTATTATTTAGGTTATCATTTCACATTAAAATGGTGAAAAAAATTAGGTGCTCAGTTACTATTTTTGGTCGTCAAAAGTATTTTTTTTGTGTTCATATTTTACTATATCTGGTGGTCCGTTAAACATATGCTTAAAAAAAATACCTAGGTGTTAAATGATCACCACAAGGTGGACTGATAATCTTGTAAATGTGGCGGGAGTCCGCTGGGATGCGTATCGCGCAGAACCGGTAATTGTGGTGCTCTTTGGAGGATGCCTATGTCCAGCAGTGGACGTCTTTCGGCTGATATGATGATTAGGCTTGCGACTTTTGGTAGCATACCGTGGTTCTAGATCATGGAGCGAATCCATGGATTCTAGTACCATGTATGCTACCAAATGTCCCAAGCCTAATGATCATGATTAAATGACTAAGATGTTCCGACATTATTGTAATAGCTAAACTTTGAGGGGGCTTTCAGGGGGGGGGGGGACCGGTTAGCCTAGTGGGTAGTGACGCTGCCTACGAAGCTGAATGTCCTGGGTTCGAATCCCGGTAAGGGCAAATATTTGTGTGATGACCATGAATATTTGTTTCTAAGTCATGGAAGTTTTCTATGTATTCAAGTATGTATATCTATTATATATATCGTTGTCTAGTACCCATAACTCAAGCCTTAATGAGCTTACTATGGGACTAGGTCGGTTTGTGTAAGATTGTCCCCTAATATTTATTTATTTATTTATTGTACAAAAGATTCCATTGGGTCGAAATGCATTCGGAAGGACCCTCAATTTAAGTTGATAAGATGGGTGAAATAGGGGTGAAAGTTTGAATGCATTTGCATTATGATAATGATAAGTAGTAAAAACATTTTCATTAGTTAACTATTTGACATTGTACCAGAACGGCGGTAACAAAGGCTAAACGAATTTAAAAATCATGTTTAAGCAGACATAGAACGGTTAAGTTCCGTGACAAAGCCCAATACAACGTTAGGAAAAAGCCACGGGCGCCCCAAATCGCCCCGATAATGATGAGACCGCCCTAGCATGCTTGTAGAATAACTAACTAGGTAATTGACTGTAAAGGTATAGGCTGGCGTAAGGCACTCCAAACTCTTCATACAAGGAGTGGACCCCGGACCAAAAAACTGGAAATTTAGCAACTCAGAACTATATCTGGGGTGTTCACATGTCACTTCGGGGTCAAGAATCTCTTGGCCAAGTTGACACTATCGGACAGTTTAGACATTAGAATGTGTGGCGAGGAGGATGAGACTATGGAACACTTATTGTGTGAATGTCATGCCCTTGCCAGACAACGGATGAATTCCTTCGGTAACGGCTATCCGCAAAGAAAGGAATTCAAGGTGCTCCCGCTGAGCTGCATCATCCGTTTAGTGAAAATGATGGAGCGAGCTTGGAAGTAGGCATAAAGGAGAGGGTAAATGCATAAAATAACCCACTGGGTCGAAGTGTATCCGAAAGGGCCCTCATCTAGATAAGATAAGACTTTAAAGGTATGAGTTCGTCGCCGAATACAGACAACGGCAGATGACTCTAGGAATTACCTTAAATGACACACGTGATCCCCGGGTGGTGCTAAGAGCAACAACTTGGCAACTGCACTGTTCTCCAGGATCTCCCAGTGCTCACTGGATACACCAAGTAGGTACACGAAAAAGTAAACAAGATATTTCAGAAAAGATGCAGAACCACGGCATGTGACAAGAGACGAAGGCCTTCGTTTCGGTTTCGGTCTGCTCATTTAACATTGAAGGCATGCCTATATCCAGATAATTATTATTTTCTTATGATGCTTTTATATCAATTCCAGTGACCAAAATGCCTTACGATAAATAAATAAATACTTATATAACTATTACTATGACGGCAACGCGTTAGCTACCTCAAAAGGTAATAAATAGAAATACATAGAAAGCAGTAGTGTTGCTGCGACCCGTCTCTGCTGCTGTCTGTAGTCTGCTACGAACTTGTACCTTTACTAGTCTTAGCAATTACCAGAAGGGGTAAGTGCGTAAGTTTTCATGCGAGCGCTAGGACAACTCAACTGTCATTCCTAAATACGAACAACGACATTTATCGTACATGTACTTACGAAACGTTACGCCCAGCAAGTCACTGAAAGGCAAACTAAAATGTCCTAGATTCGTTCAATGAACCGACCGCGGGAAAAAAAATATGACTGAAGTGTAACGACGTCTCTAAAGATGAAGGGCAGACTGGCAGACGCCATTTTGAACTTTTTTATTATTGGTCCGATAGTGTTCAAAATTGATATATTCAATTTATGTGGGCCCAAATTGTCCGGATAGTAATGATGCCTCTTAACATGAGTTTATATAAAAACAAGACTCTATGTGGCTCATCGTATCAATTGGAACCAGTTTGGTATTGGTTGCGCGCACTCTTTAATACGTAAAGGATCCGATTATGGATATAGGTTTTCTTGAAACACCCAGTGCTACGATCTGGGGTTCGAACCCACGACCTCCAAATTGAAAGCGGCGTGCCTACCGCTCGGCTACAGTTACTCTTGCCTGACTAAAGGCTCTTTATCTCTGACATAGTTTAAATGACTGCCGAAGTTCCTTCGTTTCTAACGAGGTATTGGAACTTCAAATAATATTTCCAAGTCAGCCTTCTCTTTTCTAAATCGTCATTTAATAGCACCCGTATCAAATGGACATCTGACCTTCTATAATTTTCCTGTCAAGTTCCATTGTCTTTTGTTACCGATATTGCAAAAAAATCCAATACAAAAACCCAATGACATAGGTTTTAGTTGCCTAAGATTTAAGTATAGTTTATCACGAAGAGTGATTTTTATTTCATTATTTCATATTTCAGAATCGTAACTTCATCTAGCCTTAAATTTTGGAGCAACGCAAAAATATAAGTATCTTCAAAGACAAACTACCACATATACTTTTAATTGAAAATTCAAATATGTACACAGGAAACGTTTGACAGATACTAGGTATATCAATAAGTGTTAAAAAAAAATCACCTAGGTATTTAAACGTTGAGTGAAGTGTTGTATAAGATCGTCATACCCAAAGCTTTCGAATATGCGCTGCGATGAGCTCTTTAGCTATCAACGCCAGACCAGACCAGACGTTTGCAGGTCCTTACCTTCAAACTTCTGGTTGTGAAGGACCTGCAATTGCAAGCATCTGTAGGCTGTGGTCTTTGCTTGCCCTAAGTATCAGCTGAATCATGGTGGCATGGTGGCCTTGGCAACAGCCCTGCTGAAAAGTAAATGTAACGGACAAACATGTCACATCCGAAACTAAATATTTTGAGATTGATGAAAGCTGTTTGATGGTTTTGGTTCATATTATGAAATTAACTACACAATAAGAAATAGCAAAATTTTGCCAGAGCTGTAAAACAGCCCCAGATATTATCAGGAGCTTCACTTAGAGCGACTGATGTTAGCAAACCTTTTTTGTATATATCATCCTTGTAATGATTATTACTCGTAGAGTGCATCTGTCAAATTAGACCAAGCAACACTTTTGGGAGTCGAATGTGTAACACCTGTTCAGTGTACAGACTGACAACAGTATGTTTTCATCAGAGTAGTACTCATCATCATCATTCTATTAGTTATATGCTGTAACGAGACCCCATGAATCGTCACAATATTCACTCCCTTGCCAACTTCATCCAAAGGATGCTCACAACCTTCACCAGGTTGTCGATTCACCTTGGTCTAGCGGCCATCGCGGTTTGCATCAAAGGTCCCCCTCCTGTACACAGCGCATCTTTGGGAGGTCCAGGGAAGGGCATAAACCAATAGCTAATCTTTAATACCATACTGTATAGAGTGGCCTCAAGGCTAATAAGCCTTTCAAGCTAATACAGAGAGGTCGCTAGTAGCGGCGGCGAATGTGATAGAATAGTAGATTGTATGACAAGGGTCTAAAATAAGCCATATTACCACGAGATGGTTATTTTCCCGAACGAAGTGAGGGGAAATAGTTCGAGGGGTAAGTAATATGGCTTTTATACACAGAGCGAGAAAATAGTCAAAACAAAGATTATCCACAATTAATAATAAATACCACGGCGAAAAGATTGTTCAATTTGGTGCCATTTTTTTTTAATAAACTGATTTGACACAGATACGAAATATTGTCACCACGAATAAACGTCTCTGACCGTCTAATAGCCGCGTCCAAAGGGCCGAGCGCGGCGGACAGCATACGGAGCATACGATAAAGCGAGATAGACAGCAGTCTATCCCGCTCAATCTTCATAGCTTATGCCATGTATGCAGTCAACCAGGCTTGAACGTTTGGACTTTGGACGCGGCTATAAACGGTCAAAGGCGTATATTTTTTTAATGATTGTGAATTGGGGAATGAAAAACACCTAATGTTTGAAATGAATTCTGTTTCCTGATTGGTCGATTTGAATATCTAGCTGTATTCTGGTTGGTTGATAGCAAATACAAATGTTTTATAAAAGAGTTGTGATTGGTGGATGTAATACGGGGAACTATTTGATTGGTCAAATTATTTTTTTTTTATAAATCATAAACATGTATTCATTCATATTTATATTTTCCCTAGGGGCTAAAATGTTCTACTTTAGTCTAATATGATATGAGACTTTTTGAGCATGAGAAGTGAAAAAGTACTTACGCTACGTCAGTCAATGTCTGGGTAGCTCAGAGGTGAGAGCACTGTACCGGCAATACAGAGGTCGCAAGTTCGTGTCTTGCTCTGGATTTCAGACGATGATTGTTTATTTTTCCATTATATTTGTTTTCTATATAATAATAGGAAGGAGAGGTAGAGGAAGGCCCAGACATACACCAGCCAAATAAAAGAGAAAGTGGCTGTCGAGTCATATGAAGAGGTGAAGAGGCTGGCAGAAGACAAAAATCAGTAGCGTTTACTCCACCGATAAGAGCCTAGCTCTTAAATAGATGATGATGATCTCAAATATCATGAACCATGATCATGCTACCGTAGCTATTCTCATTTGCCGCCTAGGAACCAAAAACTACAGCACGTCTATCATGAGACGGCCGCGGCCGCGACATACTCTCGATTTTTCTCGCACTATACCTCTAGTTCTAAGTTTTCTAATAAGAGAAAGACGGATAGTGCGAGAAAAATCGAGAGCTCGCGTGATAGCCGTGCTGGAAGGGGTTTTGCAAGAAAGGAGTGTTACATTTTTAAAGGGTCTGCAACGCGAACTATGACAGTGACACTAGCTGACACCCATAGGCAACGCTTTAATGCGCCTCACTTCACCTGTCACTAGTAATGAAACTAGACTTTTGAATACGCTTAATAGTTACTACGAATCGCGGCCTCAAGATATATTTGTAAAATAAGTTACAGAATAGCGGGGCTGGAGTTGGAAGTGTCCACAGGCTTCGGTGGCCGCTATCATCAGACTAGCCGTACGCTTTCTGCCACCGAAGTGCAACAAACAATCACTATCCTACCTCACTTTAAAGCCTACCATGCTAGTGCTTAAAATATCGACCCAGGACAAAAATGTCCAAACGGGTTTTAAATATTTGAAGGCGCGCTATTCGGCCAGCAATCGATACTAACTAGCTGTCGTGTTGTCATGCGGCTTGTGACGGACATTCCCCCTACCATGCACACTTTGTCCTTTTAGGCGATTTAGAGATTAGGCTTTGGGGTAGTCACTGTGGCATTTTTTTTGTTTTTCAGGTGTTCTTTTTACAGAGCTTCATTAATTCCTTTAAATATTTGTTAGCGGGCACTCCGTTCGTAGGCGCATTCTTCTACTTAGCGGGAAAACCACGGCATCGGCTACGAGAGTAGCGCTACGAAATTGTTGGCAGTGAATGTGTGTGCTTTCTTAACAACTGACTCGATACTAGGTTTGTTAAGGGCATTTCGCCTATAGTAGGCATGGACGCTTTGTCATTTTTAGTGATTTGACTTACATACTTATCTAAAAACACTGCAGTAACCATCTCCGCGGTAAACCTCAATCATAAGTACAGAGAAACGGGAGCATCTTCAGATGATGATCATATAGTCATAGATATTTGTATGCAAGGGTGGTCATGTTTCTCGGCATCTGACTCAACATATATAAGTTCTATCGTACATGCATATCATGTAAACTTCTGCGTGTAACTTCCAAATACGTTAATTGGAATTTGGGTCAGTTTCTCCCATTGGTTCCACTATTAAACATATGCAACTGGGGAAGTACCTCCGCCTTGCAGAAGACCACAGCCATAATAACACTACTACTTGCTCTGTAGTAGTGCTGTGTTCCTGGAGGTGAGCAAGGTCACCAGAGCTCCCAAGGATGCGTTGTGTTGAGAGCGAGGGCATTTGTTCCTTCAGCTGTCAACACAGCGAATCCTCAAATATATCAAGGGTCGGCAACGCCTGTGTTACTCCTTTGGATTTGCATGCGTCTATAGGCTGCGGTGTCCGCTTACCATCAGGCGGGCCGTACGCTTGTTTGCCACCGTCATTGTATAAAAATGTATACATTTTGTTCCTCCATTCATATATACGTTTCAGACGTGTAGGTAGATCTATACTTTATTGTACACAAGACAACTAAAACAACGGGTTATATCGGTATAAAGGCAACTCCCAGTTATTCTTGCAGGTGCTGTAGATAAGGGACTTCGTCCAGTTAACATTTAAGCAATTGAGTGGAGAATAGAAATCAATAGATATACAAACTATGTGTACAAAGACGAAGATATATACACTCAGAGGCAATGAAAACGGGTCACTTTGTAAAAGTAATCCATGGGAAGTGACCCGTTTTCATTGCATCTGAGTGTATATATCGTCCCCTGATTGCGAAAACCGCTTAAGCTCCGTTTTGGTCAAAAGTGAGATATTAATACTGCTATATTATGCTTTCCATGATCTACCCGCTACAAAAGCCCGTTATTTGATACGTGGCTCCATTCCTGATTTGGTGTTTAGGATAACGTCAGATAACACTGTTTTTTCTAAATAATTTACAGGCAAAACCTATTAAGTGTCTGTTATGGGGGCTAGCACATTTTTTTTCAAGGTCAAAACATTCTATCATTATTTAAGCGTTTTTGGAATGTTGGTAGTTTGAACGAAACTTGCAATTTAATTACCAGTCTAAAGAGCTAACGAGATAAACTAGATTTTTGCAGCAAGCGATAAAACCAAAATGTGTGTTTAGTCATCTGTCAAAATAGTCTAACCACCTTTGATATGTTTTGTCAGAACACCAAATCAATCAATAGTTAAAATTGATCTACTGCAAAAACATGCTAAAAGTAATATAAGCGGCTTTGCTCGTTACGTTTCGCCCTCGACCACATTCAATTCATTTAACCAAAACCGCCTAAGTGCACTTTCGCCGCTATCCCGGGGAGCGCGGGTGGGTCACACCGTGCCCGCACTTGGCGCACTTAGTCGTGTTTTTATTTCGGAGCGATAATTACGCTTCTGCGCGCGCGCATACTTTTTTATTGGATTGTTATTACCTCTTTTTTTTGTTTTTATTGGGGGAAAGCGCGGAGGTTATGTCGGACTCGCACCGACTTAAAACCCCCCGATGGTCCTCCTCGACGCATTTCGGACAGCTCTGGGATCTCCTACGGAACGCAACAGTGCCGCCCTAGCGTCACGCCTCTGTGGGTCGTACCCTATATTTAGACGATCGCAGGCCGCAACTGCGACCGTGTGCTGCCTCGAGAGTCCCATTTAGTCGCCTTGTACGACAGGCATTGAATACAATAGCCATATTCTACTGCTCGGGCTACAGGGCGCAGTGGCGGCGACGTGTTATTGTAGCCGCCTCCTCCTCGTCCAAGCAGGATCTGGACGCTCCCGCTCGCACTCTATTGTCTCCTTATGGACCATTACACTCTCACAAAAGGTGACAGCTGCATCCCAAGTGGAGCTCCTTCTTAACATTGGCGCTATGAGAGCGGGTGAGGAGAGATTTTGTCCCACTTCTTGCATTAGGACCTGCCGCTCAGACTGCCACGCTGGGCATTCCTCGATGGACTGGCAATGGTGACATCGTGCCGTCTGCTCTTTTCCTATTATGTGTAGGTACTCATCGAAGCAGCCATGTCTGGTGAGTACCTGTGTTAGCCCGAAGGTAACACGCCCCTTCCGCTCCAGCCACTAGTCAAAATGTGGTAGGATTGCGGTAACTATCCGCTGCCATGTACTTCGGGTTTCTTCCAGTCGTTCACGCCAGTGAATTATGGCCTGCTTATGGGCACCCTCTCGAACCGCCGTAACTTCTTCCTTCGCAGCACCTCCATTCTCTGCGCGCAGGGCATTGTAGACTTGGGAATCCATTTCAGCCAAGATGTTAAGTGGTGGGCCCGTGCTAGGAGAGCAGCCACACCTCGTACGATATCGTACGGTATCTGCGGGCGACCCTAATGGATATCCGGCGCTGAATTGCCAGTATCTTCGCTATACTACGTCAGTTGCGCGTCAACCTCTCTGACCACACGGGCGCCCCGATGGACCGCATCACCCCTGCGTAAAGGCGGCGTTCTCCTTCTTCTGGCCCTCCAAGATTTGGCAGCAGTCTGTGCAGTGCACCCGATGTTTTTTTAATCCGGGGGACGAGCCGGTTGAAGTGCTCGTCAAAGCTCCATCGGCCATCTAACGTGCGGCCCAAGTATTTTATAAACTGACCTACTTGGAGCTCTACCTCTCCAACCTGCACGGAGGTGGCGGGAGGCTCCCTGCCGCGACGCAGTCCATGTAGCCAAAAGCGCCTCTGTCTTGTGTGGCGCGATTATAAAACCGAGACTGCGGATCTTATTTACCACGACTGCCACGCCTAGCTACGCCAGTCTAGTGGTCCTCACGTAATTGTCCCTTTCGGCAAAGACTAGAGTATCGTCTGCATAGCAAACGACGCTGACGCCGATGGGGAGTGCTGCTCGTAGAACTGCGTCGTATGTAATATTCCACTGAAGTGGTCCCAACACCGACCCCTGAGGTACCCCGCATTTGACTTCCCTGCATGTCGGCGCCATAACGACCGGGGTAACGAATGCTCCTGTCGGATAAATAAGCTTCGATCACGGTCCTCAGATAAGTAAGCTTTGATCACGGTCCTCAGGTAAGATGGCAAGTGATGGTAGACTAAAGCTTGCCGAATTGCATTCCAAGGAAGAGAGTTGAAAGCGTTGACAATGTCAAGGCTGATCTCCAGCCCCACCCTCCCTCGCGAAATTGCCTGCTCTGACAACGCTCGGACGCGACGGATTGCATCCACAGTCGATCGACCCCGGCGGAAGCCAACTGAGTATCCGACAGGTTTTGACTTTCGTTATTTAGATGCCTGTTTACACGGAGGGAGATTATACGCTCAAAGAACTTGCCTACCTGGTCCAATAAGCATATTGGCCGGTACGCAGAAGGGGAGTCTGCAGGCCTCCCTTCTTTTCGCAAGAGAACCAGTTTTGCCTCTTTCCATATCATGGAAAAGCAGCCATATCGGAGACAGCTGCTGAATAGGCGCCTCCATCGCGCTTCACGGCCCACTTCAATTCAGCTTCGGTTATCTCTCTCAGACCACGAGTTCAGGTCACACAGCAACTCATCCTACGACCGAGATTTGGCGTCGGCGATTGCATTCTGCAATGCCATGGTCGCTTCGCGGTACACTGCATAGTTCTCCTTTTTCTCTTCCGGCGTCGCCCTTCTGCGTCTTCTAGTCGTCGTATAGTTTTCAGTCAATTGTCTCAATTAGTCAGAATGAACTAATATTTTACATTCATATGTTGTTTATTTCATTGGATTCCTACTTTAATCTTATTACTAGTTCATTGCTAACTCTAAAATATCTCCGATAAGATAAATGTCAGTTAAGCAGAAATACCTTTCGAACACCTTTGTTATTTATTTTTATCTTTTCCCTTATATTGAACTTTGTCAAGAAACAGGTAAGAGTTACGATGGAAATGACCATTACAAATAATAAAGTAATTAAACCACAGAAGATGAAAAAAATGTAATGAAACCTCACGTGCCAAAACATTGCACATGTATTTTCTAATTATAAGTGCTTTTAATTCCTTAATTTTAAAATTCTTCCAGAAAAAACCTACAAACTGCATGTTGACTTTTAAATAAACTCAAATAACATAGAATCTGAAATCGTTTGAAGACTTTATTCAGTTCAAACATTTATTAATTTACATCAGAAATTATTATAACTCGAAAATTCCGATCTAAGGCTATTATTTTAAGAGATACAAAAAAAAGGTGTCTTCAGGAACAACCGCTTAACTGCAGCACTTTTTACGGTTAACCCTAAATTTTATCCTCTTATCCTAAACAAAAAGTTAATAAAGTCAAATAGTCTTAATAAGCGATAAACTGTTCATATAAAAACACGAAAATGCTTTACTTATTATTGGCCCTTCATAGAAATATTAACATGCAAATCTTTAAATGCGTTTTTCTCAAAACTACATGTCATGCACTTAAGCGGTTTTCGCAATCAGGGGACGATATATAGGTACCAGTGGCTTTGTGAGCTGTAGAACACGGGAGCCTGTCACATATTAAAAAAAAACAAAAGACCGGGTTGCACTCCGGGAGTGCCGGCAGAAGTGAAAACTCAATAACACTGTAACAGTTTTTCGATCAGGTCATGTGACATCTTACGGTGTCACCCTAAAAATGAAATTGACGCAAATTTATAAACACATCAATTACTTAGGCGGACGGGCCCGTCGGCGCGCCGACGGGCGGCGGCAAACACAATACCAATTTGTTTTTGCCATTGCCAAATATTTTTCAAAGCTTTATCTCTTTAGGAATAACGTCTAAATACGAACTATTCGAATTTGCAAGAACAGCACAACAGCAGACGGCGGTGGCGACCAAGATATTAATTTGTTTTTGCCCTTGGTAAATATTTTTCTAAGCTTTATCTCTTTAGGAATAACGCCCAAATTGGAACTATTCGAATTTGCAAGAACAGCACAACAGCAGACGGCGGTGGCGACCAAGATATCAATTTGTTTTTGCCGTTGGTAAATATTTTTCTAAGCTTTATCTCTTTAGGAATAACGCCCAAATTCGAACTATTCGAATTTTCTCAATAGCAAAACGGTGAAGGATGCGTTGGTATTATTACAAATTTATTTGCAGAATATGCTATTGCAAAAAGTGTTTAACGGCTTTATACTCTTACGAATAGCGTTCAGTTTTGAATGTAGTCGAATCGGCTAGCAGCAAAAAGTGACCTCCTTCACATCTGACGTCACAAAACTCTGTCGCGTATTTAACAATTTTTCCCCATCCCAAAAAGTGCTCAGCGCCGCTAAAGAAGTTTTCACTTCAAAAAGTTACTATACTCTATAACAATTTTTTCCACATATGAGACTAGTTCGATTTTTCGCCTCCGTAAACCCCTATGTTGCAAGTTTTATCGAAACGTTTGAGCCGTTTTCAAGAACGTGATTTCAAATACACATACTTATATACAAATATTGCTCGTTTAATAGTATAGGATAGTCCCTGGGCGAAGAAACAAAACGGAGAAAGCGAATGTTCCCAGACATGAAATCTAGCTAGATCGATAATTCGCCCCCCGTATTCCATATGTTGATCGAAATCGTTGCAGCCTTTCGAGAACGTGATTGCAAATATATATAGGTACCTATATGTAGAATAAGAATAGAATAAGAATAAGAATTTATTTCTTTAGCACACAAAACAAGAAAAAAAGAAATACAATCAAAAAGGTAACTTTATATAAAGTGCTAAACGGGAGCCTCACTCAGCGTGTTGTCACGGGGCCGTGACGCTGGTTTTCAGTGAGAGCCCCAAGAATAAACAAAACTATGACTAAACTAAACAAGCAATTTTATAATTTTTAGGCACAGACACAAATACATACAAATACTGCTAGTTTAATAGTAAAGGATGATAAATTGCCCCCTGTGTCTTCTTAGTTATATAACGTTAGCGCTCATTAAGTAATAAGGCATATCAGTTGTATAATAAGTTTTTTCCCGCGTGGTGTTGGGAGCACCGCCCCCTTTCTTCCCGTGGGTGTCGTAATAGTCGTACTAAGCGAACAAGGACAAAGTGCGTTGTGGACGAAAGGCTAGCAACCCACTGCGATATCACATTTTGTCGATCTTTTACGAGTATATCCACATTTATGCTAAAAGTGGCAATGGAACTAATTTTCCTGTCCACTACCCCTTTTGTAATGTATGTATAAATTTTTAAGTATATAACGGTAGATCACATATGTGAGGCCGAGGCCCCATGTGCTGAGGTCCTATTTAACGTGGTTTTTCTCAGTTTTCGATTATTAGGTACTTCAACGGTTTTCAGGTAAATTTTCTTTTCTTCTTATTTTAATATTGTTTCTTCTTACTGCAAATCCCCAGTTTATTTTTGCCGTAGTTTGAATGTATATAGTTACCTTTATGTTTGTTAGTCATCCGGATATTTTCTGTATTTAATTATGTACCTATATCCATGAAATCTATCGTCGTCTAGTAGGTACCCATAACACAGGCCTTATTGAGCTTACTGTGGGGCTTGTCCGATTTGTGTAAGATTTACCTTAATATTAAAGGTAAATAATTTGTATGGCATAAATTGAATCGTTCAACAAGCTATACTACGTCTAGAAACGATCTAACAATATAAGCACGGTTATAGCCTAGCTAGTACCTAGTTCTAGGTTAGTTCCCACAGCCACGGCCGAAGGCCATTGGTCCAAGTGGCACACCCGACAATACCACTCATGTGCCTCGAAAACTACGCTCAAAACGAAATTATCTCAAGTTCATTAACACATATACAAAAACACGCACTATTTTCAACCCTAACACACACATGTCTACAGTAAATAAGGACTACAATCGCCTGCACGGCACACAAGTGAAGTTAGCCGCGCACATGAGTGATATTGCACTCGCAAGACGGGAATGCAACCACGTGCAGCCAACTTCACACCGGTATGCAATCAAGTTCATAGATTAAGATTGGCGTTGTTTCTTGGCGAATTTTTATAAAGGAGATTCTTACCTGGCGCGTGCAGTTCTATCACTTTCCATAGGAATAAGTCCAGGGCAAGTACACAGTTCACACTATATAATAACCTAGTTTTTTGCACTATGACATCACGTGGGTTCGTAAGGCACTAGTATAAATCACAATATTGAGCAGTACTGTTACACTTGGTTTGAAATTCGAATTGGGCATTCGAAATTCGAAATTGTATTCGGCTTCGTTCGGGATCGTGTCGGTCGCGCGAACGCGCGTTCGTCGCTCGCGCGCAACTGAATTGTCGTAGGTTAAGTTTGGAAAAAACACCTCTAGCTCATTTTTCCACCACCGGCTCCACAGAACGTCCGGGCACTCATTCTAGAATTTGACAGCTCGTAAATATATAGGCCGCGATCAACTGAACGCTCAGCGCGCGTAAACACAACGAAATTACTGAATGCTTTTCATTATTATTACGCGGTGGTGACGGTGGAACTGTCGTTGTCTCTGTCACTCGCACGCGTGGAAATCGAAGTTTATACGTTTTTCTATTTCTAATTTGGGGTTTTCGACCGAGCCGGGTGCACGCGTGGCGAGCCGTCACAGCACTGAGTGCATACAACTAGATGACATTCACATTGCCTTAAACCCAGCCCGATGCGTCAACAACCTATGCAACTCAATACTACATATATATTGTTTAATCTGTTTAATAATAATATTTGTTTATATGAAAAACGGTGAGCTAGGGGAGACAATGGATAATTCGCATTGTTTGAGCCATTAGATCATTGGGTCGCTCGATTGTGTTCAATCGATATTTTTGCGTTTAGGTCGACTGTAGTGGAAATTTTTCGTGCATTTATCATCACTTAGGCATAGATATAGGAATTAGCCATATACACATATTGCATAATTATTACTCTTGTGTACCATAATATATGTGGGATGTTGCGCGACAGCTGAAGCGTTTGTCTTGAGGAAAACAAAACTCGAAAATAATAAAAATTCACGATTTATAGGTCAATATGAAATCCATAATAATTTAAACTACCTAAGTAGGTACTTATTATTGACTTAAACAACAATAGGTATATATATTGCAATGAATATTTGTTTTGTTATGTAGCCCCTAGAGTAGCGCCTGTTCTCTAACAAACATAGGTTCTATAACAAGTTTCTAATTAAACTGAAAAAAAATCTCACGTAGATTTAGCCTGCATTCTGCGGCTTATAATTCCATTAATATTCAGTCTAGTAAATACTAAGCTTGAGTCCTTACAAAATGACAGGACAGGAGGCAGGCTTATCCAGTGCAAGGATCTCTTCTACGTAAACATTGAACATCGCTTTAGCTAGCCAGTAGCCACAATCTTTTCCTTTCGATTAAGATAGTCCGCCATTTTATTTCATTATTGTGGAAAAAAATGGTGGCTCTATGACTTATGAGCCGTAGAACTTGCAAGCCTGCTTTTTCAATTACATTTTTAATCAAAACTTTATTCATTCCCGCAACATACACGGCATATGATAAATTACAAAACTTAAACAACAAAGGTAAAATAATAGTAGATTACTGCAGAGGCCGTGAAGTAAGGGATTGCTGGACGAGATTGGGGTAGACGGCCGAGTCGTATACGAGGCCGAATACAACGAGTCCAGCAATCCCTGTTCCGGCCGAGGATTGTATAGTACTTTTCTCAAACGATGTGAGGAAATATTAAAATTAAAATAAATACTAGGTAATCAATTAAATAATAGGTAATTTGCGCCTTTTTTATTTTTTAAACATGCCATTTGAACAAGCCGTTCGAGCACCATGTTTAACCGCACATAAAGTATAGTACCATAGATTATTTATATTTTTTTTATGAAGCAAGTATGCTTACAGTGTCTAGTGGTGGTTGGCAGTATGTAAATTTTCCTTTGTCAGTTTAATATTAGTAAGCAAATTTAAAAAGTTAGAGTAGCGGACAATAATGGTTTTACTTAGGGTTTTCATACATTACTTCTTGGCGTAAGGCCAAGAAGTAATGTAGGGAGCCATAAACAAGAAACTTCACGTCTTCATTTCGTGATATTAACGCGTACATTTCCGAGCATGTTTGAGAAAAATAATAATAATATACATAGGTATCTAAAGAAATACACCTATTATAATAATTTAAAGGTAAAGGAACCTATGTATCACCAATTTATGGTATTAGGTACCTATATACCTGTTCACACGCGGAAGGCAAAAATACCGTTAAGGAACGCCTCTTTACGTGTTGCAAACTGATTCCATCATTCTTAATTCAAATAAATTCAAACGTAATGCGCATTACACATTTAAAATTGAAACGAATCCAGTGCTGTAAACGTTGAAGGATACGTTATCGTTTCTTATCAAAATTCGTCGAAAATAAAGCAAAATGCTCATTTCAATTGTTTATTACAAGGAATTTTGAAATCATTCTTTCTCCTAATTGAGCTTAAAGGGAAAAAAATAAAGTCAAATTAAATGTGATTCCTGACAACTTGATACAATGACGGGTTAGGTTTGATACTATATTTAACTTCTTATACAGCGTGGAAATCTAATACGAGCAAATCTTTAAATGGTGGTTAGTACAGGACGTAAGAAGTTTATTTAGATACCTTTTGTCTAAAATTACAACGAAAAAATTAACCATACAAAATAATTCAGCCCGCAATGTAACGCAAAATATTCAAGTTAAGGCTCGTTGACAGTTACTTGTCAAGTATTTGGACAGCTACGTTTGCGTTACATTGCTGCTCGGTAATTTTTGAAAAATTACTTACAGGCTTTCTATTAAGTGTATCTTAAAAAGTCCCAGTAATTAATGATTACGGTATTAAACCCTATGTCTGGTTTAATTCTTTGCTCGTATTAGATTTCCAGGCTGTATATAAATTATGCCATCATCATCATAATGGTACATTTAAGATTAACTCTTGTCGATGAAGCAATTTCTCATCCCTCGCTATTCTCAGCATTCTTCTTGACATCCTGACAAATTATGTAATACTTAATACACAATTATAAAGTTAGGCACTTATTCTCGTTCGCAAGTAAGTACCTACTTACACTACTTTACACTACTTGTCTCCTACGCGCATCAAACCAATTAAATCTAAAACATTCCAATTTTAAAAACTGCATTGAAACTATTATAATTTGGACTGAATTCTCATTCATCGATTAGTGACGTCGCCAAATCATTTCAATTTTAAAAACTGCATTCGATATTCGAACATTTTGAATTTGGAATTCGATTTCATTCAGCGAAAGTGTTCGAGGTTTTTCGGCTCCGCTCGCCGGGGCGACGACCCCGTTCGGCCGTTGGGGAAGGTCAGGAGTGTGCATGTGTGCACTTTTGCTTTCCACGTTATTGTCTTTTTTGAAGTGCGAATGTGTGCACCGTTGACAATTTGGTGAGTAATTGAGGTCTTTGACTTGATTACCAAGCTTTATGAACGCTACATTCGTATTGAGGGTAAATAAGTTGTCCGTTTAATTGTTATTTTATTTCATACTAGCTTCTGCCCGCGACTCCGTCCGCGTGGAACTCGTTTATATCGCAGCTCCATACAAACTTTCACCCCCCCATTTCACCTCCCTAGGGAATGATTTCTGGGATAAAAACTATCGTAAGTCTTTCCCCGGGACTCAAACTATCTCTATACCAAAATTCATCTAAATCTGTTCAGCGGTTTAAGCATGAAGAACTAACAGACAGACAGACAGACTGACATACATGCAGACAGACAGATAGACAGACATACACACTTTCGCATTTATAATATTAGTATGGCTTTGGAGAGGGCACAGCGAAATGTCATCCCGCTCGAATGTGGAGCAGCCCAACTGGGGAAGTACCTCCGCCTTGCAGAAGACCACAGCCATAATAACACTACTACTTGCTCTGTAGTAGTGTTGTGTTCCTGGAGGTGAGCAAGGTCGCGAGAGCTCCCGAGGATGCGTTGTGTTGAGAGCGAGGGAATTTGTTCATTCAGCTGTCAACACGGTGAATCCTCAAACATATCAAGGGTCGGCAACGCCCATGTTGCTCCTTTGGAGTTGCATGCGTCTATAGGCTGCGGTGTCCGCTTACCATCAGGCGGGCCGTACGCTTGTTTGCCACCGTCGTTGTATTGAAAAAAAGACTGGGTTGCACTCCGGGAGTGCCGGCAGAAGTGAAAACTCAATAACTTTGTAACAGTTTTTCGATCAGGTCACGTGACATCTTACGTTGTCACCCTAAAAATGAATTTGACGCAAATTTGTAAACAATTATCAATTATTTAGGCGGACGGCCCGCGGGCGCGTTGGGTGCGACGGGCCGCCGGCTCGCCCGTCGGTGCGCCGACGGACGGCGGCAAACACAATACCAATTTGTTTTTGCCATTGCCAAATATTTTTCAAAGCTTTATCTTTTTAGGAATAACGTCTAAATTCCAACTATTCGAATTTGCAAGGACAGCAGACGGCGGTGGCGACCAAAATATCAGTTTGTTTTTGCCGTTGGTAAATATTTTTCTAAGCTTTATCTCTTTAGGAATGACGCCCAAATTCGAACTATTCGAATTTGCTCAATAGCAAAACGGTGAAGGACGCGTTGGTTAAAATTACAAATTTATTTGCAGAATATGCTATTGCAAAAACTGTTTAACGGCTTTATACTTTTACGAATAGCGTTCAGTTTTGAATGAAGTCGAATCGGCTAGCAGCAAAAAGTGACCTCCTTCACATCTGACGTCACAAAACTCTGTCGCGTATTTAACAATTTTTCCCCATGCCAAAAAGTGCTCAGCGCCGCTAAAGAAGTTTTCACTTCAAATATATATATACAGGATGTCCCAAACTTATGGGACATGAAGGGGAAGTACCTTAAATATCGTAGATAGTGAATTTTGCTCAAAGAAGACTTTATGTTATTTTTAAAAGTTAGTAATTCTGCATTCATAGATTTTCTAAAAATTACTTGCTTCGTCTGGGAATCGAACCGCCAACTTAAATGTCAAAAAAAATCACCCTACTTTTATGATGCCAATCGAAAGAATAGCTAAAAAATAATATTAAGATATTATATATAAGATATTTAAGGTACTTCCCCTTCATGTCCTATAAGTTTGGGACGGCCTGTATATACACGGTGGAATTTAATCGGTGAACAGGAACCCATTTTTCTAATTCAGTAATCGATGGCGGTCACGTTTATGTAGTACTTAAGTGGAACCAAGTTTTATTTTTATCATAACTAATTTTGAAGTTGAAATTAAATTTTAAATAAAATTTATTGTCACCCTACTAACGGTGGTCATTTATTGACGTCTGATCTGTCTAGTTTCCCGCCAAAGCCAGCAAGCACTTGACGTATGTACACTTACGAGTAACTTCCCTTCAATAAAAGTAGGGTGTCCATTTATTCAGTCTGTGTACATTTTACCGATGTTAATTAAGTGTGATTAATTAGATTGTGAGCTATATTGCACGAGATCTCACGTATTGGTTTCTGTGTAGATTGATAATTAAGATTTTTGGATTCAGATTGAGCAGGAGACTCAGGAGAACGGGTATGACATCGAGCAAGAGTTAAACCATCTTTGCTTGGGCGATTATAAACCAGTAAGTGTTTCGGTGTATATAGACAATAAACTTGTAACAATGCAAATCGATACAGGCACCGCTATTTCTTGTATTAGCAAAATAATGTATAACGACCTTTTCAATTATTATACATTGGAGCCTGATAATACTATTTTGAGATTTTATGATGGCAGTACTATAAAGCCTCTGGGAATTATAAAGCCTACAGTTCGTTATGGGAATAAAATGAAAGTTTTAGAACTGTTTGTAATAGATTCCGGAACAACTTCTTTGTTAGGGAGACAATGGTTAACCGAATTAAATATAGAAATACCTCAGTTTAGCTGTAACTTTGTAACGGATTTAGTCAGCAACGAAAATGTAAATAAAAAAATTGAAAATTTACTCGACAGATATAAGGAACTGTTCAACGGCGGTCTGGGTCGGTACACGGGAGGGAAGGCGACGCTCGCGGTGCGCGAGGGCGCGGTGCCGGTGTTCCACCGGGCGCGGCCGCTGCCGTATGCGCTGTTCGCGCGCGTGGACGCCGAGCTGGACGCCATGCTGCGCGCCGGCGTCATCGAGCCCGTTGACCACTCCGACTGGGCCTCGCCACTGGTACCCATTCCTAAACCTGATGGCAATCTTAGATTGTGTGCAGACTATAAGTCTACGTTAAACCCCGCCTTACTGATCGATCGTTATCCCTTGCCTAAAATAGAAGATGTGCTAGTTGGATTAAACGGTAATCAATATTTTAGTAAAATTGATTTATCCCAGGCATACAATCAAGTGGAGCTAGACGAGTCCAAAATGTACACCGTGATCAATACACACCGAGGTCTGTTTCGTTATAACCGGTTGGTCTATGGGCTGGCTTCGAGTGTAGGTATTTTCCAGCGAATAATGACAGAGTTACTAAGGGGTATTCCGAATGTGCAAGTATTTTTAGACGATGTCATTATAGGAGGCAAGTCGGAAGAGGACCACATTCATTCCCTGGATAGGGTTTTACGTCGATTGGTAGATCATGGCCTTAAATTAAAAAAGAGTAAATGCGTTTTTTTCGCCCGGGAAGTGACGTATTTAGGTTATATTGTATCTAAAGACGGGATAAGAGCGGATAAGTCGAAAGTAAATTCAATTTTAAAGATGGCCACCCCACAGTCGGTATCCGAACTTCGTTCTTTCCTAGGTATGGTCAATTTCTTCGCGAAATTCATTAAGAATATTAGTTCTATTTTGGCTCCATTATATAAATTATTACGCAAAAACGTAGATTGGGTATGGGGCGAGGAGTGCCAGCGTTCATTTCAACGGGTAAAACAGTTACTCACGAGTGCGGAGGTACTAGCCCATTACGATCCGACCCGGGAGCTAGTGCTGACCTGTGACGCGAGCCCGCGGGGCGTGGGCGCGGTGTTATCTCACAGGACCGAGGGGGGGCGCGAGCGGGCCGTTGCGTACGCGTCGCGGACACTTACCGATACCGAAAAAAATTATTCGCAGATTCACCGGGAAGCGCTAGCCATCATATTTGCTCTAAAGAAGTTTCACCAATATTTATACGGTCGTAAATTTTTATTACGCACGGATCATAAACCTTTGGTGTCTATATTTGGGCAGAACAAAGGTATTCCACTAATGACGGCTAGCAGAATGCAGCGGTGGGCGGTTATTTTGTCCGCTTATGATTACGAGATAGAATACGTTAAGACGACAGAAAACTGTGCAGACGGCTTATCACGATTGCCGGAGGTAGGGCGGGCCGAAGAGGGTACCATACCCGAACAAACATATCTACATTTCGCTCAAGATGCCTTATTGTTAGATTACAATGTAATAAAACGAGATACATCTAAGGACGCCATTCTCAGTAGAGTTTTATCTTACGTGAGGGACGGTTGGTCGAGCGAGTGTGACATTGATAACCTGAAACCGTATTTTAATAGGAAACAGGAACTTTATGAAGAATTAGGATGTCTAATGTGGGGCCACAGGGTGGTGATACCGGAGAGTTGTAGAACTAAGGTTATAGAAATAATTCACGAACCCCATATGGGCATAGTGAAATCTAAGGCATTAGCCCGTAGCTACGTGTGGTGGCCGGGGGTAGACGAGGCCGTAGAGGGGGCGTGCCGCGCGTGCGCGGTGTGCGCGGCGCACGCGGACCAGCCGCCGAGACACGCGCCGAGCGCATGGCCCTGGCCCGCGCGTCCCTGGGCTAGGGTGCACTTGGATTTTTTAGGTCCTATCGATGGAAAAATGTATCTTGTTGTACTAGACGCCATGTCAAAGTGGATCGAGGTCTTTCAGGTGCCGAGTACAGCCGCTAGCCACACCATAAATATACTGTCGGAACTGTGGAGCAGGTACGGTCTGCCTAAACAGTTAGTAACGGACAATGGACCACCGTACACTAGTAGGGAATTTAAAGAGCACACGAGTCGTAATTTTATTGAACATATATTCACGGCCCCTTATCACCCTGCATCCAACGGGGCATGTGAAAATGCGGTCAAAACGGTAAAACGAGTAGTGAAAAAAGCGATATCCGAACGGAAGTCCATCACGGAATCAATAAATACATTTTTATTGTATTACCGTAACACGGAGCATTGTTCGACGGGAGAAACGCCTGCTATGTTGTTGATGAATCGTAGACTGCGTACTCGGTTAGATGCGTTAAAGCCAGATAGAGGAGCTAAGGTTCGGGCCGCACAGAGAAAACAAACAGACGCAGCGGGGGGAACCCAGAGGAGCGTAGGGGCCGGAGACCCTGTGTGGTATAGGCAGTACTTGCGAGGCGAAAAGTGGGTTCCAGGGACGGTTTCAAAGCAGCTTGGAACAACCAACTATAAAGTAATAGATAGGGACGGTAAAGAAGTACACAGACACATCGATCAGTTGAGACGGAGGTCGAGTAGACTAAGTTCTCTGGTAGCACCTAGCGATCACTCGGATACGCCGAGGGAACCAGTGGTTGGGTCGGAAGGGTCAAATGAGGGTTTAGGGCATCGCTCGGCAGACGCAGGGGAAGAGGAAGAGACGTGGCACGATGCCGACCGCGGGGGCCCGCCGCCGGGAAGCCCCGCCGCCGCCGCCCAGGTACCGGCCCAGACTCGCGAGGAACGTCATGTACGACAATGCCGTGTCGACAATCCTCCTAAATATAAGTACTAGATTAAGATAAGATAAAATAGGCGTATAGTAAATTAATGTAGCTGGTTATTTCTTTTTTATACTTACTAACTTTACATGTAACTTACATACCTATCCATTATTAGATTTATATAAAGGGATTAATTTCGGTAATTAAGTGTGGAGGGATGTAATGTAGGTAGATAAGATTGGTTTTATAACGCGGAAATGTGAAGGTAGTTTTTAAGGCATTCTGTTAATACATGAATAATCCGGCGGTTGTGTTTCCTTGCGCTCCTGAAATTATAGATATCCCTAAGGATCTGTAGGGCACATCACACTGATCACCGATTAAATTCCACCGTGTATAATTCTATAGAAGACGTCTACGGACACTTGCAGCTACAGAGGTGTCGAATATGCGTTACAAAGCTTAATAAGTAGGTAATTGTGGTCAGAGGGGGCAAGTGCGCCCCCGGGCTAAGTGCGCCTTCCATCAAACATATCGAGATCTACAGATATTTCACAAATTACTCCAGGCAAAATACGGTTTTGAAAAACATTAATTTATAATAGCGTTTTTTTTGTTGATTTCATTTGAAAATGTTATTCTAAGATGATTTAGTCAAGAATCCGACAAACTTTCCACCCGGAAGTAATGATGTAGATTTAAATGAAGCATGCATTGTCTTTTTTGTATGATTTAACTTGAATATTATAAAGCAAATATAAATGAACCAAAATAAAGACAAAAATGTTTATTAACATTTTTTCTGACCTTTTAGAAGCTAGTTAATTTATAATTTTTTTGATGTCTGAAATTTTGTCGGATTCTGTCGCTGGGTAACTATTTAATTGATGATATTATCCGTTACACAGAAAAGATAAGCTATTATAAATTGTTTCCAAAATTGTTTTTTTTTCCATACAAGTTGTCAGTTCATTGACTGAACTACAAGCCAATATTACAACGCGTCGCTCTGTTGAAAGGTGAGGGAACGCCGTACGAACTCCAAAATCCATATCCATAAGTACTTCTCTCTTCTTGAATTTAAGAGCTATGCTCTTGTCGGTGGAGCAACTTCCACGATTCCCTCTCCAGAGCCTTCTCTTTAACAGCCTGGTACGACATGACGTTTACTTTCTCTTTCACTTGGTCCATAAACGTTCTTCGCGGTCTCCCTCTCTTCCGTTTCCCCTCGATTTTCCCTTCTACTATAGTCTTTATGAAAGTACTTAATAAGTACTTTCATAAAGACATAAGTGCATACGTACTTAATATTATTAAAATCCGAAAGTGTGTCTCTCCGTCTGTCTGTTACCTGTTCAGTACCTATTAAACCACTGAACTGTCCTTGAATCGCTCGCGTTATTGGTTATCGAGATAGTATACGAGTGTCCGGCACTGGGTTCCCTCTATTTAGCATAACTTTGATTGTCCGAAACGTTTTTCGCATAACAGACTTGGCATATTCGGTTTTTGCCGAATGTTAATGTGGCAGAAACATTACTTAACAGAATTTCTAAAGTTACGAAAATGTGTTTGGCCGAATTTAAATTTGCATACTACAGTTATGGCCGATTATATTTACGCATAATTTTCTTCGGCATATTATAGTATAGTAGGCCAGTAAAAAAACCCAAATAATCGTAACAATGGTATCATTAGTAGGTTAGGTTAGGGTCTGCTTGCGTCCCTTAGAGCGGAAATAGGCACCCCGCGAAGCGGGGTGACGTCGACACGTTGTCGGTTAGGTTAGGTTAACCTCCTAAGACCCTACGTACAAAATTTTGTACAAATTTCAAAATTGACTTTAAACTTTTGCTGAATGTCAAAAAGTTCCTAATTCAAAAGCACTAAAGCGTACCGTGGGTCTCAGGAGGTTAAAATAATTGGCGTTTGTTTTCAAAAAAATAATAATTTCATACAACCAATATATATTTCTGCGAGGTGTTTGACAAAAAAAAATTATGCTCATATATTTTATGCGTGAACATGATTCGGAGCATCAAAATGATGCACAAATAATATTCGGACTATTGAAATTCGGCGTAATCGAACTATGCGAATCTCGATTCTGCCAAAACAGTTTATGCGCAAAGTCAATTATAAATAAATAAATAAATAAATAAATAAATATTAGGGGACAATCTTACACAAATCGACCTAGTCCCATAGTAAGCTCAATAAGGCTTGTGTTATGGGTACTAGACGACGATATAATAATTATGCCTACATAGATCATGCCAAATAGAATTCTTACTAAAAAAATATGCCAAAACAAACCGTCCGGCACTAGGTGCCTTCCGGCGTTAAGGGACTTGCCCTTACGTGTCGTGGCTGCACTACACAACGAAGCGGACAGCTTAAAAGTTGCGTCATCACCATCATAGCAGCCTCCACCAAAGAGTGCGGAACCCGCGATCTTTACCAAGTTTCGTATTCAACACAAATAAACGCTCATTCATACTGACTAGGGAAAGCTTTTTGGCGGGCAATTAAATGAAAATAATCGTCCACTGAATGAAAGATGACTTGCCAAGTTTTCCTCGAAAATACAAACACACATTTATCTACCTTCTCGGGCCCGACAGCAGACAAATTAAATATTTTTATGATTAAAATCCTTTCAATTTCAATTGGTGTATTGCGTTCCATGTGTAGGTACATGTGGTCTTAAAATGATATACAGTCTCAACATGAACCGTGCTAGGGTATAGAAACGTAACTATAAAACTAGGTACCTATCGACTAAAACTAAATCCCTAATTCCTAGTAACAAAAATAAACGTATTTGAGTATGCTTTTATTTAAAGAAAACTACATTACATCATAACTGACATGTTTATTATTATAGGTAGCTTCCGCCCGCGACTTTAACTGCGTGGACCCGGGATAAAAATAAAAACTATCTTCTATTTTAATCCCGGACATAAACTATCTTCGTGCAAAATTTTATCTAAATCGGTTAAGCCGTCTAAGCGTGATTGAGTAACAGATTCAGATTCATTTACTCTAAATATAAGATTACATTATAAATTACATTCCATGTCAATTTAAAAGAATCCATATTGCGATCGTCAACAACATACGATAACATTCAATAAAAGTACTTAATTGGAAGAATAATAATTAATAACTAACAATTGAAATATAACTATGTCCACTTAATTTAAATTTATGTCATAGTCATCAAAGTTCACCTAAAAGGATCGTCAGTACATAATATCACAATAATTGAATTATATCAAAAAACAATAAATAAAAAATATACGGTTATGTCAAAAAAATCACTTATACTCGTACAATACAGTGGATTTTCCAATAGAAAGTTTCTTGATCGACGCTTGAATATGGTTTCTGATGTTTCTATTCGTATTTCGGCCGGTACACGTTCATAGTAAGTGGGACCTATGATGCGCGGGTTTTTTCCTGCAAGTGCCATGCGACGTGGGAATGTTCTTAGTCGGCCTGTGGAACGAATAGTCTTACCTGATACCTCGACAACCCTAAACAAGTTTCGTCTCACAAACATTATAATTTCAAATAGGTATGTGGAGTAGTGCGTCATAATTTTGTGCGTTATGAAGATTTCTCTGCATGAGTCACCAGGTTTCGCACCAGCTAGCGTTCGTAATGCCCGTTTTTGCATTATGAAGACTCGATTGGCATCCGTTGAGTTTCCCCAGATGAGTACTCCATAAGTCATTAATGAATGGAAATGAGCATAGTACACCGATTTTAATGAAACATTCGAAATTAGGGGTTTCAACTTTCTCAGTGCAAATAACACACTACTCAACCCAGCACACAGCTTATCGACATGGCACTTCCAGTTAAGATTTGAGTCTAACATAAAGCCAAAGTCTCGTCAACAAACATCCAAACGTCCAAACATCCAAATTTTCTCAGGATGAATGAAGCTTCTATAAATTTTGTTAGCAGACGATAATGCTTACTACGAAATTAAGGTCGTGTACTCCTGCCACACACTCGTTGAGTGACTTTGGAAATACGAGAAATGGAGGCAGAAACATGTGTGGCAACTTACTCTTCACGCCGCTCATCTTGCTCGGCGTCAGCGGCACTACCATGAACTTCGAAAGTCGAAGTTCGTAATACATGCATCCCTGTCACTTGAGTAAGGGAGTGCGATAGAGATGGAAATACCCGAACTTCGACTTTCGAAGTTCGTGGTAACGCCGCAGGCACTGCTCCCTGTTTTGTCGGTTTTTGGGCGCGAGTCAAGCGGCAATAAAAGTAGGTTTTTTTTTACAACGACGTTGGCAAAGAAGCGTACGGCCCGCCTGATGGTAAGCAGACACCGCAGCCTATAGACGCATGCAACTCCAAAGGAGTAACATGGGCGTTGCCGACCCTTGATATGTTTGAGGATTCGACGTGTTGACAGCTTAAGAAACAAATTCCCTCGCTCTCAACACAACGCGTCCTCGGGAGCTCTGGCGACCTTGCTCACCTCCAGGAAAACAACACCACTGTGGAAGTAGTAGTGTTATTATGGCTGTGGTCTTCTGCAAGGCGGAGGTACCTCCCCAGTTGGGCTGCTCCACATTCGAGCGGGATCACATTTCGCTGTGCCCTACCTCACCGCCGTCGTAAGTAACGAGTTATGTTGGGGCCACACTAACGGAAAACGTCAATGCCCAGCATCGCTATTAGTCCAGTCATTATACCTATCCAAAAAACTGACCCTACCCGTGAATAATTAGTTCTTGGATTTTTTTTTCGTAGGTCCCTCGGGGGGGTCACTGGCCCATTTTTGATTTTACAGTAAAACCGTGAGGATCCATCCATGTCCATTGCTGGACATAGGCCTCCCCCAAAGAATGCCACAATGAAAGGTCCTGCGCCACCCGCATCCAGCGGACTCCCGCAACCTTTACCAGGTCATCAGGCCACCAGGGGGGCCTACCCACGCCGCGCCTTCCGGTACGTGGTCGCCACTCGAAAACCTTTCCGCCCCAACGGCCATCGGTTCTACGTGCAATGTGCCCCGCCCACTGCCACTTAAGTTTAGCGATTCGGAGGGCTATACCGGTTACCTTGGTTCTGCTGCGGATAGCCTCATTTCTGATGCGATCGCGCAGAGAAACTCCCCAACCTCACGACCCTCGATGATCGCTTTCTCGCCGGTGCCGGACACTCGTACTATCTCGATAACCAATAACGCGAGCGATTCAAGGACAAGTAAAAGGGGGCCCCCCCTTTTCCCCCCCGCGCCCCTCTTACTTGTCCCTGAATCGCTCGCGTTATTGGTTATCGAGATAGTACGAGCGTCCGGCACTAGGACGTGCCGTCCGGCGTTAAGGGACTTCCTAAAGCTGCGTCGACGGTGTAGCAGGACGCTGGTGGATTGGTGCAGTCGGTGCGGACCACACAGATTCCGACAAGTCTTCTTCTTCTCCTCTACTTCGTCTCTCCTTATGTCTCTTAGCACACACAAACACATCATCCATCCATCATCCTACATCCTTCCATCTTGTTCTGGGTCTGCTCCTGGAAATCTTCGACCAGAGCGTCATGAGACGGCCGCGACATACTCTCGATTTTTCTCGCACTATACCTCCTGTTCTAAGTAATCTAAGTGTTCTAATAAGACAGAGACGGATAGTGCGAGAAAAGTCGAGAGAGCTCGCGCGCTGTCTCGTGATAGACGTGCAGAGACGGAAGGTTGTAGTGCCAAGTTACCGACATAGTTTGGTGGCCACCTCTTCACATTACCATACCATCGCAGCCGGCTTTCTTGGATCTTATCGGCGATGGCGTTACTGTGTTTATGAATGCAGAGTTATATTCCTGCTTAGCTAGCACGATAGGTTTTATGGTCACATTTTACGGCGTTTACGGCCCAAAACGACACGTAAAACATGACCATAAAAGTTATCATGCTTCGCCAGAGCTTCCGAGGACTGTATGCAAACATGTATAGAGCTAACATCAACTTAGTTGAGTTCAACTACAAATATAACTTTTGGTCAGTATAAGATACAGTATTCTCTTAAAAGCACATATTGAACTATAGGTTAGCTGTTCTTCATCATAAGGGTAAGGGTGAGTATGGGTGATCAGGGCTGTTCGAGGTAGCGTAGCGGTGTGCAAGGAAACAATCCAGCTATTGTTGGATGGTCAGCCGTTTTATGACCAGTTCTTAATTTAGCTGCATAGGCGCCTTTTCGTCCAATAAGGTGAAACGCGTATAGCTCTGTATATATCTATACTTAGCTGTCACCCCAAAGAAACCCGAACTTTTTTTTAAGTGAAATCTTCTTTAGCGGCGCTGTGCACTTTTTGTGATGGGGAAAAAATGTTAAACTCGCGACAGGTCACGTGACCGACAGATTCGTCAGATCATGGTATAACAACACAGGTACTCTCTTCCGAGACTCGCGAACCACGTGACTGACACAAGCCTACGTCATCATGCTGTTAAATGCCGCATGATGACGTAGGCTTGTCTCAGTCACGTGGTTCGCAAGTTTCGGAAGAGAGTACCTGTTTTGTTATACCATGCGTCAGATTGAAAATTCGTAAGACGGACACGTGACCTGATCGAAAACCTGTTACAATGTCATTGAGTTTTCACTTCTGCCGGCACTCCCGGAGTGCAACCCGGTCTTTTTTTTTATAAAATACTGTCCAGTGCTGGCAGTGATTGACCCTAGTCTCACCAGCACGGCTAGCACGCGACGGCGCGCGAGCTCTCTCGACTTTTCTCGCACTATCCGTCTCTCTCCTATTAGAACACTTAGAAAAAGAGGTATAGTGCGATAAAAATCGAGAGTATGTCGCGGCCGTCGTGTGCTAGACGTGCTGATGGTAAGCGACGACAGAGCCTAAGATGAAGCTCACTGCACGGCCGCGACATACTCTCGATTTTTATCGCACTATACCTCTTGTTCTAAGTGGTCTAATAAGTGAGAGAAGGATAGTGCGAGAAAACTCGAGAGAGCTCACGCGCCGTCGCGTGCTAGCCGTGCTGTTTCAGTAATAGCCTGTTCACTCTTGTTTTGAAGACACCTAAGTCGTAGTGGTAGTGGGTGGTAGTTCAGATTCCCATACAAGCAGAGTTTATCAGACATCACTTACGTTACGACTATAAGTTTAAACAAGCTCTCAAGCTTATTTACGTTAAGGCAGTCAAGGTCTCGATTCGTCAACGCCTCCATACAACCCGACCTTTGACTTGCCAAACGAAACCAGGTCATCCAATAAAGGCTAATACAATGCCTATGTTAATTTGAGCCCAGATAACACCGAAAATATAAAGACAAACTTAAATTTTCAGTCGAAGGCAGCGCTAGCGTAATACGATCAACGAGAATTTACACGTAAATTCTTTCGTTTATAATTTCGCCACCAACTTATTAAGTTTGCAAATGTTGAAATCGCAAAGTAATATTTGCGGTCGCCAGCGTCCTTTTTCTAACAACGGACGAGTAATTAGGATGAGACAGCGTTTGTAAACCTTTTCGCGAAGCGCATTCTACTTAGTACAATTCTTTATTACAGTGAATTATTCAGCCGAAATTTGATAAGCTTATCTTGAAGTGTCAGTGACCGGCAAGTCTTGTCTAAGGTCATGGTATCCTGTGTCTCTCTCGCACTCATAGGTTTGCGTATCGGCGTTTCGTTGTTGATTCAGGTGGTACGTAATAATTGTTTTGGTTTGTGTATAAATTATGCTTTTGTGCGCTAATGGATAAATATGCGAATTGCATTTGTGGATTCGAGACACGTGTGTAGATGATATTAATGGGAAAGAAAACTTACCTACTGAAGATAAATCGTTTAATGTAGATATACGGTTTTAAATAAATC
The DNA here is from genome assembly GCA_947578815.1 of Epinotia ramella. Lineage (NCBI taxonomy): Eukaryota > Metazoa > Arthropoda > Insecta > Lepidoptera > Tortricidae > Epinotia > Epinotia ramella. The sequence continues at coordinate 4,784,408 of OX388221.1, forward strand.
TAAAAGCTGGAAGAAACCATGAAAGTGTAATAGTAGCCAAAATACGAAATTTAGGCCAATCAACTAGGTATTTGTTGTTCCTTTTTCCCTGGTTACGTCTTCTGGGTCACTTAAAATTTACGATTTTTTAGTGTTTATATCCACTAAACACCATGTTTTTGTCATTTCATGGTGGGGCATCTTCTAAGCACGCTATAGGAGTCCAATACATATCTAGTATTTTTTTCGTATTAACTCTATTACTATTCAGATTCAGATTCAGTTGTTTTATTTCTCAATAGTAATACATAATTTTCATACATTAGAATAAAAACATGCACACAATATTGAGATCGTCAAGAATAAGTACAATAAATTTTACACGGATATAATCAAATTTCAAAAAGCGGCCAAGTACGTGTCGGACCACGCACAACCAGGGTTCCGTGCTTATAAAAAAGGTCGTATCGTTACTAAAATCTTATGGCACTTACGTCCTTTTCCTTAAGGAAGGCAGTTTTTTAGAAATATCTCAAAAACCTTTGAACCGATCTTGTTCGAAACAATTTTCGCTGAAAGAATTATTATTAATAAGCCCTATGAGCTTGATTTTTTTCATGTTATTAAAATACACGGTTCAAAAATTAGAGGGGGGGGACACAATTTTAGTGACTTTCGAGGCGATTATCTCCTACTCTATTCACTTAATCAATAAAATTGCTGAGAAACCTTATATTTATTTTGAAAGGCCTATCGATTGATGTGCAACACGTGGGGTTGCAATGAAAAATTTTTTTTTGACTTTCAATTTTATGTATGGAGTGCACCCCTAAAACAATTTTTTTTAGTAATTTAATTACATACTATGTAGCGGTTAACAAAATACACGTATTGTCTTGGGACACCTGGCTGATTGACTCTTTTGACAACAGAAACAATAAAATATGTTTATATTGCGATCAAACAATACTCACGATTATACTCGAATAATACCTATATAGGTACCTAATTACCATTTACTTTTGCTAAATTAAACATTTTTAAGTTGCTCATTTTACTAGATATTACTGAAATATTCTATTTGGCATTCAGATTCTTTTTCGATATTCTCTATTTCTTGCTTTACATTAACAATACATTAAAGTTTATTCATTTATATATTTTATAGATTTAGCGCAAGAATTCTGATTTTTCCTGAAAAAAAACATTATTGATTTATTGGTTACTTTCTAGAAAAAAAAAAATCTTTACTGTATTTAAATGAAATACGATTAAAGGACGTTTAATGACCTCTGGCGTACGGATGATCATTTATATTGATATTCAACTTACATGGTACTTCATGAAGATTAAGATTTTCGTACATGAATAATCCATTTATCATTATCTTTCCCTATCTGCTTATTATGTTAAAGGATCGATCACACACAATTATCTCTCAGAATAATTGGTGATTGAACACATTAAAAAAAGTAGGTTTACGAGTACCTAGGCTGTTAAAATAAAACTTATTACTTAAGCAAAAGTGCCTTCGGCTCGGGCTTCAAATACCTGCTATTAGAGGCTTAGTTCAACATTTTATCACACTTACGGTAAAGGGCTTAGGCATACAAAAGCCTATATTACGCCGACCTACACGCGTAATGGTTTTTTTCTTAAATTGTATCTGTCACTCATGCGTCAGTTATACCTAAAGCAAGGAGAGTTTAACTCAAAGAAAAAATACTGAAAACCCGTCGTTGATTGTAACTACTGGGAAGAAAAAGTCCATCTAGTCCATCAAATAGAACAGATCTGACGACCGCTTTAGCCTAGTTGGTAGTGACCCTGCATACGAAACAAGAGGTCATGGGTTTGAATCCCGGTAAGGGCATTTATTTGTGTGATGAGCACGAATATTTGTTCCTGAGTCATGGATGTTTTCTATGTATTTAAGTATTTATTAATCTATTTATTTAAGTATGTTTATCGTCGTCTAGTACAAAGGACAACACTGTTAACTGACCATCCTGTGTTTATATCGAACCTTATTACAACGCACAACACTTAGCTGTGTTGTCGATAGTACCCATAGTCAAGCTTTGCTTAGTTTGGGACTAGGTCGATTTGTGTAAGATTGTCCCCTAATATTTATTTATTTATTTATAATCTATACTAATCGTATAATATTTATGATCTATAGATACCAATATTATAAATAGGAAAAGTCTGTGACATTGTAGCTGCGTAAGTTTGTATGTTTTGGGTAATCTCCGGAACCGCTAATCCGATTTCGAATATTCCTTCAGCTGCGTGTAGATTGGACTTTCTGGAAGGTTAAAGACTATATAATATCCCGCTGGGTTTGCCTACGCCTACGGGCTTTGTCGAATGCGGGTGAAGCCATGCAGCCAGTACTATATACTTATGGAGTCTCGCCATAACGTGAATTTACTAGTATAATAATACTACAGAGGCCGGGAAGTAAGAGTTTACCCCTTTTCACGTCTAAGTATGTATAGTACTTTTCTCAAACATGCAATGAAATAAATAAAAAAAACTCCAAGAAATCAGACTTTAATTTTCATGGCTGAACGCCGTGCCACAAATTATGGAATGGAAATTAAAAAAGGCTATCTTGCAGGCCTAGGCCTCCAATTTTGTATGAAATGCCATTACGGGTCTCTCGTCTCGCTGCGCCCGAAACGTGACACTTCGAAGCCCATTATGAAGACAACACGTCAATATTTTATTGCATGTTTGAGAAAAAATCCTTTGTGGTCAGAGTTCCAACAGGATACAGACCATCTATAATCCATTTCAGATTGGAAGAGTCCAGCTGTCATCTCAGTACAGTTTATGTCATTAAACGTCAAATATGGCGTCAAATGTACTAAGATGACAGCTGTCACGGGACTCTTCCAATCTGAAATTGATTATAGTGACCTTCACTATGGAAGAATTTTGGCCGAAGGGAGTCAAGTCCTGACACCACGGAATTGCGCAACACGACAGTAATCGTGTGTTTTTGTAGTTATTAATAAGTTTATTTTGATATTTATGTTAGTCTTTAAGGTATTTCTAATATAGGTTAATATTGTTACCAAATAAAAATAAATAAATAAAATAAATATAACTAGATATTAGATACAATAGAAGCCATGGGAATAACGAATAATATGTATGATTTGATTTATGATTTAGAAATGTGCAAACTGCCAGTTGCATTGATATTAGTTGATAAAGAGGTCAAAGTCGCAATGCCGAGGTCACTTCTGGTACTCGTTGGTATAGTTGGGCAGTAGTTTTCCCTTCACCTAAACTGGTATCATTCAAAGTCAAATAGGTCATCGTCATCAATTAATCTTTCTGTGCTGTGGTAAAAACTTATTTAATTTCATGAACCTGTGTAATACTATATACGTGTTGCCACAACGCGGGACGGAAAGGCTCCTATGCCGCGAAATCAAGAACTGACCCCGTATCATGGTTGGCCTTATCACACGATAAGTGACAGGATAGAGCGTCCGTCCCTGGCTGACACCGTTCGATAGAACGGGACGACGCTCCTATCTTGTCACTTATTGCGTGATAAGGCCGACCATGATACGGGGTCAGGCCCCGTATCATGGTCGGCCTTATCACGCGATAAGTGACAAGATAGGAGCGTCTTAAAATGGCTAATGGCTCACTCTACCTACTTAATGTGGGCGGGTAATGTAATGATTTATTTGCCGCAACCTTATACTAAAAAAGCGGCTAGTAAAAAAGTGAATCTATGACAAGGACAATGAATGATATTTCCCTTTCTTACACACTTATTGAGATTTTTATGCTACCATCTCGCTCGGTCGTGGTATTATTATTACATTTATTACCTTTGTCCTGAGTATTATAGGTTCATGCTTATTTGGGTACTTTCCTCACGTTATAATTATAATTAATAAGGTAGTGTTGCATTATTCTATTTTTTTTTATAATTTGTTATGTCTATTTGTTTCATGTTTTACGGTGTGCAATAAAGAGTATTTGTATTGTATTGTATTGTATTGTATTGAACCATCAATTATTACGATAAAGTGTAATTACTAAATATAATTCAAATCATTAAAAGAACAGTATATTTTTATCAGCCAAGACCAAATTGAAAGTAAGAAATATAATATACTTACACTTTAATAAAGGAAAAATAGTTGTGAAACAACTATGTAGGAGGTACTTCAATGCAGTATTTCACGTCCCAACCAGCAATTTACATGATTTGCCATACGACGGTTAGATCGCAGATACGTTTGATTCACTTAGAAAATTTGTTCGAATGGCACCGTGAAAAAAAACTACAAGTAGCCAATTTTGACCATAGACCGAAACTATAATTAAAAAACACGGTTTCACGGCCTTAATTAATAAAAAATATTTTATAACATTCAGATCATCGTAACTTACCTTACCTGTAACTGACTAATTAATTCACTGCTGATCTTCACTCACGTAATGATTTAACTTTTTAATAATTCAAGCCGCCTAGAACACAAAATAAGTCTCGAATATTGAGTAAATAAAACGTCTTTTTCATGAACGACCGATGTTCCTAATACGGCTTATAATTTTCACTTGTTTTGACACTGACATCACAACTGTCACTTAGTACTTAACAGCCGTAATTTGCATTACATCATAAAAATACCTTTAGGTTCTATGTCACTAGCGCACACGTCAGTCACACACTGTCACAACATGCCACAAATGCAACCATCTGGCGTCACAAGTTAATTCACAATGAAAACTATATTATTATTACTTTTAAACGACCAGGGCCGCGTGCCTGCCAGTCCGAAAAAAATTGAGCGGGAAACAAAACGCGAACGACGGATCGGTCAAGCGTGTTTCAGTTTGTAGGATAAACTGAGCTCAGTTGTTGACAGTGGGAATCAGCATGGCATGGTGTCCCCAGTGTACCGAATATATCAGTAGGTATACCATGCTCCTATTTCACCTACTTGGGTGGTAATTTTTTTTATTTCGACACATCGTACAGGATCATTACAATGACGACTCCCATTTAAAATCCATACCTACCTATGTTACAATGCGACTCAATTATGTCAGCCTGGCATTTTGTCGCTTTTTTAAGTTATTTGACTTTAGACTCTTTCGCTTCGTCCTGCGGGCCTAAAGCCGCGTCCTCTGCGCCATGTTTTCGTTGTTTTTAAACGTCAAAAATGTTTTGCCAATCAAAACAATACCCTACTTGTATGCCGAAACTGACGGATAACATGTTAGATGTTTAAAAACATCGAAAACATTGGCACAGTGGACCCAGCTTCAGAGGAAACACAAGGGCCTTTTTTCCATAGAAACGTAGTCCCCAGTTTTCTCCCTGGATAATGGCAGTAGAACAATATTTTTTTTTTCCATAAATCTATGGCTACTATTGACATGTTCCCATATTTTCATTTTTTTCATAAATTTATTTTTAAAAGAGATACCTTCAAAAACCTAAAAAAATGCCAGATTTTCCGCTGTGTTCAAACATCCAGAAAGCAATTTTGACTAAATTATTTAAAAAATGAAAACAAGAACACGGCCAAAGCCTTTCTTTGATTTCTAATAAAAACAATAGTTAAATAGGTCAAGTTTTGGAGAAGAAATCAGAGGACTACGAAACGTTGATTCTGTGTACTTTTAATAGGTATTTTCGATCCAAAGAGCAGCAGCAGCAACGCTGCAGTTGTCTCTCTCGCGCTGCTCTGAGGGGGGAGGCTTGAGGTTGGCGCGACAGCAATACATTTTACAAATACCAATTTCTCAATTATCTCACCCTTAGTGTTTCCTACCGGTTGAGAAATGCGACCTGAAGAGGAGAACAGCCGTTACCGCGGACATACGAATGAGTTTTTCACCCAAGCTGAAACTGAGACCTTCGCTTCGCTCGCTCGTTTTTTTTTTATACGACGACGGTGGCAAACAAGCGTACGGCCCGCCTGATGGTAAGCGGACACCGCAGACTTGTTTTTGGTGTATTTGGTTTGTTCAAATACAGCGAAAACAACAAATCATTCCTGAAAAAAAAATCACGAATGATTAGTACGTTTTGGATACTTTAATGGCCGGTTCCAATAATCAATCCACCGATAGTTTTCCTTACCGGCAGTTACATTTTGACAGTTACCCGTAGAAAATGTGTCAAAATGTAACTGTTGGTGGATTGATGATTGGAACCGGCCATAAGTGGGCTTCGGCTTTAAGACGGTTAAAAAAAATACGTTGTATAGTCTCCAAAAAGGTATAAAATATTCGAAATATTCTATTCACTTTCATGGGATATTGGTACAAAAGCTCTATAGAAGTACTTTTCCTGTCAGTGGAGCAGGATGACTTAATTAATGGAACTTAATAATCACCAATCACGCAACTCCAAAGGAGTACGGAACATGGGCGTTGCCGACCCTTGATATGTTTGAGGATTCGCCGTGCTGAAGGCACAAATTCCCTTGCTCTCAACACAACGCATCCTCGGGAGCTCTGGCGACCTTGCTCACCTCCAGGAACACAACACTACTACAGAGCAAGTAGTAGTTTCATTATGGCTGTGGTCTTCTGCAAGGCGGAGGTACTTCCCCAGTTGGACTGCTCCAAATTCGAGCGGGATGACATTTCGCTGTGCCCCACCTCACGTCAATAAAGTAGCCTGTACTGTTATAATAAGACAGGGTATAAATTAGAGATAGCAGTCCTTTTTTTTAACAATCGCGTGTACAAGTAGTAGATTGGACGTCGGCAAACGTTAGCAATGTGAGTACGCAAATTGCAATGCCTATTTTTCTAATAGTTCGTGATTAAAATTAAGAAATAGTACATTGAGGCCGGACAAATAGGGATTGCCAGGCAAGTAGATATAGAACTCCTGAACTCCGTGATGACACAGACTAATTGAAGATGAAACAAAAGAAGATCACTTTGCCTAGGCATCCAATTATATATGGAATTTATTTATGCGCCTCTCGTCTCGCCAGGAAACGTTACGTCAATATTTCATTGCGTGTTTGAGAAAGTGATTTTTTTTTTCAACGACATGGCCGATCAAAGTAGCCAGGAAAATCGTTAATCTTCTAATTTATTCATATGTTATCAAACTTGCCCGACCATTCGAGAATTCTTAGTCTCCGGTCGAGTGCCATTGGCCCACAGGGTGCTTAACAAGTTGCCTTGCTGTTAATTATTTTATACTGTGACATAATTTGCGTCTCCAATTTTTGGCCATGAGAACAACAACTTACCAACTTAAACTGACAAGGTTGCAACTGCGGATGATATTTAAATGTAATTAGTACCTTTTCGTTGTAAATATCACAATGTGAGTAATGTGATTACCTCATACGAATGAGACTAAACACAAGTGGGCCATTAATAACTTTGGTTGGTGTTTATTAAGTTCCATTAATTAAGTCATCCTGCTCCACTGACAGGAAATATAGTACTTCTCTAGAGCTTTTGTACCAATATCCCATGAAATAGTGAATGGAATATTTCGAATATTTTATACCTTTTTGGAGACTATACAACGTGTTTTTTTTAACCGTCTTAAAGCCGAAGCCCACTTATGGCCGGTTCCAATCATCAATCCACCAACAGTTACATTTTGACACATTTTCTACGGGTAATCTGTCAAAATGTAACTTCCGGTAAGGGAAACTATCGGTGGATTGATTATTGGAACCGGCCATTAAAGTATCCAAAACGTACTAATCATTTGTGTTTTATTTTTCAGGAATGATTTGTTGTTTTTGCTGTATTTGAACAAACGAAATACAGCAAAAACAAGTTTTGTATGAATAATTTAAATTCACTCATTTTTTTTTACTATGGTATCTGTAGCTACATAAACTAATCACAGACCTGAATATACCTCATAAAAAAATAAAAAATATATATAAAAAAAAAATATTAGGGTACAATCTTACACAAATCGTCCTAGTCCCATAGTAAGCTCATTAAGGCTTGTGTTATGGGTACTAGACGACGATATATATAATAGATATAAATACTTAAATACATAGAAAACTTCCATGACTCAGAAACAAATATTCATGCTCATCACACAAATATTTGCCCTTACCGGGATTCGAACCCAGGACCTTCAGCTTCGTAGGCAGCGTCACTACCCACTAGGCTAACCGGTCGTCCTCACCACCTCATGTCATTGTACATGCAAAGTTTCGTTACAATCCAACACGTAGTTTTAAAATGAGAGCGTAACTAACTACACTCTACTGCGTATGTTTATATTTTTTGTTATTTTAGCGTGTAAGCGATTTGGTGTTTATACTGTAAGCTTGCATTGTATTACTGTGAATAAATAAATAAATAAACTACGTTTGTATGGAGAATCGAGCTTAATGAACAATACAATGATTGTGTTTCCCATTGACCCACTCCATTCTCTACTCTGGTGAAAGATTTCTTTGGATTCGGATAAGTTCTGGAGATACCTATATAGGGTTGACATTATTTAATGTGACCGTATTTTTTGAACTTCCATTGGAAGTAGAATATTTTACCTTGGAAGTAGAATATTTAACCTTGGAAGTAGAATATTTTACCTTGGAAGTAGAATATTTTACCTTGGAAGTAGAATATTGTACCTTGGAAGTTGAATATTTTACTTTGGAAGTAGAAATTTTACCTTGGAATTAGAATATTTTACCTTGGAAGTAGAATATTTTACCTTGGAAGTAGAATATTTTACCTTGGAAGTAGAATATTTTACCTTGGAATTAGAATATTTTACCTTGGAAGTAGAATATTTTACCTTGGAAGTAGAATATTTTACCTTGGAATTAGAATATTTTACCTTGGAAGTAGAATATTTTACCTTGGAAGTAGAATATTTTACCTTGCAATTAGAATATTTTACCTTGGAAGTAGACTATTTTACTTTGGAAGTAGAATATTTTACCTTGGAAGTAGAATATTTTACCTTGGAAGGTAGAGCTGCTTATTAGAGCTTAGAGGACATAGAAAGAAGAAGAAGGCATTGTCAGACCTTTTACACGTGCAGCCTGTGGACAAATTATACTAAGAAGGCGTTCAATGCCCTCCGCATCCAATATAACAACGGGTTCAGGATGCTGTTGGGGCTGCCACGCTTCTGTAGCGCATCAAGTATGTTTGCGGAGGCACGTACTGATTGCTTCAGTGCGATAATACGCAACAGAACTGCCTCCCTGATGCGCCGCGTGTGTGACAGCTCCAATAGCCTCGTGCACCTGATGCTGGAGTCTCCTGCCTGCGCTTTGTGGAAACACTGGGACTCGGTGCATATGGAAGCGAGAGGCTCTCTATAATTGGGCTTCAAAGTGTCGAGAGACCCGTAATGGCATTTCATACAAAATTGGAGGCCTAGGCCTGCATGATGGTCTTTTCAGGGTTCCGTACCCAAAGGTTAAAAACGGGACCCTATTATAAGACTTCGCTGTCCGTCTGTCTGTCTGTCACCAGGCTGTATCTGAAGAACCGCGATAGCTAGACAGTTGAAATTTTCACAGATTATGTATTTCTGTTGCCGCTATAACAACAAATAGATACTAAAAACAAAATAAAATAAATATTTAAGGGGGCGTCCCATACAACAAACTTTTTGAAGTGAAAACTTCTTTAGCGGCGCTGAGCAGTTTTTGGGATGGGGAAAAATTGTTAAATACGCGACAGAGTTTTGTGACGTCAGATGTGAAAATTCGAATAGTTCGAATTTAGACGTTATAAAATCTGAAATAAAGCTTTGAAAAATATTTGGCAATGGCAAAAATAAATTGGTATTGTGTTTGCAGCCGCCCGTCGACCAGTCGAGCCGGCGGCCAGTCGCACCCAACGCGCCCGCGGCCCGTGCGCCTAAATAATTGATAATTGTTTATAAATTTGCGTCAAGTTCATTTTTAGGGTGACACCGTAACATGTCACCTGATCGAAAAACTGTTACAGTGTTATTGAGTTTTCACTTCTGCCGGCACTCCCGGAGTGCAACCTGGTCTTTTTTTTAACAGTTTTTATAGATAATGGTACGGAACCCTTCGTGCGCGAATCCGACTCGCACTTGGCCGGTTTTTTTTTAAATTTTCACTCCACAATTTGTGGCACAGGATGAAAGAAAGTGAAAGTTAAAGTTTGATTTCTTGGAGTTTTTTTTAAATTATTTCATTGCATGTTTGAGAAAAGCACTATACATACCTCGGCGTGAAAGGGGTTGCCAGCCTCATAACTATCCGACCTCGCTACGCTCGTCCGTCTATATGTACTCGGCCGGCAACCCCTTACTTCCCGGCCTCTGTAGTAATGTACTATCATTATAGGTATATTAGATATAACTAACTTAGGATAAGTAAATGTATACTAACACTATGGACATGGTCTGAAATAAATAATTTGAATTTGAATTATCGAATGAACTCTTTTCATGCAATTCGGCCAAATTAAATTATGTCAAGTAGGTATACCAACTTGTAAAGCCTTGTGACCTGTTTATGTGAGCCTATTGACGCACTGCTTTCTTGTCTGTTTTGTGTTTTTTTATGTGTACCTTCATTTATTTTTATGTTTGATTTTGTGCTTTTTTAAACAAAAAAATAAAAGTTTTTTTTTAAGTTTACTTCGTGCTTTATACATTTGTATAATAAAGATTAGCATATATTATATATGTATGTATTGTGTTATTTATAATTGTATAGTTATCCTAAGTCTGTGTATGACCCATTCCTAAGGACAGTATTATTAAATTGTATGCCAGTTTAAATACTTTAAATGGCGACATAGACCAAAATTATACTCGTCATTGCGGTCACCAAATAAAATTATCACCAATATGGTAACCAAATAACTTTCGACTTTATTCCTCAGACATTAAAACACAAAATCATATAAACAGGGATTGTCAAATTCATAACAAAATCATGAAACATTTTCCCTAATACAGTCTGCGGCTGAGTTAACAGAAATAAAATAATGATTGTTTGGTTTTCCTCGTTCGATAGAATTTCGGTAATTTCCGGTCATATGTTTTTTTTTTTAGGAATAAAATTATATGTTACAATAGGAAGTTATTAAAAGAAATCCTTAAGTAGTTAGGTAACCTAATCTAATTAAAAATCTGCCTATATACGTCCCACTGCTGGGCACAGGGCTTGCCGTCAAGAATGTGAGGGGACGGGCAGTAGTCCCCAGTCCCCACGCTGGCCCAGTGCGGGTTGGGGTCTTCACACACCTTTGAATTTCTTCGCACATTTAAGCCGGTTTCCTCGCGATGTTTTTCTTCGCCGTAAGCCTAACGTACCTGATTTAATAAAATTAAAATTGAATAAAAAAAGGATCCCTGCGGAAGGGTCCTTACAAAAGTAGGTAATCAAACCCATAAAAAGACACCAGTCTTCAAAAAGACCACACTTCAAAAAGATTTGAAAAAAAAAAAGGTTTTTTTTTATCCTGCAACAGTAGCAGTAGAAGTAGCCGATAGGATTTTTATGTTTCATCAAACAATTTAAGTATAGTTACCTACTTACTAACCTTGCATTCTACGAGTATACAACTATCAACGTGGAAAGCTAATGCGTTGGAAAATAAATAAATGTACGAAAACATCTCGTTTATACAAGTTTATTCTAGGAAATGGGGAATTTCACGCAAACGCAAAGCCAATTTATGTAAGATTGTTACATAAGTTTAATATCACGTCGTTAGCCTGCGAATGTCAAAAACGTTTTGTATGGTCGTCGAACCACCAAGGCCGTACACTTGTTTGTCACCGTCGTAACTGTTCTGGTAGGTTTTGTGTGGTTGTATTTTTTTTTATACAACGATGGTGGCAAACAAGCGTACGGTCCGCCTGATGGTAAGCGGACACCGCAGCCTATAGACGCATGCAACTACAAAGGAGTAACATGGGCGTTGCCGACCCTTAATATGTTTGAGGATTCGCCGTGTTGACAGCTGAAGGAACAAATTCCCTCGCTCTCAACACAACGCATCCTCGGGAGCTCTGGCGACCTTGCTCACCTCCAGGAACACAACACTACTACAGAGCAAGTAGTAGTGTTATTATGGCTGTGGTCTTTTGCAAGGCGGAGGAACTTCCCCAGTTGGGCTGCTCCACATTCGAGCGGGATGACATTTCGCTGTGCCCTACCTCACCAAATTATATAGGTGGGTCATTGTCAGATTTAGGTGCGCTTCTTTTCGGTGGACATTGCCAAAGTTAAGGGCTTTAAAGCCTAAGTTTTGGTTGAACTCTGAATCCGCATAAACGGCGTCGCCTCTTCTATAATTCTATGCGATAAAAACATATTATATATAAACATAAGCCCTTAACTATTGCCCACTGAAAAGACGATTTTTGTTTTACCGACTGACAATGACCCAGGTAGTAAAATTCAGCACGATTGTCAAAACCTTCAGTTGTTGTTGCTGCTGTTGTTGTTGTTGTTGGGCACCCTAGGGGCGCATAGGGCCTTCATGAGCTCACGCCACGTCTTCCTGCCCTTGGCGACTTCCTTTGGTCTCGCTCCAGCTCAGCCCAACTGATCGCTGCCATGCGATTCAGTTGGGCTCGTCAAATTTGTGATATCAAAAAAGAGGGAGCCTCTCTCGTCCATTAAGCTGGTTTTCCACCGGAGGGGCGAGACGAGACGAGACGATGCGAGAATTGAAATCGTAAGGGACTTACTAGCTATTTCCACCGCACGCGCGCGCGCTCAGTGCAAATAGGTACCTAGTAAAAGTCCCATACGAATTTCAATTCTCGTCTCGCCCCTTTGGTGGAAAACCAGCTTAAACGTCATATTAAGTCCGCTTATGTTATGTTACGACCCACTTCATAAATTGAACTTAGTAATACATAAACAAAATATTTTCACCCGACTAGGTCAAGGAACCTATAACAAAACCTCATTCATATCAGGATAAATACTTTCGCAGCCGCTTATCTGGGTTCTTCGACCGATAGCTGACAGACTTACATTGGGCACCCGCAAATGTAGTAAAATGATAAGATAATGGTTTTGTAGAAATTCGTAACATTAGTACATGAAGTACTAGCAGCGGGAAGCGAGCGGCATGTTGTTCAGCGAAAATGTATTTCTACGAATATTTCAATCTTCCTAAAGGCATTTCCTGGTAACGAAAGTGTCAAATCTGTTAACCTAGAATTCTACATTTACAATTCGAATTGAATCGACTAACTAATTTGATATAATTATTGAACCTGCTCTCAAAATTTCACGAGAATCGGTTGTCGGTTGGACATCCCGATATACGAAAGGATTTCGCCCAAACTGAAAGGACAACCTCGTTCGCTTCGCTCGCTCCTCGAATGATAGAATATCATTTAATATTATTTTCTAAAATACGGTGTCCCCTGATTTCGACGACTAACGTTTCACCGAATGCATGGTTTCGCTGAATGTTTTCGTTTCATCGAATGTCTGTTACTCAGAAACCGTTAACTTTTTAGGTACAGCTAAAGGGTCATTATGTAGAACCCATTAGGTTAGGCTACGTTTGGTTTATAAAATTCCAGAAAAGTTTACTAATTCTGAGATAATGGTTTGCGATGAAATGAAAATTCTGTGAAACATACATTCGATGGAACAATTGTCGGTAAAAGTGCTAATACAAGGTACAACCCTAATATACATAATAAATAAATAAATAAAAAAGCCTTTATTTCTTTTCAAGTAATAAGTAGCTAATAGTAAAGTAAAGTATAGTGTAGTGTAGTGTAGTGTGTGTGTGTGTGTGTGTGTAGTAGTAGTGTATAGTAGTAGTAGCTAATAGGATTAATTAAAATCTATAAAGTTAGTATTTTTGTGCTTTTTTGGGGCAGAAACCCGCAAAAGATTTATTAAAAAAAATCAACTTAACTGTAAGAATACTCGTACTACCCTATACAAAACTTAACACTAACAGTTATTGATTAAGACAAAAACAATGAAACACATGTTATCGTTATAATGCCCATCTAGGCATAACCTTGGAGAGGTTTGTGACGATGGGGAGTTAATGTTCAACTGATCTTTATAGTTAAATCAAAAAGTAAGTATTTTAAGTAGGTAGATACATTTTAGTTTACATAATATAGGTTACATTATTTATTACATTTATTAAAGTGCATTGTCAATATTTTTCTTCTTTTACAACCTTTCACATATAAGTTTTGTACATACATGTTTGGGTAATTGATTTATTATTTTAGGCAAGTATGAGTATGAGTATTTTGGAGCACCGTGTATGTTATTATATTTAGGTAAACAAAATTGGTTTTGACATGCAAACTTTCTTAATCTAATACATCTTTTTAACCCCCAACGTAGATAGGGGTGTTATAAGTTTAACGTGTCTGTGGTATTCAAGCTGCCAAACGGATAGACCGATTTGAATGCGGTTTTTTTTGAGTCATAGATAGTTTTATCTCGAGTGTTCTTAGCCATGTTTCATGAAAATCTGTGCGCCCGTTTTTGAGATATTGGACTTTGAAATGAAAATGTCGGGGGTTTTTCAACTTTTCTAAGTTGTAAGTACTTGTAGTTATTCTTAACTTATTATCTTGTATATAGTTAAAAACAATATCTGTAATGTTAGTTTAAGATTTTTTTCTACCTATTTATTTTTATTGCTTGTTAGTCTAGTTTCTTGTAACCTTTTACTTTCCTTTTAAAATCTAAGAACAAAATTTCTCCTTTAAGCGGGTATGCCCCGGGCACAAGGCGGGTATATACAAAATGGTAATTAAGTATTTACATTTAATTAACATTAACTACTTAACATTTTGATGCTTATCCTTCCTTTTCCTCCAAAACCCGGAAAGATTAAAAATTCCCTTGATAATGACCAAAACGACTGGTCTTCGGGAGCCATAAGGATACAAATTATCAATTCCAATCCAACATCCTTAAATTTTGGAACAGGAAACAAAATTTGTTTTTCAGTCATTACACGTGACGAAATAGGTTGAGGTAATAACAACTTGAGTCATTACCTTAAGTGGAGTCCCGTACACGGATTTATGAAATTAAACAGGAATGTTTTCAATTTTAACACATTCAGAAAGACCATAGACGTCAATTGACAGAAAACTATACGAATAACGAGGAAGACTGTGAGTTTAAATGTGAGATTGAATGTATGCGCTTAGGGGCTTCTACAGAACCATCTTATCTTACTACTATTTATAGTGTTCTGCGGAGCCCCCTCCCTTCCCCCCTGCGTCTTCAAGGCGGCGGTTTTGGCCAGTCCTCGTCAGCCTTAGACGTTCCCGAATACCCTAGTCCTCAAGGCGGTGGTTTTGTCAAGCCCTCATCAGCCTTGGACTAGGTCACCCTGGAATCATCCCCGTGGCGAGGGTTTTGGCAAGTCCTCATCAGCCAGGGGTTCCAGGTTCCTACAGCCTTCAAGGCGGCGGTTTCGGCAAGCCCTCGTCAGCCTTAGGCTTCCTACTAACGCTCCCACTAATATCCCGTAGTCCGTAAGGATAGGTCCGCGACCGCGTTAATCCGTACCGTAGACTTAGAGTGCTTGATTCTAGTATTTGGTTATCGTTAATAAATGAGCGTAAGACCCTTAATTTGTTATACATTTACTCCGTGTTCATATTACATTCGCCCTTAGATCCCCCATAGGCCCCATAGTACCCCTGAGTTAGTCAGGAAACCTCCATAAAGCCTTAACAGGCGGCGGATATGGGTGTGTGCTCAAAACACATATCACATTAGTCTTCTGGTACTCAATTTAGTCAGTTAATTTAGCTCCATCCCTTTTGAGGATTCGCTAGGCCTCCATGGAATCCTCTACGTTTAGCAAAGGCCCTCCGATACCTGGATGAGACACCCACGATCGTTATCGACGTTCACGTGTTTATCAAAACGCATTCTTTATCAAAATATCTGTTTTACAACTGTGTCAACACCAACTGAAGGTTATCAGGGCTTCAACCCACCGAACCGCAGACGGAGTGACGTCATCAGAAGAAAGTCACCAGGCCATTGAGCCTTAGCACCTGGACTAATATGTTATCTTTATCCAAATGTAATAACTTTAATTCTAGTCAGATAGCATGTTTACCCGCCTTTTTCGCAAAACATTCGATGCGATCGTCTATTATTTATCGACCGTGCGAGCGAAGCGAACGAACTTCTCTGCTTCACCTTGGGCTGAAAATCGTTCCTAATTCCGGTGTCTGTCCCGCTGTCCGGCTGTTCTCCTCTTTTTTTTATACAACGACGGTGGCAAACAAGCGTACGGCTCACCTGATGGTAAGCGGACACCGCAGCCTATAGACGCATGCAACTCCAAAGGAGTAACATGGGCGTTGCCGACCCTTGGTATGTTTGAGGATTCGCCGTGTTGACAGCTGAAGGAACAAATCCTCTACCAGGTCGCATTTATCAACCTATTCTCGTGAAATTTGGTGCGCTAGCACAACAATTATTATAGTTTTTAGGGTTCCGTCCGTACCTAAAAAGGAAAAAACGAACCAATATAGGATCACTTTGTTGTCCGTCTGTCAAGACCCTTTATCTCGGGAACGCATGGAGGTATCGAGTTGAAATTAATACCATATACCCAGGTACAGTCTCTTGAAGCTGTAAAAAAACCAAACAGCTAAGTTAACGTAAAAAACAGACGCCGTTTATGCCGCAATATATATTGGCACTCTCAAAGGAATCCAAATCTATTAATTTATGGGATCCGTTGACCTAGAAGAACTATGAAATTTGGCAATTAATATCGTTTTGCACTGCAAGTACCTACAGGGAAAAATCTGAAAACAATAAATTTGTTATTTTGTTGACCTTGACCGGTATTTTTGTAGACACTTTTTGTAATATATTTTTTTCAATTACACAGGCACGCGACTTCGGCAGCTCACAGACTCACGAGAACGAGGGATCGAAGCGAACTAAGTTCTCCGTATCAGCTTGGGCCAAATTTCGCATGTCAGGACGTTCGGCTGTTCATCTCCACAGGCCGCAATTCTCACCTAATTCTCGAGGTCTACAGTGGCGCTACCACGAAATTCGAATCTCAAAGTTCGTATATCTCTGTCTGTCACTCGAGTACCATAGACCATAAGTGTGATAGAAACGGAGATATACGGAGATATACGAACTTCGAAATTCGATTTTCGTGGTAACAGCTCAGCTCACAGAGCAACTAGTTAACAGCCCCTATTCTGAAACTTGTTTTAAGCTCACCTCATTGCTCACCCACATATATGTCTTGACACCGCGATGCGTAGTAACCAAGCGCAGGTAGAGGTCTAGTTTCGTGACGGGTGACCGGCGGGGTGAGCCGCTTCAGCGCGTAGCGAATAACAGCCCACGAGCCCAGATCCCGTAGCATGGACGGCCTTATCACACGAAAAGTGACAAGATAGAGCGTCCGTTACTGGCTGACACCGTTCAATAGAACGAGACGGACGCTCTATCTTGTCACTTATTGCGGGATAAGGCCGTCATTGCTACGGGGTCAGGTTTCAGTGGAATTTCTACCGTCGAACGCTCCGATTGTGGGGAAGCCTGCAGAGATTTTCCCGAAGGACTACTGTATGGGATCCTTGAAGAAAGGTGTGTAACAATTCCTATGGGTCGGCAACGCGCATTCGTCTGCGTGGACCCGCGATGACAACTATCCTATATTTTAAGCCAGGCTATAAACTATCTTCGTTATCTACTATATTTATTTATGCATTAAGAATTTGTCAATTTCCGGTAAAAAGTACCTACGCCACCCGTCCCGATCCTGACTTTTTTAGGTAGGTACTCGAAGAGCTCTGCTCAGCAGTTGGCAATGTTTGTACCTAATTTTGATCAAAGTGGAAAATCGTAAAATGACTCGCCATGAGCGGGATGTGAACCCGCGAACTCTGGAATCCGTCCATTGCTCTTGCCAACCAAGCTACCGTGAGTCCGCTTGTGGCGAGGAATCTTTCAATCCCTTCCACTCTTCTAATTACACCTTAGGGAGGCTCGTAAATCATCGTCGAAATTTGGAATTTAGTTAGCGGACGATTCTGCTTAGTAAACATTTACTGTAAGTTTGTACCAATTACCTGTTCCCATAAATATATAAAAAAAACTAAATAGGTACTTGATTACCTCCTGAACACGTGATGCGTAGGTACAGTCGGAGCTATAACCGTCGCTTGCGCAGGTCAGTTCGCGATAGCCGAACAAAATGTCGCGTTTTGCGGTTGCAACCAGGTCAGTCAGTACTGACAGCACATTAAATGCGTTTTTTATTAGCTACGAGTATATATTTTGTAGTTTCATTTGGCATATCATTGTTTGCTATAATCTTCATTTGCTATAAAAGTGGCAGACGAAACTTGGGAAGATAACTCATTTGGAGAAACAATAATTCGAGATTTTGATAGGGCCTATATATGAAACCGTAACATTTTCAGCATGATTTAAATAAAATTTGTATGGAGCCCTGTAGATTTGATCTAAGGTAAACGTTCCAGTGCCCATAACTGGCCCATTACTCGACACTTTCAATCATATGGTTGTGGAATGAGCTCCCTGCCGAGGTTTTCCCGAGGGACTACAGTATGGAGTTCTTCAAAAAAGGAGTGTTTCAATTCTTAAAGGGTCGCCAACGCTCATGTAACACCCATGGAGTTGAAGCGTCCATAGGCTACGGTAATCACTTACCATCAGGTGGGCCGTAAGCTTGTTTGCCACCAACGTGGTATTAAAATAAAATCAAAAATGGCAAAACAATAGTGGTTTAGGCATTAAGGTGTCGAGCATTGGGTTATTTACCACTTAGGGCACATGAGGATTATGACAAAGACATTCATGGCAAATAAAATTAGGTATGCATTATATTAGTAAAGAACTGAAAAAAATTCAAATAAATCTTACTTATAAACCTACTTCAAGGATCTACAAATATTCCGAATAAGTCACGACGCGACGGAATGAAAAAGGCACCTTAAGTATAGGCACCTTTAGTAGTAAGTAGGTAAGTTTATTTAGAATAGAATATAATAGAATAGAATAGAATATAAAGTATTTATTTCGAAAACAACATCAACAACACATTTCGCAGAGTTTAAAATACTACTTAACTTACTTAAATAAATAAATAATAAATAAATATTAGGGGACAATCTTACACAAATCGACCTAGTCCCATAGTAAGCTCAATAAAGAATAAGAATAAGAATAAGAATAAGAAATATTTATTTCACAAAAACACGTTACACGGAATACAATAGTCAATGGGTCCTGAGCTAGGACTCCCTGTGTTACAGGACCCAGTAGAGTGCAAGCTTACAATACTAGTTAACATGTCTTCGTGCAGGGCTAACAAACGGGTATACAATACTATAATTATATTATATATTTTGCAGGTAGGTAGCTACAATAAATTTAGGCAAACAAAGGTACAAAGGTTAAGGTTACAATAAAGGCTTGTGTTATGGGTACTAGACGACGATATATTTAATAGATGTAAATACTTAAATACATAGAAAACTTCCATGACTCAGAAACAAATATTCATGCTCATCACACAAATATTTGCCCTTACCAGGATTCGAACCCAGGACCTTCAGCTTCGTAGGTAGCAGAGTTCAGGGTTGTCTCCAAAAAAGGAGCCCACTCAGTTTGTGTTAGGGCACAGAGTGCACTTAGCGCTGGTTTTCAGTGGATCCATTTAAACAACACAACATATATAATTGCTATACTACAACTAACCAATCATAGTGATGAGCGAACAAAATGTAGTGTAACAGAATCCCTAAACATATCTTTGCCATTGAGAACAGACCAAAATACCCTTCAAGTAATATCTACTTTATTTTTATTATTTTTTATTGTCAAACATGTTAATTTTAATTTAGTTCTTATTCTATTTAATGTTGATTTAATTGTATTGTATTCTGATGGGTCTATGATATCCAAATTAAATGTTTTAATTTTTTATTTTGATGACCTATGATGATGTATCAGGATGTGTATGATGTATGATAGATAATACCTGTATGAGAACTGGATATGGTGTTTTTTTTTTTTTTTTTGCATATTTATTACGCTATCGTTGAGGATCTGTTATTAGCTGTCATTACTGTTTTAAGCTACTGTGTAGTATTTAAGCTGATGATCTTCCTATATAAATAAATAAATAAATAAATACACAAAATGTACGTAGTACAGTCAGCGTCATATAGTTAGTAGCATGTCAGTAGCCAAATATATCGTAACACACCCTTATTCTTACAGTAATAAAGACGTGTACCGAAATATTTGGCTACCTTGGCTGCTACTAACTATATGACGCTGACTGTACCTACGTATACTAAAATATAGTAATTGAATAAGCCATATCGATAATAATTACTGCCCGTGATCTCTTTCGAATTCGGGTAAAATGGGGTTTTACTTATGCTAATGTTTTACTTGCATTTTTCTTCGAAACAGTGAACATTGCGGGTTTTTTTGAGTATCAAAAAGTCATTCGGTGAGGATACCATTCCGTACCCAAAGGGTAAAAACGGGACCCTATTACTAAGACTTCGCGGTCCGTCTGTCTGTCTATCACCAGGCTGTATCTGAAGAACCGCGATAGCTAGACAGATTTTTTCACAAATTATGTATTTCTGTTGCCGCTATAACAACAAATACTAAAAACAAAATAAAATAAATATTTAAGGGGAATTCCCATACAACAAACTTTTTTTTATACTGTTTTTATAGATAATGGTACGGAACCCTTCGCGCGCGAGTCCGACTCGCACTTGGCCGTTTTTTTTTGTTTTGTTACTGTAATTGAATCAATGATTACTTGTGTATGTGAAAATTTCAAGCACAATGAATTGAATTGAAATGAATATTTAAGAAAAAAATGCATTAAGTCAAATGAAGCATTTAGGGCTACAGTTAGGTGTAACAAGGGAGAACCCAGTTATATAGCCGAGCTTATTTTGGCATAATCATGTGTAAGAGCAAGCGAGACAGAAGTATATTTAGTTCCGAAGATTGTTTCAACTGCTCATCGACCGTCGTGTTGGTCCTTCATAATTCATAATATCAATCTTCATTCAGAAAATTTCCGTGCCTATTTATAGTAACCAGAGCTGTCAAACCGACACTATTGTGAGCGAACGACGGCCGATGGACGAATGATTGGGGCAATCAAAAACAATAGAACATCACCTATCAATGTTGATTGATTTTTTGATTGATCGTGCCGTTTGTCCCTGGTGGTATACGCGCCATATTTGAGTTGATCTCTTCCTTTTTAACCCCCGACGCAAAGAGAGGGGTGTTATAAGTATAACGTGTATGTGTATCTTGTGTCTGTTTGTGGTACCGATTTGATTGCGGTTTTTTTTTGTGTCGTACACGTTTTTGTCCCGAGTGTTCTTAGGTATGTTTCTTTGCGTCGGGGGTTAAATACAAGTAGTGCAGTGTTGTTACGCCTGATGTGCAATGAGCTATCAAAGTGAATATGAATATGCCGTGAACATTTTTGAGAGTTGATAAAAATCGTCCGGATAAAATAGGTTTGTGGTGTAGGCGATGAGCTAGCAACCTATAACTGCAATATCATCTTTAATCCTACAATAAACAACAACAAAGCGACGCTGAAAGTTTAATTTAACGTAGGGTCATTTCGCCGGTTAGCGACCACCTAATTTCATGTGCCGGTGGGCGACCCCTTAAGCTGAGTTGGTGGACTGAAAGGATATTTTCTCGGTTTTTTAGTAGATTTCTATTCTAAAACAACAAAAAAATGCATGTACAAGTAATTTTCTCAATAGGGTGTGTAGAATTGATGTTATCTTCAATAGAAAAAACCTTCTCCTTCAGGTGGTCGCTAACCGAAGGTGGTCGCGTAACCAGCGAAATGACCCTACTTACCTCCTCTGCTGCCTAGTGCCTACCACTTATAGGAATACAGGTGTCAGTTTATGTATAAGTATATGTCATGAATAAACAGTATTCACAGAAAACCGAATGAATAAAACAGAAACCGGCACTGTATCAGTCAATTCCCCGAATTCGCCCACAGTAATTGGGTCAACTGAAAATCCGACGAAATTCACTTTTACTCCAACCGTACATAGGTACATACGTGTATGTAGTTGTGTCGCATCATCGAATCGGGTCGTTGCCCTCTGATTCACTCGCCGTCTGTCCTCTCGCTTCTCTGAATTTGACAATAACGACACTGTTGAGTTAGGTCGACGCGGCGGCCCAATTTGTAAACTGCTATTGATGTTTGTAAAAGGAACTGCTTATTTAAAAAAAACTTGAATGGTAATAGCCGCCATTTTTACGGCACAAAACAGATGACGCTCGTTGACGACTGTTTGAATACCTCGTATCTGATACGTTTGGCAGGATCGAATTTGTACTTTGTGTTACTAGATTCAAAGTACAATTGCGCATGGTATGGATTGGAAAGATACGAGGTTTTATCATCGTCGTCATTGTGATTGACGAGACTGTTTGAACACCTCCTATCTGATACTTGTAGCAGGATTGACTCTATACTTTATTCTCCTTGATTCAAAGTGCAATTTCGCATGGTATGGATTAGAATGATACGAGGTTTTATCGTCGTCGCCATTGTGCGTTGTAAATACAGTGCCAATGTATGAGAATTACGTTAATAAGGTCTTGAACGATGTTGTGATGTGTTATTACGAAAAGAACAAGGTTTTTGTTGAGTAAGGTTCGTGCTTGACCCATTTTACAACGGAAGAGTGATAAGATGTCTAAACTAAACTTTGAATTCACTAGTAACCCAATTTGATGATAAAAACGTATTGTTTTAACGTCTTTTTATCACTTTTGAACTAAAGTCATTGCCAGTTAGTGACCCATTTTTGCCTTACACGTTTGTTTGTTATTATTAGATCTCAGATAAGGTACTTATTACACATCAGGCGGTTTTTCGTCCAAGTGTGCAATATCCACCGGGAAGGGAAGATGTGTTTTACATATATAGTCGATACCTCGCATGCTTGGACACGCACCTAGCAGTGTCAAATAATACGAAAAAATAGCTTCGCACCCTGGTGGATATTCACCCTTATTCCGCAAAATGTAGGATGTATGCCAGCCTAAAACCGACCAGAAGCGCACCCCGTAGCATGGACGGCCTTATGACGCGATAAGTGACAAGATAGGAGCGTCGTCTCGTTCTATCGAACGGTGTCAGCCAGTGACGGACGCTCTATCTTGTCACTTATCGTGTGATAACGCCGACCATGATAAGGGGTCAGAGCCCGTCGTGTAGGCAGGCATGGCTAGCACACCTTCGAGGTGCCAATTTCGAATCCGACAACCAAAAGCGGCAACATTAGGGGCCTTTGCCAAAGTTTGACAGTTTTGACGTTTAACATAAAAAAAATTAAAACATACCGTACAAAGAATGCGACCAGCGCATTCACTGCGTCAGTGTCACATAAAACTTGACCTGACGATCTTATTAGAACAATTAGAAAGAGACGGGTAGATAATCTCGCGCGAGAAACTACGCGCTCGGGCTTGTGCTAGCCAAGCTGCCAAGTTTCGTCGCGCGCGGCTCAGCGACTTCTGTCACACTCACTCAGTGCAAATTAGAAAGAGGAGGGTAGATTTTTCTCGAGTCGCGTCGCGTCGCGGCCTCACTTGTGCTAGCCCCACTGGTCTAAGTATGTCCATGCTAGTATTTAGGTAGAGTAATATTAGGTACTTTTAAATGCGAAACTCTGTCTGGCTGTCTGCCTGTCACCTCTTTACGCTTTGACCGCTGAACCTAGTTAGATGAAATTTGGTATAAAGTTAGTTTAAATTCCGGGAAAGGACATAGGATACCTAGTTCTTTTTTAATCCCGGAATCATCCCCTAAGGGGTTGAAATGGGGGGTGGAATATTCAGCTACGCTATAAACGAGTTCCACGCGGACGGAGTGGCAGGCTGAAGCAGTATGCGTACAAAAGTTTGTTGATTCCTTGAACCAGGATAATGCTAAGATGTTAAAATATGACTACATTGTTGAAATATGTTAATTAAATGCATTTGCAACAAAATGCATATTTGTTTTCCTCCAACGTTTCGGCATTGGGTTATTATCGGTATTAAATTAAATTAGTCATTATTAGCTAATTGGAACAAGTGCAACGACCCTTCGCCTGATAACAATGTCCTTGTTTACGCACTAGGCCTGGGGTCATGGTCTGTAACAATAACCGAACATTTCCGTTTAAGTTTGGGTTATGCTTATACAATAGGTACTTACCCAAATAAATATTTTTCTCAAACATGCAATGAAATATTGACGTTGTGTTCTTCATAATGGGCTTCGAAGTGTCACGTTTCGCCCGCAGCGAGACGACAGATCCGTAATGGCATTTCATACAAAATGGGAGGCCTAGGCCGGCAAGATGGTCGATGGCTTTTTAATATCCATTCCACAATTTGTATCACAGCATCACGTGCAGCCATGAAAATTAAAGTTTGATTTCTTGGAGTTTTTTTTATTTATTTCATTGCATGTTTGAGAAAAGGGTTGCCAGCCATATAACTATGCGACCTCGCTACGCTCGGCCGTCTATATGTATCTACTCGGCCGGCAACCCCTTACTTCCCGGCCTCCATAGTAATGTACTAATTAACAGCGTGTTCCTCAGGCCCTAAGGAGTGAAACATTAGGTACATATAAAGTAAGCCAGGATCGGCTCACTTCTTTTTCATACAAATCATACAATTACAAAATTGTGCTTGACCAGTATAGCAACCTACTTGCCTATAATTCAGTGATTCTTAAACTATTGTTAGGCATGGCACCACTTTCAAAATTAAAAAAAAACTGCGGACTCCTGTAGAAGTAAATATTCAAAAAAACCTCAATACGTCATGAATGCGCGAAGTAAGGTTTCTAATAAAAACGTTAAGAGTGAACGAAGTGGCCGTGGAACCTAGTAATGGTGTCACGAACCCCTGGGTCGATGGATCACACTTTAAGAAACCCAGCTAAGTATACTTTCATTGAATTGTTGTCCGGACGCCCGCTTTTTTCAACCGGTTCTCGTAAAATTTTGTGAACAAGTTCGATAATGTCATAGAATTTCGATTCAGGTTTTGCGTTAAACTTTATTTTTGACACACTCGCGAGTTCTACGGTTCACGGACTTCACAGTGCCATTAAGTACCTATAATAGTAAATATTTCGATGCTTTTTTATTTTTTTATTTATTTATTGATAAAAACGTTTACATGACATTACATTTTAACAATCAATGCCCCACAAAACTTAGACTAACAATTCAAAATTATATTTCACAATAATAAAAACAAACTAATTATATTGGAACTATACAACAATAGAAGTAGAGGTAACCTACAGAAAACAGAAAACAACTTGACTAGCAACAGATGACTGCCGTTTATCCATCGCCTCGAAGAACTTCATACACTCGTCACATATACTTTTGAAACTGACAGTGCTAAAGGATTAAACATGTTTCATATCACAGTCAATTTTCAGTAGCACTGATCAGTGCTAAAGTCATCCAAATGGTAAAATAAAATTCAGCTTGTTTGTAGAAAGCACTTAGAAAGTCGTTAAACCCCCGAAACCAGCAGCGTTCCAGATTCAAATTAGATTAAACTAATATGGCGGTTAACTTTCGGCGAAATTCGGTAATAGCCGAGCGAACACCGACACGAAGGACTTACTGGGGTAGGTCGTGACGTCATGGACGAATACGGCTCGAACATAATCGAAATAAGTACTTAGATTACGTACGAACGTAAATTAAAAGGTACAATTTGTGTGGATTAGTCTTGGAATAGGTATTAGGAAGTCTACAATTGGATTATTAAAAAAAAGTACGATAGTTAATAATAACTATTTATTTATTTAAACTTTATATTGCACAAAAGAAAACTTATCGTACAAAAGGCGGCTATGTGCGCTAATAATCGGTCAGAACCAGAGCGCACAACAAATTCATGTCAATCATCAATATCACATGAATTATGTTGAGGCAAATAGCCTTCTGTTTCTAAATGTTGGAATGGAAAAAATAACCATCATCGCCTGAAACTAAATGATTAATTAAGAAGTATAAATGAATCTTAAATTCTATAATACCGCCTGTTGTATACCCACCTCTACCCACAATGTCATTGTATTGTTTCTTCAGAGATAATTCGTAACAAGTTAAATATCAGAATACAAATGAACCGAATCGACGTAAATAAGTTTAAAAGTAGTTAACATTTACAAGAGCAAATATTAAAACACATAAATTTTAATACACTCATTCATTTTAATATTTCAATAAAGTAAGTTTTCTCAATATTGACGTTGTACATTTTCAAATAAAGGAAAAATGGAAAAACTTAATGCTTTGAAAATTTATAATTTCGTTAGCAGCGTAACTGCTTAATACAAAATTAATTTATTGACGTTGTGTTCTTCATTATGGGCTTCGAAGTGTCACGTTTCGGGCGCAGCGAGACGAGAGATCCGTAATGGCATTTTATACAAAATTGGAGGCCTACAAGATGCTCTTTTTTAATTTCTATTCCACAATTTGTGGCACAAAATTAAAGTTTGATTTCTTGGCGTGTTTTAATTTATTTCATTGCATGTTTGAGAAAAGCACTACCTATACATACCTTGGCGTGAAAAGAGGTTGCCAGCCTCATAACTATTGCTGGCCGGCAACCCCTTACTTCCCGGCCTCTGTAGTAATGTAGGTACCTATAATACGGAATGATTGCGCAAGCTCAATAAACCTTATCATCTTTATCAAAGACCGAAAACGATTCAAATATTCCAAATTCAAATTACGCAAATATGGCGCCCGGCAAAATTCGGTCACAGGACAATGCCGAAACACAAGGTCACGTTGAGGCAGGCCGTGACGTCACGCGCCCTCCAAAACTCGGGTCAACGACCGCGCCGCCATTGCGGAAACTGTGTTCGGAATTTGAATTGGGGAGTTGTTTGTGTGCGTAGCGGCGGGTTCGAGTAGGGGCAGTTTATTCAAAATATGAATTAGGTAGGTACGAGTTTTGTATTTACTTTTTTACCAGCCTTTTTGGTACAATGACTGTCAATATCTAATTTCTAGTAATCGGATTGATAATAAATTTAGCATGAATAATGATTAAATGCCAAGGTAATTAATGAATACTACAAAAACGCGTGTTGTGTGTGTGTTTAAATAAAATGTACCTAGTAACTTGTGCAAAATACAAAGGTATGATAAATATAATGCAAAAACCAAAGTGTTTTGTTTACTAATTCTTTGTTTTATTATTTGTTCTGAACTTAGAATACTTAAAAAACTTTTGAAACTAAGCTTAAAAAAAGGGTAAATAGCGAGATATCATCGACTTGATACAATAGTTAGTTTTTTGTAAATATTAACTTTTTTATGTACTCCGCGTTGCGCCTTGTTATAATCGCATAGCACAGTATCGTGACTCAATATATTAGTCAATTTATTTCATAATAATACGATGCATGCAAAGCAGCAAAATATTTATAAAAGTCTGTGCTAGCGGGTTTTTGTATGTAACCGTGACTACGACGACTCTGTGAACATCTCTTCGGCAAAGCTGGAGTCATGTTTCAGGTAGACTACACGCCGAGTAAGAGACAGAGTTAATAATTTACTCTCTACATCTGCCGGTACCTATTCAATTCAAACTTTAGCTCTGAAAAGGTAACTGTCCCAATGTTTGTCTAATAGTTGACACATAAACGCATTATATTCAGTAAAGGAATTTATGGACATTAAACATTAATAATATCACTGTTTTTGACATTGTAAACTATATCGTTATTTGTATTTTTTGAATTTTTCGTTTAAGTATAGTTTGTAATCTGACGTTCTTTATGTGATATTATCTTAGTCATTTATTTACTTTTGCCTATTAATTAATTGTGACTATAATTTAAACCAAATGCAACTTGACATTTAACTACAATTCTTATTCTCTTTGACGATCATAATATAAATTCATATAGATTAAGCTAGCTTTAATTTATATTGTAATTGTATATTGTGAAATAAATAAATCTAAATCTAAATCTAAATCATATTATTCACTTCTATTGGAATGAATTAAGATTGAAAGTGTCAAGCACATTGACGTTTGCCTTGCATCAAATTGCCTGAACCTAAAAAGTAGGTAGTAAGTTATGTACTGATCGATTGTTAACCTAAGTTAGTTGGATAGGTACATTAAATTAAAGCCAAAATAGACGAGGTATTTAGGTGGGCTATATAATTAGGTACCTCTTACAAGACAATTATTAAGATTTTGTGCCCAATTTTTCCCCTTTTATTTTTCCTTATTTTTCCTTTTGCCAAGTTATTTATTAAATCAACAAGGTTCTCCTCGAACCCACCTCCTGTCTCTGTGTGCGTGCAATTCGGGGCTTCTTCTGCACAATACCACCGCAATACCGGACTTCGGCGCGGTTCGTAAATACGACTTAAATAGCCGACTTTTATTTACGACATCTGCTCTCCTCTAAACATAATATACCTATAAGTACCTAGGTACTCAAGAGCTTTCGAAGAAAAATGTAGAACACGGGCAGTGTTCAAAAATGTGACCACAACTATTATTGAGGTTTAAGGATGCTTGAATGTTTTTGAGCTATCGGAAACGTAGGTAGGTAAAGTGTAGCTTAGCGTTTGTATCTGTAGTTTGTGTTGCGTTCCGTGGGTCACAAACGGTGCTGTCTGAAAATCAGCGCTGTAGGTGTCAGAATAATGCTGAGACATCGACCGATTCACTGCCGCGAAGACATACACAATAGGTATGACATTGTGTCAATTGTATTATATGTCTACTCTCTTTGTCTCTGTGTATCTCTTGTGTATTGACTTAGATGTTAGATACCTACTAGTAGCGTCACAGAGGTGTCAGAAGGGGTCGACGGGGGTACGGGAGGTGACATGAGGCTAACTTCATAGACGCAAACTTAAGGGGATGCCTTGATTTGAGTCGTACACGCCCCCTAGACAGAGACACGCTGATACCTTCCGCCCACGAGAAAAAGAGATGTAACACTCTTCGGGAATCGCTGTTTTGACAAATTTCGATAAATACCTAACTTAGTGAAGGTTTATTAAAATTTCATAAAATGAGATTTTAGATGAGATAATATACTATAGTATTTACTTGATTGTGTCGTAAAATAATGTATCGTTTCAGTAGGCTGAGTACAAAAAGGAAAATACAGACCCAACTTTGGATTTTTTTTCTATCGAGGAATTTTTAAGCAATCATGTATCCATAAAATCAGATGAACAATCATATAGTCAAGAATCATATAATATCTGAAAATCAGACCTTATTGTTTCTTAATCTAGTCAGAACGGCGTTTCAAAGCACGCGATAATTTCCAATGCACCGCCTTAAGTCGCAAAAGTAAGTTGCGTATTTATTGTATTATTTTGAGGCCCGTCACGTTACTGGCGCGTGTGTTGTTTCCACATTCACTAGAGCTCCATTTGTCTCGGTTACAAATGAATGAGTCCTTATGGATTGACGTTGACGTTATGGCTACGTCCCAACATTGGATTTTGACATTTACGACCGTTACGTTCAGATGGCGCGTTGGCCCGTCAGTCCGTTTGGAATTTGGATATTCTTTTCTTTCTTTGCTATCCCACTTGCCGCGTCATCTATCTTTATATGCTACAGTTTTGACATTAATGGGCCGTATGGCGCGGCGGCGCCTATAGGGGTGAGTGAGTGGCCTGCTTTTAGCTTTTGATTTAGGTAAGCCGGGGTAAGAATTGAGTCCTTTTTTGTGTTTATACATAAATAGATTAGGTAGGTACTAATACAAACATAGATAATTACTTAGGTACTAACCATTGCCTCAGCTGTAGTTTTTACATTATAACTAACTATTAAAATAATTTAAATAATAAATATAAATGACACTCACTGATTATTCATTTTATTTTCACGGGAGTTTAATTATTCAAATCAGTAGGTAATAAAAACGTTAAAACCAAGAATCACATACAAATAACCAATTAAAACATCCAACAAAAACTACAGACCATATACAGACTCCATACAGTTAAACAGTTTAAAAAACAACAGCCGTTACATAATGACGTAAGCGACAGCACGTCCCATTGCACATGCGCTGTTTGACGTAACTGACGTTTGAATTTGGGATGCGCCTGAGTGGTCGTTAGACGCCACAGATATAGATATACATAGATCACGCAAATGCATCTACTTAGCGTGTCCGAATTCGGTCTCCGAGTTGGCCGTCCGACTGACATTCCGCGCGCGTCTGTTGTGGTAGCCGGTTGTCCGTGAATATTAAGAAAATGCCTTTTTGCAGAATCGATTTTGCGTGGACAACGGGGAATTCACATCACTAATTCGCCCTTATGACGTCACAGTAGGTAGAAAAAAGTGACACGTGTTAGACGCGCAGATACGTTATTTAGGGTGTGGACACGGTGTAGGATTGTAGTACATATTTGTAGTGTGTTTGAGATGATTGTTTTAGGCACTTTTTTATTAAATCTGTCCAGGAGTTAATTGCACGAGCAAGCTAAGTGTCGTACGACACTCACCGTTTCAGATTGGGCATAAAAATCGTATGTCTAGTCTCTTCTACAGGTCGAATTCTCAACCGATGCTGGTGAAATTTTGTAAGCATGTTCCATAAATAAGTTTGACGTGTCTGTGTGTCTGTGGACAAACAAATGGACCGATTTTAATGCGGTTTTTGTCTGAAAGCTAACGTGATCGAGATGGTTCTTAGCTACGTTCCAACAAAATCGGTTCAGCCGGTTTTGAGATATTGATCTTTGAAATGAAAACGTCGGGGTTTTTCAACTTTTCTAACTTATAATTCCTGCAGTGTGTAATCGCCCTAAAGTTGCATCAAACAGTTCATTCATCCGTAACTAAGAAGGGCAAGGTGTCCGCTATCCTCAACCTTAACACTTGGACATGAGAACTATATTTGCTTGTCTACGTTTTACGTTGTACTTATTTCTCAAAATGGTGTAACTGGCCTCTTATTTAAACGTGACTTAAGACTCTTTTATAATTACTAGATTGCCTTCTGGGAAGTACTAATTGGTGAGATTGATTTGTTTGGTCTATGGCTACAGGGTGAATTCATTTAGTAGCAATTACGTGCACACATGTATACATAAATAATTTCACGCCTTGCTTTAGAAGAGGGTAGATAGAACCGCTATAGCACCATATTTACACGGTTTTTACTTCTTTTTATAGTGTAAACTACCCATTCATTGGCGTTTAAATACCAGGAGGTATATTCTTGTGCTTTGCTTCAATCGGTGCAGTGCTTAATCACAATCTCATTGTTTCACGCGTGGCGCTGCTATGAAAATCCAATATCGAAGTTTGTACAAGTATATCGCCATCTCCGTCGCTCTATAGTATAAGTGTGACAGAGACGAACCCTGAACTTCGAATTTCGTGCTGTGATTTCCGTAGATACACGTCGAGCAAACGACATGCAAAAAACAATACAATACAATTTATTGCTTACCAAAATTACACTTAAACAAAAAAAATACATAAACAGAGCTAGACACCACATTGCATTGCATTGGCCCCGTGCAACCGGCTACACCCATCTAACTATGTTCTAAACGCTATAATTGGTGCCACGGTCGGGCCATGCGCCGAATTTAGTCTAACGCCGGCAGCCAATGAGGCCTGCGCACAAGTTAGACGCACACAGATGCGCGTGAGTTCGTGTGCGTGTAGTTTCGGCAATAGGGGCCGCTCGTAAACGAATTCTTTCTTTATTTCAATGTGTTAGTGGGTCGTTAAAGAAGGTAGGAATACACATTACTCGGAAACTTAACTTGGTTTTTTTGTTTTCCTTTGTTTTTAATTGGTCAAGCAGAGCGTTAATTAAGTGACTGTTTGTTAATGTATCAAATACCCGAATTTCGTGAAATGCCTTTGAGAGTGTGTTGCGTAAGACTTGAACATTAGACGCACACACATATAATGTGGTGTAGATTTATTTGTCCAGAATGTGTGCAAATTAGGTATTACTCGGTGAGAAAATAACCTCAATGTAATCGTCGATTTAGGTATTAATGTATATTGCGCATCTTTAAACAAACACTAAATAAGTTGTTGCACTAGAGATTATGATGGATTCAATCGTATCCACGAGTGAGTGGATGTGGTTGTGTGTGTGTATTTGCATTTACTGAATAGGCGTCGACGTTTGCATTATTTATTAGAGGGTTTTTGGTGATAGGTGCGCATTGTTATTCTAATACCGGTCGTTCCCAGAGGGGACTGATTTAGTATGGGACGTGGGACAATGTATGGAAAGCACTAGGTGTTAAGAATTTTCTTTTTTGTTGATTTTGTACAGTCAGTACTTACAGTTGATTGAGTAGTACGTTAAATATCTATTGATATGTATCTGTAAACATTTTACCTTATTGTAAAGGAATACAGTGCAATAGTGTAAATATATCTTTGACCTCGGCAATATTTAAAATTTAACTAATTGATACATACCTACATACAAAATCTTAAAGCAAATATGCTATTAAAGTAACCACAGGCACAGCGTCAATTATTACACTTCCATAGAAACCACTCCCCTTTAAGGGCTGATTTCCGGGATGAAAACCAACCTCCCAGTCTCAATCTCCTTACCAAATTAGGTTCAGCGGTTTCAGCGTGAAGGGTAACAATGAAACATAAGGTTATTCCGTTAAGGTTATACAAAAAATCAGTGTGTCTATCTATAACCCTTGGTTGTTCCACTCGTGCCTAATCACTTAAATATAACTGTTACGCGGGCTATATACAGACTGCTTAGACCAGTCGAGACCAACGGCACGAGAGCAGTCGTCATATTAAATGAGGCTCTAAACAGTCCGTCTATGGCGGGTCTTACTTTCCCATGTATAAAATAAGTACCTATACATATTAATATGGATACCCCGTGCGGTATCGGGTTCGGGATGGAATTTCACCACCCCTTTTCTTCCCGTGGGTGTCGTAAAAGTCGACTAAAAGAACAGGGTTGAAAAGTGTTATGAGCGATGGGCTAGCACCCTTAGACTGCTATATCACATTTTGTCGATCTTTTATAATCATATTTATGCTATGTAACATAAGTTACATGTTCCTACCCTTTTGGGAATAAAGGCGTGAATCTATGCGTGACATTGCAATGATGTAATATAAAAAAGACGGATAGCTTATACGCGCTCCAAAAGTGGCACACTAAAAGTAAGTAATTGCACCAACTTGCCTCAGTTTCGCGTCGTCAATGGGAACATATCATATGCTGTCAGATTTGGTGGCCACTTTTAAACACGGATTTTCGTGCAGACAACGTATTTTATTTTATGTGTATGTGTAAATATCTATTAATACAGATAGAGATACTGCTCACAACAGTAACTGATGGGCTTTAGATTAAAAGTTCAATATCCATATTTTTTTAACTGCCATACCTCGATAGACAATTAAAAATACCGGTTATTACCGAAGCATTGTTTGTGACCGGGGGAGAGAGCAATTTGCTGAAAGCAGACGGCCCGCGGGAACGGTTCCATTTATTGGGTAAATAGCAATCGGAGACACCTGGTTTGGGTAAGAAATTAAATTTACCCTTTTTTGTAACGTGTAATAATGAATCCAGAAAGATGCGGAGATATTACAAGCGTTTGAGGCGAATGGAGAAAATCAGCTGGAGAGAGAGGGTAACCAATGAAGAAGTGCCGAATAGAGTGAGACAAACCAGGCAGTTAATGAGAAATTTAGTAAAGAAAAGAGGGAAGATGATAAGGCATCTCATACGACATGACAAGTTCATACTCAATATAATTGAAGGAAAGAGAGAGGGGAAGCGAGGAAGAGGAAGACCGAGAATAAACTACATAGAGCAGCACAAAAGAGTTGATGTTAGGTCGTATCGAGATGTCAAAGAGGTTGCCTGGGATCGGAGTAGATGGAGGGCCTACTTTAAGCTACACCGACAAGAGCTTAGCTCTTAAATAAGCAGAGGAAGAAGAAGAAAAAATATAAATGAACGAATATTTCACCGTTAGTAACCTGAACTGACCACCTGCCAAAATTAGACACACAAAAATCGTTTTCAGAAATTATATTTAACATCTACTTCAATTGAAAAAAGCTTTTTTATGTGCTAAAAGGTTTAATAGCACAGTCATGTAAATGAAAATGTATCACTATAAACTTCATGCCATAGATAATGCCGTATGGAATTAGGTCGTCCATTTGTACAATTTTGGAAGAAAGAAAGAAAGAAAAAAACAATATTTACCTATTCAAGATGCCATTTAGACTAAGACATGGAGAGTAAACATTATTGCTGAAAACTATCGCGAAGTCGAGAACAGAAGAAGAAAAAGCGTCAGAGAAAAGGACTCCACTCAGCTTAATGACAAGGTATACCGTGTAGATACCTTGACGCTGATCTTCCGAGGATACCTTACAAGAGAGTGTTCCTATCTGCGGCAAGATTGATAAAGGATACATATTAAATGACGTATAACGATACATAAATATTGTTAAATATACACGTACTTCAGAGAAATCAATATTATTACTTAGGTACTAATCTTTAAAAACGAAACTAAACAGCGGACTAAAGTGGTTAACCCCTAAGCGGTTAATTACAAGCCGATAACTACTTATTTTCAGAGATGAAATAAAATCGTTTGAATGGGTGAATTTTGTACAGAATATCTACTAAAACTTTTACAATAAAGTACAAATAAAAAAAACTGCCTCTTCCAAGTTCTATCTATATACTTAAATGATAAACGTTTAAACATTGATGAACAATGTCAGTCTCCAAAACGAAAAGTCGTATGTGACTATAGAATTCACATAGAGATACGACGTTGTCATAACAAGATTGTGTAGTAAGTATGTTGCACATACGCTCAGCAGACGCTTCTGGAGGTTGCATTTTGTGTGATTAGTGCGGTGCAGTGGGAGGCAAAAGAAATGTACACACGAAATTATTTTCTTTAATTTTAATTGTTACACTGCAGGCCAATTAAAGTGGGGAGTACCTACGCCATATGTTGGGATGAGGTGGAAAAGGGGATTGATTCAACACATATACAACCGCGAAAACGCTTCGAGGATGATCACTACAGGTCAATTAAAATTCACGCTCCTGGTACATTACTACATTCACGCATCTATATCCGCCACAACAGCGCATAAAGGCCGTTAAATAGCAGGTAAGTAGGTACGTGTCAGATATATTTGCACTTGCGTGAAAATATGTCAGGGTCGCAACTCAGTGGAATTTACAGTACTTACTACCTACAAAATTGTGGGGGTAAAATATTATATATTTTCACAGAATCACTAGCTTTTTATCAAATAAGTAGCTACTGATAAAAAAAATAGCTAGTGTTTAAATTCGGCAGAAAACATAACCTATAGGTATTATAGCTAGGCTCTAGCTAAATTTAAGTGTAGTGTGCAAGACAAATAACCTGTACACCTGCATTAATAAATTAACAATGTTAAACCCTTTAAATTGTCCGCCACAACACCCCCGTCCGTAGGTACAGTGGGCGCAATTTTTAAGACTAATTATCGCAGTACGTCAGTGTCGCGCCCGGACGCGGGGCATTTGTCGTCGACTGTACTTGCAGGAGTGCACTTTTCAAATAAATTTGTTGTTGACTTTACTTATACTGCGCTTAAGCTGTTGATTGGTTTTAAATGGGCTTTTGAATGGCCATTAAGTATTGTTGAAGGGAATACATTTTGATTTTGTTAATACTACCTAGCAGATAATGACTAAGGTGATCATAAATTTGCCAGTTTATAGCTGATACTTAGTATAATGGCTGATAAAAGTTTTATTGTAGGATAAAACGTTGCCAAACAGGCTAAGCAGCAGAGTGGCTGTCTTATTTTTCTGTTATAGGTCGACACTTAACTGAGAAGTCTCTCCTCTTGTCGCTATCCCGTCACAGGTGTTGTCTCAGTTAAACAATAGGCCTATAATTGGCTATTGAGCAATGGGCTAAGATAGATAATTGACATATGTCGACGTAATTATAGGTACTTATGGTTAGAACATTTTTAACTACCTATTAGATTAATTTATTTTTAAATATGGTCTTTCACTTTGTAAAGTAGTATCAGATATGTACCAAAATCATAAGCAGAAAATCATTTAGTTAAGTTGTTATTAGATTATAATTATTTAATAATATTATTCCTACTTACTGTAAAAACTGCAAAACATATTTACAAAATACACAATTCAGAAAACCATTACCATCACAATGTGTTTATCGGGCTGAAAATTTAAAGATTAAATCCAAAAAAATATAGAAAACTTGAAAGTTCCTGTTAAGTTCTGTTAAAAATAAATTTATAATATAACATTTCAAAATTCAAAGTTACATTTACGCTAAAAGTGGCATTGGGCACAAGTTTCATGTGCTCTGCCTACCCCTTTTAAGGATAAAGGTGTGTATATATATATAAATTTGAAAATAAGTTTACATGAACCTTTTTTATACAACCCACTGCACACAACAAATATAAATAGTCACCTAATACGCCGTTCACGAACGGCCTCTATTGCCGAAACTACACGCACACGAACTCACGCGCATCCGTGTGCGCCTAACTCGCGCGCAGGCCCGATTGGCTGCTGGCGTTAGACGAAATTCGGCGCATGGCCCGACCGTGGCACCAATTATAGCGTTTAGAAATAGTTAGATGGGTGTTGCCCGGCGTGGGACCAATACAATCTATGTTTTTTTGATAAAGAGCGTTTAGAACATAGTTTTAAGCATGCGTATTGGCTGGTTTGTTGGTGATTAGATTAGAGTCGTAGGCCATCTTGTTTGTAGAGTTTAGAAGATAATGTAGAGTTAGATTAGTTTGTTTTGATGGTAGTTTTTGGTGCATTTTAAAAGCGACAACTTTGTCGTGTAATGTTTGGGTTAAATTGTAACATGTTTTTGTAATAACTTTGTTTGCAGTGATCGATTATAAATATTAGAAAAACATAAATACATTTGTTTCGTTGATCCGGTTTTACATTTAAATGCAACTCTTATCCAATTATAAATTCCATATAAGAGGAGTAGATATACCTTTTAAAAGGTGGATATTTACGGGATAAGTAGTAAGTGTTATATATATCGTCGTCTAGGACCCATAACACAAGCCTTAATGAGCTTACTATGGGACTAGGTCGATTTGTGTAAGATTGTCCCCTAATATTTATTTATTATTATTTATTTATTTAAATACAGTCAAGTGTAAAAATATGGGTACATACAACTTACCTACTCATAAATATGTCTCATAGCTCTTATGTCAGCGGATTAAGGTTTTGGTACATATTTATGAGAAGATGAAATCGATACATATTTTTGCACTTAACTGTACCTAAGTACCTTAGTTTAAGGCTTTTTTCCAGCTACGTTTTACCCAAATCGTCAAGTTAACCAACAAACCTACCTTCATGTCGCTTTTATGGAAACATACCTGATAGTATGTAAATCTGAAGTGTTTTTTTCCATCATCATATCAGTCGAAATTCGTCCACTGCTGGACATAGGCCTCCCCCAACGAACGTCACCCGCATCCAGCGTCTCCCGCGACCTTTACCAGGTCATCAGTCCACCTTGTAGGGGGTCTACCCACGCTATGCCTGCCGGTACGTGGTCGCTACTCGAGGATCCTTCTCCCCCACAACCCATAGGTTCTATGTGCAATGTGTGTAGGTACTTTAGGACAACGCAAATGTCGAGAGAGAAGAATTTAGATCTACCTACCTGGCGTACGTACAAATCGTTCCGCAATCGATCAGCTGGTGGAAACGTAGTCTTACCCGCAATAGCCCTCAAAGCCTTACCTCATCCTATCCTTTTCGGGACGCAACTCAAACACATGCAATTTATCAATTCGGTTAAAAATAGGACAGACGGACAGACGGCAATTTGGTCGGAATGTCGGCAATCAGTGCGTCTGGCGCCCACATTGTCTAATGGGCCGTCCAATACGTCCGTAGCGCTCATTTCATAGTTTAAGCTTGTCACGCTATTATGTAGGTACCTATATCGTTTTTATACAGTCCACTTTGTTTTATGATGTATTCCCAGAAGTATCCGTCGATGACATTCCTGACAGATCTATTTTTAAGTTATTTTATGGAGCAACCCAACAAACCCTCCATTGATTTAAGGATTCGTAAAGGTGCGTCTACGCTAGGCAAGCCGAGCACGAGCCGAGCACAAGCGGAGCCGTTCTGTTCACGGCGTGTCTGTGCTCGGCCGGCCTAGCACTACCAGCGCCCTGGGTGAGATTTCTAGGGTCCCCCCTAACTCAATGAGCGAGAGGACATAAGGGGCTCCATGTCCGGCGCCCTGGGTGGTCGCCCAACCGCGCCCTACCCTAATGCAGCTACTGCGTAGACGCAGCTCTATATTGATAGCTTAAAACGAACACTTCCTCGGTCTCAACACAACACATCCTCGGGAGCTCTGGCGACCTAACTCACCACCAGCAACACAACACCACAGCCACAGAGCAAGTAGTGGTGTTATTAAGGCTGCGGCCTTGTGTAAGGTAAGGAGGTACATCCCCCCTTTTGGGCTGCTCTAAATATGACCGAGCTGATATACAGCTGTGCCCAATCTAATCGCCAATCCAATCTAATCCAATCCATACTATCCATACTACTAATATTGTAGATGCGAAAGTGGGTCTGTCTTTCTGTCCCTCTGTCTGTTACCTCTTCACGCTTAAACAGCTGAACCAATTGAGATGAAATTTGGTATGGAGATATTGAATACTGATAATAATTGATATATGTTACCGTCACTGTCTTTCTTCACTTGGTTCATGTGTCGTTGCTGCCTACCATGCCTTCACCGAATGGACCCAGCGGAAGACCAGCGCTGGCTGCAAAGCTAGCAACATGCTGAGCTGGGTCCATTTCGTGAAAACTTAGTGTGTTATTGTATTT
This sequence comes from Epinotia ramella, assembly GCA_947578815.1. Classification (NCBI taxonomy): domain Eukaryota; kingdom Metazoa; phylum Arthropoda; class Insecta; order Lepidoptera; family Tortricidae; genus Epinotia; species Epinotia ramella. The sequence goes on from OX388221.1 coordinate 4,823,417, forward strand.
TTATTTGTTCTGTTTATTTTTGTTTGTCACAAATAAATGGTTGAATTTTAATTTGGGTCAAATGGGGGGTGAGAGTCTGTATGAACCTGCGATACAAACCACGTGGGGTCGCGGGAAGAAGCTAGTGCTCAATAAATGACGTAGTTATATTAATCTCCACACCGAGTAAGGCGCTGTACGTGTCGCGCCTGCATCACACTGCCACCGCTGAAGAAGTGACGCAGTATGTTCGCCAGAAATCCGGCTACTCGCTGAGGGTGTTCCAGTTGCATTCGCGCCACTACGTGCACTTCAGCTCGTTTGTAGTGCGCGTGCCGCGGCCGCTCCAGGAGACCATCGCGTGTGCTGATTTCTGGCCGAAAGGTGTCGTGTTTCGTCGGTTCCGAGGCAACCTACCAAATCCAACACCCGAGATGTCGGAACAACGGGGCCACGCCGTTTCGCCATCAAAATAAATATTGTTCAGTTCATGACGCATTGGTGTAAACTGTAATGTTATGTTACCTGTTTTTCAATAAATAAATAAATAAATAAATAAAAAAATAATTTTGGGGAGAAAATGGTCAACATCCCCGCGCTCTTAATCTAACTTTTTGAAAATCTGACCTTCCGATTGGGAATCAGATTCCCTTCGGGAGCGCAGGTTCAGATCCTACCGGCTGCGCCAGTTGTTAAGTATGTATAATTGTAAATAAGGCGGTTTATTACCGACCGACGACCTCTGTAGCCTAGTTGGTAGTGGCCCTGCCTACAAAGCTGGAGGTCCCGGGTTCGAATCCCGGTAAGAGCATTTATTTGAGTGATAGGTAAGCACGAATATTTATTCCTGAGTCATTCGTGTTATCTATGTTTTTAATTATTTATTTATCTAAGTATTTTTGAGGACAAAAAAAAAAACATTTATCTAAGTATGTACCTATATCGTCGTCTAGTACCCATAGTACAAGCTTTGATTAGTTTGGGACTAGTTCGATTTGGGTAAGATTGTCCCCAAATATTTTTATTATATTACATACATATATTAATAACGACTAAATCCATGGTCAAGCCCGAGCGGCATACCCTCTTCTTTAATCTCATAACTTTTATCTACCTACATAGTATGAGAATTCTTAATACACTATGCACAAGGTTTCCCTTTTAAGGGGGGGTGTATTGGAAAATGATCGCGTGCTTTGAAACGCCGTTCTGACTAGATTAGGAAACAATAAGGTCTTATTTGAGATATATGATCCTTGCCATAATTGCTTAAAATTTCCTCTAAGTATAGTAAAAAAAAAACAAAGTTGGTTCTTTATTTTCCTTTTTTACTCGGCCTTCTCAAACTAATACCATAGTATTGTATCTCATCTAAAATCTCACTTAATGTAATATAAATAAAACTTCATTTAGTATTTATCGAAAGTCCAAGAAAGCCATTCCCGAAGAGCGTTGCATCTCTTTTTCTCGGGCGCGGAAGGCATACATGAGTCTCTGTCAAGGGGGCGTGGTCGACTCGAATCAAGGCATCCCCTTAATTTTGGGAGTCGCGTAAGTAGGGTCCGTTCTGCCCTCGATTTTGAAGCAAGTATCGAATCAGGTAGTTACGGCATGAGGCAATTACGGCTCAATAGTAATGAGCGCGCCGCGTCGCGTCGTCGTATGGCTTCTGAGCTAAGTCAATTTATTTCGAGCTTCCGAACTCGAGTAGCTTCACTGTGAACCCGCTTCATTTATTTATATCACACCCTTCAATGTTTTTACCATAATTATAAGGCGTGCCATAATTATGTGACGGCCCCATCGCCCACCAGATTTCTGGTGCAATCAGTCAACGTAAGGCAGCTTGTGGCGGGCTGTTAGGGAGTAGCGACCCTACGTACCTGAGTGCTCCTGGGGGTGTCCTGTGGTCAGGCTGAGCCGACCGGGTGGATGGTTGGACAGGCCCCCCGCCTCTGGCTTGCCTTTACTGGCCGTCCAGAGTGGAGTCGCAAGAGCTGTTGCTCGAGGGTAGATGTGGACACCTAAGTGGCGAATTGGCTATATGTTTAAAGTCCAGTGCGACCTCTCTACCCCCCAGCTCTCTGACCGGTGTTGCCCTCAGGCCATTTTTTAATGTCGCTCTTAATAGGGGCCCATCTAGCAATTGGCGAGTCACCGTCTGCCAGAGATACAAAGTGAGACAGTTTTATTAGGCAGGCGTCCGATGTTTCATCCAATAGCCCAGCCACTATATAGTCCATCATTTTAACCCAATAACCCTTTTCATTTAGATTCCCTCATCCATCAATAGGCCATACACCCCAGCGGGTGGACACGGGCAGGGACAGCATCCGCTCAGTGTACTCCTTGCATTTCATTAAATTGACAAAAGGGGCTCTACTTGTACTTTGTAGGTACCTAGGTACCTACAAAGTACAAGTAGAGGCCCTTTTGTCAATTCAGTCAAGTCCTCCACGCATGCCTCCCAAAGGCCCGGGACATCATTGTCCCGTGAGCGGGAAAGACATACATAATAATAATAAATCAGCCTATATACGTTTGGGACTTCACACACACCTTCGAATTTCTTCGCACGGTGTCTTTCCTTCACCATAGTCCATAATTACCTAATCAAAAATATAAGTAGTTCATTAACAACGTATCTGCCGAAAGACGTATACTGCTGGAGGCCTACCCCAAAGAGTGCCACAATGACCGGTCCTGCCTGCGCCAACCGTATCCAGCGGACTCCCGCGACGTTATACTTAAAAGCAATGATGTAATATAAAAAAGAGGTAGATACGTTGTCTATATGAAATTCCGTGTTTAAAAATGGCCACCAAATCTGACAGCTGAGATTCCATGAGGTCCATTGACGACGCGACATTGAGGCAAAGGTCATACAATTGACTGAGTTTTAGTGTTCCACATTTGGAGTGCTTATAACCTATCTACCTCTTTTTTATATTACATAAACGCTTAAAAGCGTATCTTTAATAAACGAAAGGGCATTGGGCGACCTTGCATGAAAAACAAATGTTTTTTTTTGCAGCGGTTAAAGATGTTTTCTTAATCGTTTTAGACGAACTCTTAATACGCACAGATATATCAAATTAAATGCGATTAATAATATCGGAGCCGAGATATTTAAGTTTTGAACCGACTTCAAAAAAAAGGAGGTTCTCAATTCGATTCTTTTGTTTTTTTTTTTTCATTGTTTGTTAATGCAGAACTCCGTCATTGATGAGCCGATTCGAAAAGAAAAAAAAATGTTTGTAGTATATGCTTCCAGGTGGAACCCATTTTTTCAAAAATTCAGTTGGATGATGGGATCTATGAGGAATTGAGGGGACTCCCCAATTATATTAGGCAAGCGTGTAGTGATTTTGGTATTTTCTATTATAACTCGTGTATTTACACCCGGAAATCGTAAATTTGGTGGAGTGGAATTGATGATGAAGACCACAGATGACTTATGGAATTCCTCAATTATGTACTTAAAAGTACGAAAGTATATCACAGAATCTGATAAGATTCCGTTGAAATAGGAACTAATAAAGTGCCAAAGGTGATCAAAAAAAACGCCTAAGCGCCTTCATCCGAATAGACGTGTGTTCGTTTACTTCGCAGTTTTAAATGTGTTAAAATGTGATATATCAGATATTTTTGTTTATAACTATTGACAATGAACAGAACAGACCCGGAGTGAATGATAAGAGGCGTTAAATATATTCATTATTTACGGAACTGTAAGTTTTTTCAACATAAACAATATCATATCAACTGCTAACGGCTAGTAAGGATTAAATTCGCTGTCACTGTTTTGAAACTTGTGAAGTCACTGACCAATCAACGCTCACGCTGCAACCCACACAACGATAAGACAGAGGTGTTTTTTCGCAGCCGCATATGACAAGCATGTTTATTGTTTGCTAGTTCGCTAATCTCAACCTGTCAGATAGCGGTCCGTATTGTACGTTGGCGATCAACGGTCCGAATTGGACTCCGAAGTGTATACATTAAAATAATACGATAAAAGGTCAAGGAAAATGAATTGTTTGGCGTGCAAATTACCAGTAAATGACCTAGAAATGTTGAAATGTGTGTTATGCAATGGCACATATGACTACCACTGTCTCGGTATGACAAGTTCATATTACAATGGAAAAATTGAAGAACTTAAGCACTTATGGCGCTGCCCATCGTGCTTAAATGTTACTAACAGGCGCAGAAACGACAATACACCAGTTCGCAACCAGCATGAGGTTTCCACAGTTATAAACAATACCAATATGTCAATTGATGATCTATTATCCCACGAAGAATCCCTGAGCTTATTAGGACACACGCAAACTAGCGCTACGAACGAAAAAAACCTTAAATCACCGAACATTACCTTAGCGGATATTAGTACTTTATTAGATCAGAAACTGTTGCAAAACAATATCACTATTATAAACAACATTAAATGCTTAATTTCGACTGAAATTAATACTGCGATAGAACGACTTCGTCAAGATTTTGTATATAAAAATAACGAAATAATATTGCAACAAGAAGTATTCAACAATGAACTACAAAGAACAAACGTGAAAATAAGAGATTTGGAGAAGGAGAACGAAACAATTAAGTCACAACTACGAGATATACAAACAATTCTGACAAATAAACAAAATATGAACGAACGCGGTGAGGAATCACAGAAGAAATTTATTCTTTATGGCTTGGACGAATTCTACGGAGAATCGGAATCAGATAGTATTCATCGAATTGACTGCATGTTCAGAGATATTTTAAATATTAATATAAATGGATTTATTGAGACTGCTAAGAGAATTGGCAGAAAAGGAAACCGTCGACCCTTGATTATAGAACTAATTAGTAAACGGATGAAAACCTACGTTCTGGATAATGCGTTTTGCTTCAGAAATAGTGGGTATGCGGTGTCCGAAGTTTTAGATACCGAGGCTCTTAAAAAGAGGAACACACTTCGAGAACATTTTTTTAAAGCACGCAGGGATGGCAAACACGCTGTCATCAGAAACAATCGCCTATTTGTAAATGGAGCAGAATTCATTCCAAAACTAGACAACGAGAACCATCTTAGTCACGGGAAAGCCTTAACAGATACGCAAGTAATTTTAACCCAAGATAACACTGAAGCAAACACCGTGGGAGTCGACAAAAGTAATGAACGCTCGGATCTTTTTCGTGTATAAAGAATTATTTTTATTGCACCAGAATGTTAATGGTCTAGTTAATAAAGCTGACTTGTTAAGTATACATATTCAGGAACTGTTAGAATTAAATAAGCCTATTGATGTTCTGTGCATCACTGAACATAATATGAAAGTAGCCGATGAAATTCAGTTGGCTATTCCTAATTTTAGATTAGCGGCATGTTTTTCGCGAGATAATCGAAACGGCGGTTCATGCATCCTCGTAAAAAACCGACATAAATACGTGGTTTTAGATGACATTATTAACTGCTCAATCTCAAATGCGGTTGAATGTTCTGCGATAGAGTTAATTGAACATGAAATTGTAGTCATTTGTATTTATAGGACACCAAAATACGATACGAGAGCCATTACACTATTTCTAAACAAACTCGAATCTATTTTGTACAAAGTTTGTATTCAAAATCGTAAACAGGTTATTATTTGCGGTGATTTTAATATCGATATAGAAAAAAATAGGAATATTAGAACCAACACGTCTTAGTTCCAATACATGCATTGACAATATAATTCATAACATAAGAGGAAGCACCGCTGAAGTAATTGATCTAGCAGTTTCCGATCACACAGCTCAGGTAATTAAATTTCCAGTTAAGAAAACTAGTGTTTTGCCACTTTGGTATATGACAAAAAGGGATTTTAGTGCAGATAATATGTCGAAATTTACGGAATGCCTTCAAAGCATAACTTTTAGTGACGTTTTCCAGACTAATGATCCGAATGAAGCATTCAACAATTTCTTTGAGGTGTTTAATCTATTCTATAACCTATGTTTCCCGACAATGAAGATAAAATTAACATCCATAAATAAACCAAAGTGGATAACGAATGGAATAAGAACGTGTTGTAAACGAAAACGGGAGCTACTCTGGAAATATAGATTACAACCTAATTCTAGTAATAAAAATCAGCTAAAAACCTACACAAGGCGTCTCAAAAAAGTTATTACACTTACACAAAGAGCACAAAATGATTTCTATATCAAAAACTCGTCAAATAAATCAAAAGCGACATGGAACATTATTAAGAATCCTAAGACGAAACATCCAAAGGAAAATATCCTGCAAATAAAAGCTAATGGTAAAATAATTACAAAACCCTTAGACATTGCTCAGACATTTAACAACTATTTTATTGACCTCATAAATACAGACATTAATAAATCTAATCACAAACTTACTATTAAGAATGACAAAACTCAGTATCATAATTTAATAAAAAACTCACCCAATTCGATCTTTGTGAGACCGACGAATTTAAGTGATATTAGGCTGATAATAACTTCACTAAAGAACACAAACAGTACCGTAAAATGCTGCAACTTTGCCTGGATTTTGACGTTTTTTTCTTATATCTGTGAACCTATTTTCCATTATGAGTTTAATGAGTATTAGTCGGAAAACATACCCTATGTCTTGCCAGATAAGACTCAAATCTCATTACCTAATCATACTGTATTTCCGATTTACAAGCAATCAAAGTGGCAGGCAAAGTTGTAGACCTAAGACGTAACTTTGCCTAGGCGGATATCTCAATAAATAATGTGTTGCTATTTGTATTAATATTTACTCGTGTGCATGAGACATTGGGCTTGTCCCTGGCTGTCAAATTATTGCCATAAGCTTAATACTTTTTTTTTCACAGGCAATAGGTAAAGTTGTAGCAGGTTCCACAAACTTTCTATACAAAAATATTGTTAACTGTAGGGTTGTGCCAAAAAAAGATCAGTATTTAAATAAAATATTTTTATTTTTAGTTACAAAATAATCAACAAACAATAATACCCATTTTTTCCTTATTTTTTTTAAACGGAATAACGCCTAAATAATTGATAATCGTTCATAAATTTGCGCCAAATTCATTTTTAGGGTGACACTGTAAGATGTCACGTGACCTGATCGAAAAACTGTTACAATGTTATTGAGTTTTCACTTCTGCCGGCACTCCCGGAGTGCAACCCGGTCTTTTATTTATTTATTATAAGTACATTGCAAGTACACTTTTTTGCTAATTCACAATGCATTATTATAGTGTAAAGTTCTATTTCATTGTAAAGTTCTAATCACCCATCACCTTTAAACTCCAACTGTAGGTAATCGACCTGACAACCCATTTGATAAGAAAGATAACTGCAAGACAAATCAAACGAGCCTAAACACAGTGGGTTTATTATGTGTTGTTTAGAAGTTTCTATCTTCGGTCTCCATTATCAGACCATCTCGATGGTACCATAAACATTGCACTGTCACCCAAGTTACATAAGTACGTTAAACACCTCAATTGGTCGCTAATAAGTGGTTGAAAAATTTATGCAAGTCTTGAACTAAAAGACAAACATACAACATAATTATAATACAATAGATATACAATTTGCAAGTAATTACAATAAAAATAACTTAAGTACCATTAAGTTTTTTTTGTTAACGTTAGTTTATTACTGCATTGTCAGCAGATCTACCCACACTGAAAGTTGGTGAAAATCGACTTGCAAGATTTGACTTAAACCAACAATCATTGCAAGTTAATAAAAAGCTTGTAATAAATAAACTCATTTAAGCAGGCTTATTTTTACTATTTTCTGTACATTTATAAAACCCAGCTAGTGACAGCCCTAGACCCAGGCAAAATTGTGTCATTCAAGTTTCCAAAACACTGCCCAATATTGCCTAGTACGTAATTATGCTGAAATCATGTCCTTTTCTTGAAAATATTAAACTTACGGAAAATAGACAGTCTTTACTTACCCTGGGACGTTACCACTTCTAAAAAAACACCTTTTTTGTAGATAAAAGTTCAAAAGTTGCGAGACACTAAAAAAATGCTGCCACTCACTCCGACTTATGATGCGTAACTGGCGGAGCAACAATGGAGTTACCATTGTAAAAAATTAAATATGTGTTGCCAGAATAATGAAAATTCCTACCAAATGGTAAAAAACAAGAAAAAACTAAGCAAATTCGAGAGGTCATAATTGAAACGAAATAGGCAAAATTGAGTTTAAATGGCAAAGTTGCAGCATTTTACGGTACGGGATATGATGATATAGCAACAAAAGTGATCAAGCAAACTTGTAATATTATAATGGAGCCGCTTTGCCACATTGTAAATCTCTGTATAGAGTACGGTATATTTCCAGAGAAGTTAAAAATAGCTATCGTTAAGCCCATTCATAAAAAAGGGGATAAAGACAACCTTAACAATTACCGCCCTGTTGCATTGCTTTCTAATTTTTCTAAAATCATTGAGAAGGTAATATACAATAACCTCAATCAGTATTTCGAAACAAAAAACCTATTTGCAAATGAACAAAAAGGCTTTAGGAAAAACAGATCCATAAACATGGCGATTTTTGATTTACTGAAAACAGTGATGATAAAAGTAGATAGTAGGATACCTGTAACTGCGCTTTATATGGACATGACGAAGGCATTTGATTTCGTAGATCACAGAGTATTATTAGACAAGTTGTTTAAATATGGAATACGTGGAAATGTACATTCCTTAATCCAGTCGTACTTAAGTGACCGTAAACAAATAACACAAATCAGTAGATTATGCGTTAAATCCAAAACTGAAATGACATATTCATCGGAATTTAGAGACATCAAATATGGAGTTCCGCAGGGTAGCATACTAGGCCCTCTGCTATTTATAATTTATGTGAACGACCTGCCTAAGGCTATTGACTTTCCGATGGTACTCTTTGCGGATGACAGCACAATTATTTTTTCAGCAGATAATGCTAATGTAGATTTAAATACTTATCAAAATGACATAAATAGGACTTTAGAAATGGTAATAGAATGGCTCAATAACAATAACTTGAAAATTAATCTTGACAAAACCAAGATAATGAACTTTAAACAACGGACTAACAAAATATCCAACTTGACTGTAGCTTATAATGACCATGTAATAGAGGAAACAAATGTAACTAAATTTTTAGGTTTAAGTGTAGACAATAAGCTGACATGGGAAAACCAAATAGAAACAATTTGTAAAAAACTTAACCAATATTCTTATGCTTTGTATAATTTAAGAAAAGTAGTAAGTCAATCAGCGGTTCTTGTAGCATATCATGCATACGTAACTTCGACTTTACGATATGGAATTATGTTTTGGGGTAATTGCACTGACCGTGAGATAGTTTTCAGAAGTCAGAAAAAATGTATTCGTGCCATATGTGGTATCCCGCCAATGGAATCATGTAAGCCACATTTTATAAGACTAAGTATATTGACTCTGCCATGCTTATATATCTACGAAATTGCTTGTTATGTTAAATTTAATCAAAAACAGTTCCCTAGTTTTAACAGTTCGCGTCAACGGGGTAAGATCTGCAATACCTTTTCATGTAAAACAGCCATGCTCTCAAAAAGTGTTCTTGGGATGGCATCAACAATCTTCAATAAGTTGCCAAGAAACATTTTACATGCTGAAGATCTGATGGTGTTCAAAAAGAAATTGTTTGCTTTTCTAGTGGAAAAGGCATATTACTCAATTGACGAATACAGAAAAGATGATAGTTAAATTCGCACTAATTGTGTTATAAATAAAAAAATTATGTATTAGGAAAAGCATGATGCATGAAAACTGTGCTATCATATTAATTTAAGCCTATTCATTCTATATTTTGTTACACCTTCGGGTAAGACATAGTGATACCAAGCTGCATTTTATAACATCTACATAACCTATGTTTAGCAAATAAATACTTTGACTTTGACTTTGACTTTGACTTTGATGATGATATTGGGGAATCGACGGAAGTCCTCAAATATTATCGGCCCACATACAGCGATTCAGTTTTTTTTTTCAACAATCAACGCATTTGCTCTCGGAAATCAGTTCATGTGGTAAATTGGAAAATAAATGTGGAATTGTTCTCGTGGCTTGGTGGAGTACTAAATTGAAGTCAGTTAAAACTTTGTTTTTGATAGTATTTTATGCAACCGTTATACAGTGTTTTTTTTAAATGGGACAGTATGGGGAAATCCGAATCTAAAGGAGATAGAGGAAAAGTGTCCAAGGAGACATTAGGTGTTTTTTTATGTAAACAAATTTGGCTCATTAAAATTTTTGGTCAAGCGTGAGTTGTTCTTAAAAAATTATAAAGTTGGTCAATTTTTTTTTTGACGCGGGTCGGCTCTGTTTCATGTAAGGATTATTTCATTGTATGGAAAGAAAAAAATCTGAACAGCAGAAGTTGGTCAAATTTAATGAAAACTAATCTTCATACAATTGCAGTATTCACCTTTTAATATTGTTACAAGTGCCTAGGCGTGTAAAAAAATATTTAAAATTATTCCATTTTTAAATTTCGATAATCGATAAGAGCTCCAGATGATTCAAGAGAAGAACATTTTTTTAAGGAACTTTGGTAAGATAATCTACCAACAAGATGGTGCACCAGCCCACAACAGTAGGGCAAGTAAACTGTGTTTGGACGAGCAGTTTCCAAACCGTTGGATGGGTACGAGTACATATGGGCCGATAAAGTGGCCCCCACGATCGCCCGACTTAACGCCATTAGATTTTTTCTTATGGGGTTACCTTAAGGGTCGAATTTATGAATCCCGATACAACTCCGTACAAGAATTAAAAGATGCTGTTTACAACACTTTAAACACAATTCACCATAAGTCTCTGTTAAATGCAACTAGAAGTGTCTTGAAGCGTGCTCGTACCTGCATAAGACAAGACGGCGGCCACATCGAACATTTACTCAAGTAATAAACCAACTGTATGAAGATTAGTTTCATTAAATTTGACCAACTTCTGCTGTTCAGATTTTTTTCTTTCCATACAATGAAATAATCCTTACATGAAACAGAGCCGATCCGCGTCAAAAAAAAAATTGACCTACTTTATAATTTTTTAAGAACAACTCAAGCTTGACCAAAAATTTTAACGAGCCAAATTTGTTTACATCAAAAAACACCTAATGTCTCCTTGGACACTTTTCCTCTATCTCCTTTAGATTCGGATTTCCCCATACTGTCCCATTAAAAAAAAACACTCTGTATAATGTATGCTTTTTCAGTCGAGTACCACGTAATACGAAATTAAGGTACGAGACTTAAACAGCGAATTATATAACTATTGTATACAATACTTTTTCTACGAGTCAACTGAACTAATTAAACAAACTTGGTATCTACTGAAAACGAAGTGCAACCAACGACTCTTTCTTTTTTGTGCGTTGATGTCTATTACCGTTTGACTTTCTCATGACGGCGTCCTATTGGTCAAATACATTATAGTTCAATAAAGGCGCCACGTGATTGGTCCATTTCATTTTAGTTGTCTCAACAGTTATGAAATGTTGAGTTGGGAGCTCCATAGTAAAAAGTAGGTGATTTAAGTTTGGTGTACGAAGTCTTAATTCAAACCTTAAGGTCGACGAGTATAAAAAGTAAATTATGTAACTTTTCAATATGACCTGAAATATATATTGCAAATATCTTGGCTCCGATGCATTTTAGAGAATAACATTTCTAACAAAATATGTTTATTTTGAATAGATCTATCAGAATCTACAACGTTTACGAGTGGCCGCTCATCTAAAAAAAATACAACACTTACCCAATACCCTCTGGATACAGCCTCATCTGTTGAGATCAGACGAAAGTTAATATTGTGATTCGTTCTTTCCTTACTTCATAACTGCTCAATCCTAGTCCTAGCTTCATAACTGAATGTACCTACCTATTAAAATTATTAGATATTGTGGTAACATGTAGCACACAATATTACCCCGCGGCTCTGTCTGGGTTCTTAGTAAAACGCAGAACCCACGCAGGCCTCTATACAGGGTGTTAACGGGGTCATGATCCGGAATGACAAAACGCGAATAAGATGATCATACTGAACAACCTTTCCCATGGGACCAACGACGAAATCGCAAAAAAAAAGAGCCAATTAAGAGTTAACTGTGAGTTAACTGCGATTTAATTGAGAGTTAATGTATGGAATACCTGGTTTTTTTTTGCGATTTCGTGGTTGGTCCCATGGGAAAGGTTGTTCAGTATGATCATCTTATTCGCTTTTTGTCATTCCGGATCATGACCCCGTTAACACCCTGTATATAGGCACTCTTTTACTGCCAGAAACCTGCCTATTAGTGGACGCTCTGTTCGTAGGTACCTACGTTCCTCTAATTAGAGGGAAACCATAGGATCGGCTACAATCGTAGCGCTACGAAATTGTTGGAATACGGGTGTAGACTCGATATGTATTATTACTCCAAAAGAAGGAAGGCAAAAAAATATGCCTAGTGCCGAAAATCCCATTCAAATGTCTCAATAAATTACGAAGCTACAACCGTTTTAATGTTGCTTGTTAGAGAGAGAAAACGCTAGCAGATCTTGACGCACGATCTTCGAGCGTCATAGTTAAATGACAATCGTTTCATATGAAGGTGCATTTGCTGAAAAAGGACAGAACTTACCCCCTCTTAAAACTTGACACTTATAGCTTTGTGATTATTTGACCTCTTGCGTTGTTTTTTTTTCTCCATTTCACTACATTCTTAATCCTGCTTCAAGAAAATACATAATTCTATTGATTATTTTATTTAGTGTCTACACCCCTACTGAATGTGTTTACATATAAATTGTGTCCGGAATCGAACCTTACCGACTCAGTCCACTAACCGCTGCGCGCGCCGCCATGTTTAGCAGTATTTTGTGCTTCGACAAATCTTATTAGTCGGCGAACCGGCAGTAAAGTTGCGTAACACAGCGCGCGCTAACACATGACGAGCATGCTTACGCCTTTACACGAAATGGGGTAGGCTGTGCGAAGAAATGATTATTAACCACATAATAATAATTAACAATAAGTACCTATAACGAGCATGTTCACGCCTTGATACGGAATAGGCATGATGCCTCACGTTCAAATTGATAACGTAGAGATGCTAAATGGATAGTAAACCATCAAATTATCGTAATAAAGTATGAATTATAAAATGTAATTAAAATTATAAAAAGATATGAACCTTGAAAGTTTAGAAAAATGATGCATTTTTTTTTATTGTCCAAGAGTAAATTTAAAGCTGCCAATAGAATCCTTACGCTTTTATAGAAACAAATTTGTACAAGTGACGTCATACGAGGGTACGGCATCAGTATGAAGCGTTTTCCGCTGCCACCAGTGACGTCAATCTTTGTCTCAAATTTTTGGGTATTTATGTTCTTTAATTGTAGTTGCTCCCATACAAACATTTGTTCCTCTCCAAAAACTGGTTCGAATGGCATCGTAAAAAAATCTTAGTCCGCATCCCTATTGGGTAGGCAGAGCGGAAGGTTACTTGATTTTTTGATAGCAACTAATACCTACTAGTGGCTGTGTGAGCTGTAATACTCGCGAGCGCCATTTTTTTTTGGAAAATGACTAAAATAATCTATACACGATGATTATTAATTTGTGATCAGGAGTAAATTTTTCTAATTCTGTAATTGATACCAAACACGATTAACTCGAAGTTACCTAAAACAAACGTTCTTTTTTTTCTGAATAAAACTGAATAAGGAATCACTTTATAATTCAAAATCATTGTCACCCTAACGGTAGTTTGCGAAAATTTGACGTATGTGTGTTTGACGTATCTACTTAACTTCAAGAAATGTAGAATGAAACCAGATATTCAGTGGATATTATTATTATTCATTCATTTCAGATAACTAAGGATCCATCATGTGTTAGTAGTAAGTACATGTCTCAAAAAAAAAAAAAAAAAAATATGTTAGTTGTAGTAATAAGCTAGAGTAAATTAAATTAAGTTACATAAAAAATGACAGGAACTTTAAAAATAACAATACCCAAATTAAATTAAATATTAGTATTAATATTATCATTAAATTTAATTAACTAAACAGTGATTTAATTGCATGAGACCGCATCCATTGAAATCCGTTTTGGCTGTTTATCAATATTTTTCTACTCCTGATCAAGGATTAAAAATCATCGTTATAATGAACGAACCTGCTCGCCAAATTTCACGAGAGGCGGTTGATAAATACGACTTGTAGCTAGCAGACACCGGACGCCGACAGACAAACGATTTTCGGCCCAAGCTGAAGCATAAAATGGTATAACAATAACACACACTTCGCAATTCGCACCTCGCAATAAGTTAGTGTTGAATGTGTAGTTTCTTTTCTGTTTTTTTTCTTTTGGCCGTGACCTAATTTCGCTTTTCGTGTAAAGTCATATATATTATGTCATGTGTCACTGTCACTTAGCTTAAGATAATCCTAGATAGTTTAATTTTTTTTTTTTTTATGTTCGAGCGACCCTGATTCGCGTGTTTTTAAGCCATGAGGCGTTTTTCTTGGTTGTATATTATTTAGGTATGCTTTGTTTTTTGCTTGTGTAATTTTGTAGTTTAAATTTGGTTCCTTTTATCTTTTTATCCTCTGTATTTCTAGTGATTTTATATTATGTATGTGTACGTTTCGTCACTGTGCCGTGGCATCACCAAATGGTCGCAACGGAAGACCAGCGCTGGCTCCGCCAGCATTACGCTGAGTCGCGACCATTTCGTGGCAAATTACGCAACTGTATGTTAATGTATGTAAATTGCCTTGTGTTTGTCACGAATAAATGTATCTATCTTTCTTTCTTCTTTCTAGAACTTCATTCGCTTCGCTCGTTCGCTCGACTACCTAACTACACAATGACCAAAACCTTTTTGAGATAATAAACGAGAGAATAGATCCCTTATCACGCGATAAGTGACAAGATAGAGCGTCCATCTTGTTCAATCGAACGGTGTCAGTCAGTGAAGGACGCTCTATCCTGTCACTTATCATGTGATAAGGCCGACCATGATACGGGATCAGGCCTGCCATTGGTTCGTGGTTCGTGACAATCGGGCCATGTCATAGTACGAAATTTGACATATGTGTATGTCCACCTTAACTATCTATACCTAACAATATTTTGCTGTCAAAAACTAGCGAGCGCTGTTCTCTCGTAGCCATTTTCCCTACAAAGCGGAAAAATCATGCCATCGTCTATAACCAGAGATCGGAAAAATTTGCGACATTGTTTGCAATTATGTGGACATGACTCCAAAATCAATCAAAATATTATTCAGTTAATTAATTTTTTACTTGACATATAATTTGATTACTAGTCAATAAATACAAAAGTTTGTTAAAGTATAGGTTTATTAAAAAAATATATAAGTATTTTTTTCAATTTTTTTTCTAGTGTAAGTAATCGTGTCAGTTTAAAATCGTTATTTATTTATTGTATATAAATATTTACGGAAACGATACCCATTTTAAATACGAACCTTTTGCTAATAATTATTTATGTAATTCATCGTCGTCGTAACGTCATTTTTTTTTAAGTTATTATAGTATATACGTGCTTATAAGCACTTTATAAATAAACTATTATCTTTAATAATTCAAATTATCTTTCAATGAATAATTAATTAACATTTTGATTAATTTTGGAGTCATGTCCACATAATTGCAAACAATGTCGCAAATTTTTCCGATCTCTGTCTATAACACATAGCACTAAGAAATGGTCGGGAATTAACGCGTTCAGCACTACGAAATTACGAATGAGTAGCTTTCGGCAATACACTACAGGCATCGTCCATTTTGACTAAAGTAACCAAAATGGTCGCCAAGTCACAAGCTCTTTCCATAACAAGTCGAATCTCTAGTTTTCTAAACAGAACAGCGATATGATGCAGTGCTCTCGATACTCATTTATATGTAACGTCGTCCAAGCGGCACATGGGGATAGAATGCTGGAAAAGACAACATTAGCAGATAGAATCCCTAAAGTGTCGCGTTCGCAAGCTTATGTTTGTGTTTAGGTATCTGAGAAACGTTGCATATCCTGAGCTATTAAAAGCAGTGTACTTCGCGCTCGGGGAAACCATACTAGGGTATTGCAACTCATTATGGGGTGGAGCAGCAAATACCATCCTGATTAGCCTAGAAAGGTCCCAGCGATCTCTCTTAAAAGTCGCATTCCATAAACCGTTCCGGTATCGCACTAAGGACCTTTACATGGAAGCGAATGTTCTGACGGTCCGACAGCTGTTCCTTAGAAAGGTCATGTTTGCATATGGCAACAGTCACGACAAAAACTTTGATGCCGACACGAGACGACGGCAACGCTGGAAAACGCCCAAATATAAGACCAGATTTGCCCAGCGCTTCAGTCCATTTATCTCTCCTTTGGTCTTAAAGACCTTCTGCAAGTTTTATACAGCGCCCGGCCCCCCAGTAAAGGCATTTTAACAAAATGGCTGATGCAACACGATTACAGTGAGACAGAACTGCTCTTAACTGTTCTCCGCTAGAAACAACTTTACGCTGTACCCACATACTTACAGTTTTAGACTTGTGCTACTGAACGACTAACATTTTACGAAATATTACCTAACTCCAAATATATACAATCACACACGCACACGCACACACACACACACACACACACACACACACACACTGGCAGAACAAAAACTAAATTATTGTAGCTACCTACCTGCAAAATATATAATATATAGTAATGTATACCAGTTTGTTAGCCCTGCACGAAGACATGTTAACTAGTATTGTAAGCTTGCACTCTACTGGGTCCTGTAACACAGGGAGTCCTAGCTCAGGACCCATTGACAATTGTATTCCGTGTAACGTGTTTTTGTGAAATAAATATTTCTTATTCTTATTCTTATTCTTATTCTTATTAAAATTCTTGTTGCATCCATGTTGTTGGTGAGGTAGGGCACAGCGAAATGTCATCCCGCTCGAATGTGGAGCAGCCCAACTGGGGAAGTACCTCCGCCTTGCAGAAGACCACAGCCATAATAACAATACTACTTGCTCTGTAGTAGTGTTGTGTTCTTGGAGGTGATCAAGGTCGCCAGAGCTCCCGAGGATGCGTTGTGTTGAGAGCGAGGGAATTTGTTCCTTCAGCTACACGGCGAATCTCCCATATCAAAGGTCGGCAACGCCCATGTTACTCCTTTGGAGTTGCATGCGTCTATAGGCTGCGGTGTCCACTTACCATCAGGCGGGCCGTACGCTTGTTTGGCACCGTCATTCTATAAAAAAAAAATGGTACCGACTTTTTATAAAACTGTTATAGAGTTGGAATCTTCTCTACCTTGCGGGTGTTAGAGTCGTTTTTTGAATGGACTACTTTGATGCAAAACGGCCAACTCAAATAATCTCAAGTATAAACTACCTAACAGCGCTTCGTCTATCTGTTCCAAGTCTTCAATACCTACTTTTTTTTTTTTCAGGTAGTTCTGGAGCGCCTCCTCCAATACCACTCATGGACGCCGGGGGGCCCCGAAGGGATACCCCAGATCCCTAACTATGTAATGAACAGTCAGCCAAGAAAGTGGTCTACCACTTTTCGACTCTATTGCATGCAAAATAAGGTCCAAAAGTGGTAGACCACTTTCTTTGGTACGTGTATCTGGCAGACTCTACACTAGCTCTGCCCCCCCCTCCCCCCCTTACGGCTCCAGTCCCACCACCGGGGACTTTTAGTATATTCATCTGGACACCATAAGGAATACTGATACTCATACTCATTTATTTATAATGCACAAATACATTAAACGTCAAAAAGTTAATATTAGATTAAATTTAATTCATTCTAATTTATTTATAATGACAAAGCCAGTCAAAGAGTTTTTAGGGTTCCGTAGCCAAATGGCAAAAAACGGAACCCTTATGGATTCGTCATGTCTGTCTGTCTGTCTGTCTGTCCGTCCGTATGTCACAGGCATTGTACTCGAAAACTATAAGGTGTATTTGAATAAAATTTTGAGGATAGATGTATTTTGTTAGCCGCTACATAGTTTTGTAATTAAATTACTAAAAAAATATTTTTTTAGGGGTGCTCTCCATACATAAAACTGAAAGACAATTTTTTTTTTCATTGCAGGCCCACGTGTGGCACATCAATCGATAGGCCTTTCAAAATAAATATAAGGTTTTTAAGCTATTTTTTTGATTAAGTGAAGAGAGTCGGAGATAATCGCCCCGAAAGTCACTAAAATTGTGTCCATCTAATTTTTGAACCGCGTATTTTAAAAATATGAAAAAAAAAACATGGACATATGGGCTAAGGTCTAATTCTTTTAGCGAAAATTGTTTTGAACAAGATCGGTTTAAGTTTTTGAGATATTTCAAAAAAACTGCCTTCCTTAAAGAAAAGGACTTAAGTGCCATAAGATTTCAGTAACGATACGACCTTTTTAACAGGCACGGAACCCTCGTTGTGCGTGGCCCGACACGCACTTGGCCGGTTTTTGTTTTCGTCAGTGGCACACAAGGGTACTCTTATGGCAAGTGGTCTAAGGATGCTTGCAACTCCAAGGGTGTCACATGTTGGCATTTTTTTTGTTTTAAATGTACCCTTTATAAGATTTTACTCTTTCTTGGAGGGCCCCATACAGTCTTCATCTACGTAGCGTTATCCCAGCCTTTGCCATCCGCTTTCCTACTCGCTTTCATCCACTTTGCACGATCCTGGGCATCTTCCTTTGTGAGCCCGTTTTCGCTCATGTCGGCCTTCACGGCACCCAGCCATCGCTTCTTAGGTCTGCCGAGGGGAACCCCATATTGTAGTATAGGTCGACACACGTAAAAAGAGCTCTGCGGCCCATATTAAATATATGGCCGCCAGATCTCTTTTCAAGTTTGTCGACCACCTCGGGTAAATCTCAGCAGCGCAACTCAGCTGACTGAGGTTACTCATTGCTTGGTCTCTGTGTGTGATTGATATGTCCCCTGCACCTTCACGATTAGATGCTAGATGTTCTTCTTTCATGTTAAAGGCCTCACCAAACCCCTGTTTGCGTCAGGAAACTATATAAAATTAAGAAATGCACGATGTCTCTCCGTCGTCACAGTTTCGCGCGTTTCGCCGGACGTTATCGGCTTCGTCAGAAGTTAAACCCGAGAAATACACGATGGCCCTTCCAGCTCCCATCTCTTTCCCGCTCCGTGTGGTCGTCGCCAGTTTCGAGACTATTCGCGTTTCGCCGGACATTATCGGCTCCGTCAGAAGTTAAACACGAGAAATACACGATGTCCCTTCCAGTATCCATCTCTTTCCCGCTCCGTGTGGCGGTCGCCAGTTTCGAGACTATTCGCGTTTCGCCGGACATTATCGGCTCCGTCAGAAGTTAAACACGAGAAATACACGATGTATTTATTTATTTATTTATTTAATGCAGAAACCATGTTTACAAAGGTGTTACAAACAAGATAAGTTCATACATGGTAGCCCTGTAAGGGCGTAACATAATTTATAAAAGTACTTAAAACCTAGTTACCTATCCTAAATTTATAATTCTATATTAATATAAATGCATGCATGAAGCGTAAGAAGCTTTTGCAACCTTGAACTTAAATTTAATAAGAGGGAAGGAATGTTTATAGTCCATAATATTTAAAAATTTAAATCCGAGAGTAATGCAAAATAGATAGTCTAAAATACAACAATAATAATATACTTATACGAATTTATCATTGAAGTATTCCGCGACTGTATAGTAGCATTTTGACACCAGCAGTTTTTTTAAACGTTTTATGAAAGCTACGTCCAACTTTTCATTTCTTATTTCATCCGGCAATTTGTTGAAGATTTTTATGCACATAACATACGTACTCTTTGAGTGCATTTTTAGTTTTGACGAAGGCAGCATTAGCATGTTTTTATGCCTGACTGAGTGGGATCTAGATGTGACATCTTCACGTTTTTTAACCGTGTCCATGTTTTTTTTTGTAAACTTGCAGATTTCTAAGATATACATTCCTGGTAATGTAAGTAAATTGTGTTCTCGGAAATGTGGCTTACAAGTATCCGTATTTTTGATATTTACTAGGATTCGAACAAGTTTTTTTTGTAGTACGTATGAACAGATCTGGGGCGTCCGTACTGTTTCCCCACAATATTATACCGTACTTTAACCATGCGTATGCATACGCATAGTAAGTAGTTAGCGCAGTTTGCTGGTCAGTAGTTTTCTTTATTTCACGAAATGCATAGATAAAGCTTGACATTTTATTCCTAATTTTGTTGGCATGTGTACCTTCCAGCTCCAATCTCTTTCCCGCTCCGTGTGGTCGTTGCCAGTTTCGCGACTATTCGCGTTTCGCCGGACATTATCGGCTCCGTCGGCAATTAAACACGGTGAAATACACGATGTCCCTTCCAGCTCCCATCTCTTTCCCGCTCCGTGTCGTCGTCGCCACAGTTTCGAGACTATTCGCGTTTCGCCGGACATTATCGGCTCCGTCGGAAGCCGTCGTGCAACTTCGTGCGTTTCCGTGCGTGGACAATAATCACCTGATATTTTTATATTAGAAATGTTAATGCTGGCGATTCGAGCGTTTTCTCGCAGGAAAATGGGAACAGTATAATGTTATTCAGGGCCTCTCTGAAAAGCCGTGAATACTTAAGGTTGTGGAAATCTTCTTAGTAGGTATTGTGATTTTCTTAGGTACCTACTTTAGTACCTAAATCAGCTGTCTTGGGATAGTTTTGATCTCGAATAGTGAGTATTATTTTGGTATATCGGTCGAAAACAAGCTTTAAACGCTGACTGCACGTGTCATCCAGTACCTACTACGTCGAATGAATTTGTCTTATTTGTTAAGTTTAGCGATCTTTTATGAATATATATAAACTTATTTTCCACAATTATCTACCATAACGTTGTTTGCCAATTACTAGACTTTTATAGTCATCCAAGGTGGCGTAGGACCTGTCATTGTGACACTCTTTGGGGGAGGCCTATTTTCAGCAGTGGACGTCTTTCAACTGCTATGACGATGATGATGATAAAGTTCCGGCAATGCATTACTAACCCATATATTTTCAATAATATCCATCTAGGTAACCTATTTAGGACGTGATCCCTCAGGTTACTCGTCACGCGTTCCTTCCAAATTGTAAATATAATTAATATCACGTGGACTTTAAAAAACCGGCCAAGTGCGAGTCGGACTCAAGGGAAGGGTTCCGTTCCATTGTCTATAAAAACGGCAAAAAAATCACGTTTGTTGTATGGGAGCCTTAAATGTTTATTCAATTTTTTTTAGTGTTGTTATAGCGGCAACAGAAATCCATAAATTTGTGAAAATTTCAACTATCTAAGCTATCGCGGTTCTTGAGATACAGCCTGCCTGGCGACAGACAAAACGGCCAAAAATACACGTTTGTTGTATGGTAGCCCCCCTTAAATATTTATTTTATTTTGTTTTTAGTATTTGTTGTTATAGCGGCAACAGAAATACATCATCTGTGAAAATTTCAACTGTCTAGCTATCGCGGTTCTTCAGATACAGCCTGGTGAGGTGACAGACAGACAGACGGACAGCGAAGTCTTAGTAATAGGGTCCCGTTTTTACCCTTTGGGTACGGAACCCTAAAAAAGATCCGTGAAATTTTCAAGTGTCTAATAATCACGGTTCATGAGATACAGTCTCGTGACAGACGGACAGACGGACAGCGGAGCCTTAGTAATAGGGACCCGTTTTTACCCTTTGGGTACGGAACCCTAAAAACGCGCATCAAATTTTAACGCAAGTCATCCACCACCCCGTTTTCAGACCATCGCGTTACCATTAGCTCTCGAAATCTATAAACTAAATAACTTTAATGGATGAGCGACCTAAAGTGAGACTTGCGGCGACACGTGTCTATTCTTACAACCATGAGCTGAATGAAAGATGAATTAATGAAGAAAACAGAAAGAATGTTAAAATAAAAAACCGGCCAAGTGCGAGTCGGACTCGCGCCCGAAGGGTTCCGTACCATTATCTATAAAAACAGTAAAAAAAAAAGTTTGTTGTATGGGAGTCCCCCTTAAATATTTATTTTATTTTGGTTTTAGTATTTGTTGCTATAGCGGCAACAGAAATACATAATTTGTGAACATTTCAACTGTCTAAGTATCGCGGTTCATGAGATAAAGCCTGAAAAAAAAAACGTTTGTTGTATGGGAGCCCCCCTTAAATAATATTTTTATTTTGTTTTTAGTATTTGTTGTTATAGCGGCAACAGAAATACATAATCTATGAAAATTTCAACTGTCTAAGCTATCGCGGTTCTTGAGATACAGCCTGGCGACAGACAAAACAGCAAAAAAAACACGTTTGTTGTATAATAGCCCCCCTTAAATATTTATTTCATTTTGTTTTTAGTATCTGTTGTTATAGCGGCAACAGAAATACATCATCTGTGAAAATTTCAACTGTCTAGCTATCGCGTTCTTCAGATACAGCCTGGTGACAGACAGACAGACGGACAGCGAAGTCTTAGTAATAGGGTCCCGTTTTTACCCTTTGGGTACGGAACCCTAAAAACGCGCATCAAATTTTAACGCAAGTCATCCACCACCCCGTTTTCAGACCATCGCGTTACCATTAGCTCTCGAAATCTATAAACTAAATAACTTTAATGGGTCAGCGACCTAAAGTGAGAGTTGCGGCGACACGTGTCTATTCTTAAAACCATGAGCTGAATGAAAGATGAATTAATGAGGAAAACAGAAAAAATGTTAAAATAAAAAACCGGCCAAGTGCGAGTCGGACTCGCGCACGAAGGGTTCCGTACCATTATCTATAAAAACAGTTTAAAAAAAGTTTGTTGTATGGGAGGCCCCCTTAAATATTTATTTTATTTTGTTTTTAGTACTTGTTGCTATAGCGGCAACAGAAATACATAATTTGTGAAAATTTCAACTGTCTAGCTATCGCGGTTCATGAAATAAGGCCTGAAAAAAGCACGTTTGTTGTATGGTAGCCCCCCTTAAATATTTATTTTATTTTGTTTTTAGTATTTGTTGTTATAGCGGCTACAGAAATACATAAATTTGTGAAAATTTCAACTATCTAAGCTATCGCGGTTCTTGAGATACAGCCTGCCTGGCGACAGACAAAACGGCCAAAAATACACGTTTGTTGTATGGTAGCCCCCCTTAAATATTTATTTTATTTTGTTTTTAGTATTTGTTGTTATAGCGGCAACAGAAATACATCATCTGTGAAAATTTCAACTGTCTAGCTATCGCGGTTCTTCAGATACAGCCTGGTGAGGTGACAGACAGACAGACGGACAGCGAAGTCTTAGTAATAGGGTCCCGTTTTTACCCTTTGGGTACGGAACCCTAAAAAAGATCCGTCTTTTTTTCTCTCTGTCTCAACAGTTTTGTTTCTAACCTTTTGCTCAATAATTACTTGTACCGTGGTGTATTTGTGACAGTTAGGCCCGGTTTTAGAAAGATGCGTTAGAGCATTGGCAGACCAAATTTTATCTCAACTCGGTACAGTCGAGTTTTCCAATATCTCCTTTGCAAAATACATACTTTCACATGTGTGTCTTGTCAGTAACAATAAAGTCTCGGTATAGATATTATTAAAAGGTTGTCTGTGTAGATATTTGAGTACTCGACTATATAATGGCCGGTTCCACTAATCAATCCACCGATAGTTTCCCTTACCAACAGTTACATTTTGACACATTTTCTACGGGTAATCTGTCAAAATGTAACCGCCGGTAAGGAAAACTATCGGTGGAAAGATTATTGGAACCGGCCATAAGGCGACATAAGGTCTAACAGATCTTAACAAAACCATGGGATTCGTACAAATGCATAGTACTTATACCTATTCTTAACTTCTTGATAACAAAATAATAGAAAAGAAAGTTTTAGCAGAGTTTAAACTTTTTATGTGAAAAAAAAACTAAAAGAAGTGCACAAGCAAGTATGAAGTTAAACTGGACTTGCTTGAGTAATCTTACTAATATTATAAATGCGGAAGTTTGGAAGTTTGAATGTTTTGATGTTTCTTACTCAATGACGCTTAAGGGGCTACCCGAGGTTTTCATCGATTTTTGACAAGTTTTGAATCGTATGTCCTACTTTTGCACTTAATATAGAATTATAAGTCAAACTAAGTATCTATCGGCTATCGGTTCTTCAATCTTTTATCTCTATTTTGGTCCACCGGATTTTGAAACAAATGAATACTTAATTTTGTATGATTTGTTTAAACATTGTCTAAAAAAACACTTATTTCGAATCTCTATTGACGTGAAAGATCTAACATATACGAAATCTACATATTTGGGTTTGTCTGTGACGTCTCTAAAAATTGGTCTAGGGTTTTCATTTTAAACCAATTAACACAAAAGTTATGGCCAAAAACCAGTTTTTTGGCCTAAAATTGTTCAACTTTGATGCCAAATATCTCGAAAACAATGAACTTTGAAGTAAATATGGGATACAATATTGCTTAAAGCCGTTGTTGTTAATATAAAAAGCTACAAAAAACATTAGAAAACTAAGGGATTCAGATCGAAGGTCATTGGCGTATGGGTGCCCCTTAAAGGGCTCAACCGATTTGGATGAAATTTTGCACGAAGATGGTTTATAGCCTGAAATAAAATATAGGCTAGTGTTTATCCCGGGTCCACGCAGACAAAGTCTCGGGCGGAAGCTAGTAAAATATAAAATGATTAAGTTTGTTTACCGATTTTACAAAATTGCCCGAAATTACCAGCAGTGGGGGGGGGGGCACCTTCGTGGTGTTTATGTATTCCATCTTTTTAGTTCTTCGACGCGTCCTCATGAATGAGAGTCGTGACTACACCAGGCCCCGTATCATAGTCGACCTTATCACGCGATAAGTGACAAGCTAGAGCGTCAGTCTCGTTCTATCGAACGGTGTCAGCCAGTGACGGACGCTCTTGTCACTTTATCGCGTGACCATGATACGGGGTCAGGTCGCGCTTTGCACACTATCGCTCTCCAGGCCAGAGGGGATCGTCCGCATATCTCCCTCTCTGTCGCTCGAACAGGCAAGTGTGACTGCTTCTTACCTTAGACTACGCTGGTACTGAAAACGTTATGAAACCTGTAAAGTAACAAACACACACACACACACACACACACACACACACACACACACACACACACACACACACACACACACACACACACACACACACACACACACACACACACACACACACACACACACACACACACACACACACACTGGCATTAGATTAGATAAATAGTGTATAAGCTGAATAGTTTTTAGTTTTTATGAATGTTGTTTTAATACTTATCTACTACCTTGTTTCTAACTCCATTTCAAAATAAATAATAAAAGTGAGTGCACTGTTACTTCCATTGCTATATACATCTGAGGTTTGGAGACCTGGCGACCCGACATACAGGTTCAACCTAGTTCGGGCACCAGTCTCCGCCGCACAAGTTATGCACTTATTGTATTTTATTTACTTTAAGAAAACTAATGTTGTATACTTTGCGGTGGAGTCAATAAATACTTTTTTCATTTTCATTTTCACTGCATGTGCTCTCAGAGATACACGAATGGTTCTCAGGTTTTAGGCCATATGCTCGACAATGAGGATGCATGGAAGGCGATGGCCTCATTCAGTGACCAGATTATGTCGCAGAAGGAGGCGCGGGCACGCGAGAATGAGCCCCTCGCGGATCCGCTCCGCCGGCGACGGACGGGAGGCAGAGCGGATCCGCGCTACGCGCATTTACTGCCCCCTCCGCTGTAGTGGGACGGGTTCGGGGGATACCCTGCCAAAATTGGTCCCACTGGACTGAGTGCGCTTTAATTTGGCGTTTAATGTCTGCGGCCCGCTACCCTGTAGGCCACCCGTCGGGCCGCACGCGGTCGAATGCGTAAAGCGACCCCGCGGCGCCCCTCTTTTACGATGTAGCTGGCACTCGTTGGGTTTTTAGACGGTAGTCCAAGGCTTCTGCCGTGGTCTGTCAGTCCGTCATACCCGCTCTACCCCCTCCCCGGGCGGGATGCGTAAAGGCAATTCCCCAACGTAAAAAAAAAAAGATTTTCGCCCATCCCGATAGACGTCTGCAAGACAAGTTTCCTTTGCAGAATTCCTTCACTGCACCGGTAACGGGTTGGTGATCGTCCACGGCACCTTGGGGCACTTGTTTTTTGCGTACGAATATTATAGGTAGGTATTTTTTTGATCAATCGTCGAATCCGACTCGGCCAATATTCCGCAGTGTCTCAAGACTTTGACCAGTGTGTACTTCCAGTGATGACGTATGGCACGGAAACGTGGTCGCTTACTATGGGCCTCATAAGAAGGCTCAAAGTCACCCAAAGGGCAATGGAGAGGGCTATGTTCTCTGCGCGATCGCATCAGAAATGAGGCTATCCGCAGCAGAACCAAGGTAACTGATATAGCCCTCCAAATCACTAAACTTAAGCGGCAGTGGGCGGGGCACGTAGAATCGATGGCCGCTGGGGCGGAAAGGTTCTCGAGTGGCGACCACGTACCGGAAGGCGCAGTGGACTGATAACATGGTAAAAGTCGCGGGAGTCCGCTAGATGCGGGTGGCGCAGGACCGGTCATTGTGGCACTCTCTGGGGGAGGCTTATGTCCAGCAGTGGACGTCTTTCGGCTGATATGATGATGATGATGATTTTTTGATATTGTCCTGTTGTTCTCGACGAGAACCCGTAGGTGCGATGTCTAATGCGCCGTGTTACGAGCACTCACTATTTACGGCACATAAACCCACTCGCAAGACGTCACTTAGATATCAGTGGGCAAGGCGCTGGTGCACCATATATAACTACACACCATCTCTCAAGCTTCTGGAGAAGTAAGGTCTAATGATCATTCATTTGTTAATCGACAGCCATGGTGTTACAAGGTTAGCATGGACACTGTTAGGGTAAAAAAAATTGTACCAGAAGCCTCCACAGGACCACAGGCACGTGTCTGTTTGCCATCAGGCAGGCCGCAAGCTTGTTTGCCAACGTCGTAGAATAAAGAAGACAAATAAATGCACACTGAAAAACATGCAAGACTCTATCACGCCCCTAGGGCTAAAAAGTAATAAAAAATATAAAAGCAATGGCAGAAACCTGTACAGCCACAGAATCAGAAAATTGTATTGATTTTTGAAACTTTTTGACAATCATGCGTTAACACAACAACTCACAAGGCGATATCTACACTATAATAATAATATATGATATTATAAAGAGGAAAGATTTGTTTGTTTGTGTGTTTGTATTGAATAGGCTCCGAAACTACTGGACCGATTTCAAATAGTTATTTACGATACAAGTGCCGCAATAAGGAAATTCGCAACGAGGGGTGATAAATTAAAATACGACCGAAGGGAGTGTTTTACCTAAATCGACACGAGTTGCGAATTACCTATTCGCACGTGTATCGTACAACGTTTTACTGTACATATGGCTCTTTAAAGTTTCGACATATGCACGAAAAGTGTTCTTTCCGCACTAGTGCGAGAAAGTAGCACCATATGTTCAAATTTTACATTACATATGCCTACATTGCCTACTGCTACTTTTAATTTATCACCACTCGTTGCGAATTTCCTATTTTCGGCACTTGTATCGTAAATAGGCTACTTTTTCACGCGGGAAAATGCTTCATTACTACGGGAAAACGGGTAATCCGTGCAAAGCCGGGCCGGGCAGCTAGTTATAGTATAAACTCCTGCCCCGCTGTTCTGTAACTTGTTTCAACCCCACCTCACCCGTCACCCACTAAGGAAAATATGCCGCGATTCTTAGTTACTAAGCGTATCTAGGTAGAGGACATCATAGCCTATCTAACTAGTTCCGTTAAGGGGGTAAGCCTAAAGCCTCTCACATACTGGCGCGGCCTGGCCGCGGCGGTCTATAGTAATCTTGTAACTGTCAAATTTACTATTGACCGCCACCGCAGGCCGCAACAGTGTTCAGGCTTAAAGCATTTCCACATCGAGAAAAAAAAACAAAAGGCGAAGGAACGCGTTTAGAATAACAGCCCAGAGATACGGGGGTCATGATCATGGTCGGCTTTATCACGCGATAAGTGACAAGATAGGAGCGTCGTCTCGTTCTTTCGAACGGTGTCAGCCAGTGACGGGCGGTCTATTTTGTCACTTATCGTGTGATAAGAGCGGCCATGATACGGGGTGGTTCTGTGTCGTTGCAATTATTTAAAATGAACACATCGTGAGGAAACCTGCATACGTCTGAGAAGAAATTCAAAGGTGAAATCCCCAATACGCACTGGGCCAGCGTGGAGACTACTCCAGCGATTGACCCTAAGTCTCACCTGTTGATAAGCGACCACAGAGCCTAAGATTGGCCTCTCTGGTTCAGTAATAGCCTATTCACTCTTGTTTTGAAGAAGACACCATGATCGTAGTTCTCAGAAAATACAGATGGCCATCAAATAATTCCCAATTAACTCCAACGTTAAACCTGGTATATTCGGAAGTGTTACCTTGTTCCTGTAATGGCCCCGTAATGTAGTAAACCGAGTAAATCACTTAACTAATGAAATCGCATGGAGACATAAACATAATCTTGGGGCATCACCATTAACCATTACTCAGGTATTACGGATCTGGCTTAAACAACGGCTATAAAACGTTCGGAGTCGGTATCGAGGACGGCTATAGTGATTGCTGATTAGTTAAAACCTTTAAGGGTCGTCTGGACGCTCCACTCTCCATACAAACGTTATGCTTCTCATTTTAAAACCACACATGAAACATTGTATACACAATTGGATCCGCAATATCTACGTTGGAAACTATAGGTACGAGAGGTAGACCGTAGGGTTATGACGTCTAACTATCACGGTTCATGAAGATACAGCCTGGTGACAGATGGCCAGACAGACAGTGGAGTCTTGGTAATAGGGTCCAGTTTTGTACCCTTTGGGTACGGAACCCTAAAAAAGAAGTAGATACGTTGTCCATACCAAATTCCTTGTTTAAAAATGGCTACAAATCTGACAGCATACGTTTCCATTGACGACGCGACACTGAGGCAGGTTGGTGCAATTGACTCAGTTTTAGTGTGCCACTTTTGGAGCGCTTATAACTTATCTAACTCTTTTTTATATTGCATCATTGCTTGTATTCGTAGAAAGGGACATACTTAACACATTTAATTTATCAGAGGCATTTTAAGTTTTATGAAAAGGGAGTAACTTGCATTTTTAAAAATTTAGTTACTCCGTTAGGTAAGTACTGTAAAGTAGGCATCAAAAGTAACTGCGCAATTGACGTCTTCAAAAGCTCTTATCCCCTTTTAATAAAGACTTTTGACGTCTTCGTTTGCCCAGTTACTTTTGATGCTGACTGTACTATTTTGTAGTATGTATTATCCTTGCAATCATTACTCATAGAGTACATGTGAATGTCTGTCAGTAGACCAGCCTGACAGGACTATATGTAGGTACTATTTTGTAGGAAGTAGTAGGTTATTCCTACCTAACCTACATTCTGATAATTTACTTGTACATCAAGTGTAAATACATATATGGGTGCATACAACTTACTCATAAATATGTCCCAAAGTAAGGAACAAATTCTTGGCCAGCTTAACTCACTCAATTAAATTTTCTATTAAAGTTTTCCGTTGTGACACGAAAATTAACCATATTTACAATTGTATGGTAAATGTTCGTGTCACAACGGAACCTTGTTCACTTTTTCAGTTTATACGGCTAACTAACGACTAACCAGGCTAAATACTGGCCGAGAATTTGTTCCTCAACCATCTATTGAGACGATTAAAATTGTAATCGATACATATTTTTGCACTTGACTATAGGTACTACCTACATCTACATTTATAAATATATAAATAAATAGAGCCTTTATTACTGACTCACATATTATCACTTATTCGCATTTGTGGTTCTGACATCCGGGATGCTTTCATTTGTGACAGTCTGCCTTTTGGCAAAGGCCTCCCCTAGAATTTTCCATATTTTTTTGTCTACGGCTTTTCTTCTCCATAATGGTGCTTTTCCTCTACATTTAGTACCTAGTAATTAATTAAAAATGTAAACAATCTATTCCCCTATAAAAAAATCATGAACAATATAGCTCTCAATCAGGCCGGCCGATAAAGCGGCGTTAGTACGGTTTTAATTTTTCACATTCATACGTTAGGTTGACGCCCTGCGGATTTTTCTAGATTATTAATTTGACCCAGCAATTATATTGAAGTAGAGAGAATCCTGGCTCGTTTCAAGAGCATATTTTCAACGGCTTTGGAATTTAATGCTATAGTCGATAATTTACTGTGCTATTGTGTACCTAAGTAGTAAGTGACCTACATACACAATTACACAGTACATTCTGATATTTTACAGAATACTTTATCAATCGCAAAACATTTTATTTTCTAAATTACGATTTTGGAATTGAGCGCATTTAGGTATGCCGGTAGGTACTTACTGTTATATTTTGTAGTACCTCCCTAACCTACATTCCGACATTTCGCTATTAGGTACCTACTACCTGGGTCATTGTCAGTCGGTAAAACAAAAATCGTCTTTTCAGTGGGAAATATTTAAGGGCTTATGTTTACGTAATCATATGTTTTATCGCATAGAATTATAGAAGAGGCGACGCCGTTTATGCGGATTCAGAACTCAACCAAAAATTAGGCTTTAAAGCCCTTAACTTTGGCAATGTCCACCGAAAAGACGCGCACCTAAATCTGACAATGACCCACCTACATCCATTCTATCCATACTAATATTATAAATGCGAAAGTGTGTCTGTTGTCTGTCTGTTAATTATCCACGCTTAAACCGCTGAACCTATTGAGATGAAATTTGGTATAAAGATATTTAAATCCCGGGGAATGTCATAGGGTAGTTTTTATCCCGGAATTCATCCCCTAAGGGGGTGAAAGTTTCTATGGAGCTATGATATAAAAGAGCCCATGCGGACGGAGTCACGGGCAGTAACTAGTAGAAAATAAAAACAAATCCCGTTCCCCTATAAAAAACAAATGAACTCTCAATCAGGCCGGCCGGCAAAGC
The DNA here is from genome assembly GCA_947578815.1 of Epinotia ramella. Classification (NCBI taxonomy): domain Eukaryota; kingdom Metazoa; phylum Arthropoda; class Insecta; order Lepidoptera; family Tortricidae; genus Epinotia; species Epinotia ramella. The sequence continues at coordinate 4,854,514 of OX388221.1, forward strand.
GGCGTAAGTACGGTTTTAATTTTTCACATTCGTATGTAGGTTGAACGACCGCGCTCGATTCATCAAACTGCAATAATGTGTAAACGCGAGATGCGCTAGGGGAGACGGCGGCTGACAGCACTCAGCGCTGCATAGACAACCTGGGTTTATGGTGTTTACATAAATGGGCCAATTTTGATTTTCTAGTCGAGTTTTTAGTTTTGAAACCGGATTTAATTCGTGTATTGTTGTGATTTAGCGCTTGACCGAGTCTTGATTCGAGCCGTGAAAGGTAAGACTAGCGTTATGCAGAATTAAGGCGCCGTAGGTTCATAGTCTTCTCTCCCTCTCACTGAGCATAAGCGTGAGCGAGATGGAAGTGCGTGCTCGGAAGCGCGGATATCATGTTTATAAATTTGTATTTTTTGGCCGTAAATAAAAAAGTAATCACCGAGTTCTCTCAAACATGATATTTCCGATTTTTAGAAGCAAAGCTTTTGTGCATAATTTGTTACGAATATTTTAAGTGTATTTTAGACCTATGTTCGTGATTTTTTTCTATCGAGCAAAAATTGCTTAATCATGTTTCGAATCACTGATCTCGCTGCAGAAAAGCTTCAAGATTACTTTTCGTATTTTTGTGAAACCATCCATATCCATACTACCATACTAATATTATAAATGCGAAAGTGTGTGTTTGTTTGTTTGTCCGTCTTTCACGGCAAAACGGAGCGACGAATTTACGTGATTTTTTAAGTGGAGATAGTTTAAGGGATGGAGAGTGACATAGGCTACTTTTGTCTCTTTCTAAGTCCCCACTTCCCTAAAATGGGGGGTGAAAGTTTGTATGGAGCTACGATATAAACGAGTTCCACGCGGACGGAGTCGCGGGCAGAAGCTAGTATTATTATAAACAGACGCATAATATTGTTTCAAAAACTCTGTTCGCTTAACTTCGCTGAACCTACGGCGCCTAAACTAACCTTGTGATTAGTTTACCGTTACATACACATCACCTAAAATGGCGATTTCTTAAACTCAACGGCGAATGGTGGACTAGTCTTATCTAAATGGATAGAACAAGGAGGAATAAGGACTTGGAGAAGACCACAACGATGTCGTAGTAAAAGCTGGAGAGAAACTGTGAAAGATCTAGTTGTGTCTCGTTTCGTTAAACTGGCGTTAATGCGTACGCATGAGGCAAAACTTAAGCATCAGATTAATTTATTAATCAGGGATGGTATACCTTCATCTGCACACTTATTTTTTAATTACATTACACAATTATTTCATAAACTTGCCTTTATTTAAAACAAAATGCCTATGGTACCTAGTTAAGTAGAGCCCTTAGCCCAACGTTAACATAATAATAATGATGATGAAATGATGGCGCAATAATGTAGAAGGAAGGACGGGTTTTTCTATTAAATATTCAAGGACTCAATGTGCGTCAATAGGAGAGTACATGAGCAACAATGTAACATAGTAATAACCTGCTTATCTTATTTTTAATAAGCGCGACATCGGTACATAATTAAGAGATGATTTACTGGCAGTTTTTACGACCGTACCTAAATCGGATGTCGATAACAGAATTTTCCAGAATAGATAATCCTTCCTCCCGCCAGATTTTCACCTTGGAAAATCTGTATAAGAACTCGTGCGCAGCCTCGGAGCTCATTCTCTCCTTCCGAACATTCCGGCTACATAGCTCTGAACTCGTAACTCTTGTAAACTAATTTATTAAATTTAATAAATCTCAGTACTGAAAAATCAGTAGTTCGTTATTGAAGACATTCCATGTAGAAGCGTTCCTGATTGCAAGAGGCTGACCCTGCCACGGCAACTTCACTACCTACTAGAAAAAATACTTGGGTATGAGTACAATCAATAATAAAACTTTTTTTTTTCCAGCGCTGCATTTATCTATGAAGCGCTTTTCGCTTTTTGGTACGCGGCATCCCCTATCTATCGCTACGGCGAGCCCGGCCATTGGCTGGCTAGGCCCAAACACCCTTTGTACACACGGCTTTAAAAAAAACAATAAGCACGCCATTTTTGTTCCTCTGCTAATCTAGGAGGGTTGCAGGGTAATGACCGAGAAATAAATTGCCATTTTAGCCCCTTTATGCCTAGATTGTTGACTTGGATTTTGTAAATAGACGATTTTGAAGGCAGTCGGCAATGGGGTTGCAGCCCTTCGCCGGGAATGACGGAAAATACCGATTTGTGCTAATATTTATGACAGATAAGGGCGCAAACATGTCAAACTTACTTTACTAACGACCGAATCCAAAATAAGGCCTTCACTATCATCATCTGTTGTCCTAATACAGGGGTTGGCAACCGGCGGCCCGCCGGCCCCTTACTTGCGGCCCGCGAGAAAATTGTCTGTTAAACTCGCAAAATATGAAGATGTGCGGCCCGGGTCAGTTTCGTTAGCGACTATATGGCCCTTGGTTGCTAAAAGAAAGTATGTTAATAAATAAATATTTTCATTTCATTTTATACAACGACGGTGGCATGGTGGCCCGTCCGATGGTAAGACCAAAGACCATCGCCTGCAAGTTCGGGCACACATGACCGCCGTTGCTGCTGACCTTTCCAGACCTCTACATTCCTTTCTTAAAGATCCCATACTGTAGTCCCTCGGGAAAACCTCGCTCGCCAGCCGGAGAGAAGAACCCCATTTGGAACTGCCATTTGGTTTCGAAAGTGGTAACAGTTTTGGTAGGCTCGGACAAGAATAGGTCTACGGTCTCCCCCGCCTTTCGTAGAAGGCGACTAAAGGGGATCATCAGGGTCGCAGTGTTCTGACGGGGGCTGGGGCACTCGCTTAAGAACCCCAGGGAAGGCGACAACACCTCTTTGCCCTAGGACGAGCCAAATGAAGCGAGGCGCGAGGGCGGCTCCAGTGCATTCAGCATGAGATCCTCAAGTCCCCTGCATGAGAGCGCAGATGCAGGGCACCGTGGAGTTTTCAGTGGATAGAAATACCACATAACCCAGTCGTCCCCCGGTGATTGGGTAGATGGCTCGCAGGTTTTCTGCACGAAAAAAAAGGTATCAATCAAATGAGGAACTGTTGATAAAAATCAATGAAAAGAGAACCATATTATCAGATATAGAAAAACCAAGAGGAGTAATGATAGGACGTCTTACACGACCTTCTCTTTAGGAGTATTATGGAAGGGAAGATTGAAGGAATGAGAGGCAGAGGAAGGCAGAGGAAAAACTATTTCGAACAAATAAAGGAGAAAGTTAAGGTCGGGTCGTATCAGAAAGTAAGGGACATGGCAGAGGAAGGAAACGGCTGGCGATTGCTCTACCGACAGTGCTACTCTTAAGTTAAAGAAGAGAACGGTTTTGGTCCTTGGGCTTAATGCTCCAATATGATACGATGACGTAATGAACTCATAATACGCGAATCTTCTTGATTTATCACAGCTTGATTTATGAAGAAAATATGATGTAACTGAAATAGAAATCGTATAGGTTTATTGTTGTTGATTGAAGCCTTCTTGCCCGACTACGGCAGATCCGATCCGTTTTTAGCCAATGACGTAGGTAATATAAAAAAGAGGTGGCACACTAAAACTGAGTCAATTGCACCTCCTTGCCTAAGTTTCACGTCGTCATTGGAAACGTATAAATAAACGTGTCTCAGCTGGCCATTTTTAAACACGGAATTTCGTACCTATAGACAACATCTACCTCTTTTTTATTTTTTAGCAGTCTATGTTTGTGTTTACGTGTGTCCCAACGTAGCGTTTAAAATACTAAACCGATTTTAATAAAAGAGTTGTCAAATGATATTAAAGTATGCTCCAGGCGACATAATAAGGCTACCTTTATACAAAAAAAAACACAGTTACTTTTCCGTAGACGGGTTACAGTTTTTTAAAGCTTGTTCTAAACCACGTTCGTTTTCGCTGCTACCTCGAATCACATTTTACCACTCTCACCAATATACATATTAATTTAACAGGCCTTCATAATAGTATTTTATGCAATCGTTATATAATGTATGCTTTTTCAGTCGTGTACCACGTGTAGGCCACGAAGTTTGCTGAGTGGCCTAATTAAGGTACGAGACTTAAAAAGCTAATTACCTATATAACTATTGTATTCAATACTTTTTCTACGAGTCAACTGAACTAATTAAACAAACTTGGTATCTATTGAAAATCTAAGCCCTGCTGAAACGAAGCGCAGCCAACGGCTTTTTCGTTTTTGTCGTTGATGTCTTTTACTTTTCTTCTGTACTCAAGACGGCGTCCTATTGGTCAAATTTATTATAGTTCAGTAAAGGCGCCACGTGATTGGTCGAATTTATTTTAGTTGTCTAAACAGTTGTAAAATGTTGACTTGGGACCTCTATAGTAAAAAGTATGTGATTTTAGTTTGGTGTACGAAGTCTTAAGACGCTGTCAACACCAAAATGCCCTTGAGGATTTTGGATAGCGCGCACACTAGGTATCACATATCGGAGTAAACGACAGCGATTGTTACTGGACGGCCCGGCCCGGTTTTTGAAGATAATATTAAGTACATCAATACCGTAAAATGCTGCAACTTTGCCTGGATTTTGACGTTTTTTTCTTATATCTGTGAACCTATTTTTCATTATGAGTTTAATGAGTATTAGTCGGAAAACATACCCTATGTCTTGCCAGATAAGACTCAAATCTCATTACCTAATCATACTGTATTTCCGATTTACAAGCAATCAAAGTGGCAGGCAAAGTTGTAGACCTAAGACGTAACTTTGCCTAGGCGGATATCTCAATAAATAATGTGTTGCTATTTGTAATAATATTTACTTGTGTGCATGAGACATTGGGCTTGTCCCTGGCAGTCAAATTATTGCCATTAGCTTAATACTTTTTTTTTCACAGGCAATAGGTAAAGTTGTAGCAGGTTCCACAAACTTTCTATACAAAAATATTGTTAACTGTAGGGTTGTGCCAAAAAAAAGATCATTATTTAAATAAAATATTTTTATTTTTAGTTACAAAATAATCAACAAACAATAATACCCATTTTTTTCCTTATTTTTTTTAAACGGAATAACGCCTAAACAATTAAACGCCTAAAACAATCATTGCAAGTTAATAAAAAGCTTGTAATAAATAAACTCATTTAAGCAGGCTTATTTTTACTATTTTCTGTACATTTATAAAACCCAGCTAGTGACAGCCCTAGACCCAGGCAAAATTGTGTCATTCAAGTTTCCAAAACACTGCCCAATATTGCCTAGTACGTTATTATGCTGAAATCATGTCCTTTTCTTGAAAATATTAAACTTACGGAAAATATACAGTCTTTACTTACCCTGGGACGTTACCACTTCTCAAAAAACACCTTTTTTGTAGATAAAAGTTCAAAAGTTGCGAGACACTAAAAAAATGCTGCCACTCACTCCGACTTATGATGCGTAACTGGCGGAGCAACAATGGAGTTACCATTGTAAAAAGAATTATATGTGTTGCCAGAATAATGAAAATTCCTACCAAATGGTAAAAAACAAGAAAAAACTAAGCAAATTCGAGAGGTCATAATTGAAACGAAATAGGCAAAATTGAGTTTAAATGGCAAAGTTGCAGCATTTTACGGTATTGTCGATAAAAAAAGGGTGGATTATTTGTGAAATATGACTCGTTAGCGGCTTAGGTATGAATATGTTGACTTCATGTTTTTAATTGCAGACCCATACGTCAAAAAAGTAGACGTAGAACCGTTTAATGTGATTTGAAGACCAATCTTTGCAATTATTTTTCGAGCCAACTTCATCCAATTATGTATCGAGCCCTTCCACGGTCTTTGAAATATGGTGAATATTAACATAATATTTTATTTGATATGCTAGAACAAATAGTTTCTCTTAAAAACTGCTTAAATAACATCAATTTCACCAAATTAGGTCTTGTCAGCCTCTTAACTCAAACATTAAAATCGACGAGTATAAAAAATATATTTATATCTGCAACCCGTATCTATAACTCGGGTGAGGGACCCCAGGGCAACAAGACGACAGCATCCCGTCACCTGCCGCGCAAAACCTAGCGGCGACCGGTCCAACGCCGTTTTTGTCGCTGATTGTATAACAATAATTTATACAGCAATGAGAGCCAGTAAATTCGTTTCGAAATTCGACCCGCTCACTTGATTAAAAAAATAAAGCCCACAATTCGCTTGTCGATATCGATATCCTGGGGGGTGCGAAGTTGGCACCTCTGGTTACCAGGCCCCGTAGCATGGATGGCGTTATCACGCGATAAGTGACAGGATAGGCGCGTCGTCTCGTTCTATCGAACGGTGTCAGCCAGGGACGGAAGCTCTATCCTGTCACTTATCGCGTGATAACGCCATCCATGCTACGGGGCCAGAAGGAAGATATTGGGTACATTTTCTTTATTTTATTTGGGGCATCAACAGTATTACTACCTATAGGTCCTTTACCTTACAAAAAACAAAAACTTAAAAATATATTGTATATACAAGGTGTAACAAAAATAACGCAAACCCGTTTAAGAGGGTTATCAGGTAGGTATTGTGTTCTGATAAGAAAAAACGTACAGATTTTTTACGCGTTTTTTTTTACATATGTACGAGTATGGAGCGTTGGCCGACTGGGGCGACCTGAGGGCCTACCGCGAAACGAAAACGAACTTCGTTCGTATATCTCCGTCTCTGTCGCACTTGCATATTCGAGCGACAGAGAGAGAAATACACGAAGTTCGTTGTCGCTTCGCGGTAGCCCCTCTGGTCTATACAAATGTAGAAAAAATATCGCGACATAAAAAACTCTTTGTTGTTTCTTATCAGAACACGATACCAGAGGCCGTAGACAAGGTTACAATCGACAAGCGCTAACGCCAATAGAAAATAATAAATTGTAGGGGAATGACAGTCGACGAAACACTTTTCGTTAACATCAGTCAAAGTCATTCCCATACATTGTATTAGTTTTCTATTGGCGTAAGCGCTTGTCGATTGTAACCATGTCTAGGCCGGGGTGTTATATCCTTAAACGTTGTTGCGTTATTTTTGTTACAATAAAGCAGACCTCTAAAGCTTTACCTAATTTTTAATTCAGTGCCACTTTTGGAGCGCTATAACCTACCTACCTCTTTTTTATATAACATCATTGTAATCGGTCCTAAAATCAATGCACAACAAAATCATGCAGACAGGATTTTTGTTATTTTTACTCGACTTCGGCAGGTATGTTTGTTTGTCTATTTCTTTGACACACTTTGCAGGCTAAACAGCTTCATGGGTTGTAACATGCGAGGTGCCATTTGATACTCTCACTTCCATAAATGACATGGGCATAAGTAGATACCCTTTCGTCTGTGATGGGTTAAAAAATAGTGGATTCAAGCCTCGGTCGCGCGCGACGCAGAGAAAATAAATTACTTATGTCTTAAATAAATGCAAAAAGGTGACTAAAAATGTGGGTAGGATGCTTATCAAACACACATGAACGGATACAAGGGAATTAAAGTTTTTTCTCAAAAATAGTACGAAATGTTCCCATAACATCTGTGCAGATAGTATCCGAAAGTGATTCATCCTGGACAATTTTTAGAAGTGTCCAGTAAGTAAGTATGAAATCCCATTACATATCATAATATTTAAATAGTATAGAACAAGAGTGTCCAGTAAGTAAGTATGAAATCCCATTACATATCATAATATTTAAATATAGAACATTTATGACGTCAGAGGCGTAGGAGGTAGGATGGTGAGAGATTCGGGACAAGGCTTGGGGGGGGGGACTTTTTTTTTTTTGCAAAATTAAAATTATTCAGGGTTTCACTTCTACTGCCTTTGTTATGGCATATACTAATGCTGGTGACTGTACCTATATATTTTTTATTCAAACTTTTATCTAACTTTTATTCAAACATTGTTTTATTTTTGAGAAAAGCACTATACACGCTTCGACCATAAGTGCCATTCATGCATAAGTGCTTACTTACTGGTCTCTGCAGTAATTACTATTACTGGTGACAGTTTTTACAACGACAAAAACCTAATCAGAGCTTTTGGATTTTAGTGGCTATGTAACAATATCGATGAATTAGGCCTAACATCATTATACAAAGCCTAACTAAAAGAGGAGTGGTTTGACCTTTCATAACAACGTTTGAACATAATTTTGTTCTCCAATAACAATGGAGCATAACATTTTTTGCTCCTAATGCGCCTTAAACGAAACCACCCAATGAATATAAAGACTTCAAAACGACCAATAACGAACCCACGACAAAAAACCGCCGTCAACCGGTTCCGAATTAGAATACCGAAACCAAAACACGTACGCACACACACATGGGCACACATCCGCGACCTACCACAACATAATTTGAACAAAAAACAAAATGACTGTTACATAAAAATAAAGTTCGATTCACAGGATGTATAAAACACGATTGCACACGTGTGTGCGTGTACTTGGTATTTGAGGCTAATAAAAATTCATCGAATAATTTTTCGAAGACCGATTCGCATTCAGCCAGCGTCGAACAGATAATTTTTGTGACACACACAACCACACTTACGCACACTTGGGCAAAATTAAAGAGGGAATGAGATAATCAGTATTCATCACGCACACGAAAATGAATGGGGTTGTGGCGAGTGGGAGTAGGACGTGTATAACGACTCTGTTTCTTTCGGCCAAAATGCAGCCGATATAAGAATGACGCTTCTAAGGCCATCGACCTTCATTGGTCTCAGTTTGGATGCACATTTTTACTTTTATTTAGATTCTGGGCCGCCTGTTGCATCGGTCACTCAACCTGGTTTTGCATGAAAATGGTAATTTTATACTTACATCCTCCAAAAAAATATGTTGATGACCTCATAGGCATAGATAACCTTACATATGTTTAGAATCTCGAAAATATGGGTGGTTTTCAATAATAACTTTAATGAATTTTCGATCTTGTTGAAGTTATGAGAGTTTTGTGTTAATTTTTGCGCTCGAAACGTGCGCTTGCGTCGTTGACCGGCGTCAAGGCCGCGTCGAATTCAGCCGCGGCGATAGGCCGCCGCGCAAAGGTAAATGGTGCTATCTTATAAGATGAGAATTAAAAAAGAAACAACCTAATTAACTGACGATGCTATAATGATTCGAATGAAGTGAAGTACCAGTCAAGTTAGTATTATCATGTTTTTGATGAGGTGGACTGATGACCCGGTGAAGGTCGCGGGAGTCCGCTGGATGCGGGTGGCGCTGGACCATTGTGGCACTCTTCTGGCGGAGCCAGGTCCAGCATGGGCGTCTTTCGGATGATAATAATGATGATAATTATATTTTAATAGAAAAATAATTATGACGATACTTAAGAATTCGAAATCCTTGAAGTAAGATTCACCGAAAAGACCGAAAAAAAATTAAAACAGTTATACCCAGGCCTTTAAATAGCGCTATTTTCGTATAGCGCTATCATTTATAACGTTATTATTCCTAAAACCGCTATACTCAAAAACGATATTTGACGCGCTGTATAGCGATATCCATTATTACTCCATTAAAGGATAACTTAATTGCAATAAAAGACTTTCCTGTACCAAAAACAGTGAAAAATGTGCGACAATTCTTGGGTAAAATCAATTTTTACGGAAAGTACATTCCTAATATATCAATGATATTAGATCCTTTGCATAATTTGTTAAGGAAGGGACAATCCTTTATCTGGACAGAAAAGTGTCAAGAATCCTTTGAGACAGTAAAAAAACAGCTGTGTCAGAAACCAATTTTGGCTATATTTGATCCGAATCTGCCGATACGTATATACACTGATGCAAGTATACAGGGTATAGGCGCGATATTGAAACAGCCACAATACAATGGGGACGAAAAACCTTGTGCGTACTTTTCAAGAAAACTGAATGACGCACAGAAAAAGAAAAAAGCCATATATCTTGAGTGTCTAGCTATAAAAGAAGCTGTATTTTATTGGCAACATTGGCTCATAGGTAAAAATTTTACGGTTTTTACTGATCACAAACCCTTAGAAAAGATGAATATTAAATCGAGGACGGATGAGGCATTGGGAGACCTTACATACTACTTATCACAGTTTGCTTTCGAGGTTGTTTATTCTCCTGGGAAATACAACTTGGAAGCAGATTGTCTAAGTAGGAATCCTGTTTTAGAACCAGGTGATTATCCACACGAAAATATTAAATGTGTAAATTTTGTAGGACTACAAGACATTCAAAACGATCAGGATAATAATGAACAGGTACAACAAAATAAGAATAAGCTAGAATTAAAGGATACAATATACTACAAAAAAATAGGACAAAAGAAAAAAATCGTACTATCTGAGGAATTTAGTAAAAATATCATAAAAAATATACATTTTTTTTTCTGTCACTTAGGATCACAACAAATTGAAAATAAACTTAGGCCATTTTACACAGCGAAACACCTAACAAGTAATATTAAAACTATCTGTGACAATTGTGAAATTTGCTTAAAAAACAAATCTAGAGGGAAATACAAGTTTGGATTGATGTCTCACCTAGGACCTGCAACACACCCTTATGAGATTATGTCCATAGATACCATTGGTGGTTTTGGTGGTTCGCGCTCTACGAAAACATACCTACACTTACTTGTAGACCACTTTACGAGGTATGCCTATATACTAACTTCTAAAACTCAAAGTGCTGGTGACTTTATTAAGCTTGTTAATAAAGTAATCCCTTCAAATAAAATTGGCATGATTCTGTCTGACCAGTATCCAGGTATAAATTCAAGGGAATTCAAAAACTTTTTACACCAAGAAAATATACCAATTGTCTTTACTGCTGTCAATGCTCCATTTTCAAACGGTTTGAACGAGAGGCTAAATCAGACGTTGGTTAACAAAATAAGATGTAGGTTAAATGAAAGGAAAAATAAATTGGCCTGGACTACAGTCGCTCACGAGTGTACTGAAAGGTATAACGAGACTGAACATACGGTGACAGGATATTCTCCGAAATACTTGTTAGAAGGTACATCAGTTGCTATTTTACCGAATGAATTAAAGCAGGAAATAACATATGATGAGTTATTGAAAGATCGGAAAATCGCACTAGAAAACACTATAAAATCACACAACTATAATAAAAAACTATTCGATAAAAACAGAAGAATATGTCAAATACAAGTAGGTGACTTAGTATACGTTGAAAATGGAAATCGATTAAATAGGAAAAAGTTGCATGAATTAAAAGTTGGTCCTTATAGAGTTTTAGAAAGGATGTCAAACTCTATTTATAGAATTGACACAGGCCATAAGAAACCAGAATCAAATCTTTTCCACATAACGAAACTGGTACCATTACTGTAAATGATGGAAATAGTAATATAAAATGTTTTTATTAGGTTTAATCGGGGGGGGGGGGGGAGATGTAAACGAAGTCAATTGCACTTCATTTAGTTTGGCGTTATCTGTGACTTTCAATGACGGATGACAGCTGTCAGAGTTTAGACGGGTTGTCAACCGTGATTGATATAAAAAGGTACAAGTAATGCAGAGAGAAATTATAACGGTGTAAATAGGATTAATATTTGAATCAAGGACGTGTCTGTAAAGAAGGTGAAATAATAGCATTAATGTTGTTTCTCTTTCAGGTAAGCTATTAATTTAATTAGTATTAAGTTCCACAAATGTAATGTTTGGGTAAAATATTAGTGAGTAATAAAACTCTTCTCTTTCAGAGCAACACAATCTGGTTTTTATTTCGCCAAAGCAATATCTTGCAAGAAGTGTGTTAAACACACATTATATAAATCTAAACCATTAATATAAAACCGATACTTTTTTAACCGATATAATAATGTAATAACGTTATAGGCTACCCCTTTCTCGCATTCAGTATAGCCTACTCGTGCAATGTAAGCGATGTGATTACGTAACGTAGGTTGTTTGTTAGAGTGCACGACGTCATAGTAAAATAGAGAATTTTTCGATTTGCTCGGCTTGTCGGCGCAGGTTGTAGCCTGATACGAATATCCTGACTAATAATTTTCAAATCAGATTGTCTTTAGCTACTCTGTGCCTCATTAATCGGAAATGCATCATCCCATAAAAAACATGCCATGTAAAAAAGAGGTCAAGTCTCGAAACTCTTCCACCGTAAAAAGTTGTGAGATATTTCTTAGAGCCAAGTCTCAGGCATTCTTTTATCTTTATTTGCTTGCTAAATAAAATTTTGTGACTTGGCAATCACACAATACTACATAGCTTTAGGTATGCAGAAATCCATTAATGCAGGAAAGTGGTGTGATTGCCAAGTTAAAGAATTTTATTTAGCAAGCAAATAAGGATTAAAGAATGCCTAAGACTTGGCTCTACGAAATATCTCACAACTTTTTACGGTGGAAGAGTTTCGAGACTTGGCCTCTTTTTTACATGGAATGTTTTTGCTTGCTAAATAAAATTCTGCAACGTGGCAATCACACAACTTAACTGTATTTATAGATTTTTGCATACTTACCTAAAATTATGTAGTATTGTGTGATTGCCAAGTCACAAAATTTTATTTAGCAAGCAAATAAAGATTAATAAGAATGCCTGAAACTTGGCTCTACGAAATATCTCACAACTTTTTACGGTGGAAGAGTTTCGAGACTTGGCCTCTTTTTTACATGGAGTGTTTTTTATGGAATCTCACTTCTTTTTCTAGGGTAATGTGTTATCCATACATACAAACTATAAATGCAGGCCCATTCTTGCTTTTGAATTTTCCCATTCACTGCAAATGTAACTTTGTAATCCTATATATTTGTATAGGATTACAAAGTAATGTATACAGTTGGTGTATCTAGAAAACTGGGTTGAAATAGCATTTTTTTATCATTTTCCCTTTATGTGGCCATTAAACCCTAACTGTACCAAATTTCAGCTCTCTGAGTTTATGGGAAGTACTAGTTCTATTTTGATGATCATGAGTGAGTGAGTGTCATAAATGCGAAACTTTGCTTTCGCTTAACTTCGGAACTAAATGACCTACAGACTTGAAATATTGGATTTTAAGTATGTGATTATAGCTTACTGGATGACGAAAATTTCTGCATTCTGGTCTTATCCAGAGGTTCTCAAATAGGGGCCTGAAAATGTGGCGAAATGGTTCCAGTAAAGGATGGTACGGCAGTGTTTGCTTCGCGCTCGACTTGGCATTGTTATAATATGGTAAATTATTTATAATTTAAATGCCTGCATCAAATGTTTCTGACTAATTCATCAACGCAAAGCCGAAACTACTGGGACTAAAAAGAAGGGACAAGATGGAATTTTTGGAAATCCCATCCCTAAGGGGGTTAAATAGGGATGCAAAGTTTGTATGAGGGAAACTTTTTTTTTTTACTATTGACTTGAAACTTTGTAGGAAGATTACTTATTAAGATGCATAAAAAGTTCTTGCAGCGTTTTAGAAAATTCCACTCCTAAGGGGGTTAAGTAGGGGACAGGGGTGCAATGTTTGTATGGGGGAAACATTATTTTTTGAACTAGAGACTTGAAACTTTGTAGAAAGATTACTTATTAGAATAGAAAAAAGTACTTTCTGTGTTTTAGAAAATTTCATCCCTAAGGCGGTTAAATAGAGGTGCAAAGTTTGTATGGAGGGAACTTTATTTTTTGAGCTAGAAACTTCAAACTTTGTAGAAAGATTACTAAGTACAATACAAAAAAGGACTGTCAGCGTTTTAGAAAATTCCACCCCTAAGGGGGTTAAATAGGGATGAAAGGTTTGTATGAGAAACACTTTTTTTGAGCTTGAGATTTGAAACGTTGTAGAAAGATTACTTATTAGAATAGAAAAACAGTTAGTACTTTTAAAGTGTTAGAAAATTCCATCCCTAAGGGGGTTAAAAAGGTACTTATGCAAGATTAGGATGAGAAACATTTTTTTTGAGCTAGAGATGGGCAACTTTGTGGTACGATTACTTATTAGAAAAAAAAAATCCTTTCATTGTCTTGGAAAAATACCACCCCTAAGGGGGTTAAAAGTGTTAAAACGGTATTCAAGGTTTATATGGAGAGCAAGAAAATATAGTAAGATATTTCTAATGTCAGTCTTAGTCTGTATGTTAAAAGACAACAAAACTGATTTCAGAGTTTTTTTTTAATTCATCCCCTATAGGCGTTAATGGGGCTTCAAAGTTTATATGGAGGGAAAAGTCATTTTTTAAGTAAGATTTTTTAATTTTGGTCTTAAAATAGAGAGAGCAGATTAGTAGATTTTTTTATTCATCACCTAAGAGTGTTTAATTTAAAGGGGATTCGAAGGCCGTATAGGTTCAAGACAATTTTAAAGTAAAACATTAGTGTAACTACGATTTTAGACGGTTTGTTTAAAACTAAAAAATACATTTCAATGTTTTTGAAATTCATCCCTTAAGAGGGTTTCTAGGGGGTTCAAAGTTTATACGAAGAGCAAGATATTTTTAAAATAATAGATTTATTACTTAGGTTATGGATCGTTTGTTTAATGATTAGAAAACGATTTCAGCGTTTTTTTTATTCATCTCCTAAGAGAGTTAAAAGGTTTGAAGGTTGTATAGAGAGCAAGACCTTTTTTAAAGTAAGACTTACAGATTTGAACAGTTACCAGAAATGTAGGATAGGTTAGGTTAGAACTGCGATGCTCCCAGAATCGAATAGATTTAATCAACATTGGGTACTTATTATTATAACAGTAATGTAGCTTAGTAGACATATAAAAATATATTTTTCTTTAATACTGTATGAAAACGTCTGTTGATGATTCTTAAGATATTTATGTTTGTAAAAACGAAGGTTTCAATTTAGATTTATCAATTTAAACTAACGAACTCATCGCACTGTTACCTTTTACGTAGGTCTAATCCCTGAACGGATTTAGATAAAATTTCCCGTACAGATAGTTTGAGACCCTTGGAAGGATATAGGATAGTTTTTGTATATGTTTAAGATGGTAGAAGTGTGTTTGGGACAGCGATAAATAGCTTGCACCGAACATAATTTAATAGCAATATTTTTTCTAAGACCATAACAAGTTCCACGCGAACGAAGTCGCTGGCAACAGCTAGTTATTTACATAAATATTTAGTGACTAAGGATTAATTAGAAAAGGAGGATGAATCGTAAGAAAAGGAGGATCGATATATATTTATGTGTACCAATCATCCTTGGTCTCCCCTATCTATCGTGAGCCTATCTAGACAGATTATGGCGAAGAACCGAAATCGAAAATTCACACATTCTTTGGTTTCATAATCAGATTTTATTTAACGTGTCGTATTTGGAATGGCTCTAAATCAAAAATAAAATAAAATGTCGGAAACTAAAAGTATATTTTAATTTTATTATGATGAACAAAAGCACATACCAACATACCTATGCATAATTTTTTGCTCACGGCAACACCGTCGGTCGTAGGGCTTGTTTGGAATAGGTCCTAATACTGGGAGTCTGCGATTTAGTGCCGAGACAAACAATTAACATTGAAAAATATTGACCCTCTTACATATTGTAATAGTGTATACCTAGGGGCTATTAAGATTGGCACTCTTTATTTTTATTTATGAGCAAGTCCACGAATCTGTGCACAGCGTTGCGTTTCCTGCGTCCCATTTTTATTCCGCCATTTATCATCGCAACCAACCAAATATTCACAATTCACAACCAATTTGCAAATGATCGAGGTAAACAAGCATTAATAAGATTTAGAAGCTAGAACAACGTAACGGCAACGTCGCACGTCGCGCTACGGTTCACGTGGTGGCATGTTGGCATTGGCACAGAGCGGCAACGGCGCAGCCGTAGCGCGCGGCTCGCATTTTAAAACGATATTATAACGTTATTATATATCGTTCTGTTATTCATTCTGTTACGGTATTTATATCGTTATGGAGAATATTGGTTTTGTTATAACGTAATTTTCGAACACTAACGGAATATACCGTTATAATTCCGGTTCATTTTATAACGTTTTAAAGGCCTGGTTATACCTACATGGTTTCACCGCCCCGGGGACAAAGCGCCAGCGCACGGAATTCGTTCTGCATTTTGTGGTGACGTGACGCGAGGCAACTTTACGGCCATTTTATTTTCGCGGCGATGATGACCTGCGCTCACTCGTTTTACTTGGCCATTTGCTTGACGTACCTAATCCACGTAATGTAAATTATTTGAAGGGCTGGTATTTAAAAGGCACAAAAAACATAAACACCTAGGTAATAATAATGATTTGCACGGCTAAAATATTCGTTCGTCAAAAGTCGATATTGATGTGCAAATCAGCATTCATTTGGTACGCGATCAGTGTCGGTAGGCGATAAAAAAATCCCTTTTAGAAGTAGGTAGGTATTAGAGTCTAGCCAACGTGTCAAGATGCATTATTTTTTTACTAGCTTCCGCCCGCGACTTCGTCTGAGTGGACCCGGGATAAAAACTATCCTATATTTTAATCCAGGCTATAAACTATCTTCGTGCAAAAATTCATCCAAATCGGTTAAGCCGTTTAAGCGTGATTGAGTAACAAACATCCAAACATATAAACATCTAAACTTTCGCATTTATCATATTAGTAGGATTATTTATATATGGCAACAATTTTAATTATGAAATAAGCTGCCAGTTATATTAAGTAAGTAGGTAGGTGTAGGTACCTATTACGGCGTCCTACATTTTGTGTTGTCGTTGAAAATTGTCTTTTTCTTGGGTCACGAGTATTTAGAATAATGCTTTGTGCCCAAGTTCGCGTTTTGAAGTATAAATTCTTAATTTATGAATTTAAGACTAGGTAACTTAATAATAGATTAGTATATTGCTCCTTAATTTGAAAATATTTGCCAGGCTGATATTTTTTAATTACCTAATACCGGTCTACTACTTTCCTTTTTTTGGCTAATTATTTAATTATTCAATTTGAGAATTTGACAGTGTCCGAAAAGTTACTGAATGAATGGTACCTACATTTGAGTTATGAATTGTGATTGTGAAAAGTGTACTACTAGAGTTACTACTCTTGTTAAACTTCGGTGCATATAATAGCAAGTCCCATATCATAGTTGGACCTTGAGAGACTTGGGATCGGACTGACTGTTTTATGGGGAGCCAATAATGCACGGCCCAATAATGTACAGCCTGATAATCCGCGTCCACTTTTTGTGGACTCGGATTATTAGGTCGTGCATTATCAGCCCGAACAAAAGTGGCTTCCAATTATTGCCCCGGACCAAGTTTGCTCAGGGTGATAATGCACGGCCCAATAATATACAGCCTGATAATCCGCATCCACTTATTGTGGACGTGGATGTTTGGGTCGTGCATTATCAGGGCGGACAAAAATGGCTTGTCATAAGAGAACTCTGTCTTAGGTCGGTTAGGTTAGGGTTCGCTTGTGTCCCTCAGACCAGAAATAGACACCCCGCGCAGCGGGTTGGCGTCGACTCGCTGGAGATTATTAGTCCGCACAGATGACCGTCCCAATCATGGCCTCCCAACTAGAACAACGTATAATTGATACTAAAAAGAACGATGGCGACACAGGTACCGAGCGAAACATTTGAATCAGTAATCGCGAAAATAGAATGATTTTTACACCTTAATAAATTCAACGTACCTTAATTATATCAAAAACATACTTCCGCACATACAATAAAGGTATATTTTATAAGTTTAGTAAATGCAATAAAATTGATACTAAATCCATGTAACTCGTACTATACGAGTGAGCTTTCAAGCTTGCTACGTATTATTGGGTACTGTCACTAGATGGCGCCATCACGGGTCGCGAAAGTTCTATTGAACCACAGGCCCTAAGCATTTGGTTATGTATATTTTTGTGTGAGGTGTAATATTGTCTCTAAAATACTACTTTTATATCGAAAAAATCAAAAATACTCTATTTGTTGCCCAGGAACTCAACGCCATCTGGTGATATCTCAATGTATTACTAAAGGCTGACAGCGTCATAGCCGTGGTAGCTCGGATACTGCATCTACTGGTGTAGCTACGGGACTAAAATTGTATACAGAATTGCCTACATTAGGACGGTACGCTTTTGCTCTATGAGATTGGGTATCTGTACTTGTATTCTTTAATCTGTGGTCCCAATGTACATAGATTATCAGGCTGTACATTATTGGGCCGTTCATTATCAGCTCGTACAAAATTGGCCTCCAATTATTGCCCCGGACCAAGTTTGCTCAGGGTGATAATGCACGGCCCAATAATGTACAGCCTGATAATCCATGTACAGTATGGACGCGGATTATTGGGCTGTACATTATTTTGGCCGTGCATTATTATGGCTGTACATTAACCGGCACCGTTTTATGTAGTCAAAAGTCTCAAAATATGACTCAATCCACAACCCGAAAACAACACATCAACCACGCACCGAATGATTCAAGATTCAAAATTTAAAAACCCCGTCACGATGCGGAAGCGATGTAAGTGCATTTATTGCATTTACGCGCGACCTTGACTGCGTGCCCAAAAACCGAGAGGACAAAGAACCAGTCACTGCACTTTTACTCTCCGTCGTATGGCAATGTATAACCTACACATACATACATATAATGACATCTGTTTTCGCAAAGAGTTGAAAAAAAATGTTTTGTGGCAGGCGTTTATTGCTGGCGGCATTCTTGACTTGCTATTACTTCAACAGAAACGGTACTGTTGATATTCATGGGTGGGTAGGTAACTAGGTACACTACATAATTCCGAAGAGTCATTTGTCCGAAAGTATATTTGTTCCGAATTTCATAATTTTGAAAAACCATATAATTAGGTATGATCCGCTGAAGGAATATTTTTGATTCTTCAGGGTATACCTAATACTAACCTAACCTATTTATACATTCCAATTAAAGCCTCTGCTTAAAAAAAAAGCTTAGCGAAAAATGGCGTTTAGGAATTTTGAAAATTCGGAATAATGATTGTTTCGGAAATTTCCTGTGTAACCTGTGTTCCCAATATTGATACTGTACCTACTTATTTCATTAAATCTTAATTCACATAATAAAAACCTATCTCCAGACCTCTGGGCGACGCAGACACATAACCGTAGCATATTCTTGCTACACATCTTAGCACATTGGCCATATGAAAATTCTTAGCAACGCCATTAATAATGACAACAACTCATCTAATGGTTTAAGGGTAGCAAATTAGTAAAGTATACCTACGTTTAAATTAAATAGTTAATGTTATTTCTTTGATCACAACAATTACTGCATGCGGTTTTTACCTTCTTTAAAAAAAAGTAGGTATTGGTGTAGTGTAAACAATTGTCTTCCTACCTTATCCTAATTCCTTCTAAATCCTAATCCTTAATAAACTTTTGTTGTGAATTTGATAAGTAGATCGTACCAGTCATTAATAAGATAAGATACGTATCAGATTATCATCATCATAACTGAGAGCTTCGTTTTTGTCGGTGAAGCCTTCACAAGCCGACATCAGGTACTACCTACTTATAATCAGATATACGAAATTAAACGCTCTTGAATTTATTCATTTATCGTAATTGCTCTACTTAATTTTTTATGATAATTGATTGAATGAACACGTGGATTTATAATTTTTAAGTATTTATTATATATGTTTGTCGTCATCTAGTACCCATAGCTAGCGTAGCGTAGTGTTGCTTTGCTTGTGTTGTGACTAGGTCGAGTAGTGTTAAATGTCCGCGAATATGTACCTATTTATTTCTTTATATGTTCATTAAATAAAACAAAAAAAAGGATATTAGAATCAAAACAAAAATCAGAATTCGACAATGATTGCTAACACTTCCTTTAGGTATTCATTACCATTCATTATATTGTTGAGTAAAAGTACCCAAAAAAAAAATATGATGACCATGACCTACCTCACCCCACTGGTTCATGTATCCAAAGGTCCCCAAAATGCCCGCAGCAGTATTCTCTGCTGGTAGGTATAGAGTATGGAGACCCGTTAGATCAATCTGGAAGAGGAACCATGAACGGGGATTATAATTAATTATAATGGATAATATTTACATGTAATGTCTCACAAACGACTACTATTTAGTGTGATGTGCAACTCCCTTGCGCTGTAAAATCTTATAGCTACATCAAATAACAAGAAAATCGCACAATCGTCATTCTCATACGCACCAATGCGTTTTTAAATTAACAAAATCGCTATTTATATCCCCTTATTTTGCCTAACCGTTGATGGCAAAAGCAACCTTGATCCTCAACAATAAAATTCAATTTCGGAAAGAATCGCCAAAAACCATACGACGTTAAGTAAGTAAACGGTCGAAAAACGACAATCAAAAGCGCTGCGCCGGCGACGATCCCGTTGCATTAAAATTCCAATTTCAAAATGGCTTACACAACAACAATTTCTTTTGACATAAGCCTAAATGAGAGTGCAGCACTGTGCGGTTTATTTTCCTTGTCAAAGGGCTTAACTACCTAGGGTTTTCTATAGTTTTAAGACTTTTCGAGAGTGAAAGAGTGAGGTTCGTTGACACCGTTTTTTCGCATTACGATTCGGAAAGGTCATGGTCTGCCGCTGCACTCGCGTTTCGAGTTTTGTTGATTACGGAGTTGTGGCGTTTTGCACTGCGGACGTTTCTGCAAGCTTTTATTTACTTTTGGGTACTAATGTT
Organism: Epinotia ramella; assembly: GCA_947578815.1. Taxonomy (NCBI): domain Eukaryota; kingdom Metazoa; phylum Arthropoda; class Insecta; order Lepidoptera; family Tortricidae; genus Epinotia; species Epinotia ramella. The sequence continues at coordinate 4,875,145 of OX388221.1, forward strand.
AAGAGGCTGACAAGACGTAATTTGGTGAAATTGATAAGCAGTTTTTTTAAGGAAAACTGTTCTAGCACATCAAATATAATATATGTTAATATTCACCATATTTCAAAGACCGTAGACGGGCTCGATACATAATTTGACGAAATCGGGTCGATAGAAAATAATTGCAAAGATTGGTCTTAAAATCACATTTTAAAAAACGTTATTTTTCGATCGTTATTTTTTTGACGTATGGTTCTGCAAATAAAAACATGAAGTCAACATATTCATACCTAAACCGCTAGCGAGTCATGTTTCACAAATAATTCAACCTTTTTTTATTTCAATATTTATGTAGGTACTATTTATTATCTTCAAAAACCGGGCCGCCCAGTAACACGCTCTCGTTTACTCCGATACAAATAGACAGTGTGCGTGCAAAATCCTCAAGGGCATTTTGGTGTTGACAGCGTCTTAAGTACAAATTGTGAACTCAAAATAATAGATATTGTCATGCCTGCCTGTACCTACCAAGATAAAAGAGTTGAGTAAGGCCCTTGCAAGAATTATATGAACAGGCATTTGTTGTATTTATATTACAACTTTTGTCTTCGGTTAGCCTTGGGTAGTGACGCTACCTACGAAGCTGAAGGTCCTGAGTTCGAATCCCGGTAAGGGCAAATATTTGTTTGATGAGCATGAATATAAAAAGGTAAAGGTAAAGGTTGCTGGAGTCCGCTGGATGCGGGTGGCGCAGGACCGGTCACTTTGGCACTCTTTGGGGGAGGCCTATGTCCAGCAGTGGACGTCTTTCGGCTGTTATGATGATGATGATGATGATGATTTGCATGAATATTTGTTTCCGAGTCTTAGATGTTTTCTATGTATTTCAGTATTTATATCGTCGTCTATATAGTACCCATAACACTGGGACTAGGTCGATTTGTGTTAGAATGTCTCGTAATACTTATTTATTTATGGGGCACAATCTGTTGCTCGCCTCCGCAGGATTTACCTACTGCACGTGTCCCCTGGCTGGTGCTAAATGAGCGACAACACTTTCGGCGAAATTGGCGCTCTTATAAAAATATCACATGGATATTCGCCAATTCTACAGACGATTAAAATAAAATCTATTTATTTCAATAGATCACAACTAGAGATGCAACGGCTGGTTTGGCCGGATACCGGATACCGAATATCCGGCGGTGCAGCCGGCCGGATATCCGCTATCCGGCCACCGGACATCCGGCCGAGAGTAACATGCTTAAAATAAAGTACCTACCTAATGAAATACGATTGCGCAAACGCGGGATGCTCTGTGCAAGTTGCAACCTGTTAGTCGCTGTAGGCAAGTTTGAACAGAAACATGCGCTAATTACATATTTAAGTTTTTAACATACCTAATTTAAATATTTAATTTATAATAGGTAGCAAAAATATTTTGCCTTTTCATACGAAGATTTAACTAACCTTAAAATTGATTGCTTTGTAGTTTGTTATTTATTCACCATTCTTCTTGAACCTTAACTATGTTAAAATACTATCCGGTATCCGGCCGGATACCTCGGCACTATTCGGTATTCGGCCGGATAGTAAATAAGGGGCCGGATAGACCGGATACCGGATAGTGGCCGGATATCCGTTGCATCTCTAATCACAACTACGTACAAAAGGGGCCATTAAGGCGCCGTAGGTTCAGCGAAGTTAAGCGAACAGAGTTTATGAAACAATATAATGCGTCTGTTTATAATAATATGGTTTCAAAAAAATACGAATAGTAATCTTGAGGCTTTTCTGCAGGGAAATCAGTGCTTCAAAACATGATTAAGCAAATTTCGCTCAATACAAAAAAATCACGAACATAGGTCTAAAACACACAAAAATACACTTAAAATATTCGTAACAAATTATGCACAAAAGCTATATATATTAAAATTGCTTCTAAAAATCGGAAATATCATGTTTGAGGGAAGTCAGTGTTTACATTTTTATTTATTTAAACGGCCAATAAATTAAAATTAAAAAACATTATATCCGCGCTTCCGAGCACGTACTTCCATCTCGCTCACGCTTATGCTCAGTGAGAGGGAGAGAAGACCATAAACCTACGGCGCCTTAAGTTTTTTACCTAAGTATAAGCATTTCAATCGGACGACAGTGCAATGTTTACGTTTGTTGCCATTGACACTATTACTATATTGATCGCAACTTGCTCTGAAGAATACCTATAAGTATATTGGAAGTAGAACAAACATTACTCTGTGCTCTCACTGACCTATCGCAACATTCCATCATACTAATTCGTGTAGCAATGGCGGCGCGTGAACATTTTCAATGGGCACACCCGAACAAATAAAAATATGAAAGAGTAGGTACCTAAATAACTATAGATTTGCCTAAAAATAAATCTTAGGCAAGACGGTGGGAATTGGCTTGCATGGGCGCTCCGCCGTTGGTAATAGGTACTTAAAGGTATTGGTACCTAGCTTATGTCTACCCCGAAGGTTGTACAAACGCCAACACAGTTAACTGACCATCCTGTGTTAATATTGAACCATATTACAATGCATATAGAGTGCACGGATGGTCAGTTAGCTGTGTGGTCGATAGTATACTGGTGAAACATTTTTTGTAATGAGGTAAGTCGTTACGGAGTTTGCCCATACAGAAGCTACGAACCTACAAATCTACAAAGAATAAATAAATAAATGAATATTGAGGCACAATCTCACACAAACCAACCTATTCCCAAACTAAGCAAAGCTTGTACTATGGGTACTTACCGACGGCGATATACACACTTATATATAAGTATAAATACTTAAATACAAAGAAAACCTTCGTGGCTCAGGAAAAAAAAATAGAGCTCATCACCAGAGCCCGTAATTTTCATGCCGATGACATCAATTTGACGTCACGCTGCATCAATCATTTTAATCATGTACAAATTACTTCAAAAGTAATCTATTCACACGTGGAACAATTAATAGGTACGTACTTGATACGTGAAACGTAAATTAAACTATTTGTTTTGTTTTTATACATATATTTTATTAAACGGTATTGTTACCAAATTTCAATAATTACGTAGAAAACAGAATTCCTTCAAGTAGGTACCTATTAATTATTTGTGTGAATAGATTACTTTTGAAGTAATTTGTACATGATTAAAATTACAATAAAACTGTTTGGGATCATCCTATATGCAGCGTGACGTCAAATTGATGTCATCGGCATGAAAATTACGGGCTCTGCTCATCACACAAGTAAATGCCCTTACCGGGATTCGAACCCAGGACCTCTTGTATTGGAAGTAGAACAAACATTACTGTACCTGCTCTCACTGACCTATCTCAACATTCCATCATACTAATTCGTGTAGGTAGGCACCATCGAACCAACTGAATCATGAACCATGACCTTGTTACAATTAACGAACTTACGTACGATCGTATGACGTTAATATGTCAGTTGATTGTAACAAGGTTCCATGGTGGGTCAGGATTCAATTTTGTCGATAGTACTTATAGGTATTGTACACCTCAGCTTGAGAATTAAATCTTTCACGATAATCAAACATGTCCATCTTATTCTTAATGTAGGTATAGGTACAGTCAGCATCATATAGCTAGTAGCAGCCAGAGTAGCCAAATATATCGTAACACACCCTTATTCTTACAGTAATAAAGACGTGTACCGATATATTTGGCTACTTTGGCTGCTACTAGCTAATATATGATGCTGACTGCATGTACCTACTCGTATTAAGTCCTTAACTTATGCCTACCCCGATGGTTATACTGGTGAAATATTTTTTGAAATCGGATAATCGGTTCCAGAGTTTGACTATACCAAGCCACTAACCTACAAATAGACTTTTCCTCTATATAGAAGTACTAGCTTCTGCCCGCGACTCCGTCCGCGTGGAACTCCTTATATCGCAGCTCCATACAAACTTTTACCCCCCCATTTCACCCCCTTAGGGGATGATTTCGGGGATAAAAACTATCCTATGTTACTCTCCATCCCTTCAACTATCTCCACTTAAAAAATCACGTCAATTCGTCGCTCCGTTTTGCCGTGAAAGACGGACAAACATACCTACAAACAAACACACACATACACTTTCGCATTTATAATATTAGTATGGATAGATAACTATACCTTATTCTCAATGAAACTAAGGTTTTCTCTAGCGTTCAATGATCTTTAATTTAAAGTATGGCCGATTAACATACTTCACGTCACTCAATACCATCATGTTTATTGATGTATTTCCCTACATCACAGACTATCGCCACGCAATCGCGCTAATTTTTCACAAGCTCCGACCACGCTCAATTTGGCGGATGAGCATTTGAGCATTGAGCAGTGAGCGAGGCACTCCGAGGCAGTGAGCATGCCGAATGAGCAATGAGCCTGTGATCAGCGGGGTGGGTGCGGGGGGCGGCTAATTAGAGGGGCACTGTAAACGAACCTTTAGTTGATGGCATAAATATGGACGGGAACTTTATCACATGTCTCGAAGGATTTTGTTCAGAACGCATCCAAAACGACGCGACGTCATCGACGGCCGTTTGCATCCGAAGTTTGAAGATCGGCAACGAGCGGGAATGACGGTCGTCGACAAAACCAACGACAATATTTGCTGTTGTCCACGTTAATCCCCTAGCCTGATCCCCCAGGGGAAAAAAACGGTTAGGTTGTTAGTTGAACTGCGACCCTACAGCGCGCGAGCCGAGCGAGCGAAGCGAGCGTGACGCGGTAGCGTCCGGCGAAGCGCCATAACCGAACATTATCATTTTTTCCTAGTTGAATATAAAATAATTGCCGCTAATTTCCCTGGGGGATCAGGCTAGGGGATTAACGTGGATAACGTGCAATATTTGACGGACAACGGAACGCAACACTACTGATTTATTACAATCTTTTATTTACTTTCACTTTTCCGTTGTTTTTCTGTAATCTTGCAAGTTAAATTTGGTCCACTTCCCGGTTTCCGATTGAGTTGAAATTAAGCACGAATACGCAAATCGCGTGACAATGCAATATTACGAGTATGATGACGTGGAGCTGATCTGATGATGGAACTGGAAGGTGGCCATAGGAACTCCGTAATAAAACCACATAACCCCATCGATTTTGGGCTCGTTAGAATGTCTCAATGACTAGTTGATGACGGTATACAGAAAAGTACAGTCGGCAATAAAAGCTTGTGCCAAAAATGACATTTTTGACAGAAACTTATATTTAATTTATTCGGAATAAATCCGTTTACGTAATTCAATAATAACATTCTTCATTGAAGATCCATCTAGGCTATTCTCGAAATAACTAAAAGGAACCTAGGTCCTTAACAGATTTATATTAAGGTATGTGTGTCACTTGTACTAAAACGTGACTGCTTCACTCTATAAACATCACTCATCAGAGAAAGAGAAAAGAGAAAATACCAAGGGCGAGATAATTGAGAAATTGGTACATATTTGTAAAATGTATTGCTGTCGCGCCAACCTCAAGCCTCCCCCCACAGAGCGCGATAGAGACAACTGCAGCTTAGACCGAAAACACCTGTTAAAAGGACTACGAAACGTTGATTACGTTTCGTAGTCCCCTGAATACTTCTCCAAAACTTGACCTTTTATTAAAAATCAAAGAAAGGCTTTAGCCGTCTTCCTGTTTTCCTTTTTTTAAGTAATCTAGTCAAAATTGTTTTCTGGATGTTTGAACACAGCGGAAAATCTGGCATTTTTCTTAGGTGTTTGAAGGTCTCTTTTAAGAATAAATTTATGAAAAAAAGGAAAACATAGGAACATGTCAATAGTAGCCATAGGTTTATGGAAAAAAAATTGCTCAACTGCCATTATCCAGGGAGAAAACAGTAGGGGTCTACGTTTCTATGGAAAAACGGCCCTTGTGTTTTCTCTTAACTATAGAATAGATCTATAGGTACTGTATTACATAACAGATAAAACTATCAAAATTCACATATGCCCTCTACCAGTTGAAGAAGTGTACAGATTTAAAAGCAGCCACTAATGCCTACTATGCCTATGCGCATTATTGGCTGGCTTATGGTATTATTTTATGGGGAAATAGCACTAACGTAGAATCATTGTTCAGGCTACAAAAAAAAGTGTATAAGAATACTGGCAAATATAAATGAAAGGGAGAGTTGCCGCCCTTACTTCAAAAAAAATTAAATATTAACTTTAACTTCACTATACATTTTTGAAATAGGTATGTAAATTTGTTAAGAAACAAAAACACTTATTTGAACGAACAAGAGATAATTGTCCTAGAAATCAAAACTTGAGGAAAATGAACAAATAAGTTAGCACCTTGAAAATTGTTAATTCCGGTACTTTACCATATGGCAGTGACAGTCTATATAACAACATACCGTTAGAGATTAAAAATATAGAGAAAGAATAATAATTCTACAACCAAATAAAGAATTTCCTGGTTGAAAACTCGTTTTACAACATGAAAGAATATCTAAGTTAAGGTTTAATATTGTTAGTGTGTCTTAGTTTTTAAGTCCTAGAGGAGTACCTGAGTCCTTTATAATATTGCTGTGCCCTAACGGGGTTTATGCTGGAACATGTAACTGAATGAATATGAATATTTAGTTGCAAGTTAATTTAGAAAATTGCGATGCCCTCACAGGGTTCATGTTTGAAACTTACTGTAACAAATGTCAACTATGGACTCTGTAACAACCTGATTGCAATAAATACTTGAATACTTTGAAATAAATGAAAAATTGAAAAGTTTAATTCTCCGAGCGGTTAAGAAGCCTAAGTCTTCTGGTAGATGTCGCTACACGCCTCCCTAAGCCGTTGTAGGAAGGAACTGATTGAAGAATTTGGTGCCCGAACCGGATTGTTCCGATAGCTCAGTTGGTTAGTAGCGACGGGCCATGAATGCCTGTGGTCGCCGGTTCGAATCCGGCTCGGCATTTTTAAATTTTTCCTTTATTTAAAAATGTATAATTTCGTTATTAATTTACTTGAATACCTACTTCATTCCAATTCATATCGGTCGCTCCAGTCACGCGTTCATATGTTTTATTTCTCTCATTGGATAAGTTTGTATGTGTAAGACGTGTTTAACAGTAAAGACGAAATATACATAAACTTTTTTTACAATTACTACATGCGGAGGAAAATATAATTATGCCCATTTGAAAGATCCATTCAAGATCTTACAAAATCACAACTTTCTCACTATACTCGTATTAGTAGGTACCTATAGAACGTAGGGTAAGTCTGGGTAGTTAAGTAATAGTTTTAATGCTGTTAAAAGGTAACCAGAGCAAATATTTGTGTGATGAGCATGAATATTTTGTTCCTGAGTCATGGATGTTTTCTATTAAATTAAGTATTTATTTATCTATATAAGTATGTATTATCGTCGTCTAGTAGGTACAAGCTTTGCTTAGTTTGGGACTAGGTCGATTTGTGTAAGATTGTCCCCAAATATTTATTTATTTATTACATTAAGAGGTTTAATTTTAGAATACTTCCTTATTCCCGATTAGTTAAACAGTTCGTAAACTACGTCAAAAAACAAAGATCAACGCACTACAAAAGTCATTCCATTAGAAACATTATTTTCGAGTTCCATCCCCGGTCTCGTCACCAAAACGTCTTATCACCATGCTAGTGACATATAACATATGTCGTTTTATATGTCGGCGTTAGAAGACCATATTTGGCGCGCATCTGCTCCAGGTGCGGCAGGTGTTAGGACTAGAATTAGTGTCTTGGGCATTGCCTGGACAGATGCGAGTAGCTACACGTTTATCCACGTTTTGGAACTAACGTCTAGTCTAGGGCATTGACATTGGAAAAGTAGCAGGTACCTACACAGAAAGAAAAAGACCGGGTTGCACTCCGGGAGTGCCGGCAGACGTGAAAACTCAATAACATTGTAACAGCTTTTCGATCAGGTCACGTGACATCTTACGGTGTCACCCTAAAAATGAATTTGACGCAAATTTATAAACAATTATCAATTATTTCGGCGGACGGGCCGCGGGCGCGTTGGGTGCGACGGGCCGCCCGTCAGCGCGCCGACGACGGGCGGCGGCAAACACAATACCAATTTGTTTTTGCCATTGCCAAATATTTTTCAAAGCTTTATATCTTTAGGAATAACGTCTAAATTCGAACTATTCGAATTTGCAAGAACAGCAGACGGCGGTGGCGACCAAAATATCAATTTGTTTTTGCGTATAAAAAGTGACCTGTCTAATCCAAGGTCTACCTTTCCCTCAGAGTAAGAAGGTCGGATGTCAGTCGCTTTCATTCTTATTTGACATTACCGGGATTTGAACCTAGGATCAGCTTCGCAAGCAGTCACTGCCCACTGCTTAGTCTAGTCTAGCCTAGTTAGCCTTAACCCGGCCGTTAAAGGTACGAAATTGGATCCTTATAATGGTAACGTTAAAGGTACGAAATTGGATCCTTATAATGGTAATAATTTGTTTAATTTCATAGCTATGTCCAAAACTTAATAGCTATGGAAAAGCTCGTCAAATAACGAAAGCTTTTGGTCCAGACCAGGGACCGGAAAACCCGTTCTTTGGCTTAAGCCGTTCGATAAGCTTAAGCCGTTCCAGGGTTAATCGTTTATTTGGGTTACCGTATCATTGGCTTAACCCATATACGGGTTAAGCCCTTCAACTGAGTTAAGCTTAACCAACCTTAGGGTTTTGGGTTAGGGTTTTGATTGGGTTATTGAAGGGGTTTTTAAGGGTTTTTGTAGGGGTTATTAAGTGATTTTTATTTGCTTAATTTAACCGCTGACTTATTGCGCTTATGAGGCGTTATCCCTTCCCGGGGCCCGTGACGAGCGAGTCTAACCTTCTTAGCGTTGGTGTAGACCATTTAGTTTGTATCAACGATTGCTTCAGCCGCACGCGTGACGCGTCACGTTTTTTCGTAAAAAAATATTCAGAGTATTTTTTGTCTTCAAAATATAAGTATGGTAAGTACATATGTATAAATTGTTCATTGTGTAATATATTCGCTTGTATGTTTTTGTCAGAAAACGAACCTTGCTTTCAGTAGGTTTTCTATGCACTAAATGATTTACTTTTGTTTTAGGCTGACAATATCCAAAGTAACGGTCCAGCATCTGATACTTATTTGGATCCCGAGTGCATACGTCTTATACGGCAAAAGCTTAAAGCGAAGGGCAAAAGAACTGCCAATGAATCACTCATGTCCTCCGCATCCAGCGTGAACGGTGAGTATTATTAATAGGATATAGTTATTAGATACACTAAATTATAGATACATAATATGGCTACTTCTATACTCTGGATACTTCCAGTAGGTACAGTCAGCGTCATATAGTTAGTAGCAGGCAAGGTAGCCAAATATTTCGGTAGGTACACGTCTTTATTACTGTAAGAATAAGGGTGTGGTGTGATACGAAATATTTGGCTACTCTGGCTGCTATTAACTATATGACGCTGACTGTACACCAGATTATGATATGTACAAAGTATGTACATAAATATCCATCGATTTATATAGATACCTATCCGTAAACATATATGTATACTAGCTTCCGCCCGCGACTCCGTCTGCGTGGACCCGGGATAAAAACTATTCTATATTTTAATCCAAGCTATAAACTATCCTTGTGCTAAATTTCATCTTAATCGGTTTTCGCTTGCGCTTCATACATAGGTACATAGGGTCAGCCAGTAGGGGCAAGTTCGCCAGCAGGGTAATTGCGACTATCATAAAATATTTCGAAACAGATAATACTACATCTTACATCCTTGCAATAAACTGGTTTTAGTTTGTTGCATGCATATACGATGTTGTTAGTTGTGCAATATCTGTCGATATCGGGATATTGTGTGGTAGAGCGCTTATCACGTGGCCCGCCCGAATTACTACTACAACTAACTATTCAGGGTACATGTATGTATTTTGCTGAGGGAAGGTGAGATAAGATACGATATGAGTTATTTAAAAATTAAAGTAAATCTGAGTATATTAAGGTGAATCGACTCACTTGACATTTAATTCAAACTGTTTAAACTTTATTTTAATAATCAATACTATAATTTTAGTTTGTTGATTATTTTTATGAAAATTTTATAAGTAACATAAAATAAGATTTTGTTTATTGTATAACTATTCTTTCATAATTTGTGATTGTAAAACTAAAGATTTTTTTTTCTATATATACAATAGAAAAAATGTATACTTCTATGTTTTATTATTATAATAATAAAACGTATTAATATATAATACACTTGAATTGCATATCATGTAATAAATCTATAAAATAGTAGTAAAATGTTGTAACTAACGTTAAATGTCTGGAAAAAAAATCATGGTAATGTAGGTTGACTCGATTCACCTTAAATGTTTTTTTTTTCAGGTGTCAAGAGTGTTGGTGGCGCAGTCTTGTCAGAGTGTACCTGTATTCATAATAGAAAAACTATACTATTTAGACATCTCATTAATGGTGTTGCAGAAGATGATATAGAAGAATTTTGGGAGGAGGTAGTAGAGTTAATAAAAAAATATTCTTCTTAATGTTTTTTTTTTATTTCGCATTCGAATTAGAAAGAGCCGGATAGTCTATATCGCCGCGTGAGACTAGTTCGGTTCGGGCGGCGGTTGTGCTAACCGTGTAGAATTTGTGCAGGGATCAAAGCGCATCTGTACTTATACAAATAAATCAAATTAAATTAAATCTTTTGCGTAGTGAATAAATGTCTTCTTTCTTTCTTTCTTTCTTTCTTTAAATGTTTAGTGCTCGTAGTGGAAAACATGAAAGATTGCAGATTTTTTATATAATTAAGTATAATGATTATTGTTTATTATTGACTAATCAAAAGTAATGTCCAATTCAAAATATAATCATATGATGAATTTACTAAGTTAGTAAGTCTTTATTGGACCTAATTATCATCAAATCGTTCAAAAAAAGTTTACTTATATTACTTCTAAGCGGATGCAATATAAATTTTAATGACGAGAATAGTCTCTCAACTGACACTTGTGTTGCTGGTGCAGCCAAAACAATATTAGCCACTTGAGCTATGTCAGACGAAATTATAGATTTATTATTCCAGTGGGAAATTATATTTTCGGTTAAGTTTAACCTTGGTATTGTGACTATGTCGTACAAACATGCATCGAACGATCTACTGCGTCTAAGGTTTCCTCGTACTCTCTCTGTGGTCATTAAAATATTCTCGATAGCAGCTAAATCATTATTTGCAACTGCTGCTCTTGATGTAGTCGGCTCATCGTTTATTAGATTTATCGACTCATTGTTATCTTCAGCAATCGTATTTTGAGCATGAAGGTGTGTCATTTGCGGGTATACTTCGTTTAATAGTAAGCGCGCCTTTTGGCACTGGGTCTCTGATAATATTATGTTAAGACGACCATCCAGATACAAGCATTCTAGTACAACATCATTTTGCAATAGCTTTACTTCCCTGCGCTCCATGGCACGATGCAAAGCTATTGCAAAATCATGTTGTAGGGCAGCCACTTTATTTTTACAATTGAGCCATGTAATGAAGAAATCGCCAATAGATAGTTGCTGATGTTGTAGGGCAATTGTTGCCTCGTGAGCAGGCCTGTAACATTCTATAAGCGATTTCAGTTCGTGCCAAAAATTGTCAGAAACCAATAATGTAATCTCGGGTACAGTGTTGCAGAAGTCCTGTAATTCGACTAAACGGACCATCATATTATAGGTTGCAGTCCATCTGGTAGTGCAATCTTTAATGGGTTTTTTCAAGTTCGCTTGATTTATTAAATTTAAAATATTTGGTCGTTTTAATATGTTGACAATTTTCTTTGCCATTAAAATGGTGGCCTGTGCTGTAGTGTCTTCATTATTGGCATCTTTGATGGCTAATTGCAAGGTATGGGCAGCGCATAACATGCCTCGTATACCAAACGTTGACTCAGAGACTAAAATATCATTGGTCGTTACATCTGTTGAATTGAAAATATTATCATCTATTTCCTGATCTTCACAGTCATCTTCGTCTTCATCTTCATTCAGCTCTGCTGACCTCTCCATAAACTCTTCTGGAGAGCAATATTCTCCGCCGACTAGTTCTACCATCTTCTTCATGTTGCTCCCATTGTCTGTGCATATGCAGTATATTTGCTCTGGCGATATTCTGAACTCAGCCAGCACATCAATCAATGCGGATTTTAAGAATGTCGCTGTTTGCCTTTCGTGTACTTCCAGCACTGACAGATTTCTAACTACAATTTGCGAGTTTTTGATGTACTGAATATTCATCCCTATGAATCGTCTTTCTAAACATGTTGCGGCGTCTAATTTTAGACTTATTAATGAATGGGCTACTTCTTTTGATATTTTTTTTCTTAACTCGCATGCTTCTCGTGTGATTTCGTTTTTAATTGCTTTTACGTTAACATGGGTGTGTCCGTCAACTTTTCGAGATGCAAGGTTAATAATTTCCTGAAAGGCTTCGTCCTCCATCATTGCCAGAGGCCTCCCATGAACTGTGACAAGCCGCACGCAAAGTCTTTTTATTTTCTCTATTATAGGTGCTGTGTCAGTTTGAGTATTAATTTGACTGGATGATTCAGTGTTTAAGCCTGTCACAATTCGGTATTCTTCTCTATGCTTAGCGCTAAGATGATTCTTTAGGTTGGTGGCATGCTTACTCTGAAATAAAATATTGATATAAATAGAATTCTACAGATATTGTATTGTAATGTTATTTAAGGTGGTTTGCTTCATACAAAACGTTATTTGACGTTCGCGACTAACGGCGTGATATTTTAAGAAACTTATGTTACAAACTTTCATTAATTGGCCTCCCATTTGCGAGAAATTTGTTTGGGACGTGATACTTGGGGAACACTATTTAAATTATTCTCAAATTATTCTAGTTTATTCTAGGAAAGGGGGAATTTCGCGCAAATGGAAAGCCACTTTATGAAAGTTTACTACATAAGTTTTTGATTCTGTCGCCATATGTATATAGTATCGACATATTTGTGCTTAATGTAATGACATGACAATGAATCTAAAATACGTTTTTTCCACAAATTCTATGCGAAGCCAGTAAAAAGCCACTCAACACAATCACAATTCGAATAAAAGTTTCGGAGGAGAGGTAGGGCACAGCGGAACGTCATTTCGCTCTTTTCCGGAGCAGCGCAGCCCAAAGCCCAACTAAGGAAGTAAATAGAGAAGACCGCAGCCATTATAACACCGCTAAGTAAGATCGCTACACCTCCCGAGGATGCATAGCTCTAGCCTTCAATACAACGAATCCTCATTTTAATAAAAGGTCGGATACGCGATTGTGATTCCTGTGGAGTCGCAAGCGTCAAGACTACGGTGTTTGCTTACCATCAGGCAGGCCGTAAACTTGTTTGCCACCATCGTAGTATTAAAAATTAACACCTCTAAGATTTTTTTATAGAAGACTAATAGATAGATACCTACCTATCATGTGAACATTGAATGTAGGTAGGTATTGCAGTTGTAATAATTTAACATAGGTACATGTTGAGGTAAGAACGGATCGGTTAAGAGCGGACAATTCAAATTAATATAGGTAAATACTAAATAAACGAATTAAACCCTACTATCACGAAACAGTCAGGCTGCAAAAAAATAATTTCGTACGTGTACTCTCTCTCTGTCGCTTGTTCGAGCGACAGTAAAGTAGATATAAATCATATATTAACACCACGAACTAGCTTCGTTTTCGTTTCGCGATTGACACTCAAAGTCAAAATCAGAGGGCCTATCGCGAAACGGAAACGAACTTCGTTCGTGTATCTCCATCTCTGTCGCACTTGCTAGTTCGAGTGACAGAGAGGGAGATACACGAACGAAGTTCGTTTCCGTTTCGCGGTAGGCCCTCAGGACCCAAAATTAGAGAAGCATGTCATCACAGGTGTCGGCACATACCTAATAATTAATTACTCGACGTGGTAGGGAGAAGCACGGTTAGGACAAGACCGCCCGGCGCGCGAGCTCTCTCGCATTATCCGTCTCTCTTATTAGAGAACTTAGAAGAAACGTACAGAGAGCTCGTGCGCCGTCCTATGCTAACCGTGCTGCACACTAATTACAGTAATGAAGAACTCGCGCGCGTATATAAAACAAATTCTTTCGCGCAATCTGCACGGCTAGGACAACTCGAAACTTTTGCTATCCGTGCAGGTCTTTTGAGTCAAAAGACCGCGCGCGGGATAGACTGTTCTTTCTTAGATAAGTGGTACCTATTCCACGCGCTCTTGCGCATTCATGGTCAAGCGACTATTTAAGCGCCGCTAGCTGTAAATGCCTACCTATCCGAAAACAGTCATTATATTGCTTACCTTTAATTTATTATTACATAGCTGACAGGAGCTCGTATTAGACACTTCATCATATACAAAATATCGATGAACGGCATCTTTCTTAGCTTGTGGCATTGTACCTACAATACAAGGCAATATCTATCCACATCCAATGCAGGCACGGCAGCACAACTAGTTTTATTAACTTTTTCCGCATACGACAAGACGAGACACGATTTCAATGTACACAGTTCGCTATTCGCAAGGAAAGTGACGAGTTTCATAGGTAAACAAACAAATTGCCGAAACAGGCGCAATAAATTTATGTTCAGACGATTATGGCATCTCTTACTATGGTAGCTTGGTGCATATTTGTTTAACGCAAAAATAGTAGCGGTGTTTTTAAAAGCTTTGAGACACCGCTGCCGCCTGCGCTGCTGTGAGGCGCGGCGCGTGGCTGGCTCGATTCGGCGAACCACAATAAAAAATGAAACGTATTTGTGTAACGCTTAGGAGCAATATCGATTGCGTTCGATGCTCTAAGATAACTTAAAAACCCTGGAAAGGGTTTTGAGAGGGTTTCGGCTTAATTCGAATTAATTCAAAGGAACGGCGCGGCCATTTAAACCAAAATGAATTGAATTACTATGATGATAAGGATCAATTTAGTTTGCGCTTAGTCCAGAACTGCTTACCGCTAAAACCCTGAACAGGGTTTTGATTGGGTTTTGAGTTAACTCGAATTAACTCAAACAATCGGCTTAGCCGTTCATGCGTTAACCCCTTCATAAGCTTAACCTGAATGATATGGTTTCTCAAAACCAGCGTTTCAAAAACCCGCTTAAAAACCCGTGTAAGGTTAAGCGGTTCCGGTCCCTGGTCCAGACGAAGAACATCAAATCTTAAAAGCACTAATAAAGTTTAATGGTACCGTTACGTATCTCATAAAGCACTGTAGCTGTGGCTCTGTCACACGCGATAGTCCTATCTCTTTCTATTGTGATTAAGGACATCACTCCCAACACATGGCCGCTATTAAGCACGTTTTTATTAAAGGTGGTGACATTGCTGATTTGATGACGTGATACATGAAATTGACCAAATGTTTTTTTTTAATACAACGACGGTGGCAAACAAGCGGACGGCCCGCTTGATGGTAAGCGGAAACCGCAGCCCATAGACGCATGCATCTCCAAAGGAGTAACATTTGCGTTGCCGACCCTTGATATGCTTGAGGTTTCGCCGTGTTGACAGCTGAAGGAACAAAATCCCTCGCTCTCAACACAACGCATCCTCGGGAGATCTGGTGACCTTGCTCACCTCCAGGAACACAGCACTACTACAGAGCAAGTAGTAGTGTTATTATGGCTGTGGTCTTCTGCAAGGCGGAGGTACTTCCTCAGTTGGGCTGCTCCAAATTCGAGCGGGATGACATTTCGCTGTGCCCTACCTCACTAAAAACATGTCCCCTTCATGACCTGTTAATAAATTATCCACTTATACTAATATTACTAGGGCTCTGTGAGCTGT
Organism: Epinotia ramella; assembly: GCA_947578815.1. Lineage (NCBI taxonomy): Eukaryota > Metazoa > Arthropoda > Insecta > Lepidoptera > Tortricidae > Epinotia > Epinotia ramella. The sequence continues at coordinate 4,890,987 of OX388221.1, forward strand.
ACAACTTGCCGTTTTGTCTTTTTAGGGTTCCGTACCTCAAAAGGAAAAAACGGAACCTTTATAGGATCACTTTCTCGTCCGGCTGTCTGTCTGTAAAAACCCTTTATCTCGGGTACGCGTCAGGTATCGAGTTGAAATTAAAACCATATATTCAGGTCTACTGTCCCTTGAAGCTGTGAAAAAATCAAACTTCTATGTTAACGTAAAAAAAAGATACGGCCGTTTATGCCGCAAAAAACTTATATTTGACACTCAAGGGAATCTAAATATACAGGGTACTTTCCGTTGACCTAGAGCTATGAAATTTGGCAAGTAATATCGTCTTATACTAGACTAGCGACCCACCCCGGCTTCGCATTATATTATACATATAAACCTTCCTCTTGAATCACTCTATCTATTAAAAAAAAACGCATCAAAATCCGTCGCGTAGTTTTAAAGATCTAAGCATACATAGGGACAGACAGCGGGAAGCGACTTTGTTTTATACTATGTAGTACAGGAAAAAATAGGAAAACTATACATTTGTAATTAAGTACGGAACCCTCGGTGGGCGAATCCGACTCGCAATTGTCCGGTTTTTTTTAACAGAATCAACAAAATACCTGTATAATTAAATAATTATTCAACATGCTCTAATTATGCCCACACCACACTGGCCGCTGCGGACCATAGTAAACTTGTCATTAGCTGTCAAATTTACTATTGTCCGCCACCGCAGGCCGCGCCAGTTTGGTGCAGGCATTATGCTTAAATTGATGTGCGGATTGTGTTGATAGCTAGAGACAAACGCAATGTAAATTCTCTATGGTCACTCAGCCAACCTCTTCTTTCTTCAATTACTCATCCATCATCCGCCTAGGGTTTTTTTCCGGTTGTTTCCTAGAGGAGCCAGAGGTCCGCTTTGGCACCAAATCTCAAGATTTCGCGTAGGCACTTGTTTTACGAAAGCGACTTTCTGGGCTGGAAATCACAGACGGAAAACTACACCTTGAACAGTCAGCAACGTATTTAGTAGCAGTTGAAGTAGCCAAATATACCGTAACAATCGTAAGGATTACAGAAATAAAGACAAGTTTAGATATATATGGCTACTTTGGCTGCTACTACTATATGATGCCGACTGTACAGAAACATCTATATAGATACATAAACACTGTATTCTAAATGTAACTCCATCAAAGTATCCTTTTTAAAAATCAAAAGCAAACCTCAATTAAAAACCTGTATCAAAAACAAGAAATTAAAATAATCGCATAACATCTTGGTCTTTAAAAATATAAAAAAAACTCGCCTCAAGTACTAACCTACGACAACATGTACTGGCTTGCCGTACGTGTGTGCGTGTGTATGTGTGTGTGTTGCATTTCGTGAGTTCATTCACCTTACTAGTTGGGGAAGTCGGGACAGAGAAAGGAGTGGAGAGGTTGTTTTTCAAGTTTAGAAATAAAGTGAAAAATAATCGGGTAAGTGTCGATTTCAAGTCTAAAGTACAATAATACACAAGTTAAGTTTCAGAAGATATAGATAGTAGCTATGAAACTTATCACCATTATTTACCATATATTCACAAACATCCTAACTGCTATTTTATCAAAACCATCATTCATGGTACACGTTTTTACTGCTGACTGTACTTTCTTTAACATAGTCGTCAACTACCTACTCGTTGAGAGGCTCCCAACGAGCCTGACAGGTTTATTTATTTATTTATTTACTAGCTTCCGCCCGCGAATTCGTCTGCGTGGACCCGGGATAAAAACTATCCTATATTTAATCCAGGCTGTAGACTATCTTCGTGCAAAATTTCATCCAAGTTGGTTGAGCCGCTTAAGCGTGATTGAGTAACAAACATCCAAACACCTAAACATCCAAACATCTAACCCTTAAATGCATAGTGTTGCCAAATGTCTACAAAGCATTAAACAGCTCACAGATAAAAAAAAAGGCTTACGTTCTTGAACGCACCTTTATACCAATCATTTTTTTAAACCAATAATAATAAAATCATGCATTTAAGGGCTAAACATCCAAACTATCGCATTTATAATATTATATAGTAGGATAAGTCTCAGGCAACGAGGACATAGGGCCTATTTCGTTACACATATGGTATTATGTCTCTTAATTTAAACCGTGCACATAACGGATTTGGCAATCTCACCGACGATTTACAAATACCTTACATACTAACCTAACATACATTATACCACAATAACACACTTCATCGATAATCAATCCACCGATAGTTTTCCCCACCAACAGTTACATTTTAACACATTTTCTACGGGTAATCTGTCAAAATGTTACTGCCGGTATAAGGAAAACCATGGGTGGACTGATTATTGGAACTGGCCATAAGACGGCGACGCGCGGCGCATGTTCTGGGTGTCCAATAACCGGCCTCGAAATCGCCAGAAAACTACACCCTTCGGCAAGAACTCCTCCTTCATGAAGGTCGACTTTGGCTTGTCAGTTGGCACTCTCACCACAAATGAATTGAAATTCACTTTATTTTTATTTTATCTTGTGTTCTCTAAAAAGTTGCTATGACCAGGTGGTCATGCTTGTAGGAGGTCCTAACTCCATAATCAGATCAGTTCGTGATGCCATAATATTTCGTTGTCATCGAAACATGTTGTTTTTCTGCTAGCAGTAACTAACTGCGCTAGCTGCATTGCTCTAATATCTAAATAAATAATATTAGGTACATAAGTATTATGTTCATGCCAAATTTCAGCTTAATCGGATACTGCGGCTAGCTGATAAATTATTTGCAAATGTTGTTGAACTCCTTATTTATGTATACGAACGAATGTAATTTAAGCTTATTCAAAAACTTGCTTGTGATAAAACATTACTTACCTAGGGCGCTAAAGCAAAAAATGCCTCAGATTGCAGGTTTTAGACGCCCGAGCTGAAGGCAACAGCGATAAATATACCACTTGCTTTATTACCACAAAAATGTTTGTTTCCCCCGAGTTAGGAAGTAAAGTAGCATAGTGTGCGATAATTTCCACTTTATGACTAGGTGTGACGTAATAGTACATTACTTACCGAGGGCGTTAGAGCAAAAAAGGCCCCGCTCGCAGGTATATTACGCCTTCGAGCCAAAAGCAAGGCTTTCTTTATAACCGCCCGTGGTGATCACAACATTTTACGTCTCCCCCTGGCCAGGTAATTGTTACTTTACGGCCAGGTATGACGTAGGGCCGTGAATTCGTGAATGCCCCAGATCGCAGGTGTTTGTAGACCGAACAGAAGGTGAGGCGAATTACCGCCCGCGGTGCGTACACAATTTTACGTCTTCTCCGGGGTGTGAAGTGAGATTTGCCGCTGCGCCCGTGAGTGGTAAATCTCACTTTCCGCCCGCGTAAAAATAATTTCGTACATATTTACTTACTGTTGTGGTGCAACGACCCGATCGTCGCATCGTAAAAATAATAAATACTTATAACAAAACAGCAGCTCCACAACCTCTGTCCACCCGATATTTAACCGAGTCGCGGAGTAGCATTTTTCCCGCACGCATTATAACGCATGTGTGACACGCACACACACGCATAAACGTATAAGTGCGGACGCCTGTAAAAATCTGATTCGTGCGTACGATTTTGACGAAGCCCTTTGGACGCAACTAATGCAGTGATGTTTATAAATATGTGTACGAACATCATGTTTGAGGAGTGATACTCACAATTGTATGTTTATTCTGTGAGCTATTCGTACATTTACTTTGTAATACTCCACATTCGCTGGTAGACTCCCGCCTATGAGGCGCTTTCCAATACTTAGCGGAAAAACCACGGGATCGGCTACGAGCGTATACCATGTAGCGATTCTTGACAGTAAATGTGTTTAGTATCGTTTGCGTTATCAACACGACGAATCCTCAAATCAGATAAGGGTCGACGTGCTTGTGAATCTTCTGGAGTCGCACGCGTCCAAAGGCTACGGTGTTAGCTGTACCATTAGGCAGGCCGTATGCTTGTTTACCGTCCTCGTATAAAAATAATTAATATGACCATTGTTTAACGGAAATTATGTTGATTAGCACTGTCATCACATCTGTGTAACGTAGACTGTACGCTCTTAAACATAGTTTTAACTGATTTAAGTATCTCGGTGATCGCGTTTATAGCCGAACAAAGCATCCATTACTCCCTTTCAAAATGCTTTTCAGTACCAAGAAGTGATCAAGAATTTAAACAAACCAATTGAGTAGTCATTATTACCAGCTGCCCGCACGGCACGCTAAAAGCACGATTTTTTATTAAATAAAAGCCTGACCAGCGATTGTCACTACTCATCTCACCCGATGGTAAGCGACGACAGAGCCTTAGATGACGCTCACTGGTTCAGTAATAGCCTCTTGATTTAAAGGCACCTAGAGGTATATTTTGCAGCTTCAAAATGGTTTCCCAAAAATCTAATGACGGACGCAGCGTTTCCCTAACCTGAAAACAAACGAAGTACAAAACCAGCATCATGACCATCTGTCTGTACATTCCTTAGAAACAAAATTCTAAAGCTGCGCATTCACTGAAGCGCCGCCCCGCAGTTTGTGTCTGTCATCATCGTATCAGCCGAAAGTCATCCACTGCTGTACATTGGCCTCTCCCACAGAGTGCCACAATGACCGGTCCTGCGCCACCCGCATCCAGCGGATTCTCGCCACCTTTAGGCGATTCTCCCACTACACCGCGTCCCGCCGCGGTGCGCGGAGCGGCAGATTTTTTACACGCGCATTCACGCGCAGTGCCGCGTCGGCAGTGTGAAGTACTAGGCGTGTTTTCTATATAAATTGAGATTCTTGCATACGATGGTAAAATCTGCCGCTCCGCGCACCGCGGCGGGACGCGGTGTAGTGGGCGAATCGCCTTACTAGGTCATCATTCCCCCTTGTTCTACCCACGCTGTGCCTTGCGCCACAATTATAGCAACTAGGTAGATCCGTCCAAATGGACGGACGTTATATTTTGACTACATTCACGGGCTACGTAGCTGTGTCTTGACCTTGACAGTCGTGTTGTTTCGACATTCACCAGCGCGCCATTTGTCTCGACTTAAAATGTATGCGTCCGTATACATTGATGCTGTCCGACGTTGAAGTTCGATGACGGGTTAGACGCTGCCTACGAAGCTGCAGTTCTTAGGTCCGAGTCAGTAACGGCAAATACTTGTGTGATGACTGATGAGTATGAATACCTGTGTGTCTTGGATGCTTTCTATGCATGTATTTATATCTATTGAAAATATCGTTGTCTAGTACCCATAGAACAAGCCTTACTGAGCTTACTATGGGTCTAGTTCGATTGGTATAAAATTGCACGGCCGTTCAGCTCCGTTTGGATAATAGCCAGAGGCCGCGCCACGTCAACTACATATCTTTAAACCATAGAGGAAGAATAGAATAGTGGGACACACACACACATACACACATGAGTGACAAGTATGTAAGCATAGACAATACTACAAGTGGGAACGAGATACAATGTCAAATTTCCCGTCCCTTAGCACGTATACGCTTTTTTTTGTGCCACCGGCTTGTTTGCCACCATCTGTCAAATATTGTACTGAAACTGACATCACCAATATCATCATCATCATAATCATCATCATCATCATCATCATCATCATCATCATCATCATCATCATATCAGCCGAACGACGTCCACTGCTGGACATAGGCCTCCCCCAAAGAGCCAATGTGGCCGGTCCTTCGCCACCCGCATCCAGCGGGACACGACTAAATTATAAACGACATTAGACGTCAAGAATGTATTAGTCGGCTGATACCTGTCAATTTAATAAGGTTAATTTACCATCGTCCCTTTTGGGCGCATTGTTGGCACGCTAGGACTAATAATGCTGTATTACGCTTTAAACGGTACAGTTTTGACATTCACCGACTTTGGCGCGTCGCCAGTGCTGCTCTATTTCGCTCGGTGCGGTCGTGAATGGCCAGCTTAAAGTGTACATATTTATGGCTCCGGTTCCCGTCAGCCCGACAGACGATATCCGTCTGTCCGCGCATCCGCTGCGCGCATTGTTGTTCGAAGTTCGATTTGCGTTACTTTTCGGTTACGGCGTAACACAATGGACAGTTTTCTAGTTTAGTTTGCATGGGGTATTTGCGCGCTTTGCTGTAAGTTCGGTACTGAAGGTATTTGTGTAAATATTTTTTATACCCAGTCAAAAAGAGAGCTGTCATAAATTTATTATGTGTATGTCTCATCTGTCTGTCTGTCTGTGGCATCGAAGCTCCCAAACGGATGAACCGGTTTGAGTGCGTTTATTTAATCGAAAGATTGACATGTTTCATACCTGTTTGTTATAATATTAAGAGTTCTTACTCCTACAGACGAGCGAATTTTGTAAAATGCTTCCTTGTTCATTCAAGATTACAACGTTAGTTACGTTGTAATATAGTATACAACTATACATATATTAAAAACCTGATAATTTACTTAAATAATGATTCTTAAACTAGGGGCTAAAAAGTTCAAATTTTCATTTTCTCTTTCTAAACCTAAAATAAATGAGTTTTCTTGGGAGTCTTTTTCAAATTTTGCAGTGTGAAGTGTCGTTTCGGATCTCAACTTTGCAGTAAACAAGAATCATTTGGTAAATGAATTATTACAATTCAATTCACCATGTGTTGTACGAGGGGCTGACTTGATTAAAAATCAAAGATTCATTAAAAAAAAATACCTTCCGAGTTTTCTTATTTTTTTTTTGGTGAGAACAATGTACTTAACCATTATATTTTTTGCCGCAAATTGTGCTTATGTTTTACCTTAAAAATAATATTATAGCAATCTGTAACTTTATGTTAACCCGTTTTTTAAAGAAATCAACGCCGCGCGCTTAGTCTCCGCCGAAATTTTTATTTAAGAAATGATTAGAGTTTAAGTAATGATTATTTTAGTACGTTATCAGTTTTTGAATAAATACTAATAGTTAAGTTGTAATCTGGAATGAAAAAGTAAACATATTGCAAAATACGCTCGTCTGGAGGAATAAGGACTCTTAATATAGGAAGTTATATAAAAAAAAACTGTACTTTTATATTATGACATGGATATTATGAATTGTATTCTCTATGATACATATATCACTTCTTAACACTTTTCACCAGTCGAGTTCAGAGATCCATTCATACAGAAATATGGATGCACGTAAGAAAGTCTAATTGACACATTACGGGCTTAATACCCTGTTATTATTTTTATTTATAATGAAGTCGGTTAAAAAGTACCTAAATAAGTACACATTTACTGCACTCAATACTGTTAAAATTAGTGCCTCTGTGAGCAGTAGAACTCACGAGCCTGTCCTTTAATCTCTTTTTTAGGGATCCGTAGTCAAACTAGTCAACAAGGAACCCTTATAGTTTCGCCATGTCCATCTGTCCGTCTGCGGCTTGCGACTTAGCTCAGGGATTTATTTACTTCCACATAAGAAACAGTTTTAATGTGTTTTTTAAGCGACACAGTAAACAGTGTTTGGCGCGCAAAATCGTTGGATAGCTTGTTAAAAAATATAATCTTAGTGGTCCATTGGTGTAATATTTGCTCAATATTGAAATGGTTTAAAGCCCAATTTTTTTTAATTTTTTAGAGTCATGTGTCTCCACCCTCTGCCGGCTAAATGGCTGCTACTGGGAATGTGAAGAAAATCGTGGCAGTAGTACAGTCAGCGTCATATAGTTAGTAGCAGCCAAGGTAGCCAAATATATCGGAACACGTCTTTATTACTATAGGAGTAAGGATGTGTTACGATATATTTGGCTACTTTGGCTGCTACTATCTATGTGACGCTGACTGTACATATATTGAACTTAAACAGAAAACTATCACGGCTAAGTGTCATTACTAGTTACCGAGTACCTAATAGTCGACCAACTTAAAATGTACTTGAAAAGGCAAACTTTCGTACAAAGTCGGCCGACGCAACCGCACCAATGATTTACTTGGCGCGTGTCGACGTAACAAATACAGACAGGCAACCACGGAACCCTACACTGCGCGGGGCCCGACACAAACTTGACCGGTTTTTTTTTTAATTTCAAAAAAATTAATCGCCAAAAAAGTTATTTAACTTGTTCTTGTCCCTCCCTCATTCAATTAATATTTTTACCGGCTGAGTTACGAGATAAGTCTATTCATACAGAATGATAGACAGCACAGGCTTAACGTAGGTAATGAAGTCTAAGAGCCTTATCACACTTGCGATTTCCAAGCGTATTTTGTATGAAGGCGATCACGCAGCGTGTACGCCGCGACTGATAATTGTATAGAAAACACGCTCGCAAATCGCAAGTGTGATAAGGCTCTAATTGACGCGTTCCGAGCTTAACAACCTGTTATTATTTATAAAAAGTACCTACACATTTATTGCTGTGCCTCCTATAATAATGAAAATAAGCCTCTTTATCTAAGTTGGTGCAATCGACTCAGTTTTAGTTTGCCACTTTTGGAGGGCTTATAACCTATGTACTTCTTTTTTATATTACATCACTGGCAAACACGATGGTGTAAACTTAGGAGTTGCTTAATTTTGCAATGACCACGTTGCGTTCTTACCAAATTTCACCTCAATCTAGTACCGGCAAGGGGCAGAGAAATGATTTGCAATTGGTGTGTATTTTCTTGAGAAACGATTAAGAATGTAGTCAAATAGAGAAAAAAGCAACGCAAGGGGTTAAATTATCACAAAGTTCTAAGTGTCCAAAGTTTTAAGAGGGGGTATGTTCTGCCCCTTTTCCGCAATACGCACCTTCATATGAAACGATTGTCATTTACTATGACGCTCGAGGATCGTGACGTCAGGATCTGCGAGCGTTTTCTCTCTCTAACAAGCAACATTAAAACGGTTCGATTATTTTTGAGATATATGAATGGGATTTTCGTCATTAGGCATAATTTGTGCCTTCCTTCTTTTGAAGTAATAATACGTTTTGAGACTACACCCCTATTACATACAAACATTGCAAGTTACATACAAACTTAAAAATCTTCATATACCTACATACACATGCTTATATTAGTCGCGCGTATTCCATAACCTTCCTACATATTTAAATACACATACGAATTTCAATATAATCTCCATATGAAACGGAGCCATAACCTATGTCACGGTATCATTAAATGCAGAACACGGCACAATTACCGCGGTCTAATTGGAGTACCAAAATACAGGGGGTGGATGGAGACCCGAAATAAGGGTTGTGTTACACGGGGGCCGAAGTCATGGGAGATGGCGACTGAGTTTTAGTTAAGAATGCGTTCAGCAATGCAAGTCGTAGATTCGGGCTATCGTGCTCGTGCCAGCTTCAAACTAAGGGCGCCACGCGAATGTGTGGCGAGATGGTGGCGAGGAGGATGAGACTATGGAACACTTATTATGTGAATGTCATGCCCTTGCCAAACAAAGAATGAATTACTTAGGTAACGGCTATCCGCAACCAAAGGAATTCAAGGTGCTTCCGCCGAGCTGCATCATCCGCTATGTAGAAAAGATGGAGCGAGCTTGGAAGTAGGCATAAAGGAGGGCAAATGCACAAAAGATCCCACTGAATTGAATAATTTGAATATCCATATTTCACCTTTAGGACGCCAGCGGGCAGCGAGGCGGCGAGCGCGGGCGTTCACTAATTGAACTCTCTCAAATGTGTGACCGTCCCGTTTCTAAGATAAGTGTGTATGAAAATATGATAAACTTACTTGTTGTGGAGGGGATGTGTCCGACAATTCACACACAAAACACACTCAATGTAACATGGATATAAGCAGACGGCTAATTATAGACATGAGTCCGTTATGAAATATAAGGATGAACTCCCGCAGCAGAACGAAGCACTAAACTGCAAGGCACGGCACACCTTCATTTCAAATTTCATTCACAATTTTTTCATGCACACTGACTGTTGACATTGGCAGTCATAGAAAATATAACCACTACGTTTTACGAGTCCCTATCTCAATAAAAACATACTATGAGTCTCTATCTCAAAAATAATGGGTCTGTCTCAAAAAAATAGGTATATAAACACGCGCGCGCGCGCGCGCGAGTAAAGGAGTTCCAGGAAATCCAGAAAGGATAATTTAATTTGCGCCAAAACATTGAAAACACGATGACAATTAGACGTTAAAATTTGAAATGTAAAGAAAAAGTAATAAAAAAGATTGTCAATTTGACAACGCATGAGTGTTGCCATCCAATATATCTATTTGTCTTGTAGGTTGGCAAAACGAGCTCGCTAACCCCATACATACCCGAGGACTGTTGGCAGTAAAAAACTAGTCATAGCTTTTGGTTGCACAGCGAGGTTATACGGTTAATAAAACCATAAACCGCATGCAAACCAGGATTTGGACACCTGAACCACTCTGTTATCGGAAATTGCTTTCATTTCATCACATCGCTATCAGTAACTATCCCACAGTGAAATATTATAAGATTTTGTTTATTTGGGCATGTTGAGAGGATGTGTGAAAGTAGACTGACTAAGAGGATTTACGTCCAGGAGATGGATGGAAGGGTCGGCAGGGGGCGGCCTAGGCGAGGGTATCACGACCTGAAATTTGGTACTGGGCGATACTGTTAAAAGGCCAGGTCAGGAGTACCCCGCAACCGACGAGCCTGTATGAGGAGATGTATGGATGTGATCGAAGCGAAAGAAGTATGTAAGGACCGTAGTATTTGGCGTTCCTTAGTCTCTGCCTACCCCAATGGGATACGGGCGTGAGTGTATGTATGTTTGTTTATTTGTAGGTACTATATTTATTACGAAACTACTGCCTAACGAGGATTCCAACCGTCTTCGAAAAATATCTACGCTGATAAAGTAGCTAATTGCAAATCCAAAAAATCAATACTCACCGGTTGCCCAAAGGTTAGAAAGAAATGCATTCAGGGGATAAGCTCGCCTTTGTACGTATACTACACGCTCTTATTAATATGCCTGGTTGTTATAGTTTGTTGGTATAGCTGAAACCGAAAAGTAGTTCTCTTGTGGCTTGAGCCACAGTGCAAACCTACAGAAGGTGTATTTATAGGGTCTCCACTTAGCACGTCGTAATTACGCCGCCGAAATTTACACCGATTATACGAGTACCCGGTGCTCTCGCTGTTGACGTTTTCTCTGTAAGTGGCTATCGGGGAAGCTTGGAGAATTGTTTTAGTGTCTAGGATGAGGTATTCGTGGTGGATTCCAATGTTTGCCTGTCTTGCTTCGGTGAGAAGTGTGCTTTATAATGAGCAATGATTTTCGAAGTCAACTTACTCTATTGCCTCGGCATTAGGTTCCCTGTCAATATTAGATAGGTTTGTAGTTATTAAGCCCAGGAAAACGGTGTTTCCCGAAAATGTGACTCAATTCTATCCATTTTTGGCCTGTTTTCGTGAACCATGTACCCACTGCAAAGGAACCTCATCGAAATCGTTAGAACCGTTTTCTATTTAATTAAAAAACTAGGTTTATTTATGAATGTTGATATTATTTTGTAATTTTCTATTTATTTCCTTTTCATGGCGCATGGTTATTTGACTGAAACATTATAAAATGCCGCCTATTTTTATCGTTTCACAACAATTTTCATGTCATTTTGGAGCTGTCAAGTGTCAATCAGAAAATACGAACAAGACCCGTTGTGCAAGTAATAATTTAGTTTGAATTCATAACTGATTAAGGATACTTTACTGGTAAGTAGATGTACGTGTAAATGACTAAAGTCGTTGTTTTCAGAAGCTGTACACTTTATGCCAACGTTACATGCCTATCCATTATTGCAAATAAAATTAGGACAATAACCAAACACGTTTTCTGTAGGGATATCTACCAATCTCTTGAGCATCCGTATCGCTGCAGCTTTCGTTCCATTTGTCGAATAGTGTGCTATTAGCAATGATGTAACATAAAAAACCGTCCAAGTGCGAGTCGGACTTGCGCACGGAGGGTTTCGTACCATTATCTATAAAAACGGCAAAAAAAATCACGTTTGTTGTATGGGAACCCCCCTTAAATATTTATTTTATTTTGTTATTAGTATTTGTTGTTATAGCGGCAACAGAAATACATCATCTGTGAACATTTCAACTGTCTAGCTATCGCGGTTCTTGAGATACAGCCTGGTGACAGACAGACGGACAGCGAAGTCTTATTAATAGAGGTAGATAGGTAATAAGCGCTCCAAAAGTAGCACACTAAAACTGAGTCAATAACCAACTTGTCTCAGTTTCGCGGCGTATAAACGTGTCTCAGCTGTCAGATTTGGTGGCCATTTTTAAACACGGAATTTCGTATAGGTAACGAGTATCTACTCTTTTTTATTTTATTTAAGTATTTAATCTTTATTGCACAAAAGAACAACTTATCGTACAAAAGGCGGACTAAATGCCGTAAGTATTCTCTACCAGTCAACCTTTGGGCAAAGCAGACAAATTGTGGGTGTGGGTTTTTTCATCATCGGCTATTAGCATAAAATTAACACTGCATTAATTTTATGGTATTGGTACTAGAATAGTGTAAACATAGATCATAGTCTGGTACAGAGGCGTCTTTACCTATGGTGCAGGGTGTGCGTTGCACACGGGCGCAGCGGTCCTCGGGGGCGCCGAGCGCCGCCCGCTACCATTCTATTTTGACCGCGCGCTTACTAGGGGGCGCTAGAGTAATGTTTGTACATGGGCTAGAGACGCCTCTGGTCTGGTAACATTTGGAATAAGTATAGTACCTAATTAGTTATTTTTATAAATTCAATAGGTAATACCCAAGTAGCATTTTGACGAATCAATGACGTCTTTTCTTAGTCATTTGTGACGAAAATGACGTCAAAAGAGACGTCTTTTTATCTTTCAGGGGACGTCCACATGTCGCAGGTCTGAGACGTCATTTTCAGACGTCATATTAAGAGAATCTAGTAACGTCTTCAGAAGGTGATCATTTAACGTCATTTCAAGGTATTCAATGACGTCTTTTCTTAGTCATTTGTGACGAAAATGACGTCAAAAGAGACGTCTTTTTATCTTTCAGGGGACGTCCACATGTCGCAGGTCTGAGACGTCATTTTAAGACGTCATATTAAGAGAATCTAGTAACGTCTTCAGAAGGTGATCATTTAACGTCATTTCAAGGTATTCAATGACGTCTTTTCTTAGTCATTTATTTCGAAAATGACGTCAAAAGAGACGTCTTTTTATCTTTCAGGGGACGTCCACATGTCGCAGGTCTGAGACGTCATTTTCAGACGTCATATTAAGAGAATCCAGTAACGTCTTCAGAAGGTGATCATTTAACGTCATTTCAAAGTATTTTCGAAAATATATTAAATAATGAGACGACGTATCTAGAACCAACCAACGACGTCTGAAATAACGGCCTCAAGACGTCTTCAGGTAGGGTTGTTTTAACGTAATATTGACGTAATTTTACGTGGACGTATCTAGTACCCACCAATGACGTCTCAGGTTACGGCCTCAAGACGTCTTCAGGTAGTATAGTTTTAAGGTAATATTGACGTCATTTTGCGTGGACGTATCTAGTACCCACCAATGACGTCTCAAGTAACGGCCTCAAGACGTCTTTAGGTTGTGTTATTTTAACGTAATATTGACGTCATTTTACGTGGACGTATCTAGTACCCACCAATGACGTCTCAAGTTACGGCCTCAAGACGTCTTCAGGTAGTGTTATTTTAACGTAATATTGACGTCATTTTACGTGGACGTATCTAGTACCCACCAATGACGTCTCAAATAACGGCCTCAAGACGTCTTCAGGTAGTGTTGTTTTAACGTAATATTGACGTCATTTTACGTGGACGTATCTAGTACCCACCAATGACGTCTCAAATAACGGCCTCAAGACGTCTTCAGGTAGTATTGTTTTAACGTAATATTGACGTCATATTACGTGGACGTATCTAGTACCCACCAATGACGTCTGAAGTTACGGCCTCAAGACGTCTTCAGGTAGTGTTGTTTTAACGTAATATTGACGTCATTTTACGTGGACGTATCTAGTACCCACCAATGACGTCTCAAGTAACAGCCTCAAGACGTCTTCAGGTAGTGTTGTTTTAAGGTAATATTGACGTCATTTTACGTGGACGTATCTAGTACCCACCAATGACGTCTGAAGTTATGGCCTGGAGACGTCTTCAGGTGGCGGCTGAAGGAGTGGTTTAGGGTGCTATTTTATTTTACAAATAAAACAAGAGCATAATTTTAAATAATAAATTTATGGTTCTAAAGCACAGTACGGTTTAAACAATCTCTCAGAAGACTATCAGAACTACTAAAAATAACCAGCAAAATGAGGAAGATATCATAAGCCTTCTTCTATACATGGTCTACTACAGAGGGCGGGGCGGCGAACCGGTACCTCGATTATGTTTTCCTAAAACACAGCGATTTATGGCGCTAAAGCACAGTACAGTTTAATTAATCTCTCAGAAGACTATCAGAACTACTAAAAATAACCAGCAAAATGAGGAAGATATGACATAAGCCTTCTTCTATACATGGTCTACTACAGAGGGCGGCGAACCGGTACCTCGATTATGTTTCCCTAAAAAACAGCGTTTTATGGCGCTAAAGCACAGTACAGTTTAAACAATCTCTCAGAAGACTATCAGAACTACTAAAAATAACCAGGAGTGGTTTAGGGTGCTATTTTATTTTACAAATAAAACAAGAGCATAATTTTAAATTATAAATCTACTAAAATTATTACTATCATTTATGTTTACATGGATGGACTGCACAACATTTTTTACAATATTAAAAAAGGGTTATTCCCCCCTGTTACCACAAAGTTGTTACCAATATGGTTACAACGTACGTCGCTCGTGTCCTAACACACAGCGTTTTATGGGTCTAAAGCACAGAACGGTTAAAACAATCTCTCAGAAGACTATCAGAACTACTAAAAATAACCAGCAAAATGAGGAAGATATGACATAAGCCTTCTTCTATACATGGTCTACTACAGAGGGCGGCAAACCGGTACCTCGATTATGTTTCCCTAAAAAACAGCGTTTTATGGCGCTAAAGCACAGTACAGTTTAAACAATCTCTCAGAAGACTATCAGAACTACTAAAAATAACCAGGAGTGGTTTAGGGTGCTATTTTATTTTACAAATAAAACAAGAGCATAATTTTAAATTATAAATCTACTAAAATTATTACTATCATTTATGTTTACATGGATGGACTGCACAACATTTTTTACAATATTAAAAAAGGGTTATTCCCCCCTGTTACCACAAAGTTGTTACCAATATGGTTACAACGTACGTCGCTCGTGTCCTAACACACAGCGTTTTATGGGTCTAAAGCACAGAACGGTTAAAACAATCTCTCAGAAGACTATCAGAACTACTAAAAATAACCAGCAAAATGAGGAAGATATGACATAAGCCTTCTTCTATACATGGTCTACTACAGAGGGCGGCGAACCGGTACCTCGATTATGTTTCCCTAAAAAACAGCGTTTTATGGCGCTAAAGCACAGTACAGTTTAAACAATCTCTCAGAAGACTATCAGAACTACTAAAAATAACTGCAAAGTGAGGAAGATATGACCTGAACCTTCTTCTATACATGGTCTACTATAGAGGGCAGCGAACCGGTACCTCGATTATGTTTCTCTAAAAAACAGCGTTTTATGGCGCTAAAGCACAGTACAGTTTAAAGAATCTCTCAGAAGACTATCAGAATTACTAAAAATAACCAACAAAATGAGGAAGATATGACATGAGCCTTCTTCTATACATTGTCTACTACAGAGGGCAGCGAACCGGTACCTCGATTATGTTTCCCTAAAAAACAGCGTTTAATGGCGCTAAAGCGCAGTACAGTTTAAAGAATCTCTCAGAAGACTATCAGAACTACTAAAAATAACCAGCAAAATGAGGAAGATATGACATGAGCCTTCTTCTATACATGGTCTACTACAGAGGGCAGCGACCCGGTACCTCGATTATGTTTCCCTAACACAAAGCGTTTTATGGCGCCTAAAGCACAGTACAATTTAAAGAATCTCTCAGAAGAATAGTCTTCTGATAGCAGAATTACTAAAAATAACCAACAAAATGAGGAAGATATGACATGAGCCTTCTTCTATACATTGTCTACTACAGAGGGCAGCGAACCGGTACCTCGATTATGTTTCCCGTCTGATGATATTAATCTGTTCGATTTAGTCTGGCGCATCGGTCTCGAATCAGATTTAATTTCATCATCATCAGTTTGAATGTCCGACGTTACCTCGACAAATTTTCTGTAGTAGCCCATGTATAGAAGAAGGCTCATGTCATATCTTCCTCATTTTGCTGGTAATTTTTAGTAATTCTTATAGTCTTCTGAGTAATTATTTTAACTGTACTGTGCTTTAGGGCCATAAAACGCTGTGTTTTAGGGAAACATCATCGAGGTACCGGTTCGCTGCCCTCTATAGTAGACCATGTATAGAAGAAGGCTCATGTCATATCATTATTTAGATTTCCTTCATTCTTTTTCCTTCAATATTGCCAATATTTCGTGATTCTGTTTCTTAATCTGGCAGAGAAGAGATACAATTTTGTTTTCAAACCCTATAAAAAAAATGTTAGTGTTATTCCCACCCTGTGTGGTCACCGGGTTAGAGGCTATCAGAACTACTAAAAATAACCAGCAAAATGAGGAAGATATGACATGAGCCTTCTTCTATACATGGTCTACTACAGAGGGCAGCGACCCGGTACCTCGATTATGTTTCCCTATAAAACAGCGTTTAATGGCGCTAAAGCGCAGTACAGTTTAAAGAATCTCTCAGAAGACTATCAGAATTACTAAAAATAACCAACAAAATGAGGAAGATATGACATGAGCCTTCTTCTATACATTGTCTACTACAGAGGGCAGCGAACCGGTACCTCGATTATGTTTCCCTATAAAACAGCATTTAGTGGCGCTACAGCGCAGTACAGTTTAAAGAATCTCTCAGAAGACTATCAGAACTACTAAAAATAACCAGCAAAATGAGGAAGATATGACATGAGCCTTCTTCTATACATGGTCTACTACAGAGGGCAGCGAACCGGTACCTCGATTATGTTTCCCTAACACAAAGCGTTTTATGGCGCCTAAAGCACAGTACAATTTAAAGAATCTCTCAGAAGACTATCAGAACTACTAAAAATAACTGCAAAGTGAGGAAGATATGACCTGAACCTTCTTCTATACATGGTCTACTATAGAGGGCAGCGAACCGGTACCTCGATTATGTTTCTCTAAAAAACAGCGTTTTATGGCGCTAAAGCACAGTACAGTTTAAAGAATCTCTCAGAAGACTATCAGAATTACTAAAAATAACCAACAAAATGAGGAAGATATGACATGAGCCTTCTTCTATACATTGTCTACTACAGAGGGCAGCGAACCGGTACCTCGATTATGTTTCCCTAAAAAACAGCGTTTAATGGCGCTAAAGCGCAGTACAGTTTAAAGAATCTCTCAGAAGACTATCAGAACTACTAAAAATAACCAGCAAAATGAGGAAGATATGACATGAGCCTTCTTCTATACATGGTCTACTACAGAGGGCAGCGACCCGGTACCTCGATTATGTTTCCCTAACACAAAGCGTTTTATGGCGCCTAAAGCACAGTACAATTTAAAGAATCTCTCAGAAGAATAGTCTTCTGATAGCAGAATTACTAAAAATAACCAACAAAATGAGGAAGATATGACATGAGCCTTCTTCTATACATTGTCTACTACAGAGGGCAGCGAACCGGTACCTCGATTATGTTTCCCTAAAAAACAGCGTTTAATGGCGCTAAAGCGCAGTACAGTTTAAAGAATCTCTCAGAAGACTATCAGAACTACTAAAAATAACCAGCAAAATGAGGAAGATATGACATGAGCCTTCTTCTATAAATGGTCTACTAGAGGGCAGCGAACCGGTACCTCGATTATGTTTCCCTAACACAAAGCGTTTTATGGCGCCTAAAGCACAGTACAATTTAAAGAATCTCTCAGAAGACTATCAGAACTACTAAAAATAACTGCAAAGTGAGGAAGATATGACCTGAACCTTCTTCTATACATGGTCTACTATAGAGGGCAGCGAACCGGTACCTCGATTATGTTTCTCTAAAAAACAGCGTTTTATGGCGCTAAAGCACAGTACAGTTTAAAGAATCTCTCAGAAGACTATCAGAATTACTAAAAATAACCAACAAAATGAGGAAGATATGACATGAGCCTTCTTCTATACATTGTCTACTACAGAGGGCAGCGAACCGGTACCTCGATTATGTTTCCCTAAAAAACAGCGTTTAATGGCGCTAAAGCGCAGTACAGTTTAAAGAATCTCTCAGAAGACTATCAGAACTACTAAAAATAACCAGCAAAATGAGGAAGATATGACATGAGCCTTCTTCTATAAATGGTCTACTAGAGGGCAGCGAACCGGTACCTCGATTATGTTTCCCTAAACAACACAGCGTTTTATGGCGCTAAAGCACAGTACAATTTAAAGAATGTCTCAGATGACAAAAAAAAATTGAAGCTTGTCGAAGTAACGTCGGACATTCAAACTGATGATGATGAATTTAAATCGGATTCGAGACCGATGCGCCAGAGTACTAAATCGAAGAGAAATATCATCAGACGGTGATCATGTTGAAAGTGGCTTAAATTATCTTCCGCCGCTAAATCGCCGAGTCGCTTTTTGCTGGTTATTTTTAGTTGTTCTGATAGTTTTCTGAGATTTTTTAATTTGTACTGTGCTTTAACGCCATAAAACGCTTTGTGTTAGGGAAACATAATCGAGGTACCGGTTCGCTGCCCTCTGTAGTAGACCATGTATAAATAACACAACCTAAAGACGTCTTGAGGCCGTTACTTGAGACGTCATTGGTGGGTACTAGATACGTCCACGCAAAATGACGTCAATATTACCTTAAAACTATACTACCTGAAGACGTCTTGAGGCCGTAACCTGAGACGTCATTGGTGGGTACTAGATACGTCCACGTAAAATTACGTCAATATTACGTTAAAACAACCCTACCTGAAGACGTCTTGAGGCCGTTATTTCAGACGTCGTTGGTTGGTTCTAGATACGTCGTCTCATTATTTAATATAGTTTCGAAAATACTTTGAAATGACCTGAACCTTCTTCTATACATGGTCTACTATAGAGGGCAGCGAACCGGTACCTCGATTATGTTTCTCTAAAAAACAGCGTTTTATGGCGCTAAAGCACAGTACAGTTTAAAGAATCTCTCAGAAGACTATCAGAATTACTAAAAATAACCAACAAAATGAGGAAGATATGACATGAGCCTTCTTCTATACATTGTCTACTACAGAGGGCAGCGAACCGGTACCTCGATTATGTTTCCCTAAAAAACAGCGTTTAATGGCGCTAAAGCGCAGTACAGTTTAAAGAATCTCTCAGAAGACTATCAGAACTACTAAAAATAACCAGCAAAATGAGGAAGATATGACATGAGCCTTCTTCTATAAATGGTCTACTAGAGGGCAGCGAACCGGTACCTCGATTATGTTTCCCTAAACAACACAGCGTTTTATGGCGCTAAAGCACAGTACAATTTAAAGAATGTCTCAGATGACAAAAAAAAATTGAAGCTTGTCGAAGTAACGTCGGACATTCAAACTGATGATGATGAATTTAAATCGGATTCGAGACCGATGCGCCAGAGTACTAAATCGAAGAGAAATATCATCAGACGGTGATCATGTTGAAAGTGGCTTAAATTATCTTCCGCCGCTAAATCGCCGAGTCGCTTTTTGCTGGTTATTTTTAGTTGTTCTGATAGTTTTCTGAGATTTTTTAATTTGTACTGTGCTTTAACGCCATAAAACGCTTTGTGTTAGGGAAACATAATCGAGGTACCGGTTCGCTGCCCTCTGTAGTAGACCATGTATAGAAGAAGGCTCATGTCATATCTTCCTCATTTTGCTGGTTATTTTTAGTAGTTCTGAAAGTCTTCTGAGAGATTATTTAAACTGTACTGTGCTTTAGCGCCATAAAACGCTGTGTTGTTTAGGGAAACATAATCGAGGTACCGGTTCGCTGCCCTCTAGTAGACCATTTATAGAAGAAGGCTCATGTCATATCTTCCTCATTTTGCTGGTTATTTTTAGTAGTTCTGATAGTCTTCTGAGAGATTCTTTAAACTGCTGTTTTTCCGATTCCGATTTTTCGGCTTTTAGTACTCTGGCGCATCGGTCTCGAATCCGATTTAATTTCATCATCATCAGTTTGAATGTCCGACGTTACTTCGACAAGCTTCAATTTTTTTTTTTGCTTTTTCCAATTCATCTGTGTATAGAAATAGAGATACACACATATTTCCGTCGAAAAATTGGAGGGCGGGACTTGTCATTTAAGTCTCAAGAATTCTGAAAGGCTATAGCCGTGTAAGGGAACAAAATATGCCCCTGACGGTATCAGCCAATTAGTATATCGTATCCATTGGTCATACATATTGCTAGTTATTATTCGGCCAAGTATTATGTCATAATTATTGACAGTTTCCTAGAAATGTCACTTAAAAGTTTTTTTTACTTTCCTAAATATCTTCAAAACTACTAATCCGATTCTTTTGTGATTAAAATATGTTGTTAATGGCTTGAAGAGGTATATATTTGCAGAAAACTAGACATCTCCATGTCAACATTAACTTGGTTATTTTTGATGTGAAACATTTCAAACTTCTTTTTTTGACACTTCGGTGTCTGCGACACCCGCCATTTTTTCAAGACTGATGTGACATCTCTTTTCGTATTAAAATATAATTATTTCAAATCAATCGGCTTGGAGCAACATGGTGATTTTTTTCAATAAACTGTAGGTGTTTAATCATATGAGCATAATTGAAAGAGGTTCGAATAAAAATATGATTGGTAGACTATTAAAAAAGGTTTGTTGCCTGTACGCGTGACGAATGAATGCTGGCTGGTTATGACATTACGCTGAAAGCTCTTTTTTTTACAAAGTCATCAGCATCGTTTGTCTTTTTTTATTTGTAATTAGATATGCAAATGCTACGTAAAGATTCGTAGTTTACGTTTAGAAGTAATTAAGGTGTGTTAGTTGTATATATGTTTTATGTCTAAGAAAGAAAATAAATAAACTATTGTTTTTGTCAATCCGCATGCTGTTTTATTTATTCCATAAATGACTATAGAGATGCTTAAAATTATCCGTAGAATAATAAAGATTTACAAAAAAGATCTATAGAATCATAGTACATTTGTATGGTTGGGTAGTGTCCGAGGCCGGTATACTTATAATTTAAAAAATCACCATGTTGCTCCAAGCCGATTGATTTGAAATAATTATATTTTAATACGAAAAGAGAT
The DNA here is from genome assembly GCA_947578815.1 of Epinotia ramella. Taxonomy (NCBI): domain Eukaryota; kingdom Metazoa; phylum Arthropoda; class Insecta; order Lepidoptera; family Tortricidae; genus Epinotia; species Epinotia ramella. The sequence continues at coordinate 4,912,378 of OX388221.1, forward strand.
GTCACATCAGTCTTGAAAAAATGGCGGGTGTCGCAGACACCGAAGTGTCAAAAAAAGAAGTTTGAAATGTTTCACATCAAAAATAACCAAGTTAATGTTGACATGGAGATGTCTAGTTTTCTGCAAATATATACCTCTTCAAGCCATTAACAACATATTTTAATCACAAAAGAATCGGATTAGTAGTTTTGAAGATATTTAGGAAAGTAAAAAAAACTTTTAAGTGACATTTCTAGGAAACTGTCAATAATTATGACATAATACTTGGCCGAATAATAACTAGCAATATGTATGACCAATGGATACGATATACTAATTGGCTGATACCGTCAGGGGCATATTTTGTTCCCTTACACGGCTATAGCCTTTCTTTTAACTGATTGTTTTGCTACGGAATTCAACTTTTATGGAAAACGCACAAACATAAAACCTGTTTCGTAACTGCTGCGAAAAGAGGAAGATATGACATGAGCCTTCTTCTATACATGGTCTACTATAGAGGGCAGCGAACCGGTACCTCGATTATGTTTCCCTAAAACACAGCGTGTTATGCCGCTAAAGCACAGTACAGTTTAAAGAATCTCTCAGAAGACAAAAAAAAAATTGAAGCTTGTCGAAGTAACGTCGGACATTCAAACTGATGATGATGAAATTAAATCGGATTCGAGACCGATGCGCCAGAGTACTAAATCGACGAATTCCCTTAGTCGCCTCTTACGACATCCACGAGAAGAGATGGAGTGGCACTATTCTAACCCGGTGACCACACAGGGTGGGAATAACCCTTAAAAATACTAAATGCGAGCGGCCACTCAACATACACACTAAGGTAAACGGGTTTTGAGTTTTGGACCCAATTAACACCCACCCGTATTATGATAAAATTGTAGCGTTATAGTTTCTTATCAACTAAAGGCATTAATCATCTACATATGCGCGTAGCATTGGAAAACAAATAAATGAATTATTCCTTTCGTGAGGAGTTACTATACACTTAGTGATAAAATGCTCTATTGGAATTATATTTAAGTCAGAGAGATTTGAAACAAGATAGACGCTATTAACTCCCGAATCGTATGGGTAAGTATAAAAGGATTCATATGTAATAAATTCTTTACCGTAAATGAAAAAAGACTCTACGTCATTAGATGCGCATTTTAAAATATTGTGTATTTCAACAACTTTGTTTTTAACATAACAATAACAATCTTTTCTGCGATGTTCATACACATACATCGAAAAACCTTTGTAAATCAGCTTTTTGAAGTATTCATAGTTATTGTTACTGGTAGGAACTGGTCCAGAACCGTTATAGTAAAAGACCGAGGCTGTAACATCTACAGAATGTTTTTTTGACATGAAATCATATTCTTCAAGTCGTTTTGCAATTTGTTGCAAAGGCTAAAAGGTAAGGTTTGTTGTTAGGCGACCTAACCAGACGTTTCAATACATTTAGATAATTTTCAAACGGGAATGCCGAATAATTATCTAAAGCACCATATAAATCAACATCATCACTAATGTGGCATAACATATGCACATTATATATCAAGAATTGTATGCCATAGACAGTTTTGGAATGATTTATAAACATTTTTAACAATTCGTTCGCGAAATTTGTTCCAATTTTTTCAATGTGTTTGGTTGAACAAAGAATGGTTATAGCACAGTGAAATAACATGAAGTTTTTATAAAGAGCACTTGGAAGCACATCTTTCAATACAATTGGTCCAGTATATAAAACAAACGTTCGAAATTCTGTAGCCTTCCAGCGAGCAAGTTCACTTAGTGCTCGTGGGCGTCTATTAAAATCAATTGGTATAAATTTTGCACAGTAAAGTAATTTTTCAGTTATAACATTCACTGAACGACTTGGAAGTCGAACTGATAAGTTACCACCCACCCATATGTTCAACAATTTTCTCATGACTCCCAGACATACAGCATGCATGTAATCAACTGGAAATATTTTTACTAAATCTACTGAAAGATTCAAAAGTGGCGTAACGCCTACGTGATGATCCTCATCAGATTGAGTGCGAAACTGTGCATCTGTTCTTTTATTTGCAGTGATGCTTTTGTAAATGATTCGACCTTGGACATACTCTCCTGGTTCAACACATTTATCACAAGACGAATAGCCACCGTGTGATTTTGTACATTTAATAAAAGCTTTTGCTGGTGCATCACAAACAAAACTGTGCACCTTTACGATATAATGAATTCCTTCAAAATCAAACCCATCCTTAAGAACAGTATCCAGTTCTGTAATAAATGGGTCCAAAAAACTAAATAAAGGTGAAGGCTTTGTGTGTCCACAGAACAAAGTTACTGCAAACGGCTTTGCACCAGTACAATTTTTTATGAATGCTAATATAGGCCATAGCTGTGTGTTGGAACTTTTGAAGAGGGGCAAGCCATCCACATTGAAAGATAAGGTTATTTCTTTTAAATTATTTTTACTCAATAATTTAACTTGTTTTTTTAATTGATTTAGAAGACCTAAATGTAGTATCTCACCAGAGTCTAACACAGTAGTATTTAAATGGATTGGGGTTTTCAATAAAGTTCTACTGTCCTTCGGTAAACTAGGACAAAGTGGAGAAATTATTTTTAAAAGGCTGTCAATGGCATTATGTGGGATACTATGTTGCACGGTGGCCCAATACCTTAATTTAGAAGGCAAATCATGGATATTTTCAGATGAAGAATAGTCTACTTCAGGTGGTGGTACTTGATCACAGGAAAACTCTGATTCAACCGCTGGGGTAACGAGGACTTCACTTTCACTAATGCTGTGACTGCTATTTCCATTAGTAGTAACCGATATAGCTGTCAAATCTGATGAAGTTGTTGATATAGATGTCTCAAAACGGTGACTTGATGTAGATGCTATATTATGAAAAGATTTTAATGGGATACATGGATTACAGGTGCTTTTAAGAATTTCATTCAAAATGTTAACCTTGTCCTCTTTAAGCCTTCGCAGCATTTGACGCCGACCAACCTCAAGTCGTGTGTTCCGTTTCCTTTCAGACATCTTTAGTGCGAATTAATCGCTTCTTTTCCCTTTCGGGGGCGTGCTTTAACCAAACTTTTATGCAGTCTTCGACGTTCTTCTCCGTGGTTGTTGGAGTTGAGACCTTAATAGCTTCTGTAAATAAATAAAAAATTGTGTTCACGTTTTTGAATATAAAAATGTCCAACTTCGCAGGCAAAAATTCGTGTGTAGACTCGAAAATTATTATAACTCCAAAATAATATGCCTAGTGACGAAAATCCCATTCAGATATCTCAAAGAATTACGAAGCTACAACCGTTTTAATATTGCTTGTTAGAGATAGAAAACGCAAACGGTGTGTGACGTCACATTACAAGATGCTGCCGGCACACGGTGGGCTGGATGGCTCGAAAAGAGGACATTCGCACTTTTTTCAGAAAATCATTTTTCAAACGGATGATCAGTCCATGGTCACCTTACCATATACTTTCCATATCATTGAAGTAACAGGGTACCAAATTTCGAATCGATCGGACATACGGAAGGTAGTCAGATCCCCTCATCAACTATTAAAGAGCTGATGATCTTCAAACGGCTGAACAGATTTTCATGAAACATGGCTAAGAACACTCGGGTTCAAATTATCTAGGATACAAAAAAACCGCATTCAAATCGATCCATCCGTTTGGGAGCTATGATACCACAGACAGATACACAGACACGTTTAACTTATAACACCCCTCTCTATGTGTCGGGGGTTAAAAAGGTCTAATTTGCATCAGGTCACACATATGAATTACATTAGGGACTAGCTGTCAAATAATTCAACGGCGTCTTATGAATATTAGGCCTTAGAAACGCAACGTTAGGTCCAGCTGGCAATTTTGACTTATTTATTACCTGTCAAACGCACGTTATATAAAACGTGAGAGCGCGATATCCAATGACAAGTTACGAGTAATACTCTTTTCAAGAAGCGGCAAACATCTTTGTTCAAATTACGACTGTATGTCAAAGCATGTAAAGTTATTTCTTGCAGAAAGATGCGATATAAAATAAAATGACAATATGCATGTAGCCTGATATTTATAAAATCTCGGTTGCAAAACGTCTACATAATCGAATGACAAGAAAAACACAGAGAGGTTCTCGTGAGCCCAACCGCGCCTGCTTTTGGTGTGGCAAAGCCTAGCTAAAGATATAGGCTAAAGATCTAGTGCATAGTTTTTAATATATAAATGAGAAATTGTACATACCAATGACAACAGCACAAAGCAGAAGTTGCGAAAAAGGTTTTTTATTTGTGCGTTTTCCATAAAAGTTGAATTCCGTAGCAAAACCATCAGTTACAAGGAATTTCAGAACTCTTGAGACTTTAAATGACAAGTCCCGCCCTCCAATTCTTCTCAAGTATTCAACCTGTAAACATAAAATCCTATGAATGATGTACCTACTTTTTTTTTATGGGAATCCCAATTGAAAGCTTAAAAATTTAAATTATCTGTTTTCTTAATCTAAAGCTATTTGATATAAAGTATAATGAAATAGTACTTTAATAGTACATTACGTACCTAGCCCCACCTTCGGTTTGGGCCACAAACACCTGCGATCTGGGCCATTCACGAATTCACCGCCCGTGGTGAGTACACAATTTTACGTCTTCATCTGGCCACAATGCGAGTTTTACCGTACGCGCAGCGTGCAGTAAAACTCGAAATTTGGCCAAGTGTGACGTAAAATACATTAAGTTTAAATCAATGTAATATTTAAACTTAATGTATAAATATACTTATTGTAAAATTTAAAATGACATACAACTTACCAAATTGTTTTTCTTATCTTGGTCTTTTAACAACAATTCCAACGCGATTAAGTCTGTCGAGGACTTTAAAGGAAATTTAAAATCATTATTTAGATTTCCTTCACACTCTTTTTCCTTCAATATTGCCAATATTTCGTGATTCTGTTTCTTAATCTGGCAGAGGAGAGATACAATTTTGTCTTCAAACCCTGTAAAAAAATGTTATTGTGAATGCTGTTAACTCATAGGCAATCAATGTTGAAAAAAAAAAATACTTTGTTTTTACCAGGATTCTGGGTAAGCTCCTCGTCTGCACCTGCAAGAAATCAAACCACTATAGAAACGAAAAGTTAGCTGTTTAGGAGAAAAATAATTTAATAAAAAAGTAAAATTTAAAATTTAAAAAACCCCCCGACAAAAAATAAAGTACAGTTAACAAGCTAGTGTAGCAGGTGTGGCTTTTTCTACTTTGTCGCTGTGTGTCACATTCATTAGTAAGATGGACACACTGAGCTGCAAGTGATAAAATGGTATGTCATCTTACAAGTGCAGGGGCCCGTTTCATGAAGCTACAAGTTACAGATTACAAGCGGAAGTCTCTTTTCAATACCTTTTGATAGAAAGAGACTTCCGCTTGTAATTTGTAACTTGTTGTTTCATGAAACGGGCCCCAGATGGATAGATATGGTAGTATTAATCTCTAGTCCTACTTAGGAAATTGTGTAATGTATAGAAATAACTTATTTAAGTTACCAGCAGCCTGTTTTGTTGGTGTGGTATGGACAACCTGTTGAGAAACGCTTGAGCCGGGTTGGTCATCAAAAGACAAGTTAATATCTGCAAACAAAAGAACCCACAGGTAAAGTTTTTAGACAGGTAAAGCAAATCAAACCTGTCGAAGAAGGTAAAAGATAAAATCATAATATTATACGACTCTTGGTAGTTGTGTGAAGTTGTTTAGTTTAAATAAAAACAATAAATCAAAATTACCTACATTCAGAGAACTGTTTTTTAAGCGGCGGAGGATGATTTAAGCCACTTTCATCATGGTCATCGTCATCGGATGATATTAATCTCTTCGATTTTGTACTCTGGCGGATCGGTCTCGAATCAGGTTTCGTTTCGGCATCAGATTGAACGTCCGACGTTACTTCGACAAGCTTCAATTTTTTTTTTGCTTTATCCAATTCATCTGTGTATAGAGAGATACACACAAACTTCCGTCACAAAATTGTTAATAACAATACAACATGCAGCATAGCTGTGAAAGTGAATTTAGGAACAATCATTATTTAGCCTTTTACATGTATGTAAGTACATCGTTTAAGCCTGCCATTTGCCTAAGTGTAGGTCCGTGCGCATGATATGCAATATCTCAAATATGGATACCAAAATGCAAGGCTAAAACAACATCGCCTTTGCCTCACGCTAACCCTCATGTGGATTCGGATACTTGAGTTGTATTTGTAGCTATGCTACAACATAAAACTTACCAGTTTCGTAGAAAGTTCTCTGTATATGATACGTTTGCCATGTCGGATCCGGCGGGCGATTTTTACAAAGCAATTTATCAAATGCTCGTGTGTCCCTTACAGGCGGCCAGTACACCTACATAATACACATGTTTCTATTAAAAAATATTTTGAATGGTTTTATGCTGATTGTCACCGAAGTTACGCGTAGGTGTACCAAATTTCAGCTAAATCAGACACCGGGAAGTGGTTCAAGTCTAGCTTGCAAGATTTGACCCGAACAAACGAAACAAACATTGAAAGTTAAATAAAAGCTTGTAAAAAAACGTGATCAACAAGTCAGGTTAAACCAATGGTTAAGCATTATAAAGGACTGCGTGAATTAAATAAAGGTAGGTAAGCATGGCATTATTGCATTTAGCGGCACACGCACACGCCATAACAAACCAAACAACCCCGTAGTGGTTATATTCTCTTTGCAACCCAGAAACGAAAACATGCCATGTCATGGCGCCAGCAGACTCATAACGGTCATTGATGACGCCACCGATATAAGTATAATAAAAGAATAATACCTCAGTTTTTCTTGGTGTTATCCATTTTTCATGCACGATGGATATTGTGCCCCCGTCTTCAGGGGAAAACTGCACGATTTGATACATTAATTGTATCTTTTTACAGCTTGAAACTTAACTCCGTTAGCAGCGCGAACGAAAAGACAAAAGAAAGGAAAGAAGGCAGTGTTGCCACCGTCAGTCCATCGTTAAGTAACATTACATAACCGATTTTGAAGTTTGGAGCGGTCGATTTCTGATGAAAATAATCGAACGGACACATTGGTCACATATATTTCCTTACTTTATAAACTCACTAGCTTCTGCCCGCGACTCCGTCCGCGTGGAAATCGTTTATATCGCAGCTCCATACAAAGTTCAACCCCCATTTCATCCCTTTAGGGGGTGATTTCCAGGATGAAAACTATCCTATGTCCTTCCCCGGGATTCAAACTATCTCCATACCAAATTTTATCGCAATCGGTTCAGCGGTTTAAGCGTGAAGAGGTAACAGACAGACAGACAGACAGACAGACACACTTTCGCATTTATAATATTAGTATGGATTCTAGAAATACCGTGATAGAATAAATTAATTAAGAACGTTAGGCTGTTTCATTGTATACGTGTACAAAAAAAAACAGAATATTTTCTATTAAGAGAATAGAAATCGATTAGTCCGGAGCAATAATCGATTTTATTTAGAAATTGGTTTCATGGTTTCAAATTTCACTAAATTATTATTTATTCGAGAGCTCAAAACTCGGTTCATCATGCATACACGTTAATCTCTTCGGCTGCGCGAAAGCTCATGAACGTATTTCTGCATGACACCAAGTTCACCAAGTTGGTGCCTCCTCCATCCATTTCTATTTAATTAACATAATTATGTAGGCGGATCGTGTGTTGTATTTATATTTTACTGACGAAACCTGTGGTGGATGCATTATCTGTGGAATGACGAAACCTGCGCTGTGGATCTTGATGGTACCTATGTAGTGGTTCAGTTTTATGGGGTGTATACATGGCATGATTTGTCAGCCCCAATTCATCAGAAGCTGACTAATTGGTATCGTGTGGAGGCATGTTGCACTGCTGATCCAACTGTCAAACGAGTTGTCCTGACTAATTGTGTGCACATGTGGTCGGATTGTTACTTCTGTACGCTACACCCAATTATGACTTCGTCATGTTGTACTGACAGATTGGGGTAAAATCACATAATCTGTATACCCCATTATTCTTTTTTGTTCTTTTTTCTTACAACAATACATTTCAACTGTTTCAATAATTTTAAGGGTGGGTCAATCATCATTAAACACTTTGTATAAGTTCATGTATTTTACTTTCGAAACAGAAGTTTAATTCGAATTAGAAAAAAAACTATTATCAAAATTGTATTAAGCATATTGCTCGAATAATATAAAAGTCATATACGAGTATATCATAACAACTTTTGCCATCACGTTATACAGCATATTTTATTTTTAACATAAAAATGGTTATATTTATTTTTATTCATCTGAATACTTGTTTATGACAGTGCATTATGTGTTATGAAATGATGCTAAGTGTTATTATAGTGATAACGTTATTCTTTATAGTGATAAATATATTTTTTAAAGATTTAGGCAGGAAACGGGGCCGGGCCGGTTTTTGAGACTTAGAAAATTTTTGATATATATTTTTTTATTTTCTTTTCTTATCGTAAAAATGCGTAAAAATAAGCATGTTTCATTAGTAAAACTTTTTTTTTCAGATATATATTTACCGAGATATTTTAAACAGTTCTAGGACTGAAAAAAAATCGGTATCGTGAGCGTACTCCCATCTTAAAGGCCGGCAACGCACTCACAACACCCCTGGTGCTTCAAGTGTCCATGGGCGGCGGTAATCGCTTACCATCAGGTGATCTGTCTGCTCGTTTGCCTCCTATATCATAAAAAAAAAACCGACTCGGATGGCGGATAGGTTAGAAGATGGCGGCGGGAGCGTTCGTGGTTATTTTCTTTTAATAAAACAGCGGAAAAACTTCTTTAGAGAAAAGTTTTTCAAGTAAAAGATGTTTATTTTGACGTATTCTATACGTAACAATCATTAGTTATTTCAATCATAGGTGTTATGACACCATTTTAGCAAAAAAAAATACTAAGTTCTGAAATGTCCCTGATTGCTCCACCCAATAATGAACTTTGAACCGCTCTAGTTCGTAAACGGTCAAGTTAATAAAAAAAAAATGTATGCATTCTTTCAAGTTCTTATAAAAAACTGGTAAAAACGGAAAAAAAAACTCGTAAATTTTGTTAGTCCTAAAATTGCCCCCCCTTTGCTATACTCTGACCGAAGATACTATAGAGTCATGATCAAAAATACGCCTGGTGAAATGTTTTTTATTGTAATCTACAATAATCTTCATGCAGCCAGCACTCATATCACGAAACGGCGCGGCGCGCCACACAGTGGGCTGGATGGCTCGAAAAGAGGACATTCGCACTTTTTTCAGAAAATCATTTTTTGAAAAATGCTATCCAATAGAGAATTATATGAGGAACAATAAATGTGGTATACATTTTTGCGAAATAAGGCATATTGACAGCAGAAAAAAATAAAGTCTGTTTTTTTTGTATGGGACCCAAAAATAGGTATCTTGTTTCTCAGAAACTATTAGAGGTCCCGTCTTCTACCTTTCAAGACTTTGTTTTTCTACTTTTATAGAGTAAGAAACGATAAGCAGATTTTCTATTCAGGTGCTGTTTTTTTTTTTTAGTCCAGTAAAAGTTAACACATTTTAGATTTTTTCGTTTATGTCTTTTTTGGGATGCCACAATATTTTTTGATAGTAGTTTAATTCTATAATATTAATAACAAGTTACAGATGCGACGATTTTTGACATTTTTTTTTGGGAAACAGTTGATTTTGGTTTAAATTTGTTGTTAGTTATTTACAACTCAATCATTTTATGGAAGACGAAATAGTGAGTATTCTTTTATCTTGAAACAATTATTATTCGCAAAAACAAAATGAATCATAAAATGTTAATTATATTTTACAATATGGTCAAATAAGACTCATTTAAAATAACGATTTAACTAATAGGCCACCACTTAATGATTGCATAAACGTATATCTTATAATGTCTTTAGTTAAAGATTATTGTATTGTAAATGCGTGTTAATTTACTACAATTGTTTAACTGATAAACAATATGCATAATACTTAATTTAGAAGAGTTCAGTTAACTAATGATGTCATTGCTAATGCCCCTCGATGCTCATCGCTAATTGATGAGATTATGACCATGTAGCGATGCTCTTATTAATTAGTGATTTACACTATTAGGTAGTAGTTTCTTACCTAACATTAATGAGTTTTATATTAAGGGTGAACCCCAGATTACGTTTCACTTAAGTGGGGATAAGCTAAAATTATAATAAAAGGGTGATATACTTAACACATAAATTAGTTTCTCGAAAACAATACTCGGTTATCGTTTCTCAGTTAGTACGGAATTGACTATACTAATAATAATGGAAAGTCTTGTTAACAATATTGATTTGTTTAACGTGTTGAATAATATTGGATCTTTATCGGACAATACAAAGTTATATGGATACTTGAAGGTGACATTAAACTTATCTGAAGAACAAGAACAGTTATATGTGAAGTTTTGTCAAAGGTACTGCTCAAATATCCAAAGAAGATGGAGAAAGTCTAATCGCATTCGTGGCGATTTTATGAAGAATAACAGGGAATGGCTAAGCAGGGCCATATGTTGGCCAAAAGATGATTTGTCGGTGGCCGAAAACTTTCAAGAGGATGATGATGACGATGACGCTGAAAATGTTCCACCAAATAAAAACATTGTGGAATCTTCATTTGATCCCGCAACACCTTCATCTTCACGGAAACCTTTTGAAGACCTTTCGACGAGACAGAAGAGAAGACGATTAGAGCGGATAAGCAAATCCTTATCGCCCGAAGAAGTGAGTGCAGCTAACTGTAAACAATTAAAGCAGGGCGGCCACGCGAGTTTAAACAAGATTATTGATTATTTGCTGCATCACCCAGAAGACATAAAAAATGTAGATGACTACATACACAAACAAAAAATGAATAAGTTACTATCACCAGAGAAAGCTTTAGCCTTAATGACTTCATTGAAACTTACTAAGTGGCAGTATATTAATTTACGTGATGTAGCGAGTGACCAAGGAGTAAATTTATATCCATCATATTTTGCCATTCAGAACGAAAAACAAATGTGCTACCCTTCGAATGAAAATGTTGTTATAACTGAAGATGGTGCCAGAATAAAATTACAAGCTTTATTAGATTTAACTGCCAAAAGGCTTTTGAAGGCGATTGGAGGTGAATACGAAAACAAAGTTTTGAAGCTGCAGAGTAAATGGGGTTTTGATGGAGCTTCTGCACAAAGCAACTACAAAATGAAAACGCAAAGTGAATTTGATGTGTCAAGCGTTTTTATGGCTAGTTTAGTACCACTTAAGTTAACATGTGATGGTGAAACTGTATGGGAGAATGATAGACCATCATCAACTGGGTTTTGTCGTCCAATTATGTTTCAGTTTACAAAGGAAACAAAAAGCATGGTTGAAAAATATAAATCCGAAACACAGGCGGAAATAGATGCCCTTGTGTATACTGAAATTACTGAATCTTCTACGAAAGTAGAACACGAGCTTCACTTGACAATGATTGATGGGAAAATTTCTTCATATCTGTCAGAAACTTCAACAGCTTCATGTGATATTTGCCGTGCTAAACCAACGGAAATGAATAAAATTGATGATTTAAGTAAAAAAAATATCAGAGAGGATATGTTACAATATGGGTTGTCGTCATTACATGCCTGGATTAGGTGTATGGAATACTTACTTCATATAGGTAATTTAACTTTTTTATTATAAACGTATTTTTTGCTTTACACTCTTTACTTTGAGTCATTTGGTAATAACATTATTTTTTTTAGCTTACAGATTGCAATTCAAGAAATGGACCGCAGCAAAAGAGAACAAGATTTTGAAGGAACAAGCGAAGAAACGGATTCAAGACGAATTTAAATCTGAACTGGGATTACTAATTGATGTCGTTAAGCAAGGAGCTGGGACAACAAACGATGGTAACACTGCCAGACGCTTCTTCTCCAACCCTGAAATCACAGCCCGTATTACGGGAATCGATGTCAATGTGATTCAACGATTTCATGTAATTTTGCAAGTGATTGCTTCTGGAGAACATGTAAATATAACAAAATTTTCTGACTATTGTCGTGAAACTGCAGTTTTGTGTACAAGTGAAGAGTTATACGCGTGGTATTATATGCCATCTAGCGTACACAAGCTTTTAATACATGGGGCTGACATAATTAAGCATTTCGGCATGTTACCAATTGGACAATTATCAGAAGAAGCATCAGAAGCGAGGAACAAAGATTTTCGCAATGTGAGAGAACACCATGCTAGAAAATGTAGCAGAACCATGACGAATGAAGATATTTTGCACAACTTTCTTATATCTACTGATCCACAAATAACTCTTCTAAGACCACGACTAACTAAGAAAGCTAAAAAACTCTCACCCGAAGCTTTAGAATTACTAATTATAGAAAATAATACGAGGGACGACCATGAATATAATCTTTTTGAAATGTTAGAAAATACCAATGAATAACTTTTTCACTAAGTGTAGTAATTTTTGTATTTAGGTATATGTATTTTTTTAAGAAATGTTATTTTATGTATCGTAATTATTATACCATAACCATATTACTTTTTGTTGTTTATTGTTTATTTTAAATGACATGTGTCTATTGTAAAACATTAGATTATTTCTTTTTAGTTGTATGAAAAATGTAAAAAATGTACTTAGGATTTTTTTATAACTTAATAAACGTTACATATATTATGTGTTATTATCATTTTTACTTTTAACTATCGAAATATAATGTAAAAACCCAAAAAAGTCATAAACGAAAAAATCTAAAATGTGTTAACTTTTACTGGACTAAAAAAAAAAACAGCACCTGAATAGAAAATCTGCTTATCGTTTCTTACTCTATAAAAGTAGAAAAACAAAGTCTTGAAAGGTAGAAGACGGGACCTCTAATAGTTTCTGAGAAACAAGATACCTATTTTTGGGTCCCATACAAAAAAAACAGACTTTATTTTTTTCTGCTGTCAATATGCCTTATTTCGCAAAAATGTATACCACATTTATTGTTCCTCATATAATTCTCTATTGGATAGCATTTTTCAAAAAATGATTTTCTGAAAAAAGTGCGAATGTCCTCTTTTCGAGCCATCCAGCCCACTGTGCGCCAGCTCTCTCGATTTTTATCGCACTATCCATATCTCTCTTATTAGAACACTTAAAAAAAGAGGTGCGAGAAAAATCGAAAGTATGTCGCGGCCGTCTCATGATAGACGTGCTGGGTGAGTGAATAAAGAGCTAAATTGTTTATCTTTTAAAACGTCTTTTCATGGTTGATTGATTGTTGGTTGTTGATTTAAGGTAGTAAGGAGGACATACCTACTTAATATCTTTGAAACACTAATGTAATATATCGAGAAATTATGAAAATAATATATATTAATTAATTTTAAAGTTAATTATATGAATCTAGATTTAAGATCAACAAATATTGAGTGCCCTTTACAGGGTGTCATGTACCTACCATCTATTATGCTTGTAACACCTCAATGTACTATGAACATGACTACAATATAATAAAGAATAAAATGTACTTTGCGGAACCTCGTGACTTTTTTCGGATCTTTTCAAGGCTCAGATCACATCGAAATCGAATCGAATTCCAGTGCTGGCAACACTGAACCGGCATTTTACTGAAGCGTGTTTTGCGAGTTTGGCGTCTACACGGAACAGTGTTGCCGGTGCGGATCTTTTGGTCCAATTTCGGATAATTCAGACCTCTGGCGGATTTTGTACGGATCCTGACGGGGGGGGAGGGGGGTTCTTAAACTTAGAAAAAAAATTTTTTTTTTAAACTTTCTTTTCTTATCGAAAAAAATGCATGAAAATAAGCATGTTTTATTCATTCAACTTTTTCTCTCAGTTCGATATTTACCGAGATATTTGGGTTCAAATGTCAGTCATTTAAACGGTTCTGGGGCTTAAAAAATTTGGGTTCGTGAACCGACTCGGATGGCGGATGGGTTAGAAGATGCAGATGGCTTCTTCGTGGTTATTTTTTTTTTAATAAGAGCGGAAAAAAATCTTTCGAGAAAAGTTAGCAAGCTAGATCATTTAACATCACATAACATTTAATCATTTAAAATAGGTGTTAGTATGACACCACTTTGGCAAAAAATTAAAAGTGCTGAAATGTCCCTGATTGCTCCACCCAATAATGAACTTTGAACCGCTCTAGTTGGCCAACGGTCAAGTTAATTACAAAAATATATCAATAAAACATGCTTATGTATTCTTCAAAGTTTTTATCAAAAAACTAGTAAAAACCCAAAAAAAAAAGCTCAGAAATATTGAGTCCTTAAATCGCCCCTCCTTTGCTATACTCTGGCTGAAGATGCTATAGTATTAGCATTCCTATGTGCATTATGACAGAGCTGTCATCCCAGTACAATAAACGTCAAATTTGGTATAATTTGTACTAGGATGACAGCTGTCAAATGACGCAAATAGGAATGCTAAGACTATATAGAGTTATGATCAAAAATACGCCTTGTGAAATGTTATTTATTGTAATCTGCAATATGTTTTGTAATATAGGTACTCGTAATGTTCATGCAACCAGCACGATTATCACGAGACGGCGCGGCGCGCGATCTCTCTCGATTTTTCTCGCACTATCCATCTCACTCTTACTGGAACACTTAGAAAGAGAGGTAAGTATAGTGCGAGAAACATTGAGAGAATGTCGCAGCCGTCTCATGTCATGATAGACGTGGTGGGTGAGTGAATAGAGCTAAATTGTTTATCTTCTAAAACGTCTTTTCATGGCAGATTTCAGCTAGTAAGGGCATACTTACTTAATATCTTTTAAACACTAATATATCGAGAAATTATGAAAATGTACTTTGCATCCGCAAAGGATCCCCTCGCGACTATTTTCGGATCTTCTCAAGGCTCAAATCGCATCGAATCAAATTCCACTGCTGGCAACACTGACACGGAAGTAAACTAGTGGTTATATTCTCTTTGCTAGTGTCTTGTGTGTCTTGTAGTTTAGGTCATTGTGTAAATAAATAAGATAATAAGTGCAATCTTGTAATATTATGAGAGATGGTGACAAGATGAACATAACTCTTTCAATCCAACATTGAGATATCAGTAATGGTACGTTATATAAGTGATTATGTTCCGTTCATAAACTTGTTTAGGTCCATGATCAATGATAATAATTCACTTGACGACCTTCAAAGCTATTTGAGGTCTTACCTGAAGTGGTTCTCCCACTGGATCTCATCAAAAACCTGCCACTCACAGGCGATAGTTACAAACAGGCAATTAAATTGATGAATCAATTCTATGATAGGTACAGTAATAAGTTCAGAACAGTAAATGAGCATGGGATGCTATATTATTGTGTGTGCTCTCTCGAAAATTAGATGCGTACACTGCTCGGGCCGTATCACTATCACCTTGAGCGAGACGCCAGCGAGGAGGCTTCGGTGGATGAACTACTCGGCTACCTGGAGAAGTGGGCGCTAGCTATGGAAAGTGCTGAGCCTGAGAGGCTGCAGCCTCCAACAGCATCGGGCCAGCATCGCCAGCCAGCAGCCTACAACAAGTTGGCGGCGTATGTAACCAGCCAGCCACAACAATGTGAATTTATACTGTAAGTTGAATGACCATAAATTATTTGCTTGTATTAAATTTAAGTTAATACCAGCCCATGAGTGATTAAAGTTTGTTAATGTGAAGAGCTTGTGTACAACATGCTTGGGTACACACAAGGGAAAGTGCAAATGTGACACCAGCAACTGTGCTTCCAACTGCACCAGCTCTGACTACGGCACATATTGCTGACACAGAATAGGTTGCTGCATCACCTGCTGCGTGAGCAGCAGGCAATAATAATAATGATGTGCTTCTTCCAACAGCAAAGGTGAGAGTGCTAGCTAGGGATGGCAGAGAAGTGCATCTCTAGGCGCTCCTTGACAGCGGGTCTCAGCTGAGCTTTATATCTCAGAGAGTGGTGCAGCTACTTAACCTGACACCTGCCACTGCAAACGCAAATATAATAGGCCTAACCAATGCTAAAAGTTATGTTAAATATTGTGTGCCTATAGAAATACAATCATTAGTAACACAATATAAAGTAAAAACTAACTGCCATATTAGTAGGAGATCTTAGGGTCATCACCTTGCATTTTTGAGAGCAAACCGTTTGGAACAGGTGTTTCTGGGGGTGAACTGAGCTGATTTAGCCCGTTTGCCACGAGGTTCCCCCCAGCAGGTGGGCAGGGGCGGGGGGGCTGGGGGGGAAGTGCCTCCGGCAAGCTTCACTCTAAGCTTTACATCTGCATACATCTAGCAACTATATCAAGTTTGGTGTCTTTTTCGTATAATTCGAGAATGAAGAATTCATTTTTGTGACTAAATTTTCACTCACCCATACAAAAAATACGTAAAATTCTAAATTCAAAAAAATCTTTACCTTTTTTTTTCGAAAATCCTCTACAGAATTAAAACTATTAAGATTAGCTATAGAAAAAAAAATAACTGTGAATAGCCCAGTTATCTTACTATATAAAATAATAAACTTGTCAACCATTTATGCCTTATAATTGTAATAAAAAAAAATGTTTTGTGTCGCACCGTGGGCCTTGCTGAAGTCGGTATTTAGTTTAATGCGTAGGCAATTAGTTTAAGCACGCATTCACTTTAAAACATTATTCTACACTAGTATTTAGTGTATAAATCAAGGAAATACTAAAATATTTTGCAATTTCGGTCCAGTTTTCTAGATACACCAACTGCATAAATAACTTTGTTATCCCATAAAAATATATAGGATTACCAAGTTACATTTGCAGTGAATGGGACGAAAAAGAAAGAATGGGACTGTCCTGCATTCATAATTTGTATGTATTAATAACACATTAACCTACAAGAAGAAGTGAGATCCCATAAAAAAACATTACATGTAAAAAAGATGCCAACACTCGCATAGAATAAAGTTTTAAAGTGAATGCGTGCTTAAACTAAATGCCTACGCATTCAACTAAATACAGACTTCAGCACGGCCCACGGTGCGACACAAAACTTTTTTTTATAATACAATTATAAGGCATAAACGGTTAACAAGTTTATTATTTTATATACTAGGATAACTGGGCTATTCACAGGTATTTTTTTTTCTAGAGATAATCCTAATAGTTTTAATAGTTAGTCTCAATTGCTCAAAGGTTAGCTGGAAGAGATCCCTTATAGGGATAAGTTCGCCTTTGTACTTTGATCTATTGTGTGACATGTATATTCTTTAACCTGTTATTGTGTACAATAAAGTGCTTACATACATACATACATTTAATTCTGTAGAAGATTTTCGAAAAATAAACAATAAAGTTTTTTTTTGAATTTTTTATATTTTTTGTATGGGTGAGTGAAAATGTAGTCACAAAAATGAATTCTTCATCCTCGAATTATACGAAAAAGACACCAAACTTGATATAGTTGCTAGATGTATGCAGATATAAAGCTTAGAGTGAGGCGCGCAACACCTGTTCCAAGCGGTTTCCTTTGTCTCAAAAATGCAAGGTCCCCTTAGAAAACGGGCCCTAAGATTTCCTACTATATGGTTGAAGATATAACCTGCAGACTACCCCAAAACAAGCTTGACTTGACCAATTTAAAAATTCCACCTGGCATCAAAGTAAAATTCAATTGTTAATGGGTGCTGATGTATTTTTTCAGTCATTCCTGCCGATGGAGCCGACTGTGCAGCCTTCGAGCACCGAGCGGCCGCAGCCGACGATCCAGCCTGGCAGTCTGCAGCGCCAGGATGCAACGGTACTACAGCGGGATGCAGCGCAGCAACAGCCTGAGCCGTCACTACAGCCAAGCATAGTGAATACACAATTTGGTCATCGGGGGTAGCATCCCTACACACAAACTCTCCAAAGTGTGCAACAAGGTATCTTTAAAATGTACTACTTCTTGTGATTCTGTGCTCTCCGAATCCCTGGCACAGTTCTGGCAGACTGAGTGTCCCTCAAACTTTTAATGAAAGGTCTTCAGAGCAAGATCTCTGCGAGGATATATTTAAAAGGACTGTTCAGTTGGAGAACAATCAGTTTCAAGTTGCACTGCTGCTTGTAGTTGGACTGCAAGTTAAGTTGCCTCTTGATAAAGTTAAGGATACATTAGGTGACTCATTAATCTCATTAATTATGTAGATATAGAACAGAAAAAACCTACCCGGGGCATGATGGTTTAGTGAAGGCGGTTGAAGTCAAGTCATCTAATGGTAATAGTCACACACGCTCCATCACTAAAGTAAGCTTGCTCCCCTTAGATGATGATTAAATAATATGTAAGAAAACAATGTGATAAATAATATGTAAGACGTTTAAATGTGACTAAGTATATCGCTTATGTTCTTTATGCTGTAACATTAGCTGTATGCTAATTGTAATTTTATTTCCTTAGCTTAAGGTTTATATTAATGTAACTGTAATTACTAATTTTAACTAATGCAAGTATAAGTTTTATATTCTTAAATGACAGTTATGTTATATCATTCCTGCCGCCCCCAACATGTTGGCACCACTGCCAGCATTAAAATATTAAATTGTAGTTATGTTGGCACCCATGCCGTTCACACAACTAGTGTTGTAATCTAGAAACTCATACTGTTTGGTATAATATAGTCTGTGGCTTCCGCTAATATCCGCCCTACGAGACGGACGTACTACTTTAATAAATGTGATCTCCAATTGTATGTATTGGGTATTCATTATAAGACAATAATAAATTCAGTGTATCTACGAAGACCAGCATTATTATTTAATAGAAATACAATCCGCTACAGAAACCAACACAGAGAAACATATACTTGACTCTGTTTCGCTCCCAGAAATTATCATACCGTCTTGCTGTCACTTGACTTAATAATAAATCAGACTATACACCTTGCCTTCTGTTAATGTATTTCGTAATGTATTATGTACTATTGTAGATTTATAGTGCAAACATACGTCTCAATTTAAGAGTGGTCTGAACGCTCAGTTCTTCATACAAACTTAGTTTGGTTCTCATTTTAAAAAGGCTTACTGAAGTAACATGACACTTGCTGAATTACTTTCATAGTTAGGCTAGGTCAACGAAAAGTATTCCCTTGACAGTGTCAAAATATGTTTTTGCGGCATAAAACGGCCGCATCTTTGCGCGTGACGCGGCAGCGTCCAGCGAAGCGCCATAACCGAACATTATATTTTTTTCGTATTTGAATATAAAATAGCATCTTAGGAGTGAATTTCTTGTGACTTGGCAATCACACAATACTACATAATTTTAGGTAAGTATGCAAAAATCCATAAATACAGTTAAGTTGTGTGATTGCCACGTTGCAGAAATTTATTTAGCAAGCAAATAAAGATTAATAAGAATGCCTGAGACTTGGCTCTACGAAATATCTCACAACTTTTTACGGTGTAAGAGTTTCGAGACTTGGCCTCTTTTTTACATGGATTTTTTTTTATGGGATGCATTTGACCAATTAGGACGCCGTCATGAGAAAGTCAAAATTAAAAGACATGAACGCACAAAAAATTAAAAGCCGTTGGCTTATCATAACTTATCATTGCCGTCCAAATTATTCTTTAAAGTGACGTAACCTGTAAGTCCTTTAAAGGGCAATTAAGTACTAACTTTGAAATGACTACAGAGCGACGTTGTTTGAAGGTCAACATTAGAACTTATCATTGACGTCCAAATGTGTCTTCAAAGTGACGTAAGCTTTAAGTCCTCCAAAGACCAATTCAGGACTGACTTTAAAATGACTTATGATCGACGTCGTTTCAAGGTCATCATTAGAACTTATCATTGACGTCCAAATATGTCTTTAAAGTGACGTACGCCGTAAGTCCTGTAAAGACCAATTAAGGACTGACTTTAAAATGACTTGAGATTGACGTCGTTTCAAAGTCAACATTAGAACTTATCATTGACGTCCAAATATGTCTTTAAAGTGACGTACGCCGTAAGTCCTGTAAAGACCAATTAAGGACTGACTTTAAAATGACTTGAGATTGACGTCGTTTCAAAGTCAACATTAGAACTTATCATTGACGTCCAAATATGTCTTTAAAGTGACGTAAGCTTTAAGTACTCTAAATACCAATTCAGGACTGACTATAAAATGACTTGAGATTGACGTCCTTTCAAGGTCAACATTAGACCCTGTCACTAACGTCAAAACATGTCCTTAAAGTGACGTAAGCTGTAAGTCCTCTAAAGACCAATTAAGGACTGTCTTTAAAATGACTTGACATTGACGTCCTTTCAAAGTCAACATTAGAACTTATCATTGACGTCCAAATACGTCTTTAAAGTGACGTATGCCGTAAGTCCTCTAAAGACCAATTAAGGACTGACTTTAAAATGACTTGAGATTGACGTCCTTTCAAGGTGAACAATAGATCTTACCATTGACGTCCAAATATGTCTTTAAAGTGACGTACGCCGTAAGTCCTGTAAATACCAATTAAGTACTGACTTTAAAATGACTTGAGATTGACGTCCTTTCAAGGCCAACAATAGAACTTACCATTGACGTCCAAATATGTCTTTAAAGTGACGTAAGCTTTAAGTACTCTAAATACCAATTCAGGACTGACTTTAAAATGACTTGAGATTGACGTCCTTTCAAGGTCATCATTAGACCCTGTCACTAACGTCAAAACATGTCCTTAAAGTGACGTAAGCTGTAAGTCCTCTAAAGACCAATTAAGGACTGTCTTTAAAATGACTTGAGATTGACGTCCTTTCAAAGTCAACATTAGAACTTATCATTGACGTCCAAATATGTCTTTAAAGTGACGTATGCCGTAAGTCCTCTAAAGACCAATTAAGGACTGACTTTAAAATGACTTGAGATTGACGTCCTTTCAAGGTTTACAATAGATCTTACCATTGACGTCCAAATATGTCTTTAAAGTGACGTAAGCCGTAAGTCCTGTAAATACCAATTAAGTACTGATTTTAAAATGACTTGAGATTGACGTCCTTTCAAGGTCAACAATAGAACTTACCATTGACGTCCAAATATGTATTTAAAGTGACGTAAGCTTTAAGTACTCTAAATACCAATTCAGGACTGACTTTAAAATGACTTGAGATTGACGTCCTTTCAAGGTCAACATTAGAACCTGTCACTGACGTCAAATTATGTCCTTAAAGTGATGTAAGCTGTAAGTCCTCTAAAGACCAATTAAGGACTGTCTTTAAAATGACTTGAGATTGACGTCCTTTCAAGGTCAACAATAGAACTTACCATTGACGTCCAAATATGTCTTTAAAGTGACGTATGCCGTAAGTCCTCTAAAGACCAATTAAGGACGGACTTTAAAATGACTTGAGATTGACGTCCTTTCAAGGTCAAGATTAGAACTTATCAATGACGTTCAAAAATGTCTTTAAAGTGACGTAAGCTTTAAGTCCTTTAAATACCAATTCAGGACTGACTTTAAAATGACTTAAGATTGACGTCGTTTCAAGGTCAACATTAGAACCTGTCACTGACGTCAAATTATGTCCTTAAAGTGATGTAAGCTGTAAGTCCTCTAAAGACCAATTAAGGACTGTCTTTAAAATGACTTGAGATTGACGTCCTTTCAAGGTCAACGATAGAACTTACCATTGACGTCCAAATATGTCTTTAAAGTGACGTACGCCGTAAGTCCTGTAAAGACCAATTAAGGACTGACTTTAAAATGACTTGAGATTGACGTCCTTTCAAGGTCAACAATAGACCCTGTCACTAACGTCAAATTATGTCCTTAAAGTGACGTAAGCTGTAAGTCCTCTAAATACCAATTAAGGACTGTCTTTAAAATGACTTGAGATTGACGTCCTTTAAAGGTCAACATTAAACCCTGTCACTAACGTCAAATTATGTCCTTAAAGTGACGGAAGCTGTAAGTCCTCTAAAGACCAATTAAGGACTGTCTTTAAAATGACTTGAGATTGACGGCCTTTCAAGGTCAACAATAGAACTTACCATTGACGTCCAAATATGTCTTTAAAGTGACGTATGCCGTAAGTCCTCTAAAGACCAATTAAGGACTAACTTTAAAATGACTTGAGATTGACGTCCTTTCAAGGTCAACAATAGACCCTGTCACTAACGTCAAATTATGTCCTTAAAGTGACGTAAGCTGTAAGTCCTCTAAATACCAATTAAGGATTGTCTTTAAAATGACTTGAGATTGACGTCCTTTCAAGGTCAACAATAGACCCTGTCACTAACGTCAAATTATGTCCTTAAAGTGACGTAAGCTGTAAGTCCTCTAAATACCAATTAAGGACTGTCTTTAAAATGACTTGAGATTGACGGCCTTTCAAGGTCAACAATAGAACTTACCATTGACGTCCAAATATGTCTTTAAAGTGACGTATGCCGTAAGTCCTCTAAAGACCAATTAAGGACTAACTTTAAAATGACTTGAGATTGACGTCCTTTCAAGGTCAACAATAGATCTTACCATTGACGTCCAAATATGTCTTTAAAGTGACGTAAGCCGTAAGTCCTCTAAATACCAATTAAGGACTGACTTTAAAATGACTTGAGATTGACGTCGTTTCAAGGTCAACATTAGAACCTGTCACTGACGTCAAATTATGTCCTTAAAGTGACGTAAAGTTTAGGGCTTTTTATGACCTTAGTAGGATCGAACCTAAAATTGACGTCCTTGTAACGTCCGCTGTAGACGTTTAAATTACTGACCTAATAATCACCTATGAACGACGTCGCCTATGCGTCGCTGACGTCAGCTTGCTACCTGGGTAGTTTCTAAAATAGGATCTCAAGATGGCGTCAAGACGCGTGGAAGACAAGCACAGGAAGGCGGTAGACCGGATCCTCAACGCCACCGGGCTGGTCTGCATCAGGTCGCCCACCACCTCCACACAGGAATCTGTCGAGTCGGTAGAGATGGCGGAGGCATGTAAGACAAAGCTACTTTCCTATTTTTTATGACAACGTTCGGATCAGTTTTTAGAGAGGTCAAATGGCTGGGACTTACTACAATTGTGACATTGTGCTATATTTTAATATGACGAAATTACCCAATTTCCCAGCCGAAATTGGAAGGAAGATGGGGGGGTTAGGTTAGACCTGCCCGCGAGCCACCCGTGCGCCTCATAGAACCAGCGAACGAAAAAACCATGAAGCTACCCACAAACTTCTACCCAAACACGTGCCTAAAACCCGGTATGCGCGTGTTCGAACTAAACGGCTGCCTGGCATCGTTTTGACACCCCGCCCCCCCCCGCATAATGGCAATGGCACCCCATTCTGTGGGGTCATTTTGCGGCGCTACTTAGACTTCAGCGGTTTTTTCGTTCCCTGCATAGAACTGATGGTTTTTAAAGGAGCGCAGGTGTAGAGAGATACCGCTTTAGCTAATATATTCACCATGCTTTCACCCAGCTGTAAGACGGTACATATGCTAATGATTGACAGTTCTTGACACTCTCTCAACAGCATACACAGAAGAAGAAACTGAAACTAGTCTAGTAGCCACATCATACGAAGAATCGCCTAAGGACATGATGACAGAAACGATTGAAGAGGAAAAATATATCTTCCCATCTCCCTCTCTCCGCAAAATACTACCAGATAAAATAAGAAAAATAGAAGAACAGAATAGAATCCATGTGTTACCGATAGAGTTTAAAACTAAGATAGACCCGGCGCTCATACCAAAGATTGCCCCGCATATTAGGTATATAGATATTATAGCGCGTTTAGTCGGTTGTACGGAATACAAGAGTAGTTTGGCGGAGTTCTGGTTTTTGGACACGATGGCGAATTTGTTGAGGAGAGCCCAAGAAGATCTGTTACCTAGAAGTAAGTACTCGTATGTACAAATTTTCAGGACGTCATTCCATATATAACTAGAATTCTAACAGACAAATTCGTCTACGTTTTTTCATTTACCTAGGATTTATCTAGGAATATATGACTAGTAATACTTATACATACATTTAAGTGCTTTTCAAACATAACATTACCATTTTTGCTTGCGTTTCAAAATGGTTTTCCTTAAAATAGCATGACAATCCCCCCTAGAGAGATCCCTTATAGGGATAAGTTCGCCTTTGTACTTTGATCTATTGTGTGACATGTATATTCTTTAACCTGTTATTGTGTACAATAAAGTGCTTACATTACATACATACAATTAACGCACGTTTTTTCTAATCCTATATGGAATTAGCGTACTTACCTATAGTTTGTGTTAAACCCGTTTTTAGGGTTAATGGCAGTTTTTTTTCAATTGCACCTTGTTCCTACTCCCTTAACCATCTGCCGATACCTGGAACCTATCACAACCTCGAACAATTGTTTCTCCGAATGACTTCATGTCTCATTTGTCCGAAGACGTTTTTCCAAGACAATTCCAAGCTTTTACCTAGTATCGTCTAAGTAGAACCCATAATAGCTAGGTTAGGTTTATAAACTACGACTAAGACCATCAGCAGCATCCCTGGACTTCGGTGGAAACACTGCGATCGCCAACCCGCATGCCAAGCGTGGCGATTATGGCACATACCCCCCAAGCAGAACACAAAAAAGCCAGCACGGCCCCGAGTTTATGCGGGTGGCGCAGGACCGGTCATTGTGGCACTCTTTGGGGAGGCCTATGTCCAGCAGTGGACGTCTTTCGGCTGATATAATGATGATGATGATGAGGTTTATAAAAATACTAAAAAATTAACGGTGGTGGCTGAAAAAAAAAAAATCGGACCAAGGAAAGTCTGGGAAACTTATTTGAAGAAACAATTTTTTCCAAGTTGTGTTAGGTAACCGCCAATAGGTAATAATATTAATATAGCCTTTTATTCAGATCCACTTAAACCTAATAACAATATATAAATTGAAACTTAAAACTTAGTCTAGTATTTGCTGCTTGCTTATGTTCTGTAGATTTGTTTGCCAATCGGCAAAGGCTTCCTCGAACCTGTTCCATTCTGGTCATTCTTGGGCCACTCTGTTCCAAATGTGGAACCCCTGCCTCTTGTCGGATGTCATCATCCCACCTCTTCTGGGGTCGACCTCTCTTTCTCTTACGTTCTCTGGGGGGTACCCCAGAGAAGGTAAGAGAAAGAGAGGTGAGGAGAAGATGGTAATCTTGTTATTATTTTACTCCACTTATCGTGACCTCTCATTACAATAATATGTCCTGGGTTGCTGTATGTGCCATTGCTAATCTTTATATATTAAAGTTGTTTAGGTATTATTAAAAAGGGCGATTTTATGTAAGACTCCACAAATTATAATTATTTATACTATTAGCTGTCCGCGTGGCTTACTACAGTGATCCCATACGACGCCACGTCATATAAGCTATGTTTATCCGGAAAGTTACGTAGAAAATTTCCTTCAACTAAAAACAACTTTCAGTACAACGGAATTTCGGAAGAAGGATGTCGGCCGAATCACTTTTTGTCATTTATCGATCATCTACCTACCTATATCTTACGTCATTTTTGTGGACTGATTGTAGCTACGCAGGCGGTGCTGATGCTTTGGTTCTGTGAATGGATGAAGGAGATACAAAATTTCGATGCAGCGGACCGTCAACGCATGCTGAGGCGATTCAAGGTATATTCTTATTACTTATAGTGACCTTTTTTCGCGCCAGGTTCCAAACATGGAACAAATTCCGGCAGCTACTTTCCACGTAGAACCCGTTAAAGTCCTATGTGAAATTAAATCGCCCATTTCATAGTTTTTTGTTGATTTCCGGGATAAATAATTAGAGTACTTCGGTGTTTTCAGCGTAAAAGGTAACACACGGACAGGCGGAGTTATTTTTGTTTTACAACACAAGAATCGTATGACTCAGTAGGTTAACGTTGACTACACAGCATGCGTAGTGAGGTGACATATCTGGAACATTCTTTTTTACAGGACAACATGCTCTCAGCAGCGCGATTCGTCGCCAAAGACCCCCGTCTCCCCACGCCTGAGGAAGCCGGCGTGTACTACAGGGCTCTTGACGAGGATTTAATAGAGGAGCATGTAAAGAAAGACCACAAGTCAACCATTGTCACACAACCCTCAGGAGACAGTCACCTGGTCACCTTCCAAGATTGCGCGTATGAGTGCGCGATGAGGGACCTTGTTACAATTATGCACTACATCTTTGATCTGTAAGTCTCTACAAGATTACGCACTCAAATATACCTACTTGACTTTTATTAGTAACTTGAACGGATCAAGTATTTTTCTGTCGTCCGCTGATAGCTTGTACTTTACTACTAATAAATCCACGGTTAAACTCACGTAACTATTACATGTCACGACAGGCGACATGTTTTTAACTCTTCGGGAGTTCTTCTTCAGGCCGAGTAGTATTTTAGACATGTCTTACGGAAGTTTAAATTCGTGCTTGAGGTACATTGCTACTAAAACCAGGATCATATAAGAAAAAAAATGGCGTAAGAGAAAAAGACGACAGTTAAATTGGTGACGAATCAGACAAACTAAGCCTATCTCGTTAGTCATCTGCTGCATACGTGTCATTCCCATTAGACATCGCAACCCTTTACATTGCGCGTCGCGCTATCTCGTCAATGCAAGCTTACACCATGGGCTCGTTTCAGGAAGCGAAGCGCCATATTTATTGTTGACATATTAGATTTGTAAAATCGTTGCTTCGTGAATCAGGGCCAGCTACAAATTTCAATTTTACTAGTCCAAACTGACATGACTACATTAAAATAACCAATTTTAAGCGGCTGTTGTCCAATGCCGATTTTAGAGCTGTCAGAATCAGAATCAGAACTGTATTGGCTCAAAACATGGTACAAAATAGGTAACTTAATTAAAATATACTGAAAGATTATAACTTGCAGCTTCATGAGACTTAGGCACAGTTCTACTCTCTAGCATGAATATGTCTACAGTTTCAGTACCGAGTACCAGTTCGACCTAGTGCGTTCCATTTTCACCTTCACACCGGAATACCACCTGATCGATGTGCCCTACCCCCTGCTAAACCCTAAACGTATCTTCGTGCCCCTCAAACCTAAGAAGGAGAAGTCTAAGAAGGAACCTAAGAAGGATGGTAAGGGAAAGAAGAAGGAAGTTGATACGGAGGAGTATTTGGCGTTGATGGAGGTTAGTTTTTAGGACTAGTAGATCGCTTAACTACGGGAACGCAGTAGGTACTACTTACCTACTTAGCCTGGTAGTGTATCTGAATGCACAATTTTTTTTGCCACCTTTTTTGCATCTGGTCCCTGGACGATTTTTTGTGCGACCGAGCGCATGATTTTTTAAAAGCTTAGGATTACAATGAAACATGTGCATGTAGCAACTTTTGCAAGTAGACTGCCGGACAGATTCCGATGATGACGTCACTACAACCATCTAAATGCAAACAGGCCGGTGTGATACAAACTCATATTTATTTTATGGTCCCAAGACTACCGTTGTAGTTGAATTTAAACTTTCGTGAGTCATGTTGAAATAATGCTAATAATTACACGGTTCAACTCACGTATTAAATGTAACTACGGTCGACATGTTTCGAACTCGTCGGGAGTTCTTCTTCAGGATGAGTGTTTTCGCGTCGGTGTCGCTTGAATCCCGTTGTAATTCTTATCGTAAACATAACAGTGATGTTTTGGAAGTCCTGTGGCTCGATTCCGTTGGTGACAACTGTTGTGCCATGTATGGAATTTTGATTCTGCCAGAAGCGGTCAGCGATAATCCATAAATGGAACATTTGCACCTTCTTATTCGGGGTAGCAGTAATACTTTCTACTAATCAATGACTTGGACTAAAAACTTTTTTCCAGTTAAAAGCAAAAGACGAGCGCGAATTCGAAGAACAAGAGGCGAAGGATGCCGAGAACTGGAACATGCGGAGCAGCATCCTGCCGCTCGGGCTGGCGGGTACTGTTATCGCCATCTCTTTTACCCGCCATCGACCACTGTCACTCAGCGCCGGCCCTAGCCCTCAATCCGAGTGGATCGAGATGTGTTTTGGGCGCCTTTTGGTTGATGCTTTTACTTCACATGTTTTTTTTCCGCTTTTGGCACGTTTTTGACATCGGGTTCCTAGAGCGGTTACTCCCTCTGCTCTGGCCTCGGGCCGGCCCTGCTGTCACGCACCTCAGTCTTATTTTACCTCTTTTCACATGTCACGCAATGATGTCTCATCATAATCATCATCATCACATGTGGCGTTATCTATGAAAAGGAACCTTGTTGTCTTAACGGATATACCATTATTAACGAAGCGCTGAAAACGTGCTATGATTCACGGCGTATATTTCAACCACTTCTTGGTTTTCGATTAAGCTGAAAAGCACAATACAATAATGAGGTACTGTAGAGCTGGTCAGATGATGGATTCGGAAGGCGGCCATAGGAAACCTGAGACAACACAAGTTAAACCCATGGTGTTTGGGCTTGAGAAGTTGATGATCAATCAAGGATAGGACAAACGCCCGTCATTTTGAAAACTTAACCCTGTTCTGTACAGTAGACTTCCTTATATTAATAAAAAAATTAGGTACTAAATAAGTAAAAATTTGGAAAAAATTGTGGTTATTCTTTTCCATTGGCGAAAGTGATTTATCGCCTTAATCATCGTCATTTGAATAATTTGTCACTGGAAACATATAAATTATGGTACTTAAAATAAATTTATAAAACATTACTTTTGTCCTTTGTTTTGTATTGTCACGAATAAACTATTCTTATTCTAATTTAGTACCTAATTTTTTTTATTAATATAAGGAAGTCTCTACTGTACAGAACAGGGTTAAGTTTTCAAAATGACGGGCGTTTGTCCTATCCTTGATTGATCGTGCAAAAACACAGTCTGCGATAAAAGCTTGTGCCAAAAAAATGTTTTTTTTTGACAGAAACTTATTACTCCCCGCGCTACCAGGTACTGATGAGCTGTTCGACAAGTACTGGCCGCCGCCGCCGCCGGAGCCCGAGCCGGAGCCCGAGCTGAAGCCCGATAAGGCCAAGAAGAAGAAATAGGGCGCCAACTGTAGCGTGCAATTTACATGTTTTTTTACAAGAATAAAGGTGTTGGGTTAGTATTACGCCACCCCCTTTTTTCCTGTGGGTGTCGTAAGATTCGTACTAAGGGAACAGGGTTGCAGTGTGTTCTGTGTGATGGGCTAGCAACCTATCACTGCGATATCACATTTCGACGATCTTTTATACTTACTCACATTTATTCTAAGTGGCACTGGAACATGAATTGCATGTGCTCTGTCTAGCCCTATTGGGCATAAAGGCGTGAATCTATGTAATTATTCAATATATTAGTGTATGTATAAAAAAGCATATGGCCTGTCTAGCACCATACTATCTACTGCGGCCGATCAATGGCCGATTTGGATCCCTAAGCCCGAGAAGAAGAATCGAGACGGCAGATCTTGAGCGCTGTGTTGTCTCAAATCAATAAAGGGTATGCAACGCGCAAACTTCCACAGGCTTTCCCATCAGGCTGGCCGTAATATGGTTTGCCACCTTCGTAGTATAAAAACATGTAGCGTGCAATAGTAGTTGCGTCATGTTAAAATTGATACGAGTAAGGTAGTGTTGCTAAATAGACTTTCAATCAATCAGTGCTAAGACATACGAAGGTTTTTCCTTATAATATGACATATTAATGGTAGTTTTATTATTAGGAGCCTATGGTGTCCCACTGCTGGGCAAAGGCCTCCCCCCTCCGTTTCCAGGCATTCCGATCCCGAGCAGCCTCTGGCCAATCCTTTAAAAAGGAGTCTATCTCGTCCCGCCATCGCCGGCGAGGTCTGCCGCGTCTCCGTTTTGAGTTGTCGGGCTGCCATTCAGTGGCGGTCTTGGCCCACAGCTCACTTGGCATGCGGCAGACATGACCAGCCCAGTCCCACTTCAACTTAGCCGCCTTCCGAGCTACGTCCATTATTTGCGTCTTAGAGCGCAGCGTGGTGTTCGGGATAGTAGTATGGTAGTTGTTATTAAAAATTGTTGCATTATAACGGAGACAAAATAAACGAAATTTTATGGATTATAGACATTTTATTCTCTATTAATTTATAATATCAAGTTGCACTGTATGTAATGTACAAGAATAACGACTTTTTAAAATACATAGTTCTTTATGTGACGTTGTGCCGACTATGTCCATACAGTCAAAACACTGAGCACACTGAACACTGTCAATATACTGAGTTGATGACTATAACTAGGAATATGTTTACAGTTGAGAGAGATCTGCATTCCAACTGTCCCCAGGTATCCCATGATGTAAATAATTGTATACCTATACGCTCAGATATATTCATGGTTTTAATTATACGTAGTTTTTACCAATTTTGAGATGCGGCTAATACAGACACAGAAAAATTGTCTCTATTGTTGTCAAAAGTTAAAAACTGATTATCCTGGAATATTAAAAAAATGGCTGCTACCTATTTCGCCGATCGCAACAGCACGGCTATCACAAGACGGCCCGCGAGCAGCGAGATAGAATTTTCTAATTTGATAGAAATTTCTATCTCTTTTTAATTTGAACGCTTAGAAAGAGACGGATAGACTATGTCGGCGCGACACAGCTCACGGGCCAACGGGACAACGGAGTATCAAGATTAAAAGACATCAAGTCGCTACCATAGACAGTTACATTGTAAATAGAAAAATAATTACGAAATATGAAAAGAAAATGGCATTCTTAATTTCATAACTGGCCTAGTTTTTAATATATCTTAATTCTAGCCTAATTCTTACGCATAAAATGGCGACTATACAATATTATATATAAATATTTACAATACATTTAAAATATATAGCTTAGTCAAGATATCACTTAAGTGCGCTTCAGATACAAATAATATTGTCCTGGGTAGTAATGTTTCCGAACAATAGCATAACCCAAAAGACCATTAATTGTTTCATGGAACGAGTGGGTATAGTTTTGATTCGTCCAAAATATCAGATCCGATGTTCGGACTACTGACACTATCGTCTCCACTCGGTAGTCCGATGCAGGGATGTTGCGGATGCGAATTAATAGACATCCGCCGACGCGCATATTTGGAGGCTAACATCCGCGGACGCGGATGTTCGGATCAAACACTCGTGTAAACTTAAATAAACAAAGCCGCATTCCCTCCCAACGTGCCCATATGGAGGCGAATCGTCAGATTATAGACACGAAATGAAGATTATTTTTGACTAATGACGAAAACATCTAACAGCCCCTTTCTTTTCGCCACTTGTACTACATCCGCATCCGCAAAAACTCCACAACGTCAAAATGGTGCGATACATCCGCAGTTGCAACAACATCCCTGGTCCGATGCTACGGAAATCTGACTACCGAACCGACCCTTGTAGACCGATACTAAAACTGTTCTACATTGAAGAAATGCGTCAGAACAAAAATAGTTACAGACAAATCATGAAATGATCATTGTGAATTCACATTCAGGTCTGGGTAAGATAAAATGTATGGAACAATTTTGGAGTCCTACAATTCAATCTCAAAATATCTATCTACGTGACATGGTTATCTATATCACTATGCGTTTCTCTAAAACTCGTTCGGAAAACTCACCACATGCGCAAACTAATTGAAGAACGCACTGGATTTGGTTACTTATTAAAGTCGAAACAATTTGGTATAAAACCACATGAGCAGATAAGATTTGAGCGTATTTTTAAAATTAACCTCTTCAAAGACAACCAGGACAACCCTATAATAAATTACAACTTATAATACAAGCGGAAGTCTCTTTCTAATAAAAGACGTTGAAAAGAGATTTCCGCTTACATATCACAATTTGTTATGCAGGGCTTTTTATAATTTAAAATGTTCCACTTATGGAACAAAGGGTCTTACATCTATAATAGGGGTTCAACTTTGTAAATCAATTTGTGATGAAAAGTTGTGTGGGAATGTTTTTGGTTTGGCATTGAAAAGGTTAATTAGGAAAAAAACATTACACACTCAATAAAGGAGACCATGAGCAAGAATCAAATACAACAATTTTACCCACAAATATGAGGGTTCGAATGTGTTTTCAGGCAAAAGGTATAGTCGTGCAATAAGGTCGATTTTTAAGACTTGAACATGAGCTGACATTACTAAATGGTCCCTACAGCGCCACTGAAAATAGCGCCTTATTGACTACCGACGACCTTTTGCTTGTCACTAAATAAATTTTGACTAGTGTAAAAATAATTGACACTAAACTTTCTTTCTAAATAAATTTGAAATAACAATAAATGGAAAGAGCGAGATCAATTGTGATGTCGATTCTCAATAGGATAAAAACTGATGAGTGCTGTAAAACCATCCACCATCTTTAACCGTCAATTTTTTCCCCTGATGGCTCAATGGGAAAAGCGTCCAATATGTAGGTGCGAAAATTTATCGTTGAGGTAAAATTACATACAATTTTACCTCAAGGGTAAATTTTCCCACTGAGCCATTGATCCATCGGGGGATACATTTGACGGTTAAAGATGGTTACTAATATTTTGAAACCGTCTCATTTTATCCAGGCTACTATTTTACCAACTTCACACCTGACAACGACAATTCTCCCTACATTGCTGGTTCCACAAGTAACCTACCAACCACCTTAGCTTCTAGAACAAGCAATGTATGGCGAATTGTCAGTCTCAAGTGACATCTGTTATGTTGGTGAAATAGGGGCCAGGTCTGATAATTTTATCATATTCAATTAGCAGGCAAATTTGCCCGCAACAGTATTATTAGACAGTTGTAAAAAAGTATGACATAGATAGGCGGTAATAAAGAAAACTTATGATAGCATATTTATCGCACTTGCCTTCGGCTCGGGCATTAAACACCTGCGATCTAAGTAATTCTTTGTTTTACCGCTCTAGATGAGTAATGTACAATTATGACAATAATTCCGTTAAAAGTATGTATAGTCAACCTTGTACTCAAATTAGGTAAAGAAATATTGTGAAATTAACCCTAATATAATAGCTTTACAAATACACTTCAAACTGGCCTTAATTTTAGATTTCATACAATACAGTATGTTAAAGAGGGTTCTATGAATACATACAGGAAGACAAGAGATAAATAATTGTATAAAAACTCCTAACTTTAAATTATTAGGTAAAGCGCTTACTATGGTGTCCCCTTATTTCATCGACAAACGTTTCACCGAATTTTCGTATCATCGAATTTCTTTTACCCAGAAACTAACTACTTACTTAAAAAGCGGGCAAGTATAGTGATAAAAACTGCCACAGGTCAAGTCAAATTCAATCTTATCTCAATGCCATTAAGACTGCCATTGAAAAACTTTTGTGACTTGTATGTGTGATCCAACTGCAAACTTTTTAACTGTAACTTAAGAGTTGAAGCGAGAGAAAATTATTTTTCTGATATAACTTATATCCACTAAGTAAATTTTTTTTTGCCATGGAGGATCGCTTCGCTGCGATTTTATGAGTGGATTTAACCACCAAAGGAGTCCTGGTGTCTTGTGTCCAACCCCTTGCCCGACTACGGCAGGGAAAGGAAGGTATATGATTTAAGCCTATTAGTTTCCAGACTATAATCAGATCAGTTGTATGGAAGAGCGGGTCGTAGATTCAGACACCAATTTACTGCACAAATAGACATGTTTTTAAAATTAACATTATTTTTTAAGACTCCGCTGTACAGTCAAGGAATTTAAATACCTACCCATTTCTTTGAAATGTCGTTAGACATTCGCAATGCATTAAGATCGAAACTTCTATTTCAGTAATAGTATTGAAATGTCAAATTGTCAATACATATTTATTTGTCACTTCACATTACAGATAACCTCTTTGCGAAAAGTTATCATTTGCTTTTCTAATTATGAACATGTGTCAGTGTCAATCGAGAAATCTGAAAAATAATCTTCAATTACGTTATTAATTTGAAAAATAAAATACCTGCCGCTAACCGTGAACTATTAAGAGCTACAAATAACAGAGTTACACCAGGAAGTGGGGATTGAGGAGATAACACGTTTAAAATTTCAGTTCACCATGTCAACGTAGTTAATGTGGTTGCCTAGTTACTAACATATAACAATGCATGCGATATGTCAAAGGAACGTCGTGCTCTAGCTAGCTCTTATGGTGACAGTTTGCTATACAATATTGAGCCTTAGCTGGGTCGGAAATTAAATTCCTTGACTGTACGTTCGTCTGTCTGTCCGTCTGTCACCAGGCTGTATCACATGAACCATGATGAATTGAAGTTTTTACAGATGATGTATTTCTGTTGCCGCTATAACAACAAATACTAAAAACAGAATAAAATAAATATTTAAGGGAGGTATACAACAAACGTTATTTTTTTGCCGTTTTTCCTTCGTGCGCGAGTCCGACTCTTTCTCATAAAGCAATGCGACGTGATATAGAAATTGGCAATCTTTACAATTTATTAGTATCTGGTAACGTATTAATAAATGCAATTGTAGAGTTCGAGATTCCATTTATAAATGCATACGGATAAATTGGGCCATTTTACGGAAAGTTGTACATTCGACTTTTTTTTTAATTGTGATATAGCAAAATGAAAAACAACACGTGGACTTCGTGTTCCCCTCAATCAATAGTAAATAACAATAACCTGTAATACTAAAAAACAATTATTTTAATGATTTACCTGGGTTCCGAGAAAAGAGTGTTGGGGTATTACGAATCACCCAAAAAGGCGCGAAAATCACTGGTCTGTCGAGACGGCACGTTACTCACACACTTATGCTAGCAGCGGCGAACTGCGATTGGAGCGTCAAAGCCGATAACAATGGCGTCTAAAGTAATGTTACCAGTAAGAAAATATCGCGGCGTTTGGTAGTTTTCATGAACTTTCGGAATATACCCAATTTCGGAATTACCTACCCCAATGCACCCTAATCGGGTTTTTTCTACTCAGAATGGAGAGCACTTTCGAACCTAGTAGGAGAAAAAAACTCTCCTAAATGTTACATATAATTTTCGGTTTTCCGTTCCGAATACAAGCTTGAATGGAGAGCACTTTCGAACCTAGTAGGAGGAAAAAACTCTCCAAAATGTTACATATAATTTTCGGTTTTCCGTTCTGAATACAAGCTTGAATGGAGAGCACTTTCGAACCTAGTAGGAGGAAGAAACTCTCCAAAATGTTAAATATAATTTTCGGTTTTCCGTTCCGAATACAAGCTTGAATGGAGAGCACTTTCGAACCTAGTAGGAGGAAAAAACTCTCCAAAATGTTAAATATAATTTTCGGTTTTCCGTTCCGAATACAAGCTTGAATGGAGAGCACTTTCGAACCTAGTAGGAGGAAGAAACTCTCCAAAATGTTAAATATAATTTTCGGTTTTCCGTTCCGAATACAAGCTTGAATGGAGAGCACTTTCGAACCTATAGTAGGAGGAAAAAACTCTCCAAAATGTTAAATATAATTTTCGGTTTTCCGTTCCGAATACAAGCTTGAATGGAGAGCACTTTCGAACCTAGTAGGAGGAAAAAACTCTCCAAAATGTTACATATAATTTTCGGTTTTCCGTTCCGAATAAATACAAGCTTAGTATACACGGTAACGGAATGGAACAAAAAATCTAGGGACACTTTTTTTGTCTCATTAGGTTCGAAAGTGCTCTCGATTCTGAGTAGAAAAAACCCGATTATATCAAAAGTAAATAAAAAGTCGAGTGTACAACTTTCCGTAAAATGACCCATTTACATGGTATAGTTTGTAATATCAATGAAATCTATAATAATGGCACATATTTGTTAGATATGGCTGTTAATAGCATTGTGTTTTTCTTATTTATTTTATTATTTAATATGTGTGTCCTGTATTTGTGAATAAATGTATCTTTTTTTCTTTTTTCTTGTTTCATTACCACAAACCTTCGTTTAACAGGTTTATTTTAGTAATGAAGTTATTTTCAGCATCTTAACAAGCGAACGAAATAACCATAAAGGTCTAAGTGCCATTGCCATTATGCGGGGTTAGGGGCGGGGTGTCAAAACGATGCCAGGCAGCCGTTTAGTTCGAACATGCGCATACCGGGTTTTAGACGTGTTTTGGTAGAAGTTTGTAAGGAGCTCGCATGCTATGGTTATTTCGCTCGCTGATTCTAACCGATTTTTATTATTGCACATGAGTATAACTATTTTTATTTTATGTAATAAATCAGAAATATACATCGAAGAACCATAGCAACAGATATATATGTATTATATTTCTAATAATTATACTTGTTTCTATATCATATTCAGTATTTCTTCAATAATTCTTACAACATAAGACTTATTTATTTATATGTATATGCTAATATAAGATTATATTAAAAGTCCACAATATCGGCTGCTAACTATCCCAACGTCACATCAAATCTACAATTTAATGTAGACTTTATTTCTCAGAGATCAAAGTTGCCTTTCCAATACGTTAGAGATAGAAAGCAGTCGATTCCAATATATTAAGCTGCGTTTTTGGCTTACGTCCCCAAACAAACTAGGTTTGTTTAAGAGGTAGTATAAATCCGTTCGAGTCCTCTGTATAACGTTCACAAACGTCAATCACTTAAGCTAGTATGTCCACTGTGTTACTGGGTCACACGCCCTCGTCAAGTCACCATTATAATCCACTGGCTCACGCTTCGTCACGCCAACGGTCTCCGCGCCATTTTTACTACAGTCACGAGGAATAGTTGTAATAAAAAAACCCTATAAACGTCCCACTGTTGGGCAAAGGCCTTATGTCATGGATGAGAGGGAACGGACAGTACTGTACTGTGACAGTATGTGAAGTCCCCAACCCGCACTGGGCCACGCTGGCCCAGTGCGGGTTGGGGACTTCACATAAATTGTTTAATTTATACGTTAGACATTAAGAGGCATGTTCAGCGTATATTGTATTTAATGTCCTTTGCGTAACATTAAATGTCAATTCCACAATATAGCATATCTTACATATTGTATAGGATTCTATGCGTTTCACTTCACTGTGTTACGAATTTCACCCATATAAGTTTTATGTCAAATTTTCGTTACATAATAGAATCCATTTGTTGACAAAATACGTCCTATAATATACGTGTATGTTACGTACTTCATTGTACATACTTGCATGAACGAACAGCTCTTATTAGCATTCTAATCCTGACCCCGTATCATGGTCGGCCTTATCACGCGATAAGTGACAAGATAGGAGCGTCGTCTCGTTCTATCGAACGGTGTCAGCCAGTGACGGACGCTCTATCTTGTCACTTATCGTGTGATAAGGCCGACCATGATACGGGGTCTGAAAAAATGTGCAATGTCATCGCAATACTGGTACAACAAACTATATCCCGTGACTGTAGTCTACACTGCCCGCCAGTCTAAAAGCTACAGCTAGCACACTCGCGCGCGACGCGACAAAATCACGACATTATAACGCACGAGTCGCGCTTACTAACCCGTCACTTGGAGCGGTTACATACGGCGACATTTCGCAGCGACACAAACGCGCGTTTCTAAAATTTGAAGATCTCTTTCTAAATAGAACGCTTAGAAAGAAACGGGTAGTCTATGTCGCCGCAACACAGCTCGCTTGTGATGGCCGTGACGTATCGCGTTTGAAGCGCTCCAAAAACTCGCCGTTGCACTTACGTTCCAGAATGTTACGCTAGACTGGTTAGAGGTGAAGCGCGGGCGCGGGCGCTGAGGCGGGAGCGGAGGCGGGAGCGGGGGCGGGAGCGGAAACGGCAGCGGAGGCGGGAGCGGGCTACAGCAGCGCGCGCCGACACTCGTCGCGGTAGGCGCCCGCTGTTCCCCTGTTTCATGTCTGCCATCTGCAATGTTTTATGTTAAGTTACATAAAAGTTACTTTCAAACGTTTGCGTACTAACAAAAATTACCTTAATGTTCTCTCACTTTTTCTGCTGTTTTTTTAATGTGCCATCGTCTTTTCGAAGTTCATGTTGTGTCATGTTCCAAGAAGCTCTTATTTTGTCTTCTGGCTAACGGGACAAAATAAAACCAAGAAACAGTTAATTGATCTAAATGAAATCTTGAAAAATCAATCTGTCAGGATGTTGCCGTCGACGGACAACATCATCCCAATAGATCTGATAACCACGCCATGACAAGGTTATACCAACGTTACCTCTCTCAAAATGTCCCAGACCAATAACGCATCATGAACTAAGATATGACCAGCATATCAGCCGAAAGATGTCCACTGCTGGACATAGATTGCTTTGTTATGAATTTAACAGTTATCTATCTCTTATTAGGGTGGTATTCCACTTGTCCAAGATCTTTGTCCAATGTGCCTTTGATCAAAGATATTGGATGACTTCATCAAATTTACTAGAAACACGGACTCACTAATATCACGAATGACATTTCATTCAAAATTACGCAAATTGTATAAAAACTTGAACCAATATATTGGATAAGTGGAATGGGCGTCTGTCAAAGAAGTTTGATGCAATATTGGATCCAAAATGGAAGATTTTGGACATTTGATCAAAGAAATTGGATAACTTCATCAAAGGGTGGTGTCCAAATGCATACACATGCATTCGCAAGTACACATTGGACAAAGATCTTGGACAAGTGAAATGGGCATACATCAAAGAATTTTGATCAAATATTAGACCTTAAAATTGGACAAAGATATTGTGGCTTCATCTAATTTACTAGAAACACCGACATTTCATCAAATATCACGAATGACATTTCATTCAAAATTACGCAAATAGTATAAAAACGAACCAATATATTGGATAAGTGGAATGGACGTCCGTCAAAGATATTTGATTAAGGGGATGCCTTGGTTCGAGTCGACCACGCCCGCTTGACAGAGACACGCTTATGCCTTCCGCGCACGAGAAAAAGAGAAGCAACACTCTTCGGTAATGGCTTTTTTGGACAAATTTCGAATAATACCTCTTAGTGAAGTTTTACTTATATTTTATTAAGTAAGATGTTAGATGATATAAAGTACTATAGTATTAACTTGATTGTGTCGTAATAGTACATTGTTTAACGAGGGGCGGAAGTGGAATATTGCGAACAAGAGTCTATCAGAAGCCCGACGCCGAAGGCGGAGGGCTTTTGATGACTCGAGTTTGCAATATTCTTACGCCCGTGTTATACACAATGTTTTTCATCACATTTGCGAGGAAACAAATACATTTTAGATGAAATGAATACAAATCGTAATAAACATTGCATCATGTCAGTCGTCCATTTTGTTGAATTTGACGTGAGGCGCGTATGGCAAAGACCCTTCGGTATACAGCCACGATTTGAAAACACTTAAAAACATTTTACATAGTCACATAACGACATATTAAATCTGTAAATAATTCAGTTAAACATGTTTAAGTAGTTTTTTAAGTTTAAATTTATTTATAAATACGTTTTGAGACATCGTATTTGATATAAACCCTCTTTGCTTTGTAACTGCCGCATGAGTGACAGATACAATTTAAGAAAAAAACCCATTACGCCCGTGGGCGTAACACAGGCTATTACAGCTCTGTATGTCTGCGCAAGCAAGTGTGATGAAAAATAATGTATTGTTTGAGTAGGCCGAGTGAAAAAAAAAGACTCGACTTTGGATTTTTTTTCTATCAAGGAAATTTTAGGCAATCATGTATCGATTAAATCAGATAAACAATCATATAGTCAAGAATCATATATCTGAAAATCAGACATCGTTTCTTGATCTAGTCGGAGCGGCGTTTCAAAGCACGCGATAATTTCCAATGCACCCCCTTAAATATTAAATTTGGACAAAGATCTTGGTCAAGTGGAATAACACCCTTATCTTCTCACCTGGACTTCTGCAACTCGATCTGTCCCTCCAAAGTCTTGGCCAGGTATATGACGAACAGCTGGGAGAGCGCTACAGCCAGTGCCACGGAAGCTATGGTATATAGATTGCGTTCCATCCAAGACCTGACGATCTCTATGCAACCACTTGTCCATACGCGCTTACTCGCTTCAGCCACCTGGAATGGATTGGTTTTTAGGGTTCCGTAGTTCCCTTATAGTTTCACTTTGTCTGTCCGTCCGTCCGCGGATAATCTCAGTAACCGTTAGCACTAGAAAGCTGAAATTTGGTACCTATATGTATATCAATCACGCCGACACAGAGGTAAAATAAAGTGTTTTTTTATTTTATTAGGGTACCTCCCCTATACGTAACGTGGGGAGTGTTTTTTTTTTATTTCAACCCTAACGTGTGATATATTGATGGATATTTATTTAAAAACGAATAGGGGTTTGCTAGAATAATTTTTTGATAATGTTTTATTTTCGGAGATAATCGCTCCAGAAGTAAAATAAAATGTGTCCCCTCCTCTAACTTTTGAACCATAGTTTTAAAAATATGAAAATTTCTCAAAAGTAGAACTATAAAAACTTTCTAGGAAAATTATTTTGAACTTGATAGGATGAATAGTTTTTGAAAAAAAAATACAAAATAATTTCTGGACTAACTACGGAACCCTACACTGAGCGTGGCCGGACACGCTCTTGGCCGTTTTTTTGTTTGTCATAATAGGGATGATGACTAAGATTTTTTTATGATGCCATTCAAACTAGTTTTTAGAGAGGAACAAATGTTTGTATGGGATCAACTAAAATAGGGAGTATTTCTGGAATTTTCTGCCGCCAGAGTGCAGCACTAGCACATACCGTAAACCGTTTTTAAATGTCCGTAGGATGCCATGATAACTCAATACAGCTTTTTTACTACATGGATAATAATAAAATTATCATAATTTAACAAATTTTCACGAGTATTTACATACATACATTCACGCCTTTATCCCTAAAAGGGGTAGGCAAAGCACATGAAACTTGTGTTATAGTACCACTTTTAGCATAAATGTGGGTATAAAAGATCGACAAAATGTGATATAGCTGTGACAGGTTGCTAGCCCATCGCCCACAACACACTTCAACCCTGTTCCCTTAGTCGACTCTTACGACACCCACAGGAAGAAAGGGGGTGGTGCTATTCTAACCCGACACCACACGGAGGACGAATTATTTGATACTAATAAATATGACATATGACATGATGTGTCACGGTGCTTTGTTTACGGTATGTGCTGGTGTCGCCCCCTACCCTACGCAGAGTTTTGAGTAATATTCTTTAAGAACATAAATACCCAAAAATTTGAGACAAAGATTGACGTCGCTGGCGGCAGCGCAAAGCGCTTCATACTGATACACACAGGTATGACGTCACAACTGACATTTGTACTAATCGTTCTATGGGAAATCAGGTAAATTGTTGTTTCGGTCGCGAAATACTGCGTTTAAGTACATAGTTGTCTTACAATTTTGTTTCTATAAAAGCGTAAGGATTCTATAAATAAATTACTCTAAACGGTAGCTTTAAATTTACACTTGGACAATGAAAAAAATGCATATTTTTTTTAAACCTTTAAGGTTCATATTATCTTTTAATCATTTTAATTATATTTTATAATTTATACTTTGTTACGATAATTTGATGGTTTACAATCAATTTGAACATGAGGCATCATGCCTATTATAACTAAGATGTTGGATGACTCGGATGTTTAGATGTTTGTAACTCAATCAAGATTTGGATGAAATTTTGCAAGACAGTTTGTAGCCAGAGGCTCTGGTATAAGTTTTACCGAAACAAAACGTTACGACCGCGTTTGCGTTTAGCTGTCAAATCCCATACAAATTGAGGGTAAAACGCAAACGCGATCGTAAAGTTTTGTTTCGGTAAAACTTATACTAGAGCTTCTGAATTGAAATATATGAGTTTTTGTCCCGGGTCCACGCAGAAGAAGTCGCGGACGGAAGCTAGTGTAGGACACGGACAGTACATTTAAGTTGGAAATTACTCCAGCGACAAGTGCCTTAAATATAATATTGTGTCTCTGTGCGTGTGTGTGGCAGAGTTGAGAGATGCCTATGGAATACAATCAATAACAACTATAGGAATTAAAATGAGTTTGTATGAGTACCACATTGCCAAAAATGAGTTAGTACAATGTAGTACCTACTTCAAATGAGATGAGGTACCATCTAATAATTAATATCTATCGGAAGTAAAAACAGGGTATTTTTCAAATGTACTGTACAATAGACCATCAATTACTTTCATGTTCAATAATCGATATGATACAGAGAAAGAATATAATGGAAAAATAAACCATCTTCGTCTGTAGCCCCCGACAGGATTCGAACCTGCGACCTTTCTATTACTCTATTCTCTCATCTCTCTATTATTCTAGACTGCTCTACCAACTGAGCTACGAGGACAGTGACTTACGCTGTGTATTTTTGCATTATATTCCCGCTAAGACTTGGCACACCTCTAATGGGCGAGCTATACGCTCACTATATTCTTTCTCTGTATCATATCGATTATAAAAAATGATCGGGGTAACATCCTCGTTAAAAATAACACGAAAAACCAAATATTTAATAAAAAAATAATTTGTTTCGTGATAAGGGTATTTTCATGTTCAATATTCTTACTTACCTTCCTCCACTACATACAATATTGTGTTGTAGATGGGGGAAAGTTAGGCGCGAGTGGCGAGTCCGGAGCTCGAGGGGCGAGGCTTTGAGGTTTGAGGGATAAATGAAGCGCGAGGTGATGACGATGACCGAGCGAGTGAGGAACGAGTATGCAATGAGTATGACAAAGAGGTGCCTCACGAGTGTGATGTTCAGAGTCCACGGACGCAGTCTTACCGGGTAGTTCTGCGCGCCGTACCCGCACATTATGTTGACGAGCCCCGAGGCGATGTCCGTGGCGTTGATGCAGCACGAGAACGGCACCCCGCAGCGCTCCACGGACGGGGACGAGCAGTTGAAGTACTCGTTCTTGGACCAGTCCATGTAGCCGTCGGAGGTCAGGCCGCAGCAGTGGAACTGGCCAAAAGTTACAGTCATTTATTTCATTTGGAGGCTTGTGTTGACGAAGTGAAAAACTCGTCATCGAAATTGTACACGATCGTAAGGGTCGCGCAGGACAAAATGCGATAGTGCTGCATATCGTTGCTCCGTGAAGCCGATCTCGAGGAAGCCGTGCAGCGAGCCCACAGACTGCAAGAGCGGGACAATAGGATACTCACGTCGCTCTGAGCGAAGTCGATGAAGTTCTGCAGATCCGGGTCGTCCCTATACGCATGCAGCACTCGCTCCGTGAAGCCGATCTCGAGGAAGCCGTGCAGCGAGCCCACAGACTGCAAGAGCGGGACAATAGGATACTCACGTCGCTCTGAGCGAAGTCGATGAAGTTCTGCAGATCCGGGTCGTCCCTATACGCATGCAGCACTCGCTCCGTGAAGCCGATCTCGAGGAAGCCGTGCAGCGAGCCCACAGACTGCAAGAGCCAAACAATAGGATACTCACGTCGCTCTGAGCGAAGTCGATGAAGTTTTGCAGATCCGGGTCGTCCCTATACGCATGCAGCACTCGCTCCGTGAAGCCGATCTCGAGGAAGCCGTGCAGCGAGCCCACAGACTGCAAGAGCCAAACAATAGGATACTCACGTCGCTCTGAGCGAAGTCGATGAAGTTCTGCAGATCCGGGTCGTCCCTATACGCATGCAGCACTCGCTCCGTGAAGCCGATCTCGAGGAAGCCGTGCAGCGAGCGCGGGAACGCGAACCCGCAGACCGCGCCGCCCATTTCGACCAGGAATAGGATCAGCAGGCAGAGGGAGTACTGTAAATAGACAAATTCTAATATTATATTCTATATAGAAAACTCTCGTGAGTTTCAGACATATAAATTTGTTAAAACTTGTTAAGTAATTTTAACAGCATCTTTTTTAAATTTCTTCAGTCGGTGTGAAAAATAGTATGTGTCACTCGGTAGGAAAATTATCTTCGTTTCGGGCGTTAACACTTGTATCCCTCACTACGCTCAGGATCAATACACCGCTCTGGCCTTAAATATTTTGCTCCCTTGTGACACAAATAACTATTGATGTTCAACAGTGGCTTTTTGGTGAACACATCGTGAGGAAACCAGTCTAATCCCAATAAGGTTTAGTTTCCACTCTGGGTTGGAAGGTCAGGTGGCAGTCGCGACTAGAGCCTCCGCTAAATCTTGGGATCAGGTGTCAAAGCGGACCTCGGCAGGGTTCAAAATTATCAAGATAATTACGCTTCTTGATAATTATCGGATAATTATTACCAGTATAAGAACCAATGACACTCAACTGCATAATCCGAACTGAATTTTTCTTATAAGGTGCGGCACGTCGCGTGTCACTTCGTGCGTTCGGATAGACGTAAGTGCGGAAATACACGTTCGAATACTTCGAATACAGTTCCATCGATAATTATCGCGATAATTATCCTTTCGAACCCTGGACCCCGGGCTCGTGTAGGGCACAACCGGGAAAAACTGCTGCGTGGAGGATGAC
The DNA here is from genome assembly GCA_947578815.1 of Epinotia ramella. Classification (NCBI taxonomy): domain Eukaryota; kingdom Metazoa; phylum Arthropoda; class Insecta; order Lepidoptera; family Tortricidae; genus Epinotia; species Epinotia ramella. Next base: position 4,956,840 of record OX388221.1, read on the forward strand.
TGACGACTCACGAATTTGAGCAAGCAGGTGTTCTCCCGCAGTGCGCCCACGCAGCCCGCGAAGCTGACCACGAACACGACCGCGCCGAGCAGCGCCAGCAGCAAGCTGATGTTCAGCATCACATCGTACACCGTGTCCAGCTGGAAACAAACATCATCATCATCATCATCATATCAGCCGAAAGACGTCCACTGCTGGACATAGGCCTCCCCCAAAGAGTGCCAAAGCGACCGGTCCTGCGCCACCCGCATCCAGCGGACTCCCGCAACCTTTACCAGGTCAGCAGTCCACCTTGTCGGGGGCCTACCCACGCCGCGCCTTCCAGTACGTGGTCACCACTCGAGAACCTTTCCGCCCCAACGGCCATCGGTTCTACGTGCTATCACATCATTATAAATTAAAATGAAAGGAAAAAAATCCTTTTATTTAAATGTATAATTTCGATAGCCTCATTACATTACATCAATACAAAATTAATTTAGTATTGGGTGGCGCATCGTTACTGACGATTTCTCAATATAATTTGAGACGTTGGTGCCGTTAAACAAGCATAAGTCTTTTGGTAGATGTCGCTACACGCCTCCCCAAGGCGTTGATCTTTCTTTTTTTTTTGTCCTGTTTATCTACTAGGTACAATCTGTCTCCTTCGTGGGACAATCAGCAGTATGTTGGTTGGTGCTAATATGCTGGCGTGCTCAGTATGTGTCACATCTTCATTGTTTAGGCTGTGTCTGTGACTGGATTAAATCTTGAGGTGTTTTACGCTTTATCTTCGCCTATGTTGTGGTTTTCCATTAATGGCCTAGCCAGGACGTTTGGATATTGTTCGATGCGTTCTTTATAGGACTTAGTGTGGCGTACAATTTCCTAAAGTGGCCGTCAATGGAATTTGCTAACTATGTAAACAAACCACCATATTGAAATTGTCTTTCACTATTGCGGTTTGTTTACATAGTTAGCAAATTCTATTGACGGCCACTTTAAGGCGTTTGTAAGAAGGAACTGATTGAAAGATTGAGTGGCCGAGACAGATGGTTCCGAGGGCTCAGTTGGTTAGTAGCGATGGGCCTGTGGTCGACCACCGAGCCGGCTCGGAGCATTAAATTTTTCTTTTATTTTTAATTTATTTACAATTTCATTAGCAGCATTACTGCTTAATACAAAATTAATCATTATCATTAGCACCCTAGCCCTCAATCAGGGCGAGATGGTCTTTAGGCGTCCTTTGACGCTTTTGCTTTGCATGCCAACATATTTATAACCAACTTAAAAAAAGAGGTTCCCAATTTGTTGGAATCTTTTATCTATAATGCATGTTCCTCGATAACTCAAAGACACTTGGACCAAGGTCCAGAACCAGGTGGTCTCACGGTGATCAAGTCAGGATCTGTCGTACGGTCCTAAATCTATGAAACTCTTCATATTTTACAGCCACAATTGACGCGAGTACTCAATTGAAGTTGGTCAGAATTTTGTTTTTAAAGTAAATTATTTAGCTTGATTGTTTTTTGCTTTGGTGCCTCTCGACATATGGCGCCTCGAGACCAATCCCTCCCCTCTACCCTTGGGCAGTCGCTGATCATCACATCCTGACCGATTTCGAGGGTGACTGTAAAAATAGGTGCACAACTGATATGGTCGTTTTTTTGGACACTGGCAGTTTTTAGGATGATGGTGGCGCCAACCAATCCAAACTATTTTCTTATCCATATTAACATGATTTACTGTACAATATCAATTTGTTACACATACCTTTATAAGCCCCGTAGCCTGCCATTTGTCCAGGAACGCGTACAAGCCCACAGCTATCAGCAGTCCTCCGAGCAACTGTAAAATGAATCACATAAGGACATACGTCACATCAGCCTATTGCAGTCCACTGCTGGACGTAGGCCTCCAAGGTACGCCACACGACCCACTCTCCTGTTTTCGCCATCCATAAATAAATTGCTATCTCAAAAAATTATAAGGCATTATCAAAGCGGCAGGAAATAATTGTGTGGAAGTAAAAAAGGTCCAAGATAACAGAGACAAATACAAATCATTATCACTCCCAATCTCTGTACCATCGCCAACACAGTTAAATTACCATTTGTGTACTTTATACGCATTGTAATAAGGGTCATGTATGGTCAGATAACTGTGTTGGAGTTTGTACTGACATATTCTTATGAAACAAGCATCTTCGCTAGATGAAATTTATAAGTTTCTTGGGAAAACCAAATCCTTTATTTTAAAATAAATACCGGCAACCATCTTCACATTAACCACCTCAAACGTGCCCCATTTTCTTAGTACAACCATTAAATCCCAACTGTTTTATTTGTAGAGTGGGTTTAGCAGCAAGCAGACCTAAATGTTATTGAGGATTATGTAATGGTTCAACTAATATGCTCTCTGTTACATAAACTGTGAGATTAATTTATTCAATAAATTATAGAAAGTGTCAGATATATTTCATCACAAAACGTTACACACACAGATGACTAAATTTATATTAGAAGAGTAAGAATAACAAAAAAAAACACCCGAATTGAGAACCCACCTCCTTTTTTTTTAAGACGGTTAAAAAGAGCATTGCATGAGCCAAATTAACAGTGACAGTCCTAGCATGTATTGCAAGAGTGTTGTTTGGGTTGAGGTAAATGATGCTATATTCTACCAATATTGAAAAATACAAGGAATCATTCATGTTGCTTCACATTTAAATCAAAAATAAGAAAATAGTGTCACCCTTTTCTGCTTGTTGAAAAATATTTTAAGGAATATATAATTAGTTTTATCCATTGTAAGAGACTGTCAGAGAGCTTCTGTGGCTATATTAATATGTTGTATGACCGAGAAAGTGACGAATTACATACAATTACAGACCAATAAACGTTAAATAAGGCGCCGGGAGCAGTCATTCCATAGAAACTTGTCAAACTTCGCATACATTCAGATATTAAGAGTCCGCAGTACGCTCGGCCGAATTTCACCTTTCCACACAAAAGTAGTTACACTCTCATTTTAAAACTATGTGTTGGATTGTGACGAAACTTTGCATGTACAATGGCATGAGGTATATCTATTTCTTTAATTAGTTTATGTAGCTTCAGATACCATAGTAAAAAAATACGTTACAATCCAACATGTAGTATAAGAATGCGAGTGTAACTATGTTTGTATGGAGAATCAAGCTTACTGCAGACTCTTAACGAACACTGCTTACGTTTACAGACGGTTTGGTGCAACCCAGCCTTTCAAGATGCTAAAAACTCTCAACAAAAATGGAACTTGCTACTATTTTTGAAGGCAGTTGCCTGATCGCGGAATAAGTACAAGATTAACAATACTAATGTTTGAAAACAATAATGATTATGTGTCAACACTTTTGACCGACAGTACTTGGTATGGGAGGAATAATAATCTGGCTTATCTATACAGGAACTCATTAAATTGCCACATCTATGAGGAAAAAGTTATCACCAACTTAAATAGTGATTTTGTCTAGTTATTTCTTCATGATAAACATGAGTTGTTTTTTTTTTTACCATTACAGGTTTTTTTAAATGTACTTCTTCAGATAAATTCATTGTTATAAATATACGTTCAATAAACTTTATGTTATAACAGCAAAAAGCTAAATTATCTCGTAATTATTTCGATTGTTTCCCATTTCAATCACTAAAATATTTCGCATCTAATTCAGCGATAACTACAACGGAAATAGATAGTCGTGGATGTGGTTTGGATGCAAGACAAACCCAATACAAGTCTGGGAAAAATGATTCACCCAGTGCACAATGCAACAATAGCGTGCATGAACCCGTTGAAAACTCTTTCATAGAAAGTGTTATGAGATAGCTATCATCCTAACAAGGTCTTATAGTTAATCATACAAATTATTGCTAAGAAAAACTTACCCAAAATATAAAATTCAGCACAAAAATCATATATTTCACGCAGCCACTAACATACGTAAAGTTTGGTCCCCTTCGCCTCTGCATTTTGACTTGTTAGGTCATGTAACAGACCGTTTAATAAAGAAGTGGGGCTATAAAATATAGGGAGATCAGTAATATTTACAACAATATACATATAAATAAACCATTGATGAGTAATTCTGTCTGAGCGACCACAACACAACGTCTGTTCGATTAGGTACTTGACTGACAGATGGATGACATAGAGTAAATAATGTTTTTTTTAGATCAACAGAAGAGCATAGACATTTATTTTTTTAACTTTGATATATTTAATGGGGTATACAGATTATGTGATTTTTCCCCAATTTGTCAGTACAACATGTCGAAGTCATAATTGGGTGTGGCGTAGAGATGTAACAATCCGACCAGATATGAATGCAATTTCTCAGTACAACTCGTTTGATAGTTGGATCAGCAGCGCAACATGCCTCCAGATAATTGCAATTAGTCAGCTTCTGATAAATTGGGGCTGACAAATCATGAGATGTATACACCCCATAATTTAAATAAGAATTTAATAACACAACTAGGTAATATTTACAACAGGGGCCCGTTTCATGAAGCAACAAGTTACAAATTACAAACGGAAGTCTCTTTCTATCAAAGGGTATTGAAAAGAGACTTCCGCTTGTAATTTGTAACTTGTTGCTTCATGAAATGGGCCCCTGAATATAAGGAACACAAAATGTCATTATTGTATGGTCCATGAAATAGGTGATTTCCGAACGCAAAGAAAGTCCTTGTATCGGAACGTTTTCTTTTGACATTTAGTTGTCAAATTCAAACGGCGGGACTTTGTCAGTTTCTGTGTTTATAAATGGAATTATGCCGAAAATAAATACGGTAATTACCAGTGATCGGTTTTTTGGATTCGACATGGGGTGAACGACCTCAATCATTATGTTAGTATGGATATGCCCCGGGAATCTGGGCTTTATGTTGTTAGAAAAGGCAAAAAAATACAATGTGATTATTTTATTACACTTTAAAACATCTAAGTAGCTGATAAACGAGTACTTATATACTCTCCGTTCTTTTGTCTAAATCGAAGAAATGAGCAGAAGTGTTTACGCTCATTTGCTGCCTCCAAAGCGGCACATTTTGTACCGTTTGGATAAAAGTTCAGCGAGTAAGTACGCGTGTCTATCAGCTAATATATGGTTACTACGGGTTAATTGTTTGAATAAATGAATTCGTTATCAACAGAGATCGGTCTAGTACTCCCCGAGAATATTCCAATCATACGCGAATAAAAAGTTCAATTAGAGTAAGCCACAGTTGTCGTAAAAGATAATCTCAGAAACAAGTCGATGAAATGAAAATTGAACCATAAATCATAGTGTGCGAACTTAACATTTATTGGATCGCCTTTGAGCTATAAGATCTATGTATTTGCACTTATACGATAACCTGTGACCTAATATTATAGCATAAATTATACAGCTAATACCTATTTATTTATGCAATCCTTAGAAGCAAATAATTAGAACTGAAATCCAAAGAAAATAATGAAATGTCAATATCAAGATTTTGAAGTATTTTTTCCATCATGACAGATATATAAGCTAATACTTTGTGGAGGTTTTAATAATATTTTGCTTAATAGAAGTTTTTGTCTCAACTGGTTGCCATGTAAGAGTAAAAAATTCCTTAGAGATAATTTGAATTGTTTTATATTTGTACGCTTTGTTCGGTATCGCGGGAAACTGTCGTATCTTTATTAACTTTTCCACTTGACATCCCGCGAGGGAGAATCCAAATAACCGATCACTGGTAATTACTATGTATTGTAATTTTTGGGTAGTGTATAAGTTACATATGCGTGTAGTATAGTATGTGATGATTTATTACAGTTATTGCTTCTTTTTAGTACTTCGCGTTATACGTATGTGGTCCCAATATGACCTCCGCCTGTTTGAACACAGTAGGTACATGTGGGCCGGATATGGCCACGGCCCTGCAGAGTATTTACACGAGTTTTAAGGGCAAGACTATTGTTCTAAATGAATCGCTAAGAGCCCGTATATGATTTGCTAAACTTTGTAAAGTGTGTTTAAATGAAACATTAGCGTCCATATCAGTTTTTAAATGCATAATATGCAATAAATGAAACGATTTTTCTTTTTCGATTTTGAATTATTTGCCTCAATCCCCGGACTGTTTTGAAATGTTTGCTTTTAATGGGTATCTATGGTTCACTTCTTTATTTTTCTATTGACAAGATACCGTGTTGAAAAAAATACTGTGTGGGTATTTCAGTCTTTTGTTGAGTAAATGGAGCACTTTTTTTCAAATTCCATATTTTTATTTTCACACAATGTTTGTTTTAGCCATACAAATTTAAGAAAATATAGACGAACTATACCTATATAGCCATTGTTGTTGCTAAATGCATAAATCAGCATACATCGGGGTTTTCGGAGCGGGAATGATTTGAGAAAGAGTAGAGATAAACAGATATGTTAGTCTAAGAAAATATCTTATTATGCCTAATGAATAACTACCTCTCTGTGAGTTGTATACAATCTGTGACAAAGTTTTATTTTAATTTCCGTAAAAGTCTTATAACTTATAAGGTAACAATTAAAATAACTTTAATTAATTACCTGCTGTAAATTGAATAGTTGACACGATTTTCAGAATAAACTATTAATATTTTTTCTATATTTGGGACAGTTAATCTACGGCGTCTTGCTGTAAATATCCATTTCAAGGAGCTAAATGATCTTTCCACGTCGACAGTTGTAATAGGTGCATATTTAAATTTTTTGTAGGAATCAATTGATGCACGAGAAGTTTGAGATTGAAGTTCTATTTCTTTGCCTTGTACCAACTCATTTATAATTTTTAGTGTGCTATAGCCAGAATTCTTCTTTAACACCAACTTCAGTTTATCATAAATCTGTTTTCCTTTTTCGCTCATGTTTAATTTGGAAACATCTCTATAGGTTTCATGAACTATTTTTAAACTATCGCTGATGGACAGCTTCGCATCCTGTAGTTTTTTAATAGCATTTGGGATAGTCATCAAATGATTTGCTATGAAATTTAAGTCGCTTTTTATATTTGCATTTCCAAACGCTCTTTTTGCCTTTCTAATACTCTGGGCTTCGGTGGGACTGAATGTATTTAGAACACGTTTCACTTCATCGTAATGTTTGCTGTAATACGTTGCAGCTTCTATCCAGGTTCCCCACCGAATAATTGTTGGTCGAGGTGGTAAAGGCACTCCGGGGAGCATTTCTTTAAACTTTTGTATTCTTTTAGGAGATTTCAAAAATGTCTTCTTAACATTTGCGATTAAATCATTCACATCTGGATAAAGTTTTCTTACTAGTTCAGCCACTCTATTTAAACCATGAGCCAAACATGTGACGTGCAAAAGATTGGGAAAAATACATTTTAAATTTCTTCCAGCCTTTAGCATGTAGCCCACACCGTCAGTTAAAAGTAAAAGTACTTTATTGTGATTATTATGGTTAGCACCCCATAATTCATCAAGAGCACTTGTGACCGTATTGGATATTGATACATTGTTCGTGCTGTCTAACCGTTTACTGGATATCAAGTGTTGAGTGCCAATGTGATCATCACGTAATGCTCCCACTATTATGTTAGCTATTTGACGACCATAATCATCCGTGGTTTCGTCAACACTCACATATATATATTCATTTTTTAGCTCGCTCCGTATTTTATTCATTTTTTCATCGTAAGCTTTATTTAAATATTCCCGTCGCAGTTGACATTCCGAAGGAACTTTTGCAGTTTTTCCAAATTTACCGGTAACACAATTTTCGATAAAATCTTTAAATATCGGATTGTTTACCTGCGTCCATGGTATATTACAGCCCACAACAAATTTCAAGAGCTCACTATTGAAATCATATTTCATACCTGTATGTTTATTAGATGCGACATGTCGCGTTACACTAGATTTCGTTTGAGCGAAGCTCACATTGCACTTGGTGCAAAATAATAAAGAATCTCGAACCTCTATCTCTGGATTATTTTCTATCCACGAACGCATAAACTCGTAACGAGTTTTTTTTCTCGGAGGCATATTTGTGTTGACTGATTATTTACAGTTTTTTAAAATACAATTGCATATAAGTTTATCTACTAGACAAGCAAGGGTAACGGTTGACAATAGGTGTCTAATACAATGTCAATCTTGACGCTCGATATCTATGAAGCATTTTCTTATAAATGAATAGACTTAACTGAAGAGGTTGATAATGAATGACCAATATAAAATATGTACCTATATGTATGATTAATCTTTATTTATTTTTCAATCAATTATTCATTCGGTAGAAACCTACTAGGGTACGATCTGTTTTTAAGTAAATACCTACTCTTTGGCTAATGTCAAACGTTCCCGCTCCGAAAACCCCGATGTATGTAAATCAGTCTCTCATAAAAAAAAAATTTTTTATGTTTGTTTTATTATGCCAACAATTTATTTTAAAGACGTAGCTTAACCTTAATAGTCGTGCATATTGCTGGCAGGGCAGTGGCCACATCTGGACCACATGCATTTTCGGTAACGGGCAGTGGGCATATGTGGACGACAGGCTTTTTTTATAAAATAGTAATAATAAAAAAAAACAAGAAATTATATTTTTTTCCACGCCATAATCAGTATTCAAAAGTAGATCGCTAGGCCTGGCTAAGGGTTAACAAAGTTTTCTTTTCATTTGCCGATGTAACTACCGAGGAAACGTGACCCAGTTGTTATGGTAACGCTAACACCTTTGAATATCTGCTGTGCACATTGCTTGTCATTTTCGTTTAGAATTTGGTAAGACTTTTTGTCTTGGGGAAAGTAGCCGTATCCTGCATATGGAGAGCGGGGTTCAAAGTGCCGGGGGTAGGTAGTGCCGATGAAATTATCTCAGCGAAGAAAAGAGATAGATAGATTCTGTTGTTGCGTCGCGAAATGCTTTACCCACGCGCGCAACCGGCGGCCATTTTAGTTGCGTCAGCGCCGCGGTCGGAGTAGCTCGCTGCTATGCACCACGTCGATGCCAAGTAAGTAAATATTTTCGTGTTTATGCTCACCCTTTACGATCTAGGAAGAACTGACGACATCGACGAAGAACTAAGGCTCATAATTGAACACGCTGATAACAACTGTTCTTTTCTGTGACCAAGTTGGAGGGGGTATAATAGCAGTGATAGCATTTGCAACGATGATTTTTAAGAGTGCGCAGTCTTCGGTCGATCCTAATGTAGGAATAATTGTGCTTGGGTTGACTGAGCTGTGTGGCTTGATAATAACTCCTCTATTGATTGAAAGTTGTGGACGGCGGATGATGTTGTTGATGTCGCTGGTGTGTTGCTCTTTGAGTATGGTAAGTGATATTTGTTGAATTTGTATAATAGAGCTATGGTGTGAAGATTTTAGTGATATTGTCATTGTCTGTATTAAATGGTTGAAGAAATTGGACAAGTAATTCCGTTATTCCCTGTCAAAAGAAGTCAATTTACTATGCTTAGATAGATGAAAACAGTGCGAAAAATGGACTGAAGGCAAAACGATATATTTAGATTTAGTGAGAATACAGAATGTATGAAAGATTGACCATCATTAATATCATTATCCCCTCAGTCAGGAGGATAATGTTATCACTAATGCCACTGTTATTTTCAATTTATTTCAGGGCATCTTGTTGGAGCAATCAGCGCGTTTGTATGGACACGCTATGAGTGCGCGTGGGTGAGGGCTCTAGAGGTTAGGCTAGATGGATTGTGAAATGAAAAGATACTACCTTTACTGTGCTGTAGCCCCCGGTTTATTATATAGAGTCACATATTTTATATATGTATAAACTATACAGCCGAATGCTATATATTAATGTAATTAATTATTTATAACAGAGATAAATTTACGTGCGTTCGCCATTGACAGAAGGGTGCAAGAGGAAGGAGTGTTGCCAGAGCAAAACTATCAAAGCTACATTACTAGCATACCATATGTAAAAATCTAAATGTTTCAACACTTCCCCTTATGCGTATAATGAAGCTATACATAAAACATAAACATGCGGAACAGAACCATGCAAACATATGCACACAATAGAACATTACTATGATACATTAAACCAATATTATGGTTGAGCTTCTACAATATTACACAACTCAGTAAATCTCTTATGCTTAACGGAGCTTAGAGCTTTCGTAAAAACGTCCGCTATCATTTGATCTGTAGGAAGATATTTTACATGAATTAAATTATTCTTAACCAAATCTTTCACATAATGATAACGGAGATCTATGTGCTTTGTTCGCTTGTGACAGTATTCCTTAACTTCTAAAAGCCTTTGGGCACTTTGGTTATCGTTATACAAAGTTATAGTTAAATGTATATCTGACATTTCTGACATGAAATTCTTTATGAAACATATATCCTTGCAAGCATCAGACATAGCTAGGTATTCTGATTCAGTACTAGAATGTGCTATACAGCGCTGTTTTCTACTTTCCCAATTAATAGTGTCATTGCCAAATTTAATAACAAAGCCTGTATAGGACTTTCTATCCAATTGGTCGTTAGCCCAATCTGCATCGGCATACGCAAATAAATTACAATTGTCATTTTTTGTAAACAACAAACAATAATCAATTGTACCTGCTAGATACCGAAGTATACGTTTGGCAGCTAACCAATGTGTCTGGTCAAAGCCATTATTAAATTGACATAATTGGCTGCAAGCAAAAGCGATGTCCGGCCTGGTGCATACACAGAGATACATTAAACAGCCCATTAATTGCCTGTAATTGCAAATGCTATCATCTAAACATTTCTCAGCTTTAACAAATTTACTATTTGGCAACATGGGTGTACACACGGGCTTACTATTTTGCATACCAAATTTAACAAGTAATTTTCGTATGTACTCTGACTGATCCAACTTTAATGTACCTTTAGACCTATCGCGAGTAACATTGATGCCCAAACAACTTTTAAGAGTGCCCAAATTCTTCACATCAAAGTTACTTTCTAATACATTTAATAATTCTTTGTAGATGGAGCTATCCTCACTATAGACAGACAGACAGCGGGGAAGACCTATGGGCTTCTTTGAGCATGAATGGGCTCAATTTTTATATCTGTGTAGTGTACCTCAAACCCAGTGCGACCGACAATTTGTACATGGACTGGTTCTGTAAAGTCGAGTCAGTTGTCAGTCAAGTTAAATGCCCGATATTTATATTTGGTGATTTAAATTTGAATAGTGCGTCACAGAATATTGTTAACTACTATAACTATTTCCTAAGTTTTTGTTGTATGAAAGAGAAGAATGATGTGGTTAATGGTAGGGGCGGCATCCTGGACGTGGTCTTGGCGCAGGAGTCTTTAGGAGAGGTGAAAGTGTGCCGGGCTGACATGGACTTGGTGTCTCAGGATGCTTATCACCCGTCGTTAGATATAGTTATCTCTTTAAAAATAGCGGTTAAGTCACAATCACTGGATCCCAGCAATGTTAGCCAAGATCGTGACTGGAATTTCAAAAAAGCGGATTTCTCACATTTGTATGACGTGCTAAAAAACGAACGCTGGTCAGAGGTACTTGGAGAGTTTGACTGCGTGAATAGAGCTACTGAATTTCTATACCAAACGTTATATACCCATTTCAATAAATGCATACCAAAAAAACGACGCTCCAAGGGACGCAGTAGGACCTACCCGGTGTGGTTTACGAGTGATATCATTGCGGACCTACGTAAAAAAACGGTATTACATAGACTACGGAAACGCACTGGAGACCAGGATAGCGGGCAGCTATACAACTCCCTCCGAAACGATTTAAAGGTACGTATTTCCGATGCATACGATACTCATGTCAATTCCATAGAAAACAATATTAAAACTAACCCACGGTCTTTCTGGCAACACGTATCAAGTCTAAAATCAAAAAGCGGACTAGTTCAGACTGTTTCATTTAAAGGAGAAGCGTGCAGTGGCATCGCGGCCGCAAACGCTTTCGCTGATTACTTCAGTAGTGTTTTTCTCCCGGATAATCCAACACTTAACGTTGACACTTGTAGCAATCATAATCTACTCGCAGGTGCATGTGTACAAAACGATAGCGTTAATGTAGGTATTGGTCTGATTAATGTAGGGCAAGTTCGCGATGCTCTTAAAATTCTTAAGCCCCATAGTGCTGTTGGGCCGGACGGAGTACCACCTTACATCTTACGAGCCTGCAACGGTATACTTGCTAAGCCTTTTTGCCATATTTTAACCTCTCTTTAAAATCAGGTATCTATCCATGTCAGTGGAAGCTCTCCCGCGTTACACCCATTCCTAAAACGGAAGACAAAGTTAAAGTGGATGGGTATCGTCCGATTGCGGTGCTTAACTCAGCGGCTAAAACATTCGAGAGTGTTCTGCACAAGGAAATATACCGTCAGATCGACCCGTACATCTGTGACGCACAACACGCCTTTAGATCCGGTAGATCAGCTAACACTAACTTGCTGATTCACGTCGACTATATTAGTAAGTGTCTTGACAGTGGAACACAAGCAGATGTCATATACCTCGACTTCCGGAAAGCATTTGACACAGTTGACAACGACGTACTGCTGCTTAAGCTTAGGTATGTAGGGTTTAATTCTGAATTGCTCACATTCTTCGCTAACTACCTGAGAGACAGATCACAATATGTAAAGTACGGGCCGTTTGTCTCCTCTCCGTATCACACACGTTCTGGAGTGAGTCAGGGGTCAAGTCTCGGTCCTTTACTCTTTCTTATCATGGTAAATGACCTCGTGAGCAACCTTCAGCATGCCAAATGCTTATTATACGCAGACGACCTCAAACTGGTGATGGAGATCAAGCAGGAGTCCGATTGCCTACTTTTACAGCAAGACCTAGACCAGGTATATGCTTGGAGCATCGCGAATAAACTTCACTTCAATAACAGCAAATGCCAAATAATGACATTTAGTCGACGCCAACATCCTATTAAATATCACTACACAATGGATGGTCAGAGTTTGAGCCATGTAGTTTCTGTAAAAGACCTCGGAGTGAAGTTTGATCGCGAGCTGACATTCCGTGAGCATATTACCAGCCTCGCCAAAGAGTCGTATCGGAGGTTAGGCTTCGTGTTGAGAAACGTTAGGGACTTTAAGAAATCCGGCGTCATCAAGCTCCTCTATACGGCTCTAGTACGAAGTAAACTAGAGTCTAGTGCCTGTGTTTGGAGCCCAAGTGAGGCCAAGTACAAGCTTATGCTGGAAAAGGTCCAAAAAGCATTTCTCCGCTTCTTCTATAAAAAACTGTATGGATACTATCCATTCATGTACCCGACGAAGTTTTTGCTGGGCGTCTTGGGCTTCAACTCCCTAGAGGTACGAAGAAGCAACGAGAGGATGGTTACAGCGTGTAAGGTGCTCCGTAATAAAATCAATAGCACCGAACTTCACAACACTCTTAACTGCGTTGTCGTGCCCCTAAATAAGTCATGCCGGCGCGCGTACTTAAAACTGTCGGACGGCACTGGATCGCGCGCGACCGCAGCGCGGCGCCACTCACCGCTGTGCGACATGATCAGCTCGCTCAACGGGCTCCTGTGCACTGATCCAAAAGTGGATCTCTTTGTCGACAGCATGCCCATGCTCGCGTCCAGGTGCCTCTCTTATTGTGAGAATGCATGAGTAATGAGATGATGAATGATTAATGAATACATAACTCATTATAAGTAAGACTTCTTGTACATGTAGGTACGTAATATATTTAAGTAAATACCTTTTATGTATTTAATCCCTATATTTAAGAATCTTTTGCACAAGTGTAATTGGTATTAACCGTTCTTGTGAAATAAATAAATAAATAGAAAACGTAAAAGTCATCTACATAGAGAGCAATTATTGTTATGTCATTTTGAGCCTTCTTGACATACACACAAGGTTCACATTTGCTCTGTGTAAAACCATTGGAAGAAAGCAAGTCATGAACTTTATTATTCCATATTTTACTGGCTTGCTTTAATCCATATATTCCCTTTAGCAACAAACAGACCTTGCTGCTGTCACCGCTACCAAAGCCGGGAGGCTGTTCCATATAAATGATTTCATCGAGCTTCCCATTTAAGAAAGCGGTAGCAACATCAATATGACCTATGTTTAAGTCTAATTTGTTTGCTAAGGAGAATAAAATTCTCATACTACAATGCCTGACTATAGGCGAATATGTTTCACTGTAATCCACTCCTTGTACTTGGGTAAAGCCTCTGGCAACTAATCGAGCTTTGTGCTTATCATATTTACCCGAAGCATCATGTTTAGTTTTATAAACCCATTTACATTTTACTATGTTTTCACCTGAAGGGCGATTTACCAATTTCCATACATTATTTGAGATCATGGAATTATATTCGTGCTGCATGGCTGCCTGCCATTGAGGACTATGAGGACCAGACATGGCTTCCTCGTAGGATTGAGGCTCAGTGAGTGTCATACTTTGAGCTATGAGGGAATAGTCCATGTCATAATCCTGATACCTGCACGGTGGCCTGGAGCGAGTGCTGCGCACGGGGCGCGCATCATGGAGTACAGGCGACAGCGGTCGACACACATCTTCCCCTACAGCTGACGGCTGGCACGAGGACACTACACGCTCGAGGCGCGCATCCGGCACCGGTGCTTCAGCGGGGCTCGACTCAGTCTCGCTGCCTGTGCAGTACTCGTCAGCTCCTGAAAGCGCAGACGAATTTAGATTAGTACTGGAAGTGGTTTCCGTTTTATTACTGGAGTCAGTGGAGCTAAATTGACTAGAATTTAAATTATTATTATCGTCACCGAGCACTTCTGCTTCGCTAGAAGAATAATCTTTAGTATTATTATTTAAATTCGATTCATTAAAATTGTCATTATATGACCATTCATAGGTAATAAATTCATTGTCTAGATTAAAATTTTCATTAATATTCATATTCATTTATTAATAATAATTCATATTACATGTCATTGATGTTGGCACATCACAATTTCACAACCAATATTACTAAGAAATGTATTTAAAATACATGAGTAAACAATTATAAATTAATTAATGTCAAATGAAATATCTGAAAAATAATTAAGTATTTTTATAGTACTTAGTAAATTCATTAAAACTATAGAAAGTGTGCTCGATAAGCCATCGTTTGAGCTGCGATTTGAAGCTCGCCAGAGAGGGTGCGTCCGTAACTCGCGCTGGCAGGCGGTTGTACACCGTCGGGCCCATTACGTGGGTGAGTTTGGTGGACTTCGCGAGTCTGTCCTTAACGCCAACGATTCTGTGGCCATATCGCAGGTTCTTACTTTGACCGTCAGCTCGCCTTACGTATTCGTCGGGATGTCCTCGCACATACAAGGCCACCTGACAAATTACCACGGAAGGTAGCGTCAATATCCGTAGCTCCTTAAAATACGGTCTCGCGGAGGTACCCTGGTCCACCTGCACAATTGCACGCACGGCTCTCTTCTGCATTATGAAGACACGCTCCCAGTCGGCAGCGCGGCCCCATAACTCTGCGCCATATTGTAGGAGCGAATGCACTGTGGCAAAGTAGCACGAGCGCACCACACCTCTGGGCAGTACCCTTGCTAGACGACGCAGCGCAAAGCAGGCACTCCCTAGCTTACCACAGACTTTCTGGATATGTGCTCCCCATTGAAGACCTCTGTCCAGCTCAAAGCCCAAGAAATTAGTATTTTTAACTTGCTCTATTTTGATGCCGTCCACAAAAATTGTTAGGTCTCTAGGATTCCTGCCACCTAGATGGAAATTGAGGAAATTAGTTTTTTTTAAATTCAGGACCAAACCATTCGTTTTAAAATACGTCGATAGCTCAGTTGCTACTTGATTCAGACACTGCTCGAGCTTGAATATTCATGTCAGTATTTTGTAAAAACTTATTTTCTAAAAATGCTACATTCCTAGATAGAATTACCTTTTTAGGATTTAGCGGGTCAGCCAATCTGAAACCTTTAGTACTGTCACTGTACCCTACGAACACATACTTTTTACTTTTAGGGTCCAATTTTCGTCGATTTTGCTTAGGAACAAGCGAGTAAGCAATGCAGCCAAATACATGAAGATAGCTGAGGTCAAGGCGACACCCAGTCCACACTTCTTCTGGTGTCCGTCCTGATAAAGCAGATGTGGGGCTTCGATTCTTTAAATAAATGGCTGACATTATAGCCTCACCCCAATATCGCTTACAGAGACCAGCACCTTGCAGCATGCACCTTGCTTTCTCGACCAATGTCCGGTTATCCAGAGCTTTGTTGCAGTACTCACCACCCGCGTCTGAACGAAGCTTTTTCAATGGCAATCCCAACTGCTTTTCTACAAGAGCTTTAAAATTTAAGAAACTTGACATTACCTCCGATTTGCATCTACGAGGGCTGCCTTTTAAGTTGTGTCGTTTGGAAAAACTAAAGACAATTTAAGTGTTAAATGGTATTTATTGTTTTTCAAAGTAATCACCGTGATATGTAATACACTTTTTCATTCGATCGAACCAGTTTTCGAAACACTTATTCCAGTCCGAAGTCGGGGTCTCCAAAATGGCCGTTTTGTATGCCTCAACCGCTTCTTCAGGCGTCTGGTACCGTTGACCACGAAGTCGTTGCTTGATTTTTGGAAAAGTAAAAAAATCGTTAGGGCTTAAGTCTGGACTGTACGGCGGGTGTTCCAGAATTTCGACGTTTTGCTCTTTTAAAAACGCAATAGTTTGCTGGGCGGTGTGCGAGCTCGCATTATCGTGGTGCAGTCTTATACGACGTCTTGGGTTATTTTTTCGAAACTCGCCGATGACTTCTGGTAAACAGACAGTGGTATACCAGTCAGCATTAACCGTTTTACGATCCTCGAGCACGATGGTGGCAACGTGGCCACTTTTCGCCACAAACGTGGCGACCATTTTTTTCGAAGTGCTCCGTGAGCGTATTACTTTGGTCGGTTTTGGCTCATCTTGGAACACCCAAACAGTCGACTGCTGTTTAGAATCGGGATCGTAGGCATATATCCAAGATTCGTCACCACTGATAATGTCGTAAACATGTTTCGAGTTTCCTCGGTTAAATTGCCGCAGAGTTTTGCGACACCATCGAACGCGAGCCGTTTTTTGGTCTTCACTGAGTAAATGTGGTATCCAGCGTGAGATCAACTTTTTTACGCCTAAGTGATCATGCAAAATACTGTGAACACTGGTCCCTGAAATACTTAAGGAAGCTTCTATCTCACGGTATGTCGCATGGCGATCTTCGATGATCAGTTGCCGTACAGCATCAATGTTCTCCTGGGTTACGGCTGTTTTTGGTCGACCTTCACGATGTCTATCACCAAGACTAGAGCAACCACGTTGAAATTCTAAATACCAGCGTTCCACAGTCCGAAGGCATGGTGCTTTATCATTGAAAACCGTAGTCAACTCTTCGAAGCACTGAAGTCGCCTTAAGCCCCTTTTGAAGTTGTAAAAAATTATCGCACGTAAATTTTCCTTCGAAATTTCCATTTTCACAACTGACTTGTCAACTTTGAACGAACGCTGTACTAAAACGGTTGGGCCGATTTCGAGTCCATCTTTTGTTTTCGAATTCTAAATTCAAATATTTTAACGTGACACTAGTTCTTTTTTATGCAATCACGGGAGGTTTGCAAACGACAGAACTTAAAAGGCAGCCCTCGTAAGTATGTATCCAAATGTCTTTCGAGAGTAATCGTCTGTGAATGTAACGAGATATCTCCCGCCACCCCAGCTGTCCTCCTGCATCGGACCAAGCACATCCGAGTGTACAAGTTCCAACGGCTTGCTGGCACGCGAAGCCACTCCCACAGGATAGGGCAGAGCACATTGCTTCCCCTCCAGGCAGGGCTCACACTCCTTTAGATCCTGCAAATCCTGAAACATTACACCGGTGACACAATCTTTTAAGGATTTTAACCCTCTGAGACTTAAATGTCCTAGCCTACGGTGCCAAAGGTCTATTGGCATCGTTGAGACAGCAAGCTTAGCACTCTGACTCTCTTGTCTAGTCTTATCCAGACACAAGAGCGAGGAAGAATGCTCTCCGCGAGGATTTACCTGTCATCACACACTTATCCAGTTTAAAAAGCCCATTAACATTAGTTGCAGTAGCAATCTGATTACCAGAGACTTTGCACCCATTGTAGATGAAACAACCTTCATTATTAAAATGCACAGAGTAACCTTTTTTAACTAAAGAACTTACTGACAAAAGATTGGCAGTAAGATCTGGCACATATAAAACATTTTCAATTTGGCTTACCAAACTGTTGTTTAAATTGACATCTCCTGCTCCAAGACAAAGCAGTTTTGAATTATTAGCTATTGATACACTATGTTTAGAGTCTCTAAAGTTGTTCAGGTACTGGTTTGAGTTGCACATATGTCTGGAGCATCCCGAGTCTACAATCCAGTCTTCAGTTTTCACCAAAAAGGCTGATGCTATAAATGTTTTGGAGTCGTCATGATCCTTTTTCTTATCTGTCTTTAATTTGAAACATTTTGACTTCACATGGCCCTTTTTCTTGCAATAGTTACAGGTTACTACTTTACTCGATGACATGAAGGCAGTATTCGACATGTCCGCACCATTCGACGCTCTCCGCAGCTCCTCCTGAAGTAATCTGGACCTCACAAGTTCACTTGATAATGCTGATGACATACATGCAGTCTCCAGATTAGATACTAATGCATCGTACTCGGTGGGGAGCCCACTAAGCAGCAGCTCGGCGACCTCAGCATCGTCAATGACTTTACCAATATCTGCTAACTGTTGCACCAGCGTCATAATCTCCTGTATGTATTCACTCATCGTAGTGTAGACTGTCTTGTGAAGTTTTCTAAGTAAAAGCACGCGTCGGTACAGACCTTTGTCCTCAAAAACTGCCGCCAACTTATCCCAGGCCTCTTTCGCAGTCACAGCTTCACGCACATACTGGTAACAGTGCGTCTTAACGGCCAAACAGATGCGAGCAAGCGCGCGCCGATCACGTGCCACGTCGGCACACGTGCCTTCGACGCACGACCAAAGACCTTCTAGGGTTAATATCATCCGCATGGTGAATTTCCACGTGTTATAGTCGGCCGTTCCATCCAATTTGTCAACAGACGACACACTAATAGGGGCTACAGGCGCTACAGCAGCCGGAACAGGGACCGGCGCGAGGGGCGCGCGTTCATCATCACTCATTTTAAATAGGTAGTAGTAATACTTATCTTCTCTGCAGAATGCCCTCTTTGTAACTGGGCTAGATAACCTGTTGGAGCAATCAGCGCGTTTGTATGGACACGCTATGAGTGCGCGTGGGTGAGGGCTCTAGAGGTTAGGCTAGATGGATTGTGAAATGAAAAGATACTACCTTTACTGTGCTGTAGCCCCCGGTTTATTATATAGAGTCACATATTTTATATATGTATAAACTATACAGCCGAATGCTATATATTAATGTAATTAATTATTTATAACAGAGATAAATTTACGTGCGTTCGCCATTGACAGAAGGGTGCAAGAGGAAGGAGTGTTGCCAGAGCAAAACTATCAAAGCTACATTACTAGCATACCATATGTAAAAATCTAAATGTTTCAACACATCTTAGGTACATATTTCTACTTCGAAGTCAACCATTACATGATGATTCGTTCAATTCGGTGGCTGCAACATAGGTACTCGTAAGTTCAACTTAATTTCTGTTAGATTAATTCCTCTTTTCTGATGACCTGGTAAAGGTTGCTGGAGTCCGCTGGATGCGGGTGGCGCAGGACCGGTCACTTTGGCACTCTTTGAGGGAGGCCTATGTCCAGCAGTGGACGTCTTTCGGCTGATATGATGATGATGATGATGAATTCATCCCTATTTACCCATATATAACATTAGCTATTGCTAATATATCCTCATTTGTGTCTCGAACATGCATTGTTTTATTGTTGTTTTTTGTTGGTATATAAAGGACTTAAGTGCATAGGTACTTACTACCAGTGTAGTAAGTACCTATGTCAGTGATTTTGCGTTGTAAATAAAAGTCGGAATCAGTATTCCGACTTTTATTTACAACGCAAAATCACTGACACTGACCCCAAACACCTAATGAATGACTAACCATCAAAATTCGTCTTCTTGTAGGTCTTGGCATCGAACCCATGCAACGTCCTAACCGGTGAGATGTACATCCCTCCTCTCCGCAGCATTGGCAGTTCCATCTCCTTGACCGTCACCTGGTCTGTAATCTTGGGCACTGGCTGTGGCTTCCACTACATTGTCACCACTTGGTGGGATTCTTCTTTACGATGCTCGTCGTGCCAGAAACGAAGGGAAAATCTTTGGCGGACATTGGGCGGTTGCTTGATCGTTAGTGAATCATTGATTAAAGTTTAAAATTCTTGCATTTCACAAGATTGACAAAAATAGACTATTAAGGACAAATGATTACATATATCATACGATAAGAAAATTAGAAAATCAGTTATTTATAAACAAAAGATGACTTGAATGAATGAACTTGCATATGTTTAATTGTAGATGTAACTATAATATGAACTGTTTCATGTCTAGATGTTTCTATCATTACATTTTCTTCCTGCGGTCATTAACCCTAACTTTGTCGGAGGTGTGCTGACTTGTAGAGTGTGCTCGCTCATTGACAGTCATATGCTATGTCTAGCCAGTCACACGATAGTACACATATGTGACGCTTTCACTTGATAGTTTTTTTTGCTGGTTGCCGTGGTTCTATTTTGCGAGGATAAGATGATAACGACAATGGCAATTACTTCTTTAATCTGACGTTTAAAAAGACGTACAGCTAAAACTGCTACCGCTAGTACGAGTATCTACCGGCTAGGTTGAGGTAGCTACGTAATGGCTTCGAAATAAGCAAAATAGAAATTCATTGCTACAATGCATTTATACATAAAGTTCCTTACATCATAAATTACGTACACTTAATAACAATTGCGTTTTGAAACATAACTTGTCTAGTACCATGAATTACAATAAACTTGCGATAATTATCTAGCTAGCATAGCTTCTATCTCAGTGAGACTCTTTCCTTTAGTCTCAGGTACAAATTTCAGAGTAAAAAAACATCCAAGGGCATTAAGGCAGGCAAACACGGCGAACATGATGTGGGTCCCGATGAGCATAATGATGTAACCGAAGCCGAGACTAGAGAGGAAGGCGGCCAGCCAGCCGAGACTCAAGGCGATGGAGGATCCAGTACTACGGACATTGGGACTGAACATCTCGCCAACTAGAACGTTGGGGATTATTCCTAAGCCTGAAAATTTAAACAAATATGGAATTTTATTGTTGATTTGAATGATAATGTTAATGTAAAATAATGTAGGTAGTTAATCGTGGACATTCTGGAAGACACCTTCGCTAAGATGTACACCTTGTGATAGAAAGATTTAATCGGAGCACACTAAGATTAAAAGAAAATACTTATCTTAAAAAATGATTCTAAATTAGAACAAGACAACTTTTGGCAATTTGGAGAATTAATAATATTAGGTACACTTACCAGCATTGTAGCAGATTAAAAACGCAATCAATGTAGCCAATGGTAACCATCTGACTGAAGATAGGAACGGATTTTTTATTGCCTCTAAGTAGAAATGAGCTCCCAGTAATGCCTTAAAAATAAAGGTGACAAATTAAACTATTAAATCAACACGTTCCAGAGCAAATGGTGATATCGACAGAATAATCTTCTTTAATAAATCGATGTGGCATTTATAGATTGTATAAATAGAGATAGGGACGACATATTTCTCTATCTCTATTTAGTATATAATCTACTAGCTTCTGCACGCGACCCTTCCGCGTAGAACTCATTTATATCGTAGATCCATACAAACTTTCACCCCCCATTTCAGCCCGTTTGGGGATGATCTCCGGGATAAACACTATCACTATGTCCTTCCCCGGGACTCAAACTATCTCTATACCAAATTTCACCCGTACAAACTTTAACCCGCTTAGGGGTGGGTTTTCCAAAACCCTAAACTTACTTTTTTTATATTGTAATAAGGAGTCCATACACAAAGTTTCCAGTCTCTCACTTAAAATTTTACTCCATCGCCATACAAACATGAGACCTCTTTTTACCCCCTTGAGGGTGGAATTTTTCAAAAATACCGTCGTACTTACGTTATATACCTATTGTGAAAAAATCAGCTAGAAAGCTACGGTTTGGGCTGGGCGTTGATTTAAGTCAGTCACGAGTTCATGACTTTTACGATTACATATACAGGATGATTCAGGAGACGTGAGCAGGATCAACCCTACACATACAGTTTATGTTAATGGATCTTTTACCATCGTAATTAAGTAAAACGCCCACAGTTTTTTTTTACATTTTGTGTAAAAGTTTCATTCACAATAAATCATGGTCACCCTACACAACTAAAAAAAAATTAACGTTAATTTTACCAATGCTGGTACGACTGAGTAGCTTATAAACTGTTGAATCCGTAGGGTTGATCCTGCTCATGTCTCCTGAATCACCCTGTATAGGTAAATGTCCGTATTATAGAGAGAGTGTATGATAGACTACACATATTTAAGCTAAGGTAAGGTGGTCGTGGGTTCGAATCAATTCGTACCAATGAGTTTTTCGGAACTTATGTACGGATTATTTACCGTTTTCGGTGAAGGGAAACATCGTGAGGAAATCGGTCTAATCCCAATCAGGTCTAGTTTTCCCTCTGGGTTGAAAGGTCAGATGGCGCGCTTTCGTAATACTAGTGCCTTTGCGACCGGTTAGCCTAGTGGGTAGTGACGCTGCCTACGAAGCTGAAGGTCCTGGGTTCGAATCTTGGTAAGGGCAAATATTTGTGTGATGAGCATGAATATTTGTTTCTGAGTCATGGAAGTTTTCTATGTATTTAAGTATTTATTTATATCTATTATTTATGTATATCGTCGTCTAGTACCCATAACACAAGCCTTAATGAGCTTACTATGGGACTAGGTCGATTTGTGTAAGATTGTCTCCTAATATTTTTTTATTTATTTGCGAAATCTTGGGATTTGGTATCAAAGCGGACCCCGAGCTCCTTTAGGGGCACAACCGGGAACAACGCTAGGAGGATGATGATGATGATAGAGATGACATATTTTCAAGTTTTTGTTAACAAAAAAATCAGTTTTGATGACTTAAAAAAAGATTAGAAGCATTTAAACTTACCGTTAACAAAGTACACGTAGCTGTAGAAAATATCAAATGAATGATCTTCTGCCAAATCTATCTACTAAAACTGGAGCCAAAAGAATACCAAAAACTTGTGTAACACCCAATAGTATAGTAGCAAGATCTGCATTCACTGATGATGTAGCTTTACGAAAAATGGTGGTTGCAAACGACATGATGCAAATTATTCCTGATCCTTCTTGTATTATTAATAAAGTAGCGGTTATCAGTAAAGCCTTTCTATTCCGTCTTCTTCTAAATATATCCAGCCATGTCCATTGTGGTAGTTTGGTTTTAGCTTTTAGTCCTGTATACTGTATGTTCTTTTGATTTACATTTTCAATCATTGTTTTTAGTTCTTTGTGGATATCTTTATTTCTTCCCAAGTAGTCTAAAGTGTTTCTTGCTGCCGCATCATTACCTAAAACAGTCATTATTGTCATGATTTTATTTTATTTGACCATTATGAGATTTATATAGAGAACATCTGGTGTCTAAAAGATCCGTTCCATAATAGGTAAATCTCTGAAATGACTATTTACATTTATACGCAAAAAACGGAAGACTGAACGAAACAATTATTTAAAAAGATCATTAATAATAACTATTGTACTTAATATAGTGTTTATATGTCATTATTCAAAATACATGATAATTACCTTTAATAACATGATATACTGGTGACTCCACTATAAAGAATAACGACATAACATGCAGTCCTCCTAATATAATCAGGATATATTCTACCATAGAGAACGAGACATATGGACCCGCTGAGAATACAAGAAGACCACCCAGGGTATGAAATACTCCTGTTGATGTCAATATGATTCCCCTCAAGTCTGAAGACCTGGAAAGAGAGCATAATTTTAATAGGTCACCTGGGTGTCCATTTCAAGAATCTACAAAACATAGGTAATGTTACAAATCTAAATTGCCATCACTGAGGCGTTTGACCATTTGGCGACGCCAACATCCGTGCGCGGATTTGTGATTTCAGTCCGTGTGGATAGGCGTCGCAAGCACGGCGTCCTGCAATAGCTCTATCTTCTAATTTCGTACTGCTCATGCCGTCCGACGTCAGCTACGTAACGACTGCCTATTTGACCTGTGTTCATGCACTGGCATTCATAAAGCTTTTGTAGCTCAGCTCTTCTAGCCATTTTCCATCTACGGTTACTGCTTCAACTCTGCTGTTGGTTACGTTAAGTAATCAATCTTGTTCACGATGACCCTTGCGCACGAATCCTTTATAAAGGACATAAAGAATTCGTCCCTATCGCACTTACAGAGTTGTTAGTAAGGAACGGAATGCTTTATGTCCGACATAAACATCATGTTAACTAAGCTGTTGAATCAACGGCTCGAGGCAGCGCGATAACCCCTCTTACCCGAATAGGTAAACTGAAAAGCCTCCTCCAGGATACAATAGATTCGTTTGCTCTTTTGGAACACATATCATTGATGTTATGCCTAATACTTAGACTCTAGAGTCTGGCCACCAAGTCGAGATAAAAGCATTTTTTCATATCCATACTAATGAGTGTTAAAAGCGTAAGCACAGTATAATAAATAGTGCGTAAGTGTGTCTGTTTGCCTGTCAACTCTTCTTGCTTATACCGCACAACCGATTGAGATGGCAAGGAGACAGTTTGAATCCTGGGAAAGGACATAGGGTCTTATCCCCAAAATCATCCCCTGGGGACGAAATGGGGGTGAATGATTGTATGGAGCTACGATATAACGAGTTCAACGAGGACGGAAGTAAGTTCTTTATATGGCAACTTACATATGAAATCGTCGGTTATATTATAAATACTTGTTACACCAGCAATACCACCATACTTTTCGGGTTACCAGCATGCGTTTTTTTTTAATTTGCCGCCTTTTTCTAGTGACACGACTAGCTGGTCAGACTCTACTCTGTTTTTGTGAACTTACGCAATCTCTCCAATATAAACCAAATTCCCGCTAGCTGTACCACCTGCTCCAAACCCGTTGGCTACCCTCCCCACGATTAAAGTCGTGAAGGTACTCGCCGACGCTCTTATGACATGGCTCGTTAGGCACAATGCCCCAAAAAGTATGAGTGTAGGTTTTCTTCCAACAACATTTGATAGAAATGCACCGGATTGAGATCCTGAAAAATATAACATACTCAATATAAGGTTTTTATTATCTTGATTTGGATGTGGTTATCTGTAGCTACTTCGAAATTTCTCTTTGCCTGACTTCGAAGTCTGGCGAAATTACAAATAAAAAGTTCGCTGGCCTTAAATCTGAAGTTGCACGTTTATTTCAATTTAATAATCATAACATCGTCATATTATCATCACCTCTACATATACATACGTCCTAAAGCTAGGCACAGGCCTCCTCTCATGGATGAGAGGGAAGGGAATGGATACACATGGATGATGATGAACACGACGCTGAACAGGGAGGCTAGCACAACTGACGCCGCGCCGCGACGCGAGTCGAGAAAGATCTACCCTCCTCTGTCGAATTTGCACGGTGCGAGTCAGACAGGGGACGCTCAGCCGCGCGAGAAGCGGCTTGTCAGCAAGTTGTGCTGTTCAGATTTATACCTTCGAATTTCTTCGCATGTGGTTAGGTTTCCTCACGATGTTTTCCTAATCATATGTTTTTATTTGTTTGCCGATTTTTACTACGGATCTCTTAAGCAAAATAACAATACAAAAGGCACTTAACTACTTACTTACATAAACATTTCTAATATAATAATAATAACCATCATCATCATCATCATCATCATCATCATCAGCTTATATACGTCCCACTGCTGGGTACAGGCCTCCTCTCATGAATGAGGTGGAATGGCCAGTATTCCCCTAATGGATTGTAGTATATTCAGAAGTTTAAAAAAAAATATTTCAAAAGAACTACAACTACTCGAGATACATTTAAAATGTTTTACTGTAATCCGATTTGCAGAAACAAAAATAACACACACATTACTATTTTATTATTTGCGTTTATATGTATTTAATTTAGTCTTTTGTTAGTATTTCGTTCGTCTTTTGTTCTTCTTTTGTTCGTCCTTTTGGTTGTCTTTTGTTAATCACAGATGGGTAAACTGCAGCGATGTATAAGTACCTAAGTTTGATATAGAAATACAGTTGACGTCAAACAATGTTTACACATTTGGGCCAATGGGAGGGATGTATAGGATCCTACATAAGATTTTTCTCAAACATGCAATTAAGTATTGACGTTGTGTTCTTCGTAATTGGCTTCGAAGTGTCACGTTTCGGGCGCAGCGAGACGAGAGACCCGTAATGGCATTTCATACAAAATTGGCCTGCAAGATGGTCTTTTTTAATTTGAACATGAAAATTATAGTTTGATTTCTTGGAGTTTTATTTATTTATTATGCAGCCTCGCTACGCTCGGCCGTCTATATGTACTCGGCCGGCAACCCTTTACTTCCCGGCCTCTGTAGTAATGTACTAATTTGCGTTGGCCAAATTCAAAAAGTAACTACCATTTAAGGTTTAAGATTCTAATTATAATGACAGTATTATATAAAGTGTAGTATATATAAGTAGTGTGCGTTGCACACGGGCGCAGCGGTCCTAGGGGGCGCCGAGCCGTGCTTTGTAACCATTCTATTTTGACCGCGCGCTTACTAGGGGGCGCTAGAGTAATGTTTGCACACGGGCGCTACATGGGCTAGAGACGCCTTTGTAGGTCACATTAAATAATCTCAACCATAATCAGGGCAGGACCGGGATCTTTCGGATGATAATCAGGGTGATGAACAATTATAGATAGATACAGTCTATTTAAAGAAAGAAAGAAAGATATATTTATTCACAAACACACATGACACACATATTAAATAATAAAATAAACAAGAAAAGCACATAAAACATGAAAAAAAAGTGTGTCTCTGCGGCAGTGAACCGGACACTGGCTCAGCATTATGCTGAGGTGTCAATATCAACTGGTGTACTGGTGTATTTCTTCAATATCTATGCAGACGACCTTTTAAAAATGTCTGCACAGTCTTCATTGACACTGACATACAGGTTGTCTGTATACAACGTGTTAATAAAATAACGCAAAACCTGAAAACAGTTTGTTCAGAATCGAGCATAGAATGCGAAAAAATTAAAAAATAAAATTTTTGACAAGATTTATTTTTTACATTTGTACGGAGTGTTGGCCGACTGGGGCGACCTGCTCCATACAAATGTAAAAAATAAATCGCGTAAAAATTTTTATTTTTTATTTTTTTCGCATTCTACTCTCGATTCTGAACAAACTGTTTTCAGGTTTTGCGTTATTTTATTAACACGTATATATCGGTGAGCTCAACCTATACATATCCATTTACTTTACAATGCAGCCACAATGCAGCACAGGGTCAACTATACATAGTTGCCTTTTGGGTAAGGACCAAATTCTTGACCAGTAGTTAGCCTGGTTAGTCGGTAGCTAGCTATACAAACGGAAGAATTGAGAGCAGTTCCGTTGTGACACAAAAATGGTTTTTAAACCATAGAATTGTATGGTTAATTTTCGTGTCACAACGAAAAACTCATAGAAAATTCAATTGAGTGAGTTAAGCTGGCGAAGAATTTGGTACTTACCTTACTCTTTTACGACTGGCATGCCAGACCGTAGAACACTTTGGTTTACCTGTAATAACTCCAAGATGGAAGATGGCCGCCAGCCACGAAGCTTGCTCTCCCGTCAAGGGCTTGCCCAATGGAGTCTGCTGAGGGTCATCTAGCTTCGGAAGGACTGGCGCTGACCAAGACACGCAATAGCCGATGATGATGTGTCCGATGTTCACTGGAAAAGACATTGAAGTAGTTCATATTCTGTGCCGAATGTCTGAGTTTGTTGGAGAGGCTCGTTTGAGTTAAGCAACGGTTCGTTTTATCTTAAAGCATAACGGCGGCAAACAAGGATACAGCCTGCCTGATGGTGATCTATGGGCAGTACCCCTACTTGTATCCAACCAAGTTCTTACTTGGGACCCTTGGATACAATTCGTTGGAAGTGAGACGCAACTTCTATCTTCTTACATTGTCTTGTAGGGTGTTACGTGGAGAAGTGGATAGTCTGGACTTGGCTGAAAAACTGGTGCGACTGTTTGTACCAGACGTCCCTCGAATAACCCTAAGACCTCGTGCGCGTCCTTTATTGGCAGTGCCAGTGGCCCGGACATTGTCGCACAGAAACTCGCCATTTGTTCGGGCGATGAAGCTTCTCAATGCGCTTCTGATGTCAGTACCTGAATGCGACTTTTTTGCATGGCGATGGGCACCTGTTTGTTGTGCATGTTTAAAGTTTTGCGAGATGATGGATAGCAGGCAATCCAGTGTTCCAATATAATTTATAGTTTCTTTTATGTACCTATGTTTACCAGTGCATTGGTTAAGTTACAACTGTAATGCTGTGTAAATAAATATTATAATAAATAAATGGTAAGCAGTCTCCGTCGCCAGAAGAAACAGCTAGAGGCAACTGAGGGTCCCACACTCAAGAAAGAGAACTCTCGCGACCATACTCATTACCAGAGGGGTCATCGCGTAAAGTTCCGAACGCGCGTTTAGACAGTCCAACTGTCAGATTTCTGATTTCCATATAAAAATTGTCATTATGATCTACCTAACGTTCGTACAATGCGTTACGTGATCGACCTGCAGGAACACAACACCGAATACCCACAAAGCAGGTTGAGGTTGTTATTATGGCTGCGGTTTTCTGTAAGGTAGTACTTCACCAGTTGGCCAGCTCCAATTATGAGAGAGATGGGGGACAATCTGTTGCTCGCGTCCGCAGGATTTACCTACCACAACCCTGCACGTGTCCCCTGGGTGGTGCTAAATGAGCGGCAACACTTTCGGCGAAATAGGCGCTCCTATATAAATATCACGTATCGCCATATATTCTACAGATCGCCATACGACTAAATCAATATGAGCGAGACGGCTTTCCGCTGCGCCCTAGCCCTACCTCTCTTTAAAAAATCTCGACTGTGCATAAACGTTTTACTGACTAACTGTGAACAGTCAGCAGCAGAAGTAAGTTTGCAGTTTTTCACCTTATTAGAATGGAATAAGGTGCACAAGTGTTAACTTACTTCTGCTGCTGACCCTACTTAAGCAAGCTACAGATTAATGCATTGATTAAAGTTTTCACGTACTATGTAAAATCAAGGCTATTAATATAGGTGCGCACATAAATAAGGACATCAATATCTGTACCTATGACATTGACAATACAGTCTTGTACAGATGTTTATGTCCTTACTTGTGTCAGTGAAACGTTGGCGCTGTACCCATGACACATCTAAGGGAACAGCGTTGTTAAGATTTTGTCAGAATTAATGGGTTCGTAAGTACGTAACCCTCGATGCGCGAGTTAGAGACGCTCTCGACTGGTTTATTTAATTAGTATACCTATACTTACAGCTCATAGCTATCACCACCTGTCTTCTTACGTCTTTTCGGCCATGATTTGGTACGTATTCTGTAAAAAAAAACAAAATCATTGACATTTAAGTATACAGGGTGATTCAGGAGACATGAGCAGGATCAACCCTACGGATTCAATAGTTTATAAGCTACTCAGTCGTACCAGCATTGGTAAAATTAACGTTAATTTTTTTTTAGTTGTGTAGGGTGACCATGATTTATTGTGAATGAAACTTTCACACAAAATGTAAAAAAAAACTGTGGGCGTTTAATTTAATTACGATGGTAAAAGATCCATTAACATTAACTGTATGTGTAGGGTTGATCCTGCTCACGTCTCCTGAATCACCCTGTATACAAATGTTTCATTATAAATATTCGAATAATTCAAACTAATTTAAACATTTTAGTACACTGGCATTGCACTAATTTTATTTCCACAGTCACCCAATAAATAAGTTTCTTCAAAAAATGCATTAAGTTTTCATGCAGTTGAATAATAAAAACCATTGTGACATGGAGCAAAAAGAATATAACCACTACGTATATGGAGCTTCAGGATGGCTTCAGGGCCTTAGGGCTAATTTAAAGCCTGCTGTACACACTGGGCCAACGTTGGCGCGTGAGCAGAAGGCAGCTATGCGTTAGAGGGAGGGGGCTGTAATTCGATCTCTTTCGTTTACATAGCTGCCTCCTCCTCACGCACCAACGTTGGCCCAATGTGTACAGCTGTTGATGTTGCGCGAGTTTCTACCACGCTTCATCGTGGATTTTCCGCCTGTCAAACTAGTGTTCAGTCCTCCCGTTGTGTGATAAATGGCGCATTCTAGATTAATGCACCATTAATCCCACAGGAGGCATAGACAGTTTTGCCAATTATATCTACAATTACCGCTTTCTTAAAGGATAATTCTCACGTATTTGCAGTAGAGATTCGTGGACCTTGGTCTTCCGACACCAAGGATTTAGCCAAAAAAGTGTCCCAAAAATTGATTGGGGTCTCTAGCGATCACAGGGCTGGCTCAACTTCGCCCAAAGGCTAATCCAATAAGGAAACGCGACAAGCGTTTTGGGAATGCTGCCCCGGGCAACATTAGGATGTGTTAAGGGCGGGCAATTTTGTTAGGAATTAGTTGTTTGTTACAAGCTTTTGTTTTGGCCTGTTCGACTTCGTTCAATGATGTTCGTTTGTTAGTGTGGGGAAAATCTTGGAACTGAATTTTGAACCAGTTAACCTCAACCGATTGAGTTGAAATTTTGGGTATAAGTATAGTTTGGATGACGATTCAATATTATGTTACTATTGATCTGATCTGATACTGGAGACAGAGGGTGGCCAAGGGCATTATAGTACAGTACCTAGGGCGCTGAATTCGTGAATGCCTCGGATCGCAGGTGTTTGTGTCCCGAACCGAAGGTGAGGTAGCTAGAGACAGAGGTACGTGGAAAACGCTGGAGGAGGCCTACGCCAAAGAGGCAATAAGTACATCGTCATAATCATTATCATTTTCAGCCTGCAATCGCCCACTGCTGAGCATAGTTATATGTAACTAATAGCTTCTGCCCGCGACTCCGTCCGCGTGGAACTCGTTTAAATCGCAGCTCCATACAAACTTTAACCCCCCCCATTTCACCCCCTTAGGGGGATAAAAACTATCCTATGTTACTCTCCATCCCTTCAACTATCTCCACTTAAAAAATCACGTCAATTCGTTACTCCGTTTCGCCGTGAAAGACGGACAAACAAACACACACATACACTTTCGCATTTATAATATTAGTATGGATTTATTACTTGATTCAGTTTTTAGAAAAAAAAAAAACATTTTGGGCAAAAATGCTTCCGTATCTTAGGTACGTCTGTCCAACGGATGTCCGGGTGTTCTCATTACTCCAGGCAAAATAGGGTCAGTATGGCGAAATGGAAATAATTTATAATAGCTTTTTTTTTCTGCGTAACAGATAAATTATAATTGTATTAATAACGACGAGACTAAATCCGACAAAATATTTGTGATTTAGATATTTTAATAAATAATTGAAAATTTATAAATTCCTGTAAAATCGGAAAAAAAAATTAACTCATTTTTTATTTTTTGTTTTGATAAATTAATATTTCCTCTATAAGTTTGATGATAAATCAGGCAAAAAATGTTTCCGAATATTACATTTCTGTTTAGTAGATCCCTAACATTTTATTCATTTACCATATTTCCGTGTCCAAAAATAATAATTGGCTGTAGGTTCCTACATTCTTTGATGAATGTAGTGGACACAAACATTAGAAACGAATCGCACACTAAACAACAACGGAGGGTGGATTTTAGGGGTTAAATGCTGTTTAACTATTTAAAAAAATGCAAATTGATCAGTTACTTTTGGGATTTTCATTATAAGCTATTTTTCATCGAATAATGTACGAATCCTCTTATAAAATCGGTTGCAAGTAATGTTATTACAAACACCTGTTAAAATAGGTTTAAAAATGCCGCGCGCGAGCCGCAGAGCTAACGTGATTGGCCGGCCGCCCGCTCGCCGCGTAGGTACTACATACTAGGTAGGTAGGTAGGTACCGCACGAATCGCAGCGATTCGCGAAACCATCTAACGCGTCTAAGATCTAGTTGTTGATAGTAGTTAAATTTTAATATACTCGTTGTGAAACGAATTATGAAAATATTTAAGTATTTTTATTTATTTATCAATGAGTGACACTGACGAGCGTGGGATGAAGATACCTATGCAATTTAACTTTGAACATTGACGTAGGTAGTGGAAGTTGGAAAAAGGGACTTCAAAGATTCTGCACACGTGTATATTATGTAGTTTGTGATGGACTTTTTAAGACTAGAGGAAGATGCTTGCTTTGTTTACATTAATTTCTTTTTTGGTTCAGTTTTATTTATATATTTAGTCTTTATTGCACTAAGGACAACTTATCGTACAAGAGGCGGACTTAATGTCGTAAGCATTCTCTACCAGTCAACCTTTGCGCAAAGCAGACAGATTGTGGGCGTGTAGTAATTGTAATAGAGCAAAATTCGTTAAAATAGTAAAATAGAGAGATTTATACCCTTACCTATTATTTGATTTTTATTATGCCCAATATTACACGTTAGATAATATACAGGGTGAAAAAATCTATGGAACCTGAAGGGAAACCCTTAAGACAGCTCATTCTCTCTCTCATTATCATGAATTAAACACTATTTAAATTTAATTTACCTACTTTTAGCCTGAATTACATTTGAATTACAATTTACTATCGCAATCACTAAAATTTATTGACCGAATATCTTTTGTCCGAAAACTTTTCGTATTTTAATGACTTCTCCGAATATACAATTCATTACTTTTTTCATTTACCATTTGATGTTATCCAAATGTGTCAGTTGTCCGAAAAACTTTTACCACTACAGTCTTTTGAGCTTTGTTACAACTTTTGTTTCATAGCCAATTTTTGACTTATCCAGCATTACTTTCCGCATTTCATACGTTTAGTCAAATGTTCATTTTGAATGAAATTCAAAGTAGTTTTACAGAGACTAAGGCAGGTCGGTGTAGGTACGACGACGAGCGAAGCGAGGAGGAGTTTTAGGTGAACTGCGAGTTTGCGACCCTACATCGCGCGAGCCGAGCGAGCGTAGCGTGCCGTGGCAGCGGCCGGCGAAGCGCCAGAACCGAACACTTTTTTACTACTTAATATTTACATATGTACTGTATAAGTAAGGGTCAGGTCGGAAGAAATAACTTGATAAACCAAATGTTGTAATTATTTAGTATCGATTTATTTAAAGAACACCCTGCCTAGAGATGGTGTTTACCTAACCTACCCAGAGTTACCCATTTCATCCCAAACGTCGTCTTGTGAAGCATTTTTGCAAAATATAATGAAACTTCTTACGTCATAGTCATATAGGAATGTGTAAACGTAAACGTTGTTCTCATTGAGATTTTCTTACTTGGTTACTTGCTAAATATGCAAACAATATAGGCTCATCTTTCCCTGGCCAGACTATACGTGTGTTATTTTGAATAATAGTACATTACTGCAGAGGCAGTGAAGTAAGGGATTGCTGGACTAGTCCAGGCAATGAACTGACAACTTGTATGGAAAAAATGTCAATTTTGGAAATAATTTATAATAGCTTATTTTTTATGTATAACGGATATATTATCAACTAAATAGTTACCCAGCGACAAAATCCGACAAAATTTCAGACATCGATAAAATGATAAGTTCTTCTCACAGACCACTTAACCTATAGACTCCACTTCATAAAACTTTGTCTAGTATCTCATTATGCCAAATTGGCGGGGCGCGGGGGGCGACAAGTGAACTGTGATTGGCTAGCTCAAGGTCAACGAGCAATCACACGATTGACACGTGACGCGCACCATTTTGGTTAGTGATGGGACACACTCGAAAATAATACTACAGAATATAAATGTAAATATTTTTAATTGGAATGAAATTTAACATTAAAGAGAATATCATATTTTATTGGTTTCGAATTTGAACAACAAGCGTCTGTTGTTATTCGTGTATTTGAAACACTGGTTTGAAGTGCCGCGAACAAATTACGCTGCTTGTAGCAGGAATCCATTTTTGTGACTGTTTTGTGGCGTCTATCCAAATTTGGTTTTGTGTAGAACATTTTGGAAATCTGAAACCGTTAAAAATATCATCGCATCATCTGTTGCACCTTTATTACTAGAAAATAACAACTTATTATTAATTATTATTCAAAATTGGTTTTTGAATCCGCGACTTTTCCATTTTAAAATAATAAATAAATATTAAGGGACAATCTTACACAACTTGACCTAGTCCCAAACTAAGCAAAGCTTGTAGGTACTATGGGTACTAGACGACGACAAACATACTTACGAGTATATAGATGAATACATACTTAAATACATAGAAAACATCCATGACTCAGGAACAAATATTCGTGCTCATCACACAAATAAATGCCGGGATTCGAACCCAGGACCTCTTGCTTCGTAGGCAGGGTCACTACCAACTAGGCTAAAGCGGTCGATTTTCTTTTAAACATCTTCAATGCATGTATAGAAATAAATATCACTATTAGAGTTTTGTAAAACAATATACTAAAAAACAAAACAAACGATTATTTACAAATACAATAAACCTCTCATAAATATATACAGTATTAGTAGTATTTATTTCAATAATACAAGTTCGTTCTGTACACTTCAATATTGTTTTACGGATATCGGTGACGTAAAAGTAATCGATCAGTCACATCACTAATTAAGACACTGCAATGGTGCGACAAAGACGGAATTACACAAAATTGTAAGCGAAAGAAAAAGACAGCCGTTGAAAGACATCAACGCGTCGCCACGTTAAGAAACTTTTACTTTATAAATTGAAATTTTAAATTATTATTGTTTTTTCGTTGTAAAAAGAAAAAACCTGCTTACCTGTGAAATGAAATCTCATCCTTTTGACGACTAGATGTCATGCTACACTTTCCACACAGTTTCACCATATAATAAGGCATATTTTGTATACTTTATAGCCAAGAAAGCAGTTGAATATTGCATGTTACTTCGAGAACGGTCGACCGCGTACTAAAAGAATGTTTGGGGGCGTGGTAGCTGCTTGGTGCTTTTTATGCTTAAGCTTGGCTCACGCGGGCGCCTTAGTAAGCGGGGTCTATAGGTTAAGTGGTCTGTGGTTCTTCTAAAAAGTCAGTAAAAATATTAATAAATGTTTTTGTCTTAATTTTGGTTCATTTACATTTGCTCTATAATATTCAAGATAAATCGTACAAAAAAAGATAATGCATGCTTCATTGAAATCTACATAATTACTTCCGAGTGGAAAGTTTGTCGGATTCTTGACCAATTTCATCTTAGAATAACATTTTCAAATGAAATCAACAAAAAAAACGCTATTATAAAAAACGCTAAATTAATGTTTTTCAAAACCGTAGTTTGCCTGGAGTAGACGAGATTGGGGTAAACCGGATACAAAGAGTCCAGCAATCCATGTTCCGGCCGAGGATTGTATAGTGCGTTTCTCAAACGATGTGAGGAAATATTAAAATAAAAATAAATACAAGGTAATCAATTAAATAATAGGTAATTTGCCGCCTTTTTATTTTTTAAACATGCCATTTAAACAAGCCGTTCGAGCACTATGTTTAACCGCACATAGGTATAGTACCATCGTTTTTTTTTTATGTCACAAGTTTGCTTACAGAACAGAGTCTAGTGATGGTTGGCAGTATGTAATTTTTCCTTTGTCAGTTTAATATTAGTAAGCAAATTTAAAAAGTTAGATTAGCGGACAATAATGGTTTTACTTAGGGTTACTTTTCTCAGTCCAGTTCCATAGGAAACAATTCACAGCCGTTACTAGTGTTAGCAAATTGGTGGGAACTGGCGAGAATAACCATCGAATACCAAAACCAAATGGTACTCAAGTATTGCATTTTTATCGAGTCGATACACGCGTAACGTAGCTGAAAATCGAATTTACCAGTCAGGGATATTAATATTTGTACCAGAGTAAGGATAAAAACTGACATAGAGGCGTACACAGATATTTATGGCCTTTTTTTGTACATATATTAATGCCTGACTTTAAATTTTCACCAAGATTAAACATATGATTAGTAAAAATAAACCAAATTAGCCCAAACTACCTACAATAGACGGACAGACAGACAGACAGACAGACAGACAGCGGAGCCTTAGTAATAGGGTCCCGTTTTTACCCTTTGGGTAAAACAATATCACAGATTTGAGTAGGGCAGGCAGTGTCTTTCTGCCTTTACGTGGCACTGATGTTATGGATTTACGGTGGTTTTCTTTCAGGGCCCATAGGTTTTTCCACTCTGTATAGCTATAGCAGCTAAGCAGTATTTTAGCAGCGTGTTCTTTCTTACCCATTCCAATAATTAAGTACCTACTTCCGTTACTACAATGATGTGCAGATGGATCTTGTACTACAAACTCACAGACGACTTAACCTAGGTTAAGTGGTCTGTGTACTACCTACGCAGATTAAGTGGGAAATTAACTACTTTAAGTAGGAAATCACCTGTTAAAATTGTCGTCACTGTTTTATAATTATGACATTTATCAGTAAATAATTATGAAGCATTGAGACACCAAACATAGAAATGTACTAAATTCTTGGCATGTTTTCACTAAAATATGTTTATAAATTTCATTAATTGTTAGCGCGTTTCCCGCTTACGCCATTATTACACCGTGAATAGTCGCATTCTCCTACTAGTACATCGTCGAAGACGATATAAATGATTACAAATAATCTGCGTAGGTAATGTAGGTATCTATCTACTTCGCGTCACAGAAAAGGACTCGTTGCGTGCCGCCGTTGCGAGCGAATGTGATCGTTAACACACGCGGAAAGAGCTCAAGTTCAATTGTAGAATTAAACAGGACTATTCAAATGTGTATTATGCTTTACATAAACCTTTTTTCTGTAGGATTCGTGTACTACTTTAATAATCTATATAGTTAAATTAAATTTGGACACAATTTGGTCCTATAAATATATTTACCGATAGTTTATTGGAGTAAATGTATTTATATGCAATTCTAAACAAAAATCTATACGATTTTTAGCAAAATAGGTTCATCAATTATTTTTATGAGAATCAAATCAAAGTACTACTTATTACAATTTTTTTCTACCAACTTCTGTCACCTGTCACCCAAGCCATGCATTTTGTTAATATATTAATTTTACATGTAAAAAAAATGTCGGATTTCATTGTTTACAGTTTAAAGACAATAATATTGTTGTGTTGACGATTATAGACAACTATTATTAATTTTAATTAATAAAATCGGCGTATATTTGACAGTATTTTTTTATACCTACTTTCGGGTCGAAAGTTTGTAAGATTCGTAAATAGAGTATCTTAAAATATGTATTTATGACGGAGAAAAAAAACACAGGCTATTATAAATTAATGTTTGGCGAAACCGTATTTTGCCTGGAGTACATCTACAGCGGCGCTACCACGAACTTCGAAAGTCGAAGTTCGGGTATTTCCATCTCTATCGCACTCCCTTACTCGAGTGACAGGGATGCATGTATTACGAACTTCGACTTTCGAATCGCTCGCATTTCCCAACCGATTCTCGTCAAATTATGTAAGCAGGTTCGATAAATATATGTATTTTTTCTCAATTCAGTTTTTGAACTAAAAAAAATTAAGAAACAAATCAAGACTCGCGAGGTTTCACCGAGCCACTAGTAATATAAAGTATGGATTAAAAAAAAATGGTAATAATCACTTTCACAGGACAACAGTTCAGTTTTCACACGTGCCTTCTCACTACGCGACATCGCGACGAATGGGCTTGAAAAATGAAGTTATTAAAATGAGTCGCTCACTCCAAAAACAGATGTTTTAGCTCTATTTTATCAACCGTCAGAAACCACGTCATAAACGTACAATTGTGTTACCAAAAGGTACCTATTTGAATATAAGAATATAATATCTCGAATAAAACAGGAATCTATAATTAAGATTGACCTTGAACCTCGAAAAAAACTTGGCTGAAGATAATTTACCTTTCTTTCTGAATAAATACATTTATTATATTTACAACAATAAAACGGACAAAGAATCAAGTAAATACCAACATTAACTGAATTAAATTAAAACTAAGTTAATTCTAAGAAAGACCCTCAAGGCATTGTTCCAAGAATGCTGGCGGCATTTCCTCGTATTTTTTTTTTTATCTTTGACGGTTGATAGTCAGTGTCATGTCGATTTGGAAAAATAGAAACAAGATTCAACAAGTTGCTATTCCTGAAAAAGAACAGTAAATAATCAAGACGAATCACAACTACGATATTAGTACCTTTTACCACATTTATAATATTGCAACATTGAAATATTCTAACACAAATTAAATTGAATGTATGCAATATAAACTAAGTTACGCTAAGTAATTTCTTTATCTTTACAAGTAATTAACTCTCAAACACGAGATGGGAATTGAACTTTTAGTTTAATCAGCTCTATAGTATTACTTGGCAATCACACAATACTACGTATAGTTTTAAGTATCCATAAATGCAGTGAAATCCAGCGAACGAAAAAAACATAGAATGCGAACTTCTAACAAATTTCTACCCAAACACATGTTTAAAACCGGTATGCGCATGTTCTAACTAAATGGCTGCCTGGCATCGTTTTGACACCCCGCCCCCATCCCCGCATAATCATAATGGCAATGGCACCCATTCTGTGTGGCCATTTTGCGGCGCTACTTAGACTTCTACGGTTTTTTCGTTCGCTGTAGCTGGCAAATAAAGATTAATAAGAATGCCTGAGACTTGGTACTATTTACGAAATATCTCACGACTTTTTACGGTGGAAGAGTTTCGAGACTTGGCCTCTTTTTTACATGGAATTTTTTCTATGGGATCTCACTTCTTTTTGTAGGTTGTGTTATCAATAAATACAAATTATGAATGCAGTCACATTCTTGCTTTTTAATTTTTTTTCCCATTCACTGCAAATATAACTTTGTAATCCTATTATGTGTATATGGGATTATTTATGCAGTTGTTGTATCTAGGAAACTGGACTGAAATTGCATTTTTTTTTAGTTTTCCCTTCATTTATACACTAAACACTAACTGTATTCTAAATTTGAAGCTTCTATGTCTGCTAGAAGTGCCTTAAACTTTTGATGATCGGTGAGTCAGTCAGTACTGGTTCAAATTGAATTAAATTTGAAATAAGTATATCGTGTTTATACAGTGCGTGCTTGGTTACTGAAAATTCAGGCTTCTAGTTTTATCCTCTTTCGTCTTTAGGTGAGGTAGGGCACAGCGAAATGTCATCGCGCTCGAATTTGGAGCAGCCCAACTGAGGAAGTACCTCCGCCTTGCAGAAGACCACAGCCATAATAACACTACTACTTGCTCTGTAGTAGTGTTGTGTTCCTGGAGGTGAGCAAGGTCGCGAGAGCTCCCGAGGATGCGTTGTGTTGAGAGCGAGGGAATTTGTTCCTTCAGCTGTCATGCCAACACGGCAAATCCTCAAACATATCAAGGGTCGGCAACGCCCATGTTACTCCTTTGGAGTTGCATGCGTCTATAGGCTGCGGTGTCCGCTTACCATCAGGCGGGTCGTACGCTTGTTTGCCCCGTAGTCGTATAAAAAAAAAAAACCACTGAAGTTATTAGGGGGGTCAAAAATGGCCTGAACTGCTTCGAGAAAAGGATGGTAGATAGGTAGGTTTTTGCCGTATTTCTTTCTTTCAAGTACTGAACTATGTTATGGCTTCTTTTTATGTTTTTATGTATTTGTCCAAAATGTAGGTACTACACCTGATTAGCGCTTGGCTCGTTGCGTTGCGGGTTGCGATCGAACCTGTCATAGGGGCAAATCTAAAAACCAGCGCTGGGCTGCATGCCGAGCATACGCTGAGATTGGTAACACCTACACTTAAATGAATATTTGTATCCATTTATAAGTTCTTGTTTTGTTTTTTTTTTTTTTTTGTGTTTTGGTAATCAATGTATTTTGATTTGATTTGAACTATTTGCTTCTCAAAAAACCAAAAACTCTGGACTAAAAAAATAAGCCTAAATTGTCTGGAAGAGATCGCTGTTTAGCGATAAAACCGCCTATTATTTGCCTCTGCTCTTATAATTGCTGTTTTCTGTACTACTGTTCTGTATTACTTATTCAGGTGTGCAAATAATGAGTATTTATATTGTATTGTAATTCCGGTGGTGAAATCGGAGAGGTATATGTAATTTTCGATGTTTCGATAATGCTCCCAGGTTGGTTTATACTTATGATTATGACTTATGATGTAAATTTTAATGCAAGTGGGTGAAAAACAAACAAGAAATGGGTAACAACATATTTTTATTTTATTTTTATTTTTACACTGTGTCTTCACATAAACATACACAAGCCAAAAATATCACAATTCATACATGGTGTTTTATTAGTTTTATTACGGAACTATGCAAAACTAATTTAAAGTAAAATTATATTTATACACTAGTAATATAATGTACACAGGGTGCAAAGTAATGGTGCCAGTAAAGGCAGATTTGCAGTAACCCGAATATTACATCTAAGGAGATACAAAAATTATATTAACTCTAGTTTTCTGTCTGCCAGTATCCTACTTGCTTATTGACATATTGCATCTTTTGAAGTGGATACTTCTTTGCTCGCGTTCTTGTATAGGGGTACAGTTCAAAATGTATCACGTGACTTCCGGAATAACTTTTTGTAGAGAAGCCTAATCTGATTTCAAATAATTGTTTGTTACATGTTTTAATCCTTTATTTGCCATTAGTTGTTAATCACAAAATGTTATTTGGTTTATGTGGCGGACATGAAAATAATGCTGAAATGACCGCCATTTTCAATGTATCGCGAGTCAAATGAGCTACGTCAGTCAATGTTGCCATATATACCGATTTATCTGTACTTATACAGATTTTAGTGAATTAATTCAGATATATATCTTACGGGCCGGTTTTTTTATTAGGGTTCCATAGCCAACAAAGAAGTATCCACTTAAACTTAATTAACGGTTGTATCTCCGACACAACCCGCTTCTTTTTTAACGACAATTTTATTAAACTTGGTTCAAAAATAAATGTAAATCGGACTTTTTCAGATTAATTACACAGATATTAAGTGATTAGAACGAGAGCTTCCAAGCTTTTAATGTTATTCACATCGAGAGAGAGAGAGCAATATTAGGGAGACTGTTTTGTTAGTCATCATGTTACAATGAAAACAGGAGTGACAGAGACAGCGTCTTTCATCTCACTTTGTCGTCATCTTATAATTATAATGTCAGAAAGATAATAGAAGACTGACACGAGATTTTAGCGTCTTCAATAACTTAAGAGTTTAGACAATCAATGTCTCTGGTTCAAATCTGTATGAGCATTTGACCAGCCAAAACACTAGCAGCTTTCTTCTTTTTTCACATCATCACTTTTAAACTTAGCTCCTAGAGCACTCTGTATTTCGGCAATAGTCTTGCCCTTGGTCTCAGGCACACAGAAGCATATGAACAAACACATGAGCACACAGTTGACGCTGAACACGCCGTAGGTAGCCGGGGCGCCAATTGCCGCGGTCACGGATGCGAAGTACTTCACGGTGAGGAACACGGCGATCACGGAGGTCAGCATGCTGATGGTCAAGCCGACTGCGCGCGTGCGCCCGTCGAAGAGCTCTGCCAGGAGACCCCAGGATAAGGAGCCGAGACCTGGAAAAATATCGTCATACGCTTAGTTATTTCTTGACATTGGAGACTTTCTTTACTACAACGGTGGCAAAATAAATATAATTATAATCTACACTTCTACACCAATATTATAAAGAGGAAAGATTTGATTGTTTGTTTGTATTGAATAGGCTCCGAAACTACTGGACCGATTTGAAAAAATATTTTACCATTAGAAGCCCGACATTATCCCTGACGAACATAGGCTACTTTTTACCGCGAGAAAATGCTTAATTCCTACGGGAAAACGGGTAATGCGTGCGAAGCCGGGAGGCAGCTATTATTCATAAAAGTCAATGTTTTAGAAGTCAGGCAATAGACACATAATAAATAGCATTATCAATTAATTACAATTCCGGAGGCAACGGGCGACCCTCGCGCGGGTAGCTTTCTCGCGCAGAGATTAGGGATGATGACTAAGATTTTTTTGTGACGTCATTCGAACCAGTTTTTGGAGAGGAACAAATGTTTGTATGGGAGAAACTACAATTAAAGAACATAAATACCTAAAAAATTGAGACAAAGATTGACCTCGCTGGCGGCAGCGCAAAACGCTTCGTACTGTGTGTCTATACAAGTATGACGTCACATTTGTACATTTGTACTAATCGTAGTATGGAAAATCAGGTAAATTGTTGTTTCGGTCGCGAAATACTGCGTTTAAGTACATAGTTGTCATACAATTTTGTTTCTAGAAAAGCGTAAGGATTATATTGGTAGCTTTTCATTTACATAGATACTCTTGGGCAATAAAAAAAAATGCATATTTTTTCTAAACTTTCAAGTTTCATATCTTTTTATGATTTTAATTACATTTTATAATTTATACTTTATAACGATAATTTGATGGTTTACTATCCATTTAGCATCACTACGTTATCAATTTGAACATGAGGCATCATGCCTATTGTAATCGCAATCCAGCGCGGGAACGCTGCTTGCGTGATGGACACCAGACCAGACCTTACCAAGGGCACTAAATATTAATAGGTAGTTTAAATGTTTAGCGTTATTTATTTTAATTGTACTTAGCTTTAGTTTCATATTCCAGTTATATGTTTTTCATAAGTAGTTTATATTATTATTCATACTAATATTATAAATGCGAAAGTGTGTCTGTCTGTCTGTCTGTTACCTCTTCACGCTTAAACCGCTGAACCGATTTGGATGAAATTTGGTATAGAGATAGTTTGAGTCCTGGGGAAATCATCCCCCAGGATGACGTGGGGGGGGAAAAGTTTGTATAGAGCTACGATATAAACGAGTTCCACGCGGACGGAGTCGCGGGCAGAAGCTAGTTGTTAATAAAGTTGATAATAATTAAAAAATATATAAGTTAGGAATTTGTGATATAAAGTTCAGGTTATGTAGGTGCTACCTAATACGTGCTAATACTTGGGGCTAGATTGATTTGAGGATTCGTTGTTTTGGCAGCTTAAGATAAATCAAGGCCACTAACCCTCGAAACATCCCTTTACATCTCTCTTAGGGTCTGGAGACACTTTGAGTCTCCTAGGTCATGTGTCACATCACGTGACAATTTTCACAATATTCTAAGGTAATGTATGTTTAGCTTGTACAGTCAAGGACTTTAATTGTTGAGCCATTTAGGTGTCAACTAATTTTGGTATTTTAATAGTCAAACTTTGAAGTGTCCAGTATAAAGTG
This sequence comes from Epinotia ramella, assembly GCA_947578815.1. Taxonomy (NCBI): domain Eukaryota; kingdom Metazoa; phylum Arthropoda; class Insecta; order Lepidoptera; family Tortricidae; genus Epinotia; species Epinotia ramella. The sequence goes on from OX388221.1 coordinate 5,000,447, forward strand.
AGCTCTAAATGGCTCAACAATTAAAGTCCGTGACCGTACCTATAACAGGCCTTGTGGTCTAGCTACACAATCAACTCAGAATCATATCTGGGGTGTTCACGGGTCACTCCGGGGTCAAGGATCTCTTGGCCAAGATGGGATTATCGGACAGTCTCGACTGTAGAATGTGTGGCGAGGAGGATGAAACCATGGAACACTTATTGTGTGAATGTCATGCCCTTGCCAGACAAAGAATGAATTACTTTGGTAACGGCTATCCGCAACCAAAGGAATTCAAGGTGCTCCCGTTAAGCTGCATCATCCGTTTCGTGGAAATGATGGAGCGAGCTTGGGAGTAGACATAAAGGAGAGGGCAAATGCACAAAAGATCCCATAGGGTCGAAGTGTATCCGAAAGGGCCGTCATCTATATAAGATAAGATAAGATAAGCTACACAATCAAAAACATTTTTTTGGGCCAATGAGATCCACTGCGGAATAAAGGAACTTTGAAAGATCATTTAAGGTCACAAGCTCAATAGAGCCAACCGGCGCCCGACCCGCACCGCCTCGCCTCGGAACTCTACTAACTACGGAGTAGATGTAGGGAGCGCATCCCCTTACGAATCCATATAAAGAATACTAACCGCTCGAGGTGAGGCGGTGTGGGCCGGGTGCCGGCTGGTTCTAATGAGCTGCGACTCGATTAATTGTTTCAAAGCAGTGTTATCTACAGCTAAACTAGCTTGATTAGTGACATCAAGCTATCACTAATGTGTAAAGTTGAAAAGGTAGGTACTTTACAGACATGAAACGGTGATTAAAAGTAGACTTACCAGCACTGAAACAGTAGACAACCAGTATTAAAGATATAAGAGGCACATAGTTGAGGAATCCTGTGATAGGGCCTGCATCCTTCAATTTGAAGAAGATACCAAGTCCAATCTGGAATAAAAACCATATATTTAAGTACTAGCTTCTGCCCGCGACTCCGTCCGCGTGGAACTCGTTTATATCGCAGCTCCATACAAACTTTCACCCCCCCATTTCACCCCCCATTTCACCCCCTCAGGGGATGATTTCCGGGATAAAAACTATCCTATGTCCTTCCCCGGGACTCAAACTATCTCTATACCAAAATTCATCTAAATCGGTTCAGCGGTTTAAGCGTGAAGAGGTAACAGACAGACAGACAGACAGACACACTTTCGCATTTATAATATTAAGTATGGATGGTAATGATGAAACACGACGAAACGAGGGATGTTATTAGTATAAAATGTGCATGTCTTTCTGGGGCATCTTCGCTCCCAAACGGTTTTAAATGTTTTATGTATGTAGTTATAAACTTACCATTCCTAGAGCTTGTCCAATCAGCGTTGACGCCAAAATAGGCTTCCTTCCAAATCTGTCAGTCACAAGCGTCGTCGAGAAACTGGCCAGCAGTTGTATTGAGCCAATCACCCCTGACGCTATCTCCGGCCTAACGCTTGTCTGCGTTGATTCCAACACAGTTTGCAAGTAAAATGTAACAGCGTTAAACCCAACTAATTGTATGCCCGCCCCGAAAACGATAGCAATACTGGCTGTTTTTAAGAATATTTTGTTTCCAAGTAACTCCTTCACGCTTATTTTGTGCTCGTTGTCGGTTAGAGAGTACTCTTTAAGTTCGTCTTTGGCCGTAGTTTCTGTGTCGCGTAGGTAGACGAGCACTTTTAATGCTTCGTCGGTTCGACCTGAAAAAAGTAGCGCCTTTAAGTTTTGTTAGAGCAATTGGATTATTTATTTAGATCTCGTAAATGTAACGTTTTAATAATATATTTCAATTTATTTCAATTAGTAGATACTCTGCTATTATTCAATTCATTATTTTCTCTAAACGGGACTTAATCGCGTGTAATTAACTTATTTATTTATCTCTTTGAGGCTTCCCGACTTTTCGGATGTTGTCCAAGGATGTTGTGACACATCCGAAACGTAAAATAAGTTTATTACACGCGATTAAGTCCCGTTTTGTAAAAATTATGTGTGAAAATCGTGAAAGTTAAAATCAATATATATTCATGTACTGTATTTCCTGTGTAATAAAGCTTAGTTGGGGCTTACTTCCTCTGCATTACTATAATTATTACAACTAACCTCTAGAATACAAGAAGTAAGGGCTGTCTGGCAGAAAGAACATCGGGATCAGCGTCGCCACAGCGAAGCAGAACATCATAGTGTTTAAAGTGAAGTACTCAAGGAAGGGTCCGGCACAAAGCATGATCAATATTCCCAGGGATGAGAATATCTGCAGAAACGTTCCGAGGGAACCTCGCACTTCTTTCTGAAAATACAAATTCAAAATAGTCAATAGCTTGGCCACAGCGACGCTGTTTGCCTACAACGCCTATGCGTACTCGTGGTTTCAGTACAGCATTGTAATTTGGGGTAATAGCACTAACGCACTCAACCTATTTGTGCTACATGAAGGATATGGGTCCTTTTCGTTTGGCATCAGCTGCATGTCTTCCTAATGGCCACAACGACGCTGTTTGCCTATAACGCCTATGCTTACTCGTGGTTTCAGTACAGCATTGTAATTTGGGGTAATAGCACTAACGCACTCCTGCACCTATTTGTGCTACAAATAGGATATGGGTCTTTTTCGTTTGGCATCAGCTGCATGACTTCCTAAGTAATATGACAATGATGATAAATACTTACACTAGCAATTTCCGAAGCGTACATAGGCACCACTGTGAATGTAAACGCATCACAGAGTCCGCTCAGCGCCCTGCCTAGCAACACCATCCACACTTGAGTCGCGAAGGTCAGTGCCAGGCACATTATGATGCGAGGCGCGTAGCTGATGATTACGCAGTATTTCCGGCCGATGCGGTCTACTAGGAAGCATACTAGGAAGTTTGCTGAAAGGAAATACTTTTATGTTTAATCTTTTTTGTTTGCCTTTCCCTTTTCTTTAGGCACCTGTCCTATTCTTTGCACAAAACTGTACAAATACTCAAGACATCTTATCAAAATACTGAACGTCAATATCGATTTTATTAATCTGTGATGCTTGATTTAAACGAAAGATGCATCTTCAGCATAAAGCAACCCTCTCAAAGTGCCTTGCGCGCGCTGCGATCCTACTATGAGCTTGTAATTATAATAAACTAGCTTCTGCCCGCGACTCGGTCCGCGTGGAACTCGTTTATATCGCAGCTCCATACAAACGTTTACCCCCCCGTTTCACCTCCTTAGGGGATGATTACGGGGATAAAAACTATCCTATGTTACTCTCCATCCCTTCAACTATCTCCAATTAAAAAATCACGTCAATTCGTCGCTCCGTTGCGACGTGAAAGAAGGACAAACATACAAACAAACATACACACACACACTTTCGCATTTATAATATTATAGTCAGGATAAATACCACCTATACCCCTATGGCTAGTCAAGTTTTACCCCCTAACTAAATGTAACGCCACGTTAAACATGACCATAAAACCTATCATGCTCTGCCCTAAGTTCGCAGTTTTGCTCACGTTAGCATAAAGCTATGTCATCATCAATTAGCTAAAATTCATAAGCTTAACGGTCCATAACTGGTATAAAGTTATAAACCTATTGAGGAAAATACAAAATATATATATACTTAGGTACTCGTGGTTTCAGTACAGCAGACAAACAAACAAACAAACAAACAAACAGACAAACAAACAAACAAACACACACATACACTTTCGCATTTATAATATTAAGTATGGATGAATTCTCACCTATCCCTGCAGTAAGGAAACCAATGGACACGATCCAAGAGCCCTCATCATCAGTGACCGGCCTTGCCAAGCTTGTGTCATTCCTGCTGAGTTTGACGAGGACTGGCGACGGCCAGGCGATGCTAAGACCGCTGCAAAGGACGCTCAGGTTCGCTGGAAGTCAAATGATGATTAATAAGTCTCAGTAAAAAAATATATCTATACAGTCTTTATTGTTACAGGACATAAGCTTATGATAAGACACATTTTTGAAAGAACTCGAACACTATTGTACAAACGCCAACACGGTTAGCTGACCATCCTGTATATTTATATATAACCTTATTACAATGCACATAAAGTGCACGGATGGTCAGGTAGCTGTGTTGTCGATAGTATAAGCCTTTATTGTCGACTGTTCCTACTTTTCGCCTAAATAAGACGAGATTATCTTGTTCAATTTAAGAATTGCAATGGCCTCCTTCTGTCGCGTTCATCAGACAGAACAGGTCGTTGTTGAATTTACATAAGTATGCCATTTTTTATGATACCTCACCGAGAAATAGGTTACGAACATACAAAACAGCAAGTAAACACACATATTTACAAGAAATCGGGAGAAGTACCGGTTTATGTGTACCACGTGTTTTTATGACGTGGCCACTAATCAGATATTATGCTGTTTAAGTAGTATGGTAATATTTATTTTGTATTTTCCTCAATAGGTTTATAACTTTATACCAGTTATGGACCGTTAAGCTTATGGATTTTAGCTAATTGATGATGACATAGAGCTTTATGCTAACGTGAGAAAAACTGCGAACTTAGTGCAGAGCATGATAGGTTTTATGGTCATTTTTAACTTGCCGTTACATTTAGTTAGGGGGTAAAACTTGACTAGCCATCGGGGTATAGGTGGTATTTATCCTTACTATAATATTATAAATGCGAAAGTGTGTGTGTGTGTGTGTTTGTTTCTATGTTTGTCCTTCTTTCACATCGCAACGGAGCGTCGTATTGATGTGATTTTTGTATGGAGATAATTTAGAAGCTGGAGAGTGACATAGTTTACTTTTTCTAGCGGGAAAACATCTAATTACCACGGGAAAATTCAATATGTTACATTTTCCTATAACCACGCGGGCGAAGCCGCGGGCATATGCTAGTAACCTATAAAAACTCCACAGTGGCCACAAATGCCTTCTCCCGAACGCACTGGAGCTCCTCGTTCGCTTGCGTTCTTCTTGCTAGATCAGATGGGTAATTGCGTAACTTTCCAAACGAGCATTTGACCAAAACTGTCATTTTCCCATACCAAAAATGACATTTATATCTACGTAGGTACAAAAATTTACGCAATAGACACATTTTAATGACTTGATAATTGCCACCAGCCAATTCGACGTACATTGCTGGATTAATAAATAAGTAAAGATGTTGTCCAGCAACCAACTTCGCTTGTCAACTCAATAAATGCACATCAAATTTTTGAAGTCAAGTTATTTAAGTAGGAGTACGAGTACATTCAGTTTGCATAGGAAACTGAATGTTGTATACCTGTAATAAGTGTTCCGGACGTTTTTTATTTGTTTTTTTTTATGATTTTGGGTAGTTCCCTTTCATAACTTTAACATTAAACACGAAATCCCATCTCACCCCGTAGTCTCTCGTAGTTGGGGTGAGATGGGTTTTCATAGAAAGGTGATTTTGGAAGATTGCTGGATCGATATTTTTTATTATGAATATTACTATAGCTCCATTTTAAATTGGAATAGGTACATTATTTAGGTAGCAGTAGCCTTAAAATCCCATCTCACACCCATTCATAATCCAACTCTCCTCGCGATCCCTACTCACCCCATTTTACGGTATATTATGGTAAAGCGGACATAAGCGTCTTTATCAGGAAATGATGGATGCAAATCTGGTTTGCCTTGCAGAAAAAAATACGGAAACTGATATGCAATGTATGTTATCTTTGGCAGTGAAAGATACCGTTGTAAGGTAAAATGTTTGAGTATTCCACTCTCGGCAATGCACTAGATACTATAAGTGCGCTTTTCTGATATAAATGGGTAATCATTCAATAATCACGTGGAAGGAAAAAGGAGTCGTGGAAGATCACCAACCCGTTGAGCAAAAGAAACTTGCACACGTCTATCCGGATGACCGAAAACCGCTTGACCTGGAGACGAATTGTGTGCAAAGCGACGACCTCGTGTAGTCTCGACCCTCAGTCACAAGAAGACATCAATATGTTTCTATAAATAAAAGGAAATGGCGTCATCATCCTTCTAGCGATTTTCTCGGCTATATCCTAAAGGAGCCCGGGGTTTGGTTTGGCACCCAATCCCAAGATTAAACGTGGGATCTAGTTTTACGCAAGCGACTCCCTTCTATAACCTTCCAATCCAGAGGGAAAACTAGGACTAACCAAAAGTATATTGCATACTGCGTAAACAGTTTTGAAGTGAATATGAGGAGTAGCGACTCCGCCACTAATCTTATCTTATCTTAAGGGCCCTTTCGGATGCACTTCGACCCAGTGGGATCTTTTGTGCATTTCCCCCTCTCCTTTATGCCTACTCCCAAGCTCGCTCCATCATTTCCACGAAACGGATGATGCAGCTCAGCGGGAGCACCTTGAATTCCTTTGGTTGCGGATAGCCGTTACCAAAGTAATTCATTATTTGTCTGGCCAGGGCATGAAATTCACACAATAAGTGTTCCATAGTCTCATCCTCCTCGCCACACATTTTACAGTCTTAACTATCCGATAGCCTGGGCCACCTTTTGGTTTGGTTTGGCACCCGATCCCCAAGATTAGGCGTGGGATCTAGTTTTACGCAAGCGACTGCCTTCTATAACCTTCCAACCCAGAGGGAGAACTAAGACTAACCAAAAGGATATTGCATACTGCGTATACAATTTAGTTAAAAGTGAATATGAGGAGTAGCGACTCGACGACGCCACTACTTACAACTGCGATGGCAGCGGCAGCAAAATAGGTGGGAACGAAATGTTGCGTTCTGATCTCTCGCTCACAAGTATGCTACCCGGCTATTCTTTAACCTCTCCTCACCGTTCATCCACAAATATACCCACCATGTACCTATCTTGACGTCGTGATTCGTCGTAACTAAGCGTAGGTCTAGTTTCGATAGGCGTGACGGGTGAGATGAGGCGCATTACCGAAATCCGTTAGGCATCCGGCAGCAGGCAGCGCCTTTCCTCCATTGTCGAGGACCGCATTTCTTTTGAATATTTTAAAATATTCAAAAGATTGAAATAGGCAAAATTAAAAGGTATGTCAACATTTGAAATAGTAAAAGGATTGAAGGGATTGAAGGAAATAGGCAAATTTCATATGAAATAAAATTAAAAACATTATACAATTTATAACTAACCGAAGCCCCCGCCGCTCAAAGTCGATATACAAAAGAGAGCTACTAGGGTGAGACCAACATACGTTGACATAGGATTGTATTTCGATTGGTTTTGGAAAATATTGTTTGTCACCTGCTATTCAGGAAAGTGTAATTGTTGCCCCTCATTAGATTTCATTTTTCCTCATAAAAGGTGTGAAAAGCAGCAGATATATATTTCACTCGGTTCAGTAGCAAAATGATTTCCGCCTTTGACGCAAACACTTGAATCCCTCGTCACGCTCATGATTCTACTTTAGAATCCCTCGCCACGCTCAGAATTCTACTGTAGAATCTATCGCTTCACTCAGGATTTAATATAACGCCCTCGCCGTATATCATTTTGCGCTTAAGACAAAATCTACTACTTCACTAACCTGAATGTTAGATTAAGCTAAAACGGGACTCTTGGTCCATAATAATAGGATATGTCCTCACAAAAGACAGATTACTATAGTACTTCCATAAAGGCGAGGAAGTCAGCAATGATGCCGTTTAATGCATCATTTTAAGAGCCACAGGCCACAGAAACTAAAGCCGGATTCACATGGTTGAGATTATTAAAAGTGGCTGACTGTTTACAAGACAATCGTTCTTAAGGCGGTGCATTGGAAATTATCGCGTGCTTTGAAACGCCGTTCGATTTTCAGATATTATGATTCTTGACTATATGATTGTTTATCTGATTTGATCGATACATGATTGCTTTAAATTTCGTCGTTAGAAAAAAAAAACAAAGTTGGGTCTGTATTTTCCTTTTTTTACTCAGCCGACTCAAACGATACATTATTTTACGAATCAATCAAGTTAATAGGTACTATAGTATTTTATCTCATCTAAAATCTCACTTGTTGAAATTTAAATAAAACTTCACTAAGTTAGGTAGTATTTATCGAATTTGTCCAAAAAAGCCATTCCCGAAGAGTGTTACATCTCTTTTTCTCGTGCGCGGAAGGCATAAGCGTGTCTTTGTATAGGCTGCGTGCTCGACTCAAATCAAGGCATCCCCTTAACTCCAATGCATTATTCGAACACTAACAGTGTTATATTGATTTAATCTTTTACGATTTATAGGTAATTCAATAAGATAATCACTTTTATAAAAATACACACACTTAAAACTAAGTACTAAATACACCAACAAGAAAATAGGCAATAAAGGAGCAGACTGGAGATTTGACTCTGTGCTTATTTTGACATTTATTTTATAGTTCATTATTTTAACTTTTTGAACTCTACTCCTCTACTACTTTATTGTATTCTTTGCCTATTTATTAAAGCTGATATATTGTTATAATTATTAATCGTAACGTACCTAGCACTCGAAAATGTTTGTATGCCTGCATGCAGGCTGAATACATGAAACTGTATTTAAGTTAATAAGACCTATTTTAATTACTGTATTCGAGCAAATAAATGATTTGATTTAATTTGACAAAAATATGTTCACATTGCACGTAAAACCGAAGGCCGTTGGGGCGGAAAGGTTCTCGAGTAGCGACTACGTACCGGAATGCGCAGCGTGGGTAGACCCGCCCACAAGGTGGACTGATGACCTTGATACTTTTTAGCCAAGATATAGAATTTGTAGAGCGTGGCTGGTAGTGGTAGAGTTACGCCGCCGTGTGGAGTAGGAACCTTGGCGCTAATTGCGACCTGATGGCGAGGCGCTTAAATTAATTATACGCGATTAACTCCCGTTTAGTAAAACTAAAAACTAACAGTGTTATTGATAAAATACATATCTACCTATTGAGGATGGTATACTTTAAGTATTCCATAAGGTACATAAACTTATATACAGGGTGAAATATTATTCAAAGTTCAAATTTTGGGAGGTTATTTCGTAGGGCATCTTAATCGAAATTTATCAAATAAGTTGTATCAAAACGCGAAAAAAAAACCAGCTGTTCCATACATTTTGGCGGCTGAGCTCACACCGTTTGTATGGATATGAATAATATTTCACCTGTATACTACATAATAGTAAGTAATACTTGTAGTGGACGTCTTTCAGCTGATATAATAATTATTTATTTCCAAATCAGACATCATTTCAATTGGTCCATCCATAATCATATGTAGCATACTTAGCCAGATATGAAGGTGATGATGACTTCATCTTTTCACAGCATCCTTAATCGTAAGTCGTAAGCCATGGCAGTTAATTCGACTCGATCGTTAACCGAGTCAGTTAATGGAGAGTTGCCTTTATTGTGTTGCGTGCCGACGATTGGGAAAAGACATACTGTTTATGAATCGAGGTTCAACTGTACGTGTTAACCAATGATACTCGTATCACGAATGTGTGTTCGGCGAATAATTAAGTAAGTATGTCGCTATCTGTCACGGGACAACTCAGAGAGGTAAATAAATAAGAATAAGAATTGTTTATTGCCACATAAACATAACACATCCATTACATACGAAAATAAAATAAAAAATATTACAAAGAAGAAAAAGAAACAACTACTTAATATTAATTTACAATATGTTGGGCAAAGGGATTCCAGTCTCAGCGTGTGCCGGGCCCAGGTGCCCGGCTCTGGTTTTCGGTCCTAGACTAAGACGGTCGGAGGGCAGCATTATTTTAATAATGCACGAGCACAGAAATTGATATAATATTATAGCAAGTTTTATTTTATTAAGATTAACTTCAAAGTTTAAAATACACTCCAACTAATATACATATATGGGTACAATTACAGTATAGATAAGGCACCGATTAATCATTAAAAATATACACTACTACTTATAACTAAAATAAAGGGTCTCGCCGCGGCATGGTGCCGAAGATGCTGGCGGCATTTCCCCGCTGTATCGCAATACTAATGCGTTGAGCGAGGAAGCCGCCAGCTCTTCGGTCCCCGGTGATGCCGGCTAATTTTTTTGAAAGTTCCTTGAAGAGATTGAGGGCGCTGGGACCCCACGGATCGGACGTCTCGACGACGAATGGAACAAAGCAGTATTCGGCGCCGAGACTCCTATATTTGTTAACTTTTGCCTTTTCCGCAGCCTCTGCAGCCGCACCGGCTCTGGAGGACGTTCCGTGGAGATGGGATGGCGACCCACACCAACACCCGACCCATCTTCCACGGAATCAAAGACATTCCATCCGGTCTCTTGCCGTCGTCCCTGAGAATGCCGGGTGGCTCTAACAGTGCCGGCACATTGACGCTGGCAAGAGAGCGGCGTAGGATGTCATTGAGCGCGGCGTGTCCGGAAAAGCCCGCACTCTTTTGGCACGAAAGACCGTGATGTCCCAGCGCGTTGACGTCACTGCCGCAAGGACACGTGTGTGGAGCACATACCCGGACTCCAAGCCGCAGACAGGTAGCCACGCGCAGGGTTCTAAGAAAGTCCCCGTATGCACCGACGGGAAGGCGTGTAACCAGGAGCCGGCTTCTCTGGTCCCCACAGCTAAGATCCTGGCGCGATCGGAACCTGTACTGCGATCTAGGAGAGAGTCGTATATCATTTTGGACAATATGTCGTCCCAGGCCCTTTGTGATTTTAAATTTTGAGGAGGATCCTTACCCGGGCAGGCAATAGACCAGGCGTTTTTGGCCTCCGTCAAGCCAGCAGTCTCATAGTTTACAGGGAAAGCCCCTAAGATTTTACCTTTAAGACTTGCCGAGCTGTGAGCGGAGGACAAAAACGCCGGTGCAGAAACACTGGAAATTTTGCGTAACCCTAGCCCACCGTAACGAATGGGGAGGGAAGCTTGGATCCAAGAATTCTCATTGAGCTGCAGGTTTAAAATAGATTCCAAATTGTCTTTCAATTAGTCGTCTAAGGGTGTTAATAAATCAAGAAAATTATTAAAGGAGCAGCAGCGAAGTACATACGTTAATTTTGGGACAAAGTGACAAAACCTTAAAATAGTAAATGCAAAGTGAGGACTTAATTAGAGAAGACGATTTTAGTATTTATGAAATTTGGAAATGGAATTTGAAATGAAACCCGAAACAGATTCTTCAAAAATAGGAGATCCTAGGAGGCATAAGGATTTTTTGTCTTTTTATATAATTTATTATATAATATTATATCAATTTCTGTGCTCGTAATTAAGTACATTTTAACCATTAATATAATATACGTTAAATATATTAATAACACATTAAATTACAAAAGAAACATCTTAATGGCTTAGTTAATCAGTGACAATATTTAGTTGTATACATATTGCAGCAATGGGAACTTATAACATTAGAAGTAATAATGACATGACGTTGTAAAAATAATAAATAGACATTAGGAATGCTTGCTTATGCGGGTGCCTGTGTGCACGTGCGTGTGTGTGTGTGTGTGTGTTTGCTTACATGAAACAGCGTTGTTTAGGGGGAGGGTATCCTTCGCTCTGCTTTGCTAATAAATGTGCCTGTAGTAACCGTTTGTATTTAGAGAGCGGTATAGGCTCACGGAGAGTGGTAGCAGGTCATTCCACACCTTAGCAGCAGCAAATATAAACCCCCCCAAAAGAACGCAGTTTTATGCTTGGGTACGACTAGCTTGGTGCAGTTTCTCAATGGCCTGGTGCGTGAGTCTTTGACCCATTTTAGCTTTTCATACAGATAGTAGGGCCTCTGGAACTCTAAAACCTTCCTAACTGTATAAGCTAGATGTTGCTGCTTTCGGTTCTCCATGTTGAGCACTTTTTTCTCGTTCAGAAATGGAGTTATGTGTGCTCGTCTGGGTACCTCATAACAGAAAGTATCGTTCTATCGAACGGTGGCAGCCAGTGACGGACGCTCTATCGTGTGATAAGGCCGACCATGATTCGGGGTCTGCTCTCAGAGGAAGAGATGGAGACATCCGGGGAAAAATGTTTCAGTGACATGACCACGACCCTCAGTAATCAGGAAACCGATGCAAGGAGGAGGAATACCATGACGGTGGCAAACTAACATACGGCTTGCTGGAGAGCAGACACCGCAACATGTGGACGCTTGTGACTCCAAAATAACACAATCGCGTTGCCAACCCTTTATAGTTTTGTAGATTCGTTGTTAACAGCTAGAGACAAATGCAGGTCCTACTCTTAACAACACAGACTGGAAGCTCAGACGACCGTAATTACCGCCGGGTTCACCACACCACATACTCTACGGAGCAAAATGGTGTTTATAATCGACTTCAAAAAAAGGAGGAGGTGCTCAATTCGGTTGTTTTTATGTAGCTCAGAACTCCGTCATTTATGAACCAATTCATACATTCCTTTTTTGGCGTACCTATTGTTATCAAAACTCCAGTTGGCAGACGGGAACCATGAATAATTGAGGGAAATATTACGCACGCATTTAGTAATTTTTCCTACTATTACTCGTATACTTAAACCCGGATATCACAAATTCGGTGAAGTAGCACTGATGATGAAGATTCTGATATGATTCCGTTGAAATAGCAAAAGTAATGGAAGTGTCGACGGAGCTCTTCAATTATGATCGGCCCATGCAGTGATTTGGGTTTTATATTCAATTTATTCGTAAAGTATTTCACAATCAAGTAAGTAATTAAATAAAAATTAAAAAAAAATTAAACATTTGAATTAATTATAATTAAGATACCTTGGTAGTTGGTATAGATAATTATATGTGCTTCCAGAGGAACATAAATTTTATGAGGTCGTTCAATTCTTTATTACTGTTGTTAATTGTATTAATAGGCGGGTAATTAAATAGTAACTTATGACCTTTAATCTGTTGTTATTTATAATTAAAACTACCTATGTATATTAATCCACAATGATCTCACTATTTTACCGTATTAATCAATAAATAGCGCATTTTAGATAGTGGTGCCACAATAACATATACTCTATGCTATTTTAGTCTACTTCTTTATAATAGGAGTCCACACTATGTATTTTATTGCAATTATTATGACTACATTATAGTAAGTTATTGTTTACACTGATATCGTTAAATAATAATAATAATAAATACTCTTTATTGCACCACTACAAGAGAGAAACATCTTACAAAAAAAATTGCTTAATAAATAATGGTAACAACAGGCGGTCTTATCGCTTCAAAGCGATCTCTTCCAGACAACCTTTGTACAGCAGGAAACACAAACTAGAATTTTAAACAGGTAGTGCAGGATTTCATCAAGAAGAGCATACTAACACATCAATCTTTCAAATATTACTAAACAGGACACACCTAATAAATGAATAAATACGCAGACATATATACAACCATACATACATAAATACATACAATATACATACATACAATACATAAAAGGCAACTTAAGGGAGAGACAGGTAATATTGTTTCAACTGATTTTTGAAAATAGGAAGAGATTTCGTTAATTACACTTCCATATTTATCCACCTCCATATTAAAATTTAATCCACTACTTGAAATCTTTATTGGTTTGAATTGAGATTAAGGGATCGTCCTATACAACGCCAACCTTACTGACTCTGCTTCGTTATAATACTAGTATAGATATTATATTTTGTTTTTTCCCACATCGGCTCACTTACATATATTTACCGATGGCAGCTGTGACAAAGAGGTCGTTCGGAGGATTCAGATAGCTAGGGGGGCGATGAGCCGGCTAGATAAGATACGGAGGGATCGCGCTGTACAGAGACAAACAAAGATCAGACTTGTATTCCCCCTCCTGTTCTCCATCTTTCTATACGGCTCAGAGACATGGACTCATCATCATCATCGTCATATCAGCCGAGAGACTTCCCCTGCTGGACATAGGCCTCCCCCAGAGTTCCACAATGACCGGTCCTGCGCCACCCGCATCCAGCGGACCCAGCGGAATGAGGCTATCCGCAGCAGAAACAAGTAAGGCGGTCACACTGCGCCGCATCAACGGACGGAGGTGCGGAGCTGCATACAAATTTCGCCGGACGTAGGTGCGTTGCAGTGTGTCGTACCACACGTAATTTACATACAAACTGAGGTACTTGCATACAACGAGAAACGCACCTCCGTCCGGAGATGCGTCGCAGTGTGACATCCACCTTAACCGATATAGCGCTCCGACTCGCTAAACTTAAGTGGCAGTGGGCGGGGCACATTGCACGTAGAACTGATGGCCGTGGGGGCGGAAAGGTCGAGTGGCGGCCACGTCCCGGAAGGCGCAGCGTGGGTAGGACTGATGACCTGGTAAAGGTCGCGGGAGACATGGACTATTTGAGCCAAAATGAAAAGCCGCATCGTTGCTTTTGAGATGTGGTGTTGGCGTCGACTTCTACGGATACCTTGGAGTGCAATGCAAACCATCCATTCTCGAACAGCTATAGCGTAATATGTCAAGAGCGTATTCTCTCATACTTTGGACACCTCTAACGACGTTCTTCGGAAAGCCTGGAGAGGATTATTTGTGACGGGCAAAGTTAAGGGCCAAAGGTCTCGGAGCAGACCACCCGCTAGATGGAGCACAAATCACTGCACCCTTGAACTTCTGCACGAGGCCATACATAAAGCGGGTGATACGAGCCTATGGAAAAGTCTGGTCGATAAGAATAAGGATATGATGTCACGATCGTCAGGATTGAGAGAACGACTGCTGATGATGATGTATTTGCATATGTTTTATTTCTCTTCAACATCATCATCATATCAGCTGAAAGACGTCCACTGGACATAGGCCTCCCCCAAAGAGTGCCAAATTGACCGGTCCTGCAGCACCCGCATCCAACGGACTGCCCCGACCTTTATCAGTCCACCTTCAGGGCCTACACACGCCGCGCCTTCCGGCTCGAGAACCTTTCCGCCCCAACGGCCATCGGTTCTACGTGCTGTTTTTATTTCTCTTGAATTTATGTTATTATGTACAATATACATATTATATTTTTTGTTTCACTTTTCGTTTCGTTATATACACGTACCTACAGTGTAAATTTGTGTCTCGCGTTCCACCTATCTTCCTCTTAATTACTCAAAGGTTAGCTGGAAGAGATCCCTTACATGGGATAAGTTCGGCTTTATATTTTTATCTTGTGTGACACGTATTTGTTTTAACCTGGTATTGTGTACAATAAAGTACTTACATATACATATTTAACTACCTGACCGATGCAAATTCAAAACGAATAATTTTAAGGATATATAACGGATAACTTCTGTTTTTTATGCCGATTATCATTACTTTTGGATCACCCCTCGTATTATATGTTAAACTTTAACAAATGGTGCCCGCAACATACCTAGTTAATAGGTACTTTCGTATTCATTGACGACTACAGGCTTGACGATTTTAGTTTAAGCCAAACAGTGAATCCCTAACCGTAATATTCATAGCTAAATACTTGACTTAATCCAATACTAGTAGATACACAACAGCGATGACAAATTTATAAGTTACAAAAAAACTCAAACCTGTGATAACAACGGCATATTGTCTAATTAATGATCTTTTAAAATTGAACATGATCACAACACTAACATAATTCACTATAAACCAACAACACACGCGAGTCTTCAACAGCCACTGCAGAATCAACGAAGCGATTGTACAACACTGGCAAAACAAATTAGGCAACTTGCAACCTTATCACAAAGTGCTAAAGTCCTCTGTGACTGACATGAGCACCTGCCATTTAGCACCACCTACCACGATATCGTGTCATCCCGTGAAACCTGCACTGCATAAAAATGTCGCGGATCCATAGCGTGTTGGCTTCTCGTGGTAAGAGTGCCGATTGGTTTGTAGCCAGTAATGTATTTTGCTTTATAAGTAAGGACGAGTAAAGGGACTTTCACTGACGAGCACGGCATACCTGTTTTGGTTGCGAAATCGTGGCGGTATAGCCTGCGTTATATGTTTGATCGCTAGAACGGTTTGCAGATAAGTTAAATAAGGTTTTTTGTTAAGACGCTGTCAAAACCAAAATGCCCTTGAGGATTTTGGATAGCGCGCACACTGTCTATTTGTATCGGAGTGAGTAAACGAGAGCGAGTCAAGTGTTACTGCGCGGCCCGGTTTTTTGAAGTGAAAACTTCTTTAGCGGCGCTGAGCACTTTTTGGGATGGGGAAAAATTGTTAAATACGCGACAGATTTTTGTGACGTCAGATGTGAAGGAGGTCACAAACTTTTATATTTTGCTGCTAGCCGATTCGACTTCATTCAAAACTGAACGCTATTCGTATGAGTATAAAGCCGTTTTAAACAATTTTGCAATAGCATATTCTGCAAATAAATTTGTAATTTTGTCCAAGCGTCCTTCACCGTTTTGCTATTGAGCAAATTCGAATAAGGTCAGTGTGGACAAGTCCGTCAATAAGGCAAGCCCGTCTAAACGCCATAACTTGTATTTGTATACGCGCGCCACTTATAACTCTGTCAGTAAAGCAGTTTTTCGTCCTAGTTCTTTTTCTCTAACATAGATGTCGCTATGACGAAAACTATGGTAGCAACTCAACTGTCAACTTCATTCATGTTACTACATATTAAGTGAGTGCAACGTGGTCCAGAAAATAAATCGTAGAAAATTAAAAAAATCGCAGTATTTGTTAATGAGGTTAGTAATTTAGCAGTTTAAGAACCGCTTTTCCTGTCTAACGCTTTTAATGTAGCCAAACTGCTTTAATTTTGTAGCTTTAGGTTTCGAAATGTCTAACCTTAAATTTTATCTAGTCGGAAATTCCGTCTGAAATTATCAAGGGAAGCCCGTCATGTGCCGGTCATGCCTTAAACCAGATCTTGCCAACCTTTTGCGTTGAAATAACATTACAAATATTGTCACGATAAATGATCACAATATAAAACTTTTTTTAAATTACTTAAAACATATATACAGTATTGTTTTTTGTGTACTACGTATTTACGTACAGTACCGGCCAATAATATCACCTTCATGTTTCCGGATGATTTCCGGTCAGAGTATCGGAAAGGGGGCCTGGTTTTTGGACTTAGAATTTTTTTGATATTTTTTTTATTAAAAAAAATCGATCTCTTATACTTTACATTTAATTAATAAATAAGTATTTAAGATGAATACTTTCATAGTATATTTGGGATCTTATACGATTTTAAACACGCAATTGTAATTTTTATAAACTTTTTGCGTTTATCATGTTTTTTATTTTAGACGTGAAAAGGTTTAGGTACAATCACTTCTTCCACGGATATGCCGATCTTGCCTTTATAACAGAAAAATATATATATTTTGAAATTGCAACTCTATATCCCTGATCTCAAAACATAATTTGGAATGGCAAAAAATTACGATACCAACAATGTAATCTACATGCCTATTGACTTTCAAATAGCGCGGCAATGAGTATTAGACGGCCTTACCTTATACATCACGGGAAGATCGTCTACTCGCCGAGTTCTATAAAAACCTCTTTTTTTGCAAAAGTTTTGCTTATTTTGTTAATTTGTTGAAGCGACATTGTAAAATATAATGTTTATCATCCTATAAGTCTAAGCCGTTTATCCTGGAATAAATCATAACCTTGTAAATCCCGATCAAACTTAACTTTAAATAAAGTATCGGACTTGCCCACACTGACCTTAGTTCGAATTTGGACGTTATTCCTAAAGAGATAAAGCTTTGAAAAATATTAACCAACGGCAAATACAAATTGATATTTTGTTCGCCGCTGCCGTCCGCTGTTCTTGCAAATTGGAATAGTTCGAATTTTGACGTTTGACGTGGTGTAAGGTAGTGGTGATATCATCAGTTTATTTAGGTATTTTATGAAGATTTTGTGTAAGAACTTACCTACTTTGTTATAATAATTTGTCTTCTAAGTATTCACTAATAGAATAATACGCTTTATTTTTAAGAAATTGTTTTACTTGAATTATAAATTTGTTTTCTTCAAGTACTTTTTTTATCTGGTAGTTTATTAAGTATATATTTTTATGGACATTATTAAACGGCCGTGTGAATGTAGTTTCAATTGGGATGGTGGTGCTATTAATCTGGTTTTATTTCTTAATGCATATGGTCTTCTCTTTTGGTATAAAATTCTGAGTTTTTGCGGACAAATTTACATAATCTAAGATGTATAAGGATGGTAGAGTGAGTATTCTGTGTTTGATAAGGTGCGGCTTACAACTGTATATTTGTTTTAGCTTTACTAGTATTCTGATAAGTTTTTTTCTGCAGGGTGATGATGGTGGGAGCATCGGTGCTATTTCCCCAGAGGATAATCCCATAGCTGAGCCAGGCATAACCGTACGCGTAATATGTTGCTAGCGCTGTCTCAAAGTCGGCGATTTTCTTTATTTCCCGTAGCGCGTACGCAAATCTGGAAAGTTTTGTTTTAGTTATTTAAAAATAAAGTCTAGGTATAGTAGGTAAAATAAACTCTAGTTGTAGCAGGTAAGGTATCACTAGTACATGACTAAATAGTGTGTCTTCCATACGAACCTAAATGTTAAGGGCCAAAAGTAGTCCAATGAACACAATTTTATATCTTTGCATAAAAATAGGTAAAGCACTTTTTCCCATAAAATTAATTTGGCATGTATCTGTAACAAGTTTTATATCACTAACATTTGATTTTACGTGACGTTATTAGAAGTCTCGTCGACTTATGTTTAACTATAATCACATACTTTTTTCTATGGAGCTCCCAACCCAACAAGTTAGGTACTTAATTATTATACAATAATTCTTCAACTGTTATGATTTCACCAATCACGTGGCGCCTTTACTGCACGGCTAGCACGCGACGGCGCGCGAGCTCTCTCGATTTTTCTCGCACTATCCGTCTCTCTCTTGTTAGAACACTTAGAACAAGAGGTATAGTGCGAGAAAAATCGAGAGTATGTCGCGGCCGTCTCATGCTAGACGTGCTGTACAGACGCCATTATGTATATATTAAGTACTTGTGTAAAAACTTTGACACGAAACTGGGTCCTGTAACACAGGGTTTCCTAGCTCAGGACACAGGGTCGTGATAAGCATGCAGGTTCTCAATTCGGTTGTATTTTTTTTTTTTTTTTTTTTTATGTTTGTTACCTCAGAACTCCGTCATTGATGACCCGATTCGAAATTTTTTTTTGTTTGTAAATATATGCATCCAGGTGGGTCCCATCATCCAGGTGGGTCCCATTTTTTTTAAATTTAGTTGTATGATGGGATCCATGAGGAATTGAGAGAACTCCTCAATTATATGAGGCACGCGTGTAGTGATTTTGGTATTTTCTATTATATCTCGTGTATTTACATCCGGAAATCATAAATTTGGTGGAGTGGAACTGATGATGACGACCACAGATGACTTATGGAATTCCTCAATTATGTACTTAAGGTACAAAAGCACGTCACAGATTCTGATAAGATTCCGTTGAAATAGCAGCTAATGAAGTACCAAAGGTGATCCTTGTGAAATCGACGTAAGTCCTCTAATATTATCGGGCCACATACAGCGATTGGGTTTTTTTCTCTAATAATCAACGCATTTGCTCTCGGAAATCAGTTCATGTGGTAAATTGGAAAATAAATGTGGAAATGTTCTTGTGGCTTGGCGGAGTACTAAATTGAAGTCGGTTAAAACTTTGTTTTTAAAGTAAATTATTCATTTTCATTATTATCAAACCGCGATTAGAATAACACTTGCACACATATGCCGTTTTCGAATTAATACATGAAATGACATTGTCAATGGTAGAGTGTGCAGATAAATGAAAATAATTATTTCAGTACGAAGATGATCTAAAGCTTAGGAAAATAACATAAATTATATTACCTATTTAAAGTGTGTTTATTTAATATAAAAGGAAAGTTTACATGTCAATGAAAATACACTCAGTCAAATAACCCGCCCCGTGTTATTCCTGGCGCAAATGTCCCCATAAGACACGCCGCATTGCCGCGTGTCTATTTAAATAAAATACAAATAATGTAATATTATTCCCTCATAACATAACATCGTCGTCTTCAGAGCTGTCTGTATCATCACCTGGTACAAAGAAAGTAAACTAGATAATTAGTGTGCTAAATAGTGTTAAATACACATATTTATTTATTTATTTATTTATTTAAACTTTATTGCACAAATATAAAAATAGAAGTACAATTGGCGGACTTAATGCCTTAAGGCATTCTCTACCATTCAACCATTGGGCTAAACAGAAACTTTAGTGGTGCAGGATCCTAAGTACAGAGACTCGAATGGAAACACAAATCAATTAATTTAATTAATACACATACATATATAATGCATACAATATAAACTTACTTATACTTACATAAATACATACAATTAAATGTACCCGAACAAAGATATCATGAGGATCATCAATGTTTAATGGTCATATTCACATTTGACAGCATATAAATAGTTTACTGCAGTACCTATCTATGTTAATAGTAGGTACTTCAGTACGAGGAATTTCCAAGCTTTCTCTAGCTTTTGTGCTAACGGTACTTTCGAAGTGTATTCTAATCGCGGTTTCATTGAACTGCGAGTGACATATTTGACAGGCCGCTGTCAAGATAGCGCCTATTCGTCAAGATAACATCGTCTACTTATTAGTGGTCAAATGAAGGTGGGTATAGTTCGTCCGAAACTACTACTACTTACTTTTAGATACTATTTCAAAACAACGTAAGTATAAAATTACCTTTCTAACCGTGGTGGGTGTCGTAAGAGTCGACTAAGGGAACAGGGTAGAAGTGTGTTGTGGGCGATGGGCTAGCAACCTGTCACTGCGATATCACATTTTGTCGATCTTTTACACCCACATTTATGCTAAAAGTAGTACCTACTGCGTGTCTAGCAAAACTTGCTGACAAGTCGCTTTACGCGGGACTGAGCGTCTCCTGTCTCACTCGCACCGTTCAAAATAGAAAGACGAGGGTAGATCTTTCTCGACTCGCGTCGCGGCGCGGTGTCAGTTGTGCTAGCCCCCCTGGAACACAGGTTTCATGTGCTTGCCTACCCCTTTTAGGGAAAAAGGCGTGAATGTATGTATGTATAAAATTACCTCGTATAGTCAGAGCAAAAAGTCGTTCTTTGCTGGCGTTTGTTTTCAATTTACACCTACATTTTCGGATAGAGTAGGTATACGAGTAGGTATGGGTAAGTTACACGTTTCTTAGAACGATAAAGACACAAAAAGTGTACTTAGTTGCGTCATCTGCGTTTCGAAGTCAACCTATAATTTAACCAGTTTATCCAAAGGTACAGTCAAGTGCGTCTAGTAAAACTAGTGCCTATGCCAAATCTTGGGATTAAGTGTCAAAGCGGACGGTTTCTTTAGGGCACAACCGGGAATAACGCTAGGAGGATGGACAGTCAAGGGCGTCTCTGGTCCCATTCAGCGCCATTCAACGACACACATGCGTCAGACCGCTACAGGCGCTTTTCGCTACATATGGAGTTTAAGCTGCTACGGACTACGGCGTAGCACTACGAGCGTAGCGTGCCGGTGAATGAGTTAAGTTAATGTTAAACCGTCTCGCACTTTACTAACCTACTTTAATAGAACCTGTCTATATAAACTTTCGCCCCACATTTCCCTATTGTAGGGGATGATTTTTGGGTTGAAAACTATCCTTTAACTTCCTCAACATAATAGCATGTAAAGGCCAGTCCAGACAGCACAATTTTCGCTCTTCTGATTTGTTTTCTTTTTCTACTAGCTTTTATTTAGTTTCACCCCGGTGTCTATAAAGTCGGGAGTCTGAAAGTCTTTTATTCAAAATCGGGCAGCAATCTTTTTCCATGAATTTTCGGAATTCAAGATGATTAAGTCTGTTCCACAGAATGTTGCAGGTAACCAGGAACAAACAGAGTTCAATAATATAATAATAATAATAAATAGTTTTTATTGCACCACAAACTGAGAGAAACATCTTACAAAAATTTGCTTAATAAATAATGGTAACAACAGGCGGTCTTATCGCTTTAAAGCGATCTCTTCCAGACAACCTTTGTATAGCAGGAAACATTTAAACTAGAATTTTAAACAGTTAGTGCAGGAATTTTTGTTGTTGTTAATGGGTACCGCCCGTTCTTAAAACTGACGGTGCCCACTCTCTGAATGATAAATATCGTAATATAAACCAGTGGTAAACGGTGTGGGCCACACATACTGTAAACATTTTCTTTAAAACTTATTTTAAGTATTCATTGTAGTGGCTGTTTGTTTACCCAAATAAACTAAAAAAAAAAAAAAAAAAAAAATTATCAAGAAGAGCATACTAACACCATCAATCTTTCAAATATTACTAAACAGGACACTTTTAAATACATACTTAATAAATGAATAAATATGCAGACATATATACAACTATACATACGTACATACATACAATATACATATATACAATGCATAAAAGGCAACTTAAAGGAAAAAAATTAAAATAGGAAAAGATTTTGCCACCATATAAGCAACGGCAAAGCATTCCACAACCGAACAGCCCGAAAGGTAAATGAGCTATTATAAAAATTGGAAGATAAAGGTGGTGGCGCGGCAAGATGGTTTTGGGCAGATCTGATGGAAGTGAGACTATTAAAACGCTTTTGAGATATGGAGGAGTAGAGGTAACAAAAAGTATACTGTAGAGTAACGCAAGAATGTGAGAATCACGACGGAGACGAATTGGAAGCCACGTGAGCTGAGAACGAAAGGAGGAAACGTGGTCATACTTGCGCAAACCAAATATGAACCTGAGACAAATTTTGAAGGCACTCAAGTTTGTTAAGCTGGTCCTCAGTAAGGTCCAGATAGCAAACATCAGCATAATCTAGAATGGGAAGAAGGGGAGATTGAGCTAGCGCTATTTTAGTGGCGAGTGGCAAAAAGTTACAAACATCCTCCTGGTGACCTCGCTCACCTGAGGTACCCAATATAATGTGCGATTAATTATGATACCAAGGTCCCTTACCTGTTGCGAATAAGGAATTTGAACACCATTGAACATTACGGCTGGTTAGTTAATAAAATCAACCCTAGGAATGAGCTTCGGACTGCCTACGATTATGACCTGGGCTTTAGCAGGGTTTACCTTAAGCCCAGAACGTTCACTCCAGGTAGAAATACTCTCCAAGTCCATATTCATGGAGTGGATAACCTGAGGTAAATCAGTAATAGCTCAGTGAGTTTAAATTTGAAGATCGTAGGCATAAGGGTGATATGATGAAACGATGTTACTAGTAATGGAATTAATGAAAATTTTAAAAAGAAGAGGAGACAGCACGCCAGCTTGCGGGACGCCGGCAAGCGTGTTGCAGCATGACGATTGGGAAGAATCTACCTTTATGCGCTGCCGACAACCATGTCAATAACTATGAAACCAATCAATCACCACAGGAGATGTTAAGAGGACATAATAAACTAAGCATAATATCTTGGTCTTACTGCTTTGTCCTACTGATAGGACCACATGAACTTGTTTTTCCTGCTAGTCCGATTAATCGGACTACACGTTTTTTGTTTTCACAATTATAATTCCACTTGGTCCTACTGATCGGAGTGATCGGACGACATGAAGTCAAGAGTGAGTCAGAGGGTTTAGTGGGTATTCCCTTCCCTTACAGAAGGTTGAGTCCCTCGTACCCCCCACAATGGACCATCCCCCGCGGGATGCGTAAGCGCATTCCCTCTGCGTGACAAAAAAAGAATGCTTAGTAAAAATAGTAATGTTTTATAGATAGTGAAAAATAAAGAGTCTCTGAAAAAAATCCATACGGACGGAGGAAACTTTGGGAAAAAATGTCTGTAGGTAATTTTAAGAATTTCGCCCGCGTAGCTACATAGCTACTTTTGTTCTGACTGTACATCTATGGTTTGCGCTTTACTCGTGCCACCTAACTCATGTTGTATTTCTGAAAAACTCTTCCCCTTAGTCTCTGGTAAAAAAAGCGCTATAAACCCAGCCAGGACGACGCATAACACAGCAGATATCCAAAACGTAAGCGCCGGCCCGACGGCGTTGATGAGTGACGAGAAATATCGCATCATCAGGAACGAGGGGATGGTTCCGATGAGTAGGGGTAGTGTGGTGCCGATACCGCGAGAGCGGTCGTCGTAGATTTCTGCTATGACGACCCATATCAGCGAGCCAATACCTGAAAAGAAAAGAAGTTAAAGTTTTTTCACTTTCAAAAACAAATTTGACCTATCAAAGCGCTTCGCCGTATTGAATCCACCAATCACAACTCTTTGGCTGCCAATACACGGTGATTAAATACTGATGATCCTGGTTTGTTAGTATTTGCAGCAAGACTCAGTATGGAAGCAGTATTGAATGGTCCTTTTAACGCTAAGTGTTTATCGTGTCAGTATTAAAGGGTAGCCAGACGGTAGTTCTGCTTCTTCCATATCCCCATCTCGCTCTATCTTATAGCTGCGTACCGGTCGTACCATTCACCAAGCAGAATCGTGTGGTGTGCCTTTAGTCACTTACGGATTATTTCTTATCTGTGGGCGGATCTCAAAATCATCCGGATATTCTGCAATATATTGACAATCCTGTGTGTGCAGGACGGTCTACATAACGAAATAAACTGTTAGCCGCGTACATGACCTAAGATACCTAGAATAGCCTAATTGTTACAATTATTATTCCCGCCTTTATTATAGTTTTTTACGTAGAACCTAAGGAAATAAATATTTATCGAATTCGCCTCATTATTACACCCAAATAGGGAACATAGAATAGAATCCAATGAGTTTCCAACAAGAATAAACACTAGGTCTCATTAGAATAAGCTCAAATAATAGGAAACTTATTGGATCCTACTCGCCTGCCGTCCTAAGCCACACTGAGGGCGAAAGCGGGGAACGGCCTGAGGGGGACGAGGCGCGTAAATAGAAAGCGTCCCAGCGCCCGCGCACAGATTTGCTGGTTGCCCCTCTGGCCAATTACGCACAAGCCATTTCCAAGCTAAAGGGTCCTGCGAAGGCCCGGCTTGCAGTTAACCATTCATAAAAAAAAAAAAAAAAAAAAGCCCGCGCACAGAAAGGGCAAAGACGGCGGGCGTGCAGGAGTGAATGTTTTGTAGGTTTTAAGATAATAGATAACTATGTAAATAGATTAAGCCGAATATGTAATTAGTATAAGATTTATTGCCAAATAAAAGATAGCGGGGTGAGGTAGGGTCGGAGGGGTAGGGGGTTCGAGCCAAATAGTATAAATTGGGTCCGTCCTATTATAGCCACAGTCAGGTTCAAAAAAAAAAAAAACCATAGATTCATTCTACGCCGACGACTCGAACCGACCACAGCTCCAGCCCTGCCAAGCCTCAAGAGTTCCTGAAAGCTGAGTTTCACTGCAATCTCCACCTCACTACCAGCATAGGTGTACTGTCCCGTACCCGTGATACACGTCAATATGCATGTGATCCAGATTGTGATATCGGTGGATCATCAGTATTAAATAACCGTATAGCCTTTAAACAAAAACATTTGTATTTGCTTTCAACTAACCAGAATACAGCTAGATATGAAAATCAACCAATCAGGAAACAAAATTCATTTTATACATTAGTTGCTTTTCAACCCTAATTCACAATGATGAAAGAAATAAACGCCTCTGACCGTCTATAACCCCGTCCAAACTTTCAAGCGTGGTTGAATGTATACATGCCATAAGCTATGAGATTGAGCGGGATAGACTACTGTCTATCTTTTCATTTTAAACTAATTAACACAAAAGTTATGGCCAGAAAACCAGTTTTTTGGCCTAAAATTGTTCAACTTTGATGCCAAATATCTCGAAAACAATGAACTTTGAAGTAAATATGGGATACTATATTGCTTAAAGCTGTTGATGTTAATATAAATAAGCTACAAAAAACATTAGAAAACTAAGGGATTCACATCGAAGGTCATTGGCGTATGGGAGCGCGCGCGCCGTCTAGTGCTAACCGTGCTGGTCAAACGTTACTTTGATACATTTAGCGTTATTTAAATAACTTCGATGATTATAAAATACCTAGCTAGCACACCTATGAATATTGGCAAACCACCACCGGTTGGGAAAAAAAACCTCTGCCGGCTCTGCCACGAGAAGATAAAGATCCCGGCGAGGTATATTTTTTGTTTAAATAGTTCCTATACAATATTAACTACGGTATTATAAAATTACATAGCGACAGTAAAAAGCCTATTTATTTTTGCGATTGCCCGTGCAACTTCACATATCATAGAAAAATAATTAAATCCTACCAATATTATTAAACAAGAAAGTTTAGATGTTTAGAAGTAAAGTACTCTTTAACCCCAGAAATCATTCCCCAAGGGGAAGAAATTGGGGTGGAAGTTGATATGGGAATAAGGCGGATTGCTCCAACTTACGGACCGCTCAATGTTAAATATGGTGCCGGCAGCTGTCATCCCATAGAAACATGTCAAACTTTCTATATACTTAATCAGGTTTTAACGAACACCGCTTACGGTTATAGACGACTAGCTTCCGCCCGCGACTTCGTCTGCGAGGACCCGGGATAAAAACTATCCTATATTTCAATCCAGGCTACAAACTATCTTCGTGAAAAATTTCATCCAAATCGGTTAAGTCGTTTAAGCGTGATTGAGTAACAAACATCCAAACATCTAAACTTTCGCATTTATAATATTTGTAGGATTTGTTGCAACCCGCCCCTAGAAGTTTACGCGATCGAAGTCGCAGGCAAAAGCTAGTGAAGCTAACAAGTTTGTTGATCAAGAAAACTAATTTAAAATACTTACCTGAACTATAGCAGAATACCGCAATGATTAGGGCTAAGAGAGGAAGAAAGTTCAAGAACCCGGAAACCACAGTTCCTCCTCCAGATAGCTTGAAAAATGTCCCCAGTCCAACCTAAAAAAAGTACACATAAGCCAGAGCACATCTACATGCAATCGGCAATTTAGATAAAACGAGGCTATCTAGAATGCATTGCGTCAGCTGGCAACACTGTGGCGAGAGGTCTTTTTTGACAGCAGCCTACAATACAGCCAGCAAAATAAAACGATGATGATGAATTTTGCACGGTTAGTACGAACGTACGGCGCGCGAGCTCTCTCGAGCTCTCCTGCACTATCCGTCTCTTTCTATGTTGTCTTGTCATAAGAGAGAGACGGCTAGTGCGAGAGAGCCCACGCGCCTTCTTGCGCTTACCGTGCTGACAACTAGCCCTCTCGCCACAGTGTTGCCAGCTTATTAAAGCTAAGTAAAAGATTCAAAGACTGATCAAGAGTTTTTGTTTCTGATTTTGACCTTAACTTACCATGCCGATTGTCATTCCAACTAACGTCAAAACCAAAATCGGTTTCCTCCCAAACCTATCGGTGATCAGAAGAGTCGAGAAGCTGGCAGCAAGCTGAATACCACCAATAATGGCCGATGCCGCTTCGGACCTTATATTCGTTTGCGTAGCAATCAAAATCGTCTGCAGATACATCATGACACAGTTGTATCCGAGCAAAAAGATTAGGCACCAAATGGGCACAGCAATTCCGAAACTCTTCAGGAACGTTCTATTGCGGAAAATGACTACAAAACTGACTTTCTCTTCGTTTTTGTTCGTCGCGTATTCCTTTAAATCCTCGTTTGCTTCGGGCTCGGAACATCGTAGAAAGACGAGGACTTTCTTGGATTCTTCGTGTTTACCTGTGATTGGAAACACTATGAAATATATTTATCCACTAGCTTCTGCCCGCGACTTCGTCCGCGTGGAACTCTTTTATATCGTAGCTCCTTAAATACAAACTTGCGCCACCTATCTCGCCCCCTTAGAAGATGATTCCCGGAATAAACACTATATTATTATGTATACCAAGATTCATTTTAACCCGTTTTTGCATGATTGAGGTCCAAACTTTAGCATCATAGCTTAGCGGCGGCTGCGAGTCGGAAACGTCAAACGATAACGCAGGTTAAGCAAAGATGGCAGCGGTCAGTCTTTGGTTGGATGACCGCCTGATGTTTGAGTGGGTGGTTAATATTTAATAAAAATGAGCGCTTCCGTGCTTTGGAAGGCACGCTAAGCAGTTGATCCCGGCTGCTGTCTATGACAGTAGTCGTTAAGCCGAGTTAGGCCTCCGGGCGGCTTAAGAACTCCTAACAGTCGAGTTGCCCACTCACTTGACAAAGGGGGGACATGTTACTCGCGTCCGGAGGAGCTATCTACCACAACCCTGCAGAGTGCACGTGTCCCCTGGGTGGTACTAAAGAGTGATAAACCTTAAAGGCCAATAATAATGTATGCCATACGATTAAACAGTTTATGAATTAGGTTTAGTCACGATTTTCGCTACATTGTTAGAATTGTGCTGAAGTTTACCAACAAAGTGAAAATTTAATTGATAAAATAAGTATAAAGTCAAGGATAATCCTACTAATATTATAAATGCGAAAGTTTAGATGTTTAGATATTCGGATGTTTGTTACTCAATGACGCTTAAACGGCTCGGCCGATTTAGAGGAAATTTTACACGAAGATAGTGTATAGCCTGGATTAAAATATAAGATAGCTTTATCCCGTGTCCACGCAAACGAAGTCGCGGGCGGAAGCTATTATTAAATAAGGGATAAAACTGGCCGAGATGCAGTCGGACTTTTGCAGCGATGGAGCGCGCCGGGTGCCTTGGAACGTGTTAAAAGTCTTAAAACTAACGCAATTTCAGATCTTTGTCACAACGGATATTAACAATAATATATTCATGATTATGAGTCGCAAATTAAATGAAAAAGAAACATTATTAATGCTTGATGTATATAATGATAGCACCATCTAGCGAGCATGATTTTGATACAATTTCAGTTTGATAGAGGTCGTTAATTTTCAAGTCTTTAGCTCAAGGGGTTCCCATACAAACTTCGACCCCATTTTTTAACCCTGTTGCATCCTTATCTTTATAATTTTTATAGCCTATTTCGTGGCCGAAGATCCATTGAACGTTTTAGTGAAAGTTGCATATTAATCCATTCGATAGTTTTCCAATGATACCCGGAGAAAAACAGACAAACAGAAAACATTACACTCCTTTTCGTTGGCCTGTCGTAAGATGGCGCTCTTGCGTAAAGTAAAGACGATTTTATCCAAATACTCTCAAATTTGGCCTGTGGGTGACCGAACTCCATCAAACTTTTTTATACGTTTAATATGGTTTGTTGGAGTTCAGACGCCGACAAAAATCTGGAGGATGACCTTCTAAATGCGTGAAAATTGGTGAAGTTCTGCATCGCGCTATTGAAGTTTTTAATGTATGTTGTATAAATACAATTTCCTTCAAGCTCTACTTATTATGTCTCACTGACAACCTCAGTTGTTAAGTTAGTTTAAGTCCCTAGAATTCCTAAGAACGGCTATACTAGAAAAACTAAATCTTTTTTTAATTTTTTGGGGTCCTTTAAACAGTTTAAACTAGTTTCGAAAATTACATATTGCGTACAATGCCTTTTTTCATTCTTATAACAAAAAGATAAGGTTACCTTTAGAATATAAGAAGGTCGGGCTGTCAGGCAAAAACACAGTGGGTATAGTGGTCAAAAAAACGGTCAATGCGAACATCAGGTTCAAATTAAAGTAGGAGATGAATGGCCCAACACTCAGCGTGATCAATGCTCCGATGGAGCAGAAAACCTGTAGCATGACGCCCAGAGCACCGCGGACTTCTTTCTGAAAGACAAAAAAATAGTTTAGCTATTTATTTACCAGAAGACGCAACGTGGGTAGACCACTCGCAAGGTGGACTGATAGTCCGCTGGATGAGGGTGGCGTAGGACCGATCAGTTTGCCACTCTTTGGGGGAGGCCTATGTCCAGCGGTGGACGTCTTTCGGCTGATACGATGATGATGTAGACACGTGCAACTCCAGCACGGTTAGCACAACACCGCGCACGAGCTGTCTCGCGGGGAGTAAGTCTCTTTAGAACATTTAGATATTATGCATAGTCTATCTCCACGAGACAACTCCGCTGACTTGCGCTAACCATATCGTGAAGTCAGAAGGGGATCCTTTATTGATTTGAACATTCGTTGTGTTTACAGCTGGAGACAAATGAAGCCTCAAGCTGGGAACCAAAGCCTTGTGTTTCTGCCTTGTATCTGTGAAATATGTTTCATTGACGTAAATAGTAATTGAAACAATATTAATATTCGAAATTAGAATACAAGGACCAAATATTATGTGAAACATTTTCTGCGAAACAAAATTCTATGAAATTTCTGTCTGCGAAAGAAGGGACTACCGTTAAGCCCCTTTTAGCCCCTGCACTTGGTTTGTCGCAAGATACATAAATATAAAGCTTGTATCAAACTCACACAAGCTATTTCTGAAGCGTAAACTGGTACAACCCCAGCAACGAGCCCCTGGGTGACTCCGTCGACAGCTCGGCTGAGCATGAGCATCCAAGCGTCACACGCGAATAGGGTCAGAAGCGCTCCAACCATTTTGACGACGCTTGCAAGGATGAGGCAGTACTTCCGACCTACCATGTCTATCAGAATAGACGCCATTGCGGCACCTGAAACCCCAACATGAATCTATTAAATTAGAAAACATATAGTTGACTACTTAACGCGGCCGACTTTTTTATTAAACTTTCATTGGAATTGGAATATTCTGCCTTGCACAGTAAAGCTAGCGTGCTAACTTGATTCCCAGCTCAAATAATTTCAAGTATATCTACAGCTACACATGCTATGACGGCTGTCGGACGGCTGACGGATGTCTTGGTCTTGTCTTGGTCTTGCGTCAACCGAGCCGGGGACTCAACAGTTGTCTTTGGTATCCCAAGCAAACATCCAACATATGTGTCAAGTCAACTCACCAACTCCAACGCCAAGAAAAGGGATGGAAACAATCCAGGATACTTCCTCCTGCTCCAAAGGTCGAGAGAGTATGGCTTCTGAAGCGTTTGCCAGCTTCACCATTGCAGGCGAAGGCCAGTTGAGGCCAAGACCGAAGCTGAGGCAGTTCAGGTTTACTAGAATAAAAAAGAAACAATCACACACAAAATTGAACGAGCCCCATAGTGACCTCAATAAGGCTTGTGTTATGGGTACTATAGGCAAACCGTTAACCTCCGGGAACTGAGTGAAGCGATCTACCTATAGACACTATATCCATATATTTAATAGATATAAATACTTAAAAACATAATATACGACAAATTATCATCACTCATCAGGCCCCGTAGCATGGATGGCGTTATCACGCGATAAGTGACAGGATAGAGCTTCCGTCCCTGGCTGACACCGTTCGATAGAACGAGACGACGCGCCTATCCTGTCACTTATCGCGTGATAACGCCATCCATGCTACGGGGCCAGGCCTCATCACACATATATTTGGCCTTACCTGGAGTCGAACTCAGGACCTTCAGCTGCGTAGGCAGCGTCACTACCCAGTACCCACTAGGATAACTGGTCGTCATCACGGTCGGATTGGTCAAGAAGTGCATAAAACTAGATTTAATTAGAGACAATTCATCGATCCAAGCCGAGCGAAGGAAAAAATGCA
This sequence comes from Epinotia ramella, assembly GCA_947578815.1. NCBI lineage: Eukaryota > Metazoa > Arthropoda > Insecta > Lepidoptera > Tortricidae > Epinotia > Epinotia ramella. The sequence continues at coordinate 5,031,987 of OX388221.1, forward strand.
TCTTATACACGAGTCTGCTTTTCACTCCGATTTCGAGTACACAAATTCAATTAACATTTAAAAGATTTAGTGTATTTTTCACTAGCAGATCATGTGAGACACAAATGTTTCATGTTGGATGTTAACAGCATCCTCCACCAGTTCCAGTCCAGTCCTTGGAGTAATTAAGTTCGAAACAACACAACACTTTTTCAGGCTTAAATGAGGTAAGATAAAGTTAAAAGATAAGATAAAAAAGTCTTAATTCCACACAAAACATTAAGGATATAAGAAAGAATTAAAGAAAAATACACATGTGGTGCATGACACTAGCTTTTACGCGGGGTCCCCACACTAGACTCGTCCTGTAGGAGGAGAGACCATTTATTATGTCATGCAGCATTGTTAAAATAAAAATTATAAAATAGAAACAATGTTATGAACAATATCGATTATTTAGTAAATGGAACCAAATTAAACTAAACAGATGAAGAAACTTCTTTACAAACTAACACCTAACTAAAACTTACTAGCTAACCTTAAAACCTACTAGCTTTAAGGCGCCGTAGGTTCAGCGAAGTTAAGCGAACAGAGTTTTTGAAACAATATAATGCGTCTGTTTATAATAATATGATTTCAAAAAAATACGAATCTTGAGGCTTTTCTGCAGAGAAATCAGTGCTTCGAAACATGATTAAGCAAATTTCGGTCGATAGAAAAAAATCACGAACATAGGACTAAAACACACAAATATACACTTAAAATATTCGTAACAATTTATGCACAAAAGCTATAAATATTAAAATTGCTTCTAAAAATCATGCTTGAGGGAAATCAGTGTTTACATTTTTATTTATTTAAACGACCAAAAAATTAAAATTAAAAAACATGATATCCGCGCTTCTGAGTACGCAATTCCATCTCGCTTACGCTTATGCTCAGTGAGAGGGAGAGAAGACCATGAACCTACGGCGCCTTAAAAGCAAAGCCTCAGTCTCATAGAAATTCAGCGAAGTAAGCCAGTAATAGTTTTAGCCTCACCAACTGAGCTATATAACTACAAGATAATAACTAGCATTAACTAAATTAAATTAAAACTAAGTTAAATCTAAAGGCATTGCCGAGGATGCTGGCGGCATTTTCTCGCTGGATTGCAATGCTGATGCGTTGCGCGAGAAACCCACCAGCTATTCGGTCAATATAAATAGTTGTTGTGTCCTCACAGCATTGTTGTATAATGTAAAACTAAGAATATCACCAACACGTCTGCCGAAAGTAGTGTTTACTCTGGGGGGCTACCGCGAAACGAAAACGAACTTGGTTCGTGTATCTCCGTCTTTATCGCTCGAACTAGCAAGTGTGACAGAGAGAGAGATACTCGAACGAAGTTCGTTTTCAGTTCGCGGTAACCCCTCTGGGTATGGGCAGCGAACTGTGGGACACGCGCTTCTCCATAAAGGCTGTTTGTTGGGTATACAGTTTTTGTGAAATAAACTATTTTTATTTGTATTTTGTAATTGGTGAGACTTTACTTACTTGCAAAAACCACCGCATACTGTCGAACAAGAGCACCATTAAACACGTTACGCATTTGAACATTAATTAATTAAAATACAAATTCACGAAAAAAATAAATGACATATAAAACCAGACAGCAGACGTCGTTGCGTCAGCTGGATTAAAAATTAAATGTTTTTATCGATAAATAATAATGTCGGCGTCTTAGTTAATTTGCATATAAAATGGATTCTCCACACAATCCTCTGACTATTAACCGTAACCGTAGCTTAAAAAATTTCAAGGCGCCTTTGTGACGCATTGGAATAATATTATCCGAGTTACGAAAACAATATTCCTTTGTTATTGAAGGGCTCGCGGTATCCGTGTAAAACGCCGAACCGTGTACACGTATCCTTAAGCCCGGCGGTACTAAGAACCCGAATTACACGAACGTATTCAAATCTTTATAAATAACGAAATTTTTGTTATTTATAAAGATTTTGTTAATTGTTGGTCATTACTTTCGCAACCAGACCTAAAACTTGAATGTACCCCAGATACCCAAGAAATATATAAGCGCCCACTAGGCGAGTTCTTTGGTCCACATAATGTGCAACGCAATACTTCACGCCGAGCGCCTACTGCTACCGGCGACCCACGAGGTCATTTTTATGATCAAACATTATTATATTATTACTTTTTAATGTTGTTCACGCACAAACTTTGTAAATACTTACGGTATAATTATATCACGTAATACTTATTCAAGTAAAAGCCGCAGGCGGTTTTATCGGCGATAAGCCGGGTTCTTATACCTGAATCACTCGTGGTGTTAACCGTTGCAGTCTCATTTTAACACCCAAAAGGATAGAACAATAAGATTAGAGTCGTATTGTTCTATCATTCCAGGTAGCCGACTGTAGGCTTGAGGGCAGTTTGATGAACCGTGGTATTTTTTAGCTAATTGGAATTAGTGCATTGGGTTGGGGTGCGATTGGATTCTTGTTGTTACTTGGAACTCTGACTGACCTGTGCAGTGTGCGTGAATTACTGGACACTGAACTGATTTAAAAGATGGATTTATTTAATGCGGAAGAATTTAGGATGAATTTGTGGTATGAAATTATGATTGGAAATATCTACCATAAGGCAGTAAAATACTAATGTTTTGTCTCTTGTGGTACCTACCTAATATATTCTCAATTCGGTTTTGCGATTAATGATATTCTAAACTTTTATCGATAGGTAATAGTGAGTGAAAGTAATAAAATCTGGCACCGTATTTGGTAAAAATATTCCCCTAACATTAAATAACAAAAATATTTTATGTTGGCGTCAACCCTGTGCGTCGTGGTGATGTGCGCCCGCTATGCGGGCTCTTTGGCATAGACTGAAGCCATCTATAGTTACACATAGCGCATCCCGCCTAGCGGGCTGTCCGGCATCTGAGCAAAGTTACGGAGCGCCCACTAGGCGGGTTCTTGGTTGCGAAAGTGTTAAGTTGTCGTGACCGGCGTCTAGCGCGCGCTCCGCGGCCACGACAACGTGTCGTGAGTGGCGCTGAATGGGTTAACGGTAAAATTACAGTGGCTATTGTAATTTGCTAAATAACTGCCACACAGGTTTCAAACATACGTCGTACATGGTTGATATCCATATCCATATACTAATATTATAAATGCGAAAGTGTATGTGTTTGTTTGTCCGTCTTTCACGGCAAAACGGAGTGACAAATTGACGTGATTTTTTAAGTGGAGATAGTTGAAGGGAGGGAGAGTAACATAGGATAGTTTTTATCCCCGTAATCATCCCCTAAGGGGGTGAAATGGGGGGTAAAAGTTTGTATGGAGCTGCGATATAAACGAGTTCCACGCGGACGGAGTCGCGGGCAGAATCTAGTAGTTCAATAAATTTTAATTTGCCGTAACTAGATGTACACTAAATTACCATTGAGTATTGTAAGTGTCTTGCATTTTTTTTTGATCAACTCGAAAGTCTAGAAAAGTATTGACAATATATTGATATTGTATAAACAAGTCTTTGAATTCCAAGAAATATTAAGTTCCATGCATTTGCGCTAAAGTCGAAATTCCAACAAAAAATGGAAGCGATTACTAAAGTCCTAATTCTCCCTTGTTTTTTTTTGTTCGTGCTTGCCAGCGAAAAGGGTTTTATTTTATTAGATTACCTGCTACTAGAGCAAGTAAGATAATAATTGAAAATCTACCGACATTATGATGTTAGGTTAAGCAAAGACACGTTAACTTAATATTATATTAAAAATATTGTATTTTCGAGTTGATTTTTTAAATGTATAACCTAGTATCATAAACAATTTTTACTCATTTAAAAACTGTGTTGATTTTTATTTTATTCACCCGATTGCCTTTATTTCCTTTTTTTGTGTATATATTCCATTATATTTTATTTATTTTACGAGGAATATTAAATTGGACACTATACAGTTTAATTTTAAAGAGGCATGAAACTAATTTTGGCATTACCAATACTTATTATTATAAACAGTAGGTTTGAGAGTAAAAAAACGAAATTCGTAAAGTACGAGCCATGATCTTTATCGTAGCTTTTAAAGGCAACGTCTCAGATCGCCACTACATGGTGAAAACGGGTCGGAACCGCGCGAAATTAAGCTCCGTGTTCGCGGGATCCCGGGATCCCGGGTCTTAATTACACGGTTCCTAATTACACGTTCCGAACGGGCCATAAAACCGTTTCCGTTTAACACAGAAACGGGGACTCGGCTACGGGTACACGAAACCCGGGCACGACCGCGAGCCCTACTTATTACGCTTAAATACGTGCAGGTCTATCAGCGATGAATAGATGCATCTATGGTGAGCCAGGTATGGCCCGGCTCCTAATTAATTAAATGAATAATAAAACTAAAAGGGCTCCTCCGATAGCGCGCTAGTTAAGGTTGTCCAAACTAGGGAATGCAAACAGGGCAAATTCCAAAACCGGTAAATTACCGACTTGAGTGGGTTGCTCTGAAAAACAAACAGCCTCCAGCACCTGACCTTCCGAACCTCCTAATCCAGTCTTGCCTTGCCTGCAATGCTCAGCAGAAGACATTGCGTCCCAAGCCATAGCATCGTTTAAAAATGGCTCCGCGGGCGGCCTTGACTGTCTAACACCTCTAAAAGACCTAATCTCAGGCATCCCGGCAGCAGCGGCTATTCCCCGCGACGCTGACGCCATGATTGTACATTCGTTAGCCTATGCAGACCCAGTTTTTTCCCGCGCCTACCAGATGGTAGTCGGGGAACGCGTGTCAACGGTGCTTAAAAAAATGCAGTCTGCATAGGCCCTTAGTGTTGAATTAACTATAACTACCCACCACGTACTACTTCAAATCATTATTAAAAGATAAACAACTATTCTTTGTGAATACATGACAACCACGATATGGTTAGCACAAGGCAGCGGAGCTGTCTCGTGAAGAGATAGACTATACGCATCTTTCTAAATGTTTCTAAATAGAAAGAGACTTACTCCCCGCGAGACAGCTCGCGTGCGGTGTTGTGCTAATCGTGCTGGAGTCGCAGGTGTTCACAAAAAAAAAAATACAAAAAATATTTTATTGATTTAAAAACACAGTGGTTTACAGACAGGGCAAGGTTGAGGCCTCTCATTAGGTACCTGTGTTGAGAAGTCTCGCTCTTCCAGACATAGTACATTGTAATGATCCACAATTTAGAAAAATTTAGTTTAGAGTATATTATACTAACTTAGTCTAAGTTTATTTCATACATTTCCTTACAGGAGACAAGATAATATTATGTATGTGTGTGTGTGTGTGTGTGTGTGTGTGTGTGTGTGTGTGTGTGTGTGTGTGTGTGTGTGTGTGTGTGTGTGTGTGTGTGTGTGTGAGTGTGTGTGAGTTTAAGTAAATGTACAATACTACATTACTAGAGTTTCTACAGTTACAAGACAGTTTCATAGGTGCTATATTATTATCTCTATGTGCCAAAAAACAACAGGCCATCAGTTTCACTATAATCAAGTTTACCTATCCATTCATAAAGTGCCTCCTTACATCTATCGTGTCGTAAACTATAGAAGTGAATCTTAGCATTTAGTTTGTTGTATAAGTGGGCAGACTGTACATAATATTGTCTCTTAGCAAAGACGGATTTGTTAGGAGGTACAGGAGCGACTTTTGCTGACCTTCTTCGTGTTTCAGTTGGTGTTTTGTAGGGTAGTGTTTTATGTAGTTTAAGAATTGTAGATGTAATATACAGTTTGCGCATACTAAGCAACTTACACTCGTTATAGAGATCAGAGGTAGAGTAACTATAAGGTTTAAGCAACATCGTTTTGAGTAAGCACCTCTGTCCCCTCTCCACTTCCAAGAATTTCATTTTAGATGCTCCACCCCAAACGGGAATGCAGTACGTCATGACTGATCGTGCTAGAGATATGTATATTTGGTTTAGTAAAGTTGTTGAAGCTATGTGTCTAAGAATTTTGAATATCCAAATTAATTTACGAATCCTATTATTTAAGTAATCAATATGTGGGTGCCAGCAGAGTCTTTCATCAATAATTATACCTAGGTACTTAGTAGAACTAACCTTGTTTAACTTAGTGCAGGTACAGAGTGTGTCATCCAAGTTACAAACATGTATTTTTAGATTAAGCCTAGGAGGTGGTTGAGTACTAATTATTTTAGAGAAGCAAATGTAGTTAGTCTTATCAGTATTTAAGGTTAGTAGGTTTGATATTAACCAATTGTTGACCTTTTGTAGTCCCTTTTCAGCGGCAGCATGAACCGTTCACATATTATATTGCTTGCTGTCATCATGGTATTAAATAAATCATCATCATATCAGCCCAGCAAAGACGTACACTGCTGGACATAGGCCTCCCCCAAACTGATGGGTCCTGCGCCACCCTCATCCAGCGGACTACCAGGTGAACCTTGTCTTGGTCTGGTCTACCCACGTTGCGTCTTCCAGTAAATAAATAGCTTGACTAAAATTTAATTTGTTTTCTTTCAGAAAGAGGTCCGCTTGCTCTCGGCGCTATGCTACACATTTTCTCCTCCATCGGAGCAGTGATCACGCTGAGAGTTGGGCTACTTTAATTTTAGACCTGATGTTCGCATTGACCGTTCTTGTGACCACTATACCCACTGTGTTTTTGCCTGACAGCCCGACCTTCATATATTCTAAAGGTTCTCTTTTTGGTACTAATAAGAACGAAAATAGACATTGTACACAATATGTATTTGCGAAACTACATAGTTTAAACTGTTTAAAAGGGACCCCAAAAAGTTAAAAAAGATTTAGTTTTTCTAGTATAGCCGTTTTTAGGAATTCTAGGGACTTAAACTGACTGAATAAACCTCTGGCATTCTGGTAGACTTGTTTTCAAGAGCCGCTATAATTTTGTCCAAATCTCTGATCTGGCTGCTAGCATTAGCTCCTTGCCTTCCATCACGTGTGTATAAAACTTCTGGTTAAGAGCGCCCGCACATAACATTCATTATCGTCCGATCGCTTCACTCAGTCGTCGCATGTGCGGCGCGCGTAAATATGCCCATCCGTGTCTATACCAGCCTTCTCTCGTCAATAAGCATATCTAATGCAAATTTTCGCGGGCAATATTCAAAGTTAATTTGTTTGAAGTCATTTGTTTGAAGTCATTTGTTCTTCGAGTCGATGTTATAAAGACATTTAAGAATAGTTTAATAGTGTAAGTTGTGTTATATTGATAGCCAAATATTGTTTATCTATAGTTGATATTTATTTATGTGCGAGGCAGCCGCAGGATAAAATAAAGCCTACTAGCTCCTGCCCGCGACCCCGTCGGCGTGGAACTCGTTTATATCGTAGCTGCATACAATTGTTCACCCCCCATTTCACTCCCTTAGGGGATGATATAAAAACTATCCTTTGCCCTTCTCCGGGACTTAACCTATGTCTCTACCCATCTAAATCGGTTCAGCGGTTTAAGCCTGAAGAGGTAACTGACAGACAGACAGACACACATTCGCATTTATAATGTTAGTACGGATAGAAGAAGCCCTCCACTCCACTACCCTGACCATTCCGTCGTATGTTTGGTTAAAACAGAAATAAGTACGCAATGAGATGAGGTGAAGATCTAACTTGCTCAGGAACTTCCTCAGCTGGCTTAGTTATGGCTTAAATATTACATTGTTCTGAGTTAAGCATCCTGTATGAGCTGAATCAGGGAGGTATAATAGCATTAAGCAAGTAAGGATCCCATTGCTTAAATAAGATTATATCTTCCTGAATTAGTTTCCAAACTCATTCAGGATCAGGATGCTAAATTCAGGACAATGTAATACCGGCTTTAGCGACCCGAAGGTATCATTGGCCCTCGTTATGAGTTGTCAAAGCACCCTGTCTCAGTCAACCGATCTCCTTCCAGTTATCCGCGTTTGTTTTCGACTGCACGCCATTGGCATTCGGATCTAACATAGATAAATACATTTCATAGTATTTTCTATCACAGGTAAACACGAAGAATCCAAGAAGGTCCTCGTCTTTCTACGATGTTCCGAGCCCGAAGCAAACGAGGAATTAAAGGAATACGCGACGAACAAAAACGACTAGAAACTCAGCTTTGGAGCCATTTTCCGCAATAGAACGTTCCTGAAGAGTTTCGGAATTTTGCTGCCTAATCTATTTGCTCGGATACACCTGTGTCATGATGTATCTGCAGACGATTTTGATTGATACGCAAACGAAAATAAGGTCAGAAGTGGCATCGGCCATCATTGGTGGTATTCAGCTTGCTGCCAGCTTGTCGACTCTTCTGATTACCTATAGGTTTGGGAGGGAACCGATTTTGGTCTTGACGTTGATTGGAATGAAAATCGGCATGGTAAGTTATGGTCAAAAACAGAAACAAAAACTATTGAAATCAGCACAAACGTAGCTCTAGCTACGCGGGTGAAGTACTCAAAATTACCTACAGATGACTGCTGTCACAACATCGGAAAATTGTTTCAAAGAATATAATTTGCCAAAGTTTTCTCTATCCGATTTAGGAGAGCACAATGGGATCGCATGCATTCTACCACGATGCAACCCAGCCTATTTTTATTAAACTAACCTAACTAAAAATTGGGTTACATCCTTTGCCATTTTCAAAAGTTTGCAAAATGGTTTGCTCGATAGGCGTCCACTAACTCCAACTAGCCCTTATACTCGTGTCAAAACCCAATACACGATATCGTCATACCCCTGCACCCGCACGCTGGGCAGGCGAGGACTGAGTTAAACGGCCTACCTAGCTTGTGGTGGATCGAGTCGTGTGTTGGGTTTTGACACGAGTATAAGGGCTAAATGGAGATTGAGGACGCCTACCGAGCATGTGAAAGAAACAAACAGAACTGAAGGGATTGGAGTTTGTGAAAGCTTCCCGAGTTTAGACCAATATGTAAACGAAGCATTAGCACATTCACTGCTAAAGATTTTGTAGATCGATCACATGGGAAAACTCGTCTGTAGAGGAAAGCGCCAGACAGCTAAACTTTTCTAAAAATAAGAATATATCTGACCTGCTTGCAGTATTTCCTCCGTCTGTTACTTCAGAAGCTTAAAAAGGTGCCTGTGTCAATTCTGACATAACATCATAAAAAAAATCTGAAAAAACAGAAATGGACGTAAAAATCTAAAATTCAAGATTAAAATGTCTTTTTTAAAAATTTAAGAAATCAAACGTTCAATCAGCATAAAATGTACTGAGTCGAGATCAAGAAATTCGGACATGTGCTTCTGTAGATACTTCTCAGGCTGGTGTCTATCGCATCAGCATCGTCAACAAGTTCCTCTCTCTGTTTGGCTTGCACTGCAGCTGCCTAAACCCAACCTGTATGGCAACAAGACTCTAGTAAGATGGCTGAAGAACAGAAGACTTCTCTGATCAAGACAACTGTAAACATTTGGAAAGGGATTTACGGAGCACTTGCAAGAATAGCAGCAAATATGTGCTTATGCAGCTGTTTGCCGGGCCTGAAGTGCCTGTTCCGTTTCGAGGTATTAAACAAGCTTTTAACCATGATTGGTTTGAGATGCAATTGCACGAATCTGGAATGTATGGCTGATAGAGCGGAACGCCTTGTCATCGCTACGGGGGAAAATGTCGATAGAGTTATCGATTCTATCAAAAATAAACGCTGAATTTAAATTTAGTTTCCTTTACCATTTATTTATTCTTAGCTGTTGGGTCCTGACGGCTTTTTAGGCCTTGGCGGTAAAGAGATTTTTAACAAATTATTGCATTTCAGGTAAAAGGGAATTCTCATGACCTTCATCCGGCCTGAAGACCCAAAACAACGTAGTCAGCATCATTATTTCATGAAGTACACATAAAAAAATTAGTAGAAGTAATAGTAATGTAAATATACAGTCTTGTTCATATAACGTGTTATTGTATGGATTTATTAACTGTAACGCCTAAAGTAGTCATGACCTGCAGTTCCATTGGGGCTAGGTAAGTACAGTCGGTGGCTAAAATAGCTACGTGGGTCATATGCTCAAAATGTCACACACAACTCTATGTCAAGAGGATAAGGACTATCCAGATCATTTTGAGCATTGATGTAATATAAAAAAGAGGTAGGTTATAAGCGCTCCAAAAGTGTCTCAGCTGTCAGATTTGGTGGCCATTTTTAAACACGGAATTTCGTATAGACAACGTATCTACCTAAGCACGTAGACACGGACAATTTTAGGGCTCTAAAGGGTCTATTATATTTTGTTTGTGAAAGAGGTTCATGATTAACTGGCGTGTTACTTTAAGTTACTGTAGTCCAGTCAATGAACTGACAACTTGTATGGAAAAAATGACAATTTTGGATGTAATTTAAAACAGCTTATTTTTTATGTGTAATATAATATATCCGATATTATCAATTAAATAGTTAACCAGCGACATAATCCGACGAAATTTCAGACATCAAAAAAGACCGGGTTGCACTCAGGGAGTGCCGGCAGAAGTGAAAACTCAATAAAATTGTAACAGTTTTTCGATCAGGTCACGTGACATCTTACGGTGTCACCCTAAAAATGAATTTGACGCAAATTTATAAACAATTATCAATTACTTAGGCGGACGGGCGGCGGCAAACACAATACCAATTTGTTTTTGCCATTGCCAAATATTTTTCAAAGCTTTATCTCTTTAGGAATAACGCCCAAATTCGAACTATTCGAATTTTCTCAATAGCAAAACGGTGAAGGACGCGTTGGTATTACTACAAATGTATTTGCAGAATATCCTATTGCAAAAAGTGTTTAATGGCTTTATACTCTTACGAATAGCGTTCAGTTTTGAATGAAGACGAATCGGCTAGCAGCAAAAAGTGACCTCCCACATCTGACGTCACAAAACTCTGTCGCGTATTTTCCCCATCCCAAAAAGTGCTCAGCGCCGCTAAAGAAGTTTTCACTTCAAAAATTATATACTTATTAACTAGCTTCTGAAAAGTCAGTTTTTTTTTTTATAAATATTTAATTTGTCTTTATTATTTTGGTTTGTTTACATTTTCTGTATAATATTCGAGATAAATCGTACAAAATAAGGCAATGCACGCTTCATTTAAATCTAAGTACCTACATAATTACTTCTGGGTGGAAAGTTTGTCGGATTCTTGAATAAATCATCTAACATTTTAAAATGAAATCAACAAAAAAAACGCTATTATAGATTAATGGTTTTCAAAAACGTATTTTGCCTGGAGTACCTACTGTTACACATGCTCTAGAATAACATGCTAAAAAGCGTGCTATCAGTATGCTTAATATGAGCTTATGAAATGTTTACATTTGCTAGCAATAAGCATGCTAGTTTTAAGTACGCTGCTGAATAAGCATGCTTTTAGCAAACAATCCAATAGCGGAGGCTGGCACGTGCCAGTTCGACCATGGAAAATCAAACAGCCATCCGCATGGAGCTGAATAAAATAATCCTTTTGCTGGCGATGCAATGCATCCAAATACTTCTCTCAGCTCGAAATAGGAAAAAAAGGAACAGGAAGGTTTGGGTCAGTGATTGGTTGAGTAGAAGACGAGACTTTGGAGCAAGTACTCGATTGCTGACTGAAATGCAAGAAGAAGATGAGGTTTACAAAAAATATTTGCGTATGCTTCCGCATCAATTTTACTGTTTACTCTCTAAAGTTGAAAGCAAGCGCTATACAGAAACAAGATGCACGTGCACCTGCGGCGCTACCGCACGAACTTCGAAAGTCGAAGTCGGGTATTTCCATCTCTATCGCACTCCCTTAATCGAGTAACAGGGATGCATGTATTACGAACTTCGACTTTCGAAGTTCGTGGTAGCGCCACAGTTACGATCGAATATTTTTTATTCTTTGTACGCAACTTATTGCGATCGAAGAATTCATCCTTGTTGGAAACCTGCTACGATAAAGCTACTGTTACACATGCTCATTACTAGCACGAAAGCATACCACTATTGAGCAATTGCTACTTAGTAGCATGTGTGTCTAACCATTGCTAATAATGAGCATGCTCATTTCGAGTTTGCTCAAAAATCGACTGTCTAGCGATTTTTGGGTATGCTACCTGCGGCGCTACCACGAACTTCGAAAGTCGAAGTTCGTAATACATGCATCCCTGTTACTCGATGAAGGGAGTGCGATAGAGATGGAAATACCCGAACTTCGACTTTCGAAGTTCGTGGTAGTGCCGCAGGAATTACTAATGCTATCCATTTGAAATTTGGATTAGCTTTAAAGAAAGTTAATCCACGTGTATGGAACATGAAATATTTGAATACCTATATATTTTAAATATCTATCTAAAATTACGGATAACCTCTATTAACCTCTATCTACCGTATTTTTTTTTTATAAAAAAAACATTTTTAAACTAAGATTGTAATTTAACACTTTCGTGTTTGATATTCATTCTTTAAATTTGTATGAAAGTAATCATGCAAAAAAGAATGATCGAAATTGGTTCAAAATAATGCATGGGTCGTGACGGGTATAGTTTATGAAAGTTTGTACGGAATCCTCGGCACGCGAGACAGACTCGCACTTGCCCGGTTTTTTGAAAGGAGCTCTCTGACCTCGTTGGATTTTTTTTTAGCCTTTACCACACAGTTCGATCGGTTTTTCAAATAAGTCGCTGGTCAAACTTTTGCAGCCGTTTGATTTTTCAATCAAAAAATGATTTTCCACGCATCGGGAGGTCGTGAGTTTACAGAATTCGTTAGGAGAAATTAACTCGACTGTTTCTGTGGTGAGACTGGCATAGAGTAATTTTGTTAACAGATGGTACGCGTAGTGCGAAACTTTAAATGAAATAGTTTTTTGTATACCACGATTATTACGAACAATTCGTCGCCCTATGGAGGCCAGATACTGTAGCCAAGGGATGCCTGCAACTCCGGGTACAGTCGAGGTCATAAATATGTTTACACGTTTGCACCTTATTACAAGGCAATAAGGTGCAAAAGTGTAAACGTATTTATGACCTCGACCGTACATGCACGTTGCTTCGACTGATTTGAGGATCCGCTCAGTCTGCAGCGGGAGATTAACACGTTCCCTGTCCGAGTGCTCCCAGCGATGGGTTACGCACCTGCTTTTCAGGAGTCTGTGCTCCACGTTTCGAACTGATAGCCCACTTGGACGCGTGAGATTGTTACAGTCATGTCATTTGTCTTGAGACAGTGAACGTGTTAATGCAGATCCCAGTCAACACAACGTATTCTCGAAAGCTATGGCCATCTTACCCAGCGCCAATAAACCAACAGTTCACACATTTAAAGCAAGTAGGTAGGTAGTAGTATTATTATCATCCTCATGTAAACATAGAGTGCCACAATGACCACGCCTGCGCCACTGCCACTTTATTATCAGCCTGTACTTGCCCACTGCTGAGCATAAGCCTCTTTTCGAGTACGCCACTTATCCCGGTCCCGGGCTAGTCCCATCCAGAAATGACCCGCGGTCTTCTTTACGTCGTCAACCCATCGAGCTGGGACGACCAACGCTTCTTTTTCCTGTAAATGGCCACAAATCCGTTAACCTTTTGGTCCACCTACTGCCACTTATGTTTACCGATTCGGAAGGCTATAGCGGTTACCTTTGGTTCTGCTATCATTTCTGATGCGAGTGTTATTATGCCTGCGGTGTTCTAGGTGGAGGTGGAGGTACTTTCGTATTAAGGCTGGTATGCTACCAATATGAGGGATATGAGAGTCCAACGGCGCTCTACTACCCTAATTTGCAGACAAGAGCGGGTACCAAGTTCTTCTAGCTGTACCTATGGGTTTTTCGGGCAATAAACGTTAACCTTTTCAATGCCAAAGACGTATGCCGCACCACTGGTTCAACACCAATGAAGGAATAATCCGTCAAGGAGTACCTACAGAGCTATAGAAACCTTCATGAAAGTTTAACTCCTTAGAAGTTTAACTCTGCACTTAATGTCATGTTAACATGTCGAGTGGTTCATACGTAACTTTTCTCTTTGACAGAGCTTTAAGAAGATTAAGGCCTGATTCACACTGGTGCGGCCTGCAGTGGCGGTCAAAGGTAAAGACAATAGCTGTAAAAAATATTATAGACCGCCATCTCAGGCCGCAGCGTGGTGAGGCCCCCCCACAAGGTGGCCTATTGACCTGGTAAAGGTCGCGGGAGTCCGCTGGATGCGGGTGGCGCAGGACCGGTCATTGTGGCACTCTTTGGGGGAGGCCTATGTCCAGCAGTGGACGTCTTTCGGCTGATATGATGATGATGATGATGATCTCTGATCTCAGTCTGTGAAAGGCTTTTTATAAATAAAAATATCAATTTAAATTAGTACAGACTATACCCCCTGGATCTTATACTCTGTGGTTGTTTCACACGAGCCAATCAGGCAGTTCGCTAACGAAGCTGGCCCGACTAGACAAATCGGATTAGCGCACCCTACAATCTAGATGGTATCAGAGGGGCTACCGCGAAACGAAAACGATTTCGTTCTTGTATCTCTCTCTATCGCTCGAACTAGCAAGTGCGACAGAGACGGAGATACATAAACGAAGTTCATTTTCGTTTCGCGGTAGGCCCTCAGACCTTATTGAGATGCCATCCACAACGTGTATCGACTTGATAGGTAGGTTAGGTTTTAAGGTCATGTTCGATTCCATTCCTTTGTGTACGAGTGTTTTGCAAATAAATTATTAGAATTTTGAATGTGAATATTTTGCGTGACGATTTGGGTCGTAAAATTTGACCATCAAACCGACGAAGAGACGTACTTATAGATAGTTAAACAAAAGTTTTTTATTCCACGTCAGTGGCAAACAAGCTTACGGCCTGGTGGTAAGCGGTGACCGTAGCCTATCGACGCTTTCGACTCCAGGCGACCCTTTAAGAATTTGATACACCCCCTTTTTGAAGAACCCGATAATGAACTGTTTTTGCGAGGATAGATACACGAGTTATAATATGTATAAAACACCGAAATCACTACACGCGTACCTACCTATAAAATTCATCATCAGATCCTAATTTGGTGACAGTGGGACCACCTCGAACATAAAAAGAAATTTGAAAATCTGTCCATTCAAATCAGTGAACATACAAAAAAAAACATACAGTGGAACATAGAACCTCCATTTTTGAAGTCGGTTAAAAATACCAATATATACAAATTATAACTACAACTTAGAAAAATTGAAAAACCCCCGACATTTTAATTTCAAAGTCCAATATCTCAAAAACGGCTAAACAGATTTTCACGAAATATGGCTAAGGACACTCGAGATAAAATTATCTATGACAAAAAAAAAACCGCATCCAAATCGGTCCATCCGTTTGGGAGCTACGATACCACAGACAGATACACAGATACACAGACACGTTAAACTTATAACACCCCTCTCTCGGGGGTTAATTAACATTGCGCTATGTGATTGAATTCCATAAAAATAAATAAAAGTTCGCTAATTTTGACATTAAACGAATTTTTAAATAAATAAATGAATTTTATTCTGCAGGTACTACCTTAAAATAAGTCAAACTACCTACTACCTACCTACTTAAAATAAATCAAACTGAATATCGACGGTGGAAAGGCAAAACCACTGAAGCGACATTTTTGAATTTTACAGGAGAGCGTTTTAAAGTTTTTTTTTTTACTAAAAAAATCATAACTTTTTTTCTAGTTATCTTAGAGAGTTGGGTTCTATGCATGGGTTATTTAATTTTTTATAGCTAATTAATTAAATTAATGTCATTTCCCAAAACATGGTGGATTCGAAAATAAGCGTCGCTTAAGTGAAAACGGCCCCCAAAAATTCCCGGAAGAACCATTGAAGCGACACCATCATGCCGTAGACAGACCCCCGAAAATCGAATGAAGCAACTACTTATGTTGAATTTGCTCCCGGATTAATCATTTAACCAACTATAGTAAGGGCAACTGTTTGGTAATACATTAAAATATTTATCCAGTATTTCAAATTGGCAAAGCGATAACTGGCCAGCATAACTACGACTTTATTCTTTTTTTTTTTTTTCTAAAGAGGTAATTAAAAACTATCAATAGGTGTAAGGTTGAAATAAACATGAATAAATAAATAAAAAGATAAGATATAAGATTTTTTTTTTAATTTTTATAAAACATTTAAATAGGACGTAGGTTGTCCTACCCATTTTTTTTAATACCTTGACATAGTATCAAAAAACTAATGACTAGGTATCGAAAATTCCGAATAGACTTTTAATAACAGAAACATTAAAAAAATATTTCTACAAGAACACATCTCCGAATAAGCTATATGATTAATGAATCTATTTTGGGCTCTGGTTTGGGCCATACATTTCTGTCAGTGAGATAGTCCTCAACCCTGTAATAAGAATAAGCCTTTGACATACGTTTGACGTATATCGACTACTTATATCTTTAAAAAAGCTTTTCTCGACTTCGCGTGCGCGGAAGGCGTAAACGTGTTTCTTTCACGGGGTGTGGTTTTAATGAATCAAAACATTCCCTTAATTTATACAAAATGTGGCTGTTTTGAGCACATGACTGATACCAACGCAAACTTTGTTTCCACAAGTAACTTTGTATCGGAACATGAAGTTGCCTTTTTTCTTTTAAAGTACTAGAGATGCATCGTTAATAGTAGTTTATGCAACTGATACATAATCAGAGTCCTTAAAATATGAGTGTGGTTTTATGAAACGAGCGCTAGCGAGTTTCATAATAGGATCACACGAGTGTTTTAAGGCTAAATTATGTACAGTTGCATACACTACTTTATCTACACACATATCATAAGTACTCTAAGATGGGTTCAGAAGCCGTAGGAAAATGACCCGCATTGCTACTATAGTGCTACCTGTAAAATATCTTTGTTGCAATCGTGGTTGCATTTATGATATCCGGCGGAGTGTGCATATCGTTTTCGGAGTCACTACTACTCATATTTTCAACTAAAATGTGAATTACAAACAACTTTTCACAATTCTACTTTCGTAACAGCAAAAACCAACAAAGAAATGACAACAGTAATGGCTGCAATTCGATCCTACGTCAAGACGAATGTTTTTTTAAATCATAGACAAACGAATGAAGTCCCTATTCTCATGTCACTCTTGATCAAATGTCGTGCGGTTTATATTAAAAAAACATACTGAATTGACGTTTCGCATCGATAACTGTTTTAATATCTATGAATACTAGAATAGAGACCCATTTGAGTTTTGATAGCTGTTCCAAATTTAAACTCATAACCTTACAAAAATCTGTACTGTAATAACAATAACATTACAGTACAGATTTTACCTACTACCACAGACAAGAATAGTTATTTACGATACAAGTGCCGAAAATAGGAAATTCGCAACGAGTGGTGATAAATTAAAACACGACCGAAGGGAGTGTTTTAAATCGACACGAGTTGCGAATTACCTATTCGCACGTGTATCGTACAACGTTTTACTGTACATATGGCTCATTAAAGTTTCGACATATGTGAAAGTGCATATGTACTGTAAAGTTCTTATAGTAAAATTGGTTGTAATAATGCTGGTCATTTCCTACGGTTTCTGAACGCATTTTAGAGCACTAATGGTAATGATATTATGTGCGTAGATAAAATTAGTTGTAAGTTTGCTAAACTACCTAACTGTTACTGTAATGTGAGTTTACGATGTATACTTACTTGAAACACAGGTTTATAACAAAACTAGCTGCTGGAGCGGCTTCGCCCGCATGTTCCAAAGAACTTAGGCAAACCCACGGGGAAGTAAATATAGGGGAAACCTAACGTATTCGTACCCCCTAAGAAAATGCTAACTACCGTAAAATGGGGTGAGTAGGGATCGCGAGGAGAGTTGGGGTATGAATGGGGAGAGAAGGGGTGAAAGGGGGGTGAGATGGGATTTTAAGGCTACTGCTACCTGAATAATGTACCTATTCCAATTTAAAATGGGGCTATAGTAATATTCATAATAAAAATAAACCGATCCAACAATCCTCCAAAATCACCTTTGTATGAAACCCTACGGAGATTACGGGGTGAGGTTGGATTTCGTGTTTATCGTTAAAGTTATGAAATGGAACTACCCAAAATCATAAAAAAACCAAAATACAAACGTCCGGAACACTTATTATATACAACATTCAGTTCGCATTTGTAAAAATAAAATGGTATCGAGGTTTGAATTCAATGTCAGTTTTGTCCCTACTCACCCCGTTTTACGGTACGAGTATATCGATATATAAACAAGAAAATGGCATTCTGTTGATGAATCTTAATTTATTGATCAATCAACAAACATAACAAATTGAACTTCAACTCCAATAAACTCCGAGAAAAATAATGTTTAAAAAAAAGTGGAAAAGGTACGAATTAGGTTTAGTTATAGCTAATGGACTTTTACAAGTAATTACTTATGATACCTAATTATTGAATGAGAAATCGAATTAATTTGTCCAATCTCTCTTAAGAATTCTTCTTTCTTACGACTTTTGGGTCTAATGACAGCTATTTAGATCCGAATCTTAGTTTTCCGGCGCATGATTTTGGACAATAACACTTCGTAAAGTCCTGCCGCACTCCTTAGCACCCTATACGAGCGTCAAATTCACCGTGTGTAAAGCTATAATTCAGGGTTTCTTAAAGTGTGGTCCGTGGACCCCATAGGGTAGTCCGGTCCCCGGCCAGTTAGTTTACTCTTAACGTAGGTAGGTACGTAGGTGAAACACATGAAACATGAGATTTTTTTCAACATTTTCTTCAACAGGGGTCCGCGGTGTTTTTGAAATTCTAAAAGTGGTCCATGCCTAACAAAAGTTTAAGAACCACTTAGATATTTTTAGGGCCAGAAGGACGTATGCGCGTATAGATGAACTATCGAGAACATGGAATTGCATTTGTAGTGGTAGTACGAGAAAATAGAAAATTCAAATATAGAATGCCTGTAAACATACAATACTACCTACTACTACATATGCAATTCCATGCTCTCGTTAATTTATCTATATCAGATATTTTTTCTCGCTTCGTGACGCCAGCTATATTAATGCTGGTCTATTCGTACGAAGCGGTACACAATTGACCAGTTGATCAAACGAATGCCAACTAAAGTTCCTCTTAACATAGAATCGAAAATTAATTCGAATTCAGATGTTAGGTATATAGATTTTACAGAACAATGAGTCAAATCCGTATAAATATAGGTACTTTGTTTATTATTTCAATCTTGGTACCTTATGTATTGTCGTTAGCCACTTTACTACTCGAGCGATGTGTGAAATATTATTATCTGAAATGCGTTGATAATTTAAACTGATAAAAAAAGAAATATTTAAATTTACTTTTACATATTTTTGAAACAAAGCATATGAAAGACCAAATGCGGGTAGTTCGGAAAACCCGCGCAGCAAGAAGATGTCGATACCCGCTCAAGCCAGTTGTCCCGTGACCATGGATGTTGCAACACATCCGAAACGTCGGGAGACCTCAGTGAGGTAAATAAAATAAGTTAATTATACGCGATTAAGTCCCGTTAAATAAAGCATATGAAGTCTCTTATGTTACAAAGTTCGTCTCGCCAACTCCTAATATACGCGGTCTACCGCGCCGTACTCGGTTCTGGGGGACTGTAATAGTCCATAATGCTTCTGGCAAGCGGCACGTGTCCAGGCCAGTCACATTTAGGTTTGGTTGTGTGTATAAAGTCATTACTCCGGTAAAAGCGTTTAGACAATGATTAACCCGACGTTTCCCTTTATCCTCCTTGATTTATGGAAGCCCGCAAAAAGCATCATTTGTTACGGGATAGAATACCCTTTGACAACACATCTCGTTACATTTTTGGTGCTGAGCTGCCGAGCGATATTTATTTATCGTAAAAACTACATTAAAATTTAATTAACATGCTTATGCTATGTAATGACATGTGCAAATTAGAGATAAATGAATTAGAGAACAGTATCACACACACACAAATCGAACAGCGCCATAGTGAGATCAATAAGGCTTGTGTTATGGTCTATTATACTAATGTCGTGAATAGTCATGATTCACGATAGTATTTACATTGATGTTAATAATCATGTCTCAAACAGCCGATTTATTTCATGTAGCAACACCCACAATCTTTTTATAACAATGTTGACGGGTAGGCGAGTAGTCAGAGTTCCTAACGGCTATATTGCGTACGAACAGTTAAGTGCAGATTTGTAGTGTTAGATTTGTAGGAAAACCAGGGTGAGCTCTTTCCATAATCACTTTCAATGCATCCTAGGACATGTAACGATTTGGTTCATTTACACGTGTGTTCATGTGCTTACACAGCTCGGTCGATGATTGTTCATGATGTGATGTATTTATGTGCGTCCACAGGTCTTATTCTATTTGGGAGGCGTGACGGTATATTATGTATATGAATAAGGTTTTCCTACATGTCACGTACATGCGATAACACAGTTCGTAGTCGTGGAGTTCTTTAGTGTGAGAGGATTAGTAACAAGTGTAACAACAGGGTCTCAGGTTCGGTAGTCTCAGCCTGAGGCCATGTCGTCATCAATCAAGGGTGCAAATGTGTCCATCAGGTCTTGACCTAATGACCATAGAACTACATTGGAAGGATGCCCTTTCAAGCTAAAATAGTTATTTACGATACAAGTGCCCAAAAATAGAAAATTCGCAACGAGTGGGGATAAATTAAAACACGACCGAAGGGAGTGTTTTAAATCGACACGAGTTGCGAATTACCTATTCGCACGTCGCCTATTACAACGTTTTACTGTACATATGGCTCTTTAAAGTTTTTTTAATTTATCACCACTCGTTGCGAATTTCCCTGTTTTCGGCACTTGTATCGTAAATAACTATTTCCAAATTCTTTGAGTAGGTCATTGGGGAACATACATACAAAATAAATTCCGATGAATAGAGAACCTCCCACTGCTTTGATGTCGGTTTTAAATAAGGACATAAATATCTGTACAGGGGGTGTTTTCTCGCCAAGACTAGCCGGAGAGCCAGGGGCCCATCAGCTGACCCTCATACAAACAGTACTCCTGGCGAGAGCAACTGGGCGTGATGCACGCCGCTAAAGTTTCATATACCCTACGTAACTTAAGGCTACCTACTCACCCCGTTCCTCAAGCTTCCAGAATTATCGCCAGCAAGGATGTGTTTGTGTGAATGAGTACGTGTGTGTTTGTGTACTTGCTGCGAGTCTTCGATGAGGCTGCCGCCATGAGCTAGGGCGGCCGAACCCTCTCCGGTCACCGGGACCCGTCCCGCCAACTCCTTGCAGTCCAAAGCTAATCCCAGACACCATGAACTAGGTAGTATACCACTTAAGCACCAGAACTCGGCGCCGTTCCGTATGGGCGCTCCGTGCGAGTTAAACCCAATAATAATCGACAAGGTATTATACCGAACCTCCGTACAGCTCGGCGGCCATATCAACTGTGTCCACGCGGCCGCTCGCTCTCTCTCTCGCTCTGGCGGCGTAGGTCTGTCCCACTTACGCAATCCGAATGCGCCCGGGGAGTCACGACGGCCGCGCGTGCGTCTGTTTCACCTTGCCGAATGCTTTCTCTTTCGCACGGCGATATAAATTAAAACCTAACTGTCTATACTAAACAATCACCCGCCCCGGACCGACCCGTTGTCGGTCCGCTCAAACTCCCGGTAGTCGGGATAGTGACGAGACAGCGCGTCTAAGGATCGAGTCCCTCACCTGTACATCTGCGATCCGTGGAGACCCATCCGTACCCGTAATCAAGTTAACGATGCGCCCCCTTCGCCAACACAACGGTGATAGGTTAGCATCCTTAACAGTACGAGGTCTCCAACGCAGGGTGGGGTCGTCCTGTCCGTCCACTTAACGCGTTGCTGAAGAATGAAAAAATACTCAAGCGACCATCGCTTCCAAAACCCTTGAGTCATTTGCTGCAACATTTGATACCGTGACAACCGGTACAAATTTACGTCCGTATAAGGATATTCCGGCAAGGCGTTAAGGGGTTGGCCAATCAGAAAATGGCCTGGCGTAAGGGCCTCAAGATCATTCGGGTCAGCGCTCAACGGGCAAAGAGGTCGGGAATTTAAAACCGCCTCAACCTTGCAAAACACCGTAGCCAGTTCCTCAAATGTGAGGATCGTTGAGCCGATGACCCTATACAAATGCGTTTTGGCCGACTTAACTACTGCCTCAAAAATGCCACCCCAGTGGGGGCATCCGGGGGGGCTGAAATACCATGAAATGCCCCGACTGGCGAGGCTCGTGCCAATCTCCCGCTCATTTTGGCCTAAAAACGATACAATTTCCCGTAAGGAGCGGTCCGCGCCCTTGAAGTTGGTACCACAGTCAGAACGAATCAGTGCAGGTAGTCCCCTTCGCGACACGAATCGATCCAATGCCGCCAAAAAGGCTTCCGTAGAGAGGTCGGCCACGAGCTCCAAATGAACGGCCTTGGTCGCTAGACACACGAAGACGCAAAGGTACGCCTTAACCGATTTCGCATTGCGAAGGCGTGAAGTCTTGACGATAAAGGGCCCCGCGAAATCTGTACCTACGCCCTTGAACGGCCGAGCTTCCGTAACTCGGTCGGGCGGAAGATCCCCCATCTGTGGTTGCGTTATGGTTGCCTTGAGTCGGTAACAAGGCAAGCACCGAAACACAACGCTCCGTATTAACCTCCGTGCCGACAGGATCCAGAATTCACGCTGCAAAATGGCCAGAAGGGCGTTGCAGCCCGCGTGTGAATTCCTGATGTGGCGGTCCCATACCAATAACTCCACCAAAGATCCCTTCTTGGGGAGCACCAAAGGATGTCGTGCCGAGTACGGCAGGTCAGCATTCCGTAATCGGCCTCCCACCCGGAGCAGTCCATGCTCATCTAAGAACGGGTTAAGGCGGACAATGCCTCCCTTCAACCTGCCAGAACCCGTCCGCAGAATCTTAATTTCATCCTCAAACTCAGCTGCCTGGACGACCTTCACCCAATGTAAGAGAGCCCGTTGCTGCTCTTCAGGTCCCAGAACGCGCGACATGTTCCGTTGCGCGGCAGACTTACGACAGTTGAAAATAAACCGCCATATCCAACCAGTCACCCTTAGTAGCTTCCCCAACGAGCTATACCGTTCTAAGAGAGACTGGTCCACCGTAGCCGCCTCCACCGTGGTTAAGTTGACTCGCAAACCTAGGTCTGGGGGTAATAAATGCCGGCCGCACTCATTAAATGGCCACTCCGTATGTGGCAACTCCAACCAATGCGGACCCCACCAAAGAGAATGTTCAACCAAAGCAGGCGCCGGACAGCCGCGAGAGGCGCAGTCAGCCGGATTGAACTCGCCTGGAACATGTCTCCAGACCAGAGGAGTCTCCGAGGCGTTTATTTGTGACACCCGGTTGGCCACAAAAACCTCCAGCGTGTGGACCGAAGTCTGCAGCCAGCACAATACTATCATGCTGTCAGTCCATGCATAAACCGTGTCATTCAAGTCCACCGTACCACGCAAATTTTGCACCACATGGTTCAAGAGCCGCATCAGGAGCGCTGCACCCGCCAATTCCATCTTCGGTATAGTCCAACGGGTCCGTACAGGCGCAACCTTGCTCTTGGCCATGACCAAGCGTACGATGCCTGAACCAGCCGTCTCCCCTGTTCTCAGGTAGACAGCGGCAGCATACCCCTTCTCCGACGCGTCACAGAAACCGTGCAGGGTTACCCTGGCTCCCGCCTGCGGGAGTAGTTTGCGCGGGATTTCAATCTCCGTAATATGTGGCAACGTGGTCGCAAATGAGGACCACTCCCGTAAAAGCTCCTCCGTGAGCTGATCATCCCAACCTAATTGGGCCAACCAGAGCTTCTGCATGAAGCATTTCGCCATGAACGTAACCGGCGCAATCCAACCGTTTGGATCGAACGTTCGCGCGATGGTCGAAAGGACCGAACTGTCTTCGACAACAATTCGGCTTCACAGCTGTAGGTGAAGGCGTCATGACCCGGTCGATACTGGACCCCCAAAATCGCCAGTGCATGAGGGTTATCCGGATCCTCAAAGCAGTGTGGGTCTTGCTGGTGCTCAGCTGGCAATCCTGCCAGGACCCCTGGGCAGTTCGACAGCCACTTCCTAAGCTCGTATCCACCGGAGGCCATAAGCGCCACCAATTCATCCCGTAAGACAAGCGCCTGCTCAACACTATCCGCGCCCGTGCAAATATCGTCTACATATACGTCCCTATCAATGACTGCAGCCGCGCGAGGAAAGCGCAGCCGTTCCTGGTCCGCCAGTTCTCGTAGCGTACGCATCGCTACATAAGGGCTGAGCTTTAATCCGTAGGTATTGGTGTTGAGCTCGTACGTGACCATCGGCTCTTCTGGGCTCTCTCGCCACAATATCAGCTGGAACCGACGGTCGTCCGGATGGATCTCTGTTTGGCGGAACATCATCTTCACGTCCGTAACGAAGACAACCTGGTGTCTCCTGAAGTCCGTTAAAATGTCTGCAATGTCCCTAGTCATCTTAGGGCCCGCGTGCAGGCATTGATTCAGAGACACCCCGATAGAGGTCGCCACTGAGCCGTCAAATACAATGCGTATTTTGGAGTCTGGTGTCTTCAGGACCGCGTGGTGAGCGAGATGGTAATGCTCCTCACGACGCCAGTCCACCGTGGACACCGACATGTGACCCAAAGCCAAATACTCACGCATGAACTCAACATACTTCCGACGGAAGTTGGAGTCCCGTTTCATGCGCCTCTCCATCGACACCATCCGTTTCTCCGCTGTACTGCGAGAGCTCCCCAGTGGAGGTCGGTTCGATAGAAATGGCAACCGTGTCATAAATCTGCCCGACGGGAGGCGAACCGTGTTATATTGGTAGAAGGTCTCGCACTCCTCATCTAACAGGCTAATCCTAGGAGCTGTAGGTGGCTCTTCCGTCGCCCAGAACCTCTGCAGGACCTCCGACAGTACGCTACCGTAATATGCGAGACTATCATCCAGTGACTCCTGTGGTTCCCGTACTGGGCCCAATATTGCGTACCCTCCTGCGGTATGTACGGCCACCAATCCGTCCCGTTGCAGCTCCCGCTTGCCGCTCCGTAGCAGCTTCCCGAGGACATCAGTCCCAAGCAATACGTCCACCCGTCCAGGAATCTCAAAGTGGGGATCGGCCAACTGCAACCCGTTGGCTAACCCTCTTACAGCCGGCGGTAACCGTATCTGAGGGAGGACCCCTACCACTTCGTCTAAAACAATAGCCGTGGCATTCACTCGAGTGATCGACGTCGAGTCACCTATTTCGAACTGGAGAGTAGTCTGACCCCTGAGGTGAGGCACTCGATTGCCACCTATGCCTACTGCGCCATCCCGTGATGGCTCTAATCTAAGATTTAGCCTGTCCACCAGTCGACTGGACACTATACAACCTTGTGCTCCAGAATCCAAAAGTGCCCTGACTTGCACTGAACGGCCATCCGTACCCCAGACAGTAACCCTAGCTGTCGGTAATAGTACCGTGGCTGACTGGGGGGCCGTTGTGGATGGACAGGCGACCGTATCCTAGCGGGGGCCACCACCCCCCCATCCTGCAGGGGGGTATGAGTGCCCCTGTCCCACATATGGGTCCCAGCCAGGGTCATATTCCCCTCGACCCATCTGAGCTATGCGCGCCGGCCGGAAGTACCCCACCGGCAACCGTCCTGCCGGAGGCGGAAGCGCTACCAGGCGTGAGCGCTCTGCGAGGGGAGGGGAGAAATGACTACTCGGGGGCAACAGCGAGTCCCCCATCCCGTGCGAGTAAGTCGCGTAACCGGCCCCCTCCCGACTTACCTCCGGGCTCCTACCCGCATCTCGGGCGTGGCCTCCACCCCTGGGTGCCTCCGGGACCTCCGGGCGCCCGTTCGTGCCATCCTGGAACCGGCCCCCCCCCCGGGAGGGGGATGGCGACGTTCGGCGATGTCCCGTACCTTTGGGTGACCTCCCCCCCCCCGAGGGGGGGGGCGGTTGTCCACCCGATACTGGCCCAGGAGGGAGAGAACGACCTCCTGACGAGGCCCCGTAGTACGCCTCCCCACTCTTGGCTAGACAGAGGAGCACATGATGGGCCCCCCCGCAGGTCCGACAATTTGTGGTCTGGCCGCACTCACGCACCTGGTGTGCGCCTAAACAGCGGTAACACAAATTCCTTTGTTTGACCACCCCTCTACGCTTGTGCACCCGCTGTGCCTTAAATTCCGTACAGGTGGTAATGTCGTGGTTGTCCCCCCGACAAAGGGGGCACACCTCTGATTTAATCATATTAAATCTCCTGTGTCGCCGGCGAGGCTCGACCAGTTTAGGCCCACTATCGCGGCGGGGGGTGAGGGGGGGGGCGCGACGTGGTTGCCCCCTGGCAATCCGCCCTCCTACACTCGCCCTCCAAGAACGCCCGTAAATCCTCATATGAGGGAAGGTGGTCCGCTGACCCACCGCCATGAGCCTGCTCAAACCGCGCGACTACGTCGCTCGGTAGTTTACGCAGTACCCTATTAACTACTATGTACTTATCTCCTAACGACAGCTTAAGGCGGTCCAATGTGTTGACCGCTACCATGACCGGATTTAGGATTTTCACTCGTATCTCCTGCACATTGGATACTTTCGGGATGTCAAATAATTTGTCGATGAGCCCATCAATAATTAACCGCCGATTGTCATATCGGTCAGTTAAGAGGCCCCATGCCGTATCGTAACTAGTATCCGTAATCTCTAAATGCGTTAAAATGTCATGGGGCTCTCCGTAAAGCCTTCCCATTAACTGCGTCATTTTGTACGCAGGTGAAAGATCCGTACGCGAATGCACTACGCTGTTAAAGAGATCACGAAACCTGGGCCAGTCCGCATACTCTCCGCAAAATTCTGGCACGGTCACGGGCGGCAGCGGTGCCAGAATCCCCGCGCCAGCCGACCTGCATGGTCCCCGAATCTCTCCCTTTCGTGCCCGTTCAATTTCTGATGCCGCCTGAATGATGCTCATAACCATCTCCCCACATTGGTCCACGCTGCGCTGCACAGCAATCTGAGGCCCACTTTCCCCCTCAGAGTCCTCGTCATCCACAAGGGCCAAATATTCTGCGTGCCATTTGAGCACCACGTCATGTCTTTCGTCTACTTGTCGCGCGCGTGACAGTAATGCGTCTTCGCGATCCGTTCGACCAATCATCGTAATTACTAGCGAAAACCATCTTAACTCCGCTTCAATTTTCGCAGCGACCGTCTTAATTACTGAGGGTGCCATGGTACCAACTTCAGTTCACAAACTGGCAACCTTACCCTAAACTAACAGTATTCTAATACACAGCAGAAAACAACACTATAACTTAAATGAATATTTTTACAATCAGAAATCGCAACTTCAATGTTTTCCTAACAACAACCGAAGTCAAGTGTGAACCTTTTCCCGAGTTGGTTCCGTATTATAAAATATTGATTTAACACAATTAACTTAATTGCCACACTCAATGGACTAGGTATCAATATACCGATAACAAATAATAAGTGAACCAAACCGTCACGCGAAACTCCTACCGCGCGTTCCAAACTTATTAAATTGTTATTTCGCCAAATTACTTCCGAAAACAAGTAAAACCTCGTGATAACAGTGTATTTATCAATACACGCAAGTAAACAACAATAATAATGACACTGAATGTTATCCGAAACCAATGAATAATTTATTTAGAGTGAATAAATTTGCGACGGAACCCTAATTTACCAATATTACCGATATATTATTTCCGTAACTAAAACGCAACAATTAACTTTATTCACTCAACCAATTACTATTATCGTTTACGTATCCTTAATTACATAACATGGAATCGTAATATAATGCAATCTTAACTACAGAATAAGTAAGTACTTGCTACTCGTAACTTCAATAATTACGTCGCTAGCCCGCTTCTAAGGAATGCGGTTGAAGGAAAATCTACCCTACACTGTGGATATGAACCACGCTCTGGTTACCAAAATTGTTTTCTCGCCAAGACTAGCCGGAGAGCCAGGGGCCCATCAGCTGACCCTCATACAAACAGTACTCCTGGCGAGAGCAACTGGGCGTGATGCACGCCGCTAAAGTTTCATATACCCTACGTAACTTAAGGCTACCTACTCACCCCGTTACTCAAGCTTCCAGAATTATCGCCAGCAAGGATGTGTTTGTGTGAATGAGTACGTGTGTGTTTGTGTACTTGCTGCGAGTCTTCGATGAGGCTGCCGCCATGAGCTAGGGCGGCCGAACCCTCTCCGGTCACCGGGACCCGTCCCGCCAACTCCTTGCAGTCCAAAGCTAATCCCAGACACCATGAACTAGGTAGTATACCACTTAAGCACCAGAACTCGGCGCCGTTCCGTATGGGCGCTCCGTGCGAGTTAAACCCAATAATAATCGACAAGGTATTATACCGAACCTCCGTACAGCTCGGCGGCCATATCAACTGTGTCCACGCGGCCGCTCGCTCTCTCTCTCGCTCTGGCGGCGTAGGTCTGTCCCACTTACGCAATCCGAATGCGCCCGGGGAGTCACGACGGCCGCGCGTACGTCTGTTTCACCTTGCCGAATGCTTTCTCTTAAGCACGGCGATATAAATTAAAACCTAACTGTCTATACTAAACAGGGGGCCTAGACAAGGTTACAATCGACAAGCGCTAACGCCAATAGAAACGAATAAAATGTATGGGAATGACAGATGTTAACGAAAAGTGTTTCGTCGGCATCTGTCATTCCCGTACATTTTATTCGTTTCTATTGGCGTCAGCGCTTGTCGATTGTAACCTTGTCTACGGCCCCAGGACTGTTTTTTCAGTGTGATAATGTCATTACTTATTAATACCCCTGACTGTACACAATATTAATGAAACTGTCTACTTTCTACCTACCCTTGTAACGCTTGAGAACGTAATAGGGTGAAAATAGCCTGTAAAATCTCTATTTCCACGGACGTGTGCGTTAAATATATTACTGGCACCTACCGATAGCTCTGTAAATCGTTATTTGATTTATTCCGGACATTTAACTTTAGCAGCAGATGTGGCGAATTTATGTGTTTACGTGGCTGGGAGGAGTTCCAAGGCTTTGTGCGATATCGAGCTTATTCAGGGGAGTTTTATATTTTCCCAACACTGCAGACTTTTATTTGTTTTCTGGGGTATCAGACTATAGCAAGGGTGCTGTCACCGAGTTTCAATATGAATACTCGTTTCTCAAATTAACCGATTGCCTCGATTCTAATATTACCACGCTCCATGTACGAGAAACGTTTAATTTTCGCGCACTAGAAAACGAGATGCAGAGTGAGACAGTCTTTGTTTCACCGCCAAGCGAGTAATGTACTTATTACTACCGCTTATCGTGATCGATCCAGACACCTGGCTTTTTACTACATGCTTCCAGATAATGATTTCTTTGGCCACGTGGCCCGCCGAGACTAGTCCAGCTTGGAGAAGTTGAATGGTTGGCTGCGTTGAAGCAAAGAGGCAGAGCACCCACACGATGGACTGATGCAATCCACGATGCCACGGGCGTCAATATCCAAGGCGCAATACAAAAAGTTTAGAGAACGGGTGTGTGAAGAACAGCGCTCCTAGTGGTCACGACCCTCAGCCTCGAGGAACCGACGAAGAAGAAGTATGTACAAAACTAGTCTCCCTAGGGAAATAAGTGTGTTCAGATAGCATAGAGGCTAGATATGTAGTTTACGTTTGAAGGTCCGGTTAGGTATTAATTAACTAAGACCCCTCAAGCACTAAGCGGCTAGCCGTGCGGTTGGACAAAACATATGAAACCGCAAACGCAAAACCTGTACGCACTTAGCCGCTTAGTGCGTACTAGGGCTAAGGGTTGACAGGACGCTCCACTCTCCATGCAAAAGTAGTTTCGTTCTCATTTTAAAACGACATGCTAGAACTTGAAACTTTGTGTCCAAACACAATTTATAGCAACAAAAACTAACTAGTATCAGACATAATTATACGGCGTATCCCATTGTCCATAAAAACAGTCATGTTAGTCCAGCATGCTGTTTTACAATGAGAATCAAACTACGTTTGTATGGGTCGACTTGAGTCTTGAATTGATAATTCGACCCGGATCATGCTTATAGAACCAAAGGCCCGTATGTCTCAACTCTCAAGTGACACGGCATTTTTGGTTTGCTCCGTTGTTGCGAAGTATACATAAATGTGTAAGTTTTGTTCAAAGTTGGCTGAATGCAAATGGAGGAGTTGATCGGAGACTTTCTGATGTTCAAACAATTGTATTGAACGTATAAAGTTATGAAGGCGGAGAGTGGCTCTTATTTATTCCGTACCGTGATCCTGTTTAAGAGAACCGATGTTCAAAAGCTAGAACATTCTAATAAAATGTAGCATCGCTATCCTTAATAATATCACTACATCCATATCCATACTCCATACTTAATACTTAATATTATAAATGCGAAAGTGTGTCTGTCTGTCTGTCTGTCTGTCTGTTACCTCTTCACGCTTAAACCTCTGAACCGATTTGGATGAAATTAGGTATAGAGATAGTTTGAGTCCTGGGGAAGGCATAGGATAGATTAAATCCCGGAAATCATCCCCCAAAGTGAAGTGGGGGGTTAAAGTTTGTATGGAGCTACGATATAAACGAGTTCCACGCGGAGTCGCGGGCAGAAGAAGAAGTATATAAAACAAAGTCGGTTCCCGCTGTCTGTCTCTGTGTATGCTTAGATCTTTAAAACTACGCAACGGATTTTGATGCGGTTTTTTTTAATAGATAGAGTGCAAGAGGAAGGTTTTATTTGTATAATGTAGTACCCGTGCGAAGCCGGGGCGGGTCACTAGTTTAGATATATAATATGAATGCGAAAGTAACTCTGCCTGTGTTATCTTGTAACGCAAAAAAAAATGCATTTTTTTTTACAAATTACAGTGTTTTTTACGATTCATTCTCTATTAAGCAGGTCAAAAGGTATGTATGTATGGGAAACGGTATGGGTAGGTAAGGTATGTAATTGTTCC
Source organism: Epinotia ramella (assembly GCA_947578815.1). Lineage (NCBI taxonomy): Eukaryota > Metazoa > Arthropoda > Insecta > Lepidoptera > Tortricidae > Epinotia > Epinotia ramella. The sequence continues at coordinate 5,063,003 of OX388221.1, forward strand.
ACGTGTGAATAGATTACTTTTGAAGTACGTTACATGATTAAAATGATTGACGACTAATGATTAATAATTACAATAAAACTATTTGGGATCATCCTATATGCAGCGTGACGTCAAATTGATGTCATCGGCATGAAAATTACGGGCTCTGATGATAACCTTCGAGTAATTAAGAGAAAGATAAGTATAATGAGATCAAACTGACACCGTGAAACGCAGAAAAGTGAAAGTACATTCAAAGCGAGCGCAGGGCGGTGAGAAGCAACATGTTAGCCCGCAAGTTTGCTCTGTTCCACCCACGTAAAAATCACCCGTCGCGCCCGGCGCCGACTACAGCGCGCAGTGGGCCGAGTACTACCGCAGCATCGGCAAGGTCAAGGCCCTTTTCAAGGCGTATGTCAGAGTTTTTACACGAGCAGCCTGTGTCTGTACTTACTCTACAATCACTTAGTGCCCTAAAAGCAAATATTTGTCTGGTGTAATGTTTTTTATTCATATCGCTTTGACATTTAAAATATTTAGTTTTTAATTAAGGCGGCCTTAGGGCCTACGCTAGCTTACGCGGACGCCCGCCGCGTGCGCACGCTCGCGGGTGCCGCTCCGAACAACCCGCCGCGGGCCAGTTAGCGGTGTCTATACAATTTCTTTGAGGCGGGATGTCCGTTGCGGGTAATCCGCGTAAGCTAGCGTAGGCCCTTATTTGCCGCAGGCAAAATAGTGACGTCATTGTGGATTATTATAGATATGTATTAGTTTAAATTATAAATAACAACAGATTAAAGGTTATATGTCATACGTAGTACTAGGTATTTAACAACTCGCCTTTAATTCAGTATCATTGTAATAAAGAATTGAAAATCCTCATTAAATTAACGTTAGTCTGGAAGCACATATAAATATCTATAGGTACATTAGGTACTGTAGTACTGTGTAAGGTACTCAGAGGTAGAGGGAGACACAATAGAGTAATAACATATTTATTTGATAATTTTGCGAGAGGTAGGTGTACGAGTATCGTGGCTCAAAGCCTCGGGTTGACTCCTTGACGTCTTCATCTTTTCTCCTATTTATAGACTTCCAAACAGCTTGATTTGTACTATCGACAACACAGCTAACTGTAATAAGGTTCTATATAAACACAGGATGGTCAGTTAACAGTGTTGTCGTTTGTACTCCGAATAGTGCTGTCCAGCCAGCACTGTAGAGTCCATCATCCAACTGGATTTTTGAAAAGAATGGGACCAATTTGAAAGCATATACTTAAGTACTAAAAAAAAATATTTTTGGGATATAGGTAGGTACCTACCTATTCAATAATGTATGAAATAGATTTAATTAAAACGTGTATTCTTATACTAGTTCTAGACGACAGTAATTAGGATGATAGTAATTTGTAACGGGCCTTTGTACTGTCCATGTAGATCGGATCGGTCATTGTGGCACTCTTTGGGGGAGGCCTATGTCCAGCACTGTACGTCTTTCGGCTGATATCATGATGATGAAGTTAATGACTACGGCGGAGTTACTACAGCATCACGCCGCAAAAAAACCCTAAGCAACTAAAATGATACCTATTTCTTTATTTAATGAAGCCTAACTTACTTATAATAAAAATAAGTTAAAAATTTCGATGAGAAGCCAAATAAACAAATTTCATTTCATTAAAATGTTTGACTTAAGGAGCATTGCACCTTTACAAGCAGAGCCAGACTATTTGTGAACCAAAATTGTTTAATATTGCACGTGCTTTGAAATTAAAATAAGCAGAGCTCATTATTCGTTGTTATGGATATCGGTAGTAATTTCTTCAAAAATAATGTATGCAATCAGTTGCTCATACATGCAGAAAATATTTTGATTATATTCATAAGTTTGGATAATGGTTCTCCCTTTGTTAGACTGAATTACTTTAGCCCTACCGTGAAACGTGCCTACTTTGCCCGCTTTTTAGGAAAAGCACGAATATCTCATATTTTATATAATTATGGGAATTATAAAACGATCGAATAAAAAAAAACTTAGCGACTGATGATGGACATACCTACTGTTTTAATAACTTGAGCGGTATGAATTTGAGTAAGCGAAAAATTAACTAAACTAACAACGAATATTGATTAATAATAACATCCAGAACGAGCATACAAAAAGTGGGTTGTGATTAATCCATTTCAGATATTTAAATTCTATCCGTGCGACTACATTACTAAGTGAGCGACTAGAAATAGCTCGCGCATAGGTTAGAACTTAGAAGACGAAAGGCGCTTTCGTCTTCGAGATTTTTTTTTTTTATATAAGAGCGGAAAAACCTCGGCTCATTATAGTATTTTTCAGTGATTTTTGTATTCGAAACATTTCATTTAAGATAAAATGCCGCTCAGTATAAAAAAAAAATTGCCAAATATTGAATAAAATGCAGGACGTAAAGTTTGACACTCAATTAGGTCACTCAAATATTATGAAGCTTCTCATTTTGTAGGTATTTTAAGTAACTCAAATTAATGTTTGTAAGTTGCTTTTCTGTTGATTTTTCGTCACTCGCAGTCAGTCGCTCACTAAAGTCTACGAGATTTGGGACTGGTCTTTTGACGATTCAGCGCCCGTCCGCTGCGCCGCGCGGACCATACATAAATATACTTATTATACTCTTTGGCGCGGACGCGCTCCGGCCGACCACCTGCGCTGCAACCACATCAGGCTGTCATGTTGACATACGCCCATCTTGGATGGCGTTATTTTAAAGCAGATGTTCCCGTCTTTTTGGAATAAGCGGCGCTACCACGAACTTAAAAAGTCGAAGTTCGGGTATTTCCATCTCTATCGCACTCCCTTAATCGAGTGACAGGGATATTTCGACTTTCGAAGTTCGTGGTAGCGCCGAAGGTCACGTAAGTCTGTGGTTTGACTGTATTTTCGCGTCTCGGTACTAGTAGGGGGGCGGACCTTGCGCTGTCGGTTAGGTACGGCAGTCTGGGAAACCCGTAGAACGTGCCGGGCTGTGGGGGTGCGGTTGGACTCTGGGCCTGCTGGGACTGTCATTTGGCTATGTGCTCGCGGCTCGGTATTAGTAGGGGGGGACCTTGCGCTGTCGTTTATGTTCGGCAGTCAATATACCCGTACCCGTAGAACGTACTGGGCTGTGGGTGTGTGGCTGGACTTTGGTCCCGCCGACTGGATGTTCATTTTGACTGGACAAATAAACTAGCCCTCCTCAATCGGGTGCAGTTTCAACGTTTTTCTTCGCTTGGCTGTATATCCGCGGCTCGGTATTGAGTACTGGGGGACCTTGCGCTGCCAGTCATGATTCGGCAGTCTGGGAATCCTGGGAAATTGTTGCGCTGCGGGGGTGCGGCTGATCTTCGTGTTCGTCAGGACTTCGCTCAAGAGATGGGGTGCTTCACTGCGTGGCCCTGCGTCCTGCGCGTGTTTACCTGCGTGCATCTCGCCGGGAATCACCACTGCAGCCAGTTATGATGGCTGTGGGAGCGGTGTAAATTGCACCGTGAGGCCACGCCCCCTGCGGCGGGAGGGTTGTGTGCCTCCGGGTCGCCACGTCTGTCAAGAAAGAAGAGTAATAAAGGAACTCTAGCACTGTAATGTTTTGTGCCTTTCATGTATTTTTCATTTTAAATGAAGTTATTAGCTTTGGCTTTGATAGGTTATTAGTTAAGTTTTGTTTTGAGCGTTGGCATTCTGCCGCGCTAGCACTGGCTCTTGGCCGTGCTTTTGTCATTGGCAATGAGTTAAGGGCCCCTTCGGGGCCCAACTTAGGAAGCTAGGAGGAAAAAAATAAAAAAAACTGGTCTTTTGACACATCGCGACACCCATATAACGTAAATTGGCGCTGCTCATCGAAATAATAAAAAACAGTTTCAATAGCTTACGAGTTACGAAACAAAGTTCAATCTCGATGCACGCTCTTTTTAGCACTTATAAAGTGATTGTAATATTTTTTGACGACTTATTTGTGCAGAAACTAGCATTGAAAACTCGGTAGGTACCTATGCGAATAATTACGTCCTTCGACTTTTTTTAATTTTAGTGTTACACTGCTTCAATCGTTTGGAGTCTCTCAATTTAGAAATAAATCGGTATTCATGAACCAAATAATTGTGAATTGGAAAATAACAATGTATTATTTAACGAATCAATCAAAACTGTGCAAAATGTTCCATTTGACAATATGGCATTGATTTCTGCACGGCTATCATGAGACGGCGCGCGAGCTCTCTCGACTTTTCTTACAGGACACTTTTGTTAGCAGACGACTGTGTATAGGCTCTCTATTTGATTTCCTAACAACAATTTATTACACAGTAATCAATCGATTCCTTTTATTACCCACCATCAATCGTAATCGGATATTATGACAATCGATTTACTCTAGCCACATCACTCTGTACGTCATATTGGAACTGTCAAAAGACCAGTCCCAAATCTCGTAGACTATAGTAATACTATAATGTAAATTAATTGTTTTTGACACTTTAAACTTTAATTTACAGTCACTCGTTTAAATAATACCCTTTCTTATATGGTAGGATGATATTTTTTTTTGCTTAACGAATCCCTTCGTCACATTCAACATTTAATACTTGAAATAATTAAACGCAGCAGCGGCAGACAGTTGACACTGACACTGACATCACTCACAGCGACTGTGGTGACAGTGACAATATAATACACACTGCTTTGAGGTTAGATAATCCGAAAGAAATTACCAATATCGCAAAGTTAACATAAACCTCCAAAATGCCGTTCATGAAAGGAAGAGCGCCAATTCGTCGCACACTAAACTACCTTAACGCCGGAAAACTCGTATTAAAAGACAAAATCAAGATCTTCTCAGTCGCCTACAACATCGTAGGGCAGAATAACGCAGGTGCAAAAGACTTCGTATTCTGGTATCTACCGCAAATACAGTACAAGAATCCTAACGTGCAAGTAGCTACGCTGAAGAATTTGACTCCTTCGCCGTTTATCAAGTGTTATTTCGAAGATGGCCGGCAAGTTTTGATAGACATTGACCATAAGAGTAAAGAAGACGTTTTAGAGCATCTGATGAATACTGTGGGGAAGTCTAAAGAGGTGCTGGAGGCGGAGGCTGTGGCGGCGGAGAAGAAGGATAACCCTGCGAACTTTGGGGTGGGCTGTGAGCGGTCTTGTATGTGTGAAAACTATGGACAAGTACCCTGTTCCGGTGTAGTGACTTTGCCTAAGTTTATGAGGGGGAAGTACAAGAATCCGGCAAATTAGGTTTCTGAATGGGTGTGTTGTTAATGCTTATTTGTATGTTATAACTGGCAATCAGATTTCTGGGGTAAATTTTCATATTTTCATAAATACGGTCAAAGAACCTTCCTTCTCAAAAGAGACAAACTTAATGAAAATAAGGCATGCTTAAATTAAATGATATATAATTGGTTATAATGGATATGGCTAGCAATGACACGAAGAGTAATTATTGAAATAAAAATATAGGATGGTACTATTATCAGACATTCACATAACTGTTTCGAAAAAGTAAGTCAGATATTAGACAACACATTTGCTGCAGACTTTTCATTGCAATAGTGCTTCTACATAGTTCCACAGACATACATATATGTTTTCCACTTTCTAGAGAACACTGGCAGAGGAATTTTAAAACACCAGGGGCTCGGTGAGTTGTAGATATTGGGAGCCCGCCTTTAAATTTGGAATATTTGAATCATCATAAATATTCTATTATTATTAAACCTGCTCACTAAATTTCACAAGACTCGGTTGACAAATCTGACCTGTAGAGGAGAACAACCGGACAGACACCAGACATACGAAAGGATTCTTGCCCAAGCTGAACTTTGTTCACTTCAGGTGCTTGTTCAATTTAAACATATAAACCTTCCTCTTGAATAACTATCTCATCATGCTCCTAGCATTATTCCCGGTAATGCCCCTAAAGGAGCTAGGGGTCCGCTTTGACACCTAATCCCAAGATTTGGCATAGGCACTAGTTTTACGAAAGCGACTGCCATCTGACCTTCCAACCAGAGGGAAAACTAGACCTTATTGGGATTAGACCGGTTTCCTTACGATGTTTTCCTTCAACGAAAAGCTAACGGTAAATATTCCGTACATAAGTTCCGAGAAACTCATTGGAACGAGCCGGGATTCGAACCCACGACCGCCGCTTAACAGCAGCATGCCTGAACCACTAGGCTACCGTAGCTCTATCTATTAATAAAAAATAGTTTTAAAGATCTAAGCATACATCGGGACAGACAGCGGGAAGCAACTTTGTTTTATACTATGTAGTGAGTAGTGATTATGGTGATTACCAGCAGTAGGTCCCGTGTACTGATTTTATGGGATATTGGAGTTATTCAATTACGGGAAACATGGACATTATGTTTGAAAAACTAAAGTATTATAATCCTGTTTAATCATCCTTGTATTGTAATATAACTTGTTCAAATACATGTTTATTGAGCTGTTAACTTTAATAATGGTTTTGCTTTCGTCATGTTTGTATTTATTTGTTAATCTATTGCAAGTGCCGGACGGCAATCAGTATCAATGCTTTAGATTTGCTGTGTATAGGTACAGCAATAAATTGTTGTTTAATTTTCGGTAATTCTTAATACTAATATTGACAAATTAAATTGCCTTTGAAAATGTGAAAGATATAGCTTAAGAAATTTATGAACGCACAAACTTACTCATTTTAATTTGTAACCCTTATATCATAGGAATAAGCATTTTCAACAGTTTATCATAAGTTTTGTAGTTATTGTCTAGATAATTGTATATTTAGTAAAAAAACATAATTTCAACAAGACTTTTATTGCAAACTGTCACAAAACATCACAAACTTAACACAATTTACTATGAAATGAAATATACAAACACCACTCCACTTAGGTCTGGTATTGCAGGGCTTTAGGAGTTCAAGCAGTGATATAATCTTTTCATAATTTGGTTGTGACATATAAAGGGTCGCCAGGTCGCCTGACTCTCCATACAAACATAGTTTGCTTCTCATTTTTAAACTACATGCTAGAATTACATGAAATTTTGTATACACAATGGGAATGGGAACCGCCATATCTAGGTAGGAAACTAATCTCTGTGGCTAGAAGTTAAGATGCTGAATGTTCCGAATCTAAACTTAAGTGGCAGTGGGCGGGGCACATTGCACGTAGAACCGATGGCCGTTGGGGCGGAAAGGTTCTTGAGAGGCGACCACGTACCGGAAGGCGCAGCGTGGGTAGGCCCCCCACAAGGTGGACTGATGACCTGGTAAAGGTCGCGGGAGTCCGCTGCATGCGGGTGGCGCAGGACCGCGGTCATTGTGGCACTCTTTGAGGGAGGCCTACGTCCAGCAGTGGACGTCTTTCGGCTGACGATGAGCTGAATGTTTGTCATACAATGTCTCTGATTTTTTTTTTCTATTACATTTCTATTGAATAGGAACATCCACTAGTTTCTGACCTAGATATGGTAGATCCCATTGTGTATACAAAGTTTCATGTTATTCCAGTGTGCCGTTTTAAAATGAGAACCAAACTACGTTTGTATGGAGAGTCGACTTGAGTCTAGCATGATGGGGCATATTTAACCAATAAAATTAAATGTCACAAAGTATCACAGCCTCACCCATCGATAATAGCACACTCAGCATCATATAGTTAGTAGCACCTTATAAAGCCAAATATATTGGAACACGTCTTTATTACCTCTATTATAGGAGTAAGGATGTGTTGCAATATATTTGGCTGCTACTAACTACTTGGTGCTGACTGCACAGGTTATAAAACCCTAAAATCGATGCCCCTTTACTCCGTTAGCCATCAATGCTGCTGCTATAAACTGCATATTCTCAAAACTTCTGAAGGTCCTCGTATTCTCATGGTAGAAGAGGTCGTCGGCCACCTCGGCACCTCTTGGGCATGTGTGGAAGAAGATCCAGTGGGGATTGCAGCCTTGTTGGATATCCTGAAACATGAAGGGCAGTTAGGAGGAGAGCCAGGGCCGGATTTGGGGGAAGGCTGGCGGGGCTACTGCCCGTTCCCTCTCGTCCAGAGGAGGCCTGTGCCCAGCAGTAGGACGTCTATAGGCTGATTTGTTGAAGTGAAAACTTCTTTAGCGGCGCCACAGACCACTAGGTTAAGTGGTCTGTGAGCGGCGCTGAGCACTTTTTGGGATGGAGAAAAATTGCTAAATACGCGACAGATTTTTGTGACGTCAGAGTGAAGGGAGGTCACAAACTTTTATATTTTGCTGCTAGCCGATTCGACATCATTCAAAACTGAACGCTGTTCGTAAGATTATAAAGCCGTTAAACACTTTTTGCAATATATTTGCTGCAAGTGAATTTGTAATTTTGTCCACGCGTCCTTCACCGTTTTGAAATTGAGCAAATTCGAATAGTTCTAATTTGGACGTTATTCCTAAAAAGATAAAGCTTTGAAATATATTTGGCAGCGGCAAAAACAAATTGGTATTTTGTTCGCCGCCGCCATCCGCTGTTTATTATATACCCTGGTTTTTATAGTAGGTACCTTAATTGATAATTGTCTATTGCGCCAAATTCATTTTTAGGGTGACACCGTAAGATGTCACGCAAAACTGTTACAATGTTATTGAGTTTTCACTTCTGCCGGCACTCCCGGAGTGCAATCCGGTCTTTTCTTTTATTAGGCGCGGCTACTGCCCCGGGCCCCTGTCTCTCTGCGCTTTTGTTGCCGCCGGGCCTCGAGACCTCCAGATCTGGCACTGAGAATAGGTATCTATAGTTACTCGTACTAAAAGTTATTTGACTCGGCCGACTTTGGTGCAAGCCAAAGTACTTAATCCGTTGAAAAAGTAACGCTGCCGACCAAGTTAGTCGATTCAAATTATAATCACGGTGTTATAAAATGTTAGTACCTACATAGATTACAACCGTACGTTGTGGGCAAAATGAGCTGCGCACAATGTTATACAGGTGTATATATGCAGGTACCTAATACTGCATACAAAAAAACTCTTCTCTAGATTCTTTTTCTAGACTGGATCTTATATAAAAGGCCATATAAGTAAAATCATTTTTTTCGTTAAGAGGAACCAGGTACAATTTTGTCATAATTAAGTATATTCTTCCTTCAAGAACTGTTTCGTTTGAGTGAGGTGTGCAATATTGTATTAAGTAGGTAGGTATCTTACTTTTATACTAAAGGTGAATACTGGAATCTTATCCGCTTTCTTCGAAGCAGGTCCGGCGATGACCACATCGACTTTGTCTAATACTGCCGTTTTGTCCTTGCAGCTTTTCACGCTTATGTCGTCTGATTTGAGGTCTTTGCTCGCTTTGTAGAGGAGTGGGGTAACTGGACATTTCTGCGGTTTTCAAAAAGTCCAATTAGTTACTGCTACAATATCTAAAAACGTCATCATCTGTCTAAATAATATACATAGGTAACGTAGGTACCGACTGCCAGCGTCTTAACTATAGAAAATAAAGGCGAAGCCCTGAAATAAAGTTTAAAACCTACTAGCTTCCGCCCGCGACTTCGTCTGCGTGGACCCTGGATAAAAACTCTCAGGCCAAAATGGAAAGAAATACGAAAATCTTTCAGCGGGGGCCATGGGTTCACCGACTGACCCGGCAGCCCACCCGGCGCGTTTCACCGCTGCGTAAGTCCGACTCGATCTAGTTTATTCTATTTTAGGCTATTCCAAAACTTCTTCTTTTTTCTAGTTTAGGCTATTCCAAAACTATCTTTGTGCAAAATTTCATCCAAATAAGTTAAGCCATTTAAGCGTGATTCAGTAACAAACATCTAAACATCCAAACATCCAAACATCTAAACTTTCGCATTTATAATATTAGTAGGATTTAATAACTATTAGCTTCCTCCCGCGACTACGTTTGCGTGGACCCGGGATAAAGCTATCGTATATTTTAATTTTAGTCCTGCAAATCTTCGTGCAAATTTCCATCCAAATCGGTTGAGCCGTTTAAGCGTGATTGAGTAACAAACATCTAAAAATCCGAACTTTCCCATTTAGGTACCTATCATATTAGTAGGAAGTATTTATTAAAGTATTCTAAGTATATGGGGATGAGTATGTAGTTCCGGAGATTACAGATTATAGAGGTACCTAATCTGAAAACACATCTTCGCACATCTCTGGTGCATATTAAAGCCGGGGTTATATTAGAGCCACGCCGCGTGTCGCGACGCGTACTTTGTATTGAACGTGGCGACACGCGGGTCTGAGCTAATGTAACCACGTTCATACAAAATGTATGTAACCGATTGCGTTGCGACACGCGGCGTGGCTCTAATATAACCCCGGCTTGAGACACGCTCGCCTCGCGCGGCGAACCGGTCGCCAGCGCTCGATGCGAGGGTGAGGCAGCGTGCTCGCGGCGAGCCGACACTGGGTGTCGTTAAAAATGGCGTCGGACACAATTAGGTAGGTACAGCTGGTTGATTTCGGATCCCACATCACCTTTTCCGTTTCATGTATTAGTAGGTATCAATAATTGATCGAAATTTACCAACTACCTAACGATTACATTGCACAAGCACGCCTCAGCGACTTGGACAAATACGTGCGGCACACAGAGGCGCCTTTGAGCACGGTCAGTAGATATGATATGTAACCAACTCTGGGTGGCTCGTCAGCGCGTACAAATTTGAGCAAAGTAGGTGAGACAACTCAAGGCTACTCAAATTCGTACGCACCTTTAAAGTCTGCCTTGTAGGAAGATATTGATAAGAGTAAATATGACTATGAATGGTTTAGATACTTACTGGACAGCAGCATAAGAACTTGATATTAGCTCCAAGCATAGGACAGAGCAGCAGATATGAGTTCAACACTGGATGTGGAGGGCCTATGAAACCCACGCTCAAGGATCTCATTTCACCGAATTCTTCCTAAAATAATTTAATGTGCATATTAGTTTTTTTTAATACTACGACGGTGGCACATTTGCCACCCATTGGCGTACGACCCGCCTGATGGTAAGCGGACACCGCAGCCCATAGACGCATGCAGCTCCAAAGGAGTAACATGGGCGTTGCTGGCCCTTGATATGTTTGAGGATTCACCGTGTTGACAGCTGAAGGAACAAATTCCCTCGCTCTCAACACAACGCATCCTCGGGAGCTCTGGCGACCTTGCTCACCTCCAGGAACACAACACTACTACAGAGCAAGTAGTAGGTACTGTTATTATGGCTGTGGTCGTCTGCAACGCGGAGGTACTTCCCCAGTTGGGCTGCTCCAAATTCGAGCGGGATGACATTTCGCTGCGCCCTACCTCACCGAACCCCGAAGTAGACCCCTTTGGGTAATCATATTTGCAATGCACCGCGTAACCGGGGCTACACGGTTAGCACAATAAGGCGCGCAAGCTTTCTCGCGGCGAGATAGACTATCCATCTCTTTCTAATGAAGAATACTAAGAAAGAGACGGGTAGTCTATCTCACCGCGAGACAGCTCGCACGCCGTCTTGTGCTAACCGTACTGTTATTTGGAACGCGCTGATGCGCCTTACCTCACCTAGTTTCGTTCTGATGAAACTAAGACCTCTACACACAGTTTCTACGAATCGCGGCGTCAATATATATTTTGTGAGTGAATGGTGCAGTGAGATTCAAACAAGTTACAGAATAGCGAGGCAGGCTCGGCCTGTCCCTATGCCGCTTATCGGCTAAACACGGATTTCGTGCACCTCCCTGTTGTCAATCAAACGTCACACAATCGCAATATCAAAGGCGAATGAACCTGCACGGCCAGACAGATTAATCCTTCGCTGGAGTTGAACTGGCGGCAGATATACCTGTCATTGGTGTTGAAAGGGTTTGACCTACCCACGATCTACCATAGGTATCTAAAACTAGCGGCATGCAAGCGCCTTCAAAAATGTTCTTAGCAATATTAGCTAAAGTGGAATTAATGGTCGCAATATTTCAAGGCAACACTACTTTGTGAAACGAAAGTGAAATGGGATAGGGATAATAAACACTCTCTTATGACCAGTTGGCCCATTCAGCGCCAATCACGAAACAGATGCATCAGAGCGTTACAGGTGCCTTTCGCTACATGTGGACATAAGCTGCTACGGGCGTAATGTGGCTTTTATTGGGTTAGGCTATACACAATAATACAAATTGCTTTGTGCGAATAAATGGTAAGTTGACAATATAAGGATGCATTCGCTCCCCACGCCTGGTCGTTCGGCGATGGAACGGGGAAGGTGGAATTAAGTTGTTCAGTTCCTGTGCTAACTCTCCAAAATATATCTGATAAAACACCGACAGGCAAGCTACTCGCCGACGGTGTTCAAGACTCTGTAGTTTTGACTTAATAATGGATTCGTTACCAGAGTCTATGAGCTCGGTGCTCAACTAAATCCAAGGTCGCTAACGGATACTTGGCGGGACCGTCCCATAGATGGCATCAATATTCCATGCACGAGCGAATCTTAACCTGATACCTACATGGTGAGAAGCTGTTTGGATGTGAAATACCGCTTACAAAAACAGCCATGACAGTGGACAGCGCCTGGATGCTGGCGTGGGTCCTGGATCTCATGCACATCACCGGGACAGAGGCCTGGTTAGCAAACCGTTGTATACACTCATGCGTCGATGTCGCCACAAATATGCCGTCGGCCATGGATGAGAATATGCTGTAACAAGAGAAATCAAAGATGTTTCTAAGAATCCAGCAGCCTTTTCCAAATTTTATAGTCTAGGTATGTCACTTGATTATGAAGAATCCAAGGACATCATATCAAAATCCAATAAGCCGTGTGGACTGTAACCCGTGAAATAAAATGTTCTCCACATACAGTCAAGTGTAAAAATATGGGTGCATACAATTTACTCATAAATATGTCCCATAGCTTAAGCGTCAGCGGGTTAGTCATTAAAATTAAACTAAATTTTAAATTAATTTTTAAGGTTTTGGTACATATTTATGAGAGGATTAAATCGATACATATTTTTGCACTTGACTTAATACATACATACGCTCGAGAAACATAGCCTGCCGAGGCAGACGGGTAAAAAGCAGACCTATAAAAGATATAGTAGGTAAATCAAAGTTTCTTCATTATCTAGGCAACAGCATATAACTCTGGTCTCGGCTACGTTTTGTACTGTACTAAAATCGTTGATAGGTACTTCATTATCATCATCATCATATGCCACCCGCAGGGACTCCCGCGATCTGGACCGATGGCCGTTGGGGCGGAAAGGTTCTCGAGAGGCGACCACGTACCGGAAGGCGTGGCGTGGGTAGGCAAGGTGGACTGATGACCTGGTAAAGGTCGAGGGAGTCCGCTGGATGCGGGTGGCGCAGGACCGGTCATTGGCACTCTTTGGGGGAGGCCTGGTGGACTGATGACCTGGATATGTACTTATTTTGTAATAAATCCCTTAAATATTCTAAAGGATTGTAAACTCATGAGATTTTTATTTCGTTATCCTTAGCCACCAGTTTTTGTTGGCAGCATTGCGAAACCTATACAACCACAGGAATTTATATAATTTACTAGCTTTTACCCGTGACTTCGTCCACATGGAACTCATATCGTACCTCCATTCAAACCCCTTTAAGGAATGTTATCCGAGACAAAATCTATCCTACGTCCTCGGAATTCCAATATACTTAGGTATAAGTACCTTCTTAATCGGTTCTTAATGGTTTAAGCGTGAAAAGGCAACAAACTAGTTATGCGACTTAGAGCTCGGCTGACCCTTAAATACACGGCCGACCACATTCGCGCACGACTCGCGGCGAGAATGGCGCGTGAAGTCTCCCTTGGCTCCACATTCGCAGTGTTCACAATTGTCACAGTGTTCGCGTTCGCAGGCCAAAAACCGTCCAAAAGTCGTTAACAAGGCGCGAACCCGCGAAAAATATGCAAGTTGGCTCCACATTCACGCTTTTACACGCAGCAATTACTATTGATTACTATTGGAGGTCGACCTTCGTAGCCTAGTTGGTAGTGACCCTGCCTACGAAGCCGGAGGTCCTGGGTTCGAATCCCGTTAAGGGCATTCATTTGTGTGATGAGCACAAATATTTTTTCGTGAGTCATGGATGTGTTATATCTATTTACGTATTTATTTATCTACATGACTATGTTTATTGTCGTCTAGTACCCATAGTACAAGCTTTGCTTAGTTTGGGACTAGGTCGATTTGTATAAGATTGTCCCCAAATATTGAATTATTTTTCGTCACACATCTCGGGTGGATACTCAGCCTTACGCTAGTCTTAGCTTCTACCTTTTCGACGCCAGCGACGCATATATCCGGACCGCAGGTTCAATGCCACAACTTATAGGAATATGCGTCTAGGAGCCCAGCGCGATAGAAACCTTCTTACATTGACATATTTCATACATTCAACTCCGTACTAAATGTCTTGTTGACTTGGCGTGTGGTTGAAAGTTTTTCTCTTTGACAGAGCTTTGAAAACGTTAACGGCTTGAGTCTTCAAGGCTCAGCTGAGCGCTAAATCACAACACTGTAAGAGACAGACAGACAGGTGGATAGACAGAGCGAGTTATTTCCGCATTTATAATATTATTATGGATTAACCTGCCGTTGTAATCCTGGTCCCAAGCGACATTGTCTATAATACTGACGTCATACGCCCCGAGCAACGTAGCCGCTTTAGAAACCGCCATATTCAAGACAGGCTCATTTATCTCCTGGAGAATCATAATCTTGCAGTCTTTCAGGATATTCTGGGGAAACAAGCGGAATACTGGTTGGTAATAGGTACCAGGGATGCCGCGGATGCGACTTTTTAGACATCCGCGGATGCGGATCTTGAGGAAAAGACTCAAAAATATAAATACGCAACGTCTTTAGGGTCACGCAGTACTCGAACACGTTGCGACTGATTTACAATCGTAAACCTAACGCATCACCAATTAGCGAATATGGCGAATCATCGTACAGAAACGGAATGAAGATTCTTATTGACTAATGATGAAAATACTGAACACGCGCGTGGCACCGCCGTGTTGGCCCCTATCTGGTCGCGAACTGTACTACATCCGCATACGCAAAAACTTCGCATCAAATTTTAATTACGACGTTAAGATCACCCTTTTTAAGGCGTTCTGCCAATCCTTTTACACCTGCAGCCTATGGATCAACTATACCCAAAAAGCGTACAGCGCCCTACGCGTCCAATATAATAATGGCTTTAGGATGTTGTTGGGGCTGCCGCGCCATTGCAGTGCATCAGGGATGTTTTGCGATGCGCACACGGATGGGTTTCACGCCATAATGCGTAAGCGTGTCGCGTCCCTGCTGAGGCGCCTGCGCGGCAGCCCGAACAGCCTCCTGCAAACGGTGGCGGCGCGCCTGGATGGTCCCTTCCTATTCCACTGGGATAGGTTGCATAGGGCATCCTACTGACTTGTAAATAGTAATATAATACCTACTAACATAGCTTTTAAGACCTTTATTACTAACGAATTATGGAAACACTTCCGAATTAAATTATTTGATTTGATTTGATTTTGATTTGATTTAATAAGTTTTTTTAAATTCTATGACGGTGGCAAAAGGCAGACTGCCTGATGGTAAGTAGATACCGCTGCTTATGGGCGTTTGGGATACCACCACGGCTAGCACGCGACGGCGCGCGAGCTCTCTCGATTTTTCTCGCACTATTCTTCTCTCTCTTATTAGAACACTTAGAACAAGAGGTATAATGCGAGAAAAATCGAGAGTATGTCGCGGCCGTCCTGTGCAGAAGACGAATGATGAATGACAAGCGCGACGAGTAACGACAACTTGTAGGTACTATAAATTCTTATTTTTTTCAATAAAAATTAAATTAATAAAAACAGATAAATCCCGACCAGGAAAATAAAAAACCTGCTCCGGGGGCGCTAAATTAGCTATAATTATGGCAACACTATTTCATTTCCATTGACATACTATATGATGTACCTATACCTACCAGTCATGTTGACAACAAAGTCGGTGATGTTATTTAGAGGAATAGAGACTAATCCTTCAGACTTTCTCTCCGACAAATACTTCGTCATATTGTAAACCACTTTACTTTTAATAGTTATCGGCATTTTAACGCACAAATACACACAATATCCAAGAAATGCACAACGTACAAACGACACCTCACTTTGACAACAATTGACAGATGTCATTAATGATGTCTTCAAGGTTACTGTTGGCAGTTAAATAATATAAGTTCCAATAGTTTTCCGCAATATGACGAAGTTTTTTATTTTCCTGGTCGGGCTTTACCCAGTCGGGCTGCGGTCTTCTTAAGGCGGAGGTAGTTCCCCAGTTACGCTGCAAATATGAGCGAGATGACACCTCGCATCCATGCATCCATGCACCAAGCATCTTCCTTAAACTATGGCTATGGTTTGTTAAGGATCCTGCAGATGTTTATTTCTTATGTATCACTTGGACCGCCATCGCCATGAGAACTAAAATATGTCCATAATACAGGAACTCTCGACAGTCTGCCAGCAACGCGTCATACTGTAATTTTATGGACATATCGCGCGTCGTCCCAGTAGCCTCAAATACATTATGTTGACGGGAAAAGTAGACGAGCTCCTGGCAGAAGAACGTTAGCCAAATGGAGTAATCAAGTCGCAAAGCTCATCGGAGAACGAAAACACCTGGCGCTGCATGCAGTGCGACACCGGAGCCATTGGCGAGTCATCTGCACTCCTCGACAGTAGCGGTCATGATCCTCAGAGGGATCGACCGAATGATCATCTTGTTTATTTGTGACCGTTTTGCAGACGAAGACGATCACCATATCCATGGGACCACCTTACTCGCTCATCCCTGTGGGCTGTGCCCTAAATCGCGGACATAAATCAATAATTTTACATTTGCATAAGGTGTGTGGTCTTACCATTCGTCTACAATGAGTGTCCCTATAGTAGTACTTCAGGTTTAAGGCGCTGTTTATGGTGTCCCTCACCATTTGCGGCGTCCACTGCTTGAAGCATATGAGATGACAAGGTTTTGATGATCTACAATACAAGCACGTTTCTATAATCAGAACATTCGTCGAAGATTCGAATTAATTTTTGAGCGGTTTATAGGTAGAACTTAATCGTCTTCGTAGGTATGGTTGAAATTATTTTGTGGCTGACTTAATAAAAGTGTCATTGAATTAGGAATTGTCTATACCTATTGGACGATATAGTTTTTTTGAGTAAACTACTTAGACGCCATTCGGCTTACTTAAATAATCTTATGATATTGCGCACTTCAGTACCTACAGCCAAACGCTTGCGAATTGGCGGCACTGTCTATAATCCGGTTACAATATCTGTGGACCTGGCGTCGATGACGTCACGTCAGCGCTCACGGGGGCTAGCTCAACTGACGCCGCGCCGCGACGCGAGTCGAGAAAGATCTACCCTCCTCTATCTAATTTGCACGGTGCGAGTGCGACAGGAGACGCTCAGTCGCGCGCAAAGCGACTTGTCAGCAAGTTGTGCTAGACCACCTGGTACGGTGCGCAAGGTGCGCGGGGCGAGCGCGGGTAGGTAAAAGAGAAGGGGGAGGGGCTTCACGTTAAAGCGAGGTCCACAGATATTGTAACCGAGTTGTACGATCGTCCTCCGTCAATTACTGTGTGTAGGGTAGAGTGGCAGTTTCAAGTTAGCCGTGTAAATATTACCGTCAGGTAGGAATCGTCTGTGCAACGACCTTCGAAGGCAGGCTGTCTGATCAGACTTGGGACTGAAGATGAACCTGTTATTCTGTGGGGAACTTAGTTCGCAATGAGAAGAAGTGAGACAGGTCCTTGAAGATTGATACTAACGGACAGCATGATCCAAATGATGACAAACTCCTAGATTTGTATATGTAGGGCAAACACTTTGCAAGGCGCCTTAGAACTTTCATTTCCCACTTTAAATTTGAAAACTGCTCATACAGAAATTTTAAAAATCCAATGTAAATAAACTTACTTAATCTGTCATATTGAATGACTTTGTCCGTATGTCATGACGACTTTTTTGCAGACTGGTCCAAGGCGTATCTGGACCAAAGAGAACAATTAATAAATGCATTGAGATATATTTAATAACAGAAACATTTTGGCCACGCCCGCCCCATTTCTGTTCGAAAAACATGTTAGATGTTTAAAAACGTCGAAAACACGGCGCAGCGGACGCGGTTTTATGGTGCAAACAAATTATTAAAACGCGACGCGACCCGATGAAACGAATCAAATACAGTTCTATGACCAGAATCACACTGAACATCCGACAAGACGCCATGCGCATGTTCATAGTGTGATTCTGGCTTGATTCTGGTCATAGAAAAAAATACAATCTGATTCGATTCAACACGCGTCGCGTCTCATCGGGTCGCGTCACGTTTTAATAATGTGTTTGCACCATTATGTGCTTTCTGAAACACTAAAGGCCAAAGATCACGTGGCCGTACACCTGCAAGACAAGATGGACTGACCGACGGACATCTCCGAAATTCAATATTTTCGTGAGCACCGCGATGGATCGGAGTCGATGGATCGGAATGAAATTGGAGGAGACTAATGTGCTCCTATTCGTGCCCGAACAAAATATCACCCAACCAAAAGTCATGATGGACACGACTAATAACATAGAGGTAAAATAGAATACAGTGACTCACATGAGTGACAAGGATGTATGCATAGACTATTGTTCACAGTGGGAACGAGATACAATGTCTAATCTCCTTTCTGTCTTTCAGCGCGTATAGGCCTTGTACAAGCTTTTATTTAGTTTCACCTGTCCCGTTGTCTGTCTGTCTGTCTGTCTGTAATCAAATCTTGCAAGTTAAATTTGACCCACTTCCCGGTGACCGATTGAGCTCAAAGTTTGAGTATAAGTATAGTTTGGATGACAATTCAATATTATGGTACCATCGAGCTGATCTGATGATTTAGACAGAAGGTGGCCATGGGAATTCAGCACTTAATCGACGTAACCCCGTTGAGTTTGGGCTCGTTAGAAACGTCTCAATGAGTAGTTGATGATGGTATACAGAAAAGTACAGTCGGCAATAAAAGCTTGTACTTACCAAAAATTTAATTTTTGACATAAACTTTTTTTTTTGTTTCCAGCTTGTTTGTCACCACCAGTCAAAATATCGTACTAAAAACTGACGTCACCATGACGTCTCGTGGTCCTTCTAATGAAAGAGAGGAAAATATTTAACACAAATAAATAATTTTGAATTTGAATTGCCACAGCCAAAAAACAAATTTTACATTGAAATAGCCTTTTCATTGCCAAATATAACTAAGTACTTAAATGCGTATTGTTCGAGTGTAAATAAAGCATTCTGACTACTATTGTTTTAAGTTTCGTGAAGTTTAAACAAAAACCGAACACCTGTAGTATGGCAGACGTGCTTGCAACGAAGTTACAGTGATTAAATAAATGTGAAGAAAGAAGAACAAAAATTTCGTTCATAGAAGTTAAAGTACCTACTTACTAATCTTGTGTTCATCGAGTCATCATCATCATATCAGCCGAAGGACGTCCACTGCTGGCCTCCCCTAAAGAGTGCCAAAGTGACCGGTCCTGCGCCACCCGCATCCAGCAGCCCCGCGGGCCTTTACAACTCATCATTCCACCTTGTGAGGGCCTACCGACGCTGTGCCTTCCGGTGAGTTTGTTTTATTTTTTTCGTGGCGACGGTGGTAGGAATCGCAAGTGCATTGCCAACCTTTTATTAATTTGATGACTCATGTTGATAGCTAGAGACAAATTCAGGTGTCTCAGTCTAACTAAACAGCGAAACCTGAGCTCTGGCCATCTTAGTCGCATTTCTCACTCAATTCTCCTGAAATTTTGTAGCAGGTACTACCATAATTAAACGGGACCCTATTACTAAGACTTCGCTGTCCGTCTGTCTGTCTGTCACCAGGCTGTATCTGAAGAACCGCGATAGCTAGACAGTTGAAATTTTCACAGATGACGTATTTCTGTTGCCGCTATAACAACAAATACTAAAAACAAAATGAAATAAATATTTAAGGGTGGCTCCCATACAACAAACGTGTTTTTTTGCCGTTTTGTCTGTCGCCAGGCTGTATCTCAAGAACCGCGATAGCTAGACAGTTGACAATTTCAAAAATTATGTATTTCTGTTACCGCTATAACAACAGATACAAAAAAAAATAATTTAAGGGGGCCTCCCATACAACAAACTTTTTTTCTACTGTTTTTATAGATAATGGTACGGAACCCTTCGTGCGCGAGTCCGACTCGCACTTGGCCGGTTTTTTTTTTGGAGATACATTTTTATTGTTTTTTAAAGACAGCAGCTTGAAGAGCCATTAGTTTACCTGGTGCAATCTAATATTTTTGAGAAGGGGAAAGGTAACCTTTCATTTTGTCGAAAAAGAGCGAACTCCTTCCAAGCACCAAAACCTAAAAAAATGTCTAAACGATTTATTAAATAAGTGATAAGGGTATTCACTACTGATGAGGGTTTATACTGGTTTGTTTATCAGCACGGCTATCACGCGACGGCGCGCGAGCTCTCTCGATTTTTCTCGCACTATAGAACAAGATGTATAGTGCGAAAAAAATCGAGGGTATGTAGCGGCCGCCCTTGTTTCCTGTTTTTTGAATAATTGAGCTGAAGGGTAAATAGGTAATCTCTATTTCACTATTTCTTGTGTAATACCCGATTCTCTTTTTTGCAGGAAATAAAGCCAAAGCAATGAAATCGTACGTACTCAAGCAAACCAAAGTAACATTATGCGGTGAGTTCGATCATACCTTTGCATTTAATAGTCTCAAGCAGTAATACAAACGTAGTTTGGTTCTCATTTTAAAACGTACTGCTGGAATTACATGAAATTCTGTATCCAGTAGTATCGACAATAGGGTCCTAGATGTGGCATCTAGGCCAGACACTAGCTACATAATATTCATCATCATCATCATATGACGCGAAAGAAGTCCATAGGCGTCCCCCAAAGAGTGCTACAATGATCGGTCCTGCACTGAGAAAAAAATATTGCTGCATGCAACAATAAAACTTTAATAGGGGAGAGCCGACGCAGGTGTTTGTTTGCCACAACAAAGTTTTTATTGTCAAGCCTAACCTTGTCCTTATAACAACAATAGCGACAATATATGCTGCAACAATAAAACTTTAACGGGGGAGAGCCGACAGTGTTATAGTTGCCACAACAAAGTTCGTATTGCCATGCCGAAGATTGTCCTTGCAACAACATGAACATTGCCAAAGAAAAAAAAATAACTTAAAGGCCATAACTATTCTAAATTTGCTGTTCCAACAATGTTAATTCACACCTCTAGCTTTTCTCGTTTTGCTCTTGCAGCAATATTGCTTTGTGATTTACCTACTCTCCTTTTGCTCCTACAGCAACGTTACTTTGTATCCTTACCTATTCTCTTTTTGCTCCCTCAGCAACATAACTTTGTGCTTTACCTACTCTCCTTTTGCTCCTACAGCAACGTTACTTTGTATCCTTACCTATTCTCTTTTTGCTCCCTCAGCAACATAACTTTGTGCTTTACCTACTCTCCTTTTGCTCCCATAGCAACGTAACTTTGTATCCTTACCTATTCTCTTTTTGCTCCCTCAGCAACATAACTTTGTGCTTTACCTACTTTCATTTTGCTCCCTCAGCAACGTAACTTTGTTTCCTTACCTATTCTCAGTTTGCTCCCTCAGCAACGTAACTTTGTACCCGTACCTATTCTCATTTTGCTCCCTCAGCAACGTAACTTTGTACCCGTACCTATTCTCATTTTGCTCCCTTAGCAACGTAACTTTGTACCCGTACCTATTCTCATTTTGCTCCCTCAGCAACGTAACTTTGTACCCGTACCTATTCTCATTTTGCTCCCTCAGCAACGTAACTTTGTACCCGTACCTATTCTCATTTTGCTCCCTCAGCAACGTAACTTTGTACCCGTACCTATTCTCATTTTGCTCCCTTAGCAACGTAACTTTGTACCCGTACCTATTCTCATTTTGCTCCCTCAGCAACGTAACTTTGTACCCGTACCTATTCTCATTTTGCTCCCTCAGCAACGTAACTTTGTACCCGTACCTATTCTCATTTTGCTCCCGCAGCAATATTACTTTGTGCTTTACCTACTCTCCTTTTGCTCCCTCAGCAATGAAACCTTGTACCCGTACCTATTCTCATTTTGCTTTCCCAGCAATTTAACGTTGTGCCTGTACCAACCTATTCATTCTCCTTTTAATTTCCCAGCAATTTAACTATGTGCCCGTAACCGACCTTATATTGCTTCCTCAACAATTTAACTTTTTTCTCGTACCTAATTTATTCACCTGTGTCATGTCGATCCAGCGGGTCCTGAACTCCTGACTTGCTGGGGCGATGAAACCAATACCAATTGATAGATATTTTGAATGAGATACACGCGATTCTTTGCGATTCATTCAAATATCTTAAATATCTATCAATTATTATAGGTTTCATCGCCCTAAGTAATAGCATATTAGGACTCGCTGGAAAAGTTAAATTGTTGAGGAAGGAATAAAAGGAGTGTAGGTCGGTACGGGCACATAGTTAACCTGCTGGAATACTAAAAGAAGAATGAATGGGTGGTACAGGTATAACGTTATATTACTGGGAAAGCCAAATGAGAATAGGTTGATTTGGTACAGGCACAGTGCTGGGAAAGCAAAAGGAGAACAGGTTGGTACAAGCACAAACTTATATTCCTAGGAAAGCAAGAGAAGAATAGGGTTGGTGTAAAGTATATTGCTGAAAAGGCAAAAGTAAGTAGAAATAGGTTGGTACAGGCACAAAAGTTACATTGCTAGAAAAGTACGACATATGAGCGGCATAAATAAATATCGTCACTAAAATGTGTCTATATAAACTTGTAGGTTAGTTGATCACGATCAGGTTTAAGCCCGTCACACATATAACTAATATAATATCTATAATATACCTTTATATACAGGTTATCCCACAAACAAACGATAATTCTTCGACAGCTGATAAGAGCAGCTAAAAAATTCTATCGATTTATCCCCCATGCCCGGGTATGTTCCGCGATTTGTAGTATTTTCAGTTTTTAAAACCATTTACGGATCAAAATGATCAATATCTCCGAAAAAACTAAAAACCGCGGAACGTACATATATAGGGTGGGGGAAGAATTAAATCGATAGCTTTTTAGCTGCCCTTATCAGGTGTCGACGGATTATCTAGGGTTACGGGACAAATGAAAGAGACCACACAGAGAGCTATGATATACATAAGCTATCGTAAGATATTCAATTCAATTCAATCATTTAATTCACAAAAACACTTTTATTATACGTCGTAATGCTTAGGTATTTGTATGACGGGCTTTATGAGATGTAGAGTTAAGTATAAAAACAAGTCAAAAAAAGTATTATAGGTAGGTATATATTTATTAACAATTTTCTAAAGACAAAAAAAACATTTTCATTCATAAAGAGCGACTTCGGTGACTGATGTTGGCGTCGTCGGATATACCTACTTGTCAAGTGTTCAAACCGCGAAGGCGTAATTACGTCAGGCATCCCAAGATACCATGGAGCCATGGATGAAATATCGGGCAGCGCGGCGGAGTCGGTGAAGGCCGAGCCCACGACACAGGCGCCGGGCGGGCGCCGCGCACACGGCGCGGAGCCGCACGCGCCGCGCCTGCCAGCGCGCCAGCCGCAGCGACATGCCCAGCCCCGAGCCCGCCGCGTCGCTCAGCGCGCCGCACCAGCTGAGCGATAGACCGCGATCCCTGACGAATAAACAAAAACGTACTAAATAGCGACATCAAAATTCACCGTTTTATTCTGTACAGTCGACCGCATTAAGATCTCCAAATGCAAAGCGAAAAAAAATATCTACGAAGGTCCTGCCGGCCCTTGAAATAAAGTCGTGATAGAAATGTATGTGTGCTTTGTGGTGATAGATATTAATGCCCATGACTTTACTAAATATACGCTAATAGTCAGCTTAATTAGAATTTGCAGTACAATTACACCGTTGTGCCATTAGTACGGGTATACGTTTTTTATATTAACCAGAAGTATGTCTCCTTTAATGACCTGCCACAATATTGAACAGTTTAAATTTATATTTAACGATCGTAGGTGTTAATTACAGAAAAACCAATTTCAAATAGAAATATAATTAGGTACAGATACAGAACTCGGTAAGGTTGTATGTCGAGCGAATAATTAATATACCTTAACAAATACAGGAATAAGAATGATGAAACTTACCTATCATCCCTTGGCAAAAGGTGCCCTAAGGCATTTTCTTCCAGAAGACTTGGAGATCACTCACTTTACTTAACACACAACGCGCACATTCCGTGTCAAAGAACTACTGGACTGAATTGAGAGAGGAGACACAGTCGCTAGCAACACTTTGTTGTTCGGGTAACTAACGTTGTTAAATGATATAAGTACACAAGTTAATCCGCTAACAACATTGACATTGTCATCTGATTGTTGAATTTAAATATTGTTATATGATCAAGATATCCATAGCTTCGGGTACTATAAATATTGGACGTTGTTAAATGATATAACTATATAGATTAATACGCTCACAACGGTGACGTTCTCATCATATCAATGCTTTGAAACTTTGTTATATGATCTAGGTGTCCATAGCTACGGGCACAATAATATTCGACGTTGTTAAATGATCCAAGTATATAAGTTATTACGCTAACAACGGTGACGTTGTCATCATATTAAGTCTTTAAAACATTGTTATATGATCTAAGTGCCCATAGCTGCAGGTACAATAAGTATTTGACGTTGTTAAATGATATAAGTACATAAGTTAATAAGCTAACAACGCTGTCGTTGTCATCGTATCAATGCTTTTAAACTTTGTTAAATGATCAAGGTACCCATAGCTGCAGGTACTATAAATATTGGACGTTGTTAAATGATATAACTATATAAATTAATACGCTCACAATGGTGACGTTGTTATCATATCAATGCTTTGAAACTTTGTTATATGATCTAAGTGCCCATAGCTGCAGGTACAATAAATATTCGACGTTGTTAAATGATATAAGTACACAAGTTAAAACGCTAACAACGCTGATGTTGTCATCGTATCAAAGCTTTTAAACATTGTTATATGATCAAGGTATCCATAGCTGCAGGTACTATACATATGGGACGTTGTTAAATGATATAAGTACATAAGTTAATACGCCAACAACGCTGACGTTGTCATCGTATCAATGCCTTTAAACATTGTTATGTGATATAGGGTCCATAGCTGCAGGTACAATAAATATTCGACGTTGTTAAATGATATAGGTACACAAGTTAATACGCTAACAAAGCTGACGTTGTCGTCGTATCAATGCTTTTAAACATTGTTATATGATATATAGGGTACATAGCTGCAGGTACAATAAATATTCGACGTTGTTAAATGATATAAGTACATAAGTTAATACGCTAACAACGCTGACGTTGTCATCTAATCAATGCTTTTAAACATTGTTATATGATATAGGGTACATAGCTGCAGGTACAATAAATATTCGACGTTGTTAAATGATGTAAGTACACAAGTTAATACGCTAACAACGGTGACGTTGTTATCGTATCAATGCTTTTAAACATTGTTATATGATATAGGGTACATAGCTGCAGGTACAATAAATATTCGACGTTGTTAAATGATGTAAGTACACAAGTTAATACGCTAACAACGGTGACGTTGTTATCGTATCAATGCTTTTAAACATTGTTATATGATATAGGGTACATAGCTGCAGGTACAATAAATATTCGACGTTGTTAAATGATATAAGTACTTAAGTTAATACGCTAACAACGGTGACGTTGTCATCTAATCAATGCTTTTAAACATTGTTATATGATATAGGGTACATAGCTGTAGGTACAATAAATATTCGACGTTGTTAAATGATGTAAGTACACAAGTTAATACGCTAACAACGGTGACGTTGTTATCGTATCAATGCTTTTAAACATTGTTATATGATATAGGGTACATAGCTGCAGGTACAATAAATATTCGACGTTGTTAAATGATGTAAGTACACAAGTTAATACGCTAACAACGGTGACGTTGTTATCGTATCAATGCTTTTAAACATTGTTATATGATATAGGGTACATAGCTGCAGGTACAATAAATATTCGACGTTGTTAAATGATATAAGTACTTAAGTTAATACGCTAACAACGCTGACGTTGTCATCTAATCAATGCTTTAAAACATTGTTATATGATATAGGGTACATAGCTGCAGGTACAATACATATTCGACGTTGTTAAATGATGTAAGTATATAAGTTAATACGCTAACAACGCTGACGTTGTCATCTAATCAATGCTTTTAAACATTGTTATATGATATAGGGTACATAGCTGCAGGTACAATAAATATTCGACGTTGTTAAATGATATAAGTACATAAGTTAATACGCTTACAGCGCTGACGTTGTCATCTAATCAATGCTTTAAAACATTGTTGTGTGATCTAGGTGTCCATAGCTGCAGGTACAATAAATATTTGACGTTGTTAAATGAACAGGAAATCTATAGTTGCAGGCACACTAAATATTCGACAATAAAAAGATTGTAGCAGGCAATAAGCATGATTAGTTGCTGTAGCAAAATAGTTTAGTTGCAGTAAATATAAACACGTGACAAAGCGTTTATTGTACTTTGTCAGCCTTTTTTTTTCTCAGTGTGCGCCACCCGCATCCAGCGGACTCCCGTGACCTTTACCAGGTCATTATCAGTCCACCTTGTGGGGGGGACTACCCACGCTGCACCTGCGTACGTTGTCGCCACTCAAGCAGTTTTTCGCCTCAACGGCCATCAGTTCTACGTGCAAGTCGTAGTGCACTTAAGTTTTAGTATACAACGCTATACTTACTGCTATATTAGCTAGATATTAGTGTAGCTACTAAGAAAAACTTCTACTCGCTCTATTTTTTTCTATTATCATTTCTATAGCCACACAAACAAGTTGTTGATCTAGATATGGCGGATCCCATTGTAAACAAAGTTTCATGTTATTCTAGCACGCCGTTGAGAAATGAAAACAAATCTACATTTGTATGGAAAGTCGAGCGCCCTAGGGACTCTTAACAACCTTGGCTCATCTCAACGTAAGGGCTCGGCCACGACTTACTGCGGCAGTGGAGGCTATAACGCTTATACCAGCAAAAAAAAACCCACAAACACATACATACATAAGCCTAGTCATACAATCCCCCGCGAGTTCCACTTCCGCGTTACCACGTTGGAATATGGTGAATGGCGATGGACAAAATCTTTGCACCAAGTACGAACCCACGCCTCGGAACCGCTGTCCTTTATTCGATGCCCTACTTCCTTTATGAAGGCTACTCTCCCCTCTGATAACTATAGTTTATACCAGAAGAGAACATTGCATACTATATTTTTATTATTTATTTATTTGAGTCAGGCAATAAGGCCCATATTTACAAATACCTTACAGAGTAACATGTTTAAATATACTGAACTTACAATATAACTCCAAAACACGTTAAGACGGCGACGCGCGGCGCAAGTTCTGGGTGAAACAGGACGCTATAATAATAGACAGCAATACACCTAGTTATTATTATTATTTTTAGTGTTGTTGAGTTGTGGGCCTTAATATACCGCTTAGACTAGCAAGTGAAGTAATCTAATATGGCAGCCCTTTTTAGAATTCACCGTTTAGGCCCGTTGCCTGCAGGAAATTCCAGATTATTTCAGATGTGCCATCCTACGAGTAGGTAGGTACTTCTTTTGTGCATGAGTGATCCGCAGGAGCAGTGAATGTGTATTGCTGTTTCCTCTGTCTTTTTGCAGAACCTGCTAGTTGCGTCCTATTACATAGCCATTTGAAACAGGTGTTTGTTCAATTTGCAATGTCCATATATGTACACATAGTTGTTTACACTTCTAACAACTGCTTGATTTCCAGTGGTTCTTGGTAACCTAATGGTTGGTTACTCCATCGGATGGTCTGCACCCATCGCGCCGAAACTCAAGGACCCAGAACAAAGTCCGCTGCCGTACCCAATATTGGATGAAGAAGTATCATGGGTAGTATCCACTTTTATCATTGGATCAGTTTTCGGTGAGTACTCAGTTCTTTCTCCCATATCCCAATTGATCTCACAACGCGTCATTAACGTATTTTTTAACCGACTTCAAAAAAAGCCACTCGGACACGGCCAATCCCATTTTAATAGCGGTTCAGTAATAGTCGTTTGCTCGTCCGTAGAGTCAGTTGCAGAAGTCCTTACTAATATTATAAATGCGAAAGTGTGTGTGTTTGTATGTTTGTCCTTGTTTCACGTCGCAACGGAGCGTCGTATTGATGTGATTTTTTGTATGGAGATAGTTTAGAAGCTGGAGAGTGACATAGGCTACCTTTTCCAGCGGGAAAACATCTAATTCCCACGGGAAAATTCAATATGTTACATTTTCCTATAACCACGCGGGCGAAGCCGCGGACATCAGCTAGTTTACTATAATTCGAATTTCAGGAGCAAACGCTGGAGGTTACATAGCGAATGCAATCGGTCGGAAATACTGCATGCTCGCCTTCAGTATAATCCACATGGTTTGCAACGTGATCATCGCAAACACTTGGAGCTACGGGGCCATGCTTGCTGCGAGGTTTCTGGCAGGATCTGTGGGGTCTATCACTGTGATCAACGTAGTTTATATAGGAGAGATAGCGTAAGTATACAATCATTTTATATTGAACAATATGGATACAGAGAGAAAGAATATAATGGAAAAATAAACCATCTTCGTCTGTAGCTCCTGACAGGATTCGAACCTGCGACCTTTCTATTAACGCTAGACTGCTCTACCATCTGAGCTACGAGGACAGTGACTTATGGGCGGGGCGCTAGTCGCGGGAATGTAATTGAAAAATACAAGAGGACACAGGTCCTCTTGAAAGACTTGTTCACAGCCTTGGCACCATTCTAATAAAACAAACACTCGAAACAAAACATATTTAATAAAATAATTTGTTTCGTTAATCATTTTATATTGTTAGGAGACAACAAGTTCTTATAGGAGAAGTCTTAAAATTTAATAAATAAAAATATGGCAAGACAAAATCGATAAAGTTACGGTTTCTGAGGCTTAATAAAGAAATGAATAATCATTTGGGAAAAGGGAACGAAGTAATGAGACATCAGTAATTATACTTTAAACCTTTTCGAAGCATAGCCGTTATAAAGACCACATACTGCTTGTTAATGAATAAGACTGACATCCGATTGTCCTTTTCCAACTACCGGCCTGGAAAAGGGTTAACTCTATCACTGACGACAATTGCCTAGCTCTACGTTCGTAGCCATTAACATGTGAAAACGGGTATGTAGAAGAAAGAGCCTCCAAGCAGAGAACCCACCTAGCAGGTTCCAGCGGGGCTAGCACAACTGACGCCGTGCCGCGACGCGAGTCAAGAAAGATCTACCCTCCTCTTTCTAATTTGCACGGTGCGAGTGAGATAAGAGACGCTCAGTCGCGCGGGAAGCGACAGAGCAGCAAGTTGTGCTAGACGTACTGGTACAGTTGCCAGTGTTAACATCGTCACCTTCTCGCAAAAATGTATTGTCTTTCATCAATATATTGAGGTTATAGCCTGTAGAAACTGGCACTTAGTCTGACCAAATGACTGATATGAGGATTGGAGAAGGGAGATTATTTCAGTGATTACTCCTAAACTCTTTGTAGAAGGCATTATTGCTATGTTTTTTGTAACACATGAAATATAGGTATGTTTTGTGTAGTGAGTATACTTATCAAAATGTAGATTTGAATTACTACTGATGTTAACCATTACCTATTTCAGATCACCAGACATCAGAGGCTCACTATTAGCCATGTCCGGCATATTCCACGTATCTGGGACGTTGATGGTTTACTGCGTTGGTCCGTATGTGTCGTTTTCGGCAGTCTGTTATGTCTGTGTGGCGCTTAACTGTGCTCATTTACTGGCGTTGTGTTATATACCGGAATCTCCTGTATATTACGTGATGAAAGGTACAGTTCTTTGGCAAGTAACGTCTCAATGCTTGTCGCCATCATTACGAAAACTGATGCTTAGTTTGTCACTTCCATTGCTACAATAGATATCAACAATTACCTACTCAATAAATTCATCATTCTTCGAATCGATAATAACGACAATGAAATCAATGTTTCAGAAAAATACGAAGAAGCCAAAGCTACCCTTCTGAAATTAGGACGAAGTGGAGACATCGACAAAGAATTACGACCCATGATTGAAGATATAAATAAGACATTTTTACCGCTATCCAAAGGCAAACTCAAACCAGCATCTCCATGGAAGCAATTTTTATTCGAAAAGAAGAATAGGAAAGCGTTCTTAATCACGACTACGCTGTTCTGCCTTCAAGTTAGCGGAGGAGTGATGGCTATCATATTTTTCGCAACAACCATATTCAAAAACGCCCAATCTTCTATTGACCCTAGCGTTGGCACTATCATACTTGGTCTGACAGAGCTGTGTGGAGTCATACTGACGCCTTCGTTGATCGAAAGATGCGGAAGAAAAATTCTGTTGCTTATATCGACAGGGAGTTGTTCTATAACTATGGTGAGAATTCATTTAGATTATGTTTATCAAGTATTACTACTTTACAAATATTGAATTGCTGTTCATAATTTTTAATGATCAATTGTTGAATTTGGGCACTAGGTCGTAGCTAATTGACAGAAGAAAAATGAATTGAGGTCATAAGGTTCTTTTAAAAAATTGGGCACAAATATATTTTTACATTTCAGGGCGCACTTGGAACTTATTTCTATCTAGAAGCAACGCAAGAGGCAGTAGTATCTTCAGTCCGATGGCTTCCTCTGGTCTTATTGGCTATATGTTTGTTCACCTTTAACATAGGTAATACCCTAAACCCTTTTCAAACTTTAATTTGAGAAATAATATCCAAAGTACAGTTTAAGGCTCGGAGATGCTGCATAATCCAAACTTTTCTATTCAAGATAAGACATAAGACCATAAGAATACATAAAATAGATCGCAGTATAGGCCCAGCTAAATGAATGTTGTCGAATTAAGGGTTACATTATTAACGAATGTTTTACCTTCACGCTTTAATTTGAAATGGCCACGTATGGGTTTCGTCGAGACTTATTGTTTAAAGACCAACTGTAAGTATAAAAACAAAATCCTGAACATTGATGGTTTCATATCTACCTAATTAACTACATTAGCTCACCGATCCAAATCGATTCTTGGCCTCCGACAGAAGTTGCCACCACTTGCCCCGATCTTGTGCCATTAGAGATTAGATATATATTTTAGAAATGTTTGTTCACTTGATTCCTTACAAAGTCTCCCGGATTTTAGGACTGGGCATCGTCCCCAACACGCTAACCGGCGAGATGTACAGTCCCGCCCTCCGCAGTACCGGCTCGTCCGTCACCATGACCATCGCGTGGTCCCTGGCCGTGGCGACCGGCGCCAGCTTCGGCTACATGGTCGCGGCGCTGGGTAACCACGGCGTGTTCTGGCTGTACTCCGCCATTAATGCAGCGGGGCTCTTGTTTGTGGTGTTCGCCGTACCTGAAACGAAAGGGAGGACGTTAATGGAGATTGGGTGTTTGCTTGAGAAATGACTATTATTTTTGTTATTCTATGCAAAAGAAATTAGAGAAGTAACATCAAAACATGTGATATTCTATGGGGTGATTAAGAATAAGTGTAATTATTCAAACACACAACATTAACAAACTGTGAATTAAGCAGAACATTTTAAGTATTTTTTTGAGGTCAATAAATAAATAAATAAATTAAGTTTGTTGAAGGATCAGTGATGTCTTGCATTTGTCTCTACCTGGTGACACAAAGAATCATCAAACTAACACGTGTGCAGAGACGTATTTACCTTTACGCTACAGTAAATTAATCTTAATTCATATTCTACAAGCAAGTACAAAATAGTACAAATTAAATAAAAATACTATTAGTATAATATATATATATACATACAAATAAATATCTTGACACAATACAGAAATCCTATTAAATTACAAGTCATAGGAGAGACTTTTTCAACTTTCTTCTTTGAGTGATGCCACAGACTGGGACTGTCTAAAGCACAACGGCAAGCCGTCCCATAACTTCACAACATCCACCACCACAGTCATCGTGAAAGACTTAGAATAAGCGCGCGCCTTAGTAGACGGTAATGCAAAGGTGAGGTTAGCGTTAGACCGTAAGCAGTGATTGCTGCCGTCAGCCATATATGTAAAACATTCAGATGAATAAGGCGGGAATCAGGATTGAAGAGTAGGTACGTTAAAAAGTAAAAACAGGATGTCTCACTTCTCTGCGCTGACGCCGACGGATCGGTAACCAACCGAGCTGAGAACGAGATTCGGAAATGTGGTCGTATTTACCCACATATCTTACGCAGACATTTTGTAATCGCTTAAGTTTTCCAAGCAGTTCCTCTTTTAGATCTAAGAATACAATGTCACCATAGTCCAAAAGTGGAAGCAAACGTGATTGGGCAAGGTTCATCTTACTTAGCATGAATAATTTACTTTAAAAACAAAGTTTTAACCGACTTCAATTTACTCCGCCAAGCCACGAGAACATTTCCACATTTCTTTTCCAATTTACCACATGAACTGATTTCCGAGGGCAAATGCGTTGATTATTAGAGAAAAAAACCCAATCGCTGTATGTGGGCCGATAATATTTGAGGACTTCCATCGGATCCACAAGGATCACCTTTGGCACTTCATTAGTTGCTATTTCAACGGAATCTTATCAGGATCTGTGACGTACTTTTGTACTTTTAAGTACATAATTGAGGAATTCCATAAGTCATCTCTGGTCTTCATCATCAATTCCACTCCACCAAATTTATGATTTCCGGGTGTAAATACACGAATTATAATAGACAATACCAAAATCGCTACGCTTAATATAATTGAGGAGTTCCCTCAATTCCTCATGGACCCCATCATCCAACTGAATTTTGGAAAAAAATGGAAACCCACCTGGAAGCATAATATACTGACAAACTAAAACAAAAAATTTCGAATCGGCTCATCAATGACGGAGTTCTGAGGTAACAAACATTGAAAAAAAAAAATAAAAAAAAATTACAACTGAATTGAGAACCTCCTCCTTTTTTTTTGAAGTCGGTTAAAAAGAAGAAAATTCTGCAAACGCCTTAGGGAGTGGAGGGAGGCAAACATCTTTTGAGTTACATCAGCAATATGGGGACACCAAGAGAGCATCTCATCTATGATGATACCCAGATTCTTGATGGTGGAGGTAAAAGGAATGACAGTCCCACCAAAAATCTCATCCGGAATCACCATTTCCGAGAGTTTACTCACGTAGTAAGGGACCTTCAATGACAATTACGTGCGATTTCTTCGCATTCAAAGTAACTTTTATAAAACCAAAAAAAAGGACTCACTCACATTAGCAGTGTAGTACCTATAATCACCCATTAATATATCTGATAACCGTCTTTATTTTTGTCTGAACTAAGATAAAGTCATTAATAGCCTCATATGTATCAAAATCACATAGTATTAAACGATAAGAAACATATATATAACTTAAGGTACAATTTGAAACCCGACCACATGCAACTACAGCAGGCGACGTGCCGCGGCTATACCACTGGTTTTATCTATTACTATGAAGCTAGTAGTGTCGCTGCGACACGTCGCCTGGTGTTGCTGTCTGCGGTCGGGTTTCAAGTTGTACCTTTATCTACACATATATTATAAAGAAGACAGATTTGATTGTTTTTTTGTTTGTATTGAATAGGCTCCGAAACTACTGGACTGACTTAAACATTATTTTACCATTAGAAGCCGCCATTATCCCTGATGAACATAGGCTACTTTTTACCGCGGGGAAATGCTTCATTCCTACGGGAAAACGGCTAATCCGTACGAAGGCCAGCCGGGCAGCTAATGTTAAATAAAAAAATCGAAATTTCCGCACGGTGACACAGGTTAGGTAAGAACAGCTTGTTCCAGGGGAGCATCGTGGTAGAATGCATGCGATCCCATGACGGTCCCCTATACGGTTGTGAGGGTTAACACCGCAAATAGTTTAGTGGGTGTTCCCTTGCCCTACGTAAGGGTGAGCCCCACTTTACCTCTACAAGGATTCAAGGATCCGTAGTCCAGGGGGATTCATAGACGCATTCCCTCTGCGTGAAAGAATGATAAAAGAATAGCTTGTTCCTGGTGTGTGGAGTAGTGTTCCGGGGGTTTTGTCCAAATTCGAGCGATGGAACACCCCCAGAGGGTGTAGTCCGTGTGAGTCGGATATACCCACTCGGCTTCTCCCGAGCCGTGTTACCCCATTACGGATTTCCCCTGGGACAACCAACCAAAAAAGGTTTGAATATCTTTCTCTTATTTTTCCTTTCCCTCCTGCTGGGCTCTGGCGTTATGAGTCAACCTCCCTGAGTGGCCTTAAGAGACAACATAAGGCGAAACTGGAGATTACAGGTTGCAGAAAAGAACGGACCAGAAAAGAGATTTTGTTTTTTGATTGTCCCCTAATATTTATTTATTATTTAATAACGGGTTACAATACCATCGCTCCCTTTTTTGCCGCTGATACTTGTAGCACAGGTTCAACCTACTACAAGTGTCAGCGTATCTTTAATGAAATGACATATACCTACCACCAGGAAATGGAGGTTAGATTGTGGAAACATGTCTATTTAAAATGATATAAATTCTATTGATGCAATCCTCATTTTCTACCTCACACCTTTTTAAAGGCTTTTGGGTGCTTATATGCGTACAGGATACGAATAGGGATGAAATGACTAGCAGGTGCAATCACTGTTACACATTTTCTCTATCTGAATATCCATAGCTCCTAGCATTTTTTCCCGGTTCCACTTTGGCACCTAATCCCAAGATTTGGCATAGGTAGGCATAGTTTTACAAAAGCGACTGCCATCTGACCATGAACCTAGTGGAAAATTAGACTTTGTTTGGATTAGACCGGTTTTCTCACGTTGTGATATTTCCTACATAAGTTTAAAACCCCGGTGGCAAGAGACGGGGTTCGAAGTTCGAGCACACAACCTCAAGATTGAAACTAGGCTACAAACAGTGGCGCTTTTTTTATATTCTAAGTATAGGAAATAATAATATTTGTATACTTAGGTTATATCTGTGAAATACAAGTTTGAAGCTTTGTAAGTGGGTGAGAACCAAATTCTTGGCCAGTAGTTAGCCTGGCTAGCTGGTTAGCCATACAAACTGAAGAAGTGGACAAAGTTCCGTTGTGACACAAAAATTTACCATAGGATTGTATGGTTCATTTTCGTGTCTCAACGGACGTCTTTCATAGATTTACCCAAGTTTGTATGTAAATGATAAAAATCTCCTCATCCGATGTTTATAATTTTACGGTAACATAATATTAATTAATATATTCGTAAAATTATATATAAAAAAAAACGTGATCGGACTATACATAAATACTCGCGTGTTGCGTATCTTATCATTATCAAAGTAAGCGAAAATAATCGTTTTCCTAATCAGCTATTACAGAACGCCATTTATTATAATATTTAGGAGATATGAATACCATTTCCACTGAGTCAATTTTGATATGAAGTTCAATGGATTTTTTGTGTTTATTTTGTTAATATTCTAGTGGTATTTCATTGTTAAAGTGACGATGGTGTGGTTGTACTTGAAGAAGCAGTTACCTATAGCTGGTGTAAGTAAGTGTCTAATTTTTATTTATCTTTGCAAATGTTATGATGTGCAGTGTTTTAGAGATAGTTCAACTCATCTTTGCGCGCGGTTTCTTGTGTGCGTGTGCCAGTAAATAGTAAAAACGATGCATAGAGTGCCTCACACACACATACACATAGACAATAACACAAGATGGAACGAGATACAATGTCATATTTCCTGTTCCTCAGCACGTATATACCTTTTTGTTTTGTTTGGTCATCATTGTCAAAAATTCAACTGAAACTAACGTCACGTATATAACACAACTAAAGTATATAGGACACGAGATGTCCAGGACATATTAGTCTTTTGATACTTCTTAATCTAGTCGGGGATTCGGATTCCATCTTAAATAGATGGAATCCTCTATCTACGGACACGGCAGTCGTCGTTACAGGCGCACTGGGCCACACAGCGCGCGCAAACTTCACCTTTATAACTTTGTAGGCCTCGCCTGTGTAAAAGGCTACTAATTGGTCTTAAAAGGTCAAGAAAAGTGAAAGATGAACCACTTGTGACAAATCATCATCATCATCATATCAGCCGAAAGACGTCCACTGCTGGACATAAGGCCTCCCCCAAAGAGTGCCATAATGACCAATCTTGCGTATCCAGCGGACTTTGGCGAGCTTTACTAGGTGTCCTTGTGGGGGGTCAAGATGCATGCTGTATCATGTTTAAATTTCCTTGATCCTTTTTTTTTCCATTCACTGTGATTTTTTACGGAGCTGAGCACGACGTCTTCGTTTTCTCCCATTTCCAGTCTACATCGGCCACATGATGGTTGGCTTCGGCATGGGCTGGACAGCTCCAATCATCCCAAAACTCCAAGACCTGGAGGAGTCTCCACTAACCAGCGTCATCAGCCAATCCACTGCTTCATGGATTGGCTCGTTGCTGTACATTGGATGCATTATTGGTTAGTTTTTTGCAACTTAAGAAATGCTTTTGATACTTACTGTGGTTCTTGATAATATTTTTAGTTCGAAATAGAATGTGAAATAAGAATGACGAGGTAAAAATTATATTTGATACTATCTCTGTAACTGTCCCATTAAAACTGATGTGCTACGAGCTAGTTCATTACCTGAGGTGTAACACAAGGTTCAATCATTAGATTATGTTACTTTTTAATGTCAGTTATTTTGTCTCTAATTTTCAACACTATCGAGTTTTGTATGAATGAAGAAATAAAACCTTCTTAATAAAACTTCACGAAATATCAACTAATATTAAACGGTTGTTTTAAAGGCTCTATATTCAAGCATCATCAGATTTGACATCATCTTCAGGTCCTCACATCGCTGGTTACTCCTCCAACGTCATCGGTCGGAAGCCCTGCCTCTTGGTCGGCGGAATCATCACCGCTCTCTCCTTTGGTTTCGTTATCTTCACTCGCAACTTGGCTATGATATTTGCAGCTAGAATCATCAAAGGCTTTGGAATTGGTACCATTGCTGTAGGCAGTATTGTTTACCTTGGCGAAATAGCGTAAGTTTTTTTTTTGTGTCTTCTTTCTTCTACTTTAACAAATGTTTGTCGGTGTTTGACATTAGTAGATTAGAGACCAGCCATGAACTTATCATCTGAAGCCCTATTGAATACCGATTCCCAGCTTCCACCTGTGAAAACTACAACAGTATCATCGGCATATATACTCGTAAAAACAAAAACAATATGAAATAACATGTGCCTGCTGGATACACATTTATAAATGTCAAATAATGTCTCATTTTCAGATCAACGCGTATCAGAGGTATTCTTTTGACAGCCGCTGGAATCGCCAGTACAATGGGTACCCTAGTCATATACGCTGTAGGCCCATACGTATCGTATGCGGGCACGGGGTGGCTTGGCTTAGGGCTCTCGTTAATGTACATAGGAGCTGTATTTTTTATTCCGGAATCTCCGATTTTCCAAGTAATTAAAGGTTGGTACATTATCACAAAATTATAAAATGGCATGTCAGGAGGTACAATAGAAAAATATACATGAACATCGACCCAAAAATTATATTTTTTCAGTTTTCAGGAGAGTCTCAAGATATGAGACTTGCCAAAGTATTCATCGTAAAAATCTGTGATTTAATATTTGAATTTTCAAACTAAACGCCATATTTATTTGTCAAACTTAGGTATTATGGAGGTCTTAACGGTATCCTAGTGGTTCAGGCACGCGGTGGTCGTGGGTTCGAATCCCGGCTCGTACCAATGAGTTTTTCGGGAATTATGTATGGAATATTTACCGTTAGCTTCTCGGTGAAGGAAAACATAGTGAGGAGACCGGTCTAATCCCAATAAGGTCATATTTTTCCTCTTAGTTGGAAGGTCAGATCGCAGTCGCTTTCGTAAAACTAGTACCTATGCCAAATCTTGGGATTAGGTGTCAAAGAGGACCCTGGGCTCATTTAGGGCACAACTGGGAATAACGCTAGGAGAATTAGTATATAGGTCTTACTCTTAGATTACAATGATGGTCTCTATGTTTCGCCACATGGTACATTTTTACCGCCTGTCGTGATTTATTACAATTGCAAGACACATATTTGTCTTACTTTAGCCTTAAATGTCTTTGTTACACTCTTATTTTTAGTAGGCACAGCTGAACTCACGACAGTTATAATATAATACTTTTTTGCGTCACTTGGTTATTGTGGCACTCTTTGGGGGAGGCCTATGTCCAGCAGTGGACGTCTTTCGGCTGATGATACTCATGAGTGTCCAGTAAAAGTGTTATTTAATAGTTCTTCAAATAGAAGATAGAAGTATCATGTATATAAGAAAATTCGTAAATTTTATAGGCAACGAAGATGAAGCTAGAAGGGTTCTCATAAACCTTGGGAGAGAAGACGAAACTGAAGAAGTGTTAGCAACTAAAGTGGAAAAGGATGAAAAAAATAATACTGCCGCATGGAAAGAATTGTACACAGTGAGATCTAACAGACGAGCCCTGATTATGTTGTTGGCCTTAGGAGTCTTTCAGCAGATGAGTGGCGTTGTGGCTATGATATTCTATACTACCACTATATTTGATTTCGCTGGGTCGTCGATTTCACCACATATAGCGACAATTATTATTGGAGTAACTCAACTTGGTTCTAGTTGTTTCACTCCAGTTTTTGTAGAATGGTCAGGGAGGAAAACACTTTTGCTCGTATCTACTGCCGTTTGCTGTTTTAGTTTAGTAAGTTTTTTTATTTTATTTTGTTAGTTCTTCATCTGATTCAAGTTTTTAGTTTTGTTGAACTCAACTACACTCAGAGGCAATGAAAACGGGTCACTTCCCATGGATTACTTTACAAAATGACCCGTTTTCATTGCCTCTGAGTGTAATTCCCAATGTGAACTATGAAGGTACGCTACCTCAGAGGCAATGAAAACGGGTCACTTTGTAAAGTAATCCATGGGAAGTGACCCGTTTTCATTGCCTCTGAGTGTATTTACGTGGATAATTTTTTATTATATAATTTTTTTATAGCTTCTGAATTTGTAGGTTAATAATAAATAATCCATACTAGTATCCCAGATATATTATAAATGCGAATGTAACTCTGTTAACTTTTAACTTGTATGTCTGTTAACTTTTTACACTTTAGATGAACCGATTTAGATGAAATTCGGTATGATATAAAATAGTTTTTATATCGGAAATCACCCCCGTAGCGGGTGAAATGGGAGGCGGAAGTTTTTAGATGTACGATATAAACGAGTTTCACGCGGACGAAGTCACGGGCAAAAGCTTATTGACTATAATTTGTAATAATTATCATTTCAGACGGTGTTGGGTACATATTTCTACTTCTATGAACTTGGACATTCAGTTATGGATAGCATTGGCTGGCTACCTTTGGTCACTTTGATATTTTTCTTTATGTTCTACGATCTTGGTAAGTTTATTTAATTGCATATATATATATATGTATATATATATATATTTTTTTAAATAGAATTTAATAATCTGGCAAAAAAAAGTTGAACCCACTAAACTCAATAACGCGGCAACACTGTTGATTAAAATGTATGCTTATTACGTTTAGTTAGTGTTGCCGCGTTATTGAGTTTAGTGGGTTCAACTTTCGTTTGCCAGACTTTAGTGGTTTAATTTACGTTAAAGGGTGTAATGAATGCCGTGAGGTTCCAGGTGGCAGTAGAGAGTTCAAAATTAGTATAAAGTATTTCCTCTTGACGGGGCATCAACTGGTAATAGTTTCGAACTCAAAGCTTTGGGGGAAAATTTTGAAGGGTTACCCTGCTACACCCTTAACTAAAAATAACTCTACATAACAATTTACTTTATAATTGCTACCATGTGCCCATTAAAACTTTCTCAATGCGTAGTTGACGACTGCAAAAAGTAGGTACAGACAGAAGCTTCTACCAAAAATATTTTGTTTTTACAGAAACTTATTTTTGCTCTTGTGTGTTTTACCGTATTAGATTTGACATTATTATGTCGCCTCATATATGTTTAGTTTTTTGTTGGTGCCTTCCCCTACAAAAAATTGGCGCAGCCGGTAGCATCAGACTGAGAGGACTAAATGAAAAATGACGTTTTTTTCCGTTTTTCTACAACTATTATGTTATTTCTACTCAGACTTACGATCTATCCCAATAGGAGAAAAAGTGTCTAAAAAAATGTTTTTGCCAACCAGTTCTGAATCCTCCTATTGTGTTAGGTACCATCATACAAAGTATAATGGTAAAATATAACACATTAGGAAAAAAAACTTTGGCACATTGTTTGTCGTATTAGGATCGAAAGAGCTCTTGATTCTCACAATAACATAAAACTCCAGATAAAAATGACAACGAATGCCACTTTCGGCATCTTTGTTGAGAAACGCTCAGTGAGCACATAAATCAAATTAGGACCAACCTACCTATATTTACCAATTTATATAAGCACTTATTATCTAATTCTGTTTCTTCTTTCGAGCCTTTTATTGCCTTAAACGTCTACGTATTTATTGTTTTGTTTGAATTAATGTTTATAT
Source organism: Epinotia ramella (assembly GCA_947578815.1). NCBI lineage: Eukaryota > Metazoa > Arthropoda > Insecta > Lepidoptera > Tortricidae > Epinotia > Epinotia ramella. The sequence goes on from OX388221.1 coordinate 5,103,818, forward strand.
TTAAAAACATCTGGTTGATACTTTTTCCAGGTTTCGGAATAATCCCATCAACGTTAACTGGCGAGATGTTCCGCTCTAACGTCCGTAGTACAGGCTCGGCCATCACAGCCACCGCCGCTTGGCTAGTTGGCTTCGCGGTGTCATCAGCCTTCGGCTACATGCTAGACATCGGCGGCCATTTTGCTTTCTGGATGTTCGCTGGATCTTGTGCGTGTGCTGGAGTTTTTACAGTATTCTACGTGCCCGAGACAAAGGGAAAGAGCCTTATTGAGATACAGGAGATGCTGGACAAGTGATCCTACTGTGATATAGATTATTAAATAAACATTTAGCAAATCGATTGAGTTCCTAATTGATTAGATTAGATTAATCTATTTCAAGATAAAAAATACAATATAGATTCGCATACCATGTCAAAATTATAAGAACCCTTATCACGATCGTCAATAATTAGAAATAAAAATTAAATAATATTCAAAATGTCAATACAGAAAGGGGAAATAGTATCTCCGATTACGGATTGTCATTTAACAACTACTGGATAATTAATTTTAAACAAAATGTCAATTTACGTATTACGATTTCACAGTAGAAATACAATATAAATGTTACACAAGATTAAGCCTGTGACTCACTAAAATACTTAAAAAATACTTTACGTATATACATTCACGCCTTCATTCCCAAAAGGGGTAGGCAGACATTAAACTTATGTTCCAGTGCCACTTTTAGCAAAAATGTGGGTACAAAAGATCGTCAAAATGTGATATCGCAGTGAAAGGTTGCTAGCCCATCGCCCACAACACACTTCAACCCTATTCCCTTAGTACGACTCTTACTATACCCACAGGAAGAAAGGGGGTGTTGCTATTCTAAAACGCTGCTCGGTAAAACGAGGGGATCCCCTACGCCCCCTACGGGATAACAATAAATTATTTGGTGATCTGATAATGAAACCAGACGTTGGAACTGTTCTATAGCTAAAACATATCATTTACTCTTCATTTATATACTAAAATTGATTATTTAAAAAATGGAAACATGAGTTTTGTGCTCACTAGTAGGGCTTACAGGCTTTATTATTATTGTTATTATTATTATAAGCCATTTATTCCAAGTAAAATATACACATCATTCAATTTATAAAATTATAACATTTGTAATAAATAATTAATAGCATTCAATTTATTACTAATCTAAAGGTTAACAATTTTAATAATTATTGTTCTAATATAATAAATCGTGAATGTAAATAAGTATAAGTTAATAAAAATTTAGTTTTCAGGTACATGCATGTGTTACTTATATCTAATTTATTTATTTACTAGCTTCTGCCCGCGACTCCGTCCGCGTGGAACTCGTTTATATCGCAGCTCCATACAAAATTTTAACCCCCCATTTCACCCCCTTAGGGGATGATTACGGGGATAAAAACTATCCTATGTCACTCTCCATCCCTTCAACTATCTCCACTTAAAAAATCACGTCAATTCGTCGCTCTGTTTTGCCGTGAAAGACGGACAAACAATCAAACAAACACACATCGCATGTATAATATTAGTATGGATATGGATTTTTGTTAGCTTGTCGCGTTCGACTTGGGTACCCATCTTTGGGTGTAGGCCTCCTCCATCAGTTTCCATCGGGTGCGGTCCGCCGCGACCCTAGTCCAGGTGGAGCCGGCAAAGGCCTCGACGTCATCTCGCCAGCGCGCGCGTGGCCGGCCCCGCGGCCACCAGTGCAGCACGCGTTCGCTCCAGCGGCCATAGGTCGCGCGCGCTACGTGTCCTGCCCATCGCCACGTCAGTCGACAGGCCTCTTCGGCTGCGTCAGTCACTTTCGTTCGTCTCCTTATATCGACGTTGTGGTGTCGGTTTTTTAGACGTATTCCAAGAAGACTTCTTTCTGCCGCTCTTTGGAAGATTTGTAATTTTGCAACTGTTTTTCTAGTCAACGGCCCATGTTTGGCAGCCGTAGATAAGTGTCGGCAGAATTACAGAATCCATAGCTTTCTTCTTCAAGGATAGATCTTAAAATATATGTTTTGAAGACCAGTATTTTGCGCATGCAATTTTTATTCGCCTTTCTACTTTGCTTTTCGTAGTGTCTGAAAAAGATACAATTTGGCTGAAGTAGGCATATTCTTTAACATATTCAATTTTGTGTGAATTTAATATTGTGTCAATTTCGATGCCGTTAGTCATTATTCATGTCTTGTTCGCATTAATATCCAGCCCACATGTGACGCTTTCTTCATGTAGAGTTTGGAGCATGAGATAGAGGTCTTCATGGTTGTCGCTTAAAATGACGATATCGTCGGCAAATCTTAAGTGGCTCAAGTACTCGCCATTTATTTTTATTCCTAGTCCTTTCCAGTTGAGTTTCGAAAATATATGTTCCAACATTGCTGTAAACAGCTTTGGTGAGATGGGATCACCCTGTCTTACCCCTCTCGCCACGTTGAACGACGCCCTTAAGTGGTCTAATCTTATTTTAGCTCTCCTGCCCCCGGCTTAGAAAAAATAAAATTAACGTATCGTGATGAAGGTACAGAACAACTTTCAGCACTGATAATCACAAAAGATAAATAAATTGCACTGTAGGTAATTATCTTTTAAGATATAAGGCGTATAGTCTCTCTCTCTCTGATTCAGATCTAAAAAATGCCTACTTATCAGTGATAGATTTCGTATTAAATTCATTATATATATATAATAGTGATTCACTGTTGTGAATAAAACAAAGGCGAAATCTGCGTTTCTCTGTAAAGACAAAAGTTTTATTTTGAAATCGAACTTATAACATCTAACCTACTACAATATTTGTTTATATAATAGAATTTACCTGTAAAGACAAAAGAAACAACATTTAAAGCCTCTATTTTAGGGTTTTGTTATTTCTTTCACACAAAATCAATCACATCTATCTTATAGTAATGAACAATCTTTTCATATTTTGCTAGTCATCAATGTTAATGTCATAACTGTCATTCATGACATTTGGTAAACTCTATGGCTAAAGCGGCTGGCCGCGTTCAGATTAACATTAAGAAAATAGTTATTACGATTTTCTTTACATCTCCCTCCTGGAAGAAAACAATTGCAAAGGAGAAGTCAGTGGCGCAATTGTTTATTTAGGTACTAAGTACCACTGGAGACAATTTTGTAATGTGGTAAAGGTTTGATTCCAGTTTCTTGTGGCCTGCATCAACTTCATAGATGGAGCTTGAAATCTGTTTTAGAATCTTAAATGGTCCAATTCTTAATTCATCCATCTTCTTCCTATTCAGTCGATTCCCATTTTCTACATAGACCATGTCTCCCATTTCAAATTTGTGTATTTTTCTATGCTGGTCGAACTTTTCTTTATTATATTTGTGAGATCTTATTGTGTTGTTGTAAGCTAATTTTCTATCTCTTCTCAGGTCTTCCTTTGAGCTTTTCGTTTTTAATTCTAATGGCAAAATATTTACGTTTTCACCTTCTAAGAGGTATTTCGGAGTAAATTTCGTGACTGTGTGTTCTGTTTCATTATATTTTTCTACACATTTCTGTGCAATAGTAGTCCAGGCTGTTTTCTTATTACTTTCATTTATTGTACATCTTATCTTATTGACTAAAGTTTGATTTAGTCTTTCATTAAGACCATTAGAAAATGGTGCATCTACAGCAGTAAAAACCATTTTTATATTTTCATTTTTTAGGTAATCTTTAAATTCTTTTGAATTTATACCGGGATATTGGTCTGTTAATATCATATCGATATTATAACTTTGAGTAACATATTTTATTAGTTTAATAAAATCAGCAGAGGTTTGATTTTTAGATGTCAAAATATAGGCATATCTTGTGAAATGATCAACTAGAAGATGTATGTATTTTTTTGTTGACCGTGATCCTCCAAAGCCTCCAATTGTATCAATAGATACAATTTCAAACGGACGACTTGCTGGACCAAAATGTGACATTAAGCCATATTTTGATTTCCTCCTCGATTTGTTCTTTATACATATTTCACATTCGTCACAAATTTTCTTGATGTTGGTGAACATATTTCTTGCTGTGTAGAATGGTGTTATTTTATTTATCATTTGGCTTCTCCCAATGTGGCAGTAAGTATTGTGAACATCCTTAATGAGGGTCTTGCTAAACGCTTCTGATAGTATGATTTTATTTCTACATTTGTTCTCTTTGTAATAAACTTTGTTCTCCAATATGATGTTTGTTTTCCCATTTTGTAGTTCTTGATTGTTGTGTTGATCATTTTTTATATCTTCTAGCTTTATTAGATTTACAACTTTCATAACGTCATCAGTGTTGTCATCTGGCTCTAGGACCGGATTTCTGCTTAAACAGTCTGCCTCTAGATTGGATTTTCCTGGATTGTATTTTATTTTGAAATTATATTGTGATAGATAATAAGTCATATCACCAAGTTCCTCATCAGTTCTCGCCTTGATATTCATATTTTCCAATGGTTTATGATCGGAGTATACCATAAATTCTTTTCCCATAAGCCAGTGCTGCCAATATTTAACAGCTTCTTTTATTGCAAGGCATTCCAGATATATGGCCTTTTTCCTTTTTTGAGTATCAGTTAATTTCTTTGAGAAGTATGCCACTGGCCTACTGTCTCCATTTTTATCTGTTTGTTTCAAAATGGCTGCGACTCCATTGATACTAGCATCCGTATAAATGTTTATTGGCAATTCTGGATCAAATATCTTCAGAATAGGTTTTGAACATAGCAATTCTTTTATTTTTTCGAATGATTCTTGACATGCTGGCGACCATATCAATTTTACATCTTTTCGCAGTAAATTATGTAATGGATCTAGAATAACTGCACTATGTGGTATAAATTTATGGTGAAAATTTACTTTTCCCAGGAACTGGCGTATATTTTTTTTTTGTTTTTGGTACTGGAAAATCTTTGACTGCGGTTAAGTAGTCTTTAAGTGGTCTGACTGAATTGTTCTCGACTATATGACCCAGATATTTAGCATGGTTCTTAGCAAAACTACATTTAGAAAATTTAAGTCTCAAACCTTCTGTTAGTATTGCCTTGAGTAGTCTAGACATATGTTGTATGTGTTCTTCGAAAGTTTTTGAAAAAATCAAAATGTCATCTATAAAATTTACCGCAAAATCAGAAAGTTTATGTCTTCTTATGATGTTACTCAATATTCTTTGGAACATAGCCGAAGCCGTCTTTAATCCATATGGAAGGCACGTCCATTGAAAATGGCCCTCTTGTGTGACAAATGCAGTTTTGTATCTATCTTGAATTTTTAAAGGTATTGACCAAAAAGCAGAATTTACATCGAAAGTAGAAAAGTACTTACAGTTTACAGTTTTCACCATTAAATCTTCAATCAATGGGAATGGTTGTGACTGTGGAACAACAATCTTGTTCAAATCTCTGAAATCCACACATAGCCTTGTTTTCTTTCCGTCTTCTTTTTTATATGCCAAAGTTACCGGGGCTGCAAACGGGCTATAAGATTCTTCAATTAAATTATTCTTCAATAGTTTTGATATTTGACCTTCTATTTCTTTTCTGTCTTCTGTGTTGCACCTATATGGACGTTTGCTACAGTATTTATCCACCATCAAGTCTATATGAGCTTCATAATCGCGTACATTGCCGATGTCATATTTATCCTTAGCGAAGACTGATTTATATTTAGCAATTAATTTATCAATCTGTGTTTGTTGATATGAATCTAGATGATCTACTGACATTTCAAATTCATCTGAATTAATGTGTTCGTTAAAATTAACTTCATATCTGCTTTCTGTCTCTTGATTTAAAACCATCTCGGAGCAAATAATATCTTCATCTTTGTCGCCTAGTACATCAGGAATATTGACATCAGATATGTTTGAAGTATTATTTCTACACTCCTCTTTTTCTATTTTCTCACCATTTTGGAACCTCTTTTTATCTTCTGGACTATTATATTGCAAAATCTTTAACTCGTCATCTTGCATTAATTTGAATTTTTTTATACAATCTAGACCTATTAGAAAATCATAAGGAAGATTTTCTATGACAAAAATATCCATATGTGTCTCAATCTTACATATTTTTACTTTTAGTGTTACCACACCTTTTGTTTTCTTCGCACCATTAATAGTTTTCAAGTTTGCCGTGTCTATATCAGTTGTATTTTCTTTATCTTTGATCTTTAATAATTTGGAATTTATTAAAGTCACATTTGAACCAGGGTCATAAACCGCTGTAACTTTTAAAGTATCATTTATTAGCAACTTTACTTTTATTAATGGTGGTACTTCTAGTTTTTTGGATTTTGCTTGTTCAGTTCAACTTCCAATTCTGAGTTATTCACACTTTTCACAACTGCTCTTTGATTTTTCCCTTTAAACCAGCAATTTTCCTGGGGATGGTAGCGTGTTCCTTTATTCTCAGTGACGCAGATGGGACATGGCTTTTTTTCTTCAACCTTTTTTAACTTGCTGTCAAAAGATGTAGAACTCTTTTTATCATACCTATTCTTTACGACCATATGCTCCAATTTTCCTATTTCATTATAGAGATCTTCCGTCTGTTTCAAAGTTTCACGATCAATTTTATCCACTATGTAATTAGGCAAACCCAATGCTATAAGGTCAATCAGTGTTCCAGTGTCAATTGATTTTCTTATTTCCAGTAAGAGTTTTTCTTTCTTCAAGGCGTACTCGAGTAATGAACCCGTTTGATACTTAAAGGTAAGAGCGTATCTAATCGGTGACCATCCCTTGTTTGCAAACGTCTCACAGAAGTTTTTTTCCCATTTACTCCACTCTGATTCTACTGTAAATTTAATTAACATACAGCTATACCAATCAACACTGGAATATTCCAAAAAGTTTTTTAAAATTTCAATCTTTTTTCTGTCTTCGTTAATTTGGAAGCGCTCACATTCCTTATTAAAATCTTGAATCCACTGATAAGCATTAGAATTTTTGCCGGTAAATTGGTTAATCATAAAATCCTTTGCAATTTTCCCCAAATTTTGTGTTTCAGACTTCTTCTGTTTCTCATCAAGTAATTTTTCCAACAGTTTTTCCATTTTTTCATTTGAGGCACAAGGTGTAGATACAGCATTCGTTTCTGAAATTTCTTCTAGGTAAATATCATTAAACTGTATGTTTTCTTCTTCATCCAAGTATACTTTTGATATTTCTTCCGTCAAGGTTATCCAAATTTTTCTTGTTTGGTGTCTTTTTGTTAACGACTTCCGTATTTTTGAATAGTTGGAGGTATCTGTAATTGCTGAATGCATATGCGCAGGCTGGTGTTCCGGTGGTAGTCCAAAAATCTTTCCATCAAGTGTAGCAATTGAGGTTATGCACATAACATTTGATTTTCCATCTGTCGCAGGTTTCACAGCAAAATCAAACCTTAACTTCTCCATGTTTCTTGAAATATTTTGCAGAAAATGTTGTTTTATAATAGTGATTCACTGTTGTGAATAAAACAAAGGCGAAATCTGCGTTTCTCTGTAAAGACAAAAGTTTTATTTTGAAATCGAACTTATAACATCTAACCTACTACAATATTTGTTTATATAATAGAATTTACCTGTAAAGACAAAAGAAACAACATTTAAAGCCTCTATTTTAGGGTTTTGTTATTTCTTTCACACAAAATCAATCACATCTATCTTATAGTAATGAACAATCTTTTCATATTTTGCTAGTCATCAATGTTAATGTCATAACTGTCATTCATGACATTTGGTAAACTCTATGGCTAAAGCGGCTGGCCGCGTTCAGATTAACATTAAGAAAATAGTTATTACGATTTTCTTTACATATATATATTATTATATATAGGTACCCAGTACTAGCCATTAAGAAGGCAGAGAGCCGGCTATTGGCTCTAATAAAAATAAAGGCTTTAAAGGCCAATCACGCTAACGCATCCATGAAGTATCGCGTTACTGAAATGAAGATGTTCCGGTAGATGTGCGGCGTTGCGCGTGCGGATCGCATTCGTAACGAGTACATCCGTGGCAGCCTCGGAGTTCGTGACGTAGCGGACTAAGCTCCAGGAATGTCGTCGTCGTTGGTTCGGTCACGTCTCTCGCAGGCCATCTGACTACGTAGGGAACAAATGCCTTGACCTAGTCTTGGACGGCCCTCGACCACGCGGCAGACCTAAGAAGCGATGGCTGAATGTCGTGAAGGCCGACATGAGCGAAAACGGGCTCACAAAAGAAGACGCCCAGGATCGTGCACAGTGGAGGAAAGCGGACCCTGGCAAAGGCCGGGATAACGAAGAAGAAGAGTTAAATGTTAGTTTCATCTTGTATATACTTTAGAAATTATATGATTCCGACCTAGATATGGCGGATTCCGTTGTGTCAAAGAGGTAGGCTATACGTTGGCTATACCAAAGTCCGTGTTTAAAAATGGCCACCAATTCTGACAGCTGAGACACGTTTATACACCGCGAAACTGAGGCAAGTAGGTGCAATTGAATCAGCTTTAGTATGCAACTCCTGACCCCGTATCATGGTCGGCCTTATCACGCGATAAGTGACAAGATAGGAGCGTCGTCTCGTTCTATCGAACGGTGTCAGCCAGTGACGGCCGCTCTATCCTATCACTTATCAAGTGATAAGGCCGACCATGATACGGGGTCTGGAGCGCTGCTACATTTAAAAAAAGACCGGGTTGCACTCAGGGAGTGTGTCATTGAGTTTTCACTTCTGCCGGCACTCCCGGAGTGCAACCCGGTCGTTTTTTTTGATAAAGACGTTTATAAAGACGTTTATTGCACAATAACAAGAAATTTACAAAAAATACAGAACATCACATGTAGAGGAACGTACAGTCTGATATTCCCTTCACAATTTGCACTGGTTCCTACACTAGTAGGTAACCAATTCGAAAGAGGATCATCAAATTTCTGCGCGAAATTTTAAATGAGACAGCAGTATTCATTAGTTCTTACTAAGAAAGTAATTGACTAAGTATGTAGTGTATAGAAAGTTATATTGAACTTTGGCCATGATAGGGGGGGCTCAGAGGACCAAACTGAATGATAAGTTTACCTGCAAGTTGGGAACTAGGTACTATTGTCTAGTTGTGGTGCGTGAAATTGGTCATAGCAAACTCGACCGAACTGTTGGGTGTTGTATGTTGGAGGACTATTCTGATTTGGCGATATTATGTATACTTATAAATAATATTTATATTTGCTGCTCAACTACAGCTGAAGCTAGCAGAATATACATTAAATTGCATAAATATCTAAATAGGGTCGGGTGCCCATGTCATCATCCCAAAGAAGCGAAGCTAGGCGTAGGTATAGCGTAAAACGGGGTGAGTAGGGTCAAAACTGACATTCAAATTCAAACCTCGATAACATTTTATTTTTTCATATGCAAACTGAATGTTGTATAATAAGTGTTCCGGATACGTTTGTATTTTAGTTTTTTTATGATTTTGGGTAGTTCCATTTCATAACTTTAACGATAACACGAAATCCCACCCCACCCAGTAGTCCCTCGTAGTTGGGGTGAGATGGGATTTCATACAAAGGTGATTTTGGAAGATTGTTGGATCATTTTTTTTATTATGAATATTACTATATAGCTCCATTTTAAATTGGAATACATTTTTTAGGTAGCAGTAGCCTTAAAATCCCATCTCACCCCCCTTTCATCCCTTCTCTCCCCATTCATAACCCAACTCTCCTCGCGATCCCTACTCACCCCATTTTACGGTACTACAGCGCTCGCTGTGCGAGCACCGCTGACTCTATGGCGCTGCTGATGCCTGCTGATGCTGGTTGGTCACCGGTGGTACCTAGGTACTACCTTTGTAAATATATTAAATAAATAGCAAGCAATAGAAAAAAACTTCCGTTAACGGTTATATAAAAAAAAACCGGCCAAGTGCGAGTCGGACTCGCGCAGGAAGGGTTCCGTACCATTATCTATAAGAACAGCAAAAAAAACACGTTGTTGTATGGGAGCCCCCCTTAAATATTTATTTTATTTTGTTTTTAGTATTTGTTGTTATAGCGGCAACAAAAGAAATTTATTTTGGGAAATTTCAACTGTAGCTATCGCTGTTCTTGAGATACAGCCTGGTGACAAACAGACGGACGGACAGCGAAGTCTTAGTAATAGAGTCCCGTTTTTACCCTTTGGGTACGGAACCCTAAAAAGGTGGAGATGGAGAGAGACAATGAAGCGAGGGTAGCCACGTAGAAGGTAAAAAACTTCATGGAGTCATATTATATCTTTTTTATATTTCGCGTCGATGTAATAAACATTTTCAGAACACGGCATATAAGGTCCATTTTTAAAGTCCCAATACATTAAACGACCATTTTAGCTTGCATACGTTAGCTGGTAGGGTAGCAGCCAGAACACGTTTCAGATTATTTCGGGACTAGGTTGATTTGTTTGCACGTAGAAACAATGGCCTTTGGGGCGGAAAGATTCTCGAGTGGCGACCACGTACCGGAAGGCGCAGCGTGGGTAGGCCCCCCACAGGATGGACTGATGTCCTGGTAAAGGTCGCGGGAGTCTGCTGGATGCAGGTGGCGCAGGACCAGTCATTGTGGCACTCTTTGGGAGAGGCCAATGTCCAGCAGTGGACGTCTTTCGGCTGATAGGATGATGATGATGATGTTGAGGTTGATTTGTATCATTATTACAAGTCCTTGCTAGTCACGAATCAGAATAGTCGTAGTTTCAGAGGTGCATTGTAAAGGTGGATTGGCAATCAAACTCTGTACTAAGTTGGACGCCATGTATTGTGAGAGATACGAGTATGTAGACGATTCACAAACTTCTAAATAGAGTCTGGCAAATTAGACATTAGATACGAGTATAGCTGGATAAACTAACTGTGTAAATAGTGGCCGAAATACGAGTCGAAAGTGATCTATTAAAGTTCAGTGTATTTATGGCTTATTACTATACCTAGCGATGACCATTTTAGGCTATTAAGATGGTAGTGACCCTATCTACAAAGCTAGAGGTCCTGGGTTCGAATCCCGGTAAGGGCATTTATTTATGTGAGCAGCACGAATAGTTGTTCCCAAGTCATGAGTGTTTTCTATGCATTTAGTTATCTTTATAAGTGACCTTTATCCGGACTCCCGCAACCTTTACCAGGTCATCAGGTCGCCGCGCCTTCCGGTACGTGGTTGCCACTCGAGAACCTTTCCGCCCCAACGCACATCAGTTCTACGTGCTATGTGCCCTGCCCACTGCCACTTAAGTTTAGCGATTCGGAGGGCTATATCGGTTACCTTGGTTCTGCTGCGGATAGCCTCATTTCTGATGCGATCACGCAGAGAAACTCCCAACATGGCCCTCTCCATTGCCCTTTGGGTGACTTTGAGCCTTCTTATGAGGCCCATAGTAAGCTACCAAGTTTCAGTGCCATATGTCATCACTGGCAACCCACACTGGTCAAAGACTCTCGTCTGCGGAATATTGGACGAAAAGCATCTCATCTACTCGTATTCCGCAGTGTAAAACAATATTACTCTAAAATGTTCGCATACACTTTGCAACAGGTAATGTGAAATATTTGCTCAAATGCTTATTATAAGGTCATCACCAACGTCATTATTTGATCAGATGATCATTGAATTTTCAATCTCACGTTAAATGGAACGTGGTCTGAAAAATATTGGTTTAGTATTTCCGAGGATAGGGAAAGTGAAATTCAGCTATGGCAAGCGAAAAGTAGAGTGAGAATTCTCTAAGAGTTTGAGAGCCAGCAGAACGGTTAGCATAAGACGGCGCGTGAACACTTTCGCATTATCCGTCTGTCTTATTACAAAACTCAGAAAGAGACAGATCGTGCGAGAGAGCTCGAGGGAGCTCGCACGCCGTCTTACGCTAACCTTGCAAAAAATCTTACCCACACTACCTTTACACAGAACAACATTGCACTCACACAATCACAACAATCAAAGCATATACTAATAGAAATGCGTTTCCAGCTACATTTTAGGTAGGCCAGTCCAGCTACCAAGGGTCGTCCTCACTCGTGGTACAGGGATTAGAAAGAGTAGGGTAGTTTTTCTCTTCTCGCATCGCGCGGCGTTAGAGCCTGTTCACACCAATCCGGTGTGGGATCTAGTAACGATATCAGGGGGCAAGTACATGTATGGAAAACATGCTTAATCTTCACACTACCCAGTCCGATATCGGAGCATGCTCCAAACAGAAAGTGACGGTGTTAGATCTGACACCGACATTAAGGGTTTGGTTTGGTGTGAACATGGTCTAAGTTGTGATACGTTGTGTTGTCTCTTATTAGAAAACTTAGAAGGAGGAGGAGTATAGAGCCAAAAAGCTCGAGAGAGCTCGCGAGCCGTCATGTGCTACTCGTAACCGAGCAGAGAAAGGTAAAGTACGCCATTCACACTACATCGTAAAATTACGTTTTTTAACCAACTTCAAAAAAAGGAGGAGGTTCTCAATTCGGTTGTATTTTATTTATTTATTTTTATTTTATTACATTTTTTGTTATTAAATGTTTGTTACCTCAGAACTCCGTCATTTATGAGCCGATTTGTACAATTACTTTTTTTTTGTAAGTATATGCTTCCAGGGTGAAATGAAATGAAATTTATTTGCTTGTTGAAATAGCAACTAATGAAGTGCCAAAGGTGATCCTTGTGGAATCGACGGAAGTCCTCAAATATTATCGGCCCCCATACAGCGATTCGGTTTTTTTCTCTAGTAATCAACGCATTTGCTCTCGGAAATCAGTTCATGTGGTAAATTGGAACATAAATGTGAAAAGGTTCTCCTGGCTTGGCGGAGTACTAAATTGAAGTCGGTTAAAACATTCTTTATAAAGTTAATTATTTTAATACCACGTCGGTGGCATTTAAATGTTATATCAAAATAAAAAAGCGGCCAAGTGCGTGTCGGACCACGCGCAACGAAGGGTTCCGTGCTATTAAAAAGGTCGTATCGTTACTGAAATCTTATGGCACTTCCGTCCTTTTCTTTAAGGAACGCAGTTTTTTTTTAAATATCTCAAAAACCTTTGAATCGATCTTGTTCAAAACAATTTTTGCTGAAAGAATTTAATGTCCATGATTTTTTTCATATTTTTAAAATACACGGTTCATAAATTAGAGGGGGGGGGACACAATTTTTGTGACTTTCGGGGCGATTGTCTCCGTATCTATTCACTTAATCAAAAAAAATGCTGACAAACCTTATCTTCATTTTGAATGGCCTATTGATTGATATGCCACACGTGGGCTTGCAAAGAAAAAAAAATTTTTAGCGGCTAACAAAACACACCTATCCTCAAAATTTTACTCAAATACACCTTATAGTTTTCGAGTAAAATGCCTGTGTCATACGGACGGACAGACAGACAGACAGACATGACGAATCCATAAGGGTTCCGTTTTTTCCATTTGGCTACGGAACCCTAAAAATGAAAGAACGGTATATTATTTTAAACTACGAAACACTGTTACATGAAATACAGCAGAATACTTATTACCGTCACAATATATTCGCAAATATACTTAAACTGCCGTTCCACTGACAAGCAAGGCGATGCGAATATTTAATTGGGCAATCAATAATAGTTGACGCTAAAAAAACCTGTTTAAAGATAATATGTTTAATGGAATTTCCCGTGTCAGTGAGAAACTTGCATCATGCTGATTTGACGATTTGCCAATGGTGATGCGAGGTGAAACAGCGGCCTAACGCCTTGGCCATGACTTTGCGGCAGCGTTTAATCTGTTCATTGCGCGGTCGAGACGCGCAATGCACTGTGGTTAGTTGGGATCAAGCGCAATGAATTAGAAAAACCGCTGCCGCAGGTCGCTGAAAACCAAAGTCGTGGCCAAGGCCTAAGATGGCTGGCATTTTATCAGTTATCGTTGTGGATAAACATCCGTCTGTCTCGCACTCGCTTACTTGTCAAAACGAGACGGATGTCTTATCCACAGCGATAAATGAACAAATTGCAACCATACTACGCCCGCAGGACGGTTATTTTATCACACAACTGGCGACAAAATTTTACTTTGTGTGTGTGAGTTCAAGGGCTCCGTTCTTAAGTTTGACAACTGCCTGACCAAGGAGAGGTAATTCACGTTTTTTTGTAAATATATAGGTGTGTCAAGTGCGATAGAGATGATACAAATAAATATTCGAAGACAATCTTTTTAACTAGTTTCAAATTAAGCAAAGTTTAGTACGGTCACAAACTTTAATTGTTGAGCCATTTAGCTCTAAATGACTCAACAATCACTTTATAACGGACACATAAAGCTTAACTATTAATAAAACAATATTAGTTGACACTTATGGCTCAACAATTAGAACCTTTCACCGTACTACGCATAATAATGATAATAATAAACCATTTATTTCAGGCATTTAAGGTGCATAGCAACAAATACCTTAAAGCCTAATACATACAATACATATAAAAACGAATTATTTAGGTGACGAAACAACGTGGCTCCGTTGCGTCGTCCGGTGCAGAATTCGGTAGGTTACCCCGGAACCGCCGAAACACACCCTTTGGCCAGAAATCAGCACACGCGATGGTCTCCTGCAGCGGCCGCGGCACGCCCGTCACAATTTGTGACTCACAAACGAGCTGACGTGCACGTAAGTGGCGCGAACGCAGCTGGAAAACCCTCAGCGAATAGCCAGTCTTCTGGTGAATATACACCGCCATGTCACCAGCCATGGCGGAATAATGCAGGCGCAAACGTCACAGCGCCTTACTAGGTCTGGCAACCCGCAGACCAGAACCAACCGGCTCTGCTGTACGACACTGAGTCTTTCGCGGCTTGCGCTTGGTCGACTCGAATCAAGGCATCCCATTATTATAAGCGGTTTCAAGTGGAACCCCCATTTTTAGGGTTCCGAAGTCAACAAGGAACTATAAGGGTTCCTTGTTGACTTCGGAACCCTAAAAATGGGGGTTCGCCATGTCCGTCCGTCTGTCTGTCTGTCTGTCTGTCTGTCTGTCCGTCTGCGGCTTAGATCAGTAACCATTACTACTAGAAAACTGTGATTCGGCATGGCTATATAACTCAATCACGCCGACAAAACCGTATAGTATAATTTTGAAAAAACATTTTTTTTAGGGTACCTATCCCCTACATCTAAAGCGGGGATGTATTTTTTTTATGGGTTTTTAAAAACGAAGTTTCAAGCATAAGTAGTTACCGAGTAATAGTCTACCAACTTGTGTGTACTACAAATGTGTACCTACTTGGAAAGGCCAATTTTCGTACAAATTCGGCCGACGCAACCGCACCGCACCGCACACTATTATTTATTCTGTGACCGCACGACGATGTAACTAAGACAGACAGGCAACTACGGAACCCTACACTGCGCGTGGCCCGACACGCACTTGGCCGGTTTTTCATGGCGCGTGAAAATCGATGGGCAACCGGGAACGAAAAAGTTATGAGAGAGTTATGAGTAGGTATAATAACTATAGGCTTGCCTAAATAAAGATTTTAGGCTACCCGGTGGGAATCGGCTTGTATGGGCACTCGGTCAGTGAGTCTTATATAAATAATCGCGTCAGCGTCGCCTTCGCCTCGCTTCGCTTCCTCCCGCTCGTGGCAAAGCACCTTTAGGTACACTTATGGTTACTCCGTCCGTGCCCATTGGTGATACTCCTGAAATAGTATCGTAGCAGATGCGGTTGTGAGAACGCGATTATTCTTCAGACATGAGTGAGAACCAATCTTGTAACATACAACCATTTGTGAAAAAAGAAAGTAAGTACCAATACCGAGATTACGGATTGTCCAATTATTTTACGGTATTCCCGAAAAACGAGATTTCATTTCGATTTGCAATATTTGCGAAGCCTTTTTGAAACCTGCAGAAAAGTGCAGATTTTACTTCACTCATTGGGAGACTACTCAGACATTCTTCTATGGTGGTTCGATTTGACTCTAAAGGTGTTTGGGAATTATATGCGTATAAATATTTAAATTATAGTTTTAGTAAAAAAAAAAGTAGTATGGAAAATATCGCGATTACAATATTAGCCACAATGAAAATTCGATTGCAGGAAAATGGTCTAACAAATCCCGCGTCTCCTAATGAGAAAGCTCTCCTTATGAAGGCGCGTAGTAAAGAATTTATATTGCTTGACTGGCAGTTAAACTGATAGCTTACTGATACCGAACCGACTCCGAACCGACTCCGCACTGACTCCGGACCGCCAAATGCGGAATGCCTTTGTTTACACTAGCTTCCGCCCGCGATGTCGTCTGCATGGTCCCGAGATAAAAAAATATCCTATATTTTAATCCAGTCAAATAAAAATTTGCAACCATTTTTCAGCCACTGGCTGGCTGTCTGCTGGGATTCCATTGAGGTTAAAGAACACCTAGTATGGAAAAAAAAATCGAGGAATTTTCTTATAAATAAATATTTTTTTTTATATAACTGTATATTTAAAAACTGTGAAGGGGCAAGATAAATATATGCAAAGTTTGTGACAAATAAATTATGTGAGATCCTAAATTTCATCTGATTTTGACTCAAAATGTACGGGGCAAAAAAAATAAATAAATGGGGCAATGTGTGGTCAGGTTCAATAAATTACACTGGCAGATATGCATTGTTTCACTATGATCCGGATTACCAAAAACGGGACCTTCGTCTTTCAGAGACCAACGCAAACGTCTCAGTGCTCGAAACTATCTCAATTGGCACTTTCAATCGTACTTCATAGCAAAAATGTGAACAGGGTGTCAATTATTGTAGTAAGGGTGTCAAACAATGGTATTTAGCTGCGTTTATTAAACGCTGCACGATTTCTTTTTTTTAAGTACGTTAATTGTCCCGTGTCGTATTTAGCCAAGTATTTATTATTATTTTCTCACGTCATCGGCACGAAAAGTACAGGCCCCTGTCCATCACATTATTTTTCAGAGACAGTTCTTCGACAAAGTGAAATAAAACCTATTATTGGATAAATCACTATTGTTGACGGTTGAGTTGTTAATGTATTTAAAATAATTCATATGAATGTAGGCAGCCAGAACACCTGTGAACGTAATGTTTACACAGCGGGTGTACATGATTTTCTTTCTTTTGCAGAATATTCTCCAAAACATGACGGGTACGACATAAGGAAGCAAATTTTTATAGCAGCATGTTGTAAGTACTATCGGCTGCAATAATGCATGGACACCTTACGGCCCAGTTTCGCTTGCATCGTTTGACGTCTGCTGCTCACACAGTTGCACGTGGTGCTCAATAATTAAACTAGATGGCGTTGTTGGCGCTACTATTTAGAGATACCGCGGAAAATAAGCACTATACTAGGCACATTAAATACCTTTAAATTGACACCTGTTATCACCAGAAATATTCTCATATTAGTATAATTATTAACAAGGCTATTAAATGCTAATTTATAATAACTGTATTTAAGTGCGATACCACTGGTATGTGAATGCTATATTTCCACCATTACCTATAATGTTGAGATAGCTCAATGGATTAAGACATGTGCTCTAGGCTCAGCGGCCTAGAACGAGCGAGGTTCGAATCCCAGCTCTAATGGGAGGTTTATGTTTTTGTATTTTTTTATATTTGTTCTATTTCTACATGTTTAGATGAAAGTTTTTTATATACAAATATTAGTCATAAAGAAAGTTATATATTCATAACTTAAATAATTAAAACAGCATTTTATGTTTTAATACTTATGTTTATTTTGTTCACTAGTTCTGTTAAAGCAATTTTATAATACTACTTAGTAATAGTTACCTATCAACTTTGTAACATTTTTATTGAGGTAATAGCTTAAGTTTCATTTCCATAATTGGAAAAAGATTGAAGCTTCACCCCAATAAATATAATATTGACAATATTAACTTACAACCGGGTTATCTAACATTCAAATCAGCAGAACGCATTAAGGTGTTAATTGCCATAATATATATTTACCTATATGTGAGCGTTCAAACCATGAATTATTGTGTTATTGATTTGAAAATAATCATAATAATTTTATTTGGGCTTTCACCGTTACTTACACTTGTTTGATCTTATGAAATATCACATTTTAAATAGTAAAGGAATATAAAAAAAGAAAGCAAACGGCATATTAATACCTACCTACTGAAACAATATATATTTTTTAAATTTATTTAGGATAACCCGGTTTATAGAATATATAAATCTTAACGTAATCCGTACTCTTTGGGCGACAGCATCAGCACTTTTTCTATATTAGGAACTACGCGACCATTATCACGGCACGTATTATTATAACACCATAAACTTAAATGGCGCTGTTGACTGGATTTAATACACTTCACTTTTTCACTCTTCACTTCAGACAGCCATATCATAGGCCAAATTAGAACCTTCTTTTCAGGGCTTCCGTTAGCAACAACGAACTGGGCTTTCGCTTGTGTGGAATGTGGGTTATCCGCTTAAACAAATTTTCTTCGTACAGGTCATCTTCACAGCTTCATAATGCGCGGCGTCAATGAGATCTGGTCTACGAGATCCTTCCTCTTGTGCCCATAAAACAACCGTTCTTCGCTGTAACAACTGTATTCATAAATACACAATAAGAACAATGTAAGATACGAGTATGTAGTAAGGTATAATATATATTACAAAACATATGTAAACACTATATACTTACGTTTACATTATATTTAACCAATTAATTGTGATCTTTTAACTAGATCAAACGAGAACTCATTGTTATGGTTGTATAGAAGGAAATCGAATCGTAAATGGCCGACAAACGAACAAGAAGTAAGTGCCATAAGAAATATAAGAAATTGGATGGTAGTTATGTATTACAATACAGTCTACCCTCCTCAATTATTCGTAGTTGTGATGTGACGAATATTTGCATACAAAATTAAACTGATGACGAATTTCAACCAATCTTTCGATTGTCATAATGGCCCAATGGTAACTAGACAGGTTTACCTCGACCTAAGTTATCAACTTATCATCACTGGAAGGTTCCGAGTTCAAATCTGCGCCCAGCCAAGTTATGGTGGGAATCAGTATTTTTGTAATTTATTCGATGTTTGAATATTTCCTCGTAGCGCAAACATAAGAAAAAGATGAATAAATCCACAAAAAGGTGAGAGTGACAAACAAAAAATTGGCAACGCGCTGGAGTTGACTTGATAAATATAATGTAAAAATAATAGGTGGTAACCCACAAGAATACAGTTTTAAAAGACAATAAAATCATCAATTTTATTTTTGCCAAAAAATTGCTTACAACGCCATCTAGTGAAATCTCCCTAATAGTCGTGCGTTGTGCTCATAGATGGCGTAGGATCGGCGGACAAGCGAATCTGTTTCTGGAATGACCATGCACTTATGCTGTCTGCTGTACATTAATTTAATTTTGATACAAGCTTTATGCTAACTTTCCTTGTCTATTTGATTGTAATATATTAGTAGAGTCAAATCTTACAAGTGAAAGACCAACTGGCCAAAGTCCAATCGAGTTGAAATTTTGTAGAATTATTTTACTCGGATGACAATACTATATACGCTATGGTACCGTAGAGTTGGTCTGATTATGTAGACAGAAGGCCATATAAACTCCTCTATTACAATAGTTATTTACGATACAAATGCCGAAAATAGGAAATTCGCAACGAGTGGTGATAAATTAAAACACGACCGATGGGTGTTTTAAATCGACACGAGTTGCGAATTACCTATTCGCATGTGTATCGTACACACAGCAACACACCTAACTAACCATACCGTGAAAACCTAGAACCTTATTACAATGCACTTAAGGTCAGATTAGATTTCCGATGGTCACTTAGCTGTGTTGTCGACTGTACAACGTTTTACTGTACATAATGATTCTTTAAAGTTTCGACATATGCACGGAAAGTGCACTTTCCGCACTAATGCGGGAAAGTAGCACCATATGTACTGTAAAAAATAAACCCGTCGCGTTGGTGCTCATTTGAACACTCTGAACGAGTAGTTGACTGAGCAAAGAAAAGTAAAGAAGCTTGTACCAAAAAATTTAAATAGAAAGGACACCGCACACCTAGTACACATGGAAAAAAAAAACTCGGCGAATTTTCCTGAAAAAATCAATTCAGCGTAAGTATTTAAGTGTATATTCAAAAATAGTGAAGGCGCAAAAAATCTAAACCACAAAAAAAAAAATTAAAGCAGACATTTTCCAAATAAAGTTTTCGTCCTTGACTATTTTTGAAAGAAAGAAAGAAAGAAAGAAATAATTTATTCGTAACACCAAAATACAATTACAAAGTAAAACATACAGTCCTAGTGGTGTCACGAAATGGCCGCAACTCAGCATTGTTGCTAGCGTAGCCAGCGCTGGTCTTCCGTTGCGACCATTCGGTGAAGTGCACGGCGATAACGACCCGGCCACACGCGCGGATCACAATCACAATTACATATTTTAAAAAAAGATACACAACACAAAAAACATAAAAATTTTTTTGAATATACACCAGAATTCAACCAGCTTTTTTTTTCATACTAGGTGTTCGGTGTTCTTTATATGCTCGAGCAAGCTCGGAAATAGTCGCATTTCAATTGATGAACGGATATGCGATGTGCCCAGTTCAAGTTATTCTTATTGTGGCCAAGCGCGGCTAGGACCAAACTTCCCTTATGTTTTACTATTTTGTCTGATACTACACTAGTGAACATCGGACACCTCATAATTGGCTACACGGTATGCTGGTCGGCCCCCGTACTGCCCAAACTACAGAACCCTGAGACAACACCTCTCGACACGCCTGTCAGAGAGTCGCAGGTGATGTGGGTGGCGGCCATCTTAGATGTGGGCGTCGTTGCTGGTAAGTTCACTCACACAACCATATGCGTAAAGACCTCTCCCTCTATTTTATATTTCTCTTCTTCTTTCATCTTTCTCTCTATATTTCCAAGGTAGGAGTATTTTTTGTTCCAATTGCTACGATCTTGACAAACCTTTTTTTGATTCATTCCTTCATTCTTGAGAAATATTCGACGGTTTAGACTCCGGACCTGACCTATCTTCAGGATTTCTCCGATTTGGTCGATAAAGTTTACCGAGATCGTCTCCTACCGTCTGTGCCATCCCTTTTTCCTTCATGTACTCTATCTATTTGTCAATCTTCTTTCATCCGTCTTCTCTACAGTCTACATGCCCTAACCATTTTAGCATGCCCTTCTTTATTTTACTCGACTGCCAAAGGAGAGGAGGGTTATGTTTTCGAGCGTATGTATGTTTGTATATAAGTATGTATATGTCTTATTCTTTGTCACGCCCTGCAGCCTAAACTGTTTGACGGATTTCGACATATGAGAGGTGTCGTTAGATTCCTTTTAATTATAGGCACACTTGACATAACTAAGCTATAATATTCGTCGGGTTTCTAAAATCTTTTGATTTCATTTGTTGTAACTACATCTTCCTTCAGTAACTGCACTTAAACACTGTTTCTTATTATATCGTAGGGCGCATTAAAAATGGATCCAACCAGTTTGTGGAACGACGGCTATTTAATCAAGATACATTCCGTTTATTTTATTTTGACATTTCCAATTATGATTTTACTTTTATTTATTCTGATTCTATTGACATTAATTTCAAATTTAATAAGCTATTTAATATACTGACATTTTACATTAATCTACATTTTCCAATAAGGAGAATAAAATTAAATAAAAATAAGCATTCTGTCCCTTGGATGAACGACGAGCTGTCCGAATACATTTGTAAATACAATGACCTTCAAGAAATAAAACGCCAATATCCTAATAATCGACTAATATCAGACTGCATTGCTCACTATTCTCGACTTATTAAATCGGCCACTCTGCGTGCTAAACAATCGCATATAGAAAATAAGTTGAGAGAAAGCGAGAACTCTAGTAAGGCTATATGGAGGATTGTAAATGACGAAATAGGAACCAAAACTAAATCTCAACCAACGTTTAACTTACATGATCCTATTTCGAATACCAAACTGTTGGACAGTGATGTGCCAAGCATGCTTAATTCTTATTTTTTAGACATTGCATCTCGATATACTATTCGAAATGATGAATCATTATCTACACACTACCTAAGTCAGCATCTAGGCAACTCAGACGTGCCTGTATTTCATCTCCCCGTAGTTACGCACGATCTCTTGCACAGGACAATACAATCAATGTTAAAGACGCGTAAAACCGTGGATACATACGATATTTCTTTAGACATTATCCTATGTATCTATCCGGTCGTCTCTGACATATTGGTTGTATTGATAAATAGTATGTTTGAAACTGGCGTCTACGCCGATGTATTGAAATGTACTAGGGTATGCCCAGTATATAAAGGGAAGGGCGAAAAAACTGACGTCAATAACTATAGGCCGATCACCATAGTACCGACCATCTCGAAAATTGTGGAGTCCATCCTGTCATCTAGCCTGATGAACCATCTTGAAGCAAATGACCTTCTCTCACCAAACCAGTTTGCTTACAGACAAAACATGTCAACAACTGCAGCGGCGCACAAGATGGTTGATTGCATTATGACGGGGTTGGACAGCAGGTACAAGATGGCCGGTATTATGTGTGACCTGTCAAAGGCCTTTGACGTAATCAGTCATACGCTCCTATTAAATAAATTAAAATATTATGGCGTTGGAGATAAGGTTCACGATTTATTTAGTTCTTTTATGTTAAATCGAAGGCAGAAGGTCAAACTATCCATAAATGGAACAACTCTTGAGTCTGACTATGGATACATCAACCAAGGCATCCCTCAAGGATCAGCCCTAGGCAACACCTTGTTCTTGGCCTATGTAAATGATCTCCCGTCTGCTATCACCATAGGCTTGCCCGTGCTGTTTGCAGATGACACTACGGTCATAGTTAGTGCGCAAACGCACGAGCAGCTTGGTGCGAAGATAAGTGACGCATGTAGGCAGTTGCAGCAGTGGTTTTGTACAAATGGGTTACTTTTAAACGTCACTAAATCGAACATAATGATATTTTCAGGACGGAATATAACTGTGCCTCCCTGTATATCAAACTGTCCAATGCCAGTATGCAACGAGACTAGGTTCCTTGGCTTTATGTTAGACTCAAATCTTAACTGGAAGTGCCATGTCGATAAGCTGTGCGCTGGGTTGAGTAATGCGGTATTTGCACTGAGAAAGTTGAAACCCCTAATTTCGAATCTCTCATTAAAATCGGTGTACTATGCTCATTTCCATTCATTAATGACTTATGGAGTACTCATCTGGGGAAACTCAACGGATGCCAATCGAGTCTTCATAATGCAAAAACGGGCATTACGAACGCTAGCTGGTGTGAAACCTCGTGACTCATGCAGAGAAATCTTCATAACGCACAAAATTATGACGCACTACTCCACATACCTATTTGAAATTATAATGTTTGTTAGACGAAACTTAACCATGTTTAGGGTTGTCGAGGTATCAGGTAAGACTATTCGTTCCACAGGCCAACTAAGAACAGTCCCACGTCGCATGGCACTTGCAGGAAAAAACCCGCGCATCATAGGTCCTACGTACTATGAACGTGTACCCGCCGAAATACGAATAGAAACATCAGAAACCATATTCAAGCGTCGATTAAGAAACTTTCTATTGGAAAATCCACTGTATTCTATAAGTGAATTTTTTGACATAACCGCATAATTTTTATTT
Source organism: Epinotia ramella (assembly GCA_947578815.1). Lineage (NCBI taxonomy): Eukaryota > Metazoa > Arthropoda > Insecta > Lepidoptera > Tortricidae > Epinotia > Epinotia ramella. Next base: position 5,127,518 of record OX388221.1, read on the forward strand.
ATTGTTTTTTGATATAATTCAATTATTGTGTTATTATGAACTGAAGATCCTTTTAGGTGAACTTTGATAACTATGACATAACTTTAAATTAAGTGGACATAGTTATATTTCAATTGTTAGTTATTAATTATTATTCTTCAAATTACTTTTATTGAATGTTATCGTATGTTGTTGACGATCACAATAGGGATTCTTTTAAATTGACATGGAATGTAATTTATAATGTAATCTTATATTGTGAGTAAATGAATCTGAATCTGAATCTGAATCTGAATCTGAATATCACTCATACTCACCTCACTTATACATACTTCACAACGCTTTCATTTCTACTGGATTCTCAGGGCTCGTGTACACGGTACCGCCTCCGCGCCGACACCGCACCGCCGCCACACGGGCTCAACGCGTCTCGTGTAGATAGCACGGAGGTGCGGCGGCGTGCGGTGTCGGCGCGGAGGCGGCACCGTGTACTCGCGCCCTCATGCCTCTGATGTTCTTATCTTATTTTCCAGGTTCCCAACTAGGAGCGTTCTTGTCTAACAGATTTGGAAGAAAACCCACATTACTAATGTTTGGAGTCATGCTCTTCACTAGCCACGTGCTGATTCTAAATGCCTATAACTTCACGACTCTGATTTTGGGAAGGATAATCAATGGTTTCGGAGTGGGAGGTACCGCTTGTGGAAACTTGGTTTATATCGGGGAAATTGCGTAAGACTTTTGTTATTTAGGTTTCATAGTGTATTTTATGTAAATGTACTAGAAGAAAATACTCTATACTAGCCTATAACGAACCACTGCTAGGCACATGCTTCCTCTTATGGAAGAGACGGAACTTATTAAAATAGCTCCTATAGATGGCAACACTGTGTTAAGCAGAGGTTAAAAGCATTAGAAATTGAAATACAGATGGTCAGTAGTGACATCGGCTACAGTAGGCTATTTGCTGTGTAGATTAATGCAACTTTGTATAAACGTTGGCAGTTTTCTTGATTTATTCATCCATGGTATAACTTTTTTCAGATCAGCAGAATTTAGAGGGATCATATTAAGTTCAACGGGAGTTTGGCATACACTAGGAGCTTTGCTTGTATTTTCAGTGGCACCATACGCATCCTATTCAGTGGTAGAAATCGTAGTGATTTCTTTATCTTTTTGGCATGTCGTTGCTTTGTTTTTCATTGAAGAATCACCAGTGTTCCATGTAATAAGAGGTGTGTGTAATTAGATTTAGTTTTTTTTTAATTGGTAGCCTAAGATACCTACATTATGTCCCTCTGGCGCCACATGCTTTATCTGTTTTTTGTCCCTCGTCTCGGTTTTGTGCAGGTTTCCGTCAATCGTTACGATATTATTATTATTATTATTAAATGCCTCGGGGCCATTAGGTGATAACAAAATCACCACCTCTTATAAACTATTTAAAACCATATTTTTGGTGTTTAGCTAGTAGCTAAGTAAGTAAGTTCCATAACTGAAGCTTTGAATCTTTGAGCGAATTAAATACGTTAAACATACTTGGTTAAATACAAATTAATTTAATATGACTTTACAAACAGGAATAAGAATATTTATTTGCAAAAATATATTTTTGCAATTAAAAATTCTTATTCCTATTCTTAATTTAAGTTAGAATACTTATATTTTAGGTAATTACGACGCTGCCAGAAATACGTTGCATAATTTGGGAAGAAATAAAGAAATAGACAAGGAATTAAAGGCAATGGTTGACAATGCAACGGAAAGAAAATTGCAATATACACAAATAGGAAATGAAAACACGAAGGTTCCAAAACGGAGTTGGCTAGATATATTCCAATTGAGAAGAAACCGAAAGGCATTTTTAATAACCACAACATTGTTTGTGATTCAATCCGGTGCCGGCAGTTCTAGTATAATGTTTTTTGCTACAACTATCTTCCAAAAAGCTGCATCGTCCGTGAACCCAGATATAGCTACTATTGTGTTGGGAGTAACACAAGTGTTTGGTGTACTTTTTGCACCTCTATTTGTCGAGAAGTATGGAAGAAGGACGTTGTTAATAGTTTCCACTTCAGCCTGTGCTTTGTGTACGGTAAGTTTTTCTAAATTTATCATTAGATTACAATACGTTTATCCAAAGTTATAAGTATTATGCTTCCAAACAAATGTTGTCATTTAAAGTAAAAGTTCAAGGTCTTAAATACTCACAATTTTTTTCACAGGCAGTTTTAGCGCTACACTTTTATCTGGAGACGATTGAGCACCCGTTTTTCGATTCAATCAGATGGTTACCACTCGCCACTTTAATGTCGTTTCTCTTCTGCTACAATACAGGTACAATATATTTTCAGAATTAGGATTCATAAATTTAAAAAAGTTATTGTACTTTCAAATTATTTTTTTTTTCTCATTATCATCATCAGTGTATATTCACTACAGAGCACTGATCTCCTCTCTTGGATAAAAGGAGAATTGTCAGGAGACCCCATGCTGGCCCTAGCCAATTAGGAACTTCACTGACGCTTTAAAAAAGGTTTTCAACCATATCCTTAAACCAAGGTAGGTAGGCAGGTATTTCTATGTCATATATTTTCGTCCACTTTCTTAAATTTCATTTTATTCCAGGTCTTGCTATTATCCCTAACGTGTTGGTGGGCGAGATGTTCAGCCCCAACGTCCGTAGCACCGGCTCCTCAATCGCCATGTGTCTCGGCTTCATCGCCGGTTTCATCTCTGGCCTCACCTTCGGATACTTCATCATAATCTTTGGTAGCCACATTATCTTCATCATCTACACCATTCTTAATATTTTGGGTTGCGTTATCACGTATAAATTCGTGCCAGAAACAAAAGGTAAAAGTTTGACGGAGATTGAGGCTATGCTTGCAAAAGGCTGATTGGTAAATAAATGGTCCACGGATGCACATGCCTAATCTTATGGATGAGATGGAGGTAGTAGTCCCCACGCTGGTCCAGTGTCGGTTGAGGACTTCAAATACTTTATTTTTATAGCATTGGTAATATGGTCATGTTTGTACAAATGGTACATGTAAGTATAATAAAATTGTGCCATTAAATAATTCAAATCATTGTCAATCAAATCATATCTAGATTGTAAGTTATTATCTCTGCTCTTCGATCTGAATGAAATCTGCGACTTACATGGTTGTGAGTGTGACAGTTTATTTAAGTATTACTTTAGCTAAGTGGTTTTTATTATTTTTATAATCTTTTAAGTTGCTTATACCGTTCATATTCAAGTAAGTATGTAAGTTGTCCTTCGAAATTCAGCAACTTGCCGGTATTCGATTGAACTGAAAGACACACTTAATATAATATGTAGCGCACCGTGTTTGGGCTCATAGGAACACCCTCAACAAGTAACTAGTTTATAACTGTGCAAAAAGTACAGTCGGCAATATAATCTTGTACACATTTTTTTTTACTTATTATTATTAAAATCAAATCTCATTTTGCTTTTTTATTATCATCCGAGTAACGAAAAAGCTGCTTATTATTCACGAATGGAAACACTTATCCTGTAAGGGTTTGGACGGTTTGGGTTTGGAAGTGAGGACGCGACCTCCGAGATCAAATAAGTCGTAGAAACGACACTTAGTATCAGGGTATCTCCAAGACTGAAAAATAAATAATAACTGCATTATCTTGATTTCTGGGCCACTACAAACACATGAACTGTACTGTAAAGGCCGCCAGCATCTTCGGATCAATTCCATTGAATGAATGTTGATTATGTGCTTGGGTTAATTGTGTGTTGTTTATGTGTTGTATCTTCCTTGATGACGTCGTAATAAACAAAGTATGAAGAACTGTAATTTAAACTTACTTGTCAATTTACCTTATTGTACATTGCTGGCGAGTTAAATTTTGTAAGAAAAAGTATGAAGTGGAATTTTAGTTAATTAATTAAGCTTAGGTCCTGGTTACGTTAAAGAACTACATTCCAGTACTCTACTTCCCAGTAACGCACTGTAAACTTAAGAAATAAATTAAATAATGTTTATGTAACTGATAAATTGATAAAATAATCTTTAAACTATACATATGATTCTAGTAGGATTTTTTGTTGCATAGGTTTCTAGCAAGAACTTTATTGTAAAAGTTTCTAGTAACATCTTAATTGCATAGGTTTCTAATAAGCCTTTGATGTGAGACAGACAATACACTGACATATGACTTAGTGCATAGATATAAATATTTGCACATACATGACGCGTATGTAGGTATTTTCTAACTTTACGCATCTGCATTGCTGCAAGTTGCCAGACAGAGGTTCTTATAAAAACAATATCTATTTTCGTCTAATTATCTACCGTTAACTGTCATCATGTGGCTTGTAGAATATGGCCTAAAAGTCGTGTCACAAGATTTTTTTTAATTCTCAAATGGCAACCATTTTACCTATGAAATAAGTTGTCAGTCATAAGTTCTTAGGTAGGTACTTAATTCGCCGCTACGCATTTCGTGTTACTAAGTAGAGTGAGTTATTTTCTGCGGCGTTTTTTGGCTGTAATTCACGTTAATCCCCTAGCCTGATCCTCCAGGGGAAAAAACGGTTAGGTTGTTAGGTGAACTGCGACCCTACAGCGCGCGAGCCAAGCGAGCGAAGCGAGAGTGACGCGGTAGCGTCCGGCGAAGCGCCATAACCAAACATTATCATTTTCACCTAGTTGAATATAAAATAATTGCTGCTAATTCCCCTGGGCGATCGGGGTCAGGTAATTAACGTGGATAACGTGGTTTTTTAGTAACGTGACTCGCTGGTTAGGTTAGGTGTGACCGACTTTTTATAAAAGTGTCAATGGAATTCTAGAAGCTTTTTGGACTCCTGTGATGCAATTCGGTAAACTCATATACTTAATCTCAATTATACAATTACGGGGCTACCCGAGGTTTTTATCGATTTTTGACAAGTTTTGAATCGTATAATATCTTTTTCACTTCAGATAGCGTTAGAAGTTAAACGGCTATCGGTTCTTCAATCTTTTATCTCCATTTTGTCTACTGGATTTGGAAAAAAATTAATAGGTAAGTACTTAATTTTGTATTATTTTTTTATACATCGTCAAAAAAACACTCATTTTGTATCTCTATTGACGTGAAAGATCTAACATATACGAAATCTACATGTTTGGGTTCATCTTTGACGTCTCTAAAAACGTGTCTAGGGTTTTCATTTTAAACTAATTAGCACAATAGTTATGGCCAGAAAACCAGTTTTTTGGTCTAAAATTGTTCAACTTTGATGCCAAATATCTCGAAAACAATGATCTTTTAAGTAAATATGGCGTACTATATTGCTTAAAGCGGTTGTTGTTAATATAATAAGCTACAAAAAACATTAGAAAACTAAGGGATTCAGATCGAAGGCATCCCCTTAAGTAAGTTGCGATCGTGGTGTCATTGCGCGTGTATCACACGAAACGGTCACAACGGAAGACCAGTGCTGGCCCTACCAGCATATGACTGTTTTGTGACAAACATGTATGTGCGTATGTGTCTACAATTTGTTGTGACGTTTCTTGTCACGAATAAATATTTCCTTTCTTTCTTTCTAAGTTCAACTCCAAGCATGTACCCCGTCTGATATCATTATATAACTTGCATGCTCTTTGACGACCCTCGAAATCACCCTAACTTATTTTCCTGATAATATTTCAGGGTAACTCTTCCATTGTCGCAGACTTATTGTGCAAATTTTATTGAAAAACTTCGCCATTTTTATTCGATTCCCCGGATGTATGTCCCTCACGTTTTCGAGTCTTTCAAATTATTTTCAATAGCGCTAGGTTTTGAATTTGAATCGGAGTTGAAGTTTAGGATTATTATGATTTTTTAAGAACTGTTGGTATACAATATTATTCAAACGGGGCAGTGAGGGAAAATCGGAAACTACGAGATAAGGAAATTTGCTAATACATCCTGTATACTAGTGTCATGAATTTCATGATTAGAAAACGAGCAGGTAACTGGAGTGTGTGTTTCTGTGTCTTTTTAATGTTTTAGGTTATTTAATTTTCTAACACTGTTAAATAGGCAACCCGCATTTAATCACAGAAACGATTCAATCTAATAATCTAGCTTAGATATCAAAATAGGGCGTAGTATAATAATTTATACGCGTACAGAGTAGCTTGTTGCAACCGTTTCTTATAAAATATTGGGATTACAAAGGAAAAGTGCGTACACCGCCTTAAATTGATTGACGCCTTTAATGAAATCCCTTCAAGTACTCCTCCCAAATGGTTGAATAATGGCTGCGGGGGCTTATACCAGTAATTTATCACTCGGGATATAGCGAATCTTCATCGTCGACAAATGAAAACAGAAAAGTATGCTATCTTTAAGGGGCTCCTAGCTCCCAATGACCTTCGATCTGTAACTGTCGGTTTTTTCGTGTTTTTTAAGGCTTATTGTATTAACAACAACGAGGTTTACCGAAATAGTATCTCATATTTACTTAAAAACTCACAGTTTTCGAGATATATGGCACCAAACTTTGCCTATTTTAGGCCAAAAAAAACAATTGTTTGCATGTAACTTTGGTAAAAATGAGTTAAAAATAAAAATCTCTCGTGGGTTGTTAGATACATCAATGAGGAACAGTTCTATGTAGATCTTATATGTAAAAATGCATAAACAACATACTAATATCGAAAACAGAGCTTTTTTGGACCATGTTTGAATAATCATAAAAAATGAATATATTTTTTTTTTTCGAGAAAACTGTCGTGCAAATGTAGATAAAAGATTGAAGAACCGATAAGTGTTTCTGCCATAAATATATCTATAGTTTTGACTGAGGAATATCAACTCAAAACTCGTCAAAACTAGCCAAAAAGCGTGTGGAGCCCCCCCATCATACGACATAAAATGGCATTGAAATTGTATCTTATTAAGTCTGATATAGAGTTGAATTTCTTTTGTTTGAAAAAAAGGCCAAAACAAATGCAACTCTATTCCAATTTAAAATTATTTAAATCACCGTTGCACCAAACCGTCTGTAATTGTAAGCGGTGTGGTTAAAATTTCAATGTATAAAAAGTTTGACTTTGTATGGGACCAGCTGCCCGGCTTCGCACGGATTACCCGTTTTCCCGTAGGAATGATACATTTTTCCGCGATAAAAAGTAGCTTTGTTCATCAGGGATAATGTCGGCTTCTAATGACAAAGAATTTATCAAATCGGTCTAGTAGTTTCGGAGCCTATTCAATACAAACAAACAATCAAATCTTTCCTCTTTATAATATTATTCTTAGCTGCCTGGCCCGGCTTCGCACGGATTACCCGTTTTCCCGTAGAAATGAAACATTTTCCCGCGGTAAAAAGTAGCCTATGTTTATCAAAGATAATGTCGGCTTCTAATGGTAAAAGATTTTTTCAAATCGGTCTAGTAGTTTCGGAGCCTATTCAATACAAACACACACAAATAATCAAATCTTTCCTCTTTATAATATTACTAGCTGATGCCCGCGGCTTCGCCCGCGTGGTTATAGGAAAATGTAACATATTGAATTTTCCCGTGGGAATTAGATGTTTTCCCGCTGGAAACAGTAGGGTATGTCACTCTCCAGCTTCTAAACTATCTCCACACAAAAAATCACATCAATCCGACGCTCCGTTGCGACGTGAAAGAAGGACACATATACACACTTTCGCATTTATAATATTAGTAAGGATAAGGATTATTATTCGTGTAGAAGTGTAGATGATAGTGTAGATTAGTGTAGATGTAGATGAGAGCTGCCAGTGCCTTATTTAACGTTGACCGTTCTGTAATCGTAAATAGTTAAATTACTTCCTATCAGCTGGTGGATGAGCCTTAGGAGGATAAACAAGTTGTAAAGATTAAAATCCCGAACGGTCATACTTCTAATGGAATTTAAAAAATACAGTCGTTTGTGTCATAGTGATCTTTTGTTACGCTGCCAAATTGACAACATTTAATTTATTCAAGTGGGCCATTTTATGACTTAGTTCGCTAGAAATTTTAATTTTCATTCCAAAGTAGCGAATTCCAGAAGCTCGTAAGTAAATTATGACGTCAATGTGCGGCTCACGTAGTATTGACGTGGCACACGACATAAACCACATTTATACAATTTCGCGATTTTTTTTAAAAACGTGTCCGAAAAAAAATCTGAAATCTATTTTACTACGGTCCGGTAACATAATTACGGAAATGGTTTTCGATTTAGGCATCATTACATTACATATTTTCCGAAAAACAAATCTGAAAACTATTTTACACACGATTTAAACCACATTTATACAATTTCGCAATTTTTTTTAAAAACGTGTTTGAATAAAAAATCTGAAATCTATTTTACTACGGTCCGGTAACATAATTACGGAAATGGTTTTCGATTTAGGCATCATTACATTACATATTTTCCGAAAAACAAATCTGAAAACTATTTTACTACGGTCCGGTAACATAATTACGGAAATGGTTTTCGATTTAGGCATCATTACATATTTTGAAATGGTGTCATAATTTCAAATTATGTTGAAAATAATTACGTGCCTACCTATATACCAAATGACTATAATGAGATACAATGTTCAAAGCAAGGTCGTTCCAATATACATTCTTGTAAAAGCTAATAACAATTAAAATATAATGCTAAGATTTGACTATTTCGGCACAGTGATCTAACGAATGTTTTGGCCTCTCGTTTAATCGAATTCGAGAGCACACCACTCCTTAAAAAAAACTTCTCTACAACATAATGGTTGAGAGTATTAAATGTGACCGACTCTTTAGGAAACTGTCATTGAAATTGGAATTTAGAAGACATTGGACGGTAGCAACTACGTTCATTTTGCAACTACCGTTCTTTTGCATGCTACTTATATACAAGGTGTAAATCATATAACTGAAAACCTGAAAGTAGTTTGTTCAGAATCGAAAGCTGAATCGATTGCACCATCTTTTAAGGTAGGTTGTATTTTTTTTGAAAAATATTTTTTTATTGTGCCGGGTCTAAAAGTTACGAAGGCAACATACGCGAATCAGAGAAATGTTGGAGGTGTTGTTGTGAGGTGAACGTCAGGATCTACGTCACTGACAAGTACTGATTAGTGATTACAAGTGTAGAGTTACGAATCAAGTAGATCTGCTTGATAAAGAAAACCAACGAATATCTTTTGAAATAATTAACGTATTTGTAAATGGACGTATTAATCTTATTAAGGATTAAAAAACTCAGTTGGGGTGTCTGAGGTTTTCAGTATAATAAAATACACCTTGTATAAAATTAATGTATACAATATAACATTAATGTTCCTTTTTTGTTTTGACGCTTAGAGACCGTATACATCTCTTAGAATATTAGAATAATTATTAATTGTATTTGGACGCTCAGAGACCTTATACATCTCTGGAATACTGAATAATATCATTAACTTCTGTTATTGCTGATACAGATCTTATATCGAATGTAATGGTCATATTTTGCAATTTTGTTTTGTTTACATTAACTTAGTGACATTTAGTTTGTTAACCTTTTATATATAATTTTAAATTATTATTGTGTAAGATTACTATTTTATTGTAAATTACCGTTTGACATGTAAAAGTGCCCTTGTGGCCTATTTGCAGAATAAGTAATTGATTTGATTGATTTGATTTGATTGACTTTGATGCGATTCGGCCAAGTCAAATAATCTCAAGTACCTATACGCTTCTTTATTCACTATGATCGGTTGAGAAGAACATTTGTTCCGATCAAGTGTGAAGTCTATTCTCATTCCAACGCTTATCGGTTCATACGAGATAAGGCTGAGGAGGGTTTTGCAAATACGAAATACTTACAAAATAAAGTGACTAGCGCCCGCAACTTCGTTTGCGTGAATTTTGTTAATTTTTCCTAATTTCTGAAGAACATTGGTGAGGTATAGGGCTCAGTGAAATGTGATCCCGCTCGAATGTGGAGCAGCCTAACTGGGGAATTACCTCCGCCTTGCAGAAGTCCACAGCCCTAATAAGATTACTACTTGCTCTGTAGTAGTGTTGTGTTCCTGGAGGTGAGCAAGGTCGCCAGAGCTCCCGAGGATGCGTTGTGTTGAGAGCGAGGGATATGTTCCTTCAGCTGTCAACACGGCGAATCCTCAAAACATATCAAGGGTCGGCAACGCCCATGTTACTCCTTTGGAGTTGCATAATTTTGTATGATTTTTTTAAACATTGTCTAAAAAAAACTTATTTCGTATCTCTATTGACGTGAAAGATCTAACATATATGAAATCTACATATTTTGGTTCGTCTGTGGCGTCTCTAAAAACTGGTCCAGGGTTTTCATTTTAAACCAATTAACACAAAAGTTATGGCCAGAAAACCAGTTTTTTGGCCTAAAATTGTTCAACTTTGATGCCAAATATCTCGAAAACAATGAACTTTGAAGTAAATATGGGATACTATATTGCTTAAAGCCGTTGTTGTTAAATATAATAAGCTACAAAAAACATAAGAAAACCAAAGGATTCAGATCGAAGGTCATTGGCGTATGGGAGCCCCTTAAGTAAACAAAAGATATTGGTGGTGGTTACTTTTAACGTAGGTACTTTTCGTCCCCTAAACTAAAACAAACTATACCCATAGGTCGTTTTATCAGTACGATGCCAAAGGAAACAGAACAGTGAGTTCATTGAACTACGCTCTCTCTTCCAAGGGTGTGTACGTGAGGATATCACGAGAAACAATTCTAGACTGGCTAAGTGCCTTGAGAAGATATAATTAATTATTATGTTGCCAGATTATAAGATACGATACCCAGTGGTTCGAATCCGGTCGACGGCGGTACGGAATATCATTGGATAATTGTGTTACGGTTAGCTTTTCGGTGAAGGAAATATTTACATATCGTGAGGAAACCTGCGTACATCTGCGAAGAAATTCAAAGGTGTGTGTGAAGTTGCCCTCCCTGGGCCAGCGTGGGGGCTACTGCCCAGTCCCTCTCATCCATCCTGTGCCCAGCAGTGGGACGTTTTTAGGGTTCCGTAGTCAACAAGGAACCCTTATAGTTTCGCCATGTACGTCTGTCTGTCTGTCCGTCTTCGGCTTAGTTCAGTAACCATTACTACTAGAAAACTGTGATTCGGCATGGGTATATAAATCAATCACGCCGACAAAACAGTAAGTACAATAAAAACTTGAAAAATTTTTTAGGGTACCTCCCCTACACCTAAAGCGTGGATGTATTTTTTTTTCTCGTTAAGCCCTTGATGTGGGGTATCGTTGTATAGCTAGTTAACAAAATATTATGGGTTTCCTAAAACCATTTTTCAAATTAGTAATTCCTTTGCGAGATATTGGGCTTTAAAGCCCTAATTTTTGTTCGAGTCATATGTCCGGGGGGACACATGACCAGAACTGGCCGGTTTTATTCAAACTTAATATGGAATACATATTTCTTTGTACTTAAAATAGCATGGCGATTAACTTACAATTTTCCTAATATTATATGGAATAGGGTATATAATAGATAGATACATCTAAATGTGCCTACACTACACGAGACTCCTAAACAAATGTTGCCCAAAGTCATCGACATTGCACCGAGGTTTTAAAAGGCTATTTACAAAACTGACGTCAATTTATTATATGGATGTTGGCGATATCTCACCTGCGTCTAGAAAATGTTTGAACACGTCGGAACTGTTATTCATTTTACATTTTCAAATTGAAACAACTTTTATTTCGTGTCGAGTTTTAGGTGCTTTGTGCGGTTATTAATCTTGTTACTTGGAATTGAACTGACACTCTCACACTCGCTCTGACACTTTAAAAAGATTTTAGAAAGAGCATTTTTATTAAATATTTCGATGTCCAGTTATCCATAACGGGACATACGAGTAAGTAGACGGTTTCCACGCCACCACACATCATGCATCTCTGAAGTCAACCCCAAATGAAGTGAAATGGAGGGTGAAAAATTGTATGGAGCTACGATATAAATGAATTCCACGTGGACGGAGTCGCGGGCAGAATTTAGTTCCATATACCGGGTGTACAATCCAAATGGGTCAGTATGGAGAAGTCGGAAACTATGAGAGATAGCGAGATCTGTTCTTAGGAACCATGACGTCGATTTTAGATTAAAAAATAATATTAATTGTGAATTTTACTGTCAGTTGTGTTTACACAAGATTTCATAGCCAAATTTGGTCCTTTTTACTTAAGGCGGTAACAAAAATATTGACCAGGTTCGATTCCCGGTTATGTATGAGAGTTAATAAAAAAGTTTGAATGTAATTATTATTAAATCTAAAATCGACGTCATGGTTCCTAAGAACAGATCTCGCTATCTCTCATAGTTTCCGACTTCACGATACTGACCCATTTGGATCAAATTCAAATGCAATACTTAAACTTCAAATAGACCCTAATTGACATCAAAATATGAATTAAAGTGCTTCCAAGTGGCTATTACAGAGAGTGGTTGAACTTAATTGTATAGAAATGGTTACATAATTAGATTAATTGTCTTAATCTCGTACGTGTCGTAAATTTAACAAGCATGGCAGTTTGAAGTGATGTGATTTAAAAATATGCCTTATTCCCTGATGATACAATTCAAATGTAAAAATAATATTTGTGAAAATGTCGGATGATACAAGTAGGTTAGGTAGTCGTATACAGTAGAGGTACCACTTCATCATATCAGCCGAAAGACGTCCACTGCTGGACATAGGCCCCCCCAAAGAGTGGCAAAGTGATCGGTCCAGTGCCACCCGGATCCAGCGGACTCCCGCGACGTTTACCAGGTCATCAGTCCACCTCGATGGCCTACCTACGCTGCGGCTCCAGTACGTGGTCACCACTCGTGAACCTTTCCGCCCTAACGGCCCGGATCTGCGTGCAATGTGGTACCACTTATACAATAGCAAAATGATACAAATGCTAAATTAAGAAGGAGTCTCTGAGGTTGTAGCTTTATACTTTTGTACCTATGTGACACAAATAATTAATGATATTGGCAATCGATATCATCAGAGGCACAGGGATTTAAAATACTCTCGCTGAGTTCCTACCACCATCCGGTTCGTGGAAATGTTGGAGTAGGCGTAAAGGAGTGTAATGTTATTTTTTAATTTGCTATTTGCACTGCTCACAATCTTTTCCGCTTTGCCTTAAGGTTTGACTGGTAGAGTAGAGACTGCCATATGGCATTAAGTCCGCCTTTTATACGATTAGTTTTTCTTTTGTGCAATAAAGTTTGAATAAATTAATAAGGAGGGAGTAGTAGCAGAAAAGATATAGATATAAAGATAAGATACGATAAAGTTAAAGTCAGAAACGAATATGTCAGAGGCAGCTTTAAAGTCGCTCCTATAAACGAGAAAGTTGTTGAAAAACGCCTTAGATGGTACGGTCATAGACGAAGACGACCCGAAGACCATATCGTCAAAACAGCCTTATACTTGCCGACGATGAAGCGTGGAAGCGGAAGACCCCCCGCCACTTGGTGGACGACGGTCCGAAACGACCTTAAAGATCAAAACATTGACAAGAACCTAACCAGGAACCGTGCCACCTGGAGGCTTAGGACAAGGAAGGCCGACCCCAAATAGGGATAAAGGTCCAGGATGATGACGATGACGACGATAAAGATAAGATACGATATCTTTTTTCGTTTAAGAAGATCTCCACGACGCCACCCTCTCAATGACATCGTTTGGAGGGCGTTACTGCCATCATCCCGTGTTTACTAGAACCATCGGGTCTTTGTCGCACAGATGGTAAAAGGCCAGACAGACAGAAAAAGCTAACTGCCCAAGCTTGAGACCTTTGCCGCCCCGCACCTCAGCCGAATGGTACAGGCATCTGGTACTACAGCGGCAGAGTTTGCTGCGTCTAGGAAAAAGGACAAACATGTATGTATGTAAATACTTTATTGTACACAAGACACAGTTAAAAATACAGACAAAAAAAAAGTTAATTCGGTACAAAGGCGAACTTATCCCTGTAAGGGATCTCTTCCAGTTAACCTTTGAGCAATTGAGTTGAGATCAGGACAAATACTCGGGCCTACAGAATAAATATTGCGCCGAATGAGTACAGTCAGCCGCAGAAGTTGCTAAGCAGTTCTAGTGCTCAAAATGATCTACACGCGAACTCTAATGTCAAGGGAATAAGGTACTGTGTAGGTCATTTTTAAGGGTGTTATTTTGCTGTCCATCGCCATCCAACGCGGCAAGTGTGACCTTTGCACCTGGTACAATTCGCGGAGCTTATTTGACCAGGCGTAACATATATTTATGAACTGTATTGTGTCCGTATTATTTTAAATTATGATGGTAGATAAGATAAAATAAGATACCTACCTTTATAACGAAACATATTATTTTATTAAATAATTTTGTTTTTCGTGTTATTTTTAAACTTTCGTCACTGTCCTCGAAGCTCAGTTGGTAGAGCAGTCTAGCGTTAATAGAAAGGTCGCAGGTTCGAATCCTGTCGGGGGCTACAGACGAAGATGGTTTATTTTTCCATTATATTCTTTCTCTATGTATCATATCGTTTATAAAATAAGATGTTTATAGACAAATATGTTATACTTTCACGCAAAACTTAACTATTATCGTATGTTGTATTATTTACACAGCTAAAATCGACGCTTCTTCATAACTTAAGCCCTACTGCCCCCTCAAGGAAAAAACCATAAGTGACAATTTTTGTCAAATTGAGTTTTTAACAGTCTCGGAATCGGGGAAAAAAAGGGATTTTTCTATCTCACACGGGTTTGGATATCTCCAATAAACCAAGATTTAGACAAGCATAAGCTCATGTCATTTTGTTAAGTTTACTTCCTGTTCGAAGTAGAAAAGTCATAACTTCATGTTCATAGGCAAAAACGTACTAAGTAACCGCCTATGTTTTTTAATCTTTGTCTTGGATGTGTGTCCACATGTTTTATCATAAGATGAAAAGTCATATTTTAATTTTGTTTAAAAATTACTAAGTTAAAAATACTTAAAATGAAACATATGCTATATCTTGTTAGTTCTTGATTTTTATTAATATTAAAACTGAGCAATTAAATTAACCACAAGTACCGATTTGTGCTTTTTCAAGTTCCTAGATCACATAGTAATAGAAGCATAATGTGAGTACTTGTGTTGTTTTTTCTTAGATGCTATATTGCAAAGTTAACACAAACAACATAAGTGCATACTTGTGTTGTTCTTTCTTTGAAACAATTTTGTTTAATGTTTTTTTTAGGAAGCAGAACCTTTCTTTTCTTAATATCTAATTGTAATAAAAATTATTATTAACAAAATTAAATTGCATTAAAATTTAACAATTTATCTTGATTTATAAACACAAGTTTCAGCTTTGTGCTTTGAAATAAAACCAATTGAACGGAAGTGTAAAGTTTTTTGGATTTATCTCCAAACTTACTTTTTGTCACTTATGGTTTTTCTTCTTGAGGGGGCAACTATGCTCGATCTTTTATCAAGGCCTTTTGCAGATTCATCAATATCCAATATACATTGAAATTGAACGCAGCGGAATCGCAAAACTTCCATTTTTATTTTGAAAACGTCTACAGTTTTTGCATTGAAAGAGCTTTATGAAACGCATGAACGCTTTTGCATAGAGCTATTCCATTCGGAATAAACTGAATTTCAAAATGCATACGGAGTAAACACACGTGTAATGAACCGAGAGCAAATACAAACTTAAAGCATTGCTAGCGCATTCACTGCCAATGAATTCGTATAGCAACGCTTGTAGCCGATGCCGTAGTTTTCGCGCTAAGTAGAGGAAAGCGCCTACTTTCGGAGCCGCTAAGGTTCCCAGCAGTGAATACTGTACTAGGAGTTTATATGTATCTGCCACAACTCTATTTCCAAGGCCGTCAGGAGGTGTCAAAATTTTTGCCCACTTTGTTACGGTTATATATTGATGTTGTTGATGGGAATTTCGTGAGATAGATACCCTATTATACTCGTAGCTATTCACAATAAAATGATTTTAAATTTTATTTGAAATTGATTATTTATCTTTTTGATTAACTTTTATCCTTATTGGAAATTGATATCTTATTATTATATGCAAATAATAGGGGTCCCAATAATAGCTTTTATTAAATTACAAGGATATTAACTCATGCCACTCCAAGATCCTGTTTTTATGATTTGATGAGAACATCTAACGATTTCTACCGAAAAACTTTAGTCAAAAGTTTAATTCCGCTTTCTGATGTCACCCCATTACCGGTATGGGGGATGATTTTTGGAATTAAAAGTATCCTATATCACTCGAGCGTATTGACAACCATTCCCGAAGGGTGTTGCATCTCTTTTTCTCGCGCGCGGAAGGCATAAGCGTGTCTCCGTCAAGGGGGCGTGGTCGACTCGAATCAAGGCATCCCTTTAAGTAACAAACACCGATTCGAAAGAACGAGAGCTAAACGACAAAAAAAGGCTTGATTGATTATGCGACAAAATATTTTATGTATGTTTGTTTCCGTTTAGATGACAAAAAGTACTTAAAACCAACCATTACCGCACTCTAGCTATTGTTTAATTGTTATCTCGGTCAGTTTTGTGAAATCTCTTTGTTATCTTTTCCTTTAATATTTAGCAACAAAAGAAGTTGCAAAAATCCACGTTAACTGCATTTTCGTCATTTTAACTAAAACAATCTATAAGTTGCGTAATCGGAAGCATAGTGCGTCTAAAAGCCATTTTAATAAAAGCAAGAATTGCCTGAAGTCGTAATAAGATAAGTCACTCTCATTTTTATTACGTTGAGAACTGTAATTTATCAATTCTCACGTCTCTCTAAAGCAGTATGGCACTATGACAGCCCGGTTCGATTTTAGCTAACGGAGTATATTTAGGTACGTAATACATCTTGAGCTATGAGCATAACCTCGATACGGGAAAGCCAGTGTAAGTCAAAGCTCTGATTACATCTATTAGTTACACATTTAGGGGTCAAGTTACGTTAGAAATTGACGTAGAGTAAAGATGTTTTGTGAATGCAAAAACGTAAAAACGTTGTCTAACGCAGAAGCCGTTTTTTTCGACACCATCCATCTCAAGGCAGACACGAGTATATTACAATATAGGGGTGGCGCAAGATTTAGTTTCGTATTCGCTGTTTCTATTTTTTGGCTGCCTATCTTTGTTATTTAACTTGTTACCACTTCACGCTTAAACCACTGAAGCGATTTGGATTAAATTTGGTATAGAGATAGTTTGAGTCCCGGGGAAAGACAGGATAGTTTTTATCGCGGAAATCCTCCCCCAATGGGGTGAAATGGCGGGTAAAAGTTTGTATGGAGCTACGATATGAAGGAGTTCGACGTGGACTGAGTCGCGGGTAGAAGTTACACGCTATAAATATCTAACTCTCATCATCACCATATCAGCCGAAAGACGTCCACTGCTGGACATAGGCCTCCCCCAAAGAGTGCCAAAGCGACCGGTCCTGCGCCACCCGCATCCAGCGGACTCCCGCAACCTTTACCAGGTCATCAGTCCACCTTGCGGGGGCCTGCCCACGCCGCGCCCTCCGGTACGTGGTCGCCACTCGAGAACCGCTCCCTGGCCTTTCCCGGTGCCAAAGTGCCCACAATGCTGGCGGTATTTCCGCGTTGCATTTTGTACCAAAACTTGACAATGTCTTAAGTCACTGCCGATGTTAACATGAGTCAGTAACAGTGCCATATCTGTGGTAGAATTTTGGTCTCGGTGAATTCATGAATGCCCCAGATCGCAGGTGTTTGTGAACCGACCCGGATCTGGGGCTTTACGAATTACGGCCCGTGGTGCGTACACAATTTTACGTCTTCTCTTGGGTGTGAAATGAGATTTGCCGCTGCGCCCGTGGGCGGTAAATCTCACTTACGGCCCAGAGTGACGTAAAATAGAGTTTACTTCCTACACAGAAAATATTACCACAACTTACAATACACCAAACCTCCACATCAAACCAAACCTTCGACACCAAATGAAATAACCATTAATGTTGAATATTCCCGAAAAAGGAATAAAAATATTGTCAAATGGAAAAAAGTAAAGCAGGAGATTAAAAAAATAATGACTAAGTTATAAGTGTCCAAAATTTTAAGAGGGGGTATATTCTGTCCCTGTTCCGCCAAACGCACCTTCATATGAAACGATTGTCATCGTCACGATCTGCAAGCGTTTTCTCTCTCTAACAAGCAATATTAAAACGGTTGTTGCTTCGTAATTTTTTGATATATCTGAATGGGATTTTCGTCACTAGGCATATTTTTTTGCCTTCATTATTTTGGAGTAAGTAATAATAAATTATGAGTCCTCACCCGTATTAAAGGTAGATTTGCGTCCCTCATCTGACCCACCTGCCGTTTTTGTTACGTGAAGAGGTTCTTTCTGTAACTTTGAGGGGTTCTTACAAAAAGAAGCCGAGGACCGCAAAATATGATGGTTTGGGAGGAATAAGAATCAAAAGACTTTAGGTAATTTAAACACAATTTTGACCGACTTCAAAACACCTCCTTTTTTGAAGTCAAATCCGTCGGATTTTTTTATGTTTTATGTATCTTTCCTTAGAATTCATCATAATCATCATCATCATATCAGCCGAAACACGTCCACTGCTGGACATAAGTCTCCCCCAAAGATTGCCACAATGTCCGGTCCTGCGCCACGAGCATCCAGCGGACTCCCGCAAACTTTACGAGGTCATCAGTCCACCTTGTCCCCACACAAGGTGGACTGATAATTGCAATTAAAATAAATATATTATTTATAATAAGATGAAAACTTTTAAACCTTATGGCATTATACAGAGATTTACGCTCGCCTTTCCAGTAGACATTGCCAAAGTTAAGGGCTATAAAGCCTCATTTATGGTTGGACTTTTAATCCGCATAAATGGCGTCTCCAATTATATTAATTTGTATGCGATTAACTCATTTTATGCACGCGAACTAGTGTGCGCAGGAAAGTGAACTTTTGTTATTATGACTGGCATAGGCATTTTGAAAACTGATAAAAAATTTAACTGGGCAAAATAACAAAAAAAATCGTGTGTTCAAGCCTTGGTTGTAGTGAAGTAGCACGAACACTAATTCTAGAAAAAAGCCGGCTAAGTGCGTGTCGGGCCACGCGCAGTGTAGGGTTCTGTAGTTGCCTGTCTATCTTCGTTACATCGACGTGCGGTGCGGTTGCGTCACCCGAATTTGTACGTAAATTGGCCTTTCCAAGTACACATTAAGTTGGTCGACTATTACTCGGAAAAAAAAAATTACATCCCCGCTTTAAGTGTAGGGGAGGTACCCTAAACAATTTTTTTTTTCAAGATTTTATTGTACCGTTTTGTCGGCGTAATTGATTTATACACCCATGCCGAATGACAGTTATCTAGTAGATATGGTTACAGAGCTAAGCCGAAGACGGACAGACAGACAGACAGACAGACGGACGGACATGGCGAAACTATAAGGGTTCCTTGTTGACTACGGAACCCTAAAAATACCATAATAAGACCAAAAATGATGTGTATTTAACTTGAGTATTTACTTGATTGGAATAGAACGAAATAAATATGTTTATTCGTTGTTGTATTTTTGTTTCGTGTCTTTCTCAGTGATACTAGGTTCAAGAATAGTTTGGTGCCAATAGGAATTAATATAAATGCTCAGTAAAATATTGTTGTCCTTAGGTACCTTTGTTTTAACAAATATTGTTTTTCTCCCGATTGTCAGCCCTGTCTCGGGCAGTTTCATTTCGGCCGACGACAGCCTGTCACAAAACTCGTATCGCAATGTCAGCGAGCTTATTGTGACAAGAGGCTCAATAGGCTAGTTTCCTCATCGTAAAATTGACTGACACTAGTTTTATATAACCTCTTTTTCACCTGTTTGTCTTGTCATATTTGCATTGCCATATACGTTGCCATTATTTATACATTTTATTATTTAGCCATACTTTATTCTAGTTTATATTCAGCTCAGCTCAATCATTTTTTTTCTGTTGTTTATGTTTTGAAGTTTTAGAACACTTAGAACAAGAGGTACAGTGCGAGAAAAATCGAGAGTATGTCGCGGCCGTCTCATGATAGACTTGCTGGCGCTAGCAGCAAAATATTATGGCTGCGTTCATAATTTGTATAAAGGCCTGAGAAGGCGTAGCAACTTGTTGCATGTCAACAAGTTGCTACGTCTTCTAATTTACTGTTACTTTTTAACTTATTCAGATCACTCACTCAGATTGTCGTGCCTCTTTTAATGTTTATATGTACATTGCTGTTTCCTTTATGTTGTCGTTCTCTCGCACTATGTGTTTATTTGTATATCTTTTGTCGTGTTGCCTTTGGTTCCTTCACCAAAAATAGACTCGGTAGAAGACCAGCGCTGGCAGTTAACGCCAGCATCATGCTGAGCCGGGTCCATTTTGTGACACGGCTTAGGCCGTATATATATCTTTTGTCTTTTCTATATGTAATGTGTGTATTAGCTAATTATTGAATTTAATTGAATTGATAACGTGGTCTTGCTAAACGGGTAGTAAACCATCAAATTAAATATTTGCGTTATTATTATTATTATAAAAGAGAAATGGCAGCCTCGAGGGCCTTTGCCAGAGTCAGTAAGTGTATAAATTAACTACGAATAACGAATTAAACCATTATAAAATCAAATAGACGTGACTATCGCCAAGATGGCGACAATCATATCCAATATTTGCGTTAACTTCACTTACATTATATTGTCATGAGTGTCATGACAACGTTTGTATAACTTGGTTGTCATGGCAAACTGCTATAACAGAAATAAAACAAATAATATTACACTAATCTTTAAAAAAATATAAGGGCTTAAAAAAGAAATAGTACTTGCACTGTTTTAGAAGAAAATGATATGTAATCTGTTTGGTATCGATACTATTTCGAAAAACCAATTAAATCTTCAATGTCTATTTCCCAAAAACATGGTTTAGGGAGTTACATTAATTTGTCACGGTACATTCACACAGCAGTAGACGGCTTGTAGACGAATTGTCACCTGTGTGGTTATATCACCGTATTTATTAAATTTCGCGGATTTATTGGCATTCAAATGCATCAAATAAAATGAGCAAGACAAATATACGTATGCAGTTCCACTCGGGAAGTAATTTACAATGTACGAGTATAAGCTGGAATCATTTTGTCGGAATTGGACATTGTTTACAGAAGAACTGCTGGAATGTCAGGTTTTTGATTTTTGACTACTAATAGGTGTTACATTATGAATGATTATATTAATTTTATTTATTCCTAAGGCTTGAACATTTTCGTCTTGTTGACATTAAACATTTTAGAGGTTACGTTTACATAAAACCAACTTGGTACTTAAATAAATAAATAAATAAATATTAGGGGACAATCTTACACAAATCGACCTAGTCCCATAGTAAGCTCAGTAAGGCTTGCTTGGGTGCTTGGCTTGCTTGACTTATGTGATATATTTTTCGAATTTTCATTGTTTTAATTAAGTGTAAATTGTAACCGAAGTGAAATATTTGGAGGAGCTTGGTAAATTGAACTATTTAATCAAATATGTAAACATCTGTCTTTAAATTACCAGCATGCTGTCTATTTAGACATTATTAGGTAATGTTTGTGAGTTCCAAATATCAATATGTATTGCATGGTATTTTTCCTAAATTAGGAACCTAATGTAAATAATGTTCTAGTAAAAAGTAAAGTAGCAAAATCTCTACGTCGTACCATTCGTGTTGCCATATTAGCGATAGGCATCCCTATTTTTATCTGGATTTTTACGGGAGCGTATAGCATCTCTAGAGTCTGGTCAGCAAGTCGAGGCAAAAGCATTTTTTTCTATATATCGGTATGGCAACAATTTTACCTATGAAACAAGCTGTCAGTTATAAGTACCTATTACGCCGCCATACATTTCGGGTTACCAGCATACGTTTTTTGTTTTTGCCGCCTTTTTAGGGTTCCCTTATGGATTCGTCATGTCTGTCTGTCTGTCTGGCCGTCCGTATGTCACAGGCATTTTACTCGAAAACTATAAGGTGTATTTTAATAAAATTTTGAGAATAGGTGTATTTTGTTAGCCGCTACATAGTTTTGTAATTAAACTACTAAAAAAAAAATTATTTAGGGGTGCACTCCATACATTAATCTGAAAGCAAAAAAAAAACCATTTTTCATTGCAAGCCCACGTGTGGCACATCAATCGACAGACCTTTCAAAATAAATATAAGATTTCTCAGCATTTTTTTTGATTTAGTAAATAGAGTCGGAGATAATCGCCCCGAAAGTCACTAAAATTGTGTCCCCCCCCCTCTAATTTTTGAACCGTGTATTTTAAAAATATGAAAAAAATTATGGACATACTCGTAGGGCTTATTAAATTCTTTCAGCGAAAATTGTTTTGAACAAAATCGGTTCAAAGGTTTTCGAGGTATTTCTAAAAAACTGCCTTCCTTAAAGAAAAGGACGTAAATGCCATAAGATTTCAGTAACGATACGACTTTTTTAATAGGCACGGAACCCTTCGTTGTGCGTGGTCCGACACGTACTTGGCCGCTTTTTTTCTTGTGACTCGACTCTCTGGTCAGACTCTATGTAATTCTTCCTTTATGCATATTCAACCCCCTAAATGAGTTCTATGCGGACGAAGCCGCGGGCGTTGCTATAATTGTCTGAGTTACTTAAACTTTGTCGAGCTTATAAAAGGAGGACCAAGTCAAATAAATGTCCAAAGAAAGTATTTCTACGAATTTTCTTAGCAAATATTTATTTTGAGCTACTTAACTTTTTTGAATGCTTCGCATAATACCAATGACTTTCATGTTTACGTTTAAATGATATCACAAGATTGCGTAGAATATTTGCGGGATATTCGTGCACTATTTTCGATTTAGTGAATATCCCAATACTATCATTGTTATATAAGGGGGTTGACCTCAGTTAAAATTAATAATTTTAACATTAACACTTTCACTGCCAGGAACCCGCCTACCGGGCGCTTATGCCGTAGTCGCTTTCCGCTACATACGAGGAAAAACACGGGATCGTGCGAGCGTACCGCGTAGCAATTCTTGGCAGTGAATGTGTTAAGTACCAATAAACTAAAGTACATAAACGGATAGATGTATGCTAGTTTTTATGCAGGAATAAATCATCCCCTAAGGGGGTGAAATGGGGTGAAAGTTTTATGGAGCTACGATATAAACGAGTTCCGGACGGAGTCGCGGGCAGAAGCTAGTGTTTATAAACTTTACTAAGAGGATCAAACTTTTTATCAGGTAATATCACATATTCAAAGTTGAATAGGTGCTCTAAAAGAGAACGATCATTAAATTGCCAAAATAAACAAAGGAAATGGAAATTGTATAGAGATATCTATTCTATGGAATATTGTACGGAATAGCACTATACCCTTGTATATGTATTATGTATATAAATTTAATTTATACAAAATAGGTGTTTAGATACACTCTTCGGTACGTGGTCGCCACTTGAGAACCTTTCCGCCCCAACGGCCACCGGTTCTACGTGCTATGTGCCCCGCCCACTGCCACTTAAGTTTAGCGATCCGGAGGGCCACATCGGTTACCTTGGTTCTGCTGCGGACAGCCTCATTTTTGATGCGATCACGCAGAGAAACTCCCAACATGGTCCTCTCCATAGATGGTATAGATTGTCCCCTAATATTTATTATTTATTTATTTATTTAAACCCGCAGTATAAAACATAGCCTATGTCCATTCGTAAAGTCCATTCAATCCCGAGTATTATATGACAAGAATTTTTGGAATCACATGAGTAGTTCCGGAAATTACCCATTACATACTCGTACTCAGGCTAGGGCTAGCCAGCAAGTCTTAAAAAAAAAACGTGTTACGAGGTATACGAACACTGCAAGTCAATATAAAAGATTGTAATTAAAAAAAAAGCGCCAAGTGCGTGTCGGACCACGCACAACGAAGGGTTCCGTGCCTATTAAAAAGGTCGTATCGTTACTGAAATCGTATGGCATTTTACGTCCTTTTCTTTAATGGAGGCAGTTTATTAGAAATATCTCGAAAACTTTTGAACCGTTCTTGTTCAAAACAATTTTCGCTGAAATAATTTAATGAGCCCTATGAGCATGATATTTTTTCATATTTTTAAAATACACGGTTCAAAAATTAGGGGGGGGGGACACAATTTTAGTGACTTTCGAGGCGATTATCTCCGACTCTATTCACTTAATCAAAAAAAAATGTGGAGAAACCTTATATTGAAAGGCCTATCGATTGATGTGCCACACCTGGGCTTGCAATGAAAAAAACAATTTTTGACTTAGTTTTATGTATGGAGTGCACCCCTAAAAAATTTTTTTTTTTGTAATTTAATTACAAAACTATGTAGCGGCTGACAAAATACACCTATCCTCAAATTTTTATTCAAATACACCTTATAGTTTTCGAGTAAAATGCCTGTGACATACGGACGGACAGACAGACAGACAGACAGACATGACGAATCTATAAGGGTTCCGTTTTTTGCCATTTGGCTACGGAACCCTAAAAAGGCTATTCCGTCGCATAGATACAATTACAAATAGCATTTCCACCCCGTGCTAAGTATATTCCATCGGACTTAATTCGAGTGAATGATATTCCCGTTAAATCCAGACGCTAAAAACTCATCAATCTAGTTGCTGTAACTTAAATACTGAGTGCGAGTCGGACTTGCCCACCGAGGGTTCTATTATAAATGATTCAGGAAACGTACGTACGTAACGTAACAGCATACCGTTGCTTTTTTATTTTATACAACGACGGTGGCAAACAATCGTACGGCCCGCCTGATGGTAAGCGGACAACGCAGCCTTCTGCATGCAACTCCAAAGGAGTAACATGGGCGTTGCGTCCCTTGATATGTTTGAGGATTCGCTGTGTTGACAGCAGCAGGAACAAATTCCCTCGCTCGCAACACAACGCATCCTCGGGAGCTCTGGCGACCTTGCTCACCTCCAGGAACACAACACTACTACAGAGCAAGTAGTAGTGTTATTATGGCTGTGGTTTTCTGCAAGGCTGAGGTACTTCCCCAGTTGGGCTGTTCCACATTCGAGCGGGATGACATTTCGCTGTGCCCTACCTCACCAAAACTTACTTGCTCCTAGATGATTGATTACGTACTTTAAATAAAGAGATTTTTTAATGATTTAATTAACAACGTATTGTTTTCAGATTTTTATCTGTGCTTGTAGTATAAGACGATATTAATTGCCAAATTTCATAGTTCTAGGTCAACGGAAAGTAAGTACCGTATACATTTTGATTCCCTTGAGAGTGTTTTAAAATATACGTTGAGACATAAAAACGGTCGCATCTTTTTTTGACGCTAACTTAGAAGTTTGTTTTTTTCACAGCTTCAAGGGACTGTAGACTTGTATAATTTCAACTCGTTACCTCCACGCGTTCCCGAGATAAAGGGTCTTGAGAGACAGACATACGGACAACAAAGTGATCCGCGTTTGAGGTACGGAACCCTACAAAATCGGTCAAGTACGAGCTGAACTTGGATGCCACGGGTGCAGAATAAATAATTGTACTTATGTACAGAAACTGAACAAAACGATCTTTGACAAATAGAAAATTTGATATTTATCATTCCTTTTTCGGTGAAGGAAAACATCGTAAGTATCGTAATTGCGTATAATTAACTTATTTATTTACTAAGTACTCTGAGGCTTCCGACGTTTCGGATGTGTCGCAACATCCATAGTGACAGGACAGCTAAGTAATGTCGGGACGGTGTTGACAGCGAGGGAATTGGTTCCTTCAGCTGTCAACGCGGCGAATCCTAAAACATATCAAGGGTCGGCAAAGCCCATGTTACTCCTTTGGAGTTGCATGCGTCTATAAGCTGCGGTGTCCGCTTACCATCAGGCGGGCCGTACGCTTGTTTGCCACCGTCGTTGTATATTAAAAAAAAAGTGCGGTTTAGTAAAAATGATGTGTTAGAATCGTAAAAGTTAAAATCAATACATCGTGAGTGATGTCCACAACCCACACTGCCTTAGCGTGGGGGCTACTGCCTCATTCCTCTTATTCATGAGAGGAGGATGGATTGTGCCCAGCAGTGGGTCTAGCCGAACGATGATGAACCTTGGGATACAGAACCCTAAAAAGATCCCACATAGATAAAGGAAAAGCCAGGTTCGTTTTAAAAATAACGTGAGTGAAATCTCCACACGGAATCTTGGTAATAAAATTACAGTAGGTACGTTTTTCAAAGAGGGCAATGCACCACTAAGCGCTAGCAAAGCGCAGTACACAGTTGATTAACAGTATGATCATGCTTTAAACTCTTCTTGACTAATTTAACTTGAGTTCGAAACATTGCGCCCGTAGTGACATTTAATATGTGCATGAGTTGAACCGTGTAGTTATTATCATGTTTCATTGCAATATTCATAGTCATTATATGAATTAAAGACTCAGGACCTACTTGTTAAGACATTATAATACTAGTTTTACGTTTTAACAATATTTTTTTTTCTTGATAAAATATAGTATTCTACACGTCAAATTAAATAATAATCATTTAAATTTCATTTTAAAATAATAATAATATTAAAATAATGTTCATATCAATAAATTATTTATAATCATGCAATATTTGTCATGGTAAGTACATATTTATTCTAGTAGTCATATTTTTAGTTTTGTCTTTTGTCAGGAACGCTACCCGACAAACTCATCGATGCTATAATATGCCCGGTCAATTAATAGCGTTTTAAGTTTATTTTTCAATAATCTATCATTATCCAATTCAGATATGTCCTGTGGGAGCGAATTGTATAATTTGGCCCCAATGACACCAAGTGACTTCCTAGATTTAGCGAGTCTGCATCTGGGAGTTATCAAAAGATTTCGCCGACGAGTGCTCCTACTGAGGTAGTTAAGATAGATAATACTTATAAAAAACTTTGGCTGTCACTGTGTTTGAACCCGTGACCTCTAGGGAGACCGAGTCAGGTGATCTAAGAAACTGAGCTTCCAGAACATTTTTTTTAAACATCTTATCTTTGCTAAGCCTGCCAAATTACAAAGGATATGCTCAGTTAGTAGCTCCCCCATTATACTCCCCCGCGCGCCGCGCAGGCGAGGACTCGGTTAAGCGGTCGGACTATAGATAGTTCCTTTGTTATTAGAGTACTGTTTCAGCATTATGTTCTATAAGGCACTTTATCACGACTTGGCTGCAGCTGCCAAATGCGCCGCGCCGCACGAATTTCGTCTAATTCCCTCTACCTAAGCGGCCTTTTTCAAGCGATGCAATTTATTTGCTCAACTTTAGTTGTACTTAGGCGCCATTGACATACAATTTATGAACGCCCAATACGAGTTTTCCTTTGAACTCGGTATGAACTAATAGGATTTGAGTTTTATTGTGAGACGCGCAGATAGATGCTAATAACTGGCGAGGTCCGCCCTACTACGCCGTGGCTCATTACTGTCTCTTGACCATGAGGCAGGACATCACAATATGCATCTCGATTAAACCTAGAAATTAGCTAAACTTAACAAATAATCTTAAAAAACTGATATTGAGCTAATTCATTAGTAGGAAAAATTTGCAGAAATTAACTAAATAAACAGATTAAATATATTATATTGGGCCTAACTGTAAAAATAATATTGCCGCAATTAAATGAGCAAGAAAATTTAGTATCGTATGGAGTAGGAAATCAAAAAATTAAGCAATATTCGTCGACAGATGATCATATTTTATCATTTTCATGAAGGCGAATAACAAAAATAAACTGTCAGATATGGAAACCAGTGTAATATTACATGCGAATTAAGTCTAGGCAACATTATATAGTTTTTTAAACTTTAATGGACACAAATTACAAATGGATGTCGATTAATGCCAATGGCATTTTCACCCATGGAATCGTAGAACGGAAAAGGGATGTTTAAAAGTAAACGTATGTCTACTAATGCATGTCAATGGCACTTAGTTCATAGGAGGGTAAATGACCCTTAAACTGGTCTGCGGCTGTTGCATTTAGGGATTATTACTCTATTTATTGAAGAAGATTAGTCTGTTTAGGGTTCGAGCCCAGAGGTCAAAGGCTTTAACCCGTTCAGTGGCAATCACGACACTTCGACGTCAGAGCGCTACGGGCGGTTTTCGCTACATATGTGTCCATATTTCTTTAGCTTAACACTTTCACTGCCGAGAACCGGCCCGCCCGCTACACCGTTAGTGCTTTCCGCAGCTTATCGGGAAAAGCCGCCTACGATATAGACTGTACCTACTTTATAACCTTGTTCTTTCGAAGTCAAGTGTATGAGACTGGTATTCAATTTAATAATGTTTTATTTGTTACATACGGAAATAAACGGTTCCCCTCCGTTAGCCGTAAGAATTTCTAACGTAATTTCACTAGCTCTAATGTTGGGAACCCTAAAATCAAAAACACGATTTATTATTTTTCCTAATTTGATCATTAGCCAGCCCTAATGTCAATATCCCGTATTTTCATAATGATTCATTTCTCATGACCGAATTCTCACTAAAACTAATTTTCTTAAACCGATTTTATTCGTTTCTAATATATTAGCACACTGCTGTTTAGTATTAGGAAAGATTAGAAGGTATGAAATTAGCACAGCAAATAATTATGCCATACAAGTATCCGAATATTAGGGCTGATGAAAATTATATCAAACGTAGGTAGGTGTAATGAAATTAGCACTAACGATATTATGTTAAGTGGGGAGGACCAGAAACTAACATTTGTACTGCCAGGAACCTTAAGCGCTTTCCGCTACTTGTCAGGAAAACCACGGGTTCATCTACGAGCGTAGCGCGTAGCGATTCTTGGCAGCAACAACTGTGTTAAGCTGCTACGAACTACGGCGTAGCGCTGTGGTCATAGCGTGTGATGCAATGTACCATTATTTAGTTTTTTTCTTTCGTCACTCAGCATTTACTATTTTATTTTACCTACTTGAATAATCTTCTTCTTTCAAAGCCAAGTGTACAAGACTACTGGTATTCAGTTTAATAAAGTTTTTCTTTCCAAGATAAAAGATAGAGCTCCGAGACTAAACACTAAGAAATAAAAAGATTCCAAGCAAAATTAAATTCTTCATTTCGATTCAAAATGAAATATTTAATTATAATACATTTCTAAGCAATTTCCTTGCAATACAAACTTTCTTACGACGATTACGATTATCTACGACCTTTAAGAGGTCTATTTGAAGAACAGGTTATTGAAATAGATTTTATCTTTATCGCGGATACTCTCGATAGCTTAGGATTCACCGAAGCGCCGCCATTTTTCTCGGCGCAAAATAGATGCATCCAAATCGATGGAACCTAGGTAACCGATATAGCCCTTCGAAACCGAAGTGGCAGTGGGCGGGGCACATTTCACGTTGAACCGATGGCCGTTGGCACGTAAAGGTTCTCGATTAGAGACCACGTACCTTAAGACGCATCGTGGGTAGACCCCGACAATTTGGATAGATGACCTGATAAAGTTCGCGGGAGTCCGCTGGCGCCCGTGCCGCTGTGACCAGCGCGTGCAGCGTCCATATAAAACAAATGCAGTTTATATGGACGGTCCACACCCCGCTCGTTGCGGGAGGAGAAGTACTTATGTTTCCTGTGTTGTTATAACGAGCAGGTACCCGCCAAATAAAAAAAAAAATCACCTGACGAAGGCTCTCAAACGCCAACTTAGAATCTTTTTATTGGAAAATAGTTATTATCGTGTTAATGACTTTATGAGAATGAAATATGTTTGACATTGTTATATTTGATTTGTATTTAGTATTGGTTATAGTTTAATGTAGTGTGTTTGTTCAATGTAAATTTTTGACGAATTCCTTTGGGATGCCTTATTTTAGTTAAAATGTACTACTGTATTGACAATTATAATTTGTACATTTTTAATGTTATTTTATTAAAGTTTTTATTTTTACTGATGATAATTAATAATATCAAACCGTATAAAATTTACCTCGGGTAATTTTTATTGCATTTTCATATTATGAAATAAATAAATCTAATATAATCTAATCTTAATCTATCCACAGTTTACGTACCGTTTACGATTTTAGACGGTTTTTTGCACCTATGTTCTGTTCGTTAATATCGGAATGTATGGAAAGTTTGACATGTTCTATGAAATGACAGCAGAGCTGCCGGCAATATATTTAACGGTATGTATTCGTAAGTTGGTGCAACTAGCCCTAAGTGTCCGCAGACCGACGTGACGTGAAAGATTAGAGACGCGCTCCGTACCATGCCAGCCCAAAACAGAAATCATTAATAAGAGAAATCATATTAGTACGGCGGCCCAGCACGGCTATCACAAGACAGCGCGCGAGCTCTCTCGATTTTTCTCGCACTATACCTCTCTTTCTAAGTTTTCTAGAGGGAGACGGATAGTGCGAGAAAAGTCGAGAGAGCTCGCGCGCCGTCTTGTGATAGCCGTGCTGGTATCGCTGGGGGATCCCGTGTAGGCGGATATGCGTCGTCTTCAAGAGGTAGGAATTAAAGAAGTAAATGCAGAAAGTGAGGCAGGATCGGGATCCGTTGTTCGCTGTCGTTGTGGAGGCCAAGACCCTATTTGGATCACTGATTCAAAATAGTTAGTTAATAATAAAAGAAATAGATCGGATCCGAAACAGTTGGAGTTAAGACTGCTAGACTCAAATGGGACTGGGCTGGTCACGTTTGCCGTATGCACCCACAGATGTTGGCTGAAATAGCTACAGAGTGGGTGCCATACGATGGGCAACGGCGCCGTGGTCGGCCGAAGAGGAGATGGTGTGATGAACAGGACGTCTTTGAAAGTGACTGGCCTAGTCTAGGGGGGAGGCCTTTGCCCAGCAGTGGGACACAACGTAGGCTTACAAAAAAAAACGATTATAATATCATCCATGCAAAAGTGAAAAAAGAACATTACTTCTGTCACTTGAATTTGTGGTTACCATAGTAAATCAAATCGTATATAAGTACTGGCCCTATGTTTATACACAAAGATTTGAACACCAATTACGGGAACAAATCGTGGCCAATCCTTTTGTGAGTAAAAGGGCTTTACCTGTGGATTCCGGGACTTTGCCAGCTTACGAAAGGGTATGATTCGTAAACGTATCCTTTGTTACTTTGCCCGACTACGGCAAAGCCGAAAGGAATGGATATGTTTTTAGCAGTTTATGTTTGGATTTACGTGTGTTCTACTACTGTGGCGTTAAAGATACTGCACCGAATTTGATGATGTATCAATCGATTCGAAACTATGCTTCAGGTGACATAGACTATATTATCTATGAAATGGCAGTTACCTTTCCGTAGTCGGGTAACAGTTTTTTTTTACAGCTCATGCTTGTAGATTATGGACATTAAACATTAATAATATCACTGTTTTTGACATTGTAAACTATATCGTTATTTGTATTTTTTGGAATTTGTCGTTTAAGTATAGTTTGTAATCTGACGTTCTTTATGTGATATTGTCTTAGTCATTTATTTACTTTTGCCTATTAATTCATTGTGACTATAATTTAAACCAAATGCAACTTGACATTTTATTACAATTCTTATTCTTTTTGACGATCATAATATAAATTCATATAGATTAAGCTAGCTTTAATTTATATTGTAATTGTATATAGTGAAATAAATAAATCGAAATCTAAATCTAAGTTCATGCCAAATCTTAAGATTAGGTGTCAAAGTAGACCCCGGGCTCCTTTAGGGTACAAACGTGATAACGCTAGGAGTATGATTTATTTAATCGTATGGCGATGGCGTTTCACGTATTAGGAATATACATTATAAAAATAGTAACTTATATATGTCCACATCCAGATTGCACAGGCAATCCACAGCTTCAGGGGCCGTAGACAAGGTTACAATCGACAAGCGCTAACGCCAACAGAAAACCAATAAAATGTAGGGGAATGACAGATGCCGACGAAACACTTTTCGTTAACATCTGTCATTCCCATACATTTTATTAGTTTTCTACTGGCGTTAGCGCTTGTCGATTGTAACCTTGTCTAGGCCCCCTGCTGTTAAATTATAGAGGTCCTCCGTCACCCTGATAACATCTTTTAGGACATCGCTTCACGATATAAATATTTACCCTCTACAATGGATTGAATGTAAACAAGTCTTAAAAACATGGTTAAAAAAACTTAGTTATGAAGAAACGGAATCATTATTAAGCTAACATCACTAGCACGCACGCACGCACACACACACAAACACACACACAGGAAGGCACACACACACACACACACACACACACACACACACACACACACACACACACACACACACACACACACACAGGAAGGCACACAGGCATTCGCTTACCCCTTTCACAGCATTGCGTTACCTTTCACTTATTTTTATTCAAACAGAAGTGTCTTCTAAATTTTATTAATTTATTCGTCAGCTAACTTGTAAACCTACGAGTATTGTTAAAGTATCTGTCAATAAAATTGTTAGTCTAGTAACTCTGTATAGCCTTCTTTTTGTGTATTGTTTCTATATTCGCCAAATTATTGTGACTAATTTACTATGGAAGAGCGGGACTTCCTGACACAGGTATTGCATACTTACTAGGAAGTCCCAACCTTTATATTATTGGAGTAACCTTTATTGGTGAATAAATGCTTTTTACTTTACTTTTACTTTTTACTTTATATAGTCTATGGTTTGATCTTCGATGCCGCAGTCACACAATGGGCTATCTGTCCATCCCCATGTGTGATTTAGGTAATTGCATCTGGCGTGCCCTGTGCGGATTCTGTTCAGACAGCACCAGTGTTTCCTTGGCAGTAAGAAAGCTGTAGGATTCTGCGTTGGGTCTAGTGAAGCAAATGGGGGTCGTAGCTGATTCCGACCACTCTTTCCTCCACGTTTCTTTCGTTGTAAAGCCATCCTGAATGAGTTCTCTGGCAGCTGTACTAGTCGGTCGCCGTGACTTAAGCCTTTGTGGCTGGAACTCCACATGAGCCGGCAAATCAGGACGAGAAATTATCTTTCCGGCTTCCATTACAAGAGCACTTGTGACTGCTGCCTGCTTTCTTCGTAAGTGAGGAGGAGCAATATGACTTAGCACAGGCAGCCAGTGAGATAGTATTGATTTGATCGTGCCATAACGTGTCTTACAGCGTCGTTCAGCCTCGACCAACTTACAGAAATCTGTCAGTATAAACGTAGATAACTTAAAGCCCATATTTCATGTCTAAAGCTCCAAAAATACTCACGCCTACTAAATATGTAACGGCTGAACGGCGGGTTCCAAGTAAGTCGCCAATTTCCGATGAATGAATAGGGTCAGAATTAACTTGAACTAAATGGAAATAGCGAGCTGATGACGTAATCGCCAAGAGTGAGGTCAATCGGCCAAACTATTTTTAGTTTAGTAGGCTAGACGGGCGCTAGTTAGCTGTGATAGTAACATGTCTTTTCTCAAAAATGGCCCGCAAAGTGAACATAACTCGCTGCATATTGGAAGGTAAAGTGTATATAGTTTAAGGTCAGATCTAAATTAAAAAATAAAAAAACATTACAGGCCGCCTGGAATGTTATATATAAATCCCTTTATTTATCGAGTACCAATTTTTTTTTAAAGTAGAAACTGGCATATAAAAGACGGCACAGCTCGTATTCAGCCAATTCAACTCGTATTTTTCTGTTGCAAACACGACATTTTTGTATGTGTCTCAAATAGTTTGCGTTTTTTTGGTAGAAAAATACACTTGCGATTCTGTTTGAAAAAAAACGGCGGGAAATCGTAATATTATCACGTTGTGCAACGATATTTAAAGTTTATATAAATTTAGTATTTTTTATTCCCCCATTTTTGAGAAAAGCACTATATTAGCCTCAGCCGGAATGGCAATTGCAGGCTTCGTATTATAATTAAACGGACTCGCAAGCTCGTCCGTTTAAACAAATACTCAGCCTGCAATTGCCTCCTTCCCGGCCACGGCAATAATGTTCTATTGATTGAATAGGGCGTTACTATGCGGGAGACCATGATACGTTACGAAAACAATATTCCTTTGCTAATCCACTAGAAACGTGCAGGTTTATTAGCGATGATGAGATGCACCATTTGCATATTTTTGCATGCGGTTAATGTGCTAAGGTACATGTATTTGTCAAAAAAAAACAGCTTGTATACAAGTTTTTGCGGTCAAGTTTATGAAGTGAAAACTTCTTTAGCGGCGCTGTGCACTTTTTGTGATGGGGAAAATTGTTAAACTCGCCACAGGTCACGTGACCGTGAGATTCGAGAGATATTCGCAACAGGTCACGTGACCGTAAGATTCGACAGATTGAAAATTCGTTAGACGGACACGTGACCTGATCGAAAAACTGTTACAATGTCATTGAACTTTCACTTCTGCCGGCACTCCCGGAGTGCAACCCGGTCTTTTTTTTATTGTACAATCGTTTACTATCCGCCCGTATCTAACGAGCTCCGAAAAAATGAAATTATATTGTACCACTACGTCCAGTCGCCATCACATAAATATCGGAGCGGCCAAAGTGCTCACAAATATCTGAACATGTCTCTATTGTTGAGGCATTAGATACGTGTTCAGATATTTGTGAGCACCTTGGCCGCTCCTATATATCTGATGGCGACTGTAGAAGCCACAACGTTTACTGTAATGAGAAACGCAAGCCGCAAGATAGTTATGTCCGATTCTAGTAAAAGTAATTACATTAGGCGGCCCTGACACCTGTAAGTTACTTTCGTAAGTTCAGTACAAATATTGCTTACAGACGACTTACGTGAGCAGTATTTGTACTGAACTTACGTAAGAACTTACAAGTGTACAACAGGCCTTATATCTACACTAGCTGCCCGAGCGACTTTGTTTGCGTATTGCAAAGACCACAGGCATACCCGCGGGTAAATTTTAGTGTACTAGCTTCTGCCCGCGACTCCGTCCGCGTGGAACTCGTTAATATCACAGCTCCATATAAACTTTTACCCCCTATTTCACCCCCTTAAGGGATGATTTCAGAGATAAAAACTATCCTATGTCACTCTCCATCCCTTCAACTATCTCCACTTAAAAAATCACGTCAATTCGTCGCTCCGTTTTGCCGTGAAAGAAGGACAAATAAACACACACATACACTTTCCCATTTATAATATTAGTATGGATTTAACCATCCAAAAGTCCATACTACACAGGTGAAAGAATTTTTGAATACAGTTTATCTATGATTAACTCAAAAACAGCCTAGTGACTACAACATAGAAATCAATTTTATTTCTCAAGGTTTTGAAAGAACTTACTATATAACAACGTATATATTTGAAACGTCATTGGCCCCAACACAACGGTTTTATCGTGTGTCCTTAAAGTACCGTGTGTCTATAAAGCGGGACGGAAACAGTATTTGGTATTTCGTACAGTCGACGTCAAAGATATATTTACACTTTTTTACCTAATCGAACGCGTTTGCATACTAATTGTTAGCGGCCGCATTCGAGTTGGTAAAAAAGTGTAAATATATCTTTGACGTCGACTGTACTTTACCGGTACTGAATCCGCCCCTATTCCCTACTATCGGTGTTTTTTTACTTTTTACGCTCCACTAGGTCATCTGCGCATGCGCATGCGCAATTGCGCACTGGGGTCCCGACTGGCTCAGTCTACGGAAGTAATAATGTCTAATGTAGTGCGGAACTGCTCCACATATATGTACGCAGATGACACTTGTTTAATATATGCTGACCAAAACATTTCAAACGTTCAAAAGTGCATACAAGAGGATCTTGAGAACATACTTAAATGGTCGCACGACAACGGTATAATACACTCGAGAGCAAAAGTTTCGGGTTACTAGCATTTACTTCAATATCTTGAAAACGAATAAAGCTATCGTATTGAAATAAATTGAACCTCTCTTACTCTCGAGTGTATTAAACTTAGAAAAAACTAAATGTATGCTCATAAGTTCACCCTATATAAAAACAAGTCACCTTCCTCCTATTAGAGTTATTGGACACACATACAACTGTTTACATAATGAAAAACATGCTTGTAAATGCATTCCAATTGAAATAGTAGATAAGTATAAATATTTAGGCCTTACGATAGATAAAAATATAAATTGGAAACTACACACTGATACAGTATGCAACAAGCTCAAGTCAATACTATGTAAAACGATAAGTTTAAAAAATATGGTAAATAAGAAAATATTACGAATGTTATATCATGCATTGGCGGCCGCGGTAATTGGATACGGTATTATTGCATACGGACGCACTTTCAAAACATACATAGATAAAATACAACAGCTACAAACCAGACTGCTAAAAAATATCACCGATAAAAAAACTCAAAGTAGCTGTAGCAATAACAATTATTTGCCAATATTTAAAACCCTAAAAATTCTGCCAGTGCATGATAAAATAAAGTATGTAATAGCAACTGAGCTATTCAAAAATACGGAACATAAATCGGTTCGAGTGTACTCCCGCGGTCTGAGAAATACGACGCATCGGACCTACGTTGAGCCCAAAGCTAATAACTACTATGGTAAAAGGACTATAAGTTATATAACACCTAGAATATTTAATACCATCTTTCCGGAAAATGAATGCACTAATAAAAATATGTTCAAAAAAAGGCTAAAAGAGTTGCTATTAGATGCTATTTAATATAATTTAATGTAAACCAGAACAAAGATGTAGGAATAGTATTACAGTAACAGAATAGTTAAATATGAGCTAGTCAATAACAATTATTGTTATTGACTAGCTCATATTGAAATGAATATTTAGTATAATGCATGCTTTTGTAACAGATGTTTAGGTACAATAAATAAACTGAAAATGAGTGTACTACTCGCCAATAAACAGTTATGTTTGGCGAAACAAATGTAAAAACCATTGTACGGTCGAGGTCATAAATACGTTTACACTTTTGCACCTTATTGCCTTGTAATAAGGTGCAAAAGTGTAAACATATTTATGACCTCGACTGTACCTACCTACTTTTTGTTTGGAAAAAAAAAAAAAATAAAAAAAAATCAGTACACCTTATGGGGGGCCTAATACCCACACTGCGCCTTCCGGTAAGTGGTCGCCATTCGTGAAGCCTTTCCGCCCCAACGGCCATGGGTTACGGTTACGTGCAATGTGCCCCGCCCACTGCCACTTAATTTTAGCGATTCAGAGGGCTATATCGGTTACCTTGGTTCTGCTCCTTTTACGCCTCTACACCAAATCAGGAAGTCACTTAAGTATAATTGAAGAGATGTTTATAATAGTAGTTTATGCAACTGATCCATAGTGAGAGGCCTTAAAATATGAGTGTGGTTTAATGAAACGAGCGGTAGCGAGTTTCATAATAGGATCACACGAGTGTTTTAAGGCCTAATTATGTACCGTTGCATACACTACTTTACGTCACACCTGGCCATAATGCGAGTTATACCGCTCGCTGCGCGTACGCTAAAACTCGCATTGTGGCCAGGTGAAGACGTAAAATTGTGTACTCACCACGGGTGGTAATTCGTAAAGCCCCAGATCGCATATTTATGGCACAAACAACTGCGATCTGGGCCATTCACGAATTCACCGCCCTAGGTACGTAATGTACTATTATCTACACACATAATTATCCAAGATGGGTTCACAATTTATTCTACTTTCGTAGGAGCAAAAAACCAAAAAAAAAATGACAACAGCAATAGCGGCAATTCGATCCTCCGTCAAGACGAATGCTTTTTTTTTGAAACCATAGACAAACTAATGAAGTTCCTATACTCATGTCACTCGAGATCAAATGTCGTGCTTAAATATTAAAAAAAAAAACTATTTAAAAAACACACTAAATTGCCGTTTCGTATCGATAACTGTTTAAATATCTATGGATACTAGAATAGAGACCCACTTGAGTTTTGACAGCTGTTCCAAAACTTACTTTCCTTAAACTCGTAACGTTACAAAATCTATACTGTTATAACATTAAAGTACAGATTTTACCTACTACCACAGACAAGAAAGTTCTCATAGTAAAAATCGGTTGTAATAATGCTGGTCATTTCCTACGGTTTCTGAACGCATTTTAGAGCACTAATGATATGTGCGTAGATAAAATTGATTACAGTTTACGTAATCAAGTTATTGGTATCGGGTGATGATACCAACAATGTTAACCATACAAATAAATCACTTTGACCTACTTTAAAGTAGGGAAGTCTTATTAAGAAAAGCGGTACTACCCGTATGAGATTCATTGCGACCCGTAAGCAACCCACACTGTGATTTAGGATGCCCAAGACGATATATTACCGTTTTATTTCGGTAAAGCGGTACCTACTTGCAAGATGTAATACGGTTTTTCGAGTAATTAAACGTGATGTTTTTTATTTGGCAACGCGAGATATAGACCTTGATTTATTTTCATTTAAGAGATTGCACATAGAAGTAGGTACAGAGTTAAATATACAATTCCCGATTAAATAAAAAAAAGGTGTATCCACACATTTTTGGTCACTTGTTCTTCGCAGTTATTTTTGAACTCGTGGTACCTAGATACCAACAAATAAACATTTTTTTTATATTTGACACATACTAAAAATAAATTATTTTGAAGTATGTTATTATCATTGAAGCGTTTGTAGCTTAGTGGTTGGAGTATAATAGATAAAACAAACAAATAAGTAAATTAAAGGAATGTGAAACTTAGATTTATTTATTCTTGAACGTATCGCCGAATAAAGTTCCGTTTCATCTTCATCCAAAACACCAACTTTTCGTAATTTGCGGATGTCGATACAAACGGCGGGTTCCCGTCAACAAACATTCGTTTTGAGCGGTGTGTATTTAATAATTTTGAATTTACGTGTAAAAATACGAGGTTGATAGCTGAACTATATATTACATGGGTATTTGACATACTTTTAACTTGCAATAAGTATTTGTTTGTTCGGGTCGGTTATCACTAATTGTTAGACCTCACTACTTTAGCCCTAAATGCTTCATATAGACAGAGATACGGTCATGCCTTCCACGCACGAGAAAAAGAAATGTAACACTCTTAGTCAATGGATTTTTGGACAAAATATCGATAAATACCTAATTTAGTGAAGTTTTGTTTAAATTTCATCAAGTGAGATTTTAGATGAGATAAAATACTATAGTATTAACTTGATTGTGTCGTAAAATATATCGTTTGAGTAGGCTGAGTAAAAAAAGGAAAATACAGACCCAACTTTGGAGATTTTCTATCGAGGAAATTTTAAGCAATCATGTATCGATCAAATCACATAAACAATCATATAGTCAAGAATCATACATATATCTGAAAATCAGACCTTATTGTTTCTTAATCTAGTCAGAACGGCGTTTCAAAGCACGCGATAATTTCCAATGCACCGCCTTAAATACTAGACTTTATACGATTATTGCAAAACCAACCATACCTAACCTAATCACTTCTATTTGATGATATTCATTGAAAGCCCGTAAAGTTACTGTTTCAAAGAAAATTTGCATTAGGTCTAGTGACACATTAGGGCAAAACTTACTGTCAAATGACAGTCAGTCAGTCAAACAGTCCCTTTGGGTCAACTCTTACAAGTCAAATTTTGGCAGACCGAAGTTCATTTGATTTGAAATGTTGTATACTTGTGTTTAAGTCGTATTACATTGCAATACTAAACTCACCCCACTTATTTGACTTAATGCTATTTGAATGTTTTTAATGTTTGATCTACTTCCGCCTTTATCGGTTAAGTTCGGTGTGGCACCAGTAAGCTGTCAACTGCCAGTGTCAACTGTCAGTCAAAGAACATCTTGTTTAGTGCGCGCTTACATTGAAAAGAGTGCTTTGCGCAGTCAAATGTGATGTTGCATAACAATGACAAATCGAAATAACGCCAAAACGGGATAGCCAACAAACTTCAATGAATGGTCTTGACATTTCAATTTTCCCTTCTGATATCTGATGCGCGATGCGCATTATTAAGTACCTATGTAATACTCACGAGGCGGTCAACGCAGCATGTCTCAGAACGCCGGTATTTGGCGTTCGAGCGCGATAAATATCTTGAGGCTTTTTAGTACCGCCGGTGGTGAGTACAAAATTTTACGTCTCACCCAGGCCTGGAAGTGTTTTTGTTGGTAGGCCTAGCGGGCTGTAATTATTTTTCGGCCAGGTGTGACGTAAATACACTTTTCATCACACTGGCTCGAAAAGGGCTTCATGATGCGCAGACATACAGAGCTGTAATAGTCTGTGTTATGCCCACGGGCGTAGTGGTTTTTTTCTTAAATTGTATCTGTCACTCATGCGGCAGTTACAAAGCAAAGAGGTTTTATATCAAATACGATGTCTTAAAACGTATTTATAAATAAACTTAAACTCAAAAAACTACTGAAACATGTTTAACTGAATTATTTACAGATAATATGTAGTTATTTAGTGTCTATGTAAAATGTTATTAAGTGTTTTCAAATCGTGGCTGTATAGAGAAGGGTCTTTGCCATACGCGCCTCACGTCAAATTCAACAAAATGGCCGACTGACATGTTGCAGTTTTTATTACGATTTGTATTAATTTCATCTAAAATGTATTTGTTTCCTCGCAAATGTGATGAAAAACATTGTGTATAACACGGGCGTAAAAATATTGCAAACTCGAGTCATCAAAAGCCCTCCGCCTTCGGCGTCGGGTTTCTGATAGACTCTTGTTCGCAATATTCCACTTCCGCCCCTCGTTAAACAATGTACTATTATATTTTACTTGGATCGTGTATTTGGGCAGTTTCAAATAAATAGGATTAAGGTTAACAAAAGTGATGTTTAACACGTCACGTCTAACCTGTCGGTTATGTTACTAAACGTAGGTATACGATTGACATTCACTGTTACTATCCGTAACTGTCAGTTTATCGTCTGTGCCTTTAGCTCGGACGTCAAATACCGGTAATCTGGTTAGAGGCAATTAGTTGAGGGCCCCGTCGGGGCCCAACTTGAGAAGAAATGTTAGAAAAAGAAAATCGGTAACCTGAGACATTCTTTGTTGTAACGCTCTGGTTGAGTAATGTTCAGTCAAGGGTAGTATGTAATATACGTTCATAATAGTACATTGTTTAACGAGGGGCGTAAGTGGAATATTGCGATCAAGAGTCTATCAGAAGCCCTACGCCGAAGGCGGAGGGCTTTTGATGACTCGAGTTTGCAATATTCTTACGCCCGTGTTATACACAATGTTTTTCATCACATTTGCGAGGAAACAAATACATTTTAGATGAAATGAATACAAATCGTAATAAAAACTGGAACATGTCAGTCGTCCATTTTGTTGAATTTGACGTGAGGCGAGTATGGCAAAGACCCTTCGGTATACAGCCATGATTTGAAAACACTTAAAAACATTTTACATAGACACTAAATAACTACATACTAAATCTGTAAATAATTCAGTTAAACATGTTTAAGTAGTTTTTTGAGTCTAAATTTATTTATAAATACGTTTTCAGACATCGTATTTGATATAAAACCTCTTTGCTTTGTAACTGCCGCATGAGTGACAGATACAATTTAAGAAAAAAACCATTACGCCCGTGGGCGTAACACAGGCTGTTACAGCTCTGTATGTCTGCGCATTATGAAGCCCTTTTCGAGCAAGTGTGATGTAAATTATATTCTATTCTACTATTCTACTATCTTCTACTATATAATATTATAAATGCGAAAGTTTGGATGTTTGGATGTTTAGATGTTTGGATGTTTGTTACTCAATCACGCTTAAACGGCTCAAGCGATTTGGATGAAATTTTGCACGAGTACAGTTTATAGCCTGGATTAATATATAGGATAGTTTTCATCCCGGGTCCACGCAGACGAAGTCGCGGGCGGAAGCTATTAAGGACATAAATCTGTACAGGACTCTATTGTCAATGTCATTCAGGTGTGTACAGGATATTAATACACCTGACCGTATTATTGTTTGCAGCGTGTCACCTTATGTACGAGTAAACTTATCGGATGTTAGCCTAGTAACTGTGGTAGCCGAGTCCTAGGAACCCTAGTCCTAGTCCTAG
This sequence comes from Epinotia ramella, assembly GCA_947578815.1. Classification (NCBI taxonomy): domain Eukaryota; kingdom Metazoa; phylum Arthropoda; class Insecta; order Lepidoptera; family Tortricidae; genus Epinotia; species Epinotia ramella. Next base: position 5,169,616 of record OX388221.1, read on the forward strand.
TACAATTGAGTTTTCTGGAACTTATGTACGGAATTATATATGGTGCAATACGTACATTTACGTATAGTCATCATGATCCTCCAGCGTTATTCCCGGTTCTGCCCATAGAGGAGCTCGGGGTCCGCTTTGACACCTAATCCCAAGATAGATATGGCATAGGCACCAGTCTTAGTACATTTACGTATAGTAGTACCACAAATATAAGATACAGCGTAGGGCGTAGGTGGCTAGATGTAGGTACGTATAGGTTAGTACTTAGTACCTTAAAAGGGTAATCATCCAGAAAACGCACCTATTCATATTCAATCATCTCATAAATATGTACTGAAACCTTAAACATAATTATAAGTGCCATGGGACATATTTTAAACCGACTTCAAAAAAGGAGAAGGTTCTATGTTCCACTATATATTATGTATTTTTTAAATGTATGTTCACCGATTTCTCTGTCAATTGTTGACCTGTTTTTGAAATTCTTATTTTATTCGAAAGAACACACCTGAGGTGATCCCATTGTCACCAAGTCAGGATCTGATGAAAGAATCCCAGGGAAATTGAGGGCAACCCTCAAATTTTATTGGCAGGCGTGTAGTGATTTTGGAATTTTCTATAATAACTCGTGTATTTACCCTCGAAAATCGCAATTATGGTAAAGTGCAACTGACGATGAAGACCACAGATGATTAATCTCTCGCCAAGGATGTAAGGGACGGAAGTCAACGATTCTGACATGATTTCGTTGAAGTAGCAACGAATGAAGAATTCTGAGACCCTTTAGGAATCGGCGGAACTTCTCAAATATTATCAGCCCCGTATAGTGACTTCCGCCCCGCCGTGAGTCCCGCCTATCCACTATATGCATGAAGCGACTCCTCCAGTATTTCGGACACGTGGCCAGATGAGGACCTGATAGCCTGGAAAACTCATCGTTGTGGGACACGTGGAAGGAAAAAGGAGCCGCGGAAGATCACCAACCCGTTGGATCGACGCAGTAAAGGAAATCTGTAAAGGAAACTTGCAGACGTCTATCCGGATGGCCGAAAACCGACTGGCCTGGAGAGCATTAATGCGCAAAGCAACGACCTCGTGTAGTCACGACCCTCAGTCCTGAGGATGCGACGAAGAAGAAGATAGTGACTTGGGTTTTTTCTGTAATAATCAACGCATTTTCTCTTGGAAAGCAGTTCATGAGGAAAATTGAAAAGGAAACGTGGAAATTTCCATGTACCTATCTATGTGGCTTGGCGAGGTACTGAATTTAAGTCGGTTTAAACTTTGTTATTGAAGTGAATTATTGAGTGAATTTTTGCACCATATTTTTGCACTTGCCTGTCTTAAAGATCATAGATAGAGGTTTTACCCAATAGAGAGTCCAGTACAACAACGGCTTCGGAGGGTTGATGGGACTGTCACGGTACTGCAGCGCATCTGGGATGTTCGCAGAGGCACGGGTCGATGGTTTCAGTGCCATTATGAGAAACAGAACCGCCTCCCTCATGCGTCATGTGCGTGATAGTTCCAACAGCCTTCTTCAGCTGATTTGGGACAGTCCTGCTTGCGCAGTGTGGAGACACTGTAACACCTTTCACATGGGATCAAGAGGTTCGGTGTACAATTTAATGTAACTAACGTAGTTGTATAAGTTTTTATTGTTACTAACATGATATGGACATGAGTCTGAAATAAATAATTTGAATTTGAATTTGAATAGAGCAGTCGAAGCGGTGTCTATTAAATATTGAACCTATGAAATTGTCATCACTTTTATATATGTGTCGAATGCTCTCGATGTGACGCCCATTGTGCATTGGATTGATCGCACAATAAATATCAAACAGATTCCAATTCAAAACTTTTAGTAAAATACACCCAAGGATCCTCTTAATTACTAAAACAACAGCTCTCTATTCCAGGTTTGAATTTGTAAAGCAGGTTACGCTGCTTAATTCTGGGTCCTTTAATTTAAACTTGATTTTCTCGTGGAAACCACAATCCCTCAATAGAACGATACAACGAGCTGTTTTTGTTTTGGTTAAAGAACTTCTACCACCGTATGTAACCATGGTTTTGCATAAGTATAAGTATTAAGAAAAATTTTCGTCAGTAATTCATAATTCATTTATTCATTGTACCATGGTAAGGAAGGATGTTATATACAATAAAGAGTGCCACATGGACCCTGGTAGGGTGTAACAATGTTATCTTAAAAACTAAGGTCTATAGTATATCTAAGCGGAAAACATGGTGAAATACAGTATTGAGAGAGCTATCTTATGGACTCCAAGTAACAAAAAGTGGCTTGGTAATTGTCCTAGAACCACATATTATCAGGACTATAACGGGATAGTAAGCGCTTATAACCACGGAAAAGGGCCCAATTTATAGGCGTACTTGTCCTAATAAAGCACTAATAGTGGAATTGGAGACCAACCAATTAAGCCAATAGTAGACTTATATTTCGACTTCGCAAAACTATTTGCTCCCGTGAAGCTCACTATAAGCGCCTTACAAAACCAAACAAGAGTATAACGTGCTCCATAATTCTGTTACAAGCTTTTCCAAAAACATTTGTGAATTTTGTGTTCCTGTGTTGTGAGTTGTTCCCTACATTGTATAAAAAACTTACGGTAAGCCATTTTCCTAATAAAAGTATTTATTATTTTAATATAATACGTATAAATATAAGATGTACGTGCATTCTCATGCGAACGTATATTTTCGGTGAAGCATATTGTGTTTTTAATCTATTTTTTTACGCGCTTCTTGAAACCAGCTTATTTAATAAGTTGTATTAAAAATAAATTAGGTTGCAATAAGAAATATAATCAAAAGTCACCATGTTTTAGAGCAAGCATTTTGAAGGACGTTACCATCTCTCTATAGGAGCAAATGGTTCTTCACCAGAACTACAATATCGCCATATTGTAATGAATTAGGGTTCCACAATAATTTAAATGCACCATAATCAGATTTTTGAAATGTCTTTTGTCTTATTTTTTATTTATGTCAAGCGTTGAGGCGTCTTGAGGCAGGACATCTTTTTGATTCCAAAAGTGTTATTATATTTTTTCCTAGTACATATTTTTAATTGGAATAGCCTTTAATATCACTTTCGTCATCGTGTTAAGATTCATCGCTAATACTCTCCTAGTGGTCTAATCTAAATCGCTTTCTCCAGAAACATCGATAACATTATGTCATGAATTTCCATTGTCCTATCTTGTGCGGAACCCGCGTCAATTTATGTGATACTTCCTTTGCCTGTTATAAAATTAGCACCAGATATTCAACATGTCCGTGATGAGACTATAATAGAATTAGCAAGACCATTAGGAACGATTGTACTCCTTTACGGGCTTCATGAAGATTATTTTGGATGTTAATGGTAATTCATTAAACCTTTATAAATACATTACGATTATAGCAGCATTCGATAATGCTCAATAAGAACCACTACATTTACTCTTAGAATAAGCACTTATAGAACTAATTTACTCATAAAGGATCCACAAAGTAGACTTATAAACCCTTATAAGTGTAAGTAACAAGTGCAAATGGTTTCCAGTACGATTGGTTTTATTTGTTGCTCTTATAAACATACTTTACTTATAACGGTTTTTTATTGCTACTTGTAGGCAATAATAAGTATTACTTACCAGAGCGAATAGTCTCAAGCGCGTTTCCGCCTTTTCAATACCTTAATAGGACACCTTAGCTTATATTGTGCCGTTAATTTCAGCCTATTAGCGATTATAAGTTAAGCTATAAGAACAGATGTACTAGAAGCGCAAACAAACTTCACGTATGCTATTATAAGCATGGTAGCACCTACTAGAACCATTAAGACAGAGTTATTAGTGCTGTAGTAGGTCTATAAAATACGCACTGTGGGTTAATTTTGTTGCTTGGGATAGTTTTATAGTGTGCCGTTATAAAAATCTTTGACTGTATAATAACATTTCTGGACAAGGAATTTATTTAATTTACTCTCATAGTTTTTGTCCGTTTCTTCTGTAAATTGTAATGATGTTTTGCTTTAAGCAAAAAGTCTGCTAATTCAAAGTAAAGAGAATACGTTTCTGTCAAAAATGTTGCTAAGTTCTACTATCTCGAGGGTCGTTGTCTGAACAGTGGAAAGGGATGTTTTTTTTAATACTATTGTTCGCTACTTTTGCTCCACTATTAGCTTACCTACCTTTAGGTATGTTTCAGTCCATGATGTTTATTTTCCCGATGAGTGAGATAAAAGACAATCTATCGGTAAACAAGTTCCAAATTGAAAGATCAAAGATCAAGGTACTATTCATGTTTACAAGATTCCCTGTTTACCCAGAATATTATTTATTTGCACGGCTTACTCGTGGAATCGTTTTGCTTTGAGTTTATTTTTGCAGCACTAAAACCGAATTGAAATTGAATTTGTACTGTATTACAATATACCACAAATCGACCTTGTCCAATTTACGCAAAGCTTGTACTATGGGTACTAGACGACGATATAAATGGTGTCCTGCCGTTTGACCAAAAGTCATTTGGAAAAATTACACTTGACAATCAACGTTTTGCAAAAAAAAAATTCGAAAATTGATCATTTTAGTACTAGTAATTTTACAAAATAGTCACTTTTCCAAATGATCAACAGTTAAATTTACATTTTATAAATAATTATTTGACTAAATGAACATTTAGCAACTGAGTAATCAGACAAAACTACTATTGGTCTAAAAACTTTGGAACAACGTATTATTTGACAAGTGGTTCGTTTATTAATAAATCTCCTAATAGATATGGCATGGGTCAAATTAAAACAAATTATTTGGAAAATAATTATTTATTAAAATATTAATACTATCATTATTTATAATATAAATTTTAAATTACCAGAAATCGATTTTAATAATTTTGGAAGCCACTACTCTGGACTTTCCTGAAAGGAATATACCTATATAAGTATTAGTTGATATTTTACATGTAGACACAATGGAAAAACCCTAGGTATACTATGCGTCACGTAAAAAGGCAATTATACTAATCATGGAAAAAACCCAGGTCTCCGTTAGGTACGACGACGAGCGAAGCGAGGAGGAGTGTTAGGTTGAACTGCGAACATACAGCCCGCGAGCCGAGCGAGCGAAGCGAGCGTGCCGCGGCAGCGGCCGGCGAAGCGCCATAACCGACTATTTTTTACTAATACTCATCTAATCTTGTAACTTACCTGTAAATTTTGTTGAATGACATTTGGACAAATGCTTAATTTGCGAATCATATTATTTGGTGAAATGAAAAAAAGTCACTTGACATTTTATTATTTAACCCATTTACCAAGTGTAGTGTTTGCGAATTGATCATTTGCTAAGTGAGTTTTTGTAAGATGATACTTTTGTCAAATGTCTCGTTTGCCAAATGATCGTTAGGTGAAACGTTGTTTGTCAAATGAACTTTTGTCAATAATTTTTTGGTCAAACAGTAGTGAAACGATTATATACTTAAATACGTAGATGACATCCATGTCTCAGGAACGAATATTTGTACTCATCACACAAATAAATGTCCTTACCGGAATTCGAACCCGGGACCTCGTAGTCCCGGGACCAGTAGACGGAGTCACTACATTATCGCACTCCTTAGTTAAGCAAAATCTTAAAGTGTAAAGATTACTTTAACTAAGCTTGTAAACACCTATTCTTTTTTTTGGGTCCGATAATGAGGCACATGCTTCGGTGCATGACTAAATAGAATAAACAGCCTAATTAAATTGTTCCTGACAAAATTATGGTTCCAGATTCGGAAAGAAATTATTTATTTTATTATATTTGTACCTATTATAATAGACGTTACTATTGCATCATCATCATCGTCAGCCTAAAGCTATATGTATGTATGTATGTATGTATGTATTTAAATTCTTTATTGTACATGAAACAGAACACAACAACAAAACAATTATTACAGGAACAGAAGATACATGTACAAAGGCGAGCTTATCCCTGAGAGGGATTTCTTCCAGCTAATTTGAGCAAATGAGTGGAAATTAGATACCGGCAAACCGAGACACATGTACACACTATTAAAAAGATAAACAAAAAGAAATTGATCAATTGATTAATATACATACTATTAAATAGATATATATATTAAATATAAAACGATAAACTAAAATATATATCAGTAAAAGTCTTAAAATGCTAATAATATACAGGCAAGGAGCATTCGAAAACCCAGTTTCTTCAACGGCCCATCAGCGAGGCCATATAGGAGGTATAAGGGCCAGGTATTTTTATAGATGCGTGGGAATGGGCCGTAGTCCCCAAGCTAGCCCAGACTTGAAGACAAAAAAATATTAAGTCTCAGGTGACGCATCGTTGCTGTCAATATCATCATCATCCTGCTAGCATTACTCCCGGTTGTGTCCCGAAAAGAGTCCGGGGTCCGCTTTGGCACCTAACCCCCAAGATTTGGCTAAAGCACTAGTTTTACGAAACCGACTGCCATCTGACCTCCCAACCCAGAGGGAAAACTAGACCTTATTGGGATTAGACCGGTTTCGTCACGATGTTTTCCTTCACCGAAAAGCTAACGGTAAATATTCCGTACATAAGTTCCGAAAAACGTTGCTGTCAATATTTCAAGTATTTCAACTTAATTTGAGATGTAGCAGAAACATGAGTCTTGGCTGCACGGCGGCTCAAATGGCGTAATGATAGGGTACTGGTAGAGATATTCGTTGAACCGAGCAATAGTTCCGATAGCTCAGTTTGTTGGGAGCGACTGGCCGCCTTTGCCAGAAGGTGGCATTTCGTATACATTTTGGAGTAATATTTTTCCACTTTAATTTTTAATTTCTAGTTCCCAATGGCGGATGCTAACTGCTTACCAAATACGTGTTCCGTTGGTCCAATATTGGTACGGAACACTATAAATCATAAATATTTAATTATGTTTGTACACTCAGCGTCACATACAGCGTCCAGCTCTTAAAAATTACTTGAAAAAAACATTGATGTCAAAGGCTTATTACAGGGTTGAGGTGAGGTCTATCTGACAGAAATGTATGGCCCAAACCAGAGCCCAAAATAGCAAAATAGCTTAATCATTCGCTTCGCTTCTTCATATAGCTTACTCGGACATTTGTTCTTGTAGAACAATGCATTATGTTTTTTTTTCTTTATGTTCATAATCAGTTTGACTTATTTTAAGTAGTTTAAGAACTATCATTGTAATAAGCTTTTTTTGGCATAAAAATCCTGACTGTTGAGTTTGTTTCGGAATTATATACGATCGATCTATATTAGTAGATAATTAGCAAGCGAAATTTCTATTTTTTCAGAAACGGTGGTAGAATTTTGATTTGTAAAAGTGCCAATACGGCCGGCCTATACTTGCAGAATAAAATTAATTTATTTCATTCATTTATTTATTTCATACACCTGTACTCTTCAGGCTGTTCAAAAATATCTGAACATGCACTCTAAGACTTTGGCAATAAACTCGTGTTCAGATGTTTGTGAACACCTTGACCGCTCATATGTATGTGATTGCGACTGTACGACTGTGTTTGTGGAGCTACTGTGAGGGCGTCGACGCATTACACAAGGAGATCGTTTGGCGTTTTCTTTAAGATCCATCGTCTGACTTACTTATTGCGAATGAATGAACGTATTTAAGGTTGAGCAGTGATTTTAGACACACACGCATAATACATATGTGGCAGCAATGATGTAATATAAAAAAGAGGTAGATACGCTGTCTATATGAAATTCCGTATTTAAAAACGGCCACCAAATCTGACAGCTGAGACACGTTTATACGTGTCCATTGACGACGCGACTCTGAGGCAATTGGTTGAGTTTTAGTGTGTCACTTTTTGTGCGCTTATAACCTATCTACCTCTTTTTTATATTACATCATTGTGTGGCAGTATAAGTCGCGAAATAACGAATATCTACTCACTTGCAGTGCTGCCAGAATTGCCAATAGGCATACCATACATACATTTTCTACAATCGGAAATCAAGTGAGCGGATATGACATAAAACCTATTTTTTTTGACATGACACCTAATGATTTTTTATGTTTCATACTAATTCTATTCCTCGTTAGCAGTACCTAAGCTTGCGTATATACCTCATCATCATTATATCAGTCGAGAGACGGCCGCTACTGGACATAGGCCTCCCCCAAAGAGAGCCACAATGACCAGTCCTGCGCCACCTGCATCCAGCGGACTCCCGCGAACTTTACCAGGTCATCAGTCCACCTTGTGGTCTACCCACGCTGCGCCTTCTAGTACGTGGTCGACCTTTCAACCCTAACGGCCATCGGTTCTACGTGCAGTGCGTGCATACCCACTTAACTGCATTTTTAGGAATTGGTAATAATTGTCAAAAAAACAACCGTCATCCACTTGCCGCTGTTTAATTACCCTGCAATGTATACAGTTCACCTCGTCAGTTATTACCTTTTATGACCAGAACGGTACGTAATCATACAGGCACCCGAGGGAAATCTCTTGGTCACATTGTAATCATTTCGTTCTGTGCAAAAAGGTCTGACCTGCGTCATCGCTACGTCATATCCACAGACGTATACATATAAGTAGACTACGCTTACGCACCTTTACATGCTAAGGGTTACGTTTTACTATAGTGATATTTTCTTTACTCCCAGCACAGGGGTGTTAAAAAAGATTGACATGCCATCTTAGCTCCCAAAGGGTTGAACCGATTTGAGTGCGGTTTCTCTTGTGGATTTTTTTTGTTGTGTAGAGTTTCGTTTGTTTTGGTCGTGGTTTCGCATTTGTTTAACGTTTCAATATTATGTTTCACTCGCGCAGAGTTAACCTTTTTTATTTATTCAACGACGGTGGTTATCCTACTTATGCCTATTATAAATGCGAAAGTTTAGATGTTTGGATGTGTTTGTTACTCAATTACGCATAAACGGCTAAACCGATTTGGATCAAATTTTGCACGAAGATAATTTATACCCTCGGTTAAAATAAAAATGTTTTTTATCTCGAGTCCACGCAGTTGAAGTCGCGGGCGGATGCTAGTAAAGCATATGGCTCAAATATGGAAAGCAAGTGGACACCATAGCTTTTGGTGTTTGCGATCTCGGCTCGAGAGTAGCGTCACCGATTCTTAATTGATTTCCGTGGAGCCCTGGCGACCGAACTCACCTCCAAGAATACACCTCAACGAGTTCGTATCAGAAAGAGGACTCGAAACATATTGAAATGACGATACGAAAACGTTGAGCCAAACTGAGCCCAACCCATTCAATATGGGTCTATAGTAACTTTACTTTAAAAACCAGTTAATAATATTATGATAATAATAAATGCCGTATCCATGTAATGAGATTCCATTCAATACATGTTTCATTGGCGAATTGTTAAAAAAATGACATTCGAATTTGAATCAAACTCCAATTAAAAAAGATTGATAGAAAATGTGAAAGTTAATCTAATTTTGCCCATCAAACCCTTCAAATGAACGACACACACGTTTCACAAAAAATACAATGAAGCAATCTTACAATCTTACACAAATCGACCTAGTCCCATAGTAAGCTCATTAAGGCTTGTGTTATGGGTACTAGACGGCGATATATATGATAGATAGAAATACTTAAATGCATAGAAAACTTGCATGAATCAGAAATAAATATTCATGCTCATCATCTAAATATTTGCCCTTACCGGGATTCGAACCCAGGACCTTCAGATTCGTAGGCAGCGTCACTACCCACTAGGCTAACCGGTCGGTCAAACTAGGTCAAATGCGATGTCCATTTAAATATAATAAAATATCTGTGTCTATATTCAAACAATACGATTGTAATTTATTCATGGGTCTATCCACTTTTTTTGTTTGCTGATCGTTGTCGTAATGATTTCTGGGTTATGGGCGTAATTGATTTATATACCCATGCCGAATTACAGCTTTCTAGTAGGAAGGGTCTCTCAGCTAAGCCGCAGATGGACAGACGGAAAGACAGACATGGCGAAACTATAAGCGTTTCGTTTTTGCCATTTTGGTTCCGGAACCCTAACAGTTACATAGTTAAGTAAATTTTCAAAATTAAATAATTTAGTCTAATTTAATCATTTTAATGATCTTATGAAAAGTCAATAAGTGAGAATATAGATAGATTTATGTACATTCTTTTCATAATTTAGTACGGAACCCCTTTATCACAAGTTGGCTACGTTTTTGAACGATTTCCTGCAGATGAAATTACATATACAATGTGTATTGCTTATACTTGATCAAACGAAATGTGCGGATACTAGACAAAAAAATATCGATAAAAAAAATAAAAATAAAAATTATAGGCTAAAAAAAAAAGAAAAAAAAGCCTACCAAAAAAAAAAAAAAGCCAAAAAAGTGCAAAAAAGTCTACCTGAAACTGCTAGTTTTAAAGTTACAGACACTAATTAAAAAAAAAGACTGTTCTTTTTCACAAATTTCTACTAATTACTTTTTTTTTGTAGGTTTATGTTTGATATTGTTATTATTTTTTGGTTGGTCGATTAGCTGCATTTTGTAGCTTTAAAACAAGACTACTTTTGAGAAACTACACCGTTTAGACGCAAAGATATGAATTAAAAACCAAACTCGGAAATTTTCATCAGATTTTTTATTTTATTTTAGCCTATAATTTTTATTTTTATTTTTTTTATCGATATTTTTTTGTCTAGTATCCGCACATTTCGTTTGATCAAGTATAAGCAATACACATTGTATAACTTGGTCACTTTCTCGAATTCGTAACTAAAGCTTGCCTTTTATTGCAAAAGTACCTACTCGTATGTCTAACAATAAAATCATTGTATCTGATAAGAGATTAGAACAAGTTGGTAGTGGCTGTTTATTTTGAAGCCGCAGCGTTGTAATTGAAGAGCAAACTGAATTAAATTATAGATTGGTTCTCAAGTTGCAACATTTTAAAAGGTTCATTCGTGTAGGAACTCCTATTTTTATGTAACAAATACTATAACTGAAAAGCATATTGTTATTCATTGCGATTTCAAGATTTCTACAGTGTCGTAATTTACGACCCGTAAATATTTTTTGTTTGATTTCGCATAAGCCGACAATAAGGACACAGTACGACCACTGCGCTATCAAAAGTCGTTGAGGATGTAAGACAAGGCATGGAGTCCTCTCAATTGACAGTGCTTGTATTAATAGACTTCTCCAATGCATTTAACGCAGTCAACCATGACCTTTTACTTGCGATTCTAAAACACCTAAATATCTCACCAACAGTGGCTGCGTGGTTCTCCTCATATCTTTAGGATCGCCAACAGGCGGTCCGCGCTAATAATGCTATCTCCGATTGGTGTGAACTCACCTCTGGCGTTCCACAGGGCGGCATTCTCTCCCCTCTTTTTTTTCTGTTTTTATTAATCTCATTACTCCTAGAATTACATGCTCTCACCATCTATATGCTGATGATCTTCAAATTTACACGCAAGCTAGTCCCGATAGTCTTAATTTAGCTATAGGTCAAATTAATAACAATCTGGACTGTATCTCCATCTGGTCTCGTAGCTTTGGCATTAATGTCAATCCTACCAAGTGTCAGGCCATTTTAATTGGAAGCCCTCGTCTACTGACACTAGTTGACACACAACAATTACCTTTAGTAATGTACGAAGATATCGCAGTTCCTTTCGCAGCGGAGGTAAGAAATCTGGGCCTGACTATGGATAGTGGTTTCACATGGGCACCTCAGGTGTCTGACGTTAGTCGCGAGGTCACCAATATGCTGAGATCGTTTTATAGGTTTAAGCACTTCCTTCCAGTCAGCACGAAAACTCTGCTAATTCAAGCGTTAGTATTACCTGTTATTGATTATGCTGATGTGTGTTACTCCAACATCACCCAGGAGCTCTTAAGTAGACTAGACCGGCTTCTAAATAACTGCATTCGTTTTGTTTTCGGGCTCCGTAAATATGACCATATCTCCGCCTTCCGCCGTCAACTGAACTGGCTTCCCATTCGCGAGCGCAGATCTTTCAGGATTCTGTGCACACTTTATACCATCTTATTTGACCCAGCTGCACCGGAATATCTTAAATCTAAATTTCAATTTGTTACACCCCGTCCCGGTTGCGAGCTACGTACATCCAGGGGTCTTAAACTCTCTGTCCTATTTCACCTTACTGGTTTCCTCTCAAATTCCTTCGCTGTTCAGGCTATTCGTCTGTGGAATGATCTCCCTCTTACCGTCAGGCAAGCTCAGAGCAAGTTCACCTTAAAATGCAAGTTGCGTAAGCATCTCTTATTAACCATTAAACATTAATGATCCTCATGCTATCTTTGTTCGGGCACATTTAATTGTATGTATTAATGTAAGTATAAGTAAGTTTATATTGTATGCATTATATAATTATGTATGTATATTAATTAAATTAATTGATTTGTGTTTCCATTCGAGTCTCTGTACTTAGGATCCTGCACCACTAAAGTTTCTGTTTAGCCCAATGGTTGACTGGTAGAGAATGCCTTAAGGCATTAAGTCCGCCAATTGTACTTCTATTTTTATATTTGTGCAATAAAGTTTAAATAAATAAATAAATAAAATAAATAAGCAAAATAATATTGCATTGGTCCGAATACCGGTAAGGGCAATGATGTTATATAAAAAAGAGGTAGCTAGGTTGTTTTAAGCACTCCAAAAGTGGCACACTAAAACTCAGCCAATTCCATACAATTGGATGATGTCATAACCTTGCCTCAATGTCGCGTCGTCATGGAAATAAAGAAAGAAAAGAAAGAAAAGAAAAGAAAAGAAAAGAAAAGAAAAGAAAAGAAAAGAAAAGAAAAGAAAAGAAAAGAAAAGAAAAGTAAAGAAAAGAAAAGAACAGAAAAGAAAAGAAAAGAAAAGAAAAGAAAATAAAAATATATTTATTGCCTTTAAACAAAAAGAATATCAATTAACACAAATATATTTTGTTACAAGATAAATTATGTAAGTACACAGAAAAGGAAACAAAAATGGAGTTCTCAGCTGTCAGATTTGGTGGCCACAGGGAATTTCACATAGACAACGTATCTACCTCTTTTTTACCCGACTGCCGAAGGAGGGTTATGTTTTTCGAGCGTATGTATGTATGTGACCTTATTCTTTGGCACGCCCTGCAGCCTAAACCGTTTGACGGATTTCGACATATGAGGTGTCGCTGGATTCCTCTTAATCGTGGAAGTGACATAGGCTATAAAAATTTGAAAAAAGCAGTTGGGTTTTTTGAAAAATCTTTTAATTTCACTTGTTATATTACATCATTGGGTAAGGACATGTGATGTGATGAGCTCGAATATTTGTCCCTGTGTCATGCATGTTTATCGTCGTCTAGTACCCATAGAGCTTTGCTTAGGACTAGGCCGATTTATGGACAATATTGTTGTGTAAGAAATGTCAATCACATGTTGAGTCCGCAGAAGTGATTCCTGAGTGGTGATCACGTAACTTTTCGGACGTGACTGACCTGCTGATAGGTATCTTTTTATATATGTTCCTTGGGTCGCCTAAATCACCCAGTGGGTCACTTTGCGGATACTACCGCGGCTATGTCATGCGGGTATCAAGGTCTCGGTGACCCATATATCGACGTCATCGGTTTTTATTTCGGGAGCGACTAACGTGAAATATAATAGGGTATCGGACTTTGGCGCATCCCATTATTTTATAATTTTATTTATATTTGGGTAGGTATAGACATAGACATAGACATCATTTATAATAATAAGGTATTGCAGGTCATTGGTTATAATTGTATATTATTTGTCGATTACATTAATAACACACATTACATTACATACATTCGATTACATTAGATTACATTATTTGTTTCCTGCCTACTAAGAGGGTTATTATCGTTATCATACATGTAAGAAAATGCTCCTATATTTCTACGGAAATACGAACGCTATATTTCTACGTGTTTCGAACCAGCGGCCTTCTAACGTACAGGGCCAGTATAAAAGTAAAAAGTAAATTCTAATTATGTGGGTACTTTTGCTGATAAACATCTGACGTTGCTGCTTCCCAGGAGCTGTAGTCAAAACTTCGATTTATACGTTAATGGTGATTTTCAAGTTGGTTTGCATGTACACAGTGAGATAGCTGTGGTCCAATGATTAAAAGGTAAATATGACCCAACCATGCATTCGACGTAATTATCACAAACTAGCTTCTGCCCGCAACTCCGTCCGCGTGGAACTCGCTTAAATCGTAGCTCCATACAAACTTTCACCCCCCACTTCATCCCCTTGGGAGATGATTTCTGGGATAAAAACTATCCTATGTCCTTCCCCAGGACTCAAATTATCTCTTTACCAAATTTCATTCAAATCGGTTCAGCTGTTTAAGCGTGAAGAGGTAACAGACAGACAGACAGACACACTTATACATTTATAATATTACTAGCTTCTGCCCGCGACTCCGTCCGCGTGGAACTCGTTTATATCGCAGCTCCATACAAACTTTCACCCCCCCATTTCACCCCCTTAGGGGATGATTTCGGGGATAAAAACTATCTTATGTCCTTCCCCGGGACTCAAACTATCTTCATACCAAATTTCATCGCAATCGGTTCAGCGGTTTAAGCGTGAAGAGGTAACAGACAGACAGACAGACAGACAGACAGACACACTTTCGCATTTATAATATTAAGTATGGATATAAGTATAACTAAATACATAAGTATATAAGTATATGAGTATATAAGTATATAAGTATGGAAGTATGGATATGGATTTACTGGCTGATGCCTGTGTCTAAAAAGATTCCGATAGTTTAGGGTAGAGGAGACATAGGTATTTTGCTATAGACTTTTATAGTCTACCGGTTAATGCGCAATAAATACGTTATACAACTCGTTTTTTATCGTTTTTGACCGAAATTGTATAAATATGGAACACGACAACTTATTTACTAAAATAAAAATAAATAAATATTATAGACTTTTATAGTCTACCAGTTAATGCGCAATAAATACGTTATACAACTCGTATTTTATCGTTTTCGATCGAAATTGTATAAATATGGAACACGACAAGTTATTTACTAAAATAAAAATAAATAAATATTATAGACTTTTATAGTCTACCAGTTAATGCACAATAAATACGTTATACAACTCGTTTTTTATCGTTTTTGACCGAAATTGTATAAATATGGAACACGACAAGTTATTTACTAAAATAAAAATAAATAAATATTATAGACTTTTATAGTCTACCGGTTAATGCGCAATAAATACGTTATACAACTCGTTTTTTATCGTTTTTGATCGAAATTGTATAAATATGGAACACGATTCGACAAGTTATTTACTAAAATAAAAATAAATAAATGTTATAGACTTTTATAGTCTACCGGTAAATGCGCAATAAATACGTGGTAGAACTCGTTTTTTATCGTTTTTGATCGAAATTGTATAAATATGGAACACGACAAGTTATTTATTAAAATAAAAATAAATAAATATTAGGGGCCAATCTTACCGATACCAGCTTTTCCCACTGGATCGTATCCATTGACGAGCAACTCAATTGTCGACTGCCAGCATATTTCGGATCGGCTTGACTCCTTGGCGCTGCGTAGAGATGTGGCCTCGCTCTGCATTTTCTATCGCATGTATAACGGGGAGTGCTCCGAGGAATTGTTCGGATTAATCCCTGACGCTTCTTTTCGCCATCGTCCAACGCGACAACATTACCATCCTCACCACTTAGATGGATGGCAGTCCTCAACTGTGCGCTTCTCCAGAAACTTCCTGCCTCGCACAACTAAATTATGGAACGGATTGTCGCCTGCGGTATTTCCGGACCGATACGACCTTCAAACCTTCAAGAAAAGAGCGTAGGTACTCCCATCTTAAAGGCCGGCAACGCACTCACAACACCTCTGGTGCTGCAGGTGTCCATAGCCGGCGGTAAAAAAAAAAAAAAAAACTAAGGAAAGCTTGTACTTGGTGTACTAGACGACGATAAACAATATAAACATACTTAAGTATATAGATAAATAAATACTTAAATACATAGAAAACATCCATGAATCAGGAATAAATATTCGTGTTCATCACACAAATAAATGCCCTTACCGGGATTCGAACCCAGGACCTCTTGCTTCGTAGTTACTTTCGTAGTTCAGGGTACCAACTAGGCAAAGGCCGGCCGCCCACTGGACACGAATTCCTGTCGTACGTATACGTACAATGCGGGTCGTACGAATAGAGTGCGCACATTGAATACGTTTACCTGCGTGAAACATGTCAGTCGATGTCAGTGATACGATACAAATAACACACGAATGTATTTAAAATCCCAACAAGTTCGGATTCATGCGGACGTCGTACCTACGCGTGCGTATACGTACGATCAATTCGCATCCAGTGAGCGCGCTCCCGTACTTTCAAGTTCGGGATCGTTCGCACGGTGTCGTGCGTGTTCGGACGAGTATATTTCGTACGAAATCGTGTCCAATGGGCGGCCGGCCTTAAGCGGTCGTTAATTATTACGTCACCATATGCCTATCCGTGGCATCTAATGCTACACGTATGAATTCCATACGTATAGCATTAGATGCATATTTAAGTATAACACCATAATTTCGACAGCATGATTACCTTTACCGTAGCGGTAAAGGAGAGGACGGATGCGTTGTAGTCCAGGCAATGAACTGACAACTTGTATGGAAAAAATGTCAATTTTGGAAATAATTTATAATAGCTTATTTTTATGTGTAACGGATATATTATCAACTAGCTTCTGCCCGCGACTCCGTCCGCGTGGAACTCGTTTATATCGCAGCTCCATACAAATTTTAACCCCCCACTTCATCCCCTTGGGGGATGATTTCCGGGATAAAAACTATCCTATGTCCTTCCCCAGGACTCAAACTATCTCTATACCAAATTTCATCGAAATCGGTTCAGCGGTTCAAGCGTGAAGAGGTAACAGACAGACAGACAGACAGACAGACAGACAGACACACTTTCGTATTTATAATATTAGTATGGATTAAATAGTTACCCAGCGACAAAGTCCGACAAAATTTCAGACATCGAAAAAATGATAAGTTAACTGGCTTCTGAAAAGTCAGTAAAAATATTAATCAATGTTTTTGTCTTCATTTTGGTTCAATTACATTTAATCTATAATATTCCAGATAAATCGTACAAAAAATAATAATGCATGCTTCATTTAAATCTACATAATTACTTCCGGGTGGAAAGTTTGTCGGATTCTTGAGTAAATCATCTTAGAATAACATTTTCAAATGAAATCAACAAAAAAAACGCTATTATAAATTACGTATTTTGCCTGGAGTATTGGGCGAACACTGGCTGAGCCGAGCGACAGAACCAACTTGCTTCGTAAAGCCCCTCTCAGTCGCGCATACACTAAACCTAGTTGCTGACCAAAGTAACAAATTACCTAATGAAATGTTGTTCTACCCTTTCCAGCTCTTAAAAATTACTTGAAAAAACATTGACGTCAATACAGGGTTGAGGACTATCTGACTGACAGAAATGCATGGCCCAAACCAGAGCCCAAAATAGCTTAATTATTCATATAGCTTATTCGGACACGTGTTCTTGAAGAACAACGCATTGTGATGTTTTTTTTTTATTGTATTTATTTCAGTTTCGACTTATTTCATTTATTTATTTATTTAAAGTGATCTGTTTCAATCTTCAATGTCCGAATTTGTTAAAGTATGTCTGTGTGTCTTGTGCAAGTATCATAATTAGGTTAAGTCAATGAGGTATTTAAGGCGCCATTGCATTAGGTTAACCTGTCATAATAGTTGCTATATAGAAATAAATAAATAAATAATAAAACATGGAAAAATCTGTGACTAAGGCCGTCCCGCCGCGGTGCGCGGTGCGACAGATTTTTTACACGCGCATTGTCGCGTCGGCAGTGTGTTGTACTAGGCGTGTTTTCTATATAAATTCTGTCGCTCCGCACACCGCGGCGGGACGGGAGTGAGAGAATCGCCTAAGAGCCGCAGCCAAGCAGCAATCATGCACCAAGCATGCACCAAGCCAAGGACAAGTGCAGCTTGGAAAGTGATGGTGACGAACGCCACAGGCGTCACGTCCCTCAGCCATGAGGATACGACGAGGAAGAAGTACAGAGGAGAGGTTTGCGCAGTGGACCCGTAATCCAAAGAGCTCGATTCTTGATCTGCTACACTAGTAATTATGCGAGTTTTTTGACTTGATCATTCTCTCAATACGATTAGTTAAGGTGGTTCGACGATCATACAAAACGTTTTTTGACATTCGCAGGCAAACGGCGTGATTGCCTCAGATGATAGTTTACCAAATCAAAAAAATGCGATGAGATTTGATAAAAAAAAACTTTTAAACAATAAAGAGATTTTAATTCTGTAACAACTTAAAAGATGACTAGGACTAAAGTATTTATTTTCTAAAGTAGGTATCTATATATAATAAGATGATAATAAACATTAACTAAATTAAATTAAAACTCATATTTAAATAGTTTATTTCGGCATTAGACTACAAGTCTATGTTCTTCAAAATGATAAAAGATATCTAGACCGACACTAATAAAATGCAAATTATATTTCATAAACTAACACTTTATCAGCTTTCAGCCTAAATCTTAAAGTCACTTACAAAATTATACCATGTCCTACCCCACAGCGCTAAAGGTAATCAATCACTGAAGATTATAATTTTCCCTTAAATCTAGAACATTCAAAACACCATTTCGTTTAAATATAAATGTGAACCTTATCCTGGTCAGTATACGGTTTAATTTCGCTTGGTAAATATCCGATGTTGATTCATTTTTTAAGACTGGTACTTGGATTGTGTCAAGCAAAGTATAGTGTCGAATACAAAAACCTTTAATATTGGTGGTTTTCAGCCGGCTATTTCATGACCCGTCATTTCACGGTGTAATCGAGGTACTTAATAGGTTTTGTCCCTGGTAGAGTATAGGTACTTAACTTATCGGCGTGACTTTTGGCAATAGCTCGCTAATGGCCGGTTCTAATAATCAATCCACCGATAGTTTTCCTTACCGGCAGTTACATTTTGACAGATTACCCGTAGAAAATGTGTCAAAATGTAACTGTTGGTAAGGAAAACTATCGGTGGATTGATTATTGGAACCGGCCATAAGTAGGTTATTCCTTGTGGTTACCCTTAGTGCGTTGAAATGCTTTGTCTGTAGCCTCGCTGACACCATATTTATTTAAATAAAAAATAAATAAATAAATATTTGCGGACAATCTTACACAAATCGACCTAGTCCCAAACTAAGCAAAGCTTGTTCAATGGGTACTAGACGACGATAAACATACATATATAGATAAATAAATACTTAAATACATAGAAAACATCCATGACTCAGGAACAAATATTCGTGCTCATCACACAAATAAATGCAATAAATTAATTTATTTAAACACGCACATGTTGTTTGTTAGTTTTATTATTTAATATGAGTGTCCTGTGTGTTAGTGAATAAATATATATTTCTTTATGTTATTTTAAAGCACAAACAAAAGTACAATTCATTTTCTTCCAATCAATCGCGGGGCTAAACAGAAAAGCATATAAGTACCTTGCAATGGGGTTACTTTAATTCGGGGGGTGACTTTGATCAAATAGGATTTTCTCCGAAATCATTGAGTTTACTTGTATGTGAACTATGGCAGTGAATATATTACTATTCTATCTTGCTGTTTATTCCATGAAATCTTGTTAATTTCAAATAGTTCTGCTTTTACACTACATTCTAAATGATCAAAGTAGCCCCATTTTTTCCTAAAGTAACCCCATTCCACGGTAGTCGACTAAAAAACAAACATAAAAAAACCATTCATAATAAATGTCTTGATAGATACTAGGCGATATTAAATTGAATGTTTTTAGAAACTGACATTGACAATTTTAACATGCTCATGTGAGTGCAACATTTAAGAAACGATAAAATTTAAAAATACGTTGAATAAATTACAGAACATTTATCACAAAACAACTAAAAAAAAACACACAATCGCCCAAATACACGCTCGTGAAAAACACCGCAAATACGACTTGGCTGCAGAAGATCTTATAGCCTCATTTACTCCGCTTGTGGTCTCCTGTGATGGCATTAGCCAGCAAGGCACAAGGCCGCACTGGCAAAGTCGCCATGAGAGGATGGGTATAGTCAAACAACGGTTCGCATTGGGATTAAAGGCTGTCCACGAAAAAAAGTGGTCGGTGTTATAACGACAAATTTAAAAAAAAACTAAGAAAAACAATTTCATGGGCTATTTAAATTAAAGTTTTATTAGTGTTCTTGAAAATTAATAAACCTCCTGTTTAACAAATTAACACTGGTAAAATACCCTGACTTTGCTTCGGACTTCTTCCATCAATCTCTGTACATCACTTTCGGTCATCTTTTTACATGTTGTATCCCACATTCTTTTGAACTGTTGCTCATTTGTAGCAATTTTACCACTATTTTTCAATTTTCTTTTCATTATTGCCCAATAACGCTCTACCGGCCGGAGTTCTGGGCAGTTTGGTGGATTTGCTAATTTCGGTACAAAGGAGATATTATTTTCAGTACCATTCTAAAACAGATTTGGCATAATGTGAGGACGCTAAATCAGGCCAGAATATGACAGGCTCTGTGTGGTTTCTTATAAACGGCAATAAGCGTTTTTTCAAACACTCTTTCGTGTAAATGGATTGGTTAATCGTACCCGTAGTAACAAACGATTTGCTTTTTTGACCACATGTACAGATGGCTTGCCAGACAAGGATTTTTTTGCAAATTTATCAACTTTTTTTGTTGTAAGTTTTTTATCGGCATTCCTTCTTTGATTTGCCACATAGAACTGCAAACCTGGTAATTGCTTAAAATCTGCTTTCACGTATGTTTCGTCGTCCATCAAAATACAACCAAACTTCGTCAAATATTTTGTATACAACTTTCAAGCCCGGGTTTTACATAATTTATCCTTTGTAGCATCGCGATTAGGAACTGTAGTTGCCTTGTACGATCGTAAACCTGCACGCTGCTTGATTTTTTGGACATACGATTTCGATACCTTACATTTTTTGGCGACGTCACGGACAGAGAGAGTTGGATTCTTCTTAAAATGCTCGATTACTTTTTTTGCCTTAGTTTTATCAGCAGGCCCGCGTTTTCTACCCGAACCACCTTTTCTTGAAACAGACAATCTGCACTGATAATTAGCCAATACCTTTTGCACGGTTGACTTCGGAACTTTTAATAATTTGGCTAACATTCCTTGCGATATACCGATATTTTGGTTGTAGGTGTACACGATCTTTTTTCGGATGTCCAGTTGGCAAGACGACATTTTATAAATGTTACGAATTTATAAACTCCAAATAGCCCTAAACGATAGTTTATTCTTCCCGCTATTTAACAATCAAAGTGACAGATGTCAGTTGTCTTTTATTTCTTTTTATTTTTTTATTAAACGCTGACCACTTTTTATCGTGGACAGACCTTATGATATATTGTCTCTAATATTACATAGGATGGTTACTTATATAGAGTTAGTGTGTGGCAGTGTGAGTGTCACACTAGAGTCGGAATGGAATATGAATCCTATATAAAGAAAACATCTCTAAAGCTATGTGAAAAATGGTCCAGACCGTACTCACAAATAATAAGCTGGATTAAAGTCAAAATACAAGTATCAATCATCAGAGCGGTCTCTATGAGTATTAGAGGAACGAGAAGAAGAATAGAGAGATTTGGATGCGAAGACGGCTGTGGATTACCCATCATAGAACATGTAAATTCCTCCTCTTTTTCTGATATTATTTTATATGATGTATTATTTAACGTAATAAAGTTTACTGACACTACAAAAAAAGCGGCCAAGTGCGTGTCGGACCACGCACAACGAGGGTTCCGTGCCTATTAAAAAGGTCGTATCGTAACTGAAATCTTATGGCACTTACGGCCTTTTCTTTAAGAAGGCAGTTTTTTAGAAATATCTCAAAAACCTTTAAACCGATCTTGTTCAAAACAATTTTCGCTGAGAGAATTTAATAAGCCCTTTGAGCATGATTTTTTTTTATATTTTTAAAATACACGGTTCAAAAATTAGAGGGGGGGGGGCACAATATTAGTGACTTTCGAGGAGATTAACAAAATACACCTATCCTGAAAATTTTATTCAAATACACCTTATAGTTTTCGAGTAAAATGCCTGTGACATACGGACGGACAGACAGACAGACAGACATGACGAATCTATAGGGGTCCCTTTTTTGCCATTTGGCTACGGAACCCTAAAAACAGGTGGACAAGTATCATCTTCCTCCTAGCTTTATTCCCGATTGTGCCCTCAGTGAGCCCGGGGTCAACTTTGACATCTTTGATGGTATTAAATTTTAAATTTAAAGACCCATCGTTAATGGTAATGAGCCCATAACTTCATAAATACTAATAATACAAAAGACACGTTCAGAGCAGCAATCACGTAACGTTTTAACCGCGCGTTAGGTAAACCCAACTGAATTTTTTCCATATCATTGTCATTTAGATATAACTGACGCGCGGACAATGCGTTACGTTAACGACCTGCAGATGACAAGTTCTGAAAAAAAAAAAAACATAACGTCTTTACTTTTATTAACCAAACTAAAGCTTTTATACTCGCTCTAATAAATAGTAGTTGTCGCGCAAACCCTCAATTTTAGTTCATAAAATAAAATCCTGAGTGAAAATCTTGACCCGCCGGTACTAATAGATTTTACGAACTTTGTCATAATCAATGTACAACAGTACTGCAAGACTGCAACGCTATTTAAGGCGCCGTAGGTTCAGCGAAGTTAAGCGAACAGAGTTTTTGAAACAATATAATGTGTCTGTTTATAATAATATGGTTTCAAAAAAATACGAATGATTGATGATGTGATTTGAAACATGATTAAGCAATTTTCGCTCGATAGAAAAAATCACGAACGTAGGTCTAAATTACATTTAAAATGTTCGTAACAAACTATGCACAAAAGCTAAAAATATTCAAATAGCTTCTAAAAATCAGCAATATCATGTTTGAGAGAACTCAGTGATTATTTGAGTATTTATTTAAACGGCCAAAAAATTTAAATTAAAAAAAAAGATATCCGCGCTTGCGAGCACGCACTTCCATCTTGCTCACGCTTATGCTCAGTGAGAGGGAGAGAAGACCATGAACCTACGGTGCCTTAAAAGAAAGAGATTACACATAATCATCATATTCATCATCATCATCAGCCGAAAGACATCCACTGCTAGCTGGTCATAGGGTGCCACAATGACCGGTCCTGCGCCACCCGCATCCAGCGCACTCCCGCGACCTTTACCAGGTCATCAGGCCTCCTTGTGGGCCTACCCGCGCTGCGCCTACCAGTACGTCGTCGCCACTCGAGAATCTTTTCGCCCTAACGGCCATCGGTTACACAGGATAATGCATTATAACCAACAAATGTAAATATGTATTCACTCTCAATAAGATGATCTGCAATGGAAAAATCTTGTTTTACAAACAAAATGCCTTTCTTATCAAAACAAAAACTAGATATAATGAAACATATTTTTCGTAGATCAATGTTAACTTAGGTAAAGAGGTGCGAGTAGGTTTGAAATTTATTTAGACAATAATTTGAAACCTGGGCTACGAGTCCTTATTCAATGTGGTTATAGGCAGCAAACAGGCAGGCAATATTAAAACTTATTATGATAATATTCATGAAAAAGTTGAAAAAAGTTTATTGTTCAAGGGCAACATTACAATATAAATCACGACTCTGCGTCCTGAGCTAGGAAACCCTGTGTTACAGGACGCAGTTTCGTCGTTCCAATTACTTAACCTACTTATCTATTATACAATGCTCCATCTCGACCTGAAATATTTGTATGCCTAATGGCTAAACATAGAGCACACTATTATAAATCCTTGCAAGACCTGTACACCTATGTTTACAAATAAATGTTTTTGTCTTTTGACTTTAACTGTACAAAGAGAGCAAAATAGGTACAACTTACAACTTATAAATAAAATATATGCCTAGTTTTAGATGGCTAAATTGTGTGCGCGCGTGTGTGTGCGCGTAGGTACGTATATGTGAAAAAAAAGTATGCTGGGCGTAAAATCATATATATTATAGTATAATAGAAAACAAAATATCTGCACTGCAATACTGACTAAATGGTACCTACTCGTAGTAATCACTTTATCACTGTCATTAGGAGTTCAGTCTCATGATAATCCAGTTGCATAAGCCACTCGGACAACAACCGTTTGCTTGGTGGCCTTTTTATGGGATGACATTTGCAGAATAATCTCATAACCAGAGGAGAAATGAAGGGGTGAAATCTCTGGGCAAATTTTGTACGCGTTTTAGGGGTTTTCCAGCGCTGGCGGTGTCTTGTATCTGCTTCAAAATTCTTGTCATGTACTTGTCCATAACTGTACAGTATTTTTCTCAAAAACAGTTGGCGGACAGAGAGGACGTTAGCAACTTTGTATAGCTCTTTGGTACTGAAACGTGATGGTTTGCGGTAGATAACTTTGAGAAGGGACCTTTGCGCTCTTTCCAAACGAATAAGGTGCGTCTTTGCTGCCCCTCCCCAAACCGAATTGCAATAGCCTAGTACGGATTCACAGAGTGCGGAGTAAACTATTTTCAGCAGTTCGGGATACGCGAAATTTCTTAGAGCGCGAAAGACAAACATAAGCTTTCGAACGCGACTTTTTAGCGATTCGATATGCTGCTGCCAGGTAAGGTGGGAGTCAAGCACTACACCAAGGTATTTTATAGTGTCAGAGCGTTCGATAAAGCTATCGCTGCCGTAGGCAAGTGATCCTAGCGAGCTTCCGTACTGGTGTCGAACCTTAATGCAGAATTCGTCGTGAGGTTGACCTCTGGGGTCTATAGAAAAGCATAAGTATTTGGTCTTCTGAACGTTCAATGTCAATAAATTTGTGTCAAGCCATTCGACCACTAGTTTTAAGTTAGCCTCTGCAGTACTTTGAATTTCTGGCCAGTCCTTGCCGCGAACCAGAATAGCTGTGTCGTCAGCAAACGATATAATCGTGGCGTTTGCCAGATTAAGATTACAGAGTCCGTTGATATACGTTAGGAACAGGGTTGGCCCTAATACACTCCCCTGGGGGACTCTGAAATCTACAGTAGCAAAGTCACTGGTGTGGTTTTCCACCCGTACGCATTGCCTACGATCACGTAAGTACGACTCAAACCATTCTAGTGCAAGTCCCCTGATGCCAAGGCCTTCGAACTTAGCCAATAAGATCGGAATTGAAACTGTGTCAAAAGCCTTGGCAAGGTCTAGAAATATTCCTACACATCTTTCATTACTATCAAGACAATCTACTATTTTCCCAACAAGTAAGTCTACGGCTTGTTCGGTGGATCTATTTTGCCTGAATCCAAATTGGTTAGGTGACAGACTGTTATGTTTTTCCAGATAGGACAGCAACTGTACATTGATAATCTTTTCGACTAGTTTACCAATTACGCTAAGCAGGGAGATCGGCCTATAGTTGGTGACTTCCGTTCTACTACCTGCCTTGTAGATTGGTGTTACTGAGGCTACTTTGAGGATATTAGGGAATGTCGCAGATGCTATGCTTAAATTGCATAAGTAGGTGATTGGCTCGATAACGCTAGCCATTGTCATTTTTAATAAATCTGGTGAAATGCCGTCTAGCCCAGGGGAACTACCAGCTTTAAGTTGCTTGATAAAGAAGGCTACCTCATGAGTGTCCGTTGGTCGAAGGAAAAAAGACGAAGCTGGGGAATTTTCACCTTTATAAATTTTGGCCAAGTCCGCCTCGCTTGCTCCCATTCTATTAAGTGTCACTTCCGCTAAATTCCTACCGACAGAACTAAAGAAGGAGTTAACTTTATTTAACGATGCTGTAGGGTCAGTGTCAAGATGGAGCAGTTCAGAATCCTGGATGCGGGTGTTCGCAATATTGCATGCCGATTTTACCGTCTTCCACGTCTTCTTCGCATCGAGACGTGCTTCTAGCAGCTCTCGCTGATGGTATTTAGCTTTGACTTCTTTTAAGAGATCAGCGGTAGTGTTCCTATACCTTTTGTATTCAGTTAACATAACCTCATCGTTAGGGTTTTTATTTGCCTGTTGATGCAACATACTTCTCTTACGTATGCATTTAAGAAGCCCGGGAGTAATCCATTGTTTAATTGTAAGTTTTGAATTACTGACTGGGACGCGTTTCTTGTGTTTTTTAAGTATATTTGTGAGTGAGTTACAGAAAAAGTTACATGCCTCATTAATATCATTTATCTGGTAAAGAAGTGACCAGTCTGTGTTTTTAATTTCTGAATCTATAGCATTAAAATCAAATTTAGTTGCATATTTACGTTTTTCGTTTGGTACAGAATAGTCCAAGAGTGTCATAATAAGGGCATGATTAGAGATATCCTCGTTACAGGTGATGACTGCCACTTTAAACTTGGATCTTATCATAACATGATCTAAGCAATTATTACCGCGAGTGGGCAAGAAATTGCCAGTGTAAAAGCCGTGCTCGGAGCAAACATTTAGGTAGTCGTCGGCGCCGTTGCTGCACGCGTTAGGCGCGATATTTATGTTAATATCGCCTGTCACGATAGCATGCCTACAGCCTACGATATGAGATAAGAATGTAGTAAAGGAATCTAAAAAGGTGGCGGAGTTATAATAACTTGGCGATCTGTATATACCTATTATGTCAATTGCGTTATTTATTGTCAGAAATAGAGCATTAGCGTCTTTTATGCTAGTTTTACGAACCTTTACGCTCAATTGTTCTCTCACAAAAATTATAACTCCATCATTTTGCAGATAGTGATCTTCTGACGCAAAGCTGTTATACCCTTGGAGGACGGGTAATTGGGGGCATACTTGCAGCCAACACTCCGTCAGCACTATTGCATCAGGCATGATATTTGCTCGTTCAAGTACACACTTAAAATAGTCAAAATTACATTGGTGGCTACGTATGTTTTGTGTAATTATCATAAAAGGCTTTTTAAATGTGTTTTTAATAACGAGGCATTCTTCTAAACAGGAAACCTGCCTGTTGTCGCACAGATGAGTCGCATCAATATCGTCAGCCACAGTATTCAAGGTGCCAGTGGAAAAGTATTAGTCCAATCTTTGCTCTTGTATTTAAGATAATAACTGTATATACTAGGGAAAAGAAGTTTTGTTGACAGTTTGCAATAAAAATGAAGAATAATGTCAGCACTAAAATGATGATCCAGGCACCACCTTATAATAACCATTCTTAATATAGCCATAAAAGTACCAAATTTAATGCATTTTTGGGAGGTATGTAAGTAAATACACTTAAAAACATTTGATAATTTAATAATAAGTAAAAGTCCGTAAATTATAAAATAGTATATAATAGTATTGTTAGTAAGACATAACTTCATATTTTTTGGGTGAATAACATGCAAAATTTCGAGGTTTTGTGAATGGTGTATGTGTTGTGTGTAATTGTTTAAAAGTACATGCAAAAAAAAACAAAGGATACGAATCATGGCCAAACAGAGAGTAACTAAATGATTACATTTATAACAATAACATAAAACTTGTTTGTGTGGCTGCCGCTGTCGCGCGCACGCGTTATCAGTAACTAGTATTATAGTCTTATTTGTTGTCATCATGGCGTATGCCTTAATTCGATATTTACAATTCAAGCTTAGTTTAATACGTGAAACACTAATTCCAATTAACAACATGAACGTATCCATAACAATAGTATGAGCGAAAATGAATATTTAAATGACTAAATCACATGCATTCTTATGCGGTTATTGCTATTGAATAGTTACTTAATATTACTTAACACTTCCATGTCCTTTACCCACTCGTGTTGCATTCCCTCCGATTTGCGTAGGTATACTCGGCCGTGCTTGACCCAAACAAATTTGTAGTTTATTTCCCTGGCCCTGAGTCTTGCCGCTGTATGCAGGGCCCTGGTCTCCTTGGATAGGTGCTCCGCGACGTATATGTTAGGTTTGTTTTCGTCTGCTATGCCGAGGTGGCATGAGTTTAGCTTGGCATCGGCATGCTCTTTATTGTAATTACGGCTAGCTGCTAGGAAGCCGTCTGTGATGCGGGGGGATGAAAATTTGACTAGTATGGATCGAGGTCTCGGGTTGTTAGGGTTCAATTTAGCTATGCGACTGCATTGGATTATTTCTTGGTCTTGGACTGGGTGCTCGATGACCTTTCCGAGTTGTTGCACGAGGAGTGGCAGGTTCTCTCTGGCATGCTCGGGGACGCACTGTACTTCTATGTTGCTGGCGCGGGAAAGCTGCTCCATCTGGTTAAGACGTGTGCAAAGTTGAGATACCGTGGATTTCAGCTGTGTGTTTTCTTCGGCTAGGACCTGGATCTGTGGCTTAACACACACAATCTCTCGTTTGAAGTCCTCGTACTGTTCGCTGATAAACGTCATGGAAGTCTCGAGGTCACATATTTTCTGTTTTATTCCTCTTAGTTCGGTCGTTATGCTTTGCTGAATAACCTGTTTAACAGTTTCCTTTATAGCACTACGAATCTCATGCCGGACTATTTCGGATATGTCCTCGC
Organism: Epinotia ramella; assembly: GCA_947578815.1. Taxonomy (NCBI): domain Eukaryota; kingdom Metazoa; phylum Arthropoda; class Insecta; order Lepidoptera; family Tortricidae; genus Epinotia; species Epinotia ramella. Next base: position 5,198,274 of record OX388221.1, read on the forward strand.
GAGTCAAGGGCAGGGGTTTTCGCACAGTTACGTTATCCGCAGGCCCGCAATCCTTCCGTACGGGAGTGTTGTCACCTTTTGGTCGTTTATAACATTTGGGGCATGCCCATGCAGATTTTTGAGCTGTGCTCATATCCTTTATGCTTGTGCCTGCGCATAGTTCATGGTAGTTGCCTTCGCAGTTGGAGCATTTAAGCATTGCCACCGTCGACTTCAGCTCCTTCAAACAAGCTGCACAGTTGGTGGTCATCTTAGAAGCGTATATTTTTCACCTTTGAACGGTCCTGATACGCGAATGCAAGAAAATAATTAACAATAAATCACTTGAATTTCGAATTTCCGAAGTGGGTAATAATCTGTCTGATTTCACAACCAGTCGCGCGAGACACCGGTAGCCCGCACTTGTGCCGCAAGCGAGGGGTCTAGTTACTAGTCGCGCGAACCGTTGCGTCCAACGGATCTAGACACTGGAGTAACGCACAAACGCCGTAAGGCGGAGGTCTTGGTACACTGGTTGCACACGGTAACACTGCGCGGACGCGTCTAATCTCAATGGCGGTGAACCCCGAACTCCTCATGTAACAACTGTTCCATTTCCGGGTTAACTCATAAGGGAATGGAAAAGATGGTAGGTTTCAGTGTAGGGACAGCAATCAACAAAATGTTCGCAAACCTAGCCCAGGGCAAAATCGTTATCATCATATCGTTATCATATCGTTTAAAATTTGATCGTGGTAACTTCCACGTTAATTAACACGAAACAAAAATAAATAAATTGATTCATTAAGAAGTAAAATAGATTACTGTTAAAAATGCGCTGTGATTACCGTGAGCGACGATTTTAATGAAGGAAAAACTTTTCAGGCGATCCTAATGATGCCCATCGAACCGCTATTTTCAAAAACATCGGAAATATTACCAGTTTGCTCCAACTTTCATTCTATTCATTCAAGTATTTCATAATGACGTAAATATATTTCAATTTAAAGTATATTTCGTCATTAAAATAACGCGAACCATAAATAAATAACGCAAGTATTCGTTAACCCAAACGGTATAGCAACTAAATTTCATCGCTCGAATGGCATTCTAAAAAAATTGGTATGTGTTTTTTACGCAGTCCGCTTATTAAAATATCCATTAAGATTATCCATCTAGAAAATACTGAAATTAAATCTATAGACATTTCATTCGTTTCATATATACATATCATGTATTTTTTGTTTATTACATATAGGTAATTTTACCGTTTTGTGCATAGGCTGTCAAGTTTCTAAGATACAAGTAACACATTTTTAAATAGACATGCGGTTTCTGAGCTTGACAAAAGTAGGTGAAAGAATATAAATGAACAATAATATCTGTAACGTGACCCTTTTAAATAAAATAAATAATTTAATAACTTTTTTTAACTTTTAATTTTAATTGTATGGTATTTTATTTTTGTAAATTTTTAAATGGATTTTTACCTAAGTAAACAACAATTTTATTTATTTTATTTTTATTTATTTATTTAATATTTAATCAATCTTTAACGTTGCTATGGCAGCGTCAATACTAATCATAAACTCCGTGATGAGTTTGAGATACTTTTATTAGCCTCTGTTTGACTTGACTGTTTCAAGCCTGAATCGGATTGTATTTGTCTCTCCCAATCGTAGGCTTGGCACGCGAAAAGGGTGCGTAATGATGCCTATAATTTTGTTTTGATATGTCGCAATAACGGTTTTTGATATAATTATTGAATCATGTAACAAGACTTAATTATATTTACTTATGATATAATTATTATTTTATATAATGATCATTTGATGTAATAACATTTAATATAACATACTTTAATTCTAATACATATTTCCTAAAATGAACATATTATGATATAATGTTAATTTCTTCTAATGTACAGTTAGCATAATATATTTTGGTAGACTCTTAGGCAGGTCGGTGTAGGTACGACGACGAGCGAAGTGAGGAGTGTTAGGCTGAACCGGGAACCTACAGGGGATAAGTGATAAAACATCCGCCAAGGTATGCGAGTGCGAGAGTGACAGTATGCGAGTGCGAGAGTGACTGATGGCTCATCCACAACACAACGATAAGTGATAAAACATCCGTCAAAGTATGCGAGTGCGAGAGTGACTGATGTGTAACCGATCATTTTTTTACTACCTAATACTCATACTATACAGGATGGCTCATTCAGAGCGGTCAGTATGGGAAAGTCTGAAACTATAAGATATACGAAGATCTGTTCTTAGGAACCATGTCATCGATTTTAGTAACAAGAAAAACTGCATTCATACATTTAAAAAAAACTTGTACTCAGCTCGTCCGCCATGCCATGCCTTTTATTCATTTTAAGTGCGTAATATTTTCTGATGAAACGCAATTTTCCAACAACGGAATGTACAATCGTAAAAATCATCACTATTGGAGTCGAGAAAATCCCTTCAGAATGCATGAAGGACGCCGTCAAGTTAGATTCTCATTTAACTGCTGGGTCGGCCTACTTTATAATAAGGTACTCATGTTTAAAATTTATGATGGACATTTGGATAGATTCAAGTACCTTGCAATCTTAAAAGATCTTTTAGAGGCCCTAGGACAAATGTCAGCAGAAGTAAGAGAACAACTTTATTTTCAACAGGATGGAGCACCGGCTCACAATAGTCGCATAGCTAGAGACTTTTTTAACTGAGCACTTTTCCCAGAAATGGATTGGTACGAACGGCCCTATCAAATGGCCCGCGAGGTCGCCCGATTTAACGCCTCTAGACTATTTCTTGTGGGGTTATGTTAAGGATGAAGTGTACAAAACAAGCTATGACACCGTTGAAGACCTAAAAGCAGCCATAGAGTCAATTTTAACGCAAATTCACCACATAAAGATACAAAATGCAATAGTAAGATCGTTACCTAAACGTGTTGAATATTGTATTGAGAAAAACGGTGGTCACTTCGAACACCTACTAAAATAAATTAAAGTATGTGAAAACAATGCCTTTTATTCATTTTAGACATCATGTTCCATAGAAACATTTACTGCTTAAGACCTACACAATCGATATCTAAATAGAAATTGTGTAAGTTTTTTTTTTTCAAAACGACCGGGTTCGATTCCCGAGCTGAGTACAAGTTTTTTTTAAATGTATGAATGCAGTTTTTCTTGTTACTAAAATCGATGACATGGTTCCTAAGAACAGATCTTCGTATATCTTATAGTTTCAGACTTTCCCATACTGACCGCTCTGAATGAGCCACCCTGTATATAAGTACAATTTGCGATGCGAAATGTTTGCTAGACTTTCTTTAATTGTTTGGCATTACCAAGCTGTTGTAATAAAAACAATATATTATACTAGGTACTTCATTGTTATGTAACATGAGAATTATACCATACAATACAATACAAATATTCTTTATTGCTCACCAGACATAGTAAAAATAAAATAGAAAAATAGAGGTAAATTAAACAAAAGCAATGATAGACAACATGCGGGCTTATTGCTAAAAAAGCGATCTCTTCCAGACAACCTTTGGGTGGTGGAGACGATGCAAGAAAATATATGATTTGAGTAGATGAAAACAGAAAAACAGAATATAAGATCAACTCAACTATAATAAAGACTAATACACTTAAATAAATACATATATATATATGTATAAACCTACATACACATACAATAACTAAATGTCATAGAAACAGTATCACTTACAGCTGAAAACAACAGCACACACCAAGTAGGAATGACTAGTTACGGGAGAGAAAAATAGAAATCCTTAAGTCTAGTTTTAAAAATGGGAAGAGACTTAGCACGTTTAATCTCAATAGGCAAAGACTTCCACAATCGAACAGCTCGGAAAGTAAAATACTTGATGTAAAATTTTGAGTTTGATGGGGGAACACTCAGAAGCAACTTTTGAGCAGATCTAGCAGAAGAAAGAAATTTAAAGCGTTCCTTGAGGTAGCGAGGAGTTGCAGGGTTAAAAATAATTCCATACAGGTGGGCGAGAATGTGAGAGTTACGTCTGGATCGGATAGGAAGCCACCATATTATGGTTATAGCAAATAAGTTTTATACCAGACGATAGTTATACAAAATAAACATATACTTTTTGAATTGATTCCAAACGTTTATTATAAACAATGAGTGATTATGTACTCTGAAATTATATCAAACGTTATTATATTGAATGAAATTATATCACAATTTATTTTTATACCCATTTTTACATTCGATAATTTACAAAACGATTAATACAAAACTGATAACAATATCGTAAAAACGTTAAGTGAAATAGCCCGGTTCCATATTAATTGACATGTCAAGTGATATGCGTGAAATGTTTGTGTCTTGGTAGCCAAAGGACATAGAACTTTGTCTTTGGTAACAATGATACCAGTATTATAATAGCGATGTCATGAACGAGATTAGAGGGGTAATCACGTAACGTTTCCAACGCGCGTTAGGCCAGTCATTATCATCATCGTATCAGGCGAAAGACGTCCACTGCTGGACAAAAGCCTCCCCTAAAGAGTGCACAAAGTGACCGGTTCTGCGCCACCCGCATCCAGCGGACTCCCGCAACGTTTACTAGGTCATCAGTCCACCTTGTGGGGGGCCTACCCACGCCGTGCCTTTCGGTACGTGGTCGCCACTCGAGAACCTTTCCGCCCCAACAGCCATCGGTTCTAAGTGCTATGTGCCCCGCCCACTGCCGCTTAAGTTTAGCGATTCGGAGGGCTATATCGGTTACCTTGGTTCTGCTGCGGATAGCCTCATTTCTGATGCGATCACGCAGAAAAACTCCCAACATGGCCCTCTCCATTGCCCTTTGGGTGACTTTGAGCCTTCTTATGAGGCCCTTAGTAAGCGACCACGTTTCAGTGTCATATGTCATCACTGGCAACACACACAGTTTATAGTTAGGACAGTCAAACTATCATTTTTCCATATAAAAATTGACATTTAGCTACCTAACGTACGTACAATGCGTTCCTTGATCGACCTGGTCAGTTGGAAATATTTACCACATGTTCGCAAAATTAACTAGTTAGCGAAAATTGAGAGGGAAATTATTTTTTTGTCCGGGCAAACGTCACATTTGCCGACCATCTTTCACAAATCGACCTAGTCCCAAACTAAACATTTCTTGTACTATGGGTAACTAGGTGACGATAAACATACTTATTTAGATTAAATAAATACCTAAATACATAGAAGACATCCATGACTTAGGCACATATATTCGTGCTCATCACACAAAAAAAAATGTTTTTATTTTTATTTAATGCCCTTACAGGGACTCAACCCAGGACCTCCAGGTTCGCAGGCAGCGTCACTTAGGCTAAACCGGTTGGATTAATAAAAAATAAATAAATATTAGGGGACAATCTTACACAAATCGACCTAGTCCCATAGTAAGCTCAATAAGGCTTGTGTTATGGGTACTAGACGAAGATATATATAATAGATACAAATACTTAAATACATAGAAAACATCCATGACTCAGAAAAAAATATTCATGCTCATCACACAAATATTTGCAAAAAGTTTCACCTTTGCAGAAATTAGGTTTCCAATCTTAAATATGAAATCTTTGTTCCTTTATTGCAACAAGCTTTTTACAAAATTGGTAACCTAACCTTAAAGAGCACCATTAAAGGCTGATCCAAAAGCCAGACTTTCAGATTGCCTCCATTCCCGCTGGCAACGGTGCAGAATAATCTCTATCCATTGAGAAAAGGGTAAGGTAACGCCACATATAAAGCGTCGTATAATATACTAGCGACCCGCCCCGGCTTCGCACTTTATTTACTTTAACCTTCCTCTTGAATCAATCTATCTATTCAAAAATACCGCTTCAAAATCCGTTGCGTAGTTTTAAAGATCTAAGCATACATTATCCAGTTGTGATTTTTAATAAGTTGTTAGGACCACTACCGTACCGTATATCCAAGTTTGCAGCTTCGAAACACTTGTGCTAACTTTGCAGCACTCGAAAAACCACGAAATTTTCGCACTTTTTTGGGTCGTCAATGCTATACTTTGCGGTTTTTTGCGATTTTTCTGGTCAAATATTACTGGCCTAACACAATCATTTTCGTTTGGGTAAATAATTTAAGAGAGATCTCAGAGGAATTGCGGCGGGTTGTGAAGCTTGCTACCAACCGCAATTATTACTACGACCACTCTGTCAAGAGTGAAAACGACGAAGAAGAAGCAATAATGTTACATTGAACTTGTTATGCCAAGCAATTGAATATACAAAACGTATCCTCGTCGTCCTTTATACTAAAAGGCTGGTTTGATCAAATTAGCCGCGCCGCCCGAGGTTGTGGCATGTCATAAGAGTGCACGTTTTTTTGCTCCACCCGTGCACCCACGCGCCATTTGCCTGAAACAACGTGCTAAACTGCGAGCTGGCGTGGATTAGTGGCATGCCTCATGCAGCTGTGTACAAGTATTTTCACCGCCATTGCTTACACTTTAGAATCCTTTCAACGGTAACTACAGTGACTAAGTTCTTCCATGAATATACTAATTTAATTCTAGCAATTATAAGTACGAGCATACACGTGAAGGCCGATGTTTGTTACCGTAAACCGGGGTTACATACTTTAGGAAAAAACTTTGATCGTTTAGTATAAAAGCAGAACAATTTGAAATGAATAAGATGTAATCGAGTAAACAGCAAGATAGAATACTAAACATATTCACTCCCACAGTTCACCCACAAGTTAAAAACCAGCCAGGAGCGTGTCGGGCCACGCTCAGTGTAGGGTTCCGTAGTTTTTCGTCCAGAAATTATTTTGTAATTTTTTTCAAAAACTATTCAACCTATCAAGTTCAAAATAATTATCCTAGAAAGTTTTTATACAGTTCTACTTTTAATTTTTTTTTCATATTTTTAAAACTTATGGTTCAAAAGAGGGGGGGGGGAACATTTTTTTTTACTTCTGGAGCGATTATCTCCGAGACATAACATTATCAAAAAATGATTTTAGCAAACCCCTATTCATTTTTAAATACCTATCTAACAATATATCACACGTTAGGGTTGACATGAAAAAAAAGACACTCCCCACGTTACGTACCTATAGGGGAGGTACCCTAATAAAATAAAATAAATCACTTTTTATTTTACCACTTTGTCGGCGTGATTGATAATATTATATTAGTACCAAATTTCTGCTTTCTAGTGCTAACGGTTACTGAGATTATCCGCGGACGGACGGACAGACAAAGCGAACTATAGGTAAGGGTTCCTAGTCGACTAAGGAACCCTAAAAACGATGATTTCGGAGAAAAACCTATTTGATCACAGTCGCCGCCCGAATCAAAGTTAGCCCAATCCAAGGTACTCTTAAACGCAAAAACTTCTAATCGAAGTTTTATGAAAGTAATGACAACATTGGTAAATATTAGAAACTTTGTAGAAATACAAGAAAACTTATTTCAGCGATTTTTAAATTCAACCCTTGAAGGGGTTAAATGTGGGTGGAACTCCTAAGTCCTGTCCCATTACTTTAAACTCATTAAAGTTTTAATAATACATCCATGCAAGAGTGGCGGCATTAGGTATTAGTATCTTGCTAAAAAAAGGCCTGTTATAAACCGCTCCGACCTAAAACACGGACTTACAACAAAGGAGTCGGCCTATAATCGAGTTTCAATTGCCGCAATCACGCCAACAAATACATTCGGTCACATTCCGTGTCGCGCTTTCCATCGAGTTTCACTATTCGTTCCATTAACAACATTATCTATAAATAAATAAATAAATAAATATTAGGGGACAATCTTACACAAATCCTCCTAGTCTCATAGTAAACTCACGAATACTTGTGTTATGGGTACTAGACGACGATATATATAATAGATATAAATACTTAAATACATAGAAAACTTCCATGACTCGGAAACTAATATTCATGCTCATCACACAAATATTTGCCCTTACCGGGATTCGAACCTAGGACCTTCAGCTTCGTAGGCAGCGTCACTACCTACTAGACTAACCGGTCGTCTATCTATATCTATATCTTCGCTAAATTATAAAGAGGAAAAGTTTGTGAGTTTGTAAGTTTGTATAGGGCACCTCATACGACATGACAAGTTCATACTCAATATAATTGAAGGAAAGAGAGAGGGGAAGCGAGGAAGAGGAAGACCGAGAATAAACTACATAGAGCAGCACAAAAAAAGAGTTGATGTTAGGTCGTATCGAGATGTCAAAGAGGTTGCCTGGGATCGGAGTAGATGGAGGGCATACTTTGAGCTACACCGACAAGAGCTTAGCTCTTAAATAAGCAGAAGAAAATTTTCTTACTTGTTAGTGTACTGTCAGTTTTTTTGCGTACGAGTTTAGTACATAAGTACATACAGAATTCGTACCGCCCCGTTTACGCGCACCCTGCCGCGCCAATCGGGAAACAATCATTTCATATGTAGGGCATGTAGGCGCGCAAATAAATACGTATTTATTGGCTTCATATGAGGACGTTATTGTGTCAGATTCAATTTGCCAAACCTTTTTAGGGTTCCGTAGTCAACAAGGAACCCTTATAGTTTAGCTCAGTGACCCTTACTACTAAAAATCTATAATTCGGCATGGGTATATAAATCAATCACACCAACAAAATTATAGAATAAAATGTGGGTCTAAAATTCCAAAGTCTTATGGGTTTTTACAAACCATTTTTCAGCTCAGTGTTTGCTTGATTATGGGGCTTAGAGCCCTATTTTTTGTTCGAATCAAATGTCCGGCACCCTGCCGGCTAAATGGCTACTACTGCTGGCTGGAATGTATTACAATATACCGTAAAATGGGGTGAGTAGGGGCAAAACTGACATTCAAACCTCGATAACATTTTAGTTTTGCATATGCAAACTGAATGGTGTATATATATATATTTTTTTTTTTAATATCCAAAATACTTAAAAAACTATTTACATTTGCATTCGAATAGCGAGCGAAAACCGCGCACGGTTTATCTGTCACTATAATCGCTCGTTTTACAGTTGTTGATAAAATTAAATAAGAAAAAAGGGTAGATTCACTAGTTATTACATAATTTGTGCACCGCTTGTGCGCGCATCGGTAGTTGACAAGTACATATAAGTGTAAGTATATAATAAGTGTTCTGGACGTTTGTATTTTAGTTTTTATTTTATTTTGGGTACTTCCATTTCATAACTTCGACGATAAACAGGAAATCCCACTTAACCCCGTAGTCCCTCGTAATTGGGGTGAGATGGGATTTTATACAAAGGTAATTTTAGAAGATTGTTAGATCGATTTTTTTGAAGTGAAAACTTCTTTTCTCTAAGACAGATTTTTGTGACGTCAGATGTGAAGGAGGTCACAAACTTTTATATTTTGCTGCTAGCCGATTCGACTTCATTCAAAGCTGAACCCTTTACTTTGTGACCTCCTTCACATCTGACGTCACAAAAATCTGTCGTCGTTTTGTTTTATCAAACTTTTATCTTTTGCTGTTAGCCGATTCGACTTCATTTAAAACTGAACGCTATTCGTAATAATATAAAGCCGTTAAACACTTTTTGCAATTGCATATTCTGCAAATAAATTTGTAATTTTGTTGCCCTTCACCGTTTTGCTATTGAGCAAATTCGAATAGTTCGAATTTGGACGTTATTCCTAAATAGATAAAGCTTTGAAAAATATTTGGCAATGGCAAAAACAAATTGGTATTTCGTTCGCCGCCGGCGGCGGGCGAGCCGGCCCGTCGCACCCAACGCGCCCGCGGCCCGTCCGCCTAAATAATTGATAATTGTTTATAAATTTGCGCCAAATTCATTTTTAGGGTGACACCGTAAGATGTCACGTGACCTAATCGAAAAACTGTAACAACGTTTTTGAGTTTTCACTTCTGCCGGCAGTCCCGGAGTGCAACCCGGTTTTTTTTTATTATGAGTAGCTAGCTATAGCTCCATTTTAAATTGGAATACATTATTTCTGTAACAGTAGCCTTAAAATCCCACCTCACCCTCCTTTCATCATTTCTCTCCCCATTCATAACCCAACTCTCCCCGCGAACCCTACTCACCCCATTTTACGGTACTGAATTTAAAAGGAAAACTACTAGGGCTAAGTAGGCATAGCTGGTTACCGAGTAATAGTTGACCATGTTAAAATTGTACTTGGACAGGCCAACTTTCGTACAAATTCGGGCGACGCAACCGCACCATTTAGTTGGCGCGCGCGTGTCGATGTATCAAAGACATACAGGCAAACTCGGAACGCTACACTGCGCGTGGCAACAAACGCACTTAGCCGGTTTTTTCAAGCGGTTGTGACGTTTTTATAAGAATGATTTTTTCAAGTAGGTAGAATTTTGGATGACAGCTGAGCAGAAGTTTTAATTTGTTATTGTTCGTATGGACTGACTTATATTTTGAAATTATTTCTTATTAAATTGAATGCTCTGAGAATGATGGCAGGTAAACAAGACAGGTCTATTCATTTAATGTTGATCATTTTGTTTCCCAATCCACGGCCATTAAAATGTAACTTTGTCATTTAATAATGGCGTCTGAACCATTGGAGCGAATAGATTAACTAAATTACTATTTTGTTGGCAGTTACGGAGACATTCAACTGTTAACACTTTCAGTGCCAGGAATCCACTAAGTGGACGACTTGGTCATAGTTTTTTATATACAAAATATTGCAAATTTTGACGCACAACTTACATAATTTTCAAGCTATGTGTTCCCGGGTGCCAGGGATATGCAATTAGTTGTAGGTACGTTATAATAAGGTACCTCTCCAAATTTTTAACTCCTACTTATTCTACTAGTAATAAAACTTCAGTTTATTTTATGGATGGATTTGAGCTGGTGTTTGATTTGCAACTAATGTAATTGTCATGGCTTTTGTATCTGAAGTAAATTTAATGAAATTAAAACAAAAATACGTCTAAGTTGTAAATTAAATTTAAGTAAAGTACATAACTACTTAGAACTTCTAGCGTATCGAGCATTTGTGTGTATTGTACATTCTCATGGTTTTCTTATTTTTGTTAACTTTTATCGTTACCTAAGTAATTCAATGGATGACTGTTATAGGCCTTATTTTATGTAAGCGTTAATATGTTTTAGTTATATTTACGGCTGTTGTTATCCTGAATACCAATAAAATAAATAAATAAAATTATATACCTACTTACAAACAGGTTAAGTTAATATAAAGCTTGTACAATAAGATACAGGTAAAAAAACAGACAAAATAGGTTAAACCGGTACAAAGACGAACTTGTCCCTGTAAGGGATATCTTCCAGTTAACCTCTGAGCAATTGAGTGGGTCATTTATCACAGTGCAATACCCAGTGGCAATATAATAGTAGATTATACACTAAGGGGATAAAGCACTGTTTTATGTCACGGGAGCGAATTGAATCCCGAACGTAACGAAGGACTCATAATTTAACTCCTGAGCGTAGCGAGGGAGTTATAAGTTAATTCCTGAGCGAAGCGAGGGAATTAAGACTGAGTCCTGAGTGCAGTGAGGGGTTCAACCGCCCAAGACTAAAACAGTCTTATCCCCGAGGTGTATACTCTACTTTTCACACCTTATGCGAGACAAAAAAACAGGCTCAGTAGATAAATATTCAAAATAGACCAGAAGCACTGATTCAGACACAGACTTGACGCCTTTTACAGCTTTCCATTTGTCAAAATCGTTGTAGGCTTTTAGGTATTTTTCCTTTGACTTCTCTGGCAGCAGATTGTTGACAATGCCTATGGCATCTAATTTGATAAACTCAGGAGTCAAAACACTTTCATCACTCGACATTTTCAATATTATTTTTGAAATTAAATCTTCTATAGGCACCTACAAGAACTCGATTTGTTCGTCACGCGTGAACAAACGATGGTTCCAAATTCGAAAGCACAAGCCGTGGTCCTAGATTCGAAATTCGAATTTCGAACACCGCGCTCCTCCGGACCGGGGTTCACACGGAGGCAAACTTCATTTATTTTGTCAAATCAAGTAGGCCATGGCCTAGGACAAATTGTGTTTAGCAAAATTAAACTTTATGCATATAGTAATAAGAATTATGAAAAGTGAAATCATATTATTAACCAGCGGGTTATAATGAAATTCAGTACAACATTATAACCCGGCTAATACCAAGGGATTTAATGTCTTGCTTTCGGTAGGGTTTACATGACCTATAATTCGGCATTGTCGAGCATGTGGTTTGAAAAAGCAATTGTATCTCTATGTATCCGTGATTTAAGTCAGCCAACGACACTAAACGCCTAGTTTCGGGCCAGTATTATTCTAACGCGGCCACTCTGCGGTCGGAATAAAGCGGTGCAAACGCGGTGCGGTTTGCGGTCCGCTTAGCCATTTAGGATTCCATTTTGCTGTCGGCTGCAAAAACACTGTTAAGTGCACATCAGTGGATGAGTTTCATTAAATTTTAGATACTTTGTGTCTGCAGCTACGCCTTAGCATTGCATTAGGTACCGTAAAATGGGGTGAGTAGGGATCGCGAGGAGAGTTGGGTTATGAATGGGGAGAGAAGGGATGAAAGGGGGGTGAGATGGGATTTTAAGGCTACTGCTACCAACATAATGTATTCCAATTTAAAATGGAGCTATAGTAATATTCATAATAAAAAAAATCGATCCTACAATCTTCCAAAATCACCTTTGTACGAAAACCCATCTCACCCCAACTACGAGGGACTACGGGGTAAGGTGGGATTTCGTGTTTATCGTTAAAGTTATGAAATGGAACTACCCAAAATCATGAAAAAAAAAAAACAAAATACAAACGTCCGGAACACTTATTATATACAACATTCAGTTTGCATATGTAAAAATTAAATGTTATTGAGGTTTGAATGTCAGTTTTGTCCCTACTCACCCCGTTTTACGGTAATCCAATAGAAAAAAGTAGGTACACAAAAACCACTAACATAGTTCCTTAATAGTTCGGAGACCGACCTCTGCTCGGATCTGAGATTGTAGCTTTGTACATATAAATGTAATGGGTAATCTCTGGAACCACTAGACCGATTTAAAAAAAAAACACTTATGTATATCTTGGACTTTCTGAGTGGACATATGGTGGACATAGGCAATTATGTTATCTCGTGGTTTTGGCTGTTTTCTTTGCATTACGCGGGCAAAGATGCGCGGGCAACTAGTAATATTAATAAAAGACTTTTCAATTCTCATGCTCGAAAAGTGTGTCATATTAGGCTTAGATAGCGGGGCTAAAGTAGTACATTTAGCCCCTAGGGAAAATATGTAAACATATTTATGATTTCAACACATTTTAATTTGACCTTTCAAAACACTTCGACGTATTAATCCACCAATCGCAACTGTTTAAAAGACCATTTGTATTTGCTGTCAACCAATCAGGAAACCGAATAAATTTCAAATATTAGGCGTTCTTTATTCCCGAATCCACAATCATTAAAAAAATAAACGCCTTTGGCCGTCTATAGCCTCGTCCAAACGTTCAAGCGGGGTGGCCTGCAAACATGACATAAGCTATTAGATTGAGCGGGATAGACTGCTGTCTATCTCGCTTTATCTTATGCAGCGTATGCTGTCCGCCGCGCTCGGCCGTTTGAACCCGGCTGTATACGGTATGTAGCGTTTATTCGTGGTGTCAATATTTTGTTTCTGTGTCAAACAGTTTATTTAAAAAATCATGCCGCCAAATTGAACAATCTTTTCGCTTTGGAATTTATTATTGATTGTGGATGGATAATCTTTGTTTTCACTATTTTCTAGCAGTCTAAGTGAAAAGTAGAGTGTATAACTCTGGTCTAAAAGCCATATTACTACTCGAACAATTTTCCGTCACTTCGCTCGGGAAAATAACCATCTACTATGACTATCGCTTGTTTAATAGGAAAGCATTTGAAGTTGACGACTTGCTTAATACAACGCCGGTGGCCAACTTGATTACGACCCGCCTGATGCAAGCTGTTATTGTGGTTTTACGAACGTCTGCAACTGCAGACAAGTCATGCACGTCGCCGCTCTTTTATTGACTAAAAGATTCGTTGTGTCAACAGTCAGAGCCATTTGTTATATATAGGTCCCTCACTCCCAAGACAACGCATCCTCGGTGCCTATGGCGAGCTTATTAAACACCAGAAACACGCCTGCAGAGCAAGTAGAAGTGTATTTTGAGACAAATCATAATCCCAAAAATCTGGAGGTCAATCTGAGACATAAAATTCGCAGTCCTACTTGGTTTCGAGAGGGCAGTGGAATGTCATCTTGCTTGCTTGCTCGCCAGAGGTCCTGGGGATGATTAAGGTCGCCAGAGGTCCTGGGGATAATTAAGGTTGCCAGAGGTCCTGGGGATGATTAAGGTCGCCAGAGGTCCTGGGGATGATTAAGGTTGCCAGAGGTCCTGGGGATGATTAAGGGTCGCCAGAAGTCCTGGGGATGCACTATGTTGAGAGTAAGGGATCTGCATTTGTAACGAACTGTCAACTTAAACGATCAAACTAGCTCCTTTAGCCGGTCGAACGATTGGAGCCAAGATAATATATATATCAACTAGCTTCTGCCCGCGACTCTTTCCACGTGGAACTAAGTTTATATCGTAGCGCCATACAAACTCCTTTCCACTATTTCACTCTTTAGGGGATGATTTCCGGGATAAAATCTATCCTATGTTTTCCCCGGGGCTCAACTCTCAACTCAAGCTCAACCACCATACCAAATTTCATCTCAATCGGTTCACCGTTTTAAGCTTGAAGCGGTAACAGACAGACAGACAAACTTTCGCATTTATAAGATTAGATGGATGGTAGTATGGATACGACGTGAAAAGATGGATACTAATTGCAGTTTGGCAAGTTTTGCACCTTTTAAAACATGTGCTTGACAAACATAGGTTGTCAATTGATAATTTATTGGTGTAACCAATATTAGAACAGATGCTAAGTGCATTCATGCATCCTATGCAATGTGGAAATCGAGCGCGAAACCGACTACTAGTGATGTGCATGTTATCGATAAATAGGACGATGAATCTGCTTTTGTTGTTGTCCTATCCCGATAAGCGAAGAAACATCCTTACTAATATTATAAATGCGAAAGTGTGTGTGTTTGTCCTTCTTTCACGTCGCAACGGAGCATCGTATTGATGTGATTTTTTTGTATGGAGATAGTTTAGAAGCTGGGGAGTGACATAGGCTACTTTTTTCAGCGGGTAAACATCTAATTCCCACGGGAAAATTCAATATGTTACATTTTCCTATAACCACGCGGTTGAAGCCGCGGGCATCAGCTAGTAAGTAACATAGTTTCTTAGACATATATTATTATAAATTATACACTCTTAGAACATGCTTAGGAGATGCCCTTTAATATTATGGGTTTACAATTGTCGCAAAAAACTCATCGTTGAGTTTCAACCCTATAGAATCATAGTTTTGAGTTCCCGGCGAGACCTAACTATTACCTAACTAGACCTAAGAATACTAGTTAGGTCTCGCCGGGGACTCAAAAGTATGATTCTATAGGGTTGATACTGAACGATAAGTTCTTGCGACAATTGTAAACCCATAATATTATAGGACATCTCCTAAGCATGTTCTAAGAGTGTATTATATGTTAGTGGTGTCTTGCTTTACCAGACGCCGCCATTCATCCTTTTTTTTTTTACAAAATTTTTTTTAGTTTCACCTGTCCCGTTGTCTGTCTGTCTGTCTGTAATCAAATCTTGCTAGGTCAATTTGACCCACTTCCCGGTGACCGATTGAGCTGAAAATTTGGGAATAAGTACAGTTGACAATGACAATTCAATATTATGGTACCATCGAGCTGATCTGATGATGGAGACAGAAGGTGGCCATGGGAATTCAGTACTTAACCGACGTAACCCCGTTGAGTTTAGGCTCGTTAGAATCGTCTCAGTGAGTAGTTGATGATGGAATACACAAGTACAGTCCGCAATAAAAGCTTGTACCAAAAATGATTTTTTTGACACAAACTTGTTTTCTTTTTCGTGCACGGGGCCATTGAGAGCGGACTTCACTTGTTCTTATCGTCCATCACACTAGAGACATGCCGCGTGGCGCGCCTGGCGCTCGATGGAGGTGTTATCGCGTAGAGACGCGTTTTCATTCGATTAATTAATAGATGCAATAAAGAGTATTTGTATTGTATTGTATACATTTAAGTAGGTACCTACTTAAATTCAACACTACAACACTATTTTGGTGCCATACTGCAACTCTCGTTGAATTTACTCCTATTCAGTTAACATGACGGTAAATACTGGTCATTACGAATTGAGCGAATCGACTGCTAAATATTATGTTAATACAATTGAGGCATCAACTTCTTATACTATAGCATCGATCGACTTGCATTATCATCATATCAGCCGAAAGACGTCCACTGCTGGACATAGGCCTCCCCCAAAGAGTGCCAAAGCGACCGGTCCTACGCCACTCGCATCCAGCGCATCCGCATCCGTATATAATAATGTAGTTGTGTGTTGGGGCAGTTTAGTCAGAGTAGCTACTCACGTGAATCCAGCTACTTTTTCTCCTCGTGGTTTCTTGTCTGGATTTCAGGATTGTAGCTTCCCCAGCAGGGACCCAAACACTTCACACATAGGCACTGGTTTTATGGATGTCCAGGTTGATTATGAAGCAAAAGGTCAAAGGTTATTTTAATTCGCGAGCGGCGCAGACGCGTGCGTTTTGTATCGCAACGGTAGCAAGAGTTTTTTAATCTCCAGATGGCGCTGCAGAGCACCGGAAAAAGCTTTGGAATTCAACGTAAAGTTGCCAGCTCCGAAAAACTAGCCCCAAAATACACGGAAAATTATTCTTTACAAATAGTGTTGTCTTGTATACATGAAAAAATACCTATTACCTTATTAATAAAAATAAAATAAGTTAAATTTAATCCTACGTCTGTTCCTCGTCGGAACATTGTGTTTAAAATGCGTTAACGGTAGAATAAACACTTTTTCTCAAAACTACTCGGAAATGTATCGATCTTATCTTCGCGAACAGTATTCTCATATTCTATAGTTCGACCGCTTAACTTAGTCCTCGCCTGCGCCACGCGCAGAAGGGGGAGCGCGCGGCGTTGGGGCGCGGGCTGTGAGATCCTGTAATTGGTTTTTTTATAATATTCGAAATATTAATAAGTTGTCGGTTCTCCTTAGAATAATTAAATCAAATAGACTGCGGAACATGACATTACGGGCGCCACGAATTTACACACCTGTAATGAGATTCGTATAGGTTTACATTTGTAGGTTTGCATTTGCCGCCAGCCGCGCGCGGGAGGCCCGTGATTTAAATGTAAATTTAGTTTTACGCCCGTAATAACAAAATTTACAAACTATACTTCTGGAATTTACTCGCCAGAGATGCCATCTGGTGAGCTCAAGAACCGTGGCCCTCATCGGATGCAACCATTAGTCGCGGGCCCAAATGGAGTGATGGTGAATGTCAACACAACACGTAACCACGACAAAGTGAAAGGCTGAAATGCCGCACCCGTGAAAGTAGTCAAAATATAAATAAATAAATTATTTTCTAAAGACAGTATAAAGCATTAACTAAATTAAAACTAAGTTAAATCTAAAAAGCGGCCAAGTACGTGTTGGACCACGCACAACGAGGGTTCCGTGTCTATTAAAAAGGTTGTATCGTTACTGAAATCTTATGGCACTGACGTCCTTTTCTTTAAGGAAGGCAGTTTTTTAGAAATAGCTCTAAAACCTTTGAACCGATCTTGTTGAAAACAATTTTCGCTGAAAGAATTTAATAAGCCCTATGTCCATGTTTTTTTTTCATATCTTTAAAGTAGTTCAAAAATTAGAGGGGCGATTATCTCCGACTCTATTCACTTAATAAAAAAAAATCCTGAGAAACCTTATATTTATTTTGTAAGCCTATCAATTGATGTGCCACACGTGGGCTTGCAATGAAAAATAAAATATAGACTTTCAGTTTTCACCCCCAAAAAGCACCCCTAAAAAATTTTTTTTTTGAAATTTATTTACAAGACTGTAACGGCTAACACAATACACCTATCCTCAAAATTTTATTCAAATACACCTTATAGTTTTCGAGTAAAATGCGTGTGACATACGGACGGACAGACAGACAGACAGACAGACAGACATGACAAATCCATAAGGGTTCCGTTTTTTGCCATTTGGCTACGGAACCCTAAAAAGGCCCTAGAGGCATTGTACCGAGGATGCTGGCGGCATTTCCTAGCTGAATTGCAATGCTGATGCGTTGCGCGAGAAAGCCGCCAGCTCTTCGGTCAAAATATTACGTCAATCCATTTGGATGCACCCAATTGCCGCAAAGTGGTAACTGACGTGGCGTCCCGTGAATGTAGTCAAAACATTACGTCCATCCATTTGGATGCATTCATTTGGTACAATACAAACGGCGTGGCGCTTATGCGAAAGTCAAGCAATTAAGATTCATCTATTATTATTCGTAATATTTTGTATTTTACATGTCATTCTTATTATTTGTTTAATTATACGCAAGTTTACATGTCAAAGTATTTATGTAAAGTCACAAACCAAGTATTGACATTAATAATTATATATTTTTTGTTAGTAAGAGTCTACTTATCTTAAGTTGGTAATTAATTGTACTTACATACGTTTCATTTGTGATCAACGAATTCATCGACAATGTAGCTCGCCATGTCAGCGGTCGATCACGTAACGCATTGTTCGCGCGTCAGGTAGATCTGAATGAAACGTTACGTGATTAGTGATTACCCCTCTGGTTTGAATAAATAAAACCATATAGCCAATTACAGGTTCTCACTTGTAGAAATAAGCTAACACAAAGAAATCTATAGCCAAACATAAACTTAACGTTAGCGTACATTACGCACAGTAACCAACGCACTAATAGCAAGCATGGCAATGGGAATATACAAGTACAAGGTAGTTAATAAATTAGGATATATAAACTCTAGTATCCCTAGCCTACACCTGAAGTATCACACATGAAGAATCTTGTCAGTTTAGATTTTATTGCTTGTATTCAAGTATTCTACTCAGGAATAAATACTCGTGCTCATCGCACAAATAAATGACCTTACCGGAATTCGAACCCAGGACCTCATGCTTCGTAGGCAGGGACACTACCAACTAGGCTAAGCCGGTCGTCAGTCGGTAGAAGCGCTTTTTGTTTATTCGCAAACTGTTTGTCGCTTTGTCGATCCGTGATCTCTGATGAAAGCGAGTGGTATAGCTTAAGAGTCCGCAGTGAGCTCGGCCGAATTTAACCTTCCCATACAAACGGAGTTTCGTTCTCATTTTAAAACTTCGTGTTGGATTATGACCAAACTTTGCATATACAATGACATGAGGCATATCTATGTCTGTAATTAGTTTATATGGTTCCATTTTATAAAACAAACGAAATACAGCAAAAACTAGTTTTGTATAAAAAACTTAAATTCGCTGTATTTTTTTTACAATGGTATCTGAAGCTACATAAGCTAATTACAGACCTAATGACAGAAGAAATATACCTCATGTCATTATACATGCAAAGTTTCGTTACAATCCAACTCGTAGTTCTAAAATGCGAGCGTAACTACGTTTGTATGGAGAATCGAGCTTACTGCGGACTATTAACCGCCAACGACTTTCGAGCCTTCACGACTCTGCAACTGGTGATATTAGTTTTAATATGACAGTCTTAGACATGTGAGTGGACGATGGCACGGAAAAATAGGAATATTTTTCCCGGAAAAATATTATTTGCTGTATCATAGTTGTGCAGCATTTGCTCTCAGCATCAATTTCTCTTCGTGACAGGAATAAATTCGTTGGAATCTCAGACAGTGACCTAGTTTTCGAATCGTCTGGCAGGTTTTTTCATGTATCAGATATTGAGCAATGTCGTCTGAAACATAGGTATCTTTTAACAACGAATTGACGAGGTACAGTTTTAGTCTGTCGCGTCATTTAAGAGTAATTTTAAAAAACTGTGGCTCCACCTACTTTTGAATAGATTGAGTACCTACCTATTGTATCTATTTATACATATTAATTGAGCGAGCGAAGCGAACGAAGGTCTCCGTTTCAGTTTCGGTGAACATTTTTTCGTTTATCGGGCTGTCCGGCTGGTCTCTTCTACAGGTCGCATTTCTCAACCGGCTGTCTTCAAATTTTGTGAGTAAGTTCGATGATTATAATATATATAATATTTAGTCGACCCAGTTTTTCGAAAGTAAAAGAAACCCATAAAAACATTCCATGTAAGGTGAGTCGGGGTAAGAGTATCATACTTTTTTGAAAGTTAGATTCAAATAGTGTTTGTGATCTTATTATTGCATTAATTCGTATAATAAAGCGATAAAATATAGGTAAATTTAATATATTATTAATTGAAACTACTTATCAAGCAAAGAAACTTTTAAAACATGCACTAATTTGTAAAAAAATAAAAATCGGCATGATTGTTCTTCTTGCCCCATGACTGGGGTAAGAGTATCGTACGTACCTAACTTGAACTAGGTTAGCTCCAGTGGATTTACGTATTTAGTAACACAGTTGGTAGACGCTGTCAAGAAAATGAATACCTTAATAAATAAAAATAAATAAAAAAATATTAGGGGACAATCTTACACAAATCGACCTAGTCCCATAGTAAGCTCAGTAAGGCTTGTGTTATGGGTACTAGACGACGATATAACGACGATATATATATAATAAGTTGATGAACTCTTAAAAATTCTGAGAAACTGCGTTTATACATATTCTGGGGCAAGAGTGTCATAGTAGGTGTTATCAAGGGTGACAAACCACCTAACACTGAAATAAAAAAAAATATTTGAATTTTTTAATTCACTTTGAAAACTATACTTTTTACGAGTACCTATACTCGTAGGTATTACAGTAGTAGTATTTAGTAATAATGCCACTCGTGATTACTTTCGTCTTAAACCAATAAAACCTTTATTTTGTTTTTGTTATACATATACCAATTTGCCGCATTTTATCAGGTGACAAGAACTGAGGCGATTTTTTTGTTTTTTTCGTAATTGTAATTGTGTCACGATATGGTTGATTATTTATGTTTTTGAGTTGTTGAACCCAACATCTGCATCCTTAAATGGCGAAAAATCGCATACGCACATCCCTGAATTAAGCAGTGCCTATTTGTAATAAACATGACAATTTATAAAAGGTTTGACAGCCCTGACATGGGGTAAGAGTAGCATGTGACTCCCTTCCCCCGGACTGAACTGGCACACTCACTTAAATAATTTGAAGTGAAAATTTTATTGTATATAACTTATAATCGATAGGAATAACAGAAAATAACGATGTAACATAAAAAATAAACTATAAATATTCGACACACCAACAAACAAATCCGAATGAACAGCCATAAATCACACAAAACCACTTTTGAATTATACACGTGCACTTCCACTTATCACAAGTCGTAACCAGTCAAAATAAACCAAGTTTGGTTTCAATATGGCGTGTGAACGAGACATCTATGATTTGATGATGGAACTAATACACGCCTGTCTGTTTTACTGACGGTACAAAAAGGCGCTCAATTCAAAAGAATTAGCTGGAGAAGCTTTTGACCCTCTTCCCCCGATGTTTCTCTTGCCCCGACTCACCTTAATAAAAAGGCCAAGTTTACTGCATTTATGGATTTTTGCATACCTAAAATTATGTAGTATTGTGTGATTGCCAAGTCACAAAATTTTATTTAGCTAGCAAAAAAAGATTAATAAGATTGCCTGAGACTTGGCTCTACGAAATATCTCACATTTTTTTACGGTGGAAGAGTTTCGAGACCTCTTTTTTACATGGAATGTTTTTTATGGGATCTCACTTCTTTTTGTAGGTTATTGTGTTATCAATACATACAAATTATGAATGCGGTCCCATTCTTGCTTTTTCATTTTTTGTCCCATTCACTTCAAATGTAAATTTGTAATCCTATATATTTATATGGGATTACAAAGTTGGTGTTTCTAGAAAACTGACCGAAATTACAAAATATTCTAGTTTATTCTTGATTTATACACTAAACACTAATTGTATTCTAAATTTGAAGCTAATATGTCTGCTAGAAGTGCCTAAGAGTTTTGATAATCGATCAGTCAATCAGTCAGTCAGTGAGTGTCAAAATTAAGAAACTTTGACTAGTTCAAATTCTTAAACTACTGATTCAAATTGAATGAAAAATATACCGTGTTTATACAATGCCTGCTGGGTTACTAAAAATTCAGGCTTCTAGTTTTATCCACAGTGACGGGGGTCGAAAATGGCCTGAACTGCTTTGAGAAAAGGATGGTACGGCCGTGCCGCTGTTTTGCTCGACTTAGCGGGGGCACCGTGCCCCCAGATAAGTAAATGCCCCTTGAGACACATGGAAACTAAGTTTGAGAGCCAGGGCTTTAACTTATTTACGTACGTTGTAGTTACAATTTCTTTGTAAGCTTGTTTGCGAGTTCTCTGTCTGTCTGCTACCTTTTTAGAACCGATTTAGATGAAATTTGGTATTGAATAAATAAAGGAAGAACATAGAATCTTGCACCTCTGTAGTCGGAAGCGTCCATATGCTACATTGACTACTTGCCATTAAATATGATGTGTGCTGGTTAGACACCAACAATTGTTTAATCAAATCAAATCAAATCAATTTATTCCATAACAATATAAACTGTGTCGGAAATTATAAGATTAATTACAATATTCATTACATTATAAATTACATGATACATTATAAATTATAATAATATCACGATACAAAAAAAAAACTCAACAAAAGAAGAAGAAGAAAATCAGAAGAAAAGAAGAAGAAGAAGAAGAAGAAGAAGAAGTAAATTCGTTGATGTCATAGTAACATTTCACCAGTAGGTGTTCTTTAAGTTGACGTTTAAACATGCTAACACTATTTATAGACTTAAGCTCATTCGGTAAGCTGTTGTACAGTCTGACCGCTTGGTATTGCACGCTATGCTTAACGACTCTTAGTTTAGGCATAATTGATTTCTTCAAGTCCTTCCTTCGAGTTATTTGCCTACAGCCCCTTTCCTCATCAGTCTCATACTTCTCTGGATGCTTAACAATATCAGTCAGTAAAACAAGGATATAGAGACTCGGAACAGTTAGTAATTTTAATCTGTCAAAATGTTCCTTGCAAGACTCCCATGACGGTATTCGCACCATAGTCCTAATAGCACGTTTTTGGATAACAAACGCTTTCTTTATATTATAAGCAAAGCTATGATCCCAGAACTAAATGCTATACCGTAAGCTTGATTCAATTAGTGCATGATAGACCAAAACCAGGTCCTTAGCACGTAAGGTCCTTAGCGCGTAGCACGCAGAACAGATGCTGCTTTCCAGAGCAGCAAGTTCTTCCTTCCAGTTCAGCTCACAGTCTACGCGAACACCAAGGAACCTAACCGAGTGGACAGTTGACATATCAGCGTTTCCTGCATTTACCTTCAGTTTCCTTGTTTTTTGATGTAGTTTTAAATAAAATAACTTGCGTCTTGTCAGTATTTAAGATAAAACTGTTAATACTAAACCAATGCTGAATAGCTTTTAAAACTGTGTTGACCTTCACATTGAGTTCTTCGATATCAGTTGAAGAAATAACCGCATTAGTAGTGACAAATAATAGACGTGCGCTTGGTACCGTATTTATTGCAAGACTAGTTCTACCCACAATATCGATATACACCAATACCTCCACCCTTAATTGTTACTTAACAATAAACATGACATGACTTATGTAGGTATGTACTTAAGTAACACATGTAGGCTCAAATCGTAATCGAACAACCTATGCGGTATACTTTTAATACTATTCCCTGTGGTAAATAACATTCACAATAAGTGCCCACTATTATTTCATTGTCTTGTACTTAGTAAGTTCCCCCTAAGATTACCTGAGCTGGCCGTTGAGTAATGCGTACAAAAAGAGACTTAATTTGCTTAGGTAGGTACATACTAGAGATTCAAATCCAATAACAGTTCTAATTATAAAATATCGGCCAGCACAAAAATCTCAACTATAGATACAATGTAAGTAACTATAATGAATAACTATAAGTAGGTAACTGTAAAATTATATTATGCTTATCAACGTACGTTAGCCATACCCATATCTACCCTTACAAGTTTAATCACTATAAGGTTTATCAATCGTAAACCCGCCTGGGTAATACCTGTAATTTATTACACTTACGTACTTGTTAATATGATTGTTTACACTAACGAATACTACCTTAACTACATACTTATCTAATGATCATAGGTATCAACAATAAATCTTTGAGACATCAAAAATATTCCTCAAATCCGAAACGAATTGGAGGTTTAGGCACTCTTTTAGGTGGATCCATGCTAGCCATGGTATCCGGTGCACCCTGGGAATGGGACACTGCGGGCGGCGACCGCGCGCCCCCCGCCACCCCCGCGCTCGGGCTGGCGCGCGCTTGCTCAGCTGGGCACTCCTCTGGTTCTGGCTCGCTGCTCTCGGCTAGAGGAACTATTAAAGAGCTATTCCTACGGGAGGGTGTGGATGTCGACTGTGTGCGTACTTCCTCTATACCATCTGACCTCCGGCGTCTCAATTGGTCGATATGTCTATGTACCTCGGTTCCTTTATCGCACGCTATTTTATAATCCGTGTTACCTAGAACGTCCGAAACTCGGCCGGGCAGCCAGCGGTCGGCGGAGCGGTAGTCGCGGCACCACACATCGTCGCCGCGCTCGAACGCCCGCCCCCGCACCCCTCGCCCCGCGCCCTCTACTTGTAGCTGACGTTTGTTTACTCGTTCCGAACGATCTGGTTTTAAATTATCTAACCGCATACGTAGATTTCTACCCTGTAAAATTTTGGCGGGGCTTTCGCCACTGGTGTAATGCTCGGTATTTCTATATGACAACAAAAACCGACTTAAGGCCGTATCAACATCTAACTTTTGCTTAATAGCTTTTTTTATCGCTCGTTTACAAATCTTAACGCTATTCTCGGCGGCCCCATTCGATGCCGGGTGATATGGTGCTGAAAACATGTGATCAATTTTGTTTCTATTCAAAAAAGTTTCAAATTCCGCGCTTGAAAACGGGGGGCCATTATCTGTAACAAGCTGTCTTGGTAAGCCAAATCTCGCGAACAGCGGCCGTAGCTCTGCAATAACTGCCGCCGCAGTAGTAGTTTTCATCCGAATGGCCTCGATCCATTTCGAGCCTGCATCAACTACTATAAAAAAAGAATGACCTAGTATGGGTCCTAAAAAATCACAGTGTAATCGTGCCCACGGGCGATGGGGCCACGGCCAGGGACTCGGCGCGTGCCCCGGCGGCGCGCTCGCCACGCTCGCGCACACGGTGCAGCTGCTGCAGGCCGCCTCCACCGCCTCGTCCACGCTGGGCCACCATACATAACTTCGTGCTAAAGCCTTTGTTTTGACAACGCCCATGTGGGCGTCGTGTAATTCGTTTATTACCCTTGATCGACAAGATGCGGGAATAACTACCCTGTGTCCCCACATCACACAACCCAGCTCTGTATATATTTCTTTTTGTCTGTTAAAATATGGCTTAAGCTCCTTTATGTCTACATCATTAGGCCACTCATCCGCGACATAACTCAATACCCTACTCAAAATTGGGTCTGTTGCCGTCTGTTTCCTTAAAACTTTATAGTCTAACAAGAGGGCTTCTGAGGCAAAGTGCAAGTACGTCTGCTCCGGCAATTCTTCCTCCGTGCTGATCGACTCATCCTTATGGGATTTAATTAAACGCGATAGGGCATCAGCAGTATTTTTATCTGTATATGTATGTACTCAATGTCGAAATCGTAAGCTGAAAGCTTGATCGCCCACCTCTGGAGTCGGCTAGCCGCCGTAATAGGTACGAGTATTCCAATATTGGGGCCAAAAATACTTACTAAAGGTTTATGATCTGTGCGAAGAATGAATTGTCTACCATATAAGTATTGATGGAACTTTTCAGTGGCAAAAATGATCGCTAACGCCTCTTTGTGTATTTGACTGTAATTGGTTTCGGCGGGTGTGAGTGCGCGCGACGCGTAGGCGACGGCGCGCTCGGAGCCGTCGGGCGCGCGCTGCGCCAGCACCGCCCCGAGGCCCCGCGACGACGCGTCGCACGTCACCACGCTCACTCGCGACATATCAAAATGAACCAATACATTTGTTCCACTTAACTCTTTTTTAGCCTTTAGGAAAACATCGTTCTCGTCCTTGCCCCACAAGAAGTGTTTTCCCTTCTTTAACAAGGCATAAAGGGGTGTTAAAAGGGTTGACAAGTTTTTAACGAATTTCCCATAAAAATTTATCATACCTAAAAAAGATTTCAATTCATGGGTATTTTGCGGTGGAGCCATGTCAACGATGGGTTTAATTTTTTCCGGGTTTGCCCTTAAGCCTTCCTTATCTAAAACAAACCCTAAGTACTGAACTTGTTCCGTAAAAAATTCACACTTGCTTTTTCTAATTTTCAGACCATTACTTTCTAGTATACCTAAAACTTGCTCAATTGTTTTCGTGTGACTGCCTAAGTCTTTACTTTTGATTAAAATGTCATCATAAAATATAACTGTATCTGGGACACCTTTGAACAGATCTTCCATAAATTTCTGCCAAATCCCTGGACTACTGGCCAATCCATAGACTAGACGATTATATTTAAATAACCCCCTATGTGTGTTGATCACTGTGTATTCTGTGGACGCCTCGTCAAGGACTAGTTGGTTATAAGCTTGTGACAAGTCTAATTTAGTGAAATATCTATGTCCACTGAGGTTGCTAAATAGGTCGTCGACCTTTGGAACCGGGTACCTATCGACCAATAATTGAGGATTGAGGGTTACCTTATAGTCAGCACACAGTCGTATTCCACCATCCGCCTTCCGAGCAATAACCAGGGGAGTAGCCCAGTCGGAGCGATTGAGGGGCTGAATGACGCCCGCGTCCAACATTGCGTCAATCTCCGCGTCAACTCGGGGCCGCAGTGCGAACGGCACCGGTCGCGCACGGCAGAACACGGCCCGCGCGCCCGGGCGCACGTGCAGCCGCACTGCGCCGCCCGTGTATCGCCCCAGGGTGCCGTCGAACAATGACTCATGCCTGGAAAGGATTTCGTTAACAATATCAGTTTTATTTACCTTTTCAGATTTCACATTATGTACCTTCAAAATAGGGATTTCTATACCTAACTCCGAAAGCCACTGTCGACCTAAAAGATTAGTAGTACCGTGATCTATCACATACAGGTCTAGCGTTTTTTTAATGTCGTTATACATCACTTCTACTCGTAAGTAGCCCAATGGTTGAATTGCTGAACCATCGTAAAATTTTAATTTTAAATTACAGGAATGTACTGGTAACTTATTAAAATGTTCGCGGTATGTATTTAGTCCAATACACGATAAGGCAGACCCAGTATCAATTTCCATTTGTAAAAACTGATTTTGTACAAGTAATGTAATACATACCGGTTTATACTTGGTTAACGTCATTTGATACATTGGTTCATCGTCCTTATCATCATCGCAACTATCGTCCTGCGCCGACGCATACCCGCCGAGATCACTTTGTTGGTTACAATCAGCGGTTGTTTGGTGCTCGTGTACCCAATAATTATTTGCGCCGCGGCGGCCCGTGCGCCACCCGCGCCCGCGCCCGCTGCCGCTTCTCCAGGCCGACCGGTTACCGCGACCTCCGCTACCGTTATAGGTCACGCTGTTCCCGCGTGACTGTGACTGGCTATCCGCCGATCCCGTCACTCCGAATCTTGCATTTTTCTCGGGGCACATTCTTCTTAAGTGGCCTAAATTCTTACAACAGCTGCATTCAAAGTTTTTATATTTACAGTTGTCCGTCCTATGCCCCATTTCCCCGCACGCCATACATTTATGGTTCGTCTGTAGTTTATGCACGCTCGTGATACTATTGGTGTCGCGATGTACCGCCACTGCGTTTTTCTCGGCGGCTTCGAGTGTCGTTGCTAACTTCACCGCTTTCGAGTAGTTAATACTGTCCTCTGCGAACAATCTTTGCCGTGTCGACTCGCTAATTATACCACAAACGAGTTGATCGCGAAGGTTGTCTTCCAGGGTAGTGCCGAAATCACATGTCTTGGCGAGCTTCTTCAACTCTGCAACATATTCCGCAATACTTTCTCCTTCTGTCTGTCGCCGTTGCCGAAATATGTACCGCTCCGCCAAAATGGATGGTTTTGGTTGCAAGTGATCCGCCAGCAGGTGCACCGCGCCTTTGAAGGTCAAACCTGAAGGTTGATTCGGGCTCGCCAACGTCGATAACAAAAGATACGCTTCCTCTCCCATCACTGCTATTAACGTCGGTAACTTCACTTTGTCGTCAATATCATTCGCGAGAAAATACATTTCTAACCTCTCGCAGTACACAGTCCAATTTCCAGTTTTAACATCAAACTCGTCTATTTTACCGACACCCATAGTTGTAATAGTTGATTAATTATTAGTTATCACACGCACACTGAATCACGGTTGATTATTATATTGTAGAAACGAATAACTGTTAAGAAACCAAGCCTCGTTCGCCAGTGACAAATAATAGACGTGCGCTTGGTACCGTATTTATTGCAAGACTAGTTCTACCCACAATATCGATATACACCAAGTATCATCCGCAAAGATTACAACACTCCTCTCCCCACACTTGTACGCAAGATGGAGCGCGTTGGAATTAGGGGAGTTCCACTGAGATTGCTAGGTGACTACTTACATGGTCGCACTCAAAAAACTAAGTTGGGAGACCACATAAGTGACGAAGTTGACATCACTTTTGGCGTCCCCCAGGGAAGTATCTTGGGCCCCACTTTATTTTTAATCTATATCAATGACTTGATTAACCTAAACATAAACCATGGAAACATCCAGTCTTATGCTGATGACACGGTCATCGTCTTTGAGGGTGATTCCTGGGAATCGGTGTTCGTGAATGCAAATGTGGGTCTTTGCAGGGTATCCTCGTGGTTAAAATCTAACCTCCTCACTTTAAATGTTAATAAAACGAACTACATATGTTTTGCCAAGTACGATAACACTCAACCACATATTAAACAACACCTCAAAATACACACCTGTTCACCTACTGATAGTCTCTTATGTAACTGTAAGGACATTGAGAGGGTTAGTTCAACTAAATACCTTGGTGTCATCTTAGACCAGCGCCTATCTTGGCATCAGCACATTGAATTTGTAAACGGTAGAATTAGAAAACTGGTATGGATCTTTAAAATTCTTCGCCATATTGCAAACAAGACACTTCTTAACCAACTGTGATGATTTTTAATAAATCGTTGTTATTTTTAATTATTGTGTAGCATTGTGTGGGGTGAATGATTTGAATGTTATTATTGTGGCAACACTGCCGCCCGGACGTGATTGGCTGGGACAGAAACCACCAATCACGTTTGGGTACGACCGACCAATCGGAATTTCCAGGGATTTAGCGGGAAAATGATGAAGGGAAACTTCGGTTGGGCGGAATAGGCGGTCATTCGAGTACTGGTTATGGAACCGTGAGGTTGTGATTGTTATACGAGTAGTAAAATAGGTGTTTAACTAAGTATTGGTGAAAATAAAGTAATGATTATTATAACTACGGACTTTGAATTCACGACAGGTCAGAAGTGGTAATGATCTACGAGCCGAACAGGTATGATATTCTAGAAATATTTTTTGTACCTTTTGATTAACCCGTGGAAAGTTATTTACAGTTATGACCATTGAAACCGGTTTACAATTTCAATTCTACAAGTACGAATGGATGGGTTCTTTCTATACAAGTTAGTAACACACAAGTTTTGTTAGAATGTTTTTAGGATTAAACTGTATTTATCGTTACGGAGTCAGTCCGGAGATTTATACAGTTAATCTTGCATGTTTATCTTGCTAGGGCACTCCCTAGAGATGGACATGCTAAGATAAACCGTTAATTAGAATGTTTTTAGGATTAAAGTGTATTTATCGTTACGGAGTCAGTCCGGAGATTTATACAGTTAGTCTTGCATGTTTATCTTGCTAGGGCACTCCCTAGAGATGGACATACTAAGATAAACCGTTAAGTTAGAATGTTTTTAGGATTAAACTGTATTTATCGTTACGGAGTCAGTCCGGAGATTTATACAGTTAATCTTGCATGTTTATCTTGCTAGGGCACTCCCTAGAGATGGACATGCTAAGATAAACCGTTAGTTAGAATGTTTTTAGGATTAAACTGTATTCATCGTTACGGAGTCAGTCCGGAGATTTATACAGTTAGTCTTGCATGTTTACCTTGCTAGGGCACTCCCTAGAGATGGACATGCTAAGATAAACCGTTAGTTAGAATGTTTTTAGGATTAAACTGTATTTATCGTTACGGAGTCAGTCCGGAGATTTATACAGTTAGTCTTGCATGTTTATCTTGCTAGGGCACTCCCTAGAGATGGACATGCTAAGATAAACCAATATGTAGAGTCGATATGTAGAGTCGATATGTAGAGTCGATATGTAGAGTCGATATGTAGAGTCGATATGTAGAGTCGATATGTAGAGTCGATATGTAGAGTCGATATGTAGAGTCGATATGTAGAGTCGATATGTAGAGTCGATATGTAGAGTCGATATGTAGAGTCGATATGTAGAGTCGATATGTAGAGTCGATATGTAGAGTCGATATGTAGAGTCGATATGTAGAGTCGATATGTAGAGTCGATATGTAGAGTCGATATGTAGAGTCGATATGTAGAGTCGATATGTAGAGTCGATATGTAGAGTCGATATGTAGAGTCGATATGTAGAGTCGATATGTAGTCGATATGTAGAGTCGATATGTAGAGTCGATATGTAGAGTCGATATGTAGAGTCGATATGTAGAGTCGATATGTAGAGTCGATATGTAGAGTCGATATGTAGAGTCGATATGTAGAGTCGATATGTAGAGTCGATATGTAGAGTCGATATGTAGAGTCGATATGTAGAGTCGATATGTAGAGTCGATATGTAGAGTCGATATGTAGAGTCGATATGTAGAGTCGATATGTAGAGTCGATATGTAGAGTCGATATGTAGAGTCGATATGTAGAGTCGATATGTAGAGTCGATATGTAGAGTCGATATGTAGAGTCGATATGTAGAGTCGATATGTAGAGTCGATATGTAGAGTCGATATGTAGAGTCGATATGTAGAGTCGATATGTAGAGTCGATATGTAGAGTCGATATGTAGAGTCGATATGTAGAGTCGATATGTAGAGTCGATATGTAGAGTCGATATGTAGAGTCGATATGTAGAGTCGATATGTATCGATATGTAGAGTCGATATGTAGAGTCGATATGTAGAGTCGATATGTAGAGTCGATATGTAGAGTCGATATGTAGTCATGTAGAATCAAAGTAGAATGTTGCGAAATTATTACCTGTCTGGCCATGTGGGCCTTAGCGAGGCTATGTGAGTCACAGTAACAACATACCGCCATGTGTGCCTACGAGGGATTATGTACGTTCCAGAACAATCATAGGCCACGTGTGCCCAGGAGTAACTAAGCCATGTGTGCCCAGGAGGAACCATGTGTGTTTCTCGGGACTATGTACGTTCCAGAACAATCATAGGCCACGTGTGCCCAGGAGTAACTAAGCCATGTGTGCCCAGGAGGAACCATGTGTGTTTCTCGGGACTATGTACGTTCCAGAACAACCATAGGCCATGTGTGTGTTCCTCGACTATGCTTAGACCATTTGTGAATCTCAGTGAGTACGAATTTGTGTTAATTAATTATTTTCGTTTTCGAGATAATGGAAGATACTGGGAATAACACTGAACGACGGCAACGGTGTCGCAAACGGAAGGAGCGTGATGACAGCCAGACAAGGTTCGGGCCGCCAAGGGACCGCAGGAGAAAACGCGGTCACAAAGCAACGCGAGACACTACTACATCGGCCTGGCTGATAGAAGAACTTCCGCCGAAGGAATCTACGGCCGAGCTGCGGCCTGGGCAAGTGACGCTGCAGCCTGAGCCGATGACATCGCAGCCTGAGCCGATGACATCGCCGCCTGAGCCGATGACATCGCAGCCTGAGCAGGTGACATCGCAGCCTGGGCCGACGTCGCAGCCCGAGCAGGAGACTTCACAGTCTGCACCAGAACAGCGGACTTCCGGCTTCACTATAGAAGAGGTACTTAAACTTGTGTCGTCTCTTCAAGAGAACGAAATAGGCAAACCGAATCGACTTTCCAATAATCACATGAATAATGTCATCCCAGAGTTTGACCCGTCTAGCAAGGCACAGAATGTAGAGAGTTGGCTTAGAAAGGTTAATGAATGTTCATGTATTTATGGCTGGGATCAGAAGCAGACCATACATTTTGCTCTTCAAAAGATGACTGGTCTCGCAAAGAAGTGGTTCGAAGCTTTGCCATCAGTCAGTTATAACTGGGAGGAGTGGCAGGCAAAGCTTCGAAAAGCATTTCCCAATGAGCAAAATTATGGTCGGCTTCTTGAAGAGATGCTTGCGCGCACGACACGTTATAATGAGAACTTTCGGGATTACTTCTACGATAAACTAATATTGTTAAATCGATGTGAAATCAAAGGTGAAAAAGCAGTAGACTGCGTTGTACACGGTATTTTAGACAAATCAATTAGAAATGGCGCGCAAGCATTGAATTGTAGAGAGCCAGAGGACCTTCTGAACTTCCTCATTTCTCAGCAACCTAATGACTTGACTTATAATAGGAAGCGTTATGAGAGTTCCCCAAGTTTTCCGGCCAAACAAATGAGACGCAATCAATTCACCAATTCTGCTCCAACTTACGAGGCAGGCATAACGTGTTTTAATTGCCGCTCAAGGGGACATGCCTTTAATAAATGCCCGAATCCCATAATTAAATGTCAGAAATGTTCAAGGGTAGGTCACGATTCGACAACGTGTAGTCTCGTTCCTCTGACTGCCCGACAGACAACTGTTAACAAAAGCGAAGAGCGAAAGACTTTGACAATTTCTACTATTAACGACACTAATGACAAATTCTACAAGAAAGTTGTCGCTAACGATCATGACTTTCTGTCTTACGTAGACTTCGGCAGTGAATGCACCCTGATGCGTGAATCCGAAGCAAAGGAGTTAAACTTGTCGAAATGCTTCAACGAGCTCCCTGCAATCAAGGGTTTTGGGAATTCCTCTGTTATGCCAATCTATAGGAGTTTCATTACATTGAGACTTGACGAGGTTGAAGCTTGTGTCGAAGTTTTAATTGTTCATGATGAATTCTTGCGCACTCCCCTTCTAATTGGCCAAGATTTTACCGAGTTACCGTGTGTTACTGTCTTGAAGGATTCCGACAAGCTCTTGTTTTATAAAAGCCCCGCTGTCAACCAATTTCCCCGACACGACGGTAACATAAGACTTAGAAATGTAGGCTCTACTGAAGTTCAACAGACTGGACTAGTTGAAGTACGTACAGAGGACCCCACGTACTGTGGTGATATTTACATGGAGGGACATAATTGCGCTGAACCGGGCCGAGAATATCATTTGCACCAGGGCGTTTACCGGATTGAGCAAGGAAAAGGTCAGGTAGTTGTAACTAATTTCCAATCAGATAAGTTGGTCATTCCCCATAATGCGTTTTTAGCCAGAGCGATACCTTTTATTGAGAGAACGGTTTGCAGTGTCAATCGGATTTCCAAAGACTTGTCCGCGATGGAACCATTAGATCGAACACAGATTAAGGTAGGCAAGGACGTCAGTGATAAGGACTTGGACAGACTCTACAATTTACTACAGTCTTACCGTGACTGTTTCGCCATGAATCTTGGTGAAATAGGACTGGCAAAAGACGTAGAAATGACAATTGATTTGAATGACGATAGGCCTATAGTTTATCGACCGTATCGCCTGTCTTTTTCCGAAAGAAAACAAGTACGTGACATAGTCGGGGACCTATTGCAAAACGATGTAGTGCAAGAATCTGAGTCCGAATTCGCAAGCCCAATTCTATTGGTAAGGAAAAAGACAGGTGAACAGCGTCTTTGTGTAGACTTCAGGGCGTTAAACAATAAAACTAGAAAGGACTGCTTTCCCCTTCCCCTGATAGAGGATCAGTTAAGTAATCTCAGTGGTAATTGTTTCTTTACCTCGCTAGATCTCGCATCGGGATATTATCAAATCCCGGTGGCACAGGAGAGCCGTCGTTATACAGGATTTGTAACACCGGACGGCCACTATGAGTTCAAGCGAATGCCGTTCGGTCTTGCCAATGCACCAGCGGTTTTTCAAAGATTCATAAATAAAATGCTCGGTTCTAAACGGTATGATTCGGCGCTGGCGTATTTGGACGACATTCTTGTGCCATCGGAAAGTCTAGAACAGGGGTTCCTCAGACTCGAGGAAATCCTCAGATTATTGCGCGAATATGGGTTAACCCTAAAACTGTCGAAATGCAGATTCTTCGATAACGTTATAAAGTATTTGGGTTATGAAATTTCCGTCAATGGGATACGTCCCGATGAGAATAAGATTTTGGCTGTCAAAGAGTTTCCGCCCCCAAAAACTGTTCATGAAGTCCGTCAGTTTTTGGGTTTAACAGGATATTTTAGGAAATTCGTCAAGGATT
Organism: Epinotia ramella; assembly: GCA_947578815.1. Classification (NCBI taxonomy): domain Eukaryota; kingdom Metazoa; phylum Arthropoda; class Insecta; order Lepidoptera; family Tortricidae; genus Epinotia; species Epinotia ramella. The sequence continues at coordinate 5,232,955 of OX388221.1, forward strand.
TTGGTGAGATTGCGCGACCTCTTACCAATTTACTTAAAAAGGATGTTCCCTTTCGGTGGTCCGACATAGAATTGAGGGCGTTCACAATGTTAAGAGACAGACTTATAGAGCGTCCAATTTTGTCTCTATATAATCCCAAGTTAGATACCGAACTTCATACAGACGCCAGTGCTTTAGGTATAGGTGGCATACTATTACAGTGGCAGGAAAATCCGCGGAGTCTTAAACCTGTAGCCTATTTTAGTAGGCAAACTGCGCCCGAGGAGCGACACTTACATTCCTACGAATTAGAGACCTTGGCGATTGTCTGTTCATTAAGAAAGTTTAGGGTCTATCTTTTAGGGACCGACTTCAAGGTAGTCACTGACTGTCATGCTATTATAACCACGCTCACTAAACGTGATCTGGTGCCACGCATTGCCCGATGGTGGCTTCAGATAAGCGAGTTCACGTTTCATATCGAATATAGACCGGGTGCTCAAATGGCCCACGTCGACGCGTTGAGTCGCAATACTAGGTTAACGGACGTTATCGACGACTTGACAGTCACGGTATATAATATCGGTACGGATGACTGGCTCTTGACACTACAAATGACTGACCCAGACATTGCAAGGATAGTCAAGGTTTTGAAGCCTGACAACAGCGAGGAATCAAAAGACATAAAGAAAAATTTTGTTGTGAAAGATCATAGACTCTATAGGAAAGTAGACGACAAGTTATGTCTTGTGATTCCTCGCAGTGCACGGTTTCAGATCTGTCGGTCAAATCATGATGACATCGGGCACTTAGGTGAGACGAAAGCGATCGAAAAGATCCAGGCACAGTACTGGTTCCCTAAGCTACGTAAATTTGTTAAGAAGTACATCCGTTCCTGTATTCAATGCGCTTATAATAAGGACAGCGCTAAGAACCAGAAAACTGGCCATTTGTATCCCATTCAAAAGGTGAGCGTCCCGTTCCACACCGTTCACGTTGACCATCTGGGACCGTTCACAAAAAGTAAGAAAGGTAGCTCTTACATTCTTACTGTGGTCGATGGCTTTACCAAATATGTATTTGTAAAGTCGGTGAAGGACACAAAAACGAAAAGCACCCTTAAGGTTCTGGAAAGTATATTTTACGATTTCTGCTTGCCGTCTCGTATTATATCTGATCGAGGAACTTCCTTTACTTCGGGAGATTTTAAGAAGTTTTGTGACCTTCACGGGATTAAACACGTATTAAACGCAGTCGCGTGTCCCAGGGCAAACGGTCAGGCTGAACGTTTCAACCAGACAATATTAAATTCCGTAAAGAAGCACAATACTGGTAAAGATGAGCGTGACTGGGACACGTGCTTGGGTAAAATACAGTGGGGTATAAATAATACCATAAATGCTTCGACTGGAAAAACGGCATCGGTAGCTCTGTTTGGTTGTAGATTTCCGGACGACTTAACCAATAAACTAGGCATAAATACTAATAACATATCAGATAACATAGAGTCGATTAGGAATGACGTCAGTTCTTGCATAGAGGCCGCTCAGCGGAAGGAAAAGCTACGACATGATTGTCAGCGAGCTCCCGCTGCCGTTTACAGGGAGGGAGACTTAGTTAAGATTACTAGAACTAATTTTTATAATAAGGGCTGTAGTAGCAAACTTTTATCCAAATTTATTGGACCCTACAAAGTAATAAAAGTTCTCGATAACGATAGGTATAAGATAAGTAATGTTCCTGGGTTTGAAAAAAAAAGTAAATCGTTTGAAACTGTCGTTGCCGCGGACCGCATAAGACCCTGGATAAATACTTGCCCCTTGCAGCCTACGAGGAAAAATACTTATAAAGAATCTGAGGACTCGTCTGATTATGACAGTGATGATAATCTTCCGTTATCTGAACTTCAGCGACAGCGTCAAACGTTTGACAAAAACTAAAATGACCGAGTGTGATGATTTTTATTAAAGTTGATCGTTTAAGATTAAATAAATTATGAGGGATAGTCAGTCATTAAAAGAGTTTGTACATAATTAAGCTATTGCGTATTATATGATGTGATCACTACATCATTATCAAGTGAGTCACCTAACATACGTAGCCATAAGTTTAGAGTGTAGGTACACTCAAATTGTAAGCCCTCCTTATGAGTTCTGGCTCATGCACCAGGAGTTGCACTCGTACGGATGGCCGAGTGTGATGATTTTTAATAAATCGTTGTTATTTTTAATTATTGTGTAGCATTGTGTGGGGTGAATGATTTGAATGTTATTATTGTGGCAACACTGCCGCCCGGACGTGATTGGCTGGGACAGAAACCACCAATCACGTTTGGGTACGACCGACCAATCGGAATTTCCAGGGATTTAGCGGGAAAATGATGAAGGGAAACTTCGGTTGGGCGGAATAGGCGGTCATTCGAGTACTGGTTATGGAACCGTGAGGTTGTGATTGTTATACGAGTAGTAAAATAGGTGTTTAACTAAGTATTGGTGAAAATAAAGTAATGATTATTATAACTACGGACTTTGAATTCACGACACAACTATATGTAACTTTAGCGGAATCCATCATGACCTACTGCATTACCGTCTGGGGTGGAGCAACTAAATCCAAATTCTTGGAGGTCGAAAGAGGGCAACGGTGTCTGCTAAAGGTAATGTACTTGAGGCCATACAGGTTTCCCACAATTGAACTGTATAAGATTAGTGACCAATTATCAATGCGAAAATTGTATATCCTTCGTACAGTATTAAAATTACATAAAACCCTAAAATTTAATCCTACGCTTTTAACAAGAAGACGTAAAAACACTGTTGCCCCACTTACAGCATATAAATCTTTGTTTGCTAAAAGACAGTATAAAACCCGCTCAGCATACCTTTATAATAAAATAAATGTTAAAATGAATATATACCAACAAAACAAATATAATGGTAAGAGATCTCTAACGGAATGGCTGAAGATGCTTAGCTATGAAGATACTGAACTGTTACTTAATCTTGTACTAATATAATTTTAATTATATAGTAAGTAAAACAAAACAGAATGGGGAAATTATATAATATATTATACCTACTTTATTGCACAACACTCACACATGCTCACTTTCTTACACCAAAACACGCACGCTTGCACAAACACACACACACACACACACACACACACACACACACACACACACACACACACACACACACACACGACACACACACACATACACACACACACACACGCGCACGCACACACTCACACACTAATACATTACTACACTAATTCGTCTCTGTTTCTGTTTTTAATCTAAGCTATTAATAAGTACTTACATTAAATAAACAACAACTGTTTTTTTTATGGAGGAGCGGGTCTTCCTGACACAGGTATTTTTTACCTACTAGGAAGGCCCAAACCTATTGTCATTTAAACTCGCAATTTATGAAATAAACTATTTTTCATTTTTTTCATTTTCATTTTTTTCATTTTACAACACTGACATCACTGAGTTGTTGATTATTGTATCGGGTCAAATCATTCACTTCAAAGTTATGAAAAGAATGGGACCCAGAATGGATCCCTGAGGCACCCCCCTATCAATTTTAGCTAATTTGGATCTGAACACTTTTTGACATCCATTTTGGATTGTGTTCATGTTTTGTCCATGTTTTGTTAACATGTTCCTATTTTTCAAATAAGACTGCATCAACTGTAGAACTTTACCCCTAACGCCATAATGTTTCAGTTTATGCAAAAGCACTACATGATCAACGGTGTCAAAAGCCGATTTTAAATCGAGAAACAACCCAGCAACTCTACGTCTACTATTCAAGTTGATAAATACATCACCTAACAGTTTCTCTATTGCATCTCCAGTGCCTCTACCCTTTTGGTAGCCGTATTGTCCTTCATCAATAACTTTATTAGTGTGCAAATGTCGTGTCAGTCGTGATTTAATCAGTTTCTCAAATATTTTAAAGAAAACTGAAAGTAGCGATATTGGCCTATAGTTCTTTGGATCGTTTTTAGATCCTTTCTTGTACACCGGTACTACCTTAGCTAACTTTAATTGATCTGGGAAGACTCCATCCTCATAGCAATTATTATAAAGCATTGAAAGGGGAACTGCTAACAAGTTAATATTGTCTTTTATCAATGTAATCGGAATTCCGTCAGATCCAGTCGATTTTTTTGACTCCATTTTGTTCACTAGTAAACGTATCTCTAGGGGTGTAATGTACTCCCATGACATATCTGAGAGCACCGCACTAGTACACTCGTCTAAGATGTCCATAGCTAAACCAATGTCAACACTTGACCTAGGATGATTATCTGTACAGAATTTCCATACAAACACTTCAACTATTTCCTGCACATTACTTGTTAGTTTATTGTTCACCCTTAGATTTATTTCCTCATTCATATTTACAGTTTTCTTATTCCGATGCTTATTAACAACATTCCATGTTGCCTTAGCTGAATTCTTCGTCTTATCGATAGCCGACTGAACCGCAGCTTTTTAGCAAATAGAACAACTTTCTTATACAGTTTTAAATAGTTGTTTTTATAGTTAATAACTGTTTCGTGACTGACAGTAGTGTTTGCATTTATCAAACATCGCTTAACCTGGCTCGATATTTTTATACCTCGTGTGATCCATTTCAACCTTTTTTTACAATTGCCTCTTATTCTGACGTTTTTTAACGGAAAGCTGTCCTTGTAGATATTTTCAAAAACTTTTCAAATACCATTCACGCCCAGGTTATCCCACTTGACACCAATTACCAGCTTCCTAAACATCTCATTTGACTTTTTGTTGAATACTCTACGCTTCACCATGATGTACTTGTTTGCTAAACTCGATTTGTCTATGCTAGTTTTGCATTTTACATGCATTTTACATCTTAAATATCCAGATTCCAGAAGTTGCGGTTCCATCCATCACCTTGGGGCATACATTATCATTATTTCAGCCAAAAGACTTCCACTGCTGGACATAGGCCCCTACAGTGCCACAATGACCGGTCCTGTCACCTGCATCCAGCGGTCTCCCGCGACCTTAAATGTGCCTTTCCATCAGAGATGTGCTATGCCAGCTACAGCTACGTTTCAAATGTATGAAAACATAGCATAGCAAGCATAGCACATCTCTGGTGAAATGGCACCCTAAGGCCGTTCACACGTGGAGCTACTCAAAGAGAACTAGATACAAATTTAAATGACTACAAACTTAACACTTTCGCAACCAGACTTAAAATGGAACAATTCACCAGAAACCGACAGAATTAGGCGTGTAAGTTCATATTACTGCTCGCTTAGCGGGCTCAGCCGGCATCTGAGCAAACATTACGAGTGCCCGCTAGGCGGGTTCTTGGTTGCGAACGTGTTAAGTTGCTTGAGCGTCACCATCCATGCATTCTCATTGAGGTTCGCATACGACGCGACTAGTCAGTAACCGGTTATTAACCCGTTGAGTAGCTCTATGTGCGAACGCCCTAACTCATTAGTCCTCCTCGTGGGGGTTTATTTATCCACGCTGCTCTTGCTGGTACATACAAAAAGCCCTAATAGGCTCTTCATGAAATAAGTTGATAACGAGCATTCTATACAACCATTCATTAAAATAATTACAGATCCGCACAGAAGAACGAGTTATGTAGATATTATATTGATACTTGGGAATGAAACAGTATTTTAGATCGCGTTTGATATTGGTTTATCAAAGTATCGTGAAGAATTTGTGATTACTTGGGTAGGTACCTAACCAAGTAGGTAATCACAAAATGGTATGTAATTGTAAAATGTAAATTACGAGACTCAAATTTTAACTCACCTTCTGAGATGAAGGGCAAAAATCAGAAACCAGAAATTTTATTCGTTTGGTCGAGGGTAGTGTGTGTGCATACGTATAGTTATATGAATGTTTATTTGATAGATGTGAGCATAATGAAGTGTCCTTAGATTCCTCTTAGTCATGAGTGTTATAGGTTATAGGTAATAATTTTTGTAAAAAAAGTTGGCGGGTGTTTTATAGTTTTATTTCACTTATTACTTTTATGGTACACTTCGTAATCCAATTTGATAATATACATTTCACCAAACTGTAGCGAGGAAAGTGCAACATGCAAAAGAACTTTATTTAATTTAAATATTTTTTTTTTTAATTTTTTCAACAGTAATAATTAACGTTAAGTAATATCAAGTAGAATTTTGGTCAAGTGTTAGTCGGATTTTAGTTTTCCCATACATTTTGAGACCCAGCGCCTGATGAAAGCAACAAGCAAATTTTTAAAAGTTCTTAAATATTTATTTTATTCGGTTTTTTAGTAGGTATTTTTTGTTATAGCGGCAACAGAAATACATCATAAATATGTGCAATTTTTGTAATATGAGCGTTTTACGTTTTGTTATCTGTCAAAAGCTACTTTTAAACACGCTCCAAGGTCAAATTACTTTTCCCACTAGTGGATAAAATGCGTTTTTGCCCACTGGTTTTAAAGGATAAAAGACGGCTTTCCGACGCAGTGAGGGGAAAAAATATAAGGTGGTGCGCCGACCATACAAAACGTTTTTTGACATTCGCAGATTAACGGCGTGATATTTTAAGAAACTTATGTAACAATCTTTCATAAATTGGCTTTCCATTTGCGCGAAATTCCCCATTTCTTAGAAAAAACTTGTATAAACTAGTTTAAAAATAATTGGAGAATAATCGTTTTCCCAAATCATGTGACAAACTAATTCCTCAAATTATTCTAGTTAATACATGTTTATTCTAGGAAAGGGGCAATTATTATATATATATTTATTACAAGCATATAGTGGCCTGGATACAAAGCACACATCTAAATCAAATCGCATCGCCTAAAGTCTTCGCGTTGCCAACTATTTATTTATTTACCGAACATACCATACTAGTAAGAATATTGGTAAAGAATCAACACAAAGGCTCGGTGTAGAACAATCAGTGGCCCTCAAACTAGGACATGCCTGTAACGTGAGAACCGGATTAAGACTAACTAAATAGAATTCGGTCGCGGTTGCGGGAGTCCGCTGGATGCGGGTGGCGCAGGACCGGTCGCTTTGGCACTCTTTGGGGGAGGCCTATGTCCAGCAGTGGACTTTTTCGGCTGATATGATGATGATGATGATGAAATAGAATTCTACATCTGAGGGGCAATCTTGTAACGTTTTGAACGCGCGTTAATAGGTAGATCCAACTTTAATTTTTCCATATAAAAATTTACATTTAGGTAGATCTACCTAACGTTCATACAATGCGTTACGTGATCAACCTGCTGATGCGTGAAAAGAATTACGTTTATGGGAGCAGATTACAGGCTGGTAAACTAGCTAAGTAAAATGAGAAAGACTGTAAAAACTATTTTTCATCATAAATTATATATATGAAACGAAAAGCACAATCTTTTGGGGAGGTTAGGTGAGGTAGGGCATCCCGCTCGAACTTGGAACAGCCCAACTGGGGAAGTACCTCCTTCTTGCAGAAGACCACAGCCACAATAACACTACTACTTGCTCTGTAGTAGTGTTGTGTTCCTGGAGGTGAGCAAGGTCGCCAGAGCTCCCGAGGATGCGTTGTGTTGAGAGCGAGGGAATTTGTTCCTTCAGCTCTCAACACAGCGAATCCTCAAACATATCAAGGGTCGGCAACGCCCATGTTACTCCTTTGGAGTTGCATGCGTCTATAGGCTGCGGTGTCCGCTTACCATCAGGTGAGCCGTACGCTTGTTTGCCACCGTCGTTGTATTAAAAAAAAAAATCTTTTAAGAGCAAGTGTTTATGCGTGTTTGTGGGTGAGCGTGTTTATGTTTATTTGCGTGCATGTGGGTGCTACGAAATTGTTGGCAGTGAATGTGTTACTCTTATCTAAATAAGCTCAAATTACCCTTCTCCAAATTAGAAATAGTTTCATCTAGCCCATACCATATGACAATTAATAGTAGATTACTGCAGAGGCCGTGAAGTAAGGGATTGCTGGACGAGATTGGGGTAGACGGCCGAGTCGTAGACGAGGCCGAATACAACGAGTCCAGCAATCCCTGTTCCGGCCGAGGATTGTATAGTACTTTTCTCAAACGATGTGAGGAAATATTAAAATTAAAATAAATACAAGGTAATCAATTAAATAATAGGTAATTTGCGCCTTTTTTATTTTTTAAACATGCCATTTGAACAAGCCGTTCGAGCACCATGTTTAACGGCACATAAAGTATAGTACCATAGATTATTTTTATTTTTTCTATGAAGCAAGTATGCTTACAGTGTCTAGTGGTGCTTGGCAGTATGTAAATTTTCCTTTGTCAGTTTAATATTAGTAAGCAAATTTAAAAAGTTATAGTTGCGGACAATAATGGTTTTACTTAGGGTTTTCATACATTACTTCTTGGCGTAAGGCCAAGAAGTAATGTAGGGAGCCATAAACAAGAAACTTCACGTCTTCATTTCGTGATATTAACGCGTACATTTCCGAGCATGTTTGAGAAAAATATATTATCACCAACCGAATACCTTAAAAAACCTTCAGAAAACAAACTTATTTACAAAACATTTAAAACATATCTAATACAAAAGTGTTACCATAGTTTAGCGGATTATTTTAAAGACGCATTAATATAATATAGGCAATTAGTTTTTAAGTAGAAATTATGTTATTGTTTCATTATGTATAAATTGTAATAGCATTCCGTTGTTCATGAACCTTGGCAAGCTTGTGTTGGTTGAAATGGTATTTTAAGTCTGTTTCCCACGATAGGAAATCTAAGTGAAAGATAGACGTATTAGTACGGCATTTCAACTGGAATACGTTTGATGAACGTTCATGAATAAGGATAATAGGTAGTATTAATTTTAGCCCTCTCACATGGTTGCAGTGCCCTTGCAGGGCGTCACATGTCATACCTACCTTTATTATTTTCACCATCGGTAACATATAATGTGACACGCAATAATCATTTATATTATATTCTATTCTAATACTCAATAATATCGAATACATACATACAATACCGAACAATATGAAGTACAGTTTCACTTATTTTCCTGTGACCCCTAGATGGGGCAGATAACTAAACATATTTATTCGTAGGTAGTAGGTATTCATTTCTACCCAAGGATTCCGCGAATTTCTCATGGCAGTTGATTTTATTTCGAAAGCAATTTGCATTTCTAGGAGTCCATGTTTGGAGTGATGTACCAAAAATTAAGTTTTATTCATGAAAATTATTGTAATTTAGAATTTTACCAAGAAATTGTATCAGTCCAATTAATAGTATGATCACAAAGGGCCTGGCAATTGCAATTTTATTTGCATTCAATTATTTTTTTATATATAAGGGTAAAAATGTAAAGTTTTAAATAAAATTCTTGTGTATTTGTCCATACAACGGTTACTACGGTTATAAAAATGTGACTTCATATTTTATTGATACTAAAGATGCTAGCAGCATAGTAGTTGTTTTTGCGGTCACCACCGATGTGTAATTTTGAGTCTGAATTGTGCCTTTTTTGTGCTCTAATTGTAGTTGGTGTCATGCAGAAATTTGATTATTCATTAACACTTTCACTGCCAGGAGACCGCCTAGCGGACGCCTACGCCTTAATCGCTTTCCGCTATATACGAGGAAAACCACGGGATCGGTTACGAGCGTAGCTCGTAGCGATTCTTGGCAGCGAATGTGTTAAAATGGCATCTTCAAAAATAAAACCAAAATTTGGCCCTGATACATTTGTATTTATCCCTGAACATTTGTTTAAATTTTATATCGCTTGCTCAGCTGTCACTATACAGAAAAATTTAAGTGCGGATATTCCCGTGATATGCAAGGGATACGTCACATTTAGTAAGTGGTATACCGGCCCTGCGGTCAAGAGTGTAGCTACGAGTAGCCGTAGACCGTAGCAGTGCTACGAGCTTGTAGCTGGTGCTACGATAAAGCGATATTCGCATTTAGAAAGAAGCGGTGCCAGAGTGGATATGGCAGTGTTTACTCAAAAAAACATGTTGTGTCTTTTATTAACATTCCTTGTTGGCAAAATAGACGCAATTTCGATGGGTAAATACAATTTACCCAATATTGTAAGGTTTTACGTTTCAGTGTAGATTGAAAACGTAGTTTATCTTTGTTGCATAAAAGATGTTCTTTTTTATTGATTTGACAAAGAAGATTGTACTTAGATACAAACATAGATTCAAGCCTTTATTCCCAAAAGGGGTAGGCAGATTACATGAAACTTATGTTCTATTAAATAAGCATACATTTGGGTATAAAATATCGACAAAATGTGATATCGCAGTTCGCAGTGATAGGTCAACTTTACTCCCTAAGTCAACTTTTACGACACCAACGGTGGATTATATCAACTGATTATACATAAGTTCCATAAAACTCATTGGTACCAGCTGGGATTCGAACCCAACACCGCCGTTTGACAGGCACATGCTTGAACCACTAGGCTACAATTATCTGACTAAAACCTAAAAAGCCTCTGAAAAATAAAGTGTGTTTTGTCCCTTTCTTACCACCAAAAATGTTACAGTGTCAGACAGAGACAAACAAATCTGAACGGCATTTAAGCCGCATTATTGCCCGACTACGGCAGAGTCGAAAGGATATGATTTTAGCAGCCTTACCGATTTTGATAAATGCGCTGTCAACCGACTCGAAATTATGCTCTGAATGACATTGGCTACCTTTTGTTTGAAAAAAATCCGTTTATTATTCAGTAATTGGCTTACAGTTTTTTTTAATATTTTATGTGTTGCGCAATAAAGAAATGGCGGTCGCTAGCGATGTCTGATTTTGACTCCTACTGTGGCTTTTGTTTTGCATTAATTTTAATTTATTACAACTTCTTTCTTTGAGGAAGTTTTAAGCAATCATGTCTCGATTAAATCAGATAAAGAATCAAATAAGTAGTCAAGAATCAAATCAGATTGTGTCAATCAGACCGGTTTAGCCTAGTTGGTAGTGACCGTGCCTACGAAACAAGAGGTCCCGGGTTCGAATCCTGGTATCGTGTGATGAGCACGAATATTTGTTCCTGCGTCATGGATGTTTTCTATGGTATTTAAGTATTCGTCTAGTACCCATACTACCCATAATACAAGCTTTGCTTAGTTTGGGACTAGGTCGATTTGTGTAAGATTGTCCCCTAATTATAGGTAGATATATTTTAGATATCTTAATAAAATCAGTTCTTATTGTTTCTTAATCTAGCCAGAATGGCGTTTCGAAGAACGCGATAATTTCCAATTCATGCCCATAAATAATGTACATACATTTTGAGTTAACTATGTATTCTGATTTCGTCCCATACATACGCAGCCAAATGCATGCTAAGTCAACTTATAAAATATTCGTGGGAACCGCTGAAGTATGAATTGAAGCAAAATGTGCCCGTTTTACATTAAAATGCCGTAAACGAAGTCGCTTCAGATATCCTTCGATTATATACTTTGGTTCGTAGAGATAACGACATATTCAAAGTATTCATACGTACTGGATGTGTGAGTTACGCATTAAATTATAATAAGGCAGGGCACAACGGAATATCACCTCGCTTATACTCGAACAGCTGTGACGATTCCTACCTTAAAGTCTCTATAATCTATATTTCCTATTCTGAACTTAACCTAAAGCCTAGCTGTAATGGTAGCCTACCTGTAGGTGTAGCTAAAGGTAAATAATTAAACAAGTAATGAGGGGAAACAAATCATTATTTATTGCTCATTAAACATTGGAAGTAGTATTTTGTGTTGAAGCTAAAGAAACTTTGATTATTTAATCCAATGGAATCAAGCTAGATTTCATAGGATATTCGCTTTGGTTCCTAGACAATACTAACCCAATAACAAAGCGAGTAAAACAATAAGGTTAGTCCCGACCGAATATATTAGTAAATTTATTAATTTAAGACTCTAATCTAGATCGAATTATCCTAATGCTAGAGAAACTTTTGTTATTTATCCCAACAAATTCAAGCTAGAATTCATTAAGGAATCCACTTTGTCTCCTAGGAATGCTAGTCCAAAAGCAAAGCGGATCAAACGAAAATAGCTAGCTCCGTACCTACTAATAATGAAATGAACGCACTAATTAGAACTGAAAATTAGACTTGATAATATTATCCTTGGATCCTAGTCTAAAGTATCCTAACTAAACCTGCCGATAAAATAAGGTCGTGGCTTGCTCTGAAGTGTAGGCCAATTCATGATCGAATATCTAGCGGTAGGACCCGACGCTGTGTGAAAGTAGTCCCAGATGCTTTTCGACAGGTGAGAGGGAGACGACGCACTAAGAAAGAAAAGTTTACACGTTAATAACATCATACCATAAGTATATTTTCACACCTACAACTTAACTTACTTGTTTCTTCAAACCAACAAAATCCACAACTTATTATGGAATAACTTACTTATCTAAATAAGCTATATATAAATATAATTCACATAGTTAGATTTTTGTCACTCCTTCGAAGGAGTTCGTTCAATGATGTACCTACATCTTAAAATATTAAGATTTTGATGATGATGATGATTTTGGATGATGACGTTGAGATACAGAAATAAATGGTTAAAAGTGGACTATCGTTTTGACCTATTTATTACGTACAACTTATATTATAAATCATTTCCTAATATTCACATCCGAATGATTAGTTTATAAGATTAAATCGGAGAATAAATTAAATCGCTTAAAATTTACAGAATGATTTTTACTATAGAGATATTTCAAAGGTTGTAGGTAGTGTGACTAGTCTAGCGAACAATCCCAGCTTTGCAGGACCCAAAGGCACCTTTATAGTCGAGAGATTGATAGATATACGACGATGCACAATTGAGCCTGACAACTGGCAATTAACCACCATTCTAATCACACCATATTTATTGAAAATTCCATAACAAAAATTCCTCGGTACATATGTTAACTTGAACTACTGATATTTAACTTTCATAAATGTAGAATTTAGATATTAAGGAAAAGTATGCATCCCTTGTAAAATCGATAACAAATCTTTTCTAACAGAAGGATCAATCTAAAACTAGACAACCAGACAAACGGAAAGAAATCTCAATTAGCAAGATCGAGATCCCTTGACCACTCGCCCTTGTCAATGCATTCCATGTAGGGTTCGTCAAAAGTAGTTCACGTCTCTCCAGATTGGGAACCTCTTATCGAGCGAACCACCTATGTCTGGGTCGTTGACAGTGCACTTGCAGCTATGGGTGGCTTACTTAAGGAGACTCAAACACGAATGCTTACACACAACATTGTATCGACTTTACTCAGAAATCACACTACTAATTCCTCATGACACCGACTACCCCTAATTTCTTATATATTTCCGTGTGGAATCATGTTGGCTCGCAACATTTCTATTAATAGTTTGTTACCTGAAAGAAGCTGCTCGGTTTTAACACATTTAACCAATTACCTAACAAAAGGAGTTCCGTATAAAATAGCCCAATAATAATAATATCCTAATAATAAACCTCACTCATGAATTACTTCAATGCATCAGTGGTACTTGACGTATATACTAAATCACTACATATGTTTACTAGTGTAATTTGGTATTACACTAATTTACTGAAACACCTTGCGAAACTTAATTAAAATAAACGCATTCGAATAACTGAATTACATATGAAAAATAGTACGGCAACAGTCGTACGTAATATACTAAAATAGCTTATATATAACCGTATTCCTAATAGTATAACCCTACATAATTACTAATAATTGCTCGCTGATTAGGCTTAAACCATAACCATCAATTATGCATCGCTTAGGGATAAATCACACTCTTGAATGGAGGTAGTTACAAAGTTACAATACCGCTACACATTTAAAACACTCGCATAGGTATATACTTTATGCTGCCAACCGATATTGATTGCTAATAGAAAGATATGATAATGTTGGAAATAGACACAGACAATACACTCACTGATCAGTAAAATAAAGTTAGATTAAAATCCTACCAGAGATTGGGCTCGCTGGGACCACCCAATTTACCACAACAGCCGAAGATGCTGCTCGACGGTAGACCTTGCAGCTCTGCCATACACTGCTAGCCTCTGCCTCTGGCCCCGTCGCTGCCTCGTAGTAGTTGGAGTCCCGTCTCGTGTCCGTAGAGAAGTGAAGTGTCGCCCCACAGGTCCCGAGAAAAAGTGATTTGTTGCTCCGTCCGTGTCCCGTGAAAAAGTGACGCTCCTCCGCGCTCAACGCCTTAAATACCTTCGCCGACACCAGAACCACTGTAACATGAACTCTCAACCGATATAAACCCTTATGGTCATTGTTATAGCTTATTCAATCGCTTGCACCCCCCCCTACGGCGTCGTCGTAATCATACATCTTGCTCCTATTCAGTGGGTACCGTTGGCGCCACTATGTCTGGCCCACGCCACACAAGTCGAAACCCGTCGCACCACAATTACTAGCTCACGCTGTATGTTGATATTCAATACCAAAATTAACCTCAAACATTACAAAATATTTGTGATTATGAACCCTAAAATCTCAATGAAAATTACCACACAACAGCCAAACCCACCTTGAAATTTAACTGGAATACATTTAAACTCACCCTAAAGTTGGTTTCTGAGTTCAAACAACGTTTATTTTAGATTCCTCCTAATTTCATCTAAACCGGCGTTAATTTATAAATAATAGCTAACTATCAACGAACCTAGCATTAAGCAAGGTAACTAGATAATGACATCTTCATATTATAAAACCCTAGATCAACCTTTTCACCTATTCTTAGTCGAAAGGACATACTTAATGTTTCCATCTATTTTAAATATAATTAACACAAATTACAGTTAAAACAAAGCTTACTTAATGATGTAAATTCCCTCAGATATTCAAGAAATCCTCAATTAATAGCATTTTCTAATATGTCAACCAACATCGTTACTTTACATAAACCCAAATATATAATGAATGATATTTACTCTATTATAGCGATAACTAGCATTTACTAGAACCAATAGATCTTGACCTAAACAAACCAAATATATGGAACCCACAAGTGTTCCCTTTTACTACGTATTATTCTAAATTATTAATTTGAATTATAATAATACTCTCATAATATAACAACATCCGTTAAGCCTTCAAATTGCCTCATAATTTAAATAACAGTCCCAATGAAAAACGCCTACTTCTTTAAAGCGAGCAATTTCTACTCTAAAATTGAGGCTGGTTCTGAGAACCGTCTCACAGCACAAGTGAGGTAGTGATGCATGCCCCCCTTTATGGCCGCCAATCTCACGTTATCTACGTTAGTCACCTGACCCCGATCACCCAGGGCAATTAGCGGCAATTATTTTATATTCAACTAGGAAAAAATGATAATGTTCGGTTATGGCGTTTCGCCGGACGCTGCCGCGTCACGCTCACTTCGCTCGCTCGGCTCGCGCGCTGTAGGGTCGGAGTTCATCTAACAATCTCACCGTATTTTTCCCTGGGGGATCAGGCTAGGGGATTAACGTGTAACACCACAGAACGAGCACGCGTGACCAATAAATATAAAACCAATTAACAATTAACATGCCATGAATCCGCCAGGTACCGTGGCGAAGTCCATAAAAGTCGATCGGACAGAAACGGCATTGGACAGGGAAGGCGGTCCTTAGAGCCCTTTCCCACGGCAACGTCCCGTTTTTTACGGGTTCGGTTTTATGCAGGATCACGTTTAGTGGTATACGTGCTACTGTGGTAACATTCACATGAGCATTCGGTTTGCTTTGCAGGATACCGCAAAAATCCGTTCGAAATGTGCTGTACGGTTTTGCCACTACAAATCGGACGACTGGATCCAGTAAAAAACGGTATCCAGTTACTAAACTGTGTGTCGTCGTGTCCAGTAAAAATCCGTATGCAGGATGCTAGTGGGAACACTTCCATTAAACTATGCAAGTAAATGGAAGTGTTCCCACTAGCATCCTGCATACGGATTTTTACTGGACACGGTGCGCGGTGCGCAGCGCCGGAGAAGTGCCGCCCCCCTCGAGCCCCGCTGCCAATGCTATCCCGTAAAAAACAGGATGCAAACTTCTGTGTCTGAACACAGGTATGATTTTTGCGGTATCCAGTAAAAAACCGATCGTGCAAAACTGGACGTTCATGGGAAAGAGTCCTTAGTGTCGGAGGCCAAGGTCCACTTTTGGTCGTTGCGCCACAGCACTAAGGTAAGTACTGCCCATAATCGCTACACTCGAAGCCGATCCCCTTGTTTACCCTGTGCGTAGTGGAAAGCGCCTGCGACGGAGGCGACCGCTAGGTAGTTTCCTGGCAGTGTTGATGTGTTAATTTAATACGCGTGTAGACTTAAAATGTAAAAAACAAAGAAGGCAAAAAAATATGCCTAGTGAAGAAAATCCCATTCAGCTAATTACTAATCTAGAAACGTTTTAATATTGCTTGTTAGAGAGAGAAAACGCTCGCAGTTAGTGACGTCACAATCTGCGAGCGTCATAAAGCTGATTTTCCACCGGAGAGAGGAGACGAGGCGAGGCGAGAATTGAAATTTGTATTGCACTTACTATTTCCACCGAAGATGCGCGAGAGAATTGAAAATTTGCCATACGAATTTCAATTCTCGCCTCGCCTCGTCTCGTCTCGCCCCTCCGGTAATTAGCTTAATAAATGACATACGTTCTATATGAATGTGCGTTTTTCAGAAAAGGGACAGAACATAGCCGCTCTTAAAACTTTGGATACTTATAAGTGATCATTTAGCCTTTTGCTATGCTTTTTTCTCCATTTGACTACAATTTTAATCATTGTTCGAGAAAATAAAACATTATTGACTATTTTATTTAGTATTTACACCCCTTTGGGTTAAGGCGAATATGGCTCTTGTAAGAATATAACTGAACCTGTAATTTTGCTACCTAAGTTTTGAAAACATATTTAAGTCACTACAGACCTACATTATACACACACGCAAGAAAAATTTAAATTGGTAAAACAACAATATTGGAAAATTGGGTTGGCTGGTTAGCTGGAAGAGATCCCTTATAGGGATAAGTTCGCCTTTGTACTTTTATCTATTGTGTGACATGTATACTATTTAACCTGTTATTGTGTACAATAAAGTACATACATACATACATACATACAAAACTCACTTTTTTTTTGTTAATGTGTGTCTGTATTTGCACAAAGAATACGCAACTAACATATTGATACGGTTGACTATTACAAAAAAATATATTTTTCCGATTGAGTAACTATGCCAAAGTTTCATTTGTAAGTACTATCTTTTCCAGAAGCCATTTACTTTTCAGAATTGATTAGAAGTCACATTACAGCAGTAGGTTGATCACGTAACGCATTGTACTTAAGTAGTAGTAGATCTAAATGTCAGTTTTTATATGGAAGAATTACGGTTATGTTGTCCTAACGCGCGTTCGAAACGTTATGTGATTACCCCTCAGGTTGCAGGTGGTGGAAACAATAAAATAGGTACATGTTATTAATTGATATAATATATTTGATACTATTATACAAAGTTTGGAAGAGTTAATGGCTTAAGAAACAAAGTCTTCGGACACGTGAAACATTTGCTTTGCAGGGAAAAATTAGAATATGAAATTGAAATAATTTTCCTATCAATATGTACACTAGAAACAAAGCGAAAGTTGTGAATATGCATTAGCAACACAACACAATTTCAAATTCTAGAATAATCTTTCCTACTGTTTGTTCAGTCGAAATACCTTGAATGCACCCGAGCGAGCGATGGGGTAGCTACCCTCGCGTTAGTACCGACTAAGCCGCTAACGTGAACGGACGTGCGCCCTCCACGGTAATCATACGAAAGTAATGGTCATTATTAGTACTACATAATAGTTAATAATATACAATAAAAGAAGTGGTTGTGTCAAGCGTTGTGAGTGCGTTTGAAAAAGTGACATTTGGAGTCCTGGAAGTTTATGAGGTGAGTTGAAACTTTTTGTAAGTTTTCTTTGCATAAGTTTTATTGAGTTAAAGTTGGCGTTTAAAGGACATTTATATTAATAACAATTCATATTAATACATTCGATTTGTCCAGGAGTTGGAAAATTATCCATGTTTGTATAATTATAAGCTGCCAGAATATATGCGAAAAGATGTGGCGGAAAAGGCGTGGATTGATATTGGAAAAAAATAATAATTTGACAGGTCAGTAGGTATATTATATTTTTATGAAAAGGGTCTATTTACCTAGTATAATTTCATTTAATCACATTGTCTTCGTCGCTACTGTCACTCGACATTTCCGCACCAATTGAGCGGAGAGCCGTACTGCAAATGATAAAAAATCGTCTCAGTTGCGTTGCACCGTGTGCGGAAACGACTTGAAACAAGTAGCATACCAGTATGCGACCATGAATTGCATTGCAGTCGCGTCGCTTGTCAGTCGCCCCGTGAGAGACGAGCCTTAGTTGTCTTACAGCGATACCTAACAAACTCTCTGTACCTTATACTAAGGTAAGTAGTTTGATGCTTGATCAGTTACACATAATCATAATTTTAAACATTTATTGGAATTTTTATCAAAGTGAGAAATAATGTAGTTTATTCACAAAATCAATAAAATAAAGCACTTCTTTTTAAATACTACTTTTAATAGTTTCAGTAACAAAAATGATTGTCTATCGGTTCACTTAATGTAGTCAAAACTTCGACGAGTGGCTCTTGGATTTTAGTAACGTTATAAAATTATAGTTTATTTTTATGAAACAAAGTTTGTTTAAAGTGAAGTTTGAAATTGGAAAAATGTTCGGCTTAGGGTTTTATTTAAATTTGAAAACTTTTGAGAGCTATATTAAAATAACGAAAATAATTTGAGAAAGTTCATCATCGGCATTGCTAGAAGCAACACTAGAAGGATGATGTTTTTTTTTATTTGTGACATAAAAGTATACATTTTTATCCTAAATAATATATTATAAGTAAACACAATAGTCTTTTGCTATTCTGCTAAAGAACGTGCAGGTTTATTAGCGATGGTAAGGTGCACATATTTGAGTATTTTAAGATGCGGTTAATTCGAATTTTGAGCTTAAGGGGCTACCCGAGGTTTTCATCGATTTTTGACAAGTTTTGAATCGTATCTCCTACTTTTGCACTACAGATAGAATTATAAGTCAAACGGCTATCGGTTCTTTAATCTTTTATCTCAATTTCTGTTTACCAATTTTGAAAGAAATGAACTTTAAACTTTGCCTAAAATACACTTATTTCGTATCTCTGTTGACTTAAGTCTGTATTAGAAGGGAATAAGAGCTTTTGACGTCTTCGATTGCGCAGTAACTTTTGATGCTGACTGTACAAGGCGACTAAAAGGGGTCCTCGGGGTGGTTGGCGGCACGGGAAAGGGTAGGCCCGACAGAAGCATGACGTTAGGGCGGCACTGGTTCGTCCCGTAGGAGATCCCAGAGCGATCCGAAATGCATCGAGGCGAACTATGGGGTAGTTGGTGCGAGTCTGAAATAACGTCAGCGCTATCCCCGTGGCGCGGAGGTATCAACAACGGATTTTCCTCCGAATAATAATAAAAGGTGTCAAATATAAGAAGGAGATCTGGCCGAAGTGTGTAGTTTTCCGGCGATTTTGAGGCCGGCTATTTGACACCCAGAACTTGCACCGAGCTTCGCCGTCTCAATGTGTTTTTGTGTTATGCTATAAGTTTTGTATATTGTAATGTATGTTAGTCTGTAAGGTACTTATTTGTAATTGTAATTGCCTGACTCAAAATAAATAAAAATATATATATGAAACACCTTTTCGTACGACTCCGGTGAATAATCACCGTAACTGTAATAGACTACAAAGACGACATAATTTCGCATTGTTACGGACGTAAGTATATGTAAAATGGCTGTTCTGAATTATTTTACATGCCATTTGCGGCATGATTAGTTATTTGGCGTTCGCGTAACTTTCCCGAAGTTTACAATGAAACTTGACTGGAATATTTAAGTACGTACGTGCTTGGCGGCTGTCATACAAGAGTTGGGAACATATTTCAGTTTTGATGGACTCAAGCGGCCAGTTGGAATACCGATAATGATCGAGAATGTCGCCAGGCTCAAGAGGCTTTAGGGTGAAGGCCAGATAATAGAATAGATTAGAAATCTTTTATTCAACATCACATAGGAATTTTTTATTTTTAGTCTAGTACACACAATTACGGGGTTGCAGCGCACAATCAGTATTCTGTAAAATTATTTAGTAGAGTTAATCAGTACAATTATTTAGTAAAGTTTAAGTATTCAGTAAAATTATTTAGTAAAGTTAAAGTACTGGAATCGAATCCTCGCAAGGGAAAGTATTCATTCTATGAACAATTCATTCTGCCGCTTGGTTTTTTACCTTGATGTTACACGGGTTAAATTAAATGCCGTCTGACACTATAACATAAGATATACATTATATAATTGGATTTCTGTAAACTTTTCCCCCAATTTACTTGCATTTAGGTATACTTATTTTTCCTTGGCCATTATAACTCCATTTTCTTAGAATGAAGAGAACATTCCAACGTTCCTCATAATTGTGATTATTTATGGTTCATGTGTTGTCAGGTTTTAATAAAGATTTTTCGTGTTCGCACCCAAGTTGATGTTCACCACAACTCACCTCTCATTTTGAGCGAACGAGCGTAAGACAGGTCCGATTACGCGTTGTTATTATGAATCTCGTCGTCAAGATTTATGTACTAGTGGTTAGCGAACACGTCAAATGAAAGCAGTTGTGAATAGCATAACTGAGCTGTTATACTCACTATACTTATACTCTATTCCAGATAATATTAGAACAATCGTGCGTCAATCGTCAAGGAAAACAATTTTGAAATGCAATAAAATTTGTAGTGCTACGCTTGAAATGTAAAACTATTAAAATATTTCATTTAATATCCTAGATAATAGAATTAACGTATATGAATTAGTTCGTTAAGTATGTTTATCGGTGTCTAGTACCCATACTACCGAAAAGCTTTGCTTAGTTTGGGACTAGGTCGATTTGTGTAAGCTTCTTCTTGCGTAAGGTACTCAAATATTTTTTTTATTTTTTATTTTATTAGATACCTCGCATGCTTACAAGCTAAGTGTTAAATATATATTATGAACGGGGGCGCTTTGGTTCAAGTCCGAAAATGTTCTTCATAAAATTTCACGCCATAATAATCGTTGTCATATTTTTTTTACACTAACGTGTTGTAGTCATAATCGTCGGTAGTCATACATTATTTCAACCTAACTTTTTTGTTCCTAAATTTCTGTAACTATCATCGGAAGTCATAATGACCAGTTGTCCTAAAATTTTTCTTCATACTTTCATTACTAAGAACTTGCTTGAAGTCATAACTTTGTTAATCATAACAGTTTTCTTCATAACGGAGATACATTATAATTTTGGTAGTCCTAGTATCATAACTATATGGACCCATTATGAACAGCTTTGCACAGCGCTGGTGGATTCACACTTAGCCACCCAGAAAAAAATTGACCCCAGTAAGTAGTGTATAAATAAATAAAAATATATTTCCGGACCATCTTAAACAAACGGAGGTGCGTTGCAGTGTGTCATACCAAACGGAATCTATACTATACAAACTGAGGTACTTGCATACAACGAGAAACGCACCTCCGTCCGGAGATGCGTCGCAGTGTGACATCCACCTTACCCATCGGGACCTCTAGCTTCGTAGGCAAGCCAACTAACTAGGCTAACCTGTCGTAAAGTTATTATAAATGTCTGAGCCGAGACAGTTGTTGGATCACGTATTCGAACTCAAGAACGGAATTTTCCAATTACAAGTTTTCATGAAGTCTGGGTATTATTAAAACTTAGAATGTAATGTGGTCCGTCCCTACATTTTCCTTTATTAATGTATGATATTTTGTGCTGCGTTATCCGTCAACTCATTTGTCATTCCCAATTTTTGAATTGCTATTGTTTTTGAATTATATTGTTTAATCGTTCCTTATTCAGCAGCATCATAATAAAAAAAAACGAATATGATTTTCATAAAAGTAAAAATAAATAGAGAGATGAGGCTATCCGCAGCAGAACCAAGGTAACCGATATAGCCTTCCGAATAGCTAAACTTAAGTGGCAGTGGGCGGGGCACATTGCACGTAGAACCGATGGCCGTTGGGACGGAAAAATAAATAGAGATTTGAAATAAATAAAGTGAGTTCTAATCAGTTGCTTTGGGATTTTAAAAGTGACAGCCATAATTGCTTCGCCGTTTTGTAGAAATGACGGCGTGGCGCGACGTTCCTACATGACTAATAAAAAAAACTCAAAGAAATACTCAGGAATTCTTCAACTAATGATTATTATTTCTAATCTTTAATAATACGCGAGCCAGAAAGAGTTAATTACACGCGAGTAGAAACAACAATGGGGATGTTAAATAATTCCATTATAATTGTTCTCTATATCATATCGTTAAAAATTTAAGAATAAGAATTTATTTAGTATTTACACTTATTCAGCCGATAGTAATTATACTATGCGAAAACAAATAATTCACTCACCTGTAAAGAATAAGAAACAGCATTTAAAGCCTTTAATTTCAGGTCTTTTAACAATTAATCACACATAAATTAAATAGTATCTGTTCAATCTCATGTCATAGTCAAAGCTGTCAGACGTCAGCTATCAATTCAAAAATAAATTAACATACTTTTCTTATATACATAATTATCATTTAGAATAGAATATATTTTTAGTAGGTACCTATTTGTAGGTATGTATTGTATTTGTTGTAAGTATATGCATGTATACATATATGACGACCTCTGTTAATTTTTATTTTTCTATAGTATCCGAAGTGTCCATGAAAAGCAAAACTGTTCAGGAAGTACGTTTACAGGGTGATTCAGGAGACATGAGCAGGATCAACCCTACGGATTCAATAGTTTATAAGCTACTCAGTCGTACCAGCATTGGTAAGATTAACGTTAATTTTTTTTTAGTTGTGTAGGGTCACCTTGATTTATTGTGAATGAAACTTTTACACAAAATGTAAAAAAAACTGTGGGCGTTTAACTTAATTACGATGGTAAACGATCTATTAACATTAACTGTATGTGTATGGTTGATCCTGCTCACGTCTCCTGAATCATCCTGTATAAATCCCATGTCATATCATTATATTTAAATAAAGAACATTTTTTTTTTCAACGATAAGCTAAGGAGGGTGGGTGGGTGTTGGCAGTGAGAGACCTTTAAATAGAAAGAAAGTACCATAAAGGTTGACGTGTCCGTGTTGTACGACGTAAAATGACGGAAAATTCAGTTCAATCGTGTACACTACTATTTTCAAGAAGATCGCTATACATGTCATCTTGGCCTCGTATTATAGCCGGATCTCGCCTTCGGCTCGGTCGGCAGTAAATCATACTCGTCCGGGATGGTTTGCTTACTGGGTCTTGGCAGTAATGTACAGTCGAGGAAATTGAATGTTTAGCACTTTTGGACCTTAACGTCATTCTAATAGAGTTGACATGTGCCAAACATTCAATTTCCTCGACCGTACTATTAGTTACCCTCTGCAAACTACTAGGTATGACGCTATGCCGTTAAATTAACCAGTGTCAAGAAAACGCTAGCGCAACATACGCCTGAAAGCGATTTTAGTTTATCCACATATATCATACGTGACTACATGATTACCTTTTTCTTTAATAAAAGACTCATTACTCATTTCATTATCACGAGTAAATCACAGTTTAATTAATTATATGTGATGTGAAATGTGATATTACGCCAGTTATTACTTTTTCACAGATCTTATTACTTCTCTTGAGATGTAATAAAGTAGGTACTATTTTTGACGCGTATTCTCATTGCTGTAGCTTTTGCACTTTTAAACATTTTAAATAAGTTTCTTGGCTGTTTGCTGACTTTCAAAATATTCCACCACTTCGTCATATCAGCCGAAAGACGTCCACTACTGGACATAGGCCACCCCCAAAGAAAGCCAAAGTGACCGGCTCTGAGCCCCGCTCTAACCACTTACTGGTCTAATTTTGAGGTCATTGGACGTTTCGATTTGGGAAAAAAAGTTTATAATGATATATTAATTATAAACTTATTTTCAATATATTTTATTAAACAAATATCTGGTATTTGAAATAAATTATTGTACTGTAAATGCATTCGACCATAAAAAGATTTTCAAGTGAACAATTAATAGTGGATAAAAATACCAAACGATTTACTTTAAAAATAAAGATTTAACCGACTCAAATCAGTACCAAGATCGCTTCGAGTGTGCTTATAAAATTTGAAGAGTTCCCTCGATATCTCCAGGATCTCATCATCAGATCCTGAAATGAAACCACCTGGCTTTCCAGCCAGATACCATTTCAACCAAATCGGTCCAGGCGTATTCGAATCATCGGGGAACAGACACAAACAATAAGTTTCTGTCAAAAATGTCATTTTTGGTACAAGCTTTTATTGTCGACTGTACTTTTCTGTATACCGTCATCAACTACTCATTGAGACGATTCTAACGAACCCAAACTAAATGGGGTTACGTTGGTTAAGTACCGAATTCCCATGGCCACCTTCTGTTTCCATCATCAGATCAGCTCGATGGTACCATAATATTGAATTGTCATCCAAACTATACTTATACCGAAAATTTCAGCTCAATCGGTCACCGGGAAGTGGGTCAAATTTAACTTGCAAGATTTGTCCCACACTAACATTCATACTAACAGACCGAATGACGAATTGAGATCCACCCTTTTTGAAGTCGGTTGTAAATAAACAGCCTAACACCCCGCACCTATGTATAATTTGCACAGTTATGATGAAAAACTCTTGATATCGAAAAACCTCATATCTCGGGTAGCCAGTGGGCTTATTTCCATTCGAATAAAAAGCTCCCGTGGAAGCTGTGGGTTAATTAAATTTAATCCGTTCAAATTATACGGAGAGGGTAGCATAAACGGTTTTTATGATTAAAAAAGTTAGGTATCTTTGTCAAATTATCAATTTCAATGCACCTGTTGGAATTGATAATTATTAATTTGAATTTTTTGGGGATATTGGAATCGGTCGCACCGAAGCGTCTCTCACCGTAAGCGGTGTTAGTTAAATAATTACAAGTTTCTATGGAAAGACAGCTGTCGGCGCCATTTTTAATCGTAAGTTAATGCAACCCGCGCTCAGCGATTATTCAAACAGTGGTGTAGATTATATGTTTCTTTTTAATCGTATGGCATACATTATTTTGGCCTAAAATGTTGTCACTCTTTAGTACCACCCAGGGGACACGTGCAGGGTTGTGGTAGGTAGCTCCTGCGGACGCGAGTAACAGTTGTCCCCCGTTTGTCAAGTGAGTGGGCAACTCGACTGTTAGAAGTTCTTAAGCCGCCCGAAGTCCTCTAACTCGGCTTAACGACTACTGTCATAGACAGCAGCCGAAGTTCAGCCGAGTTCCAAATCACGGAAACGCTCATTTATATTAACCACTCAAACATCAGGCGGTCACCCATCCAAAGACTGACCGCTGCCATCTTTGCTTAACCTGCGTTATCGTTTCCGACTCGCAGGCGCCGCTAGGCTATGAGCGCTTCGGTTATTGACGGACAGACAGACAACGAAGTAATAAAACATAAGGCTTACTTATTTCTGTTTCTGATACGGAACCCTAAAAATGCTGGCTGTCATTTCCTCCTTTTTTAGGGATAATTTCCGGGGTATAGGATCCAATTTTTGTCCAGGTAGTAATTTGCGGCACGTCAAAATCCGTTGGGATTAGTAGAATTAGGGTGAATATCTACCAGAGATTTGCGAAGCTGTGCTTTAGTATATTTGACAGTGACTATTGGCGATGAGCCTTTGCCGGTAATGGCAAACTTTCAGAAACGCCCGTGAATGTTGCCAGCCACTTTGAAACTGAAAGCTGCCTCATACTGCATATATTCAACTGTTAATATTTTAGTCACTACGGGCGGGTTGCACAAAAACCACTACACAAATACTTATAAGGGTAGGCACCAGACCTTCTGTATTCGTAAGCGGTATTCGTTAAAATCTGATTGTATGGAAAGTTTGTCATGTTTCAATGGAATTACGCTGCCAGCGCCATATTTGACGCTGATCGATCTGTAATCATAATTTGATGCATGGGAAAGAAGTTTCAATATATGCGTTCACTGTACGCGAAACAAACAAACTTCCATTGTATTTTGCAATGTGATATCACCTTCATATTTTATTGCACCGGCAAAATTGCTGGCAGTATTTCCCATCGACTACATATTGGGAACGGCAAAGTAGTAAGCAAGATTAACATGGATTAAACTTGGCAACTAGAAAATAACTATATCCCGTTAGAAACTTCCCAAAACGGCGCGGCGGAACTTCAAAATTGCGAAGTACCAGATTTTCGGCGACCAATAAATAAGTAATACAGCCCGTAATCCCAGTGCATGAAGGCTGAATATTTAAAATTGATGATAAGTTTTACTTAGTTAAACATCGTGATCTCTTGTGGGTTGGAATACGGAGCCGACTTACTTAAAAAAACTTCATTAAGGTCGGGAGGACACCAGTTTAGCAGTTTATCCTACTAATCAATCAATGGTTCCAATGGAAGACAGCGCTGGTAATTGCCAGCACCATGCTGAGTTGGGGACATTTCATGACGTGTTTTATTTATATTTTTACTAGCTTCCGCCCGCGACTTCGTCTGGGTGGACCCGGGAAAAACTACTCTTTATTTTAATCCAGGCTATAAACTGTATTAGTAAAAAAATTCATCAAAATCGGTTGGGCCGTTTAAGCGTGATTGAGTAACAAACATCCAAACATCTAAACATCCAAACATCTAAACTTTCGCATTTATAATATTAGTAGGATTCAATGTTTTTCGTTTTTTGTGTCACGAATAAATGTTTTTCTTTTTTTCTTTCTAAAATTATAAATGCGAAAGTTTGGATGTTTAGATGTTCGGATGTTTAGATGTTTGTCACTCAATCACGCTTAAATGGCTTAACCGATTTTGATGAAATTTTGCACAAAGATTTATACATATATAAATTAGTCCAGAGCCTCTAGTATAAGTTTAACAAAACGTTACGTCCGCGTTCGCGTTTAGCTATCAAATCCCGTACAAATTGAGGGTAAAACGCAAATGCGATCGTAAAGTTTTGCTTCGGTAAAACTTATACTAGAGCCTCAGTAGCCTGGATAAAAATAAAATATCGTTTTTATCCCGGGTCCACGCAGACGAAGTCGCGGGCGGAAGCTAGTGCTATATAAAACTAGTGGCTCTGTGAGCGGCTGAATTCGAGGGCGTATCTATTAAAGAAAAAAAAGGACTCGATCTAAAACACTTATTTATCCACCTAATAGGGGCGTAGACACTAAATAAAATAATCAATAATGTCATATTTTTTCGAAAAAGGTTAAAAAATGAAGTCAAATGGAGAAAATATCATCGCAAAATGTTAAATAATCACGAAGTTATAAGTGTCCAAAGTTTTAAGAAGGGGTATGTTCCGTCCCTTCTTCGTAAAACGCAACTTCATATTGAAACGATGACGCTGGAAGAATGTGACGTCACAGAAGACGCAACGTGCCGCGCCGCATCGCGGTCGGCGGGGCCGTCGACGCGGTCGCCCGGCAGCATCCTACAATGTGACGTCACACACCGTTTGCGTTTTCTCTCTCTAACAAGCAATATTAAAATGGTTGTAGCTTCGTAATTCTTTGAGATATCTGAATGGGATTTTCGTCACTAGGCATATTTTTGGCTTCTTTATTTTGGAGCAATAATAATTGTCGAGTCTACACCCGTATTATTGAAACTGCTCACAAACATTCACGAAAATCGTTTGAGAATTGCGACCTGTAGAGGAAAACCGCCGTACAGACAGCTAGGACATGCGACAGAATTTGTGCCGAAGCTTGAACGGAAAACTTTGTTCGCTTCGCTCGCTCGTTCAGAAACATAAGATCAGATAGATTTCATTGATAACGTCCAGGTACAATCGGTGATGGGGAGTAGTCAAACAAACCTCCTGTCCTACAAACCGACTTGTATCCTAATTTCATTAACCTAGAAAGCCTTGGAATCATTTCTCATAATTAGTGTTGAGTGTTGATAAAAACTTGTGTAATAAATTGTTACATGGCAGTGAGGGTTCCCCCAGTTTGGGCATTTTTTAACCGACTTAAAAAAAAGGAGGAGGTTCTCAATTCGGTTGTATTTCTTTTTTTCTTTTTTTTTTAATTTTCGTTACTTCAGAACTCCGTTATTGATGAGCCGATTCGATTTTTTTTTTGTTTGTAATTATTTGCATCCAGGTGGGTCCCATTTTTTTAAAAAATCAATTGGATGATGGGATCCATGAGGAATTGAGAGAACTCCTCAATTATATTAGGCACGCGTGTAGTGATTTTGGTATTTTCTATTATATCTCGTGTATTTACATCCGGAAATCATAAATTTGGTGGAGTGGAACTGATGATGAAGACCACAGATGACTTATGGAATTCCTTAATTATGTACTTTAAGTACAAAAGCACGTCACAGATTCTGATAAGATTCCGTTGAAATAGCAGCTAATGAAGTACCAAAGGTAATCCTTGTGGAATCGACGGAAGTCATCAAATATTATCGGGCCACATACAGCGATTGGGTCATTTTTTCTAATAATCAACGCATTTGCTCTCGGAAATCAGTTCATGTGGTAAATTGGAAAATAAATGTGGAAATGTTCTCGTGGCTTGGCGGAGTACTAAATTGAAGTCGGTTAAAACTTTGTTTTTAAAGTAAATTATTTTGTAAGAATTCTATAATTGGGATAATCTATGTAGCCTTAATTGACTTTGCGCATAAACTGTTTTGGCGGAATCGAGATTCGCATTGTTCGATGACGCCGAATTTCAATAGTCCGAATATTATTTGTTCATAATTTTGATGCTCCAATCAATCAATCAATCAAATCATTTATTTGCTGTAAAACATAGTTAAATGCATGCAAACACAATGTAGTCAATTAAATTAAATCGTAAAAGAATAAAGGTAATAATACTAATAATACAATGGAAATAGGAAGCATGAGTTGAAAGACTAATTATACAATGTCATAGAGAAAAACAGGACCAAATAAGTAATAACATGTCATAATCACAAAAATACTAAAATATGTTATGTCTGGTAAGGTTCGAAGGAAATTACATTAGATATGTAAATTAGTCATGTCGTGAAAATTCAGTGAATTTAAAATAGTAAAGTTGTAAATCGTTAATTAATCTAATGCATTAGCGTAAATTTCTTTAATTTAATAGTAAAGTCGGTTAATATAATATTGTTTTAATATTCGTTCAAACGTTCGGAAGTCATCATATTGTTTTATATTTTCATCTAGTTTATTATATACTCTAATTGTGGTATTGTTTAGGCTCCGAATCATGTCCACGCATAAAATATATGAGCATATTTTTTTTGTCGAACACTATTCTCGCAGAAATCATCAGCATTTGTTGTTTGATTTTTTTTTTTAAACAAATGCCATTTTTTTTAACCTAAACCTAACCTAACCGCCAGCGTGCCGACGTCACCCCGCTTTATTTCCGCTCTAAGTGTAAGGCCTGAGTGGACGCCCCGCTCAGAGCGGGGCGTCGAGCGTCCATATAAATTGTTTTTGTTTTATATGGACGCTGCACGCTCCGCTCTGAGCGGGGCGTCCACTCAGGCCTTACACTAAGGGACACAAGCTAATCCTAAACCTAACCTACTAATAATATTGTTACGGTTATTTGTTGTTTTTTTACTGTCCCCCCTTTTTCTAGCGCCCTATCCTAATCTACTATATTCCACGCCGCACCATATCGCATCCCGTTTTGAGTATGATTAGTAAGTATCGGACAATCGATAATATGCCGAATAAAATATTGCTAAACAAAATTATGCGTAAATATAATCGGCCTTAACAATATTATGCAAATTTAAATTCGGACTAACACATTGTCGGAATTTTAGAAATTCTAGGTTTCTGCCACATTAACATTCGGCGAAAACCGAATATGCCAAGTGTGTTACGCGAAAAACGTTTCGGACAATCAAAGTTATGCCAAATAGAGGGAACCCGGCAGTGAGGTTCTTTGGCTAAGTACCAATGTTGATGTTGTTTGTAGGTGGAATAAAGATTTAGATCTTTAGCCAAATGGTCTTGGCACTCTGTGCACGTAAAAGTAACTAAGCTGACTGCAGTCGGTTTGCAGTTTAGATGCAGTTACGTCAACTGCATTCAAACTGCAAACATTACTTGAAATTTTATTAGTAGGTGGAAAATTCAGTATTGTTTTAAATCAATTCGATACAATATTGTAGCGGAACATAATATGCAACTAATAACCTGATTAAGCGTTGATTGGACAACTAAATTATCTCTCAATTGGCTGCATTGGTAACGAACTCAGGCATCAGTTCTCTAGGGAGAAAAGTTCTAGTTTTCCATGAATCAATACTTATACGTATTATATTACAACTGCAAATGTAACTCTGTCTACCTGTCTGTTATAAAAAGTGCATGTAAGTGCGGTAACTTAAACTAGTTTCAGATAGTTATCCTGAACCAGGAAACATACATGTTTGTCGGGAAATTATGAAAACATACTGCGAAAAGTATCGTATTCTTCGTATTTCCGAAAAAATAATTCTACTTGACTCCTTTTCGTGAAAGATGAACATTGTTCCAATTTTCATTACACCAACGCCTACACTCTTAAAGAGCTTAATCAATTTCAGTGAGGTAAACAGATAGTTTGAGTCGCTGAAAAGGACCTACATACTGAGGTTTATTGGAAAAAAATACTTTTTATTTATTTTAAAAGAGAAATGATAATACTAGCTGTCCGCGCGGCTATGCCCGCGTATTGCAAAGAAGGCAGGCAAACCTGCTGAATAAAATATAGCCTATAGCCGTCCAGAAAAATCTATACGCAGGTGAAATAGTTTTCGAGATCGGATAAGCGGTTCCAGAGATTACACTTTACATACAGTCTTACAAAGGTACAATATAACAGTCTTTTCTTCTTTCTAATATTAATATAGAAAACCCAATCAAAAATTGATTTCAACAGAATGTACTCTAGGGTTCTTATCATCTATTTTTAACCGACTTAAAAAAAAAGGAGGAGGTTCTCAATTCGGTTGTATTTTTTTTTTTTGTCAATGTTTGTTACCTCAGAAATCCGTCATTGATGAGCCGATTCGAATTTTTTTTTTGTTTGTATATGCATCCAGGTGGGTCCCATTACAAAAAAAAAAGTGTTGGATGATGGGATCCATGAGGAATTGAGAGAACTCCTCAATTATATTAGGCACGCGTGTAATGATTTTGGTATTTTCTATTATATGTCGTGTACATCCGGAACTCATAATCATAAATTTGGTGAAGTGGAACTGATGATGAAGACCACAGATGACTTATGGAATTCCTCAATTATGTACTTAAAGTACAAAAGCACGTCACAGAT
Source organism: Epinotia ramella (assembly GCA_947578815.1). Lineage (NCBI taxonomy): Eukaryota > Metazoa > Arthropoda > Insecta > Lepidoptera > Tortricidae > Epinotia > Epinotia ramella. The sequence continues at coordinate 5,264,469 of OX388221.1, forward strand.
TCTGATAAGATTCCGTTGAAATAGCAGCTAATGAAGTACCAAAGGTGATCCTTGTGGAATCGACGGAAGTCCTCAAATATTATCGGGCCACATACAGCGATTGGGTTTTTTTCTCTAATAATCAACGCATTTGCTCTCGGAAATCAGTTCATGTGGTAAATTGGAAAATAAATGTGGAAATGTTCTCGTGGCTTGGCGGAGTACTAAATTGAAGTCGGTTAAAACTTTGTTTTTAAAGTGAATTATGCTATAGAGAAAGGAATCCTGTGTTACTAGTTTTACTAGATATAACGAATTTAACTAGGACTCTTCTTGATTATAAACATCACAATAAAGACACCTGCACCGGTATAAAGTTATAAACCTCCAGGTTACGACTTTTCATTATACAAATATTGTGATATACTTAAACCTTTTACTGCTCGTATTCAAAGTAGTAATAAAAACGAGCATAAAACTAGAGTGGACATCTCTGAAGAGCTTGTAAAGGGTTGTTTTATAAAGGTTTTACTTTAGGATCAGTACCGCTTTGTATTTGCGAGCTCTCATGTTTTTATGGTGATGTAATATTTAACACATTCACTGTCAGGACTTTCAAGATGGCTTTCCGCTACTTACCGAGAAAACCACGGGATCTGTTACAAGCGTAGCGCGTACCGTAAAATGGGGTGAGTAGGGGCAAAACTGACATTCAAATTGAATGGTGTATATAATAAGTGTTCCGGACGTTTGTATTATAGTTTTAATTTTATTTTGGGTAGTTCCATTTCGTAACTGACGATAAACAGGAAATCCCTCCTCACCCCGTAGTCCCTCGTAATTGGGGTAAGATGGGATTTCATACAAAGGTGATTTTGGATTTTGGATCGAATTTAAACTTTCGTGAGACATGTTGAAATAATACTAAGAATTACACGGTTCAACTCACGTATTCAATGTCACTATGGGCGACATGTTTCGAACTCAAGTGATACAAGCGACACCGCCGCGAAAACACTCATCCTGAAGAAGAACTCCCGAAGAGTTCGAAACATGTCGCCCATAGTGGCATTGAATACGTGAGTCAGATTGTTGGATCGTTTTTTTTTATTATGAGTATTACGAGTACTATAGCTCCATTTTAAATTGGAACACATCATTTTTGTAGCAGTAGCCTTAAAATCCCATCTCACCCCCCTTTCATCCCTTCTCTCCCCATTCATAACCCAACTCTCCCCGCGAACCTATAGAAGCTTAAATGTCTGTTTTATTTACCTTAACTAGGCTTTGTCCTTGGTTGTATGTCAAAATAAAAAATCCCAAAAGCGTTGATGTTTATATTACACAGACACCACACGGAAAAGTTATTTAAAAGTCAGAAGGAAGAAAGAAATTGAAAAGTCGATAGAACACAGTAAATAAGCACAGTAACAAAGTTTAGGATCGTGTAAACATACAATTCACAAGCAACAGCGAGTATCTGCGCAGAGGTCAAATTGAAATCACGACTGGCTGGCGTGCATGCAGCGCGGTGCACGTAGCAACGACGCGAAACTCGTTCGGCGGCCGCGTATCCATAGCACGGCCGGCGCGCGTGACGTCACACGGTACGGCAAAGAATCGTGTGTTAAATAGTCTATGTTGTGTGTGTATTTGTGTTATGTATATAGATTAAGTAAGTGAGTTAATTATATACATTTTAAATAATATTATGTAAGGCACCCACAAACCCTACTCGCCCCATTTTACGGTAGCGATTCTTGGCAATGAATATGGTATTATCTAGAGCAGTATTTTTCGTGTAGTTACTTTAACTTTTAAAATACGCGTAGCGCGACCCCTGCCTTTTCAACGCTCTCATATTTGAATAAAGTGATCATTCACACGCCAAGAGCCGAATGATCAAAAATGACGAATCTCGTAGTGCTGTGCAAAACATGATTAGATAGATTTTATTCATGATCAAAGTACAACTTTATTCCGACCTTTTTATGGGTTATTGGCGTGGTGGGCACGACAGCACTCGACCAATTTAGTGGCTCTTGGCGCTGAAAAGGTTAAAAGGTTTTGCGACCCTTCTGGGTGTTCCGACCAGCGGCAGCGGTCTGAACACCTGATCTAGAGTCCTTTTTTTTTACAACGACGGTGGCAAACAAGCGTGGAGCAAGGACACCGCAGCCTATAGACGCATGCAACTACAAAGGAGTAACATGGGCGTTGCCGACCCTTGATATGTTTGAGGATTCGCCGTGTTGACAGCTGAAGGAGCAAATTCCCTCGCTCTCAACACAACGCATCCTCGGGAGCTCTGGCGACCTTGATCACCTCTGGAGGGGTTCCTGGGAACACAACACTACTACAGAGCAAGTAGTAGTGTTATTATGGCTGTGGTCTTCTGCAAGGCGGAGGTACTTCCCCAGTTGGGCTGCTCTACATTCGAGCGGGCTGACATTTCGCTGTGCACTACCTCACCAACTACTAGTTTCTAACTTGGCAGGACGGTGTCGATATCCGGTATTTTGTACTTCACTGAGACCTTCCTGTTTTAAGCCAGATTTCCATACTAATACTTACTGTCAGTGTCGAACTTGCTGGGTAGTATCATCGGAAACCGGTAGATACGCACACCCCCGTTGGCGGCAATGCAGAAATTTCTGTGTGGTCTAGTGTTTAATTTTATTTACTGTACAGTACAGTAAATAAATAACAAAAGTAACTTCTTGTCCACTATCGGAAAAAGGATCAAGCAAACTTAGGCGACCTTGTCGAGCACGAATGATAGATTACGTTACAGCCTTCGTGTCCGTTGGCTCGCGGAGTTGCCAGTCATTTGGTCTTCTAGAGTTTTTTGTGAGCGGTCTATGAAAGATTTTATTTAGAAATGCGGTACTGCGTGCGTATCGAGCCGCGTCCGTGCAATATCGAATCGGCCTTTGGTTTCTGATGTGATGGTTGACAAGTTGCGGTAGTCTTGTGGTTCAAGCCTGTGACAGTCAAAAGGTGGTCGTGGGTTCAAATCCCGGCTCGTACCAATGAGTTTTTCAGAAGTCACGTACAGAATATCATTAGATATTTGTATAGCTTTTCGGTGAAGGACAACATTGCGAGCAAATCTGCAGACGTCTGCGAGGAAACTAAAAGGTGTATGTGAATTCCCCAATCCTGCAACCCCAGCATTGGGGGCGATTTTTGACTTTCGAGCGCTCGTAAATAAAATACGAAGAGATACGATTGTAGATGTAGTCTCAAAATTGTAGGCAGTTGCTTTCTACAGATAGAATTGAATACGAGTGGTCAATTCAACACCACTTTTCAAAGGGGAATAGGCAAATTAGTATGGACGGTGTACCCAGAGTGTGTACCGTTGAGTTAAGACATAAATATATCATTTGAAAGCTCTTAACAAGAGCTTTAATTCTGTCTATGACGCACAAGACCGGTCGCGTGCAGGGAAGCTCCAATAACTCATTTTATAACTGCACTGTGGCGGTCGCTATTTCGAAACAGCTTACATAGTTTTTCACAGTTTGTGGCTGAAAGAGTCGAGCGCTCGAAAGTTAAAAATCGTCCCCTTGGGCCAGCGTGGGGACTGGGGACTACTGCTTATGTCCTCTAGTAATGGGAGTAGGCCTGTGCCCAGCAGTGGGACGTATAGACTGATGATAGTGGTTAAAGTGGAAAACAAATATACAAGTCCAATGGACTTTCATGATGGATATAGGATGGCATACACCTATCCTGGTCTGGTTTGGTTATCGCTGAGGTAAATAACCTGAACTGTAGGTACAATCTTAGCAATTAAATATACATGTAAGCCCGTTCAATACGCGATTCCTTAATTTTAGTTTTAGGTTAGGTACTTAATACTTATTACAGGACCCACTGAAAATCAGCGTCGGAGACATGCTGAGTGGGCTCCTTTTTTGAGACAACCAATACTTTTAGATATAAGAATTCTGTAAACTGTTTTTGTTGTCGTTGTTTAGAAATAAATCTCATTCAATCATTAATTCATCCTTATGCTGCACGTACTTGTGTGCGTAATTTTTATTTTTGTGATAATAATAAATAACAAAATTGGACTAAGTTTGTTATTTGTGAGATAGGTTCTAGAAGTGAGAAACTGTAATTGGCTCTGCAATTCTATTGCAGTGTATAGAAATATTTCACGCTGTTAGCTGTGCATGCATAGTATAAATATAATCGACAAATAAAGTAATGATTATGATGATTATAAATAATAATATTTTTCTGTTATTATCTTCTGTGATTAGATAGGTATATGTTATTGTCACTGACTTATTTAATTTAGTGCATGTGTCGTTGCTGCCTACCATGCCTTCACCGAATGGACCCAGCGGAAGACCAGCGCTGGCTGCAAAGCTAGCAACAAGCTGAGCTGGGTACATTTTGTGACAAAACTTAGTGTATTATTGTAATTTTATATTTCATTTCATTTATTCCTTGATAAAACGTAGTTTTACATGTCAAATTTCTATATGTTATGTATAATTTCTATATGTTGTGTATGTTGTTTTCTATATGTTTTATATGTTCTGTTTATTTTTGTTTGTCATGAATAAATGTTTGAATTTGAATTTTAAATGATTAAATATTTAATCTCACGGCTTTAATTGCTTTATTTGCAATATGCAGGCGGAGCTACGCTAGCAGCTAGTATTTAATAAAGGAAATTTGATGTAACACAACAAACATCGAACAGCTTTAAGTAAACGGAGAGCTCCCAAACTAATATGTATACAACAGATTCTGTTAATTCTGGTAGCGAGTGCAGCAAACTCGAGCGTTGCCATGGCAGACAAGATTATGTTAAACAATGTTGGTGTCCTATACTTATATTATAGAGAGGTCTGGCAAACTTTGTATGTAAGCACTTTATTGTACACAAGAATAGGTTAACGCATATACATGACATTTAAGACAGGCAAAGTTATCCCTATTTCTTGTATGTCCTATGTCTTTCAGCTAACCGTTGAACGATTGAGTCGAAGGGAGGTAGAACGAGGTAGAGAAACTTACACCATACCCGAAGAATCCATGTTACAACATGTATAAAATGTGTACTTATCTAAGAAAATAATATGTACATCCATTTCGCAAATAAAATAAAAACAAGGGTTCTAGCAGGTGTATTACATCACATTAAACTTCGTCTCCAAAGGGCTTCTACGTATTAGATCTATATCCCTACGCACGCCTTCCAAATGACCGGGGTTAGCGCCGTGAATTTCAATCGGAGATATAATGATAAAATCATTTATTTCAGGTGGAGCCCTAAAAAGTTTTAGTAGGTACAATAGACATAACTTACAAAACTATTGTTAATAACAACCAGAGATCACAAACACAGCACACGAGAGCACGAGACATAATACCTATAACAATTATACAATAAATAATAAAATACTGTATTCAACCAGGCAACCTATACTCAAGTCATAGGAAAGCCAAATCTACAGATTACTCTTGCGCTACGCGACAGACTGACTTTATGAGAACATAGTTTCCGATTTTTAGTTTTATAATGACCTCACAAAATGCAGGCCGCAATCTCCGAGACCACAATTTTATTTCACAATATTATGAATTGAAATAACACAACCACAATTATTTTCTAAAATAAGAATTAAATTAATTTTTCATCACATTTGCTCGAAAAGGGCTTCATAATGCGCAGACATACAGAGCTGTAATAACCTGTGTTATGCCCACGGGGGTAATGGTTTTTTTTTTAAATTGTATCTGTCACTCATGCGGCAGTTACAAAGCAAAGAGGTTTTATATCAAATACTTATCTCAAAACGTATTTATAATAAATTTAAACTTAAAAAACGACTTAAACATGTTTAACTTAATTATTTACAGATTTTATATGTAGTTATTTAGTGACTATGTAAAATGTTTTTAAGTGTTTTCAAATCGTGGCTGTATACCGAAGGGTCTTTGCCATACGCGCCTCACGTCAAATTCAACAAAATGGATGCAGTGTTTATTACGATTTGTATTAATTTCATCTAAAATGTATTTGTTTCCTCGCAAATGTGATGAAAAACATTGTGTATAACACGGGCGTAAGAAAATTGCAAACTCGAGTCATCACAAGCCCTCCGCCTTCGGCGTCGGGCTTCTGATAGACTCTTGTTCGCAATATTCCACTTCCGCCCCTCGTTAAACAATGTACTATTAATTGATATCGTCAATTACAGCGGGCATAGCATGATCGACAATGTATCATTACCACCGTCGTGTCGATCACTTACATCCGTCACGTTCTGTACCCACGTCTAGCACAACTTGCTGACAAGTCGCTTTGCACGCGACTGAGCATCTCCTCCACTCGCACCGTGCAAATAAGAAAGAGGAGGGTAGATCTTTCTCGACTCGCGTCGCAGCGCGGCGTCAGTTGTGCTAGCCCCGCTGACCAGTAAGCGAGTGCGAGAGTGACGGATATCTTATCCGACAAAATGACAAACATCTTAGGCCCGCAACACGTCTATCATTCGACCGACCGGCAACATGTGCGTAGTCTCGCTGCTGTGCGCGCTGGAAGGTCCGCAGGAGGCTAAGCTTGAGCTCATGAGACGGCCGTGACATACTCTCGATTTTTCTCGCACTATAGCGCTCTTGTTCTAAATGTAATGTGTAATGTGTGTTGTGTGTGTGTATGTGTGTTGTGTGTTGTATAAAAGTGACGGAAAGTGCGAGAAAAATCGAGAGAGCTCGCGAGCCGTCTCATGATAGCCGTGCAGGAGTCCTTTTCTCTAAGAACGACGCACAAGAACGACTAATTGTATTTAAAACAAACTTTTCAAATCCACTGGAAAATCCAATAGCACGCGCGAATTAATTATTCCCTGTCAACAAAGTAATCTGCGGCCGAACCGGTTAACCGGTTAACGCTCCGCTGGTTCCAATACCGTTTACAGTTTGTTTGCGTACCGCGCAGGGTAGTTACACGGATTTTGCCCTCGATACCGGTTAAATTATAACCAAGTTCCATTGGCTGATTGGGTCTCAAAGGACCACGCGTCAAAATGGCCCCAAAACCAACAAATATGAGAGTTGGGCCATTAAATATTTCTTTTAATCTACTTCATTTGGTTCTATAGGCACTAAATCTAGTAGTTTGTAGAGGAAAGCACGTACAAGCGTAAGCTTTAATTAAGCTAATGATCAGATGCAACGTCTGCAAACTTGAACCTTAGATTTGCATCATTAGATTTATTTCACGTTGTTGAACTGTCTTCTCTGAATAATAACCTAGTGCCCGTACTCCGTGCCCTGGTGAAAATAGAGAAAATACTGAAAAAACTATTTTTCTCAGACATGACACTTGGCTAAATCGATTTCTCGCCCCCAAAACCCCTAACCCCCTATGTTGCAAATTTCATCGAAATCGCTTGTGCTGTTTTCGAGAATGTGATTTCAAATATATATTACTAACTTCAGTCCGCGACTCCGTCCGCGTGGAACTCGTTTATATCGTAGCTCCATACAAACTTTCACCCCCCACTTCATCCCCTTAAGGGATGATTTCCGGGATAATAACTATCATTATGTCCTTCCCCAGGACTCTGGACTCTCTCTCTCTCTATACCAAATTTCATCCAAATCGGTTCAGCGGTTTAAGCGTGAAGAGGTAACAGACAGACAGACAGACACACTTTCGCATTTATAATATTAAGTATGGATATGTAAATACTTATGCAAAAACTGCTCGGTGAATAGAATAATAGGATTTGTGGTTTCATATTTTAAATAGACGAACATAATTGGTGACATAGTCAAATGTGAAACTAAAACTCAGGGTCAATCTGTTCATCTGTTGCTGGTAGTAACAGTGAATCGGAAAAAGTCGGCTATATAAAATGGATGCTATTACTGTCTCTGTCATAATAATAATAAGCCTTTATTACTCACATTAAAAGTTAGTGTTAAATACACAGTTTTCGTTTTTTTTTTTTAAATTAGTGAGGTAGGTTTTTGGGCAAAGGCCTCCTCCAGCTCCGTCCAGTTTACCCTGTCCTTGGCTTTGCGGGTCCATGCCAGTCCGGCTATTTGAGCGATGTCGTCAACCCACCGCCGCCGCGGGCGACCGCTCTCGCTCCACCTATTATTGTCTGTTGTTCGTATTACATGGCCAGCCCATCTCCATTTCAACCTACATTCTAGTTCAGCGGCATCTGTGACTTTTGTTATTTTTCTTATTTCACAATTTTCAATGTCATATGCCATGCAATATTATCGAAAAAAAAATAATACAGTAGAACCTAAGGTATCATCTAAGTATATATGTATATAAACGTAAAAGTCCTGACTGATTCACTCACTCTCTTATTGCAAAAAATTGTACATTCCAAAATTGGAAATGTCCTCCTACTTCAAACACCTTTAAAAAAATAAGTATTGAAGTAACATGTATTCTAGATGTGATTTCACGTATTCTTGTTCACAGTTTAATAGGATTTGTATAGTTTTATATTATAATATAAAAAAATGCAAAAAATCAACGCACAACCCAAACCGTGAAATGTTGAGCCTAAAAAGCTGATTTTTCGCAATAGGTAGTTTAATATGACGTAAAAACCCACTAAGAAGAGATTTTTGAAAATTCCACCCTCAAGGGGGTAAAAGGGGGTTAAAAGTTTGTATGGGGATGGAGCAAAATTTTAAGTGAGGGACTTGAAACTTTGTGTATGGACTCCTTATTACTATACAAGAAAAGTAATTTAAGGGTTTTGGAATAACCGGGAATAAAATGGGTGCAAAGTTTGTATGGGTGAAATTTGGTATAGAGTTTATAGAGTCCCGAGGAAGGCCATAGAATAGTTTTTATCCCGGAAATCAGTCCCTAAGGGGGTGAAATGGGGGTGAAAGTTTGTATGGAGCTACGATAAAAACGAGTTCCGCGCGGACGGAGTCGCGAGCAGAAGCTAGTCATAAAATAAATGGCTGCTGGTTAAACCGGTTAAAGAGCTTTCAGGAATTCAAAACGCAGATCCTGGATTTATACGATCGGAATTATATCACGTCAGCCCAGATAGCACGTAACCAATTTGTCTCTACGAATGTCGCTGTGAATTTTAAAAACAGAGACGCGAATATCTGCTGATATTTTATACGCTGGCGAAATTTACAAAATACAATATTTTAAGGTAGTGGGTAGTGACTGCTCACGAAGATGAATATCTTGGGTTGGAATCCCGGTAAGGGCCAATATTTGTGTGAATATTGTTTCTGAATCTTGGATGTTTTCTTAGCATGTAAGTATTTATGTCTGTTAAATATTATAGTCGTCTATTAAAAAAGGAAAATATTTCCGAGGCGGTCGTTCTAAGGTAAAAGTTGTATCTTCGTTTAAAAATATCATGATAAAATAAATACAATGACAAATTAATTTTTTTGAAGATGGAACGCGTTTTGAGTTCCGTTGTTTTTATAAATATTATGTTTTTACACAATTTGGCAGCCATTTAGAATCTAGACAGCTTTTTTTAAAACTATTTGGTTATAATTGGTTTTTCTCATGTCCTCGCAATGCGGAGCAAAAATTTCTGTGCACAACCTTGAAAACGACAGAGTGAGATAGTTAAATCGCTCGGTGCAAGTTATCACTTGTGTCAATAAATTATAATGTGTGGAAACAAATCACCCTTCCAATAATTCTTGGGGCAGTGGGGGGTTACCACTGTTGAATATGTAAATAATTATATTCATACCCATTTGGTTCGAAATCACTGCAAAAATATATATCATGCATGACTGAATATAAATCTTACATATTTATTCTGATTTACTATTCCAATATACCTAAACTGATATTTTTTCACCAATTTCATTTCACTAGTTCATGTTTGTCCGGACACTAAAATATTCATAGTTCAGTCGGTCTCGTCCGTAAAGTAAACTCGGCAGCTGCCAACCCTATAATATAGATACTGAAACTAGTACAGGGTTGACACTACACTGAAGGCTCGCAGACTTCAGGGTTTAACTTCAGTCGTGCGTGCTGCGATAAAGACGGCTGACAGTTCCGAAATGGCTGGCAAATAATTATTTATGCGGGGTGGCAAAACGAGGTCGGTTCTGTAAAAAAAAATCTTGTACCTCCAGAAGTCAATTCGAGACGTAAGTAACGAATTCTAATTTGATTTCAATGTTTTTCGCTCGCGTCGTGCCTACGCATCCACGGATAATAATATATAAAGAGTGTTTGTCTCGCATCGACCTCCCAAGATCGCTAAAACGATATTAAAATTTAAATTAAACATAATTATATGAGAAGTATGTTCCACTTCTACAGAACTGACTGCAAATTATTCTCTAACCGTTAACTTACAATATAGTTTTTTTTTGTCATAACAACGCAAAAAAGCAGCCTCATAACAAAACATAAATTTAGTTAATTGCAAGCAAGGTTCTCTATTAAAAGAAGAAGGAAAGAATGGTGTGTTAATGGTTAGTTTTCAAACAATGCGAAATAATGCTGTTTGCAACATTTTTCCAGTAGATATTTAACTCTTGTGTACTAATTAAATTGTTGCGAAAGCGAATCACAAAGCGAATACTTACATCAGTGTCGATCAATCGTAACAAAAACTTGTGTAATTGTATGTAATATAACTAAAGGTTAGCAAATTACATAGCGTAAAACGGGGTGAGTAGAGACAAAACTGACATTCAAACCTCGATAACTGAATGTTGTATATAATAAGTGTTCCGGACGTTTGTATTTTTTTTTATGGTTTTGGGTATTTAGTTCCATTTCATAACTTTAACGATAAACACGAAATCCCACCTCACCCCGTAGTCCATCGTAGTTGGGGTGAGATGGGTTTTCATACAAAGGTGACTTTGGAAGATAGTTGGATCGGTTTTTTTTATTATGAATATTACTATAGCCCCATTTTAAATTGGAATAGGTACATTATTTAGGTAGCAGTAGCCTTAAAATCCCATCTCACCCCCCTTTCGTCCTTTCTCTCCCCATTTATAACCCATCTCTCCTCGCGATCCCTATACACCCCATTTTACGGTTATCATATTATAGTTATGTATTATATTATTTTGCGGGCGTAGCATGGTTGACATTTTATCACTTATCGTTGTGGATAAGATATCCATCCCTCTCGCACTCCAATATTTCTCCGAACGTCTTATCGACAGCCATAATAGGAAGCGCTATTTTGACGAACCAAGACTTGAGCGCACGTAATTAAATTGAATTATTCACCTCTTTGATGTCACTCGACGTTTCGTGTGTGTCGCACCCTTGGTTCTGAGCAGACCAAACACACTGGATATATAGTGTGAACAAGTTACACGTTGTATACAATACACATAGTTATAAAGTCGTTTTAAACTTGTAAATGAGAATAAAAGATCTTTTACTACGTTATATTAACTGACGAAATAAAATTGGTCACTAATAAAATACATAATTTCATTTGCCGTACATGTATTGTTTGCCATAATCATCATTAGCCGTAAGTGTTTTTTCTCAGAAACTCAACTTGTCAAGATTTTTATAAAAACAAACCTGACCTAACGGACAGGGTTCATATAATTTGTACTGAAAATGTAACGACAACAGAAAATCACTCTTAAGACACATGATGATTATGGCAAACGAAATTATGGATATCGAAGGTATCTGAAATAGGATCTATATCTGAACCCCTAACGTTTTTTAACCTATTTTTGCCGTGCATCGAGACGACGCCACCACGTACAATCTAATATCCTCCAGCACAATTTTTCTTTGTTTTTTAAATGTCCATGCTGTTTATTTTTTTCGGTAAATTACTTAACGCTACAAATAGTAATGATTTGTTGTGTAATTGGTGATGCTGACGGAGATTAATGAGGGTAGGTATATTTGACACCTAGTAGGCAAGCCAATTGCCGACCTCTGTACCATAGTTGCTAGTGACCCTGCCTACGTAGCCGTAGGGTCCCGGGTTCGAATCCCGGTAAGGACATTTATTTGTGTGATGAGCACGAATATTTTGTTTCTGAGTCATAGAGGTTTTCTATGTATTTTAAGTACCATCAAACTCTAAATTTTACAACAATTCTTACTTTCCGAGCTGTTCGATTGTGGAATTCTTCGCCTTTTGAAATTAAACGTGCTAAGTTTCTTCCCATTTTTAAAACTAGACTTAAGGATCACTATTTTTCTCTTCCGTAACTAGTCATTCCTACTTGGTGCGTCCTGTTTGTTTTCGACTGTAAGTGATACTGTTCTATGACATTTAGTTATTGTATGTGTATGTAGGTTTATATAATATGTGTATTTATGTAAGTGTATTAGTCCTTCTTATAGTTAAGTTGTTTATATTCTGTTTTTCTGTTTTCACCTGCTCAAATCATCTTTTTTTGCATCGTCTCCACCACACAAAGGTTGTCTGGAAGAGATCGCTTATTAGCGATAAGACCACCTGTTGTCTACCTTTGTTTATGTTTAATTTACTTCTATTTTTCTATTTTATTTTTACTATGTCTGGTGAGCAATAAAGAATGAGTATTAGGTAGCTAGTAAAAAAATGATCGGTTCTGGATCGCTGTAGGTTCGCGGAAGAGATCGCTTTTTAGCGATAAGACCGCCTGTTGTCTACCATTGTTTATGTTTAATTTACCTCTATTTTTCTTTTATCTAGTACCTATGTCTGGTGAGCAATAAATAATATTTGTATTGTATTGTATTGTATTGTAAGTATTTATTTAAGTAGGAACGAATTTTATTAGAACACCACAATGGAAGATCATTCCAGATATTAAAGGTGTCATTTCCTCAGAGACTTCAACTTCACAAGACGGGGACAGAAACTTGGTCGCTGAGGAAATGAATAATGAATATACTTTTACCAGTCCCTCAAAAAAGACAGACACAGAATAAATAGAACATTAAAACGTAGGCACTTCAATGGTTTTTCGCAACATCAAAGGAAGACAGAAATCAATTGTGTTTCATCGTGGTATTGACTTAACGGGAAATCCGACCCAAAAATTGTTAAGAAGGTCAGTATGTTGTATTCAATACATTAGCCTAAAATATGAAGGTTCTATTTAACTATGATTTTGAAGCTTAACTACTCGAAGGTGGACAACACTTTTTTTTCGAAAAGAAAAATGACTTAAGAGTCCGCAGTAAGCTCGATTCTCCACACAGACGTAGTTACGCTCTCATTTTAAAACCTCGTGTTGGATTGTAACGAAGCTTTGCATGTACTCGTACAATGACATGAGGTATATCCAGGTCTGTAATTAGTTTATGTAGCTTCAGATACCATAGTAAAAAAAATACATCGAATTTAAGTTTTTTATACAAAACTTGTTTATAAACTGGAACCATATAAACTAATTACAGACAGATATACCTCATGTCATTGTGCATGCAAAGTTACGTCACAATCCAACACGTGGTTTTAAAATGAGATCGAAACTCCGTTTGTATGGGGAGGTGAAATTCAGCCGAGCTTACTGCGGACTCTTAACTATGTCTTATAATGATATATCATCATCCTCTTATCTTTAAAGTCGGTTATGCCCTAAAGGACCCCGGGGTACGCTTTGACACCTAACCCCAAGATTTGGTATAGACACTACCTAGTGTTACGAAAGCGACTGCCATCTGTCCTTCTTAACCAGAGGGAGGGTCAATTGTTTTCCTTCTAATAATGATTTACATCTAATTCAAATAATTCTTAAAATAACGAATCTACAACAGTTTTATTCCTGTTAGAGAAAAAAAGTGTTCAAACTTCATGACGTCACGACCCCTTACGAAAACAATTCGTAGTTTTGTCGCAATTGCAAATTTTAAAAGTTGAAAACACCTATTTACAAGATTTATTTTTAAATAGTAGGTATTAACACTTTTGGCTGTCAGGAACCCACCTAGCGGGCGCCTACGCCGTAGTCGCTTTCCGCTACATACGAGGAAAACCACGGGATCGGCTACGAGCGTAGCGCGTAGCGATTCTTAGCAGCGAAAGTTTGTGTCTTATAAAAGTCCAAACGTTTATAATGAAATATACAAAAATGATTTTTTTGCCGCTAATCAAGCTTTAGCAGTTCCAAAAACAAAATTTATTATGCAATCTACTCGTCCGGTACGGTCTGGCAATGCGGTGTGCGGAGCCGCGTACAAATTACGCCGCACAGAGGCGCGGTGCAGTGTGTGGTACAGTGTGGATTTTGTCTACAAACTGAGGTACAACTCGGTTACTATATCTGTGGACCTCGCTGGAATGTGAAGCCCCTCTCCCTTCTCTTTTACCTACCCGCGCTCGCCCCGCGCGCCTTGCGCACCGTACCAGAGCGCCGACGTGACGTCATCGACGCCAGGTCCACAGATATTGTAACCGGGTTATACTTGCAGACAACGAGAAAGCCTTTGCGCCGCATACCGCAACGGGATGCGGCGGCAGTGCGATAACCACCTGAATAAATTGCCATAATATCTCTACTTGCCTTAATTATCTTAAGGCGCCGTAGGTTCATGGTCTTCTCTCCCTCTCACTGAGCATAAGCGTGAGCGAGATGGAAGTGCGTGCTCGGAAGCGCGGATATCATGTTTTTTCATTTTAATTTTTCGGCCGTTTAAATAAATAAAAATGTAATCACTGATTTCCCTCGAACATGATATAGCCGATTTTTAGAAGCAATTTTAATATTTATAGCTTTTGTGCATAATTTGTTACGAATATTTGAAGTGTATTTTTGTGTATTTTAGACCTATGTTCGTGATTTATTTCTATCGAGCGAAATTTGCTTAGTCATGTTTCAAGTCACTGATCTCGCTGCAGAAAATCCTCAAGATTACTATTCGTATTTTTTTGAAACTATATTATTATAAACAGACGCATTATATTGTTTCAAAAACTCTGTTCGCGTAACTTCGCTGAACCTACGGCGCCTTAATAGACGCGACGTGCAAACGGTGACCAAATCACGTAACATACAAAATGTTAACAACTAAAAGATGAAACAGGGTCTGCGACTTCATTTAGTCACGTCAAAGGTTTAGCGAGATGTACTGTGATTATTCCTTCATTCAACAACATTTATAATTAAATCTGCTGTGCACCATTCTACACTCCGAGAGTAATAAACCTTAAGGGGCTCCACGCGCTTTTTGATCAGTTTTGACGAGTTTTAAGTTCATATTCCTGCGTCAAAACTATAGATATACTCGTATTTATGACACAAACGCTTACCGGTTTTTCAATCCTCTATGTACTTACGTTTGCACGAAGACGGTAAATTTGAAAAAAAAAAAAAATTAAACATGGTCCATAAAAGCTCTGTTATCGATATTAGTATGTTGTTTATGCAATTTATATATGAAATCTACATAAATATAACTATTCGTTATTGACGTCTCTAACAATGCACGAGAGATTTTTATGTTTAACTCATTTTCCCATAAGTTACTGGTTTCTGCCTAAAATTGCCAAAGTTTGGTGCCAGATATCTCGAAAACGGTGTGTTTTGAAGTAAGGGATATTATTTTGGTAAACCTCGTTATTGTTAACATGATTGTGGTAAAAATGACGATAAAACGAAGCTATAAGCTTCCAACAGAAGGTCATTGGGAGCTAGGGGCCCCTTAACATGACTCTCCAGTGTTACAGCTACTCAGCTAAGTATTGGAATAATTTGTTTGACTACTCTTCACTTTGTCGAGATACAGTCGAGATTGCATATTAATTTTGTTTAAGCGATCCGAAATGCACTGAAACATCACTTTATATTTAATGTAAGGCACTAATTCCGTCGTGTCTGTAATAGAGAGACAGCAATTACAAGAAGTCATAGTAGTCCATTAAATAGCTTATTTTTTTCAATCATCATCATCATCATCATATCAGCCGAAAGACGTCCACTGCTGGACATAGGCCTCCCCCAAAGAGTGCCAAAGTGACCGGTCCTGCGCCACCCACATCCAGCGACCTTTACCAGGTCATCAGTCCACCTTGCGGGGGGCCTACCCATGCCGCGCCTTCCGGTACGTGGTCGCCACTCGAGAACCTTTCCGCCCCAACGGCTATCGGTTCTACGTGCTATGTGCCCCGCCCACTGCCACTTAAGTTTAGCGATTCGGAGTGTACAGTCTCACCACTGCACATTTTTCCGTTTACGTTGCGACCTAGGTACTTTAGGCCGCGCTATAATATGACATTATAAAGTAAATTATATTAGTGCAAACATAACTCGCATACGATAAGCATCAACTGAGGGAAAAGCCAATAAGTCTAACTATTTTGTATCTTAAAAGTAATAAATCAGTTTAATAACTACTTAAAAAAAAAAAAAAAAAACATTATGTATGAGCCAGTTAGCCCAGACATTTGTTGTTGTGTTGGAGTGCGTTGAGAGAACGGAGAAGTTAAGGTATAAGTAGTTATTAAACTGATTTATTACTTTTAAGATACAAAATAGTTAAACTTATTGGCTGTTCCCTCAGTTGATGCTTATCGTATGCGAGTTATGTTTGCACTAATATAATTTACTTTATAATGTCATATTATAGCGCGGCCTAAAGTAGGTCGCAACGTAAACGGAAAAATGTGCAGTGGTGAGACTGTACATACTGGCAACCCCAAAAGAAGGGGAAAGAAAAGATAATTTTCAAATAGAAGGAAAAAGCCATTACAAAAAATACTTAATAAAATTCAATTCTTTCAATCTAAGTTAAAAGTGACGTTGTCGTTGGCGGCTCGATGACGGCTAGGATGCTGTCCCAGGCTGCTCGTTGACCTAGCTGTAGCTCGTGGCAGGCTTCTTTCTTTTGGTATAGGTTGAAGTTCAATATCCTCGTAGTGTGGCTTCACTGATTGCAGTGAACATTGTTTCTTTTTCTTCAGCTTACAAATATGGGGATAGCGTCTTCCCACTCCCCAAAGAATGGCAGTGACGGCGGCCGCAGCAAGTAGAAAGTAGCAAATAGCATATTGATGGATATCGTGAGTAGTGAGAACGGTTGGGAAGTTTTGTTCCTTGTTCCGTTGGTTGAGTAGTCTCTTGTCGATTTCTTCGATATCTTGATAATTGTGTTTGGTAAAATGTTGATGGGGTATGTTGTGGTAGGTTACATTTGCAATTCGGTTGATCGACGATGTTATCGAAGGCACGTTGATGACGTAGTCCAACTTCACCTTGCTGTTGTATTGATTAAGCGAATGAATAGTCAGGTATTCTGATTGCAGCATGCAGCCTTGTTCTAAAGTAATTATTCCAGACGACGTCATTGTATGTGACGTCACATCTTCTTCACATATCACCCGTAATGTGCAGGTATCGCAACAAATGACGAGCCAAGTGTTCGGTGAATGCAACTCGATCCAGGCGTTTTTACATGACGTATGTGTTATGTCACATGGAGTTGTGGTGCGATGACCTATTAGTTTTGCCTCGCATGGGGTCTTATCGTTATGTAAGTTGAATACTGGCAGGTTTTTGTTGCATATAAAGTTGTCAATTTTTAATTGGACACATTGTTGAAGGTCTTCTTCTTTAAACGAAATGTAGGTATTTTTCTGAAAGTTCACAGCTATGTATCTTGCGCTGATCTGAACTATGACGTAGTCTTGAGCCGTTTTGACAGGTAACGGGATGGCACGATGTAACGAAAAATCTTCGTCCGAAATGAGTGGTATATGCAGCTCGAATAAAAAATATTTGTCAGTGACTCGCGCTTTGACGTATAATAGTTTGTATAAGTCCTTGATGTCTTCTCGTATGTTATCCACGGGCAGCGACAGAGTTCTGGGTAGTTTTCCCGCAATGACGTTCATCTGTTCTATCAGATTTACGGGTGGCACGTCGATATGACCTTTATAGACATCAGTTAAAGTGTTAAACAGCATTTCTTGCATGTTCTTCAAGTTATTAATAAGTAGATAGGCTGACAAAGCGGCAGAGTTGAAGTAACTTGTGGCCATTGCTATTTCCACTGCCGACTCAACTCTAGCGAAGTTTATATCCGTTTGATTCATGAAGTTTTCTATGACCTCAAACTGTTCCTGAATGTTGACTTCATTTTTCTTCAAAACCTTGTTTTCCATCTCGACAATGGACGTTTGGTTTTTTATAAGTTCAAGTAAGAAGTTTTCGTTGTTATGCAGGGCTTCTATGTCGCTTTTATATTTTTCGGCGAATCGTTGATCCAGAATTCCGAACAAACTGTTAGTTATGTATCCCACCCCATCTATGAGTCCTCGTTTCTTTCTGTCAGTTAGATGCTTCTGTGGGGTGAGTAACATAGTGTTGTAGTACTGCAAGAGATCCATTTCATGGTACAACTGGTTAAGCGTAGTTTTGCAGTACCTCGGGTCTGTTTTCTGGCACCAGTCGTCCACTCCTTGCAGGTAAGTCTCAATGCGACGAATTCCATCCCAATAGTTAGTTAAGTTGTAGTACATCAGTAATATCCATTTGTTATGAATAACTTGTACTTTGCCTATCGTATCGTAGTATATAGGTCGCTCGGGTTCCAGGTTCGTAATTTGAGCTGACGTCGGCACG
Source organism: Epinotia ramella (assembly GCA_947578815.1). NCBI lineage: Eukaryota > Metazoa > Arthropoda > Insecta > Lepidoptera > Tortricidae > Epinotia > Epinotia ramella. Next base: position 5,283,000 of record OX388221.1, read on the forward strand.
CCGGCTGACCGTGAACTTGTTATGAGTGCGCACATGGTTATGAAAGTTGTAAACAGTGTTAGAAAACATTGTTTTGTGTTTTTATTCCGTAGCATGTATCGTGCAGGTTTCTTCGAGTTGGTTTGTGACGTTTGTACGTCGTTTTGTGTACCGTTTGTTTTCAATGGCAATGGTGAAAGTTTGAGGATGGGCCGTTTGTAAGTACCCGTTTGAGTTTTGATTGTCGTTACACGTACGTAACCGTCGGAGCCGGGGTGGACCTTTACAACGCGACCCAGGGCCCATTTTCCTGGCGGCAAGTTGTCCTCTTTCACAAGCACGATGTCATCTTTTTTAATGTTTTTTGTAGGTATATTCCATTTGCTTCGACGTTGAAGTTGAGTTAAATAGTCGCTAGACCAAGTTTTCCAGAATCGTTGCATCATTTGTTCAGTTAGTTGCCAACGTCGTCGCAGGTTGATGTTTTTGGAGTCCATGTGGTCTGAGTGGGGCAGTGACAGTGTAGATGTACCCGTCAGAAAATGTCCCGGAGTAAGACAATTGTAGTATTCGTCGGGGTCCTCAGTAAGAGGACACAACGGCCTTGAATTCAGACACGCTTCGATTTTCGCCAGCAACGTGGTGAATTCTTCAAAAGTTAGTTTTTGCTCCCCAAGTACTCTTTTCAAATGATACTTCAAGGACTTTACTGCAGCTTCCCAAATCCCACCTCCGCTGGGAAACGCCGGTGCGTTAAAGTGCCACTCTACTTCCATTTTTCCAATTTCATCGAAAAAATTTGAGTTTGTCAACATTTGTTTGAATTGGCCGAACTCTTGCCGTAACATTTTGGATGCTTTAATGAAGTTTGATCCGCAGTCCGAGTAGACATGTTTAGGCTTGCCTCTGCGGGCGCATAATCGTTCAAACGCGGCGAGGAAGGTTTCAGCGCTCATGTCGGATGTGAGTTCTATGTGCACGGCCTTGGTGGCTAAGCACACGAAGATGACTATATATCCTTTCGACGTTTTGACACCTCGTCCCTTGTTTATTTTGACCTCAACGTGTCCCGTAAAATCTGCTCCCGTGTGTGTGAAGGGCCTTGATGGGTTAGTTCGTTGCGGTGGTAAGTCCGCCATTAGTTGGTAATTATCGGATGGTTTAAATCGGTGACAGCGTATGCAGCCTCGCAGTTGTTCTTTTACCGCCCTGTTTCCACCGATTATCCAATAACGTTCCCTTATGTAGTTGAGGGCTTGTCGCGCCCCGCCGTGTAAAGTTGCCATATGACCGTGGTGAATGACAAGGTAAGTTATACGCCCTTTCCTAGGTAAGATGAGAGGGTTTTTCATTCCCGGCGGTAAGTTAGAGTTGCTTAGACGTCCTCCAATGCGAAGAAGTCCCTTTTTATCCAAGTAAGGTTTCAACTTGTACATACAGCTCCTTTTAGTTAAAGTTTCGTTTTTTAATAGCAGTTTATATTCCTCCGGAAATGACTTTCCGACTTCCTGACCGAATTTCGTCATTAGCGGCGAGTAGTTCGTTTGTAGTTAAATAGCTGCTATCAGGTTTCTGTTTGCGACGTAAAGTTGCAGTAAATCGCAATATCCACGCGGTGATTCTTATTACTCGTGTTAGCGAGCTGTGATTTTGAAGTAGGTTATTAATAAAGTTATTTTGATTTGTAGTTAGGGTTGTCTCTTCTTTTTTCGCAGTTCCGATGTTAGTTGTAAAGTGACAATTTAAGTTTGGAAGTGCTTCTTTCTGGTCAATTTCTTCAAGTGACGGTCCGTGCCACCAGAGGTCAAAGTTAATCAGCTTGCTCGGGTACATTCCTCTGGAAGCGCAGTCGGCAGGGTTCTGCTCAGATTTGATGTAATGCCACCTTTCTGCTGGTATTACTTGTTTGATTCTCGACACTCGGTTAGCCACGTACTTTTCCCAACGTGCCACATCTCCTTGGAGCCAAGCTAGGACTATTTGGGAGTCACAAAATGCTTGTATAGTAATGTAGTAGTCTTGGTACACTTCCATCACTTTTTTCACGAGTTGCGATAATAAAAGAGCTCCGCAAAGTTCCAGTTTCGGCAGAGTAGTTTTTTGCGATATAGGGGCAACCCTAGTTTTGGCAGTTAGTAATGTAGTTCTTGGCTTTCCGTTTTCTTCGTTGGTACGAGTGTAAATGACGCAGGAAAAGGCTTTTTCGCTTGCGTCACAGTAGCCTATAAGTTCGATCTGTTTTGTTGTGCCGCCGATCCATCGGTTAAGTTTAACCTTTTTTAATAGAGGTAGTTCGCTTTTTAGCTTTAGCCATTGTTCTTGTATGTCGACAGGTAAAGCTGCGTCCCAAGTTAGATGAGGGTTGGTCCACACCTTTTGAAAGATTAGTTTAGCTGTCACCGTGACAGCACTATACCAGCCTAAGGGGTCGTATAGGCGTGATATTTCTGATAAGAGATCCCGTTTAGTTAATGGGTATCTAGTTTTTTCGGATAGGTTCCAATTGACCACGAAAGTGTCCAAATTAGGATTCCAGCCAAGTCCTAAAGTTCTCGTGGAGTCTTCATTTTTGAAGTCGAATACCAATAGTTTAGTAGTGATTTGTTGACCATTTTCGTAGGTTCATGCCGCCGCCTCGGAGTAACTCAATTAATGATTTTTGTAGTTGTTTCGCCTCTTCCATAGAGTTGTGACCGCTAATGAGGTCATCGACGTAAAATTCGTTTTTCAGTACTTCGGCAGCAGCGGGATGTTTGTGTCCGTCGTCAATGGCTAGCTGCTTGAGAGTTCTCATTGCTAACCAAGGCGCACACTTATAACCATAAGTCAAAGAACATAGTTTGTATTCCTGAAGGTTTTCAGAGGGTGAGGCTCTCCATATTATTTTTTGTAAGTGACGTTGTTCTTCAGAAATCCAGATGCATCGATACATCATTTGGACATCCGCCGTAAAGGAATATTTGTAGGCTCTCCACTTCAGCAGTAGTGATTGAATGTCCTTCTGTAGGTTAGGACCCTTTTCTTGTAAGCTGTTTAAGCTGTAGCCGGTGCTTGTTTTTTGGGAAGGGTTGAACACGACCCTTAACTTGGTGGTGGCGGCATTTTCCCTTAGGATTCCATGGTGTGGTAAGTAGCAGTCTCGAGCTGATGTTGAGGTTGAAGGTATCCTATGCTGAAGGTCGGAGTATTCTTTTATGAAATCTTTGTACATTTCGGCAAGCTTAGTTTGCTTCTGTAGTTTTCTTTCTAGTTGTAAAAACTGAGAGATGGCAACCGATTTGGAATTACCCAGTTTATCTTCGAAGTTAGCGCGCATTGGCATTTTCACGGTGTATTTTCCATCGGGACCTCTCTGAACAGTTTTCTGGTAATAGTCTTCGCAGTAATCGTCTTGAGAGATTTCCTCGTTATTTTGAGTGATTTCTTCGTTTTCCCAAAACTTTGTAAGTTCTTTCATGTTAATTAATGCTACATGACAGTTATAAGTTTGTAGTTTGCCGCAGAGTATCCATCCCAAATGCGTTTGTTGGGCGATAGGAGCTTGTTGATCGGCCTTCAGTACACCCTCCATAATAATGTCGGCGTAAACGTCCGCCCCAAGCAGTAGGTCTACAGGGCGCGACTTGTTATAATCGATGTCGGCTAGTTTCAAGTTTTCTAAATGCGCCCAGTTTCCTTTTTTGAAGGTGAAGTTAGGTAGACTGTTCGTTATTTTGTTGAGAATCAAAGCTTCAGTTTTAAATGAGTAATTGGAGTATAATGACTTGCAGGTCAGTTCTACTTTTCCTTTACAGTTGCCAGACAAGTCTCCAATTCCAGATACAGTTGCATTTAGTTTGTTTCTGGGCAGTTTTAGTAGTTGTGCTGCGTTCTGAGACAGCAAGTTCACTTGCGAACCCTGGTCTAAAAGAGCACGAAGCTTGATGAATGTTCCATCATGAGATTGAATTTGAAGTTGCACCGTGGTTAGTAGGACTTCCATATCCTTTGTAGCCAAGTGATGGTTCGATGCTTGTTGAGTTGTAGTAGATGGATTAGGCTCGTAGGTATTTTTTCTATTATAAAAGTTAGTTATTTGTTTCTTCGTTACGTTGTGCAACAATGAATGGTGTTTTAAGTTGCATTCCTTGCAAGTTTTATTAGATTTGCATTGTTTGTCGCCGTGACTGAACAAGCAATTTTTGCACACTTGCAGTTTCGCAACAGTGTAATTCCGCTGCGGTATGTCTAGGGCGATGAACTTCTGACATTGCATCAACACGTGTGCCTCGTTGCAAAACGGACATTGACCATATGCCGTATGATATGTATTTGAGTTATTTTTGTAGAAGTTATAGTTAGTTTTTCTGACTGGGTAAGAAGCTTCCTTGTTGAAAGTTTTCACGGTTGCTGGTTTTTGCTGGATGGCGACTTCTTTTTTAGAGCGTTTCATGGTTTCGTAAGCCATGAATTTACTCTCGAGAAAGAAGAGAAAGTCGTGCAATGCCGGAACTTCCCTATGATCTTGGAGGTCTCTTATATAGTCGGTATGCGTAGTGGCGTCCAGTTTCATTGTCATTAAATGTACAATAATCGGATCCCAAGTTGATGTATCTAAGCCGATGTTTCTTAGTCCGCTTAGACATTCAGTTATGACGTCATGCATTCTTTTGAGATTGTAGGCGTCCGGTTGCTGAATAGTAGGTAAATTCAGCATAGTGTTCATGAAGGAAGTAAATTGCAGGCGTCGATTGTCGTACCTTTGGTTCAAAATGTCCCAGCATGAGTTGTAATTTTCACCGTTGATAGTTAGATGCTGGACTAATCTCTCCGCCTCGCCTCGAAGCTTAGTCTTGAGATGCTGCATTTTTTGTGCTTTGTTTATCGTTGGGTTGTTATGGACAGTTTCTATGAAAAGATCCTTAAAAGAAATCCATTGGTTGTAGTTGCCTGCAAATTCGGGAATTTCAATCCTAGGTGCTGATCGCTGGTAGTGTGCAGTTGACCAAATCTTGCTGTTAAGTTCTTTTCGCATACGGTCGTACTTGTTCTCGATGTCTACGAACATGTTGTAGTAAGTTTCGTGCGATCCTTTAAGTACGCCATCTATTTCCCAGTGTAGTTTATCGATATCTGACCATTTTGATTTCAATATGTTGAGATTATCCTCTAGTTCCCATTTTTCATTGCTAGAGACAGTGTCGATTTTCGACATCGCACGATCAATTGCTTTGAAGTTACATTCTTGTTTATTTAGTAGCACGATGACGTCGTCGTTCCCTTCGTCGTCCAGTAGTCCCGTCAGGTCGAATTTGATTGAACTCTTCACTGAACTTTCAGTTAGTTTATGCATTAATAATAGCATATCCGACTTGGTGTTTTCATACATGGCCTTAGTTTTGCCGTATATGTCTTCCAGGAAGTAGTTGATGCTTTTGTCCTCGATTTCCTCTTCAAGGACTGCATGTTGGTTTTCGAAGTCCGCCCAAAGGGCGTCGACAGTTGAAAGCCGCTTGTTTAAGTAGTCATGAGATTTTCTTGCTGCGGAGTCTTTCTTGTAGTTTACACATAAAGTTTTGATTTTTTCAAAGCAGTTTTGCTGCTGTTGAAGCCGTCCAGCCATGTTGAGTTAAGTTGGATAGTCGACACGTTAGTTAAAATTGAGCCTGGAGTTCGTTTACAGTTGAGTTTAACGTTAGTTTAACGTTTATAAGTTGCACATCAGTTGAGTTTGATGCAAGTTAATTTAAAGTTTGAGTTTGACGGCAGTTCAGTTGTGTTAAGTTAGTTAAAAGTTGTAGTTATGTACCGTAACTTTGGAAGCCTCTTCCATAGATATCCGACGATAGTCCTTGATCTCCGCTGGTTAAGTTGCGTCCCGGCACCCTTCTTCAGTCTTCTAAGTCCGGACCGGGATGGCCGCGCAGTGGTCTTATTCGGCCACACTAGTTCGCACAGGTAAACAGTGCCCCTGCACTCTATACACGATATGTGCGCCTTCTCAATTTACTGGTGGAACCCGCTTGTGGGAAGCCAGCAAACCGAATCGCTATCGCAATAAAGTCACAGAAAACACCACATACCTGTTTACGTTCGAAGGACCATTATGTATGAGCCAGTTAGCCCAGACATTTGTTGTTGTGTTGGAGTGCGTTGAGAGAACGGCGAAGTTAAGGTATAAGTAGTTATTAAACTGATTTATTACTTTTAAGATACAAAATAGTTAGACTTATTGGCTGTTCCCTCAGTTGATGCTTATCGTATGCGAGTTATGTTTGCACTAATATAATTTACTTTATAATGTCATATTATAGCGCGGCCTAAAGTAGGTCGCAACGTAAACGGAAAAATGTGCAGTGGTGAGACTGTACACGGAGGGCTATATATGTTACCTTGGTTCTACTGCGGATAGCCTCATTTCTGATGCGATCCCGCAGAGAAACTCCCAACATAGCCCTCTCCGGTGACTTTGAGCCTTCTTATGAGGCCCATAGTAAGCGACCACGTTTCAGTCCCATATGTCATTATTTTTTTCAATATAAAGGATATATTATATTATCAATTAAATAAACAAAATTTCAGACAAGACAAAAGTTATAACTCTACTAGATTCTGAAAAGGCAGAAAAAGTATTAATAAATGTTTTTTATCTTTATTTTGGTTCATTTACATTTGCTCTATAATATTGCTCTACACTGCATTTCATTATCATCATCATTACTTAAGAGCCTTGCTCTTGTCGGTGGAGTAACCGCCACTTTTTTCATTCATCATCATTACTTAAGAGCCTTGCTCTTGTCGGTGGAGTAACCGCCACTTTTTTCATTCATCATCATTACTTAAGAGCCTTGCTCTTGTCGGTGGAGTAACCGCCACTTTTTTCATTCATCATCATTACTTAAGAGCCTTGCTCTTGTCGGTGGAGTAACCGCCACTTTTTTCATTCATCATCATTACTTAAGAGCCTTGCTCTTGTCGGTGGAGTAACCGCCACTTTTTTCATTCATCATCATTACTTAAGAGCCTTGCTCTTGTCGGTGGAGTAACCGCCACTTTTTTCATTCATCATCATTACTTAAGAGCCTTGCTCTTGTCGGTGGAGTAACCGCCACTTTTTTCATTCATCATCATTACTTAAGAGCCTTGCTCTTGTCGGTGGAGTAACCGCCACTTTTTTCATTCATCATCATTACTTAAGAGCCTTGCTCTTGTCGGTGGAGTAACCGCCACTTTTTTCTGTCTATTGCCAGCCTCTTGGCTTCCTCATATGACTCGACATAAGCTTTATTTTTTACTAGCCTCCGCCCGCGACTTCGTCTGCGTGGACTCGGGATAAAAACGAACCTATATTTTAATCTAGGCTTTAAACTATCTTCGTGCAAAATTTTACCCAAATTGGTTGAGCCGTTTAAGCATGATAAATAAATAAATAAATAATAAATAAATATTAGGGGACAATCTTATACAAATCGACCTAGTCCCATAGTAAGCTCAATAAGGCTTGTGTTATGGGTACTAGACGACGACATATTTAATAGATAGAAATACTTAAATAGATAGGAAACATACATGACTCAGAAACAAAAATTCATGCTCATCACACAAATATTTGCCGTTACCGGGATTCGAACCCAGGACCTTCAGCTTCGTAGGCAGCGTCACTATCCACTAGACTAACCGGTCGTCATGATTGAGTAACAAACATCCAAACAAACAAACAAACTTCCAAACATCTAAACATCCAAACTTTCGCATTTATAATATTAGTAGGATTTGGCTAAAATATGCTCCTCTGCCTCTCTTGCCTTCAATTTGACCCTCCAGGATGGTTAGGAGGAAACTGTCGTGCCGTATCAGGTGGCCCACCATCTTGCCTCTTCTATTTCTTATACATCCTAGCAAACATCTTTTCTTATCTACCATCCTTAAAACCTCTTCGTTTGTCTTTCTCTCCGTCCAGCTAATTCTTTCCATCCTTCGCCAGCACCACATTTCGAAGGCCTCTAGTCGTTCTCCGTCTCTCTGGGTTAGCGTCCACGACTCGCTCCTATATAAAGCAATGCTCCAAATGTAAACTTTAATCAGGTGCTTTTTAGCTGTTTTTGATATGCGTGCTTTTAAGTGACAAGCTCACAAAATGCTTCATTTAAATCTATAAAATTCCTTACTTAGTTTACAGTAACATTTCAAATTGAAAATAAAAATAAAATAAAATCGCCATTATAAATGAATGTTTTTAAAACCATATTTTCCTGGTGTACCCTTATGTGAGAACTAACAACTACCTACTTGCTTGTCGTACTATGTGGACTCAATCAGACTAAGTAGTTGGTATTTAGTAATCATGTCTCGAAGCTGACGGTTTTCGGATTCCGGTAAGAGTGTATGATGTGTGATCGACGTTTTTTTTATAATCGTCGAAAGTCTTAAGGTGCTGTTACACTTGTAATGAGCATTTAAGGGAATCAATATTACAATTCAAAGCTCACAAAATAAACAGGAGCAGTTTAGCATGCTCGCTAAACCGCTCCTGTTTATTTTGTGAGCATTACTATTCAAAAGTGAAAATCAAATTATCCTCTGGCGTCCCGGTTGTGCCCTAAAAGAGTCCGGGCTCCGCTTTGAGACCTAATCCCAAGATTTGGCATAGGCACTATATAATAGTTTTACGAAAGCGACTGCCATCTGACCTTCCAACCCAGAGGGAAAACTAGACCTTATAGGGATTAGACCGGTTTTGCGGGCCCGCGCCACTGTGTGATAGAGACGCCGCGCTACTGTGTGAAAGAGATAGAGATATCGCCCGTCCCGCGCCGCGCACGACCCGCGTTCGGTGTGTGGAGGCCTTTAGAAAGAGTTTGAACCTAACTTGGGTTGGGTTGGGAGATAGTCAAATTTAATGCCTCAATTCTGTACGAGTATATACTAGGGTGTTCGGGATAACGATGTAGGAACTTAAGGTGATAGAAGAGTTTGAAAGAGATGTATTTTTTTCAATCGAGTTTTTTTTTAATCGTACCAACAATTGTCATGAAAAATTAAATTAAAATGAAGCATGAAGTAAATCAAACTTATTTATGCTTAATTAACATCGCAATAAATAAACGAACACCTCCCACTTTCTCCGCAAGTTTTTGTTAATCGTTGTTGAAGGTCACCATGAGTGATTTATAAATTTAGAAAATCGCGATTAAAAAAACACCATCACAGATTGGACTAAGACGTGTGAGGTTCAAACTCTTCCTGATAGTCCATTCTATCACCTTCTTAAGTTCCTATATCGTTATCCCGAACACCCTAGTATATACAGAATTGAGGCATTCTATTTGACTATCACCCAACCCAAGTTTCACGTTCAACAATAGTAAAATTCATGATATATGTGCCATGCTAGTGCTTTTGTATTTAGCGCGTAAATTCCTATTTAATTTCCAGCACACGAAATGCTTCCATCTGACAGCCTTACCATAAATAATGGCCTAGCATATATACCCTTGTGCAACTTTGCCGCTTTGTAATATGAGAGACGGGATTTCCTATTGCGTAATACCATTACGATTTCGAACGAAACTACGTGTGTTTTTCAATTTCCTCCGAGTTTTTGTGTAAGTGGGGCAATTTGTAGGCCTATTTCCCGGTCATGGATTGGTGTGTATTCGACTATTTAATCGATATCAATTATTGGAATTTAACTTTCGTAAGTCAAGGTGGACTAATGATCTGGTAAAGGTCGCGGGAGTCCGCTGATCGCTGACGACCGGTCATTGTGGCACTTTTTGGGGGAGGCCTTTGTCCAGCAGTGGACGTCTTTCGGCTAAAATGATGATGATGATGATGAAGCAGGTTTAAAGTCATATTAATATTTATACGGTATACAATGACACCACAGGCGACATGTTTCGAACTCTCCGCCTGATTTGAGAAAAGCAAGAGTTGCGGCAAAATCGAATCAAATTCAAAGGGAGACAAGTCGGGGTGTGTTAACTGGCAAGAAGAGAAAGAAATGATTGTTTAATGGACGGGTCAAGAATACCCGGTGAAGCGCTGAAATACTTATTAATAGCGTTAATATCCATAGTACTGGAAGAGCATTTCTGAGTTTTGCCCACCCCAAGAGAGTTCAAAATTTCCACAGCTTAGCTTGTCAAACTTTCCGTTCATTCAGATTTAAAACGAACACCGCGATTACAACCGGTTTGGTGGAACCCAACTGAAATGTTCATTTGTTTTATCTTTAATTGATCTTAGATTCGGCAAACTTACGCACTGCGCTAATGACTCCAAAACAATCTGGAATGACGTAAGTACTTGTTGTTTGAGAAAGAACTTACGTATTGGGCAATAATCCTAGCACGACTTACACGTTACGTACAAAAGGCTTTCTTAATGCCTCAATGCTTTCACTACCAGTCGACCATAGGGCCAAATAGAGACTTTCAAACGATGGGTGCAAGAGAAATACTAACAAAATAAAATTAACAATATTCATATGCCAAAGTTGATTAATACGAATCCCACTAATATTATAAATGCGAAAGTTTAGATGTTTGGATGTTTGGATGCTTAGATCTTTGGGTGTTTGTTACTCAATCACGCTTAAACGGCTTAACCAATTTGGATTAAATTTAGCACGAAGATAGTTTATAGCCTGGATTAAAATATAGGATAGTTTTTATCCCGGGTCCACGCAGACGAAGCACAGCCACGCAATCGCGGGCGGAAGCTAGTATAAACATAAACCCTCCCCCCTTAGGGGATGATTTCCGAGATTAAAACTATCCTATGTCCTTCTTCGGAACTCAAACTATCTCTATACCATTTCAATTCAATTCAAACTTTTAGAAATTGTAGGTTCAACACTTCTTCGGTCCCTAGGTGGACGCTCTGTTCATCGGCGCTTTTCCCATGTTATCAGTTATGAGTAGTGCTACGAATTCGTTCAAGACGCAGCGTCGATATACCCTCGCCTCGACAAGGTGGACTGATGACCTGGTAAAGGTTAGAGCGGGTGGCGCAGGACCGGTCACTTTGACACTCTTTGGGGGAGGCCTATGTCCAGCAGTGGACTAAATCGTTGGCAGTAGGTAAATGTGTTAAAGATGAAGAAAACATGATACTGTTGTTAGAGGTTCTTAGAGTATCGCCCAACACACTCCCACCATAGGGTGGGACGAGTGTGTCTTCTCTAGGAATAGTCCTATAACCGATTCTTACGACACCCATGCCACGAGCTGAAACAGAGACCACATACCGGTATTGTTATCGTACAAAAATATTGGTGATAATTACACGGTTCAACTCACGTATTAAATGTCACCACGGGCGACATGTTTCGAGCTCTTCGGGAGTTCTTTCAAAAACAATTTCTTTAAAGTTCAACCACTGATTCAAGCAACGCCGCCGCGAAAACACTCATCCTGAAGATGAACTCCCGAAGAGTTCTAAACATGTCGCCCGTAGTGACATTTGTTATGTGGGTTGAACCGTGTAATTATTGGCATTATTTCAAAATGTCTCACGAAAGTTTAAATTTGAATAATACCGGTATTCAATTTCGGTATCTCCCTTATTTTTATTTTTTTTGTGGGCTTACTTTTTATAGCCTAAATTAATTTTGGAATATACTTACTTGTACCGAAAAAATATCGAAAATCGAGGAAGATAAGTTTTTTTTATTCTATTCTAACTTTTAGTCTAACCCAACTTCTTCTAAATCATTAATCTTAATATTACATTGCCCCCTTGTTTTACAAAATTACGCCATTAAAAGTGCTACTAAACGTTATTATAAGAGTGCAATTTGACGAACCCACTTTTTATAACAGCGCCCTGTTTTATGTCGGTTCTTTATTCATTCTGTAGATTTGAAAAATGATAGCGATCTACAACTCAGCCGCCGCCACTGCTTAAATTAATCTTGATCATTCTAACGATCTCAACCATTTACTAACAATAATGATGATGCATGTTGGTCTTTGAATAATTTATAATTATTGTTAGTTTTTTTAATTTTATATACTACTAGCTGCCCGGCTCAGCTTCGCACGGATGGATTATGCGATGGACAGCACAAACGCGATTCTTCCTATTCGTGATTCCCATACAATATAGATTCCACACAACTGCAGTTTACTCCATTCGTAATTCTACACAGTCGATATTTTAACGCACTCGGGATTCTTCCTATTCGTAATTCGGTACTGTATGGGTTCAACGCAACCGCAGTTTACTCCATTCGTAATTAGACACAGCTATTTTCAAACAATGATAGCGTTTTATTCTGTACAGTCAGCAGCAGATATACCTGAGCGGGCAAGGTGTCCAAGAAAACATATACACTTCAATGGTCACAAAAATATGGACATCATCAAACTATCGTAACTATCGTAGACCTCGTCATAAGTGAATAGTGGATAAATAGAGTCGCTTCTTAAAACCGATTTTACTATAAAACGCTTGGTATCACTGGTAGTAGGTAAAATTAATTTGCAGTACATATGACGCTACATTACCGCACTAGTACGATAATGAGCACATTTGACATTCATTACACACCTATTACGTCACAAATTCAAAGGTCATATATTGTACCGTAAAACGTCACATGTGCGAATAGGTCATTTGCAACTCGTGTCGATTTACATTTTGGCCTCGAATGTCCAATTCCCCGTACGTCCAGTCTCCGTATGTCCAATGCCCCGAAGGTCAAGTCCCGATTTAAAACACTCCCTTCGGCCGGGTTTTACTTTATCGCCACTCATTGCGAATTTCCTCTTTTTCGCACTTTTATGTAATGTACTATTAAGAATCACATTAGTAAACTGCGGTTGCGTTGAACCCATACAGTACCGAATTACAATAGGAAGAATCCCGAGTGCGTTAAAATATCGACTGTGTCTAATTACGAATGGAGTAAACTGCAGTTGCGATAAACTCATTTTGTGTAGAATCGCGAATAGGAAGAATTCCGATTGCGTCAAAATATAGACTGTGTAGAATTACGAATGGAGTAAACTGCAGTTGTGTGGAATCCATATTGTATGGGAATCACGAATAGGAAGAATCGCGTTTGTGTTGTCCATCGCATAATCCGCACGGAGGATTACCGTTTTCCCGTAGGAATGAAGCATTTTCCCGCGGTAAAAAGTAGCCTATGTTCATCAAGGATGATGTCGGCTTCTAATGGTAAAATATTTTTTCAAATCGGTCCAGTAGTTTCGAAGCCTATTCAATACAAACAACCAAACAAACAATCAAATCTTTTCTCTTTATAATATTAGTGTAGATTGAACGAGCGAGCGCAGCGAACGAAGTTTTCCATTAGGTACAGCTTCGCCAAAAAAAGATTTAGTATCTCCGGCTGTCCAACTCTTCTCTTATACAGGTCGCATTTCTCAACTGATTCTCGTGAAATTTTATGAGCTGGAAGAGATCCCTTACAGGGATAAGTTCGCCTTTGTACCGAATTAACATTTTTTTTGCCTGTATTTTTACCTGTGTCTTGTGTACAATAAAGTATTTACATACATACATACATAATTACAAATGAAAAACAATCAATTTAGTTTTCGGAAAACACATGGTTAATACACGGATTTGCGAGTTCTACAGCTCACAAAGCCGCTACTTATGGTTTAACTAGCTGCTGTCCGCGACTTCGTATACGCATAAATTATAACCTAGGTGTAGTTCTGATGTATTTAGCTATATTTTGAGAAGACTTCATTTCTTCGCCATTATTATTATTGCCACACAGAATGTCTCGTGCTTTTACGCCACATTTTTTCTGCGCACTAGTCTATACTCATACAGCCCACCTTAATTTACACGACCTTACATTTAGGTCAAGTTAAGAACTTGACAACGAGCATGCTTAAAGAGACAGACGGCGTGTAATGAGCGAGTGCAGAATTAGGGAGAATTTACAGACTTTTTGGCCGTGAGCCTCGTGAGTAACGATGTGCCGTGAATATATGGCGTGTATCATTAATGCATGTTGATCTAAGTAGGTACATGGAATCACTCAAAGAAGTTGAGTAAGAAGAAGTTTTTAAAATAATATTTAAAAAAATGGCAGTAGGCCCTGCTGATGCGTCCATTTCTTATTAGATGGCAATAGGTGATCATTGATCAATCTAATAAAAATGGAAATGAGCTGTAGTTAATAAAGTTATTCAATTTAAATACAGTGTTGGTTTTTCGTACCAGGACCAAAGAAGTCGCCTATGTACGCTTGCGAGCCAAGATAATAATAATAATAAATATTAGGGGACAATCTTACACAAATTGACCTAGTCCCATAGTAAGCTCATTAAGGCTTGTGTGGTACTAGACGACGATACATATAATAGATATAAATACTTAAATACATAGAAAACTTCCATGACTCAGAAACAAATATTCATGCTCATCACACAAATATTTTCCCTTACCGGGATTCGAACCCGGGACCTTCAGCTTCATAGGCAGTGTCACTACCCACTAGGCTAACCGGCCGTCAAGATGAATCACAAGCGCGTAGCAATCCTTTATCAAGTGTTGTCAAAATGTAACATTAGAAAAATTGCATCAAGATTTTCAGAAACGTTCAAATAGTACCGGCGGCCAAAACTACAGTGCATTTTTATGGTTATTAACGGTCGATCATCATCCTCGTCATTATCCTAGCATTATTCCCGGTAATACCCTAAGGAGCCCGGAGTCCGCGGCGGAATTAATGGTCGATGTAGCAAATACTAATTTTGGAATCGTTTAACTACGGTCAAAAAGAAGTCTGATGATCTTCTTAACATAGTGAATAGGTACGTACCTACCCTCCAGATACTAACAACTCGCAAAGTTAGCGAGTCACTGAAATTACGGTCTTGCCTTGAAATAACGCACTATTATATTTATGTTGTTGAGAATGTGATCGCTTTAGATCTTATCGCTAATAGCTTAACTTTTACATAACTTACAAATATTAATTAATCACGTAGAGAAGTTGCGCTTCATTAATTTCTATTAAATGACTGTTTTGTGCTTGTCTTTGAACTTTCGTATTAATGGTTACATTAAGAGGCGATAACAAAATATTATTAAGAGTAAATACTCTTGGTAATATTTTGGTATGTAAATACATCGTCTGGTTTTAAGGTTTATGTCCAATATTTTTCACACGAAAATATTTGTTTCTACTTCTAACCATGGTAGAATAAAATAAGGTAACTAACTTAGGTACTATCGGATAAAGAAGATATTCTGTCTGAATATCTTGCCTATGTGATGACATGATGACATTTAAAAAATGACGAACTGTCAGTGTGTTGCCAATGTGTGAAAGTAAATTACCTGACTAATGCATTATTTACTTCACTTACGTACTTTCAATCAATATTAACATTGAACTACTCTGCAGTCGTATTTTCACCCCAAATAAATAGTTAACTAGCCTGTTGTTTTATAAATATTAATCGTGCATTAACAAAACTCCTTTGAAAGATGTCAACATTTGTGTGCCAATTTTTTACAATCACATTTGTGTGACTGTCGGAAATGACTTACCTTGTTTTATCTACCAGTTCTTCTAACATTTTATGTAGATACGTTGGGCAGGTATGATTTAAAAGAACTACTTAGTCTTACATTAAAGTAGCAATAGCTATCCTTACTAATACTATAAATGCGAAAGTGTGTGTGTGTGTGTTTTTTTTGTCCTTCTTTGACGTCGCAACGGAGCGTCGTATTGATGTGATTTTTTGTATGGAGATAGTTTAGAGGCTGGAGAGTGACATAGGCTACTTTTTCCAGCGCGAAAACATCTAATTCCCACGGGAAAATTCAATATGTTACATTTTCCTATAACCACGCGGGCGAAGCCGCGGGCGAAAACGCGGACATCAGCTAGTAGATTATAAAGTAATGTTGAAACTCAAATACTTAGAATTACTGTCTTCAACTTTTTTCTTATCAAAGTAGCGGTATGTTCTATATAAGAAACTTAATTTTTGCCAAACGAGTCACAACTTAGATCAATCATGAAACTCTGCGTAAGTACGTAAGTACGCTTATGTTTTTCTAAGTAAGTACCATTACTTTACCACAACATTACAAACGGGTTGTGTAAGTGACCTCCATGCATATACAGACATGAGAGGATTTGAAAACACAACAACAGCGTATGTTTGATGTGCCATGAGTTTAATTAATATATTCGATTCGATTGACATTGAAAATTGGAAAAACGTACTTTCAATATTTGGGTATCTGTCACGTTCATGATAACACGTGAAATGATCCTTGTACTCACTTCTGCCACCCCTGGGCATGTCAAGAGGATGTGGGCGGCTGTTTCTAGGGTGTTTGTGTAATAGTGTATGACCAGTTATGGCTCCTGTCAGAAGGCGGAGTGCCGGCTTCTTTTGCTGTTTTAGCTTCCCTGACAATCCGGGGTTAGTTGTCGGGAGGGCCTTTCTGGTTTACCTAAAAGTTCTTAGGGAATTCCAATATTTTTGGTGTTCTACCTTGGTGTTTAGTCGCATGTAAATACTAATGTATAAGAATCTTGAGCCATTATTGACTGCATTGCAAATTCAACTCTAAGTGCAGGGAAGTTCTAAATTTCACCTAAACACACTCCCAACGTATTTTCATTACCCTGTCAGTTTACGTCTTTCACATGTCAACTAAATTTCAATATGGTTTTGTTCCCAGTAGGTTTTTTGGCGCGGAAGCGGTGTGTGTAATATACTTGAGATAATTTGAGTTGGCCGAATTATATCAAAGTAGTCCATTCAAAATGCAACTCTACTGACCAAGGTAGAAGATTCCAATTGCAATGACAGTTTTATAAAAAGTCGGCCGCATCAAATAATCGTTGGGGCGGAAAGGTTCTCGAGTGGCAACCACGTACCGGAAGGCGCAGCGTGGGTAGGCCCCCCACAAGGTGGACTGATGACCTGGTAGGTCGCGGGAGTCCGCTGGATGAGGGCGGCGCAGGACCGGTCATTGTGGCACTCTTTGAGGGAGGTCTTTAGGCTGATATGATGATGATGATGATGATAAAATAATCTCAACCATACGCGTGCTAGTACTCCATTAAATTTGCTTATGTAACAGACAAATTCTTTTAACATTTACCTGGATATACCTATAACTCTCCTTCGTCGTTTCACTCTTGACAGAGTGGTCGTGGTCATTTCAGGTGTTGGTAGCAAGCTTCACAACACGCTGCCATTCCTCTTTGACAGTCGTTTTCCTCATGCCTCCTTGTAGTGATGCATCACTGCAACTTTAATCTGGCCTGTCTATCTCATACATAATAACCAGAGGCCGGAATTCTCGTGGTACTTTCGAGCTGTCATAGGGACTTCTCAACTATCGACTTCCGACTCAGCGGACGTAACATGTTTGATAATTTATCATTTATCGCTGTGGATAACACAACGAAAAGTGATAAAAAGGCTTCAATTTTAGGACTGCTAAATAGAGACCCGACATAATATCATCTGTCAGGCACCGCAGCAGTAAAAAACAGATTTAATATAAACAGTATTAATATTTGAGTTCAGTTGAAGAACCGAATTAAGTTATCAACACGAGTTAATGTGTACCTACCTCAAAGGTTTGCATAAGATACTCAAGTCAAGATTAACTTAAAGCTTAAATCAACACGTGAAGTTAACGTTTGTCTAGGCTCAAATTCAAAGTCTAGAAAGTCGGTCAAAGGCACTACATGGGTTTATCCTACCTGCAGGCACAGATTATACATAATAATCCTGCCCATGTTTCACATATTTCACAGGAGGAGTCACATGTAAAATAATGATTGAAATCTATGTATTAGCTTTCGAGACTACCTCTGCTAAAAGACGTCCACTGCTGGACATAGGCCTCACCCAAAGAGTGCCAAAGTGACTGATCCTGCGCTACCCGACGACCTTGACCTGGTCATCAGTCCACCTTGTGGGGAGTCTACTCACGCTGCATCTTCTACAAATGTATAAAAGATAAAAACTCAAAAACGATATATAGTACCTATGGATAAGTAGACTAGCTGTGCCTACAAAAGGTTCAAATCTTGGCTCATAGAGACTAATGTTGATATTACTGTCAGCTTTTCGGGAAACGCATCATGAAAAAACCTGCATACATATGCGAAGAAATTCCAAGATGTATCTGAAAACCATTCCTAAAAGCGATAAAATTGGAAGAAAGTTAATGAGTAAACGCGGATGAAGTTGCGGGTAAACTCTAGTGAGGAATGACTTAAGAATACTAACTACTCAGTAGCTTTTTCTTTGGCATTCCACACAAAACAAAGACGGGTTTTTCCCCAAAAGCCAATACTAATCCTTATCGGAAAGGTTTATCCGGAATAAATCTTCGCCCAACGATTGCTAACCCTAATTAATCGAACCGGACTGAAACTATTATCTTGCTGTTAATCAAACTGCCTTAAAAAGCACGTCTATTTTGCTACTATCACGGTGAACTATAATGATAGGGGTACTTATAGTGTTGTTCATCACTATAAAATATTTAACCAGAAACTCATTGTTTTTCGTCAAAACAATTAAAACATAAAATAGTGTTTTTTCTTTAAAAAAAAATATTTAAAAATAGTTTTGAATGTAACTAGCTTTTGCCCACGACTTTGTCTCGTACCTCGTACCTCCATAGAAGCTCCACTCCCCAAGTTACAACATTCACACGAATCAAAATACCATGTCTATTTCTGGATCTTAAATTATCAGCATAATCTTTGATCACAATCGGTTCATTGGTGTATGCGTCCAAAGTTTTGCTTTTTATTGAACGAGGGAGCGAAGCAAACGAAGATCTCCGTTTCAGCTTGAGCCAAAATTATTTATGTCCGGTTGTCCGGATATCCGCCTGTTTTCCTCTAAAAATCACTTTCTCAACCTCTCTCAAATGATTTTTGTGAAATTATACGAGCAGGTTCAATAATTATAATATTTTTTTTTGTCTTTTTCAAAATAAAAATGAACTTTTTCGGAAAAAATACAGGCTCGCAAGTTCTGCAGCTCACAGAGTATGGAAATTGACCGTTAAGACTTTGTTAGTTTTAGATATAAAATACCTTACTTGGTGACATTTTAGAGATGAACAAAATTTCTAACGGCTATTTACTCAAACTTATATTTTTGTAAAACAATTTCTCAGTCAACTCAGGCTCCCAATAATTATGACATGATAATAAACTTCATTAACAAATCCAGTAACATAGGTTCCTAATTCACAGCCTACGTACTACTGTATTTCAAAAGTTCATAATCCTATTAACAGGCCGAGTTGAAACTCATGCCTTTGGGTATTTAAACATACCAACACTGGGGTAAATATAATATTATCCGGTCGGGTTCTCTGCTCGAAACAAGCTTTCACTAGAGAGTATGATAGGGTCATTTCGCCGGTTAGAGACCACCTAATTTCATGTGCCGGTTGGCGACGACTTAGCTGAGTTGGGGAACTGAAAGGATATTTTCTTGTTTTTTGGTGGATTTCTATTCTAAAACAACAAAAAAATACATGTACAACCAATTGTCTCAATAGGGACTGTAGAATTGATGTCATCTTCAATAGAAAAAACCTTCTTCTTCAGGTGGTCGCGTAACCAGCGTAATGAATTCGCTTTTTACGCGTGAAACGCTAAGAAAATATTATCAAGCATACAGTGCCAAAAACATAATTTTGTGACTCGTGTAAAATGAAGATTTGTGCCCGGATAAAAATCCGTATTGAAAAACCTTAAGTACCTACAAGTTCACAATTGTGCGTCATACTTACACAAATTCTCCATAAACTCGCACGTTTACCTTATGAAGACTTTGGCACCATGTAAAATTCTCCTCAACCCGGATAAAAAATCGGATTAAAAACCTTCACGCGCCTACCTGTTCAATATGAGACAACCTCCCAACGGCCTTAGCACGTCCTGGCAAAGTGAATTGTATAAATTTCACCCTTCTCACGTTCCAGTTGAAAGAACCGGTTGATTTGTTCTTAAAAATACGGTTTCCGCTTCAAAGCAGCACAAAATACTATCTATTATGTTTAGGTTCAGCAGGTCGATCACGTAACGCATTGTACGCGCGTCAGGTATATCTAAATTTCACTTTTTTCATATCAAAGGGTCTAGCCGCATTCCTATAGTGAAACTGCCCCTGGCTGAAATGTATACCTTTCTTAGAAGCGTTAATTGGTCTTATTATAAGATATCATTTTACAATATTTCAAGCCTGGAATCCCCTTGGTTTGGATAAAAATAAAAAAAAATAAAAAATCTTTTTTAATTTTTCTAAGCTAAACTAATGGTTAGATTTCTTTGAAATTCGGATTATACATGGCACTAATAGCAATACATTTTCAAAAAAAAAATCAAGGTTCTAACTTATTTACAAAGGCCTAAAAAAAGTTTTTTTTGTTTTAAATTTTTTTTTTTTTTATTTACAAGAGGGCGACAACCTCAATTTTTTGGTATTAAATGCACAATATAATATTGTATGAAATATATTTTTTTCATAAAAATCCATTTGTGGCAACAAGGTAAAAATGTCTTACTAATGCAGGCCTTTCGTCTTAAGGCGTTTGTAGGTTACACATATACACATTGGGCCAACGTACTTGGCTCATTGTGTACTTCCGCCTTTACAACCATTTAGTAGGTATAAACGAGCAGCAGCTAGTTGAGCAGAAAAATTGTGTACACTAAGTTTTTTTTTTAATGCAGTATTGCGTATTTCATAATAGTAATGTTTAGGTAGTAGTTGTTTACGTACAGCAATAGTAGATTACATACCGAGGCCAATAAAATAAGAAATGTCTCAGAACACATGTAATTATCGGCCGAAGCGAAGCTGAGGTCTATTATGACATACGCAATACTGCCTTAAAAAAATTTACGTATCAAAAGAAACTAAAAAAGTTAAGCACATTTTATTAAAATCCTACAATTTACACCT
This sequence comes from Epinotia ramella, assembly GCA_947578815.1. Lineage (NCBI taxonomy): Eukaryota > Metazoa > Arthropoda > Insecta > Lepidoptera > Tortricidae > Epinotia > Epinotia ramella. Next base: position 5,303,921 of record OX388221.1, read on the forward strand.
AAACATAACACTTATAATTACTCATCCTCGTCACTATCTGTATTAATACTAACATTTATACCTTCGGTCTTGAACAGTGCACAGAGTTTATGGCTATGTGTTCTTTGGTCTTGGATGTTTTTTATGTATTTTATTTATGCATGTAAGTATTTTTCTATATATGTATAAGTACCGTCGCCTAGTACCCATAATACAAGCTTTGCTTAGCCTAGGACTAGCTTAATTTGCGTAAGATTGTCTCCAAATATTTATATTACTATTACCTCCTAATGGTCGTAAGACGAAAGGCCTGCATTAGTAAGACATTTTTACCTTGTTGCCACAAATGGATTTTTATGAAAAAAATATATTTCATACAATATTATATTGTGCATTCAATACCAAAAAATTGAGGTTGTCGCCCTCTTGTAAATAATAAAAAAAAAAAATTTAAAACAAAAAAAATTTTTTTTAGGCCTTTGTAAATAAGTTAGAACCTTGATTTTTTTTTTGAAAATGTATTGCTATTAGTGCCATGTATAATCCGAATTTCAAAGAAATCTAACCATTAGTTTAGCTTAGAAAAATTAAAAAAGATTTTTTATTTTTTTTTATTTTTATCCAAACCAAGGGGATTCCAGGCTTGAAATATTGTATAATGATATCTTATAATAAGACCAATTAACGCTTCTAAGAAAGGTATACATTTCAGCCAGGGGCAGTTTCACTATAGGAATGCGGCTAGACCCTTTGGAATAGTTTTAAAGAAAGTTCATCCACGTACACGTGTATGGAACATGAAATTTTTTAATATGTATCAAAAATTACGGATAAGAGGGGGGGGGGATCAAAGTGTAGTTACTAGGTCAAGTGGGGTATCACGTGAAAGGGCTTTAGTTGGAAAATTTAAAACGGTCTTTTTTTTCTACATTGGTAAAATTTCGATCTATGAAGGAAAATGTAAAAAAATACCATTTTATTTTACATATAATAATTAACATGACATTTACCAGAATATTGCGTTAAATATCTGTCTAGTAATATTCGTCTAACTCTAACTTAAAACTTAAATGCCTAGTTTGAATGCATCTTTAACTTTATTTTTAAACGAGGGTAGGGTGTGCATAAGTATGTCCAAAGAAGAATGTTCCGCCACCATATCATTATACAAACGGCACATTCGGACAACGGGATTATAAAAAGATGTGTTATTTTTGTAAATTTCGAGTTGGAATAATCTGTGTGATGGATTACGAGATTTGTACCTGGCAATATAGTTCAAGAGAGAAAAAAGGGAAGGACAATCAATGTGTGACTGTACAATTTTGTATAATGAAATCAATTCACAACATTTTCTGCGAGATGAATGAGATGGTATTTATGTTGAAATGTTTCAGCCTGCTGAAGTATGGCCTGAGATTGCGTCCTAGGTGAAGCCTGAAGCAAAGGATGTTAAAAAACTGCTTTTGGACTTTTTCTATCCTATCGATATTAACTTTGTAATATGGTGACCAAATAACACAACCGTACTCTAAAGTGCTTCTAATCAATGCGTAATATAAATATTTGAAAGTGTTTGTATCCTCTCTTGTGGAGCCAGAAATGAAACCGACCAACTTAGTGCACTTGGCTATTAATACGTCATAGATATATGTAAGTATTTCACATGCTCGCTGCTTGCACGCCGATTCAAAACGAGTGCTCGAAACATATAGGTATATTATTTTCATGAGCAAGAGATGTCTCGTATTGAATCCTTGCGGCACTAGCGGTCGAAGTTTTCATTACCTCTCTCTATCGCTCAAATATGCAAGTGCGATAGAGATAGTAATAGTAGTAGAGTACACGAAAGAACAAAGTTCGCGTTTCGTGCCGTTCTGGTTACCACACATACCGATGGCATGTTTCAACCATGTACTTAGTTGGTTTTTAAGTTTTCCAGCGCAGTAATAGTAACTGTTCTATTTATATATAAACGCTATTAATAAACAATTTACCTCTCAGTCAATCTTATCATTCATCATCATCATAGCAGCCAAAAGTCGTCCAGTGCTGTACATAGGCCTCCCCCAAATCGTATCATTAAATCATACAAACTTTTACATTTATTGAAGTAGCGAGCAAAGTGAACGAAGTTCTTCGTTTTAGCTTGGTGACGATTCTGTCCGGTTGTTCCCTGTACAGACATATTTCTCGACCGATTCTATTGAATTTTGGAGAGCAGGTTCAAAACTTATTTAGTTTTTTTTCGACAATTTAGTTTTTTGAAATAAGGCCTTGTAAGTTTACAGATCATAGAGCCACTTGTTATATTTATTTATTTATTTATTATTTATTTATTTCAACTTTATTGCACAAATATAAAAATAGAAGTACAATTGGCGGACTTAATGCCTTAAGGCATTCTCTACTAGTCAACCATTTATTCATGACGACCGGTCAGCCTAGTGGGTAGTGACGCTGCCTACGAAGCTGAAGGTCCTGGGTTCGAATCCCGGTAAGGGCAAATATTTGTGTGATGAGCATGAATATTTGTTTCTGAGTCATGGATGTTTTCTATGTATTTAAGTATTTATATCTATTATATATATCGTCGTCTAGTACCCATAACACAAGCCGTAATGAGCTTACTGTGGGACTAGGTCGATTTGTGTAAGATTGTCCCCTAATATTTATTTATTTATATTTATTTATTTATTCATGAATTCTACCTGGACAATGATGCCCTAATATTATAAATGCGAAAGTGTGTCTGTCTGTCTGTTACCTCTTCGAACTTAAACCGCTGAACCGATTTAGATGAAATTTCGTATAAAGATAGTGTGAGTCCCGGGGAAGGACATTGGGTAGTTTTTATCCCAAAAATCATCCCTTAAAGGGGGTGAAATAGGGAGTGAAAGTATGTATGGTGCTACGATATAAACGAGTTCCACGTGGACGGAGTTGCGGGCAGAAGGTAGTTATCAGTAAGCCATAGTAATGTCCGATTTGCATGCACAGACTTACATGTTTTTGTTTTACAAATCAAATCAAATCAAATCAAATACTTTATTTCGACCAACAAGGATCATATACAATACAATTATTCATACAAAATTATAATATTATATTATTAGATTCAATTAAAATATTAATAAATTATGTGTTAGTTACAAATAATTAAAGAAACATCTTATCCTATTGTTAGTCACTAATATCTGTAATCGTATAAAGGTCTGCCAGGTTTGTACCGGTTTACGTAACTTATGTGTCCTAATCAGTCATATGACAGATCTGAGAGAAGCACTGAGCATTTTAAACAGTTAAAGAGTCTACGTAAAAAAATATGGATGATTTTCGCCAGGTTATCCACTACCGCATTTTGCGACTCGGCAGCCCCGCAATTCTGTAACATGTTAAACCTCACCTCACCGTTCACCCACAAATATATCTTAAAGCCGCGATTTGTAGTACATAAGCGTAATCAGAGGTCCAGTTTTGGTATGCGTGCCAGGTGAGGTGAGGCGCATTAGCGCGTACCGATTAACAGCCCAGCTAACAGTTATTTATTCTAACCGCATTGAAATAAATAATGCGAGAAGGGACGTCGTTACACGTTATAAATGATTTAAAATGGCATCGTTCGCGGCCCATTAAACTAGACTATTTACATATACCCGGTTATAGCACACAGAGTATGAGCAATAAACATTGTTACATCCGGATGATCCGGATTATCGCGGGGTTAATTAAATAAGGGTTATGACGTGATGCTGTCTGGTAAAAGTGGGATTGAGGTGCGATGGCGTTTTATTTGATTGCACATACAAATTGTTAAGATTAATTTACGTTCCATTTTAAAGTATTTTTAACATATAACGTGGGACTGGTCATTCTGTTTTATTAAAAAAAAAAACCGGGTAAGTGCGTGTTGGGCCACGCGCAGCGTAGGGAGTTGTCTGTCTGGGGAAACTATAAGGGCTCCTTGTTGACTACCGTCTGTTCTTGTAGTACCATTTTTATGGTACAGATAAAATTGTGATCCTATCGTGAAAAGTTAATAAATAAGATAACTAATAATCATTTTGTAACAGCTTACTGTAGGAGCCGGGGCTAGTTCACTATCTTATCTTATCTTTTCAAGCTGAGTGCCCTTTCGGATAATACTTCGACCCAGTGGGATCTTTTGTGTATTTGCCCCCTCCTTTATGCCTACTCCCAAGCTCGCTCCATCTTTTTCACTAACTGGATGATGCCGTTCAGCGGGAGCACCTTGAATTCTTTTGGTTGTGAATAGCCGTTACCAAAGTAATTCATTATTTGTCTGGTAAGGGCATGACATTAATCATAATCATAATCATTCATTTATTTGCTATAAAACACATTTATAAATGCATGCAAATATAGTTTTAACATACAAATAAAAATAAAATAAAACTAACAAGCAAGTACAAGATTAAACCAAAACAAATATTATTAACTTACATTAAATGTCACAAAAGCATAATAATAATTTTATACTTAATTTAAATAATATAAAAAATGCAATAAGAGGTAAGCTTCGGATAATTAAAAAAGTAAAACAAAAAATAATTCGATCAGTAAATGTCACGAAATTTTGACAAAAATTCTTGTATAATATTCTTTGATTGAATAGAATGGACGGGTCAAAAAATATCCCTATACTTTTTTGTCAAAGGATCTTTACTCTAGAATATTTTTTAGGTCGTCAGGAAGTAAATTGTACACTCTAATGGCAGTATTATTCAAACTTTTGTCAAAATGAACATAATGCACGTCATTGAAATGTAGTCTATTTCGTTGTCTAAGATTATGATTCGTAGTCTTGCCCTGCTGGACATACAGGTTTCTATTGTTAAAAACATAAATACATAAACGGTACAAATACAGGGAAATTACAGTCAAAATTTTATTGTCAACAAATATAATACGGTGAGAGTCAGGAACATTAGCACATTTTTCTATTAATCTCAGAGCTTTTTTTTTGTTTGATTAGCACTTTGTTAATGTTAGTTCCATTTCCCCAGACCTCGAGACAATATCTTATTATGCTTTCAAAATATGAAAAATAAGTGGGCATTTCATTAAGTAATACTTCATTCTCACAGTAAGTGTTTAATACTGTCATACTCCACGCCACACAGTCTACAGTCAAAACTGTCCTATATAGTCCCATCTTGGCCAAGAGATCCTTGACCCCTAAGTGACCTGTGAATAGCCCACATATAATTCTGAGTTCCTGCCTGCTGAGTTAATTCACTAACTTCACAATGCCAAGTTATCTTGGGTACATTTCTGGATTTGACCCTTCTTAAATTCAAGATTGTTGAACATAGTGGTTACCAAATTTGTTCACTGGTGTAAATTGCATTTACTACTCCTAGAAATACATTGACCCATTGCATAAAAACTGGTCACTGTGAGAAGTTGCACATGTAAAGGAAAAAAAAACACAATTTGGTTCATGTATTATTTATTTATGAGAAGAAAACCTAGCGACCTTTGGCGGCCTTTTGGCATGCCAAAAGGACTTAACCACCAAGGATATCATACAAAATTCACCATTTTGGTTTTAGGAAACAACATGTACAAGGCTCATCCGGATCTTTATGGTCCAGTCACGTCAAATAATTCTATACATGGAGCTTATGCCTAGGGAATAGAGTTCAAAATGACCTTAGAGGCTACCGATTGACCGCCGAGTTCTTTATTTCAAGAGTTGGGTTTTTATGCGGCTTGAAAATTCACTTAATTCGGGAGTCAGACTATCTCGTCTAGGCACGTAATTTTGGAGGTCTAAGGCCTCTTTAATTTTGGGTAAGACTGCTCTGAGTGCTGAACAGCGCTATGGAGATTTAAGTGCCATGCGTGAGTCACACAGAATTTCGCCTTTACAGGCGAAATGCTGGCGATGCTGAGGCATCGCCATCATCAGCATTTTTGAGGCCTAAGGAATACGTTTATCCTATGCTATCTTATACTATTAAACGAGCAATATTTGTATGTATATATATATATATATATTTGCCATCACGTTCTCGGAAACCTCTCTACCGATTTCGATGAAAAGCTAGCGAAGAACGATTTAGCTAGGTGTCATGTCTGGGAAAAATAGGCCTCTCCGTATTTTTACCCGAGCGGAGCTCGTTCGCCCAGGGACTTGTTACTAAGTGAGACTTAATTGCGTATAATTAACTTATTTATTTACCTATTGCGAGGTTTCCCGACGTTTCGGATGTGTCGCAACATCCTTGGTCACGGGAAGAGTGTCTCTTTCAAGGGAGCGTGGTTTAGTCACATCAAGGTAACTCCTTAATTGAAGCTGGGTAAATATTCACCGCAGCGCCGTGTTTCTGCGCGACAAATGGTTCATCGTAATATTTTGTCCACATTCACGGGTGCTAGTTCTCGATTGGTCGTAGATGGATTAGCTAGGAGCTAGACCCTTTCAAACCATATTCAGTAATCGAATCATTCAGTTAAACCTCTCTCGGTTAAATTAGACAGTCATAAGTCAAAAATAACTCCGTTTCAAATAACGCAGCATTTTCCAATGCACGACCTAGGGCTGGTTCTCACAGTCTGAATTCATGCACGGAATAGGGTAGGGATGTACACACTACATTAAATAATCAATAATGTTGTATGTTCTCGAAAAAGGATTAAAAATGTAGTCATAATTCTACCGTTATTCCCGGTTGTGCCCCTAAAGTATCCCTGGGGTCGAACCAAATCAAATCAATGAATTCAATTATTTATTCTGCAAATAGGCAACAAGGGCACTTTTACATGTCAAACGGTAATTTACAATAAAATAATAATAATCTTACACAATAATAATTTAAAATTTGCAGATTAAGGACCGATATAAACGGTTAACAAATGAAATGTCACTAAGTTGATGAAAACAAAACAAAATTGCAAAATATGACCATTACATTCGATATAAGGTCTGTATCAGCATTAACAAGAAGTAAATGATATTAATTCAGTATTTCCAGAGATGTATAAAGTCTGTGAGCAACCAAATACAATTCATAATTATTATTCTAATGTTCGTAGAGATGTATACGGTCTCTAAGCGTCTAAACAAAACAAAAACAAAAGGAACATTAATGTAATGTTGTCAGAGATGCACAGGGTCAATAACAATAAAACGTGTCAAGATCAGAATGATGTCTCTCGTCAATACGATAATAATAATAATAACACTAGTATTTAAGTAGTTAGGTACTATGCCCTTGCAAGCAAGAACAGTCCGGATCCCACAAACAGCACCCGATCACCAGTATGACGCATATCTCAGCCATCGCCTCCCTCAGCCATATGTTAGGTAAGGTGGCGAGTGGCGACCCGACCAACGACGCCGACCCGGTCCGCTTTGATAGGTACTTAATGAAAATAAAATATTAAGTAAATTTAGGTCAAGGCCAAGTGCGTGTCGGGCCACGCGCAGTGTAGGGTTCCGTAGTTGCCTGTCTGTCGTCGGCCGAATTTGTACGAAAGCGGCCTTTCCAAGTACACATTAAATTGGTCGACTATTACTCGGTAACTACTTATGCCTACTTGTCCGTGATAGTTCTCCTTTTAAATTCATTATATGTACTACTACCACGATTTTTTTCAAATCCCCAGTAGTAGCCATTTAGCCGGCACTCGTGAGTGATTCAGATTATGATTCAGTGACTGAATTCCGTTCTGTGTGAGGCCGCCCTTAAAGTGTGCGTGGACTTTCTCGAACTAATGACGTCGCCGTGTGCCAAGATAAATGTCGAGGCTTAAAACTTTATACCTTAGTAGCCCTTTGTACAGTCATCCGCGTAAACCGACTTTCATCATCCCTTTGTCCTTTTTTGGGCCAGTTTATCGGGCTATTAAGGTTTAGAAGAAAAAGGTTCAGGTTTTTCGCGTTATTTTTCTTGGTGGTAAGTTTTTGCATTTGGTATATACTAGGGAAAGGTATCAAGGGACGGCTATTGAAACTCACGTATTTCGAGACTGGCATTTATTGTCACCGTGCGGTAGGCATCGGAAACCCAAGTACCCACATATATATTAATATACAGCATTCTCCCCTCATAGTTTTTTTTTTAAATTACATACTAATTCAACACGGATAAATAAAAAACAAATCGCAAGATCTTGTTGCTAGCGTTAGTGTTATACTATTAACATATAGCATTAAGTACCTACTTATATCTAATATTTAAACAGCTATCTTGATAATATTCCATTAGGTGTTAGCATTTTTTTTTTTTAATGAGAAAATAACACTTTTACTTTACATTAAACTAACTAACTTAAACTTTTATTACAATCATGAGTAATTCCCGTTACCATGGCGCAATAAAAATAAAATTGTTTACTCATCGCCCAGTTGCTACTGCAAGCTGCAATTTGTACCGTATCCTTAAGGGAACAAAGTGCGATTCATTAGTTTACTGAGGTTGTATATAAGTAAACGTAACTAACTCTATACCTATACTAATACAAGTGTGGCTGTTATACGGCACTTGGAGTGGAGGTAATTTATACACATTTGAGAATTCGATAAAACAAGAATATGTGCCGTAGTGGTACCTAAATATTACCATACCTATATTACATAACATTTTATGATTTAAGGTGAAACTGATGGGTTTAGTCTATTTCGAAACCAAATCTTCGTGGTTGAACGCGATTTCGTTTAGGCCGAGAGATGTGTGTGTCTATAGGCCGCGGCGGGGTCGGCACGCGCGGCTCGCCGGGCGCGGGCGCCGCGGCCTCCGCCGGCATCGGCGCCGCGGGGCTCGTGGGCGCGCTGTGCTGCTCGGCCTGCGTATGCTCAGACTCAACGCCCACAGCTGCTGCCGCATAGCTATCTATAGCTACCTCGTCCGAATCATCCTGGGCCAAGGAGTAATCGCGGTGCAGCTGGTCTATATGTTTTTTAAATACCTTTCCGTCGCTCCGGATGTAATAAGTCAATGGACCAACTCGATCACATACAGTACCGGTTTCCCACGTAAACTTATTATGTCTATATAGTTTGAAATAAACTCTATCTCCTACCGCAAATTCTCTCATCGAACCTTTCTTATAATTAATCTGCGCGGTTTGTTTGCGTCGCACTGTCTCGTTCACACTGGGCCGTAACAGGTCAAAGGTCGTGCGCACTTCTCTTTTCAACATCAAACTGGCGGGTGTTTTTCCGGTAATAGTATGTGGGGTCGCTCTGTATATGGACAAGAAATCTTCCAACGCCGAATCAAGGTCAACCTTATCACGCATGGCCTTCTTTAATGCCGTTTTAATAATTTTTACGCAATTCTCGGCGCAACCGTTGCTGCTAGGTTTGTAAGGTGTTACTGTGATATGGTGAATACCCTTGCCCTGTATATAAGATGCAAAATCTTCGCTACTGAACGGGGGTCCGTTGTCCGAGACCAATTCAAGCGGAAACCCGAATTGCGAAAACACATGACGCAATTTCGCGATCGTGGATTTCGCGGAGGTACCGGCAACTCGAAAAGCCTCGATCCATTTGGAATGGGCATCGACGACAACAAAGTAATATATCGTATTATTCGCTAGTGAAAAAAAATCACAATGCAAACGGTACCAAGCTTCTTGCGGCCACACCCATGGATGCAGACGCGCCGGCGTAGGCGCCGCGCGCTCTCTTGCGCATGTGTCGCACGCGCGACACACGCGTTCTATGTCGGCGTCAATGCCGGGCCAGTACACAAAGTTGCGCGCCAAGCTCTTACACTTCACCATGCCTTGGTGAGTCTCATGCAACTGATTCAATATTTGCTCGCGTAATCTAGTCGGGACGATCACCCGGTGCCCGTATAAAAGACAACCTTGTTCGACGCTCAAATATTGCCTTAAATTAAAGTAAGACCTAAGATCACTGCAGTCACAGTACAGCCAATTAGTCTTAATAGCAGTGGTGAGTTGTTGTAATATTTTATCCGATGCTGTACATTTCGCGATGACTTTGTAATTTATCGGAGCCGCGTCTTCGACAAAATTTAGGTACGAATCGACACGGGACCGTTCGTTAATATCCGGAACCGGTATTCTCGACAAACTATCTGCCAGACAATTATGTTGTGTGCCTATACATTTGACTTCGTAATTATATGCGCCTAATATTACTGCCCATCTCTGAAGTCGGCTCGCGGCCATGAGCGGTATCCCTTTTTTTTCACTAAATATTGATGCCAATGGTTTACAATCTGTGACTAGCGTAAATTTTCGACCATAAATATAATCGTGAAATTTCGTCACCCCGAAAATGACCGCTAAGCCCTCTCGACAAATCTGCGCATAATTTTTTTCGGCTGTGTTGAGTGTGCGTGAGGCGTGCAGCACGGCGTGGTCGCGGCCGTCGGCGCCGCGCTGCGCCAGCACGGCGGCCACGCCGCCCGGCGCCGCGTCGCACGTCACTGACGTCGCGCGCGCGCTATCGAAGTGCGCGAGCACGGGAGCCTTCGCTAGTAACCGTTTTACCTTTTTAAATGCTGCATCGCACGCCGCGCTCCACGTAAACTCATTTTCCACCTTTAAGAGTTCGTATAGTGGGCTCAACACGTCGCTCAGATTTCTTAAAAATTTGCCGTAGTAGTTTACTAAGCCGAGAAAAGCTTTTAGTTCCTTCACGTTTGTCGGCAGCGGTGTATTGTTTACTGCGTCTATTTGACTAATTTCGGTGTGCAACCCATTCGCGTCTATAACATAACCGAGATACGACACAGATGTTTGAAAGAAACTACATTTATTAGAGGCTACGCGCAAACCGCAATCAGACAAAATGTTAAGAACCTTTAACAATCGTTGCCAGTGATCCTCAAAGTCTACACCCGATACGTTCAAGTCATCTAAATAACAAGTCACATATCGCATTCTAAATAGTTTATCCATTAACCTTTGAAACTTGTTTGGCGCGCATTTTATTCCGAAGGGGAGCCTATTATAGCAATACATCCCCTTCAATGTCACTATAGTACATAACTTCTTCGAATCCTCATCTAATTCGATTTGCAAGTAAGCTTGACTAAGGTCGATCTTACTAAAATATTTTCCGCCTTGAAGAGACGAGAATATGTCATCAATCCGCGGGATAGGATACTTATCATCGACTAAAACCGGGTTAACCGTTGTTTTAAAATCGCCACATAACCGCACATCCCCATTTTTCTTGATGACAGGCACCACGGGCGTGCCCCAGTCGCTCCACTCGACCGGCGAGATGATGCCCTCGCGCTGCAGCCGCGCCAGCTCGGCCTCCACGGCGGGCCGCAGAGCGAACGGTACGGGTCGCGGGCGCCGCCACACGGCCGTGGCCTCACTCACTATTTCCAACCTTAATTTCGTTTTGTTAAACGTGCCTATACCGTCGGCGAAAACGTTTGGGAACCGTTTTATTAATTTCTCAGTGATATCCTCACTACGTAGTTTAAGGTCCAACGAGTTTACGGTCATGTTACCATTTATACTTGGGAAATTTATACCGAAAGCCCGCATCCAATTACGACCTAGCAACGATGGGCTGAAATGATTGTCTATGACTATTAAGTTAAGGTCGTTAACCGTTCGGCTATCTATTTCTACCGTGCAAATGATTTTACCCCTCGGTTTCACCTTTTGACCACTGTACATTTTTAAATTCGACTCGTAAGGGTAAAGTTTACAATTATTAAAATGTTCCTTATAAGTAGAATAGGATATAACAGTAATAGAGGAGCCAGTGTCTCCCTCCATGGTTAACCAAACATTGTTAACTTTTACCTTAACCGTCCACTTAGTATCCGGCTCGGAATCGCTCAGCTGGTAGACCTGCAGAGGTCCGTCATCGGACTCCGACCCGTCAGTCGGCGCCCGCTCCTCCGCCTCCGCGTGCACCCGATGCACTTTTTTGGGATCTTTCCTAAAACGGCACATTTTCGCGATATGCCCTGCGTTACCACAGACATAACACTCGCTATATTTAAACGAACACTGTTGCTCTGGATGTCGTCCGTCACAACGGTAACATCGCCCTCCTGCTGACGCCGACCCTCCCCGGCCGTCGTCGCCGTAGCCTCGGCGCTGAGGTCTCTGGAAATCTCCGGCGCGCCGCGAGCCTCGAGCCCGCGCGCCGCTGGCGCCGCCCCGCTGGCGCGCCGCGACGCCGCCGACCGCGTACACGGGCTCCGCCTCGCCGCGGGCGCCCGGTGCGGTCGCTGCCGCTACCGGCTTAGAGTCTCGAACAGCCGCCTCCAGCGACAACGCCAACTCAGTGGCGCGTTTGAACGTGAGCTCGTCGTCCTCTGTGAGCATTCGCTGCCGAATGCGTTCGCTTTGTAACCCATAAACGAACTGATCGCGTAAGTTCTCCTTCAAAATGGCGTTACTCAAAAACTTGCAATTCTTACTCAGCTTTTTTAATTGCAGGAGGTACTCGCTTATGGTTTGACCTTCGACTTGCTTACATGACCTAAAAATCATTCTCTCTGCGATTATAGACCTTCTTGGTGACAGATGTTCTTCGACTAAGGATACAATTGTTTCAAAACTCACCTTTTCCGGTTTCTCCGGGTAACAAAGGTCAATAATTAAATCCAGGGGCTCGGTGCCTACCACTGCCACTAGGTATTTTGAAAATTCGGCCACTTTTACGTCTTGAATTGTAAACCACGCCTGGAGCCTGCTGACGTAAGTCGACCACACGTCGACATTTATTTTAAACTCCTTTAGGCCACTCAAATCGGGTTTTTTTTCTGTTGCCATGATTAACACACCTAAAACACAACTGTATATAACCAGATCTAATAACCAGACTCGTAGCCAATTGGTATATACTAGGGAAAGGTATCAAGGGACGGCTATTGAAACTCACGTATTTCGAGACTGGCATTTATTGTCACCGTGCGGTAGGCATCGGAAACCCAAGTACCCACATATATATTAATATACAGCAGCATTTAAAATATTGTTAGACGAAATAATTGATAGAAGTTTTCAATTCAATTTAACTGAAAAACTAAGCGAAACCATCGTCCGTTAAAGTTGGAAGCTTGCCTAGCTTGAAATTTTTTATACTTATTTTGTGTACTTCCTCACTATTAAAATCAGGTTCAAAGAACGAGAAAATTGTAACAAATACGTTATAAGTTCTACACAAAAGACATATTCATCTTCTAGTTTATTTAGTGACTTGAACGAGCGAGCGAGCGAGGGAAGTTCTCTTTTTCAGCTTGGACGAGAAAATCGTATGTCTGTTCTCCTGTATCTACGACAGGTCGCATTTCTCAACCGATTCTCGTGAAATTTTATATGTAGGTTCTATAATTATATTTAAAATCCGCCAAGTGCGTGTCGGGCCACTTGTCTTTCTTAGTTACATCGACACGCGCGTGCCAACCAAATGGTTGCGTCGGCCGAATTTGTACGAAAGTTGGCCTTTCTAAGTACATTTTAAGTTGGTCGACTATTACTCTGTAACTAGGTATAAATAAATAATAAATAAATCAATATTAGGGGACAATCTTACACAAATCGACCTAGTCCCATAGTAAGCTCAATAAGGCTTGTGTTATGGCTACTAGACGACGATATATTTAATAGATAGAAATACTTAAATACATAGAAAACATCCACGACTCAGAAACAAATATTCATGCTCATCACACAAATATTTGCCCTTACCGGGATTCGAACCCAGGACCTTCAGCTTCGTAGGCAGCGTCACTACCCACTAGACTAACCGGTCGTCGTAGGTATGCCTACTTAGCCGTGATAGTTTTCCCTTTTAAATTTTTTTCGCATTCCCAATAGCAGCCATTTAGCCGGCAGGGGGGGACACTATTATTATGTTTAAAACGATTTTTCAAATTAGTGATTCGTTGCGAGATATTGGGCTTTAAAGCCCAATATCTCGCAACGAATCACTAATTTGAAAAATCGTTTTAAACATAATAATATTATAGCTACGAAAGAAAACATAACCTTTATCAATTTAATGACCTAAGTTAGAACTTTAATATCCCTACAAAAATAAACTAAACCTCCCACAAAACTGTTGTTAAAACACACTATTCAGCTAGTTTCATTATTCTCAGCTAACTGTACCACCCACGCCAATATAAACAATTACCGTTTTGTATTACTAACTGTATTAAATGATTTTTCACCTTCCGTTCACTGTATAGAGTTGTTTCTGGAATGCTTGGTTAATTTCGCTTTATATTAAGTGAGCTAAGAGAAACGTTCTGAGTTTATAGTTTAATAAAAATATCTCAATATGCACATACTTTATATCTCTATAGCATGTATCCGTTTTATAGTGAGTATCTATCTTAGATATGCTAAGCTTTGTTTTCATATACTTTATACCTCGCATGCTCGACAAATAGGTATCACTTTTATGGAAATAACTAGAGCTTGTTATTTGTTTACTAACTTCTTCCCGCGACTCCGTCCGTGTGGAATGGAACTCGTATATATAGTACAAACTTTCATCCCCCATTACACGCCATTAGGGAATGATTACCGTAATAAAAACTATCCTTTTTGTCCCTCCCCGGGACTCAAACTATCTCTTTACCATTCATCTCAATCAGTTCAGTGAGATAATTGAGAAATAGGTATTTGTAAAATGTATTGCTGTCGCGCCAACCTCAATTCTCCCCCCGCAGAGCACGATAGAGACAACTGCAGCTTGGACCGAAAATACCTATTAAAAGTACATAAAATCAACGTTTCGTAGTCCCCTGATTTCTTCTCCAAAACTTGACCTATTTAAATATTTTTCCTGTTTTCCTTTTTTCAAATAATCTAGTCAAAATTGTTTTTTGGATGTTTGAACACAGCGGAAAATCTGGCATTTTTCTTAGGTTTTTGAAGCTTATTCTTAGGTTTTTGAAGCTTAATATCTCTATTAAGAATTAATGTATGAAAAAAAGGAAATCATGGGAACATGTCAATAGTAGCCATAGATTTATGGAAAAAAAATTGCTCATGCAACTTTATTTTTGCCCTAATTGAAAGAGCTTGGACAAATAGAAAAGTAAAACTGTGCCACTTAATTTAAGAGCGAATTTTAAGTTTAACTTTTGCTCTCGGGCGCTGCTACTCCCAACCGTTTACTAAAGTGTATTAAAGTCTAGTATTTTTTAAACCTTTTTTAAAGTTGGGATTTCAGTATTTAGATTAGTCTATTTCTTAGTTATTTTAATTTAATATTTAATATTTGTCTTTTTTGCATATTACTGGCGCTTTTCATACGGTACGTATTTGATTATTGTTAAGTAAGTATGTAAGTATATAATAAGAAATAAGAATTGTTGGTATTTTTGTCAGAAAGAACAAATTTTCATTGGTTAGGTATGTTTGATAGGCAACGTCTAAAGACGACGTAAATCTAAAACTTGAACCTGCTGTTTATACATTTTAATTATAGATATTTTTCCTCTGATTTATTACAATATTTTTATTCTAGAAAATAATGATTTATGAAGGGACCGTGACATAAAAATGTTTCAAGGATTTTCCTTAAACAAAAGAGGGATTAATCATTTTTTGGAAATAACTTTTACCATTGACTGACATTTGCAATGCAAATTGTCTCTGAATCGATGGTTCAACAATCGAGCTTATCGCTCTTTGAATAAAGACTATACTCGCGTGTAATATTGAAGGGTCGGAAATCTGTCAATATCCTGAATATTGCGTTTCGGAAATAAGTAATGGAAATGATTTGGTCCATTTATAAAAAGAGTCACGCAATTTCACAATTATCAGTTCAATCGTTACAAATAATATTAACTGATTTATAGCCCTTTTCCAACAAAGCCCCAATCTACTGTTTTTTTAATTTTATTCCTATTTAGTCCAATAAGAGTGTCGACAACAGTCGGTAATGCTTTAATGTAAAAAGGAGCGTCGTGCATTGAGACGATCATATATCTAACATTAGCCTCGTATTAAATTCATCATCATTAGCATCATTATATATCAGCCTAAAGACCACTCGTCAAACAGTGCCACAATGACCTGTCCGGCGCTATCCGCATCCAGCGGGCAGGTAATCACTAATCAGTCCATTATGTCGGGGTCTACCTACGCTGCACCTTGCCGTATTAAATTGGGCTAAAAACCTTACAACAGAAAACCTACTAACTGGACAGCTGATATATTAGCGACTATGGCCTAGGCGACTAATCCCTCATTTATCTTGTTCACAGATTTATTACATACCGTTGTCAAACAATACGTGAAAGTCAAAAGTATACTAGGATCTGTAACCTCTACTAAGCACAAAAGTTTGCTACCTAATTTTGATTTATTATTAACTAACTGACCTTAACTTCAGTTACCTTAACCATTTTTTCTCGGTGATCCAAGGAGGTTTTAGCCGTGGAAACGTCATTTGTGCAGATGGTGCTTTTCTGCCAATTGTCAGCTTGAAACTAACGAAGACCTTTCCACTGTATTCCCAGCAGGGCTAGCACAACTGACGCCGCGCCGCGACGCGAGTCGAGAAAGATCTACCCTCCTCTTTCTAATTTGCACGGTGCGAGTGAGATAAGAGACGCTCAGTCGCGCGGGAAGCGACAGAGCAGCAAGTTGTGCTAGGCTTACAGAGATACATAGTTTACCTAACAAGGGTCACGACCACTCATTGACGAAACATCAGCATGCAGTTTTCGGCTTTGCAGCCAGCATCGTAGCATAGATTGTTTTTTTTTCCTTTGTCTTGTTAGTGTCGCAAATAAATGTTTCATTCTCATTCTGAGAATCCCGTAGACCTGCGTATGCGTGTCCAGTTTAGCAGTTCTTCAGTAGGTGGTTGTTGCCTTGTTATAAAGAAATCAACTAAGCTGTTAGTCAAATCCTTTGAAGTGAATCTAAAGTATAGTCTAACGCTGTAACATTCTTCACCGGATCCTATTTCTTAGTAACAAATTGCTTTAATTTCAAACAAAGTGCTCACTTGAGCTGTATTATTACTGCCACCAAATCCACTTATCTTCATCTTGAGATGTCATTGTGAAAAGTGGGTGAAACATTTGCGGTTACATAATACATTAGAGAAGTTTTCTCACAAGGCGTATAAGATACGTATTATCACTAGAAAATTAAACCTTGAGATCTCAACGATAAAGTTTGTTTTAATAGAAACGTTAAAATGGTAATATGATGTTTCGTAATGTCATGTCAAGGCTTATGAATAATTGAAGCTATATTAATCTGTGTACAATTTTGATGTGTGCGTAGCTGTATGGGAAATTGAGTTTTAAAATCGTAACAGGCAGAGACAAATTCAACCGCTGACGGCCTTTGTTGCTTATGAAGGTGGCCTGTAATAACACGATTTTGTATTTTGAATACGTTCAGGGACTTTTGGCGGAATCATTTCGATTATTAATTTGAGGGGAATATAATAATCGCACGAACATTCTCAGAGTTGTCGGTTGTTATTATAAGCAGATGAACACTCTGTTTTCGCTAATGCCAAAAATCTGTCTACCTGGGAGGCTAGCACAACTGACGCCGCGCCGCGACGCGAGTCGAGAAATATCTACCCTCGTCTTTCTAATTTGCATGGTACGAGTACAGGAGACGCTCAGTCGCGCGAGAAGCGACTTGTCAGCAAGTTCTGCTAGACTTACTGGTTTCGATCAGCCGTGCAGGATGTGGTACCTACTGAATAGCATAAGATTAGGCATCCTAAACTACGCCTACCACTGCTCTAATGTAGCTGCTGCGACTCCTGTCAGTGTGCGGAAACCCTCATCAGACAGTCAAACATAACTATTTATGACTGGGATGCCTGGTCAATTTAAAAGACGGAAGGAGGCCATTAAGTAAGTTACCCAACTTACTACCGTGTACTCAAAGATAATCATAGATCATCTAGCGTTTTTTCGAAGTTGTGTCCTAAGGGATCACGGAAATTTGGCGTAGGCACTAGTTTGCGGGACCGGTCACTTTGGCACTCTTTGGGGGAGGCCTATGTCCAGCAGTGGACGTCTTTCGGCTGATATGATGATGATGATGATGACTAGTTTTACGAAAGGATCTGCAATCCTAACCTTCTAATCCAGTGGGAATTTGCCTTGTGATTATACCGGTTTCCTCACGATGTTTTCCTTCGCCGAAAAGCTACTGTTTAATATGAAACGATATTTTGTACAAAAGTTTTTTGAACAACTCAGTGGTGCGAGCCGGGGTTCGAAGCCGTACCTTTAATTAAATCTGTATGTGTTCCTGATGTTGTTATTCAATTTAGTGAAGTGAGAAAACCTGTTCGAGTCAATTAGTACCTATTAAATGTTTTACACTTACATCGAATAAAACACGCAGGAACGGATATCCAAGTCAACATTTTCACTTTTTCACCCGAAAAACAAACAAAATACCTTTTAGCTCTTCAAGCGTTGACCCCACATATCCTCTTCACCTATCTCGGGTAACTCTTGGATATAACTTTACGAATTTTGCCTCCAGTAAATTGGATCCTATGCATACAAAACAGCACCCAAATCGGGCTGGTGGTTACGCCCTTTTGAACAATGTATCTCTGCAAATTCATATAAAAAGGGACGGAGAAGGCGTAAGAACCATATTCGTAAAGTGTGCTTTTTGGTAGCCCTTGATGTTTTACTGCGGGTCCCTACGTCAGTTTGTTGTGAGATTTTATGTTTTGTAATACAATTTGCCATACTTTAGGGTAATTTGTGTCACGTTGTTAGTGTAGTGATTCGATTTTACTTAATAAAAGCATACTTTTTTTGAAGTGAAAACTTCTTTAGCGGCGCTGTGCACTTTTTGTGATGGGGAAAAATTGTTAAACTCGCCACAGGTCACGTGACCGCAAGATGTCACGTGACCGTGAGATTCGAGAGATTGAAAATTCGTAAGACGGACGTGACTTGATCGAAAAACTGTTACATTGTCATTGAGTTTTCACTTCTGCCGGCACTCCCGGAGTGCAACCCGGTCTTTTTAGGGTTCCGTACCTCAAAAGGAAAAAAACGGAACCCTTATAGGATCACTTTGTTGTCCGTCTGTCGGTCTGTCTGTCTGTCAAGACCATTTTTCTCATGAACGCGTATCAAGCTGAAATTTATATCAAATACCGTAAAATGCTGCAACTTTGCCTGGATTTTGACGTTTTTTTCTTATATCTGTGAACCTAATTTTCATGATGAGTTTAATGAGTATTAGTCGGAAAACATACCCTATGTCTTGCCAGATAAGACTCAAATCCCATTACCTAATCATACTGTATTTCCGATTTACAAGCAATCAAAGTGGCAGGCAAAGTTGTAGACCTAAGACGTAACTTTGCCTAGGCGGATATCTCAATAAATAATGTGTTGCTATTTGTAATAATATTTACTCGTGTGCATGAGACATTGGGCTTGTCCCTGGCAGTCAAATTATTGCCATAAGCCTAATACTTTTTTTTTCACAGGCAATAGGTAAAGTTGTAGCAGGTTCCACAAACTTTCTATACAAAAATATTGTTAACTGTAGGGTTGTGCCAAAAAAAAGATCGTTATTTAAATAAAATATTTTTATTTTTAGTTACAAAATAATCAACAATCAATAATACCCATTTTTTTCCTTATTTTTTTTAAACGGAATAACGCCTAAATAATTGATAATCGTTCATAAATTTGCGCCAAATTCATTTTTAGGGTGACACCGTAAGATGTCACGTGACCTGATCGAAAAACTGTTACAATGTTATTGAGTTTTCACTTCTGCCGGCACTCCCGGAGTGCAACCCGGTCTTTTATTTATTTATTATAAGTACATTGCAAGTACACTTTTTTGCTAATTCACAATGCATTATTATAGTGTAAAGTTCTAATCACCCATCACCTTTAAACTCCAACTGTAGGTAATCGACCTGACAACCCATTTGATAAGAAAGATAACTGCAAGACAAATCAAACGAGCCTAAACACAGTGGGTTTATTATGTGTTGTTTAGAAGTTTCTATCTTCGGTCTCCATTATCAGACCATCTCGATGGTACCATAAACATTGCACTGTCACCCAAGTTACATAAGTACGTTAAACACCTCAATTGGTCGCTAATAAGTGGTTGAAAAATTTATTGCGAATCTTGAACTAAAAGACAAACATACAACATAATTATAATACAATAGATATACAATTTGCAAGTAATTACAATAAAAATAACTTGAGTACCTTTAAGTTTTTTTTGTTAACGTTAGTTTATTACTGCATTGTCAGCAGATCTACCCACACTGAAAGTTGGTGAAAATCGCCTTGCAAGATTTGACTTAAACCAACAATCATTGCAAGTTAATAAAAAGCTTGTAATAAATAAACTCATTTAAGCAGGCTTATTTTTACTATTTTCTGTACATTTATAAAACCCAGCTAGTGACAGCCCTAGACCCAGGCAAAATTGTGTCATTCAAGTTTCCAAAACACTGCCCAATATTGCCTAGTACGTTATTATGCTGAAATCATGTCCTTTTCTTGAAAATATTAAACTTACGGAAAATAGACAGTCTTTACTTACCCTGGGACGTTACCACTTCTCAAAAAACACCTTTTTTGTAGATAAAAGTTCAAAAGTTGCGAGACACTAAAAAAATGCTGCCACTCACTCCGACTTATGATGCGTAACTGGCGGAGCAACAATGGAGTTACCATTGTAAAAAAATAAATATGTGTTGCCAGAATAATGAAAATTCCTACCAAATGGTAAAAAACAAGAAAAAACTAAGCAAATTCGAGAGGTCATAATTGAAACGAAATAGGCAAAATTGAGTTTAAATGGCAAAGTTGCAGCATTTTACGGTACTCAGGTCTATTGTCCCTTAGAGCTGTGAAAAAATCAAACTTAAAAGCCAACGCAATCAAAAGATACAGTCGTTTATGCTGAAAATTTTAGTTTTTCGACACTCGCAAAGCCTACGGGGTACTTCCCGTGAACTCAGAAACTTGCTTCCCCAGCTTTCCACATTGTAATGTTACGGATTCCATTTTCATTAAGTAATAAACAAACATACTACAACTTTTGCTTGTTATAGGTTTGTACGGAACCCTCGGTGCACGAGTCTGACTCGCACTTGGCCGGTTTTTTTCATTTGTCACAGTAATTTAACGTATAGGTTAGCTTATTGAAATGTTTACATTTCGTAATTTAATGTGGAAAAAACACTGTAACTTTAAGTAATGTTACGCTGTTTCTCATTGTTTCCACTACCTGAAGAGTGAACCTTCGGGAAAAGATCGCTTAAATTACACATGCAGGAGTCTGCTATCTGCGCGTCTGGTGACGCAGGACCGGTCATTGTGGCACTCTTTGGGGGAGACCTATGTCCAGCAGTGGATGTCTCTCGTCTGATATGATGATGATAATGAAATTACACATAAACCTACCACATAAACAATGGTTTGTTTTTGGTGAACTATATAGGTAGTCCATTACTATAAAGGCCGAGAAGGAAGGGATTACCTGCCAAGTGTGTTGTAGACGCGCCGGAAATTTCCTATACAAATCCCATTACCGACCTGTAAATTCGTGACGCCTATAACTACACTATTTTCACGAACATAAATAACTACATTACATTACACTACTACAAAATAATATCTGTAGGTACTGTATTGTACAATTTTGAAGCCAGCTGACCGGTAATCATAGAGACACAGAGTTCGTTTCTCGGTCTGCACAACACTAGTATGCGCGTTTGAATTTTTCTGTGTGCTTTGATCCTTTTACAACCCCGACGCAAAAAGGGGTGTTATAAGTTTGACGTGTCTGTGTATCTGTGTGTCTGTCTGTGGCATCGTAGCTCCTAAACGAATGGACCGATTTGAATGCGGTTTTCCAATCCGAAAGCTGACGTTATTGAAATGGTTCTTAGCTACGTTTCGACAAAATCGGTGGAACCGTTTCTAAGGTATGGATCTTTGAAATGAAAATATCGGGGGTTTGTCAACTTTTCCAAGTTGTTAATTATATCGATGGTATTAACGGATTTGCCACCACCAAGGCCTAAAACTGTGTCAAAGGCAACGGACGAAAAAACCATAGAATGCGCGCTCCTTACAATTTTCCACCCAAACACGTGCCCAAAACCCAGTATGCGCATGTTCGAACTAAACGGCTGCCTGGCATCGTATTGACAAGCCTGACTGCCTCCTAAGTCCTGAGGGGTCATTGGGTAACTTTTCTAACAAGTCTTCTTCAAACAAGTCTCTCTGAACAAGTCTTCTTTTCGGACGACCGGTTAGCCTAGTGGGTAGTGACGCTGCCTACGAAGCGGAAGGTTCTGGGTTCGAATCCAAAGGGCAAATATTTGTGTGATGAGTATGAATATTTGTTTCTGAGTCATGGATGTTTTCTATGTATTTAAGTATTTATATCTATTATATATATATTGTCGTCTAGTACCCATAACCTAAGCCTTACTGAGCTTACTATGGGACTAGGTCGATTTGTGTAAGACTGTGTCCCCTTATATTTATTTATTATTATTTATTCAGAAGTGTTAGAACAACTCAGCTGTCATTATCCAATCTAAATAGACGAGAATGTGTTTGGAACTAACTTCTGTTGGCTTTCTCGCATAACGCATCAGCATTGCAATTCAGCGAGGAAATGCCGTCAGCATCCTCGGTAAAATGCCTCCAGGACCTTTCGTAGAATTAACTTAATTTTAATTTAATTCGTCGTAAATTAATAGAATCGTTGTGGGCTACAATTACCACCAAGTGGGTCCCACAGAACCGAATACATCGTCTCGGTAGACCACGTAGAGGAGATGGCGAGACGAGCTTGACGTCTTTGACCAAGACTGGTGCGAGTCTGCCCAGGACAGGGGTGTGGAAGAAAAAGAGGCAGGCATTTGCCCAGCAGTGGGACACTTAAGGCTCGTAATAATAATAACGTAAATTATCAACTAGTACTATACTAATATACTTTAGAAAATGTATAAATCCATACTAATTGACGACCGGTTAGCCTAGTGGGTAGTGACGCTGCCTACGAAGCTGAAGGTCCTGGGTTCGAATCCCGGTAAGGGCAAATATTTGTGTGATGAGCATGAATATTTTGTTTCTGAGTCTTGGAAGTTTTTCTATGTATTTAAGTATTTATATCTATTATATATATCGTCGTCTAGTACTCATAACATAAGCCTTAATGAGCTTACTGTGGGACTAGGTCAATTTGTGTAAGATTGTCCCTTAATATTTATTTATTTTTTAATATTATAAATGCGAAATTGTATGTGTTTGTTTGTATGTTTGTCCGTCTTTCACGGCAAAACGGAGCGACGAATTGACGTGATTTTTTAAGTGGAGATAGTTGAAGGGATGGAGAGTAACATAGGATAGTTTTTATCCCCGTCATCATCCCCTAAGGGGGTGAAATAGGGGGGTAAAAGTTTGTATGGAGCTACGATATAAACGAGTTCCACGCGGACGGAGTCGCGGGCTGAAGCTAGTTGTTTATACATTGTTCGTTAACAAGTTTTTATTGCTACAGTCTCAGAGATGTAAGGTAGATTTTGTAAGACTTATATGACTATCTGTACCTACATATTAGCATATTACTTCCGTTCTCTATATTGACAATGTATAACCAATACTGAATAAATATGTGTGAATATGATGTTTTTCCTTTTTCAGACAATGTTGCCGCCCCTACGAAAGTGACCCATGAACACCGTTTCCGAGCTGGAAATCCTAGACAACTTCACACAATGGAACAGCATAGACCTCACCACAGTTACAGGAGACGCAGAAGAAAACACGACGCTCCCAACCCTAGTGAACACAAAACTGTGCACGAACAGTAATGATACTAACTGTTCTTCGATGTACGACACATTTGAATACGTTGTAGTTGGGCTTCTGCTGGTGCTGATTGTTGTGACTGTGATTGGCAATACTTTGATTATTTCCGCTGTGGTGACGACGAAGAGGTTAAGGACTGTTACGAACTGTTTTGTGACGAGTTTGGCGGCCGCCGATCTGCTGGTGGGGATATTTGTGATGCCGCCAGCCATTGCTGTACACATAACTGGTAAGTTTATATTTAACCATAGACATTAAAATAGAAGAGCTATGAAGCCACTGTAGCCGATCGGTAAGTTAGACACGTGGCTTTTAATAAGGAGGGCGTCAATACGAACAACTCGCTCGAATTTATACTTGTCAGAATGTTACCAGTGCTTTATTATCAGCGAAAAAATGAGAAGTAGAAATTGCGCAATAATACTGACCAAATGTACTCACAGAATCTGTTGTTTAGATGTAGTTTTGCCTAATTTATAATCAATCTGTGTGCGTACAGGCAGGGGTATTATAACTGCTAATATAATGTACATAAATAAGGACAATAGAGTCCTGTACAGATATTTATGTACGTATATTAATACCCCTGACTATACCAACCAAACAGAGAGCAAGACCTTTACAATTAGGCTTGTATTAGAAGATATTGCGTTTGCCACTGGTATAGCCCTATTCGTATCATTAGTCATTCGAATGCACAGATTATGAATTATGACAGTGATATGACTGATTGATTATTTCCATTTATATATTTCAACTGTATTGCACAATTCAAAAAACTAAACACAATACAAATGGCGAGATTTAATGCCTTAAGGCATTCTCTACCAGTCAACTTTAGGCTAAACAGAAAAGCATTTACTCGAAGGTACTGGCATTTGATTGCAATACGATAACTCAAACCATCTTTAATATTCTCGAATAAACGAATCATTGCTTTGGAACTTCTCCTAAATCATGACACATTTCTATCCAAAATAGTTTAGAAAACCATATCCTAAGCTTAACTCTACTTAATTAAATAAAAATGTCAACTCGAGTGCTTTAATAAAAAGAAAACAGCTAGAAATTTGTTGAAAGAGGAGGCTGGGCTAAAACAGGCAAAAAAAGGTTTTTTATAATAATATTGTTGTTGTCTTAAAAGCCCTCGGCGCTGTTACGCATGCCTTCCAGAGGTCCAGGATATGGCACATACATAATAATAATAACAATCATTTATTTCAGACATCTAAGGCCCTTACAGACTAACAAACATACAACACAATTATAGAATAAAAACGCTAATTATTATTTCGGCGACGAAACAGTATGGTTCCGTTGCGTCAACAACTTCGGCGTAATGTTGGCACACCTACTTTTAGTAATAGGAGTACAATTTTATTTAGTGTAGGTATTACAAGCACTTTCAAAGTCTAAACTTTAGACATGATACAGGCAGGTTGTCGTTGCATATTTGAACGAGCGAAGCAAACGAAGCATTCCGTTTCTGCTCGGGCAAAAATGCTTTCGTATGTCTGTCCGGCGGATGTCTACCTGTTCTTCTCTGCAAGTCGCATTCTTCAACAGATGCTCGTGAAATTTTGTGATCAGGTTCCAAATTTAAACGAAATCGTTAGAGCCGTTTTCAAGAAAGTGAATTCAAATAATATATAGTAGTAGTAGTAATAGTAATAAGTACACAGTGAAACCTGGTTAATTGGGACCTGGATAATAGGCATGATGCCTCATGTTCAAATTGATAACATAGTGATGCTAAATGGATAGTAAACCATCAAATTATCGTAATAAAGTATAAATTATAAAATTTAATTAAAATGAACCTTGAAAGTTTAGAAAAAATATGCATTTTTTTTATTGTCCAAGAGTAAATTAAAAGCTACCAATAGAATTCTTACGCTTTTCTAGAAACAAAATTGTACTACAACTATGTACTTAAACGCAGTATTTCGCGACCGAAACAACGATTTACCTGATTTTCCATACTACGATTAGTACAAATATACAAATGTGACGTCACACTGTATAGACACAAAGTATGAAGCGTTTCGCGCTGCCGCCAGCGAGTTCAATCTTTATCTAAAAATTTTAGGTATTTATGTTCTTTAATTGTAGTTGCTCCCATACAAACATTTGTTCCTCTCCAAAAACTGGTTCGAATGACGTCACAAAAAAATCTTAGTCATCATCCCTATTGAGAAACCTCCATAAGTGCAACCAAATGGCCGGTCCCAGTCCCTGGGCAACAAAAGTCCTCTGCAATTGAAATTTCGGGACCTTTATAATTAACATTTGGATTTTAAAACTTTTTTCTTAATATTACCTCGATCGAAGACCTCTATAATTGAAACGCTGTTAAATCACTTGTATTTTTTAAAATAAATGACTGGCACACGAGGCACAGAAGACCCCTATAATGGCAACGCCGTTAAATGTCTTTTTTATTGCCTAAAATGAAATGACCTCTATAATTGTTACACGAGGCATCCATGGCCTCTATATAATTGAAGGGCCGTTAAATCACACTGATATTTGTGCCTTTTGGAAGGTAGCTTTAATGTGTTGTACTTAGTAAAAATATGATAATGTATTTCAAAATTGTATTTTTCATGGCGATTTTCATGAAATCAACACAAACCTTCAGCAGTTTAAAAATAATACGAATATTTTAAACACGATCTGTTTAATCTTTTAAATTAAAATAAATCATTTACGAATATAATATTTACGTAGCAGTTTTTTTGTATATCATAAAAACATATACATAAATTACGTATTAGATTTTTAGAATTTAATGTATTTGTTATAAACTTGCACGTGTTGCACTTCTATTAAAGAAATTTGCAGTATTACGACCTCTGTTATTGAGGACCTCTATAAATGAGACCACATTTTTTTGAACCTGGTTAATTGGTACGTCCCGGTTAGATGAAATACCTCTTTAATTGACACGAAATTGCTGCCCTTGAGATGTCAATAATTATCCAGGTTTTACTGTACAAAATAAATATTGCTCGTTTAATAGTATACACGCACAAATCGGTTCATCCGTTTAGGAGCTGCGATGCCACAGACACAGATTATACATGTTAAAATAATAACTTAATAACACACCCCGCTTTCGACGAGGGTTCAAAACATACGCACTAGTTAATTTCACCCCGTTCCACCCTGGAAAAGGTCAACTTGAATAAAATGCGACTTTTCCAAGAATAAAAGCTATTTTAAAATGTTTAATCCAAGTGCAGTGGGCGAGTTGGAGCTATATTTCAAGTTGTCTGACATAAATCAGGGAATTCCTCGGTCAACAGTTGTGTATACTTTGTTGCTTTGCCTTAGTTTACTTAGTGGACACAGACTTTGTACACATCACGACATACATTATTGAAGTCTTGTCTACTTAATTATTAATCTCTACTTTTGTTCCTATTGTATCGTAGGGGACACTGGGGCTTGATGTAATATTTTTTTAGAAAAATATTTTTGATATTTGAAGTGTTTACGTTTATTAGTAATTATTTTTATTTTATTAATATTAGGTTACTTTAGTTTTTTTGTTTTCTATTATGTTTCAATTAGTTTGAGTATTAAATCCAAAAGTCAATTATTAGATTAAATCATTATCCTTATTTCTGTAAAAGCGATACATAAATCTTGTTACAACTTGCCCCTTATTATGGATCAGATGTGTATGGATGGAAATTCTAGTAAAAATTAGAAGAATGATTTATTTATTATAAATCAGTCGTTATATATATGTTATGTTACGGCCAATTCATACGGGGCATACCAATTGAGCGAAACACAAGTCGTATTTTTTTTTAATTTAAGGAAAAATTTAAAAATGTAATGCTCCGAGCCGGATTCGAACCGGCGACCACAGGCATTCATGGCCCGTCGCTACTAACCCACTGAGTGCGTGGCCGAGACAGATGGTTCCGATAGCTCAGTTGGTTAGTAGCGACGGGCCATGAACGCCTGCGGTCACCGGTTCGACTCCGGCTCGAAGCATTACATTTTTCCTTTATTTTTAATTACTCATTCCGTTAGCAGCGTTACTGCTTAATACAAAATTTAAGCAGTACAGGAGCGACCACACCGGTGCGTAACGCTGCGTATACGCGTTGACGTGTCGAATGCGTCACGTATTCTTCATACATTTTGCTGCGTTTACGGTGCGTTAGCGTATTTTGAGCAGCGGTGCGGTCGCTCCTTTACGCTGCGTATATTCTGTGGTCAATCGTTGAGGGCTTCTGTGCACATGACAATGTTTTGATTGCATGAAAACATTCAAGATGGGACGCCGTTTACGCGGATTAAGTGTCCAACCAAAAATGTGGGTTTACAGCCCCTGAGCTTTGGCAATTATTTGCTGTTTTTTTTGTAATGTCCACAGAAGAGACCTGAACCTAAATGTCTGTATCAAACTGGCTTCTTGATGACCTGTTTTTCTTTTCTAGTTGCTCATCCTGAAAATACTAATAAATTATTTGACTGCACCATTTCCTATCGGCTCAACATATTTCGATAGAAATATTTATTGGTCACACTACAAAAGAATGGGGAAACTTCATTACACTTTCCCTGTTTCTTTTTCATTTAGATGTGTACCTACGTTAATTATTTGCGTAGGTAACACTTCTTTGTAAATGAAATTATGTTTGTCTACGTATCCCATATTCTCGCCTAAATGGCTACATCGATTTAGATGAGGATCAACGTTATACCAAAAATCACATTATATATTAACCCATTCAGGGCCAAGAATCGCTACGCGCTACGCTCGTAGCCGATCCCGTGGTTTTCCTCGTATGTAGCGGAAAGCGACTACGGCGGTCTGACGCATACGTGTCGTCATTGGCCCTGAATGTGTTAAGGAAATGAAATAGGGAATGGAAGTCTGTATGGGGAACCGTATTATACGCGGACGAAGTAATAGCTAGTGAGTAATCGCGGAAACCAAAGACCGTAATATAAATTGTTTAATAGAGTTCATAAATATTATTATGTACGTTTCCAAAGGTTCAAATTATCTTGAAATCAAGTCATGTTCACATATTTTTGATCACATTCACCGCGCACATATTTTCGAACTCGACTTCGAACATGGTGACTTCCAGGATTCGTAGAGTTTAGTTTGTGTTTCGTCATGTTGAAGTACTACGCATCGCTAATGTATCTAGCGGTAAAAAATATCTCATTAGATACACAGTGGATCTGATTGATAGATCTTATGATTATGAGATAGATCGCTTCTTTGTATACTAGATGTTATTTGAGTTAGCCGAATTGTCATAAAATAGTCCCACCATTCAAAATGGAACTCTGCCGCCCTAGGTAAAAGATTCCAATTCCAATGACATTTTATAAAAAGTCTGTTACATTCAATAATCGCCAGCATCGTCCGCCAACAAACCCCTAACTGTAATAATGGGCTGGTTAAGTGTAAACATTATAATATCCATAATCCATCATCCATAATTCGTGGGACGCGGCACATATTCAGATCTGTAAATATTTTTTTCGGCTTCAACGACGGGGCAGCTAAACCCTCTCTACATATAACTGTCCGTTCTTTTTTATAATTGTTGTAAATATTTATTTGCTTTGTTAATAATAGTAGATTGTATGACAAGGGTTTAAAATAAGCCATATTACCACGAGATGGTTATTTTCCCGAGCGAAGTGAGGGAAAATTGTTCGAGTGGTAATATGGCTTTTAGACCAGAGTTGACGTAGACGTAGTTGAGAGTAGACTAAATGTACTACTTTAGCCCCGCTATCTAAGCCTAATATGACACAATTTTTGAGCATGAGAAGTGAAAAATATGTATTATTTTAATACCTGAATAAGTATTAGTGTTAATTTAAACTTTGATTGATATATATTGCTGTATCGTTGTCATACCAATCATTTGTATAAAAGAAAACATCTGTCTTTCAAGACAACAATAATACAATAATAAATATATTGACTGTGCCTTTTACGTTTACTGAAGATTATGTGAGTGATTGATATTGGGTTACCTCGATTATTATATTACTAGAATATATTTGTTGGAAATAGGGAATGATTGAGAGGAAATGACAGCGAGAGCGACACGTTTTTGATCGTCAAATTTGCGTCATTTTTATATTAGACTAAGTAGTAGTTTTTTGTCATTTCATCCTCGTGGAACTCGATTATATCGTACAAACTTCCCCCTCCCATCATTCCTCCTGATTCAAACTATCTCCATAGAAAATTTTAAATCGGTGCAGCGACCGACAGAGTTACTTTCTCATTTAAGTATAATACAAGTATAGGTTGTAAGATTCTCGAGTGCCCACCACGTCCTGGCAGGCGCAGCGCCAGGTCATCATTCCATGTAGATTGATGACCTGGTAATTGTCGCGGGAGTCCGCTGGATGTGGGTGGCACAGGACTGGGTATTGTGACATTCTTTGGGAGAGGCCTATGTCCAGCAGTGAACGTCTATTGATATGATAATGATGATGGGTTGTATATAATTATATCAGCATTTTACTGTACACAATAAGTTGAATAAAATACATGTCACACAGGATTGAGGTGAAAATTCATACTTATTCCTATAAGGAGTTTTCCTTATAGAAAGGTAGGAAGGTACCTCTTTAAGTGATGTGACTATGAAAAATACTTTTTTTTTTAACTAGGCTCCCAAATAAGTTAAAGTCTATAGAATAATACAAATTATACATTACGAGTATGTTCGGATCTGGACTACGTATAAGGCCCGTAGCACATGGCGTATTTTAAACGCGCAGACGACGCGCGTTTCCCTATTACCCAGTCGATGGTAGTACGGAAACGCGCGTCGACGGCGCGTTTAAAATACGCCGTGTGCTAGGGGCCTTACTCAAAATATGTGTGCACAGAGAGAATAATTTTACATAAAATACATTTTTAGAGAATAGCCGTACAATTTTAGACGGTGGGTATTGAACTATTTAATGATCTAATATGATGATAGTGAAACAATTGATATAATTATTGGGTGAGATTAGCGCTATAAAATATTTTTCCAATTTTTAACTTTAGCCATGTTATCAATAAATAAATCCAGAGAAGAATGCATCGCAACAGTATATAATCGACACATTCTTGTTGTTATTATTGTGTTAATCATATTATTGTCATTAATATTTATTCGGGTTATTATGTTTAGGCGTGTACTGGGAATCATCCTTTATTCTGTCCTGTTTCGTTCAATAATCCTTTTTGCAGAAGCAGATAAATCTGAAATCCTTTTGACTTTGAGATACAAACAAAGGTACTACGACTTGAAGCCTTTTACATGCAAATGTCGCCCCAGTGCGTGTGTCGCGCAAATGCGCAGTCCACAGTGCGCGGACAGTATTCCAATTCTGTTACTATTTCATTACACAGGAAACGACGAGGATGGATTGCGCCAAACTGTCTGTAACCGTAAGCGGTGTTTGTTTAAGGGTCATAAAGAGATTTAGGTTCAAGTCTCTTCTCAGGGGCTGTGAAACTAAAATTTTGGTCGGACTCCCTATCCGCGTAAACGGCGGCCCCTCTTGTATGTTTTCATGCAATTAAATAATTTCTTATATGCACATAAGCCCTTCACTACCACAGGGCCACAGGACTTTTGTTTAACTCAATCTGTGTGACCTTTATTTATTTATTTAGTTATTTTATACGGGACACCAACAGAGTACCTACATAAGAATAGTGAGTTACGCCAACCCATACTAAATTATTGAACTCTGCTCACAAAACTTAACGAGAATGGGTTAAGAAATGCGACCTGTAGAAGAGAACAGCTGGACAGACATACATATTTACATACTAATATTATAAATGCGAAAGTGTGTCTGTCTGTCTGTCTGTCTGTTACCTCTTCACGCTTAAACCGCTGAACCGATTGCGATGAAATTTGGTATGGAGATAGTTTGAGTCCCGGGGAAGGACATAGGATAGTTTTTATCCCCGAAATCATCCCCCAAAGGGGTGAAATGGGGGGGTGAAAGTTTGTATGGAGCTGCGATATAAACGACTTCCACGCGGACGGAGTCGCGGGCAGAAGCTAGTACAAAATAATTTTGGCCCAAGCTGAACTTCATTTGCTTCGCTCGCTCTTTTAATGACCTTGCTGCCTCAGGAAATAAGGCTTGAATAAAGACAATTAACTAGAACGGCACCATTGTCACTAACCAACAATTTAAACTTTCCGGTTCACAATAGGACACTAGTATACAACTTTTTGTCATAAAAACTTCCGCGAACAGTCGCATAAAGCCTTTTCACATAATTACAAATGCACAGTCCTTGAGCTCTTCAGCCAGTTTTAGCTCTCTGTATTCGGGTTCGGGCACAGAATGATTTTTAGTACCATAAACCATAAGTACCTAAAGGTACAGAAGGTCATAAGTGATGACGTTAGCTGTAGTTTTTTTACAATAGATAGAATGAGATAGGGTTGTTGACGTACCTTTAGAAAGAGGAGGGGTAGATCTTTCTCAACTCGCATCGCGGCGCATATGTTAACCTTTCTTGCCACAACACAGGGTTGTTATTCCCTACGCGCTAATGCGGCTCACCCCGCCGGTCACCCGTCACGAAACTAGACCTCTACCTACGCTTAGTTACTACGCAAGATATATTTGTGGGTGAGCGTTGAGGTGAGCTTAGCTTCTAGTCTAGTGGCTGACTTCGTGAACGTAACTGACAGTCCTGAATTGAAACTGTCGTGATGGTTAAAATTATGCTTGTCTTATGAAAATATTAAAGTGTTATTATTTGTATAATTCTCAAGGTCGTAGATTTGAATCCCGAGAATTGTGGATATTTTTGTGATGAGCATGATATTTAAGTAAGTTTGATTTGGCTAAGATTATTCCCAGACATCACTATATAGTATAAAACAAAGTCACTTCCCGCTGTCTGTCCCTATGTATGCATACGCAACGGATTTTGATTAGGTTTTTTTTAATACTATCTATTAAAAAAAACCTAATCAAGTGATTCAAGAGGAAGGTAGATGTATAATATAGTACCCGTGCGAAGCCGGGGCGGGTCGCTAGTATATTTATATTTCAACGTAATGTCAAAACGAGCGTTGTGATGTTAAGTTATGAATGCGTTGAGCCCACGTTGAGCCCAACTGTAAAACTGTGTTACTTTATGCTCTTGAATTCGGAAAAGCGATAAAATATAGAATCATAGAAAATAGCGATTATTTCTTGTAAAGCTGTGTAACATTATGCGCTTGTATTTGGAAAAGCGATAAAATCTAATCAGTACATTTAATTGTTTAGTAGCTGGTCTATCTGAATCAACGTATTGGTTTGACATAAAATTTACAGTTGTCGCGTATTATGGTATGTTAAGCTGGGTATTCACGACCGCAGCAACAAGGCAAATGGAGTAATAGCGCCGCGCTAAAATCGGTATATGAATGTGAAAACTATTATAACTAACATTTTTACTATAATTCTAGAGATAGCGAATGCTCTAGAAAATGCTCGTCAAAAAATGTATACTTCGCGTGGCATAATTGCTCTGCTCGGCAAAACGCTCGTTTTTTTTTTTTTTTTTTTATGATATAGGAGGCAAACGAGCAGACGGATCACCTGATGGTAAGCGATTACCGCCGCCCATGGACACTTGCAACACCAGAGGTGTTGTGAGTGCGTTGCCGGCCTTTGAGATGGGAGTACGCTCTTTTCATGAAGGTTTGAAGGTCGTATCGGTCCGGAAATACCGCAGGCGACAATCCATTCCACAGTTTAGCTGTGCGAGGCAGGAAGTTTCTGGAGAAGCGCACAGTTGAGGACTGCCAACCATCTAAGTGGTGAGGATGGTAATGTTGTCGCGTTGGACGATGGCGAAAAGAAGCGGCAGGGATTAATCCGAACAATTCCTCGGAGCACTCCCCGTTATACATGCGATAGAAAATGCAGAGAGAGGCCACATCTCTACGCAGCGCCAAGGGGTCAAGCCGATCCGAAATATGCTCGCTGTCGACAATTCGAGTTGCTCGTCGTTGGATGCGATCCAGAGGGAGAAGCTGGTATTGGGGTGCCCCTGCCCATAGATGAGAACAGTATTCCATGTGTGGGCGGACCTGCGACTTATAAAGCTGCAGGCGGTGGGCCGGTGTGAAATACTGTCTCGATCTATTGAGCACACCGAGCTTTTTTGAGGCTAATTTGGCCTTACCCTCTAAATGGCCGCGGAACTGGACTTCACTCGAAATGTCGACGCCAAGGATTCCGATACTGGCTGCGGCAGTCAGGGGAGTGCTCTCAAAACAAGGTGACACGTCGAACTTTAACTTTTTTGCGGTAAACGCGCAAACCTGTGTCATGGTAGGGTTAAAACGGACTAAGTTAAGTCGACCCCATTGCATTGCTTCGAGCTTACTTATTTACTATGTGTACATAGCTCGAACAATATTACGTCCATCCATTTGTCGCGAAGACAAACAGCGCGGCGCGGCGCCTATGCGAGGGCCCAGCTTTAGCGCCTGGATAAATATAAACTGGATATAACAGTAACGCGTTAAGTCAAATAGACCCCTGGAGTCGAAATGGTATCTGTTGCAATTAAGTCGAAATGAGTTTTACGAGGTGAGTGTTTAACTTGTTTGTAACAGTAACTTTGCTTTTTTCTGTTTTTTTTTTTCAAACACTGGCTGTGTTTCATACATTCTTTGTAAATAGAAGAATTTGATTAGATACATCAAATACTTACGTCATCACTTAGGCAGACGACTGTCAAATGTCATTTTTCCACATAAAAAAGAGATTAGGATCCTACCTAACGTACGTACAATGCGTTACGTGATCGACCTGCTGTAGTTTGCTTTGGCACGCTATTTCAAAATATGGTGTGAGCACTAGTTTTACGGAAGTGGCTGCCATCTGACCTTTCAACGCAGAGGGAAAATGTATTTGATTTAAATTGGAATACCGAGCCGTAGTGGTGAATCGTATAGTTGCCGTATACCATTCAAGCTTGAGAGCTTAGAATGAATAAATGTATATAAATACGAACCTTAAATAAATAAAATACTTCTTTTACTTCGATGACTTCTATGTATGCATCTCCTAATACAGATTCGTTGGTTGACACCTATGCATGGACTATGTATGTGTGGACTTTTTTAATGCCTTCATAAATACGTTAGAAATGTGTTTCTGAATTGGGCCTCTAATTTACATTTTGATAATTTTTACGGTGGTTTAGAGAATTTCCCTCTTGAGAAAAGAAAACAACAGTCATTTGTCTAATTGTAGGCAGTGGAATTAGGAGGCAGCCAATTGTATAAAGTGTTTGTGAACAGGATCCAGCAAAGCTATCATTAGTATCTTTAAATGGATTCCAGACTGGCTCGGCTGTTTTATAAATCGTAGTCTGTTTTAGTTAATACTAGCTTTAATTGGAACATTTGTTCTCTAATGAAATTAGGAGGGCGTCAATAAAATCTTGTAGAACCTAGAGTGGCCATTAATAAAACCACTAATGAACAAAATTTAATAAATAACTTCAGATGCACTAAGAAAAATATATAGTTGTAGTAAAAATTTGTTGGCGGCGTTCTCTACCATATATTGTCGTATGTTGCATTGAAAAGAGTTGGAATATTATTGACAAAAACATGTTATATACAAATACAATTCGTTGGGTCCTGAGCTAGGATTCCCTTTGTTACAGCACCCAGTAACTCGATCAATATCACATCGAAAGTGGTAAAAAAGGAAAAAAATAATAATTTTGGTCTTGATACTCAACACACTACGGTTAGGTTTTCAGTAGTTTATTAGTTGCATGCACACAACAGTTTGTTATCTCAACAAACTTATTCAAAGACACTGCCGTTTGTATAGTAATCCCTTATGTCTTCGATAAGGTTAGATTCTCCCTTGATCTTTTTTTTCAACATGTTTTAGAACTTTATCTCTTCAGAAGCAGATAAATCTGAAATCCTTTTGACTTTGAGATACAAACAAAGGTACTACGACTTGAAGCCTTTTACATGCAAATGTCGCCCCAGTGCGTGTATCGCGCAAATGCGCAGTCCACAGTGCGCGGACAGTATTCCAATTCTGTTACCATTTCATTACACAGGAAACGACGAGGATGGGTTGCGCCAAACTGTCTGTAACCGTAAGCGGTGTTTGTGCGGTCATAAAGAGATTTAGGTTCAAGTCTCTTCTCAGGGGCTGTGAAACTAAAATTTTGGTCGGACTCCTTATCCGCGTAAACGGCGGCCCCTCTTGTATGTTTTCATGCAATTAAATCATTTCTTATATGCACAAAAGCCCTTAACTACCACAGGACCACAGGACTTTTGTTTTACTCAATCTGTATGACCCTTATTTATTTATTTAGTTATTTTATACGGGACACCAACAGAGTACCTACATAAGAATAGTGCGTTACGCCAACCCATACTAAATTATTGAACTCTGCTCACAAAACTTAACGAGAATGGGTTAAGAAATGCGACCTGTAGAAGAGAACAGCTGGACAGACATACATATTTACATACTAATATTATAAATGCGAAAGTGTGTCTGTCTGTCTGTCTGTCTGTTACCTCTTCACGCTTAAACCGCTGAACCGATTGCGATGAAATTTGGTATGGAGATAGTTTGAGTCCCGGGGAAGGACATAGGATAGTTTTTATCCCCGAAATCATCCCCTAAAGGGGTGAAATGGGGGGGTGAAAGTTTGTATGGAGCTGCGATATAAACGACTTCCACGCGGACGGAGTCGCGGGCAGAAGCTAGTACAAAATAATTTTGGCCCAAGCTGAACTTCATTTGCTTCGCTCGCTCTTTTAATGACCTTGCTGCCTCAGGAAATAAGGCTTGAATAAAGACAATTAACTAGAACGGCACCATTGTCACTAACCAACAATTTAAACTTTCCGGTTCACAATAGGACACTAGTATACAACTTTTTGTCATAAAAACTTCCGCGAACAGTCGCATAAAGCCTTTTCACATAATAACAAATGCACAGTCCTTGAGCTCTTCAGCCAGTTTTAGCTCTCTGTATTCGGGTTCGGGCACAGAATGATTTTTAGTACCATAAACCATAAGTACCTAAAGGTACAGAAGGTCATAAGTGATGACGTTAGCTGTAGTTTTTTTACAATAGATAATTATAGAATGAGATAGGGTTGTTGACGTACCACATAACTGAACATCCTAATTATAACTATTTTAGTTCCTATGTTTGTTATCGAAATGATCATCCATTCATCGTTTCCCATCCTAATCGCGTTAGGCGACTTCTTAATTTTTCATAAGAACATTTAGAATGAGACTGTAAATCTAGCATCACTTGTTGAGAAGTCACTGCGCGCGCGATTAAGCGTCTCCGGTCTCACTCGCACCGTGCAAATTTAGAAAGAGGAGGGGTAGATCTTTCTCAACTCGCATCGCGGCGCATATGATAACCTTTCTTGCCGCAACACAGGGTTGTTATTCCCTACGCGCTAATGCGGCTCACCCCGTCACGAACGAACGAAACTAGACCTCTACCTACGCTTAGTTACTACGCATCGCGGTGTCAAGATATATTTGTGGGTGAGCGTTGAGGTGAGCTTAAAACAAGTTACAGAATAGGGGGGGGGGGGGGGGCTGCTCGCACGCTGTCCTGTGATAACCATCACATGCTGGTCTAGTCTAGTGGCTGACTTCGTGAACGTAACTGACAGTCCTGAATTGAAACTTTCGTGATGGTTAAAATTATACTTCTATTAGTGATTATACTTATGAAAATATTAAACTGTTATTATTTGTATAGTTCTCAAGGTCGTAGATTTGAATCCCGAGAATTGTGGATATTTTTGTGATGAGCATGATATTTAAGTAAGTTTGATTTGGCTAAGATTATTCCCAGACATCACTATATAGTATAAAACAAAGTCACTTCCCGCTGTCTGTCCCTATGTATGCATACGCAACGGATTTTGATTAGGTTTTTTTTAATACTATCTATTAAAAAAAACCTAATCAAGTGATTCAAGAGGAAGGTAGATGTATAATATAGTACCCGTGCGAAGCCGGGGCGGTTCGCTAGTATATTTATATTTCAACGTAATGTCAAAACGAGCGTTGTGATGTTAAGTTATGAATGCGTTGAGCCCACGTTGAGCCCAACTGTAAAACTGTGTTACTTTATGCTCTTGAATTCGGAAAAGCGATAAAATATAGAATCATAGAAAATAGCGATTATTTCTTGTAAAGCTGTGTAACATTATGCGCTTGTATTTGGAAAAACGATAAAATCTAATCAGTACATTTAATTGTTTAGTAGCTGGTCTATCTGAATCAACGTATTGGTTTGACATAAAATTTACAGTTGTCGCGTGCTCTCATTATGGTATGTTAAGCTGGGTATTCACGACCGCAGCAACAAGGCAAATGGAGTAATAGCGCCGCGCTAAAATCGGTATATGAATGTGAAAACTATTATAACTAACATTTTTACTATAATTCTAGAGATAGCGAATGCCCTAGAAAATGCTCGTCAAAAAATGTATACTTCGCGTGGCATAATTGCTCTGCTCGGCAAAACGCTCGTTGCTTCGAGCTTACTTATTTACTATGTGTACATAGCTCGAACAATATTACGTCCATCCATTTGTCGCGAAGACAAACAGCGCGGCGCGGCGCCTATGCGAGGGCCCAGCTTTAGCGCCTGGATAAATATAAACTGGATATAACAGTAACGCGTTAAGTCAAATAGACCCCTGGAGTCGAAATGGTATCTGTTGCAATTAAGTCGAAATGAGTTTTACGAGGTGAGTGTTTAACTTGTTTGTAACAGTAACTTTGCTTTTTTTTGTTTTTTTTTCAAACACTGGCTGTGTTTCATACATTCTTTGTAAATAGAAGAATTTGATTAGAGACATCAAATACTTACGTCATCACTTAGGCAGACGACTGTCAAATGTCATTTTTCCATATAAAAAAGAGATTAAGATCCTACCTAACGTACGTACAATGCGTTACGTGATCGACCTGCTGTAGTCTGCTTTGGCACCCTATTTCAAAATATGGTGTGAGCACTAGTTTTACGGAAGTGGCTGCCATCTGACCTTTCAACGCAGAGGGAAAATGTATTAGATTTAAATTGGAATACCGAGCCGTAGTGGTGAATCGTATAGTTGCCGTATACCATTTCATTCATCAGTCATTTATTTCTGCAATCATGATCACACAGTTATACAGAATAATACATGAACCCTCCACCACCACCATCACGACCACCATTCAAGCTTGAGAGCTTAGAATGGATGAATGTATATAAATACGAACCTTAAATAAATAAAATACTTCTTTTACTTCGATGACTTCTATCTATGCATCTCCTAATACAGATTCGTCGGTTGACACCTATGCATGGACTATGTAAGTATGTATGTGTGGACTTTTTTTATTGCCTTCATAAATACGTTAGAAATGTGTTTCTGAATTGGGCCTCTAATTTACATTTTGATAATTTTTACGGTGGTTTAGAGAATTTCCCTCTTGAGAAAAGAAAACAACAGTCATTTGTCTAATTGTAGGCAGTGGAATTAGGAGGCAGCCAATTGTATAAAGTGTTTGTGAACAGGATCCAGCAAAGCTATCATTAGTATCTTTAAATGGATTCCAGACTGGCTCGGCTGTTTTATAAATCGTAGTCTGTTTTAGTTAATACTAGCTTTAATTGGAACATTTGTTTTCTAATGAAATTAGGAGGGCGTCAATAAAATCTTGTAGAACCTAGAGTGGCCATTAATAAAACCACTAATGAACAAAATTTTATAAATAACTTCAGATGCACTAAGAAAAATATAATAGATGTAATAAAAATTTGTTGGTGGCGTTCTCTATCATATATTGTCGTATGTTGCATTGAAAAGAGTTGGAATATTATTGACAAAAACATGTTATATACAAATACAATTCGTTGGGTCCTGAGCTAGGATTCCCTTTGTTACAGCACCCAGTAACTCGATCAATATCACATCGAAAGTGATAAAAAAGGAAAAAAACAATAATTTTGGTCTTGATACTGAACACCAGGGCTCGGATTTTACGTCGCACGGTAAGACGAAAGAAAACTATGGAGTCGATATCAACATTACAACTTTACTCATATTCATACTCACTCATTTTCCTAGTCCCGTAATTATTATATATTTATCATGCTGTCAAAATTTCAACTTAGTTGCATACCTAGTTGTCCAGACCATATTGTTGCGATAGACTTAACGATGGGTACTGGCCGCTTTATTTAATTGCCTCATGTTTCAATCATTGACGGCTTTAGACGTGTCATTTATTTAAGTTTGCAATTAGTGCATATATTAATTAACTTAATTATTACGTGAACATTTTATTATATAGCTTATAATGTAATAAACATGATGTGGCGGTTAAGATTTGTATTTACAATATAATAAACTTTTGGTATTAATTAAATGAATGAGTATGAGTATGAGTAAAGTTTTAATGTTGATATCGACTCCATAGTTTTCTTTCGTCTTATCGTGCGATGAAAAATCCGAGCCCTGCTGAACACACTACGGTTAGGTTTTCAGTAGTTTATTAGTTGTATGCACACAACAGTTTGTTATCTCATCAAACTTATTCAAAGACACTGCCGTTTGTATAGTAATCCCTTATGTCTTCGATAAGGTTAGATTCTCCCTTGATTTTTTTTTCAACATGTTTTAGAACTGTATGTCTTATGTGATAGTAAACCTTGGTGCCTTTATGCTCGTCAAAGGGTTGATTAATTTAATTTTTCGGCCAGTAAAGCATACCCATATGCTCTATTCATTAATAATACTAATGAATTCAATTTTTAAACTTCAGGGGATGCCTTGATTCAAGTCGATTCGCGAAAACAACGTCCCTTTGTGAGAAACACGCTTAATGCCTTCCGCGCACGAGAAAACGATATGCAAGACTCTTCGGGAAGGGTTGTTATAGTCTCGTTAAATACCTAACTAAGTGAACTTTATTAATATTTAATTTAGTGAGATTTTAGATGAGGTAAAATACCAAATTATAAACTCGATCATGCCGTAAAATATGTATTGTATACGCAAACAATGAGTTAGCTGAGTTAAAAAAGGAAAATTAAGACTCAACTTTGGATGTTTTTCTATCAAGGAAATAGTAAGCAATCATGTATCGATTAAATCAGATAAACATGCATATAGTCAAGAATCACATATCTGAATATCAATTCTTAATATTACCTAATATAGCCAGAACGGCGTTTCAAAGAACGCGATATTTTCCAATTTACGCCCTTAAAATTTGGTAGTCAGAGATAATATAATTAAAGTAAGTGCAACACCAGCTAGAATGATTACAGCAATTTAAATTCTTGGAATGGTTGCCAAATTTCTATTGTTGCAAGTCTCCAAAAATGTACCACACTTTAGTGCCTAGACAACTAAGGTAGTTGCCAAAACATTAACTTGATACGTTTACGTAACGTTTTTAATAAGCGGCAAGAGGAATAGATCTGTCATTAATCATTCTGATAAACTCAAATTCTCAAACATTATTCCATCGAAATTTTATATTTTTGAAGTGAAAACTTCTTTAGCGGCGCTGAGCAGTTTTTGGGATGGGGAAAAATTGTTAAATACGCGACAGATTTTTGTGACGTCAGATGTGAAGGAGGTCACAAAATATTATATTTTGCTGCTAGCCGATTCGACTTCATTCAAAACTGAACGCTATTCGTAAGAGTATAAAGCCGTTAAACACTTTTTGCAATAGCATATTCTGCAAATTAATTTGTAATTTTGTCCAGGCGTTCTTCACCGTTTTGCTATTGAGCAAATTCGAATAGTTCGAATTTGGACGTTATTCCGAAAGAGATAAAGCTTTGAAAAATATTTGGCAAGCCGGCCCGTCGCGCCCAACGCGCCCGGGGCCCGTCCGCCTAAATAATTATTTATTTATCGTATGGCAAATACGTGTATTTAGAACCGTGATATCTTCGAAAAGACAGTACGGTTGCCAGGTTGTTGCACTTTTAGCACCACCCAGCCTAAATAATTGATAATTGTTTATACATTTGCGCCAAATTCATTTTTAGGGTGACACCGTAAGATGTCACGTGACCTGATCGAAAAACTGTTACAATGTTATTGAGTTTTCACTTCTGCCGGCACTCCCGGAGTGCAACCCGGTCTTTTTTCATGAACCTATTGTGTGTCCCACTGCTGGGCAAAGGCCTCCCCTTTTGCCGCCACTCGTCTCGGTCCTGTGCTACTGTTCGGAAATGTGGCAAAAGTTGGTCAGAGTTCATGTACACTCGTTGCATCGGTTTGTTTTATTATAGTTTTATTATAGTTCTAGATTTTTGACTTATATAATTCGTTAATTTGGGTATTGTTAAAGTTGCTGACATTTTTTTTTTTATGTAATTTAATTTAATTTACTCTAGCTTATTACTACTACTAACATATTATTTAATTACTTTTTTATTTTTTTTTGAGACATGTACCACTAACACATGATGGATCCTTAGTTATCTCAAATAAATGAATAATAATAATTTAAAACTCTAGTTAGGCTGGAGGTCGCCGCCGCGCTGCCGAGCCGCAAACCGCGTCCTTTTAGTACATATACGAAACATAACAGTTAACTCTTAATTGCCTCTTATTTTTCGCAATTTCGTGGTGTACCATGGAAAAAGTTGTTCAGTATTATGTTCGTCACTTTTTGTCATTCCCAGTAAATTAACCCAATATCAAATAGTACTTGGATATTAGGTATGATTCATGGTTCCCCATCTTGACCTAATATCGTTAGTGCTAATTTCATTACACCCGTTCGATATAATTTTCACTAGCCCGAATATTGAAATGACTCAACTTGCATGGCATAGTTATTGGCTGGGTCTAATTTCATATGTCCTAATTTTTCTTACACTAAACATCAAGTGTACTCATTTAAAAGAAACTAATAGTGATTCTTCCTAATGATTACTTAGCCTAATGATTACTATGTTTATTGAATACTTAATTTCATCATACCTATAACTATTTCTACCCTAAGGCAGGTCTCTGTTAGGTACGACGACGTGCGAAGCGAGGAGGAGTGTTAGACAGAACTGCGACCCTACAGCGTGCGAGCCGAGCGAGCGAACCGAGCGTACCGCGGCAGCGGCCGGCGAAGCGCCAGAACCGAACTTTTTTCAAATACAAATACTCTGTGAGCTGTGAACTCGAGAGCCGGTCTTTTTCAAAAAACATTTAATAGACATTAGGGCTAATGAATAGTTAAGCAAAATGAAAATTTGGAATAGATAATAAGGTTTAG
Organism: Epinotia ramella; assembly: GCA_947578815.1. Lineage (NCBI taxonomy): Eukaryota > Metazoa > Arthropoda > Insecta > Lepidoptera > Tortricidae > Epinotia > Epinotia ramella. Next base: position 5,347,063 of record OX388221.1, read on the forward strand.
TTATTGTGAGGCATAAACATTATTAATCTTCGCAATATTAAGCCTTTTAACATAATCGGTAAAATAAAATAATTATTACTCAAAATTCGGTCATGGGAATTTACACATTATGAAAATTCGGGATACTGACATCATTAGGGCTAATAAATAATCGAACGTATGTTCATACTTACCATCATTATTCTGTAAATTATATTTTTTTAATTTTGGTTCTGCATAGGTATAATCAAAATTAAAGTTTTGTATGCCGATATCGGTTAAATATGTTTGTTCAAAAATGCTTGTGAAGATCCACTGTTACCATATTTATTATTTATTTCGAAGCGCTCATAGCCTAGCGGCGCCTGCGAGTCGGACACGATAACGCAGGTTAACCAAAGATGGCAGCGGTGAGTCTTTGGATGGGTTACAGCTTGATGTTTGAGTGGTTAATATAAATGAGCGCTTCCGTGCTTTGTGACAAACTTTAAAGGCCAAAATAATGTATGCCATACGATTAAATAACCATATTTAGTGCAAATAAATGTATCATTCATCATTAGGAAAAATGAAAATTCGGGTTTGCAATTTTAGGGTTAACAACATTAGGGCTAGTGAAATTAGGTATGAAAGTCTAAGGACTAACGGAGGGAAAGGATTATTAATTTCTTCAAGTTGGTGGTAATAAAAACGCGTTCTACACACTTAAATAGTTCTAGACTTTTAGTACCTATGTCAAAAAGATAGAAACAAAGAACTAAAAAAAAAACTCCGTCAAATGTGGGAATTATTATGACCCCAAAGACTTTATATCCTCTACTAGCTCTCTTTTGTGTTGTATCTGATCTTAGTTTTTATTTATAATTAGGTATTTGAAATTTCCTCGCAATAGGCGTGAAAAGCACTATGCAATGTCTCGGCCAAAAGTGCAATTGATGGATTCGTCTCCTTCGAGGTCCTCACTTTCGGCTCGACCCAAATCGTCCATCTATTGCCGACTTTCTAGCCTCTAAAACAATGTACTATAGTATCCATTTATAATTATTTGCAATTTCCTCGCAATAGGCGTGAAAAGCACTATGGAATGGCTCGGCCAAAAGGGCAATGGATCGTCTTCTTCGAGGTTCTCGGTTCGAACACTCTCGTCCATCGATTGCCTACTTTCTAGCCTCTACAACAAATTCTACTCTACCTCTACTATAGCAGTTAAATATTTCGTTAACCGAAACAAAGAGGAAGAAACATCCTGCCACTGAGGGGTTGTGGTTTTGAAGCATAAATTAAAGGATCCTGAATTGGCTGACGTAACAAATTTAACCCGGAATTGAGAGCGAATTTGTTGCTTCGATAATTAAGAGGTACCTTGTTGGGGTATATTTTACTGAAAATCTTAAACCATCAATTGATTAACATGAAAGTAATAAAATCATACAAAGATCTGCGACTAGAAAGTTTAAAAAAAATGTAGGTATAAATTTTTATCGGCGCAGAGCTAATTTAGAGATACCAATAGAATAATTACACTGTAATAAAAAATATTGTAAAACCACAATGTACTTAAACGCAGTATTTTACGGCCAAGCCAACCATTTACGTGATTTGCCATAACATTGTTCAGTACGGAGATAATGCCGTGACGTCATAATACTATGGCAGTTGGTATAAGTCGTTTCGACTGTCGCCAGCAAGGGTCCGTCTTTGATACTCTTTTTTTTGCATCAAGACTAACTGAAAAGTTCGAGCGCGTGCCGCGAATACAAGAAGTTTCTGTCAAAAACTAATTTTTGGTACAGGCTTTTAATGCCGACTGTACTTTTCTGTATACCATCATCAACTACTCATTGAGACAGAAAAACGAGCGAGAGAGCGAGATTAAATATGAAATGAATGAATTCCCATGGCCACCTTCTGTCTCCATCATCAGATAAGCTCGATGGTACATAATATTGAATTGTCATCCAAACTACACTAATACCCAAAATTTCAGATCAATCGGATAACGGCAAGTGACTGGAAAATGGATTGCAAATTTTGACGGACAACTTGCTTTCATACTTAAATAGGTAAGGTCAGGTCAAGTTAATATAAGGCTTTTAAAAATCATGTCTACTTTAATACCTATTTCCATAAAATATTTGTCTTTAATAATTGACAATTTTGACGATTCTATTGGCTTCCGTCTCTTTTTATAAACAATGCAGTGTTGCTCAGATTGGCCATAAGCCAGTTTGTCACAATAGTTGTATTAAAAATAATCATTCAAAAACTTCAAGTTTACGAGTACGAGTAGTTCGCTGTGGTTGCAGTTTACATTGCTCAACTTTCAAGCGGTCTCGCTTTAAACTTTCCAAAGTGTTTCCAAATGGGTAACACAATTTGTGTTCAACTAGTTTGGACTGGTTCAGATTAAGGATGTATTCATGCCATTCATGGGTCTATTTCGGATCTAGACACGCGGTAGCGTGTCAAGCCAAGTTCAAGCAAACAGATTATATTTTCTTCACGATATTGGACGACGACAAATAATATAGACTTCAATGTAACTTGAGACGTTGGTGCCGTTTCAGAAGTTGTAATAACTTCGCGGTAGATGTCGCTACGAGCCTCCCTAAGGTGTAAAATACAATAGTGGAAGGGATTGAAAGATTCGTCGCCATCAGCGGACCCACGGTATCTCAATTGGCAGAGCGATGGACGGATTCCAAAGGTTGTGGGTTCAAATCCCGCTCGTGGCTAATAATTTTTCAATTTTCCACTATGATCGAAATTTGGAATTTCGTTAGCGGACGTTTCTGCTTAATAAACATTTACTGTTAATATAGACTTCTTCCATATTCTGCTAGTTGTTCGTATGTAAGTCGTCCTATCAAAATTCCAGACTATTTTTCAATTTCGATTGAGCTGAGGCATACTTAATGTATACTTGTTTTTTTTTTGATCTGGCCGAATTGCATCAAAGAAGTCCATTCAAAAAGCAACTCTATTCACTTTGGCAGTAGATTCCAATTACAATGACAGTGTTATAAAATGAGGCCCACTTTGAATAATCATAACCATAAGTTTGGTGACAAAGTAATGTCCAATCCATCATCAAATCACCTGCAAACAGAAAGATGGCCATATCAACAGAACCTAATCCCATCCCCATCCACCCACCATCCATCCACCCATCGTGCTAACACCTCAATTAATAGTTGATGAATGTAAACAAACACATTCGGAAATAAAAGCTTCTACTCAACTGCAAATTCTGACCTTAACTTATACTTCCCTGCGATGTTTTTTTTAAATGATACGTGCTGATTTCCTTACCTCTACATTTCTACTAAATGTTGATATAACCCGTAACCCACAGTCGTATCTATTTGAGAACTAACACGCATACACTTATTGTTAAACCAGAAACCTCCCGTCCCACGTCTGTTTGAACGGGCCGTTGCTTTGTATTTCAATTATTACGACCCGCAAACTTATGCCCGGCCCCACTAGTCTCTAACTTGTTAAGCTAGTCAACGCTCACCCAAAAATATATCTTGAGACCGCGGTTCGTAGTAACTAAGCGTAGGTAGAGGTCTAGTTTTGTTAGGCGTGACATGAGGTGATGCGAATCAGCCGTACTGAACAACCAGCCCAGCTGTTCTATTCACAACTTGTTTGACCTCACTGCTTACCACTAGTATGCTTTGGCACCGGGATTGGTAATAACAATGTGAAATCGGAGGTCAGACTTACACTAGTTATTGGGTGAAGTTTGTGAATTAAGCCCTGATTTGATTGCGAAATGAGCCTAACTAGGGGCGTTCTTGTTTAGTACAGAATCAGATAGGGTATTTAAATTGAGTTCGTGTTTCGTAACTTCTACTTACACTAAAATTACGAGAATAGTTAAGTTTCAAGTACAGGTCCTCAATCAAACACAGTTGAGCGAACAAGCATAGTTAAGAATACGATGTAATTATCAATGCGTGTAATACCTATTTGAGCGCGGTTCGCGACTGTTCCTAAATATTACCTTCATATGTAATGGCATTAAGCTTTAATGTTGTAATTGATAAGAAACCATAATAGTACATTACTTACCTAGGGCGGCAAAGCAAAGAATATCTCAGATCTCAGGTATTTCACCGGTATTTGATAAATGGCTTTTTTTATTACCGCTCTTGGTGAGTACAACATTACGTCGCTCCCTGGCCAGGTGGAGGGATATTCCGGTAATTGCTTCTTTATGGCCAGGTACGAATAAAATTTTTTTTTTACTTATTACTACAAAATTCTTTAGCATTTTAGTGAATCTTCATCGAATTATAAACCTTTTTAAGCTAATCTACAAAAATTTACGACTCCATTTCTCTGGAGTTCTCTCAGATCCATTATAGAGTGTTCATACGATAAGTGAATTATGATAAAGCTAAAATTTTGTCGGCCCTTTTAGGGCTTATTTGACTAATAATAATGCTCTAAAGGCGAGTCAGATTTTATTTCCCTTCCTTTATATTTTAATAGAGGACAGACGCTCAATTTATGCAGGGCAATTGCGCGTAGCATTATAAATTAGCGATAGGACATTTCAAAATCATTTTGAAAAAAAAATACAGAACGTTGAGTCAAACCAAACGCCGAGGGTGCGATTTATTGTGATGCTGAATAATAATGAAACATCTTACATAATTTTTGTACCTATCTAATTTTTAGGTTTGACATCATTTTTTTCCCACACAAACTGAAAGTATTCAAGTATTTAAGTATTGCTTGCAGTCATGTTGTTACAGTATGGTACAGTCGAGTTCTCAAATATCTACACAGACAACCTTTCAAAAATATCTATACAGAGAATAAGAAGAATAGAAAAAGAATAAGAATGATTTATTGCAAACTGTGTTACATAGGTACGGCTGCAATAATGCATGGACACCTTACGGCCCAGTTTCGCTTGCATCGTTTGACGTCTGCTGCTCACATAGTTGCACGTGGTGCGCTATAATTAAAATAGATGGCGTTGTTGGCGATACTATTTCGACATACCGCGGAAAATAAGCACATTACTAGGCACATTAAATACCTATAAATTGACACCTGTTATTACCAGAAATAAACTCATATTAGTATAATTATTAACAAGGCTTGTAAATGTTAATTTATAATAGCTGTATTCCAAATCCAACTTGCGATACCACTGGTATCTGAATGCTATATTTCCACCGTTAGGTACCTATAATGTTGAGATAGCTCAAGAGGGAGGTTTATGTTTTTTTTTTTTTTATATTTGTTGTATTTCTACAGATGAAAATTCTTTATATACAAATATTAGTCATAAAGAAAATTATATATTCATAACTTAAATAATTAAAACAGCTTTTTAAGTTTATATATGTTTATTTTGTTGAGTACAGTTCTGTTAAAGCAATTTTATAATACTACTTAGTAATATTTTTATTGAGGTAATAGCTTAAGTTTCATTTCCATAATTGGAAAAAGATTAAAGCTTCACCCCAATAAATATAATATTGATAATATTAACTTACAACCGGGTAGTCTAACATTCAAATCAGCAGAACGCATTAAGGTGTTAATTTCCATAATATACATATATATACCTATATGTGAGCGTTCAAATCAAACCATGAATTATTGTGTTATTGATTTGAAAATAATCTTAATAATTTTATTTGGGCTTTAACCGTTACTTACACTTGTTTGATGTTATGATTAAGAAGTGAAATAATATCACATTTTAAATAGTAAAGGAATACAAAAAAGAATGCAAACGGCAAATTAATACCTACCTACTGAAACAATATATATTTATTAAATTTATTAGGATAACCCGGTATATAAAATATATAAATCTTTACGTAATCCGTACTGTTTCGCCGACAGCATCTGCACTTTTTCTATGTTAGGAACTACGCGACCATTATCACGGCGCGTATTATTATAACACCATAAACTTAAATGGCCCTGTTGACTGGATTTAATACACTTCACTTTTCACTTCAGACAGTAAAATGTCATAGGCCAAATGACGACCTCGTTTTCTGGGCTTGCGTTAGCACATACAAACTGGGCCTTCGCTTGTCTGGAATGTGGGTTGTAAATTTTCTTCGTAGTTGGTCATCTTCACAGCTTCATAATGCGCGGTATCAATGAGACCTGGTCTACTGCATCCTTCCTCTTGTGCCCATAAAACAACCGTTTTTCGCTGTAACAATGGTATTAGTAAATACACAATAAGAACAATGTAAGATACGAGTATGTAGTGTGGTATAATATATATTACAAAACATATGTAAACACTACTTACGTTTACATTATATTTTACCAATTAATGGTGATCTTTTAATTAGATCAAACGAGAACTCATTGTTATGTTTGTATAGAAGGAAATTGAATTTTAAATGGCCGACAAACGAACAAGAAGTAAGTGCCAAATTGGATTGTAGTTATATATTACAATACAGTCTACCCTCCTTAATTATTTGTAGTTGTGATGAGACGAATATTTGCATACAAAATTAAACTGATGACGAATTTCAACCAACCTTTCGACTGTCATAATGGCCCAACGGTAACTAGATAGGTTTAAGTCGACCTAAGTTATCATCACTCGAAGGTTTCGAGTTCAAATCTGCGCCCAGTCAAGTTATGGTGGGAATCAGTGTTTTTGTAATTTATTCGATGTTTGGATATTTCCTCGTAGCGCAAACATAAGAAAAAGATGAATAAATCCACAAAAAAGTGTGACAAACAAAAAATTGGCAACGCGTTGGAGTTGACTTGATAAATATAATGTAAAAATAATAGGTAACCCACAAAAATACAGTTTTCAAAGACAAGGAAAACATAAATTGTATTTTTACCAAAAAATTGCTTACAACGCCATCTAATGAAATCTCGCTAATCCTCTGAGGTTTAAATTAACATCCATACCTATATTATACGTCGTGCTCATAGATGGCGTAGGATTTGGCGGACAAGCGAATCTGTTTCTACAATGACCATGCACTTATGCTGTCTGCTGTACATAGGTAGGACACAGAGACTTTATTGTTACTAACATAAGACACAGACATGATGACATTAGTAAATTAAAAAATTAAAAAAAGAGAGTATAAGTTTAACGTGTCTGTGTATCTGTGTATTGTAGCTCCCAAACGGATGGACCGATTTGAATGCGGTTTTTATTGTGTCATAGATAATTTTATCCCCAGCGTTCTTAGCTATGTTTTATGAAAATCTGACTAGGCATTTTTGAGAAATTGGACTTTGAAATGAAAATGTCGGGGGTTTTTCAACTTTTCTAAGTTGTAGCTGGCAGATCCGAGTAGACTAAAGGTTACAGGTTTGAAAATTTCGCTTGTAAGTATGCATGTAGTGTTTATTTATTTATATATTTTTTGTGTATGTAAGTATATGTATTTGTGTAAATATGTTGTATATAGGAATACCGTAATGTTATTTTTTTTAGTTGTTATTTGCACTGCTGCTTTGCCTTAAGGTTTGACTGGTAGAGAGTGCGATATGGCATTAAGTCCGCCTTGTGTACGATAAGTTTTCTTTTGTGCAATAAAGTTTAAATAAATAAATAATTTTCGGAGAAAAATACGTAGAAGAACTCACAGCATATTATGTCGTTCGGTCGTTCGTCGTCTATTCCGCAAATAAGCTACGAGTATGTAAAGCACAACAAGGAGAAAAGGAAACATTCTGGTGTTATTTGGTTTCCATTTCCATTTGACTTTTTTATTCGACGTTTGGTGCGGTTGACGTCACTAACATTAAGACATAAGACATAAGCAAAGATCGTTATCAACGTGCTGTATTGGTGGCAAAGGGTATGGTTGGCAGAAAAAACAAATACATTTGAATATTCACTTTTGTTCTTAACCATAAAATAAATACTTACATTCTTAGGATTACACCTCTAGATATAACTCTCTTTGGTAGGTACAAAAAAACCTTTTCGGCCCTTATATATTTTTAAAACAATGTACATCAAATGACATAAAATGTCATAAAAATACAACTAAGTTGAAAATCTAATTACATTACGCGAAGTGTTTATTTTACCTAATCTAAATAATCCAATGCACATCGTATCTAGAGTGGATGGATTTTTTCCAATCGTCGTGAACTGACAGCCAAATCTGTTGAACAAATTTTAGTAATTTATTCACTATAATTTGGATAAGTTGTTATAAATATGTATATAAATCCCATAATTTGTGAAATATACAGGATGTTAACGGGGTCATGATCCGGAATGACAAAAAGCGAATAAGATGATCATACTGAACAACCTTTCCCATGGGACCAACCACGAAATCGCAAAAAAAAAGAGCCAATTAAGAATTAACTGTGAGTTAACTGCGATTTAATTGAGAGTTAATGTATGGAATACCTGGTTTTTTTTTGCGATTTCGTGGTTGGTCCCATGGGAAAGGTTGTTCAGTATGATCATCTTATTCGCTTTTTGTCATTCCGAATCATGACCCCGTTAACATCCTGTATAATGTTTAAAATACTTGCGTAAATTTTTTTTTTTTGTCAACCATACTTTGCCACCAATACAGCACGTTGATAACGATCTTTAGACATAAGACATTTATTCAGCAAAAATAGTTTACACGTACAAGTGCCAGTCCCTGCACTAGGCTTGGCCTGTATTGCAGGAGACTGCATATTATTACATTTTATTAAATTGGATAGTATATTCAATATTATAAATATCAGTTTAAATTTAGAATAAAATGTATGTGTGTTTCTAAAGTGTTTGTGTGTGTACTGCACTTTCCGCATTTTTTTAAATACCACCGCGGTGGCAAGCAATCTTACGGCCCGCCTGCTGGTTAGCGGTCTCCGCAGACGCTTGAAACTTCAGGGTTGGCACACGCGCGTCGCCGACCGTTTTAGAAATTATACACTCCTTGCTTGAAGAACCCCGTACTGTAGTCCCTCGGGGAAAACTCGGCGTGAGCTCAACCGGAGCATTCAAAGGAGGAATTAACTCTGAAACCGTGTCGTGCGCGACCATTTAGGTACTATGATTTTTGTTTGATGACTGCAAAAACAATCAGGGTCGGTAATAAAAGCCAGTCTAAAGACTAATTGACAAGGAAGTTTACCGCCTGAAGGGTAATCGTGTAACTTTTCAAACGATCGTTAGGACAGCTCAACTGTGATTTTGCCATGCAAATATTGACATTGAAATCTACTTAATGTACGTACGAATTACGCAATTAACCATCTAAAGGGGTATTCACGTAATGTTTCCAACGCGCGTAAGAACAGTCTAACTGTAATTTTTCCACATAAAAAGTGATATTTAGATCTACCTGACGCGCGTACAATGCGTTACGTGATCGACCTGCTGGAATTAAAACTTTTCTGAGTTTCGACGTAATTATTGAATTTCTACTAGGAATAGGATGGGAATAATACTACTGTTTCGTCAATGAGTCTAATAGTACTAAGACAATAGTAGCTATATGCACTAAACTTGACTAGAAGCCAAACACACAAAAATTAGGTTACAAATACCTATCCTGTTTAAGGCGGTGCATTGGAAATTATCGCGTGCTTTGAAACGGCGTTCTGACTAGATTAAGAAACAATAAGGTCTGATTTTCAGATATATATGATTTTCAGATATATAGAAAATTTCCTCGATAAAAAAAAATCCAAAGTTGGGTCTGTATTTTCCTTTTTTTACTCAGCCTACTCAAACGATACATTATTTTACGACACAATCAAGTAAATACTATAGTATTTTATCTCATCTAAAATCTCACCTTATGAAATTTTAATAAACCTTCACTAAGTTAGGTATTTATCGAAACTTGTCCAAAACAGCGATTCCCGAAGAGTTTTACATCTCGTTTTCTCGTGGACGGAAGGCATCAGCGTGTCTTTGTCTAGGGGGCGTTTACGACTCAAATCAAGGCATTATCTTAATCAAAAATTCCTTCAGCGGAACATTGTTTTCGGAATTATGAAATTCGCTAAAAAAAAAAAAAAATTGGCGTAGGGATGTGACGGCCCCATCGCCCACCAGATTTCTGGTGCAATCAGTCAACGTAAGGCAGCTTGTGGCGGGCTGTTATTAGGGAGTAGCGACCCTACGTTCCTGAGTACTCCTGGGGGTGTCCTGTGGATGGTTGGACAGGCCCCCTGCCTCTGGCTTGCCTTTACTGGCCGTCCACAGTGGAGTCGCAAGTGCTGTTGCTCGAGGGTAGATGTGGACACCTAAGTGGCGAGTTGGCTATATGTTTAAAGTCCAGTGCCACCACTCTACCCCCCAGCTCTCTGACCGGTGTTGCCCTTAGGCCATTTTTTAATGTCGCTATTAATAGGGGCCCATCTAGCAGTTGGCGAGTCACCGTCTGCCAGAGATAAAAAGTGAGACAGTTTTATTAGGCAGGCGTGCGATGTTTCATCCAATAGCCCAGACACTAGTCCATCATTTTAACCCAATAACCCGTTTCATTTAGATTCCATCAACCATCAATCCTATACACCCCAGCGGGTGCTGTCTCTGTGTGCGTCCCATGACACGGACAGGGACAGCATCCGCTCGGTGTACTCCTTGCATTTCATTAAAATGTCAAAATGGCCTCTACGTGTTAGCTCAGTTGGTACTTTGTAGGTACCTAGCTCCACGCACGCCTCCCAAAGGTCCGGGACATCATTGTCCCGTGAGCGGGAAAGACATACATAATAATAATAAATTTAAACTTCGTCTCCGAAGGGCCCCTACGTGTTGGATCTATATCCCCACGCACGCCTTCCAAATGGCCGGGTTTCGTCCCGTGAATTTCAACTTAACACGTTCGCGGACGCGGATTGCATAGCATCCGTTTTTGTACTACTTCTGGTGACGCGCCTGCTATTGAATCCGTTATTTGGTTTAAATTTCTGCGTTGGAATGCTTACCAATCCGCTTGGCCACAGTATAATATTATTCACCAACATTTCCTCTACTATTCACTAAAATCACAGAATGCATACTGTAATATTACATAGTTTTATCGCAGTTAAAAAATATCCTGTGACGTCTCAGATTGTTCCCCCCTCTCCGTGACACGTATGCAAAAGCATTCGTCTTAGTATGGAAGACTCCTCAGTAGCCCCGCGCGTGCGCCTGGGAGTAGGCAAGCGAAATGGTGGCAAATTTCGCGCGCAAACGTTATTTTACGGATTGTTTGTAAAAGCGTATGTAATGTTTTTTTACAGTTTCCTTATGTGTCTCGTTGTGGTTTTATAAACAAACATGTTTACTGACTGTTTATTGTAGTACAACTTGATTTTGATTACGGTAAATAAAGAAAAGTGAGGCATGTTTATACCTATTATTCAAGTAATTTCTTTAGTAATTAGTCATTGTTTTAGTCATATAATTGTGAATTATAGCCTATTCGTGGTCAATGCTGACCGCTTACGTTATGATAAGCATTGTGGTATGTATTTTGTTTGTGTTTAACTCCTTATATTTAGTATAGATGCCTCCAAAAAAAAACAGCTGGGCGACAAATCGCGTGGCGGGAGAGGTAGTGGACGAGTTCTGCCCAGAAACCAACGCGCCAATGCCACGCAGAGGACTCCGTTAACACCTATACAACCGCAGATTCCACCAAAGATTCGTCCTGTACGTTCTATTAATGCTTGCGACAATAAAAAGTTACTAAAATAATTCCAAGAGGTCAGCGACGGGTCTTCGGAGCAACTATCAGAAGAATCAGAGTCAGAATTATCAGCTGAAGAACAAGATCGTCTAACAGCCGAGCTTGACGAAGGTACGGATGAATCTATATAGTTCTGACGAAAATGATGCACCAAATGAGTCTGACGCATGCGACCGTAGTACACAATTGAACAAGTCTAGTCGTACCAAAAAACCCTCTATTCGTAATCAACATATATATTAATTCTCGGCATCACCCCCGCAACCAGAAACACTGTATGTTTCTTTTGATATGATTCTACAGAATGAACGTGCTGTTTCACCATCGCTACAAGATATAAATAATATTTTAGAAAAAAACCAGTCACGAGATGAGCTACCCTTGCCATGGCATGATGATACTCTATATTTATCGCAAATTGAGTCTGCTCTTTCATGCAAAGCAAAACTTAATGCAAACAGAGGCTCAACTGTCATCGCCAGATCATACCCTGCAAGGCGAACCTGTTCGTATCGGTCGAAGGTCGAATGCTATAGCATGCGGTGTCATATAAGATCACATTTTGACTACGTATTGTGTCAAATATGCATACGCATCCGAATTGTATAGCATTTGTTGTCACATAGTGTAAGAAAAATAGGTTTCATATTGACGAGGATTGCATAGCATTCGACTTGCATAGAATTTCGCGTCACATAATAACCCTAATTTTAGCTTTATTGTGACAGGTATGCAATAGCAGTCGTAAAATTCCCATACAAAATCTAGGTGTCCCAGAGGTGTGACTAAGCGTCCGCGAACGTGTTAAAAATAATAAAACATTTATTTCAGGCAACTAAGGCCCATAGTTACAAATACCTTACAGACTAACATACATACAATATAATATTAAAACACTAATTATTATTTAGGCGACGAAACAGTGTGGCTCCGTTGCGTCGTCAATTCCGGTGTAGAGTAATGCTTTCGGACAAATGGTTCTTCGAAATGATGTAGTGCACCCCTAGTGTATTGCACCAAACTTGGATTGAAATAGTGTAATATCAGAAGATTTAAACTGTCTCTTGTTTCAGGCAAGTGGGAGCTCGGCTGGATCCTCTGCGACATCTGGATCAGCCTGGACATCCTTCTTTGCACCGCTTCCATCCTCTCCCTCTGCGCGATCAGCGTGGACCGCTATCTGGCCGTCACCAGACCGCTGTCTTATTCCAGAAGACGTAGGTCTAAGAAGTTGGCCTTGACTATGATCTTCTTCGTCTGGATTGCGGCCATGACTATTACTTGCCCGCCGATGTTTGGATGGTGAGTTAAAAAAAAAATACAAAATAGGTCAATACATTAAATGCTGGGATCTCTTAGTAAGTACACATATAACTGTGACAGGAGGTCCCGGTCTTCCATATCATAATATATGCTTAGTTAACAAAAATAACAGAGTTCTTAATATCAAAAAAACTTAGTTCGGCTTAAAAGCGAGTGAACAATAATTGACTTTTCATTATTTATTTAATACTGAGATTTATAGTTGTGCTAGTTTCTGCCCGCGACTCCGTCCGCGTGGAACTCGTTTATAACGCAGCTGCATACAAAATTTCACCCCCCTATTTCACCCGCTTAGGGGATGATTTCCGGGATTATAACTATCCTATGTCCTACCCTGGGATTCAAACTATCTCTATGCCAAAATTCATCTAAATCACTTCAGCGGTTTAAGCTTGAAGAGGTAACAGACAGACAGACACACTTTCGCATTTATAATATACTAGCTTCTGCCCGCGACTCCGTCCGCGTGGAAATCGTTTATATCGCAGCTCCATACAAACTTCAACCCCCCATTTCATCCCCTTAGGGGGTGATTTCCAGGATGAAAACTATCCTATGTCCTTCCCCGGGTTTCAAATTATCTCCATACCAAATTTCATCGCAATCGGTACAGCGGTTTAAGCGTGAAGAGGTAACAGACAGACAGACTAGCCCTATACAGGGTGGCTCATTCAGAGCGGTCAGTATGGGAAAGTCTGAAACTATAAGATATACGAAGATCTGTTCTTAGGAACCATGTCATCGATTTTAATAACAAGAAAAACTGCATTCATACATTTAAAAAAAACTTGTACTCAGCTCGGGAATCGAACCCGGTAGTTTTGAAAAAAAAACTAACTCTATTTCTATTTAGATATCGATTGTGTAGGTCTTAAGCAGTAAATGTTTCTACGGAACATGATGTCGAAAATGAATAAAAGGCATTGTTTTCACATACTTTAATTTATTTTAATAGGTGTTCGAAGTGACCACCGTTTTTTTTTTCAATACAATATTCAACACGTTTAGGTAACGATCTTACTATTGCATTTTGTATCTTCATGTGGTGAATTTGCGTTGAAATTGACTCTATGGCTGCTTTTAGGTCTTCAACGGTGTCATAGCTTGTTTTGTACACTTCATCCTTAATATAACCCCACAAGAAATAGTCTAGAGGCGTTAAATCGGGCGACCTCGCGGGCCATTTGATAGGGCCGTTCGTACCAATCCATTTCTGGGAAAAGTGCTCACTGCTCAGTTAAAAAGTCTCTAGCTATGCGACTATTGTGAGCCGGTGCTCCATCCTGTTGAAAATAAAGTTGTTCTCTTACTTTACTTCTGCTGACATTTCTCCTAGGGCCTCTAAAAGATCTTCTAAGGTTGCAAGGTACTTGAATCTATCCAAATGTCCATCATAAATTTTAAACACGAGTACCTTATTATAAATTAGGCCGACCCAGCAGTTAAATGAGAATCTAACTTGACGGCGTCCTTCGTGCATTCTTAAGGGATTTCCTCAACTCCAATAGTGATGATTTTTACGATTGTACATTCCGTTGTTGGAAAATTGCGTTTCATCAGAAAATATTACGCACTTTAAAAAATATCTGTCTAGACCCATTTGTTCTTTTATCCAATTGCAAAATTCAAATCGTCTAATATCATCACCTGCATGTAAGGCCTGCACCCAATGTCCATTCTTGTAGCACTTGTATTTGTATTTCTTTAGGGTTCGTTGAATAGTCGGACGTGAAATTTCAGGAATATTCACGACTTGCATCACGGGTTGAGGCATCTGGTGTTGCTTCAAAATAGGTTAAAACGTTCATTTCCATGTTTTCATCACATTTTCTTGGTTTTGTTATATTTGACTTTTTAAAACTTCCATGGGTCTTCAAATTGTGAACAATTTTATTGAATATCTTACGAGTAGGTAAAATACGTGTCGGATATTTAATATGATACCAATGTAGTGCACGGAAGCAATTTCTGTCATTTTTAAAGTAAGCTTCCAATAAATCCAACTGCTCAGTGTTTGTAAAATGCATTTTCCCAACCACACAGCGATACACACAAAAATACCTAAGCAAAGTTTTAAGTTCCCGCCAAAACAATGACACTCCAATGTTTTTTTCTTTTTTTTATTGCTATTCGGCCAGTCACACGAAGACGTTCCATTTTCAAATGAGGTTTATCACGTCTCTGTATCTGCATACTTAAAATAAGTATGTAGAGGGCTTTTCAATTTATTATTAGTGTTTGATTAATAGAAGTAAGCAATTGCAGTCATGAATAGATAATATTATCGCAGATAACAAAACTTCCGGAATGGTTTAATGCAATGCCATTGCCATAGATATGTAAAGCGGTGTATGTAACAAGTTGCGACACCAGCAAAGAGGTACAAACAACCATAGAGACAAGTTTACATGCCTGAACTTGTTGAATATTGTAATGGTGGTCACTTCGAACACCTACTAGAATAAATTAAAGTATGTGAAAACAATGCCTTTTATTCATTTTAGACATCATGTTCCATAGAAACATTTACTGCTTAAGACCTACACAATCGATATCTAAATAGAAATAGTGTATGTTTTTTTTTTCAAAACGACCGGGTTCGATTCCCGAGCTGGGTCCAAGTTTTTTTTAAATGTATGAATGCAGTTTTTCTTGTTATTAAAATCAATGACATGGTTCCTAAGAACAGATCTTCGTATATCTTATAGTCTCAGACTTTCCCATACTGACCGCTCTGAATGAGCCACCCTGTATACCGGGTGTACAATCCAAATGGGGCAGTATGGTGAAGTCCGAAACTATGAGAGATCTATCTAAATCTAAAATCGACGTTATGGTTCCTAAGAACAGATCTCGCTATCTCTCATAGTTTCCGACTTCTCCATACTGACCCATTTGGATTGTACACCCGGTATATATATAACAGATATAAATACTTAAATACATAGAAAACATCCAAGACTCAAAAACAAAATTCATGCTCATCATATAAATACTTGCCCTTACCGGGATTTGAACCCAGGACCTTCAGCTTCGTAGCCCACTAGGCTAATCGGCCGTCAACTATATAAATAATTCAAGAAATTCAAAGGCCAGTTTGAAACCATACAATTTACTCCATGTTGCATTTACCTACGCATAACTTCGTTCATAAGTCTATCGTGATAGGGTTAATCTGAGATTAAGTAATGACCAAATTAAGAGCTTAATTTTTGTTGGACACTTAATAATAAATAAATAAAAGGCTACTCTCAGTATAATTTCATTCAGTATGAACATTCTGCACATTACTAATTGACCAAATGAAAGACGAATCTTCTATCACTCAGTTTAACCAAAAACTAAACTTATTTTTACAAATCCAAATATTATCACTCTCGCTCACACTCGCTGGGTAAAATGCATGTCGGTTGTCATATTGACTCAGTATGTGTCAGCAATATCAGTTATGCGGACGACACAGTTTTACTTTGCGCTTCGGCATGTGACCTGCGTAAGCTACTTGAAGTATGTGAAAAGTATGCCATAGAGCACGGACTTAAATATAATGTAGGAAAAAGTCACCTTATGGTCTTTGAGCCTAAGAAATACAAAATCAATGTAGTACCCCCCATAGGGTTAAACGGTAATCCATTGCAAAGGGTATGGAGTTTTAAGTACCTACCTAGGCCATATTGTCACTCATGATCTGAAAGACAATATGGACATGGAACGGGAACGGAGGGCTCTCTCAGTTCGGGCCAATATGATCTCCCGTAAGTTCGCGCTGTGCACAAGGGAGGTTAAAATAACTTTATTTAAAACGTATTGTACCTCTTTGTACACGTGCAGCTAATGGCGGTTCTATACGCAGCGGGCATACGGAGCGCTCCGTGTCCAGTTCAATAACGCGTTCCGGGTGCTGGTGGGGCTGCCCCGCTTCTGTAGCGCATCAGGGATGTTCGCGGAAGCGCGAGTAGACTGCTTTTACGCGAGCATGCGTAAGCGATGCACATCCCTGGTGCGCCGGGTGCGCGCCAGTCCCAACCCCATCCTGCGTTCTATAGCGGACAGGGTTGACTGTCCGTTTATGAGACACTGTTGCGAGATGCATATTTCGCACAGTCAATTTTTTATATAATGTATAGCAGTAAGTAGGTAGTATATACTAACATTAGAAATAAGTAATTGTGCTAACTATATCATGTATGAGTCCTGTGTTACTCGAATTAAACGTTTTCTATTCTATTCTATTCTATTATCAAACTGAGTGGAGAAATTAACAGTGACGATTATTATAACTTTGTCTTTTTTATAAACTACCTTTGAAGCGTCACGAATGTTTTATTTCTATTAGTTTAATAATCATCATGGATTTGCCTTCAACAGGATGCCTATTCATAATTCTTCTATGATTAATTTGACCTATTTCAAACAGGTACGAACCAGACCACAACCAGGGTGGGGTCTGCCGCTACAACCAGAACCCTGGTTACGTGGTGTTCTCCGCCATGGGTTCCTTCTTCCTCCCCATGGCTGTGATGGTCTATGTGTATGCGAGGATATCCTGCGTGGTGGCCAGGAGACACCACCAGCTTGCCACAAGCACTAAGTGCAGCAAGGTAAATTATAGAATTACCTTCTTTGTAATCAGATTCACCATCTTAATAATCTTCATTGTAATCGATGTCGTCTTCATTATAGTTGTCATGATCAGTATCATTGGTATTATGTCTCCAGACAGTATAGCTACAACTTATCATACGCACTACAAAACTATAGATCAGCATTGCATTTTAATGATGCATGGTGGGTGGCGAGAACCGGTCATTGTGGCTCTGAGAAACTGTTATCTCTCTTGAGGATTTTTGTATCTTGTTTCGAATAAGTAGGCAGATAGTTTGTCTCGCAGAGATCGCTTCATTAGTTATAAATCATCAAATAGGAGTCAATAGGTTAGATTAGGTTTGTTTTGCAATCCTTCTCTCCTACTAATATATATATAAATGCGAAAGTTTGGATGTTTCGATGTTTGGTTCTTTAGATGTTTGGATGTTTGCTATTGCTACTCAATCACGGCTCAACCGATGTGAATGAAATTTTGCACGAAGATAGTTTTATAGCCTTGATATAGAATAGTTTTTATGCCGGGTCCACGCGGACGAAGTCGCGGGCGGAAGCTAGTAATCCTATAAAGTTTACTTTTTATGAAAAATTTGGTAAACTGAAGCATTTAGAGCTAAATTAGTTGTTAGGTCGAACAAGGAAGAAACGGTTTTGTTCGATATAGGACCTCCTGTACGTAAATCCTTTTAATTATTCTGTTTCGGAGCTTCTAGGTGGCCAAGTTTCTAACTCAACAAATTAATCCCTATTAACATTTGACGCGTGCCACAGACAACACACCCGACTTCAAAGTGTGATCCAATTATACAGAGCCTTGCTTTGAATACAAAGTACACATTATAACGCACCTAATAAGTAATAACTGTGACTGTAGAGTTACCTCTCTCTATCATGGTACGAACAGATTTGCAGTCTTTGTTCACGCAAAGCAGTTAGTAGGTACCTACTACTAATGTGAATGAAAAATGAGATAATAGTCAGGGTCGTAGCTTGTGTTCATTCGTGATCTCTGTCTTTCCCTCTGGGAAGTAAGTACCATTATACTTTAGGAATAAATAAAAAATACAGGAATA
Source organism: Epinotia ramella (assembly GCA_947578815.1). Lineage (NCBI taxonomy): Eukaryota > Metazoa > Arthropoda > Insecta > Lepidoptera > Tortricidae > Epinotia > Epinotia ramella. Next base: position 5,365,721 of record OX388221.1, read on the forward strand.
AAAGAGGGAAATTTGACACAAATTGAAATAGCCATTAGTAAGCTTAATAAAGTTTGTGTATCGGTACTAGACGACAATATCAATAAATACATTATTACACACAAAACACCCATAAGACAATTGCTCATCACACCAATATTTGCACTTAAGGTTCGTCGTAAAGTTAGGCTTCACATGCAGAATCACTACTTAATTTCGAAGCGACAAATTACTCTTCATGTTTTTTGCCCATGAATACCACAACTAAACAAAACAGAGGGGTAATCACGTAACGTTTCGAACGCGCTTTAGGACAATTTAACTGTAATTTTTCCTTATAAAAATGTACATTTGGATCTACTCAACGTACGTACAATGCGTTACGTGATTTACCAACTTTTCTAATATTACAAATGCGAGAAAGAACTCTGTCGTTCTAATGAGGTGTGTAAAATGTATATCTGTGTATCTGTCTGTGGCATCATAGCTCCCAAACGGTTAAACCGATTTAAGTGCGGATTTTTTCCATCCAAAGTCTTGTTCTCGTGTCGGGGGACTTTTTTCTATGCCCTTCAATCAATTAGGAAACATAACATAAGCGAGACGACAGTCGGTGCCGAACTTTTCGACTTGATTTATTAACCTACTATTTTTTTGTATTATAACAAGATGATAACTAACATTAACTAAATTAATTTAAAACTTACTTAGATAACTGTCACATTCTTAATAATTAGACCTATGTAATGTGGCAACGATATGATATGAGATTACTTGATATAACATTCGGATGTTAGATCCAAAATGTTCTAATTACAGTCCCGTCTACATGAGCTGTCATATGCGGCAGTTCCACAAACTTATCTTTGCTATTGCAAATGTCGCTCGAGCTGTATTAGTGCGTGTTTCTGTTAGTTCTATTTTTGTCCAGCCGCAAAGCTAAATTTGTTAATGTTACTCTGACACAACGCCAAAATTGCCTACTTAATGTGGTTTGATAATACTCTTGGCGGTTTCGGTGTGGGTGGTCATATATGTAGTGCGAGTGTCATCGTGGCAAAATTAGGTTTGGGAAAAATATTTATGTAGAGCAGCCAAACTGGGGCGGCCTTAATAGCACCACTACTCGCCCAGACCCCGTATCTTGGTCGGCCTTATCACGCGATAAGTGACAAGATAGAGCGTCCGTCACTGGCTGACACCGTTCGATGGAACGAGACGGACGCTCTATCTTGTCACTTATCACGCGATAAGTGACAATAGAGCGTCCGTCACTGGCTGACACCGTTCGATGGAATGAGACGGACGCTCTATCTTGTCACTTATTGCGTGATAAGTGACAATAGAGCGTCCGTCACTGGTTGACACCGTTCGATGGAATGAGACGGACGCTCTATCTTGTCACTTATCGCGTGATAAGGCCGACCATGATACGGGATCTGTACGTGGTTATGTGTTCCTGGCAGTGAATAAGGTGTGAAAGAGATAGAAGAAGAATGAGGCGCCCGCATTTGTCTCTGGCTGTTAAGTTAATTCGATGACATTCCATTTGATAAAATTATGAAAAACTCTGCTTTTCTTAAAAGTAAATATAAAATATACATTTCTGATTAGCTGTTGAAGTTTTCTATCAAATCGTTAATATAATATTATTGAGAATTTATGAATAAAAAAAATGATAACCGAATATTCCATGAACCAATGCATTTGTATTTATCAACGAATTAATTGGCTCATTGCAGTCTTCAAAATTTAATAACACTCTATAGTGTAAGCAAATACAAGGTGGTCAGTGTCAGATTTCCGATTTCAAAAATGTATTAAAAAAAACGAAAGAATATTAAGCAAAGCTATTTATTCCCATAAAAAGATCTTGAATGCGTATTTTATTTTTTGAAAATCACATTTTCTAAATGATGATCTCCGTTGTCTCCCCTCCAACCTACTCCGCACAAATACGCCGTATATTGAAGTGAACACAAAACTTACGCCTTGCGATAATGGACGAAAAACCGTTGGTTAGGTACGCCTCTATTGCATATGCACGCTGCGATCCATTTTGACTTATCAATCCGCAACTCTCGCAATACTAAAAAACCAATCGGCCTCTCCCTCGGATTCACGTTCCAAAATTATTTGAATTTGAAATCGGAATTCTGCCACTGACCACTTTGTACAAAAGAAAGATAAGTGTACCTTTTATACTGGCTTATATCTTATATTATTCTGCAATTGTTTGTTTTAGTGCAATAAGTGTATTATTATTATTTACCTTGCACCACTACTTTCCGTTAAGACAAACTCAAAAATTGGCCGTTATTAACTTCGAAGCATCGTTTTAAGTCGTTCGGAGTTCGTGAAGTCTTTTGCTGGCGAAGTGGGCCGGGCATAATCAAAGTTAGAATACTTCGCGTCGTTACTCAAAAATTAGGCGGGATTTAATAATGATCCGACAGCTGGGCCAAAGGGCGGTGTTTTTTTTAAGATTAATACGGAGAAAAACAACACAGCGAGGCAAACTCTATTCGTAAACTGTGACGTGGAAGGCAAGAGGAGGAGGGATTTACTGCACTGTTTTTTGTGCCATAAGCTCTTGCCTAGCTCCTATATATAATTATGATGATGGTTTTGGGTAAACATTTTTAAATTTGGTAAAACTTTTAGGCTCGCGTCATTACAAAGGCAATGAAAGAAATGGGGGTACTTATGCTCCGTCTTTATTTATTTATTTATTTAAACTTTATTGCACAAATATAAAAATAGAAGTACAATTGGCGGACTTAATGCCTTAAGGCATTCTCTACCAGTCAACCATTGGGCTAAACAGAAACTTTAGTGGTGCAGGATCCTAAGTACAGAGACTCGAATGGAAACACAAATCAATTAATTTAATTAATATACATACATATATAATGCATACAATATAAACTTACTTATACTTACATAAATACATACAATTAAATGTACCCGAACAAAGATATCATGAGGATCATCAATGTTTAATGGTTAATAAGAGATGCTTACGCAACTTGCATTTAAAGGTGAACTTGCTCTGAGCTTGCCTGACGGTAAGAGGGAGATCATTCCACAGACGAATAGCCTGAACAGCGAAGGAATTTGAGAGGAAACCAGTACGGTGAAATAGGACAGAGAGTTTAAGACTCCTGGATGTACGTAGCTCGCAACCGGGACGGGGTGTAACAAATTGAAATTTAGATTTAAGATATTCCGGTGCAGCTGGGTCAAATAAGATGGTATAAAGTGTGCACAGAATCCTGAAAGATCTGCGCTCGCGAATGGGAAGCCAGTTCAGTTGACGGCGGAAGGCGGAGATATGGTCATATTTACGGAGGCCGAAAACAAAACGAATGCAGTTATTTAGAAGCCGGTCTAGTCTACTTAAGAGCTCCTGGGTGATGTTGGAGTAACACACATCAGCATAATCGATAACAGGTAATACTAACGCTTGAATTAGCAGAGTTTTCGTGCTGACTGGAAGGATGTGCTTAAACCTATAAAACGATCTTTATAGTCCTTTAAGACTTTATATAGGTCGTAAATGGAATTAGAATGAGTACTAAACCAGATATAGGTCTTAGTACTCTTAGTGGTACTTACAGACCTTAGAGAAGATTTATAGGTTTTTTAGTAAAAATAACATTTACCTATTTACATTGTATCATATTTGATAAGCTCTTAGGACAAAGAGAAAATGCTATTAGGTAGGTACGTAATTTCACAGGCTGTAATATGCTGATTTTGCACATTAGTTTTCCGCTCAGGCGACAGTTGTGTCCCGGACCTTTATTTACGATATTATTAATAAAATTAAAGCTAGGTCGGTGGTAGCACCCTAATAAGAAAACAAAATATCAAGAGGAATTAAGGAGCGACCACACCACTGCTCAAAATACGTTAACGCACCGTAAACGCAGCAAAATGTGTGAAGAATTCGTGACGCATACGACACGTCAACGCGTATACGCAGCGTTGCGCACCGGTGTGGTCGCTCCTTTAAACAGAAAAAAATGCCATATGGTAAATGCAGAGGCTTTATGTTCCATGTTTTGTTATGAAAACATAATGATCTGCATCTTTTATTTTCGTCTGATTATGAACCAACAAAAATCAACTCCGTTAGCTACAAGCTCCTTGTTTCATCATCATAATCATCATCAGCCGAAAGACGTCCACTGCTGGAAATAGGCCTCGCCCAAAGAGTGCCACAATGACCAGTCCTGCGCCACCCGCATCCAGCGGACTCCCGCGACCTTTACCAGGTCCTTGTTTCCTTGTTTTTATACAATAAAATAAAACGACACATCAAAACTGTGTCAAATTAATACGCTGAACTCGTTCTTCACAAATATGTTTGCTGTTTGTCAGGCTTTCCAAATATTCTGCGTAATATACACCGCGTTCCTTCATAGTTTCATCTTAGTAATTATTACTGCATCTACAATATCGGCCGTTAGTACGAAAATGTGTGTATCCGAATTTAACTTTTATGCAGTTAAGATCTTTTAGAACGAAGTCACTATGTGGAAACCTATATGTGTACAGAGCTTTAACCACAAACTTCGAAATTCGAAGTTCGAGTATTTCCATCTCTATCGCACTTACAATACTTGAATGACAGGGTTGTGTATACGAACTTTGAGTTTCAGTTTTCGTGGTAGCGCCGCAGGCTCGGTAAATCCGCTTAAAACCACGTTTGTTTGTTTGTTTCAGAAAGGCAAACTCTCCTGCATCCGGACCGAATCCGACTCCGGATCCGACAAGCTGTCCCTCCGTCAGAGCGCGTCCAAACAAACATCCAAGTCCACCCAACAAAGCGACTGCTCATCGCAGACTGACAAGTGCCCCTGCTGTTTCCACGCAGAGAAAAAACGAGCCAAAAACCGAAAAGAGAAAGAGTCAAAGTTCTATAACGAAGTCACTTTCAAAGCCAACTTCAAGTATAAAAACACGACGCGTCACAGGACGCATTCTGTTAAAGAACACTCTGAAAATAATCGTGTGTCCTCTTTAAGACGGGAGACGAAAACGGCTCAAACTTTAAGTCTTGTGGTTGGGGGGTTCGTAGCGTGCTGGCTTCCCTTCTTCCTATATTACTTACTTACCCCTTTCATCCCTTCCAATTATGTAAATCCAGTGCTAATGTACATTTTGACGTGGCTCGGCTGGTTTAATTCGGCCATCAACCCTTTCATCTATGCGTTTTATTCTCCTGATTTTAGGTTAGCGTTTTGGCGGCTGACTATTAGGAAATGCACAAGGAATAAGCGCTGATTTGCTCATTAACTAACTGTGGCAAAGCCAGATTGAGATGTTACGTTATAGTGAAAGGTATGAAAATGAATATACTTATAGATAAAATTGCGTTGTAAGATAACAGCATTTAAATGTATAAAAGACTTATCTTTTTTTGCAAGTACAACGATATCTATGTTAGGTATTTATCCATAGGTACAGATGCTGTGGAATGAAAACGGTTTGTCACTTTACCAAGACGGCATTGAAGTATATATTGAAGTATACTTAAGATTTGTTCCAGTTAAAATTACGAAAAGAACTTTAACCCAACCATTACCGACATAAATTTTTTCATTGTTATTTTCAAGTAGGGTTGTAAGACTTGTTAAGTAAATCAATTACGTATAAACAAATAGAAAAAATAGTAGTAACTGCAGAAGGGTGATCACATAACGTTTCGAACGCACGTTAGGAACACTCAACTATCATTTTTTTCCATACAAAATGTGACATTTAGATCGCCCTAGACTAGATCTGCCTGACGCGCGTAAAATGATCGAGCGTACACGTGCTAGATAAATATTATGGGACAATCTTACACAAATCGACCTAGTCCCATAGTAAGCTGAGTAAGGCTTGTGTTATGGCTACTAGACGACGATGTATATAATGGATATAAATACTTATATACATAGAAAACTTCCATGACTCAGAAACAAGTATCCATGCTCATCACACAAATATTTGCCCTTACCGGGATTCAAACCCAGGACCTTCAGCTTCGTAGGCAGCGCCACTACCCACTAGGCTAACCGGTCGTCATATTTCCTTCCATAATATAATAACAATAAACGAAGTTGTAAAAGTAAAGTGCATGTTCGTCATTTTAAGTGGAACAGACTTATACTTCGTTTATCTACTTTATAATAACTTGCCAACCATTGAGATTTCAAATAATGAAGTTTGAAATGTAAAACCTTTCGAGTCAAAGTTAAAACTCCAAGATAAATAGGTACCTACTTATTCTTTTTCGTGCCGGATAGTAAATTATCCTGATGACAGATTCCATTTAAAATTTCCCAAGCCTGGACACACCCAACCGCGTTTTGTACCCGAGATTCAGTGCGAGAGTCGTTGAAACAAATATTTATGCCATCTTGGAATATAAGTTATTTGCAATAAGTATTAGAATTGACTGTTCAACGAAATGGAATTGGGTCTTGTTCGCGACCAAAGGAACTGGCTTCAGATATTTGAGATCGCCGTTTAATGTTTTATTATAAGTAAATTATTTCAAAATGGCTATGTTTATGTAGTATTTACCTTCCTACCAAGACTAAAATTTAGGAAAATGTAACGTGGAGTTAATTTAAAACTATATATAAGTTCTCGTCAGGATCGGACATTCGGTGGCAATATAAACATAGTGTTATGGAATCGCGACGTACTTTTCTTGGTAATAATCACACCAAAACTGTGTAATATGTAGCGCCAATTTATTCTGTAAATCCTCTGAATTCATAATGCCTCGGGATATCCGCGTTTACAAATAGTTTGGTATGGCGAATCATTTTTCTGGAACGAATTCACTTCTTTTTGTACTAGGCACAAACAGAAGACTAAGCCTTTGTCTTTCATTGTTAAGTGTAACCGGTAATTGTTCACGTTGTACTAAGTATGCTTCACCTACTAGTAAAAAGTTGTTAAGAGTCCGCAGTAAGCTCGATTCTTCATACAAACGTAGAATTACGCTCTCATTTTAAAACGACTAGCTAGTTTGCTCTGAAACTTTGTTCTCAGAATAAGTTAAGGTATATCCAGGTATGTACTTAGTTTATGTAGCTTCAGATACCATAGTAAAAAAAATACAGCGAATTTTAATTTTTCATACAAAACTGGTTTACGCTGTATTTCGTTTGTTTTATAAACTGGAGCCATATAAACTAATTACAGACCTAGATAGATATACCTTATGTTATTATAGTATATACAAAGTTTCGTTACAATTACAATCCACCAGTAGTTTTAAAATTAGAACGAAACTCCGTTTGTGTGGGAAGGTGAAATTCGGCCGAGCTTACTGCAGACTCTTAATGCCGATATACTTACCCTTCGTTTTAATTTGCAACCTGTTCATTTTGAACCTTGCTACTTTATCAATAGAGTCACTATTCAAGTTATTTCTTAGACATGGCCTTTTCAATTCGAAGCGTTTGTGGCAATGAGCTTTATTGAACCGATGAGTCTAACTGAAGGTAAGATTCGTTCTAGAAAAATAATTATCACTATACCTATGTTATTTTGTTAATTGCAATAAAAACGTAGTTTATAAGGTCCATCAAAATGTATGCATGAACATGTTTGATATTGTGTCTAATAAATAATGGTGTACATAAGAAAATACGAAATTTTATTGATAAGACAACTACATAATTATAAGTAAATAGGATAATGAAATGTACTATGCGTATACTAATCAACGTGGTCAATTAGGACTACGAATTTTGTGATAAAAATTAATTAAAGTAACTTGTAACTTAACTAAGACTTTTTATTCCATTGATTCATGATGAACTATCGTCCAGTCAATGAACTGACAACGTATATGGAAAAAAATACAATTTTGGAAATAATTTATAATAGCTTATTTTTTATATGTAACGGATATATTATCAATTAAATTGCAAACCCAGCGACAAAATCCGACAAAATTTCAGACATGAAAACAGTGATTAATTAACTAGCTTCTGAAAAGTTAGAAAAAATGTTAATAAATATTTTTGTCTTTCTTTTGGTTCATTTACATTTGCTCTATAATATTCAAGATAAATCGTACAAAAAAAACAACGCTTGCTTCATTTAAATCTACATAATTACTTCCGGGTGAAAAGTTTGTCGGATTCTTGAATAAATCATCTTAGAATAAAATTATAAATGAAATCAACAAAAAAAACGCTATTATAAATTAATGTATTTCAAACCCGTATTTTGCCTGGAGTACTAGAAAATCACAAGTACAGTCAGCCGCGGAAGTAGCTACGAGGGCCTAGTGCTCAAAATCTACACATGGACTCTAATGTCAAAAGAAAAAGTATGTGAAGACTGTTTTCAGCGTGTTATTCTGCTTAGCTGTCTGATGCTTACTGTACGGTTGGTTTTTAGGGTAAAAACGGGACATTATTACTAAGACTCCGCTGTCCGTCCGTCTGTCCGTCTGTTACCAGGCTGTATCTCATGAACCGTGATAGTTGAAACTTTCACAGATGATGTATTTCTGTTGCCGCTATAACAACAAATACAAAAAAAAAAACTCAATATATAAGTGGGCTCCCATACAACAAACGTGATTTTTTCCCCGTTTTATAGATAATGGTACGGAATAATGGGCGTGCGCGAGTCCGAGTCGCACTTGGCCGGTTTTTTTAATTTCTAGCAACAAAAATCTTTCACTTTTTGTACGTACGTTAAGATCTAAATTAAAGTTTTTGCATTCAGTGCTAATGAAAGCCTCAAGTCAAATCGCATAATAATTTTATTCAGTCAAATACCTGCGAACTGGAACATTCTCGTTTTACCGCCCTAGGTGAGGGAATAGTTGTTTACGTAAAACTAGTGCCTACGCCAAGTCTCGGGATTAAGGTGCCAAAGCGAACCTCGAACTCGTGTAAGTAGAACACTATCGGGAAAAACGCTAAAAGGATGATAATAATATTAAACGAGCAATCTTTGTATATTATTAAATATACTGCTCAAAACAAAATAAGGGCCACTTACATTTTTCTATTTTATTGTTAATAGGGGTGGTAGACTCAAAATGTATTATTAATTCACATGGAAGATAGCAATAAAATATGCCTTACGACGAAAATCCCATTCAAATATCTAAGATAATTACGAAGCTACAACAGTTTTGATGTTGCTTGTTAGAGAGATAAAACGTTAGCAGATCGTGACGTCACGATCCTCGAGCGTCATAGTAAATGACAATCGTTTCATATGGAGTTGCGTTTTGCGGAAAAGGGACTGAACCCCTTCTTAAAACTTTAGACACATAACTTTGTGATTATTTAACCCATTCAGGGCCCATGACGACACATATGCGTCAGACCGTCGTAGTTGCTTTCCGCTACATACGAGGAAAACCACGGGATTGGCTACGAGCGTAGCGCGTAGCGATTCTGGGCAATGAATGTGAGAGAATGAGCGTTGCTTTTTTGTCCATTTGCCTACATTCTTAATCCTGCTTCAAGGAAATACGTCATTATTGATTATTTTATTTAGGGTCTACACCCCTATTGTTGGACATAAACTAATTGAGAAGTAGCTAATTATCAATTAGTCCCGCTTTCTACAGAGTCCAAAGGTGGTTCGACGACACAAAACATTTTTTGACATTCGCAGGCTAACGGCGGCGTGACATTTTAAGAAACTTATACTTACTTACATAACGTTTGCGCGTAATACCTCCTTTCCTAGTTCCTAGAATACACTTGTATAAACTAAAATAACACGTGATACTTTGGGAAAATTATTATTCTCCAATTATTCTAGTTTAACAAGTTTATTCTAGGAAATGGGGAATTTCGCGCAAATGGAAAGCCAATTTATGAAAGATTGTTACATAAGTTTCTTAAAATATCGCGACGTTAGCCTGCAAATGTCAAAAGACGTCGTCTGGAAAAATATATAATTACTGTTTAATATAATTTTCACGTAACGATCAGCAAACTTGTGGCCCCTTTTTTCTTTTGAGTAGTATATATGCAATACTTACTTAAGGGGCCGGGCACCCATACGCCAATGACCTTCGATCTGAATCCCTTAGTTTTCTAATATTTTCTGTAGCTTATTATATTAACAACAACGGCTTTAAGCAATATAGTATCCCATATTTACTTCAACGTTCATTGTTTTCGAGATATTTGGCATCAAAGTTGAACAATTTTAGGCCAAAGAACTGGTTTTCTGGCCATAACTTTTGTGTGAACTGGTTTAAAATGAAAACCCTGGACCAGTTTTTAGAGACGTCAAAGACAAACCTAAATATGTAGAATTCGTATATGTTAGATCTTTCACGTCAATAGAGATACGAAATAAGTGCTTTTTAGACAATGTTTAAAAAAATCATACAAAATTAAGTATTAATTTGTTTCAAAATCCAATGGACGAAGATGGAGATAAAAGATTTAAGAACCGATAATCGTTTGATTTATAATTCCATTTGTAGTGCAAAAGTAGGAGATACGATTAAAAACTTGTCAAAAATCGATGAAAACCTCGGGTAGCCCCTTAAAATAAAGTCGTGTTAGTTTTTATCACGCAAGAACGTCTAGACCGATTTTTATGATGTTTGATTAGTTGGATTTGTCTTTACTCCGAATAGCAGAATAATTAAGAAGAATTAATACAACCTTGAAGTTTTATTTTTTCTCTCATAAATTTTGTATGGCGGGACTAAGATCGCGGGGTCAGCTAGTACCTATATATATTCGGAATCATGTTCTCGAAAACGGCTCTAACGATTTCAATGGACTTTGGAATATGGGTCTCATGTCTGGGGAAAAAAAACTCTCCCTACTTTTTTCTGTATTTTCACCCGAGCAGAGCTCAGTCGCCCAGGTACTTATAATAATTTGCGCACTCTTACATCATCTTATCCACCTGTCTAGCTGTTTTCTCCAAAAATAAAATAGCGTTCAATTCTAAAAGTTACGGAATAACGAGCCCAAGTAATTTCCGGGAAAACGGAAAGTTGGTTCTGTTACAAACAGGAACGCGCTAGAATTACGTGCCTCCTTACTTTACGAGTTAACAGTAATTGTCGGATTCCTATCTTTGTCTTATTTAACTTTCGGACTTTGATTGGTACGCGTGTCAAAATCTGTCCTACTAATATAATAGCTATGCGAATGTTTAGATGTTTGGATTATTGTTACGCAAAAACGATGAATTTTGGTATACTAGTACTAATAATAAATATACTAGTTGTACGGTTATTAGCCGTACCAGAAGCCTGAAATTTTTCGGTAAAAGAGGGAAACAAACTGTATCAGCTGATGGTTACCGGCAAGGTGGATGGCAAACGACCAAAAGGGAGGAGTCCAACTAGATGGGCTGAGCAAATACGCTCGACGCTGGATACCAACTTGCATGAAGCTCCACGCTGCTAAGGACCGGGACAGATGGAGAGACATAGTGTGGAAAACACTATCTACACTTAGGGGAGTAAGCAATGAAGAACACGACGCAAGGAGGAAGATATGGCCGTACCTATTCATAAACGTCCAGCAAACCTATTTTAACTAAAATGCCGGTAAAATTAATTTGTCTTTATCCGTCACTTTGACATTTCTGTTCGTAAGAAAGGGACATAAAACATTTTTGTGTGTTATATACCGTTCGCCGATAAACGTAATGTTTTGCCAAACATTTCGTTTATCGGCGAATGGTACACCTTCATTTTTACGCGCGCTAATTCGCTCTAACTGACATTTTTAGCATGGAAAGTGATATACAAATCCCACGTGCATAGGCACGGCAGAGAACGTTACATAGTCAACCCCTAGATTATCTTATCTAATGATCGACCACAACTGTATATTTGTTCGTATGTAACTTATTTGAATAGGGGTTCCAGGCTTGAACTGTCTTCGTGCTAAATTTCATCCAGATCAGTTGGTCCGTTTGAGCGTGATTGAGTAACAAAAATCTAAACATCCAAACGTCCAAACATCTAAACATCCAAACTTACGCATTTATAATATTATGTAGTAGGATGGGTAGCGCATCATTACTGACTATTTCTCAAAATAATTTGAGACGTTGGTGGTGTTAAGAAGCCTAGTCTTTGCCACACGCCTCCCTGAGGAGCTGTAAGAAGGAACTGATTGAAAGATTTAAATCAAATCAAAACAAGTATTCATGACAAACACAACACAGATAATAAAAGTAATAAAATAAAAGGCACATTTGCTTTGCCACGAAATGGACCCAGCTCAGCATGTTGCTAGCTTTGCAGCCAGCGCTGGTCTTCCGCTGGGTTCATTCGGTGAGAGCACGGAGAGTAACAAACAAAAAATTAAATTTTAATTTTATATATCTATGCGTATTAAGAGGCCCTCTAAACGATTATTAAAAAACATCCTTGGCCGCTGCAAAAAATAAAAATGACATTTTTTCTCATACAAGGCGCCCAATGCCCTTTATAAATTTCCCTAGCAGTGCTTATTACATAATCAATTTATGGCTTTTTTTATATGTAGTGCTCTGCGTCCGCGCGCGGTTAAAAGGGCGTTCTAAAATTCGTCAGGAATAAGCGACAATTACGGATTTTAGACGTTGTAGTTCTAAGAACAGAAAGGTTTTTCTAGATTCTGATTACTTATTTGCATTGGTCAACTCCTTATATTGTTCCTGGCCTGTGTGGCTTGAAATTTAAAAATAACTGAATATATACCTGATTACCGAAAGTAGTTTCCGGAAGGGAGCGCAGAGGCATAAGTTTGAGCCCTTAAGGCGGTGCATTGGAAATTATCGCGTGCTTTGAAACAATAAGGTCTGATTTTCAGATATATGATTCGTGACTATATGATTGTTCATATGATTTTATGGATACATGATTGCTTAAAATTTCCTCGATAAAAAAATCCAAAGTTGGGTCTGCATTTTCCTTTTTTTAGTCAGCCTACTCAAACGATACATTATTTTACGACACAATCCAGTAAATACTACTTATAGTATTTTATCTCGTCTAAAATCTCACTTTATGATATTTTAATAAACCTTCACTAAGTTAGGTATTTATCGAAATTTGTCCAAAACAGCGATTCCCGAAGAGTGTTACATCTCTTTTTCTCGTGGGCGGAAGGCATCAGCGTGTCTCTGTCTAGGGGGCGTGTACGACTCAAATCAAGGCATCCCTTTAAACCCCTATACTGCAAATTTTATCAGAACATGATTACTCCATGATGTTACATGAGAACCTAACTGTTTTTTTTTCTTTTCAATATCCTAATTAATATTAGTCACTATTGTGCCTAGCGGCCTCGAATTAGCCCTATTTTTCACGTATATATAAGGTGCTAACAAATTAAGTACCAATATTTTAAGAGGTGTTACATTACATCAAAACAATTGACTTTAAATAGAAATTAAGAAAACTTTTCATATGATATTTTTGTTTTAATTTCCGGTACAAAATAAATAAATTAAAATTTCGACCAAACATAATCAGCCTGTGCATTCAACTGACGAGATGTTAAAACACTATCTGTCAAGTGAACATCGTCGTTTGTGACAAACGTCAATTTGATTGTTGACTATCTCATTAACAGGGTGTTTTTACGCAGTAACGTTGTATCCCTAATTATCTCCAAAAAGTGATACACACTTTTAAATGTTTCATACTTAACTCTACTCCTAGAAACTAGTACTATCAGCTCTAAAAGTATTGGTACCTAATTTGTTAGCACCTTATATATGTAGGTAAGTTGTTCTCAATTACACCATATTTTTTAACAAAATCGTACTGAAAACACTAGGATTTTCTCAATATTTTGGAATGATTAGTATATTGAATCTTAAATAACATTAAAGTTCATACTTGTTTTTTAATAATAAATCAAAGTTAGTATAAATTTACCGCCCCGCGCGATCGATCACTTCTCACTACCGGCAAAGAGAATATAACCACTACGTTTAGGAGACGGAACTTTACAGTAAGAGCGTTTTGTCGTCGTTTACAAAATCGTAACAACATACATAAGTCACGTAAATGTATTTGTCAATAAATAAGAAAAAAATAATGTTGCTATACTCATAAGGGCATACTTTAAAATTCTTATTACCATTTATATTTTTAGACACTGATGTTTGCAGCACTGCAGGCCTAACTGAAATACATTGAGAGAATTAAATAAAATAGTTCATGAATCATCTTTTTGTTCAGCGGATTCAACCATCAATCATCATTTGACGAGCAATTTGGCCTAGTGGATAGTGACCCTGCTAAGCTATCCAACGATAGGTCACTCCATGAGGTTAACAAGAAATAAATTACTTCCACACTTTACGGGTAGGGAGGTACCCTACAAAACATTCTTTTTTATATGTTATTGTCCCATTTTGTCGGCGTGATTGATTTATCTACTATGTCAAATTACAGCTTTTAGTAATAAGGGTCAATGAGCTAAGCCGCAGACGGACTGACGAACAGATGAACAGACAGACATGGCGAAACTATTAGGGCTTCCTTGTTGACTACAGAACCCTTAAATCGTCCACTAAGAAAAAACTAACAGTAAATGAGTACCTGTAGCTAGGTTATGTTTTTGACTTACCGGAAATCATCTTTGGGAAAACTGGCAAAGATTCCTCCCCTGAGGTTTTCTCGGACGGACACAACACAGGCATCACAGAGCGGTTGGTTTATACAGACCATTGTGAGTCACTATTATAGTCATAGTCATAGTCATAGTCATTTATTTTATAAAGCCAATTTACATGTCAAAAAAATATCATTTAGAATTTCAGTTATACATAAAGTAATTAGTCGCATCATAATAATTATAACAAATATTAATAATAGTAAAAGCAAACCAATCCAAGTGTTACATTAACTTAAGTCATAAATAATTCATTTATATTCATTCTTTGTACATTATGTACTCATCGAAATTGTAGAAGTAAGCCAGTTTTTTAAACGGCGCTTAAAGCTCTGCAAATTTGGGGCTTCGGTTATAATACAATACAAACACTAAAAACACTTTTACGAGTCCCTATCTCAAAACCTAACATAAACAAGCGCGCGCGCGCGAGCAAAGTAGTTCCAGGAAATCCAGAAATAATAATTAAATTTTCACCAAAACGTAGAAAAACACGATTACAATTTAGACGTTAGAAAAAGTAATAAAACAATATTGTCAATTTGACATCGTATGAGTGTTGCCATCCAATATATTTGTCTTGTAGGTTGGCAAAACGAGCCAACTAAATGACTAACCCCATACATTTGTTCTCAGTATTGGAGTTTCCGAGGACTGAGTACCGGCTTAGCAGCCCTCCGAGGCAGACCTGTACTGTGTGTAGTTGTGGCTATTCACGAAGGCTAACCGGCAACTCGTCAGAATTCAAATATTATTTTGATCTCCGACTAGGCATAGTTGTTACCAACCTCGGGGTCAAACCATACTAGTGATACATTTGTGAGGCTAATCGAGACTAGTTACGAATTGTATAGCTGCTGCCATGAAATAGTCAATTATTTTACCTTGTTGATTTAATTTATTTATTATTATTCGTTCGGAGATTTCTCGGAACCGGGACGAGTGGAAATGGAGAGGGGAGGCCTTTGTCCAGCAGTGGGACACACTATAGGCTAGGAAAAAAATAAAATTAGTAACATCAGTCCACTTTGTGGGGGTCCGCTGCGCCATCCGGTATGTGGTCGCCGCTCGAGAACCTTCCCGCCCCAACGGCCATCATGATTTTGATTTGTCTGTACCTACAATCGACCGATATAATATGCAGGGTTGTTGAAAATAACAATATGAATTATAAACTTTTTAACCGATGTTTCACTTGACATATGTCGCAGGGAAATGACCAAAACAGAGATTTGAACAAATCTCTAAGGGGTATGATCAAATCACGCAGGATGTTAAAATAGCGAATCCATTTTATCATTTTTCTAGAAAAAATCAGTCACTTGATAAAATCTCTGAATCTGTTTAGTGAAATGACGAAATCGGCCGAAAAAGGCAACTCGTTTTTTCATTTCACTAGATTTGTTTAGTGATTTGATGAAATCCCTGAAACGCGTCAGTGAATTGACGAAACTAACTCGCAGAGTCAACTCGTTTTATCATTTCACTAGAAAAGTTTAGTGAAATGATAAAGTCTCTACTGTAACATGTGTGTAGGTGATTTGATCAAATCTCTGAACTGGTTCAGTGTTACCCTACAATTAAGTTTGATCAAATCTCTCACATGAATGTTTCAGGGATTTTATCAAATCTCTGAACAATTCTGGTGAAATGAAAAAAAAACGAGTTGCCTTTTTGGCTGATTTCGTCATTTCACTAAATAGATTCAGGGATTTGATCTAATAACTGATTTTTTCTAGCAAATGATAAAATGGAATGGCCATTTTCACATCTTGCGTGATTTGGTCATATCTCTTAGAGATTTGTTGAAATCTCTGACATGATTTTGAAATGGTAAAATAAAATGTCGAAAGTAAGTAATAAAATTGTTAGTTAAATCAGCTATTTTAATCGAGTACAAGAATAGGGGGTTGTAAATATATAAAATAATTGTAATAATTTTAAGGTGGTTCGCTTTCCTTACAAAACGTTATTTGACATTCGCAGGGTACCGGCGTGATATTTTAAGAAACTTATGTAACAAACTTTCATAAATTGCGTCTAAGCTGGCCGGTGCCTAACACGCATGGGCGAGACCGGGGAGCGGTAAGGTGCAGGAGGGAGGTAACACGACCGCACGAGCGACTTAATCTGCACTAGAGTTGAGATTTTTATCATTTCACTAAACGTCTATCAATCAATCTAGTGAAATGATAAAACGAGTTGACTCTGCGAGTTAGTTTCGTCAACTCACTGACGCGTTTCAGGGATTTCATCAAATCACTAAACGAATCTAGTGAAATGAAAAAACGAGTTGCCTTTTTTGGGCGATTTCGTCATTTCACTAAACAGATTCAAAGATTTGATGAAATGACTGACTTTTTCTAGGCAAATGATAAAATGGATTCGCCATTTTAACATCCTGCGTGATTTGATCATATCTCTCAGAGATTTGTTCAAATCTCTGCTTTGGCCATTTCCCTGCGACATATATTTTGTTTAATGTACGTTCACCGATTTCTCCGCCAATTGAGGCCCAATAAAAAAAAAAACGAAAATGTATACTCCTGATATGGTCCCATTGTCACCAAGTCAGGATCTGATGATGGCATCCCAGGGAAATCGAGGGCAACCCTCAAATCTTACCGGCACCTATTACAGTCATGTATTTTCTAAAGCTATTAAGATATTTGCATCTGGTTAGTTATCAGTTCATGTTGGTGGGCTGATGATGGAAGGTACAACTTCTGAACGGTAAGGAGTTGGAGGATATTTTTTAAAATTTTATAGGTACGTATAGACCTTCGGACACTTTACGCTCTAAGTTGTAGACGATTATGTATACCTAGGACAGACTATCCAGTTAGGTAGGTCTAACTTCGAGAAAGAGGTCAATCGTCGAATCGGACTCGGCTGGGCAGCGTTCGGGAAGCTACGGCACATCTTTTCGTCCAATATTCCGCAGTGTCTCAAGACGAGAGTCTTTGACCAGTGTGTGTTGCCAGTGATGACATATGGCACTGAAACGTGGTCGCTTACTATGGGCCTCATAAGAAGGCTCAAAGTCACTCAAAGGGAGAAATGAGGCTATCCGCAGCAGAACCAAGGTAACCGATATAGCCTTCCGAATCGCTAAACTTAAGTAGCAGTCGGCTGGGCACATAGCACGTAGAACCGATGGCCGTTGGGGCGGAAAGGTTCTCGAGTGGCGACCACGTACCGGAAGGCGCGGCGTGGGTAGGCCCCCCACAAGGTGGACTGATGACCTGGTAAAGGTTGCTGGAGTCCGCTGGATGCGGGTGGCGCAGGACCGGTCACTTTGGCACTCTTTGGTGGAGGCCTATATCCAGCAGTCTTTCGGGTGATATTATGTATAAACCTTTAATCGTATTCTTTCATGTTATTCAGGTGAGCACAAGTCAGGATCTGATGATGGGATCCCAGGGAAATTACGGGCAACCCTCAAATTTTATAGGCACGCGTGTAGTGACTTCGGTATTTTCTATTATGACTCGTGTATTTATCCTCGGAAATAGCAATTTTAGTAACGTGGAACTGGTGATGAAAACAAGATATCATTGTTACGAATTAATAAAAGCTTTTGTTCTAAAATAATAAAGCCGTTTTTGTCCATTCCTCGATTTAAAACCACTTGCAAACACTACACTTGCATTCATTAAATTACATTCATTATCTTTGCATTAGGTCATATTTACATTTATTTTTTGTTCTTTTTTCTTTTTGTATAAAATATTGCATGAACAGCTAAACATGTCTAAAGCATGTATCAAGTAAATATTATTTCTCAATTAGTAATCCTTAATCTTAATGTGTATTCGTACTAAAAGCTATTGGTGGATGTTGTGGTTTCCTTTAATAAGATAAGCATCCAGTTAGAATAGACATAGAACCTAGATATTGTAAGATGTGTTGTCTGTTGGTAATCCTAAATAAATAAATAAATACATTACATAATTATAACGAGTCGTCTGAAAAATTGTTTAAGAATTTTTTGAGTCGTTATCTGCTTCAGAATTTCTGACACATTATAAAGTACCTACACTACCTACTTTACTACTTGAGATCATATTCCGAATCGAACCTTTAACTAAAAAAAAAGTTAAACCTGTTTATCTGATTTCAAGCTACCACTCTAAATATCGGAAAAATATTAAACGTTACCTAAAGTTGAGTAAGTATTTAATAATAACATTTTTGAATTGAACTATTGCATGAACATAATATATCCATAAATTCTTGACCTCAAGAAATTGTCACGAAATCTCGTGCCAACCACAAAAAGTGACATTATTAGGCTTTTGAATAACGTCAGGCATTATTAAATTGTATTCTAGATAAAAATCTGTGTTGGTATAATTTAAAATTCTTGTTGTTCAACTTTCAGTCCCTTTGGTAAGAAACGGACACGGGAATTTCTATGAAGGGCATTTTTTTCTTCAATAAATTAAAAGGTACTTAAGTACTTATTTGCGATACTAATCCGATATTATGTCCGCTAAATTTACGTATTCTTATTACTAACAACTTTAACGCATTTTATATTTTAAAAAAGACCGGGTTGCACTCCGGGAGTACCGGCACAAGTGAAAACATGAATATTAACGTTGTGCATTTTTGATATTTTGAAATGGTTAAGGAATAACTTTGCGCGAATTGCTTTAGTTATAAGAATAATAATAATAAGAATTAAAAAAAAAAACAAGAAAAACCCAATTTCCTCCGCCCCCATGCCCCGTCCATCTTACGGTCGGCCTGTCTCGAATCTCACCTTGTTGCGAAGCCACTTCTGGTCACTCTCATGGCCGCGAAATAGTACCTATAGCACTCTAGCTTAGGTATCTGTATTAGCATATATGCAACTATGAACCTACACATACAGCTTCCGGAATCCTTTATATATCTGACATATGAGCTGCCGCCTTATGCGTACCAGCTCCATCTGAGATGTGGGGACCTTCGTCCCCGAGAATGTCCTCCACCTCCCCTTCGAGACATCCCTTACCACACGACTGATACTGTACCAATTCACACACTATATTGTTCCAGTTATAATTACCCGGGTTCACCCTTGATTGATGACGACATGGTCTGAGGCTGAGACTACCGAACCTGAGACCCTTGTTGTTACACTTGTTACTAATCCTTTCACACTAAAGAACTCCACGACTAAGAACTGTGTTATCGCATGTACGTGACATGTAGGAAAACCTTATTCATATACATAATATACCGTCACGCCTCCCAAATAGAATAAGACCTGTGGACGCACATAAATACATCACATCATGAACAATCATCGTCCGAGCTGTGTAAGCACGTGAACACACGTGTAAATGAACCAAATCGTTACAATGTCATAGGATGCATTGAAAGTGATTATGGAAAGAGCTCACCCTGGTTTTCCTCCAAATCTAACACTACAAATCTACACTTAACTGTTCGTACGCAATATAGCCGTTAGGAACTGTGACTACTCGCCTACCCGTCAACATTGTTATAAAAAGATTGTAGGTGTTGCTACATGAAATAAATTGGCTGTTTGAGACATGATTATTAACATCAATGTAAATACTATCGTGAATCATGACTATTCACGACACACCTTACGCATCTTACGGTCACGTGACCTATCGAATCTTACGAATCGAAAATCGAAATCTGTGGCGAGTTTAACAATTTTTCCCCATCCCAAAAAGTGCTTAGCGCCTCTAAATAAGTTTTCACTTCAAAAAATGAAACAAAGTAAAAATAAAACATAGTATTTTAATATAAATAGAAAATATGAGTACAAAAAGCATTTAAGTACGTTGTTCAAGTTAGAGCACCACGTTAGCGGAGTAATACTTACCATCTTTTAGTGCAAGTATCAATATCGGTCGCGCATTCGCTCCAACGGTGCGCTATACAGCTACAGTAAGCTTGTGTGCGTGCTAGTAGTATTTACACACACAAACGCACTAGATTAGTGCGTTTGTGTGTGTAATACTACTTGAGACGCGTATCTAGTAGATACGCGTCTCAAAATACCGAATCTTGAGCGAGCGCTTTTTAGTATAGCCCTCTTAAACTTGCGTTATTTGAATAACAATTTGAATAACATATTTTGACAATATCAAACGCAATGATTATTTGGAAAAAGCCACTTTCAGATTATAGATAAATGAATACGGCTTACGGCATTAAGTCAGCCTTTTGTACGATAAGTTGTTATTTTGTGCAATAAATAAATAATCAATTAATTTCCTGTGAATATTTAATTCGCCGTTTTGTTTTTTTTAATTGTTAATACACTTCCGATACCCATCATCAGTTTTACGAAACCCTAAAAGCGAAGTAACTATAGCGGATATTTTTTCGCACCCAAAGTTGATCGGATTTGCGTTCTATTAATAAGCTATGCAAAGCAGGCTTAATTTCATGCTTCAAACATCAGATATTACTCTTTACGTAAATTAATGTGTCATTTTGACTTATCGCGCCAAACTGAAGAGTGCAGCTTATGGTTATTAAGATTAGTCCCCGGGCGGCCGAGCTCTGCTCGGGTGAAACAAGAGAAAATACGGAGAAAAACAATTTTCTTAGACATGAGATGGACTTCTTTGCTCGCCGCGAACTTCAGTCCGCTCCCGATCTCGGAACGCGTGCGACGTCAGGTTATAATCACAAAATAACTCGTTGTTCGATACTGAGCTGTTCAAACACCACCAAAAAAGGTGAAGCTCTTAATCGTGGTATTTCCTATCATAGGTAAGTACTATTTGTCCTAAAATACCTGTTATTAATTAAAAAAACAATTTATTTATTGCTCTGTATTATTTTCATCAAAATAGATTATGTCCAACTCTAGTTTTCCATTGCGGCTTTAGTTTGACGAGACACACTTGACGTGCGTTCAAAACCAGCGATGTATAAATAGGCTATTCAAATTGTCGAGTCGCTTCATGGTCGATTTATTCATTTTTCTGTCACTAGTGCTGTACCAGTGTGCTGTACACTGTGATTTCCTTACTCGGTTAAATCGATTATAAAAGCAGAGAAATGAAAATTACGTTTTTATAATATATTATTGTCTACTCTTGCGTTCCTGACCGATAGTCCAGGCAATAAACTGACAACTTGTATGGCAAAAATGAAAATTTTGGAAATAATTTATAATAGCTTATTTTTTATGTATAACGGATATAATATTATCAATTAAATAGTTACCCAGCGACAAAATCCGTCAAAATTTCAGACTTCGAAAAAATGATAAGTTAACTGGCTTCTAAAAAGTCAGCAAAAATATTAATAAATGTTTTTGTCTTTATTTTGGTTCATTTACATTTGCTCTATAATATTCAAGATAAATCGTACAAAAAAAGATAATGCATGCTTCATTTAAATCTACATAATTACTTCCGGGTGGAAAGTTTGTCGGATTCTTGACTAAATCATCTTAGAATAACATTTTCAAATGAAATCAACAAAAAAAACGTTATTATAAATTAATGTTTTTCAAAACCGTATTTTGCCTGGAGTACGATTGACAGACAGCGCACGGCCTAAACCGCTAAAGATATAAGCATGAAATTTGGAAAATATATTCTTTACAGTACGTGGACGTGTACTAAGAACGGATTTTTCGAAATTCAACCCTTAATTAAGGGGGTGAAATAGGGGTCGGACCGTTGTATGGAAATCGTTCATTTGGAAAGTTAAACACTCGAATCTTTGTATGGAGGTTTCTTACTAAAAAACAAAACAAATGATTTAGCGTTGTTATAAAAATTCATCCACTGAGGGGGTCAAATAAGGGTGCAAAGTTTGTATGGGGGAAACTTTATTTTTTGAGCTAGAGACTTGAAACTTTGCAGAAATATTACATATTAAAATACAAAAATAAGAATTTTCAGTGTTTTAGGAAATACCACGCCTAAGAGGGTTAAACAGGGGTGCAAAGTTATTATGGGAGAAATTTCATTTTTTGAGCTAGAAGCTTGAAACTTTGTAGAAAGATTACTTATTTAAATACAAAATAAAAACCTTAAAGTGTTTTGAAAAATCCACCCCCACGGGGGTAAAAAAGTAGTGAAAAGTTTGTATGGGGGAAACTAATTTTATAAGCTAGAGACTTGAAACGTTGTAGAAGGATTACTTATTAGAATAAAAAAGTGCTTTTAGCGGTTTCGAAAAATTCCACCCCTAAGAGGGTTAAAACGGGATTCAAGGTTTATATGGAAAGCAAGAAAATACTATAGTAAGAGGTTTGTGACTTTGGTCTTAGCCTGTAGGTATGTAAAAAGACTACAAAACTGATTTCTGATTTTTTTTTATCCATCCCTTAAAGGGGGTTCAAAGTTTGTATGGAGAGAAAAGTAATTTTTAAAGTAAGATATTTTTATCTTTGGTCTTAGACTGTTTATTAAAAGACTACAAAACAGATTTCAGCGTATTTTTTTTCATTCATCCTAAGAGTGTTAAAAGGGGTTTCGAAGTTCGTATAGAGAGCAAGGCATTGTTAACCGAATTCAAAAAGAAAGGAGGTTGTCAGTTTGACCTGTATGTTTGTATTCATCCCCTTAGAGGGTTAAAAGGGGGTTCGAAGGTTGTATAGAGAGCAAGACATTTTTAAAGTAAGAGCTTTATAACTTCAGGTTTAGACTGTTTAAAAACTATA
This sequence comes from Epinotia ramella, assembly GCA_947578815.1. NCBI lineage: Eukaryota > Metazoa > Arthropoda > Insecta > Lepidoptera > Tortricidae > Epinotia > Epinotia ramella. The sequence continues at coordinate 5,388,995 of OX388221.1, forward strand.
GAATTTTCAGTGTTATTGACTGATTGCCGAAGGAGAGGAGGGTTATTTTGAAATGTTGTAGGTATATGATGTCCGTAGTGAAAATCAATATTATTAACAAACAGGTTATGGTTACTTCTAAATTGCAATTTTGTTTCAGTTTTCCGAATGATCCGCATGTTAAAAATAAATGGATTGAAGCAACGGGTCGTATTAAATGGTTTCCTACAACATACAGCCGGATTCGTTCTATACATTTCCATGAAGACACCTTCAGAAATTTGTTCAAGATGCTTAGGGAGTGAACATACTAAAAGTCTCGACGAGTTTTTTAAGACTATTTTTCATTTCTCTGTCGGTTCTTATTGATATTTTGAATCGATACAAAATTATTACAACTGCCGCGTGCTAGTCGATGTTGACGAATCGATTTCGCGCGGATTATGTTTCTCGTCACTAAATTACGCTTGTGACGTCAAATTACCTACGCAAAATGTTACACGCTCGGTTCCCATACTAATCGGCGCGCACTTTCCTTCTATCTTGATATAGTTCTGTGCATGAGACCCAGCTAGATCGATTTGTCTCCCCCGTAAAATAATATATTCCAAATTTAATTGAAATCGTTAGAGCCATTATTTTTACTAAACGGGACTTAATCGCGTGCTTAATGCGCTTAATTTATTTACCTCACTGAGTTCTCCCGACGTTTTGGATGTGTCGTAACATCCATGTTCACGAGACAACTCCGATAATTTCCGTTTAGTAAAAATAATGTGCGAGAGTCTTGAAAGTTTAACGGATGGGTTTCACGCCATAATGCGTGTCGCGTGTCGCGTCCCTGCTGAGGCGCCTGCCCGAGCAGCCTCCTGGCCCTGTATCATGGTCGGCCTTATCACGCGATAAGTGACAAGATAGAGCGTCCGTCACTGGCTGACACCGTTCGATAGAACGAGACTGACGCTCTATTTTGTCACTTATCGCGTGATAAGGCCGACCATGATACGCGACCTGCAAACGGTGGCGGCGCGCCTGGATGGTTCCTTCCTATTTCACTGGAATAGGTTGCATAGGGCATCCAACTGACGACTTCCGAATAGTAATATAATACCTACTAACATAGTTTCTAAGACCTTTATTTATTACTGGAAACGCTTCCGAAATAAATGATTTGATTTGATTTAACTCATATCGTTAGAGCCGTTTTTTTTGTTTGCTTGTTTAATAGTATAGGATATTTTTTAAGCTTATTGGGTACATATTTTATGATTGATTGATGACATAGAGAAAGAGTAGTATCGGGTGAGAACTGGAAGAAGCAGTACAGTGGAAACAAGTAGTGGAAAGTGCAGTGGTCTAGTGTGCAACAGTAAAGTGTAGCTGTGTCAGTACTAGTAGGCGCAGACTCAGTCACTTCTGTGAGTTAATTGAGTTGTCAGCGTTAGTAGGTACGTGTGGACTCAGTGGACTTTGCCCTGTGTAAATCACAGAATAAATCTAAGTGTTATAATAATAATAAACCATTTATTTCACGCATCTAAGGCCCATAGTTACAATTACCTTAAAGGCTAACGTATAATTATAAAATTAAAATGAATTATTATTTAGACGACGAAACAGTGTGGCTCTGTTGCGTCGTCACTTCCAGTGTAGAATTCAGTAGGTTGCCCCGGAACCGCCAAAACACAACACCCTTCGGCCAGAAGTCAGCACACGCGATGGTCTCCTGCAGCGGCCGCGGCAAGCGCACCACAAACGAGCTGAAGTGCACGTAGTGGCGCGTACGCAGCTGGAACACCCTCAGCGAGTAGCCAGTCTTCTGGTGAATATACTCCACCATGTCATCGACCGTGGCGGAGTAATGCAGGCGCGACACGTATAGCCCCTTACTCGGTGTAGCAACCCGTAGACCAGAACCAACCGGGTCTGCTATACCGCACTGAGTCTTTCGCGGCTTGCGCTTTCTGGACACCGATGTGAAACCGTCCTTATCCACATTGGTGCGAAGGGGCTTCTCCTCTGGATGAACCCCGGCTTCACGCACTCTTGAAAGTGCATCTTTCTGGTTGCCTGCGACCGGCAACGACGTCAACACAGCGATGACGTGACTTCGAGGAGGCGGGGGGGAACCGCGCGCGCGGGAGGCATACGAGACGGGGTTATAACTCTATCCTATCTCCCCACGCTCGTAACAGTATAAATAACCGGACATGTGCGAATCGTACTCGCCCACCGAGGTTTCCTTAACAAATAACAAATGTTTACTTTTCAGATTTCTCAATGTATTTGTAGTATAAGAAGATACTAGCCAAATTGTATAGTTCTAGACCTGAGTATATGGCTAATTTCATTTCGATACCTCTATACGTTCCCGAGATAAAGTGTTTTGACAGACAGACAGACAGACAACAAAGTGATCCTATAAGGGTTCCGTTTTTTCCTTGAGGTACCTACGGAACCAGACTTTACAGAGCATGCTTTCCAAATCTGTAGCAGGTTATTTAGGCTCTTAAAAGATCCTCCGAAACCTAAATGTCGACTAAACATTAGAATTTTGTTATAACAATGTTATTTACGCGAAACTATTTTTGTTGCCATTATAATATGTATGCTAATTCAATACCCGCGTGTTTCGGTGGATGTGTAGATAATTAATTCTGTGACACGTTCAGTGCTTCGCTGTAAACACAATCTTTAACACACACACTTCTAATCTTTATAATATTAATGTTTATTATTATGTTTCTAATGTTTATAATAGGTATGCACTAGCCTCCGCCCGCGACGTGGACCTGGGATAAAAACTATCCTATATTTTAATCCAGGCTATAAACTATCTGGTAAAGTTCGCGGGAGTCCGCTGGATGCGGGTGGCGCAGGACCGGTCGCTTTGGCACTCTTTGTGGGAGGCCTATGTCCAGCAGTCGACGTCGTTTGGCTGATATGATGATGATGATGGTAAACTATCTTCGTGCAAAATTTCATCCAAATCGGTTGAGCCGTTTAAGTGTGATTGAGTAACAAACATCTAAACTCCAAACTGTCGCATTTACGAGTATAACATTTTGTTTGATAGTAAGATACCCTACACTGCTAACTGAAACTTATAGGACAATTGTGTGTGTGTGTGTGTGTGTGTGTGTGTGTGTGTGTGTGTGTGTGTGTGTGTGTGTGTGTGTGTGTGTGTGTGTGTGTGTGTGAGTGTATGTATGCAAGTATGTATGGATGTGCAGTGTTTTAATTTCTAAATATTATTTTTACTAGCTTCTGCCCGTGTTTAAGTCAGTGCGGAACTCGTTTATCATCATTATATCAGCCGAAATTCGTCCACTGCTGGACATAGGCCACCCCCAAAGAGTGCCACTCGTTTTTGTACGTTTATAAATACAAACTATGCCCCTATTTCTCTCTCTAATTTTCGGGACGATACTATCATATGTCCTTACTTATCTTTATACCAAATTTCATTTAAATCGGTTTAGCAGTTTAAGTGTGAAAAGGTAACAGACAGTTACTTTCGTTGTTTGTTATTTTAGTAAGATTTGTTTGTGCACAATATTTATTTATTTAAACTTTACGTGCACAGTAACAAGTTACAAATACAAAAGGCAAACTTAATGCCATATGGCATTCTCCTACTTGTGATGAATGCGAAAGTTTGAATGTTAAGACGTTAAATTAAATCACGCAAGAACGGCTATACGAATTTCAGTTTTTGGCGCACATATAGTTGATAGGCTGAATTAAAATATCAAAAATAATTCCTTAAAGGGATGAAATAGGCGATAGTAAATCAAAGTTTATAACGGAGTTCACGAGGTCAAAGTCGCGGTCAAAATACTAGTTTTCACTAAACGCTCTAAACGGGACCTTTTCGCCTTTAAGTAATTCAATTGATTTATTTAGGTACCTCGACATTTCACCTGTGTCGCAACATTCATGGATGCTAAAACATATTAACATGATGTTGTTATGGTTAGGTAGGTACTAAAGATTCAGTAAGTACCTATGACACAACAAAACTATACTAAATAAGGGTTGTCTATTGATTGCCCAACATTCATATAATCTTTATTATACCAAATAATCGCGCGCAATATCTTTATTATACCAAATGCTCACTCAGCACGAGGAGGTTGACATGTTTGCTGATCGCTTTATTAAATTATGCCGTATTGCTAAGCAGTTCGTTGACAATTTTAAGTAACAATTCCGTATTTATTATTTTAACATATTTTATAATTCTTAATGTATTCCATAATTGCAAAAATTGACGGCCTGTTCTTTTTGACATGTATTGTGTTCTGTTATATGTAATAATGTATCGTGTAAGTGTTTTGGTGTTATTGTATGCTGTAAACTTACATTGACTTTTAAATGAGTAAATAAAATAAAATAAATAAATAATAATAATTTGCTCGAACTTCGCCTGCCCGAATTTCATGTTCCCGAATTTCGTTTTCCATAATATTAATTTGATATATTGTTATTTTCCATAATGTTGTATGCCAGAATCATTCATATGCCAGAAACTTTACTTGCCATAATCTTAAATGTAATAATTTTACTAGACGGAATATTCGTGTGCCATAAGAAAAGCTACATTTCTGCGAGCCGTTAGAATGTTGTGAATGTTCAGTTCTGGCGCTTCGCCGGCCGCTGCCGCGGCACGCTCAGTTGGATCGCTCGGCTCGCACACTGTAAAGTCGCAGATCTACCTAACACTTCTCCTCGCTTCGCTCGTCGTCGTACGTACACGGACCTGCCTTAAGAGTAGAATTGGACCGACGGCGGCATGAATAATAAATCAATTTATAATCACCCATTAAAATACAAATTATTACAAGGATTATTATTTAAATGTAAGATAGCCTACACAGTTATCTATAACCTAACCTAAACCTAACCGCCAGCGTGTCGACGTCACCCCGCGAAGCGGGGTGCCTATTTCCGCTCTGAGGGACACAAGTGAACCCTAACCTAACCTACTTATAAAACAATTGTGACGGTTGTTTGTTGTTTTTACTGCGGGGGGCTTCGCCCCCCAAGCCTCCCTTTTTCCGGCTGCCCTAATTTAGTTAAACCCCTGTGATCAAATTTTGATTTTACATGTAATATGGCTTTTGAAAGGTATGGTAAATGAGTTTATTGCATATGACCATTATGGATTATAACGTTTATGGTAAATGAAATTAGGGCATATGATATTATGGAAAATAACCTTTCTGTCTAATGAGTATTATGGTAAATAACCGTTATGACACATGAAATTCTGGTAAACAAAATTATGGCCTTTGACTAGTATGGCAGATTAAATAAATTCGGGCAAATGAAATTCTGACAAGTAAGAGTATACCCTCAATAAGTACTTTTTTCTCTTCCGCTACTATTCATTCCTACTTTGTGTGTGATTTGATTTCGAGTTGAAATGATACGGTTTTTTTATATTTAATTTAGTTATTGTATGTGCATGTAGGTTTATATAATGATCTATGTATTTAAGTAAATGTATAGTAAGTAAGTTGTTTATATTCTATTTCACTTACTTACTCAAATCATAGATTATTTTGCATTGTCTCCACCACCCAAAGGTTGTCTGGAAGTCTTTTTAGCCATGAGACCGCCTGTGGTCTACCATTGTTTATGTTTAATTTACCTTTTTTTTTTATTATGTACCATTTCTGGTGAGTGATAATAGTCCATTACTACAGAGGCCGGGAAGTAAGGGGTTGCCGGCCGAGTATATATAGACGGATAGTTATGAGGCTGGCATCACGCCGAGGTATGTATATAGTGCTTTTCTCAAACATGCAATGAAATAAATTAAAGAAACTCCAACAAATTAAACTTTAATTTTCATGGCTGAACGCCGTGATGCTGTGCCACAAATTGTGGAATGGAAATCAATAAAGCCCATTTTGCCAGCCTAGGCCTCCAATTTTGTATGAAATGCCATAACGGATCTCTCGTCTCGTTGCGCCCGAAACGTGACACTTCGATGCCCATTATGAAGAGCACAACGTCAATATTTCATTGCATGTTTGAGAAAGGAGTATTTGTATTGTATTGTGTAATTAAGATTAGTTATTTATTTATTTTACTTTCTTCAATACATCTCCATCGCCCGTCACATTGTTACCCACATCTTTCTGCAATATTCTGCATAAGAATAGTTTAGTCTCCCCCGCAGTCAATCTACATTTTCTTTCGCCTACCTCTTCTCGAACTACCAACTCTCACAACCCTTTTACTTACCACTAATGCACTAATTTACTTTACCATAAATAATGAAACATCAACACATTTTGCATTTCCAGCTCAGCCCAATGAAGTACAAGTCTTAACATTTTAAACTTAAAGTTCACATCTGCGTAGTTCAATGAATGTTATTCAGGGTGAAAGTTTGCACAAAAGGTTTAGCGAGCGAAGGTTTCGAGTCATTGCAGATGTTTATGAAGGAGCTCGAGGTCTATTGCCGTCTTTTTTCCAAATTAATTTAAACCTGTTGCGCTCCCTTTCCCACACCAGCTGAATAAAAGTGAGATAGGAGTGCGAGAAACACGTTGAAACGTAATTGGAGAGTAAATGAGACGAATCAAATTGATGACGTCATCTCATTGCAATATACAAAGCAGGAACGAGCGCTTCTGAGACAATTTTAATTAAAATAGTGTATTTACGATTGAAGTGTTATTGGAGACAAAAGATGTAGTTTATTGTCCTCGGATTGAATATGAATCTGGCCTACTTATAATGTTCGTATGACGCATTCGTTTTTTGTAAGACTTTTTTGTACGTAAAGTCGCCATACGTCGACATTACGTTCAGTTATTCTTGAGGAGAATTCCGAACTTCCTCGTGAGGAGAAGACGAATTTTGTCGCTGTATGTAAAGTGCCTCAACTTAAGGGGATCCCATGCCCCAATGACCTTCTATCTGAACCCTTTAGTTTTTCTAATGTTTTTTGTAGCTTAACTAAAACGGCTTTAAGCAATAAAGTATCCCATATTTACTTCAAAGTTCATTGTTTTCGAGATATTTGGCATCAAAGTTGAACAATTTTAGGCCAAAAAACTGGTTTTCTGACCATAACGTTTGTGTTAATTAGTTTAAAATCAAAACCCTAGACACATTTTTAGAGACGTCAGAGACAAACCCAAATATGTAGATTTCGCATATGTTAGATCTCTCACGTCAATAGAGATACGAAATAAGTGTTTTTTTAGACAATGTTTAAAAAAATCATACAAAATTAAGTAAGTATTCATTTTTTTCAAAATCCGGTAGAAAAAATGGAGATAAAAGATTGAAGAACCGATAGCCGTTGGACTTATAATTTATATATGTAGTGCAAAAGTAGGCGATACGATTCAAAACTCGTCAAAAATCGATGAAAACCTCGGGTAACTCCTTAACTTGTACAGTTGGAACATAATTTTAAAGTATGGTTGAGTTTATTTAATTAAGCCGACCTTTCATTAAACTTTCACTGGAATTGGAATCTTCTACCTAGTATACTTAGAGTTGCTTTTTGAATTGACAACTTTGATACAATTAGGCCGACTTAAAAAATCTCAAAAAGCAAACGTAAACTAATCAACACGGTTAACTTACCTGGACGAATTACCTGTTGTTAATACTATTTGGTTACGCCGTCAGAGGAAAATCCCTTTGGGCCTCCTTTCTTAAAAGCTGCTGAGACTGCTGTGAACGCCTTCATGCGTCGGAAGAAAAAAAGTAGTTCAGTCTGTCAAATCTTTTCCATGTCACCTTGTCTCTTCACCGCGAAATATTTTCACCGCTGCAAATAAATTGCAAACAAAATAGTGTTTTCTGCTTGTTCCTGACCGAACTATCTTTTGCTCGAACTCCTCGCCCGCCCGCTCTAAGCGCACACTAAAAAACTAAAGGTAAGCAGTTTCAGCTCTTTGAAATTAACATATTTGGTTTGTCTTTTAAATTTATTCTACGGCGTAACCTTGCCTTCAGTTCCGCACCGCTCATTACCGCATAGTTCAAATTGCCTATTTACACTATTCACGTTAATGTGTACTTTTACCATTGCTGTATTATTGGCCTTAAAAACTGCGTTTCGTATACTTTGCGATAAAATAGCATCGGGGAATAAAAACGGATACATTTTCAATTGAAGGGATTATTCGTTCCAAACTGGCAAAATATGACAAACCATAAAAAAACTTCGTGTTTCCAATCGAAACATAAAAAAGGGGAGTTATGAAATATATTCCTAACCTCAATTTTATGTCAGTGATCGGTAATATTTTTAATTATCGGCCGCCTTTCGTTTTGACCTCTGTGACAAATATTTTAAATCGCAGACCTTTGGCAGGTTGTTATAATAAAATCGGTATTACCTGCGGGTTAAAGCAAAAGCTTTGGTACATCATCATCATCATACCAGCAGAAACACGTCCACTGCTGGACATAGGCCTCCCCCAAAGAGTGCCACAATGACCGGCTTTGCTACGTAACTTGATTATTTATGGAACCATTTTTTTAATAGAGACAAACGTCACAAAAATCGACCTTGTCCCAAACAAAGCAAAGCTTGTACTAGGGGTACAAGACGACAATATAGATAAATAAATACTTAAATACATAGAAAACATCCATGACTCAGAAACAAATATTCGTGCTCATCGCACAAATAAATGCCCTTACCGGAATTCGAACCTGGGACCTCCGGCTTCGTAAGCAGGGTCACTACCAACTAGGTGAAAGTTTGTGAATATAGTCCCCAACCCGCACTGGACCAGCGTGTGAACTACTGCCCGTTCCCCCTTATCCATGAGAGGAGGCATGTGCCCAGCAGTGGGACGTATATAGGTAGGCTGATTTATTAAATATTAGCTTCTGCCTGCGACTCCGCCCGCGTGGAACTGGTTTATATCGCAGCTCCATACAAACTTTCAGCCCCTCATTTCACACCCTTAGGAGATGATTTCCGGGATAAAAACTATGCTATGTCCTTCCCCGGGACTCAAACTATGCTAATAACTATGTTAATAATTTATAATATAGGTTCAACACGTCTTAGTTACTTTGGCCACGTAACCCGCAGATAATCCAGACAACCTGCAGAGGTTGATGTTTGGCAAGGTAGATGCACAGTCAATATATTTTCTAAAGCTAACTTAACTAGAATACTAGAGTAACCTAACAACACATTCACTGCCAGGAGTCGCTACGCGCTACGCTCGTAGCCGATCCCGTGATTTTATTGGTAAATCGGAAAGCGCCTACGGCGTAGGCACCTGCTACGGGTTCCTGGCACTAAAATGTGTTAAAACAAGATTTATCACATATCAGCTGAAAGACGTCCATCGCTGGACGTAAGCCTCCCCTAAAGAGTGCCAAGGTGCCCGGTTCTGCGCCACTCGCATCCAGTGGACTCCCGCGTTCTTTACCAGACCCCGTATCATGGTCGGCCTTATCACGCGATAAGTGACAAGATAGAGCGTCCGTCACTGGCTGACACCGTCAAATAGAACGAGATGGACGCTCTATCTTGTCACTTATCGCGTAATAAGACCGTCCATGCTACGGGGTCAGGTCATAATCCAGCTTGTATCTACCCACGCCGCGCCTCCCGGTACGTGGTCGCCACTCGAGAACCTTTCCGCCCAACGGTCATCGGTTCTACGTGCTATGTTTTAATTTATAATATATACTTACTCTTTAGTATTTAAATCCACTTACACGGACACAATAACGTTACAAATTACAATACCGATCCAATTAAAGACGTTTAATAGAACATATCCCCAGGACCGTAATCAATAACTACTTTTATCTAGGCACATTGCGAACCAGCCTTTAGACAGGATAATTTAAATTTCCTAGAATTTACTTCAATAGGGGCGTAGACACTAAATAAAATAATCAATAATGTCATATTTTCTCGAAAAAGGATAAAAAATGTAGTCAAATGGAGAAAAAATCATCGCAAAATGTTAAATAATCACGAAGTTATAAGTGTCCAAAGTTTTAAGAAGGGGTATGTTCCGTCCCTTCTTCGCAAAACGCAACTTCATACTGAAACGATGACGCTGGAAGAATGTGACGTCACAGAAGGCGGCATCGTGCCGCGCCGCATCGCGGTCGGCGGGGCCGTCGACGGGCCGCCCGGCAGCATCCTACAATGTGACGTCACACACCGTTTGCGTTTTCTCTCTCTAACAAGCAATATTAAAACGGTTCTAGCTTCGTAATTCTTTGAGATATCCGAATGGGATTTTCGTCACTAGGCATATTTTTTTGCCTTCTTTATTTTGGAGTAATAATAATTGTCGAGTCTACACCTGTAATGAGACACTGAATACATGCATTTCATTAGTGGAGATGCACTGCAAGAGCGGCATATAATAAAGCATATTGTACGTCTGTTTCAAATGATACATTTGCAAATTAGTTTTCCGTTTATTAACCCCCGACACAAAAAGGTGGGTGTCACGTGTTCGACGTGTCTGTATATCTGTGTCTGGCTGTGGCTTCGTAGCTCCTGCTTAAACGAATGGACCGATTTTAATGCGGTTTCCTTTGTCCAAAAGGCTGACGTGATCACGATGGTTCTTAGCTAAGAATAATATCCGTGGTATGGCTGCTGACAGAGCTCACGATGGAGTAGAAGCTAGTCGTGGTGACGAAGGCTGTGATGGTGCCTATGGTGGCGCTGGCGCTTTGCATGTTTGGGCGGAAATTCTCACGGAGCAGTACGTTAAGTATCTGTCCTAAAGCTCGTTCGAATTGATACGCAATTATCCTGCAGAACACACAAGTTAGCAGCAGTAATTTTCTACAGTCCAAAATAGACGTAACACTATCATACTAGTCAAGTCCCGCTGGGCAGAACATTAGGTATCAATTCTTTTGTAACGCTCGTTCAACAAGTAACGCAATTAAACCGCAGAACGTACAGGATGCCAGACCCAGCAGCAGTCATTTCCGAAAGTCTAAATGAGTCGTAACGTATCATGGTTTCTTAAATTACATTTATTTATGTTTTAAAAAAATCCATAAAAAGAAAAAAAACTTTTCATAATGTCTTTTAACTAGGTATTATCTCATCTCAATTACAAAACATATAAACAAGAGGTAGGTCAGAGGCATCTTTACCTACGGTGCAGGGTGTGCGTTGCACACGGGCGCAGCGGTCGCAGGGGGCGCCGAGCGCCACCCGCTACCATTCCATTTTGACCGTGCGCTTGCTAGGAGGCGCTAGAGTAATGTTTGCACACGGGCGCAGCGGTCGTAAGGGGCGCCGAGCGCCACCCGCTACCATTCCATTTTGACCGTGCGCTTGCTAGGGGGCGCTAGAGTAATGTTTGCACACGGGCGCAGCGGTCGTAAGGGGCGCCGAGCGCCACCCGCTACCATTCCATTTTGACCGTGCGCTTGCTAGGGGGCGCTAGAGTAATGTTTGCACACGGGCGCAGCGGTCGTAAGGGGCGCCGAGCGCCACCCGCTACCATTCCATTTTGACCGTGCGCTTGCTAGGGGGCGCTAGAGTAATGTTTGCACACGGGCGCTACATGGGCTAGAGACGCTACTGAGGTAGGTATTGAGTATAGTGGTATATTTCATCCCAACATAGCCTCAATCTCCATCAAACTCTTCCCCTTAGTCTCCGGCACAACGAACAGCGTGAACAAAAATCCGATCAGATTAGCAGCGGCGAATAACCAGAAGGCAATATGGCTGCCGGCACAGCTCACGATGAAGTTGAAGCTAGCCGTGGTGACGAAGGCTGCGATGGCGCCGATAGTATAAGCGATGGTGGCGCCGGTGCTTCGCATGTTGGGCCGGAAGGTCTCGCTGAGCAGTACGCTGGGTATGCAGTTGACACCTGAGAAGATTTTGAAAGGCGTTAGAGCATGTTCATGGATCTATTACGAGCAAGTCATCATGCCCACGTGAATGTATGTCATGCATAATAATGGACGCTTTTTCGGCTCCAGTCTCCACATTTTATCGAATTTTGTAAGGTAGTGAAATATTTCGCACTTATATCTCGGCTGACAACCTGCTGGGAGTCATCTGGGACCATGACTGGTGCAAATATTGCGTTAGACCCGTGTGAAATCATAATTTAAATACGTCATCATCATTATTGACTTGCCCTTATCTCATTAATTTGGAATCAGCTCAGGATGTATTTTCCTCATTTCTGTCTCACCCATCATCTCGTCACTCACTTCCTTTCCTTTCATATCGTCTTCCACGCAGTCCTTACGTATTACGAGATGTGACGTACCAGGAAATACTTCCACAGCACACCGTGCCCGCCGTACCACATATCTGCGTTGGCCGCCACATGCCCCCTAGCTTAATATATTTTTAAGCCAAATTCCCAATTTTGTAGATTTGTGTGTAGGTACACAAAGGCACGTATAATTTTATATTGAAATTTTGTTGCTAGCTGGTTAACTGCGTAACTTTTAGAGCGAACGTTAAATAAAACATATCAACTATAATTTATTTCTCCTGAAAAAATAAATACCAATTCATATTTCCTTACGCTCTCTCAAAAATTATACGTGCCTAACCTAACGTATAATATTTATTTCTTATTTTTTTACAATTTTTAGATTTAAATTTTGTTGCTAGCTGGCTAACTGCGTAACTTTTAGAGCGAATGTTAAATAAAACATATCATCTGTAATTTATTTCTCCTGAAAAAATAAAAGACAGTTCATATTTCCTTACGCTCTCTCAAAAAGTTTTATAAAGCAATATCTATTGCAAGAACATTTCGAGTTAGCATTAGCATATGCATCCAGAAGAAAACTTTTTGTGCGAGCGTATAAGGAAATATGAATTGGCATTAATTTTTCAGGAGAAATAAATTACAGTTGGTATGTTTTATACCGATGTATGTAGTACTAAAACCTACGTTTGAATACTATTTTAGGTAATACTAGCTGTTGCCCGCGACTTCGTCCGCGTAGAACTTGTTACCGTCTTAGAAAAAATATTGCTATTATGTCAGTTATTGTAGGCGGAACCTTAACTATCGCCGACCCAAACAAAGTCCTGCCATCTTACGGGATGATTTCAGGGATAAAAACTATCCTATATCCTTCCAAGAGTCTCAAATTATCTGTACGGAAAATTTCATCTAAATACTTTCAGGGATTAAGCGTAAAAGGTAACAGTGCGATGAGTTCATTAGTTTCTATTGCTAAATTGAAATTGAAAACTCCGTTTTTACAAATGTAAATATTTTAAGAATCATCAACAGACGTTTTTGCTTAAATTGTATATTTTTTCATAATGTATTAGGAAAGCTACATTACTAGAAATGTTTGCCTAAATCGTCCAGTAGTTTTATTCACGTTAGTTCGGGCTACCTGTATAGTTTTGAAAGCAAACTTACGAGGGGTGATCCAAAAGCAATGATAATCGGCATAAAAAACAGAAGTTATCCGTTATATATCATTTTTAATTATTAAATACACTCTTTATTAGTTTACTTACCTATATAATATATTAAAAATGTTTTAATTTTGCTACATATAAAAAAAAAACTTTGGATAGACGAAATGAAGACTTGTTTTTACATCGACGCATATCCACCGATTTTATTGACGAGTTTTCAATATCTAAGAATAAGAAGTAATAGTAAAAGAGTTGGTCTAGATAACACTATAGGTAACTAGTTTTATAGAATTCACAAGCCTGAAAAACAGTCCTGGTACTCGGCAAGCTCAGCCAAGAAAAAAACTCATACAATTGGTACTTTTTTTTCTTTGGTTTTTTGTAAGACTTTGGTTGTTGTTAATTGCTATAGAATTATGATGTATCACGAAGGGAGAGCCCTTCGTATTTATATTCATATATTTGTAACATAGGTTCACCCTGTTTAAAAAAAAAAAACTACATATTGATGGCCAGAAAAACCTACCTTGAACTTTGTTACGTGAGCTGTGCTTAAAAAAAACGATGACATCAGTTTAATTTATTAATTTCGTGGCATCAAAATAAATAAACTTTAAATTGTATTTATTTTTATTTTTATTACCACACCAGAATTTTGCCAACACCGCCCCAAACATGTAACAAAATATCCTCCGATTTTACTGACGGCAGCATATATTCCATACCATCATATTTATTTAGCTATTAAAAAAAACAAATGAATGAAATATTTTTTTAAAGTTTTTAGTGTATTATTGAATAATTGCACAATAGGAATGACAATTTCAAATTATCATCACGGGACCAAATCATGCTGATTATCATTACTTTTGGATCACCCTTCGTATCTAATGCTAAAAGACGCAGAACTTTCAATCTCCATCCGCCGTCCCCATTTAACGGTGTTAGAGAATAAATTATTTTGATTATCCAGAATAAACTTTTTAAATTAAAGAAATAATCCCCTGGTTAAATGAAACACTTCCTTCTTTTCGGTTCTGGGAGCATCGCAATTCTAACCTAACCTTAATTTCTGGTAGCTGTTCGGTTCTGTAAGGGTCGTGGTTCTAACTTAACGTAACCTACTTTTCTGCTAGCAGTCGGATTATGTATTTTGGCTTACCATATAGTATACTCGTATCTCTCTCTTCTCTCACTTAAAAATCTCTCTCTCTCTTCTCTCTCTCTCTCTTACTTAAAAGATCTCTTACTTAAAAATTGTCTTGTTCCCCGTACAAACATCCAACTCCTTTTAGCTCATTTAGGGGATGAACGTTTTTAACTCCCTTATGGAACCAATTTCAAGCAGTCTAAATTGTCTTTCTCTCCATAAAAATTTTGAACCCCCTTTAACCCATAGGGTATATGAATTTCAAAAAACTCTGAAATTAGTTTTGTAGTCCTTTAACATACAGCGAAGAGTCTTTTAACAGAAAGCTAAGAGCGAAGTTACAAATCTCTTACTATAACGATTTCTTGGTCTCCATCCCTTGAATTTCGTTTTAAACCCCTTAGGGGTGGATTTTTTCCAAAACGCCGAAAGATTCTTTTTTAACCTGATAAGAAATCTTTGTACAGCATTTTAAGTCTCCAGCTCAATAAAGTGTTGCTCATCCAAACCTTGCACCCCTTTTTTTAACCCCCTTAGGGATAGAATTTTCTAAAACGCTGGAGGTACTTTTTTATATTTTAATAAGTAATCTTTCTACAACGTTTCAAGTATCTAGCTAAAAAAAAAGTGTTTCCCATACAAACCTTGCACTTCTTTTTAACCCCCTTTGGGGTGGAATATTCTAAAACGCTGAAAGTCTTTTTTTGTATTCTAATAAGTAATCTTTCTACAAAGTTTGAAGTCTCTAGCTCAAAAACGAAAGTATCCCACATATAAAATTTGCACCCATCATCATCATCATCATCATCATCACTATCCTGGTCGATTTCGACCACGGCGACTGGAATAAAAGGGTAACTGGACCCATATTTCACTCCCTAATGGGTGTTTTTTTTTAAATCGCTGTTATTATTTTTCTGTATTTTAATAAGTGATTTTTCTGTAAAATTTTAAGGCTAGCTAAAAAGCAAAGTTTTTTCCATACAAACTTTTCACCATTTTTTAACGCCCTTAGGGGTGGATGTTTCCAAAACGCTTATAGTTTTTTTTTCGTATTCAAATAAGTAATCTGTCTACAAAGTTTCAAGTCTCTAGCTCAAAAGGAAAAGTTTCCCTCATACAAACTTTGGACCCCTATTTAACCCCCTTAGGGGTGGAATTTTCTAAAACGCTGACAGCCCTTTTTTGTATTTTAATGAGTAATCTTTCTACAAAGTTTCAAATTTCTAGCTCAAAAAAAATTAGTTCTCTCTATACAGACATTGCACCTCTATTTAACCCCGTTTTTTAACCCCCTTAGGGATGGAATTTTCGAAAATGCTGATAGTACTTTCTTTGTATTCTAATAAGTAATTTTTCTACAAAGTTTCAAGTTTCTAGCTCAAAAAATAAAGTTCCCTCCATACAAACAAACCTTGCACCCCTTTTTAAACCCCGTTGGGGTGAAATTATCTACAACGCAGAAAAGTAATATTTCTAGAATGTTTCAAGTGGGTGTTTTCGCCATACAAACATTGCGCCCCTTTTTAACCCTCTTAAGGGTGAAATTTTCTAAAACGCAGATGGGTCAATCAACTTTTATTTGTCCTGTAAGTACTATGTTTTGTCCCTGACCAATAATAGCAGTTCTAGAGAAAATTAAGTGGTTCGTTGGCATATGTCGCATTTATCTTATTATTAAGCAAACATACGAGTAAACTATTTTAAATAAATCACTATTAAACTGGAATTTTAATGGTTGTCCATGTGACAAAACATCTGATGTAGTGTTTTTTCGTTTGTCCCCCAGTAGCTTAGTGCAATGAAACATTACTTTATACAAAAAAATACTATATGGCAATTAATTACGCGTACATAATGATTCATTACAATCTCTACTATGATGCTAGCATATAGATTTTTGTTTGCTTCATAATTTTAACGAGTTTTTTGCATGTTCATTTTAGTCCCAATTATATTTTACTATCCTAACTTCCACCGGACAACGGTAAAAACCTTCCGAAAGCAAAACATAGATGGCGTGATCAGTGCCTTGAGAACAAGTCGATTGATTTGGTGACAACACTCATCCAGCCGCTATTTTGATTTCATCTTTGCCGCGGCGTCAGTTGGCCGAGTGCGTTTTGAGAAAGTGGGTGGCTTTTTAGTGTGTCTACCGGACAACCAGCACAATAACGTAAACATTTGATATATCGTAGTAAATTAAAGTGAAATGTATTCTATTTAATCTATATTTTTCACTGCGCGTAGGACCTAATTCAAAATATAATTACTATTACCAGGAAGCGCAAATACTGATAAATGTCACTCGGACAACCAGTCACTTGGACAACCAAAACCGTTGTCCGTGGAACATTTTGGTTGTCCATAGGACAATAATGATAGAATCAGCATAAAGCAATACTTTTTCTTTCAGTACTAAGTTCGTTAAAAATAGGTATAATAAAACTGATAATTATTATCATATAGCTGTTTTTTTTTACATAAAAAGAACAAATACAGGCGATTTCAATCCTAGTATCTCCTATGGACTCCCGAGTATGTCCTATGGACAACCGTATATGTCCACTGGACAACCATTTTGTCCCTGTCTCCTAAAGACAGATTATCGTCATTTTTACTTTAAAAAAAACAGTAAGGTTTACAAAATTTTCAAATATGAATGTAACAATTAAAAGTGAATTCATAAAGTGTTAAATATCACGTATTAATGATTATTTTACAAGTTAAATGAAAAGTTTGTTACATTTAAAGTTTGTCGTTGTCCAGGAGACAATATTATTGGTAATAACTTATAAATTAAAAGTCGCGTCATTTATTTATGGAAGATAAATTGCAATCCATCCTATATTTAGTGAGAATAAAGTGACGGTTTACAATTTCACTGAATTTCAAATGGTTCAGAAGTCAATTTAGTTAGTTGTCCAAGGGACTATGTTAACTAGAGTCATGTGGACTTCGGAGTCAAATTTACTATTTTATTTAAATAAATTGTTCTGCTCCATGTGAATTCTTAAAATATAACTAATTATCTACAGCAAAAATGTTGAAATATAAAAAAAAAACAAATAAAATTAAAAAACTCAAATTTTCATTGAGTGTACACTTAAAAGCTGATTGACCCATTACTTTTTTTGTATTCTAATAAGTAATCTTTCTAGAAAGTTTCATGTCTCTAGTTCTAAAAATAATATTTTCCCCATACAAATCTTGCACTCCTCTTTAACCCTCTTAGGGGAGAAATTTTCTAACACGCTGAAAGTACTTTTTGTGTTTTTTAATAAGTAATCTTTCTACAAGGTTAGAGTCTAGATTAAAAAAAAAAGTTTCCCCTTACAAACTTTGCACCCCTTTTTAACCCCCTTAGAGACAGAATTTCCAAAAATCCCTTCTTATCCCTAGCCCACGTTATAAAATTAACCTACTGTGCAAAAATCAATTCTCTAACATTAGTAGTTTCGGCTGTGCGTTGATGAGTTAGTCAGTCAGCACTTCTTCTTTTATATATATAGATTAAAAACATAGGTACATGATGTATACAAGGCCTAAAAAGTACAATGGATTATTAACTTATAGACTTACCAAAACTGAAACTGAGTAAATATGCCATTAGAGCAAAGAGAGGCAGCCACCGAATGGAATCTATTGCTGAATATTTGATCAGCTCTAGATAAAAGTAGACGCCTAATATAGTCTGAAACAAGATTTTCCATTAATGTTGATAAATGTTAATAGTGTTATCCAGTAAATATAAATAAAATGGCCACATTTCAGCCTAGGTTAAAATTAAGCGTTACTTTAGATTTACCCTGTTTATTTTATTTTCTAAAGATTATTAAATAAAAAAAATAGTTTATCACCCGCGTATTACAAAGAATGGAGGCAGTAGATATAATACGTGAATTCTCCCCTATATTCCCAGAAGGAAAAGACCGAGCACATGAAATTTATTTTTCACTAGCTTCTCCGTCCGCGTAGAACTCGTTTAAATCGCAGCTCCATACAAACTTTCACCCTCCCCCCATTTCACCCCCATAGGGGGTGATTTTCGGCATGATATGTATTTTATGTCCTTCCTTAAGATTAAAACTATCTCCATACTAAATTTCATCTCAATCGGGGCCTAGAATCGCTACAACTTTCTTTTCTCACATTCAGGGCCAATGACGACACATATGCGTCAGACCGCCGTAGTCGCTTTCCGCTACCTACGAGGAAAACCAGGGGATCGGCTACGAGCGTAGCAATTCTTGGCAGTGAATCTTTTGGAACGAGCGAGCGAAACGAATTGTAGTTCTCAGTTTCACCTTGAGCAGTAATGCGGCGTTGAAAGTCCAGCTGTTCTCTTCTACATGGCGCACACGCATGTCTTAGCCGATTTTCGCAAAAATTTGTGTGCAGGATCGATTTTTTTGTCGATTCAGTTTTTGGATCAATTTTAAATCATGTATATATACTTTTTATATACCACGTCGGTGGCAAACTAACTTAACGGCCCACCTGATGGTAAGTGGCTACCGTAGCCTATGGACGCTTTCAAGTCCAGGGGGTGACATGCGCAATGCCGATCCTTAAAGAATTTATACACTCCGTTTTTGAAAAATCCCATACTGTATTCGCACGGAAAAACCTCGGCAGGGAGATATGCATAATAAAATTAAGGTAATAGCCAAGCATCAAACTGGAAAATGAATACATACATACATTCACGCCTTTATTCCCAAAAGGGGTAGGCAGAGCACATGAAACGTATGTTCCAGCGCCACTTTTAGCATAAATGTGGGTATAAAAGATCGACAAAATGTGATATTGCAGTGATAGGTAACTGGAAAATGAAGTTATTAACTAAATAGGTTCATCAATTTACTTACCAAAAACAAACTGCACAACGGAAAAGATAGCAACAACAAGGTTTTTCTTCCACACTTTTCAACAAAAATCGGAGTAGCTACTGCTCCTACAAGTTGTGTGGCCCCTAATATAATAGAAGCTCTTTCAGGGGCTATAGATGAACCGGCGCTCTTAAATATCATTGTTGCATATAATAACACACACAAAATACCTGACGCTTCATTTAAAATAGCTAAAACAATGTTCATTGTCAGTGCTTTTCGATTGCTTTTTATCGTTAACAATTGTGTACAGTTTGCGATTCCGGTATCTTGTTTGTGTTTTTCTATCATTGTTTGTAATTCTGTGTCTATCTCTTTACTTCGTCCAAGTTCATTGAGAGCCTGTTTAGCAGCTTCTTCATTATCTGTAACAAAAAAGAATATTTTTTAATGTTTCTTTCATAAATAATAGGCATGATGCCTCGTGTTCATATTGATAACTTAGTGATTGTAAATGGATAGTAAACCATCAATTTATCGTAATACAAGTTGTATAGAAGATAGTTATGTGCTAAACGCAATATACAGTTATTGGCAAGTAGTGTCATTTCGCTGGTTACGCGACCACCTTCGGTTAGCGACCACCTGAAGGAGAAGGTTTTTTCTATTGAAGATAACATCAATTCTACACACCCTATTGAGACAATTAGTTGTACATGCATTTTTGTTGTTGTTTTAGAATAGAAATCTACTAAAAAACCGAGAAAATATCCTTTTAGTTCACCAACTCAGCTTAAGGGCTTGGTCGCCCACCGGCACATGAAATTAGGTGGTCGCTAACCAGCGAAATGACCCTACCAGTGGTACCGTTAAGGAACCCCTTTGAAGATATATTTACCTTTAATAACGTAGAACACATGGCTTTCAGGCAGCACATACCAACAAGAGGAAAGATGGATGACATTAATTATAATGAAAACGTATGAGACCATCCTGTAGGAAACATATGGGCCCACAGCATATACCAGTAATATCCCCAAAGTGTGGAATATACATGTCGATGTCCCAATTATCCCCCTGATATTCGGTGAGCTGAAATAATAATTTTATTTTATTACCAGCTTTATATTAACTTGCCCTGTTAGTATGGGACAAATCTTGCGAGTTAAATTTGACCCAGTTCCCCGTGACCGATGGAGCTGAAATTTTAGGTATAAGTATAGTTTAAATGACAATTAAATATTATGGTACCATCGAGCTGATCTGATGATGGAGACAGAAGGTGGCCATGGGAATGCAGTACTTAACCGATGCAACCCCGTTGAGTTTGGTTTCGTTAGAATCGTCTCAATGAGTAGTTGATGATGGTATACAGAAAAGTACAGTCGGCAATAAAAGCTTGTACCAAAAATGAAATTTTTGACAGAAACATCTAAAACTACAGTAAGGGGTTCCTCAAGAAATTAGTGTTTTTAAAGGACTGGCCACACACATTCGGAGCTTGTGAGGTCTGCTAGTTACCTTAGAATTATGTTGATCAGTGAGTAAGTGCAGTGACAAAACTAAGGAACTTTGACGAGCAATAGTTCTTAAACTAAAAGCTCAAATTAATATGCCTAAGTCATATTATACCCTATATTATTGTTTTTTTTTTTATGTATTTATGTGTTTTTTTTTCTATAAGTCGTATAAGCCTTATTGAGCTTACGGACTTATTCAATTTGTGTAAGATTGTCCCTTAATATTTAATATTTATTTATTTAAATATAAATAGCGATATTGCACCAACTTGAGTTTGAATTGCACAATTACTAGTTTCATTCACTGCGATTTAAATTACAAGATTTTACTAAACGTAAACAATTTCAAATAAATCTTAATTGTTTCCAGTAATTATGCAATTGGATTTTACTTTCAATTGCTTGCCAAACTCAACTTACGAGATTTCTCCAACATAGATGCAGTCGACGAGTACTATTCCACACACTCCAATGCCTTTGACGATTTGCCCGCAATATATCCAGATTTTACCGAGCGCTACAGCGAGCAAAGTTTGTCCCAACAACGCTAATAATGAGGATATAATAATGCAGGGCTTTCGACCAATTATGTTTATAAGGTTTCCAAATGATATGAGGCCTGAAAAGTTGAAAAGAGTATAATAGATGTATTATTAGGTTTCCAGAGTCCGCTGGATGCGGGTGGCGCAGGACCAGTACTTTGGCACTCTTTGGGGGAGGCCTATGTCCAGCAGTAGTGTTTTCCTCTCAGGTCGCATTTCTCAACCAAACTTTGTGAGCAGATCGGTTCAGTTTTATGAAACTTAAAATGTTTTGGCACGCAAGTTCTGCAGCAACTAGTTAGTTTATTATTATTTTTTTACTTAATAGTCTTAATACACATGAATTCACTCCTGTGGAGCATATTTTATGAAATACTATTGCCGTACCGTAAAATGGGGTGAGTAAGGTTCGCGGGGAGAGTTGGGTTACGAATGGAGAGAGAAGGGATGAAAGGGGGGTGAGATGGGATTTTAAGGCTACTGCTACAAAAATAATGTATTCCAATTTAAAATGGAGCTATAGTGATATTCGTAATAAAAAAAACGATCCAACAATCTTCCAAAATCACCATTGTATGAAATCCCATCTCACCTCAATTACGAGGGACTACGCGGTGAGGTGGGATTTCCTGTTTATATATAACTTTGACAGTTATGAAATGGAACTACCCAAAATAAAATAAAATATTAAAATGTTTTATTAAGCAGAAACGTCCGCTAACGAAATTTCAAATTTCGATCATAGTGGATAATTTAAAAATTATTCGCCACGAGCGGGATTTGAACCCACAACCTTTGGAATCCGTCCATCGCTCTGCCAATTGAGCTACCGTGGGTCCGCTAATGGCGACAAATCTTTCAATCCCTTCCGCTATTGTATATACCTACATCTTTTTCAATTTTCCACTATGATCGAAATTTAAAATAAAATATATAATACAAACCTCCGGAGCACTTTTAATAAACAACATTCAGTTTGCATATGTAAAAATAAAAAGTTATCGAGGTTGTAATGTCAGTTTTGCCCCTACTCACCCCATTTTACGGTAACAGTATTTCTCTTCTCTTCTTAGTCGATCCCTCATTGAGGATCGTGATCGCATGCGATTGCCATCAAAGCAGTGCGATTCGTCAAGTGGACCTGCTATGCTATAATTTACTTTAAGGGGCTCCCGGTCCCGTCAAAAATCAACGATATTTATTAGTTTTCATTTCGACACTCGTCTTCGGTTTATTGAAGCTAGCTTTCCAGGTGCAGATATGGGAAAGTTTGATTCCTGTTCAACATTTTTGATATTGAATAACTTGAAAAATGTTAATACAGAATAAATTATCCATTTTTAAAGCAAGGTCTGTAAAAATACAAAACCTGACACCTCATCCTCATTAAAACTTTTATACACCCGAAACTCATACCTACTCATACATACTGAACTTACCTATAATTTTGATATGCGTTTTTATAATCTTACTAATTAACACAAAAGTTATGACCAGAAAACCAGTTTTTTGGCCTAAAATTGTTCAACTTTGATGCCAAATATTTCGAAAACAATCTAATCTAATCTAATTGGCGTATGGGAGCCCCTTAAAAACAAAGTTTAACCGGCTTCAACTCAGTACTCCACTTCAAGTGTGCCTATAAAATTTGAAGAGTTCCTTGGATTTCTATACCCTTTCTCCTTTGATTTCTCCAGTATTCCATCATCAGGGAAGGATTTCCTTTCTAACAAAAAAAGAATTTCCCAAATCGGTTTAAGCGTCTTTGAGTAATCGAAGGACATACGTATATAAAAAAGATTCCGACGAATTAAGAACCTCCTTTTTTTGAAGTCGGTTAAAAGCAATAATACAATTTTCCAAATTCCAGTGTTTTTGATATGAAGTTAAAAAGAACGTTCATAATTTACCTGTAAGTGTGCCAGCCAAGAACGAAGATGCTATCCATGATGCGTCCGAAGATGAGATGGCGTCCGGTAGAGGAGTCTGCTCTTTATCAAACAGTTTTATCAGGATAGGAGATGACCAGCCCATTGCATATCCACACAATATGTGTCCTAGGTTTACTGAAAGTTAGAAAAAATAATTAATTCCCTGTTCACTGTCAACGATACGACCTTTTCACTACTGTAAATATCCACTGCTGATAAGTGGAAACATGTTAGAGCGAACGCGCATTACAGCGACTAGTGGCCGCCTCTAAACACGAACACTCTGCCGCACATTAACCCTTTTCTTGGCAAAAACGAAAAAAAATGTGAGTTCGAGCCTCGTTTGCGCCTTGTAGAGCCAAAAAAATTGTCTGTTACAAAAATACAAAAAGAACAATAACAATTGTGCATCATATATGATACAATGTCAAGAAAAGGGTTAAGCTACCTAGTGGTCGCCACTAAACACGACCACTCTGCCGCAAATTAAGAAACTAGTAGCCACCACTAAATACGACCACTCTGTTGCACATTATGGCACTAGTTGCCATCACTAAATACGACCACTCTGCCGCACATAAGCTACTAGTGGTCGCCTCTAAACACGACCACTCTGCAGTACATTGAGCCACTAGTGATCGCCACTAAACACGACTAGTCTGTAGCACATTAAGCCACTAGTGGTTGTTCCTAAACACGACCACTCTCCCGAAAATTAAGGCACTAGTAGCCATCACTAAATACGACCACTCTGTTGCTCATTATGGCACTAGTTGCCACCAATAAATACGACCACTCTGCCGCACATTAAGCTAATAGTGGTCGCCTCTAAACACGACCACTCTGCCGTACATTAAGCCACTAGTGGTCGCCACTAAACACGACTAGTCTGTAGCACATTAAGCCACTAGTGGTTGCTCCTAAACACGACCACTCTCCCGAAAATTAAGGCACTAGTAGCCACCACTAAATACGACCACTCTGTTGCTCATTATGGCACTAGTTGCCACTACTAAATACGACCACTCTGTTGCACATTATGGCACTAGTTGCCACCACTAAATACGACCACTTTGCCGCAAATTAAGCTACTATAGTTCGGTGTATGAAATAATGCAATCATAATGGTCAATCGCAATAATGGAAGATAAAACCCGTAAAAATAGACAAGTAGTATAATATCGTGATAAAAAAATCAGAGGCAAGTGTAAATCATACTCACGACAGGCAGCTATCATTAATTGTTTTTTTAACATAATGTTAAATATGTTTGAACGTCTTCACTTCATCATAAAAATAATTAAAAAATTGTATTCAATACACCCTGCTTAAAGAAACATTGCCAAACTGTTCAGTATAAGAACGCTATTTGATTTAAAATATATCAAAACGTGCTCACAGATACAGCTCACAAAATAGACTTATTACGAGGATAATTACGCACGTACTACGTACGCGAATAAAATAAATGCATCTTGCAATCATTAATGACAAAATGATTGCGTCTTAATGCTATATAAATTAGATCGAAAATCAGTTGTCTATAATAACCCCATTATACTTGTACATTTACTGAATATCGGCTTGTTTGCATTTCGATGCTTATATTGATTTATGGATAGTTCTGGGTTTACTATGAACGCTATTCATATCGTGTTTAGATTGAAATTCGAACGTAACATTTTGAAACTTCCGTTTCTTTGTACAACAGGGAACAGCTGCTTTACACGGTTATGGTTTTCTGAAGAATATTTATGAAATAGCTTCTGCCCGCGACTCCGTCCGCGTGGAACTCGTTTATATCGCAGCTCCATACAAACTTTCAACCCCCAATTCACCTCCTTGGGGGATGATTTCCGGGAAATAGTGCTTCCTACTCAAACTATCTCTGTACTCAAACTATAAATGCGAAAGTGTGTCTGTCTGTCTGTATGTCTGTCTGTTACCTCTTCACACTTAAGGGGGTGCATTCGAAATTATCGCATGCTTTGAAACGCCGTTCTGACTAGATTAAGAAACAATAAGGTCTGATTTTCAGATATATCGACTACCGTAGGTTCAAAGGGCGTAAGGGACAAATTGGCGAAAATCAGTTATGAATGCAGTTATATTCAGTTTTTTTTCTCTATCGATTGGTGTAAATAACGTCTCGATAGCTTTAAAAAAGTGTCCGTTACGACAATGAAAAAAGTTGCACCAGAACCCGTTTTTGCAATACATTTTGCTGTATCCACTAAAATAAAAAATATCTGTGGCACATTTTGACGTAACTCTCACTTTATGTACGTTACAGCATTTTGCGCATATACAAATCATTGATGCAATTTGTCGTAACGCCCACTTGATGTACGTTACAGCATTTTGCGCATATACAAATCATTGATGCAATTTGTCGTAACGCTCACTTGATGTACGTTACAGCATTTTGCACATATACCATCATTGATGCATTTTGTCGTAACGCTCACTTTATGTACGTTACAGCATTTTGCGCATATACAATCATTGATGCATTTTGTCGTAACGCTCACTTGATGTATGTTACAGCATTTTGCACATATACAATCATTGATGCATTTTGTCGTAACGCTCACTTTATGTACGTTACAGCATTTTGCGCATATACAATCATTGATGCATTTTGTCGTAACGCTCACTTGATGTACGTTACAGCATTTTGCACATATACCATAATTGATGCATTTTGTCGTATTTCTCATTTTATGTTCGATACGATACATCCTTTTACATCCCGGAATTCACACAGGACTGTCCGTTACGCCAAAACAGTTTTATTTTATCTAATAGTCGAAGTCTGACACCCTAATTTGCCATGGAATTTTACTAGCAGTGTGATCATAGAGTTTACTAACTCTAACGCTAGTCTCAACATATAACAATTAAAGGGACAACACCATTGCTAAAATCTGAGAAAAAGGAATGACACGAAATACCGCTACGAAAATAAAAACTTCGAGCATGCGTCAACGAGAAATGGGGATAGATCTGGAAAAACCAGAGGAAAAAATAAGAAGAATAAGGAAGAACTCAAGCAGGCGTCTACGAGTAATAAGGATTGAAAATCCGGAAAGGGTAAAGGAATAGGAACAAAAGACCAAGACTAAAGAAGAATTCGACCATAAATCATTAAGAAGCACTAAAGAGCAGTCTAAATTCGTTAAGGGACGTGGGAAAGTTTCTAAGGGAAAGGTAGAGTCCAAGCGTGCAAGCGGGCGTCTACAAGTATTAAGGATCTAACTGAAAAGGACAAAGGGAAAGGAAGAGGGAGAATTTGGAATTTTCTATGGATAAGCAGCCGGATATTAAACTTCTGTACGAAGAATAATTGAAAATTGCTTACCAAAAATATTTGGATTAAAGAAAAATGTGACAACGGTACGATACCGAAACGTTTTCATTTAGCATAATATATGTCGCTGCCTTATTAAGGGGCTACCCGAGGTTTTCATCGATTTTTGACAAGTTTTGAATCGTATCTCCTATTTTTGCACTACAGATAGAATTATAAATCAAACGGCTATCGGTTCTTCAATCTTTTATCTCCATTTCCATCCACCGGATTTTAAAACAAATGAATATTTAATTTTGTATGATTTTTTAAAACATTGTCTAAATAAACACTTATGTCGTATCTATATTGACGTGAAAGACCTAACATGTACGAAATCTACATATTTGGGTTCGTCTGTGACGTCTCTAAAAACTGGTCCAGGGTTTTCATTTTAAACCAATTAACACAAAAGTTATGGCCAGAAAACCAGTTATTTAGCCTAAAATTGTTCAACTTTGGTGCCAAATATCTCGAAAACAATGAACTTTGAACTAAATATGAGAAATTGCTTAAAGCCGTTGTTGTTAATAAAATAAGCTATAAAAAACATTAGAAAACTAAGGGATTCAGATCGAAGGTCATTGGCATATGGGAGCCCCTTAAGAAAAAAATATAGCGACTTTAGCAGACACAGACGAGGAGGATGATGATGAGCTCGGTGACAATCAAAAATCAAATGAAATCAAAAATCATTTATTTGCTTAACAATACACATGTTTACTTTACATATAAAATGAGATGCCTGGCGGACCCCAAACTAGGCTGTGCCTGAATCTTGGGACCCTGGAGTGCAATTCGTAAAACAATATGAAGTTATTCAAGAAATCAGAATGAACTCAAAAGAAGAAAGTAATAACAAGCATTATACCTACATATACCGCCATAGCGTTACCAATAGAGTAATGTTGAATCTCTACAACTTCGCAAATCTTATTGTAAATTCGCCGATGCGTATAGTCAGGTGAGCGTTTTGCGAAAAATGTTCTATAATTAGGGAGAGGGGTTTTAAATGCACGTTTGGTCAGGAGCTGCGGAAAAATTGATAATTTTGTAACTATTGCATGGGCTCGTGAAGTAGCTTTTAAGACATAAATAACGAATTGAACGACACAATGAATGATTAATACCGAGTATTTATTTCCTGTTTAAGTAGTCTATTTATTTCACGTTAAGTTGTCGTGACTATTTTTGTTTGTTTTCTTTTATTAATTAAGCAGCATTTAACATTGCAATTGGAGAGTTTTGATCTCACTAAGTTTATTCATACAAATTTCCTGTAATCCTCAATGCAATATCAGCAAATCCCCAGTGCAAGTAACTAGTTACATAGCTGAGACATGGCTATTTTTTACGCCAAATTGACATTTAGAAAGATTTTTTTGTACGATACGACCTTTTGTCATATTTGTTAAACGGCAACATTGTGAAGTTAGGGACAGGTGTATTCAAAAATGGTTTTTTTTTTGGCGTAAGGGACGCACAACTTTTTAATTAAGAGGCTCCCATACGCCAATGACCTTCGATCTGAATCCCTTAGTTTTCTAATGTTTTTTGTAGCTTATTATATTAACAACAACGGCTTTAAGCAATATAGTATCCCATATTTACTTCAAACTTCATTGTTTTCGAGATATTTGGCATCAAAGTTGAACAATTTTAGGCCAAAAAACTGGTTTTCTGGCCATAACTTTTGTGTTAATTGGTTTAAAATTAAAACCCTCTGCCAGTTTTTAGAGACGTCATAGACGAACCCAAATTTGTAGATTTCGTATATGTTAGATCTTTCACGTCAATAGAGATGCGAAATAAGTGTTTTTTTAGACAATGTTTAAAAAAATCATACAAAATTAAGTATTAATTTGTTTCAAAATCCGGTCTGTCAAAATGGAGATAAAAGATTGAAGAACCGATAGCCGTTTGATTTATGATTCTATCTGTAGTGCAAAAGTAGTAGATACGATTCAAAACTTGTCAAAAATCGATGAAAACCTCGGGTAGCCCCTTAAGAACCGCGTCTTAAATCTAGTTACATGATATAAAAGAGCTTAAAAAGATGTAAAAAAATCACTGACGAGCATATTATTGTGTAAAGGAACAAAATAGTTTCGATTTTTTTTCTCGTAACAAAACCGTTTTTTGGCTCTCCTGAAAAATGACCATTTGTCCCTTACGCCCTTTGAACCTACGGTAGTCGATATGATTCTTGACTATATGATTGTTTATCTGATTTAATCGATACATGATTGCCTAAAATTTCCTCGATAGAAAAAACATCCAAAACTCGGGCTTTATTTTCCTTTGTTTACTTAGCCTAATCAAAAAATACATTATTTTACTCATCTATAATCTCACTTAATGAAATATATATAAAGCTTCACTAAGTTAGGTATTTATCGTTTTTTTTCCAAAAAAGCCATTCCCGAAGAGTGTTACCTACATCTCTTTTTCTCGTGCGCGGAAGGCATCAGCGTGTCTCTGTCTAGGGGGCGTGTTTGACTGTTATATGGGCCTTAGATGCTTGAATTAAATGAATGATTATTATAACTATCATTATTAAACCATTAAAATGCGACTATTAAACTATTAACATTGGTTATATATTGTTCAAACTTGTAAATGTCATACCCTTAATATAGTGTTACCGTGCCCCAGATTTTTTAACAAGCGAGCGAAGCGAACGAGGTTCTTCGATTCATAAATGGTTTCATGTGTCTGTCCGGCGGAAGTCCGGCTCTTTTCCTCTATAAGTCCTTTTTAAATATTTGCGGATAATCTAACACATAGTCCCAAACTAAGCAAAGCTTGTACTATGGGTACTAGACGACGATAAACATAATTATATAGATAATTACTTAAATACAAAGAAAACATCTATGACTCATCACACAAATAAATGCCCTTACCGGGGTTCGAACCCAGGACCTCT
The DNA here is from genome assembly GCA_947578815.1 of Epinotia ramella. Lineage (NCBI taxonomy): Eukaryota > Metazoa > Arthropoda > Insecta > Lepidoptera > Tortricidae > Epinotia > Epinotia ramella. The sequence goes on from OX388221.1 coordinate 5,418,625, forward strand.
TGATTTGTAGGCAGAGCCACTAATTCGGCTAAAGCGGTCGTCGCATTTCCCAACCGAATCTCGTGATTTTTTTGTGAACGATTTCTATAATATCACACAAACACATGACATACTTCATTTGTTCAGGTGGTGACTATAAAAGTAACAAGGCTATATCTCATCATTCTCATCAATAATGAATAAGTACGTACCATCATTACAGAGTACATATTAACACACAGCTCGGTCACCCAGAGACTTAAGGTGGTTTTCCACCGGATGAGCGCGGATTGAATTGATTTTTTATTTGCACGCTAAATTGAACCGTACTGCTGTACTGTTAGAGTGCAAATCACACTGAAGATTATTTTCAAGCGCTTGACATCGCGGGAAAATTTCTTCAGTGTAATGTGCATTCTAATAGTACGGCAATACGTTTCAATTTAGCGTGCCAACATCGCATGTGACAATGCCACTCACTGATGCAGGACTACCTCCTAGTCCATGAACGTTGGCACAACCTGTTCGAGGTTGTAGGTTCAGCCGATGGGCTGCATGGGCCGTGAGGAAGTTGTTTTGACTCCCAGTGTCAAATAACGCGCGAAATGTGTGAAATTCGCCAGATGCGTCACGAATTTGTACGAGGGCAGTCGCCAGTAGCACGGTCGTATTGAAGGGTGAGTTAGACTGAGCTAACGATTCTTTTGCTACTAAGGCTACTGAACTTGGTGGATCACCAGCGGCGGGGTCCATCTTGCTTGCTGGTTGCTCCCGGTGTAGCAGAATGTGGTGCTTACGTTTACATTTTTGGCACGAAAATATCGAAGTGCACTCTCGCATGGAGTGAGATGCGTTAAGACAATTATAGCACCATCTCTTCTCAGCGGCCACAGTCATGCGCTCGTCCAATGATTTAGCAAGAAAATCCTTGCAAGCCGATATGTGGTGTTCGTCACCACAGTAGGAACATTTACGAATAACCTTCGGGGTTGTCGAGTAGTTAGTAGGCTTCGCTTCTGGTTTGTCACCCACCTTTACTTGATTATTTACGGCGGGAGCGACAAGTGAATGCGTAACGTTAAATCGCTTCGGCTTCTGTGGAAATCCCGATCCCGAAGCCTCTTTCCATATGTTAGGGTTTTTGTTGGTGACGGCGGCGGTAAAGTGCGTGTCGCGCATTAATGCTTCGCTTTTAGAGTATAAGAAGGCCCTTAAGTGCTTATATTGCGGAAGCTCGATATCAATGTGCTTTTCCTCAAACTCGCGTCTTAATTTGGTATCGAGTTTGGCCAGAATGTTATAACAGAGAACAAAATCCCAGTGCTCGGTAGGTAAGTTTAACTTTTTTAATATGGTCAAGTTTTCGTCGATCGTATCTAAAGCGCGTCGAAAATCCTGAGCGTTTGTAGTTTTGAAATGAACATCTAAAATGTCACGCCAGCACGTAAACGCTAATTCGCGTTTGTCTTCGTAGCGGGACTTGAGAGCGTCGTATGCGCTTGAATAATGTTCACTTGCAACAGGGAACGTTCTAATTAGCGATAAGGCGTCACCACGTAACACCGACACGAGATAATGAAATTTCTCAATATCACTCAAGAGGGTAGATTCATGAATCAACGCATTATAAGTGGCGATAAACTCAGGCCACTCCTTAATAACGCCTGCAAACGTCGGCAACGAAATTTTAGGTAACCGCATATTGCCGCTGTGCGAACCGGACAACGAATTCCGTTTCAAACTATCTGTTTGTTGCGACGAACACTGTTCAAATTTACGTTGAATTGCAATAACTTGAAAGTATGTCTCGTCGAAGCGTTCCTGAATGTCGTCCTCACTCTCATCGACATCGTCCTTGAGAAGGTCCAAAATAATAAAATGGGCTTCTTGAAAACTGTCAGCGATATTTGTTATCTCCTGACAATACGAAAGAAATAGCTCGATTTGTGATTCATCGGTGGTAGCTAATCTCCCTACTTCGAAAGCCTTCGAAATGCGATTATAAGCTATCGTTCGTTTACGTCGTAAACTCGGCAAATTATTTACAGTGTAAGTCGGTTCGGTACCCTTTTTTAGTGCAGGTTTAGATTTGCGCCTTGCTAGGTAAGACATAATTACTTATTACCAATCTAAAACACTATTCAATAACTCAAAATACACAATTAATAACAATCAGAATGCGTATTCGAATATAATAATTACGCAACTCGCATCGATGTTCGTATAACGCGACAACATATAAAAACCCGTCACCTCGAGTTCGCGGAGTTTTGTAGTAAAATAAATCGAATAAACAGTTTGTAGAAAATTAACCTTCGTAACACTCCGAACTCTTGCAATAACGATATTTACGAATATTAATACAAATTCAGATAAAAACAGTTCAGTTTCAGTGCAACTGGTAATAATTCTACTCTAAAACGGTAACGAGCGAACTTCGAAAGCACCGAAATACGATTAAAATAAAGTACGATACACGATACAACGAAATGATATGTTATATTTCGAAATTTAAAACGATATGACAATTTTTATATAACTTAAGCTGATAATGTTGAGCGATCGAAGTTAAGTAGTCGAGGTATACGATACGCAACTTGGTAAGTACACAATATTATGATGCGATATATTTTGCAATATTGTAAAACGATGGATAATAATGTGTCAACCAGTATAAAACGACTAGATATCTATCTCTCAACAAATATTTAGCGACATAAGTACGCCGTTTTTAAATCGGTTTGCGGTAGGTAGGTAACGAAACAAAATGGAACAAGGACTCGAATTTCTGCTTAGTAATTGAGCGATATATTTACGTAATTATTTGTTTTAGCGATAGTTTGTATAGTAAACGGTAAAATAAGGTTGTTAATGTTACAATTACGAAATAAAATCGGTATTTGGTAGGCCGACTGTGTTATTGGTATCTAAAGGTCCCTGGTTTCGGCACCATAAAGATGTAGCAAATTAACGCGTTTATAGATGATGCAATGTCAATTCACCACTCTGGATCGAATATATGATATATTCGCTCGGTAACTACGAGGGACTGCCGGTTGAGTTGGGATTTCGTGTTTATCATTAAAATTATGAAATGGAACTACCCAAAGTCATAAAAAAACTAAAATACAAACGTCCGGAACACTTATTATATACAACATTCAGTTTGCATATGTAAAAATGAAATGTTATCGAGGTTTAAATGTCAGTTTTGTCCCTACTCACCCCGTTTTACCGTATTACGTAAGCTACGGAACCGCTTATCTGATTTAAAAAATTCTTTGATTTTCGTGTAGGTTGGACTTTTTGGATGGTTACAGGCAAAATTTTATCCCGCGTTGTTTGCAATACGTAGACATAGCCGCGCTGGAAGCTAGTATACGATATAATTGTTATATAGATAAAAACTATAATGTATTTTTTAAACGATAGCGTAACACGTAGCATTGTTAGTTTGTATGTAAGAGGTAATCTTCGGAACATTACTTTCACCATTATATAGAATGGCCTATCGAGTTGGACAGACTATATTTTAACCCGCTCTGCTTCCATTATGTGTAAAGGTGGTTTTCCACCGGATGAGCGCGGATTGAATTGATTTTTTATTTGCACGCTAAATTGAACCGTACTGCTGTACTGTTAGAGTGCAAATCACACTGAAGATTATTTTCAAGCGCTTGACATCGCGGGAAAATTTCTTCAGTGTAATGTGCATTCTAATAGTACGGCAATACGTTTCAATTTAGCGTGCAAATAAAAAATCAATTCAATCCGCGCTCATCCGGTGGAAAACCACCTTTACACATAATGGAAGCAGAGCGGGTTAAAATATAGTCTGTCCAACTCGATAGGCCATTCTATATAATGGTGAAAGTAATGTTCCGAAGATTACCTCTCACATACAAACTAACAATGCTACGTGTTACGCTATCGTTTAAAAAATACATTATAGTTTTTATCTATATAACAATTATATCGTATACTAGCTTCCAGCGCGGCTATGTCTACGTATTGCAAACAACGCGGGATAAAATTTTGCCTGTAACCATCCAAAAAGTCCAACCTACACGAAAATCAAAGAATTTTTTAAATCAGATAAGCGGTTCCGTAGCTTACGTAATACGGTAAAACGGGGTGAGTAGGGACAAAACTGACATTTAAACCTCGATAACATTTCATTTTTACATATGCAAACTGAATGTTGTATATAATAAGTGTTCCGGACGTTTGTATTTTAGTTTTTTTTATGACTTTGGGTAGTTCCATTTCATAATTTTAATGATAAACACGACATCCCAACTCAACCGGCAGTCCCTCGTAGTTGGGGTGAGATTTCATACAAAGGTGATTTTGGAAGATTGTTGGAACGTTTTTTTTATTATATTATTACTAAAGCTCCATTTTAAATTGGAACACAGTATTTAGGTAGCAGTATCTTTAAAATCCCATCTCACCCCCCTTTCATCCTTTCTCTCCCCATTCACAACCCAACTCTCCTCGCGATCCCTACTCACCCCATTTTACGGTACTTACACAAATTTACAAAGCTACAATATCGCAGACTTTTCTCGTTATAATATTAGTATAGGTATATAGACTATCTGTTCCGTTCTTAACGTTTCATTTTTTTTTAATCTTTAAACTTTTGCGCGCCTTACCAACCTAAACGATGCAATGTCAAAACGCCTCCGCAAGCAGTGCAACATCGAAAATCTAGCCAATGGGAACGCGCGGAACGCCCGTCGCCCATGCGCGGTACAAACCGGCGTTGATGACAGCGCCACAGCAGCGGCGGCGAAAAAGTAGTCAAAACAACGCTCGCGCATCGCGAAGTGATCTTACCGTGTCGAAAAACCATTTCGACGTTCAAAAGACTCATTAATCTGCTCATATTTATGTTATTGTGTGTGTGACATTATCAAGGAACTGTGTACATATTTTTAGGCCGGCCGGCCATACGTATCTGAAGGACAAAGTTAACAGAACCGTTTCGTGTCGTGGAAGCCAGCACGCTGCCGACTATCTGGTGAGTACTTGTGCATGGTCTTCTCATTGACTGATAGTCTTTGTTGTATCGTTTGTTACCGAGCGAATATATCATATATTCGATCCAGAGTGGTGAATTGACATTGCATCATCTATAAACGCGTTAATTTGCTACATCTTTATGGTGCCGAAACCAGGGACCTTTAGATACCAATAACACAGTCGGCCTACCAAATACCGATTTTATTTCGTAATTGTAACATTAACAACCTTATTTTACCGTTTACTATACAAACTATCGCTAAAACAAATAATTACGTAAATATATCGCTCAATTACTAAGCAGAAATTCGAGTCCTTGTTCCATTTTGTTTCGTTACCTACCTACCGCAAACCGATTTAAAAACGGCGTACTTATGTCGCTAAATATTTGTTGAGAGATAGATATCTAGTCGTTTTATACTGGTTGACACATTATTATCCATCGTTTTACCGTTTGCAATAACCAATATTGCAAAATATATCGCATCATAATATTGTGTACTTACCAAGTTGCGTATCGTATACCTCGACTACTTAACTTCGATCGCTCAACATTATCAGCTTAAGTTATATAAAAATTGTCATATCGTTTTAAATTTCGAAATATAACATATCATTTCGTTGTATCGTGTATCGTACTTTATTTTAATCGTATTTCGGTGCTTTCGAAGTTCGCTCGTTACCGTTTTAGAGTAGAATTATTACCAGTTGCACTGAAACTGAACTGTTTTTATCTGAATTTGTATTAATATTCGTAAATATCGTTATTGCAAGAGTTCGGAGTGTTACGAAGGTTAATTTTCTACAAACTGTTTATTCGATTTATTTTACTACAAAACTCCGCGAACTCGAGGTGACGGGTTTTTATATGTTGTCGCGTTATACGAACATCGATGCGAGTTGCGTAATTATTATATTCGAATACGCATTCTGATTGTTATTAATTGTGTATTTTGAGTTATTGAATAGTGTTTTAGATTGGTAATAAGTAATTATGTCTTACCTAGCAAGGCGCAAATCTAAACCTGCACTAAAAAAGGGTACCGAACCGACTTACACTGTAAATAATTTGCCGAGTTTACGACGTAAACGAACGATAGCTTATAATCGCATTTCGAAGGCTTTCGAAGTAGGGAGATTAGCTACCACCGATGAATCACAAATCGAGCTATTTCTTTCGTATTGTCAGGAGATAACAAATATCGCTGACAGTTTTCAAGAAGCCCATTTTATTATTTTGGACCTTCTCAAGGACGATGTCGATGAGAGTGAGGACGACATTCAGGAACGCTTCGACGAGACATACTTTCAAGTTATTGCAATTCAACGTAAATTTGAACAGTGTTCGTCGCAACAAACAGATAGTTTGAAACGGAATTCGTTGTCCGGTTCGCACAGCGGCAATATGCGGTTACCTAAAATTTCGTTGCCGACGTTTGCAGGCGTTATTAAGGAGTGGCCTGAGTTTATCGCCACTTATAATGCGTTGATTCATGAATCTACCCTCTTGAGTGATATTGAGAAATTTCATTATCTCGTGTCGGTGTTACGTGGTGACGCCTTATCGCTAATTAGAACGTTCCCTGTTGCAAGTGAACATTATTCAAGCGCATACGACGCTCTCAAGTCCCGCTACGAAGACAAACGCGAATTAGCGTTTACGTGCTGGCGTGACATTTTAGATGTTCATTTCAAAACTACAAACGCTCAGGATTTTCGACGCGCTTTAGATACGATCGACGAAAACTTGACCATATTAAAAAAGTTAAACTTACCTACCGAGCACTGGGATTTTGTTCTCTGTTATAACATTCTGGCCAAACTCGATACCAAATTAAGACGCGAGTTTGAGGAAAAGCACATTGATATCGAGCTTCCGCAATATAAGCACTTAAGGGCCTTCTTATACTCTAAAAGCGAAGCATTAATGCGCGACACGCACTTTACCGCCGCCGTCACCAACAAAAACCCTAACATATGGAAAGAGGCTTCGGGATCGGGATTTCCACAGAAGCCGAAGCGATTTAACGTTACGCATTCACTTGTCGCTCCCGCCGTAAATAATCAAAAAAAGGTGGGTGACAAACCAGAAGCGAAGCCTACTAACTACTCGACAACCCCGAAGGTTATTCGTAAATGTTCCTACTGTGGTGACGAACACCACATATCGGCTTGCAAGGATTTTCTTGCTAAATCATTGGACGAGCGCATGACTGTGGCCGCTGAGAAGAGATGGTGCTATAATTGTCTTAACGCATCTCACTCCATGCGAGAGTGCACTTCGATATTTTCGTGCCAAAAATGTAAACGTAAGCACCACATTCTGCTACACCGGGAGCAACCAGCAAGCAAGATGGACCCCGCCGCTGGTGATCCACCAAGTTCAGTAGCCTTAGTAGCAAAAGAATCGTTAGCTCAGTCTAACTCACCCTTCAATACGACCGTGCTACTGGCGACTGCCCTCGTACAAATTCGTGACGCATCTGGCGAATTTCACACATTTCGCGCGTTATTTGACACTGGGAGTCAAAACAACTTCCTCACGGCCCATGCAGCCCATCGGCTGAACCTACAACCTCGAACAGGTTGTGCCAACGTTCATGGACTAGGAGGTAGTCCTGCATCAGTGAGTGGCATTGTCACATGCGATGTTGGCACCAATAGTAACGTCAATTTTCGTTTGGAAATGCTCGTTATACCGAGTATTTGCGGAGATCAACCTATAGCAAGACTGAATACGAACGGATGGGATGAAGTCAAGACACTACCGTTAGCAGATCCTGGTTTTGACATCCCCGGGCCGATCGACGTCTTGTTAGGTGCCGACGTCTTTGCCGAGTCACTTCTCGAACAACGTCTGAGAGGCAACGCGTCACAACCGCGGGCCTTCAACTCGGTCTTCGGCTGGCTTCTTCTTGGGAAATCTCGACTCGCAGCATCCTGTTTATTAGGCGTAGCACCTCCTACGGTTGATGACAGCTTAAATCAAATCGTTCAACGTTTCTGGGAAATCGATAACGTTCCACAATCCTCCCGATTGACCCCAGAAGAGCAACTTTGTGAAACCAGTTTCACCACCGATCACTACCGCGACGAGACAGGTAGGTATGTCGTTTGTCTCCCTTTCAAGGACAATGAGGAGCCAGTCTTTGAGGGCTCTCGAGCGATAGCCTTACGACGCTTTCATGCCATTGAGAGGCGTTTGTCTCGTGACCAGAACCTAAAACAACAATATGTTGAGTTCATGACTGACTACATTGAAAGTGGTCACATGACTTTGGTACCTGCCAAGCAGATGGGTCAAGGCAAGTACTATATCCCTCATCATTGTATTTTGCGCCCCGAAAGCGCCACGACAAAGCTCAGAGTCGTGTTGGACGCCTCTGCCCGGGACGCTCATTCCAAATCGTTAAACGACACTCTACTTACGGGTTCGAAGTTACAATCCAACATTGTCGAGATTCTACTACACTTTCGTGAGCATGAGATTGTCTTCATGGCAGACGTGCGCCAAATGTACCGCCAAATCAACGTAGCTCCCCATCATCGTGATTACCAACGTATTCTTTGGCGAGCCCACCCAGATGAACCTCTCCAGGAATACATTTTAAACACTGTGACATACGGAGTATCTTCAGCTCCGTTCTTGGCGTGCCGAACCATTCAGCAGCTGGCCAACGAGGAGGGTCACAACTATCCTGAGGCCAAGGCTGTTTTAACCTCCGACGTTTATGTCGATGACATCGTAACCGGAAGCTCATCGCTGGAAGATGCAAGTGAAATAAAAACTCAAGTCATCGCTCTTTTCGGTCTTGGCTCTTTTGAGCTACGAAAATGGGTAAGCAATCGACCCGAGCTTTTAGCGATCTACCCGCAGAGGCGTGTCTTTCAGAAGCCATTACCTTCACCGAAGCTGAAGATACAACCATCAAGGTTCTGGGCCTTAAGTGGGAGCCTGCTTCAGATTCTTTCGTTTTTAACGTCAATCCGTCAAATCAAACGTGCACCAAACGAACGATTCTGAGTGAGGTGGCCAGAATCTTTGACCCTCTGGGTTTCTTGTCGCCTTTGACAATTCAGGCCAAATGCTTAATTCAAAAGCTTTGGATCCTGGGCGTTTCGTGGGATGAGACTCCTCCACCGGAAATTATCTCGCAGTGGAGCAACTTTTCTCAACAACTTCCAGAAGTTAGAGAACTTAAGGTTCCGCGCAAATTCGCTGCCGAAGGCGTTCAATCATATCAACTGCATGGGTTCTGTGACAGCTCCGAAGCAGCGTATGGCGCCGTCGTCTATCTACGTGTCACTGAGTCCGACGGTTCCGTTCGCGTCTTTCTCGTCTGTGCAAAGGCTCGTGTCGCTCCCTTAAAGAGGCAGTCGCTGCCTCGTCTAGAATTGTGTGGCGCCGTTTTACTCGCAGACCTCATCAAGTTCGTCAAGGACATGTTACGGATCCCTGTCCATGAAACGTATCTGTGGTGTGACTCAACCGTTACTTTGGCCTGGCTTCGAGCCCCTTCTTCTCGCTGGGTGACATTCGTTGCAAACCGTGTCAGCCATATCCAAGACATCGTGCCGACCGAGTGCTGGAGGCACGTTCCTTCTGCTATGAACTCTGCAGATATTTGTTCGCGTGGGCAATTGCCAAGGGACTTATTAAACAACGCGCTCTGGTGGGCGGGCCCAAAGTGGTTGTCTCAATCACAGTCTGAGTGGCCAATGGATACATCGAAGAGTTGTTACACGGACAACGTGGTGCTCTCTGAACAGCGTCGCTCCATAGCTCTCGTTACAGATCAAATCGACACCGCTAACCAAACGTCAACAATCGATCAGTTGTTTAAGAAGTATTCATCCTTGGACAAAATCTGTCGCATTCTAGCTTACATTTGGAGATTTTGTAACAATGTGCGCAACACCGTTCCGAAAGCAGAAACCTTTTTCATAACGGACACCGAGCGCCATCGTGCGCTACTAACCATCGTCAAACATTTCCAAAATCGGTGCTTTTCAGAGGTAATATCAAGGTTACAGCTGCGGAAACAGCTGCCACGCAGTTTTCGCAAACTAAATCCCTTTTTGGACGAGCAGGATATACTCAGGGTGGGCGGCCGTCTCGCTCGCTCTGGTCTTGAGTTTGAGCACAAGCATCCCGCATTGTTGCCCAGGAACAGCGTACTTACAACTGCCGTGATTGAATCTATTCATCGAAACAATCATCATCCCGGCCTTAACACAACTCATTACCTGGTTTTGCAGCAGTTCTGGATACTTGCGGCAAAGCGTGCCATACGTCATCACCTCTCAAAATGCATAAGATGCTACCGTCTTCATCCGCAACCTTTGCAACCATTCATGAGCGACCTTCCTGCCTTTCGCGTTAACCAAGCGAAACCCTTTTCCGTGGTAGGCGTTGATTTCGGAGGGCCGTTTCGAATTAAGCTTGGACATCATCGTGGTGCGAAGGTCGATAAAGCTTACCTGTACCTTTTCGTATGCCTAAGTACAAAGGCAGTGCATCTTGAGGTAGTATCAACATTATCTACTGACGGCTTCATCGCGGCGTTGCGGCGTTTCGTTTCTCGACGCGGCCGCTGCAATATAATTCATTCAGATTGCGGTACCAATTTTGTCGGTGCCAGTTCGCAACTGGCATCCTGTATCGAACAAGCTTCGCACGCTGAACGAATTTCTTTTAAACGTAATCCCCCGTCCGCTCCACACTTCGGAGGGGCATGGGAGATCCAAATCAAAGCCGCGAAAAGTCACCTATACCGCATTGTTGGCGATCAGACTTTAACCTTTGAAGAGCTTGCCACACTCTTCACTCAGATCGAATCAATCCTAAATTCGAGGCCTTTGTGCCCATTAAGCTCCGATCCTAACGATTTGAATGTGCTCTCGCCCGGTCACTTCCTGACGCTGGAGCCTCTAACAGCGGTTCCTGATTCCGACTACACGGACGTGAAAATCAATCGCCTAAACCGATGGCAACTTATTCAATCGTTTCAACAGCAGTTTTGGAGACGCTGGAAAAATGAGTACTTACATGCGTTAACGCAGCGAGCGAAATGGACTGAGGACTCAAAACCATTAAGCGTAAATTCAGTCGTGCTTATCAAAGACGACAATCGACCTCCTCTTCAATGGACACTAGGGCGAGTTGTTTCCCTACACCCTGGGCCTGATGGAGTGGTTCGCGTCGCGACCGTAAAAACAGCTAGAGACCATTTAGTTAAGAGACCTCTGGTCAAATAATGTCCTCTACTCTCCGAGTAACCGTTTTAATTAACTAACATTCCCTAGTTTTTAAGATTAGTATCATAATTCGTAGCATAACCATACTTTTTCATTTTATTCTGGGAAAATCCCATTGGTATTTTGGTGGGCGGAATGTTCCGTTCTTAACGTTTCATTTTTTTCTAATCTTTAAACTTTTGCGCGCCTTACCAACCTAAACGATGCAATGTCAAAACGCCTCCGCAAGCAGTGCAACATCGAAAATCTAGCCAATGGGAACGCGCGGAACGCCCGTCGCCCATGCGCGGTACAAACCGGCGTTGATGACAGCGCCACAGCGGCGGCGGCGAAAAAGTAGTCAAAACAACGCTCGCGCATCGCGAAGTGATCTTACCGTGTCGAAAAACCATTTCGACGTTCAAAAGACTCATTAATCTGCTCATATTTATGTTATTGTGTGTGTGACATTATCAAGGAACTGTGTACATATTATTAGGCCGGCCGGCCATACGTATCTGAAGGACAAAGTTAACAGAACCGTTTCGTGTCGTGGAAGCCAGCACGCTGCCGACTATCTGGTGAGTACTTGTGCATGGTCTTCTCATTGACTGATAGTCTTTGTTGTATCGTTTGTTACCGAGCGAATATATCATATATATTCGATCCAGAGTGGTGAATTGACATTGCATCATCTATAAACGCGTTAATTTGCTACACTATCACTATAGATAGATGTTTTATATGATATTATGACAACAATAGTCATGGTATTGTTACGAGTGTGGGGGGGTAGGATAGAGTTAAACACCTCTTTAACACGACAATAGATTTATTCTGCGATTTACACAGGGTAAAGTCCTCTGAGTCCACACGTACTAACGCTGACAACTCAATTAACTCACACAAGTGACTGAGTTCGCGCCTACTAGTACTGGCACAGCTACACTTTACTGTTACGCACTAGACCACTTCACTATTCACCACTTTCCACTGAACTTCTTCAACCAGTTCTCATCCGATACTACTCCCTTAGTATCCCACTCTGAAGACTCCACTTTCCAAACTCTAGTCTCCGCTCAAGACTCCCTCTTCAAGCCTTCACTCAACACTGACTCTTCAAGACTGACTCCAAGACTGCACTCAACACTCCCTTCAAGACTGACTCCAAGACTGCCTCTTCAAGAACTGACTAGTACCGCGAACGTGGTGCCCTTATATACTTCCCCCTTACCGAAGATTCTAGTCCTTAATTTCGATCTTCATTTCGCTGTTCATTTCATTACTCATTTGTTTTGAATAGCATGGGCTTGTAGTAATCGCTACTAAGAATATAATAATTACATGTATGTGATAATAAATATTTATATAATATTTACTTATATACATACCCAATATATAATAATTTGTTTATAATAAATTGATTTAATATTGCTCGAGATATATACATAGATATATATTACTCCGAACATAATTCATAAACGTACACATATAAATACATAACAATATAAATAAATATAACAACATTCACAACACTATAAATACATATAGGAAATACATAAATAAATAAATTCATCAACAATCAAAAACACTTACCATAACATTAGCAGCCGTGTCGGAACCGAAATGTCGGAGATGCAACGCCGAGCACCGTGGACAAGCCCGCGTGACGTCACACTAGCGCGCTCGGCTCCAGCGGCCGCGCACCCGCGCCGCCCGCCAGTCAGAAACCCATCTCGACGCCGAACGCATGTCGCTTTGCTCCGCGCGCATACGCTCAATGCTTACGATTTATTTTCCTAATTACCTGCTACTCATGCTTGTGCCTTTGTACCGCTTCGCCGTAATATATTTGTGAATGTGATTGGGTCGTTTTCTTGGACTATCAACCCCAACGACCTAAACTGGTGACCCCTACATTGGACGAAGATCGCAGCTTTCTCCTGGATTATCATTCACAATCACCAAGGACAAATCGTAAGTCGAAGTAATAACTATGTCTGATCACGAAGATGATAAAGAAACATATAGCGACGCGCCGGCCGGGAAGGCGCCGAGAGATAACGGTACTATGCGCCTTGCCACTGATGCCGACACGTTCCGTGTCGGAGTACGGATACCACCATTTTGGCCGCAGGAGCCTGCCGTCTGGTTCGCGCAGATAGAAGGCCAATTTGTACTGTCAAACATTACTTCTGACGCGACAAAATTTTATTACGTGTTGTCGCAGCTTGACCACCAGTACGCAGCCGAGGTCAAAGATATCATCATTTCGCCACCTTTAACAAATAAGTACGAGAAGTTGAAAAGCGAGCTTATTAAACGCCTATCAGCTTCTCGTGAGAAAAAGCTAAAGGATCTCTTACTTCACGAGGAATTAGGTGACAGAAAGCCATCGCAGTTCTTGAGGCATCTACAGCACATCGCTGGTCCGCAGGTACCTGAGGATTTTTTGAGGACCATTTGGACGAGCCGCTTGCCGCATAATATCCAAGGAGCTATAGCAACTCAGCCACTGTCTACCCTTGACTCTTTGGCTGATCTAGCAGACCGTGTATGGGACATATCTCCAGGTACTCCGCAGGTAGCTAGCACCTCTAACCAACTCGGCAGCGCAGTTATAGAGCACATGGCTAACCAGATCGCAGCACTTTCGAGGCAGGTGCAGGAGCTCTCAACCGAAATGCGATCCCGTTCTCGTCCCAACCACAGGGCCGGAGGTAGGCAGCAACACCGTGGGCGCAGCAGCAGTCAGCGACGCGATAATAGTCACCAGCGTTCGCAGTCAAATTACCGCAAGTTTCCAGTGTGCTGGTACCACTACAAATTCCAGTCGCAGGCGACCAGGTGTGTCAAGCCATGTGACTTCGCCTCGGGAAACGACCAGGGCAGTCGATAATGGCGGCCGACGATTGCCTGAGTTCCGGTCGCTTGTTCGTCACAGATCGACAATCAAAGATGCAATTTCTCGTGGATACCGGAAGCGATCTTTGCGTCTTTCCTCGATCTGCATTGCGCGAGCAGCGCCTTAAAACACGATATCAACTTTTCGCTGCAAATGGATCCATCATCAGCACCTATGGTCACGTCCAGTTGAAGCTGAATCTGGGTCTCCGCCGCGAGTACAGTTGGCAGTTCGTCGTAGCGGATGTCACCAAAGCGATCATCGGTGTCGACTTTCTATCTTTTTATAACTTAGCCGTCGACTGCCGAAACAAACGCCTGCTAGACAACACGACGTCGCTGTCAACGGCGGCTTTAACAGCAGATTCAACGGACACCGTGTTCTCAATTAAGACCCTCTACGGTGAGTCCAAGTATCACGACATCCTTAGAGATTACCCCGAGATAACACGGCCTCCCGGTATTCACCGCGATATAAAGCACAACACTGTGCACTATATAACTACCACAGATGGACCACCAACACACTGCACCCCGAGAAGACTAGCACCAGACAAGCTGAAAATAGCCAAGCTTGAATTTGAAGCGATGCTCAAGAACGGGACAGCAAGGCCATCATCAAGCCCCTGGTCTTCGCCACTTCATCTCGCACCAAAAAAGGATAACGGCTGGAGACCCTGCGGAGACTACCGGCAACTAAACGCGCGAACAGTTCCAGACCGGTACCCCATCCGCCATATCCACGACTTCGCCCACCACCTATCCGGTTGTACGATCTTCTCCACCATAGATTTGGTAAAAGCGTACAACCAAATACCGGTGAACGCGGACGACATAGCAAAGAATGCCATAGCGACGCCTTTTGGACTATATGAGTTCCCATATATGACCTTCGGGTTAAGAAACGCTGGACAGACATTCCAAAGGTTCGTCGACGAGGTCACAAGGGGTATGGACTTCGTATTCGCGTACCTGGATGACTTCCTCATCTTTTCGGAGAACGAAGAAGCTCATATGGAACATCTAAAGCTACTGTTCAGCAAACTAAGGGACTACGGGATCGTCATAAACCCCTCGAAATGCATCTTTGCTGTACCGGAAGTCAAGTTCCTCGGATACCACATCTCTGCGAAAGGCACAAAACCCCTGGAGACGAAGGTGGAAGCTATCGAGACATTTCCGGCACCGAAAACCGTTAAAGAATTGCGAAGATTCTTGGGGATGATCAATTTTTATCGGCGATTCATCCCTCAAGCGGCACAGATCCAAGCTCCTCTGCACAACTTGTTGACTGGCTCGGTAAAAGGATCCCACCCCGTTGTGCTAAAGGATGAGACCCTGGAGGCATTCAACGGCTGCAAGAGAAGTCTCTGCGATGCAGCACTCCTAGCACATCCAGACAGCAACGCAGCACTTGCACTGGTCACGGATGCCTCTGACACGTCATTAGGGGCTGTGTTGCAGCAGAAAATAGGAGACGCATGGCAGCCGATTGCGTTTTATTCGAAGAAGCTGAGCCCAACCCAACAGAAGTACTCACCTTACGATCGCGAACTGCTCGCAATATACAGCGCAATCAAGTACTTCAGGCACATGCTGGAAGCACGAGTGTTCACGGTATTTACCGACCACAAGCCGTTGTGCTTTGCTTTTGCGTCACACAAGTCAAACTGCTCACCAAGACAATTTCGCCACCTCGACCTCATCTCTCAATTTACCACCGACATCCAGCACATATCGGGGAAAAACAACGTGGTCGCGGATACATTGTCGAGGATAGAAGAACTGGAGAAGCCTATTGACCTGGTACAACTCGCAGCAGCACAACGCAAGGATGCTGAGCTAAAGCAGATTTTAGACGGTGACACAACCCATACCATCAAATTAAAAAAGATGATGATACCTGGTTCCCTCACCGAACTATACTGCGATAGCAGCACTTCCATCCTAAGACCCTATGTGACCCCAGAACTTCGCCAGCAAGTCTTCAACAGCTTACACTCGCTTAGTCACCCTGGAACCAAGGCAACAGCGAGACTTGTATCGGAGAGATTTGTTTGGCCGCATATGAACCGAGACTGCCGCGAATGGGCACGAGCTTGCACAGCCTGTCAACGCTCCAAAGTAACGAGGCACGTTCAAGCTCCCTTAGGCACGTACAAACTACCCAAAGCCAGATTTGCGCATGTCCATATCGACATTATTGGACCTCTGCCACCGTCTCAAGGTTACCGCTACTGCCTAACAGCCATCGATCGATTCACACGGTGGCCAGAAGCAATTCCGATGATGGATATCACAGCTGAAACAGTTGCCAAAGCTCTTCTGACCGTCTGGATATCCCGATTTGGTTGTCCTGTGGACATCGTCACAGACCGCGGAAGACAGTTTGAGTCAGCGCTCTTCAAGTTCTTGGCGAAAATAGCAGGATTCAAGCACAGACGTACTACGGCATATCACCCTGCTTGTAACGGGATTCTTGAAAGATTTCACAGACAGTTAAAAGCAGCCATCGTCTGTCACGCGCAAGAAAATTGGACAGAATCCTTGCCACTAGTTCTGTTAGGGATCAGGAGCGCGTTCAAGGAAGACCTGCAAACATCGTCTGCAGAGCTAGTGTATGGAGAAACGCTAAGACTGCCTGGAGAATTCTTTCAGCCCTGTACTGTTACGACAACAGATGTCACCGACTTCACTGCGCGCTTGCGTAACATTACCCAGCAGCTGAACCCTGTGCCAACTTCAAGGCATGGATCTCAGAAGACCTTCATATTTAAAGACCTGAAATCAGCCACTCACGTCTTCGTAAGAGAAGATGCTGTTCGTGGCGCGTTAACAGCAGCATACACTGGGCCACACGCAGTGGTGGAACGAGGAGATAAGGTTTACAAACTAATAATAAAAGGAAAAGAAACCACTGTATCGGTAGATCGATTAAAACCAGCATATACGCTTGAAGAGAGCACCAACAGCACCGATAACAAACCTCAAATGAAAGAAAAGCCAGAGACTACCTACCCCCAGCAGTCGAAAGAAACACGAGATAAGCCGAAAACACATACCAGATCTGGCCGACAGGTGAAATTCCCTGATTACTATCGCCCGTGAGACGGTCTCTGGGGGGGAGTGATGTAGTAATCGCTACTAAGAATATAATAATTACATGTATGTGATAATAAATATTTATATAATATTTACTTATATACATACCCAATATATAATAATTTGTTTATAATAAATTGATTTAATATTGCTCGAGATATATACATAGATATATATTACTCCGAACATAATTCATAAACGTACACATATAAATACATAACAATATAAATAAATATAACAACATTCACAACACTATAAATACATATAGGAAATACATAAATAAATAAATTCATCAACAATCAAAAACACTTACCATAACATTAGCAGCCGTGTCGGAACCGAAATGTCGGAGATGCAACGCCGAGCACCGTGGACAAGCCCGCGTGACGTCACACTAGCGCGCTCGGCTCCAGCGGCCGCGCACCCGCGCCGCCCGCCAGTCAGAAACCCATCTCGACGCCGAACGCATGTCGCTTTGCTCCGCGCGCATACGCTCAATGCTTACGATTTATTTTCCTAATTACCTGCTACTCATGCTTGTGCCTTTGTACCGCTTCGCCGTAATATATTTGTGAATGTGATTGGGTCGTTTTCTTGGACTATCAACCCCAACGACCTAAAGGCTTTTCCAGATAAACGTGCTACGTCCACGTTTCTCAAATATTCCAGGCCCATATATTTGTCTATAAATTTCCTTAAGCATCGAATGTTCTATTCGCTTACCCTTTCTAGAACATTCCATGCTACTCGGCGTTTTGAAAATGTACTCACTATTAATTAAAAACATACAAAATGTACATGTCGATCGCTGGTCTCGAACCCGGGCACATCGGCTCTTCGACCGCCGTTTGTACCGCTGGGCTACAGATGTCTTAGTCGACACAGCGAATTTTGAAACACCTTGACGGCGAGTCACTATGCCAACAAAACTGTTATTGACCCCGCCGTCGTAACAGTATTATAAGCCAACATTTTTACTTGAAACTCAGGTCAACTCAACGCAGAAGAAACACGGTATGAAAACAAGTAAATAAGTTTCATTATAATTTGAACCCATCTAGTGCCCTCCTAGCCCCTCGATCCTTAATGAGCTCATAAAATCAAGTTGAAATTGAGACCCAATACCAAAGTGTTCCAAAAATCGGATCATCGGGAACCTTGCTTTGAAGTTTTTCCTCTAAGTGCTCTTCACACAGACTTTAGTCTCTTCTTTACATCTTGAATTCGAGTTCATTTGGATTAGCGGTTGATGACGATTCGGTTTTGTTACAAATCCTTACTGGGTTTTGTCTTTGAGTCGGAGTATTTTGAAAACCTGACGCACAACGGGTGTTATAAGTTTAACATGACGTGTTTCGATCGAAATCAAAATATTTATTATGTAATAAGGCACCTTTACAAGTCAATATGTATATATCAATTGTTGATTCAAAATTATACATCATTCATAAGAAAATAAACTACATAATCAATGTTTTGCATGCAAAAAAAAACAAGGGGTTGCACTCCGGGAGTGCCCGTTGTTTGATATTTTGGAATGGTTAAGGAATAATTTTGCACGAATTGCTTTAATTATCAGTATAAAAGTATACTATAATGTATGTGGTAAAATACAATATTCATTTATTGCGCGCTATCGTACACAAACATGACAATTTATGTTACATTCAAATTTTAAAACTTAAGAACTATTACATTTATTTAACATTAAAAAGTTCATCTCTCAGAAAAATCAACTTCCATCCATACGTCTTACGTCTTACGAATCTCACGGTCACGTGACCTGACGCGAGTTTAACATTTTTTCCCCATCCCAAAAAGTGCACAAGGCCGGGCTGCTAAAGAAGTTTTCACTTCAAAAAAAATTAACAATTCCTAATTCTTACAGATGTATAAGGAGATACAATTTTAAAAATTCATTCATATTTTGTGCAAATCTAGAAGAATGTGGCTAAGAAACTCTTGACAAACAACGATAACACAAACCCAAGTAAGTATGTTTCAGTTGGAAAAATATATTATACGCAAAATATAAAAAGGCAAATGATTTGTATCGTCAGTTTTCAAGCAAGCAACCAGCATGGTTTATCAAGATGCAAAAAAAAACCTAACACCAGAGGGGTAATGCTAATCACGTAAGGTTCCGAACGCTCTTAAGGACAATCCAACTGCCATTTTTCCATATAAAATTTGACATTAAGATCTACCTAAGATGCGTTAAGAGGAAACACTAAGGGCGAGATAATTGAGAAATAGGTATTTGTAAAATGAATTGCTGTCGCGCCAACCTCAAGCCTGCCGCAGAGCGCGATAGAGACAACTGCAGCTTGGACCGAAAATACCTATTAAAAGTACATAATATCAACGTTTCGTAGTCCCCTGATTTCTTTTCCAAAACTTGAACTATTTAACTCGGCGAACGAAAAAAACATAGAAGGCAAGCTCCTTACAAATTTCTACCCAGATGCGTGCCTAAAACTCGGTGTGCGCATAGTCAACTGCGCATCCAATCACAGCTGCCCAAAATATCAGCCTGTTTCCAATTACCCAACACAAATGAATGCCATTGGTCAATCTACGAATGCATTGCTGTGATTAGCCGTCGTGTATCACGTCGGACGACAGCCATATGACAGTGACAACGAAAACGGAAAATTGTTGAATGGTTACATGCAACAAGAATGTTATTAACATTCGAGTGATATTCTTTGATTAAGAAATATATTTTTGAAGTGAAAACTTCTTCAGCGGCGCT
Source organism: Epinotia ramella (assembly GCA_947578815.1). Classification (NCBI taxonomy): domain Eukaryota; kingdom Metazoa; phylum Arthropoda; class Insecta; order Lepidoptera; family Tortricidae; genus Epinotia; species Epinotia ramella. Next base: position 5,438,630 of record OX388221.1, read on the forward strand.
GAGCACTTTTGGGGATGGGGAAAAATTGTTAAATACGCGACAGATTTTTGTGACGTCTTTTATATTTTGCTGCTAGCCGATTCGACTTCATTCAAAACTGAACGCTATTCGTAAGAGTATAAAGCCGTTAAACACTTTTTGCAATAGCATATTCTGCAAATAAATTTGTAATTTTGTCCAAGCGTCCTTCACCGTTTTGCTATTGAGCAAATTCGAATAGTTCGAATTTGGACGTTATTCCTAAAGACATAAAGCTGAAAAATATTTACCAACGGCAAAAACAAACTGATATTTTGTTCGCCGCCGCCGTCTGCTGTTCTTGCAAATTAGAATAGTTCGAATTTAGACGTTATTCCTAAAGAGATAAAGCTTTGAAAAATATTTGGCAATGGCAAAAACAAATTGGTATTTTGTTTGCCGCCGCCGACGGGCGAGCCGGCCCGTCGCACCCAACGCGCCCGCGGCCCGTCCGCCTAAATAATTGATAATTGTTTATAAATTTGAGTCAAATTAATTTGTAGGGTGACACCGTAACATGTCACGTGACCTGATCGAAAAACTGTTACAATGTCATTGAGTTTTCACTTCTGCCGGCACTCCCGGAGTGCAACCCGGTCTTTTTTTTATTTTATTTTAAATTTAAATTATAGATAATTACTGTCTTAAACTAAAGATTTTAATTCTATGTAGCTATCTATATTATATACTATTAAACGAGCAATATTTGTAATCACGTTCCCGAAAACGGCTCTAATTAAAATCTTTAGTGCCGTTTTCAAGAGCAATATGGCATTATCCCTATAATGCCATATTGCACCTCACATATACTTCGGTATGGCATTATCCCTGTAATGCCATACCGAGGGTTTACGGAGGCGAATTAGTGTCCCGGGTAGGGCTGAGAGTTCAGGTATCTAATAGATAAATAAAAATACCAAATGTAATTGTGGTTTTAAGCAGACGCATAGCATATGCGTCTGCTTAAAACATACCCACAATTTTAAAATTTAATGTATATAATTTCAGTAATCATACCGTACAAATTGGGATTGCACTCTTCTTGAGATTCACTAAACCCTTGTTTGTTACGTAAATATCTTCCTGATTGAAAATATTGAAATGTAAATAACAAAGAGTAGTCATTTTTTGCATGCCATTTCAAATCATGTCGTTTCAAAAGGACTGCTTCATTCTAAATTTATATTCTAATTGGATCTGTTGTAAATCTAAAAAAATAATATTGTTACCTTTTATACTTGGATAAAAGCTCAAGCTACTAAATATTGATATGATATTCAATGGTTAACATAGAAACCAACTTATTAAAAAAAATATGTCTGTTGGCATGATACCATCCCTATACAAAATGTGATCATAACAATAAAATCTGATCCCTTTCTGTTTGTAGGTGATAGGCTAACAACCTGTCACTGCAATAAAATACGGATATAATCCATGTTTAAACCCATAGCTAGAAATAGTTAATATAATAAATTAAAATATAAATTGACTGTTTGTCAAGTTTGAAAATATGCGCTCGAAATGAATCCGATTGTACTCTGTTTACTCTTTTTGAACTCCATATGCTTGACAGCTAGGTCTCAAATATATGATAAGATAACACACAGCTCTGACACATCTCTGGTGGAGCACCACTCTAACACGGGGATGTGTAATGGTACGAGTATATCTATTGAAATGTTTTATTTAGGAAAATCTGTTTCTTTATCTTTCACACGTCAAAAAAGTATGCGGAAGACGTTACGTGAAGTCTGACAAAAGAACATTTTAATTTGACGGGTAACAGTAATTTTTTCTCATCCCGTCAGTTCTATGCAATATCAAAAGAATATTTCTGAAATAAAGCTACGGTAGGTTCAAATGTCGGCTCGTACCAATTATTTTCCAGGAATACGTAATATTTACCGTTAGATTTTCGTTGAAGGAAAACATCGTGCGGAAACCAGTCCAATCCCAATAAGGTCTACTTTTCTTTCTGAGTCGGAAGGACAGATGCAGTCGCTTTCGTAAAACTAGAGCCTATGCCAAATCTTGTGATTGGGTGTCAAAGCGGACCCCGGGCTTATTTAGGGCTCAACCGCGAATAACGCTAGGAGGATGATGATCTTTCCGAAATGAATATTCATAATTTCAAGACACAACACCGACTTCATAGAGCGTCTCATCAGCTAGTCGGTCAAGGAAAAGTTGAGGGCACTAGATGGCGTGAACGATCGGCGACGAGATGGACCGATGAATTGAAGGCGATGACGTGCCTCTACTTAAATGCTCGAGGCCAACCTCCAATAGAGAGAAATGGCGCGATGTCGTGAGGCAAGCACCAGCGGCCACCCCAGTAACCGACACTACATGTTGACCACGATCCTGTATAGGGGTGTAGACACTAAATAAAGTAATCAATAATGTCATATTTTCTCGAAAAAGGATTAAAAATGAAGTCAAATGGAGAAAAAAACAACGCAAAAGGTTCAATAATCACGAAGTTATAAGTGTCCAAAGTTTTAAAAAGGGGTATGTTCTGTTCCTTTTTCGCAAAACGCAACTTCATATGAAACGATGACGCTACGTCACTAAAGATGGCAACGTGCCGCGCCGCATCGTGGTCGGCGCCGTCGTCGACGCGGCCCCCCGGCAGCATCCTGTAATGTGACATCACACACTGTTTGTGTTTTCGCTCTCTAACAAGCAATATTAAAACGGTTGCAGCTTCGTAATTCTTTGAGATATCTGAATGGGATTTTCGTCACGAGGCATATTTTTTTGCCTTCTTTCTTTTGGAATTATAATCTATAAACTATTTTCGAGTATCACTTAAATTGGTTGAACCGTTTAAGTGTGATTGAGTAACAAACATCTAAACATCCAAACTTTCACATTTATAATATTAGTAGGATTTGACTGTATGTCCTTCATCTAATCCGGTGGAAAAATTTAGACAAGACCTGAGATGGATCACGCTCACCCAGAAGATGCCGGTTTTCTCTTACCTTGGCATCGAGGTTATATGATTCCAAAAATACAGTCATAGGAAGATAAATCCAGATTAGCCAGATTATTAGATCCTCAACTGTGCGCTTCTCCAGAAACTTCCTGCCTCGCACAGCTAAAATGTGGAATGGATTGTCGCCTGCGGTATTTCCGGACCGATACGACCTTCAAACCTTCAAGAAAAGAGCGTACTCCCATCTTAAAGGCCGGCAACGCACTCACAACACCTCTGGTGTTGCAAGTGTCCATGGGCGGCGGTAATCGCTTACCATCAGGTGATCCGTCTGCTCGTTTGCCTCCTATATCATAAAAAAAAAAAAAAAAAATGCACTGCTAATCAATAAGGATACCTTAAATCCCCAAGTGCGGCAGGAATTAAACCACATGGCTGTCAGTAAATGTAATACTGACAGTATACCGACAAGCAGTAAGATCACGTCAAAGTATGTATGTACAAAATACCGCATACATCCCGCCCCGCCAATTTAGGAATCACCTATACCTACTTCATATAAGATTAGAAAAATCGTGCGTCAACCATTTTTAAGGAAAACCATTTTGAAACGCAAAGAAATATGTATTGTTATGTTAGAATAAGAATAATGCATTTATTTGTTCAACACAGGTAGGTACAAAGGTCTCAAAATACATTAAGTCGAATTACCATGTTGGGCCGTTAGGCATACAAATGTTTAAGCTATTAATGGAGCCAAGCTTGTTCTCGCTCAATTCCATTAATGACCATCTGTCAGAAATTCATTAACAGTATAGTAGGCTTTCCTTACGAGAATCTTAAATAATTTATTTTTTAAATCAGCAATACTATCTATATCTATTATATCTTTCGGAACTTTGTTATAAATTGTAGGGGCCATTCCGAGTAAACTTTTCCGAAATTAAGCTGTTTTGAAGGACATTTCACTTATTTTATTCCTTAGACGTGTACTCCTAAAACTTGGATATAAGTGCAGGTTACGTCTCACAAACATTATCACCTCAAATATATATAAGCATGGGAGAGTCAAAATGCGTAATTTTTGAAAATATGGCTTACAAGAGTCGAGTTGATGAATACCACATAGCGATCTAATACATCTTTTTTGCGCTTAGGAAAGGGCTGTCTTCAAATGATAGAAATGAATAAAACTAGTACAATTTTTCCCTTTGATATCCTATATACGTAGACACTTCTCCGTTAAAAATCGAATGTTATATGGAATGAGAACCGAAAATCGAACGGTGTCAGCCAGTGACGGACGCTCTAATCCTGTCACTTATCGTGTGATAAGGCCGACCATGATACGGGGTCAGCTTGCCAATGCTCAGAGCCAGCGTGGCGAGTGTCGTAAACTTATGTATTGTTTGAATAGGCTGAGTTAAAAAAGAGAATAAAGACCCAATAAGTATTAGATAATGTTTCTTTCGAAGAAATTTTAGGCAATCATTAAATCAGATACACAATCATACAATCAAGAATCATATATCTTTCAGGCCTTTTTGTTGCCTAATCTAGTCAGAACGGCGATTCAAAGAACGCGATGATTTCCAATACACCCCCTTAATTATGTTACCAACTCGCTACAGTTTTCTTTTCCTTTCATCTTAGTTTTCCTTGAAATCGCGTATCGGAATCACGATTTATCTATGTCACGTGAAATAAGGTTTAAGAGATTGTGTTTCTACGCAAAAACATGAAAGGTAACCGTACTGAAAAGGAAAAGGATACTGCCCTTCACATATCAGATCTCAGCTGCGGCAATGACCCAACAATTCAAATTATTCACAATACATTTTGTCCTCAATTTTAAGCTGTCGCCTTGTATCAGTCGACCCCTCTATTCGAAACAATAATGTGTAATATGAGTTCAGAATTATACAAGTCGTTATAAAGCTAAGATCAATAGCTTTGTGAATGTATGACTTCTTACACATTTGTTCCCGAATTGAAACACAATTTTATTGATTATTTATGGGTAGGTACACTGTTGCCCGGAGTAACGGAAAGACTTTTGAAATCTTGACTTATGCCAAAATTACCTTGCCCTTATCGCTCGTATACCACAAAACCGATTTGCATGAAATTTTGTGTAAAATCATTATTAGGTGCATGATTAATGATCATTAAATCACAGCCCTAAAATTTGATTTAAAATTGATTTCTGGGCACTTAACCCTTTACTTCAAGGGAAACCAATCAGCTGATCGACTTGCTAGAGAAGCAATCACCGATGGAATAATAGCCTCATACTTACCTTACCATACTGACTGTCTATACCTGGTACGACGTAAATGCAAGCAATTATGGAAAGAACATTTTGATGAGCGGTCTTTAACTAAAGGAATATGGTACAGAACTATCCAACCTGCTCTCTGTCAAGTGCCATGGTTTAGGGGGTCGGGCATGGGTAGGAAAGATATAGTATTAGCTCTCAGATTACGATCGGGACACATCCCACTGAACAGCTTTGCATTTTTGATGGGTAAGACTGCTTCACCGAACTGCGCGGAGTGTGGAACGAGAGAGGATGTGTTTCACATCCTGGTGGAATGCATCCGGAACGAAACTGAGAGGAATACGCTTGAATGTAGGTATAAGGTAAACCTGTTTGAAACAGGCAAATGTAATAGTGTCTTAGCACACCCTCTATCCAACGTAGCTAAAGAATTGTACAAAATTGTAAATGTAGGTATCAAGCGAAGATGCTAGTTATTTAAGTGATTTGTAACAATAAGGGTGACATTATCATAACGGATAAAACCCACCAAATAATAAAGATTTAAAAAAAAAAAACCCTTTACTTCGCAACGTCCACCCTTCTCATACACACTCGCAGACCGTCTTTTTTTTCCTGACCAGAATCGTTTGGACTATTCAGCATCACCGCGACTTAAACTAAGGACCTTCGATGTTGTTTTGCGTATTAAATGGTGTACAATGTGCAGATAAAAATAGTTATGTGAAAGAAAAATACAATACAATACAATACAAATACTCTTTATTGCACACCTCACACAAACAAAGCAGTTAAAAAGAGAAACAATACAATAACATGTAGGTAGAGGTAGACAACAGGCGGTCTTATCGCTGAAGAGCGATCTCTTCCAGATAACCTTTGTGTATCGGATAAAGAGATAAAACTAGATTATGTAGTAGGTGGTGCAGAGATTATAATAAGCCAAAAATCAAAATAATTATATTAATACACGTACATAAATAGCATAAATGTTGCTGAAAGAGAAGCGGTAGACCAAGAAAAAGGTGGAAGAACTGCGTAAGAGACGGTATAAATAGGAAGGAAGAGAGGTATGGGAAAAACATGATGCGCCGGCTCCAGATAAGGACAACCGAATGATGTATAGTGCGGATGCTTATTCTAGACTGAATCTTATCTTAAACCATCTGTCGAACAAAGCCAAAATATCCACGTACCACAGAAAGTATTGTAACCCGAATAGCGACTCTATTGTTAAAGTACAGTAAGTATAAAATGGTCGACATTGCTAAATAGTATGTTTTTATCTATACCTCCTTTATAAATAAAGCTGCTTTTTGGTTGAATTAGTGTTGATGTTTACTACATTTATTTTAAAGTATCAATAAAAAGTAAAATAGTTTCTCTATTCAAATATAAAATAAGTTTTTTTCTAAAATTTCATTTTTGATATAAGCTTTTCTGTATACCGTCATCAACTACTCATTGAGAATATTATAACGAGCCCAAACTCAACGGGGTTACGTCGGTTAAGTACTGAATTCCCATGGCCACCTTCTGTCTCCATCATCAGATCAGGTCGATGGTACAATTATATTGAATTGTCATTCAAACTACACGTTTACCTAAAATTTCAGCTCAATTGGTTGAATACATCTGCTTCAAAATTCAGTTGCAAGAATCCACTCGGACAAACATACATTGCAACTTAATTAAAAGCATGTAAAAAAGGAACAGAAGACAGACAAATTTAAATCCTCAACGTAGGCTTCGTCAACTACGAATCAGCAACACCGATCGTCACATACACACGCCAGTATCAACTAGTAATTGTTACACTTAACAATAAAAGACAGTCGCTTTGTTTACCACTTAACAATGAAAGACGATCACATTGTTTACTAGGTAGAAAAATAAGTAAAAGTCTAGAAAAAACCGCACAATAAATTAATATTAAAACCATAATATTTTGCATACCATGTTCAGCATTTTTGTGTTTCAAATGTTACGTTCGTACATAATATACAGCAGTTCCAAACGAATATAAAGATCATAAAATACAGGTACTTTTAGAAGTGCCAACTTAATTCAAAGTCAAAAGTTCCGGAAAAGCATAAAGTAGAACGTAAATTAGGCTAAGTGCTGTCGCATAAATTTATACGTCCAGTGTTTCAGGAGTTTGTGTGCGCAGTTTTTTTATTCGTAGCTATTAAGGGTTGATTAACCGTACCCAGAGAGTCTATTTAGGACACATATATCGCATTTTCATTTATAACCATACCCCGGGGTTTTGGGTGCGGGAATAACTTGAGAAAGAGTAGAGATAAACGGATAGGTTATATTGACAAATAATCATATTGTGCCTAATGAATTTTATTTCATTACACTTGGTGCAAAAGAACATTGAATCTCGAACCTCTATTTCTGGATTATTTTCTATCCACGAATGCACGAACTCGTAACGAGCTTTTTTCCGTGAAGGCATGTTTGAATTAACTGTTATATAGTATTTTGAAAATGCTATTGCGTATATGTAAATTACATAAGACAAAGGCACGGTATGTATGACAGACATTGAATGTCAAATATCAATCTTGACGTTAGATATCTCTGAAGTGTTTATTAATTTATAAATACTTGAGAGTAGTTAGAGATTACTGCTTCTGCGGCACAGTGGGGCACCTCCGCGGAGCGGTTTTTTTTTTACGGTTTTTTTTTTTTCCACCCTTGTGATATTAGCTTACAGTTTCCGCGGCGGGCGGCATTTGCGCGTGTATTATTTTTTTCTTATGTGACCTGTGTGAGCGGTATGCGTTTTGTATTTTTTTGTGGGGGTTGGGTGGTGTATTTTTTGTTCTGTTCGCCCACGCAAAAGGCAATTACATTTAGGGATTTATTACGGTCGAAACTGATATCTTATAAATTTATGTGTAGACATGGCATCGTGAGAATTAAAACTTTATTATAATGCATCGAGAAACAATAAAGTATCCAGCAAAAAATTACTCCCATGCAAAAGGCAATAACATTTGGCTATTTATTGTATGCAGGTGGGATCGTGATAATTAACATTTTGTAATATGTAGGGGAACGATAAGCATCATTATTTATTATGAAATGGTTTGGTATTTTATTGGTTATCAAAGTAAAAAAATCAAAGCTGCAGGTTCTAACGCGTTGCATTTCTATATAAGCATCGCAGAAGGTAAACTAGTTAGGACAAGTTTCAGGCAACGAACAGGTGTAGGTTTGATTCTATACGTGGCATGTGAGTGTGTGTGTGTGTGTGTTTGTTGATCAATAAAAGGAGAACTCAAATCGATAGGACCGTCATTCATTCAGATGAGTTTGTCTGGAAGCAGTTTCAAGTGTTAAGTGTATTTCAAGTAGTTGAAAGTACTGAGAGCTATATCGTTAGTTTTAACATTGAAACTCTGTGTGTGTGTGTGTCTGCATCTTATTACGACTAAAAATGGAGGTACGTTCAACATTAACTTACTATTATATGGATTACTGATTATTGAGTTATTTCTCGGAAACTGTAATCTTTTCATGATTGTTATAAAAACTAACCTAACCTAACCTACAGGGTTCTATAGAAACTTTATTAAATTGTCATGAAAATGTTACGGTTAGAGAGAATCACTTTTACGACAAACGCTAGCGTTTACATATGTATGTCTAATGAAATTATGAATAGATATGGTATCCGACTGACTATTTTATATAAGCTTCTAACGTATATTTTTTATTGTTTTAGATACCTAACGAAAATTCTCTTGAGTATACCATGAAAAGTTATTATTATGGTAATTCAACTGATGACGAAATTCAAGGTCCACCAAAACCACTCAAAATTCGAACCCAGAAACGCGTCAACAACATAGATCTATTTTTTGATAAGCCTAAAAAGAAGCAGGCTACGGAATATTCATCTACTGTTGCTCAGTCTGCAAATGGAGGCACCAACTACATATCTTCTCGTGCAGATGATGTAACAAAGATCACTCATCTCGTTAAAATTGATATCTACGACATAAAAAAGTTACGTGGTGTACCAAGCGATCAACACTGGAAAAACGCGGATACTAGAATAAAATTCTATACACAATCCGAAGATGACGAGCATTATTTGAATACAAAAGAATTAGTGTACAATATAACGAAACATATTGCGACAACAAATGAATGCAAGAAATATTTTATCGACACCAAGCCATAAATTATTCGTCCGATCGCCGCCTACAAAAAATTAAACCCTCCCCCACCAATCAACCAATGATTTTTGAGACTATATATAGTTACACAACGCAAAAGAAGCCATACCTTTCAACACCCGTCAAAGTCCAACTGCAACTATGGATTTACAAAGCTCATTCTACGATGAAGATTTAGTCAAACTGTGTGAAGAAGTTGAATCATTAAATCAGAAGTCCAATGGTTATTCACCAGTTTCGCAACCTATAAATTTGAGTTGGATCGCAAACCCTCTTTTGTTTCAGTTGGAAGAAGATCAAGGTGCCGAAATGGATGATAACGAGATCGAGACTGCTTCCCTAAACAACAGTTTTCTTGGCTTCAGTGAAGATGTCTATGAACCCATCATCCATTGTGATTCATGTTGGTCTCAAGTGTTAGATAGTGATGACTGTTCAATGAAATGGAATGGGGACAAATGGAACGATATAAAATTGTGTAATACAAGTGTTTTGATGTTTTAAAATTAAAACTCTCTTTTGAATATTTTTATATGTGAAACTATTATTTTTATTCAATAAATCGTGTAAAAGGTCCTATTGCATTTTTATTGATGTTTTATCCTGTGTAGTGAAGTAAGTAAAGACAGTTTATAATAAAAAATATTTATTTCGTAAAAAAATTGAAATGTACAAATTTTTTATAATCATATCATTATACATAGTATTTTCTAAAAACAAGTTTAGAAAATCAAACATCTTTTTACCTATAAACTTATAATATATATAAACTAAACAATATTCACCACAAACGGATGTATAATGGTTTTGAATTGTCATATGGTTATAAATCCATTTTTTTGCATTTCTTATTAAAAATAACTTATGATAACCCGAAGGCTTTCTACCAAATGAATCGAAATATTCACCATTACCATCAATATCAATATGAATTGCTACCCAGTGAGAGCCGGGTTTTGAGTCAGGGTCTAAATTGCTTATAATAAAAACCGGAAGATCCATAAAAACAGGGATTCTATTTGCTGGAAAAACATTTGATTCAATCCCAGGATAAATTTGCTTCATACATAATTGCAATTCCTTGGTATCCATTACAAAGTATTTCGTTTACTAATGAATTCGCCACAGAGGTTTAGGAGTCTATGATACAATGTCTCACAAACCTATGTTTATATATGTGCATGTTCTAATTAACTGTTATAATCTACACTTACATCTCGATGTTTGTTTATTTCAATAATATTATCAAACTCTGCATAAACGACGCAATTAATGGTTGTGGTAAGAGCGCTTTCAAATCGAACTTCCAACCGAACACTCCCATGTCTAACAAGATTCCAATGAGAAGTAGAACTCGCCGATAAATCAGGTGTTAAATCGAAACACATCAAACAATAACCATTTCCATAGTCTTGTCTACTTATCGAGTTCCCTTCATTAAGGAAATGAATACCCGTTCCAGAAAATAAGGTGTGATATGTCGAAACCATTAAACCGGTACTGAAAGATGGTTGCAATGTTTTTGAAGGAATTTGTTGACCATCTACATACAAACTAAATAAGTTCATATTATGGTGGTGGAAGTTAAAAGGGTTATGTTTTAAATTACCATTAAATGCTGTATTATCAACAAAACCTATAATACACCTTTTTGGAACTTGACCAAGGAATATGTTGTCAAGTGATTTCCCTTGTACCCCTGATGGTATTGTGAGTACTTTAACTTCTGCCCTTGTGATGGGGTATTTTGCAGTTGTTGAGGCCAAAACCTTTTGATGTGCAAGCAGAACACTTGGGTTGATTTTTGTTCTTCTGATTATTAAACTAGCATCCGTTATGCATACTTTAAGCTTTTTATCTTGGATACACATGAGATTAAATGACTCTTTTGATCGTACTAATTTAACACGAACTTCAACACCGTTTATTAAAAACTTTTCTTGATTAAAAATATCCCCGTGTAAGTGGCCCATCATTTCAACTTCCTTACTATCTTTAATAAATTCTTGTCTTTTACTCCACCCTTTATTAGCTCCATCAGTTTTATCCATATGATTTGTAGTGTCCTCGTACCATAACCCACACGTAAGATGGGACTGTTTTGCTGCCGGTCCATAATTTAATAGAGTTTCCATATATGCACGGTATGCATACGTATTATTAGGAGGAGATACTAGTTTTTGATTTAAATATATATCCAACTGATTAAACAGTGAATGTAGCCAATTATTCACTGGAGCAACAAAAGTTTCGGTTGATTTGATGTTAGTACCATCTTGATTCAATACCTTGGCTTTGATATGTAGTAAAGTGTGAGACAGGTCAATATAATCATCGCCTGATCCTGGAACTTGGAATTCAATAGGACCATCATCACTAAGAGACGAAATAGGTTTATAATGTATCCACTGTCCATTTTCTATACTTGTCTGCGTTGATGGAAGAGCAAATAAATCTAACTCTGACTTAGCACATTCACATGAATGATTATGTAAAAATGACATGGTTCAATTAGAAAAAATATCGTTTATATTTTTTTTACTTTTTTTCGTACCTCTCCCCCGCAGTGCTTTGGAGGCAATGGTGCGTTCTCGTCTTTTTCGCGTCATTTTATACCCAGACCCTGACATTAAAGAATCGATTTTTTCATCAGCCTTTCTTTTTAAGTTACTGCTTGCATTCTTAAAACGAGACTTTAATGATTCGTCGATAGGGTGCGAATTCATCATATCGGATAACATTCCAACACCAGCATTCATTGCTTCTTTGCCAACCGTTCTAAATCCGCTGGACAACAGAGGAAATACAGATCTAAACAGTCCTCCTAAAAAGCTTCCTATGCCGTGTCCCCGCTGGTGAGGAACACCTTTATAAACTATTCCTACTCCTGAACCAGCTTGATGAGAATAATAATGTTCATATGGGCAGGGAATACGTTCTCGTCTATGATTCATTATTTTATTCGCTGAAAATGTAGTTTCACGCATGAAGTTCCGAACTGGAATGGTACCTTTCCACCAGTATGTATTCTTATATCAATTTCAATGGTATCAAACTCTCTACGCAAAACAGATATGTAATGTGCAGGAGAAAAGCTATGCATTTTATATGCTCCATAAATGTATTTTGTTGGATCGAGTGGTATTATTCTAACCAACGATGTCATAACATCCCCCACAACTTGAGGTTGAATGATATCTGAATATATAAACAATTGTGATGGCAAGCCTAAATATAAATTAGCAGGAAATTTTCCAATTTGACATTGAATAAGGTTAGTATTCGGTTTAAAACCTAGTTGAAGGTTTAGTATTGGCGTTGCTTGTACTGATATTATGTCTTTCTGCGAAGAAGTGACCTTGATAACTTTTGATATGCCGTCATAGCTGAATTTCACCTTGTTCTTCAATAATGAATTTTCATTAAAAGCAGATAGAAATTGATCCATGTCGTCATAGGTCGTTGCGGGTATTATGTGACTTATATTCAACCGTAACGGGTAACTTTTCATTATTGAATATCGCCTTCTTTTTTACATATACTACGTTTTCATGTTCTTGAACGTTGTAAAGAGAACATGGGTAATGAAACTCCACTAATCCGACAACCCATTCTCCTTCTAATTTTATAGTCTTTGGGGGCTTGTTGAGAAAGTTTGCTGTTGTATTTTCGGGGTAATATTGCATAGAACTATTGCTTAACAAAGTTAAATAAAAACTGTCATCACTCATGTTTCTTCTAAACTTGATGCAGCTATCCAACTATTAAACTTATTCGGATAACCTTTCCACTTCACAAACACCTCCTTTCTGTTACCAACTCGTCTCGAACGTATTATTTTATCTAATTTGTATGCAATGGTGGGGTTATAAGTAACTTTCTGTAATTCTTTAGAATAGAAAGTTCCTATGATTGGTTCACCTTGTAAGTCCTTTAAACTATAAACAAGATGAGGTGATCTACTAATAATTGATTCAATTATAAAGATTTCATCACTCCAATTGGTTTCGTAACCTTTCTGAAATATGTGTTTATATTTAGTTATTCTGACATGATCACCAACATTTAAAGTTGTATTGCTATATATTTTTTGCCCGTTTCTTGGTGTATCATATAAATTTGTCCAAACAGTCATAATATTGTTAAAATTCACATCCGTTGGACACATTTTAATACTTGAATGGTAACTGTGATTATATGAATAAAGGAGGTCTTGTAAAATGTTAATGTATTTATAAGTATTTTTGTGCGTAAAATAGCGCCACATTTTCATTTTTAATGTTCTCTGAAATCGTTCTACAATACTCGCCTTAATGTCAGGATTATTCGTTGTATAATAGTTTATGTTTTTACTTTTGAAATAGTTTCTTACCTCTGTGGAAACAAATTCAGTACCTTTATCAGATTGAATATGACGCGGAGTTGCCTTAGCTTCAGTAAATATATCCTCAAAGCATTGTTTAACTGTTTTGGAATCCTTCTTTTTCATAGGTCTAGCAAAAGCATACTTACTAAAGACATCAATTACACATATTATGTATTTAAAACCATCATTATACTTACTATATGTACGCATATCACTTAAATCTACTTGCCAAAGTTCATTGTAGTTGGAAAGAATGTATTTGTTTCGTGTAAAACGTCTTTGAACTGGTTTATGTAATGTATATGTTTCTTGAGACCGTAACCAGGTTGCAACCTCATCTTTGTTCATTTGACCATGCATTGCTTTAACTAACTTATCAATACTACTGTAGCCAGCGGGGTTAGAAACATCATAGTAAATTCTATTGATATCTAATAGGGGCTCCATCTCTGCCAATCTATTTTCTTCTTTGATAATTCAAGAGTTTTGTTGGAAATTGGTGTTGATTGTCCTCTTACTTGAATCGATGTTGATCTGGTGTTTTTATATATTGGAGATTCCTGATCTTCATCGATCTGAAGACCGTTTATATATTCCAGGTTAGATAGGTTACCAATACAAGATGTAGGAACCCCAATATCTTTCAAAACAGAAGCAAATTGTTTCCATCCAATGGGCTTCGCACGTTTGAGGGGTCTCACCGTGTCGCTTATCAAATCAGTTATATTACTTTCTGGTATAACTTCATTATTCACTACGATTTCTCCTCCTTCTTTCCACCAAATCTTATGTTTGTTTTGTAAAATATTGTCAAGCAATGATTGACTTTTTTTTACGTAACTTTTAGGTATTAATTTTATGATATGAGACGGAGTAAACTGTAATGGGTACGTATGATTCGGAGGAGTGCTAGTAGCGTCACCTTCGATCGGTTTTGGATTTGGTAATGTCACATTATTTTCAGCTTCCTCCTTTTTAAACATCGATTTATCATAGTCTTCATGGACATTACTTACACCATCGACAATTATTGGTAGCTTGAACGGTTTTCGATCTGTTTCAGTAAAATGCAAAAAACGTTGCAATGCCTGAGAATATAATGCCCATTTTTCACGATCTTCTCTTTTACTTTTCAGTATTTTCTGCATTTCCCCGTCTAAGCGAGATAGAGAATTCAAAGGTGTATTTTCATTCTGTTTGAGTTTCTCAATAAAATCTGGTTCTACTAAAATCATTTTCTTAGCGTTCTCCATTTTTAAAATGTTATTGAGCCTAATAAACTACTTAAAACAGCCCCCAGTATAATTGGTAAAAACGCACCACCCTTTTGAACTATAATAGTCTTCCTTAATTTTAGTTTCCCCTTAGAAACTAATTTGCGTAATATATTCTTATGTTTGTTTAACTTATTTTTTTCTTTATTGTCTATTGGAACTTTTCCTTTCAGAACGTTGTAAATGCACTCGCAAATAATATTTATTTCATCCTCATCACATGCTTTAAGCAAGGCTTTTCGATATTTTGGTTTAAGCGCATGCAGAGCTTTAAGTAAATGTTGGTATGTGGTTACTCTATCAGGCATCATTTAGAACTAACCATAACAGAATGATTACTGACATATTTAAACCCTTTTTTTGGGTTGTACACTGTACAAGAATTATCAAATGGAAATAACTTAGTTTTAAAACGACATATATCATCAGTGCTTTGCTTCAAATCAATCATCAGGTATCCGTGTGCCGGTGTAGTTGCATCTTTGTATGCATCTTCAACAAATTTTATATTTTCTGGATAAACTTGGCGGGCCAAGTAGCGTATTTGAGTTTTATCTCTAGGATTTTTGAAATAAACAATATAAGTCGTGTTTAAAGATATGTCACGTTGTCCTCTGCCTTGGTGAAATAAATTTTGAGTTATATAAAAAACGCTTAAATTTCTGTGATGGCTGCCTTTAGTAAAAATATCAACAATACGTCCATCTGATTCTCTCATTAAATCATCGATTATAAGAAGTTTAGGTTGATTTCCATCAAACATACTTAAATCAGGAATACCTTGAACATAATCAATACCATTCAAATTATAAAGTGGTTGCATTTCATCATAGCACCAGAGTATTTGATTAAATTCCGTATTACACATTTTTCCCACATGTTTTAAAAAGCTTGTAACAAAATTTGATTTTCCACAACCACTTGGACCAGCAATAATAGCCGTAAATGGATGGATAAAATGATGCATCACAGCAAATGTCTTTCCTCTTTAAAGACTGTCAAGGAAATAGAACGCAATTATGGGATTGTACATATATATACAGGTTATAATGCAAGGAAAAACAAAACCCTATTATTTTTAAAATGTGTATTTATTGATGATTATAAAACTTGTCGATATAAAACTTATAACTACTATATTCACAAATAAAACCATAAACCCCTACGCAGCGAAACAAACAAAATAATGAATTCCCTTTCAATTCTAAACAAGATTTTTTAATTCTAACTTATTTTAAGACTAATACACCTATTGATTATAATATCTTAATAAAACCATCAATCCCATGCAGCAATGAAAACAAAATAAATCTTTATGTAATTAATTCTATACACACAGACTTAGCCATTTTTTACTTATATTCCTATTTATTACACTGATTTTAATTTATAATGACCCCAAGCAAGTGTGTCAAACGAATCTTTGCAGAGATATCTTTTTGTATCAGAGTATGAAAGTGAGATTTTGTTTATTTTTTGGGTAAAGATTACATGCTTAATGGAACGAAATCGGTACATTTCCGACAATACATTTTTTTTCTCTTTTAGACAATTTATATAATCATGCATCTGAAACTTTTTAGTGACACACTTATTAACACCTTTGGCCTTAGCCACTATACTTTCTTCAACATTTAAGGCGTACATTTTAGATCTTAAACCTACAAATTCTTTTAAAATTTTTCCTTTATTTTCATCTTTAAAGTATCCTAATTTTTTTTTATTTACACATGGAAAACCATAAATATTATTGGACGCATAGTCGGATGTGTCAAAATGTTTTTTTATGTCTTGTTTTATATCATTGTAGAAATCTTCCGTAAAAATTTGATAAATGAACGAATCGGTGTCGCAATATAGTAACTTAACGTTTTGTTGAAATTTCGGTTGCATGTAGCCATAATGGAAGTCATACATTAAAGTTTTGGACAAGTCTAATATACAGAAGCCTAAGTAGATGGGTTTGTTGTAAACTAATTTAGTTTTTTTTAATTGGACCGCTGCCAAGCTTTCTGAAAAAATTGAAATACTATGGAATTCGGGACGAGCTACATAACTTTCAATGCCTTTAATATGGCCATGATTCGACCAGTGCGTTAATAATTTAACATCAACCCTTTTTTCAATATTTTCCATAGTTTTTCCGAAAACTGCATTATTCATTAATTTATAAAAGTCTTTTTCAAAATCGGTTTTTGAAGCTATTCTTAATGTAGTGTTTAAATCGATATATTTTTTAAGCCAGTCGGTTTGTTTAAACTTAAGGATTCTATGGATTTTTTTTAAATTTAATCCATTTTTTAAACATTGTACGAGATTTCTATAGTGTATAATATATTTTATTTTATTATTCAAATTTGGAATCAATCTTTTTTGCCTACTTTCATCAGTTATGTGCTCAGCACAAAATGGCAGATCTGAATGGGTATTATGTAGTGAATCGGGGTACTCTAGGTCTACTTCTAAAATATATCCATTATCAGCATCATTTGAAATGTTAAAATCTGTAGCAGGATCAACCCATTCAAATTCACCAACGGGAAGATGCTGCGACATCGCCCAACCATACAAATTATTTGCGTCAAGGTAAATCAGATATGATGACGATTCATTGGGATCAAACTCTGACATGTAGTAATTATTTGATTTTGCATATCGATTGCTGCATTGTGATATACCACCTCGAAGCCCTTTTTTTATAAACGCAACTTTATCGAAATCTGTTAATAGTTCAAGTTGAACCCCAGTCATTTTTAACATGGCATCCCAACTGAGACCTGGAGCCGTAAAATAATGAGCGGGATCTAGGTTATATGTTTCACCGCACACGGAGCGAAAATTTTCAAAGATATCCGTTAATAGAAGTACATCTGTTTTTAAATACAAGTCAGAATAATCTAACATTGTTTTACAATTGAAATGGGTCCAAACGTTTTGGGCATGTTGATAGTCTACATTTGTTATACAGGTATCTGTTAGGCTACTGTAAAAATCACTTATTATAGGCAGCGATGTCGCTTCAAGAGATTTGGTCGATTTCATGAACTCATAAGGAAATATTCCCTTTTGTTTCAGAAGTTTAAAATCTTCGTATCTAGGGTATTGCTTTCTTAATTCATGAAATTGATGTTCTTGAAGGTTTCTGGCTAAACTATCTAAGCTACTCGACATGAACCTAAAGGAATCAACAAATCTCAATGATAGATATCTCTTATCAAATTTCAGTTGTTTGCTAAACGATATATACTTTTCTTTATTTTGAGGGATAATATCGATAGGTCCTTCACGGAAATTAAGAGCTTGTACAATAAAATGCGCGTCGTAATTACTCAGATTGTGGAAAAATACTGGTACGTATGAAGGAGGTGTGAATTTATGATCACATAATTTATGTGCCACTCCTTGGAACTTTCCTGTGGTCCAATCATAGCTGAAGATGCTTTGGGATTTTAACTCTTTATCACATATAAAACACTTATTATTGGTTTCAATTCTATTTAAATCACTCTGATTTAATGGGATTGGTTTTTTCCGAAAGTGAATGAATTTATTAAGTTGTGCTAAATCATTATAAAGAGTATCCATAAATACTTTTGCACAATCCGAGCCCGTATATGAATAATAGCGTGAAAGACTATCATCAAATGAACACTTGATAAAATAACCAAAACTGTACATTTCATGTTGCTGAATGTTTTTCGTGTAAGATTTTGAGGCATCTGGATCGCAAGATGATATTGGATTTAAAAATGCCTCGAAATCTGCATATACAACAAACGGTAGCTTAAGTTTTCGCTGATATTTATCAAAAAGAATATTATGACCTGAAATTTCATTACCAAGCCAATCTTTTTTTGTCTTATCGCGGTTAGGGAGTTCAACTACAATGTGACCGCAATCATTTTTTTGATGATTTATTAATTGTTCATTTGAATAAAAAGCCAATAAACAACCGTCGCAAATGTGAAAGCTATAATTGGTTGATGATATTTGTCGACTTACTAATCGAGATAAATTCTTTATATAACAGTAATGTCCCTGACTACCCCTAGATATGTAAAGTAAATTTATATGTGTTGGTTTACGGCATTTAGTAAAGTAGAGTGGACCGTTTACTTCATGTGTCTTAGAATTTTCATTGTAATGTAACCCGAAAACATTAATGCTTATTTCATTTAATTTTTCAACTTTATGGATATCCGTTACTTTGACGGGAAATGGTATATCTGAAAATTTCAATTTGTTTTGGTGTTTAATATAGGACGATACTCTCTGTGAACTATCCTTAACTGGATATAACGCTGAAAGTATTGCCCATTTCAAACACTCGTGGTCATAGTTTTGGACGTTTATTATTGCTTTTTTTGCTTTAATATCGTGTGGTAAGTCAATATATGAGGAGCCTCGTAATGGATTAAATTGATTTATGTTCATATCTAAGTATTTTATATGTTTAAGGCTCCATCCACTGTCCTTTTTTTCGAAGTTTGAAATTTTATTAGTTAGCGAGTTTTTTAAATGTTCAAAAAATGTATCTCTGTCATCACCTTTGCAAATAGTCCAACTCAAAACATTGAAATCGAAAAAATTGTTGATTCCCTTAGATTCTTGTACGAATTCAGCATGGAGTATAAAACTAACCTTGAAAATTGTTAGTTGATTAAGGGTATCGTCTATTAATTTATCTAGGGATGTTTTAATACTATCAAAAAAAAGTTCGGGTGTCTCAAACTCAAGGTTAGTTTTTTCCTGGTCCGATGCTATCCTATAAGTTAATAACCTATTGCCAAAAGCAGCTTCAATAAGTTCGACATTGGGATATGAATGTTGAAATTTTAAGCAGTTGTTTTTATGGATGTTACTCCTTAAATGTTGGGCGTAATACCTTCTGGAAACGTTCCGTTTGCAGGTTTTACACTCGACGACGTCACCGACAATAGGAGTACACGTTGGTTCAGCTGTGGTTCGCGAAGTTGATGGTTGCTGGGATCTTAGGTCTGGTTGTGACTCGATGACAGCTGCTGGTGTATACGAATCACATGGTTGGATGGCTTCTTCTGATTCACGCTTTCTTTTGACTCCACGTGTTACGGATCTAAAAATGAGTAAGAATAATTAATGAAAATATGTTAGAATGCGCTGAATAAATACTTAAGTACTAAATATAACAAGAAACACCGTAATACCTAATTTACTTGACTGGCAGAGAGAACAATACGCTTCCATCGATAATACGCCATCAATCTCATCGTAATGAGAAATCAACGATTGAGAACGGGTTACGTGTCCACTACAAGGGGTGATATATGGTTTAATATCAGGATCGCAAGCTATACTTGCATCGAGATTTCCACTTATAAACCATAATCTTAAATATTTATGAAAACTTTTTATCAACACTGTTTTGGAAAACAATTTTATGTCTTCACTAACAAGCTCCATCTTGATTGTGAATATGATACATTTCGATATGAGAATTTTACTTATATTGGGTTCAATTCCCCCCACCGCTTATCAAAAATCATAGAAGAACTGGTTAAAACATGCTTTTATTGAATACTCACAATTTCTGCATCTGGTTCTCGACTTCTCCGCAATGTTGATAGAGTTCGTTATCAAAAAGGGATTTATTAAGATCCGATACGTCTTCACAGCGTTCAAAAAGGTCGTCATCGTAGAATGAGCTTTGTAAATCCATAGTTGCAGTTGGACTTTGACGGGTGTTGAAAGGTATGGCTTCTTTTGCGTTGTGTAACTATATATAGTCTCAAAAATCATTGGTTGATTGGTGGGGGAGGGTTTAATTTTTTGTAGGCGGCGATCGGACGAATAATTTATGGCTTGGTGTCGATAAAATATTTCTTGCATTCATTTGTTGTCGCAATATGTTTCGTTATATTGTACACTAATTCTTTTGTATTCAAATAATGCTCGTCATCTTCGGATTGTGTATAGAATTTTATTCTAGTATCCGCGTTTTTCCAGTGTTGATCGCTTGGTACACCACGTAACTTTTTTATGTCGTAGATATCAATTTTAACGAGATGAGTGATCTTTGTTACATCATCTGCACGAGAAGATATGTAGTTGGTGCCTCCATTTGCAGACTGAGCAACAGTAGATGAATATTCCGTAGCCTGCTTCTTTTTAGGCTTATCAAAAAATAGATCTATGTTGTTGACGCGTTTCTGGGTTCGAATTTTGAGTGGTTTTGGTGGACCTTGAATTTCGTCATCAGTTGAATTACCATAATAATAACTTTTCATGGTATACTCAAGAGAATTTTCGTTAGGTATCTAAAACAATAAAAAATATACGTTAGAAGCTTATATAAAATAGTCAGTCGGATACCATATCTATTCATAATTTCATTAGACATACATATGTAAACGCTAGCGTTTGTCGTAAAAGTGATTCTCTCTAACCGTAACATTTTCATGACAATTTAATAAAGTTTCTATAGAACCCTGTAGGTTAGGTTAGGTTAGTTTTTATAACAATCATGAAAAGATTACAGTTTCCGAGAAATAACTCAATAATCAGTAATCCATATAATAGTAAGTTAATGTTGAACGTACCTCCATTTTTAGTCGTAATAAGATGCAGACACACACACACAGAGTTTCAATGTTAAAACTAACGATATAGCTCTCAGTACTTTCAACTACTTGAAATACACTTAACACTTGAAACTGCTTCCAGACAAACTCATCTGAATGAATGACGGTCCTATCGATTTGAGTTCTCCTTTTATTGATCAACAAACACACACACACACACTCACATGCCACGTATAGAATCAAACCTACACCTGTTCGTTGCCTGAAACTTGTCCTAACTAGTTTACCTTCTGCGATGCTTATATAGAAATGCAACGCGTTAGAACCTGCAGCTTTGATTTTTTTACTTTGATAACCAATAAAATACCAAACCATTTCATAATAAATAATGATGCTTATCGTTCCCCTACATATTACAAAATGTTAATTATCACGATCCCACCTGCATACAATAAATAGCCAAATGTTATTGCCTTTTGCATGGGAGTAATTTTTTGCTGGATACTTTATTGTTTCTCGATGCATTATAATAAAGTTTTAATTCTCACGATGCCATGTCTACACATAAATTTATAAGATATCAGTTTCGACCGTAATAAATCCCTAAATGTAATTGCCTTTTGCGTGGGCGAACAGAACAAAAAATACACCACCCAACCCCCACAAAAAAATACAAAACGCATACCGCTCACACAGGTCACATAAGAAAAAAATAATACACGCGCAAATGCCGCCCGCCGCGGAAACTGTAAGCTAATATCACAAGGGTGGAAAAAAAAACCGTAAAAAAAAAAACCGCTCCGCGGAGGTGCCCCACTGTGCCGCAGAAGCAGTAATCTCTAACTACTCTTGAGTAAGAACTGAACTGAAGAGGTTGATAATAAATTACTGAGCATTTATTTGATATCATACTAGATGTTATCCGCGGCTTCGTAAGCGTAGTTAAATGAAATATTTTCAAATAAATCAATAATTGAACGTATGTTTTTTTTGTATTTTTTTATTCAATTAATTATTCAGTAGGTAAGTATACATTCTGTTATTTAATTCATACCTATCCTTTGGCTTATGTCATTCATTCGCGCACCCAAAACCCCGGGGTATGTTTATAACGTATACATACATAATGGTAGATTTTATTTTACTTTGCGGAAGTCCATGATAATGTTAAGAGAATAATATTCCTTTGCAATACCGCTAAATAATTATGTGCATGTTTGCACGTTGCATTAACCAATTAACAAAAATACAGAATAGGTAAAGCTAAAACTAAAATTAAATACTTAAAACATACTAACTTAAATAATCTAAAAGCTCCCCCTTGTGTAAAGAATACAAAGATGCAAAGTTGCCCATCACGCTCGCGGCATTACACTATTATACAGGGTGTTAAAAAGAGCCAATTAAGAGTTAACTGTGAGTTAACTGCGATTTAATTGAGAGTTATGTATGGAATACCTGGTTTTTTTTTGCGAAGTCATGGTTGGTCCCATGGGAAAGGTTGTTCAGTATGATCATCTTATTCGCTTTTTGTCATTCCGGATCATGACCCCGTTAACACCCTGTATAATCTGTGGCATTACTTCGTTTAATCGCGATGGACAACCTTTGCCTCAGGAATGACCCGGAGCGAGGCTCTAAGGGTCCTTTAGTGTAGGTACTGTGTATATGTAAATTCTGTGTTGACATTAAGTACATAAAATAAAACACAACAACAACATACGTACAGAGGCAAGCTCATATTTATACGGGATTTCTTCCAGGTAACCTTCGAGGAATTGACTAATGCTATTAAGAAGTTAGCCAAACCGAGAAACAGAAACAAAGCACAAAAGTAAATAGAGAACATAATTATAATAGTAACAGGAATGAGCCATTGAACATAAGTTAGCGTAACAATTAACCCATGTCCAATTCGTTCACTGTGTACTTTTCGTCTGTGGAATACTCTTCGTATTGGCATATAGTTAGCGTTTAGCACTTTATATAAAGTTACCTTTTTGATTGCATTTCTTTTTTCCGTGTTTTGTGTGCTAAATAAATAAATTCTTATTCTTATTCTTATATACGATAGGCTTAGAGTAAATCATTGAAGCAAAGATAAGATAAAATTAAAAATCAGTGGAATCAACTATGCATTTTTTTCATATGGCAACTTGCGTTAAAATTACCGTTGTTCAGCGATTCCCAGCGACTGTAACTCATTCACTTTTCTGTCTTTTTCTGTTTTGGATTACACAGTCATATACATATATGTTGTTTGGCTATGTTACTTTTCTATTTTATTCTATACGAATAATAATATCCACTGCATGAGCGTGATATACATTGTAATTACAATTACTGGAATACGAAATGAATGTCTTAAATAGACCACCAGCTTGTCTCGGCAAATCGTTTTTTAACGCTTGAGATATGGTGTTGCCTAAATAATTATAGCCTCTTAGCACCCAGAATTGTATATGTTGTTAATGTGATACTTACTTCCAATCACACTTTATCATAAAATTTGCAGCATTTAGTCAAATTTCAAAATCAACTTCTCAAATAGACTAAATAGTATACTTAAATGAGGTAGTCTAACGATCCAAATCTCTGATCTCAATTAATGACTGCCGGCGTACCTGCTGGCAACAGGGTCAATTTTCATTATTTAATTATTATACAGTTCCCTGCCATATCTGTTATATTTTTCACTGTACTCGTCCTTTTGTTGTTATTGTGTGTTTGTGTTATCTACCTTGTCCTCACTGGATGGACCCAACGGTAGACCGGCGTTGGCAGCAATGCCAGCATGCTGAGTTGGGCCCGTTTCGTGGCACGCCAAGGATTTATTAGGGTTCCGTAGCCATAATGGCTAAAACGAACCCCTTATAGTTTCGTAATGTCCGTGCCACAGGCATTTTACTCAAAAACTATAAGGTGTGTTTGAATGAAATTTGGATTATATTAGGTGTATTTTGTTAGCCACTACATAAAAAGTTTCGTAATCCAAAAGCAAGAAGAATATTTTTAGGGCTGGGTTTAGTGTACAATTGGTGCTTACATACATACATACATATATTGCAGCCATGACAATTCACACTTTACAAACTTAAAAATTGCCAAGTTTACTCTTCAATTTGTGGAGCTGCCTAAAAGCCAGGCGCTTACTTACTATATAGCAGCGCGTAAAGCTGGTCCAGATTTCCCGTACAAATGTTTCACTTTTGTATTGCAATTGCATTACAAAATTTGCCTAGAATAACGCCTATGTTACCTGAATACAGTCAAATGATTGGATTCTGAATATTTAAATGACCTTGCCTATTAGGGCAAAAATTTGTACCACAATTTTGAATCTAGGCCTAAAGCTAAAGATATGAAATTAATTTCCCGGTATTTTACATACTTGATAATTATCTTCATCGTAAAATATAGTTTAAATACGGACTTTTCGCACAAAATTACAAGGTTTATACGGTAACCTAAATTGAACACAATATCCTTAAATACTTCACAAACATTCAAGTCAACAACTCCAACATAAAAGCGATCTTAAAGGCAAATGGTAACGGCTGAAATTCAAACTGCCCGAAAAGTAGGGCAAATGAGGTAAAAGTGGATAACACTGAAAGACAAGAAGAACAAGTTGAATTAGGCGTGGAAGAGGTTTTTGTCCGCCAACCTTATTTCTTATATGTGAATAGAGTTACAAAAGTATAGTATATGACCACTACTCCGTGAAGAGTTGGTGCGCGGTAAATACTTTAGGATATAGCTGGCCTAGTAATAGATTAGATTAGATTATTTATTTCATGATAAAAAATCACATTACAGATTTGCATACATGTCAAAAACAAAAGAACACAAATATACCAACAAAGATTAGTTTTCATTAAATTTGACCAACTTCTGCTGTTCAGATTTTTTTCTTTCCATACAATGAAATAATCCTTACATGAAACAGAGCCGACCCGCCTCAAAAAAAAAATGACCAACTTTATAGTTTTTTTAAGAACAACTCACGCTTGACCAAAAATTTTAATGAGCCAAATTTGTTTACATAAAAAAAACACCTAATGTCTCCTTGGACACTTTTTCTCTATCTCCCTTAGATTCGGATTTCCCCATACTGTCCCATATAAAAAAAACACTCTGTATATAACATAACACATTAGTTGTATACCGATCTCAAAATCTTTGAATGCAGTTATATTTATTTTAAAAATAGTTCTCTATAGAGCAAAATATCCCATCTTCAATATCAAACGTACTTTCCCATTACGTCGCATAAAGATGAAACAAAGTATACGTGTATCTAGGGATCTATATTAAATTGGCGGTCCGTGACAAGTGTGGTGTGACTAGTAAGACGAAGAACAGAATAGATACGGGTCATTTGCTACTCGATGGAGGGTAGGGTTTTTCGGATGCGTAGCAATAAATAACGGAGTATGTAGAAAGTAGAAACGTTAACATTGGATCATTTTTAACATGAAAACTTTTCCAGAGATTCTGCAGAGATTTGTTATTGTATTGTATCCTGAATGATTAATTTACGACTTAACTCATCAAGCTATGTCCAGCAGTCCTTCGGCTGATTTGATGATCATCATGCATTATCAGCCAAAAAACTGCTGGACATAGGCCTCCCCCAAAGAGTGTCAAAGTGACTGGTCGTGCGCCACCCGCATCCAGCGGTCTTGACTGAATAGTATTAACTGACGATGATGATTTGACTAACGTAAACGAAAACATGCTCTTGGTAACCACAGTCCCCTAGCTTCCACATGAACCTTCAAAGGTACTGTGCAAAATATTCACGACATTGAAAATGTGGAGGGCGCAGAACGGGCTTATTTAGTACAAAAACCTTCACAATGCATTTGAGCCTACAGTAGGCTCGAATAGTCAAGTGTATAGAAAAATAATTGCGGTCGACGCGTTAATATAGCTATAGGTATCGCGGCGTATCTTGATCGATATGGCAGCTGTCATCTCCGTACAGTGTTTTATTTATTTAGTTATGTATTTAAACTTTATTGCTCAATACAAGATTAAATACAAATGGCGCACTTAATGCCTTAGGCATTCTCTACCAGTCAACCATTGGGAAAAACATTTAAATTTAAATGAAAACTGTTTGAAAAATGTTTCACCTTAAAACTTAAAATTGTACTGAGATGACACCTGTCGTAGAGATCAAGATTCGCCGCGAAACGTTTAATTGGCTACTTTCCTTAAAAATCAATTTAAGTCCACGAGTTAGATTATCAAAAAATATTGGACACGTATTTTTGTTTGTCAATGAAACAAAAACGGATGAAGATATAGCGCGTTAAAGTTCCGTGTGACGTTATATTATCGTACACTTTTTAGCATAAATAACTAAATAGAATTATATTTTTTTACCCAGGAAAGTACCCAAGTCAAAACATGAAATTCAATACGACAAAACTATCTGCCAAGGGTGACCTGAGAATGATTCGACTAGTATTTTTACGACGTTTTGTTCTGTTAACATGACCGTGTGCAGACACTGTCTTAAAGCCTGCAATGACTTGACTAAAAAGAAAAATACCACCCATAATATTTCTGATGGTTACCCCTTTTTTTAATTTGGCAGCGATTAAAACATGAACTTAAGCATGATATTGTTAATTGCTTTCGTGGATGGACAGACAAATAGATAACTCGACGGATAAACAGATAAACTGGATTGAACATTGGACGAATTATTTTTCTGTATAGGTATGTTTCAAAAAAAAAATATC
The DNA here is from genome assembly GCA_947578815.1 of Epinotia ramella. NCBI lineage: Eukaryota > Metazoa > Arthropoda > Insecta > Lepidoptera > Tortricidae > Epinotia > Epinotia ramella. The sequence goes on from OX388221.1 coordinate 5,466,025, forward strand.
TGGACTATTATTTGCAAATAAAGCGGCATACTGTGTTAGCAATCCTTACAAAGGTACCGCGCTCAAGGTACAAAAACTTTTTGGACCAATTTGGCGTTATTGGCACGGCTATAGCGTTTTAGTTTTATTGAAAAAGTGAGATTCCTTATTCGTTCTTTTTTCAACGCCCGTCGACTTTACTGGAAGTTTTGATACTTACTAAACGAAATTTCCTAATATTAGATAGGAATAAGGAAAGATACGTGCCGAAACTTTTTTAAAGATAAGTTTTTGCCCTCGACTTCGTGTGTAAAAAGTATACAATATATACTAGCACTCCTGAGTTTATCAAACATGATCAATAATAGAAAAGACAAATAAGGACTTAATTCAATGTGTGACTCAAAATCACAAACAGCTAAGTATCATTATGTCAATGGTAAAACAAGAATTGAGTTTATTCCAAGTTTTGACGTTGCACCGCAGATCGAATCTTGTTTTCCTGTTTGGCCGCTAATGTGTCAATCGAGTTGAAATTTGGAACGCAAAGCGTGTGTCAAAGGACATGTTTAACTAAAGAGCGAGCAAAACACCATATTTTCTGAGTGACAAAGTGTAGGAGCGAAGGATACTGATGGCGATGTCAAAGGGAGAGCCAATTAGTGTGCTAAGGCTCGTGATGAAGATGACATTTGATCCTATGACACGATATAAGGTCTAGTAATACCTATTTCATATGCTCTGCCTACTCCTTTTGGGAATAAAGGCGTGAATATATAAATATTTATAGAATGGACCATCGAATATTAATTATTAATAAGTGCACAAGTCACTCTATCTCTTAACTCGTAAGTCTTATTGCACTAGAAGTAATTTCAATTAGGTATGAAGACAGATGAAGCCAAAGAAATGGACTCAGAATATCATTAATCCTGAATCGTAGCTCCCGAACTGACCTTCAATCTGAATCCCTTCGTTTTCTAATGTTTTTTGTAGCTTATTATATTAAAAACAACGGCTTTAAGCAATATAAATCCCATATTTACTTCAAAGTTCATTGTTTTCAAGATATTTGGCGTGTTGAACAATTTTAGGCCATTAAACTGGTTGCCTGGCCATAACTTTTGTGTTAATTAGTTCGAAATTAAAACCCTAAACACGTTCTTAGAGACGTCATAGACGAACTCAAATATGTAGGTTTCGTATATGTTATATCTTTCACGTCAATAGAGATACGAAATAAGTGTTTTTTTAGACAATGTTTAAAAAAATCATACAAAATTAAGTATTCATTTCTTTCAAAATCCGGTATACGAAAATTGAGATAAAAAATTGAAAAACCGATAGCCGTTTGACATATAATTCTATCTGTAGTGCAAAAGTAGGAGATACGATTCAAAACTTGTCAAAAATCGATGAAAACCTCGGGTAGCCCCGGGGGAGTCTACCCACACTACGTCCTCCAGTACGTGGTCGCCACTCGAGAACCTTCCGCTGCAATTACCGTCGATTCTGCATGCAATACATAGGTAGCTTCCAAACTGATAATCCCATATTAGTGCAAGTTTTTTGAATCGAAACATGTTGTCTGTCGAGATAGTTCTTAGCTATGTTTGATGTGTTGGGAGTGTTTTAAATATAATCGATGAATTGAGTAAAACAATATCAAACATTCTCACTTACTTTTAGATTATTAATTTCAATCACGAGGCCGTGTCTTCAACGTCTTGTCTCTAACTCGCCGAGTGAATTTCGGACCCGATGGACACGCCAACTTGCTGGAAGTTTAATTCTGCGACAAGTCGGGTGTACAAAGTTTTATACGAAGTTCTCGATCATTCCGAACTCGTGGAGATACTTAATTAATTATTTAGCATTTTTTATTAAGGCATATACATTCAATATTAACGTTTTACAAGAAACACGGCTAGAGTTGCGTGATAAAATATAGCCTATGTTTATCCCGAATATCTATTGTGAACATCTGGTGAAATATTTCTTGAAATCGCATGAGGTAATTTCCGGAACTATATAAGTTCCGGAGATTGCTTTTCCCCCTTTCCTTTTTGATCTTTTTTCCTAGTATTGTGTGCTAAATTAATACGCTACGCTACCAATATTTTGTATCAAGTAGTCCTTCATTATGACTGAGTCTTAATGCGACGCAACTTCGGACGGCCAAAACTGGGCTAATTATCCTGAACTTCGGAGTTCGGTGTTCGAGAATTCGAGAGTCGGTGTCATTTTCGATGTTTCGACTGGGACAACTAATTCAGTAAAACAGAACCCATATTGGAATGCTAAGTAGTTAAAACACCCCTAAAGATGCTACTTCTACTTTCACTAAAATAAAATTTGATCTTGATTAAAACATGACCGTTGAAGTTTACGCAAATAATGATTATGATTACGTACCGTAAAATGGGGTGAGTAGGGATCGCGAGGAGATTTGGGTTATGAATGGGGAGAGAAAGGAAGAAAGGGGGGTGAGATGGGATTTTAAGGCTACTGCTACCTAAATAATGTACTTACCCACCAAAAACATTACATGTAAAGTGATGCCAAGACTCCATAGCTCATAAAGCTTTCAGCGTGAAAAAGATATCAGATCGCAATTAGCGCCAAGCTTCCACGCTCTACAAATTCTATATCTTGGCTAAAAAGTATAGCTTTGTTGGGCACATCCCGGTAGCCGCATAGACTTTCAAGCCCAATGAATTTATTATGATATTAATAAGTGACGGGTCTATACTTTTTAGCCAAGATATAGAATTTGTAGAGTGTGGAAGCTTGGCGCTAATTGCGATCTGATATCTTTTTCACGCTGAAAGCTTTATGAGCTATGGAGTCTTGGCATCACTTTACATGTAATGTTTATGGTGGGATCTCATTCCTTTTTGTAAGGTAATTTCTAAAGAAGTGAATGGGAAAACCCATACAAACTTCCATCCCCTCATTTAAAGAGTGGGGGATGATTTACTAAAAATCCTGAAATACATATCTTATTATTTATAACAAGGATAACAAGGACCTTCTAACATCAAAATTTGCGGAAGTCTCATACAAACTTTCACCCCCTAGTTTAAGGGGTTGGGGGGGGTAAAAGTTTCAAGTTTTAAGATTTTTTCGTTGTTTGTATACTATTACTAGCTTACATACCAAATTTCAGCTTTCTAGGACTTCAGGAAGAACCTTAAGAATATTGATGATCATCAGTGAGTCAGTGACGAAATCGGGGTATTTTAGATATCAATAAAATCTTAACTATAAGAGCTATGCAATTGAAACTTTATAGTTTTAATAAGTTAACCACTGACATCATATCCCGAAAATTTTGTTTAAATGGTATAATCCGAACCCAAGTTACGAAGGTTCAAAAATACGACGAAGCGCTTCGAGAAAAGGTAGGTAGTGCCCTTGCGCTTCGCTTGGCTCGTCTTGGCGGGGGCACTCCCGTGCCCCCAGATTCCAATTTAAAATGGAGCTATAATAATACCTATTCATAATATTAAAAAAACGATCCAACAATCTTCCAAAATTACCTTTGTATGAAAACGCATCTCACCCCAACTACGAGGGAATACGGGGTGAGGTTGGATTTCGTGTTTATCGTTAAAATTATGAATGGAACTACTCAAAATCATAAAAAAACTAAAATACGAACGTCCGGAAAAATAAAATGTTATCGAGGTTTGAATGTCATTTTGTCCCTACTCACCCCGTTTTACGGTACCGATAAGTATCTTTGAATAGAAATAGTATAAAAGTATATATTGACGTAGGTACCTGTATTATTGTTCAAGTAATTTGGCTTACACCGACGAAATAAAATGTAATTGTAGCATAAGAAAACAAAATATTTCTCTATTTGTCACACCATGGAACTGTTGCGGAAAATGTGCTAACTTGAGATGCTTTCCTCCTGCTCGTAACTATGAATGGACTTGATACATAAGTACAAGCAAAGAGGGAAACAACCAGGATCAGCTGATGGTTACCGGCAAGGTGGATGGCAAACGACCAAGTGGGAGGAGTCTAACGAGATGGGCCGATCAAATACGCTCGACGCTGGATACCAACTTTCATGAAGCTCCATGCTAAGGACCGTAACAGATGGAGAGACATAGTGCGGAAAAAACTAACTGCACATCGGGGAGTTCACGACCCTCAGCAATGACACGACGCAAGGAGGGACAGTTAGTACAGTTGACGTCAAATATCCTTACTAATATTATAAATGCGAAAGCGTGTGTTTGTATGTTTGTCCTTCTTTCACGTCGCAACGGAGCGTCGTATTGATCTGATTTTTGTATGGAGATAGTTTAGAAGCTGGAGAGTGACATAGGCTACTTTTTCCAGCGGTAAAACATCTAATTCCCACGGGAAAATTCAATACGTTACATTTTCCTATAACCACGCGGGCGAAGCCGCGGGCATCAACTCGTATACTATAATATTATTAATGCGAAAGTGTATGTGTTTGTTTGTTTGTTTGTCCGTCTTTCACGGCAAAACGGAGCGACGAATTGACGTGATTTTTTAAGTGGAGATAGTTGAAGGGATGAAGAGTAACATAGGATAGTTTTTATCCCCGTAATCATCCCCTAAGGGGGTGAAATGGGGGGAGGTAAAAGTTTGTATGGATCTGCGATATCAACGAGTTCCACGCGGACGGAGTCGCGGGCAGAAGCTAGTATGCTTGTACTTTTGTACCTTGTCCTATTGTTATAAGGCGAAAAATGTCTACATCTCTTTAAGGGGCTACCCGAGGTTTTCATCGATTTTTGACAAGTTTTGAATCGTATCTACTACTTTTGCACTACAGATAGAATCATAAATCAAACGGCTATCGGTTCTTCAATCTTTTATCTCCATTTTGACAGACCGGATTTTGAAACAAATTTATACTTAATTTTGTATGTTTTTTTTAAACATTGTCTAAAAAAACACTTATTTCGCATCTCTATTGACGTGAAAGATCTAACATATACGAAATCTACAAATTTGGGTTCGTCTATGACGTCTCTAAAAACTGGCAGAGGGTTTTAATTTTAAACCAATTAACACAAAAGTTATGGCCAGAAAACCAGTTTTTTGGCCAAATATCTCGAAAACAATGAAGTTTGAAGTAAATATGGGATACTATATTGCTTAAAGCCGTTGTTGTTAATATAATAAGCTACAAAAAACATTAGAAAACTAAGGGATTCAGATCGAAGGTCATTGGCGTATGGGAGCCTCTTAACGTCGACTGTACAGCCGATGCTATCCCATGGCCGACAGCCATTTTATCAACAGAACTTTTACAGTCATAAGGCACAATGCATTTTTTTTATACGACAGTGGTGGAAAACAACCATCCCGCCTGCTTGATCGAAGACGCCGTATAATTTGGACGCTAGATTCTGGCCAGCGAAAGACGAGCCTAAAGAAGAGCGGCAAAATTAAAAAAACAGCGTGTTGCAACACTGTGTATAACGTAATAAAATTATCATGATACTTGAACAATTATTATTTTTCTTCAATTCATAAAATGCAACTGATCAAGCAGAAGGAAGTAAAGTTATATGAAAGAATAATCAAAACCACTCTCCAAAATTTAAATTTTGACGGCATAATAATTCAACTTTTAATGATATTCTTCAATGTGAATAATATTAGCAGTAAGCCACCTTTTAACTCTCTTAAAAAGCAGAAACAGTCCCTTTTATTATGTAACAGTTACTTTTTTTGTTACCATATCAAGTATCAAGATTGGGACATATTACTAATTTAAAGCGTTTGACACATTTGACAATGATTATACTGTTGCCATATAAAAAGTTGTCATATACAAAAAGGCTCATCTTTCTCTGGCCAGACTCTAGTGATCAGAGGAGTTACAAGCTCTAACTCTACGCTCGCAGCGCTACGCCATATTTGAGCTATTGCATGTGTAGCGAAAAGCAACTGTAGCGCTCTGTCGCATTTTTTACTAGGATTCCGTAGGCAACAAGGGTCCCCCCCTACATACCTCCCCTACACATAAAGTTGGAACGTAGTTTTTGTTCTCGGTAACGCTACCTTGGTACCGTAAAAATGAGATGGGTCTTTGAAAATATTTATACAATTCAAAGATGCGTTTGCGTGTTATCGGGCTTTAAAGCCCTATTTTTTATTAGTCATGTATCCGGCCCTCTGCTGGCTAAATGGCTACTGGCTAGCTACTGGTTAGCTACTACTGGATAGTTATATGAAAAATAAACATTGCAGTAGTAATTATATTGAATTTACTTCGAAAACTATCACGGATACGTAGTCATAATTACTAGTTAACGAGTAATAGTCGACCAACTTAATAAATGTACTTGAATAGGCCAACTTTCGTAAACATTAAAGCGACGCAACCGCAACGTTTAGTTGGCGCACGCGCGTCGATGTAACAAAGGTCAAAAACAGCCAACTGCGGAACCCTATACTGCGCGTGGTGCAACACGCACTTGGCCGGTTTATGTTAATAATAACTACAACTTGGAAAAGTTGAAAACCCCCCGACATTTTCATCTCAAAGATCAATATCTCAAAAACGGCTATACCGATTTTGTTGAAACATACCTAAGAACTATTTCGATCACATCGGCTTGCGAATAAAAAAACCGCATTTAATTTGGTCTGTCCGTTTGGGAGCTACGATACCACAGACAGATACACAGACAGACACGTTAAACTTATTCGAGTAACACCTCTCTCTTTGCATCGGGGGTTAAAAATAGGATTGCGTTTCACCTACGTCTAACAGACTGATAGAAAATTAATACAAGGCCTAAGATGGATCACGCTCACCCAGAAAATGCCTGTTCACTCCTTCCTTGAATAAATCAAGGTTGTACGATTCTGGAAAAAGGATTTTCTTAATTCGCGAGGTACGGTACGATAGGTGGTATGAGTGTCATGATTTGCATTGAATGGGTACATGGTGACCTACAATAGGCATGATGCCTCATGTTCAAATTGATAACGTAGTGATGCTAAATGGATAGTAAACCATCAAATTATCGTAATAAAGTATAAATTATAAAATATAGTTATAATCATAAAAAGATATGAACCTTGAAAGTTTATAAAAAATATGCATTTTTTTTATTGTCCAAGAGTAAATTTAAAGCTACCAATAGAATCCTTACGCTTTTATAGAAACAAAATTGTACAACAACTATGTAGTTACTTAAACGCAGTATTTCGCGACCGAAACAACAATTTACCTGATTTTCCATACAACGATTAGTACAAATGTCAGTTGTGACGTCATACCTGTGTGTCTATGAGTGTGAAGCGTTTTGCGCTGCCGCCAGCGAGGTCAATCTTTGTCTCAGATTTTTGGGTATTTATGTTGTTTAATTGTAGTTGCTTCCATACAAACACTTGTTGTTCTCCAAAAACTGGTTCGAATGACATCATAAAAAATCTTAGTCCTCATCATTGAATTGAATAGGGATCTAAATCGGCATAGAGGCAATTTTTGTAATCTTAATTAAATCACTAAGTACTTCTTTACCCGCACACGTACATTAATTAGACAGATAACCCAGTTTCTCGATACGCCCACGACCTGTCTGGGTTCGAAACTAACACCCCATTCGGGGTGACAGTGAGGGCCCATTACGCTACGTCAGTATCTTAGTAAGATTCGGCTTACGGGCACTGGAAGTGATGTAAGACAAAATAGTACATTGTTTAACGAGGGGCGTAAGTTGAATATTGCGAACAAGAGCCTATCAGAAAGAAAGGCTTTTGTTGACTCGAGTGCAATATTCTTACGCCCGTGTTATTATACACAATGTTTTTCATCACATTTGCGAGGAAACAAATACATTTTAGATGAAATGAATACAAATCGTAATAAAAACTGCAACATGTCAGTCGTCCATTTTGTTGAATTTGACGTGATGCGCGTATGGCAAAGACCCTTCGGTATACAGCCACGATTTGAAAACACTTTAAACATTTTAAAAAGACACCAAATAACTACATATTAAATCTGTAAATAATTCAGTTAAACATGTTTAAGTAGTTTTTTAAGGTTAGATTTATTTATAAATACGTTTTCAGACATCTTATTTGATATAAAACCTCTTTGCTTTGTAACTGCCGCATGAGTGACAGATACAATTTAAGAAAAAAAACCATTATGCCCGTGGGCGTAACACAGGCTATTACAGCTCTGTATGTCTGCGCATTATGAAGCCCTTTTCGAGCAAGTGTGATGAAAAGTAACTTATACGTATAGTCAAGTGTAAAAATATGGGTGCATACATTTTACTCATAAATATGTCCCTTCGCTCTTATGTGTTATTAAACCGATATATATTTTTGCACTTGACTGTACAGGCCCCGTAGCATGGATGGCGTTATCACGCGATAAGTGACAGGATAGGCGCGTCGTCTCGTTCTATCGAACGGTGTCAGCCAGGGACGGAAGCTCTATCCTGTCACTTATCGCGTGATAACGCCATCCATGCTACGGGGCCAGAAGATCGACAACCAGTTTGATACCTACTTTTCAGGGTTCCGTAGTTAACAAGGAACCCTTATAGTTTCGCCATGTCCGTCCGTCCGTCTTCAGCTTAGCTCGGTAACCCTTACAACTAGAAAACTGTAATTCGGCATGGGTGTATAAAAATCAATCACGCCGACAAAACAAAAGACAATAATGTAAAAAAAAAAATAGTGGGCATGTATTTTTTTTTCTCATTAAACTCATGGTGTGGTATTGTTGGATAGCATGTTCAAAAATATTACGGAATTCTTTTAACCATTTTTCAACTCAGTGATTCGTTTGCCAGATATTAGGCCAGCCCTAATTTTTGTTCGAGTCATGTGCCACCCTCCCCCTCCTGCGAGATAAATGGCTACTACTGGGGATGTGAAAAAATTCGTGGCAGTAGAACATATAATGAATTTTAAAGGAAAACTATCACGGATAAGTAGGCATAAGCAGTTACCGAGTAATAGTCGACCAACTTAATATGTACTTGGAAAGCCCAGTTTTCGTACAAATTCGGCCGACCCAACCGCACGTCGATGTAACTAAGACGGACAGGCAACTACGGAACCCTACACTGCGCGTGACCCGACGCGCACTTGACCGGTTTTTTTTTGCTATATCGGTTCGATAGGGACGTAAAGTTTGAGCATCAAACACGTCGCAAGGGCCTGGCCTGCGAAGTAAAGTCAAGGACTGCCACGCGTGTGTGACATCCCTAGATTTTCAAAGTACTCCAGGCAAAATACGGTTTTGAAAAACATTAATTTATAATAGCGTTTTTTTTGGTTGACTTCATTTGAAAATGTTATTCTAAGATGATTTACTCAAGAATCCGACAAATTTTCCACCCGGAAGTAATTATGTAGATTTAAATGAAGCATGCATTATCTTTTTTTGTACGATTTATCTTGAATATTATAGAGCAAATGTAAATGAACCAAAATAAAGACAAAAACATTTATTAATATTTTTACTGACTTTTTAGAAGCTACTTAACTTATCATTTATTCGATGTTTGAAATTTTGTCGGATTCTGTCGCTGGGTAACTATTTAATTGATAATATATCCGTTATACATAAAAAATAAGCTATTATAAATTATTTCCAAAATTGACATTTTTTCCATACAAGTTGTCAGTTTATTGCCTGGACTAAAGGTCTATTAGGCTACAGTGACAGCTTTCCATAAAAACATCAACACTTAGAGCAACGTGGCGCGCCAGTGGATGTCAATATTTCTCTATAGAGAAAATGTTCAACTCGGAAGCCTTGAGCCTTGTCTAACCGATGTGGCAAATAGGGCCTCTTTCGATGCGGGCTTGTTGGCACGGGACGCTTTGCAATGCAATACGAATGCTGATGAAGGCAATATGAAAACTGCATTATTGCCGCATCGCTTCTATGAATAGTACTGCGCAAATGTAATACTGACAGTATACCAACGGGTAAGAAAATCTAGACGACAGCAGTAAGCTCTTGCTATGGTACGAAATACCTCATTTGGCCCTGCTAAATGCGGAAGTAGCCTTAGCAACAGACAAACTAGTACATACTTATTTCATATTTTGTGAGATGAAAAAATATATAAAAATAATGTAACTTTAAAATTGGCACCCTTCTATATGTACGAGTATATGCCCAAGTTTGTTATTTGTAGCAATTTAACCTTTTCAAATAGGGGCCTTTATTTATTAAAATCTTCATGTTATGTTACGAGTTTAGTGCGTGTAAAAGTTGAATTCTCCACTCCTTTCTTATTGGAAGCAAAGATCAACACAATAAAAAAATGTGGACCCACGTCCCGCTGGGTCGCAATTTGTTTTCATTATGTTGGTCTAATTTCAGCAATTTCAAATAAGATTTTCTAAGTTAGCAAATGCTTTTGTTGATCTCAGACAGTTCTTCTTATAAACACTGAGAGTGGTCGAGCAAAAACAAGACCGGGAAATTGACTACAGCCTGTTTTGTGGCGGGTGACAAATAGTACTGGAATCCACAGTTCCACCCCCTGTGTAACTTATTGCGTGTATTCCGTTCAGTATGTTTTCTCAAAAATGCAATGTAATCTTGCCATAAAATTGCTAATAAAAAAGACTACAATAAGTGGAACATACCGAAGACTTATTAGAAGTGTCCAGTAAAACGCGAGATTATAAATTAAAAATCAATATTTCTCCAGTAAGTAAGTATTTAATTCCTATTACGTATCATGCGTCACCGAGCATCTAGCTTATGTGCAGTATATTCTACGCTTCTTGTAGTACCTACTCAACAAAGAGAACGTAAACATAAAGAACTGTACAAATTTAATAGCATGGTTAAAGAGACAATCGGATGGCTACAAAGGAAAGAAATTACGAATATTCAGCAGTCAAAATACACAAACGTTCTTAAATGACGCTCCAGATAATAAATATTTGGCAATGAAGGTAAATAAATGCTGCCAGTAAATGATAATGATATTTAAGAATTAGATTATAAAGCATGTCTGTACATTCACTTCCTTCCAAGAGTCAAATTCAGACATTCAACAAACGAATATAAATATTCTTTAGCAAATGCCTGAATCTGAATGGTACCTTTCATAATTCTTGAATATATTTTTATCTTATTTTCTTGTTTCATTTTTGAGAAAAGCACTAAGCTGCTTCGACTGTAATAGCCATCCTGGCCTCGTATTATTCATACTCATCATACTCGGCCTGCAGTATGGCTTACTTACTGGTCCCTGCCATAATGTACTATTACGTCTGCGTTACGAAATAGTAAAAACCGGCCAAGTGCGTGTCGGGCCACGCGCAGTGTAGGGTTCCGTATTAGTTGCCTGTCTGTATTTGTTACATCGACACGCGCCCAGTAAATGGTGTGGTTGCGTCGGCCGAATTTGTCGACTATTACTGGGTAACTACTTATAAATGGTTTTAAGAATCCCATAATATTTTTGATCAATCTATCCAACGATACCCCACACTATGGGTTTAACAAAAATTGTTTTTCTAGTAATAAGGGTACTGAGCTAAACTGAAGACGGACAGACGGACAGACAGACGGACATGGCGAAACTATAAGGGTTCCTTGTTGACTACGGAACCCTAAAGAGAGGCCCTTCTTAAATATAGTATTGTTTTAAGTCTTTTGAAGTCACGGTCATATTGTAAGTTTTAAAGTGTACTTTGTAAAAAAACTGTTTAAGGGTCCTTACGCCTAAAATGAGCGTATTTTGCAAAATGCTTGCTTTTTCATTCAAGATTACGACGTAACTATTAGTATTTGTTCAAAAACTGATAACGTTCTTAAACTAGGGGCTAAAAATGGTTTAAATTTTCATTTTCTGTTTCTAAACCTAAAATAAATGAGTTTTCTTGGGAGTCTTTTTCAAATTTTGCAGTGAGAAGTGTCGTTTCGGTTCTCAATTTTGCTGTAAACAAGAATCATAAAGTACATGAATGATTACAAGTCACATCACCAAATCTTTACGAGGGGCTGACATGATTGAAAATCAAAGATTGTTAAAACACCTTCCGAGTTTACTTAATTTTTTTGGTGAAAACAGGATTTCATTATATTTTTTTACCGCAAATTTTACTTTTATTTTGCCCTAAAAATAATATGATAGCATGTTCGGGCCGACCGTCTGCCCGCCCCCTTAAACTCCTCATGTGTGTACGCCTCTTGAGTCTGTGGTTTTGACAGTGACACTTCTTGTCAAGGCGGACGAAAAAATATAACCTCGTTTTTGCAGACCCGAAAGGGACGAGTGGTTTTTTTTGGGTAATTTGGAAACGCATTTTTCCTTGTTTTTGTGTAAATCGCTCGCTTTGAAGACACACGGGTGTCCGAGTGTTTTGTGTGGATATTTTGGTGAGATCAGAACAGTTGGTGATTTTGACGCCGCGGATTGTTGGCGAGACGGCCCCGGAACACCACGGCGGCTTCTTCAGCCCCGGAGACCCTCATGATTGAACTTGACTTGACCTGACAGTTGACTGAACCTTGACAGATACTAACCGGAGTTGAAGCGAACATCGCGCCTCCCGGAATCAGGTGAGTTGAACACGTTTTGTAGCCAATCCACTGGCTTATATGACCCGCGAAACGCGTGGCAGTTCACTCCACTCGCACTAGGCGAGGAGTTTGAACAATTTTTGGTAGCAAGAGCGTGGTTACCCACAAAGAAAAAACGCGAATTTTGATAGTTTTTTCCTTTTGGGTAAAAAAGGGCATTTTGAGGTTATTTGTTGAAACCAAATTTAGCTACAAGTATTTAAAACTTCTATTTTGTGGCACTGCAAGTGTTTTGTACTGTAGATTTCACGAAATTATTGTACTTGCAGTGCAAATTAGTGAGATTACAACCTCCGGAAGGTGATTCTGAGTGTTTGGTACAATTTAATTTGGAAAATAGCTGAAGGCAAATTTAAGCCACATATTTGATTGATTGTAATTTGGGAAGCCTTTCATAGCTTGTTGTTTGGTAATAAGGCATTTGTTTTATTCAGTTTGCTATAAGCGGCCAAGGTTGCTAAGAATATAAGCTAAAATATAAGGCTACCATAAATATTAGTTGTAAGCTAGATTATTGTAGAAGTGGTAACTAGCCAATTATAGATTGTAATTTGAGCTTCCACTGCGTTTTGAGAATCTATATTGGTTGTTATTGTAAGGCATTTCTGTAATTGAGTTGATATTTGGTTTTGATTCACTAGGGTGACCAAGAGATTGGAATTTCCACATTAATTAAATTAATTTTAATTTTCTCTGGTATTGTTGGAAATTAATTTAAAATGGGATCTACACCTAAGGCTCCAGTCTGCACTGCGTTGGTTTTCATCTGCAGTAGCTTTGGTTGACAGAAATGACCGGGAGGAGGCTTTGTTGGCCCGGTACGAGGAGGTGTCAGACCGTCTTAAGGCTGTGGAGTTCCAGGTTGAACTCTACCTAGCGGAGCCCGGCCGGACGACCCCGGAGACCGAGCAGGTGGAGCGGGACTTTGAGCAATGTATGGATTTTGGGGACAGGATTGTCGAGAGGGCTTCTAAGATACTGCGGGTTCGGAATGGTGCGGCCCGGGACGTTCCGAAACACGCAGTTATCTATAACCCAGGGTTGGCAGCGCGCTTGCCAGGCATACAGATGCCGGTCTTCCGAGGAGACCTGGACGAGTGGACCAGCTTCATCGACCTCTTTGATAGCTTGGTGCATGCCCGGACGGACCTGCCAACGGCGTTGAAGTTGGCGCAGCTGATGTCTGCTCTCGTCGGGGAGCCGCGCGACTTGATCGCGCATTTGTCGGTCACCGACGACAATTATGAAATCGCGCGCACGTTGCTGAGGGACCGATACCAGAACGTGCGGCGACTTGCGGATACTCTTATGACTAAGATCTGGAATATCCCTCGGATCGCTCAGGCTTCAGACATCCGGCTGAAAATGCTGAATCCTGTTTTGACAGCGACCAAAGGGTTAGAGAACCTTGGTTTGCCGGTGGACCAGTGGTCCTACATACTGTTGAATTTTTTGTTGAACCGGCTGCCGGCTGATGTACGGGCCAGGTCTGCCGACCTTCACCAATCTTATCGACCAATTGGAACTTGAGTGTCGACGGGCCGACACCTCGGATCTACCTCCACCCCCGAGGCCTCCTGGGGCCCAGCGGGCCCAGGGGAGAGTTGCACCTCAAAGGGGAGGGTGGGGCAAATCGGCCCCACAACCAGCGGGTCCTCACCAATATAATACCAGTGCATTGGACCCTGAAGTCTGCCTATGCTGCAAGAACCCTGGCCATCGGGTGCCAGCGTGTCCGAAGTTTCTTGCGCAGCGGGTTGTGGGACGCCGCAACATTGCTAAGCAGCGGCAATGGTGCTTTGTTTGCTTGGGCCCACATTTTGTGCGAGATTGTGCCCACCCGCAGGCGTGTAAGTCCTGTGGTGGGAAGCACCACCCCAGTTTATGCATGAACCGCAGTGGGGATACACCTCCCCCCCCCCTGCGCAGGGTTCATGCTCCCCTGTTCGGAGTCAGCAGCGGGCTGACCAGGGGCCCATGGCCGAGGAGAAGTGGGGACGTCGGGTAACACCCCCCTCCCCCCCCCCCCTCCAAAACTACGCGACTACTTCGCACGCACCCGTGCCCCAACGGGGGGTCCTTACGGGCGGGTGCCCGCAAACGCCTCCACCCCGGCAGGCGCCACGGATGTCGCCGCCGCTTGTGGAGCGACCCCGCTTGGCGTCGGGACCTCCGGTGTACGGCCGGAGTAGGACATACCAGGGGCCGCAGGCGGCACGCATGGCGCGACGGCAGTACCAGCCGGAGTGGGACCCGCTCGAGCGGTACGAGCGGCCCGCCCATGCGGAACAGGATGCAACGCGTTATCCCTGCTAGGGATACGCCGCCCACGCACCAGCAACCGCCACGCCCTTGGAGACCGTGTTATTGCCCACGGCTTCGGTTTGTGTTTGGGGCCCTGGCGGAGGATCAGCCTGCGTGCGCTCTCTCCTTGACACGGGAGCGCAAGGCTGCATGGTATCCAGTAGGTTGGTGCGACAGTTGGGCTTGGTTGTGAAACCCCACCCGGAAAGTATACGTGGGGTAGGCAATGTGACAGTGTCAAACCTGGTAGGGCAGACCTTACTCACCTTTGGACCGGGTCCCACTTCACGCGCGAGGATTAATGCTCCCGCGTTAGTATTGGATGAAGTGGTGGGGAGACTCCCCCAGGTGAAGCTGCCTCCAGAGGTTCGGAGTTTGACAGCTGGATTAGTTCTGGCGGATGCTGGATTTGACAGACCTGGTCCGATTGACGTGTTGCTGGGTGCAGACGTTCTTGGGCGGGTGCTGTTGAGCGGCAACCGTACCTTACAGCCTGGCGGACTGGTTACACTGGAAACGGTGTTTGGCTATGCTGTAATGGGTTTGGTGTTAGCGGCTCCACCGCCTCCTACTGAGGAGGGCTGTCTGGTTGGAACTGCTCTTTCAGAAGCCGTGCAACGGTTCTGGGAGATTGAGGAACCACCTACCGCGTCGCGTATGAGCCCCGAGCAGGAAGAGTGCGAACGGTTTTACCAAAATAATACTGGGCGCCTCTGCTCTGGTCGGTTCATAACACGACTTCCTCTGCTCATCCACCGACCTCCTCTTGGAGCGTCACGTGAGATGGCTGAGAAGCGGCTGGTTTCGATGGAACGCCGAATGAGAAGAGATGCGCTCTTCCGGCAGAAGTATGTGGACTTCATGAGGGAGTACGAGGGTTTGGGACACATGTCGGTGGCTCGGACGGACTGGAGTACAGTGGAGCACTGCTTCCTGCCGCACCACGCGGTCCTAAAATCCCCGGAGTCCAAGATTCGCGTGGTCTTTGATGGGTCCGCGTCCACCTCGACTGGGGTGTCATTGAACCAGTGTTTGCATGCAGGTCCTAAGCTGCACAAGGATATCACGGATATCCTCACAAATTTTAGGAAACATCGGGTGGTGTTCGTCGCCGACATCCGGATGATGTTTCGGCAGACAGTGATCCATCCTGATGATCGTCGGTATCAGCTGATCTTGTGGCGTGAGAGCCCTGATGAACCGATGTTGGTGTACGAGCTGAATACGAATACATACGGCTTGAAGAGCAGTCCGTACATTTCAATTCGAACTTTGTTAGAATTGGCGTCTCGACAGAGACTGAGGTTCCCTCGAGCGTCCGCCATTTTGGAACGGGACTTATTTGTCGATGACGTGTGCACCGGGGCAAACAGTGTCGAAGAGGCTTTGGTTTTGCGGGATGAGCTGGTGGAACTCTTGCGGACGGGTGGATATGAATTGCGCAAATGGATGTCCAACTCACCGGCCGTGGTGGCCGGCCTCCCCGAGGATCACCAGCAGGATCCGCACCTGTTCGAAAATGTTGAGAGCCCGCACATGTTATCAGTCCTAGGCGTGCAATATCGACCAGTCCAAGATGTGTTCACCTATCGGGTGGAACTGGATTCCCCGAGGGTCTGGACGAAGCGGCTTGTGCTGTCCACGGTGGCCAGGACGTACGATCCGAATGGATGGATCGCGCCGGTCATCTTCACGGCGAAGGCATTTATGCAGCGCCTGTGGATGGTCCAACTGGGTTGGGATGATCCACTATCCGGAAATTTGTTGAGCGATTGGGAGGTTTTCTTCTCCACGCTCCCGGAAATAAATCAGGTCGAACTGCCGCGTAAGCTGTTGCCGGCAGGGAAATGCCGAGTAACCCTACACGGGTTTTGCGACGCCTCCGAGCGAGGGTATGCAGCTGCCGTTTACTTGCGGACGGTCAGCTCCGCCGGATCGGTCGATTTGCACTTGGTAATGGCGAAGAGCAAGGTGGCTCCCCTTCGCACGCGTTTGACAATCCCAAAAATGGAATTATCTGGAGCGGCTCTTCTTGTACGCCTACTGAACCACGTGGCCTCTACCTTGAAGGACACCGTGAACCTTGAGGAGAGTGTCTACGCATGGACTGATAGCCAAATTGTATTGTGTCGGCTGCAGTCGTCATTCCATACTTTGGAGGTCTTTGTGGCCAACCGGGTCTCGCAAATCCAGAATTCGGAGACTGCTTTGGTTTGGAGACACGTGCCAGGTGAACTGAACCCAGCGGACGTGGCGTCCAGGGGTTGCACGGCACCTGAGCTTGTTGCCCACTCACTGTGGTGGAGACCAGATTGGTTGTTGGAACCGGAGATACTCTGGCCTGCCAGTTGTGTGATTGGGACCCCATCCTCTGGCTTGGGTGTCCACCTTGTCGAGACCGCTCCAGTGTCAGACACTGCTTGGTTGCTAGAACGGTATAGCTCTCTCGACAAGCTTGTTGGAGTGACCGCCTGGGTCAAGCGATTTATACACAATTGTCGCCACCCTGACAACCGGTCACGCGTTAGAGTTCTCGCCACAGAAGAGCGGAATGCCGCCCTACATCATTGGATTAGGGTTGTGCAGGAAGAACACTTTGGGGACGTATTGAAGCCCCTGCGGCAGGGACGTCCTAAGCTACCGAAGGCGATAGCACGCCTCAACCCGTTCATTGACGAGTCGGGTACACTCCGGGTTGGAGGACGGCTCCGCAACGCTAGCTTGCCGTACTCGGTGCGCCACCCCATTTTGCTGCCTAAGAAGGGGCATCTGGTGGAATTGTTGGTGATTGACCGCCACATAAAGAACTCGCATGCCAGCTGCAATGCACTCTTGGGCATTTTGCAGCGAGACTTTTGGATATTGAACAGCCGACGGGTTATTCGGAGCATCGTGTTTCGGTGCTTGCCTTGCTTTCGGCTCAAGGCAGCCACGATGCAGCCCCAGATGGGGGACCTTCCTCCTGATCGGGTCAACGAGGCTAGGACCTTCTCTAGGGTGGGGACCGATTTTGCGGGACCTTTTTTAGTGAAAACGTCGCGACTTCGAAATGCGAAGGTTGTAAAAGCGTATTTGTGCGTTTTCGTATGCCTGTCGACCAAGGCTGCTCATCTTGAACTTGTTGGTGATCTTACGACGGAGGCTTTTATTGCGGCATTGGATAGATTTGTATCCCGTAGGGGACTCCCATCTCTGATCCGGTCAGATTGTGGAACCAATTACAAGGGTGCCGACCGTTATTTACAAGATGTTGTAAAAATTTTATTTGAAAATAAGATTGATATTGGAACAGACCTCTCCCGTCGGGGTATCACCTGGACGTTCGATCCGCCAGGCTGCCCCCACTGGGGTGGAATCTGGGAGGCTTGCGTGAAGCAAGCAAAAGCCCATATGTATCGGGTAGTCGGTCAAACTGTATTGACTTTTGAGGAACTCGCGACGTTGTTTTGTAGAATTGAGGCCGTCCTCAATTCCCGTCCGTTGTGTCTGCTCAGCTCCGACCCAAATGACCTGGAAGCGCTCTCTCCAGGCCATTTCTTGATTGGTCAGCCACTTGCAGCGTTGCCGGAGCACCCCCTCCGGGACGTACCCTCCGGTCGTTTGTCGCGCTACCAGATGCTGCAACAAATGGCTCAGAACTTTTGGACCAGATGGTCATTAGAGTATTTGCATGTTTTGCAGCAGCGCCTCAAGTGGACTGACAAAACCAGTCCCCCCAGAGTTGGAGACCTTGTGCTAGTTAAGGATGCTAACCTTCCGGCACTGCGATGGCGCCGGGGGCGCATCGTTAATTTGTTTCCCGGTAAGGACGGGACCCCTCGGTTTGCCGAGGTCATGGTTGGGGACTCGGTTCTGAAGCGAGCGGTAGCAACCCTATCGCGACTTCCCCTAGTATAGCGGACCGGCTTAGAGGCCGTTCCGAGGCGGGTGATTGTTCGGGCCGACCGTCTGCCCGCCCCCTTAAACTCCTCACGTGTGTACGCCTCTTGAGTCTGTGGTTTTGACAGTGACACTTCTTGTCAAGGCAGACGAAAAAATATAACCTCGTTTTTGCAGACCCGAAAGGGACGAGTGGTTTTTTTTGGGTAATTTGGAAACGCATTTTTCCTTGTTTTTGTGTAATATCGCTCGCTTTGAAGACACACGGGTGTCCGAGTGTTTTGTGTGGATATTTTGGTGAGATCAGAACAGTTGGTGATTTTGACGCCGCGGATTGTTGGCGAGACGGCCCCGGAACACCACGGCGGCTTCTTCAGCCCCGGAGACCCTCATGATTGAACTTGACTTGACCTGACAGTTGACTGAACCTTGACAGATACTAACCGGAGTTGAAGCGAACATCGCGCCTCCCGGAATCAGGTGAGTTGAACACGTTTTGTAGCCAATCCACTGGCTTATATGACCCGCGAAACGCGTGGCAGTTCACTCCACTCGCACTAGGCGAGGAGTTTGAACATAGCAAATTATAACTTTATGTTAACCCATAAAAAAATAATCATAACTATAGGACCTACGATGCCGTAAATGTATATTTTTTTAAAAGACGTAAGTATAAATCACGCTGCACAGACGCCGCGCGACGAAATTATGATTTAAAAAAATATTAAGAGTTTAAGAAATGATTATTTAATTACGTTATCAGTTTTTGAATAAATACTAATAGTTACGTCGTAATCTTGAATGAAAAAGGAAGCATTTTGCAAAATACGCTTCCGCTTCTGCTTATGTGGACTCCAGTTTACCTTTCCGGAATCAGGCATTACTATAGTAAAAGTTATTTATAAATAAGCTATAAATTCAGTTTTTAGAAACAGCTCGGCTTAGGCCGACTAAAGCTTTAGTCACAGAATAAATGCTTTACAGTAAACTGAATGAAACTAACAATATGGTTTAAACTTTCATGATTCACAGACTATATTTTAACTAAACCTATATAGGAGAGGTAAATTAATAAGTTAATTATATTATGTGTTTGGTCTCGTTTAGAAAAAAAGTAATGTGAATGTAATGTAAGTACCTAGTGTAACGTAAGTAGTTAGTTCGAACTCTAGCTGTAAATAAGCCATTACTGGCTTTAGCACTAAGATCATGAATCTCTGCTATAAGCAAATCTCTGTTATTTGGAAATTTAAATAAAAAAATAGTACCACGTACACTAGACAGCAAAAGTCCATGGTCAATTCAGAAACAGTTTCGCTTGTCCGCCGAATCCTACGCCATCTATGAGCACAACGTGTAGTATTATTATAGATGTAAATGTAAGCCTCAAAAGTTAAGCGAGATTTCACTAGATGGCGTTGTTAGCTGATTTTTAATGAAATAAAAATTGTTTTCGTCCGCGTCTTCGAAATTTCTATTTACTTGGATAACCACCACCTACTATTTTTGTATATTTATCGAGTCAACTTTAACGCATTCCCGATTTTTTGTTTTTAACAACACACCTTCGTGGAGGTATTATTAAATTTTCTTCTTCTTGTTAGTGTTTTGCACTAAGAGCGAACTCCAAACATCGAATAAATTACAAAAACATAATTTGGCTGGACGCGGCCGCGGGTTTGAACCCGAAATCTCAGGTCGACTTTAAACTGCAGTCTATTTGCCACTGGGCCATTTGCCATTTGGATGGTAGATTGAAATTAATCATCAGTTTGTTTTTTTATACCTACAGATATCCATTACGACTACGTTTAGTATAATAATTGAAGAAGGTAGATAGATGACATATAACTACCGTAATCTTTTTTATTACACTCACTTCGTATTCATTCGTTAGCCGTTTACCAATTGATTCCTTTCTTTACTAATATAGCAATGAGTTATCGATTGATCTTTAAAAGATCACAGTTAATTGCTATTTAATATAATGTATAAACGTAAGTAGTTTTTACATGTTTTGTAATATTAATGATACTTAATCTAATTACCTACTCGTATCTTACATTGTTGTTATTATGTAATACTGTTGTTACAGCGAAAAAACGGTTGTTTTATGGGCACAAAAGGAAGGATCTAGTAGATCAGGTCTCAATCATACCATTATTCAGCGTGCAGCTATGGTGAATGGTGATGACCTACGAAGAAAGTTGCTTATAACCGATAAGCCACTTCCACGCAAGTGAAGAGTTGAAGACACAGTTCGCCGTTGCTAACAGATGCACAGAAAACGGCACGGTTGTAATTTACCCTATAGAATTTAAATGATGGTGAAGTGTTTTAAAGCCAGTGAACACGGCCGTTTAAGTTTATGATATCGTAATAATACGTATGATAATGTTCGCGTAGTTCCTAACATGGAGAAGGTGAAGAAGCCGACCAAACAGTGCAGTGCAGTTTACATTTAGATTTATACATTATGTTTTAGGAAAAGGCCGGGTTATGCTAGACAAATTAAAAACAAAAACATTGCTTAGTAGGTATGATGTTTGCATTTTTTTATCGCTTTACTATTCGAAATGTGATTGTGAGTTATTATTACTTATTATTAACTATATAATCATAAGTTCTAACTAGTGTAAGTAACCGTGAAAGTCCGAATAATATTATTATCATTATTAAAAAATCAATAACAGTTTTCATTATTTGAACGCTCACATAGGTATAGATATATATATGTATAAGTATGTCAATTAACATCTAAATCCGTTCGATTGATTTGAATGTTAGATAACCCGGCCTTAAGTTAATAATTGTTAATGTTATATTTATTGGGGGTATAGCTTCAATCTTTTTTCAATTTTCGGAAATGAAACTTAAGCTATCACCTTAATTAAATGTTAGAAAAGTTGCTAAGTAACTATTACTAAGTTCTATTAAAAAACTGCGTTAGCAGTACTGTAGTTAACGAAATAAACACAATAAAAACAAAAAAAGCTGTCTTAATTATTTAAGTTATTAATATTTTATTTCATTAAACGATTTTTATTTATATCTAAAAAACTTCCATCTAGAAATACAAAACTATAAAAAAGCAAAAACATAACTTATTCTACCATTAACAGGGAATCGATCTTCGATCGATCTTGGCTGCCGAGTTTATAGCACATGTCTCAATCCACTGGGCTGTCGCATCATTTTAATTACTAGTGGAAATATAGCATTCACATATCAGTTGTATCACACTTAAATAAAGCTATTGTAAATTGGTATTTGCTAATAATTAGTATAATTACACTATTAGGAGAATACTTCTGGTGATAATAGGTGTAAATTTATAGTAAATTGGCTTATGTTCCGCGATGTTCAAATACCATCGCCAAGAACGCCATCTAGTTTATTTATTGCACACAACGTGCAACTATGTGAGTTGAAGACGTCAAACCATTCAAGCGAAACTAGGCCGTAAGGTGTCCATGCATTATTGCAGCCGATAGTACAGTGTGTGTTTAGGTATGCCGAACGAGCCGAACCGTGGTCATCCCTTTCTATCGCATGCAACGCGCTGCGATAGAACACGCACGTCCCATTAGCAGCGCTACTATTGGCAGGGTACAAAGCGGGTGGAGGGAGTAGCCTAAAGAATCACAGCGCTCGCTAGTCGCTACGGCTAAAATTTACATTTTTGTCGCTGACTTGAGCTGTCAAATCCATATTGCAGTAAACATTTTCTAATCGTTTTTGAGATAAATTTAATATGGTCCTAGTAAGATGTGTTATTGTGAATTGTAATAACACCAAGAAGAAAAGCGACTGTAAATTTTACCAATTTCCAAGACCGTGGTGGAAACGGGACCAAGAAAAATAAGTGGATAATTGCCGTATTTTTTTTTTCACTCCGCATTTCCCACTCTTATTATAAACACAGTCGCACGATACACTCTCAACATGACAATTGGTGTAGCTGTAAGTAAATTGATTTGTTAGACACAGAATAAGCTTTTTTTGAACGGCATCGAAACATAAAAATCTGCTTACAAACAAAGTTGTTTTGTACGCCGTTGCCGTGAGAGAAGTTTGGCGAACCACTCGGGCTTTGATAATACAGGTCATGTCTCCTTGGCGAATGTCTGCAACCTCAAGGACATGCCCAGCTAGCACCAATTTCTTGCCTTTATTCATCGTCTCCGGTTGGAAAATGATTTCGTGGGTGATGGCATGAAACCCCGTATTAGTCACCAGTAGGCTCATTTCTCATTGAAAACAACAATTTTAATGTTATTGGCTCTATGTTGGTCGCTGTGCGAATCAGCTGATATTGTTGCACTTCAAGAAACGTGGTTACTGCAGCACGATATACCGCTACTGGGCACTACTGACGCCAGGTTCGGGTACTGTGGCAATACGGCTGTGGACTTATCGTCGGGAGTCTTGCGTGGACGCCCCCACGGAGGTGTTGCGCTCCTGTGGCGCAAGGGCCGGTTTCCAAGTGTTTCTACGATAGAGTGCAAAAGTGTTAGGCTTATAGCAATTAAAGTGTCTATGACTGATCGATCTATGATAATCTTCTCGGTATACATGCCAAATAACGAACGTGAGAACCTTATCGAGTTCACGGAATGTTTAGGTGAAATTTGTGCGATCATAGAGAACGAACAAGTGGATCTGATTTATATGCTAGGCGATTTTAATGCGCACCCTGGTACGTCTTTTTATAAGGAATTGGACAGTTTTTGTTGCGAACAAGATTTATGTATAGTGGACTCTGAGCTTTTGCCGGCTGACTCGTATACCTACGTTAGCGATAGTCACGGATGTACGCGATGGCTCGACCACTGTGTAACTTCTCAAGCGGCTAGACAAACAGTTATAGCCGCCAAGATATATTGTGATGTATATTGGTCTGATCACCTACCTATAGAAATAGTATGTAATTTAAGCATAAATGTGCCTAAAAATAAATTCCAAGACGGCGCTGTAGGTAACAATAACCTTTTGGAAGGCATAATATGGGGAGAAAGGGAACAGTCACAGATAAGTGAATATTTAAATATATGTAATAGTAAATTAAGGGATATTGATTTTCCTGTTGAATTAGAGCAATGTTGTGATAATTTATGTAGTAATACTGACCACAGAAAAATCATAGATAATATGCACTGTTCCATTATTACAATACTGAAAGAGGCTTCTATGGCTAGTTGTGAGAAAAAACATCGCAGGGCGGGTGGCTATATCACGGGGTGGAATAAACACGTAAAGGGGGCTCACCAGAGGGCAAGGTCTTGCTTTCAGGAATGGTGCATCTATGGCAAACCCAAGTCGGGCCGACTGTATGTGGAAATGTGCCGGTCTAGGAAGGATTTTAAAGCTAAACTTAAGTACTGTCAAAACAATAAGGACCAAATTAAGATGGACATAATTGCTTCCCACCACCGGTCTAAAAATTTTGTACAGTTTTGGAAATCGACCAGTAGGCTGAATCCTAGGGTGAGCCTTCCGGTAAGTGTTGATGGTGTTAGTGACCCTAGTGATATCGCCAACGTCTTCAAGAACCATTTCAAAGTGGAACCTCTGGGAGTGGAGGGGCGGCAGCCGGTGCTCGAGGCTGAGAGTCGTGTAGGTGGTGGCCCAATCAGAATAACACCAGCGGAAATTTCAAAGGTTATTCGACAAATGACGAGAGGGAAATCACCCGGACACGACGGGCTCAGCATTGAGCATCTGCAATATGCCGGCGCTCATCTCCCAAGAGTTCTTGCTATGTTCTTTACATTTTGCATTCGTCACAACTATTTACCAGATGACCTCATGAAGACCATTGTGGTACCTATTATAAAAAATAAAACAGGCGATGCCTCCGACAGGTCCAACTATAGGCCCATCTCTCTAGCCACTATTCTGGCAAAGATACTGGACAGTGTGCTTAATACGTATCTAAATAAACATATAACCCTGCATGACGCCCAGTTCGGTTTCCGACCTGGGTTATCAACCGAATCAGCCATACTATGTCTTAAGCACACTGTTAAGTATTACACGGATCGGAATACACCGGTATTTGCTTGTTTCTTGGACTTGTCGAAGGCATTCGACCTTGTATCTTACAATGTGTTATGGAACAAACTTGGAGATTGTGGAGGTCTACCGACTGCAGTAATTAAAATGTTTGAGTACTGGTATGGTAACCAAACCAATGTCGTTCGATGGGCTGGGGGGTACTCAGATCCTTACAGGCTGGAATGTGGTGTGAGGCAGGGGGGGTTGACTTCGCCCACACTGTTTAATGTATATGTGAATGGGTTGATTGAGGAACTCAGCAGTTCTGGCGTGGGTTGTTCGGTAGATGGCTGTTATATTAATAACATCAGCTACGCCGATGATATGGTGCTGCTGAGTCCCTCAGTCAACGCACTCAAGCAAATGTTAGCCGTTTGTGAGAATTTTGTTGTGGCTCATGGACTGAAATACAATGTTAAAAAGAGCGAGATTCTAGTATTTAAATCTGGTACTAAAACATACGCGATTCCACCCATAAGTCTCAACGGTTCTCCTCTCCGGGTGGTAACCAAATTTAAGTACTTGGGTCACTGGGTCACAGATAGCCTCAAAGATGACGTAGATTTAGAAAGGGAACGCAGAGCGCTGGCGGTTAGAGGTAATATGTTGTCACGCAGGTTTACACGCTGTACACCTGAGGTTAAAATAACGTTGTTTAAAACATACTGCCAGAATTTGTACACGTGTAACCTGTGGAGCAACTACACCAAGAAGACCTTCAGTGCTCTGCGTGTCCAATACAACAACGCCTT
The DNA here is from genome assembly GCA_947578815.1 of Epinotia ramella. Taxonomy (NCBI): domain Eukaryota; kingdom Metazoa; phylum Arthropoda; class Insecta; order Lepidoptera; family Tortricidae; genus Epinotia; species Epinotia ramella. Next base: position 5,491,585 of record OX388221.1, read on the forward strand.
CAGGGGGATGTTGGGCCTGCACTGGCGATGCAGCGCATCAGGGATGTTCGCCGAAAGGAATACTGACGGCTTCCAAGCCGTGCTGCGCAAGCGTGTGGCGTCCCTGTGGAGCCGCGTGCGGGGCAGTACCAACACTCTCCTGAAGGTGGTTGCAGAAAGGATGGACAGCCCTACTGTCACTCATTGGATGAGTATGCATGTGAGGTCCAATGAGCACTTCATTTTTTATTAACTTAGATTAAAATTATTATTATTATTATTATTTTTTTACCTACTAACTTATAATTGTAATTTGTAATGTACTTATGGATACCCGATGTCCGAAATAAACAATTTCATTTCATTTTCATTTCAATAATGTTAGGCATATGTTTAACGGACCACCAGATATAGTAAAATATGAACACAAAAAAAATACTTTTGACGACCAAAAATAGTAACTGAGCACCTAATTTTTTTCACCATTTTAATGTGAAATGATAACCTAAATAATAACATCTTACTATCCTATTTAAAGAAAATGTCTCCTAATTAATCATTGCTAACACATAAATAGTAAATGATCACCAAAATGTTACCACCATTTTTATGTTAAATGAAAACCAAATTATAACATCTTACTATCCTATTAAAGAAAATGTGTCCCAACTAATCATTGCTAACCCAAAAATAGTTAATGAGGGCCAAGATTTAATCACCATTTTTATGTTAATTGATAACCAAATTATAACATCTTACTATCCTATTAAAGAAAATGTCTCCCAACTAATCATTGCTAACCCAAAACTAACTCAGTCTCCCGCCCTCCGCCCGGGCTCCCGCCAGAAACTTGCTTCGTCGGCCCTTCGTTTCACGTGCGCACCGCACCCGCTCAGCTCAGGACCTCCTTCGCAAGCTTCTGTCTCCGCGGGCTTTTATATACACTCTAGGTGTAAGACAGACAAGACCACGTGGAAGTGGGGTACGCTGATTCGGGTTTTGGTAGCTATTTTTACCTTTCGATCGCTTTATTTGGTAATATGCATACATTTTATGGCAATCATAGTGACTTATTTAGGTAGAAATATTGTATTAATTTGTTCGCTAAGATTAGGTGCTCAGTTACTAAATTTGGTAATCATTTATTTTTGAATCTTTGAATACAATTTAATTGTGCAGTCGTTACTAAAACAGGTAGTACCATTGTAATGGTAGAATTCTTTTTTTGGTGTTCAGTACATTTTTTTGGTAAGAAAGCTTGAGGGTATCAAAGTATTTTCTGGTGGTCATTATATTTGTTCCCATAATGTTACTGACTACCATCGTCCAAAATTGTCTAATATAGTAAACTAACACAAGATTTCATTAATTTTTTTCACAATATTTACTTACTTCTCGCTTGACAGCTGTGACAATATTGTCCATAATGGCCACCTGTTACGTGGCGCTGTCGTCGCGCACGGTCCCATTATCTACTGGCTGGAACCGGTAGGCGCCGTGTACTTGTAACGTTACGACGAAATCACGGAGTGAGCCGCGCCTGGTTTCGTGGCCTATGGTCATATGAATCAAAATATTGGCTTTGTAAATTAAATAAATACGAATACATAATATATCCCTGTTGTGTTCTACTGCCCCAGTAATAAAAGTCTGAATTCAGCTAACATTTTGGACTTTAATAAATTACTCAACCAAATGATTAAATCAATAGCATGACGTACTCTTGACCATGCCCAAATAGTTTAAAGAGCAACTTTTATTATTAGTTTTGCATGATTATACTAGAGCACTTTAATAGGTGGTAAATTGTAGCTTCAAGAAGAAACTAATATGAAAACGAGTTTGTTAAAATGTACTCGCAAAAGTGCTGAACTGTTTACTGGGTTTACAACCACAGACAATCCGTTCAACGGGGCATGGGTTAACCGATTCTAGTCTTTATCAGTCGGTGATACAGACGGTTTAGAGTTTAGAAAACAGCAAAGCAAAATTGGTACACTAAGCTTTAGTGCCAGTGGTCTATAAAATAACAATTTGAATTTGCGGAGTGAGTCTTATTGATTGCTTCGAGTAAGGCTGTGGCTATTAAATTCGCGTTAATGTAGTAGTAGCCGAGCTGTAATGCACGCGACTATCAACGTGAGGAACCAGGTCTAATCCCAATATCTAAGGTCTGGTTTTCCCTCTGGGTTGGAAGGTCAGGTATATGGCCTTCGTAAAACTAGTGCTTATGCCAAATCTTGGCATTACAAAAATAGATACTAATATATCAGCCTATATAGGTACGTCATCCCACTGCTGGGACAGGCCTCCTCTCATGGATGAGAGGGAACGGGCAGTAGTCCCACGCTGGCCCAGTGCGGGCTGGGGACTTCACATACACCTTCGAATTTCTTCGCAGTTGTATACAGCTTTCCTCACGTTGTTTTTCCTTCACCGAAAAGCTAACGGTACATATCAAATGATATTCAGTACAAAGGTTCCGAAAAATTCATTGGTACGAGCCGGGCTTCAAACCCACGACCGGGCTCCTTTAGGGGACAACCGAGAATAAGGATGCTTTTCCACCAGAGATGTGCTATGCCATGCTATGCTATGTTTTCATACATTTGAAACGTAGCTCCAGCTACAGCTACGTTTCAAATGTATGAAAATATAGCATAGCAAGCATAGCACACTGGTGGAAAGGCACCCTAACGCTATCGCTAGGAGGAAAAAAACGTATGGAAAAAAAGTATGGAAAAAAACGCTGCATGAACAAAGACTTTATTTGAATGTCAAGGAATGTGATTTTATTTGTTGTTTGTGCTTTGTTTTCATTGTAGGATTTTCAATTTCGGTATTGTTCATGCGTACCGTTTTACTGAGACGCTTCTGTTGTTAGTGATAAACTTCGCACCGCCGTCTAATATCGTTTGACTTTGGTCCTAAGCGACCTGCGGCAGCGGTTTTTCTAATTCATTGCGCGTGATCCCAACTAACCACAATGCGTTGCGCGTCTCGACCGCGCAATGAACAGATAAAACGCTGCCGCAGGTCGCTTAAGACCAAAGTTGTGGCCAAGGCGTTAGGCAAGCGTATCTTAGGCCGCGGACTAGACGCCAGCGGGCAGCGGGGTGACGATCGGCAGTTCATATATTCGAACGACATCAATCACCTTTACGTTTAGCCACACGTTCCAGCGGCAGCGATGCGCTGTATGTGGAAGCCACTGAAGAATAAATCAAGGCGAGTCATGCCCGTGACAGCTCGTGAAGTCAGCGTATCTTGCCTATGGCAGCGTCTTAAAAATGGCGGACTGTTATCACTACTAAATCAAACTAAATTAGCCGAGTAAATTGCATTACTTCACTTACGTGCTTCTAAATAAATATTTAGGTTGAACTAATCATTGTATACAGTTGTCTTTTCATATCACCCCAAATAAATAGTGAAACTACTTAATACTTTTTTCATTATAAATCATGTATTAACATAACAACACTCCTCGTTTGTATGGAAGGTGTCAGTCAATGGCAACATTTGTGTGCCAACTTTGCACAATGCCATTTGTGTGACGTAGGCAAGATACAGAGCCGGGAATGACTTACCTTGCTTTATTCTACCACGGTTGGAGCGAGACCTTTGCTCCGACCTCTCGCTCCCACTTAGGGAGCACCGCTACCGCTACAGCTGCCGCTCTAAGGGCTCGGCCACGACATTGCGCGAGTTGCAAGCGGTAAGCGTTTTATCTTTTCATTGCGCGGTTGAGACGCGCAACGCACTTTGTTTAGTTGGGATCGCACGCAATGAATTTGAAAACCGCTTGAAGTCGTGGCCGAGTTGTAAGCCATCACTGCGGCGATCGTGATTTTTGAGATTGGTGGAATACAGCACTATCATCAACTATTCGGGTATCGGGTCTGACCGTTAAATAGGACAATAGCTTCGATGACAATATCACATTCACTGCCAGGAACCCGCCTAACAGGCGGTTACGCCGTATGCACTTTCCGCTTCCGGTTAGGAGCGTATCGCGTAAAGTTTATTGGCAGTGTTGAAATAAATAAACTATATATAACACCCCCGACGCTTTAAAAAATACTTTCAATAGGGGTGTAGACTAAAACATTATTTATACTTCAAAAGAAAGAAGGCAAAAAAATATGCCTAATGACGAAAATCCCATACAAATATCTCAAACAATTACGAAGCTATAACCGTTTTAATGTGGATTGTTAGAGAGAGAACACGCTAGCAGATCGTGACCGTGACGTCACGATCCTCGAGCGACAATCGTTTCATATGAAGGTGCGTTTTGCGGAAAAGGGACACAACATACCCCATCTTAAAACTTTGGATACTTTTAACTCTGTGATTATTTAACCTCATTATTTTTTCTTCATTTGACTACATTCTTGATCCTTCTTCAAGAAAATACATCATTATTGACTATGTTATTATTTAGTGTCACCCCTATTAAAAAATACGATATCACAAACAGACACACGTTTTTAAACTTTACATCACTCATTTTCGTCGGTGGTTAAATAGTGGCATACGTATGTATTATCCTTGCAATCATTACTCATAGAGTAAATCTGAATGTCTGTCTAATTAGACCAGCTAGACAGTACTGGCTTACCACGAGGCAGCTTGACCCGTTAAATAGTGGCGTGTCTGCCAATCGCTGAAGGTTTGGCTCTAACCATTAGTTGCCAAAGTTTATTTTTAATGGCTATCCTATATCTAAAACGTGTAGAGTGACCAGGTGTTGCCAATTTCACGGGACACTGTCTCTACGGACCCAAAACTTTATTATTAGTATTTTTTTAATGCGAGACGATTTCTTTCACGTACCTCCTAAGTTTTACTCATTAGTCTTCCATTAAAGGCAATTTACAAAAAGTTATATCTAGTTTAGGTAATTAGTAACACCTACTCACGTAGCTAATTTAAGAAATTAGTTTTCTCGTAGATTTTGAACTACTTAATTGCTCTGCTCCTTAATTTGCTTTAGTCGATTTTTGATACCACATATTTGAAGCCAATAGATGTGCAGAATACTCGTACTAGTTTAAGCCCGTGTCTTCGTCCACGAGAACTGTTATACGAGTTTCCATCCTCAATTTCATCCCCATACAGTATAATTACTGGGAAAGAACCAAGAATGAAGCACCCCGTTAAGCCGTTTTGCCTTGAATGGAACAGTATGGATGTTTTTTTATACAAGGTGCTCAAGGAATTCAAATAATTTTACCAGTATTTTTAAATAAAAAGCGGCCAAGTGCGTGTCGGACCACGCACAACGAGGGTTCCGTGCCTATTAAAAAGGTCGTATCGTTACTGAAATCTTATGGCACTTATGTCCTTTTCTTTAAGAAAGGCAGATTTTTAGAAATATCTCAAAAACCTTTGAACCGATCTTGTTCAATCAAAATAATTTTCGCTGAGAGAATTTAATAAGCCCTATGAGCATGATTTTTTTCATATTTTTAAAATACACGGTTCAAAAATTAGAGGGGGGGGGGGACACAATTTTAGTGACTTTCGAGGAGATTATCTCCGACTCTATTCACTTAAACAAAAAAATTGCTGAGAAACCTTATATTTATTTTGAAAGGCCTATCGATTGATGTGCCATACGTGGGCTTGCAATGAAAAAAAAATTTTTGACTTTCAATTTGATGTATGGAGTGCACCCCTAAAAATTTTTTTTTTAGTAATTTAGTTACAAAAATATGTAGCGGTTAACAAAATACACCTATCCTGTAAATTTTATTCAAATACACCTTATAGTTTTCGAGTAAAATGGCTGTGACATACGGACGGACAGACAGACAGACAGACAGACATGACGAATCTATAAGGGTTCCGTTTTTTGCCATTTGGCTACGGAACCCTAAAAATGGTATATGAACCTAGGTCCATATTAAATTTTATTCTCTTTTTCTTGCGTAACAAATTGTTGCTTGTCCATCAGTGTAAAAATGTTTCAGGACGAGCTGGCACGTATCTATTTTTGCCGCTACGTCAGACACGAAAGGAAGGGATATAATTTTAACAGTATGTTTGTGATTACGTGTGTTCCACTGTAGCGTTTAAGATAATGAACCGATTTTGATGAATAATGTAACAATCGATTCGTAATTATGCTGTGATTGACCTAACTACTTTGTATGATAGAAACAATTATTTTTTTCAGCTAGTTTTCAGTAGTTGGAATACTGTTTATGGATCTTTTTATGCTGCCAGACAAGGTATATATTAAGTAAATAAACATTAAACCGGCCAAGTGCAAAAAACCCCGTTCGTTGTATGGGAGCCCCCTTAAATAATTATTTTATTCTGTGTTTTTTGGATGTTATAGCGGAAACAGAAATACATCATCTCTGAAATTTTCAACTGTCTAACTATCACGGTTCATGAGATACAGCCTGGTGACAGACGGACAGCGGAGCCTTAGTAATAGGGTCCCGTTTTTACACTTTGGGAACGGAAGCCTAGAAACTAAGCCAAATCCAGCTTATTTATTTTGTTAGGGTGGATTGCAACAAACTGTCTGTAATCGTAAGCGGAGTTCCTTAAAATCTGAATATGACAGCCGCCAGCGAAATATTTAACGTAATAATAATTGAACACGGTGAAATTATTGCGACTGCCAAGCACCCTGTATACTTATTAGGATAAACTAAGTACGTTAAGGGGATTTAATGTCATTCGGCACAAATGGAAAATCGTCAACACGAATTGACCGTTTCGAAGTTGGACCAAAAGTAATACCATCAAAATTTGGTGGTAACGTAATTTTGTCCAGTATGAACTAGGTCCATATTTAAATTAAACACGTGCAAAGTGAATGTCTAATTTAAATAAACATCAAAATTATAAATTTTTAAATTAAGGAAAAATTGAAAAATGTAATGCTCCGAGCCGGATTAAATTTTTCAATTTTTCCTTTATTTAAAAATGTATAATTTCGTTAGCAGCGTAACTGCTTAATACAAAATTAACATCAAAATTGTCCAATTTGTACAAAGTTCATATAAGACGTATTTCCGATTAGTCATATTTTCGGGTGTACCTACGTAATTCTATATGGATGTATTTCTTTCGACCATCAAGTATGTAAATAAAAAAAAATACATATTATTAATATTAATTAAAAAATACTTATAGGACGTTTCTAGCATTATTCATGTCGAGGATTATCAAGTTGACATTATTCAAATTCGACCAATAATTTCGAATTGTCAAATTTTCCGATCGGGCTTACATTCTAGCATTATTAATGCTGGACAATATTCCATGTCGAGGATTATCAAGTTGACATTATTCAAATTCGACCAATAATTTCGAATTGTCAAATTTTCCGATCGGGCTTACATTCTAGCATTATTAATGCTGGACAATATTCCATGTCGAGGATTATCAAGTTGACATTATTCAAATTCGACCAATAATTTCGAAATGTCAAATTTTCCGATCGGGCTTACATTCTAGCATTATTAATGCTGGACAATATTCCATGTCGAGGATTATCAAGTTGACATTATTCAAATTCGACCAATAATTTCGAATTGTCAATTTTCCGATTGGGCTGCATGACAGGAAATCGTAAAGGGGGTAAGATCGGTCTTTTCTAGAACATATCCACGTATATTCCGTTCTAAGCCTCAGTCTACACACAAAACGTATGGGACATTGTCCCCTAGCCAACATAGGGCGTTTTTGGCATTAAACATAATGATTTACGGCGCAAATTTCGTTTAGACACAACTCGAGTGTGTAATATGATATAAACGATTACAAAGTCAAGAATTCAAGACACTCCACCGATGACTTACCTACCTTATAGGAGTTTGTTGTAGGTAAAAATTACGATAATACACTTAACATGAAACAACTTCTTTTGTTGCTAATATTGATAGGCAAAGATAACAAAGAGACGTCATAAAATTTACCGAAGTGTGGCACGTGTAGGAGTAGTTAATTAACTAATGTACACATTGTATACTTTGTGGTGGAGTCAATAAATACTTTTTTCATTTTTTTTTTTTTTTTATGTGTTCTATTGTTAATTCACCGTATGCTTTGGGCCTGCCGACACAATTGCAACAGTAATCCATATCCATATCCATTGTTCGGTGCAATGCACCTAACACGTGCCATACGCCTGCGTGCGTATGCGATTATTTAGTTGCATTGAGTGCCGATTCGATTTAATTTTAATGCATTTACGGATACCGTCGCGACCGGGTGCATTCGAATATATTTTATAACATAAACATTTTCAACATCTATCTAACTTAGCCAATAACAGTTTTTGTAGTAGTCTTTTAGTTATTAAACATTTTATACTCTTTTCCCGACTTTAACATTCGCCTTAAACCTCGCCGCCCACATTGGTCCTTCGAACAGTGACCTCGCGCGTTTTGATACTGTGGTTGATTGGCGTGTGAGGCAAACGAACTTTACACTTCGCGTGTGAGGATTGGAGCGATTAAAGGAGAAGAGTAGCAGAACTTCAACAGCAACGGTGGTATTTGGCAGTAAGAGAACAGCGCAAAGAGATATTCAAGTAAGATCGTTCCTTTTATATTGCTAACACCAAATCAATCAAGATGGCTAACGTCCAACGTCAGGTAGAGATTCAACGAAGCATTGAGACTGCCTTGTCTAACTTTAAAAAAGATAGTTCGGAGAGGAAGGCGAGAATTGAGTACTTCGAGGTACGTTTGGAGAATTTGAGCGAGGTTTAAGGCGAATGTTAAAGTCGGGAAAAGAGTATAAAATGTTTAATAACTAAAAGACTACTACAAAAACTGTTATTGGCTAAGTTAGATAGATGTTGAAAATGTTAATGTTATAAAATATATTCGAATGCACCCGGTCGCGACGGTATCCGTAAATGCATTAAAATTAAATCGAATCGGCACTCAATGCAACTAAATAATCGCATACGCACGCAGGCGTATGGCACGTGTTAGGTGCATTGCACCGAACATCTTGCCGGGGGCAAACGATGAGATGAAGTTAAGATGATTAGGTAAGATGGTGGTACAAGATGATTGAACAATCGACTTAAGTTTAACATGACATAATATTATTCATTAAAATATATTTTTCTTAAAATTGGGGAGCTTCCCCTGTCCATAAATATCGATCCACTCATCTCATCATGACACTTCAATACTTTCACTCGCGCATTGTTTAACTCTCCTTCACTCACACTTTTGACTCGGCTTCGCGCACTCACATTACACTTTTCGTTATCACGGCTGCCGCTGGTGCTGATGCGACGGGCTGCACGCGGCGTCGAGGTTGCGCTCGCGCTCGCTCGGGGCGGCGGCGGCGGCGGCGAGGCCGCCCGGGGACGGGGACTCGAGACTACACAGCACGATGTCGCTGGTTCCGAGGGATTTGCTTGTACTGGTGGCGCTCTTAATAGTCGCCACTGGCAGCGTCTCTTACGACATACGAGCACGGCTGCTATAATGATCATTGCGATCCAGAGGCAGTATATGGCCGCGTAATGATGCACGTCATGTATAGAATAATTTTCTCCGGGAATTTGACTCTCCTTTAGCGCTTTGATTCTTTCCTCTATGTTTTTCTTTTCTTTCTCTTCGTTCATAATATTCAGGCTGTTGTTATCAAATTCTTGGACAGTTATGTTTATTACGTGGTTAATAGGGTCAATTTCCGGTGTCATTATATGGTATTTTAAGTCAATTTTACTCTCCATACTCATATGCGTGTGAAAAGCAAAGTTATCAGTTTTTACAATGCAATTCTGTTCGATATTAATTATATTCGCTCGGGTTAATGTCTGAGCCGTAACCTGATCCTTACAAATGGTCCGAAACTGACACCTATCACAACAAAAGTGCAAGTAATGGTTTGGGCTTGATAAGCTAATCCACTTGTTCTGGCACGCGGCGATGTTCGTTTTGCATTGTTGATTCTCCAGTTCATCTTTTATACATAGGTCCTTATCATTACTCATCTTGTATATGGGAACCTTAAGGTAACACATATAAGTAGATGTGTCTCGCAGAAGGCAATTTTCGAGATCCTTTTCTCGTAGAGGCATGTAGGCATCTTTTTGAAAGTTCATAGCGACGTATTTTTCTATTGGGATAACAGATATCATATTTCTGGCTGAGCTGTGCGGAACCGGAATAATGTTGTAAATAACGTAACGATCACGGGTTATTAATGGGATGCGAATCTCGAATATCATATATTGGTCAGTAATTCTCGCTTTTACTTTTAATACTTGGTAAATGTTTTGTAGGTTGGTCTGTATGTTATCGATGGGAAGGGCAAGGTCGCTTAAAAGTTGGCCTGATATAATGTTCAATTCCTTTTGTAATTGTTGAGGATTTATAATATGTACGTTCATTTTTTCGTTGTAAATGTTTGTTATTGTGTCTAGTAGCGTGTCCTGGATCGTTTTGAGATGAGTTAACAAATTGTTGGCGGCCATGGCAATGACGGTAAATTGTGACATTCTTTCGGCGGCGGTTAATTCTGTTGCCATGGTGGTGGTGTCGTTTTCCAAATGCAGTAAATGCTGATGTATTAACTTATGTTGTTTTTGGATTGTATCTCGTGTTCGCAAAAGCATGTTGTACTCAGCTTCAACGACAGATGTTTGGTTCTTCCACATCGTTGCGAGGTGTTTTTCGTTGTTTCTGAGGAGACCTATGTCCTTTTGGTATTGTTTGGCGAATCGATCGTCTAGTACTCCAAACAGAGCGCTCGCGATGTTCCCGACACCGTTAATTAGTCCCCGTTTCTTACGCGTCTCGTGTTTCAGCTGATGTCTGGATAAAACTCTATCATAGTGTTGTAGTTCATCGTACGCGTGACGTAGTTGTAGTAAGATAACGTCACAGTGTGAAAGGGTTCTAACTTGTTTACAAATCATTTCTAACTGGTCGTTATACTTTTTGTATGCGGTTATACCTTCCCAGTATGGGCTCATGTCGTAGTATGCAACTAGTTTCCATTCGTCCCTAACTAGCTGCATGTTTCCTAGTTTATCGAAATACAATCCTTGTTTTTCGTTGATTGAGGTCAGTTTGACGCAGCTTCCTGCCGTTAAAAATGTTAAAAAATATATTAGCATCATTAGCATAGTTGATAAACATCCTCTTTTTGTATTTTTTTGATTTTGGTTGCGTTTCGGTACATTTTCGACTGTTTGATTCTCCGTTTTCTGTTCGTCCAAAGGTAAGACAGATAACTTTACTATCGGCCTCTTGAGTATACCCCTTGCTGTTTTGAGTGTCACTACTCTTGTATGCCCATCTTGACCTGGATGGACGTCTATAACTCGCCCTAGTGCCCATTTTCCTGCCGGTAAATTATCTTCGTGAATGACCACAATATCTCCTGTTACAAGGTTCTTCTGAGGGTGAAACCATTTCTGTCTTGCTGTTAGTTGGCTTAAATACTCTGTTTTCCAACGTTTCCAAATATCATTGAATATTTTTTGTGTCAAGTGCCACCTTGTTCTTGCATCTTCGCCTGTTTCGATTATTGTGACGCCGGCTCTCCCCGTTAGAAAATGAGAAGGAGAGAGAGAGTTTAGGTCATCTATGTTTTCTGTTAGTGGGCATAGTGGACGGGAATTTAGACAAGCTTCTAACTGGGCTAAGACGGTAGAGTACTCCTCATACGTCAGTTTCTGTTCACCCACTACGCGTTTTAAGTGATATTTCAGACTTCTGACAGCCCTTTCCCAGAGGCCGCCAGCGGATGGCCAAGACGGTGCATTAAAATGCCACTGGATCTCCATGTCGGTTATTTCTGCCAAGAAGTCGTCATTAAAAATGTTTTCAAGCTGCTGCCACTGTCTTTGTAGTATGTTGTTACTTCCTACGAAGTTTGTTCCTTGATCGCTGTAAATATGATGTGGGGCACCTTTTCTCGCTGCCATCCTTCGTAGAGCGGCTAGGAATGCTGAGCTTGTTAGCTCTGTTACGAGTTCCAAATGCACAGCTTTTGTGACCATGCAGACAAAAATGGCAATGTAGCCCTTCAGTGTTCTGCTTCCTCGAGCTTTGCTAGCCTTTATGTCAACGAATCCCGTGTAATCGACTCCAGTGTGATAGAACGGTTTGGCTTCGTTGACGCGGGCTGAAGGAAGATCACCCATCAGCTGATGTTGTGTTCTCCCATCAATTTTCTGGCACTTAACACATTTTCTTACTTGTTGTTTTACTCTGTCGTTTCCGCTCATAACCCAATATTCTTCTCTTAATTTGCTAAGAGTGAGCTTTGCACCTCCATGAAATGTCAACAAGTGAGCTTGTTCGATAAGTAGAGTCGTTAGCCGTGAATCCTTAGGGATAATTTTTGGATGCCGTATCTCGTAAGATAAATGCGCTTCTCTGAGACGACCTCCCACGCGAAGAATGTTGTTATTATCAATGAATGGGTTTAACTTTATTAGTTTGCTCTTTGATTCGACTTTGTTATGCATGCGTAAATATTCAATATCCGTTCCCAATTCGATGTTTTGCACATTTCTAATTATTATCAATTTAGCCTTTCGTAACTCGGGTAATGTGATATAGCTAGGTAAACAATTGCGGTTCGGAGTGAATGCCCGCATAATGTAGGCTACGATTCGTATTACTTTAGTAATATAGCTATATTTTTGTAACAAATTGTTTATAATATCTTCGCCGTTGTTGTTATGTTGTATTACATTAGATTTGTATGTTTTTTTTCGACTCTTCTGTTGTTGTATACTTAACATATTGAAAACTTTCTAGCTCTGATTCGAATTGTGCCAACCAAGTTGGACCGTTCCACCACAGAGAATTGGCTTTCAACTGAGATGCAGTCTGTCCTCTGCTCGCAGCATCCGATGGATTTTCTGCTGATTTTACGTATCGCCATTGATCCTCGGGCATTATTTGTTTTATCTGTTGGACGCGATTCGCTACAAAGGGTTTCCAGCGACTCGGTTCGCCTTGTAGCCAGCCTAGCACAATCTTTGAGTCGGTCCAACCGAAACTTTCCAACTTATGGTGTTCCAGGGAAGTTTTAATCTTTGCCATTAATTTAGATAGTAGGTGAGCTGCACTCAATTCTAGTTTTGGAAGGCTTAATTGTTTTTTGTGTGGGACGACCTTTGTTTTTGCGGCTATTATTACGGGGGGTTTTTGATTGTTGATACGTGCGTAAACTACACAGGCATATGCTTTCAAGGACGCGTCACAGTATCCGTGAAGCTGTATTATGTCATTTTCCTTACATGTTAACCATCTTGGTATTTTGAGATCATTTATTACGTGAATGTCATTAAGTATTTCGGACCACTCGTTGTCCAGGTCTTCTGGTATAATCTGATTCCACTGTAGATTCTGCTTCCAAACTTTTTGGAATAAAAGTTTCAGTTTGGTACTAAGTGGAGCAAGCCAGCCTAATGGGTCGAAAAGTTTGGAAATGTCAGACAAGAGGGTTCTCTTCGTTGGTTTACTTTTTTGTTTTTCTAGTTTACATTGAAAGGTAAAGCTATCTTGGACGGGATTCCAGCTTAACCCGAGTGTTTTGGAAATGGCGCCTTGTTTACAATTGAAAAGCAAGTCTTCATTGTTTTGTTTGTTCTGTATCTGTTCTAACACTTCTTCTCTGTTTGACGACCATTTGCGCAAAATAAATCCACCTGCTCTTAAAAGATTGATCACATCGTTTATTAATTTTGTTGCTTGTTCTACTGAGTATGACCCATGCACCAAGTCATCCATGTAAAAGGACTCTTCTAAAACCTTGGCTGCTTCTGGATATTTTTCTCGTTCGTCGTGCGCTAGTCTTCTTAGCGTCATCATTGCCAAGAAGGGAGCTGCCCTTTGTCCGTATGTTACAGTTGTTAGCTGAAATGATTTAAGTGGTCCTTGATTTTCTCTCCAAATAATCTTCTGCAACTGTTGATCGTCCTCATGGACCATGATCTGCCGGTACATCTTGGCAACGTCTGCTGTATAGACGAACTCGTACTGTCTCCATTTTAGTAATAGTGATTGTAAATCATTTTGTAAGTTAGGACCCGTGTACATTAAATCATTTAAGGAGTATCCTGTGGATGTGCTGGAAGAGGCATTGTATAACACCCTGTACTTTGTTGACGTTGACTCTTCTCGCTCTATTATGTGGTGCGGTAAGAAGCATTCCACTTTCTGATTATCTACCGCCGGTTTCATATGCCCTAAGTCACTATATTCCTTCATGAAAGTTTTATAAGCTTCTGCTAGTTTGTTTTGCCTCTCAAGCTTCTTTTCCATGTGCTTCAGCTGAGCTATGGCCTTTGTTCTGGAGTCCCCTAGTTTTGTTTGAAAGTTAGGCTTCATAGGAAGCCGTACTTGATATCTCCCGGCGGGTATTCGAATTGTGTTTTCTTCAAAATGCTTCATGCATTCCAAGTCTTCCTGTGATAGGTTTCCTTCCTCTGTGATATCCTCCACTTCCCAAAACTGTTGTATGTCTTCCAAATTGTTAATGACTACATTACAATGATATGTTTGCGCATTCCCGCATAATAACCACCCGATCTGCGTTTGCTGCGCCAGTGGTTGTGACGCATCTTCGCTTTTTATCATCCCATTCAAGAGGATTTGAGAGTAAATGTCTGCTCCTAGTAGTAAATCTACTGGGCGACTAATGTGGAAGTCTGGATCGGCAAGGTTGATGTTTTGTAACATGGACCAGGACGGTTTTGTAAATGTTTTGTTCGGCAAACTTTTTATAAGGTTATTCATTATGATAACTTCTGCGTTAAATGTGAAATCCGTGTAGATGGAGCTACAAGTTATGGTTAGTTTACCCTTGCAATTGTTCTCTCTCTGTCCGATCCCGTAAATAATACCTCGACACTTCTCTCTCTTTAAGTTAAGTATGTGAGCCGCTTGTTCGGATATAAGTGAAATTTGAGACCCAGCGTCTACAAGGGCTCTAAGGGTGTGGTAGGTACCATCAGCAGCCTTAATTTTCAATTGAGCAGTAGCTAATAAAATTTCAGCTTGCGATTGTTGCGAAAAGTTAGTCCCGTGCACTGTCTGTTTGTCAGAAATAGTTGCATTTGCTGCATGTGTTGAGGTCGATGACTGAGGTGCTGATGTAGCAGACTTTACACACGCTTCGTGCAGCAATGTGTTGTGTTGACCTGCACATTTGTGACATGTTTTATTTGAATTGCAGGCATTTCCATTATGACTAAATAAGCAATTTATGCACAATGCAAGTTTATTGACCGTATGATATCTTTTTTCACTTGGCATTTGCAAAAAGTGTCTACAACTGTAAATTCCGTGCGGATATTTGCACAACGGACATTTGATACTGGCGACGTGCATTGTTTTCGCAATAGTTAAACTTCCATTATTTCTACTAGCCGAGTTAATATTTTGTTGATTGTAAGAATAAAGACGATTATTGTATGTTTGAACAGGTTTCTTCATGTTATAGGAGGAGTGATTAAATGGCTGTTGAGATAGTGTTTTAGGAATGACCGACTCTTGTTTACGGCGCGATGACTCCAGGCTTGTAAATTTCCCTTCCAGGAAATCGAAGAACTCCTGCAGGGTTGGTAATTCCCGAGAGTTTTTTAATGACTCTATGTAGTCCTTGTGTGTTTCGGAATCCAGCTTCTGAGTCAGAATATAAACTACGATCGGGTCCCACGTACTAATGTCTACGTCAAGGTTCTTAACAGCATGCAAGCACTCCGTCGCCGTGTCATGAATTTTCTTTATTTGGGCCAGTGATTGTTGCTGCATGTTAGGAAGTCCAAACAAAATATTCATGTGGGACGTAAATATTAACTTTATATTGTTGTAGCGATTGTTGAGAATCTCCCAGCAAACTAAATAATTATCTGAACTTATTTGCAAATGTTGTATAAGTCGCTCCGCTTCACCCTTTACCTTTGATTTCAAAAACTGCATCTTTTGGGCGTTTGACAATGCCGAATTATTATGGATCGCTTCATTGAACAAATCTTTGAAAGAAACCCACGAGTTATAATTTCCATGAAAAGTGGGGATGTCTAAAACAGGAGTTGACTTGTCCCGATGTGCTACAGACCAAATCTTTTTATTGATAGCCTTCTTATGCATGTTATAAGTATCCTCATGTTTGTTAAACGCATCTTCATACCCTGCATCTAATTGGGACTCCTCACTTTCTATTTCCCAATGCAAAGAATCGATAACTGACCAACGAGATCCTAACGACTTAAGAGCATCCTCTAGTTCCCATTTGTCGGTCAATAAGTCAATATGAATATTATTGACGGTTCGCACAAAAGCCTTTATGTTTGCATACTGTTTACGCAACATTTCATCCATCTTACTATCTGTACCCCTCTGCTGTTTGTTACGCTGTTGGATATCTTCTAAGGGCCTTCCGTCGGTGCCCACTGGTGGTCTTACTGTTGGTTCCCTTGCGCCACTGCCTTCACCCGTAGGATTTTTTTGAGAGATTGCTTGATAACCCTCAGTTAGCTTACAGTTTAGGATGGAATAAACTTCTTTAGTGGTTTCATAAATCCTGTTAGTAAAGTACGGATCAGTCCGGCTTTCCACCATAGAAATTTGCTCGTGGTTGAATTGAAATTCGCCCCATAACTCACTCAAATTCTCCAAACGTACCTCGAAGTACTAATATTATAAATGCGAAAGTGTGTCTGTCTGTCTGTCTGTCTGTTACCTCTTCACGCTTAAACCGCTGAACCGATTGCGATGAAATTTGGTATGGAGATATTTTGAAGCCCGGGGAAGGACATAGGATAGTTTACATCCTGGAAATCACCCCCTAAGGGGATGAAATGGGGGTTGAAGTTTGTATGGAGCTGCGATATAAACGATTTCCACGCGGACGGAGTCGCGGGCAGAAGCTAGTTGTTTTATAAACCTACTTGAAGATAAGTTAACATTTAAATTTTAAACAATAGATGTCGGTAATGGTTGGTTATTAGTAATTTTCTTTATCTAAACTGTAAAGAAACATACTTACATACGCGCTCATGTTATTTGAAGGGGTAGACACAACACAATAAATTGAATCTGCATTGGCATTTTAACAATTATGCGATTAAATAAGGAGAAAATGTTATATGAGAATGACATGTTGCTAGCCGGTCGCCCACGACACACCACACTTTATGACGCGTTTTTCTTGTCAGAGGCGCTACCACGAACTTCGAAAGTCGAAGTTCGTAATACATGCATCCCTGTCACTCGAGTAAGGGAGTGCGATAGAGATGGAAATACCCGAACTTCGACTTTCGAAGTTCGTGGTAGCGCCGCAGGATTTTTTAAGGGTTACTTTTTAAAGTAAGTACTAAATTCGATATATTAAATACTTTTCATCGATTAAACGGATGGGTTAAGGTCTTTGCTCTATTCGTATTCCACTACCAATATATTTAACCTGAAAATATTTCACACTTTGAGGAGTCATAGAAAATAAGATAAAAAAAGCGGCCAAGTGCGTGTCAGACCACGCACAACGAAGGGTTCCATGCCTATTAATCTTATGGCACTTACGTCCTTTTCTTTAAGGAAGGCAGTTTTGTAGAAATATCTCGAAAGCATTCGAACCGATCTTGTTCAAAACAATTTTCGCTGAAAGAATTTAATAAGCCCTACGTTCATGATTTTTTTCATATTTTTAAAATACACTCTTCAAAAATTAGAGGGGGCGACACACAATTTTAGTGAGTTTCGGGGCAATTATCTCCGACTCTATTCACTTAATCAAAAAAATTGCTGAGCAACCTTATATTTATTTTGGAAGGCCTATCGATTGATATGCCACACGTGGACTTGCCGGGAAAAAATTTTTTTTGTCTTTCAGTCGTATGTATGTGTATGGAGAGCACCCCTAAATTTTTTTTTTTAATTTGATTACAAAATTATGTAGCGGATAACAAAATACACCTATCCTCAAAATTTTATTCAAATACACCTTATAGTTTTCGAGTAAAATGCCTGTGACATACGGACGGACAGACAGACAGACAGACAGATATGACGAATCCATAAGAGGTCCGTTTTTTACCATTTGGCTACGGAACCCTAAAAATACGGCTTTGTTAAGGTCCAATATTCCAATTGAAAAATTCGATTCGATGACCAAAATGGGCAGACATTGATTCAGTTATGCTCGAAGCAGAACAAACAATCGAATACAGTGGCGCACAATAGGCGGCGATATTTGGGTCAAATTTAATGATGCTATTTGGCGCAATATTGTTTGTGTTAAGGCGCAGTTCTGTGATGAAAATTAAGTATATTAGATTATCATTCACAAATCATGCACATTGTTCTTACTGAACGAGACCTCTTTGCGTGTAATCCATTGTATTAATTTGTTTACGTAGGTCACTCGACATTTCGGATGTACGAGTATAGCAACATCCTTGGTCGTGAGTGACCTCAAAGGGTTACCTATCCTAATAATATTATAAATACGAAAGTTTGGATGTTTGTTAGTCAATCACGCTTAAACGGCTCTACCGATTTTTATGAAATTTAAATTCTGCTGTTGGATAGTTAATAATAATAAATAAGAATAAATTAGCCTATATGCGTCCCACTGCTGGGCACAGGCCTCCTCTCATGGATGAGAGGAAACAGGCAGTAGTCCCCAAGCTGGCCCAGTGCGGGTTGAGGACTTCACATAAACTGTAGAATTTCTTCGCAGATGTAGAAAAGGTGAAGGAAAATATCGTGAGATAGTTAATAGCCTGGATTAAAACATAAAGTAGTATTTATCCTGGGTCCTCGCAGACGAAGTCGTGGGTGGAAGCTAGTTCATAAATATTTCCTTTAAAGTGCATGCACCATAGTAATCATCCCTAAAAATTATGAAAATAATAGTATAAAGCACTCCTTGCCTGAAATGTAAACTCTTTCTAGATAGGTACACTCTTTTATTAAAATACTAGCTGAGGCCCGCGGCTTCGCTCGCGTGGTTATAGCAAAATGAAACTATTTATTTATTTACTTAATTAGATGTTTTCCCGCTAGAAAAAGTAGCCTATGTCACTCTCCAGCTTCTAAACTATCTCCATACAAAAAATCACATCAATACGACGCTCTTTTGCGACGTGAAAGAAGGACAAACATACAAACACACACACACACACTTTCGCATTTATAATATTACTAGCTTCTGCCCGCGACTCCGTCCGCATGGAACTCGTTTATATCGCAGCTCCATACAAACTTTTACCCCCCCATTTCACCCCCTTAGGAAATGATTACGGGGATAAAAACTATCCTATGTTACTCTCCATCCTTTCAACTATCTCCACTTAAAAAATCACGTCAATTCGTCGCTCCGTTTTGCCGTGAAAGACGGACAAACAAACAAACAAACAAACAAACACACACATACACTTTCGCATTTATAATATTAGTATGGATGGTTGTAGTTAGGCAGGTCGTTCCGCCAAGATCCCATTTCGGTTTCTCCGCCGCCGGGCGCCATCTTGAGATGTTGCTGGAAAGCACCTAATTTACCCTAAGGCGTTAGATATATTTAAGCATCTTCATTCTTCATCTACGATATCTGATTTAATTAAATCTTTAAAAAAGCACTCATTTATTTGAGTATACTGCGTGCCATTCTTCGCAATAGCGATCACTGTAGCTATTTTGACTCCGATGTCGTCATTTGTTAACCAAAGCTCGTAAACTAATAATTAATGACGTCAGATTAAAATGGGTGCCTACTAAATACACATTATACACAATCCCGAAAAGTAATTTGTCTAAAGGTTTTTAGGAGATTTTGATTTTTCAGGACATAATACTAATCAAAAATGCCTGCCGAAATTTTCAAATGACGGATTAGTTTTATTATGCTTTCGAATAAATTACTCACTGACTCAAATAGACAAAAATATAATTGAGTGACGACGTCAGGATGTATTACCATAATTCCCGGCATAGTATAATGATTAATAACTTATTTTATTGGTAAATACGTCACACAATATAGTATTTTGCAACTGGTGTATAAGAAGGGTCTTAAAACGCGAGTGTCGTGGGTTGCGATGCGAGCCTTGGCGCCACGCAACCCACGACGGCACGGTATACCTAAAGACGCCACGAGCGTTTTTATACCAGTTAAACAATACTTTTTCTACGACAAGTTTTAAATAAATTGCATTACTGACTGACTTTTCAGGCAGCAAGTTTTCTATTCATTCTTTTGCTTACGCACGCAATTGCTTCGGCAGTGCAGTTATGAATTCTTTCGACCATTTTAAAAGGAACGTACACTTTCGTCTTCCCAAACACAAATTAAATGTTAATAGTTTAGGAGTTATAGATTATCATCTTTCGTCTTTTCATTTTGAACTGTATTTTGGTGGAAAATCAGAAATATGATACATCTTGTTTATGGTTTGTTTTGTTTTTAATTTGTTTGCACTTGCCATCCGAACCAAACTGTTAATTTTTATAAATAATACCAAGAATTTATGAAACATGTAAATTAACACGCAATAGATGATGATTTAATATACATACTTATGTTAAACGTAAATAAAAACGGGTTGATACTACGGCAATATAACGGCCGATTAAAAAAAAGTTAGAGGACTTACCTCGTGGTAAACAGTGCTTTTATGAACAATGTATGAACCATAAAAGTACGCTAAACAGTTTGTTTATGGGCCATAGAGCATATACTTTTTTGACGAATTATTATCGGTGTCATTGTATTTGAGCTAAAGCCCATATGTATAAATGACAGATAACAGTAAAGAAGTAAAAAAAAAATATGTTTATCTAAGACACATCGACAATGTGCCAAAACTACATCCTGATTTATTTACGACATCACCCAAAACGTTACTCTATTAAAAACGAAACTAATGGCTGAAATGTCTGACTGAAGTGATTTTCCAGAAATAACAATCATCTCCTTAAGCAATGAAATCATCAACACATGGCACAGTCATATAGTCTTAACATTGAACTAGAGAGTATATTCCACTAAACATCTTGAGTCGGAATCAATTTGGTGTTTTTCGCACGCTTAGTCTTTCACGTTAATCAATCAATCAATCAAATATTTATTTGCATAAAATACAGTACAAGTAAATGTCACAATATTACGAATAGTGTCATGTATTATGCCGATGTAGGCGTGCAAATATTCAAGTCACTCGAAAATGTATTGTCATAATTATTTACATTATACATATATTATTATTTACATTTATATTACATAAAGAAGAAATAATTCATAATTATCATCATTTTCAGCCCGTAATCGCCCACTGCTGAGCATAGGCCTCTCTTCGAGTGCGCCACCCGTCCCTATCCTGAGCTAATCTTATCCAGAAGTGACCCGCAATCTTCCTAATATCGTCCACCCACCGAGCTGGTGGACGGCCGACGCTCCTTTTACCAAGAAGTGGCCACCAATCTGACACCTTTTTGGTCCACCTACCGTCATTCAATTCATATAATCACAGTTAATTCAATTTTAGGTCTATAATTAAACAATCTTATAATTGTCTCCAAAAATAATCTTATACTATAAAAACACTTATCCAGCAGCCAGCTATTCAACTTAGATTTGAACAGGTTACCCTCTAACTTCTTTAATTCCTCCGGCAGACGGTTGAAGATGGCAATACACATGTTGAATGCGTTCCGCTTGTAAATGTCGTTAGGTTTGTCGTGCGAGCGCGAGAAACCAAAACAAAGCCGATTCGAATTTGGGGCGATAAGTGAAATAGACTCCTAGATTGACGTAGAATCACATGTGTCTATGGGAAAACGCAACAGTCTCAATACAGTGTCATCATTGTGCTATGTGCTACTCCAGTGGCATACATTAACTTCAAGTTCAGTTATTACTACAGATATTCATAATTTATATTAACAAAGTGATATTTAATTTATATTCGAACGTTTTGTCAGTTAATTTAAGGCACCATTACGCTTGTTGTTTTTCTTTTGTTTGTCCGTTAATTTGGAAGAGTTAATGAAGGTTCAAGCCTCGCTGACACTGAATAGCCCAAACTGATTGTAGTTGAGAACAAAAAAAACGAAAAGTCCGTTAAAAAGTTGGTTCATCTTGGTAAAAATTGTCAAATGAAGTGTGGAAGAACATGATATCGTTTTGAATTTCGAATCCTCTTTTTTTCGTAACCGATCAACGCGTGTGGAAATTTAAATTTGGAATTCGAACACGAGAATGTTGTAAGTGTTACCATGGACCTCTTACTGAAATGCGTAATTTTAGTGGTTCTTGTGGAAGTTGCGAGTCGAGATTTGAACGAGACGCAGAGAGCCGCCCGCGCCGCTTTCGTCCAGAAACTTCTGAACAAACAAAAGCCAATCGAAGGCAGGATTCGGCTATTTGGTGGTGCGGATGAATATGAAGGTAATTTTAAATAAAATAAACTACGAAACAATAAATTAAATATTAATTACAAAATATATTAACCTAACTAACCTAACTCTGTCCAGCAGTTCCGTCTTTTTTCATTTACGAGTATTATGTTATTATACTTAACTGATTGTTAAATCAAAATAATTTGTTTAAGTTCAGGTAATTTTTATTTCTACAATATAAATACTACTATCCTCGTGCTGCCCAATGTGCAACAGAACGTACAGTCGATTTCAATGGAGACCTTTCATCACGCAATTAAAGTCGTATTTTAGAATAAAATAAATTCAAGTCTATTTGCTAAACATCTTGATTCTTTCTCTGACATTACGAAATGTAGGCATATTAGACACATTAGACCAACGCGCTGTCGGTTTACGTAATCTCAACCCCTTTCAGATATTTAGTTTGTCCTAGAACTGACATTGTTTACCTAAGACCTACACAAAACGTTGATCAGATTCGGGTCAACATGGTGTTTGGAAGATAAAGCGACCTAAGTTCGTCCATTTTCACAGAACATTTTCTCATTTAGCACATGGTTTAAATAAAACACACAAAACATAACACTAAATAAAATAATCAATAATGTCATATTTTCTCGACAATGGCTTAAAAATGTAGTCAAATAGAGAAAAAATCAATGCAAAAGGTTAAATAATCACGAAGTTATAAGTGTCCAAAGTTTTAAGAAGGTATGTTATGTCCCTTTTTCGCAAAGCGCAACTTCATATAAAACGATGACGCTGGAAGATTGCGACGTCACTAGAAGACGGCAATGTGCCGTGCCCATCGTGTTCGACGCCGCCGTCGACGCGGCCCCCCGGCAGCATCCTGTAATGTGACGTCACACACTGTTTGCGTTTTCTCTCTCTAACAAGCAATATTAAAACGGTTGTAGCTTCGTAATTCTTTGAGATATCTGAATGGGATTTTCGTCACTAGGCATATTTTTTTGCCTTATTTCTTTTGGAGTAATAATAATTTTCGAGTCTACACTCCTATTGGTTGTGCTCATTGGATAGTTTCATTATTCTAGACTATGGAACAAACGTATGTGTAATACACGCTTTGTTTGGGGAGTATACATACAATAATTTATTATTTCCGAGCTGGATCTTTATTTAATCGTATGGCATTCAGTTTACAAATTAATATCTAAGTTCTTCACCCATTGGCCTGAAGTGTGACTGTAGGGCATCTGTACTGTCAACGTATCACATTATCAACGAGTGTCCTAAAATGAAGTCCACTGTGCTCTGGACTTATTATCATTAAGGGGCTACCCGAGGTTTTCATCGATTTTTGACAAGTTTCGAATCGTATCTCGAATTATAAATTAAACGACTATCGGTTCTTCAATTTTTTATCTCCATTTTGGTTCACCGGATTTTGAAACAAATGAATACATAATTTTGTATGATTTTTTTAAACATTGTCTAAAAAAACACTTATTTCGTATCTCTATTAACGTGAAAGATCTAACATATACGAAATCTACATATTTGGGTTCGTCTGTGACGTCTCTAAAAACTGGTCCAGGTTTTTAATTTTAAACCAATTAACACAAAAGTTATGGCCAGAAAACCAGTTTTAGGCCTAAAATTGTTCAACTTTGATGCCAAATATCTCGAAAACAATGAACTTTTAAGTAAGTATGGGATACTATATTGCTTAAAGCCGTTGTTGTTAATATAATAAGCTACAAAAAACATTAGAAAACTAAGGGATTCAGATCGAAGGTAATTGGCGTATGGGAGCCCCTTAAGTGGAAACGCAGACCAATGGCTGAGCTGGACCTAACCTTTTACACTATACGACACGTGGTTTCTGATAGAATTGAGCATTCACATTGCATGCGAGCAGGCGACCGACGGCGGTTGGAACGCTCGTAGAGTTACCCGCACATTAATGAAATGAAATAATAACAACAACTGAGAAAAGTTGAGAAACCCCCGATATTTTCATTTCAAAGTCCAATATCTCAAAAATGGCTAAACAGATTTTCATTAAACATGCCTTAAAACACTCAAGATAAAATTATCTATGACACAATAAAAACTAAACGAAAATCGGCTCATCTGTTTGGGAGCTACGATACCACAGACAGATACACAGATACACACGTTAAACTTATAACAAACCTCTCTTTGCGTCGGGGGTTAAAAATGAAATGGAATTATTGATTGCTGAACATGGATGAATTTGTATATACAGGTACATTGGTACTAAAAGCAGGCAGTTCCACATGCTCTGCCTTCTTCGGCTTGCAACATTTGGCCTTAAAATTAACGCATAGTAGCCATTTATGTTTTTTAACCGACGAAAAAAACGGAGAAGGTTCTCAAGTCAACGCGTATTTTTTTTGTATGTATGACGCATAACTTTTTACAGAGTAGTCCGATTTTGATAAATCTTTTATTATTTACATATATAGGTTAAATGCAAATTAAAGCCTGTGATCTCAAACAAATGTAAGAACCTAGCGTGGTCATTAGTATTTAATAATTATGTAATCGTAGACTATGGCATTCATATCTAAACTGACGACGGCGCGTATTACGTAAAAATGTATTTTGTCCCTATAATCCTACTAATATTATAAATGCGAAAGTTTAGATGTTTGGACGTTTGTTACTCAATCACGCTTAAACGGCTTAACCGATTTGGATGAAATTTTGCACGAAGATAGTTTATAGCCTGGCTTAAAATATAGGATAGTTTTTATCCCGGGTCCACGCAGACGAAGTCGCGGGCGGAAGCTAGTCTTGAATATTTTTGCCCATTTTGGCCAAGCTAGCAACTTAGGGGAGAAACCGTAAACAAAATGTTTGGTCAGTGTAACCCAGAATAATAACAATGCTACATTTCTATTAGAGCTCTAAACACGTGCCAAGGACAATTGGTGCCAGGTCACGTTCCCAAACTCCTGATGGTAGCACAATGAATTTGTGATGTGTCATGTCCAGAATGTTTTGACAGGAAGGCAATAATATGGAAAACAGCATATTGAGTATTCATGTAAGGCCTTTCAAATAATCTGGGTCACTGCATTATATGGGGAAAAGGTCGGTTATGTACATAATTCAATACGTATCAATACTAATGGCTGTGAGCTGTAGAATTTCGGGTCAGTAAAAAAAACGAATAAACAATAAATCTATAAATTATTATCGAACCTGCTCGCAAATATTTAACGAAAATCGGTTGAGAAATAGAGGAGAACAGCCGGGAAGCCGCACAGTGGGACAATAAGACATCCGGACATACGAAAGAAATTTTGGATCAAGCGAACCCCGAGCTCCTTTAGGGCACAACCGGGAACGCTAGGAGGATGATGAGAAAGCATAAAATAAAAAAGCGGCCAAGTGCGTGTCGCACCACGCACAACGAGGGTTCCGTGCCTATAAAAAAGGTCGTATCGTTACTGAAACCTTATGGCACTTACGTCCTTTTCTTTAAGGAAGGCAGTTTTTTAGGAATATCTCAAAAACCTGTGAACCGATCTTGTTCGAAACAATTTTCGCTGGAAGCTGGAATTTTGGCTTATTAAATAGTCCTATGAGCTTGATTTTTTTCATATTTTTAAAATACACGGTCCAAAAATTAGAGGGGTGGACACAATTTTGGTGACTTTCGAGGCGATTATCTCGGACTCTATTCACTAAATCAAAAAAATGCTGAGAAACCTTATATTTATTTTGAAAGGCCTATCGATTGCGATGTGCCACACGTGGGCTTGCAATGAAAAATTTTTTTTTTGACTTTTAGTTTTATGTATGGAGTGCACCCCCAAAACAATTTTTTTTTTATAATTTAATTACAAAACTATGTAGCGGTTAACAAAATACACCTATCCTCAAAATCTTATTGAAATACACCTTATAGTTTTCGAGGAAAATGCCTGTGACATACGGACGGACAGACAGACAGACAGACAGACATGACGAATCTATAAGGGTTCCGTTTTTTGCCATTTGGCTACGGAACCCTAAAAAAGGGAAGTTTTAAAAATAAGACTGCCTCTGTAGGTCGGACTGTGGCATGGAACCTACGAGTATTACGCTGGCAACATTAACTCTCTGAATCAATGGAAATTCGTTGCGAGAGGAAAGCGCCAGCTCTGGTACCCAGTTGTTGGGACCAGCCGCGAAGACAAGGCCTTGACCTTTTCACTGCACCGCTCGCCGTCGGCAGGGCATTCATCCTCACACCCTGGAACCTAAATGGTCGCGTACCGTACGGTATCAGAGAAACTTCCTCCCTCGGACGGTTTCTTCAAAAAAGCAGTGTGTACATTCTTAAAGGGTCGGCAACGTGTAACACCCCTGGAGTTGCAAGCGTGCATAGGCTACGGTAACCACTTTACCATCAGGTGGGCCGTAAGCTTGCTTGCCACCGACAAGGTATTTAAAAATAAATCGGCCAAGTGCGTGTCGGGCCACGCGCAGTGTAGGGTTCCGTAGTTGCTTGTCTTAGTTATAACGACGTGCGGTGCGGTTGCGTCGGCCGAATTCCGACTCGAACAAAAATTAGAACTTTAAAGCCCAATATCTCGCAAACGAATCACTGATTTCAAAAATGGTTTTAAGAAACCCAGTACCTAGTTTTGGACGAGCTATCCAACGATACCCCACATTAGGGTTTAACGAGAAAAAAAATACATTCCTGCTTTAGGTGTGGGGGAGGTACCCAAAAAATGTTTTTTTCAAGATTTTATTGTAAACTGTACAATTGTCGGCGTGATTGACTTATATACCTATGCCGAATTGCAGTTTTCTAGTTGTAATGGTTACTGAGCTAATCCGAAGACGGACAGACAGACAGACAGTCACGGACGCACGGCGAAACTATAAGGGTTCCTTGTTGTCTACGGAACCCTAAAAAGCGCCGCGTAATCGTAATCTTTAAACAAGGAGGGGTATATTTGCGGCGCTTGTTAACTTGGGCCTTCAACTGTCAGATGTAATTAAAAATAAACAATAGCGAAAAGGATTTGGTCATTATTCAGAGTTGCCAGCAAGACGAGAGATGTTGAAATTAGTGTTAAATAACCATTATTGAAACAATCTAATTAAAGTTTTAATTGAGTAACAATAAGTAGGATCTAAAGTTATTCCTTGATAAATACAAAAGTTAGTACTTGATTTCTTCTGCGCTGGTATATTCAATACGAGTATTTGGGTCTTGTAGCCAGGGAGGAGCTGAGATTTCTATTGTTTTTTTTTACTGAAATAGAGGTTCTGAGTTAATCTTCATCATTATCAAACAAATACAAAATACAAATACAAAACAGTTTATTTCACAAAAAAAAATATTACACTAAATCGGGGCTGTCCGTCAGTGACCAAACTAGGCTGAGCCTGTATCTTGGCCTACTGCGAGTGCGGTTAACAGATCGTGCTTCAATTACAATATGGTTAGGATTTTAACTGAAGAAAATAATAATTGTAGCAAAATTAGTATTAGTTAAGTACATCTAGCATAATATCTACAATTAACATTATGTAATCGAGAGAAAAGGAAAACACTATTTAGATATATGGGAGTGTGTGTATGTGTCTGTGTGTGTGTGTGTGTGTGTGTGTGTGTGTGTGTGTGTGTGTGTGTGTGTGTGTGTGTGTGTATGTGTGTGTGTGTGTGTTTGTGTGTGTCGGTTTTAGGGTTAATATTACTTTCTCTTTGCGCTTTGAATGATTTTTCCCATCTCACAGTAAGTTAACGTGAATAACCACTGTTTCACTATTCTCTTAGCCCTGAGAACAGGCTGATGTTTTATGTCACATATATTGCAGACATAGTTATATATGCAGCAATAGGCGTATGACGGTGATCTCCGAGCAAGGGCGGACCTGTACGGTGGGGTTGGTACTTTGTACGTACATCATCCTTTTAATCCGGTCTCATCACCGACCAGTAGTGATTTTCAATTCAATCCAATATTTATTTCAGGTTTTTGGAGCCTATGTGTTAGTTACAATAAATTAAATAAAACTTGTTAATGTCAATTTTGTGAGCCTCTTTTGGAGGCTGTCCAAGTGACCCAAAGAAGTGCCAAAGTGATCGGTCGGTCGCCACCCGCATCAAAATCTGAATACTTAAATGATAATTAGGGGCGTAGACACTAAATAAAATAATCAATAATATCATATTTTCTCGAAAAAGGATAAAAAATGTAGTCAAATGGAGAAAAAATCAACGCAAAAGGTTAAATAATTACAAAGTTATAAGTTTCCAAAGTTTTAAGAAGGGGTATGTCCTGTCCCTCTTTCGGAAAACGCAACTTCATAATGAAACGATGACGCTGGAAAAATGTGACGTCACAGAAGACGGCAACGTGCCGCGCCGCATCGCGGTTGGCGGGGCCGTCGACGCTGCCCCCGGCAGCATCGTATAATGTGACGTCACACGCCGTTTGCGTTTTCTCTCTAACAAGCAACATTAAAACGGTTGTAGCTTCGTAATTCTTTGTGATATCTCAATGGGATATTTTTTTGCCTTCTTTCTTTTGGAGTAATACCAATTTTTGAGTCTACACCCCTATTAAATAGATAATAACGACGCAAGTGAATGGTTTTATTCTCACAGGCAACGTGTATATCTACCACGGCGGCAGGTGGGGTGCGGTCTGTGACGATTCCTGGGACGACGCGGCGGCGAAGGTGGTTTGCAGACATTGGAACCGTAGCGGACTGGCCACGCACGCTGGGCAGTATGGAGAGGCGAGAAGTAAGTGTACAACCTGTGATCTGAGTGCCCGCTGCGAGCGGATAAAGACGCTGTGAGCGGATAAAAACGCTGCCAGCGCGAGCGTCCGGGCACTTTTGTCACAGAAACAACTGTTAAAGTGCTATTTTAAGAACGAAAAAAACTAAAGGCCCTTTTAAATGATGGTGCGGGCTAACGCGCACACGGCCCGAGGATTTGTTATCATACTCGACCAATATAAATCAAAACATTTTTCTACTTTTCGCAAGGCAAAATGCCCGAATCAAATAAATAGTATCCATATCCATACTATCCATACTATCCATATCCATATCCATACTAATATTATAAATGCGAAAGTGTGTCTGTCTGTCTGTTTGTGTGTCTGTTACCTCTTCACGCTTAAACCGCTGAACCGATTGCGATGAAATTTGGTATGGAGATAGTTTGAATCCCGGGGAAGGACATAGGATATTTTTCATCCTGGAAATCACCCCCTAAGGGGATGAATTGGGGGGTTGAAGTTTGTATGGAGCTCCGATGTAAACGATTTCCACGCGGACGGAGTCGCGGGCAGAAGCTAGTGATTGAATAAACAAGTGCATGTTAGCTGACGCTTCCATATTTACATTGTTTGTATCTAAAGCAATTGACACAAAAGTATCTTACATTATAATACCAATCATTTAGGTTATTTTATATACTTAGTATACTGGCGATAAACCCCCGTCCATACAGCCTTGATGGAAGGTTGAACTTCTATAGTGTATACGTTTGTGGGTTCGACATTGATTGGGCCTTAAAAGCGCCTTTATTAAATTTTTACGGCGACGTCTATAAAAAGAACCCTCTTTCGCCTTTCTACGCCTATTTGTACTGAACAGACGGTACATAAAATCGTAAAAAAGGATAGTACCTTTCGAATTTCGCTAAGTATCTTAAATCATCCTCCGTTATACCCGACTGTGCCCCTCAAGGAGCCCGGGGTCCGCTTTGACACCTAATCCCAAGATTGCATGGCATTAAGCACTAGTTTAACGAAACCAACCGTCATCTGAAGGTCGATCACGTAACGCATTGTACGCACGTTAGGTAGACCTAAATGAGCATTTTTGTATGGAAAAATGACAGTTGAATCTACCTAACGCGCGTTCAAAACGTTTCGCGATTAGCTCTCTGAACTTCCAAACCAAAGGGAAATTAGACCGGTTTCCTCGCGATGTTTTCCTTTACCGAAAAGCTAACGGTAAATATTCCGTACATAAGCTCCGAAAAACTCATTGGTACGACCCGGATTCGAACCCACGACCGCTGCTTGACAGCCGCATGCCTGAAACACTAGGGTACCGTAGCTTTTTGCTAAGTACCTTCAATAAATAATATAATTAATTTTAGTTCCAAACTAAGCAAACCTTGTTTTATGGGTAATAATAATAACTACGAGTTGGTGAAGAAAAACATACGAATCTAGATACAATAATACTTATACACACAGAAAACACCCAGCATTCAAGAATAGGTGGTCATTGAAGAAATATCGCCCGATTAGATTAAGGCACTTGTCCCACCGCCGGCGAGTAGCGAGTACTCTCATACTAATTCTTACTCGCGCGAGTAAAAGCGAGTAAGAATTACTATGAGAGTACTCGCTACTCGCCGGCGGTGGGACAAGTGCCTAACTCTGCACCTGGCGCTCGTACATTTCCATCAACAAATATATTAGTATTCCGCAGTTAATAAATACATACTCTAGTGTAGGTCGGTTTTATGCGGCTTTCTTGAGGTAGAAGCGAAAATTCGACTTGGTTTAATAACAAACAGTGACACGGCCGCCGCGAACTTACTACTTTTACGAAAAACAACATTAGACGCGTTAAAATTTTACTATTCTATCAAGTCATAGAATAGGTATTGAAATGGTTTGATTATTTCTCACCTTATTAAATTGGAATACGCTGCAAAATTTTATTTCGTAATATTTCGGCCGTTCCATAAATTTAACGATGTCACGGACTGTCGAAGTCAATCGTGATATGGCACCACGTGAAATTGCATTTCCTTTACGTACCGAACGATCAAAAGAAATATGTCTATGGTATCAGCGACTAGTAAATTAGAAAGACTGCAAATGTCTATACAATGTCCCATTCCAATAAAATAATGACCATGATGTTGTAGCTAGTTTTAATATAGAGAGGTCTCTGTGTAGTGCGGATTCTTTTTCTAGACCGGATCTTATCTTAAGACCCAATTTTTTAGCCACAATCGCCACGTGCCACAAACGCTTAGGAATTTAAATGTCGTGTTTAATGAATATTTAACTCAGAATCACAATCAAAATGTATTTATTCGTAAAACATTGGTACACAATATATGTAGGTCTTAAAGATAGAATTGCGAATCACTTTGTTTTGCCAGATAGGCGAACGAACCATGTTTAAAGTTAATTAATTTTAACAATTATCATGCATAGTTTTATAACACAATCATGCATTAATAACAGTTTAGTGTTTATAACATGCCAATTGACATGTAACTTATGTTATCAATAAAGAATTGTATTATATTGTAATTATTTATACAAAGTAAACTATTTTTCAATAATAATACCTAACAAACTCGGTTATAAGTCAGCGTCATTCAAAAATTTATTAACATTGCAATAGAACTCGAATAGCAACTCTATTGCAGTCCATTGTTTTAAATACAAACTGGTCAACATTGCAAAGTCGTATTTTTTCATGTGGACCTCATTGCCATAGACATAAATATTTTGATCACCAGGAAAGTTCTGGATGGACGACGTTGTCTGCGAAGGCACAGAGACATCCTTGAGCCATTGCATCTTCAGCGGCTGGGGTTCTTCCGACTGCGGGCCTTCTGAGGCAGCTGGCGCCATCTGTACTGACACAGCACCAGCACTGGTGAAACCAGTGAGAAAGCAACTGCTGGAGACACTGGACGGCAACGCTAGCTTGAGGCTGGCGGGAGGAAGGAACAGTAATGAGGGAAGAGTTGAGGTAAGCCCCGAAATATGGACCTATAATTACTCAGGACAAAAACTGAATCAGCGCAGGATGAATGAAATGGCGGCAGGTTACGGGAACAATCTGCGACGACCGAATGCCCCTTCGACTGAAGGGCAAAATTTAAAGGACCATAATAAGACCTGTCGTCATGTATCAAGCGGAATGTTGGGCCGCAAAGATGACGGATGAAACGAGATTGCATGTTACGGAGATGAGAATGTTGAGATGGATGTGTGACGTGACGAGAATGGATCGTATAAGGAATGAGTATATAAGAGGAAGCCTGAAATTAGCATCCATAACTGAAAAGCTTAGAGCAAATCGCCGACGGTGGTATGGACATGTTATGAAGAGGGATGATAGTCATGTTACTACAAGGGCATTAAGTATGAATGTGGAGGGTTGTAAGAGAAGAGGTAAACCAAGGAAAAGGTGGATGAACTGCGTGAGAGATGATATGAACAGGAAAGATGTGTGTGAAGAGTTGGCGGGCGATAGAGAGGTATGGTAGCAAAAAACATGCTGCGCCGACCCTAAATAATGGGATAAGGAAAAGCGAATGATGAATTACTCAAGACAAACTATAGAAATAATACTACCAAGACCGAGCGAGATGGTACTTAGTATAAAAATCTCAATAAGTGTGATACTTTTTTTTATTTGCCGCAACTGAAGTAGGCTGGCCTCACACAGAACGGAATTCAGTCACTGTATCATAATTTAATTCACTCACGAGCAAATAAAACGGTACACTTGGTTCAGAATTGCTACCAGAGGGTCGTGTACTCGTACCTTTTTTTCGCTCTTGAGTGGTCCAGACACTGAATTCAGTTCATGAATTCAAATGAGCCCAGCCATAGTATGACGATGCGGCAAATAAACCAAATTAAGTAGGTTGTATATGGTAAGCCGTCAGCAATTTTAAGAAGAGTTCTTAATTTAGCTGCATAGGGGCCTTTCCGATCCTTATGGCAGAAAATAAATGTATACTCTAAGCCCCGAAAGTTCTGTCAAGGCTACGAGCGGATTAACTCGGTTGAAACTGATATTGGACTATTAAGTTTTGTGTTGTTATAATAAGCCTCTGAGGGGTAAGTGAGCATGTTTGTATCAGTGGGTAATCGAGAGACGACAGTAAACGGCGTATAATTCAGAACAGAGTGTATAATACCCGTTTTTAATGCTCTTGACGTGTTTTGAAGCGACAGAACGACATTAGTTCCTTATATTTATCACGGTTAGTTTTGACAGCACACTTATCAATACTGGAACGACATAACATCTCGGGCCATGGCGTTAGACTGACACCAAGTTTACAGGGAGTCGCAAGTGTGTTATGTAATGGCCGGTTCCAATAATCAATCCACCGATAGTTTTCCTTATCAACAGTTACATTTTGACACATTTTCTTTGGGATTACCCAAAGCATTTGCATTTTAACAGATTACTGTTAGAATGCAACTGCCGGTACCTAAGGAAAACTATCGGTGGATTGATTATTGGAACCGGCCACACATGAGTCGCTTCCGTTACGGTCATGTCACGGTCACGGTTAGGGTTGTCAGAACATCAGATAAGTATGAATGTGTCTAGTTATAATTCACTTTTTAAACAGTTTTATTTAACCGACTCCAATTCAGTACTTCGCGTTATTTGCAGAGCTCCCTCGAATTCTCCAGTATTCCATCATCAGATACTGACCTGGTGACCATGGGAATACCTGGATGAATTATTTGAATCGGTCCAGGCCGGTTTGAGTAATCGGGTACATTGAAAAAAAACCGACGAATTGGGAACTTCCTCCTTCTTTGAAGTCGGTTAAAAATACGCCCTTCTTAGGTTGGGTTGCACCAAACCATCTGTTATCGTAAGCAGTCTTCGTTAAAAGCTGAATGTATCGAAAGTTTGACAAGTTTCTATGAAATGACAGCTGCCGGCGTCATACGAGTATTTAACGTCGATCGGCCTGAAATCGTAAGTTGGTGCAACTCGCCCTTAGACTTCTCATTGGAAATAGCACGTCTATCATGGCACAGCCGCGACATACTCTCGACTTTTCTCGCACTATACCTCTTGTTCTAAGTGTTCTAATAAGAGAGAGACGGATAGTGCGAGAAATGTAGAGAGCTCGCGCGCCGTCTCGTGATAGCTGTGCAGGTGACATTAAAAGTAGTTTATTTAAGGGGCTCCCATACGTCAATGACCTTCGATCTGAATCCCTTAGTTTTCTAATGTTTTTTGTAGCTTATTATATTAACAACAGCGACTTTAAGCAATATAGTATCCCATATTGACTTCAAAGCTCATTGTTTTCGAGATATTTATCATCAAAGTTGAACAATGTTTAGGCCAAAAAACTGGTTTACGGCCATAACTTTTATGTTAATTGGTTTAAAATGAAAACCCTGCACCAGTTTTTAGAGACGTCACAGACGAACCCAAATATGTAGATTTTGTATATGTTAGATCTTTCACGTCAATAGAGATACGAAGTAAGTGTTTTTTTAGACAATGTTTAAAAAAATCATACAAAATTAAGTATTCATTAATTTCAAAATCTGGTGGACCAAAATGGAGACCAAAAATTGAAGAACCGATACCCGTTTGATTTATAATTCTGTCTGTAGTGCAAAAGTAGGAGACACGATTCAAAACTTGTCAAAAATCGATGAAAACCTCGGGTAGCCCCTTAATACTAGATGCCTGGACGGCATCACCCGCGTATTACAAAGAAAGCAGGTAAACCCGCGGGTATATACATAACTTAGTCCATCGTGGAAAAATAATTATTGAAATCGGATTAATAGTGCTGGAGATTACCTACCCATTACATAAGTACTTACAACACAATTTATTTTGTAAGTAAAAGTATACACTACCCTCATATAAAACCTAACACTAACACTTAAATCTACTTAAGTACTAGTATAAATCGGGGCGGGGCACATAGCACGTCAAACCGATGGCCGTTGGGGCGGAAAGGTTCTCGAGTGGCGACCACGTACCGGAAGGCGCGGCGTGGGTAGGCCGGGCAAGGTGGACTGATGAAGGTTGCTGTAGTCCGCTGGATGCGGGTGGCGCAGGACCGGTCACTTTGGCACTCTTTGGGGGATGCCTATGTCCAACAGTGGACGTCTTTCGGCTGATATGATGATGATGATGATGATGATTACTATATAGTATAAATGCACTCTCAGAGAAAAAAAAAAGTACTTACAAAGCGACAATCTCAAAGGCTTTTCCTTTTTATAAGTGTATATAGTTAGAAGTATAGATTTCTTCTTATATTTCTACAATTTGTTTACAATACGTGTTATTTGGTATCAATATTTGTTAATGGTAATAATATTACTTATTTGGTATTTCCATTCTGTATTCA
This sequence comes from Epinotia ramella, assembly GCA_947578815.1. NCBI lineage: Eukaryota > Metazoa > Arthropoda > Insecta > Lepidoptera > Tortricidae > Epinotia > Epinotia ramella. The sequence continues at coordinate 5,527,096 of OX388221.1, forward strand.
ATATGCATCGTTTAACGAAGAGATTTCCCAGTACCTAACTGCCAAGTTTTGCACTTAATATTCGGCAACAAACTTGCTACAAATATTGTCTCGGTAAACATCTTTCCAGTTTGGTATGAAGTTTAAAAACTGTTTTCTGAATAATGTATGGTAATACGTATATTTGACAACCAGTTAGCCCAGTGGGTAGTGATGCTGCCTACGAAGCTGAAGGTCCTGGGTTCGAATCCCGGTAAGGGCAAATATTTGTGTGATGAGCATCAATATTTGTTTCCGAGTCTTGGGTATTTTCTATGTTCAAGTATTTTATCTATTAAATATCGTCATCTAGTACCCATAACACAAGCCTTATTGAGCTTACTGTAGTAGGGCTAGTTCGATTTATGTAAGATTGTCAAATTCAGATTTAGATTCAGATAATTTTATTGGTTGTACAGGTACATTTTACAAGTCAAATTGTTAACATTTATTAAATAATTACCATGTGTGTTTCTCTGTGATATTATGTATACCATCTTTTGTACCACGTTTTACGCAAAATAAATTACTTTACTTTACTATTATCTAATATTCTAGTTCCTTTTTCCTTGATAGAAATTCGTCTACGCTATAACATGCTAGGTCAACAAGTAAGATTTTTAGTTTTTACCTAAATACTGCATCACTTGATGAGTTTATTATTTCGTTTGGAAGTGTTATAATGTATATCTTGACACCAATGACACAGAGTGACTTTCGCGTTTTGGCTAGTCGACGGCGCGGAACCAGGAAGATTTCGTCCGCGAGTGTTTCTGTCGTTGATTTGCCCACAGTATATTGGTCAAGGTTCAACCTTATATATTTATAGGCCTCCAATACGAAGACGCTTGGTAGTGTTAATATTTTTAGGTTTCTGAACAAATCCTCGGCACGTTTTGTAATTTTACTTTTTTCGCTTCTATGCCCTCTAATATTTAATTATTAATTAATAATATTGTGATTATAATAATTTCATTCCATTAATTAAGTGCATATGGTACATTCAATGAAAATTACAAATAGGCAGGGTCCCCATTAGGCTGGCTGCCTTCCTCCTATGGATCGCTATGCTGATCCGTTGAGTGAGGAACGAGCCAGCTCTGTGGTCTGGACAAGCTTTTGACATAGCGTCCTGGCCAGTTGGTGGGTATCTGGACTCCACGGCTCGAGAGTCTCGACTGCAAAGGCCGCAAACAATGCTGGTCTGTGAGAGCCATGTACATATTATCAGTCCAAACTTTAGGACTTCATTTTAAGTAGAAATAGGAGAATAGTAGTTTAAAGTAGCGTTCAGTTAAGTTCATTTATGTACGGATAGGCTAGCTTTAAATTATATTCATCAAGAGTCCAATACCTGTCAAGTTTTCATAAAAGGACCTAGGTTATTACGGTGCACAACAATTCAGGGTTCTACCACTAGCGATCACAATTTGGCCATGTCTTCGGGTATTCGTAATTAAAGCACACAACAAAAGTAGGTTTAATAGAGGTAAATAGAGAGCTTAACGAAGGAGTAGGGATCGATATGCTGATCCGTTGAGTGAGAATTGAGCCAGCTCTGCGGTCCCCAGTGATCTGGACAAGCTTTTGACACAGCGTCCTGACCAGTTGGTGGGCATCTGGACTCCACGGCCCGAGAGTCTCGACTGCAAAGGCCACAAACACAATACATGCTGGAAGAGCTGCGTGTTTGTGTTGTGTAGTCGTACATGTTCTCTATGGGTATAGACGTTATACATACCTATATTATGTAGAGGAAAAGTATGTGAGATTGTAGCTTTGTACCTTTGTATCTTTATATGTTTCAGCCCTATTTGCAACCCCTTATCCGATTTGAAAAATTATATTTCTCCAACATGCAATGAAATATTGACGTTGTGTTCTTCATAATGGGCTTCAAAGTGTCACGTTTCGGGCGCAGCGAGACGAGGGACCCGTAATGGCATTTCATACAAAATTGGAGGCCTACAAAATGGTCTTTTTTCAAGCTTTTATTTAACTACTAATACTACTACTACTACTACTTTTTTTGTTAGTATATATTATATGTATGTATGGGACAAATCTTGCGAGTTAAATTTGACCCACTTCCCGGTGACCAATTGAGCTAAAATGTTGGGTACAAGTATAGTTTGTGTGACAATTCAATATTATGGTACCATCGAGCTGATCTGATGATGAAGACAGAACCCCGTTGAGTTTGGACTCGTTAGAATCGTCTCAATTAGTAGTTGATGATGGTCTACAGAAAAGTACAGTCGGCAATAAAAGCTTGTACCAAAAATGAAAATTTTGACAGAAACTTATTTAATTTACATTCCACAATTTGTGACACAGCATCACGGCGTTCAATCATGAAAATTAAAGTTTGATTTCTTGGAGTTTTATTTATTTATTTCATTGCATGTTTGAGAAAAGCCCTATACATATCTCGGCGTGAAAAGGGGTTGCCAGCCTCATAACTATCCGACCTCGCTACGCTCGGCCGTCTATATGTACTCGGCCAGCCACCCCTTACTTCCCCTTATAGTCCAGGTAATAAACTGACAACTTGTATGGAAAAAATGACAATTTTGGAAATAATTTATAATACCTTATTTTTTATGTATACCGGATATATTATCAATGAAATAGTTACCCAGTGACAAAATCCGACAAAATTTCAGACATCGAAAAAATGATAAGTCAACTGGCTTCTAAAAAGTCAATAAAAATATTAATAAATGTTTTTGTCTTTATTTTGGTTCATTTACATTTGCTCTATAATATTCAAGATAAATCGTACAAAAAAAGATAATGCATGCTTCATTTAAATCTACATAATTACTTCCGGGTGGAAAGTTTGTCGGATTCTTGACTAAATCATCTTAGAATAACATTTACAAATGAAATCAACAAAAAAAACGCTATTATAAATTAATGTTTTTAAAAACCGTATTTTGCCTGGAGTATTACTTTACTTCTTCTGTAGTAATGTACTATTACTATTACAGCGTGTAGAATGGACTTTCTGGGTGATAATATGATATATTTTATCCCGCAGGCTCGCTAACGTAATTTAAGGGTGAAGCCGCGCGGGTAACTAGTATCTATCCAAACAGGAAGAATCTGTAAGTTTGTATGTATGTTTGTGTTTGTATGGTTAATCTCCGGAACTAATCATCTAATTCCAAAAACCACTTGTGCACGACGCACCTCTTTGGAATCATTTTACCTTTTAAGGGTCCTTACGCCTAAAACAAGCGTACTTTGCAAAATGCTTGCTTTTTCATTCAAGATTACGACGTAACTATTAGTATTTATTCAAAAACTGGTAACGTACTTAAATAATTCACTCTTAAACTAGGGGCTAACATGGTTGAAATTTTCATTTTCTGTTTTTAAACCTAAAATAAATAAGTTTTCTTGGGAGTCTTTCTCAAATGTTGCAGTGAGAAGTGTCGTTTCGGTTCTCAATTTTGCAGTAGGTAAACAAGAATTATTAGGTACATGAATGATTACAATTCACATCACCAAATCTTTTACGAGGGGCTGACATGATTGAAAATCAAAGATTCATTTTAAAAAGTTGATAAAACACCTTCTGAGTTTTCTTGATTTTTTTGGTGAAAACAGGATTCCATTATATTATTTTACCGCAAATTGTACTTTTATTTTGCCCTAAAAATAATATGATAGCAAATTATAACTTTACGTTAACCCATAAAAAAAAATCATGACTATAGGACCTACGATGCCGTAAATGTATTTTTTTTTAAAACGTATAAATCACCCTGCACAGATGCCGCGCGCCGAAATTTATTTTTTAAAAAATATTAAGAGGTTAAGAAATGATGATTTAATTACGTTATCAGTTTTTGAATAAATACTAATAGTTTACGTCGTAATCTTCAATGAAAAAGGAAGCATTTTGCAAAACACGCTCCCGCTTCAGCTTATGTGGGCGTAAGGACTCTGTTTTAGTTTTATATATTGTTTTATGAATCTGCCAGTTATTGTCTTGAGTAGTCTGTTCTTTAGCTTCCTGGAGTAAAGTCATCTGTACCATGAAACAGGGCCTATTTTTTTCCATAGTTCCACCAGTAACATTTGGTCCTTCGAACCGGATTATAAATAATAATAAAATGATTCCAAAGAGGTGCGTCGTGCACACCACTATAATGTAGAATGGACCTTGAGGACAGAGAAAGGGTATGTTTTTCGCGGGGCTCCGTCTGGATCAAATGAAATACGTATAATTTATTGAAATCATTATGAATAATTAATAACATTTTTTTTATGAATAATTAATAGACAACAGCTGCATCATGATTATCGCACAAATTAATTTCAAACCATTAATTAAGATCTCGCATGTGTTACTGGCGTACCAAATAAGAAGAAAGAAGTTGTTTTTAATATGTTGAACTTTGACTTAGATTAACATTGTGTGTGTACAGTCAGCATCATATAGTTAGTAGCAGCCAAAGTAGCCAAATATATCGGAACACGTCTTTATTACTATAGGAATAAGGATGTGTTACGATATATTTGGCTACTTTGGCTGCTACTAACTATGTGATGCTGACTGTACAAGCTTAAGAGTCCGCAGTAGGCTCGGCCGAATTTCACCTTCCCATACAAACGTAGTTACGCTCTCATTTTAAAACTGTGTTGGATTGTGACGAAACTTTGCATATACAATGGCATGAGGTATATCTATGGCTGTAATTAGTTTACATGGTTCCAGTTTATAAAACAAACGAAATACAGCAAAAACAAGTTTTGTATGAAAAACTTAAATTCGCTGTATTTTTTTTACTATGGTATCTGAAGCTACATAAACTAATTACAGACCTGGATATACCTCATGTCATTGCACATGAAGATTTTTGTTACAATCCAACACGTAGTTTTAAAATGAGAGCGTAACTACGTTTGTATGGAGAATCGAGCTTACTGCAGACTCTTAAGAGTCCGCTACTGCACTAAGCTCGGCCGAATTTCACCTTCCCATAAAAACATAGTAACGCTCTCATTAATTAATGTTACCGTCGGGCTGATCTGATGATGTACAGAAGGTGGTCTTGGGAAGTACTTAACCGACGTAACCCCGTTTAATTTGAGCGGGTTAGAATCGTCTAGTAGTTTGATGACGGTGATCAAAAAAATTGAATTGGTAATAAAGCATGTACCAAAAATGATTTTTGACATAAACTTATTAAAGAACCAATCGAGATGTGATTTTGTACTGTGAACATAGGAATGATGATATGATAATGCAATATAAACAATAACAGTTTAGTCTGTCAGTCAAGTCAAGGGTCAATCACTGGTCAGCCGTTTATACAAATTAAATAAACACTAGATAAACCCGTTTGGGCTCATTGGAATCTTCTCAACCAGTACCTAGTGTATGATTGAATTCTTATAATTAAATTAGGTTCGCAATTAGATTGTATAGGCGTGGTTTTCCCTTCAGGCAATTAACGGCTATGCGAGGACGAAGTCAAAAGCTAGTTTTGGTACAAAAAACATGTAACCCGGTTACAATATCTGTGGACGATGTCGATGACGTCACGTCAGCGCTCTGGTACGGTGCGCAAGGCGCGCGGAGCGAGCGCGGGTAGGTAAAAGAGAAGGGGGAGGGGCTTCACACTCCAGCGAGGTCCACAGATATTGTAACCGAGTTGTAATTCCACATGTTTTCTTTTCCCAGATCTACTATAACGGCGAATGGGGCAGCGTCTGTGCTGACGGCTGGTCTCTCTACGAAGCCATACCAGTCTGCCGTCACATGGGTCTAGGCTTCGCCGCCCAGGCTTCGCAGACCAACGTGTTTGGAAGCTCCAAGGTCATCATCAGCGGCGTGGAGTGTCAGGGCAATGAGAGAAGTCTGTTCTTGTGCAGTCACCTGGGAGCTGGTGATGTGATGTGTCCGGGGGATGTTGGTGAGTGAGCAAGTCAATCTTATTTTAAGTTTGAAGGGTTTATTTATTTATTTAAACTTTATTGCACAGTAACAAGATACAAGTACAAAAGGCGAACTTAATGCCATAAGGCATTCTCTACCAGTCAACCTTTAGGCCAAACAGAAAATAAGCATAGCTGGTGCGGGGTATGACAGCAACACAGAAATAAAGTAAGAGGAAAAATTACTAGTATGTTATACGGTTTCTTGAGGACCACAATCGAAGTACGTAATTATATATGACTTGTCAGGACTGTTTATGATATTGACACAGCTCAACTGATGCGGTTTCTACCGTAGCTCCCGTGCATCTGCCGGCATACGGTGACACCTGTCAACATTGCGTAGGCAACAATGAATTAGCGAACTATATTTAGTGATGACCACAATATTTCGTCGAGTCATATGATCTAACGTCGGCCCGGCTGTGTACTGACAATCACCTTTGAACAGGGGATCAGCTGTTCATCGTAAGGTATTTAATTAGAATCGATTTTATATGTCCCGCAAACGCACGTGTGCGCCAAGATAAGCGAGCGCGTGCGTCAAAAACAAGACTGATTCAAATCCATTTTGATAATACAATACAAAAGAGTCTCTAGAATTATCTGTGTGTTTCAAATTAATTTGAAAACACCAAAGAAGATGCTGATATGATTCCATTTATATTACAATATGCGTGATATTTGTTTCAATACTAAAAATCCAATATTATTTTATATAAGATAGATATTATAAGTACTTTACTTTCAGACAATTGAAATCATATAGGTAGCAGTAAAACTTTACGACCTTCACTACCTGGCCGTACAGTTAGAAGCTAAAATAATGCACAATACACAACATATGAAACACAACTCTATGGTCATAGCAATAGAGTAGGATGTCTAGTTATTCTTGAGTTAGTAAATTACAACCTGAGCTGCCTTCTGTACAAACAAAACGTCTTCTCAAATGGCCCGTACCAAGGCATTGTCCGTACCAACCTTGTAATGTTCCCGAAAATTCACAATTACCTACGTCTCGAAACCGATGCTGTTTCTTTCACTCTTAACCAGCTAAAGCATAGACGGACAGTGAAGGTATGAGTGTTCTTGGGATTTATAGTTTAGTGAGCGCTATCTGAACTATCTTTACACTGACTCGTGTGTATGTGTGTCGCGTTAAGGTGGGTAATAGTGTTATAAATTGAGGCGGATTTAATACTGTCTTATATGGACGACCTTAATTAAGGTGCTTAAGGGTCCTTACGCCTAAAACGAGCGTATTTTGCAAAATGCTTGCTTTTTCATTCAAGATTACGACGTAACTATTAGTATTTATTCAATAACTGATAACGTACTTAAATAATTATCTCTTAAACTAGGGGCTAACATGGTTCAAATTTTCATTTTCTGTTTCTAAACCTAAAATAAATGAGTTTTTTTGGGAGTCTTTATCAAATTTTGCAGCGAGAAGTGTCGTTTCGGTTCTCAATTTTACAGTAAAAAAGAATCATTAGGTACATGAATGATTACAATTCACATCACCAGATCTTTTACGAGGGGCTGACATGATTGAAAATCAAAGATTCATTTTAAAAAGTTGATAAAACACCTTCCGAGTTTTCTTAGTTTTTTTGGTGAAAACAGGATTACGTTATATTTTTTTTTACCGCAAATTGTACTTTTATATTGCCCTAAAAATAATGTGACAGCAAATTATAACTTTATGTTAACCCATAAAAAAATAATCATAACTATAGGACCTACGATGCCGTAAATGTATATTTTTTCAAAAGACGTATAAATCACGCTGCATAGATGCCGCGCGCCGAAATTTATTTTTTAAAAATTATTAAGAAGTTAAGAAATGATTATTTAATTACGTTATCAGTTTTTGAATAAATACTAATAGTTACGTCGTAATTTTGAATGAAAAAGGAAGCATTTTACAAAATACGCTCCCGCTTCTGCTTATGTGGGCGTTAAGGACTCTTAATATCGCGAGGTGTCACATCCGTGCGTGCTATACAAAACCATTATGGGACATATATACGAGTAATATTATGTAGTTTCCAGTAGCCGTCCTTTCCCAGACTTCCGCGAATAAGTACATACATATTCGACCACGAATTCCCGTCCGCGGTAGGTGACGAGTTTTGCCTTTCATAATCTTGTTAAGTATAATGTCATTGTTCAAGGAAGTGATAATAATAAAAACAAAAAAAAAAATAACAAAAAACATCTCAGATTCATAGAAACCATACGTGTAATTGTTAGTTTATTCAATGGCTATGGTAGCCTAGTGGTTGAGGCATGCCGCTGTCAAGCAGAAGGGGTTCAAATCCCGGCTCGTACTAATGATTTTTTCGGAAATTAGCTTAGAACGTTAGGTTTTTTCGGTGAAAGAAAACATCGTGAGGAAACCGGTCTAACCCCAATAAGGTTAAGTTAGTTTTCCCCCGGGTTGGAAAGTCGGATGGCAGTCGCTTTCATTAAACTAGTGTCTAAGCCAAATTTTGAGATTAGGTGTCAAAGCGGAGGCTCCTTTAGGGGCACAACCGGGAATAACGCTAGGAGGACGATGAGTAGGTATATTCAATGATAGCCTACAATTTGTGTGATAGGTAAAACAAGAAAAATGTTAGGTTAAATACATTCTGTGTCCTTTCATTTTAGGAATAATAGAGCCTATGTTTGTAGGAAACGTTGATCCAACTAACTATCCCAAAAGAATATATTGTGGAGTAGGTGTGTCTGTAACTGTGCAAGTCACGAAATCCGTCTACGCCAAACGCCAATCATTCTTGGGTTTTATTCTTCCAACTTATCAAACTCAGGGTGAATTACTGCAACGCAGTCAAGAAAAACAGCACCATCTAGTAACCCTGGTGCTATCGAAAATTAACTGTGACAGAAACGAAATTAGTTATTTACGATACAAGTGCCGAAAATAGGAAATTCGCAACGAGTGGTGATAAATTAAAATACGACCGAAGGGAGTGTTTTAAATCGACACGAGTTGCCAATTACCTATTCGCACGTGTATCGTACAACGTTTTACTGTACATATGGCTCTTTAAAGTTTCGACATATGCACGAAAAGTGCTCTTTTCCGCACTAGTGCGGGAAAGTAGCACCATATGTACTGTAATAGTTATTTACGAATTACGATACAAGTGCCGAAAATAGGAAATTCGCAACGAGTGGTGATAAATTAAAACACGACCAAAGGGAGTGTTTTAAATCGACACGAGTTGCGAATTACCTATTCGCACGTGTATCGTACAACGTTTTACTGTACATATGGATCTTTAAAGTTTCGACATATGCACGAAAAGCGCTCTTTTCCGCACTAGTGCGGGAAAGTAGCATCATATGTACTGTAAAATATATTATCCTTCAGCACTGTCAGTTTCAAAGCATTTGAAAGGTTAAGGGTTGATCCCTCGCCTTCAACACTAGTCCAGTCAATGAACTGACAACTTGTATGGAAAAAAAAATCAATTTTGGAAATAATGTATAATAGCGTATTTTGTATGTGTAACGTATATTTTATCAAGTAAATAGTTACCCAGCGATAGAATGTGTAAAAAATTCAGATATCGTAAAATTTATAAATTAACTAGCTTTTGAAAAAAAAACTCCAGGCAAAATACGGTTTTGAAAAACATTAATTTATAATAGCGTTTTTATTGTTGATTTCATTTTAAAATGTTATTCCAAGATGATTAATTGAAGAATCCGACAAACTTTCCACCCGGAAGTAATTATGTAGATTTAAATGAAGCATGCATTCGACCGTTAGCCTAGTGGGTAGTGACGCTGCCTACGAAGCTGAAGGTCCTGGGTTCGAATCCCGGTAAGGGCAAATATTTGTGTGATGAGCATGAATATTTGTTTCTGAGTCATGGATGTTTTCTATGTATTTAAGTATTTCTATCTATTATATATATCGTCGTCTAGTACCCATAACACAAGCCTTATTGAGCTTACTATGGGACTAGGTCGATTTGTGTAAGATTGTCCCCTAATATTTATTTATTTATTATTTATTATTATTATTATTATGCATTGTCTTTTTTGTACGATTTTTCTTGAATATTATAGAGCAAATGTAAATGAACCAAAATAAAGACAAAAATATTTAATAATATTTTTTCTGACTTTTCAGAAGTTAGTTAATTTATATTGTTTTTGTTGTCTGAAATTTTATTGATAATATATCCATTACACATTAAAAATAAGCTATTATAAATTATTTCCAAATTTGACTTTTTTTCCATACGAGTTGTCAGTTCATTGACTGGACTATACCTGATAGCAAGCAGACCGTATCCCGTGGATGCTTGCAACTCCACAAAAATCACAAGAATTCAGTGTGTTGATAGATAGAGACAAAAGCAGGCTCCTTACTCTCTCTCTACACATCGCAGATCCGGACAATATCTCTGTCTCTTGTTAAACCATGCATAAAGAGAAAGAGAGATCATAAACAGAGAGATACGTAGATGCGAATTATTGGACTGTACATTAACCGGACCCCCATCGCATTCTGTAAGGATGTATTTCCCCAGTTGGCCTGCTGCAATGAGCGAGATGCCATTCTGCTGTCGACGTCTCTCAAAGTAAAACCACTTAACCCTTCAAGTGGCTACAAATTTATTACAACGTACTCTGTTTCATTAGAGACTGGGGCTTGTGTTATGTCAGTTAAGCTATGAAAATCGAATTAGATTCTCGCCGTATTTCGTACGTAAAATTTTAAAGGCTATAAAACGCCTCGGTTGGGACTTTAACAGTTTAACGCTTTTGTAATTACCGAACCTTAACAGATCAGATTATATGAAATTATACATTACTAGCTTCGCACGGAATACCCGTTTTCCCGTAGAAATGAAGCATTTTCCCGCGGTAAAAAGTAGTAGTTTCGGAGCCTATTCAATACAAACAAACAAACAATCAATCAAATCTTTCCTCTTATAATATTACTATAGTGTAGATAGTGTAGATGACGATAGGGTATTGTGTCTTTGCTTTAACTTTATTTAGGTTTTTGGCAATTCGAAATCCAAAATGTTACGTTTTTTTTTTTTTTTTTTTTTTATTCATGTACCATGGTTTACAAATGATCTTACACAATAATAGTACCACATGGACCCTGGTAGGTAACAATTAAGGTTATCTTATAACTAATTTTACACAAATTTTATACAAACTACGGTTAGTGAAATTGATAAATACGAATCCAGAAATATACAGAACATATGTATAAAGAAGAACACATAATTATTAACTTCTGGTATAAATAGAGTTATCTTGACGAATATTATCACAGTTTGTCTTTGTAAAAGTCTTCTACTGTATAATAGTATTTTTGGACAAGGCCTTTAACCTTTTCTCATAGGTTTTGTCCAATTCTTCTGCTTTAATTTTTACTGGGAGATTATTATAACATTTTATGGCTGCAAACTGAGGGCTCTTCCTAAATAATTGTAAGTGGACTACGGGTGGAGCAAGTTTATATTTGAACCGTTTATTTTTTTCCTTTTTGAAAAGGTGCAAGTTTTTTCGCGCAAACATGCTAAGTTCAAAAATATAAATACTTGGTAAACTAAGTATGCCATATTTCATGAAGTAGGGCCTACAGCTGTCCCGATTGCAAATGCCCGCCAGTATACGTATACACAGTTTTTGCATAATAAATAAATTGTGAGCATCTGTGCTGTTCCCCCACGTTGTTATGCCATATCGCAGCCATGAGTGCGCATATGCGAAATAGGCAGATAGTGCTGTACTAAAATAAGTCGTTTTGCGTAGCGTAAAGAGTCCATATGAGAATTTCGATATTTTCGTTTTAATATTTTGGATATGACTCTTCCAATTTATGCCTGTGTCCAATGTCACACCCAAAAGATTAAAATTTTCTACTTCCTCGATATCAATATTATCTAGTTTTAAACCTAGTGTTAAAGGTTCTCTTTGGTAGGGACAGAATTGTATTAGTTTAGTTTTACTGGTATTTATTGAGAGATTATTTGCACGCATCCAATCGTTAACTCGGTTTATACTTTGGCACAATTGTTCGTTGTGATTATCATTCTTCTGAAATTTGAAAACTAAGGAGATATCATCTGCATATAATATACATTTAACATTAATCGATATCGTTCCCGGCATATTATGAGGATCGTTCTTGCCTCTGACTTTTAAAATCCATAATTTTTAAGGGCAACTGATTATTACACAGGTATTGTACAGGCAGGATCAGTTACGGCCATCCTAATAAATTATTCTTATATTACCCACAAACAAAACGCACAAGAATATTCAGAAAATATCAAGCTTCAACTAATTTCTGGCATTTAACAGTTATTTTTTAATCCACGACAAGCCTCTAGCTCCCATGTATGGGCACCACTGCCCCCGCCACCGATGGAAATCATGGCCGAGCCCTACGTCCATTAGTCTCATGCCGTTGGCTAATGATGATGATGATCTACCTTATCATTCAGGTCACGTAGCAGCAGTGGTGTGCACCGACCGCCTGGCTGACCTTGCGCTGGACACCACAGCGATAGAACGAACTGCTCATCTCCAAGACGTGCCAATGTATCTTCTGCAGTGCGCCATGGAAGAAAACTGTCTCAGCAAGACAGCGTATGAGGTAGGGTCCGACGTAGTTTGCATTATAGACAGAAAAGCATGGAATATCCCTCCAGTATGCAACTCAAGAAACTTATAGACAGCATGATTTTGGCCTTGGAAATATATCCGCGTTTCAGCAGTCCAAAGAAGCTAGTAATGTACAAATTACAGAACATTCAAAATATCAGGAAGTTCTTCAGAATCCGAAAACTTTCAGGAGAATTTATAACAGGTCTTCAGGTTAGGAAGTTTCCAAAAGGACATTTCATGGATGTATCATTGGGTACATATATAACCTGTTATACTTTAGGCAGGCAAATTAAACAGCTGGATAATGTATCCAGGAAATTCTTGACATGTTTACAGTGCTTGTGAAATGTGAGTTCTGAGAACTGTGGGAAGTTCTCCACGGTGCACTGCTATACAAAGCTCATGAGTGGCCTAAAGTGGGAAATACTCCACACCGATCCCTACGGAAATACTCCATACGGAATCTGTATGCGCAGCCTTATTTAGTCGCGAAATGACAACTTCACTGACCTATATCTCATCTTCAATATGGTGGGTCACCGTCACAGGTCGCGGTCACTTTGGTCAACAGTTATATTTTTAACCTTGTAATATTACGTAACTTTCACATCAACAGATTAATAAGCCCAAACCTGTCCAATTGTTATGACGGCCTCTATATGACAAGGTTACATCACTGTTAATGGACCTATTGTCAAGCCCCATACAGAACGCTTACGAATACGGGAAAATTCCAAAGAGTCATTTGTTCGTAAGTTTCGTAACCATCATTATGCCGATTTTTTTTTCTATTCCGATCGCAATTTTCAGTGAGTGAGAGTTTCGCCAGTGAGACAATGGAATATGTCCTTTGGAGTGTGAATTACCAAGTCAGGTTCATCATCATCATCATCATATCAGCCGAAAGACATACACTGCTGGACATAGGCCTCCCCCAAAGAGTGCCACAATGACCGGTCCTGCGCCACCCGCCCCTAGCTTATAGGTTAGGTAACAGCAGCATAGGTTAGGTTAGATCCTGAGAAATCGAACATTCTTTCAGCGGAACATGGTTTTCGGATTTTGGAAATTCGAAAAAATATGCTTTTGGACAAGACTATTCGAATTTTTTATAAGTTTTAACACGATATGGTGATGTGTTCCTGGTGGCGAGTAAAGTCGCGGGCTCCCGAGGGCAAAGCAGTTCTATGACCTCAGTTATCCATCAATATTTGGGTAAGGCCGTTATATCTTGTTCCTGATTAAGCAGTTTAAATCGTCTACATTTTAATCACTTCCAGTATGTTATGCCAATTAGCCATATAAATGGATTACTAATATTTGTAACACACTGGAAGTGATTAAAATGTAGACGATTTAAACTGCGTAATCGGGAACAAGAAATAACGGCCTTACCCATTTATTCTAAGGTATCCCGATCATTTATGAGTTGTCAAATAACTCATACGCGATCGATCCAAGTTCACTGCTCTGAATTAAAATTTGATATTTTTATTTGATGTAATTTGGAGTGTGAACTTCTATGAATGAAAGGAAGTCATATATAAATATGTGACAGTCCTTCTTATCAGCCTTGTCTGGGCATTGACGTCTCATCACTGAGAGCATGTTAGAAAAGAACAAGATAAGTTATTTCCGACGATGTACCTTGCCTACGTCACATAAAATGTTGCCATTGTGCAAAGTTGGCACATAAATATTGCCATTGTGCAAAGTTTGCACTTAAATGTTGCCATTGACTGACATCTTCCATACAAATAAGGACGCATAACTCAAGACGGGTGTACTTTAGAGCTGAGCTGCCATAGTAACTATTGTTTGTATGGAAGTACTCTACACATCTAACAAGATGGCGTTAGTGTGCCATCAAAAAAAAGGCGCCAATTTTGAGCAAAGCCTTTTGTTACACCCTTGGAATATGTACAGGGTGTGGCCTGGAATAGGAGCAAAAAATAAAACGGTAGATTATTGAGCTTGTGAGAAATGATTTCCAGGTGGTATATAGAAATAAAAAGTTATTTCTTTTTTTTTTCTTTAAAGTAAGGTCACGTGTATTTTTTTACTCTTCTGGCAAGTAGTTTTTTTATTAAAAAAAAACTTAAAAAAATTACAAAATAATCAAAACATCACAAAAACATCTTTTGAAAACCAAAATGCAAATACTATAATAGTTGTTACCTCAAAATCGGCATTGACTGCTGTGCTATGATATCGTGGTGCCAAGATACATTACATGAAGGTCATAACTTTAGGTCAACATTTCTCCTAATTAAAACAACATATTATAAAATTGGGCTACAGATGCTCTAAGGAAGCGTCTTAAATATTTGCCCCTGTTACAGACCACACACTGTATACTGGTTTCCTGACGACGTTTCTCTAAACATGACAACTTTTTGACATAAAGTGGTATTCTGTAAGGTCCAAAAACTTGTTGTTTTGAGTCAAGACTTGAATGAAACCCCTTGTATGAAAATCACAAGATACAATAGAAAACTAAGTATATCAAGCCATTTCGATATCATTCAACGATTAATAATCCGTTTGAAGGTTTTACATTAATTTTCATTTCCATTTATATTGGATCTTCCGCTACGTTTTTAGTTAAGTCTAGGGAACTAGCCAATATTAATTAACTACCCGCTCAACGTTTATAAAGTGGATACTTCTTTGCTCGCGTTCTTGTATGGGGTACAGTTCAAAATGTATCACGTGACTTCCGGAATAACTTTTTGTAGAGTAGCCTAATCTTATTTCAAATAATTGTTTGTTACATGTTTTAATCCTTCTTTATTTGCTATTAGTTGTTAATCACAAAATGTTATTTGGTTTATGTGGCGGACATGAAAATAATGCTGAAATGACCGCCATTTTCAATGTATCGCGAGTCAAATGAGCTACGTCAGTCAATGTTGCCATATATACCGATTTACCTGTACTTATACAGATTTTAGTGAATTAATTCAGATATATATTTTACGGGTACCTACACCATATAATAGCAGGCTTGGCCGGTTTTTTTTTATTAGTGTTCCATAGCCAACAAAGAAGTATTCACATAAACTTAATTAACGGTTGTATCTCCGACACAACCCGCTTCTTTTTTTATTTTATTAGTTAACTGCATGGTTGTTTACGGCAAGGAAAGGAAAATAATAGAATTAACCTGAATTAAGTTATGTAAAACTACAAAAGTGACCGGTTCTGCGGTATCCAGCGGACTCCCGCGACCCCTCTTGGGGACTCTTTGGGGGAGGCCTATGTCCAGAAGTGGACGTCTTTCGATGATGATAATGATGATGATAAATCTACAAAAAAAATATAGTACCCATGATCCTCAAATAAAAAAATAAAAAAAAAACAAACAAATATCTGAAGACAAACTAAAGTATACAATACCATGGCCAGAAGGTTATACTAATTAATAGTAGGTACATATGCTGACATAAAGTGGCCGTCAATAGAACTTGCTAACTATGTAAACAAACAATGTATTGAAATTGACATTTAATGTCAATTTCAGTATGACGGTTTGTTTACATAGTTAGCAAGTTCTATTGACGGCCACTTTACTTAAAAACTTATAAAAACTACCAAATTTTACTCTATTTACAAATTGTATACCGCAAACCATTTATGGTTTTTCATAAAGCAAAGAAATGTATGTTTTTTGAAAATGAATAAACGCGAAACCCGAATAAAAGATCGTCCTTCTTTAGTTACAACGCTGAGCAGCAAGCCGGTTATTAAATCGTTTAAAAAACCGTTTGAATGCGTATTCTTCACAAAAACTCATTATTCCGAATCATCCCAGTGGAAGAGGTTTCATAATAAGCGCGGACCCCAGGATTAAAGTTGAATATTCCGATGTTCTGCGATTATCGCTGAAAGTGGGTTGCCATCTTGTTAGACACTTACCTGGTAAGTATAAGGTACTTACATAATCAGAAAAAAAATCTTAAATTACCTGAGCTCGTAGAGAGGACAAAATATGGGCTTCTGGCATTTTTATATTGGTTTGACGTTAATAATTTGAGATTGAATAGCAAAAACGCAAATCAATTTTTTTAAAATATATACTCAAAGAATACTTTGAGGCAAATAATTCTTCTAGACTAAAGAAACCTAACTTCATCAGATCCAGAAAACCAACCCTGCCTGGCAGTACGAGACCCGTCGCCTGCTGCGCTTCACTGCTGCATCGCTGAACATGGGCAATGAAGAGTTCCGACCGTACCTTCCGAAGCATTTGTGGCAGTGGCATCTTTGCCACATGTAAGTATTGTATAAAACCAACCCAGCCTGGCAGTACGAGACTCGTCGCCTTCTGCGCTTCACTGCGGCATCGCTGAACATGGGCAATGAAGAGTTCCGACCGTACCTTCCGAAGCATTTGTGGCATTGGCATCTTTGCCACATGTAAGTATGGTATAAAACCAACCCAGCCTGGCAGTACGAGACTCGTCGCCTGCTGCGCTTCACTGTGGCATCGCTGAACATGGGCAATGAAGAGTTCCGGCCATACGTCCCGAAGCACTTGTGGCAGTGGCATCTTTCTCACATGTAAGTATAATATAAAACCAACCCAGTCTGGCAGTACGAGACTCGTCGCCTGCTGCGCTTCACTGTGGCATCGCTGAACATGGGCAATGAAGAGTTCCAGCCATACCTCCCGAAGCACTTGTGGCAGTGGCATCTTTCCCACATGTAAGTAGAATATAAAACCAACCCAGCCTGGCAGTACGAGACTCGTCGCCTGCTGCGCTTCACTGCGGCATCGCTGAACATGGGCAATGAAGAGTTCTGGCCCTAGGTCCCGAAGCATTTGTGGCAGTGGCATCTTTGCCACGTGTAAGTATAGTATAAAACCAACCCAGCCTTGCAGTACGATACATGTCCCATGCTGCTCTTCAAAAAAGTTCAATAAATAATAATTCAAAATATGTATTTAACAAATAGGCCGCGAGGGCACTTTTACAAGTAAAAAGGTCTATCTATAGACTTAGAATAGTATGAGTACATTATTCAGAAAATAATTAACTACTTACATCAGAGTTTACATGTCAAGTACAGTAAGAGAAAAAACAACTTATTTTTTAGAGATGTATAGTCTCCCAAGTGGCAAAATTAAAATAATTATATTTAAATCTCATAGGTCAAACCCACAGAGATGTATAAGGTATCTATGTGTCAAAAACTAAGTAATAAAATAATACAATCAAGTGAAGACAGAGTGAAATCTCTCATATCAATTCCGCAGAACAGTGAAATGAAGTTATGCTTATCGTCCTTGCAAACATGAACTGACCAGACTCCACAAACAGCACCCGTTCACGAGTATAACGCGTATCTCAGCCATCGCCTCCCTCGACCATATGTTAGGGAAGGTGGCGACCCGATCAACGACGCCGCCGTAAGCAAAGACCTTTAGGCCATAAGGCTTCACTGCGGCATCGCTGAACATGGGCAATGAAGAGTTCCGGCCATACCTCCCGAAGCATTTGTAGCAGTGGCATCTTTGCCACATGTAAGTTTAGTATAAATCTAACCCAGCCTGGCAGTACGAGACTCGTTGCCTGCTGCGCTTCACAGCAGCATCGCTGAAGATGGGCAATGACGAGTTCCGGCCATACCTACGGAAGCATTTGTGGCAGAATCTTTGCCAAATTAAGTAAAGTACACAATTTGCAGTACTTAATACGTCAAGTCGAATACACCCCTTTGGGTACATACGACATGACTTTTAAAATGTGACATGTCCCCATTTTCAAAATACAACGACAGTGACATGAAACTGGGGACGTGACGGAGACACGTCACATTTTGTAATTCGAATTTAGTTATTCTTTATATATATTTATAAAATACTTTCTGAGCTCTATTATTAGTCCAGGCAATGAACTGACAACTTGTATGGAAAAAATGTAAATTTTGGAAATAATTTATAATAGCTTATTTTTTATGTATAACGGATATATTATCAATTAAATAGTTACCCAGCGACAAAATCCGACAAAATATCAGACATCGAAAAAATAATAAGTTAACTGTGTTTTATGTTTAGGCACCATTTAAATAATTTATTTCTTTTAACAAATAGTTGAAAATGTTTGCTTTCATGCGCACACTGCGCATTTTTGTACACTGTAAAGTATGTTTTTTTCAAAGTGCGCAGTGTTATGGCTTGGATAGCAAAGATTCAATCCATGCAACCCAGATTTTGATTGGATGGCATAACTTTGTACGGATCTATGCGAGTTTTTACAAATAGGCACATTTCGTACCTATATGTAGTAGGTACTTACAAAGTAGGTAAGGTAAGAAATTTTAATTTTCTGAACAGAGATCTACCTGAATCAGTGAATCTTGCTCCACGCACAGCTCTAACACACTTTTTCTGTAGTATAAATGCCCGATTTGCGTATTTGGAGTTGCCCCAAAATATTAGGCCGTATCTAAGATTTGACATAATATGACCATGCCATGGAACGCTAGTAGGGCAGATTTTTGCAAATCAAATCAAATCAAATCAAAATATTTATTTTGTAAATAGGCTTAAGCTAGCTCTTTTACACGTCATGTTTTAACTTAACTACTCAACTTAAGCTATTTTACATATAAATGCTTCTTTGTCATCTATAAATTCTTTTACAGTATAATAAGATTTCTCTATAAGATGGCGCTTAACGCTGAACTTAAATCTATTCATTGACAATTTCAGTATATCAGAAGGTAACTTATTGTAAAATCGTACACAGTTCCCCATAAACGACATTCACTTTGCAGAGACGGTATCCGGGAATGGCTAATTTATTCTTATTTCTAGTGTTATAATTATGAACATCACTATTTAATTTATACATGTCAAGATTTTTACGAATATACATTATATTTTCATAGATATATTGTGAGGCAACGGCGAAACCACTTGTGCTAGTTTGCGCAGAGCAAAAACAAATCTGTTCAGCATAATATATTTAAGTTTAGTTTAGTTTATGTATTCCATTGTGATCATGTTCATTTATACATTAAAAGATGTTACATTTGGTCAAGTAGGTACATACAGGCTAGGGTGGACAATATAGGATATAAAATAAATATTTAAAATGTCAAAGAATGTCAAAGTTACAATTCATAGCTCATGCATTACATTATTCTATATCTATAGTAAAAATAATAATAAATAATCGATCATTAAAATATATAAAAAAAACACATCAAATAAGAGAAAACAAATTCATTCATTTTACGCATTCCAGACTATTATCATTGAAAAATTCATCAATATAACATTTGTCTATTAACATTTTCTTTAGATGATTCTTAAATATTTTATCGTTACTGTCCAAGTTCAAGAATCCGAGTATTTTTTTTATAATACGCACGCATCGACAATAAGGTCCGTTTTTAACCATAGATTGTTTGGTGGGTGTTAATTAGCATTTGCTTGACATATGTCTGCGATTGGGTCTATTTTTTTTTTCATTTCAAGCAACCGCAGGTGAGTTTTTACAAATAACGCCGCCTCCATTATATAAATGGAGGGTACTGTAAGTATTTCAAGTTGTTTGAAATTAGGACGAGAACTGTTTGGTACACGCGTGTACCACGTAATCGCAATGAAATTGCCAATTATAATGACAATCCAGCATCATTCCAAGGAATCGCAAAGATGGAATATTCTCTATCGGTTCTTGATTATACTCTACAACTAAAAAAATTGGATTGTTTTGAGGTGCGTAAAATGTATATATTTGGTTTTGCCTATGTTCACCTTCAATATGTTTCATAGCAACCAGCTGTCAACGACATTAAATACTGTATTTACTTCTGACTGAAAAGTTATGGGTTTTTGCCAGGAATGATTATAGAGCAGTCGTCAGCGAATAGAAAGCCTTTTTTATGAGTAATATTAGGAAGGTCGTTAATATAAACTAAAAATAATAACGGGCCTAGTATGCTACCTTGCGGTACGCCTATGTTGGCGACCGCTTCATTTAAAAGCACTTTTGACAGATATCTCGTCTTCGGGCAGTAGTTTCGGATCTCAGCTTTTTGTCTCCGATCACATAAATATGTCCGTAGCCAATCTTAGCAACATAATATACTGTGTGTACATATTTTTAAATATAATTAGTCAACTTTTGATGAATAGCTGAAATCTACACCTCATTTCATATAACTTAGTTTAAATGGTTAAACTCCGTAATAACTGACTAACTAAACTTACATAGTTACTGTCTCACAGACTTTTCCTCTTTATAATATTAGTAGGTAGATATTGTGTGTACGATATTGTGTGTACTTCTACGTTGGCGCGTGAGCAGAATGCAGCTATGCGTTAAAGGAAGAGGGCTTTATTTCGTTCTCATTCGTTTGCCTAGCTGCGTCCTGCTCACGCGCCAACGTTGGCCCAATGTGTACAGCCGGCATAACTTAGAGCCTTATCACACTTGCGATTTGCGAGCGTGTTTTCTATACAATTATCAGTCGCGGCGAACACGCTGCGTGATCGCCTTCATACAAAATACGCTTGGAAATCGCAAGTGTGATAAGGCTCTTATTCTTAACAAGTCTACCACGTCATTAAAAATGTGGAAGACTCCAAAAAGTATCTAGGCCAGATATTGAACAAGTATCTAGGCCAGATATTGAACAGCGCGTCGTAGATAACGTTTTGGAATCCTCTAACCAACTGCGTCGACATGGTGTTCGTTAGTTTGCGCTAGTAACAGCGCCATCTAGTGAGTAATTGGGGAAACTGGGGCGTGATTTCACTTGCAATAAATACGGTGTTCAACCCAACCGATTTTAAAATAAACGCAGGAGAGGCGTAATCTGCATGTTTCAAAGTGTAAAATAAATAATATTGAACACTTTAGAAAATGCATGTAATTTTACTTATCCATGTAGTGGCAATAGGGTAGTTGCGCCATGTTAAAATTGATAACGTTGTGTTGCTAAATGGATAGTACAGCTTGGCAAAAAAGTCTACAAATGGGAATGTGTGTATTTGTGTGTGTGTGTGTGAGTGTGTGGGCGTGCGACCAATTAATTATAGAAATGCTAGACAACATTTTTGAAAACTTTTTCAGTTTTAAAATAGTTAAGGCTGTTTAACCAAACGAATATAATTTTTAGGTATGCTTTTGGATAAATGACTCTTTACAATTTTTGTGTGTTCCCATTTTAAACGATGCTAAAGCAATTCAGCTCCTTATTAAGTAAATTTTTTTCCTCTGTTTTTTTTTAGGCACTATCATAGCATGGAAGTGTTCGCAACCTTCGACGTCCTCAACGCGACGGGGCACAGGGTGGCAGAGGGACATAAGGCCTCCTTCTGTTTGGAGGACAACACGTGCCTTCCTGGCGTCGAGAAGAAGTACTCCTGCAAGAATTATGGTGATCAAGGTATAGTGAGATGTTTTTAAGATCTTCGAAAGGCCATAAACAGCTGCTAGCTTATCTTTAGAACACTGTTTTTGTGCTCATTGTTGACTTTGGCAAAAAAAAAATCTGTTCAACATAAAAAGGATGAAGTAACAAGATAACGCAAGCGAATCTATAATCTACACTTCTACACTAATCTACACTATCTACACTAATATTATAAAGAGGAAAGATTTGATTGTTTGTTTGTGTGTTTGTCAGAATAGGCTCCGAAACTACTGGACCGATTTGAAAAAATATTTTACCATTAGTAGCCGACATTATCCTTGATGAACATGGGCTATTTTTTACCGCGGGAAAATGCTTCATACCTACGGGAAAACGGGCTGCTACACTCGCGGTCAAAGAAACCGGGTCAGTGACGAAAACCTCAATATTTTGTAAATCGTTGGTCGTATCTGCATGAAACTAACTCTGTTTTATAGAGAATTTAATATCCTTCTAAATCAACCTTCAATGTTCTACGTAGTAACTGGAAAAAGGTTTAATTGAAAAAAAAAACCAATTAGGTACTTATTTGAAATTGCGTTCGTTTTACTTTTGCTTGTTTTTAAGCAATTGTTTTCAATCTGTCAAAGAACTATGATAAAAGGCTGTCATTGTTTTATTTTGTGGTCATTCTTGAATGTTTATCATGCCGCTAACACGAGATGAATGTACTCGTATCATCACTATGTTAGAAGAAGGAAGAAGTCAGAGGTATACAGCGAGAAGAACAGGTGTGTCACTTTCTACAGTGCAGCGAGTCCTCCAACGTTACCTACAAACTGGGCAGAACCTTAGAAGACCAGGAACTGGCAAAACAAGATGTACTACAGCTAGAGAAGATCGATTTATTGTTACAACCATGCTCCGAAATCGGCACCTCACAGCAGTTGAAGTGAAAAATCAGCTTTTAGAGACCCGAAGGGACGGCATCAGCGAGCGGACTGTCAGGCGGCGGCTCAAAGAAGCAAATTTGACCCCACATAGGCCGGCCAATGGCCCAAAACTTGAAAGAATACATCGAACAGCAAGACGACTTTATGCCCGCGATCACAGATACTGGGGTGACGAAGATTGGGCAAGAATTTTGTTTTCCGATGAATCCAGATATATGCTCTATGCAAATGACGGGCGGCATAGAGTTTACAGACGGCCTGGTGAACGTTTTATTCCAGCATGTTTTGAGGAAAAAGTGGCGTTCGGCGGTGGGTCAGTCATGGTTTGGGCTGGAATCTCTTCAGAGAGTCGCTCGGAGTTAGTTTTAATAGAAAATGGATCATTAACGAGTGAAAGATATGTAGAAGAGATTCTTAATGAGCATGTCGGCCCATACTTAATTAATATGGGTGGAAATTCTATGTTTATGCATGACAACGCCAGGCCACACACAGCTCAAATTGTCAGAGATTATTTTTTGGAGGTTGGTATCAACTGTATGAACTGGCCCTCGAGGAGTCCGGACTTAAATCCGATTGAGCATGTATGGGACGAGCTTGGGAGGCGTGTAAGAGCTCGAAACCCCGCCCCAGCTACACTTAGAGACCTGAAACAGGCGTTAGTGGAAGAATGGGACAATATCCCGCAAGAACGCATAAAGAACTTAATAAACAGCATGCCGAATCGTCTAGAAGCTGTAAGAAGCGCCCGAGGAGGCAACACGAAGTATTAATTTTTATTTTTTGTGTTGTATGTGAAGTACCTACTGCTTATTTTTGTACGTAAAATTGGTTGATTTTTTGTTTCCTATGTAATTTTATTAAACAAAAGAACTACGATTCCACCATTTGATGTTATTTAATTCAGTATAAAATTATCTACAATATGCAGTTTAATTCATGTCCCTAGCTTTATTATTTTAGGAGATATTACAGATTTTCGTACTGACCCGGTTTCTTTGACCGCGAGTGTAGTTAAGTATATTATAGTATATAGTATGGATGGATCATCATTTTATTACCCTACTTGAAGATAAAATATTAACCAAAAGATGTCCGTACTGGATGGTTTTGAGTACTTTTCGTCTTTTTACGTAAAACAAACTATAATAGACGTAGCAAAAAAAATCGGGAAGTAGCAAGGGCAAGTTTAAAAACCTCAAACAACCTCACAAACATTACCCCTTTATAATGTTAATAAAGATGATTTTGACATAGCGTTTGGAGCATAACTAAAGCTACGCAAATCTCCTGCCAAGTAAGCGGGACCGGTATTACAGACAGTCCTCTCTGCAGAGCCTGCATGGAAGAGGAAGAGACAGCCGCCCACGTCATCTTGACGTGCCCTGGGGTGGCAGAATACCGGGCAAAACACCTCGGAACACCGGGGTCGCTACCGGAGGCCGTCGGCAACGTAAAGGGTTTGCTAGGCTTCCTGGTGGAACTGGGTTGGCACGAATAACAGTAGTGCCAATAACCCATACGCAAAATAGGCGCTATTATGACGTCGAGTTGCGGAAACCAAGCCCGCGTACACCTATAACCTATAACCTATATAAGCGGGACCGAGAATGCCTAGACTAATACATATTATTTCAATTTGATTATGGCAATACTGAAATAAATACCAAGGAAGCACAAGTGCTGACTATCTAGTCAACACTATCTTACAAGCATTCTCAGCTTTTATGACGCACAAAATCGCCGTATATCAGTCCAGGCACTGGCAAAACGCCAGCGAGGCAATTTGCAACGGTCTAGGTTATATATCGCCTATAAAATGCTAGATTTCAGTCGGCAGCAACTTCAGCGTTCGAATAAAAAGTGAAATGTTTTAGTCGTTAGTTGAAGCGGTCACACCGCTGCTGAAAAC
This sequence comes from Epinotia ramella, assembly GCA_947578815.1. Classification (NCBI taxonomy): domain Eukaryota; kingdom Metazoa; phylum Arthropoda; class Insecta; order Lepidoptera; family Tortricidae; genus Epinotia; species Epinotia ramella. The sequence continues at coordinate 5,551,966 of OX388221.1, forward strand.
ACGCTGACTCACAATTTTTAACCACCGGTGCAAGGGTGTTACAAGTTTAAATGGTGCATCTGTGTGTATGTCAAATAATTTGATTGAATGTGGCGTTTCTTTGCGGAAGTTTATACGAGAACAAAATTTCTTCGCTATTCAACTAAAAAATCATGCTGATCTATCAGCGATGATGAGATGCAACTATTCGCGTATTTTTGCATGCGGATAATGAGCCCACCCTCCCTACGCACGTGCAAACATGCAAATAATTATATAGTATATTTACAAATATTGCTCGTTTCAAAGTATAAGTGGTCGTTTGTTGTCATTATTTGCATGTTTGCACGTGCGGAGGGAGAGTGGGCGCATTAACCGCATGCAAATATATGCCGCATGTATATATATTTGCAATCACGTTCCCGGGGGCAAGAAATCGATCTAGCTGGGTCTAGTGTCTGGGAACATTCGTTTTCTCAGTATTTTCTCGATTTTCATGCGAGCAGAGCTCAGTCGCCCAGGGACTTTATGATAATAACACGACCAAACGAGATGGTACTAAACAACTCTCAATAAGTGTGACAGAAAGGGGTATATCCTTCGTTGTCCTTGTCATAGTTCCACTTTTTATTTTTCGCCCCAGCCCAGCTAAGTTCAGAGGTGTCGGCAAATAAACCATTACCGCCATTGGTCAGCCATTTTGAGACCTGCTGGTCGATCACGTAACGCATTGTTTGCACACGTTAGGTAAATGTCAATTTTTATATGGAAAAATGTCAGTTGGATTTTCCTAACGCGCGTTTAGAACGTCACGTGATTACCCCTAAGTTCTTAATTTGCTGCATGGTATCTTACCGTCCCTTATGGTGGCACGCGTATAGCACCTCTGTAGAAATCTATACATCCCAATTCATAAAACTTAAAATGCCTCTGCTAAAGAGAACGTGCATCGTCCCTTCCCTTAGAAACGAATTTTAGCGGCATTTTAGTTAAAAGAGGCTAGTAGAGCGTTTGTGAATGCGCCCGTTATTTTGCAAGCATTCAGTGATATAATTTATTTTCAAGACAAAGGTTTTCAGTATCCAGGCCCGACTAGGTGCGTGCGCTCCCAAAATACTAATGCGTTGTACTCCCCAAGGGTTGAAGCAATTCCGAATTGCAATGACTTTATAAGTAATTACGCGTTCGAAGTAAGTTTTACTATATTGGTTGTACGCCGAATTGAATTCCGGCGTAATTGGGGTTGGTGAACTTTTATCGATATGATTGAGGGGTCAAAAAAAACGAATAAAAAAATCTGCCTAAAAACGTCCCACCAGCTGGGCACAGGCCTCCTCGTGGGTTGGGGACTTTGCATACACTTTTGAATTTCTTTGCAGATGGTTTCCTCGCGAAGCTTTCCCTTCACAGAAAATCTAACGGTGAATATCAATTAACATTCCGTACCTGCATAAGTTCCAAAAAACTCTTTGGTGCGAGCCGGGATTCGAACCCACGACTCCGACGCCGTTAGACAGATACATGCCTGAGTCACTAGGCTACCGTAACTAGCCTTAAGGGCCCCCCCACATTACGGCGTCTTGCGAACGTTTTTCATTCGCAAGACGCCGTAATGTGGGGGGGCCCTAAGGGGCTACCCGAGGGTTTCATCGATTTTTGACAAGTTTTGAATCGTGTCTCCTACTTTTGCACTACAGATAGAATTATAAATCAAACGGCTATCGGTTCTTCAATATTTTATCTCCATTTTTATCTACCGGATTTTGAAACAAAAGAATACTTAATTTTGTATGATTTTCTTAAACATTGTCTAAAAAGACACTTATTTCGTATCTCTATTGACGTGAAAGATCTAACATATACGAAATCTACATATTTGGGTTCGTCTGTGACCTATCTAAAAACTGGTACAGGGTTTTCATTTTAAACCAATTAACACAAAATTTATGGCCAGAAAACCAGTTTTTTGGCCTAAAATTGTTCAACTTTGATGCCAAATATCTCGAAAACAATGAACTTTGAAGTAAATATGGGATACTATATTGCTTAAAGCCGTTGCTGTTAACATAATAAGCTACACAAAATATTAGAGAACTAAGGGATTCTGATCGAAGGCCATTGGCGTAGGGAGCCCCTTAAACATGTGCTATTCAAATGTTTGAAAATCGGAAGAGATGGCGAGACTTAAACGGAGAGCAACATGCGCCTGATGCCGGCTGTACACATTGGGCCAACGTTGGCGCGTGAGCAGGATGCAGCTATGCAAACGCATGAGAACGAAATAAAGCCCTCTTTCTCTAACGCATAGCTGCATTCTGCTCCGCGCCAACGTTGGCCCAGTACAGCCGGCTTGAGATTACAAACTGTTGATATCACGACCGCTCTGCAAAGAGTATAACGACTGAGAATAAAATGTATAGTCGAGGAATGAAAAGGTTGGCCACTTTTCGATCTTATTTCAAAGCCATTAAGGTCCAAAAGTGGTCAACCTTTTCATTCCGCGACTGTACCTGTCTACTACTTATACGGAATGGCAACTTGTAAAATGTATTTTTGACCAATAAAGATCTGTATTCTGTATTCTGTATTCGCGACGTACGGGACGCAGCGTGAGACCCGGCGTGTGTGAGACAAGGTGCACTGGTGACCTGGCCCCGTATCATGGTCAGCCTTTTCAGGCGATAAGTGACAAGATACAGCGTCAGTCTTGTGCTATCGAACGGTGTCAGCCAGTGACGGACGCTCTATCTTGTCACTTATCACGTGATAAGGCCGATCATGATACGGGGGCCTGATAAAGATCGCGGGAGTCCGCTGGATGCGGGTGGCGCAGGACCGATCACTTTTGGCATTCTTTGGGGGAGGCCTATGTTCAGCAGTGGACGTATTTTGACTGATCTGATGATAACTGCTTTTACCGCGTCAGCGTATACAATAGGGGTGGACACTAAATAAAATAATCAATAATGTCATATTTTTCCATAAAAGGCTTAAAAATGTAGTCAAATGGAGAAAAAATCAACGCAAAAGGTTAAATAATTACGAAGTTATAAGTGTCCAAAGTTTTAAAAAGGGTGGGTGTTCTGTCCCTTCTTCGCTAAACGCAACTTCATATGAAACGATGACGCTGGAAGAATGTGACTCTTCACAGAAGACAGCAACGTGCCGCGCTGCATCGTGTTCGGTGGGGCCGTCGACGCGGCCCCCCGGCAGCATCCTGTAATGTGACGTCACACACCGTTTGCGTTTTCTCTCTCTAACAAGCAATATTTAAACGGCAACTTCGTAATTCTTTGAGTTATCTGAATGGGATTTTCGTCACTAGGCATATTTTTTTGCCTTCTTTCTTTTGGAGTAACAATCATTTTCGAGTCTACAACCCTATTCGGTGTGATCTTTCAGTGTGTGAAAACGCGTTCACTTATCTCGCTGAGCTATCTATTCTGGCAGCGAAAATGGATTGATTGTCTATAACAGAGCATCCGTAATGGCACCGAGAGCCCGGAGCACTAAACTAAATTGATTGAACGATTGATTGCAATCAAATGCATTTTGATACTGTGAATATCAAGGTTTTTTTATATTACAAAATAATGAATCTAACTCCTGAACCAATGCTGGCCATAACATTGCCATGTACGCAAAGGTTGGCCATAGCAATTCAACGCGGCAATTCGGCTAGTGTTATGGGCACCTTTGCACGGAGTGACGCGGGGCGGGTTATTCGATACTTAGTTACTATTTGACTTTGTTGGTAGGTATTTAATTTTAGTTTATGGTATGGTGTTGTATTCTTCAGAAAATTTTTGTAGTCCTGTGTGTGTGTGTGTGTGTTGTGTTTGTTTTTGTGTCCTGAATGAATATTAATTGAATATAGAATTTTTATGGTGAATTTATACCTATAGCTAGTAGTTTTTTTTAAATTTGACATGTTTATTTTAAGACGATGTATGATATTTTTATGATATTATTATATGATATTTCCAACATTTAATGGATAAATTTATCTTAAATATACAATTTGACCAATCAGAATAATTAAAAATAGTTTTCCAACTGACCTAACCTAACCTAATGGGCTCAACATCATTTTAAAATAAGTATTGCTCTTTTTTTATACAACGATGATGGCAAACAAGCGTACGGCCCGCCTGATGGTAAGCGGACACCGTAGCCTATAGACGCATGCAAATCCAAAGGAGTAACATGAGCGTTGCCGACCCTTGATATGTTTGAGGATTCGCCGTGTTGACAGCTGAATGAACAAATTCCCTCGCTCTCAACACAACGCATCCTCGGGAGCTCTGGCGACCTTGCTCACCTCTAGGAACACAACACTACTAAAGAGCAAGTAGTCTAGTAGCCCCTTATTTGGTGTCCTGCGATCTACGTCTAGTCCAAGTCCTCAGTCAACGTTTAAGTCAGCGTTTATTAAGTTTTTTCGAACCAATGATCGAAGAATTTAAACATTTGGAAGGATTCACGTCACTTATTTTATACAAAGACTAGCTGCCCGCGCGGCATTGCCCGCATATTGCAAATAACTCAGGCAAACCCACGCAAAAATCTATGCCTATGTCCATCTTGAAAGTCCATTCTATACACAGGTGAAAGAATTTTTGAAATCGATCAAGTAGTTCCAGAGATACCCCTACAAATTTACAACGCTACAATCTCATAGACTCCTCTGTACAATATTAGAACAGAAAACCACAGGTAAACAAGCGTTAGTCCGAACGTGTATCCTAGCCTTATTGAACAGTTTTCTGAGGAATTCCCCGACTTGTGGGTGACAAAGCGAGCATCTGTTTGATGTTTCATTACATTCCAGATGTGGTAGCTAACACAATGTGTGTGTACAAAAACATGTTTGACTTAAGCAGCGGGTTCATTGGGTAACAATATTCTAAACATAAACATTTGTTTATGTTTAGAATATTGTTACCCAATGAACCCGCTGTTAATTTGAACAGATACAAACTTAGTGGAGTAGGTATGTGACTTTGAATGTAACGCGTAAACTCTGTTTATTTTTATTTAGAAAGAAAGAAAATAAGTTTATTTCGCGAATATACAGAATACACAATAATACATTACAATACGAGGGTTGCCTTTTAAGTTGTGTCGTTTGGAAAAACTAAAGACAATTTAAGTGTTAAATGGTATTTATTGTTTTTCAAAGTAATCACCGTGATATGTAATACACTTTTTCATTCGATCGAACCAGTTTTCGAAACACTTATTCCAGTCCGAAGTCGGGGTCTCCAAAATGGCCGTTTTGTATGCCTCAACCGCTTCTTCAGGCGTCTGGTACCGTTGACCACGAAGTCGTTGCTTGATTTTTGGAAAAGTAAAAAAATCGTTAGGGCTTAAGTCTGGACTGTACGGCGGGTGTTCCAGAATTTCGACGTTTTGCTCTTTTAAAAACGCAATAGTTTGCCGGGCGGTGTGCGAGCTCGCATTATCGTGGTGCAGTCTTATACGACGTCTTGGGTTATTTTTTCGAAACTCGCCGATGACTTCTGGTAAACAGACAGTGGTATACCAGTCAGCATTAACCGTTTTACGATCCTCGAGCACGATGGTGGCAACGTGGCCACTTTTCGCCACAAACGTGGCGACCATTTTTTTCGAAGTGCTCCGTGAGCGTATTACTTTGGTCGGTTTTGGCTCATCTTGGAACACCCAAACAGTCGACTGCTGTTTAGAATCGGGATCGTAGGCATATATCCAAGATTCGTCACCACTGATAATGTCGTAAACATGTTTCGAGTTTCCTCGGTTGAATTGCCGCAGAGTTTTGCGACACCATCGAACGCGAGCCGTTTTTTGGTCTTCACTGAGTAAATGTGGTATCCAGCGTGAGATCAACTTTTTTACGCCTAAGTGATCATGCAAAATACTGTGAACACTGGTCCCTGAAATGCTTAAGGAAGCTTCTATCTCACGGTATGTCGCATGGCGATCTTCGATGATCAGTTGCCGTACAGCATCAATGTTCTCCTGGGTTACGGCTGTTTTTGGTCGACCTTCACGATGTCTATCACCAAGACTAGAGCAACCACGTTGAAATTCTAAATACCAGCGTTCCACAGTCCGAAGGCATGGTGCTTTATCATTGAAAACCGTAGTCAACTCTTCGAAGCACTGAAGTCGCGTTAAGCCCCTTTTGAAGTTGTAAAAAATTATCACACGTAAATTTTCCTTCGAAATTTCCATTTTCACAACTGACTTGTCAACTTTGAACGAACGCTGTACTAAAACGGTTGGGCCGATTTCGAGTCATTCTTTTGTTTTCGAATTCTAAATTCAAATATTTTAACGTGACACTAGTTCTTTTTTATGCAATCACGGGAGGTTTGCAAACGACAGAACTTAAAAGGCAGCCCTCGTACTAAACATACTATACATTTTGACATTTCGTGAAATGCGAAGATCTCAGCCCACGCCTCCCACGCAGCATTTACAATTTTACAGCGTTCGCAATAATGTTGAACATTTCCGTAGCGATGTTTGCAGTATGCTTGTTCGACAAATCTAAAAACGACGAATGCTCGATGATCCGTTACATGTAAATGCTTAAGTCCAATGATGAAATATAAAACAGAGGTAAACACGTTATCTATACGAAATTCCGTGTATAAAAATGCCCAATCTGAGAGCATACGTTTCCATCGACGACGCGAAAATGAGCCAAGCTGGTGCAATTGACTCAGTTTTTGTGTGCCACTTTTGGAGCTCCTCTAACCTATCTACCCCTTTTTAGGGTTCCGTACCTCAAAAGGAAAAAAACGGAACCCTTATAGGATCACTCGTGTGTCTGTCCGTCTGTCACAGCCGATTTGCTCCGAAACTACTGGACCGATTTAGTTGAAATTTGGTAAACATATGTAAATTGGTGACCCAAAGATGGACGCGTAAAGTAAATTAATAAATTCTGAACAGATTTGAAGTAATTGAGAAAAAACGACGAAAATTGACCATTCCCCCCCCTTATCTCCGAAACTACTAGGCTTAAAATTCTGAAAAAAATATGGAAAATAGTTCCTTGCCTAAAGATTACAGGAAAACCTAGAAGAAGTTTGAGTATTCAAAGTAACGGGAAAATTCTCAATATTATTGTGTATTTTGTATGGAGCGCCTGATGATTGAGCATAGCAATTTTTACGTCCGATTAAAAAAACACTTATTAAATTTAGACTTTATACGGAACCCTCACCACGCGAGTTAAACTCGCACTTGTCCGGTTTTTAATTCACACACACACACACTTTAATTTATAAGTTTATCCAAAGCTTCATAAAAAATAAAAATAAAAGTAAATTCTATTCTAATATTACCTAATTTAAACTAAACTAAAAACTATAGGTTTTTATTATGTACTATATTTGGAAGAGCGAGATCTCCTGATACAGGTATCTCTATAAGTACCTACTAGGAGACCTCAACCTTACTGTAAACTGAACCCTATTTGTTAAATGAAATAAAATATTTGTATTTGTACATCCTTACTAATATTATAAATGCGAAAGTGTGTGTGTTTGTATGTTTGTCCTTCTTTCACGTCGCAACGGAGCGTCGTATTGATGTGATTGTTTGTATGGGGATAGTTTAGAAGCTGGAGAGTGACATAGGCTACCTTTTCCAGCGGGAAAACATCTAATTCTCACGGGAAAATTCAATATGGTACATTTTCCTTTAACCACGCGGGCGAAGCCGCGAGCATCAGCTAGTTTCAATATAAACTTATTTGAAAACTATGAAACATAATATAACTGCGATGTGTTAGCAATGTACACAAAACTTACAGACTAACATTACATATCATCATAAACTTATTTGAAAACTACAAAAACACATTATTACGGCAATGTGTTAGGCAATTTAGTGGTGTCAAGGTAGCCGACCGAAGCCGGAATTTATCAGGCCCATTTCGTAATAGGGGACGTCAAAACGGATACAGCATGCCCTAAATCAGTAACCAATGCTCAATGATTTATTACTTACTTTGCAGGCATATCTGTGAACTGCTCAGACGTATACCAGTACAACATCGATTGCCAATGGGTGGATGTTACCGACGTTGAGATAGGAGACTACACGTTTAAGGTAAGTACCTGGGGTGCGATTCGACAGACAAAATGTAACACGTCCTTCGGATGTCAAAAGGATATCACTAGTTTCTTGTGTGAAATTTGTTTTACCTGGGGTGCGATTCGACAGACAAAATGTAACACGTCCTTCCGATGTCAAAAGGATATCACTAGTTTCTTGTTTTTACTAACACTTTGATCCAAGTTGTCCTTTGTCCTTAATAAAATTATTATTATTATTCTAAAATGGGATGTCACTAGTAAGTCGCCTATTATATACGAGTCACTAAAAAAACTGCACACATTTGAAAAAGTAGCGATATCCTAGGGATGTCCTCTTCTGTCATTAGGATAAGTCTAATGCTATTCGTTGAACGATGTACAGGGTGAAATTTAATACGAGTATGTGATCAAAATTAAAGACATTTCTCTTTCATTCATTTAGGTCACTCGATTGAAGATGTTTCCTATGGAAAAGAGTTTTTTTTACACGGACAATGAAGGTCTAGTAGTAAGTTTCAGTCAGACATTTAAGTCATTTTATTTTTATTGCAATTGACAACCTGAAATTCACCCTGTATACGCCAAGCTAAAGTGACTTGAAAAATGTTTGTAAGTGACAAAGTTTCTTATTGACAGCTAACAGGTCTTGAACTTTTAAACGTCGCACCGCACGCTCTTCGATGTAACAGAGAGCGAAGTAAAAACTTAATAAAATGTGAAATATTCAGCATTTCAAATGGTCTTATATGCAAAAATGATCATTAAATCCTATTTTAGCTGAAGTTCCGTTATTTGTGTGTCTATCTGTGACATATTATAAGTGTCATCCGTTTTAAGTGTCGCTGTTTGGCCTTCTGGTGGACTGGTAGAGAATGTCATTTGGCAGTAAGTCCGCCATTTTTAGGTACATTATTTTGGTTTAGTGCAATAAAGTTTTTAACCCTTTAACAGGCAAAGTTAACATTTATTCATAATTCAAGTATCTTGCTATTGTGTAGACCTAAAAATTCTGCCCATAAAATAATACAAAAAGATAACCTTAACAGGTGGTCATTTCGGCTATGAAATTTAGATTGTGCCCTATAAAGTGTTAAATAAATCAATAATAAATAAATATTAGGTTTGCTACGATTTATGAATGACCCCGTACCTAAATGCTTTGAGGGGTTCCTGAATTATCCACACCTGATTGCTCGACTAAACAAAAATGTATTAAATAGTGTATAAAATAACGCTACGTTTACTACGCAAAAAAATACAAACAATAACAATATGCAACTTCATACACAAAATAAAACTACCAACCAGAGATATTACTCTAGAAAATCACGCTAGGATGATCACTCTAGCGCGATTCAGGAATCTAAATGCCTACTACGACAGCGCCATCTAGCGTCTTAATCAACCAACATTAAAGACGCCATGACTTGTGTACCATTCTCACCAACCGGGCCGGGCCGGAGCACATTTCATATTTGAATGGATTTCCGGCCGGTCGGCTCCTCGCGGACGTGGACGGCTGCGCTCGGCTGTCGTCGCATCTGACCGGCTCCGTCTGGCTTCTGCCTACTGCACTCTATTAAAACGCGGTCCACTCGCGCATCCGTTGCTATGCGGCGCTTGCGCTCAAAATCGTGGACAAGCTCTAATACATACGCTTATAAGAGTAAATACGCGACTCAACACAGATTTTTCTACGTAATTTATTCTCCAGGTGGCGGTGAACCCTCACGCTCGCATAGCAGAGCAGCATTTCCACAACAACGCCGCTTCTTGCATCCTCCGCTTGGCAGAGACCTACGCGAGCGTGTATGGGTGCAAACTGGAACGACCTTAGCTTAAAATGCTGACATCTTTAACCTAGAAGAATCTGCACCCTCAACACAAGAAACATTGGAAATGTTTGAATCAAATGTAACAAAATTGAAAGAAGAGTTGAATTTGATTTGTGGTTAAATCGAACGATAGAAAACAAATGCGACTTTGTTCCAATTTAGAATAGTAAAAATTCACTTGAAGAAGAGGAGACTTGTGGATATGAAAATATCTTAATCATAATCAGCAATGATGTTCTATAAAACAGAGATACGTTGTCTGTTCGAAATTCTGTGTTTAAATATGGCTAACAAATTTGACAGCTGAGACACTATTATTAGTTTCCATTGACGTCGCGAAACTGAGGCAAGTTTGCGTATTTGACTCAGTTTTAGTGTGTCACTTTTGGAGTACTTAGAACCTATCTATATCTCTTTTTTATATTACATCATTGTGAATCAGTAAGGTTCCTGTACGTAAACGCCCCGATATGACGCTATTACAAAGGCCATATCTGCTGTTGTTAGGGTCCTACTGGGACTTAATTGAAATGGACTGTATAAATTCAATAGGCTGGTTTATTCCGCCTTAATTACAATGTGGGATACCCGGCCAAACAAAAGTAAATTTAAATGCGAGAGTCGTCCGTTGCCGGTGGGGTTCGTGAAGCCGAGTGTCGCTCGCGTGTCGCCGCGCTCTCCGCGACGGTGACGTCGTGCTGTGTCCGCCGCCCGCGCGTCTCCTCCCGTGCGCATGTCGATCCAGTTCTCAACATGCTCCCCGGGTTGAAGTATGGAAGAAGACTTCAAAAATCTGGAAGGGGACAGATGTTATTAAAGGCCCTCCTAATGGTACCTCTCTTGGTCTTCAGTTCAGCAACTCTAGTGACGCCGTCGTTGCCTGGGTACAGCTGAATGACGCGCCCTAGAGACCATAAAAGTGGTGGAAGAGCCCGTTCCTTTATTAAAACTAGCGAACCAAGTTTCAGCTCCTTATTCGAGGTTTGCCATTTAACCTTTTGCTGCAGCAGGCCGACGTATTCAACCGAAAATCGGTTCCAGAAGTGCTGTTTTATAAGCTGGATCCGCTTGAATCTGTCAAGGCGGTTGATGTTCACATCAGACACTGGTGGCTGAGGAATTGACATAAGTGAGCGTCCAAGCAGAAAATGAGAAGGAGTGAGAGCTGTGAAATCGGACGGATCAGTGGAAAATGGGATGAGGGGACGAGAATTCAAAACAGCCTCAATCTCAGTGAGGCAGGTCGCCATTTCCTCATATGTTAAATGAGTGGTTTGCAGCAGTCGCTTGAGATGGTGCTTTGTCGAGCGTACGGCCGCTTCAGCTAGGCCGTTGAAGTGGGGAGTATAAGCCGGTATGAATTTAAATTCGATGCCTTCCTGCGCTACTTGACCCTCGAGGTCTGACTGCGACAAAAACTGAGCTAACTCATTAGACGCACCAACGAAATTAGTTCCGTTGTCGGATGTGATGGTTAAGGGTGTGCCACGACGAGACACAAAGCGTTTTAAGGCGGCTATATACGCTTCGCTGGATAGAGCCGTGACGAGCTCGATGTGGCATGACTTTGTCGAACTGCAGATAAAAATTGCCAAAAAAGATTTAATGAGTCGGCAACCTCTACCTTTACGATCTGCTATCAACACTGGACCTGCGTAGTCAACAGAACAATGCAAAAAAGGGAAATCTAAATCCGTTCGTGATGCAGGTAGCTGCCCCATTATGGGTTGAACTGCCTGTGCCTCAGACTTAAATCTAAAACAACGTACACATTTGTTTACTGTGTTTTTTGCAAGATTTGTGCCACCTAAGGGCCAATAGGATTGCTTAATAGTACCTAGCAGCAGACGTGGTGGGGCATGTAAACATTTGATGTGGAAGTGTCTGAATATGATTTTGGTTAGATGGTGCTTACTACATAAAATGATGGGGTGCTTTGTGTCATAACTGTATGGGGAGTTATCAAGCCTGCCACCAACTCGCATGATATGATTGCTATCTAAAAATGGGGTTACTGAAATTAATCGATTTTTTTTAGGTAGTGCCTTGCCGGCTTTTAAAATAGCATATTCAGCAGGAAACATTTCCAACTGACCTTTACGCGTTATTAAATTCAATGAATCTTGTAGTTCTTGAACCGAAAGATGACCAGTCAACTTGTTGGTCCGATTCTTGCAATTATGTATAAATCTTTGTAAATATGCTATTATATTTTGTAAATTAGTTAGTTTAGATTTGTTATTAATGACGTTAGCTACGTGATCCATGTGGGAATCATTATCAAGCGCGAAAGAACAAGTAGTCAACTCAGGTAGATCGTGTTTCACGTTCAAGTTGGGCATTGTTGGCCATTCAGATTCATTTTCTGATAAAAATGTAGGCCCTGACCACCACAACGATGAACTGCTGATCTGGTCAGCCTTCAGCCCACGAGAAACAAGATCCGCCGGATTGTCTTTCGACGGTACGTAGCTCCACGTGTGACTCCCCGTGCTCTCTTGAATCTCATGTACCCTGTTGCGAACAAAATTTTTAAGATGGGTTGGTGCTGTGCTAAGCCACCCGAGCACGATTGTTGAATCACACCAGAATCTACATTTGCTGACTTGTAAAGTTAAAGAGCTTTGTACTTTATTACACAGTCTTGCAGCCATCAATGCTCCACAGAGCTCAAGACGAGGAGTCGTTGTTGGCTTAATTGGGACTATTCTACTTTTCGAAGTCAAAAGGTGAACCTGGATTGACCCCGTCCTGTCAACGGAGCGAATATATAAGCAGGTTCCATATGCTCGTTCTGATGCGTCTGAAAAAACGTGAATTTCATGTGTCACAGAGTCATCAGCTAGAACCCAGCGAGGTACCTTTAATTGGTTAAGAAGAGGCAAGGTGTTGACAAACGAGAACCACATTTGCTTGATTTCCTGCGAAACCTCTTGGTCCCAGGAACATTTCTCAATCCACAGTCTCTGCATCACTATTTTTGCTTCGACAATGCATGGATTGACAAGGCCTAGTGGGTCAAATATTTGACTGATGACTGATAATATTTGACGCTTTGTAACTTTATCACGAAGTTGAATATTTATCGAATACGACAACATGTCTGAGTCACAAATCCAATGAAGACCTAAAGTTTTCGCTGAAATATTGTTGTTCGTACTCGAACCAAATACTTTGTGGCCAAATAAGGGGCGGAAGCCGTGCCAAAGCTCAGGGTATTAAGAGTGTAGGTTTTTAACGGCTGCGAAGAGTATTATCTAAATAAAATTTGTTGAAGTGATCGCTGAGAAGGGTTCAGCTCGATTGCCCTGTACATTTTCTCAACATCTCCGGTCACGATGTACCTATGCTGCCGGAAACGTAGTAAGATGGAGTACAAGTCTTCCTGAACAGTTGGCCCGACCATTAGAATGTCGTTTAGAGACACACCTGTACTGGAAACCGCAGAAGCATCGAACACCGCTCTAAGCTTCGTTGTAAGGCTGGACTCGCGAAGGACGCCGTGATGGGGTAGGAAAAAGCTGGCCTGCGATTGACAGCCAGGCGAAGGTTCCCTATTTTCGGTCATATGCCCTAAATGCTCATATTCGCGCATGAATTGCATATACCTGTCCTTGAAAACAGGTTCCCGCTCGAACTTGCGCTCTAACGACAGAAAACGGTACTTGGCCCGTTGGAACGTGTCGCCTAAAACTGCAGGATCTTCCTTAAGCGGCATCGTGACGACGAATCGTCCGTCTTCGTTGCGAGTGGTATTGAGGGCAAAACTTTCCTCACAAGCACGTTCCTCTGGGGACAAAGAGTGCTTGACTTCGACAGTATCAAACTCCCAAAAACGAGCTAAGTCTGGATTGGTCTCCTCGATCACGAAATGACAAACGGGAGCAGAAGACGGTGACTTAAGGCGGGCAACATACCCTGATACCAGCCAACCCAGCTTAGTTTCGCACAACTTCGGTTGATTTTTACCTAAGTCGATTGAGTTATTGCATAAGACGGACCAAAATACGTCGGCCCCGACCAAAATGTCTATTGCTGACGGTACATTGAAGGTAGGGTCAGCTAGACTTATTCCCATTGGAAGAGGAATGTGGCCTATGTCAATATACGATGACGGTAATGACTTCGTTATATGAGGCAAGATAAGACAGTCAACAGTGAAGCTATAATCATTGTAATACGACATTATTTTAAGACTGCAAGACTGTGTAATATTCGAAGTATTATTATTGATACCTGTCACCGTGGAGCTCGCACTACGCCGCGACAAACCCAGCTTACCGCAGAGCGATTCGGTAACGAAGTTTGCCGAACTGCCATTATCAAGTAGCAGCCGAGCAGAGCGCACGTCGCCCGCGCAGTCGAGCACCTTCACGATCGCTGTGGAAAGCAAAACATACGGCGGAGTAGTATGCTGCGGTATATCGCTAGAGTTAGCGTAATGACTAACTGAAGGCATCGGGGACTCATTTAAATGCTGCTGTGTGTCGCTAGAATTAGCGTAGTGACTTACTAAAGGCATCGGGGGCTCAGGTACCACTAAAGACTCATGTAAATGTAGAAGCGTGCTGTGCCTTTTTTTGCAATATTTACATGACACTAGTCTGCAATTATTTTCTAGGTGCCCCGGACGTAAACAATTAAGACAGACCTTTGATTCCTTGGCCTTTTGAATACGATTTTCGATAGGGAGGGCTCTGAATGTTTCACAGTTGAAGAGAAAATGATTTTGGTTGCACATTGGGCACGTTAATGGTTTTCTTGTAAATGTGTTTAATGGTTTGCTGAAATTTTATTTGGAGTGAAATTATTGTTACTAGTAGCTATAAGCAGGTTAGTACTAGATTTATAAGATTCAGTTTTATAATTTTTACCTTTACTTTCTTGCAAAGTCTCCAACAAGTCTGCTCTGTTGCAAAGAAAGGTAATGAAAATGTCTAATGAAGGAGGATTAGTTAGACTATTTCTGTGCTCTTCCCATACCCTATGCGTGACACTATCGAGTTTTTCTGACATCATATGTATGATTAAAGTGTCCCAATGTTGCGTTTGTTCGCCTAAAGTGGAAAGTGCGCGAAGATTTTTGTTTGTAATGTCTATAAGGCGACGAATAGACGAACAAGACTCGTTACGCATATGCTCAACGTTAAAAAGTTCTCTGACGTGATTATTAACGAGCAATCTCTTGTTATCGTACCTACTGCTCAATAACTTCCAAGCGGAGTGATAGTTCTCGCCTTTAAAATCCAAATTATCAATCACGAGCAATGCACTACCTTTTAAAGATGCGCGAAGATAATGCAACTTATTAATGTTATCCATATCATCTCTGGAATGTATTAATGAGACAAAAGTATCCCTGAACTCGAGCCAGTGTTGATAGTGACCTTGAAACACGGGTAAATCTATTTTTGGCAATCTAACACAGTTAAGTCTATGACCACCTGCCTGTGCATCCTCGAAGCTCGTCACGGATCCATCCCGCTCAGCGTCCACAGGCTTGGACATCGGGCGCGCGCCGAGCAGACTGCGCGCCCTCGCTACCAGCTCGTGGTACTTTGCCTCGAATTCTTCCCGCTCCGAGTCCAAGGTTTCCGAAAACATGTCGATGTCATCCTGTAATTTGTCGTAATCCGCGTATAAGGCATCGAACTTACCAAAACGGCTTTCTAAGTCTAATAGTTGCACGGTGCTAGGGTTTATTAATGTACTAAATTCCTCTAGGTATTTATCAAAGATGGTCATTTTACCCTTCATACAACTACGCTTCCTAATAAGCTGTTTAACAGTTTCTTCCGTAGTCATATTAACAGCTGTATTAGCGATAAGCTGAGGTTAATGACTCAAATGAAATAACTACTTTATATTTTAATGATGTAGCAAAATGCACCGCAGATTAACCTTGAAATATGCACTAAGCAACAGATGGGCTAGCGGCCGCTATGCGCTGATAAGAAGCGAGCGAACTGCGTAAAGTAAAAAATCCCGTTATTCGAAACAGATTTGATGCATTAACTTAGCGAAACTAAGCCTTGTAAGCGTTATAAATAAGGATGCTAGGGTTTTTAGTTCGCTATAAACGTGTGCAATAGATTTGCGAAATTAAATAAGTATATGAAATGGCAAAGCACTCACTAATATTAAGCTGTTTTGAATTTTAACTTTGTATTAACAAGGAAAGGCTAAGGCTAATAAAATGGAACGAACTCACGAATGATCAAACCGTCCAAAAGTGAATCGTGATCGATGATGTTGGCTTTCCTTTGTCTTGAAGATGACTCGAACTTTCGAGGGGTCCAAAGTCCAGTGCAGTGACGACCTCTAAATGACTTCTGCTCTCTGGCGTGTGCGGTTGCTAGGCGAAGAAATAGGTGCTCAATGAACCGACGATAATGAAGAGGCTTCACCAAGTATCTTCTGAAGCTGAAGACCGCAACTGAAGGGCCACGAGATCCAAGTGGCAGGGCGTGGCGCGGAACGTTATTCCCGCTAATTAAGACGGTGAGATCCTAAAGGACCAATGTTAGGGTCCTACTGGGACTTAATTGAAATGGACTGTATAAATTCAATAGGCTGGTTTATTCCGCCTTAATTACAATGTGGGATACCCGGCCAAACAAAGGTAAATTTAAATGCGAGAGTCGTCCGTTGCCGGTGGGGTTCGTGAAGCCGAGTGTCGCTCGCGTGTCGCCGCGCTCTCCGCGACGGTGACGTCGTGCTGTGTCCGCCGCCCGCGCGTCTCCTCCCGTGCGCATGTCGATCCAGTTCTCAACAGCTGTCGTCCACGTTAATCCCCTAGGCTGATCCCCCAGGGGAAAAAAACGGTTAGGTTATTAGGTGAACTGCGACCCTACAGCGCGCGAGCCGAGCGAGCGAAGCGAGCGTGACGCGGTAGCGTCCGGCGAAGCACCATAACCGAACATTATATGTTTTTCCTAGTTGAATATAAAATAATTGCCGCTAAATCCCCTGGATGATCGGGGTCAGGTGATTAACGCGGATAATCATGATGAGCTTGGCCGTTGTCGGTGGAGGAGACGCCAGTTTCTCGCTAGCCGACGACGTCCTCGCCTCAATCTGGTCGTGACTAGCCACGACCAGATTGAGTAAGTTAGTTACTTACTTATTAACTATATACAGCTGCATATGTCTGATGGCCCTGTCACTATTCACCCCTCCCCCACCTTTGACCCTCCCGGTTGCTTCTAGCCGCCAAAAGACCTATAAAAAGCTCTTCAATGAAATTTATATTATTTTAAATTGGAACAGAGTTGCATTTGTTTTGTATCGGTCGATTTTAAAACAAAACAAACTTCATGGTATTTTTTTCTTGTATTGCCGGTCGTCTGGAGCAGGGGTCGGCAACTGGCGGCCTGGGAGACCCTTGCTCGCGGCCCGCGAGCCTCCCTGGCTGTTTTGTATGTAAAGATCGTTGAATTAAGAATTTTGGAATTGATGAAAAAGTGCGGCCCGTGTCATTTTTTTTAGCTCCTATGTGGCCCTTGGTTGCTAAAAGGTTGCTTGCCGACCACTAGGCTAAAGGATAGTGTGTTTATGATGAAAATAAAACAAACTTAATTTCAAAACCGCATTTATTTACAGAAACCTTAACATTACTATCACAATGTCAACAATTTATAATTGAGCCACGCTATCCAGCATTCTAAACCCATGTGGAAACCGATAAAGTCCTATTTACATTGCTACCTTCATCCTTTTATTTATGGAAATATTATACTGCAATATACCTATATATTTAATTGAACTGGTATTTGGGTATTGCTATTGAAACTTGAACCCCAACATTTGTTAAAAATTTTGGAGATTTTATGTTGTTTAATACTCTTTATCAAGAGCTCTTTTGAACCTGATAGTAAAAAAAAAATATAAACGAAAATGGCACTGAGTGTCAGTTTTAAAACAATTACATTTAATTTGTACAAATAACACATTTTTTGTTGTTTTACTTTATTGTACATAAAACAGGTACCTTACCTTACACAACTTAGCTAAGTACCATTTACTATAAAATAAAAATTGTACACTAACCATTAATTTTAAGCAATGCCAGTTAAGTGCATTCGGCAAACATTATTAGGATTTCTTAGTAGGTATGCACATTCTGACGTTATTGACAAAAAACATTTTTTACTTGATCCAGTCAGAAAAGTAAACCGAAAGTACTTGAAATATTATTATGAAACATGTTGTCATGATAATAAGTTACCCATTCAGTCTATCTAAATTATTAAATTGCGGAGTCATATTTATTATTAAAGCTGTAATGCTTTTAAAATTAACAAAATAACTACTTATTCTAAGACAATCTTAAAGCTATCTACATTGTGGCATAATGAAAAACATACATAAATAAGTGATCTAATGGAACAATTTTGGTAGGGGATACAAAGAGGTTTTTTTATAATTCAGAAAACCATTAGACGACTTAATAAATATACTTAGTAAAATAAATAGCGGATGAAAGGTAAGATATGAAAAAAATAGCAAGCCGCTCGCTTTATCCCGGATTTTAAATTTTATCAAGGGGTGAACGAAGTTGGCAACCGTGGTTGCCACAAGCAAGTAAGTAGAAATCCAACAATTTAATTTATTAAATTGATGGATTCATCATCAATAAATAAATATTTAAAAAAAATACGACGCATTTCGATAAGATCTTATTACTATTACATAGAAAGCACCCGATACACAATACCTGGCCTAATTAATTAATAATATAATTATAGGGCATTGACTAACCAAAAATAATATCTCTACCTAAGTATCATTCATCCGAAAATATTTTTGAGGAAACTATTTTTTACAAATTAATAACTAAACTGCTTCTTCTAGATATTTTTACTTGTAGGATAAAATGTTTCACCCCAAAATATATTTTTCAGGGCAATCATTTTCGGACGAACAATGCGTAGAAGAAATTTATGTTCTGACCGCTCCCGTAATAAATAAACCTAACCCTTCTTAAACTTGATCAGAAGAATACTGGCTATCAAATATATGGCTATCCATACAGTTGTGGAGACGAAGCCGAAGTATACAGTAGGCATGTTGACTGACCAACCACGTTGGAGCATTGATCTGAGGGATTCCGTCGACTTGGTAAGAGGAAGAAAGTAGCTGATCCATTTGAGCGATTCGTGAAGAGCTGTGAACATAATATACATGTTATTTATGATTTGACAGAAGTCATGTCATGGTTTTCATCATTCGCTTTATTCATAATAGAATATTTATTCGCAAAAATGTAGAGGAGTAATTGGGGTATAATAGTGCTTAAAGAAGCAGGAAAATTTTACTTCATAGAATACATGCTATTATCTAAAACATTGTTTTATCTTACAAGAATGATTCATAGTCTTAGAGTATAGCTTTCTACAGTCGAGCTATACGGTTGCCACTAAGGACGGAAAGGTTCCTATGCAGCTATATTAAGAACTGGTCTTAAAATGGCTGACGGTTTACCATAAACAACCTACTTAATATGGGCGGGCAATGTTTTAAATAAAAATTAAAAATAAATTTAATTTAGACCAGCGCAATCCATATTATGTTAGTGACAAAATTACAGAGACAATAGATCCTTAACGCTATGTTAGTAACAATAGTAATACTGAAAACAAGAACAAAACAAAAACTACACAACAGTTAGATTCATTACAGTTATCGTGGGAGCAAATAGCCATTGTTTTTGGCCTTAGCTACTTGGTCCCACCGATAACCACTTCGACCCACTTTGGAGCGGGCAGTCGAGGCGCTCGGCTAACATCCTCAGCATGTATGATTTATTTGCCGCAACCTCATACTAAATCAGTTGCGGCAAATAAAAAGTGGAACAATGACAAGGACAATAAATCATATATGCATTTCTGTTACACAGCTAGAGACAAATGCATGTCGCATGATCGAAACCACCAACAGAAACACAACGTAACATGCCTACAGAGGAAGTCGTTGTAGCTACCGGTCCTCTGTCAGGAGGTACTTCCCCAGTTGGGATGGTCCAAATTATAAACTGACTAAATACATTGATAGTTAACGAAGGATATTTTCAGGAAAAAGTCTATAGACACAAGCGCTGTAAAGCAAAACCAATCAGACATAGGTGCGCGCTGACAATACACCATACTGGCAATTGGTTAATAGTAACCAATTGCCAGCATGGTGGTCAGTCAATAGAACAGATTGGTTGGTTTTGCGCGGAAGCTCTTTATAGAATTGCCCTCTATTTACATTCAGTTTGCCTATTCCATTAAATAGAAAACTGTGGATTTTAACTATTGCAAGTTTTGTACAGATTTCAGATGGTTTTTTTTTGTTTTTTAGGGTTCCGGAGCCAAATGGCAAAAAAGGAACCCTTATAGTTTCACCATGTCCGTCTGTCCGTCTGCCTGTCTGCGGCTTAGCTAAGTGACCTAAACTGCACCTGCACCTGTAATTCGGCATTGGTATATATACAGTCGCCATCAGATATTTCGGAGCGGCCGAGGTGCTCACAAATATCGGAACACGCCTCTATTGTCGAGGCATTAGAGACGTGTTCCGATGATTGTGAGCACTATAACCGCTCCGATTTATCCAGCGGACTCCCGCTAAATAAAGTATTTTTTTTAAATTGATGCCAATCGAATGAATAGAAAAGCATCAACGGATACGATTACAATGAACGCACATTACAAAGATCCTCAGAAAACTATTTCATTATCGCAATTTGAGTCGTGAGAGATGTAATTAAAGACGATATTCCTTTAGAGCTTGATTAGAACTATTTTATTTTCATTGCCTCGAGAGCATTGAGTGTAGCAATCAATAGTTCACAAATGGATGCACTTAGCTGCTCTAGAAATTCTTGGAGGAGAAACATTCAATTCACCGACGTAAGTAGGTACTTATTTAAAATCAATTGAGGTCTATCAGACGGCTAGTGTTTAGAAACTCACAAAACTGTATAGATAGAGGTAATTACAAAGCGGTTTATTTATTAAAGACTAATAATGAAATGGCCAAAAATTATCGGCAACGACGTTTCATTGGGAAGTTGCCTTGATGTTAAAATACAAGGTGTCAATATCGATATATTTTTTTAGTTTGTCTTTGTGTTTTGTGACGACAACAATGTTGCCAATATTGACGAATTTTTTTTTTTTTAAATTCAATAGTCAATCAAAGATAAATTTCTAATCTGGCAACACTGCGGCTCTACGCCAATAACTACTTCCCATTTGCCTAGTTTTGTCTGTTAAGACCTATAAAATGTAAACTTGTAGGTTTTTAGAACGGATCAAAAGGCGTTTAGACGAGCGAAATCGGCGCACTGCATGCATCCCAACTAACCACAGTGCGTTGCGCGTCTCAACCGCGCAATAGGGGCGTAGACACTAAATAAAATAATCAATACTTAATGTCATATTTTCTCGAAAAAGGATAAAAAATGCAGTCAAATGGAGAAAAATCATCGCAAAATGTTAAATAATTATAAGTGTCGAAAGTTTTAAGAAGGGATAATTATGTTCTGTCCCTTCTTCGCAAAACGCAACTTCATATTGAAACGATGACGCTGGAAGAATGTGACGTCACAGAAGGCGGCATCGTGCCGCGCCGCATCGCGGGCCGCCCGGCAGCATCCTACAATGTGACGTCACACACCGTTTGCGTTTTCTCTCTCTAACAAGCAATATTAAAACGGTTGTAGCTTCGTAATTCTTTGAGATATCCGAATGGGATTTTCGTCACTAGGCATATTTTTTTGCCTTCTTTATTTTGGAGTAATAATAATTGCCGAGTCTACACCCGTATTAACAGATAAATCACTTGCCGCGACGCAATTCGCGCAATGCTTGCGCTGCCGGGCCGTAAGACCTTCCTTAGCAGTAAGGTAGATGTAATAGTACATTACGTGAATTCGTGAATGCTCCAGATCGCAGATGCGCCGAACCGAAGGTCAAAAAAAAAGAAGGCCGAAATATGCGATCGGGGGCTTTACGATTTACCGCCCGTGCTGCGTACACAATTTTACGTCTTCTCCTGGGTGTAAAGTGAGATTTGCCGCTGCGCCCGTGGGCGGTAAATCCCATTTATCGCCCAGATTGACGTAAATGTCACTTTTTGTATCGGAACATCACAGTTGAGTTGTCCTAACGTGCATTCAAAAAGTTGCGTGATCACCCCTCTGGTGGCTCGTAAATTGAGCGCCATATTTAAAGTTTACATTGAAGTCTACAGTACTCTACATACGTCCGAGCGCGGCGGAGGTGCCTGTTGATGTACGGCCCCATAATCGGCATCCAGTATATATCTGTTTCTTTTTAACTCATGCAAAAAGAGAGAGAGAAAGAGAGATGGACGCGGATTATCGGGCCGTACATTAACTGGCACCGCTGAATGTAGTGCACTGGCTGGGAGAGGCACCAGGCAGGCATAAACCATCTCGCTCTAACCAGTGAGTGTGAGTGCAGTTAGTGCACTGTATTTAGCCAGGTCTTAATGCCGCTTGACGCGCGTAAAGCCTGCTGTACACACTGGGCCAACGTTGGCGCGTGAGCAGAAGGCAGCTATGCGTTAGAGGGAGAGGGCTATAACTCGATCTATTTTGTTTACATAGCTGCCTCCTGCTCACGCGCCAACGTTGGCCCAATGTGTACAGCCGGCATAAAATGCGTTACGCGATCGTCCTGCTGGTAGACGCGGCTATAAATAAAATAAATAAATAAATATTAGGGGACAATCTTACACAAATCGACCTAGTCCCATAGTAAGCTCAATAAGGCTTGTGTTATGGGTACTAGACGACGATATATTTAATAGATAGAAATACTTAAATACATAGAAAACATCCATGACTCAGAAACAAATATTCATGCTCAAGGCTATAAGTGACGATTATGATGATTATAATGATGTAATTACCTTCGATAGGCCAGACGATGCCGCACAGCAACATCATGGGCAGGAATGAGCCGAGGGCGATGAACGTGGCTGTTCGCTCGGTGTCGCAGAGGGAGGACACGAAGAAACCTAAAGAGAAAATTACAATTAGAGCACTATAACATATACCGTCTATTGTCCTTTGGACCAATGACCTCGTAAAGGTCGCGGGAGTCCACTGGATGCGGGGTGGCGCAGGACTGATCACCTTGGCACTCTATGGTGGAGGCCATTTTATTTCATTTATCTGTTTCATTTTTATCGCACAACATAATAACGTATGGTACAAAAGACACAGTAGACATCTTATAAGATCATTTTGATGATGATTTATTTTGGTGACCAATTGAACGTATTGATGTTGTATAAATCTAAATCTTAAGCCAGTACAATATCACCCTCCAAGTGTTTTCCTGGTTATTCTCTCAAGGAGCCTGGGGTACCTCAACGCTCACCCACAAATATATCTTGACACCGCGATGCGTGGTAACCAAGCGTAGGTAGAGGTCTAGATTCGTGACGGGTGACCGGCGGGGTGAGCCGCATTAGCGCGTAGCGAATAACGAGCCAGGGCGTGGTCGGAGGATTATATCGAGTTTGCAGTGGATGGGAAACCGGCCATTGTAACATTACAATAACCACATGGTGCGGAAGGCGAACGCGGTTTGCTATCCTTTTCTCCCGTCATATAAAAGAAAAGTGACAGCCAACATTTATCTGACGGATATGTTTTAACTGGAGATAGGTACTATAGAGTCTGGCAAACGAAAGCGTGATCTGAGAAAACGCGGCAAATTCAAAAATTTCACATATGGTATTACTAATTATAGTAGGAAAATTATTTTTACAGATCCCTTGAATATTTTCAAGATTATCTGTTAGAAACATCATTATCGTCAATATTATTATATCAAATAATAAGCCGACAAGGATTAAGATTAAAAAGTAATACTAACCTAAAAAATCCGACATCGCATCTAAACATGGTTGTTTCTCTTGGAAAACCACTTCTTTCTCCTCTTGTTTTTGCTTAAACATACTGATCATAGTATGTAGCAGCTTTCGCTTATTACTTTTTATTGTTTTACCCATATTGGAGAGAGAAATAATTGAGTTAACAAAATACGAAAAACTCTAACGAAAGACTTTGACGTGCATTTGACAGATCAATAATGTTGCCATATTAAAACTTTTAAAAACGTCCAGGTCACGCCTTCGTTTGCCAGACTCTAAAAGAGTACAACGTCGGCTAATGGAGAACTAGATCCCACCGACAAGAGCAAAGCTCTTATATAATAATGAAAGGAAAACGCACTCGTAAAATTAGCAGAGTCATCTATACTAATATTATAAAGAGGAAAATTCTTTGAGATTGTAGTTTTGTAAGTTTGTATGTAGGTAATTGGTAATCTCCGTGACCTCTCGGTCTATATAATGGACTTTTTAGATGGGCATAGGCTATGTTGTTCCTTGCACTGCGCAGGCGAAACCGCGCGGGCAGTGTGCAAATATAGAACAACATCAAATGGAAAAATCCATTATAAAAAGTTAAAAACAAAACTGCCATTGACAAAAGCGCACTAAAAACTCGTACCTCATTTTAATAAACCAGGGCTACCTTGTAGCTGCCCATCATCTTATTTTTGGACATTTCAAAAAAAACTTCACTCGTGTAAAAACGAAACACTATCCCAAGCACAATAAACTTCAGCAAGTTTGCTTTTGACAATATTTTTCCGTGGTCGGAGCGTTCATTGAAAAAATACAGTGCCTCTTTTCAAGCGAGGCCGTGCCTGATTATAACGAGAAAAACTCGGTAAGCCGCCGGGAGAAAAAGGATATTTTTTTACCGAGGTAGCAAATGATAGGGAAGATTTCTTAGGATACGAATTTAGAAAAGATAAGACGCTTTTTAATAGAGCGTTGCGGGCGGAGCACGTGTTTGCCATTTTATAATTAATTGATGTGGATAAGACATATGTCACGTTCTGACAAGTACGCGAGTGCGAGCGTGACGGATATATCTTATCTCGCTGGGACAAGGGTCGGAAACGCCCATGTAACACCCGTGGAGTTGCAAGCGTCCATAGGCTACGGTAACCACTTACCATCAGGTGAGCCGTAAGCTTGTTTGCCACCGACGTGGTATAAAAAAAACGACCGGGTTGCACTCCGGGAGTGCCGGCAGAAGTGAAAACTCAATGAGATTGTAACAGTTTTTCGATCAGGTGATATCATTATCGTCGTGTCCGTCTTACGAATTTTCAATCTGTCGAATCTACGGTCACGTGACATCTTACGGTCACATGACCTGTTGCGAGTATCTCTCGAATCTCACGGTCACGTGACATCTTACGGTCACGTGACCTGTGGCGAGTTTAACAATTTTTCCCCATCACATAAAGCGTCGCTAAAGTAGTTTTCACTACAAAAAAAATGTATGCTTAGGGCACATTTTTGGATAATCGAGGCGTTTTGCTTCGGAATTCAACCTAAGGTCACTTCGACATTTGGCCCGCAGTATGCGGCATTTTGTACAGTCAGCATCATATTACATGTATATATTCTGGCACTTTATTGTTTAAGACATAAGAACGTCAAAGAATGTGTAGGTATAACCCGACAAGCCGCTATTTCAACCCTGAGAAAGTGTCACTGTATACGTGGCTAATACGGTCAAATAGAAAATTGTCAGGGTTTATTTACCGATTGTATTTTACCGAGAGCTTACTGATGTCACCGGGATTTCCTTTTTTGTATATTTGCACAGTAGTATTATATTGCATGGACGCGGCGCGGTACCGCATTCGTTCCAATCAGGAAGCAGAAGCACTTACCCCTAGCATCGATAGAACACATTTCCATAAAATAAAAACCGGCCAAGAGCGTGTCGGGCCACGCTCAGTATAGGGTTCCGTAGTTTTTCGTCTAGAAATTATTTTGTAATTTTTTTCAAAAACTATTCAACCTATCAAGTTCAAAATAATTTTCCTAGAAATGTTTTATAAAGTTCTACTTTTGAGATTTTTTTCATATTTTTAAAACTTATGGTTCAAAAGTTAGAGGGGGGGGACACATTTTTTTTACTTCTGGAGCGATTATCTCCGAAAATATTAACATTATCAAAAAATTATTTTTCATCACACTTGCTCGAAAAGGGCTTCATAATGCGCAGACATACAGAGCTGTAATAGCCTGTGTTACGCCCATGGGCGTAATGGTTTTTTTCTTAAATTGTATCTGTCACTCATGCGGCAGTTACAGAGCAAAGAGGTTTTATATCAAATACGATGTCTGAAAACGTATTTATAAATCAATTTAAACTTAAAAAACTACTTAAACATGTTTAACTGAATTATTTACAGATTTAATATGTAGTTATTTAGTGTCTATGTAAAATGTTTTTAAGTGTTTTCAAATCGTGGCTGTATACCGAAGGGTCTTTGCCATACGCGCCTCACGTCAAATTCAACAAAATGGACGACTGACATGTTGAAGTTTTTATTACGATTTGTATTAATTTCATCTAAAATGTATATGTTTCCTCGCAAATGTGATGAAAAACATTGTGTATAACGCGGGCGTAAGAATATTGCAAACGCGAGTCATCAAAAGCCCTCCGCCTTCGGCGTCGGGCTTCTGATAGACTCTTGTTCGCAATATTCCACTTCCGCCCCTCGTTAAACAATGTACTATTAGCAAACCCCTATTCATTTTTAAATACCTATCCAACAAGATATTACACGTTAGGGTTGAAATGAAAAAAAAAACACTCCCCACGTTACGTATAGGGGAGGTACCCTAATAAAAAAAAAACTTTTTATTTTACCAGTTTATCGGCGTGATTGATATACATATTAGTACCAAATTTCAGCTTTCTAGTGCTAACGGTTACTGAGATTATCCGCGGACGGACGGACAGACAAAGAGAAACTAAGTATAAGGGTTCCTAGTCGACTACGGAACCCTAAAAAGTAGGCTCTGCTGCTGCTGACTCTACTAACGTAAAATAATTCTATTTTGTTTTCTGTACAGATAAGAACCTTCTTTTAAAAAGTTTTTGTTTGCAGAAGCCGAGTTGCAATTTAAATGAAAGTGTGAAAAGTAATTTCGTGCGAAAAATCTGTTTAAAGGAAAGAACCTAGAGTAAGTGCTCTCTTGTTTGTATACTTGTGTATACAAACAATATAAATTATAACTAGGTATGACATTGACATTTATTTATGCTGATTCTTACCGCATCGCAATTCCATTATACTGCGTGTATTTGTAATATTACCTCAAATTGGAACTGTAACTGCAAGTTTACAGTACTTGTTGATTATATTCATAAAAATAGGTACCTAATTCAGACAAATACTATAAAACCGTTTCACACGGCCGGCGCTCCTTGAAATTGACCTTACGTCAACATTGGAACAATAAAGCACAGAGCTGGTCTCCTATTTCGTCTTTGTATTATGGTTGAGATTACTTAATGTGGCCGGCCTTTTATAAAACTGTCATTGTAATTAGAAGCTTCTACCTTCGAACGTAGAGTTGCTTTTTGAATGAACCACTGATGCAATTTGGTCAACTTAAATAATCTCATGTATACCATTCAAGTGTTTTAGGTACTTGAAACTCTATGCGACCAGACGATAACAAAAAACAGTTAATGGGCTTAGATCCGAAAGGACTTATATTAGTTGCAAGATATAACACATATGTCTTTTGACTAATTTATAGTAGGACTATTAATTATTGTAAACCAAAATGACGTATGTTAATATGGCATGTAAAATAATTACACCTTTTTAATATTGGACAAGAATCCATGTATAGGGTTTTGTCTTTACATTAGAGCAGTCGAGTTTGGACCTCGCGACAGGTTGCAATTATCCCATTCGGCTTCCCTTATAATCATCAATTAAATTTGATATTAGATTTCCGCGCGCGTTTCGCGTTTTATTTGTATGAAATAGTGTTCAATTACTAGAGATTTTATAGTGATATTTATAACAGACAATTTAAGACATTTTAGAGACGAATAAGTGAAATTAGTGTAGGCACGTATTTTTTAAGACAATTGACAATAGTGCGAGTGTGCAACATTAAGTGTTTGATTTGTTTTTATATGAATAGTTAATAATTATAGAGTCAGTGTTCACATTAAGTATTTATAAAAATTTACCTATGTAGTTATTTAAGAGTAAAGTGTTTATTTTTGGTTTGTAATATTTAGGTCGTCGCTTCGGGAGATTAGCTGGAAATATAATTCTGCGTGCTAATTGCTGAGATAGTCATTTCCAAGGCTTCATAATTTAAAGGTATAGTTAGTTCTTTTCTGCAATTCAACGGGTCCGCTGAGACGTTTAATCGAACATTAATAGAGGCCATAGGGCCAGATATTATTCTAAATTTGAATATTATGTATATACTATCTCTGGTGAGAGTGGATTTAAAGATACACTACTATTGTCTTGAAATACAACTCTAATTTAAATAAGGATGCATGAATAGGTATAATAAATGATAGCATTGCAATGTGATTGAACTTTGGAAGAGCACACACACACAACTCAATTTTATAACTGGCTCTTTTTAATTTGTTAAAGCATTGTAGTGTTATGCATTTAATGGCTTTTTTTGATTCTATTATTTGTGACAAGATAGTGAACTTAAAAAAAAAACTTCTATACACACCCATTGTATTTCGTGGCTTTAGCCTGATTTCAATGGACATACACTCATACACATATCACATTTACACCAACATACATAGCTGACACACCACGAGCTTAGATTTCATTTGAATACACGCACTTAGGTACACTCGACGCAAAGCTTTTTGGCTGATACTAGATCCTGGATTGCTGGAGTCGACTCGAGTTTACACCTAAGGAATCTGACGTGTCAATTTCTTAGAAGCTGTGAACTTTTCATACACAATAGGTATACATCAAAAGGCCTGAGCTGTGTATATGTCTGTAACGTATTCTCTGTTTTCCCTGGGGCGCATCCTTTCGATAAAGCTGACCCCTGACGTCTGATGTCGTGTGTGAAGGCAGAGAGCTCTCCGTCCAATTTAAGGGGTCTACAGTACAGACTATGTTATAGCGTATACGTAGTATTCAGAGCACCTTGTACATAATCGACAACAATCACTATCTCTGTTACAAATACCGTGGCTGCACGAACGTATAGGGTATGCGTAAATTCTGCCGCGCGTTATGCTTTGCGTAATTATTAAAATTAATCTTGGCAATCTGCGTAAAGTAAATTTAAAAGTACTTAAGTACTTAAGATTCGTGTAAGATGATGAATGTGTAGGAGAGATGGTTTGAATCAAATAGATAGTAAGGGTTGATAGGTTGCATCATGACGGATTTGTTGGTTTGGCGAGGGTGTAGGAGCGTTGGGAGCCCTCGAAAGATTCAAGACATAACAATAGGTATAGGCCCCATTTTCAAGACCTACGGTCTAGAATCCCAAGGTCCCCTTGTAGTCTGTTTATTTTACAGGTCATCGTTGTCGTTCATCGTGATGGAGCATTTTTATAGTATAATTTTAGTTAGTTCTAAGTTAGAAATATATGTATGTAATTAGTATTAGATAATTATAATTCGTATACGGTAATTAACTAATTAAATCAATTATCTTTGTTCGAGTTGTACCTGATCGGGTGAGTCGCATGTTCACTTATGTAGATAGACTATTTGTTGATCTCAATTTTAAATGTTCATTTTGATTTGCGGATTTAATTAATTATTGCGGATTTTTTACGGTTTGTTTTACCGTGAGATTTGATTTGCGGACGATAAAATTTATTGACGGATTATAATTTACAGTAATGTTTACGATTACTGAAATGACCTTTCACGTGTTTTGATTCGGTTTTTTGCGGCTTATGATCATACATTTACGTATGATTTTTGACGTTTATTTAAACGCATTATTTAATGCGTCAATTGAACTACATTTACGTTCTGAATCATTTTGAAATTTTAGTTTCATTCGTTTTATTTATTACGAATGTTATTTATTCACATTTATTTATTGCGTTTGTTACGGTTTCATTTGGAACATCATTTGACATTATTATTTTATACAATGCGTTTTACGACGAGATTTTAACACAACGTAGAGGGTCCTATTCGTACTTCTTGAACTAGACGATCACAAGTATTTTATTTATGGCCAGTATTTTAGTTAACTTATTAAATAGTATTTTATTTAAAGGAGGCTAGTTTAGTCTTTCTACAGTGTTGCCGTGAGCCAGGATTCAAGTCATTCAAAATTGAGTCAATTTAATTGATTTAATTACTTGATTACGAATCTGAGTTAAAGTTTAGTTTATATGTCATTATTCGCAAGTTGTAACACTTGTAACAAAATTGTAAAAGTTACAATTAAAAGGTGTTCTTAGCATTAAACCGTTTTTGTGTAGTAGTTTGTGGTCTTAGAATAAAACATAAAATATGTACGCTTTATTAGAGGCAACCCCTATTTACGAATGTGAGGGCGTGCAATTGATACTTATTACTCATGACTGCGTAATTTATTATTATCTTTACTAAACAGTCGTGCGATTTCTTTGTGAATACAATTTTTATGGGATGTAGTGTACGTTCTGCCTATTATCGGTCAAAGCATATACTTAATAGCAAATGTAATAAAATAAAATAAATATCGTTTCGGTCTTAGAGAAGTGAGGGCGCAGGTTTATGCTTAGTTTGCTCAGATGCTATCAGGGGTTTGAGTACATTACCTATTGAGATAGCCTCACAATTTCATCCTTTTCAATTCTAAAATTGTATCGTCAATCTGAGGGCGCTCTGTAACTGCAAGTTTACAGTACTTGTTGATTATATTCATAAAAATAGGTACCTAATTCAGACAAATACTATAAAACCGTTTCACACGGCCGGCGCTCCTTGAAATTGACCTTACGTCAACATTGGAACAATAAAGCACAGAGCTGGTCTCCTATTTCGTCTTTGTATTATGGTTGAGATTACTTAATGTGGCCGGCCTTTTATAAAACTGTCATTGTAATTAGAAGCTTCTACCTTCGAACGTAGAGTTGCTTTTTGAATGAACCACTGATGCAATTTGGTCAACTTAAATAATCTCATGTATACCATTCAAGTGTTTTAGGTACTTGAAACTCTATGCGACCAGACGATAACAAAAAACAGTTAATGGGCTTAGATCCGAAAGGACTTATATTAGTTGCAAGATATAACACATATGTCTTTTGACTAATTTATAGTAGGACTATTAATTATTGTAAACCAAAATGACGTATGTTAATATGGCATGTAAAATAATTACACCTTTTTAATATTGGACAAGAATCCATGTATAGGGTTTTGTCTTTACATTAGAGCAGTCGAGTTTGGACCTCGCGACAGGTTGCAATTATCCCATTCGGCTTCCCTTATAATCATCAATTAAATTTGATATTAGATTTCCGCGCGCGTTTCGCGTTTTATTTGTATGAAATAGTGTTCAATTACTAGAGATTTTATAGTGATATTTATAACAGACAATTTAAGACATTTTAGAGACGAATAAGTGAAATTAGTGTAGGCACGTATTTTTTAAGACAATTGACAATAGTGCGAGTGTGCAACATTAAGTGTTTGATTTGTTTTTATATGAATAATTAATAATTATAGAGTCAGTGTTCACATTAAGTATTTATAAAAATTTACCTATGTAGTTATTTAAGAGTAAAGTGTTTATTTTTGGTTTGTAATATTTAGGTCGTCGCTTCGGGAGATTAGCTGGAAATATAATTCTGCGTGCTAATTGCTGAGATAGTCATTTCCAAGGCTTCATAATTTAAAGGTATAGTTAGTTCTTTTCTGCAATTCAACGGGTCCGCTGAGACGTTTAATCGAACATTAATAGAGGCCATAGGGCCAGATATTATTCTAAATTTGAATATTATGTATATACTATCTCTGGTGAGAGTGGATTTAAAGATACACTACTATTGTCTTGAAATACAACTCTAATTTAAATAAGGATGCATGAATAGGTATAATAAATGATAGCATTGCAATGTGATTGAACTTTGGAAGAGCACACACACACAACTCAATTTTATAACTGGCTCTTTTTAATTTGTTAAAGCATTGTAGTGTTATGCATTTAATGGCTTTTTTTGATTCTATTATTTGTGACAAGATAGTGAACTTAAAAAAAAAACTTCTATACACACCCATTGTATTTCGTGGCTTTAGCCTGATTTCAATGGACATACACTCATACACATATCACATTTACACCAACATACATAGCTGACACACCACGAGCTTAGATTTCATTTGAATACACGCACTTAGGTACACTCGACGCAAAGCTTTTTGGCTGATACTAGATCCTGGATTGCTGGAGTCGACTCGAGTTTACACCTAAGGAATCTGACGTGTCAATTTCTTAGAAGCTGTGAACTTTTCATACACAATAGGTATACATCAAAAGGCCTGAGCTGTGTATATGTCTGTAACGTATTCTCTGTTTTCCCTGGGGCGCATCCTTTCGATAAAGCTGACCCCTGACGTCTGATGTCGTGTGTGAAGGCAGAGAGCTCTCCGTCCAATTTAAGGGGTCTACAGTACAGACTATGTTATAGCGTATACGTAGTATTCAGAGCACCTTGTACATAATCGACAACAATCACTATCTCTGTTACAAATACCGTGGCTGCACGAACGTATAGGGTATGCGTAAATTCTGCCGCGCGTTATGCTTTGCGTAATTATTAAAATTAATCTTGGCAATCTGCGTAAAGTAAATTTAAAAGTACTTAAGTACTTAAGATTCGTGTAAGATGATGAATGTGTAGGAGAGATGGTTTGAATCAAATAGATAGTAAGGGTTGATAGGTTGCATCATGACGGATTTGTTGGTTTGGCGAGGGTGTAGGAGCGTTGGGAGCCCTCGAAAGATTCAAGACATAACAATAGGTATAGGCCCCATTTTCAAGACCTACGGTCTAGAATCCCAAGGTCCCCTTGTAGTCTGTTTATTTTACAGGTCATCGTTGTCGTTCATCGTGATGGAGCATTTTTATAGTATAATTTTAGTTAGTTCTAAGTTAGAAATATATGTATGTAATTAGTATTAGATAATTATAATTCGTATACGGTAATTAACTAATTAAATCAATTATCTTTGTTCGAGTTGTACCTGATCGGGTGAGTCGCATGTTCACTTATGTAGATAGACTATTTGTTGATCTCAATTTTAAATGTTCATTTTGATTTGCGGATTTAATTAATTATTGCGGATTTTTTACGGTTTGTTTTACCGTGAGATTTGATTTGCGGACGATAAAATTTATTGACGGATTATAATTTACAGTAATGTTTACGATTACTGAAATGACCTTTCACGTGTTTTGATTCGGTTTTTTGCGGCTTATGATCATACATTTACGTATGATTTTTGACGTTTATTTAAACGCATTATTTAATGCGTCAATTGAACTACATTTACGTTCTGAATCATTTTGAAATTTTAGTTTCATTCGTTTTATTTATTACGAATGTTATTTATTCACATTTATTTATTGCGTTTGTTACGGTTTCATTTGGAACATCATTTGACATTATTATTTTATACAATGCGTTTTACGACGAGATTTTAACACAACGTAGAGGGTCCTATTCGTACTTCTTGAACTAGACGATCACAAGTATTTTATTTATGGCCAGTATTTTAGTTAACTTATTAAATAGTATTTTATTTAAAGGAGGCTAGTTTAGTCTTTCTACAGAACCAGAGGTGTATTAGGGCTAAGAACCGATATTGCAAGAAATTATTAATTTAGTACTAACTACCAAAGATAATTAATTTTTGAAAATGTATCGAGCAACAATGTATTGCGTACACTCATTTGACACATGGAAGAAGCGGGTCACTTGTGACAGGTTGTGAAGTCACGTCAGTAAGACAAAGTAGTGATCGATTGCGTGCTGAATTATTTGATATGATCAAAAAAGTTGAAAATTTCTTAATTTCCAATTCTATAATTCTATTCTTTCTCTGTATCATATCGTTTATAAAATGATCGGGGTAACTTCCTCGTTAAAAATAACACGAAACAAAAATATTTAATTAAATAATTTGTTTCGTGAAAAGGGTATAATGTACACCAGCACCATATCTCTCGCTAAGTCCGAAACTACCTGATGTGGTTCGATTATAATGGAGCGAGCGCATAGTTCGCCCATTAGAGTGGTGCCAAGACTGTGAAACAAGTCTATAACTCGATACAGAGATAACAGAGAGGGCGCTAGTCTTAGCGGGAATATAGTGGAAAAATATACAACTTGCGTCACTGTCCTCGTAGCTCAGTTGGTAGAGCAGTCTAGCGTTAATAGAAAGGTCGCAGGTTCGAATCCTGTCGGGGGCTACAGACGAAGATGGTTTATTTTTCCATTATATTCTGTCTCTGTATCATATCGTTTAGTATATACTAACGTAAAATGACTGCATTTCCTGCAATGCATCAAGGGTCGTAACAGTCCCCTTTGAAGCTGTAATATTGCAATATCACCGACTATAATACTTACACGCTCGTAAAAGTGCATATAACTTCCATTCCGCGTCTATTCTAGTTTCATAGCCTACCTGATGCATTTTATCATCAATTTTATTACCCTGGTCGGAAAGTAAAACTTTTCATGTGATGAGCCGGGTGGAAAGTAGCTATTCAATCTTAGGATGGAAATAGGTAGTCGGCGTTAAAGAGATGTTTACAAAGGGCTTTGCTGGAAATGTATGGGCAACTGGTGCCTTTTTTTTTTGATGCCACACTAACGCCACCTTGTTAGATTTGAAGAGTACTTCCATACAAACAATAGTTACTATGGCAGCTCAGCTCTAAAGTACATCCGTCTTGAGTTACGCGTCCTAATCTATAATAGTATTCGACCATTAAAAGTAACTCATGTTCTCAGTTTTCATAATTAGATACGTGTTATAGATTAGGAC
Source organism: Epinotia ramella (assembly GCA_947578815.1). Taxonomy (NCBI): domain Eukaryota; kingdom Metazoa; phylum Arthropoda; class Insecta; order Lepidoptera; family Tortricidae; genus Epinotia; species Epinotia ramella. Next base: position 5,586,809 of record OX388221.1, read on the forward strand.
GCATAACTCAAGACGGATGTACTTTAGAGCTGAGCTGCCATCCTAACTATTGTTTGTATGGAAATACTCTACACATCTAACAAGGTGGCGTTAGTGTGCCATCAAACAAAAAAAACACCAATTTTGTGCAAAGCCCTCTCGCCTTATTAGAAGATGTATTGTAAAGGTCACTTGAAAAAATTACGGTTAATTGTCCTAATGCGCCTTCGGAACGTTACGTGGACAACTCAACTGTTGTTTTCCCTTGCCAATAATGACATTTAGATCAACGCGACGTGCGTACAATGCGTTACGAAATCAACCAGCCACTATAGTATTCTACATACTAGATACATATTTTTTGAATTTGAAAGTACCTATACCTGAAGATGAACTCCGAAATATAATCTTACAAACTTACATACTCACAAACTTTACTTCTGTTGTTAATGTGATAAGGGGCAAAAGTGTAAACATCTTTGATGTCGTATGCACTTAAACTTGTTACACAATATCCGGAAGATCCGGAACTTTGAGATAGGAAATCTGTTTTTGACGCTCTGGGTAATCGAACAATGCCCAAATTGCCTTTTGATAACATCCTTGTTAGGGTTCCGTACCTAAAGGTAAAAACGGGACCCTATTACTAAGACTCCGCTGTCCGTCCGTCTGTCCGTTTGTCACCATGAACCGTGATATTTAGACAAATTGACATTTTCACAGAGGATGTATTTCTTTTCCCGCTGTAACAATAAATACTATAAAACAGAATGAAATAAATATTTAAGGGGGCTCCCATACAGCGAACGTGATTTTTTTGCCGTTTTTATAGATAAGGGTACGGAAACCTTCGTGCGCGAGTCCGACTCGCACTTGGCCAGTTTTTTTTGTAATCGCTGCGTTGCACGGACCGCTCGAACGCGCGTAGGAGTGGTCTTTCAGTATATACTCGTAACAAAGTACTTTGTGGAGTGGACGCGACGCATAGCGCGCTGTGTGTTCACCGTATGAAGTTTTTTTTTTTTTTAAATAGTTTTTGCCCTGTTTGGCCAGTAGTTGCGGCCAGTAACAGATATGGGTCGGTAGAACCCTCTCCGAGGGCCTTATGGGCCTCCCAGAGGGATGGCCGTATGAAGAGACTGCGCGTTGTACACATTGCAGTTATATCGTGCTTCAACGAGTGAGCAAAGCACACACATCGCAGTAATACTGTGTTTTTGTAGTTTTTAATAAGTTTATTTATGTATGTTAGTCTATATGGGATTTTTAATATAGCCTTTGTTGCCTGATTTAAATAAATAAATGAAGCGAACGAAGTTTTCCGAGTCTACTGCAACAATTCGGCGTTTGTTTGTATAAATGTTTGTTCAACGATAACTGCATACCTGGGATAACTCGGGGCACATTCTAGAGATTTGATATCGATAAAAAAGATTTCGATAATAATACATGTGCTCATTGAAAATACTCGATTACTATAAAAAGGTTCGATATCACACCTGATATCAAGCCTCTTAAACTAATAAATGTATGCGGATGTCATTTCAAACAAAATTACCTACATTTTACAGTCAGAGCCTGTGCTAGCCATGCTAGTGTAAGAATAATATATGAGGTAAGTAATATTCGGCTGCGATTGTTACGAAGTCCAAAATAATCATGCCGCCCAAGAAAAAGTCACGCCCAAGTGAATATTCTATTCACTCATGGATGGTACAATTATTTATGAACTTTTAGCAATAAATGCTTGCTAAATGCTTAAGAAATAATAAGTAACGATATAAAATGATTAGAATAAAACATTTAGTGCCAATGTGGAAATACTGACCTGGTTTAAAAATGAAATAAATTCTTCGAAAAACATCCTTTTAGAATTTAAGAAGCAGTCTACAAAGCGATTTTGTATAAATATATTTATTTTGTAGAACATTTAGATGTTGACAGTAACATCGATATATTTAACTGTCGATAAAATATTTTGCTACGTCACTTTAGTATAAGTACCCCGAGTTATCCCAGGTATGAATCAATAACGTTGATAGTAAAGTATCGTTGATCAGAAAGGAACGGCGTGAAATTTGACTGCCTGTCAGACACAAATATTTTTTAAGTTCGAACATGAGCCAAATCGTTCAAGGTGCTGGCAAGATATCGGGGCTTGTGTTTTTTTAAAACGAATACGGTGTAATTAACGCAAGTAACTTTTCCAAACGCGCAACGTCACCGAAACACCTGTGTTTTGCGCATTATTGTACGGCCTGAGTGTACGCTCCCCTACGAGCGGGGCGGGGGGGATAGCCCTTACACTTAGGTCGATCCTATAATATCGAAAACAAACTACACTTTGGAATGATATACATAATTTCCAAACACCAAGAGCAGTACTCACCAAAAGTCATTCCACAGAAGCCATTGAGCACGGTCAACAGTATGATCCAACCCAGCGGCCCGTTGTTGGTAAGGTCGAAGAACACGAAGCCGATGAACAGCACCACGGCAGCCTGGGCCATCATCATGAACATCTGGACGCTGACGTGCGAGAAGAGGATCTCCGTGCCTGGGGATAAGGTTTATTGTTGAATGACGCAAATGGCAGGTATGATATACAAGCTCCATCATCTAACATCTGGGCGCTTACGAGCGACAAGAGGATCTCCGTGCCTGGGGATAAGGTTTCTTGTTGAATGACGCAAATGGCAGGTATGATATATAAGCTCCATCATCTAACATCTAGGCGCTTGCGAGCGACAAGATGATCTCCGTGCCTGGGGATAAGGTTTATTGTTGAATGACGCAAATGGCAGGTATGATATACAAGCTCCATCATCTAACATCTTGGCGCTTCCGAGCGACAAGATGATCTCCGTGCCTGGGTATAAGGTTTATTGTTGAATGACGCTAACTCATCGTCTAACATCTGCACTGCTATCACGCGACGGCGCGCAAGCTCTCTCGATTTTTCTCGCACTATCCGTCTCTCTGTTATTAGAACACTTAGAAAAAGAGGTATAGTGCGAGAAAAATCGAGAGTACAAGACAATTCCGTAACTTATGTTATGTTCTTTTAAAACGCATTCGGGCTAAGCAGGCATTCGTGGTAATGCTTATTATGCGCATAATGATTTATATTGTCTAGAGATTAGCATAACGTCTTGGTTTGGATAAACGAAAGATCATAGAAGAAATGGGGAATCGATTACAGATGGAAGAGGTAAGCAGACCAGAGGGGTGATTACATTACGTTGGTCACGTATACTTTAGCAGGTCGATCACGCATTGTACGCGCGTCAGGTAGATAAAAATGTCACTTTGTATTTGGAAAAATGACAGTTAATTTGTCCTAATGCGCCTTCGGAACGTTACGTGGACAACTCAACTGTTGTTTTCCCTTACCAAATAATGACATTTAGATCAACGTGACGTGCGTACAATGCGTTACGAAATCAACCAGCCGCTAGTATTGTACAGTCGAGGAAATTGAATGTTTAGCACTTTTGGACCTTAACGTCATTCTAATAGAGTTGACATGTGCCAAACATTCAATTTCCTCGACCGTACATACTAGCAATTTTTTTTTTTTTAAGTGAAAACTTCTTTAGCGGCGCTGAGCACTTTTTGGGATGGGGAAAAATTGTTAAATACTCGACAGTGAAGGAGGTCACAAACTTTTATACTTTGCTGCTAGCCGATTCGACTTCATTCAAAACTGAACGCTATTCGTAAGAGTATAAAGCCGTTAAACACTTTTTGCAATAGCATATTCTGCAAATAAAGTAATTTTGTCCAAGCGTCCTTCACCGCTTTGCTATTGAGCAAATTCGAATAGTTCGAATTTGGACGTTATTCCTAAAGAGATAAAGCTTTGAAAAATATTTACCAACGGCAAAAACAAATTGATATTTTGTTCACCGCCGCCGTCTGCTGTTCTCGCAAATTGGAATAGTTCGAATTTGGATGTTATTCCTAAAGACATAAAGCTTCGAAAAATATTTGGCTATGGCAAAAGCAAATTGGTATTTTTTTTGCCGCCGCCGACGGGCAAGCGGCCCGTCGCACCCAACGCGCCCGCGGCCCGTCCGCCTAAATAATTGATAATTGTTTATACATTTGCGTCAAATTCATTTTTAGGGTGATACCGTAAGATGTCACGTGACTTGATCGAAAATATTACATAGTTTTTCTAAAGAAATAATTAGTTCGATTTTTTTTTTCTATCTCGCCGCGACACCGCTCGCGCGTTGTCTTGAGCTAAACGTGCTGTTTCGAGACTGCATCGCGTTTATATCGCGTTTGTAGCGCTGTAAAAAGTTGCCATGCGTAACCGCTCCAAGATAGTCATACGCGATATAACATGTTATACTCGTATCGCGGTATCACACAAACTACCTCAACCACCGCTGCGCGTAAACGCCGCGTTTTGTGGCACCGCGGGCGAGTGTCGTACGCCTAACTTCTACATACATCTTAATTATTAAGATATCTAGAAAGATATAAATCACGAAACACAGCGACAGACTTGGAAATTCTATTGTTATTCATAAACATGCAAACTATGTACGATGAAATATTGGTCTCAAATGCTTAATATAAAACGAGATAGGCATACCATTATTTTGTACGTCAGCTAGATACATGACTGTCCTGGTAAAAGTATGTTGAAGTTTTTACCTCGAAACTATACATGAAATAAGTTTAAACCGTATCTCTAGCAAACGTGGGCTCAGGGTTTTGTCTATTGTCTCAATGTTGCTATGTATATTTTCGGTTTTCTCTAGTCAAAAACTGGTAAAAAAGAGCTCTTGAAGCCTACTTGCAGAAATAATTTCGAGTTTGGTAAATGCCACGTAAACCCAACTGCAGGTATCCTAGAGTTCCTACGAGACACAAGAACCTCGACAAAACATAGTTCCGAAGGTTTTAAAGAAAAGTGATTTACCGACTTACTTCTGTCTGCCTATTCACAGCAGTTTTTGCAGTCGACTTAGAGTTAGCTAACGTTATTTGACCCTTGTGTTCATATAAAAAGTGCATTATTGGAGGTCAGACTAGTTCACCTATTCCAAAGCGGTCGACAAGCTTGAATAGCTGCTGCCGTGTACATGAAAGCCGAAATAAATTTAGTCAATTTGTTCCGCACGGGAGTATGCTCCTTATGATTTGAAGCATAGAGCCTAGAATAATATGTCTATTCTTGGGATTTGTATTATTCTGGTTAATCAAGTATGGACTTGTCGAACTATCCGGGGCATAGTTATTAAGTTGTTGGTAGGAAGTCGGTTGGAAAAGCGAATTTGTAGGTCTCTTTTGCACCTATGCATTTGTGTAAAAATAGTCGATACTATAGCCAACCGAAGGGTTATTCAATCGAGATATCGATTGTTTTAAGAATGTGGAGATATGAAAACCATTTGGGGAAATAGGATCATGTTCAGATTTCCGAAAAATGTTGGTATTTTTAAATATAATTTGAAATTAACGGAACTACATCACATGAGTTTTTAACCTCCGACGCAAAGAGAGGGGAGATAAGTTTAACGTGTCTGTGTATCTGTCTGTGGTATCGTAGCTCCCAAACGGATGGACCGATTTGAATGCGATTTTTTTGTGTCATAGATAATTTTATTCCAAGTGTTCTTAGCCATGTTTCATAAAAATCTGTTCAGCCGTTTTTGAGATATTAAACTTTGAAATGAAAATGTCGGGGGTTTTTCAACTTTTGTAAGTTGTACGTATCGTGGATTTTCTTTGCTTTCGGTGGTTAACAACAGTATAAATTGTACGTTATTTGCAAGTTTTTTTTTTCCCGGTGGTACCCTTTTAAAACTAGACCTTGTTAGGATTAGGTTTTACTCACGATGTTTACGTTCACCGAAAAGCTACTGTTTAATCCATACTAATATTATAAATGCGAAAGTGTGTCTGTCTGTCTGTCTGTCTGTCTGTCTGTCTGTTACCTCTTCACGCTTAAACCGCTGAACCGATTTGAATGAAATTTGGTATCAAGATAGTTTGAGTCCTGGAGAAGGACATAGGATAGTTTTTATCCCGGAAATCATCCCCCAAGGGGATGAAGTGGGAGGTTAAATTTTCTATGGATATACTTAAAGCGCCGTACCGATTGAGATGAAATTTAGTGCAGAGATAGTATGAATCCTGGAAAAGGACAAAGGATAGCTTTTTTCTCAAAATTCAACCCCTAAGGGGGTGAAATGGGGGTTTAAAATTTCTACGGAGATACTTAAACCGCCGAACTGATTGAGATGATATTTGGTGCAGAGATAGTTTGAGTCCTGGGGAAGGACATAGGATAGTTTTTATCCCGGAAATCATCCCCCAAGGGGATGAAGTGGGAGGTTAAATTTTCTATGGAGATACTTAAAGCGCTGAACCGATTTAGGTGAAATTTGGTGCAAAGGTAGTTTGAATCCTGGGAAAGGATATAGGATAGTTTTTTTTCCGAAATTCATTCCCTAAGATGGTGAAATGGGGGGTTCAAATTTATATGGAGATACTTAAACCGCCGAACCGATTGGGATTAAATTTGGTGCATATATAGATAGAATTCTGGGATAGGACATAGGGTAGTTTTTTTCCCGAAATTCATCCCCTTAGGGAGTGAAATGGGAGGTTTAAATTTGTATGGAGATACTTAAACCGCTGAACCGACTGAGATGAAATTTGGTGCAGAGATAGTTTGAATTCTGGGAAAGGACATGATAGTTTTTTCCCGAAAGTCATCCCCTAAGGGGTGAAGGGGGGGGGGGGGGTTACAATTTCTATAGAGCTACTTAAACCGCTGAACCGAAATAGGTGAAATTTGGTGCAAAGATAGTTTGAATCTTGGGAAACGACATAGGACTATCCTATTTTTTCCCGAAATTCTTACCCTAAGGGGGTGAAATGGGGGATTTAATCTTATGTGGAGATACTTAAACCGCTGAACCGTTTGAGATGAAATTTGGTACAGAGATAGTTTGAATTCCGGGAAAGGACAAAGGATAGTTTTTTCCCGAAAGTCATCCCCTAAGGGGTGAAATTGGGGGTTACAATTTGTATAGAGCTACTTAAAACGCTGAACCGATTTAGGTGAAATTTGGTGCAAAAATAATTTGTATTCTGGAAAAGGACAAAGGATAGTTTTTTTCCCGAAATTCATCCCCTAAGGGGGTGAAATGGGGGGTTAAATTTTAAATGGAGATACTTAAACCGCTGAACCGATTGAGATGAAATTTGGTGCATATTTAGTGATAGTTTTTTCCCGAAAGTCATTCCCTAAGGGAGTGAAATGTGGGGTTACAATTTCTATGGAGATACTTGAACCGCCGAACCGATTGAGATTAAATTTATTGCATATATAGATTTAATTCTGGAAAAGGACATAGGGTAGTTTTTTTTCCGAAATTCATCCCCTAAGGGGGTGAAATGGGAGGTTTAAATTTGTATTTAGATACTTAAACCGCTGAACCGACTGAGATGAAATTTGGTGCAGAGATAGTTTGAATTCTGGGAAAGGACATACGATAGTTTTTTCCCGAAAGTCATCCCCTATGGGGTGAAGGGGGGTTTACAATTTCTATAGAGCTATTTAAACCGCTGAACCGATTTAGGTGAAATTTGGTGCAAAAATAATTTGAATCCTGGGAAAGGACATAGGATAGTTATTTTCCCGAAATTCATCCCCTAAGGAGGTGAAATGGGGGGTTAATTTTTTATGGAGATACTTAAACCGCTGAACCGATTTAGATGAAATTTGGTGCAAAGATAGTTTGAATCCGGGGAAAGGATAAAGGATAGTTAAGGATAGTCTTTTCCGATATTAATAAATAAAATAAATAAATAAAACATTTATTTCAGGCAACTAAGGCCCACAGTTACAAATACCTTACAAACTATCATACATACAATATAATATTAAAAAACGAATTATTATTTAGGCGACGAAACAGTGTGGCTCCGTTGCGTCGTCAAGTCTGGTGTAGAGTTTGGTAGGTTGCCCCGGAACCGCCGAAACAAATTTGCATGGAGCTATTAAAACCGCTGAGCCGATTTAGATTAAATTTGATATAGGGATATTTATATGTAGTTCCGACGAGGGGCATACGATCATTTTTATCCCGAATATCATCCCCTTACTGGTGAGTGATGGGTGGGGGGGAGGGGAGGTTATTAATTTTTTGGTCTACTTCCGATTTACTTTCATGAAATTTGGTATATAGATAGTTTGTGGCCCATGGAAGATGATATCCAGGAAATCATCATACCCTATAAAATTCGAATAAAATTAGGTCAAGACATATTTTGAATCCTTAATGCCGTTTTCATCCCTTATAGGAAGTTTTTAAGATTAAATCAACATTTTAAATATGTACCCCCCTTTTTATAAATGTCCATCAAATAACCTACCAGGGTAATATTTATTCAAGCTGGCTACTACTACACAGAAGAGGATTTTTACTTATGTTTTTTTACCTTATCTCATAATAATAATAAGTAATAAGTAAGTATTATATATGCGGAAGTAACTGTCTGTTTGCTACCATTTCACGCTCATACCACTGAACCGATTTCGACGAAATTTGGTATAGACGTAGTTCGAGTCCCGGGGAAGGACATAAAATAGTTTTTATGCCGGAAATCATCCCTTAAAAGGATGAAATGGGGGGCGGAAGTTTGTATGGAGGTACAATATAAAGGTGTTCCACGCGGACGGAGTCGCGGGCAAAAGCTAGTATCTAATAATTTGACATTTTACCCAGTTGTATTGTACGTATCATGCATCGAACGCGTGACCTCCAGATTGACAGTCGCTAGCCTTTTCAGCGTAGTGTGCAGTAAAATTTCACATGCTTCGTTGCTTAAACATGATATACCTGTAATGCCGGACACCAAGGATCTCTCGAGAATGCCTTCATTCCTCTCAGCCAACATGGAGCTCGATGTCAGCGCGACAGCCAAAAAGAAAACGATCCTGCGGAACAAAAGGAGAGATTAAGATGTATTAAACACAGACTAGAATAGATTATAATAATAAAACTATGTGTATTTGACGACCAATTTAGCCCAGTAAATAACTACTGGGAAAAAACCTAGAAGACTGCAGCTTCTTAGTGGCACCAACGTCGCAATTTATATTGAGAAACAGTCTGTAACGATTCACCACCCCATACGAAATATTTTTTATATGAAGCAGTGACGTCGGTATGCTAAAAAAAATGTTCGAACCAGAATCGAATTAAAGTTGATTTTTTTATTTTTCCAACTAAATAAAGTTACCATTAATTTATCTTTAGATCGGCAAAAAACCTGAAGCGGTTAGCATTAGTAACAAGTTGATGGTAACAGATGGGAGCCCAAAATGTTCATCGCAAAAATAAAGCCAATTTTATTGTTTGACATAATAAACATGTATAAATTAGCCTAACCTCACTAATTTATTTCACTATTTCGTCTATTTATACTTGCTAATTCAGAAAACATTCGGCTACGAATTTATACAAATTAATTCAAAACTTTCCAACATTTCTATTTCTACACAATTCATTCAATTTAGTTTAAAAGTCCCACGGGTTCATGTTTTTGTAACACCCACGGCTTTTTATTTGGGAAAGTACTTATGTTTTGTGTTCACATAATTAATATTGAAGGGACAAAAAGGCAAGTTTGGGCGAAAAGTCAGATTTGTTTTAAATTACTTTTCCAACGCACTCACTTAAAAGAATGTACCTAACCCTGAAAATGTTTCCTTACTCGCTCGCTTAGATAAATGCGTGTTCTTTGCCCGCATACGGAAACTAGCAAAACTTACTTAGTATATATTTTAATGGATGATTATTTCCAAACACTGAAAAATCAACGATATCACTCAAGCTCGAGGACTTCGTAAATCTTGGAGGAGTGGCGGTTTTCCACCGCGAAATAGCGTAAGGCGAGGTAATGCTAGCATTCTTGTAGGAAAACAAAGGACTATTTCATAGGTGACAATAGGATTAGGATCGCGGTGGATAAGCAACTTTAGAAAAATCTGACTCAATACGAAATATGAACCAAATCAAGCCCCTGTCCTCAACCCGAATTACTTTAGCACCTTACAGTAACCCAAGAAATCGATCTGCCAGTTTTCGGCTCTATTATCTAAGATTGAAAACTACCGATTAACTTAGTCCTCGTCTGCCGCGGCGCGCGGGTGCAGGGGTATGACGATAAAGGGCGGACGACGACTGAGTGAAGCGGTCGGACTATAGTAGACCACTTTCTTGGCGGCGCCATATCTACTGCACTGCAACTAAGTATATCACCACTAACTAACTAACTAAGTGTATGTATATTGTATGTATTTATGTATGTATGGTTGTATATATGTCTGTGTCTGTGTTTCCTGTTGTACAAAGGTTGTCTGGAAGAGATCGCTTTAAAGCGATAAGACCGCCTGTTGTTACCATTATTTATTAAGCAAATTTTTTTGTAAGATGTTTCTCTCTTGTAGTGGTGCAATAAAGAGTATTTATTATTATTCTCTTTATTAAATTTTCTTCTTAAGCTAGGTTTTTACAATAATTATACAAAAAGTAAAATATAAAACTATACATACAAGACATAAAATCATTATAAAAACCTAACCTAGGGTACCGCCGGCAGCGAGGCGGGGCCTAAGCTGCCGGTGGTCAGGGCGACAGAGACAGGAACCTCCTGACTATCCGCGCAGTATCCAGGAGTACCGCCTTCTGTATCTGACCCTTGATCCAGCCATCTAGCGAGAGTCTCTTGAGGTGATGGTCGAGACTCTTCGCTATTTATTATTATTATTATATCTTACGTAAAGTATGTGATACTCTTTAACTTACGTCAAAATCACTCCAGGACCGGCAAAGTCAGTCATCTCTGGTGAGGAGAGTCCATATACGGGCGGATCGTGGACCTGAAAGAAACAAATTACATCAGAAGGGTAAAAAGGTAACTTCGCTTCGCTTCTTAACAGTCTTAAATTCGTTGAAATATAGTTTCAACAGACCTAGATAGAGATTAATAGAGATAGAGATTTTCGATAGCACATATCTCTTATTTAACTACAAGCAGACTTAAGGATGATTCACGCTAGAACGAGACGTGTCCGGCCCGAGCCGTTTTCTAAGAAAAACGACGGCGTTTTTGCGCGGCCCAAGCCCGGCCGGGCCACGTCCTCGTCACGATCAACGAGCTTATTTGCTTGTCACATTTCGCCAACGGGGCCGTGGCCCGGCCGGGCTTGGGCCGCGTTCTTAGAAAACGGCCCGGGCCGGACACGTCTCGTTCTAGCGTGAGTCATCCTTTAAGCTGCAAACGCACAGAGAGCGGTGGCGGGGCGGCGCGGTGCGGCGCGGAGGCGGTACCGGTTGTAATGTTCGAGCTAATATGAAAGGATCCGCACAGAAAACCGCGCCGCGCCGCGCCGCTCTGTGCGGATATTTTCATATTAGCTCGAACATTACAACCGGTACCGCCTCCGCGCCGCACCGCGCCGCTCCGCCACCGCTGTCAGTGCGTTTCGGCCTTTATGTAATTTTAGGCACCTAACGATCAGGGATCGCATAATCGGATAGCGAGGTATTAGAAAATTAATTTCATGTACATATACTAAATATGATACTCTGAACTAGCAAGTATTTTTGGTATAGTAAAATGAAAAAATAAGAAGTCGATTCCATACTTGCTTAACTTTCCGGGACTGTGCCAACTTTAGGCATTTATCTACCCAATTAACCGATCCCTGGTAATGATGTATTATCTGAATATAGGTATCCGAAGCAGTTTCTACATAATTACACGCCGGCCTTTGAGTCTACTAATAACAGCCTTAACCAAGATAAACAAATATAATAAGCACTTCGTATCTAATGAAAATATGTCAAAAGAAGGTCCCCAGAGCATCTATTAATTCCAATCTAATAATTACTAATAAGATTGGTGCAATAACCAGTTAATTAGGTTGTTTGGCTTTAGCAAAAACACGGTATATAATTATTATTAGTGGTAATTATAGGCAGTGATCGTAACTTTTATAGCATTTTTGGTGCAGCGTAGTGTTGTTAACGGAATTGGTATAAAGGATTTCAATCCTAATGCTTAGTTAGCGGTAATAACGTCAATATTAACCTTAATTAACAATTTGTCTATACCAATTCCGTTAAGAACACTACGCTGCACCAAAAATGCTACAAAAGTAACGATCACATAATAATTGATAATAGGGCAGACTCTTTGTTACAGCTTTTATTAACCAATATAACTACATATGTAACTCAAATAGGTTTTATCATAATTTTTCTTTACTTATATTTGCACTGTACAATATATCTCAAAATCGAAACAACGATTATCTAAAGTAAGGCAAAAATTGTGCCGAGCAATTAATATGCGATTGCGATAAACAAATATGGCGGTGAACCTCTACTCGACTAGGTTTTGCTCGTAAATAATGATTGAAATTATCTTTACAAAAAGCTAATCCATTTTAGTGAACAATCAGTACTTAGATTAGATATTGTTAAGTAATATGAACACAAAACCTCATCTGTTATAATTTGACTCGTGTCTCAATCAGCTTTTGTAAATTATCGCCCGTTTCACCAAGCTACAATTTTCTTATAACCGGCAACACTGGTCTAATGACCAGTCGTTATTGGTTGAGCGTTTCAGTACTCAGTATTACAAGTTTAGACTAGTAAAATTTAACACATTCACTGCCAAGAATAAGACGCGCTACGCCCGTAGCCGATCCCGTGGTTTTCCTCGTATGTAGCATAAAGCGACTACGCCGTAGGCGCCCGCCGAGCGGGCTCCTGGCAGTGGAAGTGCTAAGCATGTAGCTTCGTCACACGTTTGGGCCACAGAAGTAAGTTTTACCAATTTATCTTGACTCTTATACGACGCGTGGAATTGGAATCGAATTGGTATTTACTCACCAGTATCTCTCTCATTTTCTACACCATCTTTCCTGATTTTAAATTATCATCAATCAACACGTCTTTAACGGCCGTATTCATAAACGTCCTACAAGCCTGTTTTAACTAAAATGACGTTAAAATTCGTTTGTCCTTATCTGTCACTTTGACATTTGTGTTCGTAAGAAAGGGACAAAGCACATTTTATTTAGCAGAGGCATTTTAAGTTTTATGAATAAGGGGGTTATTCTATTGTATCGAGTTGAGTGATCGATTTTGTGAACACTCAATTCTATTACGTACTCGGCGTAGGCTGGGTGTAGGTAAATTGGATACTAGCCAAATGCCGATAAAAAAATCTATATAAGAGAACGCTGATCCTGGTAGTAGTGAAGTGTTCGAAAATATTTGAAATTTGTAATTGAACGTACATTTTCCACCTTACTGGTTAGTTATATGAGAAGTTTGGTTAATACTGCAGGTCGATCACGTAACGCAGTGTTCGTGCGTCAGGTACAGTCAAGGACTTTAATTGTTGAGCCATTTAGGTGTCAACTAATTTTGGTATTTGAATAGTCAAACTTTGAAGTGTCCAGTATAAAGTGAGCTCTAAATGGCTCAACAATTAAAGTCCGTGACCGTACCTAGATCTAAATGTCACTTGACCCTCTTCACATCCTATACTACGAGCAATATTTGTATATATATTTGCAATCACGTTCTCGGAAACGGCTCTAACGATGATATTTGGTATGTAGGGGTTTACGGGGGCGAGAAATCGATCTAACTAGGTCTCATGTCTGGGAAAATGTGTTTTCTCCGTATTTTCAACCGAGCAGAGCTCGGTCGACCCGGGACTAGTAATGAAAATATTTAAATTAAAATTCATCATTATCGTCATCATCATCATCATCACAATCATATCAGCCGAAAGAAGTCCACTGCTGAACATAGGCCTCTCCCAAAGAGTGCCACAATGACGCATCCAGCGGACTCCTGCGACCTTTACCAGGTCATCGGTCCAGTGAATATTTATCAAGATGTAGGTAATTTATTTTACGTCACTCCGGGCGGTAAGTGAGATTTACCGTCCATGGGCGCAGCGGCAAATCTCCCTTCACACCCAGGAGAAGACGTAAAATTGTGTACGCACCACGGGCGGTAATTCGTAAAGCCCCAGATCGCATATTTATGGCCCTCACCTTAGGTTCGGGCCACAAACACCTACGGTCCGGGGTATTCACGAATTCCCGCCCTAGGTACGTAATGTACTATGACGTACTTTCGTAAACTGTATAACTATACAGTACTAACTACAAGCAAATGTGAGTTACGCCTCTACGAGCGATTATATTACATTACTTATTAAGGGCTGTAAAAGAAAGAAAGCCCGAAATCGCAGGTATTTGAGACCCGAGCCGCAGACGAGGGTAGTAAATATGCGATAGAGGGCTTTCTTTTTTACTGCCTGTGGTGAGTACACAATTTTACGTCTTCACCTGGCCACAATGCGAGTTTTACGGTACGCGCAGCGTGCAGTAAAACTCGCATTATGGCCAGGTGTGACGTAAACGCTATTAACACAATCACTGCAATCGCTATGCGCTACGCTCGTAGCGGATCCCGTGGTTTTCCAGCTAAGCACCAGAAAGTGCCTACGGCGTAGGCGTTCCTGTGTCAACACATTTACTGCCAAGAATCGTTACGCGCTACGCTCGATCCTGCGGTTATTCTCATAGCTGAAAAATGCAGCTACGCGCCACGACGTAGCACACCTAGCGTTGCTTGGCCTCGAATGGGTTAAGATTTTTACCTAATGCTTCGCGATGGTTTTAATGTTATAATATCTAACTGAAATAAAAAGTAACTCACGTAGACTGGTATAGACAGCAGTCGTGTAGGCAGGTTGCAGCCCTTGGCGAGATTCTGTGTGGCCTCCATGAACGCTAGTTGAATGTCGCGGGCTAACATCCACTGCACTTGTTTGTCTGGAAACAATAATGGGTATTAATAAGGTAAAGGTCTCAATTTCAACACCTTAATTCCAATAATTTACCTGCGTGTCAACTTACTGCTACGATTTAAGATGGAAGGTCAAATCCTGGGTCGTTTAGCTTGTTATTAGCAGACATGGTACATTTTGTTGAATTTTCGGCGCAGCCTGATTTAGTTATCGGAGATGGTATGGATAATATCAACCAAAATTGTTAATTAAGGTTAATATTTATGTTATTAACGCGAATTAATCATCACGATTGAAATTGTTTATATCAGTTCCGTTACCAACACTACGTTGCACCGATAATGCTCCAAAGTTGATGATGTCTTGTTATTAGTGTGTGCTTTATGGAATAAATAGTTCGTCTTTCTTCTTTCTTTCTTTCTATTGGGAGCCTTATTACCATGGTTTGTATCAAACACTAATTAACTAAAATTCAATAAACCTGCCGAATGACAAATGTAAACAAACCTTGAAAAGGTGCGTACGCTAACCTCAAAATATGCCTTTGAAGAAACAGCAATTCTTAACTTAATTAAATCCGACGATATCAACGAAGAATTACTAATGCAATTCCAAGAATAAACTCTCAGAAAATATTTGTATAATACCTAATTGAATATCGATTTTAGTATTTGTCTCTATTCAGATGTATGAACTCATTTTAAAACTCAACGCGAAATTAACTCAATTACAAATACTTCGAAATGTACTTTAATATTAACAAACTCTCGGAATTCATGCAATTTTCGTATGTACATGACATGAAATAAGTTAGCATTGCAAATAGAAAATCTTATTTGATCTGTAAATAAGCCGTGACTAGCTTATTAAATGACTTTTTATTTATTTGTAGTAAGAGATACCGTTTTCAAAAATGGAATACAGGATTGCTGCTTTTTCAGTTAAATTTACCAATCCTAACCAATAACTGAGCTAACACATATACAATACTAGCTTCTGCCCGCGACTCCGTCCGCGTGGAAGTCGTTTATATCGTAGCACTACATATACAAACTTTCATTCCCAATTTCACCCCCTCCGGGGATGGTTTCCGGGATTAAAACTATTCTATGTCCTTCCCCAGGACTCAAACTATATCTATACCAAATTTCATCCAAATCGGTTCAGCGGTTTAAGCGTGAAGAGGTAACAGACAGACAGACAGACAGACACACTTTCGCATTTATAATATTAAGTATGGAAGTATGGATATGGATACCATAAAAAAGTGAGCATGTCCATAAATTAAGTTCATGTGTTTATTCTAAATGGACTTAAAACCTAGAGCAACTAGTAGAGTGGAAACAAAAACAGTGCTCGTGGCAATCTCGCGGTAACCCATCTACTAGGCGGGACCGGCACTCGCTGGGGTTTTAGCATGCATTTGCCGCAGTTAATCTATCATACTTGCCCCTCCCCGTAATACAATCAGTAACATCCAGCCTTTAGCTTTAAACAGAGGAGTTTAGTGGTAGTAAAATTGTATGCACCAGTGCAGACTGCTTTCATTACCCCCTACAGAAAAGCACAAAAAAAGCGGCCAGGTGCGTGTCGGACTACGCACAACGAGGGTTCCGTGCCTATTAAAAAGGTCGTATCGTTACTGAAATCTTATGGCACTTACCTTTTTAGGAATAGGTATCTCAAAAACCTTTGAACCGATCTTGTTCAAAACAATTTTCGCTGAAAGAATTTAATAAGCCCTATGAGCATGATTTTTTTCATATTTTTAAAATACACGGTTCAAAAATTAGAGGGGGGGGGACACAATTTTAGTGACTTTCGAGGCGATTATCTCCGACTCTATTCACTTAATCAAAAAAATTGCTGAGAAATCTTATATTTATTTTGAAAGGCCTATCAATTGATGTGCCACACGTGGGCTTGCAATGATTTTTTTTTTTGAGTTTAGTTTTATGTATGGAGTGCACCCCTAAAAAATTTTTTTTTAGTAATTGAATTACAAAACTATGTAGCGGTTAACAAAATACACCTATCCTCAAAATTTTATTCGAATTCACCTTATAGTTTTCCAGTAATATGCCTGTGACATACGGACGGACAGACAGACAGACAGACAGACATGACGAATCTATAAGGGTTCCGTTTTTTGCCATTTGGCTACGGAACCCTAAAAAGGCAGCCTGGAGGATCGCCTGGCGGCGTCAGGTGAAGCAAGATTGCTCTGTGAAAAGTATGACGACCAAGCTTCTGATGATCTCAGCTATTACCTAGAGTCTAGAGACAACGACTAGTGAAAGTTTCACTGTGATCCTTAGGGGTCAATCACTTAAGAAAGGAGTTTTATAAAATACCTGTATCATCCAAATGCACCTCAATGTCAGAGTTGTAGATGTCCATGTCAGTGGCGTGGCGCGGGTCCCGTAAGCGATCCATCAGACTCGACGAGAAGTTCGCCTGGAAGATGAGTACCACTCGGCACTTGCCGTGGTATGCTGCGTCCATGACTTCGTCTTTATTCGGGTAGAATATCTGCAGATGAAAAAGATACGGTTAAAATCGTAATGCCATGGTGGCAAAAACCAGCGCTAGCCGTTAAGTTAGCATCATGCTGAGATGGGGCCATTTCGCGGTATGGCCTATAGTTACCATCTTATTTCTAGAGTTCCGTACCCAAGGGGTAAAACGGGAACCTATTACTAAGACTCGGGCGTCCGTCCGTCTGTCACCAGGCTGTATCTCGTGAACTGTGATAGATAAACAGTTGAAATTTTCACAGTTGATCTATTTTTGTTGCCGCTATAATAACAAATACTGAAAAACAGAATAAAATAAATATTGAAGGGGGCTCCCATACAACTAACGTGATTTTTTTGCCGTTTTTATAGCTAATGGTACGGAACCCTTCGTGCGCGAGGCCGAATCGCACTTTGCCGGTTTTTTTTTGTAATCTGTGGGTACGAGTAACTTGTTTTATGTCAGTAATCATAATCATCACCATATGCTAGTCGTAGGCCTCCCAAGAGTGCACAATGACTGGTCCTGTGCCACCCGCATCCAGCAGGTTCCCGCGACCTTTACCAGGTCATCAGTCTACCTTGTGGGGGTCTACCCACGCTGCGAGAGCCAGAGAGCTATCTAGCTGTCGGCACAAAGTTATGGTCCCTATAAATGCAGGTCCCGAACTCTCAGAGTGCATCCTCGAGGGCTCTGGAGACCTTACTCGTCACCAGAAACAAATATCCCAGCAGAGCCTGTATGAATTAATTACTTAATTGGTTTATTCAGAATGAATATATGGTACATAACATCTTAAAAATCTATACATATTTCTTCCCATAATACACTCAGAGGCAATGAAAACGGGTCACTTCCCATGGATTACTTTACAAAGTGACCCGTTTTCATTGCCTCTGAGGTAGCGTACCTTCATAGTTCACATTGGGAATTACACTCAGAGGCAATGAAAACGGGTCACTTTGTAAAGTAATCCATGGGAAGTGACCCGTTTTCATTGCCTCTGAGTGTATATTCAGCCAGGTCAGGAATATGAGAACTTAGGTCAGTGGTTTGATCACTCAGTCCATAGATAGGGATAAAATTACATTTAAATTAAGTACATCACATAATTATAGCATACACGTGATAGATCACATATTTATTAGAGATAATCCATCCTCCTAGCGTTGTTCCCGGTTATGCCCCTAAAGGAGCCCGGGGTCCGCTTTGACACCTAATCCCAAGATTTGGCAGGCACTAGTTTTTTTTACGAAAGCGACTGCCATCTGACCTTCCGGCACAGTGGGAAAACTAGACCTTGTTGAAATTAGACCGGTTTCCTCACGATGTTTTCCTTCACCGAGAAAAGCTAACGGTAAATATTCCGTACATAAGTTCCGAAAAACTCATTGGTACGAGCCGGGATTCGAACCTACGACCACCGCTTGACAGCCGCATGCCTGAACCATTGGGCTACCGTAGCCCTCCACATATTAGAAATAATATCAAACATTATTTCATCGCATGTTTCATTATTAGCTACACTAAATTATTTATGTAGTTGGTGTTATCAGTTAATTGTTTTACACTAGAGATAGGCTCTTCTCGGTGAGGTAATCTTCAACTTATTCTACATTCTGCCTTCTTCTCTCATAGAGAAATACATTATCTTTGAGATAAAGCTTTTCCAAACATACATTAATAATTTGTTATTATTAATAGGTAATGTATCTGAATGCACAAAAGAAGAGTAGTAACACCAGTAATAATGTTCCAGCACCAGTAATGGTGTTGTAACTTCGGGGAACTAATGACCCGTTCCTGATGTAAAAAAGAGGGTGGTAATTCGCCTTTGTTAATGCGCATTCGTACCGTTTTCCTTCCCAATGGAAATAGCATTTACTCTGAAAATGCTCACATATTCTACGCCACAAAGAACTATAAAGGGTAATAATATGGGCTCGGAGTATTTCTGTAACAGACTCCTTGCACGCAAGTGCATTAAGAGCGTGAGGCAATCCTGCCATTATCGTTATTTACTCCATTAAGAAAAAGCGATTAGAGTCGGCGCTCGAAAAACGTAAATTAATTTTCCATCTCAGCAGCTCGAAAAAGCATATTTTGATGCTTGAAAACAGTGTGCAAAAGTAGCTTTTTAATTTTGATGCCGAGCACTGACAGAATATTTGAACTTTCTGTCCCTTTCATTTCATTACGAAAAAAGAAAATGGCAGACAGGTCGATCCATAGTTCGACCATCGAATTTTCAAGTAGACCCCAAAAAAGCGCGGAACAAGTAACACGTTGAAAACTATCAAATTAACAATTTTAAATTACCATAATTATAAGTACAAAGGATTTTAAGCGCACAAGATTCCAACTTTAAATCTTTCGCTTCCTCAGGACTAGTCAGGACTCAAAATCAGCACTCGCAGTAAAAAAAAACTTTGCTCTCTTGTTGCATAAATAACTATTGCAAGCTGAGCAACGGTCTCCATTTTCATATTCGGGCTTGGTGAGGATTTTTACTCAATATTTATTTTTGTGATGAACACGAATATTTGTGTCCGAGTCATGGATGTTTTCTATGTACGAGTATTTAAGTATTTCTTTATCTATATAAGTAAGTTTATCGTCGTCTAGTAACCATTGTACAAACTTTTCTTAGTTTGGGACCCGATTTGTGTAAAATTGTCCACTAATAATATATATATATTTTTTTATATAGCGCTTTGTGGCAGTTTTGAGATTGGATAGCGACTCCAAGTGTAATTATTTATTTAAGGTTAAGGGTTAAGGGGTTAGTGCAACGTTCCTAGCCCATACTGAGACCGACCGACCCGAGCCCGGTCAGCGCTCGGTCACCGAGTTGGCATAGGACACAGAATGTTAATTAAAAGACGAGATGTGTGATTGTCACATAGTTTAAATTAAATAGCCGGGTTATATGTTCCAGCATCCAACCGGGCAACTGGCTTTTGCGCCACTTCTTTCGCGTGACACGCGTTTATATCGTAGCTCAATACAAACTTTTGCCCCTAATTCGCCCCTTATGTGATGTTTTTTTGGGATACAGACCATGCCTCGGGGTTCAACAATTTTCACACCTTTCATCTCTTAATTGATTCGGTAGTGCGTGAAAAGGTAACAGACAAGCAGTTACTTTCATATTTATAATATTAATATGAATAGCTAGGATAATGTTATTACCAAAACAGGGTCAAACCACCTCCTAGGAAGCCAGTCCTGTGAAGCTGGTCTAAGTTGATTGGCATTCAGATGTACTCTACGAGTAATAATTCCAAGGCTAACACAGTCTACATAACAAGTAACTCACCTGATTAGCTTGTCTCTTCCCAAAGACATCCAGATACTGGCAGCTAAACCTCTTCAAGTCCCATTCATAAGTCTCCGGATCTAACGGACACGTGTTCTCGTAATCGCAGGGCACGTTGGTGTTGTTCTCTCCGAGCTCATGGTTGACGACACACATGGGCAACCCGACGGGGTCGTGGCCGATAGCGATACAGAAGAGGACCATTTGTGAGAGAGGGAGGACGACGATAAAGGCAAGGAGGCTGAAAAAAGAAGAAGTATTTTTTTTGGGAATGATTCTGGAAGTCCTCAGCAGGTATTTCGTCACAGATAGGAAACTTGTCCTATTTTCTTAACATACATTTCTACAGCCATAGCTTTATCATACTATACTGACAACAATTCAGTCCTATATTTAAGTATGGCGTAATTCGCAAATCAAATAGTTTAGTTACCTAATATAACCCAACCGTAAGTCCCAGATAGATTTTTGCGATTTTGAATATGGAACCTGCGTTAATTCTATTATAGTCCGAAACCCGATTTGAATTTGTACTTGTACAAGTACGTGGAGACTTACGAGGATAACATTAGGCACACAAATTGCCAGAAGGAAAAAGTGCTAGAGTTAAATTGCTCACGAGTCTTCAATAAAGAGAAGAATAAAGGACCTGCATTTTTCTCTAGCTGTCAACACAATGAATCCTCAGATCAATTTAACGTAGGCAGCGCGCTTGTGATCCATCTGGAGTCACAACACAAGTGCCGTATGACTTTTTACCAGCATCATATTATAAAAATTACTCACGCATAATTCCTAAACAAGCTCAAGAAATTCTTCCACATCAACGCCTTCATATGTCTCCATCTCATGGGCTTGATTCTCTCGAAGCAGCCGATTGGGGGATTCTCTTCCGGGGGCACCGCCTCCAAGGAGGAGACATCGGGGGTGACGACCACGCGGCCTTTGCTGCTCATTGAGACGTTGTCACCGAATTCTCCGGAGATCTCACCGATGTCGTCTTCTAGATCGATAACGGATGGGTCCTGGAAGAGATGGATAGTTAGGACTTTTGTTGCAGGAGTGTTCAGAGATTTTACTACTAATATTAAGCTGCGTACGGATTGCGCGTACATTGGCACGCGTAGTCGGTTACGCGTGTCCTGAAACACCATGTCCGAACTTGCAGCTACGCGTACACTCCAGGGGAACGCGTGCCGCGCGAACTGGCTCGCGCACGAGCCGCCGACAGTGGATCGTGGCGGTCCGTCCAGGTATCCAATGTACGCGTAAACACACGCGTAACCGACTACGCTTAGCAGGCTACGGGCTATCCGTACGCGGCTTTAGAGGTCCTATTATATAAGTTTATTGCCAACTTCTGTTTATTGTATTATTAAAAAAAACAACCAGTTTGCAACAAATGGTGGTAACTGACTGAAAAATAACTCTAAACGTTAAGCTGGTGCCTATATAATTATTTGGGAATTGTTTCGGTTCCCCAAAGTAATTTTTAAGCAGTTGAGTTATAACTTCAAACAACAGAATAAAAAGTCAAGATATTCACGAAAATGCATACATTTTGCATCCAAGTTGGAATAACCTTTGAAACTTCTTATAATTTTCCAATTTATGCCCCTTAGGGCCCCCCCACATTACGGCGTCTTGCGAACGTTTTTCATACAAAATTCAACAATTTTGTATGAAAAACGTTCGCAAGACGCCGTAATGTGGGGGGGCCCTTAGAGCGACACCTATCTAACAAAGAGAAGAGGGCTATCTGGTGAAATTGTAAAATTTCTCGTTCCAGTTTCGTTTTGCGTTATTCCACTAACTGGGTTGGTACGACGACATAAAATGAGTCTTGGCCTCCAACACAAGAGAACGCCACTTTGCTCGGTCCTGCGTAGTATCCTGCTAGCTAACTCTGGCTCCGTGTTCCCGCAAATCGCTTCCACCAGTCCTTCTAGGGGCGACCAACAGGTTGGGAGTACTGGAGAAAAACTCACCGGCAGTGTCGGCAGTTCCACCTTCTCCACAATATCAGCCAGGATGCTGGAGCGGCGCCTCTTGCCCCTGTTCTGCAGAACTGCTAGCTTCAGGAACACGTCCTCGAGGTTGTCGGCTTGGTAGCGCCGGAGGAGCTCAGTGGGAGATTCTTCAGCTAGGAATCGGCCGCCTCGCATCAGCCCAATCTGGAATTTAAATTATAAACTCAATCTTCATTTTTGTATACTAATAGTTAGTAGTAGTTTATGGGTTAGATTGTACAACAAATAAAATGGTATGAAAGCTGTGTAACCTGTTGAATACTTACGATATTTGCTTGTTTTGTCTCATCGATGTAATGGGTCGTAATGATCACTGTGGTCCTGCCACCTTTGGTGATCTCCACCAGGTGATCCCAAATGCTGCAAAAATAGAAAAGATGAGGCAATGATAAAAAATGAACACTATTAACAGTGTTAATTGTATGTATTCGTTTAAATTAAGAGTAGGGGACGAAAATAGTTTTTATTTCATTCTGTATATTAAATATCACATGCCGAGGATATTCATATATTGAATCTCATGATATTATGTAATTTAATTTTTGGTCGAAATTGCCCCTCGTCAAAGCTCTGCACAACTGGTCTAGCACAACTTGCTGACAAGTCGCGTCGCACGCGACTTACGGGCTGTCTCACTCGCACTGTGCAGATTAGAAACAGGAGGGTAGATATTATCGTTATCGCCTAGTTTCGCGTCGCGGCGTCAGTAGTTCTGCCATATCAGATTTGTACCATCATCATATCAGCCGAAAGTCGTGCACTGCTGGACATAGGCCTCCCCCAAAGAGTGCCAAAGTGACCGGTCCTGCGCCACCCGCATCCTGCGGACTCCCGCGACCTTTACCAGGTCATCAGTCCATCTTGCGGGGACCTACACACGCCGCGCTTTCCGGTACGTGGTCGCCACTCGAGAACCTTTCCGCCCCAACGGCCATCAGTTCTACGTGCTATGTGCCCCGCCCACTGCCACTTAAGTTTAGCGATTCGGAGGGCTCTTGTACCATTGCAACTTGTAATTTCTTATCAAGAGCCTCTGTAAGTACCTAATATGTGTAAAAAAATAAGTCCGAAATGTTTCATTTTTACTTTTCCATTACCAGAAAGGACGGTTATTTGCAATTTTATCACTTCCTGCGAATTTGCACTTTCATGCACTAGCCAGTTTATTTAAAATGGGAAAAGAATTTGAATTTAAAATCAGAATGAACCCAATTTACTTTGCATATCTCGTACTACGACTTTGAATCCAACCCAAAGCCGATTTTATTATGATTTCCTATTTTACTCGTTTGAAAATTTCAAAGAATTATTATCATTGTAACAATTACTAGTCTTGCTGAAACGCCAACAAACTAATGCTATTTATGTCAATAATCATATACCCTTATTCATAAATATACAGTTATGGTACAGTCACAATCATTTAAATCCGCCATAACAAAGCCGGCAAAAATATCTGACACGCCCTTAACTGCCTTAGAAATAGAGTTGAGTCAAATATCTTTGATCTTCTTTTAAAAAATGGCTTCCATCTAAGTTAAGATGATTTCGCCAATGTCAATTTTGATTATAAAACGACGCAAGCAAACAAACAAACAAGGCAAACTCGGGAGCTCATTAGTTCCGCCGCGCGCCAACAGAGGGCTATGAAGAGTATTATTTTGAATTAGAAACAGAACAACGGACGGTTGTGTTCGCTGTCATTGAGGAAAAAGCCTGACAGGAGGTGGTTGCTCTCTTGGATGGAGAATTTATCGTGTAGAGAGAATGGTGTGACGGAATACGAGAACCGAAATTGCCAGTTCACTGTTTTTCACATGAATTTTGTAATTATGCTGTGGAGAAGTCCTTAGTAAAGTTTGTAATCATAGTAACATCGTTTCCTATCAATGCCCGAGAACCCAGGATACGCCCACACCTCGACACATATATATATATATAATTTCGTTAGCAGCGTAACTGTTTAATACAAAATTAATTTAGTATGGGGTGGCGCATCGTTACAGACGATTTCTCAATATAATTTGAGACGTTGGTGCCGTTAAGAAGCCTAAGTCTTCTGGTAGATGTCGCTACACGCCTCCCTAAGGCGTTGTAGGAAGGAACTGATTGAAAGATTTGGTGGCCGAACCGGATTGTTCCGATAGCTCAGTTGGTTAGTAGCGACGGGCCATTAATGCCTGTGGTCGCCGGTTCGAATCCGGCTCGGAGCATTAAATTTTTCCTTTATTTAAAAAATAAAATTAATATAGGACGTTGTTTATTTGTGACGTCACAAGCAAGTAATCCTTACAAATTCCAAACTAACGGAGCTATTTTGATGTTTCATAAAAAGAAGCTGATTTGACTTTTGTCAAATACATTTTTGACCGGTGACTTGGGGGTGCTTGGGGTACACTGTGCCATTTAAATTCGTTCGTATTTAGTTATCTGTCACGTTGACATTCGGGCTTATGGGGTAGCCATCAATTCAAACGCGCCGAGCGCCCGTTTGACTCGAACGTATTTTGTTTTTTATTACCTCTGCCGCAAAACGGGGTCCACTCCAGCTGTAGGCTCATCCAAGATCACCAACTCCGGGTCATGGATGAGAGCGGCGGCCAGGGACACACGCCGCATCTGGCCTCCTGATAAAGTCTTCACTTGTCTGTAAAGAATAGTTATTTTAGTAGAGACGAAAACTGCCTTATAATATGGTCTTTAGCCGGGCAACGCGGCACGAGATGAAGACGCGCTCAAGCAAGCGTGGACTCAAAAAAAGCTTCAATAAAAGGTAACTGTACTTTTTTCATTTATATTGGTATTGAATTAAAGAATCCTACTATTATTATAAATGCAAAAGTTTGGATGTTTAGATGTTTGTTACTCAATCACGCTTTAACTGCTCAACCGTATTGGATGAAATTTTGCACGAAGATAGTTTATAGCCTGGTTAAAATATAGAATAGTCTCTATCTCGGGTCCACGAGGAGGAAGTAGCGGGCGGAAGCTAGTTAAAGAATAAAGAAACAATACATCAAGTTTGCCGAGACAGAGAGTACAGAAACAAAAAATACAAAAAAAATGTTTGGTTATATATTACAAATTCGGTTCGTTTCGTTCGTTCGTTAGTATTTATGGTGAACAATACAAAATTTATTTTATTAATTGATCTATGGAATTATACTATTACGCTTTACACAAAAGCTTAACGCCTATTGGCACATTACACAAATGCAATCATTTCCAACAGCAAATAAATAAAGTTAACTAAAATTATTGTTTATTTCAAGCTCATAAAATGTTAGTAACTAAACTTAAAACAACTATGATACTAAATGATTTTAACTAAATACACAATCTGTACAATTGAAATTTACTAAAGTATAATGTTTCCGTACATTCGTTATACAGTCACATACATGATAAATACATATTATTCAGTGCAAAAGTAGCCGCGGATGTATTGTATTGTGTTCTGGACCCGCCTTCGTCTCTAGCTATCAACACAACGAATCCACAAATCAATAAAGGTAAAATCACAAGCGTCCATAGGCTACTGTGTCTGCTTACCATCTGGCAGACCTTATGCTAGTGTGCCACCGTAGTAGTATTCAAAAGAGTGTTCGATTGAACCAATTTTGGTAAAGACCACTAAAAATGAGGTATGTGAAGAAAATGGAATGTGGTGATTTGCTGATTTGAGAATTGCGAAGCTTAAAATTCAATCTTTGTACCGCCTTGTGACACTTAAAAATAGCATCATCATCATCATCATCATAACAGCCGAAAGACGTCCACTGCTAGACATAAGCCTTCCCCAAACTAGCATATGATTATGTATATACCTAATATGAAAGTAGCTACTCCGGTTTTACAACTAATTGGTTAAAGCTGCAAACGCACAGAGAGCGGTGGCGGGGCGGCGCGGTGCGGCGCGGAGGCGGTACCGGTTGTAATGTTCGAGCTAATATGAAAGGATCCGCACAGAAAACCGCGCCGCGCCGCGCCGCTCTGTGCGGATCCTTTCATATTAGCTCGTACATTACAATCGGTACCGCCTCCGCGCCGCACCGCGCCGCTCCGCCACCGCTGTCAGTGCGTTTCGGCCTTAAATCCATTTTGTGCGACGCGACCGTACGGACTATTATGATAGGTTATCGAAGGACACACTAATTATTTTAATTGACCAGACAACGAGCTGGGTTGTCCCGGATTAGATGATTGAGGTTACAAGTGACGTGGCCGATTGATGAGCGATCTACGGAGCTTGTCAAAATGCGCAATAAAGATAACTAACCAAGGTAAGGTACTATAACCACGAACCGGTACTATAACCGTCTGAACGTGGAAGGTACCATTAAGCCTAAGGAGAGACTTTGCGTCCTATTGTGCACGTTATCCACGTTAATCACCTGACCCCGATCACCCAGGGGAATTAGCGGCAATTATTTTATATTCAACTAGGAAAAAATGATAATGTTCGGTTATGGCGCTTCGCCGGACGCTACCGCGTCACGCTCGCTTCGCTCGCTCGGCTCGCGCGCTGTAGGGTCGCAGTTCAACTAACAACCTAACCGTTTTTTTCCCCTGGGGGATCAGGCTAGGGGATTAACGTGGACAACAGCCTATTGTGTGTTCTGCCACTTGTGTTGTACTCCGAAGATATGTTTAACATGATGCCCACGAGCACATTCCACCATCTCAACGAACGCAGTTAGCAGAGCCTTTATCCTAACACCTTGGAATCTAGATGGTCGCGCACGGTTCCATACTTTCTCCCGTTATCGCTTCGATTGTGAAATGAACTCCCCGACATAGCTTTTACCGAAGGACTACAGTCATCACCATCATCATATCAGCCAAAAGTCGTGCACTGCTAGACATAGGCCTCCCCCAAAGAGTGCCATTGTGACCGGTCCTGCGCCACCCGCATCCAGCGGACTCCAGCAACCTTAACCAGGTCATCAGTCCACCTTGTAGGGGGTCTACCCACGCCGCGCCTTCCGGTACGTGGTCGCCACTTGAGAACCTTTCCACCCCAACGGCCATCGGTTCTACGTGCTATGTGCCCCGCCCACTGCCACTTAAGTTTAGCGATTCGGAAGGCTATATCGGTTACCTTGGTTCTGCTGCGGACTACAGTATGGGGTTATTTTCTTATTGACGTGCAAAACCTCGTCGGACGTCCTGTAAGAGCCATGCTGGAGTTGAATCATCGTCACCATCATATCAGCTGAAAGACGTCCCCTAAAGAGTGCCAAAGTGATCGGATACTCCCGGTGACAGGATTGGATACCTGACTAAATGGGTTAGATTTTGACTTGGTGGGTTGGACGCAGACTTGGGGGGTTAGATACTAACTTGGTGGGATGTGGCAACTGCAGCAGCGTGAGAAGGAAGTCCACCCTCTCGTCTACCTCGCTGGTCGTCATGCCCGCGATCCAGCCGAAGTAGATCATGGTCTCCCGGATCGAGAACTCCCCGAATAACGCTACCTCCTGAGAACAATAAATATACATGTTGTTAATCATTTGATACAAGGAACACATCACCTTATCAGCCGAAAGATGTCCACTGTTGGACATAGGCCTCCCCCAAAGATTGCCAATGTGACCAGTCCTTCGCTACCCGCATCCAGCGGACTCTTGCGACCTTTAACAGGTCATTAGTTCACCTGATGACCAAGAAACAAATACAAAGAAAACATAATCGTGATCGAATGGATACCGGGAATTGAAACCCGCGTCCTCTGTTCAAAAAACACGAAACATACAAAAGCTATACTAATATTAGAAAGAGGAAAAGTCTGTTAGGTTCTAAGTTTATATGTAGATGTAGGGGTTATCTCCATAATCACTTATAAGAATCCCAAAATTATTTCACTTGTATATGAAAGAAATATTCTGGATGTATAAAGTCTATGATAAGAATCGCGCCAAGCCGTAGCCGTAGCCGATCTCGTAGTTTTTCCGCTAAGTAGCGGAAAGCGACTACGGCGTAGGTGCCCACTAGGGTTCCTGGTAGTAAAAGTGTTAAACAATACCTACATGTTCTTTGATATAAGCTATGTGTTTGATCTACAGGTATAACATTAGTTTCATATATTGAGATGTGAAATAAAGTGTGTGTGTGTGTGTGTGTATTTAAATGTATAACAGGAGATTAGCTGCTCATTCTCTCTCAACGCTTAAAACTCGAAAAAACCTCGGCTCAGAGACTCCATTCTTGCATTAAAGTATGAGCTACCGCGACGCACTACTTAATATCAAAATGGGGTCCGAATAATATTGAAATGAGATGTCTGTTACAAACTGGTGGTCCTCATACTCCTCATTATAATTTTATAGCTGAGTAACGCTTTGTAATAAGGCATGAAGCTGATTAGCAGCGTTGTAATATCAAACATGACCTCCATGCAAGTATAACGTGCCACGCACTGCTGCATCCATATCTATTATTGCTGAGGAAATGGCTTCGCACATATAATAGATACAGAGGAACCACTTTAACCATTAATAAATAATCGGAGGCTTTCCTCCCCATCCTACAAGTCTCGATCAGGGCAAATGACAAATAAAGATTTAGGGACAACTAAAAAAAAATTCGTCATTGAGTTTACCGAAAAATAGAATTACCTTATAGCTAGTTCATTTTCCCATTTGTCTCTACGACGACAAGCAATGTACCCACTAGAGGGTGAGACTTCATTTAATATCATCATCATCATATCTGCCGAAAGGCGTCCACTGCTGAACATAGGCCTCCCCAAAGAGTGCCATTTAATTAGTTGAATTTCTTTTGCAAATGTATATAAGTTTTCCTTTACCGAAAAGCTATAAACTCAAGCATATTATCAAAGCCATTTTAATGCCTTTATCTTCATAAACGATGTAAGTTTATATTTACTACAATATCTGTTATTGCCTCGTGATTAAAGTCTAGGTACTTAAATCGCATGATTGTACTGAATAACTGCTGCTGCTTTGGAAGGCACGCTAAGCAGTTGATCCGGCTGCTGTCTATGACAGTAGTCGTTAAGCCGAGTTAGAAGCCTTCGGGCGGCTTAAAATTTCTATCAGTCGAGTTGCCCACTCACTTGAAAGGGGGGACAACTGTTACTCGCGTCCGCAGGAGCTACCTACCACAACCCTGCACGTGTCCCCTGGGTGGTACTAAAGAGTGACAAACTTTAAAGGCCAAAATAATGTATGCCATACGATTAAATAAATAAACTGAATAACTTTCTCAGCAAGACAACCACAGCCGGAAATAATAAACAGACCTTTATTATTATTATTACAGTTCATATAAAGCACACAGAGCACCGATGTTTGAATGTAAATTTTACACACAATATTCTCGATATCATTCCTAGGCGTCCTTACCTATAGTGCAGGGTGTGCGTTGCACACGGGCGCAGCGGTCCTAGGGGGCGCCTCTTCCATTTTGACCGCGCGCTTACTAGGGGACGCTAGAGTAATGTTTGCACACGGGCGCTACATGGGCTAGACTAGACGCCTGACTAATATAGAAAAATATTATTTAAAAAAAAGTATGTGAGCTTGTAGCTTTGTAAGTTTGCATGGGGGACGGGGGTAATCTCGAGACACCACGATTTCAAAAAATATTTTCCTGTTTATACAACGTGTTAATAAAATAACGCAAAACCTGAAAACAGTTTGATCAGAATCGAGCATAGAATGCGAAAAAAATAAAAAATAAAATTTTTGACAAGATTTATTTTTTACATTTGTATGGAGTGTTGGCCGACTGGGGCGACCTGCTCCATACAAATGTAAAAAATAAATCGCGTCAAAAAATTTATTTTTTATTTTTTTCGCATTCTACTCTCGATTCTAAACAAACAGTTTTCAGGTTTTGCGTTATTTTATTAACACGTTGTATAATGGTTTATCTGGATGAACATAAATAATACTATACTATTCCACGCGAGTATGCCTGCGTTTTTTGTAATATTTGGTCAAATCTGATCAAGCAGCGGGTCGTTTATAGAAAGTAGCTAAGCTATACCTTTATAACGAAACAAATTATTTAATTAAATATTTTGTTTCGTGATATTTTTAAAGAGGAAGTTACCCCGAGGAAGTTAGGAGGAGGAGGAAGTTAGAGTGGTGCCAAGGCTGTGAATGAGTCTTTCAAGAGATTACAGAGAGGGCGCTAGTCTTAGCGGGAATGTAATTGAAAATTATACAACTTCCGTCACTGTCCTCGTAGCTCAGTTGGTAGAACAGTCTAGCGTTAATAGAAAGGTCGCAGGTTAGCATCCTTTCGGGGGCTACAGACGAAGATGGTTTATTTTTCCATTATATTCTTTCTCTCTGTATCATATCGTCTAGTAACTAAGCTGTTGTAAGCTGTATTATGCACGAATATTATTGAGATTGGAACATTAATTGCTAATATTAACGATGCAGGATCACTGTGCGAGCCAGATACGATATAATATCCATACAATAACAACGACCATGAAACAACACGGCGATATTATTCAGAACATAATATGGGGACACCGTGTACACAAAATAATTTGACCACGTCAGACTACATAGTAATTGGGTAACTTTTCGAACGATCTTTAAGACAGCTCTACTGCATTTTTCCCGCACACGTAATTACATTTAGATCTACTTAAGGGGATGCCTAGATACGAGTCGACCACACACCCTTGACAGAGACACGCTTATGCCTTCCGCGCACTAGAAAAAGCGATGCAACACTCTTCGGGAATGGCCTAACCTAACCTAACTTAGTGAAGTTTTATTTATAACAGTACAAGTAAAAAAACAAAATATTTAATAAGTGACAAAGGTGTAAAAACAAGAAAAACATAATATACCTACTACTACTAGGATTAAAATAATTATAAGTTTTATTTATATTTCATTAAGTCAGATTTTATAGGAGATAAAAAACGATAGTATTAACTTGATTGCGTCGTAATAGTACATTACGTACCTAGCGGTGAATTCGTGAATGCTCCAGATCGCAGGTGTTTGTGGCCCGAACCGAAGGTGCATGAGGGCAATAAATATGCGATCTCGGGCTTTACGAATTGCCGCCCGTGGTGCGTACACAATTTTACGTCTTCTACTGGGTGTGAAGGGAGATTTGCCGCTGCGCCTGTGGGCGGTAAATTTCACTTACCGCCCTGAGTAAAAAAGGAAAATAAAGACCCAACTTTGGATTTCTTTTCTGTCGAGGAAACTTTAGGCAATCGTGTATCGTTTTAATCAGATAAACAATCAAGTCAAGAAGAGATAAATAGTCAAGAATCATATATCTGAAAATCAGACCTTATTGTTTCTTAATCTAGCCAGAACGGCGTTTCAAAGCACGCGATAATTTCCAATGCACCCCCTTAACAACTTGACACCTGCCCGACAATGATAATTCGTTTTTAAGATGCAAAATAAAATTGTGGCTGACTTGAGATTATTTAATGACCGACTTTTTATGAAACTGTCATTGGAATTTGAATCTTCTACCTACGACGGTAGACTTGCTTTTTGAATGGACTATTTTGATGTAATTCGGCCACCTGAAATAATCTCAAGTCTACTATCGTAACCTACCCAGTTCATTAGGCAAAATGAAAACTAAGAGACGACAAATATTAGGCTTCTCTATTTTTTTAAACCCTCACCTTTTTTGGCACAGACAAATCGCAGCTAGTTCTTAATATTTAATCGAATTTATATTTGACAAAAGTTAAATCAGCTTCTTTATAAATCGTCAAAAACGCTCAGTTAGTATGGAATTTGTAGGGAATTACTTGCTTGTGCCGTCACAATCAAACAACGTCCTTATTGTTACTTAAAGTTACTTATGAATTTAAAGATCTTAAAATAGCAAACGTAATTGAAAGATTGATACTTTCCGCGTATGTTCGTAATGTTTATCTGCTGCTAATGAAAAAACAATCAATCTTCACTGTTGTCAAAAAGGCTGCGGTCTGGACGCCAGCGGGCAGCGGGGCGCTGAGCGGCAGTTCATACATTTGATAGAGTTGAATCTATGACCGCCCTCACCTTACCCGCTGGCGCCTTGACCACGATCTAAATCCTTGCAAAAATAATAATTTTATTTATAACTTAAGAGCCAACACAAGGGCCGATTTTCCATAGAAACGTAGTCCCCTGTTTTCTCCCTGGATAATGGCAGTAGAGCAATATTTTTTTTTCCATAAATCTATGGCTACTATTGACATGTTCGTATGTTTTTTTTTTTTCATAAATTTATTCTTAAAAGAGATATTATTAACCTTCAAAAACTTAAGAAAAATGACATATTTTCCGCTGTGGTCAAACATCCAGAAAACAATTTTGACTAGATTATTAAAAAAAAGGAAAACATAGGAACACGGACAAAGCCTTTCTTTGATTTGAAATTTAAAAAAATGTTAAATAGGTCAAGTTTTGGAGAAGAAATCAGGGGACTACGAAACGTTGATTTTATGTACTTTTAATAGGTATTTTGTCTCTATCACGCTCTGCGGGGGGAGGCATGAGGTTGGCGCGACAGCAATACATTTTACAAATACCTATTTCTCAATTATTTCGCCCTTAGTGTTTCCTCTTAATGCTCCTTTGAACATTTGTAGCGCTTTTGCGCTGTCGAGATAAAAAGTAAGGTAAGATTTATGAGACATGTGGGAGCGTAAATTGCTTTCCTTAATAAACTTACTAAATGTTAAAAACAAATGTGCCTGAATGCCTGAATGTTCAAAGATTTTTTGTTTTAAGTACGTCACCCCTCAAATGGTTACGAAAGCGTTCAGGTCTTTACATTTAAAAAAGACTGAAGATCTTTGGGGCTTATCTGTAAAGGTTTTGCAGTCTATTATGGATCCCATTGCACCGCATTTAGCTTCATTGTTCAATGGATGTGTCGATGCAGGGGTCTTCCCTGATTTAATGAAGCACAGTCGCGTCATTCCTTTGTTCAAGTCCGGGTCAAAATCAGACCCCACAAATTTTCGACCAGTATCCATTTTGCCTGCCATAAGCAAAGTATTTGAAAAAATTATCCTCGATCAGTTACTATCCCATTTTAATATGAATAATTTGCTTCATGGAGATCAATACGGATTCACGAGGGGCAGGTCTACTATTGATGCAGGCACGACCTTAATTAAACATATTTTTGAAGCATGGGAGCAATCACTAGATGCAATAGGCGTGTTCTGTGATCTGTCTAAAGCCTTCGATTGCGTGGATCACGACACTCTAATTCGAAAGCTGAACCATTATGGCATGAAAGACAAAGCACTTGATCTCATTCGATCGTATTTGAATGACAGAACTCAAAGAGTAGACATAAATAAAACCAAATCAGCTGGGTCTCTTATTTCTATGGGGGTCCCCCAGGGGTCTATTCTGGGACCATTCTTATTTCTTGTCTACATAAACGATTTGCCTTATGTACTGAATGGAAAACATAAATTAGTTCTTTTTGCAGACGATACATCGATAATATTTAAAGTCAAAAGAAACCAAGACAGTTTTAGTGAAATAAATAATGTACTGTCGTCTATTGTTAACTGGTTTACCATAAATAATTTGCTCCTTAATGCAAAAAAAACAAAGTGTATTCGATTCTCATTGCCTAATGTACAGCATAAAAATAACACACAGATTGTTCTAAAAGACGAACTTATTGAATTGGAGGATAAAACTGTTTTTCTTGGCATTACCTTAGATTCAAAATTGCAATGGAGTCCACATATTTCTACTCTGGCAGGGAGACTGAGTTCAGCTGCTTACGCAATTAAAAGGATTCGCCAACTTGCAGACGTTGAGACGGCAAGATTGGTATATTTTGCCTATTTTCATAGTGTCATGACCTACGGTATTCTATTGTGGGGCAAAGCTGCTGACATTAATTCAATTTTTATTTTACAAAAACGTGCCATACGCAATATTTATAATTTAGGATCACGCATTTCTCGGAAAGATAGGTTTAAAGAAATCAATGTTCTCACCGTTGCCTCACAATATATCTATGAAAATATAATGTATATTCGTAAAAATCTTGACATGTATAAATTAAATAGTGATGTTCATAATTATAACACTAGAAATAAGAATAAATTAGCCATTCCCGGATACCGTCTCTGCAAAGTGAATATGTCGTTTATGGGGAACTGTGTACGATTTTACAATAAGCTACCTTCTGATATACTGAAATTGTCAATGAATAGATTTAAGTTCAGCGTTAAGCGCCATCTTATAGAGAAATCTTATTATACTGTAAAAGAATTTATAGATGACAAAGAAGCATTTATCTGTAAAATAGCTTAAGTTGAGTAGTTAAGTTAAAACATGACGTGTAAAAGAGCTAGCTTAAGCCTATTTACAAAATAAATATTTTGATTTTGATTTTTGATTTTGAAACCTAAACTTATTTTAGCGCCAGATGTTGAGGCTAGACTTTGCCGTTAGGCTTTTCGATGTTTGTAACCAAGTACTTTGAAAGATTTAAGGGTTAGCAGGACCCTCGACTCTCTATAGTAGTTTGGTTCTCATTTTAAACCGACACGGTAGAATAACATGAGACTTTGTATATGTCACCGTTACTTTATAATCTTGCTCGCGATATTATAAGCTCTCTATAATTGTGAACTGTTAAACCGCTCGCAATTTAAGAGTCCGCAGTAAGCTCGATTCTCCATACAAACGTAGTTACGCTCTCATTTTAAAACTACGTGTTGGATTGTAACGAAACTTTGCAGGTACAATGACATGAGGTATATCCAGGTCTGTAATTAGTTTATGTAGCTTCAGATGCCATAGTTAAAAAAACACAGCGAATTTAAGTTTATCATACAAAATTTGTTTTTGCTGGATTTCGTTTGTTTTATAAACTGGAACCATATATGTTATGTTAGTGTATACACTATAAT
The DNA here is from genome assembly GCA_947578815.1 of Epinotia ramella. Classification (NCBI taxonomy): domain Eukaryota; kingdom Metazoa; phylum Arthropoda; class Insecta; order Lepidoptera; family Tortricidae; genus Epinotia; species Epinotia ramella. The sequence continues at coordinate 5,622,438 of OX388221.1, forward strand.
TACAGCGAATGGTACCTACTGAATTCCTAGGTGGTGACGTCTAGAAAAGTTTACTAGATGGCCAGTCTATGGTAATAGTAAGTCAAAATGGTATACACAAAATAATTCAACTATTCAGTAAAATACAATGATACTCAAACCCCGATACCTATTTTCAGAAACAAAATTTATATCAGTCATTGTTGCCAATTCAAACGCTGCCCATAAAACAAGTGGAAGCCACAAAGTGAATTCGCAGGCATTAATCCACGAAATTCGGCAGTATTTTAAACATTTCCCTGTACAATTCGGATTGCTGACCAACGTTTCTGTTGGGAGGAGGTATTCACCTTCCAGTTAAATGCACGACTTTTTGGTTATATGCTCATGTCGAAAGTAATTCGAATGATTTTTCATGAACTTCCTTTGTAACCCCCGAAGTAAAAAGAGGGGTGTTATTAGTTTGACGTGTCTGTGTGTCTGTCTGTGGCACCGTAGCTCCTAAACGGATAGGCTTAATGCGGTTTTTTGTCCGAAAGCTGACGTAAATGAGATGGTTCTTAGCTACGTTTCAACAAAATCGTTTCAGTTGGTTTTGAGATATTGAACTTTGAAATGAATATGTCGGAGGCGTTGTTAATTCAATTGCATCTTTGAGTGAATGTCACGTTAAGCTCTGTGAAACACACATCATTAAGCCCAGCCTAAGGCACTTGTCCCACCGCCGGCGAGTAGCTAGTACTCTCATAGTAATTCTTATTCGCTTTTACTCGCGCGAGTAAGAATTACTACGCAATGTTTTCTTATATAATTTATTTCATCTTTATTGCACAAAAGAACTTATCGTACAAATGGCGGACTTAATGTCGTAAGATTATCGCACTGACAGACGGAAGTAGTGGCAAGGCATGAATACAAGTCAGCGCCGGAAACATCCGTAACACCGTCTGGTCGCCGTTGAATAGCCCGCTTTAATGGATGCGGTCTGTTGAGTATCGATTCAGACTGAATTGCTAATGCAGAGTAAAAATCACCGGCAATACACGTAAAATCTAGAGTAAGACCAGAGGCTCTAGTAGGTATAAGTTTTACCGAAACAAAACTTTACGATCGCGTTTTCGTTTTACCCTCAATTTGTATGGGATTTGACAGCTAAACGCGAACGCGGTCGTAACGTTTTGTTTCGATAAAACTTATACTAGAGCCAGAATCACGTAACGTTTTGAACGCACAAAGGAGCTACCGCAGAACGAAAACAAACTTCGTTCGTGTATCTCTCTGTCTCTCGAACTAGCAAGTGCGACATAGATGGAGATACACGAACCAAGTTTGTTTTCGTTTCGCGGTGGGCCCTCTGCACGGCTATCACGCGTCGGCGCGCGAGCTCTCTCGAATTTTCTAGCACTATCCGTCTCTCTCTTAGTAGAACACTTAAAACAAGAGGTATAGTGGGAGAAAAATCGAGAGTATTTCGCGGCCGTCCCATGATAGACGTGCAGGACAGTAACACTCATTTTTCCATATAAAATTTGACATTTAGATTTACCTAACGTACGTAGAATGCGTTACATGATCTACGAACCATAGCGGCCTTGCGGCATTGGTGATTCTGGTGACCCTTTATCCGGCATACTTTAGTTTTTTTTTTTCTTACAAACTACATGTGAATGGGTGAATTTTAGTCTAGTGCTTAGAATGATATAAAGAAACGATTATTACACTAAAAAAGAGATGGAACAAAAATGGGGTTCATAAAACACTGTGCCACTACACAGGGTTCCGGGTTGTGAAAGCCCTCATATCACTGCGACCATCGCTAATATATTCTGATCCCCAATTACAACAATTCTTGGTCAAGTCCTGCGAACTCGAAGGATTGCAGGATACTGTTGACCTCAAGAAATTTGATCTCCTCCGGGCACATGGTGTGTTGTCACGTTTACCGTGAATGTCCGAACCTTAGACTAAAGGCAAGTATAGTGAGTTATTTGTTGCCCTAATTATACCCCATATCTATAAAGGTTACGTTACATAACTAGGTTCCTCTCTCAAAACTTATATCTCTTAAAACCTCGATATATGATTACCTACGTGTAAAACAAGTCATAATGTAAGTTCACTAAATATATCATTACTTCCAATGAACAGACAGACTTGCGTAACGTGCAGATAATATTTTATTATACGGATTGCCGATCGATCTCATGCGCTGACGACTAGTTCCGCGCCCCGGGAGCCCGCGCCCGCTTCCCGCCGAGCGCCGAGTGCGCCGCCGCGACATTGAGCCGATAGCAATTCGACGCGCAGCCCGTGTCGCTTGATTGCAAATATTGCCCTTGATGCGCCCGCTGCCGAGCGTCGTACTTAATTACATTTTTATCCTTTGTTTTTAAAATCAGTGTCTGTGTCCCGAAACGGGTAAGTGTTGCATTAATCAGGTATTTGTAGCTGTAGAGAAACCTAGTATTACTTTGTAGTTTCTAGAAATTAGAATATACCGTTAGCCGCCGCCCAGGCAAAATGTTATCCATTTTGGGTGTGGACGGTGGATAGTTATAGTATAGACCACCTGAGTATTTCATTTGGATGCAGGTGAATAGTAGCTATAACTAATTACCTATTAAATTAATTCCTATTGGTAGTGTTACACTTACAGTCGTGTTTACAATTATTTTATTTTATTATAGATAATAAGGCTCTCTTTTAAAACAATGTTGTCTTTCCTTCTCATTGTTCTTCGCAAATTGATTTTGCCTGATTCAAGCTGCATCAATGTTTGCTTATAAATAAATAGATTATATAATTAATTAGGTACGATACCTGTACATACTCATGTCATACATTGCAATGCTATTTATAAGGAAAGGTTTAGCCAAATACAACGCATTATAATCAGGCTTATCATTGTACCGCTAGTTAAAGTAATGGCGAGAGAATCTCATGTCGCTATGCGCCATACTAGTATTGCCTTCGGATTTGCTTGCGCATTTTAATCACTGCGTTAAATTGTTTTTAGTATACGCTTGGCATTTGATTCTCGTCTCAACGCTTTCCGCTTCTCATGTATCTACCTGGACTGCCCATCACACACAACGATTGCTTTATTGTAAATACCCATCCATCCCTAGTGCGAGCGCGTGGTGATGACAGTCCAGGCTGCGCTATGAGCACCCGCCTAATCAGTATTATTGGACGCGTTCCAGGAACACCCTCCGGGGCTACAGTATGTCATGGACTAGGAAGAGTCCTCGATGACCTTGACCGCTACCCCGGCACCACCGTTGCAAGTGAGCGCTGCCGCCTCGACGCTCTAAGGCCCTACAGGACCGCTGCTGCCCTTGCATATCCCGGCATACCAAGTCTGCGTCCCGCTTAAGCACAGCCGAGGGACGTTGGGTATAAGAGGAAGATCGCCCAACTCTCCTGCATTCAGACTGACCCAAATCTAGGCTTCGGACCCATTTGCCCTACCTTAGCATTACGATAAACCTTAATCATTAAATATAGTCTTAGTATCGCAAATAGAGAACATTATATCTAGAAGTTTAAAACTAGAACCTTAAACCTAGAATCTTAACCCTAGAAACTTAAATATAGAAATATAAATATAGAAACTTAAATATAGAAAGATAAATTTAGAAATATATATATATATATATAAACTTAAATATAGAAATATAAATATAGAAACTTAAATATAGAAATATAGGTCTAGAATCTTAAACTACGCATAACTGCATGTTTAAATAAAATAAATTATTTCTTGTAATAAATCTTACTTATTTTATGTCCCGATAGTCTTCCCCATGTACGTAGAACTTAGGAGTGAGACATAAGGTGACAGTTGGCGCCCATACGTGTACTATATTTTGCTTCAAGTGTGGCCTGAAAGGGTACCGTTTTCCTGACTGCCCACAATGTAATTCATCTAAAAATGAGTCTTGTGCTTCTGTTGAAGGTCCTGTTGATTCCGTTCCAAAAAACTAGTAAACGAAAATTGTTGTACACCCCGACACGCCAACTCTGAATGGAACAGTTGGCTCGCGACTATACGACATTTTTTCAACTCGTACAAGGTTGCAACAATTTTTAATTCAAAACCCTCGAACGACCCTCGACCATTTGTCAGCATTAATATCACTACAGATTTTAAGATGTTTGGGCTTTTAGACTCTGGATCAGCCATAACTATTATTAATAATGACACCTATACTCGACTTTCAAAACTAAACATGCAACTAATGATGGACGATAACATCACTGGCACTGCAGCCGGCGGTCAAAAACTGCATTCTCTGGGCTACGTATCGCTGCCAATTACTTTTGAAAACAGCACCCATGTTTTAAAAGCCTACGTTATGCCTCAAATTGAAACGCCCCTTATTCTCGGTATCGACTTTTGGAAGAGATTTCAGATCTGTCCTAAATTCCTTGACAACATTGATTATTTTTGCTCCCTTGAACATAATTTGTCCGAAATCGCTTCCATCAGTCAGGACATTCACTTATATTCGTATAGCAACCTCCAATACTCACAAAAGCTTGTTGCGGATAACGTCATTGCCCTCTTTAATGACATTTCCTTCGAGAATAAGGGATTAGGAAGAACTTCGCTCATCACCCATCGCATAGATACTGGAACAGCGGAGCCCATTAAGCAGAGGTACTACCGTTTGTCCCCTGAAAAGAAACGCATTATTACGGAGCAGGTGGACGAAATGCTGTCACTAGGTGTGATATCGCCCTGTGAAAGTCCTTGGTCTTCTCCAGTTCTAGTTGTGGGTAAGAAGGATGGAAAACCTCGGTTTTGTCTGGATAGCCGAAAATTAAATGCGGTAACAAAGAAGGACGCGTATAGTCTTCCGTACGTTTCCGAGATATTAGACAATTTGAAAGATGCTAAGTTCCTATCCAGTATAGATCTTTCTAAGGCATTCTGGCAGATACCAATCCATGAACAGGACAGGGAAAAGACCGCGTTTTACGTAGGAGGGCGCGGAACCTTTATGTTTAATGTAACCGCCTTTGGTCTTACTAATGCCCCGGCTACCCAACAAAGACTCGTCGATTCACTTTTCATGCCAGACTTCGAACTAAAAGTTTTTTGTTACCTAGACGACATAATCATTATTAGCGAGACCTTTGAAGAGCATGTCTCCATTCTCAAACGCGTCCTTGATAAACTAAAAAAGGCCAATCTAACGGTTAACTTCGAGAAATGTCAATTTTTTAGGGAATCTCTCAAATACCTCGGATACGTAATTGACAAACATGGCTTACGGACAGATCCGGATAAAGTCTTAGCCATAGTTAACTATCCAGTCCCTACGAATAGAAAGGAAGTCAAACGTTTCCTGGGAACAGCTTCGTGGTACCGACGTTTTATCCCCAATTTTAGCACTATTGCGGGGCCTTTGAATAAACTTACTTCTACCAAAAAATCATCGCCCCCCTGGGAATGGACGCCGGATGCAGCCACGGCTTTTGATACACTTAAAAATTGCCTTGTCCAGGCACCGGTCCTTGCTTGTCCTGATTTCAACCTTCCGTTCGAAGTACACACCGATGCGAGCAACTACGGCGTCGGGGCGATGCTTTCGCAGATTGTTGATGGGATCGAACACCCAGTTGCTTTCATGAGTAGATCCCTCACTGGCCCCGAAAAAAATTTTAGTGTCACCGAGCGAGAAGCCCTTGCAGTTATAACGGCTCTTGAACACTGGCGGTGTTACCTTGAGAACGGCCGTCCCTTTACAGTGTACACCGATCACTCGGCCCTTAAGTGGTTCATTTCCTTGACTAATCCCACTGGACGTCTGGCCAGATGGGGGATCAGGCTCTCGGCTTTCGATCTGGTTATTAAACATAGGAAGGGTAAGGACAATGTGGTGCCCGATACTTTATCTAGATGCGTCCCGGTAACTGCTATATCTACCACTACTATCGCCCCACCTACGACATGTGATAATTGGTACTTGAGAGTTTTTAACGGTGGTTTGTAACACTCACCAGCTAGTTATCCCAACTACATTGTCGAGGGTAATAAGTTGTTCAGGCATATGAAAAATAAGAATGCGCTCAGCACCGAATTCAATTGGAAGGAGGTTATTTTTTCAGAACAACGCTCGGAGATTTTATCAAAGTGTCACAGTGAACCAACTGCTGGTCATTTCGGCATATTCAAGACCCATAAGCGAGTAAGTCTCTCTTATTACTGGCCGAAAATGTACAGCGATGTAGTTAGTTACGTGGCAAACTGCGAAAGGTGCCTGGCTCACAAGGACCCTACTCACGGAACCCTTGGTAAAATGGGAAGACCTAAAGACTGCTCCAGGCCTTGGCAGGTCATTTCGGTCGACCTTGTTGGTCCCTTGCCTATAAGTAGAAAGCAACATAGCTACATCTTCGTAATTACGTGTTGTTTCTCTAAATACTGTTTAATTTTTCCGTTACGCCGCGCTACTGCGGCTGTAACCTCTAGGATTCTCGAGGAAAATGTATTTTTAGTCCATGGAGTCCCCCAAACTATCATCTTGGATAATGGATGTCAGTTTGCTAGCAGAGAAATGCATCACTTATTCGAAAAGTATAAGGTACCGAGTGTTCACTTCACCCCTAAATACAGCCCACAAATTAATACAGTGGAGAGATATAATAAGACGATTGTCACATCGCTGTCGACTTTCGTAGGAGAGGATCAGAGAACTTGGGACGTGAACCTTCCAAAAGTCCAGTTTGCGATTAATAGCTCCATAAATGAAGTAACTGGGTATACTCCTGCATTTCTCGTGTATGGCCGTGAACTAGTCACGTGCGGGTCTCATTATATTGAAAATGACATCCCAAACGAGATAGTTTTTCAACCCCGGGAAGCCTACGCAGAGAACCTTGGTCACTTATCAGGAATATTTGATCATGTACAGTCCACTTTATGGCAAAGTCACCAAAAGAATGCAGCGCGTTACAATACCAGACGTAAGGACGTTCAATTCCAAGTCGGCGATATAGTCTGGAGACGCTGCTATTTCCAAAGTGACAAAAGTGCGTACTTCACTAAGAAACTTGCGCCTAAGTACCTAAAATGCCGTGTTAAAGCTAAGCGCTCACCATTAGTTTATATAGTAGAGGACATGTCTGGGCACGATCTAGGAGCCTGGCATATAAAAGATTTTAAATTGTCAAATAAGGCCTACGTTACTTAATTTCTCTAGTCCATATTCTAATAGAATCAGGTGTAGATTGAGTTTCCTTTAGCTTTTTGTCATCCTTGTTAATATAGGTAGTTACTTTTAATGGCCTCAGCGCTATAGCATAGTTACGTAATAAGCATTCTGTCCCTGGAAGGAATGCCTTACAACGAGGCGAATGTCGACATCAGACAGAACTCCTGGAGTAGAGCTTGTGTAGAAGTGGACCATTTACCTCACTGTCTCTTGGTCAGTCGTCAAGTCTTCTAGACGGATTTTTATTAGGAAAAATCCTTTTCTAGGAGAAGGGGTACTGTCACGTTTACCGTGAATGTCCGAACCTTAGACTAAAGGCAAGTATAGTGAGTTATTTGTTGCCCTAATTATACCCCATATCTATAAAGGTTACGTTACATAACTAGGTTCCTCTCTCAAAACTTATATCTCTTAAAACCTCGATATATGATTACCTACGTGTAAAACAAGTCATAATGTAAGTTCACTAAATATATCATTACTTCCAATGAACAGACAGACTTGCGTAACGTGCAGATAATATTTTATTATACGGATTGCCGATCGATCTCATGCGCTGACGACTAGTTCCGCGCCCCGCGAGCCCGCGCCCGCTTCCCGCCGAGCGCCGAGTGCGCCGCCGCGACATTGAGCCGATAGCAATTCGACGCGCAGCCCGTGTCGCTTGATTGCAAATATTGCCCTTGATGCGCCCGCTGCCGAGCGTCGTACTTAATTACATTTTTATCCTTTGTTTTTAAAATCAGTGTCTGTGTCCCGAAACGGGTAAGTGTTGCATTAATCAGGTATTTGTAGCTGTAGAGAAACCTAGTATTACTTTGTAGTTTCTAGAAATTAGAATATACCGTTAGCCGCCGCCCAGGCAAAATGTTATCCATTTTGGGTGTGGACGGTGGATAGTTATAGTATAGACCACCTGAGTATTTCATTTGGATGCAGGTGAATAGTAGCTATAACTAATTACCTATTAAATTAATTCCTATTGGTAGTGTTACACTTACAGTCGTGTTTACAATTATTTTATTTTATTATAGATAATAAGGCTCTCTTTTAAAACAATGTTGTCTTTCCTTCTCATTGTTCTTCGCAAATTGATTTTGCCTGATTCAAGCTGCATCAATGTTTGCTTATAAATAAATAGATTATATAATTAATTAGGTACGATACCTGTACATACTCATGTCATACATTGCAATGCTATTTATAAGGAAAGGTTTAGCCAAATACAACGCATTATAATCAGGCTTATCATTGTACCGCTAGTTAAAGTAATGGCGAGAGAATCTCATGTCGCTACGCGCCATACTAGTATTGCCTTCGGATTTGCTTGCGCATTTTAATCACTGCGTTAAATTGTTTTTAGTATACGCTTGGCATTTGATTCTCGTCTCAACGCTTTCCGCTTCTCATGTATCTACCTGGACTGCCCATCACACACAACGATTGCTTTATTGTAAATACCCATCCATCCCTAGTGCGAGCGCGTGGTGATGACAGTCCAGGCTGCGCTATGAGCACCCGCCTAATCAGTATTATTGGACGCGTTCCAGGAACACCCTCCGGGGCTACAGTATGTCATGGACTAGGAAGAGTCCTCGATGACCTTGACCGCTACCCCGGCACCACCGTTGCAAGTGAGCGCTGCCGCCTCGACGCTCTAAGGCCCTACAGGACCGCTGCTGCCCTTGCATATCCCGGCATACCAAGTCTGCGTCCCGCTTAAGCACAGCCGAGGGACGTTGGGTATAAGAGGAAGATCGCCCAACTCTCCTGCATTCAGACTGACCCAAATCTAGGCTTCGGACCCATTTGCCCTACCTTAGCATTACGATAAACCTTAATCATTAAATATAGTCTTAGTATCGCAAATAGAGAACATTATATCTAGAAGTTTAAAACTAGAACCTTAAACCTAGAATCTTAACCCTAGAAACTTAAATATAGAAATATAAATATAGAAACTTAAATATAGAAAGATAAATTTAGAAATATATATATATATATATAAACTTAAATATAGAAATATAAATATAGAAACTTAAATATAGAAATATAGGTCTAGAATCTTAAACTACGCATAACTGCATGTTTAAATAAAATAAATTATTTCTTGTAATAAATCTTACTTATTTTATGTCCCGATAGTCTTCCCCATGTACGTAGAACTTAGGAGTGAGACATAAGGTGACATTGTTTGCCCAGAGTTAGGATGTGTGTAGGCGTGTCCTCCGCTTCAAGACAGAGTCTGCACTGCCTTGTGTCACACAATCCTAACGTTTGCATGTGCTTGTTTAGGCAACAATGCCCTGTAAGCACCCTTACCATCATGCGTCGACGGTTCCTGCTTAGAGCCAAGGCATCAGAAGACGCCTTTTTGCTAAAGGCCTTGGAATGTTTTAGTCCTGGTATAGCTCTCCAGGCTTGAATTCGCTTGTAGGAACAATAGGTCGCTAGAATGAGCTTGGTCAGACTTTTGGGGATGCCACAGAACGGCTCTGGTCCGCAGTGCGTCCCCTTCGCCCGCGCTCGTGCAAGCTCGTCGGCCTTCTCTTTTGTAGCCTAAGTAGCTTGTAAGTAAAATCAATAAAATAATGAGGCACGTCGATAATTCTATCATGTTAATATTTATTGTAATTACTAATCTCTCTAGTTTCATAACATCTAATCGACTCTAAATAGACTTCGGTCTCTGAGAGATCTCTCTATTGCCGCGTCTTCTACAACGTTATCCAAACTCCCGCTGTCAGTGCAGAAAAAGCTTTAGCATTAGAATAACGGGCATCTGGCGGGTTATCGTTACCTCTTCCTTTGCACACTGCTCCAAATATTAAAGAGATGGCATTCCGCTGGGCCCTACCTGTCTTGAATAAATAAATAAATATTAGGGGACAATCTTACACAAATCGACCTAGTCCGATAAACATACTTATACAGGGTGAAATAGTATTCACCGTTCAAATTTTGGGAGGTGATTCGGTGGGACATCTCGATCAAAATTTGAACGGTGAATACTATTTCACCCTGTATAGATAAATACATACTTAAATTTAAATACATAGAAAACATCCATGACTCAGGAACAAATATTCGTGACCATGAAAGATTTGCTTCGTAGGCAAGGTCACTATTACCAACAACTAGGCTAAAGTGGTCGTCAAAAGTCAGTGGTCTTAAAAGTTTAGTACCTCTAGTTCATGGACAAATGGCTCTAGTCGTAATTAGTGCAATAAGTTTATGCAATAAAATCATCATTTGTATGCACGTACGCTCTTAACTTTTCAACACAAGAAAGACGACTTCGTTGTCTTGTTTTAATAACTGTGTATGACCCAACTAGTCCGTATTCGCGTGCGGTATCTCCCCATCACCAAGGGCCCTTTATCTTATTGGGCTTTGTTTGCCTTTGCAGTTTCCTCACACCTTTATCAGATGTAGCCAAGCCTATGATTATTTATTGCAGGTATTCTGACCCATTAATTGATAACAGCTTAATTACATCAACTTTAATGAGTACTTACTACCTTTGGATATGTAAAATGCGGTATTGAATAGCAATTTAAAGGTCTTTCGATGAGTTATGTGATCAGTTTGAATATGAGGAGACCAGGCGAAAAACGAATGAAGTCCATTTCATTTTCAATACGACTTTCAACTTTATATGCATTGTAGTATGGTCGGATTTCAACCTTAAAATGGAATGGACCTTTTTAGTTTTCCCCTGAACGCTTCATATTAATGGATGCCGCAAAAGGCTTAAGACAATTAGGTACAGTTGCCGTTATAGTTTTCCTGTAAGTATTTTAGTCAAATTGCGTAGTGTAAAATGCCGACGTAGATTATTGCTTTTATGTTAAGTTAGAGGTACATTAAAATAGGACTAAGCCTACTTCTTACATTTAACTCAACTTACTATTAAATAATTATAATAGTTTAACACCCACCGACTACAATTTATGCTTACTTTATAAATATACAAGCTGATGCCCGCGGCTTCGCCCGCGTGGTTATTAGGAAAATGTAACATATTTAATTTTCCCGTGGGAATTAGATGTTTTCCCGCTGGAAAAAGTAGCCTATGTCACTCTCCAGCTTCTAAACTATCTCCATACAAAAAATCACATCAATACGTCGCTCTGTTGCGACGTGAAAGAAGGACAAACATACAAACACACACACTTTCGTATTTATAATATTAGTAAGAATAATATTAGTAAGGATTTTATGTAAAATGATTATTTCTGTGTACACATACTTTGTGTTACAGTTCAGATCCGAACATTTGCATTATTTGAATTATTCTATCGAGTTTAACTTGGTTTGAGACTGTAATTAAATAAATAAAAAAACTTTTTAACAAAAAATAAAACCAACTTCAACGCACGGGACCAACTCGGAGTTATACCCTTTCGATTAAAAAAATTAAAATTAAAATCGGTTCACAGTTCTCGGAGATATCGAGTAACATAAATACAAAAAAAAAAAATTAGTTCGAATTGATAACCTCCTCCTTTTTTTGAAGTCGGTTAATAAACTTGAATTGCATACGATTGCCTCAGTACCAAATGCACCATGCTCGCTTAGGGCTGGTCAGGCTGTTTGAAATAATGTCTACTAATCATATGTTGAGTGGAGGAAAAGAGGGGAGGCCTTTGCCCAGCAGTGGGACCCCCAAACATACTAGGGAAAAAAAAAAAAAAAAAGGTTATGCTACGTTCATTATAATTTGTTTAGAATGGGAAGTTTGACAGTTCTCCAGCGGTGTCATATATTTAAAATTTACGTGTTAGGAAATTGATCGGGCCACAGTTGGTTAGGGGCTTCACATTAACTAGGTATATTAAAATCCTTATAACGTGCAAAATTCATGATGGGTCGTAGTTGTCGAACACATTGGCACGTCTCCCAGCACCCATATTTCTCCAGAGTCCGACGGCCAACGATAAAATTCATCTTCCCAATAAGAAGTATGTCTTACCTGGGGCATGTACCCGACCCTGGGGCCCGGTACACCGCTGCCGTGGCTACCCGGCCGGCCTCCCAGCACCCATATCTCGCCAGAGTTCAACCGCCGACGGCCAACGATGCAGGATAGGAGGGTAGTCTTGCCGCACCCTGAAGCGCCTAGGAGACCATATCTGGAAATGAAATTGAAATAACATTAATTATTTATTGCTAAACATATATGGCTTATTATACAAAGCAGACTCTGGACTTGTTTAGGGACTACCGGGAAGAAAGGTAGGAGGCGGATCGGTGGCTTACCGTAAAACGGGGTGAGTAGGGACAAAACTGACATTCAAACCTCGATAACATTTAATTTTTACATACGCAAACTTAATGTTGTATATAATAAGTGTTCCGGACGTTTGTATTTTAGTTTTCTTATGATTTTGGGTAGTTCCATTTCATAATTTTAACTATAAACACGAAATCCCACCTCACCCCGTAGTCTCTCGTAGTTGGGGTGAGATGGGTTTTCAAAGGTGATTTTGGAAGATTGTTGGATCGATTTTTTTTATTATGAATATTACTATAGCTCCATTTTAATTTGGTATACATTATTTAGGTAGCAAGCATTACAATCCCATATCACCCCCTCTTTTATGCCTTCTCTCCCCAACCATCAACCCAACCCTGCTCGCGATCCCTACTCACCCCATTTTACGGTATACAAACTGTTAGTTGCTGACATTGACAGTTGCAACATGCTTTGGCGTGTTCGGCGTGCAACTTAACAATACTTACAATTATTTAACAGTTAAACACAAATGGATACAATTAATTTTATTATTATAAGCGAGTTAGCATAGTAGTAATAAAGAAACTCCCTGGCATTTTCCTAAAAATGAAATATTACGGAATATTTTGATGCCAAGCCATATGTACTTATTTTTGGAAGACAGGGTTACGTTTGTAGAGTGTTTCAAACTTTAAAGTATAGAATTTACTGGTTGAACAATTCAAATCGGTCATGGAAAAATTAGACAGCGTAAGAGATAGTGAATTTTGCATTTTGTATAAAGAAAATAATTACAATTTGCTGTTAATAAAAACTCTGCCAAGTGCGTGTCAAAACCATCTTAGCGGTAAGTATAAATTTCCTGATCGCCAAACTGAGGGCAGTTTGTCGGCGAATGTGCGGTCTTTTCTTAACTTTAAACATGATTGTGTTATACCTACCTATTTACTAAATTATCTACTTTAACAACTTTAATGACATTGAACTTAGTGTACCATCGACAACTCGCTCAACCGTTCACTTGTTATTTACTCTAGTTGATTATAATGATTATATATTTTTCTCAAAAATGGCCCGCAAAGTGAACGTAACTCGCTACATATTGGTAGGTATAGTGTATAGTTTAAGGTCAGATCTAAATTAAAAAATAAAAAACATTGCAGGCCGCCTGGAATGTTATATATAAATTCCTTTATTTGTCGAGTACCAAATATTTTAAAAGTAGAAACTGGCATATAAAAGACGGCACAGCTCGTATTCAGCCAATTCAACTCGTATTTTTCTGTTGCAAACACGACGTTTTTGTATGTGTCTCAAATAGTTTGCGTTTTTTTGGTGGAAAAATACACTTGCGATTCTGTTTAAAAAAAAACGGCGGGAAATCGTAAATATTTTCACGTTGTGCAACGATATTTAAAGTTTATATAAGTTTAGTATTTTTGATTCCCCCATTTTTGAGAAAAGCACTATATTAGCCTCAGCCGGAATGGCAATTGCAGGCTTATACTCAGCCTGCAATTGCCTTCTTCTTGGCCACGGCAATAATTTACTATTATTCCAACTGGGACTCTCTTTATTACAACGGGACCTTGCTGTGGGCAGAGATAAATGGTGCAAACTATTGTTCGACGGGCGGAAAATCCACGATGAAGCGTGGTTTAAGAAACTCGCAGATAAGAGAGCTTAGTGACACCAGCACGTCGATCAAGTAACGCATTGTACGTACGTTACGTACTGATAATGTTTGCACACGGGCGCTACATGTAGCAGGCCCCATGGGCCCCATGGGCTAGAGACGCCTCTGCCGTATTCATAAACGTTCTACGGAAAAACTAAAATGGCGTTAAAATTCGTTTGTCCTTATCTGATATTTGTGTTCGACAAAGCACATTTTATTTAGCAGAGGCATAATAAGGGGGTTAAAGGCCATTGATTGATTAATTCCAAACAAAGTTGTAGCAATAGAACTTTTTCATTCAAGTGATAAATGTACTTTGAACGCGTCGAGAGTGCTAGGTCCATTTCGTCATTTAGGTATCTGCAAGTCATGAATGTCATGATCACGTGGAAGTCAGGAAACCCAGCTTGCTACAATTGTGACACACATCTAATCTATAATATAATGTAACAGACTGCACATATATACGCGAAAAATGTCACATGTTCATTCGAAAAGTTTAAAATAATTGAATGATACAACCCTATGTCGATTCGAGCATAAAAAGTTCAGACAAGTGTATCCCAACTACAGAAAACAAACTAAAAAACGAAGGGTTCCGTACCATTATCTATAAAAACGGCAAACAAAACACGGTTGTTGTATGGGAGCCCCCTTAAATATTTATTGTATTCTGATTTTAAGTACCTATTTGTTGTTATAGCGGCAACGGAAATACATCATCTGTGAACATTTTAAGTGTCTAACTGTCATGGTTCATGAGATACCTACAGGCTGGTGATAGACGGTGAAAGACGGACAGACAGACAGACGGACGGACAGCGGAGTCTCTTAGTAATAGGGTCTCGTTTTACCCTCACGGATTCCAAGATACAGGCTGAGTCTAGTTTGGAGCCCACTACATACGTGTATAATGTTCAGTCAAACTTTTTGGTCAATAAATATTTTTTCCTTTGGGTACGGAACCCACAAAATAATTACATAAGAACTATATTTAAGGAAAGATAGAACAAAGAAGAGGCATGGGAAGACCAAGACGTGCGTTTATGGACCAGGCTAAAGGGAAAGTTAATCTAATGTCGTATCAAGAGCTCTAAACACTGGCAGAGAGAAGACCAGAATGGCGATTCCACCGCCAAGAGCCCGGCTCTTAAGATTATGATGAGGTATCTTAAACGCTACCGTAGAACACACAGAAATACAAACATAGACTGCTAGAATCTGATCACGTCCCCTCCTTTCGCCTCTGCCGTACTCAAGCAAAGATAGGCACACATTATGTATATATACACGGTGGAATTTAATCGGTGAACAGGAACCCATTTTTCTAATTCAGTAATCGATGGCGGTCACGTTTATGTAGTACTTAAGTGGAACCAAGTTTTTTTTTTATCATAACTTATTTTTAAGTTGAAATTGAATTTTCATTAAAATTTATTGTCATCCTACTAATGGTTTAGTCTGAAAAGTTTAATAAGTACCTCTTTTCAAACTAGCAGCCATAGAAACTTAAAACATAAATGAGCAATAAGCTGTCAATTTGTCATTGTCAAATTCATAACAAATTGCTTCAAATCGTCTAATCTGTCTAGTTTCCCGCCAAAGCCAGCAAGCACTTGACATATGTACACTTACGAGTAACTTCCCTTCAATAAAAGTAGGGTGTCCATTTATTCAGTCAGTGTACATTTTACCGATGTTAATTAAGTGTGATTAATTAGATTGTGAGCTATATTGCACGAGATCTCACGTATTGCTTTCTGTGTAGATTGATAACTAAGATTTTTGGATTCCTGATCACCGATTAAATTCCACCGTGTATATGCCTAACAATCAATGTGAATAATGTACTTTGAAAACAAAGTTTTAACTGACTTCAATTTAGTACTCCGCCAAGCCACTAGAACATTTCCACATTTATTTTCCAATTTATCACATGAACATGATTTCCGAGAGCAAATGCGTTGATTATCAGCAGACCTCGGACAGAGTGAGCCATTTTTACGTCATTAATGTCAAGTGTAGATGTTAATATAGATATGCCTCAAGATGAAATATTAAAAAGAATTCATGAATAATAATTAAACAAAAATGACAGTGCATTATGTACAAAACGAGTAAGTATTATTTATTTATTCAAATTTTTCTTTGTTATTGGTTATTGTAATAAAGAACTATATTTTTTTCTAGATTTTCAATTTTCAACGCACTTCTTCTTGAGTTTAATATCCACTTATAGATGGAAAAAGACCTTTCTACTTCCACTGAAGTGAGCGGAGTGAAGTTGTACATTAAAATACCGTCCACATCTGTTCCTTCCGAAATTTGTTATAAAATTAATTAATTAATTAATTTGTTTCCTTCTGCTATACAATTAATTTGTTTTGCTAGTTATGTAAAGATCTAAATAGAATAATTTAATTCGTTATTCAATTACATCACATCTGCCATTGAATGACTACGTAGGTTAGGTATGTCCATATTATGCAAACTCTTAAAACAGCTCACCCTGTCCGAGGTCTGATTATCAGAGAAAAAAACCGAATCGCTGTATGTGGGCCGATAATATTTGAGTACTTCCGTCGGTTCCACAAGGATCACCTTTGGCACTTCATTAGCTGCTATTTCAACGGAATCTTATCAGAATCTGTGACGTAGTTTTGTACTTTTAATTACATAATTGAGGAATTCCATAAGTCATCTGTTGTGGTCTTCATCATCAATTTCACTCCACTAAATTTATGATTTCCGGCTGTAAATACACGAGTTATTTTAGTAAATACCAAAATCACTACACGCGTGCCTAATATAATTGAGGAGTTCCCTCATTTCCTCATGGATCCCATCATCCAACAGGATTTTTGAAAAAAATGGGATTAACCTGGAAGCATAATATTATACTTACAAACAAAAAAAATGTACGAATCCGAATTGAAGAAACAAATCCATGATACAAAAAATATATATATACAAACGAATTGAGAACCTCCTCCTTTTTTTGAAGTCGGTTAAAAATATCGTCTAGTGACACTTTTCTTTATATTAGCTTCCGCCCGCGACTTCGTCTGCATGGACCCGGGATAAAAACTATTCTATATTTTAATCTATGCTATAAACTATCGACCTACAAAATTTCATCTAAATCGGTTGAGCCGTTTAAGCGAGATTGAGTACCAAACATTTAAGCATCGAAACATCCAAACTTTCGCATTTATAATATTAAAGTAGTACATATATAATAGTAAAAAATCTATTATACCCATCTTCTGTCAAGATAAATTAAAAAACACGTGCATGCTATACAAATATTCAATATAATTATATTTGCGGTTTTGAACAAAATGCCAAAAAAAAAAATTACTTAACAAAAGGATTCCTTTGAAGTACTTAAATATATTTTCGTACGTAATGATGATTTACGTAATGGATTTCAAAATGGAGGAGAAAATTATGATGCTCCAAAGGAATCATACCATAACATTCCCGGCCTAGGTAGAAAAGACTTACATTTATTAAGATTTTTAGACGTTTACGCCTTTTAGAAATGGTAGTAATGTTCGACCCTTGCCTTAAATATTCGGGTTTTAAGAAAAGCCTTTTAATTTGATTGGGGTGCTTTAGACATTTGCGTAATAATCCGTGAAAAATAATGTCGTCTTGACACTTGGGTGATAAATTATACCCTTAAAATGGTACGGAAATATACTCAATGTCGTTTCTGCGTAAAATTAATTCGGAATGAGTGATTGTTACTTAAATGTAAAAAAATATAAAATATATGTTTGATGTATTTATTTTTATTGAACAGGGCTTCATCACGTATGATATTTAACCATGTCTTGGAAGAAGTGAAGACTTATTGCGACCAAGAATGTTACAGAACCGTAATGGACGTAAATAAATATACCTACTTATTATAATCAATTCAGAACCTTTTGGTACGAAAACGAACCAGTGGCAGCTATAGTCTACCCTCAAATATTGGTTATACATAGATGACGTTGTATTTCTATGATACCACTGTACTGGATCGATGGATTGATCCACTGCATTGTTTTTGTTAAAACTATTTTTTTTCTCGCAATACTCTGTTTCGTCGCCTAAATAATAATTAGTGTTTTAATATTATACTGTAGGTATGTTAGTCTATAAGGTATTTGTAACTATGGGCCTTAGTTGCCTGAAATAAATGCTTTTATTTATTTATTAAAAAATCTGCTGATCCCGATTAACATTACTTAAAAAAAGTACTTAACACAAGTTTTTCTAAGATCACTCGCGGGCCAATGTGACGGCGTTTTCTTTTCTTTTTACATGATTTATGATGTCTTGCCCTGGGTTGTTGATGGATGATTGTTTATTTTCCGTTATATTTATTTGTTCTCTCAATCACATCGTAAAAAAACTATCGTGGTTACTTCCACGTTAAATTAACACGAAATAAAATTGGGTAATAAAATAAGTTGTTTCGTTAAGAAGTATCATTTATGATGATCATTTTACAGATACTAAAAGTACTTACATGGCACCTTTAGGCACTGTCATGTTCAGTCCATCAAGGATGACATTTGGGTTACTTTTGGAGCCGTATCTCTTGTAGGCCCTCCTCACACAAACAGCCTGCTGCCTTCTAGAAGATACTGTGGACTTCTGTGTCTTGAACTGAATGCGCCTGCGTTGTGCTACCTGAGAAACAAAAAGCGTAAATAAGCGTTTTTTGCAGCATCACCAGTTGGCTATTGTTTTAACCTCACCTCACCGTTCACCCACAAATATATCTTCACGCCGCGATTCGTTAGTGTAATAGAGGTCTAGTTTCGTTAAGAGTGACGAGTGAGGTGAAGCGTAAGGAATAACAGCCACTCATTATTTTTGCTGGTGAAACATTTTTTTTGATGAAAACTGCTTTCTTATTTTTGAAGCTAAATATTTTTAAGCAAATAAAATTTTAAATAACTACGCAAAGAATTCACCCCCGATAAAAAAACTAAGAAATATCTCAACAGATAAGACTTTCGATTGAAAAATCACACTCGTATCTGTTGATCCGCTTTGGTGCTACAACTTCACGGACAGACACACAAACGAAGCGAATTATTTCGTATGTCCGGTGTTTGACCCACTGTTCTCTACAGATCGCATTTCTCAACCAATTCCCATGAAATTTTGTGAGCAAGTTCAATGATTACGTGGATTTTTTTTTCAATTCAGTTTTTCGAAATATTTTTACAAAAGGGGCCTGAATGCAATAAGCATAATCTACCGGCTAATCTTCACAATTTCATTGACATTTTCACACAGTTGATATCCTAATTTTTCTCCAAAAACTAACAAAAACTTTAAATTAGTTTTATACATAAGTCTACTTCTTAGGACGAGTACTATTAGCTCTGAAAGTATTGGCATCTAATTTGGAAACACCTTATATACAATCTGAGGTACTGGCATACAATGTTGCTAACCATCGCACCGGACGCCGCAGCGGGATGCGGCGGCAGTGTGTCATCCGCCTAATGCCTTTTCGTCCATTTCCTTAGTTAATGTACCAACCTCAAAATCGTCACCAGGGCCGGATTCGGGGTCCCTCACATCCTCGAGGGATATGGTGGCGCCAGCGTTGTCGTAGGCTGGCATGATTCTGTAAAGAAAAGATTTAATTAGTTCATGGATTAAATCATCATCATCATCATCATCAACATCATCATCATCATCATCATCATCATCATCATCATCATCATCATCATCATTAGACTATAAGGTACAGGCCCGCACTAATGCCATACATGCCGTTGAATATCTACGCTGAAACTAGTGGTAATTATGTACCTACTAACATTTCCTCCGATTTCATCCGCGGGAATTTCATATATTTTGTATGTTTCTATTTATATTTAAACGTGTGAACCACTCATACAACAACAATTCGATTGCACAACATGAACAATTTATTGAGCATGGAAAAGGTCATTTGGATTGTCGTTTTTGGTAGCACATTAAATGATGCGACTTGGTTGTGTCCCAGTAATTGGCCAAGAGCCGGGAGAAACACGTGTCGCACGACTTGATATGAGCTAAGCTACAGCTACAGCGCGCGAGCCAAGCGAGCGAAGCGAGCGTGACGCGGCAGCGTCCGGCGAAGCGCCATAACCGAACATTATATTTTTTTTCTAGTTGAATATAAAATAATTGCCGCTAGGTTACCCTGGGTGAACGGGGTCAGGTGGATAACGTGGATATTCCCGATGTTAGGCCAATCATTGACACCCTGCTTGTCGCCTTTATTGTTATGAATTAAGATTAAAGGTGCCATCTTTAAGTGTCACTAATTGGGTATTGACGACGCGCTCACCGACCTCCGCGGAGCACGCGTTCGGCACGCGGGCCGGTGCGGCCACCGCTGCCAGCGCGCGTCTTTCGTTTATTCTATTGATATTTCTCTCTTCTCGTGTGAAACTGATGTTGTTGATTTTAATAACTATATTAGCACCCCATATGTTTTTGATAAGTGTAAATAGTTACTCGCACATATATTCTGTGTTTTCTCTGTGTTTGTAAATAATATTGTGCTATGAATAACCGAACGTGTGTGCGTTTGTCACCATCGCCAACAATAGTGATTATTTAACGTTAGCTATTCTCAAATACAAAATCTAAATTCAGGCTAATAATTATTTATTCAAATTATATTCTAAGTATTAAAGTTCAGTATGTAATGAAACTGGCCTAAATCCTGGTTTATTAGACTTTAGGAAACATTATGGAGTTGAATCATGACGAAATCTCTCTTTTGTGCGATATTAAAGCCCGCAGACAGCTCTTAAATGAGACGGGGTTAGTGATATTATCAGGAGCCTATTCCACACCATTTGTCGGCCACGTCGCAGAAATAACCCGACTTATTATGTATTTATGCTTCATCAATGGCCTGCGAGTGTATTACATCTATAGGTACTTAAAAAATAAATAAATATTTAATAATTAATAAAATAAAATATTCAATACAACGTGTTTTTTTAACCGTCTTAGAGCCGAAGGCCAGTTAATGTATATGTCAGCGGCAGATCGTTAAATACGCCAGATCACGAAATTCCTAGGCATATCGTGAAACGGCGCCTTTTCATGATATGCCTAAAAGTCGGCTAGGCTTATCACGATGTGCCTGATAAACAATACGGCAGATCGATTAGAGCAACGCATTCGTCGATATTCCTAGCTCTATACCGGGCACATCGTAAAATAGTTTCTTTCTTGGCCACTGGTGGCGCTGCACATGCGATGGCGGCCGTTTTTGTTGGGGGCTAATAATCAGGGCGGACAAAAATGGTTTGTCATAAGCGAACTCTGTCTTAGGTCGGTTAGGTTAGGGTTCACTTGTGTCCCTCAGACTAGAAATAGACAGCGGGGTGGCGTCGACTCGCTGGAGATTATCAGTCCGCACTTCTTATTTTTTTTAATTTACCTCATTCAATTTTGGACACCCTACTTACGTATAACGGTGAGTATTGAACGATATGCTGGCGTTTCATGATATGCCTAGGAATTTCATGATCAGCCTAAACGTCACTGGCTTGGCCAAATCATGAAATGCCGGCGTTTCATGATATGCCTAGGAATTTCATGATCTGCCTAAACGTCATTAGACAAATCGTTAAACGTTAAGTTTTGAACGATATGGCGGATGTCCTTTAGCCAAATCATGAAATGGCGCCGTTTCACGATATGCCTAGGAATTTCGTGATCTGGCGGATTTTACGATCGGCCGCCGACATATACATTACAAAGAACTTAAAAAAAGGTTTTTTTTATGGTTAATATTGATATTTTGTATTAATATTAATCTTAATCATCCAGCCGAGTGACCGCATTGACTGCTAGCCGCCATATTTTGTAGATAGGTACGATACGAACTCTAAGCGGGTGAATGAACTTCGCACCGCGCCATACAGGATTTTTCAAACTTAATTACCTTTTATTACTAAAAGATTAACTAAACATTTTTTTTTACAAATGATTACACATTTTTGATACTTAAGTGGGCTTATATAGAGAGAAGGACAGTCTTGAAGATTGTAGCTCTATAAGTGGGTATGTTTGGGTAATCTCCGCAACCACTTATCCGATTTCATTTTTTTTTTCACCTGCGTGTAGAATGGACTACCTGGATGGTTTTAGAAACGACACACGGTGGGCTGGATGGCTCGAAAAGAGGACATTCGCACTTTTTTCAGAAAATCATTTTTTGAAAAATGCTATCCAATAGAAAATTATATGAGGAACAATAAATGTGGTATACATTTTTGCGAAATAAGGCATATTGACAGCAGAAAAAAATAAAGTCTGTTGTTTTTGTATGGGACCCAAAAATAGGTATCTTGTTTCTCAGAAACTATTAGAGGTCACGTCTTCTACCTTTCAAGACTTTGTTTTTCTACTTTTATAGAGTAAGAAACGATAAGCAGATTTTCTATTCAGGTGCTGTTTTTTTTTTTAGTCCAGTAAAAGTTAACACATTTTAGATTTTTCGTTTATATCTTTTTTGGGATGCCACAATATTTTTTGATAGTTTAATTCTATAATATTAATAACAAGTTACAGATGCGACGATTTTTGACATTTTTTTTTTGGGAAACAGTTGATTTTGGTTCAAATTTGTTGTTAGTTATTTACAACTCAATCATTTTATGGAAGACGAAATAGTGAGTATTCTTTTATCTTGAAACAATTATTATTCGCAAAAACAAAATGAATCATAAAATGTTAATTATATTTTACAATATGGTCAAATAAGACTCATTTAAAATAACGATTTAACTAATAGGCCACCACTTAATTAAAATAAACGTTACATATATTATGTGTTATTATCATTTTTACTTTTAACTATCGAAATATAATGTAAAAACCCAAAAAAGACATAAATGAAAAAATCTAAAATGTGTTAACTTTTACTCTGGACTAAAAAAAAAAAACAGCACCTGAATAGAAAATCTGCTTATCGTTTTTTACTCTATAAAAGTAGAAAAACAAAGTCTTGAAAGGTAGAAGACGGGACCTCTAATAGTTTCTGAGAAACAAGATACCTATTTTTGGGTCCCATACAAAAAAAACAGACTTTATTTTTTTCTGCTGTCAATATGCCTTATTTCGCAAAAATGTATACCACATTTATTGTTCCTCATATAATTCTCTATTGGATAGCATTTTTCAAAAAATGATTTTCTGAAAAAAGTGCGAATGTCCTCTTTTCGAGCCATCCAGCCCACCGTGCGACACGTCTTTTATATCTCTTGTCTTTCAGAAATTGCAGGGTTTTTTGAAGTGAAAACTTCTTTAGCGGCGCTGTGCACTTTTTGTGATGGGGAAAAATTGTTAAAACTCGCCACAGGTCACGTGACCGACAGATTCGTCAGATTGAAAATTCGTAAGACGAACACGTGACCTGATCGAAAAAAACTGTTAGGTACAATGTCATTGAAGTCAGTAGAGAGGTTAAACCTTACTAATATTATAAATGCGAAAGTGTGTATGTTTGTCCTTCTTTCACGGCGGAGCGTCGTATTGATGTGATTTTTTGTATGGAGATAGTTTAGAAGCTGGAGAGTGACATAGGCTACTTTTTCCAGCGGGAAAACATCTATTCATCATCATCTAGCGGGCATCAGCTCGTGTTAAATAATTGTAATAGTTCTGAAGTGTTAAATTTTTAATGTAATATCAATTGTCATGTAACGACAAGTCGATACGTGTGGCACCAGTTCCGCTGCAACGGCCTGCGGCTTATTCGTATTGTTGTTTTTAAAATGTCTTTATTAAATATAATTAAAGGTTTTACAATACTTACTAGTCTAGTGTACGTTAAAAATCCTAAATAGTAAAAACATATAGCTGCCAACAGTTTAGCGAGCTAAGTAAGACGCTCATTATAAACTTTTTAAATAGACAATACAGGTCTATAATATACATAATTTTGAAAACATAATTAATATGTACGCAAGAAAAGGTAATCACAATGTTTCTTTAGTATGCTTGCCTTGAATAGCGCGCATTTATTGCATGCATTTATTCGGAACATGCCCTACTGGTACCCCGGTCTCGTATCGGTCTTCACAGTCACCAAAAACGGTGTCTCCAATAAAATATTCCTAAAATACTACTAACTAATAAATTCACGGTTAAACTCACGTATTAAACGTCATGACAGACCACATGTTCATTATCCGAGCTGGTTTGAGCGACCCCAAAGGGGTGATCACGCACTTTGTAACTTTTCGAACGCACGTTAGGACAACTCAGCTGTAATTTTCTCATACGAAAAGTGACATTTAGATCTACCTGACATGACGCCCGTACAATGCGTTACGTGATCGACCTGCAGGAAGGAAAGAAGTGAAGGGATTTGGTTCCGCTTGAAAACAAAAGAATGAACGAAAAATAAGTTAAATGTGTTTATTGACTGCCAGTGATAATTAGCTGTCTAATAAACGTGACTGAGACACGTATACCTTGGAACCTGTTTGTCGAATATATTTTTTACGAACACAAACACTTTAAATACTTGTTTGAAGTGAATGACGCATTTTCACAGACGGTGACATAATATTTAATATTGTATAACATAGCTTAACAATAGCACTTAATATTAAATTGCTATCTTTTTTAATGAATTACGGGCAGTTAAAATTTGCTACGGAACTGGCACCATCTGTGTTGTTGTTGTCAATAGAAAAACGCTGCACATTTTATGGCATAAAATGGATAAAAAATGTTCAAAACGGAGCTTGGGAAATAGTTCTAGTGGCGTTCTTTGCGATATAAATTGTGTTTTGCAAGAATTTATGCCTAGGTTGGACTAGTTGGGGTTGTCCCAATCTACTATTCGTTGTATGTACGAATCTTGGATAGGAACAAACCTTATTCTAGTTTGAACTAATTCGCCCTAAAAGTTTTTTTTATTTTTATTACTTACTTATTATTTAAAGGTTGTGGATTCTCGTTTTATTATAACTCTAAAAGAAAGCAGACATAAACCATGGTGAAATATAGATAAAAAAATTAAGACGTTTGATCAAAAAATTACATTTGAGACCCGTGACGTCACGGGTCTCGAGCGTCACAGTTAATGACAATCGTTATATGTAAAGGTGCGTATTTGTGCTTGTTCTTAAAACTTTGGACACTTATAACTTTGTGCTCCTTTATTGTCGTGTGTTACTTTTTAGGGTTCCGTACCCAAAGGGTAAAAACGGGACCCTATTACTAAGACTTCGCTGTCCGTCTGTCTGTCACCAGGCTGTATCTCAAGAACCGCGATAGCTAGACAGTTGAAATTTTCACAGATGATGTATTTCTGTTGCCGCTATAACAACAAATACTACAAACAAAATAAAATAAATATTTAAGGAGGGCTCCCATACAACAAACGTGTTTTTTTTGCTGTTTTGTCTGTCGCCAGGCTGTATCTCAAGAACCGCGATAGCTAGACAGTTGAAATTTTCAAAGATGATGTATTTCGTTTGCCGTTATAACAACAAATACTAAAAACAAAATAAAATTAATATTTAAGGGGGGCACCCATACAACAAACGCGTTTTTTTTTACTGTTTTTATAGATAATGGTACGGAACCCTTCGTTCGCGAGTCCGACTCGCACTTGGCCGGTTTTTTTTCCATACGCCTATGTTTTTAATTATTTACCAGTTTTATTTATTATATGTTTATAATAATTCAACATTATTAAGTATTGTATGTGGTGTCACCATTCCTTATCATGGCGTATCTGTTCTACAATGAAGTATTCATTTCTTTCAAAATCCGGTAGACCAAAATGGAGATAAAATATTAAAGAAACGATAGCCGTTTGATTTATAATTCTATCTGTAGTGCAAAAGTAGGAGATACGATTAATAACTCGTCAAAGTTCAAAAATCGATGAAAATCTCGGGTAGCCCCTTAAAGAGACAATTATGCAAGGCGCTCGGTAAGAATCCACATAGAGGCGTATCAACCCAAACATCTTGTGAAGCTAATACAGGATTGTTATACCTACTAAACTTATTTTATTACTCTTGAATATTATATAACTTGCTTGTAATCTGAGTTATCCTCTGCGCTTAGCATGACGTTAAGAATGGCAATTAGCACGGGCAGATACGAATTGCGCAAACTGGAAAGATGTCAAGGCGATGCGGCGTCATACCGATGCGTGGGCGCAGTGGGAGCGATTTAGCAATTTTTACTAGCTTTATATTAACTTGCCCTGTTAGTATATATGGGACAAATCTTGCAAGTTCAATTCGACCCACTTCCCCGGTGACCGATTGAGCTGAAATTTTGGGTATAAGTATAGTTTGGATGACAATTCAATATTATGGTACCATCGAGCTGATCTGATGATGGAGACAGAAGGTGACCATGGAAATTCAATACTTAACTGACGTAACTCCGTTGAGTTTGGGTTCGTTATGATGATGGTATACAGAAAAGTGCAGTCGGCAATAAAAGCTTGTACCAAAAATGATTTTTTTGACAGAAACTTATGTTATTATACATGTAATATATAACACAAGGTGCCTGCTCGGCCTGCGTATTACACAGAACGCATGCAACGCCCTGGGGTAATATATAGCAAATAAATATACTTAGTCGACTCTTATAACACCCATGGAAAGAAAGGTGTCCTATGCCATGCTGTCCTAAAAGTTTAGTATACTTTTAAAACATTTTCACTAAATATTTCCTAACTATTACTTTACGGATCCCTGGCTGCTTTAGGGCACAACCGGGATAAAGCTAGTTCAGAAAGTGAATGTTCAGAATCACTTTACTGATATTTTTTATTATTATTATTTATTAAACACAAAATACTTAAAATAACTTCTCTAGCGTATTAGGTACAGGTATTAATTCACCAAACTGTATTCATAGTTTGTTGGCGAGTTGGGATATAAATTAATAAATAAATATTTAGGGACAATCTTACACAAATCGACCTAGTCCCAAACTAAGCAAAGCTTTTAGGTACTATGGGTACTAGATGACGATAAACATACTTATATAGATAACTATATACTTAAATACATAGAATATATCCATGACTCAGGCACAAAATATATTCGTGCTCATCACACAAGTAAATGCCCTTACCGGGATTCGAACCCGGGACCTCCGGCTTCGTAGGCAGGGTCACTACCAACTAGGTTAGTTAGTAATGGTGTTAGAAAGATACTTATGCCCATTAGTTATAACGCTAATACGAAGAGAATTTAAACAGTGTTTCATTTATTT
The DNA here is from genome assembly GCA_947578815.1 of Epinotia ramella. Lineage (NCBI taxonomy): Eukaryota > Metazoa > Arthropoda > Insecta > Lepidoptera > Tortricidae > Epinotia > Epinotia ramella. Next base: position 5,649,841 of record OX388221.1, read on the forward strand.
ATTTTATCGTTATTGCGCAAAAGAATAACTTAGGGTACTAAAGTCAACCGTAAGATAACTAACAGGCAGTGTCTTTAGCTGGTCTAAATTATACGTGTTTTCATCGATAACAAAGTCTAATCGCTCGCAAAGAGGCCATACCCTCTCGCAACTCATTTATACTCACGAGCAGCTTCCTTAAAAAAACGTGTGTCAATAACTCCATGTGAATATTCCAAGTTATCGATATGACACACGTTATGTAATGATTTTAAAAATAATTTTACCTACATTATAGGAAAAATCTGGAAAAAATGCTCCGAGCCGGATTTGCGCGACCTTCTAGGGCTTCTAGCCGCGATACCAGATGGTCGCTGCCTTCGCTGGTTTGAATCCAGCACCGAGCAATGAAGGTTTATTAATCAACATAATATGAGTTCTTCATTAATTATGATCACTCTATCACGTGGCTTTGTTTAGGTATAGGAAGATCATCAGCTTAACTAACTACTACACAGCAGATTAAAACAGTAGTGACAGTGAGCTAACAGCAGATCCTCACCTACAGCGTTGCCTTAACTGCAAAAAATCATCATCATATCAGCCGAAAGACGTCCACTGCTGGACATAGGCCTCCCCCAAAGAGTGCCAAAGCGACCGGTCCTGCGCCACCCGCATCCAGCGGACTCCCGCAACCTTTACCAGACCCCGTATCATCGTCGGCGTTATCACACGAAGTGACAGGATAGAGCGTCCGTCACTGGCTGACACCGTTTGATAGAACGAGACGACGCTCCTATCTTGTCACTTATCGCGTGATAAGGCCGACCATGATACGGGGTCAGGTGATCAGTCCACCTTTTGGGGGGCGTACCCACGCCGCGCCTTCCGGTACGTGGTCGCCACTCGAGAACCTTTCCGCCCCAACGGCCATCGGTTCTACGTGCTATGCCCCGCCCACTGCCACTTAAGACTTAAAAAAAAATAAGTGAGCAAAAAGTCATACAAAAACACAGTGCTTTCGCGTCTTGGTACTGCTATATAATTAGGTACTACAATTCGGCGACTAGTCGGTACATCTCTAATTATTATTTATTTGATTTGGAACAACAAAAGCACGCTGCAAAAATAGACTTATTGGTTACAAAAGACAATTGGTAAATCAAAGGAGGAATGTTCCCGAAAATCCAAGATGGAGGCAATGGGGAATGGAATTCCTTTGTGTTCAATCGTAGATGTTTACTTTATACCTTAACTAGCTTCTGCCCGCGACTCCGTCCGCGTGGAACTCGTTTATATCGTAGCTCCATAGAAACTTTCACCTCCCATTTTAGGGAAGTGGCGGGTTGGAAAGAGACAAAAAGTAGCTTATGTCACTCTCCATCCATTCAACTCTCTCCACTTAAAAAATCACGTCAAGTCGTCGCTCCGTTTTGCCGTGAAAGACGGACAAACAAACACACACATACACTTTCCCATTTATAATATTAGTATGGATAGAATTTGCCCGTGACTTAAGGGTTTAATACTACGCCTCTGCAAAATCTCATCATCATCCTCCTAGCGTTATTCCCGGTTGTGCCCTAAACGAGCCCGGGGTCCGCTTTGACAACGAATCCCAAGATTTGGCCTAGGCACTACTTCTACGAAAGCGACTGCCATCTGACCTTCCAAACCAGACGTAAACTAGACCTTATTGGGATCAAACCGGGCTCACGATGTGTTCCTTCACCGAAAAGCTAACGGTAAATATTCCGTACATAAGTTCCGAAAAACTCATTGGTGCGAGCCGGGATTCGAACCCACAACCGCCGCTTGACAGCCGCATGCCTGAACCACTAGGCTACCGTAGCTCTGCAAAATCTAACAACATTTAAACTTTTTAAATAAAGGAAAAATTGAAAAATTTAATGCTCCGAGCCGGATTCTAACCGGAGACCACAGGCATTCATGGCCCGTCGCTACTAACCAACTGAGCTATCGGAACAATCCGGTTCGGGCACCAAATTCTTCAATCAGTTCCTTCCTACAACGCCTTAGGGAGGCGTGGAGGTGGTGTTTTTCAATTTTTCCTTTATTTAAAAATGTATAATTTCGTTAGCAGCGTAACTGCTTAATACAAAATTAACATTTATACTATTAAACTACCCATATGGAGTCAGCGATGCATCAAATTACAGCACTCCCATAAAAAAATCCACTCCCCTTTTCATTCCTTTAAGAGTCATCCCTCAAATTCCCAGGATATAGTACATTACTGCAGAGACCAGTAAGTAAGCCATCCTGGACGAGTATGATTTAGCCGGCCGAGCCGAAGGGGAGGTCCGGCTATAATACGAGGCCAGGATGGCACTTATGGTCGAAGCGTGTATAGTGCTTTTCTCAAAAATAAAACAATGTTTGAATAAAAGTTAGAATAAAAAATATAACAAAGGCAGTAGAAGTAAAAACTTGAAAAATTTTAATTTTCCAAAAAAAAAAAAAACAAAAAAAAAAACAAAAAAAAGAGAAATAGCAAAAAAAAAGGAAAAAGAAAAGTGTCTTACATCAAACTATTTCCCTCCCCCCAAGCCTTGTCCCGAATCTCTCACCATCCTACCTCCTACGCATCTGACGTCATAAATGTTCTATATTTAAATATTATGATATGTAATGGGATTTCATACTTACTTACTGGACACTCTTGTTCTATACTATTTAAATATTATGATATGTAATAGGATTTCATACTTACTTACTGGACACTTCTAAAAATTGTCCAGGATGAATCACTTTCGGATACTATCTGCACAGATGTTATGGGAACATTTCGTACTATTTTTGAGAAAACAAAGTAACTATCCTATATCCTTCCCTATGTCCAAAACTATCTCCTTATCAATGTTCATCTAAATCGGTGTAGCGGTTAAGGCGCCATGGTCAGGGTCATGGTAAGGGGTCATGGTCATGGTCATGGTCATGGTCATGGTCATGGTGGTGTCATGGTCTTCTCTCCCTCTCACTGAGCATAAGCGTGAGCGAGATGGTAGTGCGTGCTCGGAAGCGCGGATATCATGTTTTTTAATTTTAATTTTTTGGCCGTTTAATTAAATAAAAATGTAAACACTGATTTCCCTCAAACATGATATTGCCGATTTTTAGAAGCAATTTTAATGTTTATAGCTTTTGTGCATAATTTGTTACGAATATTTGAAGTGTATTTTTGTGTGTTTTAGACCTATGTTCGAGATTTTTTTCTATCGAGCGAAATTTGCTTAATCATGTTTCGAAGCACTGATTTCCCTGCAGAAAAGCCTCAAGATTACTATTCGTATTTTTTCAAGCCATATTATTATAAACAGACGCATTATATTGTTTCAAAAACTCTGTTCGCTTAACTTCGCTGAACCTACGGCGCCTTAAAGCGTGAAAAGGTAATACTTGGACAGACAGACAGAGTTAACTTCGCATTTATAATATTAGCATGGACAAGCTGCCCGCCTATCTTCGCTCACGTGTTACCGACTAGCCTAAAGAGGTCATCAAATAATAATAGCCAAGTGGAAAAGTTTGTGAGGTCGTAGCTTTGTAAGTTTGTGTGTTTGTTACTAGAACTCCGCGAACCCTTATAACCAGAAAACTGCGCCGACAAAACAGTAGAACAAAATCTTGAACAAATTTTTTTTTGGGGTACCTTCCCTACACCTAAAATTCGGCCGACGCAACCGCACCCTTTAGTTGGAGCGCGCGTGTCGATGTAACTCAGGCAACTGCGGCCTATCCTTTTAATTTTTTGTTTCTTGATTTCATTGGTTGTACATGTAATTTGTGCATGTCACTGTTCACTCTCCGTTCTCTCACCGAATGGACCCTGCGGAAGACCAGCGCTGGCTGCAAAGCTGGCAAGATGCTGAGCTGGGTCCATTTCGTGGCAAAGCAAAATATGATTTTTATTTTATTTCTTTTATTATCCGTGTTGTTTTTGTCACGAATTAATGTTTTGATTCGATTTGATTTTGATTTACGGAACCCTACACTGTGCGTGGCCCGACACGCACTTGGCAGATTTATTTATTTATAACCATACTATATATCTGCCTGCATAGCAGTTTCTCGGCAGAAAATCCAGTTATCTTTCAACAGTACATACTCGTAGAATGGACATAGGCTAGTTATATTTGATCATGCGTCTTCGATCGCGTTCTTTTTAACACACAGGCGGTGCCGCGTTGATAGCGTGTTATTATATACTAGCTGATGCCCGCGGCTTCGCCCGCGTGGTTATAGGAAAATGTAACATATTGAATTTTCCCGTCGGAATTAGATGTTTTCCCGCTTGAAAAAGTAGCCTATGTCACTCTCCAGCTTCTAAACTATCTCCATACAAAAAGTCACATCAATACGACGCTCCGTTGCGACGTGAAAGAAGGACAAACATACAAACACACACACTTTCGCATTTATAATATTAGTAAGGATTTAGGTTTCAATCTCTTTTTACGGGATAGCTATTATTAGTATTAGTATTAAAATGTGCAAAAAAATAAAGTATTGTATTGTATTTTAATAATAGGGTTAAAATGTTACTAACCGATATGGAATGTGTTCTGAAATAAATGTTTTCATTTCATTTAATTTCATATTAATTAGTAGTCATTATGTATACTAAGAAAGACGAAAGACCTCGTTCTAAACGTATGGCCTTCTACAATTCCATTGATAGACATAAAACACGACATCATTTCAGTGGCATAGAAATCTACTAGTCTTTAATTAGGCTTGCCCTTCCCTTACTTTGATTAAGTTTTAGAACCAGCAATTAACATCTTATATTGTTAGGTATTATCTGTAATTAAAGGGTATTTCTTTACGTAGAGCTTGCTCAGATAGGTATCATCTTAGTAGAACAACATGTAGCGTTATAGCCAAAAATAGGTATTTTCCTAACCTAAGAAAATAACTGGCAAATCGGCTTTCTTCTACTTTTTAAATTTTTCAAGGTTTTTGAATCTAAACTGGTCTAAATCTACCTTAGCTCTAAATGGCTACTTCTCAAGCAATACTTTGTAGTGGCGTTTCTTGCGAAGCTATAGTGATTCTGGGTTCGATATACTTTATATATTTATAAAAAGGTCAAATACTTGTGAAACGCAGCCGAATACCTACTTTTTCTGGACCCAATAATGTCTTCTATATACTTAACGTCTCTATATATTTATGTGCATATTCCTATATATGTCCTTGTCCTCGTCTATGTATAAAAAAATCCCTCACACATTTCGCATGTCAATAAAATTATCGGAGGGGGTTTAATTTTACTAGCTTTTATTTAGTTTCACCTGGCGCGGTGTCGGTAATGAAATCTTGCAAGTTAAATTTGACCCACACCTCGGTGACCGATTGAGCTGAAATTTTGGGTATAAGTATAGTTTGGACCACAATTCAATATTATGTTACTATCGAGCTGATCTGTGGATGGAGACAGAAAGTAGCCATGGGAATTCAGTACTTAACCGACGTAACCCCGTTGAGTTTGGGCTCGTTAGAATCGTCTCAATGAGTAGTCGATGACGATATACGAAATTAAGAAACTCAAGAACTGTTTTACTCTACATATGTATGTTGTATATGCGCGCCTAGTATCAAAGGCTTTGCTTATTTTGGATTAAGATTGATGTATAATAAAGTCCTTAAATATATATTTACTTAGCTTTAAATCATGTCATATATTTTTGACTACGCAACGAATCAGTGATTTTCCATCAAGTAAACATGCTCAAGCTAGAACCAGGTCAATCTAGACCCACCTCCAGATTTTGCAATAAGCAAGCGGTCTAGGCTAATCACTGCTATTTGGTGTACAGCCACAAGCCTGTAACGATCAAAGGCAATGTTGACAAGCCGGCTCGTAACAGCCCTGCTATTCTGTATCTTGTAGTATTAAGTATAGTCCAGTCAATGAACTGACAACTTGTATGGAAAAAATGACAATTTTGGAAATAATTTATAATAGCTTATTTTTTATGTGTAACGGATATATTATCAATTAAATAGTTACCCAGCCACAAAATCCGACAAAATTTCAGACATGAAAAAAATTATAAATTAACTAGCTCGTAGGTGAGAAGTCAAAAAATATTAATAGCTATTTTTGTCTTTATTTTGGTTCATTTACATTTGCTCTATAATATTCAAGATAAATCGTACAAAAAAAAAACAATGCATGCTTCATTTAAATCTACATAATTACTTCCGGATGAAAAGTTTGTCGGATTCGTGAATAAATCATCTTAGAATAACATTTTAAATTGAAATCAACAAAAAAAAACACTATTATAAATTAATGTTTTCCAAAACCGTATTTTGCCTGGAGTATTTTTTTTTTTTTTTTTTTTTTATGATATAGGAGGCAAACGAGCAGACGGATCACCTGATGGTAAGCGATAAGTATTAACCTCACCTCACCCGCCACCCACAAATATATCTTGACACCGAGATTCGTAGTAGCTATGCGTAATCGGGCGTAGCATGGTGACGTTCTGACAAGTAGGTATGCTAGTGCGAGAGTGACGGCTGTATTATATTCACAACGATAAGTGATAAAAATTGGCCAAGAGCGTGGGTTCCGTATTTGCCTGTCTGTCTTTAATTAACCAAACGTGTCAGTCGAGAGTAGCGATGAAAAGTGCGAAAGATTCATGTTGTTTCTTTCGAAACTTTGTATCTTTCCTATAAAATACATGTAATTTTCGAAAAAAACAAAACTGACGTTTGTCTGACAAATACAATCATACACGTATAATACCTGTTTTATACTGTGTATTTTACACATGTTTATTTAATATATATATCAGGGCCCGCACTTATCAATCTTGTCATGCCTTTGACGCAAAATTGACTTCACGTTCACACGCGTCACATAAGGCATAGATTAACGATTCCAATTTATAAGTATTTCGTCATAATTGATCATTTCAACCTCTTTAGCTAACTGATATCGAAATATAGTCTGAGCGGAATGAAAAGTCACCTGTTTGTATGAGAGCCAATACATTCCGAGTCACTATTCATAATATAATATAATATTGCTAAAAATGCAATGTAATTTACACGTAAAAAACTTAAACTTGCGAAAGATTCAATCGAAGATGCGCAAGGAAAGATACTGTATTTTATTGAAAAATACAGGGGCTTTTGAAAGAAACATGGGTGAGGACCAAATTCTTGCCCAGTAGTTAGCCTAGTTAATCGGTAGTAGTTAAAAAGTTCCGTTGTGACACGAAAGTATCTTTCATGTAATTTTCATCGCTAGTCGAGAGATTCCGATAGTTAGATGTTCATTGCCGTGTCAACAAGCAGATAGGTCAGCCTCGACAATTCCCAGCAGCGTGAATAAGACGTGTTATGTATGGAGACAATGTCAAAGGTCGTTTCCGCTTCAATTGGTTTTCCCACATCTTCGATGTACTAGTGATAATTTGGTGAATCATGTATTTTTTTCCATATTGCTACGTTATACGTAGCTTCATTCATTGGGAAATAGCAACTTTTAGCCGATCACCCAAAAAACCCTCTTCAGTAATCAGCACGGTTTCATGTGTGAGAAATGCGCACCTAACAATTCAAAACGTTTTCCATTACGAAAGGCTAACAATGATAGTGTAATCATATAATTTTTGTAACCATTAAATAGGGTTAGGGGGGCTTTATTACCTTCAAGAAAAGAGCGTACTCCCATCTTAAAGGCCGGCAACGCACTCACAACACCTCTGGTGTTGCAAGTGTCCATGGCGGCGGTAATCGCTTACCATCAAGTGATCCGTCTGCTCGTTTGCCTCCTATATAATAAAAAAAAAAAAAAAAAAGGTTTGCCTTTTGAAAGACTTAATTAAAAGGGCTTTCCAGTCTCTGATAAAAAGACCGATAGGTACCATTGAAATCTCTGTTCTAATCTAGCTAAGCTATTCTCGCCCTAGCTAAGACCTCAATTACCTAGACAATGACTAACCGCCGGGTGCCCTTTAGTTTAACTGAGTCGGAAATTCGCAAGCAACGTAAACGGTTTAAATCAGGTTATGAAGGTCATGAAGGGAAGGATTTGATATTTGGGGGTCGCCGCTGTGACACCCCTGGAATTGCAAGCGCCCACACGCTACGGTGACTGGCCAGTTCAAGCTCGTTTGCAACCAACGTGGTATAAAAAAAAACCGTTAGCATTTCGCTGAAGGAAAACATTGTAAAGAACTAACTTGCATAGGGAAGAAAATCAGTGTCAAGCCCGCTATTATGTTCAAAGAACTTAATATCTCATAAAGAATTACAAAATTTACTTACATGAGAAAGGTTATAACTGCAGAGATCGGAAAAATTTGCGACATTGTTTGCAATTATGTGGACATGACTCCAAAATTAATCAAAATGTTAATTAATTATTCATTGAAAGATAATTTGAATTATTGGAGATAATAGTTTATTTATAAAGTGCTTATAAGCACGTATATACTATAATAACTTAAAATAAATTACGTTACGACGACGATGAATTACATAAATAATTATTAGCAAAAGGTTCGTATTTAAAATGGGTATCGTTTCCGTAAATATTTATATACAATAAATAAATAACGATTTTAAACTGACACGATTACTTACACTAGAATTTTTTTTTAAAAAAATACTGATATTTTTTTTTAATAAACCTATACTTTAACAAACTTTTGTATTTATTGACTAGGAATCAAATTATATGTCAAGTAAAAAATTAATTAACTGAATAACATTTTGATTGATTTTGGAGTCATGTCCACATAATTGCAAACAATGTCGCAAATTTTTCCGATCTCTGGTTATAAGTTAAAACTAAATCTAAGCATACAGTGTTTTCAATTGTCACAAGAATCTTAGTTTATGAATAGTGTTAACCGTTTAATTTGGTTATAGTAATCCTACATGCCGAATAGATAACTTCGAAAGCCTAACTTTATCCTATTCGGAAACTTAATACTTTGAACTTCAATTTGATATTATTTTAGGCATAAGGTCAAAGGGAAAACTTACCACCAAGTAAATTAATATTTCATCCGAATTGGCACGCTTCTAAAATATAATGTTCATCTGCATACAGCGGTGTCTCTGACTTTGAGGCTTTAAATGCAAATGTCAATTATGCTCCTGAAACGGAACTACTTTTTTTCTACAACTTTTCAAAATACATACTTTTTATATTTTCATTATTCCATACAAATTAAATACAATTTTCAATGTACATCATCCATTAGTCAGTTTTCATACTTGTCAGTGTCATCCTGTCAAATAATGAGGCCGTGTTTGCAATAAATTGATAGTACAGTTAATGTTCAAAAACCGGCCAAGTGCGTGTCGGGCCACGCGCAGTGTAGGGTTCCGTAGTTGCTTGCCTTAGTTACATCGACGTGCGGTGCGGTTGCGTTGGCCGAATTTGTACAATTGGCCTTTCCAAGTACACATTAAGTTCGTCGACTATTACTCGGTAACTACTAATGCCTTCTTGTCCGTGATAGTTTTCCTTTTAAATTCATTATATGTACTACTACCACGATTTGTCTCACATCCCCAGTAGTAGCCATTTAGCTGGCAGGGGGGGGGGACACATTACTTTACACTTTAAAGCCCAATATCTCGCAAACGAATCACTGATTTCAAAAATAGTCTTAAAAAACCCATAATAGTTTTGAACGAGCTATCCGACGATACCCCACACCATGGGTTTAACGAGAAAAAAAACTTCAAGATTTATTGTTTTGTTTTGTCGGCGTGATTGATTTTTATACCCATGCCGAATTACAGTTATCTAGTTGTAATGGTTACTGAGCTAAGCCGAAGACGGACAGACAGACAGACAGACGGACGGATATGGCGAAACTATAAGGGTTGTTGTCTACGGAACCCTAAAACTGAATAAATTATAAAAATAATAGTTATTTTACAAAGTTGCGGAACAAAAGTGGTTCAGTTTCAGGACCATAATCGACATTTGCATTTAAAACCCCAAAGTCAGGGACACGCTGAATATCTAAAGCTGGGCCAACGTTAGCGCGTGAGCAGAAGGCAGCTATGCGTTAGAGGGAGAGGGCTATAACTCGATCTATTTCGTTTACATAGCTGCCTCCTGCTCACGCGCCAACGTTGGCCCAATGTGTACAGCCGGTATAAAACTAGCAGCCCGCGCGGCTTCGCTTGCAAATAACGCAGATAAACCCACAGGATAAAATATAGCTTATGTCTATCCAGAAAGTCCATTCTACACGCAGGTGATTTTTTTTTTATAGGTTCCGGAGACCCATTACATACAAACCATCATCATATCAGCCGAAAGACGTCCACTGCTGGACATAGGCGTCCCGCCACCCGCATCCAGCGGACTCCCGCAACCTTTACCAGGTCACCAGTCCACCTTGTGGGGGGCCTACCCACGCCGCGCCAGTACGTGGTCGCCACTCGAGAACCTTTCCGGACGGCTATCGGTTCTACGTGCAATGTGCCGCCCACTGCTACTTAAGTGTAGCGACATACAAACTGACAAAGCTACAATCCCACTGACTTTCCCTCTGATTCCCTAATTGATTTAATCAGGCGACCTTGCCGAAGTCCATGAAAAGTTAAGAGAGCATGTGATAATGAGATGCACCTATTTGCGTATCTTTAAATGCGGTTAAGAGGAAACACAAGGGCCGTTTTTCCATAGAAACGTAGTCCCCTGTGTTCTCCCTGGATAATGGCAGTAGAGCATTTTTTCCATAAATCTATGGCTACTATTGACATGTTTCTGTCTTTTCCTTTTTTACATAAATTTATTCTTAAAAGAGATTAACCTTCAAAAACCTATAAAAATGACAGATTTTCCGCTGTGTTCAAACATCCAGAAAACAATTTTGACTAGAATATTTAAAAAAAGGAAATCATAGGAACACGGCCAAAGCCTTTCTTTGATTTTTAATAACAAAAATAGTTAAATAGGTCAAGTTTTGGAGAAGACATCAGGGGACTACGAAACGTTGATTTTATGTACTTTAAATAGGTATTTTCGGTTCAAGCTGCAGTTGTCTCTATCGCGCTCTGCGGGGGGAAGCTTGGGGTTGGTGCGACAGCAATACATTTTACAAATACCTATTTCTCAATTATCTCGCCCTTAGTGTTCCTCTTAATGCAAATAATTACAGCAAACCACCACCATCAACCACAAAAGCCTCTCTACGAGGCATCATCAGGGGATGCTGGTCCAAATGAAATGATGATGATGATGATGACTGTGCTCTTGAATGCTTTAAGAGGGGACATTACCTGAGCACCTTATCACTCTAGATCATTATTAATGTCTCGATGACGTAGGCGGAGGCCGTTTAAAACATTGTTTGAAACAAAACATATTGATCCTATTGACATTGTAAAAAAACATTAATCTACGATCGAAAACTTCAGAGGAATCAGGTTAGAACGCTTGTACGGAAAATCAAATAATAAATCAATAATTTATTCGTGACAGAAAATACACACTAATACATAATAGAAAAGAAAAAAGAAATATATGCGTCACGAAAAGGACCCGGCTCAGCATGATGCTGGCTTTAACTGCCAGCGCTTGTCTTCCGCCGAGTCCAGTTGGAATTACCACTCATCTTTCCCCTTAAAACAAAAGTATCTTCTAACCAACAGTGAACCAAATCAAGAAGGTACATACACAAGAAAATCAAAGACGTTAAACAAGCCCAATTGTGTAGTTTCTTACCTAACGAGATTAGGGCAAGACCTCGAAATAATTACTAAGTTGCTTCCAGCGGTAATTGAAGGGATTACCCGCAAATGAGGATCTAACTCCCCTGGCCAACTTGCTGAAAGCCTAGAACAAATTTCAATCTTACTTTAGTGGGTGAAGCAGAAGAGAAAAATATTATTTAAAAACACGCGGCAAAATAAAAAAATCGTGCACCGCTAAATAACAAAAATAAAGCCTCGGTTGAGCTGCATCGAGCACATAAAATAATTATAGAAAAAAAAAAACAAAAAATATCAAGTTTAGGGTTATTTAAAAAAAAAACAAATTAAAACATTTATTTCGACCAATTGGGATTATAGTTAAAGTGGTTACACTAAACTTTTTTTACCTTTGTAAATTTTAACTATTCCACAAACTTAGTTTCACTTTTTTTTCGTTTCTCTGACACTTCACTTCGAGCTTTATGGTTTCGCTTTTGTAATTGTTTGACAAACCAATGATTCCCGATTATTGGTATACCCACTCGTAATACCATTATTCCGACGTAACGATTCCGTGGATAATCTGTTCGTGTTTTATGAAATCGGCTTTATTGTAGCTAACATATGTTGCTAATTCACAATCCTCCCAATGCTGTTTTTTCATCTCTATTGATATGAATTAGTCAGTAGCGAATGGGTCATTTAGGTTAGGTACCTAAAGGGCCGACTACTTAAACAAAAGTCCGAAACATTACACTTTGAAAATTATACTAATGTAATAAAAAAAGTGTTAGGTTCTGGCGTTTCGCCGGTCGCTACTACTGCGGCACGCTCGCTTCCCTCGCGCGGCTCGCGCGCTGTAGGGTCGCGGTTCTTCATAACACTCCTCCTCGCTTCCCTCGTCCTCGTACCTACACCGACCTGCCTTAGAGTCTCTATGAAACTACTTTGAACTTCACTCAAAATGAACATTTCTAAACGTATGGAATTCGGAATGTAATGATGGACAAGTCAAAAATTGGGTGTGAAACAAAAGTTGTAACAATAAGGCGGTTCTCCCACTAGCACCGCGTCCCGCCGCGGTGTGCGGAGCGGCAGATTTTTTACACGCGGAATCACGCGCATTGCCGCGTCGGCAGGGTGAAGTACTAGGTGTGTTTTCTATATAAATGGAGATTCTTGCATACGATGGTAAAATAAGGCCTAAGCCAAAGCTCAATAAGTTTTTCGGACAACTGAAACATTTGGATAACATCAAATGGTAAATGAATAAAGTAATTAATTGTATATTCGAAGAAATCATGAAAGTACGAAAAGAAGAAAGTACATATAGTGTGTGAATTGGAACAGTATCAGTTGTGTGGTAAGGGATGTCTGTAAGGGGAGGTGGAGGACATTCTCGGGGACGAAGGTCCCCACATCTCAGATGGAGCTGGTACGCATAAGGCTCATATGTCAGATATATAAAGGATTCCGGAAGCTGTATGTGTAGGTTCATAGTTGCATATATGCTAATACAGTTAAGTAAGTAAGTAAGCTAGAGTGCTATAGGTACTCATTCGCGGCCATGAGATGACCAGAAGTGGTTTCGCGACAATAGTAGAGTCTGAGGTATGCTTATAGTTCGGAGATCATAGAGCCTAGAAAATGATCGCAATCATGATAGGTACATTGTTACAAATAGGCGCCTAACTGCAGCAATTCGAAATAACTCCAGTAATGTCGCCCTGTTCTTTAATCACCATTCTTATTTAGTTGATTGTGTAATTACCATCTGACCGCGCTTTTACCAAAACGCAGTTAATTAATATAATTGTAACCGTCACACGAAAGAATTTGAATTGTTAAATATTTTACTTCTTTGATTTCTTTATTCTTGTTAATCTTTGCCTCATATTTTTACGACTGAGATTTTTATGATTGAGAGAGCCAGGTCGTATACCTAAATTCCAGTCTACATAGTTCCGATTGTCTGACACGGACCGTCCGATTCGGACCGTACACAACATCCATCGCCCCACCGGATGTTAGGGTCGTTATTTTCACACAGATTCTTATGTAGGTCATTTCTTTTTATAGAATATCGCACTCGTGAGACGAGGTGAGCACCATTAAGGGAGACCTCGGTTATTCCGGCTGCCATACAAATAAATGGCGGGTCTGTTTATTTATTCTATTCATTTATCAAGGTTTGCCAGGTACAATAGTATAAAACATAAACTTAAACAACATGAATTCATATGCTACCTATTGTTTAAGTTTATGTTTATATTATATTGTACCTGTTGGCAAACCTTGATAAATAAATAAAATAAATAGACAGACCCGCCATTTATTTCTGTTTTGCTAATTGCAGGCATACACAACTTGCGCAACGATAATAAAATTATAAGTCGCTTAAATTTTGCAAGTAAATAAATCTTTCAGCTACCAAACGTAGCAACTCATAAGATAGGACATTTCCCTTTTGCTAAGTAGGTAGGTAGTAAAAATATTAAAATTGAACGAAATAACAGCATGAGATAAAAAATACCAATATACATATAAAAATAATATAATTTAGTATTAAGTAATTGTTTTGTAAAACACTTCCACCCCTGGAGCATATAGCTCTGACGACTCCTCCCTGGACGGCCAATGAAGGCAACCCAGAGCTGAAAGTCCTGCGGGCCCCCTTGGGGTTCCACTCCGACCGACGAAGACACGCCGGAGACGGAGGCCCTGACCGACTCTCGGAGCACTCGGGTCCGTGGGGTCGTTACTCCCCAACAGCTCGCCACAAGATGATTATTATTAATACCAATAGTAAACTATTCTTAACACGATAGTGGTTTGTTATTTAAACTTTATCGCACACTTGCACAGTAACAAGTTAATTTAATTCCATAAGAAAATCACTACCCAACTTGCGGTGTTGGTACATGCATGACGCAATATCTTCTATCTAATGTATAACCAAGTGCAGATAAAGCCCCCCCTCGCTAAGTAATCCAATATATCACTATCAAAACCCATAAGCAGTAAAACTAGATAGTTAAGTCTATGTAAGTGTTCACTCACACAGCGACACAGACACTATATAAACCCATATATTGTGTAATAAAGGGATCATTTATTTCCCGAATCTCATCGTTTTATTTAACGCCAACATTTCAAACCATTCCAACCTTTGGATCAAACAGAGAATAATCATTGTTGGCGCGGGATACGAGTATAACCTCCAATTTTACCTAATTTTAACTGAGAGTACCTATTCTTCGAGCGCCGTTAGTTTGGGAACGGAATAGCTGGTACTACATAAATTATACATACACTTTGTCGTAAGTATATGGCAAAACTGTCACCGCCAATTCCATTTAAGGGCGCCTAAGTGCCGCGGCTTCAAAGCCCGTTCACACCAATCTGTAACAGGCGGCGGATCCGCCAACGACACTTTTTGTAAAACACGTAAAAAATCGTATAAACGCAACAAATACGACTTCAATGTGATCTGCTAACTTTGAAAGACATGAGCGACGCGCATATAGTCTATTTTCTCAAACACCGTATGTCTCAAACAGTGTAGTGTGCCAACAATGACACTTTTTGCTTGGAGCATACTCCCATATCGGACTAGGGGCGGTGTGAAGAGTATAAGCATGTTTTATACATTTACTTGCCCTCCGATATAGTTACTAGATCCGACACCGACATTTACGGATAAGTGTGAAAGGCTCCTATATATCAAGGACACTGTTCCGGTAAACCCCGACGAAAAATAGGTTAACATGTGAATCTGTGTCTGTGGCATCGTATCTCCCAAGCGGATAAACAAAGAGTGACGTTTATAATTGCATATTTTTGATTAAAAAAAAGTGTTTGATGTTCCAGGGGCTTAGACGACCGGTTAGTTTAGTGGGTAGTGGTGCCTACGGAGCTGAAGGTACTGGGTTTGAATCCCGGTAGGGAAAATATCTGTGTGATGAGCATAAATCGTTATTTCTGAGTCTTGGATGTTTTCTATGTATTTAAGTTTTGGATCTATTAAATATATCGTCGTCTAGTACCCTAACACAAGCCTTTTTGAGTTTAATGGGCAAGTTAGATTTGTGTAAGATCGTCCCCTAATATTTATCAATAACTAGCTTCCGCCCGCGACTTCATCTGCGTGGACCTGGGATAAAAACTGTCTTACATTTTAATCCAGGCTGTAAACTATCTTCGTGCAAAATTTCATCCAAATCGGTTGAGCCGTTTAAGCGTGATTGAGTAACAGACATCTAAACATCCAAACTTTCGCATGTATAATATACTAGCTGCCCGGCCCGGCTTCACACGGATTACCCGTTTTCCCATAGGAATGAAGCATTTTTCCGCGGTATAAAGTAGCCTATGTTCATCAGGGATAGTGTCAGCTTCTAATGGTAAAATAATTTTTCAAATCGGTGCAGTAGTTTCGGAGCCTATTCAATACAAACAAACAAACAATAAAATCTTTCCTCTTTATAATATTAGTGTAGATATATATATATATATGTATATACCTAGTAGAATTGTTCGCTCAAAATGAACATGCCACAAATTTTCAGGTTTCTGCGGCAGAAAAACTTACTGGTTTGAATCGTGCAAGTATT
Organism: Epinotia ramella; assembly: GCA_947578815.1. Classification (NCBI taxonomy): domain Eukaryota; kingdom Metazoa; phylum Arthropoda; class Insecta; order Lepidoptera; family Tortricidae; genus Epinotia; species Epinotia ramella. The sequence goes on from OX388221.1 coordinate 5,666,145, forward strand.
TATTTAAGCGTGTTTTTCGTTTGTATGAGCCAACGGCATTGACAACCGCAAGGGGCCCACAAGATCGTTTTCATCACTCCAATTTCAGGGTCTTTTCGAGAGCCTGTTTCCGTTCTTGTCCTGAGTCGCTAAACTTGACTTAGTTGTTGTGACTTGACACTTGTTTGTTTAGTAGGACGATTCGTTATTTTTATGTTGTTTTGTCAGGTTTGTTCGGTCATCTATAGATGACGTCTATAGACGCCAGGGCCTGATTTACCCACAGACTAATAAGGCGCAAGGACCAGGCAAGGGGTCGGCGGGGGGCGCGGCACTGAGCTGAGACTTACTTACATTTCATAGTTAGCCTTCGGCGGTCAGAACTCTATCAGTCAGAATCAGGCTCTGATAGACGCAGTAGTGGTATATCCAATGGTTATATATATTTTAGTCTCTAGTTGCCCGCGGAGTCTTCGCCCGCGTATTGCAAAGAACGCAGACAAACACGCTGTATAAGTAAAATACTAGCTTTTGCCCGCGGCTTCGCTCGCGTTAAATGCGGGGTAACACGGTTCCTCTTTTCTACCAATTTTTAGCTTTCTACCTTGAAAATTGCGGAATGCTCCATACAAACTTTCACCCCCTATTTTAGGGAAGTGGGGGGTTAGAAAGAGACAAGAAGTAGCCTATGTCACTCTCCATCCCTTCAATTCCGGAGATTACCCAAAACATATAAAGGGCTTCAGCTCAAAATTGGTGCCTTTATTTTTTGATGGCACACTAACGCCACCTTGTTAGATGTGTAGGGCACTTCCATGCAAACAATAGTTACTATGGCAGCTCAGCTCTAAAGTACATCCATCTTGAGTTATGCGTCCTAATCTATAACGCGTATCTAATTATGAAAACTGAGAAAACGAGTTACTTTTATAGATTAGGACGCGTAACTCAAGACGGATGTATTGTTTGTATAGAAGTACTCTACACATCTATCAAGGTGTGTTACTGTGCCATCAAAAAACAAAAAACCGGCCAAGAGCGTGTCGGGCCACGCACGGTCCCGTAGTTTTTCAATTTTTTTTTCAAAAACTACGAGTATTCAACCTATCAAGTTCAAAATAATTTTCCTAGAAAGTTTTTATAAAGTTCTACTTTTGAGATTGTTTTAATATTTTTAAAACTTATGGTTCAAATGTTAGAGGGGGGGGGGGACCCATTTTTTTTTCTTCTGGAGCGATTATAATATTAACATTATCAAAAAATTATTTAAGCAAACCCCTATTAATTTTTAAATCCCTATCCAACAATATATCACACGTTAGGGTTAAAAATTAAAAAAAAAAAAACACTCCATACGTTACGTAAAACGTTACGTTACGCTAACCCTAATAAATAAATAAAAAACACTTTTTATTTTACCACTGTCGGCGTGATTGATATACATATTAGTACCAAATTTCAGCTTTCTAGTGCTAACGGTTACTGAGATTATCCGCGGACGGACGGACAGACAAAGCGAAACTATAAGGGTTCCTAGTCGACTACGGAACCCTAAAAAGGCACCAGTAGCCCATACATTTCCAGCAAAGCCCTTTACAATACGGACAACAATCTCACAGATTTTTCCTTTATATATATGTCGGAGTGACGCTGTCACAATGACATTTGGAATGCGTTTATAAAGTGCGCCAACAACAGATCGTTCATTCAATCATTTGTTCGTTTAGTCTGTCATTTGATTTGTAAAGGAACGTTACACTTGCGGAATATTGTTAAGACGGTACGACCAGACAGTTGGATGAACTGACAGGTCTGGAGGTGGGGGCGAAGAGCCGTCAGACTTGACAAGTACACTTTGGTTTAAACGGCCATTGAGTGCACACCTTATGCGAGTCGTAACGTTTTATCCGTAAATATTAAGTCAATCACTGTATATTTTTGTAGTCTAATGAGTGGATCGAATTAATCTATATATTTATAATTATATATATACCTATACCGGGTGTACAATCCAATATCCAAACAATTACATATCCAAATAATTACATTCAAACTTTTTTATTAACTCGTCTCATACATAACCGGGAATCGAACCTGGTCAATATTTTTGTAACCGCGGTAAGTAAAAAGGACCAAATTTGGCTATGAAATCTTGTGTATACACAACTGACAGTGAATTAGACTAAAATTGAATGTGAATGTAATTATTATTAAATCTAAAATCGACGTCATGGTTCCTGAGAACAGATCTCGCTATCTCTCATAGTTTCCGACTTCTCCATACTGACCCATTTGGATTGTACACCCGGTATATATATTTATAATTATATATGTTACCGTCAGATTATGAACACCTTCAGTTTATAATCTTTCTCACGATTGTATGTATAAACAGTCGACAAATTTTGAACGGCCAAAACCGTTCACAATTATAACGCATTACTTTTCGTTCGTTTATGTACTCAATGTCAAATCGTCAAATTGTGAACTGAGATCAAATTGGCAATTGGGAATAATGTAATCTTTTAGAACACTTTATTTTTTTATTAGCATCGTTTTTTTTATCACTTAGGCACTTACAGGTACGTGTATTCACAAATAATCTTACTGAACATCATTTACATCGTAATAAATAATTTGCATGACTCATAGCAAACTTCCTTAAACGTACTTAAAAGTTGCATATAACTTGAGCACTACAATTTCCTATTTCAACTCTTAATCTGAAAGTTCAAAAACTTTTCCAATTAATACAATTTCCAGTCTCCAATGACGCATTGCGGGTCGGACTAATAAAGTTTCCGAATGCGCTAAACGAGTCACAGTGGCTGTATAAGACTAAATAAACAGTCGTATAAACACTACACTTACGACTTCTATATGATCTAAGGCTTTGAACGCAATGTGTTACGTGCATCAAGTCTATTTTCTCAAACATCGTATGTGTTAGTGTTCCGTACATTTTATACGATGATTTGATAATACATAAGTATCACCATCAGCTATACAAAGTTCAAACTGTAGTCATTAAGCGAAAAACCACTTACTGCTACTCCGTTAAGGTTCAGTCTCAAATGACAAAGCTGAAGCTGTTCGCGACTACACTGTCACATGTTTCAAGTAATCCGGATTGATGACGTACTTACTGAGTTAATTTACTGAGAAGATGACAAATGATTTTGAATCTTATGTTGCTACATAGAAAGCTGATAATGTCTTGACATGACAGGATACAGGATGTTTGCTGTTACACTCAAAAAACGTCGTACCAAGTACCTAATGATACAAAATCTTTAACATCCAAATCTTATAAGTTATCAACAAGGTAAACGTTCCAGTGCTCAACACTGCCCTATTAATTGGCACCTTAAATTTAACAGCGACAGTGTCATTCATTGGTATTAAGGTATAAAATTGCAGCGCTGAATCCTTCTAATATATTACTAATTTACAAATTCAATTCTATCGCTAAATGCAGACCATGTCCTACTTTTAATTGAAATTTTGGATGTCTTGTTTGTTATTCAATTACGCAAAAACGTTCGACCTAATTTGGCATAGATATGGTTTATTATTTTCACAATAAGATTATTATCCCGGAGAATATCCGAAAAAGGATGAAATGGAGGATTAAAGTTGATACACTCGCGAACGCAAACTTGGCAAATACTAGCGTATACCTACTTAAATGAACTTGGTTGTCCCTGAATGCCCTCCTTAATAACAATTATCTTTGTACTACAATCTTAAATGAACTTGGTTGTCCCTGAATGCCGTCCCTAGTAACAATTATCTTTGTACTACAATCTTAAATGAACGTGGTTGTCCCTGAATGCCGTCCCTAGTTACAATTCTCTTTGTACTACAATCTTAAATGAACTTGGTTGTCCCTGAATGCTGTCCCTCGTAACAATTCTCTTTGTACTACAATCTTAAATAAACTTGGTTGTCTCTGAATGCCGTACCTAGTAACAATTCTCTTTGTACTACAATCTTAAATGAACGTGGTTGTCCCTGAATGCCGTCCCTAGTAACAATTCTCTTTGTACTTAAATGAACTTGGTTGTCCCTGAATGCTGTCCCTCGTAACAATTCTCTTTGTACTACAATCTTAAATAAACTTGGTTGTCCCTGAATGCCGTCCCTAGTATCGATTCTCTTTGTACTACAATCTTAAATGAACGTGGTTGTCCCTGAATGCCGTCCCTGGTTACAATTCTCTTTGTAATACAATCTTAAATGAACTTGGTTGTCCCTGAATGCTGTTTCTCCTAACAATTCTCTTTGTACTACAATCTTAAATAAACTTGGTTGTCTCTGAATGCCGTCCCTAGTAACAATTCTCTTTGTACTACAATCTTAAATGAACGTGGTTGTCCCTGAATGCCGTCCCTAGTAACAATTCTCTTTGTACTTAAATGAACTTGGTTGTCCCTGAATGCTGTCCCTCGTAACAATTCTCTTTGTACTACAATCTTAAATAAACTTGGTTGTCCCTGAATGCCGTCCCTAAAATCGATTCTCTTTGTACTACAATCTTTGCATCAAAGTTGTAAAAACCGCGTCTTCTACAAGAATACGTTGCATCATTGCAAATAACAATGCATTACGACGTCACACTCGTTATATGCAACCTCTAATTTATTTGACCAACAAATAGCGGGTATAAACAGATACATACACTAACAGTTAAATCTATAAATAAGCATTCTAGTGCTTATGTCCGGGTAGTAAGATTCTAAAATGTATACCTAAACATCTTTATCCGACCTTACCCCACCTTTAACTCTTTCCTGACAAACAGTGTAACATCCTGTATATTTAAGTAATGGTTTGGCCATGAAATAATACGGACTCACGTTTCAAAATCTTTTGTCTCAATACTGAACTAATATTGAGATACGAGCGTTTAAACTTATTACTTGAGAATGTATATTTCCCAATACTTCGTTGTGACTCAGGTATTCCCAGATCGTTTCGGAATTTTTCTACTGACATTGGTTCAGTTTGTACCGTGTTAATGTCATAATGTTTAAGGCTAGCAACTTTCTAGACATTTGGTATAAACGTGAGTGAATTACAATTTAATTGAGCGAGCGAAGCGGAGGAAGTTCTTTGTTTCAGCTTGGGCAATAATTGTTTCGTATGTGTGGCGTCTGTCCGGCTGTTCTCTACAGCCGTATTCTGTAACTTGTTTTAAGCTCACCTCAGCGCTCACCCACAAATATATCTTGACACCGCAATGCGTAGTAACCAAGCGTAGGTAGAGGTCTAGTTTCGTGACTGGTGACCGGCGGGGTGAGCCGCATTATCGCGTAGCGCGTATCGCGGTGTCAAGATATATTTGTGGGTGAGCGTTGAGGTGAACTTAAAAAAAGTTATTACAGAATAGGGGGGCGGGTCGCATTTCTCAACCAATTCTCGTGAAATCGATCTCCAGGTTTAATAATAATATAGATTTTTGGTCGATTCAGTATTTGAAAGTTTGTGTCTTTGTAAGTTTGTATGTGTGTGAAGAAAACCTAGAATAAACTTGGTACATAGAGCAACTCAAAAAGAGAGTTGATGTTAGGTCGTATTGAGATGTCAAAGAGGTTTCGTGGCGGAGTAGATGGAGGACCTACTTTGAGCTACACTGACAAGAGCTTAGCTCTTAAATAGGGAGAAGAAGAGCTTGAAGTGGGAACGCCGCTGGGACAGTAACCTGAGGCTCCAACCCTAGGGAATGGGCTAAATGAACGCAAAAACCGATCGACAGCCCGCCTGTTTCCGGCTAGGCGTCCCTTCACAACATCAACATCAACAAGGAGAAGAAGAGATGTTTGTATGTAGGGGTAATCTCTGAAACTCCTCATATGATTTCATAAAATCTTTCTCCCATGTTGTAGAAAAGAGCTTTTATTTTTAAGACGCGGACGGCGCCGCGCGAGCGATTAGTATTGAATTTCTGCGAAAGATCATCATGATTAAAATCATTGTAAAAGTGACAATACAGACGTATGCTTAAATTATCTTAGCGAGATAAAAATCACAAATGTAGAACTACTACAAAGTATGAGGAAGAAACGGGAATTGGTACTTACAATTATGAGAAGGAAAACCGCAAATTATGGACTTAAATATAGGCACGAGAGATATAACACCAAAACCATAATAGAGGGTAAAGTCGAGGGGAAAAGGGGCAGAGGAAGAATAGTAGATTACTGCAGAGGCCGTGAAGTAAGGGATTGCTGGACGAGATTGGGGTAGACGGCCGAGTCGTAGACGAGGCCGAATACAACGAGTCCAGCAATCCCTGTTCCGGCCGAGGATGGTATAGTACTTTTCTCAAACGATGTGAGGAAATATTAAAATTAAAATAAATACTAGGTAATCAATTAATTTGCGCCTTTTTTATTTTTTAAACATGCCATTTGAACAAGCCGTTCGAGCACCATGTTTAACCGCACATAAAGTATAGTACCATAGATTATTTTTATTTTTTTATGAAGCAAGTATGGTTACAGTGTCTAGTGGTGGTTGGCAGTATGTAAATTATCCTTTGTCAGTTTAATATTAGTAAGCAAATTTAGAAAGTTAGAGTAGCGGACAATAATGGTTTTACTTAGGGTTTTCATACATTACTTCTTGGCGTAAGGCCAAGAAGTAATGTAGGGAGCCATAAACAAGAAACTTCACGTCTTCATTTCGTGATATTAACGCGTACATTTCCGAGCATGTTTGAGGAAAAATATTAACATGGATGGATAATTCCAAGAGTTGGACGGGTGTTGACGCTGCCTCGCTGGGCAGAAAGACTAGAATAGAGAAGAGTAGGTGAGGTAGGGCACAGCGAAATGTCATCCCGCTCGAATGTGGAGCAGCTCAACTGGGGAATTACCTCCCTTGCAGAAGACCACAGCCATAACACTACGTACTACTTGCTCTGTAGTAATGTTGTGTTCCTGGAGGTGAGCAAGGTCGCCAGTGCTCCCGAGGATGCGTTGTGTTGAGAGCGAGGGAATTTGTTCCTTCAGCTGTCAACACGGCGAATCCTCAAACATATCAAGGGTTGGCAACGCCCATGTTACACCTTTGGAGTTGCATGCGTCTATAGGCTGCGGTGTCCGCTTACCATCAGGCGGGCCGTACGCTTGTTTGCCACCGTCGTAGCCAACATCCTTAGAGGATATGGCATTGGCACCTAAAGAAGAAGTAAAAGTGACGCCACAGTGCCCGCTTAATTGCTACAAAAGCATTAGTGTGCACAGATTCCGACATCACGACCACACAAAAAACTTGAATTAAGAAATGAATTGGGAAGACCGATATCTTGACTTAAACAAATATCATCTTGAATTAAGAGATTCTCTTGAACCAAGATAAAAGATTATCGGCGAAAGATCATATCGGATTTATGTTTTGTTAGTCTGTCCGTTGCACCCACCCACCTTTCGACTCTGTTTGGCCCTATGTCGACTGGTAGAAAATGCCTTGAGGCATTAAGTCGGCCTTTTGTATTTATTTGTTTTATGCAATGAAGTTTAAATAAATTTGTCGTTTCATTCGTGATCATTAATATCTTCCTAAAGAGAAAGTAGGTTTTTTTTTCTGCTCACGTACCGACTTATGAAAAATCTGTCTACTTTTATCCCTGTTTTGTGGTACATGTAATCATGAGTCAGCTTTAACAATCGTCTTAAATAACTCAAAGCTAAAACAGCCTAACCCAATATCGACATACACACTTAAGTATTTTTCGTTCCAAAAACGTTGCAAAACGATTCAATTCTAAGAGTAACATAAGTCATAAGTTTCAGTAGAGACTTGTGTCATTTTCGTTCTAAAGAGGTTTCAATTTCAATCGCGTGCATACAAACAAAGAAACGATTTCAGAGCGTTTTTCTAGCTGATGAAGATTGATCGCTTCATGTCGATTATGTTTATTTGAAAAGTATAGAAGCCTACCTATGTATCTACGGAGAGTATAGTGTAACAGAGCATTTGTGATGTTTCCGTAAATATAAATATCTTCTCCATGCAGCCGAAATCTGTATACTAATAATAAAAATTAATGAAAGTCTGCGAGTTTTACCTTTGTAAGTTTGTATGTAGCGGATAAGATTATCCCCTCACAAGGGCAATTAGGGGGCAATTAAACAGAACGCAGATGCGTTCTGTTTAATTGTTGTCTCCCTTCTTGACACTGCTTGTATAGTCTGTAATGGACTTAAAGACCATTGACTGATTATCTATTGTTAATAGGTATGAAAAACTAGTGACAAAAATATTTTATATTGAAAAACTAAATCCACTTAGCTTCCAAGGGTGGACGTCTTTCGACTATTATGATGATGATGATTATGATGATGATGAAAATCCATAAAATAATCTCTATAATTATTGAACCTGTTCACAAAACTTCACGAAAACCGGTTCAGAAATTAATGTGACCTGTACAGGAGAACAGCTGGACAAACGAACATACGATATAATTTTAACCAAGCTGAAGCAGAGAACCTTAAAATGGGGTGAGTACGGATCGCGAGGACAATTGGGTTATGAATGGGGAGAGAAGGGATGAAAGGGGGGTGAGATGGGATTTTAAGGCTACTGCTACCTAAATAATGTAATTCCAATTTAAAATGGAGCTACTTATAGTAATATTCATAATAAAAAAATCGATCCAACAATCTTCCAAAATCACCTTTGTATAAGAACCCATCTCACCCCAACTACGAGAGACTACGGGGTGAGGTGGGATTTCGTTTTTATCGTTGAATGAAATGGAACTACCCAAAATCACAAAAAAACACAAAATACAAACGTCCGGAACACTTATTATATACAACATTCTGTTTGCATATGTAAAAATAAAATAGTATCGAGGTTAGAATGTCAGTTTTGTCCCTACTCACCCCGTTTTACGGAACTTCATTTGCTTCATTCCCTCGTTCAATAAATTGTATTAAAATTTGAGTTGTAACTTACTTTGTACGGAAGTGCGCTTAAAGAGTTATTCAAGAACACATTGAACTAAAATGGTTACTGTAGTTATATTCCATTTTATTGAACGATGAGTCGTAAATTTAATAGGAACAGGTTCCGTTTGTCATATACAAAGAAGTCATTAGCTGTATGATTTTTATGGTAAAACCAACCGGATGACGAACGAACCAATCATACCAACAATAATGGTTTTAATTGATAAAAGATCATTAACTTTCGTCACGTTTTAGTTTAATCAGCACGTGCAAAGCGATATAGTTATGACGTCGCTTGGGAATCGTTTTACTAGGTAAGATATATACGATACTAGCTTCCGCCCGCGACTATGTCTACGTGGACCCGGGATAAAAACTAAGTATCCTATATTTTAATCCAGGCTATAAACTATCTTCGTGCAAAATTTCATTCAAATCGGTTGAGCCGTTTTAGCGTGATTGAGTAACAAACATCCAAACATCTACACATCCAAATATCCAAACATCCAAACTTTCGCATTTATAATATACGATACGATATTATTTCAAGCGTTTGCCCACAACAAAAAAAAATTGAACTGTTTATTTCAATAAAAGAAATAGGGTTGAAATACAATCTTAACTACTAATCTTAAATATAAAAGATGGTGAAAGCGTTCGAGTGGATCGCCTCCCATTTCACCCCCTCAGGTGATGAATTTTGGGACCAAAACTATTTCCCGACACCGACACCGAAACCGTTTTTATCCCCGAAATCATCCCCTAAGGGGGTGAAATGGGGGGGTGAAAGTTTGTATGGAGCTGCGATATAAACGAGTTGCACGCGGACGGAGTCGCGGGCAGAAGCCAGTATTATATAAGTATGGATTTTTTTTGTTCCGTTTGATTCTGAAACAACACAAACACTATTCTAGTTCCTATTATAGTTTATGGAAATTTTATGGGCAATTTTTGTTGTATAGTCGACCATTGTTCTGTATTCTGTTGGATATTGCTCGTAAAATAGGAATGGAAGTAATAGCTTCTCATTTTTGTGGTTCCGATTATGATTGGTGTCCTAGTCAACGTACAGTCAAGGAATTTAATTTCCGACCCAGCTAAGGCTCAATATTGTATAGCAACCTGTCACCATAAGAGCTAGCTAGAGCACGACGTTCCTTTGACATATCGCATGCATTGTTATATGTTAGTAACTAGGCAACCACATTAACTACGTTGACATGGTGAACTGAAATTTTAAACGTGTTATCTCCTCAATCCCCACTTCCTGGTGTAACTGCTATTTCTAGCTCTTAATAGATCACGGTTAGCGGCAGGTATTTTATTTTTCAAATTAATAACGTAAATGAAAATTATTTTTCAGATTTCTCGATTGACACTGACACATGTTCGTAATTAGAAAAGCAAATGATAACTTTTCGCAAAGAGGTTATCTGTAATGTGAAGTGACAAATAAATATGTATTGACAATTTGACATTTCAATACTATTACTGAAATAGAAGTTTCGACCTTAATGCATTGCGAATGTCTAACGACATTTCAACGAAATGGGTAGGTATTTAAATTCCTTGACTGTACCTAGTTATACAATGCGCTATAGCTTATGTTCTATACCATTGTTTGAATACACCACACCACAAACTACTATGAAAATAATAATTTACTTTAACAACAAAGTTTTAACCGATTTCAATTCACTACTTATTTGAAGGCTTCCCTCAATTTCTCCATGTTTCCATCATCAGACCCTGACCTCATGACCATGAGACCACGTGAGACACTTTAAAAAAAAAAAAACGGAACCGGTCCAGGGGTTTTGGAGGTGAACCCCTACATAAAAACCTCCTTTTAAGGGTTCCGTAGGCAACAAGGAACCCTTATAGTTTCGCTATGTCTGTCTGTCTGTCTGTCCGCCTTCGGCTTAGCTCAGTAACCATTACTACTAGAAAACTGTGATTTGGCATGGGTATATAAATCAATCATGCCGACAAAACAGTACAATAAAATCTTAATTAAAAATTTTTTTTAGGGTACATCTCCTACACCTAAAGCGGGGATGTAATTTTATTTTCTCGTTAAACCCATGGTGTGGGGTATCGTTGGATAGCTCGTTCAAACATACTATGGGTTTTCTAAGGCCATTTTTCTAATCAGTAATTTGTTTGCGAGATATTGGGCTTTAAAGCCCTATTTTTTGTTCGAGTCATGCGTCCCCCCCCCCCCCCCCCCCCCCCCTGCCGGCTAAATAGCTTACTACTGGGGATGTGAAAATATTCGTGGTAGTAGTAAGTATAATCAATTTAAAAGAAAAACTATCACGAACAAGAAGGCATAAGTAGTTACCGACTAATAGTCGACCAACTTAAACTTCTTTGTTGCAGTTAGTTATAAATGTACAGAGGCTCTAGTATAAGTTTTACCGAAACAAAACGTTACGACCGCGTTTGCGTTTAGCTGTCAAATCCCATACAAATTTAGGGTAAAACGCAAACGCGATCGTAAAGTTTTGTTTCGGTAAAACTTATACTAGAACCTTAGAAAAATAATCAATGAAAACTAGACAATTCTAACATACCTACATAATGGCCCTTTTCAGTTCCCTGTTTTACTAAACGACCCATTTATAAATCCTCTTATATGAGAAATGTAGGGTCGTAGTCTGTATTACTAGTATTAAAGAGTTTTCTCTCTGTCTGGTCGATCCTTCATGTCCGAAGATTATCGCCAGGGTGGGATGCGAGTCTGGAACGGCACGAACTCCACCGGCTCGCGTCAGTTGCAATGTTACTAAAATTAGTGCGAAAGTGTGTGTATCTGTCTGACTGTTACCTCTTCACGCTTAAACCGCCGAACCGATTTAATGAAATTTAGTACAAAGATAGTTTGAGTCCCAGGGGAGGACAAAGAATAATTTTTGTCACGGAAATCATCCCCTAAGGGTCGAAATGGGGGTGAAAGTTTGCATGGAGCTACGATATAAACGAGTTCCACATGGACGGAGTCGCGGGCAAAAACTAGTGATTTATAATTGACTTCAAGTATTGCCCTTGTTTCCTACCTACTAATAATATTTTAAATTCCAGGCGCCTAACAACTTAGAAATAAAAAGGCATAAAATCTATTACACACACTAATTACACTAATGCCCCTTTATTATACCTTTTGTGATCACGAACAAAGTAGTTTATACTCGTAATTATGATGATAATTAAAATGCTGATTGCAGAAATGTCAATTGTTGTGTTTTGACTGACAATTCAATACAATACGTTGTAGGTATTTTTTTCCTGATCCTGCTCAGAAAAGAGCGGTTGTTGCCGACAAATTAGAGATTTCAGTGTGAAGGAGTAAAATTATTTCCGTCTTGGGCGTATGAATCCCTAGTTACGCTCAAGATTCAAAGATTCCAAGATTTTATTTGTTCAACATAGGTAGGTATGTACAAGGTGTTACATTAGCTTTCGTATCACTATGTCATGCCTGTCGGCGTACAAATATATTGTTCAAAACATGTATTGTGTTGACATAGCAAGTAAAGTAATAGTCATTTCTACTTTAGAATCCCGAGCTACGCTCTGGATTATATTGTAGAATCTTTCGCTTCACTCAGGATTCAATAAATCGCGCTCATCGTATATATATATTTTTGCTCCCTTGAGACACAATCTACTATTAGGTCATACGTCACACCTGGCTATAGAGAATAGGTACACATGCGGAAAACCTCACTTTCTGGCTAAGGGGAGACATCAAATTTTGTATACTTTGCACATTTATAGCCCTTGCCTTCAGCTCTCTAATGAGCCCAAACAAAACGGGTGTATCTTGTGAAGTTTAGGAGTTACTACATCCACTTTAATCAGCAGATTTGTGATGTTCCTACTCTCAGTGCAATACACATTGCAGCATTGAATTCGATTGCATCAGGACCGCGATTCCATTTGATTAGTTCACGAAAGGGTACATCCCTAGAACACCACGTTCGCATTATGTCTAGAACATTCTGATTATGAAAGACACAACATTGGAAATACCGTTTAACTTTCTGAGGCTATCACATTTTGTCATCTAATAGGGTCGGAGTTTTATTTAAAAAATAAAATCTGCACGGGCGGGTTGCAATCACGAGCAAATCAAGTTAAATTTAACGAATTTAATTATGACATTTTTTTGCCCATTGAAAACAATGGAACTTAATAAACAATACCTACATTTTAATATACAACGCTTACGATTACTGATGTTTTTTTTGACATAACCTCCTCAAAGCTGGAGGACATTACCACAATCCTTCTACGGGTTTTCGGTTACGGTACAGTGGCATCTAACCAGCACGGCTACGAGTATCACGGGACGGCGCGCGAGCTCTCTCGATTTTTCTCGCACTATCCGTCTCTCTCTTATTAGAACACCTAGAACAAGAGGTATAGTGCGAGAAAAATCGAGAGTATGTCGCGGCCGTCGCATGATAGACGTCCTTATGACCTGATAAAGGGCGCGGGAGTCCGCTGGATGTGGGTGACGCAGGACAAGTCACTGTGGCACTCTTTGGCGGAGGCCTATGTCCATCAGTGGACGCCTTTCAGCTGATAATATATGTTGATGATGATGAAACAACCGCCGGACACCTTTAAATCCATCCTCAATTAACACCGCACGCGTACGTGCGATTATTATGACTACTACCAGTATCAGAACGTTGCATTTCGCAAGATTTTGGGTTATAAAAGCAATCAGTGAACTAGTTCATATAATCAGCTGTTCGGAATCGTGTTAATGACGATGTATCAGTGTCAATGAATGACCTTAGGCTCATTTTCCCTTCGTCTTCGTTTTCCTGTTACGTGACTTAGGGATCCATGTCAGTAACATTGCATTGTTGAATTGAATTCGTGTTGACTCGATTGAGTTCGCTTCTCGGGCTCAGATCGGAATACGTAGTTAGTATTTCTTGGTGCCCTCTCTTGCACTAGTACCGTCTCGTCGAATGACCGAAGCGACCTAAACAAAACGATATCAATTTCGGGCGACTGTAGACAATGATGTAATATGAAAGGTAATTTGGTCTATACGAAATTCCGTGTTAAAAAATGGCCACCAATTCTGAAAACATACGTTTCCATTGACGACGCAAAACTGAGGCTATTGACTAGTGTGCCACTATTAAAGCGTTTATAATCTATCTACCTGTTGTTATATCCATCCATACCTCTTCACGCTTAAACCGTTGATTCGATTTGGATGAAATTTGGTATAGAGATAGTTTGAGTCCTGGAGAAGGACATAGGATAGTTTTTATCCCGGAAATCATCCCCCGAGGGCATGAAAGGGGGGGTGAAAGTTTGTATGGAGCTACGATATAAACGAGTTCCAAGCGGACGGAGTCGCGGGCAGACGCTAGTGATTTTATATTGAATGATTGACCATATTGGCTCAAGCTAAAACGGAAAACTTCGTTTGTTTCGCTAACTCGTTCAATTATATTTATGAACTCGCTATTACATTATTTATCATATAAATTGTAAGTAAAGGAAAATTTTAATGCCGAGCCAGATTCGAAGTCGCTACTAACCAACTGAGCATTCGGAGCAATCTGTCTCGGCCACTAAATCTTTCAATCAGTTCCTTCTTACAATGCCTTAAGCTGATTTTCCACCGGAGGGGTGAGACGAGAAGATTGAAATTCGTATGGCATTCAATTCTTTCCTCGCGCGCGCTCGGTGGAAATAGTAAGTGCCATACAAATTTCAATTCTCGCCTCGCCTCGTCTCGTCTCGCCCCTCCGGTGGAAAATCAGCTTTAGGGAGGCGTGTAGCGAGCATATAGTCATATACTTAAGAATATGGCCCTTGAATATGAATACAAAGTTTATAAACGTTTACATTAGCTATAACTATATAACCTTAACCTCTGCTGTCAAACGATTTAGTGACACTAAATTTTATAGTTAAGTCTTAAGGTTCACTCTTGCCTGGCAACTTCGTAATTGTGGAGAAAAACACCGCAAACAACCTTCGTGTGACTTAAGAGGCACCTTCCGTAATAACATTACGAGTTAGCATATCTCATACACATGAACTGCCGTATGATATGGTATTTTTATTTTGCAGGAAAACAAACAAGAAAGGTTTACTAAGGCTTATACCTTACTAGCTTCTGCCTACGACTCCGTCCGCGAAGTACTCGTTTATATCGTAGGTCCATACAAATGTTCTCCCTCCATTTCACCCCTTAGGGGCTGACTTCCGGGATAAAAACTATACTTTGTCCTTCCGCGGGACTCAAACTATCTGTATACCTAATTTCATCTAAATCGGTACAGCGGTTTAAGCGTGAAGAGGTACCAAACAGACAGGACAGACACACTTTCGCATCACAAGATTCGAAAAATCGTGCGTCAACGTGAATCGTCATTTGTTAAAGTATTATTAATATTATTATGTTTGAAAAGCACTGAATGATCGAAATAAGTAAAACTAGTACAACATTTCCCGTTAATATCAAGAAGCAACGATAGCTTATATAGCTAACGATAGCTAGGATATCCTAGAATCTAAAATCGTTGCTTCGTTTATCTAGGACCTATATAATCGAAGAAACGTAGATGAATTTCAAATTTCGATCATAGTGTAAAATTGAAAAAATTATTCGCCACGAGCGGGATTTGAACCCACAACCTCTGGAATCCGTCCATCGCTCTGCCAATTGAGCTACCATGGGTCCGCTACAGGCGACGAATATTTCAATCCCTTCCACTATTGTATTTTCAGCTTAGGGAGGCTCGTAGGCCCGGTAGATGTCGTAACATTTAATGGTAGATGAATTTGTCTGTTATAATTCTGATATTATCTGAAATAAGGTCCATTTTGTTTATGATTTTTATACAGACCAGACAGACAAGAATGAGAGTCAGTGCCAGATTTTCCACCCTAATTGGCAGCTGAATTTAGATACAGCGGACTGGAAACATGCCAATAGCTGTTTTGGTCGTGAAATACTGCGTTTAGGTTCATAGCTGTCATACAATAAGTGCCCATACCCCATAGCGCGAATCGGAAACGATAACGCAGGTTAAGCAAAGATGGCAGCGGTCAGTCTTTGGATGGGTGACCGCCTGATGTTTGAGTGAGCGCTTCAGTGCTTTGGAGGGCACGCTAAGCATTGATACCGGCTGCTGTCTATGACAGTAGTCGTTAAGCCGAGTTAGAGGCCTTCGGGCGGCTTAAGAACTCCTAACAGTCAAGTTGCCCACTCACTTGACAAAGGGGGGACAACTGTTACTCGCGTCCGCAGGAGCTACCTACCAGAACCCTGCACGTGTCCCCTGGGTGGTACTAAAGAGTGACAAACTTTAAAGGCCAAAATAATGCATGCCTTACGATTAAAAAAATACAGGAAGTTCTTTAATGAAACCTGAGAATAGATACCTACTATCGACAACACAGCTAACTGACCATCCGTGCACTTTATGTGCATTGTAATAAGGTTCTTATATAAAGACAGTTACAACATACCGTTAATTTTGGATGATAAAAACTAACTTTGAAAAACCAAGTAATTTGTTTAACTGTCATGATACATTGCAGCATTGTTTCCAAAACGGTGCCTAAGCTATACTACTCGTAAAAGGACAATTGGTAAGCAATAAACATAATACATATGTATACCGACAATGCAGATGGGTTGAGTCGAGAACTCGAGACCGAACAATGGTAGCTAAAGGTTACCTAAAAGCTACGTATTATGTCTTCAGTTGATTTATTCTTGTGCAAATTGTATTAAAGAATTGCTAAACTTTTAAAACTTACTTTAAACCGACTTCAATTCAATGCTTCGCCAAGCCACATATACATGAACATTTCCACATGTCCTTTCCACTTAACACATGCACTGCTTTCCGAGAGCAAATGCGATTCACAATTGACGGAGAAATAGGTGGTAAAAAAGGTTCTCTATTGTATGGGCAAAAATCATTTCCCAAAGTGTCACTTCCCAAAAAAATTTCCCAAATATTCATTTGGCAAAAAATCACTAGTCAAATTATTGTTTCGCATTTTATCACTTGGCATTATCTCCTATGGCAAAATATTACTTCGCAAATTATTGATTGGCAAGGTTTTATACAGGGTGATTCAGGAGACGTGAGCAGGATCAACCCTACACATACAGTTAATGTTAATGGATCTTTTACCATCGTAATTAAATTAAACGCCCACAGTTTTTTTTTACATTTTGTGTGAAAGTTTCATTCACAATAAATCATGGTCACCCTACACAACTAAAAAAAAATTAACATTAATCTTACCAATGCTGGTACGACTGAGTAGCTTATAAACTATTGAATCCGTAGGGTTGATCCTGCTCATGTCTCCTGAATCACCCTGTATAGTCAAGTTTCATTTAGTCAAACATATTATTTGGCATAACATTCGTTTTCCAAATTATTGCATGGCATACGATTTATATCCTAATTGTGTAGTGCATACCAAATATATTGGCAATTATTATAACCTAACCTAACCGCCAGCGTGTCGACGTCACCCCGCTTCGCGGGGTGCCTATTTCCGCTCTAATGGACACAAGTGAACCCTAACCTAACCTACTTATAATTTTATTTCTCAAATTATTGTGTCTATTTTTGCCGTTGATGAAAGATGGCCGTTATTAAGTTAAAAAAAAACACGGTTTGTTGAACTTTTCTTATGCTTATCAAAATGTGTATTGATAAAATATAAATTAAAGTATATTATGTTTTGCATTTGTTTGACTTTTCATTTTAGTTTGTAGTAAAAATAAAATATTTGCCAAAGTTATGCTATGTGAAGTGTGCGAAATGAAAATTTGAGCAAATGTTTTGTTTGGAAAACAATATTAGCCCAAACCAAGTGTTTGCTAAATAAACTTTTGTCTTAATATCATTTGACAAAGCAAAATGATGCCAGATGATATTTTGACCAAATGAACAATTTGCGAAACAAAAATGTGCTATTTGTTCGTTTGGGAAATGAAACTACTGCCATAAGTTTTGTGGGAAGTGAAATTTGGCGAAAAATATTTTGCCGAAACGGCAGGACCCCGGTAAAAAAGCATACAGTGGAACATAGAATCTCCTCGATTTTTGAAGTCTGTTAACTAGCAACACATCGTCTCTAGCGAACGCCATGCATGGATTTTGACAGTCACTCTATGATTTTCTTCTTATGATATATCCAGCCTCCACCTTCTTCAATTAAGTGGTGGTCCCGGTTGTATCCAGCAGGTCGACACAGACTTTTTTTAAACTGGTACTTGGATGGTAGACTCACTTTCTCAACGGAGGCAACTAAGGCAACTCGGTGAAAACAAATAATTTTTGAAATGAACTGATCTTCAAGTTATTTTCTGCGTGGGAAATTGACAGATGAGTTGTCGTTACGCTCGTTAGAAAACTTACGCCGATAACCAGTATTCAGTCGACATAAAATTCAACATGAAAAATATTGTTTTCTTTATTGGTAACATAACAGAAAAATATGCCGGGTTCCATCACAGGGGCGATTGCGTTAGTTTTCTAACGAGCGTAACGACAACTCATTTGTCAATTTCCCACAACTATTTTACTTAAGAACTGTAACGTAATCCAACAAATACACATTTCTATTTCGACTTCAATATTCTTCTCACGTAATTTCATTGAAAAGAGACGATATATACTTTCCGATAGTGTAGTCGGATGGATGACTGTTGTTATGATTTATTTTATAACAAAATACAATTATTACAATACAATATCTTAAACGAAAAAACTACCTACGCTAAACAAACCAAAACACAAACACTAGGTATCGCACAACCTGCCCAGCGTCACTCAAGGTGCTAAGGTGCCCATCACACTGGTCGCAATACCGCGCTGAATTTCTATGACGCATCACAAACTGCCCCCGCATCTTTCTGCGGCGTGCGGAGCCGCATATAAATTACCTACGCCGCACAAAGGTGCGGTGCAAGACCTAGTCCCCGCGTGGTCGTGCCGGAAGTTCCTTTGGATTTTCCCCGGACTACCCTCCAACCACGCAATTCGACCGCTGTATTGGGTTCGTCCTATAGCAACAGTCGGGGATCAAAAAAAAGACCGGGTTGCACTCCGGGAGTGCCGGCAGAAGTGAAAACTTAATAACATTGTAACAGTTTTTCGATCAGATCAATTCATTTTTAGGGTGACATCTTACGGTATCACCCTAAAAATGAATTTGACGCAAATTTATAAACAATTATCAATTATTTAGGCGGACGGGCCGCGGGCGCGTTGGGTACGACGGGCCGCTCGCCCGTCGGCGGCGGCAAACAAAATACCAATTTGTTTTTGCCATTGCCAAATATTTTTCAAAGCATTATTTCTTTAGGAATGAAGTCCAAATTCGAACTATTCGATTTTGCGAGAACAGCAGACGGCGGCGGTGAACAAAATATCAATTTGTTTTTGCCGTTGGTAAATATTTTTCAAAGCTTTATCTCTTTAGGAATAACGTCCAAATTTGAACTATTCGAATTTGCTCAATAGCAAAATGGTGAAGGACGCTTGGACAAAATTACAAATTTATTTGCAGAATATGCTATTGCAAAAAGTGTTTAACGGCTTTATACTCTTACGAATAGCGTTCAGTTTTGAATGAAGTCGAATCGGCTAGCAGCAAAATATAAAAGTTTGTGACCTTCACTGTCGCGTATTTAACAATTTTTCCCCATCTTAAAAAGTGCTCAGCGCCGCTAAAGAAGTTTTCACTTCAAAAAAAACGAAAAAACTCCGGGAGTGAAAACTCAATGACATTGTAACAGTTTTTCGATTAGATCACGTGTCCGTCTCACGAATTTTCAATCTGTCGAATCTTACGGTCACGTGACCTGTTGCGAGTATCTCTGGAGTCTCGCGGTCACGTGACCTGTGGCGAGTTTAACAATTTTTCCCCATCACAAAAAGTGCACAGCGCCGCCAAAGAAGTTACTGAATGCGCCCTTTGCACCAGCAGGTCGATCACGTAACGCATTGTACGTACGTTAGGTAGCTCTAAAAGACAATTTTTATATGGGAAAATGACAGTTGCGCGTTGAAAACGTTACGTGATTACCCCTCAGAAATGAACACACATAATATATAGTAGGTATGTATCACAACTCGTGCCGCATACAAGATCATTACCGCTTATTATGCTAGTGGTAGAAATGATGTATAAAAATACTAATGCGTTCTAAACGACGCCTCCATTAATCCATTTCAGCCCGTGGTTACATAATATTTTCTCCGCACTATTCCGAATTTTATAAGGGTTCCATATTTTCTAGACCTTACTTTTCCTTTAAGTACCCTAATTTGGAGCTAAGTATGACTAGCGAGCCAGCGAGACAAATGTTGAAATTGTTGAAATGTTGAAACGCACTTTTAAGTCCTCATTTTCTCCTCTCCTCTTTGTTTTATCCCGGTTGCAGCCTAGTGGAGCTCAGTTTCTTATAGAGTTGTTCTCGGTCCGCTTTACTTACGACATGTTCTTATCTATGAGACATTAGCACAACTAGTCGCCTAGTCGCGTCGCGCGCGACTTAGTGACTGCTTTCTCAGTCGGACTGGGCAAATTAGAAAGAGGGTAGATTTTCTCGACTCGCGTTACGCCGCGTTGTCAATTGTGCTAGCGCCCTGTATCAAAGGCCGTCCCGCGAGCTGTTATCCGTCTCTTTTTAAGCGTTCTAATTAGAAAGAGACGGATATTCTATCTCGCCGCGACGCATCTCGCGGCCCGTCCCGTGATAGCCGTGCTGCAGTATTATATACAGACAGTTATCTTAACCGTTTTAACTACGTCAAAAACGTGTTTGGAAATGGAGCCTACATATTTTTTTTACTGAACTTACCAACCTACCTACCTACGTAGATATACGGGATGACTTACAGCGTATTTTCAATCTAGTTAGATTATAAAAAAACTACATTCAATACAGGTATAAAGACCTAACTGAACCCTACAGGTATCTACGACGTAGTTCCGTAACTACCTGTCCTACGTGTGCCCAAAACTGATACTTAGTTGTCTACGTGCCGCGACTACCACGCCGTCGTGTAATTAGATCAGCCCAGATTATCTAATTTTCTTGTAACGTGCTCTTTTGAATCTTCCGTTTATGCGGAATAACTTACAGCTAGCAATGTAGGTACATGTTGCAGAAGATTCTCAAAAAGGAGAATAATATATAACTTTCTTGAGAACTTTAAAGAAATAAATAAATAGATAAAGAAAAACATTTATTCGTGACACACAAAACGATTTAGGCTTCCGTTTAGGGAGTACCCTGTAGTGAAGGGCGTATGATGCTGTAAGGATAATGCCATAAAATTACCGAAACCTTTCCACACTTGAGATTATTTATGTTAGCCGAGTTGCATCAAAGTAGTCCATTCAAAAAGCAACTATAGCGTCCAATTACAATGACGGTAGTTTTATAAAAAGTCGGCAAAATTAAATAATGTCAATCATACTAAGATTCACAATTCGGGTCTCTTGATGGTACATTGCTACTCACAGTCGAGCCGTTCGCTTTGTTCCAAAAGGCATTATTATACCTACAGCTAAACTAAAGATACATTGTAATATAGGTAAATTAGGTAATGACCCCAACTGAACCCCACTATCAACGACGTAGTTCTGTAACTTATGTCCTGCGTATGCCTAAAAGTGATATTTAATTGTATACTTGCCGCGAGCACCGTGTTCCCGTGTAATTATCCTCATCATTAGATCAGTCCAGATTATCTAATTTTATTGTAACCAGGTCCTTCGATTCTTCGATTTATACAGGGTGGGTTACAGACAGTTACAGAAAACGTAACGGCGTGCCGTCTTTTAATGCAACAATAATTCAATTGGATCTTAAAACGAACGGGTGTACATTTTGGTAGGCCGACCGATCGCCGGATTTGAAGTGGTCTTATGGTCAAATATGGCACCGGCGGCTGTCTTGTCAAATTTTCCATGAATTCATATTTAAACGAACACCGCTTACAATTACAGACGGTTTAGTGCAACCCACCCTTAAAGTATTGTCTTGTTTTACTACTAAATATTACTAAAAAGTAAGTAAACGCCGTGAAGATACTTATCATTTTACAACAAAAAAATCATGTCGCATATAATTTAAATGTCACACGATTATTCATTCCGCGAACATGCCAGGAAAGAAAACCCTAGCGCAAGAAACGCCAGTGGTTAACGTGTTGTATGCTTAAAATTTAAAAACGTGTTCCGGATTTGGGCCCAAAGTAATGATGTAACGAAGCGTCATGATCCAAGTAACACAATTTATTTCATGTAATATTTCCTTGTTAGATCCTTTAACATCCTGTATATTACGTATTATTATGAGATTGCGACGGTCTCATGGGTAAATAAAAAAATATAAGAAATGTAATGAACACGAATATTCAGGGGTGGTACTCGGGTTTGTTGTTCGACTCGTATGTCCGCCTTCTCGTTACAAATTGGTTGTTAAGTAATACTGGTTATTGCTCCAAGAAAGAAGGCAAAAAAATATGCCTAGTGACGAAAATCTCATTCAGATATCTCAAAGAATAACGAAGCTACAACCGTTTTAATATTGCTTGTTGCAGAGAGAAAACGCTCGCAGATAGTGGCATCACAGTCTGCGAGCGTCATAGTAAATGACAATCATTTCATATGAAGGTGTGATTTGCGGAAAAGGGACAGAACATACCCCCTCTTAATACTTTGGACACTTCTAACTCTGTGGTTATTTAACCTCTTGCGTTGCTTTTTTCACCATTTGACATCATTTTTAATCCTTTTTCGTGAACATACAACATTACTGATTATTTTACTTAGTGTCTACACCCCTATTGTGCTTGTGTTACTTATTTTACTAGTATATTAATTATTTATGTATTTTGTGTATACGTTTGTATCGGCGGTATGTTGTGTTGCGTTCCGTGGGTCACGTACGGTGCTGTCTAAAAATCAGCGCTGTAGGTGTCTGTCTGACACCACGGCATAATGCTGAGACAGCGACCGATTCACTGCCGCGAAGACACACACATTATGTGTAAATTGTATTGTATTTGTACTCCCTTTGTCTCTGTGTGTCTTTTGCGTAGTGAATAAATGTCTTCTTTCTTTCTTTCTTTCTTTCTTTCTATTGTTTACTTATCCCTCATGAAACTTGAAAGTTTCAAAAAATACGAATATTGTATTTTATCGGCCGAGAGCGAATTTAAAGATAACAATAGAATCCTTACAACCAAAACAGCTATTTATCTGATTGGCCATACAACGGTTAGTACGAAGATACTACTGTGACGTCATAACACTGTGTCAATTAGTATTCAGAACCGCTTCGGTTTTTAACCGACTTCAAAAAAAAGGAGGAGGTTCTCAATTCTGGTGTATTTTTTTTTTTATGTTTGTTACCTCAGAACTCCGTCATTGATGAGCCGATTCGTAATTTTTTTTTGTTTGTAATTATGCTTCCAGGTGGGCACCATTTTTTTTTTAATTCAGTTGGATGATGGGATCCATGAGAAATTGAGGGAACTCCTCAATTATATTAGGCACGCGTGTGGTGATTTTGGTATTTTCTATTATAACTCGTGTATTTACACCCGGAAATCATAAATTTGGCGGAGTGGAATTGATGATGAAGACCGAAGACCACAGATGACTTATGGAATTCCTCAATTATGTACTTAAAAGTAGGTCACAGATTCTGATAAGATTCCGTTGAAATAGCATCTAATGAAGTGCCAAAGGTGATCCTTGTGGACTCGAGGGAAGTCCTCAAATATTATCGGGCCACATACAGCGATTGGGTTTTTTTCTCTAATAATCAACGCATTTTTTCTCGGAAATCAGATCATGTGGTAAATTTAAATTGGAATATAAATGTGGAAATATTCTCGTGGCTTGGCGGAGTACTAAATTGAAGTCGGTTAAAACTTTGTTTTTAAATTAAATTATACGTGGTCTAATTGTAGTTAATCCTGTAGAGCTTATGTTTTAGCGGGCTGGCCATACAAATTTAACGACTTCTATGTTAAAATTTAAATAGCTAATTGAGAAAGCTGTCAGATAATCAATTTGTAGATTAATTCTGCTGTAATCCTTGCATGGATGCAGACGCTGTATTATTATTATAAATATATTATAATAATATCGATGAAGTCTGAGTATCATTGAAGAAGTTTTCAACCCCCATACTTAATCATCGTGGCGCTACCCTGAGCTACACCACATCCACATGTATGGCGGAGGTGCGGGGTATCCCATACAATCATTTGGTCCACTCAGAAAACTGGTTCGAATGCCACCGTGAAAAAACGTCAAGTAGCCAATTCCTAGAAGTGGCTGTATGCTGCCTATTTCCTTTGGAAATACAAGCATGAGTGTATGTAATAAGTGAATACTTAAAGTAAAATGGCAACGCATATTGAATAATTGCAAAAGATACATAGTCACGCCCCACGTCACACGCTATATTCAGCTCACATATAAATACGTGACTGAAGAGCCAATATGGCTGATTATCAATATCATTTTAATAAACGTGTCTTAACATAATGTCTTTTGTAAAGCTGGTGTATAATGTGAAGGTTCTTGTCTTCGTCTTAGAGTATTCCCGGTTAATTACAATGTAGATAAAATCGAACTTTGACCTCCCCTAAACCAAAAGTGGGGATGTATTTTTTTTTACTAGATATACCTATAGTGTGGGGTATCGTTGGATAGCTTGTTCAAAAATCTTATAGGTTTTTAAAACGATTTTTCAACTCAGTAATTGGTTTGCGAGATATTGGGCTTTAAATCCTCGAATGTGTGTCCCCCCCCTGCCAGCTAAATGGCTACTACTGGGAATGTGAAAAAAATCGTGGCAGTAGTACATATAATGAATTTAAAAGAAAAACTATCACGGCTGAGTAGGTATAACTAGTTACCGATAGTAATAGTCGCCCAACTTAAAATGTACTTGAAAAGACCAACTTTCGTAGAAATTTGGCCGACGCAACCGCGTCTTTTACTTGGCGCGTGTCGATTTAACAAATACAGACATGCAACCTACGAAAACCTACACTGCGCGTGGTCCGACACGCACTTTACCGATTTTTTATATCTTAAATAAACGAAGAAACGTACCCGAATTTGTCCGTTAAAAATCGCATATTATATAGAATGAAGTATATGTATGGAGTCATCACAATATGAAAGAGGAACCTAATCGAGGCCTAGGCCGATCATGATTGTGCCTTGAAATTAATAGGCACCATGTGTATTATAATTAAACAGAGACAGTGTACCCACATTAGGACCTATGAATCGTTAATATCCTTCTCTCTTTACTTGGCATGTCTCGGCCGCTTGACATTGACACTATAATATGCGATATGTCAATAGACAAAGTAAATAATCCGCGAATTCTGACGTTTACTTATACAATAAGATTAGGAAGAGACGTATTTGTTTGACTTTGACTCGATTTGGTTAGCGATGTGATGTATGCTGTGTGTGAAAATTATTAACATTAACATTCATAACAAAATAATCGACTATAAAACTGTGTACATAAACATTGATTACCGCCAAATTAATAATAGATTGTTACTTGGACCTGAATCTGAATTACAAGAAGATTTTAAAGGTGTCAAGATCAGGGGATAACGCTGTGAATCATAATAGATTATTGTAAGCCAGTCGATTCGTCGTAAACATATCGGACGCGATAACGTGCGTAATGTTATCTTCATGGATAGATAAAGCCACTCCTTCATATTATTGCCAAACGGTAATCAATAGCGTTCAAAACACGACGTTTATCTTTCTGATTCTAAAACATATGATAAAATAAAGTCTCCCAATATGGGTATCTATTGTGAAATAAATTTAACTAAACCCTTCGACGGGAAATACAAATACTTTCCGGGAAGCAACGTTACTGGAGCTATCAAATATAATCTAGATGAAGAATATACATTCCAAAGAATAACTGTATCGCTAAAAGGACTGGGGCAACTTCGCATACAAGATCAATCAAGACGAAGAAGAAACAAAAAACACAGATTTCACAACTTTGAAGAATACGTCGATATAGATCATGTCATATATACGAACGAGAAAAAAGAACCACTCAGCATTGGAGAATATGAAATGGAATTTAATTTCCAACTCCCAGAGAACATCCCGCCGTCTCTGAAATTTTACAAACACACTGGAAGGTACAAAATTTGGTGTTTCATTAAATATTATGTGAGAATAAAATTTGAAAGGCCGGGATTATTAAATCTGAATACTCGATACAAGAAGGAACTAAATGTGGTATCGGGAGCCATTTCTGGATTACCAGCGGATCCAGTGATATATGGAGAACAGAAGAAATTACTCAAATTTACTTCTTTATGCTCTAACAAGGGAGTTGTTAGTGTAAAAGTAACTATAGCTAGTTCCGTAGTGAAACCTGGTGATAAAATCAAAGTGGACTGTGAAGTAGATAACAATACTAGTGTCCCTGTAAAAGGAGTGAAAATCAAGTTAGTTGAAGTGGACAAGTATACTATTAATGGTTACAATGATGTGACAGGAAATGCAGACGTTGAAGGGGTAAACGTGAATTATGGGGTCATATTTGCTGGGGAAGCTACGACTGTGTCTGCTGATCTCCCCGTCCCTGATAGCTGTGCATCTATTGGAAATTCTAAGATGATAGCGAGAGATTATGCTGTAGGTATTATACTGGTGCTACCGTCGCCTCATATTAACATGGCTCTTCAGATACCAGTACAGGTTATTGATAGTCTATCAAATGACGAAAATGACGATTTCTCTGTGACTGATTATTCTGACGATCCGCCTTCGTACTGGGAAGTTATGGGTGAATATATTAAACCTCAAATTGAGACTGAGTTTGATGGTGTTGAAAATGAAACTATAGCCATAGAATATTAACGAATCGAATGCTTCATCATCATATCAGCCAAAAGACGTCCACTGCTGGACATAGGCCTCCCCCAAATAGTGCCACAATGACGGGAATCATCCTGAGGGTCGTGAGATTGGAGTTTCGCCATAACGTGAATTTAATTCCTTTGTGGTGAGAGTTCCAACAGACCATCTATCGACCTCCACTAAGGCAGAATTTTGGCCGAAGGGAGTCAAGTTCCGGCGTTTCCGCGGTTGGTTACCTGACACCTCGAAATTGCGCAACACATCGCAGTAGTAATGTGTTTTTGTAGTTTTTAATATATTTATATATATGTTAGTGTTTAAGGTATTTGTAATATGGGCCTTTGTTGCCTGATTGAAATAAATAAAATAAATAATGACCGGTCCTACGCCACCTGCATCCAGCTGACTCCCGCGTAAGTGTAAGTGCATATTGTGAGGAGTCTAACCACACTGCTCCTGCGCATACGTGTTTGCCGCTCGAGAACTTTTCCGCCCCAATCGAATGTTTACCACTTAAGTGAATATTATAAAACAGGCTTTTTGTGAAATAATACCTAGATTGTATACATATCATCGTAATTTAAAAATTTATTTCTTCCCTCGATTTGTTTTTACCTTTGTCTTATTTACACCTTTCAATATGACTTGGAATATATCCATGATATTATCGTATCATAAATGAAAGGGAAACCTAAAATGTTTAGGATATCATGCCTGGCATTGGCATGTAATCTTTGTGATAGCACGTTTTCAAGTATTGGAATTCACCCGAAAACGAGACAACATTCAGAACAAATAAATGTTGATTCAAAAATTTACAGTTTCCTTATTTCTGCTAGTAGTAATATAAATTTCTACTGGGTAAGAATAGCCTGCAAAAAACGAATTCAATTCCTAAACCATTGATTCATCGATACCTAGTTATCTAACTTATCTATATGTCGGCGGCCGATCGTAAAATCCGCCAGATCACGAAATTCCTAGGCATATCGTGAAACGGCGCCATTTCATGATTTGGCTAAAGGACATCCGCCATATCGTTCAAAACTTAACGTTTAACGATTTGTCTAATGACGTTTAGGCAGATCATGAAATTCCTAAGCATATCATGAAACGCCGGCATTTCATGGTTTGGCCAAGCCAGTGACGTTTAGGCTGATCATGAAATTCCTAGGCATATCATGAAACGCCGGCATATCGTTCAATACTCACCGTTATACGTAAGTAGGGTGTCCAAAATTGAATTAGGTAAATTAAAAAAAATAAGAAGTGCGGACTGATAATCTCCAGCGAGTCGACGCCACCCCGCTGCGCGGGGTGTCTATTTCTGGTCTGAGGGACACAAGTGAACCCTAACCTAACCGACCTAAGACAGAGTTCGCTTATGACAAACCATTTTTGTCCGCCCTGATTATTAGCCCCCAACAAAAACGGCCGCCATCGCATGTGCAGCGCCACCAGTGGCCAAGAAAGAAACTATTTTACGATGTGCCCGGTATAGAGCTAGGAATATCGACGAATGCGTTGCTCTAATCGATCTGCCGTATTGTTTATCAGGCACATCGTAATAAGCCTAGCCGACTTTTAGGCATATCATGAAATGGCGCCGTTTCACGATATGCCTAGGAATTTCGTGATCTGGCGTATTTAACGATCTGCCGCCGACATATACATCAATCTATCATTATCATTCCTATACGTCCCTTTCAAGATATAAAGTATCCTATGTTTTAAACTAGGTTATAAATCATCTCTATATGAAATTTTATCAAAACCCGTTAAACGTGTTTGACTAATTCAGTAACGCAACATCCAAACAAAATTTATATAAAAAATAAAACAAAAATTATTTCTCAGTTTGTGGAAACATTCTGAAAGCCACTATAATAATGTTTGTCAAAATATGAGTGTATCTTTCGCCAATGATTTCAATCTAATTTATTACGTTACAATTCCCTGATAATCCAAAAATAAGAAAATACTACAATAAAAGCAGTTAAAAGGTCAACGAAAATAAACAGCAACCATTAGAGAAAAATCTAATGAAAAAATCTACTAAAATAAGGATTGCTATATACGTAAAGCAATTTCGTCTCATTAAGTTTTATGGTATGGCATTAGCTTTATAAGATGGTTGTAATTTACTACATGGTAGCAATTATTTCGTAGATAATTAGTAATAATTATACCTCTACTGAATAAGCCTGAGCTCAATACTTTGGCGCGTGATTTTCCTAGTACCTACGTATGTACAAAAGTTCCTTTCGCTAACAAAAC
The DNA here is from genome assembly GCA_947578815.1 of Epinotia ramella. Classification (NCBI taxonomy): domain Eukaryota; kingdom Metazoa; phylum Arthropoda; class Insecta; order Lepidoptera; family Tortricidae; genus Epinotia; species Epinotia ramella. The sequence continues at coordinate 5,695,334 of OX388221.1, forward strand.
CGATTCTGACAACTAGAATTACGTTTTCGAATAATAGGGGATACATAAAAAATAAAAGATCCCGGTGAATCCTCAATAATATCAAGGGTCGGCAACGCCCATGCTACTCCTTTGGAGTTGCATGCGTATATAGGCTGCGGTGTCCGCTTACCATCAGGCGGGCTGTACGCTTGTTTGCCACGCTCGATGTATAAAAAATAAAAGATTCGGACGAATTAAGAACCTCTTTTTTTGAAGTCGGTTAGTCATAGTCAGTCATTTATTGCAACGTTTGTTTTGTACAGATCTTAATAACTAGGTACATTGAGTCACATATGGGCCTCGGTAGGGCATGGCAATGTCACAACAGATAATTAGATTAATAATTATAGGTAATAATATAATAGTAATTCTTTATTGCACACCATGGTATAGTGTCACATGGACCCTGACAGGGTATTATAAGTGTATATATACAGAGTGTTTTTTTTAAATGGGACAGTATGGGGAAATCCGAATCTAAAGGAGATAGAGGAAAAGTGTCCAAGGAGACATTAGGTGTTTTTTTATGTAAACAAATTTGGCTCATTAAAATTTTTGGTCAAGCGTGAGTTGTTCTTAAAAAATTATAAAGTTGGTCAATTTTTTTTTTGACGCGGGTCGGCTCTGTTTCATGTAAGGATTATTTCATTGTATGGAAAGAAAAAAATCTGAACAGCAGAAGTTGGTCAAATTTAATGAAAACTAATCTTCATACAATTGCAGTATTCACCTTTTAATATTGTTACAAGTGCCTAGGAGTGTAAAAAAATATTTAAAATTATTCCATTTTTAAATTTCGATAATCGATAAGAGCTCCAGATGATTCAAGAGAAGAACATTTTTTTAAGGAACTTTGGTAAGATAATCTACCAACAAGATGGTGCACCAGCCCACAACAGTAGGGCAAGTAAACTGTGTTTGGACGAGCAGTTTCCAAACCGTTGGATGGGTACGAGTACATATGGGCCGATAAAGTGGCCCCCACGATCGCCCGACTTAACGCCATTAGATTTTTTCTTATGGGGTTACCTTAAGGGTCGAATTTATGAATCCCGATACAACTCCGTACAAGAATTAAAAGATGCTGTTTACAACACTTTAAACACAATTCACCATAAGTCTCTGTTAAATGCAACTAGAAGTGTCTTGAAGCGTGCTCGTACCGGCATAAGACAAGACGGCGGCCACATCGAACATTTACTCAAGTAATAAACCAACTGTATGAAGATTAGTTTTCATTAAATTTGACCAACTTCTGCTGTTCAGATTTTTTTCTTTCCATACAATGAAATAATCCTTACATAAAACAGAGCCGACCCGCGTCAAAAAAAAAATTGACCAACTTTATATTTTTTTAAGAACAACTCACGCTTGACCAAAAATTTTAACGAGCCAAATTTGTTTACATCAAAAAACACCTAATGTCTCCTTGGACACTTTTCCTCTATCTCCTTTAGATTCGGATTTCCCCATACTGTCCCATTTAAAAAAACCACTCTGTATATGACATAAAACAATTTACCATAATTTAAAATAATAAATTATTTAAGAGCATACAGCAACAGGTTAATAACGGACATGTTTCTAATTAGTCGAGTTCTCCCATATCTATACAGACAACCTTTCAAAAATATCTACACAATTCCTCTTATGTCAGCAAAATAAAGTATGTGTATAGATATTTTTGAAAGGTTGTCTGTATACATATTGGAGAACTCGACTGTACCTATCCGCGCAATATACAAGGGATATTGAAATAAAATCCTTTTGTTTGCACCACGTTTAAAAAAGGCACCGATTCAAACGGTGAAAATCATAAATGGAACGTGCACGTGAAAAATACAAAATGGAGCCGGCTTTTACCGGCACTGAAAAAAAGTCTGACTTTAAATTTTCAATTGAAACTAAGGTGTAACACATCGCCTGAATATATGAATGATTATGCTCTGCGTGGCACGTGTAGATTGTAATGTAGTTATTTGGTGTTGTTTTCCTAGAGCAGACGCATTTGTGTGTGTGTTTTTGAACAAACCACTTAATTATTACTCTTAGTGTGTTTATTTTAAGTTTAACAAACTCGACTTTAACGTAAAGTAACCGAAATATGAATGTGACATCAAATAAAATTGATATCTTAGGGATATCTCCTTCTGTCAATTAATACAGAATCACTATTTTGATTATTTCCCAATACCAATAATCCTGTACCACTGCTTTATAAATCCACTGTCCAGGTCAATGGATGTATAAAGCGTTCAAAATGTCTGACGCATTATAACGACTCAGTAATGTGGTTATATATACCTATATATCAAATATTCATCGTTATATCTTGTCAGATATCATTACAGGCGAGAAAGATGCCTATTTTTTTACATCACACCGGACCCTCAACCCTCAACTTCCTGGCCAGGGGGAAAAGCATATATAATATAAAACCTTCAGGTCGCATATTTGTCAAATACTTGCGATATGAGAAATTCATTCGTTAGCGTCCTAGCTAGGTGACTAGTGTAACTAACTGAAAAGCCGAATGTTGCATAATGTGATTTCAGTCCACAAATCTCAAATTGTTTACAAGTATAGGTACGTCAATCCAGATAACGTTAGATTTTTAACGCACAAATTCATCTACGTTTTTTCGTTTATCTAGTATATCAAAGGAAAATATTATACTCACTAGTTTTACTCGTTTCGTGCTTTTCACACATACTAATAAAGTTTTTTGCGTTACAAACTGGTTTTCCTTGAAATCGCATGACGATTAACGCACTATTTTTCTCATCTTATATGGAATAGGGTTAGGTACAAATTAATCTATAAAGGCAGGTTTATAGTTCAGTATTCCCCGCCTGTTTGCAAAGCGTGACTTTATCATCAGATTCGTACGGAATTCAGATCGGGACCGTAATTTTCCGCCACTACTCGACAGTTTTCGTCGGCCGCCGGGAAACTGTAATTTCCCTGCGGGATCGACACAAGACATGACAAAATCTTGAAGTGGGAAAAGTCACATTTCTGGTTCATGGGTTTTATAGGAAATACAGATATATATACGAGGTGTTTGGGAGGAATCCAAACGATTGTACTAGTGTATGGCCATGTTTAGAATATAAAATGACAGATTGTCTCTTGTTAATGAAAAGGGGTAACAATTACGAACATTGCCAGCTCGTCCTAAAATATTTATACGAGAAAAAAATGTTAGGTATGAAAAAAAAAACGAAAAAAATACTAGTTATATTACTAAACTAGCTACTTTACTTACTTACTTACTTTACTTTTTTTTTTATAAGTTGTTATGTCTATTTGTGTCATGTTTACGGTGTGCAATAAAGAGCATTTGTATTATGTATTGTAAACTAGCTTTCGTCTGCGTGGAATTCGTTTGTAACGTGCCTCCATACAAACTTCCGTCCCACATTTCACCCCTTTTAGATCAATAGTGGGACCGGATTTTTGCCCTAAAAGTTTTGATAATTCTAAAGATGGAAAAGTGATGCTTATATGACATCGGACATATTTTTAAGTATATTTGCAAAATATGATGAAAAGTTAGAACGAGCGTTAGGTATAAATTAGGTATTTATATATTTTTATTTATAATTTGTGAATATTGAATTAAAGTGCAAAGTTTTAGCTTCATCGTTTATAATATGTATGACGCTATATGTTATTAAGTTTGTAGAACTTTTTTTAAGCAGCTTCTTTGTCAAACCAGAATTAGTTTATTACTTTGTCGATATTGAATTAAAGTTTAAAAATCCTCAACAATATCTCTAATGTCTTAAGTTAATAGACAAAGCTAAAAATGTAGAAGAATAGGATACATGCTATAAAAGTAATATGCGTTTTTTGTCCTGTAAGATCTAATATTGAATTAGAGTCTGTAAAAATAAGTCTAATACTATAAAATAATATATACAACCATATTATGAAAAGTAAGAAAATTCTGTGTATTGCTTGCATTAATAATAGTATAATTTATTAAAAATGGCGCGAAATTCATAACCACGCCGCGCTGGCCCTTCAACGGCGGCGCGCGGGGGCCGATCGTGGCCGACCCTAGCGAGCGATGCCTCGCCCCGCCCTCTCCGCATTACCGCGCAAGCGCTACTGTTGTCTTTCAAATCATTCATTTGTTTGTTTACCGTGCACATATTATTAGATGCAATTTTTAATACATTTGCTCAAAAAGTGCTACTTTTACGTAGCTGTTTAGCGTGCGGAAAGTTGATTTTCACGAACTAGTGCTTTTCACTTTTCCCACTCAATAATCGTACAAATTGTACCATTAATTATTATGTCAATAAAAAATAAATAAGATAGAGCTGTACTAAATAAAATGATTTTTGAACTTCATCATTTTTCAACTGTATTACAATGACGTTACAGAATTAATAATATAAAAGTTTCGAATTCCTTACTTGTTGTTTTTCTTATTTTTTCGCAACTGTATTAAAAAACGTCGTTGTGTAGATTACTATACATTGATTCGAAGGCTATATCGGCGCACAAAAGAAGAATGGAGATGGAGGCACCAGTAGCACAGCCTAGTGACGATGAGGAATGCTTTGATTTTCAAAACTTTTGTTTTTTTTTGCAACGAAGCTGCCAACGAAGTGTTTAAACAGGGTCAACTCAAACGCCCTGTTCAAGTCAGAATCACTGTCAGCGAAATAAAGAAATGTACTTCACTGATGTTGTTAAACGCAGCTATAGCTGCTCGCCGCAAGCAAACCAATGTTAGTTTGCCCCTGATTACGGATTGCTGTTACGAACACCAGGGTCATGTTGCAGGGTAATATCGCCGGTTAGCGACCACCTAATTTATGGTTCCGGTTTGCGACCACTCATTTCAATTGGTGTCAGGAATCTACTGCAAAAAACGACAATATATCCTTTTTTGTTTTTTCAATAGATTACATACGTAAATACATATATACTCACGCCCGTATCCCATTGGGGTAGGCAGAGACTAAGGAACGCCAAATACTACGGTCCTTAAATACTTCTTCAATAGATTCCTGTTTAATAATTACTTTAAATAATACATGCGGGGCACGGTTTATTTAGAGTGCGTTGTAATGTCATTTTATTAGGTATATTTAATTGAAAATACGTTGTCTTTCACGTGGTCGCTAACTGAAGCTGGTCGCGTAACCGGGGCGGCGTATTGACCCAACGTTATTAAATTAAACATTCCAATTTACGTTAACACTTAAAATAGGCCGTTTCTGCTCTAATAGTACCTGATTAAAGAAAACTTAGAAAGTAGAGCATAATTTAAACCAAAACAGTGAGAAATATATTCTTTGATTACAAATATTATTTGTATGCAGAATGTAAGTAATGATAGTGAATGAAGCAAGAAAGGTTTGTCAAGATCGTAGCAAGTGGAAATCCGTGATCTCTGCCTATCCCTCCGGGAAATAGGCGTGATGTACATTTGTATGTATGTATGTATATTATTTGTAGTAAGGTAAATCTCCAATAACTGGCCACCCTTGAATAATCGGCCCCCTCATACTAAAAATTAACTCTATTCACGTATAATAGAATAGATATTGATAGTATGAGGTGGCCAGTTATTGACGATTTACCCTACTTGTTAGGAATATTCGAGACAATTAAAGGTTTACTAAGCAGAAACGTCTGCTAACGAAGTTCTAAAGGACAACGCTCCCTAGGATGAAAAAAAAGTTGAAAATTTTGTGGAAAAAACTATTTTGCGTATTAATGTGTATTATTTCAAAAAAGTGAGTACCTTTACATTTTGAGGAAAAGAAATGTGAATGGTGACCCAGATTTGAGCTGTATATAGTAAAATGTATGGAAAAAAAAAAAGTGGTCAGATTGAAATGAAAATAATATATGTCATAAGCATCGTTTCAAAAACAACTTGAAAAAAATCTTACTGGTAAAAGTAGGAAGAATCTAACCACTTATTTTTTTTCTCTTACATTTTACTATGAAGCTCAATTCTGGTTCAGTTAACAGTTTTCACAAAATATATTTTATTGAAAAACTAATCCTTACTTAAAAAGTTTTTGCACCTTCATTATTTTTAAACATACTTAAATACACAATATAGTATAATAGTTTTTTTTTATTCAAAATATTCAGATCTTTTTTTCCATACTAGGTGTGCGGTGTTTTTTCGATCAGAATAAAAAAAAATCGCCAGTAGCCTTTTCAGGTTTGCGTAGGCAACAAGGAACCCTTATAGTTTCGCCATGTCCGTATGTCCGTCTGCGGCTTAGCTCAGTCACCCTTACTACTAGAAAGTTGTAAGATTAGAATTCAAGACTTTATTCTATTGCACTTCGAAGAATCGAGATTACACTATAAAAATAAAAGTAAATCTTAATAATAATGAAAAAAAAGTTCCGGTTAATTAAATTTAGTTATTTTGTGAAAAAAGCTGCACAGAATAATGAGAAGTCGCAGAAGTTCACTTAGAATTGTCATTAGGTTTAAACAAATATGAATGATTAATACTTATCCAATACCTACTTGCAATTTTATTATAATGTTGTCGTAAATGGTTGTATTTTTTGTAATTTTTTACTATTGTGTTAGCCATTCATACTGACTTTAATATAAAACAATAAGTACCTACTTTATAAAGGACTTAACGTCGAAAATTTACAATATTTCGACTGAAAATTTTATTCTTTGACACTTCACAAATATACGAGCTATTCACAACTATTTTTATTATTTCTGTTTATCCTGGTTCCTATTGTCATATCTTGTCCAGTCCTATTCGCCGTCATGTGTTACACTTACCCCACCATATTATACGGTCATTACGCCGGTTACGTGACCAACTTCGGTTAACGACCACCTTAAGGACAAGGTTTTTTTTTTCAATTAAAGATATAATAACATTTAAACAGGCTATAAAAATACCTCGGTACGTACGCAATTTTTAAAGCAGATATTAGGCAGGAATCTACTTAAAAAACGAGAAAATATCCTCTCGGTTCACCATTACTCCCGAGTGGTCGTAAACCGGCACACTAAATTAGGTGGTCGCTAACCGGTGAAATTACCCTACATCCTAAATATACATAAAACAATTTCATCTAAGGTAAATATGAGTTTAACTATAGCTTACTGCTGACCACGTCGCAAAAAAATACATGTAGGTTATTTGTTAGTAGGTATTTATGCAGCTGGCTTAAAGGAGTAACAAAACATGGAAGAGTGGTCATTTGTATAAGGGGCGGTCCCTAAAATATTTTTAAATTATGTGTATAACGCGATAACCAGTTCGACGAAACCGCGGGCAATCCCTAGTATAGTTGGTAATAAATAAGGATACATTTCTTCTTTGTATTTCCATTAACGTACGTATAACAAAATAACAAGTGTTTTGCCATTGATTCTTTGTGGATTTTTTTATGGATCGTGGACGCAATCAAGGGCACTCCTCTACCGTTGCGTTGATCGCTGCCTGCTGCCACAGCGCACAGCGCGGCGCGCGCATACATGCCGCGCTTTTTAAATGTATTCATTTACGCACGGAGTACTTAGGTATCAATATTTAGTGTCGCCGTAAGTTTATTTTTCTTAACTTTCGTTTGGTAACTGATATCATTGTCATGATCGTTTACTATTAACTCTACAAACTTTAATTCAATATTGGCTATACTGTTTAACCGGAAATCAATATCTAGGACAAGCCGATTGTCTACATTTCTAACTTTTTTCCAATATGTTAAGTGGATCGACAATATCGTAACTTTGCAATATCAGCTACTCTAATTCTTTATTTACCAAATTATTTGCATTTTTACGTTCACCAGGATGCAGAAGTTCCAGATTTCTAAAAACAGAATATCGTATATATATTAAAGTGTTATTGGATATGTTACAGTTTTTTGTAACTCTAATTCTATATTGACATAGTTATTGGCAAAAACTAAAATATTTCAATATAGCCGAAAGCTCCACCTAAAATTTTCTAACTTTTTACATAAGTATTATTTAACATGCCTCCAACGACATATCAAAAAAGAAAAAACTTTAATGTTGTAATAACCCATTTTTGTTCAACCGCTGGTCTATTTAGGCAAATTTCATCTCAATCGGTTCAGCAGTTTAAGCGTGAAAACGTAACAGACAGACAGAGAGACGCAGATATTTATTTTCTAATTTATAATATTTTTGTGGATGTGATCACTTCATAGAGTACAACTTTGTACCCTTTGGCGTAGAGACCCCCAGTCCGTGGGGTCCCAGTGCGCATAAGTTATTTACGGAAATCGCGAAAAGTCTGGTGGATGTCACTAGTGACCGAAGAGCCGGCAGCTTTGCGCGCAACGCATCAGCATTGGAATTTAGCGAGGATATGCCACCAGCATCGTAGATACAATGCCTAAGGGCCTTTTTTAGATTGGACTAAGTTTTAATTTAATTTTGTTAATGCAAATTACCATTACTTCAATAATAGATATGTTACGTGACAAAATTCGCGCGCATGCAAATACGCAGCCGGCGTGCATTCAACCACATCACAAAAACTAACAAGGCTTCAATAGCTACGTACACGCACGTTCTCACGATACTATTGAAATCTGTCATTTACGTGCACATTTACAATTTGACACAAAACTGCACACTAAGGATTAGTTTATATAATACAATAATTTACCGTTTTAAGAGTTGAAAAAAAAGTAGACACGTAAACGTCCCATGTGTTGTCAGTAAAACGAATGAGTAAGAACTTTGTCTAGTTATGTGCGCCGACATTATAAAATTAAAATCTCATATATAAATGAAATACTGCAACTAAAAGTGGTAAGCTAAAGTTTGTAGGTTTGTTTCGAAGGCGATAACCCATAAGTGGAAGTATATCATCATCATCATCATTTTATAGGCCTCTCTTCGAGTACGCCAACCGTCCCTATTCTGAGCTGATCGTATCCAGAAGTGACCCGCGGTCTTCCTATTATAATCTGTGAACGTTCAGCTGGTGAACGGCCGACGCACATTTTACCTAGAAGTGGCCACCAATCTGACACCTTTTTGGTCCACTTAGCATCATTTTGCCTGGCAAGGTGTCCTGCCCAACTCCACTTGAGTTTGGTAATGGTGTATCCAATGTTACACCTTAGTGCGACGTCGGTTCTCAGCATTCCTCACTCGGTCTTGAAGTTTAATTCCGAACATGGCGCGCTCCATGGCTACTCGTATTTTGTGCACAGCCTCACTTGTTAGCATCCATGTCTATACGTGTCAGATTAAACAAATACCTTCAGTTTAATATTTGAAATGGATCCTTAGATTGAACTTAGATATTACGTTATCCCGTCACAGTAAATTAATTATTTATCTATTACGGAGTTGAGGGTCATCTTCCAATTCTCGAATAATTAATTGGATTGAACAGAATATGCATAATATATGTACTTACTTTCTCTGGTTTCCGCGATTATTATTCCTTTAACAAATCGATTTCTTCAAAAGATTGCCTCGTTTTCTACACAAATATCGTAATTATTGACAATTATCGCAGTGTGTAGAGAAATTCTACGACCGATTTAAACATAATAAGCATAAAATGACGGAGGCAGTCGTCCTTGGCGAGTCGGTAACCTTTAGGTAAACTATAGGATAGATCTACGTGCGTCACAAAACTGGTACTTACCCGGAATTGCAATAAAATTATTGAAACAGAAAGGTTCTTGAAACCAGAAGGTTAATCTTACTCTTATATCGCATACTTGTATGATACATATTGCTCACAATTGGAGCAGCCTAACTGGGAAAAGTGGGAAAAACCTCCACTTTACATGACCGTAGCCATAATAGCACCACTATTTGCTTCTGGGTCATTGTCAGATTTAGGTGCGCGTCTTTTTGGTGGACATTGCCAAAGTTAAAAGGCTTTAAAGCCTAATTTTTGGTTGAACCCTGAATCCGCATAAACGGCGTCGCCGCTTCTATAATTCTATGCGATAAAAACATATTATACATTGCCCACTGAAAAGACGATTTTTGTTTAACTGACTGACAATGACCCTTCTACTCTTGATATACCTCATTCCATACAACATTAGATTTTAAACGGACAAACTCGTTTACATTTCTTTGTCTCTTACAATCTAGGATACTAAAGGGAAATATTGTACTAGTTTTTACTTACCTATTTCGATTAATAAGGATTTTTCAAGCACAACATACTAATGATTTTGCGTTTCAATTTGGTTTTCCTAGAAATCGCATGACGATAAACGCACTTATTTTCTAATCTTATATGGAACAGGATATCAATCTGTTGGCAAGAGCTAAAATGGTGGTTTGGTAATAAGCTTAATGTTGTTATCTTACGGTAGGCTAGGTACTTTAAGTTTTAGGGAGGCAGGGCATGCGGAATGTCATCCGGCTCATACTGAGAAAGTACCACCTTACAGAACCCGACAGCCCGAATAACATCAATATTCTGTAGGTAAAAAAAAGGTATGTGGTGTTCACTGTGTTTAGAGGCGGATATCCATGTAAATCCAAAGCGACGCACCACGAGCGCGTTTTCGTTATAATTAGGGTTCCGTACCAAAAATGGTAAAAAAGGAACACTTATGGTGCGACTCCGTCCGTCTGTCTGTCTGTCTGTCTGTCACAAAGTGAAATATCTCACGAACAACTTAAGCTATCAATTTGAAATTTGGAATCGTTTCAGATGAGAGCTATCCACGTGCATGGAGCATGAGAAATTTAAATATAAATTTTAATTTTCTATGAAAAATTACGAATATGAGGGGGCGGCAAAAAAAAATAAATATATTAGGTCAAGTGGGGTATCATATGAAAGGGCTTGAGTTGCAATTTTTGAAACAGTTTTTCTTTTTTGTTTACATTGGTAAAATTTTGATCTATGAAGGAAAATGTAAAAGAAAATACCATTCCCTCCCCCTTATCTCTTTGGTTGTGTTGGTGGTAAGGTCGAAGAGCTTCCGGGGATCCCCTGTGAAGAGAGTAAGGGTGTCTTTCTCTAACTGTTAACACAACAAATCTTCATAATAATAAAGGATCGGCAACGCAGATTCCTGTGGAATCAGAAGTAACTTTAACCGGCTTGTTAATTGTGGTCGATACAACCCCTAAAATTTATATCGTCTATTAGTATGCGATACGTCAAGACACATTGATCTCTAACACAATAGCTCTTGAGATCTGAGTGGGGTTATTACTTGCGTTATTTATGAGGGCAGTAGGTATTGTTGTTACATGCATTTAGAAAGGTACCTAATTCGAGACTCGATTGCACCGAAGGAGGCAAGTGTTATTGCTCATGTAACATTAAGTACCTACACTTTTTAAAATGTTTATTAGTCTGTGCAAATACTCTTTTAAAATATTATCTAAATGGTAATATTTAAAATAAAAATACTTTAAAAATAACAAATGGAAAATTCAAGTTAACCAACACCTCTGATTTTTTTTTGTTATGATTGGAATGAAGCCGGGTCGAAATATTACGTAAGAATTTTAAGGCTAAATGGGCAGCCCTAATTTGTAGAAATTTCGATTCTATTTTCTATAGAAGGAACGTATAATTGCGTTAATTCCGAAGATCAATTAGCAAAACTACTGACCTCAAAACGGAGTCTAAAATTCCACAATTCGGCTATGTCGATTTCGCCGTAAAATTACTGTAACCGAATTTAAACTTTCGTGAGACATGTTTAAAATAATACTAATAGCTACACGGTTAATAAACCCACGGATTAAAAGTGACTACGGGCGACAATAATGTAATATAAAAAAGAGGTAGATAAGTTATACGCACTCCAAAAGTGGCACACTAAAACTCAGCCAATTGTATGACCTTGCCTCAGTGTCGCGTCGTCAATGGACGTCTCAGCTGTCAGATTTGGCGGCCATTTTGAAACACGGAATTTCATATACTCGTAGACAACGTATTTCCCCCTTTTTTTATATTACATAATTGACGGGCGACGTGACTGTTCTGTTAGTCTTATTCTAAACGATTCAAATATGACACGTTTCAAATTGCTAATAAATCTTACACATAAACGTCACAATTACATCGTCCTCATCAAACTAATAGGCATTGTCCATAGTTGTAATGCAAGAGATTCGTCGATTATAAGCTACGCGCTGGTAGAATTTTGAATTGTAAAAATGCTATTACGGCCTACTTGCAGAATAAAATTAATTTATTTTATGTAAGTAACTTGGTCATCAGTCATTAATAGCCTTGAACATTTGCTAACTACCGACGACGGTTATCTAGTACCATTATAATTAATATCGATTTATAAAACTAGAATATACAATTTAAATCACATCACATACTACAAAAATAGAAACGATTTTAACACTACGACAGTGACAAACCATGCTAAGTAAATTTAGAAATTAAAATCCTTCTACGAAAACAATAGTACATTGTTGTAAAGGCTAGAAAGTAGACAATAGATGGACGAGTGTGTTCGAGGTCCGAGCCGCAGGTGAGGACCTCGAAGGAGACGAGTCCATCTGTGATTGTTCGAATCGCTGTTCAATTCAAACTGGACTACAAAAACATTGTTGGACACTTTGAACTCATAGATGGCCTGTTCGTGCGACGTCCAACAAACCCCAGCTTTGAAGCCTGAATTCTAACCATCTTTTGCCACATTTCCGAGCAGTGGCGTGAACAAGTCATATTTTTCAAAGGGGTTTTTCTTGTTTGCCACAAATCTACTGTAAAGTAAACCATGTTTGCCAAAAAAAGTTAAGCTAACACAACTGACTCCGAAAAAGGGAAAGAAAATTCATATTCATATTCATTTCATATTCATTTATTCGTTGCAACCATGGTATTCACAGAAAGTTCTTAAAATCTAATCAGTACAGACATGGACCCTACTAGGGTGTAGCAACATATTTAAGTACTAAGCTAACCTAAACAACATATATTTATAGAATCAACATGTTATACATATATATCTACACATTAGATAACAACGGTATTTATAACACTTTCATCTTATTCATAATTAGTCTACTTATTACATTATTACAATTGAATGGCCCATTCATTCGTATACATGTTTTTTATCAGTAGGTATGTAAGTAAACTTTGCGTGTAAGTACTTGTGTACACAACACGCATGCATATTAAAATAACACGCATGCATATATAAGAAGTACATGTTCATAACAAAGACCTAAGCTATTTATAAAACATGAGGTCCAGTGACCCAAATGGGTGAAAAAGGTAGGCGGAAAATAAAAGGTAGAGGTTAAAAATACCCAATAGGCATCTATATTTTCTTTAGCTATTCCGGTCTGATATGTTTCACTTTGACGTAAGTATATGGCAATCCCATTCTAAACGCGTTTTCATAATACTACCAGGCACGGGATAGGCGTCAATTTCAATTTGGCGCGAAACGAAGTTCGTCTATGGTAACCTCCTGTGTGTCTGTACAGCGACAGCGTATCGCACACAATGACGTTTCATTATATACGTTTCGTTTTACGTAGTAACAACATAATTTCAGTGATCGCACACAGTTATAGGAATTTCAAATTTTACAACATCTTGCTATCATGACGAAAGAAGTAATCCCATTGCAATACATGAACTGTAGTGTTAACCCAACCTGTGAAACTTAAACTGATTTCAATTATTATTTTACTTAATCCTGACTGCGCTGCTATTGTATTCTTTTATTATCATAACATATTATTATTTCCATGATGATCATTTCGATGACAAACATAGGACCTAAAATAGTTATCATTTTGGATGTTCAGTTATGTGGTCATAAAACATAATATTAATTATTAATAAAACCAAAAAGGAAGGTAAGAACAACGTAGTAAAAAGTATAAGAATACATAACTAAGCATACAGTCAAGGACAATGAAAATGGGCCACCTTGTGTAGTAATTGCCACACAAACAGACCCATCCCCAATGCCCGTGAGTGATGAGATACAACAATACTATGAGTATATATCGAAAATATACCTAATGCTACAGTTAGGCATTACTAAAACTACTAAATTTACAAAAATAAAGAAGAATACGGTATATACATAAAACTGTGCTATTAAGGCGCCGTAGGTTCATGGTCTTCTCTCCCTCTCACTGAGCATAAGCGTGAGCGAGATGGAAGTGCGTGCTCGGAAGCGCGGATATCATGTTTTTTCATTTTAATTATTTGGCCGTTTAAATAAATAAAAATGTAAACACTGATTTCCCTCAAACATGATATTGCCGATTTTTAGAAGCAAATTTAATATTTATAGCTTTTGTGCATAATTTGTTACGAATATTTTAAGTGTATTTTTTTGTGTTTTAGACCTATGTTCGTGATTTTTTACTATCTAGCGAAATTTGCTTAATCATGTTTCGAAGCACTGATTTCCCTGCACAAAAGCCTCAAGATTACTATTCGTATTTTTTTGAAACCATATTATTATTATCAGACGCATTATATTGTTTCAAAAACTCTGTTCGCTTAACTTCGCTGAACCTACGGCGCCTTAACTGTGCGCAGCTCCACCCGTGTAGGTTTTTAAAATCGGTTCTGGAGATTACTTCCTACATATTATACCCACCATGTACCCCACATTAATATTTCTGTATCCTACCAGGTACTTACTCGGAATGTTAGGTTTAAACTCCCTAGAGGTTAGGCGTACTATCGAACTTGTGACCACTGCTTGTCGTGTTTTGAGAGGCGAGTCAGATGGCTCTGACTTGATCACAAGAATATGTTATCTGTTCGTTCCTAACGAGTAACTCCGTGGCCGCAGCCACCGCCTCCTGGCAGAGGAGAGAAGCAATTCTGTATGCACCGGATTGCGATTTGTTTGCCTACAAGTGGGGTAAACTTCTCCCTATTTATAAAAGATTCTGTGAGATTCATTTTTAAATATTATTTTCTCAAACATGCAATGAAATATTGACGTTGTGTTCTTCATAATGGGCTTCGAAGTGTCACGTTTCGTGCGCAGCGAGACGAGAGACCCGTAATGGCATTTCATACAAAATTGGAGGCAGGAGAATTTCCATTACACAATTTGTGGCACAGGATCACGGCGTTAAGCCATGAAAATAAAAGTTAGATTTCTTGGAGTTGTTTTAATTTATTTCATTGCATGTTTGAGAAAATCACTATAACATACCTCGGCGCGAAAAGGGGTTGCCAGCCTCATAACTATCCGACCTCGCTACGCTCGGCCGTCTATATGTGCTCGGCCGGCAACCCCTTACTTCCCGGCCTCTGTAGTAATGTACTATTGTTACTATAAATTGTTTCTTATTATGTATTATGTAGGTATGTTAAATAATTTGAGTTTACCGGCGCCTTGGCATATGCTGTAATGCTGTTAAATTGTATATCCAAATTAATAAATATAAACTATAACCAATGTTAAACAATGTGAAAATGTTTTCAAACACAGCGCACCCTGGGAAGCTCTGGCGACTTTACTTACCACACAGGCCACATAGCACCACATACCTAGAGGTATACAGTATTTAGTAGTTGGCTCTGTGAGCTGTAGAAAGCTGTGAGCTTAGCTTTTTCCAAAAAAAAATTACGCAACAAAAAAATCTTTATTTAACGAAGCTGCTCACAAAATTTAACGAGGATCGGTTGAGAAATGCGACCTGTAGAGGAAAACAGCAAACAAACGGTTTTTAGTCCAAGCTGAAGCATAGAACTTCGTTCGCTTTGCTCCCTAGTTCGATTACGGTTGCGGTCTTCTATAAGGTAGTACTTCCCCAGTTGTTATGCTCACAAATATAAGCGAGAGGACATACCGTTGTGCAGTATAGTATACTATTTGCAGTATAGAGGTAGGCTATACTGAAAATAGTAATACACCGGCGAGACTTTTTTTTATAAAATTACGTCTGTTTCAAATGTTTAGTGATTTTAGAACATATTCTAAGGATAGGTATCCATCTGCTTGGATGGAAACTAGTAAGTTCCCGTAAAATTCTGCAAATTCTGCTCCTGCTCCTTGTGGCAACCACAGTTGCCAATTTCGGGGACCCCTAAACTGATGGTGGCAACTGTGGTTGGAAGTATGGGCTGCCTTGATAATGAAAAAAATAGAAGCAATTTAGGCTACCATTTTTAAAATCTGAAATCAAGTGAGCGGTTAACTATTTTTTTTGAAAAAGCTAACTGCAGATAATTCACCGTCTCGCAAGCTTGAAAACGCTTCGCCCATCTCTGGTGAATATTCGTTCTTAGGCTGGCAAAAATGATGAAATAAGAGAAATGACTCAGTCAATCTCCCGTCATGGTTACGTGTTTGACTTGTAAGGTACGTAAGGTCAGACCTAACACCCAACCTTGGTTTCAATGTGATTACGATTTTATGCAAATCCTACGCCTCATTTATGGCTACCCTTGATCTCTGACTAGTTTTATGTCACTTATGTGTATGTATACTAATATTATAACGAGGAAAAGTCTGTGAGTTTGTATGTGTGAGATGAAGCCACGAGTCAAATGGCAGGTGTATGGTTTTATTCTAATGCTGCTCCGTTCCATCCCAATCAGCGGCGCTACCACGAAAAACGAAACTCGAAGTTCGTATATTTCCCTGTCACTCGAGTACTGTGAGACTGTGAGTGCGATAGAGATAGATAAACCCGAACTCCGTGATTTCGTCGTGCCGCTACAAGTACATGCACGCACGCGTTCTATCGCAGCGCGTTGCATGCGATAGAAAGGGATGGCCACCTTTAGCCTCGTCCGGCATAAACAAGAGATTTGTTAACAGAGAACCTTCTGTAGATAGGTACTATTATTTATTTTCACATCAGCTACTCGGATAAGGGCTTTTTCTTCCCTGCTAGGAGGGATCAAAGTGGCACTTTTCTGTTCCAGGACATATTGTTGCCAGAATAAAAAAAAATATCCCAATGAATACATGACGATTGTATATAAACATAATCGATTACTTGCATATTTTTTTTGTCTTATAAAATATTACGAAACGTATTAAAATACCACAATATTGGAATATTTGGAATGCAGCAGCAAGTTTGTACATAATATGAGACTATAAATAAATAATTAAAAACGGCTTACAGCTTAACACTCTCATAATCATAAAAGATTAAAATACATGTGTTTTATTACTGACATATTTTTATCCTCATAGGTGATGTGAAAAGCAGTATGAGTCACACGGAAGCAAAATTATTTCCACCTTGGGCGTGAACACTTGAATCCCTCACTACGCTCAGGATTCCACGTTAGAATCCCTCACATCCTTCGCTTCATTCGGGATTCAATCTACGCCCTCGCCGTAAATATGCCATTTTGCTCCCTTGTGACACAATCTACTATTTGTGCCCCAATACCTCAGAAAAACACGGGACTGACTACTCTGATGCTGCCGTCACCAACGTCGGACGCTCCTAGGCTGTTATTCGCTACGCGTTAATGCGGCTCACCCCGCCGGTCACCCGTCACGAAACTAGACCTCTATCTACGCTTGGTTACTACGCATCGCGGTGTCAAGATATATTTGTGGGTGAGCGTTGAGGTGATCTTAAAACAAGTTGCAGAATTGGGGGGCTGTTCAGCTCCGTTCGCCGCTCAAGTGCATGAGTTTTTAAATTCATTTTTTATGTTTCGTAGGTTTGTTTGGTTATCGTATCTGTTTGCGTAATTTAATTGACATTGACGACTCTGACTGACGTCACGTGTCGTTTTTTGTTGCCGGACAATGGTCAATGGCCAATACCTGCTTTGTGGAGCACCGAGGTTCATCGGTAGTATAGTGCGGCTGTAAATACTTAAACACTTAATTAATTTTAGATACTCATTCCGCGGAAACAACACAATCACTTCATGAAAATGATTTTCTCTCAAGCTCTAAATTTATTTCCCTTTCTAATGTCCTCATACGAAATCATAGAACCGCGCACCGCAAGGTAACGCTTCAGAAAATTATTGCAAATAAGGTTTTACTAAATAGTACATTACTTCAGAGGCTGGGAAAATAGGCCAAGTATATAGCTGAGCGTAGCGAGGCCCGATAGGATTACGCAAATTGGCAATCCCTCACGCCGAGGTTATGTACAGTGCTTTTCCCAAACATGCAATGAAATAAATAATTTCTTGAAATAGTTGAATGATATCATGGGATGTTGCGTCACAAATTGATATTGAAACAAAAGAAGGTCTCTTTGCAGGCCTGACACCTCCAATTTTGTGTCAAAACTCCATTATGGTTCTATCGCCTCGGCGCACCCGAAACGTGATCTTCGCAGTCTATTATAAGGAACATAACGTCAATATGTCATTGCATGTTTGAGAAAACATATTTTTTGGTACGAGCCTTACAACGGACGCTGACGGGCGTGACATTGTTGTCAAAGAGTTTTTTACACGCCATTGAAGAGTTCCTTTGGCTCCGTCATGAGATCAAAATATTATGTTACATCTCTGCCTATAAGAACACATCACACACACAGCACAGATTCAAGTCGATGGAACTATTAAAAGTGTTAATCTTTGGTAACAGCGTAACTTCACTATAAACTTTTTCAATTTTCTTATTGTTTTTTTATAATGTAAAAAACCGGAGAAGTGCGAGTCGGACTCGCCCACCGAGGGTTTCGTACTTAATTACAAATGTATAGTTTTCAGAGTTTTCCCTGTACTTGTAGTATAAGACGATATTTCTTGCCAAATTTCATAGTTCTCGGTCAACAGAATGTACCCTATAAATTTTGATTCCCTTGGGGAGTGTTGTTGAATGATTTTTTGCGGCATAAACGACCGTTACATTTTATTACGTTAACTTAGAAGTTTGGTCTTCTCACAGCTTCAAGAGACTGTGAACTTGAGTATATGGTTCTAATTTCAACTCGATACCTCTACGCGTTCCCGAGATAAAGGGTCTTGACAGACAGACAGACAGACAGACAGACGGACAACAAAGTGATCCTATAAGGGTTCTCTTTTTTCCTTTTGAGGTACGGAACCTTAAAAAGTACGTTAGTTTCTTAAAAAACATGCTACACGTTTTCTTGCATGGTATTTTTGCAATTACGTTTTCTTATGATCAGTCAAAGTAAATAGGTAACCGTCAAGTGCGAAGAAAACCTTTTGTTACTTTAACCTATGTTTGATGTTAACACAAAAGCATAGGTCACACCTACGCACAAAGGGTTATTTCTATAGAAGCTTCAGGTACAAATATAAAGATGTGGTCACATTGTTACTATAGTGGCTCTGTAGTAAAACTCTTTTTAATTTTTAAAAACTGAATTACCCAAAAAAAACGGTGCCGGTTGATGTACGGCCCAATAATCGGCGTCCACTATATCTCTGTTTCTCAAACTCATCCAAAAAGAGAGAGAGAAAGATAGATGGACGTGGATTATCGGGCCGTACATTAACCGGGACCGATGTTTGGATATTTGGATGCTTAGATGTTTGGATGTTTGTTACACAATCACGCTTAAACGGCTTAACCGATTTGGATGAAATTTCGCATGAGGATACTATATAGTCTGGATTAAAATATAGGATAGTTTTTATCCCAGGTCCACGCAGACGAAGCGGGCGGTAGCTAGTATAGAAATAATTATTAGCCTGCTCACAAAATTTCACGAGAAGAATCTTAGCCAAAACTGAAACGGAGAACTTCTATTACTAAACATTGCACACAAAGTGTTTCATAACATTTTATTCAACTACTAGCTTCTGCCCGCGACTCCGTCCGCGTGGAACTCGTTTATATCGTAGCTCCATGTTCACCCCCCTTTTCACTCCCTTAGGGGATGGTTTCCGGGATAAAAACTATCCTATCTCCTTCCACGGGACTCGGAACTATCTCTATACCAAACTTTATCTAAATCAGTTCAGCGGTTTAAGCGTGAAGAGGTAACAGGCAGACACCCTTTCGCATTTATAATATTGCAATACTACTACAGCGTCGGCATCAAATATTTTTAGCACTTTGAAAATTGCAGTGGAGTTCTGCAATATCTAAACGGATTACCTTTCGAAATTATCTACACAATACATGTGTCTTATGTCAGTAACAATAAAGTCTCTGTATAGCTATTTTATTTGGATGCGGGTGGCGCAGGACCGGTCACTTTGGCACTCTTTGGGGGAGGCCTATGTCCAGCAGTGGACGTCTTTCGGCTGATATGATGATGATGATACATATTTTTGGAAGGTTGTCTGTGTAGATATTGGAGAACTCGACTGTAATAATAATTGCAGTAGATACAGTCAAGTGTAAAAACATGGGTGCATACAACTCTTATGTCAGCGGATTAAAGTTTTGGTACTTATTTATGAGAGGATGTTATCGATAAATATTTTTGCACTGGACTGTACTACAGTATTTCTTTATTTTCTGCTCAACCTCTGTAACCGAGACCTAAGTGCCTAACATTAAAATTAATGCTTCTAGAAGGCTTCTCAGGTCTAAGGTCAAGTCTTTGCTCCGTCCCTGAGTATTAAAATTAATTATTGCGAGAACGTGTAGGTATGTTACACGAGACAGCCAAGTTATTCTGAAATGTTGTTGAAACCACTTACTTTGAACGTTTTTGTTTTTTGTATATAGATTATGTGATTTTACCCCAATTTGTCAATACAACATGTCGAAGTCATAATTCGGTGTAGCGTACAGATGTAGCAATCCGACCACATGTGCATACAATTTCTCAGTACAACTCGTTTGACAGTTGGATCAGCAGCGCAACATGCCTCCAGACGATAGCAATTAGTCAGCTTCTGATAAATTGTGGTTGAAAAAGTGTGGGGCTCTGAGAGCTGTGGCACTCGCGAGTCTGGTTGGTATTATAATTTCCTAAAACTGAAACGACGAAAAAGTCTATAAAAGTACCTAACTAATTATCGAACCTGCTCACAAAATTTTACGAGTATCGGTTGAGTAATTAATGAGAACAGCCGGACAGTCGGATAGCGCAACAGCGGGACGCTGAAACGGAGAACGTCGAACAAAGTTTTGTAAGGCTCCGCTCTGTTTGTTACAAGGCTGTATCTTTCGAACCAAACTGGAGATCAGTGCATTAAGATGACCGCTACGACAAGAAACAATTAAAAAAAAGACCGGGTTGCACTCCGGGAGTGCCGGCAGAAGTGAAAACTCAATGACAATTGTAACAGTTTTTCGATCAGGTCACGTATCCGTCTTACGAACTTTCAATCTGTCGAATCTTACGGTCACGTGACATCTTACGGTCACGTGACCTGTTGCGAGTATCTCTCGAATCTCACGGTCACGTGACATCTCACGGTCACGTGACCTGTGGCGAGTTTAACAATTTTTCCTCATCACAAAAAGTGCACAGCGCCGCTACAGAAGTTTTCACTTCAAAAAACACCAAATATTTCCAGTCCGTTTCCAGAACCTAAATTGCCAGTTTCCAACGCGTTAGCACATTCCAACTGTCATTATTTCATATAAAAATTGACGTTTAGATCTACCTAACGTACATACAATATCGACCTGCAGAAATGACCCGCGGTCAGAAATCTGCGTCAGCCTTTTTTTTAACCTCTGTTCTCAAGTTGGAAGCTGAAGGGCTCAATTAAACCCATAATATTTTTTTTTTAATAGCAGTTTCAGTCAGTTTGCATTTTTCTTTGTGCTAATCATTGTTTACGAAACCAACCTTGCTAACCCGACGGCGGTTACCAAATTCGGTTTTAACTCTAATGAATTCATATGCAACGTTTTCTGAATGGGCGCTCATTGTTCCGCCGTCTTATTTCATAGCGAAAACTGAGGTAACGATCGTAAATGAGGTAATGTGAGGTAATATGAGTTAAACTCAATTTGCATGCAAAGGCCAGTAGGTAATTTATTTTTTATGGCAGTTTTTGATTATTTAGGTGATAGGTACGAAATAATATTATCTTCTTATCCATAAAATTTAAGAAACGTGGTATAGGGATAAGTTCGCCTTTGTACTTTGATCTATTGTGTGACATGTATATTCTTTAACCTATTATGGTGTACAATAAAGTGCGAACATACATACATACATTCATTCCTACCTACCTACACAGTGTCTAAATTATTATATATAATTGTTTTTTTTATTTTATGTTTTTTATTCTTAACTGAAGCAAATGAAATAAAATAATTTTACAACAAATAACAAAATAAAATATTTTAGCAAAAATTAACCATTTAATTTTGTAGTAAGCCGTAAAGTCTGCTAACGAAATTTAAAATAATTCCTTTAAGTACTTAATTGGAAATCAATAAAGAATCCATTATTAAAATAATTAAAAAATAAACTCACATTATTTTCACCAACCCTATTCACGACAACCAATCCAAAAAAAACACTGTCACAGCACTGGCCAGAAACACAAATTCGAAATTCAAATTTAAAATCGCGCGTCCAACCGTCGCTGCGATTCGTTAGCACTGAACTTGAATGCGCGTGAGTCGCTGAGCGATCTTGCTTACCTTCAAAAGCGAAAAGGCTCGTAAAATAGAACCTTATTACCATCGTCATAATGGCGTCTTTATTCCTAAGGTCGGCAAAACGTGTTCTCGTTACGTCTAAGGTTTTTTTTATAGCAATATTTGGTTATTATTAGAGCCACTAGTTAGACACGTGACTATCAATTTGGAGGTCGTGGGTTCGAATCCCATCTCGTACAGTCAACAGCAAATATAGATATACTTCGCGACAATTGGGATGCGTCGAGGTAATGAAAGTGACAAGGTACTCAAATGACCATCTACTTTTGCTGTAAACTTATTTACGAAATATTATTTGTTATTTAACTGTGACTTTTCGGTGAAGGAAAACATCGTGAGCAAACCGGTCTAATCCTAATAAGATTTTTCTCTCTGAGTTGGAAGGTCAGATGGCAGTAGCTTTCGTAAAACTAGTGCCTATGCCAAATCTTGGATTAGGTGCCTAGCGTACCCCGGGCTCGTTTAGGGCACAACCGGGAGAAACGCTAGGAGGATGATGACTCGATTGGTAATTATTATGATTTTTATAAGGATATTTATAGTTTTCGGATGAATGAAATATATTACACACCCTGCAACTGTTTGCTAAGCTAAAGTAGGTAGGTTGCCTCGTAAGTTCTTTCGTTCTAATAATAATTCTCGCGTCGGTGAACTGGCTACGTTTCGGGGATCTCTCGGGGGAGATCGATCGAAACGCCAGGCAGTGCTCTTCGACATCACCATCCCCCATGACGAGAACCTCTTGAAGGCCGAGAAGGACAAAGTACCTAGACCTGGCTCACGAGGTAACCGCCATGTGGGATGTTGATTCGACGATCATCGTCCCGATAGTCGTTTCGGCGAACGGTTTAATAGCGAAGAGTCTCGACCATCACCTCAAGAGACTCTCGCTAGGCGGCTGGATTAAGGGTCAGATACAGAAGGCGGTACTCCTGGATACTGCGCGTATAGTCAGGAGGTTCCTGTCTCTGTCGCCCTGACCGCCGGTAGCTTAGGCCTCGCCTCGCTGCCGGCTGCACCCTAGGTTAGGTTTTTATAATGATTTTATGTTTTGTATGTATAGTTTTATACTCGTATATTACTTTTTAGATTAAATTATTGTAAAAACCTAGTCTAAGACGAATTTAAAATAAAGAGAATAATAATAAATATTAGGGGACAATCTTACACAAATCGACCTAGTCCCATAGTAAGCTCAATACGAGATATTTGCCCTTACCGGGATTCGAACCCAGGACCTTCAGCTTCGTAGGAAGCGTCAATACCCACTGGGCTAACCGGGTGTCTAATACAAGTACAAATCCAAATCAAGTTTGAAACTCCAATTGGATTTTGCAAAGGTTACAAAATCTAAATCACAAAAATTAGCCAGGCTGCTGTCGTGGAAAGCATTTCCACTTACTTATTACCGCACTACTCTTCCACAAGTACACTCCGCAAAATTTTTGGGCGTAAATCTCGACTCTGAAGTGGAACACTCAAATGACTATGTAGCTGTTTGTAGTAAACTTTCGGGAGTCTGCTTCGCCCTTAAAAGGCTTCGCCCTTTCGTACTTCGGGCGATTATTTTTTACAATTTTCGACGCGGCCTCAGTCAACAACAGTGTATCGATGAACTTATTTCAACTTTTGGAGATGAAGCATCATCAAGGACGAGTGTGTATCGTTGGTTTGCAGAGTTTGTTCGTGGCCGTAGTTCGCTTGGGGACGAGTTCCGCGAAGATCGTCCAAAATCAGTGGTTGTCCCGAAAAACATTGGCTCTGTGCGTGAACTAATATTGCAAGACCGTCACGTGATTTATCGAGAGATTGAGGCGTCTTTGGGCATTGGTGGGACCAGCATACAAACAATATTGCATTACCATGTAGCTGTCAAAAAAGTTTGTTCGCGGTGGATACCAAAATAGTCGCCTGAAAATGTTCGCGGAAAAATTCCATGGTAGCCGAAACGATATTTTTTCAAATGATAATTAAAAACAAAATACGATCGCGTCAAAACTTTTTTTTTCTTAATATTGCCGCGAAAATGTTAGTACTACACTTTTTAAACCTCATTTGACCGATGGCAACCCTAGCTTATTCAAATCCCTAAATAAAAAGGCAACCCTCGTATTGGTCCTAAAACAAGTTTCTGTCAAAAATTCCATTTTTGGTACAAGTTTGCCGACTGTACTTTTCTGAATACCGTCTACTCGTTGAGACGATTCTAACGAGCCCAAACTCAACGGGGTTACGTCGGTTAAGTACTGAATTCCCATGGGCACCTTCTGTCTCCATCATCAGATCAGCTCGATGGTACCATAATGTTGCATTGTCATCCGATTTATACATGCATGCAAAATTTCAGCTCAATCGGAAACCGGGAAGTGGATCAAATTTAACTTGCAAGATTTGATTACAGACAGACAACGGGACAGGTGAAAGTAAATAAAAGCTTGTAATATATGTAATCCATTCCTGATCGCATTAAAAACCTTAAACATGGCAGTTCGTTCTACAGCGAACTGAAAAAATGGCTTGTTAATAACGCCTTTTATGACATTTCTGAACTGTGTGACTACTATCATATTATGACGACCGGTTAGCCTAGTGGGTAGTGACGCTGCCTACGAAGCTGAAGGTCCTGGGTTCGAATCCCGGTAAGGGCAAATATTTGTGTGATGAGCATGAATATTTGTTTCTGAGTCATGGATGTTTTCTATGTATTTAAGTATTTCTATCTATTATATATATCGTCGTCTAGTACCCATAACACAAGCCTTATTGAGCTTACTATGGGACTAGGTCGATTTGTGTAAGATTGTCCCCTAATATTTATTTATTTATTTATTTATTTATTTATTTATTTATTTATCATTTAAATATATTCTTCCTCATTACGGAATTCTAAATAGCACCTTATTACCTACCAAATTTATTTCATTTGACATTTTTGAAATAATTTAACTCTTGGACATTATAACTAAATTCTAATTCATTAAAAATCTAATATTAACTTTCTGACGTTAAATATATTTGTGCATTATAAATAAATGAGTATGAGTATTCTAAGATATCGTATTACGACAACTACATACTTATTTATTATGTAGTTTAATATATATTCAAGGGATTACAAATATATAGATCCTAAACATCGAAACCGGAGGATCGGAGTCAATTAATAAACACTTGAGGCTCTAGTATAAGTTTTACCGAAACAAAACGTTACGACCGCGTTTGCGTTTAGCTGTCAAATCCCATACAAATTGAGGGTAAAACGCAAACGCGATCGTAAAGTTTTGTTTCGGTAAAACTTATACTAGAGCCTCTGGTTTTCCATAGTTCCCGACTATGGAAATCCAGGTGTTTAATTAACGAATTAACAAACAACGTTACATATTTTTGCCTGTTGTCACGTCCACATGCTTAAGCTAAAGTTAAACAGTAAGAAATAAATACACAAACACATAAAATATGAATGTATATCATTATATCAATAAATATTATCTACTATGCTATCTATGAAGTCATTAAATAATTTTCTTTTAAATGTTGCTCTATTGGGCTCCAGTCTGATATCTGCCGGCATGCAGTTTAAAATATTACTGTCCGTAGTGAAGACATCTTATTAGTCTAATAATTGCCACAGTACCTATGGCTAGATGTGACATCAATATATTTATTTACTACTAGCTGGCCTCGCGACTTTGCCAGCATAATGTAATCGGATATGCTGTTCCTGAGGTTACCCTTTACATAGAAATGAGGATTCCAAAAAAAAACCCAGAATCGATTAAAATTAATCGTATATGGTTAGGTCGAGCACATCCAACAGCACGTCTGTCATGCATGAGACAGCCGCGACATACTCTCGATTTTTCTCGACCTATCTCTTTCTTATTAGAATACTTAGAACAAGAGGTAACTATAGTACGAGAAAAATCGAGAGTATGTCGCGGCCTTCTCATGATAGACGTGCTAGTCAAGTCATAACATAAATATGTAATTGGTTTTCAAGAAACCGATCCCCAAGTATTAAAAATCATGATAACTCCGTGTAGTCAGTTAACTGACCATCAAAGATTAAATAAGGTTCAATATAAATACAGATGGTCAGTTAACTGACTACACGGAGTTTTCATGTTTTAGTGACCCTGCCTACGAAGCAGTCCTGGGTTCGAATCCCGGTAAGGGCATTTATTTGTGTGATGAGCACGAATATTTGTTTCTGAGTCATGGACGTTTTCTATGTATTGAAGTATTTATTTATATACATAATTATGTTTATCGTCGTCTAGTACCCATAGTACAAGCTTCGCTTAGTTTGGGACTAGGTCGATTTGTGTAAGATTGTCCCCAAATATTTATTTATTATTATTACAATGCATATAAAGTGCACGGATGGTCAGTTTACTGTGTTGGCGATGGTACTCAGAATATAATTCTTATGCTGCCATCCACAAACAAATGGCCGAGCATAAAACATTTTAGTTGGTAATTAGTTAACTGACCATCCGTGCACTTTATGTGCATTGTAAAAAGGTTCAATAAAAATACAGAATGGTCAATTAACTGTGTACACGGAGTTTTCATGTTTTTGAAGTGAAAACTTCTTTAGCGGCGCTGAGCACGTTTTGGGATGGGGAAAAATTGTTAAATACCCGACAGAATTTTGTGACGTCAGATGTGAAGGAGGTCACTTTTTGCCGCTAGCCGATTCGACTTCATTAAAAACTGAACGCTATTCGTAAGAGTATAAAGCCGTTAAACACTTTTTGCAATAGCATATTCTGCAAATAAAGCGTCAAATTCATTTTTAAGGTGACACCGTAAGATGTCACGTGGTCTGATCAAAAACTGTTACAATGTTATTGAGTTTTCACTTCTGCCGGCACTCCCGGAGTGCAACCCGGTCTTTTTTTTAATACTTGGGATCGGTTTCTTGAAAACAAATTACATATTTATGACCTGTTGGATATGCTTGCCCTAACTATATACATACGTTTCATTTTAATCAATTCTGGGTTTTTAGTACTTACAATACGTTTTCTGGCATTCTCCTTTACAAACTTATAAATATACTTACAAAGCGACAATTTCACAGAGTTTACCTCTTCATAATATTAGTATATAGTAAAGACCACGCCACTAACCTTACTCAACAAATAAAAACAACTGTTATAAAACATTAGGTAACAACGAATTTAAATACGCTGACCGACATAACGGTCTGCATCCAGTACAATTATATTTTAAACCCAATGTGCAGGATATAAAGTCGACACTGCAATTGCTTTTAAGCGCTAGGTCAGAGCTTGCGGAAGTAAATGCCTTCGTATTTTTTGCCGATGATGATATCAATACAAATTGCAAATATAAGCGAAAGTGACGAGGGCAATAGATAACTTATCTTTGGTTTTATACTTGATATAATTTAAGGTGGCAGAAATGCATCAAAGTATTAGCTAGTCAATTTAAAAAAAATTACAATTCCAATGACTCTTTTATAAAAAGTCGGCCAGATTTAATAATCTCAACTATACTGTAAGATTCAAACATTGTTTTATTGTAATTCCCTTTGCTTTTACTGTATGATTCAAACATTGTTTAATTGTAATACCCTTAACTTTTACTGTATGATTCAAACATTGTTTAATTGTAATTCCCTTTGCTTTTACTGTATAATTTAAACACTGTTTTATTGTTATTCCCTTTGCGTTTACTGTATAATTTAAAAATTGTTTTATTGTAATTCCCTTTGCTTTTACTGTATGCTTCAAACATTGTTTTATTGTAATACCCTTTACTTTTACTGTTTGATTTAAACATTGTTTTATTGTAATTCCCTTTGCTTTTACTGTATGATTCAAACATTGTTTTATTGTAATTCCCTTTGCTTTTACTGTATGCTTCAAACATTGTTTTATTGTAATACCCTTTACTTTTACTGTTTGATTTAAACATTGTTTTATTGTAATTCCCTTTGCTTTTACTGTTTGATTCAAACATTGTTTTATTGTAATTCCCTTTGCTTTTACTGTATGATTCAAACATTGTTTTATTGTAATTCCCTTTGCTTTTACTGTATGATTCGAACATTGTTTTATTGTAATTCCCTTTGCTTTTACTGTATGTTTCAATCATTGTTTTATTGTAATACCCTTTACTTTTACTGTTTGATTTAAACATTGTTTTATTGTAATTCCCTTTGCTTTTACTGTATGATTCATACATTGTTTTATTGTAATACCCTTTACTTTTACTGTTTGATTTAAACATTGTTTTATTGTAATTCCCTTTGCTTTTACTATTCAAACATTGTTTTATTGTAATTCCCTTTGCTTTTACTGTATGATTCGAACATTGTTTTATTGTAATTCCCTTTGCTTTTACTGTAAGCTTCAATCATTTTTTTATTGTAATTCCCTAGATTCCCTTTGCTTTAACTGTATCAAACATTGTTTAATTGTAATTCCCTTTGCTTTTTCTGTATGATTCAACCATTGTTTTATTGAACGAGCGAGCGAAGCGAACTAAATTCGCTGTGTCAGCAATGTCAGCATGGGCTTAAATTCTTTTGTATGTTCGACTTGCTAGCTGTTCTTCTCTACAGGTCACATTTCTTAACCGATTGTTGTGAAATTTTATGAGCAGGCTCGATGATTATACAGGGTGTCTTTTTAACCGTCTTAGAGCCAAATCCCAGTTAGTGTATAGGTATATATTATAAATAAACATTACAAAGAAAACAAAAAATATATTTTTTCTTTTTGGTTAATTTTTACGTATTAATATCGTTTTTTTTTTTAATATTAATTTTAATCATCCAGCCGAGTGACCGCAGTGACCGCTAGTCGCCATCTTTTGTAGATAGGTACGAACTGTAACCGGGTGAATGAACTTCGCACCGCGCGCTATATGCAGGATTTTTTAAACTTATTACCTTTTATTACTAAAAGCTTATTTAATACTTTTTTTTTCACGAATGATCAGTTCGTTTTGGATACTTTAAGTGGGCTTCGGCTCTAAGACGGTTAAAAAAACACGTTGTATACTTACTTAAAACTTTGTGTCGATTCAGTTTTTGTATTTTTTTTAAGACTGATTTGCGAGGTCATCTTACTGACCCATTGCATAGTTTATACTTAATTCCCTTAACCACTTAAACAGAACCATTAATCCTAATTGGAAACGAAGCTTTTACCCTCGTCTTAACTCTTAAAGGATACTACACTGGGCCTGTTCAAAATCAAATAGCAGATATGCTATTAGACTTCCTTGTAGTTACTCTATTTTTCGCTTCTTGAGAGATAATTTCCGGGATAAAACTATCCCATGTCCTTCCCCGGGACTCACACTATGTCTATACCAAATTTCATCAAAATCGGTTCAAGCGTGAAGAGGTAACAGACAGACAGACACTGTTGCATTTATAATATTGTCTCTTAATTCAGTTATATTTTTTACTTAAAAAGAGGCACCAGATACAGATCCACCACCATCCACCAGATATATTGTGAAATACTTAAGATACTAAACAAATATTTTAATCAAATTTAAAATTATAGTATAGTATATATATTACTAGCGACCCGCCCCGGCTTCGCACGGGTACTATATTATACATATAAACCTTCCTCTTGAATCACTCTATCTATTAAAAAAAAGCCTTTATTTTATACTATGTAGTGATTATGTAGTGATAGGGATGTATATAGTATAATTTAGTAGTCACCTTACCCATTAAAACATCGCATACCACTAACTAGTAAGAGCCTTATCACACTTGCGATTTCCAAGCGTATTTTGTATGAAGGCGATCACGCAGCGTGTTCGCCGCGACTGATAATTGTATAGAAAACACGCTCGCAAATCGCAAGTGTGATAAGGCTCTAAATATCAAAATATCGACTCAAACCTCCTCAGGATTTGTTTTAAGCTCGCCCAGATGAATGCTTCACGGAAAATGTTTGGTCCGTATTGGAGTTGGTTCCGGAGTGAAGCCAATTCTGTGGAATACGGGATGTAGATGCTGTTTACGTTTGCTTTTCTTTATCCGTTTTATCGTTGATTTACGTAGCAGAGATTTTGCATAGCAAAAAATGTTTAGATTATTTCTTACTTTATTGCACTAAATACAGGAATGGCGGATTTATAGATGGCCACAGTGGAATATATTAGCGTAAAACAGTAAAACCACCACCTCTGTAGCCTAGTTGATAGTGACCCTGCCTACGAAGCTGAGCTCCCGGGTTTGAATCCCGGTAAGGACATTTATTTGTGTGATGAGCTCTATTATTTGTTTCTGAATCATGGATGTTTTCTATGTATTTATGTAATTATTTATCTATATAAGTGTGTTTATCATCGTCTAGTACCCATAGTGCAAGCTTTGCTTTGATTTGTGTAACATTGTCCCCAAATATTTATTTAAGCAAATCCTTACAAACTCTTACTAGACGCACTCGCACAGACAGAACCTTCGCTACAGTAAACTTAAGCGAACTTCGGTGTTCTTGGCGGGGTAAAGGTCACGTGTGCCGCGCATGTTCCGCGTAGAACTGGTTTTCTTTGGAGCGCAGGTCTAAAAAGTTCTTGAGGTTGGATTACCACTTAAGCTAATATATTTACTGTGGCTGAAATACTGAAAACTGCCTAGGTAGTTACCGAACAGTGCATTTTCAGTTCTTGTCGGTCTACAAAACAATTTACATCGTATAGTGCCTATAGTTGAAACTTACTTTATTTATGAACCTATTGGACATTGGAAATAGTACATTACTACAGAGGCCGGGAAGTAAGGGGTTGCCGGCCGAGTCGGTACGTATATAGACGGCCGAGCGTAGCGTAGCAAGGTCGGATAGTTATGAGGCTGGCAACCCCTTTTCATGCCGAGGTATGTATACATAGTGCTTTTCAAAAACATGCAATGAAATAAATTAAAAAAACTCCACGAAATCAAACTTAGTTACAGGTAAACACAGCATGCCAACATAAACAAGGACTTAATTAAAAATGAGAACAGCAATTGACGTTAATTAACTAAATGAATAAGTTTCTAACAAAATTAACATTTCGTGTGCTTGTATTCACCGGAGATAACAGATCTGCAGTTAAATCACGTTTCGCAATGAATTCCCAAACTTACAATAGGTTCATCAAATGCATTCTCATAACAAAATCACTGAAAACTCACGTACATAAATATTGTCATTCCCGACACGGGTTATCTTCTCCGATCTGGGCGGAGCACGTGTTTTTGTATAAGTCGCTGCATACAACAGTTTAAAACTATTAAAACCTGCATGCTTTATTAAAAGTATGCCTAAATTAAGGGACCTCCTTTTCCCCCCGCGCCCCTTTTACTTGTCCTTGAATCGCTCGCGTTATTGGTTATCGAGATAGTACGAGTGTCCGGCACTAGGTGACGTCCGGCGTTAAGGGACTTCCCCTATAGCTACGGTGGTTCAGACATGCGGCTGCCAAACGGCGGTCGGTGGTTTCGAATCCGGGCTCGTACCAATAAGGGTTTCGAAACTTTTGCACCATCGCCAACACAGTTTACTGACCATCCGTGCACTTTATGTGCATTGTAATAAGATTCAATATAAATACAGTATTGTCAGTTAACTGTGTTAGCGTTTGTACGGAATATCATTTAATATTTACCGTTGCTTTTCGGTGAAGGAGAAACATCGTAAAAAAACCTGCATACATCTGCGAAGAAATTCATAGGTGAAGGCGTCAACCTACACTTGACTCTCATCCATGAGAGTCTTGGGCACCAGTGTAACATACATCAGGCTGATGGTGATGATTATGATGAACAGCGCTACTACCCTGCTAATCGATGGAAATCGGTCGCGATTACCATGTATCTTAAGAGGCTACCCGAGGTTTTCATCCATTTTTGACAAGTTTTGAATCGTATCTCCTACTTTTGCACTACAGATAGAACTATAAGACAAACGGTTATCGGTTCTTCAATCTTTTATCTCCATTTTTGTCTACCGGATTTTGAAAGAAATGAATACTTAATTTTGTGTTTTTTTTAAACATTGTCTAATAAAACACTTACATATAAGAAATCTACTTTGGGTTCGTCTTTGACGTCTTTAAAAACGTGTCTAGGGTTTTCATTTTAAACTAATTAACCCAAAGTTATGGCCAGAAAACCAGTTTTTTTGGCTTAAAATTGTTCAACTTTGATGCCAAATATCTCGAAAACAATGAACTTTGAAGTAACTATGGGATACTATATTGCTTAAAGCCGTTATTCTTAATATAATGAGCTACAAAAACCATTAGAAAACTAAGGGATTCAGATCGAAGGTCATTGGGGTAATGGGATCCCCTTAAATTGAATACTTAGGTACCTTCTTGCTTACTCTACTGGCCTACCCGAAATGAATGTTGGCTACCGACTTCCAACACGAGAGTGCGCCATTTTTCTCGGTTCTGCGCTAACTCTTGCCACTAGCAGATTTGCAATAATACCAGTTCTTGAAACTTGTGTTTTTAGATTTTATTTACTTTAAAAGTTAAAGCGTCAATGTGACGTGACTATTATTTGTATAACATTGAAAACCGGATTGTTTAGTTCGTAAACAAGTAAGCATTTGGTATTCAAGGCCTCATACTAGCGAAACTCGCTCATACGGCCTATGGCCTTAGCAAAATTAAATAAAGTACTTACTCGTATTAAGTACATCAAATCACTATCACTACATCCATACTAATATTATTAATGCGAAAGTGTGTTTGTTTGTTTGTTTGTCCGTCTTTCACGGCAAAACGGAACGACGAATGTGATTTTTTAAGTGGAGATAGTTGAAGGGATGGAGAGTGACATAGGCTCATTTTTGTCTCTATCTAACCCCCCACTTCCCTAAAATGGGGGGTGAAAGTTTGTATGGAGCTACGATATAAACGAGTTCCACGCGGACGGAGTCGCGGGCAGAAGCTAGATTTAAGTATAAATGCGAAAGTGTGTCTGTGTGTCTGTCACCTCTTCATGCTTAAACCGCTGAACTGATTTAGATGAAATTTGGTATAGAGATAGTTTGATAGTTTTTCCATACAAACTTTCACCCCCCACTTCATCCCCTTAGGGGATGATTTCCGGGATAAAAACTATCCTATTTCCTTCCCCAGGACTCAAACTATTTCTATACCAAATTTCATCCAAATCGGTTCTGCGGTTTAAGCGTGCAGAGGAGACAGACAGACACACTTTTGCATTTATAATATTACTAGCTTCTGCCCGCGACTCCGTCCGCGTGGAAATCGTTTATATCGCAGCTCCATACAAACGTCAACTCCCCATTTCATCCCCTTAGGGGGTGATTTCCAGGATGAAAACTATCCTATGTCCTTCCCCGGGATTCAAACTATCTCCATACCAAATTTCATCCAAATCGGTTCAGCGGTTTAAGCGTGAAGAGGTAACAAACAGACAGACAGACAGAGAGTATGGAAGTATGGATTATAGTACTAGCTGATGCCCGCGGCTTCGTCCGCGTGGTTATAGAAAAATGTAACATATTGAATTTTCCCGTGGGAATTAGATGTTTTCCCGCTGGAAAAAGTAGCCTATGTAAAGCCAGCCTCTAAACTATCTCCATACAAAAAATCACATTAATACGACGCTCCGTTGCGACGTGAAAGAACGACAAACAAACACACACACACACTTTCGCATTTATAATATTAGTATGGAAGTATGGATATTAGTTAGTACCTACCTATGGATTATGTGCCTTCAATGTTAGTAATTTGATATCAACGGACTATACTTTCTACGTTGAATCGCTGTTCAATTTAACGGTGTCAAGATCATTCTCGGATCACTCAGCAACGCGAAACAACTGGTTTATTTTGATGAATATTTATACCTTCGTGATTTACTTTATTTAAATATATCTAGTATCTTAACTTCGTAACTAATTGTGGTGAAACAAACTAACGAAGGCTCATCGCTTTAGAAATGTTTTTGAGAAAGAACCACTTTATTTTATTTTATGTAGCTAGAGGTAGGCAGAAATGAGAAATACCTTCAACAGCCAGTTTGTATATAAATACGTGAAATAACTGGTTTATCTTGATGAATACTTAAACCTTCATGGCTTACTTTAAAGAGTCTAAGTATATTAAGTATCTTAACTCTGTACTTAGTTCTGTTACTGTCAGTAGAGAGATAATGTCGATTTGTAAAAACAAACAATACAATACAAATATTATAATATTATTGATAATTCACCAAAACTCATAACAAAGACCTACAACATTTTCATATTTTATATAAATATACATATAAGAATTTTCGATATTATTTACCTGAACTCTTTATGACTTTTGATCAATGAGTGACATGCGAAAGTGACTGATGTGTGACGGTAGAATTGCTTTTTTAATGGACTCCTTTCATGCAATTCGGTCAATCTCAACTGCATAATATACGGGATTTCAATTACCTATGTAATTGAAATCCCGTAGAAGAACGTAGAATACTTTATCTCGGAAATCAACACGTTATCCACGTTAATCACCTGGCCTCGATCACCCAGGGGAATTAGCGGCAATTATTTTATATTCAACTAGGAAAAATGTATAACGTTCGGTTATGGCGCTTCGCCGGACGCTACCGCGTCACGCTCGCTTCGCTCGCTCGTCTCGCGCGCTGTAAGCCACCTCACAACCTACCCGTTTACTACCCTAACCCTAACCCTAACCGTAACCGTTTTTTTTCCCTGGGGGATCAGGCTAGGGGATTAACGTGGATAACAGATCCACGATTCATTTCCGACATAAAGTCGTTGACTAAAGAGGTTACAACGGGGATCGACGTTTGTATGGAAGATGGATGCATGAGTGGACAAAAATAAATATAGGCTTATAGTTTAACTGGTACAGCGCCTATGACGGGACAGGGTTGCGACGGGGAAGGACTAGGGCCCGGCCACGAAATTGCGCGAATTGCGGCGCGGCAAGGATTTTATCTGTTCATTGCGCGGTCGAGACGCGCAACGCACTGTGGTTAGGTGGGATCACGCGCAATGAATTAGAAAAACCGCTGCCGCAGCCACGCAATGTCGTGGCACGACCAGTGGCAGCGCTGCGTCTTACGTGGGAGCGATAGATCCGAGCATGGCCTCTCGCTCCTACGTTGGCGAAGCCGCTGAAAATTGTAGCTGGCCGAACCGTTAGTAGGTGTCCGCTACCGGCCCGTGCCTTCTCAACACATTCACTGCCAAGAACCGCTACGCGATACGCTCGTAGCCGATCCAGTGTTTTTCCGTGAAGTAGCGGTAAGCGCCTACGGCATAGGCACCCGCTAGACGGGTTCGTGGCAGTGAAAGTGTTAATCGGCCGGCCTAGTGACAATACGATACAAATTTTTCTCCATAAAAAATACTACACTTACAGAAAAACAACACTTAAATGCAGCACTGCACAGCACTGCACTTAAATAAGCAGTGGTAGACAACAGGTGGTCTTATCGCTAAAAAGCGGACTTTTCCAGTCAACCTTTGGTTAGTGGAAACGATGAAAAATAAGAAGTGTACGTCACCTAAAAAACTACGAAGAGTCAAAATACTGATTACAATATTTTTATCGCGTATGCGGTTGAAGATATGAATTTGATGTTATGCAATCCTTTACATACTTAATGCAAATTTGGGGCGAATACGTTTTTCCATATTTGAGCAAATCTAGTTTACAATACCTATGAGGTTAGCTGTGTTTCGGAGCGTAAAGGTTTATAAAATCACACTCAAGAGCAAAAAAATCGGACTAGTGATAGTCGGTTTCGCCCACTGAGGGTTCCGATTACAAATGTATATTTTCTGATTTTTCTCTGTATTTGTCAATATTATCACTACTTGCCAAATTTCATAGTTCTCGGTCAAAGGAATGTATGTATGTATGTAAGCACTTTATTGTACACAATAACAGGTTAAAGAATATACATGTCACACAATAGATCAAAGTACAAAGGCGAACTTACCCCTATAAGGGATCTCTTCCAGCTAACCTCAATGGAATGTACCCTATATAAATTTTGATTCCCTCGAGAATGTCGAAATATACGTTTTTTGCGGCATATTTTAGTCTAATTTTTTCACAGCCTCAAGGGACTGCAGACTTGAGTATATGGTTTTAATTTCAACTCGACACCTCCCCTCCACGCGTTCCCGAGTTAAAGGGTCTTAACAGACAGACAGACGGACGACAAAGTGATCCTATAAGGGTTCTGCTTTTTCGTTTTGAGGTACGGAACCTTGAAAAGTACGTTCGTTTCTTAAAAAACATGCCACAGGTTTTTTTTGCAATGTAACATTTTTTTTTACAATTACGTTTTCTTATGATCAGTCAAAGTAAATAGGTAACCGTCAAGTGCGAAGAAGACCTTATATAGAAATACAATACATACGTACTCCGAGTACAGTAAAAAAATAACAGGGAAGTAGCAAACAAGCATACGACCCGCCCGATAGAAAGCAAACACGCAGACTATATAACTATAACTAATTAATTAATAATTAAGCTTACAAAATATAAAATAAATAAATAAATAAATAATAAATATTAGGGGACAACGTTACACAAATCGACCTAGTCCCATAGTAAGCTCAATAAGGCTTGTGGTATGGGTACTAGACGATATATTTAATAGATAGAAATACTTAAATACATAGAAAACATCCATGACTCAGAAACAAAAAACCTTACCGGGATTCGAACCCAGGACCTTCAGCTTCGTAGGCAGCGTCACTACCCACTAGACTAACCGGACGTCAAAACAAAATATAATATATGGTTGGTATTATTGAATGTGGCCCGACTATTTATAAAACTGTCATTGAAATTGGAATCTTTTACCTAGGACAGTAGAGTTGCTTTTTGAATGGCCTACTTCGATGCAGTGCGACCAACTCAAACGATTTCAAGTATGTTGAGTAGAAGTATTAGTGAAGCGCCTAGACGCATTAAATAGCAATATCTTCGGAATTATCCGTAACACTGATGAATCAATCAGGCGTTTACACACACGTTTAGCGCAAGTACATTACCGTGCCTCTATTTATTTGAAACCAAGTTTACGTTAAAAATAACACCTATGCATCAGTTTTCGGTTTTAACAGTTCTCGCCGATGACTCAAAATATAGGTACACTAGATCAATAAAAACGGCTTTTCTTGCTAGAAGTATTTTCGGAATGGCAGCTAAAATCTATAACAAATTACCAAAAAATCTATGCAGAGTGGAAGACTTGGTAGAATTCAAAAAAAGTCTGTTGACACTTTAAAAAAAGCGGCCAAGTTCGTGTCGGACTACGCACAACGAGGGTACCGTGCCTATTAAAAAGGTTGTAACGTTACTGAAATCTTATGGCACTTACGTCCTTTTCTTTAAGGAAGGCAGTTTTTTAGGAATATCTTGAACCGATCTTGTTCAAAATAATTTTCGCCGAAAGAATTTAATAAGCCCTATGAGGATGATTTTTTTCATATTTTTAAAATACACGGTTCAAAAATTAGAGGGGGGGGACACAATTTTAGTGACTTTCGAGGCGAATATCTCCGACTCTATTCACTTAATCAAAAAAATTGCTCAGAAACCTTATATTTATTTTGAAAGGCCTATCGATTGATGTGCCACACGTGGGCTTGCCATGAAAAAAAATTTTTGACTTTCAGTTTTATGTATGGAGTGCCCCCCTAAAGAATTTTTTTTTAGTAATTGAAATACAAAACTATGTAGCGGGTAACAAAATACACCTATCCTTAAAATTTTATTCAAATACACCTTATAGTTTTCGAGTAAAATGCCTGTGACATACGGACGGACAGACAGACAGACAGACAGACAGACAGACAGACATGACGAATCTATAAGGATTCCGTTTTTTGCCATTTGGCTACTTCGAAGCCCATTATGAAGAACACAACGTCAATATTTCATTGCATGTTTGAGAGAAAAACATTATATTTAGTTATAAAACATTAAATAGTTGTTCCACTCCTCGCCACCTAGCGTCAGACTCCTGAACTACTAAGGCTTTGAATGCAGCATGAAACCTGCGTGGCTTCCCTGCGTTCATTGAAGGCTTTGCGTTTTCAGCACATAGCGGTAGATAGCAGCACTTGTATAATATGTCATGTTTCACATAGAAGTGTTTATTGTGTTGATGTTGGTCTTGTTTGTGTGACCCAGAGAACTAAATTTTATTATACGACAATTCAAGTCGAGTCTCCATATAAAAGTAGTTTGGTTCTTATGTTAAAACGGCATAGTGGAATAACATGAAACTTTTTTTACACAGTGAAATCCGCCATATGTAGGCCGGATACTAGTTTCTGTTACTATAAATTGTAATAGAAAAATAATTAACCGATTAGAGAATTTGTATGAAAAATATTCAACTCGTTATTTTTTTTACAAGCTCTTATTTAACTTGCAATGTAAGTATGTATGTAACTATGTCTGTTCGGGTGGAATCTTGCAACTCAATTTTGAAACAGATATCTTCAACCAATTGAGCTGAAATAAGTATAGTTTGGATGACAATGGTGGCCATGGGATTTCAGTAGGTACCTAAATACGTAACCCAGTTCAGTTTAGGCTCGTTAAAATCGTTTCAATGAGTAGTTGATGACGGTACACAGAAAAGTACAGTTGGCAAATTTAAATTTTTGACACAAACTTATTTTTAAAGTAGGTTCCTATTGAATGTTCTGCAAAATATTCAAATAAATTATTAATGACAATAACTTAAAAAAGACCGGGTTGCACTCCGGGAGTGCCAACAGAAGTGAAAACTCAATAACATTGTAACAGTTTTTCGATCAGGTCACACATCTTACGGTGTCACCCTAAAAATGAATTTGGCGCAAATTTATAAACAATTATCAATTATTTAGGCGGACGGGCCGCGGGCGCGTTGGGTGCGACAATTTTTCCCCATCCCAAAAAGTGTTCAGCGCCGCTAAAGAAGTTTCACTTCAAAAATCAGACTTACTTACAGGCCCGTTTACATTTAGCTTTATTGGTTTCAAACAACTCAAATCATATCTTTTCTAGCATCGTCTCCACCACCCAAAGGTTGTCTGGAAGAGATCGCTTTTTAGTGATAAGACCGCCCGTTGTCTACCATTGTTTATGTTTAATTTACCTCTATTTTTAGGGTTCCGGAGCCAGAATGGCAAAAACGGAACCCTTATAGTTTCGCTATGTCCGTCCGTCCGTCCGTCCGTCCGCAGCTTAGCTCAGAGGCTCTTGGTACTAGAAAGCTGTAACTTGGCATGAATATACATATTAGTCATGCCGACAAAGTGGTAAAATAAAATCTTGAAAAACATTTTTTTTAGGGTAGGTACCTCCCCTACATGTAAAGTGGGGATGATTTTTTTTATTGTCGTCTACCCCATAGTGTGGGGTGTCGTTGGATAGGTCTTTTAAAAATATTGGGGGTTTGTGAAAACAATTTTTTGATTAAACGATCCGTTTGTGAAATATTAAGCCTTAAAGTGCTATTTTTTGTTAGACTCCAGTGTCCCCACCCCCTGCTAGCTAAATGGTTGTTTTGGGATATGTAAAAAAATTCATGGTAGTAGTACATATAACGAAGTTAAAAGGAAAACTATCACAGCTAAGTAGGCTTTACACGTTTACGAGTAATAGTCGACCAACTTATAAAATGTACTTCAAGAAGTAATAGTTTCGTACAAATTCTATTGTAACTTACTTATAAAACGTTGTTAGGTGTGTAAAAGAGGTAGTAAATATAAGTGAATGAACCATGTAAAAATATTGTAATATAAAATCATAATATCCTTAATAACAATAAATAAATAAATAAATAATAATGTTTAAGCTCGAATGCTTTCGCATAGTGGTCGCGTCTTTATTACAACCGCTTGCCTCTACACGCGGTGGTACTCAAATAGATAATATTTTTTCTAACTTCACTTGTGAAGTTGGATTTTATAACTCCTTCTTCAGTTACCATCGTCCTATGTGGGCTCGTTTTTAGGGTTCCGGAGCCAGAATGGCAAAAACGGAACCCTTATAGTTTCGCTATGTCCGTCCGTCCGTCCGTCTGTCCGCAGCTTAGCTCAGAGGCTCTTGGTACTAGAAAGCTGTAACTTGGCATGAATATACATATTAGTCATGCCGACAAAGTGGTAAAATAAAATCTTGAAAAACATTTTTTTTTGGGGTACCTCCCCTACATGTAAAGTGGGGATGATTTTTTTTATTGTCGTCTACCCCATAGTGTGGGGTGTCGTTGGATAGGTCTTTTAAAAGTATTGGGGGTTTGTGAAAACAATTTTTCGATTAAACGATCCGTTTGTGAAATATTAAGCCTTAAAGTGCTAATTTTTGTTAGACTCCAGTGTCCCCACCCCCTGCTAGCTAAATGGTTGTTTTGGGATATGTGAAAAAAATCATGGTAGTAGTACATATAACGAAGTTAAAAGGAAAACTATCACAGCTAAGTAGGCTTTACACGTTTACGAGTAATAGTCGACCAACTTATAAAATGTACTTCAAGAAGTAATAGTTTCGTACAAATTCTATTGTAACTTATTATTATATATAATGGTACGGAACCCTTCGTGCGCGAGTCCGACTCGCACTTGGCCGGTTTTTATTATATATAATGGTACGGAACCCTTCGTGCGCGAGTCCGACTCGCACTTGGCCGGTTTTTCTATTTTACTTTTACCATGTCTGGTGAGCAATAAAGAATATTTGTATTGTATTGTATTGTAAGGTAACCGATATAGCCCTCCGAATCCCGAATCGCTTAACTTAAGTGGAAGTG
Organism: Epinotia ramella; assembly: GCA_947578815.1. NCBI lineage: Eukaryota > Metazoa > Arthropoda > Insecta > Lepidoptera > Tortricidae > Epinotia > Epinotia ramella. The sequence continues at coordinate 5,736,659 of OX388221.1, forward strand.
GGCACGTTGCACACAAAACCAATTGCCTTTGGGATGGAAATCGATGATTCTCGAGTGGCGAAGACGCAGCGCGGTAGACCCACCACAAGGTCTGGCCTGGTAAAGGTCGCGGGAGTCCGCTGGATGCGGGTGACGCTGGATCACTCTAGCACTCTTTGGGGGATGCCTATGTCCGGCAGTGGACGTCTTCGGCTGATATGATGATGAGAAACACAAAGGAAATGTAAATCAATGTTTGCACGAATACAATCAAAGCAACCAACCATAAAAAAAAAATTACAAAGTAGGCCGAACACAATCGAACTATTTTGAATCCCGAACGGGTGCATTCTGAGTACAGAGAAAGGCCATGCGTCTTGCTGTGAACGCAACTTTATAGCGCTAGAAATCTATTAGAACTCGCGCAACTTTGCCATCAGTTTTTTTTCTTTTTTTTTTACTTTTAGTTTTTTTTAAAACAGCACATGAATGGATGAGAGGAAACGGGCAGTAGTCCCCACGCTGGCCCCATGCGGGTTGGAGTCTTGACATACACCTTTGAATTTCTTCGCAGATGAATGCAGGTTTCTACCGAAAAGCTAACGGTAAATATCAAATTATAAGTTCCGAAAAACTCATTGGTACCTACGAGCCGAGATTCGAGCCTACGGCCGCCGTTTGCCTGGAGTCACTATGCTATCGTAACTTCGGAGCGATAAAGGTTTTCGCAAATATCTGACTGAATACGACCCTATTATAATAGCGTGAGAGCGCGTTCAGATATTTTGATGATCCCGAAGTGTACAAATATATTTGAAGACGACGGCAATCAATACGTAATTGGTCAGTGCACTCCGTATACGACCAACGGAGTTTAATTGCGATTAAATTTTGCACTCGTATTTGGGTCAAAGTCTATGCAACTATGGTTAATGGCACACTTAAGAAACGTCGTCATATTAGGTTTCGTTAGAGTGGTGTTGATGAGCTGTTCGTGTAATTAAAGTACAGCCGGCCATAAAATCTTATCTCTGATTTTTTACATAATGCTATATTTTTTTCTGACTGTAGAAAAGGAGTACCTACAATTCAATTAAATAAAGAGCACTACTCCTTTTTGCTACTAATAAAATAACTTAAACGTAGGTATTTTTTGTAATAGTCTAGTAGTTTTATGTACCTCGTCATTGGAATTTAAATAGATTCATCTAGTGGTAGCCTTTGTTACTACAAGGCATAAATTATACGCAGGTCTTACAAGGAAACCGATGAAAACGTGAGAACAATAGGAAAATATATTTACAAGAATCCTGCGGCTTTTATGCGTAAACGCAATCAAAACGTCAATAAAATAGCTTAACTAGGTACTAAGTTTGAGGGACTAATAAAAGACTACAGTCTATTTACTTTAATGTTGCTATACAAGGAGATAAACGTTAGAGAAGGTCTGACTGACAGTTATGTCAATGTCTAAATCAAATGTTATATGTTTATGTTAAATGGTAATTTGTTTGTAAAAAAGTTTTAGCCATATCTAAAAAAACCGGCCAAGTGCCAGTCGGACTCGCGCGCGAAAGGGTTACGTACCATTATCTATAAAAACGGCGAAAAAATCACGTTTGTTGTATGGGAGCCCCGCCATAGCGGCATGCAACTGAAACATCATCTGTGAACATTTCAACTGTCTAACGATCATCATCGATTCATGAGATACAGCCTGGTGACAGACGAACGGACGGACAGCGGAGCCTTAGTAATAGGGTCCGGATACCGATATTTTACCCTTTGGGTACGGAACCCTAAAAAACATAAAAATATAGGTACCTTGCGCCGATATTAAATCTGGCAAAATACTGAATGGCAATTGCAACAATTTATTTGTTGGTTTATGAAAAACATATTTCTCTGTTATTTTTGTTCTCTTAGCACCTAAACTATTAAACTCCATAGTTGACCATTTTATAGCAATGTCTAAATATATGTAATGTGCGACTGTGTGTAATTTAATTGTATTAACAAATTATATGTAAGTGATGACTATGTAACAGTACCTAACCTATTGACTTGTAAAATGTATTTACGTCACTCCGGGCGGTAAGTGAGATTTACCGCCCACGGGCGCAGCGGCAAATCCCCCTTCACACCCAGGAGAAGACGTAAAATTGCGGACGTAATTCGTAAAGCCCCAGATCGCATATTTATGGCCCTCACCTTCGGTTCGGGCCACAACTACCTGCGGTCTGGGCCATTCACGAATTCACCGCCCTAGGTAAGTAATGTACTATTTTTACCAATACAGATCTGTATTCTGTATATGTACCTATACCTACATGCTTTAGACCTAAGGTCTGGGGATAAGGATACAAATATTCGTAGGTACGTGTAGTGTACCTGCCTATTTTTAGATTTTACGCGGCATCTGCGTCGACTTAAAAGTAAATTCGCAGACCAATTTCCGGATCATTAAGATCAAATTATCCAATGAAGAATGGAAATACCCATTAAATGTGGGATTTTCAAAAAGATAAACTGGCAAGTAATTAATGGTATTTGCAACAATTTATTTGTTCATGACAAATATACATTACTCTGTTATTTTTGTTCTCTTAGCACCTGTATAACTCCATAGTCGACCATTTTATAGCAATGTCTAAAAATATGTATATGCTTTAGAACTTAGATCTAATAAGGCATAATTATACAAAGATCGGTACAGGTACCTGCTTATTTTTAAATTTTACGCTGCATCTACGTCGAGTTAAAAGTATATTCGCAGACCAATTTTCCGATCATTAAGATCAAATTATCCAATGAAGAAGGGAAATACCCATTAAAAGCGGGATTTTCAAAAAGATAAACATTACATAATTATACTCAACATAATGAGCTTTACGATGATTACTCCGCCAACAACCAATAAACTGGTCCTTGGTACAGTACAAATTGAAACTGGCATCTCTCAAGGTTTCCTAACTCTACCGAGAGAGAGTGAGCGACGCACTGGCAGTGCAGACACGACCGCGACGCGCGACCGACGCCATTTCGAAAAAGAAAACTTTTGTAATCGCTGTCAATTTGCGCGGTAAACGAGATCGGAACAATTTAAGCACTTTTTATAAATTGACTTTGTTAAATCGTTTTGTGAGATTTATTCCGTTATTAGTTATTGATTTAATTATTTGGATCATAATTAGTGCAAGTGGGCAACGCTGCAGTTCAAAAGTAAAAGGAGGTGATTTTTTTTTTTAACTGGTGAGTCCTTTACTTTTGTTATGCGTTGTGAAACAATCGGTTTCAGTTATCCAAGATCTTAATATTATGTAGACAATTATTTAATTATATTTTTAAAAAAGTAAGGTTACATTGAAAAAAAAGGAAAATACGTTTGAGAAAGTTTGTCAAGTAAAAATCGTTTCTCGCAAAAAACAAATGTATGCCTTTTTCGGAAAATATACCTTTTATATACTTTAACTAGGCATAGGTGCTACTGCGGTCTGCGTAATATGTCACAGAGGAACTATGTTGTTTCCAATGCTAGGAAATTCAGGTACCTATAACTTTTAGATACATTGAGAGTGGTAACCGCCAGACTTCGGTGGATTTCATAATGCCTTTCAATATTACGATCAGATTGGAATCGCAACGCTACCGTATTGAGGAAAGTTAAGAATAACAGATAGTCGCATATTTATAACAACTTTGTTTACTTTTCAGACCTTCGGGTTTTATAATATTATAGGTAGGGTCATTTCGCTGGTTACGCGACCACCTTCGGTTAGCGACCACCTGAAGAAGAAGGTTTTTTCTATTGAAGATAACATCAATTCTACACACCCTATTGAGACAATGACTTGTACATGCATGTTTTGTTGTTTTAGAATATAAATCTACTAAAAAACCGAGAAAATATCCTTTCAGTTCACCAACTCAGCTTAAGTGGTCGCCCACCGGCACATGAAATTAGGTGGTCGCTAACCGGCGAAATAACCCTATCCAGACTTTATCAAACATAGCTAGTAATAGTTAATGGGTATAAATAACAAAATGTACTACACCCATGTACCTTGGGTCACGCCATAGCTAACACAGAATTAGTATAGAGTTAGGGTGAGTCGCACCAAACCGCCTATAATCTATTTACCGCTGTTCGTTAAAATCTGAATGTATGGAAAGTTTGACAAATGTCTATGGAATGACACAGGTGCCGGCGCCATATTTAACGTTGATCGGTCAGTAATCGTAGGTTAGTGCAACCCGCCCTTAGTCGGATAGAGCATAGCGCAATAGCGTCTCATCTTTTGGCAAACCAACTGAGGAAGCACCTCCACATTACGGGAGATCACAGCCATAAGAACGCCACTAACTACTCTGTAGGTGAAAATGAAAAAATGAAAATTATTTATTCGTAACAAACAAATAAAAATATCACATACAGACTTAAAATATTAATTAGGTACTTAAACTATTTATTTGCTACGAAATCATAATGCTGGCTCACGAGCCAGCGCTGGTCTTCCGGCGAGACCATTTTGAGTAGGTATTACGTTTTCTGCTGTACGTGCGACACGGCCTTACACGGTATGTGATGTTGGTTCTGCTGCGGATAGCCTCATTCTGATGCGATCGCGCAGAGCAACTCGCAGCATAGCCCATTGCACATAGAACCGATGGCCGTTGGGGCGGAAAGGTTCTCGAGTGGCGACCACGTATCGAAAGGCGCGGCGTGGGTAGGCCTCCCACAAGGTGGACTGATGACCTGGTGAAGGTCGCGGGAGTCCGCTGGATGCGGGTGGCGCAGGACCGGTCATTGTGGCACTCTTTGGAGGAGGCCTATGTCCAGCAGTGGACGTCTTACGGCTGATATGATGATGATGATGATGTGGTGTTGCGTTCCTGGTGGTAAAGTCGCCAGTGCCCCCTGGATCCCCAGGTGCTGAGAGTGAGCGACTTGCATTTTGTCTCTAGTTGCCAACACAACGAATCTTCAAATCATTAAAGGGACGGCAACGCGATTGCGACTCCTCTTGACTTCTTCTTGACTCCCTCGTGGGATAGGTCACAAGTTATCACCTCTCCCACAACAAGTGGTAGCTATACTCGATAAAATAACGGTAGTGTTAAAGAATTGTATCTATCTAAAATGACAAACGCTAGAACCCATCTTAGCCAGCCTGAAGTCGACTTTAGACTTGGATTTTACACCAGTAACTTGCCTTTTAGATAAATCGATATTTTGGTACCTACTTTAATGACATTGCTTAAAAATCTTGAACTTGAATAAGGTGAGTCGGGCCAAGAGTAACATCGGGGGAAGAGGGTCAAAAGCTTCTCCAGCTAATTCTTTTGAATTGAGCGCCTTTTTGTACCGTCGGTAAAACAGACAGGCGCCTAGTCTGTTTTACCGACGGTACAAAAATGGAGAAGCTTTTGACCTTCTTCCCCCGATGTTACTCTTGCCCCGACTCACCTTAATACAATATTAATTACAATCTTTTGAAGATGTAGGTATATATGATGTAGAATACATATGTTGACCACATGACTGTATAAAATCAGATGCATAACTAAAATTACAGGTAAAAACAGCATTACAGTTACGATACTTCCAGAAAACATATTTTTGCAAATAAGACCCTATATGTAAGTCGGTAGAGTACAAATACGCCTTACAAATGTTTCGTATTCGAAATTATGGCTCACAATACAACTGTTTTAGCCATCTCATTGCTTTCGGATGAATCAGCATGGTAGGTAGACGGCTATAAATCACTCAAAATAATATTCAATACGTATTTCGAAAAATCAATTTCATTCGGCAGTAGATACTTTTCAAAATAAATGGGCACAGAATTTGCTGTAAACCATTTATTTTTTGGCGTTCAACATTGCGAAGAATATAATATAGACACAAGTCTGTTTTAACTAAAATGGCGTTAAAATTCGTTTGTCCTTATCTGTCACTTTGACATTTTGTGTTCGTAGGAAAGGGACAAAGCACATTTTATTTAGCAGAGGCATTTTAAGTTTTATGAACGGGTTAGATGCTACATTAAGTTCAATGACCGGTCCTGCGCCACCCGCATCCAGCGGACTCCCGCTGCCTTTACCAGTCCACCATTTGGGGGGTCTGGTGCTTGTCCTGATCATTGTGGCACTCTTTGGGAGAGGCCAATGTCCAGCAGTCTTTCTTTGATGATGATGATGATTACCTTCATTGACACTCTCATTAGACTGATTAACATAAATACCTATCAGGTGGCCCGTTCACCAAACTAGCAGTTACAATTTTATAAGTAAACTTGAGATCTAAAACCAAGGCCCTATTTCTCGAAACTATTAGTTTACTAGTATATTAGTTATTAGTTACTAGTGAAAAGTTTACAAGTCCTAACATTTTCTGTTTCTCAATAATTATTATCAGAGTGGTAACTAATACTGGTAAACTAATAAAAAATATTAGTTCATGGACTGATATTATTTGTCTGATAAGGTTCGAGAAATAGGGCTGGCAACACTAGTCAAATGACCAGTCGCTATTGGCCAAGTGCCTCAGTGTTGCCAATTTAGAGTTGCAAAATAGTAACTAAGGAAACGTACAGCGTCTATATATTATATTAATTGTAGCTTGACACCAATATTGGTAACGGCGCAACGCACCTCTGATTCTGAAGCTCAGACTAGTTGTCGGTAAATATTGCGAATTCAGAGGGGTGATCACGTAACTTTTCGAACGCACGTTAGGTCAACTCCACTGTCATTTTCACATACATAAAGTGACATTTAGATCTACCAAGGCCCCTATTTCACCAACTTGACAAATTGTGACACTGACAATTCGCCATACATTGCTTGTTCTAGAAGTTAAGGTGGTCGCTAGGTTACTTGTGGAACCAGCAATGTACGGAGAATTGTCGTTGTCAGGTGACAATTGTCGAGTTGGTGAAATAGGGGCCTGACGTGTACAATAAATCCTTGTTTCTAAGGATTTTTGTTCTGTTTTTAGTCTCTCGCACCCAACTTTTGAAAATCTCTGTTTGGCCCCATGGTTGACTGGTAGAGAATGAGGCATTAAGTCCGCCTATTGTGCTAGTTTTTGTTGTACAGTAAAGTTTACATACATAAATAAATGCGTTATATACGTATCTACCTGCAGCCCTCTATTTCACAAGATTGTCAATGACAATTTTAACCTAACATTTCTGGTTGTAGTAGTAAAAGATTTTTAAAGATTTAAAGATTTTTATTGAACATCAAAACAAGCATATTTAAAACAACAAGATCGTAAGCAGCTGCTTTAGTATTAAACTGTGTTGCAGCTATTTACGCCCACCTCGGGACATAGGGAGAATTATGTTCTACAGTTATACAATATTAAGTGTAACTAAATATAGTAAATATGGTCACTGGGTACTATCGTTACTTATCGAGCTATCAATGTACGGCAATTTTCTTTGTCAGGTTTTAAGTTAAATTGGTGATTAGCGGCCAAACAACAATCACTCAGTGGCAAATTCCGGACGCGTCCCAAAAAGTTCCAGGATACAAAAAGTTAAAATAACATCCTCAATAAATAAACTGGTTTTAAAAGGGTTTGCCACACACATTCATGGATGTACGTCATGAGATAATAACTTGCATACGAACACTATCACGCACCAAAATACTTGAAAACCCAGGCTTAACAACAAGATTAAACAAAAAACACCTTTAAATACCCTTATCACGAAACAAATTATTTTTAATTAAATATTTTTGTTTTCGTGTTATTTTTTAACGAGGAAGCCCCTGAGGAAGATCCTGTCGGGGGCTACAGACGAAGATGGTTTATTTTTCCATTATATTCTTTCTCTGTATCATATCGATTAAAAAACACCTTTAGTTTCAGCTAAACCAAAGAGACCTTCTCTTTAAATAGATCATGAGATTTACTTCATTTCGTTTATTTATTTTATATCTATTATTTACGGATTATTTATTTGATTTACGGAGTTTTTAGGAGGATTCATTTTATTTGCATCCGGTAACAAGGCCCATATTTACATATATCTATCTACTTTACAAAATAACAGACATACCTAGGTAAGGTACCAATAATATCCATAGTTTGTTAGTTGTTTCTTTAGACCTATTAACGTTACTAAATATAATCATATATTATGTAGTTACAGTACAGGGATCTTATAATGAACAGTTGCATATTGAACACAACACTGACTTTAAAATTTTCCAGAACAAATAATGTTTTAATGGTTAAAAGTAATTAATGACACCATTAACCATAATTACCTGTTTTATGTAAATAATCACTCTTATACGTATTTAATTGTATTGCAACTGTTGTTTTTGTTTAATAATAATGACTAATGACTATTTCTCTTCAATAATTGCATCGACGACGTCAATGACGTCATATTATTGCACTGTACGTACACTAATCAATAGTACATTGTTTAACGAGGGGCGTAAGTGGCGCCTTCGGCGTCGGGCTCCTGATAGACTCTCGTTCGCAATATTCTTACGCCCGTGTTATACACAATGTTTTTCATCACATTTGCGAGGAAACAAATACAAACCTTAATAATGTCAACATGTCAGTTGTCCATTTTGTTGAAGTTGACGTGACGCGCGTATGCTGGCAAAGACCCTTCGGTATACAGCCACGATTTGAAAACACTTAAAAAAAAAATACATAGACACTAAGTAAGTAAATATTAAATCTGTAAATAATTCTGCTAAACATTAAATTGCAGTCAAATTTAATATAAAGATATGTTTTATACATAGGTATTAAAAGTTGGTTGTAGCAAACTTTTGAATATATGAAATACACCTTGGCTGATTGGAAACATCCTCAGTCCGAAGTGAAGTATGAGTGGGTTCTATATTTGAAAACTAAACTTAACAGCCCGTGGGAGGTAAAACGGCATTGACGAGCAAGTGTGATGAAAATAGTGTTTAACACTATGTTATTTATGTAATTCTTATTGCTTGAGCGAGAGAATCGAAAGAAGTTCATTCACCGTTTCAACTTGGGCACAAAAAAATATTTCGGCTGTCCAGTTCGTAGATCTCTGTGACTCGAGTACCATAAACCATAAGTGTGATAGATACGAACTTCAAGATTCGATTTTCGTGGTAATAGCGCTGTTCTCTTCTGCAGATCGTATTTCTCAACCGATTCTCGTGAAATTTTGTGAGCAGCGGCGCTACCACGAACTTCGAAAGTCGAAGTTCGGAATACATGCATCCCTGTTACTCGAGTAAAGGAGTGCGATAGAGATGGAAATACCCTTTTCGGTTTGTTTGGATTGTGTCTCACTACTCAAAGTTTATATTTGACTATTTTATTGTTAATTAATGGACATAAACAAGAGTAGTTTAGTTGTAGATACAGTTATAATAAGTTTTGTGTATTTTTGTTAATTTACCATGTACCTATGTTTGTTTATGTTCAATAATTATAAATTTTAATGTTACTGCCAATTGAGTTTTTCAAAAAAAAAAAATTGGAGTGGCTCTCTAGAGAGCCACTATAATAGTACATCTTGATATTGGTTTTTTATAAATCCCGTTATTTATAAATCTTAATAAACCTTTCTTATTAACTAACGTGTTTTGTCCCTTTCCCGTTAGTTAGAGAATCAAAGTTAAGAAAGTTAGATGAACGAATGTTAACGGAGTTTTAACTAAAATAGGCTTAGTAGACGTTTTAGCAATACATAACCGCATTCATCTATCTGGACTGTTAGTGCTAGTAGAATGTAAGGAAAATGATTAAACTTTTCCCCGCAAGTTATAAAATAAAATAAAAATTGCACCAGTCACAGAAATATCTAACAGCGACGAATCTCATCAAAATCGGTTCAGCTAACTAGGTCGATTACCGTTTTGCTCAACTCCGTTTCACAACGCCAGATAAACTAACTTTCGAGGCCCACATTATGTATATTAGAAGCTTTGTTAATTCTGCACAAGATGTGAGAATGGGACCAGCGTAGCGTCATATAATGTTTTTATAATACCACGTCGGTGGCAAACAGGTGTACGGCCCACCTGATAGTTATCGTAGCTTGTAGACGCGTGCAGCTCCATGCGTTTTGGTTCCCGCCGACTTTATTCTCGTAAATATTAGGTCGTTTTCACTCAAAAGACGGCACAACTTATACTTTTTTTCTGAGTTTTGAAAAGGGCACTGGGCAACCTTGTATGAGAAAAAATGTCGTTTTTATTTTTTGCAGCGGCCAAATATGTTTTCTTAATAATCGTTTAGAGGACCTCTTAATACGCATAGATACCTAAGTACTTATATAAAAAACGCGTTATCGGAGCCGAGATATTTAAGTTTAAAATTTTGTTTATATCTTTTCAATATGACCATGCAGTGGAAATACTGAAGATGTTTCGGGTCCGATGCATTTTAGAGTAAATATATTAGATTTTATAACAAAATATGTTTGTTTTGAATAGAATCATAATATTCATAATCTAACACGTATATAGCCACACGCTCACTTAAAAAAATTACAACACTTTTACCCAATGCCCTTTACGTTGTAATGAACCCAAAGCAACCATACTTATTCAGTTTAAGGCCCGATTCGGCCTAGATGGAATATGAATATGAATATCCTAATAAAGCTATTCTACTCGATAGAACTGACCATAATCAAACAACACTATAATAACTTCAAAGTAGAAGTAGCAATGTTCCGCTTTCTCACTCTAATCGCTACGCCGGTCAACGAATTACCATGTCTCGGGTCAAGGATTTGCATGCGGAATACTTTCATCGGTGACAGGTTTACTATAATGCTGGCCTCACACAGTCGGAATCAGTCCCTGAATTCAGTATCTGGACCACTCAAGAGCGGAAAAAGGTACATTTTTGGTAGAAATTGTGCACAACACTTTGTTCTTTGTTCGTGTTTGTCACACCGTTTTATATGCTATTCAGAGATACCGATTATGATTATGAGTGACTGAACACGTGGTACGTAGTTGACTTTCAAGACACGAATAATAAATTTAAACTGATTTACCTAATAGATACTTTAGGCCTGGAAATCTCGAAATAAACTTTTTATACTCGTCGACTTTAATGTTTGAGTTAAGACTTCGTACACCGAACTAAAATCACATACTTTTTACTATGGAGGTCACAACTCAACATTTTACAACTGTTTAGACAACTAAAATAAATTCGACCAATCACGTGGCGCCTTTACTGAACTATAATGAATTTCACCAATAAGACGCCGTCTTGAGTACAGCAGAAAAGTAAAAGACATCAACGACCAAAAAATAAAAAGCGTTCTAAACTTCATTTCAGCAGGGCTTAGCTTTTCAATATATACCAAGTTTGTTTAATTAGTTCAGTTGACTCTTAGAAAGAGTATTGTATACAATAGTTATATTATTAGCTTTTTAAGTCTCGTACCTTAATGCTTCGTGGCCTAAACGTGGTACTAGACTGAAAAAGCATACATATAACTATTGCACAAGATACTATTATAGGTCAAACGCCCCCTAGCAATAAAATGCGCCTACATTCAAGACGTTTTGAACACTAGTAATGATATACTTTATGATTTTGTTCACTTGGAATATACTCGCCGGTAATCCATCCGCGAAATTTGACAGGAGAGAGATACATTTTTTTTGGAATCAGAAGAACACAGACACGAAAGTAAGCGTTTCTTTCACTCACATTTTTTCGCAAACGCAATTCTTCGCGACGGCAATTTACCACATTCGCTATGCTTCAGTCCTTATTTTTACAAGCTTTATATTAACTTAACTTGTTCGTATGTAAGTAAGTGGTCCGTCAAATCTTGCAAGTTAAATTTGACCCAGTTCCCGGTGACCAATTGAGCTGAAATTTTGGGTTTTTTATATTTTATATTATATTTTATAGTTTGGATGACAATGCAATATTATGGTACCATCGAGCTGATCTGATGACGGAGACAGAAGGTGATCATAGGAACTCCGTAAAAACCACATAAACTCATCGAGTTTGGGCTCGTTAGAATCGTCTTAATGAGCAGTTGATGACGATATACAGAAAAGTACAGTCGGCAATAAAAGCTTGTACCAAAAATGAAATTTTTGACAGAAACTTATTAGATATACTAAAGCGATTATTCTCATTTGATTTTATTCACGCTTCTCTTCTTTGCAGTATTTGAGCACATCCGTGGTTCTAACAGTCCTCATTTTACTTCTGTACCTACTGAAAAACAATAACGGTGAATTGCTATAGTGAAGAATCTTGTTCATGCCAAATTGTGAATAGGAAAGAACGCTTGTGTAAACATTTGGTCTGTGAAACATAACGAATGTGGTGAGTTGCGTTTGTGAAAAATTGCGAATAGCAAGAAATCTGACCCCGGCAAAAACTGGCCCACATTTTAAATGTATGTATAAATACTGCATTAATATTCCCCAACATGGTTATAAATAATTGGCGGGGAAGCGAACAGAATGACGAGCACTCTACCAAATATCTAAGTAGGCTCTTAAATATAATTATGATGATATAACAAACTAGTTTTATCAAAGTCATAGCTCGTTAAAACAACGAACACGCATCGATAACGATTTCATTTTATAGTATACACTTAAAATAGCTTTAGGAATTCCTGGTTTAACATAATTCCCACGTGATAGTTATTTATATGCTTTGTGCAGAAATAGATTGGAATATTGGATGATATACTTTACGTTACACAAAAAAAGACCGGGTTGCACTCTGGGAGTACCGGCAGAAATTAAAACTCAATGACATTGTCCCAGTTTTTCGATCAGGTCACGTGTCCGTCTTACGAATTTTCAATCTGACGAATCTGTCGGTCACGTAACCTGTCGCGAGTTTTACATTTTTTCCCCATCACAAAAACTGCACAGCGCCGCCAAAGAAGTTTTCACTTCAAAAATAAAAAAAATGTGATGGGAACAGTCTTGTGCAAAACAATAAATTGCTGTCTCATACGAAACGTCTTTAATCAACTTACCAAACTGCATAAAATTGTTTTTTTGGCACGGATAAGTTTTCCTTATCCCATAGTCATAGAATCATGGATCGATTAACTTTAAAATTATTTTTACCATGAACTTTTTATTTCTTAGACCACATATTGATTTAAAAGATTTTATCCTTAACATGAATCTTATTGATTAATAGAATTAAATAGTGATTGTTTAATTATTACGCTTTTAGTTGGTTCGATTATAATTGATATGATACAGAGAAAGAATATAATGGAAAAATAAACCATCTTCGTCTGTAAATAACACGAAAACAAAATATTTAATTAAAAATAATTTGTTTCGTGATAAGGGTATTTAAATGGTTCGATTATATTATGATTGATTTGTATACCCATGGTTTCTAATAGTCTAATAGGATCACTGAGCTAAGCCGCGGACGGAGATGGCAAAACTATAAGGGTTTCTTGTCGACTACGGAACCTTAATAAAAATCAGAGCGTCAACTGAAATTGATTCCCTGTAGATGTTGTTAGATATCACTACAATCGGCCATTAACGATTATTTTGCTTGACCTTTGCAATAAGGATGTTCCGAGGTAAGTAACACGAGTGTAACACAATGGACAATGGTCGGAGGAAGATCACATTTCCTTTTGTTTTAAGTGTCTGTATCGAAACGTGATGCCTTGATAGTTTCCACATTTACAGATTGTGATAGTACTTATATACCTACTCAATAAATATGCACGTGTGGTAGGTATCTATATAATTAAAAAAATATATGAAAACTATAGCTGCATATAATTATAGTTACGGCCTGCTTCCTTTTTTAATCCCCGGTGTATATATATATACTCACTTCTGCATTCTTACTTATACATATAAGCCTTGCCATATCTCTCTTTTATTCATTTATTTTCTGTTTTATTTTTTTCATTTGGTTGACTGTGTTATTGTTCATTATTTATACTAAACGGGACTTAATCGCGTATGAGGTAAATAGAATAAGTTAATTATACGCGATTAAGTCCCGTTTAGTATAAATAATGTGTGAGAATCGTGAAAGTTTAAATCAATATATTGTGTTATTGTGGTTGTTATTATTGTAAGTTTTTATATTTTTATTTTTATTGCAATGTGTGCGCTGCCTCGTGGTTTCACCAATGGTTCCAACGGAAGACCAGCGCTGCTAATCGCCAGCACCATGCTGAGTTGGGACCATTTCGTGACGTGTTTATTTGTATTTTTAGGGTTCCGTAGACAACAAGGAACCCTTATAGTTTCGCGATGTCCGTCTGTCTGTCTGTCTGTCCGTCTTCGGCTTAGCTCAGTAACCATTACTACTAGAAAACAGTAATTCGGCATGGGTATATAAATCAATCACGCCGAAAAAAACAATACAATAAAAATTGTTTTTTAGGGTACCTCCCAGACCTAAAGCAGGGATGTAATATTTTTTTCTCGTTAAACCCATGGTGTGGGGTATCGTTGGATAGCTCGTTCAAAACTATTATGGGTTTCCTAAAACTATTTTTCAAATCAGTAATTCGTTTGCGAGATATTGGGCTTTAAAGCCCTATTTTTTGTTCGAGTCATGTGTCGCCCCCCTGCCGGCTAAATGGCTACTACTGGGGATATGAAAAAAATCGTGGTAGTAGTACATATAATGAATTTAAAAGGAAAACTATCACGGACAAGAAGGCATAAGAAGTTACCGAGTAATAGTCGACGAACTTAATGTGTACTTGGAAAGGCCAATTGTACAAATTCGGCCGACGCACTCACACCGCACGGTCCGCACGTCGATGTAACTAAGACAGGCAACTACGGAACCCTACACTGCCCGTGGCCCGACACGCACTTGGCCGGTTTTTACTAAATGTTTGTCGTTTTGTGTGTGTCGCGAATAAATGTTTTTCTTTCTTTCTAATAAAAGTAATACGCACACATAAAGTTGCTTGCTCAGACTATTTTTACTTGTCAATGGGGTAGTTACCTCATTAACGTAATTAGTAATTATTACACTCAGTGAGGATCTGTTATTAGGTCACAGCACTGTCACTACTATAATCTTCCTATATCAATAAATAACATGGTTATACGGATACCAAGCCATTAAATTATGACAATGAAGTGTGAATAAAAAAAAACAAAATCATAATAAAATATTACAAAATTAAACCATCTACGTGTCGTTAGGAGGAGAGTGAAGGAACGACGGCTTGATCTTTCCATACAAACGTTTTTCGAACTTCATTATTCAATTACAAACTAAATTCCCGCAAAATTAACACAATTCTAAAATAGTCATGAAAAATTAGCAGTTTACATTTTTTATCACAACGAATTACCTAAGTAGGTAATTATGGAAAAATAAAGTACCTACTCTCCTAATATGTGTCCCTCTCTATAATACTATTATAGATTAGCACGCATAACTCAAGACGGGTGTACTTTAGAGCCTTATCACACTTGCGATTTGCGAGCGTGTTTTCTATACAATTATCAGTCGCGGCGAACACGCTGCGTGATCGCCTTCATACAAAATACGCTTGGAAATCGCAAGTGTGATAAAGAGCTGAGCTGCCATAGTAACTATTGTTTGTATGGAAGTACTCTACACATCTAACAAGGTGGCGTTAGTGTGCCGTAAAAAAAAGGGCACCAATTTTGAGCAGAGCCTTATTCGAAAACGTGTTCCAAACAACACCGGGGTGTGTTGCGTACACTCGTTGCTAGTATCACGGACATGACCTAAGCTTCTGTATGACTCTATAAAGCAGTTGAAACTCTTGCGCAGATCCAGTAGCACATGCTCAAGGGTAATGGCTGAACGTGACGAGAATCCAAGGTTAATTTCACCGCTGAATCGGCCTGGGAATGCAGGGCGTGGTTGTTTTACGAGCGGTTAGCGGAGCGGGTTGCAAGCTTTGATTAAAAATTTATTTATTAAGTGTCATGTTTAGGCTTGTATGGTTT
Source organism: Epinotia ramella (assembly GCA_947578815.1). Taxonomy (NCBI): domain Eukaryota; kingdom Metazoa; phylum Arthropoda; class Insecta; order Lepidoptera; family Tortricidae; genus Epinotia; species Epinotia ramella. The sequence continues at coordinate 5,752,607 of OX388221.1, forward strand.
TTTGCATTCGCTGCCCAAAGCCGTACTAATAAAGCGTCCTCCACTTAAATGGAACCTTTTCGAATTGAAACAGTGTTGCATTTGTTTTGTTTAGTTCGTTTTTTTAAACAAAACTCTCTACTCTATTTCCTTTTAACGTCGTTTATATGGTGCTAAAGGCTATATACCTATTTGTATTTGCCGTTTAAATTACCGGCCTAGTGAGATGTTCATATCACGCATGTACAAGAATGTATTAGCTCATATATTCCTATCTGCTAAAATGATTAACGGCTATGATTTTGGGATAATGATCACCAGTAATGGGATTTGTTTCGCATGTTGGATGCGCTGGTGCCGTGTTGAGAGAGAGGGAGCTAGCTGACAACACAACAAAACCTCAAATCAATAAATGGTCGGCGATGCGCTTGGTGGCTCTTCTGGGCTGTTATTCGCTACGCGCTAATGCGGCTCACCCCGCCGTTACAGAATAGGGGCTAGAGTCGCAAGCGTCCATAGGCTACGGCGTCAGCTTACCATCAGGCAGGCCGTATGCTTGTATGCCACCGCCATAGTTAATAAATGCTTCAAACCCAACCTACCTACAAGTGGTCGTACCTACAAAGCGTACGCGCCTTCTTTTTTCATAGTACGCACACTTAAATTCTCTCAAAATAAATACACTCTGTTTGCGGCCTGCCGGTGAAAACGCTGTCTGCTTTACCACAGCCTTACAAACGGTCCTAATGCGTTGAGAAATGCTATTGTTGGGACATGTCTGACATTTTATTGATTGACCGTATGAAGACTGAATAATTTAGATCACTTTAGACAACGTGTGGTAATCTAGTAAATCTAGTGCCTTGGGGATATTTCGATTTATGCTTTTTGAAACAAATTAAGCCTCTCTCAGACTGGGGTAGGTACATAACTGTCAAGTTTACTATCGGCCGCCACCGCCAGTGTGTTTCAGGCTTTAAACCCAGTAACAGACATGAGCATAAGGGCTTTTATATTTCAAAGTATATGGCCTAATGCAAATTTATTGTTCGCGTCAACAAGAAGTTCTGAATATCTGGAGTTTCGGTATGTATTTAAATCTGTAATGTGTAATAAGTGTAATAACTCACATTTTTTTTTTATAAAAACTCCATCATACTCCTAGCATTATTCCAGGTTGCGTCCCTAGAGAAACCCGCACCCCGCTTTGCATCTAAGCCCAAGATTTTGCATAGGCACTAGTTTTTAGGAAACCGACTGGAATCTGACCGTCCAACCCAGAGGGAAAACTAGACCTTATTGGGAGTAGACCGGTATCCTCACCATGTTTTCCTTCACCGAAAAGCTAACGGTAAATATTCCGTGCATAAGTTCCGAAAAAGTCATTTTTACGAGCCGGGATTCGAACCCACGACTGCCGCTTGACAGCCGTATGCCCGAACCACTAGGCTACCGTAGTTTTTTTTTTTAACTCTTTAATATATTCATTTATTAACCCACATATGCAGTTAGTTACTAACTCAGATTACCTACCTTAACTACCTTACCTTACCTACCTCAGATTAAATTTATATTGGGCCAACTTTTAGTCTTTGTCTCATGAATACAATAAAGTCGTAGACGTCGATGTCCCCAGGTTTTGTATGAAGAACATGCATTTCCACTGCGTAACAAGCGTTATGGGCTTCAATTATCACCAAGGTGGGTACGAAAGGCCCGAATACGGCGTCTCGCTAGACTTTTTAGGAGATGGCGACACGAGCTTGACTTCTTTGACCAAGACTAGTGGGAGGCTGGCCAGGAGAGGGATTAGGTATGAAAGAAAAAGAGAGAGGCCTTTGCCCATCAATGGGACATTTAAGGGTCTTAATAAATAATCGATAAGTTTTAATATGGCTTTTGAAAAGTATTTTAAAAGTTTATTCACCCTGACAGCGTCACCCAAGCAAGTTGTCTACAATCGCCACAACTCTGCCTTGTTGAATAGGGACCCCCAGTATGTCTATGGTGACCAGTCTGTCGGTACGTGTCCACAACAATGTCTTATTTGAATGCACCGAATGTCCAGTAATTCTATAAGTAGCGACAGTCGAACGCTGTTGTATAACATGACTATTACAGTTTGATCGCTCTCACTCCGAATTTAATAATGCATAATAGTCATTTGCATTTGATCGTTATTATAGTCAGGATTGGGGTATTATTTTTTAACCCCCCACACAAATGAAGGGTTATAAGTTTCACATGTACTTGTGATATGTGATATGTGTATATGACGTTGTAGCTCGTAACAAAAACGATTTGAGTGCAGTGTCTTTTTTGCCCGCCTACGGCAGAACCGAAGGGAAGAGATATGGAACATGTCTCTTCCTGCTAAAACTACTAAAAATAGCAGTCTACGTTTATGCTTACGGGTGTTCCACCGTAACGATCCACCGTTACGGTGGAACACCCGTAAGCACAAACGTACCGTTTTCAATAAATGAGGTGTCAATCGATTCCATTTTATTTTCAGATATTTTCCGTAGTCGGTTTACAGTTTTTTGAACTTGTTATGCTTGTAATGGAAAGTCTTGTCGATCGAGAATCAACTGTTTGATGTGTCCGACAAATCTTATAAATTTTCCATTTACGTGGTTATTTATTTTTCAACCTTCTATCGTTCATGTTTAACCTAAAAACAATCTCTTCTGACAAAAAACATTAACAACCAAATTGGTGGTTATTAAGGTCTAATCGTGGAATTTTACAAATCGTATAACTTTTATGACTCACGCCATTTCTGGGTATCTGTTTCCGTCTTATACCAGTGATTTTGAGATCAGCACTGACGCACTTTACCAACAAATATGGTGCGTGGTCAACCACAAATCGCCCAAGCAATTATAAAATAATAAATATGATTAGTTAACGACTTTGCGCCAACATTGTAAGTATTTGCTGGGTTTATTTGTTTTCTAGAAAAACCCCGTATAATTATCGTATAACTTGCAAATGAGCAGCTATCCATTAATATGAGTCATATAGTATGAGTGTATAATTATAATATATTTACAGCCGACATTTGTAGGTTAGACTGCAAAACATTTACTTTACATGCTGCTGCTGAAATATTATGTAAAAAAGTTATAGGAAAGCAGATTTTTGAGGATTTCTTTCAGTAACAAAAATCGTTCAGTATTGCTTACATATTTCGAGACGTGTGATTTGTTAAAAAAACTTACTCAAATCTGTTCATCCGGTACCTATAGGAATATGGTACAATTCTTCTACCTCTGAAGAACAAAATGAAGGAAATGAGAGAGAAGAAAGCTTATATTACAAGACAAACAATTTCGCGAAGACTATGTAGGTTAGGTTCGTTAGGTAGCTTACGATGCCCGAATGGCAAACCGCCCAGTTTTTTTTTTCTCTCGTACTAAGAAAATGGCGAAAGGGGTATGCCGGTAGAACTCCAGTTATGTACGGGGAACCAGGACACCTAACGGATTCCTGTCACTCAAAATGTTAAGACAAATGAATTACGACTATGGCGCACCACAAACAAAGTAGTCATGTAACAATGAATTAAATTCGGTGGACAATTACCTGGGACATTTATGGGACGTAGATTGTTGTTGTAAAAGGCGGTATGTGACTGTAAAGTTCGTATGGAGATACGACGTTTCTAAACACAGTACTATCGACAACAGAGCTAACTGACCATCGGTGCACCTTAAGTGCATTGTGATAAGGTTCTATATAAACACAGGATGGTCAGTTAACAGTGTTGTCGTTTGTACAGGTGTATGGCTCGGTGGGTTTCTATGCTAATTACTAGATTGACATTCTTCGGAGTTAGGCGCTTTCATTTCGTTCATTTTAATTATTTCAATTATGTTTTACCATAGCCTGACCTACCATAGGTGGACTGATGACCTGGTAAAGGTTGCGGGAGTCCGCTGGATGCGGGTGGCGCAGGACCGGTCGCTTTGGCACTCTTTGGGGGAGGCCTATGTCCAGCAGTGGACATCTTTCGGCTGATATGATGATGATGATGATGATGATGGATGACGATAGCCTGGCTAACCTACAGTCGACTAAAGATAAGTACTCATCCATTTTTGGGTACCTATCCAACGGGTCGCGCCATTCATGGACCGATTTTGGCGCAGAATGGAGTAGCCATTCGGTCTAATATAGCGGTCGTGAATGTCAAGCTTTGCGTTGATTAGGTACACTTAAGACCATAACATGTCTGTCTACAATAAGGACATGACATAATAAACAAAACACAGCCGTTTATTGAATTAACATGATCCGTATTTACTCTTACACTTCTTAAGTGGAAGTAAATAATGTATTTCTAGGAGTTCGTAATGTAACGTTGATGCGCTAAATGCGTTTTCCATCCCCTTTGCTAATGTTGATGATGTACGCGGGCTGGGTTTCCGCAACTCGACGTCATATCTACGCCTATTTTGCGTGTGGGTATTGGCACTTCTATTATTCGTGCCAGCCCAGTTCCACCAGGAAGCCTGGCAGACCCTTTGTGTTGCCGACGGCCTCCGGTAGTGACCCCGGTGTTCCGAGGTGCTTTGCCCGGTATACTGCCACCCAAGGGCACGTCAGGATGACAGTTCAATGTAACGTAAGCTCACAATCGTTTCAAGCCGGATGTAAAATGAAAATATAAACTAAACAAGTGTTGCTTTTCTCGTTTTCTCTAGCAAGTTATAAATTTTTGCGCCTTCCCGAATGACTTCTAGGCCTTAGCAAGCCTGCACCACGGGATAATTAAGGCGGTGCATTGGAAATTATCGCGTGCTTTGAAACGCCGTTCTGACTTGATTAAGAAACAATAAGGTCTGATTTTCAGATATATGATTCTTGACTATATGATTGTTCATCTGATTTTATGGATACATGATTGCTTAAAATTTCCTCGATAGAAAAAAAATCCAAAGTTGGGTCTGTATTTTCCTTTTTTTACTCAGCCTACTCAAACGATACATTATTTTACGACACAATCAAGTAAATACTATAATATTTTATCTCATCTAAAGTCTCACTTTATGAAATTTTAATAAACCTTCACTAAGTTAGGTATTTATCGAAATTTGTCCAAAACAGCGATTCCCGAAGAGTGTTACATCTCTTTTTCTCGTGGGTGGAAGGCATCAGCGTCTCTCTGTCTAGGGGGCGTGTACAACTCAAATCAAGGCATCCCCTTAAGCGGTTATTTCTGCGAGCCTGATGGGATACAGAGTACAAATTAAACCGTGATCGCCTCTAGCCCAAGACAGGACCTGAACCTCTCTATCGTCGAATCAGACCTGCGCGATCTTCAAGCCATGAACTGGCGGGAAATGTCGCAAATTCGGGACAATGGCCGACAAATCGTGGCGGCAGAGGCCAAGAATCGCGTTGCGTCGTTAAGCCATTGCAGTTAGTTTGTTTTACTGTGGTAAAAAAGCATACGGCCAGCCTGATAGTAAGCAGACATCATAGCCTGTGGACGCTTGAGCCCCAGTCCAAGTTGGCTCAGTTCGCGTTGCACAGGGCGGTTCCACAACGCTTCGGGAGCTCAAATACCACGAGCCATCCGGTTGCCTCTCGGACACTGAAGCTACGTCATTGCTTTAACTTTATGGTACGATGCATAGTTTCGACAAATGCGACAAATCGACTACCGCTTTAGCCTAGTTGGTAGTGACCCTGCCTACGAAGCAAGAGGTTCTGGGTTCGAATCCCGGTAAGGGCATTTATTTTTGTGATGAGCACGAATATTTGTTCCTGAGTCATGGATGTTTTCTATGTATTTAAGTATTTATCACTAGATACATAGTATAAAACTAAGTCGCTTCCCGCTGTCTGTCCCTATGTGGTCCCTATGTATGCTTAGATCTTTAAAACTACCCAACGGATTTGGATGCGGTTTTTTTTAATAGATAGAGTGATTCAAGAGGAAGGTTTATATGTATAATATAGTACCCGTGCGAAGCCGGGGTGGGTCGCTAGTTTATCGATATAAGTATGTTTATCGTCGTATAGTACAAGCTTTTCTTAGTTTGTGACTAGGTCGATTTGTGTAAGAATGTCCCCTAATATTTATTGATTTATTATTTATAATAAAAAAAAGTGGAACTGTCCGGCCCGAGTGAACCGCCCAAATTAATTAGGTTGTTTATGGTAACCATCAGCTATTTTAAGATAAGTTCTTATTTTAGCTGCATTGTAGCCTTTCCACCCCTCAGTGTGGCAACACCTATAATGCTATAATAGCTTGTGTTGAGTATTATAGGTCCGATGGCATGTGAATTGAATGTGAAATATATCATACTCTATGAAATGAAACCAGTGCTTTTATAGTTAAAAGTAGAGCAAGTAGTGGCGGTATTATGGCTGCGGTCAAGACTTGCTTTGGGTTGTTGAGCCATTGAATTTAGTTAGTTGCCTAAGGTGTTCTGACTTGTTCAGATATCTTTGCTTGTTACAATGTATAATGGCGACGGAGTGTTATTATTTCCTCACCATGATCTAAGCAACGTGCAATTAACTGACCCGCGCAATTTTAAACAATGTAGGCATCAGCTTATGTAACAATTATCTGAGTAGGATAGGAACATAAGTTACAGTATGGACAGAACAGTACCTTAACTATTGAAAATGAAACTGAAATGAAAATGAAAATTTGTTTATTTGGTTTAAACATTATGTAGTGTTACAAAGGCAAAGGTTGGAGCCTCCTTTTAAGCATAACATCATGCTTGTGTCAGGAGACACCGCTCTTCCAGTAAAAGAAGTGGTAATAGTAAACCAAAGAATAATAATTTGAGAAATTAACTTACTTACTAACCTTTAGGTACACTATTTACTATTTTGAATGTAATTCACTTAGGCCCGTTGTTCACATAGTTATTCACAATAGTTGGCAATATGGTTTTTGAAGTGAAAACTTCTTTAGCGGCGCTGAGCACTTTTTGGGATGGGGAAAAAATGTTAAATACGCGACAGAGTTTTGTGACGTCAGATGTGAAGGTCACTTTTTGCTGCTAGCCGATTCGACTTCATTCAAACCTGAACGCTATTCTTAAGAGTATAAAGCCGTTAAACACTTTTTGCAATAGCATATTCTGCAAATACATTTGTAATAATACCAACGCATCCTTCACCGTTTTGCTATTGATAAAATCGAATAGTTCGAATTTGGGTGTTATTCCTAAAGAGATAAAGCTTAGAAAAATATTAACCAACGGCAAAAACAAATTGATATCTTGGTCGCCACCGCCGTCTGCTGTTGTGCTGTTCTTGCAAATTCGAATAGTTCGAATTTGGGCGATATTCCTAAAGAGATAAAGCTTAGAAAAATATTTACCAACGGCAAAAACAAATTGATATCTTGGTCGACACCGCCCTCTGATGTTGTGCTGTTCTTGCAAATTCGAATAGTTCGAATTTAGACGTTATTCCTAAAGAGATAAAGCTTTGAAAAATATTTCGCAATGGCAAAAACAAATTGGTATTGTGTTTGCCGCCGCCAGTCGGCGCGCCGACGGGCCCGTCCACCTAAGTAATTGATAATTGTTTATAAATTTGCGTCAAATTCATTTTTAGGGTGACACCGTAAGATGTCACGTGACCTGATCGAAAAACTGTTACAATGTTATTGAGTTTTCACTTCTGCCGGCACTCCCGGAGTGCAACCCGGTCTTTTCTTTTTAATACCTTTTATCTTAGTATTGACCGAGGCTTCATCACCAGTTTGAAAGTCCACGTGGTTTCACGCCTCTCTTTAAATCGGGCAAAATAGTACCTATTGCAGGCGTTAAGGTGGTTGTCATTGTTTGACTTATCGTTGTGGCTAAGAAATCCGTCACTCTCGCACTTGCAGACTCGTTACTGAGTCTTGCGAGTCCACAAAAAGACTAGATCCAAAGCCTAGGTGCACGAGTATTTACGAGTGTGGCGCTCAATGGATAAATGTGATTCCCGCAAATGCGCGTGGCGCGTTTTGCTAGTAGGTACTAGTTTTAAGAGTATCGAGTTCGTACGACGTTAACATTTGATTTGATGTTGGCGACTAGCGACTGCTGCAAAGAAGGCTCTAAAAATTGGCATATAGATAAATTGATGTGTAGGTATAAATCTTCCCAAAGAATCCGGATACGAGTAGGAGTAGCGCAGAACAGTTGAACGTTAGAGTCATGAGTCGCCGACGTCACCGTACTGACCGTACTTCTAAATACTCGATACGCTAAAGCCGCGTACGGATAGCCCGTAGCCTGCTACGCGTAGTCGGTTACGAGTGTGTTTACGCGTACATTGGATACCTGGACGGGCCGCCACGATCCACTGCCGGCGGCTCGTGCGCGAGCCAGTTCGCGCGGCACGCGTTCCCCTAGAGTGTACGCGTAGCTGCAAGTACGGACATGGTGTTCCAGGACACGCGTAACCGACTACGCGTGCCAATGTACGCGCAATCCGTACGCAGCTTAAAACACGTGCGGGCGGGAACGCGTACTTACACGTCCATGCCAAAACCTATTCCAGTAAATACGTCTCACCTCTTCAGAACGTTGTGATGTCTTCGTTCGTCGTTCTGAGTCTTATGTGCGGAATGTTTATCCCTAACGATGATCGACATAAAAATAACTCATTAGTTTGATATCCTTCTGTCTCAAAAGTATATCTTATAATGTATGTACAATGTATCTAGGTAGGCACAGGCCACTCCGTTTGTTGCAGTAAATGCCACTAATGTTGAAGGTTCTATCACGTTAATGTACTTTTTATTACTTAACTGTGTTAAAATGGCACGGTGCTTAAACACCTATGCAACTGCGAAGCAATAAACCTATTGCAAAAATCTCTTAATAGACCAGTCATTTAAACCATTTATAATTTAATAGGGTTTAATAAAACGTTAATAAATTATCTCATACTAGCTTCCGTTCGCAACTTCGTCTGCGTGGGAGCGTGGGTTCGGGATAAAAACTATTATATATGTTAATCCAGGCTTTAAACTATATTCTTGCAAAACTCATCCGAATCAGTTGAGCCGTTTAAGCGTGATTGAGTAACAAACATATAAACATCCAAACATCCAAATTTTCGCATTTATAATATTAGTAGGATTTCCTGTACAACCGTTGAAAGTCTAGCCGAACGACTAGCTATATTTCTGCTGCTGACTGGCATTTCACCTTACAATTGTCACCTGACAATGACAATTCATAGTAGACAGATGGCCGTTGGGGAGGAAAGGTTCGAGAGGCGACCACGTACCGGAAGGCGCGATGTGGGTTGGCCCCACAAGGCGGAGTGATGCCCTGGTAAAGGTCGCGGGAGTCCGCAGGATGCGGGTGGCGCAGAACCGGTCACTTTGGCACTCTTTGGGGGAGGCCTATGTCCAGCAGTGGACGTATTTCGGCTGATATGATGACGATGATGATGAATGACAATTCGACGTACGACGGAAATTGATAGGTCGATAAGTAAAGATCACCTCTTATATTTAGTTTTGTCAAGTGAAAATTCATTTCATCCTGGTACTATGAGCTTCAATGATGACATATGATGATATAAATTGTACTGGGACGACAGCTGTCAAATATTGGATGTAAGGGCATTCTCTCTTTAGGCGATAAGAACATTTGATATACCTATGCCACCCAATGCACGTAAGCTTAGCTTTTGACCCTTAGAATATATAGGACTTTTTATTCTGTAAATTCACTCGCAAATTTCCAAACCAACTTATAAAAGTCATGATCAAAACATAGTCAGCTAATAAATGAATCAGATAAAATTTACATAAATAATTATGTTTTCTACTGCAGTTACATAAATAGGCATATAGTCAGCTGCAAATACCTAAGACATGACTCCGCCAATTAGATCGTTCACTTGAAAAGTCCGTGTCAATATATTTATTGCATGCGTTATTTTATTTGTTTATTTAAACTGTATGACACAAAACCAAATTCTCTACCAGTCAACAGTAGCGCCCGAACAGAGACACTTCAAATTGGTGCAGAGTAAACTAAATGCTCAAAGTTAAGAGAGGTGTACAGAATTATATTAAAATATAACCCATTCTTACATATACATAATGACATAATATTACTTAAGTATATACAAAAATATTATAAACTAATACATATTGAACGATGGATGCTATACCTACAAATTCTTCGTTCAGCAGATGTCTATGAAGCATTTGCTTGAAAACTAATTTGCTTGGGGCTTTGGTCTAATAGCATAGTATAATGTTTATAGCTGAGGGATTGTCGTGTGTAGAGGAAGGTGCATTGAAATGCCATCTCGTTCATATTTGGAGCAGCCCAACAGGGATGTTCCTCCACCTTACTGCCCCCCTGTTCTGTAACTTGTTTTAAGCTCACCTCAACGCTCACCCACAAATATATCTTGACACCGCGATGTGTAGTAACTAAGCGTAGGCAGAGGTCTAGTTTCGTGACGAGTGACCGGCGGGGTGAGGTGAGCCGCAATAGTGCGTAGCGAATAACAGCCCAGAAGACCGGTGCCACGGACCGGTGCCAAAATAACAGCGTTAAGTAATTTCTGGCACAGCCATGAGAGAAATGGTGGACTGTATACTAGGGTCTCTAATACTCCGATGCACCCACAAACAAGGAGACGACTTACCAGTTACTTCCGTCGCCGCAACGAGGGAGGAGCTTCTTTTGCTCCCATAGAATAGAATAAAATAAACACTGCACTTAGTAGACGGTTTTGTTCGTTTTGTTTTAAAAAAGCTTGCGTAACAATTTATTTTCATTGACATTGGCGGCACTGACACTGACGTATTATTGCCGATCAATAGGTACCTTCTTTCGTGACCATTGAGGTCCATCGGTTCGGCTGTATACTGAAAGAAAACAAAGAAAGAAAAATACATTTATTAACAAACACACAGGATACACATATTAAACAAGAAAAACACATAAAACATGAAACAAGTGTGTCTCCACGCAGTGAACCGGACACTGGCTCAGCATTATGCTGAGTTGTCAGACACCTACAGCGCTGATACTGAAAAACTTTCTGCGTTGTATATACTCGTAGAAATGCTAATGACCTCCGCTCCGATCCAAACTCGAGGAATGTCGATTCGATATCGGTGGTCGTCTTGTATAAGAGATTGCGCACTAGACACGAAGAAATCGGACAACGAAATTCAGATCTGGTCCGCAACATCGCGTTGTTTCTCGGTTTCGGTTCGGACGTAGTGCACAAATCCACTTCAACCTTCCCCGTTACATCACTGCCAGTTTATTTATTTATTTAATATATTGCAGTCATGTACATTTCGTAATTATGTCTAAGAACTTAATACTAATAAGTAGATGAACCCTGATAGGTCAAGGCAATTTTAAATTTACTCATACACTATAATTCGAAGTACCTAATAATAATAATATGAAGCATGCATGTTAAGGTCCATTTTATCTTAATTGTTTACTTTTATTTTATTTCTTAGTACTATAATATGTGCATAGACCTAGTGTTAGTTTAAGTCAATGGCAATTTCGATATTTGATCCAGTCAAGATTATTATATGTCCAGTATTGAACTATGACAATAATTATTCTAGTTACAACTAAGTACAGGTACAGTCAGTTTTCAATAAAAGGAAAAATATGTGTATACAAAATAAAATCACAAAGATTCGTCGTTAAGGAATTGATTAACAGTGTAATAACATTTGTCTGTTAATAGTGTTTTGAGATGGGTTTTAAATGCGGTTAAACTTGGCTGAGATTTAATGCTTTCCGGATTTTTATTAAATATGTCTACAAATCTGGAATGCGGGCTAATTCTATGCATCCGTAGGTTTGATTTTTGTAGCGCGAGTCTATTTTCATCGCGTGTTTTCATGGTGCGGTTTGGAGCATCTTTGATTTGTCTAAAGACTTGTGTATGCCCTTTGACAAACATAGCTACCTCTAATATGTATATAGACGGTAATGTGATTAGTCGTTTTTGAATAAAATGTGGCCTACAGCTATCCCGAGGGCGAATGTTTACGAGGATACGCAGACACTTCTTCTGCATTATAAACAGATTGTGGGTATCGGTACTGTGGCCCCACTAAACGACCAGGCGTGGGGAGCGAATGCATCCTTATGTTGTCAACTTACCATTAATTCGAGCTATAGAGATGAAACCACGGGCTACGATGTCCGCTCACCATCGTATCTCACGCTGGTTTTCCATAATCGTGATAGATAGCTCTACCATTTTGTAATCTTATCCGTTCACGCACGGCACGAGAACGCGGCGGTCGTTTAGTTTGAACATGCATACCGGGTTTTGGGCATGTGTTTGGGTAGAAATTAGTAAGGAGCAATCGTTTTTTCGTTCGCTGGGGAGGAGGAATTAGGTCGACATAAGTCATAATCCATCGCGACATAAGCATACATGTAACAGTGACATGCAACGTGTGATGTCATCTGTATCAGCAGGTGCGCGTGAGTTCCTCTTCCCGCGCCATTTGATGTCGCTGTTACGTGAAATAGATATAAAACACTATGATGAAGGCAATTTACTGATCTGGTTCTACATATATGTATGTGTAACATAACAACGAGTGATGTATATTATGTCCCATTATGTGGGTTACATACGCGGATTATTCTAGGTGAAACACAAAAGCATTTCTTCCTATTCGTAATTATGTTCAAACGCAAATTTTCATAGCTGACCATATGAAAAATTAGAACTGGGAAGACCCGGTTCTCATTTTTTACATAGAAAACGATTCATCCTAATCGCAATTATGCTCAATTTTGACTCATCATCTAGTAGTTTAATTCATTTTTTTTTGTGATGGTATTCAAATCTCGTTTGTATGGAATACGAATATGGTGAAATGCTATCGTGGATTGTACAGTCATCTGCTGAGGAACGTGACCTCCTCCCAGCATACAAATTTATATGTCACGTTCATCTGCAGTTGACTGTACTATAATGCCTTTATATGTATACGATTTCAAAACGACATTGATTATGAAAATGTATTTTTCAACTACAGAAAATGTCACTCGTCATTTTTCAAGATGTTGTTAAATTTTAATGTAGGTAAAATAGAGCAATATCCATTGAAATCGTACCTATTGTTTACCGGTTGTCACACGAATATAATGAATAAATTACATTGGGATAGGTTTACTTTCATTCTTTCACCTACATTCCGGACCGTAGGCTAGGATTTTGACCCTAAAGCCCCGTTGCCACGACCTCAATTGGGACCGGTCGGCTGACCTGCGCCTGCGTTACGTGGCATTACGTCTCGCCATTGCCTCAGTTATCGAGATAAAAGTAGTGCGTGCTATAGAGAAATGTTTTTTTTTAATTCCGCAAACGGACTAAGGATAATTTGGATTCGGGTTAATTAAACGATTTATAATTAAATATTGTTGCGATTTGTTTAATTGTTTTTTTAATTGTAAGGTACATTGATTTAGTAAATGGTTGTCTTGTATCGTAAATTAGTTCTTGCTCAGTTAGCAAAGTAACCAGTGTAGTTTTTTTATGTTAAACAGTTAATAAAGCAGCGATTGACCCTAGTCTCACCTAACGGAAAGCGACAACAAGGCTAAAGATGTGGCTCACTGGTTCAGCATTAGCTTATTTGGGTTAAAAACATATATTATGATTTAGTGTTCAGCCTTTGCTGTTGGTTGGCTGTTGTTGGCTTTGTTGTTGAGCTTTAAGGCGGTAAAAGGCTTAATTATTACGCTGCACCCTACAGGAATGTAAAGCGCATTCGCGACATGAGTTTTATGATCGGAACATGATGAATCCTATACATTACTTACTATACAGATTACCCAAAGAAAATGTGTCAAAATGTAACTGCTGGTAAGGAAAACTATCCGTGGATTGATTATTGGGAATGGCCGTTAAACTAGCAATATTTGTATAATAGGTTCATCGCCAATAACTGGCCAACTCATACTAAAAATTAACTATACTCTATAGTAGAATACATTTTTAGTATAAGGTGTTAATTACTGGCCACCCTTCAATAACTGGCAATGTTATACTAAATTGAATTCTGTTTGTAGGGGAACAGAGTTATTTTTTTGTATGAGGGGGCCAGTTATTGGCGATTTATTTACCCTAGGTACCTATCTATATACACTGTGCTCGCGAGGAATCCAAAAGATTTTAGCCACGCATACCTGAGGTCATTAGGAGTAAAAAATGTTTTATGAACCCAAGTCAAATACTTGCTGTAAGAGCATTTTTTTTTAGGTTTGTTGGTTTTTATTACTAAAATGTGAATTCACGATCTTGCAAGCCACTCTAACGATTTCGATGAGATGGTAATATGCGGCTTTACGGGGGCGAATAATCGATCTAGCTATTTATCGTTTTTTTTTTCCATTTTCACCCAGGTACCATGAACAACACGATGCCCTGTTATTTTCCTGTTTTGACCTAGTTTTATGCCTTTAAGAACCCTAGATTGTAATTAAACCATAAGATAGTTGGCTAAAACATACACATAGCTTTCTGGGTCGTCAGGTCGCTCGACCCTCCGTACAAACGTATAGAAATATATTTATTAAAAACTAGCTTCCGCCCGCGACTTCGTCTGCGTGGACCCGGGATAAAAACTACCCTATATTTGAATCCAGGCTATAAACTACCTTTGTACAAAATTTCATCAAAATCGGTTGGGCCGTTTAACCGTGATTAGTAACAAACATCCAAACATCTGAACATGCAAACATCCAAACATCTAAACTTTCGCATTTTTTTTTTTTTTTTTTTTTTTTAATTTATAATATTAGTAGGATAATATATATTTATATTATAATTTATAGCAACAGAAACTATTTTCCGACTAAGATATGACGAATCCCAGTGTGTATTGAAAGTTTTAAAATTATGAACTACGTTTGTATAGAGAGTCGACTTGAGTAGACCGTGCTGAGGACTTAGTGCTAGCGTAAGAAAGGGATAGAATAACATCTTACATTGATGGCTAATCCGTGGCTATCATGACATCAAAGAAAATGATTCCTAAGCGTTAGCGATAGTACCTATCTGGCCTCATTTGTAGTCGGCGACTAGTCGGCAAAATGTACCGATTAATCGGCACTTTACATCACAGGAATACATAATCTAAATAATAATCTGCCATTTTTTACCGTTCGTTTTATATTTCACTCAAATACAGATTTAATATCACATTTGGTACTTTGAACACATGCAGACAGCGCGGCGGCAAAGCGAAACCGAGTTTCCCGATTGCACCCGAACTTAGCCGAAGTCCACGATTGGCCAAGCCGACTAGTAGGCCGACTAGTCGGCCTTCTAGGCGTCCGGCTAGTCGGGTAGTCGGTCAAACCCATAGTGACGGGTCTATACTTTTTAGCCAAGATGTAGAATTTGTAGAGCGTGGCTGGTAGTGGTAGAGTTACGCCGTGTGGAGTATGAAGCTTGGCGCTAATTGCGATCTGCTATCTTTTTCACGCTGAAAGCTGTATGAGCTATGGAGTCTTGGCATCACTTTACATGTAATGTTTTTGGTGGGATCTCATTCCTTTTTGTAAGGTAATTTCTAAAGAAGTGAATGGGAAAACCCATACAAACTTCCATCCCCTAATTTAAAGTTTGCGGAAAAATACAAACTTCAACCCCCTAATTAAAAGGGTGCGGGGTGATTTACTAAAAATCCTGAAATACGTATTTTATTATTTATAACAAGGAGTCCCTATATATCAGACCCCTAGCATCAAAATTTACGGAAGTCTCATACAAAGTTCCATCCCCTACTTTAAGGGGTTGGGGGGTAGAAGTTCCAATTTTTTGAATTATTTTGTTGATTGTGTACTAATACTAGCTTACATACCAAATTTCAGCTTTCTAGGACTTCAGGAAGTACCCTAGAGGTTTTGATGATCAACATCAGTGAGTCAGTGACTCAGTGACGAAATCGGCGTTTTTTAGATATCAATAAAATATAAGAGCTATGTTACTGAAATTTTATATGTTTAATAAGTCCACTATTGACATCATATCCCGAGAATTTTGTTTATCTGGTGGAATCCAAACCCAAGTTACGAGGGTTCAAAAAAACGACGAACCGCTTCGAGAAAAGGTAGGTAGTGCCCTTGCGTTGCGCTTCGCTTGGCTCGTCTTGGCGGGGGCACTCCCGTGTCCCCAGATATCCCACACAATAAACATAACGGTTCTCAAATCAGTGCATGACGACGGCGAAAGTGGTACACTCATCCTAGATATTAGAATCCGCAACTCTTAAACACATGTGATAAACAACCCTGGAGCATTGTTAATAAGGTTCAAAATGATGTAGCAAGAGTATGCAATGGCAATGGTAGTGTTCTGTTGTCTGTGGTCTTAATTTTTTAAATTTTCGCTAATTGTCTTTAGAATTGTAATTTTGACATTAAAATATTTTCCTTGCACTAACTTCTGGTCGCGGCTTCGCCCATGCCTCGACGACGATCTAGATACGATAAGAGAGAGAAAATGTTTATTATACAGTATAAATATTTTTACATTTCATTTTACATTATGTAGTTTAGACATAGGCAGCAACAAGCTTTGTCAAAGACAAACCACTCAGGTTGGCGCATTTTACGGATCCCCGGGATGGCAGGTGCCTGGCGCAAAAGTGCCTAATATGCTCGCGGCAGTCCCCCGCTGCACTGCCAATGAAATATGCTGGACCAGGAAAGAGCCAGCCCTGGGACCGCAACCTCCCACTCTCAAACGCTGACAGGAGATAAATATTAGGTAGTAGGTACTAACTAAATAGTGTTTAGTATTCAAATTACTTGGTTAAAGTGACACTTTTAGGTTATGAACCGGGAAAACAGCTGACAAAGGCCCAATACAAAGAAACCCAATCTGTAAATAGCCCAGGCAATGAACTGACAACTTGTATGGAAAAAATGTCAATTTTGGAAATAATTTATAATAGCTTATTTTTTATGGGTCACGGATATATTATCAATTAAATAGTTACCCAGCGACAAAATCCGACAACATTTCAGACATCGAAAAAATGATAAGTTAGCTGGCTTCTGAAAAGTCAGTAAAAATATTAATAAATGTTTTTGTCTTTATTTTGGTTCATTTACATTTGCTCTATAATATTCAAGATAAATCGTACAAAAATAGATAATGCATGCTCATTTAAATCTACATTATTACTTCCGGGTGGAAAGTTTGTCGGATTCTTGACTAAATCATCTTAGAATAACATTTTCAAATGAAATCAACAAAAGAAACGCTATTATAAATTAATGTTATTCAAAACCATATTTTGCCTGGAGTAAAAAGGGTCAATGAACTTTTGCTTGTTGTTAAAATTCGGTCCCGTTAGGAAAGAAACTACGATCGAATATAAACTTTCGCGAGACATGTCTTAAAGAGACAGAGAGAGAAGATGAGAAGAGGTGTGTCGTGACATTTAATGCGTGAGTCTAACCGTAGATTTATTAGTAGTATTTTAAACAACATGATTGCGATTTTGCAAGTATTGTTACAACATGGTCTTCTAACATAGTTAGGTACTTAAAAGATGACCCATAGAAAAGGGGTTTAAAATGTCAACAAAACCCTACCTTTTGTTGACATTTTAACAGACCCCAGGCCCCGTATCATGGTCGGACTTATCACACGATAAGTGACACGACAGAGCGTCCGTCCCTGGCTGAAAATGTTCATATATAATGTGACCAATTATTGATCATCTTGCAGTACTGATTCGTGACTCTACATCGCTATAGATCGAAATACGCAGTCGAATGGTTATTTGCAAAGAATGTAAGGAAAGGCACCATGGCGTGAGCAAAGTAAATTATTTTTTGTCAAATACCAAATTGCTGTCATTTTGCATTTATATTCTTCCGGCGTACAATGCCATCCCAACTAGTATTATTATACATAGTGGAGAAGGCACGTAAGTCATTTACTCTATTTGCCAGGGTTGAGTTGATTCACATTTTTTTCCTCGGAAACTATCAAATCAACATTTTACAAAGGACTCGGCGAGTACAATCGACCTCAAAGGAGTGTTTACACTTTGGCAACTAATTCCATTGTAATAAGGCGAAAAATGTAAACATCTATTTGACGTCCACTGTACAGTCGGCATCATATAGCTAGTAGCGGCCAAAGTAGCCAAATATTTCGTTACACGTCTTTATTTCTGTAACCGCGTGTTCACACTGCGTCCGTTTCCGTGTCCGGGAGGCATCCGTTTATTTCGCACTCGGACGAAACATCGCAAGCGAGAAAAAGAGGGATGCCTCCCGACACGGAAACGGACGCAGTGTGAACACGCGGTAAGAATAAGAGGTGTTACTGTTACGATATAGTTGGCTACTCTGGCCGCTACTAATTATACGATGCTCACTCACTGTACCTACACAACGAAAAATATTGTGTGTATTTTTTACGGCACCGGAGAAAATCGCTAGTATTGCTCACCAGAAGAAAGTACAAAATAAATTAAAAAGTAGTATGTAGATGTTTTTTTAAATAGATACGTCTTCTTTGTACAGAGTATGTTTTTAGGGTTCCGTAGTCGACTAGGAACTAGGGCTCCCGCTACACGTGTTAACCCGCCCGCCCGAATACCCGTGTTCTTAAGCCCGCGGTGCTAAGCGCCCGTTCTACACGGACACGCCCGAACCCGCCCGGTCCGCAGGCGGGTACCCGGGTACCCGTGTACCCGTACACACGTACCCGCGGGTTCTAATTACACGCGGATTCGGACCGTCCGTGGCCGTTCGAGTTGAGGCAAATAGAATATAATTATTTCATTTTACTCTATTGGCATTAGCAACTCTATGGGTTTGGTGTGTATGATGTTGTTTTATATTAGGTATGTGACAAAAGAAAACATCGCAGGAAGTCCATGTTTACTCTATTGCGTCATAATCCTACTTATATTATAAATGCGAAAGTTTGGATGTTTAGATGTTTGTTACTCAATCACGCTTAAACGGCTCAACCGATTTGGATGAAATTTTGCACGAAGATTTTAGCCTGGATTAAAATATAGGATAGTTTTTCGAGAGAAGTCGCGGGCGGAAGCTAGTATTGTATAAACCTAGTATTTTATTTAATGATTGCCCAACAAAGGGCACGCAAACTGTTTAACTTTTATTAATAGCCGCTTAAAGATATGATAGCTTAACAAAAAGAGTAGGTAAGTAGAGTCAGCCAAGAAAGTGTTCTACCGCTTTTCGACTTTATTGCATGCAAAATAAGGTCCAAAAGTGGTAGACCACTTTCTTGGCTGGCTGACTACATGAGAACTATTTAATTTTAATGGAGCGCTTATTGTATTGTACAGTCGAGGAAATTTAATGTTTAGCACTTTTGATCCTTAACGTCATTCAAATAGAGTTGACATTTGCCAATCCTTCATTTACTTCGACCGTACATGCCATTATGATTCTAAATAAGGGACTGAATGTGGTATCGAAATTAAGGTTTTTAATTAACGGTACTTAATAAAGGTATTGCAAGGTATACGGTATTTAAACCGTACCTTTACTCACGAGGTTGAATATGAGCACCGAATAAAGGCACTGAATCAAAACGATACTTCCAACATTACTCTGCGTACGATACCTATATAAAGGATACAGTAATCATTTAAAAAGAAAGGTAGGAAAACGATATTGTGACAATTTGCTACAGCTTCAAAGTTTACCGTTATCATTATATAATACAAGTACTCGAACAAAACGATATTGCGACAATTTGCTACTGCTTCAAAGTATAGCGTTATCATTTAAAAAAAAAGGTACTCGTACTAAACGATATTGCGACTATTTTGCTACTGCTTCAAAGTATACCGTTATCATTTTAAAATAAAGGTACCTACTCAAACAAAACGATACGTTAACTTTTACGTTACCGATTCAAAGTACGCCGTAATTATTTCGATATCGGATAACGGTAACGTAATTTAAGGGTATAGTATATCCGAAACTAGAGTAAATTCTATCAAATGAATGCAAGCAAAAAACGGTTTTGTGCTCTCATGATAAAGTAGTTTTCTGCTTGCGTTTTTGACAGGATTTTATCTTACAATTTCGGGCGTACATCGTTGATGTAGTTTAAAGAGGTAAAAATAATTAGCAGTAATTGCAGCAACGAGATTATAATTTGGATAGGCATTGTCAGTGTCTTGCAACTTTTTTTGGATAAACCCAAAATTCTTAGCGGGTAAACTATTGTTAAACAAGTCGTTGAATTCCAAAGCAATATTAAGTTTTATGCGTTTGCGATAAAGTCGAAATTTCAACAAAAAATGAAAGCTAATTACTTACGTCTTAAGACTCCTGAGTTTCCTTTGTTTGTTTTGTTCGTCGCCTGTCGGCGAAAAGGGTTTTATGGCATTTACCATTTTAATTACTTTCAAATAGGCCCGAACTTCATCGTTCTAAAGCAGGTAATAATTCTTTATCTGTTATCTTCGCCGACCTGAGCTGTGGTGTTTTACCGCTGAACGGATATATTAGGGAGGTGGAAGGGGTCACACAATACTACATAGTTTTAGGTATGCAAAATTTAATAAATGCAGTATAGTTGTGTGATTTGCAAGTTGCAGAATATTATTTAACAAGCAAATAAAGATTAATAAGAATGCCTGAGACTTGGCTCTACAAAATATCTAACAATTTTTTAAGGTAGAAGAGTCTTGAGACTTGGCCTCTTTTTTCCATGAAATGTTTTTTATGGGATATTACTATCATTTAGTACATTTGGTTTAGCTATTTACTATGCTCGCCTCATTACAATGATCTGCAATAAATATTTATACCTATGTTATTGTTCAACAGTTGTGATTAAAAAAAATGACATCATTTTGTTGCGATTTTCTTAGTTTTTTTTCTGTCAGATACTGAAGTGTTATATTTAATTTGTGATACTGAGAGTTCGTAAAGGCCCACACAATCTGAAATAAATGTGACCAATTCTTAATAGATACATGCTTTTTAATAACTGATTCCTTCTCTTTGTGAGGTTATATATAAAAGGTCGTGCTAATCTCGTCATTATTTCTAACATCTAAAATAAGAGCTGGTAACTATTCTGGTTCAAAACCAAAACTAGATTAATGCTACTACATTATTGTTCACATTTTAAGCTCAAATAAAAATCTCAATTTTCAGTTACCAAGCAGGCATTGTATAAACACGGTATATTTCAAATTTCATTCAATTTGAATCAGTGGTTAAAGAATTACAACCAGTCAAAGTTTCTAAATTTTGTCACTCACATACACATTGACCGATCAACAAAAGCGCTAATTTAGAACAAAATTAGTGTTAAGTGTTTGAATCAAGGTAAAACTAAAATATTTTGCAAATTTCCGTCCAGATTTCTAGATACGCATAAATAACTTTGCCAGCCCATATAAATATATAGGATTACTAAGTTACATTTGCAGTGAGTGGGAGAAAAAATTAAAAAGCAAGAATGAGACTGCAATCATATAACACAATAACCTACACAAAGAAGTGAGATGCCATAAAAAAAACATTCAATGTAAAAAAGAGGCCACGTCTCGAAATTCTTCCACCGTGTGACTTGGCAATCACACAATGCTGCATAGTTTTAGGTGTGCAAAAATCCATAAATGTAGTAAAGTTGTGTGATTACCAAGTGGCAGAATTTTATTTAGCTAGCAAATAAAGAAAAATAAGAATGCCTGAGACTTGTTACTACGAAATATCAAAGTCGTCGACCGCTTTAGCCTAGTTGGTAGTGACGCTGCCTACGAAGCAAGAGGTCACGGGTTCGAATCCCGGTAAGGGCATTTATTTCTGTGATAAGCACGAATATTTGTTCCCGAGTCATGGATGTTTTCTAGGTATTTTAGTATTTATTTATCGATATAAGTATGTTTATCGTCGTCTCGTACAAGCTTTGCTTAGTTGGGGACTAGGTCAATTTGTGTAAGATTGTCTCCTTATATATTTATATTATATTTATCTCACACAACTTTTTAGGGTGGAAGAGTTTCGAGACTTGGCCTTTTTTTTTAAATGGAATGTTTTTTTAAGAGATAAAACTTACTAGCTTCTGCCCGCGACTCCATCCGCGTGGAACTCGTTTATATCCTATGTCCCTCCCCCAGACTCAAATCTCTATACCAAATTTTATCTAAATCGGTTCAGCGGTTTAAGCGTGAAGGGGTAACAGAAAGACACAGGCTTTCACATTTATAACAGTATGGATTCGTACTTTTTTTTAAATCTGAATTTGAGAAGGCGAACTTTACGTACTTTGTTATAATTTGTTACATTTATTAATCTGCTATTTTTATTCACAAAAAAAAGATGTTATATTTGCAAAGCTACGAACACTCATTTAGTACTTGTATGTACATTCTTAAAACTACGGGATAGTTCCTAGCTTCACACCTCAAGGACGGGTAGTACTACCCGCGTGTAATTAGCGCACGGGTACCCGTGTACACGTGTACACGTGTACACGGGTACCCGTGCGCTAATTACACGGATCCATTCGGACCGGTCGCTTAAACCCGCGGGCGTGTTACACGGGCACGGGTACCCGACACGAATACACGAAACCCGGACACGACCGCGAGCCCTACTAGGAACCCTTATAGTTTCGCTTTGTCTGTCCGTCCGTCCGCGGATAATCTCAGTAACCGTTAGCACTAGAATCCTGAAATTTAGTACTAATATGTATATCAATCACGCCGACAAAGTGGTAAAATAAAAAGTGTTTTATTTTATTTTATTAGGGTACCTCCCCTATACGTAACATGGGGAGTGTTTTTTTTTTTCATTTCAACCCTAACGTGTGATATATTGTTGGATAGGTATTTAAAAATGAATAAGGGTTTGCTACAATCATTTTTTGATAATGTTAATATTTTCGGAGATAATCGCTCCAGAAGTAAAAAAAAAATGTCCCCCCCCCCCTCTAACTTTTGATTCATAAGTTTTAAAAATATGATAAAAATCTCAAAAGTAGAACTTTATAAAAACTTTCTAGAAAAATTATTTTGAACTTGATAGGTTGAATAGTTTTTCAAAAAAATTACAAAAACTACGGAACCCTACACTGAGCGTGGCCCGACACGCTCTTGGCCGGATATTTTTTGGTATATTATTGATTTACTGCCCGCGCTTTTGTATTCGCCGCGTATTACAAATAACGCAGGCAACGCAGGCGCAGGCGGGAACAACAAAACCCTAACCATCCACAAATGGATACCCATCCATGGTATATAAACATCCAGAAAGTTCATTCTACACGCAGGTGAATTCATTTTTGGAATCGCATAAGTTTTCGGAGATTACCCATTACATAAACCTTACATTTAACAAAGCTAAAATCTCTGATACGTTTTTCCTCTTTATAATATTAATATAGATAATTTAAGTATCTAACTTTTAAAGGTGTTTCGATTTCCTACGAAGGGATTCGATAGTGGGTTACCTTGACTGAGATACGGCAAACGGCTTTAATTTCCTATAATATTATATAATGCTACGCCTCCACTACTGGTACGAGTAATGCATAACAGTAGATTATTGACCTATTCGTTATTGACTGGCGGATGGATTTGACCGTAACCTGCTGACGAAACTATTTATGAACAAACAAAGCGCCTATAAATGTGTGAAAAGAAATTGAGACGTCTCTTTAATGTCGACTGTAAATTTTTTTTCCCAGTCAAGAGAGGCCGGCACGGCGGACTGGGGACCGATTTTTGACTTTCGAGCGCTCGAAAATCAAATAAAAGTAAATACGTTTGTAGTGTCAAAACGGCAGGCACTTACTTTCTACCAATAGAATTAAATACGAGTGGTCAATACCACTCGTCTTTCAATTTTCTATCGCTATTTCAAAGTATCATTTCATAATTTTTGTCAGTTTTCGAGTGAAAGAGTCGAGCGCTCGAAAGTCAAAAATCGGTCCCCTGTTAGTCAACTCGGTCATGTTTGGAACAGCCTAACTGGGAAAGTAACCTCCTTATGGAATACGGCAGCCATCATAACACTACTAGCACGTCTATGGGCGGTATTCCACTTGTCCAAGATCTTTCAGGCTCCTAAAGGCAGAATCAGACGGTTCACTTGAATGAATGTTCACTCGAGTGAATGCTTCATTTTTCTTTCATGTTTTGTTTCACTTTTCGATCAGACTCCTCATTTTGAGTGAAAGATGCAGAATGAAACAAAAAAATGAAAGAAAAGTGAACCGTCTGATTCTACCTTAAGCGCTGCAAGCTGCAACAATCATCTGTCATATTTGCCGTGGTCAATGATGATGACAGCTGCTTTTATTAATAGAAATGTATATTTAAGTTGCATTTTTAGAATAGTTTAGTTCAGATTGAAAGGTCACCTCAAAAACCAGATCGTAAAATTTTTATGGACAATTTACCTACTAAAACTAAAAATATACCAACAGACGACCTCGTTGGAACGCTAGTCCATGTTTACCTTTCAAATTCTGCTAAATCTAGAACTGTGTAATAATCCTAATTACAGTAAACTATGCTGTCATTTAAAATTCCCAGCTATTACTAACGACTTAATAAGTACGCCACATAAGTAAATTTACAAATGGATACTTAAAAATGAAATAAAATTAAAATACCTTTCTTAGATAACCACCTGACCATCCTGCAGTCTTAGGCACACGTCCCTTTTCTAATGGCCGTATTTGAAATACCCTCGAATTAAACATACATAACGTGCCGTGTATATGTCGGCGGCAAATCGTTAAATACGCCAGATCACGAAATTCCTAGGCATATCGTGAAACGGCGCCATTTCATGATATGCCTAAAAGTCGGCTAGGCTTATCACGATGTGCCTGATAAACAATACGGCAGATCGATTAGAGCAACGCATTCGTCGATATTCCTAGCTCTATACCGGGCACATCGTAAAATAGTTTCTTTCTTGGCCACTGGTGGCGCTGCACATGCGATGGCGGCCGTTTTTGTTGGGGGCTAATAATCAGGGCGGACAAAAATGGTTTATCATAAGCGAACTCTGTCTTAGGTCGGTTAGGTTAGGGTTCACTTGTGTCCCTCAGACCAGAAATAGACACCCCGCGCAGCGGGGTGGCGTCGACTCGCTGGAGATTATCAGTCCGCACTTCTTATTTTTTTTAATTTACCTAATTCAATTTTGGACACCCTACTTACGTATAACGGTGAGTATTGAACGATATGCCGGCGTTTCATGATATGCCTAGGAATTTCATGATCAGCCTAAACGTCACTGGCTTGGCCAAATCATGAAATGCCGGCGTTTCATGATATGCCTAGGAATTTCATGATCTGCCTAAACGTCATTAGACAAATCGTTAAACGTTAAGTTTTGAACGATATGGCGGATGTCCTTTAGCCAAATCATGAAATGGCGGCGTTTCACGATATGCCTAGGAATTTCGTGATCTGGCGGATTTTACGATCGGCCGCCGACATATATAACGATTCATAATAGCTTTATAAGAGATTTCAGACATTTTTTCAAGGCATTTTTCTGTGAGATGGTTATAAAAGTTGACTTATCAATTTTTCTTAATCGTGTAAGGGAACTGGAAAACAAACTCCCCAAGAATAAGCCTTAAACGTTCTACAAGCCTTACTTTAACTAAATTGGCGTTCAAATTCGTTTGAAAATCCAAAAATCTGTCACGTTGACATTTGTGTTCATAAGAAAGAGACAAAGCACATTTCATTTAGCAGGCATTTTATGTTTTATGAATAAGGTAAGACTTTTTAACCTGCTCCCAAATAAGAAGTAATTTGTCAAACTGCCATTTTTACAAGCTTTTATTTTGTTTCGTCTGTCTGTCTATCTGTACGTGTCTGTAATCAAATCTTGCAAGTTAAATTTGACGCACTTCCCGGTGACCGATTGAGCTGAAATTTTGGGTATAAGTATAGTTTGGATGACAATTAAATATTATGGTACCATCGAGCTGATCTGATGATGGAGACAGAAGGTGGCTATGGGAATTCAGCACTTAACCGACGTAACCCCGTTGAGTCTAGGCTCGTTAGAATCGTCTCAATGAGTAGTTGATGATGGTATACAGAAAAGTAAAAGCTTCTACCAAAAATGATTTTTTTGACAGAAGCTTGTCATAATTTATTAACTAAAAACTCCGTTATCCGTTAGCCAGTGTCCGTATCACTGCCGCAGAGACACACTTGTTTCATGTTTTATCTGTTTTTTGTTTATTTTATTGTTTAATATGTGTGTCCTGTGTGTTTGTGAATAAATGTATCTTTCTTTCTTTCTTCTTTCTGTCTGAATATGTCTGATCTGACAAACGAATGAATTTTCAGTCAAACTGAGATTTGATTTTGGGAACTCGGAGCGATCAAAAGGAAGATCTCAAATAAGTATTACAAACGCTCGCGTTGTGATTTTTTTTAACAGTGATTCATAATTTGCAGATGGAGGTTGGGTAATATACATTTTTAATTTAGTGGTGATTGCTGATCAATTTCCTCACGATTCCTTGCTTAACTACACTAAGAGTGACTAAGATAAGTGTCTTAGTGGCGGACACCACCCCAATATTTCCAATGCTACACCTTACCTTCTATCTCAAGTTATAGCAATGAAGGTGACACCTGTGACCAGCACGGTGTTATATTTTTTTTTTTTTTTTTCTTCTGGCTTTCTCTAGGATTAGCCAACGGTGTTATATTGGAATGAAGGTTTCAAACATACTTAAGTATGTTTATAAGTTGCGATCCAAAGTACGGCTCGTATCTGGTGCATCACATTTTGTTGGCAGTGCAGCGGGATATCACCGCCAGCATATTATACTCCAGGAAACATACGGTTTTGAAAAACATTAACTTATAATAGCGTTCTTTTTAACCCCCGACGCAAAGAGAGGGGTGTTATAAGTTTAACGTGTCTGTGTATCTGTGTATCTGTCTATGGTATCGTACCTCCCAAACGGATGGACGATTTGAATGCGGTTTTTTTGTGTCATAGATAATTTTATCCCGAGTGTTCTTAGTTATGTTTCATGAAAATCTGTTTAGCCGTTTTTGAGATATTGGACTTTGAAATGAAAATGTCGGGTGTTTTTCAACTTTTCTAAGTTGTGGTTATTATTGGTGATTTTATTTTTAAAAGTTATTCGAAGATGCTTTATTCAAGAATCCTACAAACTTTCCACCCGGAAGTAATTATGTAGATTTAAATGAAGCATGCATTGTCCTTTTTTGTATAATTTTTCTTGAATATTATAGAGTTGAGAGACTGACTTTTCAGAAGCTAGTTAATTTATCTTTTTTTGCGCCAGGTATGCCGTCCCGTGAATGTGTTATTATTAGTAGGTATATATTTAGAAAATTTAAATGTATAGTCGAGGAATGAAAAGGTTGACCACTTTTCGGCCTTATTTCAAAGCTGTTAAGGCGCCGTAGGTTCAGCGAAGTTAAGCGAACAGAGTTTTTGTAACAATATAATGCGTCTGTTTATAATAATATGGTTTCAAAAAAATACGAATAGTAATCTTGAGGCTTTTCTGCAGGGAAATCAGTGCTTCGAAACATGATTAAGTAAATTTCGCTCTATAGAAAAAAATCACGAGCATAGGTCTAAAAAACACAAAAATACACTTAAAATATTCGTAACAAATTAAGCACAAAAGCTATAAATATCAAAATTGCTTATAAAATCGGCAATATCATGTTTGAGGGAAATCAGTGTTTACATTTTTATTTATTTAAGCGCCCAAAAAATTAAAATTAAAAAACATGATATCCGCGCTTCCGAGCACGCACTTCCATCTCGCTCACGCTTATACTCAGTGAGAGGGAGAGAAGACCATGAACCTACGGCGCCTTAAGGTCCAAAAGTGGTCAACCTTTTCATTCCGCGACTGTACCTACTTAACTTTATACTTTTGTCAATAAATTATTGAATCCTTATGTTTACCTCGGTGTTTTCTACTTAATCCAGCCGAAACTCAATCACATATTCATATCTTACATTCTTATGTATCTCAATCACAACACGACCTCTATTTTCGTCTTCAAATATTGTCACAACGAATAACAATAGGTACTAAAGCGATTACTATTCGAGATGCCACCTCGTACCCAATTTAGAATGTAATCACAGTTAAAAATACATTTATTTGCATCCTGAAACGTGTGACGGATAGATATGACAAAGTTCGTTCCAAGATTTTAAATAAATAAAATAAAAATAGTGTATTCTTTAACAGAATTAAAGCTTATCTCTAATACAGGTTGGCATCTCTATTTAAGTATACAGCATACTTGTAGTAAGAGACGCCGCTCTTTTTTGACAGCATACTTATAGCGAACTCCGTCCACAATGTTCGAGATATTACATCGAACGAAGTTCTTTGTTCCAGCTTGGACCAGAATTCTTTCTTATGTCCGGCTGGCCAGCTGTTCTCCTCAACAGCCCCCCTATTCTGTAACTTGTTTTAAGCTCACCTCAACGCTCACCCACAAATATATCTTAAAATCTGCGTAGTAACTAAGCGTAGGTAGAGGTCTAGAGTCGTGACGGGTGACCGGCGGGGTGAGCCGCATTAGCGCGTAGCGAATAACAGCCCTGGCCCCGTATCATGGTCAGCCTTATCACGCGATAAGTGACAAGATAGAGTGTCAGTCTCGTTCTACCGAGCGATGTCAGCCAAGTGACGGACGCTCTATCTTGTTACTTTATCCTGTGATAAGGCCGACCATGATACGGGGGTCTGGTCGCATTTCGCAACCGGTTCTCGTGACATTTAGTGAGCAGGCTCAATATATTTTTTCTTTTTTTATTAAGAGAGGCTCCTACTGCGTTCTACAGCTCATAGAACCACTAGTATATCGCTATCTTACTATTTGCTCCTATAATCTGATCAAAGACTGCGGTACAGGCGTAATTCCGAGCGACACTCCGCCCGCGCTGTCAGGCGACTATGGCTGGCGGGCGGCGGTATTACTGTACTGTACTAAGTTATTCATCCAAGCATGAATATTTGTTTCTGGGTCATGGAAGTTTTCTATATATTTAAGTATTTATATCTATTATATATATCGTCGTCTAGTACCCATAACACAAGCCTTAATGAGCTTACTATGGGACTAGGTCGATTTGTGTAAGATTGTCCCCTAATATTTATTTATTTATTTTTTATTAATCGATCAATACAGCAAGTCGATCACGTGACGCATTGTACGTACGTTAGGTAGATCTGAATGTCAATTTTTATATGAAAAAATGTCAGTTACAATGTCCTAACGCGCGTTGAAAACGTGATTACCCCTCAGGAAGGCATGCCCGCGCGTACCTGCTGGTTACGGTAGGAACACAAGACTTACGATAAAAAAACACTAATACGTTCATCCGTTTACGAGCTACAATGCCACAGACAAACACACAGTTTAACATCCCCCGTTCGTGTCGGGGGTTATAAGCCACGCTAGTACCACATAAGGCTGGAAACAGTGCTCGACCGACGTCAGCGCGTACGGTCGGTTGCGCGTGTTTTACTATGGCCGCATACGCGCTGACGGTGAGCATCGGTCTGAACGCACAGAATGCTTTCTACAGCGATAGCTACGCTCGACCGAGCATACGCGCTGACCGTCGGTCGAGCACTGTTTCCAGCCTTAGGTACTCGTTTGCGCTTGCTTCGTCTCCGATTGGGCAAACTGTAACCTATAACTCGTATACATATTTCTGACACTTGCGAGTGTAATGCGTCGTATAGATAATGTCAGAAGCCAAGCATAGTCTCTCATTATGTCTTCCTATAAGTAATCAATGTTACGCAAGCATCATCGGATGACAGTCCGGCGCTGACGTAACGTGGACAGTCGGAGACAAAAGCCGCTGACAACTGACGTTTGATTCGTGACGATAGAACGCATAGACGAGTTGTTTCGTTGGACGCGTCTCACGAGATATAACACCAATTAATATGAATTAATAACGTTCACAAGATATAATGAACGTTAGCTATAACAACAAAACCAATTATAAGGAAAAACGGTCAGCTGACATAATATTAATTAATACTTATACTAATTTCAGTTCTTATAACATTCATAACGATCATAACACATAATGTCTTTTCGTATAACATAGTATAAGGATTATGAATATTATGATATAGTAGATTAGGTTAGGGATGCTAGAAACACGGGGGACGGGGAGGCGAAGCCCCTCGCAGTAAAAAAACAACAAATAATCGTAGCAATGTTATTATTTGTAGGTTAGCTTAGGGTTAGCTTGTGTCCTAGAGCGGAAATAGGGACCCCGCGAAGCGGGGTGACGTTGACACGCTGGCGGTTAGGTTAGGTTAAAATAATTGGCGTTTGTTTTAAAAAATCGTCACTCTCTTCCTTCTTATTCATATCGTCTCTCAGACAGTCGATCCACCTTTTCCACAACCTACTTTGATAAGGTTAAACACAATTTAAAAAAAAAACCCACTTATTCATAACATAAAACTTAAAATGCCTCTGTTAAAATGTGTTAAGTATGTCCCTTTTTTACAAAGTCTAATGTCAAAGTGACATTAAGACAAATAATTGAAAAGGGCCACTTAGCTAAAATATTTTAACGAAGAGCCGATACAATATAAAAAAACGAACTAGTTTTTCCTCCTAATTCCCACGGTCGGATAAAATTTGTGTTAAACTGACCAGCTAGTCGATGGCGTAACATTTCGTACGTACGTTAACACTTTCACTGCCAGGAACCCGCCTAGCGGGCGCCTACGCCGTAGTCGCTTTCCGCTACTACGAGAAAAACCATGGGATCACGGGATTCTTCGCAGTGAATGTGTGTGTAAATTTTTGCATGCGAAAATGAAAGATGAGTTGTAACGTAGGTACGCAATTGGGTATTTCCCCCTCAGTTAGGGAATAGAGAAAGCGTTTTTTGCGAAAAAGTGTGGCACTGTCAAGTTTGATAAAGTTTTAAGGCCTTTCAAAATGGAGATGGCCTTATTATAGGCCTGTCGATTGGAGATTAAGTAGATACGGATTAAAAGTCATTGACACAATTGCATTACTCATGCCGATCTTGGTCATAATACTTACCTAATAGTCAAATCACGTCAATTTGTAACGATAGGCTTATATTTCTTACGTCAATATTTGTTTATGTACAAGAGCGATTAATTATTATTTAACAGTGGCTTTTCGGTGAAGTAAAACATCGTGTGGAAACCAGTCTAATCCCAATAAGGTTTAGTTTTCCCGCTGAGTTGGTAGGTGAGATGGCAGTAGCTTTCGTAAAACTAGTGCCTATGCTAAATCTTGGGATAAGGTGTCAAAGCGAACCCCGGGCTCCTTTAGGGGACAACCGGGAATAACGCTAAGACGATGATGATTTTTTTTTTAATACAACGTCGGTGGCAAACAAGCGTACGGCCGCCTGATGGTAAGCGGACACCGCAGCCTATAGACGCATGCAACTCCAAAGGAGTAACATGTGCGTTGCCGACCCTTTATATGTTTGAGGATACGCCGTGTTGACAGCTGAAGGAACAAATGCCCTCGCTCTCAACACAAAGCATCCTCGGGAGCTCTGGCGACCTTGCTCACCTCCAGGAACACAACACTACTACAGAGCAAGTAGTAGTGTTATTATGGCTGTGGTCTTCTGCAAGGCGGAGGTACTTCCCCAGTTGGGCTGCTCCAAATTCGAGCGGGATGACATTTCGCTGTGCCCTACCTCACCAAGGTGATGATGCCAGAGCGAGTGTGATAGCGATAGAACCATTAGCTATTTAGAAGTTGGTAGCGCTTTATACACTTGTGTACACGACGCTACATCAATCAGTAACTCAATAGCGGATATGACAAAGGGTCATCTTTCGACATGCCGTTCAATAGTTGCGAATGCATGCAAATATTGCAAATACGCCTATATTAGGTATATTTTATGGGGCCGCGTGCTTCGCGGCTTTGCTCTAGTTTCTGAGCAATATTATATTTCTATACTATATTATATTATTATTATACTATTTAACGAGCAATATTTGTATACAACGTGTTAATAAAATAACGCAAAACCTGAAAACAGTTTGTTCAGAATCGAGCATAGAATGCGAAAAAAATAAAAAAATAAATTTTTGACAAGATTTATTTTTTACATTCGTATGGAGTGTTGGCCGACTGGGGCGACCTGGCCCCGTAGCATGGATGGCGTTATCACGCGATAAGTGACAGGATAGGCGCGTCGTCTCGTTCTATCGAACGGTGTCAGCCAGGGACGGAAGCTCTATCCTGTCACTTATCGCGTGATAACGCCATCCATGCTACGGGGCCTGCTCCATACAAATGTAAAAAATAAATCGCGTCAAAAATTTTATTTTTTATTTTTTTCGCATTCCACTCTCGATTCTGAACAAACTGTTTTCAGGTTTTGCGTTATTTTATTAACACGTTGTATATATATTTGTATTCACGTTCTCGAAAACGGCTCGAAACGATTTCGATGAAATTTGGAATATAGGGGTTTATGGGGGCGATAAATCGATGGAGCTAGGTCTCATCTCTGGGAAAAATCGTTTTCTACGTATTTTCTCTACTTTCACCCGAGCAGAGCTCGGTCGTCCAGGGACGACGTAGTAAAAGATCAGTGCATTCACAAAAACGCATTCCTCTCTTTGGGATTGCAAAGGTACCTAATTCATCATCATCATATCATATCAGCCGAAAGACCGGTGCTGGACGTAAACCTCCCCCAAAGAGTGCCACAATGACCGTTCCTGTGCCACCCCTTCCAGACTTCCACGACCTTTCCCAAGCTCAGTCCTTGTGGGGGGGCCAGCCCACGCTGCGCCTTCCAGTACGTGATCGCCACTCGATAATCTTTCCGCCCCAACGGCCATCGGTTCTACGTGCAGTGATACCTAATTATTTGCTTGCAATCACCGCTTTTTGCCCGACGACGGCGAAGCCAAAAGGAAGGGCTATGATCCTAGCAGTTTATGTATTTAAGAGGCTGAGAAGACCTAATTTTGTTGAAATTGATGTTAGTTTTTTAAGAAAAACTATTTGATCTAGCACAATAGAAAAATATTATATTCCAAAGACCGTGGACGGTCTCGATACATAATTGGACGAAATCGGTTCGATAGAAAATAATTGCAAAGATTGATCTTAAAATCATCATTAAACGGTTCTATGTCTTTATTTTTTTGACGTATGGGTCTGCAATTAAAAACATGAAGTCAACATATTCATACCCAAACCGCTAACGAGTCATAGTCATATTTATCATCCACACTTTTTTTATTTCAATATTTATTTATTATTATTATTATGTTCTAAGACCTGGCCGCCCAGTAACACTCGCTCTCGTTTACTCCGATACAAATAGACAGTGTGCGCTGTATCCCGAATCCTCAAGGCCATTTTGGTGTTGACAGCGTCTTAAACCCAGGAAAAAGAGGGGTGGTATAAGTTTGTTATATAGGTATCTGTGGCATCGTGGTTTCGAAAAGGATAAACGGATTTGAGGGCCGTTTTTTTATCTTGTTTTGTCTGTCAAGATGATGTTTATTAGCTATGTTTGTTGTGTCGATAGTGTTCAAAGACTTAATCACACTTACTCGTAAAGGACTTCACAACGCGCAGGCATACAGAGCTACAATAGCCTATGTTACGCCCACGGGCGTAATGTTTTTTTTAAAGTAAGCATATCTGTGACTCGTGCGTCAGTTCTAAAGCAAGGAGGTTTTAACTCAAATATGGTATTCGGAAATCTATGTATAATAAATAAATATAAGGGGACACAATCTTACACAAATCGACCTAGTCCCATAGTAAGCTCAGTAAGGCTTGTGTTATGGGTACTAGACGACGATATATATAATAGATATAAATACTTAAATACATAGAAAACATCCATGACTCAGAAACAAATATTCATGCTCATCACACAAATATTTGCCCTTACCGGGATTCGAACCCAGAACCTTCAGCTTCGTAGGCAGCGTCACTACCCACTAGGCTAACCGGTCGTCAAATAATCAATCGTCAATCAAATTATCTAAATGTAAAAACTCAAGTAAAAACTGTTTAATAACTGAATTCTTCTTCTGCTTATTTAAGAGCTAAGCTCTTGTCGGTGTAGCTCGAAGTAGACCCTCCATCTACTCCAACCTCAACCGGCAACCTCTTTATCAACTTTGGATTTTTTTTCTATAGAGGAAATTTGAAGCAATCGTGTATCCATAAAATCAGATGAGCAATCATATAGTCAAGAATCATATATGAAAATCAGACCTTATTGTTTCTTAATCTAGGCAGAACGGCGTTTCAAAGCATAATTTCCAATGCACCGCCTTAAAGAGTTTAAATAGAAAATGCAGTTATTCTGTGTTATTCTTATCAGTGATGTTTAATCGTGGCTTTATGCCGAAAGTCTTTGCTTTACACGCCTTATTCGACAAAATACACCTACCTAATTGATTTACATTATGCCAGGCATACACGTGATGAAATACATTGTGTGCGACACGCATGGTAAGAGTTTTACATACTCGAGTCATCAAAGCCCTCCTTCAGGGTCGGGCTACTAATAGAGTCTCGTTCGTAAAACATATCTTACCAACCTCGTGACACAATACTATTGTGTACTAAGGCGAGTCGACTCTTAAGACGCCCTCGAGAAGAAAGGGGTCCGTGCTAAACGCGACATCACACAATCATATCACATATCTATGTACTTATGTATGTATGTATGTATGTAAGCACTTTATTGTACACAATAACAAGTTGAAGAATATACATGACACAAAATAGATCAAAGTACAAAGCGAACTTATCCCTATAAGGGATCTCTTCCAGCTAACCTTTGAGCAATTGAGAGGAAGGTAGGTAGAACGAGATAGGCAAACTTATACCGTGTACAAAAACACAGAGAAAATGAAAACAAAACCTAATAGGTATTAATCCTAGACAAATAAAAACATGCCAATACATATATAAATATACAATATAAAATATAATACACACTATCATAAGCAATATATATATCGCAAATATACAATTCACAAGTCATTGGAAAGCCACAACTTCTTCAAATTCATCCCATTCCTTCTTCATGTACCCAGAGATGTGACTTATTTGAAATACTTGTATTTAAAATGCAAATACAAAATACGTATTTTATATTTTGTACTTAAATATTTTGATTATTAAAGTAATATTATTTATATTTATTATTATTTTATTTGAAATGCTTTTCGATTTTATATTTCTTAAATATAGATTCGATTCGATTCGGCAAATGGCCACTAGAGACGCTGCAACTTTGAATGTATATGTGCAAAGTGACAGTTAAAAGTTAAAACAAAATGAACGTTATTATCTGTGAAACATGACGTTACGCTTAGCTTTTTAACGAGATTGACTTCGATTTTGTTTCGATTACTTTTTGAAAGTATTTTATTTGGATAAAGTATTTTGTAAATACCTATTTTGTATTTTGTATTTAAATACAAAAAGCAAAAGTACCTATTTAGTATTTTGCATTTGAAATATTAAATTAGAAAAGTATTTGCATTTTGTAATACTTTTTTTAAAGTATTTTGTACATATCTGCTTATACCCCACCAATTTCCCCAGCATCCCCGAAGTGGGTCGAGCAAGGTTGTTACCCACTTGCGCCGATTCGGCCGAGGTCGCGCCGTCCGATGACATAATTGGTAATGTTGGCTCACTGTTCCGGCCATCCGAGTACGTAATGCACGTTGCGTCAGTTAAAGCCTTTTGCCGCTGCTGCCGACACAACATCTCCGTCCAAGGGACCAGTTTCGTCTAACTAGCGAACACAAGAAATAACTACAACTTAGAAAAGTTGAAAAACCCACGACATTTTCATTTCAAAGTCCAATACCTCAAAAACGGCTGAACAAATTTTCATGAAACATGGCTAAGAACACTTGGGATAAAATTATCTATGACACAAAAAAACCGCATTCAAATCGGTCCATCCGTTTTGGAGCTACGATACCACAGACAGATACGATACACAGACACGTTAAACTTATAACACCCCTCTTTGCGTCGGGGGTTAAAAAGCGGCAAATTTGAAGAATCGCAATCCGGTAACATGAAGTGGGACGTGATGTGTACGAACTTATAATTGACAGCATATATGATAAGTACTAGCTTATGCCCGCGACTCCGTCCGCGTGGAACTCGTTTATATCGTAGCTCCATACAAACTTTCATGCCCCATTTCACCCTCTCAGGGGATGATTAACGGGATAAAAAGTATCCCCTTACAAAATACACACTTTCGCATTAATAATATTAGTATGGATATGGATTATTAGTGTCACAAAAAAATGCTAACTCAGACTCTACATTATATAGTTGCTACGTAGACGTATAAGGGAGAGGATTTTAAGGATCGACTACACCGAAGCACCCATTGACTTAAGATGGAATTCCACTAGCCTGTGGAAAAGGATGTTTCACTATAGGTACCTTGTTTTTAATGGGTGGAATATCTCCGCAAATAACCTCCACCACGGGGATAGCACGGAGGTTATGTCGGACTCGCACCGACTAAAAACCACCGATAGTCCTCGAAGCATTTCCGACGGCTCTGGGATCTCCTACGGAACGCACCCGTGCCGCCCTAGCGTCATGCCTCTGCGAAATTTACCCTTTTTACGATTGCAGCCCCCAACTGTAACCATGTACCACCCCGAGGACCCCTTTAGTCGCCTTGTATGAGGGGATATCCTACGCAATGTTGCGACAAGCTTGCAGCGAGCAGTTGCGTCCAGTCATGTCGGCACCATTGGAGAGCGCTGACTTTAAAGCAACGTCTATTGACCTATCGCGGCAAATACAACCATAACTAACCCATTTTCCGTATGCACAAGTCGATTAAGAGATACTCGAGTCTTGCGGAAACGGTTGCTTAACCTTTAACGATTGTGAATATGGTCTGTGGTTTGTACAGATAAAGATCACGCAAATGCATCTACTTCGCGTGTCCGAACTCGGTCTCCGAGTTGGCCGTCCGACTGACATTCCGCGCGTCTGTTGTGGTATAGCCGGTTGTCCGTGAATAATAAGAAAATGCCTTATTGTTATTGCAGAATCGATTTTGCACGGACGACGGGGAATTCACATCACTAATTCGCCCTTGCGACGTCGGTAGAAAGAAAAAAGTACGTAGGTAGAAAAAAGTGACACGGTCGGTTTTCATACAGAGTGAGGTGTTTAAGTTATCTAGTGTATATATATATCTGGGTCATTGTCAGATTTAGGTGCGCGTCTTTTCGGTGGACATTGCCAAATGCAGAAAAAAAAAAAAAAAATTAAAGCTTAATTTTTGGTTGAACTCTGAATCAGCATAAACGGCGTCGCCTCTTCTATAATTCTATGCGATAAAAACATATTATATAGTATAAACATAAGCCCTTAACTATTGCCCACTGAAAAGACGATTTTTTTTTTCTGACTGACAATGACCCATCTGAGGTGGTTTGTTTACATCGTTAAGACCACGATAAAGTGTACCGATTCTTTTTCATCGCGGCATTGGCAAACTATGCAGCACCTGCCTGATATTTAGTGTGGACTATGACTATGGATGCATATAGCTACAACAGAGGACTCGCAACGCCGACCCTTTGTTTTTTGACGTTTCCGTGAGTCACCAACGGTGCTGGCTGAAAATCAGCGCTTTAGGTGACTGATACCTCGGCATAATGCTGAGCCCATGGACCTAGAATACTCAGGATAGGCTGTTATGCCACAGTGAGGGACGGAAAGGCTGAGGCAAGGAAAAATGGCTGATGACTTGCCATAAACAACCTACTTAATTAGGACGGGTAATGGTTTATGTGCCACAACTTCATACTAGATACTACATACGAGTAAATCAGTTGTGGCAAATAAAAAAAGTAGAACTATGACAAGGACAATGAATGATATTTCCCTTTCTGTCACACTTATCGAGATTTGTATGCTACCAGATCGCTCGCACGTGGTATTATTATTATCATAGCTTGTCCAGAGTATTATAGGTTCATGGCTGAGCCAGTGTCCGGTTCACTGCCGCAGGGACACGCTTGGCTTGTTTCATGTTTTATCTGTTTTTGTTTATTAGTGTGTCCCGTGTGTTTGTGAATAAATGTATCTTCTTTTCTTTCTTTCGTTCTATTTGAGGATTCATTGCATGCCAACTAGAGACAAATGCAGATACCTCAAACACAGCGCATCAGAAACACAACACCACATACCTATTAGAGGGAGTAGTGCTGTTAATATAGCTGCGGTCTTGTCTAAGGTGGAAACCCTAATTAGGATGCTCTACATATGAGCTAGCCTACCATAACAGTCCGCTTTGGCACCTAATTCCAAGATTTGGCGTAGGTACTATATGTAGTTAAATGAAAGCAACTGCCATCTGTACCTACTTCCAAAGCAGGGGGAAAACTAAGTACCCAAAATTATCCCTAAATCATGATACACAAATAACAAATTATTCGTGACTGAAAAAAACATTATTTTCTCATCAATCAATCAATCGGCTTGATGCTGCCAGAAAAAATGTTGAGTGGCATCTCAACGGTCTCAGCTAAAGCAAATTCGTATCTAAGTGGGAGTGGACACACAGAGTACCTACGACGTACGTAGCGAAGACTTTTTCTCTACAAACGCTTTTAGAATTCACGTTTATAATTTCTAACTTGTTTGCGCAGTCATCCACATCAGCTATTGTGGGTGTTGTGGTTACAAATCTACATAATATCTATCAGAGCTAACGCAATACACAAATGAGTTTGAATGCGTGACATAATGCTTGAATAGTTCGCAATCTGCGGCGGTCAACGGCAAAGGTCATCGAAGAACTTCGGTGCGAAAGCAGTGCAACTTTATGTCTTTGTTGCACACCCAGCATGACCGCAAACTATAGCTGATGCACGAGATACTTAGAGCGTATTCATATTATCCATTAGGATACGGCAACGGTAGCTAATGTATAGGCTAGTGTCGTATAAATTATCGCCGCATGTAATATAAACAATGAGCATATTTATCCATATATTTTACTTGACCCAATGTCGATGCAGAATCTGTTCCGCTGAGGATTTTGCTATTTGAACTTTTTAATTTGTATATTAACTGCGACTATGACTTATTTCAAATTGAAATCAATTTGGCATTTGTTTTGCACGATCGCTTCCACGGTGGGATCTCAGAGCGGGCGTAGCATGGTTGATGCCATTTTATCACTTATCGCTGTACGACGTGACGGATGTCTTATACACAGTGATAGTGATATAATGCTAACCAGACTGCCCGCCGCCCGCCCGTAGAACAATTTCAGTGCGACTATTCAAATTCTTCGTTATATCAAAACGATTCCAATAAAATACGTTCAGCGTAATAAAACTCTAGGCTTTAGTTTTCATGTAATGTTGGTAGGTCATGTTACATTAAACTAAAAGTGAACTCTGTTCCCCTACAAACAGAATTCAATTTAGTATAACGTGGCCAGTAATTAACACCTTATAATAAAAAATAATTATATTATAAGTGAATAAGTTCATTTTTAGTATGAGGTGGTCAGTTATTGAAAGGTGGCCAGTTATTGGCGATTTCCCCTACGTCCATCTAAAGTTTAGATGACTCTAATGGGTATTTTTTTACCCTCCGTGTCGCACACAATGTGCGAGGAATAATTAACCCTTCGAATGAATATAATGCCGCTCATCATATTGAACCGTGAATCTCTTAGGAGCCTACAATCACAAGTAGGTAAAAAAAAAAACAATGTCATACAACCGGATGAGCGTAATGGCAGTGGACATGCAAATTGACTACGTGTTATTAATGGCACTGTCATTTTGTCACTAATTACCAGACGGTATGGCGTCGCACTTTACACGCTGCGATTAAAAGTGACAGGTAATCGCAGGGTTTCTATATAGAATGAAACTTCAAATGTAGCGAAACAAATCGTCATCCTCCTAGCGTTCTTCCCGGTAGTGCCTTAAACGAGCCGGGGGTCCGCTTTGATTTGGCGTACCGTAAAACGGGGTGAGTAGGGACAAAACTGACATTCAAACCACGATAACATTTTATTTTTACATATGCAAACTGAATGTTGTACATAATAAGATTAATAAGTGTTCCGGACGTTTTTATTTTAGTTTTTTTTATGATTTTGGGTAGTTCCATTTCATAACTTGAACGATAAACACGAAATCCCACCTCACCCCGTAGTCCCTCGTAGTTGGGGTGAGATGTGTTTTCATACAAAGGTGATTTTGGAAGATTGTTGGATCGATTCTTTTTTATTATGAATATTACTATAGCTCCATTTTAAATTGGAATACATTATTTAGGTAGCAGTAGCCTTAAAATCCCATCTCACCCCCCTTTCATCCCTTCTCTCCCCATTCATAACCCAACTCTCCTCGCGATCCCCACTCACCCCATTTTACGGTAAGTAGTTTTTTACGAAACCTACTGCCTTGTGACCTTCCAACCCAGAGGAAGAAATAGAACTACTGATAGCGAAATAATTTTATCGTGAAAAAATCTTCTCTACAGGCCAGGTGAATGCGTCAAAAAATCTTGACACTCTCTCCGTAGTTTTTACGTTACTTTTCTCACTTTATTTATAGTCTAAGTAACTTCCAATGGTCGGCTTCACATGACACTTTGTAAGCGTGCTATAGTGACGATGCAATAACCAAGTATGGGTACCGTTAGCAAAAGGCTTGTGTTACAAATATACTTATTCACTCATGAATTCAGGATATCACGCTGTGTCGGATTGCTGCTGTATTTGAGTAAAGTCCTTTCGAATGGTTTTTTGGAAGAATGTGGATCAATATACACTCGCGGTCAAAGAAACCGGGTCAGTGACGAAAACCTCAATATTTTGTAAATCGTTGGTCGTATCTGCATGAAACTAACTCTGTTTTATAGAGAATTTAATATCCTTCTAAATCCAACGTTCAATGTTCTACGTAGTAACTGGAAAAAGGTTTAATTGAAAAAAAAAACCAATTAGGTACTTATTTGAAATTGCGTTCGTTTTACTTTTGCTTGTTTTTAAGCAATTGTTTTCAATCTGTCAAAGAACTATGATAAAAGGCTGTCATTGTTTTATTTTGTGGTCATTCTTGAATGTCTATCATGCCGCTAACACGAGATGAATGTACTCGTATCATCACTATG
Organism: Epinotia ramella; assembly: GCA_947578815.1. Lineage (NCBI taxonomy): Eukaryota > Metazoa > Arthropoda > Insecta > Lepidoptera > Tortricidae > Epinotia > Epinotia ramella. Next base: position 5,793,831 of record OX388221.1, read on the forward strand.
TTAGAAGAAGGAAGAAGTCAGAGGTATACAGCGAGAAGAACAGGTGTGTCACTTTCTACAGTGCAGCGAGTCCTCCAACGTTACCTACAAACTGGGCAGAACCTTAGAAGACCAGGAACTGGCAAAACAAGATGTACTACAGCTAGAGAAGATCGATTTATTGTTACAACCATGCTCCGAAATCGGCACCTCACAGCAGTTGAAGTGAAAAATCAGCTTTTAGAGACCCGAAGGGACGGCATCAGCGAGCGGACTGTCAGGCGGCGGCTCAAAGAAGCAAATTTGACCCCACATAGGCCGGCCAATGGCCCAAAACTTGAAAGAATACATCGAACAGCAAGACGACTTTATGCCCGCGATCACAGATACTGGGGTGACGAAGATTGGGCAAGAATTTTGTTTTCCGATGAATCCAGATTTATGCTCTATGCAAATGACGGGCGGCAAAGAGTTTACAGACGGCCTGGTGAACGTTTTATTCCAGCATGTTTTGAGGAAAAAGTGGCGTTCGGCGGTGGGTCAGTCATGGTTTGGGCTGGAATCTCTTCAGAGAGTCGCTCGGAGTTAGTTTTAATAGAAAATGGATCATTAACGAGTGCAAGATATGTAGAAGAGATTCTTAATGAGCATGTCGGCCCATACTTAATTAATATGGGTGGAAATTCTATGTTTATGCATGACAACGCCAGGCCACACACAGCTCAAATTGTCAGAGATTATTTTTTGGAGGTTGGTATCAACTGTATGAACTGGCCCTCGAGGAGTCTGGACTTAAATCCGATTGAGCATGTATGGGACGAGCTTGGGAGGCGTGTAAGAGCTCGAAACCCCGCCCCAGCTACACTTAGAGACCTGAAACAGGCGTTAGTGGAAGAATGGGACAATATCCCGCAAGAACGCATAAAGAACTTAATAAACAGCATGCCGAATCGTCTAGAAGCTGTAAGAAGAGCCCGAGGAGGCAATACGAAGTATTAATTTTTATTTTTTGTGTTGTATGTGAAGTACTGCTTATTTTTGTACGTAGAATTGGTTGATTTTTTGTTTCCTATGTAATTTTATTAAACAAAAGAATTACGATTCCACCATTTGATGTTATTTAATTCAGTATAAAATTATCTACAATATGCAGTTTAATTCATGTCCCTAGCTTTATTATTTTAGGAGATATTACAGATTTTCGTACTGACCCGGTTTCTTTGACCGCGAGTGTATTATCTTAATTTGTGAAGTTTTTTTTTTCTTCTATGAGATTTTAGTGATTTGGCTGATAATACAACAAAATAAACAAATCAAGATATTAACATTGTATCAAGTCACTCGCGTCTTTAAGGTCGAATATCGCTGTGCGAATATGTTCGACGACGAAAGGCTATATATTAACAATCGCGGATCCATTCGAAACTTGTCGAGGGATATTCGACCTTAAAAAGGTGAGTGACCAGTTAAATTATAATTCTGATATCACAAAAAACATGTGTCTGCAACTGCACTTAGCAATAATTTATGCTAATGAAGGTACCTAATTCCTGAAAAACGTATATGCAGGCAGTATCAGGCTATGAGCACTTCAGGTGGAGATATTATCAGTGAGATTATTCTCAGATTTTAACAACATCTAATCTTTTGTCCCCAGGTATCTCAAGAATGCGTCAGTGAGCACAAATCCAAGATGGCCGGGCGGGAGCTTGCCGTAGTCGTCTCGCGGGCTTACAAGTACTATGGACGGGAGGACAAACCGGACTACAAGCCGGTGCTGCGGCACTTCAACATGACAGTGGAGCGTGGCATCATGTGAGTAGAGATACAAGCTAGAAACTGGTTGTGGTCGTCTGGTGGGCTTGCAAGTACTATGGACGGGAGGACAAACCGGACTACAAGCCGGTGCTGCGGCACTTCAACATGACTGTAATAGAGTGTAAGCGCACCTTAATTAATGTCTAAGACAGACAGTGTAAACGCACCGTATATATTATGATGTACTCTGTGGGCAACACCGGCCCACCCCCTTGCAAGGACGTACGTCAAGCATACACACGGCCTCAATAATCCTCTGTAATAATTATAATATATATATTAAGATTTATATAAAATAAATCCTTCGAAGACCTTAAAAGAGTGTTTTAATCAAGTAATACTACATGGCGCAGTCGGAGAAGAACCGGTAAGCAGGATTCAACAAGATTAATACCACGAAGGCATATGGCCGCCGCCGCCGGCCGGCTTGAAATTACTAATTACTGATAATAAAAGAACTACGAAGAATACTAATTACGAAGATGCCGCCGAAGAACGACAAAGATGAAAATGCGGAGAACACCTGCGAGGTCGACAACATGACTTGTGCGGTCGAGTACAAGATGCCGCAGAGCTTAAACCTGGATGACCTAGGTAATTGCTGGCCGCAGTGGCAGCGTTTTAAACAATCATTCCGAATTTTCGTGCTAGCCGCCGGCTTTGAGAAGCTTGCAGAAACGAGAAAAGCGGCCATACTGTTAAACTGTATAGGACAACAGGCGCAGGAATTATATTTCAACGTTTTACAGACTGAGGACAAGACTAAATTAGAAGAAATAATAACATTATTTGATGAACATTTTAAGCCCAAGCAGAATGAGGTAATTAACAGTTACAACTTTAATAAGAGGAATCAAGAAGACGGAGAAACCTTTGATGCATTCTACACAGCCATAAGGAAGATTGCAGAGAATTGCAACTATAAAGAAAAAGACAGGATGCTACGGGATCGGATCGTCATAGGTGTCAAGGACCAGCGGACACAGCAGAAACTTTTGGAAATAAAGGAACTTACTCTAGAGAAAGCTGTGGATGTTTGCCGCTCAGCTGAACTTTCAAAAGAACACATGAAGGCCCTGAACAGCTCGGAGGTGCATGCAGTACAAGCCAGGACTCCGTCTCATCAACCAGCAGATGCAAAAGCTAAGTATTCTGATACAAACAACAGGTTCTCACATAATCATCACAATGTTAGTCAGTATAACAGGAACTATTATAAGTGTAGAAAGTGTGGGACTGAGCATGGCCCCAGAAATTGCCCGGCTTATGGGAAAGTATGTACTAAATGTAATAGACACAATCACTTCAGCATAGGGTGCAGCATGCCTCGGAGGCAGGTACATGAAGTACAGGAGTATGAATGTAATAATAATGTTCATGATTTATGACTAGTTTATTCAATAGACCTATCGAAGAATGAATGGACTGAGAAGCTTAGGGTGGAAAATAAAAGAGTGTCGTTTAAATGTGACACGGGGGCTCAAATTAATGTTCTGTCATTAAGAGATCTCAAACTAATTGTCAATGATGAATACAAATTAATGATGTCTGAGACAAGAACACTAATAGAGGTCTTCGGGGGTGGCAAATTAGTGCCAGTAGGAAAAATTACTTTGAACACATTTTCCAAACATGAAGAAACTAAATATGAGACTGAATTTATAATTATTAAAGAAAATGTCCGCCCCATTTTAGGCTTAGGGTCCCTAATTAAATTAGGATTGCTAAAAAGTAATAATATTAATACAATAAGGAACACAGATCTAAGTAAAGATGCTATTGTTAATACAAATTGTGAACTATTTCAGGGTGTTGGGCAGTTCAGAGAGCCGTTGGAGTTGCGCACTCAGCCTGAAGTACAACCGGTGGTCCGGCCCCCGCGACGAGTGCCTCATGCATTGATGGGTCGCCTTGCTGACAAACTGAAGACTCTGGTAGAGCACGGGATCATAGCTGAGGTCAAACATCCAAGGAGTTTTGTAAGCAACCTTGTTATTATTGAAAAGAAAGATGGTTCTCTTAGAATTTGCCTTGACCCTAAGGATCTAAACAAAGTTTTAATTCGGGAACATTACCTTATCCCAACATTAGAGGAAATTGTTCCAAAATTGTGTAATAAAAAATATTTTTCTGTCTTGGACTTGTCAGATGGATTTTATAATATTAAATTATCTGACAATTCGAGTGATCTATGCACATTCAACAGCCCCTACGGTTGTTATAAATTCTTAAGATGTCCATTTGGAATTTCCGTGGCCCCGGAGGTCTTTCAAAGGTACAGTGAAACTGCCTTTGGTGACATCCCAGGCGTTATTGTGTACTGTGACGATTTATTAATATGTGGGGATACTGAAGATGAGCATGATGCAATATTAAAAAGAGTTATTGAACGTGCTAAAGAACATAATGTTCGGTTTAATAAAAACAAGTTTCAATACAAATTAAAAGAAGTAAAATATTTTGGACATATTTTTTCTGAAAAAGGCATGAAAATTGACCCTGAAAGGGTTAATGCCATTACTAATATGAAAAGCCCAAATAATAAAAAAGAACTGCAAATATTCCTGGGAATGGTCAATTACCTAAGAAAGTTCATACCCCACTTGGCTGATATTGCATCAACTCTACAGTTATTACTAAAGAAGGATGTGGATTGGCTTTGGACGGAAGTTCATGAAAATGTGTATAATAAAATTAAGAAAAAATTAACGGTAGCTCCAACTTTACAAAATTTTAATCCGAAATTGCCCGTGGTAATTCAGTGCGATGCTTCCAAAGATGGTCTAGGATGTTGCTTGTTACAAAATGGAAAGCCTGTAAGCTATGCATCACGAAGCTTAACACCAGCAGAACAAAACTTCTCACAAATTGAAAAAGAATTGCTCAGTGTTTGTTACGCTACAAACAAATTTCATTACTACATATATGGTCAACAATGCACAGTATTAAATGACCATAAACCATTAGAGTCCTTGCTTAAAAAACATATTCATGAAGTTCCGTCGCCCAGGCTACAAAGAATGAAATTAAGACTATTGAGATATGACATTGATTATAAGTACTTGAAAGGCAAAGACATGTATATAGCGGACTTACTTTCACGTGCTTACATTAATAGTAATAACATGGATGAACCATACCTTAACGAAATGATCCATTGCGTAGGAATAGCAAGTCATTTGCAATGCACTCGGGAACAAAAACAGGAATTGATTAATGCAACAGGTGATGACGTGGAATTATCTAAATTAATAGAATATACAAAAAATGGATGGCCAGACAAAAAATATGTTCTTGACAGCTTACAATTTTATTTTAAATTAAGAAGTGAAATTCATAGTGATGAAGGCCTGGTGTTTCTAAATCACAGGTTAATAATTCCGACGTCATTGCGGTTGAAATTTATGAAAATAATACATGAAGGCCATCTGGGCACGACAAAAATGAAACAAATGGCTAGAAAATTGTACTACTGGCCCAAAATTGATGAACACCTTGATACACATGTAAGACGATGCTATGTCTGTCAAACTTTTCAGAATAATAATATTAAAGAACCTTTGTTGCCGCACGAGGTTCCTAAATTACCTTTCCACAAATTAGCAACCGATATTATGGAATTTAAAGGAAAAAGCTATCTCATAGTGTATGATTATTTCTCGAAATGGTTAGAAATTAAATATTTGCGTAACAAAAGTGCTAAGTCTATAATTGAGGTGCTGACAGACATTTTTTCGATTTTTGGTTTTCCTAAAGAAGTAGTTTCTGATCACGTACCATTCGATTCCAAAGAATGCCGTGATTTCGCTCGAGAAAGTGGATTTGTTTTTAACTATACAAGCCCCAGGTACCCCCAGTCTAACGGAATGTCCGAAAGAGGGGTACAGATTGCAAAGAAAATTCTACTTAAATGCAATGAAGATAAGACTGATGTGAGAACGGCACTCTTACAGTACAGGGCATCACCGGTGTCCGGTACAGATTTTTCACCCAGTCAATTACTCATGAACAGGAATTTAAAGACAAAAGCCATAGTTACGGATGAATATCTAAAACCCAAACTCAATTTTAATGTGGAACGGCAATTTAGTAGAACATTACAAAGAAATGTTATATATTACAATAGTACAGCTAGGCATAAAAATGTTTTCCATAATGGACAAGAAGTGTGGTTCAGAAAAGAACCAAACAAAAAGGTATGGCGAGAAGCCAAGATTGTTAGTAATAATGGGTTTAGATCCTACAATTTAGTTGATAAGGATAATGTTAAGTATACGAGAACCTCTTTTCACATCCGACCGGCGTAGGGCTTTGTGCTCTACCAGAGTCTGCTACAGGCTCAGTGCTCCACTTCCGCGGCTATCTGGGACTCAAAAGGGGAGGAAAAGGAATAGAAATGTAAACATTGTTAAAATAAGTAAACTACAGCTGTAATTTAAGGTTGTTGTTGGCTTAGCAGTTTTAAAGAAATTCCTTGGTGCAATTAGTTTCATTTGTATTAAATTTCGTTTTAAGAGGGGATGATGTAATAGAGTGTAAGCGCACCTTAATTAATGTCTAAGACAGACAGTGTAAACGCACCGTATATATTATGATGTACTCTGTGGGCAACACCGGCCCACCCCCTTGCAAGGACGTACGTCAAGCATACACACGGCCTCAATAATCCTCTGTAATAATTATAATATATATATTAAGATTTATATAAAATAAATCCTTCGAAGACCTTAAAAGAGTGTTTTAATCAAGTAATACTACAGTACTAGTGGAGCGTGGCATCATGTGAGTAGAGATACAAGCTAGAAACTGGTTGTGGTCGTCTGGTGGGCTTGCAAGTACTATGGACGGGAGGACAAACCGGACTACAAGCCGGTGCTGCGGCACTTCAACATGACAGTGGAGCGTGGCATCATGTGAGTAGAGATACAAGCTAGAAACTGGTTGTGGTCGTCTGGCGGGCTTGCAAGTACTATGGATGGGAGGACAAACCGGACTACAAGCCGGTGCTGCGGCACTTCAACATGACAGTGGAGCGCGGCATCATGTGAGTAGAGATACAAGCTAGAAACTGGTTGTGGTCGTCTGGCGGGCTTGCAAGTACTATGGACGGGAGGACAAACCGGACTACAAGCCGGTGCTGTGGTACTTCAACATGACAGTGGAGCGCGGCATCATGTGAGTAGAGATACAAGCTAGAAACTGGTTGTGGTCGTCTGGCGGGCTTGCAAGTACTATGGACGGGAGGACAAACCGGACTACAAGCCGGTGCTGCGGCACTTCAACATGACAGTGGAGCGTGGCATCATGTGAGTAGAGATACAAGCTAGAAACTGGTTGTGGTCGTCTGGTGGGCTTGCAAGTACTATGGACGGGAGGACAAACCGGACTACAAGCCGGTGCTGCGGCACTTCAACATGACAGTGGAGCGTGGCATCATGTGAGTAGAGATACAAGCTAGAAACTGGTTGTGGTCGTCTGGTGGGCTTGCAAGTACTATGGACGGGAGGACAAACCGGACTACAAGCCGGTGCTGCGGCACTTCAACATGACAGTGGAGCGTGGCATCATGTGAGTAGAGATACAAGCTAGAAACTGGTTGTGGTCGTCTGGCGGGCTTGCAAGTACTATGGACGGGAGGACAAACCGGACTACAAGCCGGTGCTGCGGCACTTCAACATGACAGTGGAGCGTGGCATCATGTGAGTAGAGATACAAGCTAGAAACTGGTTGTGGTCGTCTGGTGGGCTTGCAAGTACTATGGACGGGAGGACAAACCGGACTACAAGCCGGTGCTGCGGCACTTCAACATGACAGTGGAGCGTGGCATCATGTGAGTAGAGATACAAGCTAGAAACTGGTTGTGGTCGTCTGGCGGGCTTGCAAGTACTATGGATGGGAGGACAAACCGGACTACAAGCCGGTGCTGCGGCACTTCAACATGACAGTGGAGCGTGGCATCATGTGAGTAGAGATACAAGCTAGAAACTGGTTGTGGTCGTCTGGCGGGCTTGCAAGTACTATGGATGGGAGGACAAACCGGACTACAAGCCGGTGCTGCGGCACTTCAACATGACAGTGGAGCGCGGCATCATGTGAGTAGAGATACAAGCTAGAAACTGGTTGTGGTCGTCTGGCGGGCTTGCAAGTACTATGGACGGGAGGACAAACCGGACTACAAGCCGGTGCTGCGGCACTTCAACATGACAGTGGAGCGTGGCATCATGTGAGTAGAGATACAAGCTAGAAACTGGTTGTGGTCGTCTGGTGGGCTTGCAAGTACTATGGACGGGAGGACAAACCGGACTACAAGCCGGTGCTGTGGCACTTCAACATGACAGTGGAGCGTGGCATCATGTGAGTAGAGATACAAGCTAGAAACTGGTTGTGGTCGTCTGGCGGGCTTGCAAGTACTATGGATGGGAGGACAAACCGGACTACAAGCCGGTGCTGCGGCACTTCAACATGACAGTGGAGCGTGGCATCATGTGAGTAGAGATACAAGCTAGAAACTGGTTGTGGTCGTCTGGCGGGCTTGCAAGTACTATGGATGGGAGGACAAACCGGACTACAAGCCGGTGCTGCGGCACTTCAACATGACAGTGGAGCGCGGCATCATGTGAGTAGAGATACAAGCTAGAAACTGGTTGTGGTCGTCTGGCGGGCTTGCAAGTACTATGGATGGGAGGACAAACCGGACTACAAGCCGGTGCTGCGGCACTTCAACATGACAGTGGAGCGTGGCATCATGTGAGTAGAGATACAAGCTAGAAACTGGTTGTGGTCGTCTGGCGGGCTTGCAAGTACTATGGACGGGAGGACAAACCGGACTACAAGCCGGTGCTGTGGTACTTCAACATGACAGTGGAGCGCGGCATCATGTGAGTAGAGATACAAGCTAGAAACTGGTTGTGGTCGTCTGGCGGGCTTGCAAGTACTATGGACGGGAGGACAAACCGGACTACAAGCCGGTGCTGCGGCACTTCAACATGACAGTGGAGCGTGGCATCATGTGAGTAGAGATACAAGCTAGAAACTGGTTGTGGTCGTCTGGTGGGCTTGCAAGTACTATGGACGGGAGGACAAACCGGACTACAAGCCGGTGCTGCGGCACTTCAACATGACAGTGGAGCGTGGCATCATGTGAGTAGAGATACAAGCTAGAAACTGGTTGTGGTCGTCTGGCGGGCTTGCAAGTACTATGGATGGGAGGACAAACCGGACTACAAGCCGGTGCTGCGGCACTTCAACATGACAGTGGAGCAGCATCATGTGAGTAGAGATACAAGCTAGAAACTGGTCGTGGTAGTCTCAAGCATGTAACTGTAGATAAGAAGACAAAGTCAAGACGGTGTTGCGGGTTCTTTCTTGCGAGCCCCCGATAATGCACTATGTTCAGAGTAACGGACCTGCATTTATCTCTAGTTGTCAACACAATAAATCCTCAAATTAATAACGGGTCGGCAACGCGCTTGTGATTCTTCTGGAGTCGCAAGCATCCATAAGCTACGGTGTAAGCTTACCGTCAGGCAGGCCGTATGCTTGTTTGCCACCGTCAAGTGTTTAAAAAAAACATATCATGGTAAAACGGGGCATCATCTGAGTACTGTTACAAGCTGATGATGGTAGCAAGTTACCAGTTGGTAGTGATCATCTCTCGAGCATGCATCATGTGAGTAGAGATACAAGCTGACGGTGGTACAAAATGTAGCTTGTCATAATCGTCTCGTAGGCTTGCTAGTACTGTGGACGGGAGGACAAATCTGACTACTAGACGGAGAGCCAAGAGAAGCATTTTATGAATACGGTGGTTAGGGATTTTAATATTATACGTAACAACTAAAATAATTTGAGGCGGCTTTCTCGCGCAACGCATCAGCATTGCAATCCAGCGAGGAAATATGCCGTCAGCATCCTAGGTAACAATGCCTCGGGGGCCTTTTTACCCGACTGCCGAAGGAGAGGAGGGTTATTTCGATTTAACTTATTATTGATTTAATCAACCCTCTCATAAGTCATAGAGTTTTCCAATTTGCTTATAGTGTAATGTTTATTTATTTATTGAAAATGTTGAAAGCTAAACGTCATCACTAAGGGAGTGGACCTTCTTTGCCTTTAAATCCACAGAATGTAAATCGGACGAGTTTGAGTAGTTCTGGAGATTACCCCCTATAGGCCCTAGAAACTTATAAAGCTACGAACTTTACCTCTTTATGCAAATACCTTGAGGCAAATTGTCAACACCATAGGTACTCAACATAGGCACACTCATAAAACTCCGTGAGCATCATAGAACATATTTCTGAAGGTCAATACCATCCTAAACACGCATGTAGGTAGGTATTCGTTCCACATAGGCCGCTTGAACATGACCGTCCGTTGCATAAGAATACGCAACGTGGGAAACTGGCGCATAAGTTACTATGTCCATTAACATGCCGTCTCAAATTGAACCGTAAGAGGTGCTACTAAATTCTATATTGCATTGAGAGAATGTTGTAAATAAGGGTACGTAACACTGAAACCGGATTCGATTGAGTTCAAGTTGTAAAAAATTTAATTAAACTTCGTTTTAAGATAACAAAATGTTTCAGTAACAAGTACCAAGTTTTTATATACCTACATGCACTCGTCATGACACGTTGATTCTTGGAGAGCGTGCCGCCATGGTTTCCTGGGGGCTCCACCAAAGGGCAGCGGGTAGAACACCGTGGGGTTTAAGTCCGGGTGGTTCCCGGGAGTCCGTCATACCCGACCTGACCCCGTATCATGGTCGGCCTCATCACACGATAAGTGACAGGATAGTTCGTCTGTCACTGGCTGACACCGTTCGATAGAACGAGAGGGCGCTCTTATCTTGTCACTTATCGCGTGATAAGGCCGACTATGATACGGGGTCTGTTTCCCCAGCCAGGACGCGTCAAGGCATCCCCACGAAAAAAAACAGGGCTCTTAACATATTGAAATTGACTTCCTCAGCTGATAACAATTCTCTTTTACAGATACGGTCTCCTCGGCCCATCAGGATGTGGGAAGACCACACTTCTATCCTGCATCGTTGGGCGACGGCAGTTGGACAGCGGGGAGGTTTGGGTGCTGGGGGGGCGGCCGGGGGAGAAGGGGAGCGGGGTTCCGGGACCGAGGGTGGGGTATATGCCGCAGGTAAGAACTAAAGATAAATAAGTAATCTATAGCTACGGTATCCTCAGCCCATCAGGATGCGAGAAGACCACAGTCATATCCCGCATCGTTGGACGACGGCAGCTCGACAGTGGGAGGTTGGGGTGCTGGGTGGGCGACCGGGGAGGAGGGGAGTAGGGTGCCGGGGCTAAAGAACTAACTCTTTCATAGCTGCGGTCTTCTCTGCCTGTAAAGCTGAAAAAAACCACCCTCCTATTAATTTGTTGCAGATATAAACGGTGCAGTGTGTTCGTATATTTCGTAAATAAAAGAGGTATAAGAATCCGGATATCAAAAGTACGTTAAATCCAATGAATAAAACTACTACAATGAGTAAAATCTTGCGTTCAAATCTCGGTTGCGATGTACAGAGCCCATAAAATCTTTGTACGGTACTCAGGTACAAATTGCGTGCATTTAAAGGAACACTGGCCAAGTTTCGGGTTAAAAATAACACACACAATGCTTGAAATATCCTAAATTGTAATATTTGTAATGTTAAACGGTCATTCAGTATGACTTTGACTTCCGTAGAGCATCTTTAGTTTTCTTTCTTTAAGAGAAAACTAAACATAATGAAACTGCTATTAACAATACTAATAATACGTATTCTATTTTTAGTAGTACTTTAGCGTAGCCTTTTCCTATGATAATTACAGATACAGTCTGAAAAGATTTTCCTTGCCCAAGTCTTTAGAACATACTGATAGGATTAAGAACTTTTAACAGTCGAGTTGCCCACTCACTTGACAAAGGGGGGACAACTGTTACTCGGGTCCGCAGGAGCTACCCACCACAACCCTGTTCGTGTCCCCTGGGTGGTACTAAAAAGTGACAAACTTTAAAGGCCAAAATAAAAAATGCCATACGGTTAAATAAAATAGGATTGAATTTCGCCTGGCCTGTGTATCAGTTTTTTGTACAGTCAGCATCAAAAGTAACTGCGCAATTGACGTGTTCAAAAGCTCTTATTCCCTTTTAATAAAGACTTGACGTCTTCGTTTGCGCTGTTACTTTTGATGCTGACTGTACTACACTTCAATCGCCTACAGTTCAATCAAGGATGTCAAAGTAAAAACACTGTCTGTACCTAATTGACATGCCATCTCAGTTGTCAATACTATTGTCTTAAAGAAGTATGATAGCTAATTTAAAAAAAGCACTATGTTTATTGTGTGGAAAGATGAATATCTCATTAACCCATGTCATTAAAAATGCCAATGATAATAGATAGAGTGATTAGTTCGTTCATTAGAAGTGGATAGATAACGTGCAAAAAACGTAATAAAATGGAAAAAACTTAATGATATTGTGACATTGATATGGCCTGTCAAAGGTTTTAATTTCACATGGCCTGAAGGTATTAATTCGTATGGAGACACGTGGCTAATAAAGCTCCATGTCATAAAGCAGCTATGATATGACTTCCAACCCAGAAGAGAGACTAAAAATAATTGGGATAAGGTAAAACTCTTATTTATTGACTTATATGAAAAGTACATCCACATCACATATGTAAAGCTACTTAAATGGAAATTAGGAATATACAATTAGAAAAACGCATCAAAACTTTGCCCTGGGATACGGCTTTGTTAAGTGGGACTGTTGTTACTGAAACCGCCCGATGACCTCTAACCCGGCTTACTGTGCCTTTTTTTTGCCCTGTTTGGTAACAAATATGTTTATGGTTAACCTCTCTGGGGGCTTTATTCTCACCCATGGGATTGGCTTAGCATCTGAAGTACAGAAGTGTAACCACACATACATAATATAATAGATATCACCGTTATGGCTTCTAAAAATCCTGAAAAGTTTTTCGATCAATAACTTGCATCAGACATGATGGCTCGAAGGTTTGGAACACTTTGGGTGATTTAACAGTATTATATATACCTTGTCACGACAAGTTTGGCACATCGAGTCGATGTATCTTACGCTCAAAACCAAAAAATGTATTACTAAGCAGAAACGTCTGCTAACGAAAATTATATATTACAAATTAAAGGGAACCACTAGTGGCTCAAAGCAGGATTTGTAACCTGTGACCTTCTAAGCATACGCGGCCAGTAGTTGCTACTACCTCAGCTATCTGAACGAATTGCTCGGTCAAGGAATCTTTCAATCAGTGTTAAATCTCCTTAAGTATCCCAGACCCACCACGCATCATAATGCACGGTATTTAGATCTTGAACTTTTTTTAACAGCAACCTTTCATTGCAGGAAATAGCTCTAGTCGGAGAACTCACGATCCGCGATGCAATCTACTACTTCGGTCGTATTTACGGCATGAAGATGAAGAAGCTGAGTGAACGCTTCGAGTTCCTGAGCAACCTATTGGATCTACCACCAGCAGGCAGGCTGATCAAGTCCATGTCAGGTGGACAGCAAAGAAGAGTGTCGCTGGCAGCAGCGTTGGTGCATGAGCCAGAACTTCTGATATTGGATGAGCCGACTGTTGGATTGGATCCTGTGTTGAGAGAACGGTGAGTTTTCTGGTGGCCTTCTAGATATGTATGATAAAATGCATGTAAAGGTGAAGCAGCAAACGCTTCTGGGTCATTATCAGTCAGTAAAACAAAAATCGTCTTTTCAGTGGGCAATAGTTAAGGGCTTATGTTTATATATAATATGTTTTTATCGCATAGAATTATAGAAAAGGCGACGCCGTTTATGCGGATCCAGAGTTCAACCAAAAATTAGGCTTTAAAGCCCTTAACTTTGGCAATATCCAACGAAAAGACGCGAACCTAAATCTGACAACGACCCTTCTACTTCCTGAGGAAAGGCTGGCCACTATCACATATTTTTTTGACGCAATTGTATCTACGAAGCTAATGGCTACCTAACCTAAACTCATAAGTTTGGTGGTTTGGTAAAAACGATTAGTTTAAAGTACCTAACCTCTTGCTTGTCTATAGCATGGTTGAACACTTTGACCATATGCTAATTGAATCAGAACCCGTGTAATGTGTACTATCAATTCACATTTTGTATTTAATAGCGAATGAGACGATACTCTTATGATTACTTAAACGACATGCGCACTTTAACAAATTAGCACATAGTGTTCTAAATTCTATAATTTTGATAAATCAGTGTTCCGTTTATTGAAGAGCCAGTGACTTCCGTGGTACCTACGATATTAATAAGAATTTTGATAAATCAGTGTTCCGTTTATTGAAGAGCCAGTGACTTCCGTGGTACCTACGATATTAATAAGAATTTTGATAAATCAGTGTTCCGTTTATTGAAGAGCCAGTGACTTCCGTGGTACCTACGATATTAATAAGAATTTTGATAAATCAGTGTTCCGTTTATTGAAGAGCCAGTGACTTCCGTGGTACCTACGATATTAATAAGAATTTTGATAAATCAGTGTTCCGTTTATTGAAGAGCCAGTGACTTCCGTGGTACCTACGATATTAATAAGAATTTTGATAAATCAGTGTTCCGTTTATTGAAGAGCCAGTGACTTCCGTGGTACCTACGATATTAATAAGAATTTTGATAAATCAGTGTTCCGTTTATTGAAGAGCCAGTGACTTCCGTGGTACCTACGATATTAATAAGAATTTTGATAAATCAGTGTTCCGTTTATTGAAGAGCCAGTGACTTCCGTGGTACCTACGATATTAATAAGAATTTTGATAAATCAGTGTTCCGTTTATTGAAGAGCCAGTGACTTCCGTGGTACCTACGATATTAATAAGAATTTTGATAAATCAGTGTTCCGTTTATTGAAGAGCCAGTGACTTCCGTGGTACCTACGATATTAATAAGAATTTTGATAAATCAGTGTTCCGTTTATTGAAGAGCCAGTGACTTCCGTGGTACCTACGATATTAATAAGAATTTTGATAAATCAGTGTTCCGTTTATTGAAGAGCCAGTGACTTCCGTGGTACCTACGATATTAATAAGAATTTTGATAAATCAGTGTTCCGTTTATTGAAGAGCCAGTGACTTCCGTGGTACCTACGATATTAATAAGAATTTTGATAAATCAGTGTTCCGTTTATTGAAGAGCCAGTGACTTCCGTGGTACCTACGATATTAATAAGAATTTTGATAAATCAGTGTTCCGTTTATTGAAGAGCCAGTGACTTCCGTGGTACCTACGATATTAATAAGAATTTTGATAAATCAGTGTTCCGTTTATTGAAGAGCCAGTGACTTCCGTGGTACCTACGATATTAATAAGAATTTTGATAAATCAGTGTTCCGTTTATTGAAGAGCCAGTGACTTCCGTGGTACCTACGATATTAATAAGAATTTTGATAAATCAGTGTTCCGTTTATTGAAGAGCCAGTGACTTCCGTGGTACCTACGATATTAATAAGAATTTTGATAAATCAGTGTTCCGTTTATTGAAGAGCCAGTGACTTCCGTGGTACCTACGATATTAATAAGAATTTTGATAAATCAGTGTTCCGTTTATTGAAGAGCCAGTGACTTCCGTGGTACCTACGATATTAATAAGAATTTTGATAAATCAGTGTTCCGTTTATTGAAGAGCCAGTGACTTCCGTGGTACCTACGATATTAATAAGAATTTTGATAAATCAGTGTTCCGTTTATTGAAGAGCCAGTGACTTCCGTGGTACCTACGATATTAATAAGAATTTTGATAAATCAGTGTTCCGTTTATTGAAGAGCCAGTGACTTCCGTGGTACCTACGATATTAATAAGAATTTTGATAAATCAGTGTTCCGTTTATTGAAGAGCCAGTGACTTCCGTGGTACCTACGATATTAATAAGAATTTTGATAAATCAGTGTTCCGTTTATTGAAGAGCCAGTGACTTCCGTGGTACCTACGATATTAATAAGAATTTTGATAAATCAGTGTTCCGTTTATTGAAGAGCCAGTGACTTCCGTGGTACCTACGATATTAATAAGAATTTTGATAAATCAGTGTTCCGTTTATTGAAGAGCCAGTGACTTCCGTGGTACCTACGATATTAATAAGAATTTTGATAAATCAGTGTTCCGTTTATTGAAGAGCCAGTGACTTCCGTGGTACCTACGATATTAATAAGAATTTTGATAAATCAGTGTTCCGTTTATTGAAGAGCCAGTGACTTCCGTGGTACCTACGATATTAATAAGAATTTTGATAAATCAGTGTTCCGTTTATTGAAGAGCCAGTGACTTCCGTGGTACCTACGATATTAATAAGAATTTTGATAAATCAGTGTTCCGTTTATTGAAGAGCCAGTGACTTCCGTGGTACCTACGATATTAATAAGAATTTTGATAAATCAGTGTTCCGTTTATTGAAGAGCCAGTGACTTCCGTGGTACCTACGATATTAATAAGAATTTTGATAAATCAGTGTTCCGTTTATTGAAGAGCCAGTGACTTCCGTGGTACCTACGATATTAATAAGAATTTTGATAAATCAGTGTTCCGTTTATTGAAGAGCCAGTGACTTCCGTGGTACCTACGATATTAATAAGAATTTTGATAAATCAGTGTTCCGTTTATTGAAGAGCCAGTGACTTCCGTGGTACCTACGATATTAATAAGAATAAGAATTTATTTGGCTTTCGTTACTACGTATCAACTGTGTTCCAAGTTTCAAAGCTAGACTGTAGAGTATAGGTATATTGCTGCGCCTCGGAAGCCGTCTTATTAGTATACGTGGTGGCAGTCTTGGATGTTTTCTGTCTATTCAAGTATTTATATCTATTAAATATATTGTCGTCTAGTGCTATAGTGTGTATCGTAGTGCTATAAGAGATACGTGTGGAATGGATGGAGATATAGTCACGAAAATTGAAAAGGGTATGTTAAGGTGGTTTGGGCATGTAGAGAGGATGGATGAAAGAAGATTAACGAAGAAAGTGTATATAAAAAGAGTGGAAGGGCAAGTTGGAAGGGGAACTAGGCGAACTTTCTCCGATCAAATTGGTGAAATCTTAATAAAAGGCCAGGTCAAAAGTACCCTCAACCGACGAGCATTTATGAGAAATGTTATGAAAGTGAGTGAAGCGAAAGGGGTTTGTCAGGATCGTAGCAAATGGAGATCAGTGATATCTGCCTACCCCTCTGGGAAAGAGGCGTGATTATATGTATGTATGTATATCGTCGTCTAGTACCCATAACACAAGCGTTATTGAGCTTACTATAGGGTTGGTTCGATTTGTCTAAGATTGTCATCCACACCATATAATCGAGTGCCCCAACACCAGATACAACGGATCAGCTGAGGACTTTAAACGCCTGACAAAGGAAGCGAGCTTTTATCTGCAGAATTGTGAATTTTTAATTTTTAATTGCATATGTATATGTATGACCAGTGTGTTATAAATAAATCGATATACGATAATACGATAAATAAATATTTATATTTATTTATAAGTACTTATAGGACTCCTTCCACAGGCACCCAAATATTAACGCTCTAGATCAGATCCATACCAATATTCATATTCATATTCATTTATTCGTAATTGTTAATATTACATGTCAGTGTTTATAGTTAAAAAGAAAAATATAGTTATATTATCATTACACAAAAGTGTCTATAAAAAGTTAATAAATAATACAATAGTTAATAATAATTAGTCTAAGTCATCAACAATTAATATTTAAATAAAACCATTCACACAATATTCATAAATTCGTCGTAGCTATAGAATGTGTGCTCGAGAAGCCATTTTTTTAGTTTTCTTTTGATAATCATCAGGGACGGAGCCGACGTGATCGTCTCTGGCAACTTGTTGTACACGGCTGGCCCCATCACGTTTGTCACCTTTCCGGATTTGGCTAGTCGTCGTTTCACTGGGAGAATTTTATTAGGATATCGCAGCAACCGAGATGAATCCGCGCGCTTTTTGTACTCGCCTAAGTGACGTGTGTTAAAACAATTGGTCCTGAAATATCCTAATATTTGGGCGTGCTTACCGAGTCTATTCAAATAGGAATAGGTCATTGGCCATACAGGGCCAACCACCAACTAAGCAGAAGTTAATCTCGTATTTCCACGACGATCTCTTATGATTCTTATTCAGAATTAACGTATTTACTCCGAGCATGTCAAGGCGTTTCCGATTTCTACCAAACAAACCGATTGAAAGTTTACTCAATACTTTACGTGACGCGAGTGATCTTGGGTGTGTTATAGACAAATATTTTACTTACAAGGAAGGAAGGATTTTAAATGAGGTTTAAAAAAAAGTAAAGCTCGTCTTGAGGTTGTCTTTTTTTTTTTTTTGAACCTGACTGTGGCTATAATAGGACGGACCCAATATAGCGGTCGAATTGCATGGTTGGAGGGTAGCCTGGGGAAAATCCAGGGGAAGCCTCCGGCACGACCACGCGGGAAAGTTTATACACTGGAATACTCTACGAGTTTGCGCTCCAGTGAGATTGGTTGAACGGTATCAACCTAATCTGGGGTGTGAGTGGTGTCGAACTACTGGGAGTTTTATCGCTGGTTCGCTAAAACCTAGCCTAGCTGAGAATTGAGGTTGTCTGTATCATAAAATGGTTTTATATGCTCTAGTCGGTGTACTGCCATCTGGCCGAAATACTTTTCGCCTAATTTCACTTCCCAACCAACTGATTGCAACATTTTTAGTTGGCAAACCAATGCTTGGCATAATGTTACTTAGCATACTTTTTCTTTGATCACAATCATATTTTGCAGATATTCATTTTACCAAGAATCATTTCGGAAAATAGTTAATAGGCAAATGTTTTATTTGAGCTTACTATTTATTGTCAAATAACCTTTGACCAAATTTCAACTTCGCATAATTTATATTTGACAAATAATACTACGTAGTAGTTTTTTAATCAGAATTTATTGACACAACTTTACATTCGGTAAAGGTTTAATGTAGTTTACTACTTCTTGATTTTTTAATGTATAATTTAAGTTATAAGTAAGATCGGTTGGAAAAAAATTGAAATAGAAATGGAAATGGATTGGAAATGTCTATATATTCATAATGTTATTCAACATAAGGATCTCTGTTACTACTATCTATGTTTATAAACTTTTATATCATAGTGGTTTTTAGCAATATAGTTTAATATCACATTTATTTTATTTATATACATACTAGTAGTTATTGCTAAATTTTGTATTAATAAACTTCTCTCTGAGATCAACTAATACCAAGATAGTGGTGAATAAGTTCAAGTAGCAGTAGGGAACAGGGACTTAGTGGCAAAACCGACTCGGGTCGCGGATAGGTTAGAAGACGGAAGCGGGAGCTTCGCTCCCGCTTTCGTCTTCGAGGTTATTTTTTTTTATAAAAGAGCTGAAAAACTTGTTTGCAAAAAAATATTACTTCACTAGTTATATTCTTAGTTATGATTTATGATATTAGGACGAACAAAATTATGATATAGTACCTTAGGTCCATTATGAAGTAAACTTATGAAAACCCAAATTATGAGTTCAAGTCTGTTCTTAGTAATGACATTATGAAGAAACATTTTATGAAAACTGTCCGTTATGAGTTCCGATAATAGTTACAGAAGTGTAGGAACATAAAAGGTAGGAAGTAAAAAACTATGAAGAGTGATGATTATGATTACAAAGCGGTATTACAAGAAAAAATCGACACATCAAGTTTATATGAGCCAATATGGACCCGTTTATTTTAAACCGCTATCACAAAAGAGGTATTTTTATCAATGTAATAATATTAACTACATGGTTAGGGTATGTTAGTAATATGTATCACAATAATATGGAAAAAATAGACATGCCAATCAAAACATTCGACATAACAAATAAAGTCTTTTTAAAACATGACCAACTAAATATTTTGCCAACTAACATTTTGCTAAAACAATCATTTGGGACATGTTATATATACGAATCATTGGTATGCTACCTAAAAGTTTGCCAAATGAAACTATGGGATAAGTTGTTTGGGAAGTCAATAATTGCCACATAATTTTCGGCCACATATTAGTAAACCCAACCAGACAATGACAATTACCCCGGTAGCCATTCAGCGCTGCGAAATATAACCTAAAAGCTTATTTCGTGGCACAAAGTTGAGTGGCGACCATTTTAGCATGTTATGATTATCTCTGTAATTTATTGTGTCTTTTATATCTCATATGCTACTTAAATAAACATATTAACATTCTTTATTTTCTTTTTTCATAAAATAAAACCGCCCCGCTCCGCGGTACGGTGTCCCTCTGCGCCACACGGGCTTGAGTCGCGTGTTTAATTTAATAGCATAAACTTAATGACTTATATCACATTTTTGTTTAATTGAATCGAAGCGTAATGCATAGTGTATTTTAACTCGTGTAAAACCTTTGAAAAGTCCTCCCTCTCCGTTGCCAGAGTTCGCGTTCCTACCGTCCTAGGGTCTAGTTCGTCCGGCCATCGCCGACGAGGTCTGCCGCGTCTCCGTTTCGAGCTGTAGGGCTGATAGCTTGCAATATTGACCCACAGCTCGCTCGACATGCGGCCGTCATGACTAGCCCAGCTTACTTCAAATTAGCCGCTTTCCGAGCTAGTCTAACTATTTGGTCCTTGGAGCGCAGCTTGGTGTTCCGGATACGATCCATTAATTTTAAACTAAGTAAACTACTGATGCGATTACCATGATTTACCATTGTAAAGGATGGAATTTCTGTGGCTCTTTTCACGAATTACAAACACAAAACAAAAAGCCTACACTGGCAACACTGAGGCGCTCGGCCAACGACGACTAGCTACTTGACCAGTGTTTCCTGTTTTGCTCTCTGCGATACGCGAGCGGAGTCGCGCGGCCATCTAGTATTGAATAACATCGGAATAAACACATATTTGTCGACAGGAATATTATGTAGAATTGTTTTTCTTACAAATTTAAACACCGCAGGAACTCTTTTCAACCGACTTCTAAAAAGGAGGAGGTTCTAGATTCGTCGGAATCTTTTATTTTTGATGTATGCGGAAACATATCTGGAAATTACTCAAAGCCGCCTGGACCGATTTGGAACTCTTTTTGTTTAATAAGGGAATCCTTCCCAGGTGGTCCCATAGTCGTCAGGTCAGAATCTGATGCAGTGCCGGTTTGCCGGTTCTAGGGCGCCCCCTAACTCAATGAGCGAGAGGACATAAAGGGGCGCCGGTGCCCCTTTATGTCCGCCGCCCTGGGCGGTCGCCCCCCCGCGCCCTACCCTAACGCCGCTACTAATCTGATGATGGGATCCTTGAGAAGTCGAGGGTACTCTTCAAATTTTGCAGGCACAATTAATTTTTAAAGTAAATTATAAACTTGGGTACTTTGTGGTCTTCTCAGCCCTTCGCCAAATAAACACTATCAGCCCTGTCCCACTTACTGTATTGTGTGTTTAAGAAATCCTTCGTATAGGATATCTTAATTGGCAGTCAATGTCAAAACAAACGACTTACATCTTACTTGAAAATAAAATCAACATGGCGGTATTTACCTTGTTATATAACTGCGACTACATTTGCCGTGAGCGTGTTATAGTGTAGAAATAAACGACTTGTGTGATCCGTGCTAGCTTGGGTCAATTCTAGGAACAAAGACTTGGCGCTTTTCCTGTAAACAATACTCAAACTCAAAATAATATTTATTCAAGTAGGCCTAGTAACAAGCACTTTCAAAACATACAATAGTTTATATATAGGTTTTATACATCAAAATTATGTACCCGTCTTTCAACTCATAAGTTGCACAGTAGGCGCTTCACATACTTCACATTTTTTTTTTTGTATGATGTTGATGATTCTCTCTTATCGTGGTGCAATAATAGTAGATTACTGCAGAGGCCGTGAAGTAAGGGATTGCTGGACGAGATTGGGATACAACGAGTCCAGCAATCCCTATTCCGGCCGAGGATTAAAGAGGATAAAAGAAATAAAAGGTAATCAATTAAATAATAGGTAATTTGCGCCTTTTTTATTTTTTAAACATGCCATGAACAAGCCGTTCGAGCACCATGTTTAACCGCACATAAGTAGGTATAGTAGCATAGTTTTTTTTATGTAGTATGCTTACAGAGTCTAGTGGTGGTTGGCAGTATGTAATTTTAAATTTGTCAGTTTAATATTAGTAAGCAAATTTAAAAAGTTAGAGTAGCGGACAATAATGGTTTTACTTAGGGTTTTCATAGCCAAGAAACAACTAATAAGAAACTTCATGTCTTAATTTCGTGATATTAACGCGTACATTTCCGAGCATGTTTGAGAAAAGAGTATTTATTTATTTTAAATGAATATTCAAGCCATCATAATGCTATCAGCAACATTTCAGTAAACATTATTACATAAAACCCTCTCAAATGTTCAATGATGCATCCAAATTGCCGTAATTGCCAAACATCGCTAGCTGGGCAAGTTTGCAACACTTGGCAAATTGACAATCGCTCCACACTTGCAGGGTGTGTCCAGATATTTCGACTGCTAATTCGACTTTTATTGACCCACGCAATACTGTGCACTGTCACAAGACCAAGAAAATAGAAAATAATTGTCTAATACTTATAGTTAGTTCTATCAACAAAAACTCGACCGTCATCTCCGCTCATAGGGAGAATCCAAGATCTCAAGATGAACGCACTAAAGCGTTCATGGCTTAGCGCTCCAGGATGTAAGTAGAAGAGTTAAATAGAATTGCCTCTATTTTAACAATTTGACAAATGTCACCCGACTATGACGATTCGCTTAACATTTCTCTTTCAGCACAGTTATCACAAGGGTTAGCCAATGTTAGCTGTCAATCATGGCATACCTAGAAACCAATTTTCTAAAGTCGTGCTCGATGCGGAGTTAACTGACCATTTTACGGTACAACAGTAGATGGGCAGTTCCATGGTAGAATAAAACAAGGTAATTCATTCTCATGGCAGCTCGGGACGTCAGCGTATCTAGCCTACGTCAACAGCATCTTAAAAATGGCGGACCGTCAGTGTGTTACCACTATATAAACGCAAATTACCCTAGTAAATTGACTTAGATGCTTTCAATTAATATTTACGTTGAACTACTTTTCACCAAAATAAATAGTTAAACTCATCATCATCATCATCATATCAGCCGAAAGACGTCCACTGCTGGACATAGGCCTCCCCCAAAGAGTGCCAAAGTGACCGGTCCTACGCCACCCGTATCAAGCGGACTCCAGCAACCTTTACCAGGTCATCAATAGTTAAACTAGTTCACATTTTTTTAATATTAATAATGCATTAACGAAACTCCTTGCTTGTATGGAAGATGACAGTCAATGGCAAGTTTGTGCCAACTTTGCACAATGGCAACCTTTATGTGGCCAACTTACCTTGTTTTATTGTACCATGGGCAGTTCTAAGTCGCCATTAATGAGTGAACTCCGTCACGGCTGCGCCCGCGATGCTAATTCTTAATTAGAGTTGCGAAACACGACACTCGCACAATGACTGACCGAGACTTTGTGGCATACAATCCGCATTATTTCATACAAATACCACCCATGTTAACAAGCTTTATATTAACTTGCCTTGTCGTTTGTTAAGTGCGGGACAAATCTGGCAAGTCAAATTTGACCAACTTCCGGATATCCAATCGAGTTGATATTTTGTACAACTATGTAAGTCGGATGATACAATACTATGGTACCATAAAGCTGCAGCTGGTCTGATGGTGATGTGGTCAGCTCACGCACGGCCCAGACTAGGCACGGTGTAGTGTGAGTCATCCTTTAAACATCTAAAGAACGAACTTTACCATTTTACCTGACTGTACTGCTTAAAGATCTTAGCCAAGCGAAACCCACACGCGATGGGCGATGCTTCTAATTATTCGCTTAGAATGCTAATTACCTAATTGTAATGTCAAAGACATCGTAACTAGTGACCTTGAGGAATCATCTGACGGGACGCGGTCTGATTCCCACAAAC
Organism: Epinotia ramella; assembly: GCA_947578815.1. Lineage (NCBI taxonomy): Eukaryota > Metazoa > Arthropoda > Insecta > Lepidoptera > Tortricidae > Epinotia > Epinotia ramella. The sequence goes on from OX388221.1 coordinate 5,817,676, forward strand.
GTAAAATGTTAGTATTCTTTCGAGCGGTTAGTATTCTTTATATGGATTTGTACGGGCATGCGCTCACTACATCAACTCCGTAGTTAGTACATTTACGAGGCGGTGCGGGTCGGGCGCCGGGTGGCTCTAATGAGATGTGACCTTTAATTTTACAATAGCTATAAACAACAACACACAACATGATGACATGATGTGGAAAAGGCCTAAAATAGTTATAACTGTTACCTACGTTAGTCGTCATCGAAATTATACATTCGCACTAATGCTGTTTTTACGGACACGCGGGTGGAGCGACAAAAAAATCGCCTCTCAATACATTTTAAATTTTGATGGGTCTTTTTTTGTGGGATCGTTTTTATCATGATTTATAATGATTTGGTCGGGAAGTAATCAGTTATTTTTTTCTCGAGTTTGGCAGAGCCGCAATCAAGCAAGAGGGATATGTTTTTTGCAGTCTGTGGTTGTATTTACGTGCGTTCCAATGTAGCGTTTAAGGCCTCCACACATCGAACGCGGGTAGTGCGCGGCGCGGGGCGGGCGCGGCGCGGGTCGGGCGCGGCGCGGTTCGGGCGCGGTTGAAGCGGTATATTCACACTGCAGGCGGGTGACGTCTCTATAATATCTCTATCACTATCACACAGTAGCGCGGGCCCACCGCGGTAGCAACGCGGGCCCGCGCTACTGTGTGATAGAGATAGTGATAAAGATATTAAATGCGTTGGTAGTGAGAGAGATATCAATCGCCCGACCCGCGCCGCGCCCGACCCGCGGCCGCGCTGCCCGAGTTGTAACTTAGCGCCGCGGGCCCGCGTTCGGACCGCAACCGCGACCGGGTGTGTGAAGGCCTTAAGATACTAAACCGATGTTGATGAATTAGGTATTCGAAATTATGCTGCGGGCGACTTAAATTACCTTTAGAATGAAATAAAAAAAAAACAGTTCGTTTTCCGTATTCCGGATACAGTTCTTTGAACTTTTTTGTTTGTATGAACATAAAATGTATGGGGCCGTGTGTAAAAAATCGGATTTTCGGAGATCGGTAAAACGAGGAGGAATAGGATTTGTGGACCTTCACTGCATCCGCGGGTCTGAAATTTTTTTAACCCCCGACGCAAAGAAAAGGTTTTATAAGTTTAACGTGTCTGTCTGTGTATCTGTCTGTGGTATCGTAGTTCCCAAACGGATGAACCGATTTTCATTTCGTTTTTTTGTGTAATAGATAATTTTATCATGAGTGTTCTTAGCCACGTTTCATGAAAATCTGTTCAGCCGGGGGTCAGTCGAGCATGTCGGGGGTTTCTCAACTTTTCTAAGTTGTAGTTATTATGCGTTAGTAAGACCCGCTTTTCTGTAAACATATCCTGTAGGTGGACCTTATACTAGAATAGTATTTTATGCAACTGTTGTATAAGAAGGGTCTTAAAACGCGAGTGACGTGAGTTGCGATGCAAGCCTTGGCGAGCACCGCAATTAAAGACGCCACGAGCGTTTTAAGACCAAGTTATACGCCGTTGCATACAATACTTTTTCTACGACTTATTTTAAATAAATAGCATTTGACTTTTCAGGCAGTAAGTTTTCCTTTAGTTATTTATTTATTTATTTAAACTTTATTGCACAGTAACAAGATACGAGTATAAAAGGCGAACTTAATGCCATAATGCAGTCTCTACCAGTCAACATTTAGGCCAAACAGCACACAACAGCAGCAGTTTAGGGCCAACTTTAGTTCTATTACGACTCACGCAATTTCTTCAGCGGTGCACTTATTTTCTTCTTCGTCCATTTTAAAAGGAACGTACAGTCAGGGAAATGTATTCACGTACCTTTTTATGCCTTATTGTCATAGTAACAAGAGCTAAAAAGGTACGTGAATACATTTCCCTGACTGTACACATTTGTCTTCACTTCACAAACACGAATAAAATCTTAATAAGTTATTAATAACGAATAGTTATCATATTTGGTCTTTTAATTTTGAACTGGAACTTTGGTTTGGTGGGAAATTAGAAATATGACACATTGAAGGTGGTTTTCCACCGGATGAGCGCGGATTGAATTGATTTTTTATTTGCACGCTAAATTGAACCGTACTGCTGTACTGTTAGAGTGCAAATCACACTGAAGATTATTTTCAAGCGCTTGACATCGCGGGGAAATTTCTTCAGTGTAATGTGCATTCTAATAGTACGGCAATACGTTTCAATTTAGCGTGCAAAAAAAAAATCAATTCAATCCGCGCTCATCCGGTGGAAAACCACCTTGACACCTCTTGTTTATGGTCTGTTTTGTTTTTAATTTCCATGCACTTGCCATCCGAACCAAACTGAATCCGGATCCGAACCGAATCGGATCGGTTTATATTTATAAATAATACCTACTAATAAATTATTTTTATTTTAGTAAATGTGTATGTTCTACAAATGTTTGATAGCAAATAAAAACTTTTTATTTAGAAAATTTTGCTTATGAAGTTGGTACCACTGCAATATAGCAGCCGATTAAAAAAAAAGTTGGATGATTTGACATCGTGGTAAACAGTGCTTTATGAAAACTGTATGAACCATAAAGTACACTAAACAGTGCGTTTATGGGCCATAGAGCAAAGAGATTATCGACGACTTATTATCGGTGTCATTGTATTTAAGCTAAAGCCTATATAAAAGACAGATAACGGCACAGGAGTAGAAAATACTAGAATGTGCTATGCCTTTGCTACTTTAGATTAGAATTGTATGATAGAATATTTATATTCTAAGTTAAGGCGCCGTAGGTTCAGCGAAGTTAAGCGGACAGAGTTTTTGAAACAATATATTGCGTCGTTTATAATAATATGGTTTCAAAAAATCACGAATAGTAAACTTGAGGCTTTTCTGCAGGGAGGTCAGTGTTTCGAAACATGATTAAGCAATTTTCGCTCGATAGGTCTAAAATACACTTCAAGTATTCGTAACAAATTATGCACAAAAGCTAAAAATATTAAAATTGCTTCTAAAAATCGGCAATATCATGTTTGAGAGAAATCAGTGATTACTTTTTTATTTGTATAAACCGCCAAAAAATTTAAATTTAAAAAACATGATAATCGCGCTTCCGAGCACGCACTTCCATCTCGCTCACGCTTATGCTCAGTGAGAGGTAGAGAAGACCATGAACCTACGCCGCCTTAAACGTCCTAGTTCTCGATTTTGCACTAGTGTATGATGACGTGGGCATTTTATGTCAAGGAAATTCGAATGAAGAATTTCCTCTTAAAAAAATATAATTGGTATCATACTCAAGTAGGTAATAGTACATTATTGTCGAAGCAAGGGAAGTAGGCAATTGCTGGCTGAGTATTAATTGTAAACGGACGACCTTGGGAGTCCGTTTAATTTAATACAAAGCCAGCACTTGCCCTTCCGGCTGAGACAAATATAGTGCTTTTCTCAAAAATTGTACAAGAAAACAAAAATATAGGTACTTTCTGAAATGATAAGGCGTGCTTTCCTTCTCGCCACTTCATGAAATTGTCGTACGCCTTTAGATATTTGTCTTTTGGCTTTGCAGGGAACAAATTATCAATAACAGAGCTTGCAGCTCCTTTTAAATCAGGAATCATTTTCACGTCAATTTTCTGTTTTCCAAAAAACTACTAGCCACTGTATGCAATAACCGAATAACTTTTGCATTGCCGCCTTTTATTTTTTTTTATAATTTAAGTTTATTTATTTATTTAAGGACCACCAACGGATAACACATCTGCACAATACATTTGGCTTGAATACAAAAAAAATCTAAGTAAGATGCTTAGCCAATTATAGGTGACCACAGCTCGCACCTGTGTAAAATCAAGAGTAACGAAAAAAAAACATAAAGTCACATGATTGAACATTCAGATTTTCAGATTAGTAAACATTGGAAAAAGCTTTAAGTAGGTAAGTACATTTAAATTTCCGCCTGTAAAAATGTAGAATGTTTGTGAATTGGAGAAGTTAAATATATTATATTGATATTGATTATATTGATTACTTTATGTAGATTAAGTAGAAAAGTTGTAAGTGTAATTTTCTTCCGAAAACGCCATAAGTTATTTGAGACAACTAAAAAGTCGCGATAAGTCACAGCTACTGATATCTTCCGTTTTGGCTGTTTAGGAACTATGCCATTTACATATGTGGCTGTAATGGAATTTGTATGCAACATTGTTGTCGGGCAAAATCAAGCCGGCAAAGTTTTTTATTTTTTATTTTTGACTTACCATAAACTATGCACTTCACGTCCTGATTTTTTACCAATAAAGTCAACTTCGCCGATCATTTTTGAGAAAAAGTGCATTCGTGGCTGGCGTCTCCCGGTAAAAGTATAGCAATACTTGTGTAGGGAGGCTCAATTTCAATTTCATTGATTGATTAATTTACTTTTTAATACAAAACTTGAATTTGTTTATTTATTTTATATTGAATTTAACCCATATTACTTTGACATATAAACTGTCCATGTCGTGCACTAGCGTAACCTCGAAGACTAGGACTTTTACCTGACACATAATATATGTACAGGTTCTTAGTCTATTTTTTGTTCCCCATTCTGACCTCTACCAAGCACTACATGGCATTATTTGCTTACTTATGTGATTTTTGTAAGTAATAATTTTAATAGGAGTAAATAGGTATTTGATATTTTTTTATGCCTCTGTTCGCAAGTGGTTAGAAAAAACTATCGTAGATCTGAGGCATCATTTAAACATAAAAAGCCTGAGATATTAACAAGTATATTTTTATAGGATCCAATAATGATACAATTATTACGGATGGGTAGGTATAAATTATCGATCAAGGATTCAATAGATGAAGATTGTTGGAAGATTTCTTTGAGAAGTTTTTTTCTATTGTGTATTTTATATACGTGGAGGCTATTGAAGCTAATTGAAGCCGGGCGACTATTTAATCACTTTGATTCCCAACGGTTTGCTATGTAAAATTGTTCTAGATAAATCCTCAAGAAACACTTATACCCAAGTCTTAAAGTTACTTAAGAGAACCATTATACAGTATGGATATAAAAAATGGTCAGTACGGAGAAGCCTTAAAGTATAAGAGATCGCGTTGTTTTTGTAGATAGGATTCCTTAGATAAAGTCGATAAGACGACGCAGGGAGTGTTCTAATCCCGCTTGCGGTAACAATTTTGTATCGATATTATTTAGTGTATGGCGACCGGTGCAGAGCCTAGCGGGTAGTGACCCTGCTTTCAAAATTTAACCATGGAAGAAAGAAAGAAAATAATTTATTAGTGCAAAAACTATACATAAATAAAAGTGTAATAAACCTTATCTTAAATATCTTAATACACATTATTTTATGAACATTAATATTTGTCTCTCAGTCTTAGACATATTCTATGTATTCAAGTATATATATATCTATTCGATGTGTCGTCGTCTCGTATCGTATCCGTAACACAAGCCTTACTGAGTTTACGATGTTACTTCGTTTGTGTAATATTGTCCTCTAACACTTATGTCTACATAACATCCAGCTGTTTGTTGTCCAACGCAATCCAATATTAATCTTCTTTCGCATTTTATTTAACCTTCATAAGAAACTTAAGACTATTTAAATATCTGAAAAAAACTTCTCTTTTTTTCAGAATATGGGAGTTCCTGTCGGAGCTAGCGAGAGGAGGTACTACGGTCATCATCACCACACATTACATCGACGAAACGAAACAAGCCCACAAGGTATTAACATCATCAAACGCCTTTATAACAATAGTAATAAGAACTTTTCCTGCGGGCATTTACATTTACCGGATAGGATTATGCAGGCCCAGTTTTCGATATTTTTAAATTAATCTCGATTATCTCACCTGCAGCCTAATTTCAAATTGAGTGCGGTGTGGGTTGGTATCATGACAGTTGTTTTTAGGGTTTATATGCTGCATAGGTGATTTCAAATTTGGTAAACGAGTGTAAAGTGTAGTTTAACACCTAATATGGATTTATCGACCACTTACACATTTCAATGTAGGTACCTAGGTTGCTTTATATTTTCTGACTATCCATTAGAAATCTCGATTTAGCTTTCGGGAATTCAGCTCAAAGACATTAACATTCATATTACAAACTCAGTGCGATGGCGTGGAATAATGCGGAATAATACGTATAAACGAACCAGTCCTAACTGAGTCTCTTAAACAAATAAATAACGATACTTTCTAAATATCGTTGACCAAGACTGAATCTGAGCTGGCTGCGCAAAGCGCTTGGGCAATAAAGACAACAATACGATAGCAATCAAGGCTGGCAAATTATCTTGGATCATGCAAGGGAAACAATGAGGTTTAGATCAAAGTTTATTTCCTCGGTAATATGACTGACTATACGTATCTATTTTTAAGCGTTCATCAAATAACCATATCAATTAGAAGTATCTGGACATACTTCATGATCCTCCTAGCGTTATTCCCGGTTGTGCCGTAAAGGAGCCCGAAGTCCGCTTTGGCACCTAATCCCAAGATTTGTCATAGGCATTAGTTTTACGAAAGCGACTGTATTAAAACTTATTAAAATTATTGTCATGAAAAAGATCTTGAAGTGATAAATACTCATATCGAGGAAAGTCTATTAGTTCCTTAGGAGTTTATTTCTCTTAAATAAAGTTCATAACCAGTGATGAAAAGTACGTCTACCTTTATCATAATGCCATGAAAATATTGAATCTCAGAAGATTACAATCATGATTCATAATTTTAGAAGCTATCGTTTGCAATGTTGATGTGTCCTATTTTGTTAACTGATGAGACTCATTTTATGCGCTAGATAATCTAACACAAATTGATTCGGCTCGACACGGTCTTGTATAGATTACCTCATAAACCCAATCTATAAAGCGAATTTTATCGCGTAAATTCTTTGAGTGCGCTTGACGTTATCTTTTTGTCTTCTTGTCTTTAAACTTTATGTCCTTGTTTAGCTAAATGGACGCTAAATGGACAGCTGTCTATAGTGATGTTAATTTATGTTAGATTTCTATCTATGAGAACCTCTAATTGGCCTCCTGTTTTTATATCTCGTGTTATCCTGTTTTGTTCGCTGTTGGTTTTTGTTGGTACGTGTGCGAATGCCAACCACATTCCGAATGTGAACTCAAGATAAATCAGCTATATATTTTTTCAATTTTTTCTTGCTAATGTCTCTAATGTGTTTTCTTGTAAGTCTAGTAACCTTTCTGGTTTGGAAAATCTGATGGCAGTTGCTTCCGCAAAAACAAATCCTACGCTACTTGGGATTAGGCATCTGATCCCGATTGAGAAATCATGATATAGATGTTAAAGTTATTAGGTACTAAAATATTCCACTGATCGTAAGTTTTCTGCAATTGTGTTCCTATCTCAGAGTAAATTAGAAGACGATGTTTAATTAATCCCGATTACATCAGATCTAGTATCCACTAGGTACTTACATTGATAATTGGCCAATTAGACTCATCACGCGATAAACTTCACTTGTTTGTTAGGTATTGCTAATCATAATGTAGTTTCGCAATTTGATCCAAGATTTCCATGAACGGAACTAACTTGAGTTGGTCACGAACTAGGAACTGTTAATAATGAACGAACCGAAAGGAACTAGTTCGTCTTGTATGACTTCAATGAGTCTTCGATCCGAGCAAGGTTCGAGACGCGCGAGCAAACCAGAGCGAGTGACTGATGGAAAATTCCATGTCATAGACACTATGCATTTCAGTACGCGGTATGAACGTCGCAAATGGAACATCAACTAGAGGAGTAGAGGTTAAAGGTCAGGTTACAAAGTTTGCACTTAAGTCCTATATCACTTTATACAGCGAATTCATACAGCAAAAGGCGAAAAACTTTCCAATGAGCCAACTTTGAAGCGATATTTTAAATTTCATGCGTAGTTTTTTTTTATACCGTAAAATGGGGTGAGTAGGGATCACGAGGAGAGTTGGTTTATGAATGGGGAGAGAAGGGATGAAAGGGGGGTGAGATGGGATTTGCTACGGCTGAAGGCTACTGCTACCTAAATAATGTATTCCAATTTAAAATGGAGCTATAGTAATATTCATAATAAAAAAAATCGATCCAACAATCTTCCAAAACCACCTTTGTATGAAAACCCATCTCATTACAACATTCAGTTTGCATATGTAAAAATTAAATGTTATCGAGGTTTGAATGTCAGTTTTGTCCCTACTCACCCCATTTTACGGTATTTGAAGTTTACTAAGCTTCGCGTTCCTGCTAAAGAATGTTTCAATGTTTCCTGTAGATTGGTATGCTCCGAGACGGCCAACTGCTAGCGGAGGAGTCCCCGGAGGACCTCATGCGCAAGCTGGACTGCAACACGCTGGAGGAAGCGTTCCTGCAGCTAGTCATGAGGCACCACGATTCACCCCGGAGATCTAGTGAGTTGCATTTAAAAGCTTTTTAGTTGCCTATGCCTACGCTTGCAATTTCACGGGTAATATTCTTCGCTTCGGGTAATATTGAAAATCCTGTTTCGGTCGGACACTAGTACAAACATAATTTAACTGTTAGTATGCAAGTACGCGTTCAGGCTTTCTTTTCCTACTCCTTTCAATTTTGTTCCAGTTCTTCCAATTTTTTTTTACTTTTATTCAGTTGAATTTTCTTTTTCCAAATTTTAACAATGATTTTCTGTCCCTTTTTCCAGCTTTGACGACGTCTCCAGACGTGATCCCTGACGGTGCGGTGAACGCCGTGGACAGCCGATACGAGTCCCGGGAAGACTTTAATGTAGTCACCAGCAGTACTGATGTAAGCTTGATTCATTAAACCTTAATTAGATAGGTATGTTCAAGGAAATCCAAGGTCACGCTCAGAAGAAACAAATATTCTTAAAAATAAAATAAAATACTAAAAAATGTGTGCGTTTAAGGCCTCCGCACATCGAACGCGGGCCGTGCGCGGTGCGGGGCAGGCGCGGCGCGGGTCGGGTGCGGTTGAAGCGGTTTATTCACACCGCAGGCGGGCGGCGTCTCTATAGTACCTCTATCACTATCTCTATCACACAGTAGCGCGGGCCCGCGTTGCTACAGCGGCGGATTGGATAGAGATATTAAATTCGTTGGTAGTGAGAGAGATATCAATCGCCCGACCCGCGCCGCGCCCGACCCGCGGCCGCGCTGGCCTTGTTGTAAGCGCCGCGGGACCGCGTTCGATGGGTGTTTGAAGTGTAGTTTCAATGTTTTACAAATTGCGCGGGCCCGCGCCTTACCCGCAACCGCGACCGGTGTGTGGAGGCCTTAAAAGATGATAATAAAATGTTACCTAACCTTATACGTTAGGTAAATTTTATATGTCGTCACATTAAGTAACTTTTTGTAGTTATTCCACCGTTAACCAGTAGTTTGTAAGAATATTTTGATACTTTAATACCTATCTATCTATTGAATTTGTGCGTGATCCACAAAATTTTAATTTGCTGTTAATCGCCATCTGTTCATTAAAAGTAGCGCTCCCCTTGAAATTCAGAAATTATTTCATGATTCAAAAGATTGTTACAAAAACGTGTTCGTATAATGACTTTTCACCATCTGAAAACACTTCACAGTAAAGGAGCGACCACACCGGTGCGTAACGCTGCGTATACGCGTTGACGTGTCGAATGCGTCACGTATTCTTCATACATTTTGCTGCGTTTACGGTGCGTTAGCGTATTTTGAGCAGCGGTGTGGTCGCACCTTTACTCGTCCTCCTCTTTTGCATTACATTAGTAAAATAACAATTGGTACAATTCCAGGTTTTAACCAAAAAAGATAATACCAAAGACTGTAGGGGTAAGTCGCGGGGCCGGTATAAGGCCGTCCTCATCAAGAGCCTCCAACAATTCTCTAGGCATCCTGGGTGAGTTATCTCCTTCTCCTTTAGTGTTAGACAAATCCAATATTTCGTGTGAAAGAAAAGTCTGTTAAACCGAATTTCTATTTTTATGAATACCGTAAAATGGGGTGAGTAGGGTTCGCGAGGACCGTTGGGTTATGAATGGGGAGAAAAGGGACGAAAGGGGGGTGAGATGGGATTTTAAGGCTACTGCTACCTAAATAATGTATTCTAATTTTAAATGGAACTATAGTAATGTTCATAATAAAAAAAACGATCCAACAATCTTCCAAAATCACCTTTGTATGAAAACCCATCTCACCCCAACTGCGAGGGACTACGGGGTGAGGTGGGATTTCGTGTTTATCGTTAAAGTTATGAAATGGAACTACCCAAAATCATAAAAAAAAAACAAAATACAAACGTCCGGAACACTTATTATATACAACATCCAATTTGCATATGTAAAAATAAAATGTTATCGAGGTTTAAATGTCAGTTTTGTTCCTACTCACCCCGTTTTACGGTACATTGTAATACTAAGCTAAGTTTTTTTTTATTCCACTTATTCCAATTAAAAAGTTTTATACAACTGATGCTCAGCCATATATAACTACTTAGACTTCTAGTCTACTTTAGTTGCATCAAATTTGATCGTAAATGTTTTTTTTCAGAGGACTGATATTCTCGATACTGTTCCCTATCATCCAAGTTGTAGCATTCTTCTCGGCTGTAGGCCACGATCCACGTGACCTGCACGTTGCTGTCACCAACGATGAAGCACGGTTGTCACCATGTAAGTATTCATACTAAGAATTCAAAGGAATAGTCTTGATCCATTGTTTCCTTGCGTAACGCGTCGGTTTCTTTGGTAATAATTTACACATTTCTGGTGAAATATACAAATTGTAGTATTATAATATTTATAATATTCTTATATGCATACAATTTTAATTAAATGACAGAGAGACGCAAATCAACATATCTATTTTTTTCACAAATGGATTGGGGTTGACAGAGTTGAAAGCCTAACTTTAGTTCATGAGCAATGAGACAAACTCGTTTCCAAATAAATATGTATTTAAATAAGTCTACAATGGTACTTTCAGATGGTCTCAGCATTTGCCAAAACAGCAGTCTACAGCCGATCACAAGATATGATAACGACACTTGCAGCCAATATATGTTAAGTTGTTGGTTACTGGAAGAAATGGCAAAGTTCAAAGTTTATCAGGTAACATTAATAACGGTTTTTTTTACGGTCGACTTTTGCACCTTATTCCTTTATAATAAGGCGACGTTTACAGCGCTTTAACGTTAGCACTATTTTGTGTCATTGGCTTGAAAAATTGTCATTAGCTAAACGAGGTTGAACGTGGTAAGCTCTAAATATTTTGTTAACTCTATACTTGGCAGTGTATTTTAAAATGCACACATTTTTTGCCACCTTTTTGCATTTTTTTCCGGAACGAGATTTTGTAATCTATACAGGGCTACCTAGGCAAAACAATGACATTTTAAAGTATAAACAGTATGTGTGCTACTTGAGGGCACTGTGCCAGCATCAAGACTGAGGACTGAGGATTAGCTTTCCCCCCTATGCCCAGCAGTAGGACTTGCTAATGCTGGCCAAATATTCCAGATACCATACGACACAGTGGAGCAAGCCAAAGCCGAGGTAACACAAGGAAAGCTGTACGGAGCAGTGTACATCCCACAGAACTTCAGTGAGGCTCTTGGGGAACGTTTTCGGGAAGGTGACGTGCCTGACAACATTGTGGACGAGAGTACAGTCAGCATTTGGCTTGACATGACCAGTAAGTTCTTCCACAGTTATTTCTCGAGACTTGCTCAGTCTTTCATCAAAGGAAACAGTTCCGCCATTAAAGGACCTAAAAGACTTAACAAGTCCCTTTGATGAAAGACTGAGTTCGCATGGTTCTTCAGTTTAGTGCTAACTGTCTTATTTCAAGCACATTACTATTTGACCTTTCAGTCATTCAAAGGTCAGTCGTTTGGTTAATGTTGCCCAGCTATAATCAGGATACCGAACGAAACTGCAAATTAAATTTGATTGAATATTAGTGCATTGAGTATAATGATTTACTGCAACGACATAATTATATCTGTTCTCTATTCACAACAATACAACTCACGACAATTTGACAACTTCACAGATCACCAAATCTCCAATTTCCTGAAACTTAAGTTCCACAAGGCTTACGAAGAATTTTCAAAACGAACGATGAGAGCATGTGGCAGACCAGAACAAATGGTCCAGGTTCGTATTCAGACAGGAATAAAATGTATCTGTATATTTGTATATAACCCCACGACTCATTACTACATCAGGAATCGTTTGACAAAGCTACTAGTTACAGTTTTACCTAACCCAGCAACTTTGATCAAAAGTGCCATTTGTCTAAGTGTCAATGCCAAGCGTTTCAATGTGGCTAATTTAGACGTATTAAATATTTTCTTATAGCTACGGTCAAGGGTCCATGGTGTAAACCAATAACGTAGTTTCTTTAACAACTTTAGACGCTATGTTATTGGCTCAGTTTCCATCGTAACTCTAAACTATAACTTTTATGCATTTTCACGTATAATTATATATTTATTCATGTAAAGTTTCAGCAAGCACCCTGTATCGTAACACAATGTTTACTGCACTAAGGTAACGAAACTAGAATAAAGATTTTGATTTCAGGCATATTTGTAAACATTTATACGGCCGGCCGGATAGCCTAGTGGGTAGTGACGCTGCCTACGAAGCTGAAGGTCCTGGGTTCGAATCCCGGTAAGGGCAAGTATTTGTGTGATGAGCATGAATATTTGTTTCTGAGTCATGGATTTTTTTCTATGTATTTAAGTATTTATATCTATTATATATATCGTCGTCTAGTACCCATAACACAAGCCTTACTGAGCTTACTGTGGGACTAGGTCGATTTGTGTAAGATTGTCCCTTAATATTTATTTATTTATTTTTATTTATTCATATATTTGCATATTTGTATTTTAACAATACAATTGGACAAATGTCAAATCAATTCGTTCATAACTTCACACTTTGTACTTGTTTACGAGGACCAAAAAGATTTTAATTACATATAATTTTGATGACATTTGTTAACCTATACGTAATTTATACGACCACTATCATTACTGTTTAAAGTTTAGTTTGGTTATCCCAATATCAGTGCTTAGTTTAAAAGAACGAAATGTATCACTGAGCCGGGTACTTTGCTCACTGATTGGTTTTGCTGCAACGCACACACCAGTATTTATGTAATTCTTCTATTAAGTTCCTTCTGAATTTTGGTAATTAATTTTTCATTATTTTAACCTAACCTAACCCAACCTAGCAGTTTCGTTCCGATGATATTTATGTATATTTTCTTTGCCCTATGAATTATTTATTACTTAACCTAGTACATTTGTTATATATTTCATGACATCAATGAATTCATTTAGGTACATCTATTCTAATGTTAAATGTTTCATCTTAGCGCAATTGACTTGGTAAAGATCTCTTAAAGCAATAAGCCCGCAATTTTAACCCCTGTTACTGTTCAGTAAATTAAAAAAAAAACATATTAATAGTAATAAAATAGCAGTTCCTGGTAACTGGAAAATCGGTTTGTGAAACGGCAGTACGTAAAACATGTGTTCATCAGATTCCAGTGTACTTCAACGAGCCAATTTACGGGAAGATGAACGGGCAGTTTACGGCATTTATGGCACCAGGCGTGATGATTACGTGAGTAAGAAATACAATAAGAAGAAGACCGTAAAAAGCTACATTGACAAGAGTCGGAAAAACCATTAATTTCAATAAAAAAATAAACAATAGTGACGAGACACTTATAATGATAAATATATAGCATAGAAAATTACAGATTTAAACAATAGAATAAACTATATAAAAACGAAATGTTCAATTACATCTCAATTAGCCAGAGAATATAATGAGAACATCAGCCATATAATTATGGCGTGCAGCCGTCACCTGAATTTTATATTGTTAGTCGTTGATAACAGATAAAATGAATATTCAAACATTTCGATTAGTCTGTTGATATCAGGTGACCACTATGCTAATTAACAAGGTCTGCTAAATACGAGTATATAATATGCTTTACTAAAATCTGCATTATAAAGACGCTAAAGGAAAAGCTTAAAGATCTAGTCTATACAAAAATCAGACCAAACGGCATCACCACATATTCAAACATTGTAAGTCACAAAAATGTTCTTCCAGTATAATTTTCTTCCTGGCGGCTGTGGTGACATCAACCCTGATGATCGGTGACCGGCTGGAAGGAGTCTGGGAGCGCAGTGCCGTGGCCGGCGTCAAGCCGAAGGAGATGCTACATGTGCATATCGGGATACAGGCAGCTGTGATACTGGTTCAGGTATGGATATGACGGGGACAGAAAATTCTGAAAAATTGATAGCCAAAATCTTCCGTTTCGGTTATTATACGAATAGGGCATTCGATATGTAGATCTAAAGGATATGATTGGGTCAGGAATTTCTATCAATTTTATAGGGGTGAAACCCTCCGTTTGGGTGATGATTATGCAAATGGAGCATTTGTCAAGATACTGTAGAATCTGCAGTACAAGTATTGGAATAGAATGGTAGGTGGTACTGAGTTGGTACTGACAGATGTCCTTGATTCAGGAAGGTAAAGAAGGATGAACACAATCCAATATAAGGCCAGTAAGTTATCTGATACGTCTAATACCATAGATGAATCAGTTTAGCACTGAAATCAATGCAAGTGAATGAGTGCCAAGCCAATAAGGAAAGCTACTGTTTAGTGATCGATCCATATCATGCTTTAGCTCCATATTTCTACATTTGAATGGTTTGGTTGTGTTTACAAGACTGTCAATATTGTGATTTTCCGATAGTTTGGGCCTTTTGTCGCATCCCGACCGTCCCGTTCGCAAATCGTCCCGTTCGGTAATTCGTCCCGTTCGCAATTCGTCCCGTTGGCAATTCGTCCCGTTAGCAGATCATCCCGCACACGCACGTCGTCCCGTTCGCGACTGATTCCGTTCGCAATTCGTCCCGATCCCCCCCGACCCCGATTTGCCCGCAAAGCAATGAATAGAGACATCGGGATCGGGACGAATTGCGAACGGGACCAGTTGCGAAACGGACGAGGTGCGTTTCCGGGACTATTTGCTAACGGGACGCATTGCGAACGGGACCAGTGGCGAACGGGACGAGGTGCGTGTGCGGGACGATTTGCTAACGGGACGAAATGCCAACGGGACGAATTGCAAACGGGACGAATTGCCGAACGGGAAGATTTGCGAACGGGACCACTAGCGACAAAAGGAGCTTGGGTACGGTGACATCTTAAATTTAGATGTCATCCCAGTATGAGTTAAACCTTAACAATTTAACGGGCAAAGTTAAAAGTTATTCATAATTCAAGTCTCTTGCTATTGTGTACACTTAAAAAATCGGCACCATATAAAATAGAAAAGATTATCTTAACAGTGAAAGAGGTTATAAAATGTACTGGGGTGACGGATGTCACTGTACCCAAACAATTTCAAAATGATAGTAAGTAGGTCAAAAGTAGGTTAAGTAGGTCTTTATTGGCAATAAATGTGGTTGACAATAGATCTTATAAAACAAATTAATTCAATGACACACATTTAGCCATATTTTAGCATGCAAAAATTATACAATAATCAAGCTACATTCCATAAATTTGTACAACTACATACATGAAATTCCAGTTTATGCAAGTATCTTATATCATAAATGTCAATTTTTTGGTACATGTCATAGGCGTAGGTATATTATTTAAGTTGTATTTAATTTGCTTGTAACAACATCAACGTAATCTTTGATATTGTAAATTATATTTTCTACTAGGTAACCACGAATATTATGCCCTTCTAAATCTCATGACATTTAGAATTTATCCGCGTGGAACTCGTTTATATCGTAGCTCCATACAAACTTTCACCCCCCCCTTCATCCCTTTGGGGGATGATTTCCGGGATAAAAACTATCCTATGTCCTTCCCCAGGACTCAAACTATCTCTATACCAAAGTTCATCCAAATCGGTTTAGCGGTTTAAGCGTGAAGAGGTAACAGACAGACAGACAGACAGACACACTTTCGCATTTATAATATTAGTATGGATGCAGTGGTAGATGATTGACTTTAGGTTGCAGTTGTTTCTAAACAAAGCAGTTATAGTTCCAGGTCCTATTAATCTCATAGGATTGGGACTGGGATTTGATAAAATGATTCCATGTATTACAGACTATAGAGATGATGCTGTTAGCGTACACAGGCTACGGCCTGCCGACTAAGGGTTCCCTCGTGGCCTGCGGAACCCTGCTCTTCCTGCAGGGCCTCAGCGGCATGTGCTACGGGTTCCTGTTGTCAGTCTGCTGTTCCAGCTACACCATGTCCTTCTTCATCGCCACGGGGAGCTTCTATCCTATGATTCTGTTGTGTGGTATGTTTCGTGAACATTTTGTGTAGTTACGCTAATCATTGTTATACAAATTACGTACAATTTTAATTACCATCTTCTGATAAACAGATGTACTGTCGCCATCAGATATATCGGAGCGGCCAAAGTGCTCACAAATATATGAACTAGTCTCTAATGCCTCGACAATAGAGACGTGTTCAGATATTAGTGAGCACTTTGGCTGCTCCGATATATCTCATGGCGACTGTATGCCCTTTACTAGATTTTAGTCCAGAATCCAAAGAAGAAACTTTTTAAAAGAAGAAGAGTTCGAAACATGTCGCCCGTAGTGACATAGAATACGTGAGTTGAACCGTGTAATTGTTAGTATTATTTCAACATGTCTCACGAAAGTTTAAATTCGAAGAAACTTTTTTCTACATTTTTCACTTAATATTTTCTGTGTCGGAAAATAGCGGCTTGTTTTTCTTGAAAATATTAGGTCAAGGAAGAAATACAGATTCACTATTAGAATAAAGGCGTAGTATTAGGATAAAGAAAAAGAAATGAGTAATGATAAAATAAGAACATTTATTTTGTTGTTGCATATAACATCAACTAATATCTCAAGGAATAAAGGAAGTTATTCCAGCTCCCCTTTTCTATCTGTGCTCATATTAGTTGTTTGTAAATTTTCAACTTGTTGTTGGCGGTGTCAAAAAAAACACCTGTTCTTTATCTGTTCTCTTGTTCCTTGTACTTTTTCACTTAAAATTGTGTGTATTTTTATTTATTTGTCTATTGTTGTTATTTATTATGTCTACCCACTGTGTGTTTACTCGTATCTGTAGTTGCACCGCATTTTGTCTGCTCTGCCCAAAGGTTGACTGGTAGAGAATGCTTGCGGCATTATGTCCGCCTTATGTACGATAAGTTGTTCTTTTGTGCAATAAAGATTAAATAAATAAAACAATGCTTCACAGGTATAGTCTGGCCGCTAGAAGGCATGTCGACCTACCTCCACTACATCGCCTTGACCCTCCCTTTCACCGTTCCTTCGAAGTCTCTCCGCGACATCATGGAGAAGGGAGCAACCATCTTGGATACTTCCGTCTACACTGGCTTCATCATCACAGTCGCCTGGATAGCGATAACCCTAGGCCTGTGTTTGTTAAGGCTGAAATATAAGAAGGCGTAAATCGCTTGAAGAGGAAGGACCTGATAGTGATTCTGGTGTGAAATGTTCTATATCTGCGACATAAACCTAAACGGCTAGGAAAGTCGATGACTGTGATTTGAGCACACTAAAGTCTCAACCAGATTTTCCAGCCGAACAAGCTCATAGTACAACTCCAGCTAACAAGTCATGGAGTTGAACTATCCAGCACATCAAAATACTGCTCCAGAATATGCGCTATTTAAAGCCAAAGCGTGAGGAAAGTCATAATGTGACTTTGTAGCGCGAGCTGATTGAGTAAACTTCAGATTAAACTGGATGACACTCTAACAGACGATCTGGTGTAGATATATTCGTTTTGTGGGCACAGTGCACTTCATTTGGTTTTTGACTCAAATCTGGGTTACATGGAAACGGGTGTGGTTTAATGTGGTAACAAAACGTGTAGTGAGTGACTATTGAACCAAAAACGAATGGTGTAATTTTAAATTGAATGTTAACAATACTTAAGTATATTGCTCAATGAAGTGGTTGTAAGACGATTTATGATGTATTAATTAAAATGATAGGATCATGATAAACTAGGCTGTTGGTGTAACAAGTGGTTTATAAATAAATACAGTACCTTGTAGGGATTTTCTTATTTGTAAACATCATAGCGCTCTCGACACTGGCACAGCGCTTTCAATGTTAATTCATAGCTATGTGTGTTATTTGTTGGATTTATGGTGGCAATAATTTGGATGTTTAGCTTATTAAATTTAAGAAATTATGTTAATTTCGGCTCTCAACTGTAGTTAGAACAGAATGAAGGTGATTTTTGTACTTAAACTGTTGTATAGTTTTGGGTAAACACACGGAGTGTGTCCTTAAGGCGCCAAGTATTTGAAGCATTAATAGATTTGGGTGCAACGTACTCTGTTGTTTAATGAAAAGAGCGCCCATGAGTTTGAATCTAGGTTAATGCAAATATTGTTAAATATCTTTCCCAAAAATACTAAGTATACTTCGGGTCAACCTGTCTTTTAGACAACCAAATATGGGTACTGTATGAATTGTGTTTGTATGATTATAATAATTATATACTTGTTAGGTAATGGTAGTTCTTGGGCTAACGCCTACCGGGTAGCTTGTACATAGCTTATATGCAATAAGTTTTATACGGATTTTAATTTGTATGAATCCATACTAATATTATAAATGCGAAAGTGTGTGTGTTTGTTTGTTTGTGTGTCCGTCTTTCACGGCAAAACGGAGCGACGAATTTACGTGATTTTTTACGTGGAGATAGTTGAAGGTATGGAGAGTGACATAGGCTACTTTTTGTCTCTTTCTAACCCCCCACTTCCTTAAAATGGGGGGTGAAAGTTTATATGGAGCTACGATATAGACAAGTTCCACGCGGACGGAGTCGCGGGCAGAAGCTAGTAATGAATATATACTAAAATAAATGTTAAAATTTCACTGGCAGTATATTACTGCTGGTGTTGGGCCGCTTCCACATTTGGTGGGGGGAAGGTCGGTACGGTATCGGTAAGCTGTCAGCTGACAGTGACAACTTTCGGTCAAGTCGGTACAAATTCTTTACTGCGCGCCTACATTTAAAGAGTGCGGTACGAATGCAGTTCTGCAGGTATCGCCCCGCTTCCGCGCATGATAATACTTCTGCTCAAATGATATTCTGACGGATTATACAGTCGCCATCAGATATATCGGAGCGGGCAAAGTGCTCACAAATATCTGAACACGTCTCTAATGCCTTGACAATAGACGTGTTCAGATATTTGTGAACACCTTGGCCGCCCCGATGTATCTGATGACCAGCAGGTCGATCACGTAACGCGCCTAACGCGCGTTGGAAATGTTACGCGAATACCCCGCAGAATGTTTATTCGCCTGATCTAAAACATTTGTCTCTGTAAACGCGGGTACTTTGGCACTGGGGGGTAGTTTTGGCTTTCGCGAATAGGGTATTTGACAACAGTGAAAATAAATTGTTTTTTCATTGGCAACAGATAAACATTGCAAAATACTCGGACAGTATTAATCTTTCATTTATGCTAGCAATTTTAAGATTTTTAAATTCATATAAACTAACAATAAGGACGTTGTTTGATGGTGACGTCACAAGCAAGTAATCCCTACAAATCCCATATTAACGGAGCGTTTTTGACGTTTCATGAAATGGAGCTGATTTGAATTTTGTCAAATACCGTATTACTCTGTCCACCGTTTTTTTCATGAATTTGAACAGGGCAAAATCACCTTGGTCTTAGTTTCAGCTAGCTGCTCACGTTACTTTTTTAATGTGACATTGCTGTGTGGTTATCACGCGGGCCAAAGTTATCCTCCATTGCGTCAAAGTAACCCAAGTTCAATCGATCAATTCACTGAGACGCACCCCGCGCGTAAGTAGGAAGCTACGCTATCACTACATAGTATAAAACAAAGTCACTTCCCGCTGTCTGTCCCTACGTATGCTTAGATCTTTAAAGCTGCGCAACGGATTTTCATGCGGTTTTTTGTAATAGATAGAGTGATTCAAGAGGAAGGTTTATATGTACAATATAGTACCCGTGCGAAGCCGGGGCGGGTCGCTAGTAGATAGATAAAACATAAACTCGTGCGCAATGAGTAGTTAGTGGGACACGCCCTCGTGAAATGACGGATACTTTATAATATCACCTTTTGTCTTTTTTCCCACTATAAACGTGATCCAAACATTTTTATATGAAACAAATTTAACCCGATGTCATACCCCTAAGTCGTTGGAAAACAGAACGAAATGTATATTTAGCAGAATGTATGTATAATCTTTTATTGAAAATGTTTAGACAATAAGTAAAAACATATTGCCGTAGTTATAGCATTTCGTGATACAAATGTGATTTGTGTGGGTATTTATGAATAAAATATTCAAGTTTAATATGTTTTTTAATTACCGCAACCATGGACGGTTGGACATACCTACGTACGTCGCACGCGCAGATCGAGCACGATTGGATCTTAAATAGCAATTATTATGTAAAGCCTGACCAGAAATATATGATCATGCGCCATGTTGCGGAATTTAATTGGATGAATTTCTTACATTTTAGTTTTGACATGTTGTTATTGTTGTCAGTTTGATTGTGGCGGCTTACTTGAATAAAAGTAAGTCAAACGAGTTGCCAATTCACATTGTTCAGACTATACTGAACTGTTCCCATATAAATGAGAATAATAGCGCCCTCTTGACAATGATCATACATTTCTTGTCAGGCTTTACTTACACTGATAAGAAAGACGTGTGGGCATTTCGTGACGTGTTATTTTTTTTTTACTATTTTTTTTGTGTGTGTCACGAATAAAGGTTTTTACAGTATGTACATATGGTGCTACTTTCCCGCACTAGTGCGGAAAGAGCACTTTCCGTGCATATGTCGAAACTTTAAAGAGCCATATGTACAGTAAAACGTTGTACGATACACGTGCGAATAGGTAATTCGCAATTCGTGTCGATTTAAAACACTCCCCTTCGGTCGTGTTTTAATTTATCACCACTCGTTGCGAATTTCCTATTTCCGGCACTTGTATCGTAAATAACTATTCTTTCTTTCTTTTTTTCAATGATGGTCATCCATGTGTCTAGACATGATCTACTCCATTCAAGGCCAACAACTCGCATGTCTCAAAGTCGTCATGCCTCTACGTGCGATTTTCGCTCCGGAGCGGAAAAACGCTGCTACGCGCTACAGCGTAGCACACGTAACGACGGGTGGCTTAGATGCGTCGAATATCGTTAGTAATTCGGTGTCCTGGGGGCCTAGTCAAGGTTACAATCGACAAGCGCTAACGCTAACGCTAACGAATAAAATGTATGGAAATGACAGATGTTAACGAAAAGTGTTTCGTCGGCACCTGTCATTCCCATACATTTTATTCGTTAGCGTTAGCGTTAGCGCTTGTCGATTGTAACCTTGTCTACGGCCCCAGCACATTTAACATTCTCTGTTTAGATATTATAGACGAATTTATGAAGGCATTATGTCGAACCGCATAATTCCGCCGAATGTTTGGTTCGGAATGTTTGGACCGAATACCTGTTCTAACGAATGTTCGTATTCGGTTGATCCCGTATTTGGCACATCTATAAAATGATCTCTCCATCAAAGTAAAGTATTTTCTACTATTGAAGCGAACTAACAACTATCTTCTCTGCTCTAGTAATCGCGAATAGAGATAATATATCTTGTCTAGACCATTGAGGTTCAATACATTCGATTTATTACTGTAAAGAGAGCCATCTATATCCAATTCAATTATGTTCCAACCTGCAATCTCCAGTACTCTTAACTTAATACAACGTCGCACCACATCGTAATTAGTCCGAACATTTCTCAACAGATGGCGTCACCCAACGTTCCGTTCAATATGCCTCCTCCGATGTAAATAAACTCACTACGCGCGATCGAGTACGGATGTACAAAGTTATCTGTAACAACTTTTATGTCTTATTTGTAAACTGATTGAGTTTATTTTCGCTTGATTTACACTATATTAAGTTTGCTGGGCGTGTATGCCGCTCAGATGTTTACGTACGCTCTTTAGTAACGCATTGTGAAAACGCTTTGCGCGCCGTTGACACGCGAAGGCGGTTTACCGGTTGATATCGTAATAAAAACAATTGAGTGCTGCTGAATTTACAATTCGAACGTGAGTGAAGTGATATAAAATTTTTGAATTTCGAACATTCTGTTTTTGTTATTCCAGCGTTCGTTTCGTTTTTAATTTTTGGTGTGTTTTGAAAACTGACTCGTAGCATAGTTCTAGCTGGATTTGAAGATATAGACGAGAGTCTGCAACAGGTAAGTTCCTTTTTTTGCCCCAGACTCCGTACTCTATACTCAGTATAATTTATATTCGTGTAGGGTCATTTCGCTGGTTACGCGACCACCTTCGGTTAGCGACCACCTGAAGGAGAAGGTTTTTTCTATTGAAGATAACATCAATTAAGCAATTTCTTCTGAAAAAGTCGTATTACTCTGTATCAGAGTTTATAGCTGATGAATGATACGTTAATTGTATTGTTATATCTGAATTGTTCATTGGATTATATAAGATTACTTAATAGGGAAACATTGTATTGACATTGACAATAGTTTCAAGAAATATTCACATGCCTATCGGCCGAATATATAATGGATCAATGTATATATTATAAGTTATAACACCTTATGTACCATATATTCTGATGAATAAATTATGATTGATTGATTGATTGAATTTATTGTATCGACATTTGAATTTATTGTATTGTCATTTGAATTTATTGTAGTGACATTAACATTAGGATTTTTATTGTATTATTATCATGTTTACTGTAATATTCTACTCAATTTCTTTGTTATGAATTTAAAAAAAAAAAAAATGAAACTAAAATTCTACACACTCTTTTGAGACAATTACTTGTACATGCATTTTTTGTTGTTTTAGAATAGAAATCTACTAAAAAACCGATAAAATATCCTTTCAGTTCACCAACTCAGCTTAAGTGGTCGCCCACCGGCACATTAAATTAGGTGGTCGCTAACCGGCGAAATGACCCTACGGTTTTTATTTGGTCCAATATCGTGATAACTATGTGGCAGAGCTTGGCTTTGTTAAATAAACTTTGTATTTAAATCGTCATTCAATTTATTTTGATGTACATGTAGTGTATGCATTGTTTTAAATGAACGGGATTTAATCGTAAATAAATCCAACAAAAAACAAAATCAACACGTTTAGTTCAAGCAAAGTACGACATATAGGTAGGTACTTAATACAAACGTTTTTTTTTGTTCGCCGAAAAGAAAAACAATAACACCTTGAAATATACATCGGTCATCGGTAGAGTAGTAACAGTGTGTTATATTGCTAAGACGATATTGGATATCACGAAATGTAGTGATATTATCAATTTATCAGATCGTAAATTTAGTAGCATTTTCGATGCAGTAGGGTCATTTCGCTGGTTACGCGACCACCTTCGGTTAGCGACCACCTGAAGGAGAAGGTTTTTTCTATTGAAGATAACATCAATTCTACACACCCTATTGAGACAATTACTTGTACATGCATTTTTTTGTTGTTTTAGAATATAAGTCTACTAAAGAACCGAGAAAATATCCTTTCAGTTCACCAACTCAGCTTAAGTGGTCGCCCACCGGCACATTAAATTAGGTGGTCGCTAACCGGCGAAATGACCCTATTCTAATGTTAACGGAATTGGTTTAAACAATTTAAATCGTAATGCTTACACAGGAAAAATACGTACTTGATGATAGGTATGTATGCCTAGTTCGTGTTGGTAGTGACCCTGCCTAGCTACGAAGCTGGAGGTCCCGGGTTTGAATCCCGGTAAGGGCATTTATTTGTGTGATGAGCATGAATATTTGTTCCTGAGTCATGGATGTTTTTTATGTATTTATCTATATAAGTATGTATATAGTCGTCTAGTACCCATAGTACAAGCTTTGCTTAGTTTGGGACTAGGTCGATTTGTGTAAGATTGTTCCCAAATATTTATTTATATTTATATTTATGTATCATAGGACCAAGAATTTAATTAGAGAGATTTTAAATTATTTCAAATGGTACGAAATTATCTTGAACCAATATTTTTTCCTGTTTATTCGAGAGAACCGTCTTAGTTCAAGATTTACTACTTAATTCAAGATATTGATGGTCTTCGTAATTAAATTACTGGTTCAAGTAATATTTTTTTTGTGTTTAGGTAGTTAGCGTTTATGTAAACCCTTATTATCAATTTTGATTGATAATACCTATACCAACTCCATTAACATAACCATGGTGTATCGAAAATACTACAAAATTTACGTATTGTATTGACGATAAATGAAGTAACAAACATTGAAAAAAAAAAAATTTACAACCAAATTGAGAATCTCCTCCTTTTTCACAAGTCGGTTAAAAAGACAGAAATCACCTGTCATATATCGAAATGATTGATCACGTTATAAAATACCTATGTGCCACTCATAACGCTTCAGCAGGTAACCCACCTCAATTTCACGTACTAGTGCGTAAAACCCTTTTCAATTCGTACATTGATCCAATCAGTAGGAGAAGTACACAAAGAGAGAACATTTCGCACAAACGTTTGCTGTTCTTGATGGATCGTCTAGGTCACGTCATTCGGAATTGTTTTCTACCGATATATTTATTGTAGTAGACTTAGTAGCAATGTTTCCCTAGATCGATCTTAACGTCTATCAAGTGCCCGAACATCTAAAAGGTACCTTCGGGGCCCTACTTGGAAAGATAAGAAAGAAAAAAAAAAATAGGTACCTAGTTAAATAAGATTTGATTAAATTTTCATCTGCCTTAGATTGGCATAGATAGGAAGCATCCATCTGCTTGCAAACACACATATGTAAACAGAACTGCTTTAAAAAATCAGGGCAAATTCGGCACAAATTCGGGCAAAAATTTTACCGGTCCTGCGCGACCCGCATCCAGCGGACTCCCGCGACTTTTAATATTCTTTACAGTACATATATGGTGCTACATTCCCGCTCTAGTGCGAAAAGAGCACTTTTCTTGCATATTTCGAAACTTTAAAGAGCCATATGTACAGTAAAACGTTGTACGATACACGTGCGAATAGGTAATTCGCAACTCGTGTCGATTTATAACACTCCCTTCGGACGTGTTATAATCTATCACCACTCGTTCCGAATTTCCTTATTTTCGGCACTTGTATCGTAAATAACTATATTATTCACCAAAAAAACTACACTAAGAGAAAAAACAACACCTAATTAAACATTTACAGTGCAAGTGGTAAACCAGGCGGTCTTATCGCTAAAATGCGATCTCTGTTCAACCTTTGGGTAGTGGAAACGATGAATAACAACCATTTGAATATACAATTGCTGTGTGCGTTGCATTAAAACAAAAGTGTTCATAGCTCAGCTTATAGCTTTCGTGATTAGAGATTGGGATGCGAAAAATCAGCCTTTCAATGAGCAACAAGTGCATGTATTTTTTTTTTTATTTAGTTTTTTTTTTATACGAATTGATTCAGTACGGTAGACCCTAAATTAAAATCAAAATCAATTATTTATTCTGCAAATAGGCACAAGGGCACTTTTACATGTCAAACGGTAATTAACAATAAAGTTATAATAATCTTACAAAATAATCTTTTAAAATTTGCAGACTAAGGACCGATATAAACGGTTAAGAAACTAAATGTCACTAAATGAAAACAAAAAAAAAATGCAAAATATTATCGATTACATTTCGATATAAAGTTTGTATCTGAATTAACAAGAAGTTAATTATATTAATTTAGTACCTATCCTAATAGAGATGTATAAGGTCTCTGAGCGTCCAAACGTTAAGGAAATTCGTATTTTATTACATACTACCTAGCTTCCGCCCGCGACTTCGTCTGCCTGGACCCGGGATAAAAACTATCCTATATTTTAATCTAGGCTATAAACTATCTTCGTGCAAAATTTCATCCAAACGGTTGAGCCGTAATTGAGTAACAAACATCTAAACATCCAAACTTTCGCATATATAATATTAGTAGGATATTGTTGTCCATAAGGGCTTTTCTGGTTTATAAAGAGGTATCTACACAACTTCAAACGTTCTTAGGATATTTTCAAAGTCTTAAAAATGCCTTGTATTATTGTAATTCTAATGATCTAACATCAACTCTTCAGAACGCCAAATCGTTTTGCTCATAAAATTAGTAGCAGATCGGTGGCCATGGGACACATAACGACGTCACTATACATAATAATGATGAACTTTTTTATGTTTTTGCTAGTTTAAAAGTCATTGGCTTCGTAATATAGCTGTTAGTCTAGACTTATAATTATTACACTCCCACTCCCTTAAAATTAAGACCAGAATTGCGCTCATAATCCTCATGAATCCAATTTTTTTAACGACTAGAATAGAGAACCCACTTGAGTTTTGACAGCTGTTCCAAATTTAAACTCATAACGTTACAAAAATCTGTAGGTACTGTTATAACATTAAAGTATGTACAGATTTTACCTACCACCACAGAAAATAAAGTTCTCATAGTAAAATCGGTTGTAATAATGCTGGTTATTTCCTACGGTTACATAACGCGTTTTAGGGCACTAAAATGATATGTGCGTAGATAAATTATTAAATAGAACCTAATTGTTTTTAATGCCACGACGTCGACAAAGAAGGTGCCTGATGGTAAGCAAACACCTTAGGCTATGTGCGAACTGTTATCAGTACACAGTATTAAACAAGATCGAGTACATTTATATGAATCTGCTTCACAAACAGAAAATAAAAACGTGTCAATAACATTTTAATTGCACGCCAAAAGTTTCTAAGTCAAGGGCAGACAAACAGACAAACAAAACAGCTGACCTTAGCCGTAGCGATAAGGGGCACAACAGACTTGTTTCAATGGTACCTTGTGACGTAACGTAAGGAAGGCCAAAGACATCTGTCAAATGTTGTTACATGGGCCGATCACCTGCGGGCCTAAGATAGTTGCCATATTATCACTTATCGTTGTGGATAACACATCTATCCCTCTCGCACTCGCTTACTCGTCAGAACGTGACGGATGTCTTATGCACAGCGATAAGTGATAAAATGGCAACCATGCTACGTCCACAGACCCCGTATCATGGTCGGCCTTATCACGCGATAAGTGACAAGATATATCTTGTTAAGAGCGTCTTCTCGTTCTATCGAACGGTGTCAGCCAGTGACGGACGCTCTATCTTGTCACTTATCCTGTGATATGGCCGACCATAATACGGGGTCTGTTTGAACTTTTATTTTTGGGCATGTCGAGTCTTTTGTATACCACGCATCCGTGTTAGAGACACGTTTATGGCTTACGAGCACAGGAGATGGAACACTCTTCAGATATGGTTTATTGGCTTTATTGATATTCGCTTCTATAAGATTTTAGATTAAATGTCGTTAAATAATGTATTGTTTGAGTCAGCTGAGGTAGTTAAAATCTCGTATTTTCCATTTCATACCTTTTTTAACTTGCCTGTACTTACTTAAGTAACTCGTAACTACATAAGTATATGTGAGTTTTCCTCCTAAAAATAATTTTAATAAGGACTATGGAGATAACCTATCATAAAATGGATTGACAATTGACACATAAACATGTGTTAAGTGAATTAAAAACTCTATGAAATCAGAGTTTAAATCAGTCTCCGTGGTGAAGTGCAAGTTCGAAGTGTGCCTGTTCTCAAAATTTTACAAGAACCCGTTGAGGAATGCGACCTGTAGCTGAGAACAGCTGGACAGGCGAGAGAAGTTTGCCCAAGGTGAAACGGAGAGCTTCGGTCGCTTCGCTCGCTCGTTCAATTAAGTTTAATGGGGTTGGTACATCAATTTTCTAAATTTGATATTTCCTTGAATAATGTGATCCCGTTGCGTGTTTTGCCATTAAATTTTGTATTTGTTTGGTCATTCAATTTGTTAAGATCATTAAAAAAGTGACTTTATGTAATAATTAAACAAATCCGAGATAAGACGTAGCTTAAATCGTAATTAACTATTCCTTGTTGTTATTGTGTTTTACCCAGGATACAACATGACAGAGTTTTTAAATTAAAGCTCATATTGAAATTAATATTTAGTATAATGCATGCTTTTGTAACAGATGTTTAGGTACAATAAATAAACTGAAAATGAGTGTACTACTCGCCAATAAACAGTTATGTTTGGCGAAACAAATGTAAAAACCATTGTACCTACTTTTTGTTTGGAAATAAATAAAAAATAAAAAAGGAAAAATTGAAAAATTGAATGCTCCGAGCCGGATTCGATCTGGCGACCACAGGCATTCATGGCCCGTCGCTACTAACCAACTGAGCTATCGGAACAATCCGGTTCGGCCACCAAAAATTATAATTTCGTTAGCGGCGTTACTGCTTAACACAAAAATTAATGACAGAGTTTCTTAGAATAAATATGTGGTATAACATAAACTTCTAACATGCATAGAAGATGGTCCTGTCAAGGGCACCAATATGTATAGGTACACCACAAAGTCTCAAAAATATGTAGGCAGACCATATATCTGCAACAATAAGGTTGTAGTATAGATATTTATGAAACTTTGAGTGAATACATATTGGTGCCCTTGACTGTAAATAAAAAAATAGGTGAAATATGTCAACACTAACAAAGCCCTACGTTTGGTAGAATTAGAGCGGTTACACACAGCAACTTTTTGCAGCGCTACAATAGCGATTCAGTTCAATTCAATTCAATTCAAATTATATAATGCATAAACGGGCACATCAGTATCGATACAGGTGATTATGACCGATGATCTATGGCCATTGTTGCGCGAAAGTCGCAAGTTCGTTAAACGCGCGTTTGTATCGCCGATAAAAGTCCTCGTGTGTAACCGCAACACTCATACAAGATAAAAGTTTTAAAAGGTGATCCAAGAAACGTAACCATGCCAACTAGGGGCGGAAAAAAAATTATATTATTATTGATGTTTTTCTATGTATTTAAGTATTTATATCTATTATATATATCGTCGTCTAGTACCCATAACACAAGCCTTAGTGAGCTTACTTTGGGACTAGGTCGATTTGTGTAAGATTGTCCCTTAATATTTATTATTATTATTTTATTATTATTAAAGTACTGATTATGTTGCTTTAACCGTGTATTGGCAATGAAAATAGGATTATAGTGACAATGAGAAAATTACATTTGCTCCAATGTGAAGAGGATACAATAAAATAACAATATAACATTCCAAGTGGCAGTATTACTGAATTTACTTGGTTTTATTAGGTTAGGTTCATTTTATACGGTGTGCAACTAACATGTGTATGTCGATCGGGAATCGCACGAGTTTTAGGTGATTATTAATGTTATGCGTTTCTTTGTAAATTTGTGTGTGCCCTGTAAAAATCAAAACATCCCCCAAATTGACAAACCATAATTACTTTAATGAGGAGGTGGATGCCGGAGGAGATTTTTGTCATTTCGGTAACCTATTTCAATTGATTTATCTAAGCCTACTAATGTAATACTCCAATCGTAATAAGGTTACTCCAATACGTCCAATCGAAGAAGTCTGTGAGTTTAATTTACTAGGCATAAAATTAGACTCCGCTATAAACTGGAAATCGCACATCCAAAATATTAAATCAAAACTTGCAAAGTTTGTATATGCACTTAGTGTATTAAAAGTAAATACCAATTTGGAATCTGCTATGACGGCTTATTATGCATACGCGCACGCCTGGCTAAGTTACGGCGTAGTCCTGTGGGGTGAGAGCACCGATGCTCACCAACTATTTGTTATGCAGAAAAAGTGTGTTCGCATTATGACCAATACACGTATCCCAAATAGTTGTCGACAGCATTTTAAAGATCTTAAAATATTAACATTACCCTCTATGTATATTATGGAGGCAGCAGTATTTGTCAAGAGCCACCCATATTTATTTAACGGAACGGAAATATTCAAACCTGAGAGTAGACGAAAAAAGCAAATTGTCTTACCGCCTAGCAAGCTTGCCATAGTTAAAAATGGTCCCTTCTATCGATGTGTCCAAATACTCGTAATGAATAAAGTCGCCGAAACTGTTAAACAATTAAGTGACATTAAATTATTTAAAAATAAATTAAGGAAGATACTTATCGAGACATGTTATTATACCGTAGATGAATTTTTTGAGGACCAATCTTTAGCTAACATGACATAATATACTGAATTATAATGAATTTATTAATAATTATTTGACATCAAGTAACTATGTTAACATGACCAAACAACCTTTTAAATTGCTCTTGTATTTAAATTTAGTTAACCTAGTGCTGCATGATACATATTGTACTTAATTGTAATTTTTATTTAGTTATTAAGTAGTATTAATATGTCCTATATTGTATGCCCTAGCAGGGTATCATGTAACTTCTTCTTCTTGAATTTAAGAGCTATGCTCTTGTCGGTGGAGCAACTTCCACGATTCCCTCTCCAGAGCCTTCTCTTTAACAGCCTGGTACGACATGACGTTTACTTTCTCCTTCACTTGGTCCATAAACGTTCTTCGCGGTCTCCCTCTCTTCCGTTTCCCCTCGATTTTCCCTTCTACTATAGTCTTTATGAAATCGTCGTGTCGTAACAGGTGCCCCAACATCTTTCCTCTTCTATTCTCGACACATTTCAGCAAAGCCCTCTTTTCCTTTACTATGTTCAGCACCTCCTCGTTAAATTTCTTAGTTCTCGTTAGAAAGAAGAAATCATGTAACTACTATGACTAAAATGTAAGACCAATGTGCTGATGAACATGATAACAATGGATTAAATGAATATGAATATGAATAATAAAGAGGCAAAATCTGTGAGATACTAGCTTTGTAAGTTTATAAGTTTGTATATTTTGGGTACCTAATCTCCGGAACCGATCATACAATTTCAAAAGTTATTTCACCTGCGTGGAGGATGGTCTTTCTGGATAGTTAAAACCATGGCTATACAGGATGTTTTTTTAACCGTCTTAGAGCCAAAGCACAGTTAATGTAAACATTACAAAAAACTTAAACAAAAGGCTTTTTTTTTGTTTTTTTTTGTATTAATATTAATTTTAATCATCCAGCCGAGTGACCGCAGTGACCGCTAGCCGCCATCTTATGTAGATAGGTACGAACTCTAACCGGGTGAATGAACTTCGCACCGCGCGCCATACAGTATTTTGCAAACTTAATTATCTTTTATTACTAAAAACTTAACTAATACATTTTATTTTTCACGAATGATTAGTACGTTATGGATACTTTAAGTGTGCTACGGCTCTAAGACGGTAAAAAAAACACGTTGTATTTTAACCCGTGGGTTTACCTGGCGCGCGGGCAGTTAGTCAATGTATACAGGCTGAGTGTATATCCGTCTAAAGGCCGGTTTATATCTACAGACATTGAGCGTGCCAGACACGTGCCGTGGCAGACAAAATAATATTCTATTATACAGTGTCTATTAACGTATTTATATCTGGCCACGCAGACACCAACCCCCCTCCCGACCCCCGAACGTGTCTGCCACGTGTCTGGCACGCTCAATGACTGTAGATATAAACCGGCCTTAAACCTCCAACAGCTTTAATACATAAGTTTCGTCGAGTTGACCGCTAGATGGCGCTGTGCCGTTCGGATCGATTCCTGAATCGCGCTATAGAGATTTTCCCGGCGATAATGACCTCTGGCCAGTACCAACTTATTGTTATAAGATCATTCTGTATTTGACTTAATATACAAGTATTGGCAAGTAACAGTGATATCATTTTGGGACCCTGTTCTACCATTCACGCTAATCCTAAAGCCGGCTGTACACATTGGCCCAAAGTTGGCGCATAAGCAGATGCAGCTATGCGTTAGAGGAAGAGCAGGAGGGCTTTATTTCGTTCTCATGCGTTTGCATAGCTGCATCCTGCTCACGCGCCAACGTTGGCCCAATGTGTACAGCCGACATAACGTCTCGGAACATACACCAACAAATACCAAACCAATTTCCATTCAGCATTTTCACAATTTCCCCGTGTGGTGTCGGGTTTGAATTTCACCACCCCCTTTCTACCCGTGGGTGTTGTAAAAGACGACTATGAGAGCAGGGTTGAAGTGTATTGTGGGCGATGAGCTAGCAATCTATCACTGCGATATCCCTGGGTGGTACTAAAGAGTGACAAACTTTAAAGGCCAAAATAATATATGCCATCGTCATCATCATATCAGCCGAAAGACGTCCACTGCTGGACATAGGTCTCCCCCAAAGAGTGCCACAATGGCCGGTCCTGCGCCACCCGCCTTATATATGCCATACGATTAAATAAAACTGCGATATCACTTTTTGTCGATCTGTTATAGCCGCATTTATGCTAAAACTGGCGCTGGAACATAAGTTTAATGTGCTTTGCTTACCCCTTTTGGGGATGAACGCTTGAATGTATGTAGGTATGTAATCAAATCATTCGCTGGTTGCAAACAATTTATAAAATTGCTACCTTGGTAAGGCCTTGTCCCGAACCAGTTTGCTTTAACCATACCTTTCGTACTTAAACCGAAGTAACAGAGTGTGGTTAGTGTAGGTTTTATGCCCTTTTTCTTATCACGGTGTTTAGCAAATCATTATTTATGGTAAACACTGTTACTTGTCATTTGTTTTTGCCCGCTCTAGCATCGATTCGACAAAAGCAGAGTTCAATTCTCTATATACGTAGCTTCTTCGTACCTGACTGTTTTTCATGGCGAAAGAAGTAGAGTTCAATTCAATCATACAAAATAGCTCATGTCCATCCAGAAGACTCACTCTCATACTGGTGAATGAATTTTGAAGTAAGGTAAGAACCGAGATACCCCTTACATGCAAAGCTACGAACTTTCAAGTGTAAGAACTCACAAACTTTACCTCTTTTCAATATTAGACACACACACGGAAGACGCTCCACACTACGGAAGTATGGAGTAAAGATAATATTGTAGTATGAATTTACAATCGCTAGAAGTTATTATGTCCCCGAGTGGTGTCGTGTTAGGGAAGCACCAGCCCGTTTCTTCCCATGGGTGTCGTTTAAGTCGACTATGGGATCGGGTTGAGTGTTGTGGGCGATGTGCTAGCAGCATGTCACTGCAAT
The DNA here is from genome assembly GCA_947578815.1 of Epinotia ramella. Taxonomy (NCBI): domain Eukaryota; kingdom Metazoa; phylum Arthropoda; class Insecta; order Lepidoptera; family Tortricidae; genus Epinotia; species Epinotia ramella. The sequence continues at coordinate 5,850,836 of OX388221.1, forward strand.
ATCACATTTATATATCTCCGTCTGTAAATTGAAATTGAAAATACTAATTTCGGACCGTGATCCATATCGTGTTAGTTGCAAAAGACTTAATACCTAAAAAACACAGTAAAGCCACAGTTGTTAAAACAACACTAATATTAAATTTTATGCACTCTGCTTACCCCTCTAGTAACACGAGCGTGAATGTATTGTATAATGTAGAAGTTGTTTTAGATAAGATCTACCAGCAAAATACGTCAATAGACAATTTTAACCATGAAGAAGTTGAATGCACGTGACAATAATTACCTGTATCTCGTGAGAGTGACGTCTGTGTAAGGTCACCTATTAGGTTACGCAGGTTTTTACACTTGCAGCCATAACCGGTTAAGTTAAGCCAATGTATTTTTGGATTTGCAAAAAAAACACAAATAATAATAATAAGTAACAGCGTAGGCAAAATACCAAATGAGCATCGTATCAAAAACAAGATCTAAGGGTTAAACAACATACATACATCCTTATCCTTACTAATATTATAAATGCGAAAGTGTGTGTGTTTGCATGTTTGTCCTTCTTTCACGTCGCAACGGAGCGTCGTATTGATGTGATTTTTTGTATGGAGATAATTTAGAAGCTGGAGAGTGACATAGGCTACTTTTTCCAGCGGGAAAACATCTAATTCCCACGGGAAAATTCAATGTTACATTTTTATATAACCACGCGGGCGAAGCCGCGAGCATCAGCTAGTACATACATACATTTACGGCTTTATCCCTAAAAGGGGTAGGTTAGGTTAGGCACATGAAACTAACTTAAGGGGGTGAATTGGAAATTATCGCGTGCTTTGAAACGCCGTTCTAACTAAATTAAGCAACAATAAGGTCTGATTTTCAGATACGTGATTCTTGACTTTGTTTATCTGTTATATGATTCTTGACTATATGAGGTCTCAAAACAAATGATTATCACATCCCATTTTCGAGAAAATCGAGAATATCGTGACGTCAAACAAAATAAACAAAGCAAAGAAAAACATGTTATATTCTGTACTAAATACTAACACATTTAGGATACCCTCAAAGGACCTAGTCATTACAGTCTATGCAAGCACATAGTGACGACCTAATTGAATTATGCATGAGGTTCCTCAGGCGATGCGAATAGTCTAGATAGCGCGTATGCTGTCTGGGTTGTTTTATACCACGTTGGTAAACGAGGTATGTTAAACATACAAATATTGAGAATGCGAAAATACCTGTCTGTTCGTTTGTTACCTTTTGACGCTAAAACTGGTGAACAGACTTATGTCACAGAATAATAGGTTCTCTGATAACAAATCCCATGTGCACGTATGCCGCACGAGCCTAAACGTCGCCATCCCTTTCTATCGGATTCAACGCGCTGCGATAGAACGTTCGCGTGTCGTGGCAGCCCTAACATACCGCCCGGGGCTGTGTGTACTTGTAGCGGCGCGACGAAATCTCGGAGTGAGCCGCCCCTGGCTTATGTACGATTACAATGACAGTTTTATAAAAAGTCGGGCCACATTAAATAATCTCAATCATAAGCATAATAGTCATTTGTTATACAAGGGTGCAAATTGGAGTGTGGAATTGAATCACGAGCAAGCGTAAGGATGCTAGTTCTAAAATAGAATCATGAGCGTAGCGAGTGTTTCAACACACGAGAAGTAAAATACATTTGCATCCGTGTGTCACACAAAACTTTTCACCTCACTGTAGCGAGGAAAGTGCAACATGCAAAACAGCTTTATTTAATTTAAATAATATATTTTTTTTATTTTTTTAACAGTAATAATAACATTAAGTAATATTAAGTAGAATTTTGGTCAAGTGCGAGTCGGATTTTAGTTTTCCCATACAATTTGAGGGCCAGCGCCTGATGAAAGGCAACAAGCAATTTTTGAAAAGTTATAAATATTTATTTTATTCTAGTTTTTAGTATTTGTTGTTATAGCGGCAACATAAATACATAATCTGTGACATTTTTGTATTATGAGCGTTGTACGTTTTGTTATCTGTCAAAAGCTACTTAAACACCCTCCAAGTTCAAATTACTTTCCCCACTAGTGGATAAAATGCGTTTTTGCCCAATGGTTTTAAAGGATAAAAGACGGTTTTCCAGGCAGTGAGGTGAAAAAGTTTATTCAACTATATACCTATAACCAGCGAACGAAGAAACCATAGAACGCGAGCTCCTTACAACGCTCTACCCAAATACGTGCCTAAAACTCGGTTTGCGCATGTTTGAACTAAACGGCTGTCTGGCATCGTTTTGACACCCCGCATGGCAATGGCACCCATTCTGTGGGGCCATTTTGCGGCGCTAGGTACTTAGACTTATATGGTATATTCGCTCGCTGCCTCTAACCTTAACATATCAAATCCAAAAAACTGTATTATATTCTTATTAAGCAGTATTCTCCACTAAAAGGCATCTATATTTAACATGTCCTGTCACCTGGAACGGTCAAAGGGTTACCCAGTGTCGTCGTACTCAGTTAAAATCCGCCATTTTGAATCCCCCGTCTCGCATAAACAAACGCAATACTCCCACACATATTGTCTAACTTTTAACAAGACAATTAGTGAATGATCGAACTGTTTTGATCCGCTAACCAGTACTAACCGGTTATTAACCGGTTAAGAGTTGTAATTGTAGCAATTACAGATCGATGAGATATTCACGTGCTTAGGAAGTGGCTCACGTCACGTGTGACCATGTTGTTTATAGAAGGGCATTGAAACCCCATAAAGTACATAATCTATTCACAGGGACCGATTGCGGTAGAGACAAGGTTACATTATTCTGTACCACTTTATATCAAACTAGCTACCTATTATTATTATTATTATTATGTATTTTCCATATCTCAGGACCATGGGGTCCCGGACTTTTGGAAGGCATGCGTGGGGCCGAAGCCAACAGCGCAGAGGCCCTTTAAAACAAATATAATATAAAGCGAGGGATACACATGGCAGATACCATCTCCGAGCGCACAACATGATACACCCGGTGATGGTCCCCGCCAGGTGCAAAGGCTATTGCAGTGCAACACTGTGCTGCGGTGGAAACTAAGATCATGGGTTTTAGGGTTGAATGGTGGGTGGTCTGAACAATGGGTTATGGGAGGAGACTAGCGGACACCTGCCGTGACAATAAGTCTCAAAATTGTGAAAAGCAGACGGTGACTCGCCAACTCGTTAAGTGGGCCCCACAAACTGTCGCACACGCAGTGCGACAATGGAGCAACACGTCTGAGCGGCTGTGAGGTTGTCGAGAGGTGAGTCTGCGGTGCGCCAGATCCCGGTAATCCGTTCAAGGGCCGCCGGCGTTATGACATTTTACACTTCCAACCTGGAGAATAGGTTCTGCTCTTGCGACTCCACTCTGGCCGGCCGGTTAAGGCAAGCACAGAGGCGAGGGCCAGATCACTCGGGCCTCTGGAGGTTAGGGGTTCGCGGTGTCGCCACTCACAGTCAGCTCGCCACAAGCTGCCCCCGCGGGCTTATTATTATTATGTCCCACTGCTGAGCAAAGGCCCTCCCCCTCTTTTTCCAATCATCGCGGTCTTGAGCAATGTCTGGCCCAGTGTTTTAAAAAGGAGTCCAAGTTGTCACGCCATCGCCGACGAGGTCTACCACGTCTCCGTTTTGAGTTTTGCGGCTTCCACTCCGTGGTCCCTTTGGCCCACAACTCATTCGGCATGCGGCAGACATGACCAGCCCAGTCCCACTTTAACTTGGCCGCCTTCCGAGCTATATCTTCTATTTGGGTCTTGGAGCGCAGCGTGGTGTTCTGGATGCGATCCATTAGCTTTACACCTAATATGCTGCGCACTTCTGCGCTTCCGTCAAAGACCAAGTCTGTGCAGTGTGCACCATAGGTGAGAACTGGAAGGATGCACATGTCATGAGCCTACGTTTAAGTGACTGAGGTTGGTCGCCCTTCATTAGGTTTTTCATGGACCAAGATACAGGATGTAATTGAATTGGTGATAAAAAATAGCGAAATGTGAATCTATCCATGATTCTGAACAACTTTTACTATTGGACCAACTTTGTGTTATGCCAAATAAATGCAACTATTTCACTAAGTTTGCTTAGTTTAGACTGACAAAAATGTATGAACATGTGTTTTTTTTTTCATAACACGAAGTTGATACCTAGATTCACATTTTGCTATTTTGTATCACCAATTAAGTTCCTACACCCTGTATAGAGAACCTACAGGGACAGAATATGGCCTGTGTCCACCCTGAAGGACCATTGTATGGACTGAAAAAAGAATTCTTGGAATCGGATGAGAGTTCCGGAGTACCTCTATGTACATACAAACTTACGTTTCACAAACAAATCGTTTTAGTTATTACTATTTGAAGGGTAGAGAAGTTCAGTCGAAACTTCATGGTCCCACAGATATTAACCAGAATTTGGGGTTCAAAGTATACCGAAAAATTTCACTCGCTCGCAATAACTTCGCAAATTACTGATTTGCTTTCGATGCGGTTTTCGTTTATGTATCTTCGGGGCGTATTTTAGTAAAATAATTGATGTGTATCATAATATAGCCTTCCCTGTTCTATCGGACGTCGGCGACACGACGTGGCGTAATCACGTAACGTTTCGAACGCGCGTTAGGACAGCGGCGCTACCACGAACTTCGAAAGTCGAATTTCGGGTATTTCCATCTCTATCGCACTCCCCTACTCGAGTAACAGGGATGCATGTATTACGAACTTCGACTTTCGAAGTTCGTGGTAGCGCCGCAGTTTTAAGGCCTCCACACACGAACGCGAGTCGTGCGCGGCGCGAGTCGGGCGGTATCTCTATCTCTTTCGCACAGTAGCGGGGCGTCTCTATCGCACAGTAGCGCACGACCCGCGTTCGGTGTGTGGAGGCCTTAACTGCCATTTTTCCATATAAAATTTGATATAGAATTTAGATCTACCTGACGCGCGGACAATGCGTTACGTGATCGACCTGCTGGTGTTCGAACAGTACTTCAAAAGATTGCACCGATACAGTTTAGCATATATTTTGAATTGAGTTGAACCTTACAAAGACGCAGTTAACGCAGCCACACAGTACTTCCTAGTTTCATATTATTTTATGACCTCTTCATAAGATAATACATTAATCTTACCTCATAATGCTTATAATAAAGCTGATAATGGATTTGACCTTTACTTTATATGACCGCCCACTTTGGATTTTCTGCACTAGGATAGTATTAAGTGGTCACTTACGCTATAATACTTACTTTATAGCTTTAATGTTACTTGTTACTATAGTTATGGTTTACTGTATCTACTTAGCAATAACATATAAACAGGTGTCATTTAATTACTTCTGTGTGAGGTTCGTTATTAAAGTCGCCATCAAAAATATGTAGATATAATGAAAGTGAGAAAATTATGCGAACATACAATAAAACAAGTACAATAAAACTGTACTTGTCTCTTAAAAAACTTGTTGCAGAGTACTTAGCGCTTCCAACCATTTTGCATATTTCATAATAAACTTAAGGGGGTTCGCTTTCCATACAAGACGTTATTTGACAATTTTGACATTCACAGGCTATCTAACTGCGTGATTTTTTAAGAAACTTATGTAACTAACTTTCATAAATTGGCTTTCCCTTTGCGCCCCTTTCCTTGAATAAACTTGTGTAAAATAGAATAAATTGAGAAAAAAAAGCTCAAAGTATGACGTCACAAACTAATATCTCAAATTACTCTAATTTATACTATTTTATTCAAGGAAAGGGGGAATTTCGCGCAAATGGAAAGCCAATTTATGAAAGTTACTTATCCATAACGCCGTTAGGCTGCGAATGTCAAATAACGTTTTGTATGGAAAGCGAACCACCTTAAGGGTCGCCAGGAAGCCTGACTCCTGCATACAAAATGTAGTTTGGTCCTCAATTTTAAACGACATGCTAGAATAACTTGTATACATAATGGGATACACCATATTTAGGTCAAAAACTAGTTGCTATTGCTAGAAATTAGCCATTTTGCATATTTACTCGCCTTAATTTCAGGATGTCAGAGACTTGCAAGAAAAGCGACATCCCAGCACGGCTAGCACGCGACGGCGCGCGTGCTCTCTCGATTTTTCTCGCACCATCCGTCTCTCTCTTACTATAACACTTAGAACAAGAGGTATAGTGCGATAAAAATCAAGAGTATGTCGCGGCCGTCCCATGCTAGACGTGCTGGAGTTAATACAAATTATATGGTATCGCGAATCGCGAGTCGCGACACAGTTACGTAGCATGTTATGGATACGTTTGATTGATCGTTGGGAAACAAACAATAGAACAATAGTTGGGAGTGCCACTGGTTCTGCTAAACGTTCAATATCAATCCCGATCGACGGTAGGCCTGTAGTTGCCGCTTCGGCTAAACTCCGCTCTCGCACCTCCGAGATGTCGACACAGACAATCGCGCTAGAAACGAAAGAGGACGAGCTATGCGGAATGCCCTGACCCCGTATCATGGTCGGCCTTATCACACGATAAGTGACACCGTTCGATAGAACGAGACGGCGCTCCTATCTTGTCACTTACCGCGTCATAAGGCCGACCATGATACGGGGTCTGATTTGATTTTTACAACCTCTATATTAACTTGCCCTGTTAGTATGGGACAAATCTTGCGAGTTAAATTTGACCCACTTCCCGGTGACCGATTGAGCTGAAATGTTAGGTATAAGTATAGTTTGGATGTCAATTCAATATTATGGTACCATCGAGCTGATCTGATGATGGAGACAGAAGGTGACCAGGGAATTCAGTAGGTACTTAACCGACGCAACCCCGTTGAGTTTGGGTTCGTTAAAATCGTCTCAATGAGTAGTTGATGATGGTATACAGAAAAGTGCAATGACAATGAAAGCTTGTACCTAAAAATGAAAATTTTGACAGAAACATATTCTCGCTGCAAACTACCTACTTATTGGTTTTGTGAGGCACAGGACTGTGCGCAAGTTATTATTTGTTCTCGTGACAAAGCGCCTAAAGTGACTACTGCAAAACACCGACCCGTTCGTTCACTTGTATCTCCCATCCCAGTCGCTCGAATATGCATGCGATTGAGGCAGAGATGGGGATACACGATAGCGCTAGCCGCACAGAGTGCAACTGCCTCGCTCTAGCATGAGCGCGTTTCTGTGAAGCAGTCATCCCGTACTTTAGCAAGTGTGTACGAGAGGGACGAAGACTACGTGTGGTTTATGCCCGACATAAACGCGGTCATGCTAGGGTGACGAGGTATTGTGGTAGCACGGATCATAATGTCCGTGGGAACGTAACTGACACTAAGCAGTGTTTACCGTAATCATAGCGCATGCGCATTTCCGGTGGCTCACGTGCGGTGCCATGAGACTACTGAACTGACACAGTAGTCAAAAATAATCCTATAAATTTTCATCACATTTACTCTTAAAGGGTTTCGTAAAGCGCAGGCATATAAAGGTACACACATGGGCGTAATGGTTTTTAGCGTTCCATGGGCAACAAGGGACCCGGTGAATTTCGCCCCGTCCGTCTGTCCGTTTAGTGACCCTTACTGCTAGAAAGCTGTAATTCGGCATGGGTATATCTACTAAATTAATCACGCCGACTTAGAAAGGCCAACTTTTTAGGGTTCCGAAGTCAACAAGGAACCCTTATAGTTTCGCCATGTCCGTCCGTCTGTCTGTCCGTCCGTCTTCAGCTTAGCTCAGTAACCATTACTACTAGAAAACTGTAATTCGGCATGGGTATATAAATCAATCACGCCGACAGAACAGTACAATAAAATCTTGAAAAAAAAATTTTTTTAGGGTACTTTCCCTACACCTAAAGCGGGGATGCAATTTTTTTTTCTCGTTAAACCCATAGTGTGGGATATAGCTCGTTAAAAACTATTATGGGTTTCCTAAATTCATTTTTCAAATCAGTGATTCGTTTGCGAGATATTGAGCTTGAAAGCCCTAATTTTTGTCCGAGTTCACTGCGGTTTTTTTACAAATTGGGGCGACGCAACCGCCATGTTTAGTCGGTGCGCGTGTCGAACAACAAAGTCAGACGGGCAACTACGGAACCCCTAACCTAACCCAACCCCTTTTAAAATCGGCTGAGTAGATCCAGAGATTACCCCTTGCATACTCACAAAGCTATAATCTTAGGGATTTTTCCTCTTTACAATAAGATAGACCATAGAAAATGTTATCGCTACAAAATCGTTTGCAATGGTTCTAACAATTAACGTCCAACCCAGTTGTAATGATAGAACCGATTATAACTAATGATTGTGATTGACTGTCATCACCATTAGTGGTCAGAATCACGTAGACACGAGGCGTGATGGATGTGATGATCAAGAAGTCATTAACACATGTCATTGATAGACTAGGATTCGATTTATAGGTCAAGAACGGACTACCGCAGAGTTAAAGTGGCCGTCAATAGAATTTGCTAACTATATGTAAACAAACCGCCATATTGAAATTGTCTTTCACTATGGCGGTTTGTTTACATAGTTAGCAAATTCTATTGACGGCGACTTTAGGGCACAACAGGATGGCACCTTGCTCATATCAGCACGTCTAGCATAGGACGGCCGCGACATACTCTCGATTTTTCTCACACTATACCTCTTGTTCTAATAATAGAGAGACGGATAGTGCGAGAAAAATCGAGAGAGCTCGCGCGCCGTCGCATGCTAGCCGTGCAGGCCTATCTTACTGTCAATTTGGCGCGAAACGATGTTTGTCTATGGTAACCTTCTGTGGAGGTCTAGCAAGGACTGTACATCGTATCGCACACAAGACGTTTCACATATATATACGTTCCGTTTTACGTAGTAACAACATCATTTCATAGATCGCACACCGTTATACGAATTTCAATTTTACAACATCTTGCTAAGATGACGAAAGAAGTAATTCCATTGCAAAATATGAACTGTTTTGTAAAAATTAACCTGTATTCAAGTATTTTTTAAGGTAAAATATTCGTGTGATGAGCACTAATATTTGTTCCTGAGTCATGGATGTTTTCTATGTATTTAAGTTGTATTTATCTATATAAGTATGTTTATCTTCGTCCAGCACCCATAATACAAGCTTTGCTCGGTTTGGGGATAGGTCAATTTGTGTAAGAATGTCCGCCAATATTCAATATTATTATTTCCAAAACTTGATAATCATTTCCATTACAACATAGGAACTAAAATAGTTATCATTTTGGATGTTCAGTTATGTGGTACGTTAACAGCCCTATATCACTCTATGATTGTCTATTGCAAAAAAATTACAGCAAACGTCATCACTGAGGCAGTGGACCTTCTAGGTACCTACTATTAATTATTCTGTACTCATATTTAGGTGATAGACTTGAGCATTTACAGGTGAAGAACATCTGGCATTGGCCGTTTTTACATTTGCCAAACTGAACAACGCACAGAGCCAAGCATAGACCGAAATATTTCCATACATTTTAAACTTCCCTATTGTGTTCCGCCATTCAAAGAAATGGTAACACAATATGGAACTATCTTTGGGAGACTTTTTTGTCCAATTAAGACCGAATGAGCTCGTGGTTCTCAGTGAAATACCGTAAAACTCCTAGAAAACTTTACCATTAAGAATATAGTGGTATTTTTTTGAGAAACGTTCGAATATACCCTAATAACCGAATGAAAGGGGCATTCGATACCCCTTTCAGACCCGTAAAACAACACCCTGCTGACGCAAAATGAAGTATATTGACATATGATTTTGATTTGACAATTAGATACATGTAATCAACCCGGACGATTGTACTGGACCGGTCTGAAAGGGATAAAACATGTTTAAAGTAGATATTCTCAGTAACTGAACGTAATTTTCTTAAATGGGTTTCTATTGGCTATTTACCTGTCTAAGTTGAAATGACTTGTCTATAAATAACAAACACTTCCTTTATTCTATTTGTGAGGCAACCATCACGGATTAAAAATAACTTGTATACGGAAAATCATTGAGATCAACGATGAAACATTGGCACTTGGCACTCTTAGTAGCTAGTATTGGCAAAGAATACTAAGTAATGACGATAAATCAGAAATAAGAGAATAAACAAGGCTATATTGTCGCAAATATTACGACATGAAAAACAATTAGGGAAAAATATTTACAATTTTTTTTCTCATACATTTTGAAGGGCGATACGAAGTTCGCGGGGTCATCTAGTTTAAATAATTATACTTACATTACCCACCAATAAACAAAACTCAAGAAAATACTCGAAAAACAGCAACTTATTTTTGGTATCTTAAAGATTTTCAAATGAGTAAAGATAAGAAAGACAAAGATGCTGTTTGACTATAGAAAACTGTGAGGAAGTTAAAGAGAGAGAAAAAAAATCATTTTTGGTACAAGCTTTTGTTGCCGACTGTTTTTGTTTTGCACAGTTGAAGATGGCCACCTTCTGTGTCCACCATTAGATTAGCTTGATGGTGCCTCAATATTGCGTTTTCACCGAAATTACATTTACCAAAATTTCAGCGCAAGATTTCATCGGAACATACTAACGAACGTACTAACAAGGCAAGTTAAGCTTGTAAAAAGTTGATTAAGTGGCAGTGGGCGGGATACATTGCACGTATTACCAATGGTCGTTGGGCGGAAAGGATCTCGAGAGGCGACCACATACGCCAAGCGCGGTGTGGGTGGACTGATGACCTGGTAAATGTCGCGGGAGTCTGCTGGATCGGAGGACCGGTCAACGTGGCACTCTTTGGGGCAGGCCTATGTCCAGCAGTGGACGTCATTCGGCTGGTATGATGATGATGAAGAAAGTTGCTGATTTGATTCATTCAAATACCGTATTGTAGGCGATAGGTGCACTCAATATCCATCGCGTGCAATGCTCAGAATATACAATGGCGATGATTTAATTAAACTCACCGACCGTAACCATCAAAACTATTGAAGCTAAACAGCTTCCGTATAGCGTAATTTATTATGCAATTGGTTATCTTTCTGGTGGGGTAAAAGTGATTGAGCGGCAATAGGCATGATGCCTCATGTTCAAATTGATAACGTAGCGTAGTGATGCTAAATGGATAGTAAACCATCAAATTATCGTAATAAAGTATAAATTATAAAATATAATTAAAATAATAAAAAGATATGAACCTTGAAAGTTTAGAAAAAATAAGCATTTTTTTTTATTGTCCAAGAGTAATTTAAAAGCTACCAATAGAATCCTTACGCTTTTCTAGAAACAAAATTGTATCACAACTATGTACTTAAACGCAGTATTTCGCGACCGAAACAACAATTTACCTGATATTCCATACTACGATTAGTACAAATATACAAATGTGACGTATGAAGCGTTTCGCGCTGCCGCCAGCGAAGTCGATGTTTATCTCAAATTTTTAGGTATTTATGTTATTTAATTGTAGTTGCTCCCATACAAACATTTGTTCCTCTCCAAAAACTGGTTCGAATGACGTCACAAAAAAATGTTAGTCATCATCCATTGGTTATCTTTCTGGTGGGGTAAAAGTGATTGAGCGGCAATTGTTTATTAACTAAGCAATATACGGAGAACATATAGAGCGTTCAGTTAAACCCCTCTTATGCTTAAACACGGAACCGTGACAAACATATCGTTTTACATCTGAAAGACATAATTTGATTGGAGGATTTTGACATTCGCAAGCGAAGGCTCTCCCAATCTCCTTCTCATTTCGTACTAGTTTTTTTTTTATATCTAGGCCGTGGCAAACAACCGTAGCGCCTGCCTGAAGCAGGCACCGTAGCCCAACCGATGACTGCTACACCAGAAGAGTTACAGGCTCCTTTATTTTTCCCATTTGTGCAGGCGCTCAACGTGACCGTCAGCGTGTTCACCATCGCCATCGAAGATTTGAGAATACATTGTGTCGACTAGCTTAGACGCAAATGCAGGATAGTTTGGCGAGATTACTCTCCACCATGAACACAACGCCACATACTTACAAACCAAGTAGTGCATAATAATGCTGTTGTCCACGTTAATCCCCTAGCCTGATCCCCCAGGGGGAAAAAAGGTTGTTAGGCGAGCGAAGCGAGCGTGACGCGGTAGCGTCCGGCGAAGCGCCATAACCGAACATTATCATTTTTTCCTAGTTTGAATATAAAATAATACGAGTAGCCGCTAATTCCCCTGGGAGATCGGCTGGGCTGGGGGATCAGTTGTTGTGCTCCAAATATGAGAGAGATGACATTCCGCTGTGCCTTACCTCTCTGTAGTAGTCCGTTCTTCTATGAGGCCGTACTTCCCCAGTTGTTGTGCTCCAAATATGAGAGAGATGACATTCCGCTGTGCCTTACCTCTCTGTAGTAGTCCGTTCTTCTATGAGGCCGTACTTCCCCAGTTGTTGTGCTCCAAATATGAGAGAGATGACATTCCGCTGTGCCTTACCTCTTTGTAGTAGTCCGTTCTTCTATGAGGCCGTACTTCCCCAGTTGTTGTGCTCCAAATATGAGAGAGATGACATTCCGCTGTGCCTTACCTCTCTGTAGTAGTCCGTTCTTCTATGAGGCCGTACTTCCCCAGTTGTTGTGCTCCAAATATGAGAGAGATGACATTCCGCTGTGCCTTACCTCTTTGTAGTAGTCCGTTCTTCTATGAGGCCGTACTTCCCCAGTTGTTGTGCTCCAAATATGAGAGAGATGACATTCCGCTGTGCCTTACCTCTCTGTAGTAGTCCGTTCTTCTATGAGGCCGTACTTCCCCAGTTGTTGTGCTCCAAATATGAGAGAGATGACATTCCGCTGTGCCTTACCTCTCTGTAGTAGTCCGTTCTTCTATGAGGCCGTACTTCCCCAGTTGTTGTGCTCCAAATATGAGAGAGATGACATTCCGCTGTGCCTTACCTCTTTGTAGTTGTCCGTTCTTCTATGAGGCCGTACTTCCCCAGTTGTTGTGCTCCAAATATGAGAGAGATGACATTCCGCTGTGCCTTACCTCTCTGTAGTAGTCCGTTCTTCTATGAGGCCGTACTTCCCCAGTTGTTGTGCTCCAAATATGAGAGAGATGACATTCCGCTGTGCCTTACCTCTCTGTAGTAGTCCGTTCTTCTATGAGGCCGTACTTCCCCAGTTGTTGTGCTCCAAATATGAGAGAGATGACATTCCGCTGTGCCTTACCTCTTTGTAGTAGTCCGTTCTTCTATGAGGCCGTACTTCCCCAGTTGTTGTGCTCCAAATATGAGAGAGATGACATTCCGCTGTGCCTTACCTCTCTGTAGTAGTCCGTTCTTCTATGAGGCCGTACTTCCCCAGTTGTTGTGCTCCAAATATGAGAGAGATGACATTCCGCTGTGCCTTACCTCTTTGTAGTAGTCCGTTCTTCTATGAGGCCGTACTTCCCCAGTTGTTGTGCTCCAAATATGAGAGAGATGACATTCCGCTGTGCCTTACCTCTCTGTAGTAGTCCGTTCTTATTTAAGGCCGTACTTCCCCAGTTGTTGTGCTCCAAATATGAGAGAGATGACATTCCGCTGTGCTTTACCTCTCTGTAGTAGTCCGTTCTTCTTTAAGGCCGTACTTCCCCAGTTGTTGTGCTCCAAATATGAGAGAGATGACATTCCGCTGTGCCTTACCTCTCTGTAGTAGTCTGTTCTTCTTTAAGGCCGTACTTCCCCAGTTGTTGTGCTCCAAATAAGAGCGAGATGATAGTCCGCTGTGTTACTTCTCTTATTCGCAGTGCACTTTGGCTTTAGTTAGTTCTTGACGATTAATTATCTGTCTTCAGCATTGTGACACGTCAGCACTCAATGATATCATGTCAGTGTATTGTTTGGGCTGCACCTCATTGTTTTCCCACGATACCGTTTTCAAACGATTCTGACTAACCCTATTCATATGACTTAAGTATATAAATCAATACAAATATGTAAGGTCGAGCGGGGTTATTCCGTTTTTAGTGTACCGTACCTTTGGTCCAACGTAACGCTTATATGCGATCACTCGAAGTCTGTCCATCTGTCACAGCCAGTTATTTTTATATCAACGGCTATAGAGAGATATAAGAAAACGTTGTTTCTATATTTGCCCACGTATCCACACGGGCCGAATCACGTGGTGGCCTGCGTGTGCAGTCCTGCCGATATCGGCCCGTTTAGCGTCTCCTTGCTTGGCTCACTTTCTTTGTAATACGTGGGTAGAGCCATGCGGGGAGCTAGTATTTCTACTGACTACCGCTTTAGCCTAGTTGGTAGTGACCGTGCTTACGAAGCTAGAGGTCCTGGGTTCGAATCCCGGTAAGGGCATTTATTTGTGTGATGAGTACGAATATTTGTTCCCGAGTCAAAGGTGGTCCTGTTTATCGTCGTCTAGTACCCATAGTACAAGCTTTGCCTATTTTGGGACTAGTAGGTCGATTTGTGTAAGATTGTCCCGTAATATTTATTTATTCAATGAGCAATTCATGAGCTTAATATAGGGCTAAAACAATTTTTGTAAGATTGTCCCATAATATTTTATTTTCATTTTATATTTATTCATTCTACAATCAACTGAAAAAACTCACGCTACTAATTTACTGAAACTAATCTAATTGATTGGATAGGAATGTATTTTGAATCCGACTTTTTGTCCGTTTATAATATTTTTGAGAGATTATAAGAGAATATTTATATAATATAAAATAAAACCGGCCAAGTGCGAGTCGACCGAGGGTTCCGTACAAAACTACAACAAACAAAAGTTTTAGTATGTTTATTACTAAATGAAAATGGAATCCGTAACATTACAATGTGGAAAGCTGGGGGAGCATAAATTTAAAATGGGTCACTTTATCAATTTAGTAATCCTAAAAAAATATATATATTACCACTATCATTTAAATTTTATAATATAACTGAAATACCTACACTAGATTTGCAGCAGCCTGGCAAAACTTCTTTTATCAAAGTTGTTTATTTACAAAGTTTTTAGTCACTATCTTTTTATAAATCAAGTTCAAAAGTACTAATTAACTGTCAAATTTGAAAAATTTGAACCAGAACTGTGAATGGGGACTGAAAAAGGTATGAATAGTACCACATTGAACATTGAAGCAATTGCAATTTTACATTTATCTGTGCTATGAAGTTACTACATACCAAATTTAAAGATTCTAGGTCGACTGGAATCATCCTTTAGGCTTTGATTCCCTTGCGAGTAGTTGCGAACGCCAAAATAAGCGGATTACTTAAATTGCTATTTCTTTTTATTGCGTTGATATAAAATAAAACTGAGTTCACGGGAAGTACCTTTAGGTTTTGATACCCTTGAGATTACCTACTCAGTTTTAAATTATGCGACTTATATTGCTTTTTCTTATGATTGCGTGGACATAAAAGTTTCGTTTTGCTACAGCTGAACAGTAAGACCTGAGTATTTGATATGAATTTCAATTTAATACCTCTACGCGTTTACGAAGAAAAAGGTAGTACCTAAGTTTAAAATTTAAAAAAATATTTTTTGTATGAGTTTACTAAAAATGTCTACTTTTCGTAATTTTTCTTTTGTCTGTGCTAAGAAGTTTCTTCGTGACAAGTTTCAAGTTTCTGTGTTAACCCTTTAGGTTTTGAGTATCTTGCGAGTACTCAGTTTCAAAATATGCTACTTAAATTGCTATTTATTTTGATTGCGTTGACATAAAAGTTTGGTTTTGCTACATCTGAAAGTTCCTATAGCCCTGAGTATTTGATATGAATTTCAATTTAATACCTCTACACGTTTACGAGGAAAATGGTATTAAGTTAAAAATAAAAAAATAAAAATGTTTGTATGATTTTACTAAAAATGTCTACTTTTCGTAATTTTTCCATTGTCTGTGCTATATGACGTTGCTTCGTGCCAAATTTCAAGTTTCTGAGTTGGGAAGTACCGCGTAGGTTTTGCGAGTGTCGGAAAACTCTAAAATTTGCAGCATAAACGACTGTATGTTTTGATTGAGTTGGCATTTAAGTTTGATTTTTTCACAGCTCCAAGGGACAATAGACTTGAGTATTTGATATAAATCTCAGCTTGATACCTTCACGCGTTCCTGAGAAAAATGGTCTTGACAGACAGGCAGACGGACAACATAGTGATCCTATAAGGGTTCCGTTTTTTCCTTTTGAGGTACGGAACCCTAAAAAGTCTATATGAAATTCCGTGTTTAAAAATGGCCACCAAATCTGACAGCTGCTGAGACGTCCATTGAAGACGCGACGTTGAGGCAAGGTCATACAATTGGCTGAGTTTTAGTGTGCCACTTTTGGAGTGCTTATAACCTATCTCCCTCTTTTTATATTAAAACATTGCTAGAGATTATATGAGTTGGCCGAATTGCATAAAAGAAGTCCATTCAAAAAGCAGCTCTACCGTGCAATGTAAAATAATCCAATCCGTATGACAGTTTTATACAATAATCACACCATTCAATAATCTCAGCCGTACCTGTAAAGATTTTCAGGCACGGAAAAGAACATAAGTGAAATGAAGAGTATTTGAACGTTTGTTTTATAATTATGGCGATTCCTCGATTATCGTTAACCACGCCCTAACGCAAGAGATTAACTTTTATGCCTTTCGCAAAGTACCTAAGTAAGGTCTACCAGGGTTAATGCGTCATTGGGTAAAGTGGGTCTTTTGAAGATATCTTCGAAACGCAACATTTTAGAACTGCAACTGCATTTACCCCATCGAAGCATACATAACTTGCTCTTAACATTTAACAAAACATAAAAGTACCAACGTTACTAGATGCAGGGAAATACCCAGGATTCCCATGGGCGATTTTAAAAGCTTTTCCTTCAATACTTATAGCTAGATATAGCTAGCTTATACGGTAAAAGCATTGAATGATAATGCAATATTACGGAAACCACAAGTAGACTTTTATGAAGAAATAGCGACCCGCCCCGGATTCGCACGGGTACTATATTATACATACAAACCTTCCTCTTGAATCACTCTATATATTAAAAAAAACCGCATCAAAATCCGTTGCGTAGTTTTAAATATCTAAGCATACATAGGGACAGACAGCGGGAAGCGACTTTGTTTTATACTATGTAGTGAAGTGATGATAGTGATAACGTAACAAAACAATATGTATATATATGTACTAGCTTCTGCCCGCGACTTCGTCGGCGTGGAACTCGTACCTCCATACAAAATTTCATCCAACATTTCATCCCCTTACGGGATGGTTTCCGCGATAAAAACTATCCTAATTCCTTTCTCGAGATACAAACTACCTCCACATCAAATTACTTTCGCCAGACAGAGACAGACAGACGGACAGAGTTAGTTTCGCATTTATAATGCCATATACCTAATACCTATTAGTATGGATTTATCTACGTTGGAACTACTTTTACCTATACTCGAATCGAAATCGAATTCGGTTAATGCGGTTAGTCTCCTGTTTAGGTATCTTTACTTAATAAAGATCTTAAAGAGAATTAGACCCTCTAACGACCGAGGACCGACTTGCCTGGCGAAAGGCGATTGGGAGAGCCGACCCCAAATAAAAATGGGAAAAGGCCGGAGAAAGAAGAGAAGAACCGAAATCGAATTCGGTTGGGTCGAATCCTCTCTTACGTTACTTAACTGCGGCTAAGCCAAAAATAAGGATTATGATTAAGCAGTCTATGTTGCCTATATATGCTTGTTTTATAGTCACTTTTTTAAGAGGTAGGGGTATGTGCGCCACCGAGGAAAGTGCGCTCCCGGAGTAAGTGCTGATATTGATTTAAATGACTGAATGGTGAATGAGGCGCCCTTTCCCCGGTGGCGCACATACCCGAACCGACCTTACTACATAGAGGTATGGCATATCGCTCATATTTGGAGCAGCCCAACTGGGGAAGTAGCTGCACCTTACTGCAGACTGCAGCCATGATAACATTACTACTTGCTCTGTAGGCATGTGGTGATGTGTTTCTGGCGATGCGCTGTGTTGAGAATGGAACCTCAGTTCCACACGCATTTGTCTCTAGCTAACGAAATAACGAAGCCTAAAATAAAAAAAGGATCGACAAAGCACGTGCTCGTTTACAACCGTCTTAATATTTAAAAACACGTGTTCTCGTGTGTTATACTTTCGCGTACCAAACACCTAACCAGCATGCCGGTTAGCTAGATTGTTTTTTGCCTTTGCAGGGGTGCAAAGCCCTTGCAGACCCGCTGTTCCCTCCCACCCCGTTCTTGGAGAATAACGGCGCTACATTCTAGCATCTTCCACTTCCATATAAGTTCGCGCACGTATGCCTCCAGGGCCTCACAACAATAAACTCTACTGGCCAGTAATAAGGTCGCAAGTCGCACGATTCGTCGCGACCTCGACTCGTAAGTCGTAAACATTTATGAGGAATTCCGGTTGTAGTACTAGGTGCAAAGTCGAGCTTCCTATACGAGTAAATATCGCGGAAAATATCACATTAAAAGTCAAAGTCATAGTCAAATTTTATCTTAACCTTTTGAACTCGGTGTCAGCTGCATTCAAGCCTGCAATTGAGGGAATATAAACCTTATTTGAAATAGAGTAGATCGCTTTTACTTCGCACGGTTAATCTATTCATATGGGGTGGGGACTATTTAATGAGGCCGTCTTTTTGTAAAACTACTATTCTAATTGGAATCTTTTACCTAGGACGGTAGAGTTGCTTTTTGAATAGACTACTTTCGGCCAACTCTTAAGCTCAAGTGTAATCATAATCAAGAACAACTTTGATATACCTACTTACATTACGTAAGTAAATGTGTCTAAGTGTTTTTTTATACTAAGACAGTTGCAAACAAACATACGGTCTGCCTGATGGTAAGCCGGCACCGTAGCATGAACGCTTGCGATTGAAGAATCAAACGCGCGTTGCCGACCCTTTATTGATTTGAGGATTCGTTGTGTTGTGTCGATAGCTAGAAACGAACGCCCGGTCTAACTCTCAACAGAACATATCCTTGGGAGGTCTGGCGACCTTCTTCATCGTCTTGGTCGATACGTTCTTGTCAGAAAGGTCGTGGTCGTTAATGAGTGGCGAGCAGATGTCACTCGCCTCACGATTTCTTGCCATTTCGATCTATTCTCGGCCTTCCGGTACAGATTCAGATTCAGATATTTATTTATAAAATTCAGTATTTTACATAAATCAATTTGTTTATAATTATATTATGCACCTAATTCTAAAGGTTTCCTTAAGTTTACCTACACGTCAAAGTATTTATTTTAAAGTCACCATCTAAGTAGTGACATAATTATTCACATTTATAGTTTTAGTTCAACAGAAATAGTAATATACTTATCTTAAGTTGGTAATTTATTGTACCTACACACATACATAATTTGTCACTACCTGCTAATTTTAACGAATTCATCGACACTGTAGTATGCTCAGTTAAGAGCATTATAAGTGTGTTCGCAAACTGTTTGTCGCTATGTGGATCCGTGATCTCTGATAAAAGCGAGTTGTATAGCTTTGGCCCAACGACCGCCAGTGACTTCCGAGCCTTCGCGAGTCTGCACCAGGGATGTTGCAGACATGAGCATCCGCATCCGCCAAAATCAATGCGGAGTTTTTTGCGGATGCGGATGTAGTATTCACGGCAAGAAAGGAGCCCCCACGCGGCGTTTTCCGCGCGAGCTTTAGATATTTTCGCCATTCCTGGCTGCACCGCGGCACGCCTAGGAGTTGTCTCCTTCGGGTGCTCCTGTGATTGACCTGAGGGGATGTTAAGTAGTTCAAGTTAGCCCTGACGTAGGTACTTGCATGCGGTGAGAATGTAGACACTCGGCAACGTAGGTAGTTTCAACTCCCCAAAAAGTTATTTCGCAGGGTGGTCATACTGCTTTGACGGCGCGTTTTTGTATTTTAAAAGCTCTGTCACGGTCGTCACGTCAAAATGCATATTTTTTCTAAACTTTCAAGGTTCATAGGTATTTTTTATGATTTTAATTATATTATATAATTCATACTTTATATTACGATAATTTGATGGTTTTCTATCCATTTAGCATCACTACGTTATCAATTTGAACGTGAGGCATCATGCCTATTGGCCGCCCACAGCAGATTTGATCTGACCCCGTATCATGGTCGGCTTTATCACGCGATAAGTGACAAGATAAGAGCGTCGTCTCGTTCTATCGAACGGTGTCAGCCAGTGACGAACGCCCTATCCTGTCACTTATCGTGTGATAAGGCCAACCATGATACGGGGTCTGGTCTGTCCATGCCATGGGTGATTCCGCGCGGTCGGGTACCCTCCACTCTGCCTCGCACAACGCTGAGTAGTAACTGTCTCGCCTCGAGACGTGTCCTAAGAATTTGAGGATGCGAGGTTGTAATAGCGTAGATAGACGCTGCTTGAAGCCGAGTTCTTGGAGTCAATTACATGGCGACATTACTTATAGCCTATTCCATAAAATATTAGACAAACAGTGCGTAATGCGATTTCAAGGAATACGATTATGAAACGCTAAAGCATTAGATAGTAAATATTGTTAGCGTAGAAGAAAGTACTTAGACGAATTTATCCGTTAAAATTCTAAGGTGATATGGAATGGCGTATAAAAGTCTAAGTAAATAAATAATAAGTATAGGACGACCTTCCACAAATCGAGTCCGATGAAGTCCCATGGTAACCTTACCACTTTCACTGCCAGAAACCCGCCTAGCGGGCACCTATGCCGTAGGCGCTTTCCGTTACTTAGCGGGAAAACCTTTGGATCGGCTATAAGCGTAGCGCGTAGCGATTCTAGGCAGTGAATGTGTTACAAGCCTCATAAACTTAGAGGTTCAAGAAGTGATTAAAGAGATACATAATACATGTATATAACCTCCTGATGATGCCGATGACTACACACATAACTGGTTAATAGCCAGTCCATAAAATATCCACGTCATGATAAGATGTTATCAATGAATCTCATTAATTTGAGGGCCCCATTAAAAACAGTTTTGTTGAACTTGTTTCCTCCAGAGCTATAACGTCATTCCAGCAGCAGGTTGAACACGTAACCGCGTGTTCACACTGCGTCCGTTTCCGTGTCCGGGAGGCATCCCTCTTTTTCTCGCTTGCGATGTTTCGCCCGAGTGCGAAAGAGACGGATGTCTCCCGGACACGGAAACGGACGCAGTGTGAACACGCGGTAACACATTGTACGCTAGTCAGATAAATCTAAACGATATGGAAAAAATTACAGTTGAATTCTCCTTAGATACGCGCGTTCGGAATGTTACGTGATTGATTACCCCTCTGAGGCTCTAGTATAAGTTTTAGCGAACAAAACGTTACGACCGCGTTTGCGTTTAGCTGTCAAATCCCATACAAATTGAGGGTAAAACGCAAACGCGATCATAAAGTTTTATTTCGGTAAAACTTATACTAGAGCCTCTGATGGCAGGTTGACGTACTAAAGTCTACTCTTTCTTCGTTTATCTAGGATATCAAAGATAAATATTGTACTAGTTTTACTTGTTTCGGTTATTAATTGCTTTTCAAACATAGTAAATCAATTTTTTTTTGCATTTCAAATGGGTTTTCCTTGAAATCCCATAACGATAACGAACGTTTTTTCTAATCTTATACGGTATAGGGTAGAACCTTAGGTAAAGCATAGCCAGCATCACTACATAGTATAAAACAAAGTCGCTTCCCGCTGTCTGTCCCTATGTATGCTTAGATCTTTAAAACTACGCAACGGATTTTAATGCGGTTTTTTTTAATAGATAGAGTGATTCAAGAGAAAGGTTTATATGTATAATGTAGTACCTTTGCGAAGCCAGGGCGGGTCGCTAGTAGCATATATAATGAACAAAAGTTCTTAATATATGACAATCGTAAGTGTGTATCTAGTTATCTAAGGCCTCCACACATTGAACGCGCGTCGTGCGCATTCACACCGCAGGCGGGCGTCGTCTCTATAATATCTCTATCACTATCTCTATCACACAGGCCCGCGTTGCTACCGCGGCGGGCCCGCGCTATTTTGTGATAGAGATAGTGATATTAAATGCGTTGGTAGTGAGAGAGATAACAATCCCCGACCCGCGCCGCGTCCGACCCGCGCCGCGTCCGACCCGCGCCGCGCCCGACCCGCGGCCGCGCTGCCCGAGTTGTAACTTAGCGCCGCGGGCCCGCGTTCCGACCGCGTTCTATGTGTGTGTGAAGTGTAGTTTCAATGTTTTACAACTTGCGCGGGCCCGCGCCCGACCCGCAACCGCGAGTACCGCGACCGGCCTTCACTCCGGTTTGGGCTAATCCCTGGAACTACTCATCTGATTTTAAAGATTATTTCACCAGTATACAGAATCAATCTTCAGGATGGGCGGCGCCCTGGACTCATGTAATACGAGGGCAGGTCTGCGTGGGCAGCTTGTGAGATATTTTCCGCAGGGCATGAGGAAAATAACCTCCTCTCTTTAAAGCTGGTTAAAATTCAACCTTCGTCCGTGCTGTGTTCGCTGCGTCAACGAATACCTACTCACAAACTGGTAACACTGCTCTCTTTATACCTATTAATTTAAATTAAATATTCACATTAATTTTTAATGTTATATTATGCATGAGTTCGTCACTGGCTAGTAGAATAACAAATAAATTGTTAACATGACATGACACGCGTGTAACTACAACTACACAACGTTGTTTTACATCTACACAAGTATAAGTTGTGGAATGGCTTGCCGTTGTCCTTTAGACAGTCCCAGTCTGTGGCATTACTCAAAGAAAAGTTGAAAAAGTTGTGGCTCTCCAACGACTTGTGATTTAATAGGATACTGTTTGTATATTGTGTAATGATGTTTATTTGTATATATACAGGGTGATTCAGGAGACGTGAGCAGGATCAACCCTACACATACAGTTAATGTTAATGGATCTTTTACCATCGTAATTAAATTAAACGCCCACAGTTTTTTTTTACATTTTGTGTGAAAGTTTCATTCACAATAAATCATGGTCACCCTACACAACTAAAAAAAAATTAACGTTAATCTTACCAATGCTGGTACGACTGAGTAGCTTATAAACTATTGAATCCGTAGGGTTGATCCTGCTCATGTCTCCTGAATCACCCTGTATATATATTGTTATGTATACTATTTTTTTATTCTTATTTGTACTTGCATGTAGTAGGTATATATATTTAAGATTAATTTACTGTAGCGTCAAGGTAAATACCTCTGTAGGTACACGTGTTAGTTTGTCTATCTTTTTGTTCCTGATCTGAACTCAATTGCTCAAAGGTTAACTGGAAGAGATCCCTTACAGGGATAAGTTCGCCTTTGTACCGATTTAACTTTTTTTTGTATGTATTTTTACCCGCGTCTTGTGTACAATAAAGTATTTACATACATACATACATATAACCACAACGAAATTATAGGGGGGTCGAAAATGGCCTGAACTGCTTCGAGAAAAGGATGGTACGGCCGTGCCGCTGTTTTGCTCGACTTGGCGGGGGCACTGCCGTGCCCCCAGATAAAGAGGAAAAGTCTATGTAGAGATTAATCTTCGGAGAGTCTACGCCTGAGGCATTGGTCAGTAAGGAGTCGTAAGTGTGTTTGCTCCACAAATTGTCCCATTGCCTGGCTGGACGGCTTTCAGGCCGCGTGTCGTTAGTTATTGTCGTCACCCATCTTGCAGAAATGGAACCGAGAAATTGCCACCATTGAGTGAAAAGATGTTACTGACAAGATCTGATGTTCCGTGAGCAGCTAAAATGCAATCAGGCCCACATCTTCAACACGGCGTATCCCCGGGCCGCCATACCGAATAGGGAGCTGCTTGAACCCACTGTGTCTCGGACATTTCTGTGTTTAATAACAGCTCAGACGTCAATCTCAGTTCACGATTTATGACCCTCGCTCCATTAACAAATAACCACGATGGAGAATTTCTAAGTTTCTAGTTTCGTGACGGGTGACCGGCGGGATGAGCCGCATTAGCGCGTAGCGAACAACAGCCCAAGCACCCAGACGTCTGCCTGGGCGCTCTGCTCAGTGGTGGTAAAATCATAGTCAAAGTTATTTATTCTTCAATTTAGGCATGTTATGCACCGATGAATCTCGATAAACTACCAACGGTTCGGAAAGAAAACATCTGCTTCAAGAACCGGCGTAAGAATAAACGAGGTATTAGTAACATCAAACAGTATACAATACAATACAGGGTGATTCAGGAGACGTGAGCAGGATCAACCCTACACATACAGTTAATGTTAATGGATCTTTTACCATCGTAATAAAGTTAAACGCCCACAGTTTTTTTTTACATTTTGTGTAAAAGTTTCATTCACAATAAATCATGGTCACCCTACACAACTAAAAAAAAATTCACGTTAATCTTACCAATGCTGGTACGACTGATTAGCTTATAAACTATTGAATCCGTAGGGTTGATCCTGCTCATGTCTCCTGAATCACCCTGTATATTATATAATAAAAACATTCTGTTAAAAATTAAATTTTTGGTACAAGCTTTTATTGCCGACTGTACTTTTCTGTATACCATTATCAACTACTCATTGAGACGACTCTAACGAGCCCAAACTCAACGGGGTCACGTCGGTTAAGTACTGAATTCCCATGGCCACCTTCTATCTCCATCATCAGATCAGCTCGATGGTACCATAATATTGAATTGTCGCCCAAACTATACTTATGCCTACCCAAAATTTCAGCTCAATCGCGGACGTGGGTCAAATTTAAACAAGATTTGATGACAAACAGATGAAACTAAATAAAAGCTTGTAATACCTAATTTCAGTATAACAGTGTTTTATTATAAATGTATATTGCTACAGTAGAAAGCCTATTTATTTATTATGCAATAGATTTATAGGACTTTATCACTGCCAAATATTACTATCCATGATGTAACCGTTATCTTATATCATAAGTAATATGCTTTTGAAATAAGTGACGGCTGACTTGAATTTTAGAGTCAGTAAGTTCGGTACCGTAAAATGGGGTGAGTAGGGTTCGCGGGGAGAGTTGGGTTATGAATGGGGAGAGAAGGGATGAAAGGGGGGTGAGATAGGATTTTAAGGCTACTGCTACAAAAGTTATGTATTCCAATTTAAAATGGAGCTATATTTAATACTCATAATAAAAAAATCGATCCTACAATCTTCCAAAATCACCTTTGTATGAAATCCCATCTCACCCCAATTACGAGGGACTACGGGATAAGGTGGGATTTCCTGTTTATCGTCAAAGTTACGAAATGGAACTACCCAATATAAAATGAATAACTAAAATACAAACGTCCGGAACACTTATTATACCTATACACCATTCAGTTTGCATATGTAAAAATAAAATGTTATCGAAGTTTGCATGTCAGTTTTGTCCCTACTCACCCCATTTTACGGTAATGTGTTTTGGAATTTGATTGTAGAATTTTATACGACTTCCCAAGAACGACTATTTAAATAAATAAAATAAATATTTGGGGACAATCTTACACAAATCGACCTAGTCCCAAACTAAGCAAACCTTGTGCTATGGGTACTAGACGACGATATACATACTTATATAGATAAATAAATACTTAAATACATAAAAAACATCCATGACTCAGGAACCAATATTTATGCTCATCACACAAATAATTCGAACCTCCGGCTTCGTAGGCAGGGTCACTACCAACTAGGCTACAGAGGTCGTGCGCTTTAACTAGCCTGTAAAAAGTTGTTTTGAGCTTCCCTGTGCTTCTGGTAACCTTGGGCTTATCTTCCTAACATATATTATTACTAGCTTCTGCCCGCGACCCCGTCCGCGTGGAAATCGTTAGTATCGCAGCTCCATACAAACTTCAACCCCCCCTGTCATCCCCTTAGGGGGTGATTTCCAGGATGAAAACTATCCTATGTCCATACCAAATTTCATCGCAATCGGTTCAGCGGTTTAAGCGTGAAGAGGTAACAGACAGACAGACAGACAGACAGATAGACAGACAGAC
Organism: Epinotia ramella; assembly: GCA_947578815.1. Classification (NCBI taxonomy): domain Eukaryota; kingdom Metazoa; phylum Arthropoda; class Insecta; order Lepidoptera; family Tortricidae; genus Epinotia; species Epinotia ramella. The sequence goes on from OX388221.1 coordinate 5,876,806, forward strand.
ACACTTTCGCATTTATAATATTAGTATGGATTTATCTAACACTTTCCATCACTTGCACTATTTTAACTCATTTAAAAGAAAATTGTTTATATGGCTTTGTAACATGTGTTTAAACTCTGTGAATTAATATTTAAAACTTTTACATCTAATAAATGATTGTTTATAAGATTTATAAGGCTTATATAATGTAAAGTAATTTAATCCATCTTGACATATTTCTTAACCTAATCTTTAATAATTTACGTGACTGTGTTATCACTTAAATTAATTAATAAGGCCACACCGATATTCATGTAACATCTGGCCCCGTATCATGTTCGGCTTTATCACGCGATAAGTGACAAGATAGAGCGTCCGTCCTGGCCTGGCTGACACCGTTCGATAGAACGAGACTGACGCTCTATCTTGTCACTTATCGCGTGATAAGGCCGACCATGATACGGGGCCTGTACTCAGCAAGTAAATTCACTTCATTTCATTTCACTGACAGGAACTCGCTAGGTGGGCGCTCGGCAAGACACTAGACTCCAATAATAAAAGGCACAAGTTAATCCACCAAATTTGTATCGTTTAAACAAGCAAATCTTGTATTGGTACTAAGAGTACTTCACGTCATAGGAATTTCAATTAAACCAGATAAGTTTGAAGCAATATTAACTTAAGGGCCTGCCGGCAAAGGAATAGAGAAGACCTAAACTTTACCAAGTTTACCCTTTACTGAAAGTTTAAAACCGTTAGCTTATTTGCGGAGCTTTAAAGTTGAATTTTCAATTAGAGAGAGGACATTGAATCCCGTGTACATATTACAAAGGCAAGGCACAGTCACAGATATACACCAGCCTACCTGCATAAGTTTGCAAACTTACTAAGCTACAAACGTACATTTAACAGACACAAACTCTTTATACAACCATACATAGATTAAGAGGCGTCTCTAGCCCATGTCGCGCCCGGGTGCAATCATTACCGTAGCGCCCTCTAGCACCCCCCCTAGCGCGCGCTAGCGTCGAGGCGAGACGTCGAGTGCCGCCCTGTGAGTGGCGCTCGGCGCCCCCTAGAACCGTGCGCCCGGGTGCAATCATTACCGTAGCGCCCTCTAGCACCCCCCCTAGCGCGCGCTAGCGTCGAGGCGAGACGTCGAGTGCCGCCCTGTGAGTGGCGCTCGGCGCCCCCTAGAACCGTGCGCCCGGGTGCAATCATTACCGTAGCGCCCTCTAGCACCCCCCCTAGCGCGCGCTAGCGTCGAGGCGAGACGTCGAGTGCCGCCCTGTGAGTGGCGCTCGGCGCCCCCTAGAACCGTGCGCCCGGGTGCAATCATTACCGTAGCGCCCTCTAGCACCCCCCCTAGCGCGCGCTAGCGTCGAGGCGAGACGTCGAGTGCCGCCCTGTGAGTGGCGCTCGGCGCCCCCTAGAACCGTGCGCCCGGGTGCAATCATTACCGTAGCGCCCTCTAGCACCCCCCCTAGCGCGCGCTAGCGCCCGAGTCGAGACGTCGAGTGCCGCCCTGTGAGTGGCGCTCGGCGCCCCCTAGAACCGTGCGCCCGGGTGCAACGCACCCCCTGCACTATAGGTAAAGCCGCCCTGCATAGATTCACGCCTTCATTCCCAAAAGGGGTAGGCAGAGCACATGAAACTTATGTTCCAGTGCTTTAGCATAAGATGGACAAAAATAGTTCTTTATAATTCGTATTAATTTAGACTTGTGCGTCTCTATAGAGAACCCGGGCAGAGCCTTGGTATAAAATAATATAACCTATGTCCTTCCTGAAGATGTATTAGGGTGAGGACCAAATTCTTGACCAGTAGTTAGCCTGGTTAATCGGTAGTAGTTAGTTAAAACATTCCGTTGTGACACAAAAATTACCAATTGTACCTATGGCTAATTTTTGTGTTACAACGGAACTTTTTAACTACTACCGAATAACCGCCTAACTACTGGCCAAGAATTTGGTCCTCACCCATTATTTATACCTAAAATAGCGGTGAAAGAATTTGTAAGACACGGATGAATAGTTACAGAGGCACTCTACAATCATCTTCATCTCAACGTACAAACTCACAAACTTTACCTCTTTACTATATTAGTATAGAAGTAGGGATCCCCTTCATTGGCATAATTTTTTTAGACTAAAATAGTTTCGCATAATTGATTTGGCATAATTTCTATTGGCATAATAATATTTTGGCCTACTACTTTGTTTGGCATGGCTATGGTTTTGAATAATTTTACTTGGACTAATTTGTATTCGACTAATACTCATTATGCATACTATTGTATGGGCTAATAATTATTTATCATATCTGTTTTGAAGCATAATTTCTGTTTTCTAAATAAATAAAACACAGTTTTGTTGTTAGCATGTTACACTTTTCGTGGACGCGGATTATTGGGTCGTGCATTATCAGGGCGGATAAAAATGGCTTGTCATAAGCGAACTCTGTCTTAGGTCGGTTAGGTTAGGGTTCACTTGTGTTCCTCAGACCAGAAATAGACACCCCGCGCAGCGGGGCGTCGACTCGCTGGAGATTATTAGTCCGCACAGATGACCGTCCCAATGTACATGGATTATCAGGCTGTACATTATTGGGCCGTGCATTATGCTTTCATTGCTTTGTGTAATGCATGATTTTATTTTTTAGGTCACAATTTTTATGCGTTTTGTAATGATGCCAAGTAATTATTATGTCTTTTTGTATTTATGCTATCTGATGTTAGTCTTTGTGATGATTATGCTATTTTCGTTTATTCTTTTTAATTTTATGCCTAAAAATGTATGCCATAACATGATTAGGCTTAACGCTAATTCGGCTATAAAAATATATGCGTTATTATATTATTCCAAATGATTTTAAGCGATCCAATAGAGAACCATAGAAGTATATAGGCTTACATTAGAAGACATCTGAAACTAGGTCGCGTAGGTACTACATCGTTTCCAACATAGCACCAGACAGGAATGTGTCATCTTGTCATAAATTCCACCTAGGGTGTAAATGTCGGCTAGTGGCTGCCATAAATAAGGACGTCGATCTGCCATTTAGGTACGTAAGTACTGAAAGTGATCACAGCAACTTTTTATGAAACTTCAAAAATGCTCTGTAATTATGACGTCGGACTCGTAGTCACACCATTTTGACACACTAGTGTGACCACGAGGAATTTACTTTCCTCGTAGCCACACTGTTTGGTTCTGGCGCTTCGCCGGCCGCTGCCGCGGCGCGCTCGCTTCGCTCGCTCAGCTCGCGGGCGTAGGGTCGCAGTACACCTAACTCTACTTCTCGGTTCGCTCGTCATCGTACCTACACGGACCTGTTAAAGTGTTACCTTTTTTAAAGTGGTGTGACCACGAGTAAAAGTAATTACTCGTCGTCACACTGGTGTGACCATGTAATTATGAACTTTATAGAGAAAGTGTAGAGATAATTACTTAGAAAAGACTAAAAACCCTCGACATTTCAAAGTTCAATATCTCATAACCGGCTGAAACGATTTTGTTGAGATTTAGCTGAGAACCATCTCCATCACGTCAGCTTTAGGGCACAAAAAAACCGCATTAAAATCGGTCCATTCGTAAGAAACACAGATACACAGACACGTCAAACTTATAACACCCCTCTTTTTGCGTTGGGGGTTAATAATAACTAATAAGTCTATTGCACACCTAGCAATTTGTCGTCATAATGAAAGGTATGTATTGCAGTACAAGTCGAATTCATAAATAAACGTATTAGGGTCAATAATATCTTAGCAACCTTATGTGTTATGCCCCTGACAATAAAGTATTTTTTACATATTTTGATCATTTTGTTCGTGCACATATTTTCGACCACGACTGTACACGATGAACGGTGTAGGTATGTAGTGATTCACTTAACATAGTGCGATGGAAAATAGTACATTGCTGACCTAGGGCGGAAAAACAAAGATTGCCTCAGATCACCCAGGTATTTGACGCTCGAGCCGAAGGCAATGCAGTATTACCCACACGTGACCACCTTAAAACGCTAGTGGCTCTTTGACTCTGGCTTTGACTCGACAAAAAAAACATTACTAACCTGCTTACAAAAATTCACGAGAATCGGTTAAGAAATGCGTCCGGTAGAGGAGAACATCTGGACAGCGGGACACCGGACATTCGAACGATTTTCGGTCCAAGCTTCGTTCGCTACGCTCGCTCGTTAAACAGGGGTGTAGACACTAAATAAAATAATCAATAATGTCATATTTTCTCGAAAAAGGATTAAAAATGTAGTCAAATGGAGAAAAAATCAACGCAAAAGGTTAAATAATCACGAAGTTATAAGTGTCCAGTTTCAAGAAGGGGTATGTTCTGTCCCTTTTTCGCTAAACGCACTTCGTATGAAACGATGACGCTGTAAGATTGTGACGGCACTAGAAGACGGCAATTTGCCGTGCCCATCGTGTTCGGCGCCGCCGTCTACGCGGCCCCCCGGCAGCATCCTATAATGTGACGTGACTACAGCTACAACCGTTTTAATATTGCTTAATATTAAAACGGTTGTAGCTTCGTAATTCTTTGAGATATCTGAATGGGATTTTCATCACTAGGCATATTTTTTTGCCTTCTTTCTTTTGGAGTAATAATAATTTTCGAGTCTACACCCCTATTAATAGTTTCAGCCCCCACCGTCCCAGAAAGCATGCATCATACATATGTCCTCGCCAGGGATATTATTTCCCATACGAATGTCACGAAGGCGCTAGATAGATATTATACGAGGCCCCTGAATGCCCTTTTTGATTAAATTTCCCGGAAGGGCGATATTATACAAAGCGCAAGTAAGATGGGTAGGGTATCCTTTAGCGAAGGTGAAGTATTAGGAAGTAAAGTCTATTTAGGTACTGGTTATTAGAGACGCAGTTTAGTAAATTATGGAAATCTGATTAAACAGCTACATTTTGGGGACTAAATCTGCGGGCCATTCTAAAATGATGAGTGATGTTTGAGTGGTTAATAAAATGAGCGCTTCCGTGCTGTGGAAGGCACGCTAAGCAGTTGATCCCGGCTGCTGTCTATGACAGTAGTCGTTAAGCCGAGTTAGAGGCTTTCGGGCGGCTTAAGAACTCCTAACAGTCGAGTTGCCCACTCACTCGACAAAGGGGGGACAACTGTCACTCGCGTCCGCAGGAGCTACCTACCACAACCCTGCACGTGTCTCCTGGGTGTTACTACAGAGTGACAAACTTTAAAGGCCAAAATAATGTATGCCATACGATTAAATAAATAATTGTAAAATAGATTGGTAGTTACTATACGAACAAGCACAAAATTCGAAATAAAAAACGGCTGTTCCACTGCAAGATTCGAGAGCTCTTCCGGAGCCAATGTTCATTTTGGATTTAGTGGTTGATAAGTTGCCATTGAAGAGTTGTTCGCTATCATACCTATATGTACATTTAGCCCCGAAGTATATTTTTGCCACAAGCAGCATCCAAACCATAATCTCTGAAAGTCGCACAAACGATCCACTTATCTACCAACGACGCCGACTCGAAAGTCTTAACTTGCACTAGTCAATATAGGACCGCTGGACATAAGCCTCCCCCAAAAAGTGCCAAAGTGACCGGACCTGCGCCATCCGCATCCAGCAAACTCCCGCGACAAAAAGTGCCAAAGTGACCGAACCTGCGCCATCCGCATCCAGCGAACTCCCGCGACAAAAAGTGCCGAAGTGACTGGACCTGCGCCATCCGCATCCAGCGAACTCCCGCGATAAAAAGTGCCAAGTGACCGGAACGCGCCATCCGCATCTAGCGAACTCCCGCGACAAAAAGTGCCAAAGTGACCGGACCTACGCCATCCGCATCCAGCGAACTCCCGCGACAAAAAGTGCCAAAGTGACCGGACCTGCGCCGTCCGCATCCAGCGAACTCCCGCGACAAAAAGTGCCAAAGTGACCGGACCTACGCCATCCGCATCCAGCGAACTCCCGCGACAAAAAGTGCCAAAGTGACCGGAACGCGCCATACGCATCTAGCGAACTCCCGCGACAAAAAGTGCCAAAGTGACCGGACCTACGCCATCCGCATCCAGCGAAATCCCGCGACAAAAAGTGCCAAAGTGACCGGACCTGCGCCGTCCGCATCCAGCGAACTCCCGCGACAAAAAGTGCCGATGTGACCGGACCTACGCCATCCGCATCCAGCGAACTCCCGCGACAAAAAGTGCCAAAGTGACCGGACCTACGCCATCCGCATCCAGCGAACTCCCGCGACAAAAAGTGCCAAAGTGGCCGCACCTGCGCCATCCGCATCCAGCGAACTCCCGCGACCTTTACCGAGTCATTGTTAACGCTGAACTACTTATTGCAGCTACAAATAAATAGTTACAACACTTACAACTAGCTTTCATTTTTTTGTATCGTGCTTTAACAAAAGTTTGTATGAAAGACGTCAGGCAATGGCAACATGCCAACTTTGCACAATGACAACATTTGCGTACTAGTAAGATACGTCGTCGGGAATGACTTACTTTGTTTTGTTCTACATAACATGAATATCACTGAAATCTCTCAAAGTGTACAAAACCTAGGACCTATCATAATTTGTGCTTGCTAGTGCACGGAAACGTCGGAAACTGCGGACGCATTAACCCATTCAGCACTAATCACGACATTTAGCGTAACGGCGACTATTATATAATCTGTGGGCACGAGTATCATTACCTCATATTCATACTGGGTAACAAATCTACATGCTACGGCTCATAGCGTAGCTAAATTTGGCAATATTAAAAAATTGTGCGAGCCTCTGTTAGTACTGTGTAGAGCGCGAAAAATCGTTACACAATAAAATGCAAAAATGTGACTAAAAAATGTGTGCATTTAAAAGATACACTGTCAAGTTTAGGGTTGAAACTTTAGGCACTAGCCCAAGATGATCTTGCTGCGATACACGTTTTTTCACTGTAAAAACAATCCAAGGAGTTGAGACGAGAGCAAGCAACAGCATTGATATCAATGTAGTTCGAGTGCGCCGACGCGACTAGCTTAAAGCTGGTTTTCCACGAGACGAGGCGAGACGAGAATTGAAATTCTTATGGGACTTACTACCTATTTCCACCGCGCGCGCGCGCGCTCGGTGCTAATAGGTAGTAAGCCCCATACGATTTCAATTCTCGCATCGTCTCGTCTCATCTCGCCCCTCTGGTGGAAAACCAGCTTGAGAGGGTGCATTGGAAATTATCGCGTGCTTTGAAACGCCGTTCTGACTAGATTAAGAAACAATAAGGTCTTATTTTTAGATATATGATTCTTGACTATATGATTGCCTACAATTTCCTCGATTTAAAAAAAAATCCAAAGTTGTGTCTTTCGTTTTCCTTTTTTTACTCATCCTACATAAAGAATAAATTATTTTACGGCATAAATAAGTTAAAACTATAGTATTTTATCCCATCTAAAATCTCACTTAATGAAATATGAATAAAACTTCACTAAGTTAGGTATTTATACTATTTATCGAAACTTGTCCAAAAAGGCATTCCCGAAGAGGGTTGCATCTCTTTTTCTCGTGCGCGGAAGGCATAAGCGTGTCTCTGTCAAGGGGGCGTGGTCTCGAATCAAGGCATCCCCTTAAGTGTCAGAAGCAGAACAATCGCACAGCACATTGCTATGAATTGCAAAACGGGTCACTCTTCTAGGTAAAAATATAACCCTCCTCTCCTTCGGCAGTCGGGTAAAAAGAGCGTCGGCCGTCCACGAGCTCGATGGGTTGACGATATTAGGAAGATCGCGGGTCACTCATGGATAAGACTCGCTTAGGACCGACATGGGTGGCTCAGCAGTGGGCGATTATAGCCTAGAGGCGCCTACGAGTCGGTAACGATAACCCAAGTTAAGCAAATATGGCAGCGGTCAGTCTTTGGATGGGTGACCGCCTGATGTTTGAGTGGTAAATATAAATGAGCGCTTCCGTGCTTAGGAATAGGCACGCTAAGCAGTTGATCCGGCTGCTGTCTATGACAGTAGTCGTTAAGCCGAGTTAGAGGCCTTCGGGCGGCTTAAGAACTCCTAAGTGCAAGGCCTGACTGGACGCCCCGCTCAGAGCGGGGCGTCGAGCGTCCATATAAATGGCATGTGTTTTATATGGACGCTGCACGCCCCGCTCTGAGCGGGGCGTCCACTCAGGCCTTGCACTAACAGTCGAGTTGCCCGCTCACTTGACAAAGGGGGGACAACTGTTACTCGCGTCCGCAGGAGCTAGGTACCTACCACAACCCTGCACGTGTCCCCTGAGTGGTACTAAAGAGTGACAAACTTTAAAGGCCAAAATAATACATGCCATACGATTAAATAAAGTGGGCGATTACAGGCTGAATTTTGCGTTCTTAATTCAGTCGCCAAATTCCCCTGCTGGTAGGACCATAGATTTTGTACGGCGTTGCGGCCTTTGCAGCTTTAGCAATAACATTGTAACGCCTGCTGTACGCACTGGGCGAACGTTGGCGCGTGAGCAGAAGGCAGCTATACGTTAGAGGGAGACGGCTATAATTCGATCTCTTTCGTTTACATAGCTGCATCCTGCTCACGCGCCAACATTGGCCCAATGTGTACAGCTGGCATAAAGTAAAGAAAAAGCTACCATAAAACCGTTTATTTCAAGTAGCGGAACGCCTTATCACCAACGCAGTGGTCGATGGCCATAACGAGGTCCTTCATCTCCTGGTGGCAGGTCTCCGTGGTGTAGTCCTTGCCCTTCACGCGTTTTGTACAGTCTTCTAGCTCCTTGAAGAATGACTTCACGTGGTGGTTCTCTGGAGAAAAAAATATCATAATCAATGAATCATTTATTTGCTACATCATCACCATCATCATATCAGCCGAAAGACGTCCACTGCTGGACATAGGCCTCCCCCAAAGAGTGCCAAAGTGACCGGTCCTGCGCCACCCGCATCCAGCGGACTCCCGCAACCTTTACCAGGTCATCAGTCCACCTTTATTTGCTTATAAAAGGTTAATTACAAAAGTTGTTACATTTAAATTTTATTAATACACCAGGTCCCATCTTTTTAGCTGTCCATGGACATCACGCAAATTACAATTTAGACAACTACCTAACCTACTATCATAGTTAACAATGGCGAACATTTACCTACGGATTAAAATCTAAGGGACAGCAACCATCGTAATAATGCTGTTTTAAATTATTATTGTAGATAGTGACTAGTGACACACATTGAGTAACAATTTGTCTCGAAGGTAAGCTGTAAAAAAAAAGGTAAAGGAGCAAAATTTTATATATACTGCGAGCGCGGTATTATGAATCTCGAGTGAAGCGAGAGATTCTAATAGAATCCTGAGAGTAGGTAGCGAGGGAGAGACGGAAATAATTTTAATTCCGAGTGGCACATATTTTTCACACCTTCTATCCTTCTTTCTTTTATGAATAGCAGGATCAGGGCATCCTGAATTTAACCAGATTTGAAAATATATAAACAATATATAAGTATGAGTCATATAATATATGAGTTACTTGAAATAATTGAATTTAATCCTACTAACATCATAAATGCGAAAGTTTCGATGTTTAGATGTTTGTTACTCAACCACACTTAAACGGCTCAGCCGATTTCGATGAAATTTTGCACGAATGTACTTTATAGCCTGGGCCCGTATCATGGTCGGCCTTATCACGCGATAAGTGACAAGATAAGAGCGTCGTCTCGTTCTATCGAACGGTGTCAGCCAGTGACGGACGCTCTATCCTGTCACTTATCGTGTGATAAGGCCGACCATGATACGGGGTCTGGTTTCAAAGATAGGGTAGTTTTTATCCGGTCCACGCAGACGAAATCGCGGGCGGAAGCTAGTTAACTGATAAAACCAGCTGTGGTGGAGATAGCTCGTAGAGGCATGACTCATACGTGGGTCATTGCCATCATTGACTTTGCATGGGTTAAGGCGCCGTAGGTTCAGCGAAGTTAAGCGAACAGAGTTTTTGAAACAATATAATGCGTCTGTTTATAATAATATGGTTTCAAAAAAATACGAATAGTAATCTTGAGGCTTTTCTGCAGGGAAATCAGTGCTTCGAAACATGATTAAGTAAAGTTCGCTTGATAGAAAAAAATCACGAACATAGGTCTAAAACACACAAAAATACACTTAAAATATTCGTAACAAATTATGCACAAAAGCTATAAATATTAAAATTGCTTCTAAAAATCGGCAATATCATGTTTGAAGGAAATCAGTGTATACATTTTTATTTATTTAAACGGCCAAAAAATTAAAATTAAAAAACGTGATATCCGCGCTTCCGAGCACGCACATCCATCTCGCTCACGCTTATGCTCTGTGAGAGGGAGAGAAGACCATGAACCTACGGCGCCTTAATAGATCGGCACATTTTATTATAACAATGACAGTCGTCATTCTGGGAAGTAGGCATTGTAATGACTGGTATTTGATTGTTCAATTGAAACATTAATTCCGGGGTTCCCCGGTGGCACTCCAAGATAATAGAGTCACCGGAACGCCTATCATTCCATCCATTCGTTCCTGTCGCATCTATAGATTCATTCATTCTCTAGAAAGCAACCATGTTGTCCATGTTACAGTGTGCTTGAACAGAATACAGCTTCTCATACTGAATACGCCTTTAAATTATACTCCAGGCAAAATACGGTTTCGCCAAACATTAATTTATAATAGCCTGTGTTTTTTTTCTCCGTCATAAATACATATTTTAAGATACTCTATTTACGAATCTTACAAACTTTCGACCCGAAAGTAGGTATAAAAAAATACTGTCAAATATACGCCGATTTTATTAATTAAAATTAATAATAGTTGTCTATAATCGTCAACACAACAATATTATTGTCTTTAACCTGTAAACAATGAAATCCGACATTTTTTTTACATGTAAAATCAATATATTAACAAAATGCATGGCTTGGGTGACAGGTGACAGAAGTTGGTAGAAAAAAATTGTAATAAGTAGTACTTTGATTTGATTCTCATAAAAATAATTGATGAACCTATTTTGCTAAAAATCGTATAGATTTTTGTTTAGAATTGCATATAAATACATTTACTCCAATAAACTATCGGTAAATATATTTATAGGACCAAATTGTGTCCAAATTTAATTTAACTATATAGATTATTAAAGTAGTACACGAATCCTACAGAAAAAAGGTTTATGTAAAGCATAATACACATTTGAATAGTCCTGTTTAATTCTACAATTGAACTTGAGCTCTTTCCGCGTGTGTTAACGATCACATTCGCTCGCAACGGCGGCACGCAACGAGTCCTTTTCTGTGACGCGAAGTAGATAGATACCCTAGTAGCATTTTCGTTGGCATTTCGTTGGGCCAACTCGGTGATCAATGGCCCAACGTGGGGCCAACTTAAAATGCTACTAGGGTACCTACATTACCTACGCAGATTATTTGTAATCATTTATATCGTCTTCGACGATGTACTAGTAGGAGATTGCGACTATTCACGGTGTAATAATGGCGTAAGCGGGAAACGCGCTAACAATTAATGAAATAAACATATTTTAGTGAATACATGCCAAGAATTTAGTACATTTCTATGTTTGGTGTCTCAATGCTTCATAATTATTTCCTGATAAATGTCACATTATAAAACAGTGACGACAATTTTAACAGGTGATTTCCTACTTAAAGTAGTTAATTTCCCACTTAATCTGCGTAGGTAGTACACAGACCACTTAACCTAGGTTAAGTCGTCTGTGAGTTTGTAGTCCAAGATCCATCTGCACATCATTGTAGTAACGGAAGTAGGTACTTTATTATTGGAATGGGTAAGAAAGAACACGCTGCTAAAATACTGCTTAGCTGCTATAGCTATACAGAGTGGAAAAACCTATGGGCCCTGAAAGAAAACCACCGTAAATCCATAACATCAGTGGCGTGCACCACGTAAAGGCAGAAAGACACTGCCTGCCCTACTCAAATCTGTGATATTGTTTTACCCAAAGGGTAAAAACGGGACCCTATTAGGTAGTTTGGGCTAATTTGGTTTATTTTTACTAATCATATGTTTAATCTTGGTGAAAATTTAAAGTCAGGCATTAATATATGTACAAAAAAAGGGCATAAATATCTGTGTACGCCTCTATGTCAGTTTTTATCCTTACTCTGGTACAAATATTAATATCCCTGACTGGTAAATTCGATTTTCAGCTACGTTACGCGTGTATCGACTCGATAAAAATGCAATACTTGAGTACCATTTGGTTTTGGTATTCGATGGTTATTCTCGCCAGTTCCCACCAATTTGCTAACACTAGTAACGGCTGTGAATTGTTTCCTATGGAACTGGACTGAGAAAAGTAACCCTAAGTAAAACCATTATTGTCCGCTAATCTAACTTTTTAAATTTGCTTACTAATATTAAACTGACAAAGGAAAAATTACATACTGCCAACCACCACTAGACTCTGTTCTGTAAGCAAACTTGTGACATAAAAAAAAAACGATGGTACTATACCTATGTGCGGTTAAACATAGTGCTCGAACGGCTTGTTTAAATGGCATGTTTAAAAAATAAAAAGGCGGCAAATTACCTATTATTTAATTGATTACCTTGTATTTATTTTTATTTTAATATTTCCTCACATCGTCTGAGAAACGCACTATACAATCCTCGGCCGGAACATGGATTGCTGGACTCGTTGTATCCGGCCTCGTCTACGACTCGGCCGTTTACCCCAATCTCGTCTACTCCAGGCAAAATACGGTTTTGAAAAACATTAATTTATAATAGCGTTTTTTTTGTTGATTTCATTTGAAAATGTTATTCTAAGATGATTTGGTCAAGAATCCGACAAACTTTCCACTCGGAAGTAATTATGTAGATTTCAATGAAGCATGCATTATCTTTTTTTGTACGATTTATCTTGAATATTATAGAGCAAATGTAAATGAACCAAAATTAAGACAAAAACATTTATTAATATTTTTACTGACTTTTTAGAAGAACTTATCATTTTTTCGATGTCTGAAATTTTGTCGGATTTTGTCGCTGGGTAACTATTTAGTTGATAATATATCATTTTTACATAAAAAATAAGCTATTATAAATTATTTCCAAAATTGTCATTTTTTCCATACAAGTTGTCAGTTCATTGCCTGGACTAGTCCAGCAATCCCTTACTTCACTGCCTCTGCAGTAATGTACTATTATTCAAAATAACACACGTATAGTCTGGCCAGGGAAAGATGAGCCTATATTGTTTGCATATTTAGCAAGTAACCAAGTAAGAAAATCTCAATGAGAACAACGTTTACGTTTACACATTCCTATATGACTATGACGTAAGAAGTTTCATTATATTTTGCAAAAATGCTTCACAAGACGACGTTTGGGATGAAATGGGTAACTCTGGGTAGGTTGGGTAAACACCATCTCTAGGCAGGGTGTTCTTTAAATAAATCGATACTAAATAATTACAACATTTGGTTTATCAAGTTATTTCTTCCGACCTGACCCTTACTTATACAGTACATATGTAAATATTAAGTAGTAAAAAAGTGTTCGGTTCTGGCGCTTCGCCGGCCGCTGCCACGGCACGCTACGCTCGCTCGGCTCGCGCGATGTAGGGTCGCAAACTCGCAGTTCACCTAAAACTCCTCCTCGCTTCGCTCGTCGTCGTACCTACACCGACCTGCCTTAGTCTCTGTAAAACTACTTTGAATTTCATTCAAAATGAACATTTGACTAAACGTATGAAATGCGGAAAGTAATGCTGGATAAGTCAAAAATTGGCTATGAAACAAAAGTTGTAACAAAGCTCAAAAGACTGTAGTGGTAAAAGTTTTTCGGACAACTGACATATTTGGATAACATCAAATGGTAAATGAAAAAAGTAATGAATTGTATATTCGGAGAAGTCATAAAAATACGAAAAGTTTTCGGACAAAAGATATTCGGTCAATAAATTTTAGTGATTGCGATAGTAAATTGTAATTCAAATGTAATTCGGGCTAAAACTAGGTAAATTAAATTTAAATAGTGTTTAATTCATGATAATGAGAGCGAGAGGTTTCCCTTCAGGTTCCATAGATTTTTTCACCCTGTATATTATCTAACGTGTAATATTGGGCATAATCAAAATCAAATAATAGGTAAGGGTATAAATCTCTCTAGTTTACTATTTTAACGAATTTTGCTCTATTACAATTACTACACGCCCACAATCTGTCTGCTTTGCGCAAAGGTTGACTGGTAGAGAATGCTTACGGCATTAAGTCCGCCTCTTGTACGATAAGTTGTCCTTAGTGCAATAAAGACTAAATATATAAATAAAACTGAACCAAAAAAGAAATTAATGTAAACAAAGCAAGCATCTTCCTCTAGTTCACAAACTACATAATATACACGTGTGCACAATCTTTGAAGTCCCTTTTTCCAACTTCCACTACCTACGTCAAAGTTCAAAGTTAAATTGCATAGGTATCTTCATCCCACGCTCGTCAGTGTCACTCATTGATAAATAAATAAAAATACTTAAATATTTTCATAATTCGTTTCACAACGAGTATATTAAAATTTAACTACTATCAACAACTAGATCTTAGACGCGTTAGATGGTTTCGCGAATCGTTGCGATTCGCGCGGTACCTACACCTACCTAGTATGTAGTACCTACGCGGCGAGCGGGCGGCCGACCAATCACGTTAGCTCTGCGGCTCGCGCGCGGCATTTTTAAACCTATTTTAACAGGTGTTTGTAATAACATTACTTGCAACCGATTTTATAAGGGGATTCGTACATTATTCGATGAAAAATAGCTTATAATGAAAATCCCAAAAGTAACTGATCAATTTGCATTTTTTTAAATAGTTAAACAGCATTTAACCCCTAAAATCCACCCTCCGTTGTTGTTTAGTGTGCGATTCGTTTCTAATGTTTGTGTCCACTACATTCATCAAAGAATGTAGGAACCTACAGCCAATTATTATTTTTGGACACGGAAATATGGTAAATGAATAAAATGTTAGGGATCTACTAAATAGAAATGTAATATTCGGAAACATTTTTTGCCTGATTTATCATCAAACTTATAGACGAAATATTAATTTATCAAAACAAAGAATAAAAAATGAGTTAATTTTTTTTTCCGATTTTAGTGGAATTTATACATTTTCAATTATTTATTAAAATATCTAAATCACAAATATTTTGTCGGATTTAGTCTCGTCGTTATTAATACAATTATAATTTATCTGTTACGCAGAAAAAAAAAGCTATTATAAATTATTTCCATTTCGCCATACTAGCTGACCCTATTTTGCCTGGAGTATTACTCCGATTCCAACAAGAAACTGTTCAGTGTTCACCCCGCACAGTACTACTACTTGCTCTGTAGTACCTAGTGTTGTGTTCCTGGGAGGTGAGCAAGGACGCCAGCGCTCCCGAGGATGCGTTGTGTTGAGAGCGAGGGAATTTGTTCCTTGAGCTGTCAACACGGCGAATACTCAAACATATCAAGGTTCGGCAACGCCCATGTTACTCCTTTGGAGTTGCATGAGTCTATAGGCTGCGGTGTCGCGCATCAGGCGATATATAGATATAAGATCGTTGTTTAAAAAAAAACAGTACATATATAGCATAAAGCAATAAACCAATCCGTTCAAACGTCCGAAGTGATGCACTCACACAGATACGCGTTGCAACCCTATCACATCACCTGAGCGAACTCGGCAAACCGTCATATTACAGGAACGAAATGAAGATTAATGCTAATAATTACACGGTTCAACTCGCGTATTAAATGTCACTACGGACAACATATCTTGCGAAAGTTTAAATTCAAAATGAAGATTCTTGTAGACACAGCGAACACGCGTACCGCGCCGCGTTGGCCCCTTTTTTGTCACGAACTCTACATCCGCATCTGCAAATCATTTCGCCAACAAACTGTCTTGCAGTTTGGCGAAGTTGTATGTTTGTGCAATGTAACAGTTTTCGGAAAAAAAAAAAAAAAAAAAAAAAAAAAAAACAACAAAAAAAAAAAAAAAAAACCGCTTTCATTTTTGCGGATCCGGAGGCAGTTGCAGATGTTGAAAATGATGTGGAAGATCCAGGGTTCCGGATGTCGATGCGAATGTCTGCAACATCCCTGGGGGCCTAAACAAGGTTACAATCGACAAGCGCTAACGCCAATAGAAACTAATAAAATGTATGGGAATGACAGATGTTAACGAAAAGTGTTTCGTCGGTATCTGTCATTCCCCTACATTTTATTAGTTTCTATTGGCGTTAGCGCTTGTCGACTGTAACCTTGTCTGCGGCCCCTGGTCGGCAGTATATCAGCCCACATGCTGCACATGTGTGTGGGCCTGGTTTTCAATGGTGCGTAGCCGTAAGGGATGTGCGAGGTTACGAAATACGAAGGCGGTGAGCGAGAAAAACCACAACGGCAACGGGATGGATTTTTTTCATACATTTTTTCTATTTCCGCCCCAGTCCAAGTTGGCTCAGTTCGGGTTGCACAGGGCGGTTCCACAACACTTCGGGAGCCCAAATACCGCGAGCCATCCGGCTGCCTCGTGGACACTGCAACTACTGGTCATTGATCTGAATAAATTACTATTAACTATTGGTGCATTTTTTCCTCGCTCGCCGCCGCGCAACCTCGCACAACCACGAGTATGGCGGTTAGGTACCTATGAAGTCACCACTAGAGAGAATTCAAATCTGAATCAGTGAAATGTTACAATAGGTACTTAGAGCAAGTTGAAAACAGTATACGTAACAACATAAATTATTTTTGGACCTACATCTCAAATCGCAATCATTCCTCTGTGATACCCAATAATATGTCATACCAAAACGAAAAATCCAATAACTCGGTTGAAATTTGTAACATGTTCTCGGCATTCTTTCAATCTGTTTACAAACCCTCAACAGTTACCGATGACCTCGAAATTATTGAAAATAATCCGACATCTGACATAAATATACATTCTTTACACATATCAATTAATAATATCAAACATGAATTAAATCAACTAGATGTATCTAAAGGTAGAGGCCCCGACAATATCCCACCGATATTTCTTAAAAAAACATTACACACAATAAGTGTACCGCTCGCAATCTTATATAATAAATGTTTAAACGAGGGTGTCTTTCCTGCCATATGGAAAACAGCAAATATTGTCCCCATTCATAAAGGAGGTTCCAAACATTTAATTGAAAATTACAGGCCCATATCCATACTATCCACTCTGTCGAAAGTCTTCGAAAAATTAGTACATAGACAAATATATCCATATTTACATAATCAAATAAATCCAAATCAACATGGTTTCGTTCAACGTCGCTCAACTACCACAAATCTTCTTATCTATACAACTTACCTATTCGAAAGCTTAGATGCCAATAAGCAGGTAGATAGTGTGTACACAGATTTCCGCAAGGCTTTCGACAGTGTGGATCATCAATTGCTCTTGGAAAAGATAGCTTTTAATGGAATTCGCGGAAACTTATGGCGCTGGTTCAAATCCTACATTACTAACCGCACTCAAAAAGTTGCTATAAATGGATCTGAATCACACGCCATTACTATCAGCTCTGGTGTCCCCCAGGGGTCCATCCGGGGTCCCTTATTGTTCACAATATTCATTAACGATATTGACTCCTGTTTTCACTTTTGTAATACCCTACTCTACGCCGACGACTTAAAAATATATCACACTGTATGCAACGTTAATGATTGTGAACAATTTCAGCAGGACTTGGATCGCTTCTCTGAGTATTGTGCTAACAATAAACTGGATTTAAATATAAATAAATGTAAAATTATAAAATTTACTAAAAAGAGGATGTCCTTAATTAACTCTTATTATCTATGTAATACTAAATTGGCTACAGTCCAATCAATAAGGGACCTTGGAATACTACTGGACTCAAAGTTGCACCTTGATCAACACGTGGACTCCATTATCAGTAAAGCTTTTAAAATGTATGGTTTTGTAATGCGCTCAAGCACCGAATTCCGTCACCCTAATACATATTTGCACTTATTCAAATCACTTATACGCTCTCAATTAGAACATGCCGTCTCAGTTTGGAACCCATATTACGATAAATATTCGAACGCACTCGAGTCTGTCCAAAAAAAAATTTAAACACTATGCACTTTCGATGCTATCGCAGTAGATTAAGTTATACGCAACTCTTAAATAAATATGACATGTTAGATCTAAGGTCTAGGCGCCTATTGCTCGAATCAATGGTTTTGTATGGTCTCTGCAACCATCAACTTGATTGCATTGCTCTTAATAATAAACTTAGCTACAAAGTCCCCAGCCGCTGCAGACAGCGAGAGGCGCGCCCCCACCAGCTGTTCGTGACCGGCCGCTGCCGCACCCACGCTGGTGAGCGCGCCCCCTTGCGTAGACTCGTTGATACGTATAATAAGCAATTCTGTCAAGTTGACATTTTTAGCAATAGCATAACTGTTTATAAAAAACTAATTGTCAAACTCTTAACTCATACAGACTAATATTTTTGTACTGCATGGATAGGTTTAAAGCAACTTATAAAAAATAAAAATAAAGTAAAAAAAAAAAATATACGAGGGGCGTCTGAAAAGTTCTAAGCCTAAGATAGAAAAAAACAATTTACAAAAATGAACTCGTGTTTATTTTTCAATATAGTCTCCTCCTAAATCAATGCATTTTTTACATTTTTTATACAGTGCTTTTAGGCCATTAAAAAAATAATCTTTATTTTGCCCTTCAAAATGCTCCTGTACAGCCGCCTTCATCTCTTCGTCACTTCTAAATCGCTTTCCCCTCAACTCTTTCTTCAAATTATTGAATAGAAAATAATCGCTTGGGGCTAGATCTGGGCTGTAGGGTGGGTGGTCAATTTCCTCAACACCAACTTCCTTCAGAGCACGCCTCGCAACATTAGCGGTGTGAACGGGTGCGTTGTCTTGCAAAAACAAAATGCTTTTCCTTAGTTTACCCCGCCTTTTCTCAACTATGGCTTGTCGCACCTGTCTTATTAGATTTGCATAATAAGTTCCGTTTATCGTAGAGCCTTTTTCTAAATAATCGATTAAAAGAATGCCATCACAGTCCCAAAATACCGTAGCCATTAACTTAGAGGCCGATCTTTGCACTTTAAATTTCTTCGGCGGCCTTTCACCCTTTTCAATCCACTGCATCGACTCAGACTTACACTCCGGATCATACTGTCTGATCCATGTTTCATCAACAGTTACTATTCGGGAACAAACTTCATCTAAAACATCTTCGCACAATTCTAAAAACGCCCGAGAAGTTTCCACACGACGTACTTTATCGAAGGCCGTTAGCATTTTCGGTACCCAACGAGCACTGACTTTACTCATGTACAAATGTTCATGTAAAATTTCTCCGACTCTTTCTTTACTAATACCTAAGACCTCAGCTATTTGCCAAACCTTCATTCTTCTATCTTCTAATACCAGCTTTTTGACTTTTGCTACGTTTTCTTCGGTCACTACCGATATTGGCCGCCCTGAGCGGGGGTCGTCTTCGATCGATTCCCGTCCGAGTTTAAATAAGCGACTCCACTTTTTGACTGTGGCATAAGAAGGCCCAGAATCACCGTAAATAATAGCCATTTCCTCAAAAATACACTGCGGTGATTTGTCACTTTTTGTAAGGAATTTAATTACAGCACGGTGCTCAATTTTCGTAATATTCGTTGGTAATTCACACATGATGTACTTTTCCGTTGAATATCTCGAAACAGAATAATAAAAACGTGACATGTTATTTTTTAATAATATGTTTTTAAATGGCCTTTCTAGTGGCCAGTATCATAAACGCATATATAACCTCGAAATACCTTAGGCTTAGAACTTTTCAGACGCCCCTCGTAAAAGTTGTACCCTTAGCATAAACCGCACCACTAATTAAGACTATTATGTTATTTCCGCTAAATTGTTCCTATGGATGTGCTAACGAAAGCTGGTAACTGGAAATAAGTAGATTTAAATTAGCATATGTCTTATTAATAACTTACATTATAAGTATTATCAGTAACATCTTATTGTAATGGATTTACTATTTTACTGCGCTGGTAACATACGTGTGCTTTGTATCGTATAAGTATACCTTCGCTTTCTTTGTTGTTGTTAATGGGTACCGCCCGTTCTTAAAACTGACGGTGCCCACTCTCTGAATGATAAATATCGTAATATTAACCAGTGGTAAACGGTGTGGGCCACACATACTGTAAACATTTTCTTTAAAACTTATTTTAAGTATTCATTGTAGTGGCTGTTTGTTTACCCAAATAAACTAAAAAAAAAAAAAAAAAAAAAAGAGGTCTGGGTTAGGCTCGTAAAACACACTTTCCCGAAATGTGCACTTTCTGTAAAGGTGCACTTTCCGCAATATGTACACTCCCAAAATGTGCACTATCCCAATTTGGAAACTTTCCCGAAATGTGCACTTTTTCAAACAGTGCAGTTTTCCAAAACGCACGCTTGCCCAAAATGTACACTTTCCCATTTAGGGCACTTTTTCAAAAGGTACACATTTAAGCCTTAAGTTTAGGTGGCAATGTTAAATTATGTCCGTCCGTCCGTCTGTTTGCATTTGCACTATTTCATAGAAACCCTTAGTACTGTAAACAGGGACACCCCTACCCCTAAAGTGTACTTTCCGGGAAAATATACTTTCTGCGAAAGTGCACATTCTGGAAAAGTGCACCTATTGATAAAGTGTATATATCGGGAATTGCACTTTTAGAGATAGTTTACTTTCCAAGAAAATTATCATTCTAAAAAATGCACCTTTACAAAAAGTGCGCATCTCGGCAAAGTGTATTTACGAGCCTAACCCAGAGGGTCTTAAGGGGCTCCAGTTGAGATACTGCTTTAGCGAATATATTTACTGTATTCCTGGTACTTACGATTCAGACATTTGCCTCTCTCTCTAACCAGCTGGTCATCCGCCTCCTGAAGGAAAAAAAACTAAATTAGTATTTGCACGCGACTTCGTCCGTGTGAGCTCCCGTATCAATTGCCATGCCCGATTTCATGCCCTTGGTGAAGATATTTGGGATAAAATATAATATTCCATGTTATAGACTATTTACCTACATGCTAAATCTTGTCTTAATCCGTTCAGCCATTTGGATTAGCGTGAATGAATGTTGAGAAGGATGTGTGGCGTGACGAGAATGGATCGAATAAGGAATGAGTATATAAGAGGCAGCCTGAAAGTAGCTCCCATAACTGAAAAGCTGAGAGCAAATCGCCTACGTATGGACGTGTTATGCGAAGGGATGATAGTCATGTTACTAGAAGGGCATTAAGTATAAATGTGAAGGGATGTAAAAGAACAGAGGGGCTTTACCTATAGTGCAGGGGGTGCGTTGCACCCGGGCGCACGGTCTTAGAGGGCGCCGAGCGCCACTCACAGGGCGCCACTCGCCTTGACTCGGGCGCTAGCGCGCGCTAGGGGGGGTGCTAGAGGGCGCTACGGTAATGATTGCACCCGGGCACGACATGGGCTAGAGACGCCTCTGAGAAGAGGTAAACCAAGAAAAAGATGGATGGGCTGCGTGAGAGGCGATATGAATGGGAAGGAAGTGTGTGATGGATGAGTTGACAGGCGATAGAGAGGTATGGAAGAAAAAACATGCTGCGCCGACCCCAAGTAAATGGGATAAGGACAAGCGAAATGAGTAGCTCCGCAGTAAGCTCGGCCGAATTTCACCTTCCTATACAAACGGAGTTTCGTTCTCATTTTAAAACTACGTGTTGGATTGTGACGTAACTTTGCATTTACAATGACATGACTTAGTGTTCGGAGTTTCAGTGGCAAATTTCACAGAGATAAATGGAGTCGCCTAACAATTTTTTTGATTAAACGAATAACGATTAAATGATAAATTTTGCATAATACTCCTTATACATTATCTTGCGAGCATTACCTACTTATACCACGATGACACAGGACTACTAATAACACTACACACAAGTATGTAGGTAAACATTGTTTAATGAATTTATTTATTTTTAGTTATTACATTACAAACATGTCACCTAAACAGTCGGGACAGTATAATGTTTGTACCTGCCGCCAATTAAAGTCATACTACCTAAGTACTTCAGGTAAATGAATAATTTATTTATTAAAATCTTAAAAAGTTAATCATAAAAACGACTCCATTATCCACTGTGTGAAATTTGCCACCGAAACTCCGAACACTAGACATGAGGTATATCTATGTCTGTAATTCGTTTATATGGTTCCAGTTTATAAATAAAACGACATACAGCAAAAACCAGTTTTGTATGAAAATTTAAATTCGCTGTATTTTTTTTACTATGGTATCTGAAGCTACTACATAAACGAATTACAGACCTGGATATATCTCATGTCATTGTACATGCAAAGTTTCGTTACAATCCAACACGTAGTTTTAAAATGATAGCGTAACTACGTTTGTATGGAGAATCGAGCTTACTGCGGATTCTTAAAACAGTAGTGACAGTGAGCTAATAACATATCCTCACTGATAGCGTAATATTTCTCATTACTACTGCACTGTGTCGCATCAAATCGGTAAGAATCGGTTACCATAGCGAGCGTTCATTAAACTTAATCAACAGAATGCCATTCCCATTACGAACAAGATAATTTATAATTGGGGGCCGAGGGTTCTTGCACTGACTGCCTTTTTGGTTACGTAGCCAAAATGGAGAGATACGGTACCTAATGATATTTGAAAGATACACGTTACTAGAGTCGTTGTCACTGTACAGAACTAACTGTAGGTAATAATTTGTTCTCACTAAGCCCTTAAATCACTATACTCTAAGGAGATAACACTGCTCGTTATTAATTGCACTAAGTTTGATTAAGATCACATAGTTTTACAGTTATTATTGCACTTTCTCTATTTTTAAGAATTTATTTACGCGGGTTAGATGTTGTTGTGCCAGATATGTACTGATTCCGAAGTGTAATTTGTCCGAAAGCATATTTTCCTAATTTCATAATTCCGAAAATCATGTTCTACAGATTTTTTAATCTCCAGGATAATGGCGTCCTGGAAGTTTTCGTTTAGCAGAAAATGGCATTCGGTGTTTTGAAATTTCAGAATCACGGTGCGTTGGGAAAAATTGATCTTTGTGTTGTTTCGTGTCTTCCCATGAAATTGAGGTGTAATTTGGAATATTTATATAAGTTTGGTTAAAATTACCGTGTGCCGGTCTCACAGACGCCAACAATGTTCATACATTATAGTTCTCATTGCTTATGATTAAAGTCACCTGCTTTATAATTATTTTTTCAAACCACATGCTCGACAATGCCGAATTATAGGTCATGTAAACCCTACCGAAAGCAAGACATTAAATCCCTTGGTATTAGCCGGGTTATAATGTTGTACTGAATTTCATTATAACCCGCTGGTTAATAATATGATTTCACTTTTCATAATTCTTATTACTATATGCATAAAGTTTAATTTTGCTAAACACAATTTGTCCTAGGCCATGGCCTACTTGATTTGACAAAATAAATGAAGTTTGCCTCCGTGTGAACCCCGGTCCGGAGGAGCGCGGTGTTCGAAATTCGAATTTCGAATCTAGGACCACGGCTTGTGCTTTCGAATTTGGAACGTCGCGCGCCTTCATTTGTTCACGCGTGACGAACAAATCGAGTTCTTGTAGGTGCCTATAGAAGATTTAATTTCAAAAATAATATTGAAAATGTCGAGTGATGAAAGTGTTTTGACTCCTGAGTTTATCAAATTAGATGCCATAGGCATTGTCAACAATCTGCTGCCAGAGAAGTCAAAGGAAAAATACCTAAAAGCCTACAACGATTTTGACAAATGGAAAGCTGTAAAAGGCGTAAAGTTTAAAATTATTAAATAAATTAATTATTAATTTATTATTGTTTAATGTTTTTTGTCTCGCATAAGGTGTGAAAAGTAGAGTATACACCTCGGGGATAAGACTCTTTTAGTCTTGGGCGGTTGAACCCCTCACTGCACTCAGGACTCAGTCTTAATTCCCTCGCTTCGCTCAGGAATTAACTTATAACTCCCTCGCTACGCTCAGGAGTTAAATTATGAGTACTTCGTTACGTTCGGGATTCAATTCGCTCCCGTGACATAAAACAGTGCTTTATCCCCTTAGTGTATAATCTACTATTATTTTCTTACGACAAAGACGTGTGATAAAGCAGTGTGTTTAATACGGCCTCCAAATTAATCAAGCATGAACTTGGCTCGTAGGGCCTAATAAATGTCATGGGGTCAATTCCGAATTGGGCTGCTGACGTAGCGAGATTATTGGAAACGTATTTACTAAAGCGCTTTCGGCGACTCTAAATTAAATGAGATATTTGATGTAGCTTGTAGAGTATGCAATCCTATTGTGCATTGAGGGGTATAATATGCCATAATCGCCACGGGTGGCGCAGGTCATTGTGGCACTCTTTGGGGGAGGTCTGTGTCCAGCAGTGGACGATGAAGACGATGGTGCAACGTATTTCAAAAGAATTGACACTAAAGCTAAATTAAAGATTATTACATATGTAAATCTCATAAAATGGACGCAGTTTGACCATCCATACTTATACGAATACATATTATAAATGCGAAAGTGTGTCTGTCCGTCTGTCTGTCTGTCTGTTACCTCTTCACGCTTAAACCGCTAGACCGATTTGGATGAAATTTGGTATAGAGATAGTTTGAGTCCTGGGGAAGGACATAGGATAGTTTTCATCCCGGAAAGTAAGCATCTAACGAACATATACTTAGACAGTATTATTATGTATGCGTGCCTCGTTGTGGCAGATATTACTAACACTAGTGCCTCTACCTATACAGCAAAAGGAAAAATCAACAATAAATTCCACAATTTATTTGACTTCGATATCGTAACGTAAGTAACAAAGCACCTATAATTCTAACTCAAATTAATCATAAATGATAACGCTCCAAATCTTCCTGTGGGCATTAATATTAGTAATGGGTAGGTATCAACACAAACAGGTAAAGTAAACGACCTATTTATTCTGTTCCATTTCCAAATTCAACCTTGGTCCTTTTCGATACGGTGTACCTACCAAGAAGGCCTGAGCATGCCTTAATTAGAACATTGAGAGCGCTCTTGTGGTTTCAATAATCGATAATGGTAAAACGAATTAGTAGGTATGTGGCACAGAAGACGATAGTAGCAAGTGATTAATTACTTGGCAACAATTTAAACCTCATTTAGGAAGAAAATCGTGAATAACTAGCCACTTAACACGTTGGCCGCCATAAGCATCACCGGTGGGATCACGTAATCTCTTCTCTGCGTGGCCATGAGCATCACCGGTAGGGTCAAATGCTTGTTTTTCAGGGTATTGTGCGTGGGAGCGACATTTTAGGAGTACACTTTAACGCCTAATTCCAATATTTTGCGTAGGCACTAGGTACGAAAGCGACTGACTGTCATAATGGCCCAATGGTAACTAGACAGGTTTAAGTCGACATAAGTTATCATCACTGGAAGGTTTTGAGTTCAAATCTGCGCCCAGCCAAGTTATGGTGGGAATCAGTGTTTTAAGCATCGGTGGCCTAGTGGTAAAGCACGTTAACTCAAATAACTTTGCGCTATGACGAACCAAAGATCGATTCCCAGCCAAGGTATGGATGGCAATGGTAGCTTTTTTTAGTTTTGCCGGGACGTACGCATTTGAATGCCAAGAGCGATCCTGTGACGTCCCCCTACAAGGCGGAGCCGGATGTCGTTGGTGGTTATAGACGGTAGTCCAGCTTCGGTTAGTCCGTCATACCCGTCCTGCCTCCCCGGATAGGACGGGATGCGTAAACGCATTTACCCAACGTAAAAAAATAAAAAAAGATACCAAAGCGACTGCCATCTGTCCTTCGAAACCGACTAATTCGACTACTGTAGCCCCCAAAAAAAATTGTCTTTCGCTCGATTATGTCAGCTCGATGTGCCGTGTTCTTTCCCCATGCACGGGAAATTTTAATATATATTGTCAAAACAAATGATTAATGACTGATCATGCGCCACCCGCATCCAGCGGAGTTAAGCGACTTTTACCAAGGTTATCAGTCCACCTTGGTGGTGGTGGTGGTCTACCCATGCTGCACCTGCCTTTACGTGGTCTCTATCTCCACCCGTGAACCTTTCCGCAAACAGTTTTTGGAAATTCAAACGGTCAGATTATAATAAAAATAACTTATTTTTATTACACATTCATTCAACAGCTCATTTAACAGGCGTATTACCACCCTTTAGAATATAATACGATTGCGCCAATTTTCTTCTTCGTCGTTTCACTCTTGACAGAGTGGTCGTGGTCATCATTTCAGATGTTGGTAGCAAGCTTCACAACACGCCGCCATTCCTCTGACAGCTAATAGTCGCCTTCCTAATACTTGCGTGTAGTGATGCATTTACTGCAGCTTTAATCTGGTCTGTCCATGTCATCGGTGACCATCAGCCTCGCGGCATGCAATGTTGTATACCTATCGCTGCCTTTCTGCACGAATGTCATATATTAGACTTCTCATGTCACGCGCACATATGTAGTAAAAACGAGGTCATGGTCACTGACACCTAATTATTGTTATGAAAACACATAATGCGTCAGTAAGTGCTAAACAAAGAAATAATATGACTAACGAGGTCTGTCAATATAATTATGACATTCGAGGACTTACAGCGACTTGCAAATTGTAATTTATCTCCTGCGAATCGTGTCGTTTCTATTTGTTCGTGAATTAGAACAACACGACCGCCAATAGGATATGACATTGTGTACTTTTGACTTTTGAGTTCTTTGTTGAGTCGAGTTAATTGACGCAATCTCGGAACTTTCGTTTCACCGTAGTTTTATAGCCCTTCGCCGTACAAACTCTCACTTGCACTTTTCCAACCAAGCCAACTGTTTTGTATTAGGTACTATTGGGTTGTGCAATAATGATTATTTGTATTTACTGTATAAATCTTAAATATGCAAGTGTAAAGTTTGTGACAGCATAGGTATTCCATGACAACTATATCTACCTACACAATCGTCTCGGTCAGGGTCAAGAATATCGTGATTCACAAGTTTCACAACTATATAAAGACAACCTCTTGACGGGGTTAGACGTTGAATGGGTCAATTTGGTTACTACTTACAAGTGTAGCCTAGAGTCTAGAGATATCATGATCGGGTTTATATGTAGGACAAAGTATTCGTCCCGCTCTCGCTTTCAGGTACAAAGCCTAGCACCAGCACGCTGCCCTTTTACAGTATAACGGTCTGTGCCCACTAGACTAGTATCATACCATCACGGTAACAGAACCGTCACATGCAAAACATATTGATATTTCTTGTATAAATGACTAAAGGGTACCGACCTTAAGCATTTGAGGTCTTAATAAATACTTGATACAAATCTATGTTGAAAGGTAGCGCTGTAGTAATGTTCACATTTTTTTGTTGCAGTGTAACCTGGTGATGGTGCGAGGATGGCCACCACCACGATGGTAGTGTCCCCGCTGGCCACGCAGTCCTCGCCCAAGAACAAGCGGCGCCTGTTCGCGGAGGCGCGCCAGAACAGCCTGCAGAAGCTGAGCGTCATATTCGACCACGGCCATAAGAACGGTAAGTTGGCGTGTCCTATAAAGGTCACATTATGACCACTCGTGGTAGTATGTAACCACGTGACGGTACCAGGATGGCCGCCATCACGATGGTAGGTGTCCCCGCTGGCCACGCAGTCCTCGTCCAAGAACAAGCGGCACCGGTTTGCGGAGGCGCGCCAGAACAGCCTGCAGAAGCTGAGCGTCATATTCGACCACGAACACAAGAACGGCAAGTCGGCATGACCTATAAAAGTCACATTTCACCCATAGTTGGTACAAGCTTTGCTCAGTTTGTGACTAGGTCCAGCGAACGAAAAACCAACCGGTTTTTTCGTTCCTGACTAGGTTGATTGGAGTAAGATTGTCCCAAATATTTATTTTTTATTTTATTAAATGTGCCCGAGATTTTATAACACTGGCATTGGAATTGGAACCTTCTTCTTTGGGCGGCAGAGTTGCTTCTTGAATGGACTAGTTTGGTGTAATTCGGCCAACTAAATTAATCTCAAGTATAACCAACATAACATGGAACCCGCTTTTTTTTTTCTTTTCCGGGGGAGAGGTTTTTCCGGACGCCCTAATATAAAGGTCCTAAGTCGTATTCGTCACTCACAACGTACGGTATGTTTGCTGCGGCAAGACTGTCGACACGATCAACAATACGGCAGAAATCAACAGCCATGGTCACTAGAAAATCAGTAAGGCAGCTTATGTTGCAGTATTTAATTTTACCTACCAACAGCATTGACAGACATCTAATCTTGAAGTACAGTGTCAGACAAGAACCAAAGACAACATGGTCGTTATAATGGTAAGATCGGTGCTCCAAAATAAGAGCAATGATTGTATAAATATATGTATGATATAGTATGTATTTATTTATAGTATACTTTATACATCTAAACACTTAACACAAGAATAATATGATCGTAGAGCAATCATTTACCAATTTAATATTAAGTACCTACTTGTATAAGATAGACGTAGTGTTACGACCAACCCTGTCGAAGGGACTCGTCTGAAAACCAGCGCAAGGCTTCAAGCCTTGCATATGCTGAGACGAGCACCCATTGCCCAACCTAACGCAATTTAGTATTTTTAGTTTTAATTCTAAGGCATTGTTAAGCTATTTCTTTGTACTTATGTTAAAAGTTATATTTTGTGTATTTTTTGGCAATAAATTAATTTGAATATGAATTTTTAAAGTATACAATTTAGTCGAAAAACTCGGTTATTTAAGGTAGACAAAATTGGGCTTTTTATGTAATATAAAAAAACCGATTTCCGTTCCGTACCATTATCTATAATACGGAACCCTAAAAACGGCAAAAAAATCATGTCTGTTGAATGGGAGCCCCACTCAAACTCGCAGTTTCGCGTCGTCAATGGACATATAAACGTGTCTGGGATTGCTTCAAAGGCAATATGTTACATTCAACGGCACCAAATGAACATACAGTAAACGGCGAGAATAGGAACTATAATATCCCATACAAACTTCGAATTTAAACGTAGACGGCAGCGCCATTTTTGGTGGTAAACTGTACGTAGCTTAAAAAAACAGTAGTTACGTTTGCGTGTCAAAGTGTCGATCCTACTTACTGGAGTCCATGGTAATTCTATTGCCTCTTCTTCTGGTTCTTCTTCCCCTTTTTTATCCTTTTTATTACCACCCATTGTATATTTTCAACATTCAAGATCTCCCGCAATAAAAACCACAGCAATATTTAAATTTTTGACAGTGACAACCGTATGTTCCTTTCAGGAAAAAAAAACGTACAAAACTGACAGTATGTAATAAATAAATGAGAAATAGAAGCCAAATAGAAGCTATTACAAAATATTATAATTTACAACTTTGAGATCGAAACTAATCATAATTCATTAAATTTAAATGGTATTATCATATCATAATATAACAGAGGGCCTACCGCGAAATGAAAACGAACTTCGTTCGTATATCTCCCTCTCTGCCGCACTTGCTATTTCAA
The DNA here is from genome assembly GCA_947578815.1 of Epinotia ramella. Lineage (NCBI taxonomy): Eukaryota > Metazoa > Arthropoda > Insecta > Lepidoptera > Tortricidae > Epinotia > Epinotia ramella. The sequence goes on from OX388221.1 coordinate 5,906,425, forward strand.
GCGACAGAGAAGGAGATACACGAACGAAGTTCGTTTTCATTTCGCGGTATCCCCTCAGTTGCACGTGCGATGAGATAGAAAACAATGCTGCCAACAACGCGGCGCTAGCTTCATTCTTCGTAGTTTATAGATCTGACAATAGATGGCAGCACTTTGCCCATAATGAATTGCGGGCTTTCAAACGACTCCTTTCAACACAAATATTCCGTTTTGACATTTGATTTGCCAGTGTTACTAGTTAATATTATAGTAACTAAAATAGTTGGAATTTATCACTTCCACCCATTAACATACATTGACGTTTTTAAGGTAATGCGTGTTTGTAAACAGTTGTAAATTAATATCTTATAGAAAATACACGTTAATAAAAGTATTTATAAAAATTCAATAAACTGTTTATTCAAGCGTTTTTTTCCTTCATTCGTATTTTTTTAATACATTTTGTAGTGTTATTCTCACTTAAAACTACGTTCCCCGCTTAAATCTAATAATAATACTTGACTCATACCGAAACAATACGTGTTATGGTAGAAATAGTAGAAACTATTAGCGTCAGTGTGGCAACACCGAACTCTGCAGTAGCAATTTGTTGTATTTCTGAGCGCCATTGCTTTTTACCGATGTAATGTTGAAATGATTTTAATCTGTTTTCATCAGCAAATCTATGTGATGTTTTAGTAAAACATTGAAGTGATTGTGTACTAAAACTATTGAACTTCTTAAAGTTTTTGTGCTGGGCTTTGTCATGGCCGGTAAGTGGTGACTTTTAGCGCCCGCTAGTCAAGGGCGAAATCGGAATCGAGAATCGCAATAAGTTGAAGATGTTTTATCGTTCAAACTCCGACGGTAAATGCAATGCTCATGTAATTGGTGTGATCTTTGTATTTAGTGTTTTGATAACAGTGTCGATAGCATAGTGGAAGTGTTTGGTTATTTAGTCTTAACTTACAAAGCCGATCGTTTTTAACCTTTACTTATTACATTTCGCTGTTACACTGGAGTTCTAAGCACTGGGAAGGTTCTCGCAACGGTTCTCGTGGTATATTTTACTAAATTAACTCGATATATTTCCGTAAAAAGTCTGTTACAGTAACTTGTTTGCATTGTAACAGATGATTCTGATAATTGTTGATTGTGAAGGTCAGAGAAGCGCCGAGCGTTTGACGTCGTTCACATACATTTGATTAACATGTAAGGCTTTCTGTAGACCATTTTTAACATCGTAAACACAAGACAAACACTTACAACGCCAGAATTTCGACCGAGACGTAGTGTAGTTGAGAATTATTTTTATATTGTGACCAGATGTTGGTGTTAGGTAACCATACATGATGATTGCCTTGGTTAACTGGTCGTAGTACATGTGTTTGCAATCATTATGCGTGATTCAATGATGGTAAACATACCTATGAACAGAAATTGTATCAAGTTGGTTTTGTGCTAATTCTAGGGTAATCTTGAAAAATATTAGAAGTATGACTTATTTTACATCTACCTATGCATTAAACTATGTATGTGAGGCTTTCTGACTCGAATATTACCATCTCACACTGAAATCTTATACTAAGGCACTATTTCATTTGTTATTTTACCCTTTTCTTTCTCAATATGTAACTAATACATACTCACATAACAGAAAACATGTGAAACTGCATTATAATAATTTGAATTGATGATACATTTTAAAAACTATTATTGATAAAGAAGATATTGTTGTGGAACTGATATAAATCAACCTATGATCTTAAAATATATACAAACAATTTGGTTTTGAAGATATAAAAATGTCAGTCAGTTATTACTATTTTGCCTTGCCAATTCTCGAGATGTATGTATCAAAATGCAACCCAGGCTTGAGTAGGTATGCAACTGAGATATTTTTAAGATTAGGAGGATAAACAAGATATGCATTCAGTTTCAAACTAATTGAGACTGCAATGGAAGTGTATATCAGAAATAGCTAGTAACTTTACATTTACATAAAATTATGGGTTCAAATCTTAGACTAAACTCGGAGAAAAATATTCCTCTTTGGTCAAAATGATACATCCACAAGACAAGAGTAGGTAGACAACATAATATTGATTCACACTCATTCAGATTAACATTTATAAACACCTCCCCAACACATTAGTGTTTTTGTTCTAAGTTGGTATATAATTTATTTTGTTTGGGATGAGGTGTGTGTTACCAATATTTTTTTGGTTTTCTTTGGATAAAGCCTACAGATTTTTGCACAATCTATTGTGAAGAGTGCCTGTAATTAAATATCTATATTTCTTATTCTAATTGACATCTGATAAACAAAGAAGTACATGGATGTCTTTGCATTCTTAATGTGTAACAAGCTACCAACATTTGGTACTGTGCCATATTGCTTCATGACAAGTTTCCTGGTAGCCTATTATCTATACAAGTATCAAGCTTTGATTTCCTTATGCAGTAATGAAGTTTTTTTATAAACAACTGCTACTGTAGAAGGTCCCAGGTTTCGAAACAGCTGAGGATACAACTAGAACTAACAAATATGAGAAGAGCAACTGCTCATACAGTCTGATTTTATCTTAATACATAATAAATCAGCCTATACATGTCCCACTAGTCCCCATGCTGGCCCAAGATGGCGGAAGTGTCCAGTAGTCCCCATGCTGGCCCAGCGCGAGTTGGGGACTTCACAAGTTAGCATACATCTTTGAATTTCTTTGCAGTACGCAGGTTTCCTCTCAATATTTTTCGAAATTGATCAAATGATATTCTGTACATACATTCCATAAAACTCATTGGCACTAGCCGGGATTCGAACCTCTTCGACTACTGTCGCTAAGGAGATTTTGCCTTGGTTCTTGAATATATACCCGGTTTCATTTCCACAATACAAGGATTAACCCCGCTGCTTATACAACCAGCTTTAATTACCACCTGAAGACTTTCTTCAACTAGAAACATTGACATTTCTAGTAGTAGACCCTAATAAAACAGTTAGCCAGGAAATGTACCCATTAAAACTTGAGTTTATGACATTATTGTAGTTAACCGAAATGTCCATCCCGGAACACAAAGTTTTTAAATAACCTTGATCCTGTTAAGACACTTGGGCACAATACATTAGTTAGATGTTAATAAAGTGTATTTCTTCTGTGGACCCATAAGGCATTTGCAATGGCCTTCACAGAAAAATGTAGCACACAGACCAACATGGCAAATAAAGATCATGGTTAAATAATAGTAACTACATATTTTACTAATATTATTAGAGGTACCATTGTGGCACTCTTTGGCACATGTCCAGCAGTGATATGATGATGATTAGAGGTATGGTTAAAGAAGGCTTATGCCAAGGGGCACATTGAATTCAGAGATTTTATATTATACAAAAATTTCAGAATAAAGGGTTTATTGATTCAATTCAGCAGGAACATCCACTAATCAACCAAGGCAAATTGATTTATGCTATTAATAGCTACTGCCTGCGACTCCGTCCGCGTGGAACTCGCTTATATCGTAGCACCATACAAACTTTCACCCCCTTAGGGGAATTTCCGGGATAAAAGCTATTCTAAGTGCTTCCCCGGGACTCAAGCTATCTCTATACCAAATTTCATCTTGATCGGTTCAGCGGTTTATTCGTGAAGAGGTAACAGAGAGACAGACACACTTTCGCTTTCATAATATTAGTATGGATCTTGAAGGTAGTGAAAATGGATTAGGCTACTACTAACATCGAAACATGCCCAAGAAATGATGATGCCACTACTCACCACCTATTTATATGATTCACCCTTACATTGTTCTTAACCACATAATATATATACTATACTAGCTACACTATTATCCCTGGCCAGACACCTGTGAATCCTGCTTGTCTATTGTGCTATGTAACAAAAGAGGTGTTATGTTTCCCATTGAAATCCTGAAGTATTCCATTACACTCTGAACAGGTTAGGTCTTTTATAGGCATTTGCCGTCCAGACGTGTTTAAGAGCTCTTGTGTTAACTGTTTAAAAATAGGATTAAATTAGTGGTGTTAAATTCGGCATGTACTAGACTTGGTTCTCTGTTGGGTGTGAAGCGATGCTTAAAAAGAAAGAAGTGCCATGGTATTCGAATCACCGGATTCGTATTCACGACAACTTTGTCAATAGGCGGAACCACTCGTGCCGGCTTCATTGGAACACTGTTTGCGATTGTATGTAAAGTTCTGTAACCCAGTTAATCCGTAGTTTTTTTTTTCAATATAGACCCTGGCAATGATTCCAAGTTGCAGAAAGTATTGTACAAAGATAGTCATTCATGGTTGGTTAGCACCTCATTAATAGACTGAGTTATATATCTGTTATTTTTTTAGCATCAACAAAACAACAATATTTGTTTGCTTGATTTGGCCCGCCATGAGCAACATTTTGTTTATCAATCATAATATTTCCTGGATATTATGCACAGGAAAATAATTGTTGGGGTCAATACCTTACTAAATGGTACACTATTTAAATTGTTGAATTAATTTGTATTCTAATACTCTATTTTCACTTGTACGACCGTTGTGAGAGTGTTTTCTTAAATATGGTGTGAAATTTAACCCACTAAAACGTGTGTATTTAACCCATTCACCACCACTGACTTGAACTAAACACAGCACACACAACTCGTGACAGTTGCAACCCGCCACAGCGGCGCTACCACGAACTTGGAAAGTCGAATTTCGGGTATTTCCATCTCTATCGCACTCCCTTACTCGAGTAACAGGGATGCATGTATTCCGAACTTCGACTTTCGAAATTCGTGGTAGCGCCGCAGAATTCATACGAAGTCCAAAACGATAGACTTCACACTTGTGTGGCTCGGGGGGTGCCACCTCACATTTTTTTCTGTGGCGACGAATGGGTTAAATGTAGTAATGTGGTTTCGTTAATTTTCATGACTAATCTTTTACCTTTTTAGAGTTCATTGCATTTACGAATATTTTTAATCATTTGTTTGTTAATCAATTTACTGCTATTATATTACTAACAGGTTTTTGTGAAGGTAATTCATAGAAAGGTATTTTATTAAGGGGTAATTCCCATTTTCCCCACCCCACATTCGCCAGTTTTAAACAAATCAAAATAGTAGATGATAAAATCACTGATTGTTATCAATAACAGACAATTCTTAATAATTACAATCCTTATCACTTCACAGGCAATTAAAATAAAACTGTCGTAGTCACTCGTGATTCGCTGATTCAAGACCAAGATTAGCAGAAATGCTAATTGGCCACATGTCAGAAACCAACGTGATATTCACTAAGTTCTTGCCGGGTTCGTGACAAATTTTTGACCCGTGACGTAAAAAGAGGGGTGTTATAAGTTTATCGTGTCTGTGATATCGGAGCTCCTAAACGAATTATAATGCGGTTTTAGTTTGTCCGAAAGCTGACGTGATCGAGATGGTTAATAACTACGTTTCAACAAAATCGGTTGAGCCGGTTTTGAGATATTGAACTTTGTAATGGGTTTTTCAAGTTTTCTAAGTTGTTAATTATTTGAAAAATACCCCAGTTGTCAGAGCGACATTCACTTTTGTCCTTTATGTTAATTTATTATGAAGTTATTGTATAAAACATAAGTTGAACAAATACCATAATAACAAATGTTCAAGTTATTGTTTTGAAATTTTCAAAACAATACCCTTTGTGGAATATAATATAACATATTGTATTCAAGCCAAAACCTATGCAGCTGTTATTTTGCATAAATGGTAGAAAAGAAAATGGCATACATTGGTCCAAACCAGATTAAAATTGGATCACAGTTTATGTTTTTCTTTTAATCTGCCTGTGACAGACAGACAGACAGATAATGATCACGTAAATGTTCCGTTGGACCAATTTTGGTATGGAACATTATACATTAAAACTAGGGATGTTACGGAGGTGGTTTTATCGGAACCGAAGCCGAAACCGGAGTTTTTAAATTTGTTTTAACGGAACCGAAGCCGAAACCGGAGTTTTTAAATTTGTTTTAACGAAACCGAAACCGAAAGCGAAACCGAATCCGGAGCCGGAGGTGAAGGTGGAGGGGGAGGGAGACTAATGTACACCGTGTCCAATAAGTTCGAATACAGTTATGATCCTTAATGAAATAAATGTACGCGTAGTTTATGTTATGAAAATTATATTAAATGAAAGCCACATTTATATACAATATTTACAACAAATGTTTTGGTATTACTCCACCTTTAACTTTTTTTACAAGTTTCAAACGTTTCTCAAAAGAGTCACAAGCGGCACGCACCGCATCCATCGGCATATCGTCCCAAATTTGCACGATAACCTTTTTAAAATGGCTCAGGTTTGCGACTTTATAATTATTTAGCTTCGAGAGCATGTATGACCATACGAAATAATCTAGTACGTTTAAATCTGGAGAACTTGGTGGCCATTCATTTTAACGCCTTTATCAATAAAAACTAGAGGCAGTTTGCCCCTCTTACAAAGAGCACCCCAAACCATCACTGATGGTGAGCTCTGGAACCTAGGCACATTCTTTTCATACTCTGGAATGTCTTCTATCCGTGCTGCCCACAACCGGTCGTTCTGGGCGTTATGAGGCTGCTCTAACACAAAGAGTTTCTCGTCCGAGAAAACAAATTCGTCACCTGCGTGCCAAGAAAGTATGGTGCTACATCTTTCTACTCTCTTTTTCTTGGTTGCATCTGAAATGCCATGTACTTTTCGTTTTTTATAAGCATGACATCCAAGATCTTTTTTCAATATATTATGTACAGATCCCCTGGAAATTTTCAGATCAGCAGCTAATTTTCTAATAGAACGGTGTTTTTTCCGCCGAATTCGCTCTCTTATAGCCTTTACCACTTTTTCAGTTCTAGCTGAGCGGGGCCGACCGGATCTTTTCCTGTCCTCTGTAGAAGAGATCTCTTTATACCTTTTTATAGTAGTATAAACCAGATTCCGTTTAATTCCATGGGGTTGTAACGCCTTGAATATAGCACATGGCCTGTCGCCTTTAAGGAATTTTCTAATAATTTCTTCACGAACGTACTTCATCGTGTATTGAAGCCAAACTAAACATACGTGACTTATGAAATTATAGTACTATGTTTATGTCAATATACTTTTTAAATTAAAATAAGAATTTTATAGCCAGCGATCCGTATGTCTATACAGCAAGTGCTAAAAGTTTGTATTCGAACTTATTGGACACGGTGTATACCTAATCTATTTATATATTTTATGTTAAGGCGGAGTCAGGCAATAAAATTAAATGGTGATTCCCGGGGAGACAAGTCAAAACCTGTTTGTACTCCTAGGCGTAGGCACAAGCCGCGCGCCGCGGCCGCTGACTTTCGGCTCCGTTAAAACCTCCGCTTAAAATTAGACGAAACCGAAGCCGGAGGTGTGAATTCAGCCGAAAGTTTCGGTATATCGGAGCCGAAACCGAACCTCCGTAACATCCCTAATTAAAACTAATAGTTATCATCGGATCTGTCTCAGAAATTATACATTATTTGTGCCATCAACATATTATTCCTGCTTTGAGTGCTTAGTAGTTAGTCAATAATAATGACAAGTTGAACAAACATCATTCTGCACATCAATCATACTGAAGTCAGCTAAAGTCCACACTCAATTGCTATTCACTGATAATGATCTTTCAATTGCATTTAACTATCGAACTATTGTAACAAAGAGCCATGGAATTTATGAACAACCTTTTTAACCCCCGACGCAGAAAGAGGGGTGTTATAAGACTTATAAGTTTGACGTGTATGTGTGTATGTGGCATGCTCCTAAACGAATGAACCGATTTCAATGCGGTTTTTTTTGTCCGAAAGCTGACGTGATCGAGATGGTTCTTAGCTACGTTTCAACAAAATCGGTTCAGCTGGTTTTGAGATATTCAATTTTGAAATGAAAATGTCGGTGGTATTGCAAACCGTATACTACAAAGTATTATTAAATCATTTGACTTTTCTATATCCTATATCTTACACAGCTTTGCTCCATTGCTTAAGGTAGTATCCGTCTTGAGTTTTCTTATATTTAATACCTTCTAAATTCATGTTTTATTTATTTTATCAGTATAAAGAAGTCTAGCACGAAGAACTATCTAAATCTTCAGATTCTCTTGTACGTTTAAGTTTGAAGGCAGGTTAAGAAATAGTTGCCAGTGCAATTATCTAATTCACTCATGTCTTCTACTCTTTAAGCGGAATTGGCAAGTCCGCTCCGCTACCACTAAAACTCAAAGCAAAGTATGCCAACGTTATCACTGTTCATAAGTTTTATTCAACTGATTAAAGTTAAAGCCACCAAAAGGTGAAATAGTGTAATAAATAATTAGGTATGGTTTTTGACTCTTTTTGGTTCTCTTTTGCGAACGCGCTTCTAGTCAGTGATGACTACATAGATACAAACGCGCGAGTCTTTTGGGCGACGGAGCGCGTAAAAGAAGGATAGGGTGGGGGTAGTTTTTTGTTTTGTGCAATAAGGTTAAAATAAATAAACAAAGGTAGGACACGACAGCGCCGATGCTGTATTGCGACCAACTCCTTTTAAATCATGAGGTCATATTGTGATCATTTATTTTTAACATTGGCGGCATACGGGGATTTAAGGTCTAGCTAAATGAAATCGTCAATGTTCCAAGGAGTTAATTGGATCATCATATCAGCCTCCCCCAAAGAGTGCCAAAGTGACTGATCCTGTGCCACCCGTTAATTAGATGAATCAACCCATTTTTATTTAAAACGAGCTTCTGCCCGCGACTGGAACGTGGAACGCGTTACAAACTTTCTCCCCCCATCTCATCCCCTTAGGGGATGATTTTCGGGATAAAAACTATTCTATGTCTCCGGGACACATATACCAAATTTCATCTAAATCGGTTCAGTGGTTTAAGCGTGAAGAGGTAACAGACGAGACAGAATATTGGTATGGATAGTATGGATTAAATTTTGCCACACTATTGTCTCAAGGCTTAAGCTGGACTTCCGACCATCGCGGCTCTGAAACGCGGCACAGAAATAGGTTGTTCAATGATCCAATAACAAAACTTTGATGTTTCCAGGCAATGGTGGGGAGACGACATGGTGTTTCAGCCAAGTGAAGGGCACGCTCGAAGACGATGTGACCGAGGCCGACCTGATCTCCTGCGTGGAGTTCAACCACGACGGGGAGCTCCTCGCCACCGGCGATAAGGGCGGGAGGGTCGTTATATTCCAGGTAACCTTTGGTTCTGACGACCGGCTTAGCCTAGTGACCCTGCCTAAGAAGCTGACGATTCTGGGTTTAAATCCCGGTACGGTCCACGAGCTAGCAACAGATTTCCATGACCAAGTTTCTCCCGGACGATAACTTATAAGATGTTTCACTTTGTACCAAGTACCTAACCTCGTGGTCCTCCGCTAGGGGAACCGTTGGTGGCTGACCAGCTAGAAGCATCTTACAAGTTATCGCCCGGGAAAAATTACTGACGATAATTCCTGTCCCGATGATTAGGGCCAATATTTGAGTGATGTGCATGGACATTTGTTTCTGACTGGATCTTTTCTATGTAATATCTATTAAATATATCATTGCTTAGGCCGGGTACGCACTAAGCGGCTTGCCGTGCGGTTGGACAAACCATATGAAACCGCAAACCTCTACGCACTAAGCGATTGGCCCTAACCGCACGCGGCTAGCCGCTTAATGCGTTAGGGCCCTTAGTCACACAACACAAACCTTATTGAGGTTACTATGCCTAGTTCGATTTGTGTAATGGTCTCCCTTATATTTAACTACATAACATAACGGACCCTTTGAACAGCCCTACCCGTCCGTGTTCACATATCTTTCTCTATCCTTTTATGGGTTAAACAGAGACATAGATAGTGTACCCTTATTTGACCTTTTAAACTCGCGCTTCGTACGCAATATTTAAAACATTCGTTTACACGGGTCTAACACAAATATACACTTACAGATTTACAGTAATTTAAGCTCATAATGAGAAAAAAGAAATTATAAATCCGACTATTACATTTTGTGTCGAACTCGTAAAAGCGACTAACTCTGAATCTTTATCTTGCATTTAGTATCCATTATCTTTCAACTTGACCATGTTGAACTCGCAAGAACGAATTGGCTAGAATCTTATCAGTGCTTATCTTTACCACTGACATCACCCGTCAATTCGTCACCCAGTCAACAGGTATTTGTGAAATTATCGCTGACGATTTAAAAACAAATCACGGCGATTTAACAGCGTCATAAATATACGACTTTTTACGGCATTTCGCTTTTAGGCCATACAATGGTCGTTAAATGTAAACGTGCGATCTAAGGCAAGTTTATCGATGGTATGTTTACCGTGTAAAGTTTAGGCTTGCTTGATTGCAACTTGGACTGAAATAGAACTCGTACAAGAGAAGGACATGGCATACTTTTTACTCTAGATGTACTAAAAATCCTACATCTAGAGTTACAAATATGCTTTGTCCTCAGAGAAATCCGTCTCCATGACAAATTCATCCAAATCAGTTCAGCGGTGAAACGTAAAATGGTAACTAACATCAACATTACTTTCTCCTTTACAATTTTAGTATGGATTATGTAGCACGTTAAAATAAAATAGTCCGAGGTCAATATTTCTCGCCATCTCTTCCTTTTATATTCATAGCCGTAGCCGTATTCTTTGTGTGTGTAATACTCATTCCAGATATGTTCCAATAATAATTACTATTATTTCGAGCCGAGTTTTGTCCCACTGCAAAGGCTTCAAACTCTATCTAGGGTAATATTCAGTCTTAATAACTCTCCTCTCCTTCGGCAGTCGGGTAAAAAGGAATCTAATATACAATTTATCTAGCACGTCCTTTTCTTAACCGTCTGAACCCCCGCGTTTTCTCAGCGATCAGCGACGGCGACCCAGTAAAGAGTATTAGCATTCGCAACACGAGCTGTAAACCTTTTATTGTTCATTCCGATTTAATCTCCGTTTTCAATCCGTTTCAAACGCGCCGACTTAACTCTGTTGTTTACATCTACTGTTTATGATCAGCCAAGGAAATAAGAATTGTTGCCCTAGAGCTGACCACATTTCCAGATAAGATGCTCTAAAGTGTGAGTTTCGATTCCTTTTTGCGTTCTGATGCACTTAGTTCTTAGTTGTTAATTGTTTACAAATAATTGATAACCTTTAGCAACCTGTACGATTACAACGCGTTGAGTTATATAGACGTGGGTTTACTAGACAAGACAAGGGAAGTAAACCAAGACATTTAGGTATAAATCAGCAAGACCCACAAAGAGTAAAGTTCTGGAACTTAAATTGAACTCGATATCTAACAGAAATAAAAATCCTAATTTGACGTGAAGCGTTCGTTTTACACTCCATAACACTACAGTGCAAGCGTACCTTCGTCCGTATAGAAGTTACCCATTACCCCTTTTAACTACAACCACATAAACCGTTTGTCATGTTGCCTAGACTTGATGAGCACATGGCCACATTGCAGACAGAGGAACTCAACAGTATCGTGTAAAATAATTATCTCAGTTATGTTCAATTGCAACGTATTCAGCCAACGTTTCTTACAGAGGGACCCGGCATCAAAACAGTGCGTGCCCAAGAAAGGCGAGTACAACGTGTACTCAACATTCCAGTCTCACGAGCCAGAGTTTGACTACCTCAAGTCGCTGGAGATTGAAGAGAAGATCAACAAAATCCGGTGGCTCAAGCGAAAGAACCAGGCTCACTTTCTGCTATCGACCAACGACAAGACTATTAAGCTATGGAAGGTAAGGGAATTATTACACAAACTTGCTACAAATTTTTCTAACCGGCTAAATTGCTCAAAGTATTAATTACCAAAATATGCTTCCTCAGTATGCATATCCTGGTCACGGCATCAAAATGTAACTCCATGATCCTGCTCACTTAGACTCTTTAATCATCTATAAAATATAGTAAACCTGCCAGAGCAAACTGTGCAGTGTTTTATTAGAAGTATGATTTGTATTTGATTGAAAGTGTGATGTGACGTTCTATTACTTGAAGGTTCTTTGTTTAAATTGAAGGTAAATAAATCGTCAAGATTCTAAAATTTAGAGCCCGAAGACAAGCTGCGGGAGTGACTCGCGCTCGCTACTAGCCAGTTGTGGCTTAAGGCGCCGTAGGTTCATGGTCTTCTCTCCCTCTCACTGAGCATAAACGTGACCACTCTGCCGTACATTAAGCCACAAGTAGCCGCCACTAGACGCAGCCACTAGACGCAGCCACTACACGTGATCTCTCTGCCGTACATTAAGCCACAAGTGGCCGCCACTAGACGCAGCCACTAAACGTGACCACTCTGCCGTACATTAAGCCACAAGACACGTGACCACACGTTTAGTGGCTGCGTCTAGTGGCGGCCACTTGTGGCTTAATGTACGGCAGAGTGGTCACGTTTAGTGGCTGCGTCTAGTGGCGGCCACTTGTGGCTTAATGTACGGCAGAGTGGTCACGTTTAGTGGCTGCGTCTAGTGGCGGCCACTTGTGGCTTAATGTACGGCAGAGTGGTCACGTTTAGTGGCTGCGTCTAGTGGCGGCCACTTGTGGCTTAATGTACGGCAGAGTGGTCACGTTTAGTGGCTGCGTCTAGTGGCGGCTACTAGTGGCTTAATGTACGGCAGAGTGGTCACGTTTAGTGGCTGCGTCTAGTGGCGGCCACTTGTGGCTTAATGTACGGCAGAGTGGTCACGTTTAGTGGCTGCGTCTAGTGGCGGCTACTAGTGGCTTAATGTACGGCAGAGAGATCACGTGTAGTGGCTGCGTCTAGTGGCTGCGTCTAGTGGCGGCTACTTGTGGCTTAATGTACGGCAGAGTGGTCACGTTTAGTGGCTGCGTCTAGTGGCGGCTACTTGTGGCTTAATGTACGGCAGAGTGGTCACGTTTAGTGGCTGCGTCTAGTGGCGGCTACTTGTGGCTTAATGTACGGCAGAGTGGTCACGTTTAGTGGCTGCGTCTAGTGGCGGCTACTTGTGGCTTAATGTACGGCAGAGTGGTCACGTTTAGTGGCTGCGTCTAGTGGCGGCTACTTGTGGCTTAATATACGGCAGAGAGATCACGTGTAGTGGCTGCGTCTAGTGGCTGCGTCTAGTGGCGGCTACTTGTGGCTTAATGTACGGCAGAGTGGTCACGTCTAGTGGCGGCTACTTGTGGCTTAATGTACGGCAGAGTGGTCACGTTTAGTGGCTGCGTCTAGTGGCGGCTACTTGTGGCTTAATGTACGGCAGAGTGGTCACGTTTAGTGGCTGCGTCTAGTGGCGGCTACTTGTGGCTTAATGTACGGCAGAGTGGTCACGTTTAGTGGCTGCGTCTAGTGGCGGCCACTTGTGGCTTAATGTACGGCAGAGTGGTCACGTTTAGTGGCTGCGTCTAGTGGCGGCCACTTGTGGCTTAATGTACGGCAGAGTGGTCACGTTTAGTGGCTGCGTCTAGTGGCGGCCACTTGTGGCTTAATGTACGGCAGAGTGGTCACGTTTATTGGCTGCGTCTAGTGGCGGCCACTTGTTGCTTAATGTACGGCAGAGTGGTCACGTTTAGTGGCTGCGTCTAGTGGCGGCCACTTGTGGCTTAATGTACGGCAGAGTGGTCACGTTTAGTGGCTGCGTCTAGTGGCGGCCACTTGTGGCTTAATGTACGGCAGAGTGGTCACGTTTAGTGGCTGCGTCTAGTGGCGGCCACTTGTGGCTTAATGTACGGCAGAGTGGTCACGTTTAGTGGCTGCGTCTAGTGGCGGCCACTTGTGGCTTAATGTACGGCAGAGTGGTCACGTTTAGTGGCTGCATCTAGTGGCGGCCACTTGTGGCTTAATGTACGGCAGAGTGGTCACGTTTATTGGCTGCGTCTAGTGGCGGCCACTTGTTGCTTAATGTACGGCAGAGTATTCACGTTTTGTGGCTGCGTCTAGTGGCGGCCACTTGTGGCTTAATGTACGGCAGAGTGATGTGTGGCTTAATGTAGGGCAGGGTGGTCAGTTTTAGTGACGGTCACTAGTGGCCTTAATGTGCGGGGGGGCACCCTTAGTGGCAGGCTGGCAGATGCTACATCGGACCCTATTGAATGTGTGGTATATTTCAGGTGTCGGAGCGCGACAAGCGCGTGACGGGCTACAACACGCGCGAGGAGAGCGGCCGCGTGCGCGACCCGGCGCGCATCACCCAGCTGCGCGTGCCCACCTGGCGCCCCGCCGAGCCCATGGTCGAGGCCTCCTCCAGGTTAGTGATGGCTTATTTATTTACTTTATCACATGACGAAGACAGACTAGCGTCCTGTATAGCCAACGGTCGAGGCCTCTCAGTGGGCATGTGTGCCTCGGAGATCATAGGACCCGGGAAACTCGTTTAGCAAACATCTTCAAACCTTCAAGAAAAGAGCGTAATCCCATCTTAAAGGCCGGCAAGGGCGGCGGTAATCGCTTACCGCCAGGTGATCCGTCTGCTCGTTTGCCTCCTATAACATAAAAAAAAACTTTATTCCTACACTAGCCGCCTGCGCCGCTCCGCTCGCTACAGAAAATCCGAGCGGAACTGCGGGTTAAACATAACATAGTCCATCGTGAAGGTCCATTCGATATATAGATGAATGAGTTTTTAAAATCGAATGTGTAGCTCCAGAGTTTAATGTCCTCTGATCTTGACTCAGGCTGCTCTTTTCTGTGAAGATACAGACAAAGCCGCAATCTCAAAGCCCATTCTAAACAGCTAAAATTGTCATTTCCACGAAACAATGTTTCCACTCACGTTTTATCTTCCACGAAACGCTAGATTAGATTTATTAACTTCCCAATTTATACAACGAAACTCCTAAATGATTAAGGGGTATTCCTATCTCAGCATAATTCTCGATTGGCTCATCGTCGTTATCAAGTTTTTATTACTTATTTAATAACAATTCAAGTGCCGATAGCGGTTCGCTTTCAGAAATATTTCATTAATTTATTATCAGTGTTATCTGCCGTACGTATAAGTGCGACGAACTTGATTTGTATTCATGACGTAATCGTTATATTTTGGTATTATTGCTATGACGCCGGTAATCATATCATAACAGTATGCATTACGTAAAAATGCTTCTTAACTTATTTCAGAAATGCAAATGAAAATGAATGATGAATGAAATGAATGCTTCTTATTTTATTTTTTTTGATCAGCAGATCAATATTTAGCAACATGTTGCTGCCAAACGAATACGGATTATCTTTCCTCGGTTATGTGTTATAAATATCCGACATAAGTCATTAAATATCATCCAACACTATGGCGATTGGCAACCTAAATACTATGCTACTAAAAGGAATATCTGGGGCTAAAAACATGCATACAATACATTTGGGAACTCAAGTCTGGGAAATAAGATTAAAACGTGTACATATTTTTTCTCAAACATGCTCGGAAATGTACGCGTTAATATCACGAAATGAAGACGTGAAGTTTCTTGTTTATGGCTCCCTACATTACTTCTTGGCCTTAGGCCAAGAAGTAATGTATGAAAACCCTAAGTAAAACCATTATTGTCCGCTACTCTAACTTTTTAAATTTGCTTACTAATATTAAACTGACAAAGGAAAATTTACATACTGCCAACCACCACTAGACACTGTTAGCATACTAGCTTCATAAAAAAAATAAAAAAAATCTATGGTACTATACTTTATGTGCGGTTAAACATGGTGCTCGAACGGCTTGTTCAAATGGCATGTTTAAAAAATAAAAAGGGCGCAAATGACCTATTATTTAATTGATTACCAAGTATTTATTTTAATTTTAATATTTCCTCACATCGTTTGAGAAAAGTACTATACAATCCTCGGCCCGAACAGGGATTGCTGGACTCGTTGTATTCGGCCTCGTCTACGACTCGGCCGTCTACCCCAATCTCGTCCAGCAATCCCTTACTTCACGGCCTCTGCAGTAATCTACTAATAATAGCCGCGACCGTATAAGCTTCTCTTGTCAACTTCTCTTTTAGAGTTTTCCAATGAGCCCACACTAAAACACGACGCATTTATCTTGTGTAGTTCAGAATAGAATAGAATTTTTTTATTGTATAACTGTGTACTTACATAAGTTGGACGTGACAGAATTCATTTCAACAGTTACCCAATATCGGGCATACAACAATTTGTATTTACTTTAATAAACTAACTTACAGCTAAGATGCGAAATATTCAGTAAGGTTATAGAAGACTCTCTGAAGCAGCTAGTTTCTAAATTGGTTTTTAAATTTATGCCCCAAAACCTTCAGGTTTTAATAAGGCCGGCTTCCATCAGTCTTCACCATCTGATCAGCTTGGTGTCATAATATTTCTCACTGAACTAACATTCTGTTATATTATGTACATACATACAATACAGTCGGCAATACATATTCATAGAAGGGATCCCTTAAAGGGATAAGTTCGCCTATCTACTTGCCCCTTCCTTTTGTGAATTTTACTACATGTACACATAGTAGCTTCTGGGTCAATCAACTTTTTCTTGTTGTTATTCTGTCCCGGTAAGCCAAGAGACAACTGTGACAGGGTTTCTAAGATAAAATACTATAAATTGGACTTATTTCATGCTAAGGAGATGCCCCAGCAGGGAATGGGTTAACCAATATAACAAAAACACGTGTTTCGTGGATTTAAACCCTATAAAATCGTAGTTTTAAAGAGTGACCCAGGAGACGTAACCATGGCAACGAGCAACATAAAATAGTTGATTGACCCTTCTATCGTATTACCCGACTGCGCAAAGGAGGGTATTGTGTTTATTTGTACTCATGTTTAAATTTGTACTAACCTGGCGTTTCTATTAGTACTACCCTGGCGTATTTACAAGCTTTTATATAGTTTCGCCTGTCCCGATGTTTGTCATCAAATCTTGCAAGTTAAATTTGACCCACTTCCTAGTGGCTGATTGAGCTGAAATTTTGGGTATAAAAGTATAGTTTGGATGACAATTCAATATCATGGTACCATCGAGCTGATCTGATAATGGAGACAGAAGGTGCCCATGGGAATTCAGTACTTAACCGACGTAACCCCGTTGAGTTTGGGCTCGTTAGAATCGTCTCAATGATGATGATACAGAAAAGTACAGTCGGCAATAAAATCGTGTACCAATTTTTTTTGACAGAAACTTGTTTTATTTACAGGCGGATATTCGCGAACGCGCACACATACCACATAAACTCGATCTCGCTCAACTCTGACCAAGAAACGTACCTGTCCGCGGACGACCTTCGCATCAACCTGTGGCACCTCGAGATCACTGATCAGAGCTTCAATATCGTGGACATCAAGCCCGCCAATATGGAGGAGCTCACAGAGGTAATTACACTATTGCATAATATACTGTGTGTCCGCTGGATGCGGGTGGCGCAGGACCGGTCGTTGTGGCACTCTTTGGGGGAGGCCTATGTCCAGCAGTGGACGTCTTTCGGCTGATATGATGATGATAATGTACTAGGCCCGCGCGGCTTCTATCACTATCCACTACATAGTATAAAACAAAGTCGCTTCCCGCTGTCTGTCGCTATGTATGCTTAGATCTTTAAAACTACGCAACGTATTTTTGAGTGATTTAAGAGGAAGGTTTATATGTATAATATAGTACCCGTGCGAAGCCGGGGCGGGTCGCTAGTAATATTATAATAGTATGTTCATCCTGAAGCTTAATCTTTATATTGGTGAGATCATTTTTTAAATCGGATTAGCAAAGTAGTTCCGGAGCCATTTCCTACATACAAACTTACACCCTCGTAGATTTTTCGTATTTATAATCTAATGAGATTTTGTGGATTATTATGTACTTGAGTTTTGGTTGTGATGACTGAGGTTGGTCAAACCTAACAACAAACGAACATTACTTACCAACCCAGAAATTTACGGTAAATCAGATTTGTGAAATGGGTTGATTTTTTTTTACATTTCATATTACCTAAGGTTACCTTTTTCGCCTGAGAATCATCACAAATCAGTTTATTTGATATGATTTCGTGCTTCAATTGTGTTCTCTTTTCCAGGTGATCACCGCGGCAGAATTTCATCCGACTGAATGCAATCTCTTTGTATATTCTAGTAGTAAGGGTGAGTAGTTTTCGATCAAATATTCATTCAGTCATCATAAATTCGCTTGGTGTCATTTAAAGGCTGCTGTCAAAAAGAGTCAAAAGACCCCTTGACACAGAGCTGCTAGCTAGTGACATAATGCACTCTGGAAACCCTTTCACAAGTTACTGACACTTAAGAGTCTGCAGTAAGCTCGGCCGAATTTCACCGTCCCATACAAACGTAGTTACGCTCTCATTTTAAAACTACGTGACGAAACTTTGAATATACAATGACATGAGGTATATCTATGTCTGTAATTAGTTAACAAAATACAACAAAAACAAGTTTTTTATGAAAAACTTAAATTCGTTGTATTTTTTTGCTATGTTATCTGAGGCTCTAGTATAAGTTTTACCGAAACAAAACGTTACGACCGCGTTTGCGTTTAGCTGTCAAATACCATACAAATTGAGGGTAAAACGCAAACGCGATCGTAAAGTTTTGTTTCGATAAAACTAATACTAGAGCCTCTGAAGCTACACGCTACTTGTATATGCGAAGTTTCGTTACAATCCAACACGTAGTTTTAAAATGCGAGCGTAACTACGTTTGTATGGAGAATCGAGCTTACTGCGGACTCTTAACCCCTCGTATGCGGATGTCAAAAATTGCTGATCAAAATATGACCTTGAGATTGAAAACTGTAGGTTCAAATGCTTGGCACGGATCCGTGTCTAAGCATACGACGGGTTAAGCGCCTGAGCAATGACTAGCCATTTGAATAATGCAGGTGAGAAGTCCGTATTGTAACAATTTTTCTAAGGATGTCTGTAGTAGAGGTAGACACTAAATAAAATAATCAATAATGTCATATTTTCTCGAAAAAGGAATAAAAGTGTAGTCAAATAGAGAATAATAATTTACGAGTCTACACCCCCCTACTGTTTATACTGGTTATCGGGATAGAATAACAACAAGACAGTTGATTGACCCATAAACTCGAAACTAGCCTCTTGATCTGTGTATTTTATTATACGATCGTTGTCAGGTACAATAAGGCTGTGCGACATGCGAGCCGCGGCGCTCTGCGACCGACACGCCAAGCTGTTCGAGGAGCCGGAGGACCCGCATGCGCGCTCCTTCTTCTCCGAGATCATCTCCTCCATCTCGGACGTGAAGCTGAGCAACTCGGGACGGTGAGTGCATGCATATAATCACGCCCGTTTCCCGCAGGGGTAGGCAGAGATCACGGATTACCACTTGGTGAGTGACATAGCACGTAGAACCGATGGCCGTTGGGGCGGAAAGGTTCTCGAGTGACGACCACGTACCGGAAGGCGCGGCGTGGGTAGGCCGCACAAGGTGGACTGATGACCTGGTAAAGGTTGCGGGAGTCCGCTGGATGAGGGTGGCCCAGGACCGGTCACTTTGGCACTCTTTGGGGGAGGCCTATGTCCAGCAGTGGACGTCTTTCGGCTGATATGATGATGATGAGTGACGTGAAACTGAGCAACTCGAGACGGTAAGTGCATCATATAATCATGCCCGTTTCCCGGAGGGGTTTATCACGGATTTCCACTTTGTGAGTGACGTGAAGCTGAGCAACTCGGGATGGTGAGTGCATAGATAGAATCGCGCCCTTTTCCCGGAGGGGTAGGCAGACATCACGGATTTCCACTTCGTGAGTGACGTGAAGCTGAGCAACTCGGGATGGTGAGTGCATAGATAGAATCGCGCCCTTTTCCCGGAGGGGTAGGCAGAGATCACGGATTTCCACTTTGTGAGTGACGTGAAGCTGAGCAACTCGGGATGGTGAGTGCATAGATAGAATCGCGCCCTTTTCCCGGAGGGGTAGGCAGACATCACGGATTTCCACTTCGTGAGTGACGTGAAGCTGAGCAACTCGGGATGGTGAGTGCATAGATAGAATCGCGCCCTTTTCCCGGAGGGGTAGGCAGAGATCACGGATTTCCACTTTGTGAGTGACGTGAAGCTGAGCAACTCGGGATGGTGAGTGCATAGATAGAATCGCGCCCTTTTCCCGGAGGGGTAGGCAGAGATCACGGATTTCCACTTCGTGAGTGACGCGAAGCTGAGCAACTCGGGACGGTGAGTGCATAAATAGAATCACACCCGTTTCCCGGAGGGGTAAGCAGGTATCACGGATTACCACTTAGAATAAGAATTTGTTACGGAACCCTTAATGAGCGTTATCCAGTTACTTTACATCTACATTTCTCCTATCTCATGTTCATTTTAAGTATTTTGAAATATGAACTTTAATATCTCTGTACTTGTTTCAGATATATGATGTCAAGAGATTATTTAGGTTTAAAAGTATGGGATCTAAGAATGGAAACAAAACCAGTAGAAACATATCCAGTAAGTACCAGTTAATTGTGAAACATACATTAGTGTCGTTGCCAATTTAAAAACATGTCTTATTGATCGTCTATAAGGACATTTCATTAATTTATTCGCAATCATGATCACACAGTTATTTATACAGCATAATACATGCACCCTTTAGGGGTATCACTACATAGTATAAAATAAAGTCGCTTCCCGCTGTCTGTCCCTATGTATGCTTAGATATTTAAATCTACGCAACGGATTTTGATGATTGATTTGATCTTTTTAATACATAGAGTGATTCAAGGGGCAGATTTATATGCATAATATAGTACCCGTGCGAAGCTGGGGCGGGTCGCTAGTTTGAAATAATTTATAAATTACACATCACATATTTGTCATGTCACAAAGAAAATAAATTAGTGAAAATTACGTTATAGTTACAATTAATAACTTACATTTACAAATAATAGAACATACAATAAAATTAAATTTACAGTAACCATAATTAAATTAATATCGAACAACATGTCAAAGTAATAATAGCAAACATGCAATACAATTATATTTTTTATAACCATAATTAAATTAATGTCGAACAACAAGTTATATCAAAGGTCTTGAAATACATATATCCTCAATATCAAAATGGTTGTTATTCAGTAAAACATTTTGAGAGACTTCTTGAAGACGTGGGCTATCGTATAACTTTCAACTCTTTTGTAACTTATTGTATAAGCTTACTGGCTGGTATCGCACGGAAAGTTTTAGCCACTTTCCATTTTGGAGAAATACTGTTACAAATGTTTTTTTTTTCGTGTTACTTAGCGATCTTGCCTTTCCTCCTCTGTTTCATGTAGATTGTCAAAAGACGTACATGAATATAAAAACGGGACTTTATATTTAGAAAAATATTCTCTACATGAAACCCATTGTGGAATGCGTGCCATTGTTCTAATGGCTCGTTTCTGCAAAACGAAAGCTCTGTTCTTATTATATTTAAAACTATTTCTCCAGTAACGAATACTGTATCTTCGAACGAATACTAGGACATTCTTAATTACACTCCTCACCAATAGAGCCTTATTTACTACCGACGAACAGTACTTGAACTTCTCATCCTTCCATACATACATACAAACGCCAACACAGTTAACTGACCATACTGTATTTATATTGAACCTTGTTACAATGCACATAAAGTGCACGGATGGTCAGTACCCATAGTACAAGCTTTACTTAGTTTGGAACTAGGTCGATTTGTGTAAAATTGTCCACTAATATTTATTTATTTTATTTATTTACTCTAACTTTTCTCAGGTGCACGAGTATTTGCGGTCGAAGCTGTGCTCGCTGTATGAGAACGACTGCATCTTCGACAAGTTCGAGTGCTGCTGGAGCGGGGACGACCAGAGACTCATGACCGGATCCTACAACGGGTTCTTCAGGTGAATACCTCTTTACAGTTGATTTTTAAAGCTACAAGTTTAAGCCATGCCTGGCGAATAAGGACCATTAGGCGACTGTTCAGTTGAATATTTAATAAGTAGCATTCAATTACCAACTTAAGCGGCAATTGCGCTTCGTCGTTCGCTGCATGCGGCGAACCCAAAAGTGTAAACGACACGTTAGTCGGCCGCATTCGGCGATCGACAGCTGCCAAGTCGCCGTAGTAGGCGGACAGACTAATGTGAAGACGACGTTTGTTGGCCTAAGTAGTTTAAAATGATTTCGGCGACCGCATTCGGTTAACGACGCAGTGTAATTGCCGCTTTAGAGATGCTCGGAAGCCATGTAATGTTACTTCCCCACCTAGCGATATGCTCGAAGAGTATGGTTATGCGGAAACGGAGGTAACGAACTGAGAGGGCCGTAGTAAAATAGTTGTGCACTTCCACTTAGAAAGAGTTTGCCTTCCATTCCCGGCGGACTTTTCGAAGTCTACCATAAAATTGTAATCTTTACAGACTCGAAGAGCAGTCTGCAACATTTGTTGGGAAGTGCTAAGGGCGGCAGTGTCGGTAGATACGAAGCTTACCTCATTATTAAATGTATCCATAGATTGGATTTTGATTACGTAACGGGGTTGAAGTTCGTCTACAATGGATTCCTTCACATGTGGGCGTCAGGGGTAACGAGGTGGCAGACTCACTCGCATCCGAGGCTCTACAGAACGGCATACCTCTCGCCACGGTATCGCACTATACTGATCATCTTCCAAAAGTGAAAACCGACTATTACATTAAATTTAAATCCTATTTCAATGAGTGCTCTCAAAACAAGGGCATCTGGTACAGAACCATTGTAGACGAACCACCACGCGTACCTTGGTTTGCCTCACGAAACATCAAAAGAAAAGAATTTGTTATTTGCTTCCGAACCCGAACTTACCACATCCCACTCAACAAATTTAACTACATCATGAAAAAAAAGAGATGATCCAAACTGTACACAATGTAACAGAGAAGAGGACCTCCTCCACATAGTTCTAGAGTGTAAACTCAACGAACAACCTAGGTTGGATCTCTTACAAGAAACTGGGTGCTCTGCGGGGGATCTCCTCTTCTTCTTCCATCAAATCTTAAGTTCAGGGTTCACTACCGAACATAGTGGTACATTTTTAAGTTTCATTATACACTCACTGAACCTAAGATTTGAATATTATAAAAATACTCCTTAAGTATCAACCCAATGTTTAAAGTAACACCTAAAGTAACATTGTAATTATTTTTAAGCCGACTTAATCATAAGATGTATGGCTTATAAAATAAATGAGAATAAAAAAAAAAGTGTTAGAAAGTGTGGGTAAAAATGCATGCGTATGAGGTTTATTGTTGCCGCGAATTCCATCCTAGTTGATCGACTTGCGTTTATCTGATTATCTGATTCTATCATAACCCATAAAGCTTGAACACGCCAAAACGTGGGCACACATAAGTAGTACGTAAGTAAGTTTTTTTTAATTTTAGTATAGAAACTATTTAGTACTATAACTATAAACTCCTTAGTATGATATTGATAAACAAAAAATATTATGATAGGCCACCATTTCATTAATATAATTTTGCTCAAGCATACGGAAAAACCCCATTTAAGCTATCAAGCACTATCGAAACTATTAAAATATCCACAATCCACCGTTTGTTCGGTTTAAAAAAAGTTCCGAGAACGTTTAACATTAGAACGGAAGTCGGGTAGTGGTGGGAAGCACAGAGTATTGACAAAAAAGTGGCCAAGTGCGTGTCGGATCACGCACAATGAGGGTTCCGTGCCTATTAAAAACGCCGTATCGTTACTGAAATCTTATGGCACTTACGTCCTTTTCTTTAAGGAAGGCAGTTTTTTAGAAATATCTCAAAAACCTTTGAACCGATCTTGTTCAAAACAATTTTCGCTGAGAGAATTTAATAAGCCCTATAAGCATGATTTTTTTCATATTTTTAAAATACACGGTTCAAAAATTAGAGGGGGGGGGGGGGACACACAATTTTAGTGACTTTCGAGGAGATTATCTCTGACTATTCACTTAATCAAAAAAATTGCTGAGAAACCTTATATTTATTTTGAAAGGCCTATCGATTGATGTGCCACACGTGGGATTGCAATGAAAAAAAAAATTTACTTTCAGTTTTATGTATGGAGTGCACCCCTAAAAAAATGTTTTTTAATAATTTAGTTACAAAACTATGTAGCGGTTAACAAAATACACCTATCCTGAAATTTTTATTGAAATACACCTTATAGTTTTCGAGTAAAATGCCTGTGACATACGGACGGACAGACAGACAGACATAACGAATCTATAAGGGTTCCGTTTTTTGCCATTTGGCTACGGAACCCTAAAAAGAAGCCCGTGTCTTGCAGCTTTTTACAGCGAATCCGAAGTTATCATCAAAAAAGGTCGCAAATAGGTACAAATGTCTCAGTGTTATGTACAGAACGTCAAGTTAAGGCACTTGTCCCACCGCCGGTGAGTAGCGAGTACTCTCATAGTAATTCTTACTCGCTTGAGCGAGTAGCACGTAGTAACACTCCCTTACTCGCCGGCGGTGGGACAAGTGCCTAAGAGCTGGATTCAAATCGTACAAGGATCAAGCTGCACCCGATCGCGACCCTAAGCAGAATATAAGTATCTATGTCGAAGCACGAAAACTTTACAGCGATTTGTTAACAAAATTAAAATGCGTTGTATTGGATGATGAAACGTTAAGGCGGTGCATTGAAAATTATTGCGTGCTTAGAAACGCCGTTCTGACTAGATTAAGAAACAATAAGGTCTGATTTTCAGATATATGATTCTTGACTACATGATTGTTCATCTGATTTTATGGATACATGATTGCTTAAAATTTCCTTGATAGAAAAAAAAATCCAAAGTTGGGTCTGTATTTTCCTTTCTTTACTCAGCCTACTCAAACGATATATTATTTTACGACACAATCAAGTAAATACTATAGTATTTTATCTTATCTAAAATCTCACTTTATGAAATTTTAATAAACCTTCACTAAGTTAGGTATTTATCGAAATTTGTCCAAAACAGCGATTCCCGAAGAGTGTTACATCTCTTTTTCTCGCGGGCGGAAGGCATCAGCGTGTCTCTACCTAGGGGGCGTGTACGACTCAAATCAAGGCATCCCCATAAAGTAGACTTCCAGCAGATACCGGGGCAAGAATTTTACACTTCTAAGAATCGTAAAGATGCCCCGGAAGATTGCAAGGTTAAAAAAAGATCGAAGTTTCCAAAAAAGTTCCTGTTACGGCAAGCAATTTGTAGTTGTGGTAAACGAAGTCGGTCATTCAGCACAACAGGCCCTGTAAATGGTTCTGCGAGTCGGAAACGATTACACAGGCAAGCAGGCTAGGTTAAGCAAAGATGGCAGCGGTCAGTCTTTGGATGGGTGACCGCCTGATGTTTGAGTGGTTAATATAAATGAGCGCTTCCGTGTTTTGGAAGGCACGCTAAGCAGTTGATCCCGGCTGCTGTCTATGACAGTAGTCGTTAAGTCGAGTTAGAGGCCTTCGGGCGGTCGAGTTGCCCACTCATTTGACAAAGGGGGGACAACTGTTACTCGCGGCCGCAGGAGCTACCTACCACAACCCTGCACGTGTCCCCTGGGTGGGTGGTAAAGAGTGACAAACTTTAAAGGCCAAAATTAATGTATGCCATACGATTAAATAAATAATGGTATCATTCATAAATATAATTTTGAATTTACAAGCTTACAATTAATAGCTGCGACGAATTTCTTTCCGTTTCAAAAACATTCTGTAGCTATCATCATAGCATTTATTTTTAGAATAGTGCATAGTTGTCCCAGAAAAGTGTCCTTAATGAGCTGGTTTCGTGCATATACAGGGTGTTCGAGCGCGCGTGCGCGGGCGGTCGTCGCGGAGAGCTGACCTTGGAAGCGTCGCGCGACGCGGCCGCGCGCCCGCGCCAGCCGCTGCGCCCGCGCCGCGTCGCCACCACCGCCAAGAGGAAGAAGGTAAGGCTACATGCACCCACGCCTATGTGTACAGGGTGTTAGAGCGGGCGGTCGTCGCGGAGAGCTGACCTTGGAAGCTTGGAACTTCCCACATCTTTCTCTTTAAAATTTTCCGTTTTAACCCTTTATAAGGCAGAGGGAAATATATTCGCACCATGAATGAACTTTATTCCTATGTGATATGGTTAAATTCTATGAAAACCCGGATGCCTTTTTGCCCGTTAAAGGTTTAAGATTTTCTCCACAGGAAATTTTGAGAAATTGTCGACAGATTTCCATTGGGAAAGCTTCACAACTTTGGAAACCTAGTCGTTCCGTTAGCATAGCCGTCCGGGTCACGGAAAAATGAGACGGGAGACTAGAAAAGATAATCATTCCATTTTCTTACGCTTACCCCAAGAAAAACGAAGAAGTACATGTGTGTGCTGCTGCTAGAGGGTGACTTAAACGACATTTTACACTTCATTCTGAGAATTAACATCACTCCGGAAATACATTTCGTAGGTCCTAACATACAGTAGACTATATCTACGTCGTTTTCACTTTTGATAGCTTTGGAGCCATCTAGAAAGTTTATTTTGTCGTCCGAACGGAAATTTATTGAAAATCAATTCACTATTCCTAACGTCAGCCGAACGTCCGCGAAATATGAGGCTCCTGTAGATGGAGTGAGGCGTATACCTCATTAAAAAACACTAGGATAATTTTAATGTAGAACATTTCATAAATCACCATTTTTATTCCACAGGACGAAATTAGCGTAGACTGTCTGGACTTCAACAAAAAGATCCTCCACACGGCGTGGCATCCCCACGAGAGTATCATCGCCGTAGCCGCCACCAACAACCTCTTCATATTCCAGGACAAGTTCTAGCGTCGCCGGCCCCAGGTACCCTTCGAGGCACAGGCTGAGGCCTTGTATACCGATATGCCGTTCTATACGTCCCAATATGCGAGTATGCCCTGGAGGCGAACGGGAATGGGAAGATTGACAGTGACTGACAGGACTGTCGGTTAAAGTTACGTTGGATTGCCTGGAAACACGACTTCACACTCAAACTCAATTTGAATTCATCACTGATAACGGAAGTAATTTTGTTGGTGCATGCATCAGTGGCATTCGCGTTTTGGATCGCCTAGGAACTAATTGTAGAAGATGTTCGATTTGTCGACGTTCGAAGTGTACTATAGAACAGATAGCAAAGCCTGTTGGATTTTAAATTTGTATACTTCGTAATATAAGTCCCTGTTTAGCTTGACAACTGTCACTAGACACTTACAATTTGCTGTAAATGTAGGGGACGACATGTAGCTATGGTCAAGTACCATCGTTACTTTTTGACCCAGAAATATACAAATTGACAGTGTCACATGACTGCTATCAAGTTGGTTAAATTGGGCTCTGACAGGTATGGCAAACGGGCGACCTGAAGGACCGTAGCACGACAAAAGTTAGCAACTTTTGTCGTGCTAGAAAACTAAGTATGGGCGATCTTCCGTCATAAACTATTCGAGTTTAGTTTATGTGAACTTACTCCGGTGTCGATGACAGGTCCTGTTGGAAAATTAAGTTAAATCTCTGCAGTGGTAGCTATCAATTTAGTATTCACGGTTACTCGCTTTACCAAGAAAGCGTCACTCTTTCTGACAGATGAGAGATAGTGCTTTCTCTACAAACATAAAAACAATTCGAAAATACATCAAAGTAGAGCGCAGTGGTGCGTAATAAGATATTGTATTTTGAGTTATAAAGGTTGTGGTACAAAGATTTACAACAGAACTCAAGCCGTTAAATTGCTATGTCTTGCCTAGGAACGTGATAAGCGGAATTAAATAGTACCAATGCAAGCTCAATATAATTTATAAACCTTGAAAATTCATTTTTGGAGTTAACTTAAAAGATAGATTGTACATGAATTACGTCTAATCATTTAATTAACTTTCTTATAAGTGTGCAGGTTATTGGCTTCGGTAAACGCACACATTTACCACCTAAAACTAGTCACTTTTTTATGCATTTTCTTCAATGAAGTTACGTTTCGGCAGCTACCACTGCAGTATTGTTAAAAAATAAACTGGCTTATTGTATGATCGACAAGAATATCAAGAACCTCTCTTCTCCATATTTTCACTCTTGCAATGAAGTTTTTGTCGTCTGACAAGCTAACACTACGAACAAATCGCGGCAAAGTATTCCATTCCTACAATAACAAGGTTAGCTTAGAATTAATTTGCTGTTTTGTCGCTCCCCAAGCAAACGGGTTCATCGAAAGATTGAATAGGACATCATACCAGTGGCTGTCAACTATACAATATGCCAGCAACTAGCTAGTTAGGATCTAAGTCCGTTAGTTAAACTGCTATAATTTATACGCTTGTAATAACTTAAGGTTCTAAGCGATTAATTAAGTATTTATTGTTTAATGAAACCATAAGGTTAATTACCTTAACCATGTTGAAATGAGATTAGTTAGGATTATCAATTAACAAACAGCTTGGAATGTATGAAAACTACGCAAATTCAGACTAAGGACTTATGTGTACTAGATTTCAACAAATATCGTTCACTCAAAGAGTGAGCGAAAGAACTAACGAACCAATATAGGTCTTGGACAAAGATACTTCTTCCAAAGTTGATAATATCGATGGTCGAAGCCTATAAAAATCTGCACTGTAACAATAATTGACACAAATTTGATCTCTAAAACAGTTTACATACATTTCAAACACCTAAAAGTAGATTTGATCCGGTATAGCAGTGCAGGAATATGCATTACAGTTTTACCTCTGGTTTTGTCCAATATTAAGTTGCCAATGTGTAACTTCACAGAAATATGGCTTCCATTACAAGTATCACATTAAATTGTATGTAGTATGGTTTCATGTGCTTAATATTTCTTTCGGAAAGTATGAATTTATGAGTATCACAGAGAAATTGATTATTTAAAGGTTACCTTAGGAGACTTGCAATAGCAGTCTTACTTACACTAGTTTTGTTTTCCAAATTTACAAATCCGCGAGGTCATCCTTAAAATGTAACATTACAATAGGTTTGCTGATAATGATATCGGTATATCTTAACACATGCTGTTAAAATGGGGTTAATTTGACTAGCAGCAAAATTTATTGTTAATTATACCTACACATACGTAACTTATGCTTGTACCTGAAATTAATTGAAATTAATCTCAACTAAAAACCATTCAGATGTCTACCTTCCCGTCTTAGTGAGAAGGTACAAATTTGTATCATCTGCTAGTTCTCAATCATTTCAAATAATTTCAACTTGCAACAGCGTGCGTGCGAGCGGGAGGTCGCGCTCCGATCTCTCACTCTCACGTATGGCGAAGTCGTGGCTGAACCCCTAGGCTCGTGCCTTAGTGTGCGTAAACTTTTTTGTTAAACGTTTTTTATTTATTATTGTACTTTTTAAAAATATTTGTGATCATTTTTACTTATGAAGTCGCTTAGGCATAGTATGGCGATGGCGTTTGGAGGTACGAGATGTGATAGCGTTAATCATATCTTAAGGAACCCTGAGTTGTTTATGCAACTTTCATTTTCGTTTGTAGTGAGAAAGCTATTAAATGTCTTTCTGTAAATGTGTCCAAGTATGCCCGTTTCTAGTGGAACTTATTGTTTTCGCAAACGGAATTTCCCTTAAAAATAATCCCTAGGGAAAGCTTCAACATTTTCTAGAATGTAAATATAGCGAACGAATGGAGGCCTGAATAATATAAATATAGTATATTTTGTCACAATGTATGTTAATGTACAGAGTTATATATATTTGTACTTAAATTGTGTAAAGCTTCTGTGAAATTATGTTTAAAAAAAATATTTGTGATGAATTTGATTTTTGTAATAACGTTTTCTGGGTGACTCCGAGTTAGCCTACCCATGATTCTGTGCAAACGGTTTGCTTAATAAAAATAAACCACACTGATTTTCAGGCACTTCCATATACTGGGATCGTTATAAAAATCTCCATAACATTTTTTATGTTGATCGATTGTATAGGATGTTAAGTTTTAGTTTTCTTTTTCTAATGTAAGGGGCCCAGTCAATTCCTAAGAAAGTTAGTTTTAGTCTCACAACGCTCGCTACATAGCTCGATAGAATGTAAGTTAAAAAAAAAAGATTTGTGATAATTATCAAAAAAAGCTAAACGCAGCTATGTTTAAACATTGCTTGACAATAGGAATTGACTAAGTCCCGATATCAATGTAATATACTGTGAGTCGTAGTGTACAAGCAAAGACATTGTATAGTTGTGCGATTGAGCGAGCGGGAAGCGTGAAAGGCTAGTTTAAGTCTAGTTAATAGTTAGGTGAAATCTGTGAGCAGACAGAAATCAGTTTTTTTTCTTGCATCGAGGGATCAACGGGCTTGTTAAATGTGATATAATTGCAGTGAGCGGTTAGTGGTAGTGACCTCGGATGCGGTCTGGACAACGAATTTGGGGCCTGTGGACGCCGTGCCTCGCCTGCCCGGCGAATGTTTGTGGCCAACGTTTGAGCGAACGTTTGCCTTTACCCTGAACGCCACAATAGTTGCCACTGCTCTGTGACTTTAATGCTGGCTGTACACTCTCGGCCGAGACCTCTCGCCGAGAGTCTCGGGGGAGAAGTTCTCGACGAGATCACACCATGTACACTCTCGTTGCGTCATTTGAACAGAGGAACAACCCTTTGACTCGGCCGCAAAAACCGACACGCGACCGAGGCGAGACCCGAGCGGGCGAGACAAGGTGAGAGCATCATGTACACTCTCGTTCTCGGTCTGTCTCGGGGTGTCTCGCCGAGAGTGTACAGCCGGCATGAAATATGATACGATTGGTTCAGAATTCGCAAAAACGATTAGTATTATTGGCTAATTGGAACCGTGAGCCGCCATGGGACTTTAAAATAACATTATAAAAGAAGTCTTGCAAATTGAACTCCTAATGTTAATATGGCGTTTGAGGGTTACATTGCCCGATAGTATATTAAAACGTGGACTAGAATGATTTGCTCTTTGTAATTGAGCTCAAATAAAATTAAAATTATAGATTTTTACGTTCTAACCAAATTGTATAATAAAACGCATCCCGGGACTGCTAGATACCCTTTTGTGCCGATCAAGGGGTATTTAGTATTCCATTTTTAACCTGTCCTGTTACTGGTCACAAACATTTGCCATACGCAGAGAGACATCCAAATTGAATTTACCAGTGGTAGCTGGTCGCGATTTGTACACTTTTGTGAATTTAATAAATAAGCTTGTCACTCTAATTATACACAAATATCCGTCTGTTTTGCTCAAGGGCTTTACAATGCAATGTTGAATTTAGTGCTTTAAACAGCAGTACTTCTATTGATGTACCCTCACAGCTCTAAAAATAAATACCTCAAGGCCCTATACAGGGTGATTCAGGAGACATGAGCAGGATCAACCCTACGGATTCAATAGATTATAAGCTACTCAGTCGTACCAGCATTGGTAAGATTAACGTTAATTTTTTTTTAGTTGTGTAGGGTGACCATGATTTATTGTGAATGAAACTTTCACACAAAATGTAAAAAAAAACTGTGAGCGTTTAATTTAATTACGATGGTAAAAGATCCATTAACATTAACTGTATGTGTAGGGTTGATCCTGCTCACGTCTCCTGAATCACCCTGTATAGTCATTTAACTTGATATACTGGAATGTCAATATTATCGTGGATCACAAAATTGTTTGGATTTTGCTTCAATATCCATCAATATTTACGTGATACACGCAATTACAAACTGTCGAAATTTGCAACAGTTTTGAATCGCGATAATATTGACATCTTAAGTGATATTGATAGTGTAGCCTTTAAGGGGCTTTTCATTTGTACTCACCCTAGATCCAAAAATAAACTATGTCAAAGAGTTCATGTCGACCGTAGGGTGGAGACAAATAGTTCATGTCGACCGTAGGGTGGAGACAAATAGTTCATGTCGACCGTAGGGTGGAGACAAATAGAACAGCCTGGATTGAGGAGATATCGTAACTTGGATAAGAAAGGGTTGCTATCAAGAGATGTACTGCTGGCTCGATCGATGGACTGTCAATAAATGTGCCATGACGCGAGGCGCGGGGCGTCCACTGGAAGTGTTGTTGTTGAATCCAAAATATTTCCTATAATATAAATTTTTATATCTGAGTATTGCGTTTTATTTAGTAGATTATTTTCATAGTACACTTTTCAAAGATTGGTGTGGATGAAAATGAACATTTCAGTACATTAACCATTAGATGCATATTGTATCAATCACTGCTGGGATGGCTTATGTACATTTAAATGCACGTTACGTTTGAGGTTCCGCGTCGCGTCTGACAGTCTCTAAATGGCATTAAAGTGATTACTGCTTGTGTCACTTCAGTTGTGACATTTTTGTTTGAATCTAAGGGTTAAAATTCATCAGGGTCATCATGCAGGGCAAAAACAAATCATCGGTGAAAATAGTGTTTCCCGTTCGTCCGATCGGCCCAATGGGATTTCCTTAACACCCTCTCCTAGAGGAAAAAGTCTCACTGGACCGATTGGTTTCACCCGGTGAAAATAGTGTAAAACATTGCCAACGAGATGAGAAGTATCATCCTCGCTACACGGGTACAGTTAGTAGCAGCCAAATATATCGCAACACACTTTATTACTATGGGAGTAAGCATGTGTTAGCTTCATTATATTTGTTAACTACATTAGCAAGTTCATGCATACAAAGTTTTGTTCGCTGTGAAGGACATGAGAATAAATAAATCCACAATAACATAGATGTACCTTTTAAATCCCATTGACGTTAAAGCTACTTTTCCGCTAGCTATATTATCATACGAATCGGCAGAGCCACGAAGACACTAGAGAGACTAAATAATAGTACATTGTACGAGGGGCGGACATGGAATATTGCGAACAAGAGTATCAGAAGCCCGACGCCTTTTGATGACTCGAGTTAGCAATATTCTTACGCCCGTGTTATACACAATGTTTTTCATCACATTTGCGAGGAAACAAATACATTTTAGATGAAATGAATACAAATCGTAATAAACACTGCATCATGTCAGTCGTCCATTTTGTTGAATTTGACGTGAGGCGCGTATGGCAAAGACCCTTCGGTATACAGCCACGATTTGAAAACACTTAAAAACATTTTACATAGACACTAAATAACTACATATTAAATCTGTAAATAATTCAGTTAAACATGTTTAAGTAGTTTTTTAAGTTTAAATTTATTTATAAATACGTTTTGAGACATCGTATTTGATATAAAACCTCTTTGCTTTGTAACTGCCGCATGATTGACAGATACAATTTAAGAAAAAACCATTACGCCCGTGGGCGTAACACAGGCTATTACAGCTCTGTATGTCTGCGCATTATGAAGCCCTTTTCGAGCAAGTGTGATGAAAAAAAATTATCAATAATGATGTATTTTCTTGAAAAAGGATTAAGAATGCAGTCAAATGGAGAAAAAAGCAACGCAAGAGTTTAAATAATCACAAAGTTATGTGTCCAAAATTTAAAAGAGGATATGTTCTGTCCCGTTTCCGCAAAATGAACCTTCATATGAAACGATTGTCTTAACACTACAGGGAGTGTTCTGTGGTATTTTACCACGTTCGCAACCAAGAACCCGCCTGGTAGGCACTCGTAATGTTTGCTCAGATGGCTCAGCCCGCTAGGCGGGCAGTGGTATGAACCTACACGCCTAGCGAGTTCTGTCGGTTTCTGGCGTATTGTTCCATTTTTAGTCTGGTTGCGTAAGTGTTACTATGATGACATTGATGATGCTCGAAGATCTGCGAGCGTTTCCTCTGTCCAACAAGCAACATCAACGGTTGTAGCTTCGTAGTAATTTTTGAATGAGATTTTCGTCATTAGGCATTTTTTTTGCCTTCTATTCAATTCAAATTATTTAGTGCATAAAAGGGTACCTACATGTCAAATGTACACAGAAAAATAGCATTAGAATAAAATAATATGCTTTACAACAATATCTTTCTTTTGAAGTAATAATAATACATTATTAGATGGCTATGTTTTTTTTTTAATTTATAACTTTAAGAGTCCGCAGTAAGCTCGGCCGAATTTCACCTTCCCATACAAACGGAGTTTCGTTTTTATTTTAAAACTACGTGTTGGATTGTGACGAAACTTTTCATATACAATGACATGAGGTATATCTATGTCTGTAATTAGTTTACATGGTTCCAGTTTATAAAACAAACAAAATACAGCAAAAACAAGTTTAGTATGAAAAACTTAAATTCGCTGTATTTTTTTAACTATGGTATCTGAAGCTACATAAACTAATTACAGACCTGGATATACCTCATGTCATTGTACATGCAAAGTTTCGTTACAATCCAACACGTAGTTTTAAAATGAGAGCGTAACTACGTTTGTATGGAGAATCGAGCTTACTGCGGACTCTTAATTAAATGTGTTCACAAGTAGCAGGTATGTAATAAAAAGTATACACAGCTGTTTGTTGACACCACCTACATGCAATTGTTTTTTTTACTGCTACAGTCGGCTAAAATATTTAAAAAAATGCAGAATTTCACAGAAATCATACTACGAGTAAGTATATGACCAATTGCTAGAACTAAAAAAAATCAAATTTGATTGGGAGATGACTCGGTAGCGACTTACCTGCAACTTACATTTTCGAAATGAAATATTTTTGACACGTGTTAATGTTACGTTGGATTCATTTTTTAGGGTTCCGTAGTCAACAAAGAACCCTTATTGTTTCGCCATGTCCGTCTGTTCGTCCGTCTTGCATGGGTATATAAATCAATCACGCCGACAAAACAGTACAATAAAATCTTGTAAAATATTTTTTTTTAGGATACCTCCCCTACACCTAAAGCGGGGCTGTATTTTTTTTTCTCGTTAAACCCATGGTGTGGGATATCGTTGGATAGCTCGTTCAAAAATATTATGGGTTTCCTACAACCATTTTTCACATCAGTGATTAGTTTACGAGATATTGGGCTTTTAAGCCCTAATTTTTGTTCGAGTCATGTGTCCCCCCCCCCTGCCGGCTAAATGGCTACTACTGGGGATATGAAAATAATCGTGGTAGTAGTACATATAATGAATTTAAAAGGAAAACTATCACGGACAAGGCATAAGTAGTTACCGAGTAATAGTCGACCAACTTAATGTGTACGGCTGACGCATCCGCACCGCACGTCGATGTAACTAAGACAGACAGGCAACTACAGAACCCTACACTGCGCGTGGCCCGACACGCACTTGGCCGGATTTTTTTATAATAAAATCGCAACCTTTTAGAGCAGTGGCAGAAAATTGGCGTTTTTTTTTTAAACAAAGCTTGCCGATTTTTGGTGTCATTCACGGAACCGCGTGTAGGTACTGACCGTCACTCATCGTTTTTAGGGTTCCGTAGTCAACAATTTTCGCCATGTCCGTCTGGCCGTCCGTCCGTCTTCGGCTTAGCTCAGTAATCACTCTACTACTAGATAACTGTAATTCGGCATGGGTATATAAATCAATCAGGCCGACCAAAAGAATAATATCTTGAAAAAAAATGTAAAGCCCTAATAGCAGTACATATAATGAATTGAAAAGGAAAACATCACGGCTAAGTAGGCATAACTAGTTACCGAGTAATAGTCGACCAACTTAAAATGTACAGTCGAGGAAATTGAATGTTTAGCACTTTTGGACCTTAATGTCATTCTAATAGAGTTGACATGTGCCAAACATTCAATTTCCTCGACCGTACTTAGAAAGTACAACTTTCGTACAAATTCGGCTGACGCAACCAGACCATTTAGTTGGAGCGCGCGTGTCGACGTAACTAAGACAGACAAACAACTACGGAACCCTACACTGCCCGTGGCCTGACACACACTTGGCTGATTTTTACTGGGACTTAGGAAAAATCGGGCAGACGGGGCCCATAACCTGTTAAGTTTAATGTAGGTAAAATAATAGTTTCACGTTTAAGAACATTATTTGAGAGCCGAGAGAAGACAGTCGTTTAATAACGTAATTAGTGCTGTACCAACAAACTAGTGTTGAGACAAATCGAATCTTAAAACTTAAATATTACGACGTGCCGTAGTAGCTTAGTGCAAACGCACAGAGAGCGGTGGCGGGGCGGCGCGGTGCGGCGCGGAGGCGGTACCGGTTGTAATGTTCAAGCTAATATGAAAGGATCCGCACAGAAAACCGCGCCGCGCCGCGCCGCTCTGTGCGGATCCTTTCATATTAGCTCGAACATTACAACCGGTACCGCCTCCGCGCCGCTCCGCCACCGCTGTCAGTGCGTTTCGGCCTTAAGGGTGGTATTTCCACTTGTCCAAGATCTTTGTCCATTGCGCATTGCGTCGCACTCATTCTTTAAGCAAAATGTGAGACGCAAATACACATTGGACAAGTGGATATAGCCACGGTTAATTTTTCTTTGTATTTTTAGAGTTCACACCGGGGTGTAAATAAAAGATTGTCCTTTGCGGTTTAGATTAAATAAGAATATGTTACGAAAACTGTTTATGTGCTCACACGTGACACCCAGGTGTGACTGGAGCTAATCGGGCTAGTGGGCGCATCGGCCCACATGCGTCATGTACCGCGATATGCGAGTAGGCAAACTGTCGCTATAACCCGGTTACAATATCTGTGGACCTGGCGTTGGTGACGTCACGTCGGCGCTCTGGTACGTAAAAGAGAAGGGGGAGGGGCTTCACATTCCAGCGAGGTCCACAGATATTGTAACCGAGGTGTATATTATTTGTTCTCCGTATCTAAAAATATTATTTTGTGCAGATTCTAGATACTACTATAATGCAGACTCGAGAATATAATGAATCGAACTGTATGATGTGAGGAAAATGACAAATAAACAGGTTAACGGCTTGCCATTGCCAGCACGAAGTGGTTTAATACATTTCTAGCATCTGAGAGGGCAACATGGGCTGGTCACTCTTGGTGGTTGGGGCTCTTATCGGACTGTGCAGAGCTGGTAAGTGACATTTCGTTTACCTACTTGGTTACGATTTTCGAGCTGAAGTGGACGTAGTGCTGGCGCGAACGCAGCTGGAAAACCCTCAGCAAGTATAGCCAGTCTTCTGGTGAATATACTGCAGCATGTCATCAGCCTTCTTTCTTGAACCTTTCCGGCCCAACTTCCAGCAAGAATGAGTTAGTGTTTTGTGTAAGTGTATACTGTGTGTGTGTATGACCTTACTGCAAGCTGGCTCGCCCTTCGTCCAACTCGTCATCCAAAGGCACCTTGTCCATACAAATTCCCGTACACACGCAGCTATGTATCACTATAGCTAAGCCTTGAAGCCCCGCGGGCTTAACCTTGCGAGGTCCAAACCAAATCACTAAATCTCGGTGCCTCTGTAGGCACAACGAACGGGATCAAAAACCGTAATCTAGCGTCTGTCCCGCCAGGCGCATGGCTGACCTCTCCACGCCACGCGGCATCGGCGAGCGCGGCTCGGTGCATCTCTCTCGCTCTCGCGCCGTAGGTCTGTCCCGCTTGCGCATCCGACTGCGCACGGGCACACACGACCGCCGCCCGTAGCGTCTGTCTCACCCTGCCGAATGCTTTCTCTTTCGCGCGACCGCACGGTAAATCTCTTACTTATAAAATACGCAATGTCGATTCTAAACAGCTGCTATATGTACAGACAAAAATACACTAGGTACGTAGCTCCTGGTGAAAACCGGTGTCTCAAGTAACCCCGTCGTGTCCCATGTTACCACATTTGAAGTTACCAACACACACAGTACACATTCTAGTCTTTCACCGTAAGAGGTGTTCAGATAATTTTGAGTCTAATTCTGATCAGATGTAATTGATTTTCGAAATGTAATATGCAGTAGATAGGAACGAATCAAATCGGGGATTTACCCGCGGTATTGCACCTCAAATTGATACCTATATAAGTACCTATTATACGGGTAGGTTGGTAGGTAGGTAAGTATGTAGTAAGGCTCGCCTCAAGAAAATATGTAAGTAAACTTTACACTGTAAAGAAAAAAACATAATGCACTATAGGTAGGTACTGTTATAATAATATTGACATAGCTGTTGTCTCATTATCTGATTAACTATTATGCCTTTTATATACCGCAATAATATGTTATGTATGCTGTTAAGAACGCTAATAAGTAGGTACCTCTAGTTAACAATCATGCAATATATTCTGGGCCGGATTTGGGGGAGCAGGCGAGGCTGCTGCCCCGAGCCTTCATCAAGCGGGCCTCCCGGGTCCTTTGTTACACCACGGTCCCTAGCCTAGACCTCCAAATCTAGCCCTAAATATTATAGCAGCGGGGTTTCACCAACTTACGATTACAGACCAGTCAACGTAAAATAAGGCACCGGCTGTTATTCCATAGAAACTTGTTAAACTTTCCATACATTCGGATTTTAACGAAAAACCGCTTAACTAATCGTAAGTCTACATACTGTTTGACTCTACAGCCAAAACAAGTAGACCTACGGTTGAAACTCCCTATTAAATTGTGACACAGATGCGGAGCTTAACTGCGACAACGCAACCCTCCATCTAGTCCTCGGCTGTCTCTGGGGCTGTCCCCCCGAGCGCACGTGTCAGAACTTCCGCGGTCCCGAGCCCCCGTGTGTCCCTCCCTCCGCGCCCTGCAAGCCGCAATGCGTATGTGCGGATGGTTACGTGAGGAACCAGTATGGAGGGACGTGTGTTACGTTTGAACAGTGTGGTAAGTTTTAGCAGAATCATCCTGATAGTGACACACAGTTCGTCCACCGTGTCCTCTGTCACAAGTAGTCTCAACGGCTGGCCCCTTGAGTGCAGATGCCAGAACTCACGTGGGCCCTGACCAATGCGTATGTGCAGATGGTCACGCGCGTAACTTACGCGAGGAACCTGTATGGAGCTATGGAGGGACTATTGTGCATTGTGTTATCTTTGAACAGTGTGGTACGTTGTAGCAATCGTTCGTCGTTGTGTCGCTAGTAGATACTAGTAGCTACGAGATATAATGTTCATTTAAAGAACAGGCGACGCGACATACCTACGTGCTGTCAGGCGCATGCCATCCCATGCCATCATGTCGCGAAACGTGTTCAAGGCTAAACGATGCCATCCGTCGCTGCTCTTCTCAGCATGATGCAAATTTGAGGTACCTAATAAGTCCATAAATGTTTCAGACAAATGTCCCGGCAACCAGTACTTCGCCTGCGACGGGCCTTACTCCGAGACCTGCCCGGGCTCCTGCCACTGCACCTCAGGGTACGCGCGAGACGCCAACAATGTCTGCGTGTCTACCACCTCTCCCCCTGTCGACACCCACCCGTCCCCGCCGCCGCCGCCTTCGCCACCGATTCGGGAACCGGTTGACTATCCGCCACGTTAGTGATTTACAATATTGATAAAACTCATAACAGCGGAGACATTAAAAAAATGCTACAGCCAAGGAAACCATTGGTAGTCCGCACTGCGAACTTCTGAGTTTTTTCGCACTTGTGAAAATAAATCCTCACTAAGTATACTTTCCGTAGTAGGTATGAACTCCCACAATGTTCAGGGTGCGGTGCGGACTAAAGGCGGGATTCCACCGGTGTGCGGCACTGTGCGGCACAAGCATATTCAGTACAAAAATGCTTGTGCCGTACAGTGCGACATACTGGTGGAATCCCGCCTTAACGGGAACAAAACCAGTACCTAGTTCGCAATGTGGACCACTGGGAATAGGGATGGTGACAACAAATACAATAATTAATATTGTTAAACTTTCTCGAAGAAGGATTAAAAATATAGTCACATGGAGAAAAAAGTAACAAAAGACAATAAATAGGTAATCATTAAGTTATTGTGTTCCAAGTTTTAAGACACCTTTACATGAAACGATTATCATTTATTGTGACGTTCGAGACCCGTTACGTCACGGGTCTCAAGCGTTTTCTCTCTCTATGAAGCAATGTTAAAACAGGTGTATCTTCGTAATTATTTAAGATATTTGAATAGGGTTTCCGTCATTTGGGCATATTTTTGCCTTCTTTATTTTGGAGTACTAAAATTAAGAGTCGCCCACCAAGGACGAAATTCAATCGATCGCCAAATGTTTGTCACCGAGGACGAAATTCGGTTGCACACCACGTCCTCGTGAACCGCCAAAGTTATCTTAGCGCTGACTGTAGATATTTGACGCTATACTTTTATCAAACGCTCGCTGTGCGCGGATACATCAAATGTGGGAACGGGGGCAGCTCAGGTGCACTAACCTGCCATATATGATTATTGCGACAGAGAACGCGTCAGAGGTGTCCCGTAATACCGTTCTCACATTTCATTGCCCCTCCGCGCAGCGAGCGTTCGATAATCATCATCATCGTCGTCAGATCAGCCGAAAGACGTGGACATAGTCCTCTCCCAAAGAGTGCCACAATTACCGGTTCTGCGCCTCCCGCATCCGGCGGACTCCCGCGACCTGTACGAGGTCTTGTGGTACAGGTCGCCTTCCGGCACGTGAAGTCACTCGAGACCTTTAATCTTGGTAACTCCCGCAGAACCAGAGGTGACCTGCGACAACGCGACGCTCCACGAGATCCCAGCTTGCACCTGGGGTTGTCCCCCCGAGCTGACTTGTCAGAACCGCAACTGGCCCCCCTTCCCCTGCGCCCAACCCGCCTTCCCCTGCACGCCGAGGTGCATATGCGACGATGGCTATGCGAGGAACCGGCCCGATGGGACTTGCGTCACTTTAGAACAATGTGGTGAGTTAAACCTTCATTAGACGATCTCTTTTTTGTTTACCCTGTTTGGTCTGCTCAGTGTCCACTGTCCAGCGACAGATATGAATGGGAAAATCACCTTAAGTCCGCATCACACTGGCGTGGCCTGGCCGCGGCGGACAATAGAAAACTTGTCATTAGCTGTCAAATTTACTATTGACCGCCACCGCAGGCCGCTCCAGTCTGTGAGAGGCCTTTTACGTCCTTAGGGGCTAACACAGAGGGCCCGTTAGACGATAATCCAGAGAATGGTGTTCCTATTCCCAATCAAAGTTATGACACCGACGTAGGTACAGTAGAATTATTTGGGGTTTATTACCACTGACAGATAGTTTGCCTTCATTTAATTTTCAACTTTAACCTCATACAAATTAAGTAGTTATTTCTAAATCGGTAGACGTGGATAACAGTATTCTGAAAATCGCTTTATTTGTATGTCATTAAAGTTGAAAATTAAATGAAGGCAAACTATCTGTCAGTGGTTAACTAACAGTAATCGTACTGTACCTGTCTATAGTCTGTTCCAACATACATATACGCCACTGGAGAGTATCAACTTGCGCGAGCATTAT
Organism: Epinotia ramella; assembly: GCA_947578815.1. Lineage (NCBI taxonomy): Eukaryota > Metazoa > Arthropoda > Insecta > Lepidoptera > Tortricidae > Epinotia > Epinotia ramella. Next base: position 5,947,690 of record OX388221.1, read on the forward strand.
TTTCCCAAAAAAACGGTCTTTAGTTCAGCAGCAGAGCGAGAGTGGAACGGAACGAGATACGGTGACGTGATCGGATAACATCGCGCGGGCGCGCACCGTTTGAATCAAACGGTGCTTAACTAACGGCCACTCCCACGCTGACCTAAAAGAGCGAAGGAACTAAAAGACCGAACTAGTTCCGCAAACCGATTGAACGAGATTGGAGCGCTCCCGTAAAAGAACGAGCAAGCACAAGCCTACACACCAGCACCACGAGTAAACTATCATAGTATAGTAATGCTTCTCGTTCATTTCAGACAAATGCCCTGGCGAAAACGAGTATTTCCAATGTGACTGCGAATACGACGAGGACTGTGTCGGACACTGCTACTGCTTCTCAAACTACGTGCGAGACATCGACAACAAGTGCGTGAACGTCGATCCAGCGGCGCCGCCGATTATACTGGAGCCCCCGGTCAAAGAACCGCAAGGTGAGACTTGATTCTAATCATCATCATCGTCATCGAGGGTTCCGGACAAACTTGTGGGTAGGTCTATAAATAGCACATCCTCCAAAGGAATCGATACTCAAAGGTTTTTCCCACTTATCGTTGAGGGATAAACTTAACTTCGCCGTTGGAAAACTGTTCCTCATGTATAAATGGGTCGCGGTCAGTTTACCAAAAGCAAAGATGTTTATAATCGCAGTTCTCTTTCTGATCACGGTGTTTTCACGTAGCACTTAGAACATTGTGTCTTTCCGTGTTTCTTTGAATCTCGTATAATTTTTTCTCAAGGAATAATTTAAGGGCCCCCCGACACTAATCTTTCTCGACTCGCGTCGCGGCACGGTGTCAGTTGTGCTTGCCCCCCTGCGTCTCCACCACCCCCACCCCGCCCTCTGTCATCTACCACCCTCCCCCACCCCCGCCACCTAGTCAACCTGACCACATAGGTGGTGGATCAACTATTATGTGTCACTAGTTGCCATGCCTACGTTTCCTGAGTCACTTTGTAAAACTGCGATTAATGGGTTTTAAATCACCAAATGCCTTTCTTTTTTCTTGCCAAGTTCGACTCCTTTTTAGGGTTCCGTAGCCAAATGGCAAAAAACGGAACCCTTATATATTCGTCATGTCTGTCCGTCCGTATGTCACAGGCATTTTACTCGAAAACTATAAGGTGTATTTGAATAAAATTTTCAGAATAGGTGTATTTTGTTAACCGCTACATAGTTTTGTAACTAAATTACTAAAAAAAATTTTTTTTAGCGGTGCACTCTATACATAAAACTGAAAGTCAATTTTTTTTTTCATTGCAAGCCCACGTGTGGCACATCAATCGATAGGCCTTTCAAAATAAATATAAAGTTTCTCAGCAATTTTTTTGATTAAGTGAATAGAGTCGGAGATAATCTCCTCGAAAGTCACTAAAATTGTGTCCCCCCCCCCTCTAATTTTTGAACCGTGTATTTTAAAAATATGAAAAAAATCATGCTCATAGGGCTTATTAAATTCTCTCAGCGAAAATTGTTTTGAACAAGATCGGTTCAAAGGTTTTTGAGATATTTCTAAAAAACTGCCTTCCTTAAAGAAAAGGACGTAAGTGCCATAAGATTTCAGTAACGATACGACCTTTTTAATAGGCACGGAACCCTCGTTGTGCGTGGTCCGACACGCACTTGGCCGCTTTTGTATGTATGGACCATCTTCTAGGCACATTAGAAGTCAGTATTCTAAAAAAAATATCTAAGTTCTGTAATTTTGTTTCCTGTCTAACGCGACAGAATAACCACAAGAAATAGTTGATTGACCCAGGTACTTGTATTCTTTGATATGTGCCTAGGTACAGATTTTTGGAATTTCTAACTTAACACTGAGAGTGGCAAGAACCCAGTGGGTGGTGGGCGCTCTGCTCGTGCCGATTTTTCCTACTAACGGTTATTCGCACGTTATCGGCGCTACGAAATTGGTGGCAGTGAACACTACAATTCAAACTACCTTTACACAGTAGGTACTTACAGAAATACCAACGTTCACTTTCTACTTTAAAACGGGGTTTTCGCTTGAAGCTTTGCATCCAAATTCTTTTTAACCGACTTCAAAAAAAAGGAGGAGGTTCTCAATTCGGTTGTATTTTTTTATTTTTTATTATTATTTTTATCATTTTTCTTCCATTGTTAATTGTTACCTCAGAACTCCGTCATTGATGAGCCGATTCGTATATTTTTTTTGTTGTAAGTATATGCTTCCAGGTGAGTCCCATTTTTTTCTAAAATTCGGTTGGATAATGGGATCCATGAGGACTTGAGGGAACTCCTCAATTATATTAGGCACGCGTGTAGTGATTTTGTTATTTTCTAACTCATGTATTTACAACCGGAAATCATAAATTTGGTGGACTGGAATTGATGATGAAGACCACAGATGACTTATGGAATTCCTCAATTATGTACTTAAAAGTACAAAAAAGTACGTCACAGATTCTGATAAGATTCCGTTGAAATAGCAACTAATGAAGTGCCATAGGTGATCCTTGTGGAATCGACGGAATTCCTCAAATATTATCGGGTCACATACAGCGATTGGGTTTTTTTCTCTAATAATCAACGCATTTGCTCTCTCTTGCATCAGTTCATGTGGTAAATTGGAAAAGAAATGTGGAAATGTTCTCGTTGCTTGGCGGAGTACTAAATTGAAGTCGGTTTTTAAAGTAAATTATTGTTTCAATTTACTCTCATGTTATTTTTGGGCAAGGAAAATATAGCGCTAAATGAAAGTACTATGCCTATACACCTAACACGCTTGTTGAGCGACACACCCGACCCTATATAGCTCGTTTTAGTGATTATACTTATGAACGCGTCGTATCAACAGGCACCGAACCTATCTGCGATAGTACCAAGCACGAGGTCCCCGGCTGCATATACCCGTGTCCCAGTGAGCGCACATGCCAGAGCATTCACGACCCCGAGCCGCCCTGCCAGCCGGCTGACCCCTACATCTGCACCCCGCAGTGCGTCTGCACCAGAGGGTACGCGAGGAACCTCCCAGGAGGGCCTTGTGTTACTGTACAACAATGCGGTAAGATTTATAGATGACTAGCTTCTGCCCGCGACTCCGTCCGCGTGGAACTCGTTTATATCGTAGCTCCATACAAACTTTCACCCCCCAGTTCATCCCCTTGGAGGATGATTTCCATGATAAAAACTATCCTATGTCCTTCCCCAGGACTCAAACTATCTCTATACCAAATTTCATCCAAATCGGTTCAGCGGTTGAGCGTGAAGAGGTAACAGACAGACAGACACACTTTCGCATTTATAATATTAGTATAGATTCATTTTGATACAGAGATAAAATACAAGAAATTAAACCGTAGTACCTAATCGAATGTAGCCTAAAATACAATTCAAGACACAGAAAAGTATCTAAAGGTACAGAAGGTCCACTGCCTAGGACCTAGGTGATGACGTTAGCTGTCATTTTTTTGCAATAGACAAGCACAGAGTGAGATAGGGTTGTTAACGTGGAACGTAACTGAACATCGAAAATGATAACTGTTTGAGTTCCTATGTTTGGTATCGAAATGATCATCAAATTTTGTAAATAATAATATGATATGATAATAAAATTATACAATACCCGGGAATAGACAGGATTAAGTAAAAAAATACATGAACACAGGTTAAGTTTTTACATAACAGTTCATAATTTGTAATGGGATTACTTATTTCGTCATGTTAGCTTTTCTGGAAATAGTCAAGTAAAACATACACACATACACACACAAACACTTTACAAACACACATACATTTTATTCTTCATTTAAACTGATATTTATAATATTTAATATACTATCCAATTTAATCAAATTACTAATATGCGGTCTCCTGCGATACAGGCAAAGCCTAGTGCAGGGACTGGTACTTGTACGTGTAAACTAATTTTGCTGAATAAATGTCTTATGTCTTATGTCTTATTTATGTACCTACCTCATACATTGTACATATGGATTTACTCTAAAAAGAAAAGTATTTTTTTATTCCAGATAAATGCCGCGTTAAATCTGAATACTTCGCCTGCGACGGCCCGTACCATGAGGATTGTACCGGCAGCTGTCACTGTCTCGCGGGCTACGAGCGAGACGCCAACAATATCTGCGTCTCAACCACCCCTACCCCACCCCCTGTCATCTACCACCCTCCCCCACCACCACCACCTAGTTCACCGCAACCTTGTTATCCTGGCTACCCCGTCTTTCCGCCTGTTCAAACAGTGCAACCTGTTCAACCAGTGCAACCTGTTCAACCAGTGCAACCTGTTCAACCTGTTCAACCAGCGCAGCCTGTTGAACCGTGCCAAGTTGAGGATCCCTTTGAATTCGTAATGTTTTACAACTTGTAAAATTATAAGTAGATCAAGAAAATGTTCATAGATCTTCTATCAAAACTTCCCTTTTCAACCCCAATTTGACCCTCTCACGGGTTGAATTTCAAAAAATCCTTTATCACCAGCAGCAGTTTCGGCTGTGCGTTCTGAACGGTACTGTTTTATATGTATTAATAAATTGTCGTCCTGTAGTCTATATAATAAATTGTTTTATCTACGCACATATCATTAGTACTCTAAAATGCGTTCAGAAACCGTAGGAAATGATCAGCATTATTACAACCAATTTTACTATGAGAACTTTCTTGTCTGTGGTAGTAGGTAAAATCTGTACTGTAATGTCATTACAGTACAGATTTTTGTAAGGTTATGAGTTTAAATTTGGAACAGCTGTCAAAACTCAAGTGGGTCTCTATTCTAGTATCCATAGATATTAAAACAGTTATCGATGCGAAACGTCAATTCAGTATGTTTTTTAATATAAACCGCACGACATTTGATTAGGAGTGACATGAGAATAGGGACTTCATTCGTTTGTCTATGATTAAAAAAACATTCGTCTTGACGTAGGATTGAATTGCCGCCATTACTGTTGTCATTTTGTTGGTTTTTGCTGTGACGAAAGTAGAATTGTGAAAAGTTATTTGTAATTCACATTTTAGTTGAAAATATGAGTAGTAGTGACTCCGAGAACGATATGAACACTCCGCCGGATATCGTAAATGCAGCAATGATTGCAACAAAGACATTTTACAGGTAGCACTATAGTAGCAATGCAGGTCATTTTCCTACGGCTTCTGAACCAATCTTAGAGTACTTATGATATGTGTGTAGATAAAGTAGTGTATGCAACTGTACATAATTTAGCCTTAAAACACTCGTGTGATCCTATTATGAAACTCGCTGGTGCTCGTTTCATAAAACCACACTCGTATTTTAAGGACTCTGATTATGTATCAGTTGCATAATAGTAGTTTATGCAACTGACACATAATCGGAGGCCTTAAAACACGAGTGTGGTTTTATGAAACGAGCGGCAGCGAGTTTCATAATAGGATCACAAGAGTGTTTTAAGGCTAAATTATGTACAGTTGCATACACTACTTTATCTACACACATATCATAAGTACTCTAAGATGGGTTCAGAAGCCGTAGGAAAATGACCCGCATTGCTACTATAGTTCTACCTGTAAAATATCTTTGTTGCAATCGTGGCTGCATTTACGATATCCGGCGGAGTGTTCATATCGTTCTCGAAGTCACTACTACTCATATTTTCAACTAAAATGTGAATTACAAACAACTTTTCACAATTCTACTTTCGTAATAGCAAAAACCAACAAAGAAAATGACAACAAGTTACCGTTACCGTACCGTAAGACAACCGTTTTACCAAGGAATAATGCAATCGAAGCGACTTTGTTACAATCGAAAGTGTGCGTCATTAGCAACTATACAAACCATATGCTTAAATTGATGAAAAGGAAACTCCCCGATGCACACACATGTTTCTACCTAAAACCAGGAGCGGGAACACGAGAGCTGTTTGATGGACTCCATAACAAGCTTCAGGACTTCACTATGAACGATTTCTGCATAATTTACATTGGTGATATAGACCTGAGGTCTAGTAGAAATTATAATAACCTGGTTAAATTCATTCAAGAACAGTCAAGCCTAATTCAGCACACAAATATTGTAATTTGTTTGCCTACGTTCCGAATTGGCCAATCTTCAAATCGATTTACAAGTCGCATTGAATCATTTAATAACCTACTCTGGAAATCTAATCAGGAACATAATTTTTGCTACATCTTTGACACTAACTTAAATTTGCAATATGACGGATATATGTTTTCTCGGCTCGGCAACGTAAACCGACAAGGTTTTATCACCATTTACAATTACTTGATAGACTTTTTATCATCATTCTCTCTTAATATTGATGAGCAAAAAACACTAGGGAATAATGCCAGTGCTACAGATGGCTGTGATATTTTTTTAGACCTAGTACACAGTCAATCTGTGGAATTAAAAAGTTAAAACAAAAAACCGACCATTATAATGATTTAAAACTCATGCATCAAAATATAGCTGGTGCACTGAGTAAAATCGACCAATTACAGATAGTGTTAAATGAGCAATGCGAGAAAAACAACGAAATCGACATCCTATGTCTAAGCGAAACTTTTATTCAAAGAGGCATGGAAAAGTCGTTAAAGTTACAGAACTATAAGGTTGTCGCTAGCTTTTCAAGGCAATCTGAGAAACGTGGAGGAACTTGTATATTAGTAAAACATAACGTAAAGCATGTTGATATAAATTCGATGGACAAAATTTCGTGTAAATATAGTTTCGAGTGTTGCGGGACTTACTTACCTGCCGCTAATTTGATTGTTATATGCATATATAGAGTTCCCAAAAGCGATCTAGAATTATTTTTTCTCAAGTTGGATAGTTTAATGAATCTCTTAGTAAAGAAATTCAAAAAAAGCAAAATAGTGCTTTGCGGTGACTGGAATGTAGATTTTATGAAGGAAAATAAATGCTGTGTGAAACTACAAGACATTCTCAAAAATTATAATATTCGAACACACATAAGCTCTCCAACTAGACAACGCTCATGCTTAGACCAGATAGCAAGTAATATAAAAGCAGTCAGTGCGCAGGTACCTAAACTGGGGCTATCTGATCATGAAACTGCTCAAATAATAACTTTCAAAACTAAAATTGAACCAACCATTAACCATTGGTATGAATTTAAAAGAGATTTTAGTAATGAAAATGTCAATAAATTTAAAGAATGCTTATCTGCGCTTACTTTTAGTGATATTTACCAACAAGACTCTCTAAATACAGCATACAGTATATTTCATCACACTTTAATATTGTTCTATAACCTATGTTTTCCTAAGATACGAATAAATATGGGTTCTGGACCTAGGAAGATAAAATGGTTGAGCAAAGGTTTAAAAAAGTCCTCAGTAAAGAAAAGACAGCTTTATTTAAAATATATTAATACTAAAACTAACAAAATCAACAATAAACTATACTATAGGTCATACTCACAGCTACTAAGGAAATGCATTTTAAAAGCCCAACGAATAAGCAACAGTAAATACATAAAAAACAGTAAAAATACCTGTAAGGCTACCTGGAATACAATTAATGAAAATGTCTGTGATAAGACTGTGCATGGCAGTGTTAATTCAATAGTTCAGGACAATAAAATCCTCTCCAGACCTGATGAAATATGCCAGGCCTTAAATAACTATTTTATAGATATAGACTGCAAAGCGGTCATTGATCCTGATGCCTATACAAATATACCTAATACACTACACAGTATTTATCTATCACCTACTGATGCTAAGGAAGTTTACAGGAATATTATGAGCTTAAATAACAGCAATGCAGTGGGTTACGATGACATAAATACAAAAATGCTCAAAGCTTGTGCAGTTAGTATCTGTGAACCGCTAAGCTACTTAATAAACCTGTCGTTCTCTGAGGGTTCATTTCCGGAGGATCTAAAAATATCGATAGTTAGACCAATACTTAAAAAGGGAGATCCTACGGATAAAAACAATTACAGACCAATAACTCTTATCCCCATCCTAAGCAAAGTATTCGAAAAACTCATGTATAGTAGAATAGATGGTTTTCTTGGCAGACACAATATTCTAATACCGGAACAATACGGTTTTCGGAAAAAATGCTCTACTTCTTTGGCTTGTTATCACTTAGTTAAATATGTAACCGATTGTATTGATAAAAAGATACCTACTGCGACTCTGTTTCTTGACATGTCAAAGGCATTCGACTTAGTTAATCATAAGATATTACTGAATAAATTGGAGAAATATGGCATACGGGGTAAGGCCCAGGACTGGTTTGAAAGTTATCTAAACAATAGAAGCCAATGTGTAGAAATTTCGAATGTCGACAACAGTAAAAAACAGCCAGTACTAAAGACCTATGCATCGACTCTTAGATATAATAAGAATGGTGTTCCACAGGGAAGCGTTCTTGGTCCACTTCTCTTTCTACTATACATCAACGACCTCCCTAGAGTCTCAACCGACAAATACATTCTGTTTGCCGACGATACGACTGTAATAGTTAGGGCGGACCAGGATGACTCTCTACAAGGGAAAGTAAACTCTATTTTAATAAAACTGCATCAATGGATGTCTAAAAATAATTTAAGGATCAACCTATCCAAGACTAAAATCATCCAATTTAAAACATGTAAGGCTAATCCGGCCCCTCTTATTATAGATTTCATGAGTGAGAGGATTGAAGACACGAATATGACAACATTTTTAGGCATAAGGCTGGACCAATTATTAAATTGGAAATCACATGTAAAATTTGTATGTGATAAATTACATAGATTTGTGTTTGCTTTAAAACGTTTACGACAGATTGTTTCACTAGAAACAGCCATTACTGCTTACTATGGGTACGTTTACTCCAGTCTTACTTATGGTCTAGTCATCTGGGGTAATTCCACTGAAGTAGTAGATGCATTTAGAGCACAAAAGAAATGTATTCGAGCCATCTGTGGTGCTGGGTACAGAGAGAGCTGCAGACCTCTCTTTAAATCGCTGGGCATATTGCCCCTTGCATGCTTGTACATCAGGGAGATTTGTGTATTTGTCAGCCAAAACCAGCAATACTTTAAATTACAGTCACAAGTCTCAAACCGACCTCAAAGGCATGCACATAAACTTGCAGTACCACCTTACCGCCTCACATGCTCTAAAAAAAATGTACATTCCATGTGTATACGGATATTCAACAACCTGCCAAAAGAATTGAAGGAACTGCCTATTGATATGTTCAAAAAGTATGTTACAAAGTGGCTTTTGCAGAATTGTTTTTATAGCGTGAATGAATATTTTAACTACGGGGTTGACTATTAATGATAATTAGCTTTTATGTATTTCTGACATTGTGGACATTCTGCATTATTAAAATTAAAGTTAAATTATTGAATTATATTTTGACATGCGATCTTGAACATTATAATGATAAGTAGCCTTTACATTAAATTGTTGTTAAATCCATTTTCTATTTTTTGACATTGAGGACATTTTGCATTATTACATTTTACATTGACATCTAATTTTTAACATTATATTGACAAGTAGCATTTATATTAAACTGGCATTAATTCAATATTTCTTAATGTAAATGTATTAAAAAATAAAAAACCTTGCATGCTTAGTAAAGCAGAATGTACTGGACTTGATATGTTTATACCACCTTGTTTTGTAAACTACATTCTTGCAATGAATAAATGATTTATGATTTATGATTTTATGATTAACAGTAATGGCGGCAATTCGATCCTGCGTCAAGACGAATGTTTTTTTAAAATCATAGACAAACGAATGAAGTCCCTATTCTCATCTCACTCTTGATAAAATGTCGTGCGATTTATATTGAAAAACATACTGAATTGACGTTTCGCATCGATAACTGTTTTAATATCTATGGATACTAGAATAGAGACCCACTTGAGTTTAGTCAGCTGTTCCAATTTTAAACTCATAACCTTACAAAAATCTGTACTGTAATAACATTACAGTACAGATTTTACCTGCTACCACAGACAAGAAAGTTCTCATAGTAAAATTGGTTGTAATAATGCTGGTAATTTCCTACGGTTTCTGAACGCATTTTAGAGCACTAATGATATGTGCGTAGATAAACTACTATTATGTCTTGTCATAGGTAATATGGAAATAAAACCGTTTCATTTCACACACATCTCCTAGCGCCTGGTACAGGGAAATCGACCTTACATTTATGATTACATTGATATAATACATATACTTAGTTACAGGTTATGTGAAGATGTTTGTACGAGGTTTGTAAACGTAATCGGATAGATAGAAACTCTGTTGACATGGAATAATCTTTATTATGAACATAGTTATCACAAAGCATCAACCCGAACATTTCTTTAAATATAATATTTGGAATTTTAGATAACAAATTATGGCATAACATAAGCATTCAACATTTTACACAGTGTTAAATGATAATATACATAATTAGAAAATAAACATAATTAGGATGAAATAAAACCGGCCTGATTTGTGTAATTTTGATTCCATTTTCTATCGAGCCAACTTAATACATGTAATACTTAGTATTGAGCTAGTTAAAGTTCCGAAATAGAAATTACGTAATGGTTACACGATTACATAAAGTTCGATCGACAGAAAATGGAATCGAAATTTACGCAAATGCGCCTGAGTCTACCTCGCCACCATCGTATACCTAGGCACAGATCCGCGCTAAGCATTTGAGCCTAGTTTAAAATCTCAGGGACATCTTTTGACTATCAAATTTTAACATCCGAATACGAGGTGTTAAGGACTAACAAATCCCTAGCACCAAAGTAGGATAAAAATGGCGGTATTCGCGCAGGTTCACAATTTCTGATAGGATATTCGCGGCACCTCACATGTGACCCGAAAATCTAATTTGCAGGTCCTAGGTAGGCTAGGAATTATAGTTCCGTTAACAATTTAATTTAATTGGTAAGGTAACGATAACAAAGGAGGACCGAATAGTAAGCGTTTGTTGGCCTCTGCCTACGTTTGTAACGATGGGAATACAATATATTACTGACTCACGTTACAAAATACAGTCAATTCAATTATTGATCAACTTTTAATACACATTAATCACTTACTTACAATTCAAAATGCCAATTACAGGCCCCGTAGCATGGATGGCGTTATCACGCGATAAGTGACAGGATAGAGCTTCCGTCCCTGGCTGACACCGTTCGATAGAACGAGACGACGCGCCTATCCTGTCACTTATCGCGTGATAACGCCATCCATGCTACGGGGCCAGGAGGCAATATTTATCACGTTCTTCAAATTATGCTTAAACAATAAAAATACAATAGATTTAGCTTACAATATTAGTTTCGACTTACTCACTAAAGTACAATACAATCATGGCTAGTTGAAAACAAGTTAGAGTCCACTTTATAATTAGGTTATTCAGTGTAAGGTCAAATAAAAATAATCATGGGCCAATATAACTTGTCACAGCGTCAATTTATTTTAAAGTCATGAGGGACAGCAATAAGATTAATGTCGCTGTGACGAGGTACCATAATTTAATCTGACAAGTCAGGGTTTAAGTGGGGGACACAGGTCCCGCCTTCTGCGTTGCCAGCGATGTCAGGCGAAATAGCTTGACTTCGCTTAGCTGGCACCGACGTACGGCAACGTCGTACCACGTCATTGGACACATTTGTCGCCTAGTGAACCCCTATTTAGAGAGTTAAGTGGAGACATTGGTGTCCCCTCTTGGGACCCAACAACAGCATAATTGTGTGCCTAATCAACTACAGACAACAACAAAAACTGAACTGAACAACAATGGCACCCGCAACTAGTGTGTAAAGGGTGTACCTAGTAGCGTAGCTCGAGGGAGAGGGTCCGTCGATGAAGTTTTGAGCTTTGCTTTGATGGTTATATTACTCTCACGGCTGTCATCTACACTAATCTTCTACACTAATATAATAAAGAGGAAAGATTTGATTGTGTGTTTGCATTGAATAGGCTCCGAAATTTCTGGACCGATTTGAACAATTCTTTTACAATTAGAAACCGAGATTCTCCCTGATGAACATAGGCTACTTTTTACCGCGGGAAAATGCTTCAGTCTTACGGGAAAACGGGTAATCCGTGCGAAGCCGGGCCGGCCTGCTAGTCTCATATAAACTCGATATTTGCCGAATATCGTACTACATCCTGTTATGCGAGGAGGCCTTCGCCCAGAAATGGATGGTTTCCACATAGGAGCATAAGGCTCTAACATAGTTATTATATTATAGTACATTACTTATCAAGGGCTGTAAAAGAAAGAAAGCCCGAAATCGCAGGTATTTGAAATATGCGATAGAGGGCTTTCTTTTTTACTGCCCGTGTTGAGTACACAATTTTACGTCTTCACCTGGCCACAATGCGAGTTTAACCGTACGCGCAGCGTGCGATAAAACTCGCATTATGGCTAGGTGTGACGTAAAGATATTTATTTGGTATTTCATTTCTTTTTCAGTTTATATACCTGTTTTGTTTTAATTATGAAGTATTCGGGAAATAAAGGTTTGTTTATTTCATTTTATTATCTGTTTATGACAAAAAGAGGGATATTTCTCAAATAATAATAGCTTTGCGCGCGTTTATTAGGACCGGGTTACACGGAAAGAAAAGCGAGAAATCACGAAAAACTAAGAAAGTTATGCACACTAAAAGAATGAGTAATGTCGGTGTATATTTGAACCGGTTCATTTTGGTTATATAATAGACTAGCTTCCGCCCGCGACTTCGTCTGCATGGACCCGGGATAAAAACTATCATATATTGTAATCCAGACTATAAACTATCTTCGTGCAAAATTTCATCCAAATCAGTTAAGCCGTTTAAGCGTGATTGAGTAACAAACATCCAAACATCTAAACTTTCGCATTTATAATATTAGTAGGATGACAAATCAGTAGACAGGTAACACTTTAAATATGTAATTTATTAGCCTTTCCGTATGTGTATGTCTGGAATCCTGCAGTCATTTTTGTCACCATTTATTTTAATCTCCTAAGACAAAATTTTGTACAAATTTCAAATTTGATTTCAACATTTTTCTGAATGTCAAAAAGTTCCTAATTCAAATGCACTAAAGCGTACCATGGGTCTCAGGAGGTGAACTATTATATTTGCGTCACACGGTGCTACAGAGGTTTGAACTAACTATTTAACCCATCACATATGCAAGATTCATACTGATTACTTGAGCCTTAACCGGTTAACGGTACTGAAAGTGCTTGAGCTCCGAGAACAGGATTCGGGATCGGGTGGATACGCTAATTTTGCCATAAGAACGTGTAAAAGTAAACGAGAGGGATACACCCAAACACAGACCCGAATCCTTTTTCTGAGTGCTCACAGACTGTAACTTTTCAGAAATATGCTAATAACTAAGTATGCAGTCAACTGAACTTAACTTACCTGTAATGTCGACCACTGAATGGTTATACAACGTTAATTTGTGAGTTTAGCTGTAAGTCAAACCTATACAGTTACATAAATGTATACATCCTCGTGAACAGTTTGAGCTGTATAAGTAGCTTATTGGCTCCTCAACTTAGAACTATTCGTTACGAAGTCGCAGTTTTGACGCAATTCAACCAGTGATACTTTTAACCGGTCACTGTAGGTACAATGTAGTGAAAATACCTTTATATTTTGGTTACCGGCAAATATGAAAAACAGAATTTTTATTTATGAAAGGGCTAATTATAATTGTACGAAAGAGATATAACCAGTATGTTAAAAGATGGCACAAATCATGGCTTAAATCTAATGATTATTATTTGATTGACGATTTTAAAAGGACGTACCTTTATAGACCGGTTCAATGTAACATCGGTTTTCCAGTTAATTGTTAACAACATAGGCCGTAGGTAAATGTTCCGCCACTGAACTAAACCGGTATGGACAAAATAACCGGTTCTTGCTTCCTGTTACCCTTTTAATTCGGGAATGGGTTAGCTGTCAATTCATATACAGTTTGACGTAAGCATATGACAAAATCGTCCCTTCCATTCCCATTCTAAATTATCACATTTGTATCATGTTTTCCGGTAATAATGCCAATGAATACTTACTTTTTTAGTCGTCCCCAAACATCTGTCCCAAGAACATCCTAGTGAACATATCGAGCTGCATGCGTTGGCGTTGCCTGTGTTGTGCGATCATCGGCACATACTCTACCATACGCCAGTTGGCAGCGGTCTTGGCCTCGCGGTGAGCCGTGCTCTTCAGGTGCGAGTCCATGGTCGCCCATGTTGCCTCGAGCTGGTTGCAGTAGCCGCAGTGGAAGAGGTTCGGACGGATCTGAAATTGTAATCAATGCTTAACCGGTTAATATGATTTCGGATGCGGTGCGTTGATGGTCTTGAAGATGTTAAATTGTTCACCTTCTTACATAATTTAAGTTAAAATACGCGATCAAGTTCTAGACTCCATGGAGGCTCGCACAACTGCTAAGTGATGCCAATACGCGAGCGGCCACTTCTGTCTCACTAGCACGGGGTAAGTAAAAGGATCGATTTCATTGTCTCGCATGGCGATATTATTATGCTAGCCCTGCTGACTAAGCCTAAAGTGTGAATATATCGTAAACGGTTTTTATTACTTTTGAAAGATCTCTTTGAATAGTAGGGGTAGTTTTAAAAATTATTAATTACGTTACGATCAACCGGTTAATTAGTATGCAAAAGGTTCCAACATACTGCCAAAGCGAATAAATAATTTAATCTAAAATAAAACAGTTTCCTACCTCTCTTATAAACTCCGTTTCTTGCGACGACGCAACCATAGCTTCGTTCATGACCCTCTCGTGTTTGGGCGTGTTCTTATGCGAGTCGATATCCGAAGCCGCCACATTCACCTCGCAAGCCTGGCACCTCAACTTCGCACCGTTCTTCGTTATCATCAGGAAACTCAGTATGTTCACTGCATACTTCTCATTTATAACTATGTCTTTCGAGAACGTGTTTTCGATGGTGATTACATTGTTTATGAAGACGTGGGAAGGTGTCATAGCAGGGCCGTTGGAGGTCGTTTTGACTATTGTCTTGGCTATTTTGCTTTTATGACTGTTCCCATTGACATGTTCTTTCATGTTCTTAATTGCAGCTGGTACTTTCGTCACGCAGAGGCGGCAAAAAGCGTTGTTGTTACCTTTCCCGTATGTCAAGTTGTGCTGCTTCGCGAACGCTTCTACCTCGTCTTCTCCGCGTGTAGAAGCTACCGAGGAAGCCCGGGACTCTCTCTCTTTCTTGTTGTCGTTCTTGTGAACTGCTGCTGTGAAGAGGGTCGTTGATGTCTTCTTCTCGCTGCCAGTCGGGAATGGCTTGATCTCTTTTGGAGCTTCGGGTTTTGCATTTTTCTTCTTATGCTCATCAATGTGGTTCTTAATCACGTCAAAATCGAAATCTATATTCTTGGCGCACTTTCTGCAATACGCCGCACCATCAACCATATCCAGTTTCATGTCGAACTTCTGGAATTCGTTAGCCGAGTCAAGGATCCTGCTTTTATTTTCATTTGAGTCTTCTCCATTGGTTTCGGGGTCATTGGTTTGGTTTTTCGCTGATCTTTCCTTGTGCACCTTGAGTGTGGTTTGGTGGTGACGGCTTTTGATATGAGCCTCGACTGCATTGTCGTCCATGGCCCAGTCGCAAAGGATGCACCATTGCTTTCCGCAGACATCTCTGGTGATGTAATTGACGGCTCCTAGGCCTTTGCATATGTCTCTGTCTGTTTTGCCAAGGCCATCTTTAGCTGCTTTTCCTGGTTTTTTATTAGTCTTTTCGGCTTCTGATTCTTTAGCTTTCTCTTCCTGTTGCCCTTCTGGCTTTTTATCCTCATTCTTTACAACTTCTGACTTTGTTTCTTCTTTAGCAGATTCTTTTTCGGGTGATTTTCTATTCCTTGGGGATTCATTTTCAGATTTCTTAGACTCATCGTCTTTTGCCGGTTCTTTCTCAGTCGCCTTTTTTGATTCCGGTTGTTTTGCTTCCTCTTTGGTGACCTTCGCCGTTTCGTTCTCCGGCGATTTTCTGTCCTTATCATCGTTTACTGTTTCTGAGACGTTATTTTTCTCCTTTAGTTTAGATTTTGCAGCTTCGCAGCATTGCTGGTAGAGTTTCTTGTGCTCGGCATCTTCGAAATGAGCTGCCATTGTATTTTGAGCGCAAACCGTATTGCATGTCAAGCATTGGAAGGTGGAGTCGTCAATCTAGAAAATATGTAAAAACACTTAAATAAACATAACTTTAAAATCTATTCATATACAAAATGCGTTACAAAGGAAGTAATCGAGAGTATGTACCAAATTAGACGGAATTGTATCTTGAAACTCACAAAGTTACCACGTAGCTTCGCGTAGAATTTTCGTTAGCAGACTTTTAAATGCTAAATCCAAAAAAAAATCGGATCGGATAAATTAACCGGTTTCCGTCATGTCCGTGGACCGGTTATAATGCTGATGAAACCAGCGGGTCCCTGGCATTGAAGGTGTTAAGGATCACCTTTCTGTATATGTTGTCATCTGGTCCAATTTCAATCTCGATCAGCACCAGATTCAGCGCGTGCCACGTGTCGGTCTTGTGTATCTGTGCGTTGTCGAACTCTGCGTCGCAGACCGCACACGTGTCGTCGATGAGCCCGTGCCATGCGTTCTCGCCGATGAACACGTTGTCGAAGGCTAGCACACCGTTACCTACATGCAAAAAAATTAAATTAAAGTTTTGAAGACATGTTTAAAAATATAAAAAAAAAGTTTTTTGGTACAAGCTTTTGGTGCCGACTGTACTTTTTTTGCACACTCGTCAACTACTACTGGAGAGGGTTACAATGAGCTTAAGCACGACGGGTTTCTTGTGTAGTTTCGGAGTTGCTATGGCCAAGATATAGGCATAAGATCAGCACATCCTTCAAAGTTTTCACGGGGTGCCTGTGGTATCGCATAATGTTGATCGTCCTAAAAATTTTTGGCCGAGAATGTTTGGCATAATGTTGAGTGGCATACTACTTATTTAGCCTATTAATTTTTGCGCATACACATTTAAAACTTCTAAAGTATGTTTATCCTAATATTGATTACTCGAACATCGAATTACCTAAAAAGTAATAGTCCTAATTTTCATTGTCATAGTAATTATTTTGCCTATTATTAAATTAGCTAAAATTACACCACCTATACTATTTTTTTCCTAAATCTTATAGTATTTTTAAACTCTGAACAGACCCGACCTACATCTAGATAAATAAGATAGGTTCGTTAGTTGCCTTTTGTCCCTCAGAGCAGATTAAGGGGCCCCGCGAAGCGGGGCTACGTCGACATGAGGGCGGGTCATAGGTTATTCAAGTATTAGGCAATTCTCAGCAGAGACAACCTTCATTTACATCAATTATATAGGTTCGTTAGTTGCCTTTTGTCCTTCAGAGCAGAAATAGACACCCCGCCCAGCGGGGTGGCGTCGACTCGCCGCACGGCTATCAAAAAACACATACAAGCTAACTCAGTTTTAGGTCGGTTAGGTTAGGGTTCACTTGTGTCCCTCAGAGCAGAAATAGAGGCCCCGAGAAGCGGGGCTCCGTCGACATGAGGGCGGGTCATAAATAATTTAAGTAATAGGCAATTCTGACCAGATCCAACCTGCATTTAGATTCGGACAATAAATATTTAGGACAATCGATATACAAGGTGTATTTTATTATACTGAAAACCTCAGACACCCCAACTGAGTTTTTTAATCCTTAATAAGATTAATACGTCCATTTACAAATACGTTAATTATTTCAAAAGATATTCGTTGGTTTTCTTTATCAAGCAGATCTACTTGATTCGTAACTCTACACTTGTAATCACTAATCAGTACTTGTCAGTGACGTAGATCCTGACGTTCACCTCACAACAACATCCTCCAACATTTCTCTGATTCGCGTATGTTGCCTTCGTAACTTTTAGACCCGGCACAATAAAAAAATATTTAAAAAAAAAAATACAACGTACCTTAAAAGATGGTGCAATCGATTCAGCTTTCGATTCTGAACAAACTACTTTCAGGTTTTCAGTTATATGATTTACACCTTGTATATGCGTAACAAAATGTATGCACAACATTTTTAGAACATTAAATATTAGTAACATTAAAGTTATGCACATCAATCATTCTACAAAAAAACTTCGACACAATAAACATTCGGACAATAAATATTTAGGACAATCGATATTAGGAACAACAATTTCGGCAAATAAAAAATATGCACAACAATTTTTATGCCATACGCTATTCGGCATAAAGTTGGTATGCGACAAAATAGTAGGAACAACAATTTTATGCCACCTGATATAGACCCGTTTTCACGACCCATATAATTAAAGCAAAGACACGTAGTTTCAGTGTCTGAGAGGTAACCGGATGGCTCACGAGCTCAAATACCACCCGAAGCGTTGTGGAACCTCCCTGTGCAACCCGAACTGAGCCAACTTGGACTGGGGTGAAAAAAATAAACTGTCGCCAGGTATTCGATTTAGACCAGAATTTCATGATATAAACAGCGTACAAACTTTCAGGCAACCGCAGTTTCAATTGGCTGCCTCGCGACAAAAAAAATATATGATCATACATTTTTTCTATTTTCGCCCCAGACCAAGTTGGCTCAGTTCGGGTTGCACAGGGCGGTTTCACAACACTTCGGGAGCTCAAATACCGGGAGCCATCCGGTTGCCACTTGGATACTGCAACTACGCGTCATTGCTCTGAACAATAATAAATCGTGCAAGTTAAAAGAGTACGAACGCTAACCACAGCCCAACTACGGGCAACTAACTGAAATAAAAAAATAGTTTAAAAAACACTAGAAAAACACGCTTTTATAAATGCACGTAAAAACCAAAAATAAATTATGGATCGTCCAAGTTGTCTCTATTTCTGGGCTGAAGTGTAAACTATGTGATTTTAATTATAATATTTGATTGTAAAAGCGTGGGGCGCAAGCGCAAACAAGTGTAGTGTACAATAGACCAGCAATTACTTTCATGTTCAATATAATAATTCTTACTTATCTTCCTCCACAATACAATATTGTATGTAGTGGAAAGTTAGGCGCCAGTGGCGAGCTCGAGGGGGAAGCTACGGTAGCCTAGTGGTTCAGGCATGCGGCTGTCAAGCGGCGGTCGTGGGTTCGAATCCCGGCTCGTACCAATGAGTTTTTCGGAACTTATGTACGGAATATTTACCGTTAGCTTTTCGGTGAAGGAAAACATCGTGAGGAAACCGGTCTAATCCCAATAAGGTCTAGTTTTCCCTCTGGGTTGGAAGGTCAGATGGCAGTCGCTTTCGTAAAACTAGCGCCTATGCCAAATCTTGGGATTAGGTGTCAAAGCGGACCCCGAGCTCCTTTAGGGGCATAACCGGGAACAACGCTAGGAGAATGATGATGATGGCGAGCTCGAGGGGCGAGGCTTTCAGGTTTAAGGGATAAATGAAGCGCGAGGTGACCGAGCGAGTGAGGAGCGAGGCGGTGCCTCGTGAGGAATGACGTAGTACATTTTTAAATGAAGCGCGAGGTGATCGAGCGAGTGAGGAGCGAGGCGGTGCCTCGTGAGGAATGACGTAGTACATTTATAAATGAAGCGCGAGGTGACCGAGCGAGTGAGGAGCGAGGCGGTGCCTCGTGAGGAATGACGTAGTACATTTTTAAATGAAGCGCGAGGTGATCGAGCGAGTGAGGAGCGAGGCGGTGCCTCGTGAGGAATGACGTAGTACATTTATAAATGAAGCGCGAGGTGATCGAGCGAGTGAGGAGCGAGGCGGTGCCTCGTGAGGAATGACGTAGTACATTTTTAAATGAAGCGCGAGGTGACCGAGCGAGTGAGGAGCGAGGCGGTGCCTCGTGAGGAATGACGTAGTACATTTTTAAATGAAGCGCGAGGTGACCGAGCGAGTGAGGAGCGAGGCGGTGCCTCGTGAGGAATGACGTAGTACATTTTAAATGAAGCGCGAGGTGATCGAGCGAGTGAGGAGCGAGGCGGTGCCTCGTGAGGAATGACGTAGTACATTTATAAATGAAGCGCGAGGTGATCGAGCGAGTGAGGAGCGAGGCGGTGCCTCGTGAGGAATGACGTAGTACATTTTTAAATGAAGCGCGAGGTGATCGAGCGAGTGAGGAGCGAGGCGGTGCCTCGTGAGGAATGACGTAGTACATTTTTAAATGAAGCGCGAGGTGATCGAGCGAGTGAGGAGCGAGGCGGTGCCTCGTGAGGAATGACGTAGTACATTTTTAAATGAAGCGCGAGGTGATCGAGCGAGTGAGGAGCGAGGCGGTGCCTCGTGAGGAATGACGTAGTACATTTTTAAATGAAGCGCGAGGTGATCGAGCGAGTGAGGAGCGAGGCGGTGCCTCGTGAGGAATGACGTAGTACATTTATAAATGAAGCGCGAGGTGACCGAGCGAGTGAGGAGCGAGGCGGTGCCTCGTGAGGAATGACGTAGTACATTTTTAAATGAAGCGCGAGGTGATCGAGCGAGTGAGGAGCGAGGCGGTGCCTCGTGAGGAATGACGTAGTACATTTTTAAATGAAGCGCGAGGTGATCGAGCTAGTGAGGAGCGAGGCGGTGCCTCGTGAGGAATGACGTAGTACATTTTTAAATGAAGCGCGAGGTGATCGAGCGAGTGAGGAGCGAGGCGGTGCCTCGTGAGGAATGACGTAGTACATTTTTAAATGAAGCGCGAGGTGATCGAGCGAGTGAGGAGCGAGGCGGTGCCTCGTGAGGAATGACGTAGTACATTTTTAAATGAAGCGCGAGGTGATCGAGCGAGTGAGGAGCGAGGCGGTGCCTCGTGAGGAATGACGTAGTACATTTTTAAATGAAGCGCGAGGTGATCGAGCGAGTGAGGAGCGAGGCGGTGCCTCGTGAGGAATGACGTAGTACATTTTTAAATGAAGCGCGAGGTGATCGAGCGAGTGAGGAGCGAGGCGGTGCCTCGTGAGGAATGACGTAGTACATTTTTAAATGAAGCGCGAGGTGATCGAGCGAGTGAGGAGCGAGGCGGTGCCTCGTGAGGAATGACGTAGTACATTTTTAAATGAAGCGCGAGGTGATCGAGCGAGTGAGGAGCGAGGCGGTGCCTCGTGAGGAATGACGTAGTACATTTTTAAATGAAGCGCGAGGTGATCGAGCGAGTGAGGAGCGAGGCGGTGCCTCGTGAGGAATGACGTAGTACATTTTTAAATGAAGCGCGAGGTGATCGAGCGAGTGAGGAGCGAGGCGGTGCCTCGTGAGGAATGACGTAGTACATTTTTAAATGAAGCGCGAGGTGATCGAGCGAGTGAGGAGCGAGGCGGTGCCTCGTGAGGAATGACGTAGTACATTTTTAAATGAAGCGCGAGGTGATCGAGCGAGTGAGGAGCGAGGCGGTGCCTCGTGAGGAATGACGTAGTACATTTTTAAATGAAGCGCGAGGTGATCGAGCGAGTGAGGAGCGAGGCGGTGCCTCGTGAGGAATGACGTAGTACATTTTTAAATGAAGCGCGAGGTGATCGAGCGAGTGAGGAGCGAGGCGGTGCCTCGTGAGGAATGACGTAGTACATTTTTAAATGAAGCGCGAGGTGATCGAGCGAGTGAGGAGCGAGGCGGTGCCTCGTGAGGAATGACGTAGTACATTTTTAAATGAAGCGCGAGGTGATCGAGCGAGTGAGGAGCGAGGCGGTGCCTCGTGAGGAATGACGTAGTACATTTTTAAATGAAGCGCGAGGTGATCGAGCGAGTGAGGAGCGAGGCGGTGCCTCGTGAGGAATGACGTAGTACATTTTTAAATGAAGCGCGAGGTGATCGAGCGAGTGAGGAGCGAGGCGGTGCCTCGTGAGGAATGACGTAGTACATTTTTAAATGAAGCGCGAGGTGATCGAGCGAGTGAGGAGCGAGGCGGTGCCTCGTGAGGAATGACGTAGTACATTTTTAAATGAAGCGCGAGGTGATCGAGCGAGTGAGGAGCGAGGCGGTGCCTCGTGAGGAATGACGTAGTACATTTTTAAATGAAGCGCGAGGTGATCGAGCGAGTGAAGAGCGAGGCGGTGCCTCGTGAGGAATGACGTAGTACATTTTTAAATGAAGCGCGAGGTGATCGAGCGAGTGAGGAGCGAGGCGGTGCCTCGTGAGGAATGACGTAGTACATTTTTAAATGAAGCGCGAGGTGATCGAGCGAGTGAGGAGCGAGGCGGTGCCTCGTGAGGAATGACGTAGTACATTTTTAAATGAAGCGCGAGGTGATCGAGCGAGTGAGGAGCGAGGCGGTGCCTCGTGAGGAATGACGTAGTACATTTTTAAATGAAGCGCGAGGTGATCGAGCGAGTGAGGAGCGAGGCGGTGCCTCGTGAGGAATGACGTAGTACATTTTTAAATGAAGCGCGAGGTGATCGAGCGAGTGAGGAGCGAGGCGGTGCCTCGTGAGGAATGACGTAGTACATTTTTCAAGCGTGAAGTGATGCGACAATTTATTGAAATGAGTATGACATATGAGTGAGTAACCCAACACTAAAGGTAACTCCTTGCCTTTTTACATTAGATCCTCTCCCGAAACTGAGAAAATTAAAAATTATCCTATTACTGATTCCTAACTATTATTGACTCTTAACAATATCTTACCCTCTCTCTTCAAACGTCGTGTGACCTTGTTCTCCTTGTGTAGGGCCTCTGCCACGTGAGGGCCCACTTTAGCGGCGGTCCGCATGAACAGATTGCAGAATTCGCAGAAGTAGCCCTTCTTGACCTGGAACAATTGTTACTCTTCAAATTGCTGGGCACCTGGTGCTTTTATGTTACGAAGATCGCAAACTAACATTATATAGTCCGTGTGACGGTAAGTGACATGACATGTTTCAAGCTGTTATATATATTTTCTCAAACATGCAATGAAATATTGACGAAGTGTCAGGTTTCGGGCGCAGCGAGACCCGTAATGGCATTTCCTACAAATTGGAGGCCTAGGCCTGCAAGATGGTCTTTTTCAATTTCCATTTCACCATTTGTGGCACAGGATCACAGCGTTCAGCCATGAAAACATAAGTTTAATTTCTAAGAGTTTTTTTTAATTTATTTCATTACATGTTTGAGAAAAGCACTATACATACATCGGCGTGAATAGGGGTTGCCAGCCTCGTAACTATCCGACCTCGCTACGCTCGGCCGTCTATGTGTACTCGGCCGGCAACCCCTTACTTCCCGTGAACGCCGTGATCCTGTGCCACAAATTGTGGAATGGAAATTAAAAAAAACCATCTTGCCGGCCTAGGCCTCCAATTTTGTATGAAATACAATTACGGATCTCTCGTCTCGCTCCGCCCGAAACGTGACACTTCGAAGCCCATTATGAAGAACACAACGTCAATATTTCATTGCATGTTTGAGATAAATATAGTTATGTGAGGATTTGCTGTGGCAGCGTGACGCATAAATGGAAGGCTCGGGTGGCCTTACCCAGCCCATTAAGCCAGTAACAATCATTTATGTTCCGTTGGCACCAAAGTAGAACAAGGATGGCGGTATTCGCGCAGGTGTAATAGTGCGCCCGCCCAGGGGTTCTAGCACTACTGACGCCGCGCCGCGACGCGAGTCGAGAAAGATCTACCCTCCTCTTTCTAATTTGCAAGGTGCGAATGAGACAGGGGACGCTCAGTCGCGCGAAAAGCGGCTTTTCAGCAAGTTGTGCCAGACGTACAGATTGGATACGCGCCCTTCGCCCCAACCGTGGATTATTATTTTTGTAGATGTCAAGATTTTTTAATTTGCTAGAAGTAAAGACATTTTTGAAACACGTAATTACTTATCATAGATTCTTATCAACATATTTATCAAATACTTACCAAATTTACAAACAAAGGAACTAATGATACTGACCGAATGGATTCATAGAAAAAATAAGCGAAACAACTATTCCGAATATCTTTGACAACATGGTGGCAAATGGCCGTACGCCCAGCCTGTGCGCACAACGTAGCCAATGGACGCATTTAGTAGCATTCAAAGATTTTATAAAAAAACTCGTACACGGCCAGAAATCGAAACCGATCAAGTCTCTCCAAAAATGGGAGTTCGTTTTTTTGCGTAAAGTAATAGTACTGGATATAAGGAAGTAGGAACAATTGTTGCCAATAAACCACAAGTGCCGTATTTAATAGTTTTATGTACGAAAATGGATCTGAGGCTCTAGTATAAGTTTTACCGAAACAAAACTTTACGATCGCGTTTGCGTTTTACCCTCAATTTGTATGGGATTTGACAGCTAAACGCGAACGCGGTCGTAACGTTTTGTTAACTAAAAAACTTATACTAGAGCCTCTGGTCAACTTTGAATGATTAATATACGTATCTTACCTTCTTGACACGGTTTTCAAACATGAGGATACTCCTAAGAAAAGTAGACTACCTGCATGAGATCTCAATTGAATGTGTTGCGAGTTAGAGCCAGAGGCGGCTTTACCTATTGTGCTGGGCGAGTGTTGCACACGGGCGCAGCGGTCCAAGGGGGCGCCGAGCCCCGCTCGCCGCGCGCGCCGGCCTACTAGAGGGCGCTACGGTAATGATTGCACACGGACGGTACATAGGCTAGAGACGCCTCTGGCGAGAGCGAGAGATCCGCGGCCCGAACAACCGGGCACTCTAGACACGCGGCATCGTGTAGAGCCAGGTTCAAATAAAATAAAAAAACCGGCCAAGTGCGAGTCGGACTCGCGCACGAAGGGTTCCGTACTACTTACTAGATCTCGTTCAAACCAATTTTCGGTGGAAGTTTGCATGGTAATGTACATCATATATTTTTTTTAGATTTATCATTCTCTTATTTTAGAAGTTACAGGGGGGGGGGGGGGGGGGAAGACACACATTTTACCACTTTGGAAGTGTCTCTCGCGCAAAAACAAAAATGTTATTAGAAATCACAATATCATTTTTGAAGACATATCCATAGATACGAGGGACGGCTGAAAAGAAATCTACCTAAGTATGAAACAAAAGACTGTCATGTATGTATTTTTTTTATTTTTCAATATAGTCCCCTGCTAGTGAAATACACTTATTACATTTGTCAAATATTGACATTAACCCATGAAAAAAAAAATCTTTCGGTTTCTCGTCAAAAAAGTCACTAACTGCAGCCTTCATTTCGTCATCGGTCAGAAATCGTCTTCCTCGGAGATCTTTTTTGAAGTGTCTAAATAAAAAATAGTCGCATGGGGCTAGGTCTGGACTGTAAGGTGGATGGTTAACGGCATCGAACCCTAATTCCTTCATGGTAAGCATTGTTGTGCGGGCGGTATGCACAGGTGCATTATCGTGTAAAATCAGGATCCCTTTGCTAAGTTTACCCCTCCTCTTTTCTTTTATCGCGTCTCGTAACTGATGCAGTAAGCTGGAATAATATTCAGCATTCATTGTCCTTTTTTTTGGTAAATAATCTATTAGTAAAATTCCTTCTGTATCCCAAAATACGGTAGCCATAAGTTTGCCTGCCGACGGCCTGACCTTAAACTTCCGAGGAGGCTTCTCATCCTTGAATTTCCACTGCAAAGACTCTTGTTTGCTTTCGGGGTCCCACTGTCGAATCCAGGTCTCATCACACGTCACCATTTTAGAAACAATTTCTTCCTCATTACCTCGACTCATTTCCAAAAACTCCTCACAACATTTGACACGTCGGTCCTTGTTCAACGCCGTTAACATTCTGGGGACCCAACGTGCACTCACCTTGGACATATTCAGATGCACATGAATTATCTCATTGACTCTTTCTTTACTGATGCCTACATCTCTAGCAATCTCCCACTGCTTCACTCGTCGGTCTTCTAAAATTATTTTTTTAACTATGGCTACATTTTCGTTTGTAACGGCAGAAACCGGCCTTCCACTACGAGCGTCATCTTCCAAGCTCTCACGACCGAGTTTAAATTGTTTAGACCAAAACTTTATAGTAAATTCGGAAGGGCACGAACTACCGAACACACACATCATACGTTCTCGGATCTGTGAGGGAGTATTTCCTTCTTTTGTAAGAAATTTAATCACTGCACGATGTTCAATTTTAGCGATATTCATTTTTTCAACCGATATGTCGCAAACATTCGAGAATTGTAGAAAAATGGAACGGAAAAAAACAAATGAACGTCAAATAATTAAAAAAAAGAATTACCAAAGAACAAGAATGCATTTCAGCCAGTATCATTTTCGCATATTTTTTTAACCAAGGAGATTACTTTTCAGCCGCCCCTCGTACACGTAAGGGTTTCGTAAAAAAAAAAAGAGTTTCAGTTCTAAGTATGGGGACCCCCAAAATTTATAGTTTTTTTTCTATTTTTGTGTCAAAATCTTAATGCGGTTCACAGAATACATCTACTTACCAAGTTTCAACAGTATAGTTTTATAGTTTCGGAAAAAAGTGGCTGTGACATACGGACGGACAGACAGACATGACGAATCCATAAGGGTTCCGTTTTTTGCCATTTGGCTACGGAACCCTAATGAGATTTTCACAAATTATAGAGAGGCCACACCTGGTTTCAGCTGTATTGTGACATACCTTCCTGACACGGTCATCTCTATGCTTCTCCAAAAAGATGGTGGCGTCCAGGTTCTTTTTGTGTATGGGCTTGCCGATGTGCTGCAGCGCGTCCTCCTCGCTCCGGAGCTGCGTCTCGCAGGCCAGGCAGTACAGGTCGACGCACCCGGTCATTATGGCATTCTTGCTGAACACCGTCATCTTGGCCTGATGAGTTATGGCATGGTATTTAAAAGGGCAAAACAAATAGAAAGTTTCTTTAGTAGCCATGTTCTTCAGATCATCGCAGAGTGGAACGTGATTTCACGATCCACTCTGTGATGCAAAGGATAGACACAGGTGGCACACTTTATTAAAGAGAGCTGTTGCTGCCCTGTTGGGTATCCGTAATTGCTGTGAGTCACTCGGTTATCTATGAGGAATACAAATCAAGGAGGAAGGAGCCAGTTATCCCTAAAGGCTAAAACGCACTGACAGCGGTGGCGGAGCGGCGGGGCGCGGAGGCGGTACCGGTTGTAATGTTCGAGCTAATATGAAAGAATCCGCACAGAGCGGCGCGGTATTCTGTGCGGACCCTTTCATATTAGCTCGAACATTACAACCGGTACCGCCTCCGCGCCGCTCCGCCACCGCTGTCAGTGCCTTTCGGCCTTTAGTTTGCCACACAACACAAACATCCAGAAGAGGTAATATTTGAGAGATGTAAGCTAGTATATAGAGGTAATCTACGTAACGACTCATCCGTTTAAAAAAAAATACACGAGTATATAAAATGGACCTTTGGAATAAATAAATTTTCTCAAACTTGCAATGAAATGTTGACGTGACTTACTTCAAATTAGGTTCGGAAATACTACGTATCCGGTGCGATGAGTGAAGATGATATGTAAAGGAATTTCATACAACCTTACACACCTAGGCCTGTAAAGCAACCTTCTTTTGTTTTTGAACGGGGGGGCGCGGCGGAAGGCGCGGGCCAGCTGGCGGAAGGCGGCGGCGGTGCAGGCGGTGCACGAAGAAACGTATTATTTATAAAACAAATTGACTACTTTTTATTTTTATTTCATTGCAAGTTTGAGAAAAGCACTACACAAATCTCGGCGAGAAACGGGGTTGCCGGCCGCGATTCTACGCTTGGCCGTCTATACCTACTTGGCCTGCAACCCTTCGTTTCCCGGCCTCTATAGTAATGTACTATAATATTAGGGGACAATCTTACACAAATCGAACTAGCCCTATAGTAAGCTCAATAAGGCTTGTGTTATGGGTACTAGACGACGATATATTTAACAGATATAAATACTTAAATACAAATAAAACACCCAAGACTCAGAAACAAATGTTCAAGCTCATTACACAAATATTTGCCCTTACTGGGTTCTAATCTAACCCAAGACCTTCAGCTTCATAGGCAATGTCACTACCCACTAGGCTAACCGGTTGTCAATCTAAACCTAAAAAAAATCTAAATCTAAGGGGGTAATCAAATCCCATACAATTGACTTGTCAGTGCCAATTCTTTCTAGCAATAATGTAGCTTAAAAAAATGAGTCACTGGGATATTGCATTCATAGATTGTAAAGATTGGCAACAAGTTTAGAATCACTGTAACTTACAAAACATTTTCATTCTATTATGGTTCTATTTAACTATTTAGTAATTAACGAAATAAAATAATAATAACAACAAGAAATTGCTTTATAACTAAGCACTGTACCTACCTAAAAATAAGTTTCGTTGACAGATGATACTGCTTAATACAAAAATAGTTTCTATGAAAAGTGTTAAAGTGCACCAAGACATTTATTTGAAACACAAAATTAGTATCACTCACTGTCACCTTCAAAATCAAAATAAAACTGATAATTGATAACAAAACTCCAAATACATGATGTTATTCACAAATCTGCACTGCAGTAAACACAAAACCAACCTTCTTCAACATTTTGTCAACATAAAGAGAAACTGGACACTAAAACTGTTGACTCATTAATCTCATTATGTAATGAGTTACTAATAACCAAGATAAGGAACAGCTTGTTCAAAGTACTCTACACTCTACTGACTCAACACTTTGTTGTGTATTTATTTATCAACAATGTAATATTAGCCAGCTGATTGAATATAGCTTTTAATGCTTAGGAATAAGGTCCATTGTCAGATTGGAACAGGAAAAAGTGTAAACTGAGGCTAGGGCTGTTTTGGAGTGTTTATTAGCACTAGTAAATTCTGCTTAACACTATTTAGGGATCAAGGATGTTTTGAAGTGGTCCAAACCAAAATTGATCCAATGGAACACTTATTTTTATCAGCTAGCTACCCACATGTATAACAAAGAAAGAAAGCAGGCAGTGCTGTGGGATAAGGATGTCCATCATGTAATTATACTGGAAAGAATTTTAGAAATCAAATAAGTAGTTGCAGAGATAGACCGGGACATGTAAAGCTAGCTCACAAACTTTACCTCCTTATAATATTTGTTTAGAACAGAGCTTTTGCTTGGGACTTTGTCTGTGTTATCTCCCATATCAACTTACACCCTAAATTTCATCCTGCATGTTATTTCAGGGATAAAAACTATACTTTGTGATAATGCTACCAAGACTTGTGCCAGAAATCAGTCAACTCCTTAATCAATGTGTAAAGAATATAAAAAATGGCAATGAAAGTTTGTCTAAAGTTATGTATATTTTGCTATGATTAGGTGTGGTAGTCCAAGACTATTTTTTAGGCTTACAGCTAAATGGTTATGCCGCAGTTCCCACTTTTAGAAAGTGATATGAGCCCACTCATATATAGATAAGAGTTCATGCCATTCCTGTGTATACTGTCCAAAATCAAAATGGCTACCGAAAGCCATCTTTAACAGGGTGTCTATACATATAAGGAACCAAACTGGTAGCAGTCATGATACTGTCATAGGGATTAATAAAGAAGAATACATTATGGTATTATATGCAATATTTGCAAATAGTTTTACTTGCTAGTACTAACTTAATTGGACTATATTATAGTCCTCCAGAATTTGAATCAATCACCGGTATATCGCCGAAAAGCGTTAGATCTTTGTGTTCTGTTAAATATGAAGCTATTATCTGACTTTTACTAACTGATAAAATATAATGCATGATAAATTACATATGATAATATAACGTACCACAGTGCACGGAAATAATTAGCAATACCTATACAGAAATCAAAAATGAAACCCTGCAATTTAGCGGCAATACAGCTTGCATGTGCATAAATCAATACTGAAGAATGTTCACTTACTTTTCTCATCAGATTATACGGAGAAAGTTTAGCACTACACTTAAATCACGGAATTAAACTTCTGGTTGCAACGTATGCACATCGCGGGGTTCGTCGGATAAATAAGCTGAGCGGAATAGATAGCCAAAGTATTTTACTTACGAATGTATTTTTTCATTGGGCGACAACAATTACAGGATTCCCCTCCACTAACGTGTTCTTGTTCTTGTAATATCCCCTTTCAAATGTCGTGGAATAATCACCAATTTCTTATATTATTTTACTTAATTACAATACTATGCGGTAAAGCTTCGAAAAATTCCCGGATTCAATGAAAAGTATTTTTTTTATAACTGAAAGGGTATTTTTGAAATGGCAATGGCATGACATTTGTTTATACATGTTGCCATTTCCAATTTCCAAATAGACTGTAATAGTGGCAATACACTTGGCGGTATTTGCCCAAATATTCGTGCTGCATCTTTTTTCTTCCTACAGCAAATGAAAGAGAGGCAACGACGCAACGGGAACACGCATTCCCAAGTGTAGTGCGACCATAAAAAGAATGCGACACAATCTTGCGTTGCGCATATGTCTTGCTTTGTCGAATTTTACACTTTTTTTCCAATAATTAAATGTTCCAAGCTAGGTATATTGTATAAAACCCCATATGTTATTGTGAAATTAATGCTAAAATAGTAACACACAACTTACCTTTTATAAAAGTTACCCGTTATTTGTTACATTTTTGGGACATAGCAATACTTTTGTTTCCACAGATAATCACGATCGATATTTTTCGTCGATATCTTCATCTTCATGGAACAACGACCTAATTGGAAAAAGACAGTCTGACCAACATAACAAAACAGCCAACACAACTCTAAACTCGTCTGACATTGTGTTCACAGATAACGAATGTGTAGTGAATTTGACGTGAGTCAACGGCCAATGTTGACAGTACTGACAGTAGTGTTGTGAATGTGAAGTGAAGTGAAGTGAGCCGAGTGCGACGCATTGTCTCGTACTGAGTGCGCGTCGAAACGGACAAAGTCATAGTGGAGTTGTTTTTTGAACACTGTGTCGTGTGTTGCTTTGTTAGAAGAAAAACTTTATTTTTTATAATAAAAATGTAAAGTTTCGTGATTATTCATGGTGTAAATAGTAGTTTACCGACTGAATCGTGTTTGGTTTTGGTTGTTCATTATGTCACAAAGCACAAAAAGAAGTGCTAAAATGCTTAGAGGTGATGGTTCATGTGTCTGGTGCGTGTATCTTGTGTATTTCCTGATATTACTGGACTTTGCGACGCGCTCCACAGAAGCTTATGGAAGTAAGTCATAAAGTCATTGCTTATTTCAAGTATAAAACAATAGTAAACATAAGAAAGAAGCTATTTGCGTTTTGTTTTTTTTGGCATACGAATTGGGTTAAATAAAAACATTCGCGTAGCTCAAACCAAAACAACTACCTTTGCGTTGAAACTACAGAATCTTAATTGTTTTTATAAATAATAAAAAGGGCTTGTGAAATTATATTTCATTTTCGCACAATATAATATAATTAGTAGACCATAAAGCTACATGCATACATTTTCTGATTAGAAAATCAGCCCATTTTATAATTCCACTGACTTGTAACTGTAAGTACCTACCATGAATCAATCGAAACAAGTTAAAGGGAAGTAGGAATAAAACTTTTTTTTTCAGGAAAATGAACAATCTTTGACTGTGATTAGGGTCTAATCAGAACTAAGCTTCCAAGTCCAACTTTAATTTAAAACCTGACCAAGCATAGTCAGTGGGAAGGTAGCTGAGAGAATTAATTGTGGTCACATGCTAGTGCTGTGATCCCATGCGAAGGTATGGTTGAATGTGTTGACTTGATGTAGGTGAAGAACAGTAGTTCTGTCCCTCAGTTATATGGATTGTGTATAAAAGACTTGCCATCTTTTTATTATAGACCTTCTGAGGAAAATACATGGACAGACTGACACACTTGGCTTTAAACTAGTTGTTTAAAGCCAAAAAATAGAATTGTACTTCTAATAATTCACTTTCAATACAAAGTTTTAACCTTATTTAAAGAGTTCCCTTGATTTGAGCAGGATCTCATCATCAGATCCTGACTTGATGACTATAGGACCACTTGGCAAGGATACCCTTTTAAACAGAAAAGAGTTTTCCGAATCAGTCCAGGCGCCTTCGAGTAATTGGGGATGTTACTTAAAAAATAAAAGTTTCCGATGAGAATTGAGAACCTCCTTTTATGAAGTTGGTTATATATAAATCCAGTCTGTTTCATGTTCAACTTGCATCATGGTGTAGGGCCATTTGTTGCACCACCAACCACGTCAAGAACAAGGTTCCTTCAATTAATGATAAATAATATTTCTACAGATTGTAAAAAACAGTGCACCATGTGGAGTTTTTTGTAGTTATTTGATAGGAATCTGTATTAAAAATTGAAAAAAAACATCCTATAATATGCTGGCTGAAAATCAGCACTGTAGGTATCTGACACCTCAGCATAAGGCTGAGCCAGTGTCCGGTTCACTGCCGCAGAGACACACTTGTTTCATGTGTTTTTTTGTTTATTTGGTTGTTTAAGATGTGTGTCGGTGTGTTAGTGAATATTAGTATCTTTCTTTCATAAATTTACCACATTTATTCACGTAATCCTAATCAGCACATTAAACTAAGTTGCTACTTGCTAACTTGCACCATAAATATTCCTACAAGGTTATTCATACTTCTAGCATTTTCCTGGTTTTACTCTATAAATTCAGTGTAGGCACTAGTTTCCTTTATCATGATCCTCCTAGTGTTTTTCCCAGTTTTTAACGGAGCTCAGAGTCTGCTTTAACATTTTTTTTTTTAATTCAACGACGGTGGCAAACAAGCGTACGGCCCGCCTGATGCTAAGCGGACACCGCAGCCTATAGACGCATGCAACCCCAAAGGAGTAACATGGGCGTTGCCGACCCTGATATGTTTGAGGATTCGCCGTGTTGACAACTGAAGGAACAAATTCCCTCACTCTCAACACAACGCATCCTCGGGAGCTCTGGCGACCTTGCTTACCTCCAGGAACACAACACTACTACAGAGCAAGTAGTAGTGTCATCTAATCCCAAGATTGACATTGGCACTAGTTTTTACGAAAGTGACTGCCATTTGGCTGGTTTCTACACTATTTGGGCTCACAGTGTATTTTCCCTTAATTTTATGATTAAAACAAATGAATTACAAACACAATTGGTAATTCACCGCAGTAATGTGCAAGCAATGTGCCAATAAACCTGTTAGTAGTGCATTCCTATGGTAAGTGACTCCTACAGACGGATGGTCACGAAGCCTGTGAAGCCTTAGAGGTGTTAATATTCATTATAATATGTAGCACCGCTATGCGTTTGTGTACTTGCGTTGCGGTTGGAGAATAATGAAATATGTAGACAGTTTGAAGAAAACTAACAACTTATAAACTAATAGCTTCCGCCCGCGACTCCGTCCGCGTGGAACTCGTTTATATCGTAGCTCCATACAAACTTTTACCCCCCACTTCATTCCCTTGCGGGATGATTTCCGGGATAAAAACTATCCTATGTCCTTCCTCGGGACTCAAGCTATCTCTATACCAAAATTAATCTAAATCGGTTCTGCGGTTTAAGCTTGAAGAGGTAACAGACAGACAGACAGAGACGCACTTTCGCATTTATAATATTAGTATGAATAGTGTGGATTTTAAAAATTAACCTTCTTGAATCTACATATTTTTTTCTCAGAGAAAAGGTTCTTTGGCGTTTCTGCCATTATTAACGACGCTCTAATACCTACCAATAATGCGGTGATTAACGGCTTGTAATGGTGTTAGCGCCAACGAAAAAAAAGGTACTTTTTCCATGAGAATGACATATTTTTCTATGAATATTTTTCATTCTTATTTGATGTGGAAAACATAATGATGAAAATGGGTTGTTTTACATTCTTTTCAAATGTTGGTCTTTAACTCTGGATGTCTTTGTTTTTTTTAGACTTGGATCTGTCCTTCGTTAAGTTGGGTAGCATTTTTCATCATGACAGTTTGCAAGAGGTGACACCTACATTTTGAAGATTTCATTACATGGGTCAGTTCTATGGGAACCACTCCCCTACATAATGAAAACCTAATCTTAGAACTCTCTCCAAGTCACTAAACAGAAAACTAAATTAAAATGTGTCATCCATTTGGAAGCTAAGACTCAAATCGGTTCACCTTATCGGGAGCTAACAGACAAGTACACAGATATAAATGTTAAACTTATAACATCCCTCGCTAGCCTCGGGTGTTAAAACTATTGTTAATAGTGATTTCACCTTTGAATTTCTTAGCAGATGTAGATACGAGTTCGTACGCAGTGTTCCTTCCTTCACCAAAGACCGCAGTATAGAAACTATAGAAAGCATAAAATATTTCAAACTTTTTCACACGTAACAATAACATTATGTTGGAACTTTAAATGGTTTTAGGGCCCGAGTAAAAGCTCGGTATCAAAGGATGTAGCAGTGGAACTTCCGCTATTGCAAAGCGCCGTGTCAATGTCCTGTCCTGCGATATGTCCATCACTGCAACAATGAACACACCAGTTCATAAACATGATTGTGCAACTGCTTTTTTTTACAGAGCCATCAGTGGTTTTCAAAATACCATTAAATTAAACCGAAAAAGAGCCATACCATATCAGATCACGACGATTCTTGGGACTTAATATTAGCGGTCAATCTTACATAAATCAGACTACCCCATAATAAACTCAATAATCTAATAGAAAGCATCCCAAACTCATAATGAAATATTCATGTTCAGGGTACAAATATTTACCTTTACCGGGATTCGAACCCAGGAACGTCAGCTTCGTAGGCAGGGTCACTACCCAAGTACCCAGTACCTATTAGGAAACAGTTTTCATATATCGTTGCAAAATTCAATGAATGAATTCCTAGCTTGTGTAAAGACTAAAGTGCGACAGACGCCATTTGTATCGATTCACTATCACTTTTGAATCGATCCATAGGCGCGACTGTATTGGAAGAGGTGTTGTAGGTACAGTTGAGGAAATATTATTTGCACCGATTCGCCATACAATTTGTCCGTAGAAATTATATTTCGTGAACAATAACTTCGTTACTGCAAAAGCCGTCGCGAATGTATACTGTAAAGGTGCTGTTACACGAGCGATAAAAATTGCCGAATTGCCGGAAATTCGGGGCAATTTTGACGTCACGGCCACTTCAAGCAATTCGAATATTGCTCAAAATGGAGCGATTATTGCTCCAGTATGGCGCCATTCTGGCTCCATAATTGCCGCAACTCGGGAAACTAGGCAATACGTCCATACGAGAAATTCAGTGGAGCAAATTGTAGTCGGCGATATGGAGCAACACGGAAATTAATGGAGCAATTCGAGAAATATTTCCGAAATATTGCCGCAATTTCTATAAATTGCCCCATATTGCTCAATGAAATGCTCCATTAATTTCGGCAACGTGTCGCCGGGCAATAATTGCCCGAAAAATCGCCCGTGTAAGAGCGCCTTAAGAGAGACGCAGTAAGTAATACCTCTCGCTGACAGTGTTATGATATGCCATCAGCCAAAGCCCTTATTATCGCCTTTGCGTTGAGCTTGAGTTGAGTGACCTTCCTGAATCCCCACAAGTCTCTGCCCATTAATATCGCAAGGAAATAGTTTGCATACAGAATTTATGAAGGAAGTTGTCAGATAATCGACGGCTGATATGGTTGTGGATAAAAATGGCCGTCTTGACAGGGCCGTTTCCGATGATAATTAGAGTGAACCACGTCCGATTATTCCATCGGACTTTTTCTGAACTCGGTATCTTTACCAAAGGACCATAGATTTGATCGTTTCAGACCAATCCAATCTTCAGTTATTTATAAAATTTAACAGCATTGCAGCATGCCAAGGCGCTGGTAAACTTGAACTGTTTAACATACATAACATAATACACAATAATAAACAATTTATAGTAACAAATAATATATTAAAAATGAATCTCACAGAATCTTTTAAAAATAGGGAGAAGTTTACTTCACTTGTAGACAAACAAATCGTAATCCGGTGCATAGGAGTAGCGCCTCTACCCAAGCTGCGCCTTCCGGTACGTGGTCGCCACTCGAGAACCTTTCCGCCCCAACGGCCATCGGTTCTACGTGCAATGTGCCCCGCCCACTGTCACTTAAGTTTAGCGATTCGGTGGGCTATATCGGTTACCTTGGTTTTGCTGCGGATAGCCTCATTTGCGATCGCGCAGAAAAACTCCAAGCATGCTTGCAGCCCATCTAACTGATTATTGCCAACTATATAATTTGTTATTTCCTCGCCTATGCTAAAGTAGTCGTGTGACTGGAAGTAGTCAAATATAGCAATCGCTAAGTGAACGAACGGGACACCGAATCGCTAACGCGTGTCGTGTTAGGAATCTTAATGCGTACACGCATCGCTTTGGCAAACATGTTTGGCAATTAATATCCATTGTACAGTCGCCGTCAGATATATCGGAGCGGCCAAAGTACTCACAAACATCTGAACACGTCGCTAATGCCTCTACAATAGAGACAGAGTCAATAGTGTTCAGAAATTTGTGAGCGCTTTGATCGCTCCTATATATCTGATGGCGACTGTACCTCCTAGATAAAGCAGCAAGCAGGTATACTTTTATACAAAACAAATACTCAATGCACAATTCGATAAAGTACAAGACGACGCGCCTTTATTTCCGACTTTTACCGCGTCACTGTGAAACCTAAGATTTACCAAGTGAACAGTAGTAAAAGTCCCAAATGAACGACGATTTAAAGTATTTCAGACTTTTACCAACCCATGGCGGTCAATCTTAGGTTATACCGGTAAATACTAGGATTTAATAATAATAATAATAAATACTCTTTATTGCACCACGACAAGAGAGAAACATCTTACAAAAAATTTGCTTAATAAATAATGGTAACAACAGGCGGTCTTATCGCTTTAAAGCGATCTCTTCCAGACAACCTTTGTACAGCAGGAAACACTTAAACTAGAATGTTAAAACAGGATTTACCGCACTTCGGGCTTTTGCAGTAACAATGGCGACGACAGCTGTGATTCCATAGAAACTTGTCAAACTTTCCATACATGCTGGTTTTAAAGAACACCGCTTACGATCGAACGTACGGCGATTTGGTGCAACCCGGTTGATGATTAAATAGGTAAAACCTTAAAGACAAAAGATGCAATGTCTCGTGTCGACCAAAACAAAAACAGTATCGATTGGAACTGTAATATTGACTAGCAACTGCACCATTATTTTCCGGATATCTGTCCTTAAAGCAAATCATATGCACTTGAACAAAAAGTCGTATCTACATAGCCATCTAAAGGCTTGTGAGTTCTTGTTGGTCAGGCTGCCCGCTGCCGACATGTGGGCTGCTAGACCCAGCTTGAGTCACGCGATGGAAATACAACGGGTATTTGTAGGAATAAGAAATATAGATGGGCGGCGTTTAGAGGATTAGTAGCGGTGACAATAGTTTTGTGTTAAGGATGTTAAGCAATATTTATAATGGACCAACCACTCCAACCAGTAGCTCTTTCTTCTTCGCCGTTCCTCATGGCTGAGGGACATGACGGCTGTGGGCGCTCTTTATATTTGTGTTCTATTGTTATGGGAAACAAACAGCAACAATAATACACATGTCATACAAAAACAAAGCCAATATAGTTTCCACTTAAATATAGTACAAATACGAGTAATTGGTCTGAGAGCATGCGCATATATGAGAAGTAAAAATCAATTCAATTCAATTCAATTCATTTATTTACTCAGATAACAAGATCCAGTTTTTGTTAGTAACAATTATCCTTAAAAAGAGACTATGTTAGTAGTTAGAAAACCAAATTATCAAATTAAAAGAACATTAGGCCTTTGGCTTTATTGAGTACGGCGCATGTAACCGACTACAATAAAGCAAGTAGGGGCAGTCCAATCTGTCCCCTATCATCATTAAGATGGTGTTGGGGCTGGCGCGCACCCGACGCACCAGGGATGCAGCTCTCTTGCGCACGGTGGCATAGAAGCAATCCACCCTAGCTTCTGCAAACATCCCTGATGCGCTACAGAAGCGCGGCAGCCCCACCAACACCCGGAACGCGTTGTTGTACTGGACGCGGAGGGACCCGTAGGCCCGTTTTGTATAATCACGCCATAAGCCGCACGAGTACAGGGAGGTACAGTAAGCTCGAAATAACGTAAGTTTCACCTCCCTTGAACAGCGTGCAAACTTACGAGCTATCATATTGGCCCGGACCGACAGGGCCCTCCGCTCCCAGTAGGTAAATAAAAATAAATAAATAAATAAATATTACTAAATTTTACACAAATCGACCTAGTCCCATTGTAAGCTCATTAAGGCTTGTGTTATTGGTACTAGACGACGATATATATAATAGATATAAATACTTAAATACATAGAAAAAACTTCCATGACTCGGAAACAAATATTCATGCTCATCACACAAATATTTGCCCTTACCGGGATTCGAACCCAGGACCTTCAGCTTCGTAGGCAGCGTCACTACCCACTAGGCTAACCGGTCGTCACATAAACTAAGTTTGATGTTACTTCAACACATAGATATTAATAGATACTCGTACATTTTTAACACAAAGGAAAAAGAACAGTAAACCATAACAATGACATTTAATGGATAACATTATTCGAATTTAAACTTTCGTGATACATGTTGAAATAATACTAACAGGTACAGTCGAGGTCATAAATATGTTTACACTTTTGCACCTTATTACAAGGCAATAAGGTGTAAAAGTGTAAACGTATTTATGACCTCGACCGTACACGGTTCAACGTGTCGCTTGTGTGAGTGATACAAGCGACACCGCCGCGAAAACACTCATCCTGAAGAAGAACTCCCGAAGAGTTCGAAACATGTCGCCCGTAGTGTCATTGAATACGTGAGTTGAACCGTGTAACTGTTAGGATAACATTATTGTTTTAAGAGGATGGGTCAACAATTTTTCATTGCACACTTCACCATCGCTCTCGACGCTGCTCGGTCTTGGCTTGGTGCATGCTGGACTGGGCTGTTATTTGTTACGCGCTAATACGGCTCACCCCGCCGGTCACCAGTCACGAAACTAGCCCTCTACCCACGCTTAGTTACTTACGCATCGCGGTGTCTGGATATATTTGTGGGTGAGCGTTGAGGTGAGCTTAATAGTACATTGTTTACCGAGGGGCGTAAGTGGAATATTGCGAACAAGAGTCTATCAGAAGCCCGACGCCGAAGGCGGAGGGCTTTTGATGACTCGAGTTTGCAATATTTTTACGCCCGTGTTATACACAATGTTTTTCATCACCTTTGCGAGAAAACAAATACATTTTAGATGAAATGAATACAAATCGTAATAAAAACTGCAACATGTCAGTCGTCTATTTTGTTGAATTTGACGTGAGGCGCGTATGGCAAAGACCCTTCGGTATACAGCCACGATTTGAAAACACTTAAAAACATTTTACATAGACACTAAATAACAACATATTAAATCTGTAAATAATTCAGTTAAACATCTTTAAGTAGTTTTTTAAGTTTAAATTTATTTATAAATACGTTTTCAGACATCGTATTTGATATAAAACCTCTTTGCTTTGTAACTGCCGCAAGAGTGACAGATACAATTTAAGAAAAAAACCATTACGCCCGTGGGCGTAACACAGGCCATTACAGCTCTGTATGTCTGCGCATTATGAAGCCCTTTTGAAAATGAAATGAAAATGAAATGAAA
Organism: Epinotia ramella; assembly: GCA_947578815.1. Taxonomy (NCBI): domain Eukaryota; kingdom Metazoa; phylum Arthropoda; class Insecta; order Lepidoptera; family Tortricidae; genus Epinotia; species Epinotia ramella. The sequence continues at coordinate 5,987,317 of OX388221.1, forward strand.
TGAAAATGAAAATATCTTTATTGAGACAAAAAAAGCAGTAACATAAATATAGTTGTATAGCGGGCCCCAAACTAGGCTGGGCCTGTATCTTGGGCGCCCTGCGAGTTGGTAATCTTTACAAAAACGAGTTACAGTGTACATAGTACTTTAAAAGGACATTAATAATCATACAAGTAGAAAAAGAAGAAAGGAAAAGTAACAATTGAAAATACTTAATCATTGATTCAAAAGCTCAGGTGATGAAATTATGACGTGAGTGTGTATAGGTGACTGTTGTAAGAGAGTGTTTTTGTTTGAGTGCGTGCGTGCGCGTGTGTGTGCGTGTGTGTGTGTGTGTGTGTGTGTGTGTGTGTGTATGTGTGTGTGTGTGTGTGTGTGTTAACCTACGTACATGGAGAGAGCAAGTTCTCCGTTTCTGAGTATGTTAGCGTCTTCAGCCATTTCCCAACCGATCTCTTTACACGGAGATGTCCCCATTGTTTTATGTCCACGTTCTTGCTTACCACATTGTAAATATAGGGGTGCGCAAAGAAGGGGGAGCGCTTTGCAAATACCGATCTAACGGCCGGGAGAGGTACACGATAAACTCTTTTCTTTAATAAATGCTCATGTAGTTGAGATTTATAGATGAGGTTATGGGTGCGACCAACTGCCTTCACAATGTACAACTGCCTGACCGTCAGAAGTCCTGTTTCTTTATACAATGAAGTAGTAGGATAACGAAAAGGCTTCTTTAACATGACCTTAATTACGCCGCGTTGGGCGCGCTCGAGATCCAGTAGGTATGTCTTGCATGCACTGCCCCAGACTGCTATACAGTATTGTATAACAGACTGGCACAAAGCGTAATAAACCATAAAAATAATGTTGACGGGTGCACAGTGACGAAGCCGCTTCACAATATATATAGTTTTTCTGATTCTTTTGGAGACAAGATGTATATGCTCTTTAAAGGACAAATGCTGATCCACGAGAAGACCCAGATATTTCACAGTAGAGCATTTAGTGAGCTCGGGGCAGTTGCATGGGGTAAGAGCATAACTAGTTGGCGATTGTTGCATTGTTCCACAGTTATGAAGCGTTAAGGTTTTAGATATTGGAGGGGCAGACGCTACTGTTTTTGAAAAAGGCACATAGTAAGTTTTTTCTACATTTAGAGTAAGCAGGTTGCTGTCGAGCCAAGTGATCATTTTTTCCAATCCTATACTAGCCATGGAGTATGCTTCTTCCCAGGTATTTCCACTAAAAAGAACCACAGTGTCATCAGCATAGCATATTGTATCAGAGTTAGGCATATCAAGCTGAAGCAGGCCATTTATATAAATAGTGAATAGCGTTGGACCTAGGATGCTTCCTTGCGGAACTCCAAAGCAGACAGGATGAGGATTACTGCATGATTCTCCTATTTTCACAGATTGATACCTATTAGCTAGGTAACTTCCAAACCAGTCCAAGGCTGTACCCCTCACTCCCAGAAGCTCAAGCTTTCTTAATAGTATAGGAATAGAGACGGTGTCAAAAGCTTTAGCTAGATCTAAGAATATTCCTAAGCAGCTTTTGCCACCGTCTATGTGCCCTGCGATTAAATTAGTAAGCAAAACAGCAGCATCTTCCGTAGATTTCCCCGACCGAAAACCGAATTGTTTGTCAGATATAATGGCGTGTTTTTCCAAGTACTTAATCAGCCGTACATTTACAATTTTCTCAAGTAATTTGGAAAATATACAGAGAAGAGATATAGGCCTGAAATTTATTGGAGCATTTTTCGCACCGCTTTTGTATATTGGTGAGACTATAGACAGCTTCCAGCAGTCCGGAAATAAGCCTGATTGTAAACTCAGATTGAAAAGATGAGTTAGAGGGCCTCTTATAATTTCTCTGATTTCCTTAATTAGCAATGGTTTACAGCCATCGAAACCAGGAGCGCTTTCTACTTTCAATTGCCTGATAAGTTTGTCTACCTCGTGTTCATCGGTCGGTGCCAAGAAAAAAGAGTTTGGGATATTAACTGCTGAGGTTAACTTCTTGGCAAGAGAAGATTGCGTTTCGGAAAGTTTTCTCAGAATACGTTTAGCCAGTTTTTCCCCCATTGTAGAAAAATGAAGGTTGCATTCGTTCAAGGACTCCTTTACACAGTCTTTAGTTTTCAACAGTTCACTTGAGTAGTTTGTAGTTTTTGTGGTTTCGCATACCGTTTTAACTGTTTTCCATATTTTTTTGTTATTTCCCATACTCTCATGAAACTGCTTGCTATTATATTCCGTTTTAGTGTTATGTAAGATATTATCACATACATTTCTGTACCTAGTATATTTTTCCTTTATGATTACATCGTTGGGCGAGGCTCTAGCCAGTAAGTGCAGCCTGTCTCTGTATTTAATACATTTAATGAGACCTTTAGTGATCCAAGGCTTGAGGTTAAATTTGGAACGACTGATTTTGACTTTATTAGTGTGATGCAGTATTGCAGTAGATACAATATCATTAAAGTTGTTGGCAGCTTCGTTCAGGTTATTATTACTTGTTATTTGGGACCAGTCTACCCTACTAAGCTCAAGTGCAACTTTAGTATAGTCCGTTTTAAGTATACACCTATTTGCGTTGGATCTAATATTTGGATTTCCAAGACCAACCATTGCTATATCATGGTCAGACACTGAACATTTGCATACCACGCCAATGGATGCAGATGATGACTTAACAAAGATATGATCCAGGCATGCATCCAAACGGGTAGGCCTCGTGATAGCGGGTATTAATCCGTGGGCAGCCATTATACACATGTAGTCTGAAAGATAAGTGCTACTATTACGATTATCCATTAAATCAAGATTTATATCTCCAGCCACAATGATTTGCCTCGAGCTGACTTGATTTAGGGTGGAGTCTAGGGAATTAAGAAATTTTTCAAGATTAGTTACAGAGGGTGAACGATAGATACATAAGATCGTCAGGTCATTGGCAATGTCAATTGAGAGACAGTTGGCTTCGTCAAAAGGTGGCTCGACGGCCGACGCTGAAAGAGACTGTTTAATGTAAACTACCACTCCACTGCTTTTGTTAAAAGACTTTGTTGTTCGGAAAGCGACATATCCGGGCAGTCTGTCGATCACGGAGCCGTTAGTCAGCCAACATTCTGTTAAGATAATTATGTCAAATTCGATATTTATCCGCACAAGAGATACTATAAAAGAGTCAAAGTTTCGTTGCTGACTTCTAATATTAAGTGTTAATAATTTGAAACGTGAACTTGATGCGAGAACGCCTTTACATTGCTCTAAATTGTCTAACGAGTAGCATTCGATGGATAAACTCTTGTCAAGTTCGTCACTTATATCCCGGGTCGTCATTTGGAAAGTTAAAATCAATCTGAAATAATGACGACGACCTTTGCCAGGAGATCCGCGAATGCATATATCTATGTAAGGCGTGTTTTAATTCCTTTGGTAGGTTGGGACATAATGTGTGTGTGTGTGATGTGTAGTGTTGTGATGTGTGCTTATAGTCACTAACATATGACAAGGAAAAATTACAAAAAAACATAATCAACAGAAAATTATAACAGTATTTACAGCAAAAACAACGATTGCCGATTATGGGGATCATTAAAGTAGTGGGTATGCAGAGGGGCGTGTATCTACGCGACATCATTGTTGGTGACCGGGACGACCGGAGACTGCCCAGAGGCCCCGAGGCCGGCGGCCGACTTGCTGGAGCTGTGTTCCAAAGGGGAAGCAGGTTCCTCTTCATCGGGCTCCCCAAAACACCTGAGCAGGTCAGCGTGGTTTCGTATGGCAATCGCCTGGCCACCTTCACGCTTGCGGACAAAGATGGCTCCATTGCGCGTCCAGCAATATTTATAGCCGGCACTATTTTTTCGTAGCCTGGCATCGCGAAATAACTCTCTTTTTACTTTCGTTAACCGCTCGTTGCAGAAGATTTTAGAAGCGGGACCGGCCACCTCGAGATCAGCTGAAGTCAGGTTTCGTCGAGCTTTTGCTGCTTTCATGAACTCGTCGCGTTTGTTTTGTCGTAGAAACCTGACTACTAGGATTCGGGATCTAGGTGTTTTTGAGGTGGGGCTACGACTTTTTAGGGGGCCTGCACGACTCGCAAAATCCAGGTCGTCGTCCTTGAGGTTTACACCTATTTTAGCGGCGGCTGTGAGAATAATGTGGTACGTGTTTTCATTCGGTAATTCGTGTACCCCCTGTATTTCGATATCATTTCGAAGCGAGGCCTGCGCCTGGGAGTTCACTGTTTCCTGAAGTTGGCTGACCTGCTGTACTAGGTATGCCCTTTCTAGCTCGTGGTCCTCGAGTGCCTTTATTCTAGCATCGGTATTAATAAGGTTAGCATCCAGAGTATCAAGTCGTGACGAGCACGCAGTGCACGACGACATCAATTTTTTTAGGTGATCTTTTACTTCACACATGTCATTACGCAGTAATCTTATTTCGGTGGCTAGGACCCCGAGTGATTCAGTGTCCGGAGTCACTGCAGGCCCGTGCGGCGGGACCGGTGGGGTTGCCTTACGATTCTGCTGACGCAGGGTAATATTCGCGTTATTTATATTTGTTTCCTCGACGGTGGCGGACGCCCGCACCGGGGTATTCGCGTTACCTTTTTTGGGTTCCTTACTCTGACAAGCGGGGCACGTCCATTGTAGTTTGGTGGCATCGGAAGGTTTCCGAAAGTCCGTGATGTTAACACATATTGCATGATAACTTTCCCTGCATTTGGAGCATTCCAAGTACTGCTTAGACGTTATTGCTTTGCAGCACGCCGCACAGTTGTTTGTCATTTTGTCAAGTTAATTTAAGTATGCAGGTGGGTAACAGTATAAACAAACGCGCTCAGTCCGGTAACCACTGTGTGAGACACTAGTCGCCCGTGCTAGCTGCCGTAAGCGAGGGGTCTCGGCGCTGGACACTACCAACGAAGCGTCCAACGGAATTAGACACTGAACGCCTATTTCGAACGCCGAAGGCGGGGGTCTTACGGGACTGGTTTATCGCGAAACACTATACGGACACGACTTCACTCGACGGAGATCGACTCCCAACTGTGACTGTTCGAGCAAGTGTGATGAAAAAAAAGTTACAGAATAGGGGGGCTGTATTGTGACCCAACGCATAGGCACCCGTCCTCGATCAGTCGGTCGGTACCCTGATAAAAGAGGCCGTGACTGGCTAATGGACAACGTAGGATGCGGTAAACATTTTTTTCGCCCGGAATTGGAGGACAAAATGCCGGAAAGCTAATTTCGGGCGCCAAAGTGTAAATGCGGAATCCTTGCTCCTGTTACCCAGGCCAGGCCAGGGGGAGAGAGGGGAAGTTGGTTCCTAAGCCTATTCTTAGGGTGTGCAAATTTGTTACTAACTGGCCTATACAGGGTGTAATCGTTAAGTGTTTACAGGCCATAATTCCGTAAATACAGCAGATATCAGAAAACTTTTTAATATTACTTTATCTATTTAGAAAATGTTATTATTGTAATTTTACTCGTTGGGTAACGTACTTTCGATATCAGTTAGAAGTTTTCTGATATCTGCTATATTTACGGAATTATGGCCTGTAAACACTTAACGATTACACCCTGTATAGAGTATAAAAGTACCACTTGTTCATCTATTCGGTTAGAAATTCCGCAATCAACTATTCAATTATATTTGCCTGTACTATTTGGGTCACGGCTGAATTCATATGTTTACTCTTAACTACACATTGCCTAAGCTACTGTTTCCATTATAAGTATATGTCATTTACTCATTTAGCTAGCATCCTCGGATGTTGTAATTGTCTCCGTTTTGCATACAATCATTCGTTTCCTCTATGAATCACTGGCTTCCGATTGGCAACCATTTGTTTCTGCGGCTGATTCATTAACTTTGTGCACTTGTTGTATTTTTTTAACTTTAAACTGCACACGCTGGAAAACCGCAATTGTAAGGTTATTTTCATAAATAAGTTATGTGTATACAGGGTTCGAGGATATACAATGGATATATATCCAATGATTTTTTATGATATATATCAATGCAGAAAAAAGTGTAGGTATGACCATTGACTGATTAGAATTTATAAAAAAAGTTTTATGTTTTTGAGTTGATTTTATGATATATATAAGATTTTATGTTTTTAAGATGCTTTATTATGTTTATGTAACACATTATGCAAATAGTATACATAAATAATACAATAAAATAATAATATGACTTTCATACAAAATGGATATATATATATTTTTTGATATATATCGGATATATATTATAAATATCTGATATTTTGATAATATTATAAATGCGAAAGTTTAGATGTTTGGATGTTTGTTACTCAATCACGCATAAACGGCTTAACCGATTTGGATGAAATTTTGCACGAAGATAGTTTATAGTCTGGATTAAAATATAGGATAGTTTTTATCCCGGGTCCACGCATACGAAGTCGCGGGCGGAAGCTAGTATTTTGATATTTATAATAAATATCGGATATTTTCGAACCCCGTGTGAATAAAAACAAACAGCATCATCCCCATTCAATTTATTCAATTCGTTTTTAATTACGTGTACATGTACACTTTGTTTATTTGATTTACATTCCATCCTATCCTCGTTATTGTTATTACCAACAAAATAAAAATAAAATTGAATACTACACAAAATTACTTTTCATAATGTACAGTCTTCACCCAAAGTTTCATAAATATGTATACTATAACCTTATTGTTGCAGAAATAAGGTCTACCTACATATTTTTGAGACTTAGTGGTGTGTAGGTACATATTGGTGCCTTTGACTATACCTGATCATTACTGTCATCAAGTCAAGTTTGAAGTTTGTGAGGATGGTACCTAGTGTGTGATTTACTGATCGGAATTAGATGAAACTTAAGGGTAAGTAATCTAGGTCATACATCAACATGACATATTTGTTTGGTATGAATAATCTATATATACAAACGAAAAACTGACTGACTGACTGACTTATAATCAACGCCCAGCCGAAACATTTGAACCTAGAAAGCTGATTTTCACAACAGGTAGTTTATATACCTAACGTAAGTTTGTATGAGGATGGAGTAAAATTTTAAGCAAGAGACTTGAAACTGTGTATGGACTCCTTATTACAATACAAGAAAAGTAAATTTGGGGTTTCGGAAAAACCCACCCCTAAGCGGGTTAAATAGGGGTGCAAAGTTTGTACGGGTGAAATTTGGTATGGAGATAGTTTGAGTCCCGGGGAAGGCCATATAATAGTTTTTATCCCGGAAATCAGTTCTTGAGGGTGTGAAATGGGGGGTGAAACTTTGTATGGAGCTACGATAAAAACGTGTTTCACGCGGACAGAGTTGCGGGCAGAAGCTAGTATGAATATATACAGGGTGGCTCATTCAGAGCGGTCAGTATGGGAAAGTCTGAAACTATAAGATATACGAAGATCTGTTCTTAGGAACCATGTCATCGATTTTAGTAACAAGAAAAACTGCATTCATACATTTTAAAAAAACTTGTACTCAGCTCGGGAATCGAACCCGAGCGTTTTGAAAAAAAAAACTAACACTATTTCTATTTAGATATCGATTGTGTAGGTCTTAAGCAGTAAATGTTTCTATGGAACATGATGTCTAAAATGAATAAAAGGCATTGTTTTCACATACTTTAATTTATTTTAGTAGGTGTTCGAAGTGACCACCTTTTTTTTCAATGCAATATTCAACACGTCTAGGTAACGATCTTACTATTGCATTTTGTATCTTCATGTGGTGAATTTGCGTTAAAATTGACTCTATGGCTGCTTTTAGGTCTTCAACGGTGTCATAGCTTGTTTTGTACACTTCATCCTTAACATAACCCCACAAGAAATAGTCTAGAGGCGTTAAATCGGGCGACCTCGCGGGCCATTTGATAGGGCCGTTCGTACCAATCCATTTCTGGGAAAAGTGCTCAATTTAAAAGTCTCTAGCTATGCGACTATTGTGAGCCAGTGCTCCATCCTGTTGAAAATAAAGTTGTTCTCTTACTTCTGCTGACATTTCTCCTAGGGCCTCTAAAAGATCTTCTAAGATTGCAAGGTACTTGAATCTATCCAAATGTCCATCATAAATTTTAAACATGAGTACCTTATTATAAAGTAAATGAGAATCTAACTTGACAGCGTCCTTCGTGCATTGTTAAGGGATTTTCTCGACTCCAATAGTGATGATTTTTACGATTGTACATTCCGTTGTTGGAAAATTGCGTTTCATCAGAAAATATTACGCACTTAAAATGAATAAAAGGCATGGCATGGCAGGCGAGCTGAGTACAAGTTTTTTTTAAATGTATGAATGCAGTTTTTCTTGTTACTAAAATCGATGACATGGTTCCTAAGAACAGATCTTCGTATATCTTATAGTTTCAGACTTTCCAATACTGACCGCTCTGAATGAGCCACCCTGTATATACGCGTAAGTTACGGACAGAATCCGGTAGATTATAATATGAACTCTCGTATAGATTAAAGTGGCTGGCACTGGCAACCGTTTTTTCAAATGCATCATCGAATTCTAAAAACAAAATGCGTCCGACATCCGTTGAACCTACGTCACATGTGCGTGTAATATATTCTTTTGTTTATTTTTTAACATAGCTTTATATTTATTGGTTGCCAGCAACTTTTATGAGCGTAGCACGGTGAATGATGCACTATGCTCCTATGAGCCAAATAAGTGTAAAATGCATTAAAATTCCCCTGTCGCTTGCGTCATTTTCACTGTTTTAGTCGCGTCGTAAGTGTCGTCTCGTGGTCGTACCGTTTAGGCTACTTAATTCGTTTCGAAAGCGCTGCTTCGTTCTTATTAGAGTTCCTGTTAGAGTCCAGTTTGGTGAATCGTGTTCACTTGGAGTGAGTTATCTTTGTTGAGGTTCGGATTTAACATAAGTGCATTGATAACTCGAGGAAGCCGTCTTGAGTGTTTAAAATGGAAACTTCAAACGCTGAATATGAAAATGTTTGTAAATAATTCACAAAATTAATGGATTTATCAAGTGGTGAACTAGCCGGTGGTTTGCTTTTACTGAATTCCAAACGGTTTTGCGTCTTTGTTTATTAATCCATGTCTTAATCCGGGGACTGCATAACCGAAAAATATCGGTATGTTTTATAACCGATGTAACGTCATATCGGTTTTCAAATAGCGGTTTCGGTAGCGGAACCTTTATATTTTGATAACTTTAATTTTTTTCGGTACCGTAACCGCTTTTTAAAGGTTACCGATACTTCGATTTTGGCGTCGTTGCCAAACCGCCTGCGCTGCCGTTTTGTCTTTCAGTTTTGTCGGTTCTGTTCTGATACTTTTCTGATTCGTTCGTTCGTTCCTATTGGAAGAAGTTGTCTGTGCATGTGTAAGTTCACATATTTTTTCGCTAACCTTTATTATACCGGTTTCAAACCGGTATTACAATGGTTTCGGTTACCTTTAAATTGATAACGGTAACCGATATTTCAAAACGGTTACGGTAACGTTATGATGGCGCGGCGCGTAACCTTTACACCAGTATACGGTACCGTAATGGAATACTGGTTTCATACCGGTAAAACCATATAACCGAAATCAGTCCTTCTGTACTAGCTGCCCGAGCGGATTTGCCCGCGTATTACAAAGAACGCAAAGCCGCGCCAGATACCTATAGCCTTTTTCTATGCTAAAGGACCATTCTATAAACTTCTTATTCTCTTTTTAATATCGCATAAGGAATTACAGAGAAAACCCCCAACTTCCAAACTTACATTTTCACACATAACCTACCTCTTTATTGTTGGTATGGATGTAAAAAATGTACGTATGAACGGTTAAGTTATGAAAATACAGTCAGTCCTGCGTTAACAGTAAGCATAATATTCTTGGAAACGTGAGTTTAATGGCTAAACCCTACCAGAGTAGTTTGTGTAAATAAACATATTTCATTTCATATCTCCGTGTATGTTTAGCCACTGTAACTGAAACACATCTATTACTCCATTACAAATTCTTATAATGTTTCATAGGGATGATGTCAAATCAGGCAGTTTTTATGAAACGTCAAACAACAACGTATTGTCGATTGTGGAGTACAGACAGGCCTCTACTTCTGTCAATAGAGCATGTAGATGTACTGACTAGATATACATTGTTTCCCAAGCTACCGTACACTTAAACTTTAATTAAATCACTAGCAATAAAAGAAAGCGAACCAACGCAACAGCTGTTTTTAGAACGGCCACCGTACATAGATCCCTTAAACAAACCAAACACGCACAAAACGACAAATCTTACTACCAAATCCTTAGAACTTACGTCCTTTTTCTACCGAGACGTCCCAGTGGCCATCTCTTCAAATCTGCACCTTATATGTACGTGATAAGGTTGAGAAATGTCGTAGTATTCGGGATTGTTTAGGGTGGTGGCGGTTATTTCTGGACCGGGATGGGAATGACGACTTCCCTGGAGGGACACGGTGCGTTTCCTCTGCGCGTCACGTCCGATCGCCGAAGAGTGTAATGACATGTATGGAAGTCAAGGGAATTATTGTTAATGGCTACATTTTATTTGTCTAGTCCAGAAGTTCCAACAATCGAGAGGAACCATGATTAGAATACACCAGCGGCGCTACCACGAACTTCGAAAGTCGAAATTCGTAATACATGCATCCCTGTCACTCGATTAAGGGAGTGCGATAGAGATGGAAATACCCGAACTTCGACTTTCGAAGTTCGTGGTAGCGCCGCAGACTAACTAGCGAATTCGTGTTTATGTTCAACATGAAGCACTCATCCCTGTCGCACTCTCATACTTGCTGCGGGGCTAGCACAACTGACGGCGCGCCGCGACGCGAATCGAGAAAGATCTACCCTCCTTTTTCTGATTTGCACGGTGCGAGTGAGACAAGAGACGCTCAGTCGCGCGCGAAGCGACTGAACAGCAAGTTGTGCTAGACGTGGTAAGGGGTTCTGTTACCTGCATTGACGGGAAGTTTCACAAAAATGCGATGAAACGCGCGCTCTGACTTGGCTCTGAGTGACCAATCAGCTGCATAGAAGATTTGCGGAATGGTCTGCCTAGAAGCCCACATGGAAACCTTCCTTTATTGGGATTCAGTTTTGTCAAATGTATTTATGATGGCAAGTTGGTCAACTTAAAAGTTGCACTTTGACTTTCACCATAGACAACAACTGGATAAATCTGTTTACGTGCCGTCCAAAGCTCGAAAGCGCTTACCTTATACCTCTACTTAGTAACCATCACCCAAATGGGGAACGCCCCCGACTTAAATGCTACTCTCTCAACTATAGAGGCTATTATATTAATAGACCAGTGAGCTTCATCCTTTGCTCCGTCGACGCTTTCCATCAGATGACTCTAGGTCAATCACTGGTCAGTTTATAAAAAAAAAAAAAATTGAAGTGTTTCAATTGTCCATTTTGTTTGGGAACAGAGGTCATCATCATCATAATTTTCAATAAGCATGTAATTGCAGTATAAACTGAGTATGCTACTCGTCACGGTTCTCGTATAATCTTTTCTAGGCGTGACCCGCGATCTTCCCAATATCTTCGAGCTGGTAGACTGGGAGAGACTAACGGTGAGTTGCACCAACTTACAATAGGCATGATGCCTCATGTTCAAATTGATAACGTAGTGATGCTAAATGGATAGTAAACCATCAAATTATCGTAATAAAGTATAAATTATAAAAGTTAATTAAAATCATAAAAAGATATAAACCTTGATAGTTTAGAAAAAATATGCATTTTTTTTATTGTCCAAGAGTAAATTAAAAGCTACCAATAGAATCCTTACGCTTTTCTAGAAACAAAATTGTACGCAGTGTTTCGCGACGGAAACAACAATGTACCTGATTTTCCATACTACGATTAGTACAAATATACAAATGTGACGTCACACTTGTATAGACACACAGTATGAAGCGTTTCGCGCTGCCGCCAGCGAGGTCAATTTCTATCTCAAATTTTTAGGTATTTATGTTCTTTAATTGTAGTTGCTCCCATACAAACATTTGTTGCTCTCCAAAAACTGGTTCGGATGACGTCACAAAAAAATCTTAGTCATCATCCCTATTACAGAACGATCAAGTATGGCGCCGACAGCTGTCATCCCATAGAAACTTGTCAAACTTTCCATACAATCAGATTTTAACGAACATCGCTTACGATTACAGATGGTTTGGTGCCTCACCCTAGGGTAACTCTGTTTTGGTAGACCTTGAACAGTGAACGTGTCTAAATCGCCTTATCACTTGGCGAAACGCCTACAAATGTATTTCGCCAGGCGTCGAACAATAAGTCATAATCATAAACTGAGGGCATTCACTCGGAGACCTAGTAACAGAATCAATACTAATATTGTTCAGTACAACGACTGCATAAAAACGATATTGTGAGCTATCACTACGGCAACGACTTTGATGTAGTCGAACTTCGAAATCGGATTCTGAAGTCAAAGTTCAAAGTGTAATGGAAGACACAGAAATGTGATGCAGTCTTTTTTAAATGGCAGGCTAAGAAGACCCGTTTTTTCACTCAAATTTATTTAAATCTTGTGGACGCCACAATAAAAACGACTTTTAAGCACGCCCATAATATGCCTCACGAGAGCAGTATTCCACTAAATCACTTTTTATGCAACCTAGTCTAGTAACACTAGTTACGAAAACTCAACTGGCACTTTCTCCTACAAAAATACATTTAGATCTTAGATCTTACCTTACGTACGTACGAAACGTTAAGCAATTGACCAGCTGGATTCGGCCGATTATTAAAAGTCACTTTACTGTTTGTCTGTGTTGCACTGTAGTAAAGGCTAACAGCAAGCCATTTTAATGACGAATATTAACTACGCCTGTATGATTGTATGAGCGACTCTAATTCGTCGACGGTACGCACTAGGTCATGCCAGTTGGGTAGGAATCCGGTTACAACCTGTTAGTTGGTTTGATACAGTCGAGTTCATAAAATATATGAGCAACCTTGTGCCCTTGACAGTTAAGTTGTGCTCACATATTTTTTAGGGTTCCGTAGTGAACAAGGAACCCTTATAGTTTCGCCATGTCCGTCCGTCTGTGCATCTTCGGCTTAGCTCAGTAACCATTACTACTAGAAAACTGTAATTCGGCATGGGTATATAAATGAATCACGCTGACAAAACAGTTCAATAAAATCTTGCTAAAACTTTTTTTTTAGGGTATTTCCCCTACACCTAAAGCGGGGGTGTATTTTTTTTTTCTCGTTAAACCCATGGTATGGGGTATCGTTGGATAGGTCGTGCAAAGCCCAAATTTTTGTTCGAGTCATGTGTCCGCCCCCCCCCCCCCCCTCCCCCCGCCGGCTAAATGGCTGGCTGGGGATGTGAAAAAAGGCATAAGTAGTTACCGAGTAATAGTCGACCAACTTAATGTGTACTTGAAAAGGCCAATTTTCGTACAAATTCGGCCGACGCAACCGCACCGCACGTCGATGTAACTAGTAAGACAGACAGGCAACTACGGAACCCTACACTGCGCGTGGCCCGACACGCACTTGGCCGGTTTTATTATCACTTCGTCCGTGCACATACCTATTTTCGAACTTTACAGTACAGTCGAGACTCGAGATCATTATGCCGATTACTATAGTTAAAGCAATGACGCGTAATTTCGGTGTTCGAGAGGCAACCGGATGGCTCGCGGTATTTGAGCTCCCGAAGCGTTGTGGAAATGCCCTGTGCAACCCGAACTGAGCCAACTAGGACTGGAACGGAATTTGGAGGGGTGAAAGTATAAAAAATGTCGCCGGGGATTCGATTTAGACCAGCATTTCATTATATAAACAGCGTACACACTTTCAGGCAACCGTTGTTTCAATCTGCTGCCACGCGACAATTTTTTTTCCATATATTTTTTTTTAATATTTGCGCTCCAGTCCAAGTTGGCACAATTTGGGTTGCACAGGGCGGTTCCATTCGGTTGCATCGTAGACACTGCAACTACGCGTCATTGCTCTGAAACTACTTACTTTGCCAAATTAGTAAAAGTGATTGAATTCACCTATTTGATCAATCACTTTCTCTGCTCGGACATTTTGGATCTTACCATTCTTACCGTTACTTTACTCACCGTCCTGATAAGGGTGCGCTGTGTTGTCTCTAGCTGTGAATCCTCAAATCAATAAAGGGTCGGCAACGAACTTGTGTCTTATCTGCAGTCCCAAGTGTTTTTATTCCTGCTTGTGAACATCTGAGACCCCTATAAAAATTGATGGAGATAAAAACATGTACACTTTAAAAGTCGTTTTTAATTCACATTGAATGTCAACATGACCTATTCATACGCATACTTCCTTTGTTGGTGAAGAATAAACATACAGTAAAGTGTGTTTTCCGCAAACTGACATACGGACTCCGAAGTATCCGTAGGTAATTTCCGTACAGAACCACTAGGTAAAGCCTGCTGTACACACTGGATCAACGTTGTCGCGTGGGCAGAAGGCAATTATAATTCGATCTCTCTTGATTACATAGATGCCTCCTGCTCACGCGCCAACGTTGGCCCAATGTGTGCAGCCGGCATCGGCATGACAGACAGACATTATCATCCACTGATCAAACGAAACAAGATATATAATGTTATAATCTGCCTACGAAGCTGATGGTCCTCGGTTCAAATCCCAGTAAGGGCAAATATTGGTGTGATGAGCAAGAATATGTTTCTGAGTCGTGGATGTTTTCTATATATTTAAGTACTAGCTTCTGCCCGCGACTCCGTCCGCGGTTGATATCGTAGCTCCATACAAATTTACGTACCTTAAGTAAAGGGATGATCTCCGGGATAAGAGCTAACAGAAAGACAGACAGACTACGGACACACTATCACATCCTACTAATATTATAAATGCGAAAGTTTGGATGTTTAGATGTTTGTTACTCAATCACGCTTCAAGGGCTCAACCATTTGGATTAAATTTTGCACGAAGATAGTTCATAGCCTGGATTAATTAATTAATTTATTTATTTATTGACAAATACATTTACGTGACATTACAGTAAAAACCAATGCGTCACGAAACTAAAAACAACAAATAATACTATTTAGGCGACGAAACGGCGTGGCCCCGTCGCATCGTCATCTCCGGTGTAGGATTCGGCAGGTTGCCCCGGAACTGTCGAAACACGACACCCTTCGGCCAGAAGTCAGCACATGCGATGGTCTCCTGCAGCGGCCGCGGCACGCGCACCACAAACGAGCTGAAGTGCACATAGTGGCGCGAACGCAGCTGGAACACCCTCAGCGAGAAGCCGGTCTTCTGACGAACGTACTCCACCACAACATCAGCCGTGGCGGTGTAATGCAGGCGCGATACATATAGCGCCTTGCTCGGTGTGGCAACCCGCAGACCGGAACCAACCAGTTCTGCAGTACCACACTGACTCTTGCGCGGCTTGCGCTTCCTCGACACCGGTGTAAAACCCTCCTTATCCACATCGGTGCGCGGGGGCTTCTCCTTTGGAGGAACCCGAACTTCACGCGCTCTTGAGGGCGCGTCTCTCCGGTCGGCTGCGACAGACCGACCAGCTACGGCATCAGCATAGCGATGACGTGATTTAGAGGATGGGGCGGGGAGTATTAAAATGTAGGATAGTTTTTATCCGCGGTCCACGCAGACGAAGTCGCGGGCGGAAGCTAGATTATAATATTAGTATGGATTGATATCCTTTCAATATAGCGTCGTCGTCTAGTCCCATAACACAAACATTATTGAGCTTACTATGGGACTAATTAGAATTGTGTAACATTCGCCCCTTGATCCACTGATTAAGCGAATCAAGATGGCCAATGTTAACATAGTGGAACACTTTCACGAGCTTCCTCATTCCCACGGCTTGACATTGTCCCATAAACGTATTCCCATGAAGTTCCCACTACCCAAACGTCGTACAACATATGAACCCATATACCCACTCGCGCCCATTCTCTTATGCGCGTGTTGACATGTGTTTGTGACGCATTAACATGTAATATTGCACTTGAGACAAAGAAAAATGGCGGTGTGACGTCGATCTTAGTTGATTACTTTATTATGCAAAGACACTTCCAGTTTACGACAGTGTTCAGTCCTTCTGTTGCGGTTCACCTCACCGTTCACCCACAAGTATATATCGACGCTGCGCTTCGTAATAACTAAGCGTAGATAAATAATAGAGATCTAGTTTCCTTTGGCGTGACGGGTGAGGCGAGGCGCCTGAGCGCGTTCAGACCCCGTATCATGGTCGGCTTTATCACGCGATAAGTGACAAGATAGAGCATCCGTCACTGGCTGACACCGTTCGATAGAACGAGACTGACGCTCTATCTTGTCACTTGTCGCGTGATAAGGCCGACCATGACACGAGGCCAGCATAATAGCTATTCTGTTCTGTTATGGGGACGATATTCAATTGTTTTTGAAATGTATTTTAACTGTTTTTTTTTTTTATAATCCTTTCATAGAGAAGGCCCGACAAGCAAACGACTTCTGTCCCACTGCAAATTAGAAAGAGGAGGGTAGCTTTTCTCGTGTCGCGTCGCGTTGCGGTTTTAGTTGTGCTGGCCCCATTGAGATGTTTATACTTACGGACCTAGAACCGTAGCTATGGCAACGGCAAATAGTGCACGTGCATATCGCAATCGTGTCAGCGGACACGTAACAATGGTTCAGATTAGATCCGAGATAAACTGCTTTACTTGAGACGGAGGTCGCGGTAACAGCAGCTGTGACTGCTATTACTATAATAGTTACTATAACCGCAACTGCCGCAAACTAAACTGGCGACTGAGATGGTGTTTTTTTCGGACTTCTGTGAATTACGGAGCGTGTCATATTTTTTGAACGCACGAGCGAAGCGATCGTTCGTTTCAGTTTGGGCCAAAATTCTTTCGTATAGTTCTTCACTTTCGTAAGGTCGCATTTCTCAACCGATCCTCGTAAAATTTTGAATCGGCGATATACATAACCACCCCAACGTCACTATTATCGGTGTCAGATAATACTAAGTCAAAAGACTTCAAATAACCCAGCTACTTTTTTCAAATGTCTGACTATGTCACTTCGCTTCCACGATTAGGTATGGGGAATCCAACGATACCACATAATGTCAAAATCCATCAATCATCGAATTCTCTTGTCCACTTAAATCCATACTAATCCATACTATATACTATATACTATAATACTATATACTATCCATACTAATATTATAAATGCGAAAGTGTGTCTGTCTGTCTGTCTATCTGTCTGTCTGTCTGTCTGTCTGTCTGTCTGTTACCTCTTCACGCTTAAACCGCTGAACCGATTGCGATGAAATTTGGTATAGAGATAGTTTGAGTCCTGGGGAAGGACATAGGATAGTTTTTATCATGGAAAGTGGGGGGTAAAAGTTTGTATGGAGCTACGATATAAACGAGTTCCACGCGGACGGAGTCGCGGGCAGAAGCTAGTATTATAT
This sequence comes from Epinotia ramella, assembly GCA_947578815.1. Taxonomy (NCBI): domain Eukaryota; kingdom Metazoa; phylum Arthropoda; class Insecta; order Lepidoptera; family Tortricidae; genus Epinotia; species Epinotia ramella. Next base: position 6,004,813 of record OX388221.1, read on the forward strand.
AAATACGCTTGAAAAACATAACCCTCCTCCCGATGCAGTCGGGTAAAATAAAAACCACGCAAAAATCTACCAGTGATGGCATCAAAACCAGAACGAATTCGGCTCACCGGACAACCGTGTAATTTTGTGGCTGGTTGAGCAAATACCCATCAAGGGCGATATTTAACGGTTTAACCCGTCACTAATATTTCAAATTAATATCTTGAAACCGTGCAATTATACCCCATAGTGAGTGGATAGATAGGTCATACAGAGATTTAGGGCGGGTTTTTACGATTACAGACCGATCAACGTTAAACGGCGCCTGCAGCTGTCACTCCATACAAACTTGTCAATCTCTCCATACTTTCAGAATTTAACGAACACCACTTCCACTAACGATTACAACCCACCAAAGCGCAAATTACACATGCAAGTTTAACATTGCGGGGCTTGATAGATATTAGAAAAGTTGAAAAACCCCCGTTTTTTCATTTCAAAGTCCAATATCTCAAAAACGGCTGAACAGATTTTCATGAAGCATGGCATGGAACACTCGGGATAAAATTATCTATGACACAGAAAAAACCGCATTCAAATCGGTCCATCCGTTTGGGAGCTAGCTACGATACCACAGACAGATACACAGACACGTTAAACTTATTTTAACAACCCCTCTCTTTGCGTCGGGGGTTAAAAACGCAGTATGAATACCTCGGTATCCCGCAGTGTAACGGAACTTGCTGTGTAAATTGCGGTTTAGGTTCGCACTGTGGACATTGCTACATTTAAGGGCTTCAGGGCTCTAGAACGGAGAATCCAAATTCCTGGGTTAGAATCACGGTAAGGGCTATTATTTGTGTGATGTGATGAGCATTAATATATTTCTTAGTGAGTCTTGGACGATCGATATCGATATTAGTTCTAGTTACAATTTTATTATTCTAATATACTATCATTAATGTCCAGTATTTTTTTGGTATCTTTGAAGTGATGTACTTAATCGGAATTTCGGTAAGACTACGTCGAAATGCAAGAAAATAAATCTATTAAATCGGTTAATCACTAAAAATTGTTTCCCAACTGTATCGTTAGTCCGAACTTTAATTTGTCCTAAACCCGTTATTCTCTGAAGCCATGACATTTTGAGGATTATTATAAAACAAACCTAACCTAATGCTTTGAAGTCTTCAAGGAAATTGAATCGACATGAAAATTCGGACAAATTATACAGTTGGGACATGAAATTTAGTGATTGAGATAGGAAACCATTAAATGTGTTGTCATTCAGTAGACATAACACAAGCCTTATTGAGCTTGCCGGGGTTAGTTCGATTTTTGTGTAAGATTGTTCCCTAATATTTATTTATTATACTGACAATTGCCATTTCGCGTGTCAATTTTACTCCTGTAACACTCGTGAAAATAGTTCAATGGACACTTCTCCAATTATGGCCGAGGCTATAAAAACGCCTCACAAACACAATTCATTACCGTGCATTTAAATAAATCTATGAGGAAACCATTAAATCACCGTTGGACCTGACCTGACACGCCTACAGACTGAATAACTGAAAACGCCTAAAGTAAGGTGCAGTCCCATTAGGTAATTGAACTGAAATACTGGCTGGAATGCTAAAATGTTTTTGATAATGGTGTAAATGAGGATTTATTGACCAATTAGGTCGACTTTCGGTTTAGGTACAGAATAAATTGAAATTCGTAAATCATGTTTATATGAGTCTAGTGAGATTAGCGGAAATGACGCCGCGATACGACGCGATACGAGAAAATCTACGCCTCTCTTTCTGATTCGCACAGTGCGAGTGAGACAGGCATCGCCGAGTCGCGCGCGACGCTACTCGGTGACAAGTTTTACTAGCCCCCCAGATCAAGTTGAAGATTTTAGGGCTCTTTTTAACCCCCGACTCAAACAGAAGGGTGTTATAAATTTGACGTGTCTGCCTGTGTATCTGTCTGTGGTATCGTCGTAGCTCCCAAACGGATGGACCGATTTGAATGAGGTTTTTTTTGTGATATAGATACTTTTATCCTTTTTGTTCTTAGCCATATTTCGTGAAAATCTGTTCAGCCGTTTTTGAGACATTGGACTTTGAAATGAAAATGTCGGGGGTTTTTCCACTTTTCTAGTAGTTAATTCACTGTACATTACAGCCGGAATCCCGGATGCTCGCGCTATCCTTGTTTTTGTTAAAGCGAAAACGAGATGAAATATGGTAAGTAAAATATCAAAATGCGCGCTGTTTCGTATTCGCCGCAGCTACTTCTTAATTTGGCTGACTCTACACTGTTTGTCGGTCTGATGTTTTTCACCAATAACTTTGGATTAAACCGAAACTCAAAAACACTTCGTGCCAGTTTGAGAAATAGGGCACAACATATTTCTCCATAACAATACAAACGGAATGCGGATTGCGAGACAAATACACTTTATGTCTTGTTTACGATGTTACTCCAGCCATGGCGTAAACAATGTTTCGTTCACATTTATCCTCATTTACTTCTTTTACTCAGAAAACTACGTGTTACCATCGAGACCCTTCTTATAGGTATAATGTATTATCCACACTCATATTAAATGCGATAGGAGAATAGAATATTAGAATAGACATTTATTCGTGAACTTGCTAAACAAGATCAGAGATAGCAGCATATCATAAACAGGATATAAGTGTCACGAAAATGTTCACGAACGGACCGTCAGGTGACAGTAACTCTTGTCTGTCTGTTTGTGTCCTTGATCTGATTTGGATGAATTTGGGTATGGCAGTAGCAGAATTTAAGGGGGTCCTAGAGAAGGACGTTCGAAACTTTTCATCCCGGAAACACGGTAAGAGGCAAGGTCATTTGTTCAAGTTGTTTGCCGGGAATTGTATCACGACATAGGTGAAAGCCGTTAGTCACTACAATGTCAAAATTGATGAAGATGATGATGGAATAAATTCGAACTAAGAGGATTTTTCTTAACTCGAATTTAATCCATGTCACTCTGCCATGGCATACCTTGTGTAACGTCGAGGAGTTTACCTTACTTAACATGTCTCATTTGAAACGTGTACCATTTCAAATTGGTTCTCCATTTACGAGTATTGAAACCTCGCTAACTCTATTATTATTCGCAAAAAGTTAAACAAAACCGTCCCCGAACCGGTCATTCGGAAGGCATAAAAATTCCACCACGCGGACACGTCATGAATAACTTCTCCTCAACAGCAGTCGTAACGATTTACTTGTATACGTACAGAATTGCAATAGAGGTATAGAGGCACTAACGGCCGTATCCATAAACGTCCTACAAGCCTGTTTTAACTAAAATGGCGTTAAAATTCGTTTGTCCTTATCTGTCACTTTAACATTTGTGTTCGTAAGAAAGGGACAAAGCACATTTTATTTAGCAGAGGCATTTTAAGTTTTATGAATAAGGGGAAGGGGGTAAATGAAATAACCAATAATGAATCTTCCCGAAAGAGGATTAAAAATATTGTCAAATGGAGAAAAAAGTAGGTAAAGCAGGGGATTAAATAATCACAAACTTCAAAGTTTTAAGAGGGGGCATGTTCTGTCCCTTTGACGCACGAGGATCGTGACGTCACGATCTGCTAGCGTTTTCTTATCATCATTATATTATATCATTAAAACGGTTGTAGCTTCGTAATTTTTTGACATAATTGATGTGGATTTTCGTCATTGGGCATATTCTTTTGAAGTTAATAATAAATGTTGAGTCTACACCCCTATTCGTTTTGTTTATTAGTAACAGTCTAGCCTTGACATAAAGCATACATCCCACTCACACTGACTTACTAGCAAGTATCTAGTGAGAGACGAAACCTTTGCCTTGCGTCTGACATAAACGCGATCATCATGCTAGTGTTACAATCATCTCCCAGACTGTATTAAGCAGGAACAAAAAAACAGTTTATATTCCAAGAAACTGAAAACATTTCTTGCACAAAAATGTTATTATGCATTGAACGAGTTTTTTGATGACAAGCTTTAGTTAATATCTTACCTGTTGTCAGTATTTTATTGTTTAAAATCATTTGTTTCCCTGTCATTAGTTCATTAGTTTGTAAATTAACAAATCTAGATTTTATGTATAAGTAATAATTATAGTACTGTTTCCATAAAGCTTATTTTTAAGGTTTTGCAACACCCTTCCAGGGTCCATGAAATACTTTTGTGTTTTATACATTTAAGAACGGTATTTGTTTACCATGGTGCAATAAACGCTTGATTGATTGATAGCTATAGGCAGGCAGGAGATACATCTTGGATTGAACCTTTCTTCATACTTCGAGAAGGTATTGCATGGGTACCGCTATTATAGGATTATATCTAAACAAATCGAAGGACCGTAGCCAAATGGCAAAAAACGGAACCCTTATGGATTCGTCATGTCTGTCTGGTTGTCTGTCCGTCCGTATGTCACAGGCATATTACTCGAAAACTATAAGGAGTATTTGAATAAAATTTTGAGAATAGGTGTATTTTGTTACCCGCTACATAGTTTTGTAATTAAATTACTTTAATAAAACTGAAAGTCAAATTTTTTTTTTTCATTGCAAGCACACGTGTGGCACATAAATCGACAGGCCTTTCAAAATAAATATAAGGTTTCTCAGCATTTTTTTTGATTAAGTGAATAGAGTCGGAGATAATCGCCCCGAAAGTCACTCAAATTGTGCCCCCCCCCCCCTATAATTTTTGAACCGTGTATTTTAAAAATATAAAAAAAAAATCATGGACATAGGGCTTATTAAATTCTTTCAGCGAAAATAGTTTTGTACAAGATCGGTTCAAAGGTTTTTGAGATATTTCTAAATAACTGCCTTCCTTAAAGAAAAGGACGTAAGTGCCATAAGATTTCAGTAACGATACGACCTTTTTAATAGGCACGGAACCCTTCGTTGTGCGTGGTCCCACACGCACTTGGCCGCTTTTTTATAAAGGTTTAAGTACACATAATGTTTCATGAACGAGGATGAACGAAATACTTTTTACTTTTTAGAATTATCGAATACCGCGCTTAGATTCGGATCGCGTGCAAAACAAGCCATTAGCAATGCATAATGGATGCAATCGTTAATCGTTACACACTCGTAATGCATGATTAGCTGGCATATGCATAATCTGCAGAACTATAGTTACGATTGTTACAAAGTTACGATTAGTTAAACAAGCGCTATTGATGAAGGTTATCAGGCTTTCGTTAACATAGCGCGATACCGCGAAATGCCAACTTCATTCGTCCGCACGTCTCCCTCTCATCCTTCTAGCGTTATTCCCGGTTGTGCCCTAAAGGAGCCCGGGGTCCGCTTTAACACATAATCCCAAGATTTGGCATAGGCACTACTTTTTACGAAAGCGACTGCCATGTGACCTTTTAATGCAGAGGGAAAACTAGACCTTATTGGGATTAGACCGGTTTCCTCACGGTTTCCTTTACCGAAAAGCGACTGTTAAATATGATATGATCCGCATGTCTGTCGCTTGAATATGCAAGTGCGAATCACACAAACGAACAAAGTTGGCGTTTTTTGCTAGCCGCTCTATCGGGCTTATACGAGCGATAGAGTGAGAGAAATATGCGAACTTCCAATTTTAAAGTAAGACTGCTTATTTTCTCGTATAAGGTAAGGATTGCCGATGATTGCTTTTTTCTATTACCTTGTCTCCACAGTAGCTTATGATATAGAAGACTTTCTTAATCATGTCCAAAGTTAACCCAATGTCATCACAAAAATAATGTCGAATGAAAGTATTTTTGTGTCTAACCCCCAAAGAGTACTCAATCAAGAGTCCATGTGTGTTTGAACTTGATCATAATCTTTGCATTATATTTCACAGGTCATCCGGCTAAAATGCACGTTTCAAATATGCAATGGAGTTCGATGACTCCAACGTAATGCAAATGAATATATATTTTAATTACGAATTCCATTAGTTACAACGAATAAACAGGCTTGGTAAATGATCCAAAAAAAAATATTAGCTCGATATTGTCTTTTGTCACGCGATCTCTGGGCACACTAGGGGCAGGGGCAATGAGGCTTCATCATCATCATATCAGCCGAAAGACGTCCACTGCTGGATGCCAAATTGTCAAACTGATCGGTCCTGCGCCACCCGCATCCAGCAGACACCCGCGACCTTTACCAATGAGGCTTATTATTAAAAAAAGTAAAAGTGAAAATTACTTATTGAATTTAAAATTTGTATGCTCCGAGCCGGATTCGAACCGGCGACCACAGGCATAAATGGCCCGTCGCTACTAACCAACTGAGCTATCGGTACTCTGTCTCGGCCACTAAATCTTTCAATCAGTTCCTTCTTATAACGCCTTAGGGAGGCGTGCGGCGACATCTAATCTTACCACTAGCTTATAGTGCCCGTATCGTGAGCGAAACATGCTCAATAACCTAAATATTATCAGTGTGCAGGAGCTTCATCACTGTACTACTTGGATTTTTTGCGTAACAAGGTCATTATCTCGACCGGAAGACCATTACAAAAAAACATTTCAAGAGCAATTAAACGCCGATTTTGCACCTCAAGCGCGGAGTGGCGCTAATCTGTGCTAAACGCTTGCAAAAAACGTAAACACACGCCTACGTTGTCTGTGGTATTGGCAGCGGGCGGTCAAGCGAGTATAGATAACATTCTTTAACATACATTAACGAGTTATGCATCTAATTGTGTAGGTCGTTTTTAGAAGGAGTTTCTGACTGGCAATCTAGCCTCCTAAGGCCCAGCAAAGGATGCAAAATGGCATTGAAATTGTAATGGTGTTGTGTCGGAAATAGAGTTGACTTTCGTTTGTTTTAAAAGTGCCCGAAAAAAACACGAATGCAACTCAATTCCAGTTGAATTTAATTGAAATTCCTTCGACAGTCCTGTGAGTAGGCCCATGGGCCCTAGGAGGCTAGACCAGCTTGGCAGGAGAACTGGCTATCCGCGAGGAGGCTTGACCCTGAACAAACATAAAAAAAGATGAACCGTCTATCACCTTGAGAATATAATTAAATGGAACGGTGTTTGATTATTTCTCGTGCTCATTATGCAAAACGTTGAAAACACTCCCAGGTTTAATTGTGTACCTCGATAAAGCCGACCCGAGTCCAGGCGACCACTCCAAATTGCGAGCACCTCCACCAATTTTTTTTTTTTTCGACATAAGCAACTTTTTCCGCTATCACTCGGCATGCAGAACAGGTTAAACAAATGTGTAGGCAGTGCGCGAATTCCTAAGATTATCTAATAAAAAACTGGTTCAAATTTGCATCATCACGGCCTTTACACTGATTATCATGTTGAATCACTACGGAAGGAAGGATGACATTGAACTGGGGCAATGATATGCAATTATTAGACATGTTCAGAACCAGGACTAGGTTATTTTCCTGGGATCGATGTATCTATCAGAATTGGCTTTTCTTTAAAGTTAGTGCTGAAGTTTTCAAGTTTTTCCGCCTTGTTTATCTCTCCTTACTAACTAGGTCTTTTCTACTCTATGCCTTCACTGCGTCATCTCTAATGCTGCGTTTCCGAAATTGCTTCGGAAGAGAAAATGGCGAAAAACTTCGAAGGACCGTGTAAACTCTTGACTTCTTAAGTCGGCATATCCTGAGATTCCTGAGGCAGGGCGGCGCCATTTCGTGGAACATTTTCATGAAATTCTTTTCTTCTATTTATGATCAAAGTTATTAAGTTTATTTAGAGTCACAAATGGTTTTCGTTCTTTCATATGAGTTTCATGATCAGTAAGAAGCAACTCTTAAGACATAACCACAGCTACTCACTCCTCAGCTGTCGTCACCGAGACTATGATACTCTATTAACTGCCAATATCGCACGGAACCATTTGATTAAACGTAACCATTTCAAGCAGGCAATTTAGTTCGTCGACCCGCACAACTGGTGGACAATAGCTGGAGGCATGCCAACAGTGTCAATTTGTGAAATCGTCAATCGGCTATGCTAGGCAGTACCGTCTCGATTCACCTCACTCGTCCCTAGTTTAATTTGAGCCCAAGAGTTGTAAGTGACTTTCAATGTGGAGGACTTGGGTTTGAAGCTTGGCTCGTACCAATGGGTTCCTCAAGAAAACTTGTGTGTATGAAGTAACATTTGAAGATTAGCTTTTTGGTGAAGGGAAACATCTTGAGGATGGAGGAAAGCGGTCTAATCTCGACAAGGTCTAGTTTTGCCTCTTGGTTAGAAGGTCAGATGGCAGTCGCTTTCGTTTTACGAGTGCCTAATACGCCAAGTATAGGGATCAGGTGTCGAAGCGGACCCGGAAACGCTAGCATGATTATTGATTATGTTTGCCTTTAAATAATCGAATAAATTCCCAATTAATGCCCTTTAAGGGGCTACCCGAGGTTTTCATCGATTTTTGACAAGTTTTGAATCGTATCTACTACTTTTGCACTACAGATAGAATCATAAATCAAACGGCTATCGGTTCTTCAATCTTTTATCTCCATTTTGACTGACCGGATTTTGAAACAAATTAATACTTAATTTTGTATGATTTTTTTAAACATTGTCTAAAAAAACAATTATTTCGCATCTCTATTGACGTGAAAGATCTAACATATACGAAATCTACAAATTTGGGTTCGTCTATGACGTCTCTAAAAACTGGTAGAGGGTTTTAATTTTAAACCAATTAACACAAAAGTTATGGCCAGAAAACCAGTTTTTTGGCCTAAAATTGTTCAACTTTGATGCCAAATATCTCGAAAACAATGAAGTTTGAAGTAAATATGGGATACTATATTGCTTAAAGCCGTTGTTGTTAATATACTAAGCTACAAAAAACATTAGAAAACTAAGGGATTCAGATCGAAGGTCATTGGCGTATGGGAGCCTCTTAAACGGTCCCTCAGAAGTATATATTTTATTTATATGGTTACCTAGCACATAGCAATCCAGTATAATCTAATACGACGTATGACACATAGTTGATTATAATCTCGGCATCTAGTTATACTGGGAGCAATCGAGACTGTTGTAAATTGGTAGGCAGTACGCAGGAGGCACGCTTCGGAAGTCGTTGATTGACGAAATGGTAGCGGAATGGAATGGGAAACAAATGAAAGGAATCGTTGCTATATTGGTTTGCGTGCGGCTAGAAATGTTATACAATGTGTATTGCTTATACTTGATCAAACGAAATGTGCGGATACTAGACAAAAAAATATCGATAAAAAAAATAAAAATAAAATAAAAAAGCCAAAAAAGTGCAAAAAAGTCTACCTCAAACTGCTAGTTTTAAAGTTACAGACACTAATTTAAAAAAAAGACTGTTCTTTTTCACAAATTTCTACTAATTACTTTTTTTTTGTAGGTTTATGTTTGATATTGTTATTATTTTTTGGTTGGTCGATTAGCTGCATTTTGTAGCTTTAAAACAAGACTACTTTTGAGAAACTACACCGTTTAGACGCAAAGATATGAATTAAAAACCAAACTCGGAAATATTCATCAGAAAAAAATTTAAAACGCCTTAATTTTTTAAATAGTTAGCCTATAATTTTTATTTTTATTTTTTTTATCGATATTTTTTTGTCTAGTATTTGCACATTTCGTTTGATCAAGTATAAGCAATACACATTGTATATTGGACGACTTTAATGTAAAGTTATATGCCGGTTAAAGTTTAATGCATTATGTTTATGAATGCGTCGGCGAAGTTCACAATCACGCGTATTCTTAATATTGAACTTGGCTCCCATCTTCAAATTTATGTTTTTGGTGGGATAGTGCTTTTCTAAAACATGCAATGAAATAAATAAAAACTTCAAGTTCTTTTAATGGCTGAATGCCACGATGTTGGGTCACGAATTGATACTGAAACAAAAGAAGGCGCTTAGCAAACTTCTTTTCTAGGCCTCCAATTTTGTATGAAATTCCATTACGGATCTCTCGTCTCGCCACGCCCGAAACGTGATACTTCGAAGCCGTGATATAAAGAACACAACGTCAATATTTCATTGCATGTTTGACAAAAGTATCTTAGAGCATCCACTGATCCCTTTCTTCCAACCGAAACAAAGGGATTAGTGTATGTTATCAGCTACTTTACTACAGACAGCAGACACGGTTGAACTCTTCTCTCGAAGCCTCAAGCCGTCGATGGATAACTGAAACTGAGCTAATTTGAAAGTAGAACGCACAGTTATGACGGAAATCCGTTAACAGTACGTTAAGTCAGTGGTTTAACGTTCAAATCGTGACCTTGTCTTGGCTAAAAACAGGTTTGACAATAAGTTGAAGTTGCTAAAGTTAACACAATATGTGTTTATATATTGGAAGTAACAGACTGCTTGTCTGGCCTACGCAATTACGTGTGGGTGGTTATTGTTTTGGCAAGATATAAACTAACAGATTGGTTTACTCAGGTGATGAATATAAGACGCTCCTTAGTATCTTGATTTCATTGAGATTGGAAAAACAGACATTATGTTCCTGTTTGGATAAGAGAGATCTTCTTCATCGCATCCTCATGCCTATTGTCCTAATGATGTCCTGATGAGGGTAGTGACTAAGCGTCGCTTTGCGCGCTAATATTGCTCAGCAGATCACTTGGCCAATTTTCAGGCATCGCGAATGCTGGATAGATTTTCTTTTGCAGATTTTCTTGATTGCATCGGTCCAACGGGAACGAGTCGGTGATCTTCCACGGCTCCTTTTTCCTTCGTGGTTCATTTGGAGAGGGCATAGCCATTTTGAAGCCTCTGTTTTTCGAAATCAGAATGATAGAGATATCAAAGTGGGGATATGTCTCCTTCTGCCTATCGCAAATAAAATACCGGCTCAGCAGAAAGGACATACATAAAGCTTTCCTGCAAGAAAATCCGAGGGTAAATTTAAAGAGATATTAGTAAATACCTGTCGTGCTAACTTTAAGTGGATACAAGGCTTGATTACATGTTCTAAGATACAAACTCGTTCATATTTAGATCATAGTGTCACAAGACTTCGCACAGTGCATAACGATTATTATTTCAAACAAGTTTCATAACCTAACTACAGTTAGTACCAGGAGATCATAAGCATGTAGCTCGTTATCTGTGAATGGTCAGTCGTTATCTTCGTCCTTGGTTTGAGAACTGTTTAGTTGCGAATTAGATGGTTGACTGTTACTTACCGAATAGGTAGATAATAATCATTTAACCAACAAAAGATCTACTGACACACAACCGGCCTTCCTTCTTCGTCGCATAAAACGTGCTCTTTCGTATCGCTAGGGTTATTTAGGCAACTATTCACTATCTAAGACAAACTCGGAACATACATATGTCTGAGACAAGTGTACCAAGTAAGTTTTCTAACAGCGTCTAGTACCAGGAGTTCATAAGCATGTAGCTGATTATCAGTGAACGGTCAGTCTTTATCTTCGTCCTTGCTTTGAGTACTGTTTAGTAGCGAATTACGAGGGCTGCCTTTTAAGTTCTGTCGTTTGCAAACCTCCCGTGATTGCATAAAAAAGAACTAGTGTCACGTTAAAATATTTGAATTTAGAATTCGAAAACAAAAGAATGACTCGAAATCGGCCCAACCGTTTTAGTACAGCGTTCGTTCAAAGTTGACAAGTCAGTTGTGAAAATGGAAATTTCGAAGGAAAATTTACGTGCGATATTTTTTTACAACTTCAAAAGGGGCTTAACGCGACTTCAGTGCTTCGAAGAGTTGACTACGGTTTTCAATGATAAAGCACCATGCCTTCGGACTGTGGAACGCTGGTATTTAGAATTTCAACGTGGTTGCTCTAGTCTTGGTGATAGACATCGTGAAGGTCGACCAAAAACAGCCGTAACCCAGGAGAACATTGATGCTGTACGGCAACTGATCATCGAAGATCGCCATGCGACATACCGTGAGATAGAAGCTTCCTTAAGTATTTCAGGGACCAGTGTTCACAGTATTTTGCATGATCACTTAGGCGTAAAAAAGTTGATCTCACGCTGGATACCACATTTACTCAGTGAAGACCAAAAAACGGCTCGCGTTCGATGGTGTCGCAAAACTCTGCGGCAATTCAACCGAGGAAACTCGAAACATGTTTACGACATTATCAGTGGTGACGAATCTTGGATATATGCCTACGATCCCGATTCTAAACAGCAGTCGACTGTTTGGGTGTTCTAAGATGAGCCAAAACCGACCAAAGTAATACGCTCACGGAGCACTTCGAAAAAAATGGTCGCCACGTTTGTGGCGAAAAGTGGCCACGTTGCCACCATCGTGCTCGAGGATCGTAAAACGGTTAATGCTGACTGGTATACCACTGTCTGTTTACCAGAAGTCATCGGCGAGTTTCGAAAAAATAACCCAAGACGTCGTATAAGACAGCACCACGATAATGCGAGCTCGCACACCGCCCGGCAAACTATTGCGTTTTTAAAAGAGCAAAACGTCGAAATTCTGGAACACCCGCCGTACAGTCCAGACTTAAGCCCTAACGATTTTTTTACTTTTCCAAAAATCAAGCAACGACTTCGTGGTCAACGGTACCAGACGCCTGAAGAAGCGGTTGAGGCATACAAAACGGCCATTTTGGAGACTCCGACTTCGGACTGGAATAAGTGTTTCGAAAACTGGTTCGATCGAATGAAAAAGTGTATTACATATCACAGTGATTACTTTGAAAAACAATAAATACCATTTAACACTAAAATTGTCTTTAGTTTTTCCAAACGACACAACTTAAAAGGCAGCCCTCGTAGATGATTGACTGTTATGAGCGGGACACGCATGATAAAGTACATTTAAAGGCCTGTATACACGTGTATTGATTCAATTGATTGGTGCTAGTTAATTTGCTGCATGTGTTCTTTCTTGCAGCGTTTTCTGTTATTTTCCGTTACTTATGTCGGGCTTGTCAAAGTGTTAACATTGTATTGTAAAGCAGTTGAGTTACCTTGACAGTTCATTAGTGGAACATAAAACACAACTAGTCATTATCAATAATATCATATTCATAAATGTAGATTGTTATCGCGTTTCCTTGCTGTTATGTTTAAAAGCTGCTATGTAGTGTTTGAAGCGGTTAAAGTAATGATTTAGTTTTCAAATTAGTGTCTATAAAAAGTGGTCATATTTGGGTGTATCTTTAATTTTCCCCATGGTTATATATAAGACAAGTATGTATCTTTGAGATCCAGCCATTAGCGGACATTTGAAATGGATACATTGTACGGCGTCCAAAATGTGACTCTACTTCCCTTCAGGTAGAAAGGGAAATCAAGTAACTTTTTGAACAAATCTCGTGGTCATAAAAAGTGGCAACAAAGGTTAAAACTATCTGACGTGACTTCAGTCGTAGTGTTTTTTTTACAGAAATATATAATAGTAAAAACCAGCACTTGCTTATACATAGAAGTCTGGTTCTTAACCCCCGACGCAAAGAGAGGGGTGTTATTAGATTATAAGTTTAACGTGTCTGTGTATCTGTGTATCTGTCTGTAGTATCGTAGCTCCCCAACGGATGGACCGATTTGACTGCGGTGTTTTTTTGTGTCATATAATTTTATCATGTTTCATGAAAATCTGTTCAGGCGTTTTTAAGATATTGGACTTTGAAATGAAAATGTCGGGGGGTTTTAACTTTTCTAAGTTGTTTAATTTTATTCAAGTAGTCTAGTAGTCTTTAATAAAACCAGACTGATATGTACGGAGAAACGCAGGATCGAGACAAGTGGCCGAAAAGAGGGTTGTCTTGAAAAGGGACACAATATAGGCTATAAAAAAAGTACTGTTCATGTCATGTATAAACAAGTGCTATAGTTGGTAGACCGAGCGCTTTTATTTATTTCACGAGGCCTTAATAGAGGCATGCTATGCTAACAACTACATAGTGCTACCACAATACAGGTTTAGTTTGTAGTATATTATTAACAACCTGCAGGTTAATTACAGAAAGCTCTCACCGACGTATCTCCATTTCGCTAGACATGGTATTAGTGTTTCTTATAGAGTAAGACTGGATATAAGTTCGTCAACTTCTTCTTCGTGACTAAAAGCTTAAAAGTACGAATTCGTGGAAATGTAGAGATAATCACTTATTTCGTTCACACTGAGCCAAATCCAAGCGAAGCACATCCAAGGACGGATCTCGATAAGGAGATTTGACACCATGAACAAAGCCGGGCTCTTCACCAAATTGACAACTGTCACCTGACAATGACAATTCGCTGTATGTATCTACCCACCAATGACGAAACATATAGCGAGCATAGACTTGTCTCTATGTTCGTAAATGGCTATCGTTGCTTGTCGAATAGTCATTGTCATTGGACACCACGAAAGCACAACACGAAACACAGCTTCTATCGTTCGATTATATCTTTATCGTACTTGCATATTCGATATTTTACCCCTCCGGCCACGTGGTCCTACTGGTTTGTCCTACTGTGATAGGACCACATGAACTTTTTTTTCCTGCTGGTCCGATTAATCGGACTACACGGAATTGTAATTCCACTTGGTTCTACTGATCGGAGTGATCGGAAGCAACAGAAAGGGAAATATGCGAACCTCGTCCGATCATCCTGGTATTAGCACCGCAGGCGACAAATGTTGAACAGGTAGTTCCATCTTCCATCCATGCAATGCATAACCTGTCGTGATCTTCATCGTGGCAGGGGCAGTTAATATACTGCTTTTTTGAACTGTAAATGGTTACTATCCAGCTGATTGAAAAGGTCAGCCGCGTTGAATTGACCGAGCGTGTGTAATGCTGCTATCGATTAATTTGGCAACTCGCTTTTAACTGTACGCCATTTTGCAAGTCTGTTTTGTTTTTCATTTTTTAATTACAGTGTTGCTTAAGTTTTGGGATTTATTTCGGACTGCGCGGCTATCACGGGACGGCCCGTCAGCTGTGTCGCGGCGAGATATGTAGACTATTCGTCTCGTTCTAAATAGTACGGGCGCTGGTTCGATTACTTACCCGCGACTTTGTCCCTCTCTCACTAACACAAACGTCAAAGTGACTGATGAAGACTAACGAATTTTAACGGCATTTTAGCTAAAATAACGTTGATGGACGTTTATGAATAGGCTTGGGATAGGTAGAATGATGTGATACATATATAGATACTTACATTGTATTTGAATCAGCTTTTTACGCCCAAACTCGTTGTAGCACTTAACATTTGTGTCTTGCCGGGGGGCGTTACTGTTACGGGGGTGTTACCGTTAGCAACTTGTATGGTTGACTATAAATGTTATTCCATAACAAGCTTGCTAGCTAATTATTGTGTCGTTTTATTTGACTAGGGCAATTATAATTATAAATACTGAGTAACAATTATGGGAAGCAATAATTTTTGTACCATAACCGGCCTGTGAAGTCATGCATTAGTAACTTTGTCACTTCATTTAGAACTGTATTTTAATTAATGGTAACTATTCCGTTATAGCCTGGTTCCAATCAGTGCTCTAATCGTTCTAGTAGCAATGTAAAAACAAATAGTTTATGAAAACTACCAAAGTTTGTGCTGAGCCGAAAATTGATTTTTATTAATTTCCCACTGTGTCGCAGATGCTCAATCAGACTATTCAAGTAAAATCTAATCTGTGGTTACTAGTAGGTATAAATGTCTTCTGAATCATAACTTTATAAGTAAACAAAATATCGGACCGATCTGTAAACCGGAATAGAATGTGCAATGTTATTTTATTATGAGTATTATGACTTTCGATGTGAATTCGTTTATTTACTCTACGAATGGACGAATGGACGTTAGCCCCCCCCCCATCAATGGTGTCCAAATTACGTCAAACGCTTGCTAAACTGGCAGTTGATGAGAATGGTGCTCAAAGGCGAAGACATATGTAGCCCAACCATTGTACGTTCCATGTTTGAAATCGTCGAACTGTCAGGCTGTTCTAAATTTAAAATTGCGTAGCGCGTCTGAGAACGCTTGTTGCCAACTGCGGGACAAAAAGTCAAAGCTAAATACAGATCCTTTGGACGAATGCAATGCACCATTGTTTTGTGTTTTGTTTGATATTAAGTGTCAGTTTATTTTAAGCGGCCAGGTGATCAAATGAAACCAGATGTTGTAGGTTAATTAAATATAATATTGTGTTTTAATACCTTATTGACTTGGTCCAGTTTTAAGAAATATAAATAACACCCTCATATCGAAGTTACTTCATCTGATCTGAAACTGGCTCGTGCAAGTTCTTAAAGGTGTTGGAGAAAAAAGTTATTTAGACCACAAAAAGTTTGACATCTGTTTTTAAATTTGGCTAAATTTATCGGAACAGCAGATGTTGTTATATCGTGTTGCATCACTTAAGTACAAAAAGTAAGTTAAGCTGTAAAACTTTAACCGTATAATGTACGACCCTGTTTTCCCTTTGGGCCAAGGTCCACAATCGTTTGGCAAGTTTTTAAAGTAAAATGTCCCGTTCGTTTTTGAATTTAGAATGGACGCGTTTTTACGGTAATCTGAGCGAGTTTTATGACACGTGCTGTGCTCGTTAGGTTATTAAAATTGCATAACGCCAGAACCATTTTTTAATTATGGTGTCCTCATTTTTGCTGCGATGTAGAAAACTTACAAAAAATATGCAAGAGTCAGGTTGTTGTTATAAAAATACAGAAATAGATACGTACAATTTCATTTAGAGACTGTTGGCACGCTGTTGTCCACGTTAATCCCCTAGCCTGATCCCCCAGGGGAAAAAAAACGGTTAGATTGTTAGGTGAACTGCGACCCTACAGCGCGCGAGCCGAGCGAGCGAAGCGAGCGTGACGCGGTAGCGTCCGGCGAAGCGCCATAACCGAACATTATATTTTTTTCCTAGTTGAATATAAAATAATTGCCGCTAATTCCCCTGGGTGATCGGGGTCAGGTGATTAACTTGGATAACGTGGTTGGCACAGTCTAATACTATAAGACGAATCCAGTTTACTATCATAAAAAATGGAATTATTTGAGTCGACTGAATAGGCATGATGCCTCATGTTCAAATTGATAACGTAGTGATGCTAAATGGATAGTAAACCATCAAATTATCGTAATAAAGTATAAATTATAAAATAAAATTAAAATCATAAAAAGTTTAGAAAAAATATGCATTTTTTTTTATTGTCCAAGAGTAAATTAAAATCTACCAATAGAATCCTTACGCTTTTCCAGAAACAAAATTGTATGACAACTATGTACTTAAACGCAGTATTTCGCGACCGAAACAACAATTTACCTGATTTTTCATACTACGATTAGTTGAAATGTACAAATGTGACGTCATACTTGTATAGACACACAGTATGAAGTGTTTTGCGCTGCCGCCAGCGAGGTCAATCTTTGTCTCAATTTTTTAGGTATTTATGTTGTTTAATTGTAGTTGCTCCCATACAAACATTTGTTCCTCTCCAAAAACTGGTTCTAATGACGTCACAAAAAAATCTTAGTCATCATCCCTATTGCATCAAAATAGTCCATTCAGAAAGCAACTCTGCTGTTCAATGTAGAAGATTCATATTCCAATGACAGATTTGTAAAAAGTTGGCCATAGTGAATAATCTCAACCATACCTATATTGTGGTGGACGTCAATCGGCTGATATGATGGTGATGATACCTATACATATACAGAGTGTACCAAAAATGGGGTGTGAACCGATCAAGGGCATAACAGGTACCTATCGTGTTCTAATAAGAAAAAAATAAAAGATTTTTTTTTTTTTTTACGCGATTTTTTTTACATTTGTTTGGAGCAGGTCGCCCCAGTCAGCCAACGCTCCATAGAATGTAAAAAAAAAAATGTCAAAAATATTTTTTCTCTTAGCTTTTTCTTATCAGAACACGATACCTGGTATGCCCTTGATCGGTTCACACCCCATTTTTGGTACACTCTGTATGTAGTCGACTGTATTCCGAGTAGTGGAAGAATTGGAAGATGGCTCCCAACCCAACTCGACAATGTACTGGTAATCAAATAACGACGACAGTTGGACCTAAGGTGAGATGACAGATGTTTATACAGCTGTCACTTTTCATAAACCACGGTCCGGTTCTAGCGACCAATTTAGAACTATTACTGTAATTCTACTTGCATCCCTTTCATCGTGATAAAGCCAACACTAACAAAAGGTGCAACGATTCCTTTTATTTCTTAATTCAAAATAACCATTTATTTATGCTTCTGTTATTTCAGCAACAGCAGGTGAAACTCTAAACAATACGAAACAGACTTTACATTCATGTAAATAAACATCATTTTCCATTGTATGCCTCAGAAAGGCTATTATTAATATGACGATTTTATACTCGCAAACAAGTAAACAAGCGCCAAGAGTTTCGAAAATGGAATTATGGCGGGAGATTAAGACATTAAAGTATCATCCTAAAACTAACCTTAACTTAAACAGCTCAAGGTATATTTTCTCGTAACTTGTCACAGCCAAAGGTGTTTTTCGTCTGTAAACTGACTCGGCCCTTAGAGACTAGGGCAGGGGAAGTCTCAATTTAACGTAACTCGATAATAGTAACCGTTTCCTTCGCTCTTCCGCACGTTAAAGAGCTCTTGAGGCATGCTGGTTCCAATTTCAAATTTGCGCCGAGGATCTTCTGTCAAAGTCAATTTCCTGTCTACGGTTTTTAAAAAGAAAGAGGCAGTGAAAAGTGGCCAGTTGAAAAACTTTATTCTGTTCATTCGGTACACATCACCGCCCGTATTCGCCCGTTATTTAGATATGTTATTTATGTTCAATAGTTTAATCGAACAAAAATCCATACTAATATTATAAATGCGAAAGTGTGTCTGTCTGTCTGTCTGTTACTTCTTCACGCTTAAACCGCTGAACCGATTGCGATGAAATTTGGTATGGAGATAGTTTGAGTCCCGGGGAAGGACATAGGATAGTTTTTATCCCCGAAATCATCCCCTAAGGGGGTGAAATGGGGGGGTGAAAGTTTGTATGGAGCTGCGATATAAACGAGTTCCACGCGGACGGAGTCGCGGGCAGAAGCTAGTAATATTATAAATGCGAAAGTTTGGATGTTTAGATGTTTGGATGTTTGTTATTCAATCACGCTTAAACGGCTCATTCGATTTAGATGAAATTTTGCCCGAAGATAGTTTATAGCCTGGATTAAAATATAGGATAGTTTTTATCCCGGGTCCGCGCTGACGAAGTCGCGGGCGGAAGCTAGTAATATATAAAGATAATTTTGTTTAAAAAAAGTCATTTAGTCAGTTTTTTTATTCGTTGTTAAACATCTCAGAAAAGTTTTCATTTCAAAGTTCAATATCCCAAAACCGGCTGAACCGATTTTGTTGAAACGTAGTTAAGAACCATTTCGATCACGAGGTTTCGGACCGAAAAAAACCGCATTAAAATCGGTACATTCATTTAGGAGCTACGATACCACACACGCAGATACACAGACACCTCTAACTTATAACATCCCTCTTTTTGCGTCGGGGTTAAAAAGGGGCCAGCCAGCCGCCGTATCATCAACATGGGCTTGTCCATACATTACGTCATCGTTTTTTGTAAATTTTTGCGCCCCCTCTATCATCATCCTGTTAATTACTATATATTACATATTATGGTGTGTATTATAAATTGTATGTATATATATATATACATATATTAATATATGTATTCGCATGTTTTTATTTTCTCTGTGTTTTTGTACACGGTATAAGTTTGCCTATCTCGTTCTCCTTACCTTCCTCTCAATTCTTTATCTTGTTATTTGTATTTCTTACGGGCTTACTGTGGGGCTAAATCGATCCTCAAATATCTAAAAGGGTTGATATAATTCTTTCTCATAAACCGATGTTATGAGTTTTTCAACACGAACATCGCATGCAAGACTGGGTCACCGCCGACGTTGGTAATGATCCGAGCGCACGCGCATCCGCTGAATTAACGTTTTAGGTCAACGGACTACCTGGGTTGAACGTTTAATGGATTAAGTCTGTCATTGTCGATTTGCAGATGGCGTGGAGAACGTTATGCTTGAATAACAGTTCCGCCTTTTAAGAGTCCGCAGTAAGCTCGATTCTCCATACGAACGTAGTTACGCTCTCATTTTAAAACTACGTGTTGGATTGTAACGAAACTTTGCATGTACAATGACATGAGGTATATTCAGGTCTGTAATTAGTTTATATACTTCAGATACCATAGTAAAAAAAATACAGCGAATTTAAGGTTTTCATACAAAACTTGTTTTTGCTGTATTTTGTTTGTTTGGTAAACTGGAACCATATAAACTAATTACAGACATAGATATACCTCATGCCATTGTATATGCAAAGTTTCGTCACAATCCAACACGTAGTTTTAAAATGAGAACGAAACTCCGTTTGTATGGGAACGTGAAATTCGGCCGAGCTTACTGCGGACTCTTAAATTGTGTGCATTGGTCTTAAATCTTATATTTTTATCTCCGCGACATTATTTAAAGAGCAGCTTGGTGCGTCATTGCTCTCGAAAGGAATGCCCGCGGCTGCAGTCATGGCCGACATCTTTCGCACGATTATGGTTTTATGGTGCATTTTTATCAAGGTTTGATTATTATGTCTCACAGGCGTATTAAAACTATTAAAAGTGAGAATAGTGTTCGCTGTTTCTTCGAAACTGTTAGCTGAATTTACAAGCACGTAGCGATGCGAGCACGATGGCGTTTAAATATCTCACTAGCTTCTGCCCGCGACTCCGTCCGCGTGGAACTCGATATCGTAGCCATACAAACTGTCACACCCTTACGGTAGTACTCTTTATTATACTGTGCCCTTAGGGGATGATTTCTGGAATAAAATCTATGCCAAATTTCATCTAAATCGGAATAGCGGTTTAAGCGTGAAGAGATAAAAGACAGACAAACTTTCGCATTTATTATATTAGTATGGATTTTACCATACATTATTATATCTAACTTCGTCCTACAGGCTCCGTGTAAAACTAGCTGAATTTTCTCGAGTTTGAACTATTAATAGCAGTATGCTATACGTATCGCAGCGAATCTTGTTCCCTATGACAGCTGTCATCTCCGTACAATTTATAACCTTAAAACGCAAAATTGTACTGAGATGACAACTTTCAAAGGGATCATGACATGATTCGCCGCGATACGTATAAATAATTACGAATAAGTTCAATATTATATTAAGGGGCTCCCATACGCCAATGACCTGCGATTTGAATCCCTTAGTTTTCTAATGTTTTTTGTAGCTTATTATATTAAGAACATGTGCCGAACATGTGTATGGACGTCTTTCGGCTGATATGATGATGATGATGATATTAAGAACAACGGCTTTAAGCAATATAGTATCCCATATTTACTTCAAAGTTAATTGTTTTCGAGATATTTGGCATCAAAGTTGAACAATTTTAAGCCAAAAAACTGGTTTTCTGGCCATAACTTTTGTGTTAATTAGTTTATAATGAAAAACCTAGACTCGTTTTTAGAGACGTCATAGGCGAACCGAAATATGTAGACTTCGTATACTTATGACGTAAATAGAGATACGAAATAAGTCTTTTTTAGACAATGTTTAAAAAAAACATACAAAATTAAGTATTCATTTCTTTCAAAATCCGGTAGACAAAAATGGAGATAAAAGATTGAAGAACCGAGAGCTGTTTGACTTATAATTCTATATGTAGTGCAAAAGTAGGAGATACGATTCAAAACTCGTCAAAAATCGATGAAAGAAAACCTCGGGGAAATCTGCCAAGATAGGTATATGTATGGACATTATGAACTACGGAGCCATGGTTATATTAGTCACTCCTTGTATTGGGGGTCAATGACCTTAGCAGGACATTGTCATATTGACATACTTTAAATCTTATTAGCATATGTTTCATACTGGTGGTATGTCGCGATTAAAATTACGTTTTTATGTCTTGCACAACTAACTATCTATCTATAGCAGTCAACATCTGCTGTTTGACTTTAAAAGAAACCAATCGTATGAGTAAACTTGTTCACACATATGTTGCTCGAACTCACCTACTTCCATCCAGTTGCACAAAAGTTAATTAGCGTTCCATTAGGACACATGTTTTTCGAGATAAAAAGTGATAATTCGCAAGCTCGCAACTTATCGCGGTATTAAAGGCATGATTTGGAGACTCGGAGTAATTTTTCAAAGGCTATAAAGGCAAAATAGTGAAAGCAATGACGCGTAGTTTCCTAGTTCAGTCTTTAAAAAAAAAAAAAAAAAAAGCTGTTTATTGCACTTAGAAAAGGACTTAATTCTACGTTACATCTATAGTTGCAATCTTTTACATTTAAGATTTTATAAACTATGATGTGGAGGGGGAAGCCCCCCATAAGTTAAGACTGTTTTTATATGTTCTATATATATATACTATACTTAGTTATTTATTATATCTTATGTATTTTAAGTTTAGTACTTACGATATTTCTATATTTGTGAGTGTTTTCTTAACTATATTTTTGGTTTTGTTTGGCTTTTCTAATATGTTATCTATAACTTGACTAGGGAAGCTATTTAGTATACAAGGTACGTATCTATTGTATATTCGTTTGCCGTATTAATTAGTATTTTTAGGTACCTTAAAGTATGGTTTGTTAGGTAGGCTCCGGAGGTTGGACGGTCTCTTGTATCTATCCAGCTTTTATTCAGAGCAATGACGCGTAGCTGCAGTGTCCGAGAAGCAACCGGATGGCTCGCGGTATTTGAGCTCCCAAAGCGTTGTGGAACCTCCCTGTGCAACCCGAACTGAGCCAACTTGGACTGGGGTGGAAAAAAAACGTTGGAAAACCTCAGAGAGGTAATAATACAGCCCCGTTCAGTACCTAATAATAATGTGTATAATAATCGTGAAATTTTAAATAAATATAGAGATATGTTTGTTGTTTGCCAGAAGCCAAAACACGGTTGCTAAAACTTTTTGCTTTTAAAGGACAACTTAGATACTTGCATACTTGCATGCGACCATAACTAACAGTGCAAGTGAAATAAAACAATATCCTGAGTCCTGACTATGGAAAACTAACTGAAAACATACTGTTATTTTTCATACAAAAGGCTACCTGTGTCATCCAGAGCATAATTTTGAATCGATTTATACCTCATTCATCAAAATCGGTTCAGTATCTTAAACGCCACGTTGGAATGGAACACACGTAAATACAAACATCATAACATCATATATCCCTTCCTTTCGGCTCTGCCGTAGTCGGGCAAAAAGTAAAAAACCGGTCAAGTGCGAGTCGGACTCGCGCACCGAGGGTTCCGTAGAAACCTGTAGGTATTATAGACCTGAGTATTTGATATGAATTTCAATTTAATACCTCTACGCGTTCATGAGAAAAGGGGTAGTAACTTTAAAAATATTAAAAATATTTTTATTATATGATGTAACTAAAAATTTACGGTTTTCGCAATTTTTCCTTTATCTGTGCTATAAGACGTTGCTTCGTACCAAATTTCAAGATTCTGAGTTCACGGGAAGTACCCTGTAGGTTTTGATTCCCTTGCGAGTTTCGCAATTTTGCGAAAATTTGCGGCATAAACGGCGGTATCTTTTGATTGCGTTGGCTTAGATGTTTGTTTTTTTCACAGCTCCAAGGGACAGTAAACCTGAGTATTTGGTATAAATTTTAGCTTGATAGCTCCACGCGTTCCTGAGAAAAAGGGTCTTGACAGACGGACGGACAACAAAGTGATCCTATAAGGGTTCCGTTTTTTCCTTTTGAGGTACGGAACCCTAATAACGTAGATGACAGCTGTCATATATATCAATCTTCGATGGAAATAGTGTCTCCATTTATAGCATGATCTTGTTTTCTCTTCTAATCATAAACTCCTAGTTTCTTGTGTTACTCGTTCTTGGATTCTGTATTCAAAAGTCGCCCGGTTTTTTCACCGTCGCATATAACCCATACGTGTCCGAAAGGGACGGGTGTATCTATGATGATAGAGCCAACTATCAAGCTCGCAGCTTATATTTATTTATGTTTCATCCCAAAGGCTGGCTGGCCGTTTATGTATAAGTGGCGCTGGCTTTATTGTTTCTTTACTTCAGAAACGTGCACTGATTTACCAAAGACCTAGCAAATAAATGTACCAGACCAGGCAACACTTAAAGAAGATTGCGACAATAGATTCGTTTAATATATTTAGTTGTCAACGCAACAAATCCTCAAATTCATAAAGAGCCAGCAACGCGCTTGAGATTATTCTGGCCCCGTATCATTTATCACGCGATAATTGACAAGATAGAGTGTCAGTCTCGTTCTATCGAACGGTGTCAGCCAGTGACGGACGCTCTATCTTGTCACTTATCGCGTGATAACGCCGACACATGATACGGGACTGGAATCGCAAGCGTCCATAGGGTACGGTGTCTGGTCACCAAGCAGGCCGCATGCTAGTTTGCCACCATTGTAACATAAAAACGAGTGCTATACGAATATTTGGTATACATACATTTAAAGGTCGACAGCACAGATATATAGATACTTATACACTAGATAACTTAAACACCTCAATCTGCATGAAAACTTTTTCTACCTACTTTGACGTCACACGGGCGAATTAGTGATCTGAATTCCCCGTTGTCCGCGGAAAATCGATTCTGCAATAAGATATTTTCTTAATATTCACGGACAACCGGCTACCACAACAGACGCGCGCAGAATGTAAGACTTACATTGTAAGTCGTAGTGCCAACTCGGAGTCCGAATTCTGACACGCGAAGTACATGCATTTGCGTGATCTATGTATATCTGTGGTCGACAGTAATATGCAATATTGCGCCGGTGTCGCAAGTCGACAATGTCAGAATTGGGGAGAAAGTGTAACCTGTCCGGACTGATAACGCCGATTTTAGTGCACTGCGGCGCTACTACGAAAATCGAGATTCGTATATCTCCATCTCTATCTCTCGAGTATTATAAGTGCGACAGAGACGGAAATTTCCGATTTTCGAATCCCAGCCGCCTGCCGTACGCGTACGTGGCTCGATTCAAGAAGTAAAAATTTTATAAATTTTAACTGACATACATGTCCAATGGCCGATCGTTATTGGTCAAGCGCCACAGTGTTGCCAATTCAGTTTTTTTACAAGCTTTTATTTAGTTTCACCTGTCCCGTTGTCTGTCTGTCTGTAATCAAATCTTGCAAGTTAAATTTGACCCACTTCCCGTTGACCGATTGAGCTGATATTTTGGGTATAAGTAGTTTGGATGACAATTCAATATTATGGTACCATCGAGCTGATCTGATGATGGAGACGGAAGGTGGCCATGGGAATTCAGTACTTAACCGACGTAAGCCCGTTGAGTTTGGGCTCGATAGAATCGTCTCAATGAGTAGTTGATGATGCTATACAGAAAAGTACAGTCGTCAATAAAAGCTTGTACCAAAAATGAAATTTTTGACAAAAGCTTGTATAATAGTAACTGTAATTGAAATGAGCTTGATATACAGGGGGTTACAGCACTTCATGCGTACTCTCCGCTTATGCGCAAATGTAATGCTGGCAGTATACCGTAGTAAGATTCTATCCTATCATGAACTATACCGAGAACCCGTACAGCCAAATAAGGAAGTTTCCAAACCAACCAACCAAAACCAACATTCATCATATCAGCCGAAAGACGCCCACTGCTGGACATAGGCCTCCCCCAAAGAGTGCCACAATGAGCGGTTCTGATGCGCCACCCTCATCCAGCGGACTCCCGCGACCTTTACCAGGTCATCAGTCCACCTTGTGGGAGGCCTACCCACGCTTCGCCTTCCGGTACGTGGTCGCCGCTCCAGAACCTTTCCGCCCCAACGGCCATCGGTTCTACGTGCAACCCAAAATGCAAACCAATGTTATTATACATTATTATATTATTCAAATTGGAATTGAAAAAACTGGTTTACGTTTTTCGTTGTTTTAATTGAATAATAGCAGTCTGCTAAATTAAGGTCAAGATCAAGACCCGAGCGATTTGTTATAAAAAACCGCATTCGCATTGCTATTGCGAAGTATTTCGTTTTCTTTTTTTACTGTTTTTGCTCCCATGTTGTATAGAGTACAAATTGCTGCATTTTAGTTTGATTGATGACAATAAAGTATTAAAAAAATATTAAAGCGTGTAACAACTCAACTGTAAGATATTAACTGGTAATGGTTTGGGGAATAGTTTTTCCATTAACTATAAAAAAAAAACATAATTCTACGAAAACCAGGCTCAAATTTAACCAACTTCACAATTGTCCTCTGACAATGAAAATTCGACTTAAATTGCCGGGTTAACATGTTAGGGAACGCCATGGCGACGTCGCCGGCAATCATATCCAAACAAAAAATATTATATCAATGTATCGAGCTTGGCTACCACGCTTTATGTATGGGATACGATACGTCGGCATGGGCGGGGGACAGTACAGTCGGGGGTATTAATTTGGTGTCCTGCCGTTTGACCAAAAGTCATTTGGCAAAATTACACTTGACAAATAACGTTTTGCAAAAAAATGTTTCGCCAATTGATCATTTTACTACTATTCATTTTACAAATGACTCACTTTTCTAAATGATCAACCAACAGTTAAATTTACATTTTATAAATAATTATTTGACTAAATGAACATTTAGCAACTGAGTTATAAGACAAAACTACTATTGGTATAAATCGTTTGGTACAATGTATTATTTGACAAGTGGTTCGTTTATTAATCAATCTCATAACAGATATGGCATGGCTCCAATTAATGTAAATTATTTGGAATATAATTATTTATTAAGATATTAATTGATTTTAATCATTTTGAAAACCACTACTCTGGACTTTCCTGAAAGAAGTATTAGTTGATATATTACATCCAGACACAATGGAAAAACCCTAGGTGTACTATGCGTCACGTAAAAAGGCAATTAGACTAATCATGGAAAAAACCTAGGTCTCCGATAGGTACGACGACGAGCGAAGCGAGGAGTGTGAGGTTGAACCGCGAACATACAGCGCGAGCCGAGCGAGCGAAGCGAGCGTGCCGCGGCAGCGGCCGGCAAAGCGCCAGAACCGACTATTTTTAACTAATACTAATCTAATCTTGTAACTTACCTGTAAATTTTGTTAAATGACATTTGGACAAATGCTTAATTTGCGAATCATATTATTTGGTGAAATGAAAAAAAGTCAATTGACATTTTATTATTTAACCCATTTACCAAGTGTAGTGTTTGCTAATTGATCATTTGCCAAGTGAGTTTTTGTAAGATGATACTTTTGTCAAATGTATCGTTTGCCAAATGATCATTAGGTGAAACGTTGTTTGTCAAATAAACTTTTGTCAATAATTTTTTGGTCAAACATTAGTGAACCTATTCATTTACGTACGTATATTAATACCCCTGGCTGCACCTACTGTACGTGTGTATTGTATCTACCTAGCAATGAACGCAGACACCACATAAAAATATGATAAACCATTCGTCACATTTCACATCGTTTTATTGAAAGTGCCAGTGGTTTTACTTCACCATAGGGCTGAGCATCCACCAAAGCTTAGCACAGCTTTGTTTCCATACAAACGACACACCAGCTGTCAAGCATGCGAGATGTCAAATATGTGAAACTGCTTACTCACCCCAGAACCCTAAAGGTTAAAGTTAGAACCCGACAGCAGGGTGCCGGTTAATGTACGCCTCGATAATCCGCGTCCATCTATCTTTCTCTCTCTCTGTTTGCACGAGTTAAAAAGAAACAGAGATATCGTGGACGCCGATTATTGGGCCGTACATTAACCGGCACCAATTAGCTGAAGTAAAGCTAATTTGTTAGTAAAAACCCTGATCGCCTCAACATGTAGGTATGTTAACCTATACACAGACACTAACTATTTCTTGTATGTGTATCCAATTTGTGAGACCCAAATGTGGCACTTTAAAAAAACAACTTTAATTACCAACTAACCGAATTGGTCCTTCGAGCCGGACGCCAGACGTATTATCATGACAATGAAGCCTCCGTCCGTCCATTGCACGTATTGTAGTCAACAATAGGCGACAAATTGTCTTCACACTACGTGTTAGTTTTACAGAGTTCCATCTTACTCACTGATTGTGATGTTGTAGAACCTTGTCATAGGGAACAGGCGGCGCCTGGGGTTACAGAGATTGGTTTGTTTGTTTCGAATGTGATTTGTTTGGACAATTGGTTGATGCTAGTTTTTTGTTCGTTAGCTTTTGATCTTACAAAAGTTATAAATGATCTTACAAATTGTATAAAAGATAGCAAGCTCAGCAAGATAAAATGCAATTATTTGTACACGAAAAGAGCGGTAAAAAAGAAAGCATATTTATCACCCTGGCTTTCAGCTCGGGCTACAAGTTCCTGCGATCTGAGATATTCATTGTTTTTCGTACCTAGACGTAATGTTTCCGTTGAAAGTATTGCGGCACGGTATTTTTGTAATATAGCGATACAATCTTTCTAAATTAGAAGCGAGTAACGACCAACTTCCCAACCACGCTTCGCGGCGCCAGTTTCACTTAATAATTGGAGTTTGACCGACGCTCACTTTCCATGGCTTGTTTGCCTGCTAATCATGGCAAATCGTTGTAATTTGTATGGTCAAGTCCGGCCTGGGGCATTATTCACAACCTGTCTCGAGTCACTTCACCACACGCCCCAGGTAGATTTTGCCTGAATTCATAAGAAATACGTGTGATCGTAGATACACACACCCCCTGCAGTAGCGGATCCATGGGGCGTCTAGGGGGCTCAAGTCCCCTCAAAAAGCATATGAGTTCTTACCAAAATCGTGTCAAAATCTAACCTCAGCGGGGTCAAGCTAACACCTTTTTTACCATCAACAATCATCTCCCAAGGAATGCTGCGTGCAGGCTATTTAACCCTTGTCTTGGAGAATTCAAAAACGATCGTGAGTTTCAGCATCGAATCGTTTGCGGCTTGTTGATCAAAAAATGCGGTGTGTAGGTCTGCGGGATGTCTCTAAAGCGTAGAGACATGACTGTAGTGTTGGGTAGGACATGAAATTAAAATGATTTTTGTATGAGCACCTCATTTCCAAAAAAAAGGTGGTACTGGTACAATGTCGAGAGAGGCGAGGCTTTGAGGTTTGAGGTATAAATGATGCGCGAGGTGCTGACCGAGCGAGTGAGTAATGAGGCGGTGCCTCGTGAGGAATGAAGTAGTAAATTTTCATGACTGTGTTCGGCCTGCTGGCCAGGGTTCGAAAGTAAAATTATCGCTGGGATAACAGCCCTAAATACACACATTCGTGCTCGCTATTCGGCTCGCCGCTCGACGAAACGTTCGTATCGCAAAATGTCGTTCACACATTCGCGGAATCGCAGCCGTGTTCGCTTATTGAATATGGTTTTTGACTATCAAAATGAGCTTTCAATGTCGCTTTTCGCTCGTTTTGTTACTCTATTCTGTAAAGATACTCTTGGGTTTTTGTATTACTTAGAAATAACATTTGTTACTCTCTCAGTCCAGCTTATACCTTCCATCCGTCTCCAACACCACATTTCAAACGCTTCCAGTCTTTCTCGGTCCCTTTTTGTCATTGTCCACGTTTCGCTGACATCTTTATGCAATACCTTACCTTACCTTATCTTTATCTTTTGGCAATACTCCAAATGTACACTTTTATTAGCAACTTTTTGCTCCTACATGACAAACTGGATCTTAAGGGTCCTTACTCCTAAAACGAGCGTATTTTGCAAAATGCTCCCTTTTTTATTCAAGATTACGACGTAACTATTAGTATTTATTCTAAAACTGATAACGTACTTAAATAATTATCTCTTAAACTAGGGGGCTAACATGGTTTAAATTTTCATTTTCTGTTTCTAAACCTAAAATAAATGAGTCTTTTTCAAATTTTGCAGTGAGAAGTGTCGTTTCGGTTCTCAATTTTACAGTAAACAAGAATCATTAGGTACATGAATGATTACAATTCACATCACCAGATCTTTTACGAGGGGATTGAAAATCAAAGATTCATTTTAAGAAGTTGATAAAACTCCTTCGGAGTTTTCTTAATTACTTTGGTGAAAACAGGATTACATTATATTTTTTTACCGCAAATTGTACTTTTATTTTGCCCTAAAAATAATATGACAGCAAATTATAACTTTATGTTAACCCATAAAAAAATAATCATAACTTTAGGACCTACGATGCCGTAAATGTATATTTTTTTTAAAGACGTTTAATAAATCACGCTGCACAGATGCCGCGCGCCGAAATTTATTTTTTAAAAATTATTAAGAGGTTAAGAAATGATTATTTAATTACGTTATCAGTTTTTGAATAAATACTAATAGTTACGTCGTAATCTTGAATGAAAAAGGAAGCATTTTGCAAAATACGCTCCCGCTTCTGCTTATATGGGCGTAAGGACTCCTAAGAGTTGGCTCTTTTGGTTAAAAGCTTTTTTCGCCATGGGTATATACTCGAGCGACAATGTCTGGTGTGCATCTGGAGTCTCTTTTTTTCAGACTGCCTAGATATTTAAAACTATCGAGGACGGTAAAAGAGAAGAGACCGATCTTGAACACCATCAGCACTAGAAGGGGGAAAATGATTGGTCATTTGATACGGCAACTTCTTTAAAACCATAATGGAAGGAAAGAAAGAAGGAAGGAGAGGCAGGGGAAGACCACGACGCAGTTATATAGACCAAATAAAGGAAAAAGCTGGTGTCGTGTCGTATCAGCAAATCAAAGGGCTGGCGTACGACAGAGAGAGATGGAAAATACTCCACCGACAAGAGGATAACTCTTAAATTAAAATAATAAGAAATAAAATCCGACACCACTCTACCGGAGTATAATTAACTTGATAATAATGCTCCTAGGTCTGGTGCCAATATTCCATATTACCTAGTTTAAACTAGTCATAACATAACTGTCATAAAGCATAAGCCACACGACACAAGCAATAAGGCTATAAGTATTAATGTTTTTTGGACTTACGCAATTTCTAGCTCGCAGCTTTTATTTATAATAGGAGCTAAGTCAAGCAAAATTTGACCCTTTGCCATTACCATAAGAACTCCAGCATACGCGTTTATTTTGTGGTGTTATGAATTGTCTCAGACGAACTAATGAGAGGTCAAGAACTCGTCTAGTATTACACCCATTTACGTAAGATCGTAATAACAATAAATTGCCATTGCCTAATGCAATCTTACTGGCTCGTAATAAGATTGAGTTTGGAATGGCGTTTCCGCCGTAAGGAAAGTAGATTACTGTAATTAATGCAGGTTGCAGGGGACCTGCATCTAGCGGATTAAAACGGTTAGGATTAAGCACCGTTTCTCAAGGATGTAGGTATGTATAGTCAACAAAGCAGTGTGGTTTTCAGCCATCCATTAAAAAAAAAACATGCATATTTCTGCGGCTAACTGATGAGAGTAGAGTTGTAGACACTCAAGTCATTTTAATTGGTAATTACTCTTATTGTTATTATTTCTCTCTCATGTTTGTATAGTATATCGGGAAGGAGCACAGACTCACAATTTTTTTATTTTACTTGTATTTATTTAAAATATACACTTATACTAATACATTTATTGCTAGATTGCTACCTATATTTACTTTGTGACCGACCGAGGTCCAGCTAGGGACCAGTCTGAAAACCAGCGCCGGGCCGCGTTGCCCAGCACATGCTGAGACTGGGACCCATTGCCCACTAGTTCCTTAAGTTTATTTTTGTATAGTTTTATTTTTGTTTATTCCTTTGTATTTTTTTTATCTTTTATCATGTGTTCATGTGTACTTGTATATTTAAGGTTCTATTTGTGGCAATAAATATTTTTCTGTTTCTGTTTTAAGATAAATATGTTTCTCTCAATAATTTAACTTTTTGGTGCATGCCTTTGTTGCCGACTGTACTTTGCGCAGTAACTACTTACTCATTGAGAGGATCCTAATGAGCCCAAACACGTCGGGTATACCTTGTGTAGTTGAGGGAGTCCTATTTATTCTATTGACCACCTTCCATCCCCATAATCAGACCAGCTTTATGGTACATCCACTTTACAAAGTCTTGTCCCAATAAAGACTATCGGCCCAATAATGAACGATCTACGAGCCTATTTTAATTAAAAACGGGGTTATTTTTTTTTGTTTTTATCTGTCACTGACATTATACAAAAATAGTTTAGTTTCCTCAAAGGTTGGAAGATCAGATGGTGTCACTTCCGCAAAACCTACGCCAATAACTGGAAATAGCCAAATGCATTATGAATTTAATGAACACTTCACAAGATTCAATTTAGACTGCATCTCCTGATTACTCGATTACTAACCAGTAAAGTGTATCACAACTTCGAACTGTTAAAAGGACACAAGTCACCCCGATATTCTAATAAATTCGCCTTTACTATATACACACGTTGAGCACTAACAGTTTAGACTGCAATCGAAATGGCATCTTAACTTCATGGATATACAGTTGAAAAGAATAATGTCCTATTTAGGTTAGTTTGTTTTCGCAAAGAGCGCCCACGCAGTGACTCATAAACAGCTGTCTCATTGACGGCAGGTGTCTATTGTAATTGAAGCTAAGTATGTGTGGAAGTAGACAGATCATAGTATTTGATAATGGTATTAACATTGCAAGAGCTCTGGATCGTTTCAGTCATCAATATATCGTCCATTTTCAGTCCTCGTAGTAGTCGTAGTAGTCAGTCGGTCGTAGTATCTGACAATGGTACTAATTTTGTGGGAGCTCTTCATTATTAAGATAATAGCCAATCAGAATTGTCTTTTTAGATACTTTTTAGACCAGAGCGGCTACTGCGAAACGCTAACTTTGTTCACTTGTCGAGCGACAGAAAGGGCCTTATGGCATTAAGTCCGCCATTTGTACTTCATCTTGTATTGTGCAATAAAGTTTAATAAATAAATAAAGGGAAACATACGAAAAACATATTTGAAACTGAAACACGTACGTTTTTAAGTAAGATTAAATGCTAAATCCCACATCTATGTAAATAAAATATGATTACAAACGTTTTTTTACAGAAATGAACTTTTTTCATACCTTATTGTAATAAAAGAAAAAATACGAGGAACAAAAGAAAAAAAACCTCTCTGTATGATCCATTTGATATCCTGAAAACGTCCCCACCGATACATTAGTCGCTCTCAGGACGCTATACGAGTATCGTCGTCAACAAGAGAAATTCATTAAAACACAAGGGACCACGTAAATAAGACCGTCTAACGAGGCTGAGGACCGCGTCAGGTCACTGTGTCATATCATAATGACCTATTACCCCCGAGGACGGCTACTTTGCGGCCCTAGTTATACAAATTAACGTTCTACAAGATGGCAGAAACGCAAACTTTGGATTTAGTCTGTAGACTCCGATATTTTCCCTTTAAGGGGCTCCTAGCTCCCAATGACCTTCGATCTGTAACTGTCGGTTTTTTCGTGTTTTTCATAGCGTGTCGTATTAAGAACAACGTGGTTTACCAAACTAGTATCCTATATTTACATCAAAACTCACAGTTTTCGGGATATATGGCACCAAACTTTGGCAATTTCTGGCCAAAAAACCCTTTTTTGGACGTAACTTTTGTAAAAATGAGTTAAAAATATCTCTCTTGGGTTTTTAAAGAAGTCAATAAGGAACAGTTATATGTAGATTTCATATATAAAAGTGCATAAATAACATACTAATATCGAAAAGAGAGCTTTTTTGGACCATGTTTGAATAAATCATAAAAAAATAACTATTCATTATTTTCAAGAAAACTCTCGTGCAAATGTAGATAAAGAATTGAAGAACCGATAACTGTTTTTACCATAAATATATCTATAGTTTTGACGGAGGAATATCCACTCAAACCTCGTCAAAACTAGCCAAAAAGCGCTTGGAGCCCCTTAAGTCGTATTCTACGACTTGAAGGGGCAATATGACTGATAGTAGTGATAGTCAAATCAGTATATTTTTATGAGACGTAAAAAACGCTCTGCTATTTGGAGTTTGTAGGGAAATAGGGAAATGGTGACTTCACAATTTTCTCTGGTTAAACAGCGGCTAATTATTAATATTAACGTTTAAAAAATATATATTAAAATAGGTTGAAACCTTAGTTTTGTAAAATTTATTTATAATAATTTAAAAATAAATACCGAATTTGAATGCATGGATAGATGTTCTTTTATTATCATTCGAAATGTATTGTATGACTTTGTATGTAGCATACTGGCAAAATTAGTAAACAGGCAAGCAATGAAGTTTTAGGAACCCGAACTTCTAGGTCTGAGGTCGAAGCTTGATGGTTCCCGAATATTTTTGTAAAATTGTTTTTTAATAATTTAAAAATAAATACCGAATTTGAATGCATGGAATAGATGTTCTTTTATTATCAGCACATTCGAAATGTATTGTATTCACCCCGTTTTAGACCGCAGACGGAACACAACTAGCCTAAAAATTAAAATTATTAAACAGGAAAACGGTTTTAGATAAAGTTCATATTTTCCTCTTATCAAGAAGAGAATTAATTGACCTTAACTCGTCAATCACAGGGTAGGTACCTAATATATAGACCTGTAAAAACGCTGCTTCGATAAACAAAATATAGCCTATTTACTTGTACTATTATGCATTTCTATAATAGTACCTACTCTACCTACCTACATAGTTTAATCGAACTTACACTTTCGCGAAACTTGTTTAAAACAATTTTAATAATTACACGGTGAACCGTGTAATTATTGTGAGTTCAAACTCACATATTAATTGTCACTACGGGCGACATGTTTCGAACTCTTCGATAGTGCTTCTCCAGGATTAATGTTTTAGCGGCACTGTCGATGTCGCTTCAAAATAATTTTAATAATTACACGGTTGAACGCACATATTAAATGTCACTAATGTCACTATTACGGGCGACATGTTTCGAAGTCTTCGATATTTCTTCTCCAGGATGAGTGCTATGCTATATGTGAGTTTATCCGTCTAATTGTAGAATTATTTTTTTACATACTTTTTTTCCTAGAAAAAAAAAAAACCTCCCTCCCTGAAAGCCATGACCCCCGTATCTCATCCTTCTCGTAGCGTTTCTCCCGGATTTGCCCTAAAGGAGCCCGGGGTCCGCTTCCCCACCTAATCCCAAAATTTGGCGTAGGCACTATCTTTACAAAAGCCATCTGACCTTCCAACCCAGAGGGAGGTATAAAATAAGTCATATTATAATATGCCGACGAGAAAAAAACTCATATAATAATGATTAATTAGTTAAATAATTGTGCAGTATAACAGCATGTTATCAATATGCATACAAAGGAAATGCTTGTGTAGTACTAGTATATGTGTGTGGCAGTTTTCAGAACTGCACTACGGATATATGGGTGGTGATGGATAGGGTGTAAATTGACAGATCTGATGTATGTTGGTAGACCACCAGCTTGGATGACATGATTTGATTTATCATGCCATTATTCTGTTATGAATGTTATGATACAAACGATACACTTAGTTACAGTCGAGGACAAAAGGATCTAACCTTTGTTTTTTCTTATGTTAAACTATATATATTTATATTTTTTTTTATACAACGACGGTGGCAAACAAGCGTACGGACCGCCTGATGATAAGCGGACACCGCAGCCTATAGACGCATGCAACTCCAAAGGAGTAACATAGCCGCTGCCAAGCCTTGATATATTTGAGGATTCGTTGTGTTGAGAGCTGAAGGAACAATTCCCTCGCTCTCAACACAACGTATCCTCGGGATAATGAGGTGAAATAATGGATACTTTTTTGAAGTCGACTGTACATAAGTACAGTTAGGCATTTCTATCAAAGAAAAAAGGTCAACGTCTCGCAGCTTACTCTACATCAACAACAACAACAACCACAAACAAACAATAATCAGCTATACGATAAATAAATCCACGAAAACATTTGATATAGCTATCTATCGGTATCTTATTTATATTGGAACAATCAAACAATAAAGTACGATAAACAAAACACGACCAAATAAGTATTCTCGTTGGAGCAATTTTGGCTGGTAACACTAACGAGCATTAAAAAAATATAGGAACAAGTTTAAAAACAATAGTCATATTTTGAAATCGGTAATGGTCACTAATTTTAACCTTACTTAATACTCGTACTTACCACTAATATTCCTTTTTACTCGCCTATTCTCATGTTAAAACTGTTCAAAGACAAAGTTGAATTCGCCATTAAGTAACTATTTGAATATTCATGAACAGCACAATGAAGTATCGTAAAATTTCAATATCTATTCATAGAATTTCAATACTGACTCCGGATAATCGCCACTGCATATAGTGCATGCTAATTTCCAAAGAGTCATCTCTAGTATCGGGAAAGAAACGTACGAATCGCCGGAAAATTCTTTAGTCACCGATGAGTCAACGTCATCTTACGCTTGTTTTTGTACTTATCAGTTATCGCGTTTAATGACGCCTTTTAAGCAGATTTATGTTCGGCTTCTGCCCGCGACTCCGTCCGCGTGGACCTCGTTTATATCGTAGCTCCATACAAACATTTACCCCCTATTTTAGGTAATTGGGGGGTTAGAAAGAGACAAAAAGTGGCCTATGTCATTCTCCATCCCTTCAACTATCTCCACTTAAAAAATCACGTCAATTCGTCGCTCCGTTTTGCCGTGAAAGACGGACAAACAAACGCACACATACACTTTCCCATTTATAATATTAGTATGGATTTACTGTTTAATGAATGCAAGATGTAATTGTGTACCTAGGTGAGTTTTTGTTGTACCTTATTAATAGGCATGATTCCTACGATTTTTTTTTGATGCCATTAGAACCAGTTTGTAGAGGGACATATATGTATGTATGGGAGCCACTACAATTAAATTAAAGTACATAAATATAGACAAAAAAATGTAGTCAAAGACGGACCTCACTGGCGGAAGGCGGCACGCTTCATACTAATTGACACAGAAGTATGACGTCACCGCTGTCTAATTGTATAATCCTTGTATGGAAAATTAAGTAAATTACCGTTTAGGTCGCAAAATACTGCGTTTATGTCTATAGTTCTGATACATTTTTTGTATAAAAGCGTAAAGATTCTATTGGTATCTGTAAATTTACTCTTGGACAATAAAAAAATGCATATTTTTTCTAATCTTTACGGTTTTAATTATAATTTTTAACTTATTCTTTATTACTATAATTTGATGGTTTACTATCCATTTAGCAACACTACGTTATCAATTTTACATGAGTCAACAATGTTAGTGAATCGGCTTAAAAACCAGTTCCATTATCACTTACAGTTTCTTAGAATATGTTGTTGATCCGGCTTTTTCTAGCGGTCAATTCGTAATGTTGGGTATACATAAGATTATTTTAGTTGGCCGGATTGCATCAAAGTAGTCAATTCGAAAAGCAACTCTACGTCCAAGGTAGAAGATTCCTATTCCAATGACAGTTTTATAAAAGTCGGCCTAAAAAATATCAATATAAATGTTACAGCATAATTATCTTGATAAATTTTGCCTTTGGGCACGTGGCCTACAGTGCCTACGAAGGTGGAGGTCCTGGGATTGAAGCGCTGTAAGGGTATTTATTTGTGTGATGAGCACGAATATATGTTCCTGAGTATTTATTTATTCCCCTCACTGCCTAGGAAAGCCGTCTTTTATCCTTTAAAACCAGTGGGCAAAAACGCATTTTATCCACTACTGGGGAAAGTAATTTGATCTTGGAGCGTGTTAAGGTAGCTTTTGACAGATAACAAAACGTAAATCGCTCATAATACAAAATGTTCACAGATTTAGATGGTATTGTATGTAGATGTATTTCTGTTGCCGAACAACAAATACTAAAAAACAGAATAAAATAAATATTTAAGAACTTTAAAAAAATTGCTTGTTGCCTTCATCAGGCGCTGGGTATCAAAATGTCCTTTCCCTTGCTCGTGTTTCAATTTCACACTCGCGGGTAAAATAACGCGGGTAACTCTGCACCCTTCTATAACAAATAACTATTATCATGGTAGTAGATTTCAATCTATATATTTCAATTAGATTAGATCGAGTAGATTGTCCCCAAATATATGAAAACTAAATCAAGTCCCAGCCAGTAAGGAACCATAATATGACTCATCGAAGTTCTCTTTTATTGCATCTGAGAAATAAGACCTTTAGCAAAATTTTACGTAAATTGAAAGGGTGTTGTCGATCAAAATCAGGAAAAATCGCTGAAAATGGTAATTTTACTGTTTCTACTTATTCTGACAATTCGCTTGAGAAGTTGAGACTATGACTATAGGGTAGGGTCTTTCGTCGGGGATGCGGTCAGCGGTGGACGCCTTGCTTCTCAAGCGGAGCTTCTGACGCTGATTGCATTATTGACGACTGACCAAACTACCGAACAACGTCGCTTTATAAGCAAACTTGACACTGGCCGAAATCATCTTAACTTAGATGGAAGCCATTT
This sequence comes from Epinotia ramella, assembly GCA_947578815.1. NCBI lineage: Eukaryota > Metazoa > Arthropoda > Insecta > Lepidoptera > Tortricidae > Epinotia > Epinotia ramella. Next base: position 6,043,268 of record OX388221.1, read on the forward strand.
TTTTAAAAAATTGAATTGACTATAGGGTACCTGTCTAGTATTATTATGATGAATATTGTGTGAAAATGGGTTTACATATATTTGACACCCCGCATGCTTGACAGCTTAGTGTCTAATATATGGTGGATATTCAGCGTTGATATAATATAATATTACAGTTTATATTTACAATAACTGCAATATCATTATAACTATTACGGATCGGCAAATGCATTACGCACAGCCGCTGCACGATTCCGACTTCGCAATCGTGTCCAATCCAACTTGATAACGATTCCCGTTTACACACGTGCTAAAAACGTGCCGTTATGCTAATCTTATTGGAAATTATGAGAACAATTTAATATGTATTTTCCGCATCTATTATTTTACACGCTAGCTAGAAGATCCGCATGTAGTAAATGTAATACGTGAACTTATAGAATGTAGTTTCTTCCCACATAGACTGAAACCTATGGCCAGGAGACCTAAAATTGTGTACTCGCCAGCGGCGGTATTAAAGAAAGTCTCAAATCGCCAATTGATCTCCCTTGCCTTCAGTATTTTTTAAAAATCTGCGAATTGAGACGTTATTTTTTCACTAACCGTTATACTCGTATTAGCAGAAAAGCTTAATAATGACAAAGATTATCTCAATAATCTTTGATAATGATGATGATTAATTCAATACTTCGGAAAAATCTATTTACTATTTTACTGGTGTGGTAGGTATCATAAAAATATACACGATATTAGTTATAGGTGTAAAGTTCAACGACCGATAATTATATCATTATAATGGTTTTAACGGTATCTTTATGAACCTGTTATAAGTAAAGGATACATAAATGCATTATTAAATTAAAATGCTACCAGGGAAACACGGGTCGAAAGGAGGTTGCATGAATAGGCTCACCGACAATGGGAAGAAGTTCGTTGGCGTGACTCATATTCTCATCGCCTGAATGACACAAAGACGTACTTTTTTGACTTAGGTCGTTAGTGCGACCCCAACGCTTTTGTTAAATTTGAACTCTTGACTAACATTATACCAGACTTGAAAAATGTTTCATTTTTTATTTGGATTGTCTATAGATTTATTTATCTGCCGCGTCGCAGAGTATCAAACTGCGGCAGTCCAAAATGGGAGCGACTGGCAACGGACAGAAATCATATCATAAAAAATACCTAACAGATGTTTTCTACTTAATTTTGTTCCACTTTCACAAAGACTAAAGAGCGGTATGTACATTAGACATTAAACATATAGCCAGTGTAATAAATGATACCTCATTCTGCCAGAGAGCAAAAAAATAAAACGAACGAGAACGACCTACAACATCGCAAATGACAATTGCTTGGTTAGATTACTCATGAAATAATATGTAGGTTAGGTATGTATGTAAAGGTGTCGATATAAAATATACCCATACCTACATGTATGATTTACTTCACTTGTTTTCCTGTTATGTGGGAATAGTACGGTGGTAACTAATCTTGATGAACTTTAAAACGAAATATATAGGTTTAGCCCTCATTTTAGTATATTCCTTGTTCCAGCAAACTGGATTGATTATTTAGATATTAATATAAAAGTTATTTGGACATTATAGTATTCGAATGTTTCTTGAGCTACTAGTGTATTGCTAGCATTCATTGAATTAAGCGTGTTTGTGTAGATTTGGAACCGCTTCAAACAGTCGGTACAAGGACCTAAAGCTTCCGGGTTGTCTGAGCAATCGACCCGGTTCAACCTATGATAAATATGTTGCATTAGGTTAGAAGTACGATCAAATAAGTTCCTGGTCGGAGATGTGGTGAGAGTTTTAATATTTGAATCTACCTTATCTAAGCTCTCCTGTATACCCCTAACGTCCACATCTGGCTCGAAGTCCAGCAATCCCTGTTCCGGCCGAGGATTGTATAGTACTTTTCTCAAACGATGTGAGGAAATATTAAAATTAAAATAAATACTAAATCATCAGGTAATCAATTAAATAATAGGTAATTTGCGCCTTTTTTATTTTTTAAACATGCCATTTGAACAAGCCGTTCGAGCACCATGTTTAACCGCACATAAAGTATAGTACCATAGATTTTTTTTTTTTTATGAAGCAAGTATGCTTACAGTGTCTAGTGGTGGTTGGCAGTATGTAAATTTTCCTTTGTCAGTTTAATATTAGTAAGCAAATTTAAAAAGTTAGAGAAGCGGACAATAATGGTTTTACTTAGGGTTTTCATACATTACTTCTTGGCGTAAGGCCAAGAAATAATGTAGGGAGCCATAAACAAGAAACTTCACGTCTTCATTTCGTGATATTAAGACATAAGACATTTATTCAGCAAAAAAAGTTTACGCGTACATTTCCGAGCATGTTTGAGAAAATAATATTATCCCCCTATTGACAATCTTGCGAACACTGAACCAGGTTAGATTTTATCACAAAGCCAATACCCATACATTTATAGATTTACTTGCCTTAATCTACCGGCAAAGGTCGGGGTCGCTTCCGATCTAAGAATTCTATTTTTGGAACCTTTCCCAGTATCAAAGACGTTACCTATAATGTTATTCTACGGGGTTAAAGCACGGTCAACGAGATATTGTTGTCCTTATCTAGTGCATCAATATTAATTGGTATCTTGTTCTTTTCTCTCTCTCATACAATTCTTTATAAATCATTTGGTAGGCGCAATTTGAAATTAAAATTGTGAAAATAGTCATAAGTACTAGGTATGTAAAGGCGGTTTCATTTGTAAACTGACAATGTCAATTCTATCTGATTAAATTGTGTCGTGCTCACACACACTTAGGCATGCTGCAATGCACATTTGAATTGTTTTTACTATAAGTACGTCTGAAATGTGTTCCGGATCATCTAGGTTTGCTGCTGGAGGATATACTAAGTATTATGCAATGTATAGAACACTATAAAATCAACACCAATGCACCGTGAAAAATTGTCCAATAAACCGTATAGAACTGCCAATGCCATTCAACTATGACTATACAAGCATGAGTCACATTTTTCGTTTAATTCATAAACGTAATCCGGTTTCGCCTGTGCATTCTAAATAGGCATTATTTATTCTGCTTTATTGTAAATCACTATTTAATTTTATTCAATGACTTTTATCTAGATATTCTAGATTCAGTGTGGATTCAGTTCAGCGTTCTGCCAACACACAGAATTCAAATTTTATGCAAATCGCGTGTAGGTACTGATGCGTGCCTGTGCATATTATCTGTGGTCCGCTTTTGTTTTTAAAACACGGTTAAGGCCTTGGTTCTGAATTCCAGATTCAGACAGACAAGCGGAGATAAAAAAGTAAACCCTAGTCTTTGTTTTGTTTGGGTTGTTGGAACGAGACGTAGTGGTTCATATAACACATGGTTCACATAAAAATATCGTAATCGGGGAACATACATTAAAAATTAAAGATTCCGACGAATTGAGTTGTGAACTTTCTTCTTTTTTAAAGCAAGTTAAAAACAATAATTCTTTAAGCACACTACACCAACCATGTTAACAAGCATGCACTGGCAAACAGGATGATCATTAGGAAATTAAAAAAAAAACCGCTTTTCTGAGTAGTCTCGCGAGTTTTGTTTATAGGCAATATATATGGAGGAACACTTTCTGACTGTACCGTACATGTACCTAATTAGAAACACTGCATTCAACTCCAGACATTGTTATTGAAGTGATATTTTTAGAACGAAGGGCGTGTTAGGTCAAGCTAAGCTTCTTATTAAATTGGATACTTCCGATGAAACAGATATCACCTTATTCATAAAGCTAAAAAGAGAATATAAATGTCAAATTGATAGGCTGGGTTGCTTGCGATGGGCGATTACAAACGCATTGGCATAAAGTAGGTACATTCAGCGTCTTATCCTCCTAAGGCCCACCATACAACACAAAATGGCATAGGAATTGGAATCGTATTGTGTCAGAAATAGAGTCAATTTTCATTTGCTTTATAAAGTGCCCGAAACAAAACAAATGCAACTCTATTCTAGTCGAATATAATTTAAATTCCTTCGACAGGATAAGTCCTATGAGTAGGCCCATGGGTCTTAGGAGGAAGTTAGTAGCAGCCAGAGTAACCAAATATTTGGTAACACATAACCTAACCTTATTTCTATAGTAATAAACATGTGTACCAAAATATTTGGCTACCTTGGCTGCTACTAACTATATGACTACCGTAAAATAAAATTATTTATTCAAACTCGGTTACAATACAATACTAGCCATCGTCATGTTGGAAACAGGCGTTTGGAACTGCAAATAATATAAAGCTCGCGCACACCTTCACTTATCTCGTCCACAGATTTTTTGCATGCGGGTGCAATTACGATAACAACGAGACTTCATTCAATTAGTCTTGCTCTCGTCTTCAGCTCTGGATAAATGTGTCTAGAAATATAGCGACGCTGTCAACACCAAAATGCCCTTAAGGATTCGTGATACGGCGCACACTGTCTATTTGTATCGGAGTAAACGAGAGCGAGTGTTACTGGGCGGCCAGGTCCTAGAAGATGAAGATAATAATACATAAATGTAAAAAAGTGTGGATTATTTGTGAAATATCAAAAAAATAAAGACAGAACCGTTTAATGATGATCTTAAGACCAATCTTTGCAATTATTTTCTATCGAGCCGATTTCGTCCAATTATGTATCGAGTCCGTCCACGGTCTTTGAAATTTGATGAATTTTAACATATATTTCTTTTGATGTGAATAGTTGTTCTTAAAAAACTGCTTAAATAACATCAATTTCAACAAAATTAGGTCTTGTCAGCCTCTTAACGTTACATCATTTTAATAAAACTACATATTTGCTGAAGATTGCCCACTGACTCATACAGATATAATATCTGCTTCAAATATAAATATAATAATTATGGTTTGGACTCGAATTTTTCATCATATTAGTGCATGTAAATGAAGCCTTGATGGCTGCAACTTAAGGTCGAATTCAGAAGTGATGCAACATAAATAATGTCTGTAAATAAACAATGGTTCAATGCCCGCAACGGGACAAATGTTTGTATGCAAAATGGTTTGCGATTGGGGTAATTAGGACTTGGTTTCACGAAAACTGTTTAAAGCGAAAAAAGTTCGATGGCCGCCTCTTTAACGAATATATACGATATATTGTAGTTTTAGCCCAAGCTCGCAGAATTCAGGTTTACGTTACTTTCAAGAACGGCGAAAAGCTGTATTAAATTTAATGGAAGTTTGGGAATCAAAGTGTCAAAAATATGATTATTTTTCAGATTTGATAGTAGATCGTTGGAAGAAGAGTTTACCTTTCAGCTGATATATGAACCGGGTGGGTCTTTCTCACACTCCCTTATTATATACTACCTACATCTATAGTCCACGTCACGCATCAAAGATACGAGTATGATTACACTTTTGCACCCTATAAGGCTAAAACTGTAACCATCTCTTATAGACGTCGATTTGTACAGTCGCCATCAGATATATCGGAGCGGCCAAAGTACTAACAAATATCTGAACACGTCTCTATTATCGAGGCATTAGAGACGTGTTCAGATATTTGTGAGCACCTTGGCCGCTCCGATATCTCTGATGGCGACTGTACATAAATATAATCATACGGCTGTCCGAGCCGCCCCGCCCGCCTATACCCATGCCAAAGGTACATTCTATACACTGGTAAAAGAATTATTGAATTCGGATCAGTTAGTTCTGGAGATTCCCCTCTACACAATATATTCCTCTTTATAATAGTAGTTACAGGACCAGCTCAGTTGGTATATTGATCTTATCTTATTTGTGTAGAGAGCATAATGCGTCAATATCAATTCATGAATCGTGACCCACCTTAAGTTCCAATTGCTTACATTCAACGTTATTGACCGTCATTCTAATTAGATATATGCACTGCATCAACATTGAAATCCTTTTGTCATTCCAACATCCGGACTTCAAATAGCCATTCAGTGTTTGGTCAAGGTCCGGCAGACCCCATCAGACCACCACTTTCCAAAAGCTCTCATTTGTATGGAGCCCTGTTGTATCGCGGGTCAAGTTAAGTTGGTCAGGGTGAACGAGGGTCATGGGTCGTTGCGTGTCGTTAAAATGCATTATGCACCGGCGTTAGTCACGCTGCGCCGTGTGTGCAGCGAATGCTGACACGAAATAATAAATAAAAACGTCTGGCTTGTGTCGGAAACGGAATAAGCCTAATTCTTGGCTCAAAGTCTGGTTACCTATGGTTGTTATGTACAAAATTCTCAATGTATCAGGGGCAATATACGATGACCACTTCGGCCTAGTTAGTATTGATAGTGAGCCTGCCTACGAAGCTAGGCTGTTATTCGAAACACGATAATGCGCCTCACCTTACCCGTTCCGCGAAAACTAGACCTCTGATTACGCTTAGTTACTATGAATCGCTGCTTCAAGATGTACAATACAATACATTACAAATATTCTTTATAGCTCACTTAAACGTAAAAAATGGTAGACAACAGGCAGTCTACAATACAAATATTCTTTATTGCTCACTTAAACATAAATAATGGTAGACAACAGGCAGTCTTATCGCTAAAAAGTGATCTCTTCCAGACAACCTTTGGGTGGTAGAGACGATGCAAAAAAAAGATAGGATTTGAGTAGGTGAAAACAGAAAAACAGAATATAAACAACTGAACTATAAAAAAGGCTACACTTACATAAATACTATAAACCTAAACACATACAATAACTAAATATCATAGAAACAGTATCACTAAGTGCAAGGCCTGAGTGGACGCCCCGCTCAGAGCGGGGCGTCGAGCGTCCATATAAATGGCATTTGTTTTATATGGACGCTGCACGCCCCGCTCTGAGCGGGGCGTCCACTCAGGCCTTGCACTAAGTCGAAAACAGTCGGCACACACCAAGTGGGAATTATATATTAGGGGGTGAACGGTGATGTGAGGTGAAAACAAGTTAGAATGGCGGGCTAGAGGTGCACCGGTCAGGGTATTGATTTGTGTGTCGATCACGAATATTTCTTCCCCAGTCTTGGACATGTGAACAAAATGAATGTTTTTATGCATGTAAGTTGGTATTTTTAAACCATAGTACGCAATCTCTTCATCTAGTACCTACAAGCTAGGATATGCTCTGTCAAAGTATCTTAAGATCTTCAAACATGGACGGTCGTCAGGTCAGGAGTACGTGACCAGAATTCTACCCTGACCGGGCGGTCCTTATCTGCCGGTCGATCAGAACACCGGCATAGTCCCGGTGTTTAATTTTTTTAAAGTTTTATGGATCCCGTGACCAGGCCGACATAAGACCGGTGGTAATGCCGCGGATATGTGTTGAGACGGAATTCAAATCAAGCTCAACGATGCTTGTACTCGGCTCGATAAACGAATTATAAAGAGAGCTTTGAGAACGCGAATATCATTTTAAAGCAGGCATAGGGAATACATAAAAATTTTCTGTCAAAAATTTAATTTTTGGGGTCAAGCTTTTATTGCCGACTGTACTTCTCTGTATACCATCATCAACTACTTATTGAGACGATTCTAACGAACCCAAACTCAACGGGGCTTCGTCGGTTAAAAATTTCAGCTCGCCAGATTTGTCCCATACTAACATACTAACAGGTCAAGTTAAGGCGATGCCTTGATTTGAGTCGAACACGCCCCCTAGACAGAGACACGCTGATGCCTTCCGCGCACGAGGAAAAGAGATGTAACACCCTTCGAGAATGGCTTTTTTGGACAAATTTCGATAAATACCTGACTTAGAGACGTTTTATTTAAATTTCATAAAATGAGTTTTTAAATGAGTTAAAATACTATAGTATTAACTTGCTTGTGTCGTAAAATAATGTATCGTTTAAGTAGGCTGAGTAAAAAAAGGAAAATACAAACCCAACTTTGGATTTTTTTTCTATAGAGGAAATTTTAAGCAATCATGTATCCATAAAATCAGATGAACAATCATATAGTCAAGAATCATAATATCTAAAAATCATACCTTATTGTTTCTTAATCTAGTCAGAACGCCGTTTCAAAGCAAGCGATAATTTCCAATGCACAGCCTTAAATAAAAGCTTGTAGAAAGCGCTAACGACTCGAATACCTATACAAACTACTTTATGATTTTCAGACAAAAGATAACTTATTTTACTTACTTGCTTTAAAATGCCTGCAACTTCATTTAGAACAATTCTAATTAGATACATTTCCGACTAAGAGTTAAATGCGTATTGAACAAATTCCGAAGTTCCTTTGTTATATTTAAGGGCAAGAATGGTAGAAATTCCAACGTTGACTCACACTGATGTTGAACTAGATCTAGCCATTGAGACAAAGAGTCTAGCAAGGAGCCTAGCTAGTAATGTTTTTAATACTCAAAAACCCTAAATATATAAAACAGGTTAAGAAGAAACTAAAATTAAGAAGTTATGAAAGAGCCTTTTTTATACTTAATTGATTCGTATTTCGATTTTACTTTGGGCTATAAATCATAAATCTTTCATTTTGCAACACTTGCACGTTATGTTCGAACCCTAACGACACAATTTAGTACCCTATCCCAAACCTGTCAGTAATGTAATGTTGGTTGCGAAAAATATCAGCTGGCTAGCACAAATGACGCTGCGATGCGACGCGAGACGATACAATCTACCATCCTCTTTCTAATTTGTACAGTGCGAGTGAGACAGGAGTCGGTGAGCCGCTCGCGACGCGACTTGGCAGCAAGTTGTGCTGGCCTCTGATACAGCAATCGAGAAACTAACCAAAGTCTCAGAAATAACTGAATACAACTTTATTGTAAGGACTAACTGAACTGTACGACGAAAGATATATACTCGTATTTGCCCAGCTAAGCACGATAGGTTTTATGGTTACGTTTTACGGCCCGAATGTACCAAAACGTCACGTAAAACATGGTCAATAAAACCTAACATGCTTAGGTACCCTGTTGTTGACTGTACCTATGATCAACAATAATAGCTATAGCTTGAATCGATTCTACAAAAAGCAATACGTTTGTATCACTCCCAATTAACCCCATAAACAATTGCCGTGGGATCAATTTCTTTGCTCCTTCCCAATCCACAGTTCAATAAAACCGAAGAAACTTTCATATAGTTACACAAAAGCCAATTTCTCGCTATTGTACGTACCAATTATCTCTTAATCATACCGTGGGGTTTGAATGGAAAGGGTCTGAACATGGGTTACATTTTGAACATAACGAATATATTTTCGCGATTGCTTTGTTCTGGGGGTTTAATTACGACAGTCAGTAAAGCGATGCGTGTAGCACATTTGTTTCTACAAAGGTCTGTATTTTATTGTTCCATAGAAATTCAGTAGATCTGAGAATATTTATTATTAATTGCTTTATCTGTATCTAAGGCGCACTCTCGTGTCGGAGGCCAAGATTCATTTTGGGTCGCTGAGCCAACGGAGTAAGTGAGTAAGTAAGTAAGTATCTAAGGCAGTGAATTTGCAACATTACGTGTAAAATAAACTTCAATTTGTACGAAGATTGGGTAAGTGTTGAATTGGTTCGAGCCGAAAATCCTTCAAATTGGTATTTTCCTATTAATCGATTATGTTTGTGACAACAATTCAATGTGTATAAAACAGGGATTTTTTTGACATCCGCGGATGCGGAGGCGGATGCGGATATTTGGGGGCACACATCCGCGGATACGGATGAGGATGCGGATTTTGTGGTCTAAAAACGTAAATAAACAACGTGCATTTTATGTTATCAAGCAATCATCAAACACGTTGAGACCAAATTAATTGCAATCCTAGCGAACAACTCAAAAACGCGTCTGCTCTTGGTCACAAAAACGACAAGAATGTTTTTTTTACTAATGGCGAAAATATCTAAAGCTCGCGCGGAAAGCGCCGCGTGGACATCTTTCTTGTCGTGAATTACACTACATCCGCATCCGCAAAAACTCCGCATCGATTTTGGCGGATGCGGATGCGGTTGAAACTTGCGTGACATCGAAATAATTTCATGGTGGTGCAATGATGGAAACATTAGTCTTCTAAACTTGCTTTATTCACTGATTCTCCTCAAGCCAAATCCTCGCAGACGACGCTTGACGGCTTCAATCTTCTTCTATTTATCTCTATAACCGTCCAGACAGCTTGATTAAAAACGAGGGGCTCTGTGAGCTGTAGAACACGCAAAACTGTTAAAAAAACCCGGTTGCACTCCGGGAGTGCCGGCAGAAGTGAAAACTCAATGACATTGTAACAGTTTTTCGATCAGGTCACGTGTCCGTCTTACGAATTTTCAATCTGTCGAATCTTACGGCCACGTGACCTGTTGCGAGTATCTCTCGAATCTCACGGTCACGTGACCTGTGGCGAGTTTTACAATTTTTCCCCATCACAAAAAGTGCACAGCGCCGCTAAAGAAGTTTTCACTTCAAAAAACTACTTATTGCGGCGAATCTTGATCCCTATGACAGCTGTCATCTCCGTACAGTTTATGACATTAAAACCTAAAATTGAATTGAGATGACAGCTGTTATAGGGATCAAATTCACCGCGAGAAAAAAAGCCTCGGCTCTTGTTTTAAGTGTTCTAATAAGAGAGAGACGGATAACCGTGCTGTAGAGGAGAACAGCTGGAGCTTCGTTCGCTTCGCTCTCTTGTTCAATAGGAATAGTGATGTATAGCCAGCATTATAGAGGTTTAACATACAACATCTACAGATACAGTAGCCAACCTGTAGGAAATCAAACCTACTATAACCAGTATGTCAACTTGTCCTCTAATAACCCAACCTGAATCAATCAATAACTGCAGTTCTCTATGCAATTACTGGTTCCGTCCGCCCTGAAGGGGAATAAGTATCAGAGAAGCTCATGTATCTTAATATCTTTTACACTTAAACAAGTTGAAGTACTTTTATAGAAAGTTGAACTGGAAATGCCGTATTTATCAAACGCAGATAAATTTATGTCTTTATAACTGTTCCGTTGCAGTTGCAAATTAGATAGATATTACTAGTTATAGGTTATTTTATGACAGGAATTGATAGTGTTCATTTAAATTATAATATACTATAGATGCTCGCGGATTACAGAAAACCAGGTGAAAACGGGATAAAATATAGCCCATGTCCATTCAATACACTGGTGACATATTTTTTGTAATCCCAAGAGTATTCCGGAGATGACCCCCTACATACAAACTCGCATTTCACAGACCATTACCCCTTTATTGTTCGACGAGTAGTACTGATAAAGGCGGTTTAATTCCTGGGGCACCAAGACAAAAAACCAAAGGTGGTCAAAACACCAAAGTAGTCTTAGATTAGGATTTAGAACAGCGGATAATGTAGACTCTTATATAAAAATAAAAAACTCTAATCTTGGGATTAGGTGCTAAAGCGGACCCTCTGCTTTTGTGGTGAGGTAGAGCACAGCGAAATGTCATCCCGCTCGAATTTGAAGTAGCCCAACTGGGGAAGTACCTCCGCCTTGCAGAAGACCACAGCCATAATAACACTACTACTTGCTCTGTAGTAGTGTTGTGTTCCTGGAGGTGAGCAAGGTCGCCAGAACTCCCGAGGATGCGTTGTGTTGAGAGCGAGGGAACTCGTTCCTTAAGCTGTCAACACGGCGAATCCTCAAACATATCCACCCCCTGACCCTGGGGTCGGCAACGCCCATGTTACTCCTTTGGACTTGCATGCGTCTAGGCTGCGGTGTCCGCTTACCATCAGGCGGGCTCTACGATACAATCACAAAAAAATATATTGACACAGTCGCCACTGCGTCTGTCATCATTGCAATAGATATATCTAGATTTTTTGTGTATTAGTAGCGTTCATATTTTCGCAGCTGAATGCATATTCAAAAAATTGTACTTCTACGGGATATTCAGGGCTTATTGGGTCAAATTCGCCTACGATCCAATGTAAACGAAACCTCAGACGCCTATGGGAATTCCAATTAGGTTAAACTCGCCAAGACGCCGTGAGAGTAAACAGGACTATCACAACTTCCTGCTAACTCGCGCGCGACTTAACGACTCCTATCACACTCGCATTGAGTAAATTAGAAAGAGGAGTATCTTCTCGGCTAGCGTCCAACGTTATGTTTTTTTTCCAAAACACGTATAAAGGAGCGACCACACCGGTGCGTAACGCTGCGTATACGCGTTGACGTGTCGAATGCGTCACGTATTCTTCATACATTTTGCTGCGTTTACGGTGCGTTAGCGTATTTTGAGCAGCGGTGCGGTCGCTCCTTTAGTCAGACGATTTTATTCCTGCTTGCGGAAGGGGCGCCAGGTCTACCCCGTAGGGCTAGGGTGAGTGTACACAGTGTCCACCAGAGTAGTGCAGGTTAGCAGAGCGGTGAGCGAGGAAAATATCCACCAATAGCATTGCTAGCCTCGCTCACGCTTATCTTTCTATCAGTGGATATATAAGAGTGACAAACTTTAAAGGCTAAAATAATGTATGCCATACGATGAAATAAATAGTGGATATTTCGTTCGCACACCGCTCCGCTGCCTCGCGCAGCTCTGATGGTTGCTCACCCTTATATTCCTTGTATATTTAGTTATTTGCTCTCATATCCGAGGACAGGGAACAGACTGCATCCGTAAATCATTCCTTATCACCACAAGAGCAGGGACTCAAGATCATCGCTCGCAACTTGACGGGATAATGGTGTTTAAATATAGTTTTTATCAGGTTTCTTGTTTATGAGAGCCAAGATTTGATTTGGAGACATTACTGGCACATTTCGGAGACAAATCTGAAATCACACTTGAATAACTAGATACATAACTAAGAATCGACTTTTCTTGATCTGTGCCTTTGTCGATCCGGTTGTAACCGGAAGGCATTATTCCGTGAAAGAACACGGCTATATGGCTGAGTTATCGGAATTAACAGATATGTACGTACGAGTATAATAAGGTAAACGTCCCAGTAAAAAAGTTATAAGTTTCTGTCAAAAAATAAATTTTTGGTACCAGCTTTTATTGCCGACTGTACTTTTCTGTACACCATCATCAACTACTCATTGAGACGATTCTAACGAGCCCAAACTCAACGGGGTTACGTCGGTTAAGTACTGAATTCCCATGGCCACCTTCTGTCTACATCATCAGATCAGCTCGATGGTACCATAATATTGAATTGTCATGCAAACTATACTTATACCCAAAATTTCAGCTCAATCGGTCACCGGGAAGTGGGTCAAATTTAACTTGCAATACTAAGTTAAATAAAAGCTTGTAATGAAGGGAATCTAACATGTCTTATGCACCTTATGATGCCCAAGATATCCATCACTAGACAATCGGGTTAATTATAGTGTTAGATACAAATTTCTCTCCTGTGGTCAATATTTAAGAGCTTACGTGCTTATAAATAATGGTTTTGTCGCATAATAATATATAAGAAGAGACGCCGTGTATGCGGTTTAAGAGTTCAATCAAAAATTAAATTAACTTTGACAATGACCACAGGAAACGCTAACCTAAATCTGATGACCCATCGGTTTTTAACGTTTACTGAGACAATACATCATATACGCAGCAATATATACGTGTAGCGAATGCAACGAACCGCTCGTGACTGCATTCGCCTATTCACGCAACTCAATGAAACGTAACCGATAACTGCATTTTCGCGTAAATCTAACAGACTCGTAAACTTGCATAATCCAACACAGTAAAGTGACGCAAGTGGTAAACGGGTAAAAATAACCAATAACTGGGTTACGCCGAAATTGTTACCGACGCGGGGGGTGTTTAGACCCATTCATGAATAAGAATAACATGGTATAAACAATACAATGCTTAGAGATACAAATAATAATGGTTAAACTGACGTAGTAGGTAATTGACATTGCGGGCGACATGTTTCGATCTCTTCCGGGTTTTTCTCAGGAAGAGTGTGCTGTCACAGATATAACTTATTTTTCAATCTTTAATTTTAACTACGAGGGCGACACTGAAAGTCTTTAGAACTGGCCACTTGTAATAAATATAATAAAAAAATAAGTTCAAAATTTGAAAATGGAACTCTTTCTTAATATTTTTGTGTACGAATTCCACTCGATTGTCATTTGTTTTACGATTTGGCGGCAAATTGAAAATTGTGTGTACTACGTGAGCATGAATTTAACGCGAGAAAATATTCGAGCAATGATTTTTTACGACTTTCGATGTAATTTAAGTCAACAAGAAAGTTATGATAGACTTCGATTGGCCTTTCACGATGAAGCCCCATCTCGTGCTACTATTTACAACTGGTTTAATGAATTTAAACGTGGCCGCACTAATCTCACTGATGATCTGCGTGAGGGCTGGCCTTCTACGGCGACTACTGAAGATAACATCAGTGTTGTGCGGCGTATGATAGAGACTGACAAAAGAGTAACCTATCAGCAGATTCGTACAAGCTTAGCCATTGGTATGAGTCAAGTCCACAAAATCCTCCATGAACATTTAGCGGTGAGGAAGCTTTGTGCCCGGTGGATACCTCATAATTTGACAGAAGCCCAAAAAGTCCGTCGTGTTGATTGGTGCCGTGAAATGGGTCAAAGATTCAACGGAGGTGACTCAAATGCTGTGTTCGACGTAGTTACGGGTGACGAAAGCTGGATTTACTGTTATGATCCTGAAACTAAAAGACAGTCTGCTGAGTGGGTGTTTCCTTCCGAGGAGTTGCCTACTAAAGTGAAGAGAGGTCGAAGTGTGGGAAAAAAGATGGTGGCCTCGTTCTTCGGAAGGACTGGTCATTACGCAACAATTATTTTAGAGGATCAAAAAACAGTTACTGCGAAGTGGTACACTAACAATTGTTTACCACTTGTCTTGGAAAAAGTTCGAGAAAAACGGCCTCGATCCATCTTCCTGCTTCACCACGACAACGCCTCATCGCACACCGCCAAGCAAACGATCGACTATTTGGCGACGGCAAACGTGGAATTACTGGGTCACCCACCTTATAGCCCCGACCTTGCACCTTGTGATTTTTATTTATTCCCAAAAATTTAAGAAAAACTTCGAGGAAAACGTTTTATGGACGCTGACGAAGCAGTGGCTGCGTTTCAAAAGGCCGTCGAAGAGACCCCTAAGGACGAGTGGGCAAAGTGCTTTTCTCAGTGGTTCTATCGAATGCAGCGATGTATTGATGTGAAGGGAGGCTATTTTGAAAAGATATAATAAAAGTAATAAGTTGCTTGATTGCTCAGTTTTTGATTTTCTAAGAACTTTCAGTTTGACCCTCGTATGTACATATTAAAACAAATATATTCAATTGAAAGGGACAATTTTTTCTGACGAATAGCCTGTTTATTACTGTGAACCTAAAAGAAAAATAGGTTTACAACTTTGCGCCTTATTTCCTTGTGATGAGACGAAAAAATTACTGATGGGTATGAGGACGCGAGTGAAACCACAGGCTGCTCTTATCGCACTAGTTTATTGTAAACGCCGGGCAAGGTGGGCGCAGCCACCCACACATATACAACATCTCCTTCCCCTAGAACATGTAACTCTAACTAACATTACATAATTTCCTATACTTTATAATTAACCTTGGTGCGGTTACGCAATCGTATCCTGTAACTCGCCGTTGGCGGCTCGTTAACCGTTTCGTCCGGCCGAGGCTCCTCCACCGCTTCCTGAAACTCATCGTCGTCTGATGTTCCGACTATCGCCAGAGCTGGGCGCTCGGATTGCTCTGAAGATTTGGTAGACTCGGAATCTTGTTCATCCGTTTTCTCCCCCGTGTAAAAATATCCTGGGCTTCTTGGTTGGTGTATTAATGAAACCGAGGGTGAGTTACACGGCGTGCATTGGCCCTCAGGTTGGTCGTGAAGTGGCGGGGAAGCCGGCCTTGCATCCTCTCTTGTAGATTGAGGCGGCTCCGAAGACAATGACGGTAGTCTTGACGGTGGCGGTGTATCGATGTTTCTCGACACATGTGCAGGCGGTGCAGACATGTCATATGAACTACCAACGTCCGTTTTATTTTGATTGGTAAACGTACCCTTAAAAAGCATGAGATGGTTTGTATGTTTTTTTACAACTAAAGCAGAAGAAACGTCTTGTATTTTATATAATACTCTTCCTATTTTCCTTACAACTAGACCCTTACACCAGACACATTTATTTTGACCTTTGAACTGTTTATATAGCACAACATCGCCTTCTTTGAAAAGTTGTTTATTTTTCCTGTTTAGTTTCTTATTCTGCAAGCACTGTTTTTTTGCAACAACATTAGATAAGGCGATGGCCGAGGGCGACGGTGACGAGATAAGGGGATTAAATAAATCCAACCGAGATCTCAATTTTCGTCCATAGACGAGCTGTGCGGGTGAGAACCCGGTAGTCGAGTGAATGGAATTCCTATAGTCGAAAATGTACTTGAGCAGTTTAAGTTTGCTTTCCTTTATGCTATCACTAGAAAGTAAACATGATTTTAACCCCCTTTTGAAGACTTTAACATAACTCTCTGCTTGTCCGTTGCTAGGTGCATGGTACGCCGGTGACGTCACGTGTGATACACCGTTTAACAAACAGAAGTTATCAAACTGTTGTGAACAAAAAGCAGTTCCATTGTCACTTACGACAGTGTGTGGTAACCCGTACCTAGACATGAATTCGTATAATTTTTCTATTACGGCAGTAGACGTGGTTGTACTATTCATGTCATAAACCTCCACCCACTTCGTATATGCGTCAACTATCACTAAATATGATCGACCGTTAATAGGTCCACAGAAATCTATATGTAACCTAAAAAACGCCTGGGGTGGGAACTCCCAATGCGCGACCGGCGCGCGCGCCGGTGCGGGCCGCAGTTGGATGCATATGTCACAAGTACCTATTAACGTTTCTATAGATTCGTCGATTCCCGGGAACCAGAATCGGGAACGTGCTTCGGCCTTTGTTTTCACGATTCCCAAGTGAGAAGCGTGTAGTTCTGATAAAACTTTATTACGCAAGGTTTCCGGAATAACGACCTTATGACCACGCATTAAGCATCCATTTTCCACAGCCAACTGGGTTTTACATAAATGAAATGGTTTTAATCTTAAATCATCTACTTTCTTAGGCCAACCATTGAGAGTATACTTAATTACTTGACTCAACGTTACATCTTTGTTTGTCTCGTCACGTAACTCTTGGACCGTCAATGGCAAGCTACCCTCGACGACGAAACAAACATATGCGGCGCTCTCGCTCACGTCGGCCGCGGCGCCCGCGGCGGCGGGTTCGCCGCGCGACGACATCGCTTCCCCCCCCCGATTCTGCCCCTCTATTTCTGCTGGAAAAGCACGTGATAAGTAATCCGCGCTATTGTCTGCACTACGGACAAATTCAATTTCATAGTTATAGCTACTTAGAAATATGGCATATCTTTGAAGGCGATTTGCAGATACCTCTGGTATTCCTCGGTGTGGTCCAAATATCGAAATTAGTGGTTTGTGATCTGTCCGTAATAGAAAAGGTTTGGACCTGCCGTAGAGGTATTGATGGAACCTACGTACCCCGAATATTATAGCAGTAGCTTCCTTCTGAATTTGAGAATAGCGCTTCTCAGCGGCATTGAGGGTTCGCGACGCGTACGAAATTGGTCTTTCGCGACCATCTGACTCAATTTGAGAAAGTATCGCTCCGAGGCCTTGTGGTGACGCGTCCACCGTAAGGATCAAATTCGCGTCTGGATCGAAATGCGTCAACACTTGATCGGAAGCGAGATACTGTTTAATTCTGTTAAAAGCCTCTTTATGGACAGTGGTCCATGTCCATTTGACTCCTTTTTTTAACAGTTCGTACAGTGGGCATAAAATGCTGGACGCACCGGGAACGAAATTCCTGTAATAATTAACCAACCCTAAAAATGATTGAAGTTGATTAATATTTGCTGGGACCGGCGCGTCAACAATAGCTTTCACTTTTTCAGCAGTTTTTTTTAACCCGTCTTTATTAATAACATAGCCCAAGTAACAGAGCTCATTCTTGAAAAATTCGCATTTTTCATTTTGCAAGGTTAGTCCTGCATCCTGCAGCCTTTGTAACACACTGACTAATCTAGCCAAGTGCTCCTGGTCGTCGCGGCCCGTGACCAGCACGTCGTCCAGCAGGCACAGCACGCCTTCCATGCCCGCAAGCAGCCCTTCCATGGCACGCTGAAAAATTGCTGGCGAACTGCTAAGGCCAAAAATGAGTCGACTGTACATAAATAGCCCTTTGTGTGTATTTATGGTAGTTAGTTTTTGAGATTCCTCGCACAACATCAGTTGGTTGTATGCCATAGATAAGTCTAATTTAGAGAACTTTTGCCCTCCATGTAACTTAGCAAACAGCTCGTTAGCAGTCGGCAGAGGATAGTGTTCCACAACCAACTGTTTGTTGATACTGACCGAGTAGTCAGCGCATAGTCTCACAGAACCATTCCGCTTTAGTACGGGTACCACGGGGGAAGCGTACTCTGAATGTTCTACGGGTATAAGTACATTTAAATCGACCAATCTATCGATTTCTTTACTTAACTTATCCCGTAACGCGAAAGCAACCGGTCGGGCTTTAAAAAATATTGGCTGAGAACCTTCTTTTAAAGTTAGTTTAACGCGATATTTATTAAAACATCCTAATTTCTCCGAAAACAGCTGTGGGAAATCTTGCTCAATGGTGTTAATATTATTACAGTAAATAGCTGGGGCCAATTCTAAATTAAACTTTGAAATAAAGTCTCTTCCCAACAGAGGGACGGACCCATCGCACACGACATATACATCCAACGTATGGGTGTGGCCAGAAAACGTAATCGGCAGGGGTAACATACCCGCGCAATTTATATTATCACCCGTATAACTACGCAATTTTTTCTTCGTAGGTGACAATGGAATGTTATGGAAAAACGTTTTATATGTGTGTTGGGATATCACCGTGACGGCAGACCCGCTATCTATTTCAAATTTAATGTTGCTCCCTAAAATAGAAACAATTTCGACCATGGGTTCCCCCCTTACGGATCGAATATTATATAACTTACCGTCGTCGTCATCACCGTCGTCCTTAGCCTCTAGGTATTTAACACTCGAACACACTCTTCCTAAATGACCCTTCACTTTGCATTTATTGCATACGTAATTAGTGAACCGACACTCCGATACTTTATGATTGTTATAACCGCACGTGGAACATTTCACTTTTTCGGTCTTCTTACTTAGCTGGTTATTAGACGCAACCTTGAAGACGTCGACCGACGAAGTAATACCGGTAGTGGATCCGTAAGCGGCAGCGGCGGCGGCGCCGGCTCGCGCACAGCGAAGGTTTTCGGCGAGTTCGACGGCTTTCACTAGCGTCAGCTCCGAGAGGTTTTGAGCATATAATTTCTCCTTTTCCAGTCCCGGTTGCATGCCCATGACAAACCGATCCCGTAGTGCCTCTTCTACGTTGCTGAAACTACAGTGAGCGGTCAGACCGCGCAGTCTAGCCGCCCATTGCGTATGAGACTCGCCGGCCTGCTGCACCGCGGCGTAGAAACTGTGGCGCTCGCCGAACCCAACCCGCTTGGGTGTAAAATGGTTGTCAAGGATTGTTACCAGATCTTCATAAGGCACACTTTCCAGGTGTTTTGGAAGAACTAAATCAGCTGCGAGCTTGTACGTTCCTTCCTTGAGTGCAGTTAATAAGATGGCCCGTCTTTTTATTCCTTGCGCGTCTTTCGAATCAATTATATCGTTCGCGATAAAATACTGTTGCAATCGACCTTTGTAGCTATTCCAACTTTGGATATTATGGTCAAAAGTATCTAAAACTCCAAAATTAGCACCAGCCATTTTTATCACTAAACACGAGGGTAGAACGCGGATCGTCGCCAGTGATGGGTATGAGGACGCGAGTGAAACCACAGGCTGCTCTTATCGCACTAGTTTATTGTAAACGCCGGGCAAGGTGGGCGCAGCCACCCACACATATACAACAATTACACATCTCTCTGACGTCGTCTGTACCTACACTGATTTAAATTGTAAAACCATGTCGATGTGCCTTAAGGCATTAAGTCCGCCAATTGTACTTCTATTTTTATATTTGTGCAATAAAGTTTAAATAAATAAATAAATAAATAAACGATGTTCGATGATGTTAAGCGTAACTATTTATATTGGAGTGGCATCAGTTTTGCATAAGAGGCACATGTGTTTTGCGCAATAAATTAGGTACCTACGTGATTTCTATAATCTGATTGGGGTAAACAAATAGGTAAATATTATTACATTATTAGGAAGTAAGTAACCGCATATAGCAGGATATTCATATCACATCCTCTGTTCCTGTTTTTAGGCCTTGCTATGATTACAGCAAGGACATATTCAATCAATGCTGCATACGTATTCCATACATTAGAGGGCATTCATAACAGACATGAGGCAAGGAAGCCGGTATGTTCTACGTTCAACGTTCGCTAATCATACAGACAATGGAACAATATCTAATACATGCAACCTTGGACCCTGTGTCGGTACTTGGAGCAAGTGTACCACCCATAGGGCGATAATCGCTTGAACGGATCGCGTCATTTGTAGCCTACAATGCCTTCAAATGCTAGGCACAAGGTAAATGTTTTTACGTGGAACACCGCGTACGCAGGCAGTTGTGTATTATCCCCATTCTGAGCACATACTGCTAAATAAAGCGCATGTGACGATGTGACGGGTATTTTCCAAATAAGTAAAATGTTACTTAAACCGCATTAGTACAAAGAACTCATATTTCCCGTTCCTATGTTACTTTTGTTCCATGATTCATTTTGTTTTCCTGACAGCAGCCATTTACTTATTTATGATACCATGAATATGTTTATTACATTACCTGACTTGTAATGAATGTCCTTTGATTAAACTTAACTATTTTTCTAACTTCAGTTAGATACTATGTTAAAAATAAGCTGCGGACGAACCAATCTCAAGCCGTTCGTTTTTCTAAATTCCTATTACCTAATTTACGGTCGAAAACTGTGTCTAATAATATTTATTTTTTATTGTTGCAGATCCGTCATCAGACTTCAGCACACATAGTATAGTTAGACCAAAATTTCACCATGGCAGGACGAAAAGAGAAATCACGACAACAGAAGACGAGGTTACTAGTATTATTAGCAAATTGTAGTTAATGCGAGATTTGAATTGAATTGAAATAATTAATGTCGAACCGTGATCCAAATCCCGGTCAGTAACCAACTGACTTACTATACTAACTTATGGGAATTTCCTATTAGTATACCGCTGTAGCATTCAAAAAGCTTCAATTCGTCTAATGGCTCAGCCACGACTTGGACGTGACACTCAAAAGCTGTCGACCTTCATGAAGGAGGAGATCTGGCCGAAGGGTGTACTTTTTCCGGCGATTTCAAGTCCGGTTATTCGACACCTAGAACATGCGCCGCTCGTGCCCGCCCGTCTTAACGTGTTATTGTGTTATAAGTTTTGTATAATGATATGTACTAGTATGTTAGTAGGTAAGGTATTTGTAAATATGGGCCTCGTTACCTGATACAAATGAATAAATAAAATCCGTGCGTTACCATGATCGCAATTCTCATGTTACAGACAGGCTCACATCATCCCGAGGTAACGTTAACTGTCAGCATCGACGGCGAAGAATATGAGCTGGATCTGCGGCTGAACGAGGCGCTGGTGCCGAGCGGGCACTCGCTGAGCTACCAGCGGGCTGGTGAAACCAGGGTGCATACACCGGAAAAGGAGGTAATAACCGCACGTCATCAGACAGGCCAGCAATCAAGTGTCCTGTGTGACTGGACAAGGCCTGTGCCGAGTGGGCACTCGCTGAGCTACCAGCAGGCTGGTCAGACTAGGGTGCATACGCCGGGAAAGGAGGTAACAGGAGCACTTGTTCAGACAGGCCAGCAGTCGACTGCCACACGAAACGGGCCACAGCAGCCCGGCTGGTACTTTATCTGTCTGTATACCTTCCACTTAGAACCTCAGATACAGCTTCATCTGCACGAGACCTTGCTCAATTACTAAAGTCGTATGATAGCATTATATGGAAAATTGTCTGCAGAAAATAGGGCATCATCCACATGATAATACGCGTAATATTAAGGGAACGACCGACGATGACGGCTACCAGCAGGTTTATTTTTATACCTTAGATAATAAGATTAATAAGTTATTAAAGTTCACTGATCCGTCAGAGACAACTTTTCCAAATGTCGGGTGTTATACAACAAGGAAGCCATGATACAATAACCCTCAGAATGGAGGAAACGACCAAAGATAACAGACCGGTTATGATTGCAGGAGCTGGATATATGCCAGTACTCGGGGCGCGTGCGCGGCAAGCCGGGCTCGTGGGCGGCGCTGTCCACATGTCGAGGGCTGCGCGGCGTCGTGTACGACGGGCAGCGGCTGCGGTACATCGAGCCCGTGGACGGTCCGTGTTTCAGTCTATACTTGTTAATGACTCGAGCTTTAGAGTATCCATCAGAGCTGAGCGACGGATCCGCGGCGACCAGCCACGCTATTCGTGGATTTATTGAAGTGAAAACTTCTTTAGCGGCGCTGAGCACTTTTTGGGATGGGGAAAAATTGTTAAATACGCGTCAGATTTTTGTAACGTCAGATGTGAAGGAGGTCACAAACTTTTATATTTTGCTGCTAGCCGATTCGATTTCATTCAAAACTGAACGCTATTCGTAAGAGTATAAAGCCGTTAAACACTTTTTGCAATAGTAGGTATATTCTGCAAATAAATTTGTAATTTTGTCCACGCGTCCTTCACCGTTTTGCTATTGAGCAAATTCGAATAGTTCGAATTTGGACGAAATTCCTAAAGAGATAAAGCTTTGAAAAATATTTACCAACGGCAAAAACAAATTGATATTTTGTTCGCCGCCGCCGTCCGCTGTTCTTGCAAATTCGAATAGTTCGAATTTGGATGTTATTCCTAAAGGGATAAAGCTTTGAAAAATTTTTGGCGATGGCAAAAACAAATTGGTATTTTGTTCGCCGCCGGCGGCGGGCGAGCCGGGCCGACGCACCCAACGCGCCCGCGGCCCGTGCGCCTAAATAATTGATAATTGTTTATAAATTTGCGCCAAATTCATTTTTAGGGTGACACCGTAAGATGTCACGTGACCTGATCGAAAAACTGTTATTGAGTTTTCACTTCTGCCGGCACTCCCGGAGTGCAACCCGGTCTTTTTTTCCTCTCACACCGCTCCGATACCTCGCACAACTCTGGCGTATACTCACCCTTAGGCTGCTAACGTACTGGTAGGGCGATTAGGCGATCTGAGTGCATCAAGTCGCAATGTTTGTACTGACTGAAATCGCCGACGTGGCGCCATTTACTCCACCAGTACGGCACCGGACTTAGACACGTGGTATGAGATGAGGATGGATCATGTCACATCGACACGTTTTCTGCTGACGCGTATGGCGATAGCACACGAACTGTTGTTACGATGCAATACAAACAATTACACTCATTTAGATGCACAGGACTGCTCCTGTACCTTGCTACATCGGTATATAATTTAGAGTGCCGTAGTTGGTACTGCTAGCTTTTTTATGGCACTGTTGCGGTTGTTATAACCACTTACTTCGTATGCCCTCTGTCTTAAACGTCTTTAGGTTTAGTACTTATTGATTTGCATTTAGACTAGTTTTGAATAACAAAATGACAACTTGTTTCCAGGTCATAGGCAGGCAGGTGATAGGCTTCCAGGCCCCGTAGCATGGATGGCGTTATCACGCGATAAGTGACAGGGTAGGCGCGTCGTCTCGTTCTATCGAACGGTGTCAGCCAGGGACGGAAGCTCTATCCTGTCACTTATCGCGTGATAACGCCATCCATGCTACGGGGCCAGGTCTGACACTAGCCTTTTCAATGTATCAACGGAGCTAAGCTACAAGACACACCTACTTGCCTTCATGATATCTGACCACCGTTTAGTGATCCGTACCCTTCTTCGTTTACCTTTGACTTACTCTTAATATCTCCTATTCCAGACAACGATATAAACGCAGACCACTTCCTATACTCGCACGAGGACCTGGCAAGGGAACACCGCTGTGGGTATGAGGGCGGCACGACGCACAACTCCAGCTATGATCCCATGCTGTTTCAGAAGCGAAATGAGGAGCTGGCGCGGAAGCGGTCCAGGGTTAGCCGGGTGAGTTCTGCAGCTTATATGCTCGTCTGTATTCAGTCCACTAGACACTAGACCATCGTTCTATAGTGGATTCTTGGTAGCTTTTGCATAAGCCATTAGGGAAACTTGGACCCCAAGAGTCCACACACTGCCTCTTTTTTTATAAAAAATCGGATGGAGTTTGACCTTCATCTAACCTGATGGAAAGTTATGATAACGTACAAAATGGATCACGCTCATCCAGATGATGTATGTCGCTCTAATGTCGGAACATAATTCCAGATTATAACTTAATTAAGTTGGAATAATACTGCTCGTAGGTACTTGACAGGACAGTATTAATGAGGATATGAGAGAGTGGAAGAGCACCTGTATTCATCACGACATCACTCCTACCTTCTTCGCTTACTATAATTTGGACTTGTGTTCCCACTAATGGACTTATGTTCAACTACAATACAATCCATGATAATCCACTTCCTCGCTTATTGCAGATACACCGGCTAGACTCTCATTAAATAGGTAACATCTCCCTTTATTCCATGGGAGAAGGCCTGAGGCCAGCAGTAGGTGAATTAGACTGACCCATTAACTTCTATCTTCCAGTACAAACGGGACACATTCGAAGATACATTAGTTCGAGCTCCATACAACGCAGACCAGCGCTCGCGATACGTAGAACTCGTGCTGGTGGTAGACAACGGCGAGTTCCTGGCCAGCGGCGGCGATCTGCGCACCGTGCACCGCCAGATGAAGGACCTCGCCAACATTATCAACTCCGTAAGACTACCTCATCTCAACAGTACTCGAGTACTGACTCCTTTACGGGAGTTGGGGCTGGTGTGACCACGGCGAGTTCCTGGCCAGCGGCGGCGATCTGCGCACCGTGCACCGCCAGATGAAGGACCTCGCCAACATCATCAACTCGGTAAGTCACGGAATAATGGGTCCTCTATAGTCTAGTGTAGTCTCTATTTTAAGAATGCCAAATGTACAAATTTCGTTTTCTAATGTAACAAGAGGACAAGATCTGTTACAGAATAAAGATGAGGCAAATATTGGAACATACTCTGGAAATATATCTTTTTTCCGTTTGATAGGAGTAATATTTTCTATCCAAATTCATAGGAACATTCAGGATTCAGCACAGTAGATTCAAGATTTTACGATGATTGTGATCCTCGTGTGGTGTGGTGTAGGGTTTTAATATCACCTCTATCTTACCGTGTTAGTCGTAAAAGTTGCCTATAGGATCGAGTTGAGGTGTGTTGTGGGCGATAGCAGCAACTTGTCACTAAAATAACACATTTTCTCCATCTTTAAACACAATTGCTAGAAGATTTAAAATTAAATCGATTGTCCTCTGCCTACCCCTTCTGAAAACAGCCGTGGATACATGTATATCGATGATTCCAGGTCTACGCTCCACTGAACATCTTCATAGCGCTAGTGGGCGTGGAAGTGTGGTCGGAAAACGACGAGATAGTACTCGAAGAAGACGGAGATGCAACTCTCAACAAGTTCCTACATTACCGGAAGACTGTCCTCGTGACGAGGATACCTAACGACAACGCTCAGCTTCTCACGTGAGTTACTAATCGACTGTTCTCGAAAGATCGAGGTCACTCCATCCTGTGGGTAGCCATGATCCTGCGCTTCTGATGATGTCAATGGGAAGACGACATACGCGGGGTCACGCAGGGTTACGCTTTCCTGGTTTGTTGGCTTTGGTTGTGTGGTATGTGAGTGTAATGACAAAAGTTCTGGGTGATTTGCTACCAATGTGATACAATCCTGGGTACCGATGGAAGGGTCTGGGTCTTTGAAGCCTGTGCAGAAACGTTAGAATTTTGCTCGGGGTTTGGCTGACTAATACCTTTAACTGGCACTCATGAAACTACCCCTACTCGTGAAGATTAAACAGTTGTCACTAGAACTGCTACAGTGCTAGTGACAACTTAGCACTAGTTAGAACTATCAAAAATTTACCCTGTGACATAAACGATTTTTTGTAAATCCTTCTGCACTGATAGTGTCAAAACACCAGAAAGATATCGTATTAATGCACGAACCCTGCTGTAATCTTTTGATCCTATTTAGAATGTCAAAGTCTTGATTAGCTGCTATTGGACATCCGCGTACGAGTGGTTAAATTGTTTCTCACTCACTCTTTATGCATAAGAGACGCAGCACATTGGACATAGATCGTGGACACGTGGCATGCCACCCTTACCCACTTCGTCGCACCACTTTTTCCGATGCTTGAAGGTCCGCTACATAGTCTGTATTATCTATTAATCCTCTACTCTAATCTAATATTTTTCCTTCTTTCGTTCTTGAGACCCAATGTATGCTGTAGTGATGTTTGTACATATTGTGAAGCTTTGTAGATAGTGAAGCTGTGCATTTGTAGATGCTTGGGATAGTTTAACGCATAGTTCAGCTATTTAATCTGACCACAGGGGAACTCGGTTCGTCGCTCAAAAACCCTACGACTACACGAAGCCGCATTTGTGAGTGTAACTTTGGTATTTCGCTGTTTATTACGAAGGATACGCACGAGGGCGCTGCCGGACCAAATAACACTTTACAAATAAAGGATTCGGCAGAATTAAGTTCTATAGTGCTTTTAAAATTGCTTGGGCACGTCACCCCAGTACACTTTATAACCTCTTTTGCGATTTAAGGTTATCAATCATACCGGGATGACAGCTAAATGACAGGCGTCATCGTACCCAAGCTGTATGAAAAAGACTATAATGCTACGAAAGCCAAACATTTATAAATTACTAGCTTGTGCCCGCGACTCCGTCCGCGTGGAACTCGTTTATATCGTAGCTCCATACAAACTTTCACCCCCCACTTCATCCCCTTAGGGGATGATTTCCGGGATAAAAACTATCCTATTTCCTTCCCCAGGACTCAAACTATCTCTATACCAAATTTCATCCAAATCTGTTCTGCGGTTTAAGCGTGAAGAGGTGACAGACAGACAGACACACTTTCGCATTTATAATATTACTAGCTTCTGCCCGCGACACCGTCCGCGTGGAAATCGTTTATATCGCAGCTCCATACAAACTTCAACTCCCCATTTCATCCCCTTAGGGGGTGATTTCCAGGATGAAAACTATCTTATGTCCTTCCCCGGGATTCAAACTATCTCCACACCAAATTTCATCCAAATCGGTTCAGCGGTTTAAGCGTGAAGAGGTAACAGACAGACAGACAGACAGACAGACACACTTTCGCATTTATAATATTACTAGCTTCTGCCCGCGACTCCGTCCGCGTGGAAATCGTTTATATCGCAGCTCCATACAAACTTCAACCCCCCATTTCATCCCCTTAGGGGGTGATTTCCAGGATGAAAACTATCTTATGTCCTTCCCCGGGATTCAAACTATCTCCATACCAAATTTCATCGCAATCGGTTCAGCGGTTTAAGCGTGAAGAGGTAACAGACAGACAGACAGACAGACACACTTTCGCATTTATAATATTAGTATGGATACAATCTTTTTTAAGGAAAACTTGAGTTTCAGACATCTTAGAATATAATGAGATGGGCACTGACTACGATTACATGTCGAGAGACATTCCACGTTAAACACGTGAGTGACCCGTTTATTTCAAGTGACATTTATTTCTTGCCGGATCGTTATTTGTAAAATGTTGCAGATTAAATTTACGATCTTGCCAATAGAGTTAAGGGGCTACCCGAGGTTTTCATCGATTTTTGACAAGTTTTGAATCGTATCTACTACTTTTGCACTACAGATAGAATCATAAATCAAACGGCTATCGGTTCTTCAACCTTTTATCTCCATTTTGACAGACCGGATTTTGAAACAAATTAATACTTAATTTTGTATGATTTTATTAAACATTGTCTAAAAAAACACTTATTTCGCATCTCTATTGACGTGAAAGATCTAACATATACGAAATCTACAAATTTGGGTTCGTCTATGACGTCTCTAAAAACTGGCAGAGGGTTTTAATTTTAAACCAATTAACACAAAAGTTATGGCCAGAAAACCAGTTTTTTGGCCTAAAATTGTTCAACTTTGATGCCAAATATCTCGAAAACAATGAAGTTTGAAGTAAATATGGGATACTATATTGCTTAAAGCCGTTGTTGTTAATATAATAAGCTACAAAAAACATTAGAAAACTAAGGGATTCAGATCGAAGGTCATTGGCGTATGGGAGCCTCTTAAGATATTTTGTTATAAAAGTTAGCTAATCAGCTTTTATTCGTATCAACTTATCTATGTAAATATATTCCATTCGATGTCGATTATTTGACCGCCGAGCTTATAAATGTAGGTATGATGACGATGTGATGATCAATTGTAATAGGTACCAACACGAGACAAAGTCGGACGGATATCGCAACAAAATGAATTCTGACTAACCCCCAACAAAACGATAGCTTATCAAGTCCGCTTCGTAACTAACCTCCCTTCGTAACCAACTCTAAAGTCACTCTAAACCTTTAACCGTTCCGCAGCCGCCAGAACTTCAAAGCCGGCGTGGTGGGAAAGGCGCTGAAAGGGTTCATGTGTTCGTACAACTACTCGGCGGGCGTGGCCACCAATCATTCTAGAGTGCTTGGGCTGGTCGCCATGACTATAGCGCACGAGATGGGACACAACTTCGGAATGGAACACGACCAGGTATTACCAACATCATCATTATTATCTCATGTCACCGGCTGGCAGAACTGTGGCGAGATATCTTTATGACAGCAGCATTTAAGGCGCCGTAGGTTCAGCGAAGTTAAGCGAACCGTGTTTTTGAAATAATATAATGCGTCTGTTTATAATAATATGGTTTCAAAAAAATACGAATAGTAATCTTGAGGCTTTTCTGCAGGGAAATCAGTGCATCGAAACATGATTAAGCAAATTTCGCTCTATAGAAAAAAATCATGAACATAGGTCTACACACAAAAATACACTTAAAAAAGCAATAAATATTAATATTGTTTCTAAAAATCGGCAATATCATGTTTGAGAGAAATCAGTGTTTACATTTTATTTATTTAAAAGACCAAAATATTAAAATTAAAAAACATGATACCGCGCTTCCGAGCACGCACTTCCATCTCGCTCACGCTTATGCTCAGTGAGAGGGAGAGAAGACCATGAACCTACGGCGCCTTAAAACACACCATGATTAAACACCCCATGATTAGCCCTCCGAATCGCTAAACTTAAGTGGCAGTGGGCAGGGCACATAGCACGTAGAACCGATGGCCGTTGGGGCGGAAAGGTTCTCGAGTGGCGACCACGTACCGGAAGGCGCGGCGTTGGTAGGCCCCCCCACAAGGTGGACTGATGACCTGGTAAAGGTTGCGGGAGTCGGCTGGATGCGGGTGGCGCGGGACCGGTCACTTTGGCACTCTTTGGGGGAGGCCTATGTCCAGCAGTGGACGTCTTTCGGCTGATATGATTATGATGATTAAACACGATTGGTGGATTTTAACACTAAACCTCGAAAGGTGGCGAGCCATTGCTGAAAAAGTCGCTGTGTGTCGCTCTAAGATGTATTGTTTGCTTTGTCACTGTAATTCCCATCAGCCACAATACGGGCGTAATAACTAAATAATAACTGCTAATATTTCTCACCATCTAGGTGTCGACCTCGCAGTCGTACCAGGCTTATTCCTATCGCTGCTTCGACTAAACTTGACTCTCGCGCAGCTCCGAGGTGTCGGTCCAGTGATGGGCAAAGTGTAATCGACTAACGATTAAGATTAATTTAATTTATTATTATTATTATATCAGGAATGAATAAGCGCTCTCGCTCTTTTATACATCTTTCTCTTTCTAATTTTCTACTTGGCCTTCATCTAAGCCGTAAACCCTTATCTAGGAGACCCTTAGAGTACTGCACTGTAAAAACCATCTTGTGTTATATCACACAGCATACCTACTAGAATGATTTCCAAGTGTACAATACATGACAAGACATATTGAGTTTTTGTAACTTGCTGTGTTCCAATTTTTAATCGAGATTGAATCGTGAAAATTAGTCGATTAAAATGGCGATTGATTCGTCAATCGAACTCTGCGACGGTTAATTTTGTGACGATTGATGAATTAGTTGATTAAAAAAATAATCGATCCCATCTCTGGTACACCCGATCATGCTAGGAACAAAAGAGCACGTGCCATACGGGGTGGGATGCCATGATTCGAATTTTCTAGCTGTCGTACATCGGTTTTATCTATGATTTATTCTGTTCTACATACATGTTTGACCCACAGGAGCCGGACTGCGAGTGCCCGGACAAGAAGTGCATCATGAGTCCGTCCAGCACGTCGGTCACGCCGGTGCACTGGTCTTCGTGCAGTCTCAAGTCGCTCGCGCTGTCCTTCGAGCGCGGGATGGACTACTGTCTGAGGTAACTTTTCTATGGTGTTGACTACCGCTAAACACTCCGATACAATTACCCTGCGTCCGAGCGCAGAGGACTGCATATGGAGCATACGCTGTAAGGTAGAGCGAGATAGAGATTAGCGGCGCTGAGCACTTATTGGGATGGGGAAAAATTGTTAAATACGCGACAGAGTTTTGTGACGTCAGATTTGAAGGAGGTCACTTTTTGCTGCTAGCCGAACTGAATGCTATTCGTAAGAGTACAAAGCCGTTAAACACTTTTTGCAATAGCATATTCTGCAAATAAATTTGTAATAATACCAACGGGTCCTTCACCGTTTTGCTATTGAGAAAATTTGAATAGTTTGAATTTGGGCGTTATTCCTAAAGAGATAAAGCTTAGAAAATATTTACCAACGGCAAAAACAAATTGATATTTTGGTCGCCACCGTGCACCGCCATCTGCTGTTCTTGTAAATTCGAGTAGTTCGAATTTAGACGTTATTCCTAAAGAGATAAAGCTTTGAAAAATGTTTGGCAATGGCAAAAACAAATTGGTATTGTGTTTGCCGCCGCCCGTCGGCGCGCCGGACCCCGGCACCGTTGCGCCGCGGCGGCGCGTTGGGCCCGACGCACCCAACGCGCCCGCGGGCCGTCCGCCTAAATAATTGATAATTGTTTATAAATTTGCGTCAAATTCATTTTTAGGGTGACACCGTAAGATGTCACGTGACCTGATCGAAAAACTGTTACAATGTTATTGAGTTTTCACTTCTGCCGGCAATCCCGGAGTGAGTTTTTATACAACGATGGTAGCAAACAAGCGTACGGCCCGCCTGACGGTAAGCGGACACCGCAGCCTATAGACGCATGCAACTCCAAAGAAGTAACATGGGCGTTGCCGACCCTTGATATGTTTGAAGATTCGCCGTGTTGACAGCTGAAGGAACAAATTCCCTCGCTCTCAACACAACGCATCCTCGGGAGCTCTGGCGACCTTGCTCACCTCCAGGAACACAACACTACTACAGAGCAAGTAGTAGTGTTGTTATTAGGATGTTTCTCTCGTCAATACAGCGGACCTGATGTTCGCGTGTGAAGAGACGTCATATTTTAGATAATTAAAATATGACCTCAACGAGGACCGACCTTCCTTCCAACAAACTAAAATCCTGGTTCATCAACAGGAACAAACCCAAGAAGCTCTTCGACTCGCCCACCTGCGGCAATGGGTTCCTCGAGGAAGGCGAGCAGTGCGACTGCGGCACCGCCCCCGGGGAGGCCGCGCCCGGGGACGAGCGCTCGTCCTGCCGCGCGTGCTGCAAGTCAGACTGCACGCTGCGGGCCAACGCCACCTGCGGACACGGCCAGTGCTGCGACTTGACGGTGACTATACTTACAGGGTCTACCGTCATCATCCTCCTAGCGTTGTTCCCGGTTTTGCCCCTAAAGGACCCCGGGGGTCCGCTTTGACACCTACTCCCAAGATTTGGGATAGCCACTAGTTTTTACGAAAGCGACTGCCATCTGACCTTCCGACCCAGAAGGAAAACTATACATTATTGGGCTTAGACCGGTTTCCTCACGATGTTTTCCTTCGCCGAAAAGCTAACGGTAAATATTCCGTACACAAGTTCCTAAAATTTCATTGGTATGAGCCGGGCGGGATTCGAACCCACGACCGCCGCTTGACAGCCGCATACCTGAACCACTAGGCTACCGTACCTTCACAGCTTCTACAGGGTCTACCGTTAGTAACATATTCATTCCAGTGATTCCTTGTGCATCTATATCTATTCTATATTATTTACTAGCTTCTGCCCGCGACTCCGTCCGCGTAGAACTCGTTTATATCGCAGCTAGGGAATGATTTCCAGTTTAAAAACTA
Source organism: Epinotia ramella (assembly GCA_947578815.1). NCBI lineage: Eukaryota > Metazoa > Arthropoda > Insecta > Lepidoptera > Tortricidae > Epinotia > Epinotia ramella. The sequence goes on from OX388221.1 coordinate 6,075,711, forward strand.
TCCTATGTCCTTCCCCGGGACTCAAACTATCTCTATACCAAAATTCATCTAAATCCGTTCAGTGTCACATCTCTTTTTCTCGTGCGCGGAAGGCATAATCTTGTCTCTGTCTAGGGGGCGTGTTCGACTCAAATCAAGGCATCCCCTTAAATGGCCTTTGGGCGATTAGAGGATAATGGAGATTGTTTTTTTTTTCAGACGTGTCGTCCCAAAGCGGCCGGCACGGAATGCCGCGCGGCCGACCGCGAGTGCGACCTGCCGGAGTACTGCAGCGGACACTCGCAGTTCTGTCCGCACGATGTACACAAGATGGACGCCGCGCCCTGCGGGCACAATCAGGTAACTTCGAATTAAAAGAAAATAGTTGAAAAATGTACCTAAGGTCGCAGGACCGGTCGTAGTGGCACTCTTTGGGGGAGGCCTATGTCCAGCAGGGGACGTCATTCGGCTGACATTAGGTCCTGAAATTGGCGTTTTATATGGAGAATTTTATGAAAACTGTCATTTTCATACATTATTTTGGGATTGTTCAGCAGTGTCAAATTCAAACCAAACAAAATTTTGGTAGGAATATAGAAAACTTTTAAGCTACGTTACTCATATCTTAATTACTTAAAAATTGTTCGCATCGTATACTATACGTGATTGAAACACTTGAACCGGCAGCACATGAAAAGGGTGGTTTTCAAGCTTTAATTTGAAACAATAAATAAAAAATGAAAACCTATTATTTGTATTTAAAACCTTTGTTACATAGTCTAATAACGAAATAAAAAAAACGGAAGTTGTAATAGAATAACGTCTGTGAAAGAAAACGCCAATTTCATAGGACCTAATATGATGATAAAGATAGTGAATTGAAAAAATTGTTTCCCCGGGTAATATTTGAACTTGCGACCTTGTAGCTTACGCGGTCAGTCGCTGCTAATACTAATTGACCTATCGGAGCCAATTACTCGGACGATGAATTTCTCAATCAGTTCGCCTCTTACAGCACATTGAGTTTCCTCAAATTTTGCAACCCATTTTTCATTGTGTTGCCATTATCCGATTGAACTGAAATTTTATTTACTTATGTATGTTCGGTGACGTGACAACGCAAAATTATAAAACCGTTGATAGAGACCGAAGGTAGCCATATCAACTCCTGGCCCCTATTTCACCAATTTGGCAACTGTCACCTGACAACGACAATTCTCTGTACATTGCTGGTTCCACAAGTAACTTAGAAACCACTTTAACTTCTAGAACAAGCAATGTATAGCGAATTGTAAGTGTCAGGTGACAATTGTCGAGTTGGTGAAATAGGGGCCTGGTCTACACAAGAGAACCCTTTCAATGAGTAGTTCATGACTGTGCAAAGAATAGTTAGTTCAGATTGTCAGAAATTTATTTTGATAATCTCATTTTATTCGCTACCCAAAGATAGTCTGGAAAGGATCGCTCTTTAGCGGTAAAACCGCCTATTGTCTACCTCTTCATGTTGTTGTTTTGTTTCTGTTTGTTACTGCTTTGTTTATGTGAGGTGTGCAATAAAGAGTAATTGTATTGTATTGTTTTGTTATCCATAGGCTTATTGCGTGCGGGGCTCGTGTCGCTCGCACACGGACCAGTGCCGTCTGCTGTGGGGAGTCACGGGCTCCAGCTCGGACGACAAGTGCTACAACAGCTCCAACATCAAGGGCGACGAGTGAGTATCCAACTACTTCAGTAGTTGTCGTCTATAGCCGTCAGTAGCATGCTCCTCTTACATAATATATGTAGGATATCCGACGTGTGATCAGATCTGCGAGAGCATTCATACTCATCTGGCGTGTCTTGTCGTCACGTATCATCTAGATATATAAAAGAAGACTTCCTGTCAGCACGGCTATCACGCGATGGCGCGCGAGCTCTCTCGATTTTTCTCGCACTAGCGATAGTCCCGTCTCTCTCTCTTATTAGAACACTTAGAACAAGAGGTATTAGTGCGAGAAAAATCGAGAGTATGTCGCAGCCGTCCCATGATAGACGTGCAGATCATCAAGGCACAGCCGAAACTACTGGGACTAGAAACTTGAAATTTTCACCAGAACTTCCTTTTATAACGTAGGCAAGGGATAAGACGGGATTTCTGGAAATTACATCCCCAAGGGGCTAAATAGGGGTGCAAAGTTCATATGGGGGAAACTTTTTCTTTTTTAACTAGAGACTTGAAACTTTGTAGGAAGATTACTTATTAAAATACAAAAAAAGTACTTTCAGCGTTTTAGGAAACAGCAACCCTAAAGGGGTTAAAACACGGTTCAAAGTTTGTATGGAAAGCAAGACATTTTTTAAAGTGAGAGATTTGTCACTTTTGGTTTAGACTGATTGTTTGAAGAGTTTTTTTTTTTTTTTAAGAGCCTTAAGTGTCCCTCTTTTTCTTCCACACATCCCTGTCCTGGGCAGACTCCCACCAGTTTTTGTCAAAGACGTCAAGCTCGTCTCGCCATCTCCTACGTGGTCTACCGAGACGCTGTATTCGGTTCTGTGGGACCCACTTGGTGGTAATTGTAGCCCATAACGCTTCTGGCATGCGGCAGACGTGCCCGGCCCAGTCCCATTTAAGTTTTGCGGCTGTTTGTGCTACGTCAGCTATCTGAGTTTTGGAACTCAGTATTGTATTTTTAATGCGATCCGTTAATTTCACGCCCAAAATACTGCGTTCCATGGCTCTTTGGCAAACCTTGAGGGCATATTTCTGAACTTTTGTCAAAGACCAATTTTGTGCTCCGTAGGTAAGGATTGGAAGAATGCACATGTCCATGAGTTTGCGTTTTAATGACATCGGAAGGTTTCCCTTCATGTACTCCTTCATAGCCCAATAGCTCCTCCAGGCGTTTTCGGTGCGTCTGGCGACCTCTTTGTCTTGTCGCGTCTGGAAGGAGACTATTGACCCAGGTATAGGTACTCATGGACATATTCCATTCTTCCGCCATCCAATTCTATGCACTTTTTCACATTACTCATGGACATATTCCATTCTTCCGCCATCCAATTCTATGCACTTTTTCACATTACTCATGGACATATTCCATTCTTCCGCCATCCAATTCTATGCACTTTTTCACATTGTTGGTCATGAGCTTGGTCTTTGACATATTCATCATTAATCCCACCCCAAGGCTTGCTCTGCTAAGGTCTTGTAGCATGACACTGAGCTCTGTAGCTGACGATGAGAAAATAACTATGTCGTCAGCGAAACGCAGATTGGTCAACCTCCTTCCGCCGACGTCGATGCCCTTATCTCTTCAACTAGTCGCCAGCCTTCTGAACACTTGTTCAAGGGTACTGCTGAACAGTTTGGGTGACAGTGGATCGCCTTGCTTGACGCCCTTTATTATATTAAACGACGGCCCAGGAGACTGTAACTTATGTAATACTAGCGGTGCTTGAGGCATATATATTACGGATAAGGTGAATTATATGTAGGGTGTATGCCCTGGTCCTGTAGTGCGGTGAATATTGACGTGTGGGTAATACTGTCAAAAGCTTTCCTGTAATCTACGAAGGCCAAATAGAGGGGGATGTTAAATTCGCTGTGTTTTTCGAGGATTTGATTTTTGTAAGTGATCAGTAGTAGAAAGCCCAGGTCGAAACCCTGCCTGTTCAGGAGGTTGGTTATTGTCCAATTGACCAGCAATGCGACACTCAATTACCTTAATGAAGGCCTTATAAAGGTGTGAATCTAAGTTTATAGGTCTGTAATTATTAATATCAGATTTATCACCGTTTTTGTGCAATAGGATAATGTTCGAATGACAGAATTTGTTTGGAAATTTGCCTGATTTAAAAAATGGACTTAAAGATTTGTGACATGCGGTAACAGTTCTTGGGTGTACTCCTCTTTACAAGTCGTCTTCTGACCAGGAACCGTGGGATCGTCAATGAAGGACTCCAGGATAGTACAAAATCTTCTTTAATGGGTTACTATACAATGCGTGGTAAAATTATTAAATAGTGTGTTGCCGCTATGGCTGTACGGTGCAGTCTGAGGTGCTCGGAGCGGGGTCGTGACGTATCCGTGACGTCACCATAGTACCGTTGCATCTCCAGGTACGGATTTGTGTTGCGCCAACAACAGTGAAGGTTTTCCTATTTTCAGTACTTCTGTCGTGATTCCGTCCTCACCGGGGTTTTACTATATTTCATCTTCGCTAGAGCGAGATGGACTTCGTAGCCAGTAATGGGTGGGATAGATTCAGGACAATTGTAGTTGACAGTTAATTGATCTGTGAGAACGGGATTGTCATCGGAGTATAATTCTTTATAAAAGTTTGTGCTTATACTCGTAACTTTCTCACGGTTCCCTTGTTTCACACCGCCATCATCACGCAAACAAGTTATCCACGTATTCCCCTTTGATATACCCTGTTTGGCTATTTTAAGTGTCATACTATTGTTATATTTTCTTATGTCATTCCTAATGTTTCGCTTTACTTTTTTATCTAGCGATTTGTACTGTGCTGGTGACATTTAATCGATGCTCTTCTCTTTGTTTTAATAAGTCTATGGTTTCCGTGGTCAATTTCTTTGTTTTGTGACTCTGCATTTTAATTTTGTTGGTTGCTGTTTTAATAACTTTTTCTAGTCTCAAATATTCTGATTCTACGTCGTCACTATCAGTGAATGGTTTCAATAAACTAAAAGCATTGTGCCACTCTAAATTCAAACGATCCTTATTCAGTATAAGAGTGGTTTTGTCTAACTTCTTGATTTTTTTTACTATTTTGAGCTGTTGGTGAATTTTAAAGTCAAATCTTAATTGAATGCGGACGGGCCTATGATCTGAATTGAACTGTATTTGGTTAATGATTTCAACATTTTGTACGATTTGTTTGCTGGTGGTAGGTGTGAGTGCAAAATCTATTTCATTTTTGGTTTCACCACTAGGTGAAACCCAAGTCCATCGGCGGTGTGGTTTTTTGTAGAAGAAAGAGTTGCAGATACTTAGGTTCTGTCCAAAAGCAAATTGGATAAGGCGATTATCACGTTCGTTCCTGTTTCCTAAACCATGAGGTCCCAGAATATGGCCGTTATCCAATTCCTCTTTTGTACATACTTTAGCGTTAAAGTCACCGAGCACCAAGTACCTCGATGTTCGTCGCAGGCCCTGTTTAGTAAATCGTAAAATTCTTCTGCTTCTTCGTCTGGGTGTGATGATGTGGGGGCGTACACTTGAATGATGGTGAGGATTTCCTTTTCGCTCACGCGAAACTTTAGCACAGCGATCCGCTCAGAGTAGGCTATGAACTCTAGTATATTGTCTTTCCACCGTTTTGCGACCAAAAAGCCTACTCCGTGAAAACCACTGGTTTCTCCGTGGTAGAAAAATATATTTTCCTCTCGCTCAATTACGTCTTCCCCATCTCTTCGCACCTCGGAGAGACCTATTATATCCCACGAAATATGATTAAGGGCGTGCTCTAATTCTAAAAGTCTATCTTCTGTCCTCAAAGTTCGGACGTTATATGTAAGAATGTTTAGCTTTTTATCAGTATTCCTTTTAACATTAGCTTTAGTTGTTTGACGGTTGGGAGATATCGCCGCCCGGGGATTCTTAGCACCCCGATCTCCGACGTGAGACTGCCCACCGTCGTCAGCAGCACCGCCGCCGTAGCTGCCGGGCACTTGGGGCCATTTTTTGGGTTTGCGTTTCATATTAGGGTTTGGACGTTCAACTCACCACGCTCGTCCAGTGCGTGTTGGTGAGTGGACAGTAAGCCTACTGACTCGGCTCGTGGGTGCCGCCGTTGACGTACGAGACGTTCCTCCGCCGCCACCCTGAACCAATACCCTGTCCTGGCATCAGTTGTCCCAACCAGACCGTACCAACATTCCGTACGCCCTTAGTTGTCAGTATACACTTTAGTGTAAGTGCACGACAATTTAACGTCTTATCGTCGTCTTATATTCATTTGTTCCGTTTGTTAATTTAAGAAGTTTATTTTGGCTAATCAAAATAATTTATTCTCTAACACCGTTAAATAGGGACTGGGGATGGAGATGGAAACTTCTATGTCTTTTGGCATAAGATAATTTTGCTTTCAAAACTATAAGCTAAGTGAATCTCCCCCAGCGAGTTTTGGCTTTATTTTTTTTCGATGATGTGGCTTTTTCTATCGGTAACAAGTATGCAAAATTTGAGCCCCCAAAAGTTTATAGTTTAAAAAAAAAGACCGGGTTGCACTCCGGCAGTGCCGGCAGAAGGGAAAACTCAATAACATTGTAACAGTTTTTCGATCAGGTCACGTGACATCTTACGGTGTCACCCTAAAAATGAATTTGGCGCAAATTTATAAAAAATAGGGATGCGGACTAAGATTTTTTTACGATGCCATTCGAACCAGTTTTTGGAGATGAACAAATGTTTGTATGGGAGCAACTACAATTAAAGAACATAAATACCCAAAAATTTGAGACAAAGATTGACGTCGCTGGCGGCAGCGGAAAACGCTTCATACTGATGACGTACCCTCGTATGACGTCACAAGTGGCATTTTTACTAATCGTCGTATGGAAAATCAGGTAAATTGTTGTTTCGGTCGCGAAATACTGCGTTTAAGTACATAGTTGTCATACAATTTTGTTTCTATAAAAGCGTAAGGATTTTATTTGTAGCTTTACATTTACTATTGGACAATAAAAAAAAATGCATATTTTTTCCAAATTTTCAAGGTTCATATCTTTATATGATTTTAATTATAATTTATACTTTATTACGATAATTTGATGGCGTACTATCCATTTAGCATCACTACGTTATCAATTTGAACATGAGGCCGCATGCCTATTATCAAGTATTTAGGCGGACGGGCCGCGGGCGCGTTGGGTGCGACGGGCCGGCTCGCCCGCCGCCGGCGGCGAACAAAATATCAATTTGTTTTTGCCGTTGGTAAATATTTTTCAAAGCTTTATCTCTTTAGGAATAACGTCCAAATTCGAACTATTCGAATTTGCTCAATAGCAAAACGGTGAAGGACGCGTGAACAAAATTACAAATTTATTTGCAGAATATGCTATTGCAAAAAAGTGTTTAACGGCTTTATACTCTTACGAATAGCGTTCAGTTTTGAATGAAGTCGAATCGGCTAGCAGCAAAATATAAAAGTTTGTGACCTCCTTCACATCTGACGTCACAAAAATCTGTCGCGTATTTAACAATATTTCCCCATCCCAAAAAGTGCTCAGCGCCGCTAAAGAAGTTTTCACTTCAAAATAACGAAATATGATCTTTTTAGGGTTCCGTAGTCAACAAAGATGGTGTGGGATTTCCTAAAATCATTTTTCAAATCAGTAATTCGTTTGCGAGATGTTCGAGTCATGTGTCCCCCCTCCTGCCGGCTAAATGGCTACTACTGGGAATGTGAAAAAATTCGTGGTACTAGTACATATAATGAATTTAAAAAGAAAACTATCACGAACAAGTAGGCATTAGTAGTTACCTAGTAATAGTCCACCAACTTAATGTGTACTTGGAAAGGCCAATTTTCGTATAAATTCGGCCGACGCAACCGCACCGTATGAATCCGGTTTTACGCGCTTTTGCCTAACAGCGGCTTGACAGCGAGTGGCTACCGCGACACGCGATCGTAATGGGGCTTCTAAACGGACCTCATTTTCCTGCAATTTCTGGCCGGCAACTATTGCTGTTTAACGCTGACTTTGTACGCTAGAGCAAGGTGCACATACTTGCCGGCCACACATTGCCGTAAAAATGTTGCCCGTTTAATAGCCCCATAGCCGAAAGTATGCTGCGACGCGTGGCTTGGTAATATAGACTTTAAGTACTGTGTACAAGATTTAATATCGTTCAAAGATTGTACAACCCTTTCGTCCGATGCTGTGTCCCGTTTGTAGGGAATGATCATTAAGTTGGTATTTGGTGCAACCCAACCTTAGGCACTGGTCCCACCGCCGGCGACGAGCGATAAACGAGTAGAACTAGGAACTAGAAACGAGTGGGCGAGCGGCGAGTGTGCAGTTTTGATAGTTTTGTCGCTCGGCTATAAGCGAGTGTTCGAGTGTGACGGGCGATTACTCGCACCACTCGCTCAGTTGTACGGTAAAATGATTGCTCTGATCGCCAAGCGTTCGTCGCCGAGGACCGCTGAGCGAGTTTTATCGTTGATAGCTTTTATCGCTGCATATCGCTGGTCAACTAGTGAAGAGAGAGTCCTCGCCGGCAATGTGAACAGCCAGCGATGAACTATAAATATATCTCTCTCTTTTATTTACACAGTTGTTTCTTGGGCTAGAAAATCGCCGATAGCTCATCGCTTACTACATCGGACCAGTGCCTAATTCGTTATATGTTTCAGTCACGGCAACTGCGGCTACGACCGCGTGAACCAGATCTACCGCCGCTGCGCGCCCCCCGACGTCATGTGCGGCATGCTGCAGTGCCGGCACCTCAACGAGCGCCTCGAGTTCGGCATGGAGAACGCCGCCGTGCTCACTGCTACCTTCATTAATAACAACGGTGAGTTGTCATAGGCTTTATACATCCACATTAGGTACGCTACCGCCGCTGCGCGCCGCCCGACTTCATGTGCGGCATGCTGCAGTGCCGGCACCTCAACGAGCGCCTCGAGTTCGGCATGGAGAACGCCGCCGTGCTCACTGCTACCTTCATTAATAACAACGGTGAGTTGTCATAGGCTTTATACATCCACATTAGGTACGCTACCGCCGCTGGGCGCCGCCCGACTTCATGTGCGGCATGCTGCAGTGCCGGCACCTCAACGAGCGCCTCGAGTTCGGCATGGAGAACGCCGCCGTGCTCACTGCTACCTTCATTAATAACAACGGTGAGTTGTCATAGGCTTTATACATCCACATTAGGTACGCTACCGCCGCTGCGCGCCGCCCGACGTCATGTGCGGCATGCTGCAGTGCCGGCACCTCAACGAGCGCCTCGAGTTCGGCATGGAGAACGCCGCCGTGCTCACTGCTACCTTCATTAATAACAACGGTGAGTTGTCATAGGCTTTATACATCCACATTAGGTACAGTAGTACCGCAAATATAAGTTAACAACAAACATTTTAACCAATCATAAGGCAGCGCGTTTGCGCGGGTAAAATCTTCAACGCCCATTGGCCAGCAGCCGCCGGCAGCTCCGGCGCCCGCCATTTTGTCTGGCGCCATGAGCGGGAAAGCACGAGTTCACCTGTCTTGGATATTGTAGTTTACGTATAGTGCAACAAGGTCTTTATTGAAATGGTCATACGTTCGATTTCATTCGGTACTTGTCAGCACTCGTTCGGCGTGGACGAATGATTGCCGATGTAACCTATATGTGTGGTACTACTGTACGTGACTTGGAACACCACCACATCCACGGAATCCCGTTATACTGCCGGAACGCGGATCCGCGCTCAAACGACCCCACCAGATTTGTTTCGTTCCTCTAGGTTAAATAGCGTAGATCCATGGAATCCCGTTATACTGCCGGAACGCGGATCCGCGCTCAAACGACCCCAGTAGATTTGTTTCGTTCCTGTAGGTTAAATAGCGTAGATCCATGGAATCCCGTTATACTGCCGGAACGCGGATCCGCGCTCAAACAACCCCACCAGATTTATTTCGTTCCTCTAGGTTAAATAGCGTAGATCCATGGAATCCCGTTATACAGCGGGAACGCGGATCCACGCTCAAACAACCCCACCAGATTTGTTTCGTTCCTCTAGGTTAAATAGCGTAGATCCATGGAATCCCGTTATACAGCGGGAACGCGGATCCACGCTCAAGCAACCCCACCAGATTTGTTTCGTTCTTCTGGGTTAAATAGTCTGGATTCATGGAATCCCGTTATACTGCCGGAACGCGCATCCGCGCTCAAACGACCCGACCAGATTTGTTTCGTTCTTCTAGCTTAAATAGAGTGAATCCATGAAATCCCGTTATCCAGCCGGAACGCGGATCCGCGCTCAAGCAACCCCACCAGATTTGTTTCGTTCTTCTGGGTTAAATAGACTGGATCTATGGAATTCCGTTATACTGCCGAAACGCGGATCCGCGCTCAAACGACCGCTACCTAACGTTTGGCAACCTGATTCATTTCGCAACTTTTCATTTCCCAAAATCATGATATTTCTGAAACTGTAAATATTTCAGGATTTTTATAAAACTAACCTAACCTAAAGGGTTCTACACGATGGCCCTGAAATAAATCCTAAAATATGTACAGTTTCAGAAATATCAAGAAATTGGGAAATTAAAAGTTGCGAAATGAATCAGAAACATTAGAAGGCCGACAGATGAATGTTAATAAAAGTTGCTTAAGTCGTTTTGGGAAATGAAAAGTTGTGAAATGAATCAGGTTAGTTGCGACACGAAGGTGTCCCACGAGGGTTATACCGATTCGCGCAATTATTTGTACGGAAAGAAAGATTTACCTTTTACCGGTCTAACCGCTACATACATACATACATTCACGCCTTTATCCCTAAAAGGGGTAGGCAGAGCACATGAAACTTGTGTCCCAGTACCACTTTTAGCATAAAATAATAAAAGATCGACAAAATGTGATATCGCAGCAACAGGTTGCTACCCCATCGCCCACAACACACTTCAACCCTGTTTCCTACCGCCTGAACCTGTAACGCTAGAAGGTAGTAAATAAAATACAATAATAATAATAATAAATACTCTTTATTGCACCACAACAAGAGAGGAACATCTTACAAAAAATTTGCTCACTAAATAATGGTAACAACAGGCGGTCTTATCGCTTTAAAGCGATCTCTTCCAGACAACCTTTGTGTAGCAGGAAACATTGAAATGTTCATGTTTCCTTCTTTTTCTCAGGTGTAATTATCCCTTGCCGCACCGTGATCATCGACCTGGGTCTGAGCGACGTGGATCCTGGCTTGGTGCCGGACGGCGCCAAATGCGGACCTGATAAGGTAAAACACTAAAGATTTTTGTGTATCATGCAATGCAATGCGTAAATAAAAAAAAAATGTTTGATTCTAAAAAAAATTGTTCACTTGTGAATGTTTATATTTAGTGTTCTTAGACCTACTTATGTAAAATATTATTTTATGAAATAAATTGGAGGAAAAGATCCTTAATTGATTCGGCATCTTCCGTCAGAGATAGTAAGGTACTCTAACAACAAAAGGCTTATTGACTGATCGAAAGTACCGTCTAAGAATTAGGTTTGCCCAAAGGTTATTAAGAAGTCAAGATAGCTGACTCCATGAAAACGTCGTCAGAAAGCATTCTGAGCTCTCAATGGAAAAAATATCGTTGAACTCGTCAAAATGTTGCATTTCAGTCTTTTCTCAATAATCTTTGGGTTAACCATATTTCTGACTATTATTATATTAAAATAAGTTTCTCTAAAAAAAATCATTTCTGATACAAGTTTTTATTGCCGACTTTACTTTTCTGTACACCGTCATCAACTACTCATTAAGACGATTCTAACGAGCCCAAACTCAACGGGGTTACGTCGGTTAAGTGCTGAATTCCCATGGCCACCTTCTGTCTCCATCATCAGATCAGCTCGATGTTATAATAATATTGAATTTAGTTTAGTTTATTTATTAACCATAATGTAGCATGATATTTACATGGTAAGTCAGCATTTCACAATATTACACTTAAAATGTATGAATTTACTATCCAGAGTAAATACGCTTAATAATAATAAAATTCTATTTACAATTTGCGTCAATTAAAATATTTTTAATGATAAATATTCAGTAATCGAATAAGGCATGGCTTTGGAAAAAAGTCTTGACTCTGGTTTTGAATAAATTAAAAGGCAAATCCGTGACATCTGTGTGCAGCTTATTAAAGAGCTTTATTTTTATAAAAAATCCCTATTTTGACACTTTTTTAGTCTTAATGATGGAAGTTTGCTATTGTTCCTCGTATTATAATTGTGGCAATCCGAACGCTTAAGTAGATTGGTTGCTTTTTTGTGAATTTCTAACACAGAGTTGTACATAAACAATGATATGGCCGTCATCACTTCAACTTTATAAAATAGGACCTCGCAGATGTGCGCCAATTGTAATAATAATAAAACGTTCCCAGATGTGTATGCAGCAGAAGTGCGTGCCGGTGGAGCGAGTGAGAGCGGCGATGGCGACGCGAGAGGGCTCCGTCTGTCCGTCGAACTGCTCCGGGCATGGCATCTGCAACTCCAACGGTAATAGAGTTTTTTTTGAAGTGAAAACTGCTTTAGCGGCGCTGAACAATTTTTGGGATGGGGAAAAATTGTTAAATATGCGACAGAGTTTTGTGACGTCAGATGTGAAGGAGGTCACTTTTTGCTGCTAGCCGATTCAACTTTATACAAAACTGAACGCTATTCGTAAGCCGTTAAACACTTTTTGCAATAGCATATTCTGCAAATAAATTTGTAATAATTAGGCTTAGGACTTTTCGTAGCATACCGTGGTTCTAAAATCTTTGGAGTCGCCATGTGTAAACATTTCGAAGTCAAAGTCAAAGTCAAAAAGTATGATGTCTTATTAACTATAAAGATTTATACATACTGCCACATCGTTACTGAGTGCATTTTAATCGAACGTAATTAATGTTATCACAAACCTATATAATAATACTAATTACTGATCACATGTGATGCTACAATATTATTTATCTAGTTATACATCCTCTTTAATGCCCGTGTTTAGTGAGTAGTGCAAATTAAATCGCAATTTAAAATTAAAAAATATTGACATAATCAGTTGACACTTTTGATACTTTTTTCTCTATTATATACTATTTTACAACTAAAAAGTTCATAGAATATAGAAGCATGATATGTTTCACAAAGTCCTAAGTCTATAAACTACTTCATACTTTGAAGTTCACTTCGAAAATTTCACATTCGGCGACTCCATGGATTTTAGAACCACGTTATGCTACCAAATGTCCTAAGCCTAGTAATAATACCAACGCGTCCTTTACCGTTTTGCTATTGAAAAAATTCGAATAGTTCGAATTTAAGCGTTATTCCTAAAGAGATAAAGCTTAGAAAAATATTTACCAACGCCAAAAACAAATTGACATTTTGGTCACCACCGCCGTCTGCTGTTCTTGCAAATTCGAATAGTTGAAAAATATTTGGCAATGGCAAAAACAAATTGGTATTGTGTTTGCCGGCCCGTCGCACCTAACGCGCCCGCGGCCCTTCCGCCTAAATAATTGATAATTGTTTATAAATTTGCGTCAAATTCATTTTTAGGGTGACACCGTAAGATGTCACGTGACCTGATCGAAAAACTGTTACAATGTTATTGAGTTTTCACTTCTGCCGGCACTCCCGGAGTGCAACCCGGTCTTTTTTTTTTCTTCATCACACTTGCTCGTAAATGGTGTTATATGCCCATGCCTATATACAGAAGGACAAAATTGTTCCCACGGGAGTTATGGATTTGCATAACTCTCTAGGGAGTTATGAGCTTGTGTGTCTGCAAATGATCTGATTGGTTTGAGCAAATCTAGTTGGCCGCGCGCCACTAGAATTCTGCTCTGTGATTGGTTGAAAAAATCTAGTTGGCCACGGGCCTCAAGAATACTACTGAACTGCTCTGTGATTGGTTGAAATATTGAAGCTGCACGCTCCACTCGCACTGATCTGGAAGTGAAGTTGTCAATTTCGTAAATTTTTGATTGGTGCGGTACTATGAAACATGGATTTTTCTATCTTTACAGTTATTTCCTCACAAATGTGATGTAAAACATTGTGTATAACACGGGCGTAAGAATATTTCAAACTCGAGTTATTCCGTCTTCGGCGTCGGGCTTCTGATAGACTCTTGTTCGCAATATTCCATTTACGCCCCTCGTTAAACAATGTACTATTAAGGCGCCGTAGGTTCAGCGAAGTTAAGCGAATAGAGCTTTTGAAACATTATAATGCGTCTGTTTATACTGATATGGTTTCAAAAAAATACGAATAGTAATCTTGAGGCTTTTCTGCATCGAGATCAGTGATTCGAAACATGATTAAGCAATATTCGCTCGATAGAAAAAAACACGAACATAGGTCTAAAATACCCTTAAAATATTCGTAACATATTATGCACAAAAACTAAAACTATTAAAATTGCTTCTAAAAATCGGCAATATCATGTTTGAGAGAACTCAGTGATTACTTTTATATTTATTTAAACGGCCAAAACATTATAAAATTAAAAAACATGATATCCGCGCTTCCGAGCACGCACTTCCATCTCGCTCACGCTTATGGTCAGTGAGACGGAGAGAAGACCATGAACCTACGGCGCCTTAAATAACGTGTCGTGTCGTGTTTTGTTTGCAGGGAACTGCCACTGCGAGCCTGGATTCGCGCCGCCGCTGTGCGAGCTGCCGGGCCCGGGGGGCTCGTACGACTCCGGCCCCGCCACCGACCCTAGCGGTAACACTACTTTTACATTATCTGTGTCTTGTTATCCTAGTGTAGTTGAGACAGTTCGTCGGTGTGATCGAGTATTTTAGTCGTTTGAGACGATACAAAAACGGTAAAATAGAACATAAATCGAGGTGTTCACAAAGGCCCATAAACTGTCGATATCCTTAGCCAAAATGTGAAAATTCCCTACGCGCCTACGACACATTTGATCATACTCATACTCATTTATTCATAATATTATCTAAATATTATTATTAATGTGTGTTATTGTGGGCCTTTATATGTCGCTTCGACCAGCAAGTGATCTATTGTGGCAGCCCTTTGTTTTAGATTTCACCGTTAAGACCCGTTGCCTCTAAGAAATTCCAGATTCTTTGGGCGGTGATATGTTGTACCTCTTCTGGGTGCACGATGTGCCGCCCTAGGTAGATACTTCTTTTGTGCATGAGTGGTCCGCAGGAGCAGAGAATGTGCATTGCTGTTTCCTCTGTCTCCTGGCAGAACCTGCAAGTTGTGTCCTGTGTCATACCCATTTGAAACAGGTGCTTGTTTAATTTGCAATGTCCTGTCAGAATTCTTGTCACTGCGCAGGTTTTGTGTCTTCTGAGTTGTAATAGCTCTTTAGACAGTTTATTGTTGTACCCTTTGATCAAGGCTTTAGCGTGTTTTTGTCCTTTGGCGAACTTCCACAACTTTATTGCCTCTGATTTTACTGTGTTGTTTAGCAGAGAATATGCTTTCCGTTTTGTGATACCACAGAACGGTTCTGGGCCGACCAGGGTTGTGTCTGCGCCCTTCCTTGCAAGTTCATCTGCTTTTTCATTTCCTACTATGTCGGAATGTCCTGGTACCCATCTAAGTATGACTTCTACGACTGATCTAAATATTACCGTTCACATATTATTAGCATCACAATTGCGTATAGGTATTATCATTTCAAATTAAGAAATGCTGATACATATTATTCAATTATTATTATTATAAAAATCATTTAAATTATATTTAGTTCGAAACAACAACAAAAACAACCCTAAAACTAGATTAGTAATAGGCGTTCGCAATAGGCAGTTTATGAGTCAAAATCAGCCAAAGACGTGCGAAGTTGTTTCCATATATTTGACACCTCGCATTTTAAAATATGTGAAAAACCAAGCTTCGCACTTCTTAGGTGGACATTCACCCCAATTTATCCTTTTTCCTATCTTGATTCCGTTTTGCTATGTGAAGTAAATACGATTTGTTTTAGTCTACTATAATAACGCTAAATACCGTATTATTTATCTCCGCAGTCCAAAGGAACTTCATGGTGGTGATGTACATAATCTTCCTGGGCATCATCCCCGGCGTCCTCCTGATTATGTTCCTCGTCTACTACTCGCGCCACAACGTGCTCGTCTGGTGGAAGAAACCTCGCAAATCGTACGTACAGAACCTCTGCGGGCCGACTAAGCCGCGCTCGTGCTCGACCGCTCTTCCTAACTTTACATTACTTGGCAACTGGTTGAGAAATGATAATAAAATTAACTGTGAAAGCAAGGATAAATTGGCTGCAGGAGCTAAGGCTAGATTAGCTGTAGGTGACACTCCAGAGTATGCTAACATATCCAGCATTATTAAACCTAATTTAACAGACAGTAGTGCTGTCACCGCTGTGGCCACTATACAACCCACAACTCATCTCAATAATAAGAATGTTAAAGAACCAGTGAGGTTGAACCGTAAAATAAATAAAGAAGATATTGTCATGGCTGAAAATTACGTAAATCATTCTGCGATCCATAACGCAGTAGGGAATCATTTAAACCTAAGTAAACCCAAAGAAATGATGAAAAATAAATTTGATAATGATTCGAAATCGAAAGATCAAAACAGACCTAGAATCGTGATAAAAAAGAATTGTATATCACCCATAAACCACAAACCTATAGCTTATTCTATATTGGTAACATCGAATGCAAGTCCCAAGCCTGGAGTAAGTCCGAAGCCAAATGTGAAACCGAAACCTAGCACAACTTTGCCAAGCGAAAGTAAGCCTAAACCAGAGATAATAAATACTGGTCTCGCTTCTACAACCAATGAGCTCGTGAATCAGAGGTCCAAGTTACGTAAAGTTGGTAATGCAGGGGTGGGAAATGAATAAATCCCTGAAATACTGTGGGGGTGGAGCCACATGATCGCCTGTAAAATACTTTTCGTCAGTCAATCTGACATAGGTACTCGTATTTCATTAAAAAGTGAAATGTTTTTGCACTCCACTTGTAAGGTAAACGTCCGAGTGCTCGACGCTGTACTAGTATATGGCATGAGCACTCTATGTCAAAGTGACATGGAATAAATTGGAGATAAACCCTCTTATAGTTTACGAGAAATGCGACTGGTCTTTTGACACATTGTGACACCCATATAACGTAAATAGGCCCTGCTCATCGAAATAATAATAAATTTTTTAAATAGCTTACGAGTTACGAAACAAAGTTCAATCTCCATGCACGCTCTTTTTAGCAATTATAAAATGATTTTAATACTTTTTTACGGCTTATTTGTGCAGAAATTAGCATTGAGAACTCGGTATGCGAACAATTACGTCCTACGATTTTTTTTTAATTTAGTGTTACACTGCTTCAATCGATTGGAGTCTGTCAATTTAGAAAGAAATCGGTATGAATCAAATAATTGTGAATAGGCAAATAACAATGTATTATTTAATTACTGTCACGATAATACGAAATAGAATCACGTCGATCCACGAATCAATCGAAACCGACATAAATATGTCGGTTTCGATCGAATCAAATGATTGTGCAAAATGTTCCGTTTGAAAATATAGCATTGACTTGACTTAATTTCCACTTTTGTTAGCAGCAGACGACTGTGTATAGGCTCTCTATTTGATATCCTAAAAATAATGATTATTAAAACAGTAATCAATCGATTCCTTTTATTAGCCACCATCAATCGTAATCGGATATTATGACAATCGATTTGCTCTAGCCACATCACTCTTTACGTCATATTGGAACTGTCAAAAGAACCGTCGCATTTCTCGTAAGGTATAGTTCAAATTTAACCCATATTGCTTTGAAATAGACCCCATTGCCCATGCCATATCGTGAGCGTGAGCGTCGAGCACTCGGACGTTTACTAATACTTTTTAAAGTGTTTTTACCCTTAAAAGTCGTAGACGTAGACGTTTGGAATTGATCTCGATCCAATATTACAAATGCTATAGTAACTTTCTGTAAAATTTCACGCTTACACTACTGAACCAATTGTGGTGAAATTGGGGATATAGAATTTTCTTGAGCTCTGGGGATAGACATAGGGGTACGAAAGGGAATAAAAACACCAGGCACAGCTAGCGATATAAATTCTTTACAAAACAATTACTTTGAATTTGAGTTGTCTCGTTCAGACATTCTCAGGCAGGTACAGTCAGCAGCAGAGCTAAGCAGTTCTAGTGCTCAAAATGATCTAAACACGAACTCTAATGTCAAGGGAATAAGGATCGGTGTAGGTCATTTTGAGCGTGTTATTTTGCTTAGCTACTTCTGATGCTGACTGTGTGTGTGCGGTGTGATAGCTCCACCCCCAATGAAAACCCTTCCTCTCCCGCTGACCCATATATGGGTCACAGCTTTTGTCTCCGTGGGCTCCCGCTGACACACATATGGGTCACTTTTTTCAAAATACTTTAAACTCAATTATATTATATATCAAAATTATAATTTTAACAACATCATGGAAACGTCCGGGATTTAAACACCCTTACACTTTCGGGGTCTCGGGGACAGAAAGGGTTAATCCTTCCTCTCCCGGGCTAAAATTTTTTTGTTCGCAAATCCATACTAAATGCTGACCCACATATGGGTCAGCGGGAGAGAAACGGGAGTAACCATAGCATGTTTTAGGAAGGACTTTGATTTCGTGTATAACTATAGTTTGTATTTTTGTTGTTTGTAGAAATGCAAATGGGTGTTCTTCTATTTATATTATTAATGTATATAGCTTTAATGTTCTCAAAGTCCTATTTCACAAATGTAAAATACATGGACAATTTCGGAGTCTGGTTAAACTACTAACATTTGCATAACGATAGAACATTGTCTTTGTTTTATTGAAAAATAAAATAAGGCATGAAATATCAAAGCCCATTTTTTTTTATACCACGTCGGCAAACAAGCCCGCCTGATGGAAAGTGGTTACCTTAGCCTATAGACGCTTGCAACTCCAATGAAATTGGGCTCAAATTGTGTTTTTATTGTAACTGGAACATTTGGGAATTGGGACCTTTACTTTACCTAGTTACCTGTAGATATATTTATTTTAGTTTATTACTATACCAGCATCGTTAGCACAATTCTGCGCGCGACTACTCTCGCGCGCGAGGTACCTGCCCGTCTCTATCTAAGTATTGTAATTTGAAAGAGACTGAAAGTCCATCTCCGGTGCGACCCCGTTTGCGAGCGGTCTTGTGATAGCCATGCAAATATATAGTTTAACAAGTACTTTAACTATAGCTTTAAAACTTATATCTTTATTAAATTTTTACACCTTTATTATTTCTTCTTTTCTTCCTTCCTTATAAAATATTACCAGTTTCTGTCTTTAAAATGGATATTGAATATTTTGCCGATTAATTTGAAGGTCCCGTTAAAACAACTAATATCAGAACTTCTTAAATTACCCAGAACATTTTAAAAGTTTGTGTGATAATTAATTAATAGATTTACCCTTACATCCAATATTTGACAGCTGTCATCCCAGTAAAATTCATGTCATCATATGTCATCATTGCACGTAGAACCGATGGCCGTTGGGGCGGAAAGGTTCTCGAGTGCCGGAAGGCGCGGCGTGGGTAGGCCCCCACAAGGTGGACTGATGACCTGGTAAAGGTCGCGGGAGTCCGCTGGTTGCGGGTGGCGCAGGACCGGTCATCGTGGCACTCCTTGAGGGAGGCCTACTTCCAGCGGTGGACGTCTTTCGGCTGATATGATGATGATGATGATGTCATCGTTGACGTTTACTGTACTCGGATGACGGCTGTCAAATATCGGCTGTTAAAAAGTCGAATTATAGAACTGGTAATGTTAAATGTTTCTCATCTAGTTCCTGGTTTGATTTGTTGCACTTGGTGAGTAGTTTCTCATAATATTGATTCTACTAACGCATGTTTGTTTGTTTATATAATATTTACTTTTCTATTATATTCGCATGTTTATGTTGTTTAAACAGTTGGATAACTGGCTCGTTTAACAAAGCTACAAGTTACAATTTAAGGCTGTGCATTGGAAATTATCGCGTGCTTTAAAACGCCGTTCTGACTAGATTAAGAAACAATTGACTATATGATTGTTTATCTGATTTTATCGATACATGATTGCTTAAAATTTCTAAAAAAAAAACCAAAGTTTGGTCTGTATTTTGCTTTTTTTACTCAGCCTACTCAAACGATTCATTATTTTACGACACAATCAAGTTAATACTATAGTATTTTATTTCATCTAAAATCTCACTTTATGAAATTTAAATAAAAAGTTAGGTATTTATCGAAATTTGTTCAAAAAAGCCATCCCCGAAGAGTGTTACATCTCTTTTCCTCGTGCGCGGGAGGCATCAGCGTGTCTCTGTCTAGGGGGCGTGTTCGACTCAAATCAAGGCATCGCCTTAACAAGTCTACACGGTCAACACAGAAGGGCTTGACGAGTAGCGATTGGCCACTTTCCCTCTGTTGCAGTTTTAGACTTGTACATTTGTAGCTTTGTAAAACAGGCCACTGGCATATTTTGTAACACATTACTAACACAATTATGTTGCACCGCTTACTATGTATGCGCATGTTCTTTTTTACAAGCTGTCGTAAAGGTATAGTTTGAATGACAGTTCAATATTATGGTACCATCGAGCTGATCTGATGATGGAGACAGAAGGTGGCCATGGGAATTCAGTACTTAACCGACGTAACCCCGTTGAGTTTGGGCTCGTTAGAATCGTCTCAATGAGTAGTTGATGACGGTATACAGAAAAGTACAGTCGGCAATAAAAGCTTGTATCAAAAATATTTTTTTTGTCAGAAAGTTATTATTCAAAAATCAAAAAATCAAAAATCAAAATTCTTTATTTTGTAAGATACAATTTGTCTATAATCTAAGGCGATGGAGCCACCCGGTAGGCAAAAAAATGCCTGTGTTGGATGGCGCCGCTCGTCCTATAGGTTACATAATTTTGTGTTATGCTTTTATGCTTAACCAATTAACTAAATAAGTATACATTTTGATGTACTAGCTAAAATTAGTGTATAGTAGTAGTTACATTTTGTTCGATTCTATTATATGGCTAAAACTCTAATTACATGGTTAAGATTGCAAAATTACAAAATCACAAAATTATTTGATTAATAATACTCATTGTTTACCTTTCTGCCGATTAAACCGGTTTCCTCACGATGTCCCTTCACCCGAAAAGCTAACGGTAAATATTCCGTACATAAGTTCCGAAAAAAAAACATGGTACGGGTCGGGATTCGAACCCACAACCACCGCTTGACAGTCGTATACTTGAAACACTAAGCTACTCCTACTTACTACTCGTACCGTTCTTGTGCCCTATTACTAAGACTCCGCTGTCGGTCCGTCTGTCACCAGGCTTCTCATGAACCGTGATAGACAGTTGAAATTTTTACAGATGATGTATTTCGGTTGCTGCTATAACAATAAATAGGTACTAAAAAACAGAACCAAATAAATATTTAAGGGGGCTCCTCCTATACAAGAAACGTGATTTTTTTGCCGTTTTTATAGATAACTAGCTTCCGCCCGCGACTTCGTCTGTCTGTCATAAACACTATCCTATATTTTAATCCCGGCTATAAATTATCTTCGTGCACATCCAAATCGGTTGAGCCGTTTAAAAAAGCGCGAATGAGTAACAAACATCCAAACTTTCGCATTTAATATTAGTAGGATAGTAGCATAATGGCATGGAACCCTTCGTTCGCGAGTCCGACTCGCACTTGGCCGGCTTTTTTTAACCCCCGACGCAATGAGAGGGGTGTTATAAGTTTAACGTGTCTGTCTGTGTATCTGTCCGTGGTATCGTAGCTCCCAAACGGATGGATCGATTTGAATGCGGTTTTATTGTGTTATAGATAATTTTATCCCGAGTGGTCTTAGCCATGTTTCATGAAAATCTGTTCAGCCGTTTTTGCGATATTGGACATTGAAATTAAAATGTCGGCGGTTTTTCAACTTTTCGTAGTTGTAGTTATTATATAATAGGTTCTAGGAACTTCCTAATCGTCCTTGAAAACCAATGTAACGTGTATTAACCAGCCTTATCCCCCAGGGCCCAATCGCCGAAGAGCAGCCTCCAGCACCGCATCTCCCGCGGCGCGCACAAGCTGGCCGCCAACTTCACCCCGCACCCGCCTCCTCCCGCCGCGCGCCCCGACGACATGAGCTCCAGCCTGCTGCAGGGGACCAGCCCTGGGCCCAACCCGACCGTCAACTTCTTCGGCAACTTCAAGGGCTTCTCCCTCGCACCCATCGAGGGCGAGAAGGAGAGGGAGAAGGATAGGGAGAAGGATAACGAGCCGGCGAAGAGCGCGAAGATCACGCCGGTCCACAGGAGCAGCAGCAACAGCCAGAATCTGGTCAACCAGGGCGTTCTGAAGCCGGTCGTGCGCAGCGCGCCGCCGCTGCCCGTAGTCCCACACAGTCCGAAGACCAGCCCGTCTGTGAAAAGGACCAACAGCTCCGTCCAGACTAGAATTAAAGCGCTCATGAACGCGGACAAGGAGGACGCGACCCCCGTTATGACAACGCCGCCTCGGCCCGTCATATCGAGCCCTATCCTCGAAGCTTCCACTTGCACGGCGAAGGAATTAATATCGCCGCTCGGCTCGAAAACTCTAGGCCCGGTGCGGGCCGCTCCGACAGTGCCGACCATGTCCCCCGAGCTGCCGAAGAGACCTCTAAGCATGCACGCTAGCACCGTTCCGCAGAAACCACTGCCGGAGGAACCTAAGAAAGTCAGGGAAGGCATATCGTTGAACAGAATCGCCTCGTTCCTAAAGCATGAAAAGCCTAAGGAGAAGGAACGAAATCCGGTCGAAAGGAGCCACTCGCTGCCGAAGAATCCCAATCACCAGATCAGAGTGCCGAAAGCGGCCGATAAAGTCGCGCTGAGGAACCTTCAGATATCCAATCCCATACTCCAGAAAGGGATAGAGCTACCGAAGGGGACCGTTCCGGTTATATCAGATTCCGAGGACGCGGAGGATCCGAAAGCGTTCGTAAACAGGGCTCAGAGTATGAGGGCGGCCCCTGTAGTCCCAAAAGCGGCTTTGCAAAGCTTTGGCTCCATGCGGCAACCCTCAGGGGCCCCGCGACCTGTCTCCGGAGTCGGGCGACCCACGGCACCGCCACCTCCCACTCCGATCGACGAATCTCCCGTCTACCAGAACCCTAAACCCATAGACATCAAGTGCACGGACTACGTCGACTGTATCGAGGAAAAACAGGCGCCCCTCGCGCACATCGACGAGGAATCCGGAGACAACATCTACGCCATCATCGAGGAGAGTCCGGAGAAGCACTCGAAACCGCCTCCGGGCGTTCCTCCGGTTATAAAAACCATCCCTCAACCGCCGCCGGCCGGCTACAACACGCCTAAACCTATCCCCTGTAACTCTGGGAGCACTGAGAGCGTGGGCCTCCTTGGTGAAATTGTCGATGAGATTCAGAATCGAAACTTCGACTCGATATATTCCGCGTCGACCCTTAGAAAAAAGAAAGGGCGAGCGAAGGATGACGCTGAGAGTGACCGAGACAGCACGTATATGAATACGGCTCCTGAAAGTGTATACAGTAACTCGGGGGGAAAGAGTGTCGCTTCGACCACGAGCAGTGGCTACTTGCATCCGTCAGCTGTCAACGTCCCAACGTTCTTGAATAAGGATAAAGTAGACAAACAGGAGGATAAGGCTCCACCCTCTCCAAAGGCGAACTCCAAAATCCCGCAATTCGCCCGACAAGTGACCCCGCCCAATCTACGAACGACGACGTTTAAATCCGTCCCCCAGTCCCCTAAAGCGGCCACTAAAATTAACAACCAAAAGATCACGAACAGTCCAGATGTGGTGTCGAGCTGTGCCGTAGCGGATAAGACCGTGAAAGCGCCGGACGTTATAAACAATAATAAACCCAGTGAGACGCCTAAAGTGGCCACGAAACCTGCTGTCACCGCTAAGCCTAATGACAACCGACCCCCGCTTCGACCGGCGCCAACCGTCGATAAGAAACCCATCAAACCAGCTTTAAAACCTGTCATTACACCAATAACTAAACCTCTAAACCGTACAAATTCTAAAGTAGACTCTAACATAGCGGCGCTCGCGGATAATATTAATAAGAACAAACCAAAAGTAGTCCCGAAACCTGCCACAATAACGGTGCAAAGAACTGACTCTAACTTAAAACCCAACGCGAGTAAACTTACATCAAAACCGTCGAACGTCGCCAGTTTGCAGCAGAAGTTTGAAAATAGAAAATCGATCGGCAAAGAGCCTGTAGCAAAGAAATAGTTTTAAGGATTACTGCTTAATTTGGGTAGCTAATGGCGCGTTTCCATATTGGTTTGGAAAAGCCTTTACACACGCGAGCGTGTAAGTTAGAGTTCAATTCTATGGAAGGCTGTAATTAAAATCGCCTTTATTTAAGTGCTGCTAGTATGGCAGGTATTGTAACAAATACATCTAGTCTGATAGTGAGTAAACCGACTCAGACAACTCTACTTATATTTAACGGAATATTTTTGTAATTTCAACGCGACATTATTTTAATGTAACATTAAAACTATTCAGTGTTCATATTTTGATAATGGAAAAGCATTTTGACGAATAGAGATTTATTATGATTAAGTGTATAAATGTCTTAATATATTTCGGTTAAGTCCTTGTATGGATTTTTACTGAGACCCGATTTTATGAATCGATATTTACGCTGCCAGTAAAATTCATACGACAGTAGGTTAGTTAAGAGATCTCTGTAAATATTTTAATTGTAATATTGTAAATTTTTCTGAGTTTGGAATTCGAACATGATGTGTCTTAAAGTCGTACATACAATTAATGGTTTGTTTGTATTTTTATAAAGACTATATGTAATGTTTGCGAGTTGAAGATATAAATTTAGAAGATTGTGTGTTGAAAAACGTATAAAGTGATAATAATATGTTTCCATACCTACATACTTTTCGTTCATCTGGTGCTATTATATAATTTACACAATTTTGCATGGTTCTTGGGGTTGGAATACTTTGCGAAACAGTGATATTACCCTGTAGCTCCTAAAATGGGTGACCGCTTGCCACAAACAACCTACTTAATTTGGGCGGGTAATGGTTTATTTGCTTTGAACTCAGTTGCGGCAACGGCCACCACTATTACCACCTTTATAATTACTCACTTTCATAAAATACGTTATTTGTAGTTTGCAAATAAACAGAAGTAGAATTATGACAAGGAGGACGAATGATATATCCCTTTCTGTCAGACGTACTGAGATTTGTATAGCACCATCTCGCTCGGTCGTTGTATAATTTTTACAATACCTTGTCTTGAGTACCTAATCATAGGTTCATGTGACAAGGTTATATCACTGCTCTCCCAATGTGTTTCAAACCATGACCCATTATATTACGGCATGATTTCCAGTGATTGCGAGATATTTTTGTATCGACAATACATAAAATGTATGTTGTAAATCAATGTAATTTTAAAATAGTCACAGTATGCATCTTTATTAAAATATTACATGTCATATTTCATTGTGATACTCCATTACCCACTGCCAGAATGTTGTGTACAAAGCATATGGTGCTGATTTTGATATGAAGTCACAAAATGGAAGATAAATTCTATTATTACGCAAATTATAATTCATTACATCGAAATTAGTTTAAATACTGCAATCTTCCCGCCATTAAAAAAATAAGGCCTTATGGAAGCATAGACAATTTGATTATAGAATAAATATAGTCTGGTCCCCAATCGTTTCACGGGCAAAGAAGCTGTCAACATACAGCCATCCCACTTTATTTGGGCTGCATTGCTAGCGTAAGAAAGAGATGAGTTTCTTAACCCCTGCTGACTCGGGTGGTTGGCCACACTATAGATGAGTGTGTGAAAAATACTTAATAATGTTTAGAAATTTAATTATTTTGGCTTTTATGGCGATATCTTATAAAGACTGATGCTGTCGAAGAAATTAAAGTGATGCTTTAGCTGCTTATAATTATTATTCGAAATAGGTATTTACACGATTGTTTAAAAATGGCGAGTAAAATATTGTAACTTGTGTATTTTAAATATTTCAATTGAAGAATGGTGGAAGAGCGTTTATGTTATTTGAGGATAATTATATTTTGAAAAGATTGAACCTGTGATAATCTCTGTAATTCTGACATCATCAATGTAAAATGACTAAAGTCTATTTAAATGTGCACAGTCAACAAATTAATTTCTAGAAAGAAAAAAAATATTTAGGATTCATATCTGGGTAAGGAACAAATTCTTGGCCAGCTTAACTCACTCAATTAAATTTTCTATGAAAGTTTTCCGTTGTGACACGAAAATTAACCATACAATTCTATGGTTAATTTTTGTGTCACAATGGAACTTTTTTCACTTCTTCAGTTTGTATGGCTAACTACCTACTAACCAGGCTAACTACTGGCCAAGAATTTGGTCCATACCTAGAAACACTTAAGAACCTTATTGAGTAAAAGACAATAGCAAAAGAAAAACAATGCTAGTCATTTTAAGAGAAACTGTAAACGCATAGTATCGGTTTTGTATTGAAGCATCGATAGTAGGTACCTAATGGCGAAAGATAACGCATAAACCCTTTTCTAGGTCTGCAGTTGAAAAATGACAATCAACTGTCAGTCTTATTCATTGACATTAAGACCTTTTGACAGGCTGTATGTGGTCGATGTAAACGCCTCTGCCTGGAAAAGGGTTAAGGTCGTTTTCCCTAAAACGCATATTGATTTTCTTTTGTTACTGGTCCCATTACGTCATATTGTATCCTACCACTGTACAACAATAGTTTTTGGCTGTGCACTACTATATTCAATATATTACGTTTGATTAATTCTATTACTATAGTGTTCAGCGCTGACGTATATCATCGATCCTCTTCTAATAACGAATCCCTAAATTCTCTCAGACTGGCGCAGCCTGGCCGCGGCGGTCAATAGTAAACTTGTCATTAGCTGTCAAATTTACTATTGTACGCCACCGCAGGCCGCGCCAGTGTATTCAGGCCTTAAAATCGATAGAGCCATGTTTTTCTTAATAACCAGTGTTTATGGATAGAATAGAAAGGGATAGATGTTTTATATGCGACGTTAATCACTATTGAGTTTCTTAATGACTCCTCAATTCAATACGATATTAAATTCCTAATTGTGTTTTGACCTGTCCCCAGTGTTTTTGACTACTTGTGCTCCCCATAGACAATAGAATATTGCTGTCCCTGGGAGATGAGAAGTCAATTTTGACACCTGTCATTTGAATACATTTTCTAACCTAAAATGATTGGGGATCAGAATTAACTTTGCCGGGGACTATAAAAGTGAGTTTGGAAAGTACATAAATAGTTGTAAATACAACCAAAGAATAAGTGTGTTTCACAGTTTTACATCTAAAGCCAAATCCACACGGTCATGCGTGGTGGACTGCAAGCTTTAAGATCCAGAAGTTTGCGGTTATACACGAAAACCTGTCTTGCTGCGCCCTAATGTGTTGTTCTGGACTATAGTTAGCTTATTTTATACTCAAGACTGTGAAATACACAACTATATTTGTTTAAATGCACTTAAGTTACTTTTATAAGCTCATAGTCACTTGTAGAAAAAATACTTAAATATAACTGTCACTTCGGTTTTGTAACATCTTTGAGAACCTGAAGATTTAATTGGAAGTGACATGGATGTTATTGAAAATACACCAAATTTAAACTTGGTATTGGTTTTATTTTGAAGACTACCCGCCCTTTATTGTTAAGCCCTATGGCCAATTAAATCACGACTTGTAAGTTAAATTACACGTGGAAATCTCTTCCTTGTGAATGAAGTTGAAAAGAGGCTTCTATACATGCATACATTTAATAAACTCACGCTGATGTGGGATGTGATGTGGGTAGGCAAAGATATGAAATTGAATTTTAGTGCCACTTCCATAGCAGCTGTTACGTATGAAGAAATGTCATTTGCGGTGATAGGTTGCTACCCAGAAGTCCCAGAACACACTTCAACCCGGTTTCCATAGAAGGCTTCCGACACCACCACCAGTTTTATAAGTAACATATTTATAGATACACCATGTGTTTGAGGCTTCATATTTGAAATATAATAAGGTTTTGAATAGGCGTACATTCAAATTACATTATTATTTCAAATATTAAGTCTCATAATTGTCGAAACATAATCACCACCGCCAATACTACAAATAAAATCATAGCAAGGTGGCAGCGCGAGTTTTTAATGAATTTCAAATACTGATTCTGAAGAATGATTAGTGGCTATTATTCAAATTAACCAAAGGCACAAAATTAAATTAAGTTCGGTTATGAACTTTCATCAGCGCGTAGAAGTAAAGTGACATCTGTGCTTCATTGCACCACACACTCAAAACGCGAGCAAATTCAAATATAGCACCTATAAATTGATTTATAAAAGTAGGTACTATCCAACTTCATAATAATAAACTTCGAAATAGATTGTCCCAGTCGAGAAAACAATCGAATTTTCGTTAAATACCTGAGTATCACCTCTTAATTTCACCAAGCTGTGATTGATATTCATTTTATAATATGTACCTACTTCTGAAATAGATTTCTGATTTCTGCTTTTTCCCGAAAGTTCTAGAAACTTCAAACCCTGCCTTCCCGCCCAATCGAGAAAGATGCTTTGTCCCTTTCTGATACGTGTTTAAAGAGATAACGTTATCCTTTGCTGATGCAACGAAGGAAATAGGTCGGGGATACCATACTATATAGTAAAGTTTCACTAAATAATCATCGTGATTCGTGATTTTGTATTTTATTATTCTGTTGAAATTGACATTTTAAAAAAATAATTGAAAAATATTGCAAATTAGATAGGAAGAACGTGTACTCAGAGATTGGCTTGGCTGGGCTTTTTAAGCTAAACAACAAACTTATTCAGGACTAAACGGGACTTAATCGCGGGTAATTAACTTATTCATTGACCACATTTTTTTATAAATATTTATACTATTTACACGCGATTAAGTCCCGTTTACTCGTGAAAGTTTAAATCAATATATTTGATAATACATCCAAATATCATCTTCCCTCTCATCCATGAGAGGAGGCCTGTGCCCAGCAGTGGGACGTATATAGGCTGATATATATATTATTTTTTTACATCAAAATAATCGAAAAAGTTGAGATGTTTTCATTAATTAACTGGTATTATTAATCAATCTCCCTTCTCTTTCTTCCTTATGATTATTTCATTTGTCCATCGCGCTCTACAACGCCGAACAGTCGAGAATATCCGAAGACCGGCATCGACCCCATTGGCCGTCGTACAGCTGTCGAGAATAATCTAGAATACAATGGGCTGCGATTGGCCGTTATCCGAGGGGTATATAAGCGAGCGCCCGTTGGCGGGAATTTAGTATCAATCTAAAAACAAAAGCGAACGAACGGTGAAGTTGAGTGGTAAAATCCTCTCGAATTATTACGAGATATCTTATTGTGTTGTACTAGGAAGTTATTGAAGACAGTCTAGGAAAAATGCCAGCTGTAGGAATCGATCTTGGAACGACTTATTCCTGTGTTGGAGTATACCAGCACGGGAATGTGGAGATCATCGCGAACGACCAGGGCAACCGGACTACACCATCGTATGTCGCGTTCACGGACACCGAGCGACTAATCGGCGATGCTGCGAAGAACCAAGTCGCACTGAACCCCAACAACACGGTGTTCGACGCGAAACGACTCATCGGACGGAAATTCGACGACCCGAAGATCCAACAGGACATGAAGCACTGGCCGTTCAAAGTTATCAGCGATTGTGCAAAGCCGAAGATCCAGGTTGAGTTCAAAGGGGAGACTAAAAGGTTCGCGCCGGAGGAAATCAGCAGCATGGTTTTGACGAAGATGAAGGAGACAGCTGAGGCGTATTTGGGAACGACAGTGCGGGACGCAGTTATCACAGTCCCGGCTTATTTCAACGATTCACAGCGTCAGGCTACAAAGGACGCTGGTGCAATCGCAGGGCTGAATGTACTACGAATCATCAACGAGCCGACCGCCGCTGCACTCGCATACGGTTTGGACAAGAACCTGAAAGGTGAGCGCAATGTGTTAATTTACGATCTCGGCGGCGGCACTTTCGATGTGTCCATCCTTACCATCGACGAAGGGTCGCTGTTCGAAGTGAAGGCGACGGCCGGTGACACCCATCTTGGAGGCGAGGACTTCGATAATAGATTAGTGGATCACCTCTCGCACGAATTCAAGCGGAAATACAAGAAGGATTTGAAAGGGAATACTCGAGCGCTGCGTCGACTGCGAACAGCCGCCGAACGCGCTAAGCGCACACTCTCTTCTAGCACCGAAGCTACAATAGAGATAGACGCTCTTTACGAAGGCATAGACTACTACACCCGCATCTCCAGAGCGCGTTTCGAAGAACTAAACTCAGATTTGTTCCGCGGCACGCTGGAACCGGTCGAGAAAGCGCTGCGCGACGCCAAGTTGGACAAAAGCCAAATTCACGACGTTGTCCTGGTCGGCGGCTCGACTCGCATACCGAAGATCCAGAACCTTCTACAGAACTTCTTCGGCGGCAAGCAGCTGAATCTTTCCATCAACCCCGATGAGGCTGTCGCGTACGGAGCGGCGGTACAAGCGGCTATTCTCAGCGGATCCAACGATTCTAGAATCCAGGACGTATTGTTAGTCGATGTGTCGCCTTTGTCTCTCGGCATTGAAACCGCAGGCGGCGTTATGACGAAGATCATCGAACGCAACTCTAAGATCCCGACCAAGCAGTCCCAGACATTCACAACGTACTCTGACAACCAGCCGGCAGTCACTATCCAAGTGTACGAGGGCGAACGCGCTATGACAAAATACAACAATTTACTAGGCACATTTGACCTAACGGGGATCCCGCCCGCGCCTAGAGGCGTCCCTAAAATCGATGTCACCTTCGATATTGACGCTAACGGTATCCTAAACGTATCAGCGAAGGAGAACAGCACTGGACTAAGCAAGAACATCGTCATCAAGAATGATAGAGGCAGGCTTTCCCAGGCGGACATCGATAGGATGCTTGCCGAGGCCGAACGCTGCAAAGACGAAGACGAGAAGCAAAGGAAACGTGTAGCATCCAGGAACCAACTAGAGGCCTACGTATTCGGTGTGAAGCAGGCTTTGGACGACGCGGGTGACAAATTGAGTGAGGAGGACAAGAATACGGCTCGCAGCGAGTGCGAAGAGGTGCTAAGATGGCTGGATAACAACTCTCTAGCGGAAGTCGAAGAGTATGAGCATAAGCTGAAGGAGGTACAGAGAGTCTGCTCGCCAGCTATGACTAAGATGCATACTGGGAACCAGGGTGGAATGCCTGGAGGTATGGGCGGTATGCCAGGAGGTATGCCGGGAGGTATGGGAGGCATGCCTGGACAAGGCAGAAACGACGGCCCTACGATCGAAGAAGTCGACTAAACATCATAGAATTATTAGCTTTTTCGTATTATTAAGTTCATTTTGTGATATTAAGTTAAGACTGAAATATTTTGTTATATTAATTTAATAAATGAATACGAGTTCAATTTAAAAAATAAACTTTTGTTTTAATATAGGTACTTACCTTTACGCAGACCTTAGTGTCATACTGCACAGACTGAGCAACTTTTGTCTCCGCGACTATTTTGTCTCTCACATCAAATCAATGGGTTAGTATGGAAGTGCGCACACGGAGTCGCGTCGCTACGTGCGCGCATTTCCATACTAACCCATAGACAAAATACGGGTGAGAGACAAAATAGTCGCGGAGACAAAAGTTGCTCGTGCGCGCATACCCTAAGAAGATGTGCAGCCAGTGTCAAAAGTAAGTATAAGTCTTTAATTTAGGTACCTTAGGGTGGTATTCCACTTGCCCAAGATCTTTGTCCAATGAGCATTGCGTATCACTCACTCTTTGTCTCTCTCTCACACAAAAATGTGAGATACATATTCGACAAAGATCTTGGACAAGTGGAGTATCACCCTTAACTTCTCACAACAACTTGCTATGGTAGGAATGAGACAGCCATTATATACCTTTCCTTTTCTTTAATCGTTCATCTATTTAGCTCCTCTACACAACGTTCCATCACACGTTGGAATGCAATGGACAACAAACGTAGTGATTATATTCTCTTTGGACAACACCATGCGTTAGGAGGACAAAGTATAATCTTTCTCCCCCAAACGGATGGTTGTGTCCTGTATGATGGGCCATGTTGCATGTGGTGTAGGGAGCCTTTAGAATGAACGGTACGTATTGCTCCCTCATTCGCACACACATAGCTACGATACGCTATCCAAATTGTGTCGTTCGTGGTGTGCTCACGTCGACAGTTGATATCAAAATTATCTCGAAGTTTCTTTTGTCACATTTGACCCTAATTGGATCGCGTGGTTGTTTCATAGGTGGATCAGGGAAGTCAACATAACAAACAAAAATACTTATCAATACCTGTGGTACTTCAGGTACTTCATGCCTATATAACTTATTAGTTATCTGTGGCCTAAATGACATTTCCGTTCCTCGGCATAGCGTATATTATCTGTGGTAAAACAAATCCGCGCTGTAGAGCTGGGTCGTTTCGACTTTTCCGTGAAACGAAACGTAACCGTTTTTTTCTCTCACAAAACTGTTTTGAAAAACAGTTTCAAAAATAACTAGTTTCTCCGTGCGTTGGCGCCGTCGCCGGTCGCCAAACGAAGTGAAACGAAAAAACGGATGAAACAGGTTACAGTGTTCGAGTTACGTTTTCACGTTTTGCATTGCAACCGTTGCGTGTGACCGTTCGATCGTTTTTATAAAAACAGTTTGTGTTTCTAGCTACAAACTGTTATTCCGTTATTGTACGAGAAACCGTTTTTGAAAACGCTTATGGGAAAAAACGCCCAGCTCTACCGCGCTGTCGAGTGTGGAAGTGTCGAATAGAATAGTTGCGTTGCGCTTTTCTCAATTTTCTCTAATTATTTCAGCTGGTTTTGATTATAAACTATCATAATGTAAGTAATTAAATACCTTCTTGGCAAATTGCTGCGTAAATGCCCTAAAATTGGCGTATTAACTTGAAAACTTCGTTCTCAGGGCAACCACGGCCAAGCCACGCTCGGAGATGACTTTGGAGGAGTTAGCTAAGATTGAAGAGGAAGAATTCAGCACAGGGCCCCTGTCCGTGCTAACACAGTCCGTGAAGAACAACACCCAAGTCCTGATCAACTGCCGGAACAACAAAAAGCTGTTGGGCCGTGTGAAGGCCTTTGACCGGCATTGTAACATGGTCCTTGAGAACGTGAAGGAAATGTGGACAGAAGTGCCGCGGACTGGTAAAGGAAAGAAGGTGAGGAGTTTTGTATGACTACCATGCGTTACTATATTGTTTTGAAATGATTTTGAGTTTAAGGTTATGGTAGATGTTTAGTTTGTGAAACAGTGACGAAACAAAGAAATGACGTTTTCATAGCCTAATGTTGCTACACGTTTGTTCCAATAATATCCTTTTATTGTCACAGTTTAATAGAAAATATTATTTTTTTCATACTAAACTTAATTGTAAGTGTCCCATAACGTGAATAATGTTGAATCATCGTGCATCTTAATTGAATGCTTAGTTTACTGAGTACCTATTAGGATACATTGAAGATCTAGGCCTTCATCATGAAATCTTTGATCTGAAAGCTATATATTCAGAGCAATGACGCGTAGTTGCAGTATCCAAGAAGCATCCGGATGGCTCGTGGTATTCGAGCTCCCGAAGTGTTGTGGAACCGCTCTGTGCAACCCGAACTGAGCCAACTGTGACTGGGGACTAAGGCTGCACCTTAGATAAATTTGTAAAAACCAAGACTTGTAGGTCGGATTAGAAGGGTAGCATAGCCTGGTGGAAGGTGGAAGGGTGACAATAGTTTCAAGAAATATTCACATGCCTATCGGCTGAATATATAATGGATCAATGTATATATTATAAGTTATAACACCTTATGTACCATATATTCTGATGAATAAATTATGATTGATTGATTGATTGATTGATTGATTGATTGGTATATAGTAACCCTTATTATTATTTAATGGACACTGCAATGCCATAATGTGTCAACCCGCAAGAACTTAAAAATTAAGATGATAACTTGTATGTATAACTTGCAAAAGGTACGGCTATGAGTTTTTAATGTAGGTTGGTTTGGTTGACACACTAGTGAGGGCATGTAATATTCTAGAAGTTGTTTGTTAAATATATATTTGTTGTATTCATTTCAGGGTAAAGCAGTGAACAAGGACAAGTTCATTTCCAAGATGTTCCTCCGCGGAGACTCCGTCATTCTGGTCCTAAGGAACCCTCTTGCTACTGCAGCAGGAAAGTAAACTTAAGTGTAATCTACCAAAGTCATCTATTATCTAAAGGACTTCTTTTTCTTATACCCACAAATTGATAACTATAAAAAAAATAACAGTGACCACCACAGTCGGGATGATATCATGACAGTGGAGAATGATCTTAGTAAATCATGTATTTGGTTTGTATCTGGGTGGCAATTATTGTTATGGAAGCTGAGCGGAAACGCTAATAATGTCTTTTTCTGAGATTTTGTGGTGAAAGTTCGTCAATTTTGTATAGGTTATGTGTCTTATCTAGGAACTGTGTCATCTGAAAGTGTCTTCAATACAAAGTATATATGATATTCAAAATATTGACACCAACTCTGCTTCAATCATAAGAGTCAAGTATCACAATATTGTATGTTATGAGTATTGTTCAAGTCCCAGGCTCTGTGATCAAGGTCAAAAAAATCCTTAACAACAAATGTTAAAATAAGCTGATTCTGTCCAATAATTAACCTTTACTGAACGAAATACGCAATGAACGTGTTAACGGGTCTTACTGAACTTATTCCATGTGGTCCTATTGTAATGGATGCATTAGATATAAGTTTATATGTATGGTCAATATAAGATATAAAACAAAATGTGTTTTCTTTCATTCAAATGAATTAATAATTATCCCGATCAACTATAGAACGAAACGATATGATACAGAGAAAGAATATAATGGAAAAATAAACCATTTGTCCGAAACTACCTGATGTGGTTCGATTGGAATGGCGCGGGCGCATAGCTCGGCCATTATACCGGCTGTACACATTGGGCCAACGTTGGCGCGTGAGCAGGATGCAGCTATGCAAACGCATGAGAACGAAATAAAGCCCTCTTCCTCTAACGCATAGCTGCATTCTACTCCGCGCCAACATTGGCCCAGTGTGTACAGCCAGGCTTTAAGAGTGGTGCCAAGACTGAAACAAGTCTATAACTCGATACAGAGAGGGCGCTAGTCTTAGCGGGAATATAAGGAAAAATTTACAGCTTTCGTCACTGTCCTCGTAGCTCAGTTGGTAGAGCAGTCTAGCGTTAATAGAAAGGTCGCAGGTTCGAATCCTGTCAGGGGGCTACAGTGAGACGAAGATGGTTTATTTTTCCATTATATTCTTTATCTGTATCATATCGTTTATAAAATGATTGGGGTAACTTCCTCGTTAAAAATAAAACGAAACAAAAATATTTAATTAAATAATTTGTTTCGTGATAATGGTATAACTATACAACTATTCCATAATTTGTGCAATACAGTTCGAAAATAGGTGCAATGCACAAAATGATCAACAATATGTGAACATGACTTTTTTGTTTGGGGCATAAGTTTTTGAACTATTCATGGGAACGTAGATATATTTATGAAATCAAGTGCACAAGTGATGATGGGTCTGGCATACATTTAACTTTGGGGCATGCACAGATCAGTGGGTGAATTTCGAAATCATTCGGATATTCTGCAATATATTGACAATCATGTGATACACGTCAATATGCTTGTGATCCAGATTGTGATATGGGTGGACCATCAGTATTTAATCACCGTGTAATGGCCGCCATAAGTGTGAGCACCGCTGGAGTATAGAATGGAAGAGTAAGAACCCTGATTCACACTGACGCGGTCTGCGGTGGCGATCAATAGTAAACTTGACAGTTCATGTCAAGTTTACTATTGACCATCACCGCAAGCCGCTCCACCCCGCTAAAGGGCTAAGTCATGGCACTTAGGCCGAGCTGCCAGTGTATAACACGCCGTATATTTCTGTTAACGCACGTTGTCGTGAATAGTCATGATTCACGATAGTATTTACATTGATGTTAATAATCATGTCTCAAACAGCCGATTTATTTCATGTAGCAACACCCACAATCTTTTTATAACCATGTTGACGGGTAGGCGAGTTGTCACAGTTCTTAACGGCTATATTGCGTACGAACAGTTAAGTGCAGATTTGTAGTGTTAGATTTGGAGGAAAACCAGGGTGAGCTCTTTCCATAATCACTTTCAATGCATCCTATGACATTGTAACGATTTGGTTCATTTACACGTGGGTTCACGTGTTTAAACAGCTCGGACGATGATTGTTCATGATGTGATGTATTTATGTGCGTCCACAGGTCTTATTCTATTTGGGAGGCGTGACGGTATATTATGTATATGAATAAGGTTTTCCTACATGTCACGTACATGCGATAACACAGTTCTTAGTCGTGGAGTTCTTTAGTGTGATAGGATTAGTAACAAGTGTAACAACAAGCAAGGGTCTCAGGTTCGGTAGTTTCAGCCTCAGAC
This sequence comes from Epinotia ramella, assembly GCA_947578815.1. Classification (NCBI taxonomy): domain Eukaryota; kingdom Metazoa; phylum Arthropoda; class Insecta; order Lepidoptera; family Tortricidae; genus Epinotia; species Epinotia ramella. Next base: position 6,112,097 of record OX388221.1, read on the forward strand.
CACGTCGTCATCAATCAAGGGTGCACCCGGGTAATTATAACTGGAACAATATAGTGTGTGAATTGGTACAGTATCAGTCGTGTGGTAAGGGATGTCTGTAAGGGGAGGTGGAGGACATTCTCGGGGACGAAGGTCCCCACATCTCAGATGGAGCTGGTACGCATAAGGCGGCAGCTCATATGTCAGATATATAAAGGATTCCGGAAGCTGTATGTGTAGGTTCATAGTTGCATATATGCTAATACAGATACCTAAGCTAGAGTGCTATAGGTACTATTTCGCGGCCATGAGAGTGACCAGAAGTGGCTTCGCGACATGGTGGAGGTGCTGGGATTTGTTGCATTGTCAAAAAAAAATTAAAATTCAATCACACTGAGCTGCGCAGAATAATTTTTAAATAGTTACATTCGAGGAGGAATCAGGGAAATCAAGTAAATGAGTACGCAGATAGATTAAGATTAGTGGTGGTAATGGACGACCGTTTAATAATTATGGTAAGCAATTTTGCCCGTCGTGGAGGATTCCATACCATGGAAAAAGTAAACTAATATTAAGACGATAGTAAAATCTGTCCAGACATTCGTTTTAATCTAGCAAGGTAAAGCAACTCCTATTGCGGCAACCTAAAAGTACGTTCATGAATCAGCAATGCACAATGTATAGAAGTATTTTTTCAGTTCTTTGTCGTTTCATAACTTTCAGTGTCGTGAGAGTGAAAGACGTTGATGCATTATGTACTCGGTATGCATGTGTCTCAGTTCGACGTGGATCATACGTAGATTCGAAGAAGTCGTGATGTGTTTGCCACCATGGATAGATAATTCACGTTCACAGCAAAAATACGCTAGCAAATCCAACATACTGTTTACGATATAGTATATAGGATACGACTGATTGCTTATTACAAAATGAAATGCCACGACACGATGAAGCTTGGTTGGTCTAGAGGATAAAGGACCTCGCAGTTGGCACGTATACCTCGGGTCTCACGAAACGTTTGGAACTGATTTAGAAAGTGCGTCAAGATGAGCTTATCAGACTTTACAGCTATCAGAAATTATGTAGATCATTATTCCAGCTAATCCATTTTATTCGATGTTGCAATCACCTACAAAGTCTGCATTGGCCAATCAAGGCGAAGGACAGGATCCAGAGCTTGTCAAAATTCACAATGGGAAAAGAACGGTTATTTCAAAGATCTGAGGAAGACTTAAATAAAGCTGTGAATTATGATTATATTAATACTCTACTGGAGATATGATCGCTAGTTTTCTGGGGGGCCGGGAGTGTCGTGAATAGTCATGATTCACGATAGTATTTACATTGATGTTAATAATCATGTCTCAAACAGCCGATTTATTTCATGTAGCAACACCCACAATCTTTTTATAACCATGTTGACGGGTAGGCGAGTTGTCACAGTTCTTAACGGCTATATTGCGTACGAACAGTTAAGTGCAGATTTGTAGTGTTAGATTTGGAGGAAAACCAGGGTGAGCTCTTTCCATAATCACTTTCAATGCATCCTATGACATTGTAACGATTTGGTTCATTTACACGTGGGTTCACGTGTTTAAACAGCTCGGACGATGATTGTTCATGATGTGATGTATTTATGTGCGTCCACAGGTCTTATTCTATTTGGGAGGCGTGACGGTATATTATGTATATGAATAAGGTTTTCCTACATGTCACGTACATGCGATAACACAGTTCTTAGTCGTGGAGTTCTTTAGTGTGATAGGATTAGTAACAAGTGTAACAACAAGCAAGGGTCTCAGGTTCGGTAGTTTCAGCCTCAGACCACGTCGTCATCAATCAAGGGTGCACCCGGGTAATTATAACTGGAACAATATAGTGTGTGAATTGGTACAGTATCAGTCGTGTGGTAAGGGATGTCTGTAAGGGGAGGTGGAGGACATTCTCGGGGACGAAGGTCCCCACATCTCAGATGGAGCTGGTACGCATAAGGCGGCAGCTCATATGTCAGATATATAAAGGATTCCGGAAGCTGTATGTGTAGGTTCATAGTTGCATATATGCTAATACAGATACCTAAGCTAGAGTGCTATAGGTACTATTTCGCGGCCATGAGAGTGACCAGAAGTGGCTTCGCGACACACGTAGAGGTATCCTATCTTTGCCATGCTCGTAAATAAACGAGGTTTAGGGAAAAAAAACGGGTGGATATAAAATGTATAATTGTCGTATTCCAAAATACAATGCCGGTGGTTGTGAGAACTGGCGCTCGCCCGCTCTTCTCGAATTCGGTGACTCCATCCTAAAAGTAAAAAAAATAGATGTTTTTTATTTTTATTAAACACATTTATCCGAGGCATTTTAAGTTTAATGAATATGGAGGCTAATGTTTCTTTTACAAAAACGGCCCAGACGTCATTTTATAAATCTGAAAGTCTCAATTTCACAAGTCTGGACCCATAACACTGGTTAAAGTTACCTTTCATCATTGTTATCAAAACAGCTTGGCAGTTTAAAGTTGTTTTGCAGCTCTATACAAGAGGTAGGTACCTAGAGTTCAACACTTATTCAAAAGTACCTGACTATTTATATGCATGCAATGCAATACACCACCAAATTTTCAGTATAAGTAGTAGTTAAGGATCATGCACGAATAAAACAAGAGAATCACTGCACCACTCATGTAGGAACTTTTTGATTCAGTTGATAGATGGCGCTACTGTATTAAGCTAAAAAGGTCTTATCTTATGCCGGCTGTACACATTGGGCCAACGTTGGCGCTTGAGCAGGATGCAGCTATGTAAACGAAAGAGATCGAATTATAGCCCTCTCCCTCTAACGCATAGCTGCATTCTGCTCACGCGCCAACGTTGGTCCAGTGTGTACACCAGGCTTTAAGTGCCATGCGAATTGGTTGGCACAGAGACCTCTAAGCTACTGTAGACATTTATTTACATAAAGTAGACACACAGCACAGGATAAGGAGTAATAAAACAAACCACTCACCGGGATGCAGGCAAACCAAACCATGGACTAGAAATAAAATAGGCAGGTAGAAAATAATCTCGTCATGTTACCAGTCTCCAATCCATTTTACGAGACATCGGTATAGAATATTATAGATAGTTCATGTGTGCGTGCGCTTGTTTCTTTTAATCGTATGGCATACATTATTTTTTGGCCTTTTTTAAAGTTTGTCACTCTTTAGTACCACCCAGGGGACACGTGCAGGGTTGTGGTAGGTAGCTCCTGCGGACGCGAGTAACAGTTGTCCCCCCTTTGTCAAGTGAGTGGGCAACTCGACTGTTAGAAGTTTTTAAGCCGCCCGAAGGCCTCTAACTCGGCTTAACGACTACTGTCATAGACAGCAGCCGGGATCAACTGCTTAGCGTGCCTTCCAATAAAGCACGGAAGCGCTCATTTATAGTAACCACTCAAACAGGCGGTCACCCATCCAAAGACTGACCGCTGCCATCTTTGCTTAACCTGCGTTATCGTTTCCGACTCGCAGGCGCCGCTAGGCTATGAGCGCTTCATAGCCTAGCGGCGTGCGCTTGTGAAGTTGTAACTATGTAGCATGGGTATCACAGGACAGCCCGCGAGCTGTGTCGCGGCGAGATACACTGTTTCCTTCTAATTACAACGCTCAGAAAGAGACGAGTAGTCGATGTCGCCGCGGCACCGTCGCGGGCCGTTTTCCGAAAGGTTTGATTTATGTGGTCGGCAGTTGTCGCAAGCGCACGCACCCACGCACGTCTTAACACTTTCGCAACCTGACCTAAAACTTGAATGTACCTAGCCCAGAAACCCAAGAAATATATAAGCGCCCACTAGGCGAGTTCTTTGGTCCACATAATGCTGGCCATACACGCTAGGGTACGCCTGCGCAGTTTTGCCTGTACAGTTCGACTGCACAGAAAAAACTGAGCGTATGTGGCATTCGACTGTGCAGTTTTCTATGCCACATACGCTCAGTTTTACCTGTGCAGTCGAACTGTACAGGCAAAACTGCGCAGGCGTACCCTAGCGTGTATGGCCAGCATAATGTGCAACGCAATACTGCACGCCGAGCGCCTGCTAGGCGGGCGCACTTTTGGCTATACCGGCGACCCAAGAGGCGGGTGCAGGGCTGTGCCAAGTCATTTTTATGATCAAACATTATTATTTCGTTACTTTTTAAAGTTTATTATAATTACACTTACGGTATAATTATATCACGTGAATATTGATGAAAATGAAGCAGAATTTTGAAAACCGCGATAATATTGACATACCGGTATTGTGATAATATGAATGGTGTACAGGGTCCCATATAGAACGACATCGCTTGGCCGCATGCGCCGATATTGTGTCGTGCAATGTGTACAGTGAGCATGTTTTCCATACATTTTCCTTGCCGCGATATCGGTATCGGATCCTGCAGCGACATTATGTGTACGCGTTCGTACGAGTGAGCGAGGGAGGAGAGAGGCACTCTAACATTAAATAACAAATCTTTTATCAAACCTGTTAGTCGCAGTGACGTGCGCCCGCTAGGCGGGCTCTTTGGCATAGACTGAAGCCATCTATAGTTACACATACCGTATCCCGCCTAGCGGGCTGTCCGGCATCTGAGCAAAGTTACGGAGCGCCCACTAGGCGGGTTCTTGGTTGCGAAAGTGTTAAGGGGGTGCATTGGAAGTTATCGCGGGCTTTGAAACGCCGTTCTAACTAGATTAAGAGACAATAAGGTCTGATTTTCATATTTATGATTCTTGACTATATGATTGTTTATCTGATTTAATCGATACACGATTGCCTAAAATTTCCTCGATAGAAAATTGATACTATAGTATTATATCTCATCTAAAATCTCACTCAATGAAATATAAATAAAACTTCACAAGTTAGGTATTTATCGAAATTTGTCCAAAAAAGCCATTCCCGAAGAGTGTTGCATCTCATTTTCTCGTGCACAAAGGCATAAGCGTGTCTCTGTCAAGGGGGCGTGGTCGACTCGAATCAAGGCATCCCCTTAAGCGCTCAAAGATGAGTTGAACTATGTATAATGTAAGATTAGCAGCGTACGAAAAAAAAAAAAACACGTCCCTAAAACCCGGTATGCGCATGTTGCTGCCTGGCATCGTTTTGACACCCCGCCCCCATCCCCGCATAATGGCAATGGCACCCATTTTGCGGCGCTACTTAGACTTCTATGTTTTATTCGTTCGCTGAAGATAAGTATCAATTGATGTCGTAAAAAAATAGTCCCGTCCCACTCTTCAAGTCGCATTCTATGCTGGGGCCACACTAATGAGAAATGCCATTAATTATCGCGATACTCGAAGTGTAGCCGTACTGATAACGTCCATTATCGCGATAATGAATGGCATTTCTCGTTAGTGTGGCCCGGGCATTACACAATCTCGATAAAACTGTCGATAAATTGTGACTGGTAACATTAGAAGGAAGGAAAGAAGAACAGTAAGAAATAATTTAATTATATTTATGACAGAAAGCAGCTTAAATTAAGTACTAGGTAGATATAGCATTAATTCAATAATTTAGGTACTCAAGTACTAAATTTGAAAATAACCTACTACGAATACCCATCAGTTAATAGTTGAATTTATGCTATAAGTAGACAGTCATTTTTAGAATTATACTTATTATCACACGGTTAGACTGCCGTTTGTCACTACGGGCGACATGTTTCAAATCATTTTTTTATACTGAGCGGCGCGGCACGGCCGCGAGAACATTCATCTTGGAAAAGGACTCCTGAAAGATACGAAACATGTCACCCTTAATTACAGTAGTAGCAAGAAACGTCTACATGTAATTGAATACTAAATACGTACTTAATATTTTATATTTACGTTGACGTTAGGAAACACTTATTTACATTTCTACCAATATGAACGGTGAACACCACAAGCCATGCCTAAACATGATAAGTACATTAGCAGCAAGACAGAGTGGCGCCTTGATTATATTGAACTTTCTTGTGTTTTTTGTTCCACGAATAAATGTTTTTTTTTCTTTCTTTCTTTCAAGAGTGGCTAAGCGGGTCAAGTGCTCAAAATCGTGCTCGGAAATTAGTGTCGCTAATGTCAAGAGGATAAGGACTGTCTAGATTATTTTGAGCGTGTTATTTTGCGTAGCTTCTTCTGCTGCTGAACTGTACAGGCGAAGTGAAACTTTTACAATTTAATTTCGCATGCCCTAAGCCGTGTGAAAGTGTTTCCACTATATACCCGTAACACAAAAATACAATTGATTCCCACAACACATGCAATAGTCACTAATCTAACCATAATTAGGTTCTAGACTAGGAAGATCGTTTAATCAACGGAGAAGCGCCGACTCCTAGGTACGCTATGGACAAAACAGTAACCTATCTGACTCACTCAAATTAGTTTACTAAAAGACGTTTTTCTCTGAAAGCATGTCGTTCAGCACCCGTATCATGGTCGGCCTTATCACGCGATAAGTGACAAGATAGGAGTGTCGTCTCGTTCTATCCAACGGTGTCAGCCAGTGACGGATGCTCTATCTTGTCACTTATCGTGTGATAAGGCCGTCCATGATACGGGGTCAGGATTGTTATAAAACAAACCTAACGTGGCCCGTTTCAAGTCTAAATTGGCAACACAGGCCAATAACATAACTACTGCATAGCCATGCAGTAATTATGTTCACAAGACGGCGCGAGCTCTCTCGATTTTCCTCGCACTATACGTCTCTTTCTAAGTTTTGTAACAAGAGAGAGACGGATAGTGCGAGAAACGCCGTCTTGTGATAGCCGTGCATGCCATATAACATGTGTTGCTTGTTTAGACAGAAAAAAGTCTCGATTTAAGCTCCGTGAAATGGACTCTACTGGATGTCATATTTTTTTAAATCAAGAACTAGAAAAACCTGACTTTCTGCCAAAAAGAAAAATTCGGACAAACGATACATCTGGGAAATTAAATTTAGTGATTGCAATAGGATACCAGACAAAGCTCAAACTAGCACTATGAAAAGGAGTGGGGCGCGTCCTCGTGGATTGAACGAAACACCAAAGTTGGTAATATTGTTGTAAACTTATTTTAAAGCTTATTATAGCACACAAGACTACATGAATGATAAAACTCCATGGAACTAAATTGTGGCTGAATTTTTAATCAATAGACTAATTACACTCCGAGGCAATGAAAACGGGTCACTTCCCATGGATTACTTTACAAAGTGACCCGTTTTCATTGCCTCTGAGTGTAACTCCCAATGTGAACTATGAAGGTACGCTACCTCAGAGGCAATGAAAACGGGTCACTTTGTAAAGTAATCCATGGGAAGTGACCCGTTTTCATTGCCTCTGAGTGTATTTAATTCTCGTTATATATTTTGTTTTTTTGACATTAGATTGTTTTTCTAGAAACATTCACTAGTATTTTCTATACAATTTTTACTTCATATATAAATTACTTTAAAAAAAAAAACTGACGATTTGAAAGTGCTTGTTACTAGGCCTACTTGAATAAAGATCATTTTGAGTTTTGAGTTTTTTGAGTTTTATTGTACTATAGAGAACACTGCTAACTGACCATCCGTGCACTTTATGTGCATTGTAATAAGGTTCTATATAAATACAGGATGGTCAATTAACTGTGTTGGCGTTTGTACAGTCGACAACACAGCTAACTGACCATCGGAAATCTAATCTCACCTTAAGTGCATTGTAATAAGGTTCTAGGTTTTCACGGTATGGTCAGTTAGCTGTGTTGTCGACTGTACCTGGATGCGATTTAATCAAACTTTACCCACAACCACATTCATTCAGCTCAGCTACCTTAACCTGCGGCCACCCAGCATGTTCGAGTGGCCCGCCATCCACCATGCGATCTTAGTAGGTATTTAAAAACCATAAATATAGCTTGTGGCCTTAGCTAAAATGTCTTTGCGGCCCTCGTAGAAACACGGTTAAGTAAGGCTGATTTAGCTCTATCACCAACAAAATATTATCTACTTTATTTATTTACATCTTTCATATCACCAGCTTTCCTCCATTTGGACTGCTGCTGATTGAGGAACTCATTGGTGGTGGAAACGAGACCGGCGTTTATTATTTCAGGCTTTGGGTTATTTTCGCGTGGCATCAGCCTACTAGGTTCCGGGTTAACTTTTGGTTTCAGACCAGCACTAGGTTTCAGGGTCACACCGAATTTCGGACTAGCACGAATACCAGGATTCGAGCTAACGCCGAGTTTTGCGTTCATACTAGTTTCCGGACTAAAACTAACGTCAGATTTCTGACTTCCATCGAGTTGTGGACATACGCTAAATCCAGATTTCGGGCTTACGCCCAGATCCGAACCAGGTTTAGGACTAACCCTAGGTTTTGCACTGCCAACTGGTTTCGGGCTTAGATTAGGTTTTGGCATTATCGTGGAAGTAGGTTTAGGTCTATTCATGGGCGATCCACTTTCATTATTATGAAGCAGAGCAAGTTCTTTGTTAAGATCTTTAAAATTTGGAGAAATCGAGTTAGATTTCTGTGCACCGATTGATTCAAACTTATTTTGCTTTAGCTTAAATTGTACATCGAAATTATACGCTGGGTTCTTATGAAGCGAAGTGTGAAGTGAGCAATTTTCTTCAGTAACGGCATCTTTTAGATTACGTATTGATGTGGGTTCGTTCATATCTGATTTATTATTTTTAGTTGACGGAGTGAGCGTCACTGTAGGATTGTTCGCATGATTTTTAATAACTTTATCGCAACATACTTCTGTATACTCATTCTCTACTTTAGGCTTGCTATTTTCACGCACTGACAGTTCTTGGCCTTTCGCACTATTGTTATTACAATTCATGAGTTTAGTATCATTCCTCGACCACTTTCCAAATGAATTGAAGTTTGGCAGTGCGAACTTGAAGCCAAACCTTGACTCTTCGTAGTCGTGCTTATTGGAGTTCTTCCAGCAGAGAAGGTGGCGGCGATAGCAGTAGATGAGGAGTAAAACCAGCGCAATGACAGGAACAATGCCCAGGAAGATAATTTAATGTACATGGCCACCATAAATCTCCGTAAGCCTATGAAAACGAAAAAAATACTGATCAAGTTTCTGAAAAAAAGCCCGCAAGTCAAAACGAACATTAAAATAATATTTACATCAGAATATCTACAAGTAGTTCGTCCCCTTGCTAGGGCTAGGGGTCAAGCCTCTCAAGTAATTGACGGGAAGGAACTCATGGACCTTCGAATTTGCTGACAGATGTATAAGTTTTTTCACGACACCTTCGCAGAACGACATAATAATATTAAATGCCAATCCGTACATACGTTCAAGGTACTATTTAAATGTAACGCTACCCTCTCGCTCGCGCTCCTAAACATCTTAGCTAATACAAATGGACTTGTGGTCGTCATCGGATGATTGATATTTTAGTGTCTGATACGCCTCCATTGGCGTCTGTATGTCCCAGTGTGTACAACTGCCATATGTACAGTCAGCGTCATATAGTTAGTAGCAGCCAAAGTAGCCAAATATTTCGGTACACGTCTTTATTACTGTAAGAATAAGGGTGTGTTACGGAATATTTGGCTACTCTGGCTGCTACTAACTATATGACGCTGACTGTACCTACAACGAAGCAAAACATGGGGAGAAGGCTACGCCACAACCCCGATTAGCATGCATTTTCCCATCTAAGTATTTTTACAGGTTTTCAACCCTTCGTACAACATGTACTCGAAATCTGCAAAAATTCGCTTAAGCATATACGGGTTGGTTTAGAGCTATAAGTATAGTAAGCCAAGAAAATTGTAACTTTAGAACCTTAATAAACAACAGTAAATGTTTGCTAAGCAGAAACGTCTGCTATCGAAATTCCAAATTCCAGCCTGCCTCCATAAGGTGTATATGGAAAAGTCAAGGGATTGAAGATTCGTCACTACGAGCTTACCCACGGTAGCTCAGTTGGTTCAGAGCGATGCACGGCATGCAGAGGTCTTGGGTTCAAATCCCGCTCGTGGCGATTATATAAAATAAAACATGTTGATTTGAGTTTCTTAATATGGGTAAGGCCGTTATTTCTTGTTCCTGATTAAGCAGTTTAAATCGTCTACATTTTAATCAATTCCAGTGTGTTACGAATTTTAGTAATCCATTAATATGGCTAATTGGCGTAACACACTGGAAGTGATTAAAATGTAGACGATTTAAACTGCTTAATCAGGAACAAGAAATAACGGCCTTACCCATATACCTACAGTCGAGTTCTCCATTATCTATACAGACAACCTTTCAAAAATGTGTCTTATGTCAGTAACGATAAAGTCTCTGTATAGATATTTTTGAAAGGTTGTCTGTGTAGATATTGGAGAACTCGATTGTACAAATAATACAGTAGAAAAGTGGTCTACCACTTTGTTGTCTAACTGTACTTAATGTAGAAATAAGAGTTTGCGTACCACTGGTGTCGACGATGGGTCCGGAGTCTTCGGAGCCACCCGCGCCGGGCAGCTCGCAGAGTGGCGGCGCATAGCCCGGCTCACAGTGACAGTTCCCTGCAAACGAATCATTATATTACACGCAGTGCACGGAATTTAATAAGAGCCCTTTAACATGACAGAGGTCGCAGCGTTGCCAACTAAGTACTCGGATTTTAGTTGATGTTGATATCAGCGCTACCCTTTCCTATGCTTTAAACACCGAGACGCCTGTAGATGGTATCTTATCGTTGAAATTTGACATCATTGAAAAGTGGTCCTTCTAACCGGATACAAGTCAAACTGATTAAACGAGGGACCTGGATGTGATCTCAATATCAACGTGACATACCTAGCCGTGGGGAGTTGTTACAAGAGTAGGACTAGCATAAGACTGCGAGCGAGATAGACTATCCGCTTCTTTTCTAATTAGAACACTTAGGACCGATTTTTCAGCCCCCAGATAAAACATCTGTCAGATAAATGTTAGCTGTCCTTTTCTTTTATATGTCTGGGGAAAGGGATAGTGATAATTTTGTCTGACAGATACATTTATCTGGTGATTGAAAAACCGGCCCTTAGAAAAGAAAGGTTTTATTTTTCAAAATTGTATAATGTTATAAAAAAAACTGTGTGAATTTATTATTACGATTTCTACTTTTTCTCACACTCTTGCCGCATTTTTTGTCGAATGCCCTCCATTAGCCGTGCGACAGCGTCATTAGCAACTTTCTTGCAAGCTGAGCTATAACCACGAACTTCAAAAGAACTTCGAAAGTCGAAGTTCGGGTATTTCCATCTCTATCGCACTCACATTACTCGAGTGACAGGGATGCATGTAAGTATACGAACTTCGAGTTTCGATCTTCGTGGGAGCGCCGCTGGGCTGTTATTCGCTACACGCTCACCCCGCCGGTTACCCGTCACGAAATTAGACCTCTACCTACGCTTAGTTACTACGCATCGCGGTATCAAGATGTATTTGTGGGTGAGCGTTGAGGTGTGATTAAAACAAGTTACAGAAGAGGGCGGCTGAGTTCCACTTTCTCAGGAAGTCTTTCTAGTTCGCTGGCAATCTTACGCAATCTTCCTTTGACCAGAGCCCCATATCTTCCGATAGGGCGGCACTGTGGAATATTCGGCGGACTCAGTGCTTTAAGCATTTTGTTTGAGGAAGTAAAGGGTATCCCTCGCATAGTGGGCTGTAGCCAGATCTAGCCAAAATAAGGCCTAACATCAGTGGGACACAATATAGGCTAATAAACAAAGATAACATCTATTATTGTACCATTGGAGTTGCACACGCCGTGTCCGGAGCAGTTAGACGGGCAAACGGCACCGGGTGGTCTCACCATCTCTCTCACTCGTTCCACTGACAGACATTTTTGCCGTATGCACATCTGGCAACATTTTATTTCAATTAATGTAAAACTGCGTAGGATGATTGCATTTATGTCGGACATAGCATTCAACTATTGTATTAAATCTATGAACAAAAGTACAATTGCAAGTTAGATAGATAAATGGGTGTGTAATGATGGGTATAAAAATAAATGATATAATTTCATTCAATATACTAACATTTGATATAATTTCAAAGTATATAATCACTCATTGTGTATAATAAACGTTTGGTATAATTTCAAAATATATATGTTTATTTATTTTGTATAATGCAAAAGCTTGACGAGACAAATTTCCCTAGAGAGCTAACACGCATATTTAGATACTGGTACGCCAGCCAGAGAAAAAGTGTCAGATGGGGAAACGTTTTGTCAGATGAATATGGATTAGATTGTGGCGTTAGGCATGGCGGACTAAGCTCGCCAGCACGCATGTCGGATGCAACCGTGAACAGGTCAGCATTCAACAACATAAGTTATGCAGATGATATTGTGATGTTGAGCCCTTTTTAACAAGCGTGAGTCATATGCTTTAAAACATAATTTAAAATATAATTTGTCGAAAAGCGAATGGTCTTCAAGGCGGAAACCAAGTGCCCATCTCATGTCCCACCCATTCGCTTGAATGGCGAGCAGCTTAAGAGGGTTTACTCGTTTAAATACCTTGGGCACTTGGTAACCGACGACTTGCGCGACGATGCGGATATCGAGAGGGAGCGAGGGGCTCTGGCGATGAGCCAACATGATAGCTCGCAGGTTCAGTCGGTGTACAGCGCAAGTTAAAATTACGCTATTCCGATTAAAAAAAAAAAATCACTAACCTATGTTCACCATAGGCTATATTTTATCACGTGGCACCGCCTGCATTTTACGAATGGAATTCTTGAAACGAAAATACCTTATCGGGCCCACATTTCGCTCCATCCGGAACCATCCCAGGGTCCTCGTCGCTGACACCCATGTCGATGGACACCCCGTAGCACGGAACAATCTTCTTATCTTAAAACAAATAGAAATAACAATTTCTCTAAGTAAGTGTTTCATTTGTAAACATAGGTTACAGAGTAGTGGTGTAGGTACTCGTAAAAGATATAGTGTGGCACTATGTTTGGCCGGTAGGCATACAAATTTAAATTATAATATAACATTAGAATTCACAATGCTTAAATGAAGTAGAATAAGCTTGGATCACAATAACAACATGTCCCGGATAGACCGTAAAATTCGTAATTAATATTAAAAAATAAATAAAAATATCAAATTATGTACGGAATATTTACCGTTAGCTTTCCGGTGAAGGAAAACATCGTGAGGAAACTGGTCTAATCCCAATAAGGTCTAGTTTTCCCTCTGGGTTGGAAGGTCAGATGGCAGTCGCTTTCGTAAAACTAGTGCCTATGCCAAATCTTGGGATTAGGTGTCAAAGCGGACCCCGGGCTCCTTCAGGGGAATTACCGGGAATAACGCTAGGAGGATGATCAACCATGGCGCAGCAAACGCGGCTTAAAGTACCTTCATACTTGTACATTTTCCATTTTGTCCATTTTCTACAATAGCTATAATTGACGGTGGTAGCTATTCCGTAGGTCCTTATCATAGGTGTTATTTGTATTCTATTTGGCATCGTCGTGGAATGCTCTCCCATGATCCTGCCGTTTAGGGAAACGGCAGTGACGGCTGACGGCGGGAGGGTCTAGTCGGTAATCCGGATTATCCGCTTCCTTCCGGAAGAGTGAGTCCCGTATGCTCCCCACCAGGTTACCTATCGCAATCATTAAATTTAATTTCCCAACTGTATCGCTTGCGCAACGTTTCGGCAAAAAGCCTTTTTTCTCAGAAACCATGAAATTTTCAGGTTAAGTGCTCCCTGTGGGCGGGGATGCGTCAGTACATTCCCTCTGCGTGAAAAAACTGCTTCCTGATCTGTGATATTGTGTGTAATGGTGGTGTGATGTTTTAACTCACGGTTTACATACGGATAGTTTCTGGTAAAACTAACGTTCCAGTTATAGTCCACCTCCAAATGTTTTCTTAAATGGCTGCACGACAGTTTACCACAAAGAACGTCTTCCTTCGCGCAAGGCATCAGGTAGCCGGCCACACGGCCGCAGTTACCATTCCTGTGGGACAGTAAAAACTTTAAGATTATAGAAATTGTGTACTTACACAGCTTCAGTGAATGCTTAATTAATGCTGAGGGTGTATAGCTATATTTTGTGTCCTGAGGTGTATATCTGTGGTAAGTATGTATACCTACGGGCATTGGAGACTACCATCCCCCTTCGTCATTAACAGGATAATAGTGAAAAGTTGTCTCGGAAGAGTCGGAAGGCCCCCAGCACGGCTATGACGAGACGGCGCGCGAGCTATCTCGATTTTTCTCGCACTATCCGTCTCTCTCTTATTAGAAAACTGAGAAAGAGAGGTATAGTGCTGGTTGAAGTTCCTTTTAGTTTCCGAAGTTTCGTGGCATTTGCATGGTGGCCCTTTTATTTTTGAAGTCATAGGATAATCGGATGGAACAGCCATGTTGCCTTCCTAATAAGCGCATAAAACTCATTCGCCATTAATAAATGAATCAGTGCCAATTCGCAGTCCACTGTCGCCAACCCCATCTATGAGCCGTGCAGTCAACCACAGTGAGACATCGCTTGATGATAATAATATCGTAAATTTTGCCATTACACCTGCTACATTAAACCTTTACCACGAATTGTTGGCAAAAGAAGCACGTTGAAAAGAAAAACCACCCATACGATTTAATTTTATTAGCTTACATAACTAAAAACTTAACATGAGTAAGATGTATAACTATTCTGAAGAAATTCACTGTTGTGTATTTTAGTTTTTTATAACCTTTTTCTTCATATAAATATTTGTTTACTCGAAATGGGGGTAAGATGATCGTAGGGACCATCTTACCCATAGGGGTGTACAAGACGATTACTTAGTAAGGTTAAAAAAAAAAGAAGTATTTTAATGAAACCTCAATTAATTTCTGGTTTTGAGTAAGTATGAGGAAAGTGAATTAGATAAATATACTAGTAGTAATCGCCTTCATATTTGGTTTACCTCTAAAAATATGAATTTTACAGCGATTCCCTGTTAAGGGGATCATCTCGTAATGCCTTCCCCTAAGTGCCTTAATACCACATAACTATTAAAAAATGTAACTCACTATTCTTATGGTACTCTGTTGGTGTCCGGGCATTTCTATCTACCGTTGTACCCTCCACTTTTTTGGATGTCCCCTTGTTTTTTTTTGCGATTTACTCATAAGATGTTGATTTATCCAGTTAAATGTTGCGTTTCCGTAAACTATATTAAGTAGTCGCATCGTTTATTAAGTTAAATTCAGAATAAAACTCTTGTTTCCTGCCTAAAATCTAGTCTTTAAATATGGTAAAATCGTGGCGCCATACTGTCCCCTTCACAAAGTTCCATTTTAGAAGGGCATTTTACGCATATTTTTCTAAAGCGGTAACACCAAGTAAAACATTTCTGGTAAAGTTTATGCTTTAGGCAATGCGATTTTGATGAATAATAGCTTTTATAACATCAGTATTAGGGTTGAATTTAGATTAAAACGTTGTCCCCACGAAATCGCGATTTGGACGTAGTCCAGGTTGGTTACGCAATTTTCGCAGTCTTAGCGAAATATTTTTACCAACGAATTAGGTGATTTTTGATCCTGGCAACGCTGTGACCATATACAGAGCTTGTAACGTCAAATTTGATTTTAAACAGTCAAATCGCGACTGTCGTGGCGTGCTAGAGTGTGTCACTAGTAATTTTATCATTTTTTTTGTCCGGTTGGTTTCGCTGTTTATGCGGTTTAAACGTTAAGTAACTAAAATTATATTTATATAGAATAAAACCGTGTTTCAAGCAGTTATTTGTTAATTACATAGGTTGAAAATTGCGGTTAGTTTTGTATTATTTTGAATAGATTTAATTCAGCTTCACGGAAGTCGTTACGACCGTTTGGTAACGATTTGTCGCGTAACCTATAACCGGACTTGCAAACGTAACCAACGGACACGGTAAAGTCGCATGCACATTGAGTATAGATAGTTTTTCCTGTGACTTTGTCTGTACTATTTATTTCGTAAGTTTTTAAGGCGCTTTAAACTGTAGACTTGTCAAAACTTATATTCAGTTCAGACAAACCGGTTTAAAAAAAAATACAAATTATTTCCTTTTAAATGTTAATTTTCATTGGATCACATTCGTCAAAATTGCAGTAAGGTTTTTAAACCTAAACCTTCGTTTTGAGTAACATGACCACCACCATTTCACCTGTCTTTTTTTAATAAACAATAAGCCTTAAAGATTATATAATATCTTGAAGCCTTATTATTGAGCGATTGGATAGAATTGAGTGGGGCATTTTGAACATATTTGAGTTTACTATCAATCTAATCATATATCTTAATGTGCATGTAAAGTACATACATTTTCGTTTCTTTATGTTTTATAATTTATAAATGTGGCATTCCAAAATACGTATCTGTATTGGTAACAAAATACCTTGGTAGTCATACTATGTTTTTAAAATATGTTAAATATGCTATGTTGTGATGTTACTCTAGAATGTCAGTAGGTAAGTACTTTAATTTTTGATTAATCAAAGCACCTTGTTATTTAATGAGTATTTTGTGCAAGTTGATGACTATTGTGATCTCGTCTTTACTTTGTCCATTGAGTTACATAGGTGTTCATTTGGAGAATGTCCCCTTGATTTTAGAACAGATTTTCGCGATTTTACAGAGATTGGAAGCTTAATTATTTATTCTTTTGGATAATAACTAAATGTTATTTTTAGGTCTACCTTTTGTTTTTTATCACTTAACAATAATGCCAATGATTATTCAAATAACTCAAACATTAAGTACGGTTTGGACCTAAACCGTAACCAAACTGCCTGAGATTCCATTTTATGTGAAAAGCTTGCTCTAAATTGTGTTTTTTTATTGTTTTTAGTTTATTTGATTATAACTATATTCAATAAAGGGTAAAACATTTAGTTTAGGTACGTCTCTTGTTAACTACATGCAAAATAAATTGTAACCAAACGGACCATCAAAAACCTCCCTCGTCCTATTAAATAATTATTTTAACGTGTTTATCCTATAAATATAGCGAATCTCTTTAGTTTTTAGTAAACTAGAATATATTTACTCTTAGAATTAGTTATAAGAATAGCAAAAACCTAAAATTATATTTGGCACTCTTCAATTCAACTGGGGTACAACGGTAGATAGAAATGCCCGTCCCGTATAAAATAAATAAATTAAATATAAACGAAGTTTGACTCTTACTCGTCGCCGTTAACATTGAAGTCGTAGCAATAGTCCTCGGAACGGTTGCCCGTGACTCCCCACAGCAGCCGGCACTGGTCCGTGTGCGAGCGACACGAACCCCTCACGCAGTACGCCTGATGATATTTAGAAAATTAAATAAGTTTCTGTAAATAATATAATAATTTATTGATAATGTCACATTGCCTTTACCTGATTGTTAATGTGAAATTTTTTTCGAAAAGATCTTCAACCACCCCTTCTTGGTAGGTACGATAATATTGTACCTACTTATTGATAACTGTTAATGAAATTAATGAATTTTATTCTGCAAGTAGGCCGCAATGGCACTTTTACAAGTAATATTCTACCAGCGTTTCCTAAAAAGAAGACCACTGAAGTGAAATGTAGGAACCTACCTATTTATCAAGTTGGCTTGTAAGATTTGACATAAAAGCTTGCAATAAGCAACGCTGCCTCGACAGACCATGGATGTTTCATGTTGACGCAGTTTTTGGCAACAACACAGCGGGTTTTCGAAAGAATTTAGCACAATAAAAATTTCGTGTATAGGCATCTAATTAAATTGATAAAGAATCTAAAACCGAAAAATAAAATTTATAAATAATATACTTATGCTGGGAAAAAAATCTTGTTCCTTAATAAAATTAATACTTTAAAAACAAAGGTTTAACCGACTTTAATTCAGTACTTCGCCAAGCCATACGCATTTCCTTTCCAGTTTACAGATTATTACAGAATAAACCCAAATCGCCCAAATATATGTGGGCCGATAATATGAGCAGTCCCGTCGATTTCTCAAGGAACTCAGAATCACCTTTGGCACTTCGTTAGTTGCAACTTCAACGGAATCATATCAATATAATTATGTGACTTAGGTACTGTACATCATTGAAGAGTTCCATTCGTCATCATCAGTTCCACTTCAACAAATTTGTAATTTCCGGGGGTAAGTAAATTAATAAACGAGTTATAAGTAATAGAAAATACCCAAATCACCACACGCGTGCCTAATATAATTGAGGAGTTCCCTCAATTCCTCATGGAGCATATACAACCGAAGTTAGAACCTCCTCCTTTTTTTTGAAGTTGGTTAAAAAAGTTCGATACTTATCCTTCAATCCATTGTATACCCACCTTTTCGTTCCCACACGGCGTGGCGTCCATCTTGAGCACGTCTTGCGGACAAAATGGCGACGCCCCGTCGCAGAACTCTGGCAGGTCACATTCACGGTCAGCAGCGCGGCATTCCGTGCCTATCGCCTTGGGGCGACACGTCTGTTAAACAAAAACGTTGCCAACAAAAAAATCAAGACAAACAGATAACGCTAAACACGGTATACCTAATCGCTAGTCGAATGTCAAGAATACACACACAGCTTCGTATTTCCCTTTTTTTAGTCAATAAAAGCTGCAAGACCGGGACAAAAAAGTATATGAATATTGAAGTTAATGTTAAGAAAAAAGACAGGCCAAGGAAACGGTGAATGGGCTTCGCTGTGAAAGAAAGTACCTACGCTATGTGCCGCACGGAAGATATTTATATGCTGCGCCGACCCCAAACAAGGGCTGCAAGTAGGCTGAATTCCGTGACTGATTGATTCCGACAGGTCTTTGGCTTTACCACATACAGGGCGATAAATTCCGCCGCGCAATTCGTCCAACTGTCTGTGGTTGGGTCATAGACTTTTTATGGAGCAGCTACGGTCAGAATCAGCCCAGCGGAATTCAGCCTGTAGGTATATAGTGCATGTGAAGAAGATAAATGGGATAAAGGCTACGGTACGATGGGGTAAAGCTGTATAATCACCGCAAGGTCGCAGCACTGCCCGTGGCCGCAGGTCGCGTTAGCGCGTAGAGTACAGTCGGCATTGCAGCACGTGTGGCAATCGGTGGTCGTATCCCCGGGGGAGACCTCACCGGGCGCGGTGCCGCAGTCACACTGCTCGCCGTCCTCAAGGAACCCATTGCCGCACGTTGGCGACGAAAACAGTCTCTTGGGTTCGTTACTGTAGATAAAACAATTTATCTCAATCAGAGTTTAAACCACTAGGGGCAGCTAAGGGAAGCTAGCAAGACTGCTGTCTTGTCCGTGTAGTGACAGGGGGGGCTATATGATGCCCCATAGAGCCCGCAACAATGGCAACTGTTTTTTTGTCATCTCCATTATTGAAAGATCAGCGCAACCATCCGCAACTTACGGGTAAATAAACTTTAAGTAGAAAGAACAACGGCTAATATAACTCACCGTAGACAATGGTCCATGCTTTTCTCAAAAGACAAACTAAGTGACTGCAGACTACAGGATGACCAGCGTTTTGGAATCACCGAATTGCTCGTATCGCTCATGATGCATTTCTCACCAGGACACTTGCAGTGGCCCTAGAATTCAATGGCAATATTGTAAAATCTTAATGAATGTATGTATGTATGTGAATGAGGAGCTAGGTAGCTGCGGCAGCCCAGTGGTTCAGGCATGCGGCTATCTTACGGCGGTCGTGGGTTCGAATCACGGCTCGTCGTATACCTATAAGTTTTTCGGAACTTATGTGCGGACTATCATTTGATATTTACCGTTAGCTTTTCGGTGCAGGAAAAACATCGTGAGGAAACCTGCATGCATCTGGGAAGAAATTCAAAAGGTGTATGTGAAGTCCCCAACCCGCACTGGGCCAGCGTGGGGACTAGGAGGAGGAGGACGTAGGAGGCCTGTGCCCAGCAAGTGGGACGTATATAGGCTGATTTATTATATATGTGTATGAGATTGCACGACTGGCCTGTGAGCTGTGGCCCCTTTTGACGAAACTACAAGTTACAATTTTACAAGTCTAACACGTTGTCTACATTTGTAACTTCGCGAAACGGGCCACGTACGGGCTGTATGCCGCCATTTGGAGGACAGCAGTAATGAATCGGCGGGGTGCTGTCTGGATGACTAGTGTTAAATACCAAATTAAGAAGAATTGTCTTCTTAGACACCGTTCCTCAGGGTCGGACTTTTCCTGGGTCTCTGACTGGAGTAGTGGCTAATCGCGATCCTCGCGGGAATTGGTCCATAAGTCTGAGTTGAGTACGGAAAATATAACTCGTCGTGGTTCAGTAGTGAGGGGTCGCGAACCCCCAAGGCGGGCCAACCCGTGAGTCGTTAATTTAAGGGGCTCCTAGCTCCCAATGACCTTCGATCTGTAACTGTCGGTTTTTTCGTGTTTTTTATAGCGTATCGTATTAAGAACAACGTGGTTTACCAAACTAGTATCCTATATTTACATCAAAACTCACAGTTTTCGGGATATATGGCACCAAACTTTGGCAATTTCTGGCCAAAAAACCCTTTTTTGGACGTAACTTTTGTAAAAATGAGTTAAAAATAAATATCTCTCTTAGGTTTTTAAAGAAGTCAATAAGGAACAGTTATATGTAGATTTCATATATAAAAGTGCATAAATAACATACTAATATCGAAAAGAGAGCTTTTTTGGACCATGTTTGAATAAATCATAAAAAAATAACTATTCATTATTTTCAAGAAAACTCTCGTGCAAATGTAGATAAAGAATTGAAGAACCGATAACTGTTTTTACCATATATATATCTATAGTTTTGACGGAGGAATATCCACTCAAACCTCGTCAAAACTAGCCAAAAAGCGCGTGGAGCCCCTTAAATATACCTGGTTATTTAGTTCTTGTCCTCGGCATACTGTCGTACTAATATTATAAATGAGAAAGATTGGATGTTTAGATGTTTTGATGTTTGTTAAATGCCTGCGATTTTCCCATACAAACGCTCTCGACTGTGCGTGGGATTTTTAGTCAAAGCTGCAGTTGTCCTTATCGCACGAATTGGAGGCGGAGTCAGTAGCAGCGCGACAGAAACATTGCGTCAAAAATTCGAGATTTGAAAAGTTGCTCAGCTCGGTTGAGCCGTGTAAGAGCAATGAAACTTAAACGGCTCAACCGATTTGGATGAAATTTTGAACGAAGATAGTTTATAACCTGGATTAAAATATAGGACAGTTTTATCCCGGGTCCACGCAGACGAAGTCGCGGGCGGAAGCTATAGTCATCAATATTTTAAGCCCCTAATCCCCCACTGCTGAGCATAGGCAGTACGCCACCCGTCCTGATCCTGAGCTGGTCTTAGTAATTTTGGTTACGGAAAATATACTTACCACGTCGTGGTGCATCCCGAAGTTGTGCCCCATTTCGTGCGCAATGGTCATGGCCACGATCCCGATCTGGCGCGAGTGGTTGCTGGCCACGCCCACCGACATCGTGTTGGAGCACATCGAGCCAACGTACGCCCTGCCCACGATTCCGTCGGTGAAGCTCTGCCGACTGATTGAGGAAAAGAGAAAAAAATAGAACTCGCTCTTATCTTTAAAAGGTAAATAAAAGGGTGAATATCAGATTTGGGTTGAGATTTTCTAATTTGTATGGATGACATACCTTGTTAAGGACTTTAATATATTAGTCCTGTAACCTTGTCGCCTGAAATTACGGGATTGCGGTTGCGTGAAATCCGGTAGTTCTGATTTTTTGCAGACTTGTTAATGATTTTGGCCCAATGAATAATCCAAGTTTGTGACCCCAAACGCCGAACGCGACATTGAAGTATGGTCTTTAGCCACATTTAGTGTTTAGCAGTAACACAATAGTTTACTGCTACATAAACGCATATTGCAACATTGTCAAAAATCGAAAATACCGCGAATGTGTTTATTACAACCCTAACCCATTTTTCGAACTTCGCAACACTAGCACACTCCGTCGAGGGCACATACGTTGAACAAGTTAAAAAAATGTGGCTCATTTTTAGGGTTCCGTATCCAAAGGGTAAAACAGGACCCTATTACTAAGACTACGCTGTCTGTCTGTCTGTCCGTCTGTCACCAGGCTGTATCTCATGAACCGTGATAGTTAAGTAGTTGAAATTTTCACAGATGATGTATTTCTGTTGCCGCTATAACATCAAATAGAAAAAAACAGAATAAAACAAATATTTAAGGGGGCTCCCATACAACAAACGTGGTTTTTTTCTTCAGTTTCTATAGATAATGGCACGGAAAACCCTTCGTGCGCGAGTCCGACTCGCACTTGGACGGTTTTTTTTACATTTATACGGTGACCGAAGTAAGTAATTACCTATTTTAAAAATCCACAAACAGCGATATAAATCCTTACACAGATTTAGTTCTTGGGTGGAATATGGTAACTAAAGGGTAGGGACACTAGGTAGGGTTCAAATAGTAAGATAGCGTTATGGCAGGCTGATCAAATTGGCCAAAGAAATTAGGAGTTATTTGGGTGAAAATTCATTGTATGATAGAAACATAATTATGTTTGTATGATTAAACGATTAAAAGAAAACGGATTAATCCAGCGCAAAATTCAACATTTATAAAAACGGGAAAAACTATTTGAAACAGTTAAAAACTGCCATTCTTATTGATGGAAATGTAGTTTCTCAGAATGATCTCCCAAAAAAAAAACTTGACCCTCACCTCATAGATAGTTAAATATCATCGATGTTAACATGGGTGGACAAGTGCAAAACTCGAAATATGATATTCAACGAAAAGTTAACGTTACGTTGAAACTGATAAAAACCAGCCATTCCCGGCAACACTGCCAACATTACGAGGAACTTCAGGTACTTCTGCTGCTGAAAATGACTCCTTTCAGACAGTCGTGACATTACAGTTCACACTCGTTGGTTGTAAAATTATTGTATGGGCAACGGCACCCATCAATAATCATTATACCTATCAATCACTAGACCTTAGTGAAGAGGACTAAGGAGCTCTTGGCTCTGTGACATACGTGAGCAGATGAGCGTTGTCGTGGGGTATCCTCTTGACTAGCTCTGTGCTTCGATAGCGTGAGAAATTTTCAAGCGTCTCGTCTGCTTTTTCCTGTATTGTGATTTTGTCGTAATCCCTCCACACCTCCACGCCTACCAGAGCTATGAAGATATTCAAAGGAGCGTACACCTGTAAATAAAACCAGTGAATAAGTAAATTAACTCGGCTGTTTCTAATTTCTATAGTCGGTCCTACCTTCTGTATTGCGGGAGCGTAGGTTAGAGAATAAAACTGCTTCCTTCTAATGTTAGGACTGCTACCAAAAACAACGCCTACCAGAGCTATGAAGATATTCAAAGCGTACACCTGTAAATAAAACCAGTGAATAAGTAATATTAACTCGGCTGTTTCTATAGTATATACAGAAGGTAGATATTGCGGGAGGGTATGTAGGTTAGAGAATAAAACTGCTACCAAAAAGAAAGGGATGAATATTGTGTCACCAATTATGAGTCTTTATTCAAACTCTTCTTTCTCTTTGATGTCCCAGGATAGGTTCAAATGCCTTTATTGACTTAAATACTTCTTTCTTTCCTTTACTTTTGCGGCTACCTACGTCAATCGTAATTTGACATTACCGAAAGGTCACAAATTACAGGGTATACAGGAACCTATATGTACATCCGGTGGCCGCACACTGGCTAGGAAATGAGTAACTCGTAAATGGTGGTGTGAGAAACTGGCTTAGTTCTCACGACCACCAAGTCCCCTTGTCCCGTAGAGGAATCTGTACTTGATTACATGTTGATGTGAGATTGTCTTACGGAGTTGATGATGTTGGCGAGGTCCTTCGTCTGGTGGTGCACAGCAGCTAAGTCACCGCTGTTGGCCAGGAACTCGCGGTGGTCTACCACTAGTACGAGTTCCACGTAGCGTGAGCGCTTGTTGGCGCTGGACGGTATTCGGACTTCAGGAATTTCCGCAGTGCGTTTATACTGAAATTGGAAATACTTAACTTTAAATTGTTTGTTGAAGAGAAGCGTACCTGTCGTATATATTCATTTAGACCAGGGTTTCTTAAAGTGTGGTCCATAGACCCCTTAGGGGTCCATGACATGATTGCTAGGGGTCCATGGCTATACTTCGTTCTCTCTTAACGTAGGTACGTAGGTATAAAAATATATGAAACGAGATTTTATTTCAAATCTTTTTTATTTTTGAAATTCTGAAAGTGGTCCATGCCTAACAAAAGTGTGAGAACCCGTGAGTTAGACCTAAGTTAATTTGGAGGCTACGGAAAAGCATTGCTGTAACAAGATGCTACAAGAGTTGCAGTGCCTCACCCGATTGACTGTGGACTGTTTCCGCGCTACCTCCTCGTCTGGTTGCTGATGGTAGCTGGAGTTGTGTGTCGGGCCAGCCGGATTCCCGCAGCGGTACTCTGTCGTCAGGTCCTCGTGTGAATACAGGAAGTGCTCCCCGTTTACCTCCTTGCCTGGAATAGAAAATGACACTGCGATGGATTGGCCATTTAACGATGATGTGAGACAAAATTCCCGCTGTTAAAAGATCGTAACAAATGATAGTTTGTATTGTTGCTCGAGTTATGTTATCAATACCATTTACTACTACTTTACGTTTACTTACTATAATTGACATACCGCGGCGACTAAGTCGATTCTATCCGGTCTACATAGTTATGATGTTTTTAAATCCAGTGAAAATATATCTAAAGTTGTAATACCGACCATTACACACGCGTTTGCATGCTGTTCCAATAAGTCACTAACAAGTAGACTGAAACAAACCGTTCACGGGCTCGATGTGCAGCAGCCGCTGCCCGTCGTACACGACGCCGCGCAGCCCTCGACATGTGGACAGCGCCGCCCACGAGCCCGGCTTGCCGCGCATGCGCCCCGAGTACTGGCATATGTCTAGCTCCTGCAATCATAACCGTTCTACTATTAGGTCATCATCGTTCGTTCCTTCAATATTGAGGATTATAATACCATGTCATATTTCTGGAGGGACTTCTCCATATAATATTATCTTTCGTCATGTGTAATTGAGCATAGCCTGGTGCAGATAAAGCCTGCCTGAGGTTCTATTGTGTGAGGTATATAGATAAAGTACCGGCAGGCCTGCTGGAGGCTGAGCGAGTGTCCGCTCGGCACCAGCGACCCATCCAGCCACGCAGCACAGTTGACTGCTGGCATAGGCCAGATAGCTGCACAAGTGCTGCTGTAACCTCCTTTCCCGGCGCGTGCTGCACTTTGGCCTGAATAACCTGCTGGTAGCTCAGCGAGTTCCCGCTCGGCACCAGCGCCTCGTCCAGCCACGGGGCACAGTTGACTGCTGGCCATCTGCACAAGTGCTGCTGTTACCTCCTTTCCCGGCGTGTGCACAATGGTCTGACCAGCCTGCTGGTAGCTCAGCGAGTGCCCACTCGGCACCAGCGCCTCGTTTAGCCGCAGCTCCAACTCGTGCTCTTCGCCGTCCATGCTCATTGTTAACATCACCTCGGGGTGGTGTGTGCCTGCCTGTAATACGAACACACACGTTAAGATATATCGTTTATAGTTTTGTCTGCACTGAAACAATAATTGACATAATTACTTATTGGTGACCTAATTGATTGAGTTAGAACTTCTTGTAGTCCGATTCACAAAGCTGCACGTTACAATAAATATGCCTAGGCACTAGCGGGAGTACTCTTTATTATACTGTGGCACTAGTGACGAAAATCCCATTCAGATATCTTAAAGAATTACGAAGCTACAACCGTTTTAACAAAATTAGTTTGTTATGGTTTATTTACCACTTGTTACTGTTGGAAGAGCGGTGTCTCCTGACACAAGCAAAATTACTTGCTTAATAGGAGGCTCCAACCTTGGCTATTGTTAAGATGTATAATAATAACCTAAATAAACTTTTTTCATTTTCATTTTTTCATTTTCAATATTGCTTGTTACAGACAGAACACGCTCGCAGATCGTGACGTCACGATCTGCGAGCGTCATAGCAACAATCGTTTCATATGAAAGTGCGTTTTGCGGGAAAGGGAATATACCCCCTCTTAAAACTTGTGCTTTACCTACTTTTAACAATATTTTTAATCCTTTTTCGGGAAAATTCTGCATTATTAGTTATTTTATTTGGTGTCTACTATTTTACGAGTCTAAATTGGGTAGCACTGAGGCGCATGACCAAGTCTTGCCTGTTTAGACATAACATATTCTAACTTGTACCTTCGCTAAACGGACCATTGCTACAGCAGCGATGTTATGCGACGGCAATCCATACTAATATTATAAATGCGAAAGTGTATGTGTGTTTGTTTGTTTGTTTGTCCGTCTTTCACGGCAAAACGGAGCGACGAATTGTAATATTATAAATGCGAAAGTGTATGTGTGTGTTTGTTTGTCCGTCTTTCACGGCAAAACGGAGCGACGAATTGACGTGATTTTTTAAGTGGAGATAGTTGAAGGGATGAAGAGTAACATAGGATCCAAATCAATCATCATCATCATCCCCTAAGGGAGTGAAATGGGGGGGTAAAAGTTTATATGGAGCTGCGATATAAACGAGTTCCACGCGGACGGAGTCGCGGGCAGAAGTTAGTCGGGATATAAAGGTTAATTTACTGCTACTAACCGAATCTTTCGTAGAGGCGATCTCCCTCTTCGTTCTACCATGTTGTAATTTGGGCTTAACTATGCTATGTTTACTAAATTCTGATGAAGGAGCTGAAACAATACAAAACATTATTGAAAGACACTCAAGGCACGTATCGATGAAGTGGGAAATGTTTTCCCTGGCAATTATAACAATGACGTAAGATTTATTTTTGACTGCCCTGTGGTTTTTCCCACGGGTTTTTTTCAGTTACGGGCGAATCATTTATCATCATCATATCAGCCGAAAGCCGTCCACTGCTGGCCATAGGCGTCCCCCAAACAGTGCCACAGTGACCGGTCCTGCGCCACCCGCATCAGCGGACTCCCGACATAAAAGCGATCATGCTGGGGCGTTATTAGGAGGTAATTACAATTACTGTATATACCTCTCGTCTCTCTTCTTCTTTTTACTTCAAGAGAAATCGCCATAGATTAAATGGAGAGAGAGGAGAATAACTGCCAGGATTGCGACGACATGACGACCACGACCGCGCTGTCAAGATCTGTAACGATTGAGAAGAAGAGATACCACCTAGCGTTTTCCTTGTGGGAACTACCAAACGAGCCCAAGGTCCGCTTTGGTACCTAATCCCAAAATTTGACGTAGACACTAGTCTAACGAAAGCGACTGCCCCCTGACCTGACCATTCAACCCATAAGGAACACTAGATCATATTGGGATTAGAGCAGTTTCCTCCAAATGTTTTCCTTCACCGAAAAACCAAAGTTCGACATAAAATATTGACGGGGTGTGGGTCGTAAAACATGACCATAAACGCTACCACTGAGCTACCTATCAGTCATCACCAGGCATAGGACTTTTCGTAGCATACCGTGGTTCTAAAATCTTTGGAGTCGCCATGTGTAAAAATTTCGAAGTCAAAGTCAAAGTCAAAAAGTATGATGTCTTATTAACTATAAAGATTTATACATACTGTCACATCGTTACTGAGTGCATTTTAATCGAACGTAATTATTAATGTTATCATTATCACAAACCTATGTAATAATACTAATTACTGATCACATGTGATACTACAATATTATTTATCTAGTTATACATCCTCTTTAATGCCCGTGTTTAGTGAGTAGTGCAAATTAAAACGGAATTTAAAATTAAAAAATATTCACATAATCAGTTGACACTTTTGATACGAGACCGTCAAATTGTTTTTTTTTTTTTACCGTTATAAAATGCATTGTTAATTAATATATTACATTATACTATTTTTATTAAATGTCCTTTTTTGTTTATTATATATTATTTTACACCTAAAAATTCCTTAGAATATAGAAGCATGATATGTTTAAAAAAGTCCTAAGCCTTTAATATAACTTCATACTTTGAAGTTCACTTCGAAAATTTCACATTCGGCGACTCCATGGATTTTAGAACCACGGTATGCTACCAAATGTCCTAAGCCTAGTCATCACGCTAACTGGTCTGATGAGTTGTTTACATTTACCATTTCTCCATTTTTTTTCGTTTTTTTTTTGTACTTGTTGACTGACTGCCCTTTGAATATTGAATAATGTTTTATTTGTAGATACATATTTATTAAATCACATTCTTTTTCATGGTACAATAAATTCCCAGTAGTTGGAACCGCCCGAACGTGACCTTGTGACCCGTGACATTTTCGGTTGTCAAACACATCAGAAAAAAAATGAACACCTTCACAAGACGCCTGTCGGGTGCCTACGCCGTAGGCGCTTTCCGCTACATAAGGGGAAAACCACGGGATCGGCTATGAACGTAGCGCATAGTGATTCTTGGCAGTGAATGTGTTAAATACTCTTATATTCTTGTAAACTCAATTAGCTAATAGATATGATTACTTATTTTATGTCTTGCTATTATTATTTGTATTACGGAAAAGGCATATGTTTATATATATACATTTGACTGTCAAAATACTATAAAAACTCAGTTCAGACAATATAATAAACAATTTGAATAGACTTTATTTTCATTACTTTAAAGTATAAAATGCAATAAAAAATAAAACTATTTATCATTAACCTTCTGACTGAAACATTTTAGATATAAGTACTTATTGTATTAATTTTGCGCGTTTTCCTTATGTTAACAAGTGTAGGTAATTAATTACATTACAGATTTCAATGAATGAAACTCATAAATAGGGTCATTTTCATTAAAATACTTATGTGATAACGATAACTTTAACCGATTGGATTGAATTTAGATTTCCGAAGGCCAGCGATGTTTAGTTTAGATAGCGAGCCCTATTTCTCGACGCACTCGTTTGATTTCGAATCACAAACCGTTCACACTTTCACATTAAGCCTACAACACACTGGCGCGGCCTGCTGCGGTGGCGGTCAATAGTAAATTTGACAGCTAATGACAAATTTACTATTGACCGCCGCGGCCAGAACGCACCAGTCTGTGAGAGGTCAGTCTATCAACAGATTTCAATCGTATCTCACAGACTTGCGGTGGCGGTCAGTAGTAAAAATGACAATGTCAAGTTTACTATTGACCGACACCGCAGATCGCGCCAGCGTGATTCAGGCCAGCTCGCGACTGATGAGACATTGTGTCAATAACGTACTAAAAAATCATTGAGATTGGAATATTATTGAACGTGGAAAAACATTTTCTCTTTTTAACCGACTTCAAAACAAAGGAGAAGGTTCTCAATTCGGTTGTATTTTTTTTTTTTTTTTTTATGTTTGTTATCTCAGAACTCCTTCATTGATGAGCCGATTCAAAAATATTTTTTTTGTTTGTAAGTATATGCATCCAAGTGGGTCCCATTTTTTTAAAAATTCAGTTGGATTATGGGATCCATGAGGAATTGAGAGAACTCCTCAATTATATTAGGCACGCGTGTAGTGATTTTGGTATTTTCTATTATATCTCGTGTATTTATATCCGGAAATCATAAATTTGGTGGAGTGGAACTGATGATGAAGACCACAGATGACGTATGGAAGTCGCCAACTCGCCACTTGAGAACCTTTCCGCCCCCAACGGCCATCGGTTCTAGGTGCGATGTGCCCCGCCCACTGCCACTAAGTTAAGCGATTCGGATGGTTATATATCGGTTACCTTGGTTCTGCTGCGGATTAGCCTAATTTCAGATGCGATCACGCATGGAAACTCCCAGCATAGCCCTGCTGCGGATTAGCTGGGAGTTTCCCTGCGTGATCGCCTCTGAAACTCCCAGCATAATAGCACTCTCCATTGCCAGGTGTCAAATAAATACCAATATCGTCGCACGTGGAAAAAGCACATCGTCCCACGTCTCTGGTGGATATCTACCCTTATGGTCTATTTGTAAGCTCGTTTTCATAATATTACCTAAGTCAACCCTTTCACCGCTACGCTGAGCTTGTAGCGCCAGGCCGTGAGCGTAGCAGCTTTCAACTCCATGCGAATCTACTGATAAGCTTCCTACGGTCTGACGCATTGTGTGCCGTACCTAGTTGTCGCCGCAAGGGTTAAGGTAAAATGAAATGGAATTATACCATGTAAGGCGGTCGGCTTTTCCGTATTATTATTTTTTTTACTCTTTTTCCGGGAGTAGGTACTTATTAAACAAACGCAGCTATTTAAAGTAGGTAACCGAACGAAATGTAGGTATAAAATCAAACGTAGGTTCTTTCTTTGTAATTTTTATTCATTACTATAGGCATATAAGTTTTTTTTTTAATTCATTAGTTGGGTTCTGATTTTCAATGAAGGTTATGGGTATCAAACAATTGTAGATAGGTAGGTGCTTACCTGGTTCCGGTCACCCATATAAATTCAAATATTACCGGAATTGACTAGAGTCAATTAAATTATTGACGAAAGTAATATGCCAATCTGAAGGTCAGATGGGATAACAAGACCTTATTGGGATTAGACCGGTTTCTCCTTCACCTTTATAAAATTATATTTGGTACCTAAGTTTTTTGAAAATACCCAGTGGCGAGCCCGGGTTCGAACCCACGACCTCGAACGTGGCGTGTCTTACCACTCGGCTACAGCGACTCTCTGGGGAGATAACCCGTCAAGGTATGTATGGCTGAGAAATAAAGATTCTCGCTGCTGATTGGTTGGCCACGAAGGATGGACACAATCTCGAGCCACATGGTTACTGGCAATGAAGGAAAACGCTCTAGAGTAGAGGTGGTAGTCGAATCAGGCGGCCAGACCATTTCCGCTCATCACTGAACACCAATTGCAACCAGGAGCGCTCATAGCCTAACGGCGCCTGCGAGTCGGAAATGATACCGCAGGTTAAGCAAAGATGGCAGCATGTCTTTGGATGGGTGACCGCCTGATGTTTGAGTGGTTAATATAAATGAGAGCTTCCGTGCTTTGGAAAGCACGCTAAGCAGTTGATCCCGGCTGCTGTCTATGACAGTAGTCGTTAAGCCGAGTTAGAGGCCTTCGGGCGGCTTAAGAACTTCTAACAGTCGAGTTGCCCACTCACTTGACAAACGGGGGCAATTGTTACTCGCGTCCGCAGGAGCTACCTACCACAACCCTGCACGTGTCCCCTGGGTGGTACCTACTAAAGAGTGACAAATATTAAAGGCCAGAAATAATGTATGCCATACGATTAAATAAATAAAACTGAACACCAAACTTCACTTGCATTGCGCAAAGGACCGACCCAGAACTCGAACTCTAATCGAACAAAAGTTTCTTCCGCAACAGCGGCATCACGACCCTCAACAATGAGGCATACGATGTGAGGAGTAGCTGATGAGCTGTACACGTGGTCCTTCGAACTGGATTTTATTAGTGAAGTGGTACAGAAAATAACTAGTTATACTCGTACACTTACGTGTATAACTAGTTATCTTTAAAGTAAACTTTAATACACTTATTTTATACTGTCTTTGTGTTGCGCATTCTTTGTCATATGGGAGTCCTAGGCACTGGATAGATATGACGAAACTTGGGGCTCGGGGGAAGCCACATTACTTGTGGGGCTCTGGGTATTTGCTGAGAGTCACTTATTGCGAAAGTCGATTCTGAATGCTGTATAACTCATACGAAGATTAGTTTCGCGTCTCTTCAGTGGACATTGCTAAAGTTAAGGGCTGTATATAGCCAAATCTTTGGTTCGATTTCTAATCCACATAAACGGAATCTACTCTCGTATATGCATGTAAGCCCGTAACTTTTGGCCACGGGAAAAAAGACTTGATTTTTCGTCTCGGTATGATAGATACTAAATAATTAAAAAGAAGACAACTTACTTCCATATACTTCTTTGGTGCTCGCCAAATCCATTAAAACAAGGAAACACACAACACACCGAACACACAAACTTAACATTTTAACTGTTTAATTTAGTAACATAATTAACCAACACAGTTTACCGTAATCAATATAAAAAATAAATAACGAACTGCATAAACTTAGCTCGTCATTAGTTATTTATTTCATAATTAAGTTTAATTAAACACGGTAAAACATCGGGAAACAACTCGACTGTAGCTTGTTACGATGTAGTGTGACAGTACGACCACCCCGACCAAACACGGTAAATCATACAACAAATCCACTTCAGTCTAGTTATCGCGTTTATGACAGACTTAAAACGTCGGTCCTTCTCTAGCCAGTAAGTGCGAGAGGGGCGAATGCTATACCTAGGACGTCAACACGATCATACTACCAGCTCGAGCTCTCGCGGCGAGACTTATCTATCAGTCTCTATGTGATTAAAGAATGAGATGTATAGTCTATGTCGCCGCTACACAGCTCGCGGGCCGCCCTGTGCTGTTATTCGCTACGCGCTAATGCGGCTCACCCCGCCGGTCACCCGTCACGTAACTAGACCTCTACCTACGCTTAGTTACTACGCATCGCGGTGTCAAGATATATTTGTGGGTGAGCGTTGAGGTGAGCTTAAAACCAGTTACAGAATAGAGTGTGCCGTGCTAGCATTCAGGATTCCTGACAATTCAGAAGAACCAATATAGCTTGAACTCCGGTTACTTATAGTTGTAACCGGCCTACAGGCCAAGATGTTTTTTTTGCGCAGTTTGGCGGATGACGTTGATTGCGATAATGGCTTATCTCGAAACGTCAAAGGATTTAACTGGAAACTTTTAACTTTACAGATATATTATAGCATCTGAAAAATAATTGAAATTGCTTCTACAGGTATACATATAGATAGACTACTACTACTACTTAGGTACCAGACACAATGTTTAACACAAAGAGTATAATAAGTATATTATATTTCAAGAACTATGTGAAGCGTAAACTTATTTCGAAAGCTTATTATAGCACACAAGACTACATGAATGATAAAACTCCATGGAACTAATTGTGACTGAATTTAGAATCAATAGATTAATTCTCGTTATATTTTGTTTTTTGACATTAGATTGTTTTTCTAGAAACATTCACTAGTATTTTGTATACAATTTTTACTACATATAAAATTATTTTTTATTTTTTATATTTCATAAATTACTTTAAAAAAATAACTGACGATTTGAAAGTGCTTGTTATTAGGCCTACTTGAATAAAGATCATTTTGAGTTTGAGTTTCATTTAACACTGTAAATATTAACCAAATACACTATTTTAATTTTCATAGAAACATAGCAACAATTAATATGATATGATAAAGGTTAACAAATATCGAATTGGACCCATGAATAATAATCTTTTAATAATGTAAATAAAGCGTGGTTGTTTAAATAAATATACGTTATCAAAAAAGTTATGTTATAGTCGATTTATATTGTTTGGTGAGGATAAATATGTAGGAGTTGATAATGTTACGTAGTATGTAACTGTACCATATTTCGAAATTATCAAACATTCGTGTTTTGAATTTGTGCCGCCTATCATTATGTAGCAGCACACATTAGTACATTACTCATCTAAGGCGATTAAACAAATAACGTCTCAGTTCGCTGCCCCCTGCCCTATTTGAAGCCCGAGCCGAAGAGGATGATAATAAGTATGCGATTTCGGACTTTCTTTATTACCGCCCGTTGCGAGTACAAAAATTTACTCGCCCCTGACCCTGGGTAAGAGCGTCTTTAAGGCTAAGAGACGTAAACTAACCCTTTTCCAGGGCGGTAATTGAAGAAATAACAATCAAATGTCAGTCTTATTCATTGACATTAAGATACACGTTTGACAGACTGTATGTGGTAGATATAACGCCTCTGCCTGGAAAAGGGTAAACACGAGGGGTTTACGTATGCGGTGTATGCGGATGTCAAAATTGTCCAATCAAATTATGAATTAGACATAAAACAATAGGTTCGAATGTTTGGCACGGATCCGTGTTTAACCCATTGTATGCTTAGACACGGATCCGTGCCGATTATTTGGACCTAGAGTTTTAAATGTCAAGGTCGTCTTGATTAGCCAGTTTTGACATCCGCATACGAGGGTTTAATACTATTATTATTCAACCGCGATTAGTTTGGGCCTGGAATAGCTGTCAGTTCATATAAACTTTGACGTATTTATACGGCAAAACTGTCACTTGCAATCTCATTATAATCGCGTTTTGATAATACATAGGGTGAAAGCATAAAAAGTCAACATTATGCAAAGTTTCGTTTATTCCATTTTTTATATCAGTTTCCTCACATCTCGGAAACACACCAGCTACCTTTATTCTACTTCCATTAAATCTTAGAGTATTTCAATAATCTTAATACAAAAGGTATCCGAATATATCAGACTCTAGTCCTAATGGCCAGCCATGATCAAGACAAACGCTACAATTTAGAACTTACAACAATATTCCAATGTTGAAATCACATCGTATTCAACTTCATTCAGTTATATACAAATGTTCAACGAAAACATGCAGTTTCATTGTAATTTGAACCTTCTAGCTTAGACTGTAAAGTCCATATTTGAACAGATTACTTTTAGAAGGCAAGGCACTACATTGGATTATATCCAGCTAAACCCATTGAAAAAAATCACATCTATGAATCAGTGCACAAACAAATGAATTATAATTAAATTGCCTGTCCCATTTATAAAATTCAAACGACTAGTTAAGTCACTTCTATAAGGCCAACTTTTCTGGCAGAGGATTTATTGGAAACTAACAATAATGAAACTTAATATTAAAAAGATACAGTTGCAATTTCAATAACGCGAGATGCTAAGGACGGTATTGAAATAACTACCGTATATCTGTAAATTACGATTCAATTTTAAGTGTCCAGTAAAATCACTGCCGTGGCGTGTCAGTAGATGCAAGCTATAAGATCAAAGTGCGAAAATGTTCGTCTCTATCGGACTCTATTTGAGCGAGAGCGATGGAGACTTGAACTAAGCAGTCTAATAAATTGTTGAATTGTAGGCAATATCGCGCCATATCTGAGCTTCCATGGTAAAACTTACAAATTCGTAATGCCATTTGTGAATTGTAACTGTAAGTTATGCGACATAGGCTTTAATATCAGAGCTATTTACCGTCCAATTTGTACCTGAATGAAGTTATTAGTAGACATGAGTTTGTTTTAAATGGACGTACATTATCGAGGATGTCGCAGAGATATCCTCCGCGAGCGAGCATGCACCAGCGCTTAACCAATATCCCTAGCAGCTTTGAAATGCAAAACTAGAATATCACCGTGACATCACAAGGACAACAATACAGAGTAAATAATACAGAAGGTCCGCTTCGTACAAAAACGCAATCTACATAATAAAATACAATTCTATTATTTCCCCATATTTATCTCAGATTTAATTGCGTGTTTTTGCGTTAACAGATTCTGTTTTGTGATAATGAGAACCCGCAGAAAAGAAAATTTACAGTTATAGAAATTAATATGATTAGGAACATGACAGAATTATTTGGGGTTTACCACTGACAGATAGTTTGCCTTCATTTCATTTTCAACATTAACCTCATACAAATTAAGTAGTTATTTCTAAATCGGTAGACGTGGGTAACAGTATTCTGAAAATTGCTTTATTTGTATGACATTAAAGTTTAGTTTAAAGTTGACAATTAAATGAAGGCAAACTATCTGTCAGTGGTTAACTAACAGTAATCGTACTGTACAAATCTGTAGAAATAGGAACTTCCCTTCAATTGAGCATTTGTATAAATGTTAATCTGTAGATATACTGTACTTATAGCGATGCTTCCATTCCCATTGTTAATCAGTATTTTCTGTCATACCTCTTCCCTTTACGGGAATAACTATTAAATAATGAGCGTACGAGAAAGTGAACATTCTGTAATATTGACAGTGTAACAATATAACATCACAGATAAATATTAGACATATTTTTGGCTCCAGTCTTTGAGCAATCTCAGTCAAAACACACGCACACACACACACACTAGACACAACAGAATGCATGGAGATTAAACTAATTATACCACTTAGCCTTACTTCCTAAACATACGGTTATGGTAAGAACATTGCAATGACCCGATATAAAAGTCACTACGTAAAAAGTTCGCTTTGGAATCTTGATTCCGATAGTTAATAACTGTATACTTACTACATATACATGTACAAAAATACGCCCTCGCGTATACTTGTATGTTGTACTGTGAAAACCCAGAAACTAAAACATCGACGGTCGTATTCGTAAGCGTCCTTCAAGAATATTTTAACCAAAATGGCGTTAAAATTCGTTTCGTCTTTATCTGTCACTCTGACATTTGGGTTCGTAAGAATGGGACAAAGCACATTTTTATTTTGCAGAGGCATTTTAAGTTTTATGAATAAGGGGGCTAGTGTTGTGATTTTGCGCTCGAACCTTGGTGAACGATACAAACGTTTGGTTCTCATACGGCATACTGGAATTACATGAAATTTTATATACGCAGTGGGGTCCGCCATATCTATACTCCAGGAAAAATACGGTTTTGAAAAACATTAATTTGGTAATAGCGTTTTTTTTGTTGAGTTCATTTTAAAATGTTATTCTAAGATGATTCAAGAATCTGACATTTTTCACCCGGAAGTAATTATGTAGATTTAAATGAAGCATGTATTGTATTTTTTTTGTATGATTTTTCTTGAATATTATAGAGCAAATGTGAATGAACCAAAATAAAGACAATTTTTTTTCTGACTTTTCAGTAGCTAGTTAATGTATCATTTTTTTGACGTCTCAAATTTTGTCGGATTCTGTCGCTGGATAACTATTTAATTGATAAGATATCTGTTACACATAAAAAATAAGCTATTATAAATTATTTCCAAAATTGTGTTTTTTTTTTTCATAGAAGTTGGCAGTTTATGGACTGGACTACTACTCGTAGGTCGGAAACTATATTTTTTTCAATTATCTAGCAACAGATACTAGTTTCCGACCTTAGACATGGCGGATTACGTTATGTATACAAAGTTTCATGTCGTTTTAAAATGAGAATCAAACTAAGTTTTTTATGAAAAGTCGAGGGTCCCGGTGACGCTAAGAGCTAAGACTCACAACACTAACCGCATCTTATGATATACTAGCGACCCGCCCCGGCTTCGCACGGGTACTATATCATATAAACCTTCCTCTTGAATCACTTCATCTATTAAAAGAAACCGCATCAAAATCCGTTGCGTAGTTTTAAAGATCTAAGCATACATAGGGACAGACAGCGGGAAGCGACTTTGTTTTATACTATGTAGTGAAGGAATACGGTTGTTTCCAGTGACATCGGAGTTATAGATTTTTGTCCGCTCCGTATGTCTTTCGCTGGAAAGGCAGCTTAAGGACAAGATACATTGGTTATTTATATAGTTAGATATTAGTTCAAGAAATGAATGACATCTATCATTGTGCGTTTCCTGTCATTCATCCATACTATGAAATGTATATTTCAGTTGCGTCTTATCTTTATTCCTATCACAGTAGTCAATAAACTGTGTCTAAACCCTCATAGCGCATATACACTTCGGGGTTAAACAATAAAAAATAATAACCAAATTACAGCAGAGCTCGTACTACAATTACAGTTAAGCGCCTCGACAATCTTCTATCTCCGATTACTAATGGCATTCTCCATGTGGAAGAAAGAGACGTCATTCGCCAACACAACTTTAATCCTAGTACTGTGCTATGCGATTTTACTCCTAGAACCTAAGTCCATGTCGTATGACTCAAATATGTCAGGTCGGGAAGTGTAGGCCCGATTCTAACAGGTTGGTTGTGTTCGAACACCAGATTGGTGGTCAAACTGTCACAGATAAAGCGAAAAAATTCTGTCCCTGGTCGGGTCGTGGTTAGGCTGGCCTGATGCATCCGGGATTCGGTTTCGGAAAATCAAATTAGGAAAAAAAAAATGGATTCTCTAAGGTGCTTTCAGATTTCCGAAGAAATATGGTATGAAGTGAAAAAAATTGATTACAAAAAAATCAATACACTAAAACTTATTCAACGATATTTCATGTACGCAGTAAAAAAAAACTCTAAACCTGGCCACTTCGTGGTTACAGCGCTGATTTTCCGAAGCAGGATTCCCAAACGTACGCGGCAAGGCTTGTAAAGTCAAGCGAATCCAATGAAACCGAAAACCCGTACCAATGTTAACAAACCATTATCTACATTGGCACCTCAACACTTTCAGGAACCCTTTCCTTTTGTCCTTTACATATCATCCGGCTACGCACGAAATATTTGGCACTGAATGTGTTAATACCTGACCCGTGTCAAATTCCAAAATCCTTTACCAAAGCTATCGTCATATGTCGTGACGATACAAAGTACAGTAAACCTTACTCACTATCACAATATCACTGTGTCTATCACTGTCACTAGAGCAGCGGCGAGGGCATGTTGAACTTGTAAAGGTTGTCGCACACGGCGTCGCGGCGCGCCTGCGTGTCGTACGGCGGGACGGGCCGCAGCATGCGCACGCGCTCGTGAGTGTACAGCTCGATCACGCCCCATTGCTTGAGCAGCCGCCAGCAGTTGCGGATCGCGTCGGTGGATATCGCTTCACCTGGGGGGTTGGACGAGATTATAATTTATTTATTTATTCAAAACAGATTACAGTAGTATGGTCAGAGGGGGGCAAGTGCGCCCCGGGGTAAGAGCGCCTTTCATCAAAATTTTTTATTTTATTTTTCTATTTAGAAACACAAACAGTCATAATAAATTTGTTACATATATTGTACACAATGTACAATAACTGAGAGGTTATACAAACAGACCTGGAGGTTCATAAAACATAATATTAATTATTAATACAACCAAAAAGGAAGGTAAGAACAACGTAGTAAAAAGTACAAGAATACATAACTAAGCATACAGTTTATTGCATGGATTTCAGCGAATTTATATTGATTTAAATGACTGAATGATGAATGAGGCGCACTTTCCCCCACTGGCGCACTTACCCGAACTGGCCATACCACAAATACAAATATAAGTTACGATGTATCTGCGCAGAAAGCATTTTTTGAAAACATTATAAGGCAGCGCGTTTGCGCGGGTAAAATCTTCAGCGCCCATTGGCCGAAATTTTGCGCGCGACGCCGGCAGCTCCGGCGCCCGCCATTTTGTCTGGCGCCATGAGCGGGAAAGCACGAGTTCTCCTGTCTTTGCATACTGTACCTTACGTATAGTGCGACTAGGTCTTTATTGAAATGGTCATACGTTCGATTTCAGCACTCGTCGGCGTGGACGAAGATTGCCGATGTAACTTATATTTGTGGTACTACAGTACACAGTATTACAGTACACTGTGAAATGCATGCATAATAATAATAATAATAATGCAGCCTACACACGTCCCATTGCTGGGCACAAGCCTCTCGGTAAGAAGGAATGGGCAGTAGTCCCCAGGCCCCACGCTGGCCCAGACAAGATTATAATAAATTTAATGTTTCGTAATAATTACATTAGTTTCATTACAGCGTGGGTAGACAAGGTGGACTAATGACCTGTATGGCTATCACGCGACGGCGCGCGAGCTCTCTCGATTTTTCTCGCACTATCCGTCTCTCTCTTATTAGAAATCTTAGGAGACGTATAGTGCGAGAAAAATCGAGAGCTCGCGGGCCGCCTTGTGATATTTATTTTATCATATGGCATACATTATTTTTGGCCTTTTAAAGTTTGTCACTCTTTAGTACCCACCCAGGGGACACGTGCAGGCTTGTGGTAGGTAGCTCCTGCGGACGCGGGTGACAGTTGTCCCCCCTTTGTCAAGTGAGTGGGCAACTCGACTGTTAGAAGTTCTTAAGCCGCCCGAAGGCCTCTAGCTCAGCTTAACGACTACTGTCATGGACAGCAGCCGGGATCAACTGCTTAGCGTGCCTTCCAAAGCACGGAAGCGCTCATTTATATTAGTCATAGTAATAGCATTTATTGCAACCATAGTTTGTACAGGTCTTAGTAACTAGGTACATTTGGACTCAAACATCAGGCGGTCACCCATCCAAAGACTGACCGCTGCCATCTTTGCATGCGTTATCGTTTCCGACTCGCAGGCGCCGCTAGGCTATGAGCTATCTTGTGATAGCCGTGCTGTTAATGTAAAATCTCGCGGGAGTCCGCTGGATGCGGGTGACGCGGGACCAGTCATTGTGGGACTCTTTGTGGGAGACCTCGGCCTATCAATTCGTCAACTATTCCTATTTTGATTTTCCGAAACTGAATCCCGGATGCATCTGGCCAGCCCAACCACGACCCGACCTGGGACGGAATTTCCTGCTCAGGATGAATACTTAATTACATTTGAGGGCATTTTCGCGATCAGATACGTTTGGTTAAACTTAACCTTTTGACAAAGGTGATACGCGGGCAAAGCGACACATTGAATTGGTTAGCCAAAATCTA
Source organism: Epinotia ramella (assembly GCA_947578815.1). Taxonomy (NCBI): domain Eukaryota; kingdom Metazoa; phylum Arthropoda; class Insecta; order Lepidoptera; family Tortricidae; genus Epinotia; species Epinotia ramella. The sequence goes on from OX388221.1 coordinate 6,152,501, forward strand.
TTCAGGTTATGTACGAGTTGGCGCGGCTTCGCTCGCTTATTGCAAAGAACGCGGGACAAAATATAGCTTATGTCTATTCGGAAAGTCTATTCTATACACATGTGATAGAATTTTTTAATTCGGATTAGTGGTTCTGGAGATTACCCCTACATACAAACTTACATGTAACAATTTGGAAACAATCTTACACTAACCGACCTAGGCCCAAACTAAGCAAAGCTTGTACTATGAGTAATAGACCACGATAAACATACTTATATAGATAAATAAATACTTAAATACATACAGGTCACGGGCAAACAGCTCCGATCAACAGGGAGACTCAGAACGGTCCCGCGTCGCATGGCACTTTCATGTAGGAATCCTCGAGTGATAGGCCCAACCTATTACGAACGACTACCCGCCGCATTGCGAACAGAGTCATCTGACGAAACATTCGAACGCCAACTGAGAAACTTTTTATTGAAAAACGCATTATATTCAGTAAAGGAATTTATGGACATTAAACATTAATAATATCACTGTTTTTGACATTGTAAACTATATCGTTATTTGTATTTTTTGAATTTTTCGTTTAAGTATAGTTTGTAATCTGACGTTCTTTATGTGATATTATCTTAGTCATTTATTTACTTTTGCCTATTAATTAATTGTGACTATAATTTAAACCAAATGCAACTTGACATTTAACTACAATTCTTATTCTCTTTGACGATCATAATATAAATTCATATAGATTAAGCTAGCTTTAATTTATATTGTAATTGTATATTGTGAAATAAATAAATCTAAATCTAAATCATAGAAAACAACCATGACTCAGGAACAAATATTCAAAATAAAAATAAAATTAACCAGGATTAAATATTATAATAAGATAAGATTCTTTATTGTCAAAGCTGTGTTGGTATTAGTAATAGATATATAACACTTTTCTAGGTACTGTCAGGAGTTTCAGGTTCTCCTGGCTTACGGAACTGAGAAACGACAAAGAGAACAGTCGACTCAATATCAAGTGGTAAACATGTATACGGATTTACAATGTCAACAATAACTACCAATTAAATGTAGGATTTAAATTAATTCAACATATTAAGTAATATTCAAATTGACTGTAATTATCAGCGGAAGTGCACAGTCACATGAATAATCCCAATTAGTGTGTACATTATCTGGTTTCGACTAAATTGACCGGATGTCATCCGTAGATGATGCGTCACATAGTTCCAATAATACGAGTAGGTACGAGTCAGGAAGGATGATATATGCGGGACAGTTGAAAATAAGTTTACTATTTTTGTCATTTCTCAAGAAAACCGTATTTTTCTGTAATCATAACATCGGTTACACAGGGCGAGTTTTTGCAGCGATACACACGCGATACAGAGGCTCTAGTACCTATAAGTTTTATCGAAACAAAACGTTACGACCCCGTTTGCGTTTAGCTGTCAAATCCCACACAGGTAAAACGCAAACGCGATCGTACAGTTTTGTTTCACACGATAAGTGACAAGATACAGCGTCCGTCCCTGGCTGAAACCGTTCGATTGAACTTTGACGACCGGTTAGCCTAGTGGGTAGTGACGCTGCCTACGAAGCTGAAGGTCTGGGGTTCGAATCCCGGTAAGGGCAAATATTTGTGTGATGAGCATGAATATTGGTTTCTGAGTCATGGAAGTTTTCTATGTATGTATTTATATCTATCATATACAGGGTGTCCCAAACTTATGGGACATGAAGGGGAAGTACCTTAAATATCGTAGATAGTGAATTTTGCTCAAAGAAGACTTTATGTTATTTTTAAAAGTTAGTAATTCTGCATTCATAGATTATCTCGCCATATTTGTTTGTCCGTGGTTCGTCCCTAGATGTCGTAGAGTTGCCCAAGTTTTGACTTTTGACAGGAGTGAGGTCACCGACGCTGATTGTTATGATACGCATATTGTTATGTTGATGTGTATTGTTATGTTGTGACACGTTCCGTTTCACATTACTTCAAATTGTAATTATTCTAACAGTAGTTTCAGTAGCTATTATTTTATGTTTTTTCAACATTCTGGTCACAAAATAGTGGTAAACATTATAGTTGCATCTTCCCTATTGTATACAACGCCATTATAAAGTTATGAAAACAGTTTCACAACAAAACCCGGTATGGGATGTGAATCATTCGGGAAAACCGTTTATGTAAAATGAGGCGGGCCCTACGCTGACGTCAGCTGTGGAAACGACAGTTAGAAGAGAGATGTTTGGTCAAGCGCTGCGTGGGTGGGACGCTGGGCGACTAGCTGTGCTGACAGGGGTAGATATCATTAGAGATATGTGAAGATGTGTTTTCATATATATGATACCTAGCTTAACAGATTCACTGCCAAGAACCGCTACACGCTCGCCTATCCTGTTGTTTTCCCGCTAAGCAGCGAAAAGCGCCTACATCGTAGCGCCTAGGCGAGTTCCTCGCAGTGAATGTGTAAACTTAGTACAGTCAAGTGTAAAAATATGGGTGTGTATAGTTGTATACAACTTACTTATAAATATGTCCCATCACTCTTAAGTCAGCGGCTTAAGGTTTTGGTACATATTTATTAGAGGATTCAGTCAATACAATATATATTTGCACTTGACTTACAAATAATTGTAAAGAACAAAAACTCCTATCCTAGACAAAAATAAAGTAAATATTATTACCTGATATTTAATTAACAATAATCTCTAAATATAACTGGGTACAATATCATTGGTTTTTCCTGTTTGCGGGTCAACAGGAATTATTGAATGCTTAGTGAACACAAATATAAGTTAATCATAACAACACTAATGTAAGAACGTAGGTTATCCTCTTACAGTACTAGCGGTATTCCCGGTTGTGCCCTAATAATAATAGTTCTTTATTGACAGGTAACAACCCATAAATCAAAAATGACATAAAAGTAGACAGTAAAAGTAAAAAGTATGTATAAGTGTATAAATAAAATTGAATAAAACCTTAAAATGTTATAATAACCTAATTCAGTTTAGGCAGTCACAACCAAGAAGACCTACTTCCTGTTCCTTTCGTGATGCACGGAAACCCAATGCTTGTAAATCGGATTACTCAGATACCCGGACAGCTCACGGAGGATACCGTTGTCCGACGTTCGGAGGCGGCTCCAGAAGGAAGCTACGCGGGAGCGTATGATGGCAAAGAAGTCAGGTACTTTAGCCTCGGCAAACATGCTCGATGCGCTGCAGTATCTTGGCAATTTCATTAAAATACGGTATGCGTCATTATACTGCACTCTAATTTTGCTCATCGCACGTTTCGTGAATCTGCTCCAGAGTTGACATGTGTAGAAACATAGACAGTATGCCCTAAACAATGTCACCTTCACTTCATCACTACAACGCGCGAACCTGCGCGCGAGCATGTTGCACCGCACAGCCAACGCTCTGCGCTCCCGTTCAATGTCCTCGTCATCAACAAGACCCTCCGTAAGCATGTGTCCGAGGTATCTGAATCTTTCCACCCTTTCCACCTGCGCTCCGTCCAAATATACTGGCGGGACTCTGGCCGGGCCCCTTCCAGCCTTAAATACCAACAATTTGGTTTTGCCAACGTTATACTGCAGTCCATGGTTACGAGCATATTGCTCGCAAATGGACAGCAGCTTTCTGAGGCCTCTGATAGATGGGCTGAGAAGAACCATGTCATCGGCGTAACTAAAATTATTAGTGCAGGTATTACCAATGTGGCAGCCCACTCTGGATCCTCTCAACTCAACAATCAGGTCGTTAACGTAAAGACTGAAGAGGTCCGGCGAGGTCAGCCCTCCTTGGCGAACTCCACACTCTAATCTAAATTCATTAGAGGTTGTGTCACCCCATCTCACACAGTTGGACTGGTTTTCGTACCAGTACCTCAACAGACTCACGATTTTTGAGGGTACATTACTTTCGACGAGTTTCTCCCATAGCAACTTCAAGTTAACTAGGTCAAAAGCTCGACTGAGGTCCAGGAAACATGCGTACACCGATGAGTCCCGAGCAACGTAGTAGTTTACTGTACTTTTAAGGCTAAAAATCGCTGAATCCGTTGAGAGAAGACGGAGCAAAGCGGACCCCGGGCTCCTAAAGGAGCCCGGGGTCCGCTTTGGCACCTAATTCGAAGATTTGCCATAGGCACTAGTTTTACGAAAGCGGCCTTATCTGACCTTCCAAACCAGAGGAAAAACTAGACCTAATTGCGATTAAACCGGTTTCCCTTCACCGAAAAGCTAACGGTAAATAATACGAGTACATATAATTACGCCTATTTCCCGGAGGGGAAGGCAGAGATCACGGATTTCTACTCGAAAACACATCTTCGCACATCTCTACTGGATATCCACCTTAAGAGGCCTGTTGGGGTAAAATGGCGTAATATGAAAGAGGTCTAACCTAAACCGACTGAAGCGAACATAGCCTAGCAGGGCCCGTGGATCCCAGTTATTGTCTACGACAGCACTTGAGCTAAAATCCCAATGAGATACATCTCATTGGGATTTCCTCTCTAGATTGACACACTTCTATCTCGGATTCATAATTAGGCGAATTAACTTGACAGCTGAAAATGTTGCCAGGCATAGGGAAAAAATAATAGTGATAGGTTCATGTCGATACGACCTTGGACCTACTATAAATCCGATTCAATTAGTAAGAAGAATGATAACAACACTATTAAATACAACTCAACGACGTTACGAAAGATTCACAATCACTGTACTATGTAGATAGCTCCGAGCAGACTGATGACGGAAAGTCGAATGGCTTGGCTAATGAATGATCGGAACTGTCAATAAAACAAAAAGGCGGACAACGTCCTTGGCGATGTCCTAAAATAATTTCAATGTAAATTTAATTCCAAACGATTTTTATTATTATTATTTTGTTTAATAAAATTATTACTTTGATTTCAAACACAATAATGCAGCTTAACTAAACATCTGGTATGAACTGGATTATTTAAATATCGATATTAACAGCACTAGCGAAACTGTGGCCACGTTAGTGTGCAATTAACTGTCGAGTTAGTTCGCCTAATTATGAATCCAAGATTAGCTTAGTTGGTAACCTTTTATTGACCCTGCCTTGCTTAGCTGGTAACTTGATATTGTATTGACCCTGTCTTGCTTAGTTGGTAACTTGATATTGACCCTGCCTTGCTTAGCTGGTAACTTGATATTGTATTGACCCTGTCTTGCTTAGTTGGTAACTTGATATTGACCCTGCCTTGCTTAGCTGGTAACTTGATATTGTATTGACCCTGTCTTGCTTAGTTGGTAACTTGATATTGACCCTGCCTTGCTTAGCTGGTAACTTGATATTGTATTGACCCTGTCTTGCTTAGTTGGTAACTTGATATTGACCCTGCCTTGCTTAGCTGGTAACTTGATATTGACCCTGTCTTGCTTAGTTGGTAACTTGATATTGACCCTGCCTTGCTTAGCTGGTAACTTGATATTGTATTGACCCTGTCTTGCTTAGTTGGTAACTTGATATTGACCCTGCCTTGCTTAGCTGGTAACTTGATATTGACCCTGTCTTGCTTAGTTGGTAACTTGATATTGACCCTGCCTTGCTTAGCTGGTAACTTGATATTGACCCTGCCTTGCTTAGCTGGTAACTTGTTAATGACCCTGTCTTGCTTAGCTGGTAACGTGATATTGACCCCATCTTTGTATATTTCAATCATTAAAAAAAATGTGTTACTTATATTGAATATTTACATAATTATTTACACTCCAGCTAGCGCTGACGACCGTCTAATAATAATAATAGTATGTAACAAGGGACCAGTCTGAAAATCAGCGCTGGGCATACTCGCTTGCCCAGCACATGCTGAGACTGGGGCCCATTGCCTCAATTTGTTTTTCCATTTCCTGTTATTTTATTTTATTTTATTTTTATAATAGTTAGTGTAATTCAAGATCATGTAATGTTGTGGCAATAAAAATACTTTTACTTTACTTTACTTTTACTATCTTGCTTAGTGGGTAACTTGATATTGACCCTGTCTTGCTTATTTGGTAATTTGATATTGACCCTGCCTTGCTTAGTTTGTAATGAAGCTGGCGAACCTGTGTTCGAATCCCGGCAAAGTGATTTATTTGTGTAATGAGTACAAATATTCGTTCCTGAGTCTTGGATGTTTTATACGTGTAAGGTACGAGTAAGTATCCAAATAATATTGGTGTCTTTTTTCTCGCACACCGGTCTTCTACCTCGCTGTGCGAATATTCACCCTAATTATTATTACTTCAAGTTTCAGATAAGGGGATGATGATACCAGGCCTGCTTCTCTTGCCACTTCGGCTAATCTCGGCTTTCACATACCGGGATATCAATTCACCCGAACGCTGCCGACAGTGTGACAGTGACATATAGTTAGCACGTTACTAGGTGTTCGGCGTTCATAAGAGAGACTCGTAATTAGACGATAGAGCACGTGGTACAGTCGAGTTCTCCAATATATGTACACTTTTTTACCAACTCGAATGCGGCCGCTAACAATTAGTATGCAAACGCGTTCGATTAGGTAAAAAAGTGTACATATATTTATGAACTCGACTGTACAGCAGAGCGGAAAGGCATGATTCGGTGTTTCCCGATTTGTTAGATAGAGGACGTTCCGTGCGTCATCATAAATTTAAGACGGGATCGCCATTCTGTTCTTCTCTCTGCCACTGTTATGAGCTCCTGCGACATTACTTATTAACCTTCTCTTTAGCTTGGCGCACAAACGCCTGTCTCGGTCTTAGGGAGCGACCACACCTGTGCGTAACGCTGCGTATACGCGTTGACGTGTCGAATGCGTCACGTATTCTTCATACATTTTGCTGCGTTTACGATGCGTTAGCGTATTTTGAGCAGCGGTGTGGGCGTACCTTTATCCTGCCTCTCCTTCCGTCTATAGTTCCTTCAATTATTGCACGAGCGAACGCAGTTTTTTTATAAAGACACAGGGCTACTAGTTTTTATATACACCCCAGGCCAAAGGTATGGAAACAAAGTTGTTTTCTTTGATATTTCGTGTTTCCATTATTACTGTGGGACGAGCTGGACAGGCAGATAAGAAAAACATGTCCAACTTCAAAATCAGCATTGTGGACGAATTTGTCAACAGCCAGCCTAATCTTGAACAAAATACTATCGATAAAGTGATTCAAAGAACGCCGAGATTGTGTGCTGCAGTTATGAAAGCAAAAGGCGGATACATTAATGAAAACAAAGTTTAGGTCTATATTGAAAACAACACACATAGTCAATAGGAATAGAAATTTCGTAAATTGTTGTATATATTTGTTTAAAATTAACTTTTCGTGTGAAAATTAACGTTTTTTATTGTCTTATACGCTTGTTTCCATACTTTTGGGTTGGCGTGTAAGTCATGTACATAAGGATATTCTGTGGTACTGACCGTAAAGCATCTTGTTCTGCGTGTAGTCTTCCGTGAGCGAGTCGAGGGTAGACTTGATGAGTTCCTTCTGAGTGGCCGCGCGGACGCCGCGGCAGGCCGCCGCGTAGCCCTCGAGTAACGGTCGTAATGTGCGCAGGAGGCGCCCTCTGTGGACAACCATGACATTCAATGTTGAATCTTGTTATACCCTTCACTTGACTGTATTTTTAAATCCACTTAATATCAATTTAAAAAACCCTAAATTTAAGAATGTAAACTTGCATCCGATTTAATGTATGATACCAATATCTAATTGTTTTCTGTAATTGTATTCTTCCCTGTCTAGGTAAATAATTGCATGGATTGTAATTTAGGTGCTTGATACATAAATTCATTTAGCATAGAGTAGAGCAAACTGCCTTAACAATAAATATTTGTTTATTTAAAAAACATGTATAAAAATAGTTTTGCGCACTGTACGCGCTCAACCTAGCACTGACGACACGATTTTTATGCCGAAATTCAGTGTCAAAGGATTTAGTGGTGAAATTGTTTTTGCGCAGGAGAAGACGCTTTGCCAGTTAGTGACTAAAAAACAAAACTTACGAAAAACTAGGCAAAAAAATCTTTAAACGTAAAATAATTCAGTTTAATGATTTTGAAATACACGACGATTAAAAAATGGCTATCAGACCATAAAATGACGTCACTTATTTCTATTTCCCAACAAATTTGATGCTAGCAGAGCGTTTTCAAGCTCAGTCACAGAATTTCGTAGAGCAGCAAGAGTGCAGTAAAGCTACAATTATGTACCTACGCAGAAAGCAATTTTTGAAAACATTTTAACCAATCATAAGGCAGCGCGTTTGCGCGGGTAAAATCTTCAACGCCCATTGGCTAAAATTTTGCGCGCGACGCCGGCAGCTCCGGCGCCCGCCATTTTGTCTGGCGCCATGAGCGGGAATGCACGAGTTCACCTGTGATTTCATATTGTACCATACGTATAGTGCAACAAGGTCTTTATTGAAATGGTCATACGTTAGATTTCATTCGGTACTTGTCAGGACTCGTCGGCGTGGACGAAGATTGCCGATGTAACTTATATTTGTGGTACTACTGTACCAGGATCGCACGACACATGAGGAGTTGTGCGTTGGCTGATAGCGTGTCTCACCGCTCCAGTAGCGCCTCAAGCTTCAAGCTCGGTGACAGTATTTCTTAAAACAGTACGGAAGAGTGCAATAAAGCTACCAGGAGCACACGACACATAAGGAGTTGTGCGTTCCCTGACTCACCGCTCCAGCAGCGCCTCGGGTCGCGGCGACACGCGGTACTTGACGTGCAGCGCGGGGTCGGGGCGCGCGTCCTCGTCCTCCGAGTCCTCCGAGTCCAGCCTCCGCGCGAACCTCCGCGACCACTGCTGCTCCTCTAGTCCGCCATTGGTCTGACAAATTACACATCAATTATCTTATGGTCATGTCAGTGGATAAAAGGGGGTTACTTCATATCTAAGCAGATAATAATAATATAACTCCACAGCGCCCCTGTGCATTGCTGATGGTCCGATGCCATTATGTAACGAGTGCAAATTTCTGGGCTTTACACTTGATTCGAACCTTAACTGGAAGAGCCATGTCGACCAGCTGTGTGGTAGACTGAGCAGTGCTGTATTTGCTCTAAAAAAGCTAAAGCCGCTGATATCCAAAAAGTCGTTACGGTCCGTATATTTTTCAAATTTCCACTCGTTAATATCATACGGTATAGTGATATGGGGCAATTCTACGGATGCCAATCGAGTATTCATACTCCAAAAACGCGCTATCCGAATACTGGCTGGAGTAAAGCACAGGCATCCGTGTAAGAAACTTTTTGAAAGTAACGGCCTCATGACGCACTACTCACTGTACATATATGAAGTGTTGATGTTCGTGAGAAAGAATCTGCCAATGTTCAAGCGTGTTGAGGTCACGGGCAAACAGCTCCGATCAACAGGGAGACTCAGAACGGTCCCGCGTCGCATGGCACTTTCATGTAGGAATCCTCGAGTGATAGGCCCAACCTATTACGAACGACTACCCGCCGCATTGCGAACAGAGTCATCTGACGAAACATTCGAACGCCAACTGAGAAACTTTTTATTGGAAAACGCATTATATTCAGTAAAGGAATTTATGGACATTAAACATTAATAATATCACTGTTTTTGACATTGTAAACTATATCGTTATTTGTATTTTTTGAATTTTTCGTTTAAGTATAGTTTGTAATCTGACGTTCTTTATGTGATATTATCTTAGTCATTTATTTACTTTTGCCTATTAATTAATTGTGACTATAATTTAAACCAAATGCAACTTGACATTTAACTACAATTCTTATTCTATTTGACGATCATAATATAAATTCATATAGATTAAGCTAGCTTTAATTTATATTGTAATTGTATATTGTGAAATAAATAAATCTAAATCTAATCATATTTTCTCACTTTTACATGTAAATGTACTGCTACGTTAAGTAAGGAAACTATAGGTCTAGTTGAATATAATACCTTTCATTGTTAAAATCTATTCTGTAAATGACCGTTTGTTTCTAATAAAAAATAAAAAAAAATCTAATCCAGATGAGGGCCCTTTCGGATACACTTCGACCCAATGGGATCTTTTGTGCATTTGCCCACTCCTTTATGCCTGCTCCCGAGCTCGCTCCATCATTTCCACGAAACGGATGATGCAGCTCAGCGGAAGCACCTTGAATTCCTTTGTTTGCGGATAGTCGTTACCAAAGTAATTAATTCTTTGTCTGGAAAAGGTATGACATTCACACAATAAGTGTTCCATAGTCTCATCCTCCTCGCCACACATTCTAAACTTGACGCCGTATATAGATTCCAAAAAAAATACCTTAAAATTGCCATTAAAATGAAGAAAAAACCGACACTCGTAAACTTACACTCTTCCAAATGATGGACGTAACTAAAAACTAGCTAAGTCCATGATTTGGAAGAGTGTAAGTTTACCAGTGTCGGTTTGTTCTTTATTTTAATGGCAATTTTAAGGTTATTTTTTTGGAATCTATATACGGCGTCAAGTATACAGTCTAAACTATCCGATAGTCCCATCTTGGCTAAGAGCCTTATCACACTTGCGATTTGCGAGCGTATTTTCTATACAATTATCAGTCGCGGCGTACACGCTGCGTCAACGCCTTCATACAAAATACGCTTGCAAATCGCAAGTGTGATAAGGCTCTAAGAGTTCAATTTGTAGTGGAGAGCGAAGGCACAGCTGATAGACAATGAATATCTATTTTCCACATGTAACTAATTAATAAATAACCACAATGTAAAGAGCGCATTGCGATAACATATGTGTCACAACCTTGCGCCGTGCGCCCACGCATGATTTCCATTCTGCTTTTCCAACCCATCTGTTTAGCTTCAAGACAAAGGAATTGTTTAGTATAAAAACCGCCGTATTTGATGTGAATAAATCAGTTACAACCCAAGTCTTGTGTAGTCATTATCTACCCTGAACGTGGCACACTTAGTATGTATACATTGATCACGATCGTCCCAGCGTTTTTCCCGGTTGGAGGGAGCCCGAAGTCCGCTTTGACACCTAATCCCAAGATTTAGCGTCGGAACTAGATGTACGAAAGCGAATACCATCTGACTCTCAAGGGGAAACTGGATTTTCTTTGAATTAGACCGGTTTCCTCGCGATGTTTTCCTTCACCGGAAAGCTACTGTTCAGTATCAAATGACCCGTATGAATATGTTTTAGAAAAACCCAGTGGTCTTAACCCTAAGCACTCGGCTACAGTGGTTCTTTTGCAGTCTAATTTAGGTCAGACATAACTATGCTACGACGGTATAATATGAAATGATGATATCTTAAATATGTGAGATACAAGCGCGAGCTCAAAAGACATCACTTGCCCACTATAACTTTAGAGCTCCGATGATAATATCTGTGGGAGGTTTCAGAAACCGTTATATTACCTTATCGTTAAAAAGAAACTTTATATTCAAACAATTACTTTGTGCGTTCAGTGCGTGCCAATTTTTTGCTAGTAAAGGTGATAGAATGTTCGCTCACAAAATCGCCGAATAAGAGAGGCTTTCATCAATTCCCTGTGTCTTATGAATTCCTAGTAGTTCGTCCTTCTGGTCTAGTTACAAATCATAATGTTACCTCCACTGGTATGATGACTTCGCTGGCTATAAGTGTCTCCAAAGCCCGCATCATGGTTTCCTCAATTCGGTGGCACGGAGCACACAGAATGAATTCCTGGCTCAGAATTTCGCAGAGTTGAAGTGACGCTTCCATCAGTTCCGTGTGTCTTATGACTTCCTGGTCAGCGTTGGGTTGTCTGAGAATGCTTTCCAGCGCCGTTGCTGTTGAGAATACAAGATGAAATACGGTTTAGTTATATCATTCATTGCTAACTCTGAATCCCATTTCAAAGCAACGTTCAACAAGTTGAAAAGGGGCACCATACATGTTGCTACTTGCTTTTTGTTCCTATTAATCTACAAATTTCATGCAAACAGAGCCTTTTTAACCCCCGACGCAAAGAGAGGGGTGTTATAACTTTAACGTGTGTATCTGTCTATGGTATCGTAGCTCCCAAACGAATGGACCGATTTGAATGCGGTTTTTTTGTGACATAGATCATTTTATCCCGAGAATTCTTAGCCATGTTTCGTGAAAACTTGTTCAGCCGTTTTTGAGATATTGGACTTTGAAATGAAAATGTCGGGGGTTTTTCAACTTTTCTAATTTGTAGTTATTTAAGGTTTCACATAAAGTTGCTGATTCTTGAGTTATCCTTATTGTTACTCGGGTTGCCAAGGTTTCGGCATCATAAGGGTTGTGTCATAGATAGCGATCTAATTTCACATAAAATGTATTGGGGACAGCTGAGTAAATGGTCAACATTTGCGACCTGTTTTACCAGCAATTTGTAGATACGCTTCGAATTTCACCATTATTTAGAGAATAACGGCCTTTTCATAAACGTTCTACAGGCCTATTTTAACTAAAATGGCGTTAAAATTAGTTTGTCTTCATCTTTCACTTTGACATTTGTGTTCGTTAGAAAGGGACAAAGCACATTTTATTTAGCAGAGGTGTTTTAAGTTTTATGAATAAGGGGGTTTCTCACCAACGATAGCCGGCGCCGCGTAATGTGCACCCACGGTGTTGCTGTAGTAGGCCAGCTCTATGGAGGCCGCTATCGACCGCTGGGGCCGCACTCGCTGCTTGTCGCCGGAGCCCTCTCGCCTGACCAGGCTGCGGCCTAACATGTCCAGCTGAAACATTTTTTTTGTAAAACACCGGCATAACTTACATCATCATCAACATCATATCAGCAGTAAGACATAGGCCCCCCCAAAGAAAGAATGCCACCAGGGGCAAGAGCAATTTTTAATAAAATATAAGTTTGAGCCCCTCACTACGCTCTAGAGCCACTCACCGCATGCCTCAGCAGCTGAGGCGCCTCGCCCGTGTATCCAAGGTCGCGTCCGTCGCGCACGAGAGCCGCTCCGCGCGCCGCCACCGCGTGACTGAGCTGCTTGATGCTGCAGCCGAGTCGGTGCTCGTTCAGAAGCACGTACGAGACCACGTTGGTGCACATGAAGGCTGTGGCGTGGGCAGCGTCTGGAATTAAAAAAGGTTTTCACTCATGCTCAAAAAGTGCGTCAGATTAGGCTTAGCAAGCGGGGCTCAAGTAGTACGGTCGAGGAAATTGAATGTTTGGCACATGTCAACTCTATTAGAATGACGTTAAGGTCCAAAAGTGCTAAACATTCAATTTCCTCGACTGTACATTTAGCCCCCAGAGAAAATATGTATACATATTTATGATTTATAAAGCACTAGCGACCCGCCCCGACTTCGCACGGGTACTATATTATACATATAAACCTTCCTCTTGAATCACTCTATCTATTAAAAAAAAACCGCAACAAAATCCGTTGCGTAGTTTTAAAGATCTAAGCATACATAGGGATAGACAGCGAGAAGCGACTTTGTTGTATATGTAGTGATGATAGTGATAGTGATTTCAATTTGCCCAAACAAAACAGTTAACCGTATTACATCCACCAATCACAACTCCTTAAAAAACATTTGTATTTGCTATCAACTAAGCAGAATACAGCTAGATAGAGTAGATTTATAACGACCAATCAGAAAACAGAATTCATTTCAAACATTAGTGTTTTCTATTCCCTAATTCACAATCATTAAAAAAATAAACGCCTCTGACCGTCTATAGCCGCGTCCAAACGTTCAAGCGGGGTTGACTGCATACATGGCATAAGCTATGAAGATTGAGCGGGATAGACAGCCTGTCTATCTCGCTTTATCGTATGCCTCGTATGCTGCCCGCCGCGCTCGGCCGTTCAGACGCAGCTTTAGTTGGTCAGAGGCGTTTATTCGTGGTATCAATATTTTGTATGTGTGTCGAAGCAGTTAATAAAAAAAAAACAACGGGTTGCACTCCGGGAGTGCCGGCGGAAGTGAAAACTTGAATATTAACGTTGTGCATTTTTTATATTTTGGGATGGTTAGGGAATAATTTTGCACGAATTGCTTTAATTATCAGTATTAAAGTACTATCATTTATGTGGTAAAATACAATATTCATTTATTGCGCTATCGTACACAAACATGACAATTTATATTACATTAAAATTCGATCAGCGGCGCTACCACGAAAATCGAATCTCGAAGTCCTGTTCTTGCATCCCTGTCACTCGAGTAATGTAAGTGCGATAGAGAAAGAGATATCCGAACTTCGACATTCGAAGTTCGTGGTTATAGCTCAGGTCACGTGTCCGTCTTACGAATTTTCAATCTGGCGAATCTGTCGGTCACGTGACCTGTCGCAAGTTTAAATTTTTTCCCCATCACAAAAAGTGCACAACGCCGCTAAAGAAGTTTTCACTTCAAAAATGGCGCCAAATTGAACAATCTTTTCGCCCTGGTATTTATTATTGATTGTGGGCATTTCTATCTACCGTTGTACCCCAGTTGAATTGAAGAGTGCCAAATATAATTTTAGGTTTTTGCTATTCTTATAACTAATTCTAAGAGTAAATATATTCTAGTTTACTAAAAACTAAAGAGATTCGCTATATTTATAGGATAAACACGTTAAAATAATTATTTAATAGGACGAGGGAGGTTTTTGATGGTCCGTTTGGTTACAATTTATTTTGCATGTAGTTAACAAGAGACGTACCTAAACTAAATGTTTTACCCTTTATTGAATATAGTTATAATCAAATAAACTAAAAACAATAAAAAAAACACAATTTAGAGCAAGCTTTTCACATAAAATGGAATCTCAGGCAGTTTGGTTACGGTTTAGGTCCAAACCGTACTTAATGTTTGAGTTATTTGAATAATCATTGGCATTATTGTTAAGTGATAAAAAACAAAAGGTAGACCTAAAAATAACATTTAGTTATTATCCAAAAGAATAAATAATTAAGCTTCCAATCTCTGTAAAATCGCGAAAATCTGTTCTAAAATCAAAGGGACATTCTCCAAATGGACACCTATGTAACTCAATGGACAAAGTAAAGACGAGATCACAATAGTCATCAACTTGCACAAAATACTCATTAAATAACAAGGTGCTTTGATTAATCAAAAATTAAAGTACTTACCTACTGACATTCTAGAGTAACATCACAACATAGCATATTTAACATATTTTAAAAACATAGTATGACTACCAAGGTATTTTGTTACCAATACAGATACGTATTTTGGTATGCCACATTTATTAATTATAAAACATAAAGAAACGAAAATGTATGTACTTTACATGCACATTAAGATATATGATTAGATTGATAGTAAACTCAAATATGCTCAAAATGCCCCACTCAATTCTATCCAATCGCTCAATAATAAGGCTTCAAGATATTATATAATCTTTAAGGCTTATTGTTTATTAAAAAAAGACAGGTGAAATGGTGGTGGTCATGTTACTCAAAACGAAGGTTTAGGTTTAAAAACCTTACTGCAATTTTGACGAATGTGATCCAATGAAAATTAACATTTAAAAGGAAATAATTTGTATTTTTTTTTAAACCGGTTTGTCTGAACTGAATATAAGTTTTGACAAGTCTACAGTTTAAAGCGCCTTAAAAACTTACGAAATAAATAGTACAGACAAAGTCACAGGAAAAACTATCTATACTCAATGTGCATGCGACTTTACCGTGTCCGTTGGTTACGTTTGCAAGTCCGGTTATAGGTTACGCGACAAATCGTTACCAAACGGTCGTAACGACTTCCGTGAAGCTGAATTAAATCTATTCAAAACAATACAAAACTAACCGCAATTTTCAACCTATGTAATTAACAAATAACTGCTTGAAACACGGTTTTATTCTATATAAATATAATTTTAGTTACTTAACGTTTAAACCGCATAAACAGCGAAACCAACCGGACAAAAAAAATGATAAAATTACTAGTGACACACTCTAGCACGCCACGACAGTCGCGATTTGACTGTTTAAAATCAAATTTGACGTTACAAGCTCTGTATATGGTCACAGCGTTGCCAGGATCAAAAATCACCTAATTCGTTGGTAAAAATATTTCGCTAAGACTGCGAAAATTGCGTAACCAACCTGGACTACGTCCAAATCGCGATTTCGTGGGGACAACGTTTTAATCTAAATTCAACCCTAATACTGATGTTATAAAAGCTATTATTCATCAAAATCGCATTGCCTAAAGCATAAACTTTACCAGAAATGTTTTACTTGGTGTTACCGCTTTAGAAAAATATGCGTAAAATGCCCTTCTAAAATGGAACTTTGTGAAGGGGACAGTATGGCGCCACGATTTTACCATATTTAAAGACTAGATTTTAGGCAGGAAACAAGAGTTTTATTCTGAATTTAACTTAATAAACGATGCGACTATTTAATATAGTTTACGGAAACGCAACATTTAACTGGATAAATCAACATCATATGAGTAAATCGCAAAAAAAAACAAGGGGACATCCAAAAAAGTGGAGGGTACAACGGTAGATAGAAATGCCCTTGTAGATGGATAATCTTTGTTTTTAACTATTTTCTCGCAGTTGAAGTGAAAAGTAAAGTGTATAACTTAGTCTAAAAGCAATACTAGACCCTTGTCATACAATCTACTATTGTGATTCCTGACTTGGAAGGGATTCGAATTAAATGATAAGCCCAATAACCGATCTTGGGACACCCGTATCCAGCGGACTCCCGCGACCTTTTAGATCATCAGCCCATCATAGAATCGGTTATTGTGCCACTCTTTGGGGGAGGCCTACGTCCAGCAGTAGACGTCTTTTTTAAGACGATGACTTGAACGGTAAACCTTTCTTTAGAGCTGTTAAAATCTGAGTTTTTACCTAGATAACGACCAAAATCACGAACAGCTAACTGATTGCTTTATTGGAGTGAATTAGAAAATAACGCCTTTTTGAAACGCCATCCTCACCAGATATGATTATATGATGATTGATGCTGAGTATATGATTGTTTATAAAATTAGCAGGAAATATGAATCTTCACAAAGTTACAAGTTTGCTCTTCTGGCAACAATAGGAAAATTGATCAATTGACCAATATTGGCTGGCCTTGGCAATGTTGCTTTTTTTTTTTTCAATACAACGACGGTGGCAAACGAGCGTACGGCCCGCCTGATGGTAAGCGGACACCGCAGCCTATATACGCATGCCACTCCAAAGGAGTAACATAGGCGTTGCCGACTCTTGATATGTTTGAGGATTCGTCGTTTTGACAGCTGAAGGAACAAATTCCCTCGCTCTCAACACAACGCATCCTCGGGAGCTCTGGCGACCTTGCTCACCTCCAGGAACACAACACTACTACAGAGCAAGTAGTAGTGTTATTATGGCTGTGGTCTTCTGCAAGGCGGTACTTCCCCAGTTGGGCTGCTCCAGATTCGAGCGGGATGACATTTCGATGTGCCCTACCTTACCAAATTGCTGATGTAGACCAGGAAAATGATCACACACAGCTATCTAACACGGGCTCCAGATAAACTGGAAAGGTCTAGCTGGTCTTACCATAAACGATATGCCGGCCGATGGCCTCCACCATCATCTTGTGGTCGACGCTCACGTCGGCGCCGTACATGCTGCTGTAACTGTGGTTGTACAGGATCTGCCGGTCCAGGTTCACCGCCAGGTTGTTGTTGGGAGGTGTGAGGGTACGCTCTATAGGCGCCTTCAGGTAGTTGTAGTTCTGGAAGGATGTTGCTAGCTCCTGGAATGAGAGGAGGTTGGTAAGTCATTAAAAACTAAAACCCTATTTGTTTGGTTTAAAATGAAACAAGATCTTGGCATGGCATAGGTCGGTTATGTGTCATTGTTAAGCAGTTAGCAAGAATAATTCTACAGGAGCTTGAGTTGTACTAAAATTCCAGGTGTGAGGGTACGCTCAATAGGCGCCTTCAGGTAGTTGTAGTTTTGGAAGGATGTTGCTAGCTCCTGGAATGAGAGGAGGTTGGTAAGTCATTAAAAACTAAAACCCTATTTGTTTGGTTTAAAATGAAACATGGTCTTGACATGGCATAGGTCAGTTATGTGTCATTGTTAAGCAATTAGCAAGAATAATTCTACACGAGATTGAGTTGTACTAAATTTCCAGGTAAGACGGTACGCTCAATAGGCGCCTTCAGGTAGTTGTACTTCTGGAAGGATGTTGCTAGCTCCTGGATTGAGAGGAGATTGGTAAATAATTAAAAACTAAAACCCTATTTGTTTGGCTTAAAATGAAACAAGGTCTTGGCATAGCATAGGTCTGTTATGTGTCATTGTTAAGCAGCTAGCAAGAATAATTCTACTGGAGATTCAGTTGTACTAAAATTCCAGGTATGAGGGTACGATCAATAGGCGCCTTCAGGTAGTTGTACTTCTGGAAGGATGTTGCTAGCTCCTGGATTGAGAGGAGATTGGTAAGTAATTAAAAACCAAGACCCTATTTGTTTGGTTTAAAATGAAACATGGTCTTGACATGGCATAGGTCAGTTATGTGTCATTGTTAAGCAGCTAGCAAGAATAATTCTACTAAAATTCAACAATTTCGCTTGAGCAACAAAATATCCAAGATCTATAACAATTGCAGCGTGACAGGGGACAGAAGTCAATAAAGGGGAGATACCTAACATAACCTGAAGAAAAACACAACAAAACAAACATACCTTAAACAAAGGCTGGTTGAAGTCTACTAATATTGCCATGGTTTGTCAATACAGAGGAAAATCAATAGTGTCCTCTGCATCCAGAAGGACTCCAAGTACTAGGCTAGCATAAAAGCAAGGAACTTACTCTAAGTGACAGAGGCTGATTGAAGTCCACCCTGATGCTACCGTGATTCGTATTGAGCGTCCTCAAAATGCCTCTCAGCGCCGTCCAGAAAACATAGTTGTTCTCGAACGAAGTTCCCGTGAACTTATAGGTACCGGGTTAGCATAAAAGCAAGAAACTTACTCTAAGTGACAGAGGCTGATTGAAGTCCACCCTGATGCTACCGTGATTCGTATTGAGCGTCCTCCAAATGCCTCTCAGCGCCGTCCAGAAGGTCTCCATCTGTTTCGGCATCCCTAGTTGTTCCCGAACGAAGTTGCCGTCGACTAGACGGTCGTAGTTGACAGTCACAGGGACCAGGAGTGCGTCGTCTATGGTGCCGTCGAGATACGCGTCCATTATTACAGAGAGGATGCCGGCTGGAAGAATAGGAACCAAATATATTGAAAATGTAAGAGAAGCTACTTCAAGGAGTTGGCCACAACTATAACAGCGGCGGCGGTGCACGATAGGTGGGAGCGAGATGCTTAACACTTTCGCAGCCGGACTAAAAATGGAACAATACACCAGAAACCGACAGAACTCGCTAGGCGTGTAGGTTTATAGCTACTGCCCGCCTAGATAAATTTATGATAAATAAGCTTCTAATCTCATGCCTCGAACATAAGTGTCCGAATGCGGATAATTCAATTGAATGGATGTATGTGTGTATAGTAGTTAAGTAGCTTTAATTAACCTAGTAGTAGCTTTAATTTTAAGAATTACTTGCTGTGCCCTAACAGGGTTCATGTGTGAACCTCCCCTAATGTAACACCTATTTGTACCACATGATAACTATGCAATAAATGAATTATGAATTATTAGCGGGCTGAGCCGGCACCTGAGCAAACATTACGAGTGCCTACCAGGCGGATTCTTAGTTGCGGACGTGTTAAGGCTGTGGCTAAGTTCTAGAAGATCCTGGCGGAATGTATAATGGTGAATGTTGACACTTGTTTCCCGAAAATGTAACATACAGCCGAAAACATTTACATAGGGCAGGCAGGTCGGCATCTCAGTACGAGTCCATTGTCAAAAACACAAATGTTTTGAACCAGGTTGCGTATAGATTGACCCCCTTCATAAAACTTAACAAACCTCTGTTAACCAAAATGTGTTCGTCACTTTCTCATTAACTAAAAATGTCAAAGTGACAGACAAAGACAAACGGATTAATGACATTTTAGGTCAAAAATGTTTGATGAATTATGATAATGTTTTAGACTGTGCAGTCGAAGTCAAAGATATGGAATAAGTGTAGAAGTGTAAACATACTTTTGACGTCGGCTGTACATACAACATCGTATCGTAAGTAAAAGCTTAGCACGTGGAAGATAGGAAAGGTTCACGTGTTCTCGACATGAGTCTTTGTTTACATTAAAAGTACATCGACGTCTAATTTAATTGCATTGTAACTTATTGTTGACATCAATAACTAATCATCTGCGTCAATCCAGTACTCTCAACTACAACATATAGATAAGGGTGCTATTCCACTAGTCCAAGATCTTTTCCCAATGTGTATTTGCATCTCACATTTTGCATAAAGAGTTAGTGAGACGCAATGCACATTGGAAAAATATCTTGGACAAGTCAAATACCACCCTAAAACGCCAATAACTAAGTCATTAAATCATACTGATTCGTGCACTACAGATTAATATTCTCTTTATTGTCTTCTAGCTTTTGCCCGCGACTTTGTCTGCATACTCATACTCATACTCATTTATTTATAATGCACAAATACATTAAACGTCAAAAAGTTAATTTAATTAATTCTAATTTATATACTCGGTAATTAGCCTAAAGGATTAAAACAACGCATACATGCTATTAGACTTCCTACAGTCGACTACAAAAAGATCGATACGGCCAAAATTACAAAAATATGTATACACGACCTTAATGTTTAGGCAATAAAGTCGTGTATACATATTTTTGTAACTCTGGCCGTATCGATCTCTTTGACTGTACGAGCGTAGCATAAATGATCGCACTCTCACATAAACTTCCACTCTCCTTTTCACCTCTTTTAGGGATGATTTCTGGGATAAAAATTATCCCATGTCCTTCTCAAGGTTTCAAACTATCTCCATACCAAATTTCATCTCAATCGGTTCAGTGGTTTAAGCGTGAGAAGCTAACAGACCGCCCGCCAGAATTATTTTCGGATTTATAATATTATGGAAGTAAGTAGCAAATGCAGTGTTTCTACAAAAATTTACCCTTTTTGTATGGGTGTACCGTTCATACAGTTAGCTGGCCAATTCTGAACCTTACTGCAATGAGATAGGGTTTATTATGGCACCGTAAAACGTATCGTCATCATGCATACTTACCGGCCATCTCCTCTAATAAACAGCGTGTAACAAGAAGATTATATGTAATTGATACTATAGTATGTTTCTTTAGACATTTGAAACAATGTACTAGTACATTACTACAGAGGCCGGGAAGTAAGGGGCTGCCGGCTGAGGGTAGCGAGGTCGGATAGTTATGAGGCTGGCAACCCCTTTTCAAGTATTTATAGTGCTTTTCTCAAACATGCAATGAAATTAATTAAAAAAACTCCAAGAAATCAAACTTTAGTTTTCATGGCTGAACGCCGTGATCCTGTGCCACAAATTGTGGAATGGAAATTAAAAAAGACCATCTTGCAGGCCTAGGCCTCCAATTTTGTATGAAGTGCCATTACGGGTCTCTCGTCTCGCTGCACCCAAAACGTGACACTTCGAAGCCCATTATGAAGAACACAACGTCATTATATTGCTTATTATTTTTCTCCTATTTTTAGTTTTTTTTTATCCTTGCTTATTTGAATAGTGATTCCTTATTATTTAAATATAATTAGTTTTAATTTAGGTTTTTTTTTTTTTTTTTGTACAAGTATTTCATTGCATGTTTGAGAAAAATAACTAAATCACGTTTTATTAACCCTGCTTAGCTCCCTGTGGGCCTTATGGGCCGCCCAGAGGGAAAAAACTAACGCACATGACCCGGCCAATCAGCCAAATAAAGTAGCTTTTTATAATTGCTGTAACATGCGATTGGCTGCGTGAGCAAGTCACGTGGTTTAGTTTGTTTACATTGTTTCCTAGAGGAACAGGTTATAGTTTGTTGTTCTAGTCGTCACTTGAAATTAGCGATAGGTAATATACCTTTTGGCGGTTGAGGTTTCCCGGTCCTAGTACGTCCTCCTTCGATGAAGAATTCTAGATTATTCTTAGCCGCTAAACTATTTAAAATGTAAGATCTGAAACAAAAATAATAAAATAATAAGACGACCGGTTAGCCTAGTGGGTAGTGACGCTGCCTACGAAGCTGAAGGTCCTGGGTTCGAATCCCGGTAAGGGCAAATATTTGTGTGATGAGCATGGATATTGGTTTCTGAGTCATGGAAGTTTTCTATGTATGTAAGTATTTATATCTATTATATATATCGTCGTCTAGTACCCATAACACAAGCCTTATTGAGCTTACTATGGGACTAGGTCGATTTGTGTAAGATTGTCCCCTAATATTTATTTATTTATTTATATTTATTTAATTGATTTTTTTAACTGTTATTTTAGAGTAAAAAAATCAGTGGACCAAACATTTGAAATGTGGATTTAAAATGTCATACAGACACCAAAAAAATCTTGTCCTATATTAAGAATAGAGGAGGGTAATGTTTGAAATATGGATAACATTATTGCAAGCCAAAATAAAACAGTTCAATATATCGACTTGTCACAGAGAGCGCAACCGAGGTAACCTGTTCCAACGCCTGCTCTCTCTTTCCACGCAGCGAGCGTTTGTTTGTTTTTTTTTTCAAGAAGGTACATAACACCTATTCAATTTCAAATTTACTCGCCAAACTGACGGAACAGTTTGTTGGCGAATAGTATAGTTATTCCACTAAACTTAACAGTAGGTAATGTATGTGTACCTTAGTGCAGTTT
The DNA here is from genome assembly GCA_947578815.1 of Epinotia ramella. Taxonomy (NCBI): domain Eukaryota; kingdom Metazoa; phylum Arthropoda; class Insecta; order Lepidoptera; family Tortricidae; genus Epinotia; species Epinotia ramella. Next base: position 6,175,244 of record OX388221.1, read on the forward strand.
TGTACAGAGAATCCCCGTGGTACTCGGAGCCGTCGACCCTGCGCCTGATGTAGAAAGCGCCGCAGCCGCGCAGGAACCAACTGGAAAATATTAGCACATTGTTACCGAAACAGAAGTGTGACATGGATGGATAAACATCTTATGGCACGTCTCTTGGTTATATCAGAAAGGTTTTGATTCTATAACGGCTCGAATAAAATTCGACCATACGTACAGTGTCGAGTTAAATAGTATATTTTACAACAAGTGCATAAAACGCACCATTTTACGCGAGACGTTTATGTATGGATAAAAAATCGAGTGTAAAATAAGTTTTATGGACGAATTGTACACTCTACTTTTCACTTCGATTGCGAGTATAAGGTTATTTCATGAAGTTTTATTGTGTACTTTGGCTGTTGGTATCCTTGCCTTGGTCTTAGAATACTAACGAAACATAATAAAATAAAAATAAAGCGTTTATTTCATGAAGTTTTATTGTGTACTTTGGCTGTTGGTATCCTTGCCTTGGTCTTAGAATACTAACGAAACATAATAAAATAAAAATAAAGCGTTTATTTCATGAAGTTTTATTGTGTACTTTGGCTGTTGGTATCCTTGCCTTGGTCTTAGAATACTAACGAAACATAATAAAATAAAAATAAAGCGTTTATTTCATGAAGTTTTATTGTGTACTTTGGCTGTTGGTATCCTTGCCTTGGTCTTAGAATACTAACGAAACATAATAAAATAAAAATAAAGCGTTTATTCTATGAAGTTAAAGTTGCTCGTGTGGCTGTTGGACCGATTGCCTTGGTCTTCAACGCAGATTTTACTTTATGCACTCGTTTTTTCAATTGCAACAGATAATATAAACGTTACGAAAATACTCGGAAAGCATCAATCTTTCATTTATACTTGCTATTTTAAGTTTTTTAAACTCATTTAAATTAACAATAAGGACGCTGTTTGATTGTGACGTCACAAGCAAGTAATCCCTACAAATTCCATACTAACGGAGCGTTTTTGACGTTTCATAAAAAGAAGCTGATTTGACTTTTGTCAAATACCGTATTTGGATCGTTCTTCTTTTTCACCTTCCTTAGCCATATTCTGCGAGTCATTAGAGTATTGTTTGTTATGTTTTATTCATAAATGTACCTCGTTATTCTTTTTATACAAATTTTGTACCACATCATTCTTCATTTTCTCTAATCTTTAACTCTTTTATAAACTTATATTTTTGTAGAATCCTGTGACAGAGTGGTAACTTGCTAAGTCGAAGTGCGCTCCTCAGGCCACTTTGTCACAGCATTTTCTAAAAACTAACTAAGAGGCCAAATACTTTATTTCCATTAAAGGAAACATTACATAATGACAATAAAAAATGCAACTTTCTTTTACTGGCACTCGGTAACCGTGAACAAATATACTTCGACCAAAATGAATGGCATTATCAGAAAATAAGAAGAACGACCCATTTCCGCCCGCTACACTTGCGGAGTTCAGCTTCCTGGCCAGAGGCAGACGTAAGGTTACTTACTACCGGCGTTAATAAAGAAAGCTTCAGATCGCAAATTTTGGACGTCCTTGCCGACGGCTCGAGCGTCAAATACAAATATCTTTATTATCATTTAGTTATAAATTACATAGATTTAGTTTCCGAGGCAACAAGAATATCCCTAATTCTTTGTTTCACTGCCCTGCGTGAGTTAATATACTATTAATGCTAACCCTGACCTACGACGAGACAGAAAATTTCTGAAATTGTTCTGCAATCGCAAGCATTCTTTTTGTTAAATATATTATTGTTTTCTTGACGCGAGGTAACAAATGTTTAGATAGGCACTATATATGTAAAACAAAGGCCATTTATGCCTAAAACACAGATTATAACTATAACCTAGTTTAGGCAATAAACTTGTATACGAGGGGCGTCTGAAAAGTTCTAAGCCTAAGATAGAAAAAAACAATTTACAAAAATGAACTCGTGTTTATTTTTCAATATAGTCTCCTACTAAATCAATGCATTTTTTACATTTTTTATACAGTGCTTTTAGGCCATTAAAAAAATAATCTTTATTTTGCCCTTCAAAATGCTCCTGTACAGCCGCCTTCATCTCTTCGTCACTTCTAAATCGCTTTCCCCTCAACTCTTTCTTCAAATTATTGAATAGAAAATAATCGCTTGGGGCTAGATCTGGGCTGTAGGGTGGGTGGTCAATTTCCTCAAAACCAACTTCCTTCAGAGCACGCCTCGCAACATTAGCGGTGTGAACGGGTGCGTTGTCTTGCAAAAACAAAATGCCTTTCCTTAGTTTACCCCGCCTTTTCTCAACTATGGCTTGTCGCACCTGTCTTATTAGATTTGCATAATAAGTTCCGTTTATCGTAGAGCCTTTTTCTAAATAATCGATTAAAAGAATGCCATCACAGTCCCAAAATACCGTAGCCATTAACTTAGAGGCCGACTTTTGCACTTTAAATTTCTTCGGCGGCCTTTCACCCTTTTCAATCCACTGCATCGACTCAGACTTACACTCCGGATCATACTGTCTGATCCATGTTTCATCAACAGTTACTATTCGGGAACAAACTTCATCTAAATCATCTTCGCACAATTCTAAAAACGCCCGAGAAGTTTCCACACGACGTACTTTATCGAAGGCCGTTAGCATTTTCGGTACCCAACGAGCACTAATTTTACATGTACATGTAAATGTTCATGTAAAATTTCTCCGACTCTTTCTTTACTAATACCTAAGACCTCAGCTATTTGCCAAACCTTCATTCTTCTATCTTCTAATACCAGCTTTTTGACTTTTGCTACGTTTTCTTCGGTCACTACCGATATTGGCCGCCCTGAGCGGGGGTCGTCTTCGATCGATTCCCGTCCGAGTTTAAATAAGCGACTCCACTTTTTGACTGTGGCATAAGAAGGCCCAGAATCACCGTAAATAATAGCCATTTCCTCAAAAATACACTGCGGTGATTTGTCACTTTTTGTAAGGAATTTAATTACAGCACGGTGCTCAATTTTCGTAATATTCGTTGGTAATTCACACATGATGTACTTTTCCGTTGAATATCTCGAAACAGAATAATAAAAACGTGACATGTTATTTTTTAATAATTTGTTTTTAAATGGCCTTTCTAGTGGCCAGTATCATAAACGCATATATAACCTCGAAATACCTTAGGCTTAGAACTTTTCAGACGCCCCTCGTATTACCCCCCTAAGACCATTTCTTTTAGACGCATTGGCGTATTAATATTATATACCAATAATCGTGCTAGATGTGAGTTTTGTTGTTAATAGCTTAATTAGATTATATCCACTTATTGTACTATTTTACCCTAAATCATTTTAGTCGTGTAACATGTACAACTTGTTTCGCATCCCTCGTTCCCGCACAAACATTCGTAAAAAACGTTTCTTTCCTCGAACTACTAAGTTATTCAACGAACTTGAGGATGATAATGATGTCGTCCTGACCGATTTCGGCCACAGCGAATGCGTATTCTGGCTTTGGTATTAACAATTATTATTTTATTAGTAGTGTTGTTCTTCTACTCTCAAGTGCGCTCTCAGGTGGCTCACCTACCCTATCTTTCTCGCAAAAGTGCTTAATGATGTGCCCAGTGTGGATCTATCTTATAGTAAGGTTAACTCTGTTAAACATATTATTTTCAATAGGTAGCTAACGATCCCCGTTACAAAACTGTGTTTATTTACTGTTTCCTGTTCTGCTGACCTACATAGTGTGAAATCATATAATTTCGAGATTTTTGTAAACATGATGTTACGTAGCATTATACAGGGTGATTCAGGAGACATGAGCAGGATCAACCCTACGGATTCAATAGTTTATAAGCTACTCAGTCGTACCAGCATTGGTAAGATTAACGTTAATTTTTTTTTAGTTGTGTAGGGTGACCATGATTTATTGTGAATGAAACTTTCACACAAAATGTAAAAAAAAACTGTGGGCGTTTAATTTAATTACGATGGTAAAAGATCCATTAACATTAACTGTATGTGTAGGGTTGATCCTGCTCACGTCTCCTGAATCACCCTGTATAGAAGCTTGTAATTTGCTTTTAGTTATTAAATTAAGTAGGCAGTAAGTATCACAAATAAAATAAAACAAAACATACACATTACACACCTGCACACATAATGCAAGGTATAGAACGTACCCAAAGAACGGTATCCGCATGTTGTCTCCGGCCGCGACGAGCGGGGGGCGCAGCCCGGTCAGGTACAGCGTGAACGTGACCAGGATGTAGTCCAGATGCGACCTGTCAATACAAACATACATTACATGCAATAACTACAACTTAGAAAAGTTGAAAAACCCCCGACATTTTCATTTCAAAGTCCAATATCTCAAAATTTTCATGAAACATGGCTAAGAACACTCGGGATAAAATTATCTATGAAACAAAAAAAACCGCATTCAAATCGGTCCATCCGTTTGGGAGCTACGATACCACAGACAGATACATAGTCAGACACGTTAAACTTATAATACCCCTCTCTTTGCGTCGGGGGTTAAAAATACGCAATTACATCTCATTATTGCTAATAGACTGGCCCTTATTTCAGCAACTTGACAATTGTCACCTGACAACGACAATTCTCCGTAGATTGCTGGTTCCACAAGTAACCTAGCAACCTTAACTTTTCGAACAAGCAAACACAAAATACCGCATACAGATCCTACCCCACCTAATGCGCAAGAGGCTAAAATTGTTACCCAATTTAAATTCTTATTCATGAAACTTTACAAAACTATGGAGCGGAGTGTTCAACTAAAGTGTGTTTTGTCCCTTCTCACAAACATGTCATAGTGACAGATAAAGACAGACTAATTTTAACGACGTTTTAGCTAAAATAGAGTTGACGAACGTTCATGAATAAGAGGGCCTATCAAAGTTAACTCGTAGTAAGACAAACGCACCTGTGTAGAATGCGGAAGAGGCTAAAATTCTTACCCAATTTAAATTCTTATTCCTGAAACTTTACAAAACTATGTCAACTGAAGTGTGTTTGTCCCTTCTCACAAACACAAATGTCAAAGTGGCAGATAAAGACAAACGAATTTCAACGACATTTTAGCTCAAATAGGGTTGATGAACGTTCATGAATAACTTAACAATGTTACCTCGTTGTAAGACAAACGCACCTGTGCAGTGGCACGAAGATGAGCGGCAGACCAGCGGCTTTGGCGCGTCTGAGACGCTCCACGCACGCAGCGCGCGTTCCGCAGCCGCCGCCCGCGATCCGACGGACGGCTTTGTGGCACAACCAGGCCACTAATCTGAAATAAATAAATAGGAGACAATCTTACACAAATCGACCTAGTCCCAAACTAAGCAAAGCTTGTACTATGGGTACTAGACGACGATAAACATACTTATATAGATAAATGAATACTTAAATACATAGAAAACATCCATGATTCAAGAACAAATATTTATGCTCATCACACAAATAAATGCCCTTACCGGGATTCGAACCCGGGACCTCCGGCTTCGTAGGCAGGATCACCACCAACTAGGCTACAGAGGTCGTCATAAAAAAATTGTACAGATTTATTTAGTTTACTTCAATCTTTCCAGCCAATGAAAGGCGGCAAAAAAAAGTGTAGCCCAAAGGTCGCGCGACTCGGCGACACCTGTCTGACTCAAACTATGCAAATTAGAAAGCGGAGGGTAGATTTTCTCGCAGAGTCAATAGTGAAGATGCAGCTGTATTTGGGTAAGGCCGTTATTTCTTGTTCCTGATTAAGCAGTTTAAATCGTCTACATTTTAATCTCTTCCAGTGTGTTACGCCAATTAGCCATATAAATGTATTACTAATATTCGTAACACACTGGAATTGATTAAAATGTAGACGATTTTAACTGCTTAATCAGGAACAAGAAAGAACGGCTTTACCCATTTACCATTATTTTGTGACCAAAATGTTGAAAAAACATAAAATAATAGCTACTGAAACGTTCTTACTTTAGTTTATGCTAATTTCAAACAATAATTACGATTTGAAGTTATGTGAAACGGAACGCGTTTTAATCCAACAATCAGCATCTGGTCACGTCACTCCTGTCAAAAGTCAAAACTTTGGCAACTCTATGACGTCTAGGGACGAACCACGGACAAACAATTATGGCAAGTGACACACATGAGTGACGTCACAGGAACTGTAGATCTGTTTAGGTGCGAAAGTTTAAATTGTCAGTTTGTAACAGGAATTTTTAACTATAAATCATCGTATTTTTTTTATACTTTCGTGGTCTATTCTACATGCGATTCTTTCAAATGAAAGCAATATTGAAAATTGCATCTTCCCTATTCTATTACAAGCCATGGACAAGAGAATTAATATTCACTACATTTAATTGGTGAACGAAAGCATGAATAACTATAAAGGTCCTACTGCAGATTGAAGTTTAGTTACGGGATTTTGTACAAGTACTTCAAAAGGTGAACCACACAAGCGGAAGCAGAGAAGACGCAAAAGTCTGGTACTTTTACTACCCCACGACACAGAAGAAGTTCTTATTTCTTCTAGTTAATCTGTCCTGTTAGCCAAGAGGCATGACAGAGTTTCTTAGAAAGAAATGTTACAACATTGACTTCTAATAAGCGTAGAAGACGGCCCCCCATAAAGGGGTTTTTTTTATGGATTTAAACCCATACGACTCTCGACGGTTCTCGAGTGGCGACCACGTACCGGAAGGCGCAGCGTGGGTAGCCCCCCCTCACAAGGTGGACTGATGAGTTGATAAAGGTTGCGGGAGTCCGCTGGATGCGGGTGGCGCGGGACCGGTCATTGTGGCACTCTTTGGGGGAGGCCTATGTCCAGCAGCGGACGTCTTTAGGCTGATATGATGATGATGATGAATCACGACTCAGGAGGCACGCAGTAGCCATGGTAACTACATAGCTTCTTAAAAAACTCAATACACCCAAATGTAACTTACTTGAGGACTTTGTTGGACATGGCAGAGCTGATGTCCATGAGGACCTTCATTGCCCTGGCTTCCACTCTCCTTCTGAGCTCAGGGCTGACTTCCTCGCCAGCTCCCTGATTCTTGGCTTCCAATTGTGCTGATTCATCGATGGCTTGCAGATATGTCGCATCTTTCATAACCTGTGGACAAAACAGTAACATTGTGATAATTATCATTATTGACGTCTCACTGCTGGGCACAGGGGTCCTGCCGGCTGCGCATGCGGTATTTTTAGACTTTTTTACAGTAGATAAATTCAAGATAAGTTTAAGTTACATAATATATCAACTACCTACCTAGCTTACACAAACGTAAAGGCGCCTCGCCTGCCAACAAACCACTCTTGTGGTTTGGCAGAAGAATAGGTATATTTATTTAGTTGTAGGCAAGATCTGTGAATAAACTTTTTTTTTTTCACTGACGAAAGGGTAATGAAAGTGAAGGTAGTATACTAGCCAGTGTCTCCTATATCAAACGTCTCCTTTAAATCCTTCTCTGACTGCTGAGGATCGTGACTCCACGGCCTTTTTTTTTATAGAATCTGTAGAGCGGTCGTGGTGTAAAACTAACCTTTTCTTCCTATCGGTTACTTAGAACTACGTCTATTTTTATTCTGTACAGTAACTATAACTAATGTGCTTTAATAAACACAACACAAAACACCAGACAGCATTACGCTGATGTATTGTATTGTATTTGCCCGAAGGGCGAAAAGCTTGACGAAATAGGCCTGCTTAGAACGGAGCTCCATAGCATGCTTTGATGTAACTAGAATTTAACTCATCTTAGAACTATTTATATAACTACAAACTTCACTGTTCTTATGTTATGAGAGTACCTATTGATTTGAATACAGGTTTTGATGCATTTGGATCCTTTTGCGCAATGATGTAATATAAAAAAAAAAGATACGTTGTCTATATTAAATTCTGTAAAAATGGCCACCAAATCTGACAGCTGAGACACGTTTATAATACGTGTCCATTGACGACGCGACACTGGGGCACGGTCATACAAGACTCGAAAATTAATATTACTCCAAAAGAAAGAAGGCAAAAAATATGGCTAGTGGCGAAAATCCCATTCAGATATCTCAAAGAATTACGAAACTACAACCGTTTTAATATTGCTTGTTAGAGAGAGAAAACGCAAACAATGTGTGACGTCACGTTACGGGATGCTGCCGGGGAGCCGCGTCAGCCGCGTCGACGGCGGCGCCGAACACGATAGGCGCGGCACATTGCCGTCTTCTAGTGATGTCACAATCTTCCAGACAGGCATTGTAACCCCGTTCATTTTGCCGTAGCGGTTCGAGCCGCACTGACAGCCTAACCATGATACGGTTACGCTCGCAAGAACAATGCTCTCTCTCTGGAGCATATCTCGGAGCGCAAACAGGGAACGAAATCCATTTACCGGTTAGAGAGCGCTCTCTCCGTGTACGCGGTGAATGACCGCTCGCTCGCTCGCAAGAGTCGCAAGCTTAATCTTATACCCACGTAAAATAAATTCTCCGCTCACATTACATGTAATGTAATAGGTACGGCACGTATTTACCTATCGTTGCGTGTATGGGAAAAGATTCAAATACTTATCGAATATCTATTCAAAGCCACCGGCGCGGGCGGCGCGACAGCGGTCAATGATCCCGTATCGAAACACCGAGTAACCGGTTAAAGAGCGCTCCGAAATAACGCTCCCAAATCAAATAGTTCAAACGTAACCTAAACACTTTAACCTAAATAAACCGGTAAATTTGTAACCGGGTTACAATTTCTGCTTCCGGCGTCATCGTTTCATATGAAGTTGCGTTTTGCGAAAAAGGGACAGAACACACACCTTCTTAAAAAATTGTACACTTATAACTTCGTGATTATTTAATCTTTTGCGTTGATTGTTTCTCCATTTGACTACATTTTTGATTTTTTTAATCCTTTTTCGAGAAAATATGACATTATTGATTATTTAATTTAGTGTCTACACCCCTATTGGCTGAGTTTAAATGTGCCTCTTTTGGAGCGCTTATAATCTAATCTACCTCTTTTTAGGGTTCCGTAGTCGACTAGGAACCCTTATAGTTTCGCTTTGTCGGTCCGTCCGTCCGCGGATAATCTCAGTAACCGTTAGCACTAGAAAGCTGAAATTTGGTACTAATATGTATATTAATCACGCCGACAAAGTGGTAAAATAGTGAAATTTTTCATTTTATTAGGGTACCTCCCCTATACGTAACGTGGGGGAGTGTTTTTTTTTTTCATTTCAACCCTAACGTGTGATATATTGTTGGATAGGTATTTAAAAATGAATAGGGGTTTGCTAAAATCATTTTTTGATAATGTTAATATTTTCGGAGATAATCGCTCCAGAAGTAAAAAAAAATGTGTCCCCCCCCCTCTAACTTTTGAACCATCAGTTTTAAAAATATGAAAAATATCTCAAAAGTTGCACTTTATAAAAACTTTCTAGGAAAATTATTTTGAACTTGATAGGTTGAATAGTTTTTGAAAAAAATTACAAATTAATTTCTGGACGAAAAACTACGGAACGCTACACTGAGCGTGGCCCGACACGCTCTTGGCCGGTTTTTATTTATTTTACACCATTGCTTTTGCGTATCGACGCTTACGTTGTCCTTACCTCGGGCACTATGTCCTTGTACTCGTACTTGATGAGGTTGCAGCACTGCGCCAGGTCGCACAGGCAGCGCGACACGACCCCGCCATTCGCAAAGTTCTGCTGGCCGATGTCGAGGATGTTGATCACGGCGCCTGTGTCAGTCGCCTTCGGGTCCTGCCATGACTCCTGGAGACAATAAAAAAGGCTGGTAAGAATACTTAATTGAACACGGTACAAATCACAGATATACATAGATCAGGCAAATGCATCTTCTTCGCGTGTCCGAACTCGCGGTCTCCGAGTTGGCCGTTCGACTGACATTCCGCGCGCGTCTGTTGTGGTAGCCGGTTGTCCGTGAATATTAACAAAATGCCTTATTGCAGAATCGATTTTGCGCGGACAACGGGGAATTCACATCACTAATTCGCCCGTGTGACGTCACAATAGGTAGAAAAAAGTGACACGGTCGGTTTTCATGAGGTGTTTAAGGCGCCGTAGGTTCAGCGAAGTTAAGCGAACAGAGTTATTGAAACAATATAATGCGTCTGTTTATAATATAAAAATAATAAAAAAATACGAATAGTAATCTTGAGGCTTTTCTGCAGGGAAATCAGTGCTTCGAAACATGATTAAGTAAATTTTGCTCTATAGAAAAAAATCACGAACATAGGTCTAAAACACACAAAAATACATTTAAAATATTCGTAACAAATTATGCACAAAAGCTATAAATATTAAAATTGCTTCTAAAAATCGGCAATATAATGTTTGAGGGAAATCAGTGTTTACATTTTTATTTATTTAAACGGCCAAAAAATTAAAATTAAAAAACATGATATCCGCGCTTCCGAGCACGCACTTCCATCTCGCTCACGCTTATGCTCAGTGAGAGGGAGAGAAGACCATGAACCTACGGCGCCTTAAGTTATCTAGTGTATATCTATACAAAGTGTAACAAAAATGGGGTGTGAACTGATCAAGGTCTCAACAGGTTGCCAGCATGTACAGTCGCCATCGGATATATCGGAGCGGCCAAAGTTCTCACAAATATCTGAACATCTCTATTGTCGAGGAGGCACTGCAGACGTGTTCAGATATTTGTGAGCAGTTTTGCCGCTCCGATATATCTGATGTCGACTGTACGCCAGCCGGACATTCCAGTCTGGTTGAGCTCAGTCTCTCAGAGAATAAGCTGTACACCCGACGTTTTTTTAGCACGTGCAGAAAGAGATCGCTTTACAGCGATAAGAGTGCGTGTTGTCTACAATTTTATATATAGTTTAATTTTAGTTTTATCTTATTGTACCTACTATTTTTTGTGAGCAATAAATAATACATTACTTACCAAGGGATTGTAAAAGAAAGAAAGCCCGAAATCGCAGGTATTTGTGACCCGAGTCGCAGGCGAGGGTTGTAAATATGCGATATGCTTTCTTTCTTACTGCCTATGGTGAGTACACAAGTTTACGTCTTCACCTGGCCACAATGCGAGTTTTATCGTACGCGCAGTATGCGGTAAAACTCACATTATAGCCAGGTGTGACGTAAAATATTATGAGCATTGAATTGTATTGTATAACTTCCGGACTAACGTCGTGTAGCGTAGACGACGTTGAACGTAGGTATTTACTGATATGAGATATCTGAATAAAGAGATTAGAGATTTCGCATGCCACTTGAGATATGTGCCTGGCTTGGCACCTGTATAATACTTTCAAACGAATACTTGTTGCAATTCTCTTTACAATCTTTACATCAACCAAATATGTAACGGCCTAATAACTACCATTAGTCAGGTGGAGTTTCACTGGAGTTGTGAAACGAGAGACAGATGGAGAAATTTTAATCGGCGATAAGACAGACATTTGTTTTGTTTCGTTTCACCCCGATGGGAATTCATATTGGTTTGCAAATAAAGGGGAACGGCACCGTGCACCGTGAACTTTCCATACAAACGATTAGTAAAAGTCATGAATAACAGTTTATTTTTGCACACGTACGATCAAACCCCTTTGAGACCTCTACGAAACTACTAGATCACATAGGCAAACTCATGAGGCGCGTACAACCCGGTTACAATATCTGTGGACCTCGCTGGAATGTGTAGCCCCTCCCCCTTCTCTTTTACCTACCCGCGCTCGCCCCGCACCGTACCAGCACGTCTAGCATGGGACGGCCGCGACATACTCTCGATTTTTCTCGCACTATACCTCTTGTTCCAAGTGTTCCAATAAGAGAGAGACGGATAGTGCGAGTAAAATCGAGAGCTCGCGCGCCGTCGCGTGCTAGCCGTGCAGAGCGCCGACGTGACGTCATCAACGCCAGGTCCACAGATATTGTAACCGGGGTATACATGTAAAAATATGGGTGCATACAACTTAAACATGTCCCATCGCTCTTATGTCAGCGGATTAAGGTTTCGGTAAATATTTATTGGTCGCCAAATAAAGCCTAGTTGGTAGTGACTGCCTACGAAGCCGGAGGGCATTTATTTGTGTGATGATCACGAATATTTGTTCCTGAGTCATGGATGTTTTCTATGTGTTTCAATATTTATTTATCTATCATCATCATAATATCAGCGGAAAGACGTCCACTGCTGGACATAGGCCTCCCCCAAAAAGTGCCAAAGTGACCGGTCCTGCGCCACCCGCATCCAGCGGACTCCCGCGACCTTTACCAGGTCATCAGTCCACCTTGTGGGGGCCTACGCCGCGCCTTCCGGTACGTGGTCATTTATCTATATAAGTATATCATCGCCTAGTAAGCCAGTACCGATACTAGGTCGATTTGTCTAAGATTGGCCTCATATATTATTATGAGAGGATTCAATCGATACAGTTTTGCACTTGGCTGTACTATAATGAATATAGTGATATAAGAACAGCGAAAGTGTGAATAACTCCTAACGTATGTACAACGAAAACGTGCAAGTTTAATTTAAGTTCATGAATGTGTCATGCCAAACGTCTCCACGTGTGTTGTTATTTCTGTCACTTGAATTACATTTTACTCGGCTTCTGTAGCTATAACTGTGTGTATTACAATGTAAACACATGTGAGCTCGTATCAAAAACTGGCGGGTGCTGAATAACATGAAATAAATTGTTGTTTACGGCTTTCGTGGCTATAAAGTGCCAATTACCACCCGCTACACATGAGCTTCATGCCTAGACGAAGAAAAAATGTGTGCAAACAGGCATTAGTAAAGAGAGCCTCAGATCACATATTTATCGTCTTTGCCTTCGGCTCGGGCGACAAATACCTGCGTTCTGACATCTTTTCTTTTACCATCTTTGGCTAAAGCCAAGCGATCACCGCCTGTATATTATTTGCTTATAACTCTAAAGAGTTCTCTTCGTTGCTGATCAAGTGATCACAAAGGCATACGAGGATCTGCCGACTCTTTAAAACGAATTCAAGTACGAAACACATGCAGTGCCACACGATTTCGTAGCGATATACGTAAAAGTTTTTAAAATAGAATCCGGTGACGTAACCATGGCAACTAGAGCCAGATCAAAGTTGATTCAGTTGATTCAGTCAAGTAGTTAACACAGTAACCAACAAGAGAATGTAAAATAGGCTATGATTACAAAAATCAATAGGGGTGTAGACTCGAAAATTATTATTACTCCAAAAGAAAGAAGGCAAAAAATATGCCTAGTGACGAAAATTCCATTCAGATATCTCAAAGAATTACGAAGCTACAACCGTTTTAATATTGCTTGTTAGAGAGAGAAAACGCAAACAGTGTGTAACGTCACGTTACGGGATGCTGCCGGGGGGCCGCGTCGACGGCGGCGCCGAACACAATTGCCGGCTCTTAGTGACGTCACTGCAATCTTCCAGCGTCATCGTTTCATACGAAGTTGCGTTTTGCGAAAAAGGGACAGAACATACCCCCTTCTTAAAACTTTGGACACTTATAACTTCGTGATTATTTAACCTCTTGCGTTGATTTTTTCTCCATTTGACTACATTTTTAATCCTTTTTCGAGAAAATATAACATTATTGATTATTTTATTTAGTGTCTACACCCCTATTAGAAAGTAGGTTCGTCTGTAGAAGAGCAATGCAATGCAATCCATTTCGGCATAAGTGCGTGAGCGGCATCACAATAGTGACATAATGTGTGTCTTAATATCGCGCGACGTTCGCGTATCATTCTGTTTCTAGTGCAGTGCTGTTATCGCAAAACTGTGAAGAGCAGGGGTGAAGAATTAACTTAATTGTATCATGTATCTCGTGCTGATGCAATATGTCATTTTTACAAGCTTTATTAATTAACTAGCTTCTGCCCGCGACTCCGTCCGCGTGGAACTCGTTTATATCGTGGCTCCATACAAACTTTTACCCCCCCATTTCACCCCCTTAGGGAATGATGACGGGGATAAAAACTATCCTATGTTACTCTCCATCCCTTCAACTATCTCCACTTAAAAAATCACGTCAATTCGTCGCTCCGTTTTATTTTAGTTTATTACTAGCTGATGCCCGCGGCAAAATGCGAAAGTGTGTGTGTTTGTATGTTTGTCCTTCTTTCACGTTGCAACGGAGCGTCGTATTGATCAGATTTTTTGTATGGAGATAGTGTAAAAGCTGGAGAGTGACATAGGCTACTTTTTCCAGCGGGATACCATCTAATTCCCACGGGAAAATTCAATGTGTTACATTTTCCTATAACCACGCGGGCGAAGCCGCGGGCATCAGCTAGTAAAAAATAAAAGTAGGTGTCCTATAATATAATGCGTGTTTGTATATGAATAGATTAGGATAGGATATATATTTTTTAACAATGTGTAAGTAGTTTTTAAGCACGCATTTTGGGGATTTTTTTTTACTGATTCGTTCTAGTAAAAGTTAATTTCACTGCAATATGAGAGATCTCTCTCTCTCTCCCTTCTCCTTCTTTTTGGCCAAGACATAATAGTCACGAATCACTACTATATTTGGCACATAACTACCTACCTACCAATATAGGTGGCATGGCATGATTCCGTCATCATGCGATCTACATAAGCAAATGTGATCAAAATTTCAACTAAATTATTTATTAAAGTGCATGCGATGACTGCTCGTCCCCATTAGAACACTCAATGCACTCGATGCTTGGTCAAAAATAAACAGACCAAGGGAACGGAATATTTCAGCGAACATTAGGCAAGACGAATCATTCCGAGAACAATCTTGGACATTAGCAGGAAACGTAAACCTGTTTTTTTAAGGAAATGTATTTTAGGTGACCCGTTTACGTCTGCTTTTAGGGCTATGACGAAACAGTTATTTATAAAGAAATAAAATAACTATAGTTAACGTCAAGTCCGAAGATATGTGCACGGATAAAGTGATCATAAAGATGTGAACTCGACTTTATTGTTATGAGCTTAAGGTTGTGATCTTTTTTGAACCTTTGGTAAAGTACATACATTTACCAACTCGACTTCTATATTAGCGACCAGTAATTAAATGGCTTGAGTGCCATAAGAGAGGCTGTCATACGCAAGACAATGCTTTATCTCACCTCAGGGGTACAGTCAGCATCAAAAGTAACTGCGCAATTGACGTCTTCAAAAACTCTTATTCCCTTTTAATAAAGACTTTTGACGTTTTCGTTTGCCCAGTTACTTTTGATGCTGACTGTACCAGTGTAAGTCAGACCTGTGATAACGTGTTGTTATTAAGGACCCTGGCGCCAAGATATACTAGTCGCTTGGTATCAGCGGTGGGGTAAGGTGAAATCAGTAGGTAGTAATAAATATAAATAAATATTACAGGACAATCTTACATAAATCAAGCTAGTCCTAAACTAAGCTCAATAAGACTTGTTTTATGGGTACTAAATTGACGATATATTAATAGATATAAATACTGAAATACGTAGAAAACATACGAGACTCGGAAACAAATATATGCTCATCCCACAATTATTTGCCTTTACCGAGATTCAAACCCAGGACCTTCAGCTTCGTAGGCCTCAGTATAGTCCGGGAGGCGAAGCCCGGCGCCCGCTCCCCCGTTATCATTATACCCCCTGCACGCCGCGCAGACGTGGACCGATTTAAACGTTCTACCCATACCTACTAAGCTAACCGGTCGGGAGCAGTTATGAATAGCATCGAACAAGTCGTTTCTTCTGTCGTGCAGCAATTATGATAGGAAATTATCGTCCGCAAAACGAAAATGAGAGAAACTGGACTGTTAGGCTTAGCGCGCACTGCGGATTTTTGCCGTGCGTTTATTTTCCGCAAAATCTGTGAAGTATGGGACCTCCTTGAAGTGCGCGCACTGCGGAAAATAATCCGTATGCGGATTAAAATCTGTGGTTTGCTGCAGATTGGTTACGGTGCGACGCCGTACGAATTTTCTGCATCCTATGGATGGACCATTATGTAACCCCGCGCATTGCGGAATAAAATCCGTGCGGACCGGCCGTCTGCCATCCAGTGACGCAGTTGTTCTCGCGACACGATGCTGCTTTCGACGTGCGTTCTTTACTCGACTTGGGACTAGAATGGTAAAATGTGCGGATATGTCACGTTCACGTTTTTTTTTCCTTTGCGATTTTAAAAACGCACCGCAACTCGCCGCACCGCAGCGATCCGTCACCGTCCGCTTAGCCTCATTCGCTGCGCGCTAATGCGGCTCACCCCGCCGGTCACCCGTCACGAAACTAGACCTCTACCTACGCTTAGTTACTACGCATCGCGTTGTCAAGATATATTTGTGGGTGAGCGTTGAGGTGAGCTTAAAACCAGTTACAGAATAGGGGGGCTGGTGTGAGGTGAACCAACTCTATTTCTGGTCACGCTAATTAGTGCTCCGTGTTATGGCGTCCCATATGTTCATACGGCTAGTGCTTAAAATATGTATACACTTTTCATTTATTATCATTTACCGCTTTGGCCTAGTTGGTAGTGACTTTGCCTACGAAGCCGGAGGTCCTGGGTTCGAATCCCGGAAAGGGCATTTATTTGTGCGATGAGCACGAATATTTGTTCCTGAGTCATGATTTTCTATGTATGAAAGTATTTATTTATCTATATAAGTATATAATATATATCGTCACCTAGTACCCATAGTACACAACTTACAAGGCTTTGCTTAGTTTGGGACTAGGATTCCTCGATTTGTGTAAGATTGTCCCCAATTTTTTTTAATTATATATCAAAATCTTTATTTCATGCCAAAGGCTGTCTCCGAGGTAATTAGAACTGGGTGAAAGATTAGTTGAACCGAGCAATGGTTCCGTTAGATCAGTTCAATTTGAAATGTAAAATTCTCGTTAGCAGACCACTGCTTAGTACAAAAATTAATTCCGTCATGAGATGTCTGTCATAATCATCAGCCCGTCACATCGACGACTGGTTAATTAACCAGTTTTTTTATAAATATTTGAAATAACAAGTATTACACATAAGTCACTATTTAAAAGTTAATCTAGGCACCCACATCACGACAAGGTCATATGAATCACTGTTGCATCTCGGAAACTTTTTGAAGTGAAAACTTCTTTAGCGGCACTGAGCACTTTTTGGGATGGGGAAAAATTGTTAAATACGCGACAGTGAAGGAGGTCACAAAGTTTTATATTTTGCTGCTAGCCGATTCGACTTCATTCAAAACTGAACGCTATTCGTAAGAGTATAAAGCCGCTAAACACTTTTTGCAATAGCATATTCTGCAAATAAATTTGTAATTTTGTCCAAGCATCCTTCACCGTTTTGCTATTGAGCAAATTCGAATAGTTTGAATTTGGACGTTATTCCTAAAGAGATTAAGCTTTGAAAAATATTTACCAACGGCAAAAACAAATTGATATTTTGTTCGCCGCCGCCGTCTCCTGTTCTTGCAAATTCGAATAGTTCGAATTTGGACGTTATTCCTAAAGAGATAAAGCTTTGAAATATATTTGGCAATGGCAAAAACAAATTGGTATTTTGTTCGCCGCCGCCGACGGGAGAGCCGGCGCGTTGCTGCCTAAATAATTGATAATTGTTTATAAATTTGCGTCAAATTCATTTTTAGGGTGACACCGTAAGATGTCACGAGACCTGATCGAGAAACTGTTACAATGTTATTAAGTTTTCACTTCTGCCGGCACTCCCAGAGTGCAACCCGGTCTTTTTTTTATTTAAGTTATAAGACAATCAGTATTAGAGAATAAATCTTATACGCAATTACTATGTCACGGTCAAGGCTCCAAAACCCCACATACCATCAAGCCATGGGAACTGTGCGACAAAGACACACATACTTATCTATAAAGGGACCGAAAGGGACAGCGTCCGTTCTAAATTGCCACTTATTTATATTCATTCAACGCCCGTATCCGATGATACAATCGACTCCTTCACTCATGTTCAATTGTGGTGCTGAAATAGTTCGTATTGAAGCGTAGTTTTATGGAAGGTGTGTATGTGGGCATGTGGGTTAGAGTACGTTTGTACTTGTTTGTCGTGGAGTTTTAAGAGGTAATACTACGCGACGCGACAACTGCAGCTCAGAGTAAAAGTCCGATACAGAAATCATCAAAATCGAGGTTTCGTTCTCGACTGTTTCCTCCTCCAAAACTTAACCAATCTTAACGAAATTTTGGAAATTGAATGGGAAGGAGACATTCTGTGTCGGACCGTTTTGATTTTTGTGCTTATTATTATACGATTTGTATACTAGGCGTCTGTTTGCGGTCAATTTATTTTGGCGTTTTAAGCGATGTTTGAAGTAGCCTAACTTCTATATAATCAAAAATATCCAATAAATAAAAACGTACCGACATAGATAATGATGATATTAATTTTGTATAAAAAAAATATTGATCTAGGTTCAAAAACCAGGGAGGAAACAGTCGAGAACGTTTGTATGGAAAAATGACCCATAGCATTCCCTCTTAATATGTGACGAGTTGAGTGTGCTGTTATTCTGTCAATTGGTTTGAGGTTATAAATGGAAAAGGGGATTGCCGAATGAAATACGAGGACATAATATGTTTGTATGTGAAATGAATTAATGTGTGTTCTTCGTGGATTGTCTCTGTCCCATTACAAGATGCTTTGGCTATTAGGTAGGTATGCCAGCACCATGCTGAGATGGAACCGTTTCGTGGCTGAGATCTGAGTCAATGTTATGATACGAACTCTATTCTATTCATTCTTATATTAATATACCTTTAACTGTCTTCCTTATTTTCTACCGAATTATCAATTTTTAAATATTTAAATCCCGTTCTCGGACGACCGCTTTATCACACGTTTATAAGCAATACTGAAGCTGCTTTTCCGTCGACGAGGCAAGACGAAGATTTAATTGAAATTGCATAGGTACACGATAAAACAAATGACTATTTTAAGGTCAACGGTAGGAAATTTTCCGTTCCGCCTCGCCTTACCTTTTTACAATCTCAATAAAATGATTGAATGTAAAAAAATGATATAATTTATAATCTAATACTAAAACCCTAGCCCAGTGATCAGCCTAACTAGCTTCATCGCGTTTACGTCGAACATAATCAATTCTAGCTTCATCGCGTTTACGTCGAACATAATCAATTCTAGCTTCATCGCGTTTACGTCGAACATAATCAATTCTAGCTTCATCGCGTTTACGTCGAACATAATCAATTCTAGCTTCATCGCGTTTACGTCGAACATAATCAATTCTAGCTTCATCGCGTTTACGTCGAACATAATCAATTCTAGCTTCATCGCTTTTACGTCGAACATAATCATTTCTAGCTTCATCGCGTTTACGCCGAACATAATCAATTCTAGCTTCATCGCGTTTACGTCGAACATAATCCATTCTAGCTTCATCGCGTTTACGTCGAACATAATCAGTTGTCCTTCTCGCAAATCGCAATTACATAGGTACACAGACAAATGGAATTGATTGAGACGACTCTATAATATGAACCGCTTAGTTAGTAGCAAGAATGAAGGACTATTGTAAAAACAGAAAGGCTCAACTATCACCCCGCTGGCACACGATAACCCAGCAATGTGTTTAATGTTTATATAAATGTGGCATGGTGACAATACAGACTTTGTCATTTGACATTGTGTAACACTTAGATCAAAGGTGACAAACCGTTAATTCAATGAGTTTATCCACAGTCGATCGATTGTGCGGCGGTCGTCGCTCCGATCTAGGGTTGTCAATGATGGCAGGGCTTCGACGATTGTATGAAAAACGGACGGAAACGGTTAAACACTAACCACGCCATTTATTGGTGACAGATAACTGAGAAAATAAATAGTTAAAATTCTAAAATTGTATTAATAAGTATTGATAACTTTGGTGCTAGTTCTAAAAATAATAGGCCAAAGGAATTTATATTGCTTGGGGCCACATATACTAGAAAATACCTGGCACAGCTCAAAAAGGAACACCCAGAGCTTAAGGGGCTCCCATACGCCAATGACCTTCGATCTGAATCCCTTAGTTTTCTCATGTTTTTTGTAGCTTATTATATTAACAACAACGGCTTTAAGCAATATAGTATCCCAAATTTACTTCAAAGTTCATTGTTTTCGAGATATTTGGCATCAAAGTTGAACAATTTTAGGCCAAAAAACTGGTTTTCTGGCCATAACATTTGTTTTAATTAGTAAGATTATAAAAACGCATATCAAATTTATAGGTAAGTTCAGTATGTATGAGTAGGTATGAGTTTCGGGTGTATAGAAGTTTTAATGAGGATGAAGTGTCGGGTTTTGTATTTTTACAGACCTCTCTTTAAAAATGTATAATTAATTCTGTATTAAAGTTTTTCAAGTTATTCAATATCAAAAATTTTAAACAGGAATCAAACTTTCCCATATCTGCACCTGGAAAGCTAGCTTCAATAAACCAAGGACAAGTGTCGAAATGAAAACTACTAAATTTCGTTGATTTTTGACGGGAGCCCCTTAAAGTAGAAGTAAATAGTTATCGCTATAGAGCCAAGATATTGTTCATCTAATTTCGATTTCGTACATGCATATGCGACGGAGGCCAGGAACAAGACTTTCGATTGAAATAAATCGGTTGATCCTTTGGGACTTCCGATGCCATAGACGGATGCACATATTAAACTTATTACACCCCTAGTTTGTGTCTATAAACAGTTTCTTAGGAATTCTCAATTGTCTCTGGTAACCCTACATGAGCTGCGCGCGGGTTGGCTGCCAGAGTCACGCCACCGGCGCGCGCGCAGACGCTAGGTTAAATTTGGAATAACCCCGCACCGAACCGATACGACGTATATCACTACGAGAAAGTATGGAGGCGGGACTTTCTTGAACAGTGTTGCCGTACCGAACCAGAATGGCGTATCTCGTTGTGACAATGTGTGAGATGGGACTTTTGGCGTTCGTGAGCGCTATGAATCGACTCGTAGTGTTTGTTGACAATACGCTTAGAATGTAGTTTTGCAATAAACAAAAATATTTGTGTGTTATTTGATAAAGGAAATGACTGTAACATGTTTATTGTTTCGCTGCTGTTACGAGCCAATCCAGTGGACAGCTGGACTCTTTGGGACTGGACACGTTTCTAAGATGCGTTTTATCCAATTGAATCTTGAAACACAATGGTATCAACTACAGGCATTTTCTGAGATTCAAATATTTAACCAGCGAAATCTTTGGTATTTACGTTATGTTGTAGCATTAAGTTATCATCAGCATTGACACTGCACAAACTCGTAGCCCACCATGATCATCATCCTCCTGGCGTTATTCCCGAGCCCAGGGTCTGTTTTGACAGCTAAACCCAAGTTTTGGAATAGGTGCTAGGTTTACGAAAGCGACTGCCATCTGACCACCCAACCCTGAGGGAAAACTAGACCTTATTCGGTTTCCTCACGATGTTTTCCTTCACCGAAAAGCTAACGGTGAATCTTCCGCACATAAGTTCCGAAAAACTCATTGGTACGAGCCGGGATCCGAACCCACAACCGCCGCTTGACAGTCTGAACTACTAGGCTACCGTAGCTTATACAGGACACCGTACCGTTGCTTAGTTAGACACTGACCGTCAGGATAAGGATAGGATAAGACTGAACAAAGCCAAATAAACAAGGGTACCCAAGCATAATTAACATTCGTAAGCGGACGTCAATATTAGCCAATCAAAAGCTGACCTTAAAACTATAGGCTCAGATGCTTAGCGCGGATCCGTGCCTACGTTAAGGAAGCTAGCCAAGGAACTCGACAAGGATACATGCCAATCCAACACGTATCGATAAAGGACATATCAAGGTGGCCAATGGTCCACGCATGCTGAGCGACGACCGTGACACGACCTTGCTTACGGCTTATCAAAACGTGATGGATGAGATAGGCCTTTAATTACGGTCAGTGGAAAACTGATCTAGGATTGTGTGGAAACTGTAATGATTAGGGGTGTTTTTGCTGTGAGAAATGGTTTGTTCACATGTCTAGTCATAGTTCTAACTATAACGTGGCTCTTTCTAATAAATCAGTTGACTTTTCAGTGATGCTGACGATATCTGTATGTTGGACAAATGAGTAAATACCTACATGAAGCCAAATATAAGAATTAAAAACGGAATTAAACATTATCCCGCATAAATTATGAAACACCTTTGTTAATGAAAATAGAGCTTTTCTGACTGAGCTGTGGACATAGCCAAAGCTGACACTGTTTGAAAAGCCTTTAATTTTTACTAGGACATTAACCTACAGGATTAGGTATATTGATCTGTCTGTTAAGTGTTGGGCACAGTCAAGCTTCATTCGTAGAGCATCATTCTATTCCAAATTGTACAAAGTTTAAAAGACGCCAGTTGGCACCAATACTTCAATGAACTTGAGCCACGTAATTTGTATGTTCGGATTTTTGGCACAATCCTATGTTAAACTACGTTTATTCAACATTATGTAAATAACTGAAACGTAACACGGCACAAAGGGCGGGTTGGATCAACCTCCAGTGAAGGGAACCAATATCTATCGTATTAATCCTCTCACAAATGTATTTACCGAAACCTTAATTCGCCGAAATAAGAGCCATGGAAAATATTTTTGAGTAAATTGTACGAACCTATATTTTTTTGAACTTGACTGTACATTTGACGGACCGGTTAACGTTAAAATAGTACCGGCAGCTCTCATTCCATAAAAAACTGTCACTTTCAATACAATCAGATTATAACGGACGTAACATACGATTACCGACGGTTTGAAACAACCGCCCTTAAGTACACGACCACGCGACTCTCCATAGAAACGCACGCATAGTTTAAGTAGTAGTCAGTAAAATAGAGAGTAAAGAAGTATAGTATGAAAATCTTCTTCTCTATTTTTTTTATTATAATTTCTATCAACAGTAACTAGTTTCCGACCTAGAAATGGTGGATCCCATCGTGTACACAAACTTACATTCAGCATGACGTTTTAAAATGAGATTTTCTACGTTTGTATGGGGAACCGACTTGTTGGGGACTCTTAAAATAGTGCTGCGAGTAAGGATAGAATAGGGATGCGGATTAAGATTTTTTTACGATGCCATTCGAACCAGTTTTTGGAGAGGAACAAATGTTTGTATGGGAGTAACTACAATTAAAGAACATAACTACCCAAAAATTTGAGACAAAGATTGACGTCGCTGGCGGCAGCGGAAAACGCTTCATACTGATGACGTACCGTCGTATGACGTCACAAGTGGCATTTGTACAATTTGTACTAATCGTCGTATGGAAAATCAGGTAAATTGTTGTTTCGGTCGCGAATATACTGCGTTTAAGTACATAGTTGTCATACAATTTTGTTTCTATACAAGCGTAAGGATTCTATTGGTAGCTTTAAATTTACTATTTGACAATAAAAATAAATGCAGGTTTTTTCCAAATTTTCAAGGTTCATATCTTTTTATGATTTTAATTATATTTTATAATTTATACTTTATGACGATAATTTGAAGGTTTACTATCCATTTAGCATCACTACGTTATCAATTTGAACAAAAGGCCGCATGCCTATTAACCACATGGAAATTAAACATGTCTAGAAATTAATATCAAAAAGCGTGCTGCGGCCGCTGCAGGAGACCATCGCTTGTGCTGACTTCTGGCCGACGCGACGGGTGTCGTGTTTCGGCAGTTCCGGGTTCCGGGGCAACCTACCGAACTCTACACCGGACTTGACGACGCAACGGAGCCATACGGTTTCGTCGCCTAAATAATAATTAGTGTTTTAATATTATATTGTATGTATGTTAGTCTGTAAGGTATTTGTACCTAACATGGGCCTTAGTTGCCTGAAATAAATGTTTTATTATTTATTTAATAATTTACTTTAAAGAAAAAGTTTTAACCGACTTGAATTTAGTACTCCGCCAAGCCACGAGAAGATTTATTTTCCAATTTACCACATGAACTGATTTACGAAAGCAAATGCGTTGATTATTAGACAAAAAAACCCAATCGCTGTATGTGGGCCGATAATATTTGAGGACTTCCGTTGATTCCACAAGGATCACCTTTGGGACTTCATTAGTTGCTATTTCAACGGAGTCTTATCAGAATCTGTGACGTACTTTTGTACTTTTAACTACATAATTGAGGAATTCCATAAGTCATCTGTGGTCTTCATCATCAAATTTATGATTTCCGGGTGTAAATACACGAGATATTATAGAAAATAACAAAATCACTACACGCGTGCCTACTATAATTGAGGACTTCCGTCAATTTCTCATGGATCCCATCATCCTACTGAATTAAAAAAAATCGGACCCACCTGGAAGCATATACTTACACAAAAAAAAATTATGAATCGGCTCATCAATGATGGAGTTCTGAGGAAACAAACATTAAAAAAAAAAAAAAAAAGACCAGGTTGCACTCCGGGAGTGCCGGCAGAAGTGAAAACTCAATAACATTGTAACAGTTTTTCGATCAGGTCACGTGACATCTTACGGTGTCACCCTAAAAATGAATTTGTCGCAAATTTATAAACAATTATCAATTATTTAGGCGGACGGGCCGCGGGCGCGTTGGGTGCGACGGGCCGGCTCGCCCGCCGCCGGCGGCGAACAAAATAATTTGTTTTTGCCATTGCCAAATATTTTTCAAAGCTTTATCTCTTTAGGAATAACGTCCAAATTGGAACTATTCGAATTTGCAAGAACAGCGGACGGCGGCGGTGAACAAAATATAAATTTGTTAGTAAATATTTTTCAAAGCTTTATCTCTTTAGGAATAACGTCCAAATTCGAACTATTCGAATTTGCTCAATAGCAAAACGGTGAAGGACGCGTGAACAAAATTACAAATTTATTTGCAGAATATGCTATTGCAAAAAGTGTTTAACGGCTTTATACTCTTACGAATAGCGTTCAGTTTTGAATGAAGTCAAATCGGCCAGCAGCAAAATATAAAAGTTTGTGACCTCCTTCACATCTGACGTCACAAAAATCTGTCGCGTATTTAACAATTTTTCCCCATCCCAAAAAGTGCTCAGCGCCGCTAAAGAAGTTTTCACTTCAAAAAAAAAATAAAACCGAATTGAGACCGCCCTTTTCTTTAAGTCGGTTAATAAGTATCTATTAATAATGTCGAATGTCGATTGATTAAGACCAATCCGTATAGTTAAACATAACACATTCGTTTCCCAAAACAAGATGTCCAATGCTTTGTTAGAATAGAGTGTTAGTAGAGGTTTTCACCTATCTTTAGTATTCAAAACAAACGGAATTAATCGACGAACAAAGCTGTTTAAACAATGTTACTGCCTTTTGTGTTAAGGTATGGTAATGGAGAAATTACAACTGTTGTGTGGCGCATTAGTCATATCGTATATTATATATGCGCCACAACGTAGCACTGTTAGGTGAAAACCTTACGAAATTACAGACATGTTTTAAAAAACTTTTAACTTTAGTGGGCGGGGCACATTGCACGTAGAACCGATAGCCGTTGGGGCGGGAAGGTTCTCGAGTGGCGACCACGTACCGGAAGACGCAGTGTCGGTAGACCCCCGACAAGGAGATGGACTGATGACCTGGTAAAGGTGGCGGAAGTCCGCTGGATGCGGGTGGCGCAGGACCGTTCACTTTAGCACTCTTTGGGGGAGGCCTATGTCCAGCAGTGGACGTCTTTCGGCTGATATTATGATGATGATGATGATGATTACTGCATACCGCATTAAAATCAGTTGAGTAGTACCAGATTTATTGTTAAAATAACGGATCCATACTGACGAAGTCACGGGGTATACATTTTTTGACCTCCAGAATGTGACAAATACTTTTCTGAAAACCTTCATTCAAAGCGTGTGACGTTGTCATTTGTCTAAATAAGAAGCCATTTGTCACATCGAGAAAACACCTAAATCATCTGAATTGGTTGAAATAAATAGCTGTACCTAATTAAATACAAACAAAACACCAATAAACTATACTAATACCACCACCGTGAAACTAAGTTTTGGTGAGAACTGCGTAAAAATCAGTTCAGCCAAACGCGAGATAATCGCGGACGAACATACATACAAACATACAGGTCAAACTGAGACCCTCCTTTTTTGAAGTCGTTTAAAGAAGTAAAGTTAGTACGTAACGGGGAAATCTCCGTACCTATAAGTCTACAAGTACTCTTAAAGTTGTAAACAGTCCATATCGTAGACAGACGGGCCGCTTCTTTCTGGATTTAATGATCTATCTATATTTTATTAAAACTATTGAAAGATATCAAAGCGTTAGTCATAAAAGATCGCCTAGAACAACGGTAAATGATCACCATGTGTAATGTTTGCCGCAGAGGTCATTGTACGAAATCGCGCGGGCGGGTACCGCTCGGAGGCTTGCAGAAGCGTAGGCAAAGGATCAACGTTTTAGCAAATTTGACAACAGTTCCTTAGACCGTTATTTAAACAACAAAAAATATATTAAAAAAACACATTTTGCCTTGAAAAATAGTGCAGTCGGTTCTACTCTTTCAGGTTTTCAGTTTATTATTTACACCTTGTAAGTATGTATCTGTTAACACAATGAAACAGGTGTATTAATTGGTACCTAATCAGTTTAGTTCCAAAAACCTTATGTCTATGACTAAATGTCAAATAACCCTATTCATAAACGCTCATCAAACCTATTTTAGATAAAGCGTCGTCGTTAAATTCGTTCATCTTTATCAGTCACTTTGACATTTGAGTGTAACAGGACATAGGTAGTTTAAGTTTTATTAATAAGGGGGAAAGAGTGTACCGAGCTACTAACAAAATATCTGACATTTAGTCTAAGAAGTCGTTATAAAACCGGACATTAGTTAACTATGTCCATGTATGTCTATGTATGTATGTGTGTTTTGTATTTGTGTGTGTGTGTGTGTATGTTTTGTATGACGACTGGTTAGTCTAGTGGGTAGTGACGCTGCCTACGAAGCTGAAGGTCCTGGGATTCGATCCCGGTAAGGGCAAAATATTTGTGTGATGAGCATGAATATTGGTTTCTGAGTCATGGATGCTTTCTATGTATTTAAGTATTCCTATCTATTAAATATATCGTCGTCTAGTACCCATAACACAAGCCTTATTGAGCTTACTATGGGACTAGGTCGATTTGTGTAAGATTGACCCCTAATATTTATTTATTTATTTATTTATGTATATAATTTACTAGCGAGCCGCCGCGACTTCGCACGGGTACTATATTATACATATAAACCTTCCTCTTGAATCACTCTCTATAAAAAAAACCGCATCAAAATCCGTCGCGTAGTTTTAAAGATCTAAGCATACATAGCGACAGACAGCAGGAAGAGACTTTGTTTTATACTATGTAGTGAAAAGTAAACCGACTTTAGCTGTTCTTTATATTCAATCTAATTTCAGAGTTAGATGCTTCCCGGGTACTCGGTAACTAAAAGCAATCCACTGTCGCAACATCGAATGTTTATTAGGACGGCAAAATAAAACATAGATCCGATCGTTAGTATGGCGAAAGTAGTTAATGGACCTCTTCTATCATAAATCTCATTGGAAAACAAGCAAATGTCTTAATCATAACAACAAAATATGTAATATGTATAAAAGTGAGACTTTATCGTAGCTCAGACTTGCGTTCATAGTGTTTAAAAAAAAAAAATACCTACAAATCCAGTTAAGATGAATGTGGACCAGCAAACAAATTGGAGAGATAATTATAGTCTGAAAGAACGAAAAACTCATTCATAATGCAAAATAGTTTCTTGACTTATGGTAGTTATCATCATCATATCAGCCGAAAGACGTCCACTGCTGGACATAGGCCTCCCCCAAAGAGTGCCAAAGTGACCGGTCCTGCGCCACCCGCATCCAGCGAACTCCGGCAACCTTTACCAGGTCATCAGTCCACCTTGCGGGGGGCCTACCCACGCTGCGCCTTCCGGTACGTGGTCGCCACTCGAGAACCTTTCCGCCCCAACGGCCATCGGTTCTACGTGCTATGTGCCCCGCCCACTGCCACTTAAGTTTAGCGATTCGGAGGGCTATATCTGTTACCTTGGTTCTACTGCGGATAGGTAGGATGTGGTAGTTATAGTATCTAGTTAAAATTCTTACACGCCTAGATATGCCGTTAGCTCCGCTGGCGTAGCTTCTGCATAAGCGTGGTTTCTATGATATTAGACATAATGATAGCATTATGCTGTATTAGTGTAATAGACTTGAGATAGTAGTAGTGAAGAAAATGAGTAGTAAATAAATAGTTGAGTTAAGTGTGACTTCTAAGCAAGGGTTAACATCGCGAAATTCTAAGATAGAAGTCATGATATCTTCTTCATAGCTGCACAATTTGCGCGTTTTTTTTTATACAACAACGGCGGCAAACAAGCGTTTTTTTTTTTGATGGAGTGGAAATGCACTTACGCATCCCCCCAGCCTGGGGAAGCTATAATGGGGGGGTATGTGGGACTCTCACCCTCCAGCCAACTGTATTTAAACAGAAGGGGGAGGGAGTCTGCCCACTAAAACCACTCCGGCGTTTCCGTACCTGCCGTTGCCGTGGGATCGCGAGCATTCCACCACGAGTGGCAATGGTAATAATATAAGCGGACACCGCAGCCTATAGACGCATGCAACTCCAAAGGAGTAACATGGGCGTTGCCGAACCTTGATATGTTCGAGGATTCGCCGTGTTGACAGCTGAAGGAACAAATTCCCTCGCTCTTAACAACGCATCCTCGGGAGCTCTGGCGATTTACCACCGACATACGGTCTAATGGTTCATTATCAGAACCGGGCACAAAAACTTTACGCGCATACATATCTGAATTCAAAGCCGGTTTTCCCACATCACACCACGAAGTCAAGGACACGTTGTATGTATTAGGTATTTATCTATTTAATGAACTGACATTTAAGGCAAGAATGCATTGATTGAACTTTCAAGATATTGTCTAAGATTCCAGATTCTAAGGGTGGGTTGCACGACACGGTCTGTAATCGTAAGCGGTGTTCGATAAAATCTGAATGTATGGAAAGTTTGTCAAGTTTCTATGGTGTAACAGCTGCCGGCGGCGCCATATTTGTTACGTTGATTGATCTGCGGGCACAGACTAATACAGACGCGCAGTATATCCTGTCCGCAGCGCCATGTAAGTAAAAGGAAACAACGGATCGGCCATAATTAATGTATTGTCTCTCTTCCTCTCGCTGAAACCTATCTCCTATCCCTTTCATTCATCTATCCCTTTCTTTCTCAGGTCACGCTCTCATACTGTCTCTTTCTCACACAATTACGTTCCGTTTTACAACTATTAATGTTTGCACCTTAAAAAAGCAAGATGTTTCATATAGTTGTCTCTGTTACTTCTTATGGTCAGCTGACGTGAGTTAGAATGAGACGAATAGTATGGTATTTTGAGTCTATTGACGACTTGTCTCCATCAACTGTTCACCATAGTGTTCAAATAGTAAACAATTTCGCCGAAACGTCAACTGTAATTATTTTAAAGTTTATATTCATCGACATTTTATCGGCGTGAACTTTATGTAGGCGTAAATAACTGAAACTATATAGATTATTCCTAAAGTTGTTTAATACTACTAAATTACACTTTAATATTTATTTAAAGTCCGAATCAAGTAGCTGTCTACACCTCACGTAGGTAGTAACACAAACAGGACTTAAGTACCTAGTTAAGTATACCTATGGTTTTGGTTTTTATTGTGGTAAATGTCATTTTGTATACATATGTTAAATTGTATCTCAATACAAATGTATGGAGATACAATTTATTTACGACTGGTGCAGATGAGATGACGAATACATGAAGAGTAAATATCGATGTCGATATCTTTCGCTGTCGATATCGTAGATATCGTGCGAGCGAGAAAGGGGAGACAATGACGTATGAAGACCTGTCAGATAACATG
The DNA here is from genome assembly GCA_947578815.1 of Epinotia ramella. Lineage (NCBI taxonomy): Eukaryota > Metazoa > Arthropoda > Insecta > Lepidoptera > Tortricidae > Epinotia > Epinotia ramella. The sequence goes on from OX388221.1 coordinate 6,205,217, forward strand.
GTTCTCTTTCTTACTCGTCGTTCAGTACGTAAGTGAGAAGAGATCGGATGTATAGAAAACGTTCAATTTATTAGGGCCTATCTGCCTTTCTCTGTAATCTGTGTCTGCGGGCCTACGATGGTTGCCATTTTATCAATTATCGTTGTTGATAAGGCATCCGTCACTCTCGCACTCGCTACTACTTGTCAGAACGTGACGGATGTCTTATCGACAGCGATAATGTCAACCATGCTACGCCCGCTGTAATAGTAAGTTGGTGCAATTCGCCCTGTCTTTATTGGGCATAGTTAGGAAACACGTGGAGGCAGAACGATTATTCTACACAAAATAAGGTATGAGGTTCAGTTTCATCGTTTATACCTATTATTTGTATTATATATCGTACTAAGTATTATAGTAGTTTATGGCTAAATTATGTACCTGCAGTTGCATCATCATAAGTACTCTAAGATGGGTTCAGAAGCCGTAGGGAAATGACCTGCATTGCTACTATAGTGCTACCTGTAAAATATCTTAGTTGCAACCGTGGCTGCATTTACGATATCCGGCGGAGTGTGCATATCGTTCTCGGAGTCACTACTACTCATATTTTCAACTAAAATGTGAATTACAAACAACTTTTCACAATTCTACTTTCGTAACAGCAAAAAACCAACACGAAATGACAACAGTAATTGCGACAATTCGATCCTACGTCAAGACGAATGTTTTTTTAATCATAGACAAACGAATGAAGTCCCTATTGTCATGTCACTCGAGATCAAATGTCGTGCGGTTAATATAAAAAAACACATACTGAATTAATGTTTCGCATCGATAACTGTTTTAATATCTATGGATACTAGAAACCCACTTGAGTTTTGACAGCTGTTCCAAATTTAAACTGATAACCTTACAAAAATCTGTACTGTAATAAAATAACATTAAAGTACAGATTTTACCTACTACCACAGACAAGAAAGTTCTCATAGTAAAATTGGTTGTAATAATGCTGGTAATTTCCTACGGTTTCTGAACGCATTTTAGAGCACTAATGATATGTGCGTAGATAAAAGATATTTATCATTTTCAAATACCTAAAAAGATTAAATTCGATTAAAAAAAATACAGTTACAATAATTACTTCGTAGTTTCGATTTCCATAACTTGCTCTATGTCAAATGAATAAATTCATATGTAACCACTGAGCAAATTAGATTTTTTTTAATTACTCTTTACAAAAAATAAAACACTACGCAAACCGGGACACCACTCAGTAGATTGGAAATGTTCCAATAATTATTACAATCTCAATTCAATTACGATATACAAGTTCAATTAACATTAAGTACCAATACTAATTATTTACTAGCAACGGAAAATTTCACACAAGCGTCAGTTTCTGCGTAAACCCATAATTTAGATAACCCGGGGATCAAATAAGTGATTGTCGATAACCCACAACTGTATATAAATTTACCGAGGACATCATTAGATCGTTATACGGGTCAACCATAGTTATCTAGTTGACTAGTTACCAACACCCTACCACGTGCTTGGTGCGAGCTTATCTCGAATAACGTGGTGATTGTTTATCCAATTTATAAATAATTCTCATGCTATCTTAAAATATGGTATGACACCACTATCGTTGTAGAGTTGGAGATATATTTGAACAGGCAGCGTACCGCAGTGTTATCTTAAGTATCATCCTATAAAAACAGTGTATTTAACACCAAAATCAGCGCTGCGAAATATAACCTTACGGCTTATTCGTGGCACAAAGCTGAGTGGCGACCATTATAACATGTTTTGATTATGTCTGTAATTTCTTGTCTTTTATTTCTTACTAGCTTCTGCCCGCGACTCCGTCCGCGTGGAACTCGTTTATATCGCAGCTCCATACAAACCTTTACCCCCCCCATTTCACCCCGTTAGGGGATGATTACAGGGATAAAAACTATCCTATGTTACTCTCCATCCCTTCAACTATCTCCACTTAAAAAATCACGTCAATTCGTCGCTCCGTTTTGCCGTGAAAGACGGACAAACAAACAAACAAACACACACATACACTCTCGCATTTATAATATTAGTATGGATATTTCTTATATGCTAAATAAACATATTTTCTTTCTTCTTTCTGTCTAACTATCCATACTAAATGCGAAAGTGAGTGTGTCTATATGTTACCTCTTCACGCTTAAACCGCTGAACCGATTTAGATGAAATTTGGTATAGTGATAGTTCGAGTCCCGGGGACAAAGGATAGTTTTTACCCCGGAAATTCACAAAAACAAAAGCTAGCATGGAATATTTGCGCCTCGAAACGAATGGGTTAATTGCCATACGATAAATATAGTAGTTTATGCAACTGATACGTAATCAGAGGCCTTAAAACACGAGTGTGGTAATAGGATCACACGAGTGTTTTTAGGCTAAATTATGTACAGTTGCATACACTACTTTATCTACACACATATCATAATTAAGTACTCTAAGATGGGCTCAGAAGCCGTAGGAAAATGACCTGCATTGCTACTATAGTGCTACCTGTAAAATAACTTTGTTGCAATCATGGCTGCATTTACGATATCCGGCGGAGTGTTCATATCGTTCTCGGAGTCACTACTATTTACCTACTCATATTTTCACCTAAAATGTGAATTACAAACAACTTTTCACAAAGCTACTTTCGTAACAGCAAAAACCAACAAAGAAATGACAACAGTAACAGATATGTCATTGTATGTGCAAAGTTTAGTTACAATCCAACACGTAGTTTTAAAATGAGAGCGTAACTACGTTTGTATGGGAAGGTGAAATTCGGCCGAGCTTACTGCGGACGCTTAAGTAGAGTTTCAAATTCGTTTGTCGGTCTCTGTACACGCTACTACAATAAACAACCTGACCAAATTTTGACTACGTCAGAAAATAAATTTAAGGCAATTGTAAAGCAAACGCTAGAAAAAAGAGCCTACGAGGGCTGCCTTTTAAGTTGTGTCGTTTGGAAAATCTAAAGACAATTTAAGTGTTAAATGGTATTTATTGTTTTTCAAAGTAATCACCGTGATATGTAATACACTTTTTCATTCGATCGAACCAGTTTTCGAAACACTTATTCCAGTCCGAAGTCGGGGTCTCCAAAATGGCCGTTTTGTATGACTCAACCGCTTCTTCAGGCGTCTGGTACCGTTGACCACGAAGTCGTTGCTTGATTTTTGGAAAAGTAAAAAAAACCTTAGGGCTTAAGTCTGGACTGTACGGCAGGTGTTCCAGAATTTCGACGTTTTGCTCTTTTAAAAACGCAATAGTTTGCCGGGCGGTGTGCGAGCTCGCATTATCGTGGTACAGTCTTATACGACGTCTTGGGTTATTTTTTCGAAACTCGCCGATGACTTCTGGTAAACAGACAGTGGTATACCAGTCAGCATTAACCGTTTTACGATCCTCGAGCACGATGGTGGCAACGTGGCCACTTTTCGCCACAAACGTGGCGACCATTTTTTTCGAAGTCCTCCGTGAGCGTATTACTTTGGTCGGTTTTGGCTCATCTTGGAACACCCAAACAGTCGACTGCTGTTTAGAATCGGGATCGTAGGCATATATCCAAGATTCGTCACCACTGATAATGTCGTAAACATGTTTCGAGTTTCCTCGGTTGAATTGCCGCAGAGTTTTGCGACACCATCGAACGCGAGCCGTTTTTTGGTCTTCACTGAGTAAATGTGGTATCCAGCGTGAGATCAACTTTTTTACGCCTAAGTGATCATGCAAAATACTGTGAACACTGGTCCCTGAAATACTTAAGGAAGCTTCTATCTCACGGTATGTCGCATGGCGATCTTCGATGATCAGTTGCCGTACAGCATCAATGTTCTCCTGGGTTACGGCTGTTTTTGGTCGACCTTCACGATGTCTATCACCAAGACTAGAGCAACCACGTTGAAATTCTAAATACCAGCGTTCCACAGTCCGAAGGCATGGTGCTTTATCATTGAAAACCGTAGTCAACTCTTCGAAGCACTGAAGTCGCGTTAAGCCCCTTTTGAAGTTGTAAAAAATTATCGCACGTAAATTTTCCTTCGAAATTTCCATTTTCACAACTGACTTGTCAACTTTGAACGAACGCTGTACTAAAACGGTTGGGCCGATTTCGAAACATTCTTTTGTTTTCGAATTCTAAATTCAAATATTTTAACGTGACACTAGTTCTTTTTTATGCAATCACGGGAGGGTTGCAAACGACAGAACTTAAAAGGCAGCCCTCGTATTATAAATTCAGCGAATACTTAGACGATAAAGACATATGGGCAAAGGCCATCGCTATACCGAAGCAGACTGTAAATATATAATATTGTTTAACCTCTGACCTTCAAAAGTGTTCTCTAAGAATTTATTTTGAATAAATGATTTTGACTTTGACAACGCATGTCAAGAGCTCAGACCCCGTATCATGGTATCCCGCAATAAGTGACAAGATAGCGTCGTCTCGTTCTATCGAACGGTGTCAGCCAGTGACGGACGGATCTACCCTTTTCTACCGACTTGAAAAAAAAGAGGAGGTTCTCAATTCGGTTGTATTTTTTTCTTCAGGTGGGTCCCATTTTTTTCAAGAATTCAGTTGGATGATGGGATCCATGAGAAATTGAGGGAACTCCGCAATTATATTAGGCACGCGTGTAGTGATTTTGGTATTTTCTATTATAACTCGTGTATTTACACCCGGAAATCATAAATTTGGTGGAGTGGAATTGATGATGAAGACCACAGATGACTTATGGAATTCCTCAATTATGTACTTAAAGGTACAAAAGCACGTCACAGATTCTGATAAGATTCCGTTGAAATAGCAGCTAATGAAGTACCAAAGGATCCTTGTGGAATCGACGGAAGTCCTCAAATATTATCGGCTCACATTTGCTCTCGGAAATATCAGTTCATGTGGTAAATTGGAAAATAAATGTGGAAATGTTCTCGTACCTTGGCGGAGGAGTACTAAATTGAAGTCGTTTAAAACTTTGTTTTTAAAGTAAATTATTATTTTCAGATTCCGAAAAACTGAATAGAGAAAGAATTTTAGACTATTTTAGATTAGAGGTATAATTATTGAACCTAATCACAAAACTTCACTAGAACCGGTTGAGACCTGAGGCGCTAGTATAAGTTTTACCGAAACAAAACTTTACGATCGCGTTTGCGTTTTACCCTCAATTTGTATGGGATTTGACAGCTAAAAAAGAATACTATCCATACCAATGATTATATCCATACTAATCCATACTAATATTATAAATGCGAAAGTGTGTCTGTATGTCTGTCTGTTAACTCTTCACGCTTAAACCGCTGAAACGATTTGGATGAAATTTGGTATAGAGATAGTTTGTTTCCTGGGGAAGGACATAGGATAGTTTTTATCCCGGAAATCATCCCCCAAGGGGATGAAGTGGGGGTTGAAAGTTTGTATGGAGCTACGATATAAACGAGTTCCACGCGGACGGAGTCGCGGGCAGAAGCTAGTAATATAATAAAGAGGAAAAGTCTGAAGATTGTGGCTTTGTAAGATTGTATGTAGCGGGTTATCCCCTACCCATGCGATTTCCAAAATCCTTTTTCCAATGCGCGGTTGGCGCAAGACGGACGAGCTGTGTCGCGGCGAGATAGACTATCCGCCTCTTTCTAATTAAAACATTTAGACGGGGAAGGATAATCTATCTTCATGGCTTGAAGGACGCGATTGGATTTGAATTAGTAGTTTATGCAACTGATACATAATCAGAGGCCTTAAAATACGAGTGTGGTTTTATGAAACGAGCGTCAGCGAGTTTCATAATAAGATCACACGAGTGTTTTAAGGCCAAATTATGTACAGTTGCATACACTACTTTATCTACACACATATCATAAGTACTCTAAGATGGGTTCAGAAGCTGTAGGGAAATGACCTGCATTGGTACTATAGTGCTACCTGTAAAATATCTTTGTTGCAATCGTGGCTGCATTTACGATATCCGGCGGAGTGTGCATATCGTTCTCGGAGTCACTACTACTCATAGTTTCAACTAAAATGTGAGTTACAAACAACTTTTCACAATTCTACTTTCGTAACAACAAAGAAATGACAACAGTAATGGCGGCAATTCGATCTTACGTCAAGACGAATGTTTTTTTACGTCACACCTGGCCATAATGCGCGTTTTACTGCACGCTGCGCGTACGTGAAGACGTAAAATTGTGTTCTCACCACGGGCGGTAATTCGTAAAGCCCCAGATCGCATATTTATGGCCCTCACCTTCGGTTCGGGCCACAAACAGCTGCGATATGGACCATTCACGAATTCACCGCCCTAGGTACGTAATGTACTATTAAATCATAGACAAACGAATGAAGTCCCTATTCTCATGTCACTCGAGATCAAATATCGTGCGGTTTATATTAAAAAACACACTGAATTGACATTTCGCATCGATAACTGTTTTAATATCTATGAATACTAGAATAGAGACCCATATGAGTTTTGACAGCTGTTCCAAATTTAAACTCATAACCTTACAAAAATCTGTACTGTAATAACATTACAGTACAGAGTTTACCTACTACCACAGAAAAGAAAGTTCTCATCGTAAAATTGGTTGTCATAATGCTGGTAATTTCCTACGGTTTCTGAACGCATTTAAGAGCACTAATGATATGTGCGTAGATAAATGTATATTAGCATTTAAAGACATAAGACCGGCCACAACATTGCGCGGCGGCAGCGGTTTAAGGGTTTCGTACCCAAAGGGTAAAAACGGGACCCTAGTACTAAGGCTCCACTGCCCGTCCGTTCGTCTGTCCGTCTGTCACCAGGCTGTATCTCTTGAACCGTGAAAGTAGACAGTTGAAATTTTCGCAGATGATGTATTTCTGTTACCGCTGGCGCTATAACAACAAATACTAAAAGCAGAAAAAAACCAATGTACAACAAACGTGATTTTTTTGCAGTTTTTATAGATATTGGTACGCAACCCTTCATGCGCGAGTCCGACTCGCACTTGGCCGGTATTTTTTATTCATTGCGTGTGATCCCAACTAACCACAGTGCGTCGCGCGTCACGACCGCGCAATGAATAGATAAAACGCTTGCCGCGCCGCAATACGCGCAAAGTCGAGGCCGGGCCGTTAAACATTTATTTAGCAAAATCGTTTACATTAAACTCGTGTTTCATAAAACGTGTATTAGCATGTGATTCCGAAACGTATGATTCGGAGACCGGTTTCGGAAGGTCAGCAAATGACTTCCCATATCTATGTTTACTGTTCTCAAATAATCCAAATCTAAGACAGCAGACTAGGTACAATACTAGAACGTTATGTATGAACAAATTTATTTACGAATAATGATTAGGTACATATGTGTAGACTGTTACTAAATTTAATATCAGTTAAATCGATCGTGGTGATTAATGCTTTTTTTGACATGTATGTAAAATAACGTAATTTTTTATAATGAAATAAATAATCTAATCTAGTCGAACAAGAACCGAGTTTATTTTAAGAATAGTTTAAGGAATAATTATAATTAATTTATGAATCCTCATAATTTGCTATGTAAAGTGTGATGTTGAATGAACTATTCTCTATATACAATTTTAAACGCTCTTTTTTATTCGCAGACAATTTAATTTAGCTCCAAAAGTCGCCAACAAGGCTTGTACAGTCACCAGCATTAGTATCTGCCACAAGAAAGCGAGCATAATATAATATGTGGCAAAACTCTATTTCTAGGGCGGGTCACATATATATACTTGAGATTATTCGAATTGCATCAAAGTAGTTCATTCAGAAAGCAACTCTATCGTGTAGAGAAAAAGATTCAAATTCCAATGACAAGTTTATAAAATCTCGACCACATTAAATAATCGCAACCACACGCAATTTTGTTATGGCAAATATGAAAGTTGGTGACTGCACTTACGAGTTTCTTTAACTGAAACTAACTTTATCTATGAACCCAGTTGGTCGAAAAAAATGTTTTGAATGAATTGAATTTACTTAGCAAATAAGATAAATAACTTGACTTCTTTTTGCTTGCAACCTGGAGAGCAAAAAAAAATAAAAAGAGTGTAGTTTTTACTTTACATTGCGAATGAAAGGGTTGAGGGTAAATTCAGTCAGCTGAAATCGGGTTTTAAATATTTGCACGTAGGTACATTTAGTATGGATACAAGAATGGATACCTAACCAAATCCTCGTACGTTCGTGTCTGGAGTTCGCAATATTTTGTCAAGGCTCTAGCGTCGAGCGGCTGCGCACATACGAACACGCGCGGAAGGCGTGTGACGCGCATAGTCGAGAGGATCACATTAACCAACTGAATCCGACTGCCCATTGTTTTAATATAGATTGGGTCTTTTTAAATACCTACCTTATTAGTCGACCTAAATCTAATTTGAGACTGGATTCGACCAAACAGGAATAACGAGTTAATTTAAGATTAGAATTCAAATTAAATGTGCTAATCTCAAAATAAACTCTATTTCTGATTAGTCAATTAGTCGTAGACAATGCGAAGCTAACTGTACAGTGTACACCCTGGTGCGGCCAACGGTGGCGGTCAATAGTAAATTTGACAGTTGTTGTCAAGTCTACTATTGACCGCCACCGCAGGACGCACTAGTCTGTGAGAGGCTACGTGATTAATTATTATCCACCTGAGATCTGCGGATTTTTTATTTTATTTGAGTCGCTTAAATTCAAACTCAGGTAAATCCATCTCTCAGATCATGCAATTTAGATTTATATTTGCAGAGAGGGTCGAATGGATTTATCTGAGTTTGAAGTTAAGCGACACATTTCTGGTTGGTCAAATTGACTCATAGACAATTCGAATCTGACAAGCATAAGGGAGTCCACCACAGATGTGTTTTATATATTTGACACCAATACATAATACCAATACATACATACGAAGCCGCAGCTTCACACATCTTTGGTGCACGGTCACCCTAAACGGCTTTGGGTGTACGAGCATTCAGCCATTTCCGAAGCGCTCATAGCCTAGCGGCGCCTGCGAGTCGGAAACGATAACGCATGGCAGCGGTCAGTCTTTGGATGGGTGACCGCCTGGTGTTCGAGTGGTTAATATAAATGAGCGCTTCCGTGCTTTGGAAGGCACGCTAAGCAGTTGATCCCGGCTGCTGTCTATGACAGTCGAGATAGAGGCCTTCGGGCGGCTTTATGAACTTCTAACAGTCGAGTTGCCCACTCACTTGACAAAGGGGGGACAACTGTTACTCGCGTCCGCAGGAGCTACCCACCACAACCCTGCACATGTCCCCTGGGTGGTACTACGAGTAAAAAGTGACAAACGTAAAAGGCCAAAAACAATGTATGCCATACGATTAAATAAATAAAGTCATTTCATTTACACGTTGTATATTTACCTAATGCATACAATTGAGAGACTGGATGAGATGATGGGTCAAATGTCAAAATAAGTACATGTTACTACGTATAAACAATTGTTAATATGCAAATCACATATTAGTAAGTCTGATCGTAAACTTAGTCCACGATCTTAGCAATGATAAGACATGTAAGTATAATAAGTACATGAACATTATCATGTCAAAATAACCTTCATTAAATGCATTATTATTTAATATATCGCACTTTAGTACTTTGCACCAGTAGTATACTTTGGACCTAAGAATTGCTTATGCGATATCGAAATGATTATATAGAAATTTTTGTTTCTATCGCAGTATTTTAAGGCAAATTCATTGTATTAACTCTAGAAGCAAACCATTAACTTTATTGATAATAATTTTAAATTGCAAATACACCAACCTTACGCTATTCGATAAAACTTGGTCTGTGGCATAAGGGTGATCACGATAGATACTCATTAACTTGAAACATTTTTTTACTTCACGAATTAACAAACAACGTTTACATATTTTTGCCTGTTGTCACGTCTACATAGTCTACCGGCCGTAGTCATAAACGTCCTATAAGCCTGTTTTAACTAAAATGTTCGTTTGTCCTTATCTGTCACTTTGACATTTGTGTTCGTAAGAAAGGGACAAAGCACATTTTATTTAGCAGAGGCATTTTAAGTTTTATGAATAAGGGGTTACATGTTTAAACTAAAGTTAAACAGTAAGAAACACATATTTCAGTTCACGACTTAGATATACCGAAAATATATAGCATCGTTCGTATTCGTTTTACCTACAAGAGATAAACTCTTAACTCTTAAGCTGGTTTTCCACCAGAGGGGCGAGACGAGAAGAGACGATGCGAGAATTGAAATCATATAGGACTTACTATATACCTATTAGCACCAAGCGCGCGCGCGCGGCGGTGGAAATAGGTAGTAAGTCCCATACGAATTTCAATTCTCGTCTCGCCTCGTCTCGTCTCACCCCTCTGGTGGAAAACCAGCTTTACATTTATGATGGAGAGGAGCCGATCAATAATTATTTTTTCAAGAGAAAACCTAGCGTAGCTACTTGGTACTACGAAATATCTCACAACTTTTTACGGTGGAATCGGTGGATAGTTTCGAGTAACTACGTAAAGTTACGTAGATTTATTTATATTTTTTTTATTCTCTGTTCGATTTTGTGTATATTTTTGCGCCTTTTTTTAAGAGTAGCTTTCCATGCGCAAACTTACGCTAGGGGATGTACGCTCTAAACTGTATAGTATAACTGTGTGTTTGGCACTTACCCTAGAGACAGGAGCACACCGGGCGCAGGCGAGGCCGGCGGGGGGCCGGGTGGCGGGCTGCGGCGCCGGGACCGTAGGCCCCTCTTTCACGCGGAACAGGGACGACGCTCGCGTCTGGGGAAAATGGATAACGTCATGATCAGCCTGGTTTTACATGCACATAGCTCTATCCAGCACGGCTATCGATTCTCTCGACTTTTCTCGCACTATCCGTCTCTCTTTTATTGGAACACTTAGAACAAGAGGTATAGTGCGAGATAAATCGAGAGTATGTCGCGGCTGTCTCATGATAGACGTGCTGCAATAATTCAATCACTGAGCCTAAGCTAACATTCATTTCTGTAACTTCATTTTTCTAACTTAATGTATTACGTAAACGGAAACGTTTAACACAACAATTTTAGATATTTCTTTTATTTTTGAAAAGCTGTTAGTATGGTTTTTTTACTCATCGACATAAGTTTAAAGATTTTTGATTAGAGAATATCTACGGAGCATACATACAGCGGCGCTACCACGAACTTCGAAAGTCGAAGTTCGTGTATTTCCATCTCTATCGCACTCCCATAATTGAGTGACAGGGATGCATATATTACGAACTTCGACTTTCGAAGTTCGTGGTAGCGCCGCAGGTCGCTTCACAAGAGCTGGCGCGTAATGTCTATGAAATTAATGACAGTTTCATATATTTTCCGCGCCAGCTCTCGTGAATCGACCTGTACCTACTATATTGCGGAGGGCACACTGAACGATTACACCTGAGGGGCTACCGCGAAACGAAAACGAACTTCATTCGTGTATCTCCCTTACTGTCGCTCGAACTAGCAAGTGCGACAGAGACGGAGATACACGAACCAAGTTCGTTTTCGTTTCGCTGTAGCTAGGCCCTCTGTATACGCCCCACTGTGCTCGGATGACACCTGTATTTAAACTATATCCGAAGAAAGAATGAAGCTGATTTTCCACCGGCGGGGCGAGACGAGACGAGGCGAGGCGAGAATTGAAATTAGTATGGCAAATTTTCAATTCTCTCCTCGCGCGCGCTCGCTGGGAATAGTAAGTCTCGTCTCGCCCCTTCGGTGGAAAATCAGCTTGACTCACTGAATAAGGTATTAAGTTTTTATCGAACTAATTGTAATTAACAGTACTTATATGATCTTGTCTATTATTTTATTTACATAACATTCGATACATTAGTGATTACATCTGAAATCCATCAATAACTGCTTCAACAAAATTAGATTAGAACTACATTCGAAATGCATGAAATCATCACTTAAGGACTACCTACGATCACCCATTCTGTCTGTATGTTTACCAATGTCTTGTGTACAATAAAGTATTTACATACATACATAAATCACCTGATCGTATGATACAGGTATGTGAGTCATGATTAGAGGTTAACTAAATGACAACAATAGTGGGGTGATGCAAATATGTTAATTATTAGAAAACTGTTTATCTGTCATTCATTGTTACACCTCCACTGTGGCGCGATAGGCGTGCCATTCGAATATGACTCTTTAGTACACGACATAAGACGTTTTTTAGAGTGATTCTAATTAAATATGATTAATTATACCCGTATAATGCTAACGGTGCAACACCATAGATAAAGTACCTCCTTTTACAAGCTTTTATTTAGTTTCACCTGTCCCGTTGTCTGTCTGTCCGTCTGTAATCAAATCTTGCAAGTTAAAGACCCACTTCCCGGTGACCGATTGAGCTGAAATTTTGGGTATAAGTATAGTTTGGATGACAATTCAATATTATTTATTTATTTATTTATTAAATCTTTATTTCGGATATAATTATAGTTACATCCATAGATTGTTAGTACGACTTAAAAACTTATATTAGTATAACACAATAATTATTTATATCTAAAAGGAGCAAATGCCCTAATTTGACCAACCCAGTGCATTAAAATTGGGCAGTCATAGCGTTCAGCAATTACACCCAGAATGCTGTTGGTACTACCCCTGAGCCTGTTCAGCATCGAAGCGATTTTTTTCCGCATTATCGCTTGGAAGCCATCCGTGCGGGCTTCAGCGAACATACGGGATGCGCTACACCAACGTGGCAGACCCAACAACATTCTAAATGAATTATTATACTGTATGCGCAGGGCGTTGTAGGCTCTTTTTGTGTACCTTACCCACAGGCTGCTCGATTAAAATGACTGACTATAGGCTTTGAACAGTGTGATTTTTACCTCGGTAGAACATCTTGCAAACCTGCGGGCAAGCATGTTTGACCTTACCGCCAACGCCCTGCGCTCCCTCTCAATATCAAGGTCATCACGTAGGTCAGGAGTTATAATGTGACCTAGATACTTACATTTTTCCACTACCTTCAGAACGGACCCATGTAATTTAACTGGCGGTATAAAAGCAGGCCTCTTCCCCTGCGCCTAAACACCAGTACCTCACTTTTTCTGGCGTTGTACTGCAGCCCGTGTGCAACAGCATACGCCTCACACACCCCAACCAATTTTCTCAGGGCTCCAATAGACGGAGCCAGCAGCACCATGTCATCTGCATAACTAAGATTATTTATGCAGACGCCATCAACATAACACCCTACGTGCATGCTGCTGAGTCCGACCATCAGCTCATTGATATAAAGGTTGAAAAGCTTGGGAGATGTTAGCCCGCCCTGTCTCACACCACACTCGAGTCTATACTCGGAGGACAGACCATCGGCCCACCTCACCTGATTTACCTGGTTCCGGTACCAATATTTCAGTATATTCACATACTCAGACGGTATACCTGTCTCCCCTAGCTTTTGCCACAGGATATTGTAATCCACTCGGTCAAAAGCCTTTGACAAATCGAGGAAACAGGCATAGACCGGCGATTTCCTTTGCGTGTAATACTCGACAGTATGCTTCAGACATAAAATGGCACTCTCAGTAGATAACCCAGTTCTGAAACCGAACTGAGCATCGTGTAATTTCAAGTGCCCTTCAAGTACGAAGTCCAGCATACTGTCGAGTATCTTCGAAGCTGTGGTTGCCAGTGAGATAGGCCGATAGTTGTCCCTGCTAGACAAGTCCCCAGTTTTATTTTTAGGCACTGGTAGTATTGGTATTATGGTACCATCGAGTTGATCTGATGATGGAGACAGAAGGGAATTCAGTACTTAACCGATGTAACCCCGTTGAGTTTGGGCTCGTTAGAATTACTCCAGGCAAAATACGGTTTTGAAAAACATTAATTTATAATAGCATTTTTTTTGTTGATTTCATATGAAAATGTTATTCTAAGATGATTTAGTCAAGAATCCGACAAACTTTCCACCCGGAAGTAATTATGTAGATTAAAATGAAGCATGCATTATCTTTTTTTGTACGATTTATCTTGAATATTATAAAGCAAATGTAAGTGAACCAAAATAAAGTCAAAAACATTTATTAATATTTTTACTGACTTTAGAAGCCAGTTAACTTATCATTTTTTCGATGTCTGAAATTTTGCCGGATTTTGTCGCTGGGTAACTATTTAATTGATAATATATCCGTTATACATAAAAAATGAGCTATTATAAATTATTTCCAAAATTGTCATTTTTTCCATACAAGTTGTCAGTTCATTGCCTGGACTAAATCGTCTCAATGAGTAGTTGATTATGGTATAGAGAAAAGTACAGTCGACAATAAAAGCTTGTACCATAAATGTTTTTTTTTACAGAAGCTTTTTAATAATTAGATTGTGTGCGATGGCGACGGATGACCGACATCATGATCGAATCAGACACTGTCACGTGCCGTAAAGTTATTCATTCAAAAAGCAACTGTATAGTCCAAGATAGAAGATTCCAATTCCAATGGCAGATTTATAAAAAAAGCGGCTAAGTGCGTGTCGGACCGCGCACAACGAAGGGTTCCGTGCCTGTTAAAAAGGTCGTATCGTACCTTATAAAACCTTTGAACCGATCTTGTTCAAAACAATTTTCGCTGAAAGAATTTAATAAGCCTATGTCCATGTTTTTTTTCATATTTTTGAAATACACGGTTCATAAATTAGAGGGGGGGGGGGGGGGGGGACACACACACACAATTTTAGTGACTTTCGGGGCGATTATCTCCGACTCTATTCACTTAATCAAAAAAATTGCTGAGAAACCTTATATTTATTTTGAAAGGCCTATCGATTGATGTGCTACACGTGGGCTTGCGATGTTTTTTTTTTAATTTCAGTTTTATGTAATGTGCACCTCTAAAAAAATTTTTTTTAGTAATGTAGTTACAAAACTATGTAGGGGCTAACAAAATACACCTATCCTCAAAATTTTAGTCAAATACACCTTATAGTTTCCGAGTAAAATGCCTGTGACATACGGACGGACAGACAGACATGACGAATCCATAAGGGTTCCGTTTTTTGCCATTTCGCTACGGAACCCTAAAAACCGGCCATATTTAATAAACTAAACCCTACCATTCTCTTTTTTTCATGCCCGTAGTGGATACCCGGTACAAAATTTGAGGTATTCCGTAGTGACATCCCAGCAAATGCTACTATAGCGGCCAGATGTTGCAAAATAGTTCGACGGCCCCTTTAAAACACTAGTGTACAAAGCGGACGTTTATAAACAATTTAGCGACAAATTACATCGACGTGTGTCCGTTTTTATTGCGCCATACGCATTCATTAGACAATGCAACCGATACTGTATCCATTGTTCCACATGTGTTCGTAATGATATGAATATGACATACTCATTCATGGGATTCTTTATTACTTTTTTAACCGACTTCAAAAAAAGGAGGAGTTTCTCAATTCGGTTGTATTTTTTTTGTTTTTTTCAATGTTTGTTCAACTCCGTCATTGATGAGCCGATTCGTAATTTTTTTTTTGTTTGTAAGTATATGCTCCCAGGTGGGTCCCATTTTTTTTAATTCAGTTAGATGTTGGGATCCATGAGGAATTTAGGGTACTCCTCAATTATATTGTAGTGATTTTGGTATTTTCTATGATATCTCGTGTATTTACACCCGAAATACATAAATTTGGTGGAGTGGAATTGATGATGAAGACCACAGATGACTTATGGAATTCCTCAATTATGTACTTAAAAGCAAAAAAGTACGTCACAGATTCTGATAAGATTTCGTTGAAATAGCAGCTAATGAAGTGCCAAAGGTGATCCTTGTGGAATCGACGGAAGTCCTCAAATATTATCGGCCCACATACAGCGATAGGGTTTTTTTCTCTAATAATCAACGCATTTGCGCTCGGAAATCAGTTCATGTGGTAAATTGGAAAATAAATGTGGAAATGTTCTCGTAGCTTGGCGGAGTACTAAATTGAAGTCGGTTAAAACTTAGTTTTTAAAGTAAATTTTCTACCCGAGCACTTCTATCCGTCAATTAAATGACTGACAGCGATATCTAAATCAACTTCATTTGAGTTGGGCTAACTAACTAGACACCGACTACTACTAGACTAGATAACTGTGTACAGAACTAAAATGAATTTTGACCAATCACGAGGCTCGATTTCCAGAAGACATCAACGCGCAAAAATAAAAAAAGCGGCTGGCTGCACTTCGTTTCAGCAGGGCGATTTTCAATAGATACCAAGTTTGTATAATAAATTATTATTTCCATTAACTCGTAGAAAAAAATGTGTTACGGTATACTAGACGAGCACAAGGCTCCGCGCTACACGGCAGGAACTTGCTGTATATCCGCACTCCCGTACAATTTTTCACCCCCATTTCACACCTCGAAAGGATGATTTCGGGGATAAAAGGTATCTCATGTCGGTCAGCTCTTACGAGTAACTAGACTAAGTCCAGTAGTCGATTTTTGAGTGTGATCTAAGGGTCTATTCACACGAACCACATCACAACGCAGCGGCAAAAAGTGCTGACGCAGTGGGTTACGTGTCAATACCTAGTCTCGCCATAAGTTCTGTTACAAAAGAAAATAAACGTATTTTTTAAACAATCAAATTTATTTACAATTTTTATATGTTTGTTTATAGATAAACTAATGAAGTTTTTAAACAATGCATATATTATTCGAAATGGCCACCCTTAGCTTTAATACATGCTTTCAAACGATTGGGCCAGTCGTCTATCGATTTACGCACGGTATCCATTGGGAAATTTGCTACTGCTGCCTTCAAAGATTTTTTTAGAGAGTCGATATTGTCATGTCGTTTAGAGCAGGCCATATCCTCTAGCACCGACCACAATTTATAGTCCAAGGGGTTTAAGTCTGGACTGGAGGAAGGCCAATCATCTGCTCTAATAAAGTCTGGAACATTCCTTTCTAGCCAAGTCTGCGTAGTACGAGCTTTATGACCTGAACAATGTGTCGTTAAGTGGTTTAACTACTGTTTCTAACACGGTATCTTGATGCACTTTGGCCGAAATTTTCACTCCTTTTTCGCAAAAATGGAGTTCTGAGACGCCTTGGTACGACACGCCCCACCAAACCATGACGTAAGCTGGATGATGACCTCGCTGAACTCTCTCGACTACCTCTTTGGCTTCTTTAGAATTGTGTGCATACACTTTATCGTTTTGTTTGTTGTAGTGCTGCTCGATAGTAGGGTAAGGCCGTTATTTCTTGTTCCTGATTAAGCAGTTTAAATCGTCTACATTTTAATCACTTCCAGTGTGTTACGCCAATTAGCCATATTAATGGATTACTAAAATTCGTAACACACTGGAATTGATTAAAATGTAGACGATTTAAACTGCTTAATCAGGAACAAGAAATAACGGCCTTACCCAGTAAAGTTTTTTTCATCCGTAAAAAGAATGTTCTTGTATTTTTCATCGGCGTATCGAGTTAACAGGCGTTTTGATCTCTCAACCCTCTTAGTTTTCAGCGACTGATTTAAAGTGTGCCCCATATATCTTCGATAAGCTCCAAGACCCAAGTCTTCTTTAATGATCCGTGAAAGTGTCCTTGCTTTAACTTTTTTAGCGTCTCGAAAATGTTAGCAGGCTGCATTCCTACCTTATGCAGAGCAATCACAGCAATTCTGTTTTCTTTAACACCCCACTCCATTATTGAATCGATAATTTATTCCCATAAATTATACACAAATGGCGGCCAAAACATTCAATGAATTATGTCAAAACACAACATTCGAAATTCAAATTATTTATTTTTTGTAATTTCATGCTAACTGCCAGTAACAAAATTTATGGCTAGACTAGGTATAACCTATTTATTTTCATATAAGTTATCGTCCGAACACGTGTGTTCGTTGTACGTTACCACTTTTTGCCGCTGCGTTGTGGTGTGGTTATGGTTCGTGTGAATAGACCCTAAGGGCTCATGTAGGTATAACCTAGTTGCTATGGGTACCGTACCCATAGCAACTAGGCGGCGCGCAGCCCCACGCATGCTATCAGGATGTGCATTAGTGAACCAGGGCCATAACCATGTTGGGCCAATTTGGTGGCGTCAGGCGTGAAAAAACTCATTACATTTTCTGAACGGAAAACAGGCATGATGAAACCATGTAATATTGATCCCATCTCTAAGCTAAACAATTTCGATCGGATATCGTTCCAATGCGGAGAAAGCGGCACTTTGCCAGGTTTCCTAGCATCGTGCCTCATGAATGCAATTTTCTATCGATAACTCAAAGAAATCGATCCATTATACTTTAATCACAAAAGTAAAGTGTTTTGCAGTATATCTAACGGTATTTACTCGTAGTACAAGTAGATCATCACTAAACAAAGTGTACCACAAAGTCAATAGGAATTATCATCTCTAAATTCGTGATGTTTTTGTAATCTAACGAACCTACAATAAGTATTACACAATTTCTTAATAATTGTATCCATGAGCGAACATACAATTATGCCCATTTATGAGCCCTATCGCAAAGAAAACACGGGCTAAAATACAAAAAAAACATACACGTATATGTATGACACATGTTGCAAGGCTCCGACAATTGCGTTGACAATAATTGTCTGTTTCGACACGAAAGGGTCCAGCACGAAAGGAAGCACAAAATGCGATCTTCCGTGTGGAATTGATGTAATCAGTCAATTGACAGTTCCTACAGTCAGCAGTGTTAAGGCACATCAGTGCTGTTTGAGCTCGGTCGTGTAGATGTGAAGTCTGCTTATAAATTAGTAGTTTTCTTGCTTCTCGTCGCTTTTCGTCGTTCTGTATTCCCAAAAAGTGGTAGACAGAGCACATGACATTTTATTTTCAGTACCATTTCTAGCATAATAAGCCGCTAGCATATGCTGAGTGGCATCCATTTTGGTGTATTGCTGCCGAGTGTTGACTGTAGATGTTTAGAGCGGTTATAGATAGCCTGTGACTTTTTGCAGCGATACAATCGCACGCCTTTATAGCGACACTAAAGCCATGACTCACCTGCATTTTGTATCGCTGCAAAAAGCGGCAGTGTGTAACCTCTCATAAATTCACGAATTTTTCATTTAAATATATTTACCACTTTCCTATTTTCTTTCAGACGTTGTGTATGTATTTTTACACCTAAATGTATTCCTTTACCTGTTTCCCGCGTTACTCGTTATAGATCAGGTTAGAATTAACGAGCGACAACCCAGAAATACCGCCATTGTTAACCACGTTACGTATTGTTGCATCGCGATTCGAGTGTTGGCGGGCAGAACTAGCGCATCGTAATGTGAGCTATTTAATGCGAGGTGATCTTCGATGCCTATGTTTGATCGCTGCCAAGTTCCGGTAGACTTGACTGCAGAGTCGCTTAAATACTGTTTCTTAGCTTCATCGAAACGTAACAACAACACAAGTTTAATGTGGATATACACTACCATTTTAATTTACAGTCAGCATCATAAACACGTATACATTATAGGTGGTTGTAGGACCTTACTGCTTAGAGATGCGTCGAAAAGTGTATACACGTTTATGATTTTGTCTGTACCAATACCGAAGCACACAGAAAAGTTGAAACGCGCATTCCAGCGTAGGTGACGGCGAATCGAACTCGGTGTGTCTGGATTCCTGGTCCATAAACTAGACTATCAGCTATATTACGAAACCAATGACTTTTATTAAGCAAAAACATAAAAAAAGTTCATCATTATTATGTATAGTGACGTCCTTATGTGTCCCATGGCCACCAATCTGGTACTAATTTTATGAGTAAAACTTTGATTTGGCGTTCCGAAGAGCTGATGTTAAATGATTAGAAAACAATAATACAAGGCATTTCTAAGACTTTGAAAATATCCTAAGAACGTTTGAAGTTGTGTAGATACCTCTTTATAAACCAGAAAAGCACTTTTATGGACAACAATATCCTACTAATATTATATATGCGAAAGTTTGGATGTTTAGATGTTTGGATATTTAGATGTTTTGTTACTCAATCACGCTTAAACGGCTCAACCGATTTTGATGAAATTTTGCACGAAGATAGTTCATAGCCTGGATTAAAATATAGGATCATTTTTATCCCGGGTCCAGCAGGCGAAGTCGCGGGCGGAAGCTAGTGTTAAATAAGACATTCAATTGCTTGCGTAGCTAAGGGGCTTCAAGAACAGCATAAAAAGGTGTGTTGGAATTATTGGATCGAAACCAAAATCGTGGCAATATTTTCTGAAGGGAAGGCAGTCACTTATGTAATGCTGGGTGTCAACAACGGTATACTCGATGAACGAGTGTTGTTGTAAGGTTCGATATTGCTGAAGGAAGTCTTACTGATTTGAGGATCAACTAATGTGTTGCACCTAACAGCTAGGCCACAACGTCGAGCGTCAGCGGTGCGTCATTCATACGCGCGACTGACGCTGAACAGTCACCAGAGACTCCGAGGATGTCTAGTGATGTGAACCTTGTTCGTCTCTAGCTATCAACACAACGAATCCTCAAATAAATAATGAGTCGGCAAGGCTCTTGTGATTCTTTTCAAATCGCAAGCGTCCATAAGCTACGGTGTCTGCTTACCATCAGGCGGACCGTATGATTGTTTGCCACCGTCGTACTATAAAAAAAGGGGCTCTTGGGCTCCACTTCTGCTAGTTGCGGCAGCAGAAGTGGAGCCCAAGAGCATTCAAAGTCTCTAAACTAGGAACACATCAATTTATTCATTCATTGTCATAAAGGCTAGAAAGTAGGCAATAGATGGACGAGTGGGTTCGAGGTCCGAGCCAAAGGTGAGGACCTCGAAAGAGACGAGTCCATCTATTGCACTTTTGGCCGAGACATTACATAGTGCTTTTCACGCCTACTGCGAGGAAATTGCAAATAATTATAATTATAAGTCAAAATTAAGTACCTAATTAAAGATCACAATAAGCGCGGCCCGTGGGGCGCCCTAAGAATGAGCGAATCGCTGTTCAAACTCTCCAACAATAACATTGTTGGACAGTTTGAACTCATAGTTGGCCTGTTCGTGCGATGTCCAACTAACCCCAGCTTTGAAGCCTGAATTCTGACCATCTTTTTCCACATTTCCGAGCAGTGGCGTAAGAAATACATTAACTCACCGTCCTCTCCTGATCAAGTTTGGTGTAGATGTCGTTGTGGTGCCGCCGGCGCGCGCGCACGGCCTGCCGCAGCGAGTTGGAGTCGCGACCGCACCAGCCCCCAACCCGCTCGCCGACAACTTCCAGCATGTCGGCAACGCGGCTGTGGACAAAATAGCGGATTATAACACGGGCCGGGAAGTAAGGGATTCATCAGCATCATTATCAGCCTGTTATCGCCCACTGTTGCACATAATCCTCTCTTAGAGGACAAGTAGGCAAGTAATTCAAGACTAGAACAAAATCGCGCGAGAATTGGCGCTACAAAGAAATAAAAGATTTAGTGAGGTCTTAATAATGGTGAACAAAGTAACTGAAATTCTTGGACTTGATCATATTTAGTGTAACAATATAGTAATGACATTAATAATACCTACATAAATTGGTAAACAGATAATTTTGACACTATTAGAAAACGTTTTCCAGATAGACCAACAGACAACAGTGTCAGCAATGATGCTTAAATAAGAAGACATAGGTTAAAGAACGTCAATTATCCGTCTTTTTCGCTGAGAAAGTCAATCAAAAATCAATAATGACGGACATACAATATAAAAGGTATGGTTCAAAATGACAGTAAACTATGCAAAAAAAAAACACGGTAACTCACAAAACACGTCTACGTATCTTTAGTATGGGTGGAGCGGTCCTTATTTCCTCAGTCTGACAGCCAAATTTTATGTACACCGTGTACTACAATAATAACAAAGCAAAGTGATAGGATTTCACAATTTCCATTATTGTACTTTACACCCACTCCATTTACGATTGTACTTCGACTTTGAACGACTGATAACTTGAATGCGATTCAACATGCCTCTTCTCACGTCGACACTTCGCTAATATTACACGATTCGGAAATAAGGCTATTGGCTCATATTTTATGATCACTCCAAAAAAAGAAAGAATAAAACGCATGCCTAATGAATGACTATGACGAAAATCCCATTCAAATATCTCAAAGAAATACGAAGGTACGACCGTTTTAATGGTGTTTGTTAGGGAGAAAACCATAAGTAAATTGCAATCCTTTAACATGAAGGTGCGTTTTGCGGATAAGGAACAGAATATACCTTCTCTTCAAACTTTGGACACTTACAACTTTGTGATTATTTGTTCTCTCGTGTTACTTTTTTCTCCATTTGACTATATATATTTCGAATCCGCTTTCGAGAAAATTCTAAATTATTGATTTTTTATTTGGTGTCAACATCCCCGTGTGGTGTCGGGTTAGAATAGCACCACCCCCTTTCTTCCTGTGGGTGTCGTAAGAGTCGTACTAAGGGAACAGGGTTGGAGCGTGTTGTGAGCGATGGGCTAGCAACCTATCACTGCGATATCACATTTTGTCGATCTTTTATACCCACATGTATGCTTAAAGTGGCACTGGATCATAAGTTTTAATTGATCTGCCTATCCTATGTATGTAGGTATGTCAACATCCCTATTCTTAAGAACTATGCGTGATCAAAGGTCTGACTTATTATTGGTCCTTTATAGTAACTTGTTAATTCACTTGTCAGTCGTTTTCTTCCTTTGGTCGTGCTTCAGCCAATTAATGTTGAAACAGTCATGACATATTGACCTCTACGTTAATTGACATTGGAGCACCCAATGAACATGTCATGTATCAAAACTTATACTTCATAATTGGCTACTTTTTAGCAATAGTAAAATTAGTTACTTTTGTCACAAGCCAGGCGAAAGCAAATCTCATGGCAAAGCTTCTATGACTTGGACGTGTTATGCATTAAACTTTCTCTTGACATCTAAAAGCTTAAAATTCAATATTTTGTCAATGTCAAAAAGACAACCATAGAAAGAACAACTTTCTGACTCTATCTGTACACAATTAACTGAAATGGCTAGTGTCAAGATTTACTTCCAACCTGGCGGGACGTACAACCTAGTATATACATAAGAGATTCTTGTAAATGGACCCGACTAAGACTGAATAAATAAACGCCCTTATCTGTTGTGTTTACGCTAAAAATGTGTTCCGTCTAAACTTAAAACCTTAACAATTTTCGTACCTACGTCAATGCTCTTGTTTTTCCACTACTTCTGCGATTTCTTTTGACCTTCGCTATGTGCTCCAATATTTGTTTTCCCACAGCTGTGACGTTCAAGCATGATGATGATGATGAATTGTCCCTTCTACGATGGTCTTCAAGAAAAGGTCGTGTCTTTGCAGGTGTCCTATTCTCACTCTTCTGTATTCTATTTTAATCGAATGTACCGATTTGAATAAGGGTTTTTTATGTCCGAAGCTGATGATACGTGATCGAGATGGTTCTAAGCTGCGTTTCAACGAAATCGGTTCAGCCGGTTTTGAGATATTGGACTTTAAAATGAAAACGTCAGGGGTTTTTCAACTTTTCCAAATAGGTAATTATAGATAGTATATTTATCTCGTATAGTATTATCAAAGGAAAACAAAATGGACAGGAAAATCGCAAGACATCTTGACCTATTTCATTATGTGTAAGTATTAGATGAGAATAATGATAGCTTTAGATCGTGGCCGGCAGCGCGGCACGTGTTTTGGTTTAATTCAGGGTTTCGTAGTCCCCGGTACAAAATTAAAGGAAAACTAGTAAAAACCTTTATATAGTAAGGTTAAGTCTAAATTATAATATCAATTAATTGCAGTCGCACCGATATACTTCATTACAAAATATTTATAGATGCAAAATTTAAGATTAACAGACAGCAGAGCTATTCGGGTGAAGGGGCCAAAATCCTGCAAATGCGAAATAGTGTAAGAAGAGAGTACTTCTAAGTTCTGCTGCTAACTATCTTGTGAGTGTACAAAAATATTTGCCAGCTAACAAATGTATTCACAACGAAGAATCCCTAAACATTTAGCCCAGTACTTTCCAATCGCAACCATTGATTGCAAAAATATCGCATTACAGAAATATTGCATGATTGTATATGTATATAGACGTCCGGTAGATACGTAGCCTTGCAGTGAAAGTGGGCAGTGACACTGCCACTGCAGTTGCTGCACTCTAACAACGTTTCAGATTCGAGCAGGGATGCCGCGGATGTGATTTTTTTGACATCCGCGGACGCTGAGGCGGATTTTGGGTCAAACACTCAAAAACGTAAATAAACAACGTCCATTTTATAATATCACGCGACCATCAAGCACATTGAGACTAAATTACAATCGTAGCGAACAAATAAAAAACGCGTTTGCTCTTGATCACAGAAACGAAAAGATGATTTTTTTTTAGTAATGGCGAAAATATATATAACGCGTACGGTGAGCGCCGCTTGGGCTCCTTTCTTGTCGTGAATTTGTGCGGAACTTCCGCGGTTGCGGATGCACATTCGCATTTCTGCAACATCCCTGATTCGGAGTGTGATATGTTAGATTAATACGGGAAAATGAAATTTGTAAGCACACGGTTAATGTTCTTCGTCTTTGCTTTCGCGGCAGCTGCTTCAAGGGAACTCGGGGCATTCAAGGGTCTGAGGTTGGTGAACCTGTACGTCTAGCACAAGTTACTGCTCATTCGCTTCGCGCGCGAACGAGCGTCTCCTGTCTCACTCGCACCGTGCAAATTAGAAAGAGGAGGGTAGATCTTTCTCGACTCGCGTCGCAGCGCGGCGTCAGTTGTGCTAGCCCGCCTGGTTCGACAAAGTCTTCGGCGACCCATTGAATAGACATCTCTCTAGATGCTTCGTCATCCTCCTATTGTTTGTGTGTTGTGTTGTTGTGTATTGTGTCCTGTTGTTGTTTTTCCTTTTGTTGTTTGTTTTCACAGCCTGGGGTTGGCACCTAATCCCAAGATTTGGCGTAGAAACTAGTTTCCGAAGCGACTGCCATCTGACTTTCCAATTTTTCCAACCTTGAGGACAACTAAACCTTGTTTTGGAAACAGACCGGTTTGCTCACGATGTTTTTCATCAGCAACAGCTACAATTAAATATCAAGTGATATTTTGCACAATTTTTTTTGAGAATCCCAGTGGTTCGAACCAGGGATGTTTCAGCAAATGTCAACATCAGCATCCGCATCCGCATCCGCCAAAATCGATGCGGATTTTTTGCGGATGCGAATGTAGGGCAATTCACGACAAGAAAGGAGCCCAAGCGGCGCTTACCGCGCGCGTTTAGCGCCGCTTGGGCTCCTATTTTCGTCATTAGTCAATAAAACTTCTTTTCGTTTCCGTGACCAGTCGAGGTCATAAATATGTTTACACTTTTGCACCTTATTACAAGGCAATAAGGTGCATAAGTGTAAACGTATTTATGACCTCGACCAGCAGAGCAGACGCGTTTTTGATTAGTTCGCTATATTGTAATTAATGCTCAACGTGTTTGATGATCGCGAGATATTATAAAATTATCGTTGTTTATTTACGTTTTTTAGTGTCTGACCCCAAAATCCGCATCCGCGTGCCTCAAATCTCCGCATCCGCGGATGTCAAAAAAATCGCATCCGCGGCATCCCTGGTTCGAACACACGAACTCCATACTGAACGCCGCATGCTTTACCGCTCGGCTATAGTGGCTTCACTCGGAGTATACAGACTGTGCCAATCAGGGTAGAAGGGAGAAGAATATGCCTTTGCTGTTCTGCTAAAATACGTGCTGGTCTATTAGCGATGATGAGAAGCACCTATTCGCGCATTTTTGCATTGCGGCGCCCCAGGGTATTCTACATTACAATAATAGCTATGTTAGGCTTGTAGTTAGGTACTCAATGTGGTATATGTGAACCGTAGTTAAAACGCCTCATATTTATGACACTTTTTCTTTAGATATCTAGGTATTAATATAAAAGGGCTTGTCAACGCTTATGTTCGAGCTATGGGAAAAACAAGAACAAGTGTTTGTTACTAAACAAGTTCGAAAGTCGTTTGGCGTCTATGTTAACGTATTTAAACGAATCAATTGTTGTTATTTATTATAAAAGGGAATCGTCTTAATATAACGTGAATTTTATCACGGTTAAATATTAATTAATCGTTGGTAAAAAATAAATATTATGTAGGTATTATTTGATGTGTAATTGTATTTTCATCGCACTTGCTCGAAAAGGGCTTCATAATGCGCAGACATACAGAGCTGTAATAGCCTGTGTTACGCCCACGGGCGTAATGGTTTTTTTCTTAAATTGTATCTGTCACTCATGCGGCAGTTACAAAGCAAAGAGGTTTTATATCAAATACGATGTCTGAACACGTATTTATAAATAAATTTAAACTCAAAAAACTACTTAAACATGTTTAACTGAATTATTTACAGATTTAATATGTAGTTATTTAGTGTCTATGTAAAATGTTATTAAGTGTTTTCAAATCGTGGCTGTATAGAGAAGGGTCTTTGCCATACGCGCCTCACGTCAAATTAAACAAAATGGACGACTGACATGTTGCAGTTTTTATTACGATTTGTATTAATTTCATCTAAAATGTATTTGTTTCCTCGCAAATGTGATGAAAAACATTGTGTATAACACGGGCGTAAGAACATTGCAAACTCGAGTCATCAAAAGCCCTCCGCCTTCGGCGTCGGGCTTCTGATAGACTCTTGTTCGCAATATTCCACTTCCGCCCCTCGTTAAACAATGTATCTACTAATATATTCTCGTTAAATATTACCAAGCGATATGTTGTGATATAATGTATTAAAAGTAGATCAAATTACTTGTTAGAAATCCATACTAATATTATAAATGCGAAAATGTGTGTGTTTGTTTGTTTGTTTGTTTGTCCGTCTTTCACGGAAAAACGGAGGGACGAAATTTACGTGATTTTTTAAGTGGAGATAGTTGAAGGGATGGAGAGTGACATAGGCTACTTTTTGTCTCTTTCTAACCCCCCACTTCCCTAAAATGGGGGGTGAAAGTTTGTATGGAGCTACGCTATAAACGAGTTCCACGCGGACGGAGTCGCCGGCAGAAGCTAGTGTGTCCATAAATTACAAGTGTATAAAACACGCCTTTATTTTTCTCTCAAGACCGACTAGTGATTGAACGTAATTTTGACTGATGCCTTTTCAATATTACGTCTTCGAAATATTTCATAAGTTACAAAATCTTGTAATAAAGCGCAGTGGTTAATGCAATGCTCCGGTCAACCAAAGAACACTGGTTTGACTCCCGGTCGAGTATACACTATTAAATTTTTCTGTGTGTTTTCATATTTGTATAAAGTTTACAATAGCAATTGTTGTGAATTTTCCATATTAATTTCGCAAAAAAAAAAGTTCATCTTAAGAAAAGGTCCGATTTTGAAGAAAGACATTTTCATACACCAAGACAAAAGCCATTGTTAATAGTTACCACTTACTGGGTTCATAGTCACAGTCAGTACAGTAAGTAATATTATTAAAGATACGCTCTAAGGTGTAAACGACCGCAGCCGATACAAAGGTAATTGCGTATCGTAGCATAATTTCATTATTCGTGATGTTGATCGGCTTACTTACGAAAGGATTTATCTAAGTAGGCGAGTGCTGTTAGCCGCGACGTTCTACGCCTTTTTTTTGCAGTTTATCGTACTCTTTACTGGTTTGTAGATTTAGATTGTAGGAAAGGAAGCAAGATTGTTAGACAAACACTGTTTCTTGTATATATCACATTTGAACTCGGAAATAACAGTAAAATTCACGTAAAAAAAAACTGAAGAAACACAGACGTATTGTAAATATTTTATTACAGTTGTGGAAATTAAAGAGTTCGTGACATAAATCTTATAATCGTAAAAATATACAATAAACATAATAAGTTTGCAAGTGACATTGAAACAGGACTCGTACTTAAACGAAAATAATGAACATTCGAAAGATTTATCTGAAGAGAAGGTCAGATTTTGGAATCTTAAGTAAAGGTCGGATTTTGAAGAAAGACACTTTCATTAC
Source organism: Epinotia ramella (assembly GCA_947578815.1). Lineage (NCBI taxonomy): Eukaryota > Metazoa > Arthropoda > Insecta > Lepidoptera > Tortricidae > Epinotia > Epinotia ramella. The sequence continues at coordinate 6,233,310 of OX388221.1, forward strand.
ACTAAGACAAAAGCCATTGTTACCAATCAGTATGCCCATAGTCAGTAAGTAACATTTTAAATTTACTTACATTTTTTTTTTAAATTAAAGATACTCTTCAAGGGGTAATGATCGCATGCTATACAAAGGTTTAAAGGGTAAATTAGTATCGTATCATGATTTCATTATTCGTGATGTTTTGCTCGGCTTACTTACGAAAGGGTTTATCTAAGTAGGCGAGTGTGGTTAGCTGCGACGTTCTACGCCGTATGTTTGCAGTTTATCTTACTTTTTCCTGGTTTGTAGATTTAGATTGCATGAAGCGGGTCAAGACTGATTGATAAATACTGTTTCTCGTATATATCAGTATTGAACTCAAACAATGACAGTAACATTAACTTTCAGCTATTAGGTACGTTCTATTTTATTTTTAGTATTGAACTCAATCAATGACAGTAACATTAAGTTTCAGCAATTTTTGGTAAATTCTATTTTATTTTTAGTATTGAACTCAAACAATGACAGTAACATTAACTTTCAGCTATTAGGTACATTCTATTTTATTTTTAGTATTGAACTCAAACAATGACAGTAACATTAACTTTCAGCTATTAGGTACATTCTATTTTATTTTTAGTATTGAACTCAAACAATGACAGTAACATTAACTTTCAGCTATTAGGTACATTCTATTTTATTTTTAGTATTGAACTCAAACAATGACAGTAACATTAACTTTCAGCTATTAGGTACATTCTATTTTATTTTTAGTATTGAACTCAAACAATGACAGTAACATTAACTTTCAGCTATTAGGTACATTCTATTTTATTTTTAGTATTGAACTCAAACAATGACAGTAACATTAACTTTCAGCTATTAGGTACATCCTATTTTATTTTTAGTATTGAACTCAAACAATGACAGTAACATTCACTTTCAGCTATTCGGTAAATTCTATTTTATTTTCCATATATAACACAGCCTATTGTATGGAAATTATTTTATTGTAGTTGAAGAACTTGTAGTAAAGAGTTCTTGACATAAAACCCAGTCGCAAAAAGTTTTTGAACATAAATAAGTTGGCAGATTAAAACGGACTCTTAAACAAAATTAATGCACATTCGATGTTTAAACATGTTAGGTATAAACCGCGCCATGGAGAAAATAGTAAAATTATATTATAGGATATTATATAATAGGATATTAAATTAACGTTAGAATTTATTTGAAGAGAATTTAAATTCAATGAAGTTAATGTCAGTACTTGTAAACTTCATAATAATTATACTGAGTGGGTCCCTTTTACTGTCGTTGCTTTGTATATTTCTGTGTTCAATGTGTCTGTGTAAGGTGAAGACGTTAATACATGTGTTTTCTTTCTTTCTTTCTTATATAACCGTAATCATGATAAATAATATTTTGATTACCATTTGATTTAGTAAATAATTATATACATAATAAAAAGAAACACCTACCTCGAAGTAAAGAACCAGTAGAGTATGGCGGTGAAGATGGCCAGCTCAGCGGCACCGCTGGCCACCCTCACATGTTCCACGACCGCCCAAACGTTCACCATGGTTTCCATCGTCGACCAATCACAGCGACTCACATTCCCACTCCACTCCCACCTCAATTGAAAATCACTCAACCGATTAATTTTTAACACACACGAATCCAATCACTATTTAAAAAAATATTTTAAATATCGAAACGCTTCTCATTTGTTTTGAAAAATGAACGGCTGTCGATTTCAAATTCGAACACGTTGTGACTGAACGATGTACAGAAGCGTACTAATCCGCAGAAACACTATCTTGTTTAAGTAAACTCGCTTGACCTGTCACTAATGATATATCGCATGCTGAGTTGGTGGCAGATAAGAAATTAGCAGATACAGATGTAATAGGGAACGCAATTAATAAAGTACGTAGGAACACGACCTATTTGACGGAAGATAAACTATTGGCGCCTGTTGAAACTTGAACAACAAGATATTAGAACCAGCGATCGACAAACGTTCACTGATTAGAACTACGAAATACGTCAATGGCATATCTAGTAATCAGGAAGGAATACGCAAAGAGAAAACGAAACCCAGATACTATTTTCGGATATAAAAGAACAATGTGTTAATTATGAAAAAACAACGACCTGATAATAATGTTTTAAATTTTTCCAAATTATTCTACGAAGATAGACTGGGAGCACCCATCGACGACAGTAAATACTCGTAAATAGCAGAAACGCCTAGTATTTTTAGAGTAGACATTCTAAATTTACATTGTTATGCTTCACATTTTTAACGTCTCGTTCTGTCGTGGTCGTAACTCGTACAAACGATTCATATGTTTGAACATGCGAACAGTATTTACAAAGATAGACTACTGCTTAGAGCGGTTACACACGACAACTTTTTGTAGCGATACAATATCGATGCAGGTGACTATTACAAATGATTAATATCTATTGTTGCGATACATTCACTCCAAAAATCGACCAAGTTGTACGAAAGTTGGCAAGTACATTTTAAGTTCGTCGACTATTACTCGGTAACTAGTTATGTCTACTTAGCGGCGATAGTTTTTCTTTTAAATTCATTATATGAACTAGGTACTGCCACAATTTTTTTCACATTCCCAGTAGCAGCCATTTAGCCGGCAGGGGGGAGACATGGCTCGAACAAAAATTTGGGCTTTAAGCCCAATATCTCGCAACGAATAACTAATTTGAAAAATCGTTTTAAGAAACCCATAATATGTTTGAAAGCTATTCAACGATAGCACACTAAGGGTTTAACAAGAAAAAAAATGACATCCCCACTTTAGGTCTACGGGAGGAACACCAAAAAAAAATTTTTTTCAAGATTTTATTCTTCTGTTTTGTCGGTGTGAATGATTTATATACCCATGCCGAATTACAGTTTTCTAGTAGTAATGGTTACTGAGCTAAGCGGAAGACGGATGGACGGCCAGACGGACATGGCAAAAGTGTAACTGTTGACTACGGAACCCTAAAAAGCTGCTAAAGCCGCCATCTATAACCACTCTTAGTGTTGTACTTATCACTCTTGGTTTTGGGCCCTGCAAGTATTTTTTTTGTTTTTATTCAATATTCGAATGAACAAAGAATCGGGAGCATGTATTGTACTCTCACCGTAGTGTCGTCTAGCTAGATAAATTAAATATCAACATCGTTAATTTCTGACAAGAAGTCTAAACCCACACATTGAACATTGTCTCACATTGAAGTTGTCGATCTTTTAATCTACAAAGTGTGAAACTGGCACTGAAACTTTAACTTCATGTGCTTTGTCTACCCCTGGCGTGAGTTTACGTATGTACTTGAAGGTGTATCTAACAAACATAAGATATACAAGAGTCGTATAATCAGCTATACACGACTTGCCTATTACAGAACGAATGATCACACGATTGCGATTATGACAACATAAATGAGGAGACTGTTAATGCACTTCCATTCGGAAGATAAGATAAAGAAATAAACAAAAGTGTGAAGCTCTTGATTTCAGAACATTAACAATATTCAATAATACGAGTACGAATAGAGCACGAGCATTGCGAGTGATATTCACAAAGAAAACAGTTACAAATTGCTACAGTGATTATTTAGATAATAATATGTAAATTAGGACAAATTTCGATAAAGAAACTAACTGCAGGCTAGTAAAAACAATTACAAGACCTACTTAAAGGTGAGTTAACAGTATTTATAAGAAATAAAAAATTAAAAAAACAACATAACTTAGCAGTCGTGGTTCCCGATTAAGACAAAGCTAAATGACATGAGAAAACAGTATCGATGGGTGTGTCATTGCAATTTGCACGCTCAAATGTGAAGTATAGGGGTCGACAGATAAGGTACAATAAGTATTCACGCGGTGATCATTGGGTTATCGACTAGCATTGCACATGATGAACTTTAGTCAGAAACTGAACGCGTGACTGTCAGATGACTTGCACGTAGTTTTGCTTATGGATATCTATGATATGAAGTTTTGATATTTGGTAAATTTAAAATCCCAAGATCCCGCTATCAATTTTGTAAAAAAAAACAGTAACTTTTGACTTTTACTGAATGTCAAAAGTTTCTTATACAAAAACACAAATGCGCACTTAGTGCCTCAGGTTTTTTAGACAAAAGTAGCATTAGATCCTAAACATCAAAAAGGCAATAAAAATTCTTATGCAATAGAGTTTACATACAATGCATTGCTATGACGTGTGGATATGATACAAAATCAATAGGTAATCTTAAGGAATTACCTAATGTTTAATAATAGCCAAAATCTTTCAAATTTAAAATTAATAGATAAACGGAAAATTCATCTCAACAAGGGAAATTCGGGACAGGTTTATTGAGCACAAAATTAAAGAATTAAAAAAATAGGTGAAAAAGAAAACAAACTGTCCATCTAGTCTGTAAGGATTAGCCGTTTGTTTGCGTTATTGTTGTATAGAAAACAGCGGCAATCAAAGTACAAAAAGACTAATCATAATTTGAAATACGAATTAATTTTAAATTGATGAATTATTTTAATTTGTATTTATCACGAGAACAGTTACATTACATAAAATACCAATGCAAATATTAAAAAAAAATTGATTTCTTCCGGTGATTCATCTAATAAGGCTTTGCCAAAAAAAAGCTGGGCTTTATGTAGAAAAAATCTATACTTTTTTTATTTTCCTCGATTTTATTACAAGCTTTTATTTCGCTTCCACTGCTCGTATATTTTTATTTAAATCTTAGAAGCCGAATCTCGAAAAACAATCCAGTTGAAATGTTGTACACTTATGCAAGTCAGATGTCAATACAATATTGTTGTAGAGATACCAGCAAATATAACATAATCCACAGAATGTAGCACATGTAAATAATAGTAGGTATGTATCATAATTAAATTTTCAAGCGCAAAGTCCATGTGAATGGGTACAGTTGAGTAAATAAAGACACAGAATACTTTAGAAGAAAAAGATACGAAATGATGTCATACTCGGCTCGTCACTACTGAGAATTTCATCAGTGTTAACGCTTGGAAAATAACTAAAATCATCCATTTATAAATTTCAAGTTCATTTACTTCAGTACAATTGACTTTATTTGCATGTTAACTGTTTGTACACCTGTACACTATCTTGTTGCAATCATATATAAATAAAATGAAATGTTCAAACTCCCCCGACACTTAAAAGAGAGCTAGCTAAGAACAACCTCGACAGACAAGACTTGCGATTGAAAAAATCCGCCCTCAAATAGTTTCATCCGTTTGCGAGCCACGATTCCACAGAAAGACACAAAGTTAAACTTCTCGCCGGGGGTTAAAAAATACAAGATATGGTGTATTTAATGATAAATAAAATCCATGAATATAAATCTAGAACGTAGGTTTCCTCGGGTGAATAGGCTTCGATACGTACGAGTACAATACAAACAAACAATAAAATGTGATTTAATCAAATGTATGTCGAAATTACCAATTACCAATTAAAAACATTCGATTGAAACGAATTTAGAAGAATACGAGTAGATGCATAAGGTGGCACTCGCTTTTGTAAAAATAGTGCCTATGTCAAATCTTAGGATTAGGTGTCAAAGCGGACCCCGGGCTCCTTTAGGGCACAACCAGGAAAAACGCTAGGAGGATGATGATGAGATATAAATAATTAAGTTTCGGTGAAGGAAAACCTCGCCAAATCGGTCAAGTCTCAAGAAAAACTAGTTTTCCTTCTGGGTTGAAAGGTCAGATGGCAGTCGCTTTATTAAAACTAGTTGCCAAATTTTGGAATTAGGTGCCAAAGCGGACTCGGGGCTCCTTTAGGGTACAGCCGGGAAAACCGTAGGACAATGATGATGATAATGATGGGTACGTAGGCTGACGATATTTAGGAAGATTTCGGGTCACTTTTATATAAGACTAAGGAAGAAGAAGGATCGGAACGAGTAGCGGTACGGTTTCATTCTTTAATTTAGGACCCTTTTCGCAAAAATATTCTTTGTATTCCTATACAATTTGACATGACTCTCAACCTTAAGTGGGGTCCCAAATTAAAGTTCGTGACTGTACGTGAAGGAACGTTTGTATTCAACGAGCTGAAAATTATGATGATGATAGAAATGTAGACAAGCATAATCCCGTTTAAGATTCGCAGCAGGAGCAGATTTCGATACGCAGCCTACATGCCATTGTTTGGAAGGTTTCACAACGGGTGATTCAAGTCATTGTACGCAAATTCAATATCGAAATAACTGGCATATCAAGTGGTTCTGTATTTAAATGACCGAGTTGTATTTAATGCTTGTAGCTCCCTGTTCCTTTGAGAAGGATTATGGAGTGATACAGATACAAATTGTGACAATGCTGGACTTATTTCACATAGACTTGACATCATATGAAAATTGGAAAAGCTGCGAGTGTTTTTTGGTTTTAAAATAAAAAAACGATACTTATTACAATATGCGTAAAGTATATATTTGTACTGAAAATCAAATAACCTCCAGCCGTTGTTCTCCTGGACTCTTAATATGCTAAGAGCACGATAACGAGTTGTATGGAATAAATAAAATAGGTCCTATTGTGAGAAATTAATACAATACATAGAAATAGGATTTGCTTGGTATGACGCCATTGGCAACTCTTTCTTGTGTTGTACAATATACATATGTCAACTACAAAGGTATGGTAGCTGAGATACAAATTACAATTTGCACTGATTCGAAAAGGCGAAAATTTCGTCATCGAGTCATTTTAATACGGTGATGAATGTGGAATATTACAGACACACTATGGACTCGAAGAGTCACTTAATACGACACGAAAACTAACTCAAAAGATGATAGAAGGGAAATATTTAGAGAAGAAGACGTGGAAGACCAAAACAAAGTTATATTTAGGAGGTTTCATATTCAAACAACAATCAATAAAGCTTCGCAACGCAATCCAAAAGTTGAAAGAACTTGCTTTAGGAAGAAAGGACTTCAAGTGCATTGCACTGACGAGAGACAGATTTTAAATCTGAATGAATGCATACATTTAATTTGTATTCTTTTTTTGTTAAGACTCAAGACATACATAAAGCAATCATTGAATTATATAACACAAACGAAATACTTTAAGTATTGTGTACACTTACTTAATGCAAAAGTAGGCATTGCGATATTTGTGACACAAGTTCAAGCCAAGAAAATTAAAGAACATATTGAGCGAACTACACATTGAAGTGCCAATCGAACGGGGCTAGATTTTTGCATTTAAATGTTTTACCCACAGCCTAAAAACCTGTAAAATTTTTGCACAATGAATATGCAACTGCTGGTCGAAACGTTTTTAATGCCACCATAATGTTTAAGAATCCAGTAAGGAGCGCATTATAAAATGCCATTCGATACAAGTTTTGCGCCCTCACTCATTAAACATGTAATTTCTTCAGTGCAGGTGCACCGTACTAAATAAACTAGTGAAGCATGCGAATTCGACTCGGGCGCACAAGAAAGAGATCGCATCATTAAAATCATCGTCATCGAGCATACAACAGTTAACCGAGAAGTGGTCATTCCTTCATGAATTAAAGAACGGCGGTAATCAGGTCGTGACTAGCGCAGAAAGTTCGGTTATGAGTTCAATACGTAGCCACGTCCGAAGAATGTGAATCCACAGGAATGGACCCATCAACTGTTTGCATCAATCCGGTGTGAAGAAAGTGAAATCGACAGCCAGGCGTTGATTCTTCATTCACGATACACACTTTTAAAGATGTTTTATTTTTAATCAACTAACCTTTGAAAACAGATTATGAGCAATCGCTTCACTTTTTAAATGCCGGTAGTAAAGCAAGGAAATACACGTTTGATGTCGGTTTGGAATGGAAAAAAAAACAGATTATTTATGTAATGTCGATGTCATCCGTGCGCATGCGGCGCGGCAGGGCGACGCGTCGGTACCTTCGCGCGATCGACGGAGCACTGAGTCAGAGCACGCTATTTGCGGGTGCGCTTGCGTCGAAATGTTTGACGCTACACCGGCTCTATTTCTTTTTTACATTCAGAAACGGTAGCGGTGTCGACTTTATTTTGTTTTATCAACGAAAGACGGATTTGTAAAAAACCTAAAAGTATCATCAATCTTAAATTAGTTATTTTCTGGCACAGTATTTGACAAAGTGGTTACTGTGCACAGAAAATAATATTACGCTTGATTCGAGGTAAAGATTTATTAAACCACGTAGGTAATTAATTACGAAGATGTTAAGTTATCTCGAATATGAAGCGAAATCTTGAGTCAAGGTTTTTTCTCTTGGTTCGAGAGTTTCATTGAGTTTTTTTTTCGTGTATCTGGAACCTTACTGTGTCCTAGACTGTTGGTTCATAATCAAACATTTAGGCGCTAAATTATGACTAACTCATACACATAAAGGCAAGCCAGGTCTACTTACTAATGGAAACCGGTAATACATGCGCGGTATTAACCTCAACACATGCAGGAACCCACAAATTATATTCGATAGTGAACGATATGAACAGAGATCATTGATTTCATTTTCAAATTAGAAGCAGTCATAATCAGTTTTATGAATTTATGATATAATCAGTAAATGAACAAGACATCTTTTAAAAGGGTCAAGTTTATAATTGACAGTTCATCTGATGTGGAGATTCCCATACGGGAATATGTCACATGTCGGGGGCTACAGACGAAGATGGTTTATTTTTCCATTATATTATTTTTCTGTATCATATCGATTATTCCAATACGGGTTAGGTAGAGAGGGCAAACAAAAGATCCCTCTCAAACGTTGAGCTGCTCAATTAGGGAAGTAGCTTACAGCCGAAAGATGAGTAAGGTCGCAAGAATTCCTGAGGAAACGCAGTGGGATTTGGAACCACATTATGTCCTTTAAGGCGACAGTTACCTAAAATGTTTGTCTCGCTCTTTCGCTAATGATAACTCGATATGCCGTGCTCTTCGTCACGCGACCGGCTTACGTCATTTAAATAAATAATCACATTGACAACATTAATGATTCTTTCGGAATAAGCTACCTTAGGATAAATTATGCGAAATGCGCGAAAATATGACTTGTAGTTTTGATGCAGTTGCAAATTTTAAGTTGATTTCTTGGACACAATGGACATCCAATATCCATACTAATATTATAAATGCGAAAGCGTGTCTGTCTGTATGTCTGTTACCTCTTCACGCTTAAACTTCTGAATCGATTAAGATAAAATTTGGTATAGAGATAATTGGGGGTCACGGGGCCTTCCCCGTACATGGGATAGTTTTTAACCCGGAAATCATTCCCTAAGGTGGAAATGAGGGGGTGAACATTTGTATGGAGTTACGGTATAAACGAGTTCCACGCGGACGGAGTCGCGGGCTGATGCTAGTAGGCTATATTTTATCGTGTGGCTTTGCATGGGTTCTCTGTAACCGCTGCTCCAACCGCGTATTACACGCGGGCGGACCCGCGCCAGCAACTAGACAAGTTATAAAGGCCAGCGGTTTCTGTAACACAATCCTGCACGTCTATCATGAGACGGCCGCGACATACTCTCGATTTTTCTCGCACTATCCGTCTCTCTCTTATTAGAACAAGAGATATAGTGCGAGAAAAGTCGAGAGTATGTCGCGGTCGTCTCATGATAGACGTACTGCTCGATAAGTTAGATAACCTATTTACCGTGTCATTGACAGGCTTAGTTTAAGGTCGGAAGGTGTAATCTTGAAGAATTATATAGGTAAGTAAATATTCATGTATGAAATGTACCGAAAGATCCGGTTACGGACGTCATAGTTATAATCCGAAGGCTGCGATTACTACAAAATACAGATAATGAAATATCGATTTTTTCTATACCGTTTATTTATAGGTATACCAGAGAGAGCAGTCTAGCGTTAATAGAAAGGTCGCAGGTTCGAATCCTGTCGGGGGCTACAGACGAAGATGGTTTATTTTTCCATTATATTCTTTCTCTGTATCATATCGTTTAGGTATACCTACCGTTCGACGACGTGAGAATGGAACAACTATAATTTCTGGTTTCGGTAATTATGGCTCTACATTGAAGAATGCATTATGATTTTATGATACATCTGGCTCTTTGATCAGATCAGCTTTACCATCCAAAATATGATACTGATGCCTTTTTCACATTAAAAAACCGCACTCAAATCGGTGCATCCGACATGTTATACTTATAACTCCCCTTCCTTATCGGCAAAGGTTAAAATCTCTGTCTCTCAGTCAGGTCTTTTCAGGTCACATGATACATAAGTATGTGATAATGGCACAAAACATATATTAATTTAGTTAAGAGGCTTGTTAAGTTTTGTGAATAAGGAACATACCCCGCTCTTTTTATCCATTGTCATCACAATAAAAAAGTAACTGATGCTTTAATTTCTCTTTATCAAACCTGTTACGTTCGATCCAAACACCAAAAAAGAGTGGATGCTTTATTTATCTTCTATTTTCAAGTCATAAAACGGGACCAAGCTACCCTATCTTCGTCTCCCCGTTCGCTTCAAATTCAACGCCTATCCCAACAGCCTGCTCAGTTTCCTGGATACAAGTGGTCATGAATGGAACCAATTGGACGCTCAATTGCTCCACAGTGTCATTGATAGGTGTCGAGTTAACTCCGAAGTGTGTCGTTTGCTTTTGTCGTGGACGTCGGTTGGTATAAGGAATGTTGTTTGGTGAAACTACTGGCCCGCATGAATTACTGAGTGACGGACAATGAGTATTTACACACACTAGCCTATCGGCAGCCATCCAGTACAACTTCGGCGGGGTATTGCCATGCCCAAATTGCGCTTGAACCTTTGCAAAAAGATACGGAATGCAAGCCACATGAGAGCGCGCCAGAGAGTAGAGCATTGTTGCTCTCCACTTCTTCCACTCCAGTCATATTGCTAAACATCATCATCATCATATCAGCCGAAAGACGTCCACTGCTAGAGTGCTAGACTAGAGTGCCAAAATGACCGGTTCTGCGCCACCCGCATCCAGCGGACTGCCGCGACCTTTAACAGGTCATCAGACCTTGTGCGGGGGCCTACCCCCGCCGCGCCTTCCGGTACGTGGTCGCCACTCGAGAACCTTTTCGCCTCAACTTCCATCGGTTCTACGTGCTATGTGCGCATTGCGTTTAGCGATTCGGAGGGCTATATACCTTGGTTCTGCTGCGGATAGCCTCATTTCTGATGCAATCACGCAGAGAAACTCCGAACATAGCCATCTCCGTTGCACTTTGAGACTTTTCATGAGGCCCATAGTAAGCGACCACGTTTTAGTGCCTAATGTCATCATATTGCTAATCGTTGAAACCAAATCCTGACCCCGTATCATGGTCGGCCTTATCACGCGATAAGTGACAAGATAGGAGCGCCGTCTTGTTCTATCGAACGGTGTTAGCCAGTGACGGACGCTCTATCTTGTCACTTATCGTGTGATAAGGGGTCAGATAACACAGTCGCTGTGGCCGAAATCGGTTAGGACAGTGTCATCATCCTTTACACAAGTGAACGCTGTAGCCAGCCCTGAGAAATACTATAAAGAAAACAGTAGCAAAATTTATTAGGACGTTTCCAGAGTTTATTGCGAATAGCTGTGGTATTCGATGTGGATGAGTATGGTATGTGTGTGGTGGTCCTTTATTGTTGTGGCCGATATGGTATGTAAGCGTAAGCAATCTCTTCCAGTTAACCTATGAGCAATTGAGTGGAGTTATGCAGTGTTTGTGACTTGTAACTTTGGATGTTTATTTACTTATTAACTTGCGCGTACCGCCATTTCTGCAGGCCCTAGATAGTGCCAGATAAATCTCTAGGTAATTAGGTGGTAAACAATTCAGTGTGCAACCTAATTGATGTTTCAAAGAAAAACATTATTCGTTACCAACGGCAACTGTAATCGAGTGAATTATATGAATTATCGTAACACAAATCGAATCATAGTGGGGACAACTTTTTTAACCGACTTCAAAAAAAAAAGAGGAGGTTCTCAATTCGGTTGTATTTTTTTTTGTAAATATTTATCTACTCTGATTTTACACCCATAATAGTTTTAATTTCTTGTATCTTTATATTTTTGTTAATAATCTAATCATTAAGGGATGATTACGATAATATTTATAATACTATCGATTATCGCAGCATAGGTAATCATAATCAGCACTCATACATTTAAGTACCAAAAAGCCATAAATCATCATTAATCATTTCCAATTTCGACGCCTCGACCTAAGGCATCCATACATATATTATAAATGCGAAAGTGTGTTTGTTTGTTTGTTTGTTTGTCCGTCTTTCACGGCAAAACGGAGCGATGAATTTACGTGATTTTTTAAGTGGAGATAGTTGAAGGGATGGAGAGTGACATAGGCTACTTTTTGTCTCTTTCTAACCCCCCACTTCCCTAAAATGGGGGGTGAAAGTTTGTATGGAGCTACGATATAAACGAGTTCCACGCGCACGGAGTAGCGGGCAGAAGCTAGTATCTATATACAGGGTGGAAAGTTGAGATGGAACAGTAAGGGCAGCTACTAGATCCCCTGCTGCTACGCGAAAATGCTCTTAGGAGACCTTTACTAACTTTTTTACTTTGTGGGTGTTCTAGTACTCTAACGTTAGTTGATCTCAATGAGTATTTTAATCCTTGAAAGAAATGGGACCGATTGGCTTTACAAAATGTTTACTCAAATGTGTCGATTTTCTCGCCGACTGTAAATTTTATCAAAAATCTGTGAATGTCGATGTCATCCATCACTCAAAAAGTTAGTAAAGGTCTGCTAAGAGCATTTTCGCGTAGCAGCAATCTAGTAGCTGCCCTTACTGCCCCATCTCAACTTTCCACCCTGTATAGGTATATCTTTTAGAGGGTCGTCGTGTTCCTGCCTAAGCTAACATGATGAGTTTTATGTCGGACACAAAGCACTCGTCCCTCTGGCACATACATACTTGCTAGTGAGGAACGAATGCTTTATGGAGCGGGATCGGTTATTGTGGCACTCTTTGGGGGAGGCCTAAATCCAGAAGTGTTCGTCTTTCGACTGAACTGATGATGAAACGCGATCAACACAAATTAGGCATAGGTATATGCGTAATCTATATGTATAAGAAAAGGGCTGATGAGCTTGCGGTTAACCCAGTCGGTTGAACAGTAATTACTGAACCTAATGTCACAGGTATTTCACGCCAGCTCAATAGAACAAAGAGTTTCCAGGATTTTGAACTCTATTAATTAAGGAATTGAGTTTTACGCAGTGTTACTACGCGTAGAAAACCGGTCATAGTCACACGTGAGACCTATAATTTGCGGACATCCGATGGTGATCAGAATAATGCTAAGTAAGTAGTTCTTCAACATCAGCGATATATCATACTTTTATAAATAGTTCACCTACTGGAATGAAAATAAAAGGCAGTAGCTTGTTACTGAAGAAATAAAAAACCCGGCCAAATGCGTGTCGGGCCACGCGCAGTGTAGGGTTACGTAGTTGCCTGTCTGTATTGTATTTGTTACATCGCGCCAAGTAAATGGTGCGGATGCGTCCGCCGATTTTTTACAATGGCATTGACAGATGACATTTTAAGTTTGTCGACTATTCCTCGGTAATTAGTAATGTCTACTTAGCCGTGATAGTTTTTAAAACCCCTAATATTTTTGAACAAGCTATCCAAGGATACCCCACACCATGGCCACATACCCACTTTACCTTATAAAAAAAAACTCAAAATGTTATTTTACCATTTCGTCGGCTGATTGGTTTATTTATATACCCATGCTGAATAGAAGCTTTCTAGCAGTAAGGGTCACTGAGCTAAGCGGCAAACGGACAGACGGTCAGACAGACATGGCGAAACTATAAGGGTTCCTTGTTGACTACGGAACCCTTAAAAGGATAAATTTAATTGACCAAGTGTCACTGCATACATCTGCGAAGAATCAGGTTTCAAGTCTCCGATTCCGAGGTTTATGTATTAGGTCATTATCATTACCTATGAAATTGGCGTTTTTTCACAGATATTATATTATAATATATCACAGATTTATTCATTCCTATTGCTACTTCTAAATTATTTCAATATTAGACAAATGTAATGTATGTATGTATGTATGTTTTAAATAAATACAAATAATAGATTTTATTTTTTTATTTACTGTTCCAAATTAAAGCTTGAAAACCACCCTTTCATGTGCTGCCGGTTTAGTTCAAGTGTTTCAATTACGTATAGTTTTATGATATTATGATGCGAATTATTTTTAAGTAATTAAGATATGTGTAAATTGTTCTATATTCCTAACAAAATTTTGTTTAGTTTGAATTTGACATTGCTGAATAATCCGCAAAATCCAATGTATGAAAATCACTACTTTCATAAAACTCTCCATACAAAACGCCAATTTCATAGGTAAGGACCTAATATTTGTCTGTCAGCGAGTTATATTATAGGGTGATGAAGATAGCGAGAGAGAGCAACAGGGATTTTTCGCTAAAGAGCGTCGCTAGAGAGCTTCCAGAAATTCCAGTAATCCCATATCACTTCCTTGCCTTTTTACCATATACTTGGAGTCGGCGCAGCATGCCTTTTCCTTCCATACATCCCTGTCACCCGTCATCTCGCTTCATATCCACACCTCACACAATGCATCCTCCTTTTCCTTAGCCTACGTCGTCTCTTCCATCCCTCCACGTCCATATCTAAATACTCTTTTGGTCACCCGTCCGCATTACATGCTCATACCACGCAAGGCGATTGGATATCAATTTATCGACAAAAAGTGCTAATAGGTTTCCTTTTATATACATACTAGCTTCTGCCCGCGACTCCGTCCGCGTGGAAATCGTTTATATCGCAGCTCCATACAAACTTCAACCCCCCATTTCATCCCCTTAGGGGGCGATTTCCAGGATGAAAACTATCCTATGTCCTTCCCCGGGATTCAAACTATCTCCATACCAAATTTCATCGCAATCGGTTCAGCGGTTTAAGCGTGAAGAGGTAACAGACAGACAGACAGACAGACAGACAGACAGACACACTTTCACATTTATAATATTAGTATGGATACTGCGAAATCTCTACCCCTATGAATCCCTATCCATGTATATACTGCAGATCATAACTTCATCCTCGTATACGAAACGCGCATGACGAAATGTTTGACTTGGCTGTGGTGTCCATTGTGGTCTTGCGGTCGATTTTGAATAACAGTCTCATATAACGGCTCTTGACAACTATTTGAAGAAACGGCAGCATTATTGCGAAATGATCCCACCGACGTCGGTTAGTTTCATTAGTTAGACAAGGGTTTAAACTTCGTCGAAAGAGACAAAGGGCGTGTCACAGCATTTCTGTCGGACACTGATGGACCGTTTTATCCACAGTGATCAGCGATGTTTGTCGATGAAGATAGGATGGAACACATGCTCTCGCTAGACGAAGAACGAACAACTTCGAAGTGCATCCGAAAGGGCCCTCAAAGAAATAAGATTAACGATATAAATACGCCTGTCATAGTTTTGCAAGACTTCTCACAACGTCATAACGAAAGCTTACGGCGTAGAACGGCGAACGCCATTTTTCAGGTAATAAAACGACACTGAACCGCCATCCTTTTTTCCACAAGAGTGTGAACCTAATTTGAAATCATGAAGTTGACTTAACAGCGTACGCCATAACACCGAGTCGTCCTTGGCGCCGTGAGCACGACAACACGCAACACATCTAGGTGTTATTGGCGTCCAAAGCCAGCTCACTAACCAGTCACGGTAGAAATATTAAACTCATACCTCATGCGTCCCAGGTTCCTAGAGAAATAATGGAAAGGAAGATATTAACATAAGTATACTATGTTTTGATTTTAAAAGAAACTAAAATTCAAAACTATTGTTACAGTTTCGTTTTGTATGCGATCTCAGGAGATAGAAAAGGTAAAGAAAAATAACACGCCAGGTAGCCTCCTACACACGAGACTAGCAAGGTTCTATCTATATGTCTAGGAAACTTGACAAGGTACGACAACGTTTCGCATGGAAAATGTGCTCAAGGAAAACCGGCGAGGTTTAATCGGGGACTGTGACCGAATTTAGCTTACTACTACTTACGAATTTAGATCATTAGTTAAACTAACTAACATTTCGTAGGTACGTAATATTTGCACAGAAAACTTTAAGTCATTGGGTTTATAAATGTACCTCCTACTTAGTTAGTGCGCTTTATCCACAAGTTTTAGTTAAAGTTAAATGTTGTTCAATTTCGTTTGACTATCTTGCCTATATCTGTCACATGAGGTAAAATAATACGTTATATAATTAAAACGGGATGAGTATTTGAGTAACCTTTTATGTCATCGAAAGTAAAACGTCATAATTTTTACATTACATTCGTAATTCCGTAAAATAATAAAGTAGAGCATAGGTGTAGGCAATAACAATTATCATATCAACTTTTTCAGACTTAATAGATTTTCTAATAGATATGTGTCATCTAAGACAATAATAAAAATTGATAGAACGTAAAAATTTGCGGATTAAATACTTATCCATATCGTCTGATGGATATATAAGCTTGAACTGTGTACCGGCTTATGTATCAAATAATATTATTATTTATTTATTTACCTCTGTTCACAACTAATAGCGAACTACCCGCCGCAATCGCTCATCTACACGATTTCACATAATTAATTAATTTAGTCATTTTGCTACTGTCACAGATCATGGTTTTTTTCAGCCTTAATGCTGTCTGTTCTGTCACGACAATATTACAGGCATGGCCACATCCGTCAAAAAAACGGGATTGTTGCAAAGCGAAACGAAATTGGACTGAAAACGCGAAGATGAAATTGCCTATTCCGAGATAGTAGAAGTCAATATGTGATAAGCACCCGGACGTGACATATCTAAACAGCGTTATATGTACCGTAATTCATCAAAAAGTGTAATTAACGGATTAACGATAAATTATCGGTATCACATGATTTTGCTATTGATTTTACGTAACGACATATAAACTACGAAACTCGACGGCAGAATCTTGCATTGCAGCATGCCGATGCTGTAACATTCGGTATACAGACGACGATCTTAATTTCGTGTCAACCATAAAACAATCAACCCTTTCGCACTTCCTTAGGCTAACATGTAAATGGACTGTTCACATGACCATTGACCAGGGTAGCGACAAATGGAGCAAACGCGTCACTCGATGGTACCCCGGAGGAAACAAAAGAGAGGCAGACCATGTCTGCTTCTCCTGTCATTGGATTTTTTACTAATATTATAGCCTATGTCACTCCTACGATTAAGAGGAATCCAACGGCACCTCATGTATCGAAATCCGTCAAACGATTTCGGCTGCAGGGCGTGCCAAAGAATAAGACAAACACACATACATACATACATCCTTCCTCTCCTTCGGCAGTCGGGTAAAAAAGAGGGGATGATGACTTATGTCATATCGCTAGATTAGCCTGGAGCACTGTAGAAAAAGATAGAAAGGAAGGACAGTTGGGCGGGGCCTTTGCCGATAAAAAACGTGTGAAATATTAAACAATCAAAGTAACTAATGTAAAGTACATTGTATGTCTAAAATAAAGGCTTTTATTATTACACGGCAAAAGGGGTATGATTCTATTATAGCTTCAGTAATAGAAACTGGTGAAAAGAAATTCCGCAACAAACTCACTAAATTGCATTGTATATAAAAACATTAGCTCTCAACCGCAACTGTCAAATATACGAAAACATATCTTCGTACACCTCTGAAGGAATAGGTTTTGTTTCTAGAATATTCGGCTTTATAAGCGTGAAAAGATGATAAGTAAGATAGACTAACTTTCGTAATTTGTATGTTGTAATGAACTGTCAAGGTCCATGAAGATCGCCTGAAGGTCGTTTCTGTTATTTGTTTTTATCAATAAGATATATTATTAATTATTAACATGAGCACTTTACAGATAAGTTTTCATTATGTATTTTAATCGTTTGATAACCGATCTCTTTTCACCAGCCTGTAGCATAACGGTGAAGGAATGTATCGTCAATAAATCTCCGTAAGCATATCTGTGATAAAACGATAAAGACGACCTTACGACCTTAGGAAAACTGTATTTTTCGCGCCGTAGAAGCTCACTTTACAAATATAGTGTAAATATGCATATTAAGAATATTGTTACTGGGATCCTCGAATGCAAAGGCAAACCACGTTGTATATGTTTGTTTTTGTTTTGTTTAGTTTAGTTTGTTTAGATTAGTTTACTAATACATCTTACCTCTTTAGCGCCCTTACTTTGCTTTAATTTTCTTTCTTTCTGTGCACACATGTTTAGAGTTAGTCCTGATCTGAACCTTTATGCTAATATTGTTTTTCTGTAATTCTGTGTACCTTGTTTTGTGAGCCAAATCCTACTAATAAATGCGAAAGTTTGGATGTTTAGATGTTTGGATGTTTGTTACTCAATCATGCTTCAACGGCTCAACCGATTTGGATAAAATTTTGCACGAAAATAGTTTATAGGCTGGATTAAAATATAGGATAGTTTTTATCCCGGGTCCACGCAGACGAAGTCGCGGGCGGAAGCTAGTAAATAAATAAATACGTCTATCCTCTTGTCAGATAGATGGTATTCAGAATATTCAGATGCGCTATATGCTTCGGCTAAAATCGGCTCCCGCGCACCTGCAAGGTGCATATTCACCCGAACGCCACTGACACCGCCAGACAGAGACTCTAAAGACACTCTCGTTCGCACAAACGTTCGCATTGTCATTGTCAAACAAAACGCGAAGAGTATTACGTACTCGTCCATACCTAAATAATTTCCAATCTCAATGATTTTTTAGTACGTTATTGACACAATTAAAGACTAGGTTTATAGGTTTTCATTGTGTTCATCAAACTCACACATCAAACTTAGGCACCTTAAATACTTTTTTTAAAGCGATACCCATAAGCTTGGAATATATTATGCTAAAGCGATCGCCATCAAAATCAAAGGATTTGTTAAGATTTAGTTAGTGGAAACCGTTTTCTCGCGAAATGGAAGTTTCATCAAAAAGTACCTATTGTCAATTGCGAGCTGCTAGCTGCTGCAAAGCTATTCTTCCCTACTCCACGGCTAAGGCTAACACAGGATGCCGCGGCGACATAGACTAGCCGTCTCTTTCTAAGCGTTCGAATTAGAAAGAGTCTATCTCACCGCTACACAGCTCTCCAGACGTCTTGTGGTCGCCGTGCTGGACGAAAGAGCCCGTACTATGCAGCGAACGAATAAACCATAGAATGCGAGCTCCTTACAAATTCCTACCCCGACACGTGCCTAAAGCTGGTTTTCCACCGGAGAGGCGAGACGAGACGATGCGAGAATTGAAATCGTATGGGACTTACTACCTATTTCCACCGCGCGCTCGCAACCTCAAGCACGAAAACCAGCTTAAAACCCGGTAGATTTAGATTTAGATTTAGATTTATTTATTTCACAATATACAATTACAATATAAATTAAAGCTAGCTTAATCTATATGAATTTATATTATGATCGTCAAAGAGAATAAAAATTGTAGTTAAATGTCAAGTTGCATTTGGTTTAAATTATAGTCACAATTAATTAATAGGCAAAAGTAAATAAATGACTAAGATAATATCACATAAAGATCGTCAGATTACAAACTATACTTAAACGAAAAATTCAAAAAATACAAATAACGATATGGTTTACAATGTCAAAAACAGTGATATTATTAATGTTTAATGTCCATAAATTCCTTTACTGAATATAATGCGTTTTTCAATAAAAAGTTTCTCAGTTGGCGTTCGAATGTTTCGTCAGATGACTCTGTTCGCAATGCGGCGGGTAGTCGTTCGTAATAGGTTGGGCCTATCACTCGAGGATTCCTACATGAAAGTGCCATGCGACGCGGGACCGTTCTGAGTCTCCCTGTTGATCGGAGCTGTTTGCCCGTGACCTCAACACGCTTGAACATTGGCAGATTATTTCACCTGGTATGCGCATGTTCGAACTAAACGGCTGCCTGGCATCGTTTAGACACCCCGCCCCCATCCCCGCATAATGGCAATGGCACCCATTCTGTGGGGCCATTTCGCTGCGCTAATTAGACTTCTATGGCTTTTTCGTTCGCTGGTAACTATGCGTTAGCGATATTTAAGTTTTGAAGCTGTCAAACTTCGGCTTCATTACAGAGTGCTATTATGTATTTATTCTGTGATATGGGTCAGCCATTCCAGCGTGACATGAGTTCTGTATTGAACTGCATTGATTACTCAGTGTTATTAATTTAGAAAGTACCTATAAGCAGAAAGGGTGCACGCAGAAGCTAAATTATGTAAATATTGTAATGCGAACCCATTGTTAGCGACAATAGTTACATTTCTCAATCATTTATTATTAAAATTAGCCAATGGAGTATTGGCTAATCATCATCCTCCTAGCGTCATTCCCGGTTGTGCCCTAAAGGAGCCCGGGGTCCGCCTTGACAACTAATCCCAAGATTTGGCATAGGCACTAGTTTTACGAAAGCGACTGCCATCTGACCTTTCCAACCCAGAGGGAAAACTAGACCTTATTGTGATCAGACCTGTTTCCTCACGATGCACGATGTTTTCCTTCACCAAAAAGCTAACGGTAAATATTCCGTAGGTACATAAGTTCCGAAAAACTCATTGGTAGTAGCCGGGACCCTCGACCGCCGCTTGACAGCTACATGCCCGAACCACTAGGCTACCGTAGCTATCAACTCGGATCTCTAATAACAATGGAAATACCATACTGGAATACTGACTTATTCCGAGATTAAGTCTTTTTTGCCCGACTACGGCTGAGCCGAATGGAAGGGATGTGATTTAAGCAGGCTATGTTTGTATTTATGTGGTGTAACCACTGTAGGATCTAAGATACTAAACCAATTTTGATAAATGAGTTATCAATCGAGTCGAAATTATGTTCCGGGTGACATAGGCTTAGGGGTAGGTACAGTCGAGGAAATTGAATGTTTAGCACTTTTGGACCTTAACGTCATTCTAATAGAGTTGACATGTGCCAAACATTCAATTTCCTCGACCGTACATAGGCTTTCTGTTGTATGAAAAAATACACTGTGATTGAGCGAATCGCTGATCAAACTGTCCAACAATAACATTGTTGGACAGTTTGTGTTGACAGTGAGAGTGGGGTTTTAATGGATGATGGGTGAAATGAAGAATGCACTATGTGCCATTGAACTTTTTCAGGTTATTAACTGTGGAGGTGGCGAGTTTGCAAAAAGAGGCTATTGTACTTTCTTTACGAATGATTTCCTGCAGTATATATGGTTCTATAAGGAGATTATGACAGGTGATTGCGTGAAAATCTCTGGAATATCGGGCAGTCTTTTAAAAGGTGGTCGACGGATTGTGAGGTGCTTCCATCGCACGGGCAAAGGTCATCGGTGGTTACCTAGAAGCGGTATATAGGTACGATTATAGCGGTTATTAGCGGTTATTATGTGGTAACACCACATGGGTAACCCACGAATTAGGATAGAATAGCACCGGGCTCGCATCGTGGTAGATGCAAGCGATCCCATAGGGCTCCCCTACATGGCGGTGAGCGTTAACGCCGCAAAGGGTTTTTTTTTTAATACAACGACGGTGGCAAACAAGCGTACGGCCCGCCTGATGGTAAGCGGACACCGCAGCCTGTAGACGCATGCAACTCGCAAGTAACATGGGCGATGCCGACCGATATGTTTGAGGATTCGCCGTGTTGACAGGTGAAGGAACCAATTCCCTCACTCTCAACACAACGCATCCTCGGGAGCTCTGGCGACCTTGCTCACCTCCAGGAACACTCAACTACAGAGCAAGTAGTAGTGTTATTATGGCTGTGGTTTTCTGCAAGGCGGAGGTACTTCCCCAGTTGGGCTGCTACACATTCGAGCGGGATCACATTTCGCTGTGCCCTACCTCACTAAAGGTTTAGTGGGTATTCCCTTCTCCCATGGAATAAACCCCCTCAGAATACGCCATCCCCAGCGGGAGATGCGTAAACGTATTCCCTCTGCGTGGAAAAAAAAGGTTAGAGTAGTACCACCGCCTTTCTTCCCGTTGGGTAAGATCTAAATGATGGTTATAGGATCGTGTAGTGGGCGATGGGCAACCTAAGTATCACTGCAATATCACATTTGCATTTTTAAAACTACATTTGGATGCTGATAAGGAAATATGTAATAAAATAACGCGATATCTTATCAATGTAGGTACCTAAAAAGACAGGCCAGGATTTATTTGTTTTCAGATTGTTTGCTTTAAAAATTGTCTTATAAATCTAAATTTTTGTGTAGTAAAACGTCAAGTTATTGCGCACATAAAAATATTACCGAAACATTTTAACTAAAAAAATATAACATTGCGAGTCTGACTCTAACATTCGTTTTATACATTTAGTACATTGCATGTTTTACAGCGATGACATTTTACCAAAACATGTCATCATACCTAATGCCAGCTGTACACATTGGGCCAACGTTGGCGCGTGAGCAGGAGGCAGCTATGTAAACGAAAGAGATCGAGTAGTCCTCTCCCTCTAACGCATAGCTGCCTTCTGCTCACGCGCCAACGTTCGTGTCATAGCACTTAACATATTACGAGGGTCAAACTGAAAGTTCTTAGAAAATCAAAAACTGAGCAATCAAGCAACTTATTACTTTTATTATATCTTTTCAAAATAGCCTCCCTTCACATCAATACATCGCTGCATTCGATAGAACCACTGAGAAAAGCACTTTGCCCACTCGTCCTTAGGGGTCTCTTCGACGGCCTTTTGAAACGCAGCCACTGCTTCGTCGGCGTCCATAAAACGTTTTCCTCGAAGTTTTTCTTTAATTTTTGGGAATAAATAAAAATCACAAGGTGCAAGGTCGGGGCTATAAGTTGGGTGACCCAGTAATTCCACGTTTGCCGTCGCCAAATAGTCGATCGTTTGCTTGGCGGTGTGCGATGAGGCGTTGTCGTGGTGAAGCAGGATCCTACTGCGAGGCCGTTTTTCTCGAACTTTTTCCAAGACAAGTGGTAAACAATTGTTAGTGTACCACTTCGCAGTAACTGTTTTTTGATCCTCTAAAATAATTGTTGCGTAATGACCAGTCCTTCCGAAGAACGAGGCTACCATCTTTTTTCCCACAGTTCGACCTCTCTTCACTTTAGTAGGCAACTCCTCGGAAGGAAACCCCCACTCAGCAGACTGTCTTTTAGTTTCAGGATCATAACAGTAAATCCAGCTTTCGTCACCCGTAACTACGTCGAACACAGCATTTGAGTCACCTCCGTTGAATCTTTGACCCATATCACGGCACCAATCAACACGACGGACTTTTTTGGCTTCTGTCAAATTATGAGGTATCCACCGGGCACAAAGCTTCCTCACCGCTAAATGTTCATGGAGGATTTTGTGGACTTGACTCATACCAATGGCTAAGCTTGTACGAATCTGCTGATAGGTTACTCTTTTGTCAGTCTCTATCATACGCCGCACAACACTGATGTTATCTTCAGTAGTCGCCGTAGAAGGCCGGCCCTCACGCAGATCATCAGTGAGATTAGTGCGGCCACGTTTAAATTCATTAAACCAGTTGTAAATAGTAGCACGAGATGGGGCTTCATCGTGAAAGGCCAATCGAAGTCTATCATAACTTTCTTGTTGACTTAAATTACATCGAAAGTCGTAAAAAATCATTGCTCGAAAATTTTCTCGCGTTAAATTCATGCTCACGCAATTGTACACACAATTTTCAATTTGCCGCCAAATCGTAAAACAAATGACAATCGAGTGGAATTCGTACACAAAAATATTAAGAAAGAGTTCCATTTTCAAATTTTGAACTTATTTTTTTATTATATTTATTACAAGTGGCCAGTTCTAAAGACTTTCAGTGTCGCCCTCGTATAGTTAATTTGAACAAAACAAGCAATGCGCAAACTATGTTACAATTACAACATTCCGCCAAATCTTTTAACCAACTAAAAAACCATTAAAATCTAATTTTGCAATAAGAAATTGAGTGTAGTAATTATTTATAATTAGAAACTACCTCAATCATAAAATTATATAACAGAAGAGATCTACATTTTATTGAAATCTAACACCAACGGATACGGCGACAGCCGATCGCTGTCCACCAAACAACTCGCATCGCATCGGATCGGAAAGGATACGCACGGATGCGGCCACAGCCGATCACGTCCGGTAGGATGTCGACGCATACGATCGGCACCGTACCGTCGCTTGCGACCGTATCTGTTTCTGCGCCTTTTTATTATATCCGATCTCATCTCTAATCTGCGTACCCCTTCTACTCCTGTGTCAGTTACGAATGTATCGAGTTCATTTCCTTGTGTAAACTGGCATACTTAGTTCCAAATTTCTTTTTTACATGGTCACAATCAAGATAATGAAAAAAACATAAAAATAATGCCTAATGGTTATGGTAGCCTTTATGTGTCATAAAAGAAAATTGACACTGTCTTTATTTATTTAGTATTTAATATTAAGTCAATGATTATTGAACATCGAATTATACTTACTTAGTTAGATTATTTGAGTTGACTGAATTGCATATAAATAATCCATTCAAAAAGCAGGGTTCGAAATTATCAAGTTAATTACGCTTCTTGATAATTATCGGATAATTATCACCAGTATATTAAGAATCAATGACACTTGACTTCGCTCAACTTTGCATAATCCGAACTGATTTTTTCTAGTAAGGGGAATCTCCGCGGCGCGGCACGTCACGTTGACACTTCGTGCATAAGTGCAAGTGCGGAAATACACGTTCGAATACTTCGAATACAGTTCACTTTCACGAGCGTATTTTTGAAGTGAAAACTTCTTTAGTGGCGCTGAGCACTTTTTGGGATGGGGAAAAATTGTTAAATACGCGAAAGATTTTGGTGAAGTCTTTTCGTCGTCGATTTGCCTGAGCAATAGTTAATCACTTTTTTCCTCTTGAAACCCCTACTAGAAAATCTACACATGCTTATTTAATTTCAAGTCAATCTGGTAACTAAAAGCTGGTAAAAATTGATTGCAGAGTTAATTTCTTACAAGTGAACCTAAGGCTGCTAAACATGGAGAGTCGCAAATGAGCAACAATTTCAACATAATTGCTAAGTAATTCTTTGTGTGAAACACAGATTCCTATATTGACAAAGCTGGTGTGCAACAGTAATTGTTGCTATTAAAACATTGTGACATTAATGTCACAAAGACTGAAAGTATGGGTCGGTGATCGTTAACTTAACTATGAAGGTGGAAGCATTGCACTGACTGTATGCTACAACACAGTCACATATTATAAAGTATGTATGTAGACTTCAATGCATGTAAAAAGAACGCTGGCCGCCATAAACTTTATATGGCATCCAGCACTCTTTCTAGGCCTCTCACATACTGGGGCGGCCTGCCCGTGGCGGACAATAGTAAACTTGTCATTAGCTGTCAAATTTACTATAGTCCGCCACCGCAGTCCGCGCCAGTGTGTTGCAGGCCTTATGTGCCACTAGGTATAGACTATGTAGAGGAGAATTGTGCTATGCAAGCAGGCACGTTATTAGCATTGTGCACACCGTGGCCTAATTCTAGAACACCCTTAGGGCATAACTAAACTACTGAGCAAAGCAAACAAAGTTCTTTGTTTCGGCTTGGGTCAAATTATTCCAGATGTTAGGCTATTCTCCTCTACAGGTCACATTTCTCAATTGATTCTCGTGAAATTTTGTGAGCAGGTTCAATAATTATGCATAGATTTTTTTCGCAATTTAGTTTTTCAACTTTTTCTAAATATGCTCCAGTTTCTTGTTCTTCAGTCACTAGTAGATTATAATATATGTGAACACATTCTTACACCCGGTCTTAGTCAAGTGTGTTTGAGCACATTGGCATTTTAGGTTTATCAGTTTGTAATGATATATAAATAAATAAATATTTGGGGACAATCTTACACAAATCAACCTAGTCCCAAACTAAGCAAAACTTGTACAATGGGTACTAGACGACGATATACATACTTATATGTTGAATGTTAAATACTTAAATACATAGAAAACATCCATGACTCAGGAACAAAATATTCATGCTCATTCATGCATGATAATATTGATAATATGCATACAGCATATATAAAAAGAAATGACTGGAAAACTACTGTTAATTTGTAACCAGTATCCATTTTCAGTAAAAGATAAAACTGATAAACAAACAAATAAACACATGCTGCTTGAATAAACTGCATAACCAAAGTAATAGTAAATTTAGTTTTACGAATGTTGACGCAACTAAATGAAAGACATGAGGTTTTTACAAAATGTCGAGTGCCTATAAAAAGACATGCAACATGCGAACTGCCTTGCAAACGCGGTGAGTGCAACATGTTTGCCGTGAAAAAGAGATTGTAATCAAATTACTTACCTAGTTCTGGCTCCCCGGCTTGATGGTCCTGATTGCACAGTGTTATTACAGCATATGAACAACAATTGCAGGGTATTATAATTAGTAATTGTAATTTACAGGATCTTTTCGTTCGTTCACAAACCATTCACAAACATTAAAACAAAACAAACGCCGCAAAATCGGCGAAATCCAAAAATCATCCAAATCCAAAACCTGTATAATAATACCAGTGTAAAGAGTAAAAATTCCCTAATAATAAAAGCAGTTCGAAACCTTTGATTTAATAATTTTCTCATTTTCGTATTCGAAGTTAAGGTAGTTTAAAAACTGTATATTTAATATTATTTATTTTGATCTTATTTAAAATCGATATGATTTTCATGCTGTTTTTACAAAACATTTAAAATCCGTAAGACTATCTTAATTTCGTGTTTCGGGGTAATTTCAAGAAATGGCAACAGTATAACTGTAAAGTTAAATGACGTATACGTTACAGTCGACGCAAATGCGTAGCTATTAAATTCGTATCTTTTTATTTTATTGTTGAACTATATTTAAAATGATATATTGTGAATTCTCATATATTTTGTCTTGACAAAATACTAGCAGTAGCTTGCAGTGATACAGCAGAATATTATAAACGTAGCGCTGTACGTTCCGTTTCAACCCATCAACGCAGATGAGGTCATCTCGGGCTCGGCAAGTGTCACCTGTGTCACGGACAGTCCAAATCTGTCAAAACAAATTGGTGAAACTTGCGTCGAAATTCCTGAATTTACCAACAAAATGGGTCTCTTTGGCAAATCACATGATCAAAATCCAAAAGAAATGGTACGTCGTCTTATAACCTATATTAATGAAGTTTTAATCATGCGAAGAATGTAAATTTACCAATTATTTTTAGGTAAACGAATGGTCACATAAACTACGCAAAGAAGGGTACAACTTGGAGAGACAAATTCGAGGTATGACTAATCCGAAAAACAATAAGACATCTCGTATTCGTTGCTCTATGTAGTGGACTGGGTGAACACAGTAGATTTATCTTCTAGGACTAATACTACTTAGTTTTTCAGCGATACAACGAGAGGAGGAAAAAATCAAGAAATCGTTGAAAGAAGCAGCCACAAAAAACGATAAACAAGTGTGCACAATACTGGCGAAAGAAATCATACGGTCGCGGAAGGCAATCAGCAAAATATATACCAGCAAAGCACATTTAAACTCTGTACAAATGCAAATGAAAAACCAGCTAGGTAATTTAATGTTTTTAGAGAGGCAGTGCAGTAGAATATCATCTCATAGATAGCCAGAATACACAGTTGTTGTAGCCATAATCAGTCAGGACAACATCAGCATCAGTTCAAGTGAGAAGTACAGTCAGAGGTATTAATATAATGTACATCCTACTAATATTATAAATGCGAAAGTTTGGATTTTTAGATGTTTGTTACGTCAATAACGCTTAAATGGCTCAATAGATGGGGATGAAATTTTGCACAAAGACAGTTTACAGCCTGTAACTAAAATATAGGATAGTTTCTATCCCGGGTCCAAGCAGACAAAGTCGTGGGCGGAAGCTAGTATGTACATAAATAAGGACATAAATATCAATTTCGGTCAGAGGAAAATTGAAAAATTATTCGCCACAAGCGGGATTAGAACTTGCAACCTATGGAATTTGTCCATACAATTAAACATACATGAATAAGGACATAAATGGGCCAAAATTCTGTTTATTGCCTAAAACAGAGATAAAAATTTATAAACACTTACAAAATAGTAGTCTTGAAATATTTTCCAAGGGTCTCAATGTTTATTATGAATTTCTCCACCATACTAATTTTCTTATTACATTTTTTTTATTGTTTTCTTTGATACTATTTTTGGCACACAAATTACCACTGCATTATCAGTCCCCATGACCCCTCCAAAATAATGTCCACTGACTTACCAAACAATAGTTTTTTGAAGTGAAAACTTCTTTAGCGGCAATGAGCACTTTTTGGGATGGGGAAAAATTGTTAAATACGCGACAGAGTTTTGTGACATCAGATGTGAAGGAGGTCACTTTTTGCTGCTAGCCAATTCAACTTCATTCAATACTGAATGCTATTCGTAAGAGTATAAAGCCGTTAAACACTTTGCAATAGCATATTCTGCAAATAAATTTGTAATAATACCAACGCGTCCTTCACCGTTTTGCTATTGAGAAAATTCGAATAGTTCGAATTTGGGCGTTATTCCTAAAGAAATAAAGCTTAGAAAAATATTTATCAATGGCAAAAACAAATTGATATTTTGGTCGCCACCGCCGTCTGCTGTGCAAATTTGAATAGTTCGAATTTAGACATTATTCCTAAAGAGATAAAGCTTTGAAAAATATCTGGCAATGGCAAAAACAAATTGGTATTGTGTTTGCCGCCGCCCGGAGCCGGCGGCCCGTCGCACCCAACGCGCCCGCTGGCCGTCCGCCTAAATAATTGATAATTGTTTATAAATTTGCGTCAAATTCATTTTTAGGGTGACACCGTAAGATGTCACGTGACCTGATCGAAAAACTGTTACAATGTTATTGAGTTTTCACTTCTGCCGGCACTCCCGGAGTGCAACCCGGTCTTTTTTTTTTATTGAGCCCAATTATTTCGTTAATAGTCATCATTCGGGTATGCATATGCCATTCTGAATTAGAAAAGAATGAGTTTTTTGAACATTATCCAAATAAGTAAAAAAATATGCGGTAAAATGTACAAGGGACGTTTTTATAGGCATCAAAAGCATTTTGGTCCAAATATCTGTACTGTACCCACCTTTATGACATTGAAAATAGAGTCCTGTACAGATATTTGTCCTTATTTATATATGTATATTTGTATATTGTATATTAATACCCCTGACTGTTCCTCCACCATGCAAATGACTGCACCCACAAAAAAACCACTACTTGCTCCGGAGGTATATCTGTTCCTGAGGGGCTAGTACGCTAAGTTTTATGTCGGACGTAAAGCATTCGTCCCATTCTGCCCAATATGCGAGTGCAAGAGGGACAAATGCTTTATGTCGGACATAAAACCTAGTGTGCTAGGGGGGCTGGTGGCAGGTAGGGTAGTCAGTGCACCCAAGTATGCACTGTGTTGAGACTGTTGAGACTGAGGGAGCTCAACGAATTGAGTAGTTCCAGAGATTACCCCTTACTAGTAGCGGCGTTAGGGTAGGGCGCGGTGGGGCGACCGCCCAGGGCGCCGGACATAAAGGGGCCTCGGCGCCCCTTTATGTCCTCTCGCTCATTGAGTTAGGTGGCGCCCTAGAAATCTCGCCCAGGGCGCTGGTAGTGCTAAAACCGGCACTGCCCTTTACACAACAAACTTACAATAAAACTGGCCAAGTGCGAGTCGGACTCGCGCACGGAGAGTTCCGTACCATTATGTATAAAAACGGCAAAAAAAAAAACCTTTGTTGTATGGGAGCCCCCCTTAAATATTTATTTTATTTTTAGTTTTTGTTATAGCGGCAACAGAAATAAATCATCTGTGAAAATTCCAACTGTCTCTCGCGGTTCTTGAGATACATCCTGGTGATAGACAGACGGACGGACGGACAGACAGCGAAGTCTTAGTAATAGGGTCCCGTTTTTACCCTTTGGGTACGGAACCCTAAAAATTACCTCTTTGTACTTAAAGAAAACGTAGTAATTTAAATTTTGTTCCAGCCACCTTAAGAGTTGCGGGATCATTGCAAAAGTCAACTGAGGTAAGTGTGTGGTACAGTCAGCATCAGAAGTAGCTACGCAAAATAACACGCTCAAAATTATCTAGACAGTCCTTGTCCTTTTGACACGGAGTCGTGTGTAGGTCATTTTGAGCACTTGACCCGCGTAGCTACTTGAAACACAGTTCACTTAATGTGTATAAGTAGTTTTATATTGAATGCCTATAATACGGGTGTAGACTCGAAAATTATTATTACTCCAAAAGAAAGAAGGCAAAAAATATGCCTAGTGACGAAAATCCCATTCAGATATCTCAAAGAATTAAGAAGCTACAACCCTTTTGATATTGCTTGTTAGAGAGAGAAAACGTAAACAGTTTGTGACGTCACAATTCGCGAGGCTGCCGCAGAGCGCGTCGCGCGCGCGGCAGGGCGCGTCGATGGCGGCGCCGAACACATGGGGCACAACTGATGATGATGTCCAGCAGTGGATGTCTCTGGGCTGATATGATGATGATATTTAAGAGTCCGCAGTAAGCTCGATTCTCCATACAAATATAGTTACGCTCTCATTTTAAAACTACGTGTTGGATTGTAACGAAACTTTGCATATACAATAACATGAGGTATATCTATGTCTGTAATTAGTTTATGTAGCTTCAGATACCATAGTAAAAAAAATACAGCGAATTTAAGTTTTTCATACAAAACTTGTTTTTGCTGTATTTCGTTTTTTTTATAAACTGGAACCATATAAACTAATTACAGACATAGATATACCTCATGTCATTGTATATGCAAAGTTTGGTCACAATCCAACACGTAGTTTTAAAATGAGAGCGTAACTACGTTTGTATGGGAAGGTGAAATTCGGCCTTTAAGGGCGGATTTTAAGGTTGAATGTCCACCAGAGTATGTGTATGTGTCTGTTTTCAAATAATATTTTTATACTCGTCGACGTTAATGTTTGAATTAAGACCTCGTACACCAAACTTAAATCACATACTTTTTACTATGGAGCTCCCAACTCAACATTTCATAACTGTTCAGACGCCTAAAATGAAATGGACCTATCACGTGGCGCCTTTACTGAACTATAATTTATTTGACCAATAGGACGCCGTCATGAGAAAGTCAAAAGGTAATAGACATCAACGCACAAAAAAGAAAAAGGCGTTGGTTGCATATCGTTTTCAATAGATACCAAGTTTGCTTAATTAGTTCAGTTGATTCGTAGAAAAAGTATTGTATACAATAGTTATATAATTAGCTTTTTAAGTCTCGTACCTTAATTAGGCCACTCAGCAAGCTTCGTGGCCTAAACGTGGTACTCGACTGAAAAAGCATACATTAACGATTGCATAAAATACTATTGACGTCTAGGTGTAAAACATGCAAGGTGACAAAAAGCAAAAAGGAGTGATGTCCTTACATAGTGCTTTATATGAAAATCGAACAAGTTCTTTCCGTCTTTAAAAAAATGTGTATTGTTATATGTGAAGTCGCTAGTTTCCATTCTGGCTGTAGGCGTTTTCCTCTACAAACAGTTTTTCGCAAGTTTATCATTGTTTTACAGGTGATGCAAGCAATGCAGGCCCTGATCCGTCTGCCAGAGATAGCCAACATCATGCAGGAGATGAGTAAAGAGATGATGAAGGCGGGGATCATTGAAGAGATGCTCGATGAGACCATGTCTTCAGTAGAAGATGAGGAGGAAATGGAGGAAGCCGCTCAGAGTGAAGTTGATAAGGTGAGTTGGTTCTTATTATAGTTTGCATCAGATAATGTGTCCAATGATAAGAGAAAAAAATCTACAATTTTCATCCCGTAGCTATCAATGTCAACACAGCTGTCAATGTCAAGAATATACCGTTAGCTTTTCGGTGAACGAAATATCGTGAGGAAACCGGTCTAATCCCAATAAGGTCTAGTTTTCCCTCTGGCTTGGAAGGTCAGATGGCACTCGCTTTCGTAAAACTATATGCCGAATCATGGGATTAGGTGTCAAAGCGGACCTCGGGCTTCTTTAGGGGCACAACCGGGAATAATGCTAGGAGGATGATGAGCTGTCAACACAGTGAATTCTTGTAAACCTATAAAGGGCAATTTTATGGAGTTGCAGTTGCCAATTGGCTACGATATCAGCTTACTCGTACCATCAGGTGGGAGTCGAGACGTAGTGTGTTTGTCTATACCATCATGGTATAAAAAAAGTTGAATAGACATTTGACAGAGGAGTCACTCCAGATTGAAAGTCGCTGGACTACAGTGGCTATAAACTAAATTAAATCCTAACGTGTTCTCGAGTTGTACTCTTATATAGCTTCTCAATACCAGGATTACTTACAAAAACGTGCCAATTTGACAGGTGCTTTGGGAGCTGACACAGGGCAAGTTGGGCGAAGCCCCGGCCCC
The DNA here is from genome assembly GCA_947578815.1 of Epinotia ramella. Lineage (NCBI taxonomy): Eukaryota > Metazoa > Arthropoda > Insecta > Lepidoptera > Tortricidae > Epinotia > Epinotia ramella. Next base: position 6,265,886 of record OX388221.1, read on the forward strand.
GCCCACAGCCGTCGGGGCGCCTTCGACGAGCAAAGAGGCAGAGGCGGAGGCCGAGCCAGAAGACGAAAGCGAACTGGACGAGATGCAGACGAGACTCGAAGCGCTGCGCTCTTAGTGGTATGTAACTATGAGAGCTGACAAGTTGGGTAAGGCTCCGGCACCGCCCACAGCCGTCGAGTCGAGGCAGCGAGCAACAAATAGTTGATTGGCCCGCTAAGTAATGTCAGAGATCACAGAATTTCACTTGTTTCTTTTGCTTCATTCAGTGTCGAAGCTTTCTTCATGTTTGCTCCGATTTTAAGGATTGTGTAGTTAACAAGGAACCCCTATCGTTCCGCCATGTCCATCTGTCCGTCTGTCCCGGGTGTACCTCAGTGATCCATGCCACAAGAAAGCTGTAATTTGGCATGAGTCTCGAGATGGCAAACACCTGGTTGAAAAACATGATTTATGGTACATTCCTTACACGTATTAATCCCATTGTGTGGGATGTCGGATAGCACGTTTGAAGCTATTGGTTCCTAAATACTGATTTTTGTATAAGTGTCCGTCCCTCGTCTGCCAGGTAAATGGTTAGTGTTGGGTATGTGAAAAAAATGGCAGTAGAATCTATACTAATATATATTATTAAGAGTTTTGTGAGATTGTAGCTTTTTAAGTTTGTATGTAAGGGATAATCGATTTAAAAAAAAAAGACCGGGTTGCACCGCCGGGAGTGCCGGCAGAAGTGAAAACTTGAATATTAACGTTGTGCATTTTTCGCAAACGCAAATTCTGTAGATCTACGGATTTTTACAGCGGCAAGATACGGAATTCTACGGAATTTTTAGCTACGCCCTCCGGATTTTCAAAAATCCGAATTGGCAACACTGAATCTCACCTTACGCATTCCAATCTTACGGTCACGTGACCTGTGGCGAGTTTAACAATTTTTCCCCATCCCAAAAAGTGCACAGCGCCGCTAAAGAAGTTTTCACTTCAAAAATTCTTCTACCTGTGTGTAGAAGGGACTTGGGATAGTCACTATATTTTATCGCGCGGCATTGCCTGCGTTCTTTGCAATACTCAGCCGAAGTCGCGCGGCTAACTAGAATATAATAAAGTTAATAGATATAATTTATTCTTGCCTGTATGGCGTAGGAAAGCTTGGGATTTTTTTTAACAATATAATTACTTTTTTTTTTCAGATAATAAATCTTAACATAAAGGACAAGTTTCCAGTCGGTATGGGGCATGAAACCTGCTATTGCCTTACTGTATTTTGTAAATATAATTTCTTAGAAAATCGCTTAACGTTTATTGTGCGTTTCGAATATTTACAATTCATTAAAAATGTATTTATTAACTAATCGACAAACGTCTTTTGAGTTTTGGTATAGTTTTTTTTATGAGAGGACACGGAAACCTCAGAATAGAGAAGGAATTAATTTAAATCACAAGTTATTGTATAAAGGGTCCTACAGAAATATCCGCCTATATTTTAATTGGACTCATAATATAACATACAAACATAGCTTTCATACACAATCGCTGACAAACTATTGACACAGTAAAGGCGACTTTTGTTTTTTTACACATAATTATTATATCCGCACGTAAGTACAACTTTGGGTGTAAATGACGCCGGGCGAGGCGGGACGATTTGAGCAGCACTAGTGAACATTCTCGAATGGCTCCATCTTGTGTCTGTGTACACGCTAGGCATTATTAATGTTATTAACTTGCTATGTGAACGTGAAGTTTATATGATATAAAAATAATTTAAAGCACTAATTATACATTTTTGTTGTTTTTATAAAATCCTAAAATGCCCTAGAAACTGGTCGAAAGAGCGACTACTTATTATCCTAGTCGCATCCACAAAGGGATCCCTATATTGTACGGTGCAATAATCCGCGTTGGTGGGTTAAAAAGAAACAGAGATAAAGTGGATGTCGATTATTTGGCTGTATGTTATCTTATTTGACGACCTCGTTGGTCACTACCAACTAGGCTACAGAGATCCCTACATAAGAATATTGGGAACATTATTCCCAATCGTACCAAGTAAGTTAACACGTTCGCAACCAAGAACCCGCCTAGCGGGCACTCGTAATGTTTACTCAGATGCCGGCTGAACCCGCTAGGCGGGCAGTTGTATGATCAATCAATCAATTATTTATTCTGCAAATAGGCCACAAGGGCACTTTTACATGTCAAACGGTAATTTACAATAAAATAGTAATCTTACACAATAATCATTTAAAATGATATATAAAAGGTTAACAAACTAAATGTCACTAAGTTAATGTAACAAAACAAAATTGCAAAATATGACCATTACATTCGATATAAGATCTGTATCCAGCATTAACAGAAGTTAATGATATTATTCAGTATTCCAGAGATGTATAAGGTCTCTGAGCGTCCAAATACAATTAATAATTATTCTAATATTCTACGAGATGTATACGGTCTCTAAGCGTCAAAACAAAAAAGTAACATTAATGTTATATTGTCAGAGATGTACAGGGTCAATAACAATAAAACGTGTCAAGATCAGAATTATGTCTCTCGTCAATACGATAATAATAATAATAACACTAGTATTTAAGTAGTTAATTAGGTACTATGCCCTTGCAAGCATGAACAGTCCGGACTCCACAAACAGCACCCGATCACGAGTATGACGCATATCTCAGCCATCGCCTCCCTCAACCATATGTTAGGGAAGGTGGCGACCCGATCAACGACGCCACCGTAAGCAAAGCCCTTTAAGCGAGCATGACATATTCAAGCCACCGGACATTGATAATAGCAAAGATTAAGCGACTTGTTCGGCGAGAAACAGCATTACGTGCTCTCTTCTTACATAAAACGGTACAGTTATTTCAGGTAGGTATGTACTTATAATGATTACATGTATTTAGGTATATTCCTAATAGAATCAGACTACTACTGGCTTAAAGGCATTTTTGTCGTTTAAGAAATCGTTGACAGTATAACACGCCTTGCTTAGCAAATTACTCTTAACATGAGACTTAAATTTACTGTACGGTAAATTAACAATTTCAGTAGGTATTTTATTGTAAAAACGTATGCAGTTCCCCACGAACGACGTGCTAACCTTGCGGAGACGACTGGCCTTCACTGCGATCTTGTTTTTACTTCTGGTGTTGTAGTCGTGGATATCACTGTTGAGTTTGAACTCATGAAGGTTTTTCCGCACATACATGATATTCTCAAGAATGTATTGGCATGCTACAGTAAGAATGTTTGCCTCCTTAAATTTGTCCCCGAGAGAATCTCGAGCTTTTAGTTCGTATATGGAGCGTACAGCTCGTTTCTGTAGCACGAATATAGTCTGGATATCAGCCGCCTTCCCCCACAACAGGATTCCGTAGGACATAACACTGTGGAAGTAACTGTAGTACACCAGCCTAGCCGTGTCAACGTTTGTTAACTGCCTTATGCGTCTTACTGCATAGGCTGCCGAACTAAGTTTTCCGGCTAGGGCGGCTATGAACTTACACGCCTAGCGAATTCTGTCGGTTTCTGGTGAATTGTTCCATTTTGAAGTGGATACTTCTTTGCTCGCGTTCTTGTATAGGGGTACAGTTCAAAATGTATCACGTGACTTCCGGAATAACTTTTTGTAGAGAAGCCTAATCTGATTTCAAATAATTGTTTGTTACATGTTTTAATCCTTCTTTATTTTCCATTAGTTGTTAATAACAAAATGTTATTTAGTTTATGTGGCGGACATGAAAATAATGCTGAAATGACCGCCATTTTCAATGTGTCGCGAGTCAAATGAGCTACGTCAGTCAATGTTGCCATATTATGTACCGATTTATCTGTAGTTATACAGATTTTAGTGTATATATCTATTTTACGGGTACACCATAATAGCAGGCTTGGCCGGTTTTATTTATTAGGGTTCCATAGCGAACAAAGAAGTATCCACTTAAACTTAATTAACGGTTGTATCTCCGACCCAACCCGCTTCATTTTTAGTCCAGTTGCGAAAGTGTTGTATGGAAAAACAAGAAAACGCAAACTTCAATGATTTCTATAAATATATTGATAATTTGGAATAATACTATGTGTAGTGTATCACAGTGGGTTACAGCATCTTTGTGGATAGGTCCAGCTCCAACTGCAAGTCTTGGATGGACTCCTTCTTGATCAGCGGCCTCCGGTCCAGGTCCTTCGCCTTCTTTATATTCTTCTTCTTGGTTAACCTGAAAAAAAAAAAAGGAATATTAAGAGCTTGGCAACGACGTTGAGCGGCGGCGGCAGCGGTGCGCCACGTGTATGAGCGAGAGATCAGAATGCAGCGTCTAGCTCCCACCTATGGTGCATCATTGCCGTGGACGATTCCGTTAAGTTTATCGTTGATATGCACCGGTCGGTGGCCGTTGGGGAATAAAGGTTTTCAAGTGGCGACCACGTACCAGTAGGCGCAGCGTGGGTAGACTGATGACCTGGTAAAGGTCGCGAGAGTCCGCTGAATGCGGGCGGCGCAGAGCTGGTCATTGTGGCACTCTTAGGGGGAGGCCTATGTCCAGCAGTGGATGTCTTTCGGCTGATAAATGATGCACCGGTTCTGTTTAGCCGAACCGAAGATTCTACCTAATTATTCGGTTCAACGAAAACTGATTAATTTCAGTGTTCGCAAAATCTTGTTTATTTTAAAAGCGGACAAACCTCAGATACATTCCATATGGCATTGAATTTCCGCTGTGATACTAAAATGAGTCTTACGAGTACGCAATAAGGTTGATCACCTATTAACAACACCATTTGGATGGTCCATTATCCGTATAGTGTCCGCCTGGTCGGAGGAGTCAAGCGTAACCTTAGCTATAGCTGAATCCCCGTTGTCGTACTAAAATGACTTACGTGTATGTAATAAGTTTGATTACCTATTAACAATACCGTTGGGATGGTTCATCATCCATATAACATATAATGTCCGCCCGGTTAAGTAGTCGAGCGTAGCCTTAGCTATAGCTGAATCCCCGCTGTCGTACTAAAATGACTCTTACGTATACGTAATAAGGTTGATCACCTATTAACAATACCGTTGGGCTGGTTCATCATCCGTATAATGTCCACCCGGTTAAGGAGTTGAGCGTTACCTTAGGTATAGCTGAGTCCCCGTTGTCGTACTAAAATGACTCTTACGTGTATGTAATAAGGATGCTTACCTATTAACGACGCCGTCGGGATGGTCCATCATCCGTATAATGTCCGCCCGGTTAAGGAGTCGAGCGGAACCTCAAATATAGCTGGATCCCTGCTGTGGTACTAAAATGACTCTTACGTGTACGCAATAAGGTTGATCACCTATTAATAATACCGTCGGGATGGTTCATCATCTTTATAATGTCCGCCTGATCTAAGGAGTCTAGCGGACCTCAGATATAGCTGAATCCCCGCTGTGGTACTAAATGACTACTGCATGAACGTAATAAGGTTGATTACGTATTAACGACGCCGTCAAAACGGCACATCATCCGTATAATGTCCGCCTGGTCGGAGGAGTCAAGCGTAACCTTAGCTATAGCGGAATCCCCGCTGTGGTACTAAAATGAGTCTTACGAGTACGCAAAAAGTTTGCTTACCTATTAACGACGCCGTCGGGATGATCCATCATCCGTATGATGTCCGCCTGGTCGGAGGAGTCGAGCGTAACCTTAGTTATAGCTGAGACCCCGCTGTCGTACTAAAATGACTCTTACTTGTACGTAATAAGGTTGCTTACCTATTAACAACGCCGTCGGGATGGTCCATCATCCGTTTAATGTCCGCCCGGTTAAGGAGTCGAGCGGAACCTCAAATATAGCTGGATCCCTGCTGTGGTACTAAAATGACTCTTACGTGTACGTAATAAGGTTGCTTACCTATTAACGACGCCGTCTGGATGGTCCATCATCCGTATAATGTCCGCCTGGTCGGAGGAGTCAAGCGTAACCTTAGCTATAACTGGGGATTCAGCTATAGCTAAGGTTACGCTTGACTCCCGTCGGCTGTCGTACTAAAATGACTCTTACATGTACGTAATAAAGTTGCTTACCTATTAACAACGCCATGGTCCATCATCCGTATAATGTCCGCCTGATCTAAGGAGGTGAGGGTAACCTTGGCTAAAACTGAGTCCCCGTGGTTGTACTAAAATGAGTCTTACGTGTACGTAATAAGGTTGCTTACCTATTAACGACGCCGTCGGGATGATCCATCATCCGTATAATGTCCGCCTGGTCGGAGGAGTCAAGCGTAACCTTAGCTATAGCTGGGGATTCAGCTATAGCTAAGGTTACGCTTGACTCCCGTCGGCTGTCGTACTAAAATGACTCTTACATGTACGTAATAAGGTTGCTTACCTATTAACAACGCCATGGTCCATCATCCGTATAATGTCCGCCTGATCTAAGGAGGTGAGGGTAACCTTGGCTAAAACTGAGTCCCCGTGGTTGTACTAAAATGAGTCTTACGTGTACGTAATAAGGTTGCTTACCTATTAACGACGCCGTCGGGATGATCCATCATCCGTATAATGTCCGCCTGGTCGGAGGAGTCAAGCGTAACCTTAGCTATAGCTGGGGATTCAGCTATAGCTAAGGTTACGCTTGACTCCCGTCGGCTGTCGTACTAAAATGACTCTTACATGTACGTAATAAGGTTGCTTACCTATTAACAACGCCATGGTCCATCATCCGTATAATGTCCGCCTGATCTAAGGAGGTGAGGGTAACCTTGGCTAAAACTGAGTCCCCGCTGTCGTACTAAGTAAAATGACTCTTACGTGTATGTAATAAGGTTTCTTACATATTAACGACGCCGTCGGGATGGTCCATCATCCGTATGATATCCGCCCGGTTAAGGAGTCGAGCGGAACCTCAAATATAGCTGGATCCCTGCTGTCGTACTAAAATTACTCTTACCTGTACGTAATAAGGTTGCTTACCTATTAACAACGCCGTCGGGATGGTCCATCATCCGTATAATGTCCGCCTGGTCGGAGGAATCGAGCGGCGCCACGGATATGTCCCGGACGGCTCTGAATTTACCGCAGTTGTTCAAATGCTCGTTCTCAAGCCGGAAGAAGTTCCAGATGAATCGCCTGTGAAAAAATATTCGTACATTTACGATATATTCTTGTATTCATACAATGGCAAAGCGGCCAAATGCGTGTCGGACCACGCACAACGAGGGTTCCGTGCCTATTAAAAAGGTAGTATCGTTACTGAAATTATATGGCACTTAGGTTCTTTTCTTAAAGGAAGGCAGTTTTTTAGAAATATCTCAAAAACCTTTGAACCGATCTTGTTCAAAACAATTTTCGCTGAGAGAATTTAATAAGCCCTATCAGCATGATTTTTTTCATATTTTTAAAATACACGGTTCAAAAATTAGAGGGGGGGGGGACACAATTTTAGTGACTTTCGAGGATATTATCTCCGACTCTATTCACTTAATCAAATAATTGCTAAGAAACCTTATATTAATTTTGAAAGGCCTATCGATTGATGTGCCACACGTGGGCTTGCACTGAAAAAAAAATTGTTGACTCAGTTTTATGTATTATGCACACCTAAAAAAAAATTTTTTTATTAACTTAGTTACAAAACTATGTAGCGGTTAACAAAATACACCTATCCTGAAAATTTTATTCAAATAACACCTTATAGTTTTCGAGTAAAATGCCTGTGACATACAGACGGACAGACAGACAGACAGAATATACGTAACTACTTATATGTAAAAAAAATCTGACATGTAACTTGGTGTTATTAATAAAGTATTTGACAGACAGACATGACGAATCTATAAGGGTTCCGTTTTTTGCCATTTGGCTACGGAACCCTAAAAATATACAATCTAATTTGAGCCAAACGGGTCAAATAATAGTTTGTTTTTTTAAATACGTTCTCAATTTGAACCAGACAAAACAAATGAAAATAAAACCCTATATTCATTGATTTACATTCGTTTGAACCATTGTTATTTCTATAGGCATCTGGGACTGCAGAGGAAAACGGAATTGAAAGGACTACGTGAGCGGGCCAGATGCATTCGTGCCAGAACATAATTGCTTACAAGTGATAGGCTCACCAATGTCCAATGTTACAGTACGTATCGCGGCGAATCTTGATCTCTTCGACAGCTGTCATCTCCGTACAATTTATAACCTCAAAACCTACAGAAAAAAGAAAAAAAAAATCCTACAGATATGACCGCTGTCATAAGGATTAAGATTCGTCGCGATTCGTATAGAAGGTAGCTATATAAGCTCACTAGAGCAGCCAGTCACAAGCTCACAGATGATGGCTCAAACTCACTCTTATTAGAGACGGCACTATGCTTACAAGTGCCGGCACTATGCTTATGCTCACTATGTAATGTTGGCACTATGATCACTAACCAAAGCGACAGCATTATGCTAACTAGTGCTCTAACTATGTCCATTAGTGATGGCACTATCCCACTGTCACCAATGCCGTCATTAAGTTCGCCAGTGCTAGCACAATATTTAGTGCATATGTTGCCTATGTTATTAAACAGAGTTGTGACATATTTGAAATACTTGTATTTAAAATACAAATACAAAATACGTATTTTGTATTTTGTACTTAAGTACTTTTTTTAAAAAGTATTTTGTATTTTATTTGAAATACTATTCGAGACGTATTTTGTATTTGTAAAATGGTTTGTAAAATACAAAATACTTTTTTATTCTTAGCTTCATTTTTCTAAAGCATTCCGCGATTCAGTAAAAACAAAAATTGGCCACTAGTGGCGCAGCAGCTTTGAAAGTCTATGCGCAAAATGACAGATGAAACAAAACGCATATAAAATCTGACCTATGACCAATAATATATGAGGGACCCCTGACAATCCTCAAACCTTAAATAACTCACTGTTACGTTTTGCAGTGTTGGCAGCTATTTCATTATTTCTGTGTTGTTCGCTCGAAATGTCTTTAAAAAAATGCCAAAACAAATTGTATTTAAACAATATGCCCTGTAGGCAATAAATAATACGTTATTTTAACGATTCGTATTTAAGTGATTATGAATGTATAAATGACAAATAAAAATACAGAAATAGAAAAATATATTTATAAAAAACCGGTACGTAAACAGCACTACAAAAAAGAGTCATTGTGGGCATTGTGGCAAGTATGTAATATAAATATAAGCTTCGATCATATCATAAGTTAATTTGGTCGTTTTGTGTGCTAATTGACATTTAAATCTATTCTATATTAATAAAAATCTTTAGATTTCAAAATTGTTTACTGTACAACTATAATAATAGTAAAAAAAAATAAATCGGACTGTGACGTTTTTTTTATTTAGCACCATTTTTTTAAGACTGCAAGTTTTTAGTACATTTCGACATAGTTTTAGCACTAAATGAAATTCAGAGTTGGCAACACTGTTTACATGTCATTACGCCGTACGCGCGTTTTCCATTTCATTTTGCCTCGGTTACGTTTTATATCTAACCTAACGCCGACAGTTACTATTTATTAATACAAGTAGTGTTTGTATTGTAACTGTTTGTTATCAAAAATATATTATCTATTAAGTACAGAGTTGGATTTGGTGTGCTACTTAATACTTTATATTAAATATTTTATTACTGCTAAGTTTCAAAAGTTACCTTTACCACTCAAATATTCAAGTGAATGGGTCAGCGAATCGGCAAATGGCCACAAGAGGCGCTGCAACTTTGAAAGTCAATGTGCAAAATTACAGTTAAAACAAAATGAACGTTATCTGTGAAACATGACGTTACGCTTCGCTTTTTACCGAGATTGACATCGATTTTGTTTCGATTACTTTTTGAAAGTATTTTATTTGAATAAAGTATTTTGAAAATACCTATTTTGTATTTAGTATTTAAATACAAAAAGCAAAAGTATTTTGTATTTTGCATTTGAAATACTAAATTAGAAAAGTATTTGTATTTTGTATTTAAATACTTTTTAAAAGTATTTTGTACATCTCTGTTATTAAACATAATGTTTTCGATGTTATTAAACATGTTGTCCGTCAGTTTCGGCAAACAAATATTGGCAGAAAATCATGATTGACATTAAAAAACCACCAGAACATGGCGCAGCAGATGCGGCTTTCATCATCATCATATCAGCCGAAAGACGTCCATTGCTGGACATAGGCCTCCCCCAAAGAGTGCCAGTGACCGCTCCTGCGCCACCCGCTTCCAGCGGACTCCCGCAACCTTTAGCAGGTCATCAGTCCACCTTGTGGGGGACCTACCCGCGCTGCGCCTTCCGGTACGTGGTCGCCACTCGAGAACCTTTCCGCCCCAACGGCCATCGGTTCTAGATGCGGCTTTACACAAACACTAATCAGGAAGACGGTGTTACCTGAACACTTCCAACGGCGCGAGGATGGAGACCATCGTCTCGTTGGAGACGAGCTTGCTGTCGGTCAATAGGAACGACACGATCCAGATGAAACGTAGCACGAAGTCCTCCACTATCGCGAAGTAATAGAACTGTAACATATATATATCAAGTTATAAGAGACTATAGCTTCCGCCCGCGTGGACCCGAGATAAAAACTGCCCTATATTTTAATCAAGGCGCAAAATTTCATCCAAATCGGTTGAGCCGTTTAAGCGTGATTAAGTAACAAACATCCAAACTTTCGCATTTATAATATTAGTAGGAAAATGTCTTAATCCTGTCAGGAGTTTTACATTATTTGCGAGGCTATAATAGTAGTTTATGCAACTGATACATAATCAGAGTCCTTAAAATACGAGTGTGGTTTTATGAAACTCGCTGGCGCTCGTTTCATAAAACCACACTCGTATTTTAAGGCTAAATTATGTACAGTTGCATACACTACTTTATCTACACACATATCATAAGTACTCTAAAATGGGTTCAGAAGCCGTAGGAAAATGACCCGCATTGCTACTATAGTGCTACCTGTAAAATATCTTTGTTGCAATCGTGGTTGCATTTATGATATCCGGCGGAGTGTGCATATCGTTTTCGGAGTCACTACTACTCATATTTTCAACTAAAATGTGAATTACAAACAACTTTTCACAATTCTACTTTCGTAACAGCAAAAACCAACAAAGAAATGACAACAGTAATGGCGGCAATTCGATCCTACGTCAAGACGAATGTTTTTTTAAATCATAGACAAACGAATGAAGTCCCTATTCTCATGTCACGCTTGATCAAATGTCGTGCGGTTTATATTAAAAAAACATACTGAATTGACGTTTCGCATCGATAACTGTTTTAATATCTATGGATACTAGAATAGAGACACATTTGAGTTTTGATAGCTGTTCCAAATTTAAACTCATAACCTTACAAAAATCTGTACTGTAATAACATTACAGTACAGATTTTACCTACTACCACAGACAAGAAAGTTCTTATAGTAAAATTGGTTGTAATAATGCTGGTCATTTCCTACGGTTTCTGAACGCATTTTAGAGCACTAATGATATGTACGTAGATAAAATACTAATAACTGCTGAGGCTGTTAGGTTAGTATTAATCATTTTTAAAGCAATCATCATCATCATATCAGCCGAAAGACGTCCACTGCTGGACATAGGCCTCCCCCAATGAGTGCCACAATGACCGGTCTTGCGCCACCCGCATCCAGCGGACTCCTGCGACCTTTACCAGGTCATCAGTCCACCTTGTTGGGGGCCTACCCACAAAAAAAAGCAATAGTTTAGCTAAATTGTATGCAAATTGAACTTCAGCAGTGAAAAAGAACCACAATGAGAAGCGTCAAACACGCCGTACAAGGTCCGACAATAATGTAAAAAAAACAGAGCTTCTACAATGAGGCTTGAAACAATCGTATCGAAATCTGTCATTGTGGTTGGCAGCAAAGGCGCTGGAGACTTTTTACATTATCTTTATTAATGGAAGAGTTTATTGTAATATAATAAACCCGGAGACTGGGCAAATTTGTGTCCAGGTATTTGTATGTTGTTTCATTGTTGCTGTGTACTCATGTCACTTAAGGGGCTCCTCGCTCCCAATGACCTTCGACCAGTAACTGTCGGTTTTTTCGTTTTTTTTTATGGCTTATCGTATTAACTAAAACGAGGTTTACCGAAATAGTATTTCATATTTACTTCAAAACCCACAGGGCACCAAACTTCTTCTCCAGTTCTTTGGACGTAACTTTTGTGATAATGAGTTCAAAATAAAAATCTCTCGTGCGTCAATAAGGAACAGTTATATGTAGATTTCATATATACAAGTGCATAAACAACATACTAATATCGACACTAAAACTTTTTTGGACCATGTTTGAATAAGTCAATAAAAAAAAAAAAAAAAAAAAATTAAAACAACGCTCGTGCATATGTAGATAAAGGATTGAAGAACCGATAAGTGTTTGTGCCATAAATATATCTATAGTTTTTACGGAGGAATATCAACTCAAAACTAGCCAAATAGCTCGTGGAGCCTCTTAATACCATTGTGATGGTATTTGTAAGCTCTGACATGTAAAAGAGAGGCCTACTTGCAGAACAGATGTTTTAATTTCGAATACCCACGGCTGGATTATAGACGATCTCCTCCCTGAGGAACCGGTTCTCGGCGGTGGGCGGGCAGCTGAACAGACCCCAATCCATCTTCACGTCCCAGGTGTACGTGTACAGCGAGGATATCAGCTGGCACGTGAACCACGCGTAGAGGAACGGGTTGTCGTATTGATCGGTGTATTTATCTGGCGAGAGGAAACCAAATACTCATTTATTTATCCAAACATTATTACTTAATGCCATAAGGCACTAGTTTTAATACTATAGACGGGACACTAAGTTTAATAGTGCTAGCACTGCCGGTAGCCATACGCTTACAAGTGCCGGCACTATGATGCTGTCAAAACTACCCCTTATATGTCTCAAAGTGCCGGCATACCACCCCTATCCCTAAATTGATTATCCCCTGTACAACTAACTATGCTCACTAGTGCCATCGTTATGCTTGTATTATGTTCATTAGTACCGTCACTATGCTAACTAGTGTTGGCATTTTACTCACAGGCATACAGTGATCGCAGCGTAGCATACATAAATCATCTTCACTATGTTCACTAGTGTCATCACTATTGAACTAGAGCTGGCACTATGCTCACGAATAACGTCACTATGTTGACTAGTGTTTTCACTATACTGACTTTCTGACTATAGGTAGACCCTACAGCAAGGGCGAGGACTGAGCTAAACGGTCAGACTATAGCTATAGCACTAAGTGTAAGGCCTGAGTGGACGCCCCGCTCAGAGCGGGGCGTCGAGCGTCCATATAAATTGCATTTGTTTTATATGCACGCTGCACGCCCCGCTCTGAGCGGGGCGTCCACTCAGGCCTTACACTTAGGTTAGCTATCTGTGCTTACCCGCATACAGCGTTCGTAGCGTAAGGAACAACGCGACGAAGAACGTCGTGGAATATTTCCCCGCGTTCAGCAGATGCGGGAAGGCCTCCCGGCTGTCGCGGTACCGCCGCAGGCATTGTGCGAAACGCGTCCAGGCTGGCACTATGCTCACTAGCGCCCGGGTTATGATGAACCACTTTGTGCTTTCGAATGTACCTGAAAAATGGGGTAATTTAATTTATTTTAGCTTTGATTTTTCTTCGGTCGTCTGATCAATTTACAGGTCGGTTTTTTATGAAAATGTAGCATGCTTAATCTTTTGATGCCCGTGGCTCACAGGGCCGATGGGTTGTTAGATTTACTTCCTTCAAAATTCGGTTGTATTTTCAATATAGGCTGGTATCGAAAGGTTAATTTTAGTAATAAAAACCAAAAAAGATAAAACACTTACTTAAAGTCGAAATTGAAGAACCGAGATCTGTAAATAACACACGTTATTGTCAGAAGCGAAATATAGGGCATAAAAATTGTTTTGCTGTTAAATCTGGGATGATTCTAAAAAGACAAATAAATAAATAAAATCAGTTTATTGCAGACAAGAGTGATAGCGTACGCGAGATAACCACATTTGTTTGGTCAGGATTATCTATACAAATGTTCTGTCCCTTTCCCACAACCCTATTTTAAAGGGCATTTTAGTTATAATTGCTTAAAACAAGCATTGGCAAGTCGATAAAACCGAGGAAAATATTCGGCCAATGAGGGCGCAGCCGTTATGCCCACACGCGTGTCACTAGCGCGCTATGCGCCCAATTAAGTTATGCCGACAAGTGTGTTACTAGCGCACTATACGCCCAATTAAGTTATGCCCACACGAGTGTTACTAGCGCGCTATACGCCCAATTAAGTTATGCCCACACGTGTGTTACTAGCGCGCTATAGGCCCAATTGAGTTATGTCCACACGTGCGTTACTAGCGCGCTATACGACCAATTAAGTTATGCCCACACGTGTGTTACTAGCGCGCTATACGCCCAATTAAGTTATGCCCACACGTGTGTTAGTAGCGCGCTATACGCCCAATTAAGTTATGCCCACACGTGTGTTAGTAGCGCGCTATACGCCCAATTAAGTTATGCCCACACGTGTGTTAGTAGCGCGCTATACGCCCAATTAAGTTATGCCCACACGTGTGTTAGTAGCGCGCTATACGCCCAATTAAGTTATGCCCACACGTGTGTTACTAGCGCGCTAAACGCCCAATTAAGTTATGCCCACACGTGTGTTACTAGCGCGCTAAACGCCCAATTAAGTTATGCCCACACGTATGTTAGTAGCGCGCTATACGCCCAATTAAGTTATGCCCACACGTGTGTTAGTAGCGCGCTATACGCCCAATTAAGTTATGCCCACACGTGTGTTACTAGCGCGCTTGACGGGTTAATGGACCACGAGAAGGGCAATAGTATTAACAGAGTGCCAATTTACCATTAACTTTGAACCAATCCGACCCCGCCACATAGAAGGCGACCAGATAGTGAAAGTCAAGGAAGGCAGTCACGAACGAATTCCACTGGTCCGCCAGCCAGAAGTCCGCGAATAGAACCGGCATGAACGGAGCTGCTAGGATGCGGCCCTGAAATTCACGAAGGCTCTGTTTGATAGATGTTTAACTCGATATCGTTATTTCATCGCAGCAAAGGTTCGGATCGCATTTTTCCTCGATCGTAAATTTTGCATTTAACACAAGTTAGTTTCATTACTTGTTCGCGAGTTAAGTTTTTCCTTACAGTTTTTTTACCATGTCATATTTTCGTGTATCGAAATTCCGTGCAGATTTTTTCTATTGCTTGTAAGTTTTCTTAGTAGATCAGTTTAGTACTGGCGTTCCTCCGTATTACTTTATTCATGAACGAGGCCAAGGCACAACACATTTCATGTAGATATTGTACGTACATACGAAGTTTACGAATAATACGTACTACGAATACGAATGTAGAGACATGAGAGTATTAAAATGATGTACAAAAAAACTTGCCTCTACAAAAAATACATGCAATGGAAAAATCTGCACGGATTTTCGATACCCGAAAATACGACTGGCAAAAAAACTGTAAGGAAAAACGCAACTCGCGGAGAACCGCGAAAAAGGAAAATAAGTAGTGTTAAAATAGTAACAAAATTTACGATCGAGGAAAAATGCGAGCCAAAATTTTGCTACAATGAAATGACATACACTCGCGGTCAAAGAAACCGGGTCAGTACGAAAATCTGTAATATCTCCTAAAATAATAAAGCTAGGGACATGAATTAAACTGCATATTGTAGATAATTTTATACTGAATTAAATAACATCAAATGGTGGAATCGTAATTCTTTTGTTTAATAAAATTACATAGGAAACAAAAAATCAACCAATTTTACGTACAAAAATAAGCAGTAGGTACTTCACATACAACACAAAAAATAAAAATTAATACTTCGTATTGCCTCCTCGGGCTCTTCTTACAGCTTCTAGACGATTCGGCATGCTGTTTATTAAGTTCTTTATGCGTTCTTGCGGGATATTGTCCCATTCTTCCACTAACGCCTGTTTCAGGTCTCTAAGTGTAGCTGGGGCGGGGTTTCGAGCTCTTACACGCCTCCCAAGCTCGTCCCATACATGCTCAATCGGATTTAAGTCCGGACTCCTCGAGGGCCAGTTCATACAGTTGATACCAACCTCCAAAAAATAATCTCTGACAATTTGAGCTGTGTGTGGCCTGGCGTTGTCATGCATAAACATAGAATTTCCACCCATATTAATTAAGTATGGGCCGACATGCTCATTAAGAATCTCTTCTACATATCTTGCACTCGTTAATGATCCATTTTCTATTAAAACTAACTCCGAGCGACTCTCTGAAGAGATTCCAGCCCAAACCATGACTGACCCACCGCCGAACGCCACTTTTTCCTCAAAACATGCTGGAATAAAACGTTCACCAGGCCGTCTGTAAACTCTTTGCCGCCCGTCATTTGCATAGAGCATAAATCTGGATTCATCGGAAAACAAAATTCTTGCCCAATCTTCGTCACCCCAGTATCTGTGATCGTGGGCATAAAGTCGTCTTGCTGTTCGATGTATTCTTTAAAGTTTTGGGCCATTGGCCGGCCTATGTGGGGTCAAATTTGCTTCTTTGAGCCGCCGCCTGACAGTCCGCTCGCTGATGCCGTCCCTTCGGGTATCTAAAAGCTGATTTTTCACTTCAACTGCTGTAAGGTGCCGATTTCGGAGCATGGTTGTAACAATAAATCGATCTTCTCTAGCTGTAGTACATCTTGTTTTGCCGGTTCCTGGTCTTCTAAGGTTCTGCCCAGTTTGTAGGTAACGTTGGAGGACTCGCTGCACTGTAGAAAGTGACACACCTGTTCTTCTCGCTGTATACCTCTGACTTCTTCCTTCTTCTAACATACTGATGATACGAGTACATTCATCTCGTGTTAGCGGCATGATAGACATTCAAGAATGACCACAAAATAAAACAATGACAGCCTTTTATCATAGTTCTTTGACAGATTGAAAACAATTGCTTAAAAACAAGCAAAAGTAAAACGAACGCAATTTCAAATAAGTACCTAATTGGTTTTTTTTTTCAATTAAACCTTTTTCCAGTTACTACGTAGAACATTGAAGGTTGGATTTAGAAAGATATTAAATTGGTTCTCTATTGGATCGCATAAAATCATTTGGAATAATATAATAACGCATAATTTTTTATAGCCGAATTAGCGTTAAGCCTAATCATGTTATGGCATAAATCTTTAGGCATAAAATTAAAAATAATAAACGAAAATAGCATAATCATCACAAAGACTAACATCAGATAGCATAAATACAAAAAGACATAATAATTACTTGGCATCATTACAAAACGCATAAGTACACAAAGCAATGAAAGCATAATGCACGGCCCAATAATGTACAGCCTGATAATCCATGTACATTGGGACGGTCATCTGTGCGGACTAATAATCTCCAGCGAGTCGACGCCACCCCGCTGCGCGGGGTGTCTATTTCTGGTCTGAGGAACACAAGTGAACCCTAACCTAACCGACCTAAGACAGAGTTCGCTTATGACAAGCCATTTTTATCCGCCCTGATAATGCACGACCCAATAATCCGCGTCCACGAAAAGTGTAAATGCATGCTATGTAATGTATTTAGAAAACAGAAATTATGCTTCAAAACAGATATACCAAATAATTATTAGCCCAAACAATAGTATGCGTAATATGTATTCGGCCAATACAGATTAGTTCAACTGAAATTATGCTATTAGCGTAGTATGCCAAACAAAGTAGTAGGCCAAAGTATTAATATGCGACAGTATTATTATGCCAATAAAAATTATGCCAAATCAATTATGCGAAACTATATTAGTCTAAAAAAAATTATGCCAATGAAGGGGATCCCTATTAAATTCTCTATAAAACAGAGTTAGTTTCATGCAGATACGACCAACGATTTACAAAATATTGAGGTTTTCGTCACTGACCCGGTTTCTTTGACCGCGAGTGTATATATGATTTCGAGTAAAACATCTAACAGACCGTCGAGGCGCTCGAATAACGACTGGTATTTTGACCAGTGTTACCACTTAAGACTTGTAAAATTGCAACTTGTAGAACCGTGAAACGAGTCACAAGATGCTAAAAAGACGAGCAGGCGTCAAAAATTTGAACGAAACAAACTAACATACCTTACCTACCTACATACATTGCAAGTTACACGAAAGCATGCAATAAGACACAAAGTCTGCCTTTTGTTTGCGTACGAGTATTTTAGCACTATGATTTAGGAATAAGTCATCCTTTAAATAGGAGCTGATTTCCTCAAGATGTTTCAATCAAACACAAAACTGTACATACACTGCAAAAAATACATTAATACTCACACATATCCTCAAAAACCAAAACCGCGCCTCGTGCCTAAACATCTTCAGCGGATTCACCAAAAACGCCAGCATTATTATAACCAACGCCAACGGATTCACAAACGGCGGTATACTCAGGCTCGCGCTGTATATGAAGCTGAGTATACTCAACGCCCAGACAACACCAAAGATGGCCGCCCATTCCATTAAATGCTGTTCTGATAGGTGGTTTCTTGGGTCTAGTTCGAATATTAAAACATGGTTGACACCTGACGATCGCCAACCGTAGACGTTGATGCCAATTAGAAATATGAATTCGACTAATAGAAATGGCCCTCGGTACAGTCTGAACGCTGTTTTGAAATTGTCTGTGCCGCCTTCGTGGAATAGTGCTAAAACAAATGATTGTTATTAGTTACTCGTAAAACATAAAACATAATTTATTGATAAAACATAAAGTACATCAAAGTCGCCGTCAATGGAATTTGCTAACTATGTAAACAAACCGCCATAGTGAAAGACAATTTCAATATGGCGGTTTGTTTACAGAGCATAACATTTTTCAATGTTTCCTTTATTTAAAAATTTCTAATTTCGTTAGCAGCGTAACTGCTTAATACAAAATTAATATCATTCTTATTGACTTGTGCAAAAGTACAGAGAGTTGAGTAGTAGTTGATTCGTATTCGACTGTTTGCTAATAATTAACAACTTAGAAAAGTTGCAAAACCCCCGACTTTTTACACGACTGCCGAAGGAGAGGAGGGTTATGTATTTCGAGCGTGTGTATGTCTTTCTTTGGCACGCCCTGCAGCCTAAACCGTTTGAAGGATTTCGACATATGAGGTGTCGTTGGATTACTCTTAATCGTAGAAGTGACATAGCCTATAATATTAGTGATAAAGCAGTTGGGTTTTTCAAAAAATCTTTTGATTTCACTTGTTCACTTCAAAGTTCAATATCTCAAAAGCGGATTGACCGATTTTGTTGAACCGTAGCTAAGAACCATCTAGATCACAAAAGAAACGAATTGAAATCGGTCTATTCGTTCAGGAGCTACGATATCACAAACAGACACACAGATACACAAACTTATAACACCCTTCGTTTTTGCGTTGGGGGTTAACAAGGAGGACAACAGTTCAATTGTTTTTATTATCTACACTAATATTATAAAGAGGAAAGATTTGATTGTTTGTTTGAATTGAATATCCGAAACTACTGGACCGATTTGAAAAATTATTTTACCATTAGGAGCCGACATTATTCCTGATGAACATAGGCTACTTTTTACCGCGGGAAAATGCTTCATTCCTACGGGAAAACGGGTAATCCGTGCGAAGCCTGGCCGGGCAGCTAGTTCTTGTATATGTGCGTTCATCTCGGTTATTTCCAAAGGCATTTGTTTGTCTGTGTATAAATACACAAACAACCTGGTTTGGAACCTGTTGTTTTCATCTGGTTTTATCTTTAACAAATGCGATAGCCAAGTGTGGTAGCTAGCAGATCAACATATTTTCTCATATATCGTTCTTTAAATGTAGATTTAATTTAAACCAAAATTCAATGTAAGTATAATCCATATTACATGAGATTACGTAAAACCAACGACCTATAACTATAATTATCCATTTCGTAACCATAATCTCAAAACCAACAAGTTTAAGCAATATTTACAACTTTAACACAATCTATAAATCGCCAAAGCAAACAAGGCAGAATAAATTTACTAGCTGACTCCGTATCATAAAGCAAATAAGAATATTAGTAGCTGGGTAGATATCAGTAACCTTTGCTGATAATGGACATAAACTTGAATCTTATTCGTGGTTCTATCTGTATTGATTTAACGGTGATAAACTGATAAAACACTAAAATCTTGTATATTTAAAACATTCGTCTCCATTTCACCCCCTCAGGGGCTGATTTCCGGGATACAAACTATTCTATGTCCTTTCACCGGATACAAACTATCTTCTTACCAAATTTCATCCCAATCGGTTCAGCAGTTTAAGCGTGAAGAGACAGACATACACTTTCGCATTTATAATATTACTATGGATTTATAGGTTGTTCTGTCCTCGTAATGACGAATGAATCAGATAGCAAAGTCATAGTCATAAATTCAGGGTTGGGCAAAACACAAATAGATAGGCCATTTGCTTTGTGTTTAAATTTTAAATTACATGTAGGTATTTAATAGTAGTTTATGCAACTGATACATAATCAGAGTCCTTAAAATAAGAGTGTGGTTTTATGAAACGAGCGCTAGCGAGTTTCATAATAGGATCACACGAGTGTTTTAAGGCTAAATTATGTACAGTTGCATACACTACTTTATCTACACACATATCATAAGTACTCTAAGATGGGTTCAGAAGCCGTAGGAAAATGACCCGCATTGCTATTTGCTACTATAGTGCTACCTGTAAAATATCTTTGTTGCAATCGTGGTTGCATTTACGATATCCGGCGGAGTGTGCATATCGTTTTCGGAGTCACTACTACTCATATTTTCAACTAAAATGTGAATTACAAACAACTTTTCACAATTCTACTTTCGTAACAGCAAAAACCAACAAAGAAATGACAACAGTAATGGCGGCAATTCGATCCTATACTCTGATTATTAATCAGACAGAAAAAATGTAAACAAAGTTATGTCACTGTCAAAGGGACATATCAGGGGTTCTGAATGTACGGGTCGGTCATGCAATATTTTTTAAAGTTTACTTTAACAGCAAAATTGAAAATAAATATAGTATACTGCATACTAGTTACTAGTAAAACATTGAATTGTATAGTGCATCGGTTCTTAACCTTTTTTCCGGCCACGGCCCCCTAGGAAATCAAGCACAAATCCAAGGATTAATAATAAAAACAGGCAAGACTTTTTGTGGCATTTATTTATTATTGTGAAATGGTCTATGGGTGAGACTGCTGCGAACCCCCGTACATAACTATAGGTACTCGCGGACCCCAGGGGTCCACTGACCACAGGTTTAGAAACACTGGTATAGTGGATAAAGCTGTTAGAAGCCGAGTGAGCTGTCCTGTCAGGACAGGCGTCAAATAAAATAAAAATCCAGCTACCGATACTATTTTCCATTCGCATTAAGAAAAAAAAATAGTAAGCAACCCAAAGATGCACAATCCCGGTGTATCGCAGCAGTGATACCAGTGCTAAAAATATATTCTACACATAAAAACGGTATTATCTTTTAAAATAATTATGAGGGATGATTTTGGTAAATATAAAAATTAACGTTATCAAAATTAATTTGCTTTTTGTAATTAGAGTGTATATTATGAAATAGGACGTATGTTTCGTTTAACTGCGAAAATTATAAATCTCCTCATTGCTGCAAATGGTTCTTGTTACTGGCAACACCAGTGTTTACATTTTTTCTGTCTGATTAATAATCAGAGTATACGTCAAGACGAATGTTTTTTTAAATCATACACAAACGAATGAAGTCCCTATTCTCATGTCACTCTTGATCAAATGTCGTGCGGTTTATATTAAAAAACATACTGAATTGACGTTTCGCATCGATAACTGTTTTAATATCTATGGATACTAGAATAGAGACCCATTTGAGTTTTGACAGCTGTTCCAAATTTAAACTCATAACCTTACAAAAATCTGTACTGTAATAACATTACAGTACAGATTTTACCTACTACCACAGACAAGAAAGTTCTTATAGTAAAATTGGTTGTCATAATGCTGGTCATTTCCTACGGTTTCTGAACGCATTTTAGAGCACTAATGATATGTGCGTAGATAAAATATAAAAACACTTCCACGACAGACATTTGAAATACAAATTACAGTATTTATTAAAACCCCTGCAATTGAAATACAAACTACTTTTTCATCCTTTTTATGTGACTTTTTCTTTAATTTTAATTATTTTCCATACTTATAGATATATTTTTTTCTTAAAAATATAATATGTGTAAAAGGTTAGGAGGCCAATAATGCATGAGGACAACATGAGGGAACCTAATAAAATTAATTTTAAATCTACTTAAGCTTATTTTTTCATAAAAATGTAATAATACTCGTTTGTATAAAATAATTTTTACATGAGTGAACTGAATAAAATTCATTTTAAGATACAAATTAGTTACAACATACACGTCAATACGGTATTTATGACACCAAATATAAAATGCTCCATGGGCGAGTCTGAGCCTCATTTCATTTATCCAACTTTTAATGAGTCATTAAAAGTTTTAATGACAAGGAACCTTTTTATTTCTTCAAATTATAATCGTTACTAAACCCGTCATGAATTTTCTTATCATTAATAGTATTTTAGACCTTATGGCACTAGGTACAGTCGAGTTCTCCAATATCTACACAGACAACCTTTCAAAAATATCTATACAGACTTTATTGTTACTAACATAAGACACATGTGTAGATATTTTTGAAAGGTTGTCTGTGTACATATTGGAGAACTCGACTGTACAAAAAGTAAACATATCTTTGACGTCAACTGAACCCTAAGCGTATAAATCTAACGATGATTTAGCATCTTATAGACGAGTGCTCATTGAGTAAATGAGAACTGTAGTACTTTTAATGAATCATACAATATAGGATAATATGTACCTATACATAATACACTAGTTACTCACTCAAGAGTTTTTCTCACTCAAATTTTAAATACGCTCAGTATCAAAAGGGAATGATTTATCTGTGCTCTTTGATAACAATAGTGATGTTGCAGTTTTTTAAAGTTTTCTTTTCCGTCTACATATACTTACACATCACAGTGTATTTAATTTGCAATACCAAACTCACAAATTTCATAATTTGAATAGTCTTCTGACGGTCACCAGTACTATGTTTTAATATAGAATGAAACCAGCCAAGTGCGTGTCGGGCCACGCGCAGTGTGGGTTCCTTAGTTGCCCGTATTTGTTCCATCGACACACGCGCGCCAACTAAACGGTGCGAAAAATTGTTTGTACAAAACCATCATATTTTTGAATAAGATATCCAACGACACCCACACCATGGGATTAACGAGAAAACAACCCATCTCCACTTTACGTATAGGGAAGGTATCCTACATTTTTTTTTTTCAAGGGTTCTACCATTTTGTCTACGTGATTGATTTATATTCCCCTGCCACATTACAGTTTTCTAATAGTAAGGGTCACTGTGCTAAGTTACAGACGGACGGACGGACAGATAAGGGTTTCTTATTGACTACAGAATCCTAAAAAGGAATACACTTACCGGATAACACAACAGTGATGAACAGCACTATGAACGACCCCGAAAAGAGTCCCACTTTGAAAGTAGTCCATGGACTCTGCTGTTCTCCCAACGGTGGTACCCTCAGCTTCTTCATAGCCTTCTGACGGTCACCACCCTCGAGCTCATTGGTGACAGTAGCCTCTGTGTCGCTTATCAGTCTGTCGATGTCTTTGTTTGTGTAGAAGTGGGATGTTTCGACGTGTTCTGCCCGCCATTGCGCTCCGTTTGAGCCGTTTAATAACTAAAAATTTAAAGATGATAAAACCATCTTGGACAATATTTTGAATTCTTCATAAACTACTTTTGAAATATCATATTCAGGTGGTTGAAGCTGGTCAGAATAAACAGACAAGTAACCAATTACTAAAGAGTTGGAACTGAGAGTACAAGTCATTTGAAGCGGCAAACCAATTCTTTCCTTTGATCAGCAATGGGCCCATTGTATAACAACTTATAACTTGTGTTACATATGGAAACCTTGTTGGAAATGTACACGTTTTTCACAGGCAACACTGTCACTTTCTCATAGCCCAAGATGGCTTGTGGTTCGATAAAATGTGTGTCCAAAAACTTCATAATGTAATCAATAAAAATCCTACATTTAAAATGGTGTAATGTGTCATTTAATTATGTGTAATTAAAAGGCGGCATTGGCTGAACAAATCATATATTTTATTTTACCAAACATTAGAAAACCTCATGCAAGTGTGATGAACAGAACAGAGTAAGTTACGTCTTCATGGAATACGGGGTCTTGACATGCGAAGCCACTGCGTTCCCCCAGTCTTCTCATCAATTTTAACCCTTTTTTGTTAGGTCATTAGAAAGAGACCTCCACTTGTATTATAATATAAGTTGTAAATTGTTATTCAATGCGCCCCAGGATGGATGCACATCACATTATCTGAAGGCTTTCATTTCTAAATTCAAAAATTTACAGCTTTAGGGAGCGACCGCAGCGCTACTCAAAATACGATACGTACAGTCAGCAGGCCCCGTAGCATGGATGGCGTTATCACGCGATAAGTGACAGGTAGCTACGGGGCCAGCAGAAGTAGCTATGCAAAATAATACGCCCAGAATGATCTAGACAGGGGGGCTAGCACAACCGACGCCGCGCCGTCAGTCGCGCGCAAAGCGACTTGTCAGCAAGTACTCTTGACTTTAGAGTCGCCTGCAGGTCATTTTGAGCACTTAGCCCGCGTAGCTACTTTTGATGCTGACTGTACCTTAAACGCAGCAAAATCTATGTAGAAGACGTGACGGACGTCAAAGCGACGTAGCGTTATGCACCGATGACGTCGCTCCCATAGAGAACAATAAAACTGAAATAGGTAGCTAAAATAGCTTACCTTATCATGTTTCTTCAATATCTTCCTAAACCCTGTATAATTTAAGTTCTGATAATTCTGCAACAAGATCAAGCTGAGGTAGAACTCGCTGAAAGCCAGCTTAAGCTCTTGAACCTTCCGTCGCGGGATGGGGGGCTTCTTGCCGTCCCCACCGGCCTTCGGTTTCATTGTGTCGAACTGGCTTTTCAACTCGCTCTGTAGTGTGGCAAATTTTCTTGTTGCTTCTGCTAGTTTTTCTGTGGAATTAGATTGAGTTAGTGGAGCGATGATCTGGTAAAGGTTGAGGGACGCTGGATGCGGGTGGAGGACTGGTCATTGTGGCACTGGGGGGAGGCCTATGTCCAGCAGTGGACGTCTTTCGGCTGATATGATGATGATGATATGTATCATGAGTTTGAGAGGTCGGGAATGTGCATGTGACAACCCCATAGTCTACGGTGACCGCGTACCATCATGCAAACTATACAATTGTATGCACGTGGTTTTGAAAATCAGTCAAATTCATAACTATGTTAAGTAAATGTGCCAATGTTTTTTATTGTACTGCAACTTTTATGTGTATATTGACATTTGCCTTTTGAATAACACTGATTTTATCTCTGCATCTCTCATAAAAAGTATTATATCTCTGACACAAACAGTTAGACCTACTTCATATTTATAATATGTGCATGTGCATGGATGCCAATACACTTTTTTTTATCTTTATCAATGAGGGGTGTAATTCACAGCCTTAAACATTCAATCCAGTTATTGTTGCACCATCAATCTTCAACTGTATAATTATTGAGACTATGACACTGATGATAAACCCATCAATATCACTGATGTTAAAGTAAGCTTATAAATGGAATGCTTTTAAGAAATATAGAGCACATACAAGGTCCTGCATACCTGAGTAGAATGTAGTTATTTTCTTAAGTTCCTGATCACAATAGAGGAAGAATGCCTCGTCGAAATTGGCAAAATGCCGGGACAACACCTCTGGCTCCACATTCTCAGCAGATGGGGCTTCCTCCACAGCGGTGTATAACATTGCTTTCATTTCCTAGGGTTTAAAATTATAAGCATTAAAATAAAACCACAAAGGCAGAAAATACATCATTAATTTTTAACTGTTTCCCTAAAGTACAGGTAGCCTAGAGGACCCTAGGTAACTTATTAATATTCTCTTTATTTAGTGTCCTACAGAAGGGTGATATTCCACTTGTCCAAGATCTTTGTCCAATGTGCATTGCGTCTCACTCACCCTTTATGCAAAATGTGAGACACAAATACACATTGGACAAAGATCTTGGACAAGTGGAATACTACCCTAATATTCAATCAAATTTCTTTGACTGAAGCCCATTCCACTTGTTCAATATTTTGGTTCCAGTTTTTATACTACATATTTGCATAGCCATTTCGAATTAAATATCATTTGTAATATTTGATCAAATGTTGGTGTTTCTAGTAAAGATGAAGTCAAAATCTTTGTCCAATTTTAAGGTCAAATATTTGATTAAAACTTTTTGACATATACCTGTTTTAGTTGTCCAAGATCTTTGTTCAATGTGTATTTGCAACTCACATTTTGATTTTTTTAAATATGACATGCAATGCACATTGGACAAATACCTTGGACAAGTGGAATTTGCTTAAGTCATCCAATGTTTCGATCAAATGTCCAAGATTTGTCTGATTTGTATTTAATCAAACTTTGATGGAGGGCCATTTCACTTCTTGGTTCAAGTTTTTATACTATTTGTGTAGCCATTTTGAATAAATTGTCATTTGTAATATTTGACCAAATGTCAGTGTTTCTAGTAAATATGATGAAGTCATCCAATATCTTTGATCAAAGGCACATTGGATAAAGATCTTGGACAAGTGGAATATCACCCTAAGACATTTATTAAGCAGAATCGTTTACACATAGTATTATTGACATTTAATGTATTGGTGCATTATAAATAAATGAGTATGAGTATAAGTAGCGGTCCCTGCACAAGGCTTTGCCTGTATCGCAGGAGACCAAATTACATCTTTATATTGCTTGGATTCAAATGAAAATAAAATTGGACAGGATTATTACATCCATGAGAGGAGGCCTGTGCCCAGCAGTGGGATGTATATAGGCTGATTTATTATTATTACATGTAACCTAGGACAGCTTCAAGGCAAAAATGGTGATTATTATTCAGCTAACAAATTAGTAACTGGGAGTTCTCATAAGGCATGGTATATGTATTGTAAATCTCATCTAAATCACTAAAGCCATTTTTGAGAACCCATTCCCAAACAAATAAATTTACAAATGTTGCTCATTTCATAGTAAAGGATTGCAGAACTTATGGTGTGTAATGGGATGATATGGAAAAAAAATACATAAATATATATCATAAAGTCATACACTAAAGTCATATGAAATAACTTAATATCTCCTGTAAGTTATTAACCACTTAATGTAAGTAAACATGTTTACTTACATAAGTCATGACTCATGCCTACAATTTACACATATAAATCTAAGTGTCTACATTTGATTATTTACTTAGTGTAGGTAATAAATTAAGTTTGTCTAATTAATGCAAAATGTAAAATGTATGTGTGTATGCAAAACGTAGTTCATTTCTAAAGCTGTATTCAGACAATTAGTGTAAAAGCCTTGACCTTGCTACTGAATTATCGTAAAATAATTGTTTTCAGGCGAAACTAGTATGAACATAAAATTATAAATACCTCATAATTTATATATTGTTTACGCCATTCCGGCGTTATATGGGCACTTAAATGCTCGGCGAACTTCATCTTGACGCGCCCGTTAGCTTAGGAGATCGCTAAATACTGCTACAACTGAAATTTATACGCTGCCATAGGTGCTATGGTTTGTTTAACGATAACCGGCCAGCGGTGACCTCATTACACTAAAACTAATGCGTAACAAAACAATGGAATGATTACAGAATTATCTTAAATTTATAATCTTGCTCGGCTCCAGGTTAACACTTAATTTTCCTAATAAATCACAAGAGCAAATGCTACTCAGGCTACAAATATTTTCTCAGAATTTGACAACCACAAGTGGACAAGTGCCACGCGTTCGAAAACACCATATCAACAATATTTGACATTTATTTACAATATAAATCAAAATCAAGGGTTCAATATTTAAGACACCGAAGCATGTCATTTGCTTTTACAAAATGAACGTAATCATTATTTAATCAAAGTATTTTCTAGTAGCAAAATGACATTAATTTAGGAATTTACATGCAGCAATTTAGATGCTTGCGATAGCTGAACGTTGAACATGTGATTGATTGACAGTTTCGTTCAGAAACCAAACTCACGTTCGGTAGTACATTTTTAGTAGAACTAGAATGAAATGAATAGGGTTGGTCGGAGAGCATGGGTACTAAAGTCTATAATACAGGGTGAAATTCTATTCGTGATACCAAATAAGTAAATACAGTAGTTTTTCGGATCAAGTTTTACATTATCATCATCCTCCCAGCGTTATTCCCGGTTGTGCCCTAAAGGAACCCGGGGTTGACATCTAATCTTAAGATTTAGTAAAGGCCCTCAACTTTGCATTACACCAAAAACCAACAGCTGCGGCGCTACCACGAACTTCGAAAGTCGAAGTTCGTAATACATGCATCCCTGTCACTTGAGTAAGGGAGTGCGATAGAGATGGAAATACCCGAATTTCGACTTTCGAAGTTCGTGGTAGCGCCGCTGTTCATACAATTTCGTCAGTCGGCCGGTTTCGTTGCTCCCATATACCAACTTTGTGCTAAGCCAAAAAACGAAGTTCGTTCGTGTATCTCCCTCTCTGTCTCTCGAATACGCCAGTGCGATACACGAACGAACTTCGTTTTCGATTCGCGGTAGGGCCTCTGGAATTTCATACACTGCTCGTAAAAATATCTCAGAAATTCCGAGTCGGAACCGTGAATAGATTCACATTTCGCTATTTTGTATCACAAATTAAATTTCACCCTGTATGATTCAGGTGAACTTTATTTAAATTCGCCAGCCTCCTGCACTCAGCATTTGCTCGTAGAATCTTTTTTAATTATTAATTTATTACAGCATCAAGTAAAAACAAAACATTATAAAAAAAATCTTTATTGCTCATTCTCTTCATCAATTCTCTCGTGCTTGACTTTGGAAGGGAACAAACTCTGGTTCATAATGTTGTCTGGTATAACTCTGGCTACCTTTCGTGGTTCCTTGACAAGTGTTTTAGGACACTGCATCTCCGACCAGCTGATTGGAACCATTCCAACACCCTGTGGAGACCCTTCCGCTGTTGCTATGACAACTCCCAGCTCATTTTCAGCCGTTGATATGTGGTACCAGTGGATTTCTGTCATTGGGAGCTGAATATGGAGTTAAGAATTACAGTATTATTAACATCTTTCTCCAAGCATTGCGCTGGTTCCTGTTGATGCTTTTATGAAGTCTATCCACCAAAGAAATAAATTAAAAAAACTTCAAATATGAACTTTATGATCTAAATATATTTGTGTTAATTGATTTTTTTTTTTGTTTAAAGGCAATAAATATATTTTTCTTTCTTTTTCTTCATTAAAATGTCCAGTTTTGATTCCATTGTAATAATTTTAACCTATAACATAAAGATTAAACTGAAGATCACTATTGTTTTATGATTATAATCAGACCTCGGACAGGGTGAGCTGTTTTAAGAGTTTGCATAATATGGACATACCTACATAGTCATTCAATGGCAGATGTGATGTAATTGAATAACGAATTAAATTATTCTATTTAGATCTTTACATAACTAGCAAAACAAATTAATTGTATAGCAGAAGGAAACAAATTAATTAATTAATTAATTTTATAACAAATTTCGGAAGGAACAGATTTGGACGGTATTTTAATGTACAACTTCACTCCGCTCACTTCAGTGGAAGTAGAAAGGTCTTTTTCCATCTATAAGTGGATATTAAACTCAAAAAGAAGTGCGTTGAAAATTGAAAATCTAGAAAAAATTATAGTTCTTTATTACAATAACCAATAACAAAGAAAAATTTGAATAAAATAAATAATACTTACTCGTTTTGTACATAATGCACTGTCATTTTTGTTTAATTATTATTCATGAATTCTTTTTAATATTTCATCTTGAGGCATATCTATATTAACATCTACACTTGACATTAATGACGTAAAAATGGCTCACTCTGTCCGAGGTCTGATTATAATGTACAGCCATTGTCAAAAATATAGTATTGTTTTCCTTGTTACCAAGAGTTAAGGTCCAACAGTATAAATATATATTTGACATTGACTATACTATTGAGAAAGTCGATTTGATTAGCTGGTCGGATATCCGCTATCCGGCCGCCAGATATTCGGCCGAAAGTTACATGCCTAAAATGAAGCAAATTCGACCGCACCCGTGCGCGGCGCTCTGTGTAGGTTGTAACTTGTCACTCGCTATGGCAGGCTTAGATAGAATAGAAACATGTGCAAATTTTTAAACTGACTTTGACAATTGATTACTTTGTTGTTCGTTATTTATTCAACTTTATTTTACCTACTAGTTCTCTTTTTACCATTGTAATATTCTAGACCTATACTCATTTAATACCGAAAAAAAGTTATATTTTCGGTATAAAATACTATCCGGTATCCGGCTGGATACTATGCCACTAATCGGCCACGGCCGGATACTGAAATTGAGGCCGGATACCAGATAGTGACCGGATATCCGTTGGATCTCTAATAATTATACATGCGTCTATAGGCTGCGGTGTCCGCTTACCATCAGGCGGGCCGTACGCTTGTTTGCCACTATAATTGTATAACTAACATGATCAAGTTTATGTCGGCCATAGGGCACTTGTCCCTTACTAGAATGTATAAGCGTGAGAATGACAAATGCTTCATGTCTTGCAGAAATTAGAGATGTACCAACTATTTGCCGACTAGTCGGGAAAGCAGACTATCCAGCCTCATTTGTAGTCGGCGACATTTGCTGATGATACAGCAGTGTTGGCTAGCCACAAAGACCCTGTAACAGCGTCAAATCTGTTACAAAAAGGTCTAGATGAAATCAACAGTTGGCTAAAGGTATGGAAAATAAGAGCAAGTGGAACAAAATCTGTGCAACTGACATTTTCACTACGAGCAGGAAACTGTCCACCGGTGAAACTGGCTCATACAACCCTGCCTCATAAAGACTCAGTTAGGTATCTGGGAATGCACTTGGACCGGCGTCTTACTTGGACACAACACGTCAAGGCAAAGAGAGAAGAGCTCAATATTCGGTACAAGCACCTTCTGTGGTTGCTGGGACGAAACTCCAAGCTGTCAACTGACAATAAACTGCTTATCTACCAATCAGTACTCAAACCAGTCTGGATGTACGGCATAGTACTGTGGGGAAGTGCCAGTGAATCAAATATACAGATAATTCAAAGATCACAGAACAATATATTAAGATCTATCGCTAAAGTCCCGTGGTTCACCAGAAACAGTGAAATCCATGACCACCTACAAATGGCAACTGTCAAAGAGGAGATAAGAGCGACGGCAGCCAAGTACAAAAACAGGCTGTCCAACCACCCAAATGAGCTAGCAACACACCTGTGCAGCCACGACTACAATAATAGGCTAAAACGGCATGATATCCTAAAACTGGATCAGCGCTACTAAGAGCCATTAAAGACGAGCGAATGTGCTCAATGGAGTACTCGCTCTACATGCCACAAACACCTTCATCGCATCCGCTTATAGTCCAGGAGACTGATTGCAGATTATTTATATTACTAAAAAAAAAAAAAAAAATAATTGTAGTCGGCGACTAGTCGGCTAAATATGCCGATTAGTCGGCACTTTATGGATCACAGGAAAACAAGACATAGAATAAGTAAACTGCCATTAATACTAACAAATTCATGGTTCAACTCACATATTCAATGTCACTACGGGCGACATGTTAAAAATGTTTGTTAATGTGTTAATTCGATTAAACTGCCATTTTTTACCATTTGTTTCATATTTTACTCAAATACACATTTGGTACTTTGAACGCATCGCGACTGCATAGCGAAACGAAGTTTCCCGATTGCACCCAAACTTAGCCGAAGTCGAGGATCGGCCTAGCCGTCAGCCTTCTAGGCGGCCGACTAGTTGGCCAAACCCATAGTTGGCCCATCTCTAGCAGAAATACAATCTTGATAGCTAAAGTTCAAGATATAAAAAAAGGATACAACTCTAGCCAATATCACATCTCCAGGTCGGAAACATTTGTATGGATCAATTCTATCCTTATCGGTACTCTTTATATCTTCCTTCTTCAGAATCCCCCGGTAAGGTCTCACCAGGACCGAAGGACCGACACACAGGATGACGCATTGGACCATTCGGGAATTCACTACTGTCACTTTAGCAGTGACTATGTCACCGGCTTTTGGCAGTATGCTGGGTGTTCTTGGACTTTCAACGGATACTACTTTAACCTAAAAAAAAAATTGGTTGTACATGATGAGTAAGAAATAAATAGTTAAAAAATACTGTTTTGTGCAACCTTTGTAAGCCAACCTAGCTTTTATTATGTCGGACATAAAACATTTATCCCTTTCGTACTTACATACTTGCTAGTAAGGGACAAATGCCTTAAGTTCTAATGATTACACATAACCACAGGCCGATCGAACTTTTAAAATGAACAATTTAGAACCTACCTTGTTTTTCTCATCGTCTTCCATTTTTAAAACTCCAGTCAACGTGGAATAAATATAACCTTTGAGTTCATACGTCCCAGGCCCAGACATGTGCTCCTTGTCGGCCAAGCTCAACCGCATACCAGGAATGCATATTTTCCCAATTTCTTTTAAATCTTCTTCACTCACATTCATGTTTAGTAGAGGTTATGTTTTGGTTTTCGATATTACGAAAATATATGATGAAGTTGCTTGTATAGCCTGTAATATTGAAATATTAAAGATGATAATTAGACGAAAAACACTTATCATTAATGGCACAGATCACGCAGGAATAATAAAATCAACAAGTACATGGGAAAACTAAAAGTAGCGCTACTTTGTTGACATTGTTTTTTTTTAAATTATGGTTTCACATATAATGCGAGTGACGCTAATTTCAACGAAAAACATACCACAGTTGGAATGGATAAAATACCGTTATTATTGTCAACCACAAATTTTCATGTTCGGATACTAGGTTTTTTGCAGAACATGGTTTAAAAACCGGTTATTTTACTTTACCGATTCACACATCCCTCTTTGGACGTGTCACGTCAGCCGGTTTGACATATTATAATGTAATGTAGATTGTCGTTTGTATCTTTCCGCAGTGTAATTTAAACTAAATATCTCTATAAATTCGCCTGAAAATGCTGACAAAATTCGAGACAAAGTCGGCGAGGGTTAAAGGCATATCGTTTCATGCCAAACGGCCATGGGTTTTGGCCAGTTTGCACAATGGTGTGATTCAGCTGTGGGACTATCGTATGTGTACATTACTGGAGAAATTTGATGAGCACGATGGTCCTGTACGTGGCATTTGTTTCCACATCCAACAGCCACTATTTGTGTCCGGAGGAGATGACTATAAAATCAAGGTAAGGTCTTCTATACTCCACAGGAAGTCCTGTGTGTGTATGACTATGTGTAACATGTTTTTTACTAAATCGCTTTGCGACTGTGTCTAGTGCCTGACTTAGTGGAAGTAGTTGTTGTATCATCGAAGTTTAGGGGTATATTACAAAGGAATAAACATTATTAATAGCTAATAATAATGTACCTACATATATGAAGTTTGAGATAAAACGTGAAACATTATGACACAGTGTTGCCTGTAAATTACTAATCTTAGTAGGTATTTAACTAATTAATTCCTTCTGTTACTAGATTAAATCCAATATATGAGATTGACAATGTTTAAGGGCAATTTAAATATTACAAAATATTACTTTCTTTTGGTTCTTATTAGAAACAGTTGCACAATGCGGAGTCTGTGTTCGCATATTACTAGCCATATCTATGTTTGCTATAACATAACTACAATCAATTAAATAAATCAATCATCTTTACTCAATGCTTTGAGTCAAAGCGAACCCTGGGCTCTTTTAGGGCACAACCGGGAATAACGCTAGGAGGAAGAATCATCTTTACTAAAAAGGCAAGCTGTATATCTTTTCAAGTCTGAGACTAAGGTTTGGTTGTTTCTAAATGTGAAACAATCTCAACAGTTAATCATTAAAAATAAAAGATTAACACATTTAACTTACATTAAATAAACCTGTGTAAATAAAAAAAATATATGTAAGTAGGTCCCTACAAAAACTTATCAAATTATTATAATACAATTTTACAAAGAGAAATAACAACAATGCATAAGAATATTTGACAACTAAAAATAAATCATTTTATATTACCAACAAACAAAACTTACAAAAGTACTTGAAAATAGCTAGCTTCTACACTTATCTTTACAATTTTAAAGATTTTTATATACATAAGATTTTATAAAATACATATTTTATAAGTTTTGTACTATAGACAACTCAACTAACTGACCATCCCTGCACTTTATGTGCATTGTAATAATAAAAATAAAATAAAATAAAAATAGCCTTTACTGCTGAGGTTTACAATTTGCAAAAACTTAATACTACTTAGAAAATATAATTTATTATTTACTTTATTTATCTCCATCAACAACCTCAACTTGTGCTCCGACAAGGGCCTCTTCCAAATCTTTCCACGCCTTGCGATCCCTTGCGTCCCGCAGCCACACTCCTCCACCATTCCTTTTAAGGTCATCTGACCATCTTAAAATTGGTCTTCCTCTTTTTCTTTTATTTCCTCTTGGATACCACTCAACTATTTCATTTGTCCATTTATCTAAGTTTTGTCTAATCATGTGGCCTTTCCAGCGCCACTTTTGTTGTATCTCGATCTCACTAATGCTTCTGCTCTTTGACTTGGCTTTAATTATCATCATCATCATCATCATATCAGCCGAAAAACGTCCACTGCTGGACATAGGCCTCCCCCAAAGAGTGCCAAAGTGACCGGCCCTGCGCCACCCGCATCCAGCGGACTACAGCAACCTTTACCAGGTCATCAGTCCACCTTGTCGGGGGCCTACCCACGCCGCGCCTTCCGGTACCTGGTCGCCACTCGAGAACCTTTCCGCCCCAACGGCCATCGGTTCTACGTGCTATGTGCCCCGCCCACTGCCATTTAAGTTTAGCGATCCGGAGGGCTATATCGGTTACCTTGGTTCTGCTGTGATCATGCAGAGAAACTCCCAACATGGCCCTCTCCATTGCCCTTTGGGTGACTTGGAGCCTTCTTATGAGGCCCATAGTAAGCGACCACGTTTCAGTGCCATATGTCATCACTGGCAACACACACTGGTCAAAGACTCTCGTCAGATACTGCGGAATATTGGACGACAAGATGTGCCGTAGCTTCCCGAACGCTGCCCAGCCGAGTCGGATTCGGCGATTGACCTCTTTCTCGAAGTTGGACCTACCTAACTGGATAGTCTGTCCTAGGTATACATATCATCTACAACTTCGAGCGTAAAGTGTCCAATTGTAATGGGAGTTGGTACTACATGGGCATTTGACATGATCTTCGTCTTATCCATGTTCATTCTTAGACCAACTCGCTCGGAAGCTTTACTGAGGTCATCAAGCATCGTACTTAAGTCCTCCATGGTCTCAGCCAAGACTACTATATCGTCAGCAAACCGAAGGTGAGTGATGTACTCGCCGTTGATGTTGATGCCTATATGTCCAGTCCAGAGTCTTGAAAACGTCCTCCAGTGCAGTGGTGAACAGTTTTGGAGAAATAACATCTCCTTGCCTGACTCCCCGCTGCAGCGGAATAGGTTGCGAGTTCTGGTCCTGGAGTCGGACTGACATAGTGGCGTTCTCGTACAAACACTTCAGCATTTCGATATAGCGATAGTCAACTTGAATCGAAGGCTTTCTCGTAGTCCACGAACGCTAAGCAGAGAGGCAGCTAATACTCCTCGGTCTTCTGTATAACCTGACGAAGCGTGTGGATGTGGTCTACGGTACTAAAGCCTCTTCGGAAACCGGCTTGTTCGGGAGGCTGGAACTCATCTAGCCTGCGTACGAGACGATTTGTAATGACCCTCGAAAACAGCTTATAGACATGGCTCAGAAGTGAGATGGGTCTGTAGTTCTTCAGCAGAGTGTTGTCACCCTTTTTGAAGAACAGCACCACCACCCGTCCGTTCCATGCCTTTGGAGTTCTCCCTTCCAGTAAGACGGAATCGAACAACTTCTGAAGGGCCGTAAGGACCGGTTTTCCACCCGCCTTCAGAAGTTCGGCTGTTATTCCGTCTTCACCGGGTGCTTTGTTGTTCTTGAGCTGTTTAAGAGCCATTACAATCTCGTACAGGCTGATGCCGGGATGTGGCTTTAATTATAGATAATTGTAATAAGTGTGTATAATTAACTGTGTTGGCGTTTGTATATTTATATGTAATGTTAGTTTGTAAGGTATTTGTAAATATGGGCCTTGTTGCCTGATCCAAATAAATAAATAAAGATCAAAAAAGGAACATCCTTCAAACATGAAACAGCAGTTTGACCATACGAAGTTGTGACATTACTAGTCTGTATTCCCATACAAACTTCATACAAATGGAGCATTTCTGATGTTTCATAAAACGTAACTGAATTGACTAAGTCAAATACCATATTTTGTACATCATCAATAAAATTGTTTAAAATTTTCTAGGTGTGGAACTACAAGCAACGACGCTGCCTGTTCACACTGCTGGGCCATCTGGACTACATTCGGACAACATGCTTCCACCATGAGTATCCGTGGATACTCAGCGCTTCGGATGACCAGGTTAGTGGAAATAACTAAGAAAGTTGCAACAGTACGGGAAAATTACTTATTAGTCTATAATGATTAGTCTGTAGTTAGACTTATCGGCCATTGTCCCATAGATCATGATGTGGCATTCCCACAATTGATATACTTTAATTTAACAACACTGCATGTGCACATGTCATAATTCTTTAAACAAAAACATTCTTACTCAGTACTCAGCTCGGTTCTTAAAACATTGCTGTGCCCAGAGTCGGACTCGCCTACCGAGGGTTCCTTACTTAATTACAAATGTATAGTTTTCAGATTTTTCCCTGCACTTGTAGCATAATAATTCATCATTCATAATTCGTTTATTGCGATACGATATTACTTGCCAAAATAACATCTCCGTACATAATACGATATTACTTGCCAAATTTCATAGATCTAGGTAATCTAGGTCAACGGAAAGTACCCTATAACATTTGATTCCCTTGAGAGAGTCGAAATATACGTTTTTTGCGGCATAAACGGCCGTATTTTTTTTGTCAATTTTCAACCTTTTCAAAGGAGAGGTCTAGAGATTTAGGTATTTTTTGATGTATACCTTCCTAGACTTGACCAACATAGTATTACTTACAAAATCAAAACATAATTCTGCAAATAGGTTGCAAGTTCACTTGTGCAAATTTTATTTTATGACAATGGTATGGCATTGTCCAATTGTATGTCTATTGACTCTAAATCATACACCATTCAAAAGAAAATTAACTACATTACCAAAGCTTTACATGTCCAAGAATAAAAAAATTACAATCCATTTTTCTTAGAGATGTATTCATCTCCAAGCGTTGAAATTACAATAATTAAATTTGATAGGTATCACCAGAGATGTATAAGGTCAAGAACTAGTCACTAAAATTATTAAATCATATGAGAACAGAGTGAAATATATCATCTCGATTCCGCTGAACACTAGAATTAAATTACAAAACTCTTTCCCTACTCCCAGACAATCAGGATATGGAACTGGCAATCCCGCCAATGCATCAGCGTCCTCACCGGGCACAACCACTACGTGATGTGCGCGCAGTTCCACCTGACCGACGATCTGATCGTGTCCGCGTCGCTGGACCAGTCTGTGCGCGTGTGGGACTTCAGCGGGCTGAGGAAGAAGAACGTGGCCCCCGGGCCCGCGGGGCTGGCTGAGCATCTCAGGAACCCGCAGGCCACGGACTTGTTCGGGCAGGTTAGTGTTGAGACGGTGGACTCGTGTGTTGAGGCGCTGGCCACAGGGGTTGAGGCACTGGTCAAAAGTGTTGTGACTGACCACAGCCACTACATGATGTGCGGGCAGTTCCACCCGACGGACTACCTGTTCGTGTGGCTGTACCAGTCTGTGCGCGCGTGGGCCTTCAGTGGGCTTAGGAAGAAGAACGTGCCCCCCCCCGGACCCACGAGGCTGGCCGAGCATCTCAGGAGCCCGGAGGTTAGTGTTGAGATAGTGGTCACTAGCGGGCGCAAGTGTTGAGGGAGTAGCCACAAGTGTAGTGGCAGCCACTGGTATTTAGGCACTGCCCACAAGTGGTGGAACAGTGGCCAGAACCACGACGAGTTCGACCTGCGTCCGTCACTGTCACGACAGCAAGAGATTCACTCACACCATGGAGCGCCTTAATCACTACCATAAACACAACAACACCTACAGAGCAAATAGTGATGTTATTATCGCATTCGCCTCCGACTGCTGCTTTTACTCATATCTGATTTAAAAAAGAGACTACCCATTATTTCACAACTCAACTGTTCATTTTCACCGCGAGTTTCAATTCAACACATTAAGGGCTGGTTGCAATAATCAATCCACCGATAGTTTTCCTTACCGGCAGTTACATTTTGACAGATTACCCGTAGAAAATGTGTCAAAATGTAACTGTTGGTAAGGAAAACTATCGGTGGATTGATTATTGGAACCGGCCATAAATCATATCAAACCCATAATTAGCAAATTTTACTTTATTGCGTTGAAATAAAGTTTTTAATCGTATACGCATTTGTGACTTTAACCATAAAAATCGCAAAAGCAATATTAATCTCGCGGTGCTTTCTTGCAGGGCGGGAAATCTGTAAGTGCTCATAAACTTTAACCCTACCGTTTAACTGAGACGACGCTCGTGCCTCCCGCACCGTCTCAGTTAAGCACTCAAACCATACACACAACTTTGCTCAATTTGTCTCTTAAAAAATACAATTTGTTATCCACTATTTCAATTAAAAAAAGAAGTTGTCTCCTCTTTTAAAGTTTTGTATCCTTACAAATTAACCTTAAGGCAAAGCATGAAAGCACACAAGTATCTATATTCTTTTGCCCGTAAAGCCTAGTTAATAGTGACCTTACCTTCGCGAGCCCTGGGTTCAAAACCTTGTCAGGGTCAACCTTGTTATTTGTTTCTGAGTGTTGGATGTTTTCTATGTAGTTACCTAAGTATTTATCTACATACATCTACATTCACAGTCGTCTAGTATCCATAGTTTTTTTATATCACGTCGGTGGCAAACAAGCTTACGGCCCACCTGATGGTAAGTGGTTACCGTAGGCTACGGACGCTTGCAACTCCATAGTGACCATAGTACAGTCAGCATCATAGTCATGTATACATTCCAGGTAGTTCTATGACCTTATTGTTTAGAGATAAGATCGAAAAGTGTATACATATTTATGATGCTGACTGAACAAGCTTAGTGTAGGAACATGTTTGTGTAAGGTTCTAAAATTGTCCCCAACTATATATTTTTTATTTCATTTTGTATTGTTGCAGGCTGATGCCGTAGTAAAGCACGTGCTAGAAGGGCACGATCGCGGCGTCAACTGGGCCTCTTTCCATCCCACTCTACCGCTCATCGTTTCGGCGGCCGACGATCGCCTTGTCAAACTGTGGCGTATGAATGACGCCAAGGTAATGTGAACTTAAATGACTTAACATTAAAGTTAGAAGTTGCTCGCAAAGACACTGCATTCCATCCCTTTACCTCTAACCATATTAATAATTAGAAAGTCCTAAATTCCTATCGAAATACACAGTCTTCGCGGCCGTAATCTGTCAAACAGCGCCATTGCTGTTCATACTTTCATGAATCCCATTTTGTACAGGCTTGGGAGGTGGACACGTGCCGTGGCCACTACAACAACGTTTCGTGTGTCCTGTTCCACGCGCGACACGAGCTGATCCTGTCCAACAGCGAGGACAAGTTCATACGTGTCTGGGACATGACCAAGCGGACGTGTCTACACTCGTTCAGGCGCGAGCACGAGCGGTATTAACTGGCTACTTAACTTTTCTTAATAGGCAATAGGCCTCATGTTCAAATTGATAACGTAGTGATGCTAAATGGATAGTAAACCATCAAATTCTCGTAATAAAGTATAAATTATAAAATATAATTAAAATCATAAAAAGATATGAACCTTGAAAATTTTGAAAAAATATGCATTTTTTTAATTGTCCAATAGTAAATTTAAAGCTACCAATAGAATCCTTACGCTTTTATAGAAACAAAATTGTATGACAACTATGTATTTAAACGCAGTATTTCGCGACCAAAACAACAATTTACCTGATTTTCCATACGATGATTAGTACAACTGCCACTTGTGACGTCATACGTGGGTGTCTATCATATGAAGCGTTTTGTGCTGCCGCAAGCGAAGTCAATCTTTGTCTCAAAGTTTTGGGTATTTATGTTCTTTAATTGTAGTTGCTCCCATACAAACATTTGTTCCTCTCCAAAAACTGGTTCGAATGACATCATAAAAAAATCTCAGTCCGCATCCCTATTAGATCTTGTCATCAGTCAACTCATTCGTCATTCGAACAAAATTCAAACCATATTTGATCGTTCTTTCATCATACAAAGCAAAAAGTACCAATGCAGCATAAAATTTCACCCCTATAAAAACATGAATTTCCAAAAATGCTTAATAACATTCTTTATTACCAGCCGAATAGTCAAACTTTAAATTCGTATACGTTCCTTAAAATTAACATATTTCCATACAATTTAACCCTCTAAGGAGTTGAATTTCATAAAATATGTGTTGTGTTCCAAATGTCATGCTTCTATCTTCTATGCTTTGTTTGTCTTTAGTTAAGTAACCGTACTGTTTAATAAACGTACTAGACTCGGATAAAAAGTTATGCTATATTTCAATCCAGGCTATAAACTATCTTTGTGCAAAATTTCATCCAAATCGGTTAAGCCGTTTATCGTGATTGAGTAACAAACATCTAAACATCCAAACTTTCGCATTTATAATATTACTAGCTTCTGCCCGCGACTCCGTCCGCGTGGAACTCGTTTATATCGTAGCTCCATACAAACTTTCACCCCCCATTT
This sequence comes from Epinotia ramella, assembly GCA_947578815.1. Taxonomy (NCBI): domain Eukaryota; kingdom Metazoa; phylum Arthropoda; class Insecta; order Lepidoptera; family Tortricidae; genus Epinotia; species Epinotia ramella. The sequence continues at coordinate 6,307,067 of OX388221.1, forward strand.
TAGGGAAGCGGGGGGTTAGAAAGAGACAAAAAGTAGCCTATGTCACTCTCCATCCCTTCAACTATCTCCACTTAAAAAATCACGTCAATTCGTCGCTCCGTTTTGCCGTGAAAGACGGACAAACAAACAAACACATACACTTTCGCATTTATAATATTAGTATGGATACTAGCTTCCGCCCGCGACTTCGTCTGCGTGGACCCGGAATTAAAACTATCCTATATTTTAATCCAGGCTATAAACCATCTTCGTACAAAATTTCATCCAAATCGGTTGGACCGTTTGGGCGTGATTGAGTAACAAACATCCAAACATCTAAACATCTAAACATTCGCATTGATAATATTAGTAGGATAGTAGTATTGATTGATTTATTGAATACCGCAAAGTATTCCAGACCCAGGACCATGCGACCACTGCTGCAAAACTTATCACTTCGTATTATTCTGCAGATACTGGGTCCTAGCTTCGCACCCAACCCTGAATCTCTTCGCGGCGGGCCACGATGCCGGCATGATTCTGTTCAAGCTGCAGAGAGAAAGACCCGCATACGCCGTCCACAACAACCTGCTTTTCTATATCAAGGACAGGTAAGTTCAGAGTCAGATAGAACTTCAATTGGAGGGGCCAAATATCAGCCGAAAGACGTCCAGTGTTGGACATAGGCTTCCCCCAAAAAGAGTGCCAAAGCGTACCGCGCATCCAGCGGACTCTTGGCCTTTACCAGGTCATGCACGTGTCGGGGGTCTACCCACTCTGCGTCTTCGGATATAGTCGAATGAAAATGATGATGAAGAAGTCGAGATAGACTTTGTCCGTTAACAAGGCCGCATTGTTCTTTACTTTTAGAATGATGAAGGTAATATGTTAGTCGTCATGATTTAATCTTCTTAATATTAATCATGGTTTTATATGTCGCCAGGCAAATTCGCAAGCTGGATATGCAGACCAACCGGGACTCCCCGGTCATGCAGATCAAGGGTAGCGGCAGAAATCAGCCTTACAGGTAAGAAAGTTGTAGAAAATGTGATTAATAGCTTCTTTTTAAGTTTTTTTTTCTCTCAGTACGGAACAAAAACTACTTTCAACTACACTCAGAGGCAATGAAAACGGGTCACTTCCCATGGATTACTTTACAAAGTGACCCGTTTTCATTGCCTCTGAGGTAGCGTACCTTCATAGTTCACATTGGGAGTTACACTCAGAGGCAATGAAAACGGGTCACTTTGTAAAGTAATCCATGGGAAGTGACCCGTTTTCATTGCCTCTGAGTGTATTAAATATGTATATCAATTACCCTTTAATAACCATTGTCTGATATATCTGATCAGGTGTCATTATAAATTACAACTAGATTTCAATTTTATGATTTTCGAAAATTGCGAGTATTGTTTTTGACGTTCGGCGATTAAAGGGATAATTATACTAATTAAATAGAAGAAGTGCCAATGGAAATCGCTTTGATGTGAAAATGTATTGTATGTATTGTCATGATAAACCACGTTTAGTAAACAGGTGTATAGTAGAAGGATTCGATGGTAAATCTAATTCCGTATATGGCGGGAATATGTCAAGTGTCGTGTCAGTGTCATGTGTGTGTGTCAAGTCGAGATGAAAACTGGAAGAAAAGAGGATGGGCAGATTTCTATGGACACTGGTCCTAGAACCAATAATCAAAATGAAAATCAATTATTTATTCTGCAAATAGTCCACAAAGGCACTTTTACATGTCAAACGGTAATTTACAATAAAATAATAATAATCTTACTCAATAATCATTTAAAAATCGCAGGTTAACGACCGATAAACAGTTAACAAACTAAATGACACTAAAAGAAAACAAAACAAAAATACATCATATTATCCATTACAGTCGATTTATGGTCTGTATCAGAATTAACAAGGAGTATTAATTTAGTATCCCAGAGATGTATAAGGTCTCTGAGCGTCCGTATACAATTAATAATGTTTCTAATATTCTTAGAGATGTATACGGTCTCTAAGCGTTAAAACAACAAAAAACAAAAAGGTATATTAACATTGATTTAGTATATAGAACTAGATGCACAATGTCAAACATATATGCCAAGAAATGTGTCCCAAAATGACAACTCTAGCTACATTTCAGTAGTTGCTAATAGCGTCAACTTATAACCTGCATCAAGATATGTTTCATAAAAAAAAGAACTCAGTGTTTTAGACTTTAAGCACCATATTACCAAACCAACATCAAAAGATTAAATACTTTTTAGTTTATTGAGGACATATCATAATGAGACTTGACTGCTCACGTCAAAACTTTAGTCAGCGTTTAGCGAATGAATGGAGTCGCGTTATTAAATTATTTTAATAATATTTTATTTATTTAAACAGAAAGACGAATATCACAAATAAATCAGGTTTCTTTATTTTACAAGTGGGGAATAAACAGTTTCAAATGTATTTACAAATATTATATACAAAACAATTGTTGCGTGAGATTTCCTTAAGTATATATACAGTGCAGCTGACAGAGTCCTTAAAAATAAGTCATTTTAGTTTCCTTGAAATAGATTCAGTTTGTTAAATAATTGTCTTTTGGCCCAGCCTTTACTTTTGATACTTTCTTTTTTTGCAATGTAATGTTGCTGTGGTCTCTTTCTGAGCTTAAATTAATAATGTTTATGCTTAAGAATGTCTGTAATACCTTTGTTGCTAGTTTAATACTGTTATTTTCTACTCCCGTTCGCATATTACATGAGAGGTGTGGCAGTTTTAGTAAGCCTGTTCAATCCGTTTTTTTTCGTAATATATCCGAATCGTTAAAATGAGCCTAACAAACGACACGCGAGTCGTTTGGTTTAATAAAGGCATCTCGACTGTCGCGTGCTATGACTGCAGCCCATTTTGCACGTCGCTGTGGATTTCTTGGAAATCCTAAAATGAAAACCGTAATTATGTAGGTAACATCATTAAAAGAGAAACTAATACCGACTCCTTAGATTTATGTTCCGCGACTTTGTGAAAAGAATAAAGTAAAAACTGTTAAATACGCGACAGTGAAGGAGGTCACAAACTTTTATATTTTGCTGCTAGCCGATTCGACTTCATTCAAAACTGGACGCTATTCGTAAGAGTATGAAGCCGTTAAACACTTTTTGCAATAGCATATTCTGCAAATAAATTTGTAATTTTGTCCAAGAACCCTTCACCGTTTTGCTATTGAGCAAATTCGAATAGTTCGAATTTGGACGTTATTCCTAAAGAGATAAAGCTTTGAAAAATATTTACCAACGGCAAAAGCAAATTGATATTTTATTCGCCGCCGCCGTCTGCTGTTCTTGCAAATTCGAATAGTTCGAATTTGGACGTTATTCCTAAAGAGATAAAGCTTTGAAAATGATTTAGCAATGGCAAAAACAAATTGGTATTTTGTTCACCGCCGGCCCGTCGCACCCAACGCGCCCGCGGCCCGTCCGCCTAAATAATTGATAATTGTTTATAAATTTGAGTCAAATTCATTTTTAGGGTGACACCGTAAGATGTCACGTGACCTGATCGAAAAACTGTTACAATGTTATTGCCCGGAGTGGAACCCGGTCTTTTTTTATTTACTCCATTTTTTATATAGCTGGGATAGACAAATCTATGTGTAAAAAAATAACACAATAAAACATAAGAAAACGCTTCAAAACAAAATAATCATGACACTAAATCAGCGAGCATTACAAAACCTTCATAATCTGCCGCACAGGAAACTAAGTATTGAAAAAAACCTGTATAGTTTACGTTTCAACTCACGCTACTTTTGTGTGGCATAACTTTTTACACAAAGATTTGGGAGTATCTGCCGTGGTAAAAGTTTTACAATTACAACTTAGAATAACCTATCCGGTGACATACCGCTTGTCCTTATTGGTCATAGGGGACGATTAGCACGCCCTTCTTTGAACTTTGATTGAATTACATAAAGTTCAATTTCTTTTTATCTTTATCTCGACTTGACAACTTATTCCCGCCGTGTACGGCGGCATAAGGTCCGAGTAACGAGGGAATTTAAACGATTTTTCTAGCTAGAAAGAAAAAAAATGCCAGCTCAGATTACGGTAACTGCTTTACGGATAGTAGTCTAACAATACATTTCTTTCCCAGCATGTCCCTCAACCACGCGGAATGGTGCGTGCTAGTGAACTGGCGTATAGGCGAGAGCAGCTCCTACGAGCTGTACGCGGGCCGCGAGGGCGGCGAGGCGGCCGAGCCGCTGCGAGGGCCCGCGGCTCACGCTGTGTGGGTCGCGAGGAACAGGTTCGCGGCACTGGACAGGAACAACCAGGTCAGTGTGAACTGGCGTATAGGCGAGAGCAGCTCCTACGAGCTGTACGCGGGCCGCGAGGGCGGCGAGGCGGCCGAGCCGCTGCGAGGGCCCGCGGCTCACGCTGTGTGGGTCGCGAGGAACAGGTTCGCGGCACTGGACAGGAACAACCAGGTCAGTGTGAACTGGCGTATAGGCGAGAGCAGCTCCTACGAGCTGTACGCGGGCCGCGAGGGCGGCGAGGCGGCCGAGCCGCTGCGAGGGCCCGCGGCTCACGCTGTGTGGGTCGCGAGGAACAGGTTCGCGGCACTGGACAGGAACAACCAGGTCAGTGTGAACTGGCGTATAGGCGAGAGCAGCTCCTACGAGCTGTACGCGGGCCGCGAGGGCGGCGAGGTCAACAAAAAAGTATAATATTTTTGGTGCCTGTTGCCATGATTTCGTCTCCTGGCACACTTTTCGCCTGTTTTTACTGCTGTTCACTTCCGTATTAACCTACCCCTATTTCCACAGCTGGTGATAAAGAACCTGAAGAACGAAGTCTCCAAGAAGATCTCCACGCCGACCTGCGAAGAGATCATGTATGCGGGCACGGGCATGCTGTTGCTGCGCGAAGCAGATTGCGTACAACTGCTCGATGTGCAGCAGAAGCGAACCATCGCTACTGTAAGTTGGATTGATAAGTTGGCGGATTGTATGTTATGTAGTTGTATGTGTTATCAAAACTCGACAGTGGTGGCTATACAGTTCTATTCTCATTTCAAATCAAGTTGTCTGGAGGCTTATTTACAAAAAGATTTGAAGTCGCCAAGCAGTCGCTCTCGTGGCTTTCGCCTCTAGCCCACGCATCGCTTCGTATACCTCTGGGGTCACTGAAGTATGTTTATCGAAGTCTCCAATAATATATCCACACCGACGAATAATCTCTCTGGCGGTCGCTGGTTTGAATCCCGGTAACGGCATTAAATTGAGTAGATACGAATATTTGCTACTGAGTTTTAGAAGTTTGTAGATTATTATTAATTCATCCATATTTATACAAGTATGTGTACAGTACAAGCTTTGTTTAGTTTCGGCCTAGGTAGATTGGAGTATCCATAAAGGTAATAATATCAGGAAAATCCTTGTGTCCCACTGACTAAAAGCCTTTTCATCTACACGCCACTTTGTCCATGAACGATACACTAATGTAATTTCTGACACCAATTACTTTCCAATCCCCAGGTAAAAGTCTCCAAATGCCGCTACGCCATCTGGAACTCGGACATGTCCCTAGTAGCGCTGCTCGGCAAGCACACGGTGACCATATGCACGCGCAAGCTCGAACAACTGTGCTCGGTGACCGAGGGCGCTCGGGTCAAGTCCGGCGCCTTCGACGACAGCACTCCGCAGCCCGTGTTCATATACACCACCGCTAACCACATCAAGTACTGCTGCAGAGACGGGTGAGTGACTTGGTATTGAGGACTAATCGCATGCCAATTCCAAAAAGGACGTAGAGGCCCCCAGATCACCACACGAGGTCGACTAGTATGAGTGCAGGCCCCGTAATCATGGTCGGCCTTATCACGCGATAAGTGACAAGATAGAGTGTCCGTCACTGGCTGACACCGTTCGGTAAAACGAGACTGTTCGGTAATCTTAATTATATTTAATCCAATCGAAGTGACTTCATATCGACCCTTGTCTGCGGCTCTGACTGTTAGATTTTCTCAGATAAAATGGCCTGTTGAATGCACTTGTTGTTCAATTAACTATTTTAACCCACGACACAAACGAGGGAGTTATAACAGTTATAAGTTTAAAATGTGTTTCCACTGTATCTGTGTAGCACCGAAACGGCTGAACCGATTTGCAAAAGTCTTGTCGTTCAAGTGTTTAAATCATCTGTCTAGGTGATGTCTGTCCAGTCCAGTACGTCTAGCACAACTTGCTGACAAGTCGCTTCGCGCGCGACTGAGCGCCTCCTGTCTCACTCGCACCGTGCAAATTAGAAAGAGGAGGGTAGATCTTTCTCGACTTACGTCGCGGCGCGGCGTCAGTTGTGCTAGCCCCCCTGATGGTTTTGTTGTGTCAGGGGTGTTTAAATGTAGAATAGTGAAGAAGTAGACTGTGTGACGTGTATGAGCTGGGTTGTTGTTGTTGTTGTTGCAGCGACTACGGCATCATCCGCACGCTGGACGTGCCGGTGTACGCGGTGCGCGTGCTGGCCTCGGAGGCCGGCGCGCGCGTCGTGTGCCTCGACCGCGAGGCCAGGCCCAAGGTGCTCAACATCGACCCCACCGAGTACAGGTGCGTATCAGCGCGTGCGCACTGCACAGACCGTTCCACCCCAGTGGCCACACACGCACTTGTGCCCAGGGCCCCGCGATCGATAGCGGCCCCCCTCAGATCAAATTCAAACTCATAGGGGCCCCATTATCCTAATATGGCCAATGCAACCAATGCAATGTGTGTGCTCCAATAGGTTAAAGACGGCCCTGTATGTGCACCACTATAAAGTAGGTCCAAGTGAGGACATTTTTGTTGTACCTTGCCATAAGTGCTAATAGACTTCACACCAGCTTATTCAGAAAAGGAACTGTTCTGCTCAAATGAGGGATCAACTGTTTAATTTCAACTTTTCAAAAACGTGTGGTATAACAATACGAGTATATACCACTCGGTAGCAAAATTATTTCCGTCTTAGGCGCCCACACTTGAATCGCTCGTTACTCTGGTGAATATATAATTTGGCTCCCTTGGGGTACAATATAGTCTACTGACCGCCGGTTTAGCCTAGTAGGTGCCCTACCTAGTGCCTCCAAAATTGATGATCCTGGATTCCAAGGCATATATTGGCGTGATCAGCATGAATACTATTGAATACTTGTTACTAAGCCCTTTTAATATCGGGTTTAGTTAACTTAGTGTTGTGCAATGTTTCGGACTAGATTGTGAAGGACCATTTCTATTCGTTCCGTACTTGCTTTATGTAATTTTATTCGATGTTTGACTGTGTTTGTCAGGTTCAAGCTGGCGTTAGTGACGCGTCAGTACGACCAAGTCCTCCACATGGTACGAACCGCCAAACTTGTGGGACAGAGCATCATCGCGTACCTCCAGGAGAAAGGTAATTTCGAGTCATGTGTTTTCTTTGCTATTTGAAAATAAGTTTTGTGCATTGATTTAAACGGGGTGGCCAAGGATGTTGTATGCCCGGAACGTCGGGAAAATCTCAGAGATAATAATTAAGTTAATTGTCCGCGGAAGTCCCGTTTCTAAAATAAAGTTAATTGTACGCGAACGTCCCGTTTCTAAAATAAAGTTACGAGTAATTGTAGGCGAAAGTCCCGTTTATAAAATAATGTTTTGTACAGTTGTCGCCTAATGCCTCTATAATGGATTTTTTACGTTTCTAAATGGAACAGATATGGTTTGTTTCATTCGATTTTAAAACAAATCAAACTCAACTCTATTTTCTTTTACAGTTGATTCAAATTTCCATTTAATTTGTCGTGTGGAGGGTGGCTAAAGGCTTATGATGCAAAAGCGTAAACATACAAGGTGTAACAAAAATAACGCAAAACCGTTTAAGGGCATAACAGGTGTCGTGTTCTGATAAGAAAAAATTAAACAGAACATTTTTTTTGACGAGATTTTTTTTTTTACATCTGTATGGAGCGTTGGCCGACTGGGGCCACCTGCTCCACACAAAAAAAATCGCATCAAAAAAAAATCCTCTCAGTTTTTGACATCGATTAAAGCAAACTTTTTCAACCTCTAGATTTTTGTACTTTGTTTTTCCGTTTGGCAATTGTTACGTTGGTGAAATAGGGGACTGTTGACAGTGTATACAGTACAGTTGACAGATAATGCGTTGGTTTCCAGGCTACCCCGAAGTGGCATTGCACTTCGTGAAGGACGCCCGGACGCGGCTGTCCCTCGCACTACAGTGCGGCAACATCGAAGTGGCTCTGGAAGCCGCTAAGAGTCTCGACGAGCGCTCGGCCTGGGACAAGCTCGCTGAAGCTGCGTTGCAGACTGGCAATCACCAGGTTTGTGTGCTTATAATAAGATTCTAAATGGAATGTGACTGTGACCCCGTCGTAGAACCCCATAATTGTCCACGTTATCCACTTTAATCACCTGACCCCGATCACCCATGGGAATTAGCGGCATTTATTTTATATTCAACTAGACAAAAATGATAATGTTCGGTTATGGCGCTTCGCCGGACGCTACCGAGTCACGCTCGCTTCGCTCGCTCGTCTCGCGGTAGGCATAGGGTCGCAGTTCACCTAACAACCTAACCGTTTTTTTCCCCTGGGGGATCAGGCTAGGGGATTAACGTGGACAACAGCTAATTGTCAGGTGACTTTCATGACAACTACCTACATGCGTCTCTATGCTTTTTATGATATCCTCTTGCTAGCTGCTCAAAGGCTTCTTAAAAGGCAACTCTTCAAAAAATTACATACCGTTTAACATTGGAACAAAGGGGCATTTAATTTTGTTTCGTGCGACACACTTTTCACTGAGGACTCCTTTGCTTTCTGAATTTGTCAAATCATTAAGAGGGAATGCTATGGGTCATTTTTCCATACAAACGTTCTCGACTGTTTCCTCCCTGGTTTTTGAACCTAGATCAATAATTTTTTTATACAAAATTAATATCATCATTATCTATGTCGGTACGTTTTTATTTATTGGATATTTTTGATTATATAGAAGTTAGGCTACTTCAAACATCGCTTAAAACGCCAAAATAAATTGACCGCAAACAGACGCCTAGTATACAAATCGTATAATAATAAGCACAAAAATCAAAACGGTCCGACACAGAATGTCTCCTTCCCATTCAATTTCCAAAATTTCGTTAAGATTGGTTAAGTTTTGGAGGAGGAAACAGTCGAGAACGAAACCTCGATTTTGATGATTTCTGTATCGGATTTTTACTCTGAGCTGCAGTTGTCGCGTCGCGTAGTATTACCTCTTAAGTTAGTAAAACGGACGGAAACGGAAGTTAGTACGACGGACGTACTTCTCCGGCGGTTTCAGGGCCGGATATTTGCCTCGCAGAAAATGCGCTCACCATCTTATTTAAGTTTGCGGGTTAGGCTCGTAAAACACACTTTCCCGAAATGTGCACTTTCTGCAAAGGTGCACTTTCCGCAAAATGTACACTCCCAAAATGTACACTTTCCCAATTTCGAAACTTTCCCGAAATGTGCACTTTTTCAAACAGTGCACTTTTCCAAAACTACGCTTTCCCAAAATGTACACTTTCCCATTTAGTGCACTTTCTCAAAAGGTACACGTTTATTATTTAGACACTTTTTTCACACACACACGCACACGCGCGCACACACACACACGTCTGTTCGTCTGTTTGCATTTGCACTATTTCATAGAAACCCTTAGTACTATAAACAGGGACACCCCTACCCCTAAAGTGAACTTTCCGGGAAAATATACCTTCTGCGAAAGTGCACATTCTAGGAAACTGCACCTATTGACAAAGTGTACATATCGGGAAGTGCACTTTTAGAGACAGTGTACTTTCCGGGAAAATGATCATTCTAAAAAAATGCACCTTTACAGAAAGTGCACATTTCGGGAAAGTGTGTTTTACGAGCCTTACCCAAGTTTGTTTATCGCAATGTATATTTAGTATGTAAGGTATTATATATCGGTCCTGTTCCTTGAAGCAAATATTAAATATTTTGACTCCAACAGATCGTGGAGATGTGCTACCAGCGAACCAAGAACTTCGACAAGCTCTCCTTCCTGTACCTCATCACGGGCAACCTGGACAAGCTGCGCAAGATGATGAAGATCGCGGAGATCCGCAAGGACACTTCCGCGCAGTTCCAGGGCGCGCTGCTGCTGGGAGACGCGGCCGAGAGGGTCAGGCTGCTTAAAGGAGCGGGACAGGTGAGGACACGGGCCAGTAATAGTACATTACTACAGAGGCCGGGAAGTAAGGGGTTGCCGGCCGAGTACGTATGGACGGCCGAGCGTAGAGAGGTCGGATAGTTATGAGGCTGGCAACCCCTTTTCACGTCGAGGTATGTATAGTGCTTTTCTCAAACGTGCAATGAAATAAATTAAAAAAACTCCAAGAAATAAAAAACTTTAATTTTCACGCCGTCAAACTTTAATTTTCATGGCTGAACGCTGTGCCACAAATTGTGGAAAGGAAATTAAAAAAGACCATCTTGCAGTCAATTTTGTATGAAATGCCATTACGGGGCTCTCGTCTCGCTGCGCCCGAAACGTGACACTTCGAAGCCCATTATGAAGAACACAACGTCAATATTTCATTGCATGTTTGAGAAAACTAGTTTTTGTTGTATTGCTGAAGCTTTTAATAATTATTTCATTGACCAAATATATCGATTGAATCAGTCTAGTGACAACAATAATTACAACAAAATGAATACAATGACATCTCATAGCAATTCAATGTTTATGCAGCCCACCACTCCGGATGACATAAAATTAATAATACGGTGCCTAAAAAATACGAATAGTGTCGGTTTTGATGGTATACACACTAAAATAATAAAAAGAGCATGTCATGTTATCTCTCCTATACTCAGCTATATTATTAACTTATGTATAGAACATGGCACATTTCCTGAATATCTTAAGATTTCTGTTATAAGACCCCTTCACAAAAAAGATGACAAAAATAACATTGCTAATTATAGGCCCATTGCGTTGTTATCTATATATTCTAAAATAATTGAAAAAGTCTTATACAATAGTTTATACACATACTTCGAAAGTCAAAAATTATTTTCCAAGGAACAAAAAGGATTTCGTAAGGAAAAAACAATAAATATGGCAATATTTGACTTGCTGCAGAGTGTAATAACAAATATGGATAAAAAAGTCCCTGTGTGTGCTTTATACATGGACATGTCTAAAGCATTTGACTTTGTGGATCATAATAGTCTTGTAAACAAATTGTATGCTTATGGAGTACGTGGCAACATCTATAGTCTAATAAAATCCTACTTAAGTAATCGACAACAAATGACACAAATAAAAAGATTGTCCTTAGAAACAAAAACAGAACTAATCTACACCTCTGACCGCAGAGACGTTCTCTACGGAGTGCCTCAGGGAAGTGTATTAGGGCCTCTATTGTTTTTGATTTACATAAACGATTTACCAAGAGCTATCGAACACCCTATGGTTCTTTTCGCGGACGATAGTACAGTGGTATTCGCAGCCAAAAATTTAGAAACATATGAAGCAGACATAAATAAAACATTAGATGTAATTATACAATGGTTGACAATTAATAATTTGAAAATTAATCTGGGTAAGACAAATATAATGACATTTAGACAAAAATTGCAGCCAACTAGTTTAAATATAGCTTATAAAGGACATAAAATAAATGAAACTAATGTAAGTCGTTTTTTAGGGCTAAGCATAGACAATAAGTTGACGTGGAAAAACCAAATTGACAGTATATGTAAAAAACTTAGTACATTTTCATATGCCTTATACAATTTAAAAAAAAGTGTCCAATCAGGCATCTGTACTAACGGCGTACCACGCATATGTTACTTCCACCTTAAGATATGGTATAATTTTTTGGGGTAATTCTACAAATCGGGAAAATGCATTTAAAGCCCAAAAAAAATGTATGCGGTCAATCTGTGGAATCAAACAGCGTGACTCATGCAAACCACATTTTATTCGGTTAAAAATACTTACTGTACCTTGTCTGTACATATATGAAATAGTAAATTTTGTGATCCAAAATCGAAACCAATTTGGTAAATTTAAAAGTGTTCGCCTGCAAAATAAAATAAGAGCAATTTCAAGTAATACAGCATTATTACAAAAAAGCATACTTGGAATGGCCCACAAGATTTTTAATAAACTACCACAGACTATTGTTGGAAAAGTTGAAAATGCTGTTGATATGAAACTATTAAAAGAATTTCTATTAGGGAAAGCTTATTATACGATAAATGAATTTTTAACTGACATATGCACTTAATTAAGAATTACTACATACTATTATACTTTTATATTTTTTTTAATAATTTTGACTACATAATATTACTATTTCTGTAACTGACTGCGAACTTAATTATGTATATTTTCAAAAATTTTGAGGACCTACCGAATGTTAATTATTTGTAAAGCATGCTGCATGTAGTCAAGCATGATACAAAAAAAAAAAAAAAACAATATTTGTATGCCGAAAGGTACCACATAGTGATACTCATAAAAATGTAATACCTAATCTACCTATGTTGGACAAATAAATCTTTGAATCTTGAATCTTGAATCTTGAATCTTTGAATCTTGAATCTTGAATCTTGTTGTTTGTTCAAAACGCGACCTTTCGGCCGTCTTGGACGCATAACTAGCCACTTAAATTGACTAAAAGTTCAACACTTTCTGAGTGTGCGCGGTTTCGCTTCAAGACGGGCAGTTCAGTCAAGTAGGGTCAAGTCAAATGTCAAGTACAAGTTGCATCTTCGAGGGCTCTTTGGAGGCCTGCCGCCAGCCCGCCGGCCCACGTTGTAAGTACATTCACTCCTCGCTGGTATCCAAACTTGATACAAATGTCACACTCGCGCCTAGCGCGTACAAATACTAATATATCTGAACCCTGGTCTAGGTTTCCAAACAGATTCTAACAATTATTTAACCAACTCTCACGCAGCCCGTGTACTGTCCAAAACGTGAGGTTACATTTTGAAATGCGCCATCAACGCGTGGCAACAAAACCAATCGACAAGTGTCACATTGACAGGTGTCACTCATTTTACTTTTTAATTCTAGGACCACGCACGGGCCGAACCCGTCGATTCTGTCCATTTAGCAAGGAGATGATATGGCAGTTGCTTAAAAAAAAAGCTACAACATGATCTTCTAACTGACCCCCTAGCACACTAAGTTTTATGTCGGACATTCGTTTCGCATTCGTCCCTTTCTGGCAAATATGCGAGTGCGAGAGGGACGAATGCTTTATGTCCGACATAAAACTTAGTGTGCTAGGGGGTCTGGTGGTCCGTAAAAAGGGGTTTGAATTTGACAAGGAACCCCTGCGTTTGGTGGACCTAACTCTATAAAATTGCAACTGCACAACTTGGTAACTAGTGACAAAGAAGTTGATTGTCCCACGTAAAAACTATGATAATTATAACTATGACTAAACAGGAGGCAAGAACAAATTGCGCGGTTAGACCGCTTGATACAGATTTTCCAAAACTTACGCATCACCTTTAAAAGTGGTCCCATTTCCATTCCACATTACAGTAGTACCGCAAATATAAGTTACAACGATGTACCTGCGCAGAAAGCATTTTTTGAAAACATTTTAACCAATCATAAGGCAGCGCGTTTGCGCGGGTAAAATCTTCAACGCCCATTGGCCAACATTTTGCGCGCGACGCCGGCAGCCCCGGCGCCCGCCATTTTGTCTGGCGCCATGAGCGGGAAAGCACGAGTTCACCTGTCATTGCATATTGTATACATATAACAACAAGGTCTTTATTGAAATGGTCATACGTTCGATTTCATTCGGTTGTCAGCACTCGTCGGCGTGGACGAAGATTGCCGATGTAACTTATATTTGTGGTACTACAGTACTGACTATTAGTTCTCACCAAACCATTATGAATACAGTTTAGAGACTAAATACATATACCTGGTGTTCGCTACTAGCCCGGGCTTGCAAGGCTCTACTCGGTTAAAGCCAGGGCTGGGCCCGACGAGTTCCTGACCCGAGTAGAGGCCTGGACTAGAACGACCGGTATAACCCCGCTAAGCTATAGCTTCCAAGAAGCGTGGCATACCGAAGATGCGCCAGGTCCGATACAACAAAACGTGCTTTTACCTTGATGGAAGCTTCATCCGCCGTTGTCTGTCGGCCGGCGTGTGTGTCTCTGAGTGTATGTGTATGATGTGGGTGTCGAGGCCGTCGCGTGTCCTGGTGAACACTTCCTGGCTCCTTGATGATAGCCCACCAAACTACCGTCACTAACTTTATCACTTCAGGCTCCAAACACGGGCAGGCAAACACAAAACTCCTCGATAGGAGCGCCTGGCCTCAATTACGAACGGATTCCAATCAACATAAATCAAATGTCCCGAATGCTTTCACAAAACTCAAAATACAAATCCAAAGGCATGGGTTCACTCCAACAAGGTCAAATTCTAGGTTATATTACTAAAATGACAGACGTCAAACGTCAAATAGTGACGTGTCTTTTTCTCCGCAAAGTTATCAACCGAGTGATACCCGCGGTAAAAAGCCGGTACCGAACACCTGGCTTTTCGGTTGATTAATTATTAAGCACTCCATAAGTAATTCATGAAATCAAGGCCAACTCATCAGCGAGATTAACTGTGGATTTTTGTTACCAGTTGTCTCTGGCCTACCTGACGGCGGCTAACCACAAACTGGACGAAGAGGCGGAAGCGCTGAAGGCCCAGCTAGAGGCCGCGGGTGCTCCGGTGCCGCAAGTGAAGCTGCAGAACAAGGTGCTGCGCCCCCCGCTGCCTGTGCAGAGGTCACAGCCCAACTGGCCGCTTCTGGCGGTCTCCAAGTGAGTATTGTAACTTAATCATGTGTTCAATATTAAGAAGAAACACTAAGGGCGAGATAATTGAGAAATAGGTATTTGTAAAATGTATTGCTGTCGCGCCAACCTCAAGCCTCCCCCCGCAGAGCGCAATATACCTATTAAAAGTACATTAAATCAACGTTTCGTAGTCCCCTGATTTCTTCTCCAAAACTTGACCTATTTAACTATTTTTGAAGTGAAAACTTCTTTAGCGGCGCTGAGCACTTTTTGGGATGGGGAAAAATTGTTAAATACGCGACAGATTTTTGTGACGTCAGATGTGAAGGAGGTCACAAACTTATATATTTTGCTGCTAGCCGATTCGACTTCATTCAAAACTAAACGCTATTTGTAAGAGTATAAAGCCGTTAAACACTTTTTGCAATAGCATATTCTGCAAATAATTTGTAATTTTGTTTACGCGTCCTTCACCGTTTTGCTATTGAGCAAATTCGAATAGTTCGAATTTGGACGTTATTCCTAAAGAGATAAAGCTTTGAAAAATATTTACCAACGGCAAAAACAAATTGATATTTTCTTCACCGCCGCCGTCCGCTGTTCTTGCAAATTCGAATAGTTCGAATTTGGACGTTATTCCTAAAGAGATAAAGCTTTCAAAAATATTTGGCAATGGCAAAAACAAATTGGTATTTAGTTCGCCGCCGGCCCGTCGCACCCAACGCGCCCGCGGCCCGTCCGCCTAAATAATTGATAATTGTTTATAAATTTGCGCCAAATTCATCTTTAGGGTGACACCGTAAGATGTCACGTGACCTGATCGAAAAACTGTTACAATGTTATTGAGTTTTCACTTCTGGCGGCACTCCCGGAGCGCAACCCGGTCTTTTTTTTTAAATAATCTAGTCAAAATTGTTTTTTGGATGTTTGAACACAGCGGAAAATCTGGTATTTTTTTTAGGTTTTTGAAGGTTAATATCTCCTTTAAGAATAAATTTATGAAAAAAAGGAAAACATAGGAACAAAAAAATATTGCTCTAATGCCATTATCCAGGGAGAAAACAGGGGACAATAGAAACGTATTTCTATGAATAAACGGCCCTTTTGTTTCTTCTTAAAACGTTCACTGGCATAGCGGTTGTAACTTAGTTATGTACACTGCCAACGATATTCTAACGCTGCGCTCGTAGCGGATAACGTGTTTGTAAAGGAAAGCGCTTAGAAGCATAGCGCTCATCTAATGGGGTTCTGGGACTGAAACTTGCACGATTCGGATTATAGGGCGCCGACTTTAGACTTTTGAGCGCGCGGATATTAAACAGGATTGTAGTGTCATTAGTAGTTGGCATTTACTTTCTACCGATACACCCTTCGTTTTGAAATTTTCTACCGCTTTTTAAATGGCATTTCAAGCGAAAAAGTTAATAGTTTTCGAGCGAAAAATTCGAGCGCTCGAAAGTCGAAAATCGCCCCCTAGTTTCGAGTTTTCATCTGTTCTAAAATGTAGTGAACAAAACAATTGGAATTATCTTCCTTATAAATACCATTTACATTCTGTTTCTTCTGCCACCTGAGACTCAGGAAGTTATGGGGGTGCATTGGAAATTATCGCGTGCTTTGAAAAGTTTGAAACGCCGTTCTGACTAAATTAAGAAACAGTAAGGTCTGATTTTCAGGTATATGATTTATGACTGTATGATTGTTTGTTTGATTTAATCAATACATGATTGTCTCACCTCATAGAAAATAAATCCAAAGTTGGGTCTTTATTTTCCTTTTTTTACTCAGCCTACTCAAACAATACATTATTTTATGACACAATCAAGTTAATACTATAGTATTTTATCTCATCTAAAATCTCACTGACATATAAATAAAACTTCAGTAAGTTAGGTATTTATCGAAATTTGTCCAAAAAACCCATTCCCGAAGAGTTGCATCTCTTTTTTCGTGCGCGGAAGGAATAAGCGTGTCTCTGTCAAGGGGGCGTGGTCGATTCGAATCAAGGCATCCCCTTAATGTCTAAATCCCCTTAATGTTCAGGTCTCTCTTCGAAGTGGCGAGTGCGGCTCGTGCGAGCGGGCTGGACACGGGCGCGGGCGGGGCGGGCGGGGATGAGCCGCTCGAGGCGGGCGGCGCCTGGGGGGACGACGACGACGTGCTGCCCGAAAACAAGGTAACAACAAAACTAACATTTTTAACATCTAATTGTACATTCAAAATCGAAGTATGGATCGGTGACAAACGCACTTTTGCACCTTATTTCTTTACACATATATATATTTATTTCTTTTCATTTATATTGGAGAACAAACAGAGATAAACGTACTTAAGGTGGCACGACCACCATGCAAAACGTCTTTTGCATTCGCAGGCTAACGGCGTGTTTTTTTTTTAGGACAAACAGTCGCATAAACAAATATATATGTATGTACGTAACCAACAGACATAATGCTAAAGACCTGGGGGTTCATTAATATTACGATAATTGTTTTAACAAAACAACTTAATCATGCAACTAAATATTTTTTTTCGGTTAGAAAGTATTTAGTTACTTTAGTTATTTTAAGAAACTTATGTAACAATCTTTCATAAATTGGTTTTCCATTTGCGCGAAATTCCCCATTTCCTAGAATAAACTTGTATAAACTAGAATAATAGTTTTCCCAAAATATCAAGTGACAAACTAATTTCTCAAATTATTCTAGTTTATCCTAAGGGGGAATTTCGCGCAAATGGAAAGCCAATTTATGAAAGTGTGTTACATAAGTTTCTTAAAATATCACGACGTTAGCCTGCGAATGTTTAAAAACGTTTTGTATGGTCGTCGAACCACCTTAATAGTAAGTTACAAATTTACAATGTAGATTACAAATGAACATGCATTTAGCTCCTGTCCAACAGTTTCCGCTATAACATAATAATGTAATATATTTAGTTTACTACCAAACAGTTTTATTACAAAAGACTACAATTACTTATATTATACTTAGATATACCCCATTCCATATAAGACCAGACAAAACCTTCGACCATACAACCAATCACATTTTCATTTGTATATTGTCTAATGCTCGCCAAGAAGTCATCGCTTTATTTATAAGTATTACAAAAATCGTGGCCTGCATAATACAACGAACGCGGCAAGTGCTGTGGGAAAAAAAACCTACGTCTACAGGATGTATCAAAAATGGGCTGTGACCTGATCACGGGCATGTTCGGTAGCGTGTTGCGATTCCAAAAATGTTTTTTTTTTTTTCATTTTATTTGACTTTGTTAACAATGAAAATGAAATATGTTTGGTTTTTTTTTTACATTACAGTCTTTGCTGTTGTTGACATTGCTTGTGTATTCCAACTAAAACGTAAAAGCTGTCACCTGCACAAAACATTTGTTTTCATAACACAGCTGTGCGCGCAGCGGTTGAAAATGAAGTAAACCCTCCCACCCTTCATCCTCGCGGGGAAATGTTGACATACACAAGCAATGTCAACAAAAACAAGGATTTTAATGCAAATAAAAAAAAGACCGGGTTGCGCTCCGGGAGTGCCGGCAGAAGTGAAAACTCAATAACATTGTAACAGTTTTTCGATCAGGTCACGTGACATCTTACGGTGTCACCCTAAAAATGAATTTGGCGCAAATTTATAAACAATTATCAATTATTTAGGCGGACGGGCCGCGGGCGCGTAGGGTGCGAGGGGCCGCCGGCTCGCCCGTCGGCGTGCCGACGGGCGGCGGCAAACACAATACCGATTTGTTTTTGCCATTGCCAAATATTTTTCAAAGCTTTATCTCTTTAGGAATAACGTCTAAATTCGAACTTCGAATTTGCAAGAACAGCAGACGGCGGTGGCGACCAAAATATCAATTTGTTTTTGCCGTTGGTAGATATTTTTCTACGCTTTATCTCTTTAGGAATAACGCCCAAATTCGAAGTATTCGAATTTGCTCAATAGCAAAACGGTGAAGGACGCGTGAACCAAATTACAAATTTATTTGCAGAATATGCTATTGCAAAAAGTGTTTAACGGCTTTATACTCTTACGAATAGCGTTCAGTTTGAATGAAGTCGAATCGGCTAGCAGCAAAATATAAAAGTTTGTGACCTCCTTCACATCTGAAGTCACAAAAATCTGTCGCGTATTTAACAATTTTTCCCCATCCCAAAAAGTGCTCAGCGCCGCTAAAGAAGTTTTCACCTCAATAAAAATATCAATGTAAACAAAAATAATAAAAAATAAAAAATAAACAAATGCATATTTCTAATCGCAATGCGCTACCGAATATGCCCTTGCTCGGTTCACACCCCATTTTTGATACACCCTGTATAATGAAGGTCCATTTTATGTACTTGTGTAAGAATTTTTACAGTACATATGGTGCTACTTTCCCGCACTAGTGCGGAAAAGAGCACTTTTCGTGCATATGTCGAAACTTTAAAGAGCCATATGTACAGAAAAACGTTGTACGATACACGTGCGAATAGGTAATTCGCAACTCGTGTCGATTTAAAACACTCCCTTCGGTCGTGTTTTAATTTATCGCCGCTTGTTGCCATTTTCCTATTTTCGGCACTTGTATCGTAAATAACTATTACGTCACACCTGGCCATAATGCGAGTTATATCGCACGCTGCGCGTACGGTAAAACTCGCACTGTGGCCAGGTGAAGACGTAAAATTGTGTACTCACTACGGGCGGTAATTCGTAAAGCCCCAGATCGCATATTTATGGCCCTCACCTTCGGTTTGGGCCTCAAACATCTGCGATCTGGGCCATTCACGAATTCACCACCATTTTTTAATTCAGTACATTACATACCTAGTGTAATGTACTATTAAAACCGTGTGAGTTCCTCTAATTACACTTTACAATATTAAAATTGTATGTATTTTCCTCAGGAGGCTGGCGATGGCGACGAGGAGCCGATGGAAGACGCGTGTGACGACGGCGGTTGGGACGTGGGTGACGAAGACCTCGACCTTCCTGAAGAACTAGCTCCGGTCTCGGGTAATTAGCACATGAGGACGTGAGATTAGATATAAATTTGTAAGCTCTGACTATTCACTCTGTCGTGGGCACTTTAGTACCCAAGGTGCAGCGACGTCCAAATAGTGTTGGGTACTGTAATACCCAGGGTGAAGCGACGGACCACGGCATGAACCGGCGGATAAAGCGAGTGGTTAATAGGCTTTGCATGACAAATTCATTCAATAAAAGATCAACGGTCAGCCATGTCTGTGTGCTATTTGTGCGGCATACAATTCGTTTGTTTAAGGGGATGCTTTGATTTAAGTCGACCACGCCCCTTGACAGAGACACGCATGCCTTCCGTTCACGAGAAAAAGAGATGCAACACTCTTAGGAATTGCTTTTTTGGTCAAATTTCGATAAATACCTAACTTAGTGAAGTTTTATTTATATTTTATTAAGTGAGATAAAATACTATAGTATTACCTAACTTGATTGTGTCGTAAAATAATGTATTGTTTGAGTAGGCTGAGTAAAAAACGGAAAATGAAGACCCCACTGTGGTTTTTTTTCCATAGCTTCCGTTGTGATGTTTTATATTTATGGCTCATAATTGAATATGACAATTTGCAGCGGACATTGACGGCGGAGAAGACACCGCCGCGTATTTCGTGGCGCCCACGCGCGGCGCTAGTGCGGCACTCTCCGCTAAACTGAAGACCGCACATGACCACGTGGCCACGGGGCAGTTCGAGATCGCATTCAGGTACACTCGGCGGTTGTTTTATTTAATCGTATGGCATTATTTTGGCCTTTAAAGTTTGTCACTCTTTAGTACCACCCAGGGGACACATGCAGGGCTGTGGTAGGTAGCTCCTGCGGACGCGAGTAACAGTTGTCCCCCCTTTGTCAAGTGAGTGGGCAACTCGACTGTTAGAAGTTCTTAAGCCGCCCGAAGGCCTCTAACTCGGCTTGACGACTACTGTCATAGACAGCAGCCGGGATCAACTGCTTGGCGTGCCTTCCAAAGCACGGAAGCGCTCATTGATATTAACCACTTAATCATCATCGGTCACCCATCCAAAGACAGACCTCTGCCATCTTTGCTTAACCTGCGTTATCGTTTCCGACTCGCAGGCGGCGCCAGGCTATGAGCGCTTCAGTAACTACTGCGCAACATGCGCAACAACACAATGATAACTACACGATAATTATCTCTTGATACTAGAGTCGTGTTTAGATCGCTTTGAGCACTAAGTCCGCTACTTCTTATGCTGAAATTAAGAACACTAAGCATAAGAGCAAGATTGCGTGTTTTTTGTGACAACTGTTAACCTATTTTAATGTCGTATAATCTGGGTAACTCTGCCATTGTTATCTAACATAAGCAGCAGCATAAAACCGTATATTTTTGAATAGTCATCAACTATTCATCGAGAGAGAGAGAGACCTAATGAACTTTTACAGTACCATCATATGAGTGTGCCAAATTTAAGCTCAATCGGTTGAGGACAACTGCTTTAAAGTTCAGTTGCAAGAAGACCCTAGAAATATAAAAATAAATTTGAATTAAATAAAAACTCGTGAAAAAACCTAATTTGACTATTATTTTCGCAGGCTTCTCAACGAGCAAGTGGGCATAGTGAACTTCGAGCCCTACCTAGAAACCTTCCTAGCCATGTACACCAGCGCGCGACTCACGTTCGGAGCCCTACCTTCTACGCCACCGCTAGTCGCCAATCTTCATAGGAACTGGCAAGAGGCTAGTGGCAAAGACTTACTGCCTGTAGTCAGTGAGTATACTTATTTCATCAACTTGATAGTGGTCACCAGACGTTGATCATGTTGAACGTCGGTAAGTAATACTCGGGGCCATGAAATAATTATTTATTTATCAGGCATCACACCTAATACAGCTATTTAGCTTCACAAGCAGATCCATTATAGTTTAGATTATTTTAACTGATCTCATGAATAACCTTTGTTTGCGGACCGCGCGTGCCAATTTTGCAAGAATAATTTAACCGCCACGCAACGTAAAATGTTCATTGAATAATGAACTCTATATTTTTTTTACAATAGATTCCAAATTAGCTACGAGATAAAATACCACACACTGCGCCTTGTACACCTGGCTCGCTGGGAGCGGATTTTTTATCTTTTAGTCCATTTTGAATCTAACGAATAAGACGATAGAGTTCATTATACAATAAACATTTTATGTGGCGCTAACCTTTTTCTTGCAAAAAATGGCACGCGTCCGACCACACAGTCGTATTGTTAGGCTTGAATGCTATTGTTCTGAAGATAAGAAGATCAGTCCAGTTCAGAAAATCTCAACTATACCAACAATTACACGTTACTAGACCGCCAGTCTTCGAGGAGCGTTGTAAAGCGCGAAAAGTGCGAGAAGACGCAACAGACACACAATCCTACTAGCCTACTAATATTATAAATGCGAAAGTTTGGATGTTTAGATGTTCGGGCGCTTGGATGTTTAGATGTTTGGATGTTTGTTACTCAATCACGCTTAAACGTCTCAACCGATTTGGATGAAACTTTGCACGAGGATTGTTTATAGCTTGGATTAAAATAAAGGATAGTTCTTATCCCAGATCCACGCAGAAGAACCGAAGCGGAAGCTAGTATTGATTATATTCGTGCCTTTTCTCGTGGGACACGTCTTGTTACAGCTACAAAATTACCCATCCT
This sequence comes from Epinotia ramella, assembly GCA_947578815.1. Taxonomy (NCBI): domain Eukaryota; kingdom Metazoa; phylum Arthropoda; class Insecta; order Lepidoptera; family Tortricidae; genus Epinotia; species Epinotia ramella. The sequence continues at coordinate 6,329,587 of OX388221.1, forward strand.
CATCATGAGGATCCCATCGATAGATCAGTGAGCGCATTATACTGAGATGCGCGTTACAATGCATTATGTCTGACACTTTGTTACGTTCTTGTCCAGAATAAACGATTCTTATTCTGAAATCAAGGTTTCAAAATTCACGTTTCTCTTAATGTTCATGCTGCCCCCACTAACTCAATATTTTTCTCAAACATGCAATGAAATACTGATGTTATGTTTGTTCTTCATAATGGGCTTCGAAGTGTCACGTTTCGGGCGCAGCGAGACGAGCGATCGAAAAGGTCTGCAAGATGGTCTTTTTAGGGTTCCGTAGCCAAATGGCAAAAAACGGAACCCTTATAGATTCGTCATGTCTGTCTGTCTGTCCGTCCGTAGGTCACAGGCATTTTACTCGAAAACTATAAGGTGTATTTCAATAAAAAAATTAATGATAGGTGTATTTCATTAACCGCTACATAGTTTTGTAATTAATTTACAAAAAAAATAAATGTTTTAGGGGTGCACTCCATACATAAAACTGAAAGTCAAAATTTTTTTTTTCATTGCAAGCCCACGTGTGGCACATCAATCGTAAGGCCTTACAAAATAAATGTAAGGTTTCTCAGCAATTTTATTGATTAACTGAATAGAGTCGGAGATAATCGCCTCGAAAGTCACTAAAATTGTGTCCCCTCCCCTCTAATTTTTGAACCGTGTATTTTAATAATATGAAAAAAATCAGGCTCATAGGGCTTATTAAATTCTTTCAGCGAAAATTGTTTCGAACAAGATCGGTTGACAGGTTTTTGAGATATTTCAAAAAAACTGCCTTCCTTAAAGAAAAGGACGTAAGTGCCATAAGATTTTAGTAACGATACGACCTTTTTTATAGGCACGGAACCCTCGTTGTGTGTGGTCCGACACGCATTTGGCCGCTTTTTTAATTTCCATTCCAGAATTCGTGCATCACGGCGTTCAGCCATGAAAATTAAAGTTTCATTTCTTGGAGTTTTTTATTTATTTCATTGCATGTGATGCATCGGCGTGAAATGGGGTTGTCCGCCTTATAACTATTCGTACTCGGCTGGCAACCCCTTACTTCCCGGCCTGTGTAGTAATGTACTATATTTCCCCAGCCGCAAAACTAAACGACCTCGTCGCGCAACTCCAACAATGCTACCAGCTGACCACCGCCGGCAAGTTCACGGAAGCCAATGAGAAACTGCAGCGCGTTGCGCAGCGCGTCCCGCTGCTGCACGTCGAGGGCAAGGCCGAGCTGGCCGAGGCGCAGCAGCTGATGGCTATCTGCAGGGAGTATCTGCTCGGGCTGCAGATGGAGACCGCTAGGAAAGGTGAGGCTTTACGTCTAACAGGAGGCCAATGAGAAACTGTAGCGCGTTGCGCAGCGCGTCCCGTCGAGGGCAAGGCCGAGCTTTGTGAGGCGCAGCTGCAGAGAGTATCTTCTGGGGAGTATCTGCTCGGGCTGCAGATGGAGACCGCTAGAAAAGGTGAGACTACGTCTAACAGGAGGCCAATGAGAAACTGTAACGCGTTGCGCAGCGCGTCCCGTCGAGGGCAAGGCCGAGCTGGGTGAGGCGCAGCTGCAGAGAGTATCTTCTGGGGAGTGTCTGCTCGGGCTGCAGATTGAGACCGCTAGGAAAGGTGAGACATGAATACATAAGGTGAACTGATGAAGAGACTTCGATGGATGAGTGTTTTGGAACCGTTGTCAACAATTACTACTGATGAATGTACTTTGGGTGCATGTATTGAATAGTGCTCTTAGTAGCTGCTGGCATCTGCAAAAAGTTATATTTGCTTGGTCTGGAGACCGCTAAGTAAGGTGAGACTTCACCCAAGACACAGGCTTTAGATGATGTAGGTTAGGGTTGTAACCGCCTGAGAGGACAGATCCTGACGGCAATGAAATGTGAACGTGACTCTTCAGGGTGTAAGGCGACACTGGGCTGTCGATAAAGAGAGATAGTGAAAGTTAGATTGGAACCCGAAGACAGGTGCTAGTCTTATGTTCAGTCGAGGAAGTTGAAACACGTACCTTTTTCGCTCTTGTTACTATGACAATAAGGCATAAAAAGGTACGTGTTTCAGTTTCCTTTACTGTAAGTCGGCAGGTGACAGCCACGGAAGGTGAACTTGGTCCTTCAAGGTAGACTGATGGGCTGTCTAAGAGTTCAATGGATAAGCGTGCTTTGATAGCCGCGGTCTAACGGTGCTACTGAGAGAGTCCGTGTCTAAAAGTGCTATTAGAGGATAAACATGCTTTCATAGCGTTAAGTCGAAAACGTCCTGATGTTTTGAAGTCGATCATAATTGCATACTAATGCATGCGTTTAATTTATACCTACAGATTATACTTCATGTAAGTAACAGAGAAATGTGTTTGGGTTGTGATATCTGTCACTTTGATAGTTTGGTTTTGTTATTTTGGTTTCTTTGCATTTTGCATATAATGTATTATTAATTTATTATTAACACCACCCAACCACAGAGCAACTTCAGTATTAAGGCTCACTCATGCAGTAACTCATCACTTGAAAGTGTCACCTTGTAATTGCCATTTGCTGGAAGCAACCAACACCGTCAAATATCTTGGAATATATATTGACCTTAACTGGATCCACCATATTAATACTCTCTTCTCGCATCTCAAAACTAATTTTTATTGTTAAGATAAGAACATTAGACACATAGATGATCCTCAATTGATAAAAAGCGTTTACTTTGCCCTCTGTCAATCATCACTTACGGTATTGAGGCTTGGGGAGGGGCAAAGAAGTCCCACCTAATTCAAATTGAGCGTGCGCAGCGAGCGATTATCAAGGTCCACCTTCAAAAACATACGCTAGTGCTTACAAAGATTTCGATGTACTATCTGTCAGGCAATTATTCATTAAATCAGTTATCTGCAGACAACATAAATATAATTCGGATGCACGACCCCATCAAAGAAGGAGAGACATCGTCTACACTATACCAACCTGCAAAACCAAGTTTGCGCACAGCTTCCCTCTGTTCCTTGGGCCATATTTATATAACCGTATATCTAAAACAGTCGAATTTCAGCAATGTACCAATAACAACTGCCAACGAGCTGTTACCACCTTTCTTAAGGCTGTGCATTGGAAATTATCGCTTGCTTTGAAACGGCGTTCTGACTAGATTAAGAAACAATATGGTCTGATTTTCAGATATATGATTCTTGACTATATGATTGTTCATCTGATTTTATGGATACATGAATGCTTAAAATTTCCTCGATAGAAAAAAAAACCAAAGTTGGGTCTGTATTTTCCTTTTTTCTCTCAGCCTACTTAAACGATACATTATTTTACGACACAATCAAGTTAATAGTATAATATTTTATCTCATCTAAAATCTCATTTTATGAAATTTAAATAAAACGTCTCTAAGTTAGGTATTTATGGAAATTTGTCCAAAGAAGCCATTCTCGAAGGGTGTTACATCTCTTTTCCTCGTGCGCGGAAGGCATCAGCGTGTCTCTGTCTAGGGGGCGTGTTCAACTCAAATCAAGGCATCGCCTTAAAAACCTAAATTATGAGGAAACTGAAACTCTTCTCCTAATAATGTCTTGATAACTATATACTAATGGACAGTTTTATTCTATTCTATTACTTATTCTATTACCTATAAATGGTACAGTTACTAGCTTGATGCTGATAATTTTCGTGTATAGGTACCTATGACTTGGCGCAGTATGTAACATTAACTAGTATCGAACTAGCATCTACTCTCAAAGCCCAACTGTAGGTACGTACATGGTTGTATGACCTGTCCGTGCCACTCATGAATTGCCTTTAAATGTTTTATTGGTCTCCGCACTGTAGGTACCTACTGCTTAGTTTATTCCCATCACAAACATATACACCCCCACACACACACCACACTACTATAAAATAATAAATAAATATTAAGGGACAATCTTACACAAATCGACCTAGTCCCACAGTAAGCTCAGTAAGGCTTGTGTTATGGGTACTAGACGACGATATATATAATAGATATAAATACATAGAAAAACTTCCATGACTCAGAAACAAATATTTGCCCTTACCGGGATTCGAACCCAGGACCTTCAGCTTCGTAGGCAGCGTCACTACCCACTAGGCTAACCGGTCGTCAAATACGTCACTATACTCACTCTTTAATACAGTCTCCCTCTAGATACTCATGCAATAATTCCGTACATGGCGGGAATAAGTTGACAAGTCGAGATGAAAACTGGAAGAAATTTGAACTCTATGTACTTGACGACCGCTTTAGCCTAGTTGGAAGTGACCCTGCCTACGAAGCAAGAGGTCCTGGGTTCGAATCCCGGTAAGGGCATTTATTTGTGTGATGAGCACGAATATTTGTTCCTGAGTCATGGATGTTTTCTATGTATTTAAGTATTTATTTATCTATATACGTATGTTTATCGTCGTCTAGTACCCATAGTACAAGCTTTGCTTAGTTTGGGACTAGGTCGATTTGTGTAAGATTGTCCACAAATATATATATATATATTTTTTATTACATAAAGTTGAATTTTCTTCTATTTTACATCTCGAGTTGTCAACGTATTCCCGCCGTGTACGGAATTATGCTATTGATGTTATCAACTGCATTAAAAACTAAATGCCTTAAAATAAATAGTATTAACGATCATTGTAGGTAATCCATACTATCCATACTAATATTATAAATGCGAAAGTGTGTCTGTCTGTCTGTCTGTCTGTCTGTTACCTCTTCACGCTTAAACCGCTGAACCGATTGCGATGAAATTTGGTATGGAGATAGTTTGAATCCCGGGGAAGGACATAGGATAGTTTTTATCCTGGAAATCACCCCCTAAGGGGATGAAATGGGGGGTTGAAGTTTGTATGGAGCTGCGATATAAACGATTTCCACGCGGACGGAGTCGCGGGCAGAAGCTAGTAATATTATAAATGCGAAAGTGTGTCTGTCTGTGTCTGTTACCTCTTCACGCTTAAACCGCTGAACCGATTTGGATGAAATTTGGTATAGTGATAGTTTGAGTCCTGGCGAAGGACATAGGATAGTTTTTATCCCGGAAATCATCCCCCAGGATGACGTGGGGGGGGGAAAGTTTGTATGGAGCTACGATATAAACGAGTTCCACGCGGACGGAGTCGCGGGCAGAAGCTAGTACAGTATATAAACTAGTACGGAAGGTGGCTTACTTCAACTTAATGTATACCTATACTTATATCGTAAAATAAAAATACATATTATTAGTTACCTGATATGTTTACCTCTGTGTTCAAACTCCTCGCCTAGTGCGAGTGGAGTGAATTGCCACGCGTTTCGCGGGTCATATAAGCCAGTGGATTGGCTACAAAACGTGTTCAACTCACCTGATTCCGGGAGGCGCGATGTTCGCTTCAACTCCGGTTAGTATCTGTCAAGGTTCAGTCAACTGTCAGGTCAAGTCAAGTTCAATCAAGAGGGTCTCCGGGGCTGAAGAAGCCGCCGTGGTGTACGGGGGCCGTCTCGCCAACAATCCGCGGCGTCAAATCACCAACTGTTCCGACGTCACCAAAATATCCACACAAAACACTCGGACACCCGTGTGTCTTCAAAGCGAGCGATATTACACAAAACAAGGAAAATGCGTTTCCAAATTACCCAAAAAACCACTCGTCCCTTTCGGGTCTGCAAAAACGAGGTTATATTTTTTCGTCCGCCTTGACAACAAGTGTCACTGTCAAAACCACAGACTCAAGAGGCGTACACACGTGAGGAGTTTAAGGGGGCGGGCAGACGGTCGGCCCGAACAATCACCCGCCTCGGAACGGCCTCTAAGCCGGTCCGCTATACTAGGGGAAGTCGCGATAGGGTTGCTACCGCTCGCTTCAGAACCGAGTCCCCAACCATGACCTCGGCAAACCGAGGGGTCCCGTCCTTACCGGGAAACAAATTAACGATGCGCCCCCGGCGCCATCGCAGTGCCGGAAGGTTAGCATCCTTAACTAGCACAAGGTCTCCAACTCTGGGGGGACTGGTTTTGTCAGTCCACTTGAGGCGCTGCTGCAAAACATGCAAATACTCTAATGACCATCTGGTCCAAAAGTTCTGAGCCATTTGTTGCAGCATCTGGTAGCGCGACAAACGACCGGAGGGTACGTCCCGGAGGGGGTGCTCCGGCAACGCTGCAAGTGGCTGACCAATCAAGAAATGGCCTGGAGAGAGCGCTTCCAGGTCATTTGGGTCGGAGCTGAGCGGACACAACGGACGGGAATTGAGGACGGCCTCAATTCTACAAAACAACGTCGCGAGTTCCTCAAAAGTCAATACAGTTTGACCGACTACCCGATACATATGGGCTTTTGCTTGCTTCACGCAAGCCTCCCAGATTCCACCCCAGTGGGGGCAGCCTGGCGGATCGAACGTCCAGGTGATACCCCGACGGGAGAGGTCTGTTCCAATATCAATCTTATTTTCAAATAAAAAATTTACAACATCTTGTAAATAACGGTCGGCACCCTTGTAATTGGTTCCACAATCTGACCGGATCAGAGATGGGAGTCCCCTACGGGATACAAATCTATCCAATGCCGCAATAAAAGCCTCCGTCGTAAGATCACCAACAAGTTCAAGATGAGCAGCCTTGGTCGACAGGCATACGAAAACGCACAAATACGCTTTTACAACCTTCGCATTTCGAAGTCGCGACGTTTTCACTAAAAAAGGTCCCGCAAAATCGGTCCCCACCCTAGAGAAGGTCCTAGCCTCGTTGACCCGATCAGGAGGAAGGTCCCCCATCTGGGGCTGCATCGTGGCTGCCTTGAGCCGAAAGCAAGGCAAGCACCGAAACACGATGCTCCGAATAACCCGTCGGCTGTTCAATATCCAAAAGTCTCGCTGCAAAATGCCCAAGAGTGCATTGCAGCTGGCATGCGAGTTCTTTATGTGGCGGTCAATCACCAACAATTCCACCAGATGCCCCTTCTTAGGCAGCAAAATGGGGTGGCGCACCGAGTACGGCAAGCTAGCGTTGCGGAGCCGTCCTCCAACCCGGAGTGTACCCGACTCGTCAATGAACGGGTTGAGGCGTGCTATCGCCTTCGGTAGCTTAGGACGTCCCTGCCGCAGGGGCTTCAATACGTCCCCAAAGTGTTCTTCCTGCACAACCCTAATCCAATGATGTAGGGCGGCATTCCGCTCTTCTGTGGCGAGAACTCTAACGCGTGACCGGTTGTCAGGGTGGCGACAATTGTGTATAAATCGCTTGACCCAGGCGGTCACTCCAACAAGCTTGTCGAGAGAGCTATACCGTTCTAGCAACCAAGCAGTGTCTGACACTGGAGCGGTCTCGACAAGGTGGACACCCAAGCCAGAAGATGGGGTCCCAATCACACAACTGGCAGGCCAGAGTGTCTCCGGTTCCAACAACCAATCTGGTCTCCACCACAGTGAGTGGGCAACAAGCTCAGGTGCCGTGCAACCCCTGGACGCCACGTCCGCTAGGTTCAGTTCACCTGGCACGTGTCTCCAAACCAAAGCAGTCTCCGAATTCTGGATTTGCGAGACCCGGTTGGCCACAAAGACCTCCAAAGTATGGAATGACGACTGCAGCCAACACAATACAATTTGGCTATCAGTCCATGCGTAGACACTCTCCTCAAGGTTCACGGTGTCCTTCAAGGTAGAGGCCACGTGGTTCAGTAGGCGTACAAGAAGAGCCGCTCCAGATAATTCCATTTTTGGGATTGTCAAACGCGTGCGAAGGGGAGCCACCTTGCTCTTCGCCATTACCAAGTGCAAATCGACCGATCCGGCGGAGCTGACCGTCCGCAAGTAAACGGCAGCTGCATACCCTCGCTCGGAGGCGTCGCAAAACCCGTGTAGGGTTACTCGGCATTTCCCTGCCGGCAACAGCTTACGCGGCAGTTCGACCTGATTTATCTCCGGGAGCGTGGAGAAGAAAACCTCCCAATCGCTCAACAAATTTCCGGATAGTGGATCATCCCAACCCAGTTGGACCATCCACAGGCGCTGCATAAATGCTTTCGCCGTGAAGATGACCGGCGCGATCCATCCATTCGGATCGTACGTCCTGGCCACCGTGGACAGCACAAGCCGCTTCGTCCAGACCCTCGGGGAATCCAGTTCCACCCGATAGGTGAACACATCTTGGACTGGTCGATATTGCACGCCTAGGACTGATAACATGTGCGGGCTCTCAACATTTTCGAACAGGTGCGGATCCTGCTGGTGATCCTCGGGGAGGCCGGCCACCACGGCCGGTGAGTTGGACATCCATTTGCGCAATTCATATCCACCCGTCCGCAAGAGTTCCACCAGCTCATCCCGCAAAACCAAAGCCTCTTCGACACTGTTTGCCCCGGTGCACACGTCATCGACAAATAAGTCCCGTTCCAAAATGGCGGACGCTCGAGGGAACCTCAGTCTCTCTCGAGACGCCAATTCTAACAAAGTTCGAATTGAAATGTACGGACTGCTCTTCAAGCCGTATGTATTCGTATTCAGCTCGTACACCAACATCGGTCCATCAGGTCTCTCACGCCACAAGATCAGCTGATACCGACGATCATCAGGATGGATCACTGTCTGCCGAAACATCATCCGGATGTCGGCGACGAACACCACCTGATGTTTCCTAAAATTTGTGAGGATATCCGTGATATCCTTGTGCAGCTTAGGACCTGCATGCAAACACTGGTTCAATGACACCCCAGTCGAGGTGGACGCGGACCCATCAAAGACCACGCGAATCTTGGACTCCGGGGATTTTAGGACCGCGTGGTGCGGCAGGAAGCAGTGCTCCACTGTACTCCAGTCCGTCCGAGCCACCGACATGTGTCCCAAACCCTCGTACTCCCTCATGAAGTCCACATACTTCTGCCGGAAGAGCGCATCTCTTCTCATTCGGCGTTCCATCGAAACCAGCCGCTTCTCAGCCATCTCACGTGACGCTCCAAGAGGAGGTCGGTGGATGAGCAGAGGAAGTCGCGTTATGAACCGACCAGAGCAGAGGCGCCCAGTATTATTTTGGTAAAACCGTTCGCACTCTTCCTGCTCGGGGCTCATACGCGACGCGGTAGGTGGTTCCTCAATCTCCCAGAACCGTTGCACGGCTTCTGAAAGAGCAGTTCCAACCAGACAGCCCTCCTCAGTAGGAGGCGGTGGAGCCGCTAACACCAAACCCATTACAGCATAGCCAAACACCGTTTCCAGTGTAACCAGTCCGCCAGGCTGTAAGGTACGGTTGCCGCTCAACAGCACCCGCCCAAGAACGTCTGCACCCAGCAACACGTCAATCGGACCAGGTCTGTCAAATCCAGCATCCGCCAGAACTAATCCAGCTGTCAAACTCCGAACCTCTGGAGGCAGCTTCACCTGGGGGAGTCTCCCCACCACTTCATCCAATACTAACGCGGGAGCATTAATCCTCGCGCGTGAAGTGGGACCCGGTCCAAAGGTGAGTAAGGTCTGCCCTACCAGGTTTGACACTGTCACATTGCCTACCCCACGTATACTTTCCGGGTGGGGTTTCACAACCAAGCCCAACTGTCGCACCAACCTACTGGATACCATGCAGCCTTGCGCTCCCGTGTCAAGGAGTCAAACACAAACCGAAGCTGTGGGCAATAACACGGTCTCCAAGGGCGTGGCGGTTGCTGGTGCGTGGGCGGCGTATCCCTAGCAGGGATAACGCGTTGCATCCTGTTCCGCATGGGCGGGCCGCTCGTACCGCTCGAGCGGGTCCCACTCCGGCTGGTACTGCCGTCGCGCCATGCGTGCCGCCTGCGCCCCCTGGTATGTCCTACTCCGGCCGTACGCCGGAGGTCCCGACGCCAAGCGGGGTCGCTCCACAAGCGGCGGCGACATCCGTGGCGCCTGCCGGGGTGGAGGCGTTTGCGGGCACCCGCCCGTAAGGACCCCCCGTTGGGGCACGGGTGCGTGCGAAGTAGTCGCGTAGTTTTGGAGGGGGGGGGGGAGGGGGGTGTTACCCGACGTCCCCACTTCTCCTCGGCCATGGGCCCCTGGTCAGCCCGCTGCTGACTCCGAACAGGGGAGCATGACCCCTGCGCAGGGGGGGGGAGGTGTATCCCCACTGCGGTTCATGCATAAAATGGGGTGGTGCTTCCCACCACAGGACTTACACGCCCGCGGGTGGGCACAATCTCGCACAAAATGTGGGCCCAAGCAAACAAAGCACCATTGCCGCTGCTTAGCAATGTTGCGGCGTCCCACAACCCGCTGCGCAAGAAACTTCGGACACGCTGGCACCCGATGGCCAGGGTTCTTGCAGCATAGGCAGACTTCAGGGTCCAATGCACTGGTATTGGGGCCGATTTGCCCCACCCTCCCCTTTGAGGTGCAACTCTCCCCTGGGCCCGCTGGGCCCCAGGAGGCCTCGGGGGTGGAGGTAGATCCGAGGTGTCGGCCCGTCGACACTCAAGTTCCAATTGGTCGATAAGATTGGTGAAGGTCGGCAGATGCTCAAACCTGGCCCGTACATCAGCCGGCAGCCGGTTCAACAAAAAATTCAACAGTATGTAGGACCACTGGTCCACCGGCAAACCAAGGTTCTCTAACCCTTTGGTCGCTGTCAAAACAGGATTCAGCATTTTCAGCCGGATGTCTGAAGCCTGAGCGATCCGAGGGATATTCCAGATCTTAGTCATAAGAGTATCCGCAAGTCGCCGCACGTTCTGGTATCGGTCCCTCAGCAACGTGCGCGCGATTTCATAATTGTCGTCGGTGACCGACAAATGCGCGATCAAGTCGCGCGGCTCCCCGACGAGAGCAGACATCAGCTGCGCCAACTTCAACGCCGCTGGCAGGTCCGTCCGGGCATGCACCAAGCTATCAAAGAGGTCGATGAAGCTGGTCCACTCGTCCAGGTCTCCTCGGAAGACCGGCATCTGTATGGCTGGCAAGCGCGCTGCCAACCCTGGGTTATAGATAACTGCGTGTTTCGGAACGTCCCGGGCCGCACCATTCCGAACCCGCAGTATCTTAGAAGCCCTCTCGACAATCCTGTCCCCAAAATCCATACATTGCTCAAAGTCCCGCTCCACCTGCTCGGTCTCCGGGGTCGTCCGGCTGGGCTCCGCTAGGTAGAGTTCAACCTGGAACTCCACAGCCTTAAGACGGTCTGACACCTCCTCGTACCGGGCCAACAAAGCCTCCTCCCGGTCATTTCTGTCAACCAAAGCTGCTGCAGATGAAAACCAACGCAGTGCAGACTGGATCTTAGCCTTAGGTGTAGATCCCATTTTAAATTAATTTCCAACAATACCAGAGAAAATTAAAATTAATCTAATTAATGTGGAAATTCCAATCTCTTGGTCACCCTAGTGAATCAAAACCAAATATCAACTCAATTACAGAAATGCCTTACAATAACAACCAATATAGATTCTCAAAACGCAGTGGAAGCTCAAATTATAATCTATAATTGGCTAGTTACCACTTCTACAATAATCTAGCTTACAACTAATATTTATGGTAGCCTTCTATTTTAGCTTATATTCTTAGCAACCTTGGCCGCTTATAGCAAACTGAATAAAACAAATGCCTTATTACCAAACAACAAGCTATGAAAGGCTTCCCAAATTACAATCAATCAAATATGTGGCTTAAATTTGCCTTCAACTATTTTCCAAATTAAATTGTACCAAACACTCAGAATTACCTTCCGGAGGTTGTAATCTCACTAATTTGCACTGCAAGTACAATAATTTCGTGAAATCTACAGTACAAAACACTTGCAGTGCCACAAAATAGAAGTTTTAAATATTTGTAGCTAAATACAAATAACCTCAAAATGCCCTTTTTTACCCAAAAGGAAAAAACTATCAAAATTCGCGTTTTTTCCTTGTGAGTAACCACGCTCTGGGTACCAAAAATTGTTCAAACTCCTCGCCTAGTGCGAGTGGAGTGAACTGCCACGCGTTTCGCGGGTCATATAAGCCAGTGGATTGGCTACAAAACGTGTTCAACTCACCTGATTCCGGGAGGCGCGATGTTCGCTTCAACTCCGGTTAGTATCTGTCAAGGTTCAGTCAACTGTCAGGTCAAGTCAAGTTCAATCAAGAGGGTCTCCGGGGCTGAAGAAGCCGCCGTGGTGTACGGGGGCCGTCTCGCCAACAATCCGCGGCGTCAAATCACCAACTGTTCCGACGTCACCAAAATATCCACACAAAACACTCGGACACCCGTGTGTCTTCAAAGCGAGCGATATTACACAAAACAAGGAAAATGCGTTTCCAAATTACCCAAAAAACCACTCGTCCCTTTCGGGTCTGCAAAAACGAGGTTATATTTTTTCGTCCGCCTTGACAACAAGTGTCACTGTCAAAACCACAGACTCAAGAGGCGTACACACGTGAGGAGTTTAAGGGGGCGGGCAGACGGTCGGCCCGAACACTCTGTTATGTAAAAATGTGTAGTTTAAGTAAGCTAAATAAATAAATCAATTTGAGTAACGCGTAAGGGCTCTAAACATAGAGCTATCTCGGATTATCGGTAGCAATCTATCTTCTAGTTATATTGACAACACGTTTATTGGTATAATAAAATGACAGAGATTTTTTCTCGTCAGTATTACAAAACTAAAGTAGCATTGAATGTGGGAAACGACTGTTAATGTCTGATCAGCGAGTCGTAGTCGTGACAAAAAAATAAATTACTCATTTATTTATTTATTTATTGCATCCATAGTTGTACAGATCTTATAATAGGTACATGAGTTTCATATGGGCCCTGAGAGGGCATAGCAAATCATATTTATATTTAGTTTAATCTAATTACATGCCATTTCATTTCTTAACATTCCAATAATCATAATTCTAATATCAATAAATGTTTGTTATGCAGGAACTTGATTTAATGTCATTCGACCTAAAACATTACATAATTACAACAATATTACATTTGAGATTTCAATAATATATATGACTATTAAATAAACATTCACATCATATGTCAGGGACTGGTTGAAAATCTATCTTAACTAAATGCTGGTAACACAAAATGCATAGCGACGTAATTGTTACTTATAACTGATAGCTTGTATCATACGTAAATTTGTTGTTATATAGAGAATTGGAATAAAAATGCTTGTGACACGACTCGCTGGCCAGACTCTAGTGTCGTGGTCATATGAGAGTTTTTTTAATCACTTTCTTTATATCTACTAATCTCGTGAGATTGAAGTTTTTAGATTTTATGCATTTCGAATGTTTTCTTCAGTCTTATGGGCCTTTATCGCTGGGATTTAGATATAAATCATGAACACAAGCATTTATTTCACAGCAATGCCCAAAAACACCCTCGATGAGCAGAAGCGGACCTGCGAAATGGCCGCCTACTTCACGCACTGCAAGCTGCAGCCAGTCCACCAGATCCTGACGCTCCGTACTGCGCTGAACATGTTCTTCAAGCTGAAGAACTACCGCACCGCCGCCTCCTTCGCCAGGAGGCTATTAGAGCTCGGCCCGAGGCCGGAGGTCGCGCAACAGGTGAGACAACCTTCATAACAAGCTAGGAAACAGGTCCAGGATCTCTCTCGAGCAGCGGAGATAGAGGGTGATTAGAGACTTCTAGAGCTCGACCCGAGGCCATCCATCCTGTTTGAGAGCAAGCTAGAGAGTGGTCAAGTCTCGGAGGCTCTCAGGTATCCAGCTGACCGCTGAGACCGCAAGGAGAGGTCAAAACTTGACTCCTCATGATTGACTCGTGAGTTGTTGAAGGGCGCTGCATAAGGGTGTTTTGAGACTGTGTATCCAACAGTGCTATGAGGGAATGTGCGTTGTTCTAGAGCTAGCCTACAGTGCTGTTACAGAAGGGTATAACTTCACTGCAAGCTGCAGCTGGTCCATTGGTGGTGGTTGGGTGACTACTATCACTTTTTTTAAAGTAGGTACTATTTAGAGGGAGAGAGATAGGTAGGTATTATATTTACAGCGGAATTTCATCTTGCTCATATTAGGAGCTTCCTCTACCTTACATAAGACCACTGCCACATAATAACACCACTCTCTCTGTAGGTTTATAGTGATAATGCAGTTAAAGACGCTATAAGAACCTGGTAACGATGCTCTTGGAACATCAAAGTAAAGATATAATATTTTATTTCACAGGCTAGGAAAATATTGCAAGCGTGCGAAAAGACACCCACAGACGAGCACCAGCTCTTATACGACGAGCACAACCCGTTCACCATCTGCGGCATCAGCTACAAACCGATCTACCGAGGCAAGCCAGAGGAAAAGTGCTCCCTTTGCGGCGCGTCTTATCTCCCGGAACACAAAGGAAAAATATGCCCAGTTTGTGGAGTAGCGGAAATCGGAAAGGATGTCTTAGGTCTCAGGATCTGTCCATTGCAGTTCACTAGATAATATGTATCAATGGAATATTCTTTTGCATTATGTAATTATATAACTATTGTAAGGATATAGAATAAAAGTATTATTATATTGAGTTTGGTTTTTATTAATAGCAATAAAACAGTATATCTTAGCTTAGGTTATCTGAAATCTATCACATGCATTCTGTTTTTCTTTTTTATGACGACCAGTTAGCCTAGTGGGTAGTGACGCTGCCTACGAGGCGGGAATCCTGGGTTCGAATCCCGGTAAATATTTGTGTGATGAGCATGAACATTTGTTTCCGAGTCATGGATGTTTTCTATGTATTTAAGTATTTATATCAATGATGTATGTCGTCTTGTACCCATAACACAAGCCTTACTGAGCTTACTATGGGACTAGGTCGACGTGTGTAAGATTATCCCCTTATATTTATTTAATATTCATTTATTTTCTTTATTAGCTAGCTTTCTAAAGTCTAAATAAAAGGCACGAGTGAATTCGCCGCTAGAGGCGCTAGTGTGTTTATGGCGGGCTATGCGGATTTATTTCAAAATTTAGAATAATGTTGTGAATATTTTGATATAGGGTAAATCGCCAATAACTGACCACCGTTCAATAACTTGCCACCTCATACTAAAAATTAACTGTTCCTCTTGGTCTGTTCAGAGTTCTGTTCATTCGATCAAAACAAACTACTTTATTTCTTACTGTAGTCAATTCCTATTTCACTGCCAATTTTTCTCGTATGTACGTAGGTGTTGCTTAGCATTATGAGAGTTATAACTTATTATGTTAGTGACTAAATTACATTTCATTTTACTTCTAGACGGCAACTGGTTTGGGCTCCTTATTGTTCCTGAAAAAAAAAGTAACGCTATAAAATGTAATTAGCAAAGTAGGTAAATACATGTTTTAAATTGACTCTCACCAAGTTTCGCATATAAAGCGATCTAACAACGCACACATGCAGCCTGCAGGCTTACCGGCCCCAGGGGGTATGAAAGCACTGCTACGGCACGCACGCGTTCAATCGCAGCGCCTTGCATGTGATAGAAAGGGATGTTCACGTACGGCATGCCAAAACAGGGAATTTAATGAAAGATAACCTTCTGTACGTAGTACTATTATTTATTGTGGCCTCGCGTAAGCATGAGTGGAACCATTAATCATGGTATCCCTCTCGCACTAGCTTCACAGCACGTCCTCTTTCGATCCTAGTGCGATCGGGCGTTGAGACATCTCGGAGGTGCGCGAGAGCCAAGTTTAGTCGCGGCAAGAGGAACATGCCTGGTTGAACTGTCTACACTTACTTGTTGAGCATGTCCTGTATCTCGTCGAAGGTCTTCCCCTTGGTCTCGGGCAGCAGCGTGGCCGAGAACACGAACCGGAAGCCGCAGCACACGGCCAGGACCCAGAATGCCGTGTAGATGCCGTATGAGGCCGCTACGTCGCGGAAAAACCTACACTTACTTGTTGAGCATGTCCTGTATCTCGTCGAAGGTCTTCCCCTTGGTCTCGGGCAGCAGCGTGGCCGAGAACACGAACCCGAAGCCGCAGCACACGGCCAGGATCCAGAACGCCGTGTAGATGCCGTACGAGGCCGCTACGTCGCGGAAGAACCTACACTTACTTGTTGAGCATGTCCTGTATCTCGTCGAAGGTCTTCCCCTTGGTCTCGGGCAGCAGCGTGGCCGAGAACACGAACCCGAAGCCGCAGCACACGGCCAGGATCCAGAACGCCGTGTAGATGCCGTACGAGGCCGATACGTCGCGGAAGAACCTACACTTACTTGTTGAGCATGTCCTGTATCTCGTCGAAGGTCTTCCCCTTGGTCTCGGGCAGCAGCGTGGCCGAGAACACGAACCCGAAGCCGCAGCACACGGCCAGGATCCAGAACGCCGTGTAGATGCCGTACGAGGCCGCTACGTCGCGGAAGAACCTGGTTTATTTGCCAAAAACACGTCATTATACATTAAGTGTTACTGATCTCGTAACGCTGCGCTCGTAGCCGATAACTTGCGAGAAACAGTTTGTAGAAGCGCCTACGCCCATCTAGCTGGTTTCTCGACCGTGGAAGACTTGAACGTGTCTCTTAAGCAGGGTCGTCGTTTACAAGAGTCGAGGTTACAAGGATAAACCCATCCCTTAAACCCATCGTTTTGCTAAGCATCATTATAATTTCTACAGATATTATGAAAATAAATGATGATCAGAGTTATTTTTTTAAGGCCCATAGTTAAAAATACCTTACAGACTAACATACATACAATATAATATAAAAACACTAATTATTATTTAGGCGACACGAAACAGTGTGGCTCCGTTGCGTCGTCAAGTCCGGTGTTGAGTTCGGTAGGTTGCCCCGGAACCGTCGAAACACGACACCCTTCGGCCAGGAGTCAGCACACGCGATGGTCTCCTGCAGCGGCCGCGGCACGCGCACCACAAACGACCGGTAATACCGGTACTGGGTTTTATTTCATCAAAGTTATCGCAGGTTGTCCTAATGTTGGGTAGATAATCGCGAGAGGAGAGGATGATTTGAAAATGAACCTTAAGTTAGTAGAACAATTTAAAAATAAAGATTATATATATAATAAAAGACCTGGTCCAGACGAAGCCAGCGAGCCAGCACATGAAGGAAGCGATGCCGCTGGCGAGGCACTTGGTCCGCACCGGGAACATCTCCGCCACTAGAATCCATGGCACCGGGCCTACGCCTGTGGATCAGTCACAATTAGTCAGTCAATATTAGAAGAGTTAGCGAAGCGGTGCCATCATATTGGTGGGTTTCTCCTCACACACTGCACAGCTGTTTTAAACCGTTGACATTTATCAACTATTTACTTCGTGGGTTGATCTACAGCTACAGCAACCAAAGGAATTCAAGGTGCTCCCGATGAGTTGCATCATCCGTTTCGTGGAAATGATGGAGCGAGCTTGGGAGTAGGCATAAAGGAGAGGGCAAATGCACAAAAGATCCAATGGGATCGAAGTGTATCCGAAAGGGCCCTCATCTAGATAAGATAAGATAAGATCTACAGCTTTGGTTACCTTGGCAACACTTACCGAGGGTGAACAGGATCATGTAGAACACTAGACACACGAGCGGCGCCGCGGCCACCGAGCTTACGTCCACTTTATAGTGCGTGTCCAGCACCGCGTACACTCCGATTAGGAACTGAAGACAGATAAGGTATTTAATTAATCGTATGGCATACATTATCTTGGCCTTTAAGAGGAAACACTAAGGGCGAGTTAATTGAGAAATATGTATTTGTAAAATTTATTGCTGTCGCGCCAACCTCAATCCTTCCCCCGCAGAGCGCGATAGAGACAACTGCAGCTTGGACCGAAAGTAGATTTAACTATTTTTTATTATAAATCAAAGAAAGGCTTTGGCTATGTTCCTATGTTTTCCTTTTTTTAAATAATCTAGTCAAAAATGTTTTCTGGATGTTTGAAAACAGCGGAAAATGTGGCAGGTTAATAACTCTGAAGGACCATTAAATGAAGGTTAATATCTCTTTTAAGAATAAATTTATGAAAAAAAGGAAAACATAGGAACATGTCAATAGTAGCCATAGATTTATGGAAAAAAAACTCTACTGCCATTATCCAGGGAGAAAACAGGGGACTACGTTTCTATGGAAAATCGGCCCTTATGTTTCCTCTTAAAGTTTGTCACTCTTTAGTACCACCCAGGGGACACAGATAAGGTTAAGACGTTAGAGCGTTAGTTACTTTGCTTTTAATTAGTTTGTGTTCTACTCAATTTTTTTATGTTTTTTTAATTTGTACTTGTGTGTGATCGTGGCGTCATTGTTCCGTGCCGCACCAAATGGCCACAACGGAAGACCAGCGCTGGCCCTGGCATTACGCTGAGTTGTGACCAAGGATAGGACAAACGCCCGTCATTTTGAAAACTTAACCCTGTTCTGTACAGTAGAGACTTCCTTATATTAATAAAAAAATGTAGGTACTAAATAAGAATAAGAATAATTTATTCGTGACAATACAAAACAAAGGACAAAAGTAATGTTTTATAAATTTAGACTTTAAATTTATTTATTTTATTTATTTAGATTTAGAGTCCCGACTAAGGCAAGCGATTTTTCATAAATCCTTAAATGCAGAATTTATTGTTTTTAAAAACAAAGGAATGTTTCCTTTACACAGAATGTGCTATTTACAATATTTAAGGTAGTTGCCATCCATGTTGCATTCGATTTTTCCACCCGGTATAGTACTCTTTGATCACAACTAGCCGCGCGCGCAAGACGCACCGTGCCGTAAGTCCGCCTAAGTTTTAGTATTGCCACGGGTGGGGGGGGCATGTCGCAGGGCAGGTCTTTTGCTCGCTTGAAATTCCAATGACAATGTATATGCACCCGAAATTAAGTGCATTTCTTACCAGTTAACTAGTTATGTCTACTTAACTGTGATAGTTTTCTTTTTAAATTTATTATATGTACCTACAACTGCCACGAATTTATCACGTCCCCAGTAGTAGCCATTTAGCCGGCAATGGGGGGGACACATGACTCGAACAAAAGTTAGGGCTTTAAATCCCATTATCTCGCAAACGCATAACTGAGTTGAAAAATAGTTTTAGAAAATCCATAATATTTTTGAACAAGCTATCCAACGATACCCCATACCGGTTTAACGAGAAAAAAAATATATCACCAATTTACATGTAGGGGAGGTACACAAAAAAATATTTTTTTAGGATTGTATTCTACTGTTTTGTCGGCGTGATTGGTTTATATACCCACGCCGAATTGCAGTTTTCTAGTTGTAAAGGTTACTGAGCTAAGCCGAAGACGAACAGACATACAGACAGACAGACGGACGGACATGGCGAAACTATAAGGGTTCCTTGTTGACTACGGAACCCTAAAAATGAACGTATACGTATTCGCGCCTCGCTATAGATTCTAGGCCTAACATTCCTAGAGGATATATGAGTTATTTATTTAATCTTATGCGCCTGAAGTAACACGAAGACCAAAATGATTCGTTCCAATTTGACTAGTAAGTAGGTACTTCCCCAGTTCCTATTTTACAATACAATACAAATATTCTTTATGTTCACCAGAATTAAATTAAACACTGAAGAGCGTCTTACCGCTATAAAGAGTGATCTCTTCCGGACCTTTGGACAACCTGTGAGCTGTATAACTCGCGCGTTTTTAAAAAAAATAATCTATATAATTAACGAACCTGCTCACAAAATTTAATGAGAAAGGGTTGAGAAATGCGACCGGTAGAGACAAAACGATTTTCGGCCCGAGCTGAAGCATAATAGAAATTCGTTCGCTTCGCTCGCTTGTTCGATTACAATCCGGTCCTGTACCTACTTGATAGTCTTGATACAGGACTAGCTGCTTCATACTCGCTTAGTAACCGGCCCGGTCGCCGGTCCCGTTATATTCGTGGTTATTTTCCTTATTTGTCAAATCGCGTAAATTCGACCTTGTGATCTGTTTACGGAGTGCTCTTGTGAAGTGTGCATGCATTTGCGGTAAGTTCTGGTTGTTTCCTTTGTATAAATAATGCGGTTATATTCTAGAGATGTTTTATGAAAAATGCTCCCATTTTCATTGAGCTCGTCTGCCCGAAGGTGTACCTATATTTAACTCAATTGTTAGCCCTTTAGCTGCTTGTCTGATCAATCTTAGAGATAAACTTTGGTTTAATTAAGAGTTCTCCATTAGTGGTGTTCAAATATAAACCTGATTGTTAAGTAGAACTATTATTATTTATTAGAATTGTCACTTGTTAGGCCATTGAATGCGTTTGCAAGCTCGATATACTTATTTTATTCCAAACATAAGGGGGTACCTACCTAATATGTTATTGAGATAGATACTGTACACGTTGGGCGTGGTGTTTTTTTGTAAGTAAATGAATGCACACATAATGAAGTGCAAACTTTTTTGAGGTTAAAAAATTAAAAATAAAAATTATTTAAAATTATTTATTTCGTAAAATACAGCACGTGTTTATAGTCTAGGGGATGGTGCCGCCCGGTAAGCAAAATATTGCCTGTGTTGGGTTACTTATAAACGTAGGTAATTAACATTACAGATATGGCTCGCGCATCGTTGATCATCCTCCTAGCAACGGCAGCTGTCAACGCAGACCCGCACTGCGTCACCCACGACACCGATGTGGTCTGTTCTTCAGACAAATCAGACTATGTCCTCAAACGCGGGCTGGTCTCCGGAAACAGCCGGACCACAGGCATCACCCTACGCAGCTGCAGGATAACCAATGTTGAACAAGAGTCTTTTGACGAACTACCCGCTTTGGAGTACCTAGACTTGAGCGTGAACAAGATATCGCGATTGGAGCTAGGCGTTCTGGATGAATTCAAAAAGACCCAGTTCTTAAATCTCTCACATAATATACTGACGGAGCTTCCTCTAGGCTTATTCGACCAGAAACCTAACTTGCAAGTCTTAGATTTGAAAGGAAACAAGATAGAACAACTCGAACTTGGAATTTTTGACCCTTTGCATAAGCTGAGACATCTAGATCTGTCTAGCAACGCTATCCGAGGAAGAAACTTGAATCCGTACATTTTTGATGAATCGCGACATATAAACTTCTTGGATTTCTCCAGAAACGACATGAGCGGTACCCCCAATAATATGCTAGCGGCTTTTGAAGATATAGATTTTCTTAATTTGGATCATTGTTCTTTGAAAGACATTCCCCAATTTGCCACGACATCAAACTTGGGAACTATGAAACATCTCCTGCTATCAACAAACGAAATAACTAAACTCGATGACCCTTCAATATTTAGGCATTTAGGAAACCTCGTAAAACTAAACTTAATGGCTAATTTCATAAGAGAATTACACGGCGACGTATTCAAACCGATAAAGAAGGTACAATTAATATTTTTGAATTATAACAAAATAAAAACCATTCCAGATGCGCTGTTCCAGAATCTGCAGCACTTGAACAACATTGATCTATCAAATAATTTTATTGAATACGTTCCAGTGAATGCGTTTCGTGGTACAAAATTGAAGCGTTTAAATTTATCGGACAATCGTTTCACCTATTTACAAGATAATTTCAATCTAGAACTTAGAAACTCGGGGGCTCGTTTATCACATTTATATTTTGAGAATAATCCGTGGCAGTGCGCTTGCCTCAACGATATTTTAGTAGAGGTTAAGAAGTTCGGTATATCCTACAACGGAGATAAGTATGATGGTCGACATCGCGTCTGTGTTACGAACGAATTTGTCTGTAAAAGGCAAACGAATTTCAATGAATATTATAATGAATTGTACTACAACGTTATTCAATAAATAAATAAGTTTTCTTATAAATGCCTTTTACTTTTCAGCCTTAGCCTTATGCCAATGAATTACATCGCCATTTAGCGTGATCGATACAAAACGCATTTTATATTGCATTTAGAGGTTTTTATTCCTATCATAGGTGGTGATACAGTCTGCGGTCTAATTTTGATTAGCCAAAGCGTCGAAAGGAACAGGCCTGACCGTGCGTCACCCCCACGTGTATTAACATGACTAACTTCAAATAAACAGGTAAATCATATGAGCCCTTCCGTGTGGTATCTATACTTCTATACTATTATTATAAAGAGGAAAATTCTGTGGTATTGTAACTTTGCAATTTTGCATGTACAGTCAAGTGCAAAATTGTGTACCTATTAAATTCTATCATAAATATGTACCGAAACCTTAATCGGCTGACACAAGAGCGAGGGAGCATATTTATGAGTAAGTTGTAACATGCTCCCATATTTTTACACTTGACTGTACATGGTAACCGCCGGAATTACTCATCCGATTTCTAAAATTCTTCCATCCGTGTATGGAATGGATTTTCTAGATATACATAGGTTATATTTTGTCCCACGGCTCCGCTTGCCTTCTTTGTAATACGCAGGTGGTTACAGTAGTACCACAAATATAAGTTACATCGGCAATCTTCGTCCACGCCGACGAGTGCTGACAAGTACCGAATGAAATCGAACGTATGACCATTTCAATAAAGACCTTGTTGCACTAGACGTAAGGTGCAATATGCATTGACAGGTGAACTCGTGCTTTCCCGCTCGTGGCGCCAGACAAAATGGCGGGCGCCGGAGCTGCCGACGTCGCCCGCAAAATTTTGGCCAATGGGCATTGAAGATAGTACCCGCGCAAACGCGCTGCCTTATGATTGGTTAAAATGTTTCAAAAAATAATTTCTGCACATCGCACACACACACAGCACATAGGCACATCGTTGTAACTTATATTTGCGGTACTACTGTAGTAAAGTTTGACATTGTAACTTACCAGGAAGATGGTGAGCCCGAGCGAAGTGGTCCACATGAGGAACTTCCTGCCGAGCCGGTCCACCACCAGCGGAGTGATGCAGCTTGTTATCACCTGGAAAAGTTCGTCTTTTAATGGGTGGATAGGAAATTATTGCATTTTTGAAACGCCGTTCTGACTAGATTAGGAAACAAAAGACAGATTTTTTGATATTATCTTTAATTATTGAATAGGTAGGTATACTAGGTATATGATTGTTTAGTCTGATTATAGCCGATAGATGAATATTGTTTGCTTAAAATACTTGTACATTATTTTAACTAATGTCAAGGTATGTGCAACTATAGCCAAAATAAATGAATCCAACTGGCACGAGAGCTACTTTAGCAATACCATCAGTAAATTGTGTCAAAGAGCCACAAACCTGTACACAACCCATGAGAATAGTCCCGTCGGAGGCCGACATCTTGGTGCCTACTTTGCGCAACAGCTCTTCCATGTAAAACAGCAACACGTCGATTCCAGACAGCTGCAGCAACATTGCCAGGAACACGCAAATACCTGGAAATTACCAAATTTTATTTGAAAACTGTGAAGAGAGCTTATGTAAGTAGGACGGACGAGCGGTCGAAGACCGGTTGGTCGGCCTAGATATCGTTGGAAGGATGAGGTAGAAAAAGACTTTCGCGTCCTGCACGCAGACTACTGGGTGAAGATAGCACAGAATAGGGCGCGCTGGCGCCAACTCGTATCGGAGGCCAAGATCCACCTCGGGTCGCTGAACCAGCGGAGTAAGTAAGTGTTTCAAAGCCCTATTAATTACTGGTGGCAGTTCCGTGTAATCCTAACAAGCTCTCATGGTCAGATGACAGTCGCTTTTGTAAATCTAGTGCCTACGCCAAATATTCGGATTACATGCCCTAACAGAGCCCATCTGCTTTAGGGTACCGGTAAAACGCTAGAAGGACGATGAGGCATTATCCGCGACGTCAACGTGACAAATTATGTAGAGAGTTAGGGCACAGCGTAACGTCATCTCGTTTATATTTGGGGCGACCCTACAGGGAACCTTACATTAAGACTGCAGCCATAATAACACTACTACATGCTCTGTAGGTGTGAAGTGACCTTGACTTCCTCTCGTCTCAGTCTGGAGCAAATTCTGGCCAGCCGTTGAGAAAAGCGTCCTGTCTGCCATTTCGTAAATTCTGGGTTCCTCTCGAAACTCCCGCGCCACCATGGCCTGTAGACCTTCCAGCTCAACTCAACACCCCATCCTTGGAACTGCATTAAATGTACGCACCTAAAGCCTTGAGGTTGCCCCTGGTGGCCCACAGGTCCCGGATCCTGGGCTCGTCCTTGAACTCCCGAGCCACCATGGCCTGTAGACCTTCCAGCTCAGCTTGCACCACATCTTTGGAACTGCCGCGCAGGCTCTGGAGTACTTTTGAAGCTTCTTCTACGTGGCCTGGAGAAATAAATTTAGGAAATCAAAATAATTTGAAAGTAGACGCGACTCCACCAGCGTTCTACAAAAATGTTTGCCACAACCTCAGTAAAGGGCATAGTTTCATGACAAAGGTGACAAATGATCTCTCACACTCACTCCCTGAGATTTGTATACGGCCATCTTGTTCGGTAGCGGCATTAGGTAACGTGACGTGGCTGGTTAGTCTGAGCAGTAAAGTAATGCTGGAAGAGGCACTTTAGCATGATCGCGTTTATGTCGGGCATCCAATGTTTATCCCTCTTGCACTTACACATTTGCTAGTGAGGGACGAATGCTTTATATACGACATGCTAACTAGGCGGGCCGGTGAGAATGCAGAATCTCAAGAGCACGGTTAGTTCAAGGTTAAACTGACTACGCATTGGCACGCGGTAACGTAAATCATTCACAAGTCAATTCACCGTCACGCTCGACCAGTTTACCTTAAATTAAAGCGTCTTCAAAGTAACTTGGTTAGATAATGACTCTTATAGCGTCGGAATAAGGTAAAACCCCAATGGCATGACATGTCTGATTTGATGAATGACTTGTGAAATATTGAGTGTATTCGGCTTAGTGCAGATTCGTTACAGACGAGCATTGTTTGTATCACTTACTTAAGCAGATACGGGAATCAAAAGAAGGCCTAATCGACTTTAATGTTTTTGAATTGGAGTCGGGTTTGTATTTCTCGCGTTTGCTCGATTCGACGCCTGGCAGTGTCAGGACATGTTTATAAAAAAATCGTATAGTAGCTACCAAAACTCTCGAGTTTCTTCATCAGGACAATTACCTTTCCAGACCAGATAGAACGGCGTCTCTGGTATTAACCAAGAGAAGGGCACGTAAAACAGCGACAATATCCCTCCGGCGGCCGTGAGGCCCCAGTAGGACGTGAAGGGTCCGATGGCGTACGCCAGGAGGAAACCCACGTTGATGAAGAGGAGGAAGAGAGCGCTGAGGGCACCCCGGTTTGCGTCCTGGAAGTAATCAATCATCATCATCATCTAAGCGTTGTTCACACTCATATGGTTTACCTGGTCCTGACGGGATAAGGCATTCGAAGACGTGCGAAAATAATCTACACAGAAAAAACAAAAAAAAAAACCGGCCCAGTGCGTGTCGGGCCACGCGCAGTGTAGGGTTCCGTAGTTGCCTGTCTGTCTTAGTTACATCGACGTGCGGTGCGGTTGCGTCGGCCGAATTGGTACGAAAATCGGCTTTCCAAGTACACATTAAGTTGGTCGACTATTACTCAGTAACTACTTCTGCCTACTTGTCCGTGATAGTTTTCCTTTTAAATTCATTATATGCACTACTAACACGATTTTTTTCACATCCTCAGTAGTAGCCATTTAGCCAGCAGGGGGGGGGGGACACATGACTCGAACAAAAATTAGGGCTTTAAAGCTCAATATCTCGCAATCGAATTACTGATTTGAAAAGTGGTTTCAGAAAACCCATAATATTTTTAAATAAGCTATCCAAAGATACCCCATGGGTTTAACGAGAAAAAAAATTACATCCCCGCTTTAGGTGTAGGGGAGGTACAGTCAGCATCATATAGTTAGTAGCAGCCAAAGTAGCCAAATATATCGGAACACGTCTTTATTACTAGACTAGAGGAGTAAGGAAGTGTTACGATATATTTGGCTACTTTGGCTGCTACTAACTATGTGATGCTGACTGTACCCTAAAAAAATTTTTCTTTCAAGATTTTATTGTACCGTTTTGTCGGCGTAATTGATTTATATACTCATGCCGAATTACAGTTTTCTAGGAGTTATGGTTACTGAGCTAAGCCGAAGACGGACAGAAAGACGGACGGACATGGCGAAACTACATATAAGGGTTCCTTGTTGAATACGGAACCCTAAAACTGCTATTGTTTGGGCATATCCAGATTTCATAATCTACTCATACTGTTATCTCGTAATTTTTTTTAGATTATTCCCAGCAGTGGAACATGTTTGTAATCTTTTATAATCTTCGGAATACGCCATATACACTACACAATCCAAGGATTACCTCAGCAATCTCCCCAATATAAATCGGCACGGTCGCAAACATCATTCCAGTCGCGCATCCCCACATCAACCGAGCCACGTAGAGCGTCGGCAGCGACGTGGCCACACCAGCCAGCAACCAGCCCAGTAGCAGCGGCAGGTTAGTGCCGATGATGATCCACCGTCGGCCGACGTATTTGGACAGGGGCACTGTGATGAGAGGACCTGGTAGGAAATATGACTTGTTATGTCGCAATCATAATATAATTAAATATAAGCATCCTATGACGCATAAGTCCATAGGTAGGACCCTAATCGCTACTCTCCATGATAGCCATGTTAAGCCCAGATTCATACCCATCTGACATGTCGTGTCGTGATATGACAAAATAATAGGGGTTTTATACAACTAGTAAGTACGGTGAGATTCACATTTATCTGACGTGACGGCTCCTTTTGTGTCAGGCGCCAGAGTGCATGAGAGGGTCAGATAAGTATGGAACTGTGCCCACAACTGGACTCCAGTTGTGGGCAACTCCAGCAGCAAGATGAGAGTTGAGTCGACTCAATGCCATTTTAAAAGTTCTGCGAGCCTTTATGCGACTGCTACCTTGTTATCTCAAAGCATCGTAACGTAGCAAGAGCAAGTATATTTACGTACCTACTTGCAGAATATTTGGAGTTTGTATTTGACTCACCGAACGCCGAGTACGAGCAGCGAGGCGCGAGACCACGCAGGAGTCCTTTGAGGGCGTGGGGGCTGGTGGGAACGGGCTGTTAGGCCCGCTTGGTGACAACTCAGGGGAGGTTCCGGCAGTTCCGGCAATGAAAACCCCCGTGCCGATGCTGCCTTAGCTTGCAGGAGCTCTTGAAGGGGCTGTTGGGACAGTTCACATGATATCACATCACAGGTGACTTACCCAGTAGGCCTCCCAATACGAGCAGTGAGCCCACCCAAGACTCCTCCGAGAGAGTTGGAGCCTCTGGAAGGGGGCTGTTGGGTCCGCTCAGCAGGGGCATCACGGGGGAGGTCCATCCCATGGACATCCCCGTGCACAGGCTGCCGTAGCTTGCTGCCGAGGAATGCAATTATTTAGTATTGGTGATACATCAATAAAGACAATAAGGTAAGCGTCCCAGTGGCCAACACTGGCCTAATACGTGACCTTTTTATGTCAAAACAGTAGGTGTTAACTTTTAGGCATTAAGGCGTTGAGACGTTTTACGTATACTTAAATATTTAAAAGATTACAAGGGTCTAACGCGTTATTTATTTAGGTAAATCATCACTTGAGACCACGGCCTGTGCAACTCGTGTTGAAAGTTCAGAAATAAGGATAAGTGGCTCATACACAGTGTTTAAAACAAAATCGCAGTTTTCGTATTTTTCTGTGGTTAATAGTTCCCCGTGTGTTAGGTGTTAGGTTAGGTGTGTTAGGTTGTGTTAGGGCGGTAAAACAAAGAATGTCTCACTCAGATCGCTAGTATTTGACGCCCGAGCGAAGACAAGGGCGATAAGTACGCAATCTGCGGCTTTCTTTATTATATCGCTCGTGGTGAGTACATATTTTATTGGAAAACCAGTATTTCTGGAATTTTACACACGCGTAGCGGAACGTTATAATTGTCGCAGCAATTTGTAGGTAGGTAGTTTAATATTCAGTCATGACTTTATAATTGAGATACCTATGTTAATTATTGCACTAGATTACATCAGCTGCATAGTCACGAGAATACTGTTCATATCAATATAGTACCTATTAATATATCTAGCTTTTGTCACAACAGAACGATTGCGAACGACAAATACAAATCCAATTTCAACTCAATTCTTAATCCAAACCTACTCAAGGCATTTTTACTAGATACGTGCCCGCCCCAGACGGTCCACGAAATCCGCGCTAACACGAACATAATGATCGCCTATAGGAGCAACTATGTATGCCCTATTCAATTGTTTATTTATCTTATGGCCGATTATATTTCTCTACTTCAAAGATTTACAGTTTTCAAGTACGCTACCGCGTCTTCGGTTAAAGTTTTAAAATTCTCCACTCGACCGTCGTATTTGGTTAGAGAGCAGTCAAATGCCGTGTGGTGTACAGTCTGCTCGGGAGCTCCACACTGGCGGAATACTGGTTAATCTCACCAGTTCCATTTGTGCCACAAGTAAGCACAGCTCCCAACTCCCGTCCATATCCGATTCAACATGCACAGCTGACCCCGTATCATGGTCGGCCTTATCACGCGATAAGTGATAAGATAGGAGCGTCGTCTCGTTCTATCGAACGGTGTCAGCCAGTGACGGACGCTCTATCTTGTCACTTGTCGTGAGATAAGGCCGACCATGATACGGGGTCTGGTCGTGCCTTGGGATTAGGCTTGAAGATACTTTAGCCAACAGGAAGAGATCTTGCCTCCCATTCCAGATGCCCAATATAAGATTAGAAACATCGTACTTTAATCATCATGTGATATTAAGGGGCTCCCATACGCCAATGACCTTCCATCTGAATCCCTTAGTTTTCTAATGTTTTTTGTAGCTTATTATATTAACAACAACGGCTTTAAGCAATATGGTATCCCTTCATAAAAGTTGAACAATTTTAGGCAAAAAAACTGGTTTTCTGGCTATAACTTTTGTGGTAATTAGTTTAAAATGAAAACCCTAGACACGTTTTTAGATATATGAATATAGAATATACAATAGACATACGAAATAAGTGTTTTTTTAAACAATGTTTAAAAAAATCATACAAAATTAAGCATTCATTGAAGAAACAATAGCCGTTTGACTTATAATTCTATCTGTAGTGCAAAAGTAGGAGATACGATTCAAAACTTGTCAAAAATCGAGGAAAACCTCGGGTAGCCCCTTAAGGGTCCTTACGCCTAAAACGAGCGAATTTCGCAAAATGCTTGCTTTTTCATTCAAGATTACGTTATAAATACTAATAGTTACGTCGTAATCTTGAATAAAAAAGGAAACATTTTGCAAAATACGCTTCCGCTTCAGCTTATGTGGGCAGGAAACCATATTTAAGCTACCGAAATAAATGATTTGATTTGATTTGATTTAAGCACAATATTTCCCTTTGAATACTTATCCTAGAAAAACGAAAAACCGTAGACGAATAAATATGTAGAGTGAACGACGGAGCGAAGCGAATAAAGCCAGAATTATCTGGTGTGTCCGACGTCTGTCCAGCTGTTCTACTCTACAGGTCGCATTTGTAAACCGATTCTCGTGCAATACGGGTGTAGACTCGAAAATTATCCCATTCAGATATCACAAAGAATTACGAAGCTACAACCGTTTTAATATTGCTTGTTCTAACAAGCTCTACAGAGAAAACGCAAACAGTGTGTGACGTCACGTTAAGGGATGCTGCCGGGGGGCCGCGTCGACGGCGGCGCCGAACACGATGGGCGCGGCACATTGCCGTCTTCTACTGACGTCACAATCTTCCAGCGTCATCGTTTCATATGAAGTTGCGTTTTGCGGGACACGTATAACTTCGTGATTATTTAACCGTTTGCGCTGATTTTTTCTCCATTCATTTTTTTGAGAAAATATGACATTATTGATTATTTTATTTAGTGTCTACACCCCTATTGTATGAGCAGGTCCAACAGTTATTTATATGTATAATTGTTTTGTCGCTGCTACAGAGGACGCACAGGACCGAAGAAAGTGACGCCGTATGATTGGGAAAACCGACCGCGTAACGGGATAAGGCGAAGCCTTTGGCCTTTTAGGGTTTTTTGTCGGTTCAGATTTATGAAAAATATAGAAAATAAAAATAGAATGCAGGCTAGCGAGTTCTACAGTGTTATTGAAATAAGGTATAGGAATGTTTATGTTCAGTCGTGTTTGTTTGTGTCAAGTGATTATGAAAACAAACACGACACACAACTCGCGTTTCGCACCGCCGTCCGTCGTTCTCCATCATGCGTGTACCCAATTAGCGTGAGTTGTTGAACAAAAATTAACTCAGTGTCAGTTTTGTGACGCCAATTAAGTATACACGTTCTATAAAAATTACTTTTTATTTTCAATTTATAAATGATATGCTTAAACGTAATTTCAATGTGAAACAAGTTAATTTTAACATCATTTGTATGTTTAACTTTCGTCCCAAAACTGACACTGCAAATTTTCATTTGACAACTCACGCTGATTGAATACACTCATTTTATAAATGCCCTACATACTCCATGTAGTCTACCACCTTCAACTCTATTATTTGTAATAATATGTGCACCAACAAAACGCGAATAAATACTCTTATCTGACAAGAATATTGCTAGAGTCGTTACGACGTGTCTGTATTTTTCCCCGCTTTGTTATGCCAGATTTTTAATACAGGCCCCGTATCATGGTCGGCCGTATCACGCAATAAGTGACAAGATAGAGCGTTCGTCTCGTTCTATCGAACGGTGTCAGCCAGTGTCGGACGCTCTATCTTGTCACTTATCGTGTGATAAGGCCGACCATGATACGGGGTCAGGTGACTGCAGAGGTACTTTAAGGTTTACAAGTGTATACTTTCGAATAAGAATACCTACATAAATTATTCATATCAATATTTATAATCAAACCAGCAGCTGCTGTAGCTCAGCAACAACGGAAACGCATATTTAATTTATCAGATCGTGACTTGTTCGGGGCCTGCATTTTGCGGCTCACATTACATACGTATCCATTACGAATTTAAATTAAATTTAATGCCGTAGGTATACGCTGTATAATGTGTGATGCCTTATGAGCCATGTTAATGTGGCGTGTGTTTGTACAACCACGATCAGTGGCTTAGTTGACATTATCATGTATGTGTGGTTTGCATATGTTATTTGCCAAGAAAACGTTTGTTCTCAATCACCATGATCAGAAGTACTGTGAAAGATAGTCTCAGGGGAAGTATTTACATTCACACATTTAATCACGCCTTTTCCCCGGAGGGGTAGGCACAGATCACGGTTTCTACTTGCGACGATCTTTACAAACCCTTCTTGCTTCTACAAATCATACGCGATAGAAATCGTATTACATATTTTTATTTCACATTTTTTTTTGTTTACACATGTGTCCCGCTGTTTACTCGCCTGAGTAGAAGCAGGATGCGTTGATTAACAGATCAATACGTATGAATGGTCGGTTGCAGAATCCAATTAGTGGCTTGATGATGATTATATTGATCCGCTATAAGGTATATAAGGTATAAGGTCGTGCGATGAATTGCATCAAGATAAGTAATATTAACAAGGAAGTAATGGTTAACGGTGTATTGACGATTAAAAAATCGTTCCATGGAGTTGCTCTTTATTTATTTACTTTATTCTTGGCCACATAATTTAACAATACGAGTATTTAGAACGAGTGCAGGGTCGGAGGTTTATGTCTATATTAAATACTAGCTTCTGCCCGCGACTCCGTCCGCGTGGAACTCGTTTATATCGCAGCTCCATACAAACTTTTACCCCCCATTTCACCCCTTTAGGGGACGATTACGGGAATAAAAACTATCCTATGTTACTCTCCATCCCTTCAACTATATCCAATTAAAAAATCACGTCAATTCGTCTCTCCGTTTTGCCGTGAAAGACGGACAAACAAACAAACAAACAAACAAACACACACATACACTTTCGCATTTATAATATTAAGTATGGATAGTACGGATTCGGGGACAATCTTACACAAATCAAACTACTCCCATAATAAGCTCAATAAGGCTTGTGTTAGGGGTACTAGACGACGATATATTTAATAGATATAATTACTTCTTCATGATACGTCCTTGATACCTACTCTGCGTGACGAACTTTGAAAAAAAAAACTCAGAAAAAAGGTTTTTAATAACCTCATTCAAAACATAATTTATTACGCTTCGATATTGCGTCGTCATCGATACTATACATATTATGCTTATAGCAAATAAGTGTTATACCAGACGATAGTTATACAAAATAAACATAAATATTTTGAGATTATACCAAACGTTTATTATATACAATGAGTGATTATAAACTTTGAAATTATATCAAATGATATCATATTGAGTGAAATTATATCATTTATTTTTATACACATCATTACACACCCATAGTGTTTAATATTGACTGAGAGAACTTGGCCTATTCAACGCCAACTATGCGTCAGAGCGCTACGAACGCTTTTCGCTACACATGGTTTAAGCTGCTACGAACTGCGAAGTGCTACGAGCGTAGCGTGACGGTACAGTATGTACATGAGTTGTGGAGTTTCAAAAATAATGGCACGTTAAGGTTAACTTGTTATATATTCGTAGCATGACATTGATATTTTTATTTTTATTTATCTTATAACATGATTTTTTTTTCATTTGTTTTACTTTTTTATTATTATTGACATACGGACCTATATAAAAATACCTTAATTCAATTCAATGACATGTAATGAATAAATTCATCAAATATTGTGTGCCATACTCTGGCTGATTGTGACGAACAATAACCATACCTATTATAATCACTCACTTTCGAACAATAAATTATTTGTATTTGTTGTTAGTCATGTTTAAGTCACTACTAATCTGTTTGTTTTGTTAGACGTATGGGATTGACATTGCATGTCGGTTTTGTTACTATCCGTATCTATACGTTTAAGGCACATAAATTAATGACAGCCCAGTTGTACAAAATTATGTCCACAGGACGACCACTTTAGCTTTAGAACACTGAGCGTGACGTGACATACAAAAGTAGACTTTTGTATGTGTGCGTGATCGACAAACAAACTTGATTAATTTACCAACCTCGCATCTTCCTTTGATATCGGTTTGAAATTGAACTTTAAGCTGTGCTGCATAATGTTCAACTTTAGGTTAGATGCATGCCGATCATTTTCCTTCTATTATGACGCTGTTCAGTAAAGTTGATTAGAATGTTAGTTTGGAAGTAATCAGACGACATGAACTTTGTACCTCATTAGGTACCTACCTATAATAGGTTATCATTCGAACTACAAAGAAATAAAAACCGGACAAATGCGAGTCTGACTCGCCCCCCGAGGGTACCGTACTTAATTACAAATGTATACGTTAACTTAGAAGTTTGTGTTTTTTCATAGCTTCAAAGGACTGTAGACCTAAGTTTTGGTTTTAATTTCAACTCGATAAGCGTTCTCGAGATAAAGGGTCAGACAGACAGACGGACAACAAAGTGATCCTGTAAGGGTTCCGTTTTGTCCTTTTGAGGCACTGAAGCCTTAAAATGGAATAAATTCTATATTATCATGAAACTTCTCCAAATATTGACTAGTGGTGTAGTCGATAAAGCTTGGTTCGATCTCTTATCCTTTAGGCGCGAATTAAGATACCAACGCGCTGCTCTTCCTGTTTCATCTCCGGGCAGCACATTTACTTGCCAATTATGCGGTCGTGTCGATGTCGCTCCCGTATCGGCCTTACAAGCCCGTACGTAAGTGCCGCTCCTCTAATATAGACGCTGTTAAAATCATCTTTTCATAGATGTAAACGCCAATGATGATGATGAGTGGATATGGAATCCAGTTTCTTCTAAATGATTTTTATATTTTCAGATTTATTTTTTAGTACCATCGAATTCCAAAGCTCCATCATTAGACCAACTTGATGGTACCTAGTGTACCTACCAAATTATTTTAATGCCATCATTATACCAGAGACTAGTAAATTATAAAGACTGTCATCCATAGAACAACGAGCTTGCTGTAGGTAGTCTCACTATTGAGAGGGAGCTCTCTATACAATTTATTTTGTACTAGCTTCCGCCCGCGACTTCGTCTGCGTGGACCCGGGATAAAAACTATCCTATATTTTAATCCAGGCTATAAACTATCTTCGTGCAAGTTTCATTCAAATCGGTTGAGCCGTAGCGTGATTGAGTAACAAACATCTATACATCCAAATATCTAAAACATCCAAACTTTTTGCATGTATAATATTAGTAGGATGGCAATTTGACCTTTTCCCCCCGTGTGTTGTCGGGTTTAAATTGCACCACCTCCTTTCTTCCCGTTGGTGTCGTGAAAGTCGACTAAGGGAACAGGGTTGAAATGTGTTATGGGCGATGGGCTAGCAGCTTATCACTGCGATATCACATTTTGTCGATCTTTTATACCCTCATTTATGCTAACAGTGGCACTGGAACATATGTTTCATGCTCTGCCTACCCCTTTTGGAAATATAGGCGTGAATCTATGTACCTATATATGTATGATATACTTAGCTTCTGATTAAATATACTTGCAACGTTTCAAATCGGTACGACTAATTGAAGTGGATAGAAATGGACTTCCAATATAAATAATTAATAATAATAATAATCCAATATAATTCCCCCGCGAGGTGGACTGATGACCTGGTAAAGGTTGCTGGAGTCCGCTGGATGCGGGTGGCGCAGGACCGGTCACTTTGGCACTCTTTGGGGGAGGCCTATGTCCAGCAGTGGACGTCTTTCGGCTGAACATGATGATGACGATGATGATGATATAATTCAGAGATATAGGCTAAAAAATCCAACTAAACTATGTAAGTATATAGAGACCTGTAGAGGAGAACAGCTGGATAACCGGACGCATTTTCGTCCAAGCTGAAACGCAGAAGTTCGTTCGCTTTGCTCGCTTGTCGAATCACATTCTTATTGTACGATTATCTTGCTGAACAGTTTATAATTTAGTTAGTAAAGCCATTTAGCACCGACGATAAATGAATCTAGGTACAAATCGTGCTAGGTCGGAAATATATCATTGTTGTATCCTTTTCGATCTTTGTTCGATATCTATAGTTATAATTGAATATTCAGGAATATATATTAACTTAGCTACTTACCTAACGATGCTGCTAAATATTGACGCCATTTCAATTTAAATTGCGCTTTGAACGTGTCAAACATCACTTTTTACTCATAAAATTCACAGGGGAAATGCACTCTATATTTGACTTAAAACACAAGATTTCAGAACGGACTTTTTTTTTAATAATGTGTTGTTAACGTTTAGACGCGTGCACTGTGAGCCATAGCTTTTAATTTGTGGCCAGTATTCGCTTTGTCTTGTCAACCGTTCCCTTCACATTTTTTTCGTTTCGATTTGTCTGTTATAAAAACTTAATTGCTTTGATTAAGTCTGCATTGCCTACCTCATGTAGGTAATACAGACTTAATCAAGCAAATTTGAAGGTCGGTGGTAATGGTGAACGAAGAAAAAGTTTTGGCGTGACGTCACAGAATAAATAATAGTACAAGTACAGAAGACCCTCTGTTTTGATGTTCACGAATGCCGCCTTTTTACGTGCCTATTAATTATTATTAGCAACGGACCGCACGCCACGCCAGCCGCGCGTCATTGAGTTCTATTTCCCGGCGCGAAGGTCGACATTACTCCGCACCTTGCCGAAGATAGGGTTGTCACTTTTTTAAACGTCGTCGGTGGCAAACGAGCGTACGGTCCGCCTGATCGTAAGCGGATACGGTAGCTTTGCACTATTATCTATTCTGTGGCGCAAGCATCGACTATGTCAGAATAAGGTACCCGTCTAGCACAATTATGCTTATTGCTTGGCAACTTTCGTTGCAGGACATAACGACACCCGTCACTTTTTCACAGTAGTGCACAAAAAGAGATAGGTACCTACCTAATATAATTTCTCGCTCGAGAAAGAGTCACGTGTCTCACTTACTATTCGAGTGACAGAGACGGAGATAGACTTTACGATCTCCGTTACGGTTCGCGGTCGCACGCCAGGTGTAAATGAGTCCAATAAGTACTGATTTATTTAATCACAATTCGGGATTTTCGTTTGATGTATATGTATACATATGTAGATATGCCGTTGACAGATACCTATTTAATTCAAGTATAACACTGTGCTGTTTTACTTGACTCTTGTGTTCGGTTTACTATGAAAATATAGGTATAAATGAGCATTTAGTGCTTACTACCTCACCTTTCGGTATCCTTTTCACGCGTCGGAACATAGAAAAACGTGCAATCCGAATTTAGGTCATTGTTTGTGCAACCCGCAGCAATGCAATATACCGTTGCCCTTACTTTATACATCGTATTTACGCGCTTGCGACGTTGGTATGCGGGAGACACGCGCGCGAGTGTCGCGGGCCACGGCGGGGCAACCACTGAATAAGCAGATCCGGATCTGCCGCCGGCATGTACTTATAATTTCACGCAGATCGGCGGAGTGACCCCCCCCTGGTGACGTTGACAAAGAAGATGGTAAAAAGTAGGCCTAGTATTCATAATAGGTATTAATAATTCGTTGATATTATAAATAAACAATATGGAACACATTTCGACAGCAGCACTTACCCAAATTGGGAACTTTTTTTAAGTTGGTTAAAAAAAAGGTGGTATGCCACGGAGTCTCACGGGGTTTCACAACGTACCAACGTCGTGAAACTTGAGCTCGGTGTCCAACCCCTTGTGATCACTGTACCTACAGTCAGGGGTATTAATATACGTTAGGTACATAAGTAAGGACATACGGATTATGCGATGGACAACACAAACGCGATTACTCCTATTCGTGATTCCCATACAATATAGATTCCACACAACTGCAGTTTACTCCATTCGTAATTCTACACAGTCGATATTTTAACGCACTCGGGATTCTTCCTATTCGTAATTCGGTACTGTATGGGTTCAACGCAACCGCAGTTTACTCCATTCGTAATTAGACACAGCTATTTTCAAACAATGATAGCGTTTTATTCTGTACAGTCAGCAGCAGATATACCTGAGCGGGCAAGGTGTCCAAGAAAACATATACACTTCAATGGTCACAAAAATATGGACATCATCAAACTATCGTAACTATCGTAGACCTCGTCATAAGTGAATAGTGGATAAATAGAGTCGCTTTGGTAATATCAATATAAAGCAATTTGATTTTTAATGGAAATAAATTGTTTTATACAGCCACATCTTAAAACCGATTTTATTATAAAACGCTTGGTATCACTGGTAGTAGGTAAAATTAATTTGCAGTACATATGACGCTACATTACCGCACTAGTACGATAATGAGCACATTTGACATTCATTACACACCTATTACGTCACAAATTCAAAGGTCATATATTGTACCGTAAAACGTCACATGTGCGAATAGGTCATTTGCAACTCGTGTCGATTTACATTTTGAGCCTTATCACACTTGCGATTTGCAAGCGTATTTTGTATGAAGGCGATGACGCAGCGTGTTCGCCGCGACTGATAATTGTATAGAAAATACGCTCGCAAATCGCAAGTGTGATAAGGCTCTTTGGCCTCGAATGTCCAATTCCCCGTACGTCCAGTCTCCGTATGTCCAATGCCCCGAAGGTCAAGTCCCGATTTAAAACACTCCCTTCGGCCGGGTTTTACTTTATCGCCACTCATTGCGAATTTCCTCTTTTTCGCACTTTTATGTAATGTACTATTAAGAATCACATTAGTAAACTGCGGTTGCGTTGAACCCATACAGTACCGAATTACAATAGGAAGAATCCCGAGTGCGTTAAAATATCGACTGTGTCTAATTACGAATGGAGTAAACTGCAGTTGCGATAAACTCATTTTGTGTAGAATCGCGAATAGGAAGAATTCCGATTGCGTCAAAATATAGACTGTGTAGAATTACGAATGGAGTAAACTGCAGTTGTGTGGAATCCATATTGTATGGGAATCACGAATAGGAAGAATCGCGTTTGTGTTGTCCATCGCATAATCCATTAATACCCCTGACTGTACTACTTCAGGCAGTATGGCAGGCAGCAATATAAATAAAATTCTAACGAAATTCAAAACTGTACTTAAAAGTTTTTTGCATTGTCTCGCCTCTCATCGAAAAGCAACAGCGGGAACCCCTGGAGGAAAAGCAACATAAGAACTAGTCAAACAAGGACGGCATTTCACTACAAAGCACTGACTACGTGCTGGTATAAGGAAGGACACGCCGTGTTTTACGAGGAGAGTCATATTGCCTAGAACTGGTGGAACAATTTGTGAGGCTGCACGTTCCAGATGTTCCGCGAATGGCTCTTAGACCTCGTACGCGCCCGGATTTAGTAGTGCCTCCGGCTCGCACTGTGTCGCACAAGAACTCGCCGCACCTCCGTGCCCTGACGCTGCTGAATGCCTTGTTGGTGTCAACACCCGAGTGTGATCTGCTTGCGTGGCGATGGACAACTGTGTGTAGGGAGTGTCTGAAGTTTTGTGTGATGAAGGATGATAGTCTTTCTAGTGTACCGTAAAATGGGGTGAGTAGGGATCGCGAGGAGAGTTGGGTTACGAATGGGGAGAGAAGGGATGAAAGGGGGGTGAGATGGGATTTTAAGGCTACTGCTACATAAATAATGTAATCCAATTAAAAATGGAGCTATAGTAATATGCATAATGAAATAATTACAACTTAGAAAAGTTGAAAAACCCCCGACATTTTCATTTCGAAGTCCAATATCTCAAAAACGGCTAAACAGATTTTCATACAACATGGCTAAGAACACTCGGGATAAAATTATCTATTACACAAATCAAACCGCATTCAAATCGGTCCATCCGTTTGGGAGCTACGATACCACAGACACACAGATACACAGATACACAGACATGGTTAAACTTATAACACTTTGCGTCGGGGGTTAAAAAAACGATCCAACAATCTTCCAAAATCACCTTTGTATGAAAACCCATCTCACCCCAACTACGTGCTTATCGTTAAAGGTATGAAATAGAACTACCCAAAATCATAAAAAAACCAAAATACAAACGTCCGGAACACTTTATTATATACAACATGCAGTTTGTGTATATGTAAAAATAAATTGTTATCGAAGTTTGAATGTGAGTTTTGTCCCTCCTCACCCTATTTACGGTACGTATTTGATTATTATTATTATTGCTTTGTTCCTTTAAATTGACGTTTCGTTTCACAGTGTATTGGACTAAGTAATCTGTAATGCTGTGTAAATATATTTAAATAGAAATAAATAAATAAGAAAAGCCACTTTACAGAAGACCGCAGCCATTACTTGCACTGGTATGTGGTGTTGTGTTCTTGGCTGTGAAGGCGCTGTGTTCAATCAAGTCACTATAGCTAACACAGCGAATCCTCAAATCAATAAGAGGTCGGGTGCTGGAGTCGCAAGGGTCCATAGGCTACGGTGTCCGCTTACCGTATGCTTGTTTGCCACCGTCCTGTTATAAAAAGGCCGTCCTAGCCTTATCGTCTTCTAAAAGTGTCGACAATTACGATAAACTGCAGAATAATTACGAGTTGTCCTTGATATTGATGCGGTTAGAATGTATTCCGAATGCCAATCAATTTTAAACCGTTCTGCGTCACGTTTAGTGTTGTTTTTGCAATGGTTTGCAGTCAATTTAAATTGTATGTAGTTTTTACAAGTTATAAGTAAGGGGTAATTGCGAAACGAAAGTGTTTGATGAACTTTTTGTTGGGTTTATTTGAGCTTCAACTGTTTAAAGGTCAAATTAGTACTTAGGGATAACGTTTAGGCAGTATACTGGTATATCGTTATCAATTTATCATCTATACTTACTAATCTATACATAGTAATATTTTAGAGAGGAAAAGTATGTTTGTAAAGGTAATGATGACTTGAGTACTATGATTTGTAATTTAGATTAAAATGGACTAGTACTAAAATTAAGGTGGTCCTTAAAAAGCGAAAATTTGAAATTTTAATGAGATAAGAGGGTGCCCCCCTCTTATGTTCTTCTAATACGTAAAAAAATGACTTTTTTATATTTTTATTTTTGGATAAGATTTAGGGGTCGCGACCAAATTTTTTAGGTTTTTAAGGACCACCCTAATGAGCATTCTGTTATTATAGCCTATAAATGTTTTATTAGGCAGAAACGTCCGCTAACGAAATTACAAATTTCTCGTTTCTGCTTAATAAAACATTTAATGTTAAAAATGGGGTAGCGCATTCTTGAATTCTTACTAACGATTTTCAATGTAACTTGAGACATTGGTGCCGTTTCAAAAGTTGCAATGACTTCGCGGTAGATGTCGCTACGAGTCTCCCTAAGGTGTGAATACAATAGTGGACGGGATTGAAAGATTCGTCGCCATTAGCGGACCCACGGTAGCTCAATTGGCAGAGCGATAGACGGATTCCAGAGGTTGGGTTCAAATCCCGCTCGTGGCGAATAATTTTTCAATTTTCCACTATGATCGAAATTATAGCCTATGTCACTCCTACGATTAAGAGGAATCCAACGCCAACTCATATGTCGAAATCCGTCAAACTGTTTAGGCTGCAGAGCGTGCCAAAGAATAAGACATAACATAGGTACATAACGTACAAAAAACATCCTCCTTCGGCAGTCGGGTAAAAACGGCGAATGTTCGATGTTGTGTTGTGTGTGCCCGAACTCCGTGTGCCCAAACACCCGACAGAGTCTCCAACTCGAGGACCTAGTCTAATTCCATCCAGAAAGTCCATTCTATAAACAAAACCGGCCAAGTGCGTGTCGAGCTACGCGCAGTGTAGGGTTCCGTAGTTGCCTGTCTGTATTTGTTACATCGACACGCGTCAAGTAAATGGTGCGCTTGCCTCGGCGGCATTTGTACGAAAGTTGGCCTTTTCAAGTAGGTACATTTTAAGTTGGTCGACTATTACTCGGTAACTATTTATCCCTACTCAACCGTAATAGTTTTTCACGCCCCCGATTTTTTTCACATCCCCAGTAGTAGCCGTTTAGCCGGCAGGGGGACACATATGACTCGAACAAAAATTTGGACTTTAAAGCCAATATCTCGCAAACGAATCACCGAGTTGAAAAATGGTTTATATATACTCATTTCGAAAACCCTATTGATTTCACTTGTTTCGATCATGGTAGTAGTACAATACAAAAATTAAAACCAAAATTCTTGTTTCAAATAACTTCATTAGCTACCCCGCCAATTTATACCTATCATCAGTGTCACCGCACTCACTGTCTATGGTATTTTTTTGCAACGCGTTTATTGTAACCGGAATCCAATTAGGCACCCCAAGTCTCGCCCGCGTTAAAAATATTGTGGCAGGAGACTTTCCCGCCGCGACGCCATATTGATTTTTCTTTTTAAACGAGCAGTTTTTGTTTTCAGATGTTTTCAGCCAACATAGTGTAGATCTTTTATATCGTCAGATAGATATAAAGTCCGTGTAAATATGGCTGGTTGACCATTTACGTCACTAGAGAGTTGTCGTGAAACTCACCCTATCTAAAAGTGCTAAAAGTTATGTAAGTTTTTTTTTTATTAGTAACCTATACTATGCTATGTCGCGAAGGGATCTTAAACATACTAAATCATACAACATAACTAGCGTCATCTGTTATTTACTGCTATTATTATGTATTAGTACGGTTTCCTTTCTAGCATTACTTGCTTACCTTGAGTTAAAGTCGCGTTAAGTACCGGTCACCTTAATAGATGGCGTTCATAGTGTTGAGTGAATAATGTCAAGAAAATGACCAAGAAGAGTGAATTAGTACATTACTGCAGAGACCAGTAAGTAAGCCATCCTGGACGAGTATGATTTAGCCGGCCGAGCCGAAGGCGAGGTCCGGCTATAATACGAGGCCAGGATGGCACTTATGGTCGAAGCGTGTATAGTGCTTTTCTCAAAAATAAAACAATATTTGAATAAAAGTTAGAATAAAAAATATATAGGTACAGTCACCAGCATTAGTATATGCCATAACAAAGGCAGTAGAAGTAAAAACTTGAATAATTTTAATTTTGCAAAAAAAAAGGAAAAAAAAAATTTAGGTAAAGAAAAAAAAAAGAAAAAAAAAAAAACAGTTCGTCTTACATCAAACTATTTCCCCCCCCCCAAGCTTCGTCCCGAATCTCTCCCCATCCTACCTCCTACGCATCTGACGACATAAATGTTTTATATTTAAATATTATGATATGTAATGGGATTTCATACTTACTTACTGGACACTCTTGTTCTATACTATTTAAATATTATGATATGTAATGGGATTTCATACTTACTTACTGGACACTTCTAAAAATTGTCCAGGATGAATCACTTTCGGATACTATCTGCACAGATGTTATGGGAACATTTCGTACAATTTTTGAGAAAAAACTGTAACTATTATAGGTACTAGTAATAAAATAAACATTGCCTAATGTTGAGTGTGAAATGTGAGTTAAGTTTGTAGCTTTGTAAGTTTGCAGTACTGAAGGAACTCGGCATCAAGCAGCGGCTATCATCCGTAGTGCAGTCTCGCGTCCTTATGGCGTTTTTCGGGCACTTATGGCGTCGAGGAGACGTAGCTATCGAGCGACCCGTGACCCAGGGAAAGGTCGAGGGCACCAGACCGTGAGGCAGGTCACCAATGAGATGAACAGACCAGATTAAAGCTGCAGTAGATGCATGGTGGAGTAAAAAGGTTACCCAGTGCTACCCAAGAGACTGCAAAAGAAAGAGAGGCAGGCAGATCAAACGATGGGACGACGACATCAGGCCTGTTGCTGGTGTCACCTGGAGCAGGGTTGCCAGAGACAGACATGAGTGGAGAAAGCTGGAGGAGGCCTTTGCCGACTGGCAAGTGGACACCCAAAATAAATAAAGAAACCAAATAACTAATCAAAGAAGTACAACATTTGGATGTCACGAAAAAAGGCTATAACATAACAACAACAACAACAGATGCATCAGTACAAAGGAAGGCGACTGTCAGAGAGGAATGGCGGCGTGTTGTGAAGCTTGCAACGAACATCTGAAATAAATGACGACCACGACCACTCCGTCAAGAGTGAAACGACGAAGAAGAAGAAGTATGCAGTTAGGGGTAATCTTCCAACCAGCAACCACTTATCCGATTTCATAAAATATTTTGCGGCCCCGCTTGCGTACTCGGTAATAAGCAGGCGGAGAGGAAAACAAACATAATCTAACCAGTTAACCTAATATAGGAGGCAATAACAGCCAGGTCTCATCGTCATCGTTATCATCATTGTAGTCCACTTCTGGTTGTAGGCCTCACCAATTAAACGCTCTGAGTTCCAGCCGAAACCGAAAGCCTACTTATTAAAGATACTCCACCTATTTAGTCTGAGGGCGTCCTACAATTCGTTTGCCGTTTCATAGTATCCTCTCGTGAATACTAGGTGATTCGATAGACAATCAAAAGCATCGGATTAGTAAAAGCGGGCAGTGGCCCGGGTATATTAGCCGAAAACCCGATAACCGTTGGAGTTATGTCTCATTGCAGAAAAATAAACACCGTTTAAAAGAAAACGCGTAGTATCGTATCAAATGATTTATCAATCAAACGAAAACGAACAAATTACGAACGCGTATCAAAACCGAATCGTACTTTTTTCCTGCCACCTCCAACCTTTTTGCTCGATTCCAAAGCCGTATGTTTTTGAAAAAGGAATGACGCTGTGAGAGCATCCACTAATTGATGGTTCGGCCGGATTCGATGCGCTGCGTTCGTGTAATGTTGAAGTATCGATGAAATCGATAAAAAACCAGTGAAAAAAGACGATGTATCGAATCGGTTGGTACGCCTGTCGACACCAAATCTGTTTGGATGTCCACAGATGTCAGTGGGAATCGAATGACGTTGAAATTAGTTGGATACAAACATGTGGCAATTTGTATGTATTATTGTGTTTTAATTAGGGAATGTTGGATATTTTAAGAAAGACGATGACGCTGCACAATATTAATTGCTTGACGGATGCGAGTGGCAGATGGAATTGAGATTATTTGTCATTGCTTTGAATCGTGAATCATTCAAATTGTAACAATAACTATTGTTTTACAGAAGAGTCAAGTGGGCATTATTCTCGTAGAGTAAATTAATGACATGCATGGTTAAAACGAGAAACGCAGATCTGGAACTTTTTGGTTTTATTTAAGTACTTTGACTGAAACATAAAGTAACTCATTAAATTAAATTAATATTAAAACGCCCGTCAACCGCTGTTAATTTTCATAATTATCATAAACCCTCATACACTGTACCTACGCGTTACAGTGATTATGCAAAACAATAACGGGTTTACGCAAGATAGGCGACGCCCGAACCGAAATAGTTGCCTCCCCGTCCGGAGCAATTTGTCACACATCGCGACAGAATGATTTATCACCGTCCACAAAGACTCGAATAGGCCCCCTCGTAAACCAAACACCCAATTTGGGAGTC
Organism: Epinotia ramella; assembly: GCA_947578815.1. NCBI lineage: Eukaryota > Metazoa > Arthropoda > Insecta > Lepidoptera > Tortricidae > Epinotia > Epinotia ramella. The sequence goes on from OX388221.1 coordinate 6,373,969, forward strand.
ATTAGGGGCATATAACCTATAAGTTTTAAGGTAAAACTTGTCTTAATTGCATTACACTACGGTCCAATAGTTGAGTGAAAGTTTTTTTGTTGTGATCTGGTTATTTTACGATTTAAATATGCGAGAAAATTTATTAAATCTATTTATAACCTCTAAGTTCCCGCCAAAATTGTCTATGGTTTCCCGCCATTTTGCCGCGCTGTCATTCCTTAAGGATGCGTTCACATTCCTCTACTAATTGTATGTATCGCGCCGTACGAAACGCATTTGTCAATTGTCGCCGAGCCCCCTGTTCATAATTAGTTAGATAGTTATTTCTGGAACGCTTTGACGGCTTATTAAGATTTCAAATTGAACACAAATTAGATGTCACGCCTAACTGATTTCTTAACTGGCTATCGAGATGTGTTTTCCTGCTGAAAAATGCGTCTGTCGACGTGTGGACAGGTTCGTTTTCCGGACATCAAAAAGCTATCTGTTAAGTGGGGACATCTGTGCCCCATATTGCTTGGTTAGATGACTGCTGTCTGTGTTCTATTGGTCTTAGACGGCTGAGATTAGTCAAAAATAATAAGACTTCAACATGTCTGGCAGGCTAATCCACCAGATTTGATACGGTGAATATGTGTTCAATGTTATTAATGAAGCGCCTGAATAGTTGATACTCTGTTTAGCCCAATGGTTGGCTGGTGGAGAATGCCTTGGTATTAAGCCCGTCTTTATGTACGTTTCTGTGTTTGGGCAATAAATGTTGAATAAACAAATAAATAACAGTTCATATATTAAGTACTAACTCAATCTAGTTTCACAATTGCACATTGCGGATGACTTCTCTGGAATTTAAAGGGATTGGGTTCGGTTATGCTAGTTACTTGAATATGATAAAAAATATCAAGTTAGGAAAAAAGTGACAAGACATTAGAAAAGTACTTAGAATGTATTTTCAAGAAAAGATTTGAAATTTCATCTTTTAATTTGGTACCAAATCAACGAGATAACGACTAAAGAACTTAAATCAAAGCTGTTGCATTTGAAAAATTAATAAGTATATTTTGTCATCGAAGATATATTGCATATGCATCTGTGGCCGAAAACATACTTACATCTTCAAATTAGATCAATTTACTTTAAACAATTCATCAGTCATGTATAAACGGCACAATTAGGCGGGATACATGCGCAGAAGCACTTCAAAGCCACTAACCAGGCAATAACGAAGATACTGACTCGGTTCAACAACGACGCATGCGCCAATGACAGCTATAGTAACATGTGACGTTGTTGTGTTAGTAAAACTTGATCATGCGCATACAGTAGTGATTTATCAGACTACGTTCAATTAACTGAAAAGAAGTTTGTTTTGTTTTTATTTTTTAGGGTTCCGTACCCAAAGGGTAAAAACGGGACCCTATTATTTAGGGTTCCGTGCCCAAAGGGTAAAAACCGGGACCCTATTACTAAGACTTCGCTGTCCGTCCGTCTGTCTGTCACCAGGCTGTATCTCAAGAACCGCGATAGCTAGAGAGTTGAAATTTTCACAGATGATGTATTTCTGTTGCCGCTATGACAACAAATACTAAAAACAAGATAAAATAAATATTTAAGGTGGGCTCCCATACAACAAACGTTTTTTTTCAGGCTGTATCTCAAGAACCGCGATAGCTAGACAGTTGAAATTTTCACAAATTATGTATTTCTGTTGCCGCTATAACAACAAATACTAAAAACAAAATAAAATAAATATTTAAGGGGGCCTCCAATACAACAATTTTTTTTTTTTTACTGATTTTATAGATACTGGTACGGAACCCTTCGTGCGCGAGTCCGACTCGCACTTGGCCGGTTTTATTTCATATTGGCGTGTGGGTTCTGTATATAGCTCTTGGTTTATTAAGTATGTCTTCAGTTTTTACATGCCGATATAGACGTTGACTGCTACATATTACATATTGATTTACAGGTTTGATCAAGTAGGTATTCGGGTAGCAAATGGCGAGAACTTTTGATGTTCAACTACTTTTTTTCGTTAGCGTTGACTTCCTTTTGTTGGACATTTACTGGGATAAAAAGTTTTTATATTTTAATTCAGGCTATATGTCATTCTTCGTAACAAACATCCAAACTTTCGCATTTAGAATATTATACTTAATACAAATAGATACATATATGTACCAGTGTGTAATCGCCATACGATAAACAAATAAATAATTAGTAGGAAGTAGGATTACTATTATGTTCTATCCTGTTCATAAATTTCATATTACCTTCGTTTTATGAGCGATGTGCTTTAAGAACGAGTCAACATCACAACAGCCAAAATCAATCAGTATTAATCTGTCATATTTGCTTAAGTCAATTTTAAATTTATTTGTTAGGTTTTTTATTTATACAGTGGTTTACGGGGCCGAAAAATCGGTCTAGCTAAATAAGTCTTAATTCAGAGATTTTTTTCCTTCGACTTTCCAACTCTCGACGCCGAGCAAAGCTCGGTCTTCCCAGATACTGTAAATAAGATTAACGGAACCCTGGTTCTCGCCTCGTGGTAGAGTTGTTAAATACAAATTGGTTATTAAAATTCCTGGCGTTCCTGCGACGATGTGGAGCGAGTCCGGGGTTCTTTATGAGTTCCAGCGGGTTCCGGATGTTTTGACTAACCTAACAAAAACACTGATTGTTGAGGTACAAGTGCATATTAATAAAATGGGGTACAAACACGGATTTGTTAGATCGCTATCCGAAACGCAATTTTTATATGTAGCTAATTTTCCTTTCGCCATTAGGTACTCATAGTCGCATAATTTCCCACTCTTAAAATTTTTACCTTCCTAAAGCTATTTTATGGTAGCGAATTCTTTGCTCGCGTTCTATTGCAAAGGCGTTTGTACAATCGTTTTATTACTTAGTCTTTATTAGTAGAGTTTTATTTTTTATTAAACCTCTTCGACGGAGACCCGCCGGGTGCCTTCTATTTCTAGGCAGTTTGCCCTTCGGGCATCTGACGCGATCTAACAAGGTGCGTTAGATCGCGTCAGATGCCCGAACCTAGTGTTTCACGATCGCAACGGGTTCTTTGCGTTTTCCTTGACCTCTCCTCTTCCACACTAATAGACCTATTTGCTAGGTAAAACGAACTTGTGCTCTGCATATCCCTTTTGTATATATACGGTTTCTCTAGGTAATCCTAATAATCTGACGGTGTACTCGTATGCGATAATACCTATAATCATTCTTGGTTGTGAGCACAACTCACGGCAGTTTTATGTGTTCTCGACGTTAAACGGGTTAAACTAGCAAATTCTAATTTGACCAATAAAGCAACAATGTGGGAACTTATGTCGCTTATAATACACGAACGAAATATGTGTATTATACACGAAATATATTTCGTACTTATTATACACAAAAAAAGAGACTATTCAACACGCTCATACGACGATACAATATAGTTACAGCCAATTTCCGATTTTTTTACGCATTGTACACTAGACAGCATAAGTGCATGGTCAAGTCGCAAACTGTTTCCCTTGACGCGCTTGCTAACGCCATCTATGTGCACGACGTGTAATATCATTATAGATGTAAATGTAAACCTCAGAGGATCGGCATAGTTTCACTAGATGGCGCTGTTAACACAGATGGAAACAAAAACTAATTCCTCATCTTGGATATAATTATATTTTTCTTGGGTTATTATTGTTCCTATATTATACTGTCAAGTAATCTTGCCAACGCATTATCGATCGATAATGGCGGTATTATGACGCAATTTGGAATGTGCTTTCTATTTATGTGCTACCTTTGTGCATTTATTTTTCTTGCGATGTTTCCGATTCACTACTAGTGAATATCCAAACAATTCCAAAAACACTTCTTTCCCAACATTTTTTTCGTTGGGTGCGGGATTTGAACCCGCGACTCTAAAGCTAGGTCGACAGATAGTTGCCTCGTTGGCCACTCGACCATCGGTTCAATTGACTAGGCAGTCGAAATTCATCATAAGTTTATTTTGCTGCTCAGATATTAATCCATTACGACTATGATTAGTATAATAATCGATGAGGGTAGACGAATGATTCAAAACTACCATACTTATTCGTTTTTATCACAAAGATGTTACATGTTCGTTCGTAGACCTACTTCAGCTGTGTTATTCATATTTTTTTTGGATATCATGAATATTAAAACTAGTTTTCTATGTAATATTGATCTAGTTAAAAGGTCGCAAATATTTGCGATATATAAAGAAGCTACAGAAACTGATCTGAACGTAAGTCGTTATTTTTACATGTTTGTGATATAATTATCTACTATAAGTAACTACTACTTAACTATCATACATTTTTCTGATGATTTATTTACGTATAATATTGTTGCAGCTAAAAAAAGGTTGAGCAAAAGGAAACGTCTCTGCTACACCGACAAAGAACGGCCACCAGCCATGGTAATGGACTACAAAGAAAATGATTTTGAATCGACAAGGCATTTCGTTGATTTATTGCACACAAGTGTGGACTGTTCGAGGTGTCTCCATAAAGAGGAGGGTTTATACTATCATGGGCATGCTGTTAAACCCTTGCTTACAGAGAAGCACATAAAACAGCAATTTGATACAATTTGGACACTGGACTAAATGTCATGTTTAGTGACGAGAAGTGAGAAGTGTTTAAATCTATTCAAAAGGACAATATAAGTTCACGTTCAGTGATCACGTAGTGCCTAACATGGAATCTGGTGGTATACCTAACTGTGAACATGTAAGGTTTGAAGAAAGACAGACCGGGTTATATATAAACAAGTGACAAAAGTAACATATGAGTAGGATATTGTTTTCATCATGCTTTTTTAACCCTATAGATACTATTAGTAATAGATGTGTTAAGTTAAGGAAAATTATTATTAAACAACATAATCATGTTAATTAACGAGATCGAGTGACATAGATAACCGTGGAATCCTACCATTATAATCTATGAAATATATGGTCGTCTAGTATCAATAATAAAAGCCTTAGTGAACTGTAAGATTGTCCCGTATTTTATTATTATTTTAAATGTCATTAACACAAATGGCGGGTTTATTTACTTACTTAAAAGCTTACTTATAGATTTGGCTAACACCAGAATGCGTTCGCCTGATATATATGTTATCATAACCCGGTCTGAAATTATTAATAAAATTGTCAATAGGTTTTATTTTTATTGGGGTAAAGCTTCAATCTTTTTCCGATTTTCGGAAATGAAACTTAAGCTACATATAACCTCGATAACATGTTAGAAAGTGGCTAATTCACTAATACTATTAACAAAAACTTCTGTTAACAGTGTTGCTGCTAACGGAAGGCCAGAAAACAAGGTTGTAATTTGGCCTATGATATGGCTGTCTGAAGTGAAGAGTGAAAAAGTGAAGTGAATTAAATCCAGTCAACAGGGCCATTTAAGTTTATAGTGTTATAATAATACGCGCCGTCATAATGGTCGCGTAGTTCCTAATATAGAAAAAGTGCAGATGCTGTCGGTCAAAGAGTACGGATTACGTTAAGATTTATATATTCTATAAACCGGGTTATCCTAAATAAATTAAAAATATATATATTGTTTCAGTAGGTAATAGGTATTAATATGCCGTTTGCTTTCTTTTTTATATTCCTTTACTATTTAAAATGTGATATTTCATAAGATCAAACAAGTGTAAGTAACGGTGAAAGACCAAATAAAATTATTATGATTATTTTCAAATCAATAACACAATAATTCATGGTTTGAACGCTCACATATAGGTATAGATATACTATGGCAATTAACACCTTAATGCGTTCTGCTGATTTGAATGTTAGATAACCCGGTTGTAAGTTAATATTGTCAATATTATATTTATTGGGGTGAAGCTTCAATCTTTTTCCAATTATGGAAATGAAACTTAAGCTATTACCTCAATAAAAATGTTACAAAGTTGCTAGGTAACTATTATAAAAAAATAGTATTATAAAATTGCTTTAACAGAACTGTAGTGAACAAAATAAACATATTGAAACATAAAATGCTGTTTTAATTATTTAAGTTATGAATATATAATTTTCTTTATGACTAATATTTGTATATAAAGCACTTTCATCTATAGGAATAGAACAAATATAAAAAGATACAAAAACATAAACCTCCCATTACCTGGGATTCGAACCTCGACAGTTCTAGGCCGCTGAGCCTAGAGAACATGTCTTAATCCATTGAGCTATCTCAACATTATAGGTAATGGTGGAAATATAGCATTCAAATACCAGTGGTATCGCACTTAAATACAGCTATTATAAATTAGCATTTACCAGCCTTGTTAATAGTTATACTAATATGAGAATATTTCTGGTGATAACAAACAGGTGTCAATTTATAGGTATTTAATGTGCCTAGTAATGTGCTTATTTTCTGCGGTATGTCTAAATAGTAGCGCCAACAACGCCATCTAGTTTAATTATTGCGCACCACGTGCAACTATGTGAGCAGCAGACGTCAAACGATGCAAGCGAAACTGAGCCGTAAGGTGTCCATGCATTATTACAGCCGATAGTACATAAGTTTGTGTCGTGTTTGTATACTAACAACACATACTCAGATGGATATTAATGTTCGAAATTAAAGATTAATATGATTGATACAGAGAACAGTTATCAAGCAAGTCTAAATTCAGAATTCCTCCGTCCACCACATAATAATGAGTCATCTCTACAATATATTTTTAAAAGTTGCCATTAATTTTGGAGATCACTCAGACATTTTGGATCGTCTAGCGTTCTTAATGATCACTTAAAAATAAAGTGTCATAATGAATCCAGATAGAATTTTAATTGGTCCAGTCAACGACGTCAATGTATGGACTGCATGTCGCGTGTAAAATGACTCTCTGGATGAAGCGGTTTTTTGCCACTAGCAGGCGCTAAATTTTTTATTTTTTATTTGAGAAGTTTATCAAGGTGATTATACACGGTGGAATTTAATCGGTGAACAGGAACCCATTTTTCTAATTCAGTAATCGATGGCGGTCACGTTTATGTAGTACTTAAGTGGAACCAAGTTTTTTTTTATCATAACAAATTTTTAAGTTGAAATTAAATTTTAATTAAAATTTATTGTCACCCTACTAATGATTTAGTCTGAAAAGTTTAATACCTCTTTTCAAACTATCAGCCATATAAACTTAAAACATAAAAGAGCAATAAGCTGTCACTTAGTCATTGTCAAATTCATAACAAATTGCTTCAAATCGTCTGATCTGTCTAGTATCCCGCCAAAGCCAGCAAGCACTTGACGTATGTACACTTACGAGTAACTTCCCTTCAATAAAAGTAGGGTGTCCATTTATTCAGTCAGTGTACATTTTACCGATGTTAATTAAGTTTGATTCATTAGATTGTGAGCTATATTGCACGAGATCTCACGTATTGGTTTCTGTGTAGATTGATAATTAAGATTTTTGGATTCCTGATCACCGATTAAATTCCACCGTGTATAGGGTTATATAGAGTACTTACATATTTATTAAGGCTACAATTTTTTGAAGTGAAAACTTCTTTAGCGGCGCTGTGCACCTTTTGTGATGGGGAAAAATTGTTAAACTCGCGACAGGTCACGTGACCGTAAGATTCGTAAGACGTGAGATTCGAGACAGGTCACGTCAAAACTGTTACAATGTCATTGAGTTTTCACTTCTGCCGGCGCTCCCGGAGTGCAGCCCGGTCTTTTTTATGCAGATATAATTAAAATTTATGTAGATATAATGCAAATGTTGATCTTACGAGTTATGATCTTGGAACAAAATATAAGTGACAATGGCCCGTTTAACGAAGCTACAAGCAATATTACAAGTTAAGGCAAGACATAGGCAAAGTACTTGTAACTTGTAGCTTTGTAAAATGAGCCACAGACAGACATCTTGAAAACTACAAGGCTTGAGCATAAGAATAAGTAGATATGGTATAACGACTTTTTCTTACTCTCTTGAAATGCTTTGCTCTACCTTTCAAGCATTTGGGTACTAAGGTAAACGTCCCAATGCTCGACCTTTAAATGCCTCATAGTCTATTGTTTTGACATAAGATTGAAAGTGTCATATATTAGATCAGTGTCGGGTACTAGGACGTTGTTCTTGTTAATTGGTTTGTTTTCATAAAAAAGACTGAAAACGAAATTACGGAATGGGTTCAGGCTGCGAGCATATTTTGGTTCCCCTGTCTGAAACAAATTGAGCGTTAGGTATTAATTTAATATTTGTTATCCCGCCAAATAGTCAATACAAACTTCTGTCTTACAATCTGCGTCCCTACATTTTGTAAGTCTCTGGGTCAGTCGTGCGTTTTTCGCGAACTTTTTTAATGAATTTGAGGCCCGGACGGATGGGATTTCAGCCAGACTTGTTTATTAACGAGACGAGTTTTATTGTCTCGCAGATTTATACCCAAGATCAGCTTGTTTATAGGTACACAGCAAGAGGGATGGTTTCTTTGAAAACCTGCTATGGTCGGATCCTTAAGTAACGAATTCTTCAATATCCTTACCCTCATCAGTGTAGATCTTAATGTGTTCAATCCCGCTGATGTGGTAGTGACAGGCTCGGCTGCTGCAGAGTCAATTTAGATAGCCGGGGACTCTACCGAAAGCCCACCTGCTGAAAAAACCAGCCAAGCTGCCTGGGATCAATTAAACGTCGAATCCACCCACAACCTACTTCTTCTACACAGAGCCACAACACCTGCTGGCAGTGTCTGAACTGGAATCGGGGCTCTGGCGACAGCTACACACTCTTCCGTCACGGAACATTGGTTCTCAGTTAGACACGAGGGCATTGCGTGTACCTGTGTGCCTTGGGCTAGGGCTCAAGGCCTGTAAGCCGCACTCCTGCAGTCACTGCGAAGGCTCGGCTGACGCCTTTGGTCACCACGGCCTTCACTGGCAATTGAGTGCCGGTCGGTTATTCGTACATGCTCTGAATGACCTCATTCACCGGGCTTTGGGTTCTGCAGCTATCTCTTCCACTTTGGAGGATAATTACGTAATTGGGGGCCCTTACAGAATCTCTTTCTGTACGTGCCACAATTACGCTCCAAGACCATGGTCTTCCGACACCAAGGATTTCATCAAAATTGTGTCCCTGAAATTGGTCTGGGTCTCAGGCGATGGGCTCGTATTTCACCCAAATGCTGAGCCTGGTCATCCAACAAGGAACAGCGAGAAGTGTCTTGGAATGTCGTTCCGGGCAACACTAGGATGTGTAGAGGGCGGGCAATTTTGCTTATAATAAGTTTGTATATTGTTTTTTAAGTACCTTCTTGTAATGTACACATATATACTATATGATCATGAAATAAACACTTGCATATCCTTGTTACATTCGATAAAAGAGTGACCGTCATGACAGTAGAGTGTTTATATCAAGTTTAGGTACAACATCAACACTTTCAGTGCCCGCTAGGTGGGCAGTGTTCGTAGGTGATTTCCTCTACGATCTGGGGGCCTAGACAAGGTTACAATCGACAAGCGCTAACGCTAACGCTATCTAATAAAATGTATGGGGATGACAGATGTTAACGAAAAGTGTTTCGTCGGCATCTGTCATTCCCATACATTTTATTCGTTAGCGTAACCTTATCTACGGCCCCAGATTTCCTCTTTCCTCTTTTTCCCATGTTAACGAAAACAAAATTGTTGACAATGTATGCGAATACTTCATAAGATGTTTTATGTAAAGTTAAAGAGTGATAATTTAGTGATTTTTTTTTCCAATTTATGCACAAAAATTACAAAAACCAGAAACATTTTTTTGGCTTACTTTGTATTATTTATGTGTGTAATCTATAACAATACAACGTATATTTTCAGATTAGAACCCACTTTTGAAGTGGTCAATTATTACGCGAAGGTAAGTAGGAGAATCACCCCTACAGGGACTAGGGACGCATAGATTACAAAGGGATGTTGGCGTTTCCGGGTGACCGCCCACGTCGGCACTAGCGGGTGGTGATTAGGGCAGATTAAGGGCTTGTGTTCGCGACCTAACCTGTCTACTTGTGAGGTATGCACGATAGGACGCAATAGTTGACAAGTGAATTAGGTATGACATTTAGATCATGCTAGATGATCGAGATTTTGGTCTGCAATAATTCAACAAGACATATTTAACTAAATCTACCCTGTTCCATATGAGATTAGAAAAATCGTTCGTTAATCGATGTCATGAGATTTTAAGGAAAGCGGACCCCTTGCTCTCTTAGGGCACAACCGGGAATAACGCTAGGAGGATGATGATGTTATGAATCGCATAATTAATAATAAGTATTGTTATATTGAAAAACACGTAAAACCAGTACAATCTACAAAGATTTAGAGCCGGTTTTTTATTTGTAAATATTATGTAGTTTTGTTATTATTTTGTTAGTTTATAGTCAACTGTACTTAGATTAATTAAAAACTTAGCATGGCCTCTATAATATTTATGGCCTCTATAATATTTAAACATTTCTCTATTAAATTCGGAACCGGTTTCCTTATCTACAAAGTCCGTTAAAATTCTAATGTTTTGTGGAATGCGGTATAGTGGCGTCAGCAGTAGACATCGCAAAATCTCTTTAAAAAAATGTTTTAATCTCGAACAAAAAACCGTATTATAAGTATCGATCCTGCTCTCAACATTTTACGAGAATCGGTTAAGAAATACGATCAGCAGAAGAAAACAGTCGGACATCCGCCGGACAGACATATACAAAAGCATTTTTGCCCAAGCTGAAATAAGGCGTTTTTCAATTGGCGTTCCTTCAGACCACATTTCCGTTTTATTCTACGTACTTAAGTCCTTAAAGTCCGTACGAAGTAGAATCTATTGTAGAACTTTTGTTTCACAATATTTACTACGTTAAACGATATGATACAGAGAAAGAATATAATGGAAAAATAAACCATCTTTGTCTGTAGCCCCCGACAGACTACGATTACGATTCGATTTACTACGTTGTGCCTTTGGATGGGGCAGGTGATTTGATTTTCTTCACTAAAACCGTAATTTTTATGATATTTGAAAATTACATCAATATAAGTACCTGGAAGAAATTAGTTGGACAACACTTAGATTACAAAAAGGGTTTCTATGAAATGATACCTACGTAGTTACTTCCATGATCTAAGGTAGTATCAGACCAACCTGTGATTTGTGTTAGTTACTTTTATGGATTTTGAACTACTATAATAGGTACTATTTCATACATTGCATAGGTACGAATATAGGTTTTGTATAGCAACAAAAGCATACCCCAAATGGCACTGGTCAAGCCAATCAATGCACTATTGGTAAGTTCACCTACAACTTATCAACTAAATACAGAGTAGCGCAGCACATTTACGTGATTGATTTTCGTCAGACGCCATACTTATGTAAGCCTGCTCTCGGGTAGTGATTTGGATCACAGCGGGAGCTGACAGCGAGCCGCGGGGGCCCGGAGCGGAGCCTTACTCCATTTTTTATACTGAGGTGGGTATAACAAAAGCGCTAAGTATCTATTTGGTATTGGAGAGCCATGGACGTGGTGGACAGTAGTTCCTATCCGCCATGTAACGGTAAGTGGCCTAGAGTGGCTTTATTTTTAAATACTTCCAATAATACAATGATATGACTATTCATTCACAAGAAAATGTACATACCTAATTAGATATTTTACTGGGTAAATCAATGGAACTGATAGAACACGTGAGGGCGTACTCACATTTTTCTTGATAGAGCCTGCCCACCGCAAGGTGACCCCCCTTACTGCCGATGCCGGTAAAATATATTCGTATGACGTCTAGTGTTACCAAGTAATTGTATTTAAGTAGTGGGTTCAACTTGCGTTTGCCGGACTCATGGAAAGTTATAATAATAGCAATAGCGACCTTGTAGCTTGTTTGCTTTGAAGGCACCTAATTCATAATTGCCAGGGAATGCAGACGACAGGAGTGAATTCCATTAAGGTGGTTCGCTTTCCATTCAAAACGTTATGTGACATTCGCAGGCTAACGGCGTGATATTTTAAGAAACTTATGTGACAACTTTCATAAATTGGCTTTCCATTTGCGCGAAATTCCCCATTTCCAGTAAATTTGAGAAATTAGTTCGGGCCGTGATTCTTTGGAAAAACTACTTTCTCAAATTCAAGAAAGCGAACCACTTTAATTCCATTATTTAGCAGTACGAACAAATGGAAATTATAAATTTACAACGTAAGGATGCTTTCGCTGCCCACGTATGGATCTCAGACGTTCGCTGAAGGAACATGGAAGCAAATCTACTAGAGTAAAGTTACAATTTAAATAATAAAGTTGGCCATATCACGAGCTGGAAAAGAACAGTGTAGGTACAAGTTACCCAAGCTGTGATAAGGGGTTGTTATGTTCGCATTGTTTTGACGATAACATTCTAAGTGTAAGCGCCACATAATACCCAGTTAATGGAGTGAGGGCGATCACAACTTCACAACCCAGCGGGGCAAGGTACGCGCAGGAATTCCACTGCTTTTTATGGACACTTCTATCTCTACACAGGATGATTGAGTTTTACCGGCAGCAAACCACCGCGTTACGAGGGGCCCACTTCACGAGGTTAGAGGTTATAAGCTTCACCAACTACGACTGATCATTTGACTAGTGTTGCCGGTTTAGGGTTGTAAAATTGTAACTTTAATCTTCGTGAAACTCACTAAAGGCTGTACTTTCAAAATCAACTTTAAGAAAGAAAGCAATGATCAAAATCATGACGTGACAGAAGATAAAGGCATGGCACATGAAAATCATAACAATAAAACATCAAGACTCTTAAGTAAAAAATAAATAAAGAATATCTTTGTTGTTTGATTAAATATTCTGCATGAAAATTGTAAGAATTTAGACGCGGAATATATTTTTGATCGTCGTTTCGCATTTGCTTGACATGTTGAAATGCGAATAATTTGTGGGAAAGCGATGAAGAGAATATAGAGGCCCAGTATATCACATACTTACATTAGTCAGGCTTTGATCACGCCAAAAACTCAAATTCCAGGTAATTGCTTGGTTTTGAAATGGCTTAGGTAAGTTACTATGTACCTCCTGAGACCCAGGGTACGCTTTAGTGATTTTGAATTAGGAACTTTTTGACATTCAGCAAAAGTTTAAAGTCAATTTTGAAATTTGTACAAAATTTTGTACGCGCGGTCTTAGGAGGTTAAAATGGTAAAGTGATAGTTGCTATAGAACTTGCTAGTGTCAAGCAAGGTATTCAAATCTCCGGCATTACGATGTTTAAGCTGGTTTCTTTGTAAAGGGGTGAGGACCGACTAAGTAGGTAAGAACATGTTAAGAAATCTACCGTGGTACCCAGGTGCAGGTCTATCAGTGGCGGAGCCGATCTAAATTCACCGATCTAAAATTATTTTTTAGGCAAGGCTATAGTTATATACCGTAAAATGGGGTGAGTGGGGTTCGCGGGGAGAGTTGGGTTATGAATGGGGAGAGAAGGGATGAAAGGGGGGTGAGATGGGATTTTAAGGCTACTGCTACAAAAATAATGTATTCCAATTTAAAATGAAGCTATAGTAATACTTACCCATAATAGCCTTTATATGAAATTCCATCTCACCCCAATTACGAGGGACTACGGGGTGAGGTGGAATTTCCTGTTTATCGTCAAAGTTATGAAATGGAACTACCCAAAATAAAATAAAAACTAAATGCAAACGTCCGAAACACTTATTATATACAACATGTTATCGAGGTTTGAATGTCAGTTTTGCCCCTACTCACCCCATTTTACGGTACTTTACAGTCTCTACACTCTTTCATAACTTTTCTTGTTCCGAGTTGCCCATCGAAATTATTCACGCAGTGCTACTGGTACCTATATATTTACCTAGCCGACCAACTAGTGGTGTTATTTCTAGAACACCCCGTAAGACATCTATTATTGTGAGAGCGGCATATCGGCGCAGATCGTGCGTGTCGACCTTCTTTCCATAGGGGTATAAGTTGTATGGAAGATTGTGTCGGTTACGATCTTTTGCTTGGAAAGTTGGTGTTCTAAACAGCCACGATCAGCTACGATTAACCTTTGAACAGATGGACAAAAATTAGAAGTTTAGAGAATGATATAAGTAGTTATAGAATAAGATTTAACTATAGGTAGTATTGAATAGAGTAAAGAAGCCGATTGTCTCTATGGCTAACATAAGAGATATCAAAGATATCCACAGTAAAAAATAATTAAAAATAATTTTACGATGTATTTCGACTCCAAACAACTAAAAATTCCTCCAAACAATTAACTAGGTAAGTATCTGCCTTTTGAAGGCAGATACTTACCTAGTTAATAAAATAAATGTTTTTCACATCAGAAAACGCTTTAAACAAATAAAAACCTGCAAATACGTATTTTGGGAGATCGTCGCCACTTGTTCTGTATACTGTACCTATCTGTACCTATCTTAATTGCTGTCATAGGTAAATGGTAGGTACATTATATTTGTTCAGCTATGAAACCCTGTAGGGCAATACTAACTAAAATTAAAATTTTGGTAACTTAGGTAGGTACTACAGCTTAAGGCTATCTCTTAATTCTTATTTATGTACAAAATAATGAGCTTGCAAAATATATTGTATAAAGTATAACAGATATATTGAACTGAGCTATAATATACCTACTTGCTATAAATAAAATAAAATAAAAAGCGTTTATTTCAGACCCAAAACGATCCATAGTGGGTTAGTATCAATAACATCTTACATACTATGTTAATTAAATAAAACACAGATACAAAAAAAACAAAACTAACTTTCAAAAAACAAACAATGAGTAAAAGTCGTTTTTATTAAATACTAGCTTCTGCCCGCGACTCCGTCCGCGTGGAACTCGTTTATATCGCAGCTCCATACAAACATTCACCCCCATGATTTCGGGGATAAAAACTATCCTATGTCCTTCCCCGGGACTCAAACTATCTCGATACCAAATTTCATCGCAATCGGTTCAGCGGTTTAAGCGTGAAGATGTTACAGACAGACAGACAGACAGACAGACACACTTTCGCATTTATAATATTAAGTATGGATAGTATGGATTTGGTATTTTATCTATACACATTAGGTACGCGGGGACTAGAATCATGCATTTTTTTTTAATCTAGACTTGTCGACGCCTAGTAGGTAATCAAATAATGTAACGGTTCTGTTCATTTATCAATTATTTTATTCATATTTTATTATTTTAAATAGGTACTTTCTATCCTAACTCGTTTGTTACGCGCAATCTGCATAAGTTGTAATTTTTAAATCAAATCGTCATCGAAAAGCGCAATAAAGGTAACCTGACTAACCTCTATTCAACATGTGCAAAACTTTTTCAAATTATATATATTACATATATATTAACATAAGCCGAGTTTAGTACCATGACCTATATATTATATATTCGATAACGCAAAAGTCATACACCAAATGCTATCTCACTCACGCTTAACCGAATCCGCACGGAACGGAAGTTAGCCTAGGAAGTGACTATACAGCGCGTGCCTAATTGAGGCCCAGACACCGATTGTATTGTTTTACCGTTTACTATGTGTTGTCAAACAGTTTAGCGGGCGGCCATTACGCGCAAACACGGGCGGCCGCGGAGACCGCTTTGCCAGCACCACCTCTAATATTCATAAGTCAATTTCCTGCCCCATTAATAAGTAACGAAGTCTCGCAAATGGCCTTATCGCTTGCGCGCGATTACTTGCCGCCGCTCTCTTACATAATTCAGCGTATTAAACGAAATTGTTTAAACCTTATTGCTCGATTACGTCTCCCCACCCCGGGCACGCCTCGCCGCCGCCGCCAATGGGAGCGAAGCCCCCTCCACGGCCTCCTAGACCCCGCCTCGCCAGAGTCCCGTTTCAGTTGGTACCGAGCATTCCCCATAGACGGGCGAGTCTGGATTACAGTGTCCGCACGCGCGCTCAAACTTAACTTTTTTTACTGTAGTGCCATGTGAAAGTGCTTTACAAACTTTTATCCAAACTGACTGACAACGCAATTCCCCGACACGCAGATGTACATCCAAGTCTGTCCCACATAGGCCTTGCTATGACGATGCTTGCGATGGCGCGAGGCACAGATGAGAGACGGGAGGATGAGGCCGAAGCGGAGACCGGCGGGGAGGTGGACGTGGTGGGAGTCGAAGAGGCCGCGCCCGTGGACTTAACGAGAAGACTGGGCCTCACAAGGCCGCCCGAGAGGCCGGCTATAGCGTTTTCTGTGGAGAACATTCTAGATCCCAATAAGTTCACGGGGAGGTCGGAGGTGCCGTTGAGATTCGACGAGCAGTATTGGAGGCCGCATTATGATAGAGATGACAGTGATTCAGGTTAGTACTTTCTCTGAAATATTCGTTACTTTAATTTCTTCGTAACCTAAGCTTTTGCTGTTCAATGCGCACTGGTTAACCTAGGTTTTTGGGCCGTTATTAAAACTACACATAGTAGTTGTAGACTATTTAATTTACATAGGTACTTTTAAATAGTAGTGTATCTACCTATACCAACCAAACAAAGCTCTCGATTCCTTCGTCAATTCGAAACAGAAAAATTCCGAAACCATCATTATTCTGAACACCATTTTCCGTTAAACGAGAATTTGAACGCAGATGATTTAATGGAACACACAAATAGGAAGGTTAGGTGATTTTTAATTTTTCAGGATTATACTGATATAATCCTGAAAAATTAAAAATTCCTTCAACGGAACATGGTTTTCGGAAGAAAAAGGCTTTCGGACCAATGACCCTTCGGAATTATGTATTGTACCCACATCAATTACATAAGTCATTTTGGTTAAGAGTTAATGACTGATATTAGGTAGGTATCAGGTGAAATCAATCATTCAATAATCATCAATCAATTATTGAATGCACCTGGTGATTATCATTGTTTATAAACATACCTAGGTATGTGTGTTTATTCATTATGTAGGTAGTGATACTAGTGATCCATACAGCCTAAAACCATATCGACGTAACATCTGTAAATAAGAATCTATAATATTGGGTAGGCATAAAGTTGGATATAACAAAGACTAAAACTTTTATTCAAACCCCAAGCTCGTTTAAGTAAAGATACCTAATATAAACAAAAATATAAGGAAGGGGAAAAATATAGGTACGGCAGATACAAGATGATTCCAATAGGGGAAGACCGACGGATTAGGGCGCGGCGCGTGGTTGAGAAAGATTTTCGGCGGATTCTTATTGGACCGTATTTATGTGGATGGATAGAAAAGTTTTTCTTAAGAATATATAGGAATAGGTTTACATACATAATGTCCATGTTATGTGATGTGATTGATGTGTAAAAAAGTAACTATTTTACTACCTAGGTACTTAAGCAATAAAACTCCGTTCTGTAGCTTTCTTTCGCATGAAAATTATATCGTCGAACATTATTTCGCTAGCCACCTATGCATTGCGATAAAATATATTATAGAAATCAACCTTGTTCATCAAATTTGTAAAAAAAATAAGACTAATTTTAAAATTTTGCAACAAAGAAAAGTTTAAATGAATGCAAGTTTCATTTTGTTTTGCAAAAATAAATTGAAAGCTTGTCATACGTCTGCTGTTATTCAATTTTACATCAGCACGAGTTGAATTCTGTTTTTTAACCCAAAACTAGATCGTAAATAGAATGAAAAGAACTAAATAGAATAGGCATAAAAATGCGTGAAAAGGAATCCAAAAATAGCTCACATTGTACAAATTGTACAATACGCTTGCACGTCAATCACGTCCTTAATTGAGACATCAACTTTGACACGACACCACTTAAAACGTGCGCTTAGAAAACTGTGAATTTATTTATTTTGTAGTTTATATATATACCGTTAAAGTTCAACATGGTCACTTTAGAAGTGCTAGTCTATTGTTGTTTTTTTTACATTAAGTGGTATCACGTACTCAATCTATAGCACAATGACGATGACGGTAGCAATAACTAATAGATATTGGCGTTTTTAACTACCGGAATGTATCAACTCAATTTAAATATTATTTAATAGCTGTCTTATTGACCGGATTTGATTGATTTAATATATAGTGAGCGTTTGGATTGTTACAAGTTTTTAATTAAAGTAAAACAAAAATTGCGATTGGTGTCTATAAAGATACGGATACGGATCCACTGCTCGACATCTCCTTTGTTGCCTTCTTAAATTTTTATTATAAACAGACCATACACTGGGTGTCAATTATTGGAAATAGAATGTCAAACATTACTACGTTCACCTTATAGGAACATAAATAGTAATGTGATGCACAGGATCAGGTGGGGAAAATGTTCTTATTGCTTTAAATAATATGGGATTTTGTTGATACGGATGATGGATGAGATCTAAATTAGGTATCCGACTATCCGTCGGGACCTGTCAGTTAGGTTCATCCGAGTACATAGTTACTTTCTAAGGCTGAAAACCAGATCGTAGGTAATTAATTATGAGTCAGTATTTAGTAGTTATTTTAGTTATTGTTTGGTGTATTGGTCAATTGCTCTGACGAAGCATAGAGCAATTCCGTAGTATTACTAAACCTAAAATTATCGATTTTTAATTTTACGATAAAAAAAAAAAAAAAAATTTTGACAAGATTTATTTTTTACATTTGTATGGAGTGTTGGCCGACTGGGGCGACCTGCTCCATACAAATGTAAAAAATAAATCTCGTCAAATTTTTTTATTTTTATTTTTTTTGCATTCTACTCTCGATTCTGAACAAACAGTTTTCAGGTTTTGCGTTATTTTATTAACACGTTGTATTATGCTAGCTGCAAGTAGAAAATAGTAGTAGTAGTAATTTATTTTCTACTTGTAGACGTGGCACGGACGTGGACCGACTGGGTCACCACGGACTATGTTGTCAAAAAAAAAGCGGCCAAGTGCGTGTCGGACCACGCACAACGAGGGTTCCGTGCCTATTAAAAAGGTCGTATCGTTACTGAAATCTTATGGCACTTAAGTCCTTTTCTTTAAGGAAGGCAGTTTTTTAGAAATAGCTCAAAAACCTTTGAACCGATCTTGTTCAAAACAATTTTCGCTGTAAGAATTTAATAAGCCCTATTAGCCTGATTTTTTCATATTTGTAAAATACACAGTTCAAAAATTAGAGGGGGGGGGGGCACGATTTTAGTGACTTTCGAGGCGATTATCTCCGACTTTATTCACTTAATCAAAAAAATCGCTGAGGAACCTTATAATTATTTTGAAAGGCCTATCGATTGATGTGCCACGTGGGCTTGCAATGAAAAAAAAATTGACTTTCAGTTTTATGTATGGAGTGCACCCCTAAAACATTTTTTTTTTAGTAATTTAATTACAAAACTATGTAGCGGTTAACAAAATACACCTATCCCCAAAATTTTATTGAAATACACCTATAGTTTTTGAGTAAAATGCCTGTGACATACGGACGGACAGACAGACAGACAAACAGACAGACATGACGAATCTATAAGGGTTCCGTTTTTTGCCATTTGGCTACGGAACCCTAAAAACATAGGCCGCTTTACAAGACATGCGACTCTTAATGACATGATCCGCCGGTCTCTTGCCGCCATCAATGTGCCTGCTCTTCTTGAGCCGCCTGGCATTGTCAAAGATGGTGGCATTGATGGCAAAAGACCTGATGATGTGTTTTTGGTTCCGTGGAGTTTGGGACGGATGCTAGTGTGGGACGCTACCTGTGTAGACACACTGGCACCGTCCCACCTCCAACGGACTACTTCTAAAGCGGGTGCAGCGGCGAAAAATGCCAAAAATATAAAACGTAAATATACAGGTCTTGGCAGAGAGTACAACTTTTCATATACCATTTGGCCTCGACGCCGACGGGCCCTTCGCTTGATCTAAAATTTTATGTTCTAAAATTGTTGGCCGAAAATGTTTAGTATACTTATTCTTTAGCATAAAGATTTTTATGCATAGGTACATATTTTTTGTCCTAAAATATGTTTAACCTAAAATTGTAGATATAGTATATTTTTTTATGACTAAAAGGCTAATAGTATAATATTGTGAGGTATAATTATTCTTTAGCCTAACATAAAACCTCCTAAAACAAAACCTACTCCTAAATCACAGCTCCTAAACTGGGATCCTACCGTAAAAAAACCAATAATCGTAACAATTGTATTATTTGGTAGGTTAGGTTAGGGTTAGCTTGTGTCCCTTAGAGCGGAAATAGGCACCCCGCGAAGCGGGGTAATGTCGACACGCTGGCGGTAAGGTTAGAATTTTATTGCGCCATCTACAATAAACGTAAAAACGTCTTTTTGCGTTTTTTTAATCAACACTGAACCACGACAAAATTGAAACAATTGCAAACTTACCCACATTGCCTTAACTATTACCATGTGGAATCAACAATGTATACCCGCAACTATATTCATCGACGAAACTTTGCTCACGTTTTATACTAGGCGTTAAATTTATCAGCGCGAAGAAGGAAATCTAAGTAATATTCATTTAATAAAAGCGATAGTTTGGATGCGATTATTGATTAGTGACACCAATATTCGGAATACCAATTTTATGCCTAAAATACATTCGACCAAACAATGTTATTCCATACAAATGTTAGACTAAACAATTTACGGCAAAAAAATATATGCAAAACGATATCGGCCAAACAATTTTCGAAATAAAAAACAATCGACCAAAGATAAACCAAAAACACATACATACATTACACACACACACACACACACACATTACACATACATTTTTCGGCACATATGCCGAAAAAAATATCGGGCAAATAATTTTAGAACTAGAACGGCGTCGACACCCTCAGTCCGAGGGGTCCCATGCGTAAAAGTTATTTGCGGAAATCGCGAAACGTCTGGTTGACTTAACTGGTGACCGAAGAGCTGGCGGCATTCTCGCGCAACCCATCAGCATTGCAATCGAGGAACTGCCTTCAGCATCCTCGGCCTCGAGGCCTCGAGGCCGAGGGCGTTTTTTTTTCGATTTAATTTAGTTTTAATTTAATTTAGTTAATGTTAGTTATCATCTTGTATAAACTCTAGCTAGCATGAAATATGGCATTCTCATGAAAATAGCGTAATCTTCTCGTTGCCATGGTTACACCTGCCAGATGAGAGGTGGAAAAAGCTCTACACCTAATTTATTTTAATTTGTTTTTTTTTATTCGATTTGGTGATGTAAATACACCAAACCAACCACAAGTTTTTGTAAATAGTAATTACAATGCTATTTACACGTGTTATATTATATCTCAAGAACGGGTTGTCTGTTGTGACACCTCACTCTATTTATTCTTAAAGACTATGTGACAGTAGTTGTCTTCTCGCTTACCTACGGGACAGAATAACCGGAAAAAAGTTTCATCGACCTATTTACATAACGAAGTTCTTAACTGACTTGATGCTGATTTGCCGCTTGATTAAGTACCTAAGTAACGATGGTGTGACATAATTTGTTTAATGATCAATTTACGGGTAATTCTGATTTACCGTCGATGTTCTTGTTTTTCTGTCACGCCTGTCAACCTGTCAAACCGAGCGATCGAAACTGGCTGGAACCAATTACAGCTATATTTTTTGTAGTCAACATTGGAATTTTGAGGAATTTTAATTACTTTTGGCTCTTGTTATTGTCGTAGTCTATAAAATAAATAGTAGTTAAGATGAGTAGTAACGCCGGATATTACTGCCAGGAACCCGCCTAGCGGGCGCCTACGCCGTTGTCGCTTTCCGCAACATACGAGGAAAACCACAGGATCGGCTACGAGCGTAGCGCGTAGCGATTCTTGGCAGTGAATGTGTTAAATGAGCTGCTGAATATATATGAAAAAACAAAATCTTTTATTTCGAGTTTATTCCGAAAAGTATTGATTTTTAATATTAAAAAGATTAGAGCAAATATTCATTGTCCATTTCAAAAAATATTGTTTATCATCAAAATGAATTTCATGAACGAT
The DNA here is from genome assembly GCA_947578815.1 of Epinotia ramella. Classification (NCBI taxonomy): domain Eukaryota; kingdom Metazoa; phylum Arthropoda; class Insecta; order Lepidoptera; family Tortricidae; genus Epinotia; species Epinotia ramella. The sequence goes on from OX388221.1 coordinate 6,395,974, forward strand.
TAGGCAGTATTTTAGTTGTATACAAATCAGTATTTTTAGGTTCTTAGATTTGTTTGATGTGCCTTTAATAATACCTACAATTGTTTGATTTTTATAAAGTAGGTACGTACTACGTAGGTAATATATATAAAAAATAATTAATAAATGAATTATATTCTGCATGTAGGCCGTAATGCCACTATACATAAATCTATTTAGCCATGGCTGGCGTTGGCAACATTGGCAACCATGGCTAGTTGCGAGCGCAAAAAAAATAGGTAGGTTTTTAGTTATTAGTAGATTAATGAAAAAAGTATAGATAATAAATTTCCTTTCAATCTGTTGAATAGATATGTATAAGTATAACATACTAGTAATTTGACCGTTTTCTTTATTTCAGGGTTGTTCTCATATCCCACAGCAACAATTTTTTTTTCTGTTTAGTCTAAAGGTTGACTGGTACAAAATGCCTTATGGCATTCAGTTCGCTTTTTGAATTTGTTACTGTGATACTGACATGATGTCTTGTATACTGCTGAGGTTTTTGCGCCGGTTCTTCTCGAGGCAGAGGTTTTCTTTCTGAACCGATGGCAGTTTATCGACAATACAATACAACAAATACTCTTTTCTCAAAAATACTACGAAATGTTCCCATAACATCTGTGCAGATAGTATCCGAAAGTGATTCATCCTGGACAATTTTTAGAAGTGTCCAGTAAGTAAGTATGAAATCCCATTACATATCATAATATTTAAATAGAACAACACTACTACTTTAGTTACTATGTCTGTAACAAGAGTGTCCAGTAAGTAAGTATGAAATCCCATTACATATCATAATATTTAAATATAGAACATTTATGACGTCAGATGCGTAGGAGGTAGGATGGTGAGAGATTCGGGACGAGGCTTGGGGGGGGGGAAATAGTTTGATGTCAGTTTTTTTTTTTTAATATATATTTTTTATATATTTTTTTTTTTGCAAAATTAAAATTATTCAAGTTTTTACTTCTACTGCCTTTGTTATGGCATTTACTAATGCTGGTGACTGTACCTATATATTTTTTATTCTAACTTTTATTCAAACGTTTTTTTTTGAGAAAAGCACTATACACGCTTCGACCATAAGTGCCATCCTGGACGAGTATGATTTAGCCGGCCGAGCCGAAAGCGAGGAAGGCGCTTACTTACTGGTCTCTGCAGTAATGTACTATTATTACACACCTCACACAAACAAAGCAGTTAAAAAGAGAAACAATACAATAACATGTAGGTAGAGGTAGACAACAGGCGGTCTTATCGCTGAAGAGCGATCTCTTCCAGACAACCTTTGGGTATCGGAGAAAGAGATAAAACTAGATTATGTAGTAGGTATCGACATTCGTAGGTGCATTGTAATATGCCTAAATGGAAGAATAAATAACTTTGACTTTGACTCCGGCGCTTAAATAAATAAATACGTTACATGTGTCCTTTTCTTAGCTTGTGATCTTGGGTTGGGGATAGATTTCGACCGGTCAGCAGGCTAGTCGGAAGCTGTAACGCTGTCAACGGGACAGATGCAGATAAAGCGGCGGGGATGGCCGATGATAATACAAACGCTCACTATAAAAAAAATACCGTTTGATCTATATTTACGAGTATTTTTGTGTAGAATAATCGATTACTATATAAAAATATTGCGGCATTTAACACTAGGTTCCGTATGTTTGTTATCCAATTGTGTGTTGTTTCGGTTGTTACTGTTTTGTTATTCCGACTTTTTTTTTAATGTTATAGGAGACAAACGAGCAGACGGATCACCTGAGGTAGTAGGTAGTTAAACTATATAGTTAATAGCAAACAGATTAGTTAAATGTTCTTAATGTTAACAAAGTTTAGAGCAAAAGGAATAAGTATCTAAAAATAATTGTAGAAAGTATTTTATTTTGTATATTATTTTACATAGTTGTAGGAGTGAAAAAAATACGTGGTTAGGTAAGGTCAAATATGCTGTGTATTAAGAGTTCGCAGTAAGCTTGGCCGAATTTTACCTTCCCATACAAACGGTTTCGTTCTCTTCTCATTTTAAAACTATACGTGTCGGATTGTGACGAAACTTTGCATATACAATGACATGAGGTATATCTATGTCTGTAATTAGTTTATATGGTTCCAGTTTATAAAACAAACGAAATACAGCAAAAACAAGTTTTGTATGAAAAACTTAAATTCGCTGTATTTTTTTAATATGGTATCTGAAGCTGCATAAACTAATTTAATTACAGACCTGGATATATACCTCATACCTACTACTTTTTATTGGCCCCAGCTGGCATAGAGAACTTCATTCGCTTTGCTCGCGGGTTCGATGAATAAGGGCCCGTCGAAATAGACGTAAACACGAACTAAGTGCTTCCTACAATAAGTACAATGCCTATGTTATTTCCTATTACAACAAATAATTAAAAAAACAAATTAATAGCGAAACGTCTGGTTGACGTAACTGGTGAGCGAAGAGCTGGCGGGTTTCTCGCGCAACGCATCAGCATTGCAATTCAGCGAGGACATGCCGCCAGCATCCTCAGTACAATGCCTCGAGAGCCTTTTTAGGGTTCCGTAGCCAAATGGCAAAAAACGGAACCCTTATAGATTCGTCATGTCTGTCCGTCCGTATGTCACAGGCAAATGCCTAGGTAACTAAGATTAACTACCTACTAGTATCTACGCGTAAAGTGACAAGAAAATTTTACAAAACAGGATTGTTATTGTTTCCTGTGATACCTACTGAAAATGAACATACCTACTTGCTAAAACATGAAAATTTGTTGATGTGTAATTTTGTGTGCTTATTTGAATGGTTACTATGTCATTAGCTTTATACTTAGTATCGTTGTCGAAAAATAATTACTTAAGTAGTTAGGTGGTTTTAGTAGTGTGATAAAAAATATAATAAAGTAACCTACAATACGTTGCAAAGGATTTTCTTGTTTGATTCAATTAAGGCGCCGTAGGTTCATGGTCTTCTCTCCCTCTCACTGAGCATAAGCGTGAGCGAGATGGAAGTGCGTGGTCGGAAGCGCGAATATCATGTTTTTTTTTTTTTTTTTTTTTCCGTTTTAATAAATAAAAAAGTAATCACTGAGTTCTCTCAAATATGATATTGCCGATTTTTCGAAGCAATTTTAATATTTTTAGCTTTTGTGCATAATTTGTTACGAATATTTTAAGTGTATTTTAGACCTATGTTCGTGATTTTTTTCTATCGAGCGAAAATTGCTTAATCATATCTCTCTCATATATCTGATTTCGCTGCAGAAAAGCCTCAAATTTACTATTCATATTTTTTTGAAACCATATTATCATAAACATACGCATTATATTGTTTCAAAAACTCTGTTCGCTTAACTTCGCTGAACCTACGGCGCCTTAAGTTTTAATTTGTATCGTGAAATGCGATATAATCATTTTATTGCAATATTGTACGCTTGTCAAATGAACAGTCAGCGTCATATACTTAGTTAGTAGCAGTCAGGTGGCCAACTATTTCGGTACACGTCTTTATTACTGTAAGAATAAGGGCGCGTTACGAAATATTTGGCTACTCTGACTGAACAAGAAATTATATTTTTATTATAATAATTAATATTCATTGTCCGAATAGAGTAATTTGTTGCACAATATGGTCTTCAAAAACGAATGAAACATATGTATTAGTTTATACAGTAACGGTTTTAAAAGTAGGTAAGCCCTCGTGTCACGTTAAATCCGCTGTTCCGGTGACATCTTCACAACTTCCGGTTACAACCTAATTATCCAGCCTAGGCTATTTCATTAAAAAAAAGGTATTTCATATTTGACTTACCCATACGCATATCTTTTGTTTCTACTGACAGTTTAAATGAAATGATGAATGTCACGAAATCGTGGCCAAACTTGAGCATTGATTGTGACCGCTTAATGTTGAATGAAATGAACTACTTCGTAATACTACCAGCGTGGGGCAGAACGATCGACTATTCTACTGGAACTATTATTAGGTTAACGAAAATCATTGGACTACTCTAAAATCACAAAATTGCATAATCATCATGGACTCTTTTCTAAATGATATTATTAGAGACGGTACTTATTATACGATTTGATGTTTACCTCAAAATATTTTAAGTAGTAGTTATTTTTTTCAATTTCGAACATTCCTAATTATTATCTCATTAAGGGAATTACAACTGCCATTTAATTAAATAAAAGTTGGGCAATTGTGTACCTATTTTGTATTGATCAGTTAGGTGCCTAAATGTTATAAAACGAGTAGGCCTCGGCTGTACCCATGAACTAGTAAACAATCAATTCAACTACAGTTAAGCACTTTTACCTACTTCGTAAATTTCGTAGGATTCGCTCCCGCCGCTTTAGATCCAATTTGATAAGGCCACGCCAAAGCCGTTAAGCTGTCCAATGACCCTTCCTTATTGGACGTAGTCTAACAGTGCATCCCTTTCCTTTCTCATAGGAAACAATAGAGATGCAGCGCGATTTTAGGCAATTTGAGCCAAGTGTTCTCTTATCTGAAAACTGTATTCGTTTCGCTATTTCACTGTAAGCAGAAATAATAGGTCTCATGATCACAGCTGGTCAGCGTTTCCTCTTTGTTTAAATAAAATATGGGTGTTGAGTCTTTAACACGTATTTTGGTAACATACTTTATTAGTGATACTACCGACATATTGCGACGAATTTCAAAGACACAGCCACACTTTGGCTTTATGAAGGCATAGAAATATATCCTGTACGTCTAGCACACCTTGCTGCTCAGTTGCTTCGCGCGCGACAGAGCGTCTCCTGTCTCACTCGCACCGTGCAAATTAGAAAGAGGAGGGTAGATCTTTCTCGACTCGCGTCGCGGCGCCGCGTCAGGTGTGCTAGCCCCCCTGGACATCATGAAATAAAAAATCGAAAATTGTTCTTAGGTCATTTGAATTTGTAAAAGTACCCAGTTAGACGGCTAAAAGGGATATCAGTTGCCAAACTCTTTTGCGAAACTAACCCCTTTCCTTATGATTTAAAGCTAACTTACATGCACTCTTAGTAATAAAACCCCCCAACCTCTAAATATTTACACAGCAGAACACAATTTGAGTTTCATCGACCTCGTATAATATGCAACGGAAATTGCCCCTGCACCTTGAAACCTCTCCAACCCGCAAACAAGTAAAATAAGAACACGGATCCGCAACTTGCGTCTCCGATTGGTCGCCGACAGAGTGGGACGACAACACACGCATACGAAAGCTAGAGAGAGAGGGTATTAACCCTACACTGCCTCGACCCTTTGCGCACCAATCCGTGAAATTAGACTCGTCTAAACGAATCTAACGATTATTTTATTATCCTTTTTGCGCTAAGATTTGTTCCTTGCTCAGTCAAATAAAAATAAAAGGTGAGTAAGCGAGGGTCAAGCGTCTCGGGCGGTGTAGGAGTTTAGTCCGGGCCGATTTCCCGGGTATTTAGACAGGAGAAAAATGGCCGCCGGTAACGCTGGGGCGGCAAGTTTCGTAGTTCCGCTCGGCAGGGAATTTGGATTTTAAAGGTATTGTGATGCGTGACGATACAAGAATCTTTTGTAATCTAGAAATGATATGAGGCATTATTCAATCTGGAAGGTAACCTACACTACACTGGTTACGGATGCCGCTGCGCTTTTCAGCTTAGAAGTACCGATTTCAATTAAGACATTTACCATCATCATATCAGCCGAAAGACGCCCACTGTGCATGTGCCTCCCCCAAGAGTGCCAAAATGACCGGTCCTATAAGAAATTTATGATTCAATTAAATTTACAGTGCCTAGACATTAGCGTCTTCTACAGTACCTACCCAGTCGATTCGATACGAAGTCGATTACAAAAATATGTAACTTATGGAAAGGGCACGGATATGAATGTTATACAGTGACGTCATAATTTTTTCCACATGTGTAAACCCGCGACTCGACAGCCAAGTAGTCTATTCTATACTTACCTACTGTAGTTAAGGGCAATGAAATAGGCGCAGTTTGTATCGAATTCCCATACAAACTGACGCGCTTCCATTGCTATTGAATTTATAACAAGCAAGCAAACCAACAAAAACTTCAAACTAGTTTACTAGTTTTGACTATTTTGCTATACCCTATCAGAGTGCCATGTGATACTGTATCTCTCTAAATTCCAACTGTAAACGGTGAACACGAAAATTCACCATTACTCTCGATTCCGAAGATATTTTACGTTTAGTAAACACTAACCGGCAGGAAAACCTTCACGTCGCCGATTTAAAGTCACACGTAACGGTTATTTTGCGTTTTAAACCGGCCAAAAACGTAACCCGACCACAAATTAGTATTCCCGGCGCGAGGAGCATTTTCACGTAATTTCCCCCGTAATTAAAAAGTCACCGGAAGTAGCGTAAGCCGTTCGTTAACAACTTCCGGCGTAATAAATACTTTGACGTTCGCACCCCGGGGAACACTGGAGATAAGTTTTGTTTTAAGTTCAAGAGGGTTGCGGATCTTTGTTTATTTACGGGAATATTTGGAAATTTGGGGAGCGCAGTTTTGATAACAACGAACGAAGGCACCGCTATCTAGAGTTACATTATATTCTGCGAATGTACAGTCAACGTCAAAGATATGTACCTATACATATCTTTGACGTTGACATTATTATTTATTATTTCAGTAAAGCACTTTACAATGACTTAAAACTAAATACAACGTCCCACAAAACTGTTCGCACAGTTTGACTGTGGGATCCATGAGTCTATATAATTTGAGGTAGTCTTAATGATAACGATAAAGTGGTAAAGTCCTAATCATAGTAAGCTCAAAAGTATATAGCTATAGATAATTATATACATAGGATCGAACCCAGGACCTCCAGCTTCGCAGGCAGGGCCACTACCACCTTTTTTTTTTTTTTTTTTTTTTTACGTTGGGGGAATGCTTTGACGCACCGTCCGCCCGGCCAGGGGGACCACACGGGTGTGTGGGACTCCCGGACAGAAGGCCGAGACTACCCACTAAACCCCCAACGATTGTCCAATCATGTCGCTGCCAAGGAGAGCCCAAGGTTCGCTTGACGCATTCTACTTAGGCTAACCGGTCGTCTATAATACTACTACTATGTCTGTAACTTTGGTAAAAGAGAGCGCAAGTTCCGTGCTTTTCTTTAGAGTTCGATATTCGAATATTAATTAAGTTCTAGCTCTATGACCTGTAGACACAACCTTATTGTTAACTAGCGACCCGCCCCGGCTTCGCACGGGTACTATATTATACATATAAACCTTCCTTGAATCACTTTATCTATTAAAAAAACCGCATCAAAATCCGTTGCGTAGTTTTAAGGATCTAAGCATACATAGGGACAGACAGCGGGAAGCGACTTTGTTTTATACTATGTAGTGATGCATTTCCATTTCAAGGTGAAAATCAAACGTAACACAGATATAACTAGATACATATACCTAGTTATTAGGTAACGCTACCTATATAAACATGCGTAGGTTATAAATAGATTTTGAAGGAAACACGACGGAACGCGAATTCATTAAAATGATTGAAATCCTTTGCCCTCAAAGCAGTCAAAGTCAGCGTCTCTGCAAATCGATGGAGCAACGTCCAAATTAACTCAAAAGCGTTCATACCGCTCAGCGTAACTGCTAACATGGGACCCAAATTACACTTCGCCATTTTCTTCATTTAACAAATTGATCGTCTGTTTGCCCAGCCCCCCACAATTCAAACCCAACTTTAAATCGAAAGACGCACAGTTGAAAATAGCACGTCCATTTATTAAAGAGCATTGTTGAGAACGCACGCCCAAAAGATAAGGTTGGGTGTGTGCGAGGGATTTTTAGCCTTACGTTTTCGGGGTTAAGAGTGATGATTGTGTGGGGTAGGGAGGGGGTTGCGGTCCAAGTTTGTAATTAATAAAGGCTCGATTACAAGGGAGGGTGCGGTCGGAGGCTCTGATTGCTGAGACGTATCGTCGGTGCAGTTTAGCCGTCACGGTACTTACTAAAGTTGTGATTAATGTTTGTATTGAATTGTAATGTGTTGGCGTAATGCTATTGATGCTAAGCATTATGCGACCACGAAGAGATTTTGTGGAATCAATATAAAAATAATAAATACATTCCGACGCCGACGTTCTCGTGGTCAACAGGTAAAAAATCATGAGTAATTATCACCGACGACTAAACAATACATATCAGGATAAATATATTTAGCTGTTATTAGGCAACAGAGTTTTATACTTAGCTCTCAATAATTGTAACTTTAACATGATGGTTCTGTTCCATGAGTTTAATTAGGACGCTACATTCGATCGCACTGTTAAAAATGTTTTGGAATACTTGCTTGAAAAATACCTACGTACTTCATTTGGATAATTCCATGATACGTAGGTATTTCGTGGCTAGTTTAATAATTTTTCCTAGCTTATAAGACTTAAGCTATAAGAAACTCGAAAAAACGTAATAAGAATCAGAGTGGTGTTTTGTTTTCAATAGGTTTGAGCATTACTTTATAAACGGTTGACAACTTTTAACCTGTAGAAAACTTTGTCTGAGTTCTGACTCGTGACATTGTCATAATATTGAGCTCGGTCTGGTCTGTGGAAAAGGTATTTTCACTGTCTACCTACATCAAACAGAAAGTGCCCAATACGATCCCTCATACGTCCTTTGTCGGCTTTGCTTTAAGCATGCCTGTACCAACAACCTCCGTCAGCTCATCACAAATCACCACAGCCACAAATCTCTCGCAGTCAAAGAGCTCACCGTTCCAACTGCGAGCCCTGTCGTCGGATCAACCCGTCGGGGGTTCCAAAGCCTACAAGCCTGAAGCGTGTTTACACGTAGGGGAGTTCTTAGCCCGTTGTGGGGATCAGGTGCTTATGTACTGCGTTTTATGTCGAAGGGCGAATAATGGTCGCTAAACTTACCTGCCTACGGTTTTGTCAAGATCTGTTGATGATGTCAAAATGAGTTAGGTACTATTATTTCATTTCCCATAAAGTATAACGGCGTAAAGCGGCGAAATATATCGCAACACGTTTTTGTTACTATATATTTAGGACGTGTTGTTATGATATATTTGGCTATTTTGGCTGCTGCTATCTATACGTATATGATGCAGACTGTATGTTTATTACATATACGTATACTTACTAGGTAATTATAGCATTATGGTCTGTAGGTAAATCCTTAACACTTTAACTGTCAGGAACCCGCATAGCGGGCCCCTACGCCATAGTAGCTTTCCGCTACATACGAGGAAAACCACAGGATCGGATTCTTGGCAGTGAATGTGTTAAATGTAGATTGATGCGGGATTGTTGGGTTGGTTGGATTTGTTCTCTTATACCTTCTTCTTCTCGGGAATACTACAGACAGGTACATTTTGTATCGATAGCCCGTACAAATTGATCCGCTTTGTACCTAATTAATAATTGCATGGGGATCACGGTTTGAAACGCAATAAACCGGTTTAAAAATGGTTGCGTCATGTGTGGTCTCTCAAAGGAGTATATGGCATACTTAAACTCTAGTGAAACTCAATAAGTAATTAGAAATTGCAGTTGCGTTTCCGTTCTGGGCTTTAGTCGTGGTAAAAACAGCCCTCTAAAATAAAGATTATATTCTAATAATTAATATGTGAAGCGTACGTCGCTTAATGTTCCATTTTACCAGGGCCGCGATTCCGTCTTGCTTAATTGACGAAGAAGGAGATGTTCCTATGATATCGCTTTTGTTCTAAATTCCGAAGGGTCATTTGTCCCAAAGCATGATATTTACGAATTAGGTACATAGTCCCGAAAACCATGTGCCAACTAAGATATTTTTTCAGGATAAAAAACTAACCTGATTATATTATATGTTTTCTATAATCATTGCCTTCGTTTGATCGTTCACCTAGCGGAAATTTGCATTCTGAATTCGGCAATTTTGGAATATCTAAGTACCTATACCTACGGTATTAGGTGATGCTTTCGGTCGAATTAGGGTCATTTCGCCGGTTAGCGACCACCTAATTTAATGTGCCGGTGGGCGACCACTTAAGCTGAGTTGGTGAACTGAAAGGATATTTTCTCGGTTTTTTCCTTGATTTCAATTTTAAAACAACAAAAAAATGCATGTACAAGTAATTGTCTCAATAGGGTGTGTAGAATTGATGTTATCTTCAATAGAAAAAACCTTCTCCTTCAGGTGGTCGCTAACCGAAGGTGGTCGCGTAACCAGCGAAATGACCCTACTTACTTTTCAGAATGTTTGGGTGTTTCCGATGAAATAATGCTCAGACGTTGATTAAGACTATCTGCACATGATTAAGTCCAGTAGAATGTAGAAATCAAAATTAGTTGTTGTGCGCTTTCCATTTGGCACGATCAATTATCGAGCAATGCGTGCGCGCACGACAGACAGATCGCCGCCGCCATGTTTATTTCCTTTTGATTGGCGGTTAGGCGCGGGCGCCACTGATCTAGTGGCTAGCTTGAATAAGATCTAATCTGTGATTTTATTCATTACCAACTACAAGTTTCGGTCTTATCGATTGATGACGAGTAGGTTCATTTTTGTTACTTACCAACTACGAGTTTCGGTTTTATCAATTGATGACGAGTAGGTTCGTTTTTGTTACATTAGAAATTCAAATATGTATTTATTTTGCAAGTAGGCCTCAAGAGCTCTTTTCGTGTGAGAGTTACAAATACATTAAAAATAGCATCATTAAAGTAACACACACGCAAATAGGTCCTTAAGGATGTGATCTGCAAAATATGATCGTACCAAAAATATCTACATCTATGCCGACTCTATTGAGAATTTAATTCATACATTATTTCACCAGTTTTTAGAGATTTGATATTGATTGACATATACGAGTAGGCAAATTATTAGTCTAGCAACTCCGCTTGCGTAGACTTATAATATTAAGGGCAGGTTTGTTATAGTGTCTAATAAAAACAATACGAGTTAATCCTTAAGAGGGGGCGTATCGCCAGGGAAAAATCAGAAATCACCCGCGCGCCCCGTACCTGCCGCGCTGATGCGTCTATTGCTGCCCCGCCCCTTCTCGCATAGTATATGCCCCGACAGTCAGATGAAACATGATGAATACCTATAGATAATTATAATAAGTGGAAAGAAAGACAAAATCTGTAAGTACCTATATTTGAAGATATAATTTTCGCTAGTAGGTAAGTCAGTTTTGAGAGCTATAACTGAAATATGACCTTCCGTTTTTTTACTAAATCACGTAAGGGTTGTAATTTAGCATAATAATGTCTCGTAAAAGGCTAAAGCAAAAAAACAGCTATAATCGAATTTAAACTTTTGTGAGACATATCTAAAATACTACTAATAAATCCACGGTTAAAAAATTAACGTAAATGTCACGGCAGGCGACATGTTTCGAACTCTTCGGGAGTTCTTCTTCAAAACAAACATCGAAAACACTAATCCTGAAGAAGAACTCCCGAATAGTTCGAAACATGTCGCCTGTCGCGTCATTTAATACGTGAATTTATTAGTAGCATTAAAAAACTGTAATTTATTATGAAAACTTCGATCATGTTTATGAAAGCCAGATTTTCAGGCCACTGTGTGGCGGCCAAATTTTTCAATTCTGACCCCGTGTCATGGTCGCCCTTATCACGCGATAAGTGACAGGATAGAGCGTCCGTCACTGGCTGACACCGTTTGATAGAACGAGACGATGCCCCTATCTTGTCACTTATCGAGTGATAAGGCCGACCATGATACGGGGTCTGATCTCGGATTCGTACTTGGAGACAATGGAGACGCTTTGGCCCTTTAGTTATCAATTTTGAACATACTCGTATTAAAGAAAAACTGCAAAATTGTGTTCACTTTTTTTAATATAAAAATGTCCAACTTCGCAGGCAATAATTCGGGTGCAGACTCGAAAATTATTATTACTCCAAAAGAAAGAAGGCAAAAAAATATGCATAGTGATGAAAATCCCATTCAGATATCTCAAAGAATTACGAAGCTACAACCGTTTTAATATTGCTTGCTAGAGAGAGAAAACGCAAACGGTGTGTGACGTCATATTACAGGATGCTGCCGGCAGGCCGCGTCGACGGCGGCGCCGACCACGATGCGCGCGGCACGTTGCCGTCTTCTGTGACGTCACATTCTTCCAGCGTCATCGTTTCATATGAAGTTGCGTTTTGCGAAAAAGGGACAGAACACGTCCCTTCTTAAAACTTTGGACACTTATAACTTCGTGATTATTTAACCTTTTGCGTTGATTTTTTCTTCATTTGACTAATTTTTTTATCCTTCTTCGAGAAAATATCACATTATTTTATTTAGTGTCTACGCCCCTATTGTTGGAATCTAATAGCGTCACCCGTGATGACTTTAAAGAAAAAAAATGTCAATAATTACACGGTTCACCCACGTATTAAACGTCACTACGGGTGACATGTTTCGAACTCTTCGGGAGTTCTTATTCAGGATTGAGTGTTTTCGCGGCGGTGTCGCTTGAATCACGACAAGATTCAAGCGACCCCGCCGCGAAAACACTCACTTTATAGAGTACAAATTACTTTAATTACCCAAAGAATACCACTACCTACATTTTGTTGCTTAAAAAACCACCGGAGCTATAACTGAAATATGGCCTTCCGTTTTTTTACTAAATCACGTAAGGGTTGTGAGCTAGCATAATAATGGCTAGTAAAAGCCTAAAGCAAAAAAAAGCTATAATCGAATTTAAACTTTTGTGAGACATGTCTAAAATACTACTAATAAATCCACGGTTAAAATTTTTCAATTCTGATCTCGGATTCGTACTTGGAGACAATGGAGACGCTTTGGCCCTTTAGTTATCAATTTTGAACATATTAAAGAAAAAGTGCATAATTATGTTCACTTTTTTAATATCAAAATGTCCAAGTTCGCAGGCAATAATTGTTGGAATCTGCACTCTCGATAACCCTAAAAGCGACACCCGTGATAACTTTAAAGAAAAACAATGTCAATAATGTCACTACGGGCGACATGTTCCGAACTCTTCGGAAGTTCTTCTTCAGGATGAGTGTTTTCGCGGCGGTGTCGCTTGAATCACGACAAGATTCAAGCGACACCGCCGCGAAAACACATCCTTAAGAAGAATTCCCGAAGAGTTCGAAACATGTCGCCCGTAGTGACATTTAATACGTGAGTTGAACCGTGTAATTATTAGTACTGTTTCAACACGTCTCACGAAAGTTTAAATTCGAAAAACAATGTCCGCCATCTTGGAATTCAAAATGGACATCATTTCTAGAATCTTCACCCTCGAGAAGCCTGCCAATGTATGTTGTTCTTTAAAAAAACATGCATATTAATTTACAACGAATGTTTCAAAAATTTAAAATAATGCGACCACTTTTTGAAATATTTCTGACTATGAATTCGTATTTAGACCTCTCAGACATCGATTTTGAACATAACCGGATTTATTCTCAACTAGCGATCCGCTCCGGCTTCGCACGGATACTATATTATACATATAAACCTTCTTCTTGAATCACTCTATCTATTAAAAAAAACCGCATCAAAATCCGTTGCGTAGTTTTAAAGATCTAAGCATACATAGGGACAGACAGCGGGAAGCGACTTTGTTTTATACTATGTAGTGATAGTGATAGTAATAATCTTTCATAAAGTAAATACACGATCGACAGAAAAATGTTCGTCTAGTTTTGCATGTACTGCACAAATTATTCTAAGAAGCCGGTCACCCGCCGATCGCTGCGTAATCTTATAGTTGTATTTTGAACTTTAAGATCTATATGTTAAGGTCGACTTTTAAATATATTATTTCAAAATGTAGCAAAATATCTACTGGAATGTAATGATACGTTCATTCACTGGACGAATATACTGGGTCACAATATTATTGAAATAATTATGTTCATCGTGCTGTCGTGAGAGCACAGAACGTAGTCCTCTCGTCTCAGCGGAGCGATTACGACTGACTCCGCCCGCGAACGGCAACAAAAGATATACAGAAACGCACGAAACACGCGACGGGAGAAAGGGTATCGCGCTAAATAAAAAAGGCCTATACGCCAAATACGTTTCACCTCAATAAGTCTGAAACGGGACTACATAAAAATACCCCGCTAGTACTTTCATTAGGTAATGGGAAAAGCTATTATACACTCAACTTTTACTTAATTTATATGCACGGGAACCTCACACTATTGAAATTGAGTAAAAATAAGACATGTTTTGGCGGTTCTTTTCTATCGAGGCAATTTTGGTTTTGTATGGTTTTGTTCAGACGATTCAATTGCAAATATGATGTAGTTTTGGTATGTTCTTTTTCCTGGCATTCGCTTTAGTTTGTCATAGGTAAATATTCAATCTAAGAACCCCGATTTCGCGGAGCGCCCCCTCTTAATGATAATCCTCTGCTATTTAGCGAAATCCAACAATAAACACATTGTGTATAGCTTTTAAAGGACGCCGGCCGGGCCTAGGCAGTTAGCGTTTGCGCCTTATATCCGTCAACATGACTTTTACGCTCCCTATACCAAACAAACCTAAAAGGAACTCATACTCAGTCCATTGTAGACTTTACAACTATAGTGTCAAGGTTGAAATTGATATCTACATACTCATGCACTTACGTTGTTTTGGTTTGTTACTAGTGACATCTGTTCGTAATTATATCCCGCTAATTCGTCTCGGATGACTCTGGAAAGCAATATAATTGTTTAAATGTCGTAAATAACTGCATGAAGCGCTTGATCTTGAACCTAATTTACTTCTATTTTAGGTATGATTTCCGTTAATCAAAAAGGTGCTTGAACTAGTGCATAAACCGACGGAAAAGTAACTTTCATTCAATCATTTTAAGGTTGGTTTTAGCGTGATAGTGTTGGTAGTTAGGTTGATACGTGGGTGTAAAAGAGAACCATAGTTTCCGATAGTATGTTTTCATTTGTCTTTAAAGTGATAAAATTGGGAGCTGCTAATATTACGAGCTGTTGAAAGGGGTGTCGAAGTATTTAGCACGACTTATAAAGACGTAGTTAAATGTGTTTAATTTACAGTCTCATACGTACTCATATAGGTAATAATAGTACAATCATCTGCTAATGTCTTCATTAAGTTAAAAGTCCCAGTGAACGAAACTGGCCGATTACTGGCACCGCCACTCTGCGTTCAGATGTCAATTAATAGAATTAACAGATTAACGTGGTGGTGACTCAATAATGGCGAATGTAGGTACACTATATAAAATAAATAAATATTTGGGGACAATCTTACACAAATCGACCTAGTCCCAAACTAAGCAAAGCTTGTACTATGGGTACTAGACGACGATAAACATAATTATATAGATAAATAAATACTTAAATACATAGAAAACATCCATGACTCAGAAACAAATATTCGTGCTCATCACACAAATAAATGCCCTTACCGGGATTCGAACCCAGGACATCTTGCTTCGTAGGCAGGGTCACTACCTACCAACTAGGCTAAAGCGGTCGTCAACTCATATCTGTGTAGATACATGACATAAGCATAATATGCCGAATTTTAGGTCAGTCTGATACCGGCAAGTGGCTGAAAAACGGTTTGCAAATGGTTTTAGCTAGCTACAGGGTCCTTATTATTGTATTTTATAATATTGAAGACCAACTTATATTTATGAACTATGCAAGCGATAAGCTTGTTACAAAAGAAAATGTTCGCCTTACAATTCTTCATATTTCGAATGTCTTGTAAAGAAGTCAGAAAACGTTAAAAGCCGTCAATTTAGCGGCGGACAGCGGTCGGACTAAGTGCCGGACACCATTTTACTAATTTTATTATTCCGCCGAACAACTGTCGTAAATTATATTTTAATGTTTCCGGACGTAGGAAATTTGCTACCAATGTTGCCACATCAAAAATTAATAGCCGTTTTAAAACTATTTCGCATTGGCAACACGGCGAGTGAGGAGGAAACGGAAATGTCTATTATATCATCTTAAAAACATGAAAATTTTATGAAAACGAGATTACGAGGAAGCGATAAAAATTTAAAATTATGTTTTCTGACGCATATTTAGTTTTCATTATTGAAATGATAATAAATCTATTTGTGAAATATTTTAATGGTGCTGACAAAATATTTTGTGAATACAAGAATTTAGTGTTATTTTAGGGATTTGCGTTCGTAAACCGGATATTACTTTATGATATCCACGGTGTTTATAGCGATGACGATATAAACTATTAATTAAACGGTGAATGAACTCTAAATTAACATGTTTTTATTATTATAAGAGGCAGGCAGCAAATATGATTTTCTGAGGCACTTTCAGCAATGTGTAGAGATGGAGAAAAGAAAATATCTGCTGTGATAGATTTCTTTATAGTAAGTCTACTCATCGACCATAATGAACCATAACCATCATTTGTAAAGTGTCACACCTGCAGTAAATACCACTAAACGTCAAATTGGAAGTTTGCGATGGCTATATTTTTCAGATGCTTAGAGAATACTCATTCTTCTTCTTCTTCTTATTTAAGAGCTAAGCTCTTGTCGGTGTAGCTCAAAGTAGGCCGACCATCTATTCCGATCCCAGAGAGGTTGCCTCTTTGACATCTCGATACCACCAAACATCAACTCTTTTTTTGAGCTGCTCTATGTAGTTTATTCTAGGTCTTGCTCTTCCTTCAATTCCTCTATCTTTCCTTCAATTATATTGAGTATGAAGTTCTCATGTCGTATGAGGTGCCCTATCATCTTCCCTCTTCTGTTTTCTAAGTTTCTCACTAACTGCCTGGGTTGCCTCACTCTATTCAGAACTTCTTCATTGGTTACCCTCTCTCTCCAGCTAATTTTCTACATTCGCCTCCAACACCACATCTCGAACGCTTCTAATATCTCCGCATCTTTCTGGGTTCGTTCATTTCGGTACAATGATATGTTCCATATGATTTCATACATTTTATGTTCCTTTTTTTTCGATAATTTTGAAGTTAATATATGTTTTTTTGCTTTGGAATACTATTTTTGCCATTGCTATTCTGGACTTTATATCTGCTGTGCATCTGGAGTCTGCAGTGATAAGGCTTCCTAAATAACTGAAGGACTTCACATTTCCGATTGAGGATCAGTTTAAGGAGATTGGTGTGAAGGGTGGATTTCTGTTTTAGATGCTATTACAGTTTTGGTTTTGCTGGCATTCATTTAAGCGAAAGTCCTTTAAATACTGTATCCATTGTTTCTAGTAATGTTTTTTAATCTTTGCCTGATTCTGCTATTGTGGCTATATCGTCAGCAAATCTTATGAATTTAATACTGTGTCCATTAAATTGTACACCTACATTTGTTTTCTCATGCATTGTTTTTAGGGCAGGTTCAATGAAAACGTCAAAATTAGCAGGGAGAGTGGGCAGCCCTGTCTTACCCCCTTCTTAATTCTTGCTGATCCTTTCTCCTCTCCAACTATTATTAAAGTTTCCTGTACCTAATACAAAAAAAGGACCAGGAAACTATAATAACACTAATCATCACACAGCCGAAATTTTGTCTTCAGAGATTTAACCATCGTAAAATCAAAATCGAAAATGAAAATCAATTATTTATTCTGCAAATAGGCCACAACGAAGTGTTTTCGCCCTGTGCAACCCAAATTGAGCCAACTTGGACTGGGTCAGACCTAGAAAAAAATTATGTTTTTTTTTTGCGAGGCAGCCGTTTGAAACAGCGGTTGCCTGAAAGTGTGTACGCTGTTTATATAATTAACTGCTGGTCTAAATCCTTTAAACCACACGGTATCTCAATAGACAGTTCTTTCTTTAGACAGAGACAGTTATGAATCTAAATTCAAACTTATTAGATAACGGCCAGTCTCTGATTATAAAGAGATCTGAAAAGAAGTTAATACAACCTTACCAGTACACATCAAAACGAAACCTCTGTCTTCAACGAAGTCTGTTGTTCCAGTCAAAGACCACCTGCAGCACTCGGACCTGGAGACAGATGAAGTGGAGACAGATGACCAGACCTCCAACATGGATGACGATCTGCTCACCCAGTCGGATCTCGACGAGAACGGGGACCCGAAGAGCCCTAGCTCGAAGAAGGGGAAGACTGGATCTTCTAGTAGGTAAGTCAGTTAGTTAGTTGTAAATAAGTACTTCTTCCTACCATTGTTCCTCTAGTAGGTACGTGAGGAGTGGCAGCCGCAGAGGCCTTTGCCAGAGACAGTTTTGACGTACTTACATGTGAAAATGTCTATGTTTTGCCATTTGACACAATACAGTAGGTAAGTTTTGGTCTACGTTTTCCCCTGTTATTATCAGCTGAAGTTCTTTTTTTATAATAAAATTATGACCTGGATACGAGTACTTTAAGCCAACGGATACGAGTAATTTGTTGCTGATGTACGTCTTAACATACTGCCCGTTTAAGACTTGGAGCGGCATCTGCGGTGCGCCATACGAGGCTCTCGCTTCCACATATAAAATAAGTGATAAAGTGGCAACTATCATATTCGGGTTTGTTATCACTTGACTGTGTTGCGCTGAAAAACTCTCCTAAGACGTGTTCTAAGATATTTAAAGGCTCTTGTTACTTAAAATGATCATTAGCTTAGTCTGACATGCTCCTAATTTTGAATAGACAATTCCTATTTTAGGAAGTGCTTTTATACTTACAGTGGTGAGTGGTTTTAGCTGCTTGCAGCACCACTGCTCCACATTTGTAGTACTTAGGCGCTCTTAAAACCGAACATAAACCATCTTAATGGCCCCAGTTTGTCTGCCACCATCGTTTGGGATAGCATAGAGCTACAACAACTGTAAGTATACAATTGGTCGGGTGGTGCACACTATAATAACTATGTCATAATGTTAAATAAACAAAAAGGGGGGGCTATGGGGGCTTTGGGGGAGGCCTATGTCCAGCAGTGGACGTCTTTCGGCTGATATGATGATGATGAATGTTAAACAAAAACATTAACTTGTTTCTCCGACAAGAGCCATGTTTATGGACTAATGGGATGTTTATAGGCGCGAGTCGCGTGCTGCCATGCGATTATGGAAACCCTCACATCTGTACATAAAATCTTCTATAATAGGCAACGCCTTATTTGTGTTTTGCGCTGTTTCGAACGCGGAACTCGCAACGCCAATCGCTACGCTTTAAATTCTCTCTCTAAGTTTACTTTGTCATCATAAGGCCTGTACATCTTGACAGATGATTTAAGCAGCCTCTGTGCGCGAGGGATAACGCCTCCCGTGACTATTATTATGAGCCAATCCGGGACCGACATTTGCGTCCACATTAGGGTCACGCAAATTGAGGGACCGTATCATAGGCAACCTCTTGACGAGTACACGATTAGGTATACTTAACTCCATGGAAATAAAATAATTTAAACTTCATATTGTTGCAGGGACAGCAAGGGCGGCACAAAGCCCCGGCGCGCGCGCACAGCCTTCACATACGAACAGCTGGTGTCACTGGAGAACAAGTTCAAGACAACCCGCTACCTGTCTGTCTGCGAGCGGCTTAACCTAGCGCTCAGTCTGAGCCTGACCGAGACTCAGGTTAGTGTAATTATACTAATTACTCTCCGACCCGCTAGTATTTATCTAGAGAATAAGTTTAAGACCACGCCGCTAACTGCCCGTCTGAAAGTGACTCAACCTGACGCTCAGTCTGAGCCTAACCAAGACTCCGGTTAGTATAATTAATCTTTAAACCACTGGTATATCTTGAGAACAAGTTTAAGACCACGCGGTTCCTCTCCGCCTGCGAGCGACTCAACCTGCCGCTCGGTCTGACTGACCGGAACTGAAGTCGCATTATTCGTATTATTAAATATATACCATCTAGTACAAGCTCTATCACACAAAGTGATCACCAAATGTAATAAAGTAAATCTAACTCAGTGTTTTCTCTTCAGGTAAAAATCTGGTTCCAAAATCGCCGCACGAAATGGAAAAAGCAGAATCCTGGTTTGGACGTCAACAGTCCCACCGTACCGCCTCCTGGTAGTGGGGCTTTCCCATCCGGGGCCTATCCTGGAGGTCTTCTGTACTCCCATGGAGTCCCCTACCCGTTTACGGGTCCTGGGCCCTATGCGCCCTACTTCCACCATCTGGCTGCGAACCACCACCATACCCATGGGTCTCTAGGGCACTCACACACGTGATTATGGCAGCGCCCAGGGTCCCAGGACCTTAGGGTCGACAAAGAAGACAACGATGGACTCCCCAACTAGAATTGAAGTGTAGTTATGGACTTAGTGCAATTGTGTTTAAGGTGAATATTTGAATAGTGACTCGATTGTGATACGTATTTTTTAAGATAGGTTAATTTAATGTTTTCTGTGTTCATTAAACATCAAATAGATTTTAATAATATTATGTTCTGATGTTCTTTTGTTTTGTTAAATTTAGATGTGACCAACTAATTTAACGTTGAAGTTCTTAAACATTTTTGTCATTGCATTTCACTATATGGAATTTAAAATAAATGTGAGCACGTAGATAATTTTAAATATATTTGAAGGATTTTGGACCTACAATTTAATTATCAACATCATAGCCGTTTTTACAATCCTAGCTTTTGTTCCTATAAATCATGGCGTTGTCTTGTATGTGTAAATATTGTAAATTATGTAAATAGTCTTAACGATTCTTGTAACGTAAGTTTATTTTAATTACTGCTACGTGCCAAAACTTTATTAAATAAGTCTAAAATAAAATTGCATCTACGCTGAGAATTGAATTTCGATTACAGTGGAAAATTTTAAAAATATTCGCCACGAGCGGAACAATTTTTAAATTTCTGCTTAGTCAAAATTTACTGTATCACATTAAGTTATAAAGTGGTGAACAAATGTCACGAAAACTATCTGTTAAACAGACATCGTACATTTTGTAGCATTTTCGGTGCAGTGTAATGTTGTTAACGGAATAGGGTTGTAGACTCAAAACATATTATTACTCTATAAGAAAGAAGGGGAAAAAATATGCCTGGTGACGAAAATTCCATTCAGATATCTCAAAAAATTACGATGCTGTTTTAATATTGCTTGTTATAGAGAGAATACGCTCGGGGATCGTGACGTCACGACACACGAGCGTCATAGTTCATAGAAAGGTGCATTTGGCGGAAATTGACAGAATTTACCCACTCTTAAAGCTTTGGACCCATATAACTTTGTGATTCATGAATCCTCTGCTTTTTTCCTTGCTTCTACAATTTTTTTCTCCATTTGACAATATGTTTAATCCTTTTTCAAAAAAAATATCATTATTGGTTATTTAATTTGGTGTCACACCCCTATTGGTATAAACAATTTGAATCGTAATGCTTATTTATTATTAATATCATTAATTAGCACTAATAACATGAATACTAGCCTTAATTAACAATTATCATTGATAGTGACTGTACCAACTCCGTTAACATGCTAATATTTACGATGTCTGCTGATAAAAACTGATAGCATTAAGGTAAACGTCCCAATGCTTGACACTGGCCCAATACTTGTTTATTTTTTCCAAATACAAGTTACATGATACATTTTAAATATATACTCGCCAAACAATTAAGTTTGATGGCGAGACGCGCTTTGATTTGTCATCTTAATTCATAACAATAGAGGTGAAGAATTTGTGTGAATCATTAGAAGTTAAGGCGACAAACATTGGGAAGTTTACCTTACATAACTACTTTCATACATGACTTACAGATAGCTGTCTGTGTCTTGTGCGGGTTCGAGATACCCACCAAAGTTTACAATTTCCATTACCTTTACACCCTCTACACACTTTTTGCAATTAAACAGTACCGGAAGTTCGTTTCGGGAAGTTACAATTTTACTTAAGTTAATAGGCAACACTGAGGCGTTTGACCAATGACGACTGGCCATTTTTGACCTGTGATTCCTGTTTAGTTTGTGAAGTTGTAACTCGTAGATTCGTGAAACAGAAGAGTAGCGAATTAATGCAAGTATTGCATTATATTAGTCACTACAATCTCTACATGCGACTCCAAACAAGCGAAATCGGCCGACGGCCAAGCAAGGTCACAGAAATCTTGTAAAGAGTGACCTTGGTTTAGCCGGCCATGCTTCCAGCACGTATCCACGCGGGCCGCAATCCGCCAATTTCATACGTTTGGCGGCATTAAAAGTCATTGATTGGTAGAAAAATAACCACAGACATAAACCAATTTACAGTGTTCCCAGAATAATATAAATAAAAAGCTACGCCAATTACAAACTTTTAAAAATACTGTCTTTACCCTTTCAAGGCTGATGCAAAATGACTCGCGTGTGAGGCATGCTTCTACGAGCCATTTCCGCTACAGAATGGAAAAATTCTGCTACGCGCTACGCCGTAGCACACGTAGATCGCTAGATGCGGCCTAGAATGGGTTAAAGTCTGGTTTATATATACTGAATTTGATTGAGACTTTATTTAATTTTGATTGAAAGAGATGCCTTTAAAATGTATGTAACATTTAATTTACCGCTACCAAACCGACACCGAAGAAAGCTTTTATATATTTTGTAAAATAATATTAATATGTAAAATAAAGTAATTTATTCGCAAACGATGCTCAATGCTGTAAATAACGAGTAGCTGGGCGAACGCCTACTTAACTTGATGTTTATATAAATAGTTTCAAGTTATTTTCTACAATTGTTTTATTTACCTACCTATGTCTGTCTATAAATAAATAAATAACTATTTGGGGCCATTTGCATACAAATCGTAACCTGGATCCGAACTCTGTGAGAATTGTAGTATGGGTGTATACTAGACGAGACTACATATGCATGGATGGTAAAATATAACGAGGTTCGTAGTGTTGGGTCATTATGCCGGTTAAGCGACCAGGTTCAGTTGACAAACCACCTGAAAGGACACGGTTGCTTCAATAAATTATATATAATAATAAAAAATCTGTAGACCCTAAACGAACAATCAGCCGTATGCATTTTTTGTAGTTCTCTAAATCTACAAAAAAATGAGAAAATATACTTTCAGTTCACCCCCTTCTAAGCAAACCAGCACACTAAATTAGGTAGTCCCTAACCAGCGCATTCACCCTATCTAGATCCGGGGATTGATCAAAAGAGCTGTTAAAAAGTGACATTGCAAAGCTTTCCAAACATATTTTTTAAAGGTGCTTTCCAATATTACTACGTAGTAACACATACATTTTTAACACAAGGATGTCAGAACGAATGAAATGCAAAACACATCGAATTTAAGGGTCCTTACGCCTACAGACGAGCGTATTTTGCAAAATGCTTGCTTTTTCATTCAAGATTACGACGTAACTATTAGTATTTATTCAAAAACTGATAACGTACTGAAATAATCATTTCTTAAACTATAGTCTGTACTTTTAGGTATTTAAAAAAACGTAAACAAACAAAACCACGTGACTTGGTCATTCAGCCAATAAGATAATACCATAGATACAAAATGTTGCTATTCAACCTTATCCGCAGCAACATTTTGTATCTATGGTATTATCTATTATCTAATTTATTTCATTCTTTTTCTCAAACATGCTCGGAAATGTACGCGTTAATATCACGAAATGAAGACGTGAAGTTTCTTGTTTATGGCTCCCTACATTACTTCTTGGCCTTAGGCCAAGAAGTAATGTATGAAAACCCTAAGTAAAACCATTATTGTCCGCTACTCTAACTTTTTAAATTTGCTTACTAATATTAAACTGACAAAGGAAAATTTACATACTGCCAACCACCACTAGACACTGTTAGCATACTTGCTTCATAAAAAAAATAAAAATAATCTATGGTACTATACTTTATGTGCGGTTAAACATGGTGCTCGAACGGCTTGTTCAAATGGCATGTTTAAAAAATAAAAAAGGCGCAAATGACCTATTATTTAATTGATTACCTAGTATTTATTTTAATTTTAATATTTCCTCACATCGTTTGAGAAAAGTACTATACAATCCTCGGCCGGAACAGGGATTGCTGGACTCGTTGTATTCGGCCTCGTCTACGACTCGGCCGTCTACCCCAATCTCGTCCAGCAATCCCTTACTTCACGGCCTCTGCAGTAATCTACTATTAAATACCTAAACGAACAGACTATAGGGGCTAATATAGTTCAAAAATTATTAAACTGTCTTTCTACACCTAAAATAAATGAGTTTTCTTGGGAGTTTTTTCAAATTGTGCAGTGAGAAGTGTCGTTTCGGTTCTCAATTTTGCAGTAAATAAGAATCATTTGGTACATGAATGATTACAATTCACATCACCAAATTTTGTACGAGGGGCTGACATGATTGAAAATCAAAGATTCATTTAAATAAAATTATAAAATACCTTCCGAGTTTTTTTCTTCTTTCATCATACACACTCAAGCTACCATAGCTGGAGTGTGTATGGTGGAGGTACTTCCGCAGTTTGGCTGTTCAAAATATGAGCGAGATAATATTCCACCTCATAAAAACATTGGCTTACGCCCGTGGAAACGAACGCCGCGCCGCAACTAATGCAAGTTCTATTTCAAATCAATATTTTGTTGTATAGATCTCTATAGTCTACAAGACCTAAGTGGTTTTTATCATAATGAATTAGCTGATGCCCGCGTCTTCGCCCGCGTGGTTATAGGAAAATGTAACATATTGAATTTTCCCGTGGGAATTAGATGTTTTCCCGCTGGAAAAAGTAGCCTATGTCACTCTCCAGCTTCTAAACTATCTCCATACAAAAAATCACATCAATACGACGTTCCGTTACGACGTGAAAGAAGGACAATTAATAAGTAAGGATTATTAATTTAACATATCACATACCAATATGACACGTTTTACATGCGGAAAGAACGTGACAGAACGAATGCATTTATTCGATTCTGTTTCCGGAATATCTCGCTTAAAACAAGTTAAAATTGGATGAAAATCTTTCCACTTCTCTAGCCTAATTTATATAAAAACGTTTATCATATATACGTTTCTATATAAATTAGGCTATCGTTACAGTGTCCTATTCAAGGCCAATGACTCACATATGAGTCGGACTTCTACGGCCAGTTTCCGCTGCAAAGCAGAAAATGCTACGCGCTACGGCGTAGCACACGTATATTCGTATGGTACAAATAAATGCCCTTACCAGTTAGACACTTGCTCGAAACACGACCTGGGCCCGTATCATGGTCGGCCTTATCACGCGATAAGCGAAAAGATAGAGCGTCCGTCTCGTTCGGTGTCAGCCAGTGACGGACGCTCTACCTTGTCAGTTATCGCGTGATAAGGCCGACCACGATACGGGGTCTGAGAGACGCGACTGACAGAGCTGACCACACCGCTGTCCATTGGGTATTTTATGAACCTCGACCCGAAGAAGAAGAAGAAGAATGTCCTTACCGGGATTCGAATCTTAGACCGCCGGCGTCGTAGGCAGAGGATCACTACCAACTAGGGAAAAGTTCTAATACAAATTTATCATAATCTAATTGGCTCTTATTTGCTGGTAGGTTGTTAGAAATCTGGAAGCGAAGTTTAAACTTTATTGCAAGCAAACAAAAAGTATAAAAGGCGGACTTAATGCTTTAAGGCAAAGGCATTCTCTACTAGTGAAACTTTCGCTCATTTTCGCGGTCGGAATGGGCGGATAGGCGAAACGAATCGAAAAAAATCCCGCATCATCAAAGCGGCAAATAATTAGGTATATTTTAAACTGATTGACGGGCCACCACGCTCGTTAAACAGACTAAACACGAACTTATCACGGCTAACTGGTTTTTTTCAGCCGCCATGATGCCACCGACATTCCGCGGCACGATTGAACAAGATGGCGGATCATCTGTCATTTATAATTGTGTGTCAAGAGACTTACGCGTGACTAAGAATATGTTTAGTTTATTGCGTTATAAACGGTGCTATTATTGTAATATCGTTGGAAATGGTTCTAATTATAATTTTATAGTTGGTTTAGAGCTGTTTATAGAATAGATCGGTCATTGTGGCACTCTTTGGGGGAGGCCTATGTCCAGCAGTGGACGTCTTTCGGCTGATATGATGATGATGATGATGATGACGATAGAATAGATCAATTATGTAATATAAAAAAGAGGTAGGTAAGTTGTCTATACGAAATTCCGTGTTTAGAAATGGCCACAATCTGACAGCTGACACACGTTTATGTTTCCATTGGCAACTGACTCAATTTTGGTGTGCCACTTTGGAGCGCTTATAAGCTTCCGCCTGCGACTTCGTCTACGTGGACTCGGGTTAAAAACTATCCAATATTTATCCTAAACTATATTCGTGCAAAATTTCATCCAAATCGGTTGAGCAAACATCCAAACTTTCGCATTTATAATATTAGTAGTTTTTAATATTGACATCATTGGAATAGATGAAATGTTTCATCATCATCAGGCCGTATAAGCCCCGCCCCACTGCTTGGAACAGCATCAATGATTGGGCGGAAAAAGCCCAATAGGTTACGAGGTTTTATCCACGCTTTGGATTTTTTCGCAGATGTAGTGATGTGTGACGGAAGACCAGCACTGGCCCTGCCAGCATTACGCTGAGTTGTGACCATTTCGTGGCAAATATGTATCTTCTAAATTGTATGTAAGCTTTGTATTGTCGTGCTGCGAGTGCCCGAGTGCGAGCGAGTCTTGCTGCCGCTGCCGGGACCGCTAATATTAATCCATACTAATATTATAAATGCGAAAGTGTATGTGTGTGTTTGTTTGTCCGTCTTTCACGGCAAAACGGAGCGATGAATTGACGTGATTTTTTTAAATGACAGTTGAAGGGATGGAGAGTAACATAGGATAGTTTTTATCCCCATAATCATCCCCTAATGGGGTGAAATGGGGGGGCAAAAGTTTGTATGGAGCTGCGATATAAACGAGTTCCACGCGGACGGAGTCGCGGGCAGAAGCTAGTAATTAATATTAAAATGTAACTAACACCTCTTAGGTATATGAGTCAATGAATCTGAAATAAAAGTTTTCATTCATTCATTCAGAGTATGACATTGTACTGTGTGCAGGAAAGTTTTCTCAGGACATTTTATTTAGTCAGTAACTGGTACCTAAATATCAAACAAATCCGAACGTAAAACTAGTGGCTCTGTTAGCTGTAGACCTCGTGTCTTTTTTACAATAAACAATTTGAAAATGTTCCAAAAACTGATTCGATGAAAGAAACCATATAATTAATTATCATTTTTCAACTTCACGAGAATCGGTTGAGAAAGGCGACTTCTAGAGGATAACAGCATGACATACGAAAGCATTTTTGGCCAAGCCGAAACACTTATCTTTCGCTTGCTCGTTCAATGATGTGAAACTGATTTATAGGTATTTCGTCACTGCGCGGTCACTTCATTTACGGTATCAGAAACATATCAACAAATATTTATTGATGCTATGATATTTAACAACACAGGGCTAGCGCAAAACTTGGACCAAACATAACACAATGCAAACATATTGCAATCGATATGGTGAACCTATAATGGTGGATGGTGGTTTAGGCTTGTTCGTGATTTCGCGCAGTTAATTGATGTATAAACTCGCTACCTTCACCTACCAGCACGGAGCAACTTAGCACGGAAATAGAACGATTTAAATTAGCCCGGCGCCGGAACACAATTTATTTCATAGCCCAATTCTACACGAATACATCAAAGCCGCTATCAGCCGATGACGTACAAATAAGTCCTTTGAACCAAAAACAAGATCCACCCCTGTAACGTCTTCATTTCACACAAGCGATACTACACTTACGTTTATTTCACAATAAACTAAATATACAGTCCCTCGGACGTTTTCGACAACCAACAAGTGGCAATTAAAAGTGACAAATGGTGTGAGTTATATGTGTCCGTGTCGGCGGTTGTCGAGCCGCGTGTCCCGGCGACACTCGCCTCAGATCTCTTCACCCTTCACTTCTTTCTGAACGACGTAAAAACAGTTTTGCGCAAAAACAAAGAGTTTAGCAGTCTGAGAGGGAACTTTAAAGATGCGGGCGTGTTTTGAAAGTGAAATTGTACCTAGTTATTACAGGCAAATACAATGAAACGACGCCATTAAGTACTTATTAAGGGACCGCCCATACTTACAAATGTGCAAAATGTTTCCTTGAACCATCCTTGAACCTGATTGAAGATAGAAAACTTCTCATTGCTATGATGCTTTCTGTAATATATTTTTGCTCATTTCGGCACTAAAATTGCTTACAGGGTGCTAAATAATTTCAAAGAAAAAACCCTCAAAAATCAAAGTGTAAATATTCATTTATTTGTAGTGGCGATTTCGCCACAGAATATTTTTAGGCTAAGATTTTTCTCGCCGATTTAAACCGGCTATAAACAGGAGCCTATCAAAGTCATACTTTATGACAGGTTTTTTTCTAAAGATAAAAGCAAGCGTTTTGCTCGAACAGCCGTGACGGCACGCAAAATGTCTTGTCGTCTAGTACATTAAAAAGCGATAAAATGTTCTCCTGAATTATGAATATGACGGTCGTAGCTCAGACGGTGTTTTGTGAAATATTAATAATGGTGGACGGAAATACTTTGGCTTGTTAGTGGGGATGTTTATCGAGAAAATTGCGAAACGGTGGCTCGAGAAAATAATATTAGTAATCACAAACTGGCTTTTGTTCCCGCTTTTTAGCAAATACACTCAGAGGCAATGAAAACGGGTCACTTCCCATGGATTACTTTACAAAGTGACCCGTTTTCATTGCCTCTGAGGTAGCGTACCTTCATAGTTCACATTGGGAGTTACACTCAGAGGCAATGAAAACGGGTCACTTTGTAAAGTAATCCATGGGAAGTGACCCGTTTTCATTGCCTCTGAGTGTATCTACTACATACTTAGAGTTAGTAACTAAACTACGGTTCCGCCAGATACGAAGTCCATCAAATAAGCCTGTAATTTCAGTACAGTTAAGTTGTATTCGATGTTCCGTTCTTCAGGTTGGTACTGTAAGGTTGTTCTAGTAATTGTTTTATGAATTATTAATTTAACTTATTGCAGTTTTTTTTCCAAAAATTGTTCGTTGATATCAAAAATTTTAACCAATCTGCCTCAATGAATCAACATTTGCTCTTTAATCATAGCCAGTCCTGGGAACCCTTCGGCCGCATACGAAACCGTAAGTTCATAACCAGTTACGATCGAAAAATATTTATTATTTGTACGTAACTATAGTTGCGATCGAAGAATCTTCTTCCCTGTTGGAAACCTCTTACGATCGCAAAACACTATGTTGATTATGGTTAGGTTCGTTAGGTAGCTTAGATGCCCGAAGGGCAAACAGACCAGAAATAGGAGCCCCGCCGAGCGAGGCTCCGTCAAAACTGTCCAAATATACGAAAAAAGAATTTCGTAATTGGTTTCGAAGGAAAAAAAAAATAATAAGCTGTATGTAACGTAACTGGTTACGTTAGCGTTGATTTCGTAGGCGGCCGAAGGGCCTGGGAATCCTGAATGAGAGGACTCAAGACTCCGTGTGTACTTACTCAAAGTAAGGAGAGACCTTTAAAGTCATTGTGATTTAAATAAGTTTCTGACAATAATTTCATTTTTGGTACAAGCTTTTATTGCCGACTGTACTTTTCTGTATACCATCATACTCATTGAGACGATTCTAACGAGCCCAAACTCAACGGGGTTACATCGGTTAAGTACTGAATTCCCATGGCCACCTTCTGGCTCCATCATCAGATCAGCTCGATGGTACCATAATATTGGATTGTCATCCAAACTATACTTATACCCAAAATTTCAGCTCAATCGGTCACCGGGAAGTGGGTAAAATTGAACTCGCAAGATTTGTCCCATATAACATGTTAGTATGTTCGTATGGGAGGGCAAGTTAAATAAAAGCTTGTAAAAAAGAGTTGCGTATAAGAGGTGACATAAGGGTAAGGACCAAATTTTTGGCCAGCTTAACTCACTCAATTAAATTTTCTATGAAAGTTTTCCGTTCTGGGGACCGATTTTTGACTTTCGAGCGCTCGAAAATTAAATAAAAGTAAATGCTATTGTAGTGTCAAAATTACAGGCACTTACTTTCTACCAATAGAATTGAATACGAGTGGTCAATACCGCTCATTTTCAAATTTTCTATAGTCATTACAAAATAGCATTTCATAATTTTTGTCAGTTTTCGAGTGAAAGAGTCGAGCGCTCGAAAGTCAAAAATCGGTCCCGTGACACGAAAATTAACCACACAATTCTATGGTTAATTTTTGTGTCACAAGGGAACTTTGTCCAATTCTTCAGTTTGTATGGCTAACTACCGACTAACCAGGCTGATTACTGGCCAAGAATTTATCCTTAACCATAACCTCTCATAGGGTAAAAGACTAAGAGGTGTCACCAATTAGTGCTCTTCTCTCCACATCCATATGACCTAGGTGCTTAATTTCTCCGACCCACTTCCCCGACTATGCCGAGCTGAACCGTTCAAAAGGGCGCATGACGCGATCAAAGCGTTGGATGGAGCATTTACATTTAATTAAACATAACGTTAGTTTAGAGCGAGGCATCAATTTTACACTGTCTGTTAGAGGGGAGTCTCTTTGGAGCAGCAGAAACGCCACCTAAATCTAAAATTAACACAACAACCATAATAACTCAAATCTCTATCGATAAGACGTCGGTTATTTTCTGACAAGTATGCTGTCTTAAGCCTTTACAGAAACATTATCTGTCAAGAATACAAACTATTCATCGCCACCGCAAGCTGCGTCAGTGTGATTCAGGGCTTATCCACAGCGATAAGTG
This sequence comes from Epinotia ramella, assembly GCA_947578815.1. NCBI lineage: Eukaryota > Metazoa > Arthropoda > Insecta > Lepidoptera > Tortricidae > Epinotia > Epinotia ramella. The sequence continues at coordinate 6,426,771 of OX388221.1, forward strand.
ATAAAATGGCCCAGAGATTAGACCTTTAAGTAAAAATAACCACTGAAGTCGATTAGGACCTATGATGCTACAAACCGACACACAGATAGGTACACAGCGTGTCAAACGTATAACGTCGTTTACGTCGGAGCTGATGGATAAAACATGCTCAGACATGTTCTTGCCACAAAAAGTTGGGAAACTATCGAGACCGGGGTCCGCTTTGGCCCCTAATCCCTAATCCCAAGATTTGGCACGGGTACTAGTTCTACCGAAGTGACTGTCGAACCCACCCTAAACTAGACCCCGTATCATGGTCGGCCTTATCCCACGATAAGTTACAAGATAGAGCGTCCGTCACTGGCTGACACCGTTTGATAGAACGAGACGACACTCTTATCTTGTCACTTATCGCGTGATAAGGCCGACCATGATACGGGGCCTGGTTGACGACTGGGCTTATATATCTGCGGGCGTAGCATGGTTGACAATTTTATCACTTATCGCTGTCGATAAGACATCTGTCACGTTCATGACAAGTATAGTTGAAATTATATAAGCTGTCCGTTTAGCATTTGAAAGCTTATCTTGTGAACAATGGGACATGAATGGGACTGTTTCCTATTGTATAAGCCCACCGCAAATCCTCCGACCAGATAAAATTAAGCAAGTAACAATAAAACTCATACAAATAGCTACCATCTCCTCTAAGTCACAAGGTTGAAATCGCTATAGCTTAACTCATTAAGAAAGTCATTTTGTTAATAACAATCTTTGTGGACGCACTAAAACGTCGGTGACTTACCTGACTGCGGCTTTCAATGTCCAAGTGTCAATATCGAAAGTGTGAAAAGTTTTCAAGTGCTAAACGGACAGCTTATATAATTTCAACTATACGCGAGTGCGCGAGTGACAGATGTTTTTTCCACAACGATAAGTGTTTAAATGACAACCATTTTAGGCCCGCTGAAGACGCGCTAAGGAAACCGCCGCCTAATAACCGTAGTTAATGCGAACGCGCTCTTCCGCGGTGTCGCCCGTCTCGCGAATCCTCCAGGAAACTAATAGGAATTGTTACGCCAATTTCCGCCAGACTCGTATCTAGGTGGAAGGTTTAATACGAAAGATACGTAAAGCAATTAGGGTGAGTATCCACCTGAGCTGTGCGATGTTGCGAGGCGATGAGCGAGGAAAAAATCCTTATGAATGGATTAGTAAGAGCGAAAAATACGACACCTTTTTTTATACTACCATGGTGGCAAGTGGCAGACAAGCATAGGTATGGCCATATGATGGTGAGCAGGCACCGTAGCCTATGGACGCTTGTGATTCTAGAATAGTCAGACGCGTTGTCTTTTGAGGATTCGTTGCGTTGATAGCTAGAAACGAGCGCGGGTCCCACAACTTCGTCAGCGCTGGCGACTTTAGTGACCACCAAGAACACAACACCACATAACTACAGAGCAATTAGTGGCGTTATTATGGCCTTACCTTCTTCATAATCATCGTCAGCCTATACGTCCCAATGCTGGGCACAGGCCTCCTCCCATGGATAAGGGAATCGGCAGTTGTCCCCACGCTGGCCCAAAGTGGGTTGGGGACTACCTAGGTATTGATAAAGTTATTGGTTCTGAGTTTAGGACACATCGCGAGAAGAGTAACAGCGTTGTTATATCGTGGCTTTCATATCGACTACACACATTAACTGTCTCTTTCGTTCATAATCGATATGTCAGACACATAAAACAAAAGCGATAACCTTCGTTCTACTGCTTATGCTGATTATTCAACAATTAGATAAGGTACACTCAGTACTTTAGTCAAATTAACTAATTAATGTCAAGCTATAATTTATACGAAGCAGCTGCTAAAATCTAAATTAAAAAAGAGTGTATCATGTTCGGAGACGCATGTGACTTACGACCTTCTTGACGGAAATGTTCTATTGTTGAAATAGTAAGCGGTAACAATTTGTTTTAATGCATTATTCGGTTGGATTCAGTGGTGAAGCGTTTTTAGAACTAATTTAACATTATACGCATGTAGGTTACGTACAACACAAAACATAGATACTCGTATGCAATACGTAGTATTTAACTCTGTGGTAAGTTTTTATGTAATGGGTAACCTCTGGAACCAATGGCCAGATAAAAAAAAATCTTGATTGAAAATCTGAATTCGGCTCTACATACGATGGTAACATGCTGCCGGTTACTAGTGCTACCTAGCTGCACCGTGGGAAGTTAGAACTATACCTACACTGCGCGCCGCTACCGGGGATTCAGGCAGTCGGTTGGCAGACGTGCTCACGGCCGGACGCTGCTTACGCGCACCATAAAAATTACATGTGACCAATTATTTAAAATAAAATAAAAATAAATATTTGCGGACAATCTTACACAAATCGACCTAGTCCCAAACTAAGCAAAGCTTGTACAAGGGGTAGGTACAGTCAGCATCACATAGTTAGTAGCAGCCAATGTAGCCAAATATATCGTAACACTTCCTTACTCCTATAGGAGTAAGGAAGTGTTCCGATATATTTGGCTACTTTGGCTGCTACTAACTATATGATGCTGACTGTACTAGACGATGATAAACATACGTCATCATCATCATCATATCAGCCGCAAGACGTCCACTGCTGGACATAGGCCTCCCCCAAAGAGTGCTAAAGGGACCGGTCCCGCGCCACCCGCATCCAGCGGATTCCCGAAACCTTTACCAGGAACCGGAAATCGGAATTGTCTCGTACGCAGGCTAGATGACTTCCAGCCTCCCGAACAAGCCGGTTTCCGAAGAGGCTTTAGTACCGTAGACCACACGCTTCGTCAGGTTATAAAGAAGACCGAGGAGTATAACCTGCCCTTCTGCTTAGCGTTCGTGGACTACGAGAAAGCCTTCGATTCGATTGAAACCTGGGGTGTACTAGTCTCTCCAGCGGTGCCAAGTTGACTATCGCAATATTGCAGTGATTGTACGAGAACGCCACTATGTCAGTCCGACTCCAGGACTAGAACTCGAAACCTATTCCGCTGCAGCAGGGAGTCAGGCAAGGAGATGTTATTTCTCCAAAACTGTTCACCGCTGCACTGGAGGACGTTTTCAAGACTCTGGACTGGAGAAGGCTAGGCATCAACATCAACGGCGAGTACATCACTCACCTTAGGTTTGCTGACGATATAGTGGTCTTGGCTGAGACCATGGAGGACTTAAGTACGATGCTCGATGACCTCAGTAAAGCTTCAGAGCGAGTTGGTCTAAGAATGAACACATATAAGACGAAGATCATGTCAAATGCCCATGTCGTACGAACTCCCATTACAATCGGACACTTTACGCTCGAAGTTGTAGACGATTATGTATACCTAGGACAGACTATCCAGTTAGGTAGGTCCAACTTTGAGAAAGAGGTCAATCGTCGAATCCGACTTGGCTGGGCAGCATTCGGGAAGCTACGGCACATTTTTTCGTCCAATATTCCGCAGTGTCTCAAGACGAGAGTCTTTGACCAGTGTGTGTTGCCAGTGATGACCGATGGCACTGAAACGTGGTCGCTTACTATGGGCCTCATAAGAAGGCTCAAAGTCACCCAAAGGGTAATGGAGAGGGCCATGTTGGGAGTTACTCTGCGTGATCGCATCAGAAATGAGGCTATCCGCAGCAGAACCAAGGTAACCGATATAGCCCTCCTAGCGATTCGGAGGCTTGGTTATGCTTAAGTGGCAGTGGGCAGTGCACATAGCACGTAGAACCGATGGCCGTTGGGGCGGAAAGGTTCTCGAGTGGCGACCACGTACCGGAAGGCGCGGCGTGGGTAGGCCCCCCAAAAGGTGGACTGATGACCTGGTAAAGGCCATTATATTGGCTATATGGTTTTATTATTTTGTCTATAAATATGTTGCGCTGTTGGTTTTCCATGTGTCAATAAATAAATAAATAAATATATATGTAAGGAAACATACATATATATAAAGAAATAAATACCTACTTAAAGTACTTAAATACATAGAAAACATATTTAAAGTTACGCTGCCAAGTTTACGGTTAAAGTTTTTTCCTAGGAAAGTCTAGATAGAGATCGACCGATTCGATGCATCTGCTCTCGTTCATTGCATCTCGCAACAAATTGACTACATCTCAGACAGAATGCTTAATAAAACGGCTTTATATCCCACTTTGACTACAAAATACTTTCCACAATACAAAGAAAAGCTTAACCGCCATTCATTTTGTACAAATAGTCGCCATTTTGAACAACGTTGAGCAGAATTACCCACGACACTTTACGAAATTTAGGAAAAGTTACCTTATGTGCAAGTGGTAAAGTTTAAATTAGATGAATTATTGGAAGTCGAAATGGCGCGTAAAATTTACGACGGCAAAATATCGCGTATTTGTGACGGACATAAATTTTAAAGTGGAATAAAGATTGTCATCAATTATTAATGAGGTGATTAGCTTATTTGGTTAACTGAAGTGGATGGATATACTTCATTTCATTTCATTTCATTTCATTTTTATTCATAACAAAGAAATTGTGTAGAATATTACAGTAAACATAATAATAATACAATAAAAATCCTAATGTTAAAGTCAGTACAATAAATTCAAATGATAATACTCGTACAATAAATTCAAATGTCGATACAATAAATTCAATGTCAATACAATGTTTCCCTATTAAGTAATCTTATATAATCCAATGAACAATTCAGATATAACAATACAATTAACATATCATTCATCAGCTATAAACTCTGATACAGAGTAATACGACTTTTTCAGAAGAAATTGCTTAAGCCTCGTCAATTAAAAACTTTACTATTCGTCAACGATTTGTACTCAATTGGCAGCTTATTATAAAGAAACACAGCCTGATAGTATGCGGCGTGCTTCGTAACATTGAGCTTCGGGACCATGGTGTTTTTATTGTCTTTCGTCTTGTGGACAACCGAATTTCTGTGTCAGTGGGACTCTCATATTTGAGTAGATGTTTTACGAGGTCTGTCAAGAGTACTAGTATGTAAAGACACGGCACGGTAAGTAGATTGAGTTTGACAAAGTGCTCTCTGCAAGATTCCCTTTGGGGTATGCGGATAATGGTCCTGATAGCTCTTTTCTGGAGTCTGAAGGCTGCGTCAGTGTTGTAGTTATAACTATTTCCCCATAACTTGATACTATAACGCAGCTTAGCCTCTACAACCTCTATATATCAATTGAGTGGTATGAATTTCGTCTCTCAGACAGCGAAGGGCATAACAAGAAGAACTTATGGTGTTACTTAATGTCTGTATCTCATACACACTAAAACATATTCATGTTAATTCATCGTTCAGGTAGTTTACACAGTAGTCTTGTATTCAATACAATCACAGCCCACAGCGGTGCGCTGCCAGGCCTATTCGTCTTGCCGCTTCGCCAAACTCGCTCTCGCACACCTACGAGGTGTCGGTACCCCTGAGGGGTAATCACGAAACTTTTCGAACGCGCGTTAAGTTAAACAACAGTATTTTTTCCATATAAAAAGTGACGTAGATCTACCTGACATTAATACACACTCCGCTACGTGATCGACCTGCCGATCGCGCAAGGAACTAGGTTTTCATTTTTCTTGCTGTGACATCGGCAATAAGGCAATAATCGCCATTGTTCTTATGGTCACGACAACTATACATCGGTACCTACAGTTGAAGTGTCGATTTTTTTTTTGCGCAATTGGCAAATTCTAATTGAGACGGTTCCAATGAGCCCAAAAACCACGGGTGTATCTTGCGTAACTTAGGAGTTACTATCTGTCTCCATCAGGTCGGTGTTACCATAATATTGCGTCGACACCGAACTGACATGAGTATGGAAAGTTTCAGGTTATGTGTTAGTTAATGATAAGTAACTGCTTTTAAAATTCAGTTGTAAGATTAGACCCGATCTTACTCATACTAGGGCATTTTTAAAAATTCGTGTATCCAATTAGCGTGCGTTGTTAAATAAAAATTAACTCAGTGTCAGTTTTGTGACGAAAATTAAGCATTTTTAATTAAAACAATATGTAGATATGTTTCGCGGGCTTTTTATTCCAAGATCTTAAACTTCTAATATCAATATATTAGTAATCATATTATATGAAATAAACATTGTTTGAAATACCATGTAGCTATTAGAAAGTAGTATCAATAAATCCATATTTTTATTTATTGAGCACGTTCATATTCAAAAGCGTTCTAGGAAGACAATATATGAGACCCCCAAACGCTACACGAAGAAAAAAGCGCGGTACCTATTTAAAAACGCTCAATGAAAGTGTCTCCTTAAACACGCTACTGAAATTACATATTGTCTCTGGTCTCGCTCTAGCCCACAGTGTTTTTTTGTAAAACTTTCTTCTCTATGCGGTCTATGACAAACGTGCAAAAAAAGATACATTGAAAAAAAAATGCATAGGGGTCAAAAACAATTTTTTCTCCCTATAAACGGGCTAAAAAAGACTTGTTTTCGAATAGAAAGAGTGAAAAGTTAATACCTTAAAAAGCTTTAAAAAATTCATCAGCAATAAATCCGGGTCTCAAACTTATGAACAGGCCTGTTTGAAAAGGTGTTTAGATATTTTTGACTCCGGTTCCGATGTAAATGTATGTACGGAGCGGAGTCGCGAAGTTAATATTCCATAGCACAACAAATCGGCGAAAGCAATTTTCTCATACGGATTTAATTCAGGCTTTTACTGCGCTAGGCGAGGCACAGGCTAACGGGGTGTTGGTGTATAAATGACATACTTGATATATAAATTAGGTACATAATATATTTGTATCCAATCCCAACGCGCGGCCAAGGCCCCCCGCAAGGTAGACTGATGACCTGGTAAAGGTTGCTGGAATCCGCTGGATGCGGGTGGCGCAGGACCGGTCACTTTGGCACTCTTTGGGGGAGGCCTATGTCCAGCAGTGGACGTCTTTCAGCTGATATGATGATCCAATCCCAACTGGGGATTGCTGACCCTCGGTTTTATTCAGATCCGTTAGGGCTTAAGTAAGGTCAAAAAATGTACAGTCGAGGTCAAAGATATGTTTACACTTTTGCACCTTATTACAAGGCAATAAGGTGCAAAAGTGTAAACATATCTTTGACCTCGACTGTACTGTGTTACAATAAATTCGTGAAACTACAACCCACAACGCCGGCCTACCGGCCCCACGAGATATATCAGCACTGTTACGGCACGCACGCGTTCTATCACAGTGCGTTGCATGCGATAGAAAGGGGTGACCACGTTTAGGCTCGTTCGGCATACCTAAACAGGGGAATAGTTAACAGAAAACCTTCTGTACTATATTATTTATTATGTGTATGTACTGTGCATTTTATTGACGTATTTATATTGTATTTTATATTATGGAACAATTCAACAATGATATCCGAGTATAATCTTTAGAAAAAAACACATCACACAAAATATACTAATTTAAACTTTTACGGTTTTCACACATTTTTACGATACGGATATTTTCACGTTTTTGCTCTTACATGTGATTAAGTCCCGTTTAGTCAAAATAAAACAGCAAATGTCGATATACTCGTATTACAGCATAGATAAAACAAAGGGTCAGGCCACATCCATGTTCGGGTGTACACCGCCATCGCTATGATTCTTTTTAAAAGCTTAAAGCGCGTTCAGGATCCACCTAAATATGCAGCATTTAAATGAAGTCTTACACTGTCTGCGTTTCCACTGTCTCGTCCGATAGGTACAGTAAGGATATAATAGGCTTTTTCTGTCTCTTACAAGTTATTGGCCTGTAAGGCATTCTCCATGAAACATTTCAAAACTTATTAATTTCATATTAGTATAGCATACGGACAAAATCAGAAACAAAAACTGAGGAGTCTTTCCTGTAGACACTAAAGTACAAGTAAACGTGGCTCTGTGGGCTGTTAGAAATCTCCAAACTGTTTTTTCAAATTCTAAAAACTGAATCGACAAAACAAAAGCAATATTTTAATCATCGAACCTTTTAAAAAAAAAACACGAAAGAACCGTCGTGCAGCCGGAAGCTGAAACGGAGAGCTACGTTCGCTTCGCTCTTTCCATCCTACTAATATTATAAATGCGAAAGTTTAGATGTTTGGATGTTTGGATGTTTAGATGTTTGGATGTTTGTTACTCAATCACGCTTAAACTGCTTAACCGATTTGGATGAAATTTTGCACGAAGATAGTTTATAGGCTGGATTAAAATATAGGATAGTTTTTATCCCGGGTCCACGCAGATGAAGTCGCGGGCGGAAGCTAGTTAATAATAAAACGCAGCTTATTTGCTTAAATTAAGGGTTTTGTGTATGTAAAAAAATGCTAGCATACCGGGTATTTTTTCCCTTTTCTAGTGGCACCCACAAACGCTTTTCGAGGCTCACATTACACCAGCGCTAGCGGTTCAGTTGTCAGACATACGACATGCTTTCCTTGACGCCGTCGTCTGCCGACATCGCCTAGCCTTGTAAACAAACCCAGCCTCATGTTATAAGTTACTATTACAATTCGATCCACTTTAAATATGGCACCGCATCTGTAATTCCATAGAAACTTGACAAACTTTCCATACATCCTGATTTTAACGAACATCGCTTACGATCACAGACGGTTTGGTGCACCCCACCCTTAATCCGATTAAGATACGTCACACCGGAGGAAATGGGCACGCGCACGCGAAGTGGGCGCCATTGCCATTTATAAAAGAAGTGAATGGTACTCAATTACCCACCGCTCTGACGATCCACCGATATCCGTGACTCTCGTGCGCCGGCCGACACACAAACTCTTTGAATTTGTGTAAGTTATTTTCAACGTCTTCATTCATACAAGCCCCAGTAGGTACCCAACACTGGCCTAATGCATGACACTTTAAATCTATGTCAAAAGAATTGAAGTGGACACTAGGTGTCAACTATTACTTATTAGGCATTGATTTAAATTAAAGGAAAAATTTAATGCTCCGAGTTGGATTCGTTACTGACGATTTCTCAATATATTTTTGACTACCGGTTAGCCTAGAAGGTAGTGACGCTGCCTACGAAGCTGAAGGTCCTGGGTTCGAATCCCGGTAAGGGCAAATATTTGTGTGATGAGCATGAATATTTGTTTCTGAGTCATGGATGTTTTCTATGTATTTATATCTATTATATATATCGTCGTCTAGTAGCCATAACACAAGCCTTAATGACCTTACTATGGGACTAGGTCGATTTGTGTAAGATTATCCCCTAATAGTATTTATTTATTTATTTATTTTTATTTATTTATTGACTAAATCAAAAAATACTTAAAATGTAAGGTACAGATTTTACCTCGCCAAACTGTATTCACAGTTTGTTGGCGAGTGATGATTTGAGACGTTGGTGCCGTAAAGAAGCCTAAGTCTTCTGGTTGATGTCGCTTGTCGCGATGTTGTAATAAGGAACTGATTGAAAGATTTAGTGGCCGAGACAGATTGTTCCAATAGCTCAGTTGGTTAGTAGCGACGGGCCATGAATGCGTGTGGTCGCCGGTTTGAATCCGACTCGGAGCATTACATTTTTTAAATTTTACTTTAATTTCAATTTATAATTTCGTTAGCAGCGTTACTGCTTAATACAAAATTAATTTAGTATGGGGTGGCGCATCGTTCCTGACGATTTACCAATATAAATTGAGACGTTGGTGCCGTAATTAAGCCTAAATCTTCTGGTAGGTTGCGCTACACGCCTCTCTAACGCGTTGTAAGAAGGTTGATTGAAAGATTTAGTGGCCGATACAGATTGTTCCGATAGCTCAGTTGGTTAGTAGCGACGGGCTATGAATGCCTAAGGTCGCCGTTCAAATCCGGCTAGGAGCATAAAAAAAAATCCTTTAATTTACATTTATAATTTCGTTATTAGCGTTACTGCTTCATACAAAATAAATTTATTAGGCATTGAGTTGTCAAGCAACGGGACGTTTACCTTAACTATTTTAATGTTTCAGGACCGGTAATGGTTCGAATACGAGCTTTAAATGACGCCAGTCTCAGTGAAATTGTCGATGAAATTCTGCGGAACCATTCAAACCGAAGGTCATAACGACACACTCGTAAATACCAAACGATGTAGTTAAAGCCGTTTTTATCATCCTTAAGTGCCACAGGTTGTAAGTCTGGAGATCGTTGGAAATTACTTTAATTTTAATGGGTTTTGTTAAACATCGCCAATTTATAATACATACGTGTCCAGCGTTATCTGTATAAAGCAAAAACAGTACCTATGTAAAAAAAATCTAAGATTAGATTAGATTCATTTATTTCATTTTGAAAATGTACATGTCATTTTATGAAAATTAAATAGCATGACTTCACAAAAAGATCGTCAGAGTGTATAAAAATAACAATAATATAAATGAAAGTCAAAAATCTAAATATGTACATTGCAAAATGAAAAAACAAAAATAATAATAAGGAACAATTGAAAAAATATTAAAATGGTACAAATGTCAAAGGAGTAAAATGTGTTTAAATGTCAAATTATTAATAAAAGCTAGGGCATCCTAGATATAAATTCTCAAGTCAAAAAAAAAAAAAGATAAAAATAATGAAAAATTATAAACAATATTCATAATAAAATAATAATGTCATTTTAAAACTAAAACATGTCAGATACACATACAATTTTCAATGTTCGTTCGTTGCATTCCTTTACGAAATACAACGAACGAACATTGTAAATTGTATGTGTATCTGTCCTGTCCTTTACGGAATACAACGATTTTGAAAGTAAAAGTTCCTTTAGTCGGTATGTGTGCCTTATGGCATATCGTGTAAGCGGGAGTCCGCTGGTTGCGGTGGCGCAGGACCGATCACTTTGGCACTCTTTGGGGGAGGCCTAGCTCCAGCAATAGACGTCTCTCGGCTGATATGATGATATCGTGTAAATAAAATAAAATTTAACATCAAGTAACTTTTGTATGAACCAGCGGATTTGGTTCCGTAATCTGCACGGGTCTTAAGGCTTCCTTGAGATTTTTATGTTTTAATTGAAGGATAAATCGACGGGCGTCGCGAATCGCGGCTCACCCGACTTGAGGGGATCAGGAGTCGGCATTAAACGCTGATAAAGTGGATAAGTATTTAAATTCAGTAGCAAAGGTTAGGCTAAGGAGAGAGATGTCAAATAATTCTGAAGTTGTAGGCAAAATATTAGAATACCTACTATGTTACAGCATGTTCACATCAATTCTGTTCCCAGTATAGAATCCTTCCTCGACATCATATGGCTTGTAAAATTGGTTGAATAAGTACATTTATAAGTATTCTTACTTCTCAACTACCTATTATATAATTTACGATTATTCGCAAGAATGGTGATTGCAAAACCCTAAGCTGGCCAAATTGCAGTATAGGACCGATATTATCGGTAGATGTGAACACGCTCTTAGGCGACCAAATCTTGGTTGGGCTTATTTCATTTGCCTGGTTTCGTCTGGTTTTTGGCTACATAAGTTACCGATTTCTGCTATGATTTTATTCAGATTAAGTTATAATTCAGCGTTTATTAATCTCCTCTCCTCCGCCAGAAGAATGACGACATAATCATTGAGGATTTGCTATGTTGAGCTTAAGACGAATGCGTATCCCTCGTTCTCAACACAGCGTACCCTCGGGATAGTCTTTGTTATTCACTATGTATCCATCAACATCTTCATCATCATCATATCAGCTGAAAGACGTCCACTCCTGGACATAGGCGTCCCCCAAAGAATGCCACAATGACCGGTACTGCGCCACCCGCATCCAGCGGACTCCTTGTTGGGGGCCTACCCACGGCGCGCCTTCCGGTACGTGGTCGCCCTCGAGAACCTTTCCACCCCAGCGACCATCGATTCTACGTGCAATGTGAACGAATGTGTATGTGAATGCTCAATGCGCTGTTGAATTGATCAAAGTAATACTTTATATGACGTTGGTCAATTCAACAGCGCATTGAGCTTGACGCTAAGCGCGATGAGATAAAAGCACGACCATCTGCAGCAATCTTACAAGCATGTCAATAGCATGCTCACATGCTCGCGTTGTACACAGGGTTATACAGATTGAGTAAAACAAAAGTCGTACTTATTTCATGTGTGTAGTTAAGGGCTTTCGTGCATGTAAAAAAATATTTGATTGCACGAAATTGTACAAAAGCAGACGCCGTTTATGCGGATTAAAAGTCCAACCTAAAATTTGGCTTATAGTCCTTAACTTTGGCAATGTCAACAGAAGAAACGTGAACCTAAATCTCTGTATGGACCAACCTTTATTAACAAGATTGACTTACGTTAGTCACGTTCAGCAACACCCCGTAACGACCACAAAGGAGATTAGAGCAGTCGCCTTAGGCGAAATCGGCCGCGGCCGTGGAAATTAAGAGTGGAGAATTTCTTCATCGATCTATACAATGCATGCCAGCCTGTCGCCCTAAACGTCCAAAATAACAATTAATTGAAGTGTTACAAAAACGATTCATTCGCAATCTTAGCCCCCGCGCGGCGGTGCGTGTGATTAACGCGACAAGTCGAGCGACACGAGCGCGACACAATGGCGACGGGGTGGGGACGATTATGCCGATTATACTATTCATGGCTTAATCTGACAGCGTAGAGTGCACCTTAAAGTTAAAGTCATAAAGTTTATAGGGCTGTGCGGTAAAACCTGATTGATAAGTAAGCGTCAAAAACTAGGCATCTTTCCTGTAGATATACAATAGTTAGCGGTTTAGGTAAATATGCTTATGCTCCGGTCATATCGTAAGTAGCAAAGGCTCAAGTCATAAGTAGCAAAGGCATTTTACATAGCAATATGGTCTAGCGTCAAAATTAGGCCATAAAACGGCCCTTCATTTTTGAATGTGTTCACAGGACACACAGAACACTAAATCATTTTATTTGTACGATGTTTGTTACTGTTTTGATCCGTAAAAGGTTCTTATCTGGCTGTCTCTTACATATATAGCGAATACTATAAAGAGATGGAAATGCCGGGCGGGAGATTAGCCTCGGAAAAATCCAGGGAAAACCCAGGCACAACCACACACGCAGTTTTTTCCAGCAGGACTGGTTGGAGTTTCAACCGAATCAGTCCGATTCTGGGGTACCCATAACAAGAATTAGCACGGAATCGGGAAAAGTGCCGCATTGTCGTGTCGGAAAAAAAGACTCATTTTGAATCGTTAACCCTACGTAAGTAAATAACAAACTGATTTCAATTCAATCCAAGTAAACTTTTTCGTAATTTGTAAAGCGTGCGAAAAACTACCGTTTAGCTAACTCGGTCATAAAACGCAAGTCAGAGGGCGTTCCGCTCAAACCGCGTTAGCTACGAGCTATAACGAGCTATAACTGCCCCCGTTATACGGCATTAGATGCCTACTCAGTCGCGTGATTAAAAATTATACAGCGCGCGGCTGCGCAGTGGGCCCCGCGGAGCTCGTGCGGAACAAAAAGTTTTTATTTTTTTGATAATTTTTAGGACTTTAGCCTATCACCTGTTTTCGGCTTGACGTTGACTTCTGGGACACGTTTTATAATTAAATTGTACATAGTATACTGGTGAGCATAATAAATACAATCACTTCGCCATGTTTGTCTCCAGTGTTGTGAAGTAGTTCCATTTCTTTGCACGTGAGGTTATACTTTTTATTGTTTTTTGTGTAAAAAATGGTTTAATTTTACATTTGTTTCATAAATGGATATAAGAAATGTATTATCTAATTTTCCAGGTATTATCTCACATTTATGGTGAATTAAAAATGAGTTCACTTACTTTTCAGGACATATTAATATTATAATTTTAATTTAACTAAATTTAAACATTACCGTATTCATTATTTGTCTAAAAAAAATGCATTATTACCACGCGCAGCGTGCGGTAAAACTCGCATTATGGCCGGGTGTGACGTAAATAATATCATATCCCTAATTTAAATTTTTGTGAGTATTCCATTTAAAGCTCACCACAATTGCTCTTAGGTATATTCTTGTAAGCAATCTACTAGTTAATACTTATTACGTATAATTTATTACTTTGTCCGCTGCTGCGTTGGTTCTGCCCCACTGTGCCGCGGTCGCGCGGTGGGCGCGTGGCGGTCTTAATGCTTCAAAAGCTTTTTAAAACGATCGCGCGCACCACAGCCGCCCAAAGTTTTCACACACTGGGCCGTGTGGCAAGAAAATGGAAAACTATGACGAATGATGTGTTTAGAAATTTTAACTTACCTAATTAAACTAGTGACTCTGCAAGCTGTACAATTTAGGAGGCTCACAAAAACAAGTTACAGACATTATGAAACACATAAATAACGCATAATAAATAGATCTGGCCTATAACTCTTAATAAAGTGTGCACAGAAAGTTTTCAAACATCAAGAACATATGAGGTGCTAAGGAGGTAACAAATAATGAAATAGATTTCTTTTTATAAGCGGAAGATGCAATAAGTTGCTAAAATTAGAACCAAAAAACTAAAACTAAGTCGAGACATTAAACATTGAGTGACATAAAACAAACAAAGACAGTAAAGCAAATTCTGGGAGATGTGAAGGGTGAGTGGTTTTATTTACATGCAACATTTACAATTTTATTTTTAAAAGCAAATGCAGCTTATTTGTGAGGTTTGTGAGGTAGGGCACAGCGAAATGTCATCCCGCTCGAATTTGGAGTAGCCCTACTGGGGAAGTACCTCCGCCTTGCAGAAGACCACAGCCATAATAACACTACTACTTGCTCTGTAGTAGTGTTGTGTTCCTGGAGGTGAGCAAGGTCGCCAGAGCTCCCGAGGTTGCGTTGTGTTGAGAGCGAGGGAATTTGTTCCTTCAGCTGTCAACACGGCGAATCCTCAAACTTATCAAGGGTCGGCAACGCCCATGTTACTCCTTTGGAGTTGCATGCGTCTATAGGCTGTGGTGTCCGCTGACGATCAGGCGGGCCGTACGCTTGTTTGCCACCGTCGTTGTATTAAAATAAAATAAAAATTGAAAATGTTCAACGATGGATTCTCGGCAACAGTTTCGTTATACAAACGACACATTCTAGTAATGGGATTATAGAAAGAGGTGTTATTTTTGTAAATTTGCAAGTGAGATGCATTACTATTATCTAAGGAAGTTTGCTTTAATACTAGTTGAAACTGTTTTCCCACTTATGCGGAAAGCTGTGCAAAATAGATTGATCACAGTCCGTAGATTCTTATAAAATTCATTTGTTTTGTTGGCGACGTAAAGCTCGTACCTATACCGTAATAAAGGTTTTAGTATAAACATGTTTAGAGATTTCCTTCCGAAACAGCCTGGCAGTTAATAAGATGAAAAAATTGATTACGGCTTCACATATCATGTGGCTGGCGAACAATCAACACGTTTCATGTAAAAAGAACCGGCCAAGTGCGAGTCGGACTCGCGCACGAAGGGTTCCATACCATTATCTATTAAAACAGCAAAAAAAAAAACGCGTTTGTTGTGTGGGAGCCCCCTTAAATATTTATTTTATTTTTAATATTTGTTGTTATAGCAGCAACAGAAATACATAATCTGTGAAAATTTCAAGTGTTGAGATACAGCCTGGCGACAGACAAAACGGCAAAAAAAAACACGTTTGTTGTATGGGTATTTTGTTTTTAGTATTTGTTATAGCGGCAACAGAAATATTAATCTGTGAAAATTTCAACTGCTGTATCTCAATAACCGTGATAGCTAGTCACGGTTATTGAGATACAGCGTGGTGACAGACAGACGGACGGACAGCGAAGTCTTAGTAATAGGTAAATATGAACATACGTACTACCTTAAGCCTGCCATTCCATTGCATCCGCACACCCCACTAACACTATGGTTTTCAAGATAAATAGGGGGTGCATGGAAGGAGCCTCCCCGCACGACGCACTGCGAGCAACCGATGTTTTTTACGAGACATCCAAGCGTCTGGCGCACCCTGGGCAACGGTCAACACTTGTGCTGACCGGCAAATCCTTCCACCACGATGGTTTCACCGAGTTCGAATGCGAATACATGCGATCAAAAACGGCACTTTTCAGCGCCAGCCCTGACTGTCATCTCTATAAACATAGAGGGCTTCTCGGAAGACAAAGCACAACTCCTCTCCGAAATGTGCCGCGAGACGCATTGCGATATTTTATGCATACAGGAAACCCACCGTGACACAGGCCATTGTCGGCCGCATATACCCGGACTAACACTCGCTGCTGAAATTCCCCACGCAAAACACGGCAGCGCAATCTTCACAAGACCTGAAACCCGGATCACTTCCTCTTCTTGTGTCCTGAGGGAAACGATGGAGCTGATAACCATAGACATCGGTCAGTGTACAATCACGTCTGTATACAAGCCGCCCCCACAGACTTTCCTGCCTTGGGTCGCAACCCCACCCGACGACCACCGGCCGAAAATTATCATTGGCGATTTTAACAGTCACAGTGTCACGTGGGGATATCGAGATTCCAACCTAGATGGAGAAAGAGTGGAGGCATGGGCAGAAGCAAACGGGCTGTCACTCCTACATAACCCCAAATTACCGCCCTCCTTCAACAGCGGACGGTGGAAACGTGGTTACAATCCCGATTTAATATTTACTAGCGAAGAGATACGCTCTCAGTGTGTAAAAACAGTCTGCGGACCGATACCGAGAACGCAACACAGACCTCTAATGTGCCGGATCCAAGCGGTCGTGCAGCCCGTCAACGTCCCTTTCCGTCGTCGATTTAACTTTCAAAAGGCCGATTGGAATGATTTCTCAAACCGCATCGATAAGGACCTGGACGGACTGTTACCAATGGCTTCGGAATACGACAAATTCATAAAGATCATCCGAACCGTGTCGTGCCAATGTATACCAAGAGGATGTCGCACACACCATATTCCGGGACTCAATTCTACCTCAGCGGATCTCCTTAAGACCTACGAATCACTGTACTGCAATGACCCCTTCTCAGAGGAGACTATTTCGACCGGGGAAGAACTGATGCGGGAAATAGCGGCCAACCGAAGGGAAAAATGGTGCGAAGCTGTGACAAATACCGATATGACCCATAACAGCAAGAAAGCATGGTCAAACTTGCGCAAGCTCACAGGCGACCCACCTCCACCAACGAACCCAGGTCAGGTCTCAGCTAACCAGGTAGCAACGCAGCTTCTGCTCAATGGCAAATCTACTAGCCGTATGCCCAAACTGACACCAGCAACAGCTAACCAACAGGACTGCACTGATCTCAGTAAGCCCTTTACTCACCAAGAACTTGAGATTGCCATGAAATCCCTAAAAAATGGTAAAGCTGCCGGCATTGATGATCTGACAGTGGAACAAATCAAGCATCTTGGGCCGAAAGCCAGGAACTGGCTCCTGGAATTATATAATGCCTGTCTGTCGTCGCTCAAAATACCAAAAGCATGGCGTAAGTCTAAAGTAATCGCACTTCTCAAGCCTGGAAAGGACCCCTCAGAGGCGAAGAGCTACCGTCCCATATCCCTTTTGTGCCACACCTATAAGCTTCTAGAGCGACTGCTCCTGAACCGGCTCGTCCCGATCGTTGAACCACAGCTAATCCCAGAACAAGCGGGTTTCCGCCCGGGAAAGTCCTGCACGAGTCAAACGCTAAAGCTAACACAGCATATAGAGGACGGGTTCGAGCTCGGCATGATAACAGGCGTAGTCTTCGTGGATTTAACAGCTGCATATGACACAGTGAATATACAGCGGTTGCTGTCTAAGGTTGGCGGTATGACTGGAGACGCTGGGTTCATGAACATCCTCCGCGAGCTTCTCCACAACCGCAGATTCCAGGTCCACCTGCAAACGGAAAAAAGCCGCTGGCGCCCACAGAAAAATGGTCTCCCGCAAGGTAGTGTGCTTGCCCCGATGTTGTTTAACATATACACCAACGATCAGCCAGCCCTGCACAAAACTCATCGGTTCGCGTACGCAGATGACCTAGCACTAGCGGCCCAAAGTAACAACTTCGAGGATACTGAGAGATCACTATCAAATGCCTTGGAGGGCCTCGCGAGATACTATAAGATGAACTGCCTGAAACCGAATCCCTTAAAAACTCAGACGTGCGCATTCCACCTACGAAACCGAGATGCAAACAGGCAGCTCAATGTTACCTGGAATGACGCTGCTATTGAACACTGTCCGTACCCGAGATATCTTGGAGTAACCCTTGATAGAACGCTGTCCTTTAAGAACCATTGTTTAAAAGCACATCAAAAGGTTGGCTCGCGTAATAGTCTGCTGAGGAAACTCACATCAACCCAGTGGGGCGCTTCCGCACACACACTCCGCACCACTGGCCTGGCGCTCTGCTATTCGGCGGGCGAATACGCGTGCCCGGTATGGCACCGCTCCGCCCACGCAGGACACGTTACCTCAGCACTCAACGACACCTGCCGTATAATAACCGGATGCCTCAAACCCACTCCGCTTAATAAGCTATACCCTCTGGCAGGAATTGCGCCGCCGGAGGCCCGCAGAGAGGTGTCGTGCAGCGTCGAAAAACTGAAGCAGGAACAAGACCCAAGGCACCCTCTCCACGGCCATAAATTGCCACCGTCCCGCCTAAAGAGTCGCAGAAGCTTTATGCGGTGCACCGCTGCTATCGAGAGTCCGCAGTCTCAGAAACGGCTCGCACACTGGCGAAATACTCGAGCCCCCCCTGAAGATTATGTTCGCCCCGCTGAGCAACTTCCCGCTGGGCATAATCAGCCATGGCCGATCTGGAAATCCTTAAATAGATTGCGTTCCCAGGTCGGTCGCAGTAAGGACAACTTGATGAAGTGGGGCGCCCTAAGTAGCTCAGACGCCCAGTGCCCATGTGGGATGGTTCCCCAAACGATGGAGCACATGTTGTCTTGCCCAGCGTGCCCGCACGCCTGCTCCAAGCAAGACCTTCGAGACGCAACAGACAGGGCGATAAGCGTCGCCACCTTCTGGTCCCGCACAGTCTGAAACCATCGACACGAGAAGAAGAAGAAGATAAATAGTATACGCTACGCTACGATTTCGCGATGCTATAAAAGGGGTGATTACACCAGTTTTTATATAAATCTAGTAGATATAATGCATCTAGAATAGTATTAGAGGATGTGAAAATCTTGGTCCATTGATAGCGGATATAAACGACGTATCGATTAACATTATTAGCGTAGACGGGGCGACGCGCCCCGGCGTCACCCAGCCGCGAAATGGACCCTTTAAGGATTTGCTTCACACCGTGCTGAACTCACTGTTGACTGGCGATTATATTTAGCAGTATACCTAACTATAGGCTCCTAAGCACTGCAACAATCATCTGGCAAAGATGGTGTGGCCGATGATTATGATAACCACCCTCCAAGGTGCAAAGTGGAGTTCATATAGGTATACTAGAAAACAAATCTACGGCAATTCGCTTGCTTAAGTTCGACTTCAAGCAGCAAGTTTTATTGCTAGTCTAAGCCAAGAAAAGTTTCTCTGTAAGGGTGCATATCTTTCATACATTTGACACTTCGCATGCTTGACAACTGGTTATCAAATATATGTAAACACAACTTCACACATTTTTACTTGAGTTCACCCTAATCGCCCTTTTTTGAGCATATATATGCCTCTCTTCGGGTATACCTAGTATACCTACGCCTTCGCCTCACGGATACCCAATATAAAAAACTGGCTCACACTAATTGGAGAAGGAAGCCGCTTAACACTTTCACTGCCAGGAACCCGCCTAGCGGGTGCCTACGCTGTAGTCGCTTTCTGCTACATACGGGGAAAACCACGGGATCGACTACGAGCGGAGCTCGTAGCGATTCTTGCCAATTAATGTGTTAAGCGGTTTGCCCTTTTCTTTATCTTGATTTATTTATCAGCAGATTTATCAGGCCCCGTAGCATGGATGGCGTTATCACGCGATAAGTGACAGGATAGGCGCGTCGTCTCGTTCTATCGAACGGTGTCAGCCAGGGACGGAAGCTCTATCCTGTCACTTATCGCGTGATAACGCCATCCATGCTACGGGGCCAGCTTTAGAAGGATTATCAACTACTACCACAGTCAACTTAAAAACTTAAAGATTGTTTAAGTTAGCGCTGACGCTCGCGCTCGTCACGGTGTAGCGTGAGTCCTCTTGACACGGTCTGGAGGAACTAATAGTCTGCCGATCTTGAGAGGCCTTCGAAGAACGAGCTTACCCAGCTAGCAATATAGCCTAAGGGCCGGTTTACACATTGATTAGTGGTTAGTGCGACTCCATACAAAAGCTACTCACACTTGCAGCAAATGTATGGACTCGCACTAATTACTAATCAATGTGTAAAAGTGTAAACCGGCCTTTAGGCCATTGTGCCAGCGCCCGTTACGCGACCAGCTTCAATTGGCGACCACCTGGGGTAGCCAGCGGACCTTCGGTACCTTCGATAACCCTGATTTAATTTGCCATAACGCTGTTTGCTATTATCGGCATTTGCTAATTTTGCTATGCACGTGATTTTCTAAAAGACCGTAACATTTTCAGAACAAATTATGTAAACTTCGTAGATTAGGTTAGACCCTGAAAAGTTGTCAGTTTCTGAGAAAAGCTAATGAGGGCAAATAATGATTATGGCAACTGAAATTATGGATTTCATTAGTAACTCGAAGGCAGAGCACATGCTATTTAATTTACAGTAGGTACCATTCAAAAAGAGGGCTGAATAAGGAAATTGTGATATTTCATGAAAACTCTAAAGCCTCTCATAGACTGACGCGGCCTGCGGTGCCGGTCAATATGCAGAAAGACACAATTTAATTGTATAGTTTAGTTGTTATTCGTTTAGAGCCGTACATTGTGCCGAGTGACATTGACCGTTGCTATACAGATCACAAAACACACTAAAGTCGCCGTCAATAGAATTTGATAACTATGTAAACAAACCGCCTTATTGAAATTGTCTTTCACTATGGCGGTTTGTTTACATAGTTAGCAAATTCTATTGACGGCGACTATAATGACAAACGTCTTATATTTCTGGACAACTTTCACAAGTAAAAATTCAATTAATTCTCCATCCTTAAATGAATATAGTTCGATAGGTATATACCAGTATAGCGTGGTATATTATATATACCGTCCAATTGACATTTAACTCCGCCAAAGATCGTCAAACTTCGACACTTGTAGACAATCCTATTATAACTAGGAGACGACGGAACAATGCCGATTGACAACTCAGCCACAGCTCACATAATCACAGTAAGTGTAGCACAACCCGCTGCGAAGTCGCTTCGCGGGCGACTCAGCAACGTCTTTCTTACGCGCACTGTGCAAATTAGAAAGAAAAGGGTAGATTTGAGATTGACTTCTCGTATCGCGTCCCGCAGCATATACATTCCTACAGTGCTGTATAAAAACGGGAAAATGTATAAGCGAATGAAAGGTGGATGGTATGAGCGATACGCAGCTATGAGATAGAGCGAGATGGGATGGAAGAAGCAAAACTCCCTTATGGCCACACCCTTTAATACTGACGCTATAATTAATTAGAGCCTTATCACACTTGCGATTTGCGAGCGTGTTTTCTATACAATTATCAGTCGCGGCGAACACGCTGCGTGATCGCCTTCATACAAAATACGCTTGGAAATCGCAAGTGTGATAAGGCTCTTAATGTTTACATGCTTAGTATTGCTGCCAATACTGACAAACCAGTATCATGAGTATTTAATAATCGTGTAATGGACGCCATTGAGAGAGATTATATCTGCTAGTCGATTACGTAACGCATTGCAGGTACGTAACGTAGATCTAAATGTCTCTTTTTGTATGGGAAAATGACAGTTGAGTTGTCCTAACGTACGTTCGAAAAGTTAAGTAATCACCCCTGATAAAAAAACAAAAGTTACTTCGGCGTAGGTACGTACAGTTACAAAAGATTGAGACGGCTACTTAGTTTTCAATATTAATTTCGTCTTGCCACTGTATAAGTTTAAGGTACGAGTGTAACAGGGTCATAGTCTGACGAAGACTAAATATACTAGATATAATATAGAGTTGGCTGGATGAAACCTCCCCTGTGTCATAAGTCCGCGCTATAGATCAGTGTGGGCCGTGGGGTCTCGACAATCGTCGATCGTTAGCAGGCACACCGCCGTCACAGCACTGCTATTATAACAAGTATTTTAACTACAGCAGATAACTACCTATGAAAAAGTACGTACAGAAAAAAGAATATGAGCAAGATGCTAATTAATTACTTCCTCCTCTGGCACGGCAACCCAAAGTGCATGTTATTGCTATAATACTAGTAATTTCAAGCAGTCATTTTACAATTACAAAAACAATGTTCCGCTTGGAGTATATTTTGAATTTTGCCCATTTGTATTCTGGGATGACTGACCTGTCCAGCCGGACATCTTTAATTCTTCGTGTCGGTTCAGCGACAATAAGGTCTTAATATGGAATTTTCCGGATCAAACTATGAGCATCAGAGGGATGATTTGATTACGTAGCTTTCCGAAGGCAAATCAACTGTCATTTTCCCTTACAAAAAATGACATAGATCTATCTAACTTTCGTACAAACGCCAAAACAGTTAACTGACCATCCTGTATTTATACAGAACCTTATTAAAATGCACATAAACTGCACGGATGTTCAGTTAGCTGCGTTGTCGATTGTACAAAACGTTACGCAATCGACCAGTTCTATTGGACAAAGGGTTATTAAGGACTTTCCTTGAAGAGCTTCCTTCCTAAGTGTTAGCGGCCATGCTTCAAATTACTACAGACAAGGAATCGTTTTAGGTTTTATAAGACAATGCTTCTGCGTGTAACAACGTTAATAATTTTGGCATAATAGGTTCCGTGAGGTGAATAAACTGAAAATAATATGTCCACCTTGACTGCGGTACCGGGTTGGTGCAGCTTTGTGATGCAGATAACCTTAATCCGTGTCTGTCGGCACCGTGTCAACACCAGCCGCTGTGTGGACGCGCCCTTATCTGTGGATATGCCGCTATATTTCAATTATATTGTGAAGATATTGTGCTATGTTAAATCATGTGCCTAACATGACCTCATCGTTTTCGTTGAGTAAATGGGCAGATTTATAAACAAAAAATACTAATAAATTTATTTTGTATTATTCCGAAATTATAGTCGTAGCTCTGCCAAGAGTAGGTATCTGTCATGTAGGGATAGCCAAAGGTAATGCAGGTGTGTATTCCAAAACCCATGATTAAAAGACTAAGACAAAAAATTAGAAATAAATTTGAGAGAAACTAAAATAAAGTTAGTCTAGTTAAGTCTTAGTTTTTTAGATACATATACTAAGTAGTATAGAAGGAAATACTATTGTCACAATAACAATGGAACTTATTTTAAATAAGTTAACCAGGTGATGAACCTGGCCTCTTTATTTTCTTTACTTTATTTCATTTCATTTATTTCAAGTAACAATATACATTGCGTTTGAACATTATAAAAATACAATCTAAATAAAAAAGCAAATTCATTAACACAATTATTACAAAAATGCATGTCAATAGAAAAATATAAAAAAATAATAATAGACATACCTACTTATTATACTTTTTCTAGTCCTGTACCGTTATCTGTCATTTATATAGGCTCTAGCTCAAATACAATGACACCGATAATAAGTCGTCGAAAAACTCTATGCTCTATGGCCCATAAACGCACTGTTTAGTGTACTTTTATGGTTCATACATTTTTCATAAAAGCACTGTTTACCACGATGTCAAATCATGTAACTTTTTTTCAATCGGCCGCCATATTGCAGTGGTACCAACTTCATAAGCAAATTTTTGAAATAAAAAGTTTTACTATCAAACATTTGTAGAACATAAATTATTTATTAAAATAAAAATAAATGATCATGTATTATGTGTATACATATTTTAACAATTATTGGAATTATTTATTTGTATAAACCGATCCGATTCGGTTCGGATCCGGATTCAGTTTGGTTCGTATGGCAAGTTCAAGGAAATTAAAAACAGACCATAAACAAGAGGTGTTCCAATTCAAAATGAAAAGACGAAATATGATAACTATTCGTTATTTATAACTTATTAAGATTTTATTCGTGTTTGTGAAGTGAAGAAAACTGTGTACGTTCCTTTTAAAATGGACGAAGAAGAAAATAACTGCAACGCTGAAGAAATTGCGTGAGTAGTTTAGAACTAACGGAAAAACTACTGCCTGAAAAGTCAAATGCTATTTATTTAGAATTAGTCGTAGAAAAAGTATTGTATGCAACGGTGTATAACTTGGTCTTAAAACGCTCGTGGCGTCTTTAATTGCGATGCTCGCCAAGGCTCGCATCGCAACTCACGCCACTCGCGTTTTAAGACCCTACTTATACAACAGTTGCATAAAATACTATAATAAATTTGAATAATGTTAATGATTATTATTGCATTTCTTGAAGTCGTATCCACAACAAGCTTGTCGGAAGCTGCAAAGTGAAAGGATTATCAAGGGCTGAGATAGCAATCGTATTTAGTCACCACCTAATTATTATGGAAATTAATAGCACTCGAGTTTTGCTGCGGTTAAACAATATAACGGCGTGCAGCCATCTTACAAATTAGTTTAACAACTAAGTGTTATTTAACCCCTAGTGGGCACAATCCAAATGACATTAAGTATTGGCATTTCTTCTACTGTAAACCTACATGCAAAGAAAATAAAGTAAAAAGGACATGAAAAATATAGGTACATAGGTTCAATCATTTTAATTTAATTAATAATTTGAGTTGGTAAATGAAAGGATATTTTCTCGTTGTTGTTACTAGATCACTGTTAAATATTTGAAAAATTACATACGGCTCATGATTTATTAACGGTCTGTAAAAATGACATATTCTCTTTAATTGAAGAAACCTTGTTCTTCACGTGGTCGCTAAATGAAGCTAATCGCTTAACTAGCGCAATAACCCTATGTGAAAAGATACACAGATCGTAAAAACACAGAAACTGAAACAGGCGAGCAAGCATTTAATACAAAATGAAAGTGGACTCAAGATCCCCCAAATTAATTCAGCGGTAGCCCCAAATTACTCAAATTATATTTACCCTCCAAAAAACTGTTTGCTGATACAATATTAATAACAATTTGATTTCGTGGATTCCGCTATCGGACGCCATGTTTGTTTAGCTGTCAAACGCGCGTGCGCGCCACGCGCCATAGACTATAGAGTAACGTTTTAATCTGATGAGACCACAGCGACTTGTGTTCAGCCAGAGGATAAAACAACAATCGGCTATTCAAGTAAGTTTTGACAAGAATTATCTATAGTACAGCATAATTAAAATGTTATCTTGCAGTGAGTTTCTCACAGTATGAAAAGTGTTTTTATAGGGTTACCGATTGAAAGTTATGCCGTATTAAACTTACTTACATTTAAGTATTTTCAATATTAAAATAAATATTGTAAGAACATAGCCTAGACTAGCCCTACCTACCTACCAGACCTGCCTTTATTCACAGTGAAAATCAATATTACCTAGATTTTTGTTATAAATGGACAAAATAGCGAACTGAATGCTTCACTTAATATTCTCCAACTGTTTGGATTGGTTAGAAGTAGGTAGAATTAATTGACACGATCTTAAAATCACTATATTATAGTTAGGTTGTAGAAAATACTCTAAATATGAATGTTGAAGAGAAGGCGCTAAACATTTAGTGCAGGATTACCTTCAAAGCAGTACTTTAACGGCCGTATTCATAAACGTCATTTAAGCCTGTTTTAACTAAAATGGCGTTATAATTAGTTTGTCCTTATCGGTCACTTTGACATTTGTGTTCGTAAGAAAGGAACAAAGTACATTTTATTTAGCAGAGGCATTTTAAGTTTTATGAATAAGGGGTTAAGTATTTAACTACTACTTAAATTATAATCACGCTTTATCGCATCCTTGCATAACATGACAAAAGCGCCATAAAATCAGTATAAAACCGGCTGTCATGCCCACGCAACCACTGACCACCCAATTATTTCGTGTGGCAACACCGATATCTTTAATTCATAATAAGCTATTCACCCCAGGCGGGACACGGGATATCAAATCACCATCGGTGAGATTGTCCATGGGATCCCGCGCTAGGGATGAGCAGAGTGCAGAGTGGGCTACCGTGGAGTTCGAGAATCGATGTTGGAATATCGAATACTTACCGCTAGTGTGATAAAAATGCAGATTTTTGATCTGCGGTTTTCTCGTAACGCCGAAATTATCATAGATTATTTTGTTAGTTTTGCAATGCAATTCAATTCGTTTATTAATTAAACATAATTTGTACACCTCATAAGTATTATTTATTAACTCACAAATAAATACACACATGCCAGTGATGGTAGTAAATAAGTGTTCGTAGAGCTTGATTTACAGCGGTCTACAATAACTTTATGAGGGAAGTAAAAATTAAAATAGCACTGTATAGTACAATTTATATATTTCTTCTATATTATTTGTTTAAGTAAATGCACCTACCACCCACAAGGTGGACTGATGACTTAGTGAAGGTCGCAGGAGTCCGCCGAAGGGCCGGCTGGCGCAGGACCGATCACTTTGGTACTCTTCGGGGGAGGGGAGGCTATATCCAGTGAACTGATGTGATGATGATGATGAACTTTCTAAATACGCTTCCATCAGAAATGACAAACGAAATGGAGACTTAATATAATAAAATTTACATTTAGTTGCTAATCCTGCTATTTGTCAGTATTTTACCTCGGAAAAAAATACAAAAGTACCCTGCACCAGCCGATCTACCGTCAACAAACACTCCTGAGCGCATCCGTCGTCCGCTCCCCCTCTAATATCTGTTTAATGTATTTGCGAATCAATTTATTTGTGCGGTGCCATTCAGATCGAGATCTCTCGAGGTGTGGAGTTGCTGATTCACTTGGTTCTAACTTAGGGTTCCGTTGGGTCACTGCCGGTTTGCGACCACCTAGTTCAGTGTACTGGTTTCGGTTTGCGACCATCTAAGTGGTTTTTTATAGGTTCCAATCGTATAAGTAGCGTCCCATTGCTGGTCAAAGGCCTCCCCTCTCGATTTCCATTCAGATCGTCTGCCATCTCTTTTTATATAACTACAAAACAATATGTTTCTGGGTCTTTTATTATTTTTAATTAAAAAAACCTTATCGTTTAGGTGGTTGACAACTAAAGCTGGTCGCGTAACTGGCGCAATGTACCAAATTGATCAAGAAAAATGTAAGCCTTTGAAGAACACGCGCAGATTATGTGCTTTAAGCCACACATTTCGCATTCAAAATTCATTTCAATGTTGTACGTCCATTCGGCATGCGTGAAAGCGCAAAACATATTGACATCCGAATACCTACCAAATTTATGTCACACTTTGAACCCGATTACATTTTCTGGTACAAAAAATAACTAGCCAACAGTAGGTAAAATAGGCATCATATAGAAGTTTGTTATAAAAACTTGAGCTTTTAGTTCCACTTTGTGTCACCAATCGCAGATAAAATAAGAAAAAAATAACATTAGAATGTCTCGCATTATAAATATTTAAATGATAAATAGCCGTCCCTTCACATTAATACACTTTAGAAAGCATTCTTAACACGTATACGTACTTATAGTAGGTATATACCAAGCTTTATTCGATTAACCACCGGTATTTTACGATTGATCACAACTTTAATTAACACTACTATTAATCATACTCTTCATAATTAACTTAAAGATCACCCACTAATGGTATCATTACTGAAAGGTCAAACGCCAATTTGTCGTAATGAAGAACATAATTCGAAAATGGAATTGCTATTGTTCAATTGTTTCTGTCTGCACTTGCCGATAAGGTGGCATTTCGAATTTGGTTTTAGAACATCGTAACTTAGTAATTCGTTTGATTGTAAAATAAACTTAGTTATATGTGTGGTAGAGTTCAAAGTTCTTTGTAGCGTGAAAGGAGGATGTGTGTTTGTGAAAGCAGCGGATTTGTTTAAAATATAATGGAATAAAGAAACGGTAAACTGGCAACAGTGCTAGGGGAGCACTCGTTATACCGCGTAGTGCGACTGCATGATGTTGATCGTTTTGTATTGTTGTTTTATTTTATTTTTGGATTCGTTAAAGAGCGTACAATTAGTCTTCATGATGATGTTTGATAAAAGGTATTTTTATCCGTATTGTAAATGTAGGAAAGATTTAGCAACGATTTACAAATATAGGTAATCCATACTAATATTATAAAGGCTAAAGTGTGTCTGTCTGCCTATCTGTCGGTCTGTCTGTCCGTCTGTCTGTCTGTCAGTTACCTCTTCAAGCTTAAACCGCTGAACCGATTAAGATGTGAATTGGTATAGAGATAGTTTGAGTCCCGGGGAAGGACATAGCATAGTATTTATCCACGAAATCATCCCTTGAGGGAATGAAATAGGGGGTGCAAATTCGTATGGAGTCGCGGGCAGAAGCTATAGTGTTATATATGTTCAAAAGCTCAGACTTTTTCTCGAAAATATAAAGTAAGGTAATATTGATATTGCTATAAAATTGATAAATGAGAGACTATACAAAATGCTAACTTTTAATGAACAAAGTTATGTTCTACTAGACGGATAAATAATTAAAGGTAAGAAAAACGAGGATTCAACTGTAAAGTTGAGTAATATGACTAATTGGAAATGCAGAGTATAAAAAGCATCCTAGACTTAAAAATAAGATTTTTCTTCTAAAACAGTATAAAGGGTGTCGTAATATTTTATAGACTATTAAAAAATATTGATACATCACTCTTATAGCTTTATATTATTCCTTTTAATATGGGAAACAATTTTATTATTGCAAAGCTGAGTATATTCCGGAAGCTCTAATAGTGACGTTTTAGTCATGCGATAGGAACGTAATCAAAATGAAATCAAAAACGAAATCAAGTCAGCAATAACAAACTCAGCTCTATAAATTTACTAAAACAGTGAAAATTATATGTACCATCCTTGTTCAACACTAACAACAGTTTCACGTGGAAACAATATTTTTTTCATCAATGCCATAACATTGTCACATTTTCTTTAATCCTAGAAAAAATATTATGATCATAAAACATCGTAAAAATACCAAAACATCAAACAGCGATCAAGATCAAACAATCAAGTTACACGGAAATGTCCGTGGGCACCATTCAGGACGAATCACCGTACAAAATGATATTATTTGCAACGTAATCCGCGAACAACTACGAGATTGATACTACGCTGGGGTGATATTGACATTAATTTATATGGATACGGTTTAAAAATGTATAATGGGTAGTCGCCGACGCTAATAAAGTCCCCAGGGCGATGTGAATTTTTGGCAAGGAATAAATAATCTTTCCGACAGTCAATTTTGGGAGCTATTGCTTTATTGAGCTGGCAACTCAAGGTCGACAGTCGCATATTTTGGCTAATAAACTAGCATTCGGCTTCTAGCAACGGCGCTAAAAGAAGTTTTGCCGCTTGCTCTAGTATGTTGGCAGCTCTAACTAGTATTTTGGCGCGAAAGTTTGGGTGCGTTCACATGATGGATCGGCTAATTGCGCAGGATGACGGGAGGCGTCGGATGGCAATTTTTTCGTCATTAGATACTCGGGTTCGGTCCTTTTATTCGCACGGATTTTTTATCTAGATATTGCGGTTGTTGTCAAATTATGAGTGATGTGAGAATTATTACATTTATTACAGACAGTCGGTTATTGCGGTGTAACATAAAGCCAAATATGCTGCCATAATGTATTTCGTTAATAAAATTAAATAAAAAATAGTGCCTTACATTCCTAGGGCGGTAAAACCGTATTTGCCTTTCGATGTATGTAAAATATTCAACGTTCCTAGCCAGGAAGTAAGCTTTTCGGGAAGGTACATGCATGGCCGAGGTATGTTGTACCTAATACCTTCTATTAGTACCTACTACATATTATACCTACTGTTCTGTGGCCGAGATGATGCAAACATCAAACATATTAACGCACTTCGGTAGAGAAGTAAAATTAGCAAGCAGTTAAGTATTTAATTTTAGTTGTCACAATAGTTATTTACGATACAAGTGCCGAAAATAGGAAATTCGCAACGAGTGGTGATAAATTAAAACACGACCGAAGGGAGTGTTTCAAATCGACACGAGTTGCGAATTACCTATTTGCACGTGTATCGTACAACGTTTTACTGTACATATGGTTCTTTAAAGTTTCGACATATGCACGGAAAGTGCTCTTTCCGCACTAGTGCGGGAAAGTAGATCCTACATATGGATACTAAAATATATTACATACCACGAATAATCGAATTACTTCATTGTAAAAATTAATGCCTAAATAGCAATTGAGCACGCTGCCAGCTTAGTGACACCCGAATAAATACGTTTAATACTTATTAGGGTATCAATAAATAGGAAATTATGCAAATAGGAATTACAAAGCACGTGTCCATGTTGAAATTAACGTAAACTTTATTGTTAAATAGCGTGTAAAATGCCATCCCTTTGTATATACAAATAGAAATAACTTTATAATTCAACTGTATTTACAAAAGATCGTATACACATGATGGTCATATTGACGCATACGTCCTTCTAGGATTTAGACAATAGTATTCGTCCAGCCAGTATGCATTCAGAGTCAACTGCGTGTAAAATTTAAATAAACGGTTTGACGCTAATGCTTCCTAATTTGAATTTTTGTCGCGGTTTAGACATCTTTATTCGCCAAATTCGAAATTTAAATAAAGGAACCATAGACAAATGAATGAGACATTTTCAACGCGTCAGTGATTGCATTCATATTTAAAACTGGTTGCAAATATTTCAATTGTACAAGTGACGTGCCTAGCAATTAATTTTAGTGAAAATTATGAAACGAAATGTGTGATAAATTAGATTCCGTTTAGTAACGCTCTGATGCCACATGTTAATGTAGCTAACTAACTAGAATAATTTATTTGCGAATGTTTATCATTCATTAGTATCGGTACCTACTAGGAAAATATTGAACCTGGCTCGAATGGAATGTACAAAACGAATGAGATCTATGATAGTGCGCTATTTGTTAAATTAATATGTAACTATTTTGACCTACACACGCACGCTCACAGGTACCCAATAGAGTCTGACTTCTTTTTATTTTCTCATTCAATCCATTCGCCGCTCTCTCGGGATGTTTCCTATAACTCGCTAGAAGCTAGCTCTTTAGGTACCTACTTATGCAAACTAGGTCAATTAAACAAACACAAACTAGCATCGTTTCCTACATTTTGATATTACTTAATATTATATCCTCGACCGCCTCAAACGGCTACTCGCAAAATAATTGGCACGCGACACCGTCCCAATATAACCTCCCAAATCTTCCATAACCTCTAATTATCACCGCCCCCCGAACAGGCGATAAATCAAACCGGTGAAATAACGCTCCCGCGGGGGCTACCAACTGTCGCGCGACATAATGGCATAGCCGAACGATATAATAGGGTCTTTTATCCCACGTAACGAGCGCGCCATTGTAGTTTTTGAGTGTAAAAACACCTATGATTATTGGGGTTTGTTTTTGAAACAAAAGATAACGCGTTTCGTGTTAGAGTTAATTGCTTTGATGGAAATAAAGGAATTGTAATAAACACCGAACGGACCCTAATCCCAGCAAAGTCTAGTTTCTCGTTTGGGTTGGAAGGTCAGGATGACAGTCGCTTCCACAAAAACTAGTGCCTATGCCAATAATGGGAATTTAGGAGTATCTAGATAAGAATAATTTTCACTTAATTTATTGTTTTAGAAACATATTTCGCGTTAATCGTAATTTTTTTGTAGGTAACTATAGTCCGTTGCTTTTCTCAGGGGGTCACTATGATCGCACTATGAGAGGGTAGGTAAGTGTAAATTCATGAAATGCTAAGTACCTAGCGATAAGTCCATATATATATATATATATATATTAAATATGGATTGTCAAAAAACTCAGATACTAGGTAAGTATAATGAAAACCTTTTCCACGTGCCAGTTTGTATGTAATACTAATAGTAATTTCGGTAATGAATTCGAAATTCCATAAAATATTAACACAACGAACTATTTGAAACTACACGATCAGGAAATTTAATGTATACCGCCCTATAATTGCTATTAAAAATAAAACTTGTCTATTCATCTTCTGACACACCATAACGCACCACAAACGCAAGCCAATTTTTTTAATTAATTCCCTGCACGTGTCTCGTTTTCCCGCGCATTGAGCATCCTATTAAGACTCCGCAGGATTAACGGAATCAATGAGGTTCGGTGTTGCCAGTTGTCATTCCCCCTGATAGATTCAACTGGTGTCTCGGTAGATCGACAGCGCTGATTTAAAAAATAAATAGCAGTGTATAGCGTATAGCGTAACAAGGTTTTATGTATTTCATTGCGATTATATGTCATCATCAACATCATAGCCGCATTCAATTCCAACTACAGACTCAGAAGTAGTAGATGGAAATAATAAATAGATACTTATAGATATTAGGGGAGAATCCTGTCTAATCCCTCAATAAGGCTTGTGTTATGTATGGGTACTAGACGATAAGCCTTTCAATTACATATAAATGGGTCAATCAATTATTGCCAATGGGTCAATCAGCCAAGAAACAACATTACAGAGTTTGTTAGAAAGATTGTTACAATACGGACTTCTTCAAAAAGGGGTCGCATTTGACTAGAAAACCCCACATTTGGTAATTTAAAACCCATAAAGACAGTTTTAAAAAAGTGACTCAGGAAACGTATGGCAACTAGTGACAGAAAATAGTTGATCCACCCAAATACAACCACTGCGAAAATATGCAGTCGTGGGTCTGGGATACTTTGCGAGATTTAACAGTCATTCATATTCATATCATTTATTGCACTCATGTAAGTTAAGTATGTATACAGTGATATAACCTCATCCGGCATATCGATTGGACATCAACTGTTTAATTAACCAATCGATGCGAGAGCCACGCTACGACGCGGTTAATATCTAAAATCTCCCAGATTGGTCCAAACCCATCCCTTCATACATCGTGCAAATTATGAACCGTAGGTACTATTTTTTGCAGCTTAATTTCTAGATTTTCTAGTAATTCTGTAGCATGTTTCACAATGTCTCTGTCATATTATTGCATACATTACGGTGTATAGCTGTATCATCATCTAATATACGCAAATGTTGACAAGACCCAAGCGTTCCGTTTCGCCCCTCATTTGACCGCAGGATAGTAGAATCACTCTAGGGTCCAAACGAAAAACGTATTATTAGTTTGAATACTATTAGAGTATAAAACCTTGTAGCACTCTTTAGTTGATTTCGGTCGTGTTCGAAAGATCAATCCAAAGCAGTACAGAAATTTGTAAGTGTTTATCTATTGACGATATTATATGTCTTTCAGGCAAAGCATGGCCGGTATTCACGACACTTACAGACGACTCGCTTCAGGAAAACCAGTATATAAGTCTTACCTCCGAATAGGCGAGGAGCCAACAAAGTGACCTTTGTGTATATACTCGAGATAATTTGAGTTGGCTGAATATCATCAAAGTAGTCCATTCAAAAAGCGACTCTATCGTCCGAGATATAAGTAATATATTCCAATAACAGTTTTTCACGCGCCTTCCGATACGTGGTCGCCACTGAAGAACCTTTCCGACCCAACGGCCATCGGTTCTACGTGCTATGTGCACATAATCATAATTTATCATAATCAATAATAATGAATCATTTATGTGATTTATGTGCTATGATATGAAACACATAAATGCATGCAAATACAGTTATAACACAAATAAAACTGACAAGTAAATACAAGATGCAATTAAAACCAATATTATCATACTTACTTTTTTCTTTTTTCATCTCCGGGTCAAGTTAAGTTAGGCAAGAGTAGTGAGTGAGGTGGGAGGCGGGTAGTGATGGCAGATCGCGAGGCAATCACAGTCGAGTGTTTGGTCGCGGGGAGGGGTAATGTACTTCTAGAAGGTTTAAGCAAATAAGAGGACGTTAGTGGGGAAAATCGATTAAGGAGATGGGCCAGAATACGCGTGATCACATTTCGATTAGCAGTTTTCTGAAATAGTTTTTATTGAAACAAATATGAAATCTTTTTGAAAAGCTATCGGCCGCAAGAAGGCAATACGAGTAAGATGTGGGATGACTAATAAATGAGGTTCTGTTTTTATTGGGTTACAAGTTTTTATTGCCGAGAGTAGTTGTTTTTGAACTGTCACCAACTACTAGTTGAGAAATTCACCAAATAACATTTAGGTATGTAAATCGGGAATTAAATACAAAAAATACAATTAAAAAATTGTGGGAAATAAGGAAAGACAAGACCAAATAAACGTCAATAGACTCTATAAAAAGGTCCTCTCCCAGTAATCTAGTCCTCATTACACTTGTATGCATGTAACACCTACTGACCATAAAACGTCTTATGTGACAATATTTTTCTATAAAACTACCCTCTTTCTGCGTCCACGCATCGCACCCTTATTTCCGAATCGTAAATACCAAGGACGTATATCTAGATAGATCACGCAAACTCCTACTTCAAATCCATATGTGTCATTCTCAAACCAAGGTCCCGCTTTGGCAGCGTCAATAAGTCCAACGACGCAAATAGAAATCTTCCTTATTGACGTCAACAAAAAGGGAGCTTTTACTTGAGAATGACACATACAATTTGTTCGAGTCTGTATATTTTTGTCAACTGTGAATCATTCAAGGTTTTAGAATGTAGCTAAAATGAATCCTTATTTTGCTCATTCATTTTGCTCATGTATTTGTCTAGATTCGTATATAGGTAACTCAGACCAAGAAAAAATATACTTTTCACGCCACTGCTCGGAAATGTGGCAAAAGATGGTTAGAATTCAGGCTTCAAAGCTGGGGTTAGTTGGACGTCGCACGAACAGGCCATCTATGAGTTCAAACTGTCCAACAATGTTTTTGTAGTCCAGTTTGAACAGCGATTCGAATAATCACAGCTCCCCCGCCCCTGCCCCCACCCCCGCCCGCGCCCGCTCGCGTGTGGAGGGCAGTGCGCGGTCGGCCCGGCGCGCTGCTGCTGCTGTGCTGCTGCTGGCGGGTGTTGCATATTGTGATCTGTAATTAGGTACCTACTTCATTTTGACTTATAATTATAATTATTTGCAATTTCCTCGCAGTAGGCGTGAAAAGCACTATGTAATGTCTCGGCCAAAAGTGCGGCTCGGACCTCGAACACACTCGTCCATCTATTGCCTACTTTCTAGCCTTTACAACAATGTACTATTTTTACGAGGTGTATAATTGGTCGGACTTGTGACCAATTATAGACCTGGTAAAAAAGTGTACGTTCTTTGTATATGTGTCGGTCTCTGGAAAAAGGGACCCTAGTGTGGATGCGCTAATACTGCGTTGAATCATAGCGTATCAATGGCGTAACGAATGAAACATCACATAATAATAAAATACCGTAGTGATATCAAGTGAAAAGTGTGACTTTCACTGAAAACTCCATGTCCAATTCGTTCACTGTGCAGGCTTCTCGTCTATGGAATGCTCTCCCCTTTAGCATACGACAGGCTCAAAAGTAAATTTTCATTCAAGCGCAAGTTGCGCAAGCATCTACTTGAAAATTCTCGAGATTAAGACTTGGTAGTTTTTAGTAGCAGGTATTATATTATATTGTATTTATTATATTTGTTTTATATGATATTTATAAGGATGTGTAGTTTATTATATTTATTGGAATTATCCGTATAACATACTAGTAATTTTTCCTCTTACTTTATTTCTGTGTTACTGTCATACCCCGCACCAGGTATACTTACTTATTTTCTGTTTGGCCTAAAGGTTGACTGGTAGAGAATGCCTTATGGCATTAAGTTCGCCTTTTGTACTTGTTACTGTGCAATAAAGTTTAAATAAATAAATAAAACTCGGCACGCTCAGTGTTCATACGAATGGTGTACAGTCTACGTCAAAGGTATGGATACATTTTACGCCTTATGCGAAAATATAAACGTATCCTGACCTCGTATCATGCTCGGCCTTATCACGCGATAAGTGACAAGATATAGGAGCGTC
This sequence comes from Epinotia ramella, assembly GCA_947578815.1. Classification (NCBI taxonomy): domain Eukaryota; kingdom Metazoa; phylum Arthropoda; class Insecta; order Lepidoptera; family Tortricidae; genus Epinotia; species Epinotia ramella. The sequence goes on from OX388221.1 coordinate 6,462,863, forward strand.
GTCTCGTTCTATCGAACAGTGTCACCCAGTGACGGACGCTCTATCTTGTCACTTATCGTGTGATAAGGCCGACCATGATACGGGGTCTGGACTTCAACCGTACATAGGTATGTTATCTATACTAAAATATGTCTGTGGCAAAGACGCCCTCGCCTGTTAAAACGTTAATCGAATCTGGACTAATGGGATTTCTTTCTTGGGGGACGCTAAAGGATTAATTTATATCAATTTAAATGCAGCACGGGGTGATTCGTTTATTGGGGGCGACTGTACTGTTTTATTCGAGCGAACATTTTCCTCTGATTTCAAACTCAATTGGAGTTGGAACGAACAGTGTGCCAGCGCGACGGTAAGTGGACCAGGCCCCGTATCATGGTCGGCCTTTATCACGCGATAAGTGACAAGATAGAGCGTCAGTCTCGTTCTATCGAACGGTGTCAGCCAGTGACGGACGCTCTATCTTGTCATTTATCGCGTGATAAAGGCCGACCATGATAAGGGGCCTGAACTGAAGAATGATAACAGATTGATAGTGGCCACTACTAGGTAGGGTCCAACTTAATACTTAGTCCAACTTAATAGTTAATGCTAATATTAATGGTAATAAATAAACTTATTTTACCTATAAACGTTTCATCAAATGAACGTGTCGCCGAATTTTCATTTCATCGAAAATATTTTTTTCGGAAACAGTAATGTTTTCAGGATTGTTATAATTATAAAACAAACCTAACCTTATCTAATGGGTTCCACATAAACATAAACCTTTTAGCTTTGCCTAAAAAGAAAGCGGTTTCTGACAAAAAAAAGTTAAATGAAACAAAGCATTCGGTGTAACGTTTGTCGGTAAAATGAGAGTATCCCGAGATGTGGGCGACCTTTTTCCTTTCGACTTTATAATATTCTACCTATCACCCGTTCATGCGTTGGAATGATTTGTAAGCTATGTTTATCATCGTACTAGTAAAACATCTGTTTTGCCTACAGAATCCAAACATTATCAAATCAAAAGACTTCATCCTGTATACCGAGCACTTTTTCCTCGCGTTTGTTTGTCCCGCTCTAATGTATGTGGGAGCGACCGTGTGCGGATTAGACTAAGGACGCCGAGGTGTTGTGGACGGGCGGCCTTTTACTACTTTTTCGCGCGCTAAGATGGGTTTAATTGAATTTTAAAGTAAATTCCCTTAACCCATACGTTAACGGAATTTACTTTAAAATTCAAGTATACATATACCTGAATTATATACCTACCGTAACTATATCAACAAGATTTTAGATAAGACACGACACAAAGGTTAACACTTTCAGCGCCAGGAACCCGCCAGGCGGGCGCTCTGCTCGTAGATGCTTCCTCTACATACGATTATTTTCATGATATCAGCTACGAGCGTAGCGCTACGAAATCCGCTACAAATACACCGACAAGAAATTTCGTAGATTACATAAATTTCGAATGTTCTATCAAAATCAAAAAGCACAGAGAGTTTCCTTGTAAAATGAAATCATTACTACTTACCTATTACATCACGACGACATTATGTTCATTGGCCAAATGAAAGGTATATAAACCTCCTCGTCTTTCTCCGATATATATATTTGATTTTGTAGAGTTATGAAGAGTTCGTTGAAGTTTTTCAATTTGCTCTACATGACGTGTTTATGTATAACTAGCGACCCACAATACATTTATATAAATGTTTACTCAATTTACATAATACAGCACAGGTGAATTCAGGAGAGCTGGCGCGGAAAATATATGAAACTGTCATTAATTTCATAGACATTACGCGCCAGTTCTTGTGAATCGACCTGTACATACAATTACAATAAAAATACAACTCAATTTATATATAACACAAACATAACTACATCTTTAATTTATTTATTTCCTCGAAAATCTCACATGATCTCACATTATCAGGGGTATTGAGCATACATATTTTTATTTCTCCAATTATGTATATCCACTACAGTTAAAAACAATTAACTGTGAGTATGCTTCGTTTTGCAGTTTTCCAACGGGCCCGCCAATTAACCGTCGCCTGGCAACCCCGTGGATAAATCGCGTCGCTATATACACTATCGTATTCAGGAGAGCGAGCATTATTACGGATAATCTGGCAACTGGATATCACACCGTTTCCACGAACTTTGTGACCAAGTACCTAAATAGCCAGATTCAATAATAGTACTTATTGAAATATAATGAAACGGGTCTTTGAGGTCGAATATCGCTCGACATGTTTGGAACCAATACGTGGTCGTTATTCATGAGAACCACCCTTTTCCCAGCGCTTAGTTTATATTTTTCACTTCTCATGTTCGAAATGAGTGTCATATTAGGATTAGCAAGCGGGGCTAAAGTAGTACATTTAGCGCGTAGGGATAATTTTGAAAACATTTTAATATGACCAATCAAAACACTTCACAGTATTAAATCCACCAATCATAATTTTTTTTAAAACATTTGCATTTGCTATAAACCAACCAGAATACAGCTAGATATTAATATCGACTGAATACCGATCAATAAGGATTCCCTAATTCACAATAATTTTAAAAAATAAACGCCTCTGACCGTCTACAGCCAGTAGTCCAAACGTTCAAGCGTGAGCTATGAGATTGAGCGAGATAGACTGCGGTGTATCTCGTTTTATCTTATGCCATGTATGCTGTCCACCGCGTTCGGTCGTTTGGACGCGCCTATAGATGTTCAGTTGCGTTCTTCGTGGTGTCAATAGGTATTTTGTATCAGTGTCGAAGCAGATAATTAAAAAAAAACATGGCGCCAAATTAAGTCTTTTGTCTTTACTATTTTCTCGCAGTCGAAGTGAAAAGTAGAGTGTTTAACTCTGGTCCAAAAGCCATAATTACCCCTCAAACAATTTACTTCGTTCGGAAAAATAACCATCTCGTAGTGATAGGTATAGCTTATTTAAGACCCCCATCATACAATCTACTATTAATATGTCTGAGACTCACGAGCGTTTTATCTGTATAAACAACTGTGCTTACGTATATTGAAGGTCTTCTGTCTAACAAACTCTACATTTGACAGGTAGAAAACTCAAATCATGGCATCCCTCTCGAAACAAAGGTAGTAGAAAGAGAGTCGCCATTTGGAAGTACTTATATACCATATTCCATATAACATTAGAAGAATCGTGCGTTATCACCATGCGATTCCAAGGAAAACCATTTTGATACTTAAGCAAGAACACTAAGTATGGTATGACAATATTTCCCTGTGATATTCTAAATAAATTAAGAAACGTCGACGAATTTGTCCAGTCCAATTCTAATGTGAATACAGTTATATAGGTGTACAATGTTTTGAAGTAATCGTAATGGTAATGTTAATCGTACGGCATACATTATTTTGGCCTTTAAAGTTTGTCACTCTTTAGTACCACCCAGGGGACACGGGCAGGGTTGTGGTAGGTAGCTCCTGCGGACGCGAGTAACAGTTGTCAGTAATGGAATGAGGTATAACATCGCGCAACTGTGCCCGCTTGTCGGATGGAGGTATCTATTTCTTCAACTCTCTTTGTGTCATCTTTAAAAAGCCTATATTTATCCCACTGCTGGGCACAGGTTTCCTATCATGGAATAGGCAGTAGTTCCCACGCTTCACACATGGTTGAGATTATTTAATGTGGGTGGCTTTTACTAAAACTGTCAATTTAATTGAAATCTTCCACCGTGGTGGATGGTAGAGTTGCTTTTCGAGTGGACTACTTGATGCAATTCGGCCAACTCAAACAATCTCATACACCTTTGAAATTCTTCGCAGCTGCATGGGTTTCTCAAGATTGTTCTTTCACCGAAAAACTAATGAAAAATATCGAATCATATTCCGTAGGTACCCGAGTTCCGAAAACTCATCGGTACGTGCCCGTGCACTAAGCTACCAAAGCCATAACACCCGTCTTCTGACAATGTTTCATAATATGTAGCGTTTGATGTTTCGAGGAAATATAGCTACTTTCAGGTGCAGAACGTTATGACTCATATAAAATGTAGGTTTTCTTTACATTTTGTATGCTGAACAATTTTTCACCCTAAACCTAAGAAAAATAAAAGCACAACGCGGTCTATCAAGTGGGCACTATTTGAATACGTACAAAAACGTACATTCAGTTCTTCATTGCACGAAGGTACAAAGTTACAAGTTTTACTAAGTCTAGTCTCTAGTCACAGGAGCTTAGCCATTAACTATGTATGTAGACTTTTTAATCTGTAGCTCGTAACTTCGTCAAACGGGTCACAGACGCCTAACCTACTCAAAAATTGAACATGAAAATAGCGAATTTATTTAAGATCGCAAAAAATCGAAAGTACCCATTACTAGTTATAGCAAGACACGTCAAACAGCGGTAAAATTAAAGATGGAATAGTTCATATTTCAATTCAAGGGCGAGGTACCAACCACGCTCGATTTTCAAAAAAGTGTTGCCAACATAAACGGCAAAACAGAGCAAAGCGCGGGTGATTCGAAAACGGACGCGATGCAGTTTTGTTAATAGTTTAATCTGCGGCGGTGATCGGCGGGCAGCCGCATGGAATAACTACATGTGAATATTTTACCATTGGCGGTGCGGTACTAGCTAAACTCAACTGAAATACTCTCGAAAAAAACGACAGAATTTCCATGCAAAGTGTAGACATAGGTACCGTTTTTACCTGACTGCCTCAGAAGGGTTATGTTTTTTGAGCGTATGTACCTATGTTATGTATGTGGATAAGAAAATTGTATTCCAAACGGTTTGATGGATTTCGACACATGAGGTGTTGTTGGATTCCTTATAATTGTGTGAGTACATACGCTATAATATTAAAAAAAACGACTAGGTTTTTTTTTTACTATTGCTATCACTTGTTTGCTCTTGAGTGCATGTTAGGGGACAAATTGTACTAGACCCATCTTTAAGTAGCCCCATCTATAGTAAGCTCAATAAGCCTTTTGGGGTACTAAACGACGATCTAATACGAGTACTACTTAATACAAAACAATTTTAAGGTGAAAAGTACTTTTCTGGCTGAGCGTAATTAACTCGCCGTCTTAACGTGCCAAGGTTAGACCAAGTGTAAATTATGAAGTCGACTCAAAATGTATCGGTCATTATTGATATTCGTCATCAACTTGCGTCCTTGGTAGGGCCCGCCGGCACGAGTGAGTCCGCAAACAACTCGTTCGAATACGTCGACGGTCCCTATTAAAAGAGTCGGATCTGCAAAACAGCTACTTTTTAGGAGAAGCTGTCAAAGTTTTTGGAAAAAAAAATTGTATGGGGGAAATTGTTAATTAATGGAATATCGTTATCAAACTTCGAATGTTTGCTTATTAGTAGGTTGTTTATTACTAGCCGTTGAGCTTACATGTACTTTATCAGCCATTTTTACAAAAAAATACAAAAACCTCTTATATTACTTTTTTAACCGGAATAGCTTAAGCATCATTTGTCGGAAGTGCCACATACGACGTTTTTGTCTGGAAATTGTATTCATAATTATGTCGGATGTACCACATCCGACAAAAAAGGTACTCCAAAAAATGTCGTAATTGGCAGAACTGACATTGTTGCACGGAAACTCTTATGTAACAATTGAATACAGAGAAAATTTACTTGATAACTTAACAGGCTATAAATTACATAAAATACACAACAAAAAACACGCTACACTTTTCCGTGTAAAATAGTAGAATGTGTTATATCCGACACTTTGTACTCACTGTGTGTCCCGTAAAAATGTCGGAACTGTCACAACCGACGTTTTTAAATGTCATCTGTTCTTAGATCCGACATTTTTATCTTGGTTTTTAGAAAAAGTATTGAGAAAAACTAAAATCTGTGAATGTGGTTTTAAAATGTAGAGTTTTTTACGACCTAAGCCGCTGAAAAACAAAAACTCAAATTTTGCAGATCCGACTCTTTTAATTGGGACCGTCGACGTATCTGCACTAGTCATCAATACAAACTTTTTGTGTTCCTAACAGATTAATCGATGTCGGATCCAGGGGCTAGTTTTACACGGATTATATTTTCTGGTAATTGGAAGCTACGGTAGTCTAGTGGTTGAGGCATGCAATCCCAATAAGGTCTAGTTTTCCCTCTGGGTTGGAAGGTCAGATAGCAGTCACTTTCATAAAACTAGTACATATGCCAAATCTTGGGACTAGGTGTCAAAGCGGTCCCCGGGCTTCTTTAGGGCACAACCGGGAATAACGCTAGGAGGATAATGATATTTTCTGGTAATTGCAACCATTTACGAAGCTGTAGAATTAACAATAAGCTTTATCGCTCAAGTTAATTAAATTTTCAACTTAACATGTTCACTGTCCCCATCCAAAATGGGTATGTCCAAGTGTGCTGCCAGTGAATCCATTGTGGAAGCACGGACGGACTATTGAAAAGCAGGCGCATAACCCATTATTGGGGTACTTACTCGGACAGGAAACGTGCTAAATAAGTTCGATTTGACTACAGTTATATTTATACTTAATGCGTTATATTTATGCTAACCTTACTCTTGCTGTACCGTCTAAAAAGACGCGAACATACTCCAGGGGGCCTAGACAAGGTTACAATCGACAAGCGCTAACGCCAATAGAAACGAATGACAGATGCCGACGAAACACTTTTCGTTAACATCTGTCATTCCCATACATTTTATTCGTTTCTATTGGCGTTAGCGCTTGTCGATTGTAACCTTGTCTACGGCCCCTGATCTCTTCTCGCGCGCGCTGTTAACTTGTGGAATGATTTGCCTTTGTCGCTGAGACAGTCGCGGTCTGTTGAAGAAATTGTGGATTTCCAATGACTTGTGAATTGGTTGAATATAGTATTAATTTATTTGTTGTATTTTTGCGATATATATTACATATGATAGTGTGTATTATATTTAATATTGTATACTTATTTCAAAAAAAAAAACAAATTAATTAATTGGTAAAAATAACACAAAATATAACTTTTAACTTATAACATAAGTACAAAGAAATAACTAAACAATGCGTTAGAATTAAAACTAAAAATACTAAATTGCGTTAGGTTGGGCAATGGGTGCTCGTCTCTTGAAGCCTTGCGCTGGTTTTCAGACGAGTCCCTTCGACAGGGTTGGTCGTAACCAAAGATCGTTATCAACGTGCTGTATTGGTGGCAAAGGGTATGGTTGGCAGAAAAAACAAATACACTATATTCATTTTAAATGCTGCTACACTATATTCATTTTAAATGCTGCTTTATAAATATTACAACAAATATTATAATGAAATCAAGACTGTGATCAATGCTTTAGATTCACGTGAAGCAAGAACAATTGTCGACGCCAAGAAAATTTTTCGTGATCGCAATTTAAAATCAGATTTATTGTTCATTGACACAAACTTCAACATTATCGCCAAGTCAATTCATTTGCTGGATGATCCAAATCTAGAACTGAAAAGTTCATTAAAAATTGTCTCTGACTTGATAAAAAAAATGGCAAAGTAGAGTTAAGTACATCCCACGGGCAAGGAAGTTTATTATCAACTAAAAAATATCCTGAAGAAAAACCCCGGTTACAGTACTACGTCGTGCAGCAGCTGATTGAAGGCAAAGAGGTGGGAGGGTATGCCGGAGGGTGTCAATAAAAATTGCGTGCAATATTTTAGAGACTTAAATTACCTTCCTGTGACTTCTGTTAACGTAGAAAGGTCATTAAGCAATTTAAAGTGGATTTTTTCCAATCGTCGTGAACGACTGGCAGCCAAATCTGTTGAACAAATTTTAGTCATTTATTCGCTATAATTTGGATAAGTTGTTATAAATATGTACATAAATCTCATAATTTGTGGAATATATAATGTTTAAAATACTTGCGTATTTTTTTTTGTCAACCATACTTTGCCACCAATACAGCACGTTGATAACGATCTTTAGTCGTAACACTACGTGTTCAGGCACACATACTTTAATCATTGTCCATTCAAATCGAATTGGCATATTACTAGCGCCTAAGCCGCGCGACTGCAGCGCTCAAGAGGATGGTGTCAAAAAGGGAAACAAAAACTTAGCAACATGGCCGTGCACGGGGATGAGCGCGCTCCCGTATAAAATTGTCGGAAAGCTGTTATTTTGTGTGCTTTTGGATTGAGATTGTGCTATCAAAAGACACTAGTGACCAGGAGGCTGAGCAGTGAGGAAAGACAAGCCTGGGCTGCAGGCCGAGCCCACGCGACGGCGGTCTTCACACGGACGGAGCCTGGCAAAGGTATGTTGCCGGTACTTTTTGTATGGCTGTGATTATTGTAGTGCCTGGACAGGGGTTTTAACTAATTTACCCTTGATTACGTGCACATATTTTATGGTCCTTCGAGTTTCGAGATATTTATCGGCCCCCTACGACTCCTACGAGTTCTTGTTAATACCTACTAGTCGTGTAGACACGTTGTCGCGAATAACTAACTCGGTATTATTACATGTTACGGCGGTATTTTCATAATATTTCGGTATCGGCAGCGTTCAATTAACATTATTTTACGCTATTTGAAGTGTATTTAGGGTTATTTTACGGTATTCCATTTCTAAACCACGCGGTTGTTGTGAGAGACTAATAGTTTGCAATATGGCGCTTAAAACTTATGAAGTCAAATTTAAAATTGAATATGAGTGGTTTATTCACACGGCTGATATGATCAAATCAAAAGAGTGCTCATCGGGAGTACTGGCGGCTCGTATGCGTAAATTAGACGATCATTACAAGGTCTTATTGGATTCGTACGAGAATTTGTTAGTTCAAATCGACGACCAAACAATTGCATCAGGGTACGACGTGAAATACAAAACGGCCATCATTAGTTACAATGAACTTGAGGCATATTCGGTGAAATTACCAAATCTGGAAGGGACCCATATAACCACGGAAAGCGCAGTACATTCTCGTCTGCCTGCATTGGATTTACAAAATTATGACGGAGACCCATTTGAGTGGTATAGCTTTATAAGTATGTATAAATCGTTAGTGTTGTCTAGAAAAGATATTTCGAAGACAGAAAAATATCACTACTTGTTTAGCCATGTTCACAAGGAACCGCGGTCCCTTATTCAACACCTCACAATGACGGACGAGTCTCTGGACACCGCTCTTGAAATCTTAAAAAGTAGGTATGATAATAAACGAATGATGATCGATCGTTATCTGGGACGGTTGATCAACTTACCTACTTTGACATGTCCACGAAACCTCCGCGTAGGTTTACTGAACCCATTACTCGAATGTACTAGGTCATTGAAAAATCTAGGTCTCTCGGTTGAAGATTACATGCTTCTATTTATAATGCTAGGAAAGTTACCTACAGAATTACGAACCAGGTTCGAACAAGCACACGGCGGGTTGAAAAACACCTTACCAGACTTTACAAACTTCATTCTGTTTCTTCAAAATGAATGTCATTTTATTGACACGGCTACGGATTATAATTCTTCATCGGTAGAATCATCCGAAAACTGTAGTCAGGAACGGTACCGCAAAGTACCTAACAATGGGACTCATACATACGGCCAGCGTAAACAAGGTGTCGGGTGCCTATTCTGTAATAACGCGAGTCATAAATTATTAGATTGTTTTAAATTCTTAAACCAGAGCACAGATGAACGGCGCGCATGGGTTAAATCAAAAGGATATTGTTTTAGGTGTTTCGGGGGACACGCTGCAATATCTTGTACACGTAATATTGCGTGCACTTACTGCGGAAATACAGGGCATCATAAGTTAATTTGTTTGACCCAAAACGAAAAATTCCAAAAGAATAACAAATCATTTAAAAATACGCGTCATGTATCGGTAGGTATATATAATGAAAGCGGCAATCAGGACGCCGAGTTAAATGAGGACTATGATCAATACGATAATCGTCCGATAGGTCGAGTTGGTAATAACCCCCCACCTTCGGTCTGTGTTCGCGAAGACACGAGCCGAAAATGTGCGTGCCGGCTCGATTGCAATGACAACCGTTTGTCGGTGTCAGCGGTACGGGATCACCGCGACGATAGCGAAGTGCGAAATCCCGCGGTGCACAACGGTGTGCAAAATAAAAATAAAAATGCATAGCAATTAATATCCAGTCATGTCGCTTCAGACGGTCCAAAGTTGTCAGATAATGTTTTATTGCCCACTGTTATTGTTTACGTTGAATCTGCGTATGGCAACTTTGTAACTACTCGTTGTTTATTGGACTTTGGGTCACAGCTGAGTATAGTGAAAAGTGAGTTTTGTAATTCCCTTTCACTGAAGCGACATAACTGTAAAGTTTCAATTTCCGGTATTGGCGGGAAAAGTAAACTTAATGATCAAATGGCAGTATTGAATTTTAAACCTAAAGGTAATGACACTAAGGTTCTATCTTGTTCGGCGGTTGTTATGAAAATACCGACAACTTATGTTTGTACGGTGGCGCAAAATATGAGTACGGGTCATATTTCGGATGCGGAATTGACACATCTGTCAAAGATTAATATTATTTTCGGATGTGATATTTTAGGTGAGATTATAAACGGCGGTAAATTAACGTTGCGGTCCGGTGGGCCTTACGCGTTAGACACGATTTTTGAATATGCGGTTTTCGGACCGGTAAACAATGATTTGTCGGTTCAAAGTTCATTCTCGCACAAAACGGACGGTACACTTAATAATAATTCGGTTTCACTCGATACGGTTCAGAGTTCGGATATGATATTAAATGATACTACGGCAGCTACGGTTACGGTTGAAGGTTCGGAAACGGTATTGAATAATATTTCGGCGGTTACGGTTACGGATAATGTCATGTTTACGGGGAATGCGCTTGTTGAAGCGGTGGAACGGTTTTGGGCTACGGAAGAGCCACCTATGTTTAAAATAAATAATCCTATGGATATTGAATGCGAGGATTTATTTGTCAAAACGACAACACGCGGTCCTGACGGAAAGTATACGGTACGGTTACCACTTATACCTACGCATCCACGGTTAGGCGACTCTAGACAAATGGCTTATAGGAGATTTCAAGCACTAGAGCGTCGTTTTAAAAGTCAGCCTAGTTTTCGGGAAAAATACGTAGAGTTTATGAGGGAATACATACAACTCGGACATATGAAAACATCAGAATTTTGTGATTATTCAGGTGAGCACTATTTTCTTGGACATCACGGTATTTTTAAAAATTCCGGGGACATTTCGAAAATGGGGAAAATTCGTGTGGTCTATGATGGAAGTGGTAAAACGTCTAACGGTGTGTCTATCAATGACTGTTTGTATGCCGGTGAAAAGTTACAAAATGATATCATAAACATAATCTTAAACTTTAGATACCATAAATTTGTCTTTTGTACCGATGTAAAAATGATGTTCAGACAAACATGGATTCACCCGGATGATCGCAAATATCAACTAATTCTCTGGCGAGAACACAGCTCAGAGCCTGTGAGAGTTTATGAGCTTACTACTAATTCATACGGTCTTAAAAGTAGTCCGTGGCTTTCAAATCGCTGTATGCAACAACTAGCGAATGACGAATGTATTAATTTTCCACGGGCGGCTAAAATTATACGTTATAATAGTTTTGTAGACGATTTGAACGGCGGGGGGGATACTATTGAGGAAGCCTTAAGTGTTCGAGACGAACTTATTTCTCTAATGGGCACGGCGAGTTATGAGCTTCGCAAATGGGCGGCTAACGACTCCCGACTGCTGCAGGACTTACCCCAAGATCATTGTGAGATGCCTAACTGTTTTGACAAGGATGACCACTATGGATGTCTTAAAGTATTAGGGATACAGTGGGATCCAAAAACGGACTGCTTTACGTATAAAGTAAACATCCCTAACGAGACTCAACAAGTTACTCGGCGTTCTATATTATCTTCTACGGCTAAATTATTCGATCCGCTCGGTTGGATTAGTCCTGTTATATTTCGAGCTAAGCTGCTACTTCAAGAGTTGCTCAGTAGTGGAACTGACAACAAAGCGATCGAGTGGGACTCTCCCGCACCTGACGAGCTTGTTAAAAAGTGGAGTGACCTACTCTCGGACTTACCCAATATTACTAGACTTTCAATACCTCGGTGTTTAAAATTACCCGATAGTCAGGATAATACCTACTCATTACACGGCTTTAGTGACGGATCGTCTGTAGGTTACGGTGCCGTAGTATACCTACGTATAGTAAGCGGTAGTGGACAAGTCACAATAAGATTATTACTAGCCAAGTCACGAGTGTCCCCACTTAAGAAAAAAAATACTATACCGCAATCGGAATTAAATGCATCGGTGCTTTTGACAACCCTAATTAATCACGTTTATGAAACCTTGACTACTGAATTAACTATTGAGATTGATAACGTTACCTGTTGGTGTGATAGCACTATTGTTCTTGCTTGGATAAAAACTCAACCTCATAAATTGCAAGTATATGAAGGTAATAGGGTATCAAAGATTATAACATCTAAAGTTCCGATTACGTGGCGGCATGTAACAACAGAACAAAATTGTGCTGACGCGGCCTCTCGTGGTACATCCACGGCTGATCTAGTAAACCACCCGCTATGGTGGAGTCCCTCGTGGTTAGAGAATGACCCCAGCACCTGGCCGTCTAAGGGGCCAGAGTTTCCCGAAATGTTACTCCCTGGCATTAAATTAAAATTTGTTGCTAACGTCACTACCACTGTTGATGACGAATTTGACATTTTCGAACGCTTCAGTTCCTTTAAAAAATTGATTAACGTCACCGGATTTATACTGCGTTTTGTGAATAATATACGCCATCCCGATTCGAGAATTGAAAACTCTTACCTGACAGTTAACGAACGTAGAAACGCTATTCGAAAACTCGTTGCGTTAGTACAAAGGAACGCCTTTGGTAATGAAATTAACTTGCTTAAATTAAAAGATAAGATAAGATCACCTTTAAAAAAGTTAAACTTGTTTCTGGATGATTACGATATTGTTAGGGTCGGCGGTCGCCTTCAACATTCGACTTTGCCTTACAATGCGAAACACCCAATTTTGCTCCCGGGGAAGGGCACGTTTGTGCAACGTATAGTTGAGGACTATCATATCACCAATTGTCACGTCGGAGCCCATGCGCTTGAGGCAATATTGTCAAGAAATTACTGGATTTTGTCGATCAGACGAATAACTAGAAGCGTGACGTTTAAATGTGTACAATGTTTCCGAGTTCGTCCACGGTTCATGCAACCTCCGATGGCTGATCTGCCGCCAGATCGAGTTCGATCCTTACGTGCGTTCCGTGGTGTAGGGACTGATTTCGCGGGCCCTTTTAATATTAAAACTAGTACACTGAGAAACGCTCGTGTAGTGAAATGCTACCTTTGTATTTTCGTTTGTTTAGTCACAAAGGCTGTACATTTAGAGGTCGTGTCTGGACTCTCAGTTGAAGCCTTTGTGGACGCGTTCACACGTTTTGTATCGAGACGCGGAATGCCATCTCTTATCAGGTCGGATTGTGGCACAAACTATACCGGCACGGACAAATATTTAAAAGATGTGTACGTATACCTTCGAATTGGCTAAATCTGAAATAACATGGTTATTTAATCCCCCGAGCAGCCCTAACATGGGAGGTCTTTTTGAGGCTGCTGTTAAGTCGGCAAAAACGCACATGCGACGGGTTCTTGGTGAGCAAAAGTTGACCTACGAGCAACTTGCCACTTTCTTCGCTAAAGTCGAAGCAGTAATGAATTCTCGACCATTGACTCCTTTAAGCCCGGACCCAAATGATTTTGAAATCCTCTCACCAGGAAATTTTTTGGTGTTTGAGCCTCTGGTATCCTTGTCCGAGTATGATTATGAGGAGACTAATATCAGCCGCCTTAATCGATTCCAATTGTTACAACGTCTCTCACAACATTTCTGGTCTCGTTGGCGTAACGAATATTTACATACTCTTCAGTTAAGACATAAATGGACGGATCCGACAATACCCGTTAAAATCGGAGACTTAGTTCTTATTAAGGAAGATAATTGTCCACCTTTAGAATGGAGACGCGGTCGAATTATCAAGTTGCTACCCGGTAAGGATGGTGTAGTGCGCGTCGTTGAACTCCGTACTCAAAAGAGCACATTATTGCGGCCCGTTTCAAAATTAGCCCGGCTGCCACTCGATGTTTAGGTCAACCAAGTCGTGCTTGGTTCGGGGGGAGTGTATGTTCAGGCACACATACTTTAATCATTGTCCATTCAAATCGAATTGGCATATTACTAGCGCCTAAGCCGCGCGACTGCAGCGCTCAAGAGGATGGTGTCAAAAAGGGAAACAAAAACTTAGCAACATGGCCGTGCACGGGGATGAGCGCGCTCCCGTATAAAATTGTCGGAAAGCTGTTATTTTGTGTGCTTTTGGATTGAGATTGTGCTATCAAAAGACACTAGTGACCAGGAGGCTGAGCAGTGAGGAAAGACAAGCCTGGGCTGCAGGCCGAGCCCACGCGACGGCGGTCTTCACACGGACGGAGCCTGGCAAAGGTATGTTGCCGGTACTTTTTGTATGGCTGTGATTATTGTAGTGCCTGGACAGGGGTTTTAACTAATTTACCCTTGATTACGTGCACACTACGTCTATCTTATACAAGTAGGTACTTAATATTAAATTGGTAAATGATTGCTCTAACTATCATATTATTCTTGTGTTAAGTGTTCAGATGTATAAAGAATACTATAAATAAATACAAATGTTAATAAACGTCTTGTCTATCTGTATTTTACCTAGGTATATAATATAACCATTGTAGGTGTGTGATGCTGATGTGTGTTCGTTGTTGTGTGGTGTATTGCTGTTTTGTGTGTCGTGTTGTGTTTGCGTGAGTTTTAAATTTGCAGTTCGAGGAATAGTTATACATGTATTGGCATGTTTTTATTTTCTCTGTGTGTTTTTGTACACGGTATAAGTTTCCCTATCTCGTTCTACCTACCTTCCTCTCAATTGCTCAAAGGTTATCTGGAAGAGATCCCTTATAGGGATAAGTTCGCCTTTGTACTTTAACCTATTGTTTGACATGTATATTCTTTAACCTGTTATTGTGTACAATAAAGTGCTTACATACATACATTTATACAAATTGAGGAAAATTCTCAAAATGATAAGAATATTCTGAGACTATTCTTGAAAATCTCACGATTACTTAGTTTCCCGAAAGGAACATTTCATATAGTAGGGTCCTTGGTAGGGCCCGTCGGGGCGAGTGAGTCCGCAAACACGTTCGTTCGTTCGAATACGTATCTGCACTATACCGTGGACAAGGATAATGTTATAAAACTACCGAGAATTATCGATATCGCTAATTACTCAATACTTTCGTTTCTCGTTGATGCATTGCTAGTTATGCATATTATACCTATAACATAAGGATAAATATTAACAATAACACCCAAACCCTTCATTAGTGTGGTAGATAGTGACACATTACACCGGCATTTATAAAAGCCATCAAACCCATTCCTCAGAGACTGCACCCTCGGCATTCACTGTCAGAAATAAAAGGGTTTAACTCTCTTCATATTCACATACACATTCACCCTTTTAATGTGGTCGTTGGGTAATGACAGGCGTTTACAAGGATCGCATATGGCTACAATTGCGACACGACTTTGTGTTGTTGCTAAAAATTGGGTGAGGACAGACTCTGTTGAGATTAGCATGGTTCCTTCGTTGAAGGATATTGACTGGGGGTCTCAAACTAGATACTTTGCCAGTGAGACCAGGTCTGTCAGTGCAGGGATGTTGATTGTTGACTGATGGCCTAGCAGTGGCGGCGAGTGAAAATTTTCGATGGGCAACCGGGAACAAAAAAATGTTGCTTGCCTCTGCATACATTTTTGGCAAGCTGGTGAGAATGGGATTGTATGGGCGCTCCGCCACTGTGGCGTAATCAGCACCTTTTTATGATACGTTAAAAAAGCTCTGCCAAGGTGTTAGGGCGAGTGAGAGAGAGCGCCATATTTTCGTGGTTTTTAATCATCAAACATGTTTTTCTAACATTTGTTTGCCGAGACTGACGTATAACACGAAAACATTGGTACTGCCACCCGGCTCAAGTATGAAGTTTGTAAGGAAAGAGGAAGAAGTGGCGACACGATTTTGTTTTTCAAACAGCTTCAATTTTACCTTTATAACGAAACAAACGATTTTTTTTTTTTTTTTCGTGTTATTTTTAGCGAGAAAGTTACCCCGATATAGCTTCAATTTTGAGATATTTTCGTGAAATGCAATTTTGTGCAAAAAATGACAAAAACAAGTCGTAGCGTGATGTTTATGAGTTTTTAAAAACCGTGTTTTGTCTACCTGTGTAATATCCACTTACCTACATATTTTGCTCGGGAAACGACCACTCAAAAAATCGTTCAATTCGGAACAGTTCAACGCAATGGTAGTACCTACCTACATATTGTGCGCATGGGCAGCCGAGGAACCCTAAAAAATAATGCGACACGCCGTGGGGAGCCATTCTCGGTTTGTTTGCAGAAAACAGTTAATTGTGTGATAATGCGCGCCATTTGTGAGGCCATAAATTAGGTTATCTGTGTCACATAATAGATAAACAAACAATAGTTAGATCATGTGGTTGATAACCATCATCTAAAGCCAAATTAAAACGTAATTTGCACATGGATCGTATTAGCACTTTCACTGCCAGTTACATACGGTTTTCCCAAGTTATCTGCTACAAAATCTTCGGCAGTGAATGTGTTAAAGTACACTTACACGGGTATTTTTGTGAGCAATAACTACCCGTCAACGGTACGGTTGTCTCACTCTTACCTGCCGGCTAGAGCAGGACACCTGCACTGTAGCGGGCAATTATTGTTCCAAAAATAGCTCATATAGCCTTCAGAACAGAAGCCAGAAGATATTCCACTCATGCGCATCTAAACGTTCGCAAACGTCGGCTACGGCGATATACGCTGGCCGCTACGTGCTACGGTATTCCGTAGCAGATAATAGCCGTAGCCCGTAGGCAGTATTATTGTTGAGGTTGGCTTTGAAGAAGACCGCTTAAAATGTTTATGACTAAATTAGTAGTTATGTACGATATCCTTTTGGGAGCCACATGAATTTGAATTTAGAATTTAAACATAAGATAAACAAATGACTGTTATTGACAACTTAAAAAACAATATACATAGAAAATAATAAATATAATGAGTTACAACTTTATGTAATAATTAAATGAAAAAAATAATAAAAAATAAAGAGAAGTAAATAATTGATATACATTAAAAAAAATTACAAAGTATCGAACGGCATATTTTATGCCACATTCCAAGTTTATTCTCCGAGATCATATTTTCCTAATCAAATCCTACAATTTGATATCGGAAACTTTTGCTCAAGGAAGCTGACATTAATCGAATACGTAATAGGAGCCGAAATAAGCAGGTGCAAATAGACTGGGGGCACAATACGAACATGGGATCGATTACGTGAAAATTTGATAAGATTGTTTGTCGAGATTTGTTGAGATTATTTCCCAAGAAAAACGGTTTTATTGTTTGGTCCAAAAATTTCCAACTTATAAGTGAATTCAACTTACCTATAAGTAAACGTTCTATAGTCCTCGATGTTGCACTATAGTATATGATATCATCATCCTCTTAGCGTTATTCCCGGTTGTGGCCTAAAGGAGCCTGGGGTCCACTATGAGTCCTAATTCCAACCCAACAGACCTTCCAACCCAGAGGGATAACTTAGACCTGATTGGGATTAAACTGGTTTCTTCACGATGTTTTACTACACTGCTACTTGTCATAAGAGATTGTGAAATCCAATAAAGAAAATAAATGGTATGATATGGTGATACGACAGAAAAGTCAGTTTCAAATTACCTAATATGTAAAAAATACTTATTAAATCAAACTGTAATTAGCACAACTTATGAAGCGCCGTGGATTTGAAACACTTTTGGAATATTTAACAGTGATAGTGCAGTGAGATTTGATATTTAGAGGGGGGGGGAAGCATCGTAAACTCGGTAGGTAGTATATTTTTAATCTCATTTATTCCCGGATATCGGTAAAAGAATCTCCCAATATCACACATAATTACCTAACCCTGCTTGTTTATGTACAGAACTAGAATGAGCCGGTTAATGCCGCTAATTAAGGGCGGGCAATTACGGAGGTGTGTTCGTCCACAATTACGGCGCGCCATAAATTGGCCTTCGAATATTTAATAATAATTGGCTTGGCTTTGTTTAACCGGGCCGGGTGGTAGCGTCGGCAGGACAACAATGAATAGGCTTTTATTTTTACCTACGCTTTCTGGGGATTGGTGTCGGTACTTGGTTATGTAGTTATTTTTTGAAATTGTGACGAGCGTGGCATTTGTGAAATGAGTGATGGTCATGAATTTTCAGATTTGAATATATTAGTTTTGTAACGTATACATAACATGATAATTAACATCAACTAAATTAAATGAAAACTAAGTAAAATCTAATAAGTTTCTGTCAAAAATTTCATTTTTGGTACAAGCTTTTATTACCGACTGTACTTTTCTGTATACCGTCATCAACTGCTCATTATGACGATTCTAACGAGCCCAAACTCGATGGGGTTATGTGGTTTTATTACGGAGTTCTTATGATCAACTTCTGTCTCCATCATCAGATCAGCTCGATGCGGTACCATAATATTGCATTGTCATCCAAACTATACTTATACCCAAAATAATTTCAGCTCAATTGGTCACCGGGAACTGGGTCAAATTTAACTTGCAAGATTTGACGGACAACTTACATACTTACTTATTTTATACTTACATACTAACAAGTCAAGTTAATATAAAGCTTGTAATAAAAGGCCCTCAAGGCACCGAGGATGCTGGCGCTATTTGGTCACCTAGGCACATCGACCAGACGTTAAATAACTTATGAATTTTTAGATTTCAAAATTAACATTTGTCAGTAATTCAGTACTAATGAACAAAGACAATGTATTAGTCTGACTAAATACGGTACTTTAAGTCTTGATGTTTACTCAACGACAGTTTTCATGGGCAACAAATGGATAGTCGAGCCTTTAAAGCAGTATTTTGCAACCTGTTTCATGGCGCCAACCACCACCCTCTTTTGTCTTTGACAAACATGTTCTTGTTTTACAAATAGCATATCCTTACGTCACTTTAACTTTAAAAATACAAGCAACTGTGATGTATTTTGCAACCTGTTTCATGGCGCCAACAACCACCCTCTTTTGTTTTTGACAAACATGTTCTTGTTTTACAAATAGCATATCCTTACGTCACTTTAACTTTAAAAATACAAGCAACTGTGATTCCCTCTAAGAGGCTAGTCCATCCCCGATATTCACTTTAGAGCATCTAGTCTGTTGCCAAGGAATTTACTTCATTGCAACACGAGTTCACGATTGCATTCCATCAATAAGTAAGGATCTGAACCAAAAATGATCATCATCCTCCTAGCGTCATTCCCGGTTGTGCCCTAAAGGAGCCCGGGGTCCGTTTTTGCACCTAATCCACTGATTTGGCATTTAATATTCGCTAGTTTTAAGAAAACGACTGCCATCTGACCTTCCAATCCCACCCAGCGGGTAAACTAGAGTTTCCTCACGATGTTTTCCTTCACCTGTTAAATTTCAAATGATATTTCGTACATAAGTGTTTAAAAAACCCCGGGGTTCGAACCGATGACCTCCAGATTGTAAGTCGCTTGCCTTACCAACTAAACCAAAATGATGAACCTGGAAATAGGAAATGTTTACCCGGATTGTTGTGCCGACGGTCCCGGCATCGTTAAGCCGGTTATAACCAGTTATGCGGACAGTAATGGCGGCGTCATTTGCCCGATTATAATTGGGCGATAACGCGCCGTAATAGACAACTCAATTTACATCTAGATACGCTTAATACATGGCTGGTATAGGGTATCAATAATATATGAACATACAGAGAACTGTTTAGTACGGATTTCATGAACCAACATTGTTATATTCATTACCTACCTACCTATGTACCCAAATAGCCTATAACGTCTTTCTAAAATAGGTTTAGACTGATCTTCAATATGACTTGGTCTATTTTTTGTAAGTGGTAATTTCTTTTAGCGTTCCCCAATCTTTACTTTATAGTTATTTAATAAAACTACCATGCCTTGAGTCTTGAATGAATAAAAATCTACAAATAAAGTAAGAAACGACACTGTGAATGATAATTTAATTCAAGTTTTTTTCATTAAGTAACTTAATCTTAAATATTTTTGCCAAGAAATGTCGTCTAGCTAAACCTGTCCTAGAAATTAAATTATTACCTCATTCACATCATCAATTCCCAGCCCTTCGTAAAAACCCTTTGACAAGGAAACGCTGATTATAAAATATGTTCATTTGAAAAGCGCAACATTTTAAATCCAATTACATTTTAAACCCACTGACTCCGTCAAGAAGCGAAGTAATCCAATGCAGGTGTCCATTACAGCCCCATGGATGGATGACTGAGGTATCCAACAAGACATAACAAAGTACATTAGAATTTGAGTCTTCTAGCTGACACAATAAAATCCCTATTTGAACGGTTTCTTTTGTTGCAACTCGGCAATATTACATAGTTTTCAAATATATATACAAAAGGTAGTAGGTAGATTTGAACACGAAATCATTGGCAGCTAAGCCATTTTGTCACCAAGGTCGGTATAGTTGACAGATTTAATCCCCGACACCTGTGATAACTGTCGCCATTTTGCACATTCACTTGTTTCGTGCGCACGTGATTATCTAGAGAAGGTTGATTAAAGGTAAAATGTGATTTGATTTTGTACTTTATCTCAGCGTTCTCGCATACTTGGCATGAGGAATTTTCATTGGCAACTATTATAACAGTGAGTAGGGTAAATTGACAAGTCCATAAAATCCAAAAGTAGGGTAAATTGGGTACCTTATGATTTAGTATAATGAATTAGATACCGTCAGGCCTTTAAATAGCGCTATTTTCGTATAGCGCTATCATTTATAACGTTATTATTCCTAAAACCGCTATACTCAAAAACGATATTTGACGCGCTGTATAGCGATATCCATTATAACGTTATAAATCTAAACCATTAATATAAAACCGATACTTTTTTAACCGATATAATAATGTTATAACGTTATAGGCTACCCCTTTCTCGCATTCAGTATAGCCTACTCGTGCAATGTAAGCGATGTGATTACGTAACGTAGGTTGTTTGTTAGAGTGCACGACGTCATAGTAAAATAGAGAATTTTTCGATTTGCTCGGCTTGTCGGCGCAGGTTGTAGCCTGATACGAATATCCTGACTAATAATTTTCAAATCAGATTGTCTTTAGCTACTCTGTGCCTCATTAATCGGAAATGCATCATTCCATAAAAAACATGCCATGTAAAAAAGAAGTCAAGTCTCGAAACTCTTCCACCGTAAAAAGTTGTGAGATATTTCGTAGAGCCAAGTCTCAGGCATTCTTTTATCTTTATTTGCTTGCTAAATAAAATTTTGTGACTTGGCAATCACACAATACTGCATAGCTTTAGGTATGCAGAAATCCATTAATGCAGGAAAGTTGTGTGATTGCCAAGTTACAGGATTTTATTTAGCAAGCAAATAAAGATTAAAGAATGCCTAAGACTTGGCTTTACGAAATATCTCACAACTTTTTACGGTGGAAGAGTTTCGAAACTTGGCCTCTTTTTTACATGGAATGTTTTTGCTTGCTAAATAAAATTCTGCAACGTGGCAATCACACAACTTAACTGTATTTATAGATTTTTGCATACTTACCTAAAATTATGTGGTATTGTGTGATTGCCAAGTCACAAAATTTTATTTAGCAAGCAAATACTCATACTCATACTCATATATATTTATTGCAAAACCATGGTCACATAAGGTGGTAGAAATCTTAAATGCTAAGTACATGGGTACCCTGTAAGGGCGTAGCAATTTCTTATAGCTAAGTTAAAGTTAAACTATACATTTTATAGGCCTATACCTATACCTTATACTTGAGTTTTGTTAGTATTTTAAGATTAATAAAAATGCCTGAAACTTGGCTCTACGAAATATCTCACAACTTTTTACGGTGGAAGAGTTTCGAGACTTGGCCTCTTTTTTACATGGAGTGTTTTTTATGGAATCTCACTTCTTTTTGTAGGTTAATGTGTTATCCATACATACAAACTATGAATGCAGGCCCATTCTTGCTTTTGAATTTTCCCATTCACTGCAAATGTAACTTTGTAATCCTATATATTTGTATAGGATTACAAAGTAATGTATACAGTTGGTGTATCTAGAAAACTGGGTTGAAATAGCATTTTTTTATAGTTTTCCCTTTATGTGGCCATTAAACCCTAACTCTGTACCAAATTTCAGCTCTCTGAGTTTATGGGAAGTACTAGTTCTATTTTGATGATCATGAGTGAATGAGTGTCATAAATGCGAAACTTTGCTTTCGCTTAACTTCGGAATTAAATGACCTACAGACTTGAAATTTTGGATTTTAAGTATGTGATTATAGCTTACTGGATGACGAAAATTTCTGCATTCTGGTCTTATCCAGAGGTTCTCAAATAGGGGCCTGAAAATGTGGCGAAATGGTTCCAGTAAAGGATGGTACGGCAGTGTTTGCTTCGCGCTCGACTTGGCGGGGGCACTACCGTGCCCCCGGATATTAATGGCATTGTTGTAACATGGTCAATTATTAATAATTTAAATGCCTGCATCAAATGTTTCTGCTTAGCCCGTTGGTTGACTGGTAGAGAATGCCTTATGGCACTAAGTCCACCATATATACTTTTTTTGTATTGTGTCACAAAGTTTAAATAAATTAAACTGGTCTCATGGCACCAGCACGCACATTACGGATGGATGGTCAGCTAAGATGCTTAAAATGAGGTGGAGAGAATGAGAAATTTGATTTATCTATATATGTAAAAGAAGACTTCCTGACTAATTCATCAACGCACAGCCGAAACTACTGGGACTAAAAAGAAGGGACAAGATGGAATTTTTGGCAATCCCATCCCTAAGGGGGTTAAATAGGGGTGCAAAGTTTGTATGAGGGAAACTTTTTTTTTTAACTAGAGACTTGAAACTTTGTAGGAAGATTACTTATTAAGATGCATAAAAAGTTCTTGCAGCGTTTTAGAAAATTCCACTCCTAAGGGGGTTAAGTAGGGGACAGGGGTGCAATGTTTGTATGGGGGAAACATTATTTTTTGAACTAGAGACTTGGAACTTTGTATAAAGATTACTTATTAGAATAGAAAAAAGTACTTTCTGTGTTTTAGAAAATTTCATCCATAAGGCGGTTAAATAGAGGTGCAAAGTTTGTATGGAGGGAACTTTATTTTTTGAGCTAGAAACTTCAAACTTTGTAGAAAGATTACTAAATACAATACAAAAAAGGACTGTCAGCGTTTTAGAAAATTCCACTCCTAAGGGGGTTAAATAGGGGTAAAAGGTTTGTATGAGAAACACTTTTTTTGAGCTTGAAATTTGAAACGTTGTAGAAAGATTACTTATTAGAATAGAAAAACAGTTAGTACTTTTAACGTGTTAGAAAATTCCATCCCTAAGGGGGTTAAAAAGGTACTTATGCAAGATTAGGATGAGAAACATTTTTTTTGAGCTAGAGATTTGTGGTACGATTACTTATTAGAAAAAAAAATCCTTTCATCGTCTTGGAAAAATACCACCCCTAAGGGGGTTAAAACGGTATTCAAGGTTTATATGGAGAGCAAGAAAATATAGTAAGATATTTCTAATGTCAGTCGTAGTCTGTATGTTAAAAGACAACAAAACTGATTTCAGAGTTTTTTTTTAATTCATCCCCTATAGGCGTTGATGGGGCTTCAAAGTTTATATGGAGGGAAAAGTAATTTTTTAAGTAAGATTTTTTAATTTTGGTCTTAAAATAGAGAGAGCAGATTAGTAGATTTTTTTATTCATCACGTGTGAAATTTGAATTTGAATGTGAAATTTTCGAAGTGAACTTCGAAGTATGAAGTTATATTAAAGGCTTAGGACTTTTTGAAACATATGCTTCTACATATATTCTATGGAATTTTTATATGTATAACAATATATAATAAAGAAAAAAGGACATTTAAAAGAAATAGTATAATGTAATATATAAATTAACAATGCATTTTATAACGGTGATATAAAAATTAAACCTAGAAAATATAACGTTAATTTCAAAAGACGAAACGTGATCGGTCGAAACGTCGCTAAGCTCAACAAATCAAACTTAAACTGAAGCTTCCAGGGGCTATAATAAAATTAATTAATGAAACATTTTTAGGTCAACTCTATCAGTTCTTTATAAGCAATAATTCTACATATTTGAGAACGTACTGGCTGTTGGAATAAGTGTGTGATAATCCTCATCAAACTGATTATGTCAATATTTTTTAATTTTAAATTGCGATTTAATTTGCACTACTCACTAAACACGGGCATTAAACAGGATGTATCACTAGATAAATAATATTGTAGCATCACATGTGATCAGTACTTAGTATTATTATATAGGTTTGTGATAACATTAATTACGTTCGATTAAAATGTACTCAGTAACGATGTGACAATATGTATAAATCTTTATAGTTAATAAGACATCATACTTTTTGACTTTGACTTTGACTTCGAAATTTTTCCACATGGCGACTCCAAAGATTTTAGAACCACGGTATGCTACGAAAAGTCCTAAGCCTGTTCATCACCTAAGAGTGTTTAAAGGGGATTCGAAGGCCGTATAGGGTCAAGACAATTTTAAAGTAAAACATTAGTGTAACTACGATTTTAGACGGTTTGTTTAAAACTAAAAAATACATTACAATGTTTTTGAAATTCATCCCCCAAGAGGGTTTCTAGGGGGTTCAAAGTTTATACGAAGAGCAAGATATTTTTAAAATAATAGATTTATTACTTAGGTTATGGACCGTTTGTTTAATGATTAGAAAACGATTTCAGCGTTTTTTTTATTCATTCCCCTTCAACCCTCTTAGGGTTAAATTAAAAGGTTTGAAGGTTGTATAGAGAGCAAGACCTTTTTTAAAGTAAGACTTACAGATTTGAACAGTTACCAGAAATATAGGATAGGTTAGGTTAGAACTGCGATGCTCCCAGAATCGAATAGATTTAATCAACATTGGGTACTTATTATAATAACAGTAATGTAGCTTAGTAGACAAATAAAAATATATTTTTCTTTAATACTGTATGAAAACGTCCGTTGATGATTCTTAAGATATTTATGTTCGTAAAAACGAAGTTTTCAATTTAGATTTATCAATTTAAACTAACGAACTCATCGCACTGTTACCTTTTACGTAGGTCTAATCCCTGAACGGATTTAGATGAAATTTCCCGTACAGATAATTTGAGACCCTTGGAAGGATATAGGATAGTTTTTGTATATCTTTAAGATGGTAGAAGTGTGTTTGGGACAGCGATAAATAGCTTGCACCCAACATAATTTAATAGCAATATTTTTTCTAAGACCATAACAAGTTCCACGCGAACGAAGTCGCTGGCAACAGCTAGTTATTTATATATGTCGGAGAGGAGAAGTTTCATGCAGCGCCCTCTATTACATTCATCGTGACTTCGGTCGTAATGTGCTCCACTGTCAATCTACAAATGTCATCATTGAAATACATGCGAACGAGGACATATTTGTCTGGGCAAACTCGGGAGCTCATTAGTTCCGCCGCGCGCCAACAGAGGGCTATGACGAGTATTATTTTGAATTAGAAACAGAACAACGGACGGTTGTGTTCGCTGTCATTGAGGAAAAAGCCTGACAGGAGGTGGTTGCTCTCTTGGATGGAGAATTAATCGTGTTGAGAGAATGGTGTGACGGAATACGAGAACCGAAATTGCCAGTTCACTGTATTTCACATGAATTTTGTAATTATGCTGTGGAGAAGTCCTTAGTAAAGTTTGTAATCATAGTAACATCGTTTCCTATCAATGCCCGAGAACCCAGGATACGCCCACACCTCGACATATAAATATTTAGTGAATAAGGATTAATTAGAAAAGGAGGATGAATCGTAAGAAAAGGAGGATCGATACATATTTATGTGTACCAACCGTCCTTGGTCTCCCCTATCTATCGCGAGCCTATCTAGACAGATTATGGCGAAGAACCGGAATCGAAAATTCTCACATTCTTTGGTTTCATAATCTGATTTTATTTAACTTGTCGTTTTCGGAATGGCTCTAAATCAAAAATAAAATAAAATGTCGGAAACTAAAAGTATATTTTAATTTTATTACGATTAATGAACAAAAGCACATACCAACATACCTATGCATAATTTTTTGCTCACGGCAACACCGTCGGTCGTAGGGCTTGTTTGGAATAGGTCCTAATACTGGGAGTCTGCGATTTAGTGCCGAGACAAACAATTAACATAAAAAAATATTGACCCTCTTACATATTGTAATTGTGTATACCTAGGGGCTTTTAAGATTGGCACTCTTTCTTTTTATTTATGAGCAAGTCCACGAATCTGTGGACAGCGTTGCGTTTCCTGCGTCCCATTTTTATTCCGCCATTTATCGTCGCAACCAACCAAATATTCACAATTCACAACCAATTTGCAAATGATCGAGGTAAACAAGCATTAATAAGATTTAGAAGCTAGAACAACATAACGGCAACGTCGCACGTCGCGCTACGGCCCACGTGGTGGCATGTTGGCATTGATTGGCACAGAGCGGCAACGGCGCAGCCGTAGCGCGCGGCTCGCATTTTAAAACGATATTATAACGTTATTATATATCGTTCTGTTATTCATTCTGTTACGGTATTTATATCGTTATGGAGAATATTGATTTTGTTATAACGTAATTTTCGAACACTAACGGAATATACCGTTATAATTCCGGTTCATTTTATAACGTTTTAAAGGCCTGGATACCGTATGACATGGGAACAAAACAGAAATATGTACCAGCTGGTCGCCCGCATATTGCAAAGAACGCTGGTAGAGCTTGAGCTAGAGATTAGTAAACACAGGAAAAGCTTAATACATACAATTTTGTAATAGAAGAACACATTTGCCAAATCTAAATATTAAATGCAAGGGAGAATCAATAGAAGAAGTTGATGCAACAAAATTCTTAGGCATTATTGTAGACCACCATTGTAATTGGAAATGTCATGTAGACAGTATTTGTACAAAGTTAGAAAGATTTACATTTGCCTTAAGGCGATTGAAACGTGTTAAAAAGTTGCCCTCACCGCCTGCCACGGTTATGTTGCGTCCATTTTACGATACGGACTCATTATTTGGGGTAATTCTAGCAGCGTAAAACATGTATTTATTTGCCAAAAGAAATGTGTGCGAGCCATAAGTGGAGTAGGACGTTTAGAATCATGTAGACCACTCTTTAGGAAGTTTAACCTTTTAACCCTCACCGGTTTGTATATCTGGGAGGCTGGAATATTTGTCTGGTCAAATCCAAATGTATACACCATTGTGAAAACTAACTCTAAACTTAGAATAAGAGATCCAGGAAAATTAATAGCCCCACAGTGTAAAAGTGCGCTACAGATAAATAATTGCCATGCAATGTGTATAAAGACATTTAACCACATACCATTAGTAATAAGACAATTGCCGACATTAACCAAATTTAGAAAATAATTATTTATATGGTTGAAAGAAAATTGCTTTTATACAATAAATTAATTTATTGAATGTAATTAATAAAATTGAATGAAATAATCATATGACGTGTTGACATTAATTGATATCTAAATCTATTGTACTTAGGTTTAAATTGAATGTAATAATGTTGTGACGCCATAATTTTTGCATGCTGGAATAAGGTAATTGTGTTGGACAACTTCACATCTTGAAGTCTCATGTGAGCTTTATATAACCGCACTTAACGCAAATAAATCAGATTTCATTTCATTTCATTTCATAGCTACGGGATAAAATATCTTAGCGTATCGTATCCAAAGATCCAATGCTGCTAAACGATTTCTTGTAAAAGGATAAGATTTTCGGAGCTTAACCCCCTAGGTTAAGCTCCGAAAATTACAAACTGTGAAAGAAAGGACACTAAAAGAAAAACTAATTGTTTCTGTGAAAGCTTTGTAAATTTATTTCAAATTCATCTTTTCAAATAGTACAGCTAAGTATGTGTACTGGGTTCAGACTAATATCGCCATATATTTCTAATGTCACTAATCCTGTTGCGCGGGGGACACTAGCGTAGTCTCTGAGGACCGTTAACGGCGTTTCATTTATTCTAAACTGCATTCGATTATGTCACCCTAAATGTCATATTTATACGGAAAAAACATTGTTAGTTGTGTCTTTCTGTGGATAGCAGTAGTATCATGTTGCTGATAATATTTATTGTGTAACAATATATCTATTAAGGTGCACTCGGGTAATTCCGAAAGTCAGGTTATTCCGAAAATTACTAAACGCGGCTAAATTATTTGCTCTGGCAACACTCCCTATGACATTCAAGTCTTGAACGTCATAGGGAGTGTTGCCAGAGCAAATAATGTAGCCGCGTTTAGTAGGTATTAGTAATTTTCGGAATAACCGGACTTTCGGAATTACCCTAGTGCACCGTACTAAATTTCATGTTGGTAATGAATCCATTACTTATCCTGTATCATGATTCAGTTCTTGAAAATAAAATTAAATATAAGTGGGTACATACCTATTTAGTGTAAACAACAAAAATGTTCTTCCTTGTGGGCAACTGGCACAATTTTTTGATATGTATTTTTTTTAGTTTTAAATAAGCCGATGGTAATGACTTCATCACGGATTTGATAATAACGTGGTGCTGCACTTTTAAGTAATAAGACTAGTGATGATATCTAACCTGCCTAAATACGGGTTCTATAGCAACATACCATTATAAAAAAAATCGTCACGATTCAAAATAACTATTGGATGTAATCCATATTAATGACATGTTCTTAAACAGCAAACAAAGATTTATAAAGTTCTAATAAAATCTTGATTAATCGTCCGGTATGCCAAGTATTAGGTGATTAATGCAACAAATCGTTCACATTTATAATACGATGTAGATCATTACACATACAACATTAACTTTGCGCAACCAAATAGGTAGTAGGTAGGTACCTACACGTAATATTTTGTAGCGGTACCTAAAATGCTGAAATCCGAAGTTAGGCACGTCAACTAAACATAATTAAAAATCGGCCAAGTGCTTGTCGGGCCACGCGCAGTATAGGGTTCCGTAGTTGCCTGTCTTAGTTACATCGACGTGCGGTGCGGTTGCGTCGGCCGAATTTGTACGAAAATTGACCTTTCCAAGCACACATTAAGTTGGTCGACTATTACTCGGTAACTACTTATGCCTACTTGTCCGTGATAGTTTTCCTTTTAAATTCATTATATGTACTACTACCACAATTTTTTCACATCCCCAGTAGTACCTAGCCGTTTAGCCGTTTAGATGTGTCCCCCACATGACTCGAACAAAAATTAGGGCTTTAATGCCTAATATCTCGCAAACGAATCACTGATTTTGTAAAATGGTTTTGGGAAACCCATAATATTTTTGAACGAGCTATTTAACGATACCACACCATGGTTTTAACGAGAAAAAAAATACATCCCCGCTTTAAATGTAGGGAAGGTATCCTATATTTTTTTTTTTAAAGATTTTATTGTATTGTTTCGTCGGCGTGATTGATTTATATACCCATGCCGAATCACAGTTTTCTAGTAGTAATGGTGACTGAGCTAAGCCGAGGACGGACGGACAGACGGACATGGCGAAACTATAAGGGTTGTTGACTACGGAACCCCAAAGGCCTAAAAAGGTAAACATTGACACCTAAGCAATAATTGAGATCATTGTTCAAAAGTTTTGAATACGTGTCAAAAACTGGGATGTTTAACTTGTTATGGCCTAATCAGATAAATCAATGTAAGAGTAACCGTCTTCTAAGACTTCCATCGCAGGTATTTCATTCCCCATTTCATCCTCTTTTCAGGGTAAAAACTGTCCTGTGCCCTTACCAGTATACAAAATACTCGCAAGTTTCATCTTAATCGGTTCAGGGGTTTAACCAAAAAAGGTAACAGACAGACAAACATACGGCACCAAATCCGTTGCTGCAGGTAAGTATGCCGTTCTCAGAGTAAGCAATTACTACGGGGATAGGCTCATCGAAAAACGCTTACCATATTTGCTTAACGCTTTACCTGCGGCTATTAGACAAGAGAAAAACAAAAATAAATTTAAAAGAGCCCTGTTGAAACACTATCTCGACAGTATTTAAATAGGTACTTAAATACCTAATATCTTATATCTAGTTACCTATCCACTTTATACAACATCAATTAAAGCTGTTCTTACTTCTTAAGACTTTATTAATTATATAGACTGATTAGGACTTTACCACTTTATATAGACTCATTATCATTAAGACTACCTCAAATTATATAGACTCATGGATCCATGTCCAGGATACTGTGCAAACAGTTTTGTGGGACGTTGTATTTAATTTTAAGTCATTGTAAAGTGCTTTACTTAAATAATAAATAAATAAGACACAGAGTTACTGTCGGATTTATATTATTAGTATGGATTCTATGTTCTTTCATGATTTATTCGAATACAAACAAGCAAACAAAATGTACAATTTAATTAATTAAACTTAAACTAATCGACGTTAGTTCGCTCACAAAGTCAACAATGGTTATTAAATCCTAATAAAGTGCATGTAAAAAATCACAGAGGAAGTATTGTCCCGGTCCCCCGGGTAGGGTGCTTTGTGCACAAACAAACACACAAACATACATGCAATTTATTACTATTAGAGATCGGTTGAGATGAAGTGAGACCTTCGTGTTTGTGACTGCAGTCTTGATTAGTACTTGAAAGTAGATTACTTTAGTTTCATGAACAGAGTTAGATTTTAAATGAGCTCGTGTAAATTGGACGTAAAATGTATCGTTTTTTTCTATGCTATGTCGGCCTGATGCTAAGCGCGCCTCCAAATCCATGCGCTTTGTTGACCCTAAAAAGGGTAATTTTGCAGGTTAGCGACCACTTATTACCTGGTTTAACTGAAAGGATGATTTCTGTTTTTTTAAGTAGATTCTTATTCTATAACAACTGAAAAAAAGGATATTTCAATAAGGTCTGTAGAGTTGTTGTTATATTGACTTGAAAAAAAACTTGTCCATCAACTGAAGCTGGTCGCGTAACCGGAATAATGATCGTATGTGGAAATAGTTTCTTGATACTGAAACTCGTCTATTTATATCCTTATTATTTAAGCGTTAAATAAAGGTACCTAGCCGCGAATTATTTTCTATATCATCATCATCATCATAAACTTAAAAGCCGGGTTCTTGTCAGTGGAGTAATCTCCACTCTGTTCTTCTCTCGGCCACCTATTTTCTATATAGCCTGTAATAAAGTACGTAGTAACTGTAATTTCTCCTTCAAAAACAAGGATCGTTATATTAACAACAAAGATTAACTCATAATTATAAGGGGAGCCATCTTGTTCGACAGTTCTCCCGGGTCTATAATTAAACGCGCTTGTCACAGTCACAATAATACCGTATCTAAATTAACAACAATTAATATTCGGCAGAATGAACCTCCCAGCAAATTTAGTTCTACCCCATCCACATTCCAATTTTAAAAAGCCGTATCGACACGCCAGTTGTATTATACATACGTCCTTTCGAACGTAACGGCCGCGGCGCAAGGGTGGCAACGTTACCAACTTAACTCAGATTTACCTACACGAAAACCAACTTAACTATTGAGGTTTCGAAAGCATAACACGTTCAATTATCAACCTTGTCACAAGGTATTAGAATACATGGTAGCGTTAAGAGAGTTATAGTACCTTGGCAAGGTGGTCCCGCCACTTCATTTACGAAAATGTTGGCATGCCTGGCTTAAGTGTTGCACGCTGTTAAATTAATGAGCCAATCTCAGCGGCCGGGGTTGCCACCTCCATATTTTACAAGGTGGTAATGCGTTGTAAATGCTAGTGCTCTGCTCGCTTAATGTTGCCAGCCTTGCTTTTATTTAGTTAACTACCCGGTTTTCGTAATTAATGTTAATGGGTATGTTTTGTATAATTCTGTGGTGTAATTAGTAGTCTGTGCTTAGTACTATTATTTTGAATAGATTTGGTACATTTTCGGCTAAAAGTAATGGATTTTCATAAAAATTTAGATAGGTACCTACTTAAAAAATACCTACAGACGATCTGCAGGATTGCGATAGCCAGAAATATTTATGCTATATTTATCACACTTTCGTCATGTTCCGACAAATATGGGGATACTAGCTTCTCCCTGTGACTCCTTCCGCGTGGAACTCGTTCATATCCATCGCAACTCCATACAAACTTTCACCCCCTTAAGGAATTATTTTCGGGATAAAAACTATCCTATGTCCTTCCCGGGACTCAAACTCTCTATACCAGATTTCGGTCTAAGCGTGAAGACGTAACAGACAGACGGACAGACAGAGACACTTTCGCATTTATAATATTAGTATGGATTATTAGTATGGATGTAGCTATAGGTGCAAGAGTGACAGCGATATTTGTGAGAAACAAGACCGTTAGAGCCTTATCACACTTGCGATTTGCGAGCGTGTTTTCTATACAATTATCAGTCGCGGCGAACACGCTGCGTGATCGCCTTCATACAAAATACGCTTGGATATTGCAAGTGTGATAAGGCTCTTAATAGGCCTGATAGTCATGCGATCCTGAATTTTACTAATTAGCATTTCATTTTACGATTAAGTGTATGATTCCATCCTATAGGTATAAATATATATTTTTTTGTTTTTAATAAATATTTTGGTGACAATCTTACACAAATCGACCTAGTCCCAAACTAAGCAAAGCTTATACTATGGGTACTAGTCGACTATATACTCGTACATACTTATATAGACAAATAGATACTTAAATACATAGAAAACATCCACGACTCAGGAACAAGTATTCGTGCTCATCACACAAATAAATGCCCTTACCGGGATTCGAACCCGGGACCTCCAGCTTCGTAGGCAGGGTCACTACCAACTAGGCTACAGAGGTTGTCAAATATACCTAACTACTGGCACAGAGGGGTGATCACGTAACGTTTCGAACGCACGTTAGGACAGCTCAACTGTCATTTTCCCATACAAAAAGTGACATTTAGATCTACCTGACGCGCGTACAATGCGTCACGTGATTGACCTGCAGTTCTTCCTATCTCCACTAACCTAATACTGCCGTACTACCTACTGTCGCCATGACTACGAAACCGATAGCCAAGAGCAATTTGTAGATACATCATTGAAAGAGCGAGTGAAGCGAACGAAATTCTCCGTTTCTGCTTGGGCCTAAATTCTTTCGTAAAACTCGTCTCGTAAAATTTTGTGAGCAGGTTAAATAATTATATAGTTTTTTTAGTCGATTCAATCCTCGAAATTAAAAAAAAAGTCTTTTACTAGTAAATTGCGAGGGTGCCGGTTAATGTACAGCCATAATAATGCACGGCCAAAATAATGTACAGCCCAATAATCCGCGTCCATACTGTACATGGATTATCAGGCTGTACATTATTGGGCCGTGCATTATCACCGTGAGCAAACTTGGTCCGGGGCAATAATTGGAAGCCAATTTAGTACGAGCTGATAATGCACGGCCCAATAATGTACAGCCTGATAATCCATGTACATTGGGACGGTCATCTGTGCGGACTAATAATCTCCAGCGAGTCGACGCCACCTCGCTGCGCGGGGTGCCTATTTCTGGTCTGAGGGACACAAGTGAACCCTAACCTAACCGACCTAAGACAGAGTTCGCTTATGACAAGCAATTTTTGTCCGCCCTGATAATGCACGACCCAATAATCAGCGTCCACAAAAAGTGGACGCGGATTATCAGGCTGTACATTATTGGGCCGTGCATTATCAACCTGGCCCCGTAGCATGAATGGCGTTATCACGCGATAAGTGACAGGATAGGCGCGTCGTCTCGTTCTATCGAACGGTGTCAGCCAGGGACGGAAGCTCTATCCTGTCACTTATCGCGTGATAACGCCATCCATGCTACGGGGCCTGAGCAAACTTGGTCCGGGGCAATAATTGGAAGCCACTTTTGTCCGGGCTGATAATGCACGACCCAATAATCCGAGTCCACAAAAAGTGGACGCGGATTATCAGGCTGTACATTATTGGGCCGTGCATTATTGGCTCCCCTTGCGAGTTCTACAGCTCACAGAGCCATTTGATTTTTTTAACACCCGATATTTGACACCCGTCATCCCGGTACAATAAACGTCAATGATGACATATTTTGACATAAATTGTAATGGGGAGACAGCTACCAAATATTGGATATAAGGGCATTTTCACTATAGTTTAAAATGTGTACCCGTTTTTGTCTTAAGTGTACGCTTTCAGAAACCACACGCTTAAAATTACACCAACTCAACGACCATTCGTGCAGAGTAGTGTGTCCTACATAATTGAGGGCGCAGGACAATGGTCACCTAGCGTCCTAATGAGGCTCACACCAACTAATGGGGGACAGTAGATGGAACCTTGAAGGCAATTTGGCTCGTCACTTCGTATCACAAATCATATATGTATGTTTTGTGTGATCGTTTCCATAGGGGACTATAAGATCTGTACCAAGCAATTTGTTACGACTCGCTATAGTTAGAATAAAGGTGTATGTGTGCTCTCTCATCCAACTATAAGCAAGTTGTTGTGACAAATTACTAGGTGTGTTGTGGTAGTTTTTGTATAACATAATAAATGTATAGCCTCATGTACAGGGGTCTATAAAGGCGTCACGACATGGTTAGCAACGGAATAAACTAACAATGTCTGTTGCGAGCGTAGACTTGGTTGAGGAGGCACGGTGAAGGAAACTCCAATGATGTAGAAAATTATATTATAAAATCAGATTACATGTTATAGGTTATAGGTGTACGCGGGCTTGGTTTCCGCAACTCGACGTCATAATAGCGCCTATTTTGCGTATGGGTTATTGGCACTACTGTTACAGATTACATGTTGTTGATTCAAGTCATCACAGAAGAAGAGACGAAGACGTTGTTTGTATCCAAGCAACTCAATAACTAAATTTCATATTTGGAACAGCAGATATTCAAACAACCTTTATGTTGCCAACAATGTCATTTAATTAACATGTTAAAACAATTGCGCAACATATCGACATTACGCCCGACAACTCCGGCTATGATATTAAGCCGCTATAGTCGGGACAGTGTGGATTCCATGATTTATAATAAATCATATCGTCCATATCTGATTCCAAATACGTATTCGATATTTAAATATTGTTCAGATTGTGGCTGTGACGACTCTGACTCGGATGTGTGGCCTTCAAGACCGCCGACCTCAATTATAAAACCTTTGATCTAGGATTCGAATAAAGGACCTTTTTTATATTCGTCTTCAATTTTGATTACAATAATTTAATAAGAAAATAAATTACTAGTTAAATCCAACAAAACCAACCATTCCAGTCAATACCTACGACCGCACTATAAAATGTCAGTACTAGTCATGTCAACAACAAATTTCAAGACATTGTTTATAGAAATACCTACTAGACAATCCGCCATCCTTTTCTTGCTGTAAATATTCAATTATATTCAAAATAAGCTTTCTGACATATTTAGCATTGCTTTCGGCATATTTACCTATTGTAATTTATTTTACAAATGCGAAGTATTTCGTCTTTCTTGCTGTTTGTTTACATCGGTGACATTCGAGGACTTCTAACGTCTGTTGAAAAAAAACCAGCCAGTAAAAGAAATTAGTTTCATAAAAAAAACCGCAACGTGGCTAGAGTCAAAAATAAACTTGTCGGGCATTGCGATGCAAAGTGACGCGCGAAATGTATCTTCTCGAATGTACTCAAGTGCGGAGTGTTTTGTTTTAGGTGTTTAATAAAATATAGCTTAACGTAGGAGATACGGGTGGAGGGTAGCATACTAGATGATTCTGAATAGGTATTTTGTTTCATAGGCGCAAGAATTACTTAACTGTAATAAAATAAAGTACAGAAAATCTCGCAAAAACTCAAATGTTCACACAAATACGTTGTCACAACTGTACATAATTGCATTAATATAAACAAATAAATCAACACAACGTGCAAACACTAGCGTATCAGTCTGACAGGGATCTTTTCCAACCTCATATCTTACGAGTAGGGTTGAAAATTCTCGAAAAAATCAAATCGTTTTTTTCAGGACGTTTTGAAATTTTCGTTTTTTTCCGTATTTTTCAGTTTTTTAGGGAAAGAATCGAAATTTTTATATTAATTACCATATTTATTAATCACTGTCACTGCCATCATCTAACTCTACCATACCCGAATCGTTGACGTCGTCGACACTGGAAGAATTAATTTGCAAGTGCAAATTAGATCTAATATAAATCAGTTTATTCAGCCGTTCTGGCAAAAGCCGGTTTCTATCCTTGGTGTGAGTGCGACCAAACAACGACCAGTTCCTCTCTGATGCGGCAGATGTCGGAGGGACACTAAGTAACCTCACGGCAATAGTTGATAGAAGTTTTGTTGCACACAATCCTCTCCACCAATTCAGTGGACTTATGGTCATTACAGGCTGCCATATGAATTCGTTGACCCAGAAACCGCCTTTTGCTTGGTATTCAGCAAACTGACCCATTAAGTCACAGGTATTAATGTGCATAGAGTCCGCTAATTTTGTCAAATATTGTGCCATTTTCAAAAACTCACTGTCAGTTAACATTTCATATTCGGTGAAGACCGATTTATGGAATCTGGGATCCAACATATATGCGGCTAAATGCATAGGTTGTATGCAAAATTCTTTGCGGTTCTGTACGAACGTTAAATTTAGATAATAAAACACATAACTAAGGAGGTGTAGTTAGTGTAGTTACCTAAACTATGGATTAATTATAAATGGAAAAAAAATCACAAGTTCTTTTCAAAGTGCGTTTTTTTCCGTTTATTCCGATTTTTTTGTTTTTTTCGGAAAAATATACAAACTAAGTGACATTGTTTTTTTCCGAATAAAACTTAAAAAAACATAGCTTTTAGAAAAAAACGGGAATTTTTCCGGGTTTTTTCAACCCTACTTACGAGGCACAATTGGACTTGTCTCCTGCAAAATCTAAGGAAATATCCCGAGACCCCGACCCTATAAAGTACCTCGCCACAATTAACCTGTTTATCTGGAATCCATCAGTGCCAAGCGGGTGCCTGAGCTCCTCCGTTGAATTAGCTCATTTGTCCACTGTCAATATTAATGGTAGAAACAAGAGGGACCCTTAACGGGACCCGAGCCCCTAACCGATTGTTTGCGATTCTGTTTTATAAAGAACAAGCAAATCAGGGAAGTAATTCGAGTTGATTTAGTGGCAGCGTGATGTTGATTATTCTTGTTTCTTTATTTGCATCTGGCCACCTCATAGATCCGGTCAAACTGGCTCTTTGGCCTATGTCCAACAGTGGCCATTTTTCGGTTGATATGATGATGAAGATAATGATGGTGATCAACCTCATAGACGGAGCATTAGGTATAAACAACCTATTAAAGCCGGTTGTTAACCATGCCAATTAAGAAAAGCACAATCAGTACGTGGGGCAATATTGTCAAAATCATACATTTCGAGTTTTAGTGAAAAAAGGGTACGGCGCCGAAATGCAAGTTTTTGTATAGGCCGCGCACCAGCCCGCATTTCCTCTTTACATGTTTGGTATGCTCAAAAGCAGACTTCACTAGGTTC
This sequence comes from Epinotia ramella, assembly GCA_947578815.1. NCBI lineage: Eukaryota > Metazoa > Arthropoda > Insecta > Lepidoptera > Tortricidae > Epinotia > Epinotia ramella. Next base: position 6,500,690 of record OX388221.1, read on the forward strand.
TCCGATTAACCTTTTTCTCAGCAGACGGGGCAAATATTTACAAATGCCTTACAAACTAACATGTCAATATACAAATGCTTAAATTTTAAAACCATTGAAAATAGACAAAGAAACAAGCATAAAAAGGTCATAAACCGAATACTTACAGAAAAAAAAAACTTACAAAGGCTAGCCTATGTCACCCGAGCGTAATTTCGAATTGATTGACACCTTTTATCAAACACGGGTCAGTATCTTAAACGCTAAGGTGCACGGTGGAACACGGATAACAAACATAGGTACCCGCAGACTGCTAAAAACAATACCCCCTCCTTTCAGCAGTGTTGGGCTGTTATTCTCTAAGCGCAAAAGCGGCTCACCCCGAGACCTCAGACCGCTACGTACGCTTAGTTACTACGCATCGTGGTGTCAACATATATTTGTGGGTGAGCGTTGAGGTGGGCTTAAAACAACTTACAGAATACGGGGGCTGTCGTCGGGCAAATGTATATTTTATATAATTTATATTTTGACACCTTCTACGACACGACGGATAGGTACGTATTAAAACCATTGAGGAAGGGAGGCGAAAGAGAACATAATATTATTCAAAATATCTTACTATTCTTATTTTTTCCTAGAGGTTTCTAAAATAGTCCAAATTTTTGCAAGTTTCATCCTTGCCGCTATTCGCGCTGTATTCTAGTGTAATAAATATTTCCCATTGTTGTCCGTATATCGCCCAGCGGCTAAGCTTAACCAGCGACGAAAAAAACCACTACAAAATCTCATACGTTCCATTTAAAAGGGCAAATAAACCAACCCGGCTTCGATTTGAATGCGAACCCAATATCCACAGGGAATTACAAGGGTGCACTCCTTAGTCCCACTAAAACACACACGAACCCTAACTTTATACAATTAAGAGCGATTTTCGAGTGTTTTTCCAGAGCTTTAACTGTAAAGTTATTGTGGTTTTGGTGTAGGACTCAATCAATTTACACAAGTCCTGTTGACCAGACAAGACTCCCGTCGGATAGGTAAACTCTCCAATGTTATTTATTTGTACGGTGGTATTGAATTTTCTTGGAAATTTAATGCGGTCCGAAGATTTCTAAGAGGTTTTTCTTAGCATATTGCCGCCCAAGCAAAAGGAGCAGATACGTGTTATTCATATTCATATTTATTCATTATACTTTATTCATATTATATGTCAACAATCATAAAATTACATTAAACTTATTTATAGTATACAATGAAAGCATAGGGTAAAGTAGAGTTCTCCAATATCTACACAGAAAATCTTTCAAAAATATCATACTGTACAGCAAGTTTTTGAATTTCGGTGAAGCGGCAATGAATATCTTCTTCAATTTGTATTTCTCGCGCACTATCGTTCTTAACACATTCGCCGCCATTGACTTCAACTCAAGTTCGTCACTGTTGCCACCCGCCCGCCACCGATGTCATACGGAGTTCAAAAACAATAGATTTAAGAGAGTACCACCTCGTAATTTTTCGGTGGCGGCGAATGGCTAAATCGTTTAGCCTGGCGCGTATGAGAGCGATCGCGTACAACAAATATCAATTATATTTCAATTCAGTTCCTAATCAAATAGACCCCGAGCTGTAATCATTCTAAAATCATCTTAAAACCAAAACAATAACGAATCCCGCCAATAAATGCACAAACCAAACGAACACATAAACAAAATAGCTCCGATCAAAATTCCACATTTCCGAGTTGTCGAATAACTCCGAACGCAACCGTAAAGGAGCCGTTCGGAAACCGGCAGTAATAATTGATGAGTGCATTAGACACGTGTCGCGCATCTTTTATTCAGCGGGAGGTTTCTGAACGTGGCAGCGATTCGCGGGATTACGAGCGGATGTGAAGAATTTTCTAGAAGGTATGTACATATTTTGTAGGTTAGGAAGATTTAGGTTATCTTCGTTCTATACTTTCTATACTAATATTCAAAAAAAGAAAGAAAAGTCCTCTGTATTTTTTTATAAAGGTGTAATTTCGACGATTTCGAAAATTCTTTACCTGTTTCTGGATATACGTAGTACCTACCTATGCTATATGTTATCCCGCGGATTTTAGCCTGTGTTGAAACAGTTGAAATATTTAATATAAGCTTTTCTTAGTAAGTGCTGGATTATTTAGACTTGATGTAAGTATCTTTACCTAAACCTTTACATAAGTCTATTTCATGACATATACAGTCTAACGATTATATTTAATACCTACCTACAATACTCATACTTACCAAACTAGCGTATCCGAATCCAATAAAACGCTCACAATAAAACCGACAAATCAGAAAAAGATCTGCTAAGCAGAGATTGGAGCCAGCGAACCGTTCGTACACTTCAACATACCCTCTTAACTCTACCTAGCACTTAGTAATTTCGTCTAATCCGATACAAGTTTTAATACCCAGTCCCATTCGGCCCGAGGCGAAAAAAGGGACCCTGCTAAGTCTCGAAAAACTGCACGTTTTCACACGGTACACCCCCAATTACAAATGGAGATTTCTACCGCTCATCAGTTATCGTTCTTTCATTCACTGACCCAATGAACGAATGAGAAAGAATGATTGAAACAACTGAATGGCATAACGCGGGACAGAGGCGATGTGTCGCTTTATAAATGATTTGGGACGGATTTTAAGAGCTTTATAATGGATTTTTAAATGCATTTTAAGCTTAAATTAGACGCTTGTTACGCGTTAAATGATTAGCGGTAAATATGTTAAGTGTTTTACGGGTTTCGGATAAACACATTTAACAAAATGGCGAAATGTGAAATGAGTTTACGAGTATCCCTGATCGCTTTTAAGTGGGTAAGTGCGTCGGATTTTAAGTTTTGAAAACGTATATGTTACTTTTAAAGGTACCTAGTTGGTTGTACCTTGAGGAAATTGTCTTATTCTTATTACACCCTAATATAAAATAATTTTCATACGCCTTATGAAACTGAGCCAACGCCCAACATTTCCTTAGCGCTAGTGAAACTCAGAACTCAAACTTGAACTCAAAACTCAGACCTTGCAGTCGGATAAAACTCCGTTATTCACATTTCGCAAGAGCGAATGCAATTAAAAACCCTGACAACTTACAAACTCCGACATCGGCGAAACCATTACAATGTTATTTTTCACGAAACCGCGTCGCAAGCAAACGAGACGAGAAACTTGGTGCACTTTGACTCCCGATACAAAGGGAGTTCTCGTTACCATTCATAATTCACAGGGAAAACTCTCGTACGTTTTCCCATTAGGAATTTTATAAGGTTTTTTTTGCGTCGCGGTTCCCGCCAAAAGTTGCCGCGACGCGGTACGGGTGCGTTCAGAAATTGGTTTTTAGAAACGTGGAAATATAGTTTCGTATGCTACGAAAGTGGAGGTGTCAATTCGGGCAACTTGTTATCGAAATGCAGTGTCTTCAGGAACAGCATCTACATCGATTGAAGAATTAAAGTTAGTGTCATAAATAGTTGCGCATTGCTGAAATGCATGACAATGATTTTGATATTATAACAAAACCCAAATCAACCAAATATGGCTTGTTTGACTGATTCTGGATTCATAATTTTGTAAAATGGATAGGCACCTACTTTTATGTATTAAGACAGATTTTTAAATAACGAATGATCTCTGAATTATTGTGCTGAATGTAAAAAAACCGGTCAAATGCGAGTCTGACTCGCGCACCGAGGGTTCCGTACAAACTATCATCAATTGAATCCATATACTTATTTTAACCCAACACAACAGAATTCAATTTCAAACAACGAATAACTTTTACACCAAGACCATCAAACTACCAAGACAATTAGACAATTGAATGGCTATCTTTTTTTAGACCTGCTATTGAAATATAACCCGTGCCAACCCCATTAATTCTAGAAAAATCTTAACAGCGCGAAGTAGGAATGGGGTCAGCGCCATCTATCGGCCCCATTTGGTACTAACGTGCAAGGGCAATCAGCTTAGTATGTATGTTGGTGTTTTAGCGATTAAGATTATTGTTTATCACGTGAACCGATCTCGATTATTATTTTTTTATTTGAAAGGGAGTTCTTCTTATAGGAATTTCATAACAAAAAAATACTTATAAAGTTGATTAAAATATATATTAAAAATTTTCATGTTCCATACACGTGGATTAACTTTCTTTAAAATCATTCAAAATTTCAAATGGATAGCATTAGTAATTCCTGAGATATTTAACTTTGTGACAGACAGACATACAGACAGAGTCGCACCATAAGGGTTCCGTTTTTACCTTATTGGTCCGGAACCCTAAAAATAGAAGCGAAATTGTTTATCATACTGGAAACCATAGACGATTATCTTGCTTTCTATACGCGTTGTGGAGTCAGGAAAAAAGTTACCAATAAACATAAATAAAATATACTTAGATACAACTGTAAAGGTCACAAATAAACTTATTTACAAGTTGAACGCAGAGGCTAAATAAATTGAGCAAGTTGGGTATTTTACAGTGCCATTACAGGGAAACAAATTTAGCGTGAAACGAGCCGCGAGCGCCACGTCCTCTGCGACCGAAAAGTTAATTTGTGCCGTACTCCGAACGGGCATAGACTACAATATTTGCGAAGAAGATACTAGTGCTTGATAATGGCTATGGGCAAACGCCCGCAAGTCCATATAAAAAAAGAAGATACTCATGATAGATAGATATTCATGGTAAAAAAAAACTCCAACAGGACACAGCGTACGATATTTGCGAAGAAGAGAACCTATAGACGCTGAAAAGGAAAAAGAAAAAAAGTTTGCTTTCTCTATTACCTTCTGAAGTCAAAAATCTAACCTGGTTGTTTCACGCCTTGGAACTGACATACCTATGATTACTTTCTCGTACTTTGACTAAAATAATACGTAAATCTTTTTTGTACATTGCTATCCTGCGTTAGTGCGTATCAGTGGCGGAGCGCCCATACAAACCGATTCCCACCGGCTTGCCTAAACTTTATTTTTAGACAAGCATAGCTAAATGCTCTACACTCTTTCAGAATATTTTTGTTCCGGGTTGCCCACCGAAAATTTTCACGCGGTGCTACTGACCCCCTAGCACACTAAGTTTTATGTCGGACATAAAGCATTCGGCCCTCTCGCACTCGCATATTTGCCAGAAAGGGACGAATGCTTTATGTCCGACATGAAACTTAGTGTGCAAGGGGGTCTGGTGTGTATAGTATAGCCAAGTATGCGAAAGTGCGGCGCAATAATAGGGAAAGAGATGGGAATATAGAATGTTCTATATAATAGGCATGCGGCCTCATGTTCAAATTGATAACATAGTGATGCTAAATGGATCAACCATCCCATCAAATTATCGTAATAAAGTATAAATTATAAAATGTAATTAAAATCATAAAAAGATATGAACCTTGAAAGTTTACAAAAATGATGCCTTTTTTTATTGACCAAGAGTAAATTTAAAGCTGCCAATAGAATCCTTACGCTTTTATATATATATATACAAAATTGTATGACAACTATGTACTTAAACGCAGTATTTCGCGACCGAAACAACAATTTACCGGATTTTCCATACAACTACTTTGTACAAGTGACGTCATACGTGGGTACGTCATCAGTATGAAGCGTTTTCCGCTGCCGCCAGCGACGTCAATCTTTGTCTCAAATTTTTGGGTATTTATGTTCTTTAATTGTAGTTGCTCCCATACAAACATTTGTTCCTCTCCAAAAACTGGTTCGAATGGCATCGTAAAAAAATCTTAGTCCGCATCCCTATTGCATAATGGTAGCACTAACCGTTAGTGATAATGCCACTATTCGAGAAAAGAGGACAAGCTCAAACGGCTGACCACAATTTTCAATGAATAATACCGTATCCTTATATATAAATATAAACTATTATACTAAGATACCTTAACAAACAATTTATGTGTATCACTGGAGCTATACATGAACTACGTCTAATAAGTGCTCTACTATTTGACTCACCGCTATAGGCGCTATAGTAGACGTACATATCATCAATCATATTAACCGAAAGACGTCCGCTGAGATACCACAATGACCGGTCCTGCGCCACCCGCATCCAGCGGACTCCTGCGACCTTTACCAGGTCATACATTTGAAAAACATATAATCACAAGATATTACAGATATTTTCAAGCATCACTTATTAGATAAGCTCTCAGAGGCTCGATGTTGATAGGCTGTTAAGTGTATTCCGTCAGCTCCGTTAATCTTTCTACATCTCTGCGGCACTTTGCGAAACGGCTTGATTGCATTAAATTTTAGCAAATAATCCATCCTTGGAGAATATTCGCAAGGGGCCCATTCATGTTTAAATAAGTCAGACTTTAAACAAAATTTCAGTTTGCCTCCAAATCTTCATTAGAAAGTTCACTAATGCTTACATTTTTACTCGGTTCGAGTCTTTTTTGTCAATCTTGTACTTTTACGCACGCTGGCAGAAAATTACACTTTCTGATTAGGGGAAGATGTAAAATTTATACACCGCATGTTACCTTATTCTCAGTTCGGACGACAAATTCCCGCGCCCAGAAACTTTCTTGATTTTAGCGCTCTTGGTAAGTAATGTTCTAAATTACTCGATCATACAATCTCGAACGATATACAATTTTCTAACGTACCTACTATAAATACTCGTCGACTCTACAAGCAAACAATAAAACAACGCTCTCCATCGCACTTTACATAAACCCAGTGCACACTAAATATCGCCACCGCGACCTATTAATTAAAACGCTGTGTAAATGTAAACCGGGCTTTATTCGGCCGCCAATTAAAGCTTTCGCGCCAAAAATTATGCGGCTTAACGGCTCCGCGTAATTTTGACAAATGACCGTTCGAAATCCGAACGATCGACTAGAGTGTTTTCGTTGAAAATTGATATTTGGAACGCGCCCGGTCGGCGAGTTTTCGTTGAATTCGTTGGTGTGATTTTAGTTACTGGCCAGTAGTTACCGTGAATGATTGTTTTCGGTGATATTTGTTAGATTTATTAGTTAGTTTACGTAGATTGTAAGATACAGATAGTTGCTCTATATTTGAAACAAAGTTAATCTCTTTAATTACTAAATTATTTACTTTGGTAAAACATTAAGTAATACGTCATCGAAATCACGTATTGTGCCGTGACGTGATATACGATATACATATATATATTCAATTATATAATCAACGTCCAGGCGAATTTAAAGTTGATATACGTAACAGTGGTTTTATTTTATTTTATTATAAAATAAGCCTTTCAGGTTATGTGACTTAACTTGACTTAAGTAGGTACCCAAGAACGAATTCGTTTATTTTTAGCACTAAATTATAAGACAAGACAATGTATTTTTTAAGCTTCTTCCATAGCAAACCTACTTTAAAAATAAACATGAAAGTCATCTAAAATTCGGACATGATCGTAAACCGGGAACTATTATAAAAGCTGTCAACGCGGTGGGTGTAACGTCGGCCCCCATTCATCAGGCGCCGCTAAACACCGCCGGAGATAGCCGGCGTAAACCGACAACAATGCCCGCACACTCAATAAAAGATGATAACACATGAAATATGAACCCGTAGACCCCCTTGTCTAAAACTAACAACCACAAACAAAACTAAACTCTATCTCCATACAATAAAGTGCAGTAGAAATTGATCATCCAATGCAGTAAAGACGTTTCACGAAACAAGAAACAACCACCGTAATAAACGTGCACCAACGAAAACAAACCACACTCCGCTCACGAATACAGACAAATTTCCCAAAGAAAACACACCAAGTTACAACGTTTTGGAACGCACCGCCGAGGACGCAAAACAAAAGCGCGGGAAGCGACGCCATTGGCGGAGGAGGTAGGCGGGCTTCGGATAATATGGCGGAAATATTACGAGGGAAGGGAGGTATTCAAGGTGCACGGGAGGACGGGAGGCCGCAGGGAGTAGGAAGGCACCCCCTGAGAGGTTAATTACCCCCGGCCGATAAGGTAGCGGCTCGCTAATTACGTACTTATGGCGGACTGAAATTAAGTTATCGTTGCCGGGAGAACGACGTTCACTTTGTTTGCGTTCCGTTTTACGGGTATGTATTTTGGGCCGCTCGAGAGTTATGGCGGAAAATTGCCGAGTCAGTTTTATCTTTTATGGGTAGACGGGAGATAATGGAAACATTGTTCAAACATTAAAGTGCTCGAGGGACTCTTTTCTAATCGTTTAGCTTAATTCATGCTTGTCTGAGTGAGTAAATCATCTATACTTACAACTTCTGCCGAAAGTAGCACTTACCTTACCTACAGCTATCCTAATTATAATTAAAGACTACTACAAATATTTGTAACATTTTACCTACGTTGTATGGTTTCCATTCCACATAGGTATAATCTAAGCCTATCTTTGTATAGGTATTATAGATATTAGGTAGATAGCTCTAAGATATCTTAACATAAAAAAGATACTTTGCAGTCGCAAACAACGCAACTGGCAGCTGAGGCTTCCAAATAAACCGCGATGAAATAAAAAGACGTTGGCGACAAAGCGTATAGATCGACCAACTTTATGTTCATCTACACAAATCTGCATTGTCTCTAAAACCTTTGTATTAAAGGTGAGAATAGCGTGCGTTTTTGGATGAAGGGTGTACTGTAAGTTTGGTAGGTTTATACATATTTACCACAAAAGCGGCTCAGCGAGAGATCGCGGGATCCGTTCCACGGTTTTATTTTTCCAAGCTCTAAATGGAGTCGGTGGAGCATTTAAATAAGCTTCGCCGCCTGAAGTATGGTAATGTTGGTAATACTCGGAAGAAACCGCATCGATGCTTCCGACAGGCGCCATTTTGAATTTGCCTTGTGTATAGGTATATATGAAGGTGCTTAGCGTAAATAATCTAGGACGAATGTTTTTTGTTTACATTCATTGTAAGTACCTGTGGCCCGATACACGAAGCCAAAAGTTACAATTTTGCAAGTCAAACTGGCGACACTGGTCATATGGTCAGCCGTTATCGGTCTAGTCTAGCGCAACGAGCGTTGCCACTTGAGACTTGTAAAATTTTAACTTTGTGAAATTGGTGTCTGGAAGCCTGAGCTCCTGTAAACCACCGGATTGTAATTCTCGTCCAATCCGATCAGAGATTTCGAGAACCCATTTACAACCATACAAATAAATAAGATGTTGCTCGTTTAAAGTCTCCCACAGACTGGCACGACTGCTGGCGGTTAATTAATAGCAAACTTGACCAACTGTCAATTTACTGCCACCGCAGGTCGCGCCAAGTGATTCAGGCTTATTAGTAGGTAAAGCATGATCTTAGGGTCTCTATTATGGGTTATGACTATAACATCAACGTACGAGTGTAACTATTAACAGCTGGCGGCATAGAATAGCTTTAGGTACTTCAAAATTTTAAGTTTTATTATACAAATACAAATAGTTTTTATTGCGCAGCTCACGCAAATAAAGCAGTTACAAAAAAAAACAAAGCTATAACTTTAGCTATAGCCTGACAAGTTTCTTACAGACCCTAGCCACAGTATAATAAAGGGTACCCTAGCCATGTTGCGGATTTTTGATGGAACTAATTTATTTTGTACACCACTCAGGACACAATTCAGGATTCAAAGCGGGTTAGTTGAACATCGCACGAACAGCCCAACTATGAGTTCAAACCGTTCAACAATGTTATTGTTGGACAGTTTGAACAGCGATTCGCTCAATCTCAGGGCTGTTATTTGCTACGCGCTACGCTACTACGCTACTACGCATGGCGGTGTCAAGATATATTTGTGGGTGAGCGTTGAGGTGAGCATAAAACAAGTTACAGAATAGGGGGTGAAGTATTAGGACTTCTAGGTAGTAATGACAAGTCGAGACTCGGGTAATAACTGTCTTTATTCAGAGAAAATGTAGGTCTTATATACTAGTGCATTTCCTTGTGTTCCTACGAGTGGAAACTGCTACCAAGGTTAATAGTACAAAGTCCACGCATGTGCCGGTGGGAATGCCGAGGTCGAAGTATTATGTTACAGTTTGTTATGATTAAGTACTGATGGAAAATATGTATAAACTTTCCATCAGCTGTGCCGTGTGCCCTCACTACAGCTTCTCCGTTTTTTTTGAGTCAAAAAATAGTAGAATACAATGAATACTATGTTTTTGGCTTAACTTATCTTAGTGTTACTTAGGCTAAGGTTTACATAATTATGGTGTGTTACTGTTTCTTAAACTGTTTACTGTGTGTTACTTATCTAGTAGGGACATGCGTGCATTGGTGTTCGGTTTCTTACAATGTCTTACTTCTATTTAGAATGTTTACGTAAGTATTTAAACTTATCTTATTTTTAATTTTATACAATACTATGGGTGTTACAATTTTTCTATGTAAATTCTAAACGTTTTGTATATGGCTTCTGCATGTTATCATACTGCTTTTTTTTTTTTAATGTTCTGTTTCGTATTTATTTTTGAATTATATTTTTTTTTCCATTTCGTATTTATTTATTCATTTGAAAATATGTTTACATGCCCTTACAGTAATCCAATGCGACATGAAACTTAAAATTAACATTCACAACCAGGAACATATAGGTTATATTGCGAACATTACATTGTTGCTGGCTCATCTAACCTTCGCAGGTGGTCGTCGCTTCTGTAGGACTTCGTGGAATTTTTATATTAGGTAAGTACTGTCTCGCTGCAAGTTATGTTTAGATCAGTTTGTTATGTGAGTTAGTCGGTTTAACCTGTTCTGGTGTTATATAAGTTATTATTTAAAATATAGAGTTTTTAAGTGCGTTATACAATTTTATATGGTTAGTGTGCGTTTCTGGTTTTTATGTTAAATTTTTGTGTAAATTAATTAAAAGTTTTTCGCCTCTAATCCCAAAAGGGGTAGGCAGTCTACATGAAATTTTGAAGGATGGACTATAAGTTTGTGTATGATTTGTTGCTATTTGGTGTGGTGTGAAATGGTAAGTTTTTAATTTGAGTTTTATTGTTAATAGCAATAGAGTTTAGTTTTAATTGCGTAAACTATTTTGTTTTTTCTGATATTACATAGTATTTAAACTTGAACTTGAAAAGGTAATCTTGAATTGAATGATGTTTTATGGTTCTGTGTATAAAGTTTGATTACCGCTGTTCTTTCGTTTTTTAATTAATATTAAATCTCTTAATCTACAGTAAATAGAGTAATTTTAAAAATCAAAATCATATATAATTGTATTTTTTTTTTAATATATGATTATTTCTACATGATAAAAATATTATAGTATTCCCTTATTGGGTAAAATTCATTGAAAAAAAAAACAAAATATATATTACTTTAATGCTACTACATAATAGCAAGTTTTGCTTTTTATGATTTTATATTGTTTGATGCTTTTACGTTTTCATTTTTATTTACTTTTTTTTTGACCTTCAATATTTTTCTTTAATATTTATCTTTTTATATTATTCTTTTTTATGTTATATTTATCTAGGTTACTATATTTGTTTATTTAATTTTACATGTCAATACTTTTTTTGTTGTTTACGTTATTTTTGTAATACGTGTGCATCTTTTATTTACTTATTAGTTTTAATTTCATTTTAATTATTTTTTTATTTTATTTTATTTTTGTCGGACTGTTCTTTCTCACTTGTAGCCTGGTTAATCTGTTGTACCTAGGCCTATAGCTCTTATTTAGCTATGAAATGTTGTTGAGGGGTACGCATTTATGTGGTCGGTGGGAATGCCGAGGTCGAAGTATTATGTTACAGTTTGTTATGATTAAGTACTGATGGAAAATATGTATAAACTTTCCATCAGCTGTGCCGTGTGCCCTCACTACAGGGGGCAGGGCCCCCCAGCGCCTCCCCCGCACGCGAGCGGGGCCAAGCTGAAGTGTTTATAACATTATGATCTTTAATTAGGTACTTAATGTTGACTTATAATTATAATTATTTGCAATTTCCTCGCAATAGGCGTGAAAAGATGTCATGTCTCGGCCAAAAGTGCAATAGATGGACTCGTCTCCTTCGAGGTCCGCATTTACAACAATGTACCATTACCGACTAGGAGTACAATAGGGAATATTCATGACATTTTTTTATTTTTTTTATCTATTCTATAAGTAATTATATAACCGGAAAAAAATATAACACTTTCACAATATTATTAAATAAGCTAAAAAATAATAATGAATGAATGAAAGTTTATTCACCAGAACACATGGTACAGTTAAAGGTGGATTAAGGCACAGTTTGCTTCCCTCGATATGTTCTACCAATACAGGCATGTGAAAGTAAGGTCTTACATACTACGTCGTAAATATTAATAAAGGTTGATAGCACAATTGATAATAAAATTAATTATAACATTTAATAATTAACATTCAGATTATTAGATACTAAATTTATTTATTATATTATGAAAAAAGTAATAATAATAATAATAATAATAATTAAAGTTTATGTCCAAATAAAGTCAGTAAGACTAGGAAAAACATTCAGAAATTAACATTTAAATTTATGTCCAAAAAAGTCGTTAAGACTATAGAAACATTCATCGCAAAGCATTTTATACAATTTATTCTTAAATTCCATGTCCGAATTAAAATGACTATCATTTTCGGACGATCAAAACGCCACCATTTTGGCGCGCTCATTTGTGACGTCACCGTGCAGCTTAGTGCACGGCGGTTCTTAAACAAATTAACAACAAAGTGTTTGATTCACACTTTTAATAAATGTGAGTGATTAAAGCTTATAAGATCAACTTATTGTAATGGAAGAGCACACAAAAGCTTATTATAAATATTGTATTGTCCCTATGTGTGAAAATCACATTAAAACTGCAAATATTTTCATATGCCCAAAGGTGCAAATATAAGGATAAAGTGGTGTAAGGCGATGAGGAGAGATAATGTATCGTGCTTGAGTAGTTTATATTGTTGTGAAGATCATTTCGACGTGAGTATTATATATGTATGTACCTAAAATCTTTTTTATTACGACTCGCGAACAATATAGGTAAACAATAACCTAACCTCAAAATTGTATTATATACTTATTCATAAAACTATTCTGATTTCCAATTTTTTTAGTTATTAATGTTACAAATATTATGATTTTTGTTGATCAACAGCTGACTACGAGTGTTGATTTTGATCAAGAAACGTTTTAGCTAAGTTTCTTTGTTTGCACTGTTGATCGAAGAAAGTTAAAAGAATTTAATCCTTTTTACTGAGTGACCTACACAAATTTGTTTTATTTATAAGCCTTGACGAAAACAACCTAGTTTGTTAAAGTTCATAAAGATGTTCTCAACATTTAACATTCCTAATAGGTACCTACATATCTTTGATTATATAATACTAGCTTCTGCCCGCGACTCCGTCCGCGTGGAACTCGTTTATACTATCTCTATACCAAATTTCATCCAAATCGGTTCAGCAGTTTAAGCGTGAAGAGGTAACAAACAGACAGACAGACACACTTTCGCATTTATAATTTATTATTAAGTAAGTATATATAAAATATATAATATAACTAGCTTCTGCCCGCGACTCCGTCCGCGTGGAACTCGTTTATATCGTAGCTCCCCCCATATCCCCCAAAGGGATGAAGTGGGGGTGAAAGTTTGTATGGAGCTACGATATAAATGAGTTCCACGCGGACGGAGTCGCGGGCAGAAGTTAGTATATATAATATATAAAGTTATAGTATAGTAAAATAGTATATAGTATGGATAAATATCTACTAGTTTTTTATTCCACTTATTTAACAAAGACACCTATTTGAAGTAGTTTAAAAGTCTAGCTATTTGAATCGCCAAAATAGGTTATAATTATTTAATTGACCAATCTCACGAGTATAAAAACAAGGAATATGAAAATTTATTGAATATCTGTAACTTATTTACCTTGCAGCTTTTACTCCTCTTAGTTCAGCGGACGTAAAGTCACAAATATTTGCGAAGTACGTATTAAATTTAGTCATCATGAACACATCAATTTTAGGCAGATTATCCGACTGTGCCTTGACAAAACCGCCTTCAGTCATTGTGGCGAGTCTTTTTTCACTTAATAATTACCAAAAAACACTGATTATTTATCATAAACAGCGGCCAAACAATGCGAATAACTTTCAATAATCATACTAACGACCTGCACGGTGACGTCACGTTTCGCTCCGCCAATGTCCATTTCTAAATCACATGCATATTCCCTATTGGCAACAGACGTTAGATTAGAAGCCATAGAATGTCACCTATGTAAACAAAGAGCAAGGAAGGCAAAATACTTCGTGATTATAAAACAAAATACAATAAACATGCCGAAAGCAATCCGATAGCGATGTCAGAAAGCTTATTTTGAATATAATTGAATATTTACATTAAAAAAAGATTGTCTAGTATTTCTAACTTGAAATTGGTTGTTGAAATGACCGGTACTGCCTTGGTGTCTGTGCCTTATAGTGCAGTCGAGGGTATTGATTGAACTGTTTAGTTTGATGGGATTTAACTAGTCATTCTTTCCTTATTCAAATATTGTAATAAAAAATAAAGAAGAATATAGAATAAGGTTCTTTAGTCGAATCCCAGACTGAACGTTTTATAATTGAGGTCGGCGGTCTTGAAAGCGACACATCAGAGTCGGAGTATTCGGAGTCACAGCAAATACTTAAATTTTGAATCATAGGCATGGATGAATAGGTAGGTATTTGTTATAAAGCATAGAATTTTTACATTCAACAAACAACACACTGTCCCGACTATATGTGACGTAGGGTCAGTTCGGGTAAGTGCGCCACCAGGTAAAGTGCGCCACATGCATCATTCAGCCATTTAAATCAATAGCACTTACCCTGGGGGCGCACTTTACCTGGTGGCACACTTACCCGAACTGACCTTATATGTACAATTATTGCCACATATTATGCGGTTTACAGCGACACTACCTCAGGGTTGAATAGGGACTTGTCGGGCTATACTAGATTTGTTTTTATATACTACAGTTTTTTCCACTTCAATGTCGTTTCTTATTTGAAAAACTACCAACAGCTGCCTAACAAAACGCAAAAACTTAACATCGCTCCTCATTAAGCTACCGCTCAAAGGCGCCGTTAGTTTTTGTGGCCTAATTAGTAACAAATTATGACACAAAAACGATCACAAGCTACCGCATACTCCTACTCCCCACAACCAACTCAATGCTTTTGTCCTTGTCGTCGTCAAGGATTATGAGGGAGACAAGTCGGTGTCAAAAACGTTCATAAACTACCGCATATTCCCCACGACCAAATCTATGCTTTTGTCCTTGTCGTCGTTGTGTATTGTGAGGGAGATGAGTATGTTGAATTGTGGAGTAAAGGGCGAGTAGCGGTATGTTCAATGGAATAGTAGTGATGGAAAATAAAGAGCTAACGGGACTCACAAGAAGGGTTCCGTTGTTAGAAAAATAGCGGCCAAGTACGTGTCGGACCACGCACAACGAAGCGTTCCATGCCTATTAAAAAGGTCGTATCGTTACTAAAATCTTATGGCACTTACGTCCTTTTTTTTAAGGAAGGCATTTTTTTAGAAATATCTCGAAAACCTTTGAACCGATCTTGTTCAAAACAATTTTCGCTGAAAGAATTTAATAAGCCCTATGTCCATGATTTATTTCATATTTTTAAAATACACGGTTCAAAAATTAGAGGGGGGGGGACACAATTTTAGTGACTTTCGAGGCGATTATCTCCGACTCTATTCACTTAATCAAAAAAATTGCTGAGAAACCTTTTTATTCAAATACACCTTATAGTTTTCGAGTAAAATGCCTGTGACATACGGACGGACAGACAGACAGACATGACGAATCTATAAGGGTTCCGTTTTTTGCCATTTAGCTACGGAACCCTAAAAAAGTGTGTACCAAACAAAACTTGGGTTTATGACTGTCGCATTTTGAATCACCTCTTCAAACTCAAAATCACAAAAGAGGTGCGAAACATTTTGGCTTGAGCCAATGCCCAATAGAGTGAACAGCACGACGATCACGAAAAGTTACGTGATCACCCCTCTGCCTCTGGTAGAGCAATGAACTGAAACCTGTAACTATGGTTATAAAATATATTGAAATCATTCAGTTACAACTCTATTCAATTTTAATTCCTTTTTTAATCTAGTTGTTGTTTAAAACGTTTTAACATGAAAGATCATCCGCCACGGCCATGCAAGCGGTTTTACACTGGAATACTAACAGTGTACACTCCCATGACTTGCAGGTGGTTGAACCGTATCTAGGTTATTACTTAATTGTGATTTTAATTCGCAACTACTCTGCACTTTGAAATTGTTAAACGTCTCTGCTTTGCCTTGCATTTAACTACCTAGACCATGATCACGAGTATGTCGGACATAAGTATTTTGCCTGCACACCCTTTGTGCACTAAATAGTTTGAGTTTAAAGCATTCGTCCCCAAGGAAATATGTAAGTGCAAGCGGGACGAATGCTCTTGACAGACATAAACGCGATCACAGTTAGCGGGTACATAGTCTGGTAGAGACAGAATGCCGTTTGGAATTATCATTTGTACCTACGTCATTTGTTTTATGCAATAAAGTTAAATAAATAGACCGACACGGTACCCTAAAGCTAACTGACATTGTCACGCGAGGCGTCGCGGAACGCATCCGCGGCGCGGCGAGCACGCTGCGGCAATTTAGAAACGTGTTAAGCTTTAATTTAAGACATTTCGGGTTCATTAATTATATCTTGAGCGGTTTTGGAACGTTACCTACATTTGAACTTGGCCGGAATTTTGTGACTTGGAATTTGTAAGTAATGCATTTAATAGGATAATAATTCACCGTGAGTCCGTTCCGTTCCGTTCCGTTCCGGTGACTCAGCCAGCCAGCAGTTCTGCTGCAAGGACGCGGAGGCGTTGGCCATGCCCGGGAGGGAGCGACGAGGAGGCTCCTTGACATTGCTCGAGAGCACGCGCTGGCACGATACGGGCAGACACAGCCAGGGGTGTATGGGAACCTTAACAGCCCCTGTCCGGAACTACCAGTTCCGAGACAGGGCGTGCACTCGGGCTCTCTCTTGTACTTCCTCGTCCTCTGCCGCCCTGGCAAGGTCAACTGACCCACCTATCCGAGGCACCAGTGAGCCAATAAGTATAGGACAGGAGTGTGGGGCTGTTGCAGTCAGGATGAGGAGCGAGGGAAGAAAACCAGACCGAATACTTGCATCGTGCCCAGTGAAAGGAAGTATGGATATATAATTGTGTAAATATGTATAGAAGGGTAAATGACTGCGATTAGGTTATGATGCACGTTGCTTTATATAAAGTCTTCTTGTGTTGAAGGTCGACCTCGACCGATCGGTTCTAGAGGTAGATTCAGGCGATCATTCTACCTGTTCCTCTTATTCGCAGTCAGTTTCTTCCATTGCGTCGATTTCTCGTGCACTGTTGTTAAAAGTCTCTTTAGTTGTGTGCTTCTGTGGTTCTATTGTCATGTTGTCATGAGGTCCTAATACAACAACGACAACTTGTATTTTCCAGTACGTATCCATGTGCGGACTTGCTGCTGACAAGAGTAAACGTGATAAAGACACTATTACTTAAAATGTTGTTACTACACACCAAACATACTACAAATAAATACTATTAAATTCACCGATACCACTGTTTTTTACCTGTAGACACAGACACCACGTTAATTATTTACATATACTTAACCAAGATGTTAACACTGCTCACTGCACACAAAACAGAGTGTAACAAACACTGACACTGGGAGAGTTGACCGGCAGCCAGTATTTAATTTGCCTGTTTTCGTGTTTAGGCGATCTTCCTAGGGAGAAGTCTTCTTCATGTGGAGCAAAAGCATAACTCGTGTTTTTTCTTAAGGTTCTTCAGTCTTCTGAGACTTGCATAACAATCAACGCTTTATTCTCCTCGCTTAAGCTCTAGGCATTTTTTGCATCCAGTTTAATTGGAGTTTGGTTTTCTTTTCGTTCTGGTGTTTTAAGTATTTATTACAAGATTATGCACCTAGCATGTTTATCCTCTATGTTTTTAATATCACTCGCCTATTCAGGCTCATCTGGCGTGGCGTGGGTCCCTAAAGTCATAAAATCTGGACATTTGAAGAAAGTGCGTTCACGCATAGTAGGTAGAAACGGACTTTTTTTGCGTTCCTTTGTTTTGGGTTAGGCAGATGGATCGATATTCATTGCTCGTCCCCGGCGCTATTTATTTTAGAAATCGGACGTTGCATCATGGGCTAAGTTTCCTTAGTTTTAATATATTTAGGTTTACGGTGAGTGAAGTCACTACCACGCTTCAACCCAGTTGAAGTCTCGTCTAACCCCTATCCACTACTCTGCGTTAGAAGGGGCGCCAAGCGTATTACTTGTATAGCTGATCTAGATTTCATTCATCCATGAATCTATTTTGTATGCCTCACAAGTTAGATACTATTACTTATAAGTACCAAATATTACTAACATACGTATATTATGAATATGATATACTACCTATACGTATGACACTGCCGAAGCGTCCCTATGCCTAGACAGGGGCTTATTACGGGGTTCATTAAAGTGCATCTAGTACGTGTAATCCCTTACGTTACCTATGTTATGGACCAGTAGTAGGTTCATTCGGGCGTCTAGCCTGGCCTGTAGTTTGGCCTCTAATTGCAAGCATGTAACCCGACCTGCTTCACTAAAGAAGTTATAATACCTAAAAGTAATATGGAATGCTCTCACCCGGGCCTGTGATTGCCGCTAATTGTTGCTTCTGCCGTGGCGTTGCTGCACGTAACCGCAACCATTTAGAGCACTGACACGCACTGATTTTACGCACCTGATACCTAGATGGACTGAACCCTAGTAATAGCCACCTAATACACTACACGTTTCTATAACCCGAAACTTATTCGAGATCTCAAGAGGACAAGACGGGCTTACTAGAACATCTGGCGATAGGCGCCCTTTGTTTCGCGGCGCTTTTTATGCAATTTGGAGAGACAATGACAGAGGACGGTAAGGGTCCGTGCGTCCGTTCGGCACGGCGGCTCAAACGAGACTCAGGATAATAATTCACCGTGAGTCTGTTATTAATTGTATTGCAAATAACAAAGTACGTATCTTCATCCCATAGGCCCATTCAGTACCTACACGGTTGATTTTTTGAAATCGGACGTAGGTAGTTCTACAACAAACCAACAAGCTTTAGCTACTCACTCCATGATTTCACTACTCACTTGCTCATTACTGTCATTACACACACCCGAGAGCGAGGCGCCATAATCCATAACATCTAATATTGGATAATTGCATGTTACTCTGCACGTCAAAGCCCTTACACAGTTAAGGGGATGCCTGGATTTGAGTCGTACACGCCACCTAGACAGAGACACGCTGATGCCTTCCACCCACTAGAAAAAGAGATGTAACACTCTTCGGGAATCGCTGTTTTGGACAAATTTCGATAAATAACTAACTTAGTGAAGGTTTATTAAAATTTCATAAAGTGAAATTTTAGACGAGATAAAATACTATGGTATTTACTTGATTGTGTCATAAAATAATGTATCGTTTGAGTAGGCTGGGTAAAAAAAGGAAAATACAGACCCAACTTTGGATTTTTTTTCTATCGAGGAAATTTTAAGCAATCATGTATCCATAAAATCAGATGAACAATCATATAGTCAAGAATCATTTATCTGAAAAGCAGACCTTATTGTTTCTAAATCTAGTCAGAACGGCGTTTCAAAGCACGCGATAATTTCCAATGCACCGCCTTGCAAGTCAGGACGAAATGCTACGATCTCCCCATTGATTGACACCCAAGTTGGACCGACAGCCCGGTCAGAAATAAAATTGCGCTTAAATATTAATATCACACGCTGCAATATATGTACATTTATTTGTTAACAAGTATATTACTTTAAATCTATGCTAAAGGTAGCCTAGTGGTTTAGGCATGCAGCTGTCAAGCGGCGGTCGTGGAAGCGAATCCTGGTTCCCGGCTCGTATTACGGGACTTATGTAAGTACCTACGGAAAATTTACCGTTAGCCTTTCGGTGAAGGAATACACCGTGAGGAAACCGGTCTAATCCCAGTAAGGTCTAGTTTTCCCTCTGGGTTAGATTAGAAGTTCAGATCGCAGTCACTTTCGTAAAACTAGCCTATGCTAAATGTTGGGATTAACTGTCAAAGCGGACCCAGGGCTCCTTTAGTGCACAATAGAGGATGTTGATTACCTACATTAAATATATGCTCATGGGAAGATTTAATCAGGCATTGGGATGACATTCTTGAAATAGAAGCAGTAGTAGTTTTTATCTTAATTAGCCTTAAAAGTTCATTCAACAATCCGCTTGTCGCTCTCTCAATTAATCAACCAAACGATTCTAGCCTTAAAAAGCGGAATTCCCGCCACATTTGACATTAAACGTCCCGTTCAAAAACCGCTCACACTCGCGTTCCGTTCCACTTGCAGTGTGATCAAAGCGGCGACGTCATAATGTCTTCAAGATTTACAGCTTACGGAAGCTAATTATGCTCTTTAGGATTTCCTGTGAATAATATAAACCTTAACTTCATTCGTTAAGAGCTATATTTGTCAGACATGTAACCATGTTACTTTTAATGGGACTGTAATATGGGAGGAGCGGTATGCGTGCAACGGAGTGTGGCAGAAGGTGTGAAGTCGACTTTAACTTGTTAAATGTAATAGGTAGCACTTTTATGAAACTCTGTGGGATTTTTACGCTTGAGATTGTATCGTCGCGGTTGAACTGTATTAGCTTTCCGGATCTACAAGTAGGTAGGTGTATTCAGTGAAAGACTGGAGAGGCATAAAAGCTGATAGTCCCAACATTTGTTCTTCTCAAGTCAACAGGAAAGAGAAGCAAACAAGATAAACCAATATAAAACGTACCTATAGACCGTAGGAATACGGTTTAAAGTAGGCGATGGACTTGCTCATCATCATCATCATCATCATATCAGCCGAAAGAAGTCCACTGCTAGACAAAGGCCTCCTCCGTAGAGTGCCAAAGTGACCGGTTTTGCGCCACCCGCATCTAGCGGACTCCCGCGACCTTTATTACTAGGTCATCAGTCCACCACCACCACCCACGCCGCGCCTTTCGGTACGTGGTCGCCACTCAAGAACCTTTCCGACCCAACGACCATCGGTTCTACGTGCTATGTGCCCCGCCCACTGCCACTTAAGTTTAGCGATTCGGAGGGACGGGACGACTGACCGTTTAACCAGTAGTGGCGAATAGACTTGCAAAATTATAAGTTTTACTTTCTTGAAATGGGCCCCAAGGAGTGAGCCTTTGCATGTAATCATTAGCGGCATCTTTATCTGTAGGTCCCTACTCGTGTGCGAATATCCGCTACACACCACTAATCGTATCACATGAAAATTAGCAACTCACATACCGACCTTAATCGCCGTAGCTATGATACGGAACCAATCAATTAGAGTATCCCCTTTCAATTACCACGCTCGCTGGGCAATTGCCTTCCCGGGATTAGCCCTCATTACGTGACAAGGGCATCGATGCCCGATATCGGGAACGTAAATCGGGTAAACACTTCGTGGATTGATTGAATTCGAATCGGCGCGCTACCTACAGGATACTTTCTTTTTAACCCCAGACGCAAAAAGACGGGTGCTATAAGTTTGACGTGGCTGTGTATCTGTGTATCTGTCTGTGGGATGTAGCGTCTAAAACGAATGGACCAAATTCGGTTTTTCTGTCCTAAAGCTGGCGTGATCGAAATGATTCTTAGCTATGCTTCAACAAAATCGGTTCAGCCGGTTTTGAGATATTGAATTTTGAAATGAAAATGTTTTTTAAGAGGGAAGTATACCTCTGGAATACCTCATACCAACCCAGTCCATACAAAAAGAGAAAACCATTTTCCACTTCTAAATATTTTCCAATCTCAATGATTTTTTAGTACGTTAAATGACACAATGAAAGACTAGGTTTATAGGTTTTCCTTTATTCAAAATTTGTAATAAATTCAAACTTGTAGGCACCAAATTGTTTTTTTTTTCTAAAGCGAAACCTATAAACCTAGATTGTATTATGCTGAAGCGATCAACATCAAAATCAATGTGATTTGTTACGATTTAGTTAGTGGAAAGAGTTTTCTCCCGAAATGGAAATTTCATATAGAAAGTACCTATTGTTAGTCGCGAGCTGCTAACCATACTTCCCTCTTAACTTTTCCAAGTTGTTAATTATTATTCTACGACGATGACAAACATGCATATGGCCACAGTCCGATGGTAAGCAGATACAATACAATACAAATACTCTTTATTGCACACCTCACACAAACAAAGCAGTTAAAAAGAGAAACAATACAATAACATGTAGGTAGAGGTAGACAACAGGCGGTCTTATCGCTGAAGAGCGATCTCTTCCAGACAACCTTTGGGTATCGGAGAAAGAGATAAAACTAGATTATGTAGTAGGTGGTGCAGAGATTATAATAAGCCAAAAACAAAATAATTATATTAAAACACGTACATAAATAGCTCTATATATAAACATACATACACAATCATACATATATACAAATAGCACAAATAAAAATATATAAAGATAATACAAAACAGTCAGCCAATAATAATAATAGTAAGACAATCAGGGTTAGGGGAGAGACAAATAATGTTCTTTAAGAAGAGATTTGAAGTTACCGATAGATTTAGCTTGTCTTATATCAAGAGGGAGAGAGTTCCACAGTCGAATAGCCTTAAAAGTGAACGAACTACTGTAAAATTTCGAAGATGACGAAGGCACAGTTAATAGCAAATTGTTAGAAGATCTAACAGAATTAAAATAACTAAAACGCTCTTTGAGATAGCGGGGAGTTGCAGGGTTAAAAAGGACACTAAACAGAAGCGAAATAATGTGAGAGTTACGACGATAACGGATAGGGAGCCACTTGAGTTTGGAACGGAAACTAGAAACGTGGTCATATTTGCGTAACCCAAATATGAACCGAATGCAGACATTTTGGAGACGCTCAAGCTTATTAAACTGCTCCTCAGAAAGGTCGAGATAGGATACATCAGCGTAATCAATAATAGGAAGAAGTAAAGTTTGAGCAAGCGCAATTTTAGTTGCAGTAGGCAGAAAATTACGAAGCCGCCTAAGAGACCCCACTGCAGCAAATATCTTCCTGCTCACTTCACTCAATTGAGGCACCCAAGACAAAGAGCGATCCATAATGATCCCAAGATTTTTCACTTGCATCGAATAATCAATCTGAATCCCATCAAAAAGTATTGGAGGGAGATTTACAAAATCGACTCTAGAAATCAGATTGCTGCTGCCAATAATAATGACTTGGGTCTTCGCTGGGTTCACACTCAGACCATATCGTTGACTCCATTTCAGAATGCGTACCAAGTCATCATTAGTTCTTTCTATGGCAGCAGGGAGATCACCAAGCACGGACTGTGTATAAATCTGAAGATCATCGGCATAAAGATGATAATGAGAGGAGATATTATGTGTGAAGATAGAAAATAAGAGAGGAGATAGCACACCGCCCTGCGAAACGCCCGCCAGAGTACTACACCAAGAAGTACAAGAAGAATCCACCTTTATTCTTTGCCGACGACCATTTAAATAACTACGAAACCAGTCAATTACTGCAGGAGATAAGTTAAGAGAGCGTAAAATAGCGAGCATAATGTCAAAATCGACAGTGTTGAAAGCATTGCTGAAATCCAACAGAGTTAAAACTGTAAGCTTTCTGTCGTTCAACCCCAATTGGATGTCATCAGTGATCTTAACAAGGGCTGTACTAGTACTATGCCCTGAACGGAAACCCGATTGAAATTGGTTTAAAAGATCATATCTGTTCAAGAAGGAAGTTAATTGCTGATGCACTAGTCGCTCCAATACTTTGGATAGAAAAGGAAGAATGGAAATGGGACGATAATCAGAAAAGGAACTGGGGTTTGACTTTTTGGGTAAAGGGATAATATCAGCTTCCTTCCATTGAGAAGGAAACATGCCAGATGAAATTGAAAAATTTAGGATACTGGTAATAAAAGGAAGTAGTAGGTCAAGGAGAGGAACTATCATCTTACGACTAATGCAATCAACACCAACAGCATTTGAAATGATGCTAAGTACGCTCTTCTTAACTTCACTGTCAGTGAATTGACGAAAAGAAAAAGGAGAGAAATCAGAAGTTTGGGAAGTTGAAAGATAGTTTAGTGTATCTACCTTAATAGGACCGCTAAAAGAGGTAGATGAAGAGAAACGCTGATTGAGCTGATTGAAATTTGTGTTGATTGTATATGATGATTGCTGAGTTTTCCCAACTCCTAGAGATTTTAGAAATTTAGATACCGTCGCCTATGGAACCTTATGTGACACCAGAATTACAATAAGCGCGCTGCCGACCCTTTATTAACCGACTTCAAAAAAAGGACGAGGTTCTCAATTCGGTAATTTTCTTTTTTTATCATCATATATTTTTTTCAATGTTTGTTACCTCAGAACTCCGTCATTGATGAGAATGATGAGCCGATTCGTACATTTTCTTTTTGGTTTGTAAGTATACCTATGCTTCCAGGTGGGTCCCATTTTTTTCAAAAGTTCAGTTGGAATATGGGATCCATGAGGAATTGACGGAACTCCTCAATTATATCACGCGTGTAGTGATTTTGGTATTTTCTATTATAGCTCATGTATTTACACCTGGAAATCATAAATTTGGTGGAGTGGAATTGATGATGAAGACCACAGATGACTTATGGAATCCCTCAATTATGTACTTAAAAGTACAAAAGTACGTCACAGATTCTGATAAGATTCCTTTGAAATAGCAACTAATGAAGTGCCAAAGGTGAAACTTGTGGAATCGACGGAAGTCCTCAAATATTATCGGGCCACATACAGCGATTGGGTTTTTTCTCTAATAATCAACGCGTTCGCTCTCAGAAATCAGTTCATGTGGTAAATTGGAAAAGAAATGTGGAAATGTTCTCTTGGCTTGGCGGAGTACTAAATTGAAGTCGGTTAAAACTTTGTTTTTAAAGTAAATTATTCATTTGAGGAATCTTTGTGTTGACAACACAGCCTCAACACAGCGCAACCTCGGGGGCCCTGGCGACCTCACTCGCCACCAAGACGACAACACCAACTATCCACAAAAGAAGTAGTGGTGTTATTATGGCTGTGGTCTTCTGTGAGCAGGAGGTACTTTCCTAATTGACCTTTTTTTTTTTGTGGTTAAATGCCTGCTCTAAATATGAGTGAGATTACATTCCGTTGTACCCTACCTCATGTACTACCTATATTGATGTATTAGTATTTGTTGGTTTATGTGAAGTAGATGCCTTGATTCGAATCGACCACACCCCCTTGACAGTGACACGCTTATGCCTTTCGCGCACGAGAAAAAGAGATGCAGCACTCTTCGGCTTTTTTGGTCATATTTCGATAAATACCTAACTTAGTGAAGTTTTATATCTATTTCATTAAGTGACATTTTAGATGAGATAAAATACTATAGAATTAATTTGATTCTGTCGTAAAATAATGTATTGTTTGAGTAGGCTGAGTAAAAAAAGGAAAATAAAGACCCAACTTAAGATTTTTTTTCTATCGCGGAAATTTTAGGCAATATTTAGATTAAATCAGATAAACAATCATATAGTCAAGAACAAGAATCCAATATCTGAAAATCAGACCTTATTGTTTCTTAATCTAGTCAGAACGGCGTTTCAAAGCTCGCGATAATTTCCAATTCACCCCCTTAACGGGTTATGATTTTTTTTTTTTGAAGTGTAAACTTCTTTAGCGGCGCTGAACACTTTTTGGGATGGGGAAAATTGTTAAATACTCGACAGAGTTTTGTGACGTCAGATGTGAAGGAGGTCACTTTTTGCTGCTAGCCGATTCGACTTCATTCAAAACTGAACGCTATTCGTAAGAGTATAAAGCCGTTAAAAACTTTTTGCAATAGCATATTCTGCAAATAAATTTGTAATAATACCAACGCGTCCTTCACCATTTTGCTATTGAGAAAATTCGAATAGTTCGAATTTGAGCGTTATTCTTAAAGAGATAAAGCTTAGAAAAATATTTATCAACGGCAAAAACAAATTGATATTTTGGTCGCCACCGTGCACCGCCATCTGCCGTTCTTGCAAATTCGAATAGTTCGAATTTAGACGTTATTCCTAAAGAGATAAAGCTTTGAAAAATATTTGGCAATGGCAAAAACAAATTGGTATTGTGTTTTCCGCCGCCCGTCGGCGCGCCGGACCCCGGCACCGTTGCGCCGCGGCGGCGCGTTGGGCCCGTGGCACCCAACGCGCCCGCGGGCCGTCCGCCTAAACAATTGATAATTGTTTATAAATTTGCGTCAAATTCATTTTTAGGGTGACACCGTAAGATGTCACGTGACCTGATCGAAAAACTGCTACAATGTTATTGAGTTTTCACTTCTGCCGGCACTCCCGGAGTGCAACCCGGTCTTTTTTATTTATACAACGACGGTGGCAAACAAGCGTACGGCCCGCCTGATGGTAAGCGGGGGGTTCTGCCTTTTCGGCGAAATATGTTTCGCAGAATTTCACATAGCAACCAACTTTTCGCAGAATTTTCATTTGGCAAACCAATTGTTGGCATAACTTTACTTCGCAGTTTTCTCATTTAGCAAAATTTTTATATTGCTAAATTTTACTTCGACAAACTTTTATGTGGCAAATTATTATGAAGAAAATGATTTGCTTAGGCAAATAACAAATCGTCAAATGACGTTTGGGCAACCAAAAACATGGCACCATTTAGAGCGCTTCAAAGGTCATAGAAATACTGAGGCGCGGAGCACTATTCTGGACGCGGATTATCAGGGCAGACAAAAATGGCTTGTCATAAGCGGACTGTCTTAGGTCGGTTAGGTTAGGGTTCACTTGTGTCCCTCAGACCAGAAATAGACACCCCGCGCAGCGGGGTGGCGTCGACTTGATGAAATAAAGCAAGGCAATAGTCTTTAAGTTTAAATGAATTTATTATAAACAAACGGTATGACAGTTATACTCTTTAACACGATATAGGGGCGAGAGACCTTACATCCTCGACAGGCACAAATACCGCGGTGGTGTACTTTGCCATGACTAAAATATCAGGCGTCCATATTTCCATCACGACTCGCTGGAGATTATCAGTCCACACAGATAAAACTATGGCACTCTAGTTCGTAGTTCGTTCGTTTGACGAATACATAAAAAAATCTTATAATATAATATAATAATCTTAAAAAAATCCCAGGTAATAATTTATCAAATCAATAGTTGCGAAATGATATCAGTGCTAAAAGTATGTTATGCCAATCAATACATTTGACGAATACATAAATGACGTATTAAAAAAATCCCAGGTAATAATTTGCCTAACAATAATTTATCAAATCATTCGTTGGGAAATGATATCAGTGCGAAACGTTGAGTTGGGAAGTAAAACTTCGACCAAATAAAAATATGGGAAAAATAGTTTGGGAGTTAAACATTTGCCAAATAATTTTCGCCGAAACATTAGTAAACCGTTTTGTAATGCCATCGTAATAAGAAGTATTTGTATTGTATTGTATCGTAAATTAATATCGGGTACATAAAGGAATTTCATGGGGAATGTGCGGATGTTACGCCCTCTTGTGGATGTATTGTGTGTGAGGTAATTAGATCATTTGTCACTGTCACTGTTACGACAAGAATGCCAAGTTTCCACGCTTCTAAAGTAATAAAATAAGCCAAATGACTAAACGACGCAATCGGCAGGTACGTACGTACATACAGTCAAATCAAAGAATGTCTTGGACAGCCGATATTTGCAGTCTGCAAGGGGAGCAACCTCTGAAAGTGGTTATTCGGCAGCTCACTTTTGTAGTGCCACGGCTGGCTGGCCAGACTCTAACTGGTCAGCAGGAGAGCTCCAGTGCCGCAGACTATGTCAACGTTGACGACTGCTTTAGCTTAGTTGATAGTGACCCTGCCTACGAAGCAAGAGGTCCTGGGTTCGAATCCTGGTAAGGGCATTTATTTGTGTGATGAGCACGAATATTTGTTCCTGAGTCATGGCTGTTTTCTATGTATTTAAGTATTTATTTATCTATATAAGTATGTTTATCGTCGTCTAGTACCCATAGTACAAGCTTTGCTTAGTTTGGGACTAGGTAGATTTGTGTAAGATTGTCCCCTAATATTGATTTATTTATGTGACGGGAAACCGCACTGTCACTGGGTCTCCCTGTCAGTGTTTACGTATTCGTATCTAGACAAGAATTCTTACCTAATTTGACAGCCTCACCGTTGCCAGTGAAATCCCGAGCATATTTTGGTACGGGATCGATCCCCAGGCAGGACAGCAGGACAGGCCGCCTGATCAGGCTTGGGACTGCAGGTGAACTGTTTATCTGTGGGGCCCTGGTTCTTATAGTTTGTAATTTTAATCACTTACACATTTAAATTGTTCATCTAAATATTGGTAACGTATTAACACTTCCACAAATAAATGCGTCTCTAGCTATTTCTTGACTTTGACCTATATATAGACAAGTAGTACTCTGTGACTTTGACTCACGAAATTGAACGTCTGTAGAAAACCATAAAGCTTAAAGCCCGTCACAGACTTAGATATATTATATATTAATATACCAAAATCTGGGGGCACGGCAGTGCCCCCGCCAAGTCGAGCGCGATATATATTTATAGCAAGGCATTTTACGGTATATTACGATATATTTTGCGTACTATTTAACAGAGTCCACACACTCAGCTATAATATACTTAAATATATAATATAGCTGAGTGTGTGGATTCTGTCAAATAGGACGCAATAATATACCCTAAGATGTGTTCCTATAAATATATATTTCGGTTATCTTAGTTATAGTTAAGTCTGTGACAGGCTTTACGGTTCAAAAATACAACCTTCGTAAGCTCATAAAAAACATCGCGTTCGAAACTTAAAAATCTGCCAACGGTCAACTGACGCCGTCAAACGGTAAAAACTCAAAATTCGTGTTGATAATGTGGAAAATTGCTTGTAAGAAAAATGCTATGGCGGCCTGATGGACACAATCGGTGCGGCTGGCTTGGGGGTGGCGCTCATCCTCATACTCTTGATAATTAGATGGAAGATAAGGGCTTCCATGAAGCCGGTGGTAAGTACTGAACACTTTCTTGTTTCGTTTCACAGGCTTGCTATTTCTACCCGAAGGCTTAAAGAGTGGTGTTCGAATTGTTATATACCCAAACACTTGTTTGCTACCCTCCTCAATATAAATTATTGGCTCTGCGTGGTTGGCAAGGATATTTTTTAGTTAAGTATTACTCTTAAGGGAGATACAGGTAATTGCTTATCAGGTTATGCGATATTGCGGACCTGGCCCTAAATGCAATTTTAATTTCAACTTGAACGCATCTATTATAACCGTACGTCTTTATATAAGAGCGGAGGGATTGGCACAAAAGCAAGGACTGTTCTTTGTCAAATTAATTAATTAATTAATAACTTTGTATTGCAGCCCCGGCCTGAGCTGGCGGACTCGGCGACACTCTCCGGACAGTTGGTGCACCGGCTGTGCCCCCACAGCAACGTGGTGCAGGGTTTCGATGTAGAACAGAAGGACAGTCTGGACGACCACCTCGACATACTCGCTAGGAAGCTCGCTGAAAAGGTATTCTTCTTTCATCTCCCCTTTCAGCGCGCACGACCTGTACATTACTACATTACACAATATTACACGACATTGGCTGCTAATTTCAAAATAAACTCGATGTGCGCTGAATGTATTCCCATTTCCCAACCTTATGTCGTCATCGACCAAAATGATAGCCGAAGCACGGCGAGTTGTGTGACAAAATGGTATTCATCACGTTGTATTGTGGAAAGGAGAATGTGGAATTAACTCTCGGTGTTCTTGAGCACAATCCCCCTGGAACAATCTGTAGATTTTTTGCAAGATAAATGAGTTTAGAACAAGATGGCAGCATATTCAAAGTCGGCGTAACCCGGTCGGAGACGCGGCGACCGCTTTAACAGTCAGGGCACTGTGCCCCCACAAGTGCCACAAAAATGTAGTGCAAGGCCCAGTTAAATCTATATAGGGATTAACTCAACATTTACCTACCTCGTCTCTCGCCTTTCAGTAGGTCAAGGTTGACACCAATCAATAACAGTAAGAATTTCCTAGACCTGCTGTAAGGAAACTATGTACCGTTCAACATTTCTTTGCATTTATTTTCTAAAATTACTATACAACTTTCGAATCAACAGGAAAGTCGTCTCCGCCTCTCAAAATCCAAGATCCGAGAGACACAAAATGAGATTCAAAACCTTCACGCGATAGACAACAAAGTGCGTGTCAGATACCGGGAGATAATGGACTCCCTGCGCACGGATTTGCTGAGCAACGAGAAGGAATGCCGGAAGCTACAGGAGCAGATCGAGTGGGTGTCTCATCGTCGGGCTGAGCTCAAGGAAGAGGCGAGTTGCGCTGCTTATGGTCTAGACCTGTCACACCGACATCCAGACGGCGTGATGACTATTATGAGGGACCAGGAGCGCACGAAGTTGCTGGAGATTGGAGCACCGCTGACACAGTCTGAGATGCACAGGGATATAATGGTAAGAGAGCCTATAAATGTATTATAACCGAAAAATAACACAGTTCTAATTCGATAACATTCGTTATCTGATGATGACATTGTTTATGATGCCCAGTGATGTATTATGTAAAGTAAATTGAAAAAATAAGCTGGTTTCGTTGCGAGTCGGCTTTGGATATAAATAACTGAACAGCGACAAAATCATGTTAAGTCAATGTTAGCCTTAACAAATAATTCCTACATCCATATAATGAAATTAGAATTCCCCTCTCCTTATTTCTTAAAGGTCAGAGTTTTTCACCTAAACCTATTAATCAAAATCTGAAAAAGGTTTTTAACAAATCCAATATTCCCCAAACAGGTTCGTCGCGGACACAGGCTCTACGGCGAAGCGGCGGCTGAGCTGGCCAGCAATCTAGCCGAATTACAAAAAGGCAGAACACCCGACCGGGTCATCGAGAAGTCCATCCCCACCTCCATCCCCTACCAGAGGCATCGCAAAGAACCGCAACTGCCTAATGCCGTGCCTATGACTCCTCTTGTCATCAAGAGCTCACCACCTCCATTTATAGCACGATCCTCTACCATGGGATACCACACGCCTATGTCTTGACGTAAAGATGGTTTGGAAAAATTATTTAGTGTTTTTTTTTTCAACTTTTTTATACAATGTTTTTATGATGTGTACATTATTTCTTATTTATACAATATTAGGTATTATATTTATCAAACAATATCGCAGACGTTTATTTTTTCACTTAAGCATGACGTAACTCTTTAAGCACTGACAGACAGTCTTTGACTCTTTGAGTCGAAATTAAACCATGGATATTTTGACTCTGATTCCTAAGGGAGGAATTCCGGGAGGCGAAGGCCCGCCGCGCCCCGTTATCGTCCTGCCTGTGCGCAGGTGAGGAAAAATAACACCTGTTCCATACAAACTGCGTGAGGTCAGCCGCCAAAATATATGGAACAGCTGTTTTTTTTTGCGATTTGGATACTACTTATTATCCAATTTTGATCGAGATGACCCACCGAATCACCTCCCAAAATTTGAACGGTGAATACCTACTATTTCACCCTGTATATCTATGACGGCAAATATATTGCCATTACCCATTTAAGGGTTTAAGCGGTCTACCTATAGGTAAGATCTTTATTGAGGCTTTTATCTTTTGCTTTTGCTTTTAGCTTTATCTTTCTACCACACATAATGCTGCCTACGCACAAATTACTCCATAAATAAATCTTCCTGACAAAATCTTTTATATATTTTTTATGAAGCGCGTAACAATTGTACAATAACGCAAAGTCAACGTCAATATCGCAAGCGTATCCAAAGCGACAGACACGGCTGCACTCTCCCTTCATAACCTCCCGTTAATTCCGAGGGTTAAAATCCCCGAAAAAGTGAGCACTTGCCTTGTTTACAAGGTTTTAGATTTTAATTTAGATTGGGGTTGGCGCGCGCCAACTGTCAAAATGACGTAAGCGTCCGCCATTTTGACGGGAGAAATTGGGTCTTTTATCGTGCGCGGTTGGGTCGCGAGGTATTTTACGAGGGGTGCGTCCCGCGTATCCATTAAAATCGCATTCGTATGTGATCACCTAATACAATATCATCAAGTCCGGGGTCGCTTTGTGAATAATTTCGCGGCAATCTGCTCGCCTTGGAGGATCAGGATAATTTTATAATTTCATAATTGTTTGCCTTTGGTTAAAGTCTGGAGGTTAGCTTAAATGCCTTCTGGGTATTCATGTTCTTAATCTTATTGGTCAGAGATGGATATAGAATTTTAAAACCAGCAATCTGCGGTTGTTAGGACGGTATTTAGCCTTTCTAGCACTCTGTACAGTTAAGGTACTTAGTCGTTTTGAATGCTGTGGGCACAACATTAACAGCTCGACTTGTTGTTAACAACTTCAGGCGTCGTTGAAATTTATCTTGCTGCGTCTCCGCTTACCATAAGGCAAGCCGTATACTCATGTACTAATTTGGTGGCAAACTAAGGGTACTCGTAGTGAAGAATTGAGGAATCTATAGAGATGGAATGGAAAACGAATGGGTTCGATTGCCCTAACGCGTAGCCAAATACATAAAGGCGCAACGTAATATGAATGGATTCTGAAATTAATAACCCTATAAGGGTTAGCTATCCCTCTGGGTTACAAGGTCAGGGCAGTAACTTTCGTAAAACTAAGCCTAAGCTAAATTTTCGCATAAGGTGCCAACCGGACCCCGGGCTCCTAACCTAAGAAGGTTTATACTGCCTAAGTGATGACGTTAGCTATTTTTTTTTTGCAATGGACAATGAAATCATAGAGTGGGACAGAGTTGTCGACGGACCACATAACTGAACATCCAAAATTACAATTGTTTTAGTTTCTGTCTGTTACCGAAATAATCATTCATTCTGGAAATAATAATATCTAAGATATGATAATAAGAAAATACAATTCCCGGAAAGTGAGGAATAAGTAAAAAAATAACGAATATCTACAGATATTCGTTATTTTAGGCCGTATTCATAAACGTTCTACAAGCCTATTTTAACTAAAATGGCGTTAAAATTCGTTTGTCTTTATCTGTCACTTTGACATTTGTGTTCGTCGGAAAGGGAGAAAGCACATTTTATTTAGCAGAGGCATTTTAAGTTTTATGAATAAGGGGGGTTTTTACAAAACAGTTTATATTTTTCATTGGGAATTACTTCTTTCGTCATGCCAGCAAAATGTTGTACCTACCTATGTTTGAAATTCGTATAATGATGTGTGTGCTTAATGAAATTATGTTGTTTAATAAGAGGACGTTCAACGGTATGTATGTATTTATAAGAAACGTCGTTGTGTACGATACGCTGTTCAGTGTACATCCCTAGCTAGACCGAAATCAGGAGGTTAACATAGATAAGCGTCATTTCGCGCCAAAACGTTGTAATGGGTAAGTAAATAATTTCCACAACACTAACGGCGACTCAAACAAAGTAAATGTGACCACTAAAGCTTACCTCGTGGCTGTAGTATTTGCACTCAACCGCAGAGTACCTCATTTTTAAACCGCCCTCAGGCAATTAAAACTATTGTCACTCCACTCTAGTGTTTGTTGTATATCTTGACTTTCGGTATTCAAAAATCAACTCTATCAACGCGTGATTAGGTCCGCAATCAAAACTATTGTCACTTGATTCTGGTGTTTGTTGTTCCTATACAATCAATTATTTTCCTAATCTCCTATCGGAGTTCCCTCTGTCATTCTGAAGCCAACTATAACTACCTTCAAATAAGGCTTGAATTTATACACAATTTAGGGTGGGCTTAAGATGTAAAGTTGGACCTAGCTCCCGGCGAAACAAATGTGATGTAAAGAAAAACAAATAAACGTCACGAGGCGCAGATGTGGTTAAACTAATTAAAAAAGCTTGGACAAATAATCCGTTCTGTTCAGGGTGAGTGACGTCGTTTTGAGATCGTTTTAATTAATTGGTATTTAACTTTTTTATTAGAGTTCACGTTTGCTATGCTACGCATGAATGTGGATTTAATACGATAGGGTACCTAATGGGAAAGTACTTCCACTGCTGGACATAGGCCCTCCTTCCACTTGGCTCCCATGCCTATAATCCCATGGGATTTCAGCATAATATTTTTGCCGCTTTGCTCCCATGGTATCAAAGGATTTTTTTTTTGCCTCTTGACACCCATAAGATCTAACTATTTTTTTCCATGGGATTATAGGCATGGGAGCCAAGTGGAAGGAGGGGACATAGGCCTCCCACAAAGACTGCCAAAGTGACTGCTTCTGCGCCACCAGCATCCCGCGACCGATATACCGAGTGATAACATACAATACAATACAAATACCAAGTCTTTATTGCACACCTCAATAGTAATACAGAACAGTAGTACAGAAAACCGCCGCAGTAGTGATGTGCCATTACCGGGAATATTGGATCCCGGCTGTGAAACTGATACACAAAATGGGTCAACTATGCGTTAGACTGAGAAATCACACTTTCATCGCATTCCAACGCATTACTGCGTCCCTGTCCTGCTCCATGATGGCCCATTGTCTAAAGGTGCCTTAATGTTTTGAAAATTCTACTAAGTATAATATTATAAATGCGACAGTTTGGATGTTTAGATGTTCGGATGTTTGTTACTCAATCACGCTTAATCGGCTCAACCGATTTGAATGAAATTTTGCATGAAGATAGTTTATAGCCTGGATGAAAATATGGGATAGTTTTTATCCCGGGATACGCAGACGAAGTCGCGGGCGGAAGCTATAGTTGTTAATATTTTGGTCACCGAGCTCGGGATAACGTTTTCAATGCCAACATAGGCAATGTTACCGGTATCAGTATTCCCGGGAATGAAAATATGTATGGTCTTCTTCACATCTGTAGGTAAGTAGGTACACCATTTATTGGATATCTCGTAATTACTTCCTCGCGTAATCTCTACCTGGACCGCATAACTTTTTCTGGTTGTTATTCTCTCCCGATAAGCCAAGAGACAACAGTGACAGTTTCTTAGAAATAATACAATAAATTGGACTCCTGTCATGCTAAGGAGATCTTATACCATTGAATGGGTTTATCAATATAACAAAAAAACGTGTTCAGTGCATTTAAACCTCATAAATAATTATTTTAAAGAGTGACTAAAGAGAGGATGCATAATTCGTAACATCCAAGAATTTTACTGAAACGCAACACTATTGTAGGGGAATGACAGATGCCGACGAAACACTTTTCGTTAACATCTGTCATTCCCATACATTTTATTAGTTTTCTATTGGCGTTAGCGCTTGTCGATTGTAACCTTGTCTAGGCCCCCAGGTCAGTTAACTGTGTTGGCGTTTGTATGCCACAAAGCCATCCTTACTAATATTATAAATGCGAAAGTGTGTGTGTTTGTTTGTTTGTATGTTTGTCCTTCTTTCACGTCGCAACGGAGCGTCGTATTGATGTGATTTTTTGTATGGAGATAGTTTAGAAGCTGGAGAGTGACATAGGCTACTTTGTCTAGCGCGAAAACATCTAATTCCCACGGGAAAATTCAATATGTTACATTTTCCTATAACCACGCGGGCGAAGCCGCGGGCATCAGCTAGTTAACCCATAAAACATACAGCTTGCACTTTAACGGAAGGCAAGACAACTTACCCCCTTTAGGTCCGTTGAAAAATTACAATCAAATGTCAGATACTTTGAAAAATTACAATCAAATGTCAGATACTTACTAATTCAAATTAAGATACGTTTTTGACAGGTTGTCGTTACTTCTACCACTAAAAAGTAGTTACATGTGCTCAGTTAGCTAGTTATACAAATATTACATTTGCGATCTTTGGCGATTACGATATTATCAATTTTCAAACGTCAATCCGAAGTTATTAATTAATATTCTCTCTACCAAAAAACCCGAATAATCCTTTTACCCTTAAGTCAAGGGGTGAAACCCAACAAGCCATAAAAATTCCGCCGGCGACCATCTAATTGAAAAACGCTTTACCGTGCACATTAACTGGCTCTTTTAAATTTAGATCGCCTATTATTACGCCTTATTGAAACGTTTCCATAATTAATTAACTTGCTGTTTAGATAGGGAATTGGCAGAGTTAACATTTTAATTAACCACGTGGAGGCAAAAATATATAGATAAACGTTTTGCACCATGGTAAAATAAAAGTGGTTGTAACAACATTTAACCTCCTGAGGCCCCGTGTACTATAGGTACTACACAAAAAACATTTGATTGATAATTATTAAGTATGTTGTACATTTATTAAGGTTGATATTAATTTTGCCTACTTTTGAAGGTCAAAGGATAAAAGTGTCTCATGGAGCCTGGTCAGGTATAGCAAACTTAATTACCTACTTTGTGCAACAACTCACATTGAGTATGTTATAATATTATTAATATATTATACCTACATTACCGCAAATCTACATTGCAGGCAAAAAAGGATTCTAGATTCAGATTCTAGTATTGTACGGGGTAAGGAGTAAAATGATTAAAAATTTCGAACTAACCTCACCCAAACTACCCTCAAATCACTAAACGTCGGTGCCTGCCCAGGAAGCAAGCGACCACAGTCTACGTTGTTAGCCAGGCAATATGCTAGTTTACCGTCGCGGCATTTAAAAGATGTTATTTATTTATTTCATGCTGATATTTCGATAATGATTGCAATGTCGAGACAAACTAGTCCCGTCCCACTCACTTCACAAACACCATTGAATGTCTTCTCAGACGTACGCAAATTTTCTCATGACCTCTGTACCTTACCTAAGTTGCGATAAACTTATTAGAGTAAGGCCATCTAAATTTATGTTTTTTTTTTTAATTGGAAGGCTGGTTTTGTTTTACGTTTTGTTTAGTGTTTGTTAATTTTGTGATACTTTTGTGTTATCCATAAAACAAAATGTGTGTTACACGCATGCAAAATGTAACACAAGCAGATATGACTTCAAACCTTAGCCTAGTAAGGGGTCTGGAGACGATCCCACGAACTCCGCTGTTTCAACCACTTAGCGCTCCCAACGTAGCGTAATAGAATCTATCGTTATACAAATACCTTTTATCAATTTTATCTTTTGAAGATAGGATACTTTTGAAGACTATAAGTACTGTAAACACACAATTTCGTGCAAACAGTGGTCAAAGCAGAATTGACCTCTTCATAATAACTGAGTTCTCGCGCGCCCCCTCTATCTTTCTACAAGTTTGCCGTATTCACACTTTAAAAACAAAATAGTACACATTAACAACAAAACTACCGCCATTTTGAACTTTAGATCTCTAAGTTAGAGTCTAAATTGGCTTATGAGTGGAATTGTTTTAAACTTAAGCCGTTTCGGGTTTATGTGGGACATGTATGTTACCGTTAGGGTGATAGGGTGGCTAGTGGACCACGAAATGAGACTCGTGACAAAAGGATGCTGATCCTAAGATGTGGGGACAGAAGAATTATAGTATAGTAGGTGAACTTGGAATATATTCTTGTCGCGCGTGAGATAACACCGCCGCCTATCGGCGATGTATTGAACGATACCGTTCCCCAGCCGCGCCCGCGCCCGCGCAGAGCTGGCAAGCGTCCGCCAGGGGTGCCAACTTAGGGGTTTTACCCCTACATTTAGGGGGGAAATAAGGAGCATGGAATTTTTTTAGGGGCTTAATATTTTTAGGGGTATATTTAGGGATTTTTCCATACCATGTTTGTGTTATATAGGAAACTAAATTATTACTGAAAATGGAATGTTCTCGATACCGCAGTGTATCCCACTCTCTATTGCTCGAACTCGTAAGTGCGACTGAGAAAGAAATACTCGACCGAACGTTCCGATTTATGCTACTATAGGGGTTAGTTTTAGGGGGTTTAAAAAAAATTGGCGTTGGTAACCCTCTGGCTTCCGCGGCGATGGCGATATATGAATGTTAGAGAGAAATAAGCTAGAGACTGTTGCATCATACCGCTGTGTCCGTCTTGTTCTACTTTAATTATTTACGTGCTTAGGTTGTGAAGTGTTAAAGTTATTAAAGTGCATATATAGACTCCGTGCTGTATTTCAATTAGATCATCGAAAACAATAACAGGTGTTTCATTCTGATATATCAGAAAGAATAGGCATGTAGACTCAAAATGTGTTATTACTCCAAAAGAATGAAAGCAAAAAAATATGCCTAGTGACGAAAATCCCATTCTGATATCTCAAAGAATTACGAAGCTACAAGCCGTTTTAATATTGCATCTTAGAGAAACAAAACGCTCGGGGATTGTGACGTCACGACACTCGAGCGTCATAGTAAATGACAATCGTTTCATACGAAGGTGCGTTTTGCCCCCTCTTAAAACTTTGGACACATAACTTTGTAATTATTTAATCCCCTGGTTTAATTTCTTCTCCATTTGACAATATTTGTAATCCTTTTTCGAGAAAATTCATCATTATAGGTTATTTTAATTGGTGTCAACGGCTCAATCAGATACCGGCAAGTTGCAAAAAATGGTTTGCAAATTTTGAAGGACTAACCTACTCACAAGCATACTTATATTACTTATACATTTATATTTATATATTGTTTTGGGGACAATCTTACACAAATCAATCTAGTCCCAAACTAAGCAAAGCTTGTACTATGGGTACTAGACGACGATATACATACTTATATAGATAAATATTATACTTAAATAGGTACATGGAAAACATCCATGACTCAGGAACAAATGTTCATTCTCATAAGTACCGGGATTCGAATCCGGGACCTCCGGCTTCGTAGGCAGGGTCACTACCAACTAGGTTACAGAGGTCGTCTCTCATATCATAACAACAGTGCAAGTTAAATAAATGCTTGTAAAATTAACCTATAGGTAAAATTATGAAAATTTTCCAAAAAATCATAACGTTTTGTTACCTTTTCGCACGTTCTTCACTTATAAGGATTATGTAGCATTCAATATTTCTGGATATTATCCCATGTAGGTAGATTACTTTCCGCCAGAGTTAATGTAAGCTTGGTAGTCCGGGTCAATGTTTAAGTGAGTTGAAAGGTAAGTGGCGTGTGTGTAAACTGAAGCCTTTATAAATTGTAAATATTATTAATAGCTTTTAATGTCTACTCGTTTCTATACGAATACAATTTCACATATGCTATTTAGAAAAAGAGTAATTCTTGCCGTCAAATGAGTGATCAAAGTTGTAGTTTTTGCCTCATAGAAGGTGTGAAAAACAGTATGAGCCACTCGGTAGGAAAATTATTTCCATCTTACGCGTAAAAACCTCGCTACGCTCAGGATTCTATTGTAGAATCTTTCACTTCACTCAGGATTCAATATACCGCCCCAGCCGTAAATATATCATTTTGTTCCCTTGAGACACAATCTACTATTGTAACGTTGACAGACGAACATGGCGAAACTATAAGGGTTCCTTGTTGACTACGGAACCCAGAAAAAATTAGCGATTAGAGACTTTGTATGAAAAACGTTTCACTCGTTATTTTTTAAGAACCAACTTACGTTTGTATAGAGTTTTTTAACTCGATCTGCTAACTAGTCAGGATTCTGCGCTATTATATTTTCTGTGCTGAGATTGTAGTCGGGGATGAATCGGTATTCATAAAGTTTATGGATAGATGGAGATATTTATAGGTAATCAGTAGAAAATAACATTGCTAACGTCCCTACAATGTGTACGAGATTGTTACCAGTTTTATGGCGTTGTGCAATATTTTATGGGGATTTTTATTATAGGTACCGGAAGACTATTGGCAAATACCCTACGGCAGGCATTTATGCTATAGAAGTTATTATATGTATAGCTAAGCTATTGCTTTGATATTAAATAGTCCGTAGCTTAACAGAAGATGGCCCACTGCTACGCTACATCGGGTTTCAAGGTTGAGTACCCAAAATATTTTGACGGCTGATAGTGCTGACATTCTTGCTGCTGACTGTACATACTAATTTGTGACACAAACTGTGCGTGTATTCACTTCGAACATAAAGGATATTTCTAGTACACATAATATAATAATAATAATAACCTGGTAATACACTCGCGGTCAAAGAAACCGGGTCAGTGACGAAAACCTCAATATTTTGTAAATCGTTGGTCGTATCTGCATGAAACTAACTCTGTTTTATAGAGAATTTAATATCCTTCTAAATCCAACCTTCATTGTTCTACGTAGTAACTGGAAAAAGGTTTAATTGAAAAAAAAAGACCAATTGGGTACTTATTTGAAATTGCGTTCGTTTTACTTTTGCTTGTTTTTAAGCAATTATTTTCAATCTGTGTAAGAACTATGATAAAAGGCTGTCATTGTTTTATTTTGTGGTCATTCTTGAATGTCTATCATGCCGCTAACACGAGATGAATGTACTCGTATCATCACTATGTTAGAAGAAGGAAGAAGTCAGAGGTATACAGCGAGAAGAACAGGTGTGTCACTTTCTACAGTGCAGCGAGTCCTCCAACGTTACCTACAAACTGGGCAGAACCTTAGAAGACCAGGAACCGGCAAAACAAGATGTACTACAGCTAGAGAAGATCGATTTATTGTTACAACCATGCTCCGAAATCGGCACCTCACAGCAGTTGAAGTGAAAAATCAGCTTTTAGAGACCCGAAGGGACGGCATCAGCGAGCGGACTGTCAGGCGGCGGCTCAAAGAAGCAAATTTGACCCCACATAGGCCGGCCAATGGCCCAAAACTTGAAAGAATACATCGAACAGCAAGACGACTTTATGCCCGCGATCACAGATACTGGGGTGACGAAGATTGGGCAAGAATTTTGTTTTCCGATGAATCCAGATTTATGCTCTATGCAAATGACGGGCGGCAAAGAGTTTACAGACGGCCTGGTGAACGTTTTATTCCAGCATGTTTTGAGGAAAAAGTGGCGTTCGGCGGTGGGTCAGTCATGGTTTGGGCTGGAATCTCTTCAGAGAGTCGCTCGGAGTTAGTTTTAATAGAAAATGGATCATTAACGAGTGCAAGATATGTAGAAGAGATTCTTAATGAGCATGTCGGCCCATACTTAATTAATATGGGTGGAAATTCTATGTTTATGCATGACAACGCCAGGCCACACACAGCTCAAATTGTCAGAGATTATTTTTTGGAGGTTGGTATCAACTGTATGAACTGGCCCTCGAGGAGTCCGGACTTAAATCCGATTGAGCATGTATGGGACGAGCTTGGGAGGCGTGTAAGAGCTCGAAACCCCGCCCCAGCTACACTTAGAGACCTGAAACAGGCGTTAGTGGAAGAATGGGACAATATCCCGCAAGAACGCATAAAGAACTTAATAAACAGCAAGCCGAATCGTCTAGAAGCTGTAAGAAGAGCCCGAGGAGGCAATACGAAGTATTAATTTTTATTTTTTGTGTTGTATGTGAAGTACCTACTGCTTATTTTTGTACGTAAAATTGGTTGATTTTTTGTTTCCTATGTAATTTTATTAAACAAAAGAATTACGATTCCACCATTTGATGTTATTTAATTCAGTATAAAATTATCTACAATATGCAGTTTAATTCATGTCCCTAGCTTTATTATTTTAGGAGATATTACAAATTTTCGTACTGACCCGGTTTCTTTGACCGCGAGTGTATATAGACCATGGTAATGGTCGCGGGAGTCCTGTGGATGCGGGTAGCGCAGGACCGGTCATTGTGGCACTCTTTGGGGGAGGCCTATGTCCAGCAGTGGACGTCTTTCGGCTGATATGATGATGATGATGATGTAATATGCATGCAACCTCAATCTCACTGTTAGTGTAGGAAATTAATTCAAACACATCTACTTACAATGCAATCGCTTCGCTGCTGCATTTAAGCCTATAAAAGTCCTCCACGAAAGCAAGGAAAATAGAAGAAAAAATGGCCGATAAAGAAAATACATGCCGAGTGGAAAAAAGTTGTCGGCTACCCTCGAAATGAAAACGACACGGACAGGGAGGTTTTTGTCTGTCGGTATTCCTTTTATTCTTATTTTATTTCGAGGTGCAGTCCAAAAACCTTACACGGGCCAGGGGAAATTCAATCTAAGGTATGTTGAAACCTTTGTCACTATTATAGTAGGTACTTATACCGACAACTGTTGACAGATAAGATAACAGTCCCCGGGCGACCGAGCTCTGCTCGGGTGAAAACTGAGAAAATACGGAGAACACAAATTTTCCCAGACACGACACCTAGCCAGATCTATTTCTCGCCCTCGTAAACGCTTATATTCCAAATTTCGTCGGAATCGTTAGAGCCGTTTCCGAGAACGTGATTGCAAATAGGTGTGATATTTTATGAAACTTATGTAACAATCTATATGGCTCGTAAATAGTAATAGGATTAGGCCTCGCCTCTGCTCGCCGCGGGACAACTAAGTACCTTTACTTACTCTCAGCTCGGAGGCCCCAGCATGCGACTCCATACAAACTAGTACCAATCGAGTTCTCCAATATCTACACAGACAACCTTTCAAAAAAATCTACACATGTGTCTTATGTCAGAACAATAAAGTGTCTGTATAGATATTTTTGAAAGGTTGTCTGTGTAGATATTGGAGAACTCGACTGTACCTAGGCTTTTTGTCACTGTTATGTACTTACAGTCAAGTGCAAAAATATGTATCGATTTAATCCTCTCATTAAATAGTTACCGAGACACACAGTACATTATATTTGGCTGCTACTAACTATCTATATGATGATGGCAGCGGTCAGTCTTTGGATGGATGACCGCCTGATGTTTGAGTGGTTAATATAAATGAGGGCTTCCGTGCTTTTGGAAGATATTACGCTAAGCAGTTGATCCCGGCTGCTGTCTATGACAGTAGTCGTTAAACCGAGTTAGAGGCCTTCGGGCGGCTTTAGAACTTCTAACAGTCGAGTTGCCCACTCACTTGACAAAGGGGGGACAACTGTTACTCGCGTCCGCAGGAGCTACCTACCACAACCCTGCACGTGTCCCCTGGGTGGTACTAAAGAGTAACAAACTTTAAAGGCCAAAATATTGTATGCCATACGATTAAATAAATATATGATGTTGTACTGTTAGCAGATATAACATTAACCCGTGTTTACTTGTTTTTTTAACTTGTAGCTTTAAGAAGCTTACCTGCCTACTCAATCTTCTAATTGCGTGTATCTGCTACAACACACTGAGCAAAAATATCTGATGTCCTAACGGCCCTGGAAATAGAATTATCTGATATTTGTTGTGACAGATATTCAATTATTTGTGACTGTATGTACCATACATAACGTCTTTTGACATTCGCAGGCTAACGGCGTGATATTTTAAGAAACTTATGTAACAATCTTTCATAAATTGGATTTCCATTTGCGCGAAATTCCCCATTTCCTAGAACTAGAATAATTTGAGAATAATCGTTTTCCCAAAGTATCACGTGACAAACTAATTTCTTAACATAGCCCAATCCCTCTGAACAGCATCCTCAAGCGTACACGTTAAATGCGATGCAATCTACTAAATCGAAGAACCAGGTAGGTGGGTAAACTGTGTCAAGCTACATAGCCCAATCCCTCTGAACAACGTCCTCAAGCGTACACGTTAAATGCGATGCAATCTACTAAATCGAAGAACTAGGTAGGTGGGTAAACTGTTTCAAGCTACATAGCCCAATCCCTCTGAACAACGTCTTCAAGTGTACACGTTAAATGCGATGCAATCTACTAAATCGAAGAACCAGGTAGGTGGGTAAACTGTTTCAAGCTACATAGCCCAATCCCTCTGAACAGCATCCTCAAGCGTACACGTTAAATGCGATGCAATCTACTAAATCAAAGAACCAGGTAGGTGGGTAAACTGTTTCAAGGTACATAGCCCAATCCCTCTGAACAGCATCCTCAAGCGTACACGTTAAATGCGATGCAATCTACTAAATCGAAGAACCAGGTAGGTGGGTAAACTGTTTCAAGCTACATAGCCCAATCCCTCTGAACAACGTCCTCAAGCGTACACGTTAAATGCGATGCAATCTACTAAATAAGTCCACTGGAAATGTAAATAAAATAAAGATGGAAATCGGGCGAAGCCTCTGAGCCCAAATGTTTCCCAACATTTGCCCTTTAAATAATACATGATGGACTGATGTCGTTCGTGTGCAAATAGCGCAAATATTCGCGTAACTAGGGCATAAAAGGAAGATAGTTTGGGAATGTATTTTATAAATATGTACGCTTACGTAGCGTCACCTTCGTTGTAAACTTCTGACTTCTGGTTTCCACAAATTGCTCCCTAAAATGGAAATAACTCCAATGAAAACTGGCTAAATAAAAAAACTCTTTCGAAATTAGAAACAAAATTGAATAAATAAGGCTCGCGATTTTTGCAGCCCACAGAGCCCACTCACAATCCATTTTACCAAATGTATAATGTATTTTATGAATAAAAATCTGAATCTGAATCTGAATCTGAATGATGTATG
Source organism: Epinotia ramella (assembly GCA_947578815.1). Lineage (NCBI taxonomy): Eukaryota > Metazoa > Arthropoda > Insecta > Lepidoptera > Tortricidae > Epinotia > Epinotia ramella. The sequence continues at coordinate 6,545,297 of OX388221.1, forward strand.
TTGTACGACTTCTGCCTAGCTAGCTAGAAAGATCATGCCAAATTTTTTACCAAAAGTAACAGCTCATCCAATCACGCTTTGTTTTATACTCAACCCACTTTTAATTCAGAAACATCTGCCGACATCCGAGTATTGCCAACAACTTCATTATAAAACTTTGAGAACCGCCCAATTTTTTCTCCCCACTCGTAATAAGCGCATTAAGCCTGGAAAAATTTAAACTCGCCCGAAAGTTTTCGCGTTTTCTTTTTTGCATTAAGGACAAAAAGAAAAAGGAGATCCTACTTAGAAGGGTGGCTCAAAGTTTTAATATCACCAGACATGCCTTCACCCCCAAAATCTTTCATACTCGCCTTTAAAAATTTACGTTTAAGGTCTAAATTGGCGGCACGGGGATTTAAAAGGAGCATTGTTAGGTTTGCGCATTTTTAATGCTAGCAGTATATGTGTGGCGCTTAGCGAATTTAAGAACGGAAGGTTCGGGGGAGTTTTGTTGCTATTCGTTTCGGCTCGTGTGTTACCTACCTATTTTTAAATTCGTCGACACTTGTTAGGGTCGAATAAACGAATTGAAAAACGGTGAGTATAAGTATGTTGTACATTTTTTAATTCAGCTTTGCATCCTGTATGGTGTAAACACCAACGCTGCATTGCAAGTTTGTTTTTTCGTTTTATACGGTGACCGTGACAAAGTAACATGCGGCTTGCCCGATAGCACCTAGGCCACCATAACCTACTATAAGACGTGATGTGGAATGGAATAGGGTAGTTTCCTAATGTTAAAATGTGTAACTTAGTGTTGCTACATGGATAGTAAACCATCCAATTATTGTAATAAAGTATAAATTACAAAATATAATTAAAATCATAAAAAGATGAAAGAGAGAGAGAAGAACCTTGTAAGTTTAGAAAAAACCGGCCAAATGCGAGTCGGACTCGCGCACGATGTGTTCCGTATACCATTATCTACAAATATTAATTTTATTCTGTTTATTTGTTGATATATCGGCAACAGAAATACATCGTCTGTGAAAATGTCAACTGTCTAACTATCACGGTTCGTGAGATACAGCCTGGTGACAAACGGACAGACGGGTACGGGACCCTAAAAATATGCATAGGTACCTACATTTTTACTGTAAATTTAAAGCTACCAATAGACTAATAACCTTACGCTTTTATAGAAACAAAATTGTATGAAAACTATGGGCCTAAACGCAGTATTACGCAACCGAAACAGCAATTTACTTGATTTTCCATACAACGATTAATAATACCTACAAATAGCAAACTGTGACGTCATACTTCTATGTCAAATAGTATAAATCGTTTCGGGTGCCGCCAGCGAGCCAGATTCCAATTTTTAGGTATTTATGTTCTTTAATTGTAGTTGCTCCCATACCAACATTTGTTCCCCTCCAAAAGCTGGTTCGATTGGCATTTACAAAAATCGTAGCACACAAGCTTATTATAAGCGCGTTGCCGACCCTCGATTGATTTCAGAATCCGTTGTCGATCGCTTGAGCTGAATGCGGCGCTGCAACGACGTCATCTTTCGAATGGCTCTATATCACTAACGCACTCGCAATATTCAAGTGATAGGATGGAGATCGAAGTACGAACTGAGGGCCTCGACAGTATGTCGATGTCGCGGCCGTCCCATGATAGACGTGCAGGCCGGCTAGCTCGGTAGTCCCAACATAATCTTACGTGCGGCGGAGATTCTTACTCCATGTGGTGAAAAAGCAATTCTCCCGTCCCGGCACCAAAAGGCGATATTTTCCTTCCTCGAGACCCCGCCGATACCACCAATAGTCTAGGAGTATTCCTGAACGCTGGTTCCGGCTGAAGCTTTCGACAAATTCTATCCACCGGATAGAGGCGCTCTTCCTTTCCCCAAAATATTTACGGTTGTTCTTGTAGTTTTACGAAAGAATGTAATATTTACTGTGCTCAAACCTAAAGGTATGATGACCCCATAGTCGTTTCAGAGCATTTATGTAGACTTCGAGACATCAGTAGCTAATGTGTACTCGTGATAAAGTTGAACCAGGGTCACGTCTCTTCAGTGATGTCTCACCACAGAACACCCCCACTAGAAGCCTAATGTTTCTCAGTTTGTTCGCGACTCGAGTCACCAAGCGTCACAGTTTTAGCGCTTATATAATCCGCGGTCACCAGCCTTGCCGTTAAGTTGCGTCCAAATTAACTACACGTGCGAAAAATCAAAATAAGTAAGTATTCAAATGGTAATATAGGGGCCTGGCTTTTACCTGGCATGCCTAAAGACGGCTAGGCATGGCTAATAACGCCTCGGCATTAGAGATGGGCCTATGGACTATGGGTTCGGCCGACTAGTCGGCCGCCTAGAAGGACTCGTGGACTCGTGGACTTCGGCTAATTTCGGGTGCAATCGGGAAACTTCGTTTCGCTATGCCGTCGCGCTGTCTGCATGCGTTGAAAGTACCAAATGTGATAATCTGTATTTGAGTAAAATATAAAACGAATGGTAAAAAATGGCAGTTTACTTATTCTATGTCTCGTTTTCCTGTGATCCATAAAGTGCCGACTAATCGGCACATTTAGCCGACTAGTCGCCGACTACAAATAAGACCGGATAGTCGGCTACTAGTCGGTACAGCTCTACTCGGCATGTCTAAGACGCGTTGGTATCATATGCCTCGGCATGCACGAGGACGCTTCGGCAATTTCCGTTAGTGTGGGCCTTCGCGTATGTATGCCGGAGGATCCCTCGCCGATAGTGGGCACCGGGCCTTATGATTCAAAAGGTTACGGGCGGAAAGATAGGGTGGGAACCACCAGAAATATGCGAGGTCGTGTAGCAATGTAGGAGGAAAATAACCATGGATCTTTCATGGATCAGCGCCCATTGGGTACCGTAAAAAGTATGGGGAGATAAAACAAAAACACAAAATACTTCCATGATTGTATTATTTAAAAGTTACACAGTCTAACATAACATTAACCGACAAAATACCTACAATAAAATAACTTGGTTACGAATTATACTATGTCAATATATAACATACCCTCTCTGGTATTCGCATCATTGATAAAATGTCACCGTGGAATCTAAAGTTTAAAAGTCAATGGAATATTTACATTTGTTATACATATTTATAAAACAGCCATGTCGCCAGTTTTCACGAGCCCTGTAGTGATAATGACGGAGACATGAAACATGAAGGGGATACATCAAAATTTGCAAGCCAAATACCGGCCCTTAGATACGCCCATATTAGGGGACAAATGGGTAAAATAGTTCCTTAGGACTAAGGGTGAACATCCACCAGATATGAGCAGAGCTGTTTTGTAAATAAAATTAAAGCTCACCCACACTCACTGTAACATTCACATACCTGATGGTCGAACATAATAAACTGCATGAACTATATGTTAACTGTATTTTATGTTTTGTGTTCTTGTGAATAAATACATTCATTAATTCATTCACGTATTGACACTTGGCTATCAGGCATGCAAGGTGTCAAATATATGAAAATACATGTTTGCACACTGGTAGGTATTCACCCTAAAGGGGTACAAATGGCATTACCTAGTGTGAATTACTCTAAAATGTGTCGCCGCTGACGACCAATACACAAGGACAAAACAGGACAAGCGTTCGAGTGAGATTTGAAGGATAAAACGACAAATCGCGACCACCATGGACTCTGAAGAGTATGTGGGTAGTGAATTATTATGATTATTTACTGCGTCTTGTCGTCTTCTTCCATGGAGAATTCGCTGTCCAATACGACCTGTAACAACATATTTCATCATTCAAGAGGACATTCCAAATATTGTCTATGGTTAATATAGAAATTTAAGTAATTATACAGCATATACTGGAGGTATCTACACGCTTGAGGCAAACAAAAATGGTGAAACAAAGACAAAAAATCATATATCTCTGTCACTATTATTCACATTCGTATAGGATTATTCGCTGGGTAGTAGTAATATAATTTTCACTTCTCATGCTCAAAAAGTGCGTCATATAAGGCTTAGCAAGCGGGGCTAAAGTAGTACATTTAGCCCTTAGGGAAAATATGTGACTAATCAAAACAGTTCACCGTATTACATCCACCAATCACAACTCTTTCAAAAAAACATTAGTATTTTCTATCAACTAACCAGAATACAGCTAGACATTAAAATCGACCAATCAGGAAACAGAATTCATTTCAAACATTAGGTGTTTATTCCCTAATTCGCAATAATTTAAAAAATAAACGCCTCTGACCGACTATAGCCGCGTCCAAACGTTCAAGCGTGGTTGACTGCATACATGACATAAGCTATGAAGATTGAGCGGGATAGACATGGTATGCTGTCCGCCGCGCTCGGCCGCTTAGACGCGGCTATTAGCCGGTCAGAGGCGTTTATTCTTGGTGTCAATATTATTAATGTATTGCCGTTTGACACGCACGCCTGAACCGTTAGGCTACCGGACTCTTCCATATACATATAGTCAAAGTAAAATGCGTACCGCTTGCATGTCAGCAACAGCCCGGTCTGTCTCCTTGGCCTCGCTGTCCTCGTTCTCCGCTTCCTCAACGACGTGCATCTGCAGCTCTTGCTCACCATCTGTAGATAAAAGCCAAGCGTCAATAAAACGTTAATATTAGCCGCTCAAAAGCCTTTTAGTAGGGCAGTTTCAGGTGATAATGTGGACACGCTGGACAAAAGCACCAAATTTTTTTCAGGTACTTTTTAAATCCATAGCTTTAAGTTTTTACTCAACTCCTCCGTCGGCCATCTTTAATTTTATGGCGGCAATGTTCGAGCACTCTGCCCCACTATTTTAAGGCATCTTCCTCTTCTATTTCAATTTAGAATGGGTTAACATTCTTAATTGAAATAGAGCTGCACTCGTTTTGTTTCGTTCGATTTAGAAACAAAACATTTTTTCCATTTTAGTTGGTTGAAATTTCTTTGACATTATTTCTTGTATAGTGAGTTTTTTTTACATCGGAACAATGGTTAGTGTCGCGCGGCTGTCGCGCGTTTGTATCGCTGCAAACAGTCGCGCTGCAAACCGCTCTTAGTTGGTACTGCATTTGAGCGGGAAACCATATCGTTGGCGTAAATGTTGGTAGCGTGACGAAGAGCGAAATGAATGACAATTTGACAATGTTTTGGCTTCCAAATTGCATCAACAATAGTTATCGGCATTCTGCCCCAACAAAACTCCAGAGTAGCCCAGAGGTTGGACAGGTTGATTCGCTAATGCCTGCTACACACGACAACGATGTATCGTAGCGATTTGCAGTTTCATCGATCGTGTGTATGACAGATCGTTGCAGATTATCGTTACGATTTGTCATCCACAGGATCGATAAAACTGCGCAAATCGGTCTGCACAGATTAATCGCTACGATATATATATAGTTACATGTCCAGCGGGGATGCTTAAGTTTGAGCTGCTACTCGATTTAGAGCTCTTAATGGACACCCTAGATGGTGTGATGTTGTTGAAGTATATAGTAAGCCCTTTCAGGGCGTCTGTAATTACTAATTTGTTGTTGAGACACATTCCCTCTGTGACCGCCTATTAGCTTGGTAAGTTGTGATCTTGGCTTCGTTTCTTACCCTAGAGTTATTCACTGTTGTATGTATTGCATGTTGTTGTTGCGATACATACCTTCTTCGGCCGTCTGTATGAGCTGCAACGCTCCATCAACGATCTGGCCGGACAGCACCCCGGAGAGACCAGACACGTTGATCTGCTGCCTGATCTTCTTGGCTTCGAGCTCGAGCTGCTGCTGGATGTAGAGCTCTTGGTGGTGCACCTTGTTGTGGTACTTGAGGTGGTGGGCTTTGGTGAACTTTTTGTTGCACGGCTCGCATCTGAGGTAAACATTGAGGTTATTAGATCAGCAATGGTAGCAGTGATACAAGGGTTTAGTACCCCGGAACAGCCACTACCCGAAACTTTCATGTGGCAGGGTGTATTATCGTATTATGCTATGAGATGGTCACGTGCTTCGCGTGATAAATAAGGGTTCCGTTGGACCAATTTTGGTATGGAACACTAAAACTACATCATTCATCTCTTTCTGACACTTGGCAATAAATAAAGACAGTTCACCACTTGCTATGCTACTGGTATGTCAATATATGCCTTCCAAGCGACATTTCACATGCAAATAATAAAGTATACTTACGAATATTTCTTCTCGCCAGTGTGTGTGAGCATGTGGTTGGCGAGCACGTACGAGTAGGTGAACGCTTTGCCGCACAGGGAACACTGGTATGGACGGACGCCCATGTGCAACCTGCATTTGTTATAGTATTTCTATTAGTTTTGTGATCTTGTTACGTCATGTCAAAATGAGAATATTTACTGCATGAGCTCAATATTACGTTCACGCTGGGATTGGTGAGGTTAAAGAGAAAGATTTTAAGGACAATATGGTTCAAGTGAAGATATGTGTTGCAAAAGAACAACCATAAAACTTGTTCAGCATAATAACTTTAAAGAAATGCACTAAATTGAAACAAATTGAAAGCCAGCTTTACCTCCAGTGAATTTCCCAAGGGCCAAAGTCAGCGAAGCACCCGTGGGGATCACGCATGACACTCACCTCGCCCGCCTAGTGCCGAACCCGAAGCGGTGGTCGTATATGCAACACTTGTACGGCTGATAAATCATGTGCCGCTAAAAATAGTAGTAACGCTCACCTCTCGTGCTTCTGCCTAGTGCCGAAGTCCCCGAAGCGGCGGTCGCATATGCGGCACTTGTAGGGCCGCTCGCCGGTGTGACGCAGCATGTGACGCTTCAGAGCCTCCTTCATGACGCACGAGTAGCCACAGACGCTGTCAGAGCACGTGGTAAGAATAGTGCAAGTCGAAGTAATAGACTAGGTTGCTTCGCATAGAACTATAGAACCATGATAATGTCATATATTCTACAGAACTAAAGGGAAGCGCTCTATATTATAATGAATCGTACCTCACCGTAGAAGAGGTCTTCAACACGTTTAGTACGGGCCAAAAACATATCACCATATTAACTTATTCAATCATTCTCAGAAACAAAATAATGTCAAGTGTTATAAACGACAAGATGGCGATTGCATGTATACGGAAACATAAGATTTCGCTTTTGTTTCATGTATCTGCCGGGAAACACTGTATATTACTGAGATTGATTATTTGTAGCAGTTCCAAATAAACCTATCATCCTCCTATCGTCAATCCCGGTTGTGCCCTAAAGGAGCCCGGGGTCCGCTTTGACACCTAATCCCTAGATTTGGCATTGGCACTAGTTTTACGAAAGCGACTGCCATCTGACCTTTCAAGCCAAAGGAAAACTAGACTTTACTTTATTTATTCGCAGTAGTTTCTTCCGAAGGAACTAATGCGAGTAACTCCCTATGACAAGCCTTGGACATGTCATGTAATCATACCCCCCCGGCCTCGCGTTTCAGAAGTGATATTTTCTTGACCAGTACTATAGGGTTAGAAACCTCTCCGTTATATCCTGACTTGTGTTCCCACACTTGTTTCCTTATAAGGTCGGCTACGGCATCATGAGCGGCCTCTCGTGTAAATTCCTAAAGTCTGTGGCGGTACTGGCCTCTCGTGTTTCTGGCGCGAGCCGAAGTCGCCGAAGCGGCGGTCGCAGACGCGGCACTTGTACGGACGCTGGCCGGTGTGACGCATCATGTGACGCCGGAGCTCCATGTTGAGGACGCACGAGTAGCCGCACACGCTACGAGCCAATGTTACGCCGGATTACGACCATGCGAATGAGCATTTTGGCACTTAACACGTTCGCAACCAGGAACCCGCCTAGCGGGCACTCGTAATGTTTGCTCAGACGCCGGCTGAGCCCGCTAGGCGGGCAGTAGTATGAACTTACACGCCTAGCGAATTCTGTCGGTTTCTGGTGAATTGTTCCATTTTTAGTCCGGTTGCGAAAGTGTTGTGTTTCGGGTCGTTACCGTTTGCGCCGATGGAATGTATTTACTCGAAGACAATATGTTTCGTGGAATAGAACAAATGGGAATGGACTAATCCCATTATAATAGTTTTTCATCTCATTCGTTCGAGATTTTTTATATTTAGTTTGTTTTTTAACCCCCGACGAAAGAGGGTGTAATTTTTTCTTTCACTTTTGTTCAGAATCATAGTTCGTCTTATTCATTATTTATACAACGAATCTGAGTGACGAGATAGCAAATGAAAAGGGAAACGTCACAATAACTAACGTAATACTAGTCCCGCTGGTTGTTTTCGTAGGTTCTAGCCAAACTGCACGGTTAGTACAAGACGGCCCACGAGCTGTCTCGAACATCGCACTATCCGTCTCTTTCTAAGTTTTCTAATAAGAGAGAGACGGATAGTGAGAGCTTGCGCGCCTTCTTTTGCTAATCATGCTGATAGACAAGACGAAAGTAGAAACAGCGTCAAATACAGAATGTGACGACTCCAAAATTGTCGAAAAACGAATGAGATGGAAAATGTACACTTCTTTATACAGGGTGGAAATCGATTTTGGGTCAGTGAGGGCAGCTACCAGATCCCGTGTTGCTAGGCGAAAATGATCTTAAGAGTCCTTCGATTTCAAATAAATGAAGTTCACTTTTTCTCCATAGTAAATGTATGAAAACAGTTTTCTTTAATTTCTGGCTTTTTTGTACATCACCGAAAGTTGACCCCAAGGAAACTATTGATACTGGATAGATATGGAATCGATTGATATAAAAAAAATAGATATAAAAAAAACTTTTTTCATTTTCATACAAATTGTATGGGGAAAGTTTTCTCGATTTATGGCTTTTCTAGCAGGAAATTTCTTTTTAGTCCCATACAAGCTTTTGATCCTGGACAGGAATGGGATCGATTGGCATCAAAAAAAAGTTAGTCAAAAATGACCATTTTCTCGCACCCTGTATGTTTTTTCCAAAATCTGTAAACGCCAATCTTCATTAATTTGAAATCGAAGGAAGGTCTCCTAAGATCATTTTCGCCTAGCAATACGGGATCTGGTAGCTGCCTTCACTGACCCAAAATCTATTTCCATCCTGTATAGTCAACAGCAAAAGTAGATAATCATTTTAGTACAGTCGACAACACAGCTAACTGACCATACCGTGAAAACCTAGAATCTTATTACAATGCACTTAAGGTCAGATTAGATTTCCGATGGTCAGTTAGCTGTGTTGTCGACTGTACCTTGTCACTTTCATTATTTGACGCATTCCAACTGTCGCAATATTGTTACGTTAAGTGCGGCAAAGTACTAAAATGATCATCAATATTTGCTGTTGACTGTACTAATATGTCTGTAAATTGCGACTTAAGGCCATACCTTCCCTTCCTTCCTTCGGCCTTGCCTTCTCATATTTTAAATGCCCTATAGATACGGGTGCGGGTGCGTCCTCAACATACAATTTAATTTAATTTATAACATGTGTGGGAACTTTATTTGGGCGCGGGTGTAGATTCTCAATATATTCAACTTTCTTAAAAAAATATTTTAAAAATACTTTATGTTGGTAACCCCACCCGCACCCAGCTATCATTATACAGTATTTTTTTCCTTATTTTAACTAAAGTAGGGTAAACTTTTATAGTGTTGGACATGTCCCGGTTTTTATTTAAAAAAAGAACACTGAATTTCGAGTGCCACAATAACATAAAAATTTACCCTTTTCATCATTTCTTAACTTTGATAAATAGTACATTTAATACAAATAACGAATATACTTGTGTAATAGATAATTAAACTTCTGAATCGTATTGAAAGACAATGTATTAAACAAATCTCATATTGAATCAGAACATAAACTTCTTCGAAATCCAACAAAAATGCACTAAATTGACACATCCTTACTAATATTATAAATGCGAAAGTGTGTGTGTTTGTTTGTTTGTATGTTTGTCCTTCTTTCACGTCGCAATGGAGCGTCGTATTTATGTGATTTTTTGTATGGAGATAGTTTAGAAGCTGGAGAGTGACATAGGCTACTTTTTCCAGCGGGAAAACATCTAATTCCCACGGGAAAATTCAATATGTTACATTTTCCTATAACCACGCGGGCGAAGCCGCGGGCATCAGCTAGTTGGCAAAGAAGAATGCGGTCCGACTGATCGTAAGCAGGCACCGTAGCCTATGGACGTTGGCGACGCCAGAAGAATCGCACGCGTGTTGCCAACCCTTTATTGATTTGAGGATTCTTACCTGCACACGAAGGGTTTAATGCCTAAATGGCGTCGGATGTGGGCCTGAAGCGACGCGTTGGACGTAAACGAGGACCCGCAAGTCTCGCAAGTGTGCCTGCAAGTGCAATGAGAATAGAATATAATAGAATAACGTTTATTCATGACAACGACACATACATGCACATAAATCAAAATATAAAATAGAAGACAACATCAGAAAACATGATCATCAACATGAGAAACTCTTCGTTCACAAAAAAAATAGAGACTAGATTATATTGGTAAAAACCGGCCAAGTGCGAGTCGGACTGGCGTACGAAGGGTACCGTACCATCACTATCACTACATAGTATAAAACAAAGTCGCTTCCCGCTGTCTGTCCCTGTGTATGCTAATCTTTAAAACTATGCAACGAAATTTGATGCGGTTTTTATGATCATCAACATGAGAAACTCTTCGTTCACAAAAAAAAATAGAGACTAGATTATATTGGTAAAAACCGGCCAAGTGCGAGTCGGACTGGCGTACGAAGGGTACCGTACCATCACTATCACTACATAGTATAAAACAAAGTCGCTTCCCGCTGTCTGTCCCTGTGTATGCTAATCTTTAAAACTATGCAACGAAATTTGATGCGGTTTTTTTTAATAGATAGAGTGATTGAAGAAGAAAGTTTATATGTACTTATAATATAGTACCCGTGCGAAGCCGGGCCGGGGCGTTATCTATAATAAAAACCGGCCAAGAGCGTGTCGGGCCACGCTCAGTGTAGGCTTCCGTAGTTTTTGTATTTTTTTCAAAAACTAAACAACCTATCAAGTTCAAAATAATTTTTGTAGAAAGTTTTTATAAAGTTCTACTTTTGAGATTTTATTCATATTTTTAAAACTTATGGTTCAAAAGTTAGAGGGTTATTTTTTTTTACTTCTGGAGCGATTATCTCCGAAATTATTAACATTATCAAAAAATGATTTTAGTAAACCCCTATTCATTTTTAAATTATCACACGTTAGGGTTGAAATGAAAAAAAAAACACTCCCCACGTTACGTATAGGAGAGGTACCTCAATAAAAAAAAATGCAAAATTTTACCACATTGTCGGCGTGATTGATATACATATTAGTACCAAATTTCAGCTTTCTAGTGCTAGCGGTTACTGAGATTATCCGCGGACGGACGGACAGACAAAGCGAAACTATAAGGGTTCCTAGTCGACTACGGAACCCTAAAAAACGGCAAAAAAAAACACGTTTGTTGTATTGGAGCACCCTTTAACATTTATTTTATTCCATTTTTAGGGTTCCGTAGCCAAATGGCAAAAAACGGAACCAATATTTGAATACAATTTTGAGGATAGGTGTAATTTGTTACATAGCTTTGTATTTAAATCACTTGCACTCCATACATAGTAATAGGGTCTCGTTTTTACCTTTTGGGTACGGAACCCTAAAAATTACTGGAAATACAAAAAAAATATATACAATTTCTATACTAGACAAATTCGTACTTTTCATTAGCGTTTCATGGATTGCTCTTAACAGTGTTCATACATTGGCTCCGTCCGCGTATTATAAGCAACACAGGGGAAACCGTGAGATACAATATACCCTAGAATCCCTCGTTACGCTCAATATTCACCATACCGCCCTCGCCGTAAATACATTTTGCTCCCTTGAGACACAATCTACCATCTATTTATTTATTTATTTATTTAAACTTTATTGCACAAAAGAAAACTTATCGTACAAAAGGCGGACTTAATGCCATATGGCATTCTCTACCAGTCAAACCTTAAGGCAAAGCGGAAAAGATTGTGGGGCAGTGCAAATAACAACTAAAAAAAATGTAACATTACGGTATTTCTATATACAACATATTTACACAAATACATATAAGTACATAAATAAAATAAATACTTACATACACAAATAAATATATCTATGTGACTCACGTTTTCTCATAGACATATCGCTTCTTGTGCTGATACTTCTGCCGGGGCTTGGGGTTCAGGATGTGGTCCGGGATGGGCTCGGAGAAGGCCATAATAGTCTCCTTAAGCAGCATGTCTTCGCCGTCATCACCATCCTCTGCCTTCTCCGCTGATACTGTCTTGCGCGGCCGGCCGCGCTTGCGTGGCGTATTGCTGACCTGTTCCGAAATAAATTAATGTTAGACGACAATAGGCATGATGCCTCATGTTCAAATTGATGACATAATAATGCTAAATGGATAGTAAACCATCAAATTATCGTAATAAAGTATAAATTATAAAATGTAATTAAAATCATAAAAAGTTGTGAACCTTGAGTTTAGAAAAAATATGCATTTTTTTTTATTGTCCAAGAGTAAATTAAAAGTTACCAATAGAATCCTTCCGCTTTTCTAGAAACAAAGTTGTGTGACAACTATGTACTTAAACGCAGTATTTCGCGACCGAAACAACAATTTACCTGATTTTCCATACTACGATTAGTACAAATATACAAATGGGACGTCACAATTGTATAGACACACAGTATGAAGCGTTTCGCGCTGCCGCCAGCGAGGTCAATCTTTATCTCATTTTTTTAGGTATTTATGTTCTTTAATTGTAGTTGCAGTCCAGTTTTTGGACAGGAACAAATGTTTGTATGGGAACAAACATTTGTTCCTGTCCAAAAACTGGTTCGAATGACGTGACAAAAAAATCTTAGTCATCATCCCTATTATACACATTAACTTAGTTTTAAAATAAAGGCGTCCACTACTAGTCGACCGCTTGTTTACATTCAACGCGCGATCCACACGCTGCTTATAGTACAGTCAGCGTCATATAGTTAGTAGCAGCCAAGGTAACCAAATGTTTCGGTACGTCTTTATTGCTGTAATAATAAGGGTGTGTTACGAAATATTAGGCTACTCTGGCTGCTACTAACTAAATGACACTGACTGTACATTGGAGCGAATACGGTGCGGTGCTCACAACATATCACACTCTTTTGTCAAGGCGTTTGACTGCATATTCAGAATCTTAAGTTGTTGGCAAGTGTATCAGATGATGATAGATAAACATATTCCATTGAATCTTGATGTCTATGTCTATGCTATTTCTTATTCCTTACGGATATGCAGCAGTATACATAGTATTCGACTAGACTACCAGCATTTTTTTTTTAAATTCAAATTCGTAATTTTACTGATTAAAAATTGTGAACTAAAGTAAAATACCTCTTTTTTCATGGCACTGTCAGATTCGGGCTCTTCTTCAGGTTCAAAATCGGGGTCTTCACCTCCACCGTAATCTAAAAGTAAACAGCAGTAAGTTTTACAAATCAAATTTCACTTCTGTTCTTAACAATGTGTATTTTTTTAATGCTCAGTCTTACTTACCATTATTGCAATATTATAATAAAATGACTGTTTATTTATATCGATACTAGCTTCTGCCCGCGACTCCGTCCGCGTTGAACTCGTTTATATCGTAGCTCCATACAAACTTTCACCCCCCACTTCACTCCACTCCTTGGGGGGTGATTTCCGGGATAAAAACTATCCTATGTCCTTCCCCGGGACTCAAACTATCTCTATACCAAATTTCATCCAAATCGGTTCAGCGGTTTAAGCGTGAAGAGGTAACAGACAGACAGACACACTTTCGCATTTATAGTATAAGTATATATATATAATAGTATATAGTATAGTATATAGTATAAGTATATAGTATAGTATATATAGTATATATAGTATGGATAGTATGGATAGTATGGATGAATTTATTGCTTCATGTGGTTTATATTGGTCTTACAGGATAAAATTACATACAGTTTGCAACGTGAAGCCTGCTACAGCACAGCAATTGTAGTTTATTTAATAAATCAACTAACCGTCATGTTCATATGGTTCCTCATCCCCCGGCTCCTGCTTAAGATCTAAGGACCCGGAAGCCAGCAATGATGTCAGTGACTCCTGCTCTTTCTGCGGAGACTTCTGCTTTTTGCGTTGGTATGGAGATACATCTGAAAGTTGTATATGTAACTTAGATAGATAGATAAAGCATTTATTTGTTTGTTACAAAGAAACAAAAACAGAATCAGAACAAATGTACAGTACATAATCAGAAACAATAAAAATATAATAAAAAAAAATTGTGTGTTGCAGCAAGCACCTAAAACATGGCTCAGATATATGCTTTTTTCTCTCTTTCAAATGAAGCACTGATATTCTGCCTGAAACAGTCATGCAACTTACTTTTAGAATAAGTTGGTTTCTATGTTAACCATTGAATATCATATCAATATTTAGTAGCTTTTATCGATGTCTTTCTAAGTATAAAAGGTAACAATATTTTTTTTTAGATTTCCAACAGATCCAATATAGAAAAGAAATTTGGAATGAAGCAGTTCGTTTGGAAGGACATGATTTGAAATGGCATGCAAAAAAATTACTATTCTTTGTTCTTTACATTCCAATCAGGAAGATATTTACGTAACAAACAAGGGTTTAGTGAATCTCAAGAAGAGTGCAATCCCAATTTGTACGGTATGATTAGGTACTGAAATGATATATTTAATTTTAAAATTGTCGGTAGCATATGAATCTGCGTAAAACCACAATTTACTTTTGGTATTTTTATTTATCTATTAGATACCTAAACTCTCAGCCCTACACGGGTGAAAATAGAGAAAACAAATTCGCCTCCGTAAACCCTCCCTATGCCAAATATTGCTCGTTTAATAATAATAGTATATACTCGTATATAGATAGCTACATAAAATTTTAATTTCTAGTTGACTCCACCGCTGTGATCATCGGAGAAAGGATTTAAATTAAGACAGTAATTATCTATAATTTAAATTTAAAATAAAATAAAAATATACTTCTTAATCAAAGAATATCACTTAAATGTTATGATAACTTGCTTCTTGTTGCATGTAACCATTCAACTATTATCCGTTTTCGTTGTCACTGTCATATGGCTGTCCGACGTGAGGCATGACGGCTAATCACAGCAATGCATTCGCAGATTGACCAATAGCATTAATTTGTGTTGGGTAATTGGAAATAGGCTGATATGTTGGGCAGCTGTGATTGGATGCGCAGTTGACTATGCGGACACGGGTGTGACACGGGTTTTAGACAGGCATTTGGGTAGAAATTTGTAAAGCCGGCTGATCCGGCTGTACAGTCACCAGCATCAATATCTGCCATAACAAAGCCGGCAAAAGTATCTGACACGTCCTTATGGCATTAGACATAGAATCGTGTCAGATATTTATGCGTGCTATTTACTGCTTACGCCGGCTGTACACATTGGGCCAACGTTGGCGCGTGAGCAGAATGCAGCTATGCGTTAGAGGAAGAGGGCTTTATTTCGTTCTCATTAGTTTGCATAGCTGCATCTTGCTCACGTGCCAACGTTGGCCCAATGTGTACAGCCGGCATAACGAGCTCGCCTTCTATGTTTTTTTCGCTGGTTAAAAACATGCAAAGGGGTCATTCCATTTCGTACGCGAAAATATCCGATTTATCAAAGTGGTGATTATCTACTTAATTATAGGTTTAAATTATTCAACAAAGATCAAATAATCGGGACTAGATAAAAACCTCGTTAAAAAACTTAATTTTATCCTTATTTCTTAAAGTGAAGTGTCATCAAAACGCATTGCCTCAATGGTAATTTTTGTTGCTAAATTGGAAACACAGAACTGCCGAAAAATTTTGAAATTGCCAATTAACGACTAACTATC
Organism: Epinotia ramella; assembly: GCA_947578815.1. Taxonomy (NCBI): domain Eukaryota; kingdom Metazoa; phylum Arthropoda; class Insecta; order Lepidoptera; family Tortricidae; genus Epinotia; species Epinotia ramella. The sequence goes on from OX388221.1 coordinate 6,561,220, forward strand.
GTAAGGAGAGATCTTTCAACTGTTAGGAACTGCGAAAACAAAAGGGAATAGCTGCTTTTTACTTGTTTGTTTTGAAGATTGTTTGTGAGACATTACACTGAAACACCGGTTACAGAAAAGGCGAATAAGTTGGCATAGTTACTTATTTATAGTGATAATAATAATATAACTCTAGGAAAGTAAGGTTTTGATTGTAAACTAACAACTTTAACCTCTTGGTTGCTGCTAATCTTTATAAGTTAAGATATTTTAATGAAAACATCTGTAACACCCGTTACTGTAACGGGTGCTACATATATGTATAATCGTATTAAGGTTTCTGGGCTTTTGTGTATTATAAAGTAAGTAGTCTCTCATTTTTGGGGTTGAATTTGATGATTTCATATTAATATCTCTAATGTTTAATTCGGTGGTTGAAGTTGAAGGAAAATCGCACAAAGAATACAGATATGCCGCAATTTGCCAAAATTCGGCCATAGAACTAAAAGGTGGAGTTCGAGTAATGTATCGGAAAATGGTCGGAAATTACGCAAAAGTGTTTATTTCTAACGAAGATGACGTATCTGATGTCGCTTTGGAAAATATTGTTTCCATATTACCGGACCCAACTCTTAAAATAAAGGTGATTGCACCTATTATAATTTTACCAATAAAATTGATATTTTAGAAAAGTAAGCGCAACTGGGCGTTTTTCAAAAAAAGTGTACAAAACTTTTTTTTTTTCAGATGTTTTTTTTTTTTGGTTTATCTTACTCAGAATCGTTGACACTATCGATCCTCATACAAGAAAAAAAGTGTCCAAAATTTCCATTCCAGATCGTCACATTTTTGTATGCGTCTTTTTTTATTTATATGGTCGTGACGCACTGGAAGAACAAACTTACATAGTAAAATCTGGGACACTTTTTTTCTGGTATGACGATCGATAGTGTCAGCGATTCTGAGTAAGATAAACCACAAAAAAAAACGAAATCTAAAAAAAAAAAGTTTTGTACACTTTTTTTGAAAAACGCCCAACTAGGTGTTTTATCTAAGTACTTAATTATAAGGATTAAAAGATTTTCTCTAAAAATGTTTAAAATAAAGTAATATCGTAATAATATTGCTTTCATTTTGTACTCGTAACACCCGTTACAAAAGCTTGTAACACCCGTTACACGCTAAAATTGTCGTTAAATTTGATATGTAGTTCGAAACATCCTAATAAATGGCGTGGCAGACGATCCTTTTCAACATTTATCATATAATGTGGCTAAAAGTACATTATATTGGCAGAATTCGCAGTTTTGCATTTACGCAAACCTATCTATAAACTGCTAAGCAAAATTAGGTAACACCCGTTACCCCACTTAGGCTAGACTTCCAAATTTTTAAGATGTATATTACATTTCGGTTGAGTTTTTATGAAAATATGATCTGAAAGGTTGGTGTCACAATAATAAAAAACATATGTTATCCTTCAAGATCAGTGCTTTACTATCTCTTAAAAGTGTACAACCCGTAACACCCGTTACATGGAATGACCCAAAGTGAAGCTTCGCTTTTAGGGTAGACAATCTCTAATTGGACATGTTTTTAGAATACTGTTATAGAGCATTTACTTTAATAATATTTAATGCTTATTAGGGTGAGGACCAAATTTTAACCATAGAGTGGCTAATTTTCGTGTCACAACGGAACTTTTTAACTACTACCAATTAACTATGCTAACTACTGGCCAAGAATTTGGTCCTCACCCATTAACTAATCTAAGTTTGACCAGGTCATTAAGAAACATATTAAAAACAAACGTAATTGCGAACTCACCTATCTGTCCCTGTTTATTAGGGTACTTCCTAGGCCGTCCCCTGCCCCTAGGCTTGGGGGCTTTCGTCACCACAGCATTGTTGGGGGTCTTGGTCAGTGTCCGTGTCCACTGTATCTGAGGGTCGTGCTCAACCGGCAGCTCATATTGCAGCAGGAGACCATTCTCTTGTTTTATACTTATAGTCTCTGTTTCTGTTATTCCTGAAAGTTTATAGGGGTTGAATTATGCTTTCCAGCTGGATACACTCATGTCTAGGACATTGATGAGAGTAATTACATGATTGCGTGTTGATCATCATTGCCCAATTAGCCATCATCAGAGCCCAGTCTGCTGATGACTTTTGGACCAGTTGCAATCTGATAACTACCTAGGTGATAAAGTTTGACCATGATTTCAAACAGTTTGATTATCAATTTAGTCATCATCATCCACAGTTTAAAGTTTAAGACAGTCAACTCGGTATAAAAAAGCAATTCATAACATGGTTTAAATTTAATTTTATACAGTATGTGTACCTAAAGAATTGAATGCAGCATCTAAGGTACGCCAGCACAAATGCAAATGGAATTTGCACCATAATGCCTAGTAGTTAAAGCAATGGTTTCCTCTCATTATGAACGTGGGACCCTATTACTGTCTTCCTTAGTTTACAAGGCGAGGGTGAATTTAATATCAAAGGATTCTAAGGTACAGGTATGGTGAATGTGCAAATACTTGCCTTTCTTGGAAGAAGAAGCCGTCACAGCGGCGGAACTCCTCATAAACTCCTCTAGACATTCTTTCAAAGTGTCGTTCGACGACAAACACTGCTGTTTGAATTGATACGAAAATGTTAAGCGATCCACGCAGTTCAAACAGATAAGCGTCGGCAAAGAATCATTTTTTGTCACCTGTAAACATAAGTCATTATCATTTCGTTGCAAGAAATCAAATTCTTGAAGCTTTACAATTATTTGGGGATGTCAGCGAAATCATGGAATATCTACAAATAAAACAATAATAGCAACATTAATGCTTGAAAAAATATATGGGGTGGCCATCGCAACCATTTTGTGTGGTAATTTTTACATACCTCCACGCCACAGCAGTAAGTGTACTTGTCACCAAGTTGTTCATTATTTTCGTCCCAATCGAACAAAGATACCATATCTCCAGTCTCTAGGCATACTCGACAGGTTAATTGCCAATCCATTTTGATGTAAAAAATATGAAAATCACTGAATTCACGCTAAAATATCACAAAATCCTGCATAATTAGTCCACCGGAAACTACAATACCAAAATGGCGGTATAAAGCCGGCGTCGATAGATTCGTTTCGTTACACGCAACGAATCTGTGGTAAAATGATAAGCTCGCTATATCGTTGCAAGAGTTTTTATAGTGGCACCACACTTGGCGGTATTTGCCCAAATATTCGTGCTGCATCTTTTTTCTTCCTACGGCAAATGAAAGAGAGGCAACGAAGCAACGCGAACACGCATTCCCAAGTGTAGTGCGACCATTAGAGATCAGAATGATGATATTGGATTATTTTAAAAGCCAGTTTTAGATTTGGAGGTATTTTATTTATTTATTTATAATGGGACACCATGAAAAGTTGTGATATAAAATATATTTGATTTAAATGGAATCGGATGCATTGTTATTCCTTAGTTAAGTTACAAAAATATACAATTAATACAATAGGAATGAAGCAGTTTACATTTGGGATTTATAAAGGAATGATGCATGTAATAACATAAACGGAACGTAACTAGCGAAAGCTTCCGGTTGGAATCCGAACAAACTTTCGTCAATGCTACCAACATAGGATTCAGCCTGCTGGCTGCCCCCTCCCCTTTTATAAAACGTCAATCGCTTACAAATTGCAACAATAATAAACACAATGAAATTTAATAGAAACGAAGACGACGTGAATTAAATTGTACAAAAATGGAATTGTTTAGATCAGAATCACATTATATATTTGTTAGAAACGAGTCAAGTTTGTGGTGGAATCGATTTACTGCGAAATTTTCGGTCAGATCAGGTACGTGTTCTAGTTACTTTATTACCTTTTTTTGTGAATTACAGTTAATAAAAGTATCAAAAATAAATTATCGACGTTTGTGATTAATTTGGAAACCACTTACGTACACATTTATATTGTTTTTTTGACTTTGGAAAGTGTTTGAATTTACGTTACCTTTCAGCATGGGATCTTTCGGATATCGAGGATATAGAGTGCTTAGGCATTACAGAAGGCATAATCGGCTTGGTAGAACATACCAGCGTTTACGAACCCCGGCTAATAATTATCAAGGAGGCAGCACCCGTTGGCCAAATATATTTCCACCATACAATATACAAAGTTAAATCAATTGCTTTCCTAAATTCTGGCGCCGCGAATCATGATGTTCAATTGTCTCCGTGTACGAAGCACGGCTCTTCGAGTGGGTTGAAGAGTGCAAGTAAGAAAATGGGTGCCCGGCTGTTTGAGAATTCTGCGTTTCTGAATAAAACTGTGGGCGCTGTGAAGAGTGTTAGTAACACTATAAAGACGACAACACAACAAGCGGCTACACAGGTCAGATACATTTATTATTCTTAATATTGAATAACCTATCTACAATCAAAACCCCAATTATATTTCCTGCATATTAAAAGTTAAGATAAACAAAGCATAATCACACACCATAAATATGTATAAATATAGTACATTTTATAGATGGGGAATTAAAAAAAAAGGCAGGTTAAGGTTAGCTTAAGCGATGTTTAAGTCACGTCTAACCTGTCGGTTTTGTTACTAAAAGTATGGGATTGACATTGACTTGTCGGTCCTTTGAGGGACATACATCAATGAATATGCCCAGATGTGAATTCGTGAGGAGGTCACTAACATACATATTTAAATAAATATTTTGTGATAATCTGACAGAAATCAACCTTATCCCATACTAAGCAAAGCTTATACTATTGGTACTAGACAACAATAAAGATACTGGAGGGTAGAATTTTCAAAAATCCCTTCTAGGTTCAACGGTTTAGGCTGGCCATTGATTTAAGGGTGAGGACCAAATTCTTGGCCAGTAGTTAGCCTGGTTAGTCTGTAGTTAGCCATACAAACTGAAGAAGTGAATCAGTCAGTCAGGACTTTTACGTTTATACACGGTGGAATTTAATCGGTGAACAGGAACCCATTTTTCTAATTCAGTAATCGATGGCGGTCACGTTTATGTAGTACTTAAGTGGAACCAATTTTTTTTTTATCATAACTAATTTTTAAGTTGAAATTAAATTTTAATTAAAATTTATTGTCACCCTACTAATGGTTTAGTCTGAAAAGTTTAATACCTCTTTTCAAACTATCAGCCATAGAAACTTAAAACATAAATGAGCAATAAGCTGTCAATTTGTCATTGTCAAATTCATAACAAATTGCTTCAAATCGTCTGATCTGTCTAGTTTCCCGCCAAAGCCAGCAAGCACTTGACGTATGTACACTTACGAGTAACTTCCCTTCAATAAAAGTAGGGTGTCCATTTATTCAGTCAGTGTACATTTTACCGATGTTAATTAAGTGTGATTAATTAGATTGTGAGCTATATTGCACGAGATCTCACGTATTGGTTTCTGTGTAGATAGATAATTAAGATTTTTGGATTCCTGATCACCGATTAAATTCCACCGTGTATATACTTAAATACATAAAAAAACATTCATGACTTATATTATACAGGGTGTTGGCTCCATCGTTTGCCAAATTAAAACAGCAGGTAGGTTGGGTCATTAGCTATCTTTTCCGGCCTCCAAAAAAAATTTGTGTCCACTGGTACTTTTTTTGTATTCTTTTATAATTATTTAGAAATTTTCTATATGCTTACGCGTTTCAACTTGAATTAAAAAAAAGCAGTGGTAAAGCCTAATTTTTTATTTTATTGTAACGTGTAATGTAGTACGGCTCTATCAAAGTCAAAATTACTTGCAAGTAACGTCTACATATTTTTTTATTAACCCTCAAAAAAAAAATAAGATGCAAGAATTTCGTCTTGGGAAACTTTGATCTGCAATTTAAAAAAAAAACTAAAAATTATAATGTTCTTAAAACTTTAAAAAAGTTCTCTATTCTATCCTCTTTCTAATTATGTGCAATAATGCCAAAAAGATGCAAGGGATATCCGGTATCCGGCCTATCCAACCACAATTTCAGTATCCGGCCGAATACCGAATAGTGGCATAGTATCCGGCCGGATACCGGATAGTATTTTATACCGAAAATATAACTTTTTTTCGGTATTAAACGTAATGTACAGCCCAGAATATTACAATGGTAAAAAGAGAACTACAGTAGGTAAAATAAAGTTGAATAAATAACAAACAATAATCAATTTTCTGTCAGTTTAAAAATTTGCGCATGTTTCTATCAAAGCCTGCCATAGCGAGTGACAAGTGGCAACCTACATCTGTGTGTGTGTGTGTGTGTGTGTGCGCTCTGGCGCCGCGCACGGGTGCGGTCGAATTGGCTTCATTTTAGGCATGTAACTTTCGGCTGAATATCCGGCGGCCGGATAGCGGATATCCGGCCTGCTGCACCGCCAGATATCCGGTATCCGGCCAAACCACTATCCGTTATATCCGTATCTCTACCAAAAATCCTTTAAGGAACTTTATTAATTTGCCAATTTTGTGTAAGGGAAAGGGACGGACTAGGCTCTTAATCGGCGTACAATATCTTTTGTAAACCACACGTGACACGTGCTTAGAAATGCATCAGCTGTCTGTCTCTTTCGTCAAATAAACGATAAACGATGGCAACCAGGCAATTAAATTTGATAAGCAGGTTTTTATGTAAATAACATACTGTAAGTAGTGTAGGTAATAGTCAAATTTTAAACTTTCAATCATTAAATTCGTCTTCATTTACAAGTCTTGCTCGAATTGACGGCCTGCATTACGAATGCACGCGTAGCATCTGTTTATGACTTCTACTGTGGTTGTTCGTAAACGAATTTCCTCTTTAATAACGACGAATGCCGCCTGTATGCGTTGGGATAAATCATATTCATATTATATTCATATTCATTTTATTGATAATATAAATTACAAGTCAGGTTTACTTAAATTAATTCACAATATCAGGATAGTTCTAAACAGCATGTCAACCGGTATGTTTTACAATAGTAACGTATATGTAATTAACTAAATATTCAGTATGTCTAATTGTCTGTCTTGTGTGTTGTATGTATAATTCAGATAACATGTCAATGGTTATATCTTGTTATATTATACATCTCTAGACATTCTAACTCAAAAACCAACTTATTAGTCTTTTTTTAAATACGGAGTGTGTCGCCCAGGTCAGCCCTCTGTCTATCTCGAATCCCAGGAAGGTTGAACTTGTGACCTGTTCAATGTCCAGTCCAGTTGTGCACACTTGAAGGGATTTCATTTGCCTTCCCGAGAGGTCGAAGTGTACAAAATGTGTTTTTTTGATGTTCATGATAAGGCCATTCTTATTGAACCAGTCGGATAAGAGTGCTGCAGTGACATTTAACTGATGATTAAGTGCATTACAAGTAGGAGCGGAAACAACCACCGCCACATCGTCCGCATACATAAATGTTTCACCACTGTGTATGGCCTCCGGTAGATCGTTCAGCAGGAGCGAGAACAATAAGTTGGACACGGAAGACCCCTGCGCTACTCCAATATGAGTTCGTACGGCATCCGAGCGCACGCGTCCTCCATCTGCCACGATCACCTGAGACCTGTCACGCAACATGTCGATCATTCGTTTTTAGAGCTCGATTCTCAAAGCCGTAGTTGCGCAGCTTGTCTTCTAAGACACCATGATCCGCTACGTCGAAGGCTTTGGACAGGTCACAGCACAACACTGCGACCTGCTTTTTAGACTCGAGCCTCTAATATTCGGCGTATGACCTCCCGTGTCAGTGCTGTCGTCGACCGCCCTTTGCGATACGCATATTGTCGATCAGAGAGTGCATCGGTTGATTCTAGGAAGTTCGTTATTCTCGCGCTGAGTCCATATTCAAAGGTTTTTGCAAGAACAGGGATAATGGCTGCTTTGGGCTTAAAACCACTAAACTTCATAATACCTTATTCACTAATACCCCTAATTTTCAAGTTACCATGGGCTCATAATACCTAAAATTTCAAATTGTCTCATTCTTAAAATGGACGAATTTCATTATGACTTTGACCTGCAACGTCATATTCTCTAAATACCTAAAAATTAAAATGCACAATTCCTGCAAATACCGAATGATAGAAATGACAAAATATTAAAATAACTCAAACTGAAAACACCTAAATGGCAAAATGCCTATTTTTTTTTCACGAGTGGTTATGTGAGAGAATGATTTGATATTGATATTATGACTTTAGTATAGTTCCTGTTAAACGTGCCGACTATAGAGTTTGTGCCAAAAGATTACCGTCGCGGCAGAAAAAGGAAAATTCATCTGGGTGGGTTAGACTCGTAAAACACACTTTCCCGAAATGTAGGTATTTTGAGCTTTGGTTCTTTTAAGCATGTGTTGTTTTGCCATGAAAGTGTTTTGAGTTTAGGCATTATCAGACTAAGGTATTTTGAAATTCGGCCATATTTAGGTTCCGGTGTTTTAAGAAAAAAAATTAGGCATTCTGCAATTTAGGTGTTTTGAGATCAAGAAGTTTTGAGATCTGGGAATATTGATAAAGAGGTACAATGCAATTTAGTGGTTATAAGCCCAAAGCCTTTAGGGCTTCCGGAAATACTCCTTCACGAATGCATTTGTTGTATGCAGTGACCAGGATCGGTGACAGGTGTGCGGCCACAGTTTTAAGCATGACCACCGAGATGTCAAAGATCTTCGTGGTTTTTGTAGCTAGACCGGATGTGACTATTTGAAAAACGTCGCGGGGCGAGAACGGTTTCAGCCTGATGCACCGATCGGCGGCGGGGCGCGCGAATCTTCTCTAGATTCGACTTCCGTTGCGTAGACAAGTTCTTTTGCCCGTCCCGAGATGTAAAAGTCTAACGGAGTTAGGTCTGGGGAACGTGGAGGCCATGGAATAGGGCCATCTCTCCCAATCCACGAATTTGGGAAATTATTGTCCAGGTGCCCCCTGACTGTTAGCCTCCAGTGCGCAGGACAACCGTCTTGTTGATACACGATTCGCCTATCTTCATCAAAACGCGGCACATCAGCTAGCAATTCAATTTTTTTCAAGATTCTTTTTAATTTTAACTACGTGAATCGGATTACGATTTGCATTACATTTAAACCTCTTTTGAGCGTGTACGGGTTTATTAAACAATAGCAGTTTTTATTCAAAAATGAAATACCTTGTACTGGAGTGTAATGAAAACCGTGTTTGTTATTTTGGCGAAGAACTTTCCACACCTTCCAGATAGAAATTTCGAGTAAAGCAGCTATTTTTCTTATGCTTCTAGTCGGGTCTTCCTCCAACAGTGCCAAAATTTGCTCATCGACTTCAACATTGTGTTGCACCACAATTCCTCTTACTTCATTGATGTTTAAATTCCCAGTTTCGCGTAAGCGTCGGTAAGTGTTTTGAAACGTGTTGCGGGTTGGTAAGCGTCTATTAGGGAATCGTTCTTTGCGCAGCTCGTGCAACACCATTAGCTTTTCCGTATGCCATCAAAATGTCCGGATATTCTTCATTCGTGTCATGTAGCCATTATCAAATTACCAAAACTCAACAATAAGATTAACAGAAACAGTAACAAAACCAAAAAACTTTTTAAGATTAGAAGAGTGAAAATTCGCGGCATTGCGTTTATTTTTAATGAGTTGTCTCAATTCCTAGCTGTTGTGCCAATAGGCCAATCGTGATTCAGAAAAAAAGGTTGTCCTGCAAACAGGAATTCGGATAATGTTTGCAGAAATTCATAAAGATTTATCCCACCGGATACAGACAGCATTCATCGTGACATTCGTCGTTATTAAAGAGGAAATTTGGTTACAAACCCAGATGTATCTCCCTCTCTGTCGCACTTGCAAATTCGAGCGACAGAGAGGGAGATAGCGAACGAAGTTCGTTATCGTTTCGCGGTAGCCTTTCAGATGCTACGCGTGCGTTCGTATGATAGTCGTCAATCTGCAAGTCTTGCTTACCTACTACTCGTATTTAGCGAAAGTATGTTTTTTATCGCTTGCCGGTTACGAGCCTAGTGCGTCCCTTACACAAAATTGGCAAATTAATAAAGTTAATTGATGTTTTCTTGGCATTATTGCACATCATTAGAAAGAGGAAAGACTAAGGAACTTTTTTAAAGAATTTTAAGAACCGATAATGGATACGAGAACGGATAGTATTTTATACCGAAAAAAAAAATTTTTCGGTATAAAATACTATCCGGTATCCGGCCGGATACTATGCCACTATTCGGTATTCGGCCGGATACTGAAATTGTGGCCGGATAGGCCGGATACCGGATAGTGACCGGATATCCGTTGCATCTCTAGTTTTTGGCATTATTGCACATAATTAGAAAGAGGATAGACTAGAGAAGTTTTTTAAAGAGTTTTAAGAACATTATAATTTTTAGTTTTTTTTTAAATTGCAAATCAAAGTTACCTAAGACGAAATTCTTGCATCTTATTTTTTTTTGAGGGTTAATAAAAAAATAAGTAGACGTTACTTGCAAATAATTTTGACTTTGATAGAGCCGTACAACATTACACATTACAATAAAACAAAAAATTAGGCTCTACCACTTCCTTTTTTTTTATTCAAGTTGAAACGCGTAAGCATATAGAAAATGTCTAAAAAATACCAGTGGACACAAAATTTTTTTGGAGTTTGGAAATGAGAGCAAGAATGACCCAACCTACCTGCCGTTTTAATTTGGCAAACGATGGAGCAAACACCCTGTATAATTATATTTTGTGTTTATTTTTTTACTATATTTTTTATTTTAATTAATGGATTTTTTTGCTGTGAATGTTTACTCTTTCTATCTTTTCTATGACTGCAACAAATATTCACGCTCGTCAAATAAATAAATGCCCTTACCGGGATTCGAACCCAGGAGCTCTAGCTTAATTATTCATGTAACCTTTTAGACACCAGTCTTACATCATATTCATAACAAGAAAGTCATTCTTGGCTCCCAAAGGGTCAAATTTAATGGTTGATTAGAGATTTTGTGTAACAAGTTTATTTACTGTACAGGTAAAACACACAGTGAATAAAAAGCAGTGCGACCCGAAAGTTTCTGAACGTTTCGAAAAACGCCTAACAGACGAATTGTACAAGATATTCGATGACACAGACAGTTTCTATTATTCCCGGACCCTAGACTTGACGAACACCCTTCAACGGCAGTATGAAATTGAGAAGGTTCTGGAAACTGAAGAGGGTGCGACAAAGGCAGTGTCCGATATTACAAGATGGTGGAAGCACGTCGACGATAGATTTTTCTGGAACAAACATATGCTGAAAGACATTGTCGCATTAGAGGTAAGGATTATTTTACTAGGCTCATATTTTACCGAGTTGTTTTTTGCGGTACCTGCTGCGGAGTGGAAAGGGTGTTGTGTGTTAAAGCAGTTTCGCTGGCGATGTCACCTCTCTCGCACCTTGAATCTCGCGATAAATAGAACCATGGCTAATTAACTTATCATCTAGGACTTTTTTTATACATATGAAATTTACATGTACATTCTGACCAAAATTTGCGTCAGCAGTAAACTACGGCTACATTTATTTATGCATTCAGCCTTTATTGCTGATACTAAACTTAACAACAATTTAAAAAGTTATTGCAATTTAAACACATCAGATTTCCCGGTTTAGTGGTCAGCGTGTCCTATGACGTATACGCCTCCCCCAGCTGCTTAATTTCTAATAAAACTTCCGTACATTTGGTTTCTCTAAAATCAAACTTAAGAAGATTATTTGAATACCTACACCGGCGGACATTATTTAGAAGCTTTTATTTAGTTTCACCTGCCCTATGTTTGTCATCAAATCTTGCAAGTTAAATTTGATCCACTTCCCGGTGACCGATTGAGCTGTTTTTTTTTTGTATAAGTATAGTTTGGATGTCAGTTCCATATTATGGTACCATCGAGCTGATCTGATGATGGAGACAGAAGGTGGCCATGAGAATTCAGTACTTAACCGACGTAACCCCGTTGAGTTTGGGCTCGTTAGAATCGTCTCAATGAGTAGTTGATGACGGTATACAGAAAAGTACAATCGGCAATAAAAGCTTCTACCAAAAATGAAAATTTGTCAGAAACTTGTATATCACTTATTGTTGTGGATAAGACATCCCCATTCTGCCACTCGCATACTTGTCAGGACGTGAGGGATGTCTTATCGACAGTGATATGTTTATTTGTGTATGTAAGTATTTATTTTATTTATGTACATGTATTTGTGTAAGTATGTTGTACCATAATGTTATTTTTTAACTTGTTATCTGCACTGCTCACAATCTTTTCCGCTTTGCTTTAAGGTTTGACTTGTAGAGAATGCCATATTACATTAAGTCCGCCTTTTATACAATACGTTTTTCTTTTGTGCAATAAAGCCCCCTGCACTATATCATCATCCTCCTAGCGTTGTTCCCGGTTGTGCCCTAGAGGAACTCGGGGTCCGCTTTGACACCTTATCCCAAGATTTGGCTTAGGCACTAGTTTTACGAAAGCGGCTGCCATCTGACCTTCCAACCCGGAGGGAAAACTAGACCTTATTGGGATTAGACCGGTTTCCTCACGATGTTTTTCTTCACCGAAAACCTAAATATTCCCTACAAAGGTTCCAATTGGTACGAGCCGGGATTCGAACCCACAACCGCCGCTTGACAGCCGCATGCCTGAACCACTAGGCTACCGTAGCTTCGCATCCAGTCCTCTGCACTATACTATTAGCTAATTCAAGTAGGATTTCAAAATTATCGTAGCATATCAGTAATACTTAGTCACGTATGTTACTTTAAAACGATCCTTACATCACCGTGTTAAGCCGGCTGTACACATTGGGCCAACGTTGGCGCGTAAGCAGGATGCAGCTATGCAAACGCATGAGAACGATATAAAGCCCTCTTCCTCTAACGCATAGCTGCATCTGCTCATGCGCCAACGTTGGCCCAATGTGTACAGCGGCCATTAACGTCGGTAGTCGCATAAATACATACTCGTATGGTACAAATAACCGTTTTAGGGCTTAAGCGTTGGTGATAAAGTCGAGAGTTGTACAAATACTACACTTGAACGTACGTTCAGCCGGAAACAAGAGGCGGGTCAAGGGCGGTGGGGAAATTCGTTGGGCGATCACGCTTCAGTTCAGATTGAATGGATTTTAAGAGCAACGAAAACGGGTACAATAACGCATTAAAATCTTATACAAACTGAATTGAAAAAGAGCAATAGACTTGTTCTCTCTCTCTCTCTTGAGTAAGCATTCGGCTAAGGGAAAAATAACATCAGTTGTCACAGCTCTTTTAGACTTTATTTAACGCCACGCTACGCTCTTACCCCGTAGCAGTTTGATGTCCATATGTAGCAAAAAGCGCCCGTAGCGCTCTGACGTATGTGACGGTTGTGAGTGGGCTGAATACTCTGAATAGGTATTTATTCGACATTATTTATTGTAATGAATTATTACCTACCTTTATTACTCACTAGCTTCTGCCCGCGACTCCGTCCGCGTGGAACTCGTCTATATCGTTTCTCCATACAAACTTTCACCCCCATTTCGCCTTTCGGGATGACTTCCGGGATATAAAATATCTTCTGTCCTTACCCGAACTCAAACTATACCAAATTTCATCTAGTTCGGTTCAGCGGTTTAATAAATCCTTCCTTACTAATATTATAAATGCGAAAGTGTGTTTGTTTGTTTGTATGTTTGTCCTTCTTTCACGTCGCAACGGAGCGTCGTATTGATGTGATTTTTTGTATGGAGATAGCTTAGAAGCTGGAGAGTGACATAGGCTACTTTTTCCAGCGGGAAAACATCTAATTCCCACGGGAAAATTCAATATGTTACATTTTCCTATAACCACGCGGGCGAAGCCGCGGGCATCAGCTAGTAAACAATAAATGAATAAATATTAGGGGACAATCTTACACAAATCGACCTAGACCCAAACTAAGCAAAGCTGTTCTATGTGTGGTAAGCCAGTACTGTCTAGCTGGTCTAATTAGACAGAAATTCAGATGTACTCTATGAGTAATGATTGCAAGGATAATATATACGGCTACTAGACGACGATAAACATACTTATATAGATAAATAAATACTTAAGTACATATAAAACATCCATGACTCAGGAACAAATATTCGTGCTCATCACACAAATAAATGCCCTTACCGGGATTCGAACCCAGGACCCCTTGCTTCGTAGGCAGGGTCACTACCAACTAGGCTAAAGCGGTCGCCAGAACGATTAGGCGTGAAGAGATAACAGACAGACAGACGCATGGTCGCATATTAGTATGGATTAGATAATACGATTTAATCGTCCAATATTATGGTACTATCGACAACACAGCTAACTGACCATCCGTGCACCTTAAGTGCATTGTAATAAGGTTCTATATAAACACAGGATGGTCAGTTAACAGTGTTGTCGTTTGTACCATAGGAACTACTCAATTACACAATATCAACCCGTCGTGTTGCGCTCAACAGAATCTCCTCGTATAAGTTTTGCAAAAAAGTACAGTCGGCAATAAAATCTTGTACCAAAAATCTTTTTTAGATAGGAACTTATAAAACTTATCACATAATTCCACCCATCCAATGTTCCATCTTGTTCCTGCGATACCGTATCTTATCTTATAGATTCGGATTCACTTCGGATCGCTTAAAACATAACTGGAACATTTTCATTTCTAACTGTTTTAACTAAACGAATTGTTTCGTTGGGGCGGAAAAAGGCGCAGCGACCTAAAACATTGTAGGAGCCTGCTGGAAGTGAGTGGCGCAGATCTGGTCATTGTAGCACTCTTTGGGGGTGGCCTGTGTCCAGCAGTGGACGTCTTTCGGCTGATACAGAGGCTGACTATCAGCAGGAAAGAATTATACGCATTTTTTTATTTAATTTAATAGCCTTAAGTGTCCCACTGCTGGGCAAAAGCCTCCCTCTTCTTCCACGTATCCCTATCCTGGGTATCAGTCTCCCATACATATTATATACAAATGGTAGGAGACACGGCAATAGAGAGATCTCTCAGGGACGGAAGTTAAAAGAAACTTCGATAGCGCGATGCAGATCACGTCAGATTTGACAGCTGACACGAGTGACGCCACAAATTGTTTCAGAGTCCCCACTGCGACGAATGGGTGCTCCCTATCATCCAGGGCTTCGTGCATCTCTCCCAAATAGCGGTGGAGCCCGCGGACGCGAACCCTCTCAACACGGAATCGCTGTCCAGCGGCGCGGCGTGCGACGAGACGTTCACGCTCGGCGTCATATCGCGCCGGTCGCGGTACCAGGCGGGGACCAGGTTAGTGCCATCCAGGGCTTCGTGCATCTCTCTCAAATAGCTCTGGAGCCCGCGGACGCGAACCCTCTCAACACGAAGTCGCTGTCCAGCGGGGCGGCGTGCGACGAGACGTTCACGCTGGGCGTCATATCGGAGCAGTTGAAGGTCCCGATACACTTCCTTCTCAACCTTTCTCTCTCTACTGGTGTTTATCCACGTCTGTGGAAGATCACCAGGGTAAGACCTATACCAAAGTCCAAAGATAATTCCAAAGTAGAAAATTATAGGCCTATTGCTGTTCTCTCGACTTTAGCAAAATTGTTCGAATCTATACAGCTTCGTGCAATATCCACACAAGTTAAGCCATTCCTATCTGAGTCGCAGCATGGTTTTAGAGCAGGTCGCTCCGTTGACACTAATCTTTTAATCCTGACTGATGCCATTTCTGAGTGCCTGGACAGGGGTATCCAGGTCGACGTCATTTATTTTAACTTTAAAAAAGCCTTCGATCGTGTAGATAATGACGTTCTATTAAATAAACTTGACGACATTGGCTTCTCTCCTAAGTAGCTCGATCTGTTTGCCAGTTATCTACGCGATCGTCAACAATATGTTCGACTTGGATGCTTCGTTCCAGATAAATATCACACTCGATCTGGCGTCAGTCAGGGTTCCATTTTGGGACCTCTCTTATTTGGTCTGATGGTTAACGACCTAGAATCAGAGGTTAGTCATGCAAAGTGTCTTCTTTATGCTGACGACCTCAAGCTCATTTATGGGGTGAGAGATGCAGCGGACTGTGTTTCCTTACAGGAAGATATTGCCTTGATGTTGAAATGGAGTAGTAATAATAAACTGTCGTTCAATTCAGCGAAGTGTTGCGTTTGTACATATGTGCGAAGTTCCGCCCCAATACATGCGCAGTACTTCCTGGACGATGAGGATATCAACCGTGTCTTCTCTGTGAAAGATTTAGGCGTGACGTTTGACACGCGCCTCACTTTCCACGACCATATTCGTGCAGTTACCAGTAGCTGCTACCAACGATTTGGTTTTGTGCTCCCTAATTGCAAGGACTTCCATGATCCTGGAGTTATACAGCTCTGCAGCAACTGTTTAATGCCTTGGTGAGGAGCAAATTAGAAGCTTCTTCCCTCATTTGGAATCCTTATGAATCCACATATACCTTGCTCTTAGAGAAAATACAAAAATCTTTCCTTAGATCCCTCTATAAGAAAAAGTTTGGATATTACCCTTATTTATATCCCACAAAATGTTTACTTGGTTGTTTAGGATATAATTCTTTGGAAGTCAGGCGAAATAACAACTTCTCATGACAGTCTGTCGGTCTCTACGCGGGGAGTCGGGCGTTATCCAATTGGTGGGTAGCGTACTGCGGCTCAGCGTCCCGGACGTGCCCCGCATCCAGCTGCGTGCGCGCGCGCGGCTCCTGCTGGCGGTGCCGGAGGCGCGCACGGTGCGCGCGCTGACCCTGCTCAATACGCTCTTGGCATCGGTGCCTGAATGTGACCTGTTTGCGTGGCGATGGGTAACCGTGTGCCAGGAATGTTTGAGATTTTGTGAGGCGATGGATGACAGGCAATCCTCCGTGTACGCATAATGTATATATATGTCCTGTGTTTTGTGTGTGCAATTTTTATCCTAAAAGTCCATTTGTTGATTTACTGTAATTAAGTGATCTGGTTTCTCGGTGTATTGGTTCGCTGTATCCCAAATAGCTCTGGAGCCCGCGGACGCGTTCCCTCTCAACTCGGAGTCGCTCTCCAGCGGCGCGGCGTGCGACGAGACGTTCACGCTTGGCGTCATATCGCGCCGGTCGTGGTACCAGGCGGGGACCAGGTTAGTGCCATCCAGGGCTTCGTGCATCTCTCTGAAATAGCGGTGCAGCCCGCGGACGCGTTCCCTCTCAACTCGGAGTCGCTGTCCAGCGGCGCGGCGTGCGACGACACGTTCACGCTTGGCGTCATATCGCGCCGGTCGTGGTACCAGGCGGGGACCAGGTTAGTGCCATCCAGAGCTTCTTGCATCTCTCCCAAATAGCTCTGGAGCCCGCGGACGCGTTCCCTCTCAACTCGGAGTCGCTCTCCAGCGGCGCGGCGTGCGACGAGACGTTCACGCTTGGCGTCATATCGCGCCGGTCGTGGTACCAGGCGGGGACCAGGTTAGTGCCATCCAGGGCTTCGTGCATCTCTCTGAAATAGCGGTGGAGCCCGCGGACGCGTTCCCTCTCAACTCGGAGTCGCTCTCCAGCGGCGCGGCGTGCGACGAGACGTTCACGCTTGGCGTCATATCGCGCCGGTCGCGGTACCAGGCGGGGACCAGGTTAGTGCCATCCAGGGCTTCGTGCATCTCTCTGAAATAGCGGTGGAGCCCGCGGACGCGAGCCCTCTCAACACGGAGTCGCTGTCCAGCGGGGCGGAGTGCGACGAGACGTTCACGCTGGGCGTCATATCGCGCCGGTCGCGGTACCAGGCGGGGACCAGGTTAGTGCCATCCAGGGCTTCGTGCATCTCTCCCAAATACAATTATCCATCCCATCCCGGCGTCCGTCTGCCCCGCTGTTCTCTCTCAGATTTGTCAACCGATTCTCGTGAAATGTTATAAGCAGGTTCGTTAATTATACAGAACGTTTAGCACAGTCACTTATTCAAAATTGAAAAATAATGTTTTTGGAAATTAAACAGGCTCGCGAGGTCTACAGAAGTTGTAATAATTTTCTTTAAAAACAAAGTTTTAACCAATTCACACACGTCGTGTCGTGGTACCAGGCGGGGACCAGGTTAGTGCCATCCAGAGCTTCTTGCATCTCTCCCAAATAGCTCTGGAGCCCGCGGACGCGTTCCCTCTCAACTCGGAGTCGCTCTCCAGCGGCGCGGCGTGCGACGAGACGTTCACGCTTGGCGTCATATCGCGCCGGTCGTGGTACCAGGCGGGGACCAGGTTAGTGCCATCCAGGGCTTCGTGCATCTCTCTGAAATAGCGGTGGAGCCCGCGGACGCGTTCCCTCTCAACTCGGAGTCGCTCTCCAGCGGCGCGGCGTGCGACGAGACGTTCACGCTTGGCGTCATATCGCGCCGGTCGTGGTACCAGGCGGGGACCAGGTTAGTGCCATCCAGGGCTTCGTGCATCTCTCTGAAATAGCGGTGCAGCCCGCGGACGCGTTCCCTCTCAACTCGGAGTCGCTGTCCAGCGGCGCGGCGTGCGACGAGACGTTCACGCTTGGCGTCATATCGCGCCGGTCGTGGTACCAGGCGGGGACCAGGTTAGTGCCATCCAGAGCTTCTTGCATCTCTCCCAAATAGCTCTGGAGCCCGCGGACGCGTTCCCTCTCAACTCGGAGTCGCTCTCCAGCGGCGCGGCGTGCGACGAGACGTTCACGCTTGGCGTCATATCGCGCCGGTCGTGGTACCAGGCGGGGACCAGGTTAGTGCCATCCAGGGCTTCGTGCATCTCTCTGAAATAGCGGTGGAGCCCGCGGACGCGTTCCCTCTCAACTCGGAGTCGCTCTCCAGCGGCGCGGCGTGCGACGAGACGTTCACGCTTGGCGTCATATCGCGCCGGTCGCGGTACCAGGCGGGGACCAGGTTAGTGCCATCCAGGGCTTCGTGCATCTCTCTGAAATAGCGTTGGAGCCCGCGGACGCGAGCCCTCTCAACACGGAGTCGCTGTCCAGCGGGGCGGAGTGCGACGAGACGTTCACGCTGGGCGTCATATCGCGCCGGTCGCGGTACCAGGCGGGGACCAGGTTAGTGCCATCCAGGGCTTCGTGCATCTCTCCCAAATACAATTATCCATCCCATCCCGGCGTCCGTCTGCCCCGCTGTTCTCTCTCAGATTTGTCAACCGATTCTCGTGAAATGTTATAAGCAGGTTCGTTAATTATACAGAACGTTTAGCACAGTCACTTATTCAAAATTGAAAAATAATGTTTTTGGAAATTAAACAGGCTCGCGAGGTCTACAGAAGTTGTAATAATTTTCTTTAAAAACAAAGTTATAACCAATTCACACACGTGACCATTCCCACATTTCCTTTTCACTTTTCCACATGAAACGTTGATGCAGCAAAAGCAAATGCGTTGATTACTACTAAAAAACAAGTCTGTATAATTACGTGGGCCGATAATATTCGAGGAGTTCCGTCGATTCCTCAAGGATTTCAGAACTACGTTGACTACTTTATTAGTTGCTACTTCAGCGGAGCCGCAACAGAATCTGTGTCGTATCTACATAATTGAAGAGATCCATAAGTCACCTGTGGTCTTCATCATCAGTTCCACTTCACCAAAGTAGTGGTTTCCGGGAGTAAATACACGAGTTATTTTAGAAAATACCGAAATCTCTACATGCGTCCTTAATAATTGAGGAGTTCCGTCAATGCCTCATGGATGCCATCGTCTAACTGGATTTTTGGTTCATAATGAGACCAAACTGGAAGCATATACGTTTAAATAATTAATAAAAAATTCTAATTGGTTCATAAATGACGCAGTTCTGAAGTAACAAACATTAAATGAAAACTACCAAATTGAGAACCTCCTTTGTCCTCTTTTCCGCTGTCCGTCCGTCCGTCCCTCTGTCACCAGGCTGTAGCTCATGAACCGTGATAGTTAGACAGTTGAAATTTTCACAGATGATGTATTTCTGTTGCCGCTATACAACAAATACAAAAAGACCCCTCCCGTGGCTCCCATACAACAAAGGTGATTTTCTTGCCGTGTTTCTAGATAATGGTGCGGAACCCTTCGTGCGCGAGTCCGACTCGCACTTGGCCGGTTTTTTTGAAGTCCATTAAAAAGGAATATCCTTGTTCAAGGTACAATCGCCGAGGAATCGAGCCCGAAGGTCACGTCGCGAACTACGTGGAAACAGAACAGATCGTATCTATCATGTGCTCAGACAGCATCCACAGGGCTTCCTTTGTACAGGTACGTATTTTAAAGGAAAATTGGTATTCAGTTATTTATTACACGAAATTCTAAATTTCGATCCAAGTGGAAAATTTAAAAGTTTTCGCCTCGAGCGGTATTTGAACCGCGACCTCCGGAATCGGTCCATTTAAAATTTAGAATTTCGTTAGCGGACGTTTACTGCTTCGTAGACATTTACTGTTATTACACGTTGCCCCAAAAATGAATGGCGGAATTGTATAAACGAGTTCCACGTGGATAGTAAGTTCTATAGTATCCTCAAAACCAAGTGGCGAGTCAGGTCATAAATCATTGGAGCATACTATCTCTCACGCACCTGCACTGCCTTACGGAGCGGGCCGTGCAACAATAGTACTGACTTTTATTGCCCGACTCGCCACTTGGTTTCGCGGATACTATAGTAGTAAATAAAGTATAGGTTTAACATATATATAAATTAGGACATAAAACATTAATATATTTGTTGCGAATATATTTGAAACGCCGAATTTTACTTCGCAACGTTGCAATCCTATTATTCACTTATGGATTCCATGTCCTTAAATTATGTATCAACATTATAATGGAGTTAGATTCTTTGCAACATACACCAGATAATCACATCTAAAATCGTCATAACTTGAGTAAGTTTTAAGTGAGCGAGCGGGTGAAAGGAAAATGACTGGGAGTTACGTAATCGAATAACACCAAAATTAAACTCAAACCGACACGCGTCGTTGAATCCATTACTTTCCTTATTTTATTACGTATGAGTATCATTATCCTCATAGCGTTTTCCCAGTAATACCAAGATTTAGCGTAGGCACTAGTTTAACGAAAGAGTCACGAGGTTTTCCTTCGCCGAAAAGCTACTGTTAAATATCAAGCGATATTTCGTGTTTTTTATTTAACCCCGTGTCACAGTCACCAGCTTTAACATCTAATGCCGGCTGTACACATTGGGCCAACGTTTGCGAGTGAGCAGGATGTAGATATGTAAACGAAAGAGATCGAATTATAGCCGTCTCCCTCTAACGCATAGCTGCCTTCTGCTCACGCGCCAACGTTGGCCCAGTGTGTAGGTACAGCAGGCTTAATGTTTATGCGCGATTGGTTGTGGTACAGTCAACAGCAAAAGTAGCTATGCGGGTCAAGTGCTCAAAATGACCTACACACGACTCTAATGTCGTGAGGATACGGACTGTCTAGATCATTTTTAGCGTGTTATTTTACGTAGCTACTTCTGCTGCTGACTGTACCCGAACTGCGTGCTTTACCACTCGGCTACTATGGCTGTTTATTTATTACATGTTAGTTGAAGGAGCGAGCGGAGCTAACTAAGGGTTTCGTTCCAACAAATTCTCGTGAAGTTTTGTGAGTAGGTTCGTTAAGTATATAGTTTTTTTTTAAGATACCCAATCCTTACCTACAGTCGCTGAGGTCGTAATCGGCCAGGATGCCATCATCATCAGTTTTTTTTTATCGATTCGAATTTTCATAATTATAAAAAATTAAGTAATGATACTCGCTAGGTCTACAGCTTGTCTCTGTAGAGCCACTGGTAGGTATATTTATTCAATAACTGGACTTATAGTTAACGTTGGTGTTAAAAAAGAATGAAAACGTTTATTCGTGACAAAAAACAAACAAATTGTAGACACATATGCACATTGGCCACGAAATGGTCAAAACTCAGCGTAATGCTGGCAGGGCTAGTGCTGATCTGAAAACTACGGTAATTACCTCATGAATTGGCCGGAAGAACCATTTACTAGGGCCTCGCATAGTTCTAAATTGTAAATACTTACTACACAATTTCGTCTTGTTACTTAAACGGTTCAGGAATTTCATCAAATAATTAATTAATTCATTCATTCGTGTCGGGCCACGCTCAGTGTAGGGTTCCGTAGTTTTTCGTCCAGAAATTATTTTGTAATTTTGTTTCAAAAACTATTCAACCTATCAAGTTCAAAATATTTTTCCCAGAAAGTTTATATAAAGTACTACTTTTGAGTTTTTTTTTTCATATTTTTAAAACTTATGGTTCAAAAGTTAGAGGGGGGTATCTCCGAAAATATTAACATTATCAAAAAATGATTTTAGCAAACCCCTATTCATTTTTAATACCTATCCAAAAATATATCACACGTTAGGGTTGAAATGAAAAAAAGCACTCCCCACGTTACGTATAGGGGAGGTACCCTAATAAAATAAAATAAATCACTTTTTATTTTACCACTTTTTTGGCGTGATTGATATATATACCGACCACATATTCTTGTACTCGATTAAAAAAGCTGATTTAACGAACAATTTTGTTACCTACTTTCGACATTTTATTTTACCATTTCACTAAATCATGTCAGAGATTTCAACAAATCTCTAAGAGATATGACCAAATCACGCAGGATGTGAAAATGGCCATTCCAATTTACCATTTGCCTAGAAAGAAACAGTTATTAGATCAAATCCTTTAATCTATTTAGTGAAATGACGAAATCAGCCAAAAAAGGCAACTCGTTTTTTTTCATTTCACCAGAATTGTTCAGTGATTTGATAAAATCCCTGAAACATTATGAGAGAGATTTGATCAAACTTAATTGTAGAGTAACTATGAACCAGTTCAGAGATTTGATAAAATCACCTACACCATGTTACAGTAGAGACTTTATCATTTCACTAAACGTGTCTAGTGAAATGATAAAACGAGTTGACTCTGCGAGTTTGTTTCGTCAACTCACTGACGCGTTTCAGGGATTTCATCAAATCACTAAACAAATCTAGTGAAATGAAAAAACGAGTTGCCTTTTTTGGCCGATTTCGTCATTTCACTAAACAGATTCAGAGATTTGATCAAATGACTGATTTTTTCTAGGCAAATGATAAAATGGATTCGCCATTTTAACATCCTGCGTGATTTGATCATATCCCTTAGAGATTTGTTCAAATCTCTGTTTTGGCCATTTCCCTGCGACATATATATATAAGATGGTTTTCTATTATTTTGTTCGTAGTGATTTGGACGACACAGTTAATCAAAACACAACTGAGTTTCTCTGTAAGAAAAGTTTTATTCTATTAAATTACATGTAAGATTCACAATTAACAGTACGAGTTAAGCAGTAACAAACACAAACTTTACCTGTAAGAAAAGAAACGACATTTAATGTTATTAATCACAATGTCGATTCCTAAATCACAATGATATTGGTTCTTAGCGTTCTATCTCATGACAGCACTTTTAGGTTATCATTCACCATAGATTAACAAATAAAATACATCCATCCGCGTATGTCCCGATCTGTCACGATGACACTTGAACTTCAGGCGCGGGAATATTTAAACCAAAGAAAATATATTTTTCTTTACATCTCCCCCTCCCGGAGAAGATATAACAATACTACTCACTCATCCTCTGCATGGTCTTTAAGCGCAGGGGCAGGTGTTAGTTTCGAAATGTGGAAAAAGTTTGACTCTGTCTTCCTATGACTAGTGTTTATCTTGAAAATTGAGTTTGATATTCTTTCTATGATTTTGTAGGGTCCGATTCTCAATTCTTCGAGTTTTTTCCTATTCAGTTTGTTTCCATTATCCACAAAAACGGTATCACCAACTTTGAAGTCTACATGTCTTCGATTTTTATCATAAATCGTCTTGTTGTAATTATGTGATTTGATTGTATTTTCTAAAGCTATTTTCCTGTCTTGTACCAAATCGTATTCGGTCTTTTTAAGTTTCAGCTCATTTGGCAAAATTGTAACATCTGTGCCGTTAAGAAGATACTTTGGAGCATATCCAGTGACAGTGTGCTCCGTTTCGTTATAGTTTTTTACACAGATTTGTGCTATGGTTGTCCATGCTAGTTTAGTGTCATTTTCGTTTATCTTGCATCTGATTTTATTGACTAACGTTTGATTTAGTCTTTCGTTTAATCCATTTGAGAAGGGCGAGTCCACAGCAGTAAAAATGATTGGAATATTCTTTTCATCCAAAAATATTTTGAAGTCTCGAGAATTGATCCCTGGATATTGGTCTGAGAGAATCATGCCAATGTCGCTAATTTCCGCACAGTTTCTCACTAGTTTTATGAAATCATTTGCATTTTGTGTACTTGACGTCAAAATGTATGCGTGCCTTGTGAAATGATCTGATAGCAGGTGCAAGTATCTCTTTGTTGACCTTGATCCCCCAAATCCTCCAATCGTATCAATGGAACATATCTCAAAACGTTTCGTGGCGGGGCCTAAGTGGGACATCCATCCATATTTGCTTTGTCCTCTTGATTTGTTCTTTATACATATTATACAACTGTCACAGATTATTTTTATGTTTTTTGTCATGTTTTCTGCGGTGTACCACGAGCTGATCATTCTCTGCATTTGTTTAATTCCTATGTGACCCAGTATACTAAATTTCTCTGAAAGAATTATTTTTTGTTTTGTCTTAATTGTTTTGTAATAAACATTGTTTTTTGTAATTAATTGTTCTTTTCTGCACTGTATTTTTTCATTTTTCATTTGGTCTGTTACAATATCTTCTAGTGTTATTATGTTCACTATTTTTAATTGTTCATCAAGGTTTTCATTTGCTTCTAAGACTGGGTTCCTACTAAGGCAATCCGCTTCAATGTTGTATTTTCCTGGAGAATATTTAACTTTGAAATCATACTGAGATAGGTAATACGTTAGATCTCCAAGTTCTTCATCCGTTCTTGACTTTATGTTCATATTTTCCAGGGGCTTGTGATCTGAAAAGACAGTAAATTTCCGACCAATTAACAGGTGATGCCAATACTTAACACATTCTTTAATTGCCAGGCATTCTAGATATACAGCTTTCTTCCTTTTTTGAACTTCATTCAATTTCTTTGAGAAGTATGCCACTGGTTTCTCTTCATTGTTTTCTTGTGGCTGTTTAAGGACTGCTCCTACTCCTAGAATACTGGCATCTGTGTATATGTGGATAGGCAAGTTCGGATCAAAAATGGTCAGTATTGGATGAGAACATAATATTTGTTTCATTTCGTCAAATGACTCTTGGCATGCCTTAGTCCAGTTAAAAGTTTGTTCTTTTCTTAAAAGGTTATGTAATGGTTCTAATTTTATTGCTATTTTTGGCACATACTTATGATAGAAATTTATTTTTCCTAAAAATTGTCTCACATTTTTCCTCGTTTTTGGAGTAGGAAAGTTTTTTATTGATATTAAGTTGTCCTTCAGAGGTCTTACCGAATTATTCTGTATTATGTGACCCAAGTACTTAACTGAGTCGGCTGCGAACATACATTTAGAGAATTTGAGTCTCAAACCTTCACTTTTAATTGCTTGAAATAGCTGTTCCAGATGTCTGACATGATCTGAGAATGATTTTGAGAATAATAAGATGTCATCGATGTAACATACTGTGAAATCTCCAAGGTTATGTTTCCGTATTATATTACACATTATTCTCTGAAATATGGCCGGTGAGGTCTTTAAGCCGAAAGGCAAGCAAGTCCATTGAAAATGGCCCTCTTGGGTGACGAATGCAGTTTTGTATCTGTCTGTGACACGCAGAGGTATTGACCAAAATGCTGAATTCAGGTCCAGTGTCGAGAAAAACTTGCAATCTCTAGTTTTCACTATTAGGTCCTCAATAAGTGGGAACGGTTGTGATTGAGGCACAACGATTTTATTTAGGTCTCGAAAATCTATACACAGTCTTGACTTTTTATTCTCATCTCGTTTATAAGCTAAAGTAACTGGAGCTGCGAACGGACTATATGATTCTTCTATGATTTTTTTTTCCAATAATTTTCCTATTTGTAGTTCAATCTCCTTTTTGTCTTCAATTGTGCAACGATATGGCCTTTTACTGCAATATTTCTCTATTGACAGGTCAATGTGTGCTTCATAATCTGTTACCGTTCCGATGTCATATTTGTCCTTTGCAAATACAGATTTATTCTTCAATATTAAATCATCAATCACTGTTTGTTGTTGATAGTCCAGATGATTTTTCAAAATTTGAAATTTTCTTCACTGAAGTTCTCATTGAAGTTTATTAAATTATCAGATTTGATTTCCTTAGAAATTTCAATATCTGACTTATTTGTTTCCTTAGAAACTACCTCACTTCTTTGTATGGGAACTTTCTGAGAGATTTGTAAGTTTTCATTTTGAACCAAGAAAAACTCCTTTATAGAATCTAATCCGATCAAAAAATCGTAATCGAAGTTTTCTTGGTCTATGACAAAAACATATGTCTAGTGTTATTATTCCATTTGCCTTTTTAACGCCATTAATTGTTTTTAAATTAGTATTGCTAGAGTAACTTGATTCTTTGTCTATCTTGAGTAACCTTGAATTTATCAATGACACATTGGAGCCGGAGTCATAGATTCCAAATACTTCTACATTTTTATTCAATACTAATTTTACTTTAATTAATGGCGGCACTATTAGTTTTTTGGGTCTTCACACCGCAGTTGACATTCCAATTCCGAATTGTTAATGTGCTTTATTTGTTGATTATTTCTTTCTTTTCCACTGTGTATTTTGGTTTTGAACCAACAGGAATCTTCGGGATGGTAGCGCACACCTTTTTGTAGACTTTCACAAATACTACACTTTTCTTTCATTTGCTTGGTATCATCTTTTTTTTTTATAAATTTCTTTTTTCCAACCAAATGTTCTAACTTGCCAAGTTCATTAAATAAGTCTTTTGTTTGTACAATTTCCTCTTTGCTGATTCTATCCGTTATGAAATCTGATAAGCCGGCAGCAATTATATCGATTAGGGTCCCTTGATCGATTGTTTTTCTTACTTCCAATAGAAGTTTTTCTTTTTTAATAGCATATTCTAATAAAGATCCTGATTGATAATTGAAAAACAAAGCATACTTGCTCGTAGTCCAACCTTTATTAGCATAGGTTTGCAAAAAGTTCAATTTCCACTCGGACCACTCCGATTGTAAACTGTGCTTGATCATCATGGAAGAGTACCAATCAGCGCAGGATTTCTCAAGAAATAACCTGAATATTTCAATTTTTTCTTCCTCTTTTACTATGTCAAACCTTGCACACTCTTTTTCAAATGTTTCCATCCATTATATGCACTTGTATTTTTTCCATCAAATTTTTCAATCACAAATCTGTCTGCTAACTTCTTTACACTTTGTTTTTCTTTGTTTTGTTGACTTTCAATTAATTTTTCCAAAATTTTCACCAAAGGCTCTTCCAAACTCTTTTTACTGCCACTAGCTGACTGTTCTTGGGTAATTTCCTCAAGGAATTGGTCCTGGAAAATCATATTTTCCTCCTCATCACAGTATGTTTTTAACAGAGCTTCCGTCATTTTTATCCATACACTCCGGCTTTGATATCGTTTCTTCAATGTATTTTTCACTGTAGTAAAAGCTTTAGAGGTGTGGACATCTTTGTGGTACTGTGATACTGCTTGATATTCTTCCGGAATCAGGAAAACTTTGTCATCTTGCGTGGCAATTGAGGTTATGGCAATATAGTTTGACTTTCCGTCTGTTGTAGATTTTACTTGAAACGTAAATTTCAACTTTTCCATTTTCTGACAATAAATGTCGTTTTATAAGATGGTTTTCTATTATTTTGTTCGTAGTGATTTGGACGACACAGTTAATCAAAACACAACTGAGTTTCTCTGTAAGAAAAGTTTTATTCTATTAAATTACATGTAAGATTCACAATGAACAGTACGAGTTAAGCAGTAACAAACACAAACTTTACCTGTAAGAAAAGAAACGACATTTAATGTTATTAATCACAATGTCGATTCCTAAATCACAATGATATTGGTTCTTAGCGTTCTATCTCATGACAGCACTTTTAGGTTATCATTCACCATAGATTAACAAATAAAATACATCCATCCGCGTATGTCCCGATCTGTCACGATGACACTTGAACTTCAGGCGCGGGAATATTTAAACCAAAGAAAAGATATTTTTCTTTACATATATTAGTACCAAATTTCAGCTTTCTAGTGCTAACGGTTACTGAGATTATCCGCGGACGGACGGACAGACAAAGCGAAACTATTAGGGTTCCTAGTCGACTACGGAACCCTAAAAAAGGGAAAAATCGTGACAGGGATTTTTCGCTCTGGTCCTATTGAGGTTTTCAAGAACATGACATAAACGGATCCACTTACCCCCTTATTCATAAAACTTATCAAACCTCTGTTAGTTTAAATATGTTTTGTCCCTTTCTCACGATCACAAATGCATTCGTGACCAGCGAACGAAAAAACCATAGAAGTCTAAGTAGCAGTG
Organism: Epinotia ramella; assembly: GCA_947578815.1. Lineage (NCBI taxonomy): Eukaryota > Metazoa > Arthropoda > Insecta > Lepidoptera > Tortricidae > Epinotia > Epinotia ramella. The sequence goes on from OX388221.1 coordinate 6,589,693, forward strand.
CAAAATGGCAAGCAGCCTTTTAGTTCGAACATGCGCATACCGGGTTTAAGGCACGTGTTTGTGTAGAAATTTGTAAGGAGCTCGCGTTCCATATTGTTTTGGCGTTTCTTCTTAACAGTGATCTTCTTTTTCAGAAAAGCTGGTAGAATTTTGACTTGTAAACGTGCCATTACGGCCTAGTTGCAGAATAAAAATTCATTTATTTAAGATTTTTTTTATTTATTTCATTTATGTTTTATTCGTTTGCTGATCGTGACAAACAAGAGATTTTTTACGAATTTTAGCTAAAATATGTTAGATAATCGTTTATGAATAATTCTACTATACAGCAATAAATATTAAATTATCTATCATCATCATCATATCAGCCGAAAGACGTCCACTGTTGGGCATAAGCCTCCCCCAAAGAGTGCCAAAGTGACCGGTCCTGCGCCACCCGCATCCAGCGGACTCCCGCAACCTTTACCAGGTCATCAGGCCTACCCACGCCGCGCCTTCCGGTACGTGGTCGCCACTCGAGAAACTTTCCGCCCCAACGGCCATCGGTTCTACGTGCTATGTAATAAATGATCTATCATGTTGTTATAAATTGCAGGTCCGAGGATCGGTCCCCATTTATTGGAGTCAACCAGAATACAAATTCAGACCGCCGCCACGTCTTGATAAAGGTATGCATTATGTATGATAAATATGGAAGCTGATCGAATGTTTGTAACACTTCAATTAATTTGAATATTATAATAGCGATGTCGCCGTTATAGTCTACTTGTAAGTTTATGTATAATTGTGATAAACATAACCTTTGTAAAATTTCAAACGATTTTATCATCATCAATCATCATCATCATCATCATCATATCAGCCGAAAGACGTCCACTGCTGGACATAGGCCTCCCCCAAAGAGTGCCACAATGACCGGTCCTGTGCCACCCGCATCCAGCGGACTCCCGCGACCTTTACCAGGTCATCAGTCCACCCTGCCACGCTTTAACTTTATTTCAAACTAGCTTCTGCCCGCGACTCCGTCCGCGTGGAACTCGTTTATATCGCAGCTCCATACAAACTTTTATCCCCCCCCATTTCACTCCCTTAGGGGATAATTACGGGGATAAAAACTATCCTATGTTACTCTCCATCCCTGCAACTATCTCCAGTTAAAAAAACACGTCAATTCGTCGCTCCGTTTTGCCGTGAAAGACGGACAAACATACATACATACAAACAAACAAACACACACATACACTTTCGCATTTATAATATTAGTATGGATAGTATGGATAGTTCTAAAAGTGATACATATTGTATCGTTATGATACATCGTTGGAACTTACAAAAGAGTTATTTCAATTAGTTATTCAAACTACAGGGCATGTTAAGAGACTAGCTGATTTATTTATTTATTTTATTCCGTTTCAGGGGAAGAAGAAACGCACGAAGCCTTCAAAAAGCACTTTGAGGACGAACTGAAGTTATACAAACAAGTGTGTATAGTAAACCTGGTAGAGCAACAAGGCAGGGAACGGATTATATTCGAGGCGTATGGCGAACATGTACTGAAGTACAATAGCCCTGACCTTATATACGCCACTTTTGACTTCCACGAGTCCTGGTGAGTACTTGATCCTTACATAAAAACGACTTTATTGTTAGGGGTACGCTGCTCACATTTTTGAAGTGAAAACTTCTTTAGCGGCGCTGAGCACTTTTTGGGATGGGGAAAAAATGTTAAATACGCGACAGAGTTTTGTGACGTCAGATGTGAAGGAGGTTACTTTTTGCTGCTAGCCGATTCGACTTCATTCAAAACTGAACGCTATTCGTAAGAGTATAAAGCCGTTAAACACTTTTTGCAATAGCATATTCTGCAAATAAATTTGTAATAATACCAACGCGTCGTTCACCGTTTTGCTATTGAGAAAATTCTAATAGTTCGAATTTGGGCGTTATTCATAAAGAGATAAAGCTTAGAAAAATATTTACCAACGGCAAAAACAAATTGATATTTTGGTCGCCACCGCCGTCTGCTGTTCTTGCAAATTCGAATAGTTCGAATTTAGACGTTATTCCTAAAGGGATAAAGCTTTGAAAAATATTTGGCAATGGCAAAAACAAATTGGTATTGTGTTCGCCGCCGCCCGTCGGCGCGCCGGACCCCGGCACCGTGGCGCCGCGGCGGCGCGTTGGGCCCGTCGCCGTCGCACCCAACGCGCCCGCGGGCCGTCCGCCTAAATAATTGATAATTGTTTATAAATTTGCGTCAAATTCATTTTTAGGGTGACACCGTAAGATGTCACGTGACCTGATCGAAAAACTGTTACATTGTTATTGAGTTTTCACTTCTGCCGGCACTCCCGGAGTGCAACCCGGTCTTTTTTTTTAACGTATGTACGTGTATTCATGAACTCGTCTATATAATGTAGAGTTACTGTATTTTCTGCGTTTGTATGAATTTAACGTCAACTAGTGCCAGTTGACTTGGCAGGATTCGTTTTTAGCCCCCGACGCAAAAAGAGGGGTGTATCTGTGTGTCTGTCTCTGGCATCGTAGCTCCTAAACGAATGGACCTTATATTTTAATGCGATTTTTTTTGTCCGAAAGCTAACGTGAACGAGATGGTTCTTAGCTGCATTTCAACAAAATCGGTTCAGCCGAAATATTGAACTTTTAAATGAAAATGTCGAGGGTTTTTCAGCTTTTCTAAGTTTTCATCATCATCATCATAAACTTAAGAGCCGGGCTCTTGTCGGTGGAGTAATCGCCACTCTGTTCTTCTCTCTGCCACTGTTTTGAGCTCCTGATACGACATTACATTAACTTTCTCTTTAGTTTTTATACTATGCTATAATTTTTTAGTCTACTATTTCGCTCGAGTTCTCTGTTTACCTTATATACCTATACTCTATAAGTTTTGAAAAATAACAAAATAAAATATCGGAATAGTTTATCGGCATCTTTTGCGGGAATGTTACTATCGCCTTGTATCAAGAATGCATGAAAATAAACGAGTGGTGCCGAGACTATATAGGTTAATCCTCTAAAGAAAATATAAAGCCGGATTCATACTTATCTGACGTGATGCTCTCTGATGCACTCTGACGTCTGACACACCAGGCCGAAAAAAAAGAAGTTGCGCACAACGTGTATGTCATGTGTGTTCCACAGCCGTGGCATGCACTACGAGAACGTGAGCATCCTCATAAACGCGCTGGTAGAAGTGATCACGGAGATGCGCTTCTGCTGGCGCGACGACCGCGGGCTCATCTGCTCGCAGAGCGGCGTGTTTCGGGTCAACTGCATCGACTGCCTCGACCGCACCAACGTCGTGCAGGTGACATCTACTATTGCTTACTTACTACGCTGGCTCAGCGACCCGAAGTGGATCTTGGGCTCCGACACTTTGACACGCCACTGTGCTCTGTCCTGGGTAGCTTATCGCCAATCATGATCTGCAGTTATCTAGTATTACTTGTTATTATTCTGTCCTGCTGACAATTTGCCTACATGGGCAACTGAGCCCACATAATTGACAGGGTTCTAATTAGCCACGAGCCATCTTCAACATACGTTTAAAAAAAAGTACGGTTGGCAATAAAACTTTTAACAGTATTTTTTTTCGTACAAACATTGATAAAATTCTTGACGTTAAGTAACATAAACATCTTTCGTGCCGAGTGCGATCCGGTGTATAGAAACATTCGAAACCTCAGAAGGTATGAGAGAGCCGAGTTTAGCCTAAGCGACAAGAAGGACAGACCTGGTAGCGCCTTCTCGAAGAGCGTTATTATATCGTCGTGAAAAGTCGACATTTTTGATTGCTCTTAAATTCGGCGTCCTTTCTAGTAAGCAATGCCTAATGATATAATTTTGCCAACAGACTGCTATAGCGAAATACGTGTTAGAGCTTCAACTCTGCCGCCTCGGGCTCGGCGCACCGGGCAGCGGCCTGCCGCCCGCGCTGCGGAACGCGTTCCTCACGCAGTGGGCCGATAATGGGGACATACTGTCCAGGCAGTATGCGGGGACTAAGGCGTTGAAGGTACTGTCACTATGTGTTCGGAAAAAACCTTTGACACTAATTACATACCGTTCAAAGGAGAGAGCATTCCCTTTGCTGATCCGTGGAAAACCATGCGAAATTTTGTAGAATAACTATTGCTCTTTTATATAAAGGTGTGGAAGGTAAACTTGTCGTTACATCTCTCATAATCTCAGTACAGTAGCTATCCGCCACAGGCTTTACGGAACGGTTCTTCACGCAGTGGGCCGATAATGGGGACATACTGTGCAGGGAGTGTGCGGGGACTAAGGCGTTAAAGGTGTTGTCATTATATGTAATTAAAAAACCTTTGACACTACCATTACAACCCTGTTCAAGGGAAACGGCATTTGCTGATGCGTCGAAAACCATGCGAAATTTGGTAGAATAACTATTGCTCTTTAATATAAAGGGTGGAAGGTACACTTGTCGTAACATCTCTCATCATCTGAATACAGTAGCTATCCGCCACACGCTTTACGGAACGCGTTCCTCACGCAGTGGGCCGATAATGGGGACATACTGGACCCGATTCTACAGTGGCCTCTAAACTTCCTAATTTTATTTAGGTGTCGCTAAAACACTTTGCTATTCTATGAGCAGCTGTCATAATCAAATGACAGCGCTAATTTGAATGTGACGTTTCTTATTTTAGGCGGTCTATTCAACTTAGTTTAGCTGTCAAAATGCTATTCTAGACATGTCGTTTTTACGCGAAAACACAGAAACGTCAAACTTAGTCGACTAATTTTAGCGGCGAATAAAATAGTCCCGATTATAATTTGTTTACGTGAAGTCAAGTGGATAATTCTCATTTTTTATTTTCTATTTGAAATTACATTTTGAAATGGATGAAGAATTCGTCATGGCTGCTGTGGTGTGGTGGGGTGGCCGACGAGAGGGAGCATGGCGAGGGTGAAAAACTTTATTTAGAGAGGTTGCGTGATGCATCCAACCCATTCCACCGATCCGATTTTTATATTTTTATACTATTTATTTTTTATGAAGCTACGGTAGCCTAGTGGTTCAGGCATGCGGCTGTCAAGCGGCGGTCAAGCGGCGGTCATGGGTTCGAACCCCGGCTCGTGCCAATGAGTTTTTCGGAATCCCAATAAGGTCTGGTTTTCCCTCTGAGTTGGAAGGTCAGATGGCAGTCGCTTTCGTAAAACTAGTTGCCTATGCTAAATCATGGGATTAGGTGTCAAAGCGGACCCCGGGCTCGTTTAGGGGCACAACTGGGAATAACGCTAGGAGGATGATACTATTTCTTTTTTGTGACGGTCCACCAAGTCACCGCCAAAAACTTGTTATTAAACAATTTAAAAGAAAAGAACACAGACTCTCGCAGACGGCATAAACCTCAAACAACTTGCATTTTTTTAATCTTGTAAATTTTGCCCATTTAAATATGATAAATTATTTTTACCTGATATAAAATGTGAACAACAATATTAAACATAGTATTAAAAGTAAATAATACAATAACACGGATTAAAATATTATGTATAATGTAAAAAAAGCACGTTCCCATACTCTTTTTTATAGATTCCATTCATTCATTCACTCACTTATTTTTTTTAAGTAGCAACATTCAATTCAACTTAGAAGTTTTAGATTACGGATAAAATCAGGCTAATTTTAGTCAGCTTGACATTCTGGAATAGCACTTGTAAAATCTGCCGTCTAAATTATGTCTAAAATTTAGAAAATTTAGTTTTAGGCTATTTAAGCGATGTGCCCGTAGAATCGGGTCCACTGTCCAGGCAGTATGCGGGAACTAAGACGCTTAAGGTACTAATACCTACCGTACACCATAGACAACTAGTTCTTGCAACCGCAACCGTTTTCCAGTCTCCCAATCGCACAAATTTTGTTAACTCTTTAGGGCCCTAAAACAGCTATATCATTAAGCTTTTTTGGCTCATGCGTCGACGTCCACGCGACGTGTACTGGTTTGGGTCCGTCCATCACGACGGCATGGTGTCTTAAGTATGAAACCGCCTTAAATGAGGTACATCATCATTCTCCTAGCGTTGTTACCGGTTATGCCCCTAAAGGAGCTCGGGGTCCGCTTTGACACCTAATCCCAAGATTTAGCATAGGCGCTAGTTTTACGAAAGCGACTGCCATCTGACCTTCCAACCCAGAGGGAAAACTAGACCTTATTGGGATTAGATCGGTATCCACACGATGTTTTCCTTCACCGAAAAGCTAACGGTAAATATTCCGTACATAAGTTCCGAAAAACTCATTGGTACGAGCCGGGATTCGAACCCACGACCGCCGCTTGACAGCCGCATGCCTGAACAACTAGGCTACCGTAGCTATTTGAAAATATAGTGAATAGTCTTTGAAAATATACGCCTTAACATTATAAATTCCTTTTACAGGGTGATTACACGCGAACAGGGGAAAGAAAATTTACGGGCCTGATGAAAGACGGAATGAATTCGGCTAGCAGGTAAATTATATTTTTTGAAACAATAATACATTCGCATGACTCTTACTCACACACATAAAGAAACTCGTGTACAATATACAGTCAGTAACAAAAGTAGCTAGGCAGAAAAATCTCGAAATTATCTCCACAAGTCTTATACTTTTGACAAGTTTTGTTGCAAATAATTTTGAGGTTTTGACTTAGCTACTTCTGCAGCCGACTACATGCAACCAATTTGCGACAACACTTTTCATATAGCATTTTGTATCGGTCAAAACAAATCCTTGAACAAAATTCGAACGACATCACCGCCGTTTTCTCCCGCCAGATTCGTGATCCGCCATTTTAGCGACGCCATGACGCAGTGCGCCATAGACATCGCCCTAGGGCAGCCCATAAACTATGCTACCATAGAGGAGCACGACAGTGTATGGCGCGACTTTAAAACGGCCAGTCTGATGGTGGTTGAAATGGACACAGATCGGCCAAAGTTAGAACTGGTGGCCAGTTATTTCGGCCAACCACTGACGCAGGAGCTCTTGTCGGTGGAGATTGCGTATGGATTAGGGAGGTCAGTTTAGCTTTGTTTCAGAATTACCACTTGTTAAATGAGCTTTTTAATACTAGCTTTGTGAAACAGTTCTACTAATAATATACACGTCAATTGTACATTGATGTTTGGCATTGTAGTGGTATTTTGTGTTAAAATAAGGCGAAATAACGAGGCACCTTTTTACACGACTGCCCTAAAAGAAGAGTGCAATGTATTTATGTGAGTTTTTTGTCTTTTGAAGCTTAGTACGATGGAAAAAGTGTGTCATTCTGAATCTAAGTGGTCAGTTTATTATTGGTTTCGGCTGACTAGTGCGCTTTGTGTTCGCTTATTAACAATTGTGTTTGACCTCCCTACTCACAATTGTTGTTTTTAGTCTTAGTAACATTTTTATTGGGCTCAGTTGAAGAGTCCCCAGCACGCTCGATACAAGTAGATTCCCCATACAAATGTAATTAGGCTCTTATTTTAAAACGAGGAGCTGGAATAACATGAAAATATATGTAAAAAATAGAGACAGAAGAAGTTTTTTATAGTAAACATCTTTTCCTTCATTTTTTTACAATATGATATATAGCTTCAAAAACAACTTTACAATGCATGTGCTCGAAAAGAGCGTTTTCCAAGCACTAAAATCGTGCGGAAAGTGCCACTTTTTCGCACTAGTGCTTTTTACTTTTAAATTTTTTTTTAATTTTCAAGACCGTCATCAGCCCGACACAGAGTTTTTATTACTCGATAAAAGTTTTACAAATATTTCAATTACAAGTTTTCTTTCATATAAAAGGTACAGTCGAGGTCATAAATATGTTTACACTTTTTGCACCTTATTACAAGGCAATAAGGTGCAAAAGTGTAAACGTATTTATGACCTCGACCGTACATACATACTAATAACGTATAAAATGATTTATTAATGTTTATGAATTTTGAATTTGGTCAATAAATACATTAATTTTTAATATTCACTTAATGTGTTTGGCTGAACGCAAATCTTTCTTATGTCTTTTACAATACGACAGTATGGCGGCTTGCACATGCGCAATGCGCATATGTTGACCGCGCATGTATTTAAAAGCCCGCCATTGTTGTTTATTGTGAGTTTTGTGGTGTTATTTTATGTAAATATGTTAAAAAGGTCGAGTGAAAGTGAGTAATCAATAATAATGATTTATTGCGTTTCAATAGTGTCAGTATGTTTCTTAGAACTACGACGGTACAGCGTCTTTTTGTTGTTTAATATAATATTGAGTTACTCAAAATTAATTGTGTTCCAAAACCACAATACAATGGTTTTAAGTTTTAAGTGAATAAGCTTGACAGCAAAAGATGTGAAGAAGTTGTTAAATGCAATTCCAGATAATAAGTAGGTACCTGACAATCTACCTAACCTAACCTAACCTAGATCTATTTTAAACCAACATTTCAATTTAATATATTTCCTCACACAAGGCATAGTAAAATGTTGTATGATACACGCGCGTAAAGATGATTTCCGACTCGTGTCGAATTATACATTCGCTCGCTTCACTCGCTCATGTATAAAAATGACACTCGTCGGAAATCACCTACTTTCCACACTTGTATCATAAATAACTATTACATGTTTGTATAGAGACTCTTAACTAGTAATCGTTTTGAAATTGTTTTAAAGTGATAAGACCGCCTGTTGTTACCATTATTTATTAAGCAATTCTTTTGTAAGATGTTTCTTTCCTGTCGTGGTGCAATAAAGAGTATTTGTTGTTGTTGTTGTTTTTTTTTTTTTTATTAAGTTTAGACACAAATAACTTAAATCTTTGGCATTAGAAAAAAATATATGAATCGTAATTCTAATGTTACTAAAATAAATTTATGCACAACACAAATATTCTAATTCTAGAAGCATTTCTAGACAATTCTAAAAACATCTAACTTCAAGATTTAGTAGCAACAGATGTTTTCTTATATGCATCATGTTGTAACAACCAATTGTTCCAGATACTACCTCTCAACGTTCAAAGACGCGTTGCGACAGACGGCCATAGACGTGATGACTGGCGAGTCCCGCTGCATCCCGGAGCAGCTGACCGGCATCGAGTGTGCCGTAGTAAAGGTGGCCGCATTCCCCGCGCGTGCATGCCCCGCTTTAGCCCATATAGGCCCTGTAGAGAGCATTCATAATGCAAGGACACTCGTTATGTCGGTCGGTGCATGCCTCGTTTTATTTCACGTCGGTAAAAGAGTAGTCCCATCAATGCAATCTTTCATTTATCTAGATAGTTACATTTGGATGCCGGGACCAGGATTAACTACAATTTTCTACTACGTTATAGTTTGACAGTAAAACGCATCTAGTGCTATCTAAATATATAACATAGACGTGATGACTGGTGAGTCCCGCTGCATCCCGGAGCAGCTGACCGGCATCGAGTGTGCCGTAGTAACGGTGGCCGCATTCCCCGCGCGTGCATGCCCCGCTTAGCCCATATAGGCCCTGTAGAGAGCATTCATAATGCAAGGACACTCGTTATGTCGGTCGGTGCATGCCTCGTTTTATTTCACGTCGGTAAAGAGTAGTCCCATCAATGCAATCTTTCATTTATCTAGATAGTTACATTTGGATGCCGGGACCAGGATCAACTACAATTTTCTACTACGTTATAGTTTGACAGTAAAACGCATCTAGTGCTATCTAAATATATGACATAGACGTGATGACTGGTGAGTCCCGCTGCATCCCGGAGCAGCTGACCGGCATCGAGTGTGCCGTAGTAAAGGTGGCCGCATTCCCCGCGCGTGCATGCCCCGCTTTAGCCCATGTAGGCCCTGTAGAGAGTATTCATACATAATGCAAGGGCACTCGTTATGTCGGTCGGTGCATGTCTCGTTTTTTATATGGAAGAAAATAGTCTGTAATATTTAATAATCTGATTCCGAAATTATGGTGGCCTTTAATAACTGCCATAGTGACTTATCACGACTTTGTAATATCGATATTCACTCAATCTTAATAATCGATACGAATATTTGTTCATGTGTCAGTGATTCTTCAGATTGTTAGGTGCCAATGCGGTTTCAGAGCTTCTTTAGGATGCAACCGTGAAAACGTTAGGAAGATGATGAATGATTCGTCAATTACTTATAACGGAAGATAAATACAATATGTATTTTAAATTACGCTGTCGCAATCGATACCTATACATTCGAATTCGATAAATGATTAGTCACTATGGCAGCTAAACATGCCACGAAAGTTCCGGTCTCTCTTAATAATACTTGAGAACCTAGTTAGTTACAATTTGGTGCCTTGACTAGGATTCACTAAGATTCTCTAATTCGGTATAGAGACAGTAAAAAGCGACTAGCGCTCTCTTAATAACAGCACGGCTATCACGCGACGGCGCGCGAGCTCTCGATTTTTCTCGCACTATCCGTCTCTCTCTTATGAGAACACTTAGAACAAGAGGCATAGTGCGAGAAAAATCGAGAGTATGTCGCGGCCGTCCCATGATAGACGTTCTCTTATGGAAGTGATGATGGGTGAGTTATCTGGTGTCGAGTGTGCCGTAGTAAAGGTGGCATTCCCCGTGCGTGCATGCTCTGCTTTAGCCCAAGTAGGCACTGTAGAGACCACTCATAATGCAAGGACACTCGTATCATTCGTCTGTGCATGCCACGCTTTATTTCTCATTGGTAAATAGTAGTGACAATGAATGCAATTTTTGGAATACATTTAAACCCGGATTGTTACAATTCGGTGCAGTGACCAGGTTATGTGAATTCTCGGATTCTTGTAACCCTGCCCTCGCATGAATCGCTTTTTGCCATGTAGGGAGTATAGTGAAATAAAGCCAGACATGCATATACCCTGGCTCGTACATGCATGTCTGGCTTTATTTCACTGGCAAGTCTTCGCTTCTTTAACACGGTAGTTGGCTAAGTAACCATTATCTGAGTGAATGTAATGATGGAAACAGAAGGAGGCGACAGCAACTCCTAAACTGCGCATAACACACACGTTGTGTTTGGGCTCATTGGAACCCGCTAAACGAGCTTTATGACTGCAAAATAAAGTAGTATTGTTGGCAATAAAAGTGTATCAAAAATTAAATTTTTGACAGAAATTTAACACGTTCGCAACCAAGAACCCGCCTGGTAGGCACTCGTAATGTTTGCTCAGATGCCGGCTGAGCCCGCTAGGCGGGCAGTAGTATGTACACGTCACGTCTAGCGAGTTCTGTCGGTTTCTGGTGTACGAGGGCTGTTCCGAAAGTTGTTAGCTGCTCCAGCTCTACTCATGCGATTACAATATTATTTACAGTACATATGGTGCTACTTTCCCGCACTAGTGCGGAAAAGAGCACTTTCTGTGCATATGTCGAAACTTTAAAGAGCCATATGTACAGTAAAACGTTGTACGATACACGTGCGAATAGGTAATTCGCAACTCGTGTCGATTTAAAACACTCCCTTCGGTCGTGTTTTAATTTATCTCCACTCGTTGCGAATATCCTATTTTCGGCACTTGTATCGTAAATAATTATTATACCATTGTGAGGGATATTTCAATGCTAAATTATGGCCAGGATTTTTTTATAAATTTATGCGAATATATTTTTTATTATATATTTTTAACTGAAAGCTGTTTTGTATGGAGTTACGAACTGCTTAGAAAAAACGTCAATTTTAGGCACAATTAAATGAATTTCGTATTGAAATCTTTGAAAATCGAACTTCAATTTACCCGGGACTAATTATTCTGTTTCTTTTGCTATTTTCAATGTATAAATCAATAAATAATGTTATAAGTACATTTTTTTTTTTTTTTATTTAACAAATACTGTTAATAAAATGCCAGCACATATGGAGACTCAATTACTGATTTTCATGACTGATGGTTAGGCTTCGACGCTTTTTATCGAAGTGTTTTCTATAAATGTATTTACACCACTTCAATAAGTACTGAAATATCCCTCACAATGGTATAAATAATATTGTAATCGCAATGAGTAGAGCCGGAGCAGCTAACAACTTTCGGAACAGCCCTCGTATTGTTCCATTTTTAGTCCGGTTGCGAAAGTGTTAAGAATATCCGAATCCTACGCCCGCCAGGCGGGTTCCTGGCAGTGAATGTGTTAATCTTATTGCCGACTCCATACCTTCCATACCAACGTCTTACGGTGCTGTGAAAACTCCGATCCCTCGTGTTGGCGACCTGTCTAAAATAACATTAATCTACAGGAACAAGCCGTGGATACAGCGGCCATGGCGCAACACGTCAAGTCTCTTATCGACGACTGTAAAAAGCTGATCGTGGAAACGGAACCAGTGCTTGGGGCGTGGGGGCTCATTGATGCGGATCCCAAGTGAGTACATGAAAATGAAAATATTTTTATTAGGTTGAACTAAACGTTTATAACGCGTACGGTTGCAGGACGCGTAACATAACAGTCAATATCATTTCCCTCCGAATAGCTACACTTAAGGTGGTTCGATTTCCATACAAAACGTTATTTGACATTCGCAGGCTAACAGCGTGATTTTATAAGAAACCTATGTAACTTTCACAAATTGGCTTTCCATTTTGTGTGTACCTCTCACAGACAGACTCGTTAAACATACCCCCACTCTTTGCGTCGGGGGTTAATAATGAAAAAAGTCTGTGAGGTTTGTCATTTTGTATATAACGGGATAATCTCCAGAACTACTCATTAGATTTAAAAAAAAAACCGGCCAAGTGCTAGTCGGACTCGCGCACGAAGGGCTCCGTACCATTATCTCTAATTATAGCGAAATACATCATCTGTCGAGCAAAAACGTGCAAAAAAAAACACGTTTGTCGTATGGGAGCCCCTTTAAATATTTATTTTATTCTGTTTTTTTAGTATTTGTTGTTATAGCGGCAGCAGAAATACATCATCTGTGAAAATTTCGACTGTCTAACTATCACGGTGCATGAGATACAGCCTGGTGACAGACGGACGGGCAGACAGACAGACAGTAATAGGGTCGCATTTTACCCTTTGGGTACGGAACCCTAAAAACACTAGTATGTATGTAAGCACTTTATTGTACACACTAACAGATTAAAGAATATACATGTCACACAATAGATCAAAGTACAAAGGCGAACTTATCCCTATAAGGGATCTCTTTCAGCCAACCTTTGAGCAATTATTATAGAATAGACAGTCAGGGTGAACATAGGCTGTTATTAGGCATGTTTGATCCCGCTCCACCTGAGTTATCTGTAATACGCAAGCAGCTCAATTAGTTCCAATATAATACTTGGTTTCTTTTTCAGCACCGGTGACCCATCTGAAACGGAAATGGACAGCGTCCTACTCCTCACCAGCGACGCCTACCACGTGGCTGATTACGACGAAACCTCCGACCGAGTTCTGTCTGTCCAGAAGATACCGCTCCGAGACATCACGTCCATCGAACTGGGCACGGTGGAGACTAATTCCACGGTAATATAGACGTTTCTACAGCATAATAATCATCATCATCATATCAGCCGAAAGACGTCCACTGCTGGACATAGGGCTCCCCCAAAGAGTGCCAAAGTGACCGGTCCTGCGCCACCCGCATCCAGCGGACTCCCGCCACCTTTACCAGGTCATCAGTCCACCTTGTGCGGCCTACCCACGCCGCACCTTCCGGTACGTGGTCGCCACTCGAGAACCTTTCCGACCCATCGGCCATCGGTTCTACGTGCTATGTGCCCCGCCCACTGCCACTGAAGTTTAGCGATGCGGAGGGCTATATCGCATAATAATAATAATATTTGGGGACATTCTTACACAACTCGACCTAGTCCCAAACTAAGCAAAGCTTGTACTATGGATACACAATATACAACGATATTACGTACTCATATAGATAAATAAATACTTAAATATATATATAAAACATCCATGACTCAGGAACAAGTATTCATGCTCATCACGCAAATAAATGCCCTTGTTGAACCCGGTACCTCCGGCTTCGTAGGCAGGGTCGGATCACTACCAACTAGGCTGCAGAGGTCGTCAAAGTCAATAAGGTTCGAGATTCACTGCGTTGACGCTTAGGAGCAATGCCAAACAACTGTCACTGTCAAACCACTAGGGACACAACGGGTCCAGTCTTTTGTACAATTATTTCCCCAGTTAGAACGGATTCCACCTCCAAAGGTCCACACTAGTAGTCTAAACAGCAATATGACGAAATAGTAATTTCTATCGATTTGAAAAGCCGTTTGAATCCCTCGCTAAGCTCAGATTTCCTTGTCAGCAATAAGATCTCGGGTTAAGACCCGTCGACGTCATCGTCGTTCATTACTTACTTGTTTACTTCAACATTGTTACTACCGCTCCATGTCTTTACGGTAACATCGCCTAGTACTTTTTTTAATCACTGAGATTTAATTGTCATCGGGAGTTATAATGTTATTGATGTGAAGTCCAATACCTTTAATTCCACACTGACATTAATTCCAGATATTCGGCGTAGGCCGCAAAAGCACAACGGAACCTATATCCTGCATAAGAATCAACTACTCATACAACAACGAGCCTGGGTACTTTCACATGTTCCGATCGACTACGCTGAGGTTCTTCAACAATATGGCCGTTGTCATCAACACTAAGGACGAGATGATTGGTAAGCGAATTTCAATCTTATGTTTATGGGCACATGGTTGATTTGGGTTTCATCCGTCTGTGGTTTTAAGAGCTATAGATTGCAAGATACAAATTAACAACGTTCCAAATTCAGAATCTAAAAATTAAATTCTCCAAGCCAATGTTACATAAATAAAAATAAACCCTATGTTGACTTTAACACGGACCAAATTTAAATGAACGTTTGTTGGTTACTTACAAGTGAAGTGAGGATGAAGATTCCAAATTTAAACGTTCGAATTATCGAATAAGGTGTCGCCGACCGCTTCTCTAAAAATCTACATTCTTAATATCAACTCTTTGGGACTGGTTCTAAAGTTGAAATTAGATTGTGGATGTATTTGTACCCAGGGCACTTATTCTAAACATTTTTACAGAATCGTTACACTACATCTGCGAATCGTTGGTGGTGGCTAGAGATGTGGCGAAACTGCCGCCCATACCTTTCCATAGCGGGGTCAAATTGGAGAGGAGGAAATCGAAGGTAAATGGCAAAACTCTAAAAGTGGCTGAATACATATAATAGGTGGTAGGTTACTGAGGTAGGGCACAGCGAAATGTCATCCCGCTCGAATTTGGAGCAGCCCAACTGGGGAAGTACCTCCGCCTTGCAGAAAACCACAGCCATAATAACACTACTACTTGCTCTGTAGTAGTGATGCGTTCCTGGAGATGAGCAAGGTCGCCAGAGCTCCCGAGGATGCTTTGGGTTCAGAGCGAGGGAATTTGTTCCTTCAGCTGTCAACACGGCGAATCCTCAAACATATAAAGGGTCGGCAACGCCCATGTTACTCCTTTGGAGTTGCATGCGTCTATAGACTGCGGTGTCCGCTTACCACCAGGCGGGCCGTACGCTTGTTTGCCACCGTAGTTGTATGAAAAAAAATAGGTCCGTATGCTCGCCACATGCTTGGTTGAGTTCCGCGAACGAATTCCGCTGCGAATCCGTACAAAATCTATGGCCATACCAAAAATACGTTCGTTTTATGCCCGAATATTCATGTCAACTTAAAATTTCACCTTTTTACATATATTTATTATATTCTCGTATGATGCATTTTTAAATAACTATTCTGACTAAAGTATTCTACTAAATCCGCTTATAACGAAATTACGCGACGGAACTTAATCGTGAAATTGAGCCCGTATGTGGCAAGTGTGAAGTTATGCGCATATGTGTATGTTCGGTTAAATTATAACTCTAAAGTCGTTTTTTTGTGTATTGGCAAATTAAGTTGTCAATAGTGATTTTGTTAATCCAAAAACAAATGTCAATCTCAAGCAAAAGGTCTTGCTTTAGCGGTGTCAATAAGGCGCTATGTCGGTACCGACGCAATAAGAAATCATTCGTATTGATATCGGCAAGGATAATAAATACTATTTGGTTCGATATTATTTTTAACCCCCAACGCAAAGAGAGGGGTGTTATAAGTTTAAGCGTGTCTGTCTTGTGTATCTGTGTATCTGTCTGTGCTATCGCAGCTCCCAGTTTTGTTTGTGTCATAGATCATTTTATCCAGAGTATTCTTAGCCATGTGTCATGAAAATCTGTTCAGCCGTTTTTGAGATATTGGACTTTGTAATGAAAATGTCGGGATTCTCCAACTTTTCTAAGTTGTAGTTATTTGGTCTAAACGTAAAACTGAATCCTGTATATACGCGTATCATGTTTTTAGATACATCCCACACAAGCAGCGTCGTCGGGCGCACGATCGTCACTATATCTGGACTTGTCTCGCCTACCCACCATCACAAGGAACGTGAGCGAGACGCAGCTAGTCGCCGACATAAGGAGCGTGGGTGAGTGTCGAATGTACTCTTCTCACGTGGGCCAATTTAACTTTCAGGGCTACTAGTGGCACGTGGCTATACGCGACCACTCTGCCGCCCATTAAGCGACTTTAGTGAAAATGCCCTTACATCCAATATTTGACAGCTGTCAGCGGCCAATGACTCTACTATGTGGTTCCTAAGGCTAGGCCACGGAATCGAGCGGCGAAATAAACTTTTGAAATTGGAGAAGATACCCCCTACCCACAATCTTATAAGGCTACAATCTCCCAGAATTTTCCTCTTTGTTATATTACTAAGTATAGGACCTGTCATTGTGGCACTCTTTGGGGAGGCCTATGTCCAGCAGTGGTATATTTTTTTTGAAGTGAAAACTTCTTTAGCGGCGCTGAGCACTTTATTCAATTCAATTACTTTATTTCAGATTAATATCCATATCGGGTTAGTTACAGTAGGAACTTATGTCTATGTTAGTTACACATTAATAAAAAGATAAAATAAAATAAAAATGAAAATTCAAACACAGCAAAACAAATCAAAAATCAAAACGCGGTGTGACACAGATCACGGCTATTTTATATATCTAACTAATGTCCTGATCTGTGCCACCCAGTGACAAAGGATGGGACAGTTGTACCTATCCGCTATCACCATCAAAATCCTGTTTTGACTCCCCCTGACACGGTCCATCAACGATGCAATTTTTTTCCTTATGATCGCGTGGAACCCGTTCGTGTGAGCGTCCGCGAACATTCCTGAGGCACTGCACCACCTAAGAAGTCTCAACAGCATTCTGAAGGCGTTATTGTACTGTATGCGAAGGGCGTTATAAGCTCGTTTCGTATATCGAAACCACAGGCTGCTTGAGTAAAATGATTGGCAATATGCTTTAAATAGCGTCACTTTTACCTCAGCAGAGCATCTCGCGAACATGCGGGCTAACATATTACTCCTCACTGATAACGCCCTCCACTCTCTCTCCATGTCACCGTCATCACACAAGTCACTCGAGAGTATGTGACCCAAGTATTTAAACGAGTCCACTACCCTTAATACCTCTCCACCAAGAGTTACTGGCGGGATAAAGTAAGGCTTAATTCTTCCTGCCTTAAAGACCATCACTTCACTCTTGATGGAGTTGTACACAAGCCCATGAGTAGTGGCATACTCTTCACACCTGGCCACCAACTGCCTAAGAGCCCTGACAGATGGACTCAGCAGCACCATGTCATCGGCATAGCTAATATTGTTAATACACATATTTTCAATATAGCAACCCGCATGCATGCTACTGAG
This sequence comes from Epinotia ramella, assembly GCA_947578815.1. Lineage (NCBI taxonomy): Eukaryota > Metazoa > Arthropoda > Insecta > Lepidoptera > Tortricidae > Epinotia > Epinotia ramella. The sequence goes on from OX388221.1 coordinate 6,607,458, forward strand.
TCCTGCTATCAGGTCATTCATATACCAGTTAAACAGCCTCGGGGACGTTAGGCCCCCCTGTCTCACTCCACATTGCATCCTATATTCGTCTGACAAAGCTTCAGCCCACTTCACCTGATTACTTTGGTTATGGTACCAGTACTCCAGAATACCTACACACTCATCAGGTATACCTGCTTCCCTCAGTTTTCGCCAAAGAAGCTCGTAGTTAACTCTGTCAAATGCCTTTGACAGGTCCAGGAAGCAGGCATAGACTGGAGTTTTTCTGTCCGTATAATACGCGACAGCATGCTTCAAGCACAGAATGGCACTTTCTGTTGACAACCCAGTTCTAAAACCGAACTGGGCGTCGTGGAGTTTAATGTACCCATCAAGTGTGGCATTGAGCATACTGTCGAGTATCTTGGCGGTGGTTGTGGCAAGCGAGATCGGCCTATAATTAGCCTTGTCCGACAGATCCCCTGTTTTATTTTTGACAACTGGTACGACTATGGTCTTCATTAATGCCCTAGGCAAGTAAGCATGAGTAACACATAAATTCAAGAACAAGGTGTGTCGATGGCCCCAGCATCCAGTACATTCGTATGACGCGGCGGTACCAGTGGCAGCAGAGACTCAACAGTAAACTGCTGTCTAAATAATTCTGCAATTTCTTTGTGCCCACTTTTTGCTCCTACACTCTCCGGCAGGCCAGGCCCCACATTCATATTTTTCGTCTGTTTCCAAAATACATTAAACTTGTTACCGCTATGAGCGAGAGCAAGCCTATCCATTTTTAACTGGTCCTCCCGGTCTTGGCACCACTTTAATTTGGCCTTGAACTCCTTCCTACTACTGTTCATAAGCTCAAATAACCTACCTTGACGCGGTTTACCCACACTCACCCAATTCATGAAGTGCAGCCTAGCCTCCCTGTGTGGTCCAGCAACATGCTTGTTCCACCCTGCAACATATCCACCATTTCTGCGCCTCTTTTCGCGGTAAGTACTTACCGCGGCATCAGTAAGGGTGGATATGACGTCATCGTACATTTTATCCAGGATGGCATGGTGATTCCGATCACTGCAGTTCCCGTCACAACAGCCCTGAAGTTCAGGTGGGAACTCAATACGTTTTAGACGCTCACTACACAAATTACGATATGCATCTATATGATCATTTTCCCTAACTCCCCATGCCACCCTATTCTCAGACTTATTAAGCTTTACCTTAGGTACGGGTTTCAACAGGTCCATATTACACTCAAGAATCACAGGAAAATGGTCAGACCATAAGACGTCATACTTGATGTGCACTTTTCTAATTGTACTATAAGCACATTTTGTCACCACACAATGGTCTAACCACCTTCTAGACCCATGAGCGTCGCTAATATAAGTATAGGTATCAGAGTTAAGGCCCATTAACTCCACATCCGCACATATCCACTGCTGTTCATTACAGAAACTTATTAATTCCCTATAAAAGGGTTCATTTGGATGGGAATTAAAATCACCTAGAATGTACATTGCTTGCACATCACTATTTTCTATCATTATGGATGATAAGGTGCCTAAACATTCAACAAAAACATGCATATTCTCATTTGCATCCGTGGGCATATACATTACATACTATAAAAGACTTTCCGTTACATAACATTTTTACCGCGGTAATTCTATTATTTTCACAATCTATGATGGATACTGATTCGAATGCACTTTTTCGATATAAAATACCCACTCCACCGTACGGCCTCCCAGAGATCACCCCCGCCGACATGTCCATGGCTGACTTCCCAGTCCACCCAAAGTCAATATCCACAGTACCTAACAATGGCAGTTCGAACGGAAAAAGCCACAGTTCCTGCAGAAGTACCAGGTGAACATCTTGGCAGAGGGATCTCACACCATCTATAGATCTCTTAAACGACCTACAGTTAAAAGTAGCTATTTTACAAATTTCATTTATACAAGTCTTATTATTATTATTATTAATAATAATAACATCAACCGCCATTGTTTATTTCACTATGCTGTCCCGTTCCCGTTAGACTCGACACACTCGTAACTCTATTTGTATCACCCGGTCCATCAAATAACACAAAAGGCCTAAATTGAATATCCCTGGGCCATAAATCACGATTTAGGTATAAGTCTAAATTATTCCTACTAACAAACACTTTGAAAGACGAGTATCCCTTATCCCATTTCATTGGTAGCCTACGCAAAAACACTTTTTCCCGAGTCTTACTAAATATATAATCTATAACATCCTTTTCTGACGCGTCTTTATGCACATTCGAAACAAACAAAGGTACTTTGGGTTCGGCCGCTTTGAACCTAGCTCCCGGAGCTATTTATGGGATGGGGAAAAATTGTTAAATACGCGACAGAGTTTTGTGACGTCAGATGTGAAGGAGGTCACTTTTTGCTGCTAGCCGATTCGACTTCATTCAAAACTTAACGCTATTCGTAAGAGTATAAAGCCGTTAAACACTTTTTGCAATAGCATATTCTGCAAATAAATTTGTAATAATACCAACGCGTCCTTCACCGTTTTGCTATTGAGAAAATTCGAATAGTTCGAATTTGGGCGTTATTCCTAAAGAGATAAAGCTTAGAAAAATGTTTATCAACTGCAAAAACAAATTGATATTTTGGTCGCCACCGTGCACCGCCATATGCTGTTCTTGCAAATTCGAATAGTTCGAATTTAGACGTTATTCCTAAAGAGATAATGCTTTGAAAAATATTTGGCAATGGCAAAAACAGATTGGTATTGTGTTTGCCGCCGCCCGGAGCCGGCGGCCCGTCACACCCAACGCGCCCGCAGCCCGTCCGCCTAAATAATTGATAATTGTTTATAAATTTGCGTCAAATTCATTTTTAGGGTGACACCGTAAGATGTCCCGTGACCTGATCGAAAAACTGTTACAATGTTATTGAGTTTTCACTTCTGCCGGCACTCCCGGAGTGCAACCCGGTCTTTTTTTTTATATCCTCTGGTCCATTGCACGCAAACCTTTCTCGTCTCTACACCAGATCCCGTTCCAACTAGGAGTTCCACGGAAGCCGTGCTTCATCAGATCATGCAGTGTGCGACGCCGAGTCGAGCGCGACGTGCCGCGAGGAGGGGTAGCCCGACTGTTAGTACCATAGATACGATTACAGACCCATCAACGTTAACACTTTTGCAACCGGACTAAAAATGGAACAATTTATTTATTTATTAGGCACACTAAACGGATAACATTCATTACACAGATTGTACAAGATAAATCAGGGGTTCTGGTTAGGAATGCCATCCAAAACATGTATGCACAGCATGATTATAAGTAACAACGAGCGAAAAGTATCCTAAAACTACACTAAATTTATACATAACAATATGCTTAAGCATGCGAACTGGATCATAAGTATGTATTATTATTTTATGTTTACATTTACATATGAGCAGAAAAGAAACAAAAGAAATAATACCAATCTGAATTTAATTTAAGTTAAAAGGTTAGGACGTTAGAGGCACGATGACAGAGAACTCAGACTAACTGTCTCCTAAATGTCGTAAGTCGTGAGTTGAATATATTAATGTCACTGTGTTTCGATACCAGGTCATTATACTGACGACACATTCTCACAATGGGGTTGTAAAAAGAAGTATTGTTCCTCCACAATTCACCAGAAACCGACAGAATTCGCTAGGCGTGTAAGTTCATACAACTGCCCGCCTAGCGGACTCAGCCGGCATCTGAGCAAACATTACGAGTGCCCGCTAGGCGGGTTCTTGGTTGCGAACGTGTTAAATATGGCGCCGGCAGCCTATAGACACTTGTCAGACTTGACATACATTCAGATTTTAACGAACACCGCATATACATTTGAGCACATATGCCGTTTTCGAATTAATACATGAAATGACATTGTCAATGGTAGAGTGTGCAGATAAATGAAAATAATTGTTTCAGTACGAAGATGTTCTAAAGCTTAGGAAAATAACATAAATTATATTACCTATTTAAATTAAATACAAATAATGTATTATTATTTCCTCATAACATATCATCGTCGTCTTCAGAGCTGTCTGTATCATCACCTGGTACAAAGAAAGTAAAATAGATAATTAGTGTGCTAAATAGTGTTAAATACACATATTCACATTTGACAGCATATAAATAGCTTACTGCATTACATTACAGTAGTACCACAAATATAAGTTACAACGATGTACCCGAATAATCGTATCTCCTGTCCCTCATCGTGCGTAGGTCTTTAAGACCTTCGATCTGAATCCCTTAGTTTTGTAATGCTTTCTGTAGCTTATTATATTAACAACAACGGCTGTAAGCAATATAGTATCCCATATTTACTTCAAAGTTCATTTTGTTCGAGATATTTGGCATCAAAGTTGAACAATTTTAGACCAAAAAACTGGTTTTCTGGCCATAACTTTTGTTTACACGTTTTTAGAGACGTCAAAGGGGAACCCAAATATGTAGTTTTCGTATATGTTAGATCTTTCACGTCAAATAAGTGTTTTTTTAGACAATGTTAAAAAAAACATACAAAATCAAGTATTCATTTCTTTCAAAATCCGGTTGACGAAAATGGAGATTAAAGATTGAAGAACCGATAGCCGTTTGACTTATAATTCTACCTGCAGTGCAAAAGTAGGAGATACGATTCAAAACTTGTCAAAAATCGATGAAAACCTCGGGTAGCCCCTTAAGAGTCCGCAGCAAGGTCCGCTCAACTCCGCGTTGAGATCGCGCGCTTACGCTTTAAAATGTTGTTGTTTCACCTAGAGGGAGACAGGGCGCTAGCAGTAAAGCGAGAGCGCGCGGGGAGGCGGAGCTATACATGTCGCAGTTAAAATATCGCAGTAAAATATCTTCATACAACGGCGAAATTATTGCGGTAAATAAAATATAACAGTAGAACATCTCCATAGCGAGATAACAATACAGTTTATACAGTGCGTAAGTGCGGCTAGGCAAATTTTAACTGATTATTTAACCTACTAAAAACGTAAATGTAGAGTACAGGCTACAAGTTTTGATGTGCCAACAAAAGTAGTAGTAACTAGTAACATAAGTATGACATACAATATACCAGGTTTTGTCATTTTAACAACCTAGTGCCATAATTGCATAGCAGATTTTCAGATACCACTACCACTATTTTTGTTATAAATGAAATAAATGAATATTTATTCTGCAAGTAGGCCGCCAAGGGCACTTTTATAAGTCAAGCCCTACCAGCGCTTCTGCAGAGACCACTGTCAAGAAGAAACGCCGCAAGAAACTTAACAGTCAGTCTTTTTCCCAAAACAAGCTTATTACAGTGATAGTACTTAAACTATTTTTAAATAAGTAACTCTAAAATCCGTATTATAGATGATCAAAAATATTAGACACGTATTTTTTCTTTTGGTCACTACACAAAAAATGTCGAAGTTATAAGGGTCAAAATCAGAGAAATGAGCATTATGCTTCTGACAAAGTTTTTCTGAATAAAATAACATGATATTACTAAAATATTTATTTTAAAATAAAGGTTCTGTGCATAATTACACGGCACTTAGCTTATTTATCTTTCTATACTAATGATTTATTTGATTTTCAAAATAAAAAAGGTCTAAATAGTCATTCCGGGAATGCGTCCTTATACCATGTTTCATAGTTCAAACAAATCAAAAATGTTTATAATTAAGACTTAAAATTTTCATATTTTAATATTAGCTTTGAAAATCATCAAATTAAGAATATACGTAAGTATAAAATACATTAATAGCAGGTTAATTTCTTCATATTTTGACTATTCAAATGCTGTCTGACGTTTATTAAATCATTCCGTGAACGCGGTGGATATCGATTGATGTAAATAAAAGAACACACGCTAGGTGGCGTTAGCAAGCAACAGCGTGAAGTTCACTAGTCAAAGCAAAAGGCGTGTTTATTGTTTACGGAAAAAAAAAATGATTTAGTTGGTAAGTACCTTTTAAATTCATATGTGTGAAGCGTACTTTAATTCCCTGTCACTACGGGAACGCAGTTTGATGGATAGTTTTTCGAAAATTTGCATATATTTTGCAAAATTCTTATAAATATTAGAGCTCACTTGTTCATAACCCCTAAAACCAATATCTTACATGGCGCCGTCAAGCGCGACATGAAAATATTTATCAAATAGTCATTTCGGGAACGGTAATTTCGGGAACGTTCTCGTATATGACGGACGTTCCCGAAATGATGCGGGCGTTCCCGAGGTGACAATAAATTGAACAAAAATAAATGTTTTCAATATAACAAATATACAAAATAACAACATTATCCGATTTAGGAACAGGTTAATTACAATTTCTTGAAGGTGATTCTTAAATGCATTAGTTACATAATTATTAAAAAAATCTTTAAAAGTGTTCCCGAAATGACTTTGTGCCTGGCATTATTCTTATTAACTGGTAGAATTTCTAAAATATATTTTTGTGCGTGCCTCTTCACAGGAACGGTTCATGACAAATGACACAACAGACTCCACTTGTTGGTTTTCTTAAAAAAAAACTTTATTTCTCAGATTTTTGAAAACCTAAAATGCTCATCTCTTTGATTTTGACCCATAAGTGCGCGTAACGTCACGGTTCATACGTTTGTGAAGTCACGCGGATTATCTACGCGCCATAACTTCGTCATTTTTACAGACTTCAAAAAAGCAGGTTCTATGTTCGGTTGTGTGTATTTTTAAAATAGGTGTCCAATATCTTATGATCAATAAAAATACGCACTAATTAGAATCCAGATCTTTTTTCCTAGGAACCTACCCTATAAATATTTATTCACATTGAAGATTTGGTGTATTGAAGGAAATAAAAAAAGATCATACATTATTGTTTTTATTTTTGGTAAAAAGTACCTACTTACAACAATGATCCTAGTTGGTCCATAAATAAATGAAATTTGAATTTATAGCCTTATTATAACTTACCTATTAGGATTTATATTTTCTTTTTGACGACGAGCCGGTCCTCTTTTTCTTCCTTCGAGCCGATAGCCATAATTTTGTCTTTGAACACCTTTTCGCTTCTAGAAAAAAAAATAACTATAGGTAATTATAAACGTCTATACGCTCCCGTGATCGCTTACCATCAGGTGGACCGTATGCTTGTTTGCCCCCTTATAGTTTTAGTTGAAAAATATATGTACCTATGTACCTTGTACATCTTATATCTACAAATTGGACAAGCGCCAACCTGAGCACATAATATAGTAAGAACCTAGTACATACATAAATAATAAAAACCTACAACCAAGGTTCAAGTAGCACCGAGAAACAACTGCTATTGTCGCGTCGTCATTTTTATATTTAGATACCTACCTAGTATTGTTATTGTCAGGTCACTCGATCAAAAAAGTTGAAGGGTAGGTAAGTGCCAATTTCTATATATAATTATGATATACAAAGTGTTAATAAAATAACGCAAAACCTGAAAACAGTTTGTTCAGAATCGAGCATAGAATGCGAAAAAAATAAAAAATAAAAATTTGACAAGATTTATTTTTTACATTTGTATGGAGTGTTGGCCGTCTGGGGCGACCTGCTCCATACAAATGTAAAAAATAAATCGCGTCAAAAAATTTATTTTTTATTTGTTTCGCATTTTACTCTCGATTCTGAACAAACAGTTTTCAGGTTTTGCGTTATTTTATTAACACGTTGTAAAGAAGTACGTAGATTACTATAGAGAGTGACGAAAAAACCTATCCTATATACTTTAGGATACTATACTATAACTTACATACCTACTTAGGTAAACTAATTAAAATTTCTAAGCAATAATGTGTGATAGGTAGTTTTCGTATAAAGTCCGTTCGTTCATCCTCGTCTTATTTAAATTTATAGCGTATTATTATTTTTTAACTAAGTAAGTATTTTGTTTTGGCTATATAAAAGAATCAAACTATATATCACCAAAGCCATATCCAGAATGATTTGACGTACCCAAGTGATATTTATGTAGGTACCTACCTATTTAATACCGAATGAGTACCTACTGTGAGATTAAAATTTTGTTTACCTACCAAATAAATTAAATAACACGTCAACTAAGGATTAATGACTAGGTACTCATATACATTAATATAATATGTACATATTAAATGTATATAATTTATTTGTATACTTGGAACTTGACTAAAATGCATATAAGTAGGTACTTACCCGGTTTATCCATTTTTGTAACATAAAAATGCAAAGTCCATAAGAAAGCCACAGATCGTCGATCAGTATGATCAGTATGATCACACACACCACCAGTATCACCAAGAAAAATCAAATCCGTTTTATCAGTCCAAGTCGTGAATTGACCGCGATTATCGTAGGAAGATAATTCACCAAAACAATACGTCGCTCCCGCGCACAGCAAATGGGTCACTATTGTCACTAAACTAAGCGCACGGCAAGGAGTAGCTATGATAAGGGCGGTGCGTACCGCCCCCCCCCCCCCCCCCCCCGGACCGTTCCCCGCGCCAGAGTAATTCGCTGCAGTTTCGCATCAAATTTTTGTAATTTATTTTAAGGTTTTCGTAGTTACGCTCTCATTTTAAAACTACAAGATCAATTTTGACAAATCTTTTTTCTTTTCAAACTGCATAGTTTAATCGACACCGGAAATAGGTTTTGACTTCAATCTAAACTATATTTTGGTCGTAGTAGGCCGCCGAACTGAACAACTTTCTGGGGTCTAAAAATGCAAAACTTGTACTCGCTCTATTTTCTTTCTATTAACATTTTAAGAGTCATAAACTAGTTTTAGCCCTAGATATATCTTACCTCATTATATTTAGAGAATTTCATGATAATGTGACATGTTATATTAAAGTAAGGACGTAACTACGTTTGTATGAAGAATCGAGCTTGCTGCGGACTCTTAAGCAATAAAGTTGAGGAGCAACACCATGTTGAATAACCGTTATCATTACAGGATCAAAAGCCCTGACCAACATGTCAGAGCAGTTCAGCAAGCTCAACAAGCTGTCTCACTCTCTCAACGCGCGCGCGCGGCCCACCCTCCAACTGAAATTCGACCAGGGCTCTTCAAAAACCAAGAAAATATTCACATTGGGCGGCAAAACGGATTCTAAGAAAAAAGGGAGCTTGTCAGACGGCATGTCTTCTGATTATTCCTCAGACGACGAGAACAGGACGAATATATTCGAGCCAACATTAGACAACTTCGAAAACACGCAGCATTACTTAGGCAGCCAGCCAAAAGAAAAAGACAACGACTGCGAGCTCATCCAAAATCCTCTATACTCTTCTAAAATCGAGCCTAGAGATCCAGTGTTCGACCCAAGCGTGGTTATTACCAGCACAGTCGAAAAACAAACAATCAAAACCCCCAGTAACATCAGTAAGAGAAACCCGTTCGATTTAGAAGCGGATACTTGCTCCAACCGCTCGAAAACTCCCGAAATCCAAGTCGAAAATGACGGTGTATTCTCAAAGCCGTTAGCACCGAACTCGCTAGTACTTTCGCAGAAATTATCGCACAGCTCTAGTGATATAACGATAGACAATGCTGGGCTGTCAACGGAGGGGGTCAATTACCATGTCCGTTCTAATTCTCAGCATGAAATCACGTTGAACATAGCGCAGTCTCATAGTGAGTCGGCTCTGAGGCAGTTCAAGAATATAGCGAGTCCTGTTTCGAGTACTAAAGATATGGTGCTGTCGCCACTTACGAAGCTGGCTAAAGGGGTGCAGAGTTTGGGGGCGAATTTGGATCCGAGGAAAATTAAGGTAAATTGTGAATGCTTATGAATTGTTTTAGTTACAATCAAGTTAGTGAGGGTAGGACGTATAGTAATGGTTAATATGTCCACAGGCACAAGGTCCCGCGGTGAAGCATATAACGGACCAGCAATACGTGGAGCACAGAAAGCTACAGGAGAAATGGCGCGACTGCAACACCCGCCTCGTCGCGCTGTGAGTTGCTAGCGATACATTTGTACTGCCACTGAGTACCAGGCTATCATGAAAGTGTTAAGGGTGATCGAACCGTACTAATATGCAGTCTGTTGCTGAGAACCGTGACCCGTGCATGCAGACTGCTAAGCAGAGGTCACGTTTCGTCTAAGTCTTGCAGTGGGGCTAGCACAACTGACGCCGCGCCGTGACGCGAGTCGAGAAAGATCTACCCTCCTCTTTCTAATTTGCACGGCGCGAGTGAGATAAGAGACGCTCAGTCGCGCGGGAAGCGACAGAGCAGCAAGTTGTGCTAGACGTACTGACCTACACATTTGTACTGCCGTTGGGTACCAGGCTATCATGAAAGTGTTAAGGGTGGTCGAACCGTACTGATGTGCAGTCTGTTGCTGAGAACCGTGACCCGTGCATGCAGACTGCTAAGCAGAGTTCACGTTTCGTCAAATCTTTATTTCTTAAATTTTTAATCTTAATTACAACAAATAAAATTAATTATTTTTTAAATAATTAAAATCTAACACTAAAATAAGTCACAGCTGACCCATTTGTACTGCCATTGGGTACCAGGCTATCATGAAAGTGTTAAGGGTTGTCGAACCGTACTGATGTGCAGTCTGTTCCTGAGAACCGTGACCCGTGCATGCAGACTGCTAAGCAGAGGTCACGTTTGGTCTAAGCCACAGCTGACTTTTGTGGTGCCACGTTTGAACATACACATTCAAGCTGTGAAGGTGTCATGTTCTGCCATTGGGGATTCCACCGCGCCGTCACTGCGCGGCTAGCATACCACAGAATCGCTTAACCGATTTAGATAAAATTTGGTATAGAGATAGTTTGAGTCCTGAGGAAGGAAGGGGAGAAATTTTCTGTCGACCAACTATATAAACGTGTTCCATGCGGACGGAGTCGCGTTCAGAAGCTAGTAAATAAAAAAGGTAAGGTCCTCTAACAAAACCGATTTGAGACTACTAGAAATTCCAAATCTTGGTATCTCGCTCGCCGCACGTGCTTTTTCACTCGAGGGCCGAACCCCTTCTCTTTCTAATTTTCACAATTCAAAAGAGACAGGAGTCGCGCGAGTCGTCAGAAAATTGTGTTAGCCCCGAATTGTTACAATATAATTGTTTCTTTCAGCCTGCCTTGATCAAGATAAGTAAATAAGTAGCAAAAACAGCTCCGGGCGCCCTTTTTACGTTCGTTGACATTGGTGACACATCTGTGCTGCCACATTAGCGCTGTCACATTCGATTTTCTTAGTACAATTAACAGTATTCTATTAGAGATGAGTCATATTGTTGCTGATTTAATTTTAAAAGGTTTTTCATATTAGTGGCATTTCGTAATGATGTCAGTTAGTGAGGTAGGTTTAAGTATTAGCGTTTTTTGTGTGTTATTGCGAATTGTATCACTATTGAAAAACCTTTATAAATATAATGTTGCCTATTTAAAGGCGATAAAAAATTCAGTCACGACTATCCCTTTCTTTCTTAGGCGTATTTCAGAATGTGAGAAAGGAAAGGCTTTCGCCCCTACCCTACTTTCCTTCCCAAATTGCAGAAATTATATGACAGAAGTGAGATTCTTTCATAGTTAATTATAATAGAAGTTTGAATAAGCTTAGAATAAAAAAACATTCCTGATGCATGTCGCAATCTTCCAGCGAACGAAAAAACCGTAGAAGTCTAAGTAGCGCCGCAAGATGTCCCCACTGAATGGGTGTTATTGCCATTATGTACATATGGATCAGCCAATATGTGACATGTAATATTTATATAATGTTATGAATAAATGAGTATGAGTGTGAGTATGCGGGGATGGGGGCGAGGTGTCAAAACGATGCCAGGCAGCAGTTTAGTTCGAACATGCGCATACCGGGTTTTAGGCACGTGTTTGGGTAGAATATTGTAAGGAGCTCGCGTTCTACAGTTTTTTCGGTCGCTGCAATCTTCTCAATAAATCAATAGTATTTATGTTAAAACCTTAATTTGAGGTATCTCTCCACACTATTTATAATAGCTTGGAGTAAATTAATTGATATCTTGCCTTAGCAATATAGGTACCTTATTCTATTACACATATGGGGTGCCAGTTTTATAAATGTCCCAACATATTCCAGTATTAAATAGTACTAGTTAAAATTACCAGTGTTTTGTAGATAACTATCAAACCGGCTTTGATTTTGTTCCCGCATAGGTACATATATATATTTAGGACTTTGACTTTACCTTTATAATGGTATAGGACAATATTATTATTAAAAAAACTGCTTTGATGGTATTCTACATAGAATAACTGCAGGAAGTATTGAATATGTATATGTTATGTAGCAGTTAGTATTGTTTACATGACCGTTCTGCATCCGTAATCCGTGTAGTTAATTGTGAATCCATACTAATATTATAAATGCGAAAGTGTGTGTGTGTTTGTTTGTTTATTTGTCCGTCTTTCACGGCATAACGGAGCGACGAATAGACGTGATTTTTTAAGTGGAGATAGTTGAAGGGATGGAGAGTAACATAGGATAGTTTTTATCCCCGTTATCAACCCCTAAGGGGGTAAAAGTTTGTATGGAGCTGCGATATAAACGAGTTCGACGCGGACGGAGTACATACAGAGGAAAACATACAATTGTTGTACTTATATGTCGAATTCGTCCTAACATCGAGAAGGATGGGTGAATACCAGAGAAATGCGAATCTGTGTTTTAATATATTTGACACATATCTGTAAAACATACAAGGTGTCAAATATATGAAGACACATCATCGCATCTGTGGTGGTATTCACCCTTAATCGGAGGTTCGACGTCGAAATTGTATAGACTAATCAATTTTATTTGTGTCGAAATATTAGTACATTTTTTAAATCAAGGAAAAATTGAAAAAATTAATGCTCCGAGCCGGATTCGAACCAGCAACCACAATGCCTGTGGTCGCTGGTTCGAATCCGGCTCGGAGCATTCAATTTCTCAATTTTTCCTTTATTTAAAAAATGTATAATTTCGTTAGCAGCGTAACTGCTTAATACAAAATTGAAATATTAGTAGTTTTAGTTACCAATTTGGAGTCCACTGACGTTACAATACATGATTCGATCGTTTAATTTATTTCATATCATTTAGCTAGAGAAAATCTGAGCAATAATACTCTGCCAGTCATGAAAGCAAATGAAGCATTTTAATCTTAGAAGTAGTTGAAATTAATAAAAAAATAGAACGCTTGCTGTTACGAAAACATAAGTACTAATTACGAAGCCTTTTCTATTGATTTTGTTGAGAATTTATACAAACTTTTGCCAATTTCAAAGGCTCATTTTCTAACCAAATTAGGACAATAGCAAAATAAATAAAATCTAGTGAAATATATTTCAGAAGCTACATATATTTATAACACAATTTCGATTTTAAAACTTACCCAAATTGTACGATGAGCACTATTTTATTTGATTACTTTAGTTCTTTGAAACCAAGTCAATTTTAAAATTGAGTAGTTAATGTACATAGTTATACTTATTAGATGTATCTAACATGTTCAAACATTTCTATATGTGTACCTACTAAAACGTCCCCCTTTCCAATAAATGTATCCAGGTGTATTTATCATGCGTTGACCTCTAGATAACATGGTTTCTCCTTGTTTTACCGACAAACGTTTCATCGACTTAATGTTTCGTAGAAATTTCATTTCATCGATTTTTTTTCAGAATCTAATCTTTTCAGTGTTGTTATGTAACAAACCTAACCTATCGTAATGGGTTCTAACAACTTTTAGCAATACCTAACTAGTTAAAAGCGGTTCCTAAGAGTAATATAAAAATAATTATCCGAATATGAAATCTAAATACTGCAACCACGGTTCATACTTCTTCGTATATAGAATGCAGCTCAGCCAGTTGGTGAGATACGTGTACTTAGTTTAGTGATTTAATGTGTCTATTATCTAAGCATTATCAGCTATTTGCTTTGGAACCTTGGTTCCTATTGCTATATAATTGAAATATATATATATTTTTTTTTTAATTTATTTAGATATTTAAATGAAAACTTACATACTATACATTTATATTCTCGCCAAACTGTTACGTTTGATGGCGAGACGCGCTACATTTTAATACAACTTAGCCTATTAAACTAATTGACGTAGGCACTAGTTATCGTTAATGCGGAAGCCAAGGACATCCCATTGTAATCCAAAAGTAATGTTATTTGTATAGAGGTCAATGCATTTTTGTACATTTTATAATAAAAATACGTAATTAAACATTGTTTTATGGGGTATACAGATTATGTGATTTTTACCCCAATTTGTCAGTACAACATGTTGAAGTCATTATTAGGTGTTGTAACAATCCGACCACATGTGCATGCAATTTCTCAGTACAACTCGTTTGACAGTTGGATCAGCAGCGCCACATGCCTCCAGACTATAGCAATTAGTCAGCTTCTGATAAATTGGGGCTGACAAATCATGACATGTATACACCCCATTAACTTCACTTTCTTGAGCATGGGTGCGTTCAATAATCCTTTTATTTTTCGAAATGCAGTGTGTAGGAGGGAAAAATGTAAGAGTAAATACAGCCAAAGAGACCCAAGCAAAAAAATAATTTGTGGGTACTATAAGCAGTCGTTTTTAGCGTTAGGTTGTTTCTACGTCCTTAAAAGTGGTTGGATCTTTAAATGCGAAATCGTAATAAACGGGCCATATTTTCAAATGAGAACATTGAATGTTCCATGGGCGAGTATTTACTAATCATGTGGTTCCATACAAGTGTCGCCTAGCTGTTAAGCATGCTAAGTGTCAAATTATGATTATAGTGTCTATCTATGTGTGCCTTAAGCCGGATTCATATCTATTTAACGTCACCTCGGGCCGCGACAAGACGATACCGGTACCATACAGTTAGTACGGCCTTTAGACCTGGTTAAATGCAGCGCACTAACTGCACACACCAGCCCCCCCCTATTCTGTAACTTGTTTTAAGCTCACCTCAACGCTCACCCACAAATATATCTTGACACCGCGATGCGAAGTAACTAAGCGTAGGTACAAATACAAATATTATTTATTGCTCACCAGAAAAATATATAATAGAAAAATATGGGTAAATTAAACATAAACAATGTAGACAACAGGTACAGTAGTACCACAAATATAAGTTACAACGATGTCACCTGCGCAAAAAGCATTTTTTGAAAACATTTTAACCAATCATAAGGCACCGCGTTTGCGCGGGTAAAATCTTCGACGCCCATTGGCCGAAATTTTGCGCGCGACGCCGCCAGCTCTGTCATTGCATATTGTAGCTTACGTATAGTGCAACAAGGTCTTTGTTGAAATGTATGACCATTTTTGACGTTCGATTTCATTCGGTACTTGAAAGCACTCGTCGGCATGGACGAAGATTGCCGATGTAACTTATATTTGTGGAACTACTGTAGAGGGCTAGTTTCGTGCTAGCTAGTTTTCCGCTACAAGTTCGGTCGGCCACCAACTTAGTTGGTAGGTATCTTAGGGGATGCCATGAGCTGCTGCGGAACGCACGCTTTCGCGCTTTACGTCATTCGCTTATCAATTCGCGTGTCAATGCAACTTTTAACAGGGGATTGGTTAACAGTGACTTTCTGTACGTAGTACTTACTAATTTTTTTTATACAAGGACGGTGGCAAACAAGCGTCCGGCCCGCCTGATGGTAAGCGGACACCGCAGCCTATAGTCGTCTGCAACTCCAAAGGAGTAACACGGGCGTTGCCGACCCTTGATATGTTTGAGGATTCGCCGTGTTGACAGCTGAAGGAACAAATTCCCTCGCTCTCAACACAACGCATCCTAGGGAGCTCTGGCGACCTTGCTCACCTCCAGGAACACAACACTACTACAGAGCAAGTAGTAGTGTTATTATGGCTGTGGTCTTCTGCAAGGCGGAGGTACTTCGCCCAAGTTGGGCTGCTCCACATTCGAGCGGGATGACATTTCGCTGTGCCCTACCTCACCAGCTCACAACTATTATTTATTATGTGCTCACACTCACTGATTAGAGCGAGATGGTTTATTTCCCCTCCCCCAGTTAGTGGAGCCAGGGGGCATTTAGCCAGGTGTAAAGGCCGCTTAAATCCGCACTCATCTGATGCAGTCTGACGTGATATTTCATTTTGGGCGTCAGCGCGCATCAGAGAGCGTCACGTCAGATAAGTATGAATCCTGCTTTAGAGTCATTGAACGCACCCTGCCTGTTGTTTAGACTAAAGCAATGCACCAATTAATTGTTTAGTATAACGGACCAGCAATACGAGGAGCACAGAAAGCTACAGGAGAAATGGCGCGACTGCAACACCCGCCTCGTCGCGCTGTGAGTTGCTAGCGATACATTTGTACTGCCACTGAGTACCAGGCTATCATGAAAGTGTTAAGGGTGATCGAACCGTACTAATATGCAGTCTGTTGCTGAGAACCGTGACCCGTGCATGCAGACTGCTAAGCAGAGGTCACGTTTCGTCTAAGTCTTGCAGTGGGGCTAGCACAACTGACGCCGCGCCGTGACGCGAGTCGAGAAAGATCTACCCTCCTCTTTCTAATTTGCACGGCGCGAGTGAGATAAGAGACGCTCAGTCGCGCGGGAAGCGACAGAGCAGCAAGTTGTGCTAGACGTACTGACCTACACATTTGTACTGCCGTTGGGTACCAGGCTATCATGAAAGTGTTAAGGGTGGTCGAACCGTACTGATGTGCAGTCTGTTGCTGAGAACCGTGACCCGTGCATGCAGACTGCTAAGCAGAGTTCACGTTTCGTCAAATCTTTATTTCTTAAATTTTTAATCTTAATTACAACAAATAAAATTAATTATTTTTTAAATAATTAAAATCTAACACTAAAATAAGTCACAGCTGACCCATTTGTACTGCCATTGGGTACCAGGCTATCATGAAAGTGTTAAGGGTTGTCGAACCGTACTGATGTGCAGTCTGTTCCTGAGAACCGTGACCCGTGCATGCAGACTGCTAAGCAGAGGTCACGTTTGGTCTAAGCCACAGCTGACTTTTGTGGTGCCACGTTTGAACATACACATTCAAGCTGTGAAGGTGTCATGTTCTGCCATTGGGGATTCCACCGCGCCGTCACTGCGCGGCTAGCATACCACAGAATCGCTTAACCGATTTAGATAAAATTTGGTATAGAGATAGTTTGAGTCCTGAGGAAGGAAGGGGAGAAATTTTCTGTCGACCAACTATATAAACGTGTTCCATGCGGACGGAGTCGCGTTCAGAAGCTAGTAAATAAAAAAGGTAAGGTCCTCTAACAAAACCGATTTGAGACTACTAGAAATTCCAAATCTTGGTATCTCGCTCGCCGCACGTGCTTTTTCACTCGAGGGCCGAACCCCTTCTCTTTCTAATTTTCACAATTCAAAAGAGACAGGAGTCGCGCGAGTCGTCAGAAAATTGTGTTAGCCCCGAATTGTTACAATATAATTGTTTCTTTCAGCCTGCCTTGATCAAGATAAGTAAATAAGTAGTAAAAACAGCTCCGGGCGCCCTTTTTACGTTCGTTGACATTGGTGACACATCTGTGCTGCCACATTAGCGCTGTCACATTCGATTTTCTTAGTACAATTAACAGTATTCTATTAGAGATGAGTCATATTGTTGCTGATTTAATTTTAAAAGGTTTTTCATATTAGTGGCATTTCGTAATGATGTCAGTTAGTGAGGTAGGTTTAAGTATTAGCGTTTTTTGTGTGTTATTGCGAATTGTATCACTATTGAAAAACCTTTATAAATATAATGTTGCCTATTTAAAGGCGATAAAAAATTCAGTCACGACTATCCCTTTCTTTCTTAGGCGTATTTCAGAATGTGAGAAAGGAAAGGCTTTCGCCCCTACCCTACTTTCCTTCCCAAATTGCAGAAATTATATGACAGAAGTGAGATTCTTTCATAGTTAATTATAATAGAAGTTTGAATAAGCTTAGAATAAAAAAACATTCCTGATGCATGTCGCAATCTTCCAGCGAACGAAAAAACCGTAGAAGTCTAAGTAGCGCCGCAAGATGTCCCCACTGAATGGGTGTTATTGCCATTATGTACATATGGATCAGCCAATATGTGACATGTAATATTTATATAATGTTATGAATAAATGAGTATGAGTGTGAGTATGCGGGGATGGGGGCGAGGTGTCAAAACGATGCCAGGCAGCAGTTTAGTTCGAACATGCGCATACCGGGTTTTAGGCACGTGTTTGGGTAGAATATTGTAAGGAGCTCGCGTTCTACAGTTTTTTCGGTCGCTGCAATCTTCTCAATAAATCAATAGTATTTATGTTAAAACCTTAATTTGAGGTATCTCTCCACACTATTTATAATAGCTTGGAGTAAATTAATTGATATCTTGCCTTAGCAATATAGGTACCTTATTCTATTACACATATGGGGTGCCAGTTTTATAAATGTCCCAACATATTCCAGTATTAAATAGTACTAGTTAAAATTACCAGTGTTTTGTAGATAACTATCAAACCGGCTTTGATTTTGTTCCCGCATAGGTACATATATATATTTAGGACTTTGACTTTACCTTTATAATGGTATAGGACAATATTATTATTAAAAAAACTGCTTTGATGGTATTCTACATAGAATAACTGCAGGAAGTATTGAATATGTATGTTATGTAGCAGTTAGTATTGTTTACATGACCGTTCTGCATCCGTAATCCGTGTAGTTAATTGGAACCCATACTAATATTATAAATGCGAAAGTGTGTGTGTGTTTGTTTGTTTATTTGTCCGTCTTTCACGGCATAACGGAGCGACGAATAGACGTGATTTTTTAAGTGGAGATAGTTGAAGGGATGGAGTAACATAGGATAGTTTTTATCCCCGTTATCATCCCCTAGGGGGGTAAAAGTTTGTATGGAGCTGCGATATAAACGGGTTCGACGCGGACGGAGTACATACAGAGGAAAACATACAATTGTTGTACTTATACGAGTATGTCGAATTCGTCCTAACATCGAGAAGGATGGGTGAATACCAGAGAAATGCGAATCTGTGTTTTAATATATTTGACACATATCTGTAAAACATACAAGGTGTCAAATATATGAAGACACATCATCGCATCTGTGGTGGTATCCACCCTTAATCGGAGGTTCGACGTCGAAATTGTATAGACTAATCAATTTTATTTGTGTCGAAATATTAGTACATTTTTTAAATCAAGGAAAAATTGAAAAATTTAATGCTCCAAGCCGGATTCGAACCAGCAACCACAATGCCTGTGGTCGCTGGTTCGAATCCGGCTCGGAGCATTCAATTTCTCAATTTTTCCTTTATTTAAAAAATGTATAATTTCGTTAGCAGCGTAACTGCTTAATACAAAATTGAAATATTAGTAGTTTTAGTTACCAATTTGGAGTCCACTGACGTTACAATACATGATTCGATCGTTTAATTTATTTCATATCATTTAGCTAGAGAAAATCTGAGCAATAATACTCTGCCAGTCATGAAAGCAAACGAAGCATTTTAATCTTAGAAGTAGTTGAAATTAATAAAAAAATAGAACGCTTGCTGTTACGAAAACATAAGTACTAATTACGAAGCCTTTTCTATTGATTTTGTTGAGAATTTATACAAACTTTTGCCAATTTCAAAGGCTCATTTTCTAACCAAATTAGGACTAGCGAAATAATTAAAATCTAGTGAAATATATTTCAGAAGCTACATATATTTATAACACAATTTCGATTTTAAAACTTACCCAAATTGTACGATGAGCACTATTTTATTTGATTACTTTAGTTCTTTGAAACCAAGTCAATTTTAAAATTGAGTAGTTAATGTACATAGTTATACTTATTAGATGTATCTAACATGTTCAAACATTTCTATATGTGTACCTACTAAAACGTCCCCCTTTCCAATAAATGTATCCAGGTGTATTTATCATGCGTTGACCTCTAGATAACATGGTTTCTCCTTGTTTTACCGACAAACGTTTCATCGACTTAATGTTTCGTAGAAATTTCATTTCATCGATTTTTTTTCAGAATCTAATCTTTCAGTGTTGTTATGTAACAAACCTAACCTATCGTAATGGGTTCTAACAACTTTTAGCAATACCTAACTAGTTAAAAGCGGTTCCTAAGAGTAATATAAAAATAATTATCCGAATATGAAATCTAAATACTGCAACCACGGTTCATACTTCTTCATATATAGAATGCAGCTCAGCCAGTTGGTGAGATACGTGTACTTAGTTTAGTTATTTAATGTGTCTATTATCTAAGCATTATCAGCTATTTGCTTTGGAACCTTGGTTCCTATTGCTATATAATTGAAATATATATATATATATTTTTTAATTTATTTAGATATTTAAATGAAAACTTACATTCTATACATTTATATTCTCGCCAAACTGTTACGTTTGATGGCGAGACGCGCTACATTTTAATACAACTTAGCCTATTAAACTAATTGACGTAGGCACTAGTTATCGTTAATGCGGAAGCCAAGGACATCCCATTGTAATCCAAAAGTAATGTTATTTGTATAGAGGTCAATGCATTTTTGTACATTTTATAATAAAAATACGTAATTAAACATTGTTTTATGGGGTATACAGATTATGTGATTTTTACCCCAATTTGTCAGTACAACATGTTGAAGTCATTATTAGGTGTTGTAACAATCCGACCACATGTGCATGCAATTTCTCAGTACAACTCGTTTGACAGTTGGATCAGCAGCGCCACATGCCTCCAGACTATAGCAATTAGTCAGCTTCTGATAAATTGGGGCTGACAAATCATGACATGTATACACCCCATTAACTTCACTTTCTTGAGCATGGGTGCGTTCAATAATCCTTTTATTTTTCGAAATGCAGTGTGTAGGAGGGAAAAATGTAAGAGTAAATACAGCCAAAGATACCCAAGCAAAAAAATAATTTGTGGGTACTATGAGCAGTCGTTTTTAGCGTTAGGTTGTTTCTACGTCCTTAAAAGTGGTTGGATCTTTCAATGCGAAATCGTAATAAACGGGCCATATTTTCAAATGAGAACATTGAATGTTCCATGGGCGAGTATTTACTAATCATGTGGTTGCATACAAGTGTCGCCTAGCTGTTAAGCATGCTAAGTGTCAAATTATGATTATAGTGTCTATCTATGTGTGCCTTAAGCCGGATTCATATCTATTTAACGTCACCTCGGGCCGCGACAAGACGATACCGGTACCATACAATTAGTACGGCCTTTAGACCTGGTTAAATGCAGCGCACTAAGTGCACACACCAGCCCCCCCTATTCTGTAACTTGTTTTAAGCTCACCTCAACGCTCACCCACAAATATATCTTGACACCGCGATGCGAAGTAACTAAGCGTAGGTACAAATACAAATATTATTTATTGCTCACCAGAAAAATATATAATAGAAAAATATGGGTAAATTAAACATAAACAATGTAGACAACAGGTACAGTAGTACCACAAATATAAGTTACAACGATGTCACCTGCGCAAAAAGCATTTTTTGAAAACATTTTAACCAATCATAAGGCACCGCGTTTGCGCGGGTAAAATCTTCGACGCCCATTGGCCGAAATTTTGCGCGCGACGCCGCCAGCTCTGTCATTGCATATTACGTATAGTGCAACAAGGTCTTTGTTGAAATGTATGACCATTTTTGACGTTCGATTTCATTCGGTACTTGAAAGCACTCGTCGGCATGGACGAAGATTGCCGATGTAACTTATATTTGTGGTACTACTGTAGAGGGCTAGTTTCGTGCTAGCTAGTTTTCCGCTACAAGTTCGGTCGGCCACCAACTTAGTTGGTAGGTATCTTAGGGGATGCCATGAGCTGCTGCGGAACGCACGCTTTCGCGCTTTACGTCATTCGCTTATCAATTCGCGTGTCAATGCAACTTTTAACAGGGGATTGGTTAACAGTGACTTTCTGTACGTAGTACTTACTAATTTTTTTTATACAAGGACGGTGGCAAACAAGCGTCCGGCCCGCCTGATGGTAAGCGGACACCGCAGCCTATAGTCGTCTGCAACTCCAAAGGAGTAACACGGGCGTTGCCGACCCTTGATATGTTTGAGGATTCGCCGTGTTGACAGCTGAAGGAACAAATTCCCTCGCTCTCAACACAACGCATCCTAGGGAGCTCTGGCGACCTTGCTCACCTCCAGGAACACAACACTACTACAGAGCAAGTAGTAGTGTTATTATGGCTGTGGTCTTCTGCAAGGCGGAGGTACTTCGCCCAAGTTGGGCTGCTCCACATTCGAGCGGGATGACATTTCGCTGTGCCCTACCTCACCAGCTCACAACTATTATTTATTATGTGCTCACACTCACTGATTAGAGCGAGATGGTTTATTTCCCCTCCCCCAGTTAGTGGAGCCAGGGGGCATTTAGCCAGGTGTAAAGGCCGCTTAAATCCGCACTCATCTGATGCAGTCTGACGTGATATTTCATTTTGGGCGTCAGCGCGCATCAGAGAGCGTCACGTCAGATAAGTATGAATCCTGCTTTAGAGTCATTGAACGCACCCTGCCTGTTGTTTAGACTAAAGCAATGCACCAATTAATTGTTTAGTATAACGGACCAGCAATACGAGGAGCACAGAAAGCTACAGGAGAAATGGCGCGACTGCAACACCCGCCTCGTCGCGCTGTGAGTTGCTAGCGATACATTTGTACTGCCACTGAGTACCAGGCTATCATGAAAGTGTTAAGGGTGATCGAACCGTACTAATATGCAGTCTGTTGCTGAGAACCGTGACCCGTGCATGCAGACTGCTAAGCAGAGGTCACGTTTCGTCTAAGTCTTGCAGTGGGGCTAGCACAACTGACGCCGCGCCGTGACGCGAGTCGAGAAAGATCTACCCTCCTCTTTCTAATTTGCACGGCGCGAGTGAGATAAGAGACGCTCAGTCGCGCGGGAAGCGACAGAGCAGCAAGTTGTGCTAGACGTACTGACCTACACATTTGTACTGCCGTTGGGTACCAGGCTATCATGAAAGTGTTAAGGGTGGTCGAACCGTACTGATGTGCAGTCTGTTGCTGAGAACCGTGACCCGTGCATGCAGACTGCTAAGCAGAGTTCACGTTTCGTCAAATCTTTATTTCTTAAATTTTTAATCTTAATTACAACAAATAAAATTAATTATTTTTTAAATAATTAAAATCTAACACTAAAATAAGTCACAGCTGACCCATTTGTACTGCCATTGGGTACCAGGCTATCATGAAAGTGTTAAGGGTTGTCGAACCGTACTGATGTGCAGTCTGTTCCTGAGAACCGTGACCCGTGCATGCAGACTGCTAAGCAGAGGTCACGTTTGGTCTAAGCCACAGCTGACTTTTGTGGTGCCACGTTTGAACATACACATTCAAGCTGTGAAGGTGTCATGTTCTGCCATTGGGGATTCCACCGCGCCGTCACTGCGCGGCTAGCATACCACAGAATCGCTTAACCGATTTAGATAAAATTTGGTATAGAGATAGTTTGAGTCCTGAGGAAGGAAGGGGAGAAATTTTCTGTCGACCAACTATATAAACGTGTTCCATGCGGACGGAGTCGCGTTCAGAAGCTAGTAAATAAAAAAGGTAAGGTCCTCTAACAAAACCGATTTGAGACTACTAGAAATTCCAAATCTTGGTATCTCGCTCGCCGCACGTGCTTTTTCACTCGAGGGCCGAACCCCTTCTCTTTCTAATTTTCACAATTCAAAAGAGACAGGAGTCGCGCGAGTCGTCAGAAAATTGTGTTAGCCCCGAATTGTTACAATATAATTGTTTCTTTCAGCCTGCCTTGATCAAGATAAGTAAATAAGTAGTAAAAACAGCTCCGGGCGCCCTTTTTACGTTCGTTGACATTGGTGACACATCTGTGCTGCCACATTAGCGCTGTCACATTCGATTTTCTTAGTACAATTAACAGTATTCTATTAGAGATGAGTCATATTGTTGCTGATTTAATTTTAAAAGGTTTTTCATATTAGTGGCATTTCGTAATGATGTCAGTTAGTGAGGTAGGTTTAAGTATTAGCGTTTTTTGTGTGTTATTGCGAATTGTATCACTATTGAAAAACCTTTATAAATATAATGTTGCCTATTTAAAGGCGATAAAAAATTCAGTCACGACTATCCCTTTCTTTCTTAGGCGTATTTCAGAATGTGAGAAAGGAAAGGCTTTCGCCCCTACCCTACTTTCCTTCCCAAATTGCAGAAATTATATGACAGAAGTGAGATTCTTTCATAGTTAATTATAATAGAAGTTTGAATAAGCTTAGAATAAAAAAACATTCCTGATGCATGTCGCAATCTTCCAGCGAACGAAAAAACCGTAGAAGTCTAAGTAGCGCCGCAAGATGTCCCCACTGAATGGGTGTTATTGCCATTATGTACATATGGATCAGCCAATATGTGACATGTAATATTTATATAATGTTATGAATAAATGAGTATGAGTGTGAGTATGCGGGGATGGGGGCGAGGTGTCAAAACGATGCCAGGCAGCAGTTTAGTTCGAACATGCGCATACCGGGTTTTAGGCACGTGTTTGGGTAGAATATTGTAAGGAGCTCGCGTTCTACAGTTTTTTCGGTCGCTGCAATCTTCTCAATAAATCAATAGTATTTATGTTAAAACCTTAATTTGAGGTATCTCTCCACACTATTTATAATAGCTTGGAGTAAATTAATTGATATCTTGCCTTAGCAATATAGGTACCTTATTCTATTACACATATGGGGTGCCAGTTTTATAAATGTCCCAACATATTCCAGTATTAAATAGTACTAGTTAAAATTACCAGTGTTTTGTAGATAACTATCAAACCGGCTTTGATTTTGTTCCCGCATAGGTACATATATATATTTAGGACTTTGACTTTACCTTTATAATGGTATAGGACAATATTATTATTAAAAAAACTGCTTTGATGGTATTCTACATAGAATAACTGCAGGAAGTATTGAATATGTATATGTTATGTAGCAGTTAGTATTGTTTACATGACCGTTCTGCATCCGTAATCCGTGTAGTTAATTGGAACCCATACTAATATTATAAATGCGAAAGTGTGTGTGTGTTTGTTTGTTTATTTGTCCGTCTTTCACGGCATAACGGAGCGACGAATAGACGTGATTTTTTAAGTGGAGATAGTTGAAGGGATGGAGTAACATAGGATAGTTTTTATCCCCGTTATCATCCCCTAGGGGGGTAAAAGTTTGTATGGAGCTGCGATATAAACGGGTTCGACGCGGACGGAGTACATACAGAGGAAAACATACAATTGTTGTACTTATACGAGTATGTCGAATTCGTCCTAACATCGAGAAGGATGGGTGAATACCAGAGAAATGCGAATCTGTGTTTTAATATATTTGACACATATCTGTAAAACATACAAGGTGTCAAATATATGAAGACACATCATCGCATCTGTGGTGGTATCCACCCTTAATCGGAGGTTCGACGTCGAAATTGTATAGACTAATCAATTTTATTTGTGTCGAAATATTAGTACATTTTTTAAATCAAGGAAAAATTGAAAAATTTAATGCTCCAAGCCGGATTCGAACCAGCAACCACAATGCCTGTGGTCGCTGGTTCGAATCCGGCTCGGAGCATTCAATTTCTCAATTTTTCCTTTATTTAAAAAATGTATAATTTCGTTAGCAGCGTAACTGCTTAATACAAAATTGAAATATTAGTAGTTTTAGTTACCAATTTGGAGTCCACTGACGTTACAATACATGATTCGATCGTTTAATTTATTTCATATCATTTAGCTAGAGAAAATCTGAGCAATAATACTCTGCCAGTCATGAAAGCAAACGAAGCATTTTAATCTTAGAAGTAGTTGAAATTAATAAAAAAATAGAACGCTTGCTGTTACGAAAACATAAGTACTAATTACGAAGCCTTTTCTATTGATTTTGTTGAGAATTTATACAAACTTTTGCCAATTTCAAAGGCTCATTTTCTAACCAAATTAGGACTAGCGAAATAATTAAAATCTAGTGAAATATATTTCAGAAGCTACATATATTTATAACACAATTTCGATTTTAAAACTTACCCAAATTGTACGATGAGCACTATTTTATTTGATTACTTTAGTTCTTTGAAACCAAGTCAATTTTAAAATTGAGTAGTTAATGTACATAGTTATACTTATTAGATGTATCTAACATGTTCAAACATTTCTATATGTGTACCTACTAAAACGTCCCCCTTTCCAATAAATGTATCCAGGTGTATTTATCATGCGTTGACCTCTAGATAACATGGTTTCTCCTTGTTTTACCGACAAACGTTTCATCGACTTAATGTTTCGTAGAAATTTCATTTCATCGATTTTTTTTCAGAATCTAATCTTTCAGTGTTGTTATGTAACAAACCTAACCTATCGTAATGGGTTCTAACAACTTTTAGCAATACCTAACTAGTTAAAAGCGGTTCCTAAGAGTAATATAAAAATAATTATCCGAATATGAAATCTAAATACTGCAACCACGGTTCATACTTCTTCATATATAGAATGCAGCTCAGCCAGTTGGTGAGATACGTGTACTTAGTTTAGTTATTTAATGTGTCTATTATCTAAGCATTATCAGCTATTTGCTTTGGAACCTTGGTTCCTATTGCTATATAATTGAAATATATATATATATATTTTTTAATTTATTTAGATATTTAAATGAAAACTTACATTCTATACATTTATATTCTCGCCAAACTGTTACGTTTGATGGCGAGACGCGCTACATTTTAATACAACTTAGCCTATTAAACTAATTGACGTAGGCACTAGTTATCGTTAATGCGGAAGCCAAGGACATCCCATTGTAATCCAAAAGTAATGTTATTTGTATAGAGGTCAATGCATTTTTGTACATTTTATAATAAAAATACGTAATTAAACATTGTTTTATGGGGTATACAGATTATGTGATTTTTACCCCAATTTGTCAGTACAACATGTTGAAGTCATTATTAGGTGTTGTAACAATCCGACCACATGTGCATGCAATTTCTCAGTACAACTCGTTTGACAGTTGGATCAGCAGCGCCACATGCCTCCAGACTATAGCAATTAGTCAGCTTCTGATAAATTGGGGCTGACAAATCATGACATGTATACACCCCATTAACTTCACTTTCTTGAGCATGGGTGCGTTCAATAATCCTTTTATTTTTCGAAATGCAGTGTGTAGGAGGGAAAAATGTAAGAGTAAATACAGCCAAAGATACCCAAGCAAAAAAATAATTTGTGGGTACTATGAGCAGTCGTTTTTAGCGTTAGGTTGTTTCTACGTCCTTAAAAGTGGTTGGATCTTTCAATGCGAAATCGTAATAAACGGGCCATATTTTCAAATGAGAACATTGAATGTTCCATGGGCGAGTATTTACTAATCATGTGGTTGCATACAAGTGTCGCCTAGCTGTTAAGCATGCTAAGTGTCAAATTATGATTATAGTGTCTATCTATGTGTGCCTTAAGCCGGATTCATATCTATTTAACGTCACCTCGGGCCGCGACAAGACGATACCGGTACCATACAATTAGTACGGCCTTTAGACCTGGTTAAATGCAGCGCACTAAGTGCACACACCAGCCCCCCCTATTCTGTAACTTGTTTTAAGCTCACCTCAACGCTCACCCACAAATATATCTTGACACCGCGATGCGAAGTAACTAAGCGTAGGTACAAATACAAATATTATTTATTGCTCACCAGAAAAATATATAATAGAAAAATATGGGTAAATTAAACATAAACAATGTAGACAACAGGTACAGTAGTACCACAAATATAAGTTACAACGATGTCACCTGCGCAAAAAGCATTTTTTGAAAACATTTTAACCAATCATAAGGCACCGCGTTTGCGCGGGTAAAATCTTCGACGCCCATTGGCCGAAATTTTGCGCGCGACGCCGCCAGCTCTGTCATTGCATATTGTAGCTTACGTATAGTGCAACAAGGTCTTTGTTGAAATGTATGACCATTTTTGACGTTCGATTTCATTCGGTACTTGAAAGCACTCGTCGGCATGGACGAAGATTGCCGATGTAACTTATATTTGTGGAACTACTGTAGAGGGCTAGTTTCGTGCTAGCTAGTTTTCCGCTACAAGTTCGGTCGGCCACCAACTTAGTTGGTAGGTATCTTAGGGGATGCCATGAGCTGCTGCGGAACGCACGCTTTCGCGCTTTACGTCATTCGCTTATCAATTCGCGTGTCAATGCAACTTTTAACAGGGGATTGGTTAACAGTGACTTTCTGTACGTAGTACTTACTAATTTTTTTTATACAAGGACGGTGGCAAACAAGCGTCCGGCCCGCCTGATGGTAAGCGGACACCGCAGCCTATAGTCGTCTGCAACTCCAAAGGAGTAACACGGGCGTTGCCGACCCTTGATATGTTTGAGGATTCGCCGTGTTGACAGCTGAAGGAACAAATTCCCTCGCTCTCAACACAACGCATCCTAGGGAGCTCTGGCGACCTTGCTCACCTCCAGGAACACAACACTACTACAGAGCAAGTAGTAGTGTTATTATGGCTGTGGTCTTCTGCAAGGCGGAGGTACTTCGCCCAAGTTGGGCTGCTCCACATTCGAGCGGGATGACATTTCGCTGTGCCCTACCTCACCAGCTCACAACTATTATTTATTATGTGCTCACACTCACTGATTAGAGCGAGATGGTTTATTTCCCCTCCCCCAGTTAGTGGAGCCAGGGGGCATTTAGCCAGGTGTAAAGGCCGCTTAAATCCGCACTCATCTGATGCAGTCTGACGTGATATTTCATTTTGGGCGTCAGCGCGCATCAGAGAGCGTCACGTCAGATAAGTATGAATCCTGCTTTAGAGTCATTGAACGCACCCTGCCTGTTGTTTAGACTAAAGCAATGCACCAATTAATTGTTTAGCGCAATTTAGAAGTAACTTAGCATAATATTTAAAACGACTAATTAATGCTTCCTTTATTATTAACTACATGTTTCCGTCTAACGCCACTATGAAGCAATAATCATGAAAACGAATTTACGATAGCTTGCTTTCGTTAGTTTTAAAGAGACAGTTGGAGATTTCTATAAAACAAAAATTAAACATAAATCGGCCAAGTGCGTGTGGGGTCACGCGCAGTTTAGGGTTCCGTAGTTGCCTGTCTGTCTTTTTTACATCGACACGCACGCGCCAGGTAAATGAGTCGTTGCGTCGGTCGAATTTGTACGAAATATTTTTAAGATTTTATTGTACCATTTTGTCGACGTGATTTATTTATACTGGGTGGAACAGATCGATGGACTTTTAAGCAAATGGGATATAGATCAGGTTTAGTGCTTTACTTCTCACCTAGTAACCATATTAATATTATTAACGGTTACCGAGATACAACTTGTTAAACTTTGGTGAAAAAAACTGTATGTTTCAACCCTATCCAGCAGATTCAATGAAGTCAGCAAGATTCTTGTGACTTGTGACATGTGTCAATTTCAAATGAAAATAATAACTATGTATAGTATTAGGGTTGTCACTAAGATAAAATATTTCGATTTTTATGTTTTTTTTTTCTTTTAAATCCAGCTTAACATTTATAATAGATCGTTTGTACGTCACTTATATAACACTGTCCTTTCAGCTGAGTCCAAGGAAATGTTCCTCCCTGTATACCCATGCCGAATTACAGCTATCTACTAGTTAGGGTAACTGATCTAAGCCGCAGAGACCGCAGACGGACAAACTATAAAGGTTCCTTGTAGACTACGGAACCCTAAAAAATTAAGAGAATATATCGCGCGGCAGTGTTAGACCGATCGTTGTGGAAATACTTTGTGAAATAAATATTTCAGGACAAAGCCCAAATATTCATTTTTTTCCATCGAAAGAACCACACCACGGATAAATCTTAACAAGAAATATGATAGGTTGTCTGTCAAATAAATGCAAAAACTTAAGGATGGTAGAGAAGGTAATTTTGGACAATTTCGGCCATATTATTGTATAAGATAGAGCGAGAAAACTGAGATAAATTGTATTCTTGTCTCACTCTATCTTATAACTTGGGGGAACGTACGGAAGCGCGTTTAGTTTTCGAGATACAGACAATTTTAATTTGTATTCGTGTACTTTTCTTTAACAATATCTCGTATAATAAAGCGTACTCGTATGAGAATAGTGAAATTATGTAAATTTCCAACTGCAATTAACTTTATTTCAAATTGACTAGTACTGTTGTTATTCAGTTGTATCAAATCATTCAATAACCGATATTCTAAATGTGTATAATGTTGAAATTGTTTCTGTGTAACTATGTAACAAAATGTACCTATTATAGCGAATTGAAATTGTATTATAATTGTAGAAATATAGATAGGTGAACAAACTGACACGATTGAGGAAATTATAGAACATATTGACACATATTGCAGGTGTAGGTTTTTTTTTACTTTTTGTAGGCTTTTGGAACAATATATTATATTATTATATCATTATATTCTTTGTTAAGTTGTAGTGGCTATGAGTGGCTACATATCGCCAGCTATACGATCAGAATTAAAACTAAATGTACAGTCAAATAGCGACGTTACCGTGTAAGCAATAAGATTGAAATTCATGCTACATTTACGGAGGTAGGTACGCTTTTTGAAATTGGCCTGGTGCATTTGCTATTAGAACAGGCTGTTTTAACCAATATGTAGAAATAAGTTCGATTATGAAAAAAACAGTTTGAAATCAAATTATATTCAAGCGTTCAACAATTGTGCCAGTTGATTAACCTATTTACTAGATAGACCGCGTAGATTTGTAATAGCTTTGTATTAGGCGGTCGAGACGCCATAGAGAGTATTAGGTGTCCAGAAACGATTGGGTTGATTTTAGAGATTTCGTAGATCGAAATTTGATGCATTTATACAATTATGATTAACTGGTATTACACACTCGATGGGCACAGTAGCAGCCGCCACACTTCGTGATTTTGGCCCGTGTGTGGATAGGTGTCGGAAACACGGCGTCCTGCCAAAATTATATCCCTATCTCGCTCTATCTTATAAGTTTGTACCGCTCGTGCCCTCCGCCGCGCTCGGACGTTTGGCGTCAGCTATTAGAATCCTGTGCAGCCTAGCTAGCATGATAGCGTTTGTCGGTCATAAACCATTCGTCCCTTACTAGTAAATGGCTAAGTGCGAGAGGGACGAATGCTTTATGTCCGACATAGATTCGAACATGCTAGCTAAGCCGGAACGCTTGTATTCACAAGGCTTAACGATAACGGTCCATTAGGGAACAAGTTTAAGTTTGACCTTCAATTGTGATTCTTATAAATCTGGCTAGAAACAAATCTATTTTAAAATGAGAAACTGTTAAGGGTCCTTCCGCCCACATAAGCAGAAGCGGAAGCGTAATTGGCAAAATGCTTCCTTTTTCATTCCAGATTACGACGTAACTATTATTATTTATTCAAAAACTGATTACGTAATTAAATAATCATTTCTTAACCTCTTATCATTTTTCAATAAAAATTTCGGCGCGCGGCGTCTGTGCAGCGTGATTTATACGTCTTTTAAAAAAATATACATTTACGGCATCGTAGGCCCTATACTTATGATTATTTTTTATGGGTTAACATAAAGTTATAATTTGCTATGATAATATTATTAGGGCAAAATAAAAGTACAATTTGCGGTAAAAAAATATAATGTTATCCTGTTTTCACCAAAAAAATAAGAAAACTCTGAAGGCGTTTTATCAACTTTTTAAAATGAATCTTTGATTTTCAATCATGTCAGCCCCACGTAAAAGATTTCGTGATGTGAATTGTAATCATTCATGTACCTGATGATTCTTGTTTACTGCAATATTGAGAACCGAAACGACATTTCTCACTGCAAAATTTGAAAAAGACTCCCAAGAAAACTCATTTATTTTAGGTTTAGAAACAGAAAATGAAAATTTGTACTATGTTAGCCCCTAGTTTAAGAAATAATTATTTAAGTACATCATCATCTAAAACGTTTGATTTAAAAAGCTCTAAAATCTACCTAATATTGGGTACAATGACAGTTTACTTAGATTATTTATTTTCTTTTATTATTTATTATGTCAATTTGGTAGCGTTCTCTGTCGCTCTCTATTTTCTACCAAATATCTGTTTCACGAAATACAATAAATAAAGGCCTGTACAAACGTTGCAATTTATCACAACAACCGACGGAGATGCAAGGAAAGAGACATACCATACCTAATACCGTAATATAGAATGAGACTACTTTACATACCTACCTTTCATTCAAACTATTCTGTCGAAGTTGCACTGATAAATTGCTGCGTTGGTAGCATAAAATAAGGAGGTATGGCGCTTTGTATGTATATTTGGAAAGAGATTGTTAAGATGGTTGAAAAAGTAACAAGCTTGCAAAAACATGATAAATATTTATTTAGACGTACCTCACCGAGTTTAACATTTTGATAATCGTTCTTGTAAAATTATTATTTTTCTACTTAATGTTAAGTTTAATCGTTCTTGTATAAAATATTTTCTCAATTTATTCAAATTGTTTTTCAGAAATTACAACAATACATATATGCCTGTGATTTATGTACATTTGATTTGTAATGTACCTAATTTTATAATTTATTATAATTATCGTGATGAAATATAATTAAAATAAAATTTGCTTTGACAAAAAATCATCTTTTATTAATGTACCTCAAGAAGTCATTTTACTTTACTGGAAAAAAAAAGAATACCTAATCATTAGATATTAAGATAGATAGTTTGTTAAGGCCGGTCCACGTTCGCGCGCGAATACTGCGCGAACGCGTGAAAACGTGAATGTGGAGCCGATTCGCATATTTCTCATGGGTTCACGTCTAGTTAACCACTTTTTGTCAGTTTTATGGCCTGCGTCAAAGGGCCTGCGAACGCGCGAAAGCTGCGTAGAAACAACAGCGGCGCTACCATTAACTTCGAAAGTCGAAGTTCGTAATATATGCATCCCTGTCACTCGAGTAAGGGAGTGCGATAGAGATGGAAATACCCGAACTTCGACTTTCGAAGTTCGTGGTAGCGCCGCAGACTCCACATTCGCGCCTTCACTTAGTTGCGTGCAGGTCATTACGATGAATAGCCGTCATCCACCATCTTCTTTTCCTCCATTTCTGTTTAATTTGTTTTTTACTTTTAATGTAGACATAATTATAATACGCAAATACACAGAGCAATAGGCCTGTCGAAGCAATAACTTCGTCCATGACGTCCATATTCGTCGTGGGCGCGAACTATACTGTGAACACAATTGTGAACACTGCGAATCCGCAGTGTGAATGTGGAGCGGCCTTTACCACTACTTAACTGCCGAGTTGTGTCGCGTGCTAACTTCTATCTCACTCGTACTGTGCAAATTAAAAAGAGAAGGATAGATTTTCTTGTTTTAGTCGCGTACGTACGGGGGGCAGTTATGCTAGCGTCCAATATATAAAACAGCACTCCTGTGGCTCGCTTCACGGGTATACTTTAGGAATAGACACACCTAGCAATTTGTCCCAACAATTTGCTACTGTTGGGATGAGACAGCAATACATACCTTTCATTCTATTTCTAACTGCATCAAGTTGTTAGACAAATTGCTAAGTGGTTCAACAAAAAAAAAATAGTAAACTTATTAAGTATATTTTACTAGTAGATAACAGAGTAATAGCTGGCGGGAACTTTTTGTACGGTGTTTAATTTGTATGTTAAACTTTTAATAAAAAGACTACTTTGAACAGAGTTCCAGCGGTTTTTAGTGTAGGCTGAAAAGGTCCGTCTACCTGTCATTTGCCTTTTGCCTAAATGGTCGAATTTTCTTTGATTTTCCAAATAATCCAAACATTTAAGAAACCTATTGCATTTCATCAATATCAATATTTCAATATTTTTATAACTTATTATAGAAGTCGAGTTTTTATATTACAACTATGAAACGCATTAAATCGCCTCAAAAACAAGTATATAGTGCTCAAAATAGAGAATATGTTGAGTGCAATCTTCAATACACAGAAACAGAGAACAACGAGCAATTGTTTACTATTAAATGCCGAGTGTGCTTAGATATAGGAAATATCCCAATTTTCGGTACTGACGGGACGCCGGACATCTCCGAAGACATTGAAACCTTTGGAAATATTCATATAAGAAACAACGACAAATTCCCGAAATACATTTGCGAATGTTGCAGAAAGTTGCTCCAGGCCGCCGTACTATTCCGAAAAACAGCGGAACAGACTGATATGTATTTGAAAAGTCACCAGGAACATTCTGACAACTATCACACACTGGGATTAGTCAAATCTGAAGTAAAAATAGATATTGAAGATAGCAATGTGGATATTGAAACATACTCTCCAATAATTAAAGAAGAAATTATTGTTGAACCTACTTGTTTTCCTTATTTAGACAACAAAGGTACCAAAGAAAGTGATATCAATAAAAAATTGCATACAGTTGATGACACTGTTAGTTTATCTGTAATTAATAATGATTACACTTGTAAGACTTGTGACTTAAATTTCCATAACGCAAAGGAGTATTCTCAACATAAAAAAACAGCAGAGCATAAGAAAGCCAGACATTCCAATAAGATTGAATGTGACATATGTTTCAAAAACATTAGCAGGGCTTATTACAACCGTCACATAGAAACCCACTCAAATGAAAAGGATGAAAAACTCCAATGTCCAATTTGTAACAAGTCATACAGCAAGACATACTTCAACTATCATATTACGCACACACATAACAAAGACAATAAGAAGGCACAATCGGAACGTATTCAATGTAATGTCTGCAATAAGTCTTATGAAAAGCAATATTATAAGTTCCATCTGGCTATTCATAACAGTGACTCGTCAAGGTATGTTTGCGACACATGTGGGAAATCTTTTATTCAACAGAGTGCTTTCAAACGTCACAGTTTAATTCATGGCAGCGAATTAGCATTTAAATGTACACTTTGTCCGTACAGAGGCCGGCATCCTGGATTAGTGAAGACGCACATGCAGACGCATACTAGGGACTATCAACATCGTTGCATGGAGTGCCCTGCTCGGTTCTTAACAAAAAGTAACCTTAACAAACACTTGCAACGGCACAAAGGTCCTGTGGATTTTAAATGTGACACTTGCAAGCGCGGATTCTATTCAAAGTTGGAGCTTGAGAGGCATTTCGAAGCGGATCACTTGGGTGTCAAGAATCATGTCTGCAATGTTTGTGGTAAAGCATTTGGTTACAGAAATGCAATGATGAGCCACCAACTAAAAGTACATAAACGGGAGAAGTTGACAAATGGGAGAGGAAGACTGCCTTTGTATTTAGAAGCTGAGAAAAATGTGATGAAAGTAAATGAAAGCAATAAATATTAATAATTGGATTATATTTCTTTTATTATTTATTTACAGAAAATGTGTAGTAATAACACCCCTCTCTTTGCGTTGGGGGTTAAAAAGGGTTTATTCTAATCTAGACTGATAATCCGTTGAAATAAATTTATAAAAAAATCAGGGGATATTAATTTTACACCAATTCTTATAATCCCACAGTAAGTTCCGTGAGGCTTGTGTTAGGTGTCCTATTTATACCCATACAGAATGAATACATAGAAAATAGCCAAGACTCAGGAACAAAATACTCATTGCTTATCCCTACTGCCAACTATGTTAAAGAGGTGGAATATATAATAATATTAATAATATAATTAACACTTTTATTAAAAAGTAGCTTTATTTCCTTCCTTCTTTGAAATAAATAATAGATCATAAAAACAAAACAATCTTAACACCCACCCTTATGGGTGGATTAACTTTTGTATGTAATGCAGCTCCATAAGCAGTTTAATTCATCCCCTTATTCCACATATCATTCCATCATCCCTTCACATACATTCTTCTTGTTGTTTCTTGAATTCTGCTTCCAAATAAGATGGTGTCCGTCCATTAACTTTTTTCTCCCTTTTATGTACATCCAGTTGGTGACGCATCATAGCTTTCCTATATCCAAAAGCTTTTCCGCACAAATTACATATGTGATTCTTTATTCCTAAATGTTCTGCCTCAAAGTGACGTTCCAATATCAACTTAGAATGAAAAGCCCGTTTACAAGTGTCACATTTAAATGTTGGCTCTTTATGTCTAAATGTGTGCTTATTTAAATTGCTTTTAGTCAGAAATCTAGCTGGGCACTCCGTGCACATGTATCTGTAGTCTCCTGTGTGTGTCCGCATGTGTGTGTTAAGTAAACTAGAGTTCCTTCCCCTGTACGGACACATTGTACATTTGTAAGGAAAATCTGAGCTATGTGTGAAGTAATGATTCCTGTATGCGCATCGCTGACGGAATGATTTACCACAGACATCACACATATATTTGATTATAGTAGCGTCATGTAATGCAAAATGTTCCTTGTAGTACGCCTTGGTTATTATTTTACAGCAGATTCGGCATTGGACTTTTGTTTTCTTCCGTTTGCATGACTCCTTTGATTCATCAGATGGGACTATAGTGGAGAAGAAATTCTCAAGTATTGTAGATTGGCTTTGTTTAGGTTTCTGTTCCTTTGTTTCTTGAGGGCAGTCCCAGTCCTGCGTGTCGTGATGGATCTCCTGTTTCACATGTCGTTTCCTCAGCACTTGGTGGGACTGCTTTGCCGTTTTTCTAAAGAGGATAGCGGCTTCCAACAACGTGTGGCACGCGTCGCATAAGCATTTCGGATAGTCGTCTTCTTCTTTGACATCGATGTCCCCAAATACGCGAATGGCCACGGACATATCTGCATGCGTTTCGTCACCGAAAATTGGTCGAGTACCTTCTTCTTTTAAGCATACGCGGCATGTTTTGCTGTTGATACTGATGTTCTTTGTGTTCCCCGCTGAATTACCACTTGTACGGCTTGTACCTGAAGTCGAACTCTCTCCACAGCCATCAAGGTTGCGCTTCAGTCTTTCGTAAGTGGCTTTTTGGAAGAGTTTCACCAAGTAGTAAGTCGACACCATGGTCACGAATTTAGGTGTGTCTGATATTCATGAATTAGTAACAAGTTCTTGAGAAAATGGATAAAAAATTGCATCGATTTTTGTATACATTCATACTTGCTAATGCTGTGCCTACTATTTATTTTATACTAACTAAGCAAGTCCGTTCGGAAACAAAGTTTTATAGTGTGATTTTTTGGTCAAATTGCTAACGAAATGACTGTTGAGTACAAATAGTACAATTGAGAGGAAAATATCTATAAACCGCTTAAAATAACATTATTTTAGTTTCCAATTTTATTTATTAGTATTATTCTACCATTTTTCTTTTCTATCTACGCTTAATATCGCATGAATTGGAATAAAGATTCTAATCTACGGAACGTACTCTCATTTGTCAACGGTTCCGTCATTATGTCATTGACCCCATTGACCTGACGTGTGTTTGAGACAACTCAAAAACAGCTAAGGCATTCCAAGTGCTGCATACAAGTTGGACTTGGGTCGACCGAGCTCTAGCTTTAGAGAGCACTTTGTTTAGGTATTATTATTTATGCATGCAAGGGACATTGGGTTGGAGCCCACACCTTCATTAGGCAACGGATAGGATAGATATATATGAGTTTGTCAAGTCTCTCTCATAAACTTGTAAAGATGAAAAATGGATATCACATAACAAAACAACAAGATATTCTTATTTATTTATTTTATAATTATACTCACTCATTCTACTAAGGTGTCATTAAGTTTTAAATAGTGGCAAAATTATATAAAGTACATTTAACATTACAGTGCACTACAAACTATAGCTTTTTTTACATGTTAGGTTGGATGTCATTATTTGCTTGCTGCTTATTTTCAGCTAAATAAGAGGGCATACGCCCAAACATACTCTTCTCTCTCTTATGAACATGCCGTTGATGCTTCATCATAGCATTCCGGTAACCGAAAGCTTTCCCACATATATTGCAAACATGGTTTCTTATACCTAGATGATCTGCCTCATAATGTCTCTGTAAAAACAGCTTGGAATGAAAGGCCCTCTTACAAGAATCACACTTGAATTGCGGTTCTTTATGCTTCAACATATGTGTGTTCAGATTACTTTTAAATAAGAATCTTGCTGGGCATTCGGTACACATGTAACGGTAGTCCCCAGAGTGTGTTCGCATGTGGGTTTTGAGTAGCTCCTTGTAGCGACCCCGGTAAGGACATATGGGGCATTTGTGTGGAAAGTCATTCCTGTGACGTAAGCTGTGGTTGTGATATGCACATCTCAAACGGAAGGATTTCCCACAGACCTCGCAGACCCACTGATGGGGGTTAGGATCATGCATTGTGAGATGCTCTCTGTAGTAAGATCGGTTCACAATTTTCTGACATATTCGGCAGGTAACTTTGGGTGAAAGTTTAACTTTTTCCTCTCTCTTTTCTACTTTTAGCTCAACATTGGTTGTTGGTTCTTCTGTAGGCCAGTTATCTATGTCTGCGTCCAGCTGGTCTGTGGGATCGTCATGATTACTATCATCATCCAAGTCCTGGCTTGCAGCTGATCCCTCGTATTTAGTTTCGACTTTGAAATATTGGTATTGCTTCAACGCTGCCTCAGTTTGTTTTGCTTTCTTTCTGAATAAAACAGCCGTTTTTACAAACATGTAACATTTCGTGCACAAGCTTTGAGGATATTCGTCGTCCTGTTCAATAATAATGCCGCTCCAAGTTTTTAAAACCTCCAATATATCTGAAGATTTATAACTTTCATATATGGAGACACTACCAGGTTTCAAGCAAACTCTACAACGAATTTTTACGTTGTCTGCCGATTTTAAGCACACGAAGTTTTTGAGTAGATATTGATAATATGCATCAATTGCGAGACCGTCGGATTTTTTAGTTAATTTCGAGATGTAATAGGCAGTTACCATGGTTCTTCAGCTCTTCTGTAATTAATTAATTTCAGTTCACGTTTAAGTATTGTATATTTCTTCTGAATTATAATTTTCATCGATTTTTAGTTGACTATTATTTACATTTTACAACTTTCAAAGTAGTTTTTTTTTTCTACAAGCTACGCAAGTACGCACAGATTACCCAGATTAGAGACAAGCTCATTTTGAGGTACTTATATTTTCCTGTTTGAAACTAAAACGTTTGGCAGACGAAGTTTATATAATTTTACAAAGAAAATCATTTTGCGATCTTGAAAGTTTATATATATATATGAGCTAGATTGAGTAACTAAATTTCTTTCTGACCAAGGGGCTACCGAAAACAAACTTCGTTTACCTCCATCTTTGTCGCTCGAACTAGCAAGTACGACAGAGAGGGAGATACACGAACGAAGTTCATTTTCGGTTCGCGGTAGGCCCTCAGACATTTTTCATGAAAACATCGTTTTGTTAGAAACGTAAGCGAAAATACATCTGCGGCGCTACAACAAACTTCGAAACTCGAAGTTCGGGTATTTCCATCTCTATCGCACTCTCATAATCGAGTGACAGGGATGCATGTATTACGAACTTCGACTTTCGAAGTTCGTGGTAGCGCCGCTGCAAAATTGTCGTTCACTGACATTGGTCTGTTTTTATAATGTACGGCCCAACGATCCGCGATCTCTCTTTAACCGATATATAAAGAGAGAGAGCGAAATACATGGACGTCGATTATTGGGCCGTACCCACCCGTACCACACTACAGATTCTATAAAATAAAATTGGGATTGGGAATTGGGAATCTGGATTATATGTAAATTCTGGAAAAACTGTGTATGAAATTCTACACTGAATAATGGCTTCTGCTTACTTAATTTTAAAAATACTTAAGAAGAAACGAGTGGCTCGCAATCTTAGAAATGAAGAGTTAATAAATTCAAAAATATTAATGAATCACACTTCAGGTGAAATTTTGAGGTGTAGGATATGTTTGAAGAAAGCTAGGATACCAATATTCGGCGACGACAACCACAGAGATATTTCACAGTACGTATGTTTGTTTGGCGATATTGTGATCATGAAAGATGATCCTCACCCTCAGCATTTGTGTGATGCTTGTAAGGCCATGCTCGATGCTGCTATTTTATTTCGGAAAACTGCGAAAGAGAGTGCAGACTTGCTTTTAAAAAGATTGGAAAAAATCTCTTTAGCACATTCTGATAATGATGATATTGATGATCATGACTACAGTGCTGATGAAACTATTCAAATGACCCAAAATTATGATTTTGAATCTCGATTACAACCCTTAAAGTCATACAACTGTAAATTATGTAAAAAAAGTTTCCGATCAAATGAAGAATATGCAAAACATAGGAGTTCCAGAGAACACAAGAATGTACGAATACAATGCTCCATCTGTAACCGCTTGCTGACCACACAATTGTATAAAAAGCATTTGATCAGACATCAAACTGCTTCGCACTTGATATGTGAAGTTTGTGGCAAATTGTACAGAAAAGACAATCTAATTAGACACCTGCAATTGCACAGTTTCGACTTACCTTTTCAATGCCAAATATGCCCTTACAGAGGTCGATTTATAGAGTCCCTTAGAATACACATGAGAACGCATACTGGTGACAAACCATTTTCTTGTGACAAGTGTCAACTTAAATTCTTGACTCGCAGTAATCTCAACAGGCATCTACTGACACACAGGAAAGAAAGGCCTTTTAAATGCTCAGAATGTGGGCGAGGTTTTTACACTAAGTGCGATATGGATGTGCATTTTAAGTCTGATCATGTGGGGATCAAAGATTTTGGATGCCGGATGTGTGGAAGCAAATATGGCACAAGAAAAGCATTGATGAGACATGAGCTGCGAGTTCATAAGAGGAATAAGATGGCTAAAGGCAGAGTACCCTTGTATTTACAGAGTGAATACAGAAAGCGGTGTGAGGATGGTATGCCAGCTTGAAAGTGATTTCGTTTTTACCAAGACTTCTGTAGGTAATGTGGAATAATTGGCTTATGTATATGCAAGCATTTTATAAAATGGACTACCAAATTGTGAAATTAATTCTAGTAAATATATTTCTGGGGAGCCGGCATCAAGTATTGTATGTATGAAAACATTCATGTAATCAGTGAAAATTACTTAAATATAAGTTAATTTGCTATTGATTAGCAATGTGTTGAACAAAAAGACATCTTTTATCATCTTTTTATTAATTCCAATACATAATAACATATTCAATGTTAAGAGTTTCAATTTTATAGACATAAATATTTGTGCTAAGTACATAATTATTTTAAAATATTGTAAATACATCATTGAAGCTCACCTGAAACTTTAGTAATACTGGATCTAAAAACAATCAGATATAAGTAGATATACAATACATTTCAAATTTGTTTGTTATAAGTGCTAAATGACTAGATTATGTAAATAAACACACATTACACTTAATAATTAAATAAAAGGGTAATCCCATTTGTTAAATCTTTGGTTTAATAAAGTCTAATACACAATGGAAGGTTTTGATAAATAACAATCCCTGAATAGGTGTATAATTTCTACCAAAAGGCCACAATATCACTTCCGTTATTTTTGGGCTGGGACATCACAGAAGGCCAAAACCTCTAACTATTGGTACTTAGGACATTTTAAACGTGGCACTATCTTTTATTTGGACTAACGATCATATTCTAAGGGCCTTGGTCCAGCCCAGTATACATACCTATCTCTGGGTTAAAATACCCTCTAAACCTGCGATAAAATAGTGATTGGCGACTTCTAGTGGCACAAAGTTTAAATTTCACTCTAAAATGTGAAGAAAAGACTTAGCATACAAAGGCAGGTAATACATGGCGGAACATAGCAGTAAATCTGCTTTTCAAAATATATTTTTCAGTTCACTACATCAAAATGCATAATATTAAAATAGTACATCATACAAACACACATTGTGATTTAAAGGGTATAGAAAACTGGAAACAACAATAAAATATTAAAATATGTGTTATGTTATGTATGATAATAGTAGTAGAAATATATCCTAATAATCTACAATATTTTACTCACATCAAGATAGAAAACTGAGAGTATATTTTTAAAAGTTGCTTTTTAGTAAATATATTCAATACAATTCATGTTTCCTGACTTCATAAATGTAAATAGCCCTTA
Source organism: Epinotia ramella (assembly GCA_947578815.1). Classification (NCBI taxonomy): domain Eukaryota; kingdom Metazoa; phylum Arthropoda; class Insecta; order Lepidoptera; family Tortricidae; genus Epinotia; species Epinotia ramella. Next base: position 6,649,578 of record OX388221.1, read on the forward strand.
CACTTTGCTTGTACTTTGATCAAATACAATAATTGAATTGATGATCAAATTAGTAGTGTTATTTTAAGAGCACACTGAAAAATTGGAAAAAAAATATATATTAATCTAGTTCTTACATAAAAACATATACAATGATTGTGGCATAAGCCTGGTTTCCACTTTGATTAGTGCGAGTGCAGGTGATTAGTGCGAGTAGTGTCCAATTCACTGCGAGTGCAGGTGATTAGTGCGAGTGCAGGTGTGTAGTGCGAGTAGTATCCAATTCACTAAACGCTAAACACTAAACACTCCTGTCCACACGTGTTTAGTGGCAGGCACGCTGCGAGTGAGGGGGAAGCGGGGCGCGCGTGACGTGGCTACTCGCAGTCCACTCGCAAAAAAATAGAACACGCTTCTATTCACTTTACTACACAGCCAACTAATCACTTGCACTAATCAGTCGCTGTCCACACCTAGTCACTAATCACCTGCACTACGCACCTGCACTCGCACTAATCAAAGTGGAAACCAGCCTTTAGCCACTAAAAATATAAAATAAATGTGTAAACATAACATGGGTATCTGCAATACCTAGGGAACAAGTACTTATTCACAGCATTCTGAAACTATGGTTTTGAGAATGTTGTTTGCACCCAGTTTTCACGTTAATTTACCTTTCTCCAACCTTGTATATTGAAAAATATAAAAATGCTCTAATATAATCATTATGAATGACAACAGGAACAATTTTCTGTTAAAAATAAAAATAAAATTAAGTATTCAAGTTTGGCTACTCAGTCATAAGAAGGAGCTCGACACATGGTGAATATGAACATACACGCAAATGCGAACTCTGACAGCTGCAAGCATAGCATCAAAGTGCACCAGATATACTCTATCCGGAGCACAACCTGTTGAAAACACAACAGATACAGCACACCGCCAATAGAAGGAACTGTGAGGACCACTGAAAACATCACTGGCGGATCTGTAGGGAGAAATATCAAGATTGAATACATAACACTTCTGTTACACTATGTGTTTTTGTACATAAGTATGAAAAGAATGACAATATATTTGAATCCTATTAACTGTTGACTATGATAATAATTATATGTAGTGATTTACCTTTTTCGCTAAGGCTACCCTTTCGCCCAAGAAACAATCTGGCTATTTCCAAGATGAAAAATCCAATGAGCACACCGTAATCTCTTCCAATCTTGGTAAAACCATCCTTCATCATAGTGTTCTGAAGAATGACGGATTTCAGAATAAGCGTTCCCAGTTCACAGGTGGAGAAGAGACCAAAATAAAATGAATTTATGTACAAAAGGATCTCGTATGCTAAGCTTGGATTAACCATCGTATAGTGATGTTATTTTATAAAAAAAACAATACACTTCGTTACACAGTGTTAATGAAACAAGGTTAATTTTAATTTAGTTCCAAAAAATATGATAATTCCCTAGTTTTTAATTTTAAAAATAGAACACGGAAACTAACAGCACAGAAATGTTGTTATAGTTGCTAGTGTAAAAAACTTGTGTTCATGGAATAAAAAGGAATAAAATTTATTCTATTATCAAATTATTGATATTTCCACTAAGTAACTTCTATAGAAGAAGCCAGTTTCTAATAAATAATTAGGTTTGTGTGAACATTTGACAAGCGTATTAAAAAAAATCGTTAGAGCTTCGTGGGACTGGCAACCCAGAACTTAAGTGCAATGAACGACGCGGGTGGATGCGGTCGTATTGCACTGCACGTGTCTTTATAATACTTTAGAATTTAATTTGAGCATGGACAGTTAACTTTCCCAAATCTTAGATGACATAGTTTTTATGAAGGAAATTTCGAACTGGCTGTGAATCTTGGCTATGATCTGGTGAGTGATTAAATTTATCTTCTATATTTCTGTATTGATACGACCACGCGCCAAATGCCTGCCGAGCACGTTTATTTTATTTCCAGTTAAATTGCAGATTCTCTGTAAATATTTTATATCTTAAGTTTATGAACAGTTTCGTGTGATTATATAGTTATTTGGAAGTAAAAAGTAACCGTTAGAAAATGCGGTTGCTAGGCCAGTATGTTAATGTGGTTAGGTTCCGTATGAGATCTCTGGCCTCTCTGGGGCACTTCCCACGTCGACCTTATCATAATAGGAGTTGATTTTGGAATGTTGTAAGTACTTACCGACCCGTATCATTAGTTAACTACCTATTCGAAGTGAAGGGTTTTTGATAGCTGACCAGTCAACTGTGAAACGAATGTTTAGTTGTTTACTTTTTTTAAACTAAAATCTATTCTTGTATTAGATAGCCGATGCAAAACGTTTTATTGTGCTTTGAAGAGTTTTTGTAAGATTGTATTCACTTTATTTGTGTAAAGGTAAATCCTGTTTATTATAGGAGTGCTTCTTGCATATAGAATCAGAGAAATAATACAACACTGCAGTTATATACAGAATGATTGGTAATTCGACCAATTCCAGGGGTTCTAAATTATTATACTAGAGCTTATTTGAGCGAGTAGGTTTTCGGTATTTCTTGTGTTCAAGGTCACAAACTAACCGAGGCTAACCTTTTTGTCAATCAGTGAGTCTGGTGAGTAGGTAAGTTACAAAATATACTCCAGGCAAAATAGGGTCAGCTAGTATGGCGAAATGGAAATAATTTATAATAGCTTTTTTTTTCTGCGTAACAGATAAATTATAATAATTGTATTAATAACGACGAGACTAAATCCGACAAAATATTTGTGATTTAGATATTTTAATAAATAATTGAAAATTTATAAATTCCTGTAAAATCGGAAAAAAAAATTAACTCATTTTTTATTCTTTGTTTCGATAAATTAATATTTCCTCTATAAGTTTGATGATAAATCAGGCAAAAAATGTTTCCGAATATTACATTTCTATTTAGTAGATCCCTAACATTATATTCATTTACCATATTTCCGTGTCCAAAAATAATAATTGGCTGTAGGTTCCTACATTCTTTGATGAATGTAGTGGACACAAACATTAGAAACGAATCGCACACTAAACAACAACGGAGGGTGGATTTTAGGGGTTAAATGCTGTTTAACTATTTAAAAAAATGCAAATTGATCAGTTACTATTGGGATTTTCATTATAAGCTATTTTTCATCGAATAATGTACGAATCCCCTTATAAAATCGGTTGCAAGTAATGTTATTACAAACACCTGTTAAAATAGGTTTAAAAATGCCGCGCGCGAGCCGCAGAGCTAACGTGATTGGCCGGTCGCCCGCTCGCCGCGTAGGTACTACATACTAGGTAGGTACCGCACGAATCGCAACGATTCGCGAAACCATCTAACGCGTCTAAGATCTAGTTGTTGATAGTAGTTCAATTTTAATATACTCGTTGTGAAACGAATTATGAAAATATTTAAGTATTTTTATTTATTTATCAATGAGTGACACTGACGAGCGTGGGATGAAGATACCTATGCAATTTAACTTTGAACTTTGACGTAGGTAGTGGAAGTTGGAAAAAGGGACTTCAAAGATTGTGCACACGTGTATATTATGTAGTTTGTGATGGACTTTTTAAGACTAGAGGAAAATGCTTGCTTTGTTTACATTAATTTCTTTTTTGGTTCAGTTTTATTTATATATTTAGTCTTTATTGCACTAAGGACAACTTATCGTACAAGAGGCGGACTTAATGCCGTAAGCATTCTGTACCAGTCAACCTTTGCGCAAAGCAGACAGATTGTGGGCGTGTAGTAATTGTAATAGAGCAAAATTCGTTAAAATAGTAAACTAGAGAGATTTATACCCTTACCTATTATTTGATTTTTATTATGCCCAATATTACACGTTAGATAATATACAGGGTGAAAAAATCTATGGAACCTGAAGGGAAACCCTTAAGACAGCTCATTCTCTCGCTCTCATTATCATGAACACTATTTAAATATAATTTACGTAGTTTTAGCCCGAATTACATTTGAATTACAATTTACTATCGCAATCACTAAAATTAATTGACCGAATATCTTTTGTCCGAAAACTTTTCGTATTTTTATGACTTCTCCGAATATACAATTCATTACTTTTTTCATTTACCATTTGATGTTATCCAAATGTGTCAGTTGTCCGAAAAACTTTTACCACTACAGTCTTTTGAGCTTTGTTACAACTTTTGTTTCATAGCCAATTTTTGACTTATCCAGCATTACTTTCCGCATTTCATACGTTTAGTCAAATGTTCATTTTGAATGAAATTCAAAGTAGTTTTACAGAGACTAAGGCAGGTCGGTGTAGGTACGACGACGAGCGAAGCGAGGAGGAGTTTTAGGTGAACTGCGAGTTTGCGACCCTACATCGCGCGAGCTGAGCGAGCGTAGCGTGCCGTGGCAGCGGCCGGCGAAGCGCCAGAACTGTATAAGTAAGGGTCAGGTCGGAAGAAATAACTTGATAAACCAAATGTTGTAATTATTTAGTATCGATTTATTTAAAGAACACCCTGCCTAGAGATGGTGTTTACCCAACCTACCCAGAGTTACCCATTTCATCCCAAACGTCGTCTTGTGAAGCATTTTTGCAAAATATAATGAAACTTCTTACGTCATAGTCATATAGGAATGTGTAAACGTAAACGTTGTTCTCATTGAGATTTTCTTACTTGGTTACTTGCTAAATATGCAAACAATATAGGCTCATCTTTCCCTGGCCAGACTATACGTGTGTTATTTTGAATAATAGTACATTACTGCAGAGGCAGTGAAGTAAGGGATTGCTGGACTAGTCCAGGCAATGAACTGACAACTTGTATGGAAAAAATGTCAATTTTGGAAATAATTTATAATAGCTTATTTTTTATGTATAACGGATATATTATCAACTAAATAGTTACCCAGCGACAAAATCCGACAAAATTTCAGACATCGAAAAAATGATAAGTTCTTCTAAAGAGTCAGTAAAAATATTAATAAATGTTTTTGTCTTAATTTTGGTTCATTTACATTTGCTCTATAATATTCAAGATAAATCGTACAAAAAAAGATAATGCATGCTTCATTGAAATCTACATAATTACATCCGAGTGGAAAGTTTGTCGGATTCTTGACCAAATCATCTTAGAATAAGATTTTCAAATGAAATCAACAAAAAAAACGCTATTATAAAAAACGCTAAATTAATGTTTTTCAAAACCGTATTTTGCCTGGAGTAGACGAGATTGGGGTAAACCGGATACAACGAGTCCAGCAATCCATGTTCCGGCCGAGGATTGTATAGTGCGTTTCTCAAACGATGTGAGGAAATATTAAAATAAAAATAAATACAAGGTAATCAATTAAATAATAGGTAATTTGCCGCCTTTTTATTTTTTAAACATGCCATTTAAACAAGCCGTTCGAGCACTATGTTTAACCGCACATAGGTATAGTACCATCGTTTTTTTTTTATGTCACAAGTTTGCTTACAGAACAGAGTCTAGTGGTGGTTGGCAGTATGTAATTTTTCCTTTGTCACTTTAATATTAGTAAGCAAATTTAAAAAGTTAGATTAGCGGACAATAATGGTTTTACTTAGGGTTACTTTTCTCAGTCCAGTTCCATAGGAAACAATTCACAGCCGTTACTAGTGTTAGCAAATTGGTGGGAACTGGCGAGAATAACCATCGAATACCAAAACCAAATGGTACTCAAGTATTGCATTTTTATCGAGTCGATACACGCGTAACGTAGCTGAAAATCGAATTTACCAGTCAGGGATATTAATATTTGTACCAGAGTAAGGATAAAAACTGACATAGAGGCGTACACAGATATTTATGCCCTTTTTTTGTACATATATTAATGCCTGACTTTAAATTTTCACCAAGATTAAACATATGATTAGTAAAAATAAACCAAATTAGCCCAAACTACCTACAATAGACGGACAGACAGACAGACAGACAGACAGACAGACAGCGGAGCCTTAGTAATAGGGTCCCGTTTTTACCCTTTGGGTAAAACAATATCACAGATTTGAGTAGGGCAGGCAGTGTCTTTCTGCCTTTACGTGGTGCACGCCACTGATGTTATGGATTTACGGTGGTTTTCTTTCAGGGCCCATAGGTTTTTCCACTCTGTATAGCTATAGCAGCTAAGCAGTATTTAGCAGCGTGTTCTTTCTTACCCATTCCAATAATTAAGTACCTACTTCCGTTACTACAATGATGTGCAGATGGATCTTGTACTACCTACGCAGATTAAGTGGGAAATTAACTACTTTAAGTAGGAAATCACCTGTTAAAATTGTCGTCACTGTTTTATAATGATGACATTTATCAGTAAATAATTATGAAGCATTGAGACACCAAACATAGAAATGTACTAAATTCTTGGCATGTTTTCACTAAAATATGTTTATAAATTTCATTAATTGTTAGCGCGTTTCCCGCTTACGCCATTATTACACCGTGAATAGTCGCATTCTCCTACTAGTACATCGTCGAAGACGATATAAATGATTACAAATAATCTGCGTAGGTAATGTAGGTATCTATCTACTTCGCGTCACAGAAAAGGACTCGTTGCGTGCCGCCGTTGCGAGCGAATGTGATCGTTAACACACGCGGAAAGAGCTCAAGTTCAATTGTAGAATTAAACAGGACTATTCAAATGTGTATTATGCTTTACATAAACCTTTTTTCTGTAGGATTCGTGTACTACTTTAATAATCTATATAGTTAAATTAAATTTGGACACAATTTGGTCCTATAAATATATTTACCGATAGTTTATTGGAGTAAATGTATTTATATGCAATTCTAAACCAAAATCTATACGATTTTTAGCAAAATAGGTTCATCAATTATTTTTATGAGAATCAAAGTACTACTTATTACAATTTTTTTCTACCAACTTCTGTCACCTGTCACCCAAGCCATGCATTTTGTTAATATATTGATTTTACATGTAAAAAAAATGTCGGATTTCATTGTTTACAGGTTAAAGACAATAATATTGTTGTGTTGACGATTATAGACAACTATTATTAATTTTAATTAATAAAATCGGCGTATATTTGACAGTATTTTTTTATACCTACTTTCGGGTCGAAAGTTTGTAAGATTCGTAAATAGAGTATCTTAAAATATGTATTTATGACGGAGAAAAAAAACACAGGCTATTATAAATTAATGTTTGGCGAAACCGTATTTTGCCTGGAGTAATAACACAAGTAAGTACACAAGGAAAACCACGAACAATAATGCTGTATCAATAAGATAATACTTATTATTTCACAACCTTTTGTGAAAAGAGCCAACATACAAAACACAAAAGCTTCAAGCTTTTTAATGTTGGCAATTGTACAACAAGTGTAAGTTAAGTTTTGTTTTTTTATAAAATTTGGTAAATGGTAAATTTTAACAAAATCAGGAAAAAGAAAATAAATGGTTTAATAGCCAAGTCGATGTATTGTAAATATTTAAGTATTAATTTGTTTATCAGCTTGTAGGAAAATGCTCTTTTAGTGTCCAATTTTGACACATGACTCGAACAAAAATTAGGGCTTTAAAGCCCAATATCTCGCAAACGAATAACTGAGTTGAAAAATGGTTCTAGGAAACCCATAATATTTTTGAACAAGCTATCCAACGATACCCCACACTATAGGTTTATCGAGAAAAAAAGTTTATATCCCCACTACGTGTAGGCACAGATTAAAGAATACAAGTACAGATACCCAATCTCATAGAGCAAAAGCGTACCGTCCTAATGTAGGCAATTCTGTATACAATTTTAGTCCCGTAGCTACACCAGTAGATGCAGTCGAGCTACCACGGCTATGACGCTGTCAGCCTTTAGTAATACATTGAGATATCACCAGATGGCGTTGACTTCCCGGGCAACAAATAGAGTATTTTTGATTTTTTCGATATAAAAGTAGTATTTTAGAGACAATATTACACATCACACAAAAATATACATAACCAAATGCTTAGAGCCTGTGGTTCCATAGAATTTTCACGACCCGTGATGGCGCCATCTAGTGACAGTACCCAATAATACGTAGCAAGCTTGAAAGCTCACTCCTATAGTACGAGTTACATGGATTTAGTATCAATTTTATTGCATTTACTAAACTTATAAAATATACCTTTAATGTATGTGCGGAAGTATGTTTGTGATATAATTAAGGTACGTTGAATTTAGTAAGGTGTAAAAATCATTCTATCTTCACGATTACTGGTTCAAATGTTTCGCTCGGTACCTGTGTCGCCATCTAGGAGTTCTTTTTAGTATCAATTGGACGTAGTTAAAGGAAAAAGATCCAATCCACAGAAAGTTGAGCAAAAGTTATGGCGGTTTAAAGTTTCAACCGTGATTCCTCAAAACTGGTACATTTTTTTTATAATATATGTTTGGATGAAAATTGAGTTGAGTCGTGTATTATACATTCTTTCACACAGAATTCAGTTAAATGCTATATTTTTCAGGATTTCGACCAAAAGTGGGGTTGGATCTTTTTTGCGAAAATACACTTTTCATAGACCCTTCCTTTTGTTTAATTTTGTAATAAGGATTCACGAAATAAAACTGGCATAATAATCATGTAAAACCATCTCTATACATACATAAAATAAAGCTGAAGATGGTCGAAAGTCTGTACATGGAAGATATTCGAAAAAAAGTTTGCTGGGATACTTAGAATCGATAACAGAACACGTTCCAACAGTTTTTAGAATTTTTGTCTGTTTATCTGTTTGTCTGCTTATGTGAACGCGCACCACGTGAAGACGGCTGAACGGATTTTGATGCAAACTTTACTAATCTGTTGAGAAAATCCCCGGCCAGGTTTTAGGCTATAAAAATATTATGATAAGGGTGCAAAGGGGACCAAAACTGGGGTTGAACTTTGTATGGGAACTCCTTGAATCCCATACAAATATAAAAATGCGGGTATAAAATTTGGACAAAACGGCATTCCGCGGAGAATTGAGTATATAGGTGCCAATTCTTTTTATGTAGAAAACTCTCGTGACACTGAAATATTATTGGGAGCGCATAAGGAGCGCTCCCTAAAGGGATATTTTGGGCCTTTCATTCCTACGAAAACCTCAGCCTTCGCTTCGCTTCTTCTTCGCTTGCCTCCCCGTTTACCTTCGGGATTTCGGCCCTTAAGTTTCGCTTGCAAGACACCGGAAGATAATGAGTGTGCTTAGGGGTGATTGCTCACATTGAGAACTGCTCTCAGAAGGGTTGCTTTGGGCCTTTCAGTCCAACAAAATGGCCTTGCTTGCCTCGCCGCTTACCTTCGGAACTTTGGCCTGGGATTTCGCTTGCAAGACACCTGGGGATAGTAAGTGTACGTGGGGGCTCGCCCTCAGGTTTCGTTTGCAAGACAACGGGAGATAATGAGTGCCCGTCCATGGGGGCGCATTTAGAGCGCTTTCTGAAGGAATGATAATGAGTCTTTCATTCCAACGAAAAGCAAGGCCTTTGGCCTCGCTTGCTTGGTGAGTGGCGAGCCGAGGTAAGTCCCGTAGGTGAGTGGCGAAGCAAGCGAGGCCAAAGGCCTTGCTTTTCGTTGGAATGAAAGACTCATTATCAATAAAAAATTGTAAGTGTCCGTGAGGGCTCGCTTGCCTCGCCGCTCATCTCCGGTACTTTAGCCACAGGTCGGTTTGGTCGTTTGCAAGACACCTAGGGATTGTAAGTGTCCGCGGCGGCTTGCATTCGGGTCTTGGGCCCTCGAGCTCGCCTAGGGAGCGGTCTCTTAAAGCATGCTAAAGCCTTTAAGTCCTACAGAAAAGCTCACCCTTCGGCTTCGCTTGGCTCCCCTTTTACCTTCGGGAATTCGGGCCTCAGGTTTCGCTTGCAAGACTCCCGTAGATAATGAGTGTCCGTAGGCGCTCGCATCGAGAGCGCTCTCTAAAGGGATGCTTTGGGCCTTCCATTTGAACGTAAAGCTCGGCTTTTGGCTTCGCTGCCACCTGGGGATAGTAAATGTCCGTGTCCGTGAGGGCTCGCCGTCGGGCTCGCATTGGGAGCGCTTTATAAGGCTTGATTGTGACCTTTCATTGTTACGAAAAGCTCGGCATTTGGCCTCGCTTGCCTGCCCACTCCCCTTGGGGACTTTGGGCTCCGGCCTTAGGCCTTCAGGCTTGCATTGGGAGCGCTTTCTTAGGGCTTGATTGGGACCTTTCATTGTTACGAAAAGCTCGGCCTTCGGCATCGCTTGCCTGCCCGCTCCCCTTGGGGACTTTGGTCTCCAGTTTCGCTTGCAAGACACCTGGGGACAGTAAGGCCTTCAGCCCCCGAGCCCGCATAGCGACCGCTCTCTAAAAGTATGCTTAGGGCCTTTCATTCCTACGAAAAGCTCAGCCTTCGGCTCCGTTTGCTCCCCGTTTACCTTCAGGTCTTCGGCCCTAAGGTTTCACCTGCAAGTTACTCGGAGATAACGAGTATCTATGGGGGCTCGGCCTCGGGCCTTAGGCCCTCGTGTTGGCATTAAGACCACTCTCTGAAGGTTTGCTTCGCCGCTCAGATTTAGGGACTTTGGCCTCAGGTCTCGCTTGCAAGACACCTGGGGGATAGTGAGTGTCCGTGGGGCTCGCCATCGGGCCTTCGGACCTGGGGCTCGCATAGGGAGCGCTCTCTCAAAGGATACTTTGGGGATCTATATAATATTATAGACGACCAAGTTTATGAGGGTATTTATTTCGATTCGAAGACAATTTGAACTCTTACACGCACAGTATGGAAATGGAATGTTTATTTTCAAATTTGTCAGTAATATGGTTAAACATAAGAATATCATGTTTAAACCATAATTATACCTACACGTACGAAGTCGCGGGCAGAAGTTAGTTGTTAATATAACCATTTTCCTAAAAATGGTTTATGTGCGCTGGATCGGATAATACATTTACGTATAATGATCCAAGACAATAATACTGACAGCAAAAATCGTAATAAAGGCTGCTTTATAGTGAAAACTTCTTTTAACCCCTCGTATGCGGATGTCAAAAATTGCTGATCAAAATATGACCTTGAGATTGAAAACTGTAGGTTCAAATGCTTGGCACGGATCCGTGTCTAAGCATACGACGGGTTAATGATTAAAAATAAAGCTAAATGAGTTTAAAAAATGAGATTTACAAAAAAAATATTGTAATAGGATCGTTTCTGTTGTTTACTAAGACACCATTGCAGGATTCAAAACAACTCAACAAAACTGATCCAAGTGAGTTGAATCTATTTTGTTGTATATCTAAAAGATTTAAAGAATCTAAATTTAGTTTTTCAAAAAGAATCCAAACGGATTAGATCCGTTTCGTCGAAAATATTAAAAGTAAAACGTGTGAATTGCATTTTCTTAAAAATGGTCCAAGCAGGTTGGATTTCTTTTGTTAAAACAAATGTGAATCAATTATGTAACTGATCTAATATCACTATACGGTTCCAAGCGTTATGGGTCTTTATGAAGGATATCTTTTTTACTCCGTCATACATGTGGGATGGTATCCCATGTTGATTAAAATATGAAAACACTATGTGAGCGGGGCGTCTTTTTGCTGAATGAAAATATACGCCTCAGAGACCTCTCTGGTATACTTAACTCATGTTTTGGTCATTTTGTGGATTGGATCCTTTTCCTTTAACTACGTCCAATTATACGTTGTTCTAGTTGGGAGGCCATGGTGTAGGGGAGGTACACTAAATTTTTTTTCTTCTGTTTTGTCGGCGTGATTGATGTATATACCCATGCCGAATTACAGTTTTCTAGTAGTAAGGGTTACTGAGCAAAGCCGAAGACGGACAGACGGCTGGACATGGCGAAACTATATAGGGGTTCCTTGTTGACTACGGAACCCTAAAAACCCACCTCCTTAATAAAACTTAACAGTAGAGATGGGCCGACTATGGGTTTGGCCGACTAGTCGGACGCCTAGGAGTCGGCTAGGCCAGTCGTGGACTTCGGCTAAGTTCGGGTGCAATTGGGAAACTTCGTTTCGCTTTGCCGTCGCGCTGTCTGCATGCGTCAAAGTACCAAATGTGATATCAAATCTGTTTTGAGTAAAATATAAAACGAATGGTAAAAAATGGCAATTTACATATTGTATGTCTCGTTTTTCTGTGATCCATAAAGTGCCGAGTAATCGGCACATTTTGCCGACTAGGCGCCGACTACAAATGAGGCCGGATAGTCAGCGACATCTCTACTTAACAGACATCATAAGATTTTTTTCTTTTTTTCACAATACAAATGACAAACTGATAGCTATTTAGCTGCTGCAAATTTGATTGTAAATACAATCAAATTTTAACAGCATTGCAGCTAAAATAGGTTCGATTAAGAGGGGGCGCTCCGCGAAATCGGGGTTCTTAGATTGAATATTTACCTATGACAAACTAACGCGAATGCCAGGAAAAAGAACATACCAAAACTACATCATATTTGCAATTGAATCGTCTGAACAAAACCATACAAAACCAAAATTGCCTCGATAGAAAAGAACCGCCAAAACATGTCTTATTTTTACTCAATTTCAATAGTGTGAGGTTCCCGTGCATATAAATTAAGTAAAAGTTGAGTGTATAATAGCTTTTCACATTACCTAATGAAAGTACTAGCGGGGTATTTTTATGTAGTCCCTTTTCAGACTTATTGAGGTGAAACGTATTTGGCGTATAGGCCTTTTTTATTTAGCGCGATACCCTTTCTCCCGTCGCGTGTTTCGTGCGGTTCTGTATATCTTTTGTTGCCGTTCGCGGGCGGAGTCAGTCGTAATCGCTCCGCTGAGACGAGAGGACTACGTTCTGTGCTCTCACGACAGCACGATGAACATAATTATTTCAAGAATATTGTGACCCAGTATATTCGTCCAGTGAATGAACGTATCATTACATTCCAGTAGATATTTTGCTACATTTTGAAATAATATATTTAAAAGTCGACCTTAACATATAGATCTTAAAGTTCAAAATACAACTATAAGATTACGCAGCGATCGGCGGGTGACCGGCTTCTTAGAATAATTTGTGCAGTACATGCAAAACTAGACGAACATTTTTCTGTCGATCGTGTATTTACTTTATTAAAGATTATCACTATCACTACATAGTATAAAACAAAGTCGCTTCCCGCTGTCTGTCCCTATGTATGCTTAGATCTTTAAAACTACGCAACGGATTTTGATGCGGTTTTTTTTAATAGATAGAGTGGTTCAAGAAGAAGGTTTATATGTATAATATAGTATCCGTGCGAAGCCGGAGCGAATCGCTAGTTGAGAATAAATCCGGTTATGTTCAAAATCGATGTCTGAGAGGTCTAAATACGAATTCATAGTCAGAAATATTTCAAAAAGTGGTCGCATTATTTAAAATTTTTGAAACATTCGTTGTAAATTAATATGCGCGTTTTTTTAAAGAACAACATACATTGGCAGGCTTCTCGAGGGTGAAGATTCTAGAAATGATGTCCATTTTGAATTCCAAGATGGCGGACATTGCTTTTCGAATTTAAACTTTCGTGAGACGTGTTGAAACAGTACTAATAATTACACGGTTCAACTCACGTATTAAATGTCACTACGGCCGACATGTTTCGAACTCTTCGGGAATTCTTCTTAAGGATGAGTGTTTTCGCGGCGGTGTCGCTTGAATCTTGTCGTGATTCAAGCGACACCGCCGCGAAAACACTCATCCTGAAGAAGAACTTCCGAAGAGTTCGGAACATGTCACCCGTAGTGACATTATTGACATTGTTTTTCTTTAAAGTCATCACGGGTGTCGCTTTTAGGGTTATCGAGAGTGCAGATTCCAACAATTATTGCCTGCGAACTTGGACATTTTGATATTAAAAAAGTGAACATAATTATGCACTTTTTCTTTAATATGTTCAAAATTGATAACTAAAGGGCCAAAGCGTCTCCATTGTCTCCAAGTACGAATCCGAGATCAGAATTGAAAAATTTGGCCGCCACACAGTAGTGGCCTGAAAATCTGACTTTCATAGACATGATCGAAGTTTTCATAATATATTATAGTTTTTTTTTAATGCTACTAATAAATTCACGGTTAAATTCACGTATTAAACGAGATGACAGGCGACATGTTTTGAACACTTCGGGAGTTCTTCTTCAGGATGAGTGTTTTCGATGTTTGTTTTGAAGAAGAACTCCCGAAAAGTTCGAAACATGCCGCCTGTTGTGACATTTAATGCGTGAATTTAACCGTGGATTTATTAGTAGTATTTTAGACATGTCTCACAAAAGTTTAAATTCGATTATAGCTTTTTTTTGCTTTAGGCTTTTACTAGCCATTATTATGCTAGCTCACAACCCTTACGTGATTTAGTAAAAAAACGGAAGGCCATATTTCAGTTATAGCTCCGGTGGTTTTTTAAGCAACAAAATGTAGGTAGTGGTATTCCTTGGGTAATTAAAGTAATTTGTACTCTATAAAGTGAATGTTTTCGCGGCGGTGTCGCTTGAATCTTGTCGTGATTCAAGCGACACCGCCGCGAAAACACTCAATCCTGAATAAGAACTCCCGAAGAGTTCGAAACATGTCGCCCGTAGTGATGTTTAATACGTGAGTGAACCGTGTAATTATTGACATTTTTTTTCTTTAAAGTCATCACGGGTGACGCTTTTAGATTCCAACAATAGGGGCGTAGACACTAAATAAAATAATGTGATATTTTCTCGAAGAAGGATAAAAAAAATTGTCAAATGGAGAAAAAATCAACGCAACAGGTTAAATAATCACGAAGTTATAAGTGTCCAAAGTTTTAAGAAGGGATGTGTTCTGTCCCTTTTTCGCAAAACGCAACTTCATATGAAACGATGACGCTGGAAGAATGTGACGTCACAGAAGACGGCAACGTGCCGCGCGCATCGTGGTCGGCGACGCCGTCGACGCGGCCTGCCGGCAGCATCCTGTAATGTGACGTCACACACCGTTTGCGTTTTCTCTCTCTAACAAGCAATATTAAAACGGTTGTAGCTTCGTAATTCTTTGAGATATCTGAATGGGATTTTCATCACTATGCATATTTTTTTGCCTTCTTTCTTTTGGAGTAATAATAATTTTCGAGTCTGCACCCGAATTATTGCCTGCGAAGTTGGACATTTTTATATTAAAAAAAGTGAACACAATTTTGCAGTTTTTCTTTAATACGAGTATGTTCAAAATTGATAACTAAAGGGCCAAAGCGTCTCCATTGTCTCCAAGTACGAATCCGAGATCAGACGCCGTATCATGGTCGGCCTTATCACTCGATAAGTGACAAGATAGGGGCATCGTCTCGTTCTATCAAACGGTGTCAGCCAGTGACGGACGCTCTATCCTGTAACTTATCGCGTGATAAGGCCGACCATGACACGGGGTCAGAATTGAAAAATTTGGCCGCCACACAGTGGCCTGAAAATCTGGCTTTCATAAACATGATCGAAGTTTTCATAATAAATTACAGTTTTTTTTTTAATGCTACTAATAAATTCACGTATTAAATGACGCGACAGGCGACATGTTTCGAACTCTTCGGGAGTTCTTCTTCAGGATTAGTGTTTTCGATGTTTTTTTGAAGAAGAACTCCCGAAGAGTTCGAAACATGTCGCCTGCCGTGACATTTACGTTATTTTTTTAACCGTGGATTTATTAGTAGTATTTTAGATGTCTCACAAAAGTTTAAATTCGATTATAGCTGTTTTTTTGCTTTAGCCTTTTACGAGACATTATTATGCTAAATTACAACCCTTACGTGATTTAGTAAAAAAACGGAAGGTCATATTTCAGTTATAGCTCTCGAAACTGACTTAGCTACTAGCGAAAATTATATCTTCAAATATAGGTACTTACAGATTTTGTCTTTCTTTCCACTTATTATAATTATCTATAGGTATTCATCATGTTTCATCTGACTGTCGGGGCATATACTATGCGAGAAGGAGCGGGGCAGCAATAGACGCATCAGCGCGGCAGGTACGGGGCGCGCGGGTGATTTCTGATTTTTCCCTGGCGATACGCCCCCTCTTAACGTTTATAAATATTGTAATAGTTCTGAATATACTCGTATTGAATTAAAATACCTAGGTGCATGATTCAGTTGACCTCTTTTGCAACATGAATACACTTTGTTTACATAGGTATCCAATTTTGCTGATTACTCTTCTACAGTAGGTATGCTTGGCGGTAACTATATGTTTACAGTGTTTTATCTTATTCCATTGTAATAAGGCGAAAAATGCATACATATCTGTGACGTAAACAGTATGTACAATGCAATGCCCACATTACACATTTTAATGTTATTGTTGGTGTTCAATATCACGAACGTGGACAAAGGTAATTCTACTTGCTAGATAATATATAAAAGTTTATTCATGATTACCTATCATCAAACTATTTGTATATAGTTTTCAGCAAACATAAGGTTGCGGGAGTCCGCTGGATGCGGGTGGCGCAGGATCGGTCACTTTGGCACTCTTTGGGGGAGGCCTATGTCCAGCAGTGGACGTCTTTCGGCTGATATGATGATGATAATGAAACATAAATACACGCATATCCCTTTCATTTGTGTAATGATGCTAGCTTTAGAGAGAAAGACTTAGGATTAGGGTAACAACCAAATTCTTGGCCAGCTTAACTCACTACCACCACTACAAAGTTAAGTTACACATTATGACACGAAAATTAACCATACAATTCTATGGTTAATTGTTATGTCAAAACGGAACTTGGTTCACTTCGTCAGTTAAAAGATATTGATATTGTTCTATAGCACTAAGACCACCTGTTGCGTAATTCTAATTTGTGTTATTCCCTTTTTACTTTGTGACGTATGCAATTAATAGTATTTATATAATGAATTGTGGGTATAGCTAAAGGTTGTTGCTATGAGCACTAATATCACTATCAAATAAATAAATATTAGTGGACAATCTTACACAAATCGACCTAGTCCCAAACTAAGCAAAGCTTGTACTATGGGTACTAGACGACGATAAACATACCTACTTATATAGATAAATAAATCCTACTAATATTATAAATTTGAAAGTTTGGATGTTTAGATGTTTGGATGTTTGTTACTCAATCACGCTTAAACGGCTCAACCGATTTGGATGAAAATTTGCAAGAAGATAGTTTATAGCCTAGATTACAATATAGGATAGTTTTTATCCCGGGTCCACGCAGACGAAGTCGCGGGCGGAAGCTAGTACTTAATAAATATATGGAAAACTTCCATGAACTCAGGAACAAATATTCGTGCTCATCACACAAATAAATGCCCTTACCGGGATTCAAACCCAGGACCTCTTGTTTCGTAGGCAGGGTCACTACCAACTAAAGTGGCCGTCAATAGAACTTGCTAACTATGTAAACAAACAATGTATTGAAATTGACGTTTTAAATGTCAATTTCAATACATTGTTTGTTTACATAGTTAGCAAGTTCTATTGACGGCCACTTTAGGCTAAATCGGACAAAAAAAAAAGTACTTATTGATTATTAAACTACGATGTTCAGTAGGTTTTTTGTACATTTTGAATGTTCTATAGAAGCACAAGTTTTAATATTTGTGTGGCCAGCGCCGCTCAATGCCTCGTGCACAAGGTTCGAAATTATCAAGATAATTACGCTTCTTGATAAATATCCGATAATTATCACCAGTATAAGAACCAATGACACTTTCGTGATAATTATCATGATAATTATCGTGATTATCCTTTCGAACCCTGCTCGTGCAACGCTCCGCGTGTCAATAAAGTGGGTCTTGTCCTCTTATGTAACAAGTCACCTGCACAACAACAGCGGTCTCTGATAAAGATGACAAGATTGTCAAGTCTATCATTGCACGAGTTAAAGATAAGATAAAGTAAAGATAAACATAGATATAAATAATACACGGTAGCATTATTAGGGTAAACTCGCATTATTTGGTGATACGCCTAATTCGGTGAATTGGTACATGGTTTGAAGCACGCTACCGAGTAAATCTGGCGAATTCACCGAATTAGGCGTATCACCAAATAATGCGAGTTTACCCTAAGTATGTCGGGTATAGTGCGGATTCTTATTGTAGACCGGATCTTGCCTTAATACCAATCGGTCCAAAAAAGCGTTAGCCACAATAGCCACGTGCCACAAGCACTTCGAAATTAAAACGACATAATACTTTACCCGAATAGCGACTCTATTGTTAAAGTAGTCAATTGTTGTAAATACAAAATGGCCATTGCTAAGTACGATTTTTTCATGTGCCTCCTTTCCTTAGAAATAATCAGCATTTTTGGTTGAAAAAGGTTTGATCTTTTTACATTTATTTTACAGTATCAACTAGAGCTTACACTTAACAATGAAAGACAATAGCATTGTTTACTAGGCACGAAGATAAGTTAATTCTGTCTAGAATAAGCCTGCATAGGCCCTAAGAATCCGCACTACTAAGGGCCTGTTTCACAATCTCCAGTTAAAACATATCCGTCAGATAAATGTTGGCTGTCACTTTTCTTTTATATGACGGGAGAAAAGGATAGCAATAATTTTAACTGGCAGATAACTTTATCCGGCGATTGTGAAACAGGCCCTAATACTTGTATAATACTTTAGAAAATAAGTTGTGGCTATAAATTAAAAAAAAAAACAAAATGATGTGTTTTTTGTGCAACATGTCCTACTGTTTATACAGGATGCAAAGATAGTGAAACACTGCCTAACGTAATTATATGGTAAACATTTATACATACTTATTTATCAAGTTAAGTCAAATTCAAGATTAAAATATTCATCTAATGAGTAAAAATATTTTTCAATAAGCATAGTGCTTAGCATTTTCTTCAATTGGTTGATATTTAGGTCTTTGTACAAATTAGGTAGCTTATTAGAAATTTTAATGCAATTCTATCTATTCTAGCTATATTTCTTACGTAAAATAACTAGTCTGCTGTAGCTAGTTTTAAATACAGAGTGCCCTCTCTACCATTATTTTCGTATAGCACAACGATACTTAACAAAATACCGCCATCTATGAGTGAAAATGCGAATGGAATGCTAGTTGTTGGGATCGAAATGAACCAGGTTATCGCCCCCCTATTCTGTAACTTGTTTCACCTCTACGCTCACCCTCAAATATATCTTGACACCTCGATGCGTGAGTGATGAGCGTTGAGGTGAGCTTAAACAAGTTACAGAATAGGGGGGCTGGGATATTGCGTGAGACAACGGACGCCTATTTATAAAACTGTCGCACGTTAAATGTATTAATTCTGAGGGCAACCAGTCGCCCGCCACCCACAAATTGTACGCAGCTCTATGGGCAATATCTCACCGGGAGACCATGGCGGTGCAACCAGCTGCATACAATTTGTTGGTGGCGGCGACTGGTTGCGCCGCCATGGTGTCCCGGGGAAATATTGCCCTAAGGTTATTTTAAACCTAGAGTGCCGGCAGCGGGACGGGGCCTAAGTCACTGTTGGTTAGGGCGACAGAGAGAGGAACTTTTTGACTATCCGCACCGTGTCCAGGAGTATAGTTGTTCGGTTTGAGTTGTGTCCAATCCATTGTCTCATTGTAGTCATTGTGCATGCAGTTTTTATCTACGAAGTTTGCTTATTATGTTGTTTTATGACGGTCCATAATCAGGTAGCAAACCCGCACAATGACTACAATGAGACAATGGATTGGACACAACTCAAACCGAACAACTATACCGCCTTCTGTATCTGACCCTTGACCCTTAACGTGTTGGTCCAGACTCTTCGCTATTAGACCGTTCGGAGAAACGACTATCAGGACAATCAACAATGACAACGTTCCACATGACGGTTGCCTCGCATGGTACTTTTTGGCATTGTCCTTCTCGGCCTTAACACGTTCGCAACCAAGAACCCGCCAACCAACCAAGAACAACCGACCAGAAACAACACAGAACAAACAGAACAGAACCAAGAGCGGGCGCTCGTAATGTTTGTTCAGATGCCGGCTGAGCCCGCTAGGCGGGCACTAGTTATGAGAACTATATTATAACCGAGTTGTGCACGCCAAGCGAATTCCCTTTTTAGTCCGGTTGCGAAAGTGTTAAGGCGAGTTGCTTCGGGGTTCTTCTAGGATATGTGATTTTGTAAACGGTTTTATTTTGAAAACCTACATATTAAAAATTAAAAAAAACTGTAATATTATATTTAAGACCTTTATCTAGTTCCGTCGGAAGTCCGTTACATAATTGGATAAACTTTGATCGATAGAAAAAAATGCCAAACATACCTCTATTCTCATCTTAAAACTGACATTATTCCAATCTTACGTAACTTGATGAATAGAAAATTACACCAAAATAAACGTCTATGATGATGTGAGCGATGTCGGTCATAATATTTTTAATTTATTAAGACATGTCTTTTTTCACCCAAAATCAACGAAATTATGGCACAATTCACTCCCGCTCCGTTCCCGCTGCACCGCGGCAGTCCCGAGCGGAACGCATTGGAGGACGGACGTACGCGCATTTTCGCAGCACAGCATTTGTTAAAAATGGGTAACAAAAAAATTAAAAAGAAGATATCGTCACTGGGGCTTCGGAAACTGAATAAGCAGAAAAGGTTAGTACATAAAAAAAAACGAATTCCCGTATTAAATACATCAACCACACACACACGCGCGCAGATTACACCGCGTACACTTCCACAGTTACACAGTATAGAGAAAAACAGTACGAGAAGTACTAAACATATTTTATACTATAATAATTATGTGATTAGCATTACGAAATATTAAAAAAAAACCCTTGACACGACACTCACTAGTTTCCACTGAAAAATAATAATTACGAACATTATACAGGGTGGAAATAGATTTTGGGTCAGTGAGGGCAGCTACCAGATCCTGTGTTGCTAAGTGAAAATGGTCTTAGGAGAGCTTCCTTCTATTTCAAATTAATGAAGATTGGCGTTTATAGATTTTGGAAAAAACATATAGGTTGCGAGAAAATGGTCATTTTGACAAACTTTTTTTTTTGATGCCAATCGATCCCATTCCAGTCCAGGATCAAAAGCTTGTATGGGACCAAAAAGAAATTTCCGGCTAGAAAAGCCATAAATCGTGAAAAATTTTCCCCATACAATTTGTATGAAAATGAAAAAAGTTTATTTTTACATGTATTTTTTTAATATAAATCGATTCCATTTCTATCCAGTATCAATAGTTTCCTAGGGGTTAACTTTCGGTGATGTCCAAAAATGCCAGAAAATAAATAACAGTTTTCATACATTTACTATGAAGAAAAAGTGAACTTTTTTATTTTTTTTCTGTCACGCTAATCAGTTCTGTTACATTGAAGGATAATAATACGGTATGAAAATCACAGTAATTATTGCAATAACTCACTCACTCCGTTCACTTTTTCTTCATAGTATATGTATGTATACTGGATAGAAATGTAATCGATTGACAAAAAAAATACATGTAAAAAAAAACTTGTTTCATTTTCATACAAATTGTATGGGGAAAGTTTTTCTCGATTTATGGCTTTTCTAGCCGGAAATTTCTTTTTGGTCCCATACAAGCTTTTAATCCTGGACAGGAAAGGGATCGATTGGCATAAAAAAAAGCTTTATAAAAATGACCATTTTCTCGCACCCTGTATGTTTTTTCCAAAATCTGTAAACGCCAATCTTCATTAATTTGAAATCGAAGGAAAGTCTCCTAAGATCATTTTCGCCTAGCAACACGGGATCTGGTAGCTGCCCTCACTGACCCAAAATCTATTTCCACCCTGTATAGGTCAACATGACATTTTTTCATGTTTTTTTTTATAATTATACTATTCCCGCGGTGTTGCCCGCGTTTACTTTGAAAGTATATTCTAAATATTGCCAAACTCACAAACTTACAAACATTACCTCTTTATAATATTTGTATAGAAGACCAAAAATATAAGAATTCTATTTCTGCAGATTGAAAGTGAAGACTATGGTGAAATTGTTAGGCCCATCTTCTGCTGATTGTCAAGACGAGTAAGCCAATGTATTTATTGTACATATACAGGGTGTCCCAGGCTATGCCACATAGAGGGGAAGTACTTTAAATATTAAAGATAGGACATTTAACAGAAATAAAACCTCATTTAATTTTTAAAAATAATTATGACTGCATTCAAAGGTTCGATTCCCGGTTCAGGCAGTAAATTTTTCAAAATCTGTGAAAGCAGTTGTAACTATTTTTAAAAAAGAATGAATGAAGTCTTCTTTCAGTAAAATATCTTATCTTCAATATTTAAAGTATTCCCTTCCATGTGGCATGGCCATGAGACATCCTGTATAGTTTTTTTTTAATAATTCTGGTTTTTATTGGTTTATAGAAGTGCTCACAGTATACTAACTACTAAAAAATCTTGAATTATGAATAACAAAATATGCTACTATTCAGAGCAATGACGCATAATTCAATTTCGGAGAGGCAACCGGATGACAAGCGGTAGCCTGAAAGTGTGTACGCTGTTTATATAATTATTTTTTTATGCCATCCCTCCTAGTGCGACCGGAGCCGCGTGAGCGAGCGAAGAAAAAAAAAATTGGCAGGCAACCGCTTACAAATTGGCACGCTTGTTCTTCATCACAAACAGACAATTTCAAGCAGTTTCCTGCCAATTTTTTTTTTTTCGCTTGCTTACGCGGCTCCGGTCGCACTAGGAGAGATGGCATAAAAATTCCATTATATAAACAGCGTACACACTTTCAGGCTACCGCTTGTCATCCGGTTGCCACTACAATCGGTAAGATGAGTTAACACTACAATCGGTAGAAGATGAGGCGATGCCACAATCGTTAGAAGACGACGCAATACTACCTACTCGAGCCGTGGTTATCGAGCCGTGTAAACCGGAGGACAGTGTATTCGAATTGGAATATTTGTCAAGTTTGCGGACTTATGATTTCGACGAATTTTAATCAAAAACCTTTATATTTTCAAAAAAGGTTTATGATTTAAATTCGTCTATGAAACAACAATGTGATTGATTTTAAAATGATTGTTAAATAATTAGTGTTTTTCTACTTTGTGTTTTCTTTTATAGGTTTCTGCACCCGTGGGTGCCAAACGGAACCATATTACTAAGTCTATACCAATCAATTCAATTCCATCTGTTTCTTCATCGGACCTTTAACTGAGTTTTCCCTAAACCCGCAAAAAATCTTAAAATATGCACCGTTATAGGTAGTGGAAAAATTGTGAAATAGTAAAATAAACAATACAGGGTTTTTTCTGTAGTCCGAAACCCGTACATAGTTCACACCCTTCACAGATAGCAAACTTGACCCTTTCACGGTCCAGTTAATATACGGCGATCGTAAGATCACTTTACTGTGACCCGTCTTGTCTGTGCAATGGCTGCCGCGCGGTCACGTGCTCGACGAGCGGGTCGGGGCGCGCGGGCGGCGCTTCACGCACGGATTGCCGCGCACCTCACCCCCTCAGATTGCTTAGCGCGTCGAATCATATCGCCTTAACGAGGTTCTCGTCATGGGGGATGGTGACGTCGACTAGCGCTGCCTGGCGCTTCGTTTGATCTGTCACCATGATTAAAATTATTGTTGTTATTGTTTCAGATAACGTCGCGTATCAAGATCATTAGACTACTGATGCTGTCCGTGTTATGATAGTGAGCTAACATGGAGATGTCGTACCAGAGCGGGGCGGAGGGCGAGAGCCTCTTGCGCCCTGATCAGAGGAACGCCGTTGTCATGCCTACGGGGGCGAGAGGTGAGTGCATACATACATACAAAAACCGTCCTTCAACCTTGGACATAAAACATCAAGCGCTAAGAGATACTACACATACTCAGCGGGTCAACTTTAGGTACTGCCATGAATGCCAAAGGGAACTTAAGTAAAAACCGTAATTACTGTGGTCGCCATTATCCATGAAGAGGATTATATACAAATACAAATAACTTTATTGCCCAAACACGATACAAAACAGCAATACAGAACAGAGGATAGGTATATATTAAAACTAATTTCACTCCTAGCTCTAGTTACATGAGACACTTAATATCTACGTTAAAGTTAGAATATTTACTGTTATCATGTTGGCCATGGGTACCAACCTCAGCGTATGCTGGGCTAGTGCCCAGCGCTGGTTTGTATGTATGTACGTATATACATGCATACATATCATTACGCCTGTTTTCCGGAGGGGTAGGCAGATGACGAACTTCCATGTTCGACGATCCTGAGAGATATAACATTTCTGGTACATGCTCAAGAGGCGAGACTCATAGATATTATGATAGACGTCACAAGCAGGATAAATCTGTAATTTTTCGAACGAATTTATCACTTCATCCTCTGGGCAGTGTTCCTTCTGTACTTCAACTTATGCGCTTCTAAAGAAGTTACTTTTCTGGTGACGGGTAATTAATAAAATGAATCTACCTCAATTCGAGAACATTTCGTTGCCCATGATAATATCACTACATATTATAAAACAAAGTCGCTTCCCGCTGTCTGTCCCTATGTATGCTTAGATCTTTAAAACTGCGCAACGGATATTGATGCGGTTTTTTTTTAATAGATAGAGGAAGGTTTATATGCATAATATAGTATCCGTGCGAAGCCGGGGCGGCCGGGTCGCTAGTATTATACAATAACAAAATACCTCTCAGTTCTCGTGTACTTGTATATAAAGTAAGCGATTCACAACTGCCTCGACTAACTACTCTGCCATATATCATACATAGCCCCAAGATTCGTAATATCTATGCGTATACTCGAGAATATTTGAGTTGGCCGAATGGCATTAAGTAGTCCATTAAAAAAGATTCCAATTCCAATGAGTTATATAAATACGAAGCCTTATTAAATAATCTCAACCATAACCGTACCTCAGGATTGCTATATGGTGCTATAGTTTGTTTTAGTTTAGATGACGAAAAGTACTTAAAACCAACCATTACCGACATCTATTGTTTAATAGAACAAACCGTAGCCACAGATTATATAATAGCCGTAGCTACTACACGTGCCACATTTCGGTCAGTTTATGACGTCTCTTTGTTATTTAGCAACAAAAGAAGTTGTAAAATCACACTTGAAGTGCATTTTCGTAATTTTAACTTAAACTATGTAATTATACCACCGCATCGACATTCTCCACCTCTGTCGCAAGAATATTAAAATATGTCCGATACACGGAAATATCCGAGTGTACAATTTAGATCTTCGTCAGAGCCTGATTTAGAGTTCTGACCGCCCTAGGCTAACTCGTATGAAATGTAAGTAGGTATTGTAAGTAAGTCTCAGCACAGTGCCCCGGTCTCACTTGCTTGGTCCTTGAGCCCTAGGCTCTAGCCTTATTAACCTGTGGGTAAATCAGGCCCTGCGGCGCTACCACGAACTTCGAAAGTCGAAGTTCGGGTGTTTCCATCTCTATCGCACTCCCTTACTCGAGTGACAGGGATGCATGTATTACGAACTTCGACTTTCGAAGTTCGTGGTAGCGCCGCTGATCTTCGTAGTTATCCCACTCTCTTATTAGAACACTTAGAACAAGAGGCATAGTGCGAGAAAAATCGAGAGTATGTCGCGGCCGTCTCATGATAGACGCGCTGTACATCTAGCACAACTTGGTGACATGCCGCTTCTCGCGCGACTGAGCGTCCCCTGTCTCATACGCACCGTGTAAATTCGAAAGAGACGGCGTCAGTCAGCCGCAGGGGGGCTAGCACAACTGACGCCGCGTCGCGACGCGAGTCGAGAGAGATCCCTCCTCTTTCTAATTGGCACGGTGCGAGTGAGAAACGAGACGCTCAGTCGCGCGCAAAGCGACTTGTCAGCAAGTTGTGTTAGAGCCTTATCACACTTGCGATTTGCGAGCGTGTTTTCTATACAATTATCAGTCGCGGCGAACACGCTGCGTGATCGCCTTCATACAAAATACGCTTGGAAATCGCAAGTGTGATAAGGCTCTTATACGTACTGGTCCGCCTGAGGCGATGTGGGTGCGTGTGAATACCAGCAGGTAGACTGAAGTGGGTGCGGGAATGCGGTACTGTAATCTAATATTGCGCATACTTCCCCGCTTGCTTTATTTTGTTAGCAATCACTTTATTCCCTTGTCTATTTATATACGTTTGCCCTTTCAGTCAGGGATTGTAACCGGTTTTTTGCAAAAACCGCTAAATAACCACATATCTCGAACTATTTTATCCATCCATAATCCATACTATCCATACTAATATTATAAATGCGAAAGTGTGTCTGTCTGTCTGTCTGTCTGTCTGTCTGTTACCTCTTCACGCTTAAACCGCTGAACCGATTGCGATGAAATTTGGTATGGAGATAGTTTGAATCCCGGGGAAGGACATAGGATAGTTTTCATCCTGGAAATCACCCCCTAAGGGGATGAAATGGGGGGTTGAAGTTTGTATGGAGCTGCGATTTAAACGATTTCCACGCGGACGGAGTCGCGGGTAGAAGCTAGTAATATTATAAATGCGAAAGTGTATGTTTGTTTGTTTGTATGCTTGTCCGTCTTTGACGGCAAAACGGAGCGACGAATTGACGTGATTTTTTAAGTGGAGATAGTTGAAGGGATGGAGAGTAACATGGGTAGTTTTATCCCTGTAATCATCCCCTAAGGGGGTGAAATGGGGTAAAAGTTTGTATGGAGCTGCGATATAAACGAGTTCCACGCGGACGGAGTCGCCGGCAGAAGCTAGTACTTCATATGTAGGACTCAGTTGTGTTATAAGGTAACGACTCCGTATTATTAGATTGCCCAATTAAGAAATGAAATAATTAACAAAGAACGAAAAAATAACGGTTACGTTCCCATACAACAAAAAAACCGGTTACAATCCCTGCTTTCAGTCTACAACGGTTTCAACCATTTTCATGGCTCAACACTTTCATACAATCTTTAGTATGAAACATTTGTTCGCGACCTTTGCCCTCCGCTGTTATGCTTTTGTTACAAACATAAAATCCCTTAATTTCAATAAATACAACTAGATTCCATTCATGGGTCGCGACCAACAGGTTGAAAAATACTGGTTTGTAGGTTAACCATATGTAGCGAAAATTCGGCGTAGTGCTCAAAGATCAAACATGCCATCAGCAGCCAAAGAAACATTTGCCTTTATCCGCATCTTTGGCATTAGTGTTAGCACAACACGAAGAAAAACTTGGATTTGTTGAATTGTTCAATTAGACTCAAGATGTGACATCATGTATTACATCATCAATTCATCATGTAAAAAAAACAGCCAAGTGCGAGTCGAAACTCGCCAATCAGTGTTCCGTATGTCAGTTGTTTGACATGATTAACACTAATAAGGACCTATTGAAGTAATAATCATCATCATCATCATATCAGCCGAAAGACGTCCACTGCTGGACATACGCCTCCCCCAAAGAGTGCCACAATGACCGGTCCTGCTCCACCCGTATCCAGCGGGCTCCCAACCTTTACCAGGTCATCAGTCCACCTTCTGGGGGGCCTACCCACGCCGCGCCTTCCGGTACGTGGTCAATAATGATAATAATGTATATCAATTATTTCTGTCATAATAAAATAAGACAGGACTGACTATGTCCTGTCTTATTGTGGTTTTGTAAGCAGTTTGACTTGTATATTGAACTGAATTACCGGTAAACGCAGCGGGTGTAGACCCCCGACAAGATGGACTGATGACCTGGTAAGGGTTGCAGGATTCCGCTGGATGCGGGTGGCGCAGGACCGGTCAGTTTGGCAGTCTTTGGGGGAGGTCCATCTCCAGCAGTGACGTTTTTCGGCTGATATGATGATGATTGAACTGAGTTATATAAAGTTGAACTAACCAAAGTTAGATAATCCCTGCAGCCAGGAGTCGCTTATACCTACTCTTTCCTTAATCTCATCTTTATGAAAAACGAGTATTATTGTAGGTAATACTTATTTTCGTACGGAACACTAAATACTAATATTTTTGAGCAAACGCCAAAGCAAACAGCTTCCTAGCGTTATTCCCGGTTGTGTTCCTAAAAGAGCCCGGGGTCCGCTTTGCCACCTAATCCCAAGATTTGGCATATTTAGACTAGCATTTCATTATATAAACAGCGTACGCACTTTCAGGCAACCACTGTTTCAAAGGGCTGCCTCGCAAAAAAAAAATGTTTTAATATTTTTTTTTCTATTTTCGCCCCAGTCCAAGTTGGCTCAATTCGGGTTGCACAGGGCGGTTCCACAACACTTCGGGAGCTCTAATACCGCGAGCCATCCGGTTGCCCCTTGAACACTCAACTACGCGTCATTGCTCTGAATACAGGGGCTACCTAACCGTAGCAAACGTGCATAATAGGGATGATCAGGCCTTTAAATAGCGCTATTTTCGTATAGCGCTATCATTTATAACGTTATTATTCCTAAAACCGCTATACTCGAAACCGATATTTGACGCGCTGTATAGCGATATCCATTATAACGTTATAAATCTAAACCATTAATATAAAACCGATACTTTTTTAACCGATATAATAATGTAATAACGTTATAGGCTACCCCTTTCTCGCATTCAGTATAGCCTACTCGTGTTGTACGTAACGTAGGTTGTTTGTTAGAGTGCACGACGTCATAGTAAAATAGAGAATTTTTCGATTTGCTCGGCTTGTCGGCGCAGGTTGTAGCCTGATACGAATATCCTGACTAATAATTTTCAAATCAGATTGTCTTTGTGCCTCATTAATCGGAAATGCATCATCCCATAAAAAACATGCCATGTAAAAAAGAGGGCAAGTCTCGAAACTCTTCCACCGTAAAAAGTTGTGAGATATTTCGTAGAGCCAAGTCTCAGGCATTCTTTTATCTTTATTTGCTTGCTAAATAAAATTTTGTGACTTGGCAATCACACAATACTACATAGCTTTAGGTATGCAGAAATCCATTAATGCAGGAAAGTTGTGTGATTGCCAAGTTACAGAATTTTATTTAGCAAGCAAATAAAGATTAAAAAATGCCTAAGACTTGGCTCTACGAAATATCTCACAACTTTTTACGGTGGAAGAGTTTCGAGACTTGGCCTCTTTTTTACATGGAATGTTTTTGCTTGTTAAATAAAATTCTGCAACGTGGCAATCACACAACTTAACTGTATTTATAGATTTTTGCATACTTACCTAAAATTATGTAGTATTGTGTGATTGCCAAGTCACAAAATTTTATTTAGCAATAAATAAATAAATATTTCATCACACTTGCTCGAAAAGGGCTTCATAATGCGCAGACATACAGAGCTGTAATAGCCTGTGTTACGCCCACGGGCGTAATGGTTTTGTTCTTAAATTGTATCTGTCACTCTTGCGGCAGTTACAAAGCAAAGAGGTTTTATATCAAATACGATGTCTGAAAACGTATTTATGAATAAATTTAAACTTAAAAAACTACTTAAAGATGTTTAACTGAATTATTTACAGATTTAATATGTTGTTATTTAGTGTCTATGTAAAATGTTTGTAAGTGTTTTCAAATCGTGGCTGTATACCGAAGGGTCTTTGCCATACGCGCCTCACGTCAAATTCAACAAAATGGACGACTGACATGTTGCAGTTTTTATTACGATTTGTATTCACTTCATCTAAAATGTATTTGTTTTCTCGCAAATGTGATGAAAAACATTGTGTATAACACGGGCGTAAAAATATTGCAAACTCGAGTCATCAAAAGCCCTCCGCCTTCGGCGTCGGGCTTCTGATAGACTCTTGTTCGCAATATTCCACTTACGCCCCTCGGTAAACAATGTACTATTAAGGGACAATCTTACACAAATCGACCTAGTCCCATAGTAAGCTCAGTAAGGCTTGTGTTATGGGTACTAGACGACGATATATATAATAGATATAAATACTTAAATACATAGAAAACTTCCATGACTCAGAAACAAATATTCATGCTCATCACACAATTATTTGCCCTTACCGGGATTCGAACCCAGGACCTTCAGCTTCGTAGGCAGCAACCCACTAGGCTAACCGGTCGTCAAGCAAGCAAATAAAGATTAATAAGAATGCCTGATCTTGGCTCTACGAAATATCTCACAACTTTTTACGGTGGAAGAGTTTCGAGACTTGGCCTCTTTTTTACATGGAGTGTTTTTTATGGAATCTCACTTCTTTTTGAAGGTTAATGTGTTATCCATACATACAAACTATGAATGCAGGCCCATTCTTGCTTTTGAATTTTCCCATTCACTGCAAATGTAACTTTGTAATCCTATATATTTGTATAGGATTACAAAGTAATGTATACAGTTGGTGTATCTAGAAAACTGGGTTGAAATAGCAATTTTTTATAGTTTTCCCTTTATGTGGCCATTAAACCCTAACTCTGTACCAAATTTCAGCTCTCTGAGTTTATGGGAAGTACTAGTTCTATTTTGATGATCATGAGTGAGTGTCATAAATGCGAAACTTTGCTTTCGCTTAACTTCGGAACTAAATGACCTACAGACTTGAAATTTTGGATTTTAAGTATGTGATTATAGCTTACTGGATGACGAACATTTCTGCATTCTGGTCTTATCCAGAGGTTCTCAAATAGGGGCCTGAAAATGTGGTGAAATGGTTCCAGTAAAGGATGGTACGGCAGTGTTTGCTTCGCGCTCGACTTAGCGGGGGCACTGCCGTGTCCCCAGATATTAATGGCATTGTTATAACATGGTAAATTATTAATAATTTAAATGACTGCATCAAATGTTTCTGCTTAGCCCGTTGGTTGACTGGTAGAGAATGCCTTATGGCATTAAGTCCACCATATATACTTTTTTTTGTATTGTGTCACAAAGTTTAAATAAATTAAACCGGTCTCATGGCACCAGCACGCACATTACGGATGGATGGTCAGCTAAGATGCTTAAAATGAGGTGGAGAGAATGAGAAATTTGATTTATCTATATATGTAAAAGAAGACTTCCTGACTAATTCGTCAACGCACAGCCGAAACTACTGGGACTAAAAAGAAGGGACAAGATGGAATTTTTGGAAATCCCATCCCTAAGGGGGTTAAATAGGGGTGCAAAGTTTGTATGAGGGAAACTTTTTTTTTAACTAGAGACTTGAAACTTTGTAGGAAGATTACTTATTAAGATGCATAAAAAGTTCTTGCAGCGTTTTAGAAAATTCCACTCCTAAGGGGGTTAAGTAGGAGACAGGGGTGCAATGTTTGTATGGGGGAAACATTATTTTTTGAACTAGAGACTTGAAACTTTGTAGAAAGATTACTTATTAGAATAGAAAAAAGTACTTTCTGTGTTTTAGAAAATTTCATCCCTAAGGCGGTTAAATAGAGGTGCAAAGTTTGTATGGAGGGAACTTTATTTTTTGAGCTAGAAACTTCAAACTTTGTAGAAAGATTACTAAATACAATACAAAAAAGGACTGTCAGCGTTTTAGAAAATTCCACCCCTAAGGGGGTTAAATAGGGGTGAAAGGTTTGTATGAGAAACACTTTTTTTGAGCTTGAGATTTGAAACGTTGTAGAAAAATTACTTAGAAAAACAGTTAGTACTTTTAACGTGTTAGAAAATTCCATCCCTAAGGGGGTTATAAAGGTACTTATGCAAGATTAGGATGAGAAACATTTTTTTTGAGCTAGAGATGGGCAACTTTGTAGTACGATTACTTATTAGAAAAAAAAATCCTTTCATCGTCTTGGAAAAATACCACCCCTAAGGGGGTTAAAAGTGTTAAAACGGTATTCAAGGTTTATATGGAGAGCAAGAAAATATAGTAAGATATTTCTAATGTCAGTCTTAGTCTTTATGTTAAAAGACAACAAAACTGATTTCAGAGTTTTTTTTTTAATTCATCCCCTATAGGCGTTAATGGGGCTTCCAAGTTTATATGGAGGGAAAAGTAATTTTTTAAGTAAGATTTTTTAATTTTGGTCTTAAAATAGAGAGAGCAGATTAGTAGATTTTTTTATTCATCACCTAAGAGTGTTTAAAGGGGATTCGAAGGCCGTATAGGGTCAAGACAATTTTAAAGTAAAACATTAGTGTAACTACGATTTTAGACGGTTTGTTTAAAACTAAAAAATACATTTCAATGTTTTTGAAATTCATTCCCCAAGAGGGTTTCTAGGGGGTTCAAAGTTTATACGAAGATCAAGATATTTTTAAAATAATAGATTTATTACTTAGGTTATCGACCGTTTGTTTAATGATTAGAAAACGATTTCAGCGTTTTTTTTATTCATCCCCTAAGAGAGTTAAAAGGTTTGAAGGTTGTATAGAGAGCAAGACCTTTTTTAAAGTAAGACTTACAGATTTGAACAGTTACCAGAAATGTAGGATAGGTTAGGTTAGAACTGCGATGCTCCCAGAATCGAATAGATTTAATCGACATTGGGTACTTATTATTATAACAGTAATGTAGCTTAGTAGACATATAAAAATATATTTTTCTTTAATACTGTATGAAAACGTCTGTTGATGATTCTTAAGATATTTATGTTTGTAAAAACGAAGTTTTCAATTTAGATTTATCAATTTAAACTAACGAACTCATCGCACTGTTACCTTTTACGTAGGTCTAATCCCTGAACGGATTTAGATGAAAATTCCCGTACAGATAATTTGAGACCCTTGGAAGGATATAGGATAGTTTTTGTATATCTTTAAGATGGTAGAAGTGTGTTTGGGACAGCGATAAATAGCTTGCACCGAACATAATTTAATAGCAATATTTTTTCTAAGACCATAACAAGTTCCACGCGTACGAAGTCGCTGGCAACAGCTAGTTATTTAAATAAATATTTAGTGACTAAGGATTAATTAGAAAAGGAGGATGAATCGTAAGAAAAGGAGGATCGATACATATTTATGTGTACCAACCGTCCTTGGTCTCCCCTATCTATCGCGACCCAAATCGAAAATTCACACATTCTTTGGTTTCATAATCAGATTTTATTTAACTTGTCATTTTCGGAATGGCTCTAAATCAAAAATAAAATAAAATGTCGGAAACTAAAAGTATATTTTAATTTTATTACGATTAATGAACAAAAGCGCATACCAACATACCATGCATAATTTTTTGCTCACGGCAACACCGTCGGTCGTAGGGCTTGTTTGTCTGTAGTCTGCGATTTAGTGCCGAGACAAACAATTAACATAAAAAAATATTGACCCTCTTACATATTGTAATAGTGTATACCTAGGGGCTATTAAGATTGGCACTCTTTCTTTTTATTTATGAGCAAGTCCACGAATCTGTGGACAGCGTTGCGTTTCCTGCGTCCCATTTTTATTCCGGCGCATTTATTTGCAAATGATCGAGGTAAACAAGCATTAATAAGATTTAGAAGCTAGAACAACATAACGGCAACGTCGCACGTCGCGCTACGGCCCACGTGGTGGCATGTTGGCATTGGCACAGAGCGGCAACGGCGCAGCCGTAGCGCGCGGCTCGCATTTTAAAACGATATTATAACGTTATTATATATCGTTCTGTTATTTATTCTGTTACGGTATTTATATCGTTATGGAGAATATTGATTTTGTTATAACGTAATTTTCGAACACTAACGGAATATACCGTTATAATTCCGGTTCATTTTATAACGTTTTAAAGGCCTGGGGATGATGACTAAGATTTTTTTATAATGTCATTTGAACCAGTTTTTGGAGAGGAACAAATGTTTGTATGGGAGCAACTACAATTAAAGAACATAAATAAAATACCCAAAAAAATTAGACAAAGATTGACCTCGCTGGCGGCAGCGCAAAACGCTTCATACTGATAGACACACAAGTATGAAGTCACAATTGTACAAAGTAGTTGTATCCTTGTATGGAAAATCCGGTATATTGTAGTTTCGGTCGCGAAATACTGCGTTTAAGTACATAGTTGTCATACAATTTTGTTTCTATAAAGGCGTAAGGATTCTATTGGCAGCTTTAAATTTACTCTTGGACAATTAAAAAAATGCATAATTTTTCTAAACTTTCAAGGGTCATATCTTTTTATGATCCTAATTATATTTTCTTATTTATACTTTACTAGCTTCTGCCCGCGTCTCCGTCCGCGTAGAACTCGTTTATATCGCAGCTCCATACAAACTTTCACCCCCCCCCCCCCCACATTTCACCCCCTTAGGGGATTATTTCGGAGATAAGAGCTATCCTATGTCCTTTCCCGGGACTCAAACTATCTCCATACCAAATTTCATCGCAATCGGTTCAGCCGTTTAAGCGTGAAGAGGTAACAGACAGACAGACAGACACACTTTCGCATTTATAATATTAGTATGGAAGTATGGATTACGATAATTTTATGGTTTACTATCCATTAAGCATCACTACGTTATCAATTTGAAGTTTGAACATGAGGCATCATGCCTATTATCGGGCCCGTTTAACCACATAAAGTCCCTTGAACAAGACTATTTATAATTTAAATGTACACAATATTATTCTTGGCTTTATCGGCATCTGTCGCCAGTATCGACATTTCAATCTACATGCGACCCGGGAGTCTGAATACTATTTTGGTGAGCAAAAACGATTAAGATAAATAAAGGGATTAGGGACGGCTAAATGTTCGACTTTATTGCCGCTACTTAAGAACGAAAATAGGTTCAATATGTAAATTAAGCTTACGAAAAAAAAAATATAAGCACTCGTAATCCGAGTTATTGTTTTTGATAGCTTAGTTGGAAGAAGCTACTGGCCGCGTATCTAAGATCGAATCTTGCTCGGAGCGCCAAATGGTTCAACTTTTCCCATTCATTTGAAATACGAAAATAGGTTTACGTCACTCCGGGCGGTAAGTGAGATTTACCGCCCACGGGCGCAGCGGCAAATCTCCCTTCACACCCAGGAGAAGACGTAAAATTGTGTACGCACCACGGGCGGTAATTCGTAAAGCCCCAGATCGCATATTTATGGCCCGAACTGCGATCTGGGGCATTCACGAATTCACCGCCCTAGGTACGTAATGTACTATTATTTATCATCACGCACAGCACAAGGCTACGACAAGATATGGCGCTGTTTTACTGTGGGGGGTAATTAAGTACTCAATACTTACCTACTTACTTTACTTTAGGAACGACCCATAAACCTTAGCGTGGTAGTGTTTATTTACACATTTCTCGTTCAATGTATTCTATAGATAAATGTAAACTTGATCCAACCATAAGTACCATAACATAGGTATATGCTTGATCCAACAATACATGAATATTCTTTAGCAATAAAGTAAAGTATTTACGTATGTGACGTTTTTTAACTTGGCCTTTTTAAAGGAGTAAGGTCACAGCTCATTAGAGCCACCTCGAGTGGTTAGTATTCTTTGGATTTGTATCGGCATGTGCTCATTACATCAACTCGGTAGATAGTAGAGCTCCAAGGCGAGGCGGTGCGGGTCGGGTGCCGGGTGGCTCTAATGAGCTGTGACCTTTATAATCGAATGAAGAGGCTGTAGTGTGGAATTGGCGCACGTTGCTATTTAGTAAAAACCTTGGCAATTTGAAGCACTTCCTAAGGTCCCCAAAATATAGTATTTTCGCGTACTTCTTATTTATTTCTTCAACAGTATATAGTACCTAAAATGAGTCAAGATATAGTACAATACTATATAATATAGTGCGGTTGGCAACCCTAGCACTGATTATTGTTGCTTGTATTATCTAATGCAGCCTTGAGTACCTCCTGAATTGTCGATTATGCTTATCTTATCTATGTTAATGTATCTAGCGACGAAAACGTACGTTCGTGTACCCTCTCTGTCGCACTTGCTAGTTCGCGCGACGAAGAGGGAGATACACGAACGAAGTTCGTTTTCGTTTCGCGGTAGGCCCTCAGATCTTTAGTGATTATTCGATAATTCCTAATTCGTCGTTACCAGGCATACGGTCAATAAGGCGCATTAAAATTTAAGCCAAAATTATCACGAGGCTACTAAAAATCGTTCTTATTGAACATCTTCTGGGTAAGCGGGATCCATCTTAGGCCTTAAAAGCATAAAGTTAGACGAAGGTCAAAAACACTCAAAAGCAAACCCATTATTAATAAAAATAAAAACGAGCAAACGCAAACTTTCGCCTGTGAACGAAACAAAAAAAACCATACCGACGAGTATGAATTTACTCTCTGGAAAACTCGTTTTACTTTTGAAAGTTAAATATAAATACTGTCAGAGTCAGATTCAACAAAACTAAAACGGACAATCGGACAGACTCGCACCATAAGGGTTCCTTTTTTACCTTTTTGGTATGGAACCTATATAAAAATTTACTATTTTTAGTCATTCTTGAACAAATCAATTGATCTGCCATTAGCATTGCTTTGCCTGGTCCTCTTCCAAGATCCCACACAAGGCAATGTTATCCCGGCGCCACAGTTGCATGTGTTTAAATATACAGGGTGTACCAAAAATGGGGTTTGAACCGATCAAGGGCACAACAGGTATCGTGTTCTGATAAGGAAAACTAAAACATCTTTTTTTGACGCAATTTTTTTTTGACATTTTTGACACGCTCCAGTCGGCGAACGCTCCGTACAAATGTAAAAAAAAGTCTCTTATTTTTTTTCTTATCAGAACACGATACCTGTTATGCCTTTGATCGGTTCACACCCCATTTTTGGTACACTCTGTATAATTTGAATCCCGTGGAAGGACATACGATAGTTTTTATCCCGGAAATCATCCCCCAAGGGGGTCAAATGAGTGAAAGTTTGTATGGACCTACGATATAAACGAGTTCCGGACGGAGTCGCGGGCAGATGCTAAATAGTTACCTATAAAGTATTATTTTTAAGGCTCGTTACTTATTGTTCGATTCAATTCAGCTTAGAGGCTAATTAAGGAGTATAGAGCAATAATATAACTAAAGCTGCAAACGCACAGAGAGCGGTGGCGGGGCGGCGCGGTGCGGCGCGGAGGGGCGGTACCGGTTGTAATGTTCGAGCTAATATGAAAGGATCCGCACAGAAAACCGCGCCGTGCCGCGCCGCTCTGTGCGGATCCTTTCATATTAGCTCGAACATTAAAACCGGTACCGCCTCCGCGCCGCTCCGCCACCGCTGTCAGTGCGTTTCGGCCTTAAAACATACTTCGATAACACAATTTCATCGGTAATTCTGGACATCACATGACTACTTACGCTGCAGTCTTTCCGTCTACGTGACTTGCCTTCTCAGGCGCTAACAAAGTAAAAAAAAAACCAGATACCTATATGGTCTTCTATACAGATTCTTTAAGCATCAACAACGAAAACGACCATTCTTTGTTAATAAATGCGGCAGGAAGGGACCGCTTTAATCCATTATGAACTGTATGGTATAACGTCCATTAAAATACCGATTGGACTTCCCTATTTTTGTCAGACTTTTGCTACGATATTATACTCTTTATTGCATAGTTGCATATCATGTCACATCAACCAAGAAAGAGTCAAAAATAAAGAGATTTAAAAGCAGGGTAGGTCGAGTACCACGATAAACGATAAACAATGTACACTCAGAGGCAATGAAAACGGGTCACTTCCCATGGATTACTTTACAAAGTGACCCGTTTTCATTGCCTCTGAGTGTAACTCCCAATGTGAACTATGAAGGTACGCTACCTCAGAGGCAATGAAAACGGGTCACTTTGTAAAGTAATCCATGGGAAGTGACCCGTTTTCATTGCCTCTGAGTGTATTAACACTTTTGCAACCGGACTAAAAATGGAACAATTCACCAGAAACCGACAGAATTCGCTAGGCGTGTAAGTTCATACTACTGCCCGCCTAGCGGGCTCAGCCGGCATCTGAGCAAACATTACGAGTGCCCGCTAGGCGGGTTCTTGGTTGTGAACCTGTTAATTTACGAATGACTGATATTCAATAACATTGTTGCTAAGCATATTCATATGTGTTACTATGTGAATGTGATAAGTATGTATAATAAATTATCTAATATATTTACCGTTTGTTATCTTCCTTTATCGAAACTTGAACTTTTAAAGTTTATTGGATATTTCTATCATAAAATATTGTATACAAACAATGTAGGTATGTATGACACTAAATTATGTGGACGTTATGTTACACTCAATGTTAATTAAAGCTCCCATTTATACATCATATAGCACTTTAGAATATTTGATATAGAATTAGTAAAAAAAAGTTATTATAATGCTAGACTTAGATACGTAATAAGTTGACATTCCCGCATAGCAATAACGGACAACTATATTTGTAACAAAGCTTACTCATGCTTCAAAACAAAGTCCTGCTATCATATTCACAACCTATCTCGACTCGCCTCACCACGCATAACTATTATATCTTGAACCACAAGATTCTTAACCAAGTTATAGCAGGTCAAACTTATGCAGCTTGTTCTTGAGGCGGATTGTCGGTAAACTTTGTGATTAAACCCGGGTTTAGTTAAACAATAGGACATTATACGACTCATGTTCATATCGCTCCTGGAAATCAACTCCGAAACGAGAACTTCCTAACTTAGTCATATCTCACGTCCCTCTCGGTGTCCAATGTATTAGATATCGAGTAAACGGGACAGAGATACGTTTCGAATTTCGGTGGAACCATATTTGAAATTTCGTGTGTCGAGGTTATCAAAGATGTTATCAAGAGAATTGTCCTGTCCAATGCAGTTCTCTTTGTGTTTTCTATTATATTTTATAACCATCCGTTCACAAACATCTTAGGTACCGGCGAGGCAGCGTAATGAAATATCTTCTTCTTCGAATCCCACATCTTGGCCACCATGGGTGATAATGATGATATATTATTATAAAGTACATTACGGTGCGTACACAATTTTACGTCTTCTCCTGGGTGTGAAGGGAGATTTGCCGCTGCGCCCGTGGGCGGTAAATCTCACTTACCGCCCGGAGTGACGTAAAAGAAGTTAAATGCCTGCACGAGGCCTGCACCTAATGTGCCTATTTAGCGCAATGACTGGTAGAAAATTGTAGTTGCTCCCATACAAACATTTGTTCCTCTCTAAAACTGGTTCGAATGTCTAAGAAAATAAAGAAAGCCCATGGTCCCATAATTTTCGCATTGCCATTAGCTCGGGTGTCATTCAAATCAATACCTTTGATATTATGCGACTTTCTGTTTACCGCCCTAGGATTGTAAATTTTCAAAGAATGGATCATTGATGTCCTTACTCAGAAACTCCTATTTCAGTTTGTCTTTGTCTCACATTAGCATTGTGAGAAGGGAGACAAAAGATATGTTAGCTAACATAGGTTTGTTAAGTAATAAGAAACAATGAATCGCTACAGTTATCAAGACACGTAGTTAATTATATATAACACAAATGCCTCAATCATGGCTGACTCATTTAGTACTAAGACAATGCGTTCCTACCAACCTCCGAATCAAATCATAGCCTCCATGCCAGTTTAATGAACAAACTCAGTTATGTCTATCAGCTCCCTTTGTTTATCCAAGTGTACGACCACTGTCAACGGAAAACCAATCTTATTACATATACATACAGTCGTCAGTGTTGGATGTTAGTGTGTTGAATGAAGGGGCGATTGGGCAAGCCTTTTTATGTTCCTCCGATTGCTAGGTCGTTTTAAATGGGACGCTATTACAATTAAGTTTAATGAGGAATGGAAACTTGCTGAGCAGTAGAATGTTGAAGGGATATTTAATGGGTATAGACTAGACTAGATGGTTTATTTTATGCATATTTCAGTAGACTGGTAGGTAATTTGTCTTAGTCGTTAGACTTGTAGAAATCTTACGGGTGGAATGCAATAACCGTTCATATTTCATAACCGGTATCGCTTAAACACCAGAAAATAACTACTAGACCATTTTGAACTGGAGGAACAGCGCTATACAGTTTTTAACAATTATCCAATAAGTCACCACTTCTCACAGACTTACGCGGTCACCGCAGTTTGTTGCATCGTGGCAGGCTTATGATTCAATATTCTCTTTGGGCTTAGACCTACATCACACTGGCGCGGCCTGCGGTGGCGGTCCATAGTAAATTTGACATCTAATGACAAGTTACTACTGACCGCCGCGGCCGCCGCGGCCGGGCCGCGCTAGTCTGTAAGAGGCTTAAGGCTCGCAGCACACGTCGTGTTCCCGGATCAGAGGGTCTACCGCGAAACGAAAACGAACTTCGTTCGTGTATCTGTCTCTGTCGCACTTGCTAGTTCGAGCGACACAGAGGGAGATAGGTACACGAACGAAGTTCGTTTTCGTTTCGCGGTAGGCCCTCAGTTTCTATGACGCAGTCTTGGGATTATGGCTTGCGTTGTGTAGCGCTGTCATGCGATGCCAGTTTTGGCGATAAGCGCTCGAATGTACGACAATAAATGCTACGAGCGCACCCAGACCCCGAGTTGTACAGGCAACCTGATCACACCTGACGTGTCTACTAATTAGATTTATTAAGATAATTTAGACGCAAATGGGTAAATAAATACACGCATTCAACTGGCTTTGGTTTCGCCTTCCGACCCCACGTTGTTTTATCAATTTGATCATTACATCCTACTAATATTAGATGGTTGGATGTTTGTTACTCAATCACGCTTAAACGGCTTAACCGATTTGGATGATATTTTGCACAAAGATAGTTTATAGCCTGGATTAAAATATAGGATAGTTTTAATCCCGGGTCCACGCAGACGAAGTCGCGGGCGGAAGCTAGTAATAAATATTTAAGCCAAGTGACCAAGCCTCTACTTTGCCTGTAGCCAGTAAAATAAACATAGCTATTGAAATAAAAATGTGTTTGTCGAACTCATATTCAATGCTTTTTTATCGTTTGGACCGATAGCCTTTGACATTCATTGACAGATTGAGGTTTTCACTGTCATTTCAGTTTAACAACAAAGTTGTGATTCAATTGGATTTGTTATTGGATAGTGATATAAAATCGACATTTGGGATCATAGTTGACTACAAGTTGTATAGGTTTTCTGGAACATTCTAAACGCAATGGTTACATAAGAGCTGCGTAAGTCAAAACTATTATTATTATTATGTATTGAAATCTTAGTGCCTAAGTAGAGCAGTGCAGGGGCCTCTTCGACCTGTCTCAGTTTTATGGATACTTTAACCCTTAACCAGGCAGAGGGTACCAACATTTTTCATTGGTTTTGAACCGTATCATAGAGCGCTAAGGTACAAAATATTGTGGTCCCAATGTAGTCCACTGCCTGGATAAGGGTAACTCACGAATGCGGGTTGATCATAGTCGTACTTTTGAGATAATTTCATATGACGTTGCGTTTTGCGAAAAAGGGACAGAACATACCCCTTCTTAAAACTTTGGACACTTATAACTTCGTGATTATTTAACCTTATGCGTCGATTTTTTCTCCATTTGACTACATTTTTAATCCTTTTTCGAGAAAATATGACATTATTGATTATTTTATTTCGTGTCTACACCCCTATTGCGCTATTAGATACTGAAGCCGTACACATATACTCAGCGGGTAGTAGCAGCATCTTTACCATGATTAATATTGTCTCTATGATCGCATGGCTAAGCCACAATTTAAGTCATGAATTGCTGTGTCATTTAATACTAAATTTCGGCTTTCTAAGTCAAACGTTCTTTTAGAAAAGCCTGTGACAGCATCAAGAACACCGAGTGATCGTATTAGTGTTCGGTTCGGCCGATTTTGGTACGGACACGAAGTCATTACACTGCTGCCGCAGCATACAATGTTCGCTGGACGGTGGTGCAGTGCTGTGTGAAGTACCGTGTGGAATTTATATACAAACTGAGGTACTGGCATACGACGTTGCGAATCGTGCCGCAGCGGGTTGCGGCGGCAGTGTGAGGTGCGCCTAAAACAGCTTGTTTTACGTACGTGTAAACATGACCACTATAGGTTATTGTGTGTAGTTGAAGTTACGTCCACCCTTTTGGAATAAATGGCGCCGAAGATACTTTATGCGACGTCGCTCGATTGAAAATTCCGAGCGATTTCACAACCTAGGGAGGAAAGCCATTCGTCGCTAGCCAGCATGAAAAGTAATATGGTATCACGGCCCTTCCAGTAATTTGCACAAATTGCACAAGATATACTCGTATAAACAAATAATAATAATAACTCCTAGAATAAAGCTCCGCTGTAGTGGAATTCGGAGTATGAGGTACCGCGCAGAGACAGGCGCGGCGAGGGACTGATTTGGTAGATATATGAGGCAGCCTTAGTTAGCACTACTTAGATAGGGTTGTGCACTATAATTTTATTATTACCCCAACAGAAAAAAGTCAAAAATATATGCCCAATGACGAAAATCCTGTTCGAATATCTCAAAAAATTACGAAGACAACCATTTTAATATTACTTGGTAGGGAGAAAAAGCTTGAGATCCGTGACGTCACGGGTCTCTAGCGTCATATAGTAATAGACAATCGTTTCAAGTCAAGGTGCGTTTTGCGGAAACGGGACAGAATATAACTTAAAACTTTAGATACTTAAACTTTGTGATTATTGAATCCTCTGCTCAACTTTTTTCGCTATTGGACAATATTTATAATCCTATTTTGAGAAAAGTGTCTACACTACACTCCTATGCTATATACATAGTTTGTAGTTAGCCCACTTCGCAATGCAGTTTCATTGTTGTTTTATTTTTGTTGCTGTTTTTAAAGTGGGCAAATAAATGCTTTACTTATTAATCACGCATGTTTCTCTGTGAATTTGTGTGCACCTAAGTTTAGCTACATTTATTGATTTATGTATCATCAACTCGTTTATTTATAATCGACCTAGCTTCAATGAAACTTTGCTGTGCTTGTATGCTATGCCTATTTCTGATTATTGTCTTTGTGTTACTTTGCTACTATATGAAAAAAAATGAAAATGAAAAAAGTTTATTGTATAAGAGCAACATTACAATATAAATCACGACCCTGTGTCCTGAGCTAGGAAACCCTGTGTTACAGGACCCAGTTTCGTTGTTCCAAATACTTAACCTACGTATCTAAATCCTTCTTTGATTCTTAATCCTTT
Source organism: Epinotia ramella (assembly GCA_947578815.1). Taxonomy (NCBI): domain Eukaryota; kingdom Metazoa; phylum Arthropoda; class Insecta; order Lepidoptera; family Tortricidae; genus Epinotia; species Epinotia ramella. The sequence goes on from OX388221.1 coordinate 6,692,537, forward strand.
TTCGAGAAAAACAACGTTATTGATTATTTTATTTGATTTGGGTGTTCATCCCTATTTGGCCATGTTTAATGCGCGGTGGATTACCACACAAAACACTGCCTAAATTAAAATATACAAATTCAAATATTTAGTCTGCGAGTAGGCCTCAAGGGTTTTTTTTACATGGCAGTTTACCAATACATTTACAAGGGTATCATAAAGCAACTTAAATATACATAGCAACTTTGACATGGAGTCCTGTCACTTGACCTAATAACTTTTGCCCTAATGTTTCACTAGACCTAATGCATTTTTTTTCGAAACGGTGAACATTTCGGGTTTTCTTTGAACATCATCAAATATAAGTCATTAAGTTAGGAAGTTTGTTTTGTAATAGTCCTATTAAGTTTACTATTAAAAAAAAATGGATTAGGTCTAATGAAACATTTAGGGCTAAAGTAATTAGGTCTATGAAGGGAGAACCAATTGACACGGACGAATTGCAAAATTTTTTTTTCAGTTAAGAGCCTTAATCTAATCTACGCTTTAGCTTTTTTCCATTGTGTAACGACAATTACCCATACATTTTATATGGTTAACTTTCGTTACACAATGGAAAAAGTTATAGCATAGATTAGATTAAGGCCCTTAACTATATACACTTTTTTTGCAATTCACCCTAAATAAATAAATACTTAATAAATGAATATTAAGAGACAATCTTACACAAATCGACCTAGTCCCACAGTAAGCTCAGTAAGGCTTGTGTTATGGGTACTAGACGACGATATATGTAATAGATATAAATACTTAAGTACATAGAAAAACTTCCATGACTCAGAAACAAATATTCATGCTCATCACACAAACATTTGCCCTTACCGGGATTCGAACCAAGGACCTTTAGCTTCGTAGGCAGCGTCACTACCCACTAGGCTAACCGGTCGTCAAATATACAAAGTACGAATCCTTTTAGTTGTCTTGCTCAAAGTAATAACCGGTATTATTTAATCCCGACACGCTACACGTGTCCAGACATTGCTTCAGCTTCTATTTATAACCTTTATTTATTTTTTTATTGCCCGTAATCCCTCAGGTTATTGCTTTAGGTACAATCATCATACGTTGAAATAAAAACCATAAATTTTACTAGGGAAAATCTCTCTTTATGAGCCTGCTTTCATCTTAAATTAAGTATTGTGTCTTAGATATTCCTGGACACTTATTTGTCTACTGCACGGTGTCGTCTCCTCGTGACCTAGTTCAGTTTATTTAACAATGGAGCTAATTATCTTCATTACTGCTTTCGTAATATAAATATTCAATAACATTTTAGCTAAAGAAAATCAGTAGGTACCCTTGTTTTTATCAGCAAAAAACGATTATCTGAATTGTTCTTGCGGTCTATTTATTACTATAGCGTCCATCTTGAGGTATCATTTTTTATGACTAGGTTTAATTACTCCAAAAGAAGCCGAAAATATGCCTAATGACGAAAACACCATTCAAATACGGTTTAATGGTTTATGGTTTAAGATATTAATTTCTCAAAAGATTTTACTAAATCACTTGCTGAGAAAACATTATTGACTTAAATCTAGGTAAGAGTTTACCCTAAACATGCAAAGTGGCCGAACATAATCTCAACAGAAAAAGCGCCTAAACTCTTTTAGTCAGCATCAAAAGTAACTACGCAATCGAAAACGTCAAAAGCTCTTATTCCCTTTCAATGAAGACTTAACGTCTTTGCGTAGCTACTTTTGATGCTGACTGTACGTGAGCGTCATAGTAAATGACGATCGTTTCATTTGAAGATGCGTTTTGCGAGCAGTATATATATCCCCTCTTAAAACTATGGACACTTATCGCTTTATGATTACTTTTGTTACTGTTTTCTAGGTATGTATTTTTAATCATTTTCCGAGGTCATTCAACATTATTGTTCATTTATGTAATTTGATGTTAACATTCAACATCCCTATGTGTAATAAGAAGTTCATAGCGCTCTTACTGTTAAAGACTCTAAAGAATTCGGTATATTCGTCTCCCCTCGTTTTACTCAAACATTGAAGGAAAACTAGTATGTCTACCTGCGATTAGCATAAGCACGCCGTCACAAGGGTCCCGACTGTCCTAATTTACGCTCCCCCACTAAACAGAGCGGAGCCAAAGTTACTATGCAGAATGTTTGTTGTCGTTAGTCCCGCGTTCTCTGGCCGAGAGACTTTATTTTTACCCCCTATGGAACCTTTTACATGCTTTTATTTCGTTTTACTTGTTTAGGGCTCTGTGCGTATCTCTTAGGTAGATATCTCATCATTCTTATTAATCATTAAAAGTAATTTTTGACACACTTTCGGATTGAGTTGTAATTTTGTGTAAATATGATAGTCAGTTTATTATGATGCCAAAGAACCGGTCCGCTGCGCTGCTGGTACCAGTGGTACTATGTCTGGTGTTGGCCACACTATTTCTAACGAAATGAACGCATCGCACGAAGATCTGGTTCCCCGTAAAAATTTCTCCATGGCGTGAATAAAAACAATTTTAACTAGGGTTTTCGTTATGGCAAATTTTTCCCGCAATTTATGTCCAAAGTATTTAGTACCGATCGGCACCCATGGACCACGTGAGATTGTAGCGTGATTCGCTATGTATCTGCAATATTTTTAATTTAACTATTAATGGAAAGGAAACGTTGAGTAAATGTGTGTTGATCTCTACAAACTATACCCATTTCCATTAATTAAGTTTATCAAGGAGCATGGAATGTTAAGACTTCTCAAGTTCCAGCATAATCAAGGAATCCTAATTGAAGACCCAATGTCATGTTATGTGTCTACTGTTTGTTTATATTGCATAAATATTTCATCCCATGATCAATCGATTGGAAAGAGTTATCCAGTCATTAAAACGACCAAACCACAGTCCTAATACCGGTCTTCCGAATAAATCTCACTCTAAACAGGTTTCAACTTATATATAGGATATTATGCATAACATTGAAAGCGTTGGGTATTACTTCATTCAGTGACAGACACGGTCAAGTGCGCACGTTTAAGTAGTGCTAATGAGTGATAACTATGGAACATTCGACGAGAAAAGTAAGTATGTACGAGTATATTTCTGTGAATAGTGTAAAATAGGCTATGAGGGTCGAACCATCGTTAGAGTTGATATTGATACGCGTTACAATTTGGCGCCCCGAAATGAGCTGTAACATTTGTTTACATTAGTTTTTTCAAAGTTCCAAGTTTGGATATAGTATAATTTTCATATTTTCAAGGCCGTGTGATACAAGTGTATAAGTAACCTTTAATGAGGTTAGAATTGCGGTTAACTCAAGGTTCTCATATCGATCAAGCGTTATATAATAATTAATAAAGATGCAAAGTTGGAATTACTTTAGCTTCACCCTATTCTACATGCCCAAGTTTTCGAAGGGAAATTCTCGTATGCCCCTTCAATTAAACTTTGGATATAAACATTATATGTATGTAGCATCTACATGTAAACAGTTGATTGTTCGCGCTGCTCATATTTATGGCTTCTGATGAGAAATCTTATATGGCTTCACTGAATCGCGCGGCGAATCACGATATTCGCGACAAACAGAACGTAGCCAATTTGCCGAGATTATCGTGGAGATGATTGATTCCTAGGATTATTGTCTCATTCAATCTGGGATGAAGTGAGCGTTTTCTTGGGCTCAGTGGTGAGGCGTTCGTAGATCTCAATTTATACCAGCCTGTACTCAAATACGAGTATATTATGCTCCACCATCTAAAGCAGTTACCTATTTAATTACGATAACGTGGTAGAAGGGGTAAGGGTAGAAGTAAGGGCACTTACAGAAGTACCGTAGATCATGAATCACGAAATTACAAATTTAAACGATACGATCAATATTGATCATAATAAATAAACCCAGCAAAAACAAAGAAAATACATTTACTTTACGACTCTACATTGAGTTTTAAATAGTATTTAGTCAAAAGTTTACGAATGGAATTGAAATTGACATGTTCATATTATACAATTGAGAGCATTCTGATCGATATAAAATGTACCTAACAAAAGGCTCAAGAGCAAGAAACAGGTACACTTTTTGTGGAAATTCAGTGCAAAGTTTACCCATTCTTTGTCTCTAAGCGTAGTTAATTTCAGCCATGTTAAAGTAATTTCCACGCCAATATGGCTGTAATTACCACAGGGTTGAACCAGTTGCAGTGAACAAGCATTTACTGTTGCATAAACCCCATTGTTTCATACACGATATTTTATAGCCGTAGTCCACTTGACCTACATTTTAAGATGCTAAAAAAAATATCATAACTATGTTAGTTATACAATTGTCAGCTGTGACAATAAAAAGGATTGCAACTATAAGCTCCTGTCAAGGTTTTGCATTCTTTACAAATTGAACTTAATGTACAAGAGATAAAGTCGCGTATTTTTTGTGAAATACGAGTATGTTGAAGTTGTCCTTCTATCGACGGTTATTGTCTACCGTTTTGCATGGCTGGTATGGTTGAAATAATTTAATATGGCCGACTTTTTATTAAACTTGTCATTGGAATTGGAATCTCCTACCTTTGATGTTAGAGTTGCTTTTTGAACGGACTACTTCGAGGCAATCTGGCCAACTCAAATAATCTCAAGTACTGAGGTTGGAAAATCTAGATATATTCTTGTCCACGAAAGTAGGGCAATGGTTTATTTTATTTCCATAGTTCAGTTATTAAACTCAAGACTGGGATTGTAGAGTATTTGCGTTATCTTCGTACGTTTTATGACCTTTGCAGTTACTAGTAATATCAAGTTACACCAATAATTATCGTTTTGCTGGTAACAAGTCGAACTAAGGGTCTAGTCGACGGAGTAAAAACAAGTAGTGGACGTTGAAAAATATATTCATTTCGTTCGCTCTCCTCTAATTTCAAATAGTGTCTAATATATCGTTATGAAATTACATACAAAATAGCATCTAATCGTGTACACATAAATCTTTAAACCATTGTTGTAAATACTTCTACCTGAAGGTATATTTATTTGGATAAATGATCCGTGTCTGCTGCCGTCCCGTACTTGTCAGAAAAGATAGACACATCGATGAACACAGCTCTCTGTCACCGATTGTAAGTCGTGATGACTCGATCAGATCTCTTGTTTCTGTCTGACCCAGGCAGTTTCCTGAATATCACGTGAGACAGGACGTGACGTTATAACCTGGGGATTGAAATTTGGCAGAACTTCAGCGACTGAGTCACACATAACGGGAGGGCTACCGAATATTCGTGTCATTCACGGCTGACAAACTACTCGAGTTGTTAGTATTGTATTTGTGTCTTAAATGATTTCCATGAAAATCCGTTATTATTTATTATGCTCATGATGTTGTAAGCTCAGATTTCGAAAAAGAGATTTCGTAGAAGAGGCAAGTTGTTTTTTTAATAGTTTATGCTATGTCTGCTCATTGCCAGTGTAACGGTTGGTATTCTGAGAGATAATGAAAGACAACCGGTCAACTGAAAAACAGTTTTTTTTTTTTTTTAATACAACGACGGTGGCAAACAAGGGTACGACCCGCCCGATGGTAAGCGGACACCGCAGCCTATAGACGCATGCAACTCCGAAGGAGTGACAATATAACTACAACTAATTAATAACTACAACTTAGAAAAGTTGAAACACCCCCGACATTTTCATTTCAAAAACGGCTGAACAGATTTTCATGAAACATGGCTAAGAACACTCGGGATAAAATTATCTATGACACAAAAAAAACCGCATTCAAATCGGTCCATCCGTTTGGGAGCTACGATACCACAGACAGATACTCAGATACACAGACACACAGATGCACAGACACGTTAAACTTATAACACCCCTCTCTTTGCGTCGGGGGTTAAAAAGGTCGTGGCCAAGGTCCTATTAAAGGGAAAATTTGCCCGTCTGGTTTCACTGGTAGAGTGCGGTGCTTCCCTACGTGGCTGCGAGATGGTCGAGCAGGTCCAGGGGCGTAAGCTGTGGGAGCGCCTTTTGCTATTACCGTGATTCTTAACTAGTAGCATAGTTTCACGGTTCGGTTCCCTTGCTACATAAAAGTATTCATGGGTGAACCCATGGTTTGACTACAGTATAGTACTTGTCCCATTCCTACCTAACTACTGCAGGGGAAAACGATAATATGAGGACTAGATTTCATGCTTCTGTTGTCCTTTTTTACGACCATGTGATCGTAGTCGGTTATCGTAATAGTCATTCTCATTTCTCACTTAGGGCTGTAGAACAAAGGCTATCCGAGACTTTCTTTAGTATTGCCTATGGCGGGATTGGCGGGTAAATTAGAAATTTGATTAGATCAGATACAGTCGAAGGGTCCTTAAAAAAATGGTACGCACGGCGTATCTAGCTTGCGAGAAGAATACAACATTTTACGTCGCCCCTAGCCCCGCGTAGCAAGCGGTAATACTTTATGGCTGTATGTGACGTAATGTAAGTTCCCATTGTTTAAGTGTATGTTTTGTTAGCAGGCTGGGAGGCGGAGGAGAAGGCGCCGTTCCTTCGCAACGAGCCGGTCAAGCTCACGCCAGCTTGGGAGGGCTCTAACCTGCCCAATGACACCCTCAACCTGAAAGGTGAGTCCACCCTACCCCTACTTACCCTATAGCATCATATATAGCACTTACTCTGCACCAATTTCTCTGTTTGGCCCTATGGTTGACTGGTAAAGAATGCAGTTTATCATTAAGACCGCCATGTGTACATTATTTGTATATAATATAATAAAGTTTCAACAAATATAGCGCACTCGCGGTTCTCGCACATCTCCACAAGGTGTCAATTTTTTTTTTAGTCATATGCAACATGCAGTAAACATATAACAATAAGTTTACTGCATGTTCACTATTGTTCACAGGTACAAGACACTTATACAAGTTGTGGTTACCTATAATTAGATAAGCATCAGCCATGATTGTTATATGTATAGATTTAAGAGCGCGTAAGATGTATTATCTGTTGGTAATCCTTAATAAATAAATAAATAAATAAATAAAATATGGCATACATTATTTTGGCCTTTAAAGTTTGTCACTCTTTAGTACCACCCAGAGGGGACACGTGCAGGGTTGTGGTAGGTAGCTCCTGCGGACGCGAGTAACAGTTGTGTCCCCCCTTTGTCAAGTGAGTGGGCAACTCGACTGTTAGAAGTTCTTAAGCCGCCCGAAAGGCATCTAACTCGGCTTAACGATTACTGTCATAGACAGCAGCCGGGATCAACTGCTTAGCGTGCCTTCCAAAGCACGGAAGCGCTCATTTATATTAACCACTCAAACATCAGGCGGTCACCCATCCAAAGACTGACCGCTGCCATCTTTGCTTAACCTGCGTTATCGTTTCCGACTCGCAGGTGCCGCTAGGCTATGAGCGCTTCAATAGTCAATAGGTACACTACAACAGGAGACGAAGAGTCATAGAGAAAGAGAGAGTGAACCGCTGAACCGATTTAGATGTAATGTGATAAAGAGATAGTTTAAGGTACTTTTAATCCGGAAATCAATTTCGATGGGGGAAAATCGCGTGTTTGGAATATATGTATGGGAGTGAGACTAATAGCGAGCTATGCTCTGTCTTTAAAATATAATACAATAATAGGTACATAAGCCAATTAGATAATTAAACTATCACTGACGAGACTACTATTAAGGGAATTAAGAAACGAGCAATACTAAAATAATCCATTAATAATAATTAATCTAATCGATACAGATATCACTGTTGCGGAATTCCAATTAGGTTACTAGATACCTTAGTTTACCTGCTTAATTTTGGTCATAGAGGTAGCGAGGTCTTAGCTTCAAGTGGTATGCGTCATATCGGTGCTCTGTGTATAAAGCCGGCATAGCGAGCGGGGAGGCAACAGGGGAAGCGGGAGCGGCGACGCATTCCGGGAAGGTGCACAGATAATTGTGACCGGGTTTTGTTCTGCGTCCAGTCGAGTGTAATAAGTTTCTGTCAAAAATTTAATTTTTGGTACCTACAAGCTTTTAATGCCGACTGTACTTTTCTGTATACCATCGTCAACTACTCATTGAGACGATTCTAACGAGCCCAAACTCAACGGGGCCCGGGGTTACGTCGGTTAAGTACTGAATTCCCAAGGCCACCTTCTGTCTCCATCGTCAGATCAGCTCGATGGTACCATAATATTGAATTGTCATCCAAACTACACTTATAACCAAAATTTCAGCTCAATCGGTCACCGGGAAGTGGGTCAAATTTAACTCGCAAGATTTGTCCCATACATACATACTAACGGGGCAAGTTAATATAAAGCTTGTAAAAATGTGGGTACATACAACTTACTCATAAATATGCCCCATCGCTCTTAAGTTAGCGGATTAATGTTTTGATACTTACATATTTATGAGAGGATTAAATCGTTACCTATTTTTGTACCTGACTGTACCTACATCTCGTAAAATTAACGCACTCTTACAGAAACTTCCCAAACTCTATTGAAGGGTATGAAAAGAGCGTGCTTTTCGTTGACCTGAAATTTGAATACTGATAACTTACTACGCCCAGCCGGCCTTTGTACCTTAGAAAACGTAATGTTGCAATAACAACATTACCAACACCTACGTAGGTACGACGATAACAAACTACGTTGATGCGTGGGAGGACCTTAATCTGTCCAGCTGTGCAATTCACAACCTATCTAGACTTATCATTCCACTATCTAGTATAATTCGACCCGGAGATTCGTAACTACTACATATAGGTACTTGGCGTTTATTATGACAGCCTCCTGCTGCCGAAAGGCCTATTAAAAGGCATCATCATCTTCAATGGAATCTATGGATACCATTCTGAATAGGAACAGTTTTGCATTCGTTTTATTTTGTTCGATTTACAAATGAAACAAACTTTACTATTTTATGCTGCCCATAATGACGTGTGTGTGTAATTTGTAGCTACTGTTAGGTCTAATTTGAAATATGTCCGCATTTTTCTATACATTTTGAGGTGTGCACTATGTTACGGTCCATACAAAATGTATGAATAAACGTCATAAGCAGTTTTAAAAATTGGGGAAATTTTACCAAAATCTAGAGAGCCCATTATTAGGAGTAAGAAAATCCGAAACATTCCAAATTCTGAGAGAAAATGTAAAAGGTACATTTTTGTGAAAACAACTATGTTCAATAGAGGTACGGACGGACGGCTCACTCCGTGACTTCGTCGTGCCGCTACGCTACAAGCACATCCACTCTACTCTACTGCGACAACACGCACGCGTTCTATCGCCACGGGATGGCCACGTTTAGGGTCGTTCGGGATACCTAAACAGGGGATTTGTTAAGGGGCTACTCGAGGTTTTCATCGATTTTTGACAAGTTTTGAATCATATCTCCTACTTTTGCACTATAGATAGAATTATAATATAAGTCAAACGGCTATCGGTTCTTCAATCTTTTATCTCCATTTTTGTCTACCGGATTTTGAAAGAAATGAATACTTAATTTTGTATGATTTTTTTAAACATTGTCTAAAAAAACACTTATTTCGTATCTCTATTGACGTGAAAGATCTAACATATACGAAATCTACATATTTGGGTTCGTCTTTGACGTCTCTAAAAACGTGACTAGTCTTCATTTTAAACTAATTAACACAAAAGTTATGGCCAGAAAACCAGTGTTTTGGCCTAAAATTGTTCAACGTTGATGCCAAATATCTCGAAAACAATGAACTTTGAAGTAAATATGGGATACTATATTGCTTAAAGCCGTTGTTAATATATTAAGCTACAAAAAACATTAGAAAACTAAGGGATTCTAGATCGAAGGTCATTGGGGCATGGGAACAGAGAACCTCTGTACGTAGTACTAATTTATTCCGTGACAGAGGTCAGACCTATGCTGGTTTCCCACTGGCGAGTTGTCGGTTGCGACTAGCTCAGCGCAGTCACACGCTCAACTTGAAAGGTAATCAACCGACAGCCAAATTGGGGGCCCATTCATCACGCTCCGAGTACGCGCGAATACCCGTTCTGAGGACGGGTATCTGATTCGCGGCTATTTTTGGAGGAGTATTCATGCATTTCAGAGATAATGGGTAGAGTTCAGTCACTGTCATTGTATCTTTTATTCTGATAATAAGAGGAAAGAGGTTTATTCTGTAAAGTTTAGGGTTTACGTAAACCGATTCACGTCAAACTTTGTGAACAGCTTCAATAATTATATACTATTTTTTAGGGTTCCGTACCCAAAGGGTAAAAACGGGACCCTATCACTAAGACTCCGCTGTTCGTCCGTCTGTCACCAGGCTGTATCTCATGAGCCGTGATAGTTAGCCAGTTGAAATTTTCACAGGTCTATTTCTGTTGCCGCTATAACAACAAATACTAAAAAACAGAATATAATAATAATAATGAACCATTTATTTCAGGCATCTAAGGCCCATAACAACAAATACCTCAAAGCCTAACATACATACAATACATATAAAAACTAATTATTTAGGCGACGAAACAGCGTAGCTCCTTTGCGTCAAGTCCGGTGTAGTATTCGGTAGGTTGCCCCGGAACCGCCGAAACACGACACCCTTCGGCCAGAAGTCAGCACACGCGATGGTCTCCTGCAGCGGCCGCGGCACGCGCACCACAAACGAGCTGAAGTGCACGTAGTGGCGCGAACGCAGCTGGAACACCCTAGCCAGTCTTCTGGTGAATAAACTCCACCATGTCATCAGCCGTGGGGGAGTAATGCAGGCGGTATAATGAATATGTAAGGCAGCTCCCATACAACAAACGTGATTTTTATTGCCGTTGTTATATAATATAATGGTACGGAACGCTTCGTGCGCGAGTCCGACTCGCACCTTGCCGGTTTTTTTTGTCCATGCAGTTTTTCGCAACTAAAAATATATTTTATAAAAAAAAACCGGGTTGCACTCCGGGAGTGCCGGCAGAAGTGAAAACTCAATAACATTGTAACAGTTTTTCGATCAGGTCACGTGACATCTTACGGTGTCACCCTAAAAATGAATTTGCCATTGCCAAATATTTTTCAAAGCTTTATCTCTTTAGGAATAACGTCTAAATTCGAACTATTCGAATTTGCAAGAACAGCAGACGGCGGTGGCGACCAAAATATCAATTTGTTTTTGCCGTTGGTAAATATTTTTCTAAGCTTTATCTCTAGGAATAACGCCCAAATTCGAACTATTCGAATTTTCTCAATAGCAAAACGGTGAAGGACGCGTTGGTATTATTACAAATTTATTTGCAGAATATGCTATTGCAAAAAGTGTTTAACGGCTTTATACTCTTACGAATAGCGTTCAGTTTTGAATGAAGTCGAATCGGCTAGCAGCAATAAGTGACCTCCTTCACATCTGACGTCACAAAACTCTGTCGCGTATTTAACAATTTTTCCCCATCCCAAAGAGTGCTCAGCGCCGCTAAAGAAGTTAGTTTTCACTTCAAAAACTGACTCGCGTGTTCTGCAGCTTACAGAGGCACTAGTGATTATAATGAATGATCGTTATTCATAGAAAAGTAAAGCTCTAAATGGGTGGCTTTCGATCTAACTAATGGTGGATACAGCACCATTACTCAGTGTACAAATAACAAATACTTTAAGTAACCTCAGCCTTCGGAGTCGGTTCTAAAGTCTTTCTCGGTTCTAGTACTTTGTAAGCTGGCTGGAAAAACTTACTTTGTGCCGTCAGCTGCAGAACACTGGCGCGCTCAAAAACAAACGTTCTTCCAACGATTCATCGTAGTGGAGACATTTTTACACCCAGTCTACACGTCTGCGACAAACTTTCTGCGACCTCAGACGATCAGTCTCAATGAGGGGTAATTTAGCTGACAGAAGTGCAAGGCTCAATTGCGTAATTGAGTGTTCGCCCCACTAGCGTAACAGCTTTATTTATAGCTGGCAGTTTGTTTACAATCCGCAAACGCAAGTTTTTAAATAAAGGTAGTGTACGCGATATTTTGAAATCAATTGAAAATATCCCATACACAGAGAGAGAGGTCAATGCCTCGCCCGTGCCCGTGGTAACGGATTGCTTATTTCAGCGAAAACGCTCCATAGGTGTAGGAACCTACCCTATGGACAAAATATAAATTATAATTAGGTAGCGGCCACAGCGGCGCTAAAAGCCAGGTTTAGACGAAGCCAGTGCTGGCTTGTTGTATGTAAAGCACTGGCTGCCAGGACTGGCGAGTATTTTTCAAGCCGTTGAGCCAGCACTGGCTTCGTCTAAACCTAGCTTTACGCTGCTTATATGCGTTGACTTGTCGTATGCGTCACGTCTTCTTTTATCTACTGCGTTTTTGGTGCGTCAGCGTATATTGAGCAGCGGTGTGGCCGATCTTTTATACTGTTATCAAACGCTCGCTGCGCGCGGGGCCTTAAATTTTGGGAATGGGTCTCTTCGGTTGCGCACTCTGTAGCACCAATCATGCAGGTCCCCACATTTCATGGCCCTCAGTGGAGTGAAGCGTGTCCTCGTGAATTGGAGCATCTATAGACTAGGCACGCGAGGGTTCGGGCCTAATACCTACCTACCCAGGCTGGCCTAATGCGTGTTAGCGTCCGATGAGGCAAGGATATCTGAAACGTTACATTATGTTTGGTCACTCACAGACCAAATTATGTAGAGAAATTATTTTTGATGCCATTTTAAGCTTTGATCGATGTTTACGATAAAGGCATATGAATATTTTTCGAGTACACGCCTGTTATGCCCCACTACCCAACGCAGTGTCTGTAATTCCAATAATTTCAGTCACTCCAAAGTGGGCACATCAACGCTTTACTAAAACACACGCAGGTTTGCTCAGTAAATCTGTGTGCACCTAAGTATCGCAACTAATTTAAATAAAATACGCGCAGGGCTAAAAACACGAACTGGGTCGCGTCTTGCCGTCAGCTCGGTGCTATGCATAATTTAAACAAAATTCTAGCGAAAGGGGAAGAAATGTAACGAATATATCGACAGTATTAGATAGTATCGAAAAACGATTGCGTATGTCGTATGTTTCTATGGGTATAGTCACGTCATGTCACGTAGTAGTGCCATGCGTAGAAACCGTTAGGGTGTGTTGCACCAAACCGTCTTCGTAAAGGGTATATGGACAGCTGCCGGCGCCACATTTACCTAACCGCGTGTTCACACTGCGTCCGTTTTCGTGTCCGGGAGGCATCCGGCTCTTTCGCACTCGGGCGAAACATCGCAAGCGAGAAAAACAAGGATGCCTCCCGGACACGGAAACGGACGCAGTGTGAACACGCGGTAACATTGATCGATCTGTAATCGTAAGTTGGTGCAACTCGTCAGTATGTTTAGAGGATGAATATGACAGTGTAAGAATAACGAAGCAAAAGTTATTTGCAAGAAAAGGTTTCAGGGATGTTTACTTAATTTTTTTTTAATACAATTGCTCAAAAAATGCTACTCGTATTTTACGTTTCTGTTTAGCGTGCAGAAAGTTGGTTTTCGCGAACTAGTGCTTTTCACTTTTCCCATTCAATAATTGTAGAAATGTAATAAAAAACGTCGTTCGATACACGTTCGGAAATGTCATTCTTCACTAGTCCCGAGTCTCTACCTCGCTACCCCGTTACTCGTGGCATAATGACATACTTTCCGCACTAGCATCGAAATGTACTTTTTCTGTAAATCGGCACTGTAGTGCGCAAGACAGAACAAAAACATTTTAGCATGTGTAATTTTCCTTAACCGTTCTCTAAAGTCTGTCTCTAACCCAGTCGCCGCCACAGGAAAAAAATCGCGGTGGCACCTCCACGCCACGCAAGTCTTAAGTCTATTGTTTTTGGCGGAAAGGGCAATCTCAATGTAACAACAACAGCGGCGCAGGTTCGATTTCTGCCTTGCTTCATATTGGCTTTCTATTCGTTCCCTGTAACAAACAAGGTATACCCTGCTAAGGTAGGGCACAGCGAAATGTCATCCCGCTCGAATGTGGAGCCTCCCAACTGGGGAAGTCCTCCGCCTTGCAGAAGACCACAGCCATAATAACACTTCTACTTGCTCTGTAGTAGTGTTGTGTTCCTGGAGGTGAGCAAGGTCGCCAGAGCTTCCGAGGATGCGTTGTGTTGAGAGCGAGGGAATTTGTTCCTTCAGCTGTCAACACGGTGAATCCTCAAACATATCAAGGGTAGGCAACGCCCATGTTACTCCTTTGCCGTCCGCTTACCATCAGGCGGGCCGTACGCTTGTTTGCCACCGTCGTTGTATTAAAAATAATAATAACAAACACTGATTTCCCTTCTTTTCCAGGTATAGCTATGGACCTAACCCCACCAAAGGACCGATGGCACCTCGTCTACATAACCCTCCTAGTGCACGGCCTCGGCACACTGACAGCATGGAACATGTTCATCACTGCCAAGGCGTACTTCGAGTCGTACAAGCTCGTCGACACACCTTACTCGGCCATGTACATGCCGTACGCGGGGCTCGCCGCGCAAATACCCAACTTCCTGTTCAGTTGGTTCAACGTGTTCGTCAAGATGGGGTGAGTGATTCGGCGACGAACGCCATTGACGGAGACTGACGGAGACAGTTGCGACTGACTTTAATACGGCTGATTTTAACACTTTCGCAACCGGACTAAAAATGGAACAATTCACCAGAAACCGACAGAATTCGCTAGGCGTGTAAGTTCATACTACTGCCCGCCTAGCGGGCTCAGCCGGCATCTGAGCAAACATTACGAGTGCCCGCTAGGCGGGTTCTTGGTTGCGAAGGTGTTAATAGACCGATACAGTTGCGACTGCGAATGACTCGTAGTTGCGACAGACTGCACGCTTGCGACTTGCAACAGTAACTGCAATCAGCTGAGAGTAGAGAGTTCACCGCAGTTAGAGTTCTAGATATTGCAGCCATCTGACTAGCCTACAACTACGAGGGGTGATCCAAAAGTAATGATAATCGGCATAAAAAACAGAAGTTATCCGTTATATATCATTTTTAATTATTAAATACACTCTTTACTAGTTTACTTACCTACATAATATATTAAAAATGTTTTAATTTTGCTACGTATAAAAAAAAAACTTTGGATAGACGAAATTAAGACTAGTTTTTACATCGACGCAATTGCACCGATTTTATTGACGAGTTTTCAATATCTAAGAATAAGAAGTAATAGTAAAAGAGTTGGTCTAGATTACACTGTAGGTAACTAGTATTATAGAATTCACAAGCCTGAAAAACAGTCCTGGTACTCGGCAAGCTCGGCCAAGAAAAAAACTCATACATTTGGTACTTTTTTTCTTTGGTTTTTTCTGAGACGGCCCCACTTAATTGCTATAGAATTATGATGTATCACTCTCCCTTCGTATTTATATTCATATATTTGTAACCTAGGTTCACCCTGTTTAAAAAAAAAATACTATATATTGATGGCCAGAAAAACCTACCTTGAACTTTCTTAAAAAAAACGATGACATGAGTTTAATTTATTAATTTCGTGGCATCAAAATAAATAAACTTTAAATTGTATTTATTTTTATTTTTATTACCACACCAGAATTTTGCCAACACCGCCCCAAACATGTAACAAAATATCCTCCGATTTTACTGACGGCAGAATATATTCCATACCATCATATTTATTTAGCTATTCAAAAAAAACAAATGAATGAAATCTTTTTTTTAAGTTTTTAGTGTATTATTGAATAATTGCACAATAGGAATGACAATCACAAATTATCATCACGAATTATCATTACTTTTGGATCACCCCTCGTATGTCGGGCTGTCGGACATAAACCATTCGTCCCTTACCGGCAAGTACGTAAGCGCGAAAGGGACGAATGCTTTCTGTCCGACAGCCTGACATTAACGATCATGCTAGGCAGCTCTAACCTACTAGACACTAGACAGCTCTAACCTACTAGATACTAGCTTTGAAAACGAACGGCACAAACCATATCTATAAAATAACCAAGTACTATTTAGGCGAGAGAGTAGCAAAATCAGCGTGTCATGTAATTGGGTTATTATGAACCATTAGACTGACCGCGTTTTCGGACATCATGCAAGTGTGGAGTTGCATGCAACAAATGAAGGGTTAAAGACCGGTTGGACGAAGCGTTTTTCTATTTCATTTGTTAAAATTGACTATTTCATGTGCAGGTGCAACACCCACCAAACCACCAATGGAATAATCTTGAGTTACTCAAAATTATTATTAATTCTTTCATCGTCTATCTTCAACTCACAAATTTGAACATCGTGAAACATTTAAAACAATCTCTTTGCATTCATACAAGGGTGCGTAACAATCGATATAAACTTTTTATATATTTTCACAGGATATAACGATTAAAGGATATAATGCACTTTTTATATAACAACATTTGATATATTCTCATGTAATATAATTATCAACAGATATAATGAACTTGTAATATAACAACTATTAATCTAACAATCATAAGGTATAACATACATGGGATATAACTTTGTTCGATATAAAACTCAGTTGGTATAATGTACTATTGACATAATCTGGAATACTTACTATTATTATTTCTTACTTATTTTACTCGAGGCAGGTTGGTGTAGGTACGACGGCGAGTAACCACTGACACACAACAGTATAATAGCCACTGATAAACTGGTAACACATAGTATATTTTGGTAATGGTTATAATTATAATATAGAATATTAGGTTAGGGCAGCTACAAAAAAGAGGGCTCGGGAGCGAAGCCCTCCGCAGTAAAAAAACGACAAATTACAATAATTAACGTGTGTAAAAAAAAAATCTTACTAAACATTATACCACTAATATTTATATCCAATATACATTACATCCATTAAACGTTATATCAAAAATGTATTATACAATTTGAACATTATACGCCATGAAATTATACTGATTGTTGTTATACCAAAAGTTTATTATGTCCCTTGAGTTATTATATCCAATGAAATTATATTAAATGTGGTTATATCCAGTGAAAATATATCAAAAGTTGTTATACCAATCATTACACACCCTTCATACAATGGTTATCCCTTCCACTGGTAATGTTAAATAAAACTCACAGTTTTGAACTTTATTGTCAAGCATTTAGGTGTAGTTTATATTATCAGACGACACCAGTTCAAAGGTTAAGGTATGAATTATTTTGACATTTAGCATATGATTTCGAATAATGACTCGTCAATCTGTAATGAATCATTGAACCCGGTCATTGAACTGAAAATAACTCGCGGTTATTTTATCCACTACTTGAAGCTCACCTTGGAACGATAATTTTAGAGGTTGATGATACAGCATCTACGGTAGCCTAGTGGTTCAGGCACATGCGGCGGTCAAGCGGTGGTCGTGGGTTCGAATCCCGGCTCGTACGTGAGTTTTTTGGAACTTGTGTACGGAATATTTACCAGCTTTTCGGTGAAGGAAAACATCGTGAGGAAACCCAATAAGATCCAGTTTTCCGTCTGAGTTAGAATTCGATCGAAATTGATTGCCGTCCTTGCGTTGCCTAATGAAATCAGGTATTTTGAGCACCCTGAAGTTTAACAGTTATGTCTAAAGAAACTAAAGTGCCTTAAGAAAACTTAAAATGCCCATTACAACGCTGTGAGAATGTGAAAAACCCGCATTACTCACATAAACAAATGGGTAGACTAAAGCTCTACTAAAACACACGCAGATTTTATCAATAAATTTGTGTGCACCTAAGTTTTGCTACAAGAAACTTTTCTACGCTACCTACCCCCTTTGGGAATACAGACGTTATTTAACTACGACATTATCCCTTTGGCCAATTTCGAAACCAGTTTAGAGAAATTACTTTTCTTTTTTCGAAACCCTAAAACTAAAATAATTCAGATTTCGAAACAGGGTGCAATCATTTTTTTCGTAATTCGAAAATTTTGACGGAGTCCTATTTCTTGGGCCTTTCGGGTATCTGTAGCTACCTAACGAACCAAACCCATTTCGTTTCGCGAATATTACATTAAGTATAACCTATATTCAGAGCAATGACGCGTAATTCAATGTCGGGAGGCAACCGGATGGCTCGCGGTATTAGAGCTCCCGAAGTGATGTGGAACCGCCCTGTGCAACCCGAAATGAGCCAATGTGATCGGTTCGGAAATAGGAGGGGGAGGCGAGGCAACCGGATGACAAGCGGTAGCCTGAAAGTGTGTACGCTGTTTATATAATGAAATTTTTATGCCATCCCTCCTAGTGCGACCGGAGCCGAGTAAGCAAGCGCACAAAAAAAAATTGGCAGACAACCGCTTGCAAATTGGCACGCTTGTTCTTCATCACATACAGACAATTTCAAGCGGTTGCCTGCCAATTTTTATTTTTTTTTGTTCGCTGGCTTACTCGGCTCCGGTCGCACTAGGAGGGATGGCATAAAAAATTCATTATATAAACAGCGTACACACTTTCACGCTACCGCTTGTCATCCGGTTGCCTCGCGATAAATTTTTTTTTACCCGCCTCCTCCTTTTTCCGAACCAGTCACAGTTGGCTCATTTCGGGTAGCACAGGGCGGTTCCACATCACTTCGGGAGCTCAAATACTGCGAGCCATCCGGTTGCCTTTCCAACATTGAATTACGCGTCATTGCTTTAACTACTACTAGACATTAGTTTTAGACCTTAACGAGGTTCGACGACCATACAAAACGTCTTTTGACATTCGCAGGCTAACGGCGTGTTATTTTAAGAAACTTTATGAAAGTGTGTGTAGCCTGCGAATGTCAAAAAGCGTTTTGTATGGTCGTCGAACCACATTAACTAGCCTAATGGATTCACCCAAGTGATCATCTAACTCTTGTCACCCCAAAGTGACCATCTAACTCTTATCCACCCCCAAGTGACTATCTAACTCTTGTCCACCCCCAAGTGACCATCTATATCTTGTCCACCCCCAAGTGACCATCTAACCCTTGTCTACCCCAAAGTGACCATCTAACTCCTGTCCACCCCCAAGTGACCATCTAACTCTTGTCCACCCCCAAGTGACCGTCTAACTCTTGTCCACTCCCAAGTGACCATCTAACCCTTGTCAACCCCAAAGTGACCATCTATCTCTTGTCCACCCCCAAGAAAACATTAACTTTGGTCCACCTCCAAGTGACCATCTAACTCTTGTCCACCCCAACTGACCATCTAACTCTTGTCCACCCCCAAGTGACCATCTAACTCTTGTCCACCCCCAAGTGATTATCTATCTCTTGTCCACCCCCAAGTGACCGTCTAACTCTTGTCCACCCCCAAGTGACCATCTATCTCTTGTCCACCCCCAAGTGACCATCTATCTCTTGTCCACCCCCAAGTGACCATCTATCTCTTGTCCACTCCCAAGTGACCATCTATCTCTTGTCCACCCCCAAGTGACCGTCTAACTCTTGTCCACCCCAAGTGACCATCTATCTCTTGTCCACCCCCAAGTGACCATCTATCTCTTGTCCACCCCCAAGTGACCATCTATCTCTTGTTCACCCCCAAGTGACCATCTATCTCTTGTCCACCCCCAAGTGACCATCTATCTCTTGTCCACAGCGGCGACCTGACGACGCGCATCGTCTGGTCCCTCAGCATGGAGGTGCTAATATTCGTGTTCACGATTGTCATGGCAATGGTCGACAGCGCATCGTGGCCGGCAGTCTTCTTCTGGCTGACACTCGTCTCTATCTTCATACTGAATGGTAAGTTAATCGTTTGCTCTATTATCTTTTCAAGCCACTGCTCGGAAATGTGGCAAAAGATGGTCAGAATTCAGGCTTCAAAGCTGGGGTTAGTTTGACATCGCACGAACGGGCTAACTATGAGTTCAAACTGTCCAACAATGTTATTGTTGGACATTTTGAACGGCACGCGAGCGGGGCCGCGCTTATTGTGATCTTTAATTAGGTACTTAATTTTGACTTATAATTATTTGCAATTTCCTCGCAGTAGGCGTGAAAAGCACTATGTAATGTCTCGGCCAAAAGTGCAATAGATGGGCTATCCTCACCTTTGGCTCGGACCTCGAACCCACTCGTCCATCTATTGCCTACTTTCTAGCCTTTACAACAATGTACCATTCCGCGATTAGAATGGGATTGGAGGTGACAGTTTTGCCGTATGCTTACGTGAAAGTTTATATGAACTGATAGCTGTCTAAGGCTCAAAGTTGAATAAGACTTAGGCTCAAAGCAAGAGTTATTTATTCGAAACCATATTTTTGCAGAATTTCATAATTCTAAGAACAACTGAACAAGTAACAATGTTCCTCTAAAGGAATTTATGATTTTTCAGGATATAATTCTTACGTTAATCATGAGCGTATTTTTTTTTGTTTATCGGTAAATGGTGCTCGGAATTACGAAATTTCTAGATGAAGCATAAAAATTGTTAATAACCGTTTTTCCTATAGCTTCGTCTATGAGATGACCTGTCGAGTCTAAACCTTGGACATAATTTGTTTCTAGCATTTATATCTTTTCAAAAATACCTATAGGGTCTGTGCCCACTCCCAACGCAGTGGCTACGCTAAAACACGGCGTTGCCACATTTTCAAAGTGGGCAAATCAAAGCTCTACTAAAACACACGCAGATTTCCTCAATAAATTTGTGTGCACCTAAGTTTTGCTACATTATTACGTCCTAGGTATATCCTACTATTCCTACTATAATCACGCTTAACGGCTCAATTGATTTGGACGAAAATGTGCACGAAGATAGTTTATAGCCTAGATTAAAGTATAGGATAATCATTCCCAATACGAGTATGTACGGTTTATAACTTATCAAGTGATAGTTTAACATTAACGTCAAATATGTATTGAACCTCAATTAGATGCCCGACACAAACGGTGGTATTTTGTTTTTGTATCGAGTCTGCAGCTGAACTTGACAATTGACAGAACCATACTTAACATGTTCGCAACCAAGAACCCGTCTGGTAGGCACTCGTAATGTTTGCTCAGCGCGCTAGGCGGGTTAGCGGGCGGGTAGTTGTAAACCTACACGCCTAGCGAGTTCTGTCGGTTTCTGGTGTATTGTTCCATTTTTAGTCCGGTTGCGAAAGTGTTAATTGGGGCGGTCGACTGTAAACTTCATCTGTTGATCCAGTGTAAACTACGCACACATGCAAAGAGATGGACGGAAGACCAATTTGTGTATGTATAAACATACTTTGCAATTGTAAACGCATTATACCATAGCGTCCATTTTTAGAGCCTTATCTCCACAATATCCGTCTGTCTATCGGCTTGCGGCTACAAGTAACGTACATGATAAGCTAGCTGTCATCTTAGTAGACAAAACACTTCACAAGCGCATTATCCAATTGAAAGTTGTCTATTGCTCCTCAACCCTAACTGAGTGTGATAACAAATTGAAAAATTAGTTCGATCGTCGCGTTTATACGTTACCCAAGAAAGAATTACGGGTCATATAGAGATTGAGGTCCGCGTTTTTCCTGTGTACATTGCCAAAGGAAGGGCTATAAAGCTTAATTTTGGTTGCATTCATCATAATCCGTACTATCGACAACACAGCTAAGTGACCATCCATGCACTTTATGTGTAATAAGGTTCTATATATATATATAGGATGGTCAGTTCACTGTGTTGGCGTTTGTACAGACAGCATACAATTTTATGCGATGTAAAGATTTCATATTATATTCACCACAGGAAAGACGACTTTTATTTTACTTAAAAAAGAAAAAATATTGTCCGTTTTTATGAAGGAATCTCCGGTTTCCCTTTACTGACCCATTTGTAACGTTTACAAGAGTCTTAAAAATGAATGATTTTTAACTGAGCTTTGTATATTCTAGGCTGCAACGCGATCTTCCAAAACTCCGTCTACGGCGTGGCCGCCCGCCTCCCCTCGCAATACACCGGCGCGGTCGTGCTCGGCTCCAACGTGTGCGGCACGCTAGTCGTGCTCGCCGAGTGGGCTTCGTCCAGCATCGGTGGCAGCGCGCGGACCAGCGCTATATACTACTTCATCAACGGAATGTTCGTGCTGCTGATATGCTTCGACACGTACTTCGCGTTGCCTTTGAATGTGAGTATTTTGGGTCCTGTCACGGTCGCCATTTAAGAAGATACAATACGCGCCACATAAGTTTGTGGCTGTTATAGACTCAAGTCGCCATCCGTAAACCCGTCGAACCCCTCTGCGACACTGTTAGTAGTTAACGTCAGAAACGCAAACTTATGTGGTGCGCACTGTACCTCTGAGGAGTTCCAGTTCTATATAATTTGTAGTTAGCCCACTTCGCAATGCAGTTTCATTGTTGTTTTATTTTTGTTGCTGTTTTTAAAGTGGGCAAATAAACGCTTTACTTATTGATCACGCATGTTTCTCTGTGGATTTGTGTGCACCTAAGTTTAGCTACATTTATTTATTTATCATCAAGCCTAGTTTCAACTTAATTTATCTGCACTTGTTTTATAGTTTACCGAGATTCAATGAATATTTGGAGTACTTTGTATACCTACAAAAACGTTTGTAAACAGTACAACTATGTCTTATTGTGTTAAGTTATTTTGTTAGTACTCAAAATGTAGTCATAAATATCAGAAATTCATAATACACGGAAACATAAACAACGTTTCCCATAACAATTTGGAGCTTACTTACTCAGTAAAGTCGATGTTCATATCAAATTATGCAGTCAAATTTAATCTTTTTAACCCCCAACTCAAAAAGAGGGGTGTTATAAGTTTAATGTATCTGTGTATCTGTCTGTATATTAGCTCCCAAACGGATGGACCGATTTGAATGTGTTTTTTTTTTGTGTTATAAATAATTTTATATCCTGAATGTTCTTAGCCATGTTTCATGAAAATCTGTTTATCCGTTTTTGAGATATTGAACTTGGAAATGAAAATGTCGGGGGTTGTTCAACTTATCTCATTTGCAGTTATTAATTAACATTGTATTCAACCTCTGCATACATTTTCCAGAGGTTCTACCGCTACCACGACACGCTGCAGCAGCGAACGCTCAGAGTGAACCCTGCACTAGCAGCCACCGGGCAAGAGCCAGCCTCCAAGAGCACTCCCTATCTCACCATCTTGAAGCAGTCCTGGGTGCAGCTATACAACATATGGCTGGTGTTCTTCGTGTCACTGGCCGTCTTCCCTAGTGTACATTCAGGTATGTTGTCCTCAGGGTTTTTAAATACCGGAACCGAAAGTGTCGGGATTTCTCGGTTTTTGAAACTGACCCAAGGGCCGGGACCGCAAATTAAAAAGGGAATTTCGGGAATCATTTTTCTGTTATATTTCCTGGTAAGGCAGGTTCGGTATGTCCTAGATCAAAAAAGAGGACAGTTTAAAGTTTAGCTTGTAAGATAATTTTCACGTGTAAGCTAAGATGTAATCCTTATTCCTGTTAGGTCGAAAAACCTTATACATATTTGCTCTCAATTTCTACACATAAGGTAAACGCTCGACGCTGTACTAGTATATGGGCACTCTATGTCAAAGCAATATGGGTTAAATTCGAACTAAAAGGATTTTTCTTCATTCACTCACAATTTCTATTTTTCGATGAATTTTTATCCCACTTCCAACGCAGTGGCCTCGCTACAACATGGTGTTGCCACATTTTTCACAGTGGGTAAAACAACGCTTGCTAAAACACACGCAGGTTTCTAATAAGTCTGTGTGCACCTAAGTTTTGCTACATTTACAAATTAACCATCACAAATCATGAGTGAATGTGATAAGATTTCAGGCTCACTTTAACCCATTCGCCGCCACAGAATAAATGCGAGGTGGGACCCCCACGCCACGCACGTCTTAAGTCTATTGTTAGGGTTCCGTAGTCAACAAGGAGGAACCCTTAGTGTAAGGCCTGAGTGGAAGCCCCTCTCAGAGCGGGGCGTCGAGCGTCCATATAAATTGCATTTGTTTTATATGGACGCTACACGCCCCGCTCTGAGCGGGGCGTTCACTCAGGCCTTACACTTATAGTTTCGCCATGTCCGTCTGGCCGTCTGCGGCTTAGCTCAGTAACCCTTACTACTAGAAATCTAATTTGGCATGGGTATAATAAATCAATTACGCCGACAATACAGTAGAATAAAATCTTAGAAAAATGGTGGTGTAATTTTTTTTCTCGCTAAACCCAGTGTGGGGTGTGCTGTTGGATAGCTTGTTTAGAAATATTATGGGTTTCTTAAAATCATTTTTCAACTCAATGATGCGTCTGCTAGATATTGGACTTTGTGCCTCTGCCGGCTAAATGGCTACTACTGGGGATGTGAAAAAAAATCGTGGCAGTACTACATGATAAATTCGGCCGACGCAACCAGACCATTTAAATGGCGCGCGCGTGTCGATGCATCTACGGAACATTGCGCGTGGCCCGACATGCACTTGGCCGATTTTTTATTTTTGGACTCCGTATCAAGTCGGTGGCTGGTTGGCAATGGTGACAAATAAGTTGAAGGCGGTGGCGGTGAATTGGAATATTGTTCATTGTACCAACATACCACTTCGCAGCAAACTTGAATCTGTATTGTCTTCCAGATATCAAAGCGATGACTCCAGGTTTCCTCGGTGGGGACTTCACGAGGATCACCTGTTTCCTCACCTTCAACCTGACTGCGATGATCGGGAACATCACCGCTAGTTTGTTCCCCTATGTAAGTATATTTTATAAAAGTTTTTTTCCGAGCCGCCGAGAGAGCCGAGAAGGGATATGTTTTAGCAGTCTGTTGGTATATATATGTGTGGTCCACCATAGTGTTTAGGTTACTGAACCGATTTTGATAAATGAAGTGTCAAACGATTCGATATCTTACTTCAACTACCTTCGTTGTAAACATTTGTTAGGTTTTAAGTAGCTTTGATTTTGATATTAGTATTATTAAATTAAATTAATTAATTTTATTCTGCAAGTAGGCCGTAATGGCAGTTTTACAAGTCAAAATTCTACCAGCGTTTCTGAAAAAGAAGACTGTTAAGAAGAAACGCCGAACCAAGCTCAGCAGACAGTCATTTTTTGCCAAAAAAGAGCTTATTACAATGATGATATTTTTTATTATTATTATAAAAGCTTTATTTATTCAGTGAAGTATTTACATTTCAAATGTGGTGTTAGTTTTGTTAGTTTTAAGCTACTTAAAATAACTCAAACTTAATATGAACACAAAGAAAAAATCATCATAATGCGTTGTTCTACAAGAAACCATGTATTAGTAAGTATCGCTAGTTTGTAGTAAGCCCACTTCGCAATGCAGTTTCATAGTAATTATATTTTTGTTGCTGTTTTTAAAGTGGGCAAATAGACGCTCTACTTATTGATCACGCATGTTTCTTTATGAATTTGTGTGCACCTAAGTTTAGCTACATTTTTTTATTAATACTTTTATTTCAGTTACGGATTGATAATATTTACTATGTCAGATATTTTGTTATTTTTTTATTGCTTACTGTACTTTTTTTGCACAGTCCTCTTTCACTTATTGAGAGCATTCTAATTAGCTGTCTCCCACCGTCCATCTAATTCCTATGGTAATTTCCTATGGCCTGCTTCTCCATCATCAGACCAGCTTTATGGTACAATAGTATTGCATTGTCATCCGACTGATATAAATAAATAAATAAATCAGCCTATATACGTCCCACTGCTGGGCACAGGCCTCCTCTCATGGAGGAGCTGCGGGTTGGGGACTTCACATACACCTTTGAATTTCTTCGTGGATGTATGCAGGTTTCCTCACGATGTTTTCCCTTCACCAAAAAGCTAACGGTAAATATCAAATGATATTCCGTACATAAGTTCCGAAAAATTCATTAGTACGAGCCGGGATTCGAACCCACGACCGCCGTTTGACAGCCGCATGCCTGAACCGCTAGGCTACCGACTGATATAAGTGTACGAAATTTCAACTCGACTGGACTTGCAACATTTGACTCGCACATGCTAAGGAACAAACGAACTGATAAGACAAGTTAAAGATCGAAATCCTTCTCCTTATAGCCTCATTGAGCTATCTAAATCTTCAGTTTCAATTATAGGCTTCATCAGGCTTTACCCAGAATAAATCTGCGATTTGGACTCTTTATTATAAATGCATATTTGGAATCGCAATGCGCTACCGAATATGCCCTTCTCGGTTCACCCCTTTTTTAATACCCTGTATACTGACAAAACACTACCTTTTTCAACGTATATTTATTTCGACCTTTCCGTTTTTTCCAGCCCACAAGACGCTGGCTGTCCGTATTCACGACCCTCCGTCTGGTGTTCATACCATTCTTCCTCCTGTGCAACTACCACCCGAGCGGCCAAGTTCGGACTCTCCCCGTGCTCGTGAACAGTGATATCGGATACTGGATCGGCGCGATACTGCTTGGGTGGAGCTCTGGGCATGGCAGCTCGCTGGGGATGATGTATGTCAGCGGGTAAGTCACATTTTCTATCAGCCATCATAGCAGCTGAAGAAATTACTTCATTTCCATAAAAAATACGATTTAGCATAGTTTTA
The DNA here is from genome assembly GCA_947578815.1 of Epinotia ramella. Taxonomy (NCBI): domain Eukaryota; kingdom Metazoa; phylum Arthropoda; class Insecta; order Lepidoptera; family Tortricidae; genus Epinotia; species Epinotia ramella. The sequence continues at coordinate 6,719,041 of OX388221.1, forward strand.
CAATTGAAACCAATTTAATTATTTGTCGTTTATTTCAAAAAATTACATTACATGAGGTGAATTTAAATAGATTTTTATACTTTAGGGGACGGGTTCCATCTATCACTTCCCATCACTCGGAATTCCGGAAAAAAATACACTTTCTCTACATTATCAGCTGATTAGTGATTATATAATGTACCAGCTGCCCGGCCCGGCTTCGCACGGATTACCCGTTTTCGAATGAACCATTTTCCCGCGGTGAAAAGTAGCCTATCAAGGATAATGTCGACTACTAATGGTAAAATAATTTTTCAAATCGGTCCAGTAGTTTCGGAGCCTATTCAATACAAACAAACAATCAAATCTTTCCTCTTTATAATATTAGTGTAGATATATACATAATTATACATTGCCAAACTACAAAGCCCACTTCGCAATGCAGATTCATTGTTTTTTATTTTTGTTGCTGTTTTTAAAGTGGGCAAAGAAACGCTTTACTTATTGATCACGCATGTTTCTTTATGAATTTGTGTGCACTTAAGTTTAGCTACATTTATTTATGTATCACCATACCTAAGTTTTAACATTATTTTCTTAAGTCACATTTTGTATCCATCATCATAGCAGTCGAAAGACGTCCATTGCTAGACAAACCTCCCCCAATGACTGCCACAATGCTACGCCACTCGCATCCATTTTGTATGCAACCAAGAGCTTGTCCATAGTTTTACGTTTTCTAGTTCAGTTTTACGAAAGCGACTGCCATCTGACCGTCCAACCCAGAGCGAAACCTAGACCTTATTGGGATAAGACTGGTTCTTACGATGTTTTCCTTCACCGAAGAGCTACTGTTGAATATCTAATGATTTATCATACATAGATTTTTTGAATAGACAGTTGTACGAGCCGTGGTTCGAAACCACAACCTCCAGATAATCATAACCTAGAATGGGAAGAAGGAGAGATTGAGCTAGCGCAATTTTAGTGGCGAGTGGAAAAAGTTAGGAAGTCGACGAAGAGAACCGATCGAACCAAACATCCACCTGCTGACCTCGCTCACCTGAGGTACCCAAGATAATGTGCGATCCATTATGATACCAAGGTTCCTTACCTGGTGCGAATATGGAATTTGAACACCATTGAACATTACGGCTGGTACGTTAATAAAATCAACCCTAGGAATGAGCTTCGTCCTTCGGGTTTACCTTAAGTCCTTATTCATAAGTAATTTATCAACGTTTATTTCAGAACGGTGGCTCCAGAGAACGCGGCAACCGCGGGCATGTTGGGCGGCGCGACGCTCGTGTCCGGCATCACGAGCGGCCTCATCTTCGCGTTCTTCGCGCCCGTGCCCATCGTCACCTCCTCGCTGTGGACGAGCGCCTAGCGATGGGCCTCCTACGCGGACAGCCTCTGGAACGTTCTACTCAGACGGTTCGGCCAGTGATAGTGCTGTGTAGTGTTCCAATGGAGAGTTCTGGAGACGGCTTAGCCAGTGATGTAGTGTAGCTTCTGGAATATTCTACCGGAACTGAACTGAACTTTTACTGACAGATCGGCCAGTGACAGTGTAGCGCCAGAAGGCAGAAATGGAGTTCCATAAAGAAAATAAATACGTGAAATGTCGGGAAGGAACGAAGTTTGTTGAGTGAAGTTGTTGTATATTCACTAACGCAACGCCATAGAATTTTTATGTTGAAGCGAATGGTCGAAGTCTTACGATTTTTTACAACTATGTAGCTCTCAAACGCGAAAAATCGTGCCATTTCTGAAACAGCTGATGTGATGGCACGTTTTTTAGTGTTCCATACCAAAAATGGTCCAATGGAACACTTATGTGATCACCTGGTGTCTGTTCATCTGTCACAGGCAGTTTTTTTCTTTATGGCACTCTGTCTCTAACCCCTGGTAGCGTTGACTGCCACTACAACGGAAGTGTTCGATTTTAATCATGCCTTATTGGGTTTCTCATGGTTATAGCTGATGAGATCGCTGTTGATATTATGTTCATGGTGCATATCCGTTTAACCAATACTATTTATGTTTGTATCTACATTAAATCTGCATATTGTTGGCGAGTTTGGACTTGTATTGCAGGCTATGAATGCTAAATGCTATTAGAGATAGAAATATTTGTAGAATTCAATAAACTTGCACAAATGAGAAACGGTTTTACTAAGAAAAGTAATTCAAACTGCACCTTAAAATCTTTTCTTGTGTGGAGTTTGTTTTGGGGCAAACATGAGTGAAATTATGGGGAAAATATTCAGATAACCTTAAATTAAGATGTATATAGCGGGAACTGCAAACATGACATAAATCATGGAACAATGTATATAGATAGAAATGATGAAAGGGCTCGAAAAAACAATATAAAGAAGTTAAGGGCCATTGATTTACATGCTCGTGCTTCTATATTAGTGATATAACTAAGTATAGTATAATGGCACATGTTTATACATGTTTGACGCCTTGTGTATATGATATACATAATGTTAAGTTTGTAAGTCGATAGAAAAATTTATTATAGTTAGTACAAAACAGAAGCATGTTGTGTTGTTCGAAAATTGAAGGCTATGTTGCAGAAAGAAAACTATGGATTGTTATTACTTATTGCATCGAATTATTTTTATTTAAAATTTCCGTATTAACTAACAGTAACTTCGCTAATTTAATTTAACATTATTGATTCCAGTATTGATATCATTTGAGATTGAAAAGGCATGCTATATCGTTGATGGTTTTAGTTAGGGACAAAATACCATATGCACATTGTTTTTATTAAATGACTAATTTTACTGGTTTCGTACACTAATATATTATATACTAGGGCAAGTAAATGGCACTTATGTAATCGTATATATCTATCCAGTTACTAGCCTGGAGGAGTTTTGACAATTGTTGTAGTTTAAGTATAGTTTATAAGGGACTTCAGTTAAACTAAAATCGACTGTGAAAGTACAAGTTAGTCACAATTTAATTAAATTAAAGTTCAGTTTTTGGTTACAATCATTAGTAAAGACCTAGCCATGATGTAGTTTGACTGTAGTGCCTTTCATGAACACTGGCTAAATGATTCCTCGTACATAACATATTTTGGGTATGTTTTATAGACTGAACTAATGTTACGTTAAGTAAATAATATGGATTAGATTAAGGTTTAGTCCGATGAGCAAGGGTGACCTTCGACTGTCTTGTTCAGTATATTTGAGACCAAATAATATTTTTTGTTAGTTCGGACTAAAAATGTAAAAAAAAGAACAATATTTTATTTTTTCGCGTAGAGGTATTGTTTGCGGAATGAGTATTTTTTTTTTTTAATATTTTAGTCCAATTTCTCGTACTCAATTATAATTAGCATTGAATTTCAGCTAAACATTTTCGTTTGGACTTTTCAGTTGTGACTTTTTTATGTGATAGTAAATGTTTTTTTTATTTAATTTTCTTTTTTATTACTCCCAACCAATAGATCATTCCAGCCACGAGGAAGTGCCCCGCTTCTCATTCCGTACCCATCGTGTACACTCATTAAGGTCACAGCTCATTAGAGCCACCCGGCGCCCGACCCGCACCGCCTCGCCTCGTAAATTTACTAACTACGGAGTTGATGTAGTGAGCGCATGCCCGTACAAATCCATATAAAGAATGCTAACCGCTCGAGGCGAGGCGGTGCGGGTCGGGCACCGGGTGGCTCTAATGAGCTGTGACCTTTATACGTTATCTAAAGCAGTCATTGATAACACACGTGACTGATGCGCCGCTGTGCCGAAATCCGCTAAGTTTATTGTAGCGACGTGTGTCTGTGACTGCGTTAAATCGGACGTTTTAGTACAGGAAAAATTGCATATTTTGGAGGCAAAATATGTACATCAATGAAACTTTGTTTATAACTATATCCTGGCACTAAAAATGAGGATCTGCCGAGTCATATCAACACCAAATTACGTTTTACAAACGGCGAGTAAAGTGTCGTTTTCTATGTAATTGTTTTGTGCTGAATCGAATGAGACCATACTTATAAGATAGATATTTAGCGAGATATGAAGGGGTTTTCTTAAAAAAACAGGAGTTGTTTCTCAAGCTATGGATGTAATGGTTATCCTGATTGCTCTATACCTATATTGTTACAGAGTCCGCAATAAGCTCGGCCGAATTTCACCTTCCCATACAAACGGAGTTTCATTCTCATTTTAAAACTACGAGTTGTATTGTGACGACACTTTGCATATACAATGACATGAGGTATATCTATGTCTGTAATTAGTTTATATGGTTCCAGTTTATAAAACAAACGAAATACAGCAAAAACAAGTTTTGTATGAAAAACTTAAATTCGCTGTATTTTTTTTACTATGGTATCTGAAGCTACATAAACTAATTACAGACCTGCATGTCATTGTACATGCAAAGTTTCGTTACAATCCAACACGTAGTTTTAAAATGCGGGCGTAACTACGTTTGTATGGAGAATCGAGATATCTGTGGAGTCTTAACCCAAGATTGGTCGAGTTAAAAAAAAACAACCGCCCTTCAACAGCAACATGTGAATGTGACGTGGGTAGGACCCCTAAATTTTGGTAGTACTCTGCAGATCCTAATTTCTGGTGCCAAGAAAGTTATAAACAAAGTTTCATTGATATACATAATTTCCCGCCTAACTGACATATTTAGTCTTGCTTTACCTGAGGCTCTAGTACTCCAGGCAAAATACGGTTTTAAAAAACATTAATTTATAATAGCGTTTTTTTTGTTGATTGCATTTGAAAATGTTATTCTAAGATGATTTAGTCAAGAATCCGACAAACTTTCCTCCCGGAAGTAATTATGTAGATTTAAATGAAGCATGCATTATCTTTTTTTGTACGATTTATCTTGAATATTATAGAGCAAATGTAAATGAACCAAAATGAAGACAAAAACATTTATTAATATTTTTACTGACTTTTCAGAAGCCAGTTAACTTATCATTTTTTCGATGTCTGAAATTTTGTCGGATTTTGTCGCTGGGTAACTATTTAATTGATAATATATCCGTTATACATAAAAAATAAGCTATTATAAATTATTTCCAAAATTGACATTTTTTCCATACAAGTTGTCAGTTCATTGCCTGGACTATAGTATAAGTTTTACCGAAACAAAACGTTACGACCGCGTTCGCGTTTAGCTGTCAAATCCCATACAAATTGAGGGTGAAACGCGAACGCGATCGAAACGTTTTGTTTCGGTAAAACTTATACTAGAGCCTCTGTACTATTTATACGGTAATGGGAGGAGTGGGGCCTGCTCACGGGCTGGACGATTTATATCCAAAGATATTGCATGATTTATTTCACTAGTTTTGTAGTGAGTAGAAAATTGAAGTATGGTCTTCGTTTCATAGAGTTAAAGTTGTACCCCGGTGCCTTATCCATCTTCCATTTATTTACACCGTCACGCTAGAGAGTAATTTAAGAGGAAACACAAGGGCCGTTTTTCCATAGAAACTTAGTCCCCTGTTTTCTCCCTGGATAATGGCAGTAGAACAATTTTTTTTTTCCATAAATCTATGGCTACTATTGACATGTTCCTATCTTTTCCTTTTTTTTCATAAATTTAAGAAAAATCCCAGATTTTTCGCTGTGTTCAAACATCCAGAAAACAATTTTGACTAGAATATTAAAAAAAGGAAAATCTAGAATAGTTACATAGGTCAAGTTTTGGAGAAGAAATCAGGGGACTACGAAACGTTGATTTTATGGGTGAGGACCAAATTCTTGGCCAGTAGTTAGCGTGGTTAATTGGTAGTAGTTAAAAAGTTCCGTTGTGACACGAAAATTAACCATAGAATTGTATGGCTAATTTTCGTGTCACAACGGAACTTTTTAACTACTACCAATTAACTAGGCTAACTACTGGCCAAGAATTTGGTCCTCACCCTTATGTACTTTTAATAGGTATTTTCGGTTCAAGCTGCAGTTGTCTCTATCGCGCTCTGCGGGGAGAGGCTTGAGGTTGGCACGACAGCAATACATTTTACAAATACCTATTTCTCAATTATCTCGCCCTTAGTGTTTCCTCTTAATGTTTTTTTTGCATAATAGATTACTAAACTTATCAAAATGTATCCATAGCCTGATATTGCCCAAGAACAGGCTATAGATGAGTGTTTGATATAGTTAGTCAAAAAATAATATCATATTGATTGTAAGTACTTAATGCATTATTCTGAAAACAGTCCGTATAAGTAGTAGATATTAGTATTAATTTTATTTACAGGATGAAGCTAGGATCCGTTACATAAAAATACAGAATTAGTAATATCAAGATAATTATATCATGTAACCCATTTTCAAACCGCCGGAGTACAGTCAGCATCTAAAGTAACTACGCAATCGAAGACGTCAAAAGTTCTTATTCCCTTTGTAATAAAGACTTGACGTCTTCGTTTGCGTAGCTACTTTTGATGCTGACTGTACTACATAAATAATATGAAAATAGCATTATATGCGACATTATGAAATATAACCGAGGACAATAAAGGGAGTTTTGGTAATGGATTTAATCTGGATTTTACCATATAGGTAATAGTGATAGAACATAACATACTAAGTATATTAAATGTATTTACATATAAAAGTACTTCAGCCCAGCTAGCAGGATAGGTTTTATCGTCACGTTTTACGGCGAAAATGTACTGTATCGTCACGTATAACGTGACGATAAAACCTGTCGTGCTAGGGCCTCAGTAAGTATACTTATGAGGTATTTACATCAAATATGCGTTTTAGTAAAGGGTTTTCTGAAATAATAGTAGATTATACACTAAGGGGATAAAGCACTGTTTTATGTCACGGGAGCGAATTGAATCCCGAACGTAACGAAGGACTCGCTACGCTCAGGAGTTATAAGTTAATTCCTGAGCGAAGCGAGGGAATTAAGACTGAGTCCTGAGTGCAGTGAGGGGTTCAACCGCCCAAGACTAAAACAGTCTTATCCCCGAGGTGTATACTCTACTTTTCACACCTTATGCGAGACAAAAAAACAGGCTCAGTAGATAAATATTCAAAATAGACCAGAAGCACTGATTCAGACACAGACTTTACGCCTTTTACAGCTTTCCATTTGTCAAAATCGTTGTAGGCTTTTAGGTATTTTTCCTTTGACTTCTCTGGCAGCAGATTGTTGACAATGCCTATGGCATCTAATTTGATAAACTCAGGAGTCAAAACACTTTCATCACTCACATTTTCAATATTATTTTTGAAATTAAATCTTCTATAGGCACCTACAAGAACTCGATTTGTTCGTCACGCGTGAACAAATGAAGGCGCGCGACGTTCCAAATTCGAAAGCACAAGCCGTGGTCCTAGATTCGAAATTAGAATTTCGAACACCGCGCTCCTCCGGACCGGGGTTCACACGGAGGCAAACTTCATTTATTTTGTCAAATCAAGTAGGCCATGGCCTAGGACAAATTGTGTTTAGCAAAATTAAACTTTATGCATATAGTAATAAGAATTATGAAAAGTGAAATCATATTATTAACCAGCGGGTTATAATGAAATTCAGTACAACATTATAACCCGGCTAATACCAAGGGATTTAATGTCTTGCTTTCGGTAGGGTTTACATGACCTATAATTCGGCATTGTCGAGCATGTGGTTTGAAAAAATAATAAATAGCTTTAGCTAACCAGGTTTGCTCAGGGAGTGATAATGCACGGCCCAATAATGTACAGCCTGATACTTAATCCATGTACAGTATGGACGCGCATAATTGGGCTGTAGGTACATTATTTTGGTCGTGCATTAGCATGGCTGTGCATTAACCGGCACCGAGATTACGAGTATTATTCAAAAAGAAACTACCATCCAAGGTAGAAGATTCCAATTCCAATGTCAGTTTTATAAAAAGTGCCGCATTAATAAATAATATGAATCGATATCACTTGGTTATTTTTGATATTTCCTTTGCTCTCCGGGAATTGACCAAGGCGTATTGTAAGCAAACATATAAGTAGGTACCGATAATATAACTTTCAGAATACCCTTGTTGAATAGATAAGTAAATGCTCATAAATATCTTACTGTGCTAAGTCCCACTTACACTTTTTAAATCTATCATCCATTCTCTACAAAATCGCTAGATTATTTAAAAAATGCATAAGTACATTGTTTTGTTTTTCCTATAGTAGGGTCATTTCGCCGGTTAGCGACCACCTAATTTAATGTGCCGGTGGGCGACCACTTAAGCTGAGTTGGTGAACTGTAAGGATATTTTCTCGGTTTTTTAGTAGATTTCTATTCTAAAACAACAAAAAAATGCATGTACAAGTAATTGTCTCAATAGGGTGTGTAGAATTGATGTTATCTTCAATAGAAAAAACCTTCTCCTTCAGGTGGTCGCTAACCGAAGGTGGTCGCGTAACCAGCAAAATGACCCTACTTATGTTATGACAGCCACACGATTGTCTCGAATCTGCCTCAGCGAACGAAAAAATCATGGAAGTCTAAGTAGCGCCGCAAAATGGCCTCACAGGATGGATGCCATTGCCATTATGCGGGGTTGGGGGCGGGGTGTCAAAACGATGCCAGGCAGTCGTTTAGTTCGAACATGCGCATACCGGGTTTTAGGCACGTGTTTGGGTAGACATTTGTAAGTAGCATTCTATGGTTTGCGCGTTGGACTACGCGTCTCTCTCTAAGTGTTCTAATTAGAATATTTAAATTGGATAGTCTATCTCGCCGCGAGACAGCTCGTGCCCGTCTGTGCTAGCCATGCAGCTAGCATGGCCGCGTTTAAGTCGGACGTAAAGCTATAGTCCCGATCGCACTTATCTGGGCCATTTTACGGAAAGTTGTACACTCGACGTTTTTTTTAAATTTCGATATAATCGGGTTTTTTCTACTCAGATTCGAGAGCACTTTCTAAGCTAATAGGAGAAAAAAAACTGTCCAAAATGTGTCATATAATTTTCGGCTTTCCGTTCCGTTACCACCATACAAGCTTAGTATGGAAACGGTAACGGAATGGAATAAAACATCTTGGGGCACTTTTTTTCAGCAGGTTCGAAAGTGCTCTCGATTCCGAGTAGAAAAAACCCAATTAAGTATATCAAAAAAAAAAAAAGTTGAGTGTACAACTTTCCGTAAAATTACCCATCTAAGCCTCAAGAGTTGTTCAAATAAATTGTAATAAAGATTTGAACCTTGTTGTTCAGACAGTAAAGCTATTGTTTGAACGGCCTTTCATTTTGTGTGGCAGCGACACTGCCGCAACCGCGGGCAAGAAAGAAAGAAAGAAAGATAATAATTTTATTGCCACAAAAAACACAATAGTACACAAAATAAACCATGGCTAACCAGTGGATGTGACATACTGCTATAAGATGTAGGTATGCTTGCTTGCCACCATCGTAATATAAAAGAGGTTGGATACATTCGTGGAGCTGTTACTATATTGTTTTAAGCATGTGTTTCAACCATATGCTTCCACACGCACCTAATATATATTGTAAACGCTAACATATGAAAGTACCTTATATAAAACGCACTCCTTTAGAGTCGAGGGCTGTGAAATAATAGCTTTAACCTTCCACTGTAGATACCATTCCCAGCTCCCTTTAGCTTGTGGCTGTCCAGATGTGTAATAAACAAGCATCAGTCATCATCACTGCTGGACATAGGCCTCCCTGAAAGAGTGCCACAACGCCGTCCCTGCGCCACCCGTTCCCAGCGGACTTCCGCGACCTTTAGCAGGTCATCACTACCTTGTGTCTACCCACGCTGCGTTGCAACATCCATCAGTATTTGACTCTGTATTAGGAAAACCGTGGCCAAAAGTGAAGACTTCACGATAAGTCCAGAGTTATCGATCCCTCTACTAAGTCAGTCGCCACTCCTGGGGCCGTTACAATCGGCAAGCAATAAACTGTAGGGGAATGACAGATGCCGACGAAACACTTTTCGTTAACATCTGTCATTCCCATACATTTATTAGTTTTCTATTGGCGTTAGCGCTTGTCGATTGTAACCTTGTCTAGGCCCCCTGAAGATCGTGACCCTGTCGCCTAAATTCTTTACTATCCGCTCCTCCGCTCCGCCCGAGAATTATCTATAGAACTTTGTAATGAGTGTTGAAATCTACAAGTACTTACCTAGTTATCTATACTAATATTATAAAGAGGAACAGTCCGTGAGATTGTAGCTTTGAAAGTCTGTATGTTTTGGGTAATATCCGGAACCGGTTATCCTATTTCAAAAATTCTTTGGACTTCCTGGATGTTTATAGGCTATATTTTATCCCGATCCTACGAGTGTCTCTGCGTTCTTTGCGATACGCGGGCGTAGCCCCGTGTATAATATAGTGTGTAGTAGTATGTGTATTATTGGCATGTGTTTAACGGGACAATGATGTCCCGGATCTTTGGGTGGCGCGCGGAGCCGAAGACAACACGCGAAGGCCGCTTTGACTATGAAATGTGAGGGGCGCTCGCCGTGACAATACCCATATTCTGTAACTTGTTTTAAGCTCACCTCAACGCTCACCCACAAATATATCTTGACACCACGATGCGTAGTAGCAGAAGCGTCTCTAGGCCATGTAGCGCCCGTGTGCAAACATTACTCTAGCGCCCCCTAGTAAGCGCGCGGTCAAAATGGAATGGTTACAAAGTACGGCTCGGCGCCCCCTAGGACCGCTGCGCCCGTGTGCAACGCACACCCTGCACCATAGGTAAAGACGCCTCTGGGCTGTTATTCGCTACGCGCTAATGCGGCTCAACCCAAATACCTACGAAACTAGACCTCTACTACGCTTAGTTTCTACGCCTCGCGGTGTCAAGATATATTTGTGGGTGAGCGTTGAGGTGAGCTTAAAACAAGTTACAGAATAGGGCGGCTGGAAGGTAGAGGTCTAGTTTCGTGACGGGTGACCGGCGGGGTGAGCCGCATTAGCTCGTAGCGAATAACAGCCCAGGGTTATTGGGTGTAGATTATGGATTGATTGTTTATTCAATGAGGCAACGGACGCCTGCCGACAAATAAATGTCTCGAGTTTTATTTGCGACAGACGGTGATGCTAGGTAGCATGGATGGACTATAGGTACCTACATATGGACAGCCGCAGGCATCACACACCTTACGAGTACAAATATCATCTCCCTTACTCCCTAGCTTAGGTCTTTTTGTACTTCCCGATTATACAGTATTAGATTAATTAATTTTAGCTGTAGAACTGGTAAATCTAACTTCGCACGACCACTTAATGTTCACCCTTTATAATGTCTTCAAATGTAATCGACTTGCTATTGACAATTGTACTTTAACTCTATACGATTACGGTTCATGCAAATATGCTGCATTTTTACTAAGTCTGTAGAAAATTCCTAAGTTAGGGCTGGCTAGTGTTATAAAGATCTATTTGAACTGTATACTGTGTGTTACCGGCATGCGGGCATTTGTTAAAACGGATAATAATATGTACAATTAGCTTTGCATGTATTTGCAAATCATAATTATGTAAATTAACTGCGCAATTAATTTTCCAAAATACAAACCTTCAATGGACTAGGTGTATGACGCCGTACTAAACAAAGCATGAAGAGCTGTCATTTACACTTATCTGTCAATTTACTTTGCTGTACATTGCTGGCAATTTAAATTTTGTTAGAAAATGTATGAAGTCGGAATTATAGTTAATTATCTGTATTAAGGTCATGATTAAGTTAAAGAACTCCGTTAATTTACCCTACTTAAAAAAGCGCGCTTGCCGGTAACGCACTAAGTATAATGTCAAAAATGACATTGAATTTTAGTCTAACATTTATACCGAAGATCCACGTCCATGTGTTTTCATATATTTGATACCTACCTGTCAAAGCATGCGACGCGTCAGCATGTAGGCATTTTATAACATGTTACAATAACGTACCTACACAGTTTTGACAATAGATGTATCTTATCTTATCTTATGTATGTATGTAAGCACTTTATTGTACACAAAACATGTTTATTTATTTATTTAATCGTATGGCATACATTATTTTAGCCTTTAAAGTTTGTCACTCTTTAGCACCACCCAGGGGACACGTGCAGGGTTGTGGTAGGTAGCTCCTGCGGACGCGAGAGACAGGTTAAAACATAAACATGATATATAAGATTAAGATACAAAGGCGAACTTATCCCTATAAGGGATCTCTTCCAGCTATCCTTTGAGCAATTGAGTGGAGGGTAGGTAGAACGACGAGACAGACAAACTAACACCATGTACAAAACACAGAACAAACCAGAACATAAATAAATATAAGAAAAAAACAATGACATGAATTAATGTTAATATTAATTTACAAGTCGTTGCAAAGCCACAACTTCTTCAACTACTTATCTTATCTTAGGTATATGAATACGCATCTTCCGCATCTTTGGTCACTGGATCATCATATCAGCCGAAAGACGTCCACTGCTGGACATAGGCCTCCCCCAAAGAGTGCCACAATGACCGGTCCTGCGCCACCCGCATCCAGCGGACTCCCGCGACCTTTACCAGGTCATCAGTCCACCTTGTGAGGGGCCTACCCACGCTGCGCCTTCCGGTACGTGGTCGCCACTCGAGAACCTTTCCGCCCCAACGGCCATCGTTCTACGTGCAATGTGCCCCGCCCACTGCCACTTAAGTTTAGCGATTCGGAGGGCTATATCGGTTACCTTGGTTCTGGTTCTTGGTCACTGGATATTATTTCGTAATATGGATCTTTATAAAACAACCGGTTTTGATAACCACTCTGGATTTCTTAGATCTTCTCGAAGACTTAGATCCCTTGTAGACACAAAGTCAATTTGACGCCTGTCATTTCAGTTACAAGTGTACCTGCGGTGGATTTATAATTTGTAGATAATTGACGAAGCATGTTGCAGATGCTGTTTGGTTGTATTGACGAAACCTGCGTTGTGGAAATGTTTTGTATGTACTTTTGTCACATTTTTTTTGTTACAAGTGTTATTACTACTTATCGCTCCCTTAAGTTGCCTTTTATTGTAACCCCCGACGGAAAGAGAGGGGTGTTATAAGTTTAACGTTCCTGCAAACGGTGGCGGCGCGCCTGGATGGTCCCTTCCTATTCCACTGGGATAGGTTGCATAGGGCATCCAACTGACTTGTAAATAGTAATATAATACCTACTAACATAGTTCTTAAGACCTTTATTACTAACGAATTATGGAAACACTTCCGAAAATAAATTATTTGATTTGATTTTGATTTAACGTGTCTGTGTGTCTGTGTATCTGTCTGTGGTATCGTAGCTCCCAAACGGATGGACCGATTTGAATGCGGTTTATTTTGTGTCATAGATAATTTTATTCCGAGTGTTCTTAGCTATGATTTATGAAAATCTGTTCAGCCGTTTTTGAGATATTGCACTTTGAAATGAAAATGTCGGGGGTTTTTCAACTTTTCCAAGTTGTTGTAATTAATGTGCCATTAATGTCTCATCCATGAGAGGAGGCCTGTGCCCAGCAGTGGGACGTATATAGGCTGATGTATTATTATTTTCTTATGTAGTTACCATTTCTTGTAGGTATGTATGTATGTATTTATATGTATGTTTACACATATGTATTTATAGATGTATGTATTAAAGTCTATATCTATTGGTTAAGTTAAGTTTAGATGTGTTATCATGCTATTTTAGCTGTATTCCTGCACTGCGTGTTTACAATTCTTGTTAAAAACTCCTGCTACCTACCCAAAGGTTGTCTGGAAGAGATCCCTAAGGGGTAAATACAATAGTGGAAGGGATTGAAAGATTCGTCGCCATTAGCGGACCCACGGTAGCTCAATTGGCAGAGCGGTGGACGGATTCCAGAAGTTGTGGGTTCAAATTTCAAATCCCGCTCGTGGCGAATAATTTTTCAATTTTCCACTATGATCGAAAATTGAAATTTCGTTAGCGGACGTTTCTGCTTAATAACATTGAATAATCTCAGTTATTTGTGGTGCAATGAAGAATATTATAATTCAGACGATTTTATACCATAACTAATGTTATAAAATCGTCTGAATTATAATATTCTTTATAAAATGTTTTCGTTTATAAAATGTTATATAGTTAATACCCGGTACCAGCCACTGGGTAGGTACAGTCAGCATCATATAGTTAGCAGTAGCCAAATATTTCGGTACAGGTCTTTATTACTGTAATAATTTACTTTAACCCTTTTCTTGGCATTGTATCACCCGTGAAACATAAGAAATAAAAAAATATTGCAACCGTACTTCCTCATTAAACATTTGTATAAATAGAGTGAAATAAAATAGAAAACAATAACTTTTAAAATAAAATTGAAAGCATCCAAATGTCTAATAATATGGTTATAATTGGTCAAAAATATTATAAGAAAACGCTGAATGATTTTTCTGCCGCTGTTATTTGGTATTTTGGTTAAATCTTTACATCCTCCGACTAAAAAACATAATTATTATAAACTAGCATGGGATGTGATGGACATATATCGTTCTTTTTTACATTATTTTTTGCGTAAAACATGAAAAGATGTTGTGTATTGTATTTGATACCTACATTACCAATCCGTCAAAGAAGTTAAGTTGTATCACATTGAATACAATGCCAACACCTCAACAACAAGGTATAGCTCACTAGCTTACATGCATATATGATATTATGGTTGCAAATGCTTGTTATTGTGAGAATAATGCTTGGTTCATATCTAATAAGCCAACACTGCTATACTAAAAATCCAACAATACTGCAAAAATTAGATTGATCGAGTACAAGTCCCGCTTTCCGAAAATGAACCGCGTTGCGAGTCCACAATAAGGCGCACTGTCCAAAGTAAAAATAAAATAAAACCTAGTCAAATTGCAAATTACTTTAGTTAACAGTTTTGGGAATTTTGACCTTGATTTTTTTTTCGTATTTTAAATTTCATTAATTTTATAACCGACTTTCTAATGCACTTTAGTCAATATGGCATCATGTATGAGGAAAAAAATGAGAATTAATTAAAATTTTACTTACGAATGTTACAATTTTAAATGAATTTGCATAAAATATCAAAATTTTAATTTTTTATAATTAATTTCATTGAATACTTATAAGATATTATTAAACAAAGCATTGCTTTAAAGTGATGCAGCATTGGCAATGTATCAAATATGATACATACAATATTCCAAAAATGTGAAAACTTTTTTTTTTTTTTATATTTTTGTGACATTTGAAAGTACAATTTTATTGTAAAAATGCAAAAAAATACTTAGATAAAAGATTTTTTTCACCGTGCCAAGATAAGGGTTAAAAACAAAGTTTTAACCGACTTCAATTTAGTACTCCGCCAAGCCAACGAGAACATTTCCACATTTGTTTTCCAATTTACCACATGAACTGATTTCCGAGAGCAAATGCGTTGATTATTAGAGAAAAAAACCCAATCGCTGTATGTGGCCCGATAATATTTGAGGACTTCCGTCGATTCCACAAGGATCACCTTTGGTACTTCATTAGCTGCTATTTCAACGGAATCTTATCAGAATCTGTGACGTGCTTTTGTACTTTAAGTACATAATTGAGGAATTCCATAAGTCATCTGTGGCCTTCATCATCAGTTCCACTCCACCAAATTTATGATTTCCGGATGTAAATACACAAGATATAATAGAAAATACCAAAATCAATACACGCGTGCCTAATATAATTGAGGAGTTCTCTCAATTCCTCATGGATCCCATCATCCAACTAAATTTAAAAAAAAATGGGACCCACCTGGATGCATATACTTACAAACAAATTTTTTTTTGTATCGGCTTATCAATGACGGAGTTCTGAGTTCTGAGGTAACAAACATTGAAAACAAAAAAAAAAAAAGTACAACCGAATTGAGAACCTCTTCTTTTTTTTTGAAGTCGGTTAAAAATAAGGGTGTGTTACGATATATTTGTCTACTCTGGCTGCTACTAGCTATACGATGCTAACTGTACAGTGTATCAAGCACTAATTCAGCAAAGTAGGATATATTTCTAGTTCATTATATATCATTAAGTACATACCTACCTGTACCTACGTAAAAGGTATTTACCTGTATTTAAACTACATGACTTAGTAAAAGAAGTTTATGTATCTTTCAGATTCTCGCTTTAAATATATATCATATCATATTAAGTATTTATAAAGAAGTTTTTATATAACTAGTAAAATAAGGCCAGAATCTTATTTAGATCCATACACTTGAGACAATAAAAGCAACCCATTTATACGATTTGAGGTGTACTGTCAATTGTATAACAGAAAAAAAACTATTTACTCGACCATACGAGCCATACTCATGAACCTTTTTTTTGACAATGTATCTTTATAACTATTTTATTTATTTTATTACTAAACAAAGGTACAGTCAAGGCCACCGATATTCACTCAAAGTTCCATACATAAGTAATTAATAAAAAAATATTAAGTATACTACAACCCTATTGTTGCAGAAATAAGGTCTACCTACATATTTTTGAGACTTTGTGGTGTATATATGTATATTGGTGCGCTTGACTGTACAAGAAAATCCACTATATATTTGCCTGCACTTATTGTCATTTAGGTGCCAAGAAAAGGGCTAAAATAACGGTTACTCAGCTCCTTAACACTTTCACTGCCAGGAACCCGCCTAGCGGGCGCCTACGTTCCTTGCTCCGCGTTTCCGTTACATTACCGGGATTGGCTACGAGCGTAACGATTCTTGGCAGTGAATGTATTAAGCTTCAATACAATGCGTAGGTAGGTTAGGCAAATATTTCAATCCGTTTAAGTCTGTAGAAAAAACGGTATCGCGTGTTGTATCTATAATATTATAACGTAATTTTCTGTTCTTTCCGGTTCGAAGGACCACATGTAGTCACAAAGCTACTACCTATAAGGTTGAATATTTACAAGACACGCTGCCCTCATAAGCCAAATAGCGCTATCTCGAAATGAAATGTCATTGGAACATGTAATTTAAAATCTACCTCAAATGACATAACTTACAATTCCATATTATTTTGAGATACCGCCATTTGGCTTAGGAGGGCAGCAATGTGCTATGCTATGGAACTCACTCTAATAATCTAAAATAAAATATTTTAAAACTTGACAGTACACTACCTCTATTAGTAACTACAGTTTGTATTTTTCCACTTTTCCATATTGTATAACTGATAGCTTGGAGTACCTTTACCGATTTCACTAATAAACGATGCTACACCAGTCATACAATAAAATAAGTACGTGAATTGAAAAAATAATGGATTTTCATTTGATCCCATTTAAGTTTGAGTAGACAACTGGACACAGTTATGAGTTATACTTAGGTATATCTACAAACATTAATTTAAGTTGCCGTGATTGTTTAGATAATAGAGTGAAAATTATGTACACTTGCGTAAGTCGGATGAAATTACAACAGAGGTCAGAGGAACTCCTCAATTACAAGATTAATTCGTCGGGTTTGCTCATTAGAATCCTCTCAATACTAATAGTTGAACACTGCGGAAAAATCTACAGTCGGCAATAAAAGTTTGTACTTACCAAAATTCATTAATTTTGTCAGGAACTCATTTATTTTGGTTTTGTATGCCGTTGTTCAGAATATACGATGCGTTGCGATGGCTAATTGTTTGTTGTCTAGTAAGGTCAGGTTAGGTCTAGGTTGTCCGGTAACCTCTTCAGTTTTCTAAAACGACCATTTCGGAAGTAGTACCTACCTAGATCTCAAAGTAGCTATTTAGTTACGTGTTCCATCTGTCATCACGCATAAAGGGATTTAGAAATATTTCTCAGTGCAACTTTCCAATAATATGATTGGAATTTCTTGTATATATACCATACTTGTGTAAGAGAGGGAGACCGAGTTCTGAGAGTCGGGATGCTAAAAATGCAGGTACCTTATAATTTACTTTAAAAACAAAGTTGTAACCGACCTCAATTTAGTACTCCGCCAAGCCACGAGAACATTTCCACATTTATTTTCCAATTTAACACATGAACTGATTTCCGAGAGCAAATGCGTTGATTACTGGAGAAAAAACCCAATCGCTGTATGTGGCCCGATAATATTTGAGGACTTCCGTCGATTCCACAAGGATCACCTTTGATACTTCATTAGCTGCTATTTCAACGGAATCTTATCAGAATCTGTGACGTGCTTTTGTACTTTAAGTACATAATTGAGGAATTCCATAAGTCATCTGTGGTCTTCATCATCAATTCCACTCCACCAAATTTATGATTTCCGGATGTAAATACACGAGATATAATAGAAAATACCAAAATCACTGCACGCGTGCCTAATATAATTGAGGAGTTCTCTCAATTCCTCATGGATCCCATCATCCAACTAAATTTAAAAAAAAATGGGACCCACCTGGATGCATATACTTACAAACAAAAAACATTTTTTTCAAATCGGCTCATCAATGACGGAGTTCTGAGGTAACAAACACTGAAAAAAAAAAAAAAAACAAACGAATTGAGAACCTCCTCCTTTTTTTTGAAGTCGGTTAAAAATATTATGTATCCGTTCTAGCAGTTCTAGTTTTTTTTTACTTACTCTCGTGGTGACATTTACTCTGTAAGTACTTACGGTCTGAACTCTTACTAATGTTATTATTTTCAGGGATTAATTCCTCTTCGATTTCATCTGTGATGGTGATGAGACCTAGCCGATGAAGCCTGATGACGCCTAGAGACCGTATACATCTCTTAGAATAATTATTAATTGTATTTGGACGCTCAGAGACCTTATACATCTCTGGAATACTGAATAATAGCATTAACTTCTGTTAATGCTGATACAGATCTTATATCGAATGTAATGGTCATATTTTGCAATTTTGTTTTGTTTACATTAACTTAGTGACATTTAGTTTGTAAACCTTTTATATATAATTTTAAATTATTATTGTGTAAGATAACTATTTTATTGTAAATTACCGTTTGACATGTAAAAGTGCCCTTGTGGCCTATTTGCAGAATAAATAATTGATTTGATTTGATTTGATTTGATGATGATGATGTGTAGGGACGCCAGCACGGAAGCAGCCGACCGATTGTGATGGTATTTTATCAAGGAAAGGACCGAAGGTGTGTGGTAAACTCAATGAAAATGTTAAAACATCAGTTCTTTATTGTGTCAATAAATATTTTAAATACCGTCAATAAATTATCGCCTAGACTCTAGCCGTTCCGTGCGCTTACTATGTACATGATGTTTCAGAGGTAGTTAATAGGCAGGCGATGACGAGGAAGCTGTTGAGATAGACGCTACACTTGAGTAGCTGGGTGATTGGGAACCTGAAGACGATTCACCAGGGAAGTATGAGCTGTAGGCGAGCTGCGAGGGGTCCCACACGCGGGAGTACGGTCCGGAGCTTGAGGGTTCCCAGGGCTGGGGGCCGTAAGAGTCCGAGGGGGCGGCAGGCGTGGACCCTGGGGCGCCGTATTGGGAGGCTGGGGGTCCGTACTGCGGCGCGGGCGGGGCGTCGGTGGGGGTCATCATCATGGGCATAGCTGGCGACAAACAAAAAACTGGCGTTAGGATTTTATATCAATAAAAAAAATCTGAGTAGTAAATTGACATCAATTTCTATCCGCAGGATTGACTGAAATTGTATTGGCTGATGTAAGCACGATTGGCGTCAATTTAAAATGTTATTAGTTGTATCAATCTATAACTCTATTGCATACTAGTTGGAGCTTCTTCTTCTTCAATGTATGCCTTTAATATATCTGGAACCAACGTTATACGTACCTCCCTTCTTCATAATCAGATTGTAGATCAAGAAGCCAAGGACAAGCGTGATCGCCAGCTTGCTCAAGATCAGAGCCTTGACAGCCTTGATGCCGATGATGGTCACCAGGAGGGGCATGATCGCCTTCATCTTCAGCTTCAGGAGCAGCATCACTGGGAGCAGGAGCTTCTTTTTCAAGAGGCCACGAGCTGGAAAAGGGTTAAAGGGATTATACACACAGGTAAGAAGTTATTGAGCTAATTTCCGCTTGGGCTGTTATTGGTTCTGCTAATGCTCAGAGATGACTGTTGAATATTTTCACCGTATAGATTTTAATTCTTACCTTCACCATTTTCAGTTTCCTCCGGGAATTCCACATCGAATCCCCTGTCAGCCCTGTACGACACCTCAGCACTCTGGAAGATGAACTCCGGCAGTTGGAATCTAAACTCATTCGCGTTCAGAACCTTCCCAACGCGATCAAAGATCACTTTATCGATGTTCTTCTCGTCGAAAGACCGGGCCGATTCCTTGTTCACTCCCAGCTGCGTGTCCAGGTACGAAAGCACTTTGACTTTGAGGCATGACGAAGGTTCGCTGGTGTCGAAACAATCACTTATCACACTGTCCAACAGATCCTCACTGGTTGCTAAACGAGGGGTTATAACATTGTCCCCTATGCTGTACCCTCGCACCGCCACCACACAAGCCACGAATAAAACACACTTCATTGTCGTAAGGTCACTATCATTAAGTTTTTCTAATTGGACGTTCGGCCCGGCTGGTTAATGGAGCAACAATGATTTAATTTTTCGATGGGCTTGGTTTTTATATGGGATCCTTAGGGCGGCAAGGCACGCGTCTACGGCGCGTGCGTTGAATGCATAGCGCTTTCGTTAGCGAAGTATTTAAGAAAGTCCTAGCTTGAAATCCTGTGACAAAAAGGCGTATGTTACTTTGAAACGCATATGAAGAGACTGGAGATACGCCGTTTTGATGTACAGTGGTAGTGGTGAGAGTGAGTGCAATAGGTTGAGTTAGTTTAATTGGATATTTTGACTAACTAAATCGTCGTCTAGTACCCATTAGTTTGGGCACGTTTGGGACTAGGTTGATTTGTGTAAGATTGTCCCCTTATATTTATTATTATTTAAATAATTTCCGATATAGGTACGTAAATTTATATAAAAAAGCAGACTTGGTTAAAATTACGCAATACTTAATCTAAAGCTTACCTTAGATGCCTAGTTTCTGTATAAACCAAATGAGAGTTATGTGTTAGCTGTGGCTCTTGTATTAAGTACGATTTCGCATTACGAATTAAGGCTAGGTTTCGTCAACATGTACTACATATACGAGTAGATCGCATGGTGGAATGACACCCTAGCCTATTATGTTATTAGCGACGCTTTCGCATGTACGGGATCCGCGCCAGATCTTGCCCAAACAAACATATGATGTTGCCTATGACTGTTTATGTACAGTGAGAGCTTCCATGCTCGTAGTAACACTTTCGCAAACGGACTAAAATGGAACAATTCACCAGAAACCGACAGAATTCGCTAGGCGTGTAAGTTCATACTACTGCCTGCCTAGCGGGCTCAGCCGGAATGTGTAGGCTACACATTCCGGCTGAGCGGTTCGCTAGGCGGGTTCTTGGTTGCGAACGTGTTAAACACGCGCTTCACGCTGTCAAACGCCCCGTTAGGACATAAAGACGGCCCAATAAGTTTGACCCCCAACTATACTTCAGATTATTTGAGTTGGCTGAGTTGCAGCAAAGTAGTCCATTCAAAAAGCAACTCTACCGTCCTATGTAAAAGATTACAATTCTTATTACACTTTTATAAAAAGTCGGCTACATTAAATAATCTCAACCATACGCATTGCTGTTACAAATCTCCGGTTCAAGTTATACTAGACACGAGTGAGGTAACTTGAGACTTATGAATGACGTATCTCGAAGTCAGATGTTCGAATCTTCGCATCGTAATCGCATTTCAATGTGTTTTGTGCGCTCGCTTGACTGCATTGAGCTAACGTGTTAAAACGAGCACGCGAAACACATTGAATACGATGCAAAAGTGAAACAAATCAAACCCCTGATGACCAAAGCATTGTTATGCGCAGGAGTGTGGCTCTCACCGTTGAAACGTTCATACCAATCGATCATCGCGTCTGTGATGTCCGTAAAGACACCTGACGTGCGTGCTTTGGGATTTCCGACCTTATGTTATTCTAGCTTTATGGGTGCATTACCTTACCACTATCATGAGCAGTTTGTAGCCAAGCTTTCGTGTTGTGTCAGGAGCATACACGGACCTAAGGTACCTTAGGCTCGGAGACTTCTATTTCTGATACTTAGTGTAAACGACATAGGAGCAAACAGTAAACTAAAACAACATCAGTGTCATTATATATCAATGTGTTAAATAACGCAGACAAATACATTTGAAATTAAAGAAAAAATCTTCGGCAAAGGTATTTTTTTTTTTTTTTTTTATTTATTTATTTCGGTTAACCAACAGTTATTTACACTGAAGATATCTCAATTATTACACATTTGAAACTTAATCGCTAAGTGTAACAACTACTTATAGGTTAACACCGCATGCATGAGAAATAACAGAGAAATAGTGGCCTATGAGAACTATTTAAATAATCCTTATTCTAACTATCAACTATCATCGCAACGCTCTTACGAAATTCATGTGGTGAGTCGACGTGTATGTCCGTAACGTGACTGCAACTATTTAATAGCTTGCAAAGCCTTGGAATAGGCGAGTTGCTGCCGAAGACTGTCCGCCTGAGCGGGGCACTGAGGGGTGTGATAGGTATGCGCGGCTTTCGGGAAGGCGCCCGGAACGACAGAAGAGATAATATTTGGGGACAATCTATTTTATTTCTAACAACCTTGTACAGAAACATGGCATCAGCTACGCCCCTGCGCAATTGCAGCGATTCTAAGTCAAAATGCTGTAAACGTTTTGTATACGACCTTATTTTTTTAGCTTTACCAGCTGCAAATGCCAGGTTGCGCAGAAACCGCTTCTGTACCCGCTCAAGCCGCAGTGAGTGCGTGGCATAGTGAGGTCGCCACACCACACTGCAGTATTCAACAATACTCCGAACAAGGCTGTTATATAACAAGATCTTGGTTTTGCTCCGCCTAAATACTTTTACATTCCTAAGAACAAAGCCTAACATTCTAGACGCTTTTTTGATAACATTTTCAACATGAGGTACAAATGTAAGCTTCTGGTCAAAAGTCACACCTAAATCACGCACTGTGTCGACCTCGCGAAGTGTAACATTACCAATATAATATTCTGACTGTGTGAGGTTATGCTTTCTTGATATTTTTATGTGAACACACTTTTCTGCATTTAGATCCATTTGGTTAAGACTACACCAATCAACTAGCCTATTCAAGTCACTTTGTAGTAGTTCAATGTCGTTGTCTGAATTGATTGTGCGAGCAAATTTAAGGTCGTCGGCATACATAAAAATCTCAGAGTTCAGAAAACCGTTCGGTATATCGTTGACAAATATGTTGAACAAAATAGGACCCAGGTGAGAACCTTGCGGCACTCCAGACGTTATGGTATGCGACACAGATTGAAAACCATTAACCACAACGTAGAACAGCCTGTCCGTAAGGTAAGACTCCAGCCAAGATAAAATAGAACCAAACCCATACCCTGACAGCTTTCTTAGCAAAATTTTGTGACTTACTTTGTCGAAAGCCTTACTAAAGTCAGTATAAATGACATCAGTTTGCTTGCCTGAGTCAATTGCCTTGGACAATGACTCTGTAAATAAAACTAGGTTTGTGGATGTGGATCTGGCCTTGACAAAACCGTGCTGGAAATCGCTTAAGTACTGTTTGAAGTGTCTTTGAACATTTGGGATTATGA
Source organism: Epinotia ramella (assembly GCA_947578815.1). NCBI lineage: Eukaryota > Metazoa > Arthropoda > Insecta > Lepidoptera > Tortricidae > Epinotia > Epinotia ramella. Next base: position 6,742,696 of record OX388221.1, read on the forward strand.
GCGATTCAAAAATTTTAGCAAAAGTGCACAGTATAGATATGGGTCGGTAGTTAGATATTACACTGTTGTTGCTATTTTTGTGTATGGGTACGACTTTTGATATCTTCCATCGAGATGGAAATTGACCAGACGTTAAAGATTTGTTGTATATAATACTTAGCGGCCGCACTAACTCTGATGCACACGAACGTATGAAGAGAGGTGGGATTCCATCGGGTCCTGCACCTTTTTTGGAGTCAACACCCTTTAGCTTTCTTAACAGGGAGTCATCATCAATGAACAGAGCAGCTAGGTTCTGGCTATTGTTTATAAAAACTTCGGACTGATTTTGTTCGAGATTTTGTGAGTGCTGATCATCTTTTGCATACACATTAGAGAAGTAGGTAGCAAACATCTCGCATATCTCCGCACCTTTAGAAGTGTCTCTCGACCCATCGGTCATTGTCAACGGATACACACCCGAACCACCACGCCTAGCCTTGAGATGTGTCCAGAACAACTTGGGATTCTCTTTGAGTTGTTCTTCGGTTTTACAGATATAACTATTGTACCTAGAAATGGCTAATGTACTTAAGCGTTTAGTAATTAACTTTAATTCTAGGAGGTCTAACGGGTTATTATATTTTTTATAACGAATTCTGAGTTTATATTTTTCTTTAGAAATATTTATTAATTTATAATCGAACCAGGGAGGAAATTTTCGTTTTTTGAGACTAGTCAGAGGCACGTGTTGTGTAATTGCATTATCAAGAACATCATAGAGTACCCCAAGCATGTCATTCACGTTAAGATCTTTAAGAAGATTACCCCAGTCTTGGTTTCTTAGGTCCCGTCGTATTAATTCAAAATTGGCTTTATAATAATTTCGCTTAAGGGAACAGTCATTGTACGATAATTGGTTAACTTTAGTAAATTCCATGGTTATGTCTAACGGAGGATGATAGTGATCAACGTTGCTTAAACAATTAATACTCTCTTTAACACAGCATTTAGGGACTGAGGACATGACGAGATCAAGTATTCGGCCAGAACAATTCGTTATTTGATTAAACTGCTTTAATTTGTTGAAGTTAATAAAATCAATAAGTATTTCACAGAAATTAGGTGGTATGTAACTTCTACTTGGATCGTCAACTTGTTTCCAGTCAATATTTCCTAAGTTAAAATCTCCTATAATACATGTATGATATTTATTTTTTTCAATAATTGTGTTATATTGGTTTACTAACAGTGTAAGATTAGAACGCAAGACAGGTGGGGGGAGATAAGCTGCGCAGAGAGCTATTTGACGTTGAGGACCAGTAGTGGGGATGTTGATTACGACCCAGATATCTTCAAATTTACTCTCCCAAATAAAATTGCGTTTAGACATTATATGTTTCTGCACCGCGATAAGCACCCCGCCGCCCTCCTTACCACACTGCATCGTATTTTGCTCTCTATCCCTCCGGTACACTACATACCTCGCGTCAATCAGCTCGCTGCTTAGCACGCTGCTATTCAACCAGGTCTCAGTCAGAACAATAATATCATAATCATTACATATTATATTATTATACAAAATGTGCGTTTTTGTTCTTAATCCACGACAATTTTGGTAATATAAATTAAGCTCGAATTTTGGTGATTAATTTCTAAAATATCATGCAATTACAACTTAATTAAACTAATTTATTTAAGCTATCGATGTTTCTAATAAAGATATAGTCCGAGTCATCCGATTTTCTGGCGAAAACCCTGCCGTCACGCACCCACACGTACTTGTATCCACACTCCTTGGCTTTCTTCCTGGTCGCAGCATGCACGGCTTTCATAGCGGGGGACAAATGCTCCACGAGGTAGACGGGGGTTTTCGCACCAGGCACTCCGAGATGGGCACTGTTTAATTTGTCTTGAGGGTTAGCTCTGTTGAACGATATAGTCGCAGCGAGAAGTTCATTGCGCACTCTCGGTGAAGCCAACTGCACCACTATGGACCGGGGGCGCGCATTGTTAGCATTGAACTTCGCTACGCGACTACACTTTAGTATATTATTGTCAGTCAGCGTAGACCCGACTGCAGCCGTTAAGTTATTCATGATAGACAATAAGTTTTCTTGCTTAAGCTCCGGTACACATTGTAATTCCAAATTAGTTGCTCTCGCTTGCTGCTCTAAGTTGTCAATTCGTAGATTTAAATCCACGAGCTCGGTCTTCATTTTGAGGTTTTCTGACTGCACCTCACTCATTCTTTTCTTGGCATCAGATTGTTCTTTTTCAATTTCTTCGAATCTGGAGTTTATGAAAGTCATTGAGTCATGGATATCTCGCATTGTTTGTTTCAGTGGCTCCAGCTGCCTGTTTACGATACTGAGCATATTATTGTTCAACTCTTTTACCATTGAGCTCAACTCCGATTTAATAACTTCTTGCACTATCGCGCGCAGTTCAACAGAGCTCGCGCTCGCTGTCTCGGGTGAGGCGGGGGCAGGCCGCTTGTTGTCCTCTAGGTATGGTACGAACCTGCAATTTTTTGCCATTGCCATGGCTTTAGGCCTAACCTGTAACAGTATTTCAAAACCGAAAATAAAACAGTACATTTTTACTTAGGTAGATACTTATTTCAAGTATTGTAGCCTACCTAGTACCTACATAGATGTGCTAAGCAAAATGGGAAATGCATTAGGATTTCACAGCGCGTCCGTCTTGCGTATTCCATCACAAAATTTAACATTACGAGTACAATCAACATTTAATCTAGAAAGTGAATCTTGTTCTTATTTAACAAAAAGCTCGTGTGCTATGCTACTCGTATCTACTTATCCAACTCCATTATGTAATATGGGGTGGCGGCATTTCGTATTCTACGCGAGCCGGCATTTGCATTACCCGCCATCCGGATTGTGAAATGCTTGTTTCTCTTCCGTCCTACGATCGCTGTCACACTTAGCTATACGTGTTGATTAGTACTTAATTAAGACTGTTTAGGACCAATTCTATAAATGGTTATGTAAATTGATGTGATTGACATTATTGTCATCAACAATGTTTAGTCGTCTATGATTCTTCTTTCAACAAAGTTTAAGTCAAAGTTTTATTCTTCACTTCTTCTTCTTCTTTCTTCATGTTAGTATTTATCGATTCTTCTTTGACAATAGTTTAAGTTGATTCTTCTGATTAAGTAGATACCTTCATCATTAGGAAACCGGTCTAGTCCCGTTAACACTTTCAAAACCGGACTAAAAATGGAACAATACACCAGAAACCGACAGAACTCCCTAGGCGTGTAGGTTTATACTATACTGCCCGCCTAGCGGGCTGAGCCGGCGTCTGAGCAAACATTACGAGTACCTACCAGGCGGGTTCTTGGTTGCGAACGTGTTAAGGTTTAGTTTTCCCACTGGGTTGGAAGGCCAGATGGCAGTCGCTTTCGTAAAACTAGTGCCTATTGCCTATGTCACAGCTTGGGAGTAGCTGCCAAAGTGGACCCCTCCTCTAGGGTACAACCGGGAATAACGCTATACTGATGATGATGAAGTAGATACCTTAATTTTTTCACTGGCTTTTGTTTTGCAAATGGGTTTTGAGCAAGTTTCTCGAAAGCAGGTTTGAGTTACCCGCTTTTCCATTCTTATTTTGAAGGTAGGTCATTATCATTACCAAAGCTAGCTAGTCCACTAGTACCCCGGACACAATACTTTGGCACTAAAACTCTCGTATGCCGTGACAATTTTTTTCTAATAGTTTCCTCGCATCCGCGTTCCGCATCCGAGGGCTTAAGGCGGGTAAATGAGTGTAGATGTGTTGTTAGATAAAAATCCCCGACATTCACTCCTAAAAATCCTTCTATTGAAACATCACAACTGCGAGGTTAAATAAATGTTGACGTCTTTGTTTTGTTTTCAGAATTTCTTGTTAAGTAACACTAGTTGGTACTCAGCAGGTGTCCGCGATGGTCATGTTGCCAGTTACCGCGGTGCACAGACACTTTTACTTTACAAATGGTCTAGTTAACCTTTTTCTGTATTCGGCTTCTTTATTTGAATCAAATCAAAACATTTATTCGTGACAAACACAACATAGATAATAAAAGAAATAAAATAAAAAGCACATTTTTCTTTGCCACGAAATGGACCCAGCTCAGCTTGTGTGTGTTATTGATAAGATAACCATGTATATATTTTAGTAAACAGCGGTGTTCGCATTGTTGCGTTTTGGTATGTATATCATAGTTTGCAAGCCGAAGAAATAACTAGGATTGAAGCATTCCATCAGAGCTTTAACATATTCAGTGCCAAAGATTTCGAAAGTCAGAGAAATAACTACGATAAAGACATTCCCTCATAGCCTACGGGTTAGACGCGCTCGCGCATTCGAAATTTTCATTTCCAACGTTCTACGAACTGAGATTACTTTTTTAAACACCATGGTGGTTGTAAACAACCACATGGCACGTTTGATGGCAAGCGATATACGTAACTTACAACCGATTGCAACTTTTGGAGTGTTTCATTTGTGTAGTCGACCCTTTATTTAATCTTTACGACATTCACTGCTCCAATCAAGTCTCCAATCCATTGTCCAATGTGCATTGCGTTGCGTCTCACTCACTCTTTAAGCAACATTTGTATTTGCGTCTCACATTTTGCTTAAAGAGTAAGTGAAACGCAACGCACATAGGACAAAGGTCTTGGACAAGTGGATTACCACCCTAAGCTGCGTTCGTAGCGCTTCGTAGGCCGCGTCGCAGGCCGTAGCAGTTTAATCTCCATATGTAGCGAAAATCGCCCGTAGCGTTATATGTGTTGAGACTCACGGTCGCCCACGTGACCCACTGACCCACATGATTATACACATGCATGCGCTAGCGCCGAATGGGATTCCAATTGGGAAAAAAGCTCCGAAAGGAGAGTATTTTGGGGGTATTGTTGGGAAAGTATTTTCCGTGTTGACAGCAAGATAAAAATACAGAATAGAATATAATTGTTTCATTTGCCAGCACACTTAAAAATATGTGATACAGGATGTTGGGGTAGGGTAGTACAGTATTTAGTCGTTGAACGATATGCAAATCTTACACAAAATAAACCTATTAAGGAGGATTTACCTTCACATTATGTCATTATGTTAAGGTCACATTAAATATTAGAAATTGAAATAAAAATGATAGTGCAGTCTTAATATAGTGCATTTGGAGACGGTTCACAGATGAAGATTTCCATCTATTCCAAGTTTTGGAGCCTGTTTCTATGCTCTTTTCTTTGAACGCGCAACCTAAAACATTCATCATAATCATCATATCAGCCGAAAGACGTCCACTGCTGGACATAGGTCTCCCCCAAAGAGTGCCAAAGTGACCGCCACCCGCATCCAGTGGACTCCCGCGACCTTTGCCAGGGCATCAGTCCACCTTGTGGGGGGCCTACCCACGCTGCGCCTTCCGGTACGTGGTCGCCACTCGAGAACCTTTCCGCCCCAACGGCCATCGGTTCTACGTGCTATGTGCCCCGCCGACTGCCACTTAAGTTCATCGATTCGGAGGGCTATATCGGTACCTACGTAAAACATTACTCAAAGGCATATTTCGGGACCTTTCAAATGTGGGTTATTATGGGTATATTTATGGCTCGCTTTCCGACCATAAGCAGTGTAGAATCGATATGGTCTCCAGTGGGTCAGCGGTAGGAATGTCTCCTCGCCTCACGCATCGTAATGAATTGTTTATGTATATGTGTCTCAGCTGGGGCGTGTATTAATATTAGCTTGACGGTATTTTGGATTGTTCTATAAACAGGGATTGAGGTTTGGGTGATGGAAGTTAAATTTAGATTGGTTTCTAGGCACTCAAGCGTTGCCAAAGTTATTATGAAGGTGTCTAAACTTTGGTCTACATAAACCTATAGTAAATAGGCAGCAGGCTGAAACCATACTAATATTATAAATGTGAAAATAACTCACTCTGTCTGTCTGTTACCTTTTCATGCTTAAACTTCTGAACCGATTGAGATGACATTAGGTATCGAGATGGTTTTAATCTCGGGCAAGGGCATGGGATAGTTTTTTCCCCCGGAAATCATACCCTAAGGGGTGGAAATGGGGAGGAAAGTTTGTATGGAGCTACAATATATACGAGTTCCACGCGGACGGAGTCGGGGCCAGAGCTAGCTAGCTTTAGGTGAGGTAGGGCACAGCGAAATGTCATCCCGCTCGAATTTGGAGCAGCCCGACTGGGGAAGTACCTCCGCCTTGCAGAAGACCACAGCCATAATAACACTACTACTTGCTCTGTAGTAGTGTTGTGTTCCTGGAGGTGAGCAAGGTCGCCAGAAATCCCGAGGATGCGTTGTGTTGAGAGCGAGGGAATTTGTTCCTTCAGCTCTCAACCCAGCGAATCCTCAAACATATGAAGGGTCGGCAACGCCCATGTTACTCCTTTGGAGTTGCATGCGTCTATAGGCTGCGGTGTCCGCTTACCATCAGGCATGCCGTACGCTTGTTTGCCACCGTCGTTGTATAAAAAAAAAAAAAGCTAGTAGATAGATAAATTGAAAAGCGAAAATACTGAAATTTATTGTGAATATGAATTTTATACCTAAATGTTGAAAATAAGGTAATTAATGGAATTGACTAGACAAAATAATAATAAAAAAAAACATTAAGTGATGTAGTCCAAAAAACGTCATTATGGAAAGTTTATGCTGTCGTTCCACATGAATGTACCTAAGTATTTCTACTTAACCTTAAGGTCGAATTTGACCAAAGAGAAAGACTTCATCCGAAGTTATACTTGAGAGTATTTGAGTTGGCCGAACTGCATCAAAGTGATCCATTCTAAAAGTAACTCTATCGTCCTAGGTAGGTATAAGATTCCCATTCCAATGACAGTTTTATAAATAGTCGGCCCTTAAATAATCTAAGCTATGATGTTTTAAATTTGAATAAAATCTGTTCTTGTTCGGTTGGATACTAGTACTATTAAACACATTCACTGCCAGAAACCCGCCTGGCGGGCGCCTACGCCGTAGGCGCTTTCCGTTACTAAGCGGGACAACCACGGGATCGGCTACGAGCGTAGCGCATAGCGATTTTTGTCAGTGAATGTGTATGAACTGATTTCTGTGGGACGATTGACGCCGCCAAAAAAAACGCTACGTTTGCTACGCCGTAGCGCGTAGCAGCATTAATTCTGCTTTGTAGCGGAAATCGCTCGTAAAAGCATGACTCATATGTGAGTCATATGCCTTGTATGGGTAAACTTTTACCGGCCCGTAAAGTGTGGTTGATGCTCCCCCCTAATCTGTTAACCAGCGGTCGGCAACCTTGTAGCAGCCAAGGGCCTTATAGTAGCTAACGGAATAGACAAGGGCCGCATTTGTTAAAAAATTGTGTCTTTATCTGGCAAAAAGTACCTGTACATACATTACAGCTAGGTTCGCGGGCCGTGTACGCAGTTGAATGCCAAGAGCGATCCTGCGACGCCCCCAGTTACAAGGCGGAGCCGGATGTCGTTGGTGGTTTCAGACGGTAGTCCAGCCTCGGTTAGTCCGTCATACCCGTCCTGCCTCTCCGGATAGGACGGGATGCGTAAACGGATTTCCCCAACGTAAAAAAAAAAAAGGTTCGCGGGTCGCAAGCAAGGGGCTCTCAGGCCGCCTGTTGCCGACCTCTGCTGTGAACTGAAGCCGTAAACGCAATAAGCCCGAAGAACGTCGTAGCACTTAGCATCATAATCGACAAAAATTGATGCTGTAAATGAGCCTATTTTTATTTTGTTGTCGGTTTTTATTTTTCGCCCGAATTTGATAAAACTGGGGTCGAGTGAAAAGAGGTCGCGTTTCTGTGCAATATAAATGCAATATTCTGCCATGTACTTACGCTAAAAATAGAGGTAAATTTAACACTCATTGATCGTCTTTTGCATTTACTTACTGCCCATAAGCATTTAGACTAGTCAGCGTCACCGAGCCTTGAGCTATGGACCTTTAGTAACTACTATTTTTGCGAAATAAATGAGGAAGTCCGGTGATAGCCGCCGCTTATCTATAGATAGGAGTGCCTCTCGTTCGTAAAAATCTCTTACTGACCTTGGGACACAATGTATTATTTGCATTGATCCTACTTCCTACTATCCTACTAATATTATAAATGCGAAAGTTTGGATGTTTAGATGTTTGGATGTTTAGCTGTTTGTTACTCAATCACGCTAAAACGGCTGAACCGATTTAGATACAATTTTGCACAAAGATAGTTTATAGCCTGGATTAAAATATAGAATAGTTTTTATCCCGGGTCCACGAAGACGAAGTCGCAGGCGGAAGCTAGTATTTTATAATGCCCATTTCAATTCCCATCTTGATTGATCGTGTTTCGTTCGCACTCTCACGTTACTTTGAATACCAATAAGCTGTTATTTATCGAGTTCGAATGTAGTACGCTCTGGTATGCCAAAGGAAAGTAAGGATGCAAGGAGCTGACCGGAAAGACTAAGTGACGTTAGAAAGTTGCATCCTGGAGGTGCCAGGTCAAACAAAAATAAACAATTGAATATGTTGACCGCCAATATAATAGAAAATAGTGGCACAATGAACAACGAAATACTTTTTAATTTGTCTTAGGCAAATTATACTTATACTTTTTCTTAACATTTTTTTCTCTTATTCAATCATTTATTTTGTTTTATTTACTTTTACGTAAGAGTTTTGTTTCAGTTAATTTTATTGGGTTTTACTTACTTTTGTGATTTAAGTATTTTATCGCATGCGTGTTAATAAAAATGCCTATTGACATCCTTGGTCATCGAATGATTCAGCAGCAACACACCAATTATAGCAATATCATCATAATATAATAATTTCTTGAGTGTAATAATTTGTGCTCTTGTGTATTTGATTTACATTTGAATGTCCATGTTCATCTTGAATTCACCAAAATAATTAACTAAAATTATGCTCAATTGGTTACAAACTTTTTGTTATACATTCTAATGAAGGCAACCATGGTGAAATTCATTAAAATCAAATGTTCATTCATATATCTACTTATTTTTTATTTCATTAAAAATAAACAAAAGCAGAAGGGTTAAAAGAAAATACTAATTTTACATTAACGTTTTATTTAAAAAATAAATAAAAAATAAAACAAAAAGCAGTCACACATCACAATCACGCGCCTTTCACTCAATAAATAAATTGCACTACATAGTATTTACACTCATCAGTTTCAGCAGAAACAATTATTTGGTCTATGTCCGTTCGACCGATTCGTTTAAAAATTCGAACGGTTTAACTAAACGGTTTTTTGATTCGGTCATTCGTTTTCAGTCCGGGTTCGAGTAGACTTAGTGGTAAGCGTTGTAGGCCATTTCCTGGCCGAGTTCTTGGGGTTCAACGGCGTCCCTCCTTTGACGGGCGGCGTAGGCAGCGTCCCAGGGTCCGTGAGCCGCGATCTGCGGGTGCGTGTTGTCCGCAGCGATCTGGGTAAACTACAAGGTTAGGCTCAAGGGTAAGTAGGGAAATGTTAGACGAAAGGTGCAACAGTAAATTTAACCACTAACTTAATCTAGATGTCCGTGAATTTGCATTGCATGGACATGATTGGTGGTATAGTGTGGGTGATTTAGAAGAGTGTTTTTCGTGCAAACTGAGAGCTTCAATTTAAATGGTGCATTTGTATTACCAGACGGCATATTTTTTTTTAAGAAGTATGCCGTTTATAATGTACTGCAGACGATGTAAAACTGCATTAATAGTGATGTGCTGCATAATATTGCGTCTACGTTTAAATTCAGAATAGAGAGTGAAAGTAGTGTAAGGTGCTATAAAAACAGTGCAATGTAAATTCATAAATACGAATGCAATGCGATTTAAATGTTCTTTTGGAAAATCGTAAAACATTTAAGACAGTTAAACAATTGAATCAGCTTACCTTCTTGCAAAGCTGGAAAATGGCGAGAGCCACGGAGACGACGAAAGAGAAGAAGGACAGCTGCAGAGCGTTCCAGGCCTTCAGACCGATGACACCGAGGGCCAGGGGGATGAGGGTCATGGCCTTGAGGAGCACGAACACCATGATGGGCACGATGATCTTCTTGAGCTTGGCTTTGCGGGCCTCACCGACGGAGCGGGCGCCTTCCTTGTTGAACTTAATGTTCACGCTCATCTCATCCTGGTCGAGGTTCCTTGGGCTCACGGTGATCTTGGTGTCAGCGATGGGCAGCTGGAAGGTCACATCGTGGGACTGGATGTAGTTCTCCACGTTGTCGAAGAAGTCCCCGTCGGAACGGCCCGTAACCTCATTGCCCGCTCCGTTCTTGGTCACTTCGACAGCTTCTGAGACCTAAAGAAAAACACTCGTTAGATAAGTCCAAAGACAAATATTTAGTCGAGGTATTGGATGGTATTAATTTACCTGGAAGGTGTCCTTCTTGAAGATGCTGTCCAACAAAGACATGACCTTGAATTTGATGCAGGCAGTGGGGTCGGATCCTTCAGCGCAGCCAGACCTCATCTCCTCCACGAGACCGTCCATGGGTGTTCCCTTCCAGAAGCCCTGCTTGGCGGGTTGGGCCAGCGCCCCACCGAACAGCGCCAAGGCTACGAGGAACATCGCTCTGTGAGACACCATCTTGTTCTGTGCTCCTGGTGTTTACCGTTGAAAGGCTAGTGAGTGTGTGATGATTTCGTCAGGGACCCCGCGCTTTTTATACAGCCATTTCAAATTCAGCACGTTGCTGGCAGTTCCGGTACGCATTGTCTTTCGCTCAATGAGCCAAACGTGACCTTACGATCTTTTGGACTGGGCAGGATCTAAGTGTAAGGGAAAGCTATTTGATATGAATCCTCCTCACCTGCCACGCTCCAGAAAGGCGTATGTTTGAACATAGTTGAGTATTAGTCAGTCGTTTAGGATCAGACAGTTTGGAGTGTCTCTTCTGTTGTTTGTGACACCGTACCCTGATTCGGGGAGTTGTGATCCAGTTAGCCCGTCCCGTTCTTTCTTGCAGTTGATTGTCCGGGTGTGAGCGAGAGGTATCGACCAAGTGGCTAAGTGTTTGATATGGAAGACGGGCGGGCAGTACGCGCCGTTTGCATACGTAATGGTGTTGGATGGCTATCATTGAACTTGTCATTGTCGAGATAACGCCGTTGAACAGCCGATTTATTACTATACGCCGGGTGAGATTCAGGGTCAGAGATTCAGGGTCTAATCCAGTGGGATTAGAAGTGTCACGCGTGAATGAAAGTTTGATTAGCTAAGGGCCATAAAATGTCTTTTTCAGGAAAAAGGGTGCCGACAAAACCAGTCTGTACTGTAATGTTTCGATTTCATGTTCGTTAATCAGTCTCAACATTCTCATCTTCGGCCAACCAATGTCCATTTTAATTGAACCATATGTACACGTTATTTCCTATGTTTTCCTGTAGCCTGTTCTGCATCAGTGACGGAGAGGTTGAGACCAATACCGAGTTATTAAGTAGGATTTGTTTTAATTAAAAAATAATAAAATCTATTGGAAATCATGTTCGACGTAAGATAAACGTCCGAGTGTTTGACGCTGTACTAGTATATGGCATGGGCACTCTACGTCAAAGCAATATGGGTTAAATTCGAAGTAAGAGGATTTTTCTTCATTCGAATTTAAACCTATCACTTTACTTATCTTATCATACATATTACCTAACTCCAAGTCCTGGCGTAGGCACTAGCCTGCTCTCCCGAGGGAAACTAGACGCCTTGTTGGGACAGGCTTTGCGTCAAGTGAGTGGGTAAGGTCTACCATGGTTAACGCGTCAATGGGGTAAATGCGTCTTTTGAAGATATCTTCGAAATGCACCATTTTAGAACTATTACAGCTCTCGATGTTCAAAGTATGTTTCCAAATTTTCTATTTAGACGATTGTAATAGTTCTAACATATTCAGTTTCGGAGATATCATCAAGAGACGCATTTGCCCCATCGACGCATTTGCCCCGGTGGACCTTAACTTGAGTTTTAAAAGGTTTCAGGCCGCCCGAAGGCTTGGTTTAACGACCTGAGCCCCTTTCGCGTAGCTATAGTTACTAGGTTTAGTTTAAAATCGTTACTTGTAGCTTCTTGAAATGGGCCCTTGGTGACTCATAGACTACAACGTGACTTCCAAGGCACGGGAGCGCGCAGTAACAACTCAATGCAGCCAGCTTTGCGGTCGCGCAGGTACCGTTAGACCATGAGCACTCGATTGAAAAGCTAGCGCCAAATATCAAAAGATTTCGAAAAACTCATCGCGAATCACGACTTCAAGGTTGAGTCGCACTCTCAACTATTCGGCTTCTTCTTCGCCATCGGTCTCAAATTAAGAGTTTTTTTTTAATACAACAACGGTGGCAAACAAGCGTACGGCCCGCCGGATGGGAAGCGGACACCGCAGCCTATAGACGCATGCAACTCCAAAGGAGTAACATGGGCGTTGCCGACCCTTCATATGTTTGAGGATTCGCTGGGTTGAGAGCTGAAGGAACAAATTCCCTCGCTCTCAACACAACGCATCCTCGGGAGCTCTGGCGACCTTGCTCACCTCCAGGAACACAACACTACTACAGAGCAAGTAGTAAGGACTGTTCAATTTACTAAGCGGACATCAAAAATAGGTTTATATAGGGAATTCTTATTACAAAAATAAGTTTATAATGATGAATATTTATTTACAATTTTAACATAAAGCAATATAAACACAAAAATAATCAAATTTAATTACAACGGTAGAATTTTCGGACTTTAGCCCGGATTCGTCGCATAAGTGTTTGCACGTCACTTTTTGAAACTTTTCTACATGCAGAAAACCACATGCGTCTAAATTCTTCTAATGAACCAGCTACTCGGCCATCCTTCCTCAGGTGTCTCTTAACAATGGCCCAGTATCGCTCGATTGGGCGAAGCTCCGGGCAGTTTAGTGGATTGTCTACCTTTTTAACAAATTCAACGTTTTTTGTATTTAACAGCGTCACGGTCTCACCAGCATAGTGAGCACTTGCTAAATCAGGCCAAAACAAAGGGGGGACACTGTGCTTTCTATATATTGGAAGCAACCGTTTTTTGATGCATTCATTTCTATAAATTTCGCCATTAATAGTGCCGGTTGCAAAATAAGAGTTACTTTTGAGGCCACAGGAACAAATTGCCTGCCATATAAGAACTTTCTTACCGAATTTGTCCATCTTTATGGCTTTTTCGGCATCGGGTACATTTTCTCCTACAACTGCATTGTAATACTGGGGCCCTGGTAACGTATTGGTGTCAAATTTTACGTACGTTTCATCGTCCATAAGAATGCATCGAGATTTATTTGTCAGCAACATATTATATAAATTTCCGCACCTTTTTTTGGCCCGCGTTTGTTGCTCAACACTTCTCTTTGGCATTTTTTGTTTCTTGTATGTCCGTATGTTATTTTTTTTTTTATATTTTGTATAGTACCTATGCCAACACCTACTTTTTTAGCAATTTCCCGAACGGACATGTACTTTTTAGATTTTAACAAGTACACGACTTTTTCATCGATATGTGGGTTTGCCGATCCACTTCGGCGTCGCGATTTCAGTAAATCTTCGAGGGTATGGTGCTTCCCAAACTTTTTTATTATTTGAAACACCGCTGACTTGGAACATTGAAACTTATTAGCAATTTTCCGCAATGAAAATTTGCCTGTACACCAATTCTGCAAGAATAATTTTCGATCTTCAATATTAATTCGTTCCATCTCGAAAAATATTTTGACATTTAATAAAATATATAAAACACTTGATAGAATTATCCATGCTCATTTTATATCCGGCCAGTACTTCTTAGTTAGTTTTAGTTTAAGTTTTAAAGCTTGAGTTAAATATGTCCGCTTAGTAAATTGAACAGTCGTGTTATTATGGCTGTGGTCATCTGCAAGGCGGAGGTACTTCCCCAGTTGGACTGCTCCAAATTCGAGCGGGATGACAGTTCTTCAATGGATAGTTAAAAAAATCTACTTTTTGGTATATAGGTACCTGTATGACAATGCCTAAATGGGCTTAATGGGGCCACCCCATTTATTTTATGTAGTGCATCAGGTCAGAGATGTTCGCGGAGGCCAGGGTAGATTGCTTCTATGCTATATATGCTATAGGAAACGCTGCACACCTGCTGCTGTTTAGCCTCCTAAAAATTGACTTTGTGTACTTTTAAGTGCAGTTGTATGTTGTGAAATTAATTAAATCTATATCTAAATCATCCTTGGGATCCGGATCCGCAGGGTCTGGTCTAGCTCCAATAGCATCCTGAGGGCATTCGCTGAGAGATTCGATTGCCATTACTTGAATCATTGTCACATGATGATTCAGTTAATAGCAAACAAAACCCAGTGAACTGGGGCGGTAGCTGGGGGAACCTAAGTGACTGCATGCATAATGGACAGTACGATTACTGTTAGTTAACTACTGACAGATAGTATTTGTTTATTAAGCAGAAACGTCCGCGAACGAAATTCCAAACTTCGATCATAGTGGAAAATAGAAAAATTATTCGCCACGAGCGGGATTTGAACCCACAACCTCTGGAATCCGTTCAAGTCCCGCTCGTGGCGAATAATTTTTCAATTTTCCACTATGATCGAAATTCTGACAGATAGTTTGCCTTCATTAAATTTTCAACTTTAATATCATACAATAAAGCAATTTTCAGAATACTGTTACCCACGTCTACCGATTTAGAACTAACTACTTAATTTGTATGAGGTTAAAGTTGAAAATTAAATGAAGGCAAACTACCTGTCGGTGGTAAACCCCAAATAATTCTACTGTAATAAGTATGTGCATTAAGCTGTCACCGTATTTTACCTATTTTACCTGTTTGTTGTTGTGTTGTTGAATTTGTCATTTTTGTAATTTAATATGATTCTAGTTGGTCGAAATAAATGAATTTATTAATATTACTAGGCATTTTTCAGAATTTGCGTTGCCAAGTTCATTCACATTAATGATGGGTATGTGATGCACGCGACGCGACAATGTATATGCGCCTATTTTGCATTTAATGATTGTCCCTCGACATTAAAAAAATCCAAATGAATGTAAGTAAATCAATATAATGAAGTATCATATGAAATACCGAAGCGTTAAGGTAACGGTGTATGTTCTATTCCATCCACTCTATCACGCGTCGCCAGAATACCAAATGGATGACCATTTTCGTCCGGATCCGCCAAGGGAGAAAGTGAAGCCTATTTCACTTTAACAATTAAATTAATTATGTATTTAATACCAGGCTGAACTTAAGTATGTTACATTGTGCAATGTGAGCATGAAAAGTTATGCAGTAACAAGAGCTCCGTTAGCTACTTGGTTCAGTCAGACTTTGGAAGACGAAGCCCGCATTTATGATATGATAAACTACCAGGCCGAAATTCTAAATTGTTGCGCGAAATGTGTCTACTAAGTCACATACGTACATATAAAAAATTTCTATCTAGAAGTCTTAGATTAAGATATAATATATTTTATATACGATTAGCGAAAAGAAGTAGGTACGCAAACTGGGAAACTTAATTATTTATTTAAACTTTATTTCACATACAGTAAGTACAAAAAGTAGATTTAATGCCTTAGTGAACCCTTAAATCGACAAGGACAAACATTTCATTTTTATTTTTATACCACGTCGGTGGCAAACAAGCTTACGGCCCACCTGATGGTAAGTCGTTACCGTAGCCTATGGGCGCTTGACACTCCAGGTGTTACATGGTCGTTGCCGACCCTTTAAGAATGTATACACTCCTTTTTTGAAGAACCCCATACTGTAGGCTAAAGCCCATCGGTGAGAGAGATACAATTGACGGTCGCTGATCAAGTCGTGCTCTTCCACGTATCTCAGGAGCTTTGTGTTGATAACACGCTCCATCACCTTAGAGAGAAGGGAGGTTATAGCAATAGGCCTGTAATTCGATGGGGTCTGATTTATCACCCTTTTTCGGTACAGGGTGCACCAGGGCGGTCTTCCACGAAGATGGAAATCGGATGGGCGGAATCGATATGGTTAGAGAATACAACCCTGGAACCTGAAAAAAAGAATGCACGGAATGTACAGTCAGCAGGACCTTGACGCCCTGCATACAAACTTATATGGTTTTTCTGAGCACTGCAAATTCTTTGTTTTTTAGGTATGAGCGTTGTTATCATCATATCCAACTATACGTTTCTGGCTAAGCTTATCGTGGTATTCTATGCGTCATTGCTCTTAGCCAGCTGTGCGCGTTAAACCGCGCACACATTACATCATTCATGCAAATACATTGTCCACTCAGCTCTCAAAACAAATTAATGTCAAATTAAACTAACGGCTTCATCGACATCAATGCAAACTGCACCGGCCCACACCGCCGGGTTGACTTATCATTAATTCATTGCCACGCCAAGGAAGCGCCGAACCAAAACTATGGAGCGACCCACACTTGGTATGTGAGGCCATTCAATATTTCATACTACTTAGTTAGCTCACCGGCACCGCTCCGAGTGGTCAGTCAGTGCAGAAGAAAACCCAGCTGACCTATTTTCTTTCACGACATATAAGGACATGTCTAAACCAACTGTGACCAATTTCACGAAGCGCATAGGAAGTCCGTTTCAAAACAAGAACACACAAATTGAAGTGAAACACGAAGAAGTATTTCAGAAGACGTTTGAGAAGCAGAAGGAGAAGCAGAGTGAGCTGATTCAGAAGGTGAACAAGAAGACAGCTGAGTACCAGTCGAATAAACCTAGCTCGGGAGTGTTTACGGAAGTTACCACATCAGGGGCGTTTACATCTAAAAATGCAACGGTTAAAGAACCAATAAAGAACGACGTCAGAGCTTCACCTCCCAAAAACCTTCTCAATGGAAATGGATCGAAATCTCTTCTTGGCTTTCCATCTTCAGCTAATGACTTGGCTCTGGACGCAAAATCAGACCTTGAAGCAGACGCAAATATATCAAAAGAAACAAAGGACAAAGTCATCGAGAAACTATTTACTTTAGTGTCAATGGTCCAGCATGTGTTCGAATCTAAAGTGAGAGTCATGCAAGAACTTGAAAAATACAAGGACACCCACATGAAGAATGAAACAAGAAGGGAAAAGGAACACTCGGAACAGCTGTATAAATTGAATATGAATTTCCAAAATGAAGTAGTTCAAGCGATCCAGCGATTGAGGAGTGAAATCGATATATCGAGGAATGTTAGTGAAAAAGTGGAAGATAGGGATAGTAGTGGCATCAACGACACATCGGTGGAATTTACGACGAAAACACGGGTCAGTGAGGACGACGAAAACGAAAATGATGTAACGGTACCCGACGATGTGGAAGTCAAAAGTGATGTGGCCATGTAACGTTAGCTTTGTAATATTTATAAAACAGATTTATGGGCTTGTGTTTTATTTGTCACTATAACGGGATTGTGTTTTATACCCAGAGACTGAATACAAAAAAAAATCAATGGAATTTGATCCAAGTGGTTTCGGATAATTGTTTTGGATTTTGTTTCTTCTAAAATCGTACGGAAGATTTTAAATTTTACTTACAATAAATGGAACCCTTCTGTTCTTTGGGACTGGGGAAAAGTCCCCAGTCCCTCCAGAGGGAGGGTAATCGATTTTCTGCATAAACCATTGATACCGATTCATATACCCAATTTCACCTCGGTGATTTTCGGAACCTTCCCTTCATGATCCACTTCTCCCCTCCCTGTAAGTTTCGAGTTTCAGGTCCTTATTTCTCGGCTCTTCTCATCAGTGGCCTCTGCCAGTCTTACAGGTTCAAACATCTAGATAGAATATGCAGCAGGTAAAACTCCCCCGTCTAAGAATACCTCAGCGATCTCATTTACATTGAATAGCTCAAATAAATAATATTTTACATGTTTCAACGAAAGCTGAGATGGCGAGGACTGCTCATCATAACAAGGCCAAGGTTAATCTGATAATATACTCGTAAGTGATCTATCAAATTTCACCATTTGTGTTTGTGTGCATTTATAGGTATAATTGATAGCTGATAACACGGCCAATCGGCCATGTCACTAGAAATGCGATATCACAAGCAACCAGAAAGCAAAGTCGAATACCAACCAACCTTGTTTAAGACTAAAAGTGGGTAAGGTAAGGTGTGATTTGTTTATATATTTAGTCAAGGCAAATCACCTGTTGTTCGCATTCCGTTGTTATTACGAATGTAAGTAGGCGTTGTAGTAGGACGCTTTACTACCAATACTCATACTCATACTCATTTATTTATAATGCACAAATATATTAAACGTCAAAAAGTTAATATTAGATTAAATTTAATTCATTCTAATTTATTTATGTTGACAAAGCCAGTCAAAGAGTTAAATTATTTCAAAAATGTATACACATGTCAAATGAAAATAAAATTGGTAATAAAGTCCTATTAATAATATCATTGACATTTTACGATAGTAACTTATGACTGTTTTAGGGCTCCGTACCCAAAGGGTAAAACGGGACCCTATTACTAAGACTCCGATGTCCGTCCGTCCGTCTGTCTGTCTGTCTGTCTGTCACCAGCACAGTCTATCATGCGACGGCTGCGACAAACTCTCGATTTTTCTCGCACTATATCTCTTGTTCTAAGTGTTCTAATAAGAAAGAGACGGATAGCGGATAGTGAGAGAAAAATCGAGAGAGCTCGCGCGCCGTCGCATGATAGCCGTGGAGGCTGTATCTCATGAACCGTGATAGTCAGACAGTTGAAATTTTCACAGATGTTGTATTTCAGTTGCCGCTGTAACAACATATACTAAAAAACAGAATAAAATAAATATTTAAGGGGCTCCCATACAACAAACGAGATTTTTTTGCCGTATTATAGATAATGGTACCCTTAGTGCGCGGTTCCGACTCGCACTTGGCCGGTTTTTTTTATGATTGGTTCTAATTTGACTTATGACGTATTATGATTTCATAGGATAACTCAAGTGTATGAATCAGCACTTATAAAATACGGCAAAAAAGCGTGTCTTATGTTTGACCGTCTTATAATTTACTAACTATATATACAATTGCGACGAGTCAAACACAGACCCGTAAGTATCTATATTATTTTTTTACATACCAAAAGTGCTCATCTAATTACATCTCTCAATGCTTATTCCAAAAAGCACTGATGATACATTTAAAGCCATGACCCCATGACATTCTCTCCTCATCATTCGTTAGATCAAGTTATTCGAAAGATGATCAAATCCTACATTAAAATAAGCGCCATCTCGAGTGATCACTGAGAACTAATTAACAACAATCGAAGCCATGTTCGCTTTTGCACCAAAACGTGTCGAGTGCGCGGATCTACCGCTAGATGTCGCTTCGTTTGTGATAATATTATTATTACCTATGCATAGTTTTATTTTCACAGTCGTATATTATTATTTAATTATTACTCTTTGGAGGAGGCCTATGTCCAGCAGTGGACGTCTGTCGGCTGATATGATGATGATGATGATATAATTAACGAATTAGGTAGTGTTTGATTCATTAGCGGATTATATATGCGGAAAGGAAACTAGGAGGATTATAACTCCTTCTCTTCTCTTTCTTCTCTTCTTTTTCTTGCCACCAATATGGTGGCAAGAAAATGTATGGAGATGTTTCGTACAGAACTTTCAATTGAATTCTGTATTATTGCGGCATGCTAAAAAGTTTCGGAATGTGGGAGTTCCTATTCAGATTAGCATAAAGGCGGCCGAAACATCCACTAAATGACGTGGGGGACCATTTTCGTACAAATTTATCGAAACTAAATTGATATTTATTGGCTAAAACTCTCATTTCTCGTGTCGCAAAATACCGTGCACATCAATTGAATTCCTACATAGCTAATTTAATTAACGACTGCCTCGTCATCAAAGCCTACATTGAAATTACTTGCTCTTGACTTGACCCTTGCAACCCGAGAAGAATATACCGTAGGTTCACTTTTTAGCCTTGTAGGCAGAATATCAAGCCAAACATTTCGAAAACTTAATTTTTAAAATAACAGTTTTAAAGAAGACCTCAGCAGCTGCCTTATTTATAGTAGGTATCATTTGTAACCGCAATTTATTTCTAATTAAGCCCATTCTGAAACTTAGACACATAACCGAACACACACAGGTTAGAAAAAACACCAAAACACGTGCAAGAAATTTATAAAACCCACATCTGCGAAATCGGACTTTTTATGAGAATTTCTTTTGATATGCTGGTAAAAAACGGGGCCCTTGCGTTTTTTATAATTCACATATCGGATGATTTTGGTACGCGACGTTTGTATACAGCGGGTGTTTTTTAGGCGAACACATCTAGATGCGCAATTAGGTACTTTATAAGTGAGCAGTGTGAGCACATTGAAATCACGTTTCTTCAACCCAATTAGAATCAGTATTTTGGACAGGGGACAGGCAACCTTTGTCGCATGAGTTTTGCTTGTCCTCTGCTTGGTTCTTATTGGTACCGTGTCGGAAATCGTTGATCTACACATATAGGCACATTAGATAAGCAAACAATTAGTTGATGCCAGTTTGACTTCAATTTAAATTTCCATTCCAGTAATACTACCTCATGAGTAGAGTTATAGTTTGTACTTTTATTAAATGGGTAGCGTGTAAAGGAAAACTACCCTCATGATTAACTATTTATTTTCTGAAATGGGTAGCACGTAAAGGCTTCCGTGTTCTAAAATCAGGAGAAAATAAGGAACCGTGGAAAGTAATTCAGATACAGGTATAATATGTTTTGGGTGTAAAGTTTTTTTTTGACACATGTATATGGTGAGATTCACACGCCACTCTACGAGCACTTACACATGAAACGACTTGGTGCTTCCCGGGGGAATGTGGAGCGAGGTTTAAACTCAAGATCAATTTGATTAACGATATAAAAAACGTTAACCTTCGCAAAGATCATAGGTCGAGTACCAGAAAAAATACACGAGAAAAACGCACGTGCGGTCTTGGTTCACAGCCTGTTGCTAGCGACAAAAAGAGATTGAAACAGCATGTCTATTATGAGACGGCCGCGACATACTCTCGATTTTTCTCGCACTATCCGTCTCTTTCTTATTAGAACACTTAGAACAAGAGGTATAGTGCGAGAAAAATCGAAAGGCCGTCGTGTGCTAGACGTGCTGGTGGCATTTAGATACATATTGAGCTAACCCCGAAAAGTCGGCGGGACACAGGGGAATTAGATGATCTATAGAAATTACATTTAAATCTACCTAACGTACGCATGAAACGTTACGCAATCGACCAGTCTATATGAAAACTCCGCATAATGAACGTTTTATCAGATAACCAACGGTCGGTGACAGATATCCAGTCAGTTTCTTTATTGCTGTGTTGAGTACAAACTTTTACATCTCTCCCTGGCCGTGAATTGGGATTGTCGGCAAGCGTAGCCGAAGGTAATTGCCACTTCATGGACAGGAATGACGTAAAATTACTAAATGTTCACTGATACACAAAGTTCGCTTGATAGAAAATGGAATCGTAATTACTAATTAGGTACTATATAGTATAGTGTAATTTGCCGATTTATGGAACATAAATCGGCGTATTACACTATTAGTAAGTAAGTAAATACATTTTTTATTAAATATAAATTCATAGCGAACACTTTTTGAATGACATATTTTTACATACATACTTTTAACAACAGGTAACTTAAGTAATGGCATTGACATTTGTCCGTTGCATACGAATTTTGGGCCGTTATTGTTTACGAATATTTATCACATAAGGATATATATATCCTTATGTGGTAAATATTCGTCCAATCTATAATAAGCTCTATTTTGCAAAGTTTACTTTACAAAGGACTAAAATGTATTTTCAGACATGTCTAAAACATGATTTGGTAACTTGTTATAGTAGCGTGTACGGAGCACCACAAATGACTTTTGAACTCTACTTAGCCTAGTACTTACTGCTAGCAATTTAAATTAATTCCTGGATTTATCTTATGAACGTCACATCCTTTACGAAATAATTCTTGATTATTCCTAACACACATAATATTTTCATAAATACTTATACTGACTTGCCACGGGCATAATCCAAATCATTATCTTAAGGAGTCACGGCTTTTCAATCCATATATCGCTCGGATTGCACGATTTTGTAAAACAAAAATCAATAAAATCAACATGACGCTATGAAAATAACTAAAGTAAACTAACCTCGCAGTAGCTATGTCAATGAGTAGTCTTATCGTTTTCACGTTGTACACAGCCGAACTAATTTTTTTGAAAGAGTAGTAATATGAAAACTCCATTGCAGTTTCGAGTCTACTGTTATTCTAAGAAAGCTGTACTTTCGAAAACATTTAAAGTTTCATCGTTAATGTTTACTCCCTGTATACGATGTTTAACATTTGGTAGTTCAAAGTGAATAGGTACATTTTGTCTTTTTTGCATTAAGTACAAGGTTGTTGGCAGTGAACCATTCATGAGTCAATCGAAGAGCATTATTTATATTAGCTACTGTCGGAGATGACTGTTAATTTTAAAAATAAGCGAAATGTCGTCTGCAAATAGTAAAACTTTAGACACATGTTCCACCATAAATGGTAGGTCCTTTATATAGTTCAAAAAAGAAGAGGGCCCAGTATTGACCCTTGGGGAACACCAATTTTAACGAGTTCCATTCACCAGCGTTGTTGAACTATACCTGAAAAATACGATTGTATTAAGGCCAGTGCTTTTCCTTGAATACCGTAGTGATCAAGTTTAGTCAGCAAAATCGGATGGTCTACGCAATCGAACGCCTTCGACAAGTCACAGAAAATGACAAACGCGTCTTTTTTTTCTTCCCATGCCTCGTAAACATTCTTAACCAAACTAATTCCCGCGTCAGTCACTCCCTCTAGTAAAGCCATATTGCTGAGGATTGTCAAGATTAAAGTGCTCAAGAAGTTGAGCCGTCAGAATTTTCTAGAAAACTTTGCTAAGTACTGGCAAGATGGATCCCGGTCTATAGTTGCCAGGGTACTTGGTGTAACCAGATTTAAATATTGGTAATACTTTACTTTCCTTCATCAGGTCAGGAAGCGTGCCTTCGTCAATACATTTATTAAATAATAGAGCCAGATAAGGTGCTAGGGTGACTATGACGGCAGTACATACCTTCACCGACATCCCCCACAAGTCTTCAGTACATTTGATTTTTATCTGCTTGAAGGTTCTCACGATGGTTTCAGCGTTGACGTATAATCAAATTCAAGTTTCACATCGATTATTACACTATTGATTATTACACGTATTAATATACTAAGATGTATTTATTTTCGTCTCAGACCAAGAGAAAAAGAACTTTGTCTGAGCTTTTTGTATACCTATCCTTTTCGCCTGGTTTGTATTGTCATTGGGCTCCTTAAGGGGCACAACCGAGAATAAAGCTAAGGGGATGATGATGACTAGATTGTCAAATGATGGCCAAATTGAACAGAACTCTAGAGAGTTAAATAGCTTTAAGGTTTTTTGCAGAGTAATTATTTCGTAGTAGGAATTATATCGTTTAGTTGTCGCTATGTCGATGGTTAATGGGCAGTAGGTTTTATACGAATAATTACATGTTTTATTAGTGTAAGTATGATTGTTCATAAGTGTCTATTGAGTGTTGCGTGTACTCAGCTATAGGAATGAAAAAGTTTTTTTAATAGGTACTTGTTTGGTTACCTAGGCGACCAGCTGGCCTGAAGTGCCGACGGAAGAGTTATAAATCGTTGTTTTTCAAATATGTATATGTATAACACAACTTTCTTGAAAATATATCATATCACAAATAAGTAATATCATAAAATAGTTAGTAGAGTTCATTCATTCAAGTTAAGTTAAATTTATAAAACTTTGGCAGACAATTTTTACAGAAAAAAATCAGGCAACTCTCTTGTAATTGAACACTTATTAACCTCCTTCTTAGCCGATTAGTTTAAATATAAAAATATTTGAAAACTTGCTCGTTTACACCTGTAATATAGGTAGAAAAATTACATTAAGATGTAATTTTTCAGCCACTGGTACGTATTCAAATATGTATTTCGAATGGATATCAAGTCGCGTGTCGCAAAGCAACACTAATCCACCTGTATCAACATTTCTAGCTCAGGTAAGCGAAACTTTTTTCACGTAACAAAACGATTCACCTTAATTATCTGCCGCGAGATCGCGGTTTTTTGCCAAGCTGCCCTTCCGCGCCATTTGGCCGAATATTGTGTTTTACTTGGATTGGACTATAAATAATGCGTAATATCTGTGAAAGAAATGGATTAACAGGCTAGTTTATTGGTTATTTGGGTCATTGTCAGTCAGTAAAACAAAAATCGTCTTTTCAGTGGGCAATAGTTAAGGGCTTATGTTTATATAGAATATGTTTTTATCGCATAGAATTATAGAAAAGGCGACGCCGTTTATGCGGATTCAGAGTTCAACCAAAAATTAGGCTTTAAAGCCCAAACTTTGGCAATGTCCTGTCCACCGAAAAGACGCGCACCTAAATCTGCCAATGACCCATTTAGAATGAGCACAGGATTGAGTGGAGAAGAAATTCACCAAAAGGGAAGATGCCAGGTTGGGGTCACCACCTGCCAATTGATGTATGTAGATTGACTAAATTAACAAAGTGTAGGTTAACCTTACACGAATATTCTTTGTAATTACTAGTTTTTGGCTTGTAGCCTTTAGTATGGGTTCAGGTTTATCTGTAGTGACTCGGATGGATAAATTGTAGTAACAAAAATCCCGGGTTTTTCGGAACTTACGTACTGAATATTTACCGTTAGCTTTTCGGTGACGGAAAACATCGTGAGGAAACTAGACCGGTTTCAGAATTCGGAATCTGATCCCAGTGAGGTCTAGTTTTCTCTCTGGTTTGGCGCTTTCGTAAAACTAGTGCCTATGCCAAATGTTGGGATTCGATTTCAAAGCGGACCTCGGGCGCCTTTAGGCCATAACCGGGAATAATGCTAGGACGATGATGACCTATCTATATTAGGCATGCTCTTGAATCACTACAAGCACAATTATTTATTGTGTATTTTCCTTTGCCTAAAAAGGTATTTTGCTCGTGCCTTCACTTGCGTCGCATGGCACGAATTCTGATTATTTCACGTCGAAGCGTTTACTTTCCGAAAACTAAGTAACCTAGTATGTACCTATATAACCGTTACTTTCCGGTGCTGAAATTCTTAAGTCATTAGTAATGTAAAGTACATTACATAATGTATTACATTGCAGTGTCACTGGCCGGAAAAACATAAACCATAAACAATTGCGCCAACACGCAATTGTTTTTTCTTAATAAAAAGTAAAATCGTCATCGCAGCTGACTGGCACGAGCGCGCGCACGAGCCATACGCATCCGTCTTAATTGTTGCCATGTCGAAAAATAAAAAAACGGAATAAAAAGCGAATTTGGCAAGGAAGGTAAAAAGACAGGAAGAGCGTTGCGGCCACTTCCGCGGTTTCTGTGACGTGGTTTAGTGTGGATTTTACTTATATTAATTATAGCTTATTTATGCTTATTTGGACTGTATAACTTGCACAATTTATGACACATCTTGGGTTAGCAGGTTTAGGTTTCGTAGTTTGCTACCGCTTTTTGGCTTAAGACGGACGGCAGCATTATAGTCTAGGGGTAACCCGTATGCGACCGTACCTCATCGATGTGACCTATGTTGCATATACCTACCTGAAGATATTTGACAATCATATCACATTGCCTAAACGTGGCGTTAATTAAACAATGTATGTGTCAAGACAGTCAAATAATGACAGGGACATATCATTATAAAATCTAGCAGTTTTCTAAATACACGACCCATCAAAAATTGCGTAAGTGGTAATTACGTACGACAATCTTCAATTGTGTTGGATGTAGAGGAATACGTATCTCTCGGAATGCAGTGTTCACTGTAGTTAAACTTTAGAATATTAAGTAAAAGTATCAGTACGTTTCTTATGTGTAAAGAAAATAATATAAGTTTAAGATCGCAAGTTTAAAATCGAAAAGTCTGCCCTAAGTTCTAACACAAGATAATATGCTTATAGCTTCTATTGCTTATCTATAATAGTCCTCACGTTGCCATAGAACAAGGAACTTTTTTCTTAATTTGATCAGCAATTGTTGGGACCATGCCTTGCTCTCACAAAAGGGAAATTTAAAAAAACTGGACGCGTGCTCAGACTCTCGTTTTTTACGGAAACGAACGATTAGAAAGGTTTATTTTTTAGTGTGGATCTGTAATTAATTTTGCGATCGCAGCATGTGGTTAATAGTGGTGTGTACTGGCAGATGAACGATTGAATCGTAGCGAAAGTGCCTAGGTAAAAAATACACCGAAACTTGCCTACTATGGTACCTACAACAACACAAAGGATGGACGATCAAAACGTCAGATAGTTTTCGAAAATTGGCGACATTTACTCGCAATTAACAATAATGCTTTAATTTAATTACTTTGTAATTCAACTAAATTCAACAAATCCGGACATGTGTTGATTGACACTGAAAATTAAGTGGCAATACCGAACTTCAAGTTTTTTCATTACAATTTTCATTTTCTTACAGGCATCGTAACTCTATCGCACGTTGTTTTTGAGAGTAGGTATTTAGGTATTTATTTGTATCAGGCAAGAAGGTCCATAATTACAAATACCTACCTTACGTTTGTAATATAAGTGCATAAATGTACAAAAATTAAAGAAGAATATGTTAAGATCTTAGTACAAAACAAACAACAGAAAAACGCGAGTAGTTGCAAAATGGATGGCTAGCGATGACTTGATATGTAATCCAATATAGGTTTTATGTTTATTCAGTTTTAAGTGGATCGAACAAAAAATCATCAGGACCTCAATAAGTACCGAATATAGGTCTATTGCCCGAAGAAGAAATACACCCATAAAATGTAGTTTAGAAGATTTTTGTTTTGAGTTCGGTTCAGACAATCTGTTAATTTGATAAAATTTGATGAAAGTGATATTACTTTGGTGGGTACAGTCCTTATTGCAAAGCATATTTTAGACGTCGACTGTATCTACGTATTCTCTATCGCTATCAATTCGACTTATGTTTCTTATCGCTACATTAAAAACGAATAGATGTTGAGCACTAATTCGAACATATCTCCGAAACTATTAATTTTCCCAGAACATTGAGGATCAAATCGGTAGGTCCTCTACTACTGGTTTGCGTTTGAATGATCTAGTTGAAATTGGACTTCCTGGTTGAGACCCTCGACCCTGTATTGACAGATTAAAACCATTCCTGTCATAGACAGAACCGAAGAATCTTCTCAATAGGGAATATGCATGTGATTTAGAAATGGACAAAAAAAATCACGTGTAATCTATATTGCTTAATAAATATACACACATGATTATTTTTTCAAATTATCATGTTTCTATTGATAAAATAAATTGTTTAAAAGTACTATTTTTCAAATTCCCTCGCAAATTTCCAAAACGCAACGCTATTGGCGGAGCGAAACGTGACGTCACCGTGCAGGTCGTTAGTATGATTATTGAAAGTTATTCGCATTGTTTGGCCGCTGTTTATGATAAATAATCAGTGTTTTTTGGTAAATGTTAACTGAAAGCAGTGACCTTTTGAAAAAAAACTCGCCACAATGACTGAAAGCGGTTTTGTTAAGGCACAGTCGGATAATCTGCCTAAAATTCATGTGTTCATGATGACTAAATACGTACTTCGCAAATATTTGTGACCATACGTCCGCTGAACTAAGAGGAGTAAAAGCTGCACAAGGTAAATAAGTTACAGATCCATACTAATATTATAAATGCGAAAGTGTGTCTGTCTGTCTGTTACCTCTTCACGCTTAAACCGCTGAACCGATTGCGATGAAATTTGGTATGGAGATAGTTTGAATCCCGGG
Source organism: Epinotia ramella (assembly GCA_947578815.1). Lineage (NCBI taxonomy): Eukaryota > Metazoa > Arthropoda > Insecta > Lepidoptera > Tortricidae > Epinotia > Epinotia ramella. The sequence goes on from OX388221.1 coordinate 6,770,599, forward strand.
GAAGGACATAGGATAGTTTTCATCCTGGAAATCACCCCCTAAGGGGATGAAATGGGGGGGTTGAAGTTTGTATGGAGCTGCGATATAAACGATTTCCACGCGGACGGAGTCGCGGGCAGAAGCTAGTATTCAATAAATTTTCATATTCCTTGTTTTTTTTATACTCTTGAGATTGGTCAATTAAGTAATTACTAATTAGAACCTATTTTGGTGATTCAAATAGCTAGACTTTTAAACTACTTCAAATAGGTGTCTTTGTTAAATAAGTGGAATAAAAAACTAGTACATATTTATCCATACTATATACTATTATACTATACTATATACTATAACTATATCCCTACTTCCATCCATACTATATACTATCCATACTAATCCATACTTCCATACTAATATTATAAATGCGAAAGTGTGTCTGTCTGTCTGTCTGTTACCTCTTCACGCTTGAACCGCTGAACCGATTTAGATGAAATTTGGTATAGAGATAGTTTGAGTCCTGGGGAAGGACATAGAATACATTTCCCGGAAATCACCCCCCAAGGGGATGAAGTGGGGGGTGAAAGTTTGTTGGAGCTACGATATAAACGAGTTCCACGCGGACGGAGTCGCGGGCAGAAGCTAGTATATACTATATACTATAATATTATAAATGCGAAAGTGTGTCTGTCTGTCTGTCTGTTACCTCTTCACGCTTAAACCGCTGAACCGATTTGGATGAAATTTGGTATAGAGATAGTTTGAGTCCCGGGGAAGGACATACGATAGTTTTTATCCCGGAAATCATCCCCCAAGGGGATAACGTGGGGGGTTGAAAGTTTGTATGGAGCTACGATACAAACCAGTTCCACGCGGACGGAGTCGCGGGCAGAAGCTAGTATTATATAATCAAAGATATGTAGGTAAGTACCTATTAGGAATATTAAATTTTAATAGAATAATAAAAGATTTTAAGTACTTACTTATTTAATACTCACGTCGAAATGATCTTCACAACAATATAAACTACTCAAGCACGATACATTATCTCTCCTCATCGCCTTACACCACTTTATCCTTATATTTGCACCTTTGGGCATGGGTATGAAAATATTTGCAGTTTTAACTTGTAATGTTATTTTCACACATAGGGACAATACAATATTTATAATAAGCTTTTGTGTGCTCTTCCATTACAATAAGTTGATCTTATAAGCTTTAATCACTCACATTTATTAAAAGTGTGAATCAAACACTTTGTTGTTAATTTGTTCTTAGTGCACACTGCACGGTGACGTCACAAATGAGCGCGCCAAAATGGTGGCGTTTTGATCGTCCGAAAATTATAGTAGTTTTAATTATTTATTTTTAGCTTATTTAATAATATTGTGATAGTGTTATATTTTTTTCCGTTTATATAATTACTTATAGAATAGATAAAAAAAATAAAAAAAAAACATGAATATTCCCTATTAGCCAAGCTAGACAACACATTGATTGACATAAAAAAGTGTAAACAGACCTTAATTGACAGCAAATCGGCTTTACGTACTTAAGATAACAACTGTAATAATCTTGAAAAATTAAATGAAAAAACTGACTACTTAATGCCGAAGGACCGCGGCGGAAGCGTGGCACATGCCGCGATTAAAAAAACATCAAAATTGTCGATGGCAAACCATAGTTTTATTCAAACATTTTTTGTACACGCGCTTTTTAGCGATTTTTTGTGCGATCTGCATATACCTTTTTATACTGACCAGATGGCGTATGCATATGACATTTTTTTGCGGAGTGCGATTTTTAATAGTTTATCTCTACTTAGTTTTTTGATGGCAGATGTTTTGCATATGATATTATGAGCTTGTTAAATAGCAAGCTGTGTAAATCTTCTTATTGTTAATTTTAGTAGGTATAGATACCTTTAGGTAGATACGAGGTTTAAATATTCATATGTACAGGTAGTCTGATAGACATTTAGAAATCATCAAGAACAATAGACATGATCCAAAATCAAAATAATCCTCAATATTCAAGATAGTGTTATTGATTTCTGTTAAACTGAAATACCTACTCATAGATTTACTTTTTATGAAGCAAGCCTCGTTTGGTAACTTAAGGACTATCTAGGGCGTCTTAGATATTATAAAAGGCAGTAGATTTGTACAAGTCAACATTTAGAGGCCTAACTAGGCGTCTATTTGACACACAGCAAAGTTGTTGTTTGGGCTCCATTCTGCATTGCAAATATGTGACTGTCAAGATGGAGATATCGCTCGTAATTTTTGATTATTGTTGCTTAAAAGGTTACTTTTGGAAACCAAACCTGATGGCTTTATAAATAGCATAAGTACATAATTTTGACTACCCAACCTATTGAATTGAAATCAGTTTGGTATTTGATGAGCAGGTTCAACTCTCTGCGTATCAATCATATTTCCATAAGCTTAGGCCGTGTCTATGGGGCGTGACCGCGTGCGATGGCGTAGTCGCCTAAACGTGAGTGTTATCAAGTCGCCCGACAGGCCGCGTGTCGCGCCGCCTGTCCATAAATAATAATGTAAATTCAATATAAGGTGTACATATTAACACTACCACAGAGTTCAGTGACATGCTAGTTGTTTCGTGGTCTGTTTATTTCAAGCAAATAACAATACATAGCAACGTAAACAAACGGTTTCTAAGTATATCTAAATCGTGACAGGCATGCATGCATGTTTACATATGGCCAGTAGACACATATGCGACCTCTAATAAATAAGGCCTTAGACAAATAGACAAAAAGAATGCAGAATTTAAGGACTGTTAAACTTCCCAAATACATTCCAAATTAATTCGAATATTATTTGTTAGGTGTGACTGTTATATGGATGAACTCTAAGGCAATAAACACACAAATTCAAATACCGATACTTAAAAGTATAAAATAACTAATAAGACATCAATAGCATTAAGTAGTGGAATTAATGAGTTTACTTTTGGACCATATAGTTACTTGGGAGGTTTTAAGAAACTGCAAGTCAGCAATACACTCTCTATAGAACATTGGCACGCGTCTATTATAGGCCGTTTAATGGCCAATTCGAATCCTTCAATCATGGTACCACCCGCACATCTAAACGGTATTTAGGCAACCGATCGTTTGGACCAATCAGACAGACTTCTAAGAAACGCCATCTAAGACTGAAGCATATCATGCGTTTAATAAAATAAAATATAATTGCCATTCAAAAACAAATAATTCGTGGCCCCGCGGCGAAGGGCACTATCAAAAGCTTTTCGATTTGAATAAATCAATCCTTATAGAAATGCATCCTTATACAGGCTGTCAAAATCACGCCGCCATTTTGGGGACTTTTTGAAGTATTTTTTTCCGCTTGGTGGTAATGGTAAGCAGTAGTCTATGGACACTTGCGTCTCTGGTCTGCCTTGTTCATATTAATAAATAGTTACAACCACATCGAAAATTGTACACCGCCATCTGTAGGTACTTAATAAGATTTCAATTTGAAATGACAATTATGTAGAAGTATTGAAGAATGTAAAGTAATGTTGAATAACGTTTTTCTATTCTAACTATTCTATTCTAAGAATATTCACTTTTCTAGCTTTAATTATCACTTAATGATTTTGATAGGTATATTTAAAATCACGTAAAGACAAAAATAATTTTATTGGATGTTTATCATCTTAAATAGTGTACCTACCTATATTTGACAGTTAACGTCATAACTAAGACAGTTAATGTTCTGTCCTATTAATTAGCCCCACTGTTGAGTTTTGATAGATTAAATAATTTAGGGCTAGAGTTCTTTAATTATACATTTGAATGATACTTAAATAAAACAATGCATTATTAACAGGGGCGTATATAATTATAAATTATACTTAATAAAGTTATTATTATAGGTTTCCAGTGACGTGTACTTGTGGGATTGAGTTAAACGTACGATAATTGAGTTGCAATTAAAATATATGACTTATTAAATGGGGAGTAAGTAATAAAATATATAAGTATAGTTCATTAAGATAATACCGTGTCGTTTGTAAATCATCCGTCTGTGCGGAAATCAAAATTAAGCTTTTCTTACGATAAAATATGATTACAAATTACAAGCAGTTTAATTAAAAATAAACTAATTTTTGAACAAAGTGTTGAGGTAAATACATCAAAATAGAAAAAAAACAATTTGCACTTTACAATAATTTCTTAGTTTGACTAAATCAAGCATGGTAGATGTTGCAATGTAGCTTTATGCCCTTGCGATTTAGATTTTAAACACAGATAAGTACATAAAAGTGCGAAAATATTCGATATTCGACTTACAAAAAGTGACAATGTCCCCGCAATGTCTCTTGTTTCATGTTTCTGTAATTTTCGTTTTGTAAGACAACATGAAGGTTACTCTCTATCATGCCTAGGATAATAAAAGTAATTTGTAATAATAAATAACCTAATAATCAATGCGCCTAATCAAAGTGATCTAAAATATTTTTTCTCACACATTGACATTTCAGTTAGTCGGCGTTCATTTTAAGATTGATTTTACTCTAGCAACATAAATATACATGATGTGAACACAGCATTTTCCCAAATGCACGACTCCACCCTGTATCGTACTTTTTCGTACCATTTTAGAGGTCGACTTTTTGAACAGTTTTTTCATGCGCTCTTCGGCAATTATGCACATTTTTGCCGACGCGGCCCTTTGCCGCCAACTCGGCTCATACTTAGCCGATGGATTCCATCAAATAAAAATCGGAGGGAACCCTTTTTGCGGCAGTTTTTGTCTGGATATTGATGAGAGCTCCAGATTTTGAAGGAATTCCTCGGAGGACGAAGGGACGTGGATATTTGTAGGTATGCGACGAAGGCTGGCTGAAAGTTGTCTGACTGTGAAATGCTGGGTTTAACCTATACCTACATAAAACATACACAATCGTGCGCCTGTGTTTCCAAGAGGGGTAGGCAGAGCGCCTGAAATAAAATAAAAACAGTGGCTTTATAGCAATTATCCTATACTATTAAACGAGTACTATTAAATATGTATTTATTTATTTATTCATCTAAATCAGGCAACAAGGCCCATATTACAAATACCTTAAAGACTAACATACATATCAATATAATTACTAATTACCTATATATATTTGCAATCACGTTCTCGAATACGTCTCTAACGATTTCAATGAAATTTGGAATATACGGGTTTACGGAGGCGAATCATCTAGCTAGGCGTCATGTCTGGGAAAAATCGTTTTCTCGGTATTTTCTTTATTTTCACCCCAGCAAAGCACGTTCGCCCAGGGACTAGGTTCAAAGGTGGATAAAATGTGATATTGCAGTAACCGTTCTGGCACTTTGTTGTAACTATGTCGACAGCTTGTAATAAAACCTACTATTATACACCAAATACCTTTAAACATTTATTTATTTTTAATTATTTACGGTTCTTGTACAAACACTTCTTTTACAGCTTTTATACATTGTCCAGGCGCTGTCGAAGATATATAGCGTGGAGGTGTCTTCATTATATTATGACATACTGCTACTATAAAAGTAGGTTATTTTACTTGCAGGGTTTTTGCATACATTTTTAAACGCGCGTCAGGAAATACATATTATCTCTATCTTTGAAAATGACAGTTTATATGCCCTCACCTAACGTGTTTGAGAAGTAACGCCATTACCCTGTTGCAATACCTACCAAACATAATGTTGGTTTATATTGTAGTCATTGCAAGCTTAGTAAGATAGCGCAGTTTCTAATAGTTTCTCTTTGATTATAATAATGATTTCTCAAAACTAGGTGTCATGTCATAACGAACATATTATCGTAAATTAGGATCTTATATTAGGATTCTTAACATAAGAGGCAACAAAAACCATTTTTTTTAACATGTTTCAAACCAAAATGTAATTATTTAGTTTTTAAAATGTGTGACCGAACACGATACTTATAGTGTTTTATCGTTCTTTCGTGATATATTTGTGCAGGATTGGAACGTAAAAACACTGTATCACTTCTTTAGCTTACGGTCTACAAAATGATACTATAAGCTTTCTATTGGTAATACACTGTATCTACAGAAGTGTTACAATTCAAATTGCTGCGATATATTTAAATGACTGATACGAAATTAATGAGTCAACTGTCAATTTGTATCTGTGCGCATGTCGAATAGAGGTATCCTACGATTAAGAGTTATGCTCCTGTAGGTGTAGTTTTAAAGTATTTATTTCCTCTATGTAACTGCATTGCAACATGATAACGTGTTTAAGGTACTTAATAAAATGTCGAATCATTATCAGCCGGTAACCCCACTGCTCAGCATATACCTCTCTTCAAGCTTGCCTTCTCATCTCTTTCGAGATGCTTATTTTGGAAATGTATTTCCTATACTCACATATGGAATCATTTACTGGGGAAATTCAAATGATATTCAGTCTACTTTTATCCTCCAAAAAAGATGAAGAAGACCATATTATACCGATTGCATGTTCGACATTCACTGCGAAATGTTTTTAGAGAAAATAAATTTCTCACACTACATTTTAGAATTATGTCAGTTAGGTAAAAAAACAATGCCGAGTTTTTCATGGAAAAATCAGCATCAAGAAAAAACTTAAAGAACCCAATACAAATACGACATACTACTCCCAAGAGTGAATAATACGATGTATAAAAACAGTACTTTCATTTCCGCTATACGAATCTTCAACAAACTTCTTAAATTTAAAACTTATTTGCGAAATTGGCTTATTAAAAGAGTGTTTTACAATTTAAAGGATTTTTTTAATTATAAAAACCCAGTAAGAAATCATTAATGTATAATTTGTCAGTTTAGTCTTAAGTTTATTATTGTATGCCTGTAACAGGCAACTGTTGATACCTACTCTTCAAATTTGTTAATCCTATATGTACACAGTTAAACAATAAATATTTTCTGATTCTGAGTACGCCACTTAGGTCCCGTGCTAGTCATTTTGAATACGACAAATGAACATAGTGTATGCAGTCATCATCATCGTCGTTTCAGCCGAAAGACTTTCACCGCTGGACATAGGCCTCCCCCAAAGAGTGCCACAATGAAAGGTCTACGTATATGTAGCAGTAGTTACTTTTATTTTGAAGCAAAGAACCAGCGGTATTATTACCTCAAGGAACTCGCGAACCGAGCCACGCGCACGAACAGCTTACTTTTATTTTTGACTAAGCTGGGATAATTGTTAATTATTTCACAGTACGGCGCGGCTCAGGTGCGGCCCCACCTGTGGCGGACTTGTTTTGACAGGTGAAGTATTGTCAAGGAGTCAAGACTGCAAGTGGTCAACTTGTTTGAATAGGGGATTTGAGGCTCTTGGCCAAATATCGCACTGCATTTGTTTGGATTGGCGTTAACTGTGTTGTGTTTATGGTTTCTACATATTCGGTATTGTATTACTTTGGATGTTAATACAAGATTCAGTAACTTTTTTGTGTCCTCACCTAACCCCGTTAGGTATCAAATCGGACACTGCATACCTACTGGTACGTTGGTGCCCGCGGATGTCAGACTTTCAGTCTACTAGGGTAATTGAGTAACTTAATAGAACACTTTCGGAGTCTATATGTCCAAATTATTTGTGAGAAAATTAGGCCTGAGTATATAAATTTGCGTATACAGGGTGTTTTTCTGAATTTCCTTGAACTTCGGCATATTGCAGTCCATTCACCGAAACAAAGTAGCATAATTAGTTTAAAAAAAAAAAAAAAAAGTTTTTTTTTCGATTTTCATACAAAAAAATTAAATTTAGCATTAACGGTTATTGTAGAAGGGTCTTAAGAGTTAATGAAAAGTTAGTGTCAAATGTGATAATGTTCAAATGACATCACATGACATGCACGTCAGAAAACCGTTTACACTGGTTAAAGTTACATAACTGATTAAATTAAAATGTTGAATATCTTGATAACAGTAAGAGTTAAAATACTGGTGTCTTGGAGAAATTACCTTTATTTGACCTAAGCTATGCCCCCTTTCAATTAACGGAAATTGGCGGGAACACGTTGTATAAGCTTCCTTAAAACCTTATATCCTTTAAATGTGTAAAGATTGAATAGAGAAATTTAATTGTAGGACTGACGAAATCTTCAGTTATTTTGTATTTAACGAACTTATGTACGTATAGTGTCATTTTTGTCAATGCAAATAATAGGTAGGTATTTGTTTGCAAAAAGATTTAGTGTAATATTTGTACTGGTGAATGTACTGTTCATGGTATTTATTTTTGATATAGTGTATAATGGAAAGGGTTCAACCCTTGGCGGATAAAGGGATTGCGGCCGTTGCCAACATCAATAAAGCTTATTGATCAACATTAGATACGCATGCTCTTTTTTTTAATCTCAGTTGGACAAAATCGTCCTTTCTCGAGACGGTTCATATGCACGCCCTATAGTCATAAATAGGTCCTACATATAATTTTAACTTAATTTTCACACGAATGTCATTACTCATTACATTATCAAGTTAACTGTTAATAGGATGGGTGTCCATAAATGTAGTCGCATAATGACTATTGTCATAATTTTGATTGCCATACAGCTTTACGCATAAAGTTGTTGCTAATAAAAGTCTTTTGTCATTAATGATTCTGCGCATTTTAATACTTTCATAGTCATAATTGTATAGTTAGTATGTCTTATTTTTTTATAGGTACCTGAATATCGTACAAGCTTTAGTCATTATATAGAAGGTCATAATGATTTTTAGTCATAAGGCTAAACTATGCTAAGCATAACTTATGATAATACACTGTTAAAATGATTGATTCGCAAAAAAATAAGCTATTAGATTAGGTCACCAGCGTCAATTGATGACGATGACGAAGCCCCCCAATAAAAAAATAAACAATCACAATCCATATGGGGCAAAAAGTAATTGAAATACAAATTACAATTACAAAATGTTGTTTTTAATTATAAGTTACAATTAAAAAATGTAATTTGTAATGCAAACTTAATTACAAATTAAATTTATTTAATAAAACATTTTTGAGTTGAGTGCGTCTCCGTGTCAGCTCGGAGAAAAATGCTTTCATATGTCCGTTTGTCTAGATTTCCGGCTAATCTCGCCCGCAGGTCTCATTTCTCAACCAATTCTCGTATTTTTTTTGTGAGCAGGTTAGTTATATAAAATATGTATGTCGAGTCAGTTTCTCTAAAAAAAAAATGACGAAAATATGTATGAGACTAGGAAAAAAACAGACATTTCGAAAACTCACGAGGTCTACAGTTCACGGGGCTACTATGTAGTTTTTACAAGATTTTATTTAACTTGCAATGTTTGTTTGTGGGTTTGTAGCTGATTGCATTGACAGATTGCAATTGTCACCAAATACAAATAGGTATACCTACTTACTAAAATTCAGCTCAATTGCATTTCAAGAAGTGGTTCTTCTCTAGTTAAATTTGATAATGCTGGCCATACACCATGCTTCCTATCGTCCAATCGGCATGAGCATGAGTCATTCCAATCCACTCCCACACACGGTCAGGTCTAAGTGATCCAATCGGTAGCGTGATGCCGATTGGACGATAGGAAGCATGTCATGCCAGCATTACAGTCGCACAATTCACATTTTCTGAAATAAACCGTTAAAAAAAGTTCATTATTTAAAAAAGCAAAATCACTGAAAGCAATTTTTTTCCGTTTTAGTTTACTAAAAAAAGTATACATAAATTAAGTTATTGAATAATTTAATTACCAATGAAAGTAAATTCAATTCCGAATGAATGTAATTTCAATTACAAAGTACTGCTGGTTGTTTTTGGAACTAAACGAGAGTGAATAGGCACTATCTAGGTATGCATGTAACACCCTCGACCTCATCATCACTTACCATCAGGCGAGATAGGGGTCAAATGCGTACCTATACTCAATAAAAAAAAAAAAAAAACGCCCAAAATCTCAATTTCACTATGATACAATGGCAATGCTTCCTAAAACATAAAGGTGTGGATGTTAAAAAGTGAAATTCTGCAATCGTAGATCCAAAGACAGCTTTCGCAGTCACCCCTTTATACTCGTACTCGTACCACATGTTGGAATCGGAGATAGATCTTTATACACAATAGTCAAGCAAGAGTGCCAGGCTCGTGCCATTTTTTTTAAACGCGGAAGACAGACGAAAGCAAATACATTTGTCAGCCACAATAGGACTGGCACACTCCACTCAAGGAGCTATCGGGTTTCTTTAAAAAAAGATAGCACATGCCGAAATCTGATTACACCGTATTTGATCAAAGGGTTGCTTTTACCGATGGATCGCAAAAACTATCGGAACGTATCGAGCCTTTTTGCACCCGTTTTTTAGCAATTTAATTTCGGCAGATGCCCGTAGAAGGGGTTTTGTTGGTTTTTTTTTCTAAAATGGCACGCATGTGTAAACAATAGACGGTTATGCATCGACTATCAAATTTTGCTTGTTGCTAAAGAGTTATTTAACGGTATCATTAATTTGGAGCGGTAAATAGTATATTGTTTTTTTTCTTCCGGAGAGGCTATGGTGGTATAGGCACACTGCCTTGTTTTTTCTTAATTGTTTGGTATAAATGAATAACGGAAGAGGATCCACGGTGCTCGCGGTGTTAGAAAATTGCAATTTTATCGCATCATTTATCTGAAGCGACGTTAGTATTAAAAAAAACTACCGGTTGTTATTGGTGGTAATTGTAATAACAGATGACTTAAAAGCTACGGTACCTTCAATGCAGTGTTCTTGTTTGTCTTTACCAACTTTTTGTAGTGACTTTTCACCACAGGGGTAATCACGTAAAGTTTCGAACGCGCGTTAGGACAATCCAACTGTCATTTTTCCATATAAAAATATACAATGCATTACGTCAGTGTTTTTCAATCTTTTTCATGCCGCGGCCCCCTTAGAACAGAAAAAAATATTTCGCGACCCCCCACCCTACGCTGTTCAAAATACTTACAGCACTTTAACTTAAAAAATATGAGTAGCCGCGACCCCCTTTAGAAGGCACACTTTGAAAAACACTGCATTACGTGATCGACCTGCACAACTACCGAGGATGCGCTGTAAGTTTGCTGAGTGAGGGACTTGCATTTGTCTCTAGCTATTGATACAACGATTACTGAAATCATCGCGAGTCTTCGTAGGTCACGATGTCTGCTGATCATCAGACAGGCCGTATTCTTGTTTACCCACCATCGTGATATAAAAATAACTCTAAACGAAAGCCAAACACCAACTCCCGTCCTACGTCTGTTCGGGACGGAGCTCACTGAGACTATAGACACAATTTTGTATGCTGCGACGGTGGCAAACAAGCATCCGGTCTGCCTGATGGTAAGCAAGCAGACACCGCCGTCTAAAGTATCCGTCAATGCAATTGGCTAACTATGTAAACAAACCGCCATATTGAAATTGTCTATCAATATGGCGGTTTGTTTACATAGTTAGCAAATTCCATTGACGGCCAGTTTAGCTTACGACACTCGAGCGCACATGAGAGACACATCACATCGACACATAGCAAGCGCGCTGTCGACCCTCTATTGATTTGAGGATTCGCTATGTGGGCAGCTAGGGATAAATACAGGCCCCTCACTGGCAACTGGCTCTGGCAACCTTACTACAGTTACTACTAAGAACACAATACCGGGTATTCTCTTCTCTTACAAGGAAAAATTCGTGTTATTACGGCTGCGGTCTTCTGTGAGGAGAGTGAGAGAGAGAGAGCTTCGGAGAGGAGGTGACTGTTCCCAACATGAGCGAGATGACACTCCATTTGCACAGACAAGTTAAACTACATGTTAGACAGAGACGGCTGCTTTGTCTCCTCCACACGTGATTGCAGGCCCCCGGTGCTAATAGACCGTCTATGTCGGCCCGTTTATCTAACACCACATGCTAGAAAGAGACGGGTGCTTTATCTTCTCCACACGTGATCGCAGGGTCCCCGCGCTAATTTAGCCTGTCTTTGTCGGCGACCGGCGTCGCGGAGGGTACTCCCTAAAAGGGCCGTCGCCGGGGTCCTATTACGATGCGGAGCGTAATCGCCCGCTCCGAACTTGATTCAATTAACATTATTTTAGATCTAAACAGGGGCTGGTGGAACTGAAGATTCCAGGTTAAGACGCTGTCAACACCAAAATGCCCTTGAGGATTTTGGATAGCGCGCACACTGTCTATTTGTATCGGAGTAAACGAGAGCGAGTGTTACTGGGCGGCCCGGTTTTTGAAGATAATATATTACATAAATATTTAAATAAAAAAAAAGGTGGATTATTTGTGAAATGTGATTCGCTAGCGGTTTAGGTATGAATATGTTGACTTCGTGTTTTTAATTGCAGACCCATACGTCTAAAAAATAAAGACATCGAACCGTTTAAAGTGATTTTAAGACCATAATCTTTGCAATTATTTTCTATCGAGCCGATTTCGTCCAATTATGTATCGAGCCCGTCCACGGTCTTTGAAATATGGTGAATATTAACATATATTTTATTTGATGTGCTAGAACAAGTAGTTTATCTTAAAAAACTGCTTAAATAACATCAATTTCACCAAATTAGGTCTTGTCAGCCTCTTAAGGAGGAAATTTACTTATCCTATAACTCAATTAATCTGTTATACGAGTAGGTACTGCAGGGCGATTGCAACGATCCGTACGTACATGTAATTTTTTGTAAGGGTAAATGCTCGCTTAAAGAGTTGCGCAATAACCATCTTTTTTCGAAATTTTTTGTGGATATTTAAGAATGATGATTGATGATGTTTTGAGACCTTATCATAATAACGGGGCTATTGCATTGGCTCCTTAGTTATTAATTAAACGTAGGATGTGTCCAATGACAGAATTTTTTACTGTAAAATCTCCCAAAATGTACATGGTACGAAATGATTAGACGCAGTGTATGGTATGAAATGATTAGACGCAGTGGCATAGACTAGACTTCGATGGCGGGATGATTTAGATGCCTTCCTCGATAATTGGCCGGAAAAGCGCATGTACAGAAGTCGTGGCAGCAAAGGGGAGAGCCTTTGCCCAGCAGTGAGACAGACAGAAACAAAATGATTAGTCTTGAACAAAAAATAATTACGAATAGATAAATCCAACTAAACAAAGGTTTAAATCAACTAAACTTAGCTCTACTGGGCTGCGACGTGTCCTTCATAAATACACAAAATCGATTAAAAACTTTGTACTTTCGATGACCGAAACCAATAGACCCCCGCCGTGTAAAAACGGTCCAATATCTAACCTTAACACCTACCATAAAAGACTTAGATTAGATCGGTGTCGGTCTGATCAGAGGTCTTAATGTCCGGTATGGGTGTACTACGGTATGCGACGTAAATTTCATGTTGTGCCTTGTATGGAGATGAAAGGGAAACCCTGTATACTGGATGAGTGTTTTTGGCCGTGTTGTATTCCTTTGCAATCCGCAAAGATTTAAAGCATTTGATTTTTTGTTTATGCACCTACGTGGCATATAAATGTATGACCCGCCTAATTGACACTTGTGACCTTATTGTAAACTTTTATAACTTCGCTCATTATCTCTCATCTGTGGGAGCCCCGGAGATGGCTTCGCGTTTTCCAACCGTTATCTGTGGCGCGCCAAATTTTGGCGTCTAAACTGGGCTTGTATTTGTGGCGGATATACAGCGAATCTAGCATTTGTCTTGCTTTGACCCATTGAAACGTACAGCCAATGAAGCAAGACAGCTAGCAAGCGGGAATTTGAACGTTGGCCGTTGAAAAAATGACGCAATATTGTTAGTCGAAAACTGCCGCCGTTGGGGGCAGGCAGGCCTTTAAAACGTTATAAAATGAACCGGAATTATAACGGTATATTCCGTTAGTGTTCGAAAATTACGTTATAACAAAATCAATATTCTCCATAACGATATAAATACCGTAACAGAATGAATAACAGAACGATATATAATAACGTTATAATATCGTTTTAAAATGCGAGCCGCGCGCTACGGCTGCGCCGTTGCCGCTCTGTGCCAATGCCAACATGCCACCACGTGGGCCGTAGCGCGACGTGCGACGTTGCCGTTATGTGGTTCTAGCTTCTTAATCTTATTAATGCTTGTTTACCTCGATCATTTGCAAATTGGTTGTGAATTGTGAATATTTGGTTGGTTGCGACGATAAATGGCGGAATAAAAATGGGACGCGGGAAACGCAACGCTGTCCACAGATTCGTGGACTTGCTCATAAATAAAAAGAAAGAGTGCCAATCTTAATAGCCCCTAGGTATACACTATTACAATATGTAAGAGGGTCAATATTTTTTTATGTTAATTGTTTGTCTCGGCACTAAATCGCAGACTCCCAGTATTAGGACCTATTCCAAACAAGCCCTACGACCGACGGTGTTGCCGTGAGCAAACAATTATGCATAGGTATGTTTGTATGTGCTTTTGTTCATTAATCGTAATAAAATTAAAATATACTTTTAGTTTCCGACATTTTATTTTATTATTGATTTAGAGCCATTCCGAAAACGACAAGTAAAATAAAATCTGATTATAAAACCAAAGAATGTGTGAATTTTCGATTTCGGTTCTTCGCCATAATCTGTCTAGATAGGCTCGCGATAGATAGGGGAGACCAAGGACGGTTGGTACACATAAATATGTATCGATCCTCCTTTTCTTACGATTCATCCTCCTTTTCTAATTAATCCTTAGTCACTAAATATTTATATAAATAACTAGCTGTTGCCAGCGACTTTGTTCGCGTGGAACTTGTTATGGTCTTAGAAAAAATATTGCTATTAAATTATGGTCGGTGCAAGCTATTTATCGCTGTCCCAAACACACTTCTACCATCTTAAAGATATACAAAAACTATCCTATATCCTTCCAAGGGTCTCAAATTATCTGTACGGGAAATTTCATCTAAATCCGTTCAGGGATTAGACCTACGTAAAAGGTAACAGTGCGATGAGTTCGTTAGTTTAAATTGATAAATCTAAATTGAAAACTTCGTTTTTACAAACATAAATATCTTAAGAATCATTTTCATACAGTATTAAAGAAAAATATATTTTTATATGTCTACTAAGCTACATTACTGTTATAATAATAAGTACCCAATGTTGATTAAATCTATTCGATTCTGGGAGCATCGCAGTTCTAACCTAACCTATCCTACATTTCTGGTAACTGTTCAAATCTGTAAGTTTTACTTTAAAAAAGGTCTTGCTCTCTATACAACCTTCAAACCTTTTAACTATCTTAGGGGATGAATAAAAAAAACGCTGAAATCGTTTTCTAATCATTAAACAAACGGTCCATAACCTAAGTAATAAATCTATTATTTTAAAAATATCTTGCTCTTCGTATAAACTTTGAACCCCCTAGAAACCCTCTCGGGGGATGAATTTCAAAAACATTGAAATGTATTTTTTAGTTTTAAACAAACCGTCTAAAATCGTAGTTACACTAATGTTTTACTTTAAAATTGTCTTGACCCTATACGGCCTTCGAATCCCGTTTAAACACTCTTAGGTGATGAATAAAAAAATCTACTAATCTGCTCTCTCTATTTTAAGACCAAAATTAAAAAATCTTACTTAAAAAATTACTTTTCCCTCCATATAAACTTTGAAGCCCCATTAACGCCTATGGGATGAATAAAAAAAAAACTCTAAAATCAGTTTTGTTGTCTTTTAACATACAGACTAAGACTGACATTAGAAATATCTTACTATATTTTCTTGCTCTCTATATAAACCTTGAATACCGTTTTAACACTTTTAACCCCCTTAGGGGTGGTATTTTTCCAAGACGATGAAAGGATTTTTTTTTTATAATAAGTAATCGTACCACAAAGTTGCCCATCTCTAGCTCAAAAAAAATGTTTCTCATCCTAATCTTGCATAAGTACCTTTTTAACCCCCTTAGGGATGGAATTTTCTAACACGTTAAAAGTACTAACTGTTTTTCTATTCTAATAAGTAATCTTTCTACAACGTTTCAAATCTCAAGCTCAAAAAAAGTGTTTCTCATACAAACCTTTCACCCCTATTTAACCCCCTTAGGGGTGGAATTTTCTAAAACGCTGACAGTCCTTTTTTGTATTGTATTTAGTAATCTTTCTACAAAGTTTGAAGTTTCTAGCTCAAAAAATAAAGTTCCCTCCATACAAACTTTGCACCTCTATTTAACCGCCTTAGGGATGAAATTTTCTAAAACACAGAAAGTACTTTTTTCTATTCTAATAAGTAATCTTTCTACAAAGTTTCAAGTCTCTAGTCCAAAAAAAATGTTTCCCCCATACAAACATTGCACCCCTGTCCCCTACTTAACCCCCTTAAGAGTGGAATTTTCTAAAACGCTGTAAGAACTTTGTATGCATC
This sequence comes from Epinotia ramella, assembly GCA_947578815.1. Taxonomy (NCBI): domain Eukaryota; kingdom Metazoa; phylum Arthropoda; class Insecta; order Lepidoptera; family Tortricidae; genus Epinotia; species Epinotia ramella. The sequence continues at coordinate 6,786,970 of OX388221.1, forward strand.
TTAATAAGTAATCTTCCTACAAAGTTTCAAGTCTCTAGTTAAAAAAAAAGTTTCTCTCATACAAACTTTGCACCCCTATTTAACCCCCTTAGGGATGGGATTTCCAAAAATTCCATCTTGTCCCTTCTTTTTAGTCCCAGTAGTTTCGGCTGTGCGTTGATGAATTAGTCAGGAAGTCTTCTTTTACATATATAGATAAATCAAATTTCTCATTCTCTCCACCTCATTTTAAGCATCTTAGCTGACCATCCATCCGTAATGTGCGTGCTGGTGCCATGAGACCGGTTTAATTTATTTAAACTTTGTGACACAATACAAAAAAAAGTATATATGGTGGACTTAATGCCATAACTCCATAAGGCATTCTCTACCAGTCAACCAACGGGCTAAGCAGAAACATTTGATTAAATTATTAATAATTTACCATGTTATAACAATGCCATTAATATCTGGGGGAACGGCAGTGCCCCCGCCAAGTCGAGCGCGAAGCAAACACTGCCGTACCACCCTTTACTGGAACCATTTCGCCACATTTTCAGGCCCCTATTTGAGAACCTCTGGATAAGACCAGAATGCAGAAATTTTCGTCATCCAGTAAGCTATAATCACATACTTAAAATCCAAAATTTCAAGTCTGTAGGTCATTTAGTTCCGAAGTTAAGCGAAAGCAAAGTTTCGCATTTATGACACTCACTCACTCATGATCATCAAAATAGAACTAGTACTTCCCAAAAACTCAGAGAGTTGAAATTTGGTACAGAGTTAGGGTTTAATGGCCACATAAAGGGAAAACTATAAAAAATTGCTATTTGAACCCAGTTTTCTAGATACACCAACTGTATACATTACTTTGTAATCCTATACAAATATATAGGATTACAAAGTTACATTTGCAGTGAATGGGAAAATTCAAAAGCAAGAATGGGCCTGCATTCATAGTTTGTATGTATGGATAACACATTAACCTACAAAAAGAAGTGAGATTCCATAAAAAACACTCCATGTAAAAAAGAGGCCAAGTCTCGAAACTCTTCCACCGTAAAAAATTGTGAGATATTTCGTAGAGCCAAGTTTCAGGCATTCTTATTAATCTTTATTTGCTTGCTAAATAAAATTTTGTGACTTGGCAATCACACAATACTACATAATTTTAGGTAAGCAGAAATCCATGAATACAGTTAAGTTGTGTGATTGCCACGTTGCAGAATTTTATTTAGCAAGCAAAAACATTCCATGTAAAAAAGAGGCCAAGTCTCGAAACTCTTCCACCGTAAAAAGTTGTGAGATATTTCGTAGAGCCAAGTCTTAGGCATTCTTTAATCTTTATTTGCTTGCTAAATAAAATTCTGTAACTTGGCAATCACACAACTTTCCTGCATTAATGGATTTCTGCATACCTAAAGCTATGTAGTATTGTGTGATTGCCAAGTCACAAAATTTTATTTAGCAAGCAAATAAAGATAAAAGAATGCCTGAGACTTGGCTCTACGAAATATCTCACAACTTTTTACGGTGGAAGAGTTTCGAGACTTGACCTCTTTTTTACATGGCATGTTTTTTATGGGATGATGCATTTCCGATTAATGAGGCACAGAGTAGCTAAAGACAATCTGATTTGAAAATTATTAGTCAGAATATTCGTATCAGGCTTCAACCTGCGCCGACAAGCCAAGCAAATCGAAAAATTCTCTATTTTACTATGACGTGGTGCACTCTAACAAACAACCTACGTTACGTAATCACATCGCTTACATTGCACGAGTAGGCTATACTGAATGCGAGAAAGGGGTAGCCTATAACGTTATGACATTATTATATCGGTTAAAAAAGTATCGGTTTTATATTAATGGTTTAGATTTATAACGTTATAATGGATATCGCTATACAGCGCGTCAAATATCGTTTTTGACTATAGCGGTTTTAGGAATAATAACGTTATAAATGATAGCGCTATACGAAAATAGCGCTATTTAAAGGCCTGGGGGCAGGCGTGTTTTGTATTTCGGGGGTTTTTGGCGGAATAACGTGATTTATTTATGAAAAAGGCAGTGCTTGTGCTGTGTCTGGTGATCAACATGTAAGTAATCTTTGGTTTTAAATGTGGTGCAACCAATACCCTAAATATACCTATGGTTAACATCCTACCTAAACATGATCCGAATTTGCCTGCAAGATATTTTACGCTTTTCTTTGGTTTCCATACTAATTAAGGCAATTCTTGTGTTCATTATGTATCTAACATTTATTTTTAATGAATATAATAGATAAATAAACCGCCAAAAGTAAGAAATAGATCGAAATACGTAACGAGAACGATGAGACCCGATTCTGGGTAGCCACCGACAAGAGAACGCCATTATCGGGCTCGCCACTACGACGCCATTTTGTTACAAATGAGTAACAGCATAACTTTTTTGGATTCGATTGTTTACATGATTTTAACAAAACAAGAATTTTAACAATTCAAGCATGTTCCCCTACATACGTAAACTAACATCCAAATTAATAATTTCAACCTGGAAAGCCCGATGTATGGGTCTGAAGTGCGGGTATATCCATAGTAATCAAACATTTTTTTTTAAAGTGGTGCATTTTTGTGCTGTTTTTAGATTGATATTTTACGTGTTTTTTGTTTAAAGTGATGTTAATATTGTGCTTTTAATTTATAGTTTATTTAAAGAAAATATTGAAAAAAAGAAAAATCTTATACAAAGCTTACAGTTGTTTTGATATCTTTACTAGTGTGCATGCAGTCATTTTGCATGAAAAAAATACACAATGTTTATTCATTCAATTCCTACATCATATCTATTATACATTATGATGAAAATTATTTGTTTACACATAGGTTAGGACCCTAAAATGCTGGTAGTTTATAAAGTAAATACATATACTTTTAAATAAGTTCAAAATAATTATGTAAATCAACGGCTGTTTCAGCAACTTTTGAGTGACAGCACCAGTTTGGTAGAACACGCGAAGCAGTTTATTTTTAAATATTTACTCATGACTCCCGCATGTTTTGATTTCTTAATATGTATGTTACACCAATCTTGAAAATAAACACATAAAATAAGGCAGCAGACGGATTTTTCTAAATCAAAAATCAATAAATGTGGTCTACATTGCGTCACCCTAGTATTGAAGCCAGCCATTCAGTCGTAACAAGAGTAGTATTGTAAAGATGACGCACCATATAGTGAGATCCTTTATTAGACATTTGTTTTTATTAAAAATCCTGGCTTTAATTCCTTAAACAACCGCAGAAAATAACATTTTAGCAAAGTACTCGACACTAGAATGCTTGTCTGTGGAGGCACCAAAATCGGGTTCCACAGATGTCGATAAGTGGCCATATTTATCATCCACAGATGAGAGGATAAACAGATACCTACAGACTAACCTTCATAAATGCGTTATTAGAGAGCTTATAGAGGTTTACGGGGGCAAGAAATCGATCTAGCTAGGTCTCAGTCTGGGAAAAAATAGTTTTTTCCGTATTTTCACCCGAGCGGAGCTCGGTCGCCCAGGGACGTATACTATTAAACGAGCAATATAATGTATACATATATATTTGAAATCACGTTCTCGAAAAGGGATCTAACGATTTCAATGACATTTGGAGCGTGGCGGTTTACGGGGGGAAAAATCGATCTAATTAGGTCTCATGTCTGGGAAAATTCGTTTTCACGCTATTTTATCCCGAGCAGAGATCGATTGCCCAGGGACTTTAATTGAAACAAAGACAGGTCAATCATTTGATACAACTTACCGTACCTATTATTTACTCACAAAGTATAGTACATTGTTTAACGAGGGGCGTAAGTGGAATATTGCGAAGGCGGAGGGCTTTTGATGACTCGAGTTTGCAATATTCTTACGCCCGTGTTATGGCACAATGTTTTTCATCACATTTGCGAGGAAACAAATACATTTTAGATGAAATGAATACAAATCGTAATAAAAACTGCAACATGTCAGTCGTCCATTTTGTTGAATTTGACGTGAGGCGCGTATGGCAAAGACCCTTCGGTATACAGCCACGATTTGAAAACACTTAAAAACATTTTACATAGACACTAAATAACTACATATTAAATCTGTAAATAATTCAGTTAAACATGTTTAAGTAGTTTTTTAAGTTTAAATTTATTTATAAATACGTTTTCAGACATTGTATTTGCTATAAAACCTCTACTTTGTAACTGCCGCATGAGTGACAGTTACAATTTAAGAAAAAAACCATTACGCTCGCGGGCGTAACACAGGCTATTACAGCTCTGTATGTCTGCGCATTATGAAGCCCTTTTCGAGCAAGTGTGATGAAAAATAAATAGTGGTTGTACGACTTGTTCGGCAAGCTAGTATTAGACCGTGGTGGGCCTACTTCCACCCCAATACACCTACGGTCACATGACAAAATGATAAAATGCATGGCAGCAGGTACTCGTACCAATTTTGACCGGAAGTGAAGGATTATCAAACTTTCGCCCAATTTTAATTTTAATTTTTTTCTTGCTCAGCACAACTTTCTCGACCTGCTGCCATGCATTTTATCATGTTTTCGTGTGACGTAGGTACTTGTATTGGGAGTGCCACGGTCTGTAAATATATCGATGGCAGAATTTTTAGGAATTGTATTTGACACTTGGAATATAAATTCGACGTAGAATTTGCAGCTCTTGAGTGCGTAATTGAAGTGGTAGGCACAGTCAAGGGCACCAAAATATGTATACACCACAAAGTCTCAAAAATATGTAGTCAGACCATATTTCTGCAACAATAAGGTTGTAGTAGTGTTGAATACATATTGGTGCCCTTGACTGTACATGAAAAACAGACATACAGACAAAATACGACACGCTTAATCGTATTGATGGGTGCGTCTTGTGCAACATTACTTTCTCGACATACTCGTATGAATTTCAGCTCTGCTGAATAAAACGAAAAATTTAAAACTAAGGCAAAGCTAAGGTACAAAAAGATATGCTCCGCCTACCCCAAGCAAAAGTATAAAGCAAGCGAACGTCGAAATAAAATCTTTTAAGTATAGCGCAGAAAACCTCACTCGCAATAGCTACTGAATATGACAAAAAGTCAAAGCATTTCAATCCACTTTTTTCCCAAAAAAGTTACGGTTTTTGCTCGCAAAAACACGCCCGCTTAAGCAGTACGTTACAATAATCCTATTGTCTTAAATCATTATGAGTTTTGGGTTGATCGGATCAGCGGGCAAAAATGCGCGAGTGAGAATGCCGAAGTTTACCTTTTAAAGGTAGTGGTCGAAGAAGACGATAGGTTAACGCCTTTAGGGAATTCGCAGACGGATTTGTGACGGTTCGGGAATCAATTTGGGAATGCGCTACCTAAGTATCAAGATGAGAGTTAGATGTACCATGACGATACTCATTTTTAGGCAAGTCTAGGCCATTCAGTAACTGGCGGAAAGAGACATAAGATCGGGACAGGTGCCCAAAAATCTAGTCGGAGGTTACGACTCGCTTTGGGTCGGTAAGCCATTTAAGAGGAAACACTAAGGGCGAGATATTTTAGAAATAGGTATTTGTAAAATGTATTGCTGTCGCGCCAACCTCAAGCCTCCCCCCGCAGAGCGCGATAGAAACAACTGCAGCTTGAACCGAAAATACCTATTAAAAGTACATAAAATCAACGTTTCGTAGTCCCCTGATTTCTTCTCCAAAACTTGACCTATGTGCAGGACGGTCTGCATAACGAAATAAAATGTTAGCCGCGTACATGACCTAAGATATTTAGAATAGCCTATTGTTACAAATTATTATTCCCGCCCTTTATTATAGTTTTTAAGTAGAACCTAAGGAAATAAATATTTATCGGCTTCGCCTCATTATTACACCCAAATAGGGAACATAGAATAGAATCCAATGAGTTTCCAACAAGAATAAACACTAGGTCTCATTAGAATAAGCTCAAATAATAGGAAACTCATTGGATCCTACTCGCCTGCCGTCCTAAGCCACACTGAGGGCGAAAGCGGGGGAACGGCCTGAAGGGGACGAGGCACGTAAATAGAAAGCGTCCCAGCGCCCGCGCACAGAAAGGGCAAAGACGGCGGGCGTGTAAGAATGTATATTTTATAGGTTTTAAGATAATAGATAAGTATGTAAATAGATTAAGCCGATTATGTAATTAATATAAGATTTATTGCCAAATAAATGATAGCGGGGTGAGGTAGGGTCGGAGGGGCGGGGGGTTCGAGCCAAATAGTATAAAATGGCGGCCGGGCCGCCATAGATTCATTCTACGCCGACGACTCGAACCGACCACTGCTCCAGCCCTGCCAAGCCTCAAGTGTTCCTGAAAGCTGAGTTTTCACTGCAATCCCACCACACTACCAGCATAGGTGTACTGTCCCGTACATGCTGGTCCTTCGAACCGGATTATGAAGAAAAGGCCAACAACAAGATCGCAGACCGGAAAAATCACGCTAGGACAACTCATCATGAGAAATATGGAGCAGTCAACGTCGGACGAAACGGGCACCTCCACGTCGAGAACGGCAACTACCAGTCAAGACAACTCTGAGCTGTCGCAGGAAAACCCACAGCTACGCCAACATCCTGCGACGCCGTCGCCTCACGAAGCCCAGCAGTCAAGACTACAACCCATAGAACAGTTGCCGTCAGAAGCCCCACAGTCAAGAATCCAGCCCACAGAACAGCCGCCGCAGGAAAACCCACAGTCAGATCCACCTGCGGCCGCGCTGCGACAGGAAAACTACGCCGAGGGCACGGGACCCGGCGCCGCCGCCGTGCGCCTCACTGTTCCTGCCCCGCCCCCCGCCGGGGGAAACCATCACCCTGTCGCACCATCACCGTCGAGGTCCATCAGGTCCACGACCAGTCAACGTGCTCGCCGCATCGCACGAGCGCGGGAAGAAGCTCTTAGAATAAAACTAGAGCTCGCGCACGCACGATTAGCCGCCATCGAAGCCGAAGGGAGCGACGATGAAGACGGCGACTCCATAGTATCTACAGTCCAGCCAGGACACCGCATCGACGAATGGCTCGAATCCAGCCGCGGACACGTCCTCGCCATCGCCAATACAGCCCACTTCGAAGAACCCGAGCCTGCACCCACACAGCACCCGTCACAGGCTCGACAAAGCCACGCCGAGGGCGCGGGACTCGGCGCCGCCGCCGCGCGCCTCACAGTTCCCGCCCCGCCCCCCGCCGGGGGAAACCACGCCCACTCAACCGTACCCGCGCCGCCGCACGCGTACGCTCAGCCACCGCCGGCATATCCACAAGCGGATATGCAAAGAAATGATGTCATAACCAAGCAGAACCCGCAGAATATCAACCTGAGTGAACTCGCGTCAGCCATCGCCGTCGCCGCCCGCGCCGGTCATAGAGAAGCACCGAGATATCACGCCGAGTTGCCGCCTTTCGGCGGGTCGCATCAGGAGTGGCTATCATTTAGAGCCGCTTACACCGAGACCGCCTCAAACTACACTGAGGTGGAGAACATAGCAAGATTGAGAAGGTGTCTCAAAGGAAGAGCAAAAGAAGCAGTCGACAACCTTCTAATCTACAACGCCCGTGCCGATGAAGTTATGAGAAGCCTAGAAGCCCGTTTCGGCCGTCCCGACGCCATCGCCCTCGCCGAGCTCGAACGATTGCGCGCGCTGCCGCGCCTCAATGACGGCCCGCTCGACATATGTGTCTTCGCCAGCCGCGTCGCTAACACCATAGCGACGCTCAAAGCGCTCGACCGCGTCCACTACCTACACAGCCCTGAGACGACAAGGGCAATGATGGAGAAGTTTACGCCGGCCCTGCGCTACCGATGGTTCGACTACGCAACCACACAGAAAACCGACGAGCCCGAGTTGCTGAAAATATCTGCTTTCCTGCAACGCGAGGCGGACTACTGCGCGCTCTATGCGCAGCCCGAGAATATCGACGGCCCGAATCATCACTTCACGAAGAGGACACACAGAGCTTTCGTGACCATAGACAAGCCGACACCCAAGTGCGCCTGCTGCAACAACGTCGGTCATCAAATAGAAAAGTGCAACAAATTCGCCGAGAAAGCACTAGAAGACCGCTGGAAGATAGCCAAAGACCAGCGACTGTGTTTTCGATGCCTGCGTCATCGGACAAGGACGCATGCTTGCAAACGCGTCAAGTGCGAACGAGACGGCTGTGAGTGCTTTCACCACAACCTGTTGCACTACAAGAAAATTGAACAAAGAAACGAAGCCGTCGCCTCTACGTGGGCCTCCAGAGAAGCGCGGGCCTACCTGAAGATCATACCGGTCACTATCTCGGGACCGGCGGGAGCCGTCGAAACCTACGCCCTATTGGACGACGGCTCCACCATCACTCTCGTGCAAGAGGACATCGCGAGGGACCTGGGCCTAGATGGGCCGACAATACCGTTGAAAATAGAAGCAATCACTAAAGAAAAAATCGACGCATCGAAATCACGCCGGGTCACAATCAGCATCCGCGGCGCCGACCGTCACCACAGGGTCGGCGCCCACACCATAGAAGATCTCCGCTTATCGCCACAATCCGTCAGACAGGAAGACCTCCGTGACTGCACGCACCTGCACGACATAGAAAGTCAGCTGAGGTACGAGAACGCGAAGCCGAAAGTGTTAATTGGACAAGACAACTGGCATTTACTCGTCAGCAACGAGACCCGTCGAGGCGAGCAGCACCAGCCGGTGGCATCCCTCACGCCGCTGGGCTGGGTGCTGCATGGGGCGCACACACGGATCACCGGTAAGCGAGTGCACGCAATACATCATGTGAATACCTGTGAAAACGAGAAAAGTGAAGACTTAAACGCGCAACTCAGCAAATATTTCGCGCTCGAATCCCTACTAATCGAGCCGAAATTACCCCAGTCAAGCCCGGAAGAGCGCGCGCGCATCATTCTGACCCAGTCAATGAAGACTACCGCCGACGGCCATTATGAAGCCCCGCTATTGTGGAAACAGCCCGACGCCCGCTTGCCTGACAATTACGAGAACACGCTGAGGAGACTCCACAACATAGAAAAAAAGCTCGATAAAAATGAAGAACTCAAGAAGAAGTACAACGAACAGATGGACGCCCTCATAGTCAAGGGGTACGCCGAGCCCGCTCCGCCCTCCAAGTCAGAGAGGGTATGGTACCTCCCTCATTTCCCGGTACTGAACCCAAGCAAGCCCGGGAAAATGAGAATAGTCCATGATGCAGCCGCCGCCACGAAGGGGGTCTCTCTTAACGACCGCCTACTCACCGGGCCCGACCTGCTGCAGTCACTGCCGGGCGTCCTGATGCGCTTCCGCCAACACCCTATCGCCGTGGGAGCCGACATCAGAGAAATGTTTATGCAAGTGAAAGTGAAGCCTGAAGACAGAGACGCCCTGCGCTACCTGTGGCGGGGCAACCAGCGGGGCGATGAACCTCCGCGAGAGTATCGCATGACGTCACTCATATTCGGCGCGACGTGTTCACCGTCAACAGCGATATACGTAAAAAATATTAACGCCCAGAAGCATGAAGGCACGCATCCCGAGGCCGTCAAAGCGATAGTCCGGCACCACTATGTCGACGACTATCTACACAGTTTCAAGACAGAAGAGGAGGCGATTCATGTGTCCAGTGTTGTACGCGATATACACAAAGAAGCCCACTACGAGCTGCGTCAGTGGACCTCAAACTCGCCTAAGGTCCTCCAAGCCCTTACTTCGGAGGACCTCGCCGCTACACACGTCGACCTAAACAAGAGTGAAATGCAAAATGAACGAGTGTTGGGGCAAATATGGAAGCCGGCGAGCGACGAACTCGCCTTCAACTTGGACCTCACCCGCCTGCCGCCGGGAGCCTTGGACGACGCCGAGCCTACAAAGAGACACATACTAAAGATTACTATGTCAATCTTTGACCCTCTCGGCCTTGCAACCCCGGTCACCATAGTAGCGAAGAAACTACTACAGGAAGTGTGGCGGCGCGGCACAGGCTGGGACGATAAGTTGGACCCCGACTTAGCACAACAGTGGGCGGAGTGGACACAACATCTACGGGCGCTGCGGGACCTGGCGATACCGCGCGCCTATCCCCACTACGGCGACTCCTTCAGGCGTGAGATACACGTCTTCGTCGACGCGAGCGAGTCAGCCTACACCAGCGCGCTGTACTGGCGCACGACAACGACCGACGGACAAGTGCACGTGTCCTTGATAGCAGCAAAAGCGAAAGTGGCCCCACTGAAAGTGATGTCTATACCGCGCCTCGAGATTCAAGCCGCAGCGATGGGGAGTCGAATGGCGGCCGCCGTTATAGAAGAGCATGACCTCAAGCCAGATACGAAGACCTTTTGGACCGACAGCCGCACAGTGCTCGCGTGGTTAAGAACCGGCGCGCGCACTTACAAACCATTTGTCGCGCACCTGATGAAATAAAGCAAGGCAATAGTCTTTAAGTTTAAACTAATTTATTATAAACAAACGGTATGACAGTTATACTCTTTAACACGATATAGGGGCGAGAGACCTTACGTCCTCGACAGGCACAAATACCGCGGTGGTGTACTTTGCCATGACTAAAATATCAGGCGTCCATATTTCCATCATCCTCTCCTGGACGCAGACGCTTTACAATTAACCCCATGGCTGTGGTGAAACAATCGTGCTTCGGTCGATGTAGTCCTTTTGTCAAGATATCGGCAACCATGTCTTGAGTGCATCTATATCGAACATTGACTAGGTTAGCTGCAATCTTCTCACGTACGAAATGGTAGCGGACGTCGATGTGCTTACTGCGTGCGTGGTACACAGCATTTCCTGAAAGACTAATCGCACTTTGATTATCACAATAAAGTGTAATAGGGGTACCTTTAAGTTCAGGTTGAAATTCTTCTTCCAGCTGTTTTAACCAAAGCGCTTCCTGTACAGCGGAGGCCAATGACATATATTCAGCCTCGGTGCTTGACAAGGCTATGGTCTGTTGTTTCTTTGAATTCCAGCTGACTGCGGCACCCTGAAATAAAAACATATAGCCTGTGCAAGACCTACGATCTTCAACATCATTTGCCCAGTCTGAATCACAATAGCCAGTAATCATCTTATTTGAATTCCTTTTATAAGTTAATTTCAAGTCAATTGTTGCTTTCATGTATCTCAAAAGTCGTTTCAAAGCCGCCCAATGTTCAGCAGTAGGTTCACTGTTATACCTGCTCAGTGCATGAACTATATAGGTTATGTCTGGTCGAGTTCCCTGTGACAGGTACAACAAGCAGCCAATAATCTCTTGGTATGGAATGTCCTTCAAAACTTCTCGTTGGCTAGCAGCCTTTTTTAACTTAATATTTGCATCAGTAGGTGTCCATACCGGCTTGCAGTCCTTCATGCCAAAACGGTTGAGTATCATTTTTATGTATAAAGATTGATCAATTGATATCTCTCCTTCATTTTGATTTTGAGTGATTTTGAAACCAATGCAGTTCTCTGCTTTTCCTAAATCTTTCATACTAAATTTCTCTTTAATCTTTTCTTTCATCATTTGTGACGTTCCCTCATTGTTATAGAAATACAGCAGATCATCGACATATACTGCTATGAACAATATATCATTTTTATTTATAATTCGATAGTAAACACATGGATCTATATTTGACCGAGTCATTCCAATACCTATTAGTGCAGTGTTTAGTTTCTTGTTCCATTGTCTGCTTGCTTGCTTTAATCCATATATAGACTTATTTAATTTACAGACCTTATTTTCTTCTTGATAGCCAGGTGGTAAAGACATGTAAATTTCTTCATCAATTTCGCCCTGTAAGAATGCTGTGACAGCATCCATTTGGTGTATGTTGAGTCTATATTTTGCAGCCAGACCAATTAGGTATCTTATAGAACTATAACGGACTACAGGTGCATATACTTCATGGTAATCAATACCTTTAACTTGTTTATACCCTTTGATTACAAGTCTAGCTTTATAGCGTGTTACACAGCCATTTCCATCCAGCTTCGTTTTGTATACCCATTTGCATGGAATGGCTGATTTCCCTTCTGGTAAGTTAACAAGTGTCCATGTATTATTTTTTATCAATGACTCGTGTTCTTCACTCATAGCTTTCTTCCACTTTTCAGCATTTTCACTGTTCAGAGCTTCTTCAAAGCTTTGTGGATCACAGTTTAGTAAACTCATTGTTGACTCACCACTCATACACATGAATGATGAGGGCCCTTGATGATTATTCTCTGCTTGTCGTTCTATACGACGCTGAAGTGGCCTCAAAGTTATATTATTCACTGGTGGTGGTGAATCAATTGTTTCATCAGGTGAGTATGTTTCATCATGAACATCTTCAAAGTGATCGGAATCATCTGAAATAGAAATACTTTGAGATACATCCTGTGTTTCTGTTGTTTCATTTAACTCATCATCTCTGTTTATTTTTTCAGGTTCAACATATTCTTCAAATAGTAAGTCCGCGTTTCTCTTTTTCATTAATTGATTACAAATCCCATTGTTATCTTCATTTTGCGTAGTAATTTCTTCTGTATTTATATTTTTCACCTTTTTAATTATATTTTCTTTTTTTTCAGGTGCATTGTCAACTTTGTTTCTCTTAATTGAAGCTTCTAAGAATACAACATCTCTACTAATAATGCCTCTTTTTGTTTCAGGGTCTATGAATCGGTATCCTTTCGTGCAGTCACTGTAACCAACAAATATTAAATTACGTGATTTGACATCAAGCTTGGTTCTATTTTCTTTAGGTATGTGCACCATAGCGGAACATCCAAAAATTCTCATATGGCTCAGCTCCGGCTTCTTTCCTGTCCACACTTCATAGGGCGTCGCGTCAGACAAAGCACTTGTGGGTGAGCGATTTACGATGTACGCAGCTGTGGACACCGCTTCTCCCCAGAAAGTGACATGTAACTCAGCATTTAAGATCATGCACTTAGCGCGCTCTATCAAGGTCCTATTCATGCGCTCGCTGAGGCCATTTTGTTCTGGTGTGTATGTATTTGATGTTTGATGCAATATTCCATGTCTTTTTAAGTAAGCCTCAAAGTTGTTGTTTTTGTACTCAGAACCATTGTCGCTTCTTATAATTTTAATTTTTTTGTCTAGTTCGTTCTCTACTCTGTTCTTGAATTCAACAAATTTCTCAAATACTTCACTTTTATGTTTCATAAGGTAGACATGAACTCGTCTAGAGAAATCATCAATAAAGGTTACAAAAAACCTTGCCCCTCCTATTGAAACATTCTTCATCGGTCCACATACATCACTGTGGATAAGCTCTAGCAAACCTGTTGCACGGGAGCCTTCGGTGGGGAATGGTCGTCTAGTCTGCTTGCCCTCAAGACAAGTTATGCAGGTAGAATTTTCCTTTATCGGTGATAATTTCACACCTTCTGAACAGTTAGGTATTTTATTAACGCTTGTAAAATTTAAGTGACCCATTCTTTGATGCCACAAGTATGCATTATCATCAGTCTTAGCTGCCAGCATAAGTTGGATTTCTTTACCACGGTAAGTATTTAATTTATAGGTTTCATTGGAAAGGTTTGCCTTTGCGACCAATTTATTACTTGAATTGTAAATTAGGCAGCCCGCTTCATCAAACGTTACTTTGCATCCACTTTTGATTATTTTGCTCACAGACAGCAAATTCGTTTTCAATTCTGGTACATATAATACATTCCTTACCTGTATTGCCTCGGTACTGCCATCTTTTGCATTTACTTTTATACATACATTTCCACAGCATTCCACCTTCAATACTTTATTGTCTGCGATTGTGATGCACGGCACAGGTGAAGGACTGACATCTGTGAGCCAATCCCGGTGCATAGTCATATGCATGGAGGCTCCGGAGTCCACATACCAGTTCTCGGAGTCATTTGTTGTAGAGGCTGAAAATGCGGCTACATATCCTTTTTTTTCAGTTTTCTCATGACTTGATTTTTTATGCCAACAATTTTTACTGAGATGGCCATGTTTATTACAATTAAAGCACCTTGGGCCTTTTTTATACTTTTGCTGTTCATATTTGGGTTGATGATTTTTTGTGTTTGTATAAAGTGCGGTAGTGTCTGATGTCTTTATTTCTTGTAGTAATTTATTTTTAACCAAGTCTGCACTAATCTTCATACCGGAACTTTCCAATCCCATAATCATTGGCCCATACATTTCTGGCAACCCTGCCAGCATTAAGGTGCCCAACCACTCATCGTCCACATTAAATTTTATATTCCTCAATTTGTGTGCGGCTGTCATTATTTTGTTTATGTAGTCTTCAACTGTTGAACTACTTTCCAAATTTGTATTAATAAGCTCTTTTAACAGACCAACTTTTCGAGTTAATCCACTATCCTCGAATGCCTTTGCTAAATTGTCCCAAACCTGTTTTGCACTTTGTGCTTCTTGAATGTGTACATATAATATCGGATCAACTAGTAATATTAGCTTGGATTTAGCTTTGATGTCTTTTTTTACCTTAGTTTGGTCTTGAGTTAACGGTTCATTCTCAATGCACTCAAATAAATCTTCGTGCTGTAAGTATGCCTTAACGGCAAAACTCCAAGTTGCCCAATTGTCACGACCCGTGAGCTTCTCAATAGACATCATTGAATTACTATTTGACATTTTTTCACAACATTCAATCTATACAAGCTGAAATATAGAAATCACTCGCGAGCGCGATAACTAAAAGTGAGGTTATGTGCTATACTTTTACTTAGAACTTTTTTAATACTGAACAAAACACTTAAATAACGTTATACGGCAGGTACGGGGCGGCCCATAACCTGATGAAATAAAGCAAGGCAATAGTCTTTAAGTTTAAACTAATTTATTATAAACAAACGGTATGACAGTTATACTCTTTAACACGATATAGGGGCGAGAGACCTTACGTCCTCGACAGGCACAAATACCGCGGTGGTGTACTTTGCCATGACTAAAATATCAGGCGTCCATATTTCCATCAGCACCGCATCGCCGCCATTGAAGAATATACCACCGTCAAAGAGTGGCGTTGGGTACCTACCAAACTCAACGTCGCCGACGAAGCGACGCGCGAGGTGCCGCCTGAGTTCAACAGTCAACATAGATGGTTCAAGGGGCCAGATTTCCTGCGCGACGACCCCTCAACATGGCCCACGGAGCCGTCGCAGCCGCACGAGTGCCAGACGAACGAAGAACGGGTACACACAATGCGGACCGAAAAGGAAAAGGCGGGCCCACTCGCCTGGCTGCCAGAGCCCACACGATTCTCAAGATGGGAGCGACTACTGCGAACTGTAGGCAGAGTGTTACAGTTCATTGACCTCTGCCGACCCCGCCATGTGCGCGCCCACTATAAGCGCACTACGCGGAACAAACAAACTGATCCTGAATGGAACAAGCAACGCAAGTCCACTCTGCCGCCGCCGCCGCCTCCTAAGAAACCGCAACAAAGAAAATACAAGATATTGGATGCATCTTACCTACATGAATCGGAACGCCTCGTGATACGCGCCAGCCAGCTGGAAGCCTTCAGTGATGACGTCAATGACCTGAGAAACAACAGACCGCCGAGCGCCCACAGTCGCTTACGTCATATGGCGGTCGAGTTAGTGAATGACGTCATAGTGATCAAGACGCGCATCAACGCGGCCACCGATATCACCGAGCTACAGCGACGCCCGCCGGTGCTTGACGGTGATCATCCGGCAGTGAAGCTATACATAGATTATGTACATCGACAAATGCAACATAACGGCGCCGAAGCCACCATAAATGAGTGTAAACAACACTACAGTATCCTGCGCCTGCGGCCCGTCACGAAAATGATAGTGCATCGGTGTCTGCCGTGCCGTATCAAGAAGACACTGCCGTCGACCCCGCCAACCGGTGATCATCCGCGGTGCCGCCTAGCTCATCATCAGCGACCCTTCACATACACAGGGGTAGCCCTTCGGCCTATTCGGCCCTTTAACGGTGACCGTCGGCAGGGGAACGCAGAAGAGATACGTGGCGCTATTCACATGCCTGACGACGCGCGCCGTGCATCTGGAGGTGATACCTAGCCTAACCGGGGACTCCGCGGTCATGGCACTCCGGCGCATGATTGCGCGCCGCGGCTGCCCGACGGAAATTTGGTCGGACAACGGTACTAACTTCCACTCCGCCGACAAGGAACTCCACGAGGCCTACGGGAGCGCCCTCGAAGCCGACGCCGCCCAGCGCGCCATCAACTGGAAGTTCATACCGGCGGGAGCTCCGTTCATGGGCGGAGCCTGGGAGAGGATGGTCCGAGCAGTAAAGCGGGCCCTATACGCCGTGCTTGACGAGCGCCGCCCCAGCGAGGAGGTCCTGACTACCTTACTCGCCGAGGCCGAATACACGGTGAACAGCCGCCCCCTCACGCACGTGGCTGTCGATCCCGACGAGCCCGAGGCCATCACACCGAACCACTTCCTCCTGGGCGGGTCCGCCCGGGCCCCCAACCCCGGGACTTTCGACGACTCCACCCTCATTGGCCGCGCTACCTGGAGGACGAGCCAGCGCCTGGCCGAACACTTCTGGGCGCGCTGGCTGAGGGAGTACCTACCCTCCCTCCAGTACCGGCGGGAGCCCCACGGCCGAGGGCGACCCATCAACGTCGGAGACGTCGTGCTCGTGGTCGACGGAACCCTGCCTCGCAACACTTGGCCGCGAGGCCGGGTGACGGCCGTATACCCGGGACCGGACGGAGTGACACGCGCAGTCGACGTAGCAACGAAGGGCGGAGTCTTCAGGCGGCCGACCAAGAAACTGGTGATCCTGCCGACGGAGCCCCACGACCTGCACGCGAAAGAAACTCCAACGCTCACCCGAGCGATGGACGGCGGGAGAGATGTGCAGGACGGTCTGCATAACGAAATAAAATGTTAGCCGCGTACATGACCTAAGATATTTAGAATAGCCTATTGTTACAAATTATTATTCCCGCCCTTTATTATAGTTTTTAAGTAGAACCTAAGGAAATAAATATTTATCGGCTTCGCCTCATTATTACACCCAAATAGGGAACATAGAATAGAATCCAATGAGTTTCCAACAAGAATAAACACTAGGTCTCATTAGAATAAGCTCAAATAATAGGAAACTCATTGGATCCTACTCGCCTGCCGTCCTAAGCCACACTGAGGGCGAAAGCGGGGGAACGGCCTGAAGGGGACGAGGCACGTAAATAGAAAGCGTCCCAGCGCCCGCGCACAGAAAGGGCAAAGACGGCGGGCGTGTAAGAATGTATATTTTATAGGTTTTAAGATAATAGATAAGTATGTAAATAGATTAAGCCGATTATGTAATTAATATAAGATTTATTGCCAAATAAATGATAGCGGGGTGAGGTAGGGTCGGAGGGGCGGGGGGTTCGAGCCAAATAGTATAAAATGGCGGCCGGGCCGCCATAGATTCATTCTACGCCGACGACTCGAACCGACCACTGCTCCAGCCCTGCCAAGCCTCAAGTGTTCCTGAAAGCTGAGTTTTCACTGCAATCCCACCACACTACCAGCATAGGTGTACTGTCCCGTACAACCTATTTAACTATTTTTTTTATTAAAAATCAAAGAAAGGTTTTGGCCGTGTTCCTATGTTTTCCTTTTATTTAAATAATCTAGTCTATTTTTTCAAATATAATTTTGTAAGTTTGTGTGAGCTTGTCACGAATGGAAAACGAAAACTAATTCCTATAAAAAAACTATCGGCTATAGTTTTTTTATAGTTCATATTCATCGTTCTCGTCTCGCATTTGTAAAGATACAAGCAATAGATTTGTCTAATAAAAGGAGAATGCCACTTTTTTGGGTCAAAAAACACACTGTGCGTAAGTTAATAGCGCGTTCCGAAATTGAACCCTTGCTGGTACTTCGCTGTGTTAGTGAGTCAGACTTTTTTGTAAGGTGTTCTTTCCGCTGAAAAGAATTTCTCATTTCAATTCATAGATCTTTTTTGCTGATCCTGTTTTGTTATTATTTTTGAAAATACATAGTTGCATAGAAGTCATTATTTAAGGTTTCTAACGACTTCTTTCTATGAAATAATAATTGAAGCGCTCATAGCCTAGCGGCGCCTGCGAGACGGAAACGATAACGCAGGTTAAGCAAAGATGGCAGCGGTCAGTCTTTGGATGGGTGACCGCCTGATGTTTGAGTGGTTAACATCAATGAGCGCTTCCGTGCTTTGGAAGGCACGCTAAGCAGTTGATCCCGGCTGCTGTCTATGACAGTAGTCGTTAAGCCGAGTTAGAGGCCTTCGGGCAGCTTAAGAACTTCTAACAGTCGAGTTGCCCACTCACTTGACAAAGGGGGGACAACTGTTACTCGCGTCCGCAGGAGCTACCCACCACAACCCTGCACGTGTCCCCTGACCTTATTCTGATACGTTTGCCTGCAAAATATCAAGCGACTTTATATATTTTTATGGTAACGATGGGGAAGCATTTCACAGAAAAGGTAATGACAGGCCAGCTTCCGCATACATCTGTAACCTGTCAGCTGCCAGTGTCAACTGTCAGGTAAATCAGTACAAATTCTTCTCAGGCGCGGAACCGAGGCGGTACGAATGCTTCCGCGCAATATAATACTACTGCGCAAGCGTGATACTGACAGTATACCGATAAGTAAGGAAGTTTTTAAGCTCTCGGCAAAGTACGCAATGGGTCATACAGAGATTTAGGTTCGCGACTCTTCTGTGGACATTATCAAAGTTAAGACCAAGCCTAATTTTTTTGGAGTCTTAAGAGGGAAGTATACCTTTGGAATGTCCACTGACAAAGTGATCAAAAATATGCGAACAGCAGTTGCTCAGATATTTTTCAAGCTTTGGCAACGTACATATATTTATGTGCTCTACTGTACTATGTATTATACCTACTTATTGCATAAAGATACTGGTTATTTTGATATCTGAATGGATATATGGATAGGCAAGGAATGCGTAAATTTCCGGAGATGAGTCAACAGCCACGCATTTTGATGCCAAAATGACGTGATGTGATGAGTGTTTTTGGAAGTTAGTCTGTAGTGTATATTTTACTATTAAGATCTTTTGTAACCTCATAATGCTCTAGATGATGATTACGATTATGTAAATAAGCATATCTTATACTATTATTCTGTTCCTAATATTATAAAGTAGTTCGTAGTAGTAGTTCGTTCACTTTTAAGGCTATTCGACTGTGGAACTCTCTCCCTCTTGATATAAGACAAGCTAAATCTATCGGTAACTTCAAATCTCTTCTTAAAGAACATTATTTGTCTCTCCCCTAACCCTGATTATCTTACTATTATTATTATTGGCTGACTGTTTATGTATTATATTTATATATTTTTATTTGTGTTATTTATATATATGTATGATTGTGTATGTATGTTTATATATAGAGCTATTTATGTACGTGTATTGATATAATTATTTTGATTTTTGGCTTATTATAATCTCTGCACCACCTACTACATAATCTAGTTTTATCTCTTTCTCCGATACCCAAAGGTTGTCTGGAAGAGATCGCTCTTCAGCGATAAGACCGCCTGTTGTCTACCTCTACCTACATGTTATTGTATTGTTTCTCTTTTTAACTGCTTTGTTTGTGTGAGGTGTGCAATAAAGAGTATTTGTATTGTATTGTATAAAGTGTTAAATTTTTTGAGGGTGTGCGTGGGTTATCGCCAGAACTATACTTAAGCAGATGAGATTGGACTTTTTATAATAATAATAAAAATACGACCTTCACCTCAAGAGACTCTCGCTAGATGGCTGAATCAAGGGTCAGATACAGAAGGCGGTACTCCTGGATACTGCGCGGATAGTCAGGAGGTTCCTGTCTCTGTCGCCCTGACCACCGGCAGCTAAGGCCCCGCCTCGCTGCCGGCGGTACCCTAGGTTAGGTTTTTATAATGATTTTATGTTTTGTATGTATACTTAGTTTTATATTTTACTTTTTATATAATTATTGTAAAACCTAGCATAAGAAGAAAATTTAATAAAGAGAATAATAATAATGATAAAGCGTTTATTCACGAAAAAAACAGTACTCTTTTACAACTTGTATCAAGTTCCGCCAACTGTAGAACAGTTTGCTGGCAGAAATAAGCTCCCTTTCTGTACATTACGGTTTTAAGTTAGCTATTTAGTTAGTATATCAACTGCTTACTACTTCCACTACTACTGCAAGTTATACCTAGATGTAAGTTCGTTATAACATGAACTATTTTAACTAATTAAGCAACTTTTATTTTCAAATTGTTTTAACATAAGCTTTTTAGGGTTCCGTAGCCAAATGGTAAAAAACGGAACCCTTATAGATTCGTCATGTCTGTCTGCCTGTCTGTCTGTCTGTCTGTCCGTCCGTATGTCACAGGCTTTTTACTCGAAAGCTATAAGGTGTATTGAAAAAAAAAAATGAGGATAGGTGTATTTTGTTAGCCACTACATAGTTTTGTAATTAAATTACTAAAAAAAAAATTTTTAGGGGTGTTTTCCATACATAAAACTGAAAGTCAAAAATTTTTTTCATTGCAAGCCCACGTGTGGCACATCAATCGATAGGCCTTTCAAAATAAATATAAGGTTTCTCAGCAATTTTTTTGATTAAGTGAATAGAGTCGGAGATAATCACCCCGAAAGTCACTAAAATTGTGTCCCCCCCCTCTAATTGTTGAACCGTGTATTTTAAAAATATTAAAAAAATTAAAAGGCCGCTTTTTTAATTTAGATATAGATATTGTTATACATTTTAGGAACGAGATAAAATCTGGTTCTCTTACGATAATAATTGACTACTCCAGGTACAATTAACGCTTCATTGGCCAATTTTCTACGCAAAAGTGTGTGTGTGTGTGTTGTGTGTGTGTGTGTGTTGTGTGTGTGTGTGTGTGTGTGTGTGTGTAGTGTGTAGTGTGTGTAGTCGCAGAGACATTATACAAGTGTCATTGGAGTTAGAATCTATTTTTTTTATACAACGACGGTGGCAAACAAGCGTACGGCCCTGATGGTAAGCGGACACCGCAGCCTATAGACGCATGCAACTCCTACGGAGTAACATGGGCGTTGCCGACCCAATGATATGTTTGAGGATTCGCCGTCTTCAACGTTGGACGGTAAAGTTCCTTTTTGAATGGTCTACTTTGATGCAATTCGGCCAACACAAGTAATACCTATTCATCCGATTTCAAAAATGATTTCACCAGGTGATAGTGGTGGCCTTCGAGATGGATATACAGGTTGTATCAAAAATGGGGTGTGAACCGAGCAAGGGCATATTCGGTAGCGCATTGCGATTCCAAATATGCATTTGTTTATGTTTAAATTTTTTGTTTATTTTTGTTTACATTGATATTTTTGTTTTTGTTTACATTACAGTCTTAGTTTTTGTTGAAATTGCTTGTGTATGATAACGTTCCCCCGCGAAGGTGAAGGATGGGAGGGTTTATTTCATTTTCAACCGCTGGGCGCACAGTTGTGTTATGAAAACAAATGTTTTGTGTGATTTTTTGACACGCAGGTGACAGCTTTTACGTGTTTGATGTCATACACAAGCAATGTCAACAAAAACAGATACTGTAATGTAAACAAAAATAAACATTTCAATGTAAACCAACACAAATCAAAATTTATAAAAAACTGCCTTTTTGGAATCGCAATACGCTACCGAACATGCCCTTAATCGGTTCACACCCCAGTTTTGATACATCCGGTATTGGGCATATTTTTCCGCCTGCATTCTCTGCCACGGGCAACTTGTCCCTAATTCTTCTTCTTCTTCTTGGTCGTTACCTCATGTCTGAGCACGTTATCCACGTTAATCACCTGACCCCGATCACTCAGGGGAACCTAGTGGCAATTATTTTATATTCAACTAGGAAAAAATGATAATATTCGGTTATGGCGCTTCGCCGGACGCTGCCGCGTCACGCTCGCTTCGCTCGCTCGGCTCGCGCGCTGTAGGGCCGCAGTTCACCTGACAACATATCCGTTTTTTCCCCTGGGGGATCAGGCTAGGGGACTAACGTGGATAACAGCTGTCTGAGGGGCATGACTTCCATGGGTGACTCAGATCATCATGGGAGAGAACTAAGCTCGGCCATATTCGTAAGTACAAACGCCAACACTGTTAACTGACCATCCTGTGTTTATATATAACCTTATTACAATGCACATAAGGTGCACCGATGGTCAGTTAGCTGTGTTGTCGATAGTACGTGCGAATTAGTTGTATGTATAAAACTGTGACAATGAATGCCAAGATTGCATGGAGAACATGCACGTCAGTGTAGTTATAATGTCAAATAACACAATAAGTTTAACAAGATTACAATAAATTGTGGTTATCTGGTTGATATGTAACTGTCTGACAGCCATGACAGGTTCAAATAATTCCGTTTCCTTATTAACTGCGGTTATAGAAGGTACAGTCAGCATTAATTTTCAATTTTTTTCATTACAACGACGGTGGCAAACAAGCGTACGGCTCGCCTGATATTAAAATAGTGTAATCATGATATCACGAACGTATAACCAGCCTAGATGCATGATCACGTTTATTCTGTGGTATCGTTAACACTTTCGGTGCCAGGAACATTTCAAGAAAAAAAAAACTTTATAGTATGTTTTTTTCCACTATGCCTCAATTACTTAGCATACTATATACCATTCGATTGAAATTAGGATACTTGGAATCACAGAAATCTTCCCAAAAGTTGTGAAATAGGGGGAGGTTTGTATCGGAGTCTGATGACCGTTATATACCAGAGGAGTAATTACATAACTTTTCGAGCGAGCGTTAGAACAAATCATCTGTAATTTTCTCACATTAAAATATTAATTTGGATCTACCTGACGTACGTACGAAACGTTACACAATCGACCAGGTGGACTAAGTCGCGGGCAAAAGCTAGCTCAATAATTTGTACCGTAAAACGGGGCGAGTAGGGACAAAACTGATATTCAAACCTCGATGACATTTAATTTTTGCATTTGCAAACTGAATGTTGTATATAATAAGTATTCCGAACGTTTGTATTTTAGTTTTTTTATGATTTTGGGTGGTTCCATTTCATAACTTTAATGATACACAAAATCCCACCTCACCCTGTAGTCCCTCGGGTGAGATGGTTTTCCATACAAAGGTTATTTTGGAAGATTGTTGGATCGATTTTTTTATTATGAATATTACTATACCTCCATTTTAAATTGGAATACATTATTTAGGTAGCAGTAGCCTTAAAATCCCATCTCACCCCACTTTCATCCCTTCTCTCCCCACTCATAACCCAACTCTCCTCGCGATCCCTACTCACCCCATTTTACGGTAATTATAATCGCACATTGTCATTGTGTATACGCGACATGACGGCTGTCCTAACAGAACGAATGCGAAATGTCACGGGCATCGGTAAAACGTAAAGTTTACGAGCAGATAATGATCGCTATTAAGATTTCCAGGCATTTTACTTACTCTTAAATCATGCGGCAGGTTAAAAACTGGTTTAGTTTATTCCATACAACATACAACATATACTAGCATTTGTTCACGGCTTCGTCCGCGGGAAATTCCGCTTCAACGCACCTGTACTTAGGTAATAGTAAAAACTAGTGCCTACGCCAAATCTTGGCATTATGTGCCAAAGCGGTTTCCAGGCTCGTTTAGAGCAGTACCGGAATGACATACTTAATAGGTAGGATTCGAACATATCTTATGCGCTCTGTAGAGCATTTTCTTTGCCGGAGTACCTAGGTATTGTGGTGCATTTAAGTTAACTTGAATTTATTTAGTTCGCCGAATTGCATCAAAATAGTCAAAGGCCATAGCCATGTAGCGTCCGGGTGCAATCTCCACCGTAGTGCTCTCTGGCACCCCCCGAAGCGCGCGCTAGCGCAGTGTTATGCCTTGATCACACGTACCGAGCAAACGGGCGAGACAGTACTCGGCCTTTTTAGGGTTCCGTAGCCAAATGGCAAAAAACGGAACCCTTATGGATTCGTCATGTCTGTCTGTCTGTCCGTCCGTATGTCACAGGCGTTTTACTCGAAAACTATAAGGTGTATATGAATAAAATTTTGAGGATAGGTGTACTTTGTTAGCCGCTACATACTTTTGTAATTAAATTACGAAAAAACAATTTTTTTAGGGATGCACTCCATACATAAAACTGAAAGTAAAAAAAATCTTTTTCTATGCAAGCCCACGTGTGGCACGTCAATCGATAGGCCTTTCAAAATAAATATAAGGTTTTTAAACAATTTTTTTGATTAAGCGAATAGAGTCGGAGGTAATCGCCCCGAAAGTCACTAAAATTGTCTCTGTCACTCTAATTTTTAAACCGTGTATTTTAAAAATATGAAAAAAATAATGGACATTGGGCTTATTAAATGCTTTCAGGGAAAATTGTTTTGAACAAGATCGGTTCAAAGGTTTTCGAGATATTAAAAAAATTCTGCCTTCCTTAAAGAAAAGGACGCCATAAGATTTCAGTAACGATACGACCTTTTTAATAGGCACGGAACCCTTCGTTGTGCGTGGTCCGACGCGCACTTGGGCGCTTTTTTTATTTTCGTGGAGAAAACCTGCGAACCAGGTACCCAATCTCCGGGAGATGACTGGGTTATGTGGTATTTCTATCCACTAAAAACTCCGCGATGCCCTGCATCTGCGCTCTTATGCAGGGGACTTCAGGATCTCATGCTGAACGCACTGGAGCCCCTCGCACCTCGCCACATTTGGCTCATCCTAGGGCAGAGATGTTGTCGCCTTTCCTGGGGTTCTTAAGCGAGTGCCCCAGCCCCCGCCAGAACACTGCGACCCCGATCACCCCCTAAGTCGCCTTCTATGACAGGCGGGGGAGTCCGTAGACCTATTCTTGACTCGGCCTAGTAGATAGAAAGGGAGCCGAGCTACTGTCTCGCCGGTTTTACGCCGAGTAGCACTGACGCCCGTTTTGCTCGGTACGTGTGATCAAGCAAGGCATTAGCGCGCCCGGCGCCCTTAGGACCGTGCGTCCGTGTGCACCGCACCCCCTGGTCTATAGGTAAAGCCGCCCCAGGAAGTAGTAAATCCGACTCAACCAGTTTTATAAAAAATCGTCCACATTAAATAATCTCAATCATACATTCTTGAGCCAAGTCATGTGATCGAAACAACAAAAAATTAAAATTGTTCAATTATCTGATCGTCCTGTAATTTCGGACGCTACGCAATTTTAAATAAATCAGTTATTCCTTATCAACCATGGCAAGTATAATCTCGAGTAGTCATTAGAGTCAGTCTGTAGTTAATGAAGACCTTAACCTGAACTTGATTGCTATCAACCCTGTCACTGCGGACATAAAGTACGTTAATTATGACAGGCTTGTTCCTCTTGTCGCTTCGGCTGACCCCGACTCTCGTACACCTCCGAGGTGTCGCTACCGATCACAAGGAGCGAAAGAACTCGTGCTATGTATGCGGCAAGCGTGCCAGTGGGATGCCACGATTTGGATTTTCTAGCTGTCAAACATCAGTTTTGTTAGACATAGGACCTTCTGTAAGTATACAACGTGTTAATAAAATAACGCAAAACCTGAAAACTGTTCAGAATCGAGAGTAGAAAGCGAAAAAAATAAAAAATAAAATTTTTGGCGCGATTTATTTTTTACATTTGTATGGAGCAGGTCGCCCCAGTCGGCCAACGCTCCATACAAATGTAAAAAATAAATCTAGTCAAAAAATTTTTTTTTTATTTTTTCGCATTCTGCTCTCGATTCTGAACAAACAGTTTTCAGGTTTTGCGTTATTTTATTAACACGTTGTATAAGTACTAATATTTATTCCGTATTTATGCGTACTGCGAGTGCACTTACCGGTTCGGCTAAACTCGGCTCTCGTGCACTCCCGTGCTTCGTGCTGGTTGACAGTAACTGTCATAGCCGCGGGGCTGACATACCCTACTGTCCCTACTACGATGCAAACATGACGACCCCAACTAGAAGTAAACGGCGGCAAAATCGCATAGAAAACTTCCGTTGTCAAACCTCAAGACGGAATTATGTAACCGTGATGAACACTTTAGAGAGAGATGATGGCAAAAGACCTGATGGAGTGTCTCTGGTTCCGTGGAGTTTGGGACGGATGCTTGTGTGGGACGCTACCTGTGTACACACTGGCACCGTCCCACCTCCAACGGGTAGTCCGCTGGAGGTGTTCTAAAGCGGTGCAGCGGCGGAAAATGCCGAAAATCTGAAACGCATTAAATACAGAGCACAACTTTGTACCATTTGGCGTCGAGACCCTAGGTCCGTGGGGTCCCAGTGCGCAAGAGTTATTTGCGGAAATCGCGTAACGTCTGGTTGACGTAACTGGTGACCGAAGAGCTGGCGGGTTTCTCGCGCAACGCATCAGCATTGCAATTCAACGAGGAAATGCCGCCAGCACCCTCGGTACAATGCCTCGAGGGCCTTTTTATATTTAACTTAGTTTTATTTTAATTTAGTTAATGTTAGTTATCAATTATCATATTGTAGGTATATTATACTTTAGAAAATAAAAATATATTTCCTACTAATATTATAAATAGGAATATAGGATAATTTTTATCCCGGGTCCACGCAGACGAAGTCGCGGGCAAAAGCTAGTAAATAAATAATTCATTAACCTGTTTCATGGCTGGAATGCTTACTCTCGTATGTTGCTTTATCTATGCAGTCAAATAACCATCAACAATTTGAGCAGCCCATTATTTAACCCAACATCCGATCCACAATTGTTAAAAAGTTGTCATCGTCTCCATAAAAACCACAAATCATTATAATAAGACAGGCAAAAGATTGTAACACATTTATAATTGGCACAGGTGACCGTCTCATAGTTACTGACAACGCCACGTTAACTTTGCCTTTTTGGCGTTGTAAATTAGGTTTTATACGGTTGTGATAAGGGTTAGTGTGGGAGGTTGTGTGTGACAGTGGTGTAACAGATGCCACGGTAGGCGAGGCAGTGGTCGCAATTACTTGAGCACATGTTTTGAGGCACGCGTCAGACCTAGGACAGAGGCATGGAGTCGTTAGGTGGACTGCTGATATATGTACAATTTTTTTTTTTTTTCACTTTACCATGGTGATAAAAAACCATACGGTCTGCCTGATAGAAAACTGACACCGTAGCCTATGGAAGCTGGCGATTCCAGAAAAATTACAAGCGCGTTCCCCACTTTTTTATTGATTAGAGGATTCGTTGTGTTGATAATGGTGACGGAAGCTCAAAACAACACATACTCGAGAGCTCTGGTGACCTTACTTACCACCAGGAACACAACACCACATAACTACAGAGAAAGTAGTGGTATTATGGCTGTGGTATTCTGTAAAGTGGAGGTAGTTCTCCATGCAGTTAGGATGCTCCAAATATGAGCGAGATGGCATTACGCGCCGCGGTGCCCTACCTCTGTTCTCCGTGACTCACACAAAATAAAACGACAAAGAGAAAACAAAAAAAGCACGTCATCAAATGGCCCCGACTCAGCGTGAAGCTGCCAATCGGCCCAGAACTAGACTACACTATCCAGTAGTATCTACTCCACAGACGCCGCTGTTGGCAGTTGTCTCGTCAAAATCAGTCTTTCACCTGTAGTTCACCTGTGCTTACATTTTTCAAAACAGCATTTTGCCAGCATTACCGTCTAATCGGGAATAATCATACGCTTCGGCCCTATCGCAAATGGACGGTTATGTTTTATGCAACAGCTTTTATAATAATGGCTTCCTTTAAGACATTGATAATGTCATATTGTAGAGTATGCCTAATAGGCTAGTTTCATATTTTTACATCGTGTCATTCAAATTCAAACCAGTCTTTAAATATAAGTAGTATCAAATACAAAGCACAACAAAATACAAAAATGATTGCCAAAGAGTTCCGAAAACCCTTACTAATTGACAAGTAATTGTGACGTCACAACGTTGAAACCCTCATTGTATGAAAGACAAGGAAAAAGCTATGTTTAGGTTTAATTTAGGGTCATAGTTGTAACAATTATTTTTTATTTCAGTCCTGGCTGCGCGCTTCTACGCCCATAACAGATAGTTAAAGCAATGACGCGTAGTTTCAGTGTCCGAGAGGCAACCGGATGGCTCGCGGTATTTGAGCTCCCGAAGCGTTGTGGAACCGCCCTGTGCAACCCGAATTGAGCCAACTTGGACTGGGGCGGAAATTAGAGGGGGTGTGAAAAAAATTTGTTATCAGGTATTTGATTGACAGCATTTCATTATATAAGCAACACACTTTCAGTGCGAGAAAAATCGAGAGTATGTCGCGGCCGTCGCATGATAGACAGCTGCACGGCTATCACGCGACGGCGCGCGAGTTCTCTCGATTTTTCTCGCACTATCCGTCTCTCTCTTATTAGAACACTTAGAACAAGAGGTATAGTGCGAGTAAAAACGAGAGTATGTCGCGGCCGTCCCATGATAGACGTGCTGCTGACGACATTCTCTCTCTTACATTTTATGCGACGACCGTCCGTCGCTCGGTTGAAGTGTCGTTTTTCCTTAAAGAAACGAAACGTTTTGCTCAAAAGTACTAGGCTAACAGAAATTCGGCAAGGTGTGCTACATTCTCACTATTCCTAGACATCAACTCTGTGGTCATGGTCGTACGGTCCATAATGGCTTACGTAATTTTTTAAACGTGTTTTATTGGTCCTCAGCATTTATGCAAACAAAATTATCTCTTATCATAATACATTACGGATAGAATTGGAATGTGCATAATCTGCATTGTAATGGAGTCGTTAAACTCGGATTAAAGCCAGACTTAACTAAGTCTCCGGTACCAGGCCAGCAGAGAAGCGTAGGAGTTCACAGAGCGCGGGCTAGATGGCGTTAACGTTAGTTTAACACCTCTAGTATTAGACAGATTGCTATACTACATTTGGTATAATTTTGGATGGATTAATGTCGGTAGTATTAAGTTAGTTTGGCTTTGAGTCATAATTCTAGTGGATGGGTGGGATTGGGATTTCAGGGACTGGTTACCAAATGAGGATACCTACTGGTATTTAAATAGTTTGTCATTTAAACAGGAAACCAACGATATACCCCATTTTTTTGCCGATACTTAACATATTAACAAAGTAACCGATGACATATCTCCAAATACGTTGTAGAATTCTGCACATTCAATGGGTCGTGTTGTAGGTAAAAATTCAATGGTCATAGTAAAAGCAATATTGCTTAAAGTACTGAGTGTTAGTCTTAAAATATTAGGCGCTTTTACTCAGATTTTTTAAACTATACATAACTTATCCAGCAGCTTATAGTAAAAAAAAAAACAAGTTGTTATTTTTTATACGGTTACGTAGTTATTAGTATTTTTCTACAGGTTTTCACCATTTATTTAAATCACACCTAACGCTAATACGAGTATATGTATGTTTAGTATCGTGACGAACTGTAGCGCGTAGCTACTCTATAAAATATACTGTTTCAAAAAACATTAATTAATAATATCGTGTTTTGTACTTATAAGATAATAAACCAAGATAATGAACCATTCAATGTCTTTTTTTGTATGATTTATCTTGAATATTATAGAGCACATTTAAACTAACCAAAATAAACATTAAAACAATAGAATCTATTGTCGATTCAGTTAACAAAAAAAAAACAGACGCTCTAGTATAAGTTTTAAACGTTACGACCGCGTTCGCGTTTAGCTGTCAAATGCCATACAAATCGAGGGGGTTTTGTTTCGGCAAAACTTATACTAGAGCCTCAGCTTAGCGAGTTCTACTACAGCTCGCAGAACCATCAGTAATATTAAATATTAATGGCAAATTTTAGAAAGATCGAACTAGACTTTGTTAGCCAGCTCAATTCGCATGAAAACTCAGAGAGCGCCAGACATGATGCATTTATTAAATAAGTTTTTTTAGATGTTAACCTTTTTTGACAAACGATTCTATTTCCTATCACACCTTTCCTCCGTCTATAAATCATGTATAACGGTCTTGTTTAATTTTTTCGCGTTCACTTCCGCGATGGTTATCAAACCAACTCGCGCGATGATTAACGATGTTTCAATAGCAGATGATTTTTGGGGAAGATCAGTTTTTTTAACTAGGATATAAATAAATAAGGAAGCCTCTAGCCGCCCAGAGGCCTTTTAAAAGGCCGTGTCTGTTGTTGAAAATTCAAATATATTGCATGTAAAAGAAACTCACATTTCACTGTTCGTTTTTGCGTGCTTGGCGGGTAGAGGGGAACGTAAAATTCCGTAGTGTCATTATTTAAAATGTAATTGTTGCTAATAATGTCTAGACAGCATTTTTTTTAAATAGGGTTGTTTTCTGTTTTCAAATACACCTTTGCCAGCAACTAATAAAATGTATGGATATATATTTGAAGGAGCGAGCGAAGCGAACGAAGATCTCCGTTTCAGCTGGGGCAAAATTCTTTCAGATGTCCATGTCCAGATGTCCAGCTGTTCTCACTAGGCGCATTTCTCAACAGGTTCGATAATTATATAGTTATTTGTCAATACTGTTTTTGGAAATTAATCCATACTAATATTATAAATGGGAAAGTGTATGTGTGTGTTTGTTTGTCCGTCTTTCACGGGAAAACGGAGCGACGAATTGACGTGATTTTTTTAAGTGGAGATAGTTGAAGGGATGGAGAGTGACATAGGCTACTTTTTGTCTCTTTCTAACCCCCCCCCCACACTTCCCTAAAATGGGGGGTAAAAGTTTGTATGGAGCTACGATATAAACGAGTTCCACGCGGACGGAGTCGCGGGCAGAAGCTAGTCAGTAAATAAATATCTAATAAGACTTGCGAGTTGTACAGTCACCATCAAAATTGACGTCGTCAAAAGCTCTTATTCCCTTTTAATAAAGACTTTTGACGTCTTCGTTTGCCCAGTTACTTTTGATGCTGACTGTACAGCTCACAGAACTACAAACTTTTATGTAGGTATAACATAATAACCTCTATAACCTAATACGGTGCCGGCAGTCCTTTAATCGTTATAATAGTAGTACAGATTTTACCTACTACCACAGACAAGAAAGTTCTCATAGTAAAATTGGTTGTCATAATGCTGGTAATTTCCTACGGTTTCTGAACGCATTTAAGAGCACTAATGATATGTGCGTAGATAAAAAAACATAATATTTATATCCCAATTCTTATCTTGATTATGAAACCTAGTTGCATTTGTATGCAAGGGACATTGGAAACTTTTCTGCCATATTTTTTTCGAAAACCTCTTAATTCTGAAAATAAGCATAAAATAAACAACAAAATATCAGTTCGTAATCTCTATATCTCCCAAAAAATAAATTTATTTATATTGCATTCGATTCGGTCAAATCGTAACTGTAGTAAAGGAACGACCAAAACACCGCCGCAAGCAAAAAGTAGTTTCCGGGTGTGAAATGTGTTCGGGCCATTTGGTGCTATACAAACTTAACTTTGCTGTCCACGGTGTCGCTTTACATTTACAGCCAAATTCAAACGATCGAGTAAAAAATGTACGGGCTAACAATAAATAGTTCATGAATTATGAATTTATGACCATAGGTATGTTGTAAGTAACACAAGAACTAGCCAATTTTATAACAACTTTTATGAACTGTTATATTAGTTATGAGCTTATTTTGTCATTTTACGATGGGGCGTGACTTTGGGATACTTTGCGATGACACGTTTTAGAACCAATCCCTATCCTCGTAAGTTTGTCCTCACGTACTTGTACAAGTACGGTTAACGATAGTACTTCGGACCTGATATTTTAACTAGCTTACTGTAGAAAATACTTTGGCTCATATTCTGCTATAAAATTCATATAGTTATTGGCAATGTGTGATTTAAGTCTGACGTCTGTCTCAAACTCTGTATGGTAGGTTTAGTTCCACATTTGACCACCCGCACAGGTAAACTTGTCACACGCATTTGGTGTCAGAAAAAACTTTTTTTAGAACTGCATCACACCGCATTTCCGCGTATAACGGCATAGGTTTTTGCTCTTTCACGTGTATTATGCTGCCCTGGTAGCTCAAAAGTGAAATGTCGTATGTTTTTAGTAAATCACGTCGGATATGTCGTTTTTAGTTTGAAGAGTGGTATGGCGGGATCGTGAGAATGAAAATTGCATCTTGTTTTCTAATTAGTTTTTTGTTTGAATAGCTGTGCTATGCTGATATAGGCGTTTGTCTCGGCTCCCAAGATGGTAATTAACAGTTGCATACATAAACACCGTTGGCAGGCGACAGGTTTCAATACTTTCAATACAGTTTCATATGTCATAAGCAACTCGAGGGTAAGGCACAGTGAATGAGTGAAAGGTCCTCTTGCTCATGTTTGTCGTGGTAGCAGCTAGCAGCCCGACAGGGGAAGTACCTCCATCTTACAGAAGCTTAACAACACTACTACGGGTGACCGGCGGGGTGAGCCGCATTAGCGCGTAGCGAATAACAGCCCAGAGTAGTCCAGGCAATGAACTGACAACTTGTATGAAAAAAATGACAATTGTGGAAATAATTTATAATAGCTTATTTTTTAAGTGTAACGGATATATTATCAATTAAATAGTTACCCAGCGACAAAATCCGACAAAATTTCAGACATCGAAAAAATGATAAGTTAACTGGCTTCTGAAAAGTCAGTAAAAATATTAATAAATGTATTTGTGTTTATTTTGGTTCATTTACATTTGCTCTATAATATTCAAGATAAATCGTACAAAAAAAGATAATGCATGCTCCATTTAAATCTACATAATTACTTCCGGGTGGAAAGTTTGTCGGATTCTTGACTAAATCATCTTAGAATAACATTTTCAAATGAAATCAACAAAAAAAACGCTATTATAAATTAATGTTTTTCAAAACCGTATTTTGCCTGGAGTAAGAGCTCCCGCTCGAGCTTCCCCGAGGCTGGCGATGTGCTGTGGAGGATGAGAGATCTGCATTAGTCTCTAGCTGTTACGATGAAGCCGCAAGATGAATAAAGGTTGGCAACGCACTTGAGGAGCCAATAATGCACGGCCCAATAATGTACGGCCCGATAATCCGCGTCCACTTTTTGTGGACTCGGATCATTGGGTCGTGCAATATCAGGGCGGACAAAAATGGCTTAGGTCGGTAAGGTTAGGGTTCACTTGTGCCCTCAGACCAGAAATAGACACCAGGTGGCGTCCACTCGCTGGAGATTATCAGTCCACACAGATAATGTACAGCCCGATAATCCGTAGCCACAGGGACTCGGATTATTGGGCCATGCATAATGCACAGCCAAATAATGCACGGCCCGATAATCCATGTACACAATGGACGCGGATTATTGGGCTGTACATTATTTACGGTTAAATAAACTTTATTCTCATAAGAATTACAAATTAACTTACATGAGAACATATTATAGTTACGTTAAAATTAAAAATTCACTGAAATGAAAACATACATACTCGTACGAATGATAACATTTTTGAGTAAATTAATATAGGTGCAAAGTAAGCTGTGATACAGGTGTGTTTTGTTTATTGTGCCGCTTTATCCCGAAACAAAGCTGGTAGATTTACGTGGCTTGTGACTGCCTCGCGCTGGTTCCTATTTTGGCCGTGCATTATCATGGCTGTACATTAACCGGCACCCGCATTTGTGACTCCTTTGGATTCCCTAACTAAAGAACGTATGCTGATTTGCTACCGGCGGCGTGGTATTAAAAGTGAATTAAAACGCTTTTTGTACCTAAAGCGCGGCCACAACAGTCTTTCATTAATAAATATTATGAATTACTTAATCCTACTCAGGTCATTTATTTGTATTTGTGTTATTTGTATATAATATATTATGTATGCTTATACTTAAAGCTATTTATGTGCGTATCTTTATAATTTTATTCGTTTTTGGCTCATATAATCTCTGCACCACCAGTAATAATCAAAATCTAATTTTAACCCCCAACGCAAAGAGAGGGGTGTTATAAGTTTAACGTGTCTGTCTGTGTATCTGTGTGTCTGTGTATCTGTCTGTGGTATCGTAGCTACCAAACGGATGGACCGATTTGGATGCGGTTTCTTTTGTGTCATACATAATTTGATCCCGAGTTTTCTTAGCCATGATGTTTCATGAAAATCTGTTGAGCTGTTTTTAAGAAATTGGGACTTTGCAATGAAAATGTCGGGGGATTTTCAACTTTGTTGTAGTTATACCTCTTTCGCCGCTACCGATGGCGATGAGATCTCCTACGATACCGCAGATCAGGCGTGGGAGGTTGGTATTATTTTCCTGTGACTAGGACAACATGGAATGGAATGCTAGAATACGGCTCGAGTCAGAAGGCTCAGAAGGGCGTCACGGGATTTTCATGAACCGCCATTCATAAGAGCGCTTACGCACGGAGACTTTTGCAGCGGTACAAACGCAATTCAGAATGAATAGGTACATGGGTTCATAAACTTTTAAGCTAACGGAACACCAACCAAATACCTTTTATGATAAATCATAGAAACAGTGATTTAAATAAGAGCAAAAACTTTAATTATAAATAGTTTGTAAGGAGCTCGCATTCCATGTTTCTTCGTTCGCGGGTCTAGGGTATATTTAGGCTATGATCATCTGTATTTTGACAGGTGCTCTACTATCCATACTTCACTACATCACTACATATTATAAAACAAAGTAGCATCCCGCTGTCTGTCCCTATAAATCTTTAAAACTACGCAACGGATTTTGATGCGTTTTTTTTTTATAGATAGAGTGATTCAAGAGGAAGGTTTATAAATGTATAATCGCTTGTAATATTATAAATGCGAAAGTGTGTCAGGGGGGCTAGCACAACTGACGCCGCGCCCCGCGACGCGAGTCGAGAAAGATCTACCCTCCTCTTTCTAATTTGCATGGTGCGAGTTACATGGGACCTACACGAAGCGTGGGTGTCCGATTGGAACGGGCAACACCAGCCAGATGAACGCCTGTTTTCGCTGAACCCAAGGTCGCGTCCACCTGGTTTTGACCATCCGCGCAGGGTGTGGTGCCAATTAAACCGCATAAGAACAGGCATTGGAAACTGCGCCCACCACTGGCATAAATGGGGTTGGTGCGACTCCTCTCGGTGTGTGTGTGGAAACCCCGATCAGACGGTGAACCACATGGTCCTGGAATGCCCAATAACAAAATTTTCAGGACGGATGGAGGACCCCAAGTGTCTTACTCCACTCGCCACAGAGTACTTGAAGAGGGCAAATCTAAATCTTTAGCCAATTTTATTATTATTTTATATGTAATCCAGTGACCAAAAAAAATGCCATACGATAAATAAATAATGGTGCGAGTGAGACAGGAGACGCTCAGTCGCGCGAGAAGCGACTTGTCAGCAAGTTGTGCTTAACGTACTGTATGTATGTCTGTCTGTTACCTCTTCACGCTAAAACCGCTGAACGGATTGAAATGAAATTTGGTACTTAAAAAGTTTAGTTTTATCCCCTTAAATAAAAAAAATTAAAGGTGAAATGGGGGTGCAAGTTTGTATGGAGCTACAATATAAACGACGTGAACAGAGTCACGGGCAGAAGCTAGTTTATTTCAAGTTTCAGAGAGGTTGGTCTTAAACTTGATATGCCAAGCTCCGCTATTCTACGGGCTCGGAGTCATGGCAACAGCAATCACGGTCGCGATTTTCCACGTTATCCACGTTAATCACCTGACCCCGATCACTCAGGGGAACCTAGCGGCAATTATTTTATACAACTAAGAAAAAAATAGAATTTTCGGTTGTGGCGCTTCGCTGGATGCTGCCGCGTCACGCTCGCTTCGCTCGCTCGGCTCGCGCGCTGTAGGGTCGCAGTTCACCTAACAACCTAACCGTTTTGTTCCCCTGGGGGATCAGGCTAGGGGATTTACGTGGATAACAGCCGATTTTCATTAAAACATCGTGATTCGGTAACGATAGCATTCTATCGTTTCAAATTACCTTGCGGTTTGCTAACAAGTTTTTCGGCGAAATAAGCGCTCCTATAAAAATATCACATATGTATATTCGCCTATTCTCCTGATACCATACAAGTAGATAATTAAATCGTTATATCAATTAATTTTTGAAGTTAGATTTCAAAAAATTATCCAGTCTTTTCCACATTGACCGTTTTATTTCTTACGATATCACAAAATGCCGGGGTGCCAGAAAAAGACAAACGAATTCCAATGTCATATCGCTAAAATAGGTTTAATGAACGTAATTATTTAAGAAATATGTATTATAATTGGTCTTGTATTTTTAGGGTTCCGTAACCAAAATGCCAAAAACTGGAATATGTACGTATTTTATCTGTATTTACCGTTATTCGTATGTCTGTCCGTGTGTCACAGACATGTTGAGATAAAAAAATACCTTGAACTTGGGAGATAATCACTCTGCCAGTAGCAATAGTTTTGGTACATCAATGCATTACTCGCTATCAAAAAGATTGCAATACTTCCATCATAAGTTAGTAGATCAATTTTCTATTTCTATTCCGCCATAGACATGCAGGGATATTAGCGACAGTGAGATGTCTACTTGCTTATCTTTGCATGCAGTTAATGGGAACGTAACAAAGACGCAAGCAAATACAACAAACCATCACCTATACTTAGTTAAAAAACTTCGAAGCGTGTTTCGCCTCTCTGAAAGAATGAAAGAAAGAAGACATTTTTTCAATACACAAAAGACACACAGAGACAAAAGGAGTAAACATACAATACAATTGACACATAATGTGTGCTGTGCGAGGGACAAATATAATAATAATAATAATAGTACGAGACCAACGTTAAATTACGCATCGAAAACTAAACGCTAGCGACTAACGTTTTGAGTCGTTCCCCGAGAACATCGGTACCATGAGATACAAATTTGTCGGCTCGAATTTGTGACAATCGGAATCGATTCGAAGCGCGTTTACTCGCTATCGAGAATAGTATCGTAAATCGTAATGTGTGTTTTCGATAGCCACTCGTGGTAGCCACTCTGGAGATATTACTTGCGTGATGAAACTCAGAAACTTGCAGAAATAAGACTACACTGAAACTTGCACAAACATTTTTAAGTTATACCTGCTTTGAACAAAAGGACTTAATTGCCGTGAGTTTAAATGAAGATACAATCTTCCGTGCTCTGTGTTTGCGCGAAGGTTTAATGAACAACGCTTCTTTCAGAATTCTTCGTATCTATGGCTCGACCCGCGCTTGGCCGGTTTATTTCGCATAAATTACAGATTATCATAAGAAAGGGACATGTTTAGAGGTGCCAAATACCAGAGTTTCACACCTTTATGTAATTACCAGTAATTCAGTACTAATATATTCAATTAAGGTACAATTTAAGCTGGTATTATCTTTAATTTTAAAAATGATGCGCGTTAAGCTATTTCAGATATTGTACATAAATATAGGTAATTATGTATTTTTTCTTTGGAGATTAGGATTTAGGAGATTTTTTTTTTATCCTATTTTTTACATTGCTGTCAATACGGATTTTAATCGTATGTAAGTATGATTAAGTTGTTCTTCAAAATTATCAATAATTTTTGTAATGATTTTCATCTTCTACACGATTTTTAACACGAATTCTCATTATTTTTATCACCCTAAAATATGATGACACAATATGGTACCAACTAACTCTTGTTTTAAGATTTGTAAGTTCATTAAGGAATGCCGGCAATAATTATGGCTCCTTAAATTTATTTCCGTGATGATGCGTATGCGATGACACAGATTATGTAGTATGTATGTGAAGTACTTTGACTCCTTACGCTGCTCGACCAGGGGAAGCATTACTCTCAATTCAGGATAGAAGCTATTCCATATTGATATTGATGTAAATTGATAAATATTCCGATTTACTGTTTGAATAACATGACAAACTGAGTTGAACATTGCAAAAAATAATATATACTTATACGATACGGGAGAAATAATAATAATAATAAATACTCTTTATTGCACCACGACAAGAGAGAAACATCTTACTAAAAATGGCTTATTAAATAATGGTAACAACAGGCGGCCGTATCGCTTTAAAGCGATCTCTTCCAGATAACCTTTGTATAGCAGGAGTCATTTAAACTAGATTTTTTTTACAGGTAGTGCAGGAATTCATCAAGAAGAGCATACTAACACATCAATCCCTTAAATATTACGAAACATGACACTTTAAAATACATACTTAATAAATGAATAAATATGAAGACATATTTATATATACAACCATACATATGTACATACATACATACATACAATACATAAATTATAAATGTAGGCTTTCTTGCACTATTTACACCTCACTGTATTTTTGTTGCGGTTTACCCACAGATATAGATATAATACACTAGATAACTTAAACATCTCAATCTGTATGAAAATCGACCGTGTCACTTTTTTCTACCTACACTGTGACGTCACAAGGGCGAATTAGTGATGTGAATTCCCCATTGTCCGAGCAAAACCGATTCTGCAATAAGGCATTTTCTTAATATTCACGGACAACCGACTACCACAACAGACGCGCGCGGAATGTTAGTCGGACGGCCAACTCGGAGACCGAATCGGACACGCGAAGTACCTACATGCATTAGCGTGATCTATGTATATCTTATATGTGTGGGTTTACCATTCCAAGGACGACCAAGATTAAAGACAGTAAGTAAAGAAGACTATTTTAGGCTACTTGGTAGTGAGTCACTAACAACTTGCCTAAAATGGTCGTCTTTATGACTACCTACGAAGCTGGCGGTCCCGGTTTCGAATCTTGCATTGATTTGTGTGATGACCACGAATGTTTTGTTACTGGACACACAGTATTTTTGCTCGATTTGTTCGTTTTGTTAGTTTAATATGTTATGCTCTGACCGGCCTTATCACGCGATAAGTGACAAGATAGGAGCGTCGTCTCGTTCTATCAAACGGTGTCAGCCAGTGACGGACGCTCTATCCTGCCACTTATCGTGTGATAAGGCCGACCATGATACGGGGTCTGTATTGTGTTCTTTTGTTGAAGTAGCAATTGCATGGTTTTTGTATTGAATTGTATAGTGTTCTAGTTAAGGTACAGATTTTAATTGTACTGCGGCTAAAGTATAAAAATTGTGTTGGTGTGCGGCGCCAGAGAATCTATTAAAAGTCAAAAGAGTCATGACGTACGGCGTGCATGATCACTCCTAACGAATATTATAGTGTTAGTATGTTAATCAATTTACATTTTAGTTTTAGTATCTTGACATTTATAACTAAGAATATTTGCACGCATTTAAATTTAATTTTAATTTTTGAATGACAATAGTCATGTCATAATAAATATTTTCACATGCCTTAAGGCAGAATGTATTAAGGGTCAATAACACTTACAACATCTATTGTACCATATGTTCTCGTGAATAAACTTTCATTTCATTTCATTTCAACAGACGATCGAACGGTGCGGCGGACCGAGAGGGACACAGCTATCTGAAAGAATAAGAGCGATATATGACTCTCTGATTGTTTCAGATAGCTGTGTCCCTCTCGGTCCGCCGCACCGTTCGATCGTCTGTTAACACTATTACACATGCTTTTTACATGCTTTTATTTAACCGGCTATGTAGGTACCTAATCTATATACTTATGTTTGTTTGTTCAAGTCAAAGACCAACTGCCTGCACCACGGGCAGAGTAGAGTTGAAAATGTGTCACATTTGTGAAATGCAATATAGTAGTAGTAAAGTAGTAGTATTTATGGTACCGTAGAGCTGGACGATGAAGACGAGAGGTGGCCATTGCAACTCCTGAATTACACACGATGAACCCGCCTTGTTGGGGCCCATTGGAACTCTTTCAACGAGTAGATTATGACATTGATTACTGTAAATAACTACAACTTGGAAACGTTGAAAAACCCCCGACATTTTCATTTCAAAGTGCAATATCTCAAAAACGGCTGAATAAATTTTCATAAAACATGGCTAAAACACTCGGGATAAAATTATCTATGACACCAAAAAAAAAGCATTAAAATCGGTCCATCCGTTTGGGAGCTACGATACCACAGACAGATACACAGATACGTTAATCTTAAACACCCCTCTCTTTGCGTCGGGGGTTAAAAAACTTCAGTCGGCAATTAAGGCTTGTATAGTCAGGGGTATTGATATACCTTTTTTTTTTTTTTTTTTTTTTTTTTAATTTATTTAAAACATTTTTTTTTTTACAATACTTATTGTGTTGCACATAAAGCCACTATTTGAAACCTGGAAGGTTTAGGCAATAGTTGGCGAGATCGAGCGGTTCTTCCCGCGTTCCTTTAGTTAACTACTTATAATAATATAATACTTGTAACAAATCGCTATTGTCCACTACAATTTTATTCCTTACCTACACTTATTCATCTAAACTTAGGTAGTAACTTTTAAGTAGCTTCTTACATTTGATATGACTAATAATAGTATCAGTAAGGTCTTGTAATAAGTTCTTAGGCAGATTATTTAAGATAGATGGAAGTAAGAAGTTAATAGTTCTGTTACCATAAGTGTTATTGTTGCGTGGCAACGGGTATGATGGCAGGTAATCTAACGTACGTAACTTATTAGGGCGTGTTTTTTTTTCTAAAGAGGGTAGCATTGCACATTCCTCAGTTAGTAAGGACAAACAAAATCTATTGAACACGTTAATGACCTTGCAGTGTTTGAATAGGCCTGTTTTATTATCACGATAGTTTTTTTTAACAGTATTAGGTACAATTGTTTTTAGTAGTGATAGTTGTAATTTATATATTTGCGTTAAATAGGTTTTGTATGTCCTCCCGTAGCTTGTAATACCATAGCTTATAATTGAATCTGCAAGTGATAGGTAAAGCATTCGTAGTATATTATACGGTAGTTTATATTTAAGGATTGCCATATTAGCCAAAATACATCTAAGTTTTGAACATACGTGATCCACATGGGGTTTCCAATTAAATGTATTGTCTATAATTAATCCTAGGTACATGTGTTGGGGAACAAGCTCGAGCGCCTCACATACTTACAAAAATAAATAATCTATAAATAAAAATAAATATCTGTACAGGACTCTATTTATTTGTCAATGTCATAAACCCGTGTACAGATATTTATATCCTTATTTATGTACACGTATACTGTACCAAGGACATTTTTGACCGAAACATATTTTTTATACCACGACTGATTAGGCCGTGTAAATAGGCAATTTGAACTATGCGGTAATGAGCGATGCTGAGCTGAAGGCAAGGTTACGCCGTAGAATAGATTTAGAAGACAAACCAAACATGTTCATTTCGAAGAGCTGAAACTGCTTACCTTTAGGTTTTTGGTGTGCAGCTTGGAGCGGGCGGGCGAGAAGTTCGAGCAAACGATATTCGGTCAGGAACAAGCACAAACACTATTTGTTCGCAATTTATTTGCAGCGGTGAGAATATTGTGCGGTGACATGCGTATGGAAAAGATTTGACAGACTGAAACTACATTTTTTTCTTCTGACGTATGAAGGCGGTGTAAGCAGTCTCAGCAGCTTTTAAGAAAGGAGGCCAAAAGGGATATTGCTCTGACGGCGTAACCAACGACTGTGGCAAACATAAGCAGGCACCGTTGACAACTGTTTTTTTTGACATAGCATTTAAAAAGCGGCCAAGTGCGAGTCGGACTCACGCACGAAGGGTTCCGTACCATTATCTATATAAAAACGGCTAAAAAAAAAACACGTTTGTTGTACGGGAGCCCCCTTAAATATTTATTTTATTCTGTTTTTAGTATTTGTTGTTATAGCGGCAACAGAAATACATCATCTGTGAAAATTTCAACTGTGTATCACGGTTCATGAGATACAGCCTGGTGACAGACGGACAGACGGACGGACGGACAGCGGAGCCCTAAAAATCTTTTTTTAATTTATGGTGGATTAGTTTCAGGGCCACCAAATCGGACATTCGGTCCACCCGGTGACATATGGCTATTTACGTGCGTAACCTCGCGGCCAATAGCCCGCAAACCGTACACATGTTAAGCTTGTTTGTATACGCGATCTGTTTTGATTCATCGACTCCTAACCGGACACTTACATCTGTCACTATCCATTATTCATCGAGGCATACTAACTTTGAGGAAAAGGCTTCTTATTTTAAGGAATCGCCAAAAACAAGAATCCAAAACGCGGTGCATTGGAAATTATCGCGTGCTTAGAAACGCCGTTCTGACTAGATTAAGAAACAATAAAGTCTGATTTTCAGATATATGATTCTTGACTATATGATTGTTCATCTGATTGTATCGATACATGATTGCTTAAAATTTCCTCGATAGAAAAAAAATCCAAAGTTGGGTCTGTTTATTCCTTTTTTTACTCAGCCTACTCAAACGATACATTATTTTACGACACAATCAAGTTAATACTATAGTATTTTATCTCATCTAAAATCTCACTTTATGCAATTTAAATAAAGCTTTAAAAGTTAGGTATTTATCGAAATTTGTCCAACCAGCCATTCCCGAAGTGTTACATCTCTTTTCCTCGTGCGCGGAAGGCATCAGCGTGTCTCTGTCTAGGGGGCGTGTTCAACTCAAATCAAGGCATCCCCTTAACGATTTTTTGTGATGGGGTTTGGAACGCTTAGGGTGGTTTAAAAGTGATATACTTAACCTTGTCATAACTTGCCTAGCTAGCATGACCGCGTTTATGTCGGACGTAATACATTCGTCCCCTACTGGCAAGTAGGTAACTGCGAGAGGGACGAATGCTTTATGTCCGGCATAAACGCGATCATGTTATGTAGCTAGGCTGGATGTCACATCGACTGGTTAATTCACCAGTTAACGAGACAGTCATGACTCGCAAGTTATTTCAAAGGCAATGATGTAATATAAAAAAGAGGTAGTCAGGTTATAATATAAGCCCTCCAAAAGTGGCACACTAAAACTCAGCCAATTGCATGACCTTGCCTCAGTGTCGCGTCGTCACGTGTCTCGGCTGTCAGATTTGGTGGCCATTTTTAAACACGGAATTTCATATTAGTCCAGGCAACGAACTGACAACTTGTATGGAAAAAATGACAATTTTGGAAATAATTTTTTAATAGCTTATTTTTTATGTATAACG
Organism: Epinotia ramella; assembly: GCA_947578815.1. Classification (NCBI taxonomy): domain Eukaryota; kingdom Metazoa; phylum Arthropoda; class Insecta; order Lepidoptera; family Tortricidae; genus Epinotia; species Epinotia ramella. The sequence goes on from OX388221.1 coordinate 6,830,096, forward strand.
GATATATTATCAATTAAATAGTTACACAGCGACAAAATCCGACAAAATTTCATACATCGAAAAAATGATAAGTTAACTGGCTTCTAAAAAGTCAGTAAAAATATTAATAAATGTTTTTGTCTTTATTTTGGTTCATTTACATTTGCACTATAATAAACAAAAAAAGATAATGCATGCTTCATTTAAATCTACATACCTAATTGCTTCCGGGTGGAAAGTTTGTCGGATTCTTGACTAAATCATCTTAGAATAACATTTTCAAATGAAATCAACAAAAAAAACGCTATTATAAATTAATGTTTTTCAAAACCGTATTTTGCCTGGAGTATATAGACAACGTATCTACCTCTTTTTTATATTACCTGCATCATTGTTCATAGCCATCAAATTGTGCAACATATTTAATACGTTCGATTTCGGTTTCGTACCGAAGGGCGCAGCGTGGACTGATGACCTGCTAAAGGTCGCGGGAGTCCGCTGGATGCGGATGGCGCAGGACCGGTCATTGGGCACTCTTTCGGGGAGGCCTGTGTCCAGCAGCGGACGTCTTTCGGCTAATATGATGATGATTTCAGTTTGCTGTTTGTACCTATCATTGTACGCATGTCATCTCGTGAGCCAAAAGTAAGAAAATGATCATGTGAGGACCTTGGTTGTTCAAGTTGTCTCACTGACAGAAGGAGCCGTACCTTCGTCCGCTGCGCCGTGTTTTCGATGTTTTTAAACTAACATGTTGTGCCAATCAAAACAATACCCTATATGTTTGCCGAAACTGACGGATGACATGTTAGATGTTTAAAAACCGGCTTTATCTTTCACGCCTCTGACATTTTGAAAGATACATACATCTTTCAAAATCAAAATAACGGGTTCATACCTGGAACGTCACATTTTAAATCTGCCCCCTGAGGGTCACTTCCACGTCACATTAGGCGGGTCGGAATCTGTATTTTTCTTTACCGAGAGCTTACTGACGTCACACAGATTTCCTTACTTGTGGACGTATTTAATTTACGTGTGAGATAATGGTGACTTTGGGTATATGTCTGTAGAAATTAAGACCTTTGTGGTCACCATCATATATTTAAGAGGCTAGACTGAGCCTAGTCTAGCCTCTTAATTATATTATTGTTGATTTTGATGATATTCCACAGCTGCATATTCCTTTACGTCTCTATAAGGGGTTATTTGCTCCATTTATCTCGGTCTTCCCCTTTTCTTTTTTCTTTCATCTTGCCTTTTATTATTGTTTTCATCCAGTCATCGTGGCGTAAACTATTTCCTAGCATACTTTTATATGTGCTAGGATCTTTGTGTGTAGAATAATGTATTGTTACTTTATAATCTTCCATATACCCTAAAATATGATGACACAATATGGTACCAACTAACTCTTATTTTAAGATTTGTAAGTTCATTAAGGAAGAAAAATGCCGGCAATAATTATGGCTCCTTAAATTTATTTCCGTGATCATGCGTATGCGATGACACAGATTATGTCGTATGTATGTGAAGTACTTTGACTCCTGACGCTGTCCGCCCAGGGGTAGCATTACTACCAATTCAGAATAGAAGCTATTCCATATTGATATTGATGTAAATTGATAAATATTCCGATTTACTGTTTGAATAAAGATGACAAACTGAGTTGAACATTGCAAAAAATAATATATACTTATACGATACGGGAGAAATAATAATAATAATAAATACTCTTTATTGCACCACGACAAGAGAGAAACATCTTACTAAAAATGGCTTATTAAATAATGGTAACAACAGGCGGCCGTATCGCTTTAAAGCGATCTCTTCCAGATAACCTTTGTATAGCAGGAGTCATTTAAACTAGATTTTTTACAGGTAGTGCAGGAATTCATCAAGAAGAGCATACTAACACATCAATCTCTTAAATATTACGAAACAGGAAATACATACTTAATAAATGAATAAATATGAAGACATATTTATATATACAACCATACATATGTACATACATACATACATACAATACATAAATGATAAATGTAGGCTTTCTTGCACTATTTACACCTCACTGTATTTTTGTTGCGGTTTACCCACAGATATAGATATAATACACTAGATAACTTAAACACCTCAATCTGTATGAAAACTGACCGTGTCACTTTTTTCTACCTACTGTGACGTCACAAGGGCGAATTAGTGATGTGAATTCCCCGTTGTCCGCGCAAAACCGATTCTGCAATAAGGCATTTTCTTAATATTCACGGACAACCGGCTACCACAACAGACGCGCGCGGAATGTCAGTCGGACGGCCAACTCGGAGACCGAATCGGACACGCGAAGTACATGCATTAGCGTGATCTATGTATATCTTATATGTGTGGGTTTACCATTCCAAGGACGACCAAGATTTAAAGACAGCAAGTAAAGAATACTATTTTAGGCTACTTGGTAGTAAGTCACTAACAACTTGCCTAAAATGGTCGTCTTTATGACTACCTACGAAGCTGGCGGTCCCGGTTTCAAATCTTGCATTGATTTGTGTGATGACCACGAATGTTTTGTTACTGGACACACAGTATTTTTGCTCGATTTGTTCGATTTGTTAGTTTAATATGTTATGCTCTGACCCCGTATCATGGTCGGCCTTATCACGCGATAAGTGACAAGATAGGAGCGTCGTCTCGTTCTATCAAACGGTGTCAGCCAGTGACGGACGCTCTATCCTGCCACTTATCGTGTGATAAGGCCGACCATGATACGGGGTCTGTATTGTGTTCTTTTGTTGAAGTAGCAATTGCATGGTTTTTGTATTGAATTGTATAGTGTTCTAGTTAAGGTACTGATTTTAATTGTACTGCGGCTAAAGTATAAAAATTGTGTTGGTGTGCGGCGCCAGAGAATCTATTAAAAGTCAAAAGAGTCATGACGTACGGCGTGCATGATCACTCCTAACGAATATTATAGTGTTAGTATGTTAATCAATTTACATTTTAGTTTTAGTATCTTGACATTTATAACTAAGAATATTTGCACGCATTTAAATTTAATTTTAATTTTTGAATGACAATAGTCATGTCATAATAAATATTTTCACATGCCTTAAGGCAGAATGTATTAAGGGTCAATAACACTTACAACATCTATTGTACCATATGTTCTCGTGAATAAACTTTCATTTCATTTCATTTCAACAGACGATCGAACGGTGCGGCGGACCGAGAGGGACACAGCTATCTGAAAGAATAAGAGCGATATATGACTCTCTGATTGTTTCAGATAGCTGTGTCCCTCTCGGTCCGCCGCACCGTTCGATCGTCTGTTAACACTATTACACATGCTTTTTACATGCTTTTATTTAACCGGCTATGTAGGTACCTAATCTATATACTTATGTTTGTTTGTTCAAGTCAAAGACCAACTGCCTGCACCACGGGCAGAGTAGTTGAAAATGTGTCACATTTGTGAAATGCAATATAGTAGTAGTAGTATAGTAGTAGTATTTATGGTACCGTAGAGCTGGACGATGAAGACGAGAGGTGGCCATTGCAACTCCTGAATTACACACGATGAACCCGCCTTGTTGGGGCCCATTGGAACTCTTTCAACGAGTAGATTATGACATTGATTACTGTAAATAACTACAACTTGGAAACGTTGAAAAACCTCCGACATTTTCATTTCAAAGTGCAATATCTAAAAAACGGCTGAATAAATTTTCATAAAACATGGCTAAAACACTCGGGATAAAATTATCTATGACACCAAAAAAAAAGCATTAAAATTGGTCCATCCGTTTGGGAGCTACGATACCACAGACAGATACACAGATACGTTAATCTTAAACACCCCTCTCTTTGCGTCGGGGGTTAAAAAACCTCAGTCGGCAATTAAGGCTTGTATAGTCAGGGGTATTGATATACCTACCTACTTACAAAAATAAATAATGTATAAATAAAAATAAACATCTGTACAGGACTCTATTTATTTGTCAATGTCATAAAGCCGTGTACAGAAATTTATATCCTTATTTATGTACGTATACTGTACCAAGGACATTTTTGACCGAAACATATTTTTTATACCACGACTGATTAGGCCGTGTAAATAGGCAATTTGAATTATGCGGTAATGAGCGATGCTGAGCTGAAGGCAAGGTTACGCCGTAGAATAGATTTAGAAGACAAACCAAACATGTTCATTTCGAAGAGCTGAAACTGCTTACCTTTAGGTTTTTGGTGTGCAGCTTGGAGCGGGCGGGCGAGGAGTTCGAGCAAACGATATTCGGTCAGGAACAAGCACAAACACTATTTGTTCGCAATTTATTTGCAGCGGTGAGAATATTGTGCGGTGACATGCGTATGGAAAAGATTTGACAGACTGAAACTACATTTTTTTCTTCTGACGTATGAAGGCGGTGTAAGCAGTCTCAGCAGCTTTTAAGAAAGGAGGCCAAAAGGGATTTTGCTCTGACGGCGTAACCAACGACTGTGGCAAACATAAGCAGGCACCGTTGACAACTGTTTTTTTTGACATAGCATTTAAAAAGCGGCCAAGTGCGAGTCGGACTCACGCACGAAGGGTTCCGTACCATTATCTATACAACGTGTTAATAAAAACCATGACGCGATTTATTTTTTACATTTGTATGGAGCAGGTCGCCCCAGTCGGCCAACACTCCATACAAATGTAAAAAATAAATCTTGTCAAAAATTTTTTTTATTATTTTTTTCGCATTCTATGCTCGATTCTGAACAAACTGTTTTCAGGTTTTGCGTTATTTTATTAACACGTTGTATAAAAACGGCTAAAAAAAAACACGTTTGTTGTACGGGAGCCCCCTTAAATATTTATTTTATTCTGTTTTTTAGTATTTGTTGTTATAGCGGCAACAGAAATACATCATCTGTGAAAATTTCAACTGTGTATCACGGTTCATGAGATACAGCCTGGTGACAGACGGACAGACGGACGGACGGACAGCGGAGCCCTAAAAATCTTTTTTTAATTTATGGTGGATTAATTTCAGGGCCACCAAATCGGACATTCGGTCCACCCGGTGACATATGGCTATTTACGTGCGTAACCTCGCGGCCAATAGCCCGCAAACCGTACACATGTTAAGCTTGTTTGTATACGCGATCTGTTTTGATTCATCGACTCCTAACCGGACACTTACATCTGTCACTATCCATTATTCATCGAGGCATACTAACTTTGAGGAAAAGGCTTCTTATTTTAAGGAATCGCCAAAAACAAGAATCCAAAACGCGGTGCATTGGAAATTATCGCGTGCTTAGAAACGCCGTTCTGACTAGATTAAGAAACAATAAAGTCTGATTTTCAGATATATGATTCTTGACTATATGATTGTTCATCTGATTTTATCGATACATGATTGCTTAAAATTTCCTCGATAGAAAAAAAATTCAAGTTGGGTCTGTTTATTCCTTTTTTTTACTCAGCCTACTCAAACGATACATTATTTTACGACACAATCAAGTTAATACTATAGTATTTTATCTCATCTAAAATCTCACTATTTAAATAAAGCTTTAAAAGTTAGGTATTTATCGAAATTTGTCCAACCAGCCATTCCCGAAGTGTTACATCTCTTTTCCTCGTGCGCGGAAGGCATCAGCGTGTCTCTGTCTAGGGGGCGTGTTCAACTCAAATCAAGGCATCCCCTTAACGATTTTTTGTGATGGGGTTTGGAACGCTTTGGGTGGTTTAAAAGTGATATACTTAACCTTGTCATAACTTGCCTAGCTAGCATGACCGCGTTTATGTTGGACGTAATACATTCGTCCCCTACTGGCAAGTAGGTAAGTGCGAGAGGGACGAATGCTTTACGTCCGACATAAACGCGATCATGTTATGTAGCTAGGTTGGATGTCACATCGACTGGTTAATTCACCAGTTAATGAGACAGTCATGACAGAGCTACATCACTGTTAAATCTCGCAAGTTATTTCAAAGGCAATGATGGAATATAAAAAAGAGGTAGATAGGTTATAATATAAGCCCTCCAAAAGTGGCACACTAAAACTCAGCCAATTGTATGACCTTGCCTCAGTGTCGCGTCGTCACGTGTCTCAGCTGTCAGATTTGGTGGCCATTTTTAAACACGGAATTTCATATTAGTCCAGGCAATGAACTGACAACTTGTATGGAAAAAATGACAATTTTGGAAATAATTTTTTAATAGCTTATTTTTTATGTATAACGGATATATTATCAATAGTTACCCAGCGACAAAATCCGACAAAATTTCATACATCGAAAAAATGATAAGTTAACTGGCTTCTAAAAAGTCAGTAAAAATATTAATAAATGTTTTTGTCTTTATTTTGGTTCATTTACATTTGCACTATAATAAACAAAAAAAGATAATGCATGCTTCATTTAAATCTACATACCTAATTGCTTCCGGGTGGAAAGTTTGTCGGATTCTTGACTAAATCATCTTAGAATAACATTTTCAAATGAAATCAACAAAAAAAACGCTATTATAAATTAATGTTTTTCAAAACCGTATTTTGCCTGGAGTATATAGACAACGTATCTACCTCTTTTTTATATTACCTGCATCATTGTTCATAGCCATCAAATTGTGCAACATATTTAATACGTTCGATTTCGGTTTCGTACCGAAGGGCGCAGCGTGGACTGATGACCTGCTAAAGGTCGCGGGAGTCCGCTGGATGCGGATGGCGCAGGACCGGTCATTGGGCACTCTTTCGGGGAGGCCTGTGTCCAGCAGCGGACGTCTTTCGGCTAATATGATGATGATTTCAGTTTGCTGTTTGTACCTATCATTGTACGCATGTCATCTCGTGAGCCAAAAGTAAGAAAATGATCATGTGAGGACCTTGGTTGTTCAAGTTGTCTCACTGACAGAAGGAGCCGTACCTTCGTCCGCTGCGCCGTGTTTTCGATGTTTTTAAACATCTAACATGTTGTGCCAATCAAAACAATACCCTATATGTTTGCCGAAACTGACGGATGACATGTTAGATGTTTAAAAACCGGCTTTATCTTTCACGCCTCTGACATTTTGAAAGATACATACATCTTTCAAAATCAAAATAACGGGTTCATACCTGGAACGTCACATTTTAAATCTGCCCCCTGAGGGTCACTTCCACGTCACATTAGGCGGGTCGGAATCTGTATTTTTCTTTACCGAGAGCTTACTGACGTCACACAGATTTCCTTACTTGTGGACGTATTTAATTTACGTGTGAGATAATGGTGACTTTGGGTATATGTCTGTAGAAATTAAGACCTTTGTGGTCACCATCATATATTTAAGAGGCTAGACTGAGCCTAGTCTAGCCTCTTAATTATATTATTGTTGATTTTGATGATATTCCACAGCTGCATATTCCTTTACGTCTCTATAAGGGGTTATTTGCTCCATTTATCTCGGTCTTCCCCTTTTCTTTTTTCTTTCATCTTGCCTTTTATTATTGTTTTCATCCAGTCATCGTGGCGTAAACTATTTCCTAGCATACTTTTATATGTGCTAGGATCTTTGTGGTAAATCCTACTAATATTCATCATCATTCTTAGCGTTTTTTTCCAGTTGTGCCCTACACGAGTCCATGGTCCACTTTGGCACACCTAATCCCAAGTGTTGACGTAAGTATTAGTTTTATGAAAGCCACTGCCATCTGACCTTCCAACACAGAGACAAAACTAGATCTAGATCTAGAAAGCCTACTATAATATTAAATATGATATTATATATTTGAAAGTCTGGATGTGAAGATGTTTGTTAACATAAGATACATTTTATCCTGACAATCATCCGCCATCATCAAATACGGGATTTCTATCGAACGAAGTAGCGCGCACTGAGATTATTCATAAATACAAATGTATGCCTTGTTTTGATGTTGAGGTGTTATCGCTCAATATGCAAAAGAGACAGCGTACTGTATTATCTATTTAGCGACACGCTTCATGCAATTATAATTTATACATACGATTTATACATGTAAACAGACCGGATGACATGAATATTTGTATTCATGTGAAATACGCGCGTTTTACTGTCATTCGGCTCAATTGGACAATCGTTATCAAGAAATTACCACTTTGAAAATGGAGCAAATGTAATTCTATCAAAAATGAATTGGTTGAAAATGGGGTCCGTGTTACAAGGCTGATAACAGACAATAACAACAAAAGCCTACACTATTAAGCAAGCAACACTAACGATGGACAATGCAACTCCAAAAGAAGCGCGTTGCCGACTCTTTATTGATTTGAGGATTCGTTGTGTACACAGCTAGAGACAAACTCTCACAAGGCTCATCCCCAGGAGGGTAAGGCCGTTGAGATTATCACTTATAACACAAAAATAACACAATCACTTTTGTGATACCGTAACACAAATATAACACAAAAGTAACACTATTTTTTGTAAAGGTTGTTTCATAATAGTAGTAAAATAAAGGGTAAGGAAAAAATATCATTTTTTTTACGTATGTTAATATATTTATAATGACAACATTTTAGAATACGTGATCGATCGGTATTTGACTAAATCAGTATTTTTTATGATGATCTGTTTTTATAAAAAAAAGATAATTTCCTTTTCTATATAAAAAACAGATCATCATAAAAAAATACGACAAATTGAGCATTATTCCTAGGAAACAAAAAAGTTTTCAGAATTATTGCAAACATAAAAGAATTTAAAAATATATTTCAAGTAGAAACTAAATGATTCATAAGTTCACGTGGTTTTTTGAAATAATAATAACCGCGATTCACGGAATTATATAATAGAAGACCTAATTCAAGTTTGATCGAATGCGGCATCACTGGTGTACGGTCGAGGAAATTGAATGTTTGGCACATGTCAACTCTATTAGAATGACGTTAAGGTCCAAAAGTGCTAAACATTCAATTTCCTCGACTGTACATCGTCCGGTGAGAACCTAAACTGTCTAATTACACGTAATAATAGGTACATGAAAACTCGACCTTATTTCTACGTTAACACAGTTGATATTTGTTTTTTTTTGCAAATGCACTAAATAGTGAGTTTTGGTTGTCACCCGACGACCATACTGTAAGAATAATACGTTTAGACTGTAAGTACTATTCAAAATAACGATTCGAATAAATCTCACGATAATATGAAAATGTTTTTCTTTACTATTACAGTATTCTCAATCTGCATGACTCTTTACACTTGTTTTGTGTTACTGAACACAAAAATTTGTGTAATGCATAACACAAAACTAACACAAAACGCCATAATATAACACAAAACCAGTTTTTTACAAGCGTTTTAGGTTATAAAACCAAATTAAGTCAAACTAGACGCAAATGTACATGTTTCATGTAAGCTTTAAACATAAACGAAAACAACCATAGTAAAGTGAACTTCTGAAACGCTTACTTACTTGAGATATTCATCAACACAAATTCTGACGAAAATATGCGACTCACTTTCAACTTTTCTCATAGACAAACTAAAAATGGCAGTTTCTTTTTTGTAACATTGATTGACAGCTTACGGTGTTGCTGTGCGAAAATACGTTTTTCCCCAGTTTTCTGTTAATATTTAGGGGTAATTATGCATAACACAAAAATTTGTGTTACGAAAGCCAAAACTCTGCCCACTAATCTAAAGACCTATAAAATACGCAAAACAAAGTATTTAAACACCGTTCTTGGTCTTACAGAAAGTAATGTGTCTCACCTTTCAAACGTATTTAAACGTTTTTTTCTAAATGTTTAAATATGAAAATAATTCGTAGTTGAAAAGTACTCGGAAAAAAGTGACACGTCATTTTCGACCAAAATTAGGGGGGTTTGATGAACATAAATGCAAGTATTTTATAGAAACAACAACTTTTATTCAGTTTGCGAAATGGGGAAACAAGCTCAATAATTGCTTTATAGAATAAACTAACAACAACGGCAGTAGTGCTTACATATTTGGAGAAAACGTGCTGGAAAGTTTTGTTCCGACCAAAACTGACAATGTCGGCGGCCTTACCCAGGAGCTCTGGCGACCTTACTCCCCACCAGGAACACATCACCACAAACAACGCATTGAACAATGTTATTTTACCACGATTTTTCTGTGATTCCTAAATTCGTTTTCAATTATAGGGTTTTTTATAGGACTGTACGCAGTGAACTCATAAACCAGGGGCAAAGGTCACAGGACACGGAACGATGGACCAGGCAGTCATAAATTATAAAGCAATAGCACCATTAGAAGCGTGGATTACGGGAAATGCTCGGTTTTGGTTGGAACTTTTGTTTACACATAATTCAACCGTCGGAAGTATTAGAAGGAGTAGGATAAAATAGTTAATATTTTTTAGGGTTTTTATCTTACGCATTGTTTGAGTATTTTAATATTTAATGCTAAGTAGGTATATGGAAGATTATAAAGTAACAATACATTATTAGGTATATATAGCATGCCTCCCGTACGACAGAGGAGTTTTCAACTGCTTTACGATGAAGTGATAAATGTATATGTATTTTTATCAATGAATTTCCACATTTGCTCCAACTTCTAGCCAACTCCTAAGACCAAACCTTCATAATACGTCAAAAAACTATACAGCAAGACGTCTTCAATTACCTAATTGTTAGCAGATCAGCTTACAAGGAACGATCTGACTTCATACACACATATTATATTGTTTGTATAGTTACTCTAATATGCTGTATCGGGAGAAGCAGCAAAGACACCATGTTTATTTAAAAGATCCATCACAAAGGACTCGTACAAACATTAGTCCGTAGCCGTGTCGGCCTGAGGAGAATGTCCAATGGTCGTCATACCCAGTACTGAGAGTACATACGGCTGGGCAATTTAAACTCGGCAGTGAGTACTTCGGAACTGCCCTGACGACTCCACAGGTTTAGGGGAGCAATGACCTATATCCTAGCCGGGCAATCACACTCAAAAACGCACCAAGCCCCCACTTCAATAAAATTCAAAACAAACCCTATCTTTTGAACATTAAAACACACTTCTAATCATAGACTATACTCAAGTTATGCATTGAAAAAAGACGTACGTAATTTTCCCCGCCAAAACCAATTTGACTCCTATTCGATAACAGTGCGTTCCAAATTCTAATTTCGAATTTTGAATCAACGACGTTTTTCCACTGTTAAACGCAAAGAAGTTTATGTTTTTTAAGAATTTATACCCGGAGCGGTGGTGCGTTGGTTATTTTTAAGCTATCCCGAAACTTTATTACATACTCTTACGTAATTAATAGCTTTTATTGAACCGGTAAGGACTAAAACCGCTTACGCTTGATTGAACGGCTAGTTGTTTCGGGAATATAGACAACACTTGAAGTCCTCACAAGGATCGTTGAAGGTTTGAGAATACATTTCAATTCACTAGAAGCACGATACAAAAGATGGCGTTGGCAACGGGTATGTTTCTGCCGTCGATGTCTATAAACAGTCGTTTTCGTAATAACTTTTAAGATAATATTAAAGTTTTATTCTGGAAATAAGTATCCGTTTAATCGCCATCGTTTTGCATTACCCGTGCGTCGTTTCACTGGCAGGTGTTTTCAGCAAATTTACCAATATTAATAAACACTCCGTACCTTAATGTCCACATTGTAAGTTCGAGTCGATGGTAAAGGTATTAAGCCTAGCATATGGTAATTTGGCAAGATGTTACGCTAACATCAGCAGATCTACTATAGATAATACCTTTAACGTAAACTTACGTTAAATAATTGTAATGATGCTTTAATATTATATATAGATAATGAATCAATAGATAATCCAGCTGAGAAGAATTATGGCGGGTTTTATCTTAGTTTGAGATGTGATGATTTGTGGTTGTCTCATATGTATCGTCGAAAGACGTCCACTGCTAAACATGAGTCTCCCCCAAAGAGTGCCACAATGATGGTAATATTGTTAATTGAAGTCTGTATAAACTAGTAGGTGAAGTATAAAAATGGGTAGAAGCCAAAGAAATGAATATTTAATATGGTTGGGTGCTAATTGTTGAGTGCTTGTATCTCGTTCGTATTAAAGGACATCATTGACACTATAACTTGCACAATTTATGAGGAATTGTTCTGGGATATTTTGCGAGACACCGTCATTATGTGGCTTTCATATCTAATGGGCACATTCACTGCTTAATTAACAAAGAGAAAGGATATATTAGAGGGATATACACATGAGTGACAAATATATAAAATATAACACAAGTGGAAACGAGATACAATGTCTTTGCTGTTTTGGCCTTCTGGCCAATTCACGCTTTGTCCGCGCCGAGCTAAAGGGTCCTGTGTGGCCCGGGCTTGCAGTTAAGTCCAACAAAAAAAAAATGAGATGCAATGTCATATTTCTGAATTGTTGTTTGTCACAGCAGTTCGATCACGTAACGCATTGTACGCACGTTAGGTAGATTTAAATGTCAAATTTTATATGGAATAATTACATTTGGATGGTCCTACCGCGCGTTCGGAACGTTACGTGATTACCCCTCTGTTGTCAAAAATGTACTGTTACTGTCGTCACGGATATAAGACGACTAATAGGAGATTGTTGACCGAGGGTTGAAAGCCACCCATTCCTGACGAAATAGTTCGAGGCTGAAATGGGTGGCTTTTCCCGAGTTAAACACTCTACTTTTCATTTCGAGTACGAGGAAATGAATTGAAAGACAAAAACTTAAATATCTTCTAAATCAGGCAGATCCTATAGAACCCATTTTAAAAGCGTTTGTGTATGGACCATTTGGGCGGGAACGACATATTTTAATAATGTTAGTGTGTGGACCATTTCCCGGACGCGCTTTTGAAGTGGTTATATCAGAAGACTAATTTAAATTATTGTTTCGATGAAAAATTACATTATTAATTGTATTTATATATACCCATATAGTAATAAAGAAGAAAACCATCATAATTTTCAACGAGCTTCAAAAAGCAACACAATTTTATGGAAGTGTGGCAGTATAGGTTTATGCCATGGTTATTTTTTTATGACTCTGGGACGCTGTTCTTAAGCGGTTACATTGAACTACGAACACTTTTGAAATATTCAATAGTCTACAAATAGCAATAATAGTCCTACAATAATTAATTTATTATCAATAAATTAAAAAAAAACGCATGATTGTCAACAAGTTTCAAAATCAGTACAATTTTCTGAAACTGTTTCCGCCATTGCTTTCTTGTTTCAATGTTGTCTTCTATTTTGTATTTTGATTTATGTGCATGTATGTGTCGTTGTCATGAATAAATGTTATTCTATTATATTATATTTTCTATTCTTTTTTATTTTGTATTACTTTTCAGTACTAGGGGCGACATGCCTCACTTTCAACCTGCTGCTTAGATAATCAATGACCTACTTTCAGAGTAAGAGAGATGAAAAGTATATAGGACATGATATGTCAAGGATGTTATTACTCTTCTGATCCTCCTCAGTTTAATTTAGTCTGATTAATTTACCTCTACTTTTTGGGCATCCGGTAGGACTCCATCTATTAAATCCTCTATGTTAATTAACCAGTCGATGTGGCAATGACAGATATGTCATGTTAATATGATTCGAAAAACATAGGTACATACAGAAGTGTTATGAACATTTTACAGGTCTCACTATACAACTTGGAAAGATAGGTAAGGAAAAAAAAAAAAAAAAAAGGTCTCGCTATATTAAATCTCCCGAAGTCTTCGTGCATTTATGGTGGAAGTACCGGAACGTACCGGAAGGCGCAGCGTGGGTATGCCACCTTGTGGGGGGCATACCCACGCTGCGCCTTCTGGTACGTGGTCGCCACTCGAGAACCTTTCCGCCCCAACGGCCATCGGTTCTTCGTGCAATGTGTAGTGACTGGATGGTGAAAACGGGAGAGCGGGTATTGTGGCGTACCTTGGGGGAGGCCTACGTCCAGTAGTGGCATGCAATAGGCTAATGTATGTATGTATGTAACGTGTATGAGTGGTCAGCTTCACTGTGTTCTTTATGGTGACGCGACACGACCCCTTTGGCCTAGTTGGTAGCTCTGCCTGTGACGGCGGTGGTACCAGACCCCGTATCAGCCACTTGTCCCACCGCCGGCGAGTAGCGAGTACTCTCATAGTAATTCTTACTCGCTTGAGCGAGTAGCACGTAGTAACACTCGCGTACTCGCCGGCGGTGGGACAAGTGCCTCATGGTCGGCCTTATCACGCGATAAGTGACAAGATAGAGCGTCCGTCACTGGCTGATACCGTTCGATGGAACGAGACGGACGCTCTATCTAGTCACTTATCGCGTGATAAGGCCGACCATGATACGGGGCCGGTTCCAATCCCGGTAAGCGATTTGTATGAGTGGCCCATCATACAGGACGCGGCTATGCGGTAGAACGAGACATAAATATGTCTTACTCCCTTTAACGCATAGTTTCTGGCCCATCATACAGGACGCGGCTATGCGGTAGAACGAGACATAAATATGTCTTACTCCCTTTAACGCATAGTTTCTGGCCCATCATACAGGACGCGGCTATGCGGTAGGAAGAGATATAAATAAAAGGGAGTAAGACCCCTTTTATGTGTGATGAGTACGAATATTTGTTCCTGAGTCTTGAATATTTTCTACGTATTTATTTACGAGTGTTTTCGTCAATTAGTATACGGTCAACCTTTTCCTTTGTATTAGGGCCGCTTGAAACTTTGATTAGTGATTAGTGCGAGTCCATGCAGAAGCTACTCGCACTTTCAGCAAATCTATGGACTCGCACTAATCACTAATTAATGTGTATGTAAACCGGGCTTAAGGGCTTTACATTTATAAGTAACTTCATATTTCTAACGTCGACTTGAAGCTTTGCTTAGTTTGGCACTTGGTCGATTTTTTTTTTACAATTTTTGTCCTGTTTGGCCTGCGATTGCGGCCAGTAACAGATAGGTAGGTATGAGCCGCTCCGGGGGCCTTAAGGGCCTCCCGGAGGGGTTGGGACTAGGTCGAATTGTGTACGATAGACCAGTGTTTTTCAATCTTTTTCATGCCGCGGCCCCCTGAGAGCAGAAAAAAATATTCCGCGACCCCCCACCCTACGCTGTTCAAAATACTAACAGCACTTTAACTTTAAAAATGTAAGTAGCCGCGACCCCCTTTAGACGGCGACCCACACTTTGAAAAACACTGCGATAGACTATCGTAGATTATAGTACTCCAATAAAATAATGCCTGTTTTTTTCAAAATCGCAAAGTTCAAATTGATTGAAATTGATTGTTAGGCTCATATTCCATTCACCTTCTCACCTTTTTATACCACATCGGTAGCAAACAAGGGTACAGCCTGTCTGTCGTAGTTAATAATAAGCTGATGAGAACACACAGGTTTATCACATCATACAATCCTATGTTTTATTTGTAGATTGATCGAAATGTTCACGAGGGCGAAAAATCGACCTACTCGTACCAATGTTAAATTCATGGAATAATTAAATCTCCGGAAAAACGCGGTAAGTATCCCAGTTACTATAAATATCTATGTTCCACATGTTTTTGTAGACGGTGTAATTTTGTCTATATAAGGAATCTCTTCCTCAAAAGCCTTCCCCAACAAACTTTACCGTTCGCTTTCTATTCCATAAAAAAACAAACATATTTTAATCTCGACCATTTGTATCCTTGGAACTAATCAGCTCCCATGGACAATCTAACGCACCCTATTATCTCCGGGCATAGAGTAAAAAAACTTGACCTCATTCGGTCTAAATAGGTCATTCATCCCTAAGGGTCAGTACCCTTAACAGGACCCGATGGGTTTTTTCGATGCCGGGGGCCATTTTTCATCGAGCCTAGCGCCCAATTTTGGTACATGGTTCCCGTTAAATGGGATACACATGGGATTTGTCCCTTGCGACGTGTTTGGAGACGCCAGATGGTATCCGGTGTTGGGATCGATCGGGGGATATTAAAATAAAAATGGTTTTGTTTTAGAGAGTGGTTAATAAACTCATAAATGTATTTGCAACGATGTACTTAAAAAGTTGAGATACAAGAACCCGGGAAGGGTGTACCAAGCTATAGTGTAAAAAAAACCAGCCAAGTGCGTCGGGCCACGCACAATGAAGTTTAACCGTCATTAGGAAACACTAGCCTGTACCATAATTTAAAAAGTTTTATCTTCATAAGAAAGTTCCGGCACTTACGTCCTTTTCGTTAACGAAAGCAGTCCTTCATAAGTTTCATAACCTATGAACCGATTTTGGTCAAAATAATTTTCGTTTCAATTATTTATAAAGCACTGTCCATGATTAGATTTTTTCATGTTTTTCTATTACACGGTTCGAATATTAGAGGGGGGGCACAATTTTAGTAACCTTCGGAGTAATTATCTCCGAATATTTTTACTTACTCAAAATAATAAATTTAAACCTAAAGTATATTTATTTTCAAAAACCTATCGATTTATGTGCCGCATATCGACCGACAGTGAATTTTTTATTTTATTTCTAGTCACATGTATGGAGTGCCCCCCTAAAAAATATATTTATTTGCTTTTGGAATACAAAACTATGTAGCGGCTCACAAAATATACCTGTAATCCCAATTTCATTAAAATACACGTTATAGTGTTTCAGTAAAATACCTGTGACATACGGACTGTCCGTACATGACGAAACGAAAGTATGGTTTTCCCCTATCATGGATGTTTTGTAAGTAATGTAAATCTAAGCTCACAGGAGTCAACTGTCAAGCCAAATCACTATCCCTGATCCGTAACCAACAATAATTATTAAAAATAATAGCAAAAATGCACGCCAGCTTCTTAAAACATCTTTTATTATTCATTTTTCCTTTTATGGTCTACAATTGTAACATATCTAGCCCAAGGCTACAATTACAACTGACCGCATTTGTCATCTCGTGACATAGATTGTCATAGAGTGGGATACCCGGAATGACATCCGTTAGTGACAAATTATTTACGCATTGTTCTAGTTTCCATAAACGTCTAAAGAAATACTTACCGGTTATATTGAATTCTTTCGAAGTCACCACCTGACTTGCTGCATGATCGCGATTAGGTATACGACATAAAGAATGAATTGGTCTCTCTCTCCAGAAGTGCAGTGCAGTTACTGTCAGAAGTAGCTAACCAGATGAAGTGCT
Source organism: Epinotia ramella (assembly GCA_947578815.1). Lineage (NCBI taxonomy): Eukaryota > Metazoa > Arthropoda > Insecta > Lepidoptera > Tortricidae > Epinotia > Epinotia ramella. Next base: position 6,847,227 of record OX388221.1, read on the forward strand.
GAATATAATGTACTTGTGTATGTGCTTTATCTCCTATATTAATTTAATATAGTCTTGCAGTAAGTAAGTAGTAAATAACTAGGTACAGCATCATAAGTAGCTGCGTAAACGAAGACGTCAAAAGTCTTTATTAAAAGGGAATAAGAGCTTTTGAAAACGTCAATAGCGCAGCTACTTTTGATGCTGACTGTACAATAGAAAAAGCCTAATTTCTACCCAAGCATAAACTAAGAATGTCAAAAATAATGTTGGGGAAATGGTCCCTAAAACATACTCGAAAAATAAACAACGTAATTATTTTTGAAATATATTTTTTTGCTGCAGGTCTAATAAAAGTCCTAAAATATTAATCATTATCATGCGCCAACGTCATTACCACGCACGAAAAATATAATTACCGTATCACTTGAGAGCAATTTATAATTTTCCAAGATGGCGTCTCTAGAATCTCGAGATAAATCTCTGTGCCGTGTGTAGCGCGCTGTCTTCCGCATTCCGCGCGAGCGTCGACCCACTGCGCCACTGCCCAAGTATCCCTGATCCTGCCGAGGGACGGCGGGTTATCGATCATTTTATCGATAATTTCATCTATCACTCGGTCGTCGATATGTGATGTGTAGTTGCAGTTAAGATAACTTTTTTAGAAATGTAATGATTTTAATAGTGACGACCGGCGTAGCTTAGTTGGTAGTCACCCTGCCTACGAAGCAAGAGGTCTCGGGTTCGAATCCCGGTAAGGGCATTTATTTGTGTGATGAGCACGAATATTTATTCCTGAGTCATGGATGTTTTCTATGCGTTTAAGTATTTATTTATGTATATAAGTATGTTTATCGTCGTCCATAGTACCTACCCATAGTACAAGCTTTGCTTAGTTTGGGACTAGGTCGATTTGTGTAAGATTGTCCGCAAATATGTATTTATTTATCCATATATTTTCGAAAAGTATAAACTATAAAGTGCACGTTGGGTAAACTTACACACTGAGGGTTCCGTTCCTCCACATATATATATATATATATATATTTGGTACAGTTTATTATGTTCAAGATTTATGTATCTAACTATCGATCTTTTCGCTGAAACGAAGTCATTGTGCCGTTCATTCGCCATAAAAACAAAATGCATAATTTCAAGTAGCATACGTACGGAAATCATAACAAACTATTATCATAATAACAAAATGAATATTATTATTGGTCATAACATTTAAATAACATAACATTCATTTATCACCACCACATTTGCTATAACGTATATGTGTACTAATTTCTTTTTGCATAACATACATTTAGTACATATAATGATTAAAACTGATAACAACACTTAGTATGTACTTAGTTTTACTGAGTGATTGCTATCACATCCTAGAAAAACAGACACTGGTAACAAAACCGAATCGGAGCACCCCAATATCCACGTGGTCTTGTCTGCCCTACCCTTAGAGTGTATATAAAAAGCCGGAGGCGCGGAGGGGGAGCAGCTTCGCCTGCTGTGACAAAGCGCGGGAGCCGTGGAAAGCGGAGCGGCTGAGGCAAGCCGAAGCTGCGGAGCGGAGCACGGGCGACCGTGCTTTGTCACGCGAGGGCGAAAGGGCTGCTCTCCCCGCAGCGCCGGAGCTAAGGCGGAGTCCTGTCACTGTCCAATCGACAGTCATTCTATCTAGCTTAAATATGAGAAGGGCACAGAAGGTGAATAATTGAAGATTATGAAAAAAGTTCTTTATAAAAAAAAAAAACAATGAGCATGAAGTATTATACAGTGACCATTATAGCGTTTGTTTATTATTTAAATTGAATTTATTAACATTGATGATTTCAATCGGAAATTAAAAGTAGTTTTTATTCATTTTGTTTTTATGCAACTTAACAACTTATACAACCTGAAATTATGCAATTCATTGTTATGCAAAATGAAAATATGCAATTTGTTTTTATATGAAACATTACACACCCCATTGTTAACCGCCTTATTGCATTGCCAAATCAGAATCATATCAGATTTTTTTACAATTTTAACTAGATGTAATCATAAAACTTTAACAATCATGAAATGCAAACATATCATTATTTTATTTACTTCTTATTCTTAATGTATTTCTGAGTGTAATTTCTGGCACTTATGTTACTTAAAAGGGCTAGAAAATTATCGATAACTGTCCCGCTTCCCTAAGATGGTGTTAACGGGCCATCCCTACATACCAGGGTACCATAACATAGGTACCGCTAGCCGCTTAGTGTTTAATACATACTGTAATAGGTTATTACATTATCTGTAAGTGGTTGCGATTATGCCGTCACTAAGGAATTTGGATAACGGAGCTTCATATTCATGGGGGCCTGGTTGATTGGGTCGTTATGTTTGACAATGACATGTTAGATAGTTTGAAGCAGTTATGGTTCCAGAGAAAGATCCTTCTGGAATCGAGAAAGGAGCTACTTGTGTGGTAGTCACTAGCAAACAAGTTGCTCATATAAAAAAAAAAGTTTTTTTTAAAAGGCAAGGCACAGCGGACCGCTCATATTTGGAATAGTCCACCTGGGAAAGTATTTCCACCCTAGAAGACCCCATAAGCGACCTTCCAGGGATTCGCTGTGTTGAGAGCGAATTACTAGCAAGCCAAACTATTCGAAGAGTAAGATATTAGGTACCTTACAATATATAAACATTTACTTACGTAAAACAACAATATGATAAGTTGATTAGCCAAATATCAGATATCTTGTATGTACACACAGCAACACACCTAACTAACCATACCGTGAAGACCTAGAACCTTATTACAATGCACTTAAGGTCAGATTAGATTTCCGATGGTCACTTAGCTGTGTTGTCGACTGTACTAGCCAAGTCAAATCTTGAGCATCAATTCATCCTAAGTTATCTGCTTTGTGTAAATAATTCGACTGTTCAAATTTAAGAAGTTATACTTTTATATATTAGCAAATATCGTTGTAGTAGAAAAAATAACAAATTGTATGTTCTTAAGAATACATTTTATTTTAGGACTATCTACTGAACTTTGGCACCCATTTAGATCTCAATTCTTTTGTCGGCGAATTTGACAACCACGCATATTCTTAACTGGCTTCTGCCCGCGACTTCGTACGCGTATAAATTATGGTTAAAGTACATGCTTCTTCTATCTGAGAGACAGTTCGGTTTCAGGCAGAACCTTTCCACCGAGGACGCCACCTCACTTCTTGTCAACCTTGTTTCTTCATATCTATTCTGTATTGTAACCTAACGAGCTGCACTAGAAATGAAGCTAAAAAAACCCTTATTTTAAAATTTCTTCATTCATTAAACTATGCTGAGACTGAAGCTATTTTTGATATTTAAGTTTTTTAAGTTATACACTTTTCATCTTGTAATAATTTTTCTTACACCTCCGAATGTAATAAATATTTAAGGTAACTTATTTCTGATGTTTAAATATTAACTATGGTCCTCCACGATACAGGCGTAGCCTAGTGTGGGGACCCCTGGTAACTATGTAACAGAATGTCTTTAAATAAATGACTATTACTACTATTACTATGATATTCTTATGTTTAACCATACATCTGAGAAATTTGAAAATAAAGATTTCATTTAACAGTTCACTTCGAATCTAAATAAACACCCTCGTAAACTTTTCGTCAATAATATTATATAGATGCCCAAAGTATCCTTTTAGAGAGCGCTCCCTATGCGAGCCTCAGGTCCGAAGGCCGTAGGGCAAGCCCGACGGATACTCACTATTCTCAGGTGTCTTGCAAGCGAGACCTGAGGCCAAAGTCCCGAAGGTGAGTGGTGAGACAGAGAGAGCTTCAGAGAGCGCAATGCGAGCCCGAGGGCCTAAGGCCCGAGGCCGAGCCCCCACGGATATTCGTTATCTCCGAGTAACTTGTATTCTTAATATTGAACTTGGCTCCCATTTTCACATTTATGTTTTTGGTGGGATATCATTCCCTCGAATTCTCCAGGACCCCATCATCCTCAACCTGATCCTGACCATGACCTGACTCCCATCACTTCGGAAGTCCATTTCAAGAAATAAAAGATTGTTTCAAATGATGTAGTTCTGAGGTAACAATAATCCCTCAAATCAATCTCCGAAGCAGGAACCTATAAGTATCTTGTTATGTCACAGTCATTGGATGTTGAGGGTGAGGGCATAAAGCGGGCGGTGAAGGAGCGCTTCTTTTGTCGCCTGACCAAAGTATTTAATAGTCTTTTGTCGAGCGGCAACAAGGTGCGCGCCTTCAACGCCCAGGTGATGCCCTTGCTTACTTACTCCTTTGGCGTACTAAGGTGGACTCAGACTGAGCTGGATGCCTTGGAGCGAAAAGTCCGAGTACTGCTTACTGCGCATCGCATGCTACACCCACGCTCTTCTGTTATGAGACTGTATATCTCGCGGAAGTATGGAGGTCGCGGCTTTTAGACCTCCACAACCGCGAGGTGTGCAGTCTCACGGATTATTTCCTAAACAATGCTCTGCATCGCGACGTAGTACCAGTAGACGGAAACTTCACCCCGCACTCCTTGGCAAACGAGAACTGGCGCAGACTTAAAGTAATGAGCGCCGAGGACCGCAGGGCGGTGTGGAGGAGCAAGGAGCTACACGGGCGGTTCTACAAGGCCCTCACAGGGCCCGATGTAGATCTGCTCGCGTCGGTGAACTGGGGAAACCGAAGGTTTTGTCTGTGCAATTGCGGACGAAGGTATCATAACGAACAATTACCGGAGGTCTATCCTGAGGGACGGTACGGTCGACATTTGTCGGGCATGCACGCATATTATCTCCGGTTGTGGTCACTTGCTAACGGCGAGTACTTGCACAGACATAACCTTTAAGCCAGAATGATTCACCAGTAACTTGCTCTGCTATACGGTCTTGTGGCCTCCGAAGTGCCTTACTATAAGTACACACCTGCGCCAGTTCTCGAAAATGGTCGTGCCACGCTCTATGGGATCGATCTGTCATCACGGACAGGGCTATTCTTGCCAATAGGCCTGATATCGTGCTGTCAGATCGATCGAAATGCCAGGCAGTGCTCGTCGACATCCCACATCCATCCATCGTTGGGCCCATGACGAGAATCTCGTGAAGGCCGAGAAGGACAAAGCCAGCAAGTACCTAGCCCACGAGGTAACCGCCATGTGGGATGTTGATTCGACGATCATCGTCTCGATAGTCGTGTTGGCGAACGATTTAACAGCGAAGAGTCTCGACCATCACCTCAAGAGACTCGCTAGATGGCTGGTCTGATACAGAAGGCGGTACTCCTGGATACTGAGCGGATAGTCAGGAGGTTCCTGTCTCTGTCGCCCTGACCGCCCGTGGCTTAGGCCTCGCCTAGCTGCCGGCGGCACCCTAGGTTAGGTTTTTATGATGATTTTATGTTTTATAATTATTATTGTACAAACCTAGCCTAAGAAGTCGAATAAAGAGATAATAAATAATAGGTACTTAAAAATTCCCCATTTTTTGACTTTTTTATTTGGATACACACAATTACCCAGCTGGACGCCATATTTCAACTTTCTAGGTCACCTGGAAGTGGGTTAGGTTTTTTATCTATCCGTCAGCTAATAACTGTCTATCTATCTATCTAAGTCAGTGATAAAAATGCCGACTTTTCCTCGTTAATGCATTATCAAGTATATAACTGGTACAAGAAATCTTTCTGATACTAACAGGTGGTTGTCCTAACATTCCTTTTATACTTGGAACGGATTTTCGTTGAACTTTTGTTGTAAATTCGGATGGGTTAAGAAATAAAACCATACTTTATAGAAAATAATATAAAACATCTTTATTACTCACTAGGTTTACGACAGTAACTTATAATAACAATATATGCTAGGGTGGGATACTTCCTGGGCCATACAGTAATGATATAGGGGCCTATTCCGAACGTACTTGGTGACATAGCTGCTGGGGTATCACTAAATAATTAATAAAAGCCACAAGAGCTAAACTCAGGGCCGGTACCCATCCGAGATATGACAGAAGACATGTCCTTACTTTCTTGTCTCGCATGAGATTGACAGAGACAAAAAAGGGGGACATGTCTTCTGTCATATATCGGGGATGGGTACGCGATTCGTTGATATTATTTCACCTGTGGAATCCGCCCCAGTACCTAAATGTAACATATCTCCTCCAATGCTTTCTCTATAGACATAATACCTTCGCCAGGGATATCTTAGCGATACCACTCTACTCATCTTAAATACACACTGGAACCAATTCTCGGATAAATCTTGAATATTGTGCTTGCGTTGAATTTACTCGTATTATTGGACACTTATTTATTTACACGCGTTTATGTCGTACGTAAAACATTCTTCTTTTTCTAGCAAATGTTTAAGCGCGAGAGGGACGAATGCTTCATGCTACCAGTGGTAATATGGAAGGTCTACTGTCATTAAATGTGTACTTTACCCCGTAGCGCGAATTGGTTCTCGAATTCGCATCAGTCTTAAAAGACATTAACTTAAAGGCAGTCTTATCTTACATAACTACAAAATAAGATAAATTAATAAAAGCATAGCAAGCTCACTATCCCTATGTTCTATAATTGACCGCAATAGTGTATTATGGTTTAAAATTTAGTGTTACATAAACTATGTATAGATAAAATGATCTATATGTTTATTGTCTAGTGGCTATAACATTAATAGTGAGCGTGAAAAAGTTGTCGCTTTCTAACTCTACTTGAATGAAAGAAAATAATATTTAATCGTGTGAAATTTACCGAGATTGTATCGTGTTAATTTGACATACAATGACTTATTATATGCTTTCAGTTATACATTTTACCCACATATTGTGTGCTAAAGCGTTGTAACTTTAAGCTATAGCTCTCTTAATGTAGTCAATTGATTACTTTATTACATTAAATTAAGTACCATTTTCAGTCACAAAGTATTACCTAAATATTAAATCTGAAAATAGTTTTTAACACCTACGAAAATATTATTTAAATGTTCAAAGTTTAAGATTTTAGTAATACATGGGGTTTGTTATTAAACACAATTTAGTAAGACACGGTCAATCAACTGTGAACTTTCTTTTTCGAATGTCATTTCAGTTTAAGGTCGGCATTACACGGAACGGAATTCAGTTACTGAATCATAATCTAATTTAAACGGTACCCTTTCTGCAGATTTTCTACCAAAGAGTGACCCTTTTTTTTTAGTTCTTGAGTTGACCAGACAATGAATTCCGAATGTCTGAGGCCGGCCTAAGGCACAGTCGAGGAATGAAAAGGCGTCAGACGTCATTTTCGATTACTTGAAACCCTACATCATACGACCCAATAATACGCGTCCACAAATCTTCTCTCACTCTGGCATGAGTTAAACTAGTTAAAGATATGAGACAGGCATATAGTGGACGTCGTTTATTTGATTGTACAGTATAAAAATCGCATGAGTGACCAACCTTTTTACTACGCGACTGTACCATTATAATTGGTAGTGTCATACACACTTGAAGCTGCTTGGGTGCAGAATTGGTGCAATTTGTAAAATAGGCGCTTGATTTATAATGCACCTTAGGGATTAAGCGTTATTTACAGTTTATAAGCGGAACATGGTAACTCGAATCATGCAGGACAACGTATACATTTGAGTAGAAATCTCTTAAATTAAACTTAAATCTACAAGTCTGTACATAAAAACGGGTTTTTGAAGGTCTCTCGAATAATGTACAAATGGGCGAAGAAAACCAATCAAAAATAACCTTTTGCCTCTTTTTGCTTGTCTTCCATTTGCCTTAACCTAATTTGATGTAGCCGCAAATAACACTATATAAAAAGAAATAAAGAAAAGGTTGTGAGAAATTAAATAAATATTTCACTTAATATTTTTAAACTAAGTAATATAAACCTCCTTGTGAACAATCCAATCCTTTGTAACAAAAAAACTTCAAATAAAACACGCGTTTTTATAATTCTAAGCATTTCTCGCGATAGTTTAAATAAATAAAAAAAACCTATAAATTTGCCATTACCAAAAGATAAAACCAAAATCTGTAAAATATGTAAGTAATAGTATTTTGCGTCTACATCATATATCTACAATAATTTATATAAAAATACGAAATGCTTGAAGGATATGTGCACTATTTAGTATATCAGTCGTAAATATAAACATAGTGAGTATTGAAACGGGGCGGGCTGCAGACGCGAAGAGCTACCTGGAAATAAAGAAAATATTACATTAATAAAAAATAAAAAAAACACATTACATTAAAAAAACTATACCTCCATTTCTCTACAAACATCATGTAACAGAGCACAGAGTCAAGCATAGAGCTAAACATCGCTACAGTCATTTTCATGCGATCATTGGGTACCGGTTAATGTACAGCCATAATAATGCACGGCCAAAATAATGTACAGCCCAATAATCCGCGTCCATACTGTACATGGATTATCAGGCCGTACATTATTGGGCCGTGCATTATCACCCTGAGCAAACTTGGTCCGGGGCAATAATTGGAAACCAATTTTGTACAAGCTGATAATGCACGGCCCAATAATCCGAGTCCCTGTGGGTTCGGATTATCGGGCTGCACATTATCTGTGCGGACTGATAATCTCCAGCAAGACGACGCCACCCCGCTGCGCCGGCCGCCGGGTGTCTATTTCTGTTCTGAGGGACACAAGTGAACCATAACCTAACCGACCTAAGACACGAGTTCGCTTATGACAAGCCATTTTTGTCCGCCCTGATAATTAATGCACGACCCAATAGCGTGTACATTATTGGGCCGTGCATTATCACCCTGAGCAAACTTGGTCCTGGGCAATAATTGGAAGTCACTTTTCGGGCTGATAATGCACGACCCAATAATCCGCGTCCAACTTAAGTGGCAGTGGGCAGGGCACATAGCACGTAGAACCGATGGCCGTTGGCAAAGAGAATATAACCACTACGTTTTCAGAGGCGGAACTTCATACATTGTTTTAAGATTCTCTTGTGTCTACAACTCACCAAAAGCAAACCACCCTTACCAACGTAAAGAAAATATTGCCAATATATTATATTCTGTATTAGAGTATATGTATATTAGGTCCATGTATGCTGTGTTTTGTTAGGTTAGCTGCAATGGGACTTCGTCCCCGTACATTTTTTCATTATAAGAGAGTTTCCAAAGGCTGGCCGTTGAGGCGGAAAGGTTCTCGAGTGGCGACCACGTACCGGAAGGCGCGGCGTGGGTAGGCCCCCCACAAGGTGGACTGATGACCTGGTAAAGGTTGCGGGAGTCCGCTGGATGCGGGTGGCGCGGGACCGGTCACTTTGGCACTCTTTGGGGGAGTCCTATGTCCAGCAGTGGACGTCTTTCGGCTGATATGATGATGATGATGAATTAGCTAGAATGCTTAGTACAAATGAATGCTCCAGGCTATCGGCACCTTTATATTTTAGATACAACGTTAAAAACTCAAACTACATAAATTTTACAAATGCAATTTCGATGTTTAAATGGCCTCAGGCAATTTTTTTATAAATGTAAAGTAAAAAAAAAACCTTAGTGCTATTACAGAACAGAATTGTTCGAAGCTAAAAATATCTTTGACACATTAAAGGAACTAGTTTGGTGAACATATTGCTAAATACATGTAAGATAATATGCGGCTAGTGGCTGCTCTGAATAGGGTTGTCAATATTACTTATTATGGCCGCTCATACGATGGGCCATCCTGACCCATCATACAGGACGCGGCTATGCGGTAGAACGAGACATAAATATGCCTTACTCCCTTTAACGCATAGTTGCGTCCTGTATGATGGGTCAGGATGGCCCATCGTGTGGAGCGGCCAATTATGCCAGTGGATCTGTAAGCTGTAAAACTCGCGAGCCGTATTTGTAACCCCCGACGCAAAGAGAGGGGTGTTATAAGTTTAACGTGTCTGTGTATCTGTCTGTGGTATCGTAGCTCCCAAACGGATGGACCGATTTGAATGCGGTTATTTTTATTCGAAAGCTGATGTGATCCCGAGTGTTCTTAGCCATGTGTGATGAAAATCTGTTTAGCCGTTTTTGAGATATTGGACTTTGAAATAAAAATGTCGGGGGTTTTTAACTTTTCTAAGTTGTAGTTAATTAAAAATAATAATTTCCGTAAACTGATTCGTCAATAAAATGCTATATAATTATTGAACCGGCCACCAAAATTTCACGAGAATCGGTTGAGAAATGCGACCAGTAGAGAAGAACAGCCAGACATCTAGAAATACGAACGAATTTTGGCCCCAGCTGAAACTAAGAAGGTCGTTCGCTTCGCTCGCTCGTTCAATAAAACCGAATTGTTACACACTACGTAAAAAAAAAGAAATGGTCGAAGTTTTCTTATTTTTTAAAGTGTTACCCCAAGTGTTTTTCCAGTTACAGCATTGCAATTACATTTTTTTACTATTATCTGCAGTGGAGAGGGCTATGTTGGGAATTTCTCTGCGCGACCGCATCAGAATTGAGGCTATCCGCAGCAGAACCAAGGTAACCGATGTAGCCCTCCGAATGCTAAACTTAAGTGGCAGTGGGTGGCACATTGCACGTAGAACCGATGGTCGTTGGGGCGGCAAGGTTCTCGAGTGGCGACCACGTACCGGAAAGCGCAGCGTGGGTACTGGGTAGGCCTCCCACAAGGTGGACTGATGACCTGGTAAACGTCGCGGGAGTCCGCTGGATGCGGGTAGCGCAGGACCGGTCATTGTAGCACTCTTTGGGGGAGGCCTATGTCCAGCAGTGGACGTCTTTCGGCTGATATGATGATGACTATTATATGACCGTGTAAGCGTAATCAATCCAATCAAGTATAGAGAAGTTTAATAGTGACCGGATTAACATCATAACATCAGTATATAGACGGGTCATTGCCAGATCTTGGTACGCGCCTCTCCTACACACATTGCCAAGGTCAAGGTTAAGGGCTATTATAAAGCCTAATTTTTGGTTGAACTCTGAATCCGCATAAACGGTGTCGCCTCTTTTATTTTATTTTTTGTTTTTGTGACTGACAATGACCTAGACGCATTCGTCGTCACCTACTAATATAAATAAACTATGTATAATGACGCACTTAATTGTATTACGTTACGAGTATGTCTGAAAATGAATTTGAACCAATTGAGACATCCTTATTTTATTAAACATTACGGGCTCTTTGTGTTGTAGATATAATTCTGAAGATGTAGTAATATACGAAGTAAAGATAAAATGATAAATGAGTTTCGATATGCAGGATAATAACTAATCCAGTACAGCCGTCGACAGCCCTATTCTCGCCGATGCCAGCTGGTCCACTTACATACAAATTCTTTTTTTATTCTTTAATTTGCTCTAGTAAATAAATGTGGCGAATTTTTTTATAAAGACTATAAAATAGCTTGCGTTTCGTGGGTACCTTTTATGGTTTATTTTATAGAGTTATGTAATGTTCAATTGCTTTCGCAATATAATTGTCGGCGATAATAGAACCATGAACGTTTTATTAGTCCAATCTTGGAACATATGATTAGTCTTTATGACTATATTGTTGGTAAAATAGCTGATAGTACAACAAGTGTATAAAACAGGTCATTTTATCACAGTAAACTTGCTTTTTACTTCGACTACGAGTATCGTTGACAATAAAAAAAAAAGTTTCTTTTATCGTATTTAGAAGTTTGTGCGACTCGACTTCGTGTGGTGCTGTACCGCACCTCACTGCCGCGGTGGTGCATTTTACTTTATGCCCTAAACTAGAGCTTAAAAATAGGTATTTACGATACAAGTGCCGGAATTAGGAAATTCGCAACGAGTGGTGATAAATTAAAACACGACCGAAGGGAGTGTTTAAATCGAAACGAGTTGCGAATTACCTATTCGCACGTGTATCGTACAACGTTTTACTGTACATATGGCTCTTTAAAGTTTCGACATATGCACGGAAAGTGCTCTTTCCGCACTAGTGCGGGAAAGTAGCACCATATGTACCGTAAAACATTTTATGCGGCCTACACTACACTCAATATGCCCATAATACGCTATTATAATTAATTTTGGTTTCTACCTTATGTCGGTTTTTTTAATGATATGGCACTGAAAAAGCGTATCCTCATAATATTAAAAGTTTTAAATAAGTAGATATTTTAATTTTATACAATCCATGTACAAAAAGAACAAGAAGTTATACCTACACCATTTAGTAAATGAGGTGTCGGTACCTCAAAAGGTTGTACAATAATAGTCGTCACTGACCGACCACCAACCCCATAGTCCCAAAACCATTACGCATATTGTTTTATTACAAGGACGAAAATTAACTTTGCGAGCATTTTTTAAAATTGCAAAAACTGGCCAATTGTTAATTGTTAAAATAGTTTTGTTTGCACAACAATCATTGTTACGAATCTTAGGGCCATTGTTGCTTTATGACCTTTTTTTAGAAAGGCAAGTTATGCAATTACTGTGGTGTGTGGGATTTTTTAATATTTTAAATGTTTCTTTTTGCAATTACCGCCTCTTATTGCTTCGATTGGTATTTACGAAGAGCTTTCTGAAGAAAACTATGACATTTGCTAATAAAAATGGCGGAATATCTTGCAGTCCTAATTAACAATTATTCAAATGAAATAGTCAATTACATTACTATTAAAATAATAGCAATAAAACGTATAATAGCGCAGCGACCATTCATGTTCAATAAGTTTTTGCATACACAGCATCTATTTTGCATATAAAAACCGTAACAAGTATTGGATACAAAGGAGCTTGTTCTAAAGACACGTCCAATTACAATATTCTGATAAAGACACTAATTATAATAGAAGTGCAGTGTGTCGCGGATGTCCAGAGGCAAAAAACTAACCAATATACCTATACTGGCATGTGCTTTAGCACCGGCCCAGTGGTCATCCTTGGCTAGAACACGCTTTGCACCTGTCATTGTTCAATTTAAAACCTGGCGACACATTGCCTCAAATAATTCCTCAAATTGAACTCGCATGCTGCAAACAGTGTATTTTTCAACCCCGCTATTCAACACTAGATGGCGCTGCGTGTTCGAACCGTGTTCGCTCAACAACAATATTCAGTTTTAACTTTTAATTACTTTGTGGTCACGCGAGTAATTTTAATAGTCGACGAACGTTATTGATTAGAAGCCGCATTTGAATAAAATTGGTCTCATCGTCATCTCGCGATTGCTCGGATCGTCAACTAGAACACTCGGTACCAGGAGCATAGAAGTGTATAGGAGTTTCATTTCGCCTTCGAGCTGCGCGCGTGTTCAGCGGCGCTACCACGAACTTCGAAAGTCGAAGTTCGCAATACATGCATCCCTGTCACTCGAGTAATGGAGTGCGATAGAGATGGAAATACCCGAACTTCGACTTTCGAAGTTCGTGGTAGCGCCGCAGAGGGGCTACCGCTAAACGAAAACGAACTTCGTTCGTGTATCTCCGTCTTTGTCGCTCGAACTTACAAGTGAGACAGAGAGGGAGATACACGAACGAACTTTGCTTTCGTTTCGCGGTAGGCCCTCAGCATAGCCGAGCATAAAAAAGAAGAACTAAAAGTTGAACGATTGAACAATACTTCTACTCAGTGGCAACAGACAAGTGTAAAAAAAAAAGTTCTCCTGCTACTCATGTTATACATATATAATTAATTGAAGTAAATTGAATATTGAAACTGAAACAAGTAGAAAAAAGTGCCAAACTTTTAAAAGTAACAACCAAGTTTGAGTTAAATAGAAGGTAAATTAAATTAGTTAAACTTTAGGCGCTAATCCGAGAAAATACGGAAGTTAAATAAAGCCTTGCTTTTAATGTTACGAAGATCAAGAAAAGCGAGTTATCTTCAGCTTATTACGGGGAGACGGCGTACCAGGCGCGCATATATTGCAAGAGGCCGACTTGTGACGCCTCTATTGTCGGTGTGGGCGTGGGCTTGGCGAAGTGTGTGTGAGCGCACGTAGCGTCACCGTCCAAGAGCGTCTGACGACATTTTTTACGTGCAAAATACGGATTTCCTTAAATTTTAAGCGTATAACTTTTATAATTTATCTATAACGAACAAAAAAATATGTGGTGGTCTATCTTTGTAACAAATGATAGCTAAGAAGGCTTGTATGGCGCATGTTAATATGTCCCGTCCAGTGATAGCAGTTTCGACAAAATAGGTACATAAGTTTTTTTCGAGAGATAAGGTAAGGTTGACGCTCTCTTGTTCTCACGGGCACGCCTCGCGCTCGTTGCCTGAACTACCTATGCGGAAATGCAACTTCGTTATTAACACGCGTTCCTTGGCTATGAGATACTGCCACTTACGTATGTGCATACCGTGTATGTACAACTAGAAAGCATTTTCTCTTCACACAACTAGCAAGAGACGTGGGTTGAAACGAGAGTTGAGCCAGTGTGTGTACATGTATGTTTTGTATACGATTTTCCACTGCCAATGTGTTTTCAGATTCGTTCGTGAGCAGCTGTTATGTTTTTAGTACTAGGAGAATATGACTCGAAGACGGTGTGATATGCTCGTGTTTATGGGCCGGCTTTCGTCATACTTTTATCTTTTCCTGAACACGTAACAGCTAAAAGGTTACCGTCGTTTAAGACACGCATTTAATTCTCATGCCTTACGTTCCATATGATTCCATTGCACTATTACAGGCGTTATTTCCGCAATCTTACGGGTGTTCTTTGATAAGGTGGATGCACCGAGAAAGTTGATTGAACGCTTGCGATCTCATCATCTCCTAGTATATTGACGTCCTATGCAGCGGTGTCAATGACTTGATGGATGACGGAACGAGATAAAAATCCAATTGCAGTGTCTAAGTTTTTGTACGTTATTATTTAATTTAGTGCTAAAAGTTTTATAGTAAAAAGTTCAAATCTTTAAACGCATTCGCATTAATACGCATTACTTTTGCTATTTTAAGTTGCCTCAGTGTCTTGCAAATAAGCACTGTTATTCAAGAGCGTAGAAACAGACATACACTTACTTGCCAAGTTGCCATTCACAATTTAATTTATGTACAGCTTTATACAATAATCTGTTATAAGTCTTGGAATATAAATTATTTTCTTACGCCTTATTGAAATTCTCAGATAACAGAGAAATAATTAGGTACGATATTATTCTTGCCAATTCAACAACAATTGATTAAATGTTGTATCTACTAATGAGCCAAAGCAGTCGAAACCATCAATTAATTAGTTGAATAATGGCAACACAAGTCACCAGTAAGAAACATCAAGTCTCACGGACATTACGCCAAGATATGTTATGCAAGGTACTGATGCAAGCTCTCGGAATTGGTACATGCTGGTAAATATGTAATGCCGAAGCCAACAAGTCGATATTTGACCCACTAAACAGTGACTTTTGACGCACCGGCCCCCGATCGCTAGGAGATCCGCGTTCTACATTTGAATTAAAAATCGGTATTGCATTTGGTTCAACGGGCGTAGCATGGTTGCCATTTTAATCGGCCTTATCGCTGTGGAAGACATCCGTCACGTGCCAACGACTATGCGAGTGCGACAGTGACAGAGCTATAACCATGAACTTCTAATGTCGAAGTTCGGGTATCTCTAGCTCTATCGCACTTACTCAACTCGAGTGACAGGGATGCAAGTACACGAATTTCGAGATTCGATTTTCTTCTCTTTTGTCTTATCGATTACGTAATAAAATGCCAACCATGCTACATGCTACGCCCGCTGAATTTGTTGCTGAACCTTTTGACAGTTTGCCTAAGGGGATACTTTCCATCTACTTTTCCGTACAGAAACACATAGTTTCATAGCTTGGCCAAGTTTTCATACAATAACTTAGCTCAGTGGAAAAGCTGTCACCAACGATCTGAGAAAACTTGGTATTTGAAGTTTCAATTCGTGAAAAGTCACAAAGTCGGCCTCTGAGAATGTCCAATGAGTTCGTATTGCAATTGACAAAGACCACGTCTATCGACAACGAGATAAACATGTCATCCACCTTTTTCTACCTTTCCGTCGAGTTTTTTGGTAGTCCAAATGTTGACATCATACTAATATGGCGGACCAATCGAAATTAATCATAGCATTGAAGAAAAAACATTTTTTTCGGTGCGGTCCAAACGACACCCGCTGTGTTCTTTCCTATTTACAACTCGTTCCACCTTTCGCGAACAAATTATTTAGTTACAATAAATTGTTTATTTGCGAGCGATTGGCTCTGCACATTAACAGCAGGTGTTTAATACTGTATAAGGGACACGTAGCTTGTCGCCATTTTTCATCCCAGACAACCTATTTCGATGCCAGCTTTTCGGTTTTACGGAGCGAATTCTGTTGAATACATTTTATGTAGCCTGTACCTACATAAAATGTATTCAATTTTGTCTACGCGTTGTTATCGCTCATGCTAGTGGCAGTATGTTGAATTTGCAACGTTGCATTTTCTTTTTAACATTTGATATGTCAAAGTGCAATTTATGACAAGTCCTGTGCCTGGAACACTTGAGAGAGAGATACAACAGTGATAGAATCTTGCCACAATGTGGCTATCATGTCGACTACACACATTAACTAGTCAACTGATACGTTTTATATGACGTTTCAGTAATACATTTAGGCCGTAAAACGTGGCCATAAAACCAATCGTGCTAGTCGGGTAGTTGCTGTGAGTGCTGTGACAGGTTAGCTCAGCGCTGTAGACGGCATGACAAGGATTCAAAACTGTTGACACGTGCAAATATATCTAAGACCACTGACGCAATGTAATGTTATCAAAGTCAGTAAATTAAAGTCACTAAATTACATTTAAACTAAATAGTTTATGTCAATAATTGAGCTCATATAAGACATAACATATTCAATGGATAGGATAGGTATCGTTTCGCTACATTTTCAAAAGGAACCATTCCCGAACTATTTATGGACAAGATGTTATGTTTAGTGTGTAGTCATATGAAATATTCTTGTGTTCAAACAAAAAATAACCTGTTCCGAGCGAAGTTTATTGACTCCTAATATTTCCGTCGTTGGATTATCTTTATTTAAATTTGATTGGTGATAATAGTCTTAAATTACGTTGTTTTTGGGAATAGTGCTGTACAGTCGGCGGCGAATGTAATGTTGGACGAGATGACCAAATTATGCGAACATGGTCTTAAGTCGTACATGATAAAGTCGATTTTAGTTAGGTGATGGTTTGTCCGCTCTGCTATTTCAAGAAATTACTCTTTGGATCGTTTGAGCATGGATATCACAGATTCAAAATAGAACAGATACTGCAAGAACTAACCAGACGAGTGCCGTGTTAATACAATTTGATTAAAGGGCTTAATACTATTCCTTATTTAATGTTTATAAGCTGCCAACAAGCATGTTAGGGATGGAAATTGATTAAAAAAAAAGTGTGATTTCTTTTAATCCCTTCCCTACGTTGGTACTTGCAATGTCCTGTGGCGAAGCGATTTATACTGTCAAATATATCATGTTTTTAGGAATTTCTAGATACTACCAAGTTTTCATTCAGGAAATTACCTTGTAAAATCTTCTAAAACTACCGACAACTTTCGCAACTTTAGAAATTTCCTGGCGGGGTGCTACGAACGAATGCATGCATTGCCTTGGAGGCATGCGTTGTCTATCCACGACATGTCTCCGCGCTGAACGCTATGAAACTTAATAATGGGTCAGCGATGGTATCTCGAAGATGTATGCGTAACTCGAATTAAGAATATTTATTACGCGACTCGAGAAGCACCAACACAAAATAAAAGGACAATGTAGTAATTTGGCATGTTCGTAAATAATGATTTTATTCGCGCATAAATAATATAGCACCTGCGACTGCCTACGAGCCCTGCAAACCTAGTACTTAATTATTTAAACATAAAACCTTTAATTAGACTACACCACCTGCCTGACCTTGTATTGCACCTTTGTAGTGCATGTATTTCGCATGCAAAAAATGCATTCAGCTTCCAATTCGTTTTTGCTTGTTACTTTGAAAAAATGTCGCGGTATTGTCGCTCATCTCGCTGACATTCTGTTCCATGCATGTTGCATGTATGATAAGATAAGTGGTCGTTTGTCTAGGCGACACCATGGGAACAGGACAAGTGACCAAAGTTTACTAAACTGAATGTCTCGTAAGTCGTAAGTCACGCACGAGGCGGTTTTCAATTGTTTACTTTGGAGCTCGTTCTAGGAGATTTCAGAATTGAATTTGAATTAGGAAATTCAAGATTTTGCTGTTATTCTACCCCTGAGTCTGGATGCAGGTGACAAGAGTTTGATAGAAAAATTACTATGATATAAACGCCTGTCACGCTTAGGAGGTACCCACGAGAAAGAGGTTAAGTAAACTCATAAGTGATTTTTTAAATTGGATTTCCACTCAATATCAGTTTGACACAGTGACACGTGCCAATTCAAACATTTAGATGAAACAAAAACTACAGCAGTCGTGCTTGGTGTATGCCAATTATTAGAAGAAACTAAAATACCATCGCCAAATATGTCGTAAGAAACGTATTTGCAAATACCAACACATACTTACTTACATTATTTAATACCTTGACAACAGTCTTGTTCAATTCTTTCATAGCACTTATGGCATTCTGATATTACATGGTGATTTAAAAAACATCGAAAGCTACAATAGCCTATCAATGGTACTCCGCGGCTGTCAAGCGGCGGCCGTGGGTTCGAATCCCGGCTACCGCAATGAGTCTTTCGGCATTTACGGAATAATAATAGCTTTTCGGCGAAGGAAAACATCGTGAGGAAATCTGTGAAGAACTTCAAAGGCTAATGAAGTCCTCAACCCGCACTGGGCCCGCGTGGGGACTAGGTAGGTATACTACTGCTCATTCCCTCTCGTCCATGATAGAAGGCTTGTGTCCAGTAGTGGGATATACAATTAACTTAAACAACAGTCATCTACCTATGTAATCAGCCGAATTGCCAGTTTACTTAAAACTTTATTGCTATGTATTGTGGGTAATTCAAATAACGACGTCAATCAAGCTTGACATTTGGCTAATATTCTGACATTTGCTATTGTCTGTAGACCTATAATACTCTGGACAGGCTATGGTAATAATAATACCACGTGCGAGCGAGACGGTAGCATACAAATCTCGATAAGTGTGACAGAAAGGGAAATCCTCGTCATAGTTCCACTTTTTTATTTGCCACAACTGATTTAGTATGAAGTTCTAGCACATAAACCATTACCCGTCCAAATTAAGTAGGTTGTTTATGGCAAGTCATCAGCCATTTTAAGATCAGTTCTTAATTTATCTGCATAGGAGCTTTTCCGTCCCTCACTGTGGCATCACGTAAGAGTATTATAGGTTCATGGTCTAGAGGTACCATTGCTGTCTAGTTTCATAATCAAGTCACGCCACATTAAATTAACTCACGAAACAAAACATCAAAAACTAAATGATTCAAATAAGGACATCTCCACGTGCGGAGCATTTTATGAGCAAAAAAAAACATGGCGGACTAGGGATAGTGACCTATGATGACGTAATGCCAAAAACAGGCCGCTGCAACCGCGAGGGGTCAAGGAGGTTCATCGCGAATATAATATTGCTCAATCGCATCAGACATGTGCGGGCTGGATCATCCCAACATATACTTGCTTTTAGCATTGTGATGTTGGCAACTTGGCAGCCCCAGTTTTGATCATGCCATAAATCAATAATATAGATTTACGGCTGTATTCATAAACGTGCTATAATAGCCTGTTTTAGGGCTTTTTTAAAAATTCGTGTACCCAATTAGCGTGAGTTGTTAAATAAAAATTAACTCGGTGTCAGTTTTGTGACGAAAATTAAGCATTCCAATTATGTGAAATTGAACTTGTTTCACATGTAAATAACGTGTATATGCATAGCATTTATAAATTGAAAAGAAAAAGTTAATTTGTATACAAACTGTATACTTAATTCTTGTCACAAAACTGACGCCGAGTTAATTTTTATTTAACAACTCACGCTAATTGGGTGCACGAATTTTTAAAAATGCCCTTTAACTAAAATGGCGTTAGAAGTCGTTTGTCCTTATGTCACTTTGACATTTGTGTTCGTAAGAAACACATTTTATTTAGCAGAGACATTTTAAGTTTTATGAATAAGGGGGTTAATGACGTTGATTTCTGACGAATTTGCAATTGGTACCTTATCTTACCCCCGACGCAAAGAGAGGGGTGTTATAAGTTTAACGTGTGTGTCTGTGTATCTGTGTATCTGTCCGTGGTGTAGCTGCCAAACGGATGAACCGATTTTTCGTTTTTTTTTTCTGTCACAGATAGTTTTATCCCGAGTGTTCTTAGCCATGTTTCATGAAAATCTGTTCAGCCGTTTCTGAGATATTGGACTTTGAAATGAAAATGTCGGGGGTTTCTCAACTTTTCTAAGTTGTAAATAGTTATAGTCGTTATTTTACACACAGCACTAGTGGTTTCGTGGGAAGAAAATTTCACGAGAACCGGTTGAGAAATGCGACATGTAACAGTCGGACATTTTTTTTTATTCAACGACGGTGGCAAACAAGCGTACGGCCCGCCTGATGGTAAGCGGACACCGCAGCCTATAGACGCATGCTACCACAAAGGAGTAACATTGGCGTTGCCTACCCTTGATATGTTTGAGGATTCGCCGTTGACAGCTAAAGGAACAAATTCCCTCGCTCTCAACACAACGCATCCTCGGGAGCTCTGGACATACGGACATAGGAACGAATTTTTGACCAAGTTGAAACGGAGAACTTCATTCATCAACTAAATACTTCATGATTAATAGTGTTAAGACAATATAATCTGTGGTTAAGACGTGTACCTACTCTAAAACTTCTAGTGGGATTTTAATACGGGTTTAGACTCGAAAATTATTATTACTCCAAAAGAACGAAGGCAAAATAATATGCCTAGTGACGAAAATCCCATTCAGATATCTCTAAGAATTACGAAGCTACAACCGTTTTGATATTGCTTGTTAGAGAGAGAAAACGCAAACATTTTGTGACGTCACGCAGAGCGTCACGCAGAGCGTCGCGCGCGCGGCAGGCCGCGTCAATGGCGGCGCCGAACACGATGGGGCACGGCACGTTGCCGTCTTCTCGTGACGTCACTAGCTGCAAACGTCATCGTTTCATATGAAGTTGCGTTTTGCGATCCTTTAATTCGAGAAAATACGACAAAATTGATTATTTTATTTAGTGTCTACACCCCTATTGGGTACCTACTTACTCCAATTGTCATTTACTTACTCCCCTCCAAGTGTTACTTAAAGAAAGGATACTCAAGTATCAAACGATAACTGTAGGATTAATTTTAAATTTATATGTTAAGTCTACTTTTAAGGTTCCCATGTAACTTGAATTGTCATATGATGTTGAATAAAGTTTTTCTATTCTATTCTATTCTATTCTAAACGTTCCAATTAAAAATTTAAATTCCGAATCGGCGCTTTTTTTACGTAAAATCAATCTACAACCGCCAAAAAGGTTCCTCAAAGGTGCGCATTTCGATGACAAACATTTTTGATGTGATAACGCGCGCGCCGCGTCTATTTTGAACCCGATCGGCCGTTCGCCCGGTTGTTGAACTGGAATAATTCGGCAAACAGCATTACCGCGCATGTTAATCTTAACGATATCATACGAAACTCGCGTGCCTATTATAAAATACCTCACACGGGCATTGCTTTACTTCTTTTTTTATATCGAACCAGAGGCGATTTATTTTTGTTTTAGGCATGTTTGGATGCGCGACTGTTTAATTGTTATTTAAAAATAATTTAAATTACCCGATTACAATTCGTAATACGTAATGTAGTGTTTACGTGAAACGGCATGCGAAGATGTCTTGTCTGTGTGCGTTTGAATGTGTGCTGTTGTACGTAGCGCGATGAAATAAAATATGTCCGGTCAACGACCCCGCGGAGCCGTAAAAATCGCGATAGTG
The DNA here is from genome assembly GCA_947578815.1 of Epinotia ramella. Classification (NCBI taxonomy): domain Eukaryota; kingdom Metazoa; phylum Arthropoda; class Insecta; order Lepidoptera; family Tortricidae; genus Epinotia; species Epinotia ramella. The sequence goes on from OX388221.1 coordinate 6,869,188, forward strand.
TCCGAAATTTGGACGGAAAATTAAATATAGTCGCTTATAACGATTCGGATACAAATTTCGTGTAAAAACGCATTTTAAATCACAAACATTCTATGAACGATTTGCCTATGGCCTAAAAAACGTTATTTGGTAAATTGTCTGTGCTTTATGGTTCCCTAAAGAAGTAATTTTGGCGTAGTGACCAATCAAAATTCCCGACGATTTTCGGTGCACGGATCGGCATGACCGGAACAGCTGTGTTGTCCATTGAACCCGATATGTTCACGACATACGAACACAGTGGGGTAGGTAGAACGCGGAAGTGAGCTCCGGTGGCGAAAAACGCGATGTTTTATGGTTTTTGGCAACGCGGATGTGGTTTTTATAAGATTTGCCGGGCGAAAATATGTTTACATACTTCTGTGATTCATTTAAACGAAATCAGTTCAATTATTTTTCGTTCAGTGTACCAAAAATTATATACAATTTTGTTTAAAATATACAAGAAACATACATATGCGTTATAAAACAAAGGTTAGACAACCACAGGTTAAACAATACAATACAAAACACGCAAAACCCCGGCAGTATCGAACATAAACACGACACGGTGGGTTGCGCCAACAAGGAAACCTCATTTACCTTCAAGCGAGAAAAAAAAACAGAAAAGCGTGAACGTTAAAACACCTTAACCTAAAACTTAAGCAAGGAAGTCAAGTAGAAACGCTGGAAATTTATTAACACCCCAGAAATAACCAGGAAGTCGTAGACCTTTGTGGAATAAACCAATAAGAATCGGACCCAGAAACGAGGAAGTACGTAATTGCATACTTACATTGCATTCCTCCGCAGGTGTCCAGGAGCGTCCCATTTCCGGACCTCTACCAAAACCTCCTCTTTCTGCACGACGATGTCTCCCCCGGACTCGAACCCGTCCAAATTCTCCTCCGTCCGCAGCACATTTTGGGTATCAGTAAATTTCAGTGGGGTCTAGCCCGATCATGTTGCTCTAGTACTGTCCTGTTGGGTCGAGGATCATGTTTAGTACTGGCCAGTGGGGTCGAGGACAGCCATTTTGGTTTTTTAATATAGTCCAGTCGGGTCCAAGGTGAGTATATCCATAGCACTACACTCGCGGTACGCGTAAGAGGCGCGAGAGTCGGCCGGGCAGTGGCGCGGTGCGCGAGCGCTGGCTTATATGAGCTTAGGGAATGAGGCGCCATCTAGTGACGGATGGCGGCGACGGGAGTTTTCCGGGCGACGTTTTCCGCGAGACGGGTCGGTGTTTGCAGAGAGAAATGTTAGGTAGGGTTTACGATAGGCGTACTTAGAGGTATAGGCTCGGCAGTGTGCAATTGTAAGCTGAGAATATTCTTAATGGACCTTAGAAACCGAGTCGAATGCGGTAATAAATTAGATACTTGTTTGTAAATACATGATATATATTGCTTTGGTGATTAAGGTGGTATTCATTGTGTCTCGCTCACGCTTTATGCAAAATGTGAGACGTAATACACATTGGACAAAAATCTTGGACAAGTGGAATTTTAGGTAAGTTCGAAGTTCGCTATGCTTTTCTGGCGGTGTCGACTGACATAAACCTCAGTTCTTTTATTAGTTATGCTCATGAAACCTTTTTTTACACTAACGGACAGTTGTCCCAATGTGCAATAGTTCATTTAATTGCGCTTTAATTCTTAGTAAACGGGAATATGTGTTAATATGAAAACAATAATAATACGGTACAAATATATACTTAAGACATAATTAATACAAGTAGCCGCAAACAGCAGGCGTCACAATGCCAACTAATAATAACTAAAAAACCTGGTTTTTACCCCCCTTCATCAAGTTACGTAGATATATACAACGTGTTAATAAAATAACGCAAAACCTGAAAACCGTTTGTTCAGAATCGAGCATAGAATGCGAAAAAAATAAAAAAATAAAATTTTGACAAGATTTATTTTTTACATTTGTATGAAGTGTTGGCCGACTGGGGCGACCTGCTCCATACAAATGTAAAAAATAAATCGTGTCAAAATTTTTATTTTTTATTTTTTTCGCATTCTACTCTCGATTCTGAACAAACGGTTTTCAGGTTTTGCGTTATTTTATTAACACGTTGTATATGACTAGCTGATGCCCGCGGCTTCGCCCGCGTGGTTATAGGAAAATGTATTGAATTTTCCCGTGGGAATTAGATGTTTTCCCGCTGGAAAAAATAGCCTATGTCACTCTCCAGCTTCTAAACTATCTCCATACAAAAAATCACATCAATACGACGCTCCGTTGCTACGTGAAAGAAGGACAAACATACAAACACACACACTTTCGCATTTATAATATTAGTAAGTAAGGATAGTATAAGACTACATGTAAACAAGCTTCTGTCAAAAATGAAATTTTTATTGCCGACTGTACTTTCATATTCATATGCATATGCATATTCATATTCATTTAATGTCTTCTGTATACCATCATCAACTAGGTACTCCTTACGTCGGTTAAGTACCGAATTCCCATGGCCACCTTCTGTCTCCATCATCAGATCAGCTCGATGGTACCATAATATTGAATTGTCATCCAAACTATACTTACTTATACCCAAAATTTCAGCTCAATCGATCACCGGGAAGTGGGTCAAAAACTTGAAAGATTTGTCCCATACATACTAACAGGGCAAGTTAATATAAAGCTTGTAAAAAAAGGGACTATCTTACACAAATTGACGTAGGCCCATTGTAAGCTCAATAAGGGTACCTTTCCACCAGTGATGTGCTATGCTTGCTATGCTATGTTTTCATACATTTGAAACATAGCTGTAGCTGGAGCTTCGTTTCAAATGTATGAAAACATCGCATAGTATGGCATAGCACATCTCTGGTGGAAAGGCTTGTGTTATGGGTACTAGACGACGATAGATTTAATAGAGAAATACTTAAATAAACAGAAAACATCCAAGACTCAGAAACAAATATTTATGCTTACCACACAAATACTTGCCCTTACCGGGATTCGAACCCAGGACCTTCAGCTTCGTAGGCAGCGTCACTACCCACTAGGAACCGGTCGTCAAACATGTATTTATGTATAACTTCTGCTAAAATGTCACGTCATGTTTGACTCACTAAAACATTATAAAATCCCATGAAGAATTCCCCTTTTCCTAGTTCCATTCTATTATTGTATTATTGACGTAAATAGTAAAGTAAGTCTATATTATGGAAGAACCCACAATGGCCCCTCCACACGATGGGCCATCCTGAGCCATCATACAGGACGCAACTATGCGTTAAAGGGAGTAAGACATATTTAGGTCTCGTTCTACCGCATAGCCGCGTCCTGTATGATGGGTCAGGATTACAGTATGATGTTAAAATAATCGTTGCTGTAGGGTAATGATGTGTCAATAGGGTGTGTAGACACTAAAGTAATCTAATAATCGAATTTAAACTTTCGTGAGACATGTTGAAATAATACTAACAATTACACGGTTCAACTCACGTATTCTATGTCACTACGGGCGACATGTTTCGAACTCTTCGGGAGTTCTTCTTCAGGATGAGTGTTTCCGCGGCGGCGGTTTTAATCGGGATGGTGGTTGGATGTTACCGCCAGCATGGAAAACTATCATTCCTAAATTGAAGTGGACAGTGTGTTGTGACAACCCCGTGGACACAGTGAGTTCAGTGTGCGTGTCGTCTATCGGAGGAGATGACCTCCTGCCGCAATCTCATTCAACTACTCCAGCGCTAGACTGCCCCCCTCCCCGCGCCCTGTCGGCGCGTGCGTCACGCGCCGCTCGGCGTTCGGAGCGAGCGCGGGCAGTGATACAAGCGACACCGCCGCGAAAACACTCATCCTGAAGAAGAACTCCCGAAGAGTTCGAAACATGTCGCCCGTAGTGACATAGAATACGTGAGTTGAACCGTGTAATTGTTAGTATTATTGTAATCTAATAATGTTGTCTAAATAATGTTGTAGGTATCCCATAAAAACATTCCATGTCAAGAGAGAGGTCAAGTATCAAGGACGCTTACCAACAAACTCACATCAGGAAAACCAAATCATGCCATAAATAATCATCATCATATCAGCCGAAACACGTCCACTGCTCGACATCGGTCTCCCCAAAGAGTGCCACAATGACCGGTCCTGCGCCACCCGCATCCAGCGGACTCCATCAATCCACCTTGTGGGGGGTCTACCCACGCTGCGCCTTCCGGTACGTCATACGTGGTCGCCACTCGAGAATCTTTCCGCCTCAACGGCCATCGGTTCTATGTCCAATGTGTCCTGCCCACTGCCACTTAAGTTAAGCAATCGGAGGGCAATAAAAGCACACGATGTTATTAATAATTGGTATTTAAATTTACAAGGGTTAGGACTTGGGGCTGTCTTTTACCATCAGGCCCGTATGCTTATTTGCCACCATAATGACAGAAAAGTTATGGATTCCTAAGTCAAGTAACATTAGGGACGAGATTAGGCGACTCGACAGGTTGTGTATCGCGCTGAACTTCGGACCTCCGGGCTGTTATTCGCTACGCGCTAATGCGGCTCACCCCGCCGTCAACCAACCCGTCACAAAACTAGACCTCTACCTACGCTTAGTTACTACGCATCGCGGTGTCAAGATATTATTAAAACAAGTTACTGAATAGCGGGGCGACCTCAAAACGTCACCATATGTCGCCGAGTTTATGCGCACCCGCGTCACAGTAAATATATCAGCGAAAGCAGTATCTCAACTGGAGTCTTTTAAGACCTTTTTGGGGTGTTTATACTACTTAAATAATCCCGAAAAGTAATTTGTCCAAATGCATATTTTTACCGAATTTCAGTATTCTGAAAACCATGTTCCGCTAAAGGGATAGGCTTGTGTCCTAAGTTTTTTGAGATGCTATTCGAACCAGAAAAACGGACCTCGCTGGCGGCATCCGAAACGATTCATACTAATTGACATAGAAGTATAACGTCAAAATTTGCTATTTATACTAATCTTTGTATGGAAAATCAAGTAAATATTTTGCTGTTTTATAAAAGCGTAAGGATTCTATTGGTAACTTTAAATTTACTCTTGAACAATAGAAAATGCATATATTGTCCGTAAATTTCAATGTCTTTTTATTTATGATATTAATTATATTTTGTAATTTATACTTAACTTGATGGTTTACTATCCATTAAGCAACACTACGTTATCAAACTAAACATTAGGAAACAGCCTTATCTTAGATTATTCAGGTTATAATACTAACCTAACATAACCTATATATATTATAACCAGAGGCCGGAATTCTCGTTACACTTTCGAGCTGTCACAGGGACTTCTCATTTATCGACTTCCGATATTCATATTATAACGATACATTATATAACATAACATATTAAAGAAGATTGAAAGTAGAAGTAAACAACAGGCGGTCTTATCGCTAAATATATATGCAACCAAACGAAAAGAATGAAAAGTTAACATTGTCACATTAATTAATCAGTTCAGCTCAGTGTTTTATCAATTTCATGTTCAAAGTCTGTTTTAGTGCTAACAAGTGTTTCAACATTACTTTCTCTATAAAAGAAATAGATAGTGATATTTTTTTCCAAATTATCTGGTTTTAAATTACTACTTTTACAGTCAAATGTATCGATATCCTCTCATCTGTGGATGATAAATATGGCCACCTATCGACATCTGTGGAACCCGATTTAGGTGCCTCCACAGACAAGTTCGAGTTCTAGTGTCGAGTACTTTGCTAAAATGTTATTTTCTGCGGTTGTTTAAGGAATTAAAGCCAGGATTTTTAATAAAAACAAATGTCTAATAAAGGATCTAACTATATGGTGCGTCATCTTTACAATACTACTCTTGTTACGACTGTATGGCTGGCTTCAATACTAGGGTGACGCAATGTAGACCACATTTATTGATTTTTGATTTAGAAAAATCCGTCTGCTGCCTTATTTTATGTGTTTATTTTCAAGATTGGTGTAACATACATATTAAGAAATCAAAACATGCGGGGGTCATGAGTAAATATTTTAAAATAAACTGCTTAGAGTTTTCTACCAAACTGGTGCTGTCACTCAAAAGTTGCTGAAACAGCCGTTGATTTACATAATTATTTTGAACTTATTTAAAAGTATATGTTTTACTTTATAAACTACCAGCATTTTAAGGTCCTAACCTATGTGTAAACAAATCACTTTCATCATAATGTGTAATAGATATGATGCAGGATTGAATAAACATTGTGTATTTTTTTCATGCAAAATTACTCCATGCACACTAGTTAAGATATCTCAACAACCGTAAGCTTTGTATAAGATTTTTTCTTTTTTTAAATATTTTTATTAAATAAACTATAAATTAAAAGCACAATATTAACATCACTTTAAACAAAAAACACGTAAAATATCAATCTAAAATCAGCACAAAAATGCACCACTTTAAAAAAAAATGTTTGTATAGTGTGGATATTCCCGCACTTCAGTCAGACCCATACGGCTTTCCAGATTGAAATTATTAATTTGGATGTTAATTTACGTATGTAGGGGAACATGCTTGAATTGTTAAAATTCTTGTTTTGTTAAAATTATGCAAACAATCGAATCCAAAAAAGTGCCCATGGCGTATCCATGTTATGCTGTTACTCATTTGTAACAAAATGGCGTCGTAGTGGCAAGCCCGATAATGGCGTTGCCTTGTCGGTGGCTACCCAGAATCGGGTCTCATCGTTCTCGTTACGTATTCGATCTATTTCTTACTTTTGGGGGATTATTTATCTATTATATTACTTAAAAATAAATGTTAGATACATAATGATTATAATGAACACAAGAATTGCCTTCATTAGTATGGAAACCAAAGAAAAGCGTAAAATATCTTGCAGGCAAATTCGGATCATGTTTAGGTAGGATGTTAACCATAGGTATATTTAGGGTATTGGTTGCACCACACTTAAAACCAAAGATTACTTACATGTTGATCACCAGACACAGCACAAGCACTGCCTTTTTCATAAATAAATCACGTTATTCCGCCAAAAACGACCTAAATACAAAACACGCCTGCCCCCAACGGCGGCAGTTTTCGACTAACAATATTGTGTCATTTTTTCAACGGCCAACGTTCAAATTCCCGCTTGCTAGCTGTCTTGCTTCATTGGCTATACGTTTCAATGGGTCAAAGCAAGATAAATGCTAGATTCGCTGTATATTCGCCACAAATACAAGTCCAGTTTAGACGCCAAAATTTGGCGCACCACAGATAACGGTTGGAAAAAGCGAAGCCATCTCCGGGGCTCCCACAGATGAGAGGATATAATATGGATATCGGAAGTCGATAAATGAGAACTCCGTATGACAGCTCGACCCTGCCACGAGAATTCCGGCCTCTGATTATACCTAACCTATATAATCATAATCATAATCAATTTTATTCATTAACAATACAACGATTGTGTTTGAAATTACACGTAAATATTGTGCACAATACAAATTTAACTAACAATATTATATAAAGAAATGTCAACTACTTAAGTACAATTATTACAAAAAACTAAAACTACAAAATATGATGTCAATGAAACTAACATTATCCACTAATTCAAATACTACACACTTAACACAAATTCGAGTTACATAAATATAATTATTACAAAAATGTTAAAAACAAAATAAACAAATGTCAATCAAAATAATAATATACGAGTATATCATCCAATCTGCTGCGTAAAAAATTTCGTTACGCCGAAAATGGCGTCCATAAAAAGAATATGGTTTCGGACAAATGTTTCGGTATTTTTCTGTGGGGAACACTTTTTGATGATTCACTGAGCCATTGAATCTTAGTTCTACGCTGCACATGCGGGCTAATGTACCGTCGATTACGCCGACCTACACTAAAGTTTATTGTGCTCGTGCGTGAGTGCGTCACATCGATGTTTTTACAGATTTGTTATACTGCTTACACTATATAGACTGTGACTGACTGACTGCGTGACGGGACGGTGGTTATATTCAAGCGACGCAATGCCTCATTAGACTTATGATCTTCAGCCGTGATCGTGCCATATTGCAATCTATTCCAGCAGGTCGATCACGTAACGCATTGTACGCGCGTCAGGTAAATCTATATGTCAGTTTTTGTGTGGAAAAATTACAGTTGAGTTGTCCTAACGTGCGTTCGAGACGTTAAGTGACCGCCCCTCTGGGTCATTCCTTTTTTCTTCACGATGTTTTCCTTCACCGAAAAGCTAACGGTAAATATTCCGTACATAAGTTCCGCAAAACTAAATGGTACGAGCCGGGATTCGAACGCACGACCGCCGCTTGACAGACTCCGTAGCAACAAATTAAACAAGATAAATCAGTAGTTTTAGGATTATTGGGACATTCTTAACGAGCAGATTCCTGATGACTGCAAACAAATATAAAGTCGGCAAAGTAAAGTTGTTCCAAAAAATATTTCTTGGCAGATACTTATTACAGCCGCGGTTGTCACTACCGTGTGTGTAATTTAATTTGGATACTAAATAAAATCATCATAAAATGTTATTTGCTCAACTATATGTATACAAGATGATAACTAACATCAACTAAATAAGATTAAAATTTATTAATTAATTATTAAAACCAAGATATGTTGAAAAAAGGCCCTCGAAGGATTGTACCGTGGATGCTGGCGGCATTTCCTCGCTGAATTGCAATGCTGATGCGTTGCGCGAGAAACGTCTAGTTGGTCGGTCACCAATAGGGGTGTAGACTCGAAAAATATTATTACTCCAAAAGAAAGAAGGTAAAAAAATATGCCTAGTGACGAAAATCCCATTCAGATATCTCAAAGAATTACGAAGCTACAACCGTTTTAATATTGCTTGTTAGTGAGAGAACGCAAACGGTGTGTGACGTCACATTACAGGATGCTGCCCCCCGGTCTTGTTTTAATTTATCCGGTAAAACATGCCGCGCGGCACGTTGCCGTCTTCTGTGACGTCACATTCTTCCAGCGTCATCGTTTCATATTAAGTTGCGTTTTACGAAAAAGGGACAGAACATACCCCTTCTTAAAACTTTGGACACTTATAACTTCGTGATTATTTAACCTTTTGCGTTGATTTTTTCTCCATTTGACTACATTTTTTATCCTATTTCGAGAAAATATGACACTATTGATTATTTTATTTAGTGTCTACGCCCCTATTACATCAACCAGATGTTTTGCGATTTCAGCAAATAACTTATGCGCACTTACACGCCCCACGGACCGAGGGTCTCGACGCCAGTTGTAGGTACTGTCTGCCAAGGCCTTCTGTATTTACAACGTTTCAGATTTTCGGCATTTTTCGCCGCTTTAGAACTAGTTCGTTGGAGATGGGACGGTGCGTCATATTAGCGTTCTTATACATATTAATATTCATTTTATAGGTTAACAGTTTTGTAAATTATTTATTTGTTGTTCAATTATTTATTGTAAATTTTTATTTTTTATTTTTTATTTTTATTGAAATATTTACAACAAGTATATATATAAAAAAAAGAACGGACAGTTGTATGTAGAGGGGGGTTAGGTGGCGATGTTGGGTAGAGCTGCCCCGTCGTTGTAGCCGAGAAAATGTTTAACAGATCTGAATCTGTGCCGAGTCCCGCGAATGCACATACTTGTGGCTCGGATTATGGATATTATAAATTTTCACCTTCACTTTATTGATAATATAAATTACAAGTCAGTTTTACTTAAATTAATTCAGAATATCAGGATAGTTCTAAACAGCATGTCAACCGGTATGTTTTACAATTGTAATGTATATGTATGTAATTAACTTAAATATTTAAAATGTCTGATTGTCTATTAATAATTCAGATAACATATAGCATCCACGCCCGGGTAGTGATATCGACGGCTGTGCCAGTGTCCACAAAAACGAGAATATCTCACCTAATTTCAATTGCTCCTCTTCTCGACAATTAGAGGAAGGCTGTGTGCTACGCTTATTATTTCTATTGCCCTGACAATCAGTTATCCTATCATCATCATCATATCAGCCGAAACACGTCCACTGCTGGACATAGGCCTCCCCCAAAGAGTGCCAAAGTGACCGGTCCCGCGCCACCCGCATCCAGCGGACTCCCGCAACCTTTACCAGGTCATCAGTCCACCTTGTCGGGGGCCTACCCACGCCGCGCCTTCCGGTACGTGGTCGCCACTCGAGAACCTTTCCGCCCCAACGGCCATCGGTTCTACGTGCTGTGTGCCCCGCCCACTGCCACTTAAGTTTAGCGATCCGGAGGGCTATATCGGTTACCTTGTGGTTCTGCTGCGGACAGCCTCATTTCTGATGCGATCGCGCAGAGAAACTCCCAACATGGCCCTCTCCATTGCCCTTTGGGTGACTTTGAGCCTTCTTATGAGGCCCATAGTAAGCGATCACGTTAGTTATACAAGGATAGGAAAAACGCCCGTCATTTTGAAAACTTAACCCTGTTCTGTACAGTAGAGACTTCCTAATGATATTTAAAATTAAAATTAAATAATTATTGATTAATTTTTATTTTAAAATTTGGAAAAAATTGTGGTCATTCTTTTCCATTGGCGAAACTGATTTATCGCCTTAATCATCGTCATTTGAATAATTTGTCACTGGAAACATATAAATTATGGTACTTAAAATAAATTTATAAAACATTACTTTTGTCCTTTGTTTTGTATTGTCACGAATAAACTATTCTTATTCTTATTTAGTACCTAATTTTTTTTATTAATATAAGGAAGTCTCTACTGTACAGAACAGGGTTAAGTTTTCAAAATGACGGGCGTTTGTCCTATCCTTGGCTTATACTATAAATCTAGTTATTTTGATGTTTTTATTGCAAAACTACCAACAAATTCTTGGGTATATGTATGTTTTTGCGAAAAACCAGTTGACCAGTGAATGGGCCAATTTGACCCTATCCGATCTTAGCTCGTTTTTGTGTTTCATTAGCATGAGTCATGCCGACAAAATGTTAAAGCAGATTTGGAATTTCTTAAACGATTAGGTCTGCATTTAGGATGAAATTAAAAAAAAAAATCATTTACTACGAATGAATTCATTAGCACTAGTAAAGCGTGACTGATCTGATTAACATTTTTGATTTTCATAGTTTTAAATACTTTTTGGGGACAAATTAAGTGTTATAGCGATCTAAAATAAAAAAATATATGAGAATAAGGTAGAAACCAGAATAGGTTGGACACAACATTCAGTCACTGTCAAGTCAGTACAAATTCTCTACAGAGAAGTGAGGAATTCTGCGTGACAACAGTGAGCTAGGTATGGTTGAGATTATTTAAGAGTCCGCAGTAAGCTCGGCTGAATTTCACCTTCCCATACAAACGGAGTTTCATTCTCATTTTAAAACCACGTGTTGGATTGTGACGAAACTTTGCATATACAATGACATGAGGTATATCTATGTCTGTAATTAGTTTATATGGTTCCAGTGTATAAAATAAATGAAATACAGCAAAAACAAGTTTTGTATGAAAAACTTAATTTCGCTGTATTTTTTACTATGGTATCTGAAGCTACATAAACTAATTACAGACCTGGATATACCTCATGTCATTGTACAGTCGACGTCAAAGATATATTTACACTTTTTTACCTAATCGAACGCGTTTGCATACTAATTGTTAGCGGCCGCATTCGAGTTGGTAAAAAAGTGTAAATATATCTTTGACGTCGACTGTACATGCAAAGTTTTGTTACAATCCAACACTTAGTTTTAAACGTAACTGCGTTTGTATAGAGAATCGAGCTTACTGTGGACTCTGTGGCCGACTTTTTATAAAACTGCCATTGCAATTGGAAACATCTACCATGAACGATAAAGCTACTTTTTGAATGGAAACTTTGATGCAATTCGGCTAACCCAAATAATCGCATGTCTACAAAAAAGTACCGCACATTCCGGCCCGCCTAAAGCCTTCGAGCGCATGTGCAGTACTAAAGAGTTCAACGCGCGACCACTTCGTGCTACGAGAAATAAATAAATTCAAATAAATAAGTTTCTGTCAAAAATTTCATTTTTGATACAAGCTTTTATTGCCGACTGTACTTTTCTATATACCATCATCAACTACTCATTGAGACGACGACGAGCCCAAACTCAACGGGGTTACGTCGGTTAAGTACTGAATTCCCATGGCCACCTTCTGTCTCCATCATCAGATCAGCTCGGTGGTACCATAATATTGAATTGTCATCCAAACTATACCTTAACCGAAAATTTCAGCTTAATCGGTTGAAGATATCTGATTCAAAATTCAGTTGCAAGATTCCACCCGGACAAACATACATTGCAAGTTAATTAAAAGCTTGTAAAAATGTATATCACTATAAATAATACGTAGTTTAGCAAGAAGCATCCAACCTCCAAGATCACCTTTGAAATGTATGAGTTTTGCTTTAGCCAGAAAGTTCCAAATTCATTGGATCTTTATTGCAAAACTACGCCCTATAGTATAGTTGAAATGTTTCCGATAAATGGTTTGTCAGTCCGAGGTCCTGTTTGGGTCAAAATCACAAAAACAAGGTGTTTTTTCTATAGAGCATAGACAGTAAAATAGTTTATTTATCGGCTAAGGTATACAGCGTGTCTCTGACTTTGGGGTATTAAATGCAAATGTCGATTATGCTCCTGAAACGGAACTACTTTTGCTCTACAATTTTTCAAAAATACGTTCTTTTTATATTTTCATTATAAATAAAATTTTCAATGTACATCGTCCATTAGTTAGTTTTCATACTTGTCAGTGTCATGGATGTCAAATAATAAGGCCGTGTTTGCAATACATTGATGGTACAGTTAAAGTTCAAACCCTAATAAATTATAGAAATAATAGTTATTTTACAAAGTTGCGGAACAAAAGTGGTTCGGTTTCAGGACCATAATCGACATTTGCATTTAAAGCCCCAAAATCAGAGACACGCTGTATATAATAATTATGTACCAATCGTACTAAGTCGTTAAGCTCTTTATATACCTACCTGTATGGGTCCAGTAACAAATAAGGCCTTAACACTGGATGTGTCCACCGGAATGACAACACTATTTCATACAAAATTTTCTAACCGACTTAAAAAAAGGAGGGGGTTCTCAATTCGTCGGAATCTTTTTATGTATGTTCTCCAATTACTCGAAAATGCCGGGACAGATATCGAAATTATTTTAACAAGCTTTTATTTTTTTCACCTGTCCCGTTGTCTGTCTGTAATCAAATCTTGCAAGTTAAATTTGATCCACTTCCCGGTTACCGATTGAGTTGAAATTTTGCATACATGTGTAAATCGCGTGACAATGAAATATTATGAAGACATGGTGCAGATGGTCCCGTTGTCTTTAGGTTGGCATCTGATGATGGGATCCTAGAGGAATCGAGGGAATTCTTCAAATATTATGGGCACACTTAAATCGATTTGGGTACTGATTTGGAATCGGTTAAAACTTTATTTTTAAAGTAAATTATATATGTTTTTTATCAAATTCAAATTCAAAATAATTTATTGCATGGTTATGGGTTTACAGAGCTGTCATTATGCTAATTTTAAGATTACATCATAGTATGTCAAATGTCAATCATTAACGAATTAATTCTACTTACATTATACAGGGTGTGGCCTGAAACGGGAGCAAAAAATTAAACGGTATACTATTGAGCTTGTGAGCAATTATTTCCAGGTTGCTTTAATAGGAAAAAATAAGGTTTTTCTTTTTTTTTTCTTTTAAGTGTAAGGTCACGTGTATTTTTTTCCCTTCTGGGGTGACACAAGTGGTTTTATTCATTTCAAAAACACTAAAAAGATAACAAAAAAATTTAAAAATCACTTAAATATCTTTTGAAAACAAAAATGCAAAAACTATTATGTCTCATTACATGATGTTATCTCAAAATCTGCATTGACTGCTGTGCTATGATCTCGTGGTGCCAAGATACATTACATGAAGGTCATAACTTTAGATGAACATTACTCCGAATTCAAATATATATATATATATATATATATTGGACACAAGGGGTTACTACAGATGCTCTAAGCAAGCTTCCTTTTAAATATTTGCCCATGTTACAGGCCACACACTGTTTAATATCTTATCATACACTATACTAGGTTTGTAAAAAACCTCTAATACTACAAAAACACTGTTTCACCAGCCAGTCAAACAACTGTTTTTTAAAAGGCTTTGGTGGTATTTTTTTTAGCTCAACTGGAAGTTTATTAAGAACTGTTCTGGTCATACAAATTGCACTTTTTGTAAGAAGTGCGGTTTTGGAATTTGGACATACCATTCGCGAACGCGGCGCCTGCGCGTAAGATGACATTAATACTGAATTAAGTAAATGCTTTTATTATTTGATAGTATACTAGTGACCACCGCTGAAATCGAATGGAAAAGTCAAAGTACCGTAACCGCCATTCAGATAATTCGATCTCTGCCTGCCTCTCTGGGAAAAGGGCGGAATATATAGTATGTATACATTCATAATATGATGTACTTATCGTAAATAACTATTATCGTCGTCTAGTACCCATAGTAGGTACAAAGCTTTGCTCGGTATGAGACTAGGTCGATTTGGGTAAGATTGGCCCCAATTATTTATTTATTTATTTTATTTACATACTATATTATAGTATGTATGTAGTAAATAAATATTTGGGGCCAATCTTACACAAATCGACCTAGTCTCATACCGAGCAAAGCTTGTACCTACTATGGGTACTAGACGACGATAGTAGTTATTTAAGATACAAGTGCCGAAAATAGGAAATTCGCAACGAGTGGTGATAAATTAAAACACGACCGAAGGGAGTGTTTTAAATCGACACGAGTTGCGAATTACCTATTCGCACGTGTATCGTACAATCGTATCGTTTTACAATGCATGTGCTCGAAAAGAGCGTTTTCCAAGCACTAAAATCGTGCGGAAAGTGCCACTTTTTCGCACTAGTGCTTTTTACTTTTCAATTTTTTTTTAATTTTCTAGTCCGTCGTCAGCCCGACACAAAGAGTTTTTATTACTCGAGAAAAGTTTTACAAATATTTAAATTACACGTTTTCTTTCATATAAAAGGTACATACATACTAATAACGTATAAAATGATTTATTAATGTTTATGAATTTTGAATTTGGTCAATAAATTAATTAATTTTTAATATTCACTTAATGTACCCTTTTCATTTTCATTCACAACTTGCGTCACTGTCCTCGTAGCTCAGTTGGTAGAGCAGTCTAGCGTTAATAGAAAGGTCGCAGGTTCGAATCCTGTCGGGGGCTACAGACGAAGATGGTTTATTTTTCCATTATATTCTTTCTCTGTATCATATCGTTTATTCACTTAATGTGTTTGGCTGAACGCATATCTTTCTTATGCCTTTTACAATACGACAGTATGGCGGCTTGCACATGCGCAATGCGCATATGTATCTAAAAGCCCGCCATTGTTGTTTATTGTAATTTTTGTGTAGTTATTTTATGTAAATATGTTAAAAAGGTCGAGTGAAAGTGAGTAATCAATAATAATAATGATTTATTGCGTTTCAATAGTGTTTAGTGTCAGTATGTTTCTTAGAACTACGACGGTACAGCGTCTTTTTGTTGTTTAATATAATATTGAGTTACTCAAAATTAATTGTGTTCCAAAACCACAATACAATGGTTTTAACTTTTAAGTGAATAAGCTTAACAGCAAAAGATGTGTAGAAGTTGTTAAATGCAATTCCAGATAATAAGTAGGTACCTGACAATCTACCTGGGTTCTTCAATTTTAACCTAGATCTATTTTAAACTAACATTTCAACATTTAATATATTTCCTCACACAAGGCATAGTAAAATGTTGTATGATACACGCGCGTAAAGATGATTTCCGACTCGTGTCGAATTATACATTCGCTCGCTTCACTCGCTCATGTATAAAAATGACACTCGTCGGAAATCACCTACTTTCCACACTTGTAGCATAAATAACTATTACAGTACATATGGTGCTACTTTCCCGCACTAGTGCGGAAAAGAGCACTTTTCGTGCATATGTCGAAGCTTTAAAGAGCCATATGTACAGTAAAACGTTGTACGATACACGTGCGAATTTCCTATTTTCGGCACTTGTATCGTAAATAACTATTACAGTACATATGGCTCTTTTCGCACTAATGCGGGAAAGTAGCACCATATGTAAACATACTTATGTACATAAATAAATACTTAAATATACTTATAGAAAACATCCATGACTGAAGAACAAATATTCGTGCTCATCACACAAATTAATGCTCTTACCGGGATCCAAACCCGGGGCCTCCGGCTTCGTAGGCAGGGACACTACCAACTAGGCTACAGAGATATTCGCTCATATGGGATATGATCTTTAACCGACTTACACACACGTGTTGTTTTTTTAACGCCCAACCCCAACGCAAACGAGGGTAGTTTCGTGTCATCTGTTTTCCTTCTTTCTATCTTCCCTGTATTATAACACCAAAAATATTTGAGGACTTATCCCACAGTGCCAAAAAAGCTAGCCATCCTAGTAAGCGTCTGAGAGCTTCCTTTTCCCTGTTAGCGAAAACTGCTTTCCCCACACAGATGCGCGCACGCACACAGCCGCATCCGACTCGTGCATGTGTGTGTCTGGGGGTTCTAATTATAAGTATTTGATAAGTGATGTAAGAGAGACAGGGCTCGGCGGAATGCCATCTCGCTCATATTTGGAGCAGCCAGACTGGGAAAATTAATGCACCTTACGAAGACCGCAGTTATAATAACGCCAGTACCTACTTGCTCTGTAGTAACGTGGTGTGTCCCTGCAAGTCGATCACGTAACGCATTGTACGCGCGGTCAGGTAGATCTCAATGTAACTTTTTATGAAAAAACCGGTCAAGTGCGAGTCGGACTCGCGCACCGAGGGTTCCGTACAAACCTATAACAAGCAAAAGTTGTAGTATGTTTATTACTAAATGAATCCTACTACTATAACTAATCCGTAACATTACAATGTGGAAAGCTAGGGGAGCATAAATTTAAACAGGGTCACTTTATCAATTTAGTAACCCTAAAAAAAAAATGACCACATCATTTATTTTGTAATATAGTAGTTTCTGTGTTAACGGGAAGTACCCTTTTAGGTTTTGAGTTTCTTGCGAGTACTCAGTTTCAAAATATGCAACATAAATTGCTATTTCTTTTGATTGCGTTGACACGAAAGTTTGGTTTTGCTACATCTGAAAGGTCCTATAGCCCTGAGTATTTGACATGAATTTCAATTTAATACCTCCACACGTTTACGAGGAAAAAAGTATTAATAAAAAAGAAACAAAAAAAAATTTTTTGTATGCTTTTACTATAAATGTCTACTTTTCGTAATTTTTCCTTTGTCTGTTTTATATGACGTTGCTTCGTGCCAAATTTTAAGTTTCTGAGTTCACGAGAAGTACCCCGTAGGTTTTGCGAGTGTCGAAAAACTCTAAAATTTGCAGCATAAACGACTGTATCTTTTGATTGCGTAAGCTTTTAAGTTTGAACTTTTCAAAGCTCCAAGTCTATTGTAGACTTGAGTATTTGATATAAATTTCAGCTTGATACCTCCACGCGTTCCTGAGAAAAATGGTCTTGACAGACATACAGACAGACGGACAACAAAGTGATCCTATTAGGCTTCCGTTTTTTCCTTTTGAGGTACGGAACCCTAAAAATTACAGTTATATTGTCCTAACGCGCGTTCGGTGCAACGTGATTACCCTGCACGGCTATCCCGCGACATCGCGCGAGCTCTCTCGATTTTTCTCGCACTATCCGTCTCTCTCTTATTAGAACACTCAGAACTGGTATAGTGCGAGAAAAATCGAGAGTATGTCGCGGCCGTCCCATGATAGACGTGCAGTTATAATAACGACATAATTTGCTCTGTACTTATATGTTGTGTAACTGCAGGTCGATCACGTAACGCATTGTAGGCGCGTCTGGGAGATCTACATGTCACTTTTTTATGAAACTACAACTTAAAAAAAATTAAAAACCCCCGACATTTTCATTTCAAAGTCCAATATCTCAAAAACGGCTGAACAAATTTTTATGAAACATGGCCAAGAACACTCGGGATAAAATTATCTATAAGACAAAAAAAACCGCATTAAAATCGGTCCATCCGTTTGGAGCTACGATACCACAGACAGATACACAGATACACAGACACGTTAAACTTTTATAACACCCCTCTCTTTTTGCGTCGGGGGTTAAAAAATATCAGTTAAATTGTCCTAACGCGCGTTCGGAACGCAACGTGATTACCCCTCTGATTATATCTGTTTTCTATTGCGCGTATAATAATAATAATAAGCCCGCGGGGGCAGCTTGTGGCGAGCTGACGGTGAGTGGCGACACCGCGGACCCCTAACCTCCAGAGGGCCCGAGTGATCTGGCCCTCGCCTCTGTGCTTGCCTTAACCGGCCGGCCAGAGTGGAGTCGCAAGAGCAGAACCTATGCTCCAGGTTGGAAGTGTAAAATGTCATAACGCCGGCGGCCCTTGAACGGATTACCGGGATCTGGCGCACCGCAGACTCACCTCTCGACAACCTCACAGCCGCTCAGACGTGTTGCTCCATTGTCGCACTGTGCGTGCGACTGTTTGTGGGGCCCACTTAACGAGTTGGCGAGTCACCGCCTGCCTTTTCACAATTTTGAGACTTATTGTCACGGCAGGTGTCCGCTAGTCTCCTCCCATAACCCATTGTCCAGACCACCCACCATTCAACCCAATAACCCATGACCTTAGTTTCCATCGTAGCACAGTGTTGCACTGCAATAGTCTTTGCACCTGGCGGGGACCATCACTGGTTGTATCATGTTGTGCGCTCGGAGATGGTATCCGCCATGTGTATCCCTCGCTTTATATTATATTTGTTTTAAAGGGCCTCTGCGCTGTTGGCTTCGGCCCCACGCATGCCTTCCAAAAGTCCGGGACCCCATGGTCCTGAGATACGGAAAAAACATACATAATAATAATAAAACATTTATTTCAGGCAACTAAGGCCAATACATACAATATAATATAAAAAAACTAATTATTATTTATAAATAACTGGAGCTGAAAGAGTTATACACTGGATGTATGTAAGGATACACAAAATGATTTATAGGTAACATAGATAAGGCGTTTTATTGTGAAATTTATGCCACCACATTTCCGCTGCACATAACTTTTCCCTCATAAAATGGGGCGTTTTACGCCAAGAAACTTTCTATGACGGCTACCAACTTGTTGAAATATTATATTACCTGCATTGTATTTTACTGTCGCTGCTCTCTGATCACGTCATCAACTTTTCGAACGCACGTGAGGAGTCAACTTTAATATTTCCATACAAATAGTGACATTTAGTTTTATCGGAACAAAAATATCGTAAGACATCCTTGTAAATAAATATTAAGGGATAATAATAAATATCAGGGGATAATCTTAGAGAAACCGAACTAGTCCCATAGTAAGCTCAATTATATTTAATAGATATAAATACAGACCGGATTCGAACCCAGGACCTTCAGCTTCGTGGGCAGCCCACTGCCCACTAAGCTAACCGGTCGCCAAAATTATTATACTTACAGTAATAAAGAAGTGTACCGAAATATTTGGCTACTTTGGCTGCCACTAAAACTATATGACGCTGACTGCCGATATTTTGAAATTACGTAATATATGGACAGCCCCATTAGCTTATATATTCATTGTGGCGTAAGGGTGTCTATCCACCAAAGCTGTGCGAGGTAGCGAAGCTGTGTGCGAGGAAAACATCCACTAGTAACGTTGCTATTAGCCTCGATCAGGCATCTCTTCCTATTGGTTTTTTTTTTCGCACACACGCCGCTACCTCGCACATCTGGTGGATACTCACCGTTGCGCCACAATAAATATATTAGCTAATGGGGCTGTCCATATATTACGTCATTTTTAAATATCGGGGAGGGGTCTGACCATGGGATGACGGTAGTAATGTTATGAGATGATATGAGATTTAGAATGAGAAAGAGAATGGACAAGCCCTATTACAGTATCTTAGTTTCTTAAGACCATTTTACACCTGCGCATTTCAAAATTAGTTCTATGCGGCACTTGCGCGGCACGCGAACTGATGTACCGCCGACCACCCCGAGTGGCGCTTAAGTTAATTGGTATATTAGTAGCGTGTAGGTATATTTTTGTTCGCACGGTGCGATCTTAGCGAACTATTTCGTAGTGATCAAGATGTTAATGATCGTTCAGATATTTTTGAACAGCATTTTATCAAAAACGACTCAGAAATACACTAACATTTACATTTTATGTTTCAGACTGATGATTTGCTGAAATATCGACCTTAAACCCATGAGATAAGGTCAATAATCGCAAAACAGCGACATTGTCACTCTAGAAGTCTCACAGCAGCTGATACACGCAGACTGAGTGTCCGGCCGAAAATGTGCTAAATGAGTTAAAATAAGGACGTCAACTCAAAGTTCTTATTCCAATGGCATAGAGTCCATATTGGCTTGGCTAGGCCACTTTTTATCGTCACACATCCGTAATTTAAAAATGTCGTATGTGTGTAGGAGCTCTATAGAGACATACGACGTTGTTACAAATTTAAAGTAGGTATAGTGATATTCTAGACAAGTAAACTGGGTTAGCGTAAGAAAGCGCAGACGGCCTGGGGCTTATTCTGATGTTGGAAATACTCATACATATTTATACCTCGATGGTGGTCAACAGGTGTACAGCCCGCTTGATATTGTATGGGCGCTTACAACCACAGAAGTGTCACGTCGACATTTAGATGTACTTTATGAGTAATGATTCCAAATGATAATACATACCTACTATGTAAGTGTCCGGTCATAGTGACACTCTTTGGGGGAGGCGTATGTCCAGCTTTCGGCTGATACAACCACGTAAGTGTCACGTCAGACATTTATATGTATTTACTTTATGACATGGTTTTTTTTTTTTTTTTCCTTACATTACTTCCTAAGTTGGGCCCCGAAGGCGCCCTCAACTAATTGCCGAATTGATGACATGGTATAACAACACAGGTACTCTCTTCCAAGACTCACGAACCACGTGACTGACACAAGCCTACGTCATCAAACGGCATTTAAAAGCATGATGACGTAGCGCGTAGGCTTGTGTCAGTCAGTGTTGTTATACCATGCTTTATGAGTATAATGATTCCAAAGGATCAGGAGGTCATTGTGGCACTCTTTAGGGGAGGCGTATGTCCGATGATGATGTATAAGTGGTGTCACGTCTGCATTGCCGGTCTCTTAAAGATATGAGGATTCGATTTGTTGACAGCTCCGAGGCCATGCAACGGTTCGTGTGCTACGCTGCTTTTAAGATTTTTCCGCTTTGTAGCTGATATCGCTCGTAGAGGGGCTCATTCATCATCACCATCATCATCATATCAGCCCAAAGACGTTCACAGCTGTACCCCCCCTCCCCCAAAGAGTGCCACAATGACCGGTCCTGCGTCACCCGCATCCAGCGGACTGCCGCGACCGTTACCGGGCTTATGTGAGTCATTTGCCTTGAATAAGTACAGGACTGTGTGTGGGCCATGGATCTACTGCTGGCCAAAGGCCTTTCATTTCCTTGGCTCTCGTATCTGCCAAATCTAGGCAAGAGAGGAAGGAGTCATGTTTACTAGTATCAACTAGTACTTGTGATTAAGAATGCTTTAGGTACGTCCGATAAACGCGATCATCTGCACAGTTCTCTTCTCACAAGGCGACCGAGACAGACTTCCGTCTCTTTCTGTGTGTTCTAATTAGAAAGAGACGTATAGTTTATCTCGCCGCAAGACAGCCGCGCCGTCTTGTGATAGCCGTGCTGTACATCTAGCACAATTTGCTGAAAAGAGGCTTCTCGCGCGACTGGGCGTCTCCTGTCTCACTCGCACCGTGCAAATTAGAAAGAGGAGGGTAGAACTTTCTCGACTCGCATCGCGGCGCAGTGTCAGTTGTGCTAGCCCCCCTGGCATGATATATCGGGGTCGATTCCGTCTCCACTCGACATCGACTCTTGCGCACAGAATACGCCCCCGCCGTCACCTGCGCTGCGTCTGCACATTGAAATGTTGCTCGAAATTTATATTTTTAATTACGCTGATCGCACCCTTATCTTTGTTTACGAGTACACTTATTAATTAAAATTTTATTGCTTGGGAATCGATGTGATGCATTCTTGCTTCATTGTTGTAGGATCTTTGTTTGTTGAACTTGGTGTAAATAAATAAATAAATATTAGGGGACAATCTTACACAAATTGAACTAGCATACTAAGCTAATACATTATATAACTTTTGTTTTGATGAATTGAAATAAAAATCGTTGGTCCTTGAAAAAAAAAAGCTAATAAGTACGTCAAAAAAAACATAAAATTCTTCGAGTTTGATTTATTATAGACTAGTTGCATGTGTGGCTTCGCTCGCGAATTACAAAGAATGCAGCTGAAAATATAGTAGGTATCTATCTGTCCATGTCGAAGATCCTATAATACTGGTGAAAGAATCTTTAAAATTACAACCCTGCGTAATGTAACGTTTTATTTTAAATTTCGAATTTAAAATATTAAAATAATAAGATTAAGTCTTATCGCTGAAAAAGTATCAATTTTTTTTTTCAAGTTTTTTTTTTTACCAGTATTATTGGGTCTAACGATTACCCCTCATATTTAAAAAAAAAAATTTCAGAGACATTACGATAGATATAGATTGTTTAAATGTAGTCTACTTTCAATTGTTTAGAAGAGGAATAGGTACGTATTACTTAAAAAAAAACTAACCTGTGATGTTTTAAAAATATCAAACATCATAAATATTAATGTCATCGAATATAATATATTCTCGATGAAAATTACCCCAGCTCAACTAACAAGTAATTGATACTTGTCATAAATTAAGCAAAATTACATATTTAAGCAAACAATTGATTTCACTGCGAACAAGTTTAAAAGAAAGTGGTAGTGAACCCGAGTTGGCGCGTCTTTCGCGGGCGAACGCCGCCGTTTTAAATACCACCCACACCTTCCAAACTTGGCTCGCGGGCCGACTTCTCGAATCCGCCGGGTTGCATACAGCCTAAATTAGAAATGTCAAAGTCATTGACCTGCGGCGGTATGGGTTTTCGCGACCACGGTGAAAGGTTGAGAAATCGACTTTCCGGATGAAAAGTCGGACAATATTATGTCGATATGAGAGTACGTGGGAGGAAATGTGGTAGCCAGTGGAGAAGTCGTGATTTGGCAAATCAAAAATGAACTTTAATCACACTTTAAAGAAAATTGACAGTTCAATGTAACATAAGCTTACTATCGTTTCAAACCGGGTGTAAAGAGCTAGTCTAAGAATGTTGTTTGGTACAAGCTTTTATTGCCACTGTACTTTTCTGTATACCATCATCAACTACTATTGAGACGATTCTAACGAACCCAAACTCAACGGGGTTACGTCGGTTAAGTACTGAATTCCCATGGCCACCTTCTGTCTCCATCATCAGATCAGCTCGATGGTACCATAATATTGAATTGTCATCCAAACTATACTTATACCCAAAATTTCAGCTCAATCGGTCACCGGGAAGTGGGTCAAATTTAACTTGCAAGATTTGTCCCATACTAACAGGGCAAGTTAAATAAAAGCTTGTAAAAATGTTTAAATTTACCAAAACGGTTTTCCGAAGCCCAAATAGCTACGGTAGCCTAGTGGTTCAGGCATGCGGCTGTCAAGCGGCGGTCGTGGGTTCGAATCCCGGCTCGTACCAATGAGTTTTTCGGAACTTATGTACGGAATATTTACCGTTAGCTTTTCGGTGAAGGAAAACATCGTGAGGAAACCGGTCTAATCCCAATGAGGTCTAGTTTTCCCTCTGGGTTGGAAGGTCAGATGGCAGTCGCTTTCGTAAAACTAGCGCCTATGCCAAATCTTGGGATTAGGTGTCAAAGCGGACCCCGAGCTCCTTTAGGGGCATAACCGGGAACAACGCTAGGAGAACGATGAGAATGATGATGGTTTTCCGAAGCCCAATTAATTAGGTAAAGGTAATATTTGATTATTTTATAAGTGATCACACTGATCACTAAGCGCCTGCCCATTTCTAACAAAACTAAAAATAATATTGCAACTGGACATTGTGATTAAAAACAGTACCGAAAAACATATAAAAATACTACAATAGTCTAGTTTTATATAAAATCTGTGAACTGCAATCCTACTTTCTGCAAAGTTTACCATCATCCCAACTAAAGCTAAAAAGGCGTTTTGAAATCCGCATAATACGACCTTTTGGTTTGGCACTTGGGTGGAATTTAAACCATTTATATTAAATATCAACGTAAATTCAACACTATACAATTTATTTCCATATTATATGCGGTAATGGCGGGTGACCAATTAACCGACCGCAAGCACTAATTATTTCATAGGGTTTCCCACTCCTGCCTACTTACTACACAAACCTCGTATCTTGACTTACTGCGTCATTAAAACATCATCGTTTTCCCGTTCCAATAAAGTTCAAATTTTATTACACGATAACGAACGTAAGCGGCAGGTAAAGGATTCCTGACAAGATCCTGGTAACAGTGGTAACCAACGATTGGTTTGTATCCGTTAGTAATACCGGGTTAGATCATTCCTATAATACTGTAATTTATTCAGTGCCTATGTCAAACGCAGGTTAAGATTTAATAGTGAATTACCAGTTTGGATGCTAAGTTAAACCAGTAATAAACTAATTAAAGGAATTACTAAATACTAGCTTCTGCCCGCGACTCCGTCCGCGTGGAACTCGTTTATATCGTAGCACCATATAAACTGTCATCCCCAATTTCACCCCCTCCGGGGATGGCTTCCGGGATAAAAACTATCCTATGTCCTTCCCCGGGATCCAAACTATCTTCATACCAAATTTCGTCTCAATCGGTTCAGCGGTTTAAGCGTGAAGAGGTAACAGACAGACAGATAGACACACTTTCACATTGATAATATTACTAGCTTCTGCCCGCGACTCCGTCCACGTGGAAATCGTTTATATCGCAGCTCCATACATTTTTTTTTAACTGTTTTTTTTCAATAAAAAAGCTTACAGATTTGCCCCTTACAGACTTAGCCTAATCTCCGTGATAGATTGCATGCTAAGCTTAATTTTATTACATTCTATAAATATATTTTCTTGTATTTATTTATATTTATATTTATATCTTTCTTCTTAATTTATATAATAACTAGCTTCTGCCCGCGACTCCGTCCGCGTGGAACTCGTTTATATCGCAGCTCTATACAAACTTTCACCCCCCCATTTCCTTTAGGGGATGATTTCGGGGATAAAAACTATCCTATGTCCTTCCCCAGGACTCAAACTATCTTTATACCAAATTTCATCCAAATCGGTTCAGCTGTTTAAGCGTGAAGAGGTAACAGACATACAGACAGACAGACACACTTTCGCATTTATAATATTAGTATGGATATGGATTATTGACGATCGTGATAAGGATTCTTATAATTTTGACATTGTATGCGAATCTATATTGTAATTTTTATCTCGAAATAAATAAATCTAAATCTATAAATATAATGCATGCATTTAAAGGTACTTATATTGAAATTTGTACAAAATTTCGCAATATTCCCTATAAAACGTTAAAATTAAGTGCACTAGCAATTAATGTGATTCTATTCGTGGATATTTTACGAATTTTAGTTTCGCAGTAGTCATGAACATGAATTTGATTTGTAATTAATGCAGTCTTTAAGGTTTCTATGAAAACTGCGCTGTGACACATATCCTTAAGGGGATGCCTCGTTTGGGTAAACCACGGCCCGTGTAAGAGACACGCTTATGTCTTAATAAACGAGATGCAACACTCTTTGGGTCACATTCTAAAAAGTACGACGTCCTTTCATAATAAATATTGATTTTGTCGTTTAATAATTTATTCTTTGAGTAGGTAAAAAAGACCCAACTTTGTTGCAATCGTGTCTCGGCTATAATCAGACAAATGTTCAGCCCAGAATCATATATCTGATAATCAGTCCTTATTAAGGAGTTTCAATTAGGTACTTTAATATTTTCGATGCAAGTGATCTCTTTGCTATATGCTACGCAGACTGTACCAATGTTTCCCATTGGGAGGCCCATAAGGCCCCCAATGAGGCTGTACAGAAACATATCTGTAACTGGCCGCACAGCAGGCCAAACAGGGAAAAAAAAAAAAAAAAGCTACGCAGACTGTACTCAGACTGATTAGAATACTTACTTTTAATTACGTCATTCATACTCGTAGTACTCGTACGTGAAGGTCTCGTAGGCACTTGCAGCCAGTCTGGCGTTGTTTATGCTAGTATGTAATACGATTTTATAAAAAAAAAACACAACAAGCCTTATTACTAGTATTAGGGTGGTCCTTAGAAATCGAAAAGTCGAAATTTCTTTAAGGCACCCTCTTATATTGTTCTGATGCGTGAAAAAATAACGTTTTTTTTTTGGATAAGATTTAGGGGTTGTGACCGAATATTTAAACTTTTTAAGGCTTGCATTTCTTCATACTAAGTTTTATGTTTTTTTTTCATTTTTCTACTTTTTTTGAGCTACATTTGATAACAAAGAATAAACAATCCAGAAAATACGAAATTCGTTTCAGGATATATCATAGTCCATTTTCAGCATATTAAATATAAATTAAATATTAAATATTAGGGGACAATCTTACACAAATCGACCTAGTCCCAAACTAAGCAAAGCTTGTACTATGGGTACTAGACGACGATAAACATACTTATATAGATAAATAAATACTTAAATACATAGAAAACATCCATGACTCAGGAACAAATATTCATGCTCATCACACAAATAAATGCCCTTACCGGGATTCGAACCCAGGACCTCTTGCTTCGTAGGCAGGGTCACTACCAACTAGGCTAAAGCGGTCGTCGAGATATTGGCACATTAAAATTAATTTTTGATAATGACTGAAAAATTGTGTTTTTTTTTCTGTATTCAAGATTTCCTATCATCAATGTAGCTCAAAAACGAAGCAAAAACTTAAATAAAATTATAGTATGGAGAAATGCAAACCTTAAAAAGTTAAAAATTTCAGTCGGGACCCCTAAATCTTATCCAAAATCACAAATCAAAAACATATGTTATTTTTTCACGTATTAGAACAATATAAGAGGGCGCCTCATTGAAATTTTAAATTTTCGGTTTTTATGATGAATTACACTTTATACACAAGACACAGGTCAAAGTAGGGTAAATCGACTCTGTAAGCTGTTTTATTTTCGAAAAACTGAATTAACAAAAAATACTATATAATTATTAAACCTGCTTACATAATTCGAGAGAATCGTTCGAGAAATGCGACCCGTAGAGGAGAACAGCTGGACAGCCGACATACGAAATAATTTTAGCCCAAGCTAAAGCAGAGAACTTCGTACGCTTCGCTCGCTCGTTCAAACCATTGAAGAATTCCACCTTCTGGCTCCATCATCAGATCAGATCGATGGAACCAATGTATCGTATTGCCACCTATTTATACATATTTATACTAGCAAAGTTTTACATCGATACCAGGTAATGGAAGAATAAAGAAAAAAAAAGAATGTTAATGGAAGACTTGCCTACAAACTTAGAGGCTTCAAAAATGCAGATGTTTTATTGCATTTGTATTCAAAGAGTTTTTTTAATCTGTATATAAATTATAATGAAAATTCACACTTTGATTATGATAAATTACTAACTCAGACATTTTTCGGTATCGGTTTGTCTTTAAATAGTTTAAAATGCACTTATTGTAGGAGGTCAAAAGAGGCACGATGTGCACCCATCTGTTTAATCAATTAAATGTATTTTATATCGCATTTAGTAAATAAAAATAAGTATTTTGCTGGGCTGGGTAAAGAATCATGGCAAGAAAACATAACAAAATTTACTTTTTCTTTTAATTGCACTCAATAGTTTAGGATCAAATTTTTATCCTAATTAAAAGTACTTATAACGAATATATTTATTAAACAGATGAGTGTTCAATTATTAGTGTCGACTTACCAGTTTGTTCCCAATAGTTAGGCCAGGAAAAAAATAGACAACCCTGCGTTAGTATATATATCTATATACTTTCGATTAGTACCTTATAAAATTAGTTCGTTGGACAATGGCGTGCCATGTTTAAGAAAAAATGTTTTTTTTTAAATCATTTATCAGGATTTTTCTAACCAACCCATTGGCGAATTATTTTTTAATGTAATAAATCCGATATAAATATATATATATATATATTTATTTATTATTCCGATATATATATTTTATCCAGATATACTTTTATTGGTGTAGATTGTGACTATATTCAGTATCTTAGGCTATTATTACTAGTTAGTTAGTAGTTTGGAATTATCAGTTTTTATTCCAGATTCAGAAGGTCTTCATTGACCATTGATAAAGCACGTAACTTCATTGTAAGTTTTCTTTAAAAAGTTATTTTGCTGTACAGTGTTTGTTTCGATGAAATTGGGTGAAACTAAACCCAATATCTTAGATGGGAAAAATAATAAAAACATCAAAATAAATTCTAAAATGATCTGTATAATTTCTATGGTATTAAGTTATGATAAAAATTCCCAAAAAAGACAACTAAACTGTTATTTTCTGTGTACATTATTTGTGTGCGCATTAGTGTGTGTCATTCCCTTGATAATTGATTGATGTCATTACTAAGAGAAAATATTTTAAAAGACTAAGTCTAAGTTAGCAGTTTCAAGATATATGTTGTTATTATTGTGTTGGATTACTTCAAGCTTAGATTAACTACGTTCAAGATCATTTTTGACGGGGCAACCTTCTTATGATACTTACTACATCTTGCAATCGGCTGATGCAATGTTGTCGTACGATTGTGACTTACAAGTTGTACCTACACTTTCAAAGGGTGAGGAAAATCAATGAAAGATAGTATAAGTTTTACATAATATTTATTTAACAATTAATGTTTATTCAGCAACATTTAGCTAGAGTATTTAACTAACAGTCTCATTATTTTACAAGAGTATAAAATCACTGCCAAAAGTGAAAAAATGCAATCGGGTACATGAAATGCAAGGAGCGGCGACGGCAGAAAACGATGGGAACAGTCTTACCGTCGCCGCCGTTTTCGAAATTAATAATTCCGGACTAAGGACTTAAAACTAAATGGTGTTAGTCAATAAATAATAACTTACATTAAGGTAACTTCAATAAATTAAACATAGTCTTGACATCAGACTAAAGGTCACAAACTCGGGCAGGCATTTGCAGTCTTTGGTTCACTATATACATAGATAACTACAATTTATCTTTTCATAAGGATTTCCTTCTCCTCCTATTGTACGAGACTTTTTGTCTGCTTATCGATATGAGTTTGTGTCTGACAGCATCGCAACAGCAAAAGCCTGACATCGTAAATGCCAAATAAAATTGGGACAAGAAAAAGGTCCTAGTAAGTACCAGTGGGGTCCAAAATAGGTAGCGACATGTT
The DNA here is from genome assembly GCA_947578815.1 of Epinotia ramella. Taxonomy (NCBI): domain Eukaryota; kingdom Metazoa; phylum Arthropoda; class Insecta; order Lepidoptera; family Tortricidae; genus Epinotia; species Epinotia ramella. The sequence goes on from OX388221.1 coordinate 6,898,758, forward strand.
GCTGACTTTAACTGGCAAAATTACTTCAGATCTAACAGTTAGTGATAAATCCTAATCTACTAAAAGAAATTAACCTAATACACATTAGTGGGATCTAGGATGATCATTTTGATTTTGGGTCTAACACTAATCACTGTAAAGTCTAATTTTCAGTACACACCCGTGGGGTCGAGGACGAACATGTTGATATTGGTGACGCACTTTGTCCTTGCACTAATTACTTCAATACACTCCCGTGGGGTCAAGCACGAACATTTTGCAGGGTTTCTTGAACTTGATCAACTCGAACTAGTAGACACCGGTCGGGTCTAGCACGAACATTTTGAAGCACTTTTATCAAAATGTATATCTTCACAAAATTCAGTAAACTCCAGTGGGGTCCAGGATGAACATCTTGAAATTGATATTTTTCCAAAAAACTTTAAAAATCTTCTTTTTTCAATGCTGATGTTTGAAAACGTGATTTTCTGTTAAAAATCAGTAGATGCCAGTGGGATCCAAAACTTTGATGTCCATGGTGAGATTTTTGAAGTTCAATTTGGGAGAATCGATCTTTATTACGAGTGTCGTGGAGCGCGCGAGAGAGCGGAGCGGCGTGCGTTCAGAGCGGCGGGCGTCTCACGACTGTGGCGTTTCAACACGTGCGCGCTATTTATATACCCATGCAGCGCCGCGCGCACTCGCGATTTTTTTCGCGATTCGAATTTGGAAGCTTTCAGCCGGGTGGCACGCCCGCCCTTGCCTTTTTTTGTTTTTTTTTTTCTCTAAAAAATGAGCATATTGGCCACACGGTGTGTGTATTGTTAGTCTATGAATAATGTTTTGAAATAATGCTGGTTTTAATCATTATAACTTGATTACTTAATCATTGTTTTTCGTTGGCTTCCCGAATACCTATCATAAATAAATACCTAAATAAGTATTTGAGACAATATTATGTTACCCCGTGTGGAGTCGGGTTAGAATAGCACCACCACCACCCCCTTTCTTCCCGTGGGTGTCTTAAGGGTCGTACTAAAGGAACAGGGTTAAAGTGTGTCGTGGGCGATGGGCTAGCAACCACAGTCACATTTAGTTTATTTTATAACCACTATGCTAAAACTGGCACCGGAACTTAAGTTTTATGTGCTCTGCCTACCCCTATTGGGAATGAAGGAGTGAATCTGTGTATGTATGTATTATATCGACGTATTAAATGACAAAAAATATTGAATAAATGGTTTAATACTTATATGCATTTTAATTGACTATTTAATTAAATGCACTTTCTAAATACGATACATATTCATTAATAAATATGAAACTTCACAATTGGTCTGTCTTGATTACTGACAGTGAATAAGAATTTCATTGGATATAATTTTCTTTCATTTATTTATTGAAGAAAATACTTTACGAATGATATTCAATGTCATAATAAAAAAATCGCATCACAGCAAATAGGTAATTAATTATATTTAATCTAGTATAGGTATTAAAAATATTTAAAACAGCATTACCTAGAATTAAAACTAACAGGTCAACCGGAAGTCGTGAAAATCAGGCAAAAAAGAAAACAACATTACTACAAACGCATAATTGAAATACCAGCTAACGGCATACTTACAAACATAAACAATGCATCAGAATAAAGCAATTCGGTAATTTAGCAAAACGTGTCATTCGAGACATTCCGTATTTAAAAAACCAAGCCAACTGTGCAACACATTTTGCGTCTTATCACAATGGATTAACGAGCAAAATAGTAAGCTATTATTTAATGTTCGTAATGAGGTGTTACACATTGCACTTCAAGCATTCGCTAATGCCATTTGTAATGTAATAATTTGACACTGCTTTAAAAGTTATACCGATTATCTTTACTTTAATCGTAAATTCTAATCAGCCCTATCTTTAAACTAATAACGTTCATTTTAGCGCAGCGAGCTATTTGCACATGATCTATTTTTCGGTTCAAATTTTCAATATTAGAACTAATTTCTTTGAACTCTACTTATGCCATGAATAACGGATTATACAATTTGCTAATGAATTGAACAGGTGTAAAGGGATTTCATTAATAAAATAAATTGAATTTTGCAATAAAAATTGCGGTTTTTAATTTTGCAATAAAAATTGCGGTTTTTAATTTTGCAATAAAAATTGCGGTTTTTAATGACATCCGCTGTGTTCCGGTCTCATAATGAAAACTACAAATGCTACGCTTTGATAGAAATAAAACAAGAAAATAAAACTAAACTAAATACTAACGAAGTAAAAATGCGTATTATTAAAAGAACACCCCGTCGAGGAAATCCTCTTGTCCCCATGACGCTAGCTGCGTTACCTCTCTGTATCGCGAGGGCGATTCTTTGAGAGAGGTTTTAAGCGCCAGCGCTGGGGTCGCCTGAGGTGTTGATGAGCCGCCTTGACAAAGCTACACTTATAATTATGACTTCTTCGTATTTGTATATGTAGTACATTACATACATTAAGTATGCATGCTGTATGGTCAAGGAAAACCAGCAATATTTCACTCAACGCAGCGAAACCAGCAAAAGACATGTAAGAGCTCAATATATGAACCTTTTAGATCAGCCTCCCTGCAGATCTGCTATATACGAAAATAACTGTTATAATGTGTATACTTCTGTACAATAAGTTACCTGACATTAAATGAGAAAACATGACTTCTTTCAAATCCAAGTTGACAAAATGGCTGCATGAAAAATGTTTTTATAGTATTAAGGAGTATTTGACAAGTAAATAATAGGTATGTAACAAATAGCTGTAAGTATTAGTATTTAAGTCTTGACATCTTGCAAGTAAAAAAATTAAAATTGTATGTTTTATTCATAAAAAATTGCTGTATGCAGGTTGATTACGTTGGTTTAGTTATTATTTTTAAGATCCTCTGTAACCGTTATCTTGCAAATAAACTATTTCATTTATTCATTCATTCATACCCACCTAAAATGTCATAGAAAATCACGGCAAAAAAATTAAAAGCCAAAATCTGCTGAAGTAATTATTAATAAAGTAGAACTAACTATTCAAAAATATGTTTATTAAGCGTGATACTGTGTAATTAACACTATAATGAAAATAACATTGTATTTTTTTATATATATTTAATTTTACCGTACGCTTAATAAAAATATATTCAGGACTAGTATCTAAATCTTAAAGTGATCTGTTAATATGTAAAAGTATTAATATATTTCATGTTTGTCGATACTTATTCAAAAAGTTGTTAAAAACGTAGAACATGTTTCCTTTCACTGAGTTTTCTGTGAAACTGTTTTTACAAATTCTGTATAACCTCTTACTAATCAGCTTAACCTGATCCAGGATAGGTAATTTTTCGTGCTTTTATAAAGATATGTTTAATAAAAATGGAAAGTAAAGGTCTAGATTAAGAAAAGAAATTGTATCAATATTTTTTTGTATGACCATTTGTTTCATAGTTAGATAAATAAATAATAAATAAATAAATAATTAGTATGAGATTTTATTAAATTGTTAGTGTAGCAGTAACTAATACAAAAGATATATAAGTATATATATATATATCATTATTCGTCAACAGATTCTTTGAATACCTACTCGTGTACTCAATTTACCTGAAAGAATATGAAGGTTTAATCTTAATCAAATTAATATTATTTTTCAATATGAAACAAATAAATTATATTTAAGTAAGTTGCCTATTTTGCTAAATCCTATGTAAAAAATGATTTGATCAACATGTCGCAATCAATCAAAATATTTATAAAACATTATTACATAACTAATATAGTAACTATGGATTAGGGATGTTACGGAGGCGGCTTTACCGGAGCCGGAGCCGGATCCGGAGTTTATTTTTTTTATTTAACGGAGTCGGATCCGGATCCGGAGGCGAAGTTGGAGCCGTTACCGAAGCCGGATCCGGAGCCGGATCCGGAGGTTTAACGGAGGCGGAGCCGGAGGTGTGAGATGTTTGATTTTTCGTCAACACATCTTGTATTCTAACTATTCTAAGGGCGAGTAGCACCGACTTACGGTTACAGACCGATCAACGTTAAATATGGCGCCGGCAGCTGACACCCCATAGAAACTTGTCAAACTTTCCATACATTCAGATTTTAACGAACAGCGTTTACGATTACAGACGATTTGGTACAACCCCGCCTAATTTGTTTTTTTACCTCTTGAATATGCATAGAATTCGAACCTGAGGACACGGAGCTACCTTTTTTTCTGAGTCTGCTTTGGCAGTCTTCATATTCATACTCTTTTTGGTGCAACGATTTTAGGTGGCCCTTATTCGTCCTTTCCTAGAATAATTACACTTTCTCACATAATTCACACTTTGCCGATTTGTACTTATATTAACAAAGTAATTCCATAGGGTAGGGGTAGGGTATTTTAAACGTATTTTTTTAAACTAATATGACGCAACGCAATACCAACACGGAACTAACTGACGGAACTAACTGATTTATATTTTATATGAAATGGCCGCTGTACACATTAGGCCAACGTTGACGCGTGAGCAGGATGCAGCTATGCAAACTAAAGCCGGCTGTACACATTGGGCCAACGTTTACGCGTAAGCAGAATGCAGCTATGCGTTAAAGGAAGAGGGCTTTATTTCGTTCTCATTAGTTTGCATAGCTGCATCCTGCTCACGCGCCAACGTTGGCCCAATGTGTACAGCCGGCTTAAGAAGTTAAGACAAAAAGCGGACGATCGTGAGTGATAGGTAAGTAATTCCCGGACAAGTCAAAACTCGTAGGCGTGCGCCGCGCTACCGCGACAAATGCAATACCTTCAGCTCCGGTATAACTTCGGTAAAAAATTAACGGAGGCGGAGGCGGAGGCGGAGGTGTAAAATAAAAAAATAGCGAAAGCGGAGGCGAATCCGAAGGTGTAAAACCGAACGGAAGTTCCGCCTTAACGGATGCGGAGGCGAAGCTCCGTAACATCCCTACTATGGATCATCCATTTTGGTATTACGTGAAACTTCTGGCAGTTTATGACGTCCACTGTCGTGACTAGCTAATAGCTGTATAACAAAATTTATTAACTGTATACAGTCACGTCATTAGGCGACTGAAGACGCTATAAATATATAACAATGTGATACAATTAATATTCATGAATTTAATCCTTGTTCCTCCTAAAGACCGATAAAGGCCCAGCAACAGGATTTAACCTGGTTAATACTTCTGAGAATAAATTAAAATTATTACCAATATATTCCCTATCGACCGCAATTAATTAAGCCTTTATATATTTTCCGGAATAGCGTCAAGACCTAACATTTAATTTTATTTCAGTTAAATGTCGTCACACATTATATATGGTGGTGAATTTAAATGGATTTCCCATATTATCCCTAACGAATGCTGTGTAGGTTATTGATAAATGATAACGCTCTTGGGAAACTTGTAACACACGATAATATTACATGACGTATTCGTCTAGCCTACATTGCTAATTAAATTACTTAGGTACTCATATTTTGATTGAACAATTTTTACCATTGTTTAATGACGAACCTCCGGGAAAAACAGCGACATTTTTTTTATTAGGATGATTGTAATTGTATATCCTGCGCTAATTTAATCAAACTATCCTATCCAGCCCATGACGAAGGGAACCAAGTAAATATGTTTCTGATCTAGACTCCATATGTTCGCGAAGCCACTTCTGGTCACTCATGGCCGCGAATGAGTACCTATAGCACTCTAGCTTAGGTATCTGTATTAGCGTATATGCAACTATGAACCTACACTTAAAGCTCGCGGAATCCTTTATATATCTGTCATATGAGCTGCCGCCTTGTGCGTACCAGCTCCATATAAGGTGTGGGGATCTTCGTCCCCGAGAATGTCCTCCAACCTCCCCTTATAGACATCCCTTACCACACAACTGATACTTTACCAATTCACACCCTATTTTCCAGCTATAATTACCCGGGTGTACCCTTGATTGATAACGATATGGCCTGAGGTTGACACTACCGAACCTGAGACCCTGTTGTTACACTTGTTACTAATCCTCTCACACTAAATTACTCCATAACTAAGAACTGTGTTATCGCATGTACTTGACCTTATTTATATACATGATATACCGTCACGCCTCCCAAATAAAATAAGACCTGTGGACGCAAATAAATACACCACATCATAAACAATCATCGTCCGAGCTGTGTAAGCATATGAACACACGTGTAAATTAAACCAAATCGTCACAATATCATACTCGTAGGATGCATCGAGAGTGATTATGGAAAGAGCTCACCCTGGTTTTCCTCCAAATCTAACACTACAAATCTGTACCTACTTAACTGTTCGTTCGCAATATAGCCGTTAGGAACTCTGACTACAGGCCTACCCGTCAACTTTGTTATAAACATGATTGCTTGTGGGTGTTGCTACATGATATAAATAGGCTGATTATTAACATCAATGTAAATACTATCCTGAATCATGACTATTCACGACATATATCCCTGCTCCTGCTGACATATGCCCCTCAAAATACTATCTTCAAAACCAAATGAGAAAAAATATTACTAGATAAATGCTGTTATTCAGTTGTGACTTTTTTGATAATAATTTATAATACTTATTTTATTTTTAATTATTATATACCGACTATTTATTAATTTAATTTCAAATGTAAACAATTTGTAGGTAATTTAAGTGACATAAAATTCATTGTAATAATTATAACATATTTTAATGTAGGTACTTATTACAAATTTAGAAGATCTTGTAGATCCGTTATTCGCAAATCAAATCAAATCAAAATGTTTATTGCTGGTTATATGTGCGTAAAACAGGTGTTCAATAAATAATATAGTTCAGTATAACCTGCCTCTAAGACGTACAATATTCCTAAAATCTAATATATTTGAAAAATTACATGCAATCCGAATAATTACTTAATTAATGCTTAAAATTACATACATATTGAAAATCATAACTATTACATAGAATTCTTCAAAACCACATGAAAAATATAAATTCAAAGTTGGATGTCAATATTATCATTAAAAAAATATTTCATGTCATAATAGGTCTTACTGATTAGCAGTTTTTGTAGTTTTCGTTTAAATGATGGTATTGGCAGTGACTTTAGGTTGCCCGGTAAGTGATTAAATATTTTTGGTCACATAGCAAAAAAATAATTGCGATAGAAACTGGTTTTAGGGTCATTGCTAGGCAAGATTGTAACCTCGTTTTTGGTTTTTCTAGGGAATGCATGATGATTAATAAATTCTATTTTATAATGAGCCTAGATTAATGTTTGGTATCATGTTTAGTATAGGTAATGTTGTACCTATGTCCTCTCAGGACGTCATGGACTGACCTACTCAATTGTATATAACATCTTAATTATAAAATGTACATGACTTTACAATAAATAAATGCAATGAAATGAAAAAGCTGGTACGTACTAGGCGACGATATAAATACTTACATAGATAAATCACATTAATACATAGAAAACATGCATTACTCTGGAACAAATATTCATGCTTACTACACAAACAAGTAGCTACCCTTACCAGTTACCGGGATTCGAACCCGGGACCTCCAGCTTCGTAGAGGGTCACTACCAACTAAACCAGTGGTCGTTAGTTAAGTCTTTGATCAAGATCTCACAGCTTATATTTATATATAATTTAAAAATAACTGTTTTGCTCCTATTTAATATATGTACTTACCAAGCAAACTGTCTGTCGTTTTATCACGGCGTGTCTTGTAAAGACCTTGAATTTAATGAAATACCATGAATCATTAAAGAAAGCCCGTCAAATAAAACAAGCTTTATAAAAATCATCCAAAACACGGTTAATCTACCCTGTCTCTGCCGCTTAACCAAACAGGTAACAACATGACCAAAGACAATCTAGCTTCTGGATACAGATAAAACATAATCTGATAATCCCTTAAGGGAAATACACCGGTAGGACAAATGTTGAGAACGCGGCAATTAAGACAATCGACGATCTCGTTTACTACTCGGATTAAAGTCGCAAAAGAGCCGGAGTAACTCTTAATCAGCTTATAGCTTCTTATGAGCTTATGTAATACAATGGTGTTGATTTGCGACAGTGTTTGAACGCCCGACGGCCTAATAATGGTAATTTAATATTGTTGGGGGATGCGGGTGGCAATAAAGTGGTGAATTTGGTGTGGTGTGGTCTTTGTAGGCAGGTATAATGCTTGGTTTTTGAACAGGTAGTATTTGGGTGAGACTTCCTTCTTGCAATTTAAATTCATCTGGAATACCAGCATCTGTTAGTTCCCATGAGGCTTAGATGGTCCTCTTCGATGGTAGTTGCTTTCGCAACGTATACGATTTGGCGAAAACATTTGCCAGTTTTTGGAATTAGGTAGCAAGCCAACTCGGGTCTCGAGCTCCTTCAAGATGCAACCGGGATAACATGTAGGCAGAGGCAGTGGCAGTACTATAGCGGCGCGGATAGTAAGAAGGTTCCTCTCTCAGTAGCCCTAGCCACCGCTAACTTAGGCCCCGCCCCGCTGCCGCTCACACCCTAGGTTAGGGTAGGGTACATCTACTTTTTATACATATGTTGTAAAGAGCCTAACTTTAAACCTTACTGAAAGGAAGCAAATCTGGAAAACAAGTGAAAATTTGTGTCTGCTGTTAATTATTGACAGTTAGGTACTAATCACAATTAAGTGTGAAAGTAATAATCATTTTACTCAGATCAAGTGCAAGTGATAGGAAATATTTAGTTTGCTTGGCACGTAACTGGCTACTTTAATCGATGTTTAATATTGTCAGTAATAGCTTGTCTAATTTCGTCTGGCGCCGCGTCTGTGTTTCCTGTTCGTTGGCAAATGCGGATAGGAACATCTATTCATGAAACGAATGCTCATATTGACCCCAATGCTCGTGTAGCGTTTTCTTGAGTCTTTATTGTTCTGAGTCTTGGCTCCTAATCCCAAGATTCGGCGTAGAGACTAGTTTTTACGAAAGCGACTCCCACTGACCAACCCAGAGTGAAAACTCAACCTTGTTGAGATTAGACCGGTTTCCGTGCGATGTTTTCCTTCACCGAAAAGCTACAATAAAAGCCAAATGATATTTCACACATACGTTTTTTTTAAAAAACCCAGTGGTACAAGCCAGGCGAAAAGGTGGTATGAATCGACGACCAACAAAGGGGCGGTTTTTGACTTTCGCTCGACCCTTTCACTCGAAAAAACAAAGAAAAGCTATTTCTATATGTATATGATCGCCTAGTATTCATAGTTCCTACCAAAGAGAATATTGAATATTGGTACCTACAAGCTTTGCTTAGTTTGGGATTAGGTCGATTTGTGTATGATTGTCCCCAAATAGTTATTTTATTTTACATAGAAAAAACTATAGAAAATTAAATAAAAGCGGCCAACTGCGTGTCGGACCACGCACAACGAGGGTTCCGTGCCTATTAAAAAGGTCGTATCGCTACTGTAATCTTACTTACGTCCTTTTCTTTAAGGAAGGCAGTTTTTTAGAAATATCTCAAAAACCTTTGAACCGATCTGGTTCAAAACAAATTTCGCTGAGAGAATTTAATAAGCCCTATGAGCATGATTTTTTTCATGTTTTTAAAATACCCGGTTCAAAAATTAGAGGGGGAGGGGCACAATTTTAGTGACTTTCGAGGAGATTATCTCCGACTTTATTCACTTAATCAAAAAAATTGCTGAGAAACCTTATATTTATTTTGAAAGGCCTATCGATTGATGTGCCACACGTGGGCTTGTAATAAAAAAATTGACTTTCAGTTTTATGTATGGAGTGCACCCCTAAAAATTTTTTAGTAATTTAGTTACAAAACTGTAGCGGTTAACAAAATACAACTATCCTGAAAATTTGATTCAAATACATCTTATACTTTTCGAGTCTCAATGCCTGTGACATACGGACGGACAGACAGACAGACAGACAGACAGACATGACGAATCTATAAGGGTTCCGTTTTTTGCCATTTGGCTACGGAATCCTAAAAACGATTGGTATTGAACACTCGTATTCAATTCCAAAGTAAGCTAACACTTAGCACACAATCGTATCTACTCTTTTTAATTTTCGTGCGGCAAATGTCGGCCCCTGTCTGGAGTAGGAGTCAATTTAATGAGCCTTTACATGTAGTTTGAGAGCAGCCTGTTCCAAATAAGATACCAAAATATGTAAGTTATATTGGATAGTCACGAAGCATGAGGCTAAATTTCTCGGTGGAGCTTTCACATAACTACTAAGAATGGGAATCTCCCCAAAAATAGTGACCTACACAAATACTTGAAACACATACTTGCAGTGAATATAGTCAACAAATTTTAACAACAAAATTCGCAATTACATAACAGATTTGCCATACCTGCTTTCAATTAAAAACAATTGATAAAGATGAATTATATTGATACTAGCGACCCGCTCCGGCTTCGCACGGGTACTATATTATAAATAGAAACCTTCCTCTTGAATCACTCTATCTATTTATAAAAACCGCATCAAAATCCGTTGCGTAGTTTTAAAGATCTAAGCATACATAAGGACAGACAGCGGGAAGCTACTTTCCTATTCTAAAGTGTCAGATTGTTTAACATAAAATCATATTTTGGAAAATTGTATAACTAAGCATGATTAGTGATAAAAAACAGTTGTACCTACCTACTGACGGATATAAACGTATCTTTGTATACATATATGGGAAATAAATTAAATTGAATAATGGAGGCTTAGTGATTGTTAAAAAAACCTACTTACTGTCCGCTACAAAATAAGTATGTAATCCTGTGAACAAAATAAGCGATTAGCATTATATTACATAAACCCACTGATGTAATATAAAAAAGAGGTAGACACGTTGTCTATATGAAATTCCGTGTTTAAAAGGGACCGATTTTTGACTTTCGAGCGCTCGACTCTTTCACTCGAAAACTGACAAAAATTATGAAATGCTATTTTGCAATAGCGTTTTTTTTTGCGCTAGAGTTATCACCAACCAGGAAAACGAGAATTTCAGTATTTAAATAGGGTATAGGAAAATCCTAATTAGTCATTACAATAGTAGATTTTCGATATTCCTAGTTTGGCTTTGCGGTTGTTAATTGGGAAATACAGCACTATGCTATGATTGCACACAAAAAAAACTGGAATCAAGAAATTCATTAGGAAGACCGCCGTTACCTTGAAAGAAATACCAGACATCATCTTGAATTAAGATGATTCTCTCGAACTAAGAAAAAATCTTGGCTCAAGATAATTTCGCTCCATTCGAGATCAGATCATTTTCCTAATTAACGAATTTCCATTGCGATTCAGAGAGGTAATGCTGCCAGCGTAAGGGGGTCCATGCCGCAGTCTGACCTTTGAGGCGATTTTCTTTTTATAACTGCCCTTTTTATGGTTTCGTTTATAGTTATAACCTATTTTGATTTTTATTGTTCTTGTAATATTTTTGTTATTTAGTGCACTATGAGTACCGTAGAACCACAAATATATAAGTAACATCGACAATATCCGATAGCTATCTGTAACTGCTTTTTGATGTCACTGGCGATTTTTCTGTTCTAGCTACCTGTGTCCTCAAACGGATATTGTCGATGTAACTTATATTTGTGGTTGTACTGTACTATAATTGTTAAAATAACATGTATGTTACATTAATTTCTTAGTTCATGAAAGTTTTTTTTTTCCTGTGTATTTAGTTCTATTTCTGACCTATCCTACATACTCTCATCCTGTTAATTATGTGATGACTAAGTGAAGGAAATGTAACATAGTTTATTCATATGCTATCACTGTTCAATGGTCAGTTCTTGCGTAAAAGTATTCTTTGAATCATCATCTATTTTGGATTCATGGCGCGTGTTCACAGTTTATTTTTGAGCCCCTGCAGTTTATATAAGGTCACTTTTCTATGAGGCGGGGAAGAATCAATCTTGTGCATAGCTGTTAACACAACGATGTTGACAGCTAGAGTACAATTCTTTAAAACAATTATCTTTTGTTACGGTGGCGTACGCCTTCAACTCACCTCTACTCTCACCTCACGTGGGGCGTCTCATGTGACAGCCAAATGCCACGATAGACAAATGCAGGTCCGTTCCGTCATTTCTCAGCAAAGGGCTTCCTGCTCCCTGGCATAGCATTTGTTCCTCTCGCACTAACATACTTGCTAGTAAGGGATGAATGCTTTATGTCCGACATAAAAGCGATCATGCTGGCGTCATAAGGTACAGTTAGATCATCAAGGCGCCGCTTTCTCATTTATAAAACCGATCCAAATGTCGTTTATATGAGAAAAGCCAAGAAAGTCCATTATCACAAATATGTAGGAATCATTTAATTAGAAGTAGCTGGTGAATTCTAAGAGGATAGCTTAGACAAATAAATGCATGCAAAAATCAACGCAATGTCGTCTGTAATTGGGTTTTAAATTAAAAAATAAACGTGTATGGCAAAACTGATTGCATAGACAAATGGTTTAATATATTAAATGTGGCTCCGACTGTCGTTCGGTGTCAATGACTAACGACCACTAATTAGGTGGCACATTCATTAAACAACGTTATTATGTCATTATTGTAACACATTCACAGGCGTCATTAAGGTAGGGTTGGTGTCTCTTGAAACACATTAAATGTAGGAAATACAAACATACACACAAACTGGCCCCGTAGCATGGATGGCGTTATCACGCGATAAGTGACAGGATAGGCGCGTCGTCTCGTTCTATCGAACGGTGTCAGCCAGGGACGGAAGCTCTATCCTGTCACTTATCGCGTGATAACGCCATCCATGCTACGGTGCCTGATGAGTAGGGTGGTCCTTAAAAACCGAAAATTTGAATTTTCAATGAGGCACGCTCTTATATTGTGAAAAAATTACATATATATTTAATTTTATTTTTGGATAAGATCGCGACTGAATTTTTTTACTTTTTAAGGTTTGCATTTCCCCATAAGTACTTGGAGGTTTTTTTTTAAGTTTTTGCTACTTTTTTGAGCTACATTTGATGATACAAAATAAATAATCTTGAATACATAAAAAGATATCACAATTTTTCAGTCAATAATTCATAAATGAATTTTATTGTGCTGAAAAAAGACTGGCGAAGATTTGGCAACTTTAAATTTGATTTAAAATAAGTGTCGAACATTTAGTGAACGAATTTCGTATGGATTGTTTATTCCTTGTTATCAAATGTAGCTCAAAAAAGTAGAAAATGTATTTAAAAAAACTTAGTATAAAGAAATGCAAGCCTTAAAAAGTTTAAAAATTCGGTCGCGACCCCTAAATCTTATCCAAAAATAAATAAAAAACCGTAGCAATTAGCCATGACACGTGTTATGTTAAGTGCAATTGCTATCAACATGTATCACATAACATCACATATTGTTTATATGTGACCAAAAACTTCTACTTTGCTTGCATTCGTTTTTGAAAAAAAGAAAGGTGTATTTCTTAAATCGGCTAAATGCCTGAGTGATTTTATGTTTGAATGTAATATTTGTCTAATGGTCAAATCAGATTTTTTTTACGAAACGTGAAAACCTTCGGGTAGTATAAAGTTTGTAGAGGAAACTACAGACTAGCGATGTCACAGTTTTCTGTGGTGAAACAGAGTTCTTTTTCAGTATTACAAAATCTTTAAATAGCAATAATAAGTTAGGTATAGAGAAAAAAAAACCGAATGTTTTGGTAATTTTTGTTTTACTTAATGTAAAAATAATTAATTTTTACTGTTGTCAAATACCGTAATAAATTTAGTTTTTCATTAACATTCCTTAGTTCCCTAATAAATAAATAAAACATTTCGAACTGTTGTAAATATGGGAGGTCTTAGAAGGAGAGGGATGTGAGAGCTCCAAATGTATCCCATTATACTTCCATATTAATATTTTCTTGTTATACATTATTTCATCATTATGCATACAATGACTATTCATACAGTCCAACTTTCCCCAACAGTCATTGGAATTCCAAAGGGTTTGACAGTTTTTTCCCCTGACCATTCGTTTTAATTATTCAATTCCACGCCCATACATCACTTCTAGGTAAAGAAATTAACAAATATTTAACAAGAACCGTTATTCAGCAACATTGTTCGCAGCGGCAAAATCTAATGCTTTTGCTACATGCCATTTACAAAGCATCATTTCAACACTGTTCTTTAATGTTTATTATTTTATAACCCCAAAAAGCGCATTGCGCAAAATACTCAAGCAATTAAATTTTATTTTTTAATGTGCTTGTAACAATGCAGTTTACACTTGTGCACAAATTTGGGTTTGCACAAAAAATCGCAACCTTCTTTTACGACTAGAAAGCTTTCTTGGAAATACTTTTTAATGAATCGACATGACTCGTTGAAGGCGCAGAGGTACAAACGATGTGTTTGTACTCTTATCGCCGCATGGATAGGTTAGACCTATCCATATATATCCATAAATAAATATAAATATTAATAATAAATATTAGGGGACAATCTTACACAAATCGACCTAGTCCCATAGTAAGCACATTAAGGCTTGTGTAATGGGTACTAGACGACGATATATATAATAGATATAAACACTTAAATACCTAGAAAACTCCCATGACTCAGAAACAAATATTCATGCTCATCACACAAATATTTGCCCTTACCGGGATTCGAACCCAGGATCTTCAGCTTCGTAGGCAGCGTCACTTTCCACTAGGCTAACCGGTCGCCAATGTGTGCGGATAAAAACTAACTTATTTTGACTAACTACCTAATTCTTTAACCAGGTGTGAGCACTGTAAGCAGGTAGTTTTTAAAATTTGTCAGTTGTTTATTTAAACCTTTCAAGGAAGTCAACCGAAATGATGTTTTAAATGTCATATTTATTATTTTATCGTTATGCAAACAGGTTTAATTACAAGATTGATAAAAAGTGAGTATTCAAACCCATTATATTTAGGGTCGCATAAAACATCTTTGGGCATGCCGCACTGCTTTACTTTTATTGAGGTAAGTACACCAGTGTAAATATTGTTTTGTTTTGTCCCCGATATTTTTATTAGCTTCTGACTTTTTTCTTACATGAAGCCAAATTGATGAAGTAATGTTTTATTAGATCGTTCAAACTACGAAGAATTGCCACAATCTTTCACAATATTTTTATGTGCCAGCTATAATAACTCCTCTAGTTGCTCTGGGTGTGTGTTGGTGTTGTATTCCTGATGGAGAGTAAGGATGTCTTTCCATCAGAGATGTGCTATGCCATGCCATGCTATGTTTTCATATATTTCAAACGTAGCTCCAGCTACGTTTCAAATGTATGGAAACATAGCATAGCAAGCATAGCACGTCTCTGGTGGAACGGCACCCTAAGGTCGCCAGGATGGGCTGTGTTGAAAGTGATATATCTCTAGGCGGTCAGCAGAAAGAATCTACAAATCAATAAAGGATCTATCGGCAAAGCGCCGTATTGAGACAAGAATTGTATGATAGGTTAGGATTTGCTGTAAAGAGATTATTATTTCCCGATACAAACTTCTACAACAACAATAAAAAACGTAAATATTTTGAGTCGAAGAATGATAAGGTTCGTATTTTTTTTAATTAAACGGATTTGAAATAAAGTCAAACGGCCAACAATTTAATGGCTAATATTAAGGCTCGTACTAACAACTTTTTTTAATTAATCGACCAGCGACTTTCGGCCGTGGCGTCACAAGCATTTGTTTTGAAATTATCTAGTTGTCAACTATGTTAACTACCTATAAAATAACCTGTCAATTATGTACAGGGTGGGCCATAAGGGTGTTGGCAGTTTGAAAATTAAATTAAAAATAAACTGCTAATCGTACAGTATTTCAATTAATATTTTTTTAAAGTACAGTTACTGGAAATTTTATGACTTAAAACAATGTGGTCCAAGTGACGTCCCTCCGTTGCTTATTTCCACAATGTGATGTTCAGCGACAAGGTGAATTTCCATTTAAATGGTCACGTGAACAAGGAAAATTGTCGGATCTGGTCAGAGACTAATCCACAACGCTTGCATCAACGTCCACTTCACAGCCCTAAGCTCGTCGTGTGGGCCGCAGTAACATCAACGGGTGTCGTGGGGCCATACTTTTTTGGCCAAAACCTGCAACTCCGCCTTCAAGAGTGTCAAGCAACGGAGGGACGTCACCTGGACAACATTATTTTTAAGTGAATAAATTTCCAATATCTGTATTTTTTTTAACTATTAATAAAAATGTTGTATGATTAGTAGTTTTTTTTAAATTTAATTTTCAAACTGCCAACACCCTTGTGGCCCAGCCTGTATAACCAATTGCCTAACACGTTACTATGCATTTAGTGATACCAGCAGGAAGTTTTTCGAAATTCGTCCTTTTTATTACAAGCTTTTATTTACCTGTCCGTTGTCTGTCTGTAATTAAATCATGCAAGTTAAATTTGATCCACTTCCCGGTTTCCGATTGAGTTGAAATTTTGCAAGAATGCCTATGCAAATCGCGTGACAATGCAATATTATGATGACATGGAGCTGATCTGATGATGGAGCTGGAAGGTGGCCATAGGAACTCCGTAATAAAACCACATAACCCCATCGAGTTTGGGCTCGTTAGAATTGTCTCAATGAGTAGTTGATGACGGTATACAGAAAAGTACAGTCGGCAATAAAAGCTTGTACCAAAAATGAAATTTTTGACAGAAACTTATTGACTATTATACTTCGGTAAGTGCCCTAGGTTCCAATAAAGACCTAGCTAACGATTTGTCAAAGTTTGTGTTCAAGTTCTTTATGCAGTTGTGAGTATAGGTCCTACCTAGGTCTACCTATACGAGGAAATGTTCGTAATTTTGAACTTTATTTTAATGCTATGTATCACGCGACGTCATTTACAGCTGGCAAATAAATACTACCATGTCAAATTACACTTCTGCGAATTAATTAGGACGTTACCTAATTTACAACTGACCATATACCAACTGACTATATGGTTTTTACTTTGGCGTTTTTCACACTTTTTTCAGTAAAAGTTACACATTATTAATAATTTAATAACTTTGACATTTAGGATTTAGTATATGCAACTTAGCTCGGTTCAGTAATAAAATAATGAACATGACCATAAAATTAAAATTAATTCAGTGTTTCATGTAAACGATTCAGTTGCAATGGATATAGAAATACTAATCTCTTCTTTCCGACAAACAAAATTAGTTTTATTTCATTAATTCAACTACGAACCAGTTATTCCTTTGAGTGAGAGTAAATATATGATCAAAATATTAGTATCCACTCCCTTTCCTATCGTAAGAGTCGCCTGGGGGTTAGAGTTAAGATAAAAGAGTGTTGTGGTCGATGACCTAGCAAGCTATCACTGCGGTATCACATTTTCTCCATCTCTAAACCAACAACTGCTGGAAGTGTCACTGCAAATTAAATGTCATGCGCTCTGCCTACGCCTTTTGGTTTAATCAGATGAGAAGATTCTGAAACTACCCCGGTGTCGCCAAGTCGAGCAATACACACTAACAAACACAACAGACTTTTCATTGTATAATATTAGTATCTATCACGTTCCAAAAGTCATCCTATCTAAGTAGATGTACGGTAATCGCATTAAACTCGCACTCCAGCACGTCTAGCACACGACGGCCGCGACATACTCTCGATTTTTGTCGCACTATACCTCTTGTTCTAAGTGGTCTAATAAGTGAGAGACGGATAGTGCGAGAAAAATCGAGAGAGCTCGCGCGCCGTCGCGTGCTAGCCGTGCAGAAATGTCTATTTTTCTGCACGTATTCGCCATTACATTATGCATTAACATGATCTACCTAATATAACATTTAAAATTGTAATCATAACCTGTATTGCTTGATTTAACGGTACATGCCATTTGATCGTAGCGTTATAAGGACATTGCTACGATTTTCAAGTAATATGGTAATACTGGATTGTATCGTGAATGGATTAGGTTTAAACCAGAAAAAAATCTGGTCCTAATTTTGAATTTCAATTTTAACCATATTAGCTATATACCGGAAAGTTTCGGACTCGAGTTAACTCTATATGTGTTTATGCAAAGCACCAACTTTAATTCCCATTGTAGTATAAACCAAACTAACCATAAAATAACAGAACTCTGCACCATAAATCATAACCCTAAAAATTGCGGCCTTCTTTACAGCTCGCAATCTGAAGTTTCACCGCACTGGACGGCACGGCCTTTGGCCACTTTACCGTTTACCCCTTTATCTCCGCCATTTTGATTTATTGCTGGCAACCCTTTCGACACCGTTAGGTTTAAACCTAATTATATATTCCTGCGACGCTACTGGAGAATTTTCTTTTGTTTCACATTGTCTCTCTCCATACCTGTTCAAGATAAAGATTCAATTGTTTTTAAAGTTAGAAATTAAATGGTGCTACTGGGTAGTGCTTTGTTTGAGGTATTCGCTTTTGTGAATTTGCGGGGTTGGTACAGTTTGACAATTGCGACCGACGGTTAAATAAGAGCGTTTTGGGTGTTCAGTGTTAAATCATAATGAACATTGTATCGAGTCGGTTCACAGCTAAACTCTCTTTAAGGTAAAACATGTCCACAGCGATTGTGACATTTTCAATTCCATGTTCTTTTGAGCGAGAAACCGATATTCATCTAGATGACGTTCGTATAGGGGTACTCGGGTTTCCCGCTTTAAGCTGAGTCTACTTGTAAAATTTTAAAGTGATCATTCAAAATGTTAATGGAAAAAATAATGCACTTGCACAATAAATTATCCTTGCACTATAATATAGTTGTTTATTTGTCATTTTTCAAAAATATTACTGCCGCAAAAAAAACGTAATCGAATAAAGCTAAATTAAATAAAGTCACTGGGTGCGAAAACTCGATATTTTTAGGAAAAAAAAGATTTTTTAGTGCAGTGCTTGCCCGCTCTGTTAACAAATGTAGTAAAAAATCTCACATCTCTTCCAAGCGTTTAAGTTATCACTACATTTAAAAATACAGGTTACCTGATTAAGTAGGTACCTATAACAAAAATATTAATTATGAAATCCTAATGACGGATCATTTACTCTGTTACCTATATTTATTTTACCTTTTCCCCTGTGCACCGTATTTAAATGCATCTCATTCAGTAGCACAATCTTGAGTCACCAACTACGTGTGAAATTCACAGTAGACAACAGATAACGGAATTAACTGTTGAAGCAGCAAATGATAAATGTTCGTTCCGGCCCTTTATTCTTGCAATGGAAAAAATATTTAATGTTGAAGGGTTTAAGTCCAAACTCCCACAATAAGAGCGCTCATAACGTTGCTACGTCATCACAAAAGCAAAAATCACCAAAGTACAGTTTTACAAATATTCCCGTTCATTATAATTTTGTCTAATTTACGACCCTGCGGGCCTACTGTGCCAACGGTAATTCAAACAAACACCGCTATTGACCAGTGGTTCCACAGTCTCTGTCGGTCAGGCACAATCTTTTGTTTATTTTTTAGTAAAACAGTGCTTTTTGAAATGTTTATTGCGCGCAATTTTGGCGGTCGTTTCTGAAAAGTCTATTCAAAGTTATGAATATAATCTATCCTTTATTTAAACTAGCTGGGACATTGCTGGGTATCAATGCAATTGTGTGGTGCGAGGAGTGGTATTTGACTTTACAAGCTTGAATATTCGTGTTTACAGTTTTTGGATAAGTTTTGCAGACTGATTGAACGGAATTCCTATGTTATTCATAACCATCATACAAACCTCATAATATAACCCTAACTTGTTTAATAAACCGTACCGGAAGGCGCAGCGTGGGTAGGCAAGATGGACTGATGACCTGGTAAAGGTTGCTGGAGTCCGCTGGATGCGGGTGGCGCACGACCGGTCACTTTGGCACTCTTTGGGGGAGGCCTATGTCCAGCAGTGGACGTCTTTCGGCTGATATGATGATGATGCTGATGTTTAATAAAATAAAAAATAACACTTTATACTGATAATGTAGGTGTCATTTGAGGGTTTGAGTATTCTGAGATAAAAAAACCAGCTTATAATTGTTTTCTACTTCAGATAGTTTTACTGTAAAAAATTTAACGGCATTTGAACCCTGCTGAACTTCTAATTAAATTAAAAAAAAACAATACGCAGTTAGTTTACGTAACTACTCCTATTTATGCACCCCTGAACTTATTACCAAGTTAATGTCCAAATTGCGTTCAGGAAACGGCCGCATTCTAGACTAAAGTCAGGTCATTTTGAAGTCATAATTATAGACTTTTAATATAAATATATTATTAGGAAATATCATGTTGATACAGATATTATTAATATTATATGTTAATAAAACAACAAACACTACAACGATACGATGCAGTATTTTAGGATTCAAAGACATCGATTATAGTGTTCTTAATTTTCGCCGATATTAAGGACAACTATTTCAGACTCAATCTGTATTTAATATTCTAGCTTGAAAAAATAACACTTCTAAATATCTACATTATGTATGCGTTGAATGTTTTTTAAATCCATGGAATCAATTACTCAAAGAGTACATCTGAATGGCTGTCTATTTAGACCAGCTAGACAGTACTGGCTTACCTCGAGGCAGCTTGACCCGTTGTTGTTTAGTTTTAATTTAGACCACTTCCACATTGACGTGGTGGAATCTGTATACGGTTTTTTGACTTTACCGAGAGCTTTACTCATATCACCTAGATTTTCTTAATTGGTTTACAGTCAGTAATATTTGCTTAGTAGAATACTACTTATATAACAATATTGCGCGAAACGCAGTGCTGGGAGTGATACCAGACTCGTCCCGCGACAATCAAGTTCAAGAGTTTTGTGACGAAAATTAAGCATACAAGTTATGTGAAAATTAACTCGTTTCGCATTTAGATAACGTGTATATGCATATCATACATAGATTGAAAAGAAAAAGTAATTTATTATACAAACTGAATACATAATCGCCGTCACAAAACTGACACTGAGTTAATAATTGTTTAACAACTCACGCTAATTGGTACACGAATTATTGTAAACACCATACATTTCAATAATTGCCTCTTGAACTAGAATTGACGAATAATTGAAAATGCACAGGCACGCAATAAAGAATCTGTACCTACTGTCTCGGTGACAGCTTACTAACACCAGCGGGTAGCATGGTTGCGATTTCATCACTTATCGTTGTGAATAAGACATCCGTCACGTTCTGCCAAGTATGCGAGTGCGACAGAGACGGATGCTTTATCCACAACGATAAGTGATAAAATGCCAAACATGCTGCGCCCGCAGACTGACTCCACACCGTCAAATGGGGAAGTGGCCTGGAACAGGATGGAAATAATCCAATGTAATTACCGATCTTTCTTGTTCTGTACTGAAAATACCTTTCCTCCTTTTATAACCACAGACTTTACCAAGCGAATTTACCTACGTACCGCTTCAATTTAAAGTGAAGTTCATTTTTTGTTAGTAGAACAAACAGAGTTAAATGTACAGAATACTTAAGATTAATAAACCACATAACAAACATGCATTTAGCTCCTCAACAGTCCTCACCGAGATGTATTGTTTAGTTTACTTATTCTACTTAGATATTAAGAATGTTACATTTTAAATGTTTCTATGACTGTACTACTGTCACATTACTTGTCCAACAGAACATTGATGATGATGATGTCCTCCCAGACGTATCCGTCGACGACGACATCCTGCCTGACAAAGTTATATAGGTACTAAGGTTGGGAAACTTTACGTGCATGGGCACGAGTGTGACTTGCAAAACCAAATTTAGTTTTGAACGCATGGTATAACAACACAGGTACTCTCTTCCGAGACTCGCGAACCACTTGACTGACACAAGCCTACGTCATCAAACGGCATTTAACAGCATGATGACGTAGGCTTGTGTCAGTCACGTGGATCGCGAGTCTCGGAAGAGAGTACCTGTGTTGTTATACCATGTTTTGAACGTATGACCGCAAGAGACAGCGATGCTGTCCACTAGAGTCATAAGTGTAGTTGTAGGAGGGTTTGGGCCGAGTTTTACGGAGCTGGCGTTTGGCGTCCAGATCTTCGAGACGGGAACAGACCATTACCAAGATCGCTTGATTGTACAATCCATACTTTTATATGAGTAAAGTGATGACTTGGCATTATTCATTATTTAAGAAGTTATTAGGCCATTACTAAAGCAGTGAGCTTCATCTTAGTCTCTGTCATCGCTTACCATCAGATGAGACTAGGGTCATTCATTGGACAGTCATTTACAAATATATATATAATATACGAGTATATAATAATTTTCAAGGATTTTTTTTTAAATAAGTAGGAATAATGCATGTGTGTAGTGAATATCTTTCCTGTCCTAATTTGTTCAAAGTTCAAAGTGTTTTATTTGTGAGTATATGTCAATTATCTGATTACAGTGGTGGTAAATAATTAATTATATGTAGCACTATATACTGCCTGACGGCGTACAAATTCTTGATTATAGCAATGTTTCTTAATACTAACATGCAAATTTAAATATCTCTGTTAATGTCAGAAATCATGTCATATTGAATTATTACAGCAAAAAGAATAAAAATGTCAAGAGTTTATGTTTCATATCGAATTATTTGTAATAATCATTTTAATTTCCTGCCTGTCTTGTACGGTACTGAAAATACCTTCCCCGTTAAGGCAATTTACCTACATACAGATTCAATTTCAAGTCAAGCCCATAAATTATGCATTATTAATAACTATTGCATTGTATGTAAGTATGTAGTTAATATATTTCCTTTTAAACCATGAGAGTAAAATCATTATTTTAATATGCGCTAAGCAACGAGATTACATGTACAATTCTCGGAATTAAGTAATCAATTATGTATTAATTCGCTCGCGCCTGATATTGGGTATTTCTATTGTAATTAATCATTCCAGACTATTTCGTCATGTGAATAATTGATATCGTCAAAGGAAGTTACGTTTTCCTTAACGTAATTAGATACTTTAATTTGTAGGTACCTAAACGCTGAATATACGTCATTACTTATTATGTCACGTCACAAGCCTTATCAGCACAAAATTAGGATTTCCTGTACCCAGGAAATCTGGCACTGTTCCCAAGAAGGATAATTCTTTTTCATTTGTTTAAATACATCCTGTCTGGGACTTACCAGATTGATTGGTGGGATTTTGAATTTGGAACCGTCCTTAATTCCGTTAGAGTTTGAAACTCGATTTGAAATTGCAGTTATAGTACTCTGGTGATATCAGTCCGTAATCCCACTCTCAATACACCTACACCTACGTCTCACGACATCACGATAAAATGCATGGCAGCGGTCGAGAAAGTTGTGCTGAGCAAGAATTAGAAGATTATCGCACCTGAAATTGGTCGAAAGTTTGAAAATCCTTCACTTCCAGTCAAAATATTTACGTCATGTGACAACAGTACGAGACATGTGGCATAATTTAGCCCTTTAATCATATGGAGAGTAAACCTAAGTCTGTCAGTCATGAAATGGCCGGAAGTACTTGGCAGACGGTACCAAAGTTGGCCAACTTTTGGCACCGTCTGTCATACAAATTTTGACCGTACCGTACCTAAGTGAAGGATTTTCAAACTTTCGGCCAATTTTAGGTGCGATAATCTTCAGATTCTTGCTCACCACTACTTTCTCGACCTGTATACGTCTAGCACAACTGAGCGTCTTTTATCTCACTCGCAACGTGCAAATTAGAAAGAGGAGGGTAGACCTTTCTCGACTCGCGTCGCGGCGCGGCGTCAGTTGTTTTATCGTGTTGTCGTGAGACGTAGGTGTATTAGGAGTGGGCTTATGGACTATATGCATTGTATGTATTATGTACGCGTAGCTCCGCTTGCGTTCTACTAAGAAACGCATACGGAACCGCGGGATAAACTATAGCCTATCTTCAATTAGCTATCCGATAGTTACAATCTATAGAGGGCGTAAAATTTATGTATTATGAACACATCACTACATAGTATAAAACAAAGTCGGTTCCCGCTGTCGGTCCCTATGAATGCTTAGATCTTTAAAACTACGCAACGGATTTTGATGCGGTTTATTTTATTTGATTTTATTTGATTCCAGAGGAAGATTTATATAAACCCCCCCGTGTAAAGCCGGGGCGGGTCGCTAGTTTTAGTATAATATGTAATTAGTCTAGGTTCTTATATATTTTATTCTAAAATGAAATCCTTCAACAGAATAAACATAATGATCCAAAAAATGTGTAACACTTCTTTAACATTATCCCTAGGTATAGTAAGCCAAGAAAATGGTGTACCATTTATAGACTCTATTATTTATGCATCAAGGTTCAAAAGGTGTCGACTATTACGTGAATACGAGGTTGCTTCAAATATAAATGCAACATTTATAAATCTACCATTCATAAAAATCAAGTCTCAAGTCAAGGACCCCCAAATTAAACATCTCGGATAAAGCGAATCTGCGATTTTGCGTCCCGATTGCACGAGTACGCGTTTCGCAACGTGCGAGAGAGACGAAATCACAAGATTCCATCACGTAATATGAGAGCTAGCCAAAAGATGCGCTAGGAGGTCGTTGAACCCGATGCATGCCGATTTCCAAACTTGTATGGTGTGTATGGATTTCTTTTTTGGGTGTATGGAAATATAGAAGGGCTTTCGAATTTTAATGTCTGTTTTATTCATAAATTGCTACTTAGCTTTGCACTGAAATTTAAAGAAAATATTCAATAAAGTAATACTAGGGGACGATCCTACACCAATCAAACTAACCTACCTATACATATAAAGCTTGTATAATAAGGCTTGTATTATGTAGACGACTATATAAGTTAATAGATATAAATCATCAAATACATTCAAAACATCCAAAACTCCGAAACTAATATTCATGCCTCATCAGTCGCATCACAATATTTGCCCTTATTAGAATTCGAACCCAGTCAGCGTCGTATGCAGGGCACTACCGAATAGGCTAGTCATCAAAAATGGCCACTATCTACGAGTCTACCAGAGGGTCAAACCGACACATAAAGACTAGGCTAGACTATAGGTAAATTGGTCGTAACATGTGCTTATATCAAATACAGCAAGACACCGCGAAACTTCATCTTTAGACGACTACCTGGGCTGTTATTCGCTACGCGCTAATGCGGCTCACCCCGCCGGTCACCCGTCACGAAACTAGACCTCTATCTACGCTTAGTTACTACGCATTGCGGTGTCAAGATATATTTGTGGGTGAGCGTTGACGTGAGCTTAAAACAAGTTACAGAATAGGGGGGCTGGTACTGACGATGTGCTAACGGAAAGTTTCAAAAATCGCGAAGCTTTCCCAATGGGAAGATCTTCGTAACTTCTCAAATTTTCCCATAAGGAATTTCCTTGAGTGGAAACTTTCTTAACTTATAGTGAAAGTTCTCTGAGAAGTTTCTCATAATTTTTGTAAAAACTTACACATCTGCAATGAAGACTCATTACATTTACGTGTATACGTTTGTGTCTGTCGTATGTTGTGTTGCGTTCCGTGGGTAAAGTACAGTGCTGTCTGGAAACCAGCGCTGTAGGTCTGTCTGACACCTCGGCATAATGCTGAGACAGCGACCGCTTCACTGCCGTGAAGACACACACAATATGGGTCAAGTGTGTTGTGTTTACTCCCTTTGTCTCTGTGTGTCTTTTGTGTAGTGAATAAATCTGTTTTTTCTTTCTTTTTCTTTCTATTTCAGACTTGATCGTTTGCCGTCAGTGACGACGCTCCGTCGGCCTTGTGGCTGCTGAGTCCCGAACTGTTATTTAAATTACAAGCATGAATCTAGGAACGAAAAGTAACTGAAAAATAATGTATTTTTTTTTCATATAAAGGTATCCCATGTCACCAAGCCCTCCGAATCGCTAAACTTAAGTGGCAGTGGGCAGGGCACATAGCACGTAGAACCTATGGCCGTTGGGGCGGAAAGGTTCTCGAGTGGCGACCACGTACCGGAAGGCGCGGCGTGGGTAGGCCCGAGGTGGACTGATGACCTGGCAAAGGTCGCGGGAGTCCGCTGGATGCGGGTGGCGCAGGACCGGTCATTGTGGCACTCTTTGGGGGAGGCCTATGTCCAGCAGTGGACGTCTTTCGGCTGATATGATGATGACGATGTCACCAAGAGCATGATTTCGAATCGATTGACTTCTGATTTATCAAAATTGGTTCAGTATCTTAAACGCTACGGCAAACAGAGACTGCTTTAAACATATCCCTCCCTTTCGGCTCTGCCGTAGTCGGGCAAAAAGAACTTTGTTTGTCACCGTGTGTGTCTTAAGTATCTACTGAACATGAAACATGCTACGAAGCACAATTGAATAATAAAGGGCGTAAGGGACAAATTGGCGAAAATGAGTTATGAATGCAGTTATATTCAGTTTTTTTTTTCTCTATCGATTGGTGTAAATAACGTCTCGATAGCTTTAAAAAAGTGTCCGTTACGACAATGAAAAAAGTTGCACCAGAACCCGTTATTGCAATACATTTTGCTGTATCCACTAAAATAAAAAATATCTGTGGCACATTTTGACGTAACTCTCACTTTATGTACGTTACAGCATTTTGCGCATATACAAATCATTGATGCAATTTGTCGTAACGCCCACTTGATGTACGTTACAGCATTTTGCACATATACCATCATTGATGCATTTTGTCGTAACGCTCACTTTATGTACGTTACAGCATTTTGCGCATAACATATACAATCATTGATGCATTTTGTCGTAACGCTCACTTGATGTATGTTACAGCATTTTGCACATATACAATCATTGATGCATTTTGTCGTAACGCTCACTTTATGTACGTTACAGCATTTTGCGCATATACAATCATTGATGCATTTTGTCGTAACGCTCACTTGATGTACGTTACAGCATTTTGCACATATACCATAATTGATGCATTTTGTCGTATTTCTCATTTTATGTTCGATACGATACATCCTTTTACATCCCCGAATTCACACAGGACTGTCCGTTACGCCAAAACAGTTATTTTATCTAATAGTCGAAGTCTGACACCCTAATTTGCCATGGAATTTTACTAGCAGTGTGATCATAGAGTTTACTAACTCTAACGCTCGTCTCAACATATAACAATTAAAGGGACAACACCATTGCTAAAATCGGAGAATAAGGAATGACACGAAATACCGCTACGAAAATAAAAACTTCGAGCATGCGTCAACGAGAAATGGGGATAGATCTGGAAATACCAGAGGAAAAAATAAGAAGAGCGAGGAAGAGCTCAAGCAGGCGTCTACGAGTAATAAGGATTGAAAATCCGGAAAGGGTAAAGGAATAGGAACAAAAGACCAAGACTAAAGAAAAATTCGACCATAAATCATTAAGAAGCACTAAAGAGCAGTCTAAATTCGTTAAGGGACGTGGGAAAGTTTCTAAGGGAAAGGTAGAGTCCAAGCGTGCAAGCGGGCGTCTACAAGTATTAAGGATCTAACTGAAAAGGACAAAGGGAAAGAAAGAGGGAGAATTTGGAATTTTCTATGGATAAGCAGCCGGATATTAAACTTCTGTACGAAGAATAATTGATAATTGCTTACCAAAAATATTTAGATTAAAAAAAATGTGACAACGGTACGATACCGAAACGTTTTCATTTATCATATATGTCGCTGCCTTATTAAGGGGCTACCCGAGGTTTTCATCGATTTTTGACAAGTTTTGAATCGTATCTCCTACTTTTGCACTACAGATAGAATTATAAATCAAACGGCTATCGGTTATTCAATCTTTTATCTCCATTTCCGTTCACCGGATTTTGAAACAAATGAATATTTAATATTGTATGATTTTTTTAAACATTGTCTAAAGAAACACTTATTTCCTAGATAGGAATATAGATATATTGACGTGGAAGATCTAACATGTACGAAATCTATATATTTGGGTTCGTCAGTGACGTCCCTAAAAACTGGTGCAGGGTTTTCATTTTAAACCAATTAACACAAAAGTTATGGCCAGAAAACCAGTTATTTAGCCTAAAATTGTTCAACTTTGATGCCAAATATCTCAAAAACAAGCTTAAAGCCGTTGTTGTTAATAAAATAAGCTATAAAAAACTAAGTGATTCAGATCGAAGGTTATTGGCGTATGGGAGCCCCTTAAGAAAAAATTATAGCGACTTTAGCAGACAGACGAGGAGGATGATGATGAGCTCGGTGACAATCAAAAATCAAATGAAATCAAAAATCATTTATTTGCTTAAACATGTGTATTGATGTTTACTTTACATATAAAATGAGATGCCTGGCGGACCCCAAACTAGGCTGTGCCTGAATCTTGGGACCCTGGAGTGCAATTCGTATAACAATATGAAGTTATTCAAGAAATCAGAATGAACTCAAAAGAAGAAAGTAATAACAAGCATTATACCTACATATACCGCCAGAGCGTTACCAATAGAGTAATGTTGAATCTCTAGAACTTCGCAAATCTTATTGTAAATTCGCCTATGCATATAGTCAGGTGAGCGTTTTGCGAATAATGTTCTATAATTAGGGAGAGGGGATTTAAATACACGTTTGGTCAGGAGCTGCGGAAAAATTTATAATTTTGTAACTATTGCATGGGCTCGTGAAGTAGCTTTTAAGACATAAAGAACGAATTGAACGACACAATGACTGATTAATACCGAGTATTAGTATTTATTTCCTGTTTTAGTAGTCTACGTTAAGTTGTCGTGACTATTTTTGTTTGTTTTCTTTTATTCATTAAGCAGCATTTAACATTGCAATGGGAGAGTTTTGATCTCACTAAGTTTATTCATACAAATTTCCTGTAATCCTCAATGCAATATCAGCAAATCCCCAGTGCAAGTAACTAGTTACATAGCTGAGACATGGCTATTTTTTACGCCAAATTGACATTTAGAAAGATTTTTTTGTACGATACGACGATCGAACGGCAACATTGTGAAGTAAGGGACAGGTGTATTCAAAAATGGTTTTTTTTTTTGGCGTAAGGGACGCACAACTTTTTAATTAAGAACCGCGTCTTAAATCTAGTTACATAATATAAAAGAGCTTAAAAATATGTAAATAAATCACTGACGAGCATATTATTGTGTAAAGGAACAAAAAAGTTTCGATTTTTTTTCTCGAAACAAAACCGTTTTTTGGCTCTCCTGAAAAATGACTATTTGTCCCTTACGCCCTTTGAACCTACGGTAGTCGATATACAGGGTGTAATTTAATTGGTGATACAGAATAGCAAACTGTGAATCTATCCATGATTCTGAACACCTTTTACTTTGGGACCAACTTTGTGTTATGCTATATAAATATACCTAATGATGTGCGCTGTCCGAGAACATTTGAACATTACCGGAAACAAAGGGGTCATTATCAGGGGTCAATATTAGACGTAAGTTTCGCATTCTTCACGTGCTCGCTGCCACACCGAACTAACACGTCGGAACGAGCAAAACAGGACATCGAGAATAAAAATTGAATGCAACACGTAGATTTCACATTACCCGTCAGCTTCACACTAACTCTTTTTCACTCAAAACGACTTTTTTCCTCATGGGAGTCAATAGTTGGTCAAATTGGCTTGACGCTGGTTACTATGGCAATATGTTCACCGCAAAGCCTATCTTCTAATATAGTAATTTGTACCTTAAGGTCATACACATAAGGTATGGGTTGACAGCAGTTTTGTCTCAAAACGACGCCGACGGTTAGAGAGCGCCGCCCGCCCAATTGGAAATAGGTGAAATGTCGCTGACCGAAGCGATCGATAACATTTTTTGGCAACATTTACATCGTCAACTTTTAGATTTAACTTAAAATCTTACTAGTACATGCATAAACGGATTGAATTACCACTTAGTAGTAGTAATCTTACACAAACAAGCATTTAATACAATCCGGTGCAACGAGCTTTGTTATTGCTATTATTTTAAGCCTTATCAACGTTTAAGTTAAGTATTCTTCAATAAGCATCACTACATTTGCGATGCCCTTGCAGAGCTCATGTTTAATACTTCCTGTTATTTTGGAGGGAAAAGGGGCCGAGAAATGAGACACGGGCGTACTATCGAGGTGCTATATTCCGACTACCTATCTATGTCGCCGGGCGCAGCCGGCTGGCGTTCCATTCTCAAAACTACCCTCTATCTTAAACCTAACATCCCTCCACCAATAGTTTTTAACCTTGCCCTCTTAAGGAGGAACATTCAATTTAAAAGAACTGCCTGTAATTGACCAGGTTCCGAGCGCGTTTGGGTTTTGCCAGTTGCGTGCCGTCTTCTCCCGCCTCAGCAGGATGCGGTCTCGGTAAAAGCGCACTTGGCGGAACTGGTTCCCTTATACCAACCGGCTCCTCAGGTTCCGGGCAATCGGTCCATTCCTTGGGTTCGGGACCTGTTACAGTGGCCGTCGCCGTTGACTCCGATATCGATGCTGGTCGATCAAGCACCCCAGGCACAATTGGTGTGTTGGGTACCTCTGACAAACTCGGAGGAAGCGGCACCGCAGGCTCTAGCGCTTCCTTTAGCGTCGCTGGCTCTTGAAGGGTAGTAGATGCCGCAGGCGTTATCACCACCGCTGACATCACCCCAGACGGGACTCCTTCTCTCGGCCGGGTAATCTCGAAGTGCTCGGGATTGGTTTTGGTTACCACATCATCTTCCTCCCCCGTAAACTTATACATTTGGTTTTTATGTCTTTTAATTAGTCGTTCCGATTGCTCACTTTGTAGTAAATATGTTGATTTTCCTAATATTTGTTTTACTATGGCTTTAGCCCAGAACGCCTTCTGTCCCTGGTACACTTTAACTAACACCAAGTCATTTACGTTAAAATTTATATTCCTATTCCCACGGTAATGCAGCATCTGCGAACACTGGTTTTTCCTCACGGTTTCAGACAATGTTGGGTCGGGTGAAGGCTTCGCTAACGGGTTTATTAAGTCTAATCTACAACGTAGGTTCCTACCGAATAAAACCTCCGCAGGAGAACGGTTCGTGGACGAATGTTTTGAATTCCGGTAATGGAAAAGGAATTCGTGTATTTTACTTTTTAGATCCTTCTTTTGAACCCCACTTAGTAAGATTGCTTTTAACCCTTTCTTGAAGATCTTGACGTAACTTTCGGCTTGGCCGTTACTAGCCGGGTTGTATGGAGGAGTCGTCACATGAGAGATGCCGTTACGATTACAGAAAGCCGTAAACTCGGATGACGTGAAGGACGTCCCGTTATCCGTACAAATTGTGTGTATTAAGCCAAACCTCGACATTAACTCGTACAAACAACTGATCACTACTCCCGAACCGTAACCGCTGCTTACGTCAAAAACTTCAACCCATTTCGAATACGCGTCAACTGCTATTAAAAACATGTTGTTGTTAATAGGACCCGCAAAATCGAGATGTACTCTATAAAAAAAATCTGGAGGAAATTCCCACGGCGTTAGAGGGGCGCGGCGCGGGGCGGGGCGCAGCTGCGCGCACGCCGCGCACGCGGCCGCCGCGCGCTCCACACTTGCGCCCTGCTCGGGCCACCAGAACCGTTCGCGCGCTGCCGCTTTCATTTTAGCCACCCCTAAATGACCTCGATGCAACTCCGTAATCACCTGGCTACGCAGGGTTTGAGGTACTACTAATCTGGCACCCCTCATCAAACAGCCATTTTCTACTGAAAGTTCGAGCCTACAGTCGAAATACGGTTTCATCGCTTTATCTCTTAATTTATTTGGCCAACCGTTTAACGTAAAATAAACTACTTGCGACAACACAGCATCTTTTCCTGTAGCGAGGCGTACGTCCCCTACGAAAGCCGGCGGCGAACCGGTTTCCACAACGAAGTGAACATACGACGCGAGGTCTGACTCACCCGCCGCCGTCTTGCCGCTGCAGCGCTCGCTCTGTAATGATGACGTAGGCGCCATGGAGCGACTAAGAAAATCTGCCGTGTTGTGCGCACTGCTCACGTATTCTATAGTATAATTGTAGGCTGCTAAAAATAATGCGTACCGCTGGAGCCGGTTAGCGGACACTTCCGGTATCCCTTTAGCAGGATTAAAAATCGATAACAGAGGTTTATGGTCTGTACGCAAAACAAACGGTGACGCTCTGCCATATAAATATTGATGGTATTTGCGTACTCCAAAAATAATCGCCGTAGCCTCTTTTTGAATTTGGCTATATCTCTTTTCCGCAGCGTTTAAGCTCCTAGACATAAACGATATAGGTTGTTCTACCCCATTCTCTCCAAGCTGCGATAAAATCGCACCTAACCCGAATGGTGACGCATCCACCGTAAGAAATATTCGTGCATCTGGGTTAAAATGCGCTAGCGTTTTATCTGATGACAACGCTCTTTTAATCGCGGTAAACGCTACCTCCTGCTCCCGTAGCCATTGCCATTTAACATTTTTTTGTAACAGTACATGTAAGGGATGTAAAATGGTGGATGCGTTCTTTATAAAACCTCTGTAGTAATTCACGAGACCTAAAAACGATTTTAATTCCGTTATATTACTCGGTTCTTTCGCATTTAAAATAGCTTTTACCTTCTCTGGGGACTTGTGCAATCCATGCCTGTTAATAACGAACCCTAAGTAAGATACGGAATCCTGGAAAAAGCTGCATTTTTCTTTTTTTAATACTAATCCCGCGTTCTCAAGCCGCTTGAACACTTCCTGCAACCTAGCAACATGTTCTTCTCTTGTTTTTCCCGTGATTAAAATGTCATCAAGAAACTGCAAAACCCCATCTACTCCTGAAAGGATCTTCTCTAGGGTACGCTGAAAAATACAGGGGGCACTGGAAAGTCCAAAGACCAATCGTTTATAAATATATAATCCTTTGTGAGTGTTAATACATGTCAGCGGCTGGGAATCGGGATGTAATTTTATCTGATTATACGCCCCGGATAAATCTAATTTCGTGAATTGCATTCCACCATGGAGTTTCGAGAATAACTCGTCAATCCGTGGCAGCGGGTATTTCTCGATAACCAGCTGTTTGTTGAGGGTGGCCGAATAGTCTGCACACAACCTAATCGTATTGTCATGCTTCAACACGGGGACAATGGGCTCGCGAAATCAGAAAATGAAACGGGTTCAATAATACCTAGCTCTAACAAACGATTCAATTCTTTTTCCAATTTGGGGCGAATGGCAAAGGGCACCGGTCTAGCTTTCGAAAATCTCGGAATTGCATCCGGTTTCAGATGTAATTTTACTTCCATCTCCCTGCAGCAACCTAACTTTTCGGAAAATAAATGTGCGTAATTTGTCACAATTTTATTACATTCATCGTCTAAACTACAATTATATACGGCCGCACTCATTTGTAAATTAAACTTCGCAATGAAGTCTCTCCCGAGTAACGGAGGGCCCCCAGCCTTTACTACGAACACGTCTAGTAACTCAGTTCGCCCTTTGTAGGCAAAGGGTAATGACATGGTGCCCAGGAAGTCAATAGTACCCCCATTATAACTACGAAGTACTTTAGTGCTCTCCCGTAACGGATGGCAAGAAAAGTATTTTAAATACACGGATTCCGAAATAGCCGTCACGGCAGAACCGGTATCCACCTCAAAAGTTAATTGAATATCATCTACCACCACCAACTCCCGCATCGGTTCTCCTCGATGAGAACGAATATGAAATACTAATCGCTTACCATCATCGCCTTCATCCGAGCAACATTGTAAGAAATGGTGATTAGCCGGGCTACTCTTTGCGTTACAGACGCGCATCAAATGACCTTTCACTCCGCATGATCTACACAGCGCATTCTTAAACCGGCACTTGTTTACGTCATGACCAAAATATCCGCACGCTGAACACTGCACTGCATTCTTCTGGTCCCGCGAGGTGCTGGCTTGCGGGACCCCATACTGCCGTGCTGTGCGCGGCGGCGGCGGCGGGCCCGGCGCTCGCGCCGATAACTTGTGCACGTCGAGCAGCGGCGCGGGCGCGGCTCCCGCCGCCCCGCTCGCCGCCGCCTGCTGCGACCCTTCTCTGGCGCAGCGGATGCTCTCCGCCAACTGCAGCGCCTTCGTGAGCGTAAGCCCATCCATAGGCTCGCTGAACAAGCGGTCCCGCTCTGGACCGCTGGCCATCCCCAGCACGAACCGATCTCGCAGCGACTCCTCGAGGCTTGCCGCCACGAAATTGCAGTGCATTGATAGACCACGAACGCGTGCCGCCCAATCGGCTAATGACTCGCCCGAAAACTGTAAGGCACTATAAAACTTGAAACGTTCAGAAAACCCGCACTTTTTCGTTTTAAAATGGCCGTCGAGAAGGTTCGTTACTACGTCATAGTCAAGCGATCCCACCTCCGCGGGGAGCGCAAGATTTGACACGAGTCGGTACGTCGGCTCTGCTAAGCTACTTAACAAAATAGCACGACGTTTTGCCCCCGATTTGTCCGTATCCTGATTGATGTCATTAGCTAAAAACCACTGTTCAAGGCGACCCTTATACAATAACCACTCCTGTTCTTCGTGATTAAACACGGTCAAAAATCCAACCGACATTTTGGCCATTATAACTGCACGTAAAAATCACTAAAACACGCGTTAAGATCGTAAACCACTCGTCGCCACTGTTATTTTGGAGGGAAAAGGGGCCGAGAAATGAGACACGGGCGTACTATCGAGGTGCTATATTCCGACTACCTATCTATGTCGCCGGGCGCAGCCGGCTGGCGTTCCATTCTCAAAACTACCCTCTATCTTAAACCTAACACTTCCATATTGTAACTTTTACTACCTATGTAACAACATGAATGCAATAAAATTGTGATAGGGATATAAAATATAGTTACCTATCTATTTGGTGGAACGATTAATTTCTTTGAATTGTTTTAGTTGGGGAATCAGCCCGTGCCAACTTCACCAAACAAATCGGCCAAAACTTTTTATTTGCCTGTAACTAACTAGCAAGAAAACGACGCAAATGGTTGAACTAATTAGTGAAAAATGCGTGTAACATCGACTATTACAGACTGCATTGAAATAAAGCGGACAAAATTATCTGACATGTCCTAACGGCCCTATAAATAGAGTCGTGTCGGATAGTATTGCATGCTTTGTTGTCCTAGAATGCTGGTGACTCTACACTTTACTATACGTACCACAGCGAATCTTGATTCTTATGACAGCTGTCATCTCCATACAATTTATAACCTTAAAACCTAAAATTGTACTGAGATGACTGTTGTCTATTTACTAGTAACTTTATCCTATTTTACTTATATTTACCCATATATTTCCAGGATCCGCGGACAACTTTTACCGACCCTCGCCCGCCACTTTCTTTCTCCAACTAAATGTCACGCAAACTTTATCAATAATTATTAAAGTATGTTCATAATTAATCTACTTTCTTCTAACATTCTGTACTGCATTCCTTCTAAAGGAACTAATGAAGTTCGTAATTATGAATTATTTATGCATGTACAAAGACAGTTTCACGCGAAAAAAAATAATTAAACTTGTTTAATCACGTATCAAATTGGGTGTGAGTCTGAAACCGGGTTACCTAATTCACGATTTGGATTACAAAATGAATTCTTCTAATTCTTTAGGAGTAACTGTAATATGTTGTTTGGTAAGTCGAAATAAATAATTAGACGGCATGCCCTTGTATTCATAAATATTATTGTTGGTACTATTACTTAATCAATATACAGTATATTATTTTATAAACTATATATGCGTGATAATTTCAAAAACGTTTATTCGTATTGTTTTGTGCTAATGACAATCGTGAAAAGAAGCGTGTTACAATATGTCTAATTTTCAAGAATGACTGGATATGATTGTTTGTTTGTGAATTATTGTTTTCGTGATTTTACGAATGTGTGCTGAAACTTATGCTCTGAATAAATACCGTTTTCTTTTATAATTCAATCCAACTGTTGGCGGCCCCGTCCGCCATACCAATCGGATCATGTGCAGGTTATTGGCTTGGCCATTTCCGACCACTTTCCGTCCGTCTTGAAAGCTGACTTAGAATAATTAGAAATAAAGTCGCCGTCAATGGAATTTGCTAACTATAATGTAGACAAACCGCCATAGTGAAAGAAAATTTTAATATGGCGGTTTGTTTACATAGTTAGCAAATTCTATTGACGGTCACTTTAGTCTTTTTATTTTATGCAAACCGTTTAATTACCTTCCTGTTTAAAATACGGTCAAGTTACAGTCGATTTTTAGGTTGGCTCAAATAATGTATTTTCCTTATATGTATAAAACATTATAAGTAGCTAAATCCGTATAACATTAGAAGAATTTTAATGGACAAATTCGTCGACGTTTCTTTTCTTCTTCTTTCTTGTAGGATATCACAGGAAAAAATATGTTACTATCGAAGGTAAATTCTTAAATGTCTCTCCCAGCGCCAGCCAGCGATACATTTTCGACGTATTGACATGTCAATTTAAATACTAGCAGTTTTAAAGTCCATGGAACATACATATAAATAAACGTACGAAACTCACTAAAATGTCATTTTATGCGTTGGCGAAATGCAGTCACTAATTGACGTATAATGGTTGGGTTGAATGAATTACTATTATTACAGTTAGTTTAATCTGAACCGTTAATGAAGAGGTTTGAGATTATTGAAATTAAAAAACCAGTATTGTGTTCCTTTGAACTGTAATATAGGGTATTAAACGCTCGTTGATCATTAGATCTAATAAAGACGACACAAATGATTCAATTTACGACATGTCGTTTCGTTGCGTTAATTCTTTTTAGTACCTCACAAGGTGGCAGATCAGAAATGCAATATAGTGATAGATACTACTTAGGAACACTGGATTTTAGTTGGTTGCAGTTGCCATAGCATATCCTGGAATAACTTTTAATTTTTATTCATCGTCGTATCGCTATTTTGATCGAAAATTACATCATCATAAGGTGGCAGATCGAAACGTTTACTCATCGAAAGAGACACATTTAAAGACCGCACGCGCTGTCTATGTGGCGACCGGGATCTGCCCAAAAAAGCTATACTTTTTAGCCAAGATATAGAATGTGTAGAGCGTGGCTGGTGGAGAGGACGCTTGGCGCTAATTGCGATCTGATATATTTTTCACGCTGAAAGCTAAAGGTACGGAGTCTTGGCAATCACTTTACATGAATTAAAAAAAAATAATAATTAAAAAATATCAAACCGTCTCACAAACATTCACAAAAATCGGCTGAGAAATGCGACCTGTAGAGAACAGCCGGGACATACGAAATAATTTATGCCCAAGCTGAAACTTACAACTTTCGCTTCGCTCGCTCGTTCAATCATGCCCGTCCATATAGTTCAGTAGAACCATAGACCACGTAGGTAAAGGAAACGACCTTACTAGGTGAACGTCACTCACGTCACTACGACAAGGTCCATGCAACGTTACCGTAGTATCCCCGGTATGTATGAACGTGAGTCAGCATCTCGCAACGCATGTGTAAACAAACATCCAGGGCCATTCATTTGTACAACTGTACGGCACAACACTTTTATATCCTACTACAGTGTCAAAGTGTAAGGTACCGAATGATAAAAAAGTACCTACTGCTATAACACCATGAAAAAGAGGAAAGCATCATATCTTGAGTATAGACGTAATTCGAAATCGAAGGAAATTAGATCGTGATGGAAGATAAACACTTTAGACGAAGAATGGAAGAGGCTGCCAGCCCGGAAAAACGAATTCGCATAACTACACATAGGTCGATATATAGGCAAATGGTCGCCGGTCCGATCGAGATGGTACATGAAGAAAACGAAAAGAGTGTGGTGCACATACGGGTGGCGCAGGACTGGACATTATGTCCCACTTTGGGAGAGGCCTGTGTCCAGCAGTGGACGCCTTTCGGCTAGTATGATGATGATTATAAGCATATGACCTGACTGATATAAGCACCATAGCCTAGGTTCATTGGTTGGTGGATTCATTGTGTTGGCAGCTAGAAATATACAGGTCCTCAGGACAGCGCATCCTTGGAAGCTATGGTGACCTTACTCAGTATTAGGAACACAATACACAACGTAGGTAACTAGACCTAGACCTAAGAGACTAGGTCAACTACACCTTGCAAAGATAGTCTGTACTACTCGGGGACACAATTTCGGAAATGAGCCAGACAACTTGTTTGTCGCTCATTGCCACGGTTTCGTCTACAGAGTCACTCTTCGGAACTGAGATTTGATGGGTTTAAATTCACGCTATGTTATTTACAAATTCAAACGAATTCTTTCTCTCCGTAAGAAACCCACGTTTCTACCATCGTTCTATGACTGTCACGTTGTCTGCTGGCTCTATTTTTAAATTGAACCACGCATAAATTGAGTTCTAAATTCAAAAACGACAATCAATCTTTAAACTGGCT
The DNA here is from genome assembly GCA_947578815.1 of Epinotia ramella. Classification (NCBI taxonomy): domain Eukaryota; kingdom Metazoa; phylum Arthropoda; class Insecta; order Lepidoptera; family Tortricidae; genus Epinotia; species Epinotia ramella. The sequence goes on from OX388221.1 coordinate 6,937,174, forward strand.
CCACATTCCACAGCATGGTAGAATTTTCTCCGTAAAATAGGCCAGCTGAGTCACACTTTCGCGACACTGGCCACGTAGAATTTTCTCGGGCGTGAATGGGCATGAATGAAGTTTCGCAACACTTGTGGGGCGATGTAAACACGATCACGTGATGCAATCGGCCTACTGACTTGATGAAATGTTTTGCTAACACTCTGGGTGTTTCTATAGTCAAAAGCTAACAAATTAAGAAAGTACACGTTAAGTATTAACAGTAGTTAACAGTTCGTTATAAAAGAGTAACACGGAATAACGTATAATTAGATATATAATGTAACATAGTGAAGTGATATGGAATTAAAGAGGCTTACTATTAACACCCACACCAGGTTGTTTTTTATATCACAATAGTGGCAAAGAAGCATATATCCCATGATAAGCAAACACCGTAGCCTATGGATACTTACGAATTCAGAGAATTTAATATGTCAATCAAATGTTGATCAGTCAGTCAACATCAAAAGTAACTGCGCAAACGGAGACGTCAAAAGTCTTTATTAAAAGGGAATAAGAGCTTTTGACGTCTTCGATTGTGCAGTTACTTTTGATCCTGACTGTGCGACCACCGACTGTTTGACGACCTCTGTAGCCTAGTTGGTAGTGAAGTGACCGTGCCTACGAAGCCAGAGGTCCCGGGTAAGGGCATTTATTTGTGTAATCAGCATGAATATTTGTTTCTGAGTCATGGAAGTTATTAAGTATTTATTTATCTACATACGTACGAGTATGTATATTGTCGTCTAGTACCCATAATACAAGCTTTGCTTAGTTTGGGGCTAGGTCGATTTGTGTAAGATTTTCCGCAAATATTTATTTCATTAATTTATTTATTTATTTACTGCTCAAGGAGTGCGCTGCAGAAAAATACATACACTAGCTACCCGCGCGGCTTCGTCCGCATGTTACAGAGCACACAGGCGGAACCGCGGGGGTAATATCCGGAGCAGTCGCGGGGGTAATATCAGATCAGAGATGAGTACATCCGAAGTCAAAAATTCAGTCAATAAATAGAAGTACGTTAGTAACGGGTGTCTCAATAAGAGTGTACTTCGACTAAAAATGACCTTTATTTCGGACCGGCTCCCGTCAAAAATCAACGAAATTTAGTAGTTTTCATTTCGACACTCGTCCTCAGTTTATTGAAGCTAGCTTTCCAGGTGCAGATATGGGAAAGTTTGATTCCTGTTTAACATTATCCATTTTTAAAGAAAGGTCTGTTAAAATACAAAACCCGACACCTCATCCACATTAAAACTTTTATACACCCAAAACTCATAACTCATACATACTGAACTTACCTATAATTTTGATATGCGTTTTTATAATCTTACTAATTAAAACAAAAGTTATGGCCAGAAAACCAGTTTTTTGGCCTAAAATTGTTCAACTTTGATGCAAAATATCTCGAAAACAATGAACTTCGAAGTCAATATGCGATACTATATTGCTTAAAGCCGTTGTTGTTAATATAATACAAAAAACATTAGAAAACTAAGGGATTCAGATCGAAGGTCATTGGCGTATGGGAGCCCCTTAAATAAGGTATTATTATGGCAAGTCCACTCTTATTAAGACACCCGTGATATAACATATTTGTTACATGGACCTTGATTTCAGAATTAAATGAATAAATAAACCAAATAACTAATGCGTAGTAAAATTTTCTCCACATGAATGGCTTCTGAGTCACGGTGTTGCAACGCCACACGTAAACAACGATCACCCGATGGTAACGCAATCGCTGGCGAGTTTTCCTCAATATAGACATGCGTTTTCAGTACATTGACCCAACCAGCCTCCTCGCGATTTCCCGCTTGTACCCTAATCAAGAGGAAAGGTTTTGAGGTTAGTAGGAGAGAAAAGACATATTGAAATAATGCTTATAATTGACTGTATAAATGTGTCCTTACTTCTATCGAAGATGTCATATTACGGGTTTGATGTTTCTGCAGTGAAGTGGTTTGATAGCTATCTCTCCGGCCGCGTGCGGACGGTGGCGTTGCGTAGGATGGATGGTAGCACTTTGCGGTCCGCTCTTTGCCCTGTGGAAAGAGGTGTGCCGCAAGGTTCAATACTGGGTCCCCTGCTTTTTATATTGTATACTGCTGACATCACTCACAATGTAAGAGGCAGTAGATACCATCTTTACGCTGACGACCTCCAGTTATACCTCTCTAGCGCACCCACGGACATATCTGTTGCGATCAATACCATCCCAGACCTAGAACGTATTTCTACTTGGTCGGAAAAGAACTGCCCAGTCCTTAATCCGAACAAGTCGAAATATGTTGTTTTTGGGTCAGAGCATCAAATCCGTAATACCATCAGTAACCTCGAGACTTTGACTACCAGTAAGGTTGCTATCATGGGCGAACCAATAGAGAGGGTGGTAGAAGCAACTAACCTTGGCCTCCTCATGGACGGCAAGCTGCGCTTTGAGAACCACGTACTGAAAGTTGTGAGTAACTGCTTCTACCGCCTTAAAGTTCTTTACAATGTTCGCGATTACTTAAGTGTTGATTTGCGTGTTAACCTTTGTGAATCGCTGATATTGTCAAGATTAAACTATTGTGATGTTGTCTATGCTGGCTGCATTACTGGTCGTACAAAAAAGCTCATACAACGAGTGCAAAATCCATGCATTCGTTTCTGTTTCCGAGTCCCACCCCGCTCCCATATCATTCCCTATACTTGAACGCCGCTGGTCTGCTGAACATGCCTGCAGGCAGACGGCTTCACCTCGCCACTCTTCTCTTTAGCATAGTGCAATCTGGGGTCCCAGCATATTTGCTGAGTAGACTTGTATGGCCCAAGAGTGCGCGGAGGTGTAAGGCGATGATTCTGGTGCCAAAGCATCAGACCGCGGCGTTTCAAGGTAGCTTCAGGTTCGCCGCGTCCAAGTGTTGGAATGATCTCCCCCCACCTATCCAAGGAGCGTCTAGCAGGTATACCTTTAGGCGCCAGCTTAAGGGCTATTTGTTGACGCTCCAAAAATCCCAACCCTAACCCATCCAGCACTTTATTTAATTTTTATCCATTTTATTTTATTAAACATCCCAACCGTTTCGCGTTTTTCACATTGTCTCTCATCCCATTTTGCTTGTGTTACTTATTTTACAAATTTAGTATATTAATTATTTATTTATGATGTGTATACGTTTGTATCGGCAGTATGTTGTGTTGCGTTCCGTGGGTCACGTACGGTGCTGTCTGAAAATCAGTGCTGTAGGTGTCTGTCTGACACCTCGGCATAATGCTGAGACAGCGACCGATTCACTGCCGCGAAGACACACACATTATGTGTAAATTGTATTGTATTTGTAGTCCCTTTGTCTCTGTGTCTTTTGCGTAGTGAATAAATGTCTTCTTTCTTTCTTATAATTACACGGTTCAACTCACGTTCACGTATTAAGGGGATGCCTTGATTTGAGTCGAACACGCCCCCTAGACAGAGACACGCTGATGCCTTCCGCGCACGAGGAAAAGAGATGTAACACTCTTCGGGAATGGCTTTTTTGGACAAATTTGGATTAGTGAAGTTTTATTCAAATTTCATAAAATTTTAGATGAGATAAAATACTATAGTATTAACTTGATTGTGTCGTAAAATAATGTATCGTTTGAGTAGGCTGAGTAAAAAAAGGAAAATACAGACCCAACTTTGGATATTTTTTCTATCGAAGAAATTATAAGCAATCATGTATCGATAAAATCAGATGAACAATCATATAGTCAAGAATCATATAAATGAAAATTAGACCTAATTGTTTCTTAATCTATGTAGTCAGAACGGCGTTATTTCCAATGCACCGCTTTAAATGTTACTACGGGCGACATGTTTAGAACTCTTCAGGAGTTCTTCTTCAGGATGAGTGTTTACGACGTTTAAAAGCCACTATACCGGCAATGCACGTGACTTTAAAACTGGAGAGATTGAATGTCGCGTGCTTTGCCGGTCGGTTACAGTGGCTTTTTCCTTACCTCTCGGCTTCAGTGGGTTTTAGTGCATTGAACCAAATGGAGGTATTAAATATAATTCCCAACAGTCATCATTACTATACGAAAGCGTCATTTTAAACACAGGTAAAATGTACGTGACCCAAAAACTCTGTATATTATTTAAAATCATAATATAATACGTCAAAGACTCCTGTCAACGGAAATCGGCTTCCTGAATTTTAAAACTTCGAAAGGTGATTCTTTCAGAGATAAGGTCAGACGGGGCAAGTCCGCCGCCGGGGTAAGTGCGATTTCATGAAACATATTGAAAACTACTGATATTTTAGTACTATAGATAAAAACTACCATCTTAGATGATCATCATTATCATCATATCAGGCAGAAGACGTCCAGTGCCAGACATAGGCCTCCGCCAAAGAGTGCCACAATGACCGGCCCTGTATGATAGGCGCATTTACCCCGTTGGCGCACTTGCCCCGACTGACCTTATGATTTTTCGAGTTTTTTTTATGTGTTACGCACTCTAAAATAATTGGGCTAGGCTGTGTATGTACTTATGCATGTTCAGAGTGAGAGACGGCATTTATCTCTATAATTAGATTTTACAGCCGATATTTGACAGCCGTCATCCCAGTACAATAAACGTCGATGATGACATATATAGTTAAATTAGATATAGACATATTTTGTGATAGCATACAAGCAATAAAATCTAAACTGACAAGATTCTTCATGTGTGATACATCACGTGTAGGCTCGGGATACTAGAGTTTATATATATTCTAATTTATTAACTACCTTGTACTTGTATATTCCCATTGCCATGCTTGCTATTGGTGCGCGGTTGGTTACTGTGCGTAATGTACGCTAAGTTTAAGTTTGGCTATAGATTTATTTGTGTTAGTTTATTTCTATAAGTGAGAACCTGTAATTGGCCATATGGTTTTATTATTTTGTCTATAAATATGTTGCGCTGTTGGTTTTCCATGTATCAATAAATAAATAAATAAATAAATATATGATGACATTGTACTGGGATGACAGCAGTCAAATATTGGATGTAAGGGCATTTTCAGTATAGCTGTCAACACAACGAATCCTCAAGTCAATGAAGGGTCGGTAACAATCTTAATTCATATTCAAAATTTTAATTTTAATTAAGATCGTTACCCACCCTTCATTGACTTGAGGATTCGCTGCGATCGTGATTTTTCTCATGTCGCCAGCGTCCAAAGGGCACCGCGTCTGCTTCATCATATCAGACGTCCACTGCTGGACATAGGCCTCCCCCAAAGAGTGCCAAAGTGACCAGTCCTGCGACACCCGCAGCGTCTGCGTCTGCGTTTTGCGTCTGCTTACCATTATACAAACCGTATGCTTGTTTGCTACCGTTTAAAAACTCTCACTAGCGGCAGCGAAACTGCTACGATATACTACCAGGAACACATACATTATATAGATGTATGTCGCAGACGGAGATTCTTGTTATTTTTATAGCCGAGACGCGTAGACAAACGGACAAAGCGACTTTCGCTGCGTTTCCTAACTTTCTAGCGGCGCATGCGCACGATGCAAGGGACTAGACGTTGCCGTGATAGACAATAGGAATATTGGAATGCAATTGCATAGCTGTACACGTGACTTTGCCCGCGTTCTACCGACAACTTTGTGGGATAAACATATCTATGACAAACGGGAAAGTCAATTCTATGGACGTAGTTTGACCATAGAAAAGTGTGACGTCACTATTTCCTTACAAAGTTGATTCGAACAGAGCATTTTTGAGGTTCATAAATGTCCATATTACTCCATATCTATGTGTAATCCATAAAAATGTAATGCTCTATATTCTACTAGTAGTAGGTACATGGGTACCTACTAATCTATAAAGCATTCCATATTGCAGCATTGAGCTGGCAGAATTGGTTGCTTGACCATTCAAGCGACACCAACAAAAATATAGGTAACGTAAATTCTATGAATCATACGGATCATGGTACACGGCATGAACAAATTATGTCTAGTAAATGAGATGATTCCAACACTGAAAACTGTTTCAATGTTCAAAAACTTTTTTATACAACGGCGGTGGCAAACAAGCGTACGGCCCGCCTGATGGTAAAGCGGACCGCAGCTAGGGTTACCAGATACAAATTTCAAAAGTCCTGATAAAATTCCTGATTTTCGGCCAAAATTCCTGACAGATAATTACGATTATTTATAAGTTACAATTTATAAAACTCCAAAGTGGTTGTGGCTTTACTTTTTTGGTAATGTGATTAAAAATAAAAGTTTACAGTGTACATTTTATTGTTAAATTTATTTGCCGAAAATTCCTGACATTTCCCTTTTCCGGCCGCATTCCTGACATATGTCTAAAATTCCTGACACGTCAACCGCAGCCTATAGACGCATGCAACTCCAAAGGAGTAACATGGGCGTTGCCGACCCTTGATATGTTTGAGGATTCGCCGTGTTGACAGCTGAAGGAACCAATTCCCTCGCTCTCAACACAACGCATCCTCGGGAGCTCTGGCGACCTTGCTCACCTCCAGGAACACAACACTACTACAGAGCAAGTAGTAGTGTTATTATGGCTGTGGTCTTCTGCAAGCAGTTGGGCTGCTCCACATTCGAGCGGGATGACATTTCGCTGTGCCCTACCTCAAAAAAACTTTTCTTTGATTGGAGTTCGCCACCTGTCTGTCCTTTGTATAGTAGGGCGCATCGCAAAGTTTGGTGATGAGTGATGAGCGGACTTGACTGACCATCCTTCCTTTCTGTCAAAGTAAACATAAGTTATTATAACCATTAAAATTTATGTTATAGGAAGTACGAAAGACAGATCGACGAAGTCACATAAATATGTTTTATTTTTAGTGTGAATTACAATCGCAAAACCGATGCTATTTTCGTTCCTAAGACCACAGTCGTCCATCGAACTTTCAAATGTAAGTATGAAATTCAAATTTGGAACGTTCGAATATCGCCAAACTGTGTAGTGCTATTTTTTAATCGCGAGGTCGTTGACCGGAGAAATGCGGGTCGTTTACCTTTCACCCAATTTGCTTAAAATGTACATATAAAGACTTAAGAGACGAGGTTGATCAAACTTATAGGTTCAATGAGATATAGTAATAAGCAATTGTATGGAGAAGAAATAAATACAAGAAGCCATTTGCATTTTGGTCTATTCTCAAACGCTTAGCGCGTAGTAAGTATTCAATTCAATTCAAATAATTTATTTGTAAAGCACAGGTATATAAAGGTATAGTCAGGGTATTAAAAAACATGTCTCACTGTGTTTTGCCACTGCATCAGTACGATTAGAATTATACATTAAAATTGAAATAGAATTGTCGAATACCTAGAAAGTAAATAATATTAATCGTAATTTCAAATCGTATACGTTAAAAACTAGAAAATGTCGTGATTAATTGGTAAATAAGTAAAAAAAAAAACAAAAAAAAAATTGTGGCATGCTAGTATGGAAATTGTATGGAAAATGTTGGGACCCGTCTTACGACCAGCGTTACCTTAAATGCGGTGGAATTACTGCGATCACCAACCCGCATGCCAAGCGTCTTCAGCAGTGGACTTCTTTCGTCTGATATGATATGATGATAAATTAACTGATTTCACGCACTTGTATTCAACATCTTACAGCAACTCACAACATAAGATTATACCCGTGGTGTTAGAATTCATCTTAGCAGAACCTTTTTAACGAGTAGTTGATGCGTGTCCAAAATTACAGTTGACAATAAAGCTTGTACTGAGATGAAGTTTAGGAAGGAAACTTATGGATTGACTGGACGTTCCAATCATCTAGTGAAACTTGATGACTTTCCGTTTTCATGTGACGTTTGTATTTATTTGGTTTACTTAAGTGATACGGGATATTGTCATTGAACATGTGCCACACGATATATGTACCTACACATAGTAACGCATTTAACTATGAAATGAGCGTAATCACTTTTTTCCGCGCTGATATATGTGGTTTTATTTTTTCATCAATTCCACGCTTGCAAGAGATCGTTAATCACATCCCATTTCAAGCCATTTGAGACCCATTAAAGACGTGTCAAGGTGGGTATTAGAAGTGGCTTGGTTATGCAGTTAATGCAGTTCAGTTGTGAAGGTCCACTTGCATAAGATCGTTCATCACCTTCTTGTGCAACCCGTATTAGACCCAATGAAGACGTGTTAAGGCGGATATTGGAAGTTGGTTGGTTGCGGAGTTAATGCAGTTTGGTTGTGAAGGTTTTGTTTGTATGCCAGGCGGATCTTCGCGCTCGGCGACGCGGGTGTTGGTCGCAACGCATCAATACATGGGCTTGTGTGCACTACAAGATATATTTAAAAAGTTGACTGCATAAGTGACACTCTGTTGCCATCAAAGTGTATCCTGAAGCTCTGATAGAGATTTCGAGATGATTTGGTAAAAAAAAATGCCTTATTCACCAACACTTGTGTCCCATTCACAGGCCCTCTAATGACTATTCACTAACGTCATATAATGTTAACGAGTCCATCCAGCATCGAGCCTGTGATGAACCCATTTAAAAATACACTGTGTTATATTTTACTTATTCATTAGTAGTTTGACGGCATTCAGTGTAGCTAATGAACAGATACTATCTTCGAAAGGATCATTCATAAACGCACTAAACTTTACAGTGTTGATCGTTTTATCAAACCAACGTAGAAGAACGTGAAATCCATTCTGCTAATATCCTGAACATAAAAGTAAGATTGAAATGGAAGATTAATAAAACTTAACCAATCATAGCAGTATGATATGTATATCATCAATTACATATCTTTCCTCCGTTTAGCGCTACGGTAAATATGGTGTCGGATTAGAATAGCACTTCTTTCCCGCGGGTGGACTAGAGTTGAAGTTAGTTGAGGGCGATGCCCTAGCAACCTTTCACTGCAATAATTTCAGTGATAAGTTGCCCATCACATTTATATCTCTATCTTTAAACCTACAACATTCACAAATGTCATGTGTATTAAATAACCCTTCTAGAACAGGTGCCACTCATGTGAAAATTAAAATTTCGTGTTTACGTCTAGCTACTGCCAATATTGGATATCGAGACTACAGTAACAAATGAAGAGTGAAGTGAATAGTCCATCTGACCGTGTAGCCTCGGCACTATGGTATGCCATTGATAATATCGACTGCAAAGAAACTGACCCAGCTATTTATCATACCGGAATAATGAGTAATGAGCAGCATTAACTTAATAAAAAGGAAAACATCCCACATTGCCGCGGGCGACGTGACAAGCTGCAGAAGAATCGTTTTTTATGAGACAAATAGTTTCGATTGAATCAGGCGTTACTGAAATCCATGATAAATGGAACATTATTCTTTAGCGATAATGAATACCTACTTGCGTATTTTTGCGAGCAGGTAATGTTTCCGCATGCACGAACAAGTACGAAAACAAATACAGTAAACCACTGAACTTCGACACGTGTTTCATCTCTCTACGAGGAAACATCAGGAGACATCCTCTTAATGCCTCGCCTCGGTACAGAGGACAGGAGGATAGGACAATAACAGGCCTCGTAGTGTGCTTGGGCACTGGGTAAGTGCTCTTTGCAAATAGCGGACTATTTTACGAGCAAGGCAATGTACCTATGTAATACTTCGCCTTTTTAAAATTACCAGAAAAATCCTTTCTCAATCAATCATATGTAGTACGGACAGGCTGCATGTAAAATATTGACGCGCTTTTCCTGTCTACTTAGTCATGTGCAGATACTTTTGACCCACATTTGAGCCGGTGTTAATGAACTTTACCACGCTCGTATCTAGAGCAAAAAGGCGGGATATCTATGCAAATGTCTGGCGTTTACGCTCTTTTTCCTTCGATTAGCGAAATAGACGGCACACACCGCCCTACCATCGCCCAAAATTCGCCTCTCACTTGCCTTTCTACAATCTCCTCACAAACCTGCAGACCTGGTACATCAGATCGGAGTTTTTTTTTTTTGTCGATGCAAAGTTCGGTCAATTTCGGTCGTCGTCCCAGTTTCGGGTTCATTGTCTGTACCGTTTGCCGACCTACCTTCACATGCCGGTATTTATTTTGGGTGGACAGTTAGGTTTTATGTGGTATTAACATGGTGTACGAGATGAGATTGGCGATATGGTGACGTGCAGAACCAAAACGGTGTGTGTGTATCGAGACAGAAGCGTGCGTTAGCATTTTTGTCTGCGTGATCGTGAATGGCAGGAACGGAACTCAATCGATTTGTGACTCTCAGCTATAGTGTTTCAAGCCTCTCACAAACTGGCGCGGCCTAGCCGCGGCGGTCAATAGTAAACTTGTCAGTAGCTGTCAAATTTAATATTGTCCGCCGCCGCGGGCCGCGCCAGCTTGATTCAGACCTTATCTGTAAGCACAGCCGAATATGCCAATGTACGATTATGACTTACTATTTATCAACATATAACTGCTTGAAACTTACAAAATTATAACGATACAAATTGTATGTATTTAATTTTAATAATAGACATTCTGCATCATCTTTATTGCTATGGATTTTAAGGGTATGAATGAGAAAATTATAAAAAAATTCAAAGGCCTCCTGAACTTTGCTGTTTGACAGAAGCCGAACATAATTGCTACTTTGAAACGGGCCGAGGCGGGCACGTACGAGTATGTCGCCGAAACGACAGGAGGTGGAGAAAACGCGTTATGGAATGGACGCCCTTCAAGAGACAGGTCGGCAGACCCCTGGCTGTATCTGACTATTATCTAGTCTGTGGTCTGGCTAGAGGCTCGGACTCGGACGTCATAAGAACGATCGTATGGCCTGGCCTGTCTTGGGGCTCCAGCAAATCGGGCTGCATAGAAGAAAAAAGTACATAAAACAGGTTGACCACAGTTTAAAAAAACCGGCCAGAGTCGGACTCGCGCACGAAGGGTTGCATAACGGCAAAAAATCACGTATTTTGTGCCTACCCCTTAAATATTTATTTTATTCTGTTTTTAGTATAATGTTGTTATAGAGGCAACAGAAACACTGTACTGTGAAAATTTCAATTGTCTAAATCAAGGTTCATGAGATACAGCCTGGTGACAGACGGAGGGACGGACAGCGGAGCGTTAGTAATAGTGTCCCGTTTTTACCCTTTGGGTACGGAACCCTAAAAAATATCACACTGATTATCCGATGAGATTGATTTTATTCAACACAAAATTAAATTCTGAGGTGTCGTGTCATATTAGATGGTATGCTCCATTAAAGTGAGTACCTGCGAACAACGTAAAAAAAAACTATTCTCTATATTTTTTATCGCACATCGTCAATTCTCTTAACATCAATTCTTTGCCATCGTCTTACTCTATTCATAACAATATTGTTTTTGCGTGGGTACTTATGACAAACCAATTGATTCATAGGGAATTCTATATGTAAATCAAGTGAACGATAAAAAATCCCAAAAGGTTTGGGAGGTGAATCAGTTTAGAACTCGGCTATCCTGACCGGATGGTAAATTAAGTAGTAATTTCAACCAAGCGGCCTAAGGTTTGAATTTTTATTTGTTCTATAATTAAAAGAAATACAAACAAATGAATCTCTATATATAGTAATGTATCTCTATCTAGATATAGTAAACTCCCGTGAGTCGTCGTGAATACGTCTGAAACTGAACATATTAAAATATAATGAAACGGGTCACTCACGAACACGTGCTTTGAGGTCGCATATCGCTCGACATGTTTCGAACCAATACGTGGTTCTCATTCGTGAGCACTCGCGATGTCGGCGCGCTTAGCACCACGGATCCGTAGATATTCGACCTTAAAGACGTGAGCGACCCGTTTCTATTATATTTTAATCCGCTGATAAGTGAATAGGTAATTAAGTCAGTGATAAAAATTGCCGATTTTTAGACGTTATTATCTCAATAACCGTTTTACCTGTATATATGAAATTTCGGATTCTAGTAAATCTAAGGAATATTAATACATATACTAAATTTTATGTTTCTATGTTAAATAGATTTTGAGTTATTAAGGAGTCAAAAGTGGCTCCAAATGGTTCGTGTTACACGGCTGCTGCGTCGCCAGTTCCATTTGGCTCTGAACTTGGCTGGACACGCTGCCGCGTGTCTAGAAATGAGACTCTCTTCTGGATTACCTTCACTTACGTAAGCCATTAGGAATCCTCTCGTAATATAATATTAACACAGATACTGGGCAATAGCTGTAAGCTTATAAAGTCTTCCACTCATAAGCACGTGTCATGCGAACAGTTATACAACCTCATTCAATAGCAGCCTTCTTGGATTACATTTTCACAATTACCAAATTAAGTTGACCCCTTACATATGCACCGTATACTGACTCGCCTAATGATAAGGAAACTTCGGGGTTCAAGTAACGCTGGATTATCTGGTACATGCAATGTTCCACTTGGATCTAACAATAAAATCAATAGTTTAATTCTTTAACGAGATTTGCATGCGTATGAAGACGAATCAATCATATTTAGGGCCAGTTGTTTCAAACTATTGATAATATAGCAAAACGAGAGACAAGCTACAGGTTAGTGCCACAGAGAGAGGAGCTTCCTTACCATCTAAGTCGTGTCCTTATCACAATGTATAAACGTCGAATCAACATCTCGTTGCGGCAAAACCAGGTTCTTGCTGGCTTTGTGCTTCTCGGTCGTCACGGTACCTATCATGGGATGATGATGTCGACGAGCGTTTCCTAGCGGTTCGAATGATCAGGCTTATTTGCTCTGGCTGTGATGACAAATTGTTGATGATGCGTTGCACACCAATTTTTGCAAAAGAAGGAGTTTTTAGCAGTTTATGTTTATATTTACGTGTGTTCCGTAGTGTTTAAGATACTGAACGGATTTTTATAGCGAATTTTGTATAAAAAAAAATTGTAGTCGGGTTTACAGTTTTTTGAACTGTTTCTGATTGTTAAGAACTGGAGAAGACCCCGTATCATGGTCGGCCTTATTACACGATAACGGCTTTATACTCTTACGAATAGCGTTCAGTTTTAAATGAAGTCGAATCGGCTAGCAGCAAAAAGTGACCTCCTTCACATCTGACGTCACAAAACTCTGTTGCGTATTTAATAATAATAATAATAAGCCCGCGGGGGCAGCTTGTGGCGAGCTGACGGTGAGTGGCGACACCGCGGACCCCTAACCTCCAGAGGGCCCGAGTGATCTGGCCCTCGCCTCTGTGCTTGCCTTAACCGGCCGGCCAGAGTGGAGTCGCAAGAGCAGAACCTATGCTCCAGGTTGGAAGTGTAAAATGTCATAACGCCGGTGGCCCTTGAACGGATTACCGGGATCTGGCGCACCGCAGACTCACCTCTCGACAACCTCACAGCCGCTCAGACGTGTTGCTCCATTGTCGCACTGTGCGTGCGACTGTTTGTGGGGCCCACTTAACGAGTTGGCGAGTCACCGCCTGCCTTTTCACAATTTTGAGACTTATTGTCACGGCAGGTGTCCGCTAGTCTCCTCCCATAACCCATTGTCCAGACCACCCACCATTCAACCCAATAACCCATGACCTTAGTTTCCATCGCAACACAGTGTTGCACTGCAATAGTCTTTGCACCTGGCGGGAACCATCACCGGGTGTATCACGTTGTGCGCTCGGAGATGGTATCTGCCATGTGTATCCCTCGCTTTATATTATATTTGTTTTAAAGGGCCTCTGCGCTGTTGGCTTCGGCCCCACGCATGCCTTCCAAAAGTCCGGGACCCCATGGTCCTGAGATATGGAAAAAACATACATAATAATAATAATAATAAAGATATTTATTGCCACAAACTAAACATAATACAAAGTAATTTAGGTACACCGCATATAAACTTAATAACTACTGCATGAAAGACTAAAAAACTAAAAAGTACAGTTTAGATATATTTAAAATTAAACTTAAACTTAAACTTTAATATTAATGTTTAGCCGGTACAAAGGGTCCCAATCTCAGCATTTGCTGGGTTTGGATGCCCAGCGCTGGTTTTCAGAATGGTCCCTGTAGGAAGAAAGGCCGGTCGCAGCGCACACGTAGACAAAAAAAAGTATGCATTCAATAAAAATAAAAATAAAATATCTATAAAACATATTGTGTTGTTGAATTAAAATAATTAAACTAATACCAAAAAAAAAAACAAATAGATAATAAACAAAGTTAACAACAAAGTGCCATGTGATGTGTGTATGTGTGTTTATAGGCGTGTATGTGGATTTTAAGGGTAGATTTTGTAGGTGTGTGTGTGTCTGTGCGTCTGATGTGACTGATGTGTGATGTATGATGTGTGAAATGTGTGGGGTGTGAAAAGCGGGTTAAAGTTTGCCTTGGATTCCTAACAAGTGACCTTTGACTAGCTGCTTGAACTTAAACAATGGAATCCGTTCTCGCAAAGGTGGTGGTAGGTCGTTCCAAATTTTAGCAGCAGCAAACTTAAACCCGCCTCTAAAAAAAATGGTTTTGTGTGGAGGAATGACTAGCTTGGTAGATCTTCTAAGCACCCTGCCGCGCGTATCCTCAACCCATTTCAATTTATTAAATAAGTATTGGGGTTTTTCTAGGTCTATTATTTTCCTGACTGTATAAGCCAGATGTAGGTGTCTCCGATTACTCATATTTAGAATATTCCTTTCGTTTAGGAATGGGGTGATATGGGCTCGCTTAGGGACGTTATAACAAAAACGTACACACGCATTTTGCACCCGCTGTATAGTTTTTTTGGTTTTTGCTAATAGTCTCGGACCATACACTATATCACCGTAATTTAATAGCGAGAGCACTAGTGATTCAACAAGAATTTCTCTTATTTTCTCAGATAACTATTTGCGAATGTTGTACAGTACTTTAAGTCGGTAGAACGCATTTCTAATTTTTGTATTTATGTGTTCCACGTACCGTAATTCTTCGTCCACTGTCATCCCGAGATTTTTTGCGTTTTCAACGCGGACAATGGCCTCGGTGCCAATTTTTATTTTCGGGTCTTGCTCTTTTATTTTGTTTATTTGCCATTTATTCCCTAATATGATAAACTGCGATTTTGTCGGGTTAAGGACCAGATTATTTTTAAGTGACCACTTTGCTACTATTTCTAGGTCTTCATTTATTTTACTAATTGACATTGCCAGGTCATGAGGTACACATGAATAATACAGCTGGGTATCGTCTGCATATAAATGTACACTACAGTATTTTAGATTTCTGACTAGATCTGCTGTATATAATATAAATAGCAAAGGACTCAAAATTGATCCTTGAGGTGTGCCACGACTAATATTCTCTATTTTAGATTTCACCACTCCACCTTCGTCGGTTTGCAGTTCAACGTATTGTTTTCTGTCCGTAAGAAACGACTGAAACCATTTACAGGATGGCTCGGATACACCATAGTACGCCATTTTGGACAGCAGTATTGAGGGGTTAAGGCAGTCGAATGCTCGCGAAAAATCCAGCAATACCAAAATTGATCCCATCCCCTTGTCCGCTGCTGCAATGACGTCATCTGTTACTTTAGCCAAAGCCGTTGCAGTACCATGCTTCCCTCGAAACCCTGACTGAGTAGGTGGTAGTACCCTGGTTTCTTCGAGGTACTTTGTGAGTTGCTCACTTACTACTTTTTCTATAATTTTAGAAAGGACCGGTAAGATACTGATAGGGCGCAGGTCCTTGTAGTTTTCAGTATTGTTAGACTTAGGTATCGGCTTTACTCTGGCGATTTTCCACGCCTCAGGGAAGATGTTGAGCGCAATAGACGAGTTAATGATGTGCGTTATTACAGGGAGAGTGACATTTAGTGTAAGGCGGATCATCTCTATCGTTGTATCGTCATGACCACTCGCATTTGTTTTTATTGCTGTAATAATTTTGAGGATTTGATTTTCTGTGCATGGTTTTATAATGAATGTTCGTTCTGTAGGTATTTCACATTCAAAGGATGCCTGGGTTTCGCGATCAGTGCCGGAGCTGCCTGGAAGTGTCAGGAAAAACTTGTTTATTTCATCCGGATTAAATAGATGATGTGGAATCGTCGGTTTATCTGTGCCACCCAGACAGGAAGCGTTTTTCAAGTGTTTCCACATTTGTTTTGGTCGATACCTATTTTTATTAACGTAAAAAGTGAAATACGCATTTTTTTCACGTTCCAGCGCGCCTGTTGTATAGTTACGTAGGTTTTTATAGTAATTAGTATGTTAGTTTAACAATTTCTCCCCATCCCAAAAAGTGCTCAGCGCCGCTAAAGAAGTTTAGTGACAAGATAAAGCGTCCGTCTCGTTCTATCGAACGGTGTCAGCCAGTGACGAACGCTCTATCGTGGCACTTATCGCGTAATAAGGCCGACCATGATACGGGATCCGGTGTATTTTGGAAAAATCTCGTAGTTGCTTTGCTAGGCAGGGAAGAGTGGTGTACAATAACGTCAATCAATCAGATTGGAGCCCAAGACTAATTTTGTGTCGTTGCCCAAGAAATATTCCCTTTGTTACTGGTACAAAGTGCAACATACAGACAAAACCTACTTGTATCTCCACATGATGGTAACGGTCCGTCTTGATATTAGCGAAACCTTCTGACCCAGTTAGTGTTCCGTTACGGGCGTCGAACCCGTGACACTGTCACGTAATATTGAGCATCTGTACCAGTGACGTAAATAATATAAAAAACCGGCCAAGTGCTAGTCGGACTCGCGCACGAAGGGTTCCGTACCATTATCTATAGAAATTGCAAAAAAATCACGTTTGTTGTATGGGAGCCCCCTTAAATATTTATTTTATTCTGTTTTTTAGTATTTGTTGTTATAGCGGCAACAGAAATACATCATCTGTGAAAATTTCAACTGTGTAACTATCACGGTTCATGAGATACAGCCTGGTGACAGACGGACGTACGGACGGACAGTGGAGCCTTAGTAATAAGGTCCTGTTTTTACCTTTTGGGTACGGTACCCTAAAAAGAGGGAGATAGTTAATAAGCGCTCCAAAAGTGGCACACTAAAACTGAGTTAATTGCACCAACTGGCCTCAGTTTCGCGTCGTCAATGAAAACGTATAAACGTCTCAGCTGTCAGATTTGGTGGCCATTATTAAACACGGCATTTCGTGTAGAACAACGCATATACCACTTTTTTATATCACGTCATTGATCTGTACAGTTATTATAAAGTAATACAGACAATACACTTACAGGAAAAAAAATCGTCGGTCGTCCACCAGGTCGATGGGTTACCGACGTAAAAATGAACGTATCCTTCCTGGATGAGACTAGCACGGGACCGGACAGACAATGAAAAATCCTATCCTGGAAAAGTGGTACATAGGAGATTAATTTCTCTGACCACATTTTACGAAGCTACGTACAAGATTGTTTTTTTATACTATGATGCCTATGGACTCAGGCGCCGCCGGATGAGTTGCGTTTGTGAATCTTCAGACCCCGTATCATGGTCGGCCTTATCACACGATAAGTGACCAGATAGAGCGTCCTCCACTGGCTGACACCGTTCGATAGAACGAGACGACGCTCCTATCTTGTCACTTATCGCATGATAAGGCCGACCATGATACGGGGTCAGGAGTCGACCGACCGTCTCTGAAATTTTATGAGTCACTGAGGTTTAGACCAGTAAATTGGCTTGCTGGTTAAGACGTTGCCGGCTGGAGTAAGACGGAAGAGGATGAAATAGATGCAAATATAAAGCCGTTTACTCACTGCTTTCTAACTTACGGCCAAACAAACAGACAGAAGTCGACTAGAATAAGAAGGAAGAGGATACATGGAATGCAAATGGCTCAATTAACTATTTATTGTTGTTATCCTATCCCGTTAGCCAACAGAACAAGTGTTAACAAGAACTTTTAATAAACGCAGAAGCATTTACTTTAAAAACGAAGTTTTAACCGACTTCAATCAATCAATATCAATAAATCAACATTAGGGGACAATCTTACACAAATGGACGTAGTCCCAAACTAAGCAAAGCTTGTACTATGGGTACTAGACGACGATAAACATACTTATACACATAAATAAATACCTGTAAATAGCCTTTACCTGGATTCGAACCCAGGACCTCTTGCTTCGTAGAAGGGGCTCTATTAACTAGGCTAAAGCGGTTGTCACTTCAATTCAGTACTTCATCTTATTTGAAGAGTTCCCTCGATTTCTCTAGGATTCCATTATCAGATCCTGACCTGGTGACTATGGAAAGAACCACCTGGGAAGAATACCCTTTCAAATAAAATAAAATGTTTTTTCAAACGGGTCCAGGTTGAGTAACTCGGGAAAATATATAAAAAATAAAAGATTCCGACGAATTGAGAACCTCCTTTTTTAAGTCGGTTAAAAAGGGGTTAAAATGCCATCAAAACTGTGCCAACAAACTGATTCGAACCCATAAAATCACGATTTCTAATAAGGGACCCACGAGACGTAACCTTGGCAAATACCACGTTATCCACGTTAATCACCTGACCCCGATCACCCAGGGGAACCTAGCGGCAATTATTTTATATTCAACTAAGAAACAATGATAATGTTCGGTAATGGCGCTTCGAAGGACGCTACCGCGTCACGCTCGCTTCGCTCGCCCGGCTCGCTTGCTGTAGGGTCGCAGTTCACCTAACACTCCTCCTCGTTTCGCTCGTCGGCTTACCTACACCGACCAGCCTTAGAGTCTACGAAAAATATAAGGTATTTAAAATGAGAAAATAATTAATCTTGTTTTTTTTTCCCCTGGGGAATCAGGCTAGGGGATTCTAGTGGACAACAGCGCAAATACCGATGGAAAAAAGTTTATTCACTCAAATATACCTAGTAAAGACTTGCTCAAAAACGTTCTAGACACAAATGTATCTGTTGCGTTGCAGTATATTATGATACATAGCGAAACCTTCTGACCCAGTTAATGTTCCGTTACGGGCATCGAACCCATGACACCGTAACGTAATATTGATCACCTGCGTTACTCTCAGATAAGATCAACGATCACTGATCGCAGGTTCACATCTGAACTCGACTGAAGAGTTTAATTTAATATTTTGTGAATAAAATAGAATCTATCGTCTAAATTTTAAATTAACGTAGGTCATGGCAAGGGTGATAGTAGTTTTCTGTTCTGATGGGTAAGCGTAACTTTACGAGCGATCAACTCGTTTTACCCTACAATAAATGCCATTTAGGTTTTGTCCTAACCTACGAACGAAACGGTTGAAAGGAAACTAGGAGCCCTTTTAACCCTTTACTTTGAGTCTCGTTTGAGATTGGGATATGAAAAATAAACATATAGAAAAAATAGGTCAAAAATGTGTATTACTTTAGGTCTACCGACTGGCTCAGGAGAAAGGGATTTTTCGATTGTATCTTTTGTTTGATCCCCTCTTTTTTTGCTGCGATACGTTTCTTTAGCAAGTCAATGCAAAAGTAAAATTGAAAACCTGTACAGTTCTCAATTTTACATATACAAACTAACATTCACGCCCGTGTTCCCAGAAGGGGTAGGTAAGAAGACCACAAGAACTTACATTTTCAGTAAATGTCACTTATAATGATAGTGGGTTTAAAGACGGAGAATAATTACAATTGTAGTGACATTTATTTCAATAACGTGATAAGTAAATCAGGTCAGGGGTCAATGTCGGAAAGAGATTTTTTGTGTGTCTTAGAATCATATAGGATCTTGCGTTCTCTCTAGTTTTATAGTCAAACAAATGTTTGATCACGATGCACTGAATCCTATTCGAAAAATAGAGGCTTAGGTGAGTAATACGCGCACTATACCATACATGTATAATTTACACACACTCTCGGTTCCGCAATCATTCTAAAGAATCATTTGATGCGCAAGACCCAAAAATAAAACAAAAACGTTCCAAACAGTCATTTGTTATCCAATTTTGTCCGTACCGTTGCTCGACCCACTGTGCAACTAATTTTAACAGCCATAATCAAAATAACTGCACCGATATTTAGGTCGCGCAGGATTTTGTCCCGTTATGCACGGCTCGGCCCAGTGGGCGGCATCCAGCTGAGAGGGTAGAGTGACGTTTTTGCATAATAAAGACACTTAGTTGTGACCTTACGGAAGGATGGTGTTATGCAAAGGTTTCCGAATTGGATTTGAGTGACTCATCTGATTTGGTTGTTATTACATCCTTGTGCTTTTGCAAGTGTTTATTGATGACGTATTCAGAGCTTGTGAATGAGGTGATTCATTGTGTGCGTTGTTTAGTTTTTGATATGTCGCTAAATTCGATTCATACAAACGGGAAATACTGCCTCTATACAATATTGTATGTAACCTTTTTCATACTGGCCGCTCTGTAGCGACCTGACCCCGTATCATGGTCGGCCTTATCACGCGATATAAGTGACAAGATAGCTCGATAGGAGCGTCGTCTCGTTCTATCGAACGGTGTCAGCCAGTGACGGACGCTCTATCTTGTCACTTATCGTGTGATAAGGCCGACCATGATACGGGGTCTGGTAGGAAAGGAATAAAAAACAAAAGACGATTTCTTATCGCTGCAAAATATTGTAGAAAATGGGTATTTCGCTGCCTAGATAGAGTTGTTGACTGGTAGTTAAATCAGCACCTTTATATGAATAAAAAACTGCTCTATCATGCAGTACGAAGTTTGTAGGGAAATAGGAGCATCGTCCCGTCTCCATTTTCTTGTGTCAAACATGATTTATTGACCTTTACGCGTTTACAAAACGCTTAAAATAGCAAATGCATGATGTTTTCCTATTTATATATACATATTCGTGAGTCTTTTTTATTGATAAAGTAAGGATAATTTATTTTTACTGTTGTCTACTATCGTATTTCACCCTGAAGTGCGTAACAACATTGCCTTGGGAGGAACATCTTACTCTGGTTCGACTGAACCGATTTGTCGGTACGCATTGTCAATAAGTACCTAAGTAGGTACCGAAATTGCAAATTGGTATTCCCAAACTTGCAGTTCCAGGCTAACGCTGACTGTTTCGTTATATTCCAAGTTGTGGTCGGAGACATTTTACAATGGTGTCACACTTGCTATCACGAACCACCATATATGGCGCGACACCATGTCATTTGACATTTCCAATTATATTTTACCAACAATTTAAGTACATTCGTTTTATGTTACTCTACATTTTACAACTAAAATGAGGAAAGTATTTTTCTATTGTTTTAAGTTTATTAAGATAAGGTATATAAGGTGCTAACAAATTAAGTACCAATATTTTAAGAGGTGTTACATTACATCAAAACAATTGACTTTAAATAGAAATTAAGAAAACTTTTCATATGATATTTTTGTTTTAATTTCCGGTACAAAATAAATAAATTAAAATTTCGACCAAACATAATCAGCCTGTGCATTTAACTGACGAGATGTTTAAACACTATCTGTCAAGTGAACATCGTCGTTTGTGACATATGTCAATGATTGATTGTTGACTATCTCATTAACAGGGTGTTTTTACGCAGTAACGTTGTATCCCTAATTATCTCCAAAAAGTGGTACACACTTTTTAATGCTTAACTCAGTGGTTCATACTTAACTCTACTCCTAGAGACGAGTATTATCAGCTCTACAAGTATTGGTACCTAATTTGTTAGCACCTTATATACAAGATGATACTAACATTAATTAAATTAAATTAAGACTAATTTCTAAAAAACCGGCCAAGTGCGAGTCGGACTCGCGCACGAAGGGTTCCGTACCATTATCTATAAAAACAGTAAAAAAAGAGAACAGATTTTCGGCATTTTCCGCCGCTGCACCCGCTTTAGAAGTAGTTCGTTAGAGGTGGGACGGTGCCAGTGTGTACACAGGTAGCGTCCCACACAAGCATCCGTCCCAAACTCCACGGAACCAGAGACACTCCATCCGGTCTTTTGCCATCATCTCTGACAATGCCAGGCGGCTCAAGAAGAGCAGGCACATTGATGGCGGCAAGAGACCGGCGGATTATGTCATTAAGAGTCGCATGTCTTGAAAAGCGGCCTGTACTTTTTTGACAACATAGTCCGTGACGCAGTCGGTCCACGTCCCTGCCACAAGGGCATATGTGTGGAGTGCATACTGTGACCCCAAGCCGTAGACCAATTGCCAGACGATCCAGAAAGGTACCGGTATTTGGTGAGGGGTGGGCGAGCTACGGTAGCCTAGTGGTTCAGGCATACGGCTGCCAAGCGGCGGTCGTGGGTTCGAATCCCGGCTCGTACCAATGAGTTTTTCGGAACTTATGTACGGAATATTTACCGTTAGCTTTTCGGTGAAGGAAAACATCGCGAGGAAACCGGCCTAATCCCAACAAGGTCTAGTTTTCCCTCTGGGTTGGAAGGTCAGATGGCAGTCGCTTTCGTATAACTAGCGCCTATGCCAAATCTTGGGATTAGGTGTCAAAGCGGACACCGGGCTCCTTTAGGGGCATTACCGGGAATAACGCTAGGAAGATGATGATTTGGTGAGGGGTGGGCATGCAGCCAGTGACCAGCCTCTCTGGCTCCGACCGCCAAAAGCCTTGCGCGATCTGGACCTGACCTATTCTATTATTTATAAATACAGAACGAGTCTAATTTATAATTTTAGCCTTTGTTAGGGTAATTATTTCAGCGTTCCAGTCGCCTTCTTTACGTAAAATATCCTGGATCTTGATAGCATTTTCGGTTATGTATGACGACAACTTCAACGAAACAACTCGAACAGTTATGAAAAACAACAAACTGACCTAAAGTGGTTTTCAATTAATATAAACGCAAATAACACATCATCATCATCATAACAGCCGAAAGACATCCACTGTCGGACGTAGGCCTCCCCCAAAGAGTGCCAAAGTGACCGGTCCTGCGTCACCCGCATCCAGCGGACCCCCGCAACCCTTACCAGGTCATCAGTCCACCTTGTGGGGGTGCCTACCCACGCCGCGCCTTCCGGTACGTGGTCGCCACTCGAGAACCTTTCCGCCCCAACGGCCATCGGTTCAATAACATACATACATACATAATATCGAAATTTAAACACGTAGACCTGCGAATTGTATGTAACGTAACTAACCTTTATAATTTTGATGTCTTTTAGTAGGTAGGTAGGTATTTTGGCGGGTAGGCAGGTACTCTATGGGTTCGACATCGGCTGATAAGTTTTTATTGATTTGTTAGCGTGCAGACTGCGGTCTCCAGAATCTGGCTTGTAAGTTTCAAACCTGCAAGGCTAGCACAACTGACGCCGCGACGCGACGCGAGACGAGAAGAAAGTACCCTCCTCTTTTTAATTTACACAGTGCGAGCGAGAGAAGAGACGCTGAGTCGCGCGCGACTCGACTTGGCAGCAACAGCAACTCAGCAAGTTGTGCAGCACAACTTGTGCTAGACCTCCTGCATTCCCTATACTTTTTTGGTATATTTTTCGTGCTCTATAGAGACAAAAATCATGCGTTTAAATTTTCAACGCTTGTTTTTTGTTACCTTGTCGAATTTATTTTCATTATTTGTGTATTTTTTACAACCAAAATAAATGCATGCTTCCCACGATAAAGTAAACTTTAGTATCCGAGCGAAGTTACGGATGCTAAATAAGGGCTGGCAAAATTGAAACGATATCGGCATAGCGACTATGATTCCCATAGACATTCCGCCCGCTTATTACGCTTAATGACACCCCTGTAATAGCTGGTAAAGAAATATATCGCCAAGTAGGCGTAAAGATCCGCGACCGCTTCCAGTAAACTCAGTAATAGGTGCGTTAGAAACAGATATACCCGATAGGACATACGACATTGGTACAAAGATCTAGCATATATTGATGAATCTTTAAGCAATTGGGATATCTCTCACAGTTGGGATACAGGAGGGGTAAGATTGGAATTTGACTAAATTGGGTATTTGGTGTCTGCGTGAGCCAAGCATACAAGGAGAGCCCGTGCATCCAATATGAATCCGATTTTAATTCAATACCTCAAGTTGAATAAAGCGCTTTGGATGAAGGTAGGTACATGTCATCAGAAGAAAGCGTTTTTACTTTTGGATCAGAATAGTAAGAGCTTGCAAACCGTTCAGCTATCAAGGCGTGTCTATTTTTGGTCCATCTTTAATCTGATTCTTGTAATCCTACACTTTACTAGACTAGACATGAGAAATCGGCTACATCGGGTTGCACCAACTCACGATTACAGATCGATCAACGTATAAATATGGCCCCGGCAGCTGTCAGTCCATAGAAACTTGTCAAACTTTCCATACATTCAGTTTTAACGAACACCGCTTACGATTACAGACTTGGTGCAACTCACCCTAGTGACCCCTAAACCGAAACCAAACTTCGCCCGCAATTAGCTAATTGTGGACGAATTGAGAAACAGCTGGTATTTACGATAAATGTTGGACCTTACACCACGAGGTGTTGTGCTCCTGGGGGGCTAGCACAACTGACGCCGCGCCGCGACGCGAGTCGAGAAAGATCTACCCTCCCCTTTCGAATTTGCACGGTGCGAGTGAGACAGGAGAAGCTCAGTCTCGCGCGAAGCGACTTGTCAGCAAGTTGTGCTTGTGGGGAATAATGTCGCCAGAGCTCCCGAGGTTGCGCTGTGTTGGTGAGAGATCTGTATGCATCTCTCGCTGTCGACGCAGTGAATTCCCAAATCAAAAGGGTCGTTGCCGAGTATGACTGAGCGCTTATATACATCGCTTCGGTATCGCATAGGTATCGCTTTACAGTCAAACCATAAGCATATTTGCAACCGTCGTGGCATTTCGCCTTTACTCTAGAGTCAGGGGTTATCGCTCTCATCCAGCACACATCTAACTCTATGACATAAGGCCGTGTTCACGTCCGTTATTTCACCCAAGTTCCAAGAGACCCCATATCAGGACGGTGTAACTGTAGCTTAACTCGTTAACTGCATGTGGGTCAACCGTTATCGATACTGGCACTTCGCTTATAACTTATTATGGATATTTTCTGGCATGTGGCCGCGCTACTGGTCGCGGATGTGAAGGTAACGGAATGGTACGCGGATGTGGGTTCATAGGTCGAGGAATGGCGTGAAGGGTTTCAAAAAGGTATCAGGATAGGAATCCAAAGCGTCACAGTTCGTGTTGCTTGTAAAATTGGCACATGTGATTATATGCAATTAGCATATTTCCTCTTAAAAAAGGTTTGTTGGATAATTACTGGTGAGTAAAACATAATAATTAGAATAGCAAGATCGCAACCAACATTTTTAGAAATGGTTACATAGTATATACTAGCTGATGCCCGCGACTCCGTCCGCGTGGAACTCGTTTATATCGTAGCACCATACAAACTTTCAACCCCAATTTCACCCCCTCCGGGGATGGTTTCCGGGATTCAAACTATCCTATGTCCTTCCCCGGGATCCAAACTATCTTCATACCAAATTTCATCTTAATCGGTTCAGCGATTTAAGCGTGAAGAGGTAACAGACAGACAGACAGACACACTTCCATACCAATATTATAAATGTGAAAGTGTAACACATCGTACTGTAATATATTACAGTACGATGTTGGATTCAGAAAGAGATTCCAGACATCAATGGTATAGTTGCAGACTATATACCTAAAAAAAATGCATGTAATATGCCTAAATTGAAGAATATAGTACTTTAACTTTGATAGGAGGCATCAGTGCGGGTTGAGAACTGCACAAACGTATTTAGAACTTTAGCTTTTAGTGTTCCATATCAAAATTGGTTCAACGGAACTCCTATGCGCCCACTCGGTATGTATCTGTCTGTCACAGGCAGTTTTTTCAATGGTGTTTTCTTTGTTCCGGCTGCATTTCAATCAATCATTACAACAGTTACGCTACCCCATTACATAAGGCCATCAGTTTGTCATCGCTAACTGTGAGACCTCGTTAGTGAGACCAGACGTTTGTGGGGCGACCGTTACGAGGAACTTGCTTCGCCAAAGTCGTATCTATTATACGGGGCCCGTACTGAGTTACGACATTTTGGCATGCATGGCAAAGTTACGTTCGTTTGCCACATAGGATCGGCCACTATAACCACTGCGAAGTTCAAAGATCGAAGTCTGCATCTCTATTGCTCAAATGAGGCAAGAGCGTTCGTTATATTAGAGGCAGAGATATTTGAATTTCGATCTTCATGACTTTAGTTTAGTTTTCTACTAGGCTTATCGATATCACCAGAAATGATGTCTTCGCGGTTCTCTCTCTAGAATGATTGGTGGAAGAAGATTAATTTATGTAAAATCTTGGACAATATGATTTTTTATTCAATTTCGTCGGTGCGCGGGCGAAGAGCACAGTATAACGAGCTAATTGAGAGTCACAGTCACCTTCAATAAGTACCGTAAAACCTTTCAACTATAGTCCAAAGTAGACTAACTCATTTATACCAAAACTAAGAACGTTTTTAGCTATTTTCTTAGTTTTATTTGCCGTTTTGTTGTTACATTAACTCCCATAGAGTTCATCCACAATAATAGTCATACATATATACACGGAACATCAAGTCCATTGGCATAGTTAGGTGATTTGGACTACAGGGAGGTTTTACCACATTCAAACGACGTGCTGAAACTGGTTCCGCCCAACTTAAAAACGGCAGAGAACATCAGCATCACGGAACTCAATACCTCATACGCATTCATCCGCAACTGTATCCATTGATTCCGACTACCATGAATGACTCGAGTCGACTCACTCGACTGTGCCGACACTTCAAGTACGTAAGTATGTAGTACTTAGTCACATAGACGATTGAAATAATTTCTAAAATGACAGATACTCCTACGGAAACAATAGTAGCTACGGCTGTTTTCAAAACGATTTGCAATGGCACAAAAACCCAGACGCAACACTACCTCAGGGTATAGTAAGGTGATAAACACTTCATATAACACGAACTTTCAAAGGCTTATTACACTAAAATGTCAGTATGACTCATCTTTCAGTCTATGAACAAATCGCTTTAGCTTTGCCTTCTGTGAATGACGTTAGGGTTTTTCTAGGTTATAGGTGGTGGAAGGTGGCCTTAGCGCAACTGCGAAAAGGATGTTACTTAGTCAGTAACGTTTTTGTGTTGCCTAACTTACATAACGCTTACGTTCGCTGGATGCGGGTGGCGCAGGACCGGTCACTTTGGCACTCTTTGGGGGAGGCCTATGTCCAGCAGTGGACGTCTTTCGGCTGATATGATGAACTTACATAAGTTCACACCCGTGTTTATAGAAAACGTAAACAGACCTGAAATTAAATTTTGTGAGCTTTTTCTAGCAACTGTAGGTTCAAAACACGGGCTTTCCACACACAACACACGACAACCTCAACCCGTAGCCTCCTAGACGCCCAAGTTTGTGACGAGTTTTTCATTATTTGTATGCGTGCGACGAGTTTTTCATATTTTTTCAGCAAATGAGATTTATCAGTACAATACTCAGGTCAATATAGCCACAACTTTCAAATTTCACACGACATTATAAAAACAATTGCGCATATTGCTAAATTGTACGATTACATAATAAATAATATAAGAAAAACGTCAATGTTTTCCGACGTGACTTTATTAGAAATTGACATAATATTGTTAATAAATTATAATTTCGTTCTTATAAATTAAGTTTCAAGTCAAGTACTGGTCCAGTGTCGAGCACTGGAACGTTTACCTCACTTATAGTGGCACAACGTCAGTACTTGCCTTAGAAAGTGTTTGCATCTTCTACAAGTGTTTACCTACACGCACAAAACAGTCGACTTAAAGCTTGGTGTACACGTCCATAGTAATCATAGCACCTATTGTAAAACAAGTAGTATAGGTAGATGTAGAAAGGGGTTAAAATAAAATGAGCAATACCCACATCCATCTTTAGCTGCGTACATTTAGCGTTGTCACGCTCAAAGTGATCTCTTAAGGCCCGTCTCTCACGGGGCGACTGACAAGCGACGCGACTGCAATGCAATTCATGGACGGCATGGACGCATACTGGTATACTACTCTTTTCAATTCAAGTCGTTTCCGCACACGGTGCAACGCAACTGAGATGATTTTTTATCATTTGCAGTATGGCTCTCCGCTCAATTGGTGCGGAAATGTCGAGTGACAGTAGCGACGAGCTTATAATTATACAAAAATTGATAATTTTACACCTCCTGGACAAATCGAATGTTAAATCTTTGATCCGCGGCCATTTTCGTCTGCAACGCGTGCAACTCGAGTGGCGTGCGACCCGGCAAGAGAGTCGCGAGCGACTGGTAGCAAACGCGTCGTAGACGCGTCTCGTCGTGTGCGGAACGAAGTGAATTTGTATGCAGGTTACTCGCGAGCGACGCGTAGCATACGCGTATGAGACGCAAGTCGCTTGAGAGTAGCCTCGTGAGCGGAGGGCCTTAGAGTCCGCAGTAAGCTCGGCCGAATTTCACCTCCCCATACAAACGTAGCTACGCATAGTTACGCGTTAACGTAGTTACATGAGGTATATCTATGTCTGTAATTAGTTTATATGGTTCCAGTTTATAAAACAAACGAAATACAGCAAAAACAAATTTTGTATGAAAGACTTAAATTCGCTGTAAATTTTTTTACTATGGTATCTGAAGCTACATAAACGAATTACAGACCTGGATATACCTCATGCCATTGTACATGCAAAGTTTCGTTACAATCCAACACGTAGTTTTAAAATGAGAGCGTAACTATGTTTGTATGGAGAATCGAGCTTACTGCGGACTCTTAACTTTAAGGGTTCCCGGGAAGCTCGAGACAAGTCGGTTCCCCATACAAGCGTAGTTTACAGCATGCCGTTTTAAAATGGGAACCAAATTCCCATTCGAGCTTACCGCGGACTCTTAACTTAAAGGGTCCCCGGGAAGCTCGAGACAAGTCGGTTTCCCATACAGGCGTTGTTTACAGCATGCCGTTTTAAAATGGGAACCAAATTTCCATTCTAGCTTACTGCGGACTCTTAACTTTAAGGGTCCCCGGGAAGCTCGAGACAAGTCGGTTCCCCATACAAGCGTAGTTTACAGCATGGCGTTTTAAAATGGGAACCAAATTCTCATTCGAACTTACTGCGGACTCTTAACTTTAAGGGTCCCCGGGAAGCTCGAGACAAGTCGGTTCCCCATACAAGCGTAGTTTACAGCATGCCGTTTTAAAATGTGAACCAAATTCCCATTCGAGCTTACTGCGGACTCTTAACTTTGAGGGTCCCCGGGAAACTCGAGACAAGTCGGTTCCCCATACAAGCGTAGTTTACAGCATGCCGTTTTAAAATGGGAACCAAATTCCCATTCAAGCTTACTGCGGACTCTTAACTTTAAGGGTCCCCGGGAAGCTCGAGACAAGTCGGTTCCCCATACAAGCGTAGTTTACAGCATGCCGTTTTAATATGGGAACCAAATTCCCTTTGTCTCGAGAGTCGAGCTTCCTGGCGGCTAATAACTGCTGACGAGATTATGGTACACTCGAAACTTGCACAATTTAAGTTGTATCGTGGGTTTGTAATACTTTGGGAGATTTGACAGTCATGAAATCAAACTTTTCAAATACAGAACCGGATACGGTATAAAAGAAACACCGTGTCCGAGGGAACACAGCTGTCTAATAACTTACCTAGAGACAATGATGTAATATAATAAAGAGGTAGATAGGTTATAAGCACTCCAAAAGTGGCACACTAAAACTCAGTCAATTGTATGACCTTTGCCTCAATGTCGCGTCGTCAATGGACGTCTCAGCTGTCAGATTTGGTGGCCATTTTTAAATACGGAATTTCATATAGACAACGTATCTACCTCTTTTTAGGGTTCCGTAGCCAAATGGCAAAAAACGGAACCCTTATAGATTCGTCATGTCTGTCTGTCTGTCTCTCTGTCCGTCCGTATGTCACAGGCATTTTACTCGAAAACTATAAGGTGTATTTGAATAAAATTTTGAGGATAGGTGTATTTTGTTAACCGCTACATAGTTTTGTAACTACTCTACAAATAAAAATTTGGTGTGGTGGGTGCACTCCATACATAAAACTGAAAGTCAAATTTTTGTTTTTCATCGCAAGCCCACGTGTGGCACATCAATCGATAGGCCTTTCAAAATAAATATAAGGTTTCTCAGCAAATTTTTTGATTAAGTGAATAGAGTCGGAGATAATCGCCTCGAAAGTCACTAAAATTGTGTCCGCCCCTCTAATTACTACCCCCCCCCTACTTGAACGCCGCTGGTCTGCTGAACATGCCTGCACGCAGACGGCTTCACCTCGCCACTCTTCTCTTTGGCATAGTTCAATCTGGGGTCCCAGCATATTTGCTGAGTAGACTTGTATGGCCTAAGAGTGCGCGTAGGTGTAAGGCGATGATTCTGGTGCCAAAGCATCGGACCGCGGCGTTTCGAGGTAGCTTCAGGTTCGCGGCGTCCAAGTGTTGGAATGATCTCCCCCCACCTATCCAAGGAGCGTCTAGCAGGTATACCTTTAGGCGCCAGCTTAAGGGCTATTTGTTGACGCTCCAAAAATCCCAACCCTAACCCATCCAGCACTTTATTTAATTTGTATCCATTTTGTTTTATTAAACATCCCAACCGTTTCGCGTTTTTCACATGTCTCTCATCCCATTGTGCTTGTGTTACTTATTTTACTAGTATATTAATTATTTATGTATTTTGTGTATACGTTTGTATCGGCGGTATGTTGTGTTGCGTTCCGTGGGTCACGTACGGTGCTGTCTGAAAATCAGCGCTGTAGGTGTCTGTCTGACACCTCGGCATAATGCTGAGACAGCGACCGATTCACTGCCGCGAAGACACACACATTATGTGTAAATTGTATTGTATTTGTACTCCCTTTGTCTCTGTGTGTCTTTTGCGTAGTGAATAAATGTCTTCTTTCTTTCTTTCTTTCTTTCTAATTTTTGAACCGTGTATTTTAAAAATATAAAAAATATCATGCTTATAGGGCGTATTAAATTCTCTCAGCGAAAATTGTTCTGAACAAGATCGGTTCAAAGGTTTTTGAGCTATTCCTAAAAAACTGCCTTCCTTAAAGAAAAGGACGTAAACCATAAGATTCCAGTAACGATACGACCTTTTTAATAGGCACGGAACCCTCGTTGTGCGTAGTCCGACACGCACTTGGCCGCTTTTTTTTTATATTACATCATT
Organism: Epinotia ramella; assembly: GCA_947578815.1. Lineage (NCBI taxonomy): Eukaryota > Metazoa > Arthropoda > Insecta > Lepidoptera > Tortricidae > Epinotia > Epinotia ramella. The sequence goes on from OX388221.1 coordinate 6,968,340, forward strand.
GCCTAGACAAGTGAAAGAGTGACAATCATTAAAAAAGTTTAAAACCAAACTAGAACAATTTTAAGTGATCATGTAAAACAATGCTATCGACAAGGTGATGATGTGATGTTCACTACTATACCTACATATGAAATATTTTTTAGTTTAAGCTCATTGTAAGTGAACTTTGTTTCTTATGAGTAAGTAATAAAGATATTTGAAGTCTTTGAACCTAAATGACGTAACTGTCACTTCGACTGTAATGTGTCCAAGCGATATGACAGATCTATAGGTCATGACATGACAGGGTTATACCATTGTAAAAACTCGCAAACTATCTCAGACCAACGACCTATCATAAACACTGGTTATAATACCGGCTAAACTTAAACCCTTGTGCACCGGGTCTAATCTGTAGTTAGTATTGGCATTAAACTTGAGGAGGTCGGCGGTATGTGGGTCGACCGTTGGACGCCTCCGCGGAGCCTGATTCTGGGCCCGGCCGACCTTATGTCATGACTCATGTTGGAAGTTTGTAAGATCACGAGATCCGAAGCTTGTCGAAAGCTTACTTAGATCATGCAGGTCTAATTTTAACAGCTTTTATCTGAGTTACACTATCTTTCTCTCTCTTCCTAGCTATACAGACTGTATCAAAAATGGGGTGTGAACCGAGCCTTTACCCTTGCATTCGGTAGCGCATTGCGGTTCCTATGCATTTGTTTACTATTTTTATTTTTTTATTATTTGTTTACATTACAGTCTTTGGTTTTGTTGACATTGCTTGTGTATGACATCAAAAACGTACAAGCTGTCACATGCGTAAAATAAACTAATGCATTTTTGGAATCGCAAGACGCTACCGAACATGCCCTTCCTCGGTTCGCACCCCATTTTAACTGATACTGTTCCTAAGTAAGATATACATATGTGGGTTGTTCTTCAAAATTAGCCGTTTTCAGCCTAATTTTCGATGACAATGAAATATATGGATGGCTATAGCATATAATGTACCACGGAGCTGATCTGAAGATGGAGACACAAGGTACAAGTTATAGCTAAATTATTAGTTGTTGAAAAGTTGCAAAAACGTATCTACAGTCACCAATAAAAACTTCTACCAAAATTAAGTTATTATTACCTACTTATTTATTCTCACTTTCTTTTCCTATCACATTTCAATCTGTATCGCGCTCTTCCACGCGCCGGGCTAGCGTGTTAGAACGATCACGGGAAACTGGTTGAAGTAAGATTGGAATGCGAAACAGACTGGTTAACTCAATAAATAGCGACTAATCGCTAAACAAGCTTTTATTTCGTTACAACTCTTTTATTTTTCCGGTATCAGTAGGTATAACTGCACTCAAAAACTTACATTAGAAATTAGAATAGCATACCCATGCGTACGTACTTGCTTTATTATCCCATCTCGCATGTAAATGCACCCTTAGTTTGTATTTATGTAGACATTTAACAGAGGAAGTCTTCTCTGTTTACCGCCTTGACTACAAGCGCTGGAAAATGGCTCTAAAATCTCAGCGTGAGGATGTATTACACACATCCATACTAATATTATAAATGCGAAAGTGTGTCTGTCTGTCTGTCTGTCTGTCTGTCTGTCTGTTACCTCTTCACGCTTAAACCGCTGATCCGATTGCGATGAAATTTGGTATGGAGATAGTTTGAGTCCCGGGGAAGGACATAGGATAGTTTTTATCGCCGAAATCATCCCCTAAGGGGGTGAAATGGGGGGGGTGAATGTTTGTATGGAGCTGCGATATAAACGAGTTCCACGCGGACGGAGTCGCGGGCAGAAGCTAGTATATTATACACGATAAAATCCGATTAAATCGTTTTACTTGACAAATATTGCGTTTCATTTATTTATTTGCAACCAAGTACACAAACACATGCAACTTAATGCTAGGTACAGCACGAGGACCCGGATAGGGCGCAGCAAAACAGGAATTTTAATTAAAACATCATCAAGTCATCACTAACAAGAAAAAATAAGTAACTATATGAGTATAAATAACAATATCGCAAAATAACAGTAATTGATTACAACAATTTGCTAAAAAGACACAATATTTTTTGTAGAAATTGTTGAATTGATCTGAAATGTCTGAAATACTTATTGTGGTATAAATGATTGCGTAGGTAGCTAGTCATTTAATGGAGGGAAGGTGGCAATTTAAGAAAATTGAAATACTATATGAATGCATGTCAATTAGGGCCAGTATTCGATCTGCGAAATTTAGCAGCATGGGACCTTTAACAGGGATAGGGGCATAACCTTACATCACATATCACATACGGAATACCGTCCCAGCTCGTTTGAATTGTCTCGTTGAGTGACTGTGCAGGGAATAGTATGTATATGTCCATCCCTCATAAAAGCTTTAAGCTTTCATTTACATATAGACGTAAGCGACCAATAATTAAATAAAGGCTGGTCTGAATCTGCGGTAATTGGTATTAAAATTAAATGTATATAAACTTTACAGTGACAACATACTCGCTGGGGTAATAGTAATTCCCAGGTTGGACTAATAACTTTTATTATTATAATGATTGGTTCATGCTTTCCATTAAGCCTTAGTCAGCTGAACATTTAAAAGGAAAAGTACATTTTAAAACTAATTCTGTTCATATGTTTTTGTAATTTAAACGGTATTAATTTAAACGGGTTAGATCAGATTATTTGCAGATTTGCGCTTGCTAGGATATACTACATAAAATCGACATGCAAACTCGATGACCAGAATACTCCCGCCCATGTATCATTAGAGCGAAATGGCATCTTACTATTTGCGTACCACTTTGAGCTATTCAGAGAAGTATATCCAACACTAACAGAAAAGGACTTAAATACACGTCTGTTCCAGACACTTGCGATATTTCAAAATAGCAACACTTTTCTACTCACAACAGCAAATCTGGGTCGAATTTCATTTCCTATTCAGAGTTCCTTGAACTTTGGAAGTGTTAAGTCCTGTCATTATGGAAGTAGGTGAGGCGAACAAAGAGTTTTGGACACTAAACGACGTTTTAGTATAAATTATAGTTTGACACGGAGTTTTGACATGGCTTTTTGGGGCGACACACGATTTGCATACAAGTAATTGACATGAGTGAGGTGCTTAAAATTAAGAGTTAGAGAGAAATAAAATAAATGTTCCTTGTTTAGCAAGATAATTGCTTTTTTCTGTAATTGGCAATAGATATTTTGCACCTTATAACTAGTGTGATGTGTAAAAAAACAAAATCGATATAAATTAAATATAATAAATATATAATAAATATAAATATAAATATTATAAATGCGAAAGTGTGTCTGTCTGTCTGTCTGTCTGTCTGTCTGTCTGTCTGTCTGTTACCTCTTCACGCTTAAACCGCTGAACCGATTGCGATGAAATTTGGTATGGAGATAGTTTGAGTCCCGGGGAAGGACATAGGATAGTTTTTATCCCCAAAATCATCCCCTAAGGGGGTGAAATGGGGGGGTGAAAGTTTGTATGGAGCTACGATATAAACGAGTTCCACGCGGACGGAGTCGCGGGCAGAAGCTAGTTAAATATAATTATTGAACCTGGCCATAAAATTTCACGGGAATCGGTTGAGAAATGCGAACTGTAGAGAACAGCCGGACATACGAAATAATTTTTGCCCAAGCTGAGGGCAAAAAATATGTCGTAAGAGGAAAGAATAGGCAGGCTAGCAGCTCACGACTGAGAATTGGTACTTTTTATATGAAATTTCCATTTCGGGAGTAAACGGTTTCCACTAAGTGCGGGTTGCACCAACTTACGGTTACAGACCGATCAATCCATAGAATGGGTGGTTATACAGGTTATCCATAATATGGATTCCATAGTATTCACACTAATACTATAAATCTGTCTGTCTGTTACCTTACCTCTTCACGCTTAAACCGCTGAACCGATTTAGGTGAAATTTGTTATAAAGATATTTTGAGTCCCGGGGAAAGCCATAGGATAGTTATTATCCCAGAAATCACCCCCTAAGGGGGTGAAAGTTTGTATGGAGTACCACGCAGACAGAGTCGCGGGCAGAAGCTAATAGTAGGCTATATTTTATCTCGCGGTTTGCCTGCGCTATTTGCAATACGCGGATGAAGCTGCGCTGGCAGCTAGTATTTTATATACAGTACTTCAATCAGTATATTTTCAAGTAAATAACAAGCAAAAAAATAACCTCGACATAAGTGAGTATTTTTCCATAACAAGCTGGGTTCAGTCACGTCAGCGCGGTTTCGATGAGATGCATAACCTATTTTTTTATTAAGAGGGGGCGTATCGCCAGGGAAAAATCAGAAATCACCCGCGCGCCCCGTACCTGCCGCGCTGATGCGTCTATTGCTGCCCCGCTCCTTCTCGCATAGTATATGCCCCGACAGTCAGATGAAACATGATGAATACCTATAGATAGTTATAATAAGTGGAAAGAAAGACAGAATCTGTAAGTACCTATATTTGAAGATATCATTTTCGCTAGTAGTTAAGTCAGTTTCGAGAGCTATAACTGAAATATGACCTTCCGTTTTTTTACTAAATCACGTAAGGGTTGTAATTTAGCATAATAATGTCTCGTAAAAGGCTAAAGCAAAAAAACAGCTATAATCGAATTTAAACTTTTGTGAGACATATCTAAAATACTACTAATAAATCCACGGTTAAAAAAATAACGTAAATGTCACGGCAGGCGACATGTTTCGAACTCTTCGGGAGTTCTTCAAAACAAACATCGAAAACACTAATCCTGAAGAAGAACTCCCGAAGAGTTCGAAACATGTCGCCTGTCGCGTCATTTAATACGTGAATTTATTAGTAGCATTAAAAAAAAACTGTAATTTATTATGAAAACTTCGATCATGTTTATGAAAGCCAGATTTTCAGGCCACTGTGTGGCGGCCAAATTTTTCAATTCTGACCCCGTGTCATGGTCGGCCTTATCACGCGATAAGTGACAGGATAGAGCGTCCGTCACTGGCTGACACCGTTTGATAGAACGAGACGATGCCCCTATCTTGTCACTTATCGAGTGATAAGGCCGACCATGATACGGGGTCTGATCTCGGATTCGTACTTGGAGACAATGGAGACGCTTTGGCCCTTTAGTTATCAATTTTGAACATACTCGTATTAAAGAAAAACTGCAAAATTGTGTTCACTTTTTTTAATATAAAAATGTCCAACTTCGCAGGCAATAATTCGGGTGCAGACTCGAAAATTATTATTACTCCAAAAGAAAGAAGGCAAAAAAATATGCATAGTGATGAAAATCCCATTCAGATATCTCAAAGAATTACGAAGCTACAACCGTTTTAATATTGCTTGTTAGAGAGAGAAAACGCAAACGGTGTGTGACGTCACATTACAGGATGCTGCCGGCAGGCCGCGTCGACGGCGTCGCCGACCACGATGCGCGCGGCACGTTGCCGTCTTCTGTGACGTCACATTCTTCCAGCGTCATCGTTTCATGTGAAGTTGCGTTTTGCGAAAAAGGGACAGAACACATCCCTTCATAAAACTTTGGACACTTATAACTTCGTGATTATTTAACCTTTTGCGTTGATTTTTTCTCCATTTGACAATTTTTTTTATCCTTCTTCGAGAAAATATCACATTATTTTATTTAGTGTCTACGCCCCTATTGTTGGAATCTAGAAACGTCACCCGTGATGACTTTAAAGAAAAAAAATGACAATAATTACACGGTTCACCCACGTATTAAACGTCACTACGGGTGACATGTTTCGAACTCTTCGGGAGTTCTTATTCAGGATTGAGTGTTTTCGCGGCGGTGTCGCTTGAATCACGACAAGATTCAAGCGACACCGCCGCGAAAACACTCACTTTATAGAGTACAAATTACTTTAATTACCCAAGGAATACCACTACCTACATTTTGTTGCTTAAAAAACCACCGGAGCTATAACTGAAATATGGCCTTCCGTTTTTTTACTAAATCACGTAAGGGTTGTGAGCTAGCATAATAATGGCTAGTAAAAGCCTAAAGCAAAAAAAAGCTATAATCGAATTTAAACTTTTGTGAGACATGTCTAAAATACTACTAATAAATCCACGGAAAAATTCACGCATTAAATGTCACAACAGGCGACATGTTTCGAACTTTTCGGGAGTTCTTCTTCAAAACAAACATAGAAAACACTCATCCTGAAGAAGAATTCCCGAAGTGTTCAAAACATGTCGCCTGTCGTGTCGTTTAATACGTGAATTTAACCGTGAATTTATTAGTAGCATTAAAAAAAAACTATAATATATTATGAAAACTTCGATCATGTCTATGAAAGTCAGATTTTCAGGCCACTACTGTGTGGCGGCCAAATTTTTCAATTCTGATCTCGGATTCGTACTTGGAGACAATGGAGACGCTTTGGCCCTTTAGTTATCAATTTTGAACATATTAAAGAAAAAGTGCATAATTATGTTCACTTTTTTAATATCAAAATGTCCAAGTTCGCAGGCAATAATTGTTGGAATCTGCACTCTCGATAACGCTAAAAGCGACACCCGTGATGACTTTAAAGAAAAACAATGTCAATAATGTCACTACGGGCGACATGTTCCGAACTCTTCGGAAGTTCTTCTTCAGGATGAGTGTTTTCGCGGCGGTGTCGCTTGAATCACGACAAGATTCAAGCGACACCGCCGCGAAAACACTCATCCTTAAGAAGAATTCCCGAAGAGTTCGAAACATGTCGCCCGTAGTGACATTTAATACGTGAGTTGAACCGTGTAATTATTAGTACTGTTTCAACACGTCTCACGAAAGTTTAAATTCGAAAAGCAATGTCCGCCATCTTGGAATTCAAAATGGACATCATTTCTAGAATCTTCACCCTCGAGAAGCCTGCCAATGTAGGTTGTTCTTTAAAAAAACGCGCATATTAATATACAACGAATGTTTCAAAAATTTTAAATAATGCGACCACTTTTTGAAATATTTCTGACTATGAATTCGTATTTAGACCTCTCAGACATCGATTTTGAACATAACCGGATTTATTCTCAACTAGCGATTCGCTCCGGCTTCGCACGGATACTATATTATACATATAAACCTTCTTCTTGAATCACTATCTATTAAAAAAAACCGCATCAAAATCCGTTGCGTAGTTTTAAAGATCTAAGCATACATAGGGACAGACAGCGGGAAGCGACTTTGTTTTATACTATGTAGTGATAGTGATAGTGATAATCTTTCATAAAGTAAATACACGATCGACAGAAAAATGTTCGTCTAGTTTTGCATGTACTGCACAAATTATTCTAAGAAGCCGGTCACCCGCCGATCGCTGCGTAATCTTATAGTTGTATTTTGAACTTTAAGATCTATATGTTAAGGTCGACTTTTAAATATATTATTTCAAAATGTAGCAAAATATCTACTGGAATGTAATGATACGTTCATTCACTGGACGAATATACTGGGTCACAATATTATTGAAATAATTATGTTCATCGTGCTGTCGTGAGAGCACAGAACGTAGTCCTCTCGTCTCAGCGGAGCGATTACGACTGACTCCGCCCGCGAACGGCAACAAAAGATATACAGAACCGCACGAAACACGCGACGGGAGAAAGGGTATCGCGCTAAATAAAAAAGGCCTATACGCCAAATACGTTTCACCTCAATAAGTCTGAAAAGGGACTACATAAAAATACCCCGCTAGTACTTTCATTAGGTAATGTGAAAAGCTATTATACACTCAACTTTTACTTAATTTATATGCACGGGAACCTCACACTATTGAAATTGAGTAAAAATAAGACATGTTTTGGCGGTTCTTTTCTATCGAGGCAATTTTGGTTTTGTATGGTTTTGTTCAGACGATTCAATTGCAAATATGATGTAGTTTTGGTATGTTCTTTTTCCTGGCATTCGCTTTAGTTTGTCATAGGTAAATATTCAATCTAAGAACCCCGATTTCGCGGAGCGCCCCCTCTTAACGCTGGCAACCCCTTCCCACCACCCGATCGATTTAATTTTTTTTTGGATGCACAGGGAGTACAGAGAAACTGTTTGAAAAAAAAATTAAGTCGCTGTGCCCACATTTTTTTTCTTTTTTTTCCCCACCCCACTACATCCGCACCCACCGCCCGCGGCCTGCCAGCGCGAAAATTATCGGAAAAGGTTGTCCAGGGAAGTAGCTAACGGAGTTTCAATACAGCTGAACCCACATGACCGATTTGGTCGCTAGCTCTTAGACCATATTAAACGAGATACATAAATAACCTATATACAAACCTAGATGGATAATCATTGTTGTATTGTATATTTAATTATTACAGTATTAAACATATATGTGTTAGTGTGACACATGTAAAAAAAACAATTAATTCAATCGGTTACTTACGGGGGCAAAAACGGTGGGTGCAAACGCTCACGTCTCTTCATACTTCTGCCCAGTTAGCACGATAGGTTTAATCGTTACGTTTTACGGCGAAAATGTACTGAAACGTCACGTAAAACATGACGATAAAACTTATCGTGCTACGGTCTCTAGGTTCTTTAAGGTAAAAGTCCCTATTTTTGACACCTTTAAAGGAGTCCCGGCTGTTAATAGAGGGTCCAAGTATTAGGCCAGAGTCGAGCACGCAGTGTTTGTATAATCATAATATCATCGTTGGTTAGTAGCGACGGGCCATGTATGCCTGTGGTCGCCGGTTCGAATACAGCCCGGAGCATTACATTTTTCCTTTAAGTTACAAGTCTAAATTGATAACACTGAGGCGATTGATCAATTGGGCCAATTTACGAAAAGTTGTACCCTCGACTTTTTTTTTTAAATTTTGATATAATCGGGGTTTTTCTTCTTTCGAACCTAATAGGAGAAAAAAACTGTCATATAATTACATATATGTTTCGGTTTTCCGTTCCGTTGCCACCATGCACAAGCTTAGTATGGAAATGGTAACGGAATGGAATAAAAAATCTTGGGACACTTTTTTTCTCGTATAACATTCGAAAGTGCTCTCTATTCCGAGTAGAAAAAACCCGATTATATCAAAATTAAAAAAAATGTCGAGTGTACAACTTTCCGTAAAATGGCCCAATTACGACTTTCCAATTGACCTGTTACCTGTTAGGACTAGTAAAATGTTAATTTGCATCTTCGTTAAACGGGCTACTGCAAGCTTACTGAAAATACGCAAGCGTGTGAACTTAACATAACCTAACCTGATTGGCCATGTCAACCCATAGAGAAAGGGTACAATAGAGGGACTCACTCACACATATACACATGTGCGACAAAGATGTAAGCATAGGCAATACCACAAGTATTTGTCTTCTGATCATTCTCAATTTAATCAGGTTAATTTACCTCTATCCCTTATGGGAATTTGCTACGACTCCATCTATTAAGTCCACAGTAAGCTCGATTCTCCTTACAAACGTAGCTATTACGCTCTCATTTTAAAACTACTTGTTGGATTGTAACGAAACTTTGCATGTCTACATGTCATCATCATCATATCAGCCGAAAGACGTCCACTGCTGGACATAGGCCTCCCCCAAAGAGTGCCAAAGTGACCGGTCCTGCGCCACCCGCATCCACATGTGACTTGTCTACATGTGACTTGAGGTATATCCAGGTCTGTAATTGGTTTATGTAGCTTCAGATACCATAGTAAAAAAAATACAGCGAATTTAAGATTTTCATACAAAACTTGTTTTTGCTCGATTTCTTTTGACATAGATATATCTCATATCATTGTATATGCAAAGTTTGGTCACAATCCAACACGTAGTTTTAAAATGAGAACGAAACTCCGTTTGTATGGGAAGGTGAAATTCGGCCGAGCTTACTCTTAAAGCCTCTATCTACGTGTCAACCGCAACCATAGACAACATACGCTCATAAGTCATAACCATAGATATCATTCTCTCAGACTCGGGGGGAACGCTCGCCAAATTGGAGCAGTGGTGTTGACCCCGCGTTATTTTTTATGAACGAGTTTAAACATTTCCTGCCAGTTTATTTTGAGCGATGCTAAAATAATTATCACTTGGTAGTTTTTTGATTCCGATGACGGGCATTTTCAAATTATTGTGTAAGTACCCAGTTAGCGTGAGTAGTTAAACAAAAATCAACTCAGTGTCAGTTTTGTGACGATCTGTCGGGAATGATCTGTAGTTCCGACACCGGGTCAGTGCTAAAAGGGACCACATCTTCAAATTACCTCGTATGAGCATGTGAATAGGTATTCAAGTGTAATAAATGATACTCATACGAAAATGGAAGACCACGAGGTTGAAAATATACTTCGTAGGAAAACTATTTATCTACAAACAGCAAAAAAAATACAAGGATAATTAATTACGGCAATTTTAGCGAACCCTTCCAAAAAGAAAAATAATTTGCGACAATAATTTGAACTTGGAATTTTAAACTTTTATCATAGTGTCAAAACCAGCCAGTGCAAAACAGCAGCAATTAAAAAGGGCACAATTTTACCCTTGACGTAACGAAGCAGTGTTCCTATTGTGGGATTTCAATATATCGTCGGGGATAGTGCAATACCGCGTAACTAGCGCTGGTAAATAGTGCGTATCTACACAACACCCATAGTGCGAAACCACGTAACTAGCGCTGGTAAATAGTGCGTATCTACACAACACCCATAGTGCGAAACCACGTAACTAGCGCTGGTAAATAGTGCGTATCTACACAACACCCATAGTGCGAAACCACGTAACTAGCACTGGTAAATACTGCGTATCTACACAAAACTCAACTTAACAGGAGAAGCTTGGTATAAATCAGGATTTTACGTTAGGTGGCGTAAAATCTTAATTTGGCTATATTTGTTAGATACGCGGTATTAACCAATGCCAGTTACGCGGATTTGCCCTATGAGTGTTGTATAGATACGCAGTATTTACTAGTGCTAGTTACGCGGTATTGCACTATCCCCGACGATATACACTCCTTAGTCGGTACAGAAGTAAATATGAGAACTGTGAAGAGCACCGAATGTGGTGAAATGCCGTTGTGAAAAATGGCGAAGAGGAAAAAACATTTACAACTACCAACTAGACTGAACATTTGACGTTTACAGTTTCATATTATCACGAAATTTTCCATGTGCCTCCGTTTAAAACTACCGACACAAGGGTTCGACATAAGTACTCAGGCAGTGTAGCTACCACCAACCAGGCTAAAAAGTGGTCATTTACAGTATTGTCACGAAATTTTCCATATGCGCTCACATTATTTCAAACTCCCTAATCACAGCCCAGGGATCGATACCCCAGGGGTACGCTCGCCAAATTGCCTCACATGATACGTACAGTCAAGTGTAAAAATATGGGTGCACACAACTTACTCATAAATATGTCCCATAACTCTTATGTCAGCGGATTAATGTTTTGGTACTAATTTATGAGAGGATGTTATCGATACATATGTTTGCACTTGACTGTACTTAGTCAGGGTTAACTAACCAGACCCAGACCATACAGTATTCGTCAGTAAATTTATCACGTGGGCCTACGTTTAAAACTCCCGACTTCGTTCACAGGGTTCGATACCCGGGGAACGCTCGCCAATTTGCCCCACATGATCGGCTCGATCGGAAGTTGACTGACTGCGTCTGTGCTGATAAGGGGACGTTGAACGCGTGATGTGACATATGGTGTTAATGCACTGTTTATTTATAAATCACTAGCTTCTGCCCGCGACTCCGTCCGCGTGGAACTTATAGCGTTTATATCGTAGCTCCATACAAACTTTCACCCCCATTTCACCACCTCAGGGAATAATTTCCGGGTTGAAAACTATCCTATGTCCTTCGCCAGGACTCAAACTAGCTCCTATCTCTATACCAAATTTCATCTAAATCGGTTCAGTTGTTTAAGCGTGAACAGCTGCGTTACAGACGGACACACTTTTGCATTTATACTATTAGAATGGATTTGTGATGATTCAAAAGTAACTTGTCGAATTCAAGAATTGTATTAACTTAAACAAGCATACCAGGCCCCGTATCATGGTCGACCTTATCAAGCGATAAGTGACAAGAGCGTCCGTCACTGCATGGCTGACACGGTTCGGTAGAACGAGACTGACGCTCTATCTTGTCACTTATCGCGTGATAAGGCCGACCATAATACGGGGCCAGGTTCAAAAACTGTTTCCCGACTACAGAAAAATAAATGAAAATAACCTATTTTTTTATAGATAGCCAATGTCACCCGGAGCGTAATATCGAATCGATTCATCCCACTTTCATCAAAATCGTCTTAGTATCTTAAACGCTACCACCGGGAACACACGTATAAATACAAACATAGTTAGTACGCTAAAATCATCCCTTCCTTTCGGCTCTGCCGGTTTCAACCTTTACTCGTAGTATTCGTATTTGTGTAACTATTCTCACGAGCGTTAGGACCACTCAACTATCATTTCCTCTAGCAAAAATGACATTGAGATCTTTCTATAGCACGTACGAAACGTTACACAATCGATGATCAGTTCGTCTGTATGTAATAGGTATATCACGTATGTTTGCGTCAAAACGATATTTGACATTAGTAAAAATAGGTTATTTTTACATTACGAAAAAACAAAACCGACGAAAATATTGGGATGATATCACGTTTTTAGCGATCCGTAATAAATGGCCGATTTGACTAACAGTCAACATCCTAATTGTGTACTTGGCAATCTGTAGACCTGACCCCGTATCATGGTCGGCCTTATCACTCGATAAGTGACAATAGACCATCCGTCACTGGCTGACATCGTTCGATAGAACGAGACGAGCGCTCCTATCTTGTCACTTATCGCGTGGTAAGGCCGACCATGATACGGGGTCTGAAGTCCTCAACCCGCGCTGGGCCAGCATGAAACCTACGGACGTATATAGGGCTGGTGATGATGAGAATATACCAGGGGCCGTAGACCAGGTTACAATCGACAAGCGCTAACGCTAATAGAAACTAATAAAATGTAGGGGAATGACAGATGCCGACGAAACACTTTTCGTTAACATCTGTCATTCCCATACATTGTATTAAAAAAAAAAAAAAATATTAGGCGACAATCTTACACAAATCGACCTAGTCCCATAGTAAGCTCAATAAAAGGCTTGTGTTATGGGTGCTAGACGACGATATATTTAATAGATAGAAATACTTAAATACATAGAAAACATCCATGACTCAGAAAAAAATATTCATGCTCATCACACAAATATTTGTCCTTACCGGGATTCGAACCCAGGACCTTCAGCTTCGTACGCAGCGTCACTACCCACTAGACTAACCGGTCGTTAGTTTTCTATTGGCGTTAGCGCTTGTCGATTGTAACCTTGTCTAGGCCCCCAGGTCCCACCGGACCGTCCTAATATCTTCCATCCTATCATCGGTTTATTCATCCCGGTTGTGACAGCGAGGCCAGTCAGAGCAACAACCTAATGTCCATCGATTAGGAGAGCGGCCACGCGAAGCCTTGATTAAATAATGTACACATTTTCTGACCCATCAGCTTTCAGGAATACGGGCACTCGTCCTCGTTTTCATTCTATTAATTACTAGACCTCATTCCATATAACACTAGAATTTAAACGGCCAAAATCGTCGACGCTCCTTCGTTTATCTAGGATATCAAAGGGAATTATTTTACTAGTTTTACTTATTTCAATTATAAAGTACCTTGTACTTTTCAAATATAAAAATACTAATTAATAAACAAAAAATGAAAAATAAAGTAGTGACGATATTTTGTTTAGATACGATATTTTTAAACTAACGACTACTCATTATATTCTCGATTTATCGACGTTGGAGTTTGTGCAGCATACGATTTATTTTTATAATAAGTTTAATGCGTAAATAAACGAAAAAATTGAAAAAATCTGATACGAGATTTTTTCAAAGTATTATTTCTGCGTATCAAAGTCGTTTTCCTTGAAATCGAATGACTACATATTTACGCACGGTTTTTCTAATCTTATCTGGAATAGGGTCATTCGCATTTCCTATGGACACTTAGAAATACATCAAGTCGTTGACCGTAATCAATTCCTTCAGGAAATAAAACACATGTGGCAATCTCGTTTAGAAGATTTAGCGATCGTCGACATTTATAATTCAATCCAAAACGCCACTAAATCCATATAAATTAATTGGCTGTTAAGACATTTCTATCCTAAGCTGTTGGTATCAAATTTTATAGACCTAAACAGCTGTTGCTACCGCTGTCTAATAAAAGGGGTTATCGAACTCTGAACCAAACACGCCAGATTTTTCCGCGACAATCAGTCGTAACTATTCGGCTGTGCTTTAAACAAGGGGTTCTATTGCACTAGATGTACCGAATCGTTTTGAGTTTCGTATTTATAGATCGCATCACTGCCACGTGCGGCAAATATTCATAGAAGCAAATCTGACCAGTGAAATTACGCGGAATTTTAGCTAAGGACTTTACTTATAGTATTTAATTTGGTTTATTCTACGACGATTGCAAACCGGCGTATGGCCTGCCTGGTGATAAGCAGACTTCGAAGCCTATGGACACTTGTGCTGTGACTCCAGAAAAATCACTATCAACTCTCAACACTCTCTTTATTGATTTGAGGATCTATTATTAATCTTAACAGTATATAAAACTTCGCCAGGAGTGAAATATGCCCTCGCAAATACTCTTCTTCAAGCTAGCGTTATACCGGCCTTTGCCAGGATCAGCTCTCCGATTGAAAAAAAAAGACCGGGTTGCACTCCAGGAGTGCCGGCAGAAGTGAAAACTCAATAACATTGTAACAGTTTTTCGATCAGGTCACGTGACATCTTACGGTGTCACCCTAAAAATGAATTTGACGCAAATTTATGAACAATTATCAATTATTTAGGCGGACGGGCCGCGGGCGCGTTGGGTGCGATGGGCCGCTGGCTCGCCATTGCCAAATATTTTTCAAAGCTTTATCTCTTTAGGAGTAACTCCCAAATTCGAACTATTCGAATTTTCTCAATAGCAAAACGGTGAAGGACGCGTTGGTTAAAATTACAAATTTATTTGCAGAATATGCTATCACACAAAGTGTTTAACAGCTTTATACTTTTACGAATAGCGTTCAGTTTTGAATGAAGTCGAATCGGCTAGCAGCAAAAAGTGACCTCCTTCATATCTGACGTCACAAAACTCTGTCGCGTATTTAACATTTTTTCCCCATCCCAAAAAGTGCTCAGCGCCGCTAAAGAAGTTTTCACTTCAAAAAAAATGCTTTTCTCCACATAGCAAGATTCTGGGCTTTGTGAACCCGTGTTCGCTGATGTCGGCCTTCAGAACATCGAGCCATCGCTTCGTCAGTCTGCCGCGGAGTCGAAGGCAAGGCCAAGGCGTTTGTCACAAATATTTCCATAGGTATATAATTTATAATTGGGGCTAGCTATACCCCCCGTACAGCATTTAACAAAGAGCTCAGGCGGAGCCCTGTGCTAAATACAAGCCACTCTCATTAACCATTCGCAAGGTCTATTCGACTTAATATTCTGGTGTTTTTTTTAAATACAACTCATCATTACTATTCATACTACTCATAGTACCGGACATTATCCCATTCATACCAACTTACAAGGTCAGAAAATAACAAATTTTACTTCTTCATATCATAATATTCAAGTTTAAATGAGTACCTATAGATAGATCAGATCCGCATCCGAAGATTAAGACATCCATACACACTAAGAAACAGACATTTTACCTCTTTATAATTATAGATAGTACAGATTCCAAACCTTTATTTAGTTAGTATAAAGTCAACGCCCCATACCGACAAGATCATACATGTTTCAGGGTTCCCCACCCTGAACATGCAACCATGCAGCATACGTCACGTGACGTCACGAGGTGTGAATGGACGCTGACGTCACGTGACGCGGTCAGGGTCGAGATTCGGCAAGCCTCCGAGGTCAACGACCGGTCAAACATTTCAACACACAATAATACTGGTGCTTGTACGCTATCAAATATCGGTCCGGACACGGTGCTCGGAAATATCTGAACAGAATTTATGGTCAAGGTGAATTGGTAGTGAAACTCTCGAGACTAAGACCCTTTATAGTTTTTACAGTGCTTTTCATACAGCCTGAATACGTTGACAGGTGTCATTTAGCTCTCATCCCAATCCATACTTCCATACTAATATTATACCTAAATGCGAAAGTGTCTGTCTGCCTTTCTGTCTGTCTGTTGCCTCTTCACGCTTAAACTTCTGAACAGATTTATATGAAAATTGGAAGTATAGCGATAGTTTGAGTGCCGGGGAAAGACAAAGGATAGTTTTCATCCCAGAAATCAAGGGATGGTGAAATGGGGGATGAAAGTTTGTATGGAGCTACGATATAAACGAGTTCCACGCGGACGGAGTCGCGGGCAGGAGCTATTATGATTTCTAATCTTAAAAATTAATAGAGTTTATAAAATGTACCTATTTTGGTAACGTGTCACCGTACCTAAATTTGAAAAACACGGTATAGCTGGAGATATATAAATATATATTTTTTCATGTTGTTTCATTATATTATTTTTATATAATACACACTGCCCGCGCGGCTTCGTCCGCATATTGCACAAAATGCACTACGGTATGTCTACCCACAAACGTGAAAGATTTATTTAAATCGAGTTTGCGGTTGCGTAGATTACCCCCTTTATAATATTAGTTTAGAAGAATAGAATATTCACTTACCTACTCGTAATTTATCATGTCACTTAAATTATAGTCATGTCGTAAACTGAGAGGCGACTCCGGAACTGAGACCTTCCTAGATCGATTTTCCCCTTGTGTTAATATTTTATAGCCGAAAACCCATTTACAAACAAAAATTCAAATATTGCTCGTTTAGTTTATAATAGAACTAGATGTTGCCCGCGACGTCGTCCGCGTAGCACTTGTAACTGTCTTAGAAAAATGATTGCTATTAAATTATTATGGGCGGAACCTCAATTATCGCCGACCCAAACAAAGTTCTACAACCTTAAGGGATGATTTCCGATATAAAAACTATCTTATATCCTTCTAAGGGTCTCAACTTGTCTGTAGGAAAAATTTCATCTAAATCCATTCAGGGATTAAGCGTAAAAGGTAACAGTGCGCTGAGTTCATTAGTTTAAATTACAAAATTTCAATTGAAGACTCCGCATTTACAAATATATAATATCTTAAGAATCATCAACGGACGATTCTGCTTAAATTGTATATTTTTTCATAATGGCAAACTTATCTAATGCTAAAAGACGGGGAACTTTCCATCTCCATCCACAGTCCCCATTTAACGGTGTTCGAATAAATTATTTTGATTAAGCCCCTTTAGAGGAAAATTGATCTACATATTATAAAAGAAACCTGCTGTCCTGCTTTCATGTTTCTAGCCACAGTTTAATATTAAAAATCACACATTACTTATGTGAACTTTCAACCCCTATCTTAACCCCTTCAAGGGATGAATTAGGAAAAATCCCTCACAATGTTTTTGACTGTACATTAGGAGCTTGTGGCCGAAGTTTTAAACGTCTAACTCTAAAAACGACATATTTCCCATACAAACTTTCAACTCTTTTTTAACCCCCTTAGCGGTCGATTTTTTGTAACATCGCTTAATCATTTGCTTTCCTTTTTAGTAAGATACCTTCATACAAAGATTCAAGTCTATAACTTTCCAAATGAACGATTTCCATACAACAGTTCGACCACTATTTCACCCCCTTAAGGGTTGAATTTCGAAAAATCCTTTCTTAATGTCCACGTACTGTAAAGAATATATGTTCCAAATTTCATGCTTATAACTTTAGAGGTTTAGGAAATCACACATTGCTTATGTGAACTTTCAACCCCTATCTTAACCCCTTCAAGGGATGAATTAGAAAAATATCCCTTATCAATGTTTTTGACTGTACATTAGGAGCTTGTGACCGAAGTTTTAAACGGCTAAGTTTAAAAACGACATGTTTCCCATACAAACTTTCAACTCTTTTTTAACCCCCTTAGGGGATGAATTTTTATAGCAAAGCTAAATCATTTGTTTTGCTTTTTAGTAAGAAACTTTCATACAAAGATTCAAGTCTATAACTTTCCAAATGAACGATTTCCATAAAACGGTTCAACCCCAATTTCACCCCCTTAAGGGTTGAATTTCGAAAAATACTTTCTTAGCACACGTCCGCGTACTGTAAAGAAAATATGTTCCAAATTTCATGCTTATATCGTTAGCAGTTTAGGCTGTGCGCTGTCTGTCAAGTCAATAGATTAGTAACGAAGTTTTATATATATAGTCCGCGTGGAACTCGTTTATATCGTGGTTTACCAATTGTCACTCCTTAGGGGATGATTTCCGAGATAAAAACTAACCAATGTCCTTCCCCGGCACTCAAACTATCTCTATACCAATTTTCATCTAAATCGGTTCAGGGGTTTAAGCGTGAAGACAGACAGACACTTTTGTAAGATTAGTATGGATAGTATGGACGACAGCAAAACATCTGTTTTATTTTATCCACAGCGATAAACGACATAAAACGACATAAAAGCGGCCATCATACTCGTTCAGGTTTAATCGCCTATTACGTTGTCAAACCGTGATTGGCAAGTTATATGGAGGCTTGATTTTCGTGTGATTTTTTTAAATTACTTTAGGACGTTGATTGCACTGGGGTGATTGTCCTCGGCCGGCCCCACGTCTGCGATGTAGTCCGATCAACGAGTCATTGTGACTCGTCAGTTACCCGCAAGATCCAAACGTTTCAGCAAAAACATCAGGGCCCTCTTTGTTAGGAATGCTGTCCTTCTCAACTCCAAGTTCGGCTGCGCAAAAAACTACAGGTCTAATAATTATATATGTACATACTTGAGTTTAGTTTTTTGTAAATTAATTTATATCTCCCCGATCTCAAGACAGCTTGTGCTAATAATTCTCACTAAACAGCTAACATGTTATTTAAAACGTATAATGGACCAACTTAATATACCAGCGACCTCAGAAAATAATTTAAAAAATAATGTCACAGAAGTAAACCCGAAATATTTAATTTACAGGTACCGTCAACGTCAAAGTTATAAATTAATGAATTATTCGCCTGTAATAACAATGGGAGTAGGTGCAAAGGTTGAAATATACATCTCATAAATACGTCCTTCATTATCAAAAAAATATTTCGTGTTAGGACAAAATGCCTTGTTGACTGGACTACTGAGCATCAGGATTTAATTGGTGACGCTCGTTTCACATCCAGCGGTCATTTCGGCAACGCTTGGAGCATAGACAAGTATTATTCTTTTTTAAATTTCTGTTTTTTATGTAAGCATGGAGGAAAAAAAGTATTTCAAAAGAGGACATCAGCATCACTAACAACCATTAAGTTATCGAGAAAGGAATTTCTAGGTATATTCTAGTTATCATTATATTAAATTTAATGGTTTAAGTTAAAGACCTTGGACCCAATTCGAGATGTCAATGCGTTTACGGCAGGTCACAGTCACAGGGTGCCCGCGGGTCAAGCTGCCTCGTCGGAAGCCAATCACTTAGGAGACTTCAGTTCACTGGAGTCAGTTTTATTGTTACATTTACAATGGAAATGTTGGTTGAAATAGTTATACCTGAGTATTGTAACTGATAGGTACCCTCCACCCTCCCGTTAGACGCCCCTGCTAATCACCCAAATCACGCGATTCTACTCACAAGAAATTCTTATAACAAGTCTAAGAAACGTATTGAATTAAATTACTCCTAATTAAAGCACATTAACAGAGATAACTAAAAGAATTAACATAAAACACAAATCAAGCCAAGACAATACCCAAAATGGCGCCATCGAATTTCGAACATCGCCATTTTCTCTCAACATGCATCGATGTCCTCACTAATATTACACAATCAAGGTCTACATTCGCTTGGCTCGAACGCTCGCGAATTGTGGTAAGTGTTCGCGCCAAAATAACGTGGCGGTCGTTCGTTGACCTCGTGACGTCACGGCGCTACGTCAGGTGACGTCACAAGGTGCGCTGATTTGAGCAAGGTGCTTTGTTGAGTTACTTGGCAGATGTTGCATGCTTGATGGTTTAATTTTAGGTGGGAATGTTATGGGACATTCGGTTTGGCGTTTATTGTGGATTCGTGGATGTTTTAAAAAATCACTTATGAAATAAAACCTAGATAAGTTAATGGCGATTTCAGAACTTGCTATTATGCCGGCTGTACACATTGGGCCAACGACTCTTAACCACTCACTTGCTTGTGGTAACCACAGTTGCCAAATTTGCAGACCCCTCCCTAAACTGATGGTGACAACTGTGGTTGCCAAGCAAAGTATGGGCTTCTTTGATAAAGAAAAGATTACAGCAATTTAGGCTACCTTTCTTAAAATCCGAAATCAAGTGAGTGGTTTTAAGCAGGCTGTTGCGACTTTTATTAGCCACAAGATAACCACTACACACAAGATGACAGTTTTCTATGGGATGACAGTAACCGTCGCCACTCGCCATACCACGTTTACCGGCCAGCGAACGAAAAAACCATAGAATGCGAGCTCCATACAAAATTCCACCCGAACCCGTGCCCAAATTTCTACCCGAACCCGTGCCCAAATTTCTACCCGAACCCGTGCCCAAATTTCTACCCGAACCCGTGCCCAAAATCCTGTATGCGCATAACGGCAATGGCACCCATTCTGTGGGACCATTTTGCGGCGCTACACTACTTCTATGGTTTTTTCGCTCGCTGTTACCGGCCTGAAAAATGTGGGTTACAATTACCACCCGCACTGTGCCAGCGTGGGGACTACCTATTCCCTCTCACCCGTGAGAGGCCCAGCAGTGGATCGTAAATAGGCTGACGATGATGGCAGTGTGGTAGATGCAACCCGCCGTAACTCCGTACTCTGGCACATGCCGAAACGCCTACGTTGCATACGAGTATTACCAAAATGCAAATCCACCAAATCCCTTTTCCACGTATTGGCTCAATCTTCATCAAGTTAATAACAGTGTAATCGGGATATGACAAAATGCAGTAAGAATATATGAACTTCGTACAAACTGTATGCGTTTTTCTTGTGATGGGTATTGGCTGTAATCGATCTCAATTACATGTTCCTGTGAACTTATGGTGTGTACGTGACTCAGGCCAGTGCCCTCACTGGCCTGAGTTTTGGGGACTTTGTCTGTTACCGATTCGACTCCATTGGGCATTTTTTGGTGCAGGGCAAAGTTAATGGCACCAGAACGTGGGGTAGATGGTACATTAAGGTGGAAAAAGCAAATCAAAGCTGCAGTTAACCATCCTAAATATGAATGTATTCTCTTTTCTGTCGTTTCGCTCTTGGCACAGCGGTCGTGGCCACGTCGAGGCATCCACGTCGGGAGTAGAGGCGGTACCAGCTCTCCGCACGATCTCTAGCCAACTTTCCCTGTTGGCGGACTGTCTGGCGCAGTCAGATACGTGGTTTCCTACTGCGGATTTCACTTGGAGCTGCCGCGCGAACTGATACCCTCCAGCTTTATAATATACTCAGCAACATCCAGAGAAGAATGGCGTCGCATAACCAAGCTGCTTATTCGCACTCATTCTGACAACAACTGACGATACAACCACTTTGCATGTATAGGAGATAAAATTTGAAAATGAGACGTTATATACTATTTTATAATTGTTTGTATTAATAAAAAAGAGACTGGAAATCATTGGACGTGACAGAATAGAAGCAGTCTTTCTATCGAGTCTTTACCAAAGAGGCGAAGTATTGTCTTCTTACTTTCTTCATGGGATAATCACGAACATCATAGCCCTGCGGCAATTTTTATGTCGTTGATACTAGATTAACTTATCAATAATTAAGTATGATATTCTTATTAAATAGCACTTGCAACAGTTACGGAGATCTAAATCCTGTGTATGTTTCCATCTCTTCAGAAATATTCTTGACCTGTATCAAAATGGTGGGTCGACATGTTTTAAAGCGCAACTGCGTCAATCGAGTGACATTGCTCGAGTAATTCATCAAATTATTCCATGTCCTCAATCATCAGGTACATCACAAATTAGCACGTAAACGACCCTGGGATGTCCCGACATCGTTTAGTATTGGAAATACAAACATCGCCACGTGGTAGCAGGCCAGCGAACTTTTTGTCGCGGGTCGACGGCCCCCGCAATTAAGGCGACGTTTTGTCGGCGCAGGCGCCGGTAATACCGTGTAATGGTGAAATGCCAAAAGGTCCTGGTACTCCTGGTCCAATTAGAGATGACAATATGTGACGATGGGGCGTGAAGCGTCCAGTCAGCGAAGTACCGAACTTTGCTGACTGGAGGCTTCACATGCCTCATCGTGCGTGGAACTTTTTATGCGGAGGAGGTCACTCCTCTGCACCTGACTGTAAGTACACAAGTCGATCGAATAGGTACCAATTTAGCAAAGCATGCACGTACAAAACGATCAAACAAATGTGAACACCACGTTATTATTAACGGCATTAGGTTGCTCAGATCTCAGAATCTGTATGAACGCGACTGTACTTGACGACCATATAAATACTTATAAACACAAATAAGTACTTACTTATAAACATGGCCAAGGCGTCCAAGGCTCGAGAATAAATATTTGCGAAAAACTGGGATTCCAACCCGGGACTAGTTTCGTAGGCCGGGACCCTGTCGTCTGAGCTAAATTCGTCAAATGTCATAGGGATATTTCCACTACAATATCTCTCTCTTTCAAGATCACAATGACAGCATAAAACAATATTCTTGGCATGTCCCCTGGCTCTCAATTATCGCGGATTGAACCGTAACTCTATAGTAGTGTTGTGTTCCTGGAGGTGTGCAAGGTCGCCAGAGCTCCCAAGGATAAGGTGTGTTGAGAGCGAGGGAATTTGTTCCTTCAGCTGTCAACACGGCGAATCCTCAAACATATCAAGGGTCGGCAACGCCCATGTTATTCCTTTGTAGTTGCATGCGTCTATAGGCTGCGGTGCCCGCTTACGATCAGGCGGGCCGTACGCTTGTTTGCCACCGTCGTTGTATAAAAAAAAAAAAAAAAGTCTAAGTAAGCGGCAGGTTCGGCTTATGGTGACACTATGTCTGTTTGCCTCGCAAACTATTACTTAGTTACAAACAGTTATATTGACAGTGACATCACAACAAGGACAGCCTTCTCGATTCAACATTAATGCAAATCAATGTTAAATCTGCGACCCATCATTAAAACAACCTTTTAATGGCTGCTGTTTGGTGTCAACTTTGCCCCGGGACTTCATTCTCAGGACTCTCCGTGCGTTGCGCTATAGACTGGTTAGGCTTAGCCTTCAAGCGAAGTAAGAGATCACCCTAGGGCCTAGGCCGACCACAGGTATTGGGATAGGTACTTTCTCGACAAAATTTTGAGTGTCGGAAGACCAAGGTTCAACTATATGGAACGATTAAATTGAATATCTACAAT
The DNA here is from genome assembly GCA_947578815.1 of Epinotia ramella. Classification (NCBI taxonomy): domain Eukaryota; kingdom Metazoa; phylum Arthropoda; class Insecta; order Lepidoptera; family Tortricidae; genus Epinotia; species Epinotia ramella. The sequence continues at coordinate 6,991,801 of OX388221.1, forward strand.
TTGAATACTACTCATATCTGCATCAGGACTCGGGAGACATGAAATTTAAAATAAAAACCCTCCGTTCCTATTTTTTTACATTTTGGTACAGACCCAAACATCAAAATCAGAAGTTAACGAACCTTTGAAATATTGGGTATGACGCTGTCAACTTGTGATTTTGTATTTTTGATAAATAAACATGTGAATTTCATTATTTTCGTGATGCTTCACGGGCCGATGGGCCACAAATAGACGTCAAGGTTAACCTAGACTGCGGTCATTCACGGCTGTTTCATACAAATGAGAATTTTTACACAAGTTTAAGCGCCTGAATTCGTGATTTCACAGTCAATACCAGAGATGCCGCCGTGGATGCGATTTTTTTAATTTAATGGTTTTTGTTTTACAATCGTAGCGAACAACTCAAAAACGCGTATGCTCTTGGTCACAGAAACGACAGGAAGTTTTTTTTACTAATGGCGAAAATATATAAGGCCCGCGCAGAAAGCGCCGCGTGGGCTCCTTTCTTGTCCGCAAAAACTCCGCATCGATTTTGGCGATGTTGGAATTTGTGCGGAACTTCCGCGGTTGCGGATGCGGATACAAATGTCTGCAACATCTCTGGTCAATACAACGCTTAAGTTTTCAAGTATTGTTCAAATTTAATTTTCGTACGAGCGAGCGAAGCGGACGGGGATTCTAATTCTAAGCTTCAGGTTGGGCCGAAAATTGTTCGTCTGTCTGTTCCCCTACAGGTCGCAATTCGCAACCGATTCTCGTAAAGTTTTGTGAGCAAGTTGGTTATATATATAGACTATAGACACAGAACCACTAGTTTAAGGTTAGGCGTGACAGGCATTACGAACGAATTCTTTTTTTTTATACAACGACGGCGGCAAACAAGCTTACGGCCCGCCTGATGGTAAGCGGACACCGCAGCCTATAGACGCATGCAACTCCAAAGGAGTAACATGGGCGTTGCCGACCCTTGATATGCTTGAGGATTCGCCGTGTGCCGTGAGCTGAAGGAACAAATTCCCTCGCTCTCAAGACAACGCATCCTCGGGAGCTCTGGCGACCTTGCTCACCTCCAGGAACACAACACTACTACAGAGCAAGTAGTAGTGTTATTATGGCTGTGGTCTTCTGCAAGGCGGAGGTACTTCCCCAGTTGGGCTGCTCCAAATTCGAGCGGCATGACATTTCGCTGTGCCCTAATACCACCAACTATAATAGAAGATCTTGAACGTGTACATAACGACCTACAACTAAAAGTCATGAGTTCCATATAATCATCACGATAACAGGCGTAAGACGTAACTACTATTACGTGCTAGTATAAGTTACAGTAATACTTCACCCTGAGGGTCTCGAGGGTTGGAATCCCGCCACAAAGTGAGATCACTTCATTTGTCATGAGAGTGCCAACCGAAAAGCTGTCGACCTTCATCAAGGAGGAGGTCGGACCCCGTATCATGGTCGGCCTTATCACACGATAAGTGACAAGATAGAGCGTCCGACACTGGCCGTCACCGTTCGATAGAACGAGATGGACGCTCTATCTTGTCACTTATTGCGTGATACGGCCGACCATGATACGGGACCTGGCCGAATGGTGTACTTTTCCGGCGAGTTTGAGGCCAATTATTAGACACCGAGAACATGCGCCGCCGTCTTAACTCTTAACGTGTGTTATAAGTTTTGTATATTGAGCTCTGAGGCTCTAGTATAAGTTTTACCGAAACAAAACTTTACGATCGCGCTTGCGTTTTACCCTCAATTTGTATGGGATTTGACAGCTAAACGCGAACGCGGTCGTAACGTTTTGTTTCGGTAAAACTTATACTAGAGTCTCAGGTGAGCGAGGTCAGCAGGAAGATGTTTGCTTCGGTGGGTGATCTTCGCAGGCTTCGTAACTTGTTACCGCTCGCCACTTAAACTGCGCTAGATCAACCTCTCCTTCTCCCTATTTTAGATTTTATTTAATCGTATGGCATTCATTATTTGGCCGTTTTAAAGTTTGTCTCTCCTAGGGGACACGTGCAGAGTTGTGGTAGGTAGCTGGTGCGGACGCGAGAAACAGTTGTCCCCCCTTTGTCAAGTGAGTGGGCAACTCGACTGTTAGAAGTTTTTAAGCCGCCCGAAGGCCTCTAACTCGGTTTAACAACTACTGTTAATAGCCAGCAGCCGGGATCAATTGCTTAGGGTGCCTTCCAAAGCACGAAGCGCTCATTTATAGTAACCACTCAAACAGGCGATCACCCATCCAAAGACTGACCGCTGCCATCTTTGTTTAACCTGCGTTATCGTTTCCGACTCGCAGGCGCCGCTAGTCTATGAGCGCTTCACCTATTTTAGATTACGCCGACATTTCCGCTAAATAAACTTGAGCGGCTTCAATATCTTGCATCAGGTTCACATATTTGGCTTGCGCAAGTATCACCACGTATCCAGCTTCCGTTCCCAACTCAAGTGGTTTAGCTATTCGTCTTCGTCGTGATTCCAATACCCGAACTCTTCTTAGTGTACTCCTCTACCCGGCCACTCCCGCATACCTCAAGGTAAGTTTTAACTATCTTTCGTCCAGCAGATCGATTCAAAACAGACTTCTTGCTCCAACAATTATTTCACCTTTCGAGCTGTTCGGTTGTGGAATGCTTTGCCGTTAGATATTAGATGTGCCAAGTCGCTGCGCATTTTCAAAAGTCTTCTGAGACGTTGTTACTTATCACTCCCTTATTTTGTATGTACAGTCGAGCTCTCCAATATCTATACAGGCAACCTTTCAAAAATATCTACACATGTGTCTTATGTCAGTAACAATAAAGATTGTCTGACTGAGAACTCGACTGTAGGTACATGTATTTTATGCAGTATACATATTTATATTTATTTGTGTATATATTGTATTGTTAGACATTTAGATAGTTTAATTAGTTAGTCAGTCCCATTAGTTTAATTGTATGTGTTATCTTACTTCTCTTGCTTTATTATTGCACTACCATTTCCAATTTTCAGTCCGTCATTTCCTGCTGCCCAAAGGGTGTCCGGAAGAGATCGCCTGTTGCTACCTAATTATGTGTTTAGTTCTGTAATCATTTTTATTTTGGTGCAATAATAGTACATTAGGTACCTAGGGCGGTGAATTCGTGAATGGCGCAGATCGCAGGTGTTTGTATGTAAAATATGCGATCTGGGGCTTTACGAATTACCGCCCGTGGTGAGTACACAATTTTACGTCTTCACCTGGCCACAATGCGAGTTGTACCGTACGCGCAGCGTGCGGTATAACTCGCATTATGGCCAGGTGTGACGTAAATAATATTATAATAATTTTTATATTGATATGTATGTTAGTCCGTCAGGTATCTGTAAACATGGGCCTTGTCGCCTGAGACAAATAAATAAGTTAGTCTATCCTCACAGGCTTATCTAGAATAAGTCTTGTAATGTTCAGTGCATCTTCCTTAAGTAGTCGGTTCAATGATCGACGCACGTGCGGCTCGATGAGCAAGAAACTGGGAACTGATTCGAACCTATTTGAATAGAACAAAGGTGAAGGGAGAAATAGCACTGCTGCTAATTGTATAGAATAGAACAAGCATTTATTCGTGACAATAGTAAATGAAATGAAATAATAAATAAAAAAATAATAAATATTTTAGGACAATCTTACACAAATCAAACTAGTCCCAAACTAAGCAAAGCTTGTACTATGGATACGATATACATACTTGTATAGATAAATAAATGCTTAAATAAATAGAAAAACATCCATGACTCAGGAACAATTGTTCGTGCTCATCACACAAATAAATGCCCTTACCGGGTTTCGAACCCGGGACCTCTAGCTTCGTAGGCAGAGTCACTACCAACTAGGCTACAGAGATCATCAATTTACTGCTATTTACGCATGCTCACTTAGACAACTCTCAACACTGTCTATTACGTACGAGCTTTATATTAAACTTCACGGATATTCAAATTTTCGTCAGAGTTGGGTAAAAGTGGGTAGATGGGAAGAAATCGTGATTCTAATATTACTCCAGGCAAAATACGGTTTTGAAAAACATTAATTTATAATAGCGTTTTTTTTGTTGATTTCATTTGAAAATGTTATTCTAAGATGATTTAGTCAAGAATCCGACAAACTTTCCACCCGGAAGCAATTATGTAGATTTAAATGAAGCATGCATTATCTTTTTTTGTACGATTTATCTTGAATATTATAGTGCAAATGTAAATGAACCAAAATAAAGACAAAAACATATATTAATATTTTTACTGACTTTTTAGAAGCCAGTTAACTTATCATTTTTTCGATGTTTGAAATTTTGTCGGATTTTGTCGCTGGGTACCTATTTAATTGATAATATATCCGTTATACATAAAAAATAAGCTATTATAAATTATTTCCAAAATTGTCATTTTTTCCATACAAGTTGTCAGTTCATTGCCTGGACTACGCACGATCCAGTATCCTACAATTGTGCGTGTTTGTTTGTTTGTTTGTCCATGTGTCACAGCAAAACGGAGCGACGAATTGACGTGATTTTTTAAGAGTTGAAGGGATGGAGAGTAACATAGGACAGTTTTTATCCCCGTAATCACCCCCTAAGGGGGTGAAATGGGGGGGTAAAAGTTTGTATAGAGCTGCGATATAAACGAGCTCCACGCGGATGGAGTCGCGGGCAGAAGCTAGTACATACATAATAAGTTAAGCCGGTTAGAATCGAGTTCTATGAATGCTCCGCCAGCACGCCACACCATAGGTACAAATTATACCCCATCATTGCTCTTGACAAATTTGCAAGCGTTGCTACATTAAAATAACGCTTCAGTATTAAAACAACAAAGACAAGTTACTTAATACATCGTCAGTGCAAAATCGCCTAATGGGATTTGTACACGGCAATCGAAACCGCAAAATAAACCAGAGGGTCTATTCAACAACACATATTGAATTAAAATCAGATTTGTATTTGTTCGCGCTCGTTCGGAAACGAAACTTGCTTTCGTGTGGGAACGGGAAAGCGCGGAAATACAATACAGATGCCAATCCAATACGTTAGTAGAATGTACTCCCAGTTAGCATTGCAGAGGCCTACCCGAGAACTATTACTACATAATCTGACAATCCGCGAATGCTTGAACAACGTGAATATTACCCAACCCTGAGAAAAGAGAGTTATTGTAATAACAAAGCAATATAGTCACATTCAGTGCCAAACATTCGTAGCGCTACGCTGGTAGCCGATAACATGGGGAAATCCGTATGTAGAGGCAAGCGCCAACGGGCAGAGGGCCCACCTCGCTGCAGTAAAAGAGTTAAGTATAAAAAAACATTAATATTAGCGGACAATCATACACAAATGGAACACGTCCCATAGTAAGCTTAATAAGGCTTGTGTTATGGGTACTAGACAACGATGTTATAATAGAAGAAAACACCCAAGACTCAGAAACAAATATTCATGCTCATTACACAAATATTTGGAGGATTCGAACCCAGGACCTTCAGCTATCCGGTCGTTCAAAATATATCCTTATGCTAGAATAATGACGCAAGGTCGGCAACGGGTATGATCCATGTGTTCCAAAACAAAATGTTCATAGGCTTCGATTAGACGACCGGTTAGTCTAGTGGGTAGTGACGCTGCCTACGAAGCTGCAGGTCCTGGGTTCGAATCCCAGTAAGGGCAAATATTTGTGTGATGAGCATGAATATTTGATTCTGAGTCATGGATGTTTTCTTTGTATTTAAGTATTTATATCTATTAAATATATCGTCGTCTAGTACCCATAACACAAGCCTTATTGAGCTTACTATGGAACCAGGTCGATTTGTGTAAGATTGTCCCCCTAATATTTATTTATTTATTCGATAACCGTTTACCATCAGGCAGACTATACACTTGTTTGCCACTAAAGTCGTAATAGAAGTTTAGGCACATGCTAGAAAAGTCCGGCTACCGCAGCTGTCCCTTTCTAACATGTCCTTTAAATAAGTGTTCAGTGGGAGTGCTTCGACCGAACGAAGAAATTCTTCTTGCCTTGCTCTTCGTCAAAATTCTCCAGTTTTAGTGTTGTAGCTTCCGCACAATATAAATTAATACTACAGCGCAAATATTATACTGAAAGTACCGTAAAATGGGGTGAGTAGGGATCGCGAGGAGAGTTGGGTTATGAATGGGGAGAGAAGGGATGAAAGGGGCGTTAGATGGGATTTTAAGGCTACTGCTACCTAAATAATGTATTCCAAATTAAAATGCTTCCAAAATCACCTTTGTTTGTGTTTATCGTTAAAGTTATGAAATGGAACTACCGAAAATCATAAAAAAAACTAAAATACAAACGTCCGCAACACTGATTATATATTATACAACATTCAGTTTGCATATGTAAAAATGAAATGTAATCGAGGTTTGAATGTCAGTTTTGTCCCTACTCACCCCGTTTTACGGTATACCGCCCATAACAATTTACTTTAAAAACAAAGTTTTAACCGACATCAAATCAGTACCCTAATCTTTTCAAGTGTGCATACAATATTTTAAGAGTTCCTTCGATTTCTCCAGGGCTCCAATCATTAGATTCCGACCTCATGACCATGAGACCAGCTCGGAAGCCCTTCAAACAGCCCTTTTTGGTGAGGTAGGGCACAGCGAAATGTCATCCCGCTCGAATTCGGAGCAGCCCAACTGGGGAAGTACCTCCGCCTTGCAGAAGACCACAGGCATAATAACACTACTACTTGCTCTGTAGTAGTGTTGTGTTCCTGGAGGTGAGCAAGGTCGCCAGAACTCCCGAGGATGCGTTGTGTTGAGACCGAGGGAATTTGTTCCTTCAGCTGTCAACACGGCGAATCCTCAAACATATCAAGGGTCGGTAACGCCCATGTTACTCCTTTGGAGTTGCATGCGTCTATAGGCTGCGGTGTCCGCTTATCATCAGGCGGGCCGTACGCTTGTTTGCCACCGTCTTTGTATAAAATAAACAAAAGAAGAATTTTGCGCGTCCTCTTCGAGTAATCCCGACGAATTGAGAACATCCTCCTTTGAGAAGTTAGTTAAGGCGCTCTATAATTTTTTTATATGTATATTTTCAGTCTATTCGCTAGTTTTTGACTTCATCAGAAACACGATTGCTGTAAAAAACCTCGATATTTTTTTTTTTTAAATAAGCCTTTTTTGCACCTTAAACCAAATATTTTGATAACTATTATGAATATCAACACAGTAGTTTTTTAGTAGATTTGGATTTGTGCTTCATAGATTTTTAATAAGTTGAGTACATCTCACACACATTTATTTTGGTTTTGGCAAAAAGCTTAGTCGCCATTCACTCGTGACCGTAGTCGACGACGGACCTGTGCAAGATATACAGAATAGGTACATACAATGGCTTATTGCGCTGTCTCCATCCTAACATGAGGATTCAGGAATGATGACGTAGCATGTTTGCCGTTTTATTTTGTTCTGATAAGTGATAAAATCATCATCATATCAGCCGAAATACGTCCACTGCTGGACATAGGCCTGCCCCAAAGAGTGCCACAATGACCGGTCCTGCGCCACCCGCATCCAGCGGACTCCTGTAACCTTTACCAGGTCATCAGTCCACCTTGTGGGGGGGCCTACTTACGCCACGCGTATTTGCCCCGCCCACTGCCACTTAGTGATAAAATGCCAACCATCATATGCTCGCTGAATACGAACTCTACAATAAAAACTATCGTCACCTCGTTTCTATAATTCCATATAATATACGCGATATCATTATCCTCGACTTCAAAGCTTTATCCACTGCATTACGCATTTCTTGGTAATCAGAATCAACACAACGAACAAAAAAACACTAAAGGAAAGGTATTATTTAACTTAACGTACTAAATTGGAATCGGTCTTGAATCGGCGTACACTCTCGCCGCCACGCGCCAAGCGTGTCAGAGAGTGCGCGTGAAAACCACACCCTATTCCAATTTAAAATGTGAAGTAGAATAGAACCCGGGGAAATCTAATTCGTTTCCATACATTGCTTTAGTTGCATTAATCAACGGGAACGACTTGGAGGAAATGACGTAATTTCGTCCATTACAATACGAGACGATATTGATTATATTCAAATTATACTAGATTTTGTGACCCCGTCTAGAGATCAACGTTTTCGACAGCGTTATCCACACAAATTGTAGGTACCTAACTGGCAATAAAGTAGTTGACAACAGTACAATTTAATTGTTATCGCATTAAGGTTCGCCAGGACGCTCGTCTCTCCATACAAACGTGGTTTGATTCGCATTATAATTAAAAGCAACCAAAACTAGTTTCCGACCTTTCTTTTCCGACCGATGGATAGTCGTTTTGAACCGACCGCGCTGAGGTCTCTTAAACAAAACTCAAGAAGATTCGGAGAACTTCACGCATCAAATTATTTTCGTTATTTACAAGATTTTTAATACGCTTTTTAACACGCTTTTATGTAGGTCGACCTGTATGTAACTAACTATGTAATGGAATCTAAGGTAACTAATTTAACCATGTTCCAAGAATCGTAGCGTCATGACAATTGGCAGCTGTATGTAGTTCTGATGACAATACAATAATATGGTACTGTCGAACTGATCTGATGATGGAGCCGGAAGATATCAACTGGAACTTCATGATGGAACATCGTATCATAGCTGTTTGGATTTGTTAGAAAAGTCTTGTAATGAACTTTGACCAGAATTAGGTTAAAAGCGTGTTTTTCTAGATTGTTAAACTATTAAATATTAACATCTCATCAGGATTTTCTTTGGTTAAACACACCAAGAAAAGTGTTTAACCATAGAATATCGTGATGAGACTTCCTATTCACCTACAAACTTCACACTAACGAAGTTTATTGGAAAAATGATGTGGTCTTGGAAGTGAAAGTGACCCTCACTTACAGAGCTACCACCGCACTGGACAATATTGCGTTTCATGTAGTAGAAATTTAAATTAATATAAAAATTCAATAATATTCCTCTAATTAAAAGGTTTGGACCCCTGTCGGGTAAAGGCCTCCTCCAGTTTATGCCATTTTTCCCTGTCCTGCGCAGTTTGGTGCCAGTTTCTTGCTATTTTTTTTTGTATGTCGTCCGCCCACCTTTCATTTCGGTCTGCCAAGTCGTCTCTTTCCTTTTGGCTCGGTCCATAGCGTGACGATCTTTGTCCATTTTTCTTCGTGCATTCTTGCCACATGCCCGGCCCACTTCCATTTAGATTTTAATTTAACGCATACTCTAAGGCATCAATGCATTTTGTTTTTTGACGTATGTTTTCGTGTCGTATTTTTTGGAATAATTTTAAGTTTAATATATTTCTTTCCATGGCTCTCTGACATGAAACGATTTTTTGTTTAGCCTTTTATGTGTAGGAATATACATTATATATTTAAAAATAGTATCTTATATATATCCACATCCAGATTGCACAACCAATCTTCAGCTTCTGGTGTTAAATTATAGAAGTCCCCCGGGTCGCCCTGATAACATCTTTTAGGACATCGCTTCGTGAAGCAAAGACTTAATTCATCTATATATTAAGTAAATACATTATTAATAATAAATCAGCCTATATACGTCCCACTGCTGGGCACAGGCCTCCTCTCATCAGAGCGGGCAGTAGTGCCCACGCTGGCCCGGTGCGGGTTGGGGACTTCACATACACCTTTGAATTTCTTCGTGGATGTATGCAGGTTTCCTCACGATGTTTTTCCTTCACCGTAAAGCTTTTTTTTTTTTTAATTAGCCTATATTGTGTCCCACTGCTGGGGAAAAGCCCCCGCTTTTATCCGCCACTCGTCTCGGTCTTGTGCTAGTGTTCGCCAATCTGTGCAAAACGTATCAAGGTCGTCCCGCCATCTCCTTTTCAGTCTGCCTCTACCTCGGAAGCCATCCTGTGGAAGCCATTCGTTGGCTAATTTGGCCAATCGCTCCGCGTGTATCCGGCAGACATGTCGAGCCCAGTCCCACTTTAGCGTCGCGGTCTTAGCACCCACATCTACGATGCCAGTTTTGGCACGCAGCTCCGTGTTCCTGATCCGATCGATCCTAGGAACTTCGAGTATGCTGCGTTCCATTGCTCGCTCGCAAATCTTGAGTCGGGACTTTTGGGCTTCTGTTAGTGACCAAGTTTGGACGCCATAGGTTAGGATAGGCAGGATACATATATCGAAGAGCTTGCGCTTCAGTGTCAAAGGTAGGTTACCCTTCATTAGCGCCTTCATGGACCAGAAACTCTTCCAGGCGTTTGCGATGCCGTTTGAGTAACAATAATCCAAACATCTAAACATCCAAACAAATTCGCGATATATTTCACACCTAACCATCAGTATGTTACGAAAGGTGACGACATCGCAACATTTTCAAGGTCCATTGTAATTCTCAGAAGTGCTTGCGGGAGCGGGACACGCGCATCCGTCCCGCATGCATTAGACTGCATTAGCAGCCGTAGGGCATGGGGAAAGTGTGTCAATTGGAAAATAAGCCGAGGAAACTTTGTTTTCTTTATTACAAATTTAGCCAAGATGTCCTGGGTTCGAACCCCGGTAATTGCATGTGTGATGAGCACAGATATTTGTTTCTGAGTCATGGATGTTTTCTATGTATTGAAGTATTTTTTATATAAGTATGTTTATCGTCGTCTAGTGCCTTGTACTATGACAAGCTTTGCTTAGTTTGGGACTAGGTCGATTTGTGTAAGATTGTCCCCTAATATTTATTTATTTTATAAATCTTTTTTCAGGGTACACTACGGTTCTCGTTTGTTAGACCAAGTCTGATATGTTTCATTAGACCGAAATTGATTTTTTTTTCTTAAACAGTTAACTTTAGAGCATTACTAGCTTCCGCCCGCGACTTCGTCTAAGTTGACCCTTGATGAAAACTAGTCTATGTTTGAATCCAGGCTATATACTATCTTCGTGCAAAATTTCATTCAAATCGGTTGAGCTGTTTAAGGGCCTACCCGAGGTTTTCATCGATTTTTGACAAGTTTTGAATTGTATCTCCTACTTTTGCACTACAGATAGAATTATTTAAATCAAACGGCTATCGGTTTTTCAATTATTTATCTCCATTTTCGTCCACCGGATTTTGAAACAAATGAACACTCTATTTTGTATGATTTTTTTAAACGTTGTCTAAAAAAACACTTATTTCGTATCTCTATCGACGTGAAAGATCTAACATATACTACATATTTGGGTTCGTCTGTGACGTCTCTAAAAACTGGTCCAGGGTTTTCATTTTAAACCAATGAACACAAAAGTTATGGCCCGAAAACCAGTTTTTTGGCCTAAAATTGTTCAACTTTGATGCCAAATATCTCGAAAACAATGAACTTTGAAGTAAATATGGGATACTATATTGCTTAAAGCCTTTGTTGTTAATATAATAAGCTACAAATAACATTAGAAAACTAAGGGATTCAGATCAAAGGTCATTGGCGTATGGGAAGTGATTGAGTAACAAAAATCCAAACATCCAAACTTTCGCATTCATAATATTAGAAGGAATGCAAAACAAACCTAACCTAGCCTAAATTATATTTGATGATATTCAAAGAAACCCCAAAAGTTAACTGATTCGAATAAAAATACATTGGGTCTAGTGAAACATTCGGGCAAAAGTTAGTAGGGTCATTTCGCTGGTTACGCGACCACCTTCGGTTAGCGACCACCTGAAGGAGAAGATTTTTTCTATTGAAGATAACATCAATTCTACACACCCTATTGAGACAATTACTTGTACATGCATTTTTTTGTTGTTTTTGAATAGAAATCTACTAAAAAACCAAGAAAATATCCTTTCAGTTCACCAACTCAGCTTAAGTGGTCGCCCACCGGCACATTAAATTAGGTGGTCGCTAACCGGCGAAATGACCCTAGGTCGAGTGACAGGACCCCGTTCACTACATAATTCCCAAGTCATTTGTCCAAAAGCATATTTATTCCAAATGTAATAATTCCGAAAACCATGATCCGTCAGAGGATTAAACATTAAACACGACGTCGTAACCGAGCTCCAAGCGGACGAAGCCGCGGGCAGAAGCTAGTATTTTATAAATGTCAAACCTGCTCACAAAATTTCACGAGAATAGAGGAGAAAATAGAGATAGCGAGATAGCTAGAATTATTCGATCTGGAAAAAAGAAAGTTCATATAATAAAACCCCCCACGATCGTTAGGGTCTATCAACTGTCATTTTCAACATCAAAAATGACATAAACATAAAATATCCTATTTAAAAAAAAGTTTCAAAAAAGTTAAAGCTAAATAATGAGACTGAATTGACGATATATTTATGCTCTTTTTATATCACCGTGAACCGGAGTCATCTAATTCTGACCAATAAGCTATAGAGATTCTTGGAATATAAGAGTATTTCAACTTCAGTGACAATGAAAAACATGTAGGTAGGTATTCCAGCGCGTGATGGGGAAAGTGTGTCAATTGGAAAATAAGCCGAGGAAACTTTGTTTTCTTTATTACAAATTTAGCCAAGATGTCCTGGGTTCGAACCCCGGTAATTGCATGTGTGATGAGCACAGATATTTGTTTCTGAGTCATGGATGTTTTCTATGTATTGAAGTATTTTTTATATAAGTATGTTTATCGTCGTCTAGTGCCTTGTACTATGACAAGCTTTGCTTAGTTTGGGACTAGGTCGATTTGTGTAAGATTGTCCCCTAATATTTATTTATTTTATAAATCTTTTTTCAGGGTACACTACGGTTCTCGTTTGTTAGACCAAGTCTGATATGTTTCATTAGACCGAAATTGATTTTTTTTCTTAAACAGTTAACTTTAGAGCATTACTAGCTTCCGCCCGCGACTTCGTCTGCGTTGACCCTTGATGAAAACTAGTCTATGTTTGAATCCAGGCTATATACTATCTTCGTGCAAAATTTCATTCAAATCGGTTGAGCTGTTTAAGGGCCTACCCGAGGTTTTCATCGATTTTTGACAAGTTTTGAATTGTATCTCCTACTTTTGCACTACAGATAGAATTATTTAAATCAAACGGCTATCGGTTTTTCAATTATTTATCTCCATTTTCGTCCACCGGATTTTGAAACAAATGAACACTCTATTTTGTATGATTTTTTTAAACGTTGTCTAAAAAAACACTTATTTCGTATCTCTATCGACGTGAAAGATCTAACATATACTACATATTTGGGTTCGTCTGTGACGTCTCTAAAAACTGGTCCAGGGTTTTCATTTTAAACCAATGAACACAAAAGTTATGGCCCGAAAACCAGTTTTTTGGCCTAAAATTGTTCAACTTTGATGCCAAATATCTCGAAAACAATGAACTTTGAAGTAAATATGGGATACTATATTGCTTAAAGCCTTTGTTGTTAATATAATAAGCTACAAAAAACATTAGAAAACTAAGGGATTCAGATCAAAGGTCATTGGCGTATGGGAAGTGATTGAGTAACAAAAATCCAAACATCCAAACTTTCGCATTCATAATATTAGAAGGAATGCAAAACAAACCTAACCTAGCCTAAATTATATTTGATGATATTCAAAGAAACCCCAAAAGTTAACTGATTCGAATAAAAATACATTGGGTCTAGTGAAACATTCGGGCAAAAGTTAGTAGGGTCATTTCGCTGGTTACGCGACCACCTTCGGTTAGCGACCACCTGAAGGAGAAGATTTTTTCTATTGAAGATAACATCAATTCTACACACCCTATTGAGACAATTACTTGTACATGCATTTTTTTGTTGTTTTTGAATAGAAATCTACTAAAAAACCAAGAAAATATCCTTTCAGTTCACCAACTCAGCTTAAGTGGTCGCCCACCGGCACATTAAATTAGGTGGTCGCTAACCGGCGAAATGACCCTAGGTCGAGTGACAGGACCCCGTTCACTACATAATTCCCAAGTCATTTGTCCAAAAGCATATTTATTCCAAATGTAATAATTCCGAAAACCATGATCCGTCAGAGGATTAAACATTAAACACGACGTCGTAACCGAGCTCCAAGCGGACGAAGCCGCGGGCAGAAGCTAGTATTTTATAAATGTCAAACCTGCTCACAAAATTTCACGAGAATAGAGGAGAAAATAGAGATAGCGAGATAGCTAGAATTATTCGATCTGGAAAAAAGAAAGTTCATATAATAAAACCCCCCACGATCGTTAGGGTCTATCAACTGTCATTTTCAACATCAAAAATGACATAAACATAAAATATCCTATTTAAAAAAAAGTTTCAAAAAAGTTAAAGCTAAATAATGAGACTGAATTGACGATATATTTATGCTCTTTTTATATCACCGTGAACCGGAGTCATCTAATTCTGACCAATAAGCTATAGAGATTCTTGGAATATAAGAGTATTTCAACTTCAGTGACAATGAAAAACATGTAGGTAGGTATTCCAGCGCGTGAATGCATTTGATTTCACATTGTATTATGTTACATATGTAATATATTTAAATTGGTTCCCCCTGTTTTGGCATATTTTTTTTAGTAAGAATTCTATTTGGCATAATTGACTTTGCGCATAAACTGTTTTGGCAGAATCGAGATTGGCATAGTTCGATTACGCCGAATTTCAATAGTCCGAATATTATTTGTGCATAATTTTGATGCTCCGTATCATGTTCACGCATAAAATATATGAGCATATTTTTTTTTTTGTCGAACACTTCTCGCAGAAATATATATATTAGTTGTATGAAATTATTATTTTATTGAAAACAAACGCCAACTATTTTAACCTAACCTAAACCTAACCTAACCGCCAGCGTGTCGACGTTACCCTGCGAATGCCTATTTCCGCTCTAAGTGACACAAGCAGGCCCTAACCTAACCTACTAACGATACCATTGTTACGATTATTTGGGTTTTTTTACTGCGGGGGGCTTTGCCCCCCGAGCCCCCTTCGCCCTCCCGTCCCCCCTTTTTCTAGCTGCCCTAACCTAATCTACTATGTTATAATCCTTATCGAAATCATATAATTATATTGTTTTTATATCTCGTGAGACGCACCTCGTTTTAGTATGCTCAGTAGGTAAGTATCGGACAATCGATAATATGCCGAAGAAAATTGTGCGTAAATAAAATCGGCCATAACAAATAGTATGCAAATTTAAATTCGGCCAAACACATTTTCGGAACTTTAGAAATTCTATTAAGTAATGTTTCTGCCACATTAACATTCGGCGAAAACCGAATATGCCAAGTCTGTTATGCGAAAAACATTTCGGACAATCAAAGTTATGCTAAATAGAGGGAACCCATTTAAATTAGCACTTCCTGTGTATCACATAACACCAATATATCGTTATATATATGTTACCGTGTACGTAAGGAAATTATTCAAACTTAATATATTCATTGTCCATTTATAAATATCAAATAGGTCTATTTATTATTGTAAAATACAATAGTCGGGATATTCATTTGTAACATTTTAACTAAACATTTAACCATATGTAAAACATAACATTTAAAACCCGCTTTTCAAGACATGAAACTCTTCAACTGTCCATAACAAATATTACGTAGCCATCACCTCATACGTATTGCAACCGCATATTACCATAATCTAGATTATGTCATGGGATTACTGGAACTTGAATAATAGCTTGCAAGAGGTCAGTGCGGTCGCAATTAGTACCCTCGCCGCGCAGCACAGTCTCCAACGACCAATCATGTGTTGGCAGGCCTAGCACGTGCAGAGGGGTATTTTCTATGCAGTCCGGAGCTTAGTGCATGCACGGACAGCCTAGAGACAATGTGTAGGTGAACTATGATTGAAATGATATGACCACGCTGTCCTGGTTTCCTGGTCAAAAGTGCGAAAGTGAGTTTCGCTTTCTGACTATTTCAATCCAAATAATCCATACTAATATAAATGCGAAAGTCTGTATGTTACCTCTTCACGCTTAAACCGCTGAACCAATTTGGACGAAATTTGGAAAGATATTTTGAGTTCCGAGGAAGTGTTTTTTTTTTTTTTTAAATACGACGGTGGCAAACAAGCGTACGGCCCACCTGATGGTAAGCGGACACCGCAGCCTATAGACGCATGCAACTCCCAAGGAGTAACATGGGCGTTGCCGACCCTTTATATGTTTAAGGATTCGCCGTGTTGAGAGCTGAAGGAACAAATAGTATAGGATAGTTTCCCCTGAAGGGGTGAAATGGGGGATGAAAGTTTGTATGGATCTGCGGTATATATAAACGGGTTCCACGCGGACGTGGTCACGGGCATTCACTAGTAAATAATAACTTTTAAAAAAATCTGTCAGGATGTCGCCATAGACGAATAACTCTAGGAAGACATTATCATCATTTCTCAAACCCTCGAACGAATCCTCAAATCGGTAAATGGTTGGCAGCGCACTTGTGATTCATCTGGAGCCGCGAGCGTCCATAGTTGACGGTGTCTGCTTACCATCAGGCAGGCTGTATGCTTGTTTGCCTCCGTCGTAGTATGAAAAATCGGTTAATATTGTTCTGGTCATTTTACAAATGTTTATTTTGCTTCCAATTGCTTGTGTACGGTGACATAGAATATAATGGAATAGAATTAATTTATTTTGGAACAACAACAGACCCCCTAGCACACCAAGTTTTATGTCGGACATAAAGCATTCGTCCCTTTCTGGCAAATATACGAGTGCGAGAGGGGCGAATTATTTATGTCCGACATAAAACTTAGTGAGCTAGGGGGTCTGGATACATAACATAAGGCTTAAATCTAAAGAAGGAATCTAGTGTTGCTGCAAAAAAGGAGTCCACCCAGCATGAGTCGAGACACAGAGTGCAACGACGCTGATTTGCAGTAGATCCGATAAACTAAAACTAACGTACCTACCCTATCTAAGAGTATATTAACCTAAGAGATACGGTATATAAGAGATAATTGCAGTGTCCACGCTATGTCCAGCGATAACCAAACCAAAACCCGAGTTGCAAGTACCTACTATAATAATATCCTACTCAAAATAAATTATTTGCACAGCCACGTATTAATATGCATACGTCACCCTCGTACATTGTATGACCTCTTTCACGATTTAAGGTTATGAATCATTATAGTCAGTAGGAAGGTAGCTGATCCTTGTAGCACAGGTTTTACCTATTACAAGAATCAGCATCAGGCAGGGCATGACGCCCAGATGATTTAATTGCACCGTACTTAATGAAATGCATACATATAAGCTCTTGTCAAAGTTTTTGAAATAAACTATATTATTATTATATTGGGATGATAGCTAAATGACAGGAGTCACTGCACCCAAGCTGTATAAAATTCAGTATAGGCGTGTTTCACGCAAACAAACATAAGTTAACGGTTTAGGAACATGTAAAATAATACATTAGTACCTGGGCGATCGAGCTCAGCTCGGGTGAAAATACGAAGAAAACGAATTTTCCCAGACATGAGCCCTAGCTAGATCGATTTCTCGCCCCCGTAAAGCGTCCATAGGCTACGGTGACCGCTTACTCATTAAGCTTGTTTGCCACCGACGTGGTATTAAAAAAAAAAACTAAACTTAAAAAAAGGAAACATACAAGGTACACGTCATATAAATTGCCTAAAGTCGTCGTCGATTACGCTTAAAAAAATGGAAATATTTTAGATACATGATACATATTGTATCTAAACCTGAAAAAAAGGAAACATATACATATGTAGGTTAACGTCACATAAACTGACCAACGTCCGGCAGGTTGGATCGTCATGGGATTTAAACTTAGTAAATAAAATAAAAAATATTCATCCACTTCTGGAAATCTTTTAGATACGAGTATAGTTAGTATCGAAACTTGAAAAACTCTCACAGATTATAATATTAGAAAAAAGCAGTAGGTAACTATTGCTCTGTGAGCTGTAGAACTCTCGAGAATGTTGTTTTAAAGATTTATTTTTAATTCCAAAAAAGTATCGACAAAAAGTTCTGTATATTATTGAACCTGCTCACAACACTTAAAGAAAATCGGACATCCGGACATAGGTACGAAATACTTTTTACCGAAGCTGAAACAGACCACTTCGTTCGCCTCGCTCGCTCGTTCAAAAATAATAATCTACAATTAAACATAATTTCGGGCCTCAATTCTTGAGAGTGAAGGGAAAGAGTAGTTTGTATAAGTATCTATATATTTAAAGCGTCTGGTATAATTTTATAGTTCACTAGCGGCTTCGCCCGCGTGGTTATAGGAAAATGTAACATTGTATTTTCCCGTGGGAATTAGATGTTTTCCCGCTGAAAAAAGTAGCCTATGTAACATTTTATGGTAAACACGTTGTTAGGTGTGTACCATAAAAGTACCTGGGCGACCGAGCATGACACTTACCTGGCTAGATCGATTTTTCGCCCCCGTAAAGCCCGTATTGCAAATTTCATCGAAGTCGTTATAGCCGTTTCCGAGAACGTGATTACAAATTTTTATGTATATACATACTTATATACAAATATAGCTCGTTTAATAGTATAGGATATATATTCATCATTTATTGAAATCAAGTAATTCATTAAAAACTGGTCAAAAACCATGAATTTTCTTAGGAAATCTTAGGAAGTTTTCAGGGAAAATGTGCCATGTCTCTCTTCAGAGTTTAGGGACAGTCCTGATCAGCTGAGGAACTTTCTAGAGCATCATAGTTACCCTACGAGGCGGGTCAATGGTGCAGTGGACTAAGGCGGTACGTCCGCGGGCGCCGCGCCAACTGCTAATGCATACGAGAGGGTAGGACAGGGTCAGAGGGAACTGACAAACAATCCAACTCAAAACAAAAGAAAACTGTAGGTGAAAAACTTAAGTAAGGCTCCTCTCGCATGTTGTGGACTGATCGAATAGGCATGTATTTGTTTTGTTTCTGTTACATTTTAAGTATGCACTATTATTTAGCTACGCTTTTTAAAGAAATCATTCATAAAATGTCTGTTTCTTCTTGAGTATACATGACTCTCACGCCTATGATTTCGCATAGAACCATGAGACTAAGCAAACGTGTGTGTGCTTCGTCTTCCAGCTTTTTGCTGCTGTAAGACTCAGTCTAGACTACAGTTTTTACAAGTCTAGTTAAAGGCCACGTTTATGGCGGCACGTCAAGCGGGGCGTTAGACGAATCTACGCCCTCGTCAGAAGTCACGCAAACACGAACACAAAGTAGCATAGCGTAAGCAACGCGTCCCGCAAAACGGCCTGAAGCTGCTTTGCAACACAGTTAAGTTAAGCTATACTATGTTTCAGCAGAAGGAAAGAAACATTAGAACGTATGTCTATAATTTTATTAACTTTGTGTTTTTTTCTTGGGGAAAATACCTAATGGCCGCTCACCAACTGACGGTCGGACCAACTCAAGAATCCAGACACACCCAAATTTCATACTGTCGCTAACATTGCACCTGACAGGAGCCGATGGAGACAGTTCGTCCGTTCCAGACTTGCACATAAACATGACCACGACCTTTAGACATGAAGGACGGACCAGAGAGAGATGTATATACATCTATCTCAGTCTAAGTCTCTTTCAGTAATATAACTATCCTAGAACATTGCATCTGTACGTCGCCTAGCCTGCGCACTAGGTGCTATCCCGATCACGCGCATGCCAGTAAAAGTACTTTCGTTCGGGGTCGCCTGCGCATCGCCATTCACGACGCCTATCGCCTGTCCACCGCGTCTATCAGCGCCGTAAACTCACCGCGATATTGCCTTTAGCTAGAACAGTATTCTAGTCAAGTACGCTTGTTCTATTCTTGGTCCTACAGGTAAGGAGTAGTTTAGAATCTCTTTTGTGATAATACAGAAAGTACTTGTAGTGGCGGCCTAATCGCAAATAAAAAGGCAGTAGTAAAAATCAATGTTACAGCCAGCAATGTACAAATTGCAGAACATTTTAAAAAAGCGGAAACCTTCTCGAGAATGTTCTCAGAATATTAATGCAACATGGAAATTATTGGTTAAACAAGAGAATCTACTTGAAATAAAGTTTAAATAGGCATAACTTAAAACTAAATGTTATTATGCATGTGTTATTGTCTATTACAGTTAGCTATTTTGTTGATAAGTGATAAGTTACCAATAAGTTGCTTAAATTCTCACTGTATTTCAGAGAACATTTCGACTTTCGGACTTCACACTTTACACCAGCCCTGACTTTTTAAACTAAGTTACCGAACTATTTCTTGATGCGTGTCTTTGGACTCTTTGATCGTGTCGTGTCACTCGTGTCAAATAAATAAATAAATTCTCGTTCTCGAGAACATTCTCAGAAGTTACCGAGAAATTCTCATGTGGAAAGTTTCGCAACTTTGGAAAGTTCTCGTGAGCGCATTGCTAGTTACAGCACACTTTTTAAATGTTGTGGAGAATGTTTAGGTGGATGTCACACTGCACCGCATCTCCGGACGGAGGTGCGTTTCTCGTTGTATGCGAGTACCTCAGTTTGTATATAAATTCCGTATGGTACGGCATGCTGCACCGCACCTCCGTCCGGCGAAATTTGTATGCAGCTCCGCACCTCCGTCCGGAGACGCGGAGCAGTGTGACCGCTTTAAGGGTCATCAAGGAACAATTTTTTCTGTATTCTTATAAGTTTTGGACAGAAAAGTAGATACATTACACAATTAGAGACCCATCCCCTTTACGTGTTACTTACTCGAAATCCACGGGGAGGTATGTAATACTTTAAGACACATGATGACAGGGGTCAGGAGGGGGGGGCATGACGCGGTTGTCACGTCGGTTGGACACATTAAGGAGGAAGAATAGCTTTGCGGCAGCTAGCAGCTCGTGACTGACAATATTAGATACTTTTTTGTAGAGCGTGGCTGGCAGTGGTAGAGTTACGCCGTGTGGAGTAGGAAGCTTGGCGCTAGTTGCGATCTGATATCTTTTTCACGCTTTTTGGTGGGATCTCATTCCTTTTTGTAAGGTAATTTCTAAAGAAGTGAATGGGAAAACGCATACAAAATTCTATCCCCTAATTTAAAGAGTGGGGGGTGATTTACTAAAAATCCTGAAATACGTATTTTATTATTTATAACAAGGAGTCCCTATATACATTTTCAGACCCCTAGCATCAAAATTTGCGGAAGTCTCATACAAAGTTCCATCCCCTACTTTAAGGGGTTGGGGGGGGGTAGAAGTTCCAATTTTTTTAATTATTTTGTTGATTGTGTACTAATACTAGCTTACATACCAAATTTCAGCTTTCTAGGACTTCAGGAAGTACCCTAGAGGTTTTGATGATCAACATCAGTGAGTCAGTGAGTGAGTCAGTGACGAAATCGGCGTTTTTTAGATATCAATAAAATCTTAAGTATAAGAGCTATGTTACTGAAACTTTATATGTTTAATAAGTCCACTATTGACATCATATCCCGAGAATTTTGTTTATCTGGTATAATCCAAACCCAAGTTACGAGGGTTCAAAAAAACGACGAACCGCTTCGAGAAAAGGTAGGTAGTGCCCTTGCGTTGCGCTTCGCTTGGCTCGTCCTGGCGGGGGCACTTCCGTGCCCCCAGATATAATTCTAAAATTTCTTAAATGCGCATTTAAGCGGTTGCTAAATGCAGTGCACTAACTGTACCCACACTCACTGATTATAACAAGATGGTTTATGTCCCCTTTGCACCGCAAGGTTTAAAGGCAGATTTATAGAATGGTTTTGACCACTTAAGGATTTCATTCCTGGGCTGTTATTCGCTACGCGCTACTACGGCTCACCCCGCCGGTCACCCGTCACGAAACTAGACATCTACCTACGGATAGTTACTACGCATCGCGGTGTCAAGATATATTGGTGGGTGAGCGTTGAGGTGAGCTTAAAACCAGTTACAGAATAGGGACTAGGGGCAATAGGGGCTGTGTAGTGTACCCTGTTTTGTTAGTAATTTTAAATGGATTTTATTACTATAGGTACGGTACAGTCGCCATCAGATATATCGGAGCGGCCAAAGTGCTCACAAATATCTGAACACGTGTCTAATGCCTCGACAATAGAGATGTGTTCAGATATTTGTGAGCACTTTGGCCGCTCCGATATATCTGATGGCAACTGTACATACTAGGGACGTTACGAATATTCGCATTCGCATATGCGAATCATTCGCATATGCGAATGATTCGCATCATTTTAAATATTCGCATCAACATTCGCATTCGCATCAAACGATGCGAATGTTTTGCGAATGCGATATGTGCAAGTCGTGGCGTGTTTCGCCCGCACCGGCCGCCTGCCGCAGAGACGCCGACTCGCGCATGCCGCAACGCAAGCGTGCCAACCCGTATCACGTGATTAATTTTGACCAATAGAAAGCACTTTTACTTGGGTAGTGACTTGTGATTGCGTTTTATGCTTGTGATTGTTAAATTAAGTGATTAAAGAGTGATTACGTACGTTGAGTTTTTAGTGTACTTCCTTAATATTCGCATTCGCATTCGCATTCGCGAATGTAATAGAGCTGACATTCGTGACATCCCCGGTACATACAGTCGATGTCAAAGATATTATGTTATTCCATTATAATTTGACTATAAACATTTCCTTGATGCCGACTGTAGGTACTTATATTTTTCTAATTCTAATGAATTTCAAAACGTTGGATTGGAAAAATTGGTAATAAAAAAAAAAATGCGTGCCTTAATCAACGTACTTAATTGGATTAAATATTTCTAGATATCCTCAAAGATCCCAGAGTGTTGCATACACACAACCTATCATAAGTTTATGATAGGTTGATATGATATTGTAACTCGTACAGTTAGTTGTACGAGTTACAATATCATAAGTCGACTTTCCACTGCAAATTTTCCATAATAGGTACAAGATGTTAACACAAAAGTAGTTCTATGTTTCGCAGAATACCTTGCCTAGCTCTGAGTCACTGATCTTAGACTTTCTAACCCGGGCTATAATTTATATCGACTCGGCTCAATAAAACATATAAATTATCGCTCGCTGGACAGATTAGTTCTAATTCATTGATAGAATCTTCAATGATTATTTATTTATACGTTTAATTGGTCGTGGGATGAATGTGGAATGTTAATGTGTTCATGAATGGTATTCCTCTTCTTGGCATTGGTAGTTTCGTAAAATTTAAAATCATTTTTGCCTTCGATTTGTTGAACGAGCCAACAAAGTGAACGATGTTGTCCGTTTCAGCTTAGGCCACAATTATTTCAATGTCCCTACAGGTCACGTTTGTCAACCGACTCTCGTGAAATGTTGTGAGCACACAAAAACTGTATACAGGGTGACGGGAAATTCGACGTATTCCTTGAAAGGGGTTATTCTATAGCTCATTTGCAATGATTTAGATCCAGTCAACCGGGGGTCAAAACTCATTGGTTTGCAAGTTATTCGAGTTTTTAGAGTTTTTTTAAGAAAACCCACCTTTTGGCATAAAACTCGTAATTGTGAAAAAACTATTTAAATTTAGACCTCAAAAAAGGATTTATTTAATAGCCAATAAATGACTGATTAAGGAAAATAAAAAAACATGCTAAAACTTTTCAAGATATTGCAAAGAAATCTTACCGATGTGAAAAAATCCTGCCATGAAGGCGGAAAATCCCTGCTTTACTAATTCATTGACTAAACCCTAATAAAGGGAAAACATCAATAGCCATCAAGTTTACTTTAACGCCAGCGTCTTAGTACCGAATAATTAACAACTTAAAAAAGTTAAACAGCCCCCGAAATACTAATTACGAAGTTCAATATCTCAAAATCTATTGACATGATACAATTATCGACGTGCTTCATTATTCAATTTATTCAATTCAATTCAATTTATTTAATTTACAAGATACTCTCTTTCATGTGTGACATAAATTATCAAAATAATCTCGAATTAATTAATTGTACTGGTAACCCGCGCTAACATTTATTTATTTATTATTAATTCAAATAGATTAAAGACTACCTAATATTGCTGTACCCTATCAGGGTCCATGTGATCCTAAAACTATATGTAAGACCTTTGTATTGTACTACCATGGATGCAATAAATCATGATTATGATTATGATTATGAAAATCGGCTGACCCGATTTTGTTGAGAATTTGCTAAGAACCATCCCGATTACGTCAGCTTTCGCACAAAAAAACCCCATTAAAATCGGTCCATTCGTTTAGGAGCTCCGATGCCACAGACAGACACTCAGATACACCGACACGTCGAACATATAACACCCCTCTTTTGGCGTCGGGGGTTAATAAATCGAGTTCCCTAGATTTGTGATGAGCCTTAATGCCTTTTAGATCGGAAACTTTAGATCTAGTCTTAGGTCGTTAATGGTGATCCCACGCGAGCCAATCAGCGCGTCCGGCCGCTTTCCTTTCCATGCATCATTTCCACATTTCCCAGCCGATCAAGTTGTGTAACTTAGTGTTCCTGGTTCATACACGGTACAATCAACAAGATATACACGGTGGAATTTAATCGGTGATCAGGAATCCAAAAATCTTAATTATCAATCTACACAGAAACCAATACGTGAGATCTCGTGCAATATAGCTCACAATCTAATTAATCACACTTAATTAACATCGGTAAAATGCACGCACACTGACTGAATAAATGGACACCCTACTTTTATTGAAGGGAAGTTACTCGTAAGTGTACATACGTCAAGTGCTTGCTGGCTTTGGTTTGGCGGGAAACTAGACAGATCAGACGTTTGTTATGAATTTGACAATGACAAATTGACAGCTTATTGCTCATTTATGTTTTAAGTTTCTATGGCTGATAGTTTGAAAAGAGGTATTAAACGTTTCAGACTAAACCATTAGTAGGGTGACAATAAATTTTAATTAAAATTTAATTTCAATTTAAAAATTAGTTATGATAAAAAAAACTTGGTTCCACTTAAGTACTACATAAACGTGACCGCCATCGATTACTGAATTAGAAAAATGGTTTCCTGTTCACCGATTAAATTCCACCGTGTATACAAATGTGTGTTGATAAGACGTACAGTTAGCTCCAGAAGTACATATAGAAACAGGCAATGTAGTCGACAGATGACATTAATTATAGGCATGCAATACAGCGAATGTCACTTCGTTCATATTTGGAGCTATCCAGCTGGGGAAGTTCCTTCACCTTTCAGAGGACACAGGCATACTGACACCACTACTTGCTCTGAACGTGGTGCTGGCTTCCTGGTAGTGAGTAATGTCACCAGAGCGCCTGAGGATAGGCTGTGCAGAATAAATAAATAAATAAATAAATATTAGTGGACAATCTTACACAAATCGACCTAGTCCCAAACTAAGCAAAGCTTGTACTATGGGTACTAGACGACGATAAACATACTTATATAGATACATAAATACTCAAATACATAGAAAACATCCATGACTCACTTGACTCAGGAACCAATATTCGTGCTCATCACACAAATAAATGCCCTTACCGGGATTCGAACCCAGGACCTCTTGCTTCGTAGGCAGGGTCACTACCAACTAGGCTACAGCGGTCGTCAAAAAAAAAAAGTAGGAGATTGTATGACAACATAGGGACGATTAAGATGGTACGAGCACACTGCCTTGTCACAGATACAAAATATAGACACCACGAATAAACGCCTCTGACCGTCTCATAGCCGCGTCCAAATGTAAGTACTACTTTAGCCCCGCTTGCTAAGCAAAGTATGACGCACTTTTTGAGCATGAGAAGTGTAAAAGCCTTTTTATTTCTTGCCGTTTAATAAACCATTAACATAACGATGATTGAATTAGATATGAATATAAACGCAGTATCAAATGTCAAAATAATTAGTTATGAATTTTAATTTAATGTATAATATTGGATTTTCACATATTGCCGAATATTAATTATTCATTTCTAGCAAGGCCTGCGAAGGTGTTGAGAGTTAGGGACCTACATTTATCTCTAGCTGTCAAGACAAATCCTCTAATCAATAAAGGGTTGGCAACACGCTTATGATACTTCTGTAGACGGAAGCATCCATAGCCTACAGTGTCACCACCGTTATATTGAATCTTAACCTAACCATCATACTCCTAGCGTTATTGCCGGTTGTGCCCTAAAGGAGCACGGGGTCCGCTTTGACATCTAATCCCAGGATTTGGCATAGGCACTGGTTTTACGAAAGCGACTGCCATCTGACCTTCCCACCGAGAGGGAAAACTAGACCTTATTGGGATAAGCCCAGTTTCCTCACGATGTTTTTCCAAGTTCCGAAAAACTCATTGGCACGAGCCGGGAACCCACGTCCGCCGTTTGACACTGCCTAAACCACTCGGCCACCGTAGCTTATGGAATTTTAACCTAACCAAAGCTAATAAAACTCGGAACGTATCTTTACAGCTTACTTAACTAGTTACAGCTTAAGGCATAAAGACTTACAGTCATAAAGCTTTAATCGTAAATCACAGAGCATAGACAGCTAACTCCAGGAAGGCGGAACAGCGGAAGCGGAAGCGGAAGGAGAAACCCGACGTCAGTTTTCTCTTTTCGCTGAACTCTGGTGAACTCGGTATTAGATTCCGTGGTTTGGAAAATCTAGACGCGATAATAATATGCAGGTATACCTAGTAAGTATTGCTTTATTTTTATTGTACTAAAACATTGCAAAATGAAACAGTTAAACAAAAAGAAGTACAAAGGCGAGTTTAGCTTTAAGATCTCTTCCAACTAACCTTCGAGCAAATGAGTTAACAAAACACATGTGGGAGATGCAGACAAAATTGTGAGTTATGTAGGTACCAAAACTGAAAAATTAAATAAAATCAAATAAAAAACAACGTTTGAATACACCCTAAATATAATTTCAAAATATATAAACACGACCAAAGAGATTATAACATGAAAACCCATAATTACATATAAATAACACGCGACGATGTTAAATTTGATTCTTACGATTTGGCTAAGGAACTTAGTCAGGGACCGTGGAAGGGATACTGTTGGATCATATAATTTTATTTGCCTTAAATGTATTTGACATAATCATCATTATAAACAAAACATTCTAGTGTTGTGCCATATGAAACTATGGGTATCGAAGGTATCCGACCGTGGAAGTACTCTAGCTTAGGTAGGCTAATGTAATTTTTTGAATGGAAAAATTACCGATGAGACCCTAACGTTTGTCGAAATTTAAGCAATAATCCGTCGTGACTAACTTATTTGGGTAAGGGTAAGTAAAAAATGTATTTCGCGATCAAAACTATTTCGCTGATTATCATCATACAGATATCCCTCTAACTAAGCCTTTATGTACAGTCAGCATCATATAGTTAGTAGCAGTCTGAGTAGCCAGATATATCGCAACACATCTTTATGCTGTTGGGGTTTAAGGATGTACTACGATATATGTATAGGGTAGGTATTTGCCTCTTTGGTGGCACTATCTGTAGTGTTCTATTTGGCACGTTCTATAGGTAAATCTGTGTTGCTACACCGTTCCTTGGCTCGACAGTACACCACCACTCCCGGCAACGGTCGGACAACGACTGCCCCCACTCCGGTCATCGTGACGTATGCGCACGAGATAAGGATAGCAATACACTACACTATCTACACTCGTTGATGAAGTTAAATGTTTGTGGACGTAGGTGCTCAAAAACCTTACCAATCGTTTGGAATTACAGATAACGTATTGTTTTATGAAAAAATATTTTATTTTACACCATGTAATCGGAATAAATTCCAAGTAAGTAGTTGTTCAGTTAAATATTGAGCAATTGATTTGTAAAAAGGATGAACAACTCAGGACGCTGGTGTTTTTTGTTAACGTGTACGACCCACTCTTGACTCCTGCACCCATGACTCAAGCAAACGAGAATAAAGCATCCAAAACATCTTAAATAACTCATACTTAAGGATTTAACGGTCAACGAACCCATCCGTAAACGCCAAATACAATCAAATTCACAACAAAACGCAAATACTTCAGACGACGACCTCCCTTCATTTGCATCTACTGACACCATTTCCAGAAAACTAACTAAAATAACTCTGTAGCCCTTATTCTATTCTCATAGAGCGTATTATCGCTTGGTTCAATTCTAGGTTAGCAAACATATCATTCTTTTGTTAAACTGACACAGTTGAATTCGGCAAAGCGTCATACAAAATATAGTTCTAAGCGACGTCATTGTCTTAGGTAAATCCGCCTCTTTGGAGCGAGAGATATATTGAGATGTTTTCTCATTAGCACTACAGAGATGCAAATTAGCACTTGTTATAAAGCGATTCAGGAAAAACATCCTAAAAGTGTGCCGTTGCGTCGATGAACTGCGCGCGTTCGTCATCCAAACTGGGGCATAGGTACATGGCTTTTGACCGTGTTTTTGGTAATTTATTATCTGTTATTTTTGATTTTCGTGATTATTCAGTCATCCCATATTGCCTATTAACAAAGAGTTCTACTATGCTCCTGTGTTACGTTTTTTTTTTTACATTTTACATCTTAACGCGATAGTAAAGTTAGTGAGTTTTTATCGTTTTATAAGCGGCTGTAATTAAGCATAGTGAAACTCATAGGTAATCTATAGATAGATCCGTATCAACGGCGCCTCAAAATTCATTGTCATCCCGCATTTCCTCTTGTTTACGAGTATTTTAGTGTGTTTTATTTAGGTACTGGCAATGGAACAATATAATTTCGATTTTACTATTGTACAACATACGTGACTATCTACCACTTTCCTTTTGGATTAAAATGACGTGATTGTTATTACCATAACGAGAACTATAAAATCTCACATCATTAATGTGTATTTCCATAAGGATAACACGTCACGAAATAAAACATCATCCCTATGTGGGACTTTCTCCTTAGGGAAATTAAATTATTCATATTAATATCTGTTATTATTGAATCACCATGCAGTAATAATGTATTACTTACTGCAAAATTGGCAATATTCAAAATAATAATGATAAAAAAAGAAAAACAAAATAAAACTTTTTTTGAAGTCGGTTAAAAATGAATAATTACTTTATTGCAAAGTACCTAAACGTATTTTTAAGTAACTAATATTTGACACCCTAATGCCAAAAAGGTATACCTACCTATTTGTCACCCCTATTGTTATGAATTAAGATTGAAAGTGTCAAGTATTGGGACAAAAATATTGACAAAAACAGGTTATATATGAGCAAAAAATCTAATAATTATTAGAATACGCGAAATGACTGTATAGTGTAATGAGTTTATTACATGTGGGGCGTCCCATTATCCGATCATGACTCATCCATTCATTCATTCATTGGCCTTTAGCATCTATAAAAGATGATTTAAGCAGCGTCCATTAAAGTGCGGCACTTACCTACGTGGCTTGTCAGGCCAATACGAGAGCGACAGTGACGCCCGCAGATTTGACATGTAAATGTCATAGTCATACACAGTGCCGTTGGAGACGCAGCAGCGCGCTGGTGTCTCAATGCTCGTTTGTGGGACATGAGGTCAAACCAGGCGATATCGTGTAGTGTCACGCCTTCATAAAGTGTCTTTCTCGAAAGGTCTCGGTCCTGAGATTGCTTTTCCCAGTTCACGGGGTCGATCTTGAAGGACAGCATGTCACGTTTTGCGCTGTCCTTAAACCGTAACATGGGGCGCCCCACCCACCGGTCGCTTAGCGTAAGCTACTTCACTCAGGAGAGTTTTACGTGGTAAACGAAAGGGCTCCATCCTCTGCACGTGCCCGAGCCAGCGCAGACGTGTTTGTTTTAAAACTGAGGACTGAGGTGAGGTAGGGCACAGCGAAATGTCATCTCGCTCGAATGTGGAGCAGCCCAACTGGGGAAGTACCACCGCCTTGCAGAAGACCACAGCCATAATAACACTACTACTTGCTCTCTCTACTTGTTCTCCGTCTACTTGTTGTGTTTCTGGAGGTGAGCAAGGTCGCCAGAGCTCCCGAGGATGCGTTGTGTTGAGAGCGAGGGAATTTGTTCCTTCAGCTCTCAACACAGCGAATCCTTAAACATATAAAGGGTCGGCAAAGCCCATGTTACTCCTTGGGAGTTGCATGCGTCTATAGGCTGCGGTGTCCGCTTACCATCAGGCGCGCCGTACGCTTGTTTGCCACCGTCGTTGTATTAAAAAAAAACTGCTGCAATACTGGGTAAACGCGCGATGTTGAGCACCCTCTCGTTTGTAACTCGATCCTTCCAGGAGATGTTCAAAATACGCCGAAGACAGCGCATGTGAAAGTTGTTGTTGTCTTCAAGGTCCGATCATGACTAAATCTGTATTATCTCTAACAATCCTGTACAGAATATATATTAAAAAAAAAACTGGCTATGACAGACGGACAGCCTCCGAGTGATCGCATAAGTGTTCCGTTGGACCAATTTTGGTACGGAACACTAAAAAAACAACCACGTATTGAGAATCTCCACCTTCTTTACATACAATGACGGTGACAAACAAGCATGCGATCAGCCTGATGGTAACCTTTTATACATAATAAGATAATAATTAACATTAACTAAATTAAATGTAAACTAAGTTAAATCTAAAAAAGCGGCCAAGTGCGAGTCGGACTCGCTCATGAAGGGTTCCGTAGCAGCAAGTAACATAATATAAAAGTTCTTGTAAATTAAATGTTTTATTTTTATATTTGAGTTGATTGAATGAAAGGTAAATTGCGGTTTACGACTTACGACGTATTAAAAAAAAACTACTTACTAGATCTCGTTCAAACCAATTTTCGGTGAAAGTTTGCATGGTAATGTTCATCACATATATATTTTTTTAATTTTATCATTCTCTTATTTGAGTAGTTATAGCACACATTTTACCACTTTGGAAGTGTCTCTCGCGCAAACTATTCAGTTTAGAATAAAAATATTAGAAACCTCAATATCATGTTTGAACTTTGAAGACCTATCCATAGATACCCTACATGTATGGGTTTGATGAAAAAACATTTTTGAGTTTCAGTTCTAAGTATGGGGAACCCCCAAAATTAATTGTTTTTTTTTCTATTTTTGTGTGAAAATCTTAATGCGGTTCACAGAATACATCTACTTACCAAGTTTCAACAGTATAGTTCTTATAGTTTCGGAAAAAAGTGGCTGTGACGTACGGACGGACTGACAGACAGGCAGACATGACGAATCCATAAGGGTTCCCGTTTTTTGCCATTTCGCTACGGAACCCTAAAAAAGGGCCCTCGAGGCATTGTACCGAGGATGGTAGCGGCATTTCCTCGCTGAATTGCAATGCTGATGCGTTGCGCGAGAAAGCCGCCAGCTCTTCGGTCACCAGTCACGTCAACCAGACGTTTCGCGATTTCCGCAAATAACTTTTCACAACTTTCATTCGGAAAAGTAAGTTTTGCTCCACGACGAGAGGGATGAAAATGCTACTTTTCTGTTCAAGCTACTTTTTTTATTTATTCGTTGGCATGGTAGCATTTACGCAATGTGCCAGTTGAACACAGATCTTAATAAAATAATCGATTTTAATTTTATCGTAATCGATTAAAAACGAACATATTTCAAGTTTTAACTTTAACCAGGTTATACGAAAATTTATATTTTTTACGTAAGTAATATTTAAATATTAGTACTTAACTACTTAATAAAATTTAAGAAAATTTGTTAAAACTTGGTAACTAATTTAACAGCATCTTTTTTAATTTCTTCATATAGTCGGTGTGAAAAATAGTATGTCACTCGGTAGCAAAATTATCTTCGTCTCGGCGGTTAACACTTGTATCCCTCACTACGCTCAGGATCCTAAACGTTAGAATCCCTCGCTACGCTCAGGATTCTATTGTAGGATCTCTCGCTACGTTCAGGATTTACTACACCGCCCTCGCCGTAAATATACTATTTTGCTCCCTCGTGACACAAATAACTATTGCGCACTGGGACCCCACGGACCGAGGGTCTCGACGCCAAAGTGTGCAAAATGGTATTCTCTGCCGAGGCCTATGAGGATTCGTTTTGTCGACAGCTGGGCTGTTATTCGCTACGCGCTAATGCGGCTCACCCTACCGGTCACGCGTTACAAGACTAGACCTCTACCTACTCTTAGTTAATACGCATCGCGGTGTCAAGATATATTTGTGGGTGAGCGTTGAGGTGAGCTTAAAACAACTTACAGAATAGGGGGCCTGGAGACTAATGTAGGTTCCTCACTCAACACAAAACACATCCTCGGGATCTCTGGTGACCTTACTGACCACCAGGGACACAACACCAATCTACAAAGCAAGTAGTGATGATATTATGGCTGGGGTCTTCTGTAAGGTGGAAATACTTCTACAGCTGGACTGCTCCAAATATGGGCGAGATGGCATTATGCTGTGCCCAAAGTGATTAGATTTTAAGTTAATGTCTTTTACCTTTGATCACGAATGGCTAGGTTCCTTTGGTACGATCTTTAGGCATGAGCGTTCTTCTTACAATCGATTTTCTATAAAAAGACATCGATGTGCTCTTTGAGGCACGCATCTCCTGTTTTGATGTGTGATCTTAGTGCGGGAAGCCCGCACATCAATACATCAGTCAATAATCGCTAACAAATTCTGCGTTACATAGCTACTTTCTTATTTCTTATGTTAATACACGTACTCGCCCAACCGTAGACAATTGAGCTCAATAGCTTCCTGTCAAGCGAACATGCACAATGGCTCATTCAAGAATCTGCCGGACAAAAAGAAGAAAAAAATCTGACCAAGCTGCAAAGGGTTGCAGGCCCGTAGGGATTATCTCTTTTTCAGAACATAGCGCCGGCATTTCTACAACGTGCATGTAGAAACTCGCATCAAACACCATGATGTTTTTCTAAAAGCATCCTTGCGAATAAAAACATAAAGTTGATAATCGAAGTTAGAGTAACAGGAGATGGGAGCTAAGTAAATTGATTTTTTTGCGGAATCTTAAGAGATCTCCAACACAATTGTTGCAATTTACGACATAAATCTTCGTTTATGAGATTTGACAAACAATTGAAGTCTCATATTTTATGCGTTTGGTTGACAATTTCTTTAGAATCTTTCGTGCATAGTTTTTTTTTGAGGTGGTCATATTAGAGAAATATTTCAATTTAGTTGGCGCAGTTGAGCGAGTTAATGTTTATTGTATAGGAATTTTTATAACCCGTCTTATACAGGGGGTGTACAATGTACGCAATGCCCTACTTTAACAAAATTAAGTTTATCTTGACTTTAAATCCATTTTAAACAACATTTTTTTTAATATTTTGTGACGTAAATAAACTTTAACTTACTGCAAACCTACTAAATATAAGAAGTGTGTCAAACATGTAAAGTTGTTTAAGATACAATTCCCTGATCAATTTATAAATCGTTTTTCAATGAGTTGTCGAGCAACTCATATTGAATGCGTTCAGAGTCGAGGTCAGATTTTAGTATTTTTTTTATTTAATCGGTAATAAATTTCATGTATTATCCTTATATTATGTTTCCGGTGGAATATCAATGAACTCAACACGTGAGCCTCCATCAAACTTAGAAACTAGACGACTTAAGCTTAAAATATACGTCATACTCAACATTATAACCGGAATATATTGAAAGACCACTGACACTTTGTAAATCTGCTCTATAAATACGTTAATTTTATAATTCGAAAGAAAATGTAAACAACGAGTGGGGTTCTTAGCTAAACACGCGCATATACACGTGAATAAGACCGTAACCTGTGTAATCTTTTAAGCAAATACTGCAAAAGACCACTCGAGATGGGGCTTAATCCCATGCAAGAAAGGAGTCAAAGCTATTGACTATTTCGTCCAAATTTGCACCACCAGTAGCCTATTATTGGGTAAGATGACAATCTTCTTGGTTAATTCGGCGGAAGTAATGGAGTTTAAATTTGGGTGGTATTTTTGTTAGTTTTTTGCACGGGTGGACGCAGTGTGCGGTAGGCGCGTATGAGCGATTGGTAATAACTACTTATTTGGAATTTGGTCAGTAGGAAGGAAGGCAGATACCTACTGTACGTATTCTTAATTAGGTACACCTTCTATGTCGGTTCTGTGACATATGTATAATAATAATTGTTAAGTATTATAAGTAATTGCACAAGTGTCCTTTTACTTTTAAACACCGGAAATTATTTTTAATGTAACCATAGTACATCATTGCCGTGGCCGGGAAGGAGGCAATTGCAGGCTGAGTGTTTGTTTAAACGGACGAGCTTTCGAGTCCGTTTAATTATAATACGAAGCCTGCAATTGCCATTCCGGCTGAGGCTAATATAGTGTATTTCTCAAAAATGGGGGAATAAAAAATACTAAATTTATATAAACTTTAGATATCGTTGCACAACGTGAAAATATTTACAATTTCCCGCCGTTTTTTTTTAAACAGAATCGTAACTATTTTTCTACCAAAAAAACGCAAACTATTTGAGACACATATGAAAACTTCGTGTTTGCAACAGAAAAATACGAGTTGAATTGGCTGAATACGAGCTGTCTGTCGTCTTTTATGTGCCAGTTTCTACTTTTTAAAATGGTACTCGACAAATAAAGGAATATACCAGGCGGCCTGCAATGTTTTTTATTTTTTTATTTAGATTTTCATTTTCATATTTTCATTTCATTTCATTTCATAGCTTTAACCTCAGAAATAATTCCCCAATGGGAGGTCCCATAACAACTTCTACGCGGTCGATGTCGCGGGGAAAAGCTATAGTTATGTTTAACAGAAAGCTGAATACAACGTGTTAATAAAATAACGCAAAACCTGAAAACAGTTTGTTCAGAATCGAGCATAGAATGCGAAAAAAATAAAAAATAATTTTTTTGACAAGATTTATTTTTTACATTTGTATGGAGTGTTGGCCGACTGGGGCGACCTGCTCCATACAAATGTAAAAAATAAATCGCGTCAAAAATTATTTTTTTTATTTTTTTCGCATTCTACTCTCGATTCTGAACAAACTGTTTTCAGGTTTTGCGTTATTTTATTAACACGTTGTATATTTTTAATCTGCGCAAACGCATATCTTCATATCGGAGAATCGGCATGATTACGGTTAATTATGCTGATTATTTCTGATTATTGGTCATATCATCATTCTCCTAGCGTTGTTCCCGGTTATGCCCCTAAAGGAGCTCGGGGTCCGCTTTGACACCTAATCCCAAGATTTGGCATAGGCGCTAGTTTTACGAAAGCGACTGCCATCTGACCTTCCAACCCAGAGGGAAAACTAGACCTTATTGGGATTAGATCGGTTTCCTCACGATGTTTTCCTTCACCGAAAAGCTAACGGTAAATATTCCGTACTTACATAAGTTCCGAAAAACTCATTGGTACGAGCCGGGATTCGAACCCACGACCGCCGCTTGACAGCCGCATGCCTGAACCACTAGGCTACCGTAGCTATTGGTCATACCGTGTCACTATTCATGAATACAGTGAATAAGTAAAAAAGCATAGTGGGTATTCATTTATTTTTCTTTAATAGCTAAACAAAGATGATGGTATAAAAGAAATTCTGACGTCATTTAAATGGAAGTATATCATGTTAAATGTTAGGGGCGTTGTTGGCAAAATTCTGCTCTGGTAATAAAAAATAACATTTTAAAATTAGAAGTTTATCTATTTTGATGCCCCGAAATTAAAAAAACCGGCCAAGTGCGAGTTGGACTCGCGCACAAAGGGTTCCGTACCGTTATCCGTTGAATGAAAGGTAAATTGCGGCTTACGATTCATGACGTATTAAAAAATACTACTTACTAGACCTCGTTAAAACCAATTTTCGGTGGAAGTTTGCATGGTAATGTACATCATACATTTTTTTAGTTATATCATTCTCTTAGAAGTTACAGGGGGAGGGGACACACATTTTACCATTTGATGAAAAAATTGAGTTTCAGTTCTAAGTATGGGGAACCCCAAAATGTAGGATTGTTTTTTTCAATTTTTGTGTGAAAATCTTAATGCGGTTCACAGAATACATCTACTTACCAAGTTTCAACAGTATAGTTCTTATAGTTTCGGAAAAAAGTGCCTGTGACATACGGACGGACCCTAAAATCCATGCTTGCGATTCATGCCTTTTTTTAAGGCACAGCACACTTTACAAAATTCAATGTAGGTTTTTCTGGCCATCAATATCCATTTTTTTTATTTCTTTAAATAGGGTGAACGTAGATTACATATATGAATACGAACGGAGAGTGAATCAAGACAATTCTATAGCATTCAAACGAGGTCATGTGAGAAAAAAATATAGAAAAAACTTGCCGATTACCAGGTCTGCTAATTCTATATACAACTAGTTAAGTACCTACCGTGTCATCTAGACCAACTCTTTTAGTATTACTTCTTATTCATAGATTATGAAAACTCTTCAATAAAAAATATTGCATCGATGTAAAAAATAAGCCTCGTAACGACGACCAAAGGTTTTTTTTATATAGACAATTTAAAAGTACTTACAACCAAATGAATACGCACGTAAAATAAGAAAGAGCGTATTTAATAATTCAAAATAATAGGACACCAATAACTTCAGTTTTTTATACCGATTCTCAAAACTTATTGAACCCCTATTACCATAGCACCATGGCGCTCTAAAATCGTAACCTTTGAGCGGAGATTAGAAAACTAGGAAACAAGTTGCAACATATAAATGCCTTTGCATTTTTGTAATAATCAGTCATTTATATGCTAAAATATGGTACAAATAGGTGGTTTTAAAAAAAAAGTACAATAGAACTACATGTCTAGCTGTCAAGCATGCGGGTTGTTAAATATATGACACAGTTTCAGTTCTTCAGTTATAATAATGCCATTTCACCCAAGCATGAACGCAAGCTAGCACACAAACCTCCATAAATACTGGACATGTTAACCTCATATCATTACTCACAACATATTAGCAAACGATTTCCGAAAATAAACACACATGTCACCATCATAAATAACCCAAACCAGATACAACACTCGATAACGCATCAACGGATTCTGAAGAAATTACATTACTGCTTCGACAATTGTAACTTCATAGCGAATTTAGACCCTATTACTTTCTATTAAAAACGATTAAAGGTGTGCTAATATTATTGCATTTATTTACCAATTTCATTTTGACTTGTAACTTGCATATCTCAATCTTATGTCGTTGAGTTAAGGTTGGAAAGTGGTGCGTTGGTATTGTGGCGGGACATCGCGCGTATGTTGGGCACGTGTGGCGATTTGCGGTCAACGTGTGAACATTCTGCTTGGGCTAGTGTGGAGACGGCTTCAGCATTTGAAACAATGCCAGATCTATTAAACACAAGGATTACGAGAAACAGGGCAGTGTCGGAATGTCATCTCTTTCATATTCGGAGTTGTGCTGCTGGGGAAGTACCTCCGCTCCACCTTACAGAAGACCGCAGCCATATTAACGCCAGTACTTGCTCTGTAGGTATGTATGTGGTGTTGCGTCGCCAAAGCTCCTGAAGATGTGTTGTGTTCAGGGTGACCCTCGTTCGTCTCTATTAATTAACTATCAACACAAAGAATCCTCAATGCATCAAAGATCGGCAACGCGCTCGTGATTGAATTTAAACTTTCGTGAGACATGTTGAAATAATACTAACAATTACACGGTTCAACTCACGTATTATGGGCGACATGTTTCGAACTCTTCGGGAGTTCTTCTTCAGGATGTTTTCGCGGCGGCGGCGGCAGTGATACAAGCGACACCGCCGCGAAAACACTCATCCTGAAGAAGAACTCCCGAAGAGTTCCAAACATGTCTTCCGTAGTGACATTGAATACGTGAGTTGAACCGTGTAATTGTTAGTATTAGCGCTCGTGATTCATAAATAAAGTCAAAGGACATAGCCCTAATTCACAGACCATCAATCATTGTTCATCAAACCTATGTTAGTTAAAATGCCGTTAAAATTCGTTTATCTGTCACTTTGACATTGGCGTGTGGGAGAAAGGGACAAAACACATGTCGTCCAATAAAGGTTTGCAAATTATCTTGATAACTAATTGTAAGAAAAAACGGCCCTGCTTTTACTACATTTTTTTCTAAGCGTGCATCACGCCACACTAAAAATAAGACGAGGTATTTTTATCTTCTACGTGTTGTTGTACCTATTACTCTTTAACATCATCATCCTCCTAGCGTTAAGTCCCCGAAAGGAGCCCGGGGTCCGCTTTGACACCTAACGCCAAGATTTGGCTAAGGCACTAGTTTTACGAAAGCGACTGCCATCTGACCTTGCAACCCAGGGAGAACTAGACCTTATTGGGATTAGGCCGGTTTCCTCACGATGTTTTTCCTTCACCGAAAAACTAACGGTAAATATTCCGTACATAAGTTCCGAAAAACTCATTGGTACGTGCCGGGATTCGAACCCACGACCGCCGCTTGACAGCCGCATGCCTGAACCACTAGGCTACCGGTAGCTCTACTTATTATTCTTTAACGATAAAAATAAATATATATATATACCTATTTAATTGGTCAAAAAAGAAGCTAAATCTTTATATGACCTTAATCTGTCTCCCTACTATCGCCGCCGGCTAGCCATGGAACTATCACATGGCGATCCATCACATGCAATTGTTGGTGGAAAGGTGGTCAAGATGCCGTCACCTTGCCGTGCCACCGTGGCAGCGACCAATCCTCGACCCAGTGACGCACCGCAATTATTTCATATCGATATGTTATGTTATAAATTTGCAAAAAGCCGCACTTCGAGTTCAAAATTCTGATAGGTAATTTGTCTGGAATCATCGGCGTCCATGCATTTAGCGGAAAATAGCGTTCGGTTTGTAACAGTTTCCCCCCTCAAACGACGCACGCAAAACGAAAAGACCTAACACGCTGAAGAAACTCCTCGTCGAAGCTCGAGAACGCTGAATAATTTTAATAAACTCTAACGTAATGTAGAACCCTAGACTTTACTGTAATTCGCACTCACTATTTTCCTACTTATTAAACCTTCTTTCGTTGTGTGCTTTCATTACAAATACCTGAAGATATGGCCAAAATTTGTGATCGTTAGTGGTAGAACCCTGAAGTGTTGTGAACCGTAATAACCCTAGGTACTTTTATGAAAGCTTGACAGGTTTTGGGCTCCGCATTCTTAATACAACTAAAGCTAGTCTATCTGTATATAAATAAGCCTATCTATACGCTAATTTCCACTGCTATTTTCCTATTTCTTGATATAACAAATTCCTAAAAGTTGTTATTATAATTTATTCTTTATTCGCTGTAAGTTACTTTATGATTATAAATATATTTTGTTTTTGGTAGAAGATCTCCTACCCCCTATTATATGTCCGGTTGAACAAGGAGTAGCTCTTATCAAGATCAAGATTATTTATTTAAACCTATAATGAGATAAAAGACTGCCCTATACTTGTATTTTGGAACAAGGTTCTATCGACGGGTCGTGCGGTAATCTTTTACTCACACTAGCTACTCTCTTGTTTGGAATGGAGTCTGGACATCCTATACACGTTACTTACCTAGCTATCCTATGGGTTTATGACCCAGAGAGTGAATCTACCAGCGTCTCAAACCTAGCGGTCAGTTTCGAGAAGAAACGCCGAAATAAACTCGTCTGACCTTTTTTAGTATTATTAAATGTTCATGTTGATAGCTTTTATGGCCCATAACCTAAGACCATTCTATACCGACATCCATGGTGGGTAATGCCGAGGTAAACCGTTCATTACATGTGAAATATTCTACCTAAACCGTACCTTAAATGAAGAGTATCCACTCATGATAATAAATACCGTGAATGAAGAGTATCCATTCATGATAATAAGATATTGATAAGGATTTGATGAACTGCTCAGCCTGTCATCAAATCCAGAATTATTTCATCTTTCTGAAACAATCCTGATATCTCAATGTCACGAATAGCATTATAACCTTTTGATGATCTTTAATAATTGTCACACCTTCATAATATTTTACATGTAATCCACGGCAACCCAACACCACTTGCCCACGCTACTCAAATGTCACATCAGTTACTCATATTAATAATTTAAACCTTCATTAAATCTTATTGGAATAGTGATTCTACCTTTAGTGATCCAAGCAAACCCTTGGAATATCTTAAATTAGATATAGTTTTTAAGCCCTAACACCCCATATCGCGCGAGTCTACTTCTACGTCTATCCCACAGTCCCTATTCTGCTTACTTCTAGAACCATACCTTAGTTCAGAAGCAAGAATGTATCCCTAGTTAAACTGTAAGTAGTTCAGTCGGCGAAACTGAGATAGCAACCCCTAGCAGCCTGTGTATTTGCTTCCCCCCGCCGTGCTCGAAAGCTAGGAAACGACGGGTAAAGCGACCTATCTGGGAATAAGTCTATTATATTTACGTATATATAATACTGAACGACCCCTCAGGCATCCGATCGATTTCAACGAGCGGAGTATCCTCCTGTGCTTATCACATGAATGACCAAGCCTCGTCTCCGTCGTCAGATGTTCTGAGAGACGTGAGGGCCCCAATTAAGGAGTTTCGTCTCCTGTGTCGGTAAAAAGGTAGACGCCAGACCACACCTCAAGTCTGGTTGCAAAGGACACGGACTCACTCCCATTTGGCACCGTTAGGCGGGACTGACTTCGCAGATAAACTGATTCTTGGCAGTGTTCCGGCTGATTAGGTAGTGAGAATTAACCCCAACTAAGTTTCGAAAACAGTCATTCAAATATATCCAATCCCAGAGAGTACTCGGGCACATTAGCTATATTTGATTAACCCCATTTACCTCCGGACTTAATCCGTTACGGTAAATAACAGTTTCGACTGAGTTCCGAAACTACTTGTCAAACATGCCCAATTCCAAAGAGTAGCCCTGGCGAATAAGACATGTTTGATTTAGCCATATAAACCCCACAGAATATTTCCGATAAGGTAAACATAGCTTAGGCCCTAATACCCCTTTAAATATACAAATGACTATAAAATTAAGAAAAGCAAATGACTCATAATTACGGAGAGAGCTTCCCCATAACGACGAGCCATTCACCACAATAAAGGTAACACGCACCAATAATTTCCTAGCCCACAACCAGAGACACTGCCAGTCCGAACGATGTGATTTGAATGATCCCCGATACCACTCCGGCATGTCCTTTTATACCCATGGCCGGCGACACGAGCGATAGCGTTACGAGCGACGTGAAGCTAGGGAGGCGAGGGACACGAGTGACATGAAGTTAAGGGACGCGAGCGACACGAGTGATATGATCCTGGAGCATGAGGGACGCGAGTGACAGGACGCTAGGGGACGCGAGAGACACGAATGATATGATGCTAGGGACACGAGTG
This sequence comes from Epinotia ramella, assembly GCA_947578815.1. NCBI lineage: Eukaryota > Metazoa > Arthropoda > Insecta > Lepidoptera > Tortricidae > Epinotia > Epinotia ramella. The sequence continues at coordinate 7,033,083 of OX388221.1, forward strand.
ACACGAGTGATATGATTCTGGGGCATGAGGGACGCGAGTGACAGGACGCTAGGGGATACGAGAGACACGAGTGATATAATGCTAGGGACGCGAGAGACAAGATGCTAGGGGACACGAGAGACACGAGTGACATGATGCTAGGGACGCGAGTGACAAGGTGCTAGGGACGCGAGCGACCCGATGCTAGGGGACGCGAGGGACGAGAGTGACATGAAGCTAACAGGCGCGAGGGACATGAGTGACCTGATGCTAGGGACACGAGTGTCCAGATGCTAAGGAACGCGAGGGACGAGAGTGACATGAAGCCAACAGGCGCGAGGGACACGAGGGACACGAGTGACATGGCCCGGGGACATGGGGGACACGAGGGACACGAGTGACAAGACCTGGGGACACCGGGGACACGAGTGACAACCGGGGGACATGAGGGACACGAGTGACATGACCCGGGGACATGGGGGACACGAGGGACACGAGTGACATGAGCTGGGGGACATGGGGACACGAGGGACATGAGTGACAAGACCTGGGGACACCGGGGACACGAGTGACATGAGCCGGGGACATGGGGGACACGAGGGACACGAGTGACATGACCTGGGGACACCGGGGACACGAGCGACATGACCTGGGGGCGCGAGGGGCGCGAGCGACGTGCGGCTAGGAAAGCGAAGGACACAAGTCACGAAGTTAAAGACATTAGTTGTATCTTCAATTTCTTTAATACACCTTAATTCTTCAGCAATAAGATCGTAATCCGATTGTAGCATTAGCGCGCTAGCGTAAACACGTGATATTATTTGTCTCACGACAAGAAGGTCGTATTGTTCCTTTTCATTTAGCTTCTAATGCTCTAGCTATTAAGATTGAAATTCGTATGTCGCCCTACGCTTCCAGCCATGACGGACTGTCATAGTATAAACATTATTTGGGTATCCATATTTTAAATGATTCATACAATATTCATACTTGGAATAAGTTTCCGATACTGGTTGTTCACACTGTTGTATGCTAGCTTCGTTGATTTTCTTCTCCCCTTTAATTATTACGTCAATTTTCCAAACTGAAAGGTATGAAGCAATAGTTTGGCTTCCCCTCTCTCTATATCAATAATTGTATAATAAATATTCAGAAATCCGCTAGCGAGCATGCCCATTCTGTTTCAACTCGCCCCGATGAATATTTCGCAATGTATGACCAAGGTCATGCATGTAGAATCTTCATCCCTAGACCTAGATTTGTCAGTGACAATCCCCTCTTTTTTTTTTTTTTTTTTTTTTTTAAACTCGTGATGTGTATTTATCCAGTACTAAATGATCATCAATGACTTCGTCAGTTAACACAATTCCCTTGAACCATAACAATGAGTAATGACTAGCTTTTCCTCAAGGATTTCTGTCTCATTCTGGGATGATAGGTTGTGAATCCTATCAGGTCCTGTGACCCAATCTTCGATGATTTGACCTCGGATCGGTGATTACATTGCTCAATCGGTGATCCTAGAAAACATTGCTCTTTCTATAGGTAAAGCACGCAAAATTTCCCCACATAAGACAGAAGCTATTTGGTGGGAGTACCGAGATGTTCATTCTCCAATGTATATGCTCGAACTGTGCCCTCAGATTCCATCATTAATAATCAGTTTCTTGGTGCTTGTTTCAAGTCTTATAAAATAAGTCAATTCCCTTAAGACCAGTTTAACTAATGTAAGGAAAGTAGATTCCCGAGTACCCTTTACTCAGTTTTTTTTTTCATTCGCACGAAATACCAGGTTGTGAAGCTGATAGAACCTATTGTTCCGAGTTTGCAGTATCAAACTGAATCTTTGGATCTGGCTGGGCATCCTCCAATTCTACCCACATTGCTCGGACATGAATGATGCCACAAAAACTTCCCACGCAAACCAAAAAAAAACTTTTATGTAAGAATTCAGGCATCCACTATTCCTTAACTAAAATTCGAACCAGTCAACTATAATGTTACGCTTCATTATTATTTATAATAACCTCCTGCTCAGTTCTATTGATTCGATTGTGATTTCCCCACAATTTTGACTTATTTTAACCGACATGAAGTGTGTATATATACCCTTGCATAAAACATCGTGTGTAGTATAAGTCCCCAAACAATACTCTATACTAAGAGTCGAATCGCTTTCACGATTTTAACCTATTGATAAGAGCCTAGGGACTTATTGTTTTTTTTTTTTTTTTTTTTGTTCCCCAACAAAACCAACAAATCCAGGTTATTTGATTACACTCCAGCTATTGCCTAACTGTAGAAATCCACGTTTGCAGAAAACCTCAGACATGCCTCCCCCCCTATAATATTTTTCCATTCATCACCTTCCAATACCCCCATTAATATGTTCAAAGCATCATACCTTTCATCCCTTCCTCATTCGCCTGTTCACTCGATTGCCACAGATAGTCAAAGCTTATGACGTGTAATCGTTTCAATTCAGATTTAAGACTTATTAATTCTTAATTTGTGTAATATATATAATTACTCCCTTAAAAATGTTCATACTCGCCATCGATTCACCTACTATAAATAAGTAAAATGAAGTATATTGCTTCACCTTTTAATTCATACCCAGAAATAGGCATATTATAACTATCAATTTCAATATGAACCTAAATTCAAAAATCGCAACAGCAAATGAATTGAATTTGATAACCATAATCATTTTTTTTTTCAAAATAGCCAGATTTGTCACCTTGGATCCGAAAGTATGCCCAAAATTCGAAATTAGCATCAGCAAATTAGCTAAATTTGATATACATGACGACTTTCCAAAAAGTCAGATACGCCATCCTGAATTTAAAATTTAATCCAAAATTTGAAATTAGCATCAACAAATTAGTTGAGTTTGACATACATATCGACTTTTCCAAAAAGCCAGGTAAACCATTTTTGTGTTTAAAATCTAACACAAAATTTGAAATTAGCATCAACAAATTAGTTAAATTTGATATACATGACTTTCCAAAAAGTCAGATACACCATCCTGAATTTAAAATTTAATCCAAAATTTGAAATTAGCATCAACAAATTAGTTGAGTTTGACATACATATCGACTTTTCCAAAAAGCCAGGTAAACCATTTTGAATTTAAAATCTAACACAAAATTTGGACCAAGCATCAAAAATTAGTCGAATTTGACATACATATCGACTTTTCTAAAAAAATCAGGTAAACCATTTTGAATTTAAAATCTAACACAAAATTTGAAATTAGCATCAACAAATTAGTTGAATTTGACATGCATATCGATTTTTTTTTTTTTTTAATCACGTAAACCATTTTGAATTTAAAATCTAACACAAAATTTGGAACAAGCATCAAAAATTAGTCGAATTTGACATACATATCGATGATTCTATTTTTCTGAATATACACGGAAGAGACAAATTAAGAGTCAAATCAATTATTTCCCGCCGACTCAAAAATACTAAATTTTGTACTACTATGCAATACTTCAATTATTATTATCCGGCTATTACGTAACCTGTTTCATGCCATTATCAGTACTCAACCAGAGGTGAAGCTAGTAGTGACAATCTCATGCAGTAATTTCGATTGTACCTCAGTTGACCTACTTTAATTGTGTAATAAAACCCACCGCAAAGTATTTACATTGCTGAAGACGTTACTTGTTTAGGTATATTTCATATTTATAAAATGTTTCACATTAAGAAATGCCTATCACCACCTAAAATCTAGATCCACTTAGATCTATTCCCGATTTTTCATGCTCATATCTTATCGTAGCAGGCTGTACACAGTCTGTCAATCAGTTATATTAAGTATAAAGTAATTTTGCAAGAAAAAAAATCATCCCTACCGGTACCCTTGTTCCATTTATAAAACACAGGAATTAAATTTACATGCACATAAAAATACAAAAAGATAGGTTCACCGAGAATTGAGCTCAGGTCCACGACTTGGAAAGCCAATGTTCTTCAACCGCGCCACCATACAACTATGAGCAACGACCGAAATCATGCTCTACATTTGTTTAAAAATGTCAAATGTATGCCTACTTATTGCATGGAAATTATTTAGGTTTTAATGTTTCACCAGTGTTTAACTTTTATTTTCTTTGGCGCATACCAACAGGATGAAATATTTGTTATTTTAAATGAAATTTAATTTAATTTTAATTAACTACATGTTTTTAATGACAATATGGGCAGCGGCCCACAATGATAGTCTAGTTTTTTTTTTTTTCATTCCCTTACCATTTAAAATGTGATATTTCGTAAGATCAAACAAGTGCAAGCAACGATGAAAACCAAAATAAAACCATTATAATAATTTTCAAATCGACACAATAATTCATGATTTGAACGCTCACATATAGGTACATATATATATATAATGGCAATTGACACCCAAATGCGTTCCGCTGACTTGAATGTTAGATAACCCGGTCACAAGTTAATATTGTCAATATTATAATCTAGTTTGTCCCAATAATCACCCTTTTTAATATTTACAAACTAACGTTTAGGTGTCTTTCTTTACCAATAACAAGTATTTAAATTAAAACTCAATTGTCGGCCTTTTAAAGTTGTAGTAACAAAATTTCAAACGACTGATACTCCGGTTTAATTAATCAAACCCCATAGTGGTCAGTTGATTTGATACCGAATTTCCAAGTCGTTAGAATAATAAATGAAGAACGGATTTTGTGTATTTATTGGGTGTTTTATTTACTTATGCGACCCAAAATCTTGGTTTGTGTATTCGTAACATCGAATTAAGCGCCTCATGCAGTATAAATTCACAATTATGTGCATTTATCCTGACAAGTGACTGTATGTTGCTTGCTCCAACTCCCTTTAATAAGGCATTAGGAGCGTTTTCTAAACTTTCAAAGCTGTTGCATGGTTTAACCTAGAACCGACTTGCATTCTGAGTAATTTACAACGCTTACCCATAGTATAACATATTCACTTTTATTTGTTATAAAACACAGCTATTGAAACTACCACAAACACAAAATAACACTTCAACCGACCGGTCGCTTTTCTTCCACGAATTTATACAGAAAAACGGATGCACATTTCAAGTTTGACGCAACTACGATTTATCCGAAACGTTTCCCACTCCCATGTGACAACGCATTTATTAAGAATCTTCCATTCCATATTCCATAGGAACATAGTTCGTTTAGTTTATAAACAATAATCGGCAAGCACACACTTTGATCCAACGAATAAACTTTGCCCGTAATCGCACCCGCACTGGTCCTATGGTCATCACATGAATTAACGTTCCTGTATGATACTTTATTCGGAAAGCATTATATCAATTTGGTTATTCACTCATTTTGTCCCGAAAACAGAAACTTATGTGAAAGTCAATTCAACTGACAATCCCTGTTTCATTCCTATTATGGCAGTTTGACGTAAAATTTCGTTCGGAAATTCATAATCCTTTTCTAACCGCAGTAATCATATTAAACTGAACCCTCAGCATTATTGATTCACAAATGCGGTTATTGATCATCTATTTGAAAAGATAGCTCTCGGCAATTTTTTTAGTTGTTGTTATAAACACAAGCGACAAATCTGTCGTAAGATTAAATTATAAAACTGCATCTTCCTGCCATCTATCGTCAAATAGAGTAACTTTCCCATTAACTTATGGATTCAAAGTTACTGCCCGTCTGTGACCGCTTCCGCCATCTATCGTTGAGTTGAGTATTTCTGAGCATAGATTGCAGATATTTTTAGTTTCCTCATATGTAGTGTCACCCTCTACCGATGAGTAGCGAAGATAACTAGTGACGTTAGTCTTCTGACATTCCCATTTGTCGTTAGATGGCGTCCATAAGGATATACGATCATATTTATTTATTTTTTTGTAATAACAAACTTCATGCTGTCCAAAGCTAATATTTATGTCTTTTATCAGTAATCATTTTAAATAGATACTCGATTTATGTTCTTAAGACCATTAGTAAATGGAACCCACTCATCGCTAATTGTATCTCATTTCTTACCCACGGCGCCATCTATCGTTGAATAGTGAAAATAATTAGTGACAGATGATCTCACAATGTAATCAATCTTGACAATATACGATTCTATCAAAGTTTTAGTTGCAATAAAATATTTCAAGAAAATATCATCTATGTACTCTGGGCTATGTTATTGTTAGTAGGTTAGTAACAACTTTGCACTAACACTTTAAACCCAAACGACGCGTCACTTTTACCCAACAGCCAACACTGAACATAGATGTCGTCATACGATGTCCCTCAACCACTCATTATTTATTAATGTTTTATGTAACTAACGAAAATTAAAAATTGTAATTGTTAAATAACGTAGAAATATAATTCTACAAAATTTAATTTACTGGAGTGGAGTTACGCGAATATGGTCTATGAAACGTTTTTCAGTTTAGCGTGGCTTCGCTTCATTGTCAACTGTCAGTTGTGCGTCTTCCCGTATCACCCGTATGAGTTGTTTTTGTAAACGATTTAATTCGTTTCATAGTTAATTTATACTCTCACTGACTCTAGCAAAGGCCCCAGATGATGCCACGTCTCTCTTATAATAATAATAATGGATCTAATGCAAAATCATCAAACCAGACGAATTATACAAAACAACACTCCAGCTCTCGCTACAGGAAGCCGCCACTTGTTAGATACACGGATGTTTTCTTCAAGGTATGTACCATCTCTGAATGTCCTTTCATTTCGCTTTATCATCAAATTTTCCATCTCGTCTAGACTTTCTGTCTTTGTTTGAGGCTATGCAATAAGTATTTCAACGTTACAAAGTGTCATGGAACTCGGCAATATTTCGGCAAACAATAGCACATCAGTGTTATTTGTGATCATTTGAAGATGGCCGAACAGGATCTCGCTACCATCTAGCTTAGAGCCATATAGTACTTGACTACTCTTCGCGAAATAGTTAAACACAACCCGTTTCAATCTGTTCTTTAAAATAACTAACCGTTCCTTGCTGTGCCATTGTTATTTTCATAATTTCTTGTCATGACGTTTCTAGGAATACAGGAGCGTTCCCTCAATCGATGGTCTAACAATGCAACAAGTGATTTCAATCATGAATGCCATAGAAGGGGTCCGTTACAACATCAGCGATCCCAGTGAAACTGACATGTTCAAAACATAGGAACGATCTTAAATTGTAAGTATGTACATATAATTGACCTATAAATGTATATATCTCTCAAACCATTTTATAATTTCATCCCAATTTCAGCGTGAGTAATTTGTTATTAAGATATATTCCCATTTCACTCTTTTTACAAAATTATACCTCGTATCAACTGTCAAAATAACTATATATGATTATATGAATATTTGCGTTATTCCCACTTAACATAACCCTTCTATCTAACTTTACAGCGGTTTGAAAACAAATGAAGGCTGCTACTCTTCGCAACAAGTCTGGCTTGTCGGACCATTCATCCAACATTTCAATCTTCCTAGCGTGATGGTAAAAAGGTAATTATATGTATTATTTCTTCATATCACTGATGTATTTCAATAATTCTGTGCGCGCTTAGTAATATGATCAAAAAAACTGTGTATGCTCGGCGCTCTCTTCATAGTATTGACAAAATGTATGTGCTAACAAGGAAATTTGTAAATCCATGGCCATACGTTTACCAAACCAGGATATCACTGTTCTGTAAGCGAATCAAGGCTTGGAAAAAATATGTTTTCATTATTAAATATCAATAGTTGACACAAATTCCACAATTTAAACCCAACTCAAGATATTTCCTCACGCCCCCGTACCATGTTATTTTCTTTAATATATACTTAATATTTAAGGAACATAATTAAAGCTTAGAATGACCCCAGTAGTACTGCTACAACTAAACGCTCTCCCATATCATAACAACGTTTGAAGCGACACTGGAAAAACCCAATGGTTCCTGTGCTCTGTGAATAATTTTCGTGAAAGCTTATTCTATTATACGGAGAGTAATATTTATTTTTATGTTTCCAGGGACGCCTACAAGCTGCCCTCCCGAAACTGCATGTGAAAACTGCCCTACTAGCGTGCTGAACCGGCATCTGAACAAACATTTTGAATGCCTACCAGGCGGGCTCTCGGTTGCGAACATGTTAAACCCTTATTATCAGAACATCCAATCTTATGAAACACTTCGAGCTGAAATCTGGGAAACCTCACTTGTTAAATCTGCATAGATAAATAAAGATTATCTCTTCCTTTTCTGCTTTTCGTGATCTTAGCATTCCCACATCATTTTGTATCGCGTTTGCGTGTAATAACGGTACTAATACCCTATAATATATTCCTTGAATACCTATAAACCATAACGGGGCGTTCATTCGCACTTCTACTAAGTTACTAATACCCATTATATAGTTAATTTTATACTAGCGACCCGCCCCGGCACCGCACGGACGCCATATTACACATACAAACCAGTGGAAAGCGACCCTGCCCTATACTATGTAGTGATATTTCAAATAAGCTTCCTTAATTGTATAAGATAATGGATATGTATGTTGATAAATGTAATGTATGTTGGTTGTATGCTGTTTTATATATAAAGTATGAACCAGAAAATTAATGTCTATGCTATGCACGTCGTGTGACTCTTGTATGATAATATGATATACTGGGCCATGGACTTTCCATACCTCCTTGTAACCAGACGATATAGTGCTTCGCATATACAAGCGTATTCATTATTTTATTTCCTCCCTCGCTAGCATGTAGCTTTACTCAAAACAACGTGTCGTACGTTCAATGACGTCATAGATTCTATTAATTGCGACTTAGCTACCAACTTGACCCATAGATGTATGTCGCAGCTTTGTAAGCAACAAACAATCTTCAAGAACCAACCAGAATAATAATTTAATCCGATACGCGATTCAATATTTTCCTAGTGTGTTACCAAAAATGTCGCTACATCCGTATTAATTAAATAATTCTCTCACGTTAATTCATCAAACTAAATTCAATATAATCTATTGTATCCACGTATTATTTAAGTCCTGAGCTATAACCACGATCTTTGAAAGTCGAAACCCGGGTATTCCTGTCTCTATCGTTCATGATACTGAGTGACAGGGATGCATGTATTCAAGCCTCGATTCTTGGTAGCGCTGCTGTTGTTACTAAACAGTGTTCCCACAGTCGAACAACCCGTACTGCAAGCTATCCTTCCGCCCTATCAACTCGCATGCCGGAAAGAGGAGAATATTTTGATTTCTATGTCTAATTACAACACATTGCTGCGACAAGTTGTCGGGCGTGTAAGACCGTTTTATGTCTGTGGCCCTTGCTTTTAAGGCCTTCTACACTTAGCGTTTTGGTATAGCAACAAATTGACGTGATTAATTGCCTTTCTCTATGGAATCGCCTGCTAGTCATAGTGTCGTATTTTCGTAGTATAGTCTCTATTGATTTTTCCTTCAAAAGTCATTAAGTCGAAAATTACAGTGTCCGGACGTTGCAAGTTAGCTCTTATATTCGTGGCTTTTTGTTTTGACGTACATGCATTCATATTCGTATGCGCCTAGGCAGATCTGCATGTTCTTGTTTTCCTACACGGGATTATCTACTCCTGCCGGCTTGAGACGACAAATTATTATGGTAAGTAAATCTTTTAGTCTCTTATTTTGAAAAAAAAAACTCCTTGTTTCAATGCTTTATTCCCTTTCCTTTCGAGCTCTACAAAATCTATTTCCGCCTACGAACTCCAGCGTCCTAGATTGTGTGCTTGTTAGGTTAGCTCTGTAAATTGCAATGAATTTTAACTCCTTGATTTCTACATTCCCCATATTATGGGATCGGACGCTTTTTCATTACGGAGACAAGAAACTAAGGCGGGAGGCTCTTGAAAACCTTTTAACAATGAGTAATTCACATTCCTCCATTCCCATTTCAATGGCTGATGTCAAGATGAAATTGAAATCCTACACTAGACGGCTAGCCAGAAATAAGGTATTTCTTTTCCTAGTTTTCGGTACAAATGTAACTAGTACTTTGTGCTATCTAGTGCTATCTTTTAATCCTATGTCTGTTAGTTCTGTGCTAAATTTCTTTTCTCTTAAGTAAGGCACACCTCCCCTTTTCAATAGGCTTCCCATGTGATTGTTGATTCTTTATTTCTAGATTAAAAATAACAAAGATGACCCGAGTGCTACTCATGATCAGAATCATCTCCTTGATCCAACATCCTTCCTACAAGCAACCGCGGACTCTTCTGGCCAGCCGACCGGATTTCCTGACAGCTCCCAGGACTTAGTGAGTTTGATTCTTTTCATTCTTTTATTCTTCTTCCTTTTCTCTATTTTGTCCCTTGTAATTTTATTTATTCCTCTACACCTTACAGATAGATCAACTACTTGGCATGGGTACCCCATCCTCCACTGATCTCGCATCATTTGCTCCGCTTGAAACTCTCCATCAAATTCCGGTAATCCCCCCCCTCATCTATTATTTACTTTAACAAACCTTGACTTACTTGTCCCATGTTCCTGTGTCCCCTAGATGGGTCAGAGGTTGTTCACAGTGCGCCGCCTTTTTATTGTTTTACAAACTTCTTTTCAATTTTACCTTGTAATTATTTTTCGGGCCTCCACTCACAGTCCGTGTAAGGAATTGAGCGTCCTAGATGTAAAAGTCATCCTCACTATTATACATACACCCCCTTTTTTTCATTTCATCCTGTTTTGTTTGTCTTATGTGTCATCCCTTGCATTGAATTTAATAGTCCCTTTTTTTTTTTTCAATTTACAGTCGGAGTTTCTGGAATCCTCAAGCTCAGGTCCTGATCCTGACACTGGTACCCTCCCAGAGCCTGTTGGTGGCCCTCCATTACGTCTTCCTGTAAGTAGAATTTATACTCTAGTTTCCATAAAGTGTATGCGAATTTTAGTAGCTTCGGGTCGAGGCACGCATGGCTCACCTATTTTGCTCTAATTCGCACGTGCTCATGCGCTGTGCGCGAGCACCGCGCGTGTGATGCGCGGCGAGCCGTCTAGAGTCAATCTTTGCGTGCTCAAGGCACCTCAGTGTTCGTGCCTTGCGTAATTGGAACGTGCATCCGAGCGTGCCGCGGGCGCAAAACGATGTAGTTCGGTGAAGTAAATGCGCACCACTTGAGTTACGATTTTTGTACAACTCTTTTATCGACCACCGAAGCGATTTTCTCTCCTTTCTGGTAATAATTCGGTGAATTACGGTAAACGCAGTCGCGGCTGTCATCGTGTCTGAACCATTTTGAACGAAGCACAACGTCGGCTCGTCACGAGCACGTTGTCTCGCCTGCGCATATGTACACTGAATTGGCTCGCGAGTAGCTCGCCGCGGGGCGACCATGCCGCGGGCGAGCCGCCCAAACTCGTACGCAGCTTAACATTAATATTTAAGGATGATTTGTAAAATTGGTGGCAAGTAACGTACCCACCATCGCAAAAATACCGGATCCCGAAAACCCAATCAACCTTCATTTCTTTGAATGTCATATAAAATACTTAATATCTTAATTTTACTCCCTCAGGTAGATCTAAGTGAAATCCTGAGTCTGGACCGCGGCTTACCGGACTCATCGGTATGTATATAAGAAATGAAGACATCTCTTTTATCATATACATTTAATTTCTCCCCGCTTTTCTTATTTACTTTCACCTGTCCCGTTGTCTGTCCGTCTGTCTGTAATCAAATCCTGCAATCCAACCCAGACCCATTTCCCGGCTTCCGACCGAGCTGAAATTCTGCATTCATGCATAAATCGCGTGACAATACAACATTATGATGACGTGGAGTCGATCCGATGACGGCGCCGGAAGGTGGCGGCTATAGGAATTTCGCAGTAACGTCTCAACGAGTAGCTGATGGCAGCATACAGAAATAGTACAGTCGGCGACAAAAGCCTGCATCAAAAATGATACTTTTGACAGAAACTTGTTTACATTATCGCCTTTCTGTTTCAGAACCCAGGCCTTTCTTCCAGAATGGTAAGTTGTAAGCGCTTCTTGTCTTCAGTTAAACCCTATACAGCATTTATACTAAATTTATAGAATTTTTGTTTTTTTTTTTCAGATAAACGGCCCTTTTAACTTTCAATATACTTTCAATGGGCCTACACTCGTTGTTATGGTACCACCGAACAACATTAACGTTGTAATCATTTCCTCCAACGCTTCTCTGGTAAGAAATTAAAAGTAAATCAATGCGTTTTGGTTTTATTGAACTTCCATATATTTTATTTTTTTATTTTTATTATTTGCAGGATCAATTATTAAGGTGATGGCAGGACCGGTTACTATGGACCAATTGTACTATGTCCGAAACCTCTGTCTCGATCTTAAAAGGTATTACAGCTCTCCTTTTTATTTATCACAATAATCTTATTATTATTACTACTCTATGCAACATAGTTCAACCAGATCTCATTCCAATAACAAAAACATTCATTAATTTCTCTGCGATTTTGTTTCAGTTAACCACCCCTCAATATAATAATAATAACTCTGCTTACACAGGCACAGGCCCCCTCTCGCGGATGAGAGAGAACGGGCAACAGCTCCCATTCTGGCCCAGTGCGGGTTGGAGACCTCACACACACCCTTGAATTTCTTCGTGTATGTTTGCAGGTTTCCTCACGATGCTTCCCCTTTAACGAAAAGTCAATGGTAAATAGCAAATGATACTTCCCACATAAATTCCGAAAACCCCATCGGCACGAGCCCGGACTCGAACCCACGACCGCCACCCGACAGCCGCACATCTGAACTGCCAGGCTACCCCTTAATTTACTTTTTCCCATTTTCAGACTATACGTGTGGACCAAATTGAAGCAATCAACTCCTACTGGCCCAATGCTTCATCATCAGTAAAGTGCGGTATGCTTCGCGATCTTGTGTTCTACTTATGCTTAAACGTGAGTATATTTTGACTAACTTTCTTAGGGTTCCGTATTCACAAGCCAACCGAGATCCCACCACCAAGGCTCCGCCGTCCGTGCGTCCGTCCGTCCGTCACCAGACATTTCCACAGATGACGTACCCCCGTCGTTGTCACAACAACAGCCGCCCAAATTAAAACAAATATTTAAGGGGCTCCATTTCAACAAAAGTAGTTATTCTCGTCGTTTTTAAGGACAATGGCACGGAACCCCTCACACACGAGCCCGACCATCAATTGGCGGTGTTAATTTATTTTATTCATATCTATCCCCCTACAGTAATAGTTTTTGGAGAGGAACAAATGTTTGTATGGGAGCCACCACAACCAAAAGAACAAAAATACCCAAAAATTTGAGACAAAGATTCACGTCGCCGGCGACAGCGGGAAACGCTTCATACTGATGACGTACCCACGCATGACGTCACCTGTGCAAAGTAGTATCGTTGTACGGAAAATCCGGCAAACCGCTGCCTTAGTCGCGAAATACGGCGTTTAATTTTGTCGTACAATTTTGTTTCTATAAAAGCGTAAGGATTCTATTGGCAGCCCCAAATTCACTCTTGGACAATAACATAAAAATGCATCATTTTTCCAAACCCTCAAGGTTCATATCCTCCCATGATTCCAATTACATTTTATAATTTACACCTTATTATCATAATTTGATGGTTTACTATCCATTCAGTATCACCACGTTATCAATTCGAACATGAGGCCGCATGCCTATTCCATGCGTTCTATAATTCCCGATGGAGTAAATTTTTCTTTCTCTCTTTGTTCGTCCGCCTATTTACATTCATCTTATCTCATTATTATTGGCATATTTGATAAATATGAAGTCCTACCAATGCAATGCTTCCTGCTTCGCTTTGTTACAAGTTTTTCACTTAGCCTGCACCGTTCGTAAGTATGTATGTAAGTACGTTGGGCATCAACTCCCGCTATCCACCCGTTTGTCACCATCCGGTTTTTTTTTTTTTTTTTTTGAAAGACATTGTTTGAATTGCAACTTGACACGAGGACATCATCCAGCCGCTCCGACGACGGAGACAAAGAATAGCCATGAGAATCCAGCATCCCGCCGACTCAAACCCCACCGAGATGGCAATACACAAGAACAGTACAGTAGGCAACAAAAGTCTGCACCGACAATGAATCCTTGGACGGAACTATATTTCATATTGTTTCTTCCCGGCTTGTCTAGGTCTTTTCCGGTGGTGATTGGGCTTGTTGTTTTCCTCTCCGGTCGTGGTGAGGTGATTACCTTCCACTCACGTCTTCGTGGTCCACTCTCTCGCGGCCTCTTTTACCAAAGTAATCGATCACAACTTTTCTATATATATTTATGTATATATTAAAAAAAATTTTTTTTTTTTTTTTTTTTTTTTTTTTTTTTTTTTTTTTTTTTTTTTTTTTTTTAAAAACCCCTACCGAGCCGGGTAAAATAAGGATAGATTTGCTAATTCTCAAAACGGTTTTTGTTACCTTTTCAATGTTTGCTAGAAATTATGACCGAGAATCGCAAATGAATTCTTATTCTGGATGGGGTCTGGCTTATTATTTATTTATATTCTTTTTTTTTTTTTTTTTTTTTTTCAATGGAACCACACAGATGTTGCAACAAAACTATTCTTATCAACAATTTGTCATTCGACAATTGACCTTAACCTATAACATCAGTTAACTTTTCATACTGGTTTCTATTAGCTTCTACTAGTTTTCCGAACCATCTAGATCCACATGTTGCATTGTGGAAACATTTCCCTCCGGCCGCCTCCAATTTGAATATTGCGTTCTCTTTTCCCCAGCTTTTGATGGGTCTGCATTATTTTTGGTGTTGGTCCGAGGCTCTTGCTTGTTTACCTCGTCCATAGAACGTAAAAGCTCCGCTGCTTCTAGAATTGTTGATGGCTTTGAAGTGACAAAAGCTTGCTGAATATATCGCGGATAGTGCCTCATAATGTCGGATATTAGTTGCTGTTCTGGCATAACGTAATTAAGCATCTTCGCTTGTCCCACTATTTGAATGAAGTAATTGTGCATGGAGGGTTCTTTAGTCTTTTCCCAAATGCCGTGCACTATGTTCCTTCTTAATTCATTCTGTTCATAATCCCCCCAGTGAAACTTCAAAAAGTCGGTCCTAAAATCGGCGACGCTAGTCCAGCGATTTTTGTAGATTCGAGCCCAGTCCCTTGCAGTGCCCTCGAGGCATTCTATGATTGTTTCTAGCTCGTGTCCGGCTGCGTCCACTTTTCGTAGATATGCATCTAAATCTTCTAGAAATGTGACAGGATGCATGGCTACTTTCCCAAATTTGGGACGTTCATGGTTCACTTGTCTAATATTGTAAATAACATTTCGTTTTTCCTCTGGGGCTAAGCTTCGTTCTGCCGGTATTGCGGGCACGCCCCCAGCTTCATCGGGTTCCATAGGAATTACTGGATTTTCGTCCACGGTGGAACATATGGCAGTGTGCAACTCTTCCCTTAGTTGCCCTAAGCCTTCCGTCACTCTTCGCTCCGTCCGCTTCAGCATATAACGAAATAGCCCCTGTGCCGGTCTAGCCTTTTTAGCGGTTATTTTTCGCAGCCGTCGTCTAGCCGGTCTTATAATAGCTTCTCTCGTTACCGGTGTTACATCGTCGCGTAATTTTACAGGGGTAGTCTGCACGGTCCTACGAGTCGCTTCTCGCAGTTTTGCAGTCATGGTTTTGTTTCTGACAGGTCTACTCATCCTTTTGGCGCCTAAAATCGAATTGATACTGTCATAAAGTCTAAAATACACCTACTGATTCCCATAGTACCATGTTTTATACATTATCGCCCCGCTGATTTTATGTTATTATATTTTAAAGATTATACTCAAAACATGTGTTATATCTGTAAAATAGTAATGATGTTTATTTATTTTTATTTTCAGATGGAGTCCTAAACCTGACCTCGCGGAGTCCCTAGCTGATGGTTAAAAGAAAATAATGAAGAGTCCAACCCCTATCAAGCTCACCTCCAACTTCAGGGCAACAAACTGTAGCCCTCCTGGAGGACCTGGAGGGCTACTGAAAATCCGGGTCAACGCGCACCAAACTGTAACAGTTTCCCCCCTCAAACGATTTACGCAAAACGAACGACCTAACGAAAAACCTACGAAGACCTAACACGCTGCAGAAACTCCTCGTCGAAGCTCGAGAACGCTGAATAATTTTAATAAACTCTAACGTAATGTAGAACCCTAGACTTTACTGTAATTCGCACTCACTATTTTCCTACTTATTAAACCTTCTTTCGTTGTGTGCTTTCATTACAAATACCTGAAGATATGGCCAAAATTTGTGATCGTTAGTGGTAGAACCCTGAAGTGTTGTGAACCGTAATAACCCTAGGTACTTTTATGAAAGCTTGACAGGTTTTGGGCTCCGCATTCTTAATACAACTAAAGCTAGTCTATCTGTATATAAATAAGCCTATCTATACGCTAATTTCCACTGCTATTTTCCTATTTCTTGATATAACAAATTCCTAAAAGTTGTTATTATAATTTATTCTTTATTCGCTGTAAGTTACTTTATGATTATAAATATATTTTGTTTTTGGTAGAAGATCTCCTACCCCCTATTATATGTCCGGTTGAACAAGGAGTAGCTCTTATCAAGATCAAGATTATTTATTTAAACCTATAATGAGATAAAAGACTGCCCTATACTTGTATTTTGGAACAAGGTTCTATCGACGGGTCGTGCGGTAATCTTTTACTCACACTAGCTACTCTCTTGTTTGGAATGGAGTCTGGACATCCTATACACGTTACTTACCTAGCTATCCTATGGGTTTATGACCCAGAGAGTGAATCTACCAGCGTCTCAAACCTAGCGGTCAGTTTCGAGAAGAAACGCCGAAATAAACTCGTCTGACCTTTTTTAGTATTATTAAATGTTCATGTTGATAGCTTTTATGGCCCATAACCTAAGACCATTCTATACCGACATCCATGGTGGGTAATGCCGAGGTAAACCGTTCATTACATGTGAAATATTCTACCTAAACCGTACCTTAAATGAAGAGTATCCACTCATGATAATAAATACCGTGAATGAAGAGTATCCATTCATGATAATAAGATATTGATAAGGATTTGATGAACTGCTCAGCCTGTCATCAAATCCAGAATTATTTCATCTTTCTGAAACAATCCTGATATCTCAATGTCACGAATAGCATTATAACCTTTTGATGATCTTTAATAATTGTCACACCTTCATAATATTTTACATGTAATCCACGGCAACCCAACACCACTTGCCCACGCTACTCAAATGTCACATCAGTTACTCATATTAATAATTTAAACCTTCATTAAATCTTATTGGAATAGTGATTCTACCTTTAGTGATCCAAGCAAACCCTTGGAATATCTTAAATTAGATATAGTTTTTAAGCCCTAACACCCCATATCGCGCGAGTCTACTTCTACGTCTATCCCACAGTCCCTATTCTGCTTACTTCTAGAACCATACCTTAGTTCAGAAGCAAGAATGTATCCCTAGTTAAACTGTAAGTAGTTCAGTCGGCGAAACTGAGATAGCAACCCCTAGCAGCCTGTGTATTTGCTTCCCCCCGCCGTGCTCGAAAGCTAGGAAACGACGGGTAAAGCGACCTATCTGGGAATAAGTCTATTATATTTACGTATATATAATACTGAACGACCCCTCAGGCATCCGATCGATTTCAACGAGCGGAGTATCCTCCTGTGCTTATCACATGAATGACCAAGCCTCGTCTCCGTCGTCAGATGTTCTGAGAGACGTGAGGGCCCCAATTAAGGAGTTTCGTCTCCTGTGTCGGTAAAAAGGTAGACGCCAGACCACACCTCAAGTCTGGTTGCAAAGGACACGGACTCACTCCCATTTGGCACCGTTAGGCGGGACTGACTTCGCAGATAAACTGATTCTTGGCAGTGTTCCGGCTGATTAGGTAGTGAGAATTAACCCCAACTAAGTTTCGAAAACAGTCATTCAAATATATCCAATCCCAGAGAGTACTCGGGCACATTAGCTATATTTGATTAACCCCATTTACCTCCGGACTTAATCCGTTACGGTAAATAACAGTTTCGACTGAGTTCCGAAACTACTTGTCAAACATGCCCAATTCCAAAGAGTAGCCCTGGCGAATAAGACATGTTTGATTTAGCCATATAAACCCCACAGAATATTTCCGATAAGGTAAACATAGCTTAGGCCCTAATACCCCTTTAAATATACAAATGACTATAAAATTAAGAAAAGCAAATGACTCATAATTACGGAGAGAGCTTCCCCATAACGACGAGCCATTCACCACAATAAAGGTAACACGCACCAATAATTTCCTAGCCCACAACCAGAGACACTGCCAGTCCGAACGATGTGATTTGAATGATCCCCGATACCACTCCGGCATGTCCTTTTATACCCATGGCCGGCGACACGAGCGATAGCGTTACGAGCGACGTGAAGCTAGGGAGGCGAGGGACACGAGTGACATGAAGTTAAGGGACGCGAGCGACACGAGTGATATGATCCTGGAGCATGAGGGACGCGAGTGACAGGACGCTAGGGGACGCGAGAGACACGAATGATATGATGCTAGGGACACGAGTGACACGAGTGATATGATTCTGGGGCATGAGGGACGCGAGTGACAGGACGCTAGGGGATACGAGAGACACGAGTGATATAATGCTAGGGACGCGAGAGACAAGATGCTAGGGGACACGAGAGACACGAGTGACATGATGCTAGGGACGCGAGTGACAAGGTGCTAGGGACGCGAGCGACCCGATGCTAGGGGACGCGAGGGACGAGAGTGACATGAAGCTAACAGGCGCGAGGGACATGAGTGACCTGATGCTAGGGACACGAGTGTCCAGATGCTAGGGAACGCGAGGGACGAGAGTGACATGAAGCCAACAGGCGCGAGGGACACGAGGGACACGAGTGACATGGCCCGGGGACATGGGGGACACGAGGGACACGAGTGACAAGACCTGGGGACACCGGGGACACGAGTGACAACCGGGGGACATGAGGGACACGAGTGACATGACCCGGGGACATGGGGGACACGAGGGACACGAGTGACATGAGCTGGGGGACATGGGGACACGAGGGACATGAGTGACAAGACCTGGGGACACCGGGGACACGAGTGACATGAGCCGGGGACATGGGGGACACGAGGGACACGAGTGACATGACCTGGGGACACCGGGGACACGAGCGACATGACCTGGGGGCGCGAGGGGCGCGAGCGACGTGCGGCTAGGAAAGCGAAGGACACAAGTCACGAAGTTAAAGACATTAGTTGTATCTTCAATTTCTTTAATACACCTTAATTCTTCAGCAATAAGATCGTAATCCGATTGTAGCATTAGCGCGCTAGCGTAAACACGTGATATTATTTGTCTCACGACAAGAAGGTCGTATTGTTCCTTTTCATTTAGCTTCTAATGCTCTAGCTATTAAGATTGAAATTCGTATGTCGCCCTACGCTTCCAGCCATGACGGACTGTCATAGTATAAACATTATTTGGGTATCCATATTTTAAATGATTCATACAATATTCATACTTGGAATAAGTTTCCGATACTGGTTGTTCACACTGTTGTATGCTAGCTTCGTTGATTTTCTTCTCCCCTTTAATTATTACGTCAATTTTCCAAACTGAAAGGTATGAAGCAATAGTTTGGCTTCCCCTCTCTCTATATCAATAATTGTATAATAAATATTCAGAAATCCGCTAGCGAGCATGCCCATTCTGTTTCAGGTTTTCTGAAATTTAAGATTGATTGATTTAAACTTTATTGCACAAAAGAAAACTTATCGTACAAAAGGCGGACTTAATGCCATATGGCATTCTCTACCAGTCAAACCTTAAGGCAAAGCGATGATGCTTACGGACAAATTGCTCTGCCGAAATTGTGTGTGTTCCCTCCATAAAAGCGTAAGTACCTAGCTAGCGTTATCAGAGCATCTCATGCTCTTCTCACTAAATTCTCATCTCATCACATCCTCAGTTCACATATCTGAGTTTAGTAGGTAGGTACTATAACAATTAATTAGCAATCAAGATTTGAAAGCATTTAATGAAGCTATATATAACCCTATTCTATTTAAGATAAAACAAAACTTGCGTTAATCGTCATGCGAGTTCAAGGAAAACGATTAAGAAGAACAAAAACATTTTCGTTGGTACGTTTGAAAAGCACATCGAACAACATACACAACAATACATAATACATAATCAAAATATATATAAAACTAGTACAATACTTTGATATCCCATATAAACTAAAATTTTGTCTTATATTATAAGTCTACCTAGTCTGTGTAGTTACCTACATATATGGAATGAAGTAAAGTACGGCAGAATGCACAGAGCGGAAATACTTATTATCGACATCGATAAAAGGTTATCACAACCCAATGCGGAACAATAACGTGAGCCCACTTATTCATAACTAATTTTTGTGAAAAAAAATCATGTCGACGGCGATGTTAGAATGGGATGAAAGGCTTAATCCTTCCGAAGTGGACAATAACTTGACCACATTGACGATGATGGATGGACAACTGGCTGGGATACACGAAAGTACAGGACTGAAGCGTCCAGGTAAAGGCATAACTATTTGTGGTAATTTTTGATGAAAGATTCTGTATACCGATTTTTTTTTTAATAAAATGAATAATTAAATTAGTTTTTCCACGAGCCGGATTTAAACCGCTGTGTAATGGAGATAATCGTAGGCTCGAACTACGGCGTCATCGTACAGGGAAAAAACTACGAACCATCGACATACAATAAGACTTTCGATTTATAAAAACCACACTCAAATCGGTTCCTACATTTGGGAGATACGATACCACAGACATACACACAGATAAACATGTTCAACCTATAACACCCGTTTTCATGGGGGTTAAAAATAAGATAACTTGGACGTGTCGTATGCGTATGAAGTAGAATAACTATCCCCGTAAAATAGGCATCTGTTCCCACAGACTACGCGGTCTGTACTTTCTCGCGAGCGCGCCGTGCAGGCTGCGCGTGCGCCATATTGTGCGCAGCTTGGCTGCCAGCCTTCGCAACGCCTTGCCACACAAGTACTGCTGTACAGGGTGCTTTGTAACCTCCTTATACCCTCTAGCCGCCTACCATACTTACATGAAAAAGTCAAAACACAGCAGTGCCAACGGGGCGCTTGGTTTTCTGTGGATCTAGTGAGGTGTGCTGGACAGCACAACTACTTACCAGAGTTGTGACTTATTTGAAATACTTGTATTTAAAATGCAAATACAAAATACGTATTTTATATTTTGTACTTAAATACTTTTTTATAGTATTTTGTATTTTATTTGAAATACTTTTCAAAATGTATTTTATATTTGTCAAATATAAAATACTTTTTTACTGCTAAGTTTCGAAAGTATTACCTTTACCACTCAAATTTTCAAGTGAATGGGTCAGCGATTCGGCAAATGGCCACTAGAGGCGCTGCAACTTTGAAAGACTATATGCAAAATGGCACAAAATGGACGTTATTATCTGTGAAACATGACGTTGCGCTTCGCTTTTTCACGAGATTGTCTTCGATTTTGTTTCGATAACTTTTTGAAAGTATTTTGTATTGTATTTTGAAAATACCTCTTTTGTATTTAGTATTTAAATACAAAAAGCAAAAGTATTTTGTATTTTGCATTTGAAATACTAAATTAGAAAAGTATTTGCATTCTGTATTTATATACTTTTTTAAAGTATTTTGTACATCTCTGCTACTTACTGCGTGAATCGTATTATAGTACCTACCTAATTCTTCCTGCATGGTAGTCGCGTTTCCCTTCGAACGCAGTCTAGGACATATCAACAGTACTTTTTCAAGGTGAATATGACATTTGATTCGGCTTAACGCTCGTGTGAATAATTATACAAACTTCCTTGCTAGTCGTATGCGCCAAAGTTGGTACAAGAATGTCAAAATTTCGACATATAAAAATAGTAGGCGCGGTCTGTTGGATATGGATATCCAAATGGATGGAATGACCAAGCCGAACCAACGTGACGCATCCCTGAACGTGGTCAAAATATTACCTCCATCCATCTGTAGAGTTGATTGCCCAACTTGGTTTAAGTTCAATAGTCGAATCCCCCTGTATCCGAAGTCCGATAATTCCATTTCTTCCGATTTCTAAACCGGTGCAAAAATGCACACATTATTGACCATGCCATGCACAATAGCATAAAGGCACAATGCGATGACCATGTTTCTAGTCGGTTAAAAACACATTAGAGGCACTCGACACTCTCGACATTACAAGCTTGTTGTGTCTGTCGGTAATCTAGGAAGATAAATGTTCGATTTAGCGGCCAAGTTTTGACAATATACCTGCGTAAAGGGCTGACAGAAGAGACTACTAATAATATATAACGAACTATGAAAACGTATTGGATAAAAAGCTCGATTTTGAAAAGATTGCATAGTTTTGGAGCTTTTATTTAAAAGTATATATATATAATATATTTGACATGGTCAATTTAATATAAATTAATAAGTACAATTTGATAATGGTCTAGTTTTTATTTTGACGATCATAACGAGATATCAATATCAATATTTATATTCCTTATTTTGAATTTATCATTAATCATGTCCATAATAATGTTGTATTGTACCTGTGTCATTTCATTCAATTAATAATATTCATTATTTGACGATCATTAAGTAAATTCGTGTAAATTAGCTTAAAGTTAACTTATAATATAAATTTATTTTATGAAATAAAGAAATCTAATCGAAATCTAAATCCAAAACTATGCAAAAAAAATCTGTAGAAACATATTTTCAGTAAGTATCCAATTGAGCTGAAATTTGGCATACCTAACTGTAAATTCGGTTTCAACGCCATATTAATAGCACCACCGAGCTGATGAAGAGATAAGGTGACCATAGCAACTCTTAAACTACACAAGATAAGCAGTTGTGTTTGAGCTCATTGGAACCCTGATTCCGCCTTTTGTACGATAAGTTTTTCTTTTGCGTAATAAAGTTTAAATAAACAAACCCTCTCAATGATAACTGCATACAAAAACATACAGCGGAATAGGTACTTCGCATTTACATTTTAAGCCAGCCAGAAATCATAAACCTTAATATCTAAATAAAAGAAAATGAATTAATCTAAAAGCTTAATTTTCGTAACTAAACTGTAACTGAGTAAATTTTTGTTTAACAACTCACGCTAATTGAGTAGGTACTAATACAGTTTTTTTTAATGATTTTTACAGGACTGCCTAAAGGTGTGTAATGTGTCAAAGGCAAAGGGAGTAATAATAGGTAGCATGTAGGTACATTACTTCATAGCCCGACACGGACACGAGGCTGGCAACCCGTTACCCTGTTAACCCGAGGTAGGCTGAGAAAAAGTATTTGCTGAGCGTATTCAAAGAGACGTCCATTTAAGAAAATGCTTTGTAAGTCTGGAAAAAATCGGTCGTTTTCCAAGATCTTCTTCATAAATTCATAAGTCATTATAGGCCTCATTTTTAATGCTACTCATAGAATCTATCTAAAATCATGTCAGTTATAGAACGTAGTTGTACGTACGAACTTATTTCAATATCGTCATGAGTCTGCGTTCTTCCAAGTTTTCTTCACATTTTCTAGTGGCATTTTTATCAATGGATCGAATAATTTTGAATCACAATGATATTTTTTCATATCACGTTTCGTCTGGATTATAAATGTACATAATGCGCTACGTATAATAGCACGTATCACATTTGAAAACGCGAGTGAGGAGGGCTAGAGGGCTCTAGTTTGGTGAATTACCTTCCGGGCTGAGCCACGACTTCGAGAGGTGGCGGGAGCGGCAGCGGGGCGCCATACGAGGGAGCGAGAAATCAGACGTTCGCCGCCGGCCGCTTCCCAACGATCAGTCTGGAGTCTGGACCTCCCATATACTTTGACCCGCAACCCCTTTGACAAGATTAAAAATATTTTTAAGTGGGTCTATGTTGTTTGTTCTAGGTATTCATCACTCTCACTTCCCCTCTAAGCTTTCTTTCAATTATGTTAATGAATTTTTCATGTCGGATGAGGTCCCTATCACTTCTTCTATTTTAAAGTTTCTCATTAACAGCCTGGTTTGCCCCGTTCTATAAAGCACTTTTTCCATTGATTTCTCCAAAGTTAAAAACTTACATTACCAATAAACAAAACTCACGCAAATACTCTGATAAGATCACACTTCAACTTATTTTGGCTATTTCAAATACTTTTAAATACATAAAGATCAAAAACTGGACGCTATTTGACCATAGAAAAATCTTGACTTTACTTGGTCCTATTTCCCTACATTCTATATTCTTACTTCATAGTGACAGAGCATCTTTGATGTTTCATAAAAAGTTGGTGTGTGTTCCATTTGTGCTCTCCATGATAGGTATCTAATATCTATTTAAATTTGCTATAAAATAAATAAATATTAGGGGACAATCTTACACAAATCGACCTAGTCCCAAACTAACACCCACACGCTCCGTGTTCCGTCGACGTGTACGTTCGTCGCCACTCGAGAATCAATCCACCCCAAAGGACATCGGTTCTGCGTGCAATGACGTGCCCTGCACATTACCACTTACGATTGGTGATTCGGAGGGCTATATCGATTACCATAGTTCTGCTGCGGATAGCGCCACTGAGGATCACGCAAATGAAGCAAAAATTTGGCTGATATGATGAAATAACATGAAACCAATATTTCAATGTATGCATGTCTTCACAGATTGTATACCGTGTGGTAACTTACGTATAAGCAATCTTATCGCATGCCTGTGCGCATCTCTATAGGTTGGTTATAGGTCATAAAATGCAAGCTTTCTCTGCCGTAAAATAAATAGCTCTAGACTACTAACTATTCACGATAAAAGCGGGGTTGGGCTTGTTGAACGTCTGATTTACATTGTTGGCTGGTTCAAAGAGGGAAATCGCCGGTATGCATTCATAAAGCGGCGTAAAGTTTAAATTAAAGAAGGGACTGTAAACTACCTATTTGCAGGTGAAGAAAACTGGCTGTGACAGACGGACGGACTAAGAGATATGAAATACATACTCTAAAGTGGGGTGCAGGATTAGATATATGTAAACATTCATTCGGGTAGCTGTTTCAGCTGCTGAAGTCCTAGGAAGCTGAAGTTTAGTATGCTTGCTAGGATTAACAACCAATTATATTTAACTAGTTTCTGGCCGTGACTCCGTCTGCATGGAACTCGTTTATATCGTAGCTCCGTACAAATTATCATTTCAGCCCCTTAGGGGATGATTTCCGGGATAAAAACTATCCTATATCCTTTCTTGGGACTCAAAAAAAAAACAAAGTCGTACATTGGCTGCAGGGATGTCACGAATGTCAGTTCTATTACATTCGCGAATGCGAATGCGAATATTTACAATGCGAATGTGCGAATGCGAATATTAAGGAGTACACTAAAAACCTAACGTACGTTATCACTTTTTAATCATTTTATTTAACAATCACAAGCATAAAAAGCAATCACAAGTCACTACCCAAGTAAAGTGCTTTCTATTGGTCAAAATTAATCACGTGATACGGGATACGGGTTGGCGCGCTTTGCGTATACGCGAGTCGGCGCGGCCGGCGCGGTATAAATAAACACGCCACGACTTGCACATTTTCGCATTCGCAAAACATTCGCATCGTTTGATGCGAATGCAAATGTTGATGCGAATATTTAAAATGATGCGAATCATTCGCATATGCGAATGCGAATATTCGTAACATCCCTAATTGGCTCCAAGGCAGAGTACCTGCCTATGAAACTATTAACAAAGTACAAAGTCATTTACCAAACACAACCAAAATGCCTGGCGACCTATTTATTTTAAAAGTACCTACCAGCTAAGTAGGTGCAGGTACTTAGAATTTATTAAAAAATACCAAGGCCCAATGCGCAATAGAACCGATTTAAGTCCTACTTGTAATACGATATCGTAGCATAATTCTTCTGACCAACAAAAAGCAAGCGTAAAGTTGATTTTCCACCGGAGGGGCGAGACAAGACGAGGCGAAGGCGAGAATTGAAATTTGTATGGCACTTACTATTTCCACCGAGCCCACCCGAGGAGACTTTACATACGAATTTCAATTCTCGCCTCGCCTCGTCTCGTCTCGCCCCTCCGGTGGAAAATCAGCCTAAGTGACATGGTTTTTTCTATTAACATACGTTTCTTTTACTTGGTCTACAGAAGCGGGTCACATAAAGATTTGAATATATGAGCGCGGCTGTTGCAATGGCTTTTCGAACTCATTATTTAGTAAGGTATATGGGAATGGGGTCATCAGGTGTTTACTGAAAATTTTGGAAAATATGAAACTTTGAAGTGTGTTTTATTTTTGTAAAATATTAGTTTTGAGCAGAAATAGCAAAACAACCAAAGCGAGTGCGTGAAACGGTGGAAAGTATGAAACTTTTGTGTGTTTTTTATGTAAAATATTTTTTTTGAGCCGAAATAGCAAAACACGTGTCCATTATTTTTGATGTTCTCCAACATATATTAAAACTAGTAATTAACAAGCAGTTTGCTTGAACAAAACCCTCTTCCGAAGTTAGAGGATATCGCCATTTTTCAGTAATTTGGAGGACAATATCTTTGGTTGAGTTTGGGCAGCTAAAAAAAATTACGTGTCGGTTATTTTAGACTACTCTATAACATATATAAAAATCATTAAAATCGGCGGCGGACAGTTGGGTATGTTTTCTTGTTAGTAATTGCTTTAATTTATTAAGATTATAAAATCAAATGGGAACAGAGTGAAATTTCTCATGCATGAAAATTCCGCTGAATAACTATAATGAAGTAACTTTTCAGTTGTAAATGGTCTGCCCGGATTCCATAAAAAGCACTCGTTCACGCGTATCTCAGTGATCGCAACCCTGGACCATATGTTACGGAAAGTTGCGACCCGATCAACGACGCCACCGTAAGCGGAGTTTTTAAAGCTGAAAATGACAGTTGATATTTCATAATGCCCGTTCAAAAAGTTACGTGATTATAGGCAGTATGGAAACCTCCAGCGTGGAAAATTCCATGACATTCAGCTGCAACATAACACTAGCAAAATGACACTTTAATGCTAACACAAGCATTCACGACTGCATAAACTGCATCAATGCATCATGTTTGTATGGAAATATTGAAATGGGATTCTGAAAATAGTACTTGACTATTTACTTAATGTTTTCCCTTATTCAACGCTTGAAGTTTCAGATCGCCATGTAGCCATGCAACCAGAAAGTAATCACTTTTTGAACGCGCGTTAGGACAATTCAACTGTCATTTATCTGAGCATTTCTTGTAATTTTTATATTTTACTATAATTGTTTTATTATTGATGCAACGGCGCTGACAAGCAAGCATAAGATCTGCTTGATGGTAAGCAGACGCCGCGGCCTATGGATACTTGCGATTCCAGAAGAATCATAAGCGCGTTGCCTACCGTTTATAGATTTGAGGATTTGGTGTGTTGGTAGCTACTTTTAGAGACGAACGCGGGTCCCTCACTCTCAACACAACACATCCTCGCGAGCTCTGGCGATCTTGCTCACCTCCAGGAACAAAACACTACTACAGAGCAAGTAGTAGTGTTATTATGGCTGTGGTCTTCTGTAAGGCGGAGGTACTTCCCCAGTTGGGCTGCTCCATATTCGAGCGGGATGACATTTCGCTGTGCCCTACCTCACCAAAATTGTTGGCAGTGAATGTGCTAGGTATAATTCTAGGATAATTCTAGATCTCATCATAGGTAGGCAGGTGTGTATACTGTGACGAAGCGTGTTGCTGATTAGAATTTGTGCCCACCTATGATTTGTGGTTTTTATTACGGCCTTTTTTAATTTAATAAAATAAATGTGCAATTTTTTCATTCAATCTATACCTTCACTAAATTCTTCAGCAAGCCAATCAATTTTAGGAAGGGGCTTTTTTACGCATCACTTTGATTACTTAGTTACGTAACACACAGGCTATAGTGCGGGTCACGTTTTATTGCAGTTGACTGTACATAATCCAATCCATGCAAGCAGTCCCTTAATTATTTTACTATCTATATTTTTAAGCTTTCCTTTTTTATGATGATGTCACAGAAGTATCATAGAAATGGAAAAGTATAAAAATAAGTTATAATTGAAAAAAAAATAAGGGACTGCTTGCCTGGATTGAATTTTTTGAACTTTTTTGCTTAGCTTCAAACTAAATATGTTCGTACGTACACTATATATTGATATAAAGACATTACATACACATACACACCTACATTGGTAGGTACTAGGTTCCAATAAGCCCGAACCCCAGTGCATGTGCACGATCCATAATGCATGCTGGCTAAGGTTTTCAGCCGAGTTGACGTAAAGAATAATTTGTCGTATCTTGACTGTGTATATTAATACACTATTATAATTGTAGTCGACGATCGCTCGAATACAATTTGCAACTGAATTGTGTTGTTGAATATTTTTGGTTTCTATTTTAGATTTCAGTTACACTTAAGCTTGATTTTATTTTAAATATTATATAAGTACAGCCTATGTCGCCGCCTACGATTATGTTATGAGGAATCCAACGCAAGATCAAGCCGCTTGGATGTAAGCCGTGAAATATAATTATCTTGTCCACATACGCTCGAAAAACGTAACCCTCTTTCTGAGACAGTCGGTTAACTATTTGGATTCCTGTATAACTCGACTAAATAAAGCGATCGTGACAGTAACCTATTTGGCTGCACAATAATTGACGTTATGTTTACTACGCGATTATGACGGGTGTCACCATTTGCCGGCCGACGCTCGCGCTGGACTTGGCACTTCGTATTGCTGCAACTAATATATAGGTAGTTAGTTTAAGTACCAGTCTAAGAACTATTCCAAGTATAACGAGCATGAACATGAACTGAATGTGCCGAATGTACAAAGCTTTGCAGCAAATCTTTACTAGTTTAAATTAGTTACTTCAGCTTTTTAAATTGTTTGTTATTGGCGCATTTTTACCCTTTTTTATTTGTAACTGGATGGACAAAATGTTCAACAAATTATACGCTCAGAAATATATTGACACTGAATTTAATCATCAGGGACTGTAAATTAAAACATCAGGGACTGTAAATTAAAACATCAGGGACTGTAAATTAAAACATCAGGGACTGTAAATTAAAACATCAGGGACTGTAAATTAAAACATCAGGGACTGTAAATTAAAACATCAGGGACTGTAAATTAAAACATCAGGGACTGTAAATTAAAACATCAGGGACTGTAAATTAAAACATCAGGGACTGTAAATTAAAACATCAGGGACTGTAAATTAAAACATCAGGGACTGTAAATTAAAACATCAGGGACTGTAAATTAAAACATCAGGGACTGTAAATTAAAACATCAGGGACTGTAAATTAAAACATCAGGGACTGTAAATTAAAACATCAGGGACTGTAAATTAAAACATCAGGGACTGTAAATTAAAACATCAGGGACTGTAAATTAAAACATCAGGGACTGTAAATTAAAACATCAGGGACTGTAAATTAAAACATCAGGGACTGTAATTTTTTTCTCAAAAAGAAAATTGTCGAGTGATTCCTCAGGGTGATTTGTGGAATCTTCGATTCCATTTTCTATAGAGCGATATTTATCTAAATCGTTGTAACCATTACGTAAATTCGATGGTTCCCAACTATAAAAAATAAATATGAATATGACTTACTCTACAAACGGGCCTGAGCCTTGGCCTTAGAGTTTGAACGGTGTTGATGTAAATTTGGCTATGAAATTTCGGACGGTTGCTGAGTAATTCTTTCAATGCCACCATATTCATAAAAAAAATTGAGTTGCGACCTATATGTCGCTACTAGCCTATATTTAAGTATATAATATCACTTTGAAAATCATATATTGATCGAATTAAGATAACGGGTGTAATAAATAAACATGTATATAAAATAGAAAATGTGAACTGAAATGCATATAACTAAGTGTGTTCTGTGTTTGTGTTTTATCTATCTATATATATAAACGTAAAAGTCCTGACACTGACTTACAATCAACGCCCAGCCCAAACTGTTGAACCTAGAAAGCTGATTTTTTCACAACAGGTAGTTTATACTCGTAGTACCCACTAAGAAGGGATTTTGGAAAATTCCACCCTCAAGGGGGTAAAAAGGGGGTTGAAAGTTTGTATGGGGCTATCCCACCTCTGTAGTAAAATTTTAAGTGAGAGACAAGAAACTTTGTGTACGGACTCCTTATTACAATACAAGAAAAAGGATTTTAGGGTTTTGGAAAAACCTACCCCTAAGCGGGTTAAATTAGGGGTGCAAAGTTTGTACGAACCGTATTAGGCGAAGTTTGGTAATCCCCGGGAAGGACATGGGATAGTGACTATCCCGGAAATCATCCCCAAACGGGTTGAAATGGGGTGGGGGTGAAAGTTTGTATGGAGTTACGATATAAACGAGTTCCACGCGGACGGAGTTGCAGACAGAAGCTAGTTATCAAATAAGTAATATAGTTGAGATGGCGGGAGGACCTGGATGCATTCCTCGGCAAATGGGCGGAAGAAGCACCTTCTAGAAGCTCGTGGAGATCACGGGGGCCTTTGCCCAGCAGCGGCACACAATAGGCTCATACAAAAGTAGGTTTCTATTTTCTAGTGATGTTGATTTTCCTAAATATATGTCAAGAAGGTACGTCTTGTATAGGTAGGTAGGTACTCACAAGCTTCTGGTAACCAGAGCACCCAATCTCACACAACCCTAAATTTAAATTCGAAATCAAGCGGTGCATGTCTCGAGTGGCCAAGCCAAGAACGATAAATATATAAAAATAAGGTGTGTATGCCGACTCTACGAGGACAGAACTGCGACTGTTCGAATAGATGACGTTGATTCTGTAATTTTTCAGACACATGCTGGTGTTCGACAGATTGATACAGGGATTGTATCATGCGAATAGTTTCGGAGCAATGGGACAAGGGGATTTCAGTTGGAGGTCGGAAGACATGGAACTTGAGATAGCCGATGATACTACTATTTTTGCTCACACAGAAGAAGACATTGAACTACTGTTGACACGCCTAGAAAGAACAAGCCTCTCCTTCGGACACGCCATCAATAGAGAGAAGACCAAAATGATGATCGTGAACCGAGCTGAACTTAATGAGCCTGATATCTCCATGATTGGCAACTGTGAGGTTATCCAAAGCTACGTGTACCTCGGTTCCACGATCATGAACACTGGCGGGTGTGAGGACGAAATTCGTAGGAGATGTGCTATCACAAGATCTGCAGTTGATAAGCTAAGCAGAATCTGGAGCAACCGTAACATCACCAAAGCCACGTTTCGGGCCAATGTCTCGATCTTGGAAGAACTTAAAATCAAAGAGAGATTATCGTCAACTGTGCACATACGAATCCTCAAATACTTCGGGCACATTACGAGTACTTGAAACAAAAACTCCAGGGAATAACTCGTTGTCCAGGGAAGGGTAGAGGGAAACCGATCACGCGGTCTTTCTCCTACGCGTTGGACGGAATCAATAAAAGCTGCGACACGATCCGCCACATAGTCCAGTGTTCCCGTGATGCTGAAGACTACATCATCATGAAACCACGACCACCCTATCAAGAGTGAACGACTAAAGAGAGAAACGTCCTAATGTTGGACACCTTAATGCATACTAATTCAGTTCACCTATATTTATATGAGTTAAGTTTGAAACTGTAAAGCAAGTATTGACGACCTGTTAGCCTAGTGGGTAGTGAAGTGCTGAAGACCCCGGGTTTGAATCCCGGCATGGGTAAATATTTGTGTGATGACTGATGAGTATGAACATTTGTTTTCGAGTCTTGGATATTTTCTATGTATTTATCATCATCATCATCATCATATCAGCCGAAAGACGTCCACTGCTGGACATAGGCCTCCCCCAAAGAGTGCCAAAGTGACCGGTCCTGCGCCACCCGCATCCAGCGGACTCGTCACCAGTCCACCTCGCGGGGGGCTTACCCACGCCGTGCCTTTCGGTACCGGTCGCCACTCGAGAACCTTTCCGCACCAACGGCCATCGGTATGTATTTCTATCTATTAAATATTTCGTCGTCTAGTACCCATAACACAAGCATTTTGAGCCTACTATGGCAGGGCTAGTCTGATTTGTGTAAGATTGTCGCCTTAAGACGCTGTCAACACCAAAATGCCCTTGAGGATTTTGGATAGCGCGCACACTGTCTATTTGTATCGGAGTAAACGAGAGCGAGTGTTACTGGGCGGCCCGGTTTTTGAAGATAATATAACATAAATATTGAAATAAAAAAAGGGTAGAATATTTGTGAAATATGACTCGCTAGCGGTTAAGGCATGAATATGTTGACTTCGTGTTCTTAATTGCAGACTCATACTTCTAAAAAATAAAGACATAGAACCGTTTAATGTGATTTTAAGACCAATCTTTGCAATTATTTTCTATTGAGCCGATTTCGTCCAATTATGTATCGAGACCGTCCACGGTCTTTGAAATATGGTGAATATTAACATTATATTTTATTTAATGTGCTAGAACAAATAGTTTTTCTTACAAAACTGCTTTAATAACATCAATTTCACCAAATTAGGTCTTTTCAAGTTGTCAGCCTCTTAATATTAATTTATTTGTGTAAGTATTGGGCCAATGTCGTACACTTGAACGTTTGATATAGTTATTTACGATACAAGTGCCGAAAATAGGAAATTCGCAACGAGTTATGATAAATTCGACACAAGTTGGGAATTACCTATTCGCATGTGTATCGTACAACGTTTTACTGTACATATGGCTCTCTAAAGTTTCTACATATGCACGGAAAGTGCTCTTTCCGCACTAGTGCGGGAAAGTAGCACCATATGTACAGTAATAGTTATTTACGATACAAGTGCAGAAAATCGTAAATTCGCAACGAGTGGTGATAAATTAACACAAGACCGAAGGGAGTGTTTTGAACGACACGAGTTGCGAATTAACTATTCGCACGTGTATAGTACAACGTTTTACTGTACTATATGGCTCCTTAAAGTTTCGACATACGGAAAGTGCTCTTTTCGCACTAATGCGGGAAAGTAGCACCATATGTACTTGTTGACTGTAGCTTGTAGGATTGAAGATTTTAGGAATATTGGAGTCGAAGAAAGTAAAACAAGACTGGTTGATTTCACATGGCGCTCTGATTTTGGGACCTCTGGCGGCCATTCTTATGCTCGCAAAAGGGCCCTCACTACGTAGGAGCAAAGTCCCGCGATACGTTTGATAGGTCGCAATTTGGGCGTGGCTTCTACGTATGTGATACCTTACCATGTATTTAATGTTTGATATGTGTTATACCGTGAAATCGACCTCACCATCCCTTTATTCATTCAAATATAATCTTATTATGTAGGTACATGACATGTTTATCTTGAAAACAGTAAAACAACAAGACTTATTATTTACGTGATTAACTTACAAACTAACACACAGATTTATACATATAGGAAATAAATCTAAACAGGTTAGTTTAATGAATTCTTAGAGCTACTCCCGACAGTACTGTAAAGATTGTTATGGAGGAGTTAGCGACTTATTTACACGAGCAAGCGGAACCCGCTTGTAATCGCAGCCTTTTTTAACAAATATTTTATGATAAAACATCAAGTCAAGTCAATGGATACTCGTAACTGTCTGGAATAACTTTCATTCCCGCCCGCCCGTCCGTATAATTCAGAACTCTGTATTTATTTTAATAATTTCCTACATGATAAGATGACTTTTTTTGGGACGCGGGATCATTCATGGAAATGGAAACAAATTTGCAAAATGTTTTGAAGCATTGTCAAGGTTAGGATGAAGGGTAATGTGATCTGGTTGGTTTTCTGGAGGTCATTCGGTTTGGGTGTCGACCTAAGTCCCAACGTGTTATGTTTTGACTGCGCAACGAAAAAGATTGTAGTGCTTTTGAAATGCAGCATTTTCACATTTCAATATATATTTTGTACTAGCTTCTGCCCGCGACTCCGTCCGCGTGGTACTCGTTTATATCGTAGCTCCATACACACTTTCAACCCCCCATTTTGCCCCCTTAGGATGAAAACTATCCTATGTCTTTCCCCGGGACTGAAACTATCTCTATACTAAATTTCATCTAAGTCGGTTCAGCGGTTAAAAGACGGACAGACAGACAGACAGGCACACTTTCGCATTTATAATATTAGTATGGATGACCTCAAAGGTATTTTACAAGTTTACTAGCGCTTCAGAAAGAATAAGGAGAATGACGAAAGTTAAGAATAACCATTTTTTTTTAAAGTGAAAACTTCTTTAGCGGCGCTGTGCACTTTTTAGGATGGGGAAAAATTGTTAAACTCGCCACAGATTTCGATAGGTCACGTGACCGTAAGATTGGAATGCGTAATTGGAATGCGGGAGAGATTCAGTGTTGCCAATTCGGATTTTTGAAAATCCGGGGGGCGTAGTTTAATAATCCGTAGAATGGGAGGGGGGGTGAGGGGTTTGGTTTGATTTTTTTTCGTTTTTGCAAAATTATAATTATTCAAGTCTTCACTTCTGCCGGCACTCCCGGAGTGCAACCCGGTCTTTTTTTATACTATGTCGGTGGGAAAGGAGCTTACGGCTTACCTGATGGTAAGTGGTTGCCGTAGTCTATGGACGCTTGCAACGCCAGGGGTGTTACAGGCGCGTTGCCGAAACCTTTAAGAATTTATACACACACTCCTCTTTTGAACTGAAGAGCCCCATACGGTAGTCCCTCGAGAAAGCCTCGGCCTTTGGTTGTCTTGCTAGTTAGGGTTCCGTAGCCAAATGGCAAAAAACGGAACCCTTATGGATTCGTCATGTGTGTCTGTCTGTCTATCTGTCTGTCTGTCCGTCCGTATGTCACAGGCATTTTACTCGAAAACTGTAAGGTGTATTTGAATAAAATTTTGAGGATAGGTGTATTTTGTTAGCCGCTACATAGTTTTGTAATTAGATTACTAAAAAAAATGTTTTTAGGGGTGCACTCCATACATAAAATTGAAAGTCAAATTTTTTTTTCCATTGCAAGCCCGGCAAGTCAAGTAAGGCACATCAATCAATAGGCCTTTCAAAATAAATATAAGGTTTCTCAGCAATTTTTTTGATTAAGTAAATAGAGTCGGAGATAATCGCCCCGAAAGTCACTAAAATTGTGTCCGCCCTCTAATTTTTGAACCGAGTATTATAAAAATATGAAAAAAATCATTGAACATAGGGGCTTATTAAATTCTTTCAGCGAAAATTGTTTTAAACAAGATCGATTTTGAGATTTTCTAAAAAACTGCCTTCCTTAAAGAAAAGGACGTAAGTGCCATAGGATTTCAGTAACGATACGACCTTTTTAATAGGCACGGAACCCTTCGTTGTGCGTGGTCCGACACGCACTTGGCCGCTTTTTTTTATCATAAAACTGTAAACTACACGGTCCTTAATCTCTATTCTTAAAAAATAAAAATAAAACCATTTGACGGTTCTTTAAAAACGGTTAAACGGACGGTTCTTTTTTCATTTTTTTTAAGAATAGAGATTAAGGACCGTGTAGTTTACAGTTATATGATTAAAACAACTAGCAAAACAACCAAAGTGAGTGAGTGAAACGGTGGAAATTATGAAACTTTTGTGTTTTTTTTTGTAAAATATTTTTTTTGAGCCGAAATAGCAAAACACGTGTCCATTATTTTTTCATGTTCTCCAACATATATAAAAACTAGTAATTAACGAGCAGTTTGCTTGAACAAAACTCTCTTCCGAAGTTAGAGGGTCTCGCCATTTTTCAGTACTTTGGAGGACAATATCTCCCGATAGGTTGAGTTTGGGCAGCTAAAAAAAATTACGTGTCGGTTATTTTAGACTACTCTATAACATGTATAAAAATCATTGAAATCGGCGCCGGACACTTGGGTATGATTCCTTGAAAGTACGACGCATGACGAGATTGGATCGTATTAGGAATGAGTATATAAGAGGAAGCCTGCAAGTAGCACCGATAACTGAAAAGCTGAGAGCAAATCGTCTACGGTGGGGTATGGATATGTTATGCGGAGGGATGGTAGTCATGTTACTACAAGGGTAATACGTATGAATGTAGAGGGATGTAAGAGAAGAGGTAGACCAAGGAAAAGGTGGATGGACTGCGTGAGAGACGATATCAACAGGAAAGATGTGTGTGACGAGTTGACGGGCGGTAGAGAGGTATGGAAGCAAAAAACATGGGATAAAGGACAAGCGAATGAACTAAGTAATCTTAGTTTTTGGACGCTCAGGATCTTACACATCTCTGTGACCGGTCAGATTTAATTGTGACGCATGGAGACCCTTTACATCCCTTCGAAATATGGATTGTTATTTTTTTAACTGACTTCAAAAAAAAGGAGGAGGTTCTCAATTCGGTTTTTTTTTTTTTTTTTTTTCAATGTTTGTTATCTCAGAACTCCGTCATTGATGAGCCGATTCGTAATTTTTTTTTTGTTTGTAAGTATATGCTCCTAGGTGGGTCCCATTTTTTTTAAATTCAGTTAGATGATGGGATCCATGAGGAATTGAGGGAACTCCTCAATTATATTAGGCACGCATGAAGTGATTTAGGTATTTTCTATTATATCTCGTGTATTTACACCCGGAAATCATAAATTTGGTGGAGTGGAATTGATGATGAAGACCACAGATGACTTAAAAGAACGTCACAGATTCTGATAAGATTCCGTTGAAATAGCAGCTAATGAAGTGCCAAAGGTGATCCTTGTGGAATCGACGGAAGTCCTCGAATATTATCGGCCCACATACAGCGATTGGGTTTTTTTCTCTAATAATCAACGCATTTGCGCTCGGAAATCAGTTCATGT
This sequence comes from Epinotia ramella, assembly GCA_947578815.1. Taxonomy (NCBI): domain Eukaryota; kingdom Metazoa; phylum Arthropoda; class Insecta; order Lepidoptera; family Tortricidae; genus Epinotia; species Epinotia ramella. The sequence goes on from OX388221.1 coordinate 7,070,019, forward strand.
GGTAAATTGGAAAATAAATGTGGAAATGTTCTCGTAGCTTGGCGGAGTACTAAATTGAAGTCGGTTAAAACTTTGTTTTTAAAGTAAATTATTCTCTTATTGTGTTTTGGCACTTAAAACTTTGATAATGTAGCATTTTTTTGTTTTCAAAAAGAATTGTAAGTTAATAAGTTAGAAGTGCCTTTGTGGCATATTTGCAGAATTAAGCTAGAATAAAAGAGTACCTACGTGTTTTAATCGGCTTCACTTAATTTAATTATACTAAAATAATGCCCCTATCCCATCCCGAAATAGAATAATCTTTCGGCAATTTCACAAATTTGCAGTGTTATGAAAATTATAAAGATCTAATGAAAATACCTAAAACACTGACAAAAATGGAACTTACACTTTGAAACAAACCTATAAAGCAGGACAGGGACAGATAAACCGTGCGGTCGGGTTTTTAAATAATATTATGTTAACGTAGTCTTAATAATGTTAGGGCGCATAGTAACTGTAATTAGAAAAATAGGCATCAAACAATCTAAAAAAAAACGCTGTTTATTGCAATTAAAGACTTATTTCTACATTACATCTATGTATATCATTACATTATATTTATTCTCAGATATAAAAAAATATAATACATTATATCTATTCTCAGATATAAAAGCAAACATTTATATCATGCAAATTCAACGCAGTCTCAAATGTCTATAGGCCTTCTGAATCGATCAATAAAATTAATTAAAACCATAGTACGCGTCATGAAAAACATTACATAATACCAAAAACGCTTTCAAGCAATGCCTAGTTATACCAAGTCATTGCATGCATGATGGAGTGCAAAAACTGGTGAGCGTCTGAAATTCAGTGTAATTGCGTTTGCTGCGTGGTTAGCCACGTGAGGGTTCAAAGACACCTATAAAAAGTGCTTTTATAAAATCGACCTAATGTAATCTGATTATAAAGAAGAATATCCCTTTTTGGTAATTGCTGTCCACTAGAAACTAGGTCGGTGACGTATCCATGTGACGGTAGTGTGAAAAAGTTCGAGACATTGCGATACATTAATATAATGTAATCAACACATTAGAGCAAGTAGCGTTAGATTATTATACTTCGGAATACTTGTTTAATGTTTGTTCCGTTGTTTGCACAAACTACTTGTTTGTTTTATTTTGACATGAGTTATTTGCCTTTAACGAGATGTATTTCTAAATAAAGCTTATTCAACGGTTTTGTGTCTGCAGACATCGATATTGAACGTATTTAGGGTTTACGAATCAACGACGAAATCTGTGGTATAAAATGTGTAGTAGTTGTGTTCATTTGGCGAAGAAAACCAGGTGTAGCGACTAGTATTATAAAGTTAATCTGTGACGTTTTGGAATAACCATCGGGTTTGGTAAACAACATTAACTTTCATGAAGTTTCTAGTAGGTACTTACTATTAGTAAAAAAACCGGCCAAGTGCGTGGCGGGCCACGCGCAGTGTAGGGTTCCGTAGTTGTCTGTCTGTCTTAGTTACATCGACGTGCGGTGCCGTTGCGTCGCCTGAATTTGTACGAAAATCGGCCTTTCCACGTACATATTAAGCTGGTCGATTATAACTCAGTAACTACTTATGCCTACTTGTCCGTGATAATTTTCCTTTGAAATTCATTATATGTACTACTACCACGTTTTTTTTCACATCCCCAGTAGTAGCCATTTAGCCGGCAGGGGGGGGGGGGGGGGGACACAGGACTCGAACAAAAATTAGGGCTTTAAATCCCAATATCTCGCAAACTAATCACTGATTTGAAAAATGGTTTTAGAAAACCCATAATATTTTTGAACGAGCTATCCAACAATACCCCACACCATGGGTTTAACGAAAAAAAAATATGTATCCCCGCTTGAGGTGTAGGGGAGGTAGCTACCGTAAAAAAAAAAAAAAAAAACATGATTTTATTGTACTGTTTTGTCGGCGTGATCGATTTATATACCCATGCCGAATTACAGTTTTCAGTAGTAAGTTACTGAGCTAAGCCGAAGACGGACAGACAGATGGACATGGCGAAACTATAAGGGTTCCTTGTTGACTACGGAACCCTAAAAATGAGATCTATTAAAGCAGACGAAAAACAGTACTTCTTGAACAGTTCGTCTTCTTCTCTTTGATTCCTCAATCCAAGTATTTGACACAATTATGCTTTAAGCCCATTTTGTGTACTTAGAGGAAAATGAAATTTTCGTGCTATGTAGGTATTAAGTTGGACTATCAACTATTGTTGTAGTAAACTTTGGGGCTCTAAAAATTATGTTTTATATACGATTGTTTGATTTAATATGTCTGAGAAAATACACATAGGTGCTAGTACTTACTGTGTACGTTACGGTTTCTGAATATAGATACATTCGTTGATGTAAGATTGTCGACGCCGTATTTATCGTTTACTAGCGACCCGCCCCGGCTTCGCACTGGTACTATAAATAACCCTTCCTCTTGAATCACTCTATAGTAAAAAAAACCGCATCAAAATCCGTTGCGTAGTTTTAAAGACCTAAGCATACATAGGGACAGACAGTGGGAAGCGACTTTGTTTTATACTATGTAGTGACGCATAGGTTACTTTAGATCATGTAAATCTACCTTTTCAATATCGTTAGCCCCGTGACCTATTACGGAAACTGAGTTTAATTTATATTTATGTAGTAATAGGTACCCGTTGTCTGTTTTTATGAATACTGCAGGTCTATCATGGGACGGCCGCGACATACACTCGATTTTTCTCGCACTATACCTCTTGTTCTAAGTGTTCTAATAAGAGAGAGACGGATAGTGCGATAAAAATCGAGAGAGCTCGCGCGCCGTCGCGTGATAGCCGTGCTGAATAGACACTATTTAACCGATTTCAAAAAAATAGGAGAAGGTTCTCAATTCGGTTGTAAATTTTTTTTTTTTTTTTTTTTCAATGTTTGTTACCTCAGAACTCCGTCATTGATGAGCCGACTAGTTTTTTTTTTTTTAGTTTGTAAGTATATGCTTCCAGGTGGTATGGGACCCACCTGGAAGCATATACTTCAAAAATTCAGTTGGATGATGGGATCCATGAGGAGTTGAGGGAACTCCTCAATTATATTAAGCACGTGTGTAGTGATTTTGGTATTTTCTATTATAATTCGTGTATTTACACCCGGAAATCATACATTTGGTGGAGTGGAATTGATGATGAAGACCACAGATGACTTATGGAATTCCTCAATTATGTACTTAAAAGTACAAAAGTATATCACAGATCCTGATAAGATTCCGTTGAAATAGCAACTAATGAAGTGCCAAAGGTGATCCTTGTGGATTCGACGGAAGTCCTCAAATATTATCGGCCCACATACAGCGATTGGGTTTTTTTCTCTAATAATCAACGCATTTGCGCTCGGAAATCAGTTCATGTGGTAAATTGGAAAAGAAATGTGGAAATGTTCTCGTGGCTTGGCGGAGTAAATTGAAGTCGGTTAAAACTTTGTTTTTAAAGTAAATTATTTAGATACCAACTCTGTTACCCCCAAAGAATAGCTGTATTAACACCGCCAAGGTTCGGAACCGATCATATAAAGGCTGATATAAGGAGCCTTAAAATTCCTGGGTTTTTTATTTATTTAGCACGAACTATTTTTTGTATGTATATTTTGATTTGTTTGTTGATGGATTACCGAAAACGGCTCTTATTTCGAACAGATTTAGAAGATATTGGTTTACGGGGGCAAAAATTTCTTTGGATTCCATTTCGTAAAAAAATGTGTTTTTCGGATTTTCACACACGACGCCGAGAAAGCTTGGTCTCCCACGTACTACTTCCTTATTTGAATTAGTGTAGCATTATAATGTATTCTAATTAGAAGTATTTTTGCGGGTATTTGCCCTTTAACTTAACATGTAAAATGCTCAGGGTAGCGTTATCAGACTTAGTGTCTATTATTCGATTTTTTTTATTTTGTCTTCTGTCTTCAAATGCCAATTTGATTAAACTGAAATAAGTTATCTCTGAGACTACTAGCAGAATAAAGATTTTAACTCATAAATCCGGACTAAAGCACTAACTTTTCCTTTTAATAATATCCAGATAAGTACATATTATTATATTGAATGAGTCATTAGGGCTCCGCGTGAGTGGAGTGCCCTCGTTTCTCTATAAATTAGCGAGCCCATACACTTAATTGATATGAGACGGACCAGGAAGCTACATCCATGATCGCTAACCACGTTTCCTGCACCCAACGAGAAACTCAACCTTATACTGTTGATTAGAAAGTCAAATATCGACTTAGCGTTCAAATGGTGATTACGACGTTGTTTGTCGTGGCGTTAAATTGCTCTAAAGCTCAATGATCCCTCTTCCGGAATACTGCGAGCTTGTACTCTAAGGGTGACGTTTTAAGGATGAGTTTCACTTGTCTGAAAGTTGGGGGGTTAGGTCCGTTTGTGTCGGAACTAGTGGGTTGAGCAGCGAGGTTCAACGGCCGTCCTAGCCCCCCTTCTCTCGCCCCTTAAGGCACCTGCTAACCGGCAGAAACTGCTTTTGGTAATTAACAATAAAAAAAGTTCTCCAATTATAAAGAAGATCAGTTTGAGGAAATGATTAAAGCTCTTTATAGTGGTTTCCGAGATTTCTCGGTTTCTTTCAAACGTTGCGAAAGGTGTTTGCTTTTTCCAGCTTCAACAGGAATTGGTAAGAATACTCTATTTGTACCTAATGATGCTTCGCTGGATATAATTATTTTACACTTAACAATCGATGGATGTCTTAGATCCATCTTCGTCTGATTAAAATCATTGGTTATTTCGTTATATATTTTCGTAATTAATTTACCGCTGTACGGTTAAGAAGGGTAAGACAGAGCAGGACAAAACATGCTTATTCGGCCTCTTTAACGCAAAATCCTACTTAAGTATACTATATGCGAATGTTTAGATGTTTAGATGTTTTCTTATTCAATCACGCTTAAAAGGCTCAACCGACTTAGATGAAATTTTGCACGAAGATAGTTTTATAGCCTGGATTAAAATATAGGATAGTTTTATTCCGGGGCCACGCAGACGAAGTTGCGGGCGGAAGCCAGTATAAGTTTATAATTACTACCTACCCCTCAGCGTCCCGTCCCCGTCAGATTTTACTGAAGACCGAATAGTGGAAGGGCATCCTAGAAAACAAGCGAGCTGTGATTCCAGACATTCGGCCTGCCTGGTAAGCAGACACCGTAACCTATGGACGCTTATTACTCCAAAGGAGCCAAAGGCGCATTGTCGGTCCTTATTGATTTCTTGAGGATTCATTGTGTTGACAGTTAGAAACAAAACCCAAGCCCCTCACTATCAACACAGTTCACCCAAGGGCTGTTATGCGGCTCACCCCGCCGGTCACCCGTCACGAAACCAGACCTCTACCTACGCTTAGTTACTACGCATCGCGGTGTCAATATATATTTGTGGGTGAGCGTTGAGGTGAGCTTAAAACAAGTTGCAAGAAGCAAGTCGTGGTGTTATTATGACAGCGATTTTCCGTAAGGTGAAGGAAATTGGCGGGGTTAATCGGTAACAGGGCCAGTCGGGCTACCCTGTTTCTGTTTTGACTTTAGAAGTATGCGCTAAACGTATGTATGTATGTATGTAAGCACTGTATTGTACACAATAACAGGTTAAAGAATATACATGTCACACAATAGATCCAAGTACAAAGGCGAACTTATCCCTATGGGGGATCTCTTCCCGCTAACCTTTGAGTAATTGAGAGGAAGGTAGGTAGAACGAGATAGGCAAACTTATACCGTGTACAAAAACACAGAGAAAATGAAAACAAAACCTAATAGGTATTAATCCTAGGCAAATAAAAACATGCCAATAGGTACATATATAAATATAATACACACTATCATATGTAATATAAACGTCTATGAGAACTCACGTCGTCGTACAAAATCTATGCGTAATTGCCGTGTCATAAGACTCATAAGATTCGGGAGTTAAGAGAGGAGCAGAACCAAAGTAACCGATATAGCCCTCCGAATCTTTAAACTTAAGTGGCACTGGGCGGGGCATTGCACGTAGAACCGATGGCTGTTGGGGCGGAAAGGTTCTCGAGTGGCGACCACGTACCGGAAGGCGCGGCGTGAGTAGGCTCCCCACAAGGTGGACTGGGTGACCTGGTGAACGTCGCAGGAGTCCGCTGGATGCGGGTAGCGCAGGACCGGTCACATTGGCACTCTTTGGGGGAGGCCTATGTCCAGCAGTGGACGTCTGTCGGCTGACATGATGATAAGGAGGTTACGGAGGTCAGGAAGGAGGGAGCTACGCTTGTTTGCTACCATACAAAACCGTTTAATTTGACAACCGGTTTAGCCTCGTAGGTAAGTACCCTTGCCTTAGAAAATGATGGTCTTGATGGGTTCGAATATATCGTCGTCTAGTTCCAGCACAATCTTATTGAACCAACTATGAGGCTGGTTCCATCTGTCTGAGATATATTGTCCCTTAATAATTATTGAAAGAGCGAGCGAAGCGAACGAAGTTCTCCATTTCAACTTGGCCAAAAAATCTGGTGAGTAATGCGACCTGTAGAGAACTGCCAGATGCTCACCTCCAGGAACACAACACTACTTGCTCTGTAGTAGTGTTGTGTTCCTGGAGGTGAGCAAGGTCGCCAGAGCTCCCGAGGATGCGTTGTGTTGAGAGCGAGGTAATTTGTTCCTTCAGCTGTCAACGCGGCGAATCCTCAAACATATCAAGGGTCGGCAACGCCCATGTTACTCCTTTGGGGTTGCATGCGTCTATAGGCTGCGGTGTCCGCTTACCATCAGGCGGGCCGTACGCTTGTTTGCCACCGTCGTTGTATTTTAAAAAAAAATGTATTTCTAGGATCCGATCCAGAAGTCCGGATGTCTGGCAGTTCTCTACAGGTCGCATTACTCAACAGATTCGTGTGAAAGTTTGTGAGCAGGATCAACAGATAAATATATAGAGATTTTCGTTGATTCAGTTTTTTTTTAGACAGATTCGCGAGTTTTTTTAGACAGACACACACAGAGCCACTAGTTTGTCTATACTAATATTATACAGAGGAAAATGAAACTTGTGAGATAGTAAGTTTGTATGTAAAAAAACTGGCTGTGACAGACGGAAAGCCTCCGAATGATCGCATAAGTGTTCCGTTGGACCAATTTTGGTACGGAACACTAACAAGTTTCTGTCAAAAAAATTCAGTTTTGGTACTTTTTATTGCCGACTGTACTTTTCTGTATACCGTCATCAACTACTCAATGAGACGATTCTAACGAGCCCAAACTCAACGGGGTTACGTCGGCTGAATTCCCATGGCCACCTTCTGTCTCCATCATCAGATCAGCTCGATGGTACCATAATATTGAATTGTCGTCCAAACTTATACCCAAAATTTCAGCTCAGTCGGTCACCGGGAAGTGGGTCAAATTTAACTTGCAAGATTTGATTACAGACAGACAACGGGACAGGTGACACTAAATAAAAGCTTTTAAAAATCTTTCACGGGCATGTAAAATGGACTTTCTGGATAGTTAAAGGCTATTTTTTACCCCGCGGGTTTGCCTGCGTTTTTTTTAATTCGCGGACGAAGCCGCGCGGGTAGCTAGTGTATTTGTAAATAAGTGATGAGTTTAGCCGCTAGATGGCAGTGTCCGCGTCTAGACGTATCGCTTAGTGATTCCATTGTCGTGCGGTGCCAAATGCGGTCATTGAACCCGAAGCCCTATTCCGTCCGATCAGCGGCGATACTATCGATTCGTTGCGAATTTTTATACGTCTCCTATCTGTTATGTCAAGTTCTAAAAGCGATACAATATTACGGTGAATGGATATTCAACTTCTCATCTCATCCCATTATTCTGATGGGTACCAGAGTTCTGCGAATCTATAATCTTATATATTTGATAGCTAGTTGTCACGCATGCGAGGTGTCAAGTATATGAAAACACAGCTTAGCTCATCTCTGGTGGATTCACCCTTAACCTCTTGCTACCTGGGACTCTTATCTTATCTTATCTAGATGAGGGCCCTTTCGGATGCACTTCGACCCAGTGGGATCTTTTGTGCATTTGCCCTCTCCTTTATGCCTGCTCCCAAGCTCGCTCCATCATTTCCACATAGCGGATGATGCAGCTCAGTGGAAGCACCTTGCATTCCTTTGGTTGCGGATAGCCTTTACCAAAGTAATTCATTCTTTGTCTGGCAAGGACATGACATTCACACAATAAGTGTTCCATAGTCTCATCCTCCTCGCCACACATATACCTGGGACTCAATACGAACCTGTTTTTAGGGTTCCGGAGCCAGAATGGCAAAAACGGAACCCTTATAGTTTCGCTATGTCCGTCCGTCCGTCCGTCCGTCCGTCCGTCCGTCCGTCCGTCCGTCCGTCCGTCCGCAGCTTAGCTCAGAGGCTCTTGGTACTAGAAAGCTGTAACTTGGCATGAATATACATATTAGTCATGCCGACAAAGTGGTAAAATAAAATCTTGAAAAACATTTTTTTTAGGGTACCTCCCCTACATGTAAAGTGGGGATGATTTTTTTTATTGTCGTCTACCCCATAGTGTGGGGTGTCGTTGGATAGGTCTTTTAAAAATATTGGGGGTTTGTGTAAACAATTTTTCGATTAAACGATCCGTTTGTGAAATATTAAGCCTTAAAGTGCTAATTTTTGTTAGACTCCAGTGTCTCCACCCCCTGCTAGCTAAATGGTTGTTTTGGGATATGTGAAAAAATTCATGGTAGTAGTACATATAACGAAGTTAAAAGGAAAACTATCACAGCTAAGTAGGCTTTACACGTTTACGAGTAATAGTCGACCAACTTATAAAATGTACTTCAAGAAGTAATAGTTTCGTACAAATTCTATTGTAACTTATTATTATATGTATATAATGGTACGCAACCCTTCGTGCGCGAGTCCGACTCGCACTTGGCCGGTTTTTTGATATATTGGAATCATTTGTGCATTAAGTTGGCTCATGCGCTCTGTCTTGCGTCTCATTGTCAAGTGGGAGCGAATTGTAAAGGCGGACATTCCGGGGCAGGTATCAAGACTATCAAATTAGAGTAACATTTCACGGTATGATGTAAGCCAATTGGAAAATCCATCGAAGTCATCTCCAACGAGTTATGAGGAAAGGTTTTTGTCTTATAAGAATAGCTTAGTACCTAACTAGTCGAAATACCGGCAACTAGTTTAATAGACCTAGCACAAATAAGCAATTTTTATTCGATTAATAAAAAAATGACAAACCTACTTTAAGAGAAACAATAAATTACTAGTTAGATTGATAACAATTAAGCAAGGAAATTGGCAAATAATGGAATGTTTTTCCGGTTCTTCCCTGGGTTATTCAGTATTCAATTGAATTTCATGATAAGATACAGTCATATTCACTAAGAATAATACACATACATAGGAATAGCTCACCAACCAAAATAGTCTCCGTCTAGTGTGAAAGACCTCGCGACGAGAACGACCCCGGGCCGCTAAACTAATAAAATCCACAACTTATTGCTTTTAACTTGCCCAAATGAATTGCTTTATTGGCCACTTTAGAAACAAATTGGCAAGCGATTTGCACTAGGTACTCAACGCGAGATGGCGCTGTGCCGAGATTGCTTTGCAAATTGCTTGTGTAAAGTATCAAGTTGGTTGCTTTTTAGGGATCACTTTGTTTTGTTATGAATACACTGAATTTTGCTTGTGACTCCGGTGGTATAAAACTCTTTAATCACATTTCATTTCATTTATTAATTCATGAGCAACATACATCGCATTTGAAACTAACATTTACACATTGGAATTTCACAGTCATATAAATAGCAATTTACTACAATAAAATATATATATATGTATATTAAAATTAATTCTTTTACATGTCAAATTTACTGAGAAATAATGTCATGGCGTTATCTACGAGTATAGGGAATTTAAAAAAGAGATACAAATTATTAAATGTCAAGTCACCTTAGAACATAAATAATGTTAATAATAATGTCAACAGCTCTAGATAATTACGATTTCTTTTCCTTAAATTCCTCTATTGAATAAAAACACCTTTTTAGTAAAAAAGTCTTCGACATAGTTTTAAACACATTTACATTTAAAAATTCCTTTAATTTAACGGGTAATCTATTGAAGAGTCCTATAGCCTGATAACCAGCAGAGTTCTTAACAATTTTCATTTTGGTAACAATTTTCTGAGGCAAGTATTTTCTCCGTGTGGCTAACCGCCGTTCCCTGTCTTCTGGAGTTTCTATTTCAAAGATAGACTTTATGAGGTCTACCAGAACAACCAGAATATATAGACTGGGAACACATTCCATACAAACCTATAGGTACTTTCATTTCCTACTAATTTTTTTGGGAACTTATATCGTATTACAATTAACAACCATTCCATGCTGCCTCGTGGTCCTGCCAAATTTACAGACGAGTACTCTACGAGTTATGAATTATGATTCCAAGGATAATTTTAAAAACTAGTCAATCCATGCTAGAAATAGTAACAGACAAATAAACTCATGTTCGACTAATATTCTCGCGCATGTAGGTATTCCTGGCTTTGGCAAACATTATACATATATACTTAGCAAGTATTATTCTACGTCCTCTGCTAAAAACTTTACAGAACCCAACATGTCTCACGCAACACCAGAAAAATGAATTTAAAAATATAATTCAATGTGTCTCGCAAATGGATTTTTGAAATAAAAATACCCATTACAATTTAGATGGCACTTACTTAGTACAGGCATGTAAAAAAAAATTACAGGCCAGGGGATATTCGAACTTATATCAATGTCATAAGTATTCTGACATGAAAAATCTTTTCTACCCATTACTTTATATGGCCCGTTTTGCTTCTGTCATTCTACTTCATGCAGACAGTTAAGTGCTATTTTGAGCCTTAAGCTCTTGCGAATAAGTTAATAAACGTTTAGTAACTAGAAGGACAATACCAGGATAACATGACATAACTGACGCTGTTTCCGAAATCAAAAAACGTACGTGACTGTGGGCGCGTAAGTCACGGACATATCGTGCCAAATACCGGTTTATAAAGTGTAATACACCATGCCTGGGGCGTTCAAATTCGGATTTTTTATACTACGTCCGTGGCAAGAAAGCGTACGGACCATCTGGACTTATTTAACTAACTTGACTTGACAATGATCATTCAACGTACATTGCTGGGTCGATATGTAACGATAACTATGCATTCTATCACCAATCACCTTTACTTGTTAAGCCAGCAATGTACTAAGAATGGACGTCAAAGTGCCAAGGTGATAATTTAGGTGGCAGTTTGTTATGTAATGTTACAAACAAACTGGGAATAAGAGATTTATTTTGGGTTATTAACTGCGACCGTTTGCGTGAAAATATGGCAAGAGTTACGACAGAATAAATTACACATAGGAGGTAGGTAGTTACTTAAAAACAGAAGGTCCTCTATGTACCAAAACCGATGTTTGACAGTTGGAAATTTAAATCATGGCATCCCACTCACACGTACTTGCCGCATAGCGTGTGCTCGTTCGTTCCTAGCCTCATCGGCTGTATCAGTGTATCAACCCCTCGGAGGTGCGCGAGAGCCGAGTGTAGCCGAAGCAGCAGGACGAACAGGCCTGACTGTTATTCTTTCACTCACCCTACCCGTCACGCCTCCGCAGCAAACTAGACCTCTACCTACGCTTAGTTACTACGAATCTCGGGGTCAAGATATATTTGTGGGTGAGCGTTGAGGTGAGCTTAAAACAAGTTACAGAATAGCGGGGTTGACAGTGCGAAAGGGATCATTTATCAGCACAAAATTGTGAAGTTTAATTAATCACCATGGTGAAGCGAGAAATACGATTATCTAAAGGAAGTCGCTAAAGCATTTTTGTCTAATCCGTTTGATCAGAATCATTAATGATAGTCGGAAGTTATTAATAAAAGAGCACGCTCGCTCGTGACTTTATGGCCGACATAAACACGATCGACTTATGTAGGTATATCACCGTAGCATTTTTCCCGGTTGTACCATAAAGACGCTTGGATCTTTAGTAGACACGAAAGCGACTGCCATCTGAACTTCCAACCCAGAAGGAAAACTACATCTTGTAAAGCTACTGTTAAAATATATCAAACTAGCTTCTGCCCGCGAACACACGAACACGTTTATATCGTTGCTCCTGAAAAACGTACGCAAACCCTTAGACGATGGTTCCCGGAATAAAAAGTATTATATAATGTTAATCCAGATTATACACTACATATATTATATGTATACCAAAATTCATTTTAATCCATTTAGATAAGGTTTAATTACGATTTTTGCTACGGTGGTAGAATTGTGCTGAAATTTACCAACAAAGTGAAAATTTAATTTTTAAAATATAAAGTTAAGGATAATCCAACTAATATTATAAATGCGAAAGTTTGGATGGTTTGATGTATGGATGTTTAGATGTTTGGATGTTTGTTATTCAATGACGCTTAAATGGCTCAACCGATATGGATGAAATTTGGCACGAAGATAGTTTATAGCCTGGATTAGAATATAGGATAGCTTTATCTTGGGTTCACGCAAACGGAGTCGCGGGCGGAAGCTTATTAAATAAGAAATAAAACTGGCCGAGATCGAGTCGGACTTTCGCAGCGGTGAAACTCGCCGGATGGGCTTAGTCAGAGTCATAGTCATAGTCATATCATTTATTGCATCCATAGTTGTACAGGTCTTCGGGGTTAGACTACGACCCCCTGGCCCACGCTGAAAGAATTTCGTATTTCTTTCCATTGGGGCCTCGGAGACACAATTGTACCCAGACGTTTTAAATAGGATTTCGAAGTTTTTTTTCTCATTTATTAAGCTGCCGGGCCGCGTGCATTTGAACGTGTTAATACTTAAACAATTGCAGATCTGTTTTTACAACGGATATTAACAATCTACACTAATATTATGAAGAGGAAAGATGTCCAAAGTATCCTTTTAGAGAGCGCTCCCTATGCGAGCCCCAGGTCCGAAGACCCTAGGGCGAGCCCGACGGACACTCACTATCCTAAGGTGTCTTGCAAGCGAGACCTAAGGCCAAAGTGCCGAACGGTGAGGCAAGAGAGGCCGAAGCGAAGGCCGAGCTTTTCATTGGAATGAAAGACCTAAAGCAATCCTTCAGAGAGCGGTCTCAAAGCGCGGTCTCAAGCGGTTTAAGTTAAGTTAAATTGCTTTAAGAGAAAATCCCAAAGCATCCGTTTAGAGAGCGCTCTCATTGCGATCCCCTACGGACACTCGCGAAACCTGAGGCCCAAATTCCCGAAGATAAAAGGGGAGCCAAGCGAAACCGAAGGCTGAGCTTTTCGTAGGAATTAAAGGCCTATATCATGCTTTTAGAGACCGCTACCTAGGCGAGCTCAAGGGCCGAAAACCCGAAGGCAAGCCCCCACGTTTACTTACAATCCCTTTGTGTCTATGCAAGCGAAACCTGTGGCCAAAGTGCCGAAGATGAGCGGCAAGGCAAGCGAGCCCTCACGGACACATACTATCCCGTAGGTGAGTGGCGAGGCAAGCGAGGCCAAAGGCCGTGCTTTTCGTTGAAGTGAAAGACTCGAAGCATTCCTTCAGAAAGCGCTCTAAATGCGCCCCCACGGATAGACACTCATTATCTCCCGGTATCTTGCAAGTGAAACCTGAGGGCGAGCCATCACGTACACTTACTATAGATAAAAAATGTTACCATAGATACTCAATTCTCCGCGGAATGCCGTTTTGTCCAAATTCCACATCCCTTGACGTTGGTGAACTATGATAATTCGAGATAAGTATTCAACTCAACCTTCATACAACTTTAGATGACCTCTGATTTCATAGCAAATATAGGAAGGCAGAGATCAAGGTTGCTGGTTTTTAAATATAAACAGTGACGTCGTCTGTGACTGAAGTTCCAATATAATTAATTAGGTCTATTATGTCTAATATCGGTGGAGGTATCAACCAGTTTTGGTTAATATGTAGTGTTTAGCCGCCTACCACTATCCCGGGTTTTTTCACGTTTTATCTACAATTTTCAAGTCTTTAGCTCATAGATTTAAGGAGTTCCCATACAAAGTTCAACCCCTTTTCTAACCCCTTTGCACCCTTATCTTTATAATTTTTATATCCTATATGTTGGCCGGGAATTTTCTCGATAGATTACTAAAGTTTGCATCTAAATCCGTTCAGCCGTTTTCACGTGATGCGTGTACAAATAAACAGACAAACAGACAGACAAAAATTCTAAAAACTTTTGGATCGTGTTCTGTTATCGATTCTAAGTATCCCCAGCAAACTTTTTTTCGAATACGAGTATCTTCCATGTACAGACTTTTGACCGTCTTCAGCTATATTACATGTATAGATAGATCGATATTGTTACACACATCGACCACTTTGGTCTAGTTGGTTGCTAGTGGATCAATACCCTGCCTACGAAGCCAGCGGTCCCGGGTTCGAATCCCGGTAAGGGCATTTATTTGTGTGATGACTGATGAGCTTGAATATTTATTCCGGAGTCATGGATGTTTTCTGTGTGTGTGCTCCGATCAAGGGCATGGAACGGGTTACCCTCATCTGGCTGAATAATATTGGTCAGAAATACATAACGTTATAATAGAAATACATAAATTGGCATAACGAGCCACGAGATATAATAACAATATATATAATTTCATATTAATAACGTTCACAAGATATAATGATCGTTAGCTATAACAACAAACCCAATACTTTTATAAGGAATAACGGTCAATTGACATAATATTCATATTATATAACGTTTTTTTCTATAAAACTCAAATGGACTAATTTCATTTCGTATAAAATAATTAACGTATAACGATCATAAGTTCATAACACATAGTATAATTTCGTATAAGAATATAATACAGAAAATTAGGTTAGGGCAGCTAAAAAAAGGGAGGATCGCCGCCCCCCCTGGTGCCAATCACAAAAGGGGCTCGGGAGGCGAAGTCCCCCGCAGTAAAAAAACAAAAAATACTCTTAACAATGGTATTATTTGTAGGTTAGTTTAGGGTTATCTTGTGTCCCTTAGAGCAGAAATAGACACCCCGCGAAGCGGGGTGACGTCGACTCGCTGGCGGTTAGGTTAGGCTCAAAAAGTAATAATTGGCGTGTTTAATTTCAATAAAATATTTAATTACAATCTTTCAATTCCTTAGGTGTTATGAATATTATACGCTTTAATCGATATAACAATTGATATTATATCTAAAGTACGTTATACTTTACGAAAATATATATTTTGACATTATACCTTTCGTTCATTATGTGTTATACTAAACAAGCTTTTATACACAGTGAGCGTATACAGGGTGATTCAGGAGACATGAGCAGGATCAACCCTACGGATTCAATAGTTTATAAGCTACTCAGTCGTACCAGCATTGGTAAGATTAACGTTAATTTTTTTTTAGTTGTGTAGGGTGACCATGATTTATTGTGAATGAAACTTTCACACAAAATGTAAAAAAAAACTGTGGGCGTTTAATTTAATTACGATGGTAAAAGATCCATTAACATTAACTGTATGTGTAGGGTTGATCCTGCTCACGTCTCCTGAATCACCCTGTATATTATGACCGTTATATGATAAGTTGTTGGGTGAAAATCCCAGTGCGATTTTTGCGCGGCGGAGGTGATAATTGGACTGGGGATTTCTTATATTTGAATTTTCTATTTTTTATATGAATGCTAATATATTTGACCATCTTGAGCCATAATGGAAATTACTTTAAACCACAAAAATTATAAACTGCCTAAAATCTCATTTTGGTGACGTGTCCTGCACTTGTTTCTTGTATTTAAACGCCAAAATACAAAAAAAACTATCCATTTACTTAATTAAAGCGGCATTTATTCGTGTTCTATATTAGTCAAGGTATCCTAAGATTTAATTTCGTTACATTCGTAAGTAAACTAAACATCATACTGATGTCAACAAAACTGTCCTGCGAAATAATATAATTTTGGTGGAAAAAATTAAAAATGTTTTTATGGTCAAACAAAACGCAAAGACACAAACGGCGCGAGCGTCGCTTATTGGTTTAGTTCCACTCTGGCGACAGGCGATGAGAGACGTGTGATACTGTGTAGAAGCTAGCCGTCACGCACGTATGTACCTAATTATGGTGGTTCAAAATACAGTTTACGTCAATTTTGGTGACACGATTAATTTATTATTAAGCATAACTTCATTTTATGTGTATTTTATTTTAGGCGTGACTTTGGTTTCCTTTTCGAAATATAAGGTTAACTGGAACATGTACAAAAGGGTAAATTAGTTATGTTTTTTTTTAGTCCAAATCCTAATTGCGGTGTTGCAATTTTGGTGTGTTTGGTGGAATTTTTGAAGGCACTAAAATTGCTCAGTATCACCAAAACTATAGAAGACGTGGCAAAGTGAACCGTATTCTAATGATACAAGGTCTATCAATTGCTATACATACAACTTCTCGGATATGCAACAGGAAATGTATTTTAATTAAAGTAAATTGAAAAAAATATATTATTTGAATTACTTTTTTAGAGTGAACACTATCATATCAATGTTATCTATAAAATATTTCAATGTATATAATGTTATATTAGACAGCAAAGTCTCTGGCCGCGTCTGTCTAGGTATTTGCATGAAACTCGAAAAATACTAATCCGATTTTGATACAATGTTCATCACATGTCTTAATGTTAAAGATTGGTTAAATATATAATGTATGTATATATATTAAGTTTATGTACCGCAATCGTGTCTACCACGGGGCGAATCGGTTATTAGTTTATAACTGGCTCTTACGATAAAAATAATATATATTATATATAAAAAATATATTAAATAAGATGATCTAAACATAAAATATATACCTATATATTAAACAAATTGATTATATGTGTTTTACGGCTAGCTACTTGCTCATCCTGAAATAAAATAGAAATAATAATATATATAATAAAATGTTATAGTATAATTACTATGAGAGTAAAAATTACACGCCACTGACAACCGCATTAAAATCGGTTGAGTAGTTTCGGAGTAATTGGCGATCTAACCGGCAGAAGTGGCGCGGATTTTGTCTTCAAAATGTGGTGATATACAAAACCAAATAAATACATATTTTTGTTTTATTCGCATTATGATGATCGTATAATTCAACATATGTTTGACCTAAATATGTTTATTTCGTATAAGTAGGTCTTATATATCCTTGAACCCCGCACTGCGCTCAGCATTTATTTATATACATATACATAAAATATATACACAAGAAATATATTAAATCATCTCTAATATAAGAACTACACGCCATTGAAAACTACATCAAAATCGGTTAAGTAGTTTTGGAGTAATTCGTGACCAAACCGGCAGCAGTTTTACCTTACCTCAAAAATGAGGTGATATAAAAACAAATACATTTTAATACCCATTTATATTTTATATACATATGATGATTATCTATACTAATGTTATAAAGAGGAAAAGCCTGTGAGATTAAAAATACCTTTAGTAGGTCGAAAGGCAGGAAGGATAGGTAATAATAATAATAAAATATCTTTATTTCGAATCACTTTGGTACATCCGTATGTGCTTAGTAAATAACAAAACTGTAACTAACAGTAGTAGATAACTAAAAAATATGTTAGTTTAAATAACGCATGTTTTATGTTGTTTTGTTTACGTATAAATATCACACGAGAACATACGATATGATAAAAGTATAATAACTACATATTTTACAATACTAATCAATATTGAAGTCTTACAAAAATAAAATAAAATATTTTAAAGAAGGTCAACTGGTAGAGATCCCTTAAAGGGATAACTTTATTATAAAATTCATGTTATATGATTGATGTACAATAAAGCATAATAAATACATCAAGAAAATCTGAAAATCTAGGCATTGGATATTAAATTGTAAGTGAACAGAATATACAGAATATGCCCTTAAACGGTTTTGCGTTATTTTTGTTACACTTTGTATATTTTTACATGCTTATTATTTATTTATTAGTAAAGTTAATTGTTTTTGTTAACAAATATTTAGCATATTCTAATTATAATGGATAATTGTAAGGCCAGTGGGGAAATTACCTAATTTAGGTGTAAACATGCAATTCAGGTGCATTCATTATCCAATTTTGGTGCCAACGTGCAATGAAATAAATTAAATGTCATTATCTCAGAAACTACTCATTGGAATGGAAGGCCGTTTTGACACTAATTTAATTTATGACTAATGACGCTCTAAAAACATATTTTTGGTAACCATATCATCAAAATTAAAAAAACCACCAAAATTAGCAAAATTTTAGACTTGTTGAATTTCACCCTGTTATACCTCGTATTACTTACCCACTTACCCACCTATGCTATAGGATTATTATGGTACATAAAATGATGCGAAACCAAAGTCGGCCAAAGTAATGTTCTACAAAACAATGTGCTGCAAAATGTGTCGTATGCGTGGTAGTACTCGTAGTAATGCCAACTATACCTTTATACAAAATAAATATATAAAAATACCACTAGACCGAAAGTGTTTCTGCGGGGTAAGTAATACGAGATGTACCATGATAATCCTATAGCATAGGTACTATTACAATAGCATAATTCCCGACTCGCTTTTAAAAAAGGAAATACAGTCCTAGAGTCACCGTTAGGTATGACGACGAGCGAAGCGAGGAGGAGTTTTAGGTGTACTGCGACCCTGCGCGCGCGAGCCGAGCGAGCGTGCCGCGGTAGCGGCCGGCGAAGCGCCAGAACCGATATTTAGGGTTTCATAAGCAACAAGGAACCCTTATAATTTTGCCATGTCGGTCTGTCGTCCCGTGTGTTGGTTTAATCACTATGCAAATATATCGGAACACGTCTTTATTACTATAGGAATAAGGAAGTGTTACGATATATTTGGCTACTTTGGCTGCTACTAACTATGTGATGCTGACTGTACTAAACGTTTAGAAGACGGTTATGCTCATCAACATTATGCTAATCAAATGTATGACAAAAAAGTTTCTGCAAGACAATAGTGAACCGCATGGAACAGGTCGCCCCAGTCGGCCAAAGCTCCATACAAATGTAAAGAAAAAATTGCGTAAAAAAAAAAAAAAAAAAAACAATATATAATATATGCCCTTGTGCGGTTAACACCCTATTTTTGGTACACTCTGTATGTGATGTCCCGAACCCGCACTGGGCCAGCGTGGGGACAACTGCTCATTCTCCCTTAATCCATGAAGGGAGGTCTGTGCTCAGCAGCGGAACACATATAAGCTGATTAAAAGTATTTCGCACACGAGTTTTTTGCAAAACCCTGTGGTATGAGGGTAAGGACCAAATTCTTGGCCAGCTTAAGAGTCCTTACGCCCACATAAGCAGAAGCGGGAGCGTATTTTGCAAATTGCTTCCTTTTTAATTCAAGATTACGACGTAACTATTAGTATTTATTCAAAAACTGATAACGTAATTAAATAATCATTTCTTAACCTCTTGATAATTTTTAAAAAATAAGTTTCGGCGCGCGGCATCTGTGCAGCGTGATTTATACGTCTTTTAAAAAAATATACATTTACGGCATCGTAGGTCCTATATTTATGATTATTTTTTATGGGTTAATATAAAGTTATAATTTGCTGTAATATTATTTATAGGGCAAAATAAAAGTACAATTTGCGGTAAAAAAATATAATGTAATCCTGTTTTCACCAAAAAAAATAAGAAAACTCGGAAGGTGTTTTATCAACTTTTTAAAATGCATCTTTGATTTTCAATCATGTCAGCCCCTCGTAAAAGATCTGTTGATGTGAATTGTAATCATTCATGTACCTAATGATTCTTGTTTATTGTAAAATTGAGAACCGAAACGACACTTCTCACTGCAAAATTTGAAAAAGACTCCCAAGGAAACTCATTTATTTTAGGTTTAGAAACAGAAAATGAAAATTTGAACCATGTTAACCCCTAGTTTAAGAGATAATTATTTAAGTACGTTATCAGTTTTTGTATAAATACTAATAGTGACGTCGTAATCTTGATGAATGAAAAAGCAAGCATTTTGCAAAATACGCTCGTTTTAGGCGTAAGGACTCTTAACTCACTCAATTAAATTTTCTATGAAAGTTTTCCGTCGTGACACGACCGTAACCATAAAATTCTATTTTATTCTAATAACCATACAATTTTTGTGTCACCACGGAACTTTTTTCACTTCTTCAGTTTGTATGGCTAACTACCGAGTAACCAGGCTAACTACTGGCCAAGAATTTGGTTCTTCGAACCCACGACCTGCTTGAAAGTCGCGTTCCTTTCCGCTCGGCTCTAGTGGCTACAGAGGTTTATGTACATATACATCATCATTATCATATTTCAACATCATATTGAGGAGGCTACGGCACATCTTTTCGTCCAATATTCCGCAGTGTCTCAAGACGAGAGTATTTGACCAGTGTGTGTTGCCAGTGATGACGTATGGCACGGAAACGTGGTCGCTTACTATGGGCCTCATAAGAAGACTCAAAGTCACCCAAAGGGCAATGGAGAGGGCTATGTTGGGAATTTCTCTGCGCGATCGCATCAGAAATGAGGCTATCCGCAGCAGAACCAAAGTAACCGATATAGCCCTCCGAATCGCTAAACTTATGTGGCAGTGGGCGGGGCACATTGCACGTAGAACCGATGGCCGTTGGGGCGGAAAGGTTTTCGAGTGGCGACCAGCGTACCGGAAGGCGCAGCGTGGGTAGGCCCCCCACAAGGTGGACTGATGACCTGGTAAAGGTCGCGGGAGTCCGCTGGATGAGGGTGGCGCAGGACCGGTCATTGTGGTACTCTTTGGGGGAGGCCTATGTCCAGCAGTGGACGTCTTTCGGCTGATACATATACATATGTATCTACTATTGTATGCGCATGCGCAATGTCATTTGTGACGCCGCGCACGCGCTGCTTTAAGAGGCGTCGGCTCGCTAAACGATCGTAAAAAACAGGATAAGCTCCGATTTTGGAACAATATAAATGCGTATCCGTTCTTTCTCCAACTTTTACAAGTCAAACGATATTCGGTATAACTAATTTGCTAGTTGGACATTAAGTGGAAAAAGTTATCATGTTTTCAATCAATGAAAGAAAGAAAATATTTATTCGTGACAAAAACAACAAATTGTGGACACATACATATTTGTCACGTAATTAATAATGGTCATAAGACTCATAAGTCAGCGTAATGATGAGGGAGTGATGCGGAGCTTTTTCATAGAATTTAGATAAATTTCAAATTAATTGTAGGACTATATTTAACTTTGCTTAGTTTGGGACTAGGTCGATTTGTGTAAGATTGTCCCCTAATATTTATTTATTCTATTTATTTATGTTATTTCCCTTAAAAGCAACTTTTCCACTGGCGTTTTTATCTGAGTATACAATTTCCATCTTCGCCCCGCTTTCTTCGCCGGTGAAAAACTTCTAAGTAACGTCGACGCAACCGCAGGAATAACAATCCTATGTCTATCCTGAAGATCCATTAAATAAACTGGTGACAGATTGTTTTAAATTGGACGATAAGCTTCAGTGATTACCTACTGCGTAGATACTTATACAGGATGTTAACGGGGTCATGATCCGGAATGACAAAAAGCGAAGAAGATGATCATACTGAACAACCTTTCCCATGGGACCAACCACGAAATCGCAAAAAAAAAGAGCCAATTAAGAGTTAACTGTGAGTTAACTGCGATTTAATTGAGAGTTAATGTATGGAATACCTGGTTTTTTTTTTGCGATTTCGTGGTTGGTCCCATGGGAAAGGTTGTTCAGTATGATCATCTTATTCGCTTTTTGTCATTCCGGATCATGACCCCGTTAACATCCTGTATAAACTTAGAAAACTACATACAATGGTTCGGGAATAAAGGAAGGTTTCCGTTTTAGCCTGGGCTAAATTATTTCTATGGCCGGCTATTTTCCTCTATTTATATATTTTCTATTATTTCTCAACCGATTCTCGTGAAAATTTGAGAGGTGGTTTAATAATTAGAATTTTTTTTTTGTCGGTCCAGTTCTTAGAAAAAGTTATAGCTCACAGTGCCGCTGATTATTAATCTTATTACCTAGTACATAGTTATAGATAGATAATACCTATGGGTGCGTGGACTCTTAACGCCAAGTCTGAAACCCTGAATCCAAATCCCGTATCATGGTCGGCCTTATCACACAATAAGTGACAGGATAGAGCGTCCGTCACTGGCTGACACCGTTCGATAGAACGAGACGATGCTCCTATCTTGTCACTTATCGCGTGATAAGGCCGACCATGATACGGGGTCAGACCATAATTTTAAATATGCCAAAAAAAATAAAAATTCTGAAAGGGTTAACGAGTTACAAGAAGGCAACGATGGATTGCAAACTATATAAAATGATGCACGAGGCGGGCTTTTTTTATAATTTGGTAACGAGTGTTAAATCTAACATTTTTGTACTTTTTTACTGAACTTTACCTAAGTATGTATTAAGATTTAAGGTGTCAACTATTGGGTCAAGTAATAGGACGTTTAACTTTGAAATAAGAATATTGAATTTTAATAGAGTCGATGACTGATACACAAATATGATAACTGCATGATAGCAGATGTGATAGCGGGTGTTTGATAACGCATGTCAGATATCATCATCATCATTTTCGGCCCGTAATCGCCCACTGCTGAGCATAGGCCTCTCTTCGAGTACGCCACCCGTCCCTATCCTGAGCTAATCTTATCCAGAAGTGACCCGCAATCTTCCTAATATCGTCCACCCATCGAGGTGGCTGACGCTCCTTTTACCTAGAAGTGGCCACCAATCTGACACCGTTTTGGTCCACCTACCATAATTCTGCCTGGCGAGGTATCCTGCCCAACTCCACTTGAGTTTGGTAATGGTATCTCCAACGTCGCGCACCTTAGTACCTACTTTAAATTCAAACCACTCAATGGAAGTGACAATCGACACTGGAAGATATCATAACGTAGGTTTAACAATATTTAGATCCATAATGTTTTTAACCGACTTCAAAAAAGGAGGAGGTTCTCAATGCGACTGTATTTTTTTTCGTGTTTGTTACGCGATAACTCGGTAATTTATGAACCGATTTGAAAAATTATTTCGTTGTTTGAAAGCATATACTACCAGATTGGTCCCGTTGTCACCAAAATCTAGTTTTGGTTATGGGATCCATGAGGAATTGAGGGAACTCTTCAAAAATTCAAGAGAAACATATAGCGATTATAGTATTTTCGGCAATAAACCAAGCATTTGCATTCATAAAGTAGGTTTTGGTGAACCGGAACTGGTGAAGATGACCACGGATGGTCATCCAAAACTCCAAGTGTTTTTTTCTCTAATAATCAACGCATTTGCTCTCGGAAATCAGTTCATGTGGTAAATCCATACTAATATTATAAATGGGAAAGTGTGTGTTTGTTTGTCCGTCTTTCACGGCAAAACGGAGCGATGAATTGACGTGATTTTTTAAGTGGAGATAGTTGAAGGGATGGAGAGTGACATAGGCTATTTTTTTGTCTCTTTCTAACCCCCCACTTACCTAAAATGGGGGGGGGGAGTTTGTATGGAGGTACGATATAAACGAGTTCCACGCGGACGGAGTCGCGGGCAGAAGCTAGTTCACGTGGCTTAGCGGAGTACTAAATTGAAATCGCTTAAAACTTTGTTTTAAAGTAAATTATGTGACATTAAAATAGCTTTACGTTTATAGAACATTTTGAACAGCTTCGGTACTGGTACAGCTGCCACACAATTTATGTCATTTTTGACAAATTCAGGTTATAAATTGTACCAGGATGGCAGGCAGATGACAGGTGTCCATGCACTAAAGCAATTTGAAATGCGCTATTGCATTTAGATCTCAACGGCAGTAGGTACACAACTACTCATACAAACGAAGCACAGCTTCATAAAAAAACAAAACGCAGTCATATCCGAGCAACGGACAAACAAAGTAGACAAGTGACAGTCCGTGCAGCACTAAGTCTACCCTATAAACTAATTTTACCGCCGGCTATGTATAGTCTCCACAGAGTTTACTGGGCTAAAAGTTGAACGAACCTAGGAAGTGCGCCTCTTGCTCTCAACTCACTCACACAAACACGACGCACACATACACAAAGCACACACTGACAGAACAAAGATGGACAAGCAAGACACACACTAATGAAAACGAAGCGTGAGAAATGTTGATAACTCACTTGTAGTGAGCTCCTATCGTCACTTCCGAGTTTGAGTTTAGAAGCACTTTAATGTTGAAATGTTTATTCGTAAAACGAACTTTGTTCGGAATAAAACGCTGTCAGTGTGTGCGTGCTTCAGCGGAAAAGAGACAACGAGATATAATGAATCACGCTGCATTTGTTTCGATTCGATTGTTAAAGCAATTAATATCTATTAATCGAATACGCTTTATCATACAAGCGTCTTTATCCAATCCTTGTTAAATGAAGTATTAGAAAGAGATAGGAAGGTAATTAATGTTAGTACGGCTGTGTGAGTTAGCGCGTAGGCGATACGTAGTTAATGAGGCTTGACTGTAGTGGTTGGAACTCGTATGACTGGCCGAGCCGCCTTCTTCAAGTTATGCGAGCCTAGTACTTCGAATCTCGATTGCGCATACATTTTAGTACAAGTTTTTTTTTTCAATACGCAACCGGCTTGACGGGGCCATTTCTTAAAAATATCTTTGCATTTCCGCGTTGAAAAAGTAAAAAGGTCATTCCCGCCTAAAATTCTTGAGTGTTTGTGCGACGAAAAACGTCTCATTTGTATTCAAAGCTCGTTTCCGTGATTAAGTGGTTGGTTTTATGGTAAAATGTTGTTATTATGTCAAACAAGCATTGTAAGACCATAAACGCAAGAATGTAAAGAAAGTTGACGGAAGCATTTAAACAAAGGACGTGGGAATTTATGTTGAACATAAAATATTAATAAAAGCTTGCAGAAATGGTCCACGCGTAGTAAGGGCTACGATTCGTAGCGGTCTACGAAATTCGCAAATCGTAGCGTACTTTTAGGACGTTTTCTTAGGCGCTGCATACCTCGTATTTTGGAGGCGGTTGCGGTGGTGCGGTATGAGAAGGTACACTATCAGCTGCCTGTGTCAACTGTCAGTCGCGTCAGTTTTTTTTTTGCTGCGCGCCTACAGTTATTTGAGAGCTTCCTGATTGGCACGGCATGCGTGAAAGCGGGCGATGCAGCACTGGATGCATACCACACCGCTCTAAGCTCTTGGTAATGTATAAAATAGCGCAAACCGATTTCACCCCGCCCAAAATAAAGCTTAGCAAAAGCCTCAGGGGCTAGAACCAATAATAATACATTTCCATTTTTCACCAGTTCTTGCTAGAAGTTCTGAAAATTCACTTCATGCGCTCTACCGACTCCTTTCGGGAATACTGTCGTCAGTTCGAAGTTGTGTGTGATATACCTAGTTACGAATACATACGGGTAATTACCTAATCCAGGTTGGGGAATAATTAATAAGTTTAGGTACCTGGTTCAGGCCTCCCTGACTCGTTCGTCACTCGATGTTTGGCCGAGGAGCTGGGTGAATGAAACGGCGGTATGAAACGCTCGGTTCTAAAGTCATTAATGTCATTATCACCTCACGATTATCGAAACGATAAACGTCAGAATGTTTCTCAAATTAAACTCAACGCGTGCTACTGCTATTTGCTGACATAATAATGACCAAAAAAACGCTGAATTCACCCGGCAGCGAGGAGTTTGTGTAAAACTTTTAACTACTTGAGACCGTTTATTTTAAGATATACATATTTTCTTTTAAGGAATTTTTAATACGTCTGGGTTTTGTTTTTTTCTGGCATGACAGTGTCACTGACTTTTCTCCTTGCTCGCCAGGGTGAAATCCACACAAGGAGGTTAAAGTAGTCAAAGGATTTACGGCGGCGTAACTCGAGAGCGGATCAGCACGGATATCACAAGACGGGCTGTGAGCTGTGTAACGGTGAGATAGACTATCCGTCTCTTTCTAATTAGATCGCTTAGAAAGAGACAAATAATATATGTGCAGTTTCTTTAAGAGCGGTTACACCTGGCGACTTGTTTCACTGCTACAAACGCGATACAGTATCGATACTGGTGATTTTGGCTAAGGGATCTATGGCTAATGTCGCACGACTCGCGCGGCAGTCGCACGTTCGTGAAACGCGCGTTTGTACCGCTGCAAAAAGTTGCCATGTAACCGTTTTGTCCTTTGTGGTAAGAACTAAGAATAGAAGTATTTTGTATTTGCAAACGTACTCCTATAATGTTATTTAATAGATTTAATCCAATAACATTGTCGCCTGAAAATACGGGGTACTTTGCGTCAAATCCGGTAGTTCTGATTTTTTGTAGACTTGTTTAAGGACTTGCCCAATGCAAAATTCAAGTTTGTGACATCATCGTCGAGGTCACAAACTTGGATCATTCATTATAATAATAATAAATTTCATTTATTTTCACCTCACAAAGGACATACAAAACAGTTTGACAACTAGTTGGTAAACATGAAAGTGGTACAAAGTATCCTTTGTGAGGGACTGGAGTCTGAACTAGGTATTGAAAAACCTGTAATACAGATCTCCAGGCCCTCACCCTGGAAAGCGACACAATTTGGTAAATCTAGTAAATACCCGTTTTGCAGTTATGGAAACTTATGAGGTAGATAAATGAAGTACTACTATAAAGAGCTTTAGTAGAAAACTTACAATAAGAATTTGGAACAAAGCAATGAATAAGGCACGCGCAGTTGCGCTTTTGCATGCTTGCGCGCGTGTGTGTGTGTGTGTGTGTGTGTGTGTGTGTGTGTGTGTGTGTGTGTGTGTGTGTGTATGTGTGAGAGAGGGTGGCAGAAAGTGGGTTACCGAAACTCGAGGAGATCCTCGAGCTCATTATATGTTAATGTGACCAACCATTTTGTAATTTTTGACTTGCATTCTTTTAATGAGGCACTGTAGATAAAAATTATTTTATTGATACGGTTGTATAGTTTCGGACTCAGATAGAAGAATTGCCGTCCAGACAAAGCCATACGGTGAGTGTTAGTTGTACAGATGAGGTCAATGCGACGTTTGTTTTTGACTAGATCCTGATTGAAGGGTAACATTTTGTGTTTCCTTATAATAATCTGTCTAATGAATAGAGCTCTGACTGTAAGAACATTGCAGTCACGATAAAGGTCAGTGGTGGGATATAAAAAGGGCTTACTTGTCATAACCTTCAGGACTGCTCGCTGGGCCCTTTCTAATCTTAGGAACAAAGTCTTGCCAGCCCCGCCCCAGGCACCAATACAGTATGTTAATAGTGACTGCGCAAGTGCAAAATACACTGTCTTTAGCGAATGTATGTTTACCACTGCTCTCAGATTTTTAAAGACATATATAAGTTTCCTCATTTTTAGGATTAGGTTTTCAATGTGTAGGTGCCATCGCAAATTGCAATCGAGAGTTACTCCTAAATATTTGATATTTTGAACGTGGGAAAGAGCAGGACATGTGCAGGGGTTGTCTTTATTTAAATTAGGATACTGATTAGGTCGAGGCTGGGCTTGAGGAGCAGATGGGCAAGTATGAACATATATTTTGAATGACCCCAGGTCAGGCTGAAGTGCAGTTGTAGGAGAAAAGGTAAGGAAATTTGATTTATTTATGTTTAAGGTCAGTAAATTAGCTGTTAACCATTTCGATTCATTGGGCCAACATCATAAACAGGTCCGCTATAAAATCAGAACCACCGGATTTGACGCAAGCTCTAGATGTATAAAGTTACTGGACTAATTAGAGAAACATGTAAAGTATTTTCCGTTCTCAACTGAGTTACAAAAAAGAATGAGATACTTTTTTTTTTTTTTTTATGATATAGGAGGCAAACGAGCAGACGGATCACCTGATGGTAAGCGATTACCGCCGCCCATGGACACTTGCAACACCAGAGGTGTTATGAGTGCGTTGCCGGCCTTTAAGATGGGAGTACGCTCTTACACAGACACACACACACAGACAGGGTACCAGGGGGGGGGGGGGTGTACTTAGACAGGGGTCGATGTTGCTCCATGTTCGTAGGAAATACCTTAGATAGCCCTACACGTGGCCCCCGGGTGATGCTAAGAGCGCAACAACTTTGGCAGCTGCACAGCCTCCTCAAGGTCTCGCAGCTTACTCTACTTCAACAACAACAACAAACAAACAATCAACATGAATTCGGATGCATCCAAAAACAAGGAACGTTGGACCATCAGTTCGCGTTTTGCAACTAAACTTAGAGAGTACCTATTAGTAAATCTAAGACAGAATCTACAAAAAAATTGCATGATAATGAAGTTGACGTTGTCCTAAACGATATGATACAGAGACAGAATATAATGGAAAAATAAACCATCTTATCTGTCTGTAGCCCCCGACAGAAAAAAAAAAAAAAAAAAAACACGAAACAAAAATATTTAATTAAATAATTTGTTTCGTGAAAAAGATAATTTGACGTTGTCCTACTTCAAGATACTCATTATTTTTTTATCTTTCGTTTCATCATCATCACCATATCAGCCTAAAGACGTCCACTGCTGAACATAGGCCTCTCCCAAAGAGTGCCACAATGACCGGTCCTGCGCCACTCGCATCCAGCGGACTCCCGCCACCTTTACCAGGTTCATTAACATGGACAAATTTGGCCGCGGAAATTATCCACCTGTCCTATTGGGCCATAGATTTTGTAGGCCCGCCAGCTGCCGAATTCCGCCCGGCTGATTTCGCCCACAGCGTTTCCATATAAAACATATGTCACTGGCACAGACAGGCGGACGAATTCAGCGGCGGAATTCAGTCCGTCTGTCTGTGGTAGATAGACTTTCTACGGAGCAGCTGCAGTCGGAATCAGCCCAGCGGAATTTGACGGCGGAATTCGTTTGCGGAATTCAGCCTGCATGTGGCGAGCCATATACCGTCACATAAAAGTCTAACATAACCTCATGATTTTTCCTCGATGTATTACGTTCATGTATTAATCAGAAGTGTTCATGGCACAGTGTCGTGGGGTGAACGACTGATGCAAATGTACGTAACCCGTCCGCCATTATAGGATCGCTCCCGGGAAAGCTTAGCTGATTATTATAATTATACAATAAATTGAACCTTGGTTGAGCAATGGCGTATGTCCTACCAAGCTCCTTACGTACGCGTACACTTGATTTCAAAAATATGTATACGGCCCCAAAGGTTTAATATATAACATCTGAGCAACATTAAGCCCTTAACAATAAAATGGTGTTCACATATTTGTATCGATTTGTCCGTGCACATAATTAGTAATAAAAAATAAAATCTAACTCGACTGTAAATTTCTAAGTCTACAAAATGGGAACGACGCGACGGCGTGAACCATTGATACCAATGTGTTTCGGACTAGGTACATTACTAAATGTTTACAAAACAGGTTTGCTTGCTGCTCGTTTGCCTCCTATATCATAAAAAAAAAAAAAAAATATGGAACATGCATAATATGATGGAATACACATTTTTATGCTATAGAAAATTGAGTGGTCTAAAAGCTCTTCAAAAAGTAACGCAATTGCCCATCAACCAATCTGGCCATCTCATTTTACCTAGAGAAAAAATCCCATAGAATCCATACAGACATAGCCACCCCACCGGCCGTAGGAGACTAGGAGTCTAGGAGACAGAAAGCTCCTAATGCTAAACTGACAACTTGTTCTAAAATAGCTGACGGTGATCGTTTTTTACCACAAATTCATATAAAAGCTCGAGGCAACCAAAAAAAAAGACCGGGAGTGCCGGCAGAAGTGAAAACTCAATAACATTGTAACAGTTTTTCGATCAGGTCACGTGACATCCTAAAAATGAATTTGACGCAACGGTGGCGACCAAAATATCAATTTGTTTTTGCCGTTCGTAAATATTTTTATAAGCTTTATCTCTTCAGGAATAACGCCCAAATTCGAACTATTCGAATTTTCTCAAATTAGCAAAACGGTGAAGGCCGCGTTGGTATTATTACAAATTGATTTGCAGAATATGCTATTGCAAAAAGTGTTTAACGGCTTTATACTCTTACGAATAGCGTTCAGTTTTGAATGACGTCGAATCGGCTAGCAGAAAAAAGTGATCTCCTTCACATCTGACGTCACAAAACTCTGTCGCGTATTTAACAATTTTTCCCCATCCCAAAAAGTGCTCAGCGCCGCTAAAGAAGTTTTCACTTCAAAAAAATATGACAAAGATAACCAATGATGGTTGCATCATCTCTCTCTGTCACACTTATAGAGATTTGTATAAGATTATCCCGCTCGATGGCAGTATTATTATTACCGTTGCAAGTCTGAGCATTTTAGGTAGGTAAACCTTATAAATGTCAACTTAATAAAGTCTACCCTCATTTAAACAATTTTTTCCTTACATGGTAAGCTTGATGCCCAAATTCAGGAGGCCGAACTTCCCTTCCACAGTAAATGTTATATTCCAACGTATTTGTTCTGTATCTGCAATTAGCATTGACTGGCATATAATTTCGACCAAGCGACAATGTTGCATATCTTATACAGACATATCTTTCGCAACCTCCTATCATATCCTCCCATTTACTCCAAAAACTAAATGTAGCAAAACGAGCTAAGGTGTATTTTACAATAGCATATTTTACAAGGAAGTAGTTTTAGAAATTCTCAGTTATATCACCAAGAAAGCATGACATCACATTGGGAACGTACGACCAGGGAAACAGCAAGAACAGGTATGCGAATCAAAAGCTACGTCGACTCACCTCAGTACTAATCTCTATTATAACTTGACTTTGCGGTTCATAGGAACTATGCGTAATCGAAGGTCAGAGTTACACCGGTTTATGAAATCCGGGTTGCCGGCATGTGGGAATATCAGGCACGTAAACGTATGCGATTCCGGGGTGGTTAAATCGTAACTCGCGACTGCTTCTAATCTCCTGGTGCCGTCTCGTACAGCTTACAGTTAAAATCAGAGTTTAAGAGCGAGGACGGAGCTCTATATTTATCGCTGTTATCGTTTAATTTACAAAGTACTCCTTATACTATGATATCTTAGGATCTGTGCTTCTCTCTCCGTCGCTCTTTCTTACACGTTCTTATGCCAAACATTTAATGCCACACATTGTGCCAACGTAGGCGCTTGAGCAGGATGCAGCTATATGGAGGGGGCTATAATTCGATCTCATTCGTTTACATAGCTGCATCCTGCTCACGCGCCAACGTTGGCCCAATGTGTACAGCCGGCATTACTGGAACCCGAACACTGTTTAAAGACTTTAAATCAAAGGTCACAACACAACAACAAACAACTTGCTAGAGTTGGAATGAGACAGCTATACATACCTTTCATTATAACAACAGCTAGTTGGTGTGCATCGTTTGAAGAGTAACTGCTCACGGTACCAGTTTGACCTGCGGGGCTGCAAGATGACTTCGCGACGCGAAACGAGAAAATCTACCCTCCTCTTTTTAATTAGCACATTCACTGAGAATGAGACAGGAATCGCTCTGTCGCGCGCGATGAGACTTGGCAGCAAGTTTTGCTAGTCCCCCACTGCTAATATTAATATCGATTGAGCGATTCTTAGGTCTTCTTCTATGGGTATATCAGTATGGTCAGATCGTTCCCAAAAGGGGTGAGCAGAGCACATTGAACTATTTTTTCAGTGCCACTTCTACCAATTGTGGGTTTAAAGATGGAGACAATGTGATATTGCAGTGACACGTTTCAAGCCTATCGCCCACACCACAGCTCAACCCAATCCCGTAATAGACTTTAACGACACCCACAGAAAGAAAGGCCCCTTATATTCTGTTCTAACCCGACACCATGTACCCAACGTGACCTCAACTTCTTTGGCCCTCTGGTCTCTCGAAAGTCGAAATCGCAATATCTCCCTCTCTGTCGCTTAATACGCAAGTATGACAGAGATAGAAATAGATGAACGAACGAACGAAGCGTTACGTACTCAGTCGCTCTGGACCGGATAGCCTGGAAAAGCTAACTCACTGGCCGCATGGCAGGGATTTATTTAACTGTATGGCTTTCATTATTTGGCCTTTTAATTTAAATTTTGTCACTCTTTAGTACCACCCAGGGGACACGTGCAGGGTTGTGGTGGGTAGCTTCTGCGGACTAGTAACAGTTGTCCCCCCCCCTTTGTCAAGTGAGTGGGCAACTCGACTGTTAGAAGTTTTTAAGCCGCGCGAAGGCCTCTAACTCGGCTTAACGACTACTGTCATTGTCATAGACAGCAGCCGGGATCAACTGCTTAGCGTGCCTTCCAAAGCACGGAAGCGCTCGTTTATAGTAACCACTAAAACAGACGGTCACCCATCCAAAGACTGACCGCTGCCATCTTTGCTTAACCTGCGTTATCGTTTCCGACTCGCAGGCGCCGCTAGGCTATGAGCGCTTAAGGGATGAGGAGTAGAGGACGGATGCCTATACGTTAGGCAGACGCGGTAACATCTGCATAAGCCCAAGACCGAGCAGCTTGGAGAGTGATGGTGAAGAACGCCCACAGCTGTCACGTTCTTCAGCCGTGAGGATACGACGAGGAAGAAGAAGATCATCATCATATCAGCCGAAAGACGTCCACCGCTGGACATAGGCCTCCCCCAAAGAATACCACAACGACCGGTCCTGCGCCACCCGCATCCAGCGGACTCCCGCGACCTTTACCAGGTCATCAGTCCACCTTGTGGGGAGCCTACCCACGCTGCGCCTTCCAGTATGTGGTCGCGACTCTAGAAGAACCCTATACCACACGAGAAAAGTTTGAATCCACCCTGTAAGTATAAAGCGGAAGTATAGTGGTTCCCTCATTAGGGATTAAAATCAAATTACAAAGTATGAGTCACAAGCAGACAAGTATTTGATGGGCATCGCGTATCTAGTATAAATACTTGCTTTGCTAACTATGATACCGCGTTCGATACTCCCGGGAAAACTCAGGGTTGCCACTTATGGGAAAACCGGTTTATTTTTATCTTTTTTACGTAATACAATTACGCTAGCCTAGGGGTGATAAAATGCTGATAAAATTTCTGTTAAACTAAATCTAAAGGCCCTCGCCAAGTGGACTGATGACCTGGTAAAAGTCGTGACGAAGGCCCTATCACTTTGGCATTCTTTGGGGGAGGCCTAGCAGAGGACGTCTTACGGCTGATATGAAGATAATGAAATTTAAAGGCCAATGACGAAAGACAGACAAAGTGACGCAAGTGTATGAACGGCGAACACAAAGTATTCCATTATTTTGCCTTTGTCACAGGGATAATCCCAGGTTTGTGGTTGGAAATACTACAGGTAACCATATAACATTAGCCTACCCTAAAATACTTCGTACATATGCGTACGATTTTTTTATTAATCGGGTTAAAATTCGCTCATAATCTAGAATATATTATGCTGAAGCGATCGACATCAAAATCAATGGGATTTGTTAAGATTTAGTTAGTGGAAACCGGTTTCTACCGAAATGGAAATGAGAATATGGAAAATTACCTATTGTCAGTCACGAGCTGCTAGCTGTTGCAAAGCAATTCTTCCCTCTTAAAGGATGACTCACGCTAGAACGAGACGTGTCCGACGGCCCCGTTGGCGAAATGTGACAAGCAAATAAGCTCGTTGATCGTGACGAGGACGTGGCCCGGCCGGGCTTGGGCCGCGCAAAAACGCCGTAATTTTTTTTTTTTTTAATTTATTTACTCAAATGAAAACTTACATACTATACATTTATATTCTCGCCAAACTGTTACGTTTAATGGCGAGACGCGCTACATTTTAATACAACTTAGCCTATTAAACTCATCTTATAAGATAAATTAGGTAACAATTGCGTGGGCCCCATACCAAAGAAATTATATATATATTAGAAAACGGCCCTGGCCGGAAACGTCTCGTTCTAGCGTGAGTCATCCTTAAGACGTTTGCCAGTTGATTTTATCAGTTATCGTATCGTAATGGACAAGACATCCTTCACTCTCGCACTCGACTTATCAGAACTTGACGGATATCATATCCACAGTGATAAGTGGCAACCACGCTATGCCCGAGGCGGGCCTGGTATTTATTTTGTAGTGTTTGCTGTGCAGTGTGTTGGCAGCCCTGCGCAGCATCAGACTAAACACGTTCCTGCGTCTGCGCACACTGGGTTACAAGTTCAACGACCGCCACTTGATCGCGCAATAGTCTATCAGCAAGGACTAACGCCGCGCGTCTAGATTTTCCAACGCTTAAACTCTACCTGCCCAAAGGTCTTTTAGAAGGTCTCTTTCTCTTCAATGGATTTTATATCATTCTAAATTGGAACGGAGATGCATTTGTTTTGTTTCGCTCGAATTTCAAACAAAACAAAATCAATGTCCAGAGCTGGTTGAAATTTAATCACCAGAACCATATTTTTGTATGGCTGAGGTTTAGGGACTATAAGCAGAAGAAGAAGCAGATTTTGGAGGAAGTGCGTTGCAGCGGAATGTCATACCGCGCAAATTCAGAGCAGCCCAACGTTTTTTGAATGCCACAACGGTTGCAAACATACATGCGGCCCTGGTGCTATGCGGACACCGTAGTCAACGGAAGACTGCATTCTACAGGAGTAACAAGCGCGCTCGGGGCCTGATTTACCCACAGGCTGATAAGGCTAGAGCCTTGGGCGCAAGGACCAAGGGGCGGGCGCGGCACTGACCTGAGACTTAGTTACAGGTTTTTTTGAAGTGAAAACTTCTTTAGCGGCGCTGAGCACTTTTTGGGATGGGGAAAAATAGTTAAATACGCGACAGAGTTTTGTGACGTCAGATGTGAAGGTCACCACAGACTGGGCGCCTGCCTGTTTTACCGACGGTACAAAAAGGCGCTCAATTCAAGAGAATTAGCTGGAGAAGCTTTTGACCCTCTTCCCCCGATGTTACTCTTGCCCCGACTCACCTTAAGTATTTATTTATCTATTAAGTATATTTATCGTCGTCTAGTAGCCATAGTACAAACGCCAACACATCAGTTAACTGACCATTCTGTATTTATATAGAACCTTATTACAATGCACATATAGTGCACGGATGGTCAGTTAGCTGTGTTGTCGATAGTAGGTACAGTCGAGGTCAAAAATATGTTTACACTTTTGCAACTTATTACAAGGCAATAAGGTGCAAAAGTGTAAACATATCTTTGACCTCGACTGTACAAGTTTGGGACTAGGTCCATTTGTGTAAGATTATCCCCTAATATTTATTATTTATTACAGAATGAATCAATGTAGTTTCTTTACTAGAATAAATGGTACCGATAGGTACAGGTCTGCGTTACATCAAATTATTAAGTTTACCCAGAAAAGGCACGTGAAAAAGACATTAAATTGAAAAGATAAGACAAAAAAAAACGTAAATCGAAGTGTATTAAAACTATCTCCTTATTCAGGGGAATGATATGCCTTTTGATCTCTGCGATTAAAACATAATAGGACCCCTTACACGACTTGCTGTCCGTGTGGCTTTACCCGCGTACAGTCAGCGTCATATAGTTAGTATATAGCAGCCAGAGTAGCCAAATATTTCGTAACACACCCTTATTCTTACTGACAAATGCCGATTCATCCCATCATTAGTAGTGTAAAACTACCCTTTTTTACCCTATCGTAACTCCATATATTCGCATACCTGAATTGGGGGTAGGAAAGCAAAAACTATGACAACTCTCTCTACTACTGCGCGCCTCGGGTCGAGCACACGCTCCCTTCGAAATAAAATACCGCGAGTGGACATTAAGAAGACAATCAGCGCGATTATATCGCTGATCATACGCCCTGGGGCAGAAGAAGTTAAAGGAGTGAGCGTCGCGTCCAATTCCAAATATTCGGGAACCAGGTTTGCCTCCAAATTCCCTTTTTTCAACTTTTTCTTCCATCCCACTTACAAATAAAGACGTGTACCGAAATATTTGGTTATCTTGCCTAGTACTAACTATAGGTATTCTACCTACTTACATACATATATAACACACACACACATATATATATATACATATAAACATACATACCTTATACACATATTATATCACACAAATATCGTACGGGTGCAATGGACACGCATCTCGGAAACCTGCTCCTATTGTCTGAGCGGCGTCCACCGCACCCCCCTACCCCTGCGCCGGCGCAGCCGGCCTCGGCAGTCGCTAGCCGAACCTCATGAACGACACCCGCGTACTGCTGAGTGTTCGCTATCTCTTTCGCACCCGCTTGCTATCCTATATGCTATCGCTTTCTAGCACCGCAGCATCGCGCGCGTGTTAACGGTTATGACGTTGTACTGTGCTTTGCTTTCTGCCTTCTGTTCTTTTATAAACATTTAATGTGAATTGGTGTGTGGAATTATAAGGAACATCTAAAACGTGAGTGAACTTTTATTTACACACCGCCACATATCTGGTGACCACACTTGGACACAGCAAGCACAATGCCGAGTAATCCCGAGGAATTTAAAGACGCGGTTGCTGAAGGCTCGGGAACGCACGGTAAGGGCGGCGAGAATAGTACCGAATCAAGCGGGACTAAGCGTACCGGCGAGCCGTTCGACATATGTAAAGTCGCTCCGAGAGTGCCACCATTTTGGCCTGAAGAGCCAGAAATATGGTTCGCACAAGTGGAAGGGCAATTTGCTATCTCCGGCATTACAGCAGATGCGACCAAATTTAATTACGTCATCGGCCAGCTAGATAGTATTTACGCTAAGGAAGTAAAAGATGTCATCGTCAGCCCACCAGCCGAGCGTAAATATGAAAAGCTCAAGGCCGAACTCATCAAAAGGCTGTCAGCTTCCAACGAGAAAAAGATTAAGCAATTGCTTATACATGAGGAGATCGGCGATCGGAAGCCGTCGCAATTTCTGCGCCACCTGAGGAGCCTCGCAGGCGCCGACGTTCCAGACGACTTTTTGAAGACCATCTGGGTTAGTCGTTTGCCCCGTCACATCCAGACAGTGCTCGCTGGCCAACCGGCGTCTAGTTCGATCGAGGACATAGCGGATCTAGCCGACAGGGTTTGCGACATCGCTCCACCTGCTCCGCAAGTGGCCGCAGCTAGTCACGGTATTCCAGAGGACGTCATCGGCAGCCTGACCAGGGAGATCGCCGCGCTTCGGAGAGAGGTTCACGAGCTTAAGGCTCAGCCCGGCAATAGATCACGGGCCAGGTCTACTCGCCGCTCCAACAGCAGGTCCCGTTCGAGCCAACGATCGCAGAGCAACTACCGCAAGTTCCCGCTCTGCTGGTACCACGGCAAGTTTGGAGAGCGGGCTACCCAATGCGTGAAGCCCTGCGACTTCAAGGCGGGAAACTCCACGGGCACTCGCTAATGGCGACAGGCGATTGCCCCGGCCCCACTGGTCGCCTATTCATCACCGATCGGCACTCCAAGATCCAGTTCCTGGTAGACACCGGCAGCGACCTTTGCGTGTACCCCCGGTCGATGCTACGCGATCGTCGCGCTCGGGCAAATTACGAACTAAGTGCGGCAAATGGTTCTTCTATTGCCACGTATGGTTGGGTGAATTTGTGTCTAGACTTTGGACTGCGTAGAGACTTTAAATGGCGTTTTGTCGTAGCCGACGTTACTAAACCTATAATTGGTGTGGATTTTATAAACTATTACAAGCTTATTATAGATTGTCCTAACAAGCGAATCATAGACGATCTTACCAATTTGTTTACTATAGCGTCGAGTGCTCAGCAGAACGGAATTTCGTCCATCAAGGTACCAACCGGGATTACGCGTTTCCATAAGCTCTTAGATTATTTTCCAGATCTGATCCGGCCGGCTGGTACGCAGCGTCCAACACCGACACACAACACCGCACACCACATCCGCACAACACCAGGTCCCCCAGTCTCTGCTGCTCCTCGTCGTCTGGCGCCTGATAAATTAAAGATCGCGAAACAGGAATTCGAGTCTATGCTGGCCAACGGCACGGCACGACCTTCGGAAAGCCCATGGTCATCGCCCTTGCACTTAGCCCCCAAAAAGGATAACGGGTGGCGTCCTTGTGGTGATTACCGGTCGTTGAACGCCCGCACGATCCCTGACAGGTATCCGATCCGGCACATCCACGACTTTGCCCATAGCATCTCAGGCTGCAAAGTATTTAGCACGCTGGATTTGGTTAAAGCCTATAATCAGATACCTGTCAGCGATGAGGACATTCCGAAAACCGCCATAACGACGCCATTCGGTTTATGGGAGTTTCCTTTTATGAGTTTTGGACTTAGGAACGCGGGCCAAACTTTTCAAAGGTTCGTGGACGAGATGACCAGGGGACTCGACTTCGTGTACTGTTATCTAGACGATTTTCTAGTGTTTTCCAGAGACGAAGAGCAGCATGAGGAACACCTTCGTGCTATTTTCAAACGACTGCAGGACTATGGCATGCTACTGAACGCGTCCAAGTGCGTCTTCGGTGCCTCGGAGGTAACCTTCTTAGGCTACTCAATCTCCGAAAAGGGCACACGACCATTGGACTCTAAGGTACAGGCAATTCTAGAATTCCCGCAACCCCAAAACGTACGTCAGCTCCGACGTTTTTTGGGGATGATCAATTTCTACAGACGGTTCCTGCCCCAGGCTGCGTCGTCTCAGACACCTTTGAACGCTTTATTGACTGGCTCAGTCAAAGGGTCACATCCAATCAAGCTTGAAGGCGACACCTTGAGAGCGTTTGAAGCCTGCAAGGAGTCTCTGTCTCAAGCGACAAGGCTTACCCATCCAGATTGCTCGCTTCCGCTCGCCCTGACAACCGACGCGTCTGATACGGCGATGGGCGGGGTAATCCAGCAGCTCAAGGATGGAGTGTGGGAGCCCCTGGCTTTCTTCTCCCGAAAGCTGAGTCCCTCGCAGGTGAAGTATTCTCCCTACGATCGAGAGTTGCTTGCAATCTACGAGTCGATCAAACATTTCAGGCATATGCTGGAGGCGAGGCACTTCACAGTCTATACTGACCACAAGCCGCTTACGTACGCTTTTCGGGAGCATAAGTCCAACTGCTCACCACGTCAGTATAGAAATCTGGACTTTATCTCCCAATTCACAACCGACATTCGGCATATCGCTGGCAAAGATAATGTCGTTGCCGACACTTTGTCGCGTGTGGAGGAATTGGGAGCGCCTGTAAGTCTCGACCTCATCGCTCAAGCCCAAGCCTTCGACTCTGAGTTGCAGCAACTCATCGACGGAGGATCTTCTCTGCAGTTAGAGGAACGGCACTTACCTGGGAGCCGTAGCTCCTTGTACTGTGACGTCAGTACCCCAGCCCCCAGACCTTTCGTGCCAACTACTTACCGGAGGCAAGTATTCCACAGCCTCCATTCCTTGAGCCACCCAGGACCCGGTGCAACAGCCCAAATGGTAGCTGAACGCTTTGTGTGGCCAGGCGTGCGCAGAGATTGCCGTAAGTGGGCACAGGCATGCGTGCCATGCCAACGTGCAAAAGTCAGCAGACACGTAGCCGCCCCACTCAGCACGTACAGCCTACCTAAGGCACGGTTCAAACAAGTGCACATAGACCTTATAGGTCCCCTCCCATTGTCCCAAGGATACCGGTACTGCCTTACAGCGGTAGACCGGTTCACTCGTTGGCCCGAGGTAGCCCCCTTGGCTGATATCACAGCTGAGACAGTGGCCAAAGCGTTGCTATCTACCTGGATCTCGCGCTTTGGCTGTCCCAGCGACATAGTGACAGATAGAGGTCGCCAATTCGAATCAGCCCTGTTCTCCCACCTATCAAGGATAGCTGGGTTTGAGCACAGGCGAACGACGGCGTACCATCCGGCTTGCAATGGCCTTGTTGAGCGCTTTCATCGGCAGCTCAAGGCAGCCATTGTGTGCCACGCCAACGAGACATGGACCGAATCTCTGCCATGGGTACTCCTCGGCGTACGCAGCGCTTTTAAGGAGGATTTGCAGGCTTCTTCGGCCGAGCTGGTATATGGCGAACCCCTCAGGTTACCCGGAGAATTCTTCGACCCTGCCGCAGTTGGAACAACAGACGTGTCTGAATTTTCAGCCCGGTTGAGGTCTTATGCCGAGAACCTGAAGCCCGTACCAGCATCTCGCCACGGCCGTAAGAAACCCTTCGTTTTTAAAGAGCTAGCCACCTGCGAGTTTATCTTCCTCCGTGAAGATGCGTCGCGTGGCTCACTTCAGCCTGCTTACTCCGGCCCACATAAAGTCCTGGCTAGAAATGACAAATTTTTTAAGATTATGGTCAATGGGAAAGAAGTCACAGTGTCTATAGACCGGCTTAAACCGGCCCACACACTTGTAGACCCAGTCCCAAACAGCCACGTAGACCCAGTCCCAAACAGCCACGTAGACCCTCCACCTCCTAGTACTGTTCGTGACTACATCACGCGATCAGGGCGACGCGTACGATTTCCCGATTTTTATCGCCCTTGACGGTCTCTGGAGGGGAGTGATATAGGTATTCTACCTACTTACATACATATATAACACACACACACATATATATATATACATATAAACATACATACCTTATACACATATTATATCACACAAATATCGTACGGGTGCAATGGACACGCATCTCGGAAACCTGCTCCTATTGTCTGAGCGGCGTCCACCGCACCCCCCTACCCCTGCGCCGGCGCAGCCGGCCTCGGCAGTCGCTAGCCGAACCTCATGAACGACACCCGCGTACTGCTGAGTGTTCGCTATCTCTTTCGCACCCGCTTGCTATCCTATATGCTATCGCTTTCTAGCACCGCAGCATCGCGCGCGTGTTAACGGTTATGACGTTGTACTGTGCTTTGCTTTCTGCCTTCTGTTCTTTTATAAACATTTAATGTGAATTGGTGTGTGGAATTATAAGGAACATCTAAAACGTGAGTGAACTTTTATTTACACACCGCCACATATATGACGCTGACTGTACATATTGCAAATAACAAACTCACAAACTACAATCTTACGAACTTTAAGTACCGACAGAAAGTAACAATGCGCCCTAAGAGAAACAAACAAACACTTATTTTCGATTAGCTCTACTTTCCACAACACACCATCTGATTTTCCACTTAAACTTACAGTCCGCCCCAATTTGACACCTTGTCGCAGTATCAAACTACGCAACACCACATGCAAATGGTACAACCCAGTAAGAGTGACAAGGTATCAAAATGTTCAACTACTTTTTCCCATTGTACGAAAACACGTGACTATCATTTCTCAATTCCATCTGGACATGTGAACCACTACTGGTGTACAGTGCACCTAAAAAGACAGGAATTTATTACAACTGTATAAAGCATTTTAATGTAAATAAAGTTATTTGGCCCACCGTATCCTTGACTTTGGCCGTATGCGAGCCGCGTAGATTGCGTAATATATGCTACGTGGTTGAGATGAATGATTTTGATCGGACGATACGATCTTTTCCGTTTTGGGTGAATTTCATTTCAATGAAATGGAAATGGGGTATGGAAATACTACCCGTAGGGATCTTTAAATCTGCAGGTCGTTCACGTAACGCATTGTACGTATGTTAGGTAGATCGAAGTGTCAATATTTATATGGAAAAATGACAGTTAAACTGTCCTAAGTTAAGTGATTATTCAGGTTCTTGAACAAACACGAAGTTGGAAAACTCGGTTCGAAACATGGACTCAGACTCAGAACAAGCTATGGTTATAATAATACCACGACCGAGCGAGATCGTAGTATCCAAAACTCAAAAAGTGTGACAGAAAGGGATATTCGTGGTCCTTTTAATAGTCCTTGTATTATGAGGTTGCGGCAAATAAACGTCCCCGTCCCGTCCAAATTAAGTGGGTAATTGTGGCAAGCCGTCAGCCATTTTAGGACCAATTCTTAATTTAGCTTTTCCGTCCCTTGTGGTGGTACGCGGATAGCTCTGTAGATATCTATACGCTAAGGTTCGAAAACTGCGGTGTGGATGCCAAGGAGGAAACTACCACGTTACACTTCCCTAAATTGGAGTGAAATTAAAAATTCAAATTTTCATTCTGCAAGCTGCACATGTCAGAGCTTACAAATACAATTAATCAACCCTATAAACGCAATCAATTGTTAAAGCCTTGGTGACGCTAAATAGTCTAAACGATCCTAGTTAAGAAAATAAAACAAAAGGATGGTCAAATGCATAATATTCACTCGGGCGAACACTGTCAAATTATGGGCATAGTATCATTAAGTGACATGAATATACATAGCAACAATGAATGCATACCTGGGCGCACATTTGCCGACAGATGTATAATGTCCCCCTTATATACAGGGTGGAAAGTTAACTCGGGCCCTGGAGGGAAACTACCTTAAATCCTTGAGCTAGCTCATTTTACTTAAAGGAGACATTCCTTTATTTTGAAAAAGGAACTAAACTGCATTCAAAGATTTTCTAAAACTCGCCTGCCTCGCCCGGGACTCGAACCAAATAAAATTAAAAAAAACAAACACACCCTATTTTATTATACTTATCGATTGTATTAATATTCAGGATAAAATTTCTCTAACAAACATTTGGTCTTAAAAATAAAAACAATCGTTAAATCTAACATTAACTTTATTTTACTATCAATTTGTTACATTTAAATTATTTAACTGATAAATTGTTCGAAATGAGCCCCGTGGTTCCGTCTACACAAAATTAGTCGCCGTTGAAATTCATTTCTTCTAGCCTTCATCAAAGTGTTGTGGTGTATGCCCCAACAAGATACTTAGCGATAAATTAGCAAGCGTGTACTTCATACGAAGTCTTTGAATGTTAGAGAGATAACAGAATTGTTACGTGTCTTTTACTTGTTAAAAGTGAACAGTAACCAAATGTTTGTTAGAGAAATTTTATCCTGAGTATTAATACTATCGATTAGTATAATAAAATAGAGTGTGTGTTTTTTTTATGTTAGTTGGTTCGAGTCCCGGGCGAGGCAAGCGAGTTTTAGAAAATCTTTGAATGCAGTTTTGTTTCTGTTTCAAAATAAAGGAATGTCTCTTTTAAGTAAAATGAGCTAGCTCAAGGATTTAAGGTAGTTTCCCTCCAGGGCCCGAGTTAACTTTCCACCCTGTATATCAATGAAATTAGTAGTGGAATACGATAGAATAATTTGGTAATTCGTCCACCAACAAGAGCTCTTAGAACATGATGATGGTGGTACGACATCGCTTATTTCGGTCACATTGCCCGAAAAGATAATGATAACCTAAAGCGAGTTGGCAACGAGAAACGTGGATGATACAATATTTAGAAATAAAATAAAAAAAGAGCAAAATAGAACAATTTCGGGAAAAAACAGGCAAATATCTGGACACCCACTTCACTAAGAAGAAACTGATTCCTTTTACTATTGAAGTCTAGACAAACTGTCGGAAAATTTACAAGTCACAAATTCACGGTTCTTATTAGTGAGATAACAAAGAAAGAAAGATAATACTTATGCGATACTTGTACAAACATTAAAAATATGTAATTGGTTAAACAAGTTAAAAGAGAAGAG
Source organism: Epinotia ramella (assembly GCA_947578815.1). Lineage (NCBI taxonomy): Eukaryota > Metazoa > Arthropoda > Insecta > Lepidoptera > Tortricidae > Epinotia > Epinotia ramella. Next base: position 7,113,654 of record OX388221.1, read on the forward strand.
AGAGCCACAAAAAACAATCAAAAAGGTAATCGACACTATAAACTTTAAGATATTCAAATATACAGGGAGCTGCTAACTCTTTTTTTCTTTTACATATATAACTAGCGAGCCGCCCCGGCTTCGCACGGATACTATATGATACATTTAAACCTTCCTCGTTAATCACTCTATCTATTAAAAAAAACCGCATCAATATCCGTTGCGTAGTTTTAAAGATCTAAGCATACATAGGGGCAGACAGCGGGAAGCGACTTTGTTTTAGACTATGTAATGTAGTGATGATAGTGATACGGCCCAATAACTTCGCGAGGTTTTCATCCTATCTATTTATTACGCTCTACTTAATAAGTACTTAAAGTCAGTCATTTAGTATATGCCAAATCTTGGGATTAGGTGTCAAAGCGGACCCAGGGCTCCTTTACGGCCACAACCGGGAATAACGCTAGGGATAATGATGCCTTAATAAGTACATAATATTATGTTAAAACCGAATGGAATTCGATATTCGAAAGCATTCCAATATTTTATACTACAGCGACGAGAACTTTTTAAAAAGTTCATAGCAACTTAACGCTTCGGAAACTTTTATAAGAAAGTTAATTAGACAACGTGAATCATAAAGTACGACGTGAACTATCGATAAATTGTCGTCTGACAACCCAACATGGAGCATTAATCTATCGATCTCAACAACGTAAACCGTCAAAACTACCAGGCACCCATAACCAGCAAAACGTTAACTATTTCGGCCGCCGAATAGTCACGTAATAAAAACCTCTCAACAAGAACGGCGAGCGAGACGCCGCTATCCGCGCGTACTCCCGTCTCCCTCGCTATACGTCAGTTGACAATAAGTAGTGGGTGAACGAACTCCGAGAGTTTACTGGGCTAAAAGTTGAATGTACTCCTGTTCGCGGACATTAAGAACAAGATAGCAACTTTACCACACGTCGCTCAATACCGTATCGGCTTAAACACCTTTAGAAAACAATCCAACATCGCATTTATAGTTATAGTTATAAAGTCTATATTCAATAGTTTGTAATCACTGATTAGGTCGTTAAGGTAGGAGCGAGCAAGTTTCTCACGAGTACGCCTACATTCGCAGATTGGTAGTGAGCTGGCGGTGTGTACAGAGATGTTTGTCTGTGTGCATGGTAGGTTGGTGTAGTCTTGAAAATAATTTCGCGGTCACATCGCGCGGGTTCATACTACCGGGGCCACCTGTCTGTGCTGGTTATTTATATCTATGCACGGAATGTATCATACTACCTCTTTCACGCGAACGCGCTCGATCCCTTGGTAGAACAGGGTTTTATAAAAAAAAACATTTCCAGTAAGTAAGTACAAAGGTAGGGGCCATTGAAGAGATCCACTCTGGCTCTATCATCAGAGCTTGATTGGACCAAATTATTGTATTGTTATATTATACATAGGTATTTGCAACGTTTAAAATACGAGTGAAAATTCACTTACAAAATTTGGTTCATTGTCCCCGTACAAGTACTTTGTTACAGGAAAAGGATATATAAAGCTCGTAAAAATTATAATTTCCATGGTAATATATTGAACATCTATTCCTTCAAATCAATTCAAAATACATATTTATTACCAAACACAAAAAAATATACAACTAGGTAATACTTATTTCACTTTTTATCGGATACACCATACCTCTACCTACAAAATGATCTACCTCACCGATTTCTAATTTTTTTTTTTTTTTTTTTTTTTTTTTTTCCTTGCTGAATAAATTTAAGAATGCGACCAAGCTTTTAGATGAAATTATAAATTATCTGTGCAAACTTTTGCGTAACATCCGAACCAGAATTTTGTGTCTAGTTCGGCGGTTATTTTATCTCTAGTGACAAAAGGAATTATGTAAATAAGTTGATTTCTCTGCAGTAGCTATGTTACGTTTCTAAACGGTATTTGACTAAATAAAAGTCAACATACTACCTTTCAGAAAACTTTTTACAGAACATTTGGTACTTTCCGTGCATACCTATGTCGAAACTTTAAAGAGCCTAATATGTACAGTAAAACGTTGTACGATACACGTGCGAATAGGTAATTCGCAACTCGTGTCGATTTAAAACACTCCCTTCGGTCGTTTTTTCCTATTTTCGGCACTTGTATCGTAAATAACTATTGGCTTTTGTGTAAGTAGATATTTTATAGTACATTGTTTAACGAGGGGCGTAAGTTTTGGCTTTTGATGACTCGATTTTGCAATATTCTTACGCCCGTGTTATACACAATGTTTTTCATCACATTTGCGACGAAACAAATACATTTTAGATGAAATGAATACAAATCGTAATAAAAACTGCACCATGTCAGTCGTCCATTTTGTTGAATTTGACGTGAGGCGCGTATGGCAAAGACCCTTCGGTATACAGCCGCGATTTGAAAACACTTACATAGACACTAAATAACTACATATTAAGCGGAGGTTTAAGGCAATGGCCATTATACCTATGCACCGAACCGCTGCGTTCAGAGGTAGTTTCAAGTACGCGGCGTCTAAGTGCTGGTGGAATGATATCCCTCCTCCTATCCAAGGGGCGCTTAGCAGATACACCTTTAAGCGTAAGCTTAAAGGCTATTTGTTGACGCTCCCGAAATCAAGATCCTAATCCCCAGCACTGTGACAGCAATAAATATGCCAATTGCCAATTGCTAATTTTTTATCTAGTTTTTGTTTTTTAATGTGTAGGTACGGTAAATATCGATATTTTATTGAAGCTGCATCCAGGTAGTGTGTAGTTACATGTATTATCTCACTTTAAGTATTTATGTTTATTTCTCTTTCGCCTGTCTCAATACTCCCAATAATGTAGGTAGTTTATTTATTACATTTGTATGACGTTTCCGTGAGTCACCGACGGTGCTGGCTGAAAATCAGCGCTGCAGGTGTCTGACACCTCAGCATAATGCTGAGCCAGTGTCCGGTTCACTGCCGCAGAGACACACTTGTTTCATGTTTTATCTGTTCTTTGATTATTTTATTGTTTAATATGTGTGTCCTGTGTGTTTGTGAATAAATGTATCTTTCTTTCTTTCTTCTTTCTTAAATCTGTAAATAATTCAGTTGAACATGTAGTAGTTTTTTAAATTTAAATTTATTTATAAATACGTTTTCAGACATCGTATTTGATATAAAACCGCTATGCTTTGTAACTGCCGCATGAGTAACAGATACAATTTAAGAAAAAAACCATTACGCCCGTGGGCGTAACACAGGCTATTACAGCTCTGTATGTCTGCGCATTATGAAGCCCTTTTCGAGCAAGTGTGATGAAAAAGTCTTTACAATATTTTCTTCAGTTTTGGTAGTTGGTAAATGTAAAAAAATAAAAATGTGGCTCAGAACCGGTTACTTTGGCACTCTTTGGGGGAGGCATATGGACGTCTTTCGGCTGATATGATGATGATGATGATGATATAGAATCATTGAAATCCTACTAATATTATAAATGCGAATGTTTGTTACTCAATCACGTCACTATTAAACGGCTGAACCGATTTGGATGAAACTTTGCACGAAGATAGTTTATAGCCTGGATTAAAATATACAATAGTTTTTAACCAAGCAAGCCAAGCAGACGAAGTCGCGGGTGGGAGCTAGTAATTTATGTATGAGCAGTTTCTTTTGTTTCTTGAATCAAAAAAGATAAATCAAATTTAACCCCACATCTAATTAGCTATATATTTATTGCAAAGGGCACAAAGGGACTTGGTGACTATAAAAATATTTCAACGTTCTTCGGAGCTTCCAAATTCAAAGTGAGGTTCGCACAAAGTCATGCCTAGCATAAAAATAAATATGGCTGCCGAGCGTCGACCCCAGCCCAGCCGAATTCTCATGCAATTAAATATCAGTGTTTAGTAGACACGTTTCCGCACCAATAAAATATCGTAATGGTAACTAATGCTGATTTATTCCATATGCACTATTGATAGAGACGTCAGGTTTTTGTATTTGTTGGCGATAAATCTTGTTGTAAGTACGGTCAGAATATTTTAATAAGCTACCTCTAAACATTGAGTAACAACGTATGCATAGACTGGCCACTTAAAAAAAAAAGACCGGGTTGCACTCCGGGAGTGCCGGCAGAAGTGAAAACTCACTGACATTGTAACAGTTTTTCGATCAGGTCACGTGACATCTTACGGTGACGTGACCTGTCTCTAATCTCACGTCTTAGGGTAGGCGCGCACGAAGCAACTTTGTCTCCGGCGACAGTACATATGTCTCATTCGCACGCTCGAAGTGAGAGAAAGAGAGATGTACTGTTGCTGGCCTTACGAATCTTACGGTCACGTGACCTGTGGCGAGTTTAACAATTTTTCCCCACCACAAAAAGTGCACAGCGCCGCTAAAGAAGTTTTCACTTCAAAAAATCCTGACGTCTTCCAACAGTCTGCCATCTTGGAATTCAGTAGATACCTACTATTATGCAAAGGTAAACCCATGAGAGTGGCTTACCATGCGCAAACTTATGCTAGGGGATGTCTTCTCTGTACTATATATCTAACTCAATGTTAGAATTTCTGAAAATTAAAAAAATTGTAAGCGTTATTGTTAACTGTAGTTTTTTGTACTCATTGCGATTCTAATGGGCCCAAGCACGACGGCTTTGGCCATATAAGATACTATCTTCCGACCGCGACTTCGTCTACATGGACCCGGGAAAAAGCTATTCTATCCTATATTATAATCCAGGCTATAAACTATTTTCGTGCAAAATTTCATCCAAGTCGGTTAAGCCGTTCAAGCGTGATTGAGTAATAAACATCCAAACATCCAAAAATTCGCATTTATTAAGTGGGATAATATTTTTGATGCTCTTTTTTTTACCTTTACCGTTTCTTTGCACTGCAAGCCGCAGACGAGGCTTGTACTACCTTCTTTTTGATTTTCTATGATAAGTGCCGTCTTATTATTATGTAGTACCTAGGTAGCATATTACATTACTACTCTGGTGTTGTGTGCCTGTTGGTGAGTATAGAGTCGCTTCGAAAGCGCTGGGTTGAAAGTGACGGTATTTGTCCGTAGCTGTCAATGCAACGAATCCTGAAATCAACGAAGTAGACCCTTCGTCGCCTCTTCGTCGAACGGGCTTGGGATTCTTCTAGCGTCACAAGCGTCCATAGGCTACAGTTTCTGCTTACCATCAGGCCGTAATCTTGTGTATCTACGCACGTTCAGAAACCGTAGGAAATTACCAGCATTATTACAACCGATTTTACTATGAGAACTTTCTCGTCTGTGGTAGCTAGTAGGTAAAATCTGTAATTTAATCTTATAACAGTATAGATTTTTGTAACGTTATGAGTTTCAATTTAGAACAACTGTCAAAACTCAAGTGGATCTCTATTCTAGTATCCATAGATTTAGAACCATTTTTCAAATCAGAGATTAGATTAGATTGCGAGATATTGGGCTTTAAAGCCCTAATTTTTGTTCGAGTCATGTGCCCCCCCCCCCTGGCTAAATGGTTACTACTGGGGATGTGAAAAAAATCGTGGTAGTAGTTCATATAATGAATTTAAAAGGAAAACTATCACGGACAAGTAGGCATAAGTAGTTACCGAGTAATAGTCGACCAATTTAATGTGTGCTTGGAAAGGTCAATTTTCGTACAAATTCGGCCGACGCAACCGGCGCACGTCGATGTAACTAAGGCAGACAGGCAACTACGGAACCCTACACTGCGCGTGGCCCGACACGAACTTGGCCAGTTTTTTTATGGTTCTGACAAATATGCGAGTGCGAGAGTGACATATGTCTTATCCACATTGAAGAGTGATAGATAACATCGCAACCATACCACCGACCGCCCGCTGATGCAATCGCTAGTATCGCGAAGTTACGCAACCCGCTGCCATATTTTGGCTACAACTTTATGGTTTAGAGTCCGTTTACCCCGAGGGCAACAAACTTCCCGTAACATACGGGCAACGGATACGATTCCGCGAGACGTAGTTGCAGAAAATGTATGTCTAGGAATTCTTGAGATACATTTCAATCACCTTCTCCTCCGACTACGGCAGAGGCAAAACGAAGGGGTATCGGGGTAGTCGCCATCAGATATATTGGAGCGGCCAAAGTGATCACAAATATCTGACTATTGTCGAGGCACCATTTGCACTGATCAGAAAATTTCATGTGAGCCTTTTGGGAATACAGAGAGAGTTTATGTACCTATAATACCTATATGGTGTGCAATTGGAACGTACCAAAATGTTTGTTGACTCCATAGTCAGCACCTTTTATTATCTATTTATCCCCATCAATGCCTTTTGCCTGCTTAATTATCTATTTTTATTTTAACTATTTCATAAATCTCTATATATCTATAATGAACTCGACCCGACACTAACGTACCATCGGACATTGACCTTAGCAGAGAGTCATCGTCTAGGCCAAATTTGGGCACTAAATTCGCAAACTCATAAATGCTTTCAGCTTCATCCAAATCTCGCATCTCACGTAACGAGTTAAAGTCGAATTCAGAATAACAGAACAAATCATTTGCGAGCTTGCGAGTACGTATTTATACTCTTCGATATACGACGTTATCAAAATTAAAACGACGCTAGGGTTGAACGCACTACGAAACTGACGATATCTTTCGCAAGCACGTACGTACTTTATGGCTATATCTCAAAATTAAACTCTATATATTAGAAGTAGAGCTGAATTTCAAACTACAGAACTGGTGCGACAGGAGATATCAAAGCAGTCCCATCGATATCTACACACCGGCCGCGGTAAAAGTTGCCAAATAGTATTCTAAGAACGAAACGGATTCAACAGAAATGGAATCTAAAACGAATATCAACTCTATAACAAAGTGCTTTAGGCTTAAATTGCAAAAAGACGAAAATGTGACATGGAACTTCTTAAGTGTCAAAGTGGCGAAATTAAGAGGATATTGACCCGTGGTTTTGACCTTCCCCGATCTACATTTTGGAGAAAGTGGCACATCCATCATCGTGGAGAAGTGGAGAAAGTCGCCCTTCTTGCTAATGTGATTGGTTATGATTTATTTCCTGCCGCAAAATGTGGCCTCTGTCGAGTGTCGATACGTAGCTCCAGGAATCCCATAACCGACTTCAATTATAGCACCTTTATAAAAATAACGGGTTGCTAATAATAACAACTTTTTGAAGTGAAAACTTCTTTAGCGGCGCTGAGCACTTTTTGGGATGGGGAAAAATTGTTAAATACGCGACAGATTTTTGTGACGTCAGATGTGAAGGAGGTCACAAACTTTTATATTTTGCTGCTAGCCGATTCGACTTCATTCAAAACTGAACGCTATTCGTAAGAGTATAAAGCTTGCTATTGAGCAAATTCGAATAGTTAGAATTTGGACGTTATTCCTAAAGAGATAAAGCTTTGAAAAATATTTGGCAATGGCAAAAACAAATTGGTATTTTGTTCGCCGCCGGCGGCGAGCGAGCCGGCCCGTCGCACCCAACGCGCCCGCGGCCCGTCCGCCTAAATAATTGATAATTGTTTATTAATTTGCGCCAAATAATTTTTTAGGGTGACACCGTAAAATGTCACGTGACCTGATCGAAAAACTGTTACAATGTTATTGAGTTTGCACTTCTGCCGGCACTCCCGGAGTGCAACCCGGTCTTTTTTTAAAGCGAAACTTATAAACCTAGAATATGTTTCGCTGAAGCGATCGACATCAAAATAAAAGTGATTTGTTAAGATTTAGTTCGAGGAAACCGTTTTCTCCCGCAATGGAAAATTCATCAAAAACTTACCTATTGTCAGTCGCAAAGCTATTCGTCCCTGTTAAAGGTTCCAAAATATCCGAGCAACTTTTTGATATCAACAACTGATACCTACTGAACCAATGGCTCTGTGAGCTGTACAAACCGCGAGCCTGTCTTTAATTAAAAAAAAATCGGCCAAGAGCGTGTCGGGCCACGCGTAGTGTAGGGTTCCGTAGTTGCCTGTCTGTCTTAGTTACATCGACGTGCGGTTGCGTCGCCCGAATTTGTACGAAAATTGGCCTTTCCAAGTACACATTAAGTTAGTCGACTATTACTCGGTAACTACTTATGCCTTCTTGTCCGTTATAGTTTTCCTTTTAAATTCATTATATGTAGGTACTACTACCAGGATTTTTTTCACATCCCCAGTAGTAGCCATTTAGCCGGCGGGGGGGGACACATGACTCGAACAAAAATTAGGGCGTTGAAGCCCAATATTTCGCAAACTAATCACTGATTTGAAAAATGGTTATAGGAAACCCATAATATTTTTGAACGAGCTATCCAACGATACCCCACACCGTGGGTTGAACAAGAAAAAAAATTTACATAGGTACCCGCTTATCGCAATAGGTATGATGAAAACATTGTTTTTCAAGATTTTATTGTACTGTTTTGTTGGCGTTATTGATTTATATACCCATGCCGAATTACAGTTTTCTAGTAGTAGTTACTAAGCTAAGCCGAGGACGGACAGACGGACATGGCGAAACTATAAGGGTTCCTTGTTGTCTACGGAACCCTAAAAAAAGACCGGGTTGCACTCCGGGAGTGCCGGCAGAAGGCAGAAGTGAAAACTTGCGAATTGCTTTAATTATGAGTAAGTATAAAAAAAGGCCCGGTTGCACTCCGGGAGTGCCGGCAGAAGTGAAAACTCAATAACATTGTAACAGTTTTTCGATCAGGTCACGTGAAATCTTACGGTGTCACCCTAAAAATGAATTTTGAATTAATGTTCGGCGCCAAGAACAGCGGACGGCGGCGGCGAACAAAATACCAATTTGTTTTTGCCATTGCCAAATATTTTCCAAAACTTTATCTCTTTAGGAATAAAAACCAAATTCGACCTATTCGAATTTGCAAGAACAGCGGCCGGCGGCGGCGAACAAAATACCAATTTGTTTTAGCCGTTGCCAAATATTTTTCAAAGATTTATCACTAGGAATAACGTCCAAATTCGAACTATTCGAATTTGCTCAATAGCAAAACGGTGAAGGACGCTTGGACAAAATTACAAATTCATTTGCAGAATATTACAGTACAAAAAGTGTTTAACGGCTTTATACTCTTACGAATAACGTTCAGTTTTGAATGAAGTCGAATCGGCTAGCAGCAAAAAGTGACCTCCTTCACATCTGACGTCACAAAAATCTGTCGCGTATTTAGCAATTTTTCTCCCTCCCAAAAAGTGCTCAGCGCCGCTAAAGAAGTTTTCACTTCAAAAACTGTATCGACAAAAAAGATCTATGTATATAATTATTGAAGCTGCTCACAAAGAGGAGAACAGCTGGACAAACTGATATAAAGCTCTTAGGCATGTCGAAAAAGCAAAGCCTCTCGAACACTGCCGTCCACTATTTATAAAACAGAATACTGACCGTGATATCGCTTTACATATATTTACTATGCATTTTTGTTTACAAAAACAAGTCCAGTTTTGTATGTAATAGTAACATTAGACCACGTTGATTATGCAGAGACAATTTTGACATTCAGCTACCAAAATCTAATAATTATGTACATTTTAAAAGAAGTATTGAATATAATGGTATAAAAGTTGATAATAAGTCACAGGTGAATTTTCTAGAAAATTAAAATCCTACTTGTTTACTCGACCGTTTTATTATTTTGATAATTTGTATAAATAGATTAGTATTATGACATTTATGACGTTTTAAGTTAGAGTTTATTTTTTGCATGCCAAACTATGGCGGAACATGCCCTCATGTAAATTAATTCTACTGACATGTACATTTATAACACCTGTGTATGTTTTGCATCATAAATCATTTCATTTTATTTCATAGAAAGAATGTTGGCCCAAGCTGAAATTAAATGTTATACTGAATTATTAATATTATTATGAATAAATATGATTATGATTTCATTAGAAATTACGATTTGCATTGTGATTTGGGGTGACTCAGTGGACGGAAACGAAATAATCAAGACCCAAAAGCATTCAATGCATGCATTCAATATCTTGAACACTGCAGGTGTAGACCATTATTTAAAACTAAAAAAATATTAACATTACCGGCTATGTACATTTTCTAAATGTGCATGTTTATCATTAGATTGTTCCTCTAGAAACATTCACTAGTATTTTCTATACAATTTTTACTTCATATAATATTTATTTTTTATGTTTAATAAATTACTTAAAAAAAAAACTGACGATTTGAAAGTGCTTGTTACTAGACCTTCTTGAATAAAGATCATTTTGAGTTTGAGTTTGAGTTTAAAGCACCCATTAAATTTCAAGGCGATAACTACCACATCAAAGCGAGGTAAATATAGGAACAAACTTATATTGCCAGGGCGCAATTTTGCATTAGTCAGAAACAATGTTCACGGAATGGCAATACGAATACTTAACTGTCTAACTGATTATGTCAAGGAACTGCCACTAATTTTTTTTAAGGGGAATTTGGTTTAATTTCTCATCCTCCTAGCGTTATTCCTGGTTGTGCCCCTAAAGGAGCCCGGGGTCCGCTTTGACACCTAAACCCAAGATTTGGCATAGGCACTAAGTTTTTACGAAAGCGAATGCCATCTGACCTTCCAATCCAGAGGGAAAACTAGACCTTATTGGTATTAGACCGGTTTCCTCGCGATGTTTTCCTACACCGAAAAGCTAACGGTAAATATTCCGTACATAAGTTCCGAAAAACTCATTGGTACGAGCCAGGATTCGAACCCACGACCGCCGCTTAGCAGCCGCCTGAACCACTAGGCTACCGTAGCACACAGGAATTTGTTTAATTATTTACTAGAAAAACGCTTTTATTCTGTTGATGAATTTCTGAGTAACTGTAATTTATAAGAATGGTATGTAAATAAGATGAATGCATAATATGTGCAAGTTTTTGAGGTACTATATAATTATTAATAATTGTTATTATTATTCTATTTTAGATGTTATGAATTTTTGCCTATTGTGTTTTTTATTGTATAAATTATTCTACACATTCTTGATGTATGTAATTAAGGCGCATTTGACTTTTAAATATTTGTAGGTACACCAGTTTATGGTAAAATAAGGATGACATATAAAAATTGTGAAACCTAATTATAAATAAATAAATAAATAAATCCTACTCTTTATTGCATCACGACAAGAGAGAAACATCTTACAAAAAATTGCTCAGTAAATAATTACCCTTATACCCTTATTTATGCAAATGCATATATGATTGATTGATTGATTGATTAAATAAATCATAATCTTCATCTATAAAACTATAATTATATTATGGAACCTGCTCTTAGATTTCACGAGAATCAGTTGAGAAATGCGACCTGTAAAGGTGAACAGCCGGACATACGAAATCATTTTTGCCCAAGCTTCAACAGAGGCCTTCGCTTCGCTCGCTCGTTGAATGAGAGGGTTCATTCGATACATATTTTTGCACTTGACTGTACAATTCCGCGTTTCAGTCGCCTTGGTCGCATTTTTGTCAATATAATAATGATGTTTCGAGTTACTTAATCGGAAACGCTCTGTGTGTGAAATGAAATGTGGTTCGAAGAGTAAAGGCGTATGAAATGCTCAAATAATCACATTAGTCTAGATAAGCAACAGAAGCATATAAGTTAAGTCAAGGCAACACGAGCCAAGTTCTGAGCGCCACAATGTCAAGATGAATAACATTTGACGCACGAACGAGAAAGTTCCGCGCCAGTTCAACGCCCTTAAATCTATGGACCAATAAAAAACCCTTCACACTTTTACCTTAACTGCCCTAAAGAGGGCCATTACTTTCTATTTCCTAACGAAAGTTGAAATGAAGAGTGATCCTCGAGGCCACCAAGTCGACCTAGCTCAACATGGTGGACATCCAGGTCACAGAGAAAGTGGAGAAAGTCACTATTTGACCATGAGCTACAATTCTCTCCCTAGTATTTTTCTGACAGTCACTTTTTAACCACGGTCAAAAACCGACTTTAAATCAGGAGCCCTTGGTTCTAGATTCGATTGGGAGGGCAAGTAGGTCATAGTATACTATGTTCTAATTTTGAAGATTCGTTGCATTGATGATGATTTCTTTTTAATTTGTTTAGCTTTCTAAGGAGAATACAAGTGCGGTGATTTCAGTTTGGATACATAGGCTCAGTGCCGGTTTTAGCATTACCAGCGCTCTGGGCGAGATTTCTAGGGTGCCCCCTAACTCAGTGAGCGAGAGGACATAAAGAGGGGCGCCGGAACCCCTTTATGTCCGGCGCCCTGGGCGGTCGCCCCACCGCGTCCTACCCTAACGCCGCTACTGCATAGGCTTCCATGTAGGCCATGTAGCATTATAATATTCGATGCTGCTGCGTATTGAGCGAGTGCAGTTAATCGGTTCCTTCAATATCTTTCTTTTTCAGCTGACATAGCCGAAAAAATTGCATCTTGTAACGAGCGCTTAAACCACTTTGGGATGGAAGCTTTGGAGCTACGCAGAAGGATATTTCTGTTCAACCAGGCCGCGTATCATGGTCGGCCTTATCACGCGATCAGAGCGTCCGTCTCGTTCTATTGAACGGTGTCAGCCAGTGACTGACGCTCTATCTTGTCACTTATCGTGTGATAAGGCCGTCCATGCTAGGATCTGGTAAGGAATAAAATTGATTGCCCGCAATGATTGGATCGGGGCCGTGGCTTTGTTGTGTTCTGCATGGGGGGTATATGCCATAATCGCCACGCTTGGCATGCGGGTTGGCGATCGCAGTGTTTCCACCGAACTCCAGGGATGCTGCTGCCCATCCCCCGGTGGTCTTCGTCGTAGTTTTAGGACATACCCGGGTCCCTTGGAGTAGGTAATAATAATTTTCGAGTCTACACCCGCATTCGGATTTAACCCGTAATGCCCATGTAGGTACATGACATAAGCCATGCATGTCATGTCTGATACCATAGACGAGTGGAAATAGGGCAACATCATCATCATATCAGCCTAAAGACGCCCACTGCTGGACGTAGGCCTTCCATATTATGGTGATATTTTACTATGAATGATGTACTTAATATGATCATCATTTGATATCCAAGAGCGTCATACTGGGGCTTTGTACATTCACAGACAACGCTGCCCCTCGCCGGTGAGTGTAATGGATCATTCGGTAGCTAATACTTTCGACGTTTTTAACTCAGTATGGCATTATGAACTTTTCGATATTTTAATCGGTCGGTAAATTAAACTTTCGATATTTTGAATTTCGACCATTAAACCGTCCGATATTTAGATTTTCGATATTATGTACAGTAATACCACAAATTAAAGTTACATCGGCAATCTTCGTCCACGCCGACGAGTGCTGAAAAGTACCGAATTAAATCGAACGTATGACCACTTCAATAAAGACCTTGTTGCATTATACGTAAGGTACCTACAATATGCAATGACAGGTGAACTCGTGCTTTCCCGCTCATGGCGCCAGACAAAATAGCCGGCGCCGGAGCTGCCGGCGTCACGCGCAAATTTTTGGCCAATGGGCGTTGAAGATTTTACCCGCGCAAACGCGCTGCCTTATAATTGGTTAAAATGCAATTCGATGTTGTACTTCGATGTTTTCATTGTAGATATTTAAATTTTCGATCTTCAAATACCTACCCGTCCCTCTGTGGCTGTAGACTCAAAACTTCAAAAGCTTTTACGTCAAGACCAGTAGGACAGCCTATTAGGAGAAGTGCAATGTGAGCATTGAACACCCTGCTACTTGTATTTTTGAAAAAGTTTTTATAGGGCTGACTTTATAAAACTGTCATTGGAAATGCAATCTTCTACCTATGACGGCAGAGTTGCTCTTTGAATTGACTACTTTGATGCAATTCGGCCAACTAAAAATAATCGCAAGTATAACTGGTCGCGTGGTACATGAGGGCGCAGACCACTCTAAAATCTGACTCATCCAACAGCTTCCTCAATGAATCACCTGACACTCTCATAACCTTTCTAAGAGGAAACGAATCCAAACAAACCTGTGCTCCTAATATTGTTCTCCGAAAAACACAATTCGCAGGAGTTGTACAACTGTACATATGCAGTTGAGGGCGGCGAAGCAGAAGGCTGCTGGCGAAGATTTATTACGCAGGAGGACTCGGTTCGCGAGTCAGCGAGGTGCGGTGATAAGTTTGCTGCAGCATAGAACCATCGAGAGATCGTTTCTCCGCTTTCTATGTCCGCTTTCACTTCCGAGCACAAAACGACCACGAACTATTCTCCGGCTCAGAAGAGAAGTGGCTTAAGTGCGTATGAAGAACATACGATGTTAATTCGTTTTAGTTTGGAAGCTGTATATCGGTGACTCAGAGTTGTTTACAAACTTGCGGCAAAACAATGTCATGTACTATGGTCGCTTTCTTTCGCTAATGCGTGTCGTTGAACTCTGGCTATAAATAGTCAGTTATAAATGTAACCTTATGTGATTTAGTTGATTAGTACAAACAGCCAGCCACCATCTCTCACTGTAAACATTCGCAACCGCATCCCCAACCGCGGAAGTACCGCATCAATTTGAACATCCGCATCCGCAGATATCTATGCGGATTTTTTGCGGATGCGCGTAAGTACACCACGTCATCTTCGAGTGTCCTATAAAGATGTTCCGTTTCACAGGTTCCCGATTTGTATGAGGAATACTAGGTGATAGGAATGTTCCCCATATGCAAAAATAATATTGTAACACTTTAAACTGACGTTACCATCCAAAGAAGAGCGGTGACTCTTAACTCTAATCTTGAATATTTAAAAATGAGGCATCATCCTTAAGAGTCCGCAGTAAGCTCGGCCGAATTTCACCTGCCAGCTTCCCATACAAACGGAGTTTCGTTCTCATTTTAAAAGATTGTGACGAAACGTTGCATATACAATGACATGAGGTATATATATGTCTGTAATTAGTTTATAAATAAAATAAATAAATATTGTTCCAGTTTATAAAACAAACGAAATACAGCAAAAACAAGTTATGTGTGGAAAACTTAAATTCGCTGTATTTTTTTCACTATGGTATCTGAAGCTACATAAACTAATTACAGACCTAGATATACCTCATGTCATTGTATATGCAAAGTTTCGTTACAATCCAACACGTAGTTTTAAAATGAGAGCGTAACTACGTTTGTATGGAGAATTGAGCTTACTGCGGACTCTTTTTTTTTTATCGTGCAGAAAACCTGCGAGCAAATCACCGGGGGATGACTGGGTTATGTGGTATTTTTATCCATTTAAAAACTCCACGGTGCTCTGCATCTGCGCTCTCATGCAGGGGACTCCAGGATCTCATGCTGAACGCACTGGAGACCCCCTCGCGCCTCGCCACATTTGGCTCGTCCTTAGGGTAAGTAAATGCTTTCGCCTTCCCTGGGGTTCTTAAGCGAGTGCTCCGGCCCCCGCCAGAACACTGCTCGAGACCACTCTATAACTCTGTTTTTTTTAGCATTAGAGAGACCTTTGCAGAACGAGATATAAGGTTTTTTATCGGGCACATTCTGCGGATCGAACAGTGAATACGAGTTAATAAATATCACGTATTTATTATCATGTTTTATTAATACATACATTACTCAGTGTTGTGAACAGATAAGAAACATAATATTAGTTAATTTATATTCTAAGATGAAAAGATAAGAATTTTAATAAATTGCGTTTGCAATTTTTCATGGAAAGGTTGTACATTAAAAAACCTAAAGAGGCAGAGTTCTCACACAATGGTCTATTTTTAAACGTCACTGTCACTATCTGTCAACTATCACTCATGTGGGTTTTTCATTCGAGTTCATATTATTGTCGGTTGAGTCGGTTGTGATTTCTATTTATTTTATTTCTATTGCCGCCATCTTGCTTATAAACACTTATAAATTACAGTTTTGCCAAGAAATTAGTAATAAATGTGAAAACTATGCGCTCAGCTATCGGTAAATATCAAATGATATGTACATAAGTTCCGAAAAATTCAGTGGTACTTATCGGTCGAAATCGAAGAAGGAAGGTTTAAGACCACTGCTTCTTTGTTTACCCGTTTGACAGATAATTCTAATCTTGAAAAAAATATAGTATACATATATCTGTATAAACGTCCAGCTCGTCGGACCACGCTATATCAACCGCGGATGATGGTTGTGTAGAGGATGCAATATTAGTTCTCTCTGGAGTCCTCGGGAAGAGATTGCAGACTATTCTATCCACGAACTCCGGTTCCAGTGTTTGTGTCAGAGGGGGAACCCAAGGACGGAGTTTTCCTAATACCATTTTATAAGGCCGGCCCCAAGGGTCCCTGTCCAGACCATCCAATAACTCGTCCCAACAGCGTGCCTTACCAGCCGTCTTCTTCGAGACCTCGTGACACCTAGTTAATAACAAAACATTATGTTTAAACGAATAATGTTTCAATTACTCATTATATTTACCGAATAAATACCTACTTATATATAAGGTGGTTTTGTAATATTGCTGTTTGGAGTTTTTCATGACTCTCATGCCTTAAGACTTGTGGTAAGAATAAATGAAATAAATGTCATCCTCATCACCCTGGCTGGCCATAGATGGTTTTTCTCCTGAATGAGCAGGGCACTGTGGTCCCTACTCTGGACCAGTGCCTTAGTGGACACAAATGAGACGACTCTTGTCTCGGCAATTTTTCGGCAGAAGTAGAGAAATAGTTTAGGCAACTCTTTATAGTGGTGTCCCCTTATTTCACCGACAAACGTTTCACCGAATGCATGGTTTCGCCGAAATTTCGTTTCATCGAATTTCTGATCAAACCGCTAACTTTTTAAGTACCTACATCAAAAAGGTAATTCTGTAGAATCCGTTAGGTTAGGTTAGGTTTGTTTTATAACATTCCTGAAAAGGTTAATGATTCTGAAAAAAAGGGTTTTTGATGAAATGAAAATTCTGGGAAACATACATTCGATGGAATAATTGTCGGTAAAACAAGGTACGTCCCTTTATAGTCTATTTAGAAATAAGTACTTAATTATGTAGCAGTACATACCAAAACGCAAAAGCGTTGTGTTTTTGTTTGGCTTTTAGTCACTTCTTTTTTATACAATTATTACGCTATCGGTGAGGATCTGTTATTATTTAGCTCACTGTCACTACTGTTTTAAGCTACTGTGTAGTATTTAAGATAATGATCTTCATATATAAATACATAAATAACAAACACATGTGTTGACACGCTGGCACCGTCCCATCTTCCAAGATCTTCTTCATCTTCCAGAACTACTTCCAAGGCGGGCGGCGCAGCAGAGGCGGCTGAAACAAAAAAGGCCACAAAATACAGGGGTCTCGGCTCTCAATACCATTTTATGGCATTCGGAGTCGAGACCCTTGGGCCCCGGGGTCCAAGTGCTCGAAAATTATACAACGAGCTTAGCAAAAGGCTTGTCGACACTACAGGTGACCAAAGAGCTGGCAGCTTCCTCGCACAGCGGATTAGTATTGCAATTCAGCGAGGTAATGCTGCCAGCATCTTTGTAACGATGCCACGGGGGCCCTTTTTAGAGATTGTTTAAGTTATCTTTAGATTCTTATATTATTGTCATTGTAAATATTGTAAGTAGTTATATTTTGTAACTTATTCAGCAAATAAAATTTCTCTTACTTCAAAAAAAAAAATAACAAGCAAAATACAAATGTTTGCAAGTGTCCTCACGATGATTTCCTTCAAAGAGAATAAGCTACTTAATGGTAAATCTAACTAAAACTGAATTGTTAAAATTTCTATATAATTATCGAAACAGCGGCGCCACCACGAACTTCAAAAGTCGAAGTTCGGGTATTTCCATCTCTATCGCACTCCCTTAATCGAGTGACAGGGATCCATGTACTACAAACTTCGACTTTTGAAGTTCGTGGTAGCGCCGCAGCTCACAAAATTTCACGAGAATCGGCTGAGAAATGCGACCTAGAGGAAATAGCCGGACAGCCAGACATACTTACCTACTAAAGAATTTCGGCCCAAGCTGAACCGAAGTTCGTTCACTTTGCTTGTTCAATAAACCTACGTACTACCTAAAGGTACCTACTCCAGGAAAAAATCCTCAAAACATGAATAACATGCTTTTACGAGAAATACAATGTGTAATGTTTGTATTATGAACGAATTAGAGCGAAGGTGATTGACGCGGTTCGTACCAAAAGGTAAAAGTATAATGAATGTGTTTCCCAAAACGATTCCATGTTGGTGAGTAACTTCTAGAGGATTTTCCTGGTGTATTAATTACTTCACGAACTTTCTTTTTACAAGCTTTTATTTAGTTTCACCTGTCCCATTGGCTGTAGAGTAGAACTTTGTTTGGGTCGGCGATAATTTAAGGTTCCGCCTACAATCATTTTTCTAAGACGGTAACAAGTTCTACGCGGACGAAGTCGCGGGCAACAGCTAGTGCATAATAAAATTGGGTTTAAATGTAAAAAAAAGACGCATATGTGCGTCAGCGGGAGCCAACGGAGACAACGTAGGCGCGAAAGGAAGGGTTAACAAAACGTCGGTGGCAAACAAGCATACGGCCCGCCTGATGGTCATCGGTCACCATAGCCTATGGACACTTGCAACATGACATAGGCTATAATTTTATCCTGCGAGTTTGCCTGTGTTCTTTGCAATACGCGGACGAAGCCGCGCGGGCAGCTAGTAGGTAGATAGGTACTTAAATAAATGAATAATATGGAGTTCAGTGCCTGGCAATAGCATTTCTTTTCCAAGATCTCGAATCTTGACATTAAACGTTCAGGTTCAACTGCAAACCGGGCCGGTCAGTGCCCGCGAATTAGCCGACTTGGAAAGTGAAGGTTAGATTAATGATAGCAATTGGTTAAGGTGAAGGCCCACCCGCGCTTTATTGAGGCAATTGAAGGCAATTAACTTGGTAGACTGTTGCACTTTTTGTACATTTTGCAGTTAAGGACCTTACAGTGGCTAGGGGAACTTAGGCTTGGGGTATGTACATGCATCCAGAATCTCAGTGACGCGTTAAGAGGGCCGCGGCGAGGGGGAGAGTAATGAGAGGTCGCAAATAGCAAAGGCTACGCGGTCGCAATCATAAACAATAGAATAGAGATACGTACGTCGCATTATGCAAAAAAACACAGTTGAATAAAATGAGCCTTATTTTGAAGTTAGCTGAATAATTAGTTTTGTTTACAGCGACATCTAGTAAAAATGTGTTGTACTACATCTACGTTTAGTCAACACGACACAGAGGACTCTGTACGCTTTGACTGCTTTATCGACAAGCGCTGACAACACACAATGACAACACTTGACGTTTGACGTCAACAGTAATGTTGCTACTTAACCGTTTTCTACTATGATTTATTTTGGTCAAATTGGATACAATATGCCTGAATAAGTCATATTTATATATTATATTTTGCATGTTAATACACAAAAATTGATCATGGTGACTATAAAAATAACAGCGATCTGTAACATTATGACATGTACTGCAATGACGGTCAAGCTGGGTGTAGGAGAAATTTAGTTGTAGTCTAGCAACACCAGTATGCGGCTGCCAGCCGTCAGTGTGAGTTTGACATGTTCTCGTGAGTTAACTGATTTCGCTGGATTAGACTAGAAAAATGCAACAAATAAACTTCCAACTTACACAATACTTACTAGCAGCCCTATTTGTTAGTCCTATTCTAGCAGAATGGAATACCCGGGACTATGTGAGACGAGAACACTCTCTCACAAAACCTTACCAGGGTGAGTGACCTGTGACACTATTGACTTTGATCTTCTGAATATAATTAAATAAATTCTTAAATAAGCGTTTATTGGTTAATTTCAGGAAGTGGAATGTCGGTGCCTTACTGGGACTTTTTAGGTAGCACGATAGTGACAACCAATTACGTTCGATTGACGCCAGACTTGCAGTCCAAATCGGGAGCTATTTGGAACACCCAAGTAAGGTTTTATTCTACTAGCGAACGTATTTACGTACGCATACGTACGTACGTATGCATATTTATGCATACTGCGATAAGCAGGAATAAGGGTATCGTGTGCTTGCATATGCTTGGGTAATAACTACTGGTATAAAATAAACACGCAATTTTATGAGGACTTAGTGTTATGATAATAAATACTATTTTCGTTTGACATGCCGACGGCTTATCTTTGAAAATAAAAACCACGATGAATTTAATGAGGTAATTATTTATGTCCAAGATTAAATGTTACATACATACTATGAAAACATGTTTATATTGTAAAATCATTGGTTTATTCTTGGATGTACACAAGGCAGTCTAGGTTTGTTATAGTAACTTGGCACAGAGTTCAAATTATTTGGCTAGAATGAATGCATTGCTCGAATTATAAATGCAACTAATTTGTACCTTTGCAAATAATATAATATGTCATCATCATCATCATATCAGGCTATAATTACTCTCTGCTGAGTATAAGCATCTCAAGGAGGATGCCACTTATCCCGGTCCCATGTGATGTGCAGGGTTCGAAAGGATAATTATCATGATAATTATCGTGATAATAACAGATGGATAATTATCGATTGATAATAACAAAAAATTGCGCTCTTGAAAGTGAACTGTATTCTAAGTATTCGAACGTGTATTTCCGCACTTGCGTCTATCCGAACGCACGAAGTGTCTACGTTCCCCTTACAAGAAGAATTCAGTTCGGATTATGCAGTTGAGCGATTATTTTTTCCTGTTTGGCCTGCTAGGCGGCCAGCCACAGATGTGCTTAGGTATAACATCATTGGGGGCCTTACGGGCCACCCAATGGGAATAAAGTTGAGCGAACTCGAGTGTCATTGGTTCTTATACTGGTGATAATTATCCGATAATTATCTTGATAATTTCGAACCCTGGTGATGTGGGAATGCTGCCGGGACAGTAACCCTAAGCTCCAACCTTAGGCAATGGGGCTGAATGAACGCGACGAGCGATCAACTGCCCGCCTGCTTCCGGCCAGGCGTCCCTACACAACATCAACATCCCGGTCCCATGCTAGTCTCGTCCAGAAATGACCCGCAGTTTTTTTTATGTTGACCCATAGAGCTAGTGGACGCCCCACACTTCTTTTTCCTGTAAGTCCTTTAACATAATCAGAGGTCGGAATATTCGTGGCACTTTTGAGCTGTCATAGGGACTTCTCGTTTATCAACTTCCGATTATACATATGCATGTCGATAAATACAGAATACAATATATGTAAAATATGATTAGTTGATTACGAGTGATGGGTAAAAAACATGCAGTCTTATCGCGATTGGGCGATCTCATTTCTAGGAAATTATAAATAGAAGTTAAAATAATAATATTTTACAGGTGAACATGAAATTAATAAATGTTAAAACATTGAACTGAACTGATTCAATTTAAAATTAAAATTTAACAATTTCAGCCACTCAAAAGTTATCTAAAAGAGATCGCTCTTTAGCGGTAAGACTGCCTGTTGTTTACCTCTACTTTTAATCTTGTTTCATATGTTGTGTTCTATAATTTATCGATATAATTATGAATATCGGAAGTCGATAAACGAGAAGTCCCTATGACAGCTCAAAAGTGCCACGAAAATTCCGACCTCTGAACATAATACTACATTTACGTAATATACATATATTTATATGTAGTATTTTGCAACATTGTATGCTAGCTAATGCTTGATTCGAAGAGTGATGTAAATGAATCTTTGTCATGACCTGTCATACCATGTCCCTGTTTGCAAAGGAAATGCCAGCCCAAGGCATAAAATTAGTACAAAACATTATGTTTAGTTGAGATTGAGACCCATCAATATACAAGAAAACACAACATACAGTTGATTTTTACCAGCATTCTATTTTACAAACCCATTTTCCACTTTCACTGCCAGGAATTTGCTTAGCGGGCAGCTATGCCATAGTCTCTTTCCGCTACTTACAGGAAAAAGTATGGAGAGCTGTTTTGACAACAATTAATGGTTAACACATCACGGCCAACAATTTTGTAGTGCTACTCTCATAGCCGATAGTGTGATAACTTGTGAGAAATCATTTGTACAGTCGAGGTCATAAATATGTTTACACTTTTGCACCTTATTACAAGGCAATAAGGTGCAAAAGTGTAAACGTATTTATGACCTCGACCGTACTACCATGGGCAGAGTGCCTACCTAACAGGTACTTAAAGTGGTAAACTCTTGTGCTTTAAGTTTTCTCAGTTTAGTAACGACAATTAAATGTAAAATGTATGGGTAATTGTCGTTACTAAACTGAGAAAACTTAAAGCGTAGATTAGATTAAGGCCCTAAACTATGTACAATTTTTTTGATTTTCACCCTTGTGTAACTACAGTTCAGTTTTCCTTACTACCCAGTGGTATGTATGTAGATTGGATGGCAACACTAGTGACTCTGTGAGCTGCAGAACTCGTCTGGCATACATACGTACATTCACGCCTTTATTCCTAAAAGGGGTAGGCAGAGTACATGAAACGTATGTTCCAGCACCACTTTTAGCATAAATGTGGGTATAAAAGATCAACAAAATGTTATATTGCAGTGATAGGTTGCTAGCCCATCACCCACAACACGCTTCAACCCTGGTCCCTTAGTCGACTTACGGCACCCACGGGAAGAAAGAGGGTGGTGAAATTCTAACCCGACACCACACGGGTACGAGTATCGTCAGGCATTTAAAAAAAAAAGAATTTCGACAAACTGAATCAACAAAAATATTCTATGTTCAAAATTCGAAATTGGTTTCGAAATGCGACCCTTTAGACGAGAACAGCCGGGCATACAAAAGAGTATTGGCCGAAGCTGAAAGGAGACCTTTGCTCACTGATTCAATAATAGCCTAGATTTGTGTTTAAAATGTGGGTGGCACTGAAGGCACCAAAAGTCAAAATTCTTAAAGGGTCGGCAACGCGCATGTAACACCCCTAGAGTTGCAAGCGTCCATAGGCTACGGTAACCACTTACCATCAGGTGGGCCGTAAGTTTGCCACCGACGTAGTATAAAAAAAAATGTTAAAACTTCAAAGACCGAAGACCTTCTTCAAAGTATTCATAAACGTCCTACAAGCCTGTTTTAACTAAAATGGCGTTAAAATTCGTTTGTCCTTATCTGTCACTTTGACATTTGTGTTCGTAAGAAAGTGACAAAGCACATTTTATTTAGTAGAGGCATTTTAAGTTTTATGAATAAGGGGGTATAAAACTAACACTTACTCATTACAACAGTAAACGCGATGATCCATCATCATTAAGATCACATCAAACACACGCGAGGTCAAAATGTCAAGATAACATCATTGTCATTGCATTGTGATCCATAAATGACATTGACTTTGTCACTAGCCATGTTTTTCATATTATTTACACTGGTATGGTATGATTCAAATCAACGACAGACTTCGCAAACAATAACAGATGGAGAAATCTGTATCTAAGCATGCCTATATTGCAAAGAGATTTTTGAACTGAAAACTTCTTTAGCGGCGCTGAGCACTTTTTGGGATGGGGAAAAAAAGTTAAATACGCGACAGAGTTTTGTGACGTCAGATGTGAAGGAGGTCACTTTTTGCTGCTAGCCGATTCGACTTCATTCAAAACTGAACGCTATTCGTAAGACTAAAGCCGTTAAACACTTTTTGCAATAGCATATTCTGCAAATAAATTTGTAATAATACCAACGCGTCCTTCACCGTTTTGCTATTGAGAAAATTGGAATAGTTCGAATTTAGACGTTATTCCTAAAGAGATAAAGCTTTGAAAAATATTTGGCAATGGCAAAAACAAATTGGTATTGTGTGAGCCGGCGGCCCATCGCGCCCAACGCCCCCGCGGCCCGTCCGCCTAAATAATTGATAATTGTTTATAAATATGCGTCAAATTCATTTTTAGGGTGACACCGTAAGATGTCACGTAACCTGATCGAAAGACTGTTACAATGTTATTGAGTTTTCACTTCTGCCGGCACTCCCGGAGTGCAACCCGGTCTTTTTTACTATGAAGATTGCATAGTATGTGACGTTGCATGTTTGTATGTAGGGGGTAATCTCAGGAACTACTTACCCCCTTTATAAAAAAAATCTCTTGACAGTGTTAATTTACTATACGAGTAAGTATCAGATTTTTTAATTAAACATTATGAAACAAAATGTGAATAACAGGGCGATTGCGTTTGTTTAAATTGCAGTCGCATATTTGTTCAGATGTTTATTATACAAAAGAATATGTTACACATATTACTAGGCAGAATTGTTTTTCATATAGCAAAACAGCCAGTACCGACGACTCTTAGGACCAAGAAACTAATTCGCAAATGCAGCACTTAAAAGAATGCTAACTGGGTACATACAAAAAAGGTCAATGTCGAGGTTTGGCTCTCGATTTATTCAACCTATTTTTAACCCATTTTTATATACGCCTGTGTAAGTCGAGCTTTACTTTTCATACCGAAATTCTGCTCGAATGATCTGGCGAACAAAATCTAGTTCTTATAGTTATGTAATTATCAGGATATATTAGGATATGTATCCTGCACTTTTAAACGAGCAGTTTGTTGTTTGTTTTGTTAGTAAGTGGGTTGTCGAGAACGACTGACGATTTTAATGAAATTTTCTCAAACATGCAATGAAATATTGACGTTGTGTTTTTCATACCCGTAATGGCATTTCATATAAAATTGGAGGCCTAGGCCTGCACGATGGTCTTTTTTAATTTCCATTCCACAATTTGTGGCACAGGATCACGGCATTCTGCCATGAACATTTAAGTTTGATTTCTTGGAGTTTTTTTAATTTATTTCATTGCATGTTTGAGAAAAGCACTACATACGTCGGTGTGAAAAGGGGTTGCCAGCCTCATAACTATCCGACCTCGCTACGCTCGGCCGTCTATATGTACTATCGGCAACAGAGCTAACTGACCATCCATGTACTTTACGTACATTGTAATAAGGTTCTATATAAATACAGGATGGTCAGTTAGCTGTGTTGGCGTTTGTACTCGGCCGGCAATCCCTTACTTCCCCGCCTCTGTAGTAATGTACTATTACAATACAGGTGGCTTAAAAATTCAGTTTAAGTGGGGTTTATGTGGGTCATAAATTCAATTCAATTCATTTCATTTATTGCAAAAACCATGTTCATTATACAATGGATGTCAAGAATTATAATAAGTGGGTAATTGATCTAGCTAGCTCTCATTTCCGTGTAAATTAGTTATCTTCGTGTTTTTACTGAGCAATGGTCGGTCTCCAGAGTAAAGTATCAATACTCACAGCACCGACTCAACTAGAGCTAAAATGTTGACATAATACCAGTTCTTTTTTTTATACAACGCCGGTGGCAAACAAGCGTACGGCCCGCCTGATGGTAAGCGGACACCGCAGCCTATAGACGCATGCAACTCCAAAGCAGTAACATGGGCGTTGCCGACCCTTGATATGTTTGAGGATTCGCTGTGTTGACGGCTGAAGGAACAAATTCCCTCGATCTCAACACAACGCATCCTCGGGTGATCTGGCGACCTTGCTCACCTCCAGGAACACAACACTACTACAGAGCAAGTAGTAGTGTTATTATGGCTGTGGTCTTCTGCAAGGCGGAAGTACTTCCCCAGTTGGGCTGCTCCACATTCGACATTCAAGTTTTCCAGTAAATTCGATTTTTACACCAATTACTTAACCATTAACCTCGATCTTACATCAGTTTTTCTTAAACAGCAGTCAAGGTTTTCCTTATCAATGCCAAATCGCAATTGTTAAAGTAAATTGAATCGCAGTTACCAGTGATAAAGTCGGTTATTCCATGACGCACTTTAATTAACCAAACCAATTGATTATAGCTTTCGTTTATCAATTTTAAGTAGGTAAACCAAAAAACAATTACATTTGACGACCGCTTCAGCCTAGACGATAGAGACTCTCTTACGATGCCTTTGGTCCCGGGTTCAAATCCTGACTAGGCTTAACAGGCCGTCTATAAGAAGTTTAGTTAAAAAAAAAATGCCTCTGGTAAATGTCAGAACTTATAATATTGAGTATATTATTTTAATAACATTAGTCAATTGAAACTAGAATAACTCATAATCGTAATATTTAAATATACTATTTTAATAACATTCGTTCAATTGAAAGAAAAATATAAGTATGTGGTTGTAATCAAGTTAATAACATTGGAATGACAATGGTAAAAGGAAAAAGATGCCGTAAATTGGCAAAATAATCAATTTTCCGTCTAGTAATTGGAACTTGGCATACATTATATGGGTTAATAAGTTTTTTCTTGTATTTCCTTGTCATGGTGACGTCTCCATAAATATTATGGGTTTCTTAAAACGATTTTTCAAATTAATGATTTGTTTGCGAGATATTGGGCTTTAAACCCCAAATTTTTGTTGTTCCTGGAGATCCTCCCAGCAAACTCTGCCCTTTGGGTAACTTTGAGCCTTCTTACGAGGCCCATAAGCACGCGAGCATGTTTCAGTGCCATATGTCATTACTAGCAACACACACTGGTCAAAGACTCTCGCCTTGATGCACTTCGGAATATTAGATGATTGTACAACTCGGTTACCATATCTGTGGACCTCGCTGGAATGTGTAGCCCCTCCCCCTTCCCTTTTACCTACCCGCGCTCGCCCCGCACCGTAGCAGAGCGCCGACGTGACGTCATCGACACCACCACAGATATTTCATAAACCCCCCCATTTCATAAAATACAAAATTTTGACTGTCACGTCCATGTACATTTTGGAGTCGAGTAAATTTGTTAGAAAACATATAGATTTATATTCACAGATAACCCAAAACAAAAGAAATTACCGAAATTTAAATAAACTAAGATTACCTTTTTCAAAATTAAAGTTCGTTACATCCAGCCCGCATTATATGACAATAAAAATGTATAACCACTTACCTAATTTTATAAAAAATGAGACCGAACTAAAATCGTTCTGTACAAAATTGAAAGCTTATTTAGTCGATAAATGCTACTATAATATAGACGATTTCTTTAATGATAAAGTGTAGAATCTGAAGTTCTAAAAATTTGTATGTATAACTTACTTAAAAATAATAGTTATTAAGCTGTAGATGCCCTCTCATATTGCTGCGCCCTATTCAGGGTATCACATGTAAAACTGCCCTATATTGTACCTACCTTTATAGCTATGTGATATGCAATAAACGATATTATTATTATTATTATTATTAGATATTGTAACCGGGTTATACAACTGTGTGATCATGGTGCTAAAAAAAATATTAATTTTGTATCTAATTTTCTATTTCCGCAGCCATGCTACACTCGAAACTGGGAACTCCAAGTGCAATTCAAAGTCCACGGTCGAGGGAAGGATCTATTCGGAGACGGCATTGCGCTTTGGTACGTCAAAGATCGGATGTCGTACGGGCCCGTGTTCGGCAGCAAGGACTACTACCAGGGGCTGTCCATTATACTGGACACGTACAGCAACCATAACGGTGCACATAACGTGAGTAGCTTTAACCTTTTTACCGCGATAGGGAAGATGCAGCTATAATGTTTACCATTATTTGGTGATAAAAATGTTGAAAAAACATAAAATAATAGCTACTGAAACGTTTTTACTTTTGTTTATACTAATTTCAAACAATAATTACGATTTGAACATGTTTTAATCCAACAATCTTTTTTTTTGTCTGTATTTTTACCTGTGTCTTGTGTAAAATAAAGTATTTACATACAATCAGCGTCTGGTGACGTCACTCCTGTCAAAAGTCAAAACCAAAGAGTATAATAAGTATATTTATGTAAAGAGTGGCAACACCAAGAAATTACTGGTCCCACAGCCGCCTAGCAGCGAGTGGATTGAACTACTCTGACGCACGCATGCGTGCAGCGTGCACGCTTCACATACACACTAACGCACACATACATATTCACGCGCCACGCACACACGTATACAAAAGTTGTATTCTCTGTTTTGACTTTGAAGCCTACAATGCGACTATCAAAGTTAGGAAGAAAACGTTTCTAAAACATGATATAAATCACATTTTAGTTAGCTAAGTACGCTTCCCTTCATACTTTGCCAGTCACATTGTAGGTTTCAAAATAATCACACAACTATGAAATGGATCTGAAAAGTGAAACATGCAACATTCATAAAAGTATTTATTCAACTCAACAAATAACAAATTATGTAACAAGAACTTAACAAAGCACAACCTTTTTAACAAAAAACACGAGACAGGACGAGATTTAGCTTCAAAACTTTAGATTAAATCTCCTGGACCAGATTTAACAAATCCACGTACAGCCGATCTACACTGCATATTACTCAACCTCAAACTATTTACTGCACACATAATACCTAGATATTAATTTTATAAATAGATACTGTGGCTAAAACTATTCTTGATTTTATTTAAATATGATTTAAATGTGTTTTCATTCAATGTTTTTATAGACAATACATTGACATTTATTTACTGACTGACACATAGGTATGTACCCTAGTAGCATTTTAAGTTGGCACCACGTTGGGCCATTGATCACCGAGTTGGCCCAACGAAATGCCAACGAAAATGCTACTAGGGTATACTTCATCTAAAACCACAAAGGCCGAACAACAAACACAATTCCATATTAATGAGATATTCGTTCATGTTCAGTTAAATAAAATGGATACTTAATAAATTCTATCTCAAAACATAAAAATATATTTTATTTCATTTCAAAATCTTAAAATTTATTGTCGTGGGTCTATTGTACTGACATCTATTTCCATTTTCTGTCAACAACATTGAATACAGCGATCCGCTTCGCCAGAGATGTCACTACTTTCCATACAATAAATCGGCGTGTCGCCTCTTTTCTAAGTTTCCAGCCCCTGGTCAAAACTTAGGCAACTCTATGACATCTAGGGACGAACCACGGACCAACAATTATGGCGAGTGACACACAGGAACTGTTGATCCGTTTAGGCGCAGAAAGTTTAAATTGTCAGTTTGTAACAGGAATTTTTGACTAGATCATAGTATTTAAAATTTTTAATACTTTCGTGGTCTATTCTACATGCGATTCTTTCAAATGAAAGCAAAATTGAAAATATTGCATCTTCCCTATTGTCATCCATGTGTGACAGCGCAGCGCTCTAAAATAAGTGTAAAAGGACCGCATTGTCGTTGGCGCTTTTGCCATTGTTCCGCAGTGAATCGTGGCATTTGTATCAATCATTCATAATAAGTTCCCTTTTCCCTGAGACACAAATAAGCCCGCATAAGCGCGCCCTGTGACATACCCGGTCAAATATGTGTGCACCTCGCCGTGTAAAGTCATATCGACGGTCTGGGTACTGTGTAAAATCATATCGACGGTCTGGGTACTGTGTAAAGTCATATCGACAGTCTAGGTACTGTGTAAAGTCATATCGACGGTCTGGGTACTGTGTAAAGTCATATCGACGGTCTGGGTACTGCGTAAAGTCATATCGACAGTCTGGGTACTGTGTAAAGTCATATCGACGGTCTGGGTACTGTATAAAGTCATATCGACGATCTGGGTACTGTGTAAAGTCATATCGACGGTCTGGGTACTGTGTAAAGTCATATCGACGGTCTGGGTACTGTGTAAAGTCATATCGACTGTCTGGGTACTGTGTAAAGTCATATCGACGGTCTGGGTACTGTGTAAAGTCATATCGACGGTCTGGGTACTGTGTAAAGTCATATCGACAGTCTGGGTACGGTGTAAAGTCATATCGACGGTCTGGGTACTGTGTAAAGTCATATCGACGGTCTGGGTACTGTGTAAAGTCATATCGACGGTCTGGGTCCTGTGTAAAGTCATATCGACGGTCTGGGTAGGTACTGTGTAAAGCGCATATGGTGACACCTGAGGGTAACAGGGGAAACGGGAGAGATCGCTATTTAGCGATTCCCTATTGTCTACCACTGTCCATCCCATTGTCATGTTTGGGCCAATCAATTATTTTTGTTGCTCGTTGCCTTGGCTACGTCTCCTAGGTTACTCTTTAAAACTACGATTTTATGGGGTTTTAATCCACTGAACACGTGTTTTTGTTATATTGGTAAACTCATTCCATGGTGGAAGAGTTCCTTAGTATGATAGGAATCCAATTTATATTATGTTTTCTAAGAAACTGTCACTGTTGCCTTTTGGCTTACCGGGACAGACTAACAACAAGAAAAAGTTGATTGACCCATTTAATTTAATTTCTTAGTGTACTTTTTTATGATAGCTACGGTAGCCTAGTGGTTCAGGCATGCGGCTGTCAAGCGGCGGTCGTGGGTTCGAATCCCGGCTCGTATCAATGAGTTTTTCGGAACTTATGTACGGAATATTTACCGTTAACTTCTCGGTGAATTAAGACATTGTGAGGAAACCGGTCTAATCCCAACAAGGTCTAGTTTTCCCTCTGGGTTGGAAGGTCAGATGGCAGTCGCTTCCGTAAAACTAGTGTTTTAGCAAAATCAAAGCGGATCCCGGGCTCCTTTCGGGGCACAACCGGGAATAACCGCAAATAAATAATGATTCGGTGAAGCAAACCATCGCGGGGCAACAGGTCTAATCCCACTGAGGTCTAGTTTTCCCTCTGGGTCTGGAAGGTCAGATGGAAGTGGCTTTCGTTAAACAAGTGCCTATGCCAAAGTGGACCCCGGGCTCCTTTAGAGCACTACCGGGGAAAAAACTAGAAGTTTTTTTTTTTTTTCAGCACCAACACCCGTACGTGTCCGCGACCATAAACAACGGCAGTCTGCACTACGACCACGACCGCGACGGCACGCACACGCAGCTGGCCGGCTGCGAGGCCAAGTTCCGGAACTACAACCACGACACGCACGTCAGCATCGTCTACAAGGATGACACGCTTATTGGTAACTAAGAATGGTGTTTTAAGGTTCCGTACCCAAAGGTATACCCTATTACTAAGCCTTCGCTGTACGTCTGTCTGTCACCAGGCTGTACCCAAAGAACCGCGATAGCTAGACAGTTGAAATTATCACAGATTATGTATTTCTGTTGCCGCTATAACAACAAATACTACAAACAAAATAAAATAAATATTTAAGGGGGGCTCCCATACAACAAACGTGTTTTTTTTGCCGTTTTACTGTCACCAGGCTGTATCTCATGAACGGCGATAGCTAGACAGTTGAAATTTTCACAGATGATGTATTTCTGTTGCCGCTATAACAACTAATACTAAAATCAAAATAAAATAAATATTTAAGGGGGGTTCCCATACAACAAACGTGTTTTTTTTTGCCGTTTTATAGATAATGGTACGGAACCCTCCGTGCGCGAGTCCGACTCGCACTTGGCCGGTTTTTTTTTTTTATATCCAACGGCTACAGGGGCCGTAGACAAGGTTACAATCGACAAGCGCTAACGCCAATAGAAAACTAATAAAATGTAGGGGAATGACAGATGCCGACGAAACACTTTTCGTTAACATCTGTCATTCCCATACATTTTATTAGTTTTCTGTTGGCGTTAGCGCTTGTCGATTGTAACCTTGTCTAGGCCCCCAGAAATACATTGACTTGTCATTTCACCCCATTATGTACGATTCCCACCGACAGAGTCGGGCCGGAGCGCGTTCTATTACATGCAAAGGAATTTGAACCGTCTATACAGCAGATACGATTCATATTTGATTACAATCCCCACCAACCGCGTCGGTAGCTGCAGCCTCGCAGTGGATGCACGATACATTCAAATATGAAATGTAACTACTGTTACTAATAATAATCTCGTGGGGTAGGGCACAGCGAAATGTCATCCCGCTCCAATGTGGAGCAGCCCGACTGGGGAAGTACCTCCGCCTTGCAGGAGACCACAGCCATAATAACACTACTACTTGCTCTGTAGTAGTGTTGTGTTCCTGGAGGTGAGCAAGGTCGCCAGAGCTCCCGAGGATGCGTTGTGTTGAGAGCGAGGGAATTTGTTCCTTCAGCTGTCAACACGGCGAATCTTCAAACATATCAAGGGTCGGCAACGCCCATGTTACTGGAGTTGCATGCGTCTATAGGCTGCGGTGCCCGCTTACCATCAGGCGGGCCGTACGCTTGTTTGCCACCGTCGTTGTATAAGAAGAAGAGAAATAAAATGAAATTGTATCTTTATGATTTGAGCACTATCATACTAATTACAACACTTTTTTCCCCGTAATAAGTACGATTGTGAACTATGGTATATACCCACATATGTACGTACACGAATTACAACGCTCAACTGGGCATTCACATTTTCTACCATTACTTAAGTAAACTTCCAGCACCAAACACAAAAACATTAATTTTCTTTTCACGCCACTGCTCGGAAATGTGGCAAAAGATGGTCTTCAAAGCTGGGGTCGTAGTTGGACAGCGCACGAACAGGACAACTATGAGTTCAAACTGTCCAACAATGTTATTGTTGGACAGTTTGAACAGCGATTCGCTCAATCACAGCTCCTCACTTTCTTCCAACTCATTTGTTTCATATTATGATCTTTAATTAGGTACTTAATGTTGACTTATAATTATAATTATTTGCAATCTCCTCGCAGTAGGCGTGAAAAGCACTATGTAATGTCGCGGCCAAAAGTGCAATAGATAGACCCGTCGCCTTCGAGGTCCTCACCTAGCGGCTCGGACCTCGAATCCACTCGTCCGTCTATTGACAACAATGTACTATTTCTCCCCAGTGTCAACGGACTTGGAAGGCAAGAACGCGTGGAAAGAGTGCCTGAAAGTAGAGAACGTCCTTCTACCCACCGGCTACTATTTCGGCGCGTCCGCGACCACGGGCGACCTCAGCGACAACCACGACATCATCGCCATCAAGATGTACGAACTGGACCTGTTGGAAACGGTAAGCTTTTTTTGTAGGCACTACGACATGATCATCATTTTCAGCCTGTAATCGCCCACTGCTGAGCATAGGTCTCTCTTCGAATACGCCACCCATCTCGATCATGAGCTAGTTTTATCCATGAGTGAGAACCCCCCTAATCTTTACGACATATTAAAATACTAGCTTCTGCCCGCGACTCCGTCCGCGTGGAAATCGTTTATATCGCAGCTCCATACAAACTTCAACCCCCCATTTCATCCCCTTAGGGGGTGATTTCCAGGATGAAAACCATCCTATGTCCTTCCCCGGGATTCAAACTATCTCCATACCAAATTTCATCGCAATCGGTTCAGCGGTTTAAGCGTGAAGAGGTAACAGACAGACACACTTTCGCATTTATAATATTAAGTATGGAAGTATGGATAATGAAACGGATCTCTCACGTCTTTAACACGTTTGCAACCAAGAACCCGCCTGGTAGGCACTCGTAATGTTTGCTCAGATGCCGGCTGAGCGCGCTGGGTGGGCAGTAGTATGAACCTACACGCCTAGCGAGTTCTGTCGGTTTCTGGTGTATATCATTTTTAGTCCAGTTGCGAAAGTGTTAAGGTCGGATATCGCCTGACTTGTTGCAAAACGCGCCGGCATCGCGACCCCTCATCACTAACAACCGTATGGCTTCGAAACATGTCGAGCGATTTCGACCTTATAGGCGAATAAACCGATTTTAATAGGCACTAGAAATAGAAACGCACTGACAGCGGTAGCGGAGCGGCGCGGAGGCGGAAGGGTCCGCACAGAATACCGCGCCGCTCTGTGCGGACCCTTTCGTATTAGCTCGAACATTACAACCGGTATCGCCTCCGCGCCGCTTCGCCACCGCTGTCAATGCGTTTCGGCCTTTTAACACAGCGCATCCTAGGCGACCTCTGGCGACCAGGAACGCAAAACCACATAGCTACTTACATTATATTGTTTTCATCACACTTGCTCGAAAAGGGCTTCATAATGCGCAGACATACAGAGCTGTAATAGCCTGTGTTACGCCCACGGGCGTAATGGATGCGGCAGTTACAAAGCAATAGTACATTACGTACCTAGGGCGGTGAATTCGTGAATGGCCCAGATCGCAGGTGTTTGTGGTCCGAACCGAAGGTGAGGGCCATAAATATGCGATCTGGGGCTTTACGAATTACCGCCCGTGGTGAGTACACAATTTTACGTCTTGACCTGGCCACAATGCGAGTTTTACCGTACGCGCAGCGTGCAGTAAAACTCGCATTATGGCCAGGTGTGACGTAAAGATTTTTTATATCAAATCTGAAAACGTATTTATAAATAAATGTAAACTTAAAAAACTACTTAAACATGTTTAACTGAATTATTTACAGGTTTCATGTGTAGTTATTTAGTGTCTATGTAAAATGTTTTTAAGTGTTTTCAAATCGTGGCTGTATACCGAAGGGTCTTTGCCATACGTCAAATTCAACAAAATGGACGACTGACATGTTGCAGTTTTTATTACGATTTGTATTTATTTCATCTAAAATGTATTTGTTTCCTCGCAAATGTGATGAAAAACATTGTACACGGGCGTAAGAACATTGCAAACTCGAGTCATCAAAAGCCCTCCGCCTTCGGCGTCGGGCTTCTGATAGACTCTTGTTCGCAATATTCGACTTACGCCCCTCGTTAAACAATGTACTATCTGTGTCTATTTTTGTTTCCCGATCATCATTCTCCTAGCGTTATTCCCGGTTGTGCCCTAAAGGAGCCCGGGGTCCGCTTAGACACCTAATCCCAAGATTTGGCAAAGGCACTATTACGAAAGCGACTGCCATCTTACCTTCCAACCCAGAGGAGAACCCAGGGATCCCTTATTGGAGTTTGACCGGTTTCCTTACGATGTTTTCCTTCACCGAAAAGCTACCGGCAAATATTCCGTACATAAGTTCCGAAAAACTCATTAGTAAGATTGTACCCCAATATGTATTTCTATCATTCAAATATTTTTCTAAGCTACAGAGTCAATTTCATATGGTTGGATATTAAAAACATCCTTGCAACAAATAAGTTATTTTTTTTTCCGATTGACACACCCTTATATTGAAACATGTTTATTTACAGCAAAACAAAGACGAAGATCGCTCCCACATAATACCGTCAGCGCAGACCTTCGAAGCGCCAAGGGAGCACATAGACGACCCCAAGCCCGCCATGTCAGGGGTCAAGACCTTCCTATACATGATGTGCATAGCCATCGTCATAATCGTCCTAGTGGTACTCGGCATCATGTGGTACCAGAAACGACAGGAACTTTCTAGAAAACGTCTCTACTGATGTGTCAAATCCAAGTTTGGTACGTTTCTTTTAACCATCAAATCATCGAATGAATGGCTTTGGCTCGGTACTCCTTTGGTCAGTGGTACTCTGTATCATGTGGTAGCAGGAACGACAGGAACTTTCTAGAAAACGTCTCTACTGATGTGTCCAATCGAACTTTGGTACGTTCCTTTTAACCATCAAATCATTGAATGAAAGGCTTTGGCTCGCTACCCCTTTGGTCAGTGGTACTCGGTATCATGTGGTACCAGAAACGACTGGAACTTTCTAGAAAACGTCTCTACTGATGTGTCCAATCAAGCTTTGGTACGTTTCTTTTAACCATCATACCATCGAATGAATGTTAGATAGCTTTTTTGGCTCGCTACGTTTCGATTTTTAATCTTTTGACCTGTCTTTTATTTGTGACTTAGATAAATTTACAGTACGCGCCATAGAAGTTTGCTGTGATGCACAGAATAATTAATAGTCAGGTACAGAAGGCCCACTGCCTAACGAACGACGATAGCTGTCATTTTTTGGCAATAGACAATCATAGAGTGGGATAGGGTTGTCGACGTACCACATAAGTGAACATCCAAAATTATAATTGTTTTCCGGTCCGGAATCCGGAATCCGGATCCATTTTGGAAATAATTATATAATATGATAATAAAAAAATACGAAAGCCGGAGAGGCAGGATTAAATAAAAAAATACATGAAGTTTTTACAAAACCGACATATTTTGCAATGGTATTACTTCTTTCGTCCTGTTAGCTAAATGTTGTAAAATTAACATTCGATTAACGATGTGCGATCAATGAAATTATGTTGTTACTACGTTGTATATATGAAATGTCATTGTGTGTGATACGCTGTTCAGCCCTAGCTAGGAGGTTGCCATAGATAAGAATCGTTTCGCGCCAAAATGACAGTGGGATAGGTCTGTGTGAAGTTAGCTGCTAGCAGCGTCGGGTGCGCGGGATGCGATTTGAGGCTAACTTCAGGGTGGTATTCCACTTGTGAAAGATCGTTGTCAAATAATCATTACGTCTCACATTTTTTTAAGCAAAATGTGAGATGCAAATACATATGACGGTTCTTTGTTCAATGTATTTGCCTCACACATTTTGTTTAAAAAAACGTGAGACGCAATGATTATTGGACGAAGATTCTTCACAAGTGGAATACCACCCGGGCCACACTAACGGGAAATGCCATTAATTATCGAGATAATAGACGTTATCAGTACGGCCACACTACGATTATCGCGATAATTAATGACATTTCTCGTTAGTGTGGCCCCAGCATTAGGGACGCAAAGTTATGTGGCGCGTATTGTTGATACTTGTGAAAGCTATTGTATGTCATATTACTAAAGTTGTATGTGTTATTGTGATTTAGAGAGATTTATTAGTCGCATAGCATCCCCTAACCCTTGAATCGTAATAGGGAACTAACTATATATTTGCCACAATAAATAAATAAATAAATTGTTTTAGTTTGGATCCTTTTCGCTTTTATGATTTATTTTTTATTTATTTTGTGATAATGGCAAGTGGTGGAGCTGATATTGAAAATCGAAATTTATAGTAATAGATCTTTGTAAAATGTTATATTAAATTCGGGATGAGGGTGTGAGTCATAAAAAAAGGATCCCTTGAAATTAGCAGTCTTCTATAAGTGACAGTATAGATATCATGAACTACAATAACGCATTACAATGAAAATCTATAAAAAACCCTAGATTAATCACGATATTCAAGCGGTTAAATTAAATGTAGTGTTTAAAAAACTGCACTTATTATTCAGAGCAACTTTAGGTGGCAGACACTTTCTATATTTTTTAATGAACTTTGGTATTTAAAAAAACTTTATTAATCTCGTTTACGTCGCCCCATCACAAACACAAATGTCAAAGTGACAGATAACAATCGAATTATAGAGGTATTTTGACTAAAATAGGTTAGACGGATGTTTAGAAGTAAGGAAATTTAATTATATTTAATTTCCCTCTCAGTTTCAACAAGCTTTATGTAATATTAAAAAAAAAACAATTCATTTTTGACGACCGCTTTAGCCTAGTTGGTAGTAACCCTGCCTTCGAAGCAAGAGGTCCTGGGTTTGAATCCCGGTAGGGGCATTTATTTGTGTGATGAGCACGAATATTTGTTCCTGAGTCATGGATGTTTTCTATGTATTTAAGTATTTATTTATCTATATAAGTATGTTTATCGTCGTCTAGTACCCATAGTACAAGCTTTGCTTAGTTTGGGACTAGGTCGATTTGTGTAAGATCCCCTAATATTGATTATTTATTTATTTATATTATATGTAATCTGCGTCTATCAAAGGAAGGAATGTACCTGCCACCTTCATTAGAGATAAATTACTTTGGTAGAGCTCAGCACTCATTGTATGGTAGAGATTATTTATTGCGGCCGATTTTTTATAAAACTGACATTGGAATTGCAATCTTCTTCCTTGGACGTAGAGTTGCTTGTTGAATGGACTAGTTTGATGCAATTCGGCCATCTTAAATAATCTCAGGTATAAACACTAAACAGTGGATCCCTAGAGCCCAATAACCAATGTATAAACCTTGGTTACTAGGCTCCTTAAATTGGCGATTTAAGAAATACACAGAAAACATTCCTTATTTATATGGAAATTTAAATTATTCGGCTACGTATGAGCAATAAAATGTCAGTGGAAAAACAAATATATTGTGCCTTGATGAAAATTTGATATTTTATATATTAGTGAACAGATTATAATAAAATATGATGTTTCGTTGAAGCCAGTCCTGTGTCCGCAAACTTCATCGTGTTTTTATTAAACTAACTACTAACACATACCTAACAAACAGGTTTTTACCGCGAGACCAAATGTATAAATCTAAATCTTCATATATTTCATCAGTCAACGAAGTGAGGTTTATGTCACACTGCACCTCCAGTGTGACAACGACATGGAGTTCGTTGTATGCACGTACCTCAGTTTGTATATAAATTCCGTGTGGTACGACACACTGCACCGCACCTCCGTCCGGCGAAATTTGTATGCAGCTCCGCACCTCCGTCCGGAGATGCGGCGCAGTGTGACATCCGCCTTAGAAACGATGAGTTTCTTTTCTGTCGATCTAACATATTTAGAACTATCCATTTCGAACCGAAATACTTAGTCTACTACCGTACTAATACCATAAACCGGGGTAACATTGGTAATGCAGTTTAAACGCCCATAGATGCAATATTTTGATCACGAAAGTATTAAAAAATTAAAATACTATAATTTATAGTCAAAAATTCTTGTTACAAACTGACAATTTACATTTTCGCGCCTAAACGGATCCAGTTCCTGTGACGTCACTTATATGTCTCACTCGCCATATCTGTTTGTCCGTGGTACGTCTCTAGATGTCATAGAGCTGCCTAAGTTTTGACTTTTGACAGGAGTGACGTCACCAGACGCTGATTGTTGGACTAAAACACGTTCCGTTTCACATTACTTCAAACCGTAATTATTGTTTGAAATTAGTATAAACTAAAGTAAAAACGTTTCAGTGGCTATTATTTTATGTTTTTTCAACATTTTGGCCACAAAATAATGGTAAATATTATAGTTGCATCTTCCCTATTATAGTGTTTTCACATTAACTGCAGTTTACGCGACTGAACTAAGCACATGAAGAATAATGCAGCCATTATTATACATATAAATTATCAAAGTCACCCCATTTTCCCCTAATATCACCTCGGCATAAGGTGCTCCATCGCTTTTCAGTTCGTTTAAAAATATTCTATACACGATCAATTCATGGATGATATACGAATTCAAGTTTCTAAAATGTACAAGACTATTATTTGTTACAAAATGGAGTATGATTAATATTTCTCATAAGCAATTATTATATTACATATCTCAACTTAACCCTCTTACCGCCTTCGTCGCGTATTAGTGCCATCACATTAAGACGTGGCACAATAAGACACTATTCCATTACAAATTACCATTTTGGTTACATTATCGCTATTACAAATTACCAAATGTATAAAGTTCGCGGCGGTGAATGGGTTACTATTATTTATTAGATAGTTTAAAGCAGCTTAGCTCCTACGTCAAATTTAATTTGAAATGTATAATTGTATATTACACTCATAATTTATCGTCCTATGCTACATAATTAATAAGCTACGGTAGCCTAGTGGTTCAGGCATGCGGCTGCTAAGCGGCGGTCGTGGGTTCGAATCCCGGCTCGTACCAATGAGTTTTTCGGAACTTATGTACGGAATAACGGAATATGAAGGAAAACATCGTGAGGAAACCGGTCTAATCCCAATAAGGTCTAGTTTTCCCTCTGGGTTGGAAGGTCAGATGGCAGTCGCTTTCGTAAAACTAGTGCCTATGCCAAATCTTGGGTTTAGGTGTCAAAGCGGACCCCGGGCTCCTTTAGTGGCACTACCGGTAATAACGCTAGGAGGATGATGATGCTACATAATTAATGCTTATTTTTACATAATAAATTAGTTTGTGTAATAATAATATAAATTCAGTTAGCTAGATTTATTTATATTGCAGGCTTGTATCTAAACTTAGACACATTTTCATTTTTATTGTTTTTGTTTTGGCAGATTACTGTCAAAGTAGTTCTATATTTTCGTTCTCAGACATAAAGGTAGAGGAGGGTAGGCATAGTTCGTTTTTAAATGAGGACTCTTTAAAAATAACGCAATTGGTTCTACTGTTGGTACAAAGTGGTTTTTTTTTTTGGCTGAAAATTAATTAATTATTGAGAAATTTTTCGTATCGTTAATCACAGGAAGGTCTCTTCCTATTTCGCACATAATTATTACTACTGATAAATAGCGGTGGACTGACAATTTATTTCATACACACTTCTCATGTGAATATGTTTGCTCATATTGCTAAGCCTATTTTACTAAAGTTCAGGCAATGTCTCGAGTACAGTAACCTAATAAGGTAAATATGTGTTGAAATACGTATATTTTTTGCCCTAATATTTAAAGAAAAATCTTCCGGTGTGAATCTACATATAATATTAGTCATTAGAATATGGTAAAGAGTATATTTAAAGAAACATCACTGCCGTTGCTAAATTCACGAATACCGGCTAGGTATGTAAATAATAATAATATTATGTTCCTATACTTACAATAATATGTTTCTTATATGTGTTTAATCTACCAGAATACTGTCAATATGTTTAATCAATATAATTGGGTCGGTAACTCGGTCGGCCTACATTATGGACCTACAAAACTCAGAACAAGCTATGGTAATAAATAATACCACGTCCGAGCGAGATGGTTGCATACAAATCTCGATAAGTATGACAGAAAGGGAAATATCATTCGTTGTCCTTGTCATAGTTTCATTTTTTTTTATTTGCCACAACTGATTTAGTATGCAGTTGTGACAAATAAACCATTACCCGCCCAAATTAAGGAGGTTGTTGATGGTAAGCTGCATAAGAGTCTTTCCGTCCCTCATTTTGGCAACACGTATAGCTTGTCCTGCACGGTTATCACTCTTATCACAAGACGGCGCGCGGGCCTCCTCGATTTTTCTCGCACTGTATGTCTCTTCCTAAGTTTTCTAATAAGAGAGAGACGGATAGTGCGAGAAAAATCGAGCTCGCGCGCAGTATTTTGATAGCCGTGCTGAGTATTATGTATACGCTCTCTGTAAATGTGCCGCTCTTGGATAAAAAGGTACAACTTTGTCAGTAGCCAAAGAAGACGATTTTCTATGTAATCAGAACCAACAATGTGGTACCGTTTGCTGGGAATCATATAAATGTTATAACATTTATATATTTTTTTCTATAAATATATGTTACATTGGCCAATCTTTTTAAACAATGGGACTATTTTGGTAGATCAATTACAGGCTACAAATATTGGCTATTAACAAAAAATCACGAAAATAGCATTATTTTTGCATGTATAATAATACAATTGGAAATCACATAAATTATAAAATGTCATGATGTTATAGGTGATTGGTTCGGATTTTGGTGGTGATTATTTTATTCGCAAATCACATTATTGGTTTAGTATGTGCGAGTGTATCAAGTGTTGTATGTATTAGTGTGTTTTCAATAAATCATTTATAAGTTTTTCTATAATTGCGTTTTATTTTACTCCTAAACATTTTTTACCATGCCGTGTCATACTGGACTTAGTTTAGTACCTATAGATTATGTCGCGGCCGACTCATGATAGACGTGCTGGGTTCGAATCCCGAAGGGTAGCTACTTGTTTCTGTAGTAAGCACGAATATTTGTTCCAGAGAAATGGATGTTTTCAATGTATTAATGTGATTTATCTATGTAAGCTCGCGAGTCGCACGCCGTCTTGTGATAGCCGTGCAGAGCTGTTATTATCTATACTTTCATGCGCCTCACTCTACCCGTCACGCTCTACACCTCTACCTACGCTTAATTACTACGAATCGCGGCGTCAATAGTACATTACCACAGAGGCCGGAAAGTAAGGGGTTGCCGGCCGAGCGTAGCGAGGTTGGATAGTTATGAGGGGAATACCTCTTGAAACAGAAAAGTCACATAATCTGATAATGGCCCAGGAGGTGAAAACAATAATAATAGCGGGGCAGCACGGCTTTCATAGGACAGCGAGATCTTATTCAACTACACCTCGCCTACTACTTAAAACCGGAACTAATACTCTTACAGCGAAATTATCCTCCAATACCTTTTTTTTTTACTATTAGTAAAAACCGGTAAAAAACAGGTTAACCGGTTTTGACTGTACCGCTTCGGTTAATAACCGGTTTTGAAATTTTACCGGTTTTTGCATTCCCTAGTCACAGCGGATTACCGTGTCTGGGTTCGATGATGCCAGGGGTCCAATTCGCAACGCCTTTTGATGTATTCAATTGATATGAAAATCCTCTTGGTTCATGTGCTCCCTTTCCCACAACCGCATAGCTTCGCGTGTTTGAATGCGACTAAACAGACTATCCGTCTCTTTCTAAATAGAACGCTTAGAATAAGACGGATGTGGTAGCCATGCAGAAATGGTATTATCACCATAAGATCCGTTGCATGGAAATACAAGTTAGAGATAAATAAGTCTAAACAAAACATGCAACTCAGGTCAAATCAATCAATTTAAAACCTGGCTACGCCTGTGGTCCACCATTGAAAAATTGTTAGGCACGTCCCGTCCTGTCCCGGAGACCCCGAAAGTGGAAGGGTGTTTAAATTAGAATTTTGATAAATAATAATAATTGAGTACTTACAAATTATTTTGAAAAAAGTGACCCATATGTGGGTCAGCGGGAGCCCACGGAGACAAAGGTACTTACAAGTCTTGGTTAGATTTAAGCCTCTATTAGATCTAGTTTGGTTAATTTATATAAGACTCATTTATAACAGTTTTAATTTACATGGAAATTCCAACTTTCCTTTACGCGTTAATTCGGAAATACAAATAATAAACAATAACCGAAACGTTTTGTTTGTCAAACAACTTTTAGTGAAACAAAACGTCTTGTGATAGAAAATTATGACAACGACAATCGACAAATGACAGACAGCGCAACACAGCAAGAGCAAGCGCAAGCGGTGGCGTCTAACTAATCGTATAGTTCTTTGGTAGCGGCTAGATTTCGTAAATTGTTCAGAATACTATAAATAATTCTTCTCCGCGTCAGCGGCAGCCTTTCACCATGGATATGAAGTCATTCCTCCATTCTTGGTGCGCCAAGAAAAGCCTGAACCCGACTTTTGACGTCCGAGCTACAGGTATCGATTATTGCCACCCAATTATATTAGAATTTGTATTCCTGCACTTGGAGCCTCACCAAATTAAATCAGAACTGAATAAATCTATGAAATAAATGTATATCAACCGATTAAATAATCCTAACCTTAAATTTGAACTACGGTTAAATTGTTACTATTTCCGACATGTTTGGCCTCATCAATTCGCAGGCCTTCACGATCCAGTTCAAGTTATTGTAACCTAACCATTTCATGACTCACGTCATAGTCATAGTAATTTATTCACATAACATAACAATATACAGTGCCGGTTTTAGCACTACCAGCGCCCTGGGCGAGATTTCTAGGGTGCCCCCTACCTCAATGAGCAAGAGGACATAAAGGGGCGCCGGTGCCCCTTTATGTCCGGTGCCCTGGGCGGTCGCCCCACCGCGCCCTACCCTAACGTCGCTACTGACAATATACATTGAGTTTGAATATAATCTGTCGTTATAAGCACTGGGAGTGGGACACGCACATGGGCTAATAAAAAAAATCTATTTCATAGGTCCGAAACATCGCCAACGCTTCCTCTGCGAAGTACGCGTAGACAGCATCTCATATGTTGGTGCCGGTAACTCGACCACCAAGAAAGATGCCCAGATGAATGCAGCCAAAGACTTCGTTAACTTCCTAGTGAGGACCAATCAGGTGGCTTCGAATGAGGTGCCCGAAGAGGTCAGGGTGAAGGTGGAGGATAATGGAGACGGCGGGAATAATCTTGGGAGCAGTGGTAATAGTGGGAATTATGGTGGGGCGAGTTATCAGGGACAAGAGCCGCAAAGCAGACCTGTTTTTCAGGTAAGATTCTTAGTTATCCTATAAAAGAAACAGCTTATTTTATTAAATATTTGTTTAAGTTACCACTATCAAAGATATAAATGTATTGTCTGAAACCCAGAGCAAGATGTTGATGGTTTATTTTTCTATTTGTTCTCTGTATCATACTCATATAAGGGTAGTATTTAAACGAGTGACTGTTAATTAAAGTTTTAAGTGTTAAAAATAATTAATTTACGTTATAGTATTACTAAGTGAGCGACTGACTGCAAGTGACGAGAAATCAACAGAACAACAACTTACAAACCTAAATTTGAGTTACTTAAAATACAAAATGAGAAGCTAATATTTGTTTGAGTGTCAATGTTATGTCTTGCATTTTTGTCAATATTTGGCAAATGTTTTTTTTATACTGAGCGGCATTTTATCTTAAATGAAGTGTTTTGAATCCATAAA
This sequence comes from Epinotia ramella, assembly GCA_947578815.1. Classification (NCBI taxonomy): domain Eukaryota; kingdom Metazoa; phylum Arthropoda; class Insecta; order Lepidoptera; family Tortricidae; genus Epinotia; species Epinotia ramella. The sequence goes on from OX388221.1 coordinate 7,157,845, forward strand.
CCACTGAAAAATACTATAATAAGAAGAGGTTTTACCGCTCTTGTATAAAAAAAATAACCTCGATGACGAAAGGGGGGGGAGCAATTTGCAAGCTATTTCTAGTCGCTCGCATAGTAGTGAAGTGGCACAGATAGAATTTTAATAACTGAAATGGATTAATGACACCCCACTTTTTGTAAGCTTGTTCTGGATTTTATTATTAATCAATATAAGACATAAGACATAAGACATTTATTCAGCAAAAATAGTTTACACGTACAAGTACCAGTCCCTGCACTAGGCTTTGCCTGTATCGCAGGAGACTGCATATTATTAAATTTTATTAAATTGGATAGTATATTAAATATTATAAATATCAGTTTAAATGAAGAATAAAATATATGTGTGTTTGTAAAGTTGTGTATGTATGTGTGTATGTTTTACTTGACTATTTCCAGAATGTTCTCTATGTCCTCATGAGGAAGTGAATTGAGCCATGATTGCACCTTAAGTTTTACTTCCCTCGTTGAGTAGTCTTGCAAAGGAAATTTTGTACATATTTTATTATATATGAATGGATGGAGAAACGAGCCAAACCTTTGGGCAAAAACTGAATTTGTAGAGGAAACAGGAATTCTGAAATTACGTTTTTGCGATAGTTCTGTATATTCGACAGAATTAATAACCTTTGAGTGACATTTCAATACCACACGCATAATAGCTACATATTCGTTGTTAGTTAAGTTAATTTTTCGCTTACTCAAATTCATACCGCTGCTCAAGTTATTAAAACAGTATGTCCATCACCAGTTGCTAAGTTTTTTTTTATTCGATCGTTTTATAATTCCCCGTTTAAAACATACATACATTATAGGAAGGCCAGGGTCCCGAAATCATGGGCCAAGCTTACCAAGCATACGGAGGTCCCAGCCAGAACTTCACATACATGGACCGCCTCCAGCAACAGAAGAATGTCGAAGAGGCTGAAGACCTGGACGTGAACGCCAGTCTCCATGGCAACTGGACTATGGAGAATGCCAAGTCGAAACTGCATCAGTTCATGCAGATGAATAAGATTAATACTGATTATGCGTATAAGGCTGTTGGGCCGGATCATACCAGGTTTGATATTATAGACACAAATATTTTTATGTAGTATTTTAAAGAACAATTACACATTCAGGATATTGTGACCTTACTAGCAATACTTAGTGAATTTTCGTATTAACATTTAGCCCTGATTCCATCCCTTTGAGAGTTATACATTTCAGAGCACATGAAACTTATGTGCCAGTGCCACTTTTAGCACAAATATGGGTATAAAAGATCGACAAAATGTGATATAGTAGTGATAGGTTGCTAGCCCATCGCCACAACACACTTCAAGCCTGCTCCCTTGGTCGACTTTTACGACACCCACGGGAAGAAAGAGGGTAGTGAAATTATGAGCTATCTCTATGTCAAATTTTTGATCTAAACCCGTGCAGCGGTTTTAGGGTGATTGACAAACTCTGAACTATATGACCAGCATTCAAATATAGGTATCATATTTTTATTTCAGAAATCAACCCTCATAGGGATGAAATTAGGTATGAAATTTGATACCGGATATGATTAGTTGGATCCGTAAATATGATATAATAAATCAGTAGAGTAATCATTGAAAAGAAGGATTGTGGGTTTTGGACACATTGAGAGAACAGTGATTATAACAGTAAATATTTATTTAGCAGGAACGTCCCCTAACGAAATTCTAAATTTCGATCAAAGTGGAATATTGAAAAATTATTCGCCACAAGTGGGATTTGAACCCACAACCTCTGTAATCCGTCCATCGCTCTTGCCAATTGAGCTACCGTGGGTCCGCTAATGGCGACGAATCTTTCAATCCTTTCCACTATTGTATACACCTTAGGGAGGCTCATAGCTCGGAGGCGTCAACAGTGATTATATTGTTGTCACATCTACTGTTCAATTAACCAATTAATGTGGCCGGTAGATATGACAAGGTTTTATCATTGTTGGATCTCGCTATGTCCCAAATCTGTGTCCATGACCTGTCATTCCCTTTTCTTGGCAAAATTGGCCCCATTTGCGCCATCCAGACCAAAAATCGGAGCCTTAACAAAATGAGCTTATAAAATACATTGTCAAGAATAGGGAAATGTGTAAAGGCATTCTTGATATTTAACAAATGAAAGATGAACTTTCAATTGGATCACAAGTTGAAATTTGAATTACTCCTTGCTTTACTAGTTCTATGGTAAATCGCGAATTTCTTGCCACCCTTCAATAACTGGCCCCCTCATACTAAAAAATAACTCTGTTGCTCTACAAATAGAATTCAATTTAGTATAACTTGCTTAAGGGTGGCCAGTAATTAACACCTATACTAAAAATTAAAAGTGAATAGAGTTCATTTTTAGTATGAGCTGGCCAGTTATTGAATGGTGGCCAGTTATTGGCGATTTACCCTAGTTTTTTTTTTTATTGAGTCAGGAATATAAAACGAATATACTTTATTTTAAGCCATTGGTTATTCATAGTTTATTGAAAAAGCAATGGCTGACATTTGTATCTACAGGAAATATGGTCAGGCATGACTTATTGAGTCAAGTCGAGTCTGACATGAATGGTTATTATCAGAAACAATTGGCAGTGACCCATGTAGTTTGGGCCAATCAACTATTTTTGCTGCTAGTTTATTATCGTCTGCTGGGTCACTTTTTAAAACAGTGTTATGGTTTTAAAAGCACCAAATAGGTGTCTTGACATTTTCGTCTCTTTACGCGCCATCTTCTAGAAGTCCGTGTTGTAACATTGTTTAAAAAAGTTTGTGATGTTGTCGCCTGGCTAACTGGATAGAATAACAACAAGAAATAGTTGATTGATCTATTTAACACGCCAATATTACTAATTGGCAACATGTTTCGGGCTCATCATTACCTTGAGTTTGAATGTGAAATGAAAGGTACAGTCTGCATCAGAGAAAAGTACCTCTTTCTGTGCGGTTACTGTACATAATTAATGATACATTTATGTATATAAAACATGTAAAACGAATTACATTGGGGTGTCTTTGTTTCTGAATATAACCTAAATTGAAGGGTGAGGCATGTATTGCACATTTTAAGCAATACATATTTCACAAATAATAAACTGCTCATTTTAGTGACTGGAGATGAGGCAAATCTAAGACAATCAAAAATATTCATTGAAGGCGAAATTATGGACTTGTTTGGATATAGATACCATTTGTAATAGGCTAAAAAAAACTACAAACAAACTAATGGCCGGTTCCAATAATCAATCCACCAATGGTTTTCCTTACCGGCAGTTACATTTTGAAAGATTACGTAGAAAATGTGTCAAAATGTAACTGTTGGTAAGGAAAACTATCGGTCGATTGATTATTGGAACCGGCCATAAAACTATCTATTTTTAGTTCAAACTTTTGTTTCCAACTGTACTTATTTTGCACAGTCGCCAATTACTCTGAGTTGAGTAAGAGCATTCGGCAAAATTTTGTATCAAGGATTGTACAGAATCGTTTGATTTAGAATGGTAACAAAAATATTCAACTGGTTCATAATTTCCCCTCAAAACGTGCGATTCAAATTGATTGTCTAAGATTTGTTTTCAACGCAGGTTAGCTCTTTCCACCGCCGAAGTCATGCCTCACCATACTTCCAGAATATTCTACAAAACTACCAATGTTTAATGGTAAGTTGACGATGTGAAAATCATATGTGTATAACTGTGTCTTAATGTATTTTATACTGTAAGTTAAAATAAATTATTTAAATGCGTGGTTCAATAAGCCAAGAGAGTGATCTATACTACTTTCGACTGTATTACCTATTTGTATATACAGGATGTTAACGGGGTCATGATCCGGAATGACAAAAAGCGAATAAGATGATCATACTGAACAACCTTTCCCATGTGACCAACCACGAAATCGCAAAAAAAAACCAGGTATTCCATACATTAACTCTCAATTAAATCGCAGTTAACTCACAGTTAACTCTTAATTGGCTCTTTTTTTTTGCGATTTCGTGGTTGGTCCCATGGGAAAGGTTGTTCAGTATGATCATCTTATTCGCTTTTTGTCATTCCGGATCATGACCCCGTTAACATCCTGTATATATATTTTTTAATTTAATCGTATGGCATACATTATTTTTGGCCTTTAAAGTTTGTCACTCTTTAGTACCACCCAGGGGACACGTGCAGGATTGTGGTAGGTAGCTCCTGCGGACGCGAGTAACATTTGTCCCCCCTTTGTCAAGTGAGTGGGCAACTCGACTTTTAGAAGTTCTTAAGCCGCCCAAAGGCCTCTAACTCGGCTTAATGACTACTGTCATAGACAGCAGCCGGGATCAACTGCTTTAGCGTGCCTTCCAAAGCACGGAAGCGCTCATTTATATTAACCACTCAAACATCAGGCTGTCACCCATCCAAAGACTGACCGCTGCCATATTTGCTTTACCTGCGTTATCGTTTCCTACTCACAGGCGCCGCTAGGCTATGAGCACTTTTATTTGTATATTTAAATCAGTATATAGTAAGCAGGCAAAAAAACATGCCTAGTGACGAAAATCCCATTCAGATATCTCACAGAATTATGAAGCTGCAACCGTTTTATAATTGCTTGTTAGACAGAGAAAGCGCTCGCAGATCGTGATGTCATAATCTGCGAGCGCCATAGTAAATGGCAATCGATTCATATGTAGGTGCGTTTTGCAGAAAAGGGACAGAACGTACCCCCTTTTAAAACTATGGACACTTACAACTGTGATTATTTAACCTGTTGCGTTGCTTTTTTCTCCATTCGACTATATTTTTAATTATTATTTTATTTAGTGTCTACACTCCTATTTTGTGCATGGCAGACGAGCCGCGTCAGTGTGGCTTTGCATAAAAGCATACAATACATTTCAGCCCCATTACTCTCTCAAATTCAAGAATTCGATTGCACTCTCTATTAATCCTTACGGTTCTAAAACCGGTTCCATTTCCAGGAGTTTCTGCTGCGAAATGTCGATATACGTCCGGCAGTTAGGCCGCAACGTGACCGGTCGGGAGACTGCGTCGAACAAACAGACGGCGAGCAAGTCCTGTGCGCTGTCGCTGGTGCGGCAGTTGTACCATCTTGGTGTTATAGAGGCGTTCAGCGGGACGCTTAAGAAGGACAGGTAAATTCATATAATATTTGTTGAAAAACAGAACTGAGATGCTTCTTAACGAAACAAATTATTTTATGAACGGAGATGGTCCAATCGGTGTTAGTTATTCGTAGCCTACATTGATTTGGAACTCTGGCTAAGTTTCCACAGACTTCTGCATAAAATGACCCCTTCCCAAAACTTCACCCTGACACATTAAGGCGGTGCATTGGAAATTAACGCGTGCTTTGAAACGCCGTTCTGACTAGAATAAGAATCAATAAGGTCTAATTTTCAGATATATGATTCTTGACTATAAGTTCTTGACTATGGTCTGATTTGATTGATACATGATTGCTTAAAATTTCCTCCATACAAAAAAAAACCAAAGTTGGGTCTGTATTTTCCTTTTTTTACTCAGCCTACTCAAACGATACATTATTTCACGACACAATCATGTTAATATACTATAGTATTTTATCTCATCTAAAATCTCACTTAATGAAATTTAAATAAAACTTCACTAAGTTAGGTATTTATCGAAATTTGTCCAAAAAAGCCATTCCCGAAGAGTGTTACATCTCTTTTTCTCGTGCCCGGAAGGCATCAGCGTGTCTCTGTCTAGGGGACGTGTTCGACTCAAATCAAGGCATCCCCTTAATTTACTCAAAAAAATACAAATGACCACCTTTAGGTTTAGTAAGTACGTGGATTTGTTCGCAGATCTTCGGAGGGGAAAATGAAGCCGCATCCGGTTGCCATAAGCCCCGAACTGGAGCAACATCTGGAGAGCACTTTACAAGGTATGTATGTGGAAATCAAGTAATTATTGGTAACATTAACATGTAGCATTATAGTAGAAGTTTATTTAGCATAATATATCACTAATGGCTCTGTGAAAAATCGGTCGTGCTATTTACCACCACATTACATGGAGACCCTGCCAGGATGCTAATTAAAAATACGAAAGTATATCTGTCCTTTTCTCACCTTATCTTTATTTATGTAGATAATTTATGGTATGGGGAGGGTTGGACAGAATTCCTTTTATCGTTAAACACGTCCATGCATACAGGTCTTGCCATTGTGGCAAACTCCACACGTCACAAGCTCAAGATGCAACGCATCAATATGGTTTTCGCTTATGATTAATTTCGCTGATGTCTTCTGTAACTTACTTGGCCATTTGAGTCCTCGAAGCATGAGCGATATGAATCATAAGTTAATCATGTATTCTGTTTTCTAGAACTAGGCATCGAGCCTGTAAACGTGGACACGTCGCAGCCCCCGACAGACGACCAGACGGGCGTGCCGATACTGCAGATAGACCGCGTGCGGGCCATGCGCGAGGCGCGGCCAACGCACGCCGGCGTCGTGTCGTGGTCGCCGCCGCAAGCTAACTGGAACGCGTGGACCGCTTGCAATATTGGTGAGTTACTGCTGCACGTTTATGATGCCTCGGTACTTGGACTGAAGATACGGCATCCATGTCTTTACCAAAATCCTAGTGTCGTGGTCGCCGCCACAAGCCAACTGGATACGTGGACTGCTGGCAATATTGGTGGGTTGCCACTCGTTTATGATGTCCTGGTAGCTGAACTGGAGATACGGGTCGTGGTCGCGACCACGAGCCAACTGGAATACGTGGACTGCTGGCAATATTGGTGGGTTGCCACTCGATTATGATGTCCTGGTAGCTGAACTGGAGATACGGGGCGTGGTCGCCGCCACAAGCCAACTGGAATACGTGGACTGCTGGCAATATTGGTGAGTTGCTACTCGTTTATGATGTCCTGGTAGCTGAACTAGAGATACGGGGCGTGGTCGCCGCCACAAGCCAACTGGAATACGTGGTCTGCTGGCAATATTAGTACTTCGTAATTCTTTGAGATATCTGAATGGGATTTTCGTCACTAGGCATATTTTTTTGCCTTCTGTTTTTTTGGAGTAATTAGTACATCGTTTAACGAGGGGCGTAAGTGACTTTGATGACTCGAGTTTGCAATATTCTTACGCCCGTGTTATACACAATGTTTTTCATCACATTTGCGAGGAAACAAATACATTTTAGATGAAATTAATACAAATAATAATATACATCATGTCAGTCGTCAATTTTGTTGAATTTGACGTGAGGCGCGTTTTGCAAAGACCCTTCGGTATACAGCCACGATTTGAAAACACTTAAAAACATTTTACATAGACACTAAATAACTACATATTAAATCTGTAAATAATTCAGTTAAACATGTTTAAGTCGTTTTTTAAGTTTAAATTTATTTATAAATACGTTTTGATATAAAAACGCTTTGCTTTGTAACTGCCGCATGAGTGACAGATACAATTTAAGAAAAAAACCATTACGTTCGTGGGCGTAACACAGGCTATTACAGCTCTGTATGTCTGCGCATTATGAAGCCCTTTTCGAGCAAGTGTGATGAAAAATAATTTCCGAGTCTACACCCGTATTGTGCGCGGCGCATGCGATTATTTAAAGATCGCCTGATTTATTTATCTTCCTTTTCACAGACGAAGGCCCCCTAGCCACCACACCCCTCGACGATATCAGCTCAGACCTCGAGCGCGGCCACCGCGACCTCTGCCAGAACAGCCAATTGTACCAGGAAAGCATGAAAGAACGCGAGACTCTGCCAGTCCACTCCATGAGGTCTACTATTATGGAGGCCATCAATGAAAACCCGGTTATCATCATCAGGGGGAATACTGGGTGCGGGAAGACTACTCAAGTAAGTAGAAAAATAAGCTGAGTAATACACGGTGCTCCCGAGAATTTCCGTTAACTTCGGCATATTGCAGATTACATTCACAGAAACAAATTAGCATAATTATTTCTTGAAAAAAATAAAAAAAAATAAAACGAAATAATTTTATGTAGCATTAACGGTTATTGTCTTATTGTACAAGGGTCTTAACACACATGAAATAAAAAATATGTACCTCCGAGTCAGTTCGTTCCTAATATTGAACAAACTCAGTTGAAATATTGAATATCGTGATAACGGTAAGAGTTTAGATACTACTGTCTTAGAGAATTTAACTTTATTTGATCTAAACTAAAACACGTAGTATAGTTTTTTTTTCGAATCAACTAAATTCGAAATTTAAGAAAAAAAAAAGAAAACTTGGTGTTTCTACATCTCACTGCAGCCCTGTATTTTAGAAGATCCTTTGCTTTGACTACAACCAGGGTTTTATCCAAACAGGTGTGCCAGTTCATCCTGGACGACTACATAGCCAGCGGCCAAGGTGCCTGGGCCAACGTTTGCGTCACACAACCTCGACGAATCTCCGCTGTGAGCGTAGCTGAGCGAGTGGCTTCCGAGCGGTGTGAAGAACTTGGCAACAGTGTTGGGTATGTTAGCCAACAGCTTTGGGCTTAAAATCACAAAATCTCACTTCACCTCATTATCAATACTCCCAGATCTCAAAACTCCATGGTCTCAAAATACCTAAATTGCAGAATGCCTAAATTTTTTTCTCAATCAACCGAAACCTTAATATCGCCGATGTTCAAAATACCTTAGGCTAATAATACCTAAACTTCAAAACAGCATTATGGCAAAACAACATATGCTTAAAATAACCGAACCTCAAAATACCTAAATTTATACTACATGAATGAATCCCATCCCATCTCGTAGCCAGCTTCGAAATGGGAATGAATTTCACCAAGTGGGAAAAATATTCCCATTTGGTAGCTGGCTACCAAATTTGGCTACCAAATGGGAATAAAGGGAAAATGTAGGGTAGAGCGGGGCACATTGAACAGGAACTAGAAATTACCACGTTTGTGGACAATTTTTTTACTCGTGATACACGCATGTATAAGTCAACCATCACATCTCTCGTCAAAATCTCTGTGGACACTCGACTTTAGAAGAGCGGCAGATTGATGGAGGTAAAAGATCGGTAGATAATATCAAATAAACACTCGTAAAAAAATTAGGCATTTTTGGGAAAAATGCCTAAATTTAGGTATTTTGAGGTTGAGTTGTTTTGATATTTTGTCATTTCTGCCATTCGGTAATTGAAGCATTGTGCATTTCAATCTTCAGGCATTTAGAGAACATGCCGTTTTAAGTCAAAGTCATAATGAATTTCGTTCATTTTAAGAATGTTACAATTTGACATTTAGGTTTTATGAGCTCATGGTAATTTGAAAATAGGGAGTATTGGCAAATAAGGCATTATGAGATTTAGTGATTTTAAGCCCAAAGCGCCAAATATTTGTTTACCATGTTATACGAAGTTTAGTTGCTTAGGCCAATATTGGCATCCTACGGCCCCATATTGGTTCCTCCCACGAAGCATCTCCGCCGTAAGAGCCCGTTCACACGGCGTTTAGTTTTCTCGGATTTACTAATCCTGCAAAACAGGATAGTGTGTTCACATGGCTGCCCGGTTTTCGGATCCAGACCTGGTTTTTTTGCTGGATTCTTGTTTCGAGCTTGTGTGGAGCAAGTATTGAAATACTGTTGCCACTAAATGGGTGATTTGTAAAAAAAAAATACATTGAAGGGCCTCAAATCTATGCTTTAACTTTTCTCCATTGTGTAACGAAAGTTGACCATTTAAAATGTATGAGTAATTGTCGTCCCACAATGGAAAAAAGTTAAAGCGTAGATTACATTAAGGTTCTTAACTATGTATATTTTTTTTTGCAATTCACCCAAATCGGATCTGGTATTTTATCGACCGGACCGATTTGTAGTCGCAAAATCGGATGACTTTTATTACCGTGTATAATTGTGTGAACGCGTGCATCGAAATTCTGTTGCCACTAAATCGGATCCTACAAGACAGTTCCTGCAAAGAATCGGATATCTCAGTGTGAACGGGCTCTAAGCATGCGAGGAGTTTGGCAACAGTGTTTGCGGAATGTTGACCAAACATTTCTTTTAACATGTTCCCTATAAGCTTAGCTTGCCTAAGGCTTAGGCTAATACTTGTGTCACACAGCCGCGAAGAATTCAGCATTATCAGCCCTGAGCGTCGATTCCGAGTGGTGGTGAGGTGAGGTGAGGTTAGGTTACGTTAGGTTGAGTATGTTGATCAAATATTGGTTCATTAATTTTGTTTAGGTTAGGTTAGGATAGCGTCCTAGCATGCTCATCGCAAGGGCCAAAAGCAAACATGTGGATTTGAGGTTAAAAATATTAATGTCTACAGGTATTCCGTGCGATTCGAGTCCATATTGCCTAGGCCATATGGTTCAGTTTTGTTCTGCACCGTCGGCGTGCTGCTTAGAAAGCTCGAAGGAGGTCTGAGGGGAGTCAGCCATGTGTTAGTTGATGAGGTAAATATTTATTTTTTTGCATATTAATTCAAAAATGTGTCATGAAACTCATGAAATATTAGTAGCTCAATACAATAAAATGTTAATTTATTCACAACCTTTCCTTTTAAAGCAGCGATCTGCAAACTCGGCTTAACGACTACTGTCATAGACAGCAGCCGGGATCAACTGCTTAGCGTGCCTTCCAAAGCACGGAAGCGCTCATTTATACTGACCACTCAAACATCAGGCGGTCACCCATCTATACTGACATCTTTGCTTAACCTGCGTTATCGTTTCCGACTCGCAGGCGCCGCTAGGCTATGAGCGCTACCTTTCCTTTCTTTCACTTTAGGTGCATGAGCGAGACGCTGACACTGACTTCGCTCTGATCCTGCTGCGAGACATGGCGCACACATACCCAGACCTGCGCATTATCCTCATGTCGGCTACCGTCGACACCACGCTCTTCACTGGCTACTTCGGCAACTGTCCCGTCATTGAGGTACTCTACTACACTACCTACCCAACTCTACAGTAGTACCACAAACATAAGTTACATCGGCAATCTCCGTCCACGCCGACGAGTGCTGACAAGTACCGTATGAAAACGTATGACCATTTCAATAAAGACCTTGTTGCACTATGCGTAAGGTACAGTCAGCATCACATAGTTAGTAGCAGCCAAAGTAGCCAAATATATAGTCACACTTCCTTATTCCTATAGTAATAAAGATGTGTTCCGATATATTTGGCTGCTACTAACTATATGATGCTGACTGTACAATGCAACGACAGTTGAACTCGTGCTTTCCCGCTCATGGCGCCAGACAAAATGGCGTGCGCCGGAGCTGCCGGCGTCGCGCGCAAAAGTTTGGCCAATGGGCGTTGAAGATTTTACCCGCGCAAACGCGCTGCCTTATGATTGGTTAAAATGTTTTCAAAAAATGCCTTCTGCGCAAGTACATCGTTGTAACTTATATTTTGGGTACCTATAGCTGTTCTATTTTCGTTAATATCTGTGTTGGCCGGCCTGCTGACTTTCTGGAGCGGCGGTGCGCCATACGTGAAAACGAGAGACAGTGCTGCCATCTCTCAAGACGCATGGCGCACCGCCCTAACGGCCCGGACACAACATGCGCGAATACAGAGCGGCGCGGTATTCTGTGCGGACCCTTTCGTATTAGTTCGAACATTACAACCGGTACCGCCTCCGCGCGGCTCCGCCACCGCTGTCAGTGCGTTTCGGCCTTAAGACTCCCTAAGAGTCGCAGGCTAATACTCATTCTTTTATATACAGGGTGTATCAAAAATGGGATGTGAATCGAGTAAGGGCATGTTCAGTAGCGTATTGTGATTCCAAAAATGCACTTGTTTTTTTTTTGGTTTGTTTTTGTTTACATTGAAATGTTTGTTTTTGTTTACATTACAGTCTTTGTTTTTGTTGACATTGCTTGTGAATGACATCAAAAACGTAAAAGCTGTCACCTGCGTGTCAAAAAAACATACAGAAAACATTTGTTTCCGTAACACAGCTGTGCACGCAGTGGTTGAAAACGAAATAATCCTCCCACCCTTCACCCTCGCGTAGGAACGTGTTATCATACACAATAGCCACAAAAACAAAGAATGTAATGTTAACAAAAACAAAAAATCAATGCAAACAAAATAAACGAAAAATAAAAAATAAACAAATCCATATTTGGAATCAAAATGCGCTACCGAATATGCCCTTGCTTGGTTCACACCCCATGTTTGTTACACCCTGTATAAATGTGTTGTAAACAGGTGCCCGGTCGTACGTTCCCAGTGCGCCAGTACTTCCTGGAGGACTGTATTGAGCTGACCAAGTTCGTGCCGCCGGTCGACACGAGGAAGCGAAAGGCTTCCGGCAAGAAGGCCAATAAGGATGACGAGGAAGATGATGACGAAGGTACAATACAAATACTCTTTACGTCACTCTGGGCGGTAAGTGAGATTTACCGCCCACGGGTGCAACGGCAAATCTCACTTCACACCCATGAGAAGACGTAAAATTGTGTACGCACCACGGGCTGTATTCGTAAAGCCCCAGATCGCGTATTTATGGCCCTCACCTTCGGTTCGGACCACAAACACCTGCGATCTGGGGCATTCACGAATTCACCGCCCTATGTACGTAATGTACTATTAATTAATTTGCAACAAAGCGAAAAAATAAAGCCCGACCAGGAAAATAAAAAACCTGCTCTGGGGGCGCTAAATTAGCAATAATGGCAACACTAATTCATTTCCATTGCAAATACTATATGATGTACAGTCAGCATCATATAGGTAGTTAGTAGCAGCCAAAGTAGCCAAATATTTCGGTACAGGTACACGTCTTTATTACTGTAAGAATAAGGGTGTCTTACGATATATTTGGGTACTCTGGCTGCTAATAACTATACGATGCCGACTGTATTAAACTGTTCTGTTCAAAGAGCGCTATTATTTTACAGCCAATAAATAAAATATAAATATTAGGGGACAATCTTACACAAATCGACCTAGTCTCAAACCAAGCAAAGCTTGGTACTATGGGTGCTAGACGACGATAAATATATGTATAGATAAATAAATACTTAAATACATAGAAAACATCCATGACTCAGGAACAAATATTCGTGCTCATCACACAAATAAATGCCCTTATCGGGATTAGAACCCAGGACCTCTAGCTTCGTAGGCAGCGTCACTACCAACTAGGCTAAAGCGGTCGTCAACGTTGGCGTTGTTCTAAGATAAGAGGAAAGACGCATTTCAAAGACCGTCTATTTTACAGCCAATGCACGCGCTATCGACCTCTGGAATCGTCGGCAAAGTCAGCCAAAAATTTTAGCATGAATTCCCTCTGTAATAGAAGACTTTATTTGGACACAATTTTCTTCTTCAAGATTCTAAAAAACGAAATTAATTGCATCCATTTATGCACTCTCTTGATGTTTTAAAAGAACGTACGAGATCCAAATTGTTATCGATAAACAATACTTAGGGCCTGTTTCACAATCGCCGGATAAAGTTATCTGCCAGTTAAAATTATTGCTATCCTTTTCTCCCGTCATATAAAACAAAAGCGACAGCCAACATTTATCTGACGGATATGTTTTAACTGGAGATTGTGAAACAGGCCCTTAGTGTTCTACATACTTATTTTCCTACTCGCTAAGACGCTTTTGTGTATTTTTATGAACCTCCAGGTCTGTTTTTATATATATTTGTAAAGAACGTCTATCTTTTTATGTATGACTGTATGTGTTCTGAACAATAAATAAATGAAATAAAATCTAGTTATTTGTATGCTGTCACTACAACTCCTATTCCCGTTCCAACCCTTACAGGTGTCGGTGTGGACGAACAAGAGGAGGACTTCAACAAGATCGCTCCAGTCGGCAACGACTACTCGCCGGAAACTGCCCAGTCTATGGCTAAACTCTCCGAGAAGGATGTGAGTACATATTAAATGGGTCAATCATTATTTATGGTTGTTATTTTGCTTAGTTAGCCAGGAGACAATATGACAGAGTTATCGAATTTAAAACAGACATACTTAACAATGACAGATTTATGACAGTTACTTAATAATGTTTCAACATGAGCTTCTAACCCAAAATTTCAGCTTAATCGGTCACCGGGCAGTGGGTCAAATTTTACTTGCAAGATTTGTTGACAAACAGGTGTAATAAATAAAAGCTTGTAGCCCATGAGACGTAAGCATGGCACCTAGTGACAGAAAAATAAATTATTCACCCAAATTCTAGCTACCTGCGTATTGCTAAGAAAGCAGGCAAACCTGGGGATAAAATATCCTATCTCCATCCATGGTATAAAAAAAAACCCAGGCTTTAAGTAAACATTTCGTGTATTTGTGAACAATAAAGAATATTTGTATCGTATTTTTTATAGCTAAGCTTCGAGCTCATCGAAGCCCTTCTAGTCTACATCGGCTCCCTAAACAGCGACGGAGCAGTCCTAGTGTTCCTACCTGGCTGGAACCTGATCTTCGCGCTGATGAAGCATCTGATGCAGCACCGGGTCTTCGGCGACCAGTCCAGATACATCATACTGCCGCTGCACAGCCAGATACCGAGGGAGGACCAGAAGAAAGTGTTCGTTACTCCACCCCCTGGGATCATTAAGGTAAGAAATGTCTTGAAAATTGTAAGGATAGTGATAGATGGAGACAAAACATGACTGGAACCTGATCGTCGCGGTGATAAAGCATCTCATGCAGCACCGGGTCTTCGGAGACCAGGCCAGATACTTCATACTGCCGCTGCACAGCCAGATACCGTGGGAGGATCAGAAGAGAGTGTTGGTCACTCCACCCCCTGGGATCATTAAGGTAAGAAATGTCTTGAAAATTGTAAGGATAGTGATAGATGGAGACAAAACATGACTGGAACCTGATCGTCGCGGTGATGAAGCATCTCATGCAGCACCGGGTCTTCGGAGACCAGACCAGATACGTCATACTGCCGCTGCACAGAAAGATACCGAGGGAGCACCAGAAGAAAGTGTTCGTTACTCCACCCCCTGGGATCATTAAGGTATGAAATGTCTGGAAAAGTGTAAGGATAGTGATAGATGGAGACAAAACATGGCTGGAACCTGATCGTCGCGGTGATGAAGCATCTCATGCAGCACCGGGTCTTCGGAGACCAGACCAGATACGTCATACTGCCGCTGCACAGCCAGATACCGAGGGAGCACCAGAAGAAAGTGTTCGTTACTCCACCCCCTGGGATCATTAAGGTATGAAATGTCTGGAAAAGTGTAAGGATAGTGATAGATGGAGACAAAACATGGCTGGAACCTGATCTTCGCGGTGATGAAGCATCTCATGCAGCATCGGGTCTTCGGAGACCAGTCCAGATACGTCATACTGCCGCTGCACAGCCAGATACCGAGGGAGCACCAGAAGAAAGTGTTCGTTACTCGACCCCCTGGGATCATTAAGGTATGAAATGTCTGGAAAAGTGTAAGGATAGTGATACATGGAGACAAAACATGGCTGGAACCTGATCTTCGCGGTGATGAAGCATCTCATGCAGCACCGGGTTTTCGGATACCAGGCCAGATACTTCATACTGCCGCTGCACAGCCAGATACCGTGGGAGGATCAGAAGAAAGTGTTTGTCACTCCACCCCCTGGGATTATCAAGGTAAGAATGAACTCGAAAAGTGCAAGGATGATGATAGAGATAGACAAAATCTAGCTGGAGCCTGCCACCAACTAAACCTTAACAAATCACTTTGATTTTGATGTTGATCGCTTCAGCATAATATATTGTAGGTATATAGGGCTCGCTTTAAAAAAAAATGAAGATGCCTATAAGTTTTTAAATAAAGGAAAAATTGAAAAATTTAATGCTCCGAGCCGGATTCGAACCGGCGACCACGGGCATGTATAATTTCATTAGCAGCGTAACTGCTTAATACAAAATTAATGCTTATAAGTTTGAATTTAATGCAAATTTTGAAAAAAGGAAACCTAGAAACCAAGTTTTTTATTGTGTCAATAACGTACTAAAAAATCATTGAGATTGGAAAATGTTTATAAGTGGAAAAATATTTCCTCTTTTTGTATGGACGAGTACGTAGTATTCCAAAGATATACTTCAATATTAAGGATAAAACATTTGTTGCTGCAAACACACACAAACATAGTAATACAAAAAATAAATCAAGACAGACACAGAAATAATGGCTATCTGCGTTGCAGCAAATCGAAAAAGTTCACAGCTCAGTTATACGCTTCGCTCTTTCGAACAGAGTACTGATATGTGTAAATCATTAAATAGAGACTGCACAACATGGAAGAGGAATAGACCAAAGTGAAATGACTCGTTCTATTCTGTTTTTACAAGCTTTGTACCAATACTAACTTGCCTTTCGTTCGATCGTCAGTGCGTGCGGGTGAAATCTTGCAAGTAAAATGTGACTAACTTCCCGAAGTTTGGTTTTTTTTTTAACTTATGTACAATGCTACCGTAAAGCTGGTCTGATGATGCAAACGGAAGTTGGCCATAGGAACTCATCAATTACACAAGATAAACCTGTTATTTGGGGTCATTGGAACTCCCTCAACAACTAGGTTAATGAATAATGACTGTGCAATAAAAGAGTCAGCAACAAAAGCTTGTACCAATTTTTTTTTCTCAGATGTTATTTCACCTCTTTATTCTCAACCCCAGGTTATCCTGTCGACGAACATCGCCGAGACTTCGATCACGATCAACGATGTCGTGTACGTCATCGACTCGTGCAAGGCCAAGATGAAGCTGTTCACGTCACACAACAACATGACGTCTTACGCCACCGTGTGGGCTTCCCGGACCAATCTAGAACAGGTATAAACACTAGACGAAACTATTTAAACGGAATTTATCGCGCATATCATTTATGAATTACTTCGGACGTTTCGAGCCCTTTTCGGGCCTGTGGTCAAGTGGGTAGACTGAGAAGAGTAGGCACCTAGTTTTATGAACATTGAAAAAAAAACTTTTGTGAAAAGTGGTCCATAATTGAGCTCCTTAGTATGGGGAGAAAAATAAAAGTGGTCAGATCCGAATGAACAAAAGTGTATGTTATGTAAAACGTTAACCCTTAAATGCATGATTTTTTGTATAACTTTTTAATAAATTGAAATAGATGTGTCATGTTGTATAGATTGAGGGAAAAATAAAGAAAAAAATCATAGTATTTAAAAAAACATATACAATATACGATGCATATATACATCATTATGCATTTAAGGGTTAATTCGTTAATAATTAAATATAAAAGGAACATACCAAAAAAAGTCTACTTCCTAAGTAATGCCACTTTGAAAAAAATGCAATAGGTGCCTTTCCTCCTGCAATACTTTTGTTCCATCCGGTAATTGACATGAAAAGAGTTGGTTTAGCCACTTTTTTGCCATAAACAAGTTGAAAATCGAATCGGTGGTTTTCTCATAATTATAACACAATAGTTATTTACGATACAAGTGCAGAAGATAGGACATTCGCAACGAGTTGCGAATTACCTATTCGCACGTGTATCGTATAACGTTTTACTGTTTAAAGTTTCGACATATGCACGGAAAGTGCACTTTCCCGCACTAGTGCAGAAAAGAGCACTTTTCGTGCATATGTCGAAACTTAAAAGAGCCATATGTACAGTAAAACGTTGTACGCGATACACGTGCGAATAGGTAATTCGCAACTCGTGTCGATTTAAAACACTCCCTACGGTCGTGTTTTAATTTATCACCACTCGTTGCGAATTTCCTATTTTCGGCACTTGTATCGTAAATAACTATTTTTATTATAATGATTATGATAACGATGATCTGTCTTTACAGCGTAAAGGTCGCGCGGGTCGTGTGCGAGCCGGCGTGTGCTTCACCATGTGCTGTCGCGCGCGCTACGAGCGCTTGGAGGAGCACTTGGCCGCTGAAATGTTCAGAACGCCGCTGCACGAACTCGCTCTAAGGTAAGGGTGACCCTTTGCGATCCACCACTCCTGGTATGATAGTCCTTCGTACAGTCGAGTTCTCCGATATCTACACAGGTCTTTCGGCTGATATGATGGTGATGAGGTAAAAAAATCCAAATATATAAACGTTAAAGTCCTGACTGACTGACTTAAATCAACGCCCAGCCAAAACCGTTGAACTTAGAAAGCTGTTTTTTTTCACAATAAGTAGTCTATATAACGTAAGTATCCACTAAGAAGGGATTTTTGAAAATTCCACCCTCAAGGGGGTAAAACGGGGCAGGAGTAACATTTTAAGTGAGAGACTTCAAACTTTTTGTATGGACTCCTTATTACAATACAAGAAAAGTAATTTTAGGGTTTTGAACAAAACCCACCCCTAAGCGGGTTAAATAGGGGTGCAAAGTTTGTACGGGTGAAATTTGGTATACAGATAGTTTGAGTCCCGGGGAAGGCCATAAAATAGTTTTTGTCCCGGAAATCAGTCCTTAAGGGGGTGAAAGTTTGTATGGAGCTACGATCAAAACGAGTTCCACGCAGACGGAGTCGCGGGCAGAAGCTAGGTATAGATGAATTATCGAGAACATGGAATTGCATTTGTAGTGGTAATACGAGAAAATAGAAAAAGCAAATATAGAATGCCCACATACAATACTACTACATATGCAATTCCATGCTCTCGTTAATTTATCTATAGTACAAGTATACTTGTACTAATTTTGACGACCGGTTAGCCTGGTGGGTAGTGACGCTGCCTAAGAAGGTGAAGGTTCGAATCCCGGCAAGGGCAAATATTTGTACCACACAAATATTTGCTCATCACGAGCATGAATATTTGTTTCTGAGTCATGGATGTTTTCTATGTATTTAAGTATTTATGTCTATTATATATATTGTCGTCTAGTACCCATAACACAAGCCTTACTGAGCTTACTATGGGACTAGGTCGATTTGTGTAAGATTCTCCCCTTATATATATTATACACGGTGGAATTTAATCGGTGAACAGGAACCCATTTTTCTAATTCAGTAATCGATGGCGGTCACGTTTATGTAGTACTTAAGTGGAACCAAGTTTTTTTTTATCATAACTAATTTTTAAGTTGAAATTAAATTTTAATTAAAATTTATTGTCACCCTACTAATGGTTTAGTCTGAAAAGTTTAATACCTCTTTTCAAACTATCAGCCATAGAAACTTAAAACATAAATGAGCAATAAGCTGTCAATTTGTCATTGTTAAATTCATAACAAATTGCTTGCTTCTTCTTCATTGCTTGACGTATGTACACTTACGAGTAACTTCCCTTCAATAAAAGTAGGGTGTCCATTTATTCAGTCAGTGTACATTTTACCGATGTTAATTAAGTGTGATTAATTAGATTGTGAGCTATATTGCACGAGATCTCACGTATTGGTTTCTGTGTAGATTGATAATTAAGATTTTTGGATTCCTGATCACCGATTAAATTCCACCGTGTATATATATAATTATCTCTTTATTCCAGCATCAAGCTCCTCCGCCTGGGCAGCATCGGGCACTTCCTCTCGAAGGCTCCGGAACCTCCGCCGCTAGACGCCGTCATCGAGGCTGAGGCGATGCTTCGTGAACTGGGCTGCCTAGACTCTAACGACAATCTGACTCCATGCGGAACTATTTTGGCCAAGTTGCCCATCGGTAAGTCTAGTTACGGCTTTTGCGAAGCTAGTGGACGCCAAATAATAAGTTTCTGTCAAAAATTTCATTTTTGGTACAAGCTTTTATTGCTGACTGTACTTTCCTGTATACCATCATCAACGACTCATTGAGACGTTTCTTACGAACCCAAACTCAACGGGGTTACATCGGTTAAGTACTGAATTCCCATGGCCACCTTCTGTCTCCATCATCAGATCAGCTCGGTGGTACCATAATATTGAATTGTCCTCCAAACTATACTTATACCCAAAATTTCAGCTCAATCGGTGACCGGGAAGTGGGTCAAATTTAACTTGCAAGATTTGATTACAGACAGACAACGGGACAGGTGAAGCTAAATAAAAGCATGTAAAATACCTAAAGGTGTTGCGATTTCTCGTGTCCACGTCACCAAGATGGCGTTATAGCGTACGCTGTCAAAATCAACTTCATGATTTAAATTAATGTTTATAATTATATAATACTTCTACCAACAGATACTCACGTCTGAATAGAAATCGAAATTTTAATACGAAATTTACCAATGGAGCGACCTTGAACGCGCTGGTCGTTGCCCGTGCCGGCCTATCGACGCGGCGCTAAGCGGTGTCAACCCTAGGGTTTAGAAATGATGATGATTTGATTCATTTTATTTAGAAATGACACCGCTTAGAAATGATTTTATAATTAATAGTTGATCTACCACATATTACAAAAGAAACCTTTTGTATAGTTAAGTAACTTAACTTAAATATATCCCGACGACAGTACGATATAGGCCTTACAGATTTATTACGTATTTGAAATAGGTATTAAAGATACAATGTTCCGTAAAAATCATTACGTTCTTGTTAAAACTCACTAGTTTGTAGCCCCTAATATTAAGTTTGTATGGAAAAAAATAGTACTTAGGTATATAAAGTAGGTAAGCTACTAACCTTTCATCGTCAGTTGGCAGAGAAAAAAGGACAAATGTCTATTTGTTTTATTATAGTTACACCCCACAACACTGCAGTGAACCGAATTTATTCGCGACGAAGTCATTTTTTAATAACTGTGCGCGTAAGCAACTTCCGGCCGTGAGTGCGTGTGCCAACCAACTGACTGAATCACTGATAGCGGTGCGCAAAGTGTAGGTATAATTCTGAGTTCCCACGGTGCAGTGCCCTAGGTAGCACTGCCAAAAGGTTAAGAATGAAATTCATCATGAAAGAAGGTCTAACCTCAAGCTAGACCATAGACACGCACAGTCGCATACGCTGTGATACTAGTGGCAATTGGACATTTATTTTCGAAGGCGGCTTCAATCGCCGTTCTATATTGAAGCAGTACGTCTAACACAACTTGCTGACGAGTCGCTTTGCGCGCGACTGAGCGTCTCCTTTCTCACTGGCACCGTGCAAATTAGAAAAAGTAGGGTAGATCTTTCTCGACTCGCGTCGCGGCGCGGCGTCAGTTGTGCTAGCCCCGCAGAGGTCGTGGTGACTTTGACGCCAAAAACCCGCAGATCCAGCCCAATCTAGATACACTTGGAAAACGTTCATGATTTATGACCTCTGAACACTGGTCAACTGTATGGACATAAACAAGAATGGTCTTTATTGGTTAACCTTTTGACAGCCAGGGTGCAAAACAAAACGCTGCCCAACTGAGACCAGAACAAAAACAAAAGTCCGATCTCGGCAAAACATAAATATACTACAAGACGATGTTATTATGTTTTCATTCATTATTATTTTATTTTATTTTATATATTTATTAAAGAAACAAACTGTCTTATATAGTTTTAGTATACATAACACTGGATTTTTTTCTTAAAGCTAGACTTACAGTTTCCTTAATGAAAATACTTTAACATCATGTTTTAATTAATAAAGTTTCTACAGAATGTGAGAGTAAAAACTACTAGTAACAGAGCTATTTGTGCATACAAGGACAAAAAGAAATAATAATAACAATAATGAAAAATTAAAAGCAAGAGTATAACAGTACTAACAATTTTTGTGTTTTGTGTTTACAAAACTGAATACTAAAAAGATTTCATTCTTAATCAGTTATAAAAAGCAGTAACATTGAATACTGAGATTATTTCTTGCTAGCGCCAACGTCGAGGAACTGAAGGAAAGTGAATGTAATAAAAACGGAGCATAAATAATAGTATTAATAGCAGCAATAACTAAGGATGTTATATTGTGTACTCTCATTGCCGTGGCGTAATCTGAGTATTTATTTCTAATTCTGTACTCTATTGCCTTTGCAAACTTTTTCTGAACTCTCTCTATCCTATCACTAACATTATAAAACAACATTAAAGTATGAAAATACCAAATATTTGCACAGAATGAATTTTAGATTAGTGATTGGGTCACAACACTATTTGTTTTATTCTGAGGTGATGACGTCACGCGTTCGCGGCCCCAGCCGTCTCTAGCCACGGAGGTATTGGAAATTGTTGTAATACTAGAGTTGGGAAGCTGTAGTATGCATCAACTTTTCATATCAATATTGTAGGTAGGGATCGCAATAAAAATTTATCTGTATAAAAATGTGTTTTATTATGTAATGGTTGATAGTTAATTTTGTACAACCGTTTTGTTTTCTCTGGTATAAGCACTTAATATACAAATTGGAATCAATTTATAGTATACCTATACGTCTGTGAAGAAACGAGATTTTGCTGATTTTGATTCATACAGATTCGTTTTTGAAGTTTTAATAATACATGGTAGCGTAGAAACCTAATATTTCCGTTCAGCGGTAAAACACCACAGGTCGACGAAGATGACAGATAAGGATTATTACCTGCTTTAGAACAATGAAGTTCGTGCCGCGCAACATACTCACTCAACTCAATAGACAAGACCAAGCTAAAGTAGGCTTTATGGCATAGACCGTAAAGTTTTATTATTAAGCAGTAGTTTTTGCCAAAATGATTAAGAATAACATGCCTGGTCTTAAATGAAGATACACAATAAGCGTTGTTATTAAGTTGTTTTGACTTTTGTAAAACTTGCACTATATTATAGATAATAAATATTAGAATAGGAAAATTAATGTGAAATTTTATTATGGAAATATTAGTTAATCGCCATTCAAATCTTTAATAATGTTAATATGTATATGCATGAGTAATATTGTCAGGGATGTGCGAAACTCGTGTGAATTATTATTACTAACGAAATAATGAACTTTAACCATACATTTCTTCGTGCTATGTGTATGGGGTAACGTGGTAATAAAATATCTAAGTAATAATGGTGATTCAGGACCATTTATTTTAACCTATCATAGATATAATACAAAGTCAGTTAATTTTTTTTTGTTTGGCGCCGCGCAGGCGGGCACATCCCTATTTATTTTATTTATTTATTTATTTCTTACATATTACATTTATAGGCTTACAGTAAAGTACCAAGGCGCCTATAATGTTAGGACTTAATTTAAAACTGTGCTTAATAAGTTAAATGAATACATAACAAAACTTACATACTAATCTAGGCACGTTGCTATATACCTACTAACAATACATGTTACATAGGGCACTTATTTTAGTGAGCAGGGTTTGCCAGCTATCGGCAAACACGTCGGCATCCTGCATCAACACGAGTTGATTGAGTAGCGCCGGCGCACGGGCCGCGGGCGCGTTGCCGGCGCGGCGCGTGCGTCGGCCCGGCTCGCCCGCCGCCGTCGGTGCCGCGAAAAGTGGACGGCGGCGGCGCCCTGCCCGCGAATACTGCTCGGGGACGAACAGACGGATGCCTTCCAACGCTACAGGGTTGTTAATTTGTCCCCTCAGCAGGAGACTGTAGTGTAAGGCGAGATGGGACTTACGCCTAAAATTAAGTGTCTCGAGCCCGACCATCCCTGCTACAAAAAGCGATGGATATAGGAAAGGATAGTACCCATACTGCTTTTTGTATAAGTATCGGGCAAATTTCCGCTGTACTCTTTCGAGTAAGAGTCTGTAATTGTCTTCGACCGGATCCCATATCAGAGAGTTGTATTCTAATTTGCTCCGCACGTAGGCATTATATAGTACGATTGATACGGCCGTGCTAGTAAACTGCGGCGCTGTACGCATTACAAATCCCAACATTTTATTTGCACTCTTTACTACACTCTGACGCGTCGAGGGCCGCTCTTGGCTCACAGAGCACCGCAATTTACTTCTGATATATATTTTTTTATTTGATAAAATGAATAAAATTAAACTTCTGATATATAAATTTTTAAATAAAGGAAAAATTTAACGCTCCGAGCCGGATTCGAACCGGCGACCACAGGCTGATTGAGAAATTTGGTGGCCGAACCGGATTGTTCCGATAGCTCAGTTGGTTAGTAGCGACGGGCCATGAATGCCTGTGGTCGCCGGTTCGAATCCGGCTCGGAGCGTTAAATTTTGCAATTTCTCCTTTATTTAAAAATGTATAATTTCGTTAGCAGCGTAACTGCTTCATACAAAATTAATTTATGATATACATTTATAAATATTGTCATGGCAAAATGTATGTACACCCCAGGCCAAAAGTATGGAAACAAAGTTGTTTTCTTAGATATTTCGTGTTTCCATTATTACTGTGGGACGAGCTGGACAGGCAGATAAGAAAAACATGTCCAACTTCAAAATCAGCATTGTGGACGAATTTGTCAACAGCCTGGGCTAATCTTGAACAAAATACCATCGATAAATTGATTCAAAGAATGCCGAGATTGTGTGCTGCAGTTATGAATGCAAAAGGCGGATCCTTTTGCTTTCATAACTGGAGCACACTATCACGTTAATGAAAACAAAGTTTAGGTAAATATTGAAAACAACACACATAGTCAATAGAAATATAAATGTCGTAAATTTCGTAATTATATATGTTTGTTTATTTTAAATAAAAACTTATCGTGTGAAAATTAACGTTTTCTATTGTCATATACGCTTGTTTCCATATATTTGGCCTGGGGTGTACTTACTATGGACTATTTAAAAAAATGGGTCAAGTTACTTGTCATCATCATCATCTTATCAGCCGAAAGACGTCCACTGCTGGACATTACATAAAAGTAACGCAAAAATTTAACGCGGCTGTGGTCGTCGCTGGCTTCAGTGGCACGAGTTTTCGTCCGCGTCCACAGCCGTCTTTGGCTCTCAAAGGGTTAAGCGCTTCAGTGCTGTCTGTTAAGACTAGTAATATTGAAATTAGTAGCTCCGTGAAATGAGTCTCTGATACCAAATTCTCTCTCGCATCATTCTTGAAGACGCAGATGACAATCAGGGATTCCAATGGGCGGCTCATCAGGCCCCCAGACAAGTTATCCCGTAGGAAATTTGTGACTGGCGGCGCTGCAGGTCAAACAGGAAAAAAATCAGGGATTCCAAGATACCAACGCTATTTTAGCATTATTTTACTCTCTCCAGAGCCTCGCCTCGGCAAGATGATGGTGCTCGGCTTCGTCCTCGGCGTCGGCGACGCGCTGACCACCATGGCGGCCAACTCGACCACGTTCCCCGAGGTGTTCGCGGTCGAGGGCCGGCGCCGCCTCATGCCGCACCAGCGCGCGCTGGCCGGCGACCGCGCCTCCGACCACGTGGCCATGCTCAACGCCTTCCAGGTGACTGCTCACTACTCATGCTGCCCTGGTACTTCGTCCTCCTTCCTTCCAGGTGACTACTGACTGCTCATGCTGCCCTGGTACTCTGTGCCATAGCGCTGACAGGCGACGGCTCTTTTCAGGTAAGCGCCGTGCCTCATTGGGACGCTATGGCGACGTCGCCGGCTACCGTATCCAAACAAATCAAATCTTGGCCGTCGCGATGGCCCGGTCAAGCTCGGCACTTCATGTCTACCACCAACAACTAGTGTGGTAAATTGCTTTGAAAAGATAATGCCGCAACAATGGCTCTTAGAAGGCGACAAGGTTGGACCACGTCGGCATGCTCAACGCTTCCCTGGTGCCTACTGACTACACATGTCTTCCTGGTACCTTATACTGCCGTAGCAGCTCGCGCTAGCTGGCGATAACGCTTCTGAGCAGGCTATGCCTTTCAGAAGACTTGAACCTCCTACTCATACTTTCCTGGTACATTGATTGAACGACAACGCGTCGAATGTGTCTTCATATGCAATTTGTTTCAGATGTGGGAGCGAGAGCACGCTAAGGGCGAGGAGGCGGAGATGGCGTGGTGCGAGTGGAAAGGTTTACAGCAGACCACGCTCAGAGTCACGTCGGAGGCTAAATACCAGCTCATAAGTATGTAACAAACCTGTAGCTTAGTTAGGATTAGATAATTTCACTTTTGGTGGCTTTTTTGCAGCCCCGATCGCGCTGTGTAGATCAAAAAAATCGTTCTTAAGAAGAAAAGGGTACACTTCCAAGCGAATGACTATCGCATTCTGACAGCTACAAAATACTTGTTTTACAATTGACAAATATTGAGATACTAAGATGTAGAGGATTGAGTGGTGGGCCTGAGCCGTAACTTAATACGGGTGTAGACTCGAAAATTATTATTACTCCAAAAGAAAGAAGGCAAAACAATATGCCTAGTGACGAAAATCCCATTCAGACGTCACAAAGATTTACGAAGCTACAACCGTTTTAATATTGCTTGTTAGAGAGAGAAAACGCAAACAGTGTGTGACGTCACGTTACGCGAGGCTGCCGGGGGGCCGCGTCGACGGCTGCGCCGCACACGACGCGGCGCGGCACATTGCTGTCCCCCGATGACGCTTGAAGATTGTGACGTCATTAATAAGTGACGTCACAATCTTCAAGCGTCATCGTTTCATATGAAGTTGCGTTATGCGAAAAACAGAACATACCTTCTTAAAACTTTGGAGACTTATAACTTCGTGATTATTTGTGTTGATTTTTTCTCAACTTGACTACATTTTTAATCCGTTTTCGAGAAAATATGACATTATTGATTATTTTATTTAGTGTCTACACCCCTATTATTTTTTTGTCGTCTAACCGAACCATCTGTTCCAGACATCCTGACGACCGCCATCGGGTTCTCCGAAGAGTGCTGCGTGCCGCAACGCTGGAACCCGACAGTGCCCGACCCGATGTTGGACGTCGTCATCGCGCTCATGTGTATGGGGCTTTATCCCAATGTGTGTCTTTACCAGGGGAAACGGAAGGTATGTTCATGCTGTAACCCTTTACCCATACTACATTTTTGACACTCTTTCCTATTTTGCAAGCAATTCTTTAAATTTGGGAAGTGAAAGGTTATACAGTCGCACGTTAATTAGGGGATCTCTTCAGTACTGCCCTGTCTGGATCTACCAGTACATCTATCAGGAGACGGCCGCGACATACTCTTGATTTTTCTCGCACTACCCGTCTCTCTCTTATTAGAACACTTAGAACAAGAGGTATAGTGCGAAAAAGTCCCATGATAGACGTGCAGTCCTTCGAAAAAGTAGACCTTCGAGAAAAAACGTCTGGATAAACTGCATAGTCTTATACATACTGTAGGATATAAATTGCTCCATATAATCGTCGTACTAGCACCTGGCGCTCATTTAAATGGCGCCAGTTGCAGAGTTAACACGACCGATCTATTAGTCTATCATAATCACTCAAGGACATAATATTTCCCATTAAAAAAACTATTGTCTGCTCAGTTAGTAAACCGTGGAACTCGCGGAACTCACGAGTATTTTAAATCCTAACATTACCCTGAAGCTTTTTCTCGCAGGTGTTGACCACAGAAGGCAAGCCCGCCCTAATCCACAAGACCTCAGTGAACTGCAGCAACTTTGAGCAGAAGTTCCCATCGCCACTATTTGTGTTCGGCGAGAAAGTGCGCACCCGGGCGATTAGCTGCAAGCAGACCACTATGGTCGCGCCGTTGCATCTACTGCTGTTCGGGTGCAGGAAGGTCGAGTGGGTGAGTATCTCTTCCATATTGCTGGACGCTTAGTACACAGCGGTGAGTGAGTGAGACCGAAGCCTGACCTCTGGCTCTCGCGTGTGGCGTATCGCTGACGTCATCGTTCGGAGACGACCGGTCCCCTATAGTTATACTTCTTGACGCGCTGAGTAAAATGCATGTTGGCTGTCATATTGACTCATTATGTGTTAATAATATAAGCTATGCAGACGACATGGTTTTACTCAGCGCGTCGGCTTGTGGCCTACGAAAGTTACTTCTCGTATGTGAGAAGTACGCACTTGAACACGGGCTAAGATATAATGTAGCCAAAAGTCAGTTAATGGTGTTTGAGCCCGCCAATAATAAAATATACGAAGTGCCTCCCATTTATCTAAATGGTGCTCCACTAGAGAGGGTTTCGAGCTTTAAATACCTAGGTCATATTGTCACAGCTGACTTAAAAGACAATATGGATATAGAAAGGGAACGGAGGGCTCTGTCAGTGAGGGCCAATATGATGTCCCGTAAGTTCGCGCGGTGTACGAGGGAGGTTAAAATAACTCTGTTCAAAGCATATTGTACTTCCCTGTATACGTGCGGCTTATGGAGGTATTACACGCAACGGGCCCACGGAGCCCTCCGGGTCCAATATAATAACGCGTTCCGGGTGCTGGTGGGGCTGCCCCGCTTCTGTAGCGCATCAGGGATGTTCGCAGAAGCGCGTGTAGACTGTTTCTATGCGACTATGCGCAAGCGCTGCACATCCCTGGTGCGCCGGGCGCGGGCCAGCCCCAACCCCATCCTGCGGTCGATAGCGGACAGGTTAGATTGCCCGTATATGAGGCACTGTTGTGAAATGCATGTTTCCAACAGTGTATATTTTATATAAGAATTTAATTTAATTTTTATGCAAAATCTAATTGTAAGTAATATGTAATTTTCTGTATGAGTCCTGGGTTACTTGAAATAAATGTTTTCATTCATTCATTCATATAGTCCCAAACACCTATTATAAAGACATCCTTCCTTGTCTTCAATGGATTGTCTGCGCCTGGAATTCGCCACGAGCGGGATTTTAATCCGCTTTTGCATTCCTTTCGTGCACTGCTCTTGTGAACTGACCTATCGTGGGTCCTTTATTCAACCGAAACTGGACTACCGTCTAAAACCACCAACAATATCCGGCTCCGCCTTGTAGGGGGGGCGTCGCAGGATCGCTCTTGGCATTCAACTGCGTAACCTATCGTGGGTCCTGCCGCGGGGCGAATATTAAAATTCCGTCATTAAGCTTTAGAGCTTTTTCGTATTATAATTTCTCAAAAACATTAACGTTTTACACCGTAAATATTTTTATTTTCAACTAGCTTCTGCCCGCGACTCCGTCCGCGTGGAACTTGTTTATATCGTAGCTCCATACAAACTTTCACCCCCCACTTCATCCCCTTGGGGGATGATTTCCGGGATAAAAACTATCCTATATCCTTCCCCAGGACTCAAACTATCTCTATAACAAATTTCATCCAAATCGGTTCAGCGGTTTAAGCGTGAAGAGGTAACAGACAGACAGACAGACAGACAGACACACTTTCGCATTTATAATATTAGTATGGATGTTCATTAATGATCATCATATCAGCCGAAAGAGGTCAACTGCTTGACGTATGCCTCCCCCAAAGGGTGCCACAATGACCGGTCCAGCGCCACCCGCTTCCAGCTGACTTCCCCAACCTTTATCAGGTCATCAGACCACCGTGTTCCACCCACGGTGCGCCTTTCGGAACGTTCCCTTATGTTGTTCGGCTTCGGCTTTGCGTAATACAATACAATACAATACAAATACTCTTTATTGCACACCTCACACAAACAAAGCAGTTAAAAAGAGAAACAATACAATAACATGTAGGTAGAGGTAGACAACAGGCGGTCTTATCGCTGAAGAGCGATCTCTTCCAGACAACCTTTGGGTATCGGAGAAAGAGATAAAACTAGATTATGTAGTAGGTGGTGCAGAGATTATAATAAGCCAAAAATCAAAATAATTATATCAATACACGTACATAAATAGCTCTATATATAAACATACATACACAATCATACATGTATACAAATAACACAAATAAAAATATATAAATATAATACATAAACAGTCAGCCAATAATAATAATAGTAAGACAATCGGGGTTAGGGGAGAGACAAATAATGTTCTTTAAGAAGAGATTTGAAGTTACCGATAGATTTAGCTTGTCTTATATCAAGAGGGAGAGAGTTCCACAGTCGAATAGCCTTAAAAGTGAACGAACTACTGTAAAATTTCGAAGATGACTGAATGTTTATGAAAAATGCACTATTACATTTAGATCGACAACACGGTGCGCCTGGACAACTGGCTGAACTTGGAGATGTCCGCCCGCACGGCAGCCATGGTGACCGCGCTGCGGCCCGCCGTCGAGAAGCTCGTGGAGCGCGCCGCCGCCGAGCCCGACGCCGCGCTGCAGTTCTCTCCCTCCGAGCAGAAGGTGACGGCTGTACACTACACTACTCATGCTGCCCTGGTACTTTGTACCGGAGCGCGCCGGCCGGCGATATACCATCAGTGGCTCGGTTGCGCTTTCCAGGTCACTACCTAACTGCTCATGCCGCCCTGCTACATAGTACACTATACCTAGCAAACCGGCAGAACGTGAGAACGTAAACATGTGCAACAACAGTGAGTCTACAGAAAATGGTGAATCTATATATTATAAAATATTAAATTCACGTTAAGCTGCCCATTCACGATACGTCCATCAATCCAAATGGAGTGGTCGTCTTCCAAAATCCTTTCGTGAATGTGAAAAACGTGAGCCAATTGAATGGAAGTCGTCTAGCTTTGGATTTCCAAACGGATTGAAATCCATGCATCCAGTCCAAATGGATGTCATCCGCAGCCAACTGTCAATGTCAAAAATGTCTGCCACGCCATTTGGAAGACGTCTGAATTGTCAATGAATGTGAAAAACCGCGTCCATTTTTTTGAGATTTTCGTTTCAGTTCAAGTTTAGCTTTCGGCGTTTGAAGATATTTTGTGCTCGATCGATTTTTTTTATTGCAATACAATATGTAGTTGCCAACATTAAACAATCCATTATTATATAAATTAAAGGCTCTACAGTGGCGACCTGAGGCGCTACCACGAAAATCGAAACTCGAAATTCGTATACATGCATCCCTGTCACTCGTGTAACTTAAGTGCGATAGAGATGGAGAGACCGGAACTTCGACTTTCGAAGTTCGTGGTTATAGCTCTGTCCAGCTTGGCGTTCACAGTCAAGTGACGGTGCGTACCTACGTCCAAATGGTGGTGTAGTCAATGTGCCTCCAATTTGGAATACTTCCAAACAGACGTGTCGTGAATGGGCAGCTTTAGAAAAAGTTAAATCTAATATTCCCAAAATCGGCTTGAGCCTACCTCGCGAAGATTATATTTAACGAAGCGTATCTCAATAACCGTTGAATGTTTAACAAAACATTAACGTTAATATTTTCTTCCCCAGCTCGTGAATTGCATAAAGGCCTTATGCGCGGTGGACGCAGGAGACTACAACATACAACGTGAAACCGGTACACCCGTGTTCAGGCCCGACGGAGCCAAACGAGGAACCCGCGGATGGGGCACCAGCGGGCCCCGCGCGGGCTTCAACGGAGGCGGCTTCGGAAACAGAGGGGGCTTCGGAAACAACCAAGGTGGTTTCGGAAACAACCAAGGTGGTTTCGGAAACAGCCAAGGTGGTTTCGGAAACACCGGAGGGGGATTCGGAAACAGAGGGTTTGGGAATAGAGGGGGAGGTTTCAGAGGGAATAGAGGCGGGTTCCGCGGAGGTTTCAGAGGCAGAGGCCAATGGTGAAGTGCGTGAGTTACCATTCCTAGTGTAATTTTAAGTTGACCTTTGTAAGATTAGTTAAATTTAAATAAATGTACTGACTATCAGACTGTTTTTCTCTCAATAAAACCATGGTGAAAATAATTACAGCATTTATTGAATGCTCTAATAAGTAGGTACACACTATGTCAACACGTTACCTTCATGTTAGGCGGCCACATGTACTTACTTATTTGACTAATTTTCACTGATTCCCCGCTTGCGCTTGGCAATAAAATGAGCCCCAATAATTTCTGAACACGAGAAACAATCAAAGAAGAGAAACAAGAGAATTATCTTCTGTTCCCGAGCGTGACGGACGCTGAAACTTGGTTTCATTTCATGTAATTCATTGACTATCGGGAACAGAAAGATCAAATGACTATCGTATGACCAAAGAATAGGAAGAATCAAGGAATAAGCGATACATGATTACATAAATAATGAATATAAAAAATAATGCCCGAACCAAAAGCGTCATCATTATCTATAGGTCAAAAATGTAAGTAAAGTCCCTCTTGCATGTGTAGGGGTGACGTGTTCGAATAAGTATCTGTTATGTTTGTGTTAGACAATTAAAATATGTAATGTCTATTCCAATACGTCACCACTACACATGGGTACTTTACTTATTTTTTTACCTATATCTACCAGTAATTATACAGTGCATTAATTGTAGGCGCTTTACAATTAAGGCTAAAAAGTCCTTCGTCATTCAACCGGATTCTGAACAACAATCAAAATGAAATCTTTATCGGGCGCCACCATGATCTCGCTCTTCTTGCTTCTGATCCTCAGAAACGTCAATTCGTTGGTTGGATCCAGGTCTCGCACCACCGCCTTGGCCTTGTCTATGAGAGCGCCCATCAGTCCAGCGTATTGTACTGATATGTGGTTGTCGAGGGTTGTCTTGATGGGTATACCTATATACATAGCAGTTACAATCATCATATGCCGAAAGACGTCCACTGCTGGACAGACCACGGGA
Source organism: Epinotia ramella (assembly GCA_947578815.1). Lineage (NCBI taxonomy): Eukaryota > Metazoa > Arthropoda > Insecta > Lepidoptera > Tortricidae > Epinotia > Epinotia ramella. The sequence continues at coordinate 7,190,225 of OX388221.1, forward strand.
TAGGTCTCCCCAAAGAGTGTCACCTTGTGGGACCCACGCTGCGCCCTCCGGTATGTGGTCCCCACGACATAATCTTTCCCCCAACGGCTATCGGGTTCTACGTGTAGACCTTTTGACGCCTAAACCGATTTAGATAAAATTTGGTATGGAGATAGCTATGGTAGCCTAGTGGATCAGGCATGCGGCTGTCAAACGGCGGTCGTGGGTTCGACTCGTACCAATGAGTTTTTCGGAATTTATGTGCGGAATATCATTTGATATTTACCGCTAGCTTTTCGGTGAAGGTAATTAAAGTTCTTGAGGAAACCTACAGACATCTGCCAAGAAATTCAAAGGTGTATGTGAAGTCCCCAACCCGCACTGGGCCAGCGTGGGGACTACTGCCCGTTCCCTCTCATCCATGAGAGGAGGCCTGTGCCCAGCAGTGGGACGTACATAGACTGATTTATTATTATTACGGAGATAGTTTGAGGACCTGGGAAGGACATAGGATAGTTTTTATCTAGGATATAAAGGGGAGTGAAGTGTCTATGATGGCCGTTGGGGCGGAAAGGTTCTCGAGTGGCGACCACGTACGGCGGCGCGACGTGGGTAGGCCCCCCGCAAGGCGGCCTGATGACCTGGTAAACGTTGCTGGAGTCCGCTGGATGTGGGTGGCGCAGGACCGGTCACTTTGGCACTCTTTGGGGGAGGCCTAAGTCCAGCAGTGGACGTCTTTCGGCTGATATGATGTTGAGGATGAGGTGTCTATGGGAGTGCGATACTTGATGCGGCCCGGCGTGGGAAAGGACGAAAATAAATGAGTGAGTATACCTTCTCCGTTGACGACGATAACGCCAGCCACACCTCTGTGCGTGCTGAGTTTGCGTACGGTTTCTTCAGCCTCGTTCGCCATGGTTTAAACTTTATGTAAGTGCACTGTGATGTAGCGTTTGTTGTGAATTGTCAGTTTGACGATGATGTAATTGAACTTTTTTATTGTGTTTAAATAGCCAGTTTGAAGTAGCAACTATGTAAAGAGTATCTATGTATACACATTGATGTAAAACGGGCGTAAAAGGGCAAATTCAAGGATAAAAAGTTGCTCAGAGCAGGATTCGAACCTGCGAACATCTGGCATACGCGGCCAGTCACTGCTACCAACTAAGCTATCAAAATCAATTGCTTGGTCAACAAACTTTTCAATGCAATGGGCGTGTAGCGACATCTATCGCGAAGACTCGGGCTTCTTTTCCCGAGTTTATTATTGAATTATGATTTGAAAACCATTGTGAGCCATTTAGACACAGAAAAAAATATTTCACTACCCTCTACAGAAGTACGAACGCCAACACAGTTAACTGACCATCCTCTTTTTATAAAGAACCTTATTACATTGCACATAAGGTGCACGGATGGTCAGTTAGCTGTGTTGTTGATAGTACAAAAAGAAAACAATCATGTGCTTAATTTTGATTTTATCATTTACTCATAGAAAACTAATACAATAATAATATAATAATTTGATATTTTAGAATTGGTTTTATCATGATTCAGCATATGATACAGTACTTTAAATTTTGTAACTATAGTCCAGTCATTATCATTATATCCAAAAAACCGTCCCTACCCGTGAATAATCAGTTTATGGATTTTTTTTTCGTAGGTCCCTCGGGGGGGTCACTGGGAGTGTAAATTCAAAAAGTAGACTGAATCAGGCTCCTGTGTATAATCGAAAAACGGTTTTTCTTAAATAACTCTGCCATTTTTGATTTTACAGTAAAACCGTGAGGACAAAAATTGTAGGAAATTTGATTCTCTACAAGTTTGGTCCTAACAATTTTTCTTCTAGGATCAATATTTTGGAAATTAAATTTGAAAAAAGCGACAAATTCAAAATATTTTCATCATCTTTTTAAAGATTCCTTTCTTTAACACATTGTTTCTCTTCATAATAATGGTCATACTCGTAAATTGCGATTTAAGGAAAATTTTACCTTCAACTAAAAATATCATGTTTTAATTGGCATCTATTTTTAAATAGCCTTTTAATATAATTTATTACCCACAAAATTGCAGTTTTAAAAAGAAAACTGCAATTTAGTGAGTATTTTTTTTTTTTGTGGGCTTTTTTTTCTTGTAGTTTTTGACTCCTATTAGAAGAGCCGTCTTCTAAGCAGGTTAGAGGTCCATGGTGTAATATTTTTTCTAAGAAACTCTGTCATGGTCTCCTGGGTGGGTCAGGCCAGATTAACAGTTGGTTGACCCAATTACATCACAGCATCTGAAGCAGCAGGCGCGTGCCCATTTTTCTCTAAAGTCTCAACCTGTAAATACAACGGCATTCTGCCGGTCCTCATTTTCTCTCTTTTATGTACCTTCAGCTGATGCTTCATCATCTGTTTCCGATATCCGAAAGCTTTACCACATATATTGCAGAGATGGTCCTTAATACCAGTGTGGTCAACTCTGAAATGTAAATCCAAGGTGCGTTTCGTATTAAAACCTCGTCCGCAGGTCTCACACTTAAAGTCATGCTCCGCTTTATGTACATGCATGTGTTTGTTCAAGTTACTCTTGCTAATGAAACATTTAGCACACTCATTGCATTGGTATGGTTTGTCTCCAGTATGAGTTCTCATATGCATCTTTAGGGACTCCGTAAATCTGCCTCTGTATGGACATAGAGAGCATTTGAACGGTAAATCATAGAAATGGGTTAGCCTATGCCTCGTAAACTGTCCCTGCATTATAAACTTTTTACCACAGATATCACACATAAACGGCACATCTTCCGTTTTATGCAACAGCAAATGTTTCTTCAAATATGACTCCGAATACAAATTGCAGCAAATCGGACATCTTATTTTCATGTTCTCATGTTCTAGGGACGCTTTATGTTCGTTGTAGTCTTGAAATGCGTTGAAATCTAAATTGCATCTTCCGCAATGGTAATTAGGTTTCACTTCTATTTTTTGGTCTCGATCGTCAAAGTCATTGTCGCTCACATCATTGTTGTATCCTAAACTGTGGTCATTAGCTTCTTTGAGTGTTTGTTCAGACTGCTGCGCAGTTTTTCTGAATAAAGTCGCGCCTTCAAGCAAAGAATGACACGACTCACACAAATATTTAGGATAGATATCGTGAATCTCGACCTCAATGCCTCCAAAGGCATTTAAATCTTCTACGATGCCTTTCCGTACGTGCTCGCCATAGAGGGGTATATTGCCTTCTTTAAGGCATACCCTGCACGTGTAGTCCTCATACTGATTCGGTTCCAATTTCACTTTAGGATGAGCAACTTCTGTGTGTGCTGAATTGGTGTGCCGATGCCGTATACGCTTGCAATGTAACAATTTCATAAGTATCAATGGACCAACCATTTTAAGACTTGCAACTATTTCACGGAAGTTTTTAGCAAAGCACTGGTCGACGTTAATTAATTCAATTTATTATTATTTACTATTATGCAAAAAAAAAACAGTAGGATTCGTCGACTGTCGAGTGTCGACGTTTGAAGTATTGTTCCAATGTTACCATGATATAAAAAAACATACACATGTAAGTTGGGGTTACATCGCCGGTAATAGCCGTAAGTAGATATAATAAGCATAGCCATGCCATGAATTTCTAGAAAGATTATTTTCTGATACAAACAAAACCATAAAGCAAACTACAAACTATTCATTTGTTACAACAAGTGATGGGGTCTATACATGTCATGATTTGTCAGCCCCAATTTATCAGGAGTTGACTAATTGCTATCGGCTCGAGGCATCTTGTGCTGCTGGGGCGCTACCGGGAAGCTTAAATCCGTAGTTTCGTATTCGTTTTCGTATCGTAGTTGAACGTTTCTAACCGCGAACATCCTTCGAACCGTCATCGAAGATCGAACTTCGAAAGAGTGAATGATATTGTGAAAAAGTGTACCAAAAGCTTACCGGGAAGTCCGATTTTCGTTTATTTTGACAGGACAATTTTCGTGAGAAACGTCAAAATCATATGACACCAAAATAGTTATCGTTTTGCCTTCGTTTCGCCATTTTTATATCGCCTTCTTCTTTTCTCATCGCTCATTCCATCTTGCTCTTGTGTGATGTGACAGTGCTTGATACGAATTCGGATAAAATAAATATAATATAGTGACTAGCAAAATGTTTCAAGAGATTCTACGGTGTACGTAAAATTGTGTTCGTGTTTGTCTTAACCCTTGGTGAGTAACAAGATAACGATGGTACTACACGTAAACTTTTTCTTTGGAGGTTATGAATGTATTGAACCTACGGCCCTTTAAGAGATACACACAAAATTTACAGTCAAGATGATATTCTTATCCCCACCGAGCTCTCAGGCTCTAAAGTATTGTATCTAAATTAATCCTGCATCAGAGAAATGAGTTGAGTGCCATCACTAGGTACTTTCTTTTAATACATTCCAAGTTTCCTTATCATCTTGGTTTTTACGCTCCAGATTTTAGTCTAGCATTATAGTAGACAAAATTTTGCAATATTGATTAGTTAGGTACCTTAATACTAATAAAGGTGAAAAAAAAAGATTATAAATTGTTCTCAAGTGTATTTTACATTTGCAGCAGTGATTACGGCAGCCCACTTGTACCTGTTAGAAGTGGTAGCAGCGGAAGAGAGAAGAGAACGCGCCGCACAAAGGCGTCAAGTGCGGGAGTTCTTCTTAATCTTAACACAGCACCTTCCAGGCAAATAGTTTGTGAACACCTTCCGGTTGACTCCAGAGTTGTTTGAAACTCTTTGTCTGGAGGTTATTCCGCTGCTAACTCCAAAACAAAACAGCAAAGAGATTGACCCTACAGCAAAGGTAATGAAATGAATATATTCTTGAAATTTAATCATTGTAGACTAGACATTACTAGCTACAAATATTTAGTCTAGCCTAGTGGGTAGAGACGCTGCCTACTAAGCTGAAGGTCAGGGGTTAGAATCCCGGTAAGGAGAACTATATGTGTGATCAACATGAATAATGTTTCTGAGTCTTGGGTGATTTCTATGTATTTAAGTATTTATATCTAAGGTAGTCTAATGGTTCAGGAATGCGGCTGTCAAGCAGCACGTCTATCACGGGACGGCCGCGACATACTCTCGATTTTTCTCGCACTATACCTCTTGTTCTAACTGTTCTAATAAGAGAGAGACGGATAGTGCGAGAAAAATCGAGAGCTCGCGCGCCGTCGCGTGATAGCCGTGCAGCGGTCGTGGGTTCGAATCCCTGCTCGTACCAATGAGTTTTTCGGAACTTATGTACGGAATATCATTTGATATTTTTAGCTTTTTGGTGAAGGAAAAACATCGTGAGGAAACCTGCATACATCTGCGAAGAAATTCAAAGGTGTATGTGAAGTCCCCAACCCGTACTGGGCCATCGTGGTGACTACTGCCCATTCCCTCTCATCTATGACAGGAAGCCTGTGCCCAGCAGTGGCACGTATATAGGTGCGGGCAGTAGTATGAACTTACACGCCTAGCGAATTCTGTCGGTTTCTGGTGAATTGTTCCATTTTTAGTCCGGTTTCGAAAGTGTTAAGCTTAAAATACCTTGGACGTTCCGCCAATTGGACGTAGTTAAAGGAAAAAGATCCAATCCACAGAAAGTTGAGCAAAAGTTATGGCGGTTTAAAGTTTCAACCGTGATTCCTCAAAACTGGTACATTTTTTTTATAATATATGTTTGGATGAAAATTGAGTTGAGTCGTGTATTATACATTCTTTCACACAGAATTCAGTTAAATGCTATATTTTTCAGGATTTCGACCAAAAGTGGGGTTGGATCTTTTTTGCGAAAATACACTTTTCATAGACCCTTCCCTTTGTTTAATTTTGTAATAAGGATTCACGAAATAAAACTGGCATAATAATCATGTAAAACCATCTCTATACATACATAAAATAAAGCTGAAGATGGTCGAAAGTCTGTACATGGAAGATATTCGAAAAAAAGTTTGCTGGGATACTTAGAATCGATAACAGAACACGTTCCAACAGTTTTTAGAATTTTTGTCTGTTTATCTGTTTGTCTGCTTATGTGAACGCGCACCACGTGAAAACGGCTGAACGGATTTTGATGCAAACTTTACTAATCTGTTGAGAAAATCCCCGGCCAGGTTTTAGGCTATAAAAAATATTATGATAAGGGTGCAAAAGGGACCAAAACTGGGGTTGAACTTTGTATGGGAAGTCCTTGAATCCCATACAAATCTAAAAATGCGGGTATAAAATTTGGACAAAACGGCATTCCGCGGAGAATTGAGTATATAGGTGCCAATTCTTTTTATGTAGAAAACTCTCGTGACACTGAAATATTATTGGGAGCGCATAAGGAGCGCTCCCTAAAGGGATATTTTGGGCCTTTCATTCCTACGAAAACCTCAGCCTTCGCTTCGCTTCTTCTTCGCTTGCCTCCCCGTTTACCTTCGGGATTTCGGCCCTTAAGTTTCGCTTGCAAGACACCGGAAGATAATGAGTGTGCTTAGGGGTGATTGCTCACATTGAGAACTGCTCTCAGAAGGGTTGCTTTGGGCCTTTCAGTCCAACAAAATGGCCTTGCTTGCCTCGCCGCTTACCTTCGGAACTTTGGCCTGGGATTTCGCTTGCAAGACACCTGGGGATAGTAAGTGTACGTGGGGGCTCGCCCTCAGGTTTCGTTTGCAAGACAACGGGAGATAATGAGTGCCCGTCCATGGGGGCGCATTTAGAGCGCTTTCTGAAGGAATGATAATGAGTCTTTCATTCCAACGAAAAGCAAGGCCTTTGGCCTCGCTTGCTTGGTGAGTGGCGAGCCGAGGTAAGTCCCGTAGGTGAGTGACGAAGCAAGCGAGGCCAAAGGCCTTGCTTTTCGTTGGAATGAAAGACTCATTATCAATAAAAAATTGTAAGTGTCCGTGAGGGCTCGCTTGCCTCGCCGCTCATCTCCGGTACTTTAGCCACAGGTCGGTTTGGTCGTTTGCAAGATACCTAGGGATTGTAAGTGTCCGCGGGGGCTTGCATTCGGGTCTTGGGCCCTCGAGCTCGCCTAGGGAGCGGTCTCTTAAAGCATGCTAAAGCCTTTAAGTCCTACAGAAAAGCTCACCCTTCGGCTTCGCTTGGCTCCCCTTTTACCTTCGGGAATTCGGGCCTCAGGTTTCGCTTGCAAGACTCCCGTAGATAATGAGTGTCCGTAGGCGCTCGCGTTGAGAGCGCTCTCTAAAGGGATGCTTTGGGCCTTCCATTTGAACGTAAAGCTCGGTTTTTGGCTTCGCTGCCACCTGGGGATAGGAAATGTCCGTGTCCGTGAGGGCTCGCCGTCGGGCTCGCATTGGGAGCGCTTTATAAGGCTTGATTGTGACCTTTCATTGTTACGAAAAGCTCGGCATTTGGCCTCGCTTGCCTGCCCACTCCCCTTGGGGACTTTGGGCTCCGGCCTTCGGCCTTCAGGCTTGCATTGGGAGCGCTTTCTTAGGGCTTGATTGGGACCTTTCATTGTTACGAAAAGCTCGGCCTTCGGCATCGCTTGCCTGCCCGCTCCCCTTGGGGACTTTGGTCTCCAGTTTCGCTTGCAAGACACCTGGGGACAGTAAGGCCTTCAGCCCCCGAGCTCGCATAGCGACCGCTCTCTAAAAGTATGCTTAGGGCCTTTCATTCCTACGAAAAGCTCAGCCTTCGGCTCCGTTTGCTCTCCGTTTACCTTCAGGTCTTCGGCCCTAAGGTTTCACCTGCAAGTTACTCGGAGATAACGAGTATCTATGGGGGCTCGGCCTCGGGCCTTAGGCCCTCGTAAAAAAAAATTAAGACCACTCTCTGAAGGTTTGCTTCGCCGCTCAGATTTAGGGACTTTGGCCTCAGGTCTCGCTTGCAAGACACCTGGGGGATAGTGAGTGTCCGTGGGGCTCGCCATCGGGCCTTCGGACCTGGGGCTCGCATAGGGAGCGCTCTCTCAAAGGATACTTTGGGGATCTATATAATATTATAGACGACCAAGTTTATGAGGGTATTTATTTCGATTCGAAGACAATTTGAACTCTTACACGCACAGTATGGAAATGGAATGTTTATTTTCAAATTTGTCAGTAATATGGTTAAACATAAGAATATCATGTTTAAACCATAATTATACCTACACGTACGAAGTCGCGGGCAGAAGTTAGTTGTTAATATAACCATTTTCCTAAAAATGGTTTATGTGCGCTGGATCGGATAATTCATTTACTTATAATGATCCAAGACAATAATACTGACAGCAAAAATCGTAATAAAGGCTGCTTTATAGTGAAAACTTCTTTTAATGATTAAAAATAAAGCTAAATGAATTTAAAAAATCAGATTTACAAAAAAAATATTGTAATAGGATCGTTTCTGTTGTTTACTAAGACACCATTGCAGGATTCAAAACAACTCAACAAAACTGATCCAAGTGAGTTGAATCTATTTTGTTGTATATCTAAAAGATTTAAAGAATCTAAATTTAGTTTTTCAAAAAGAATCCAAACGGATTGGATCCGTTTCGTTGAAAATATTAAAAGTAAAACGTGTGAATTGCATTTTCTTAAAAATGGTCCAAGCAGGTTGGATTTCTTTTGTTAAAACAAATGTGAATCAATTATGTAACTGATCTAATATCACTATACGGTTCCAAGCGTTATGGGTCTTTATGAAGGATATCTTTTTTACTCCGTCATACATGTGGGATGGTATCCCATGTTGATTAAAATATGAAAACCCTATGTGAGCGGGGCGTCTTTTTGCTGAATGAAAATATACGCCTCAGAGACCTCTCTGGTATACTTAACTCATGTTTTGGTCATTTTGTGGATTGGATCCTTTTCCTTTAACTACGTCCAATTAACGTATATTCAACAACTTGACGACCGGTTTAGGGCGAGGACCAAATTATTGGCCAGTAGGTAGCCTGGTTAATCGGTAGTAGTTAAAAGGTTCCGTTGTGATACAAAAATTAGCCATACAATTCTATGGCTAGTCTAGCTAGTTGGTAGTCACGAAGCTAGAGGTCCCGGGTTCGAATCCCAGTAAGGACATTTATTTTGGGTAATTAATGAGCACGAATTATTTGACCCCGAGTCATGGAATTTTTCTATGTAGGTATTTAAGAATTAATTTCTTTCTTCTGTCGTCTAAAACCTACCCATATCAGAAGCTTTGCGTAGCTTGGGGACTAGATCGGTTTGTGTAAGATTGTCCACAAATATTTATTTATTTAGGTACTTAGGTCGTTACTTTACGGTCGAATCTTTTTTTGCCGTCAGTTAACATTGAACTTTCATGCAAAATATGTGTAAGAAAATTACTTATGGGGTTTTGCAATACATTAACTTCTTAGCTTATTAGCCGAATAGCGTCTATTATGGCTATTCGCTGTTAGCCCACCGGTTAGACTTTTTATACAAATATGTACATATAGCTACAATTACGGAAACTGAAACGCGGCCCACTCGCTTTTACCACAGCGGCAATTTAAGCGTCAAGTAGTGGTTCCAGATTCCTTTATCATAAATTGTTGTACTCACTGGTGGAGTTGTTACCAGGTGCAAGCGGTGTCCTCACCAATTGGTCTGATGGCTGGGCTGCAAAACATTATTCTCGAATACAGTTTCTATTGATAAATGTCCAAAAGTTCCAGGAAGGTCGACTCTCCTTACAATCGTAGTTTGGTTCTCATTTCAAAACGACTTGCTAGAATACCATGAAACTTTGTATACACTTTGTCTAAAACTAGTTACTGTTGCTAACTGGCCAAGTGCGTGTCAGACCACGCGCAGTGTAGGGTCCAGTTAGTTGCGTGTCTGTCTTTGTTACATCAATACACGCGCGGAAACTAGGTACATGGTCCGGTTGCGTCGGCCTGATTTGTACGAAAGTTGGCCTAGTTATGCCTATTTATCCGTGATAGTCTTCCTAAAAATTAAATTAATTATATGTACTACTGCCACGATTTTTTTCACGTTGATTTAGCCGGCAGGGAGGGAGGGCGGACACTTGACTCGAACAAAAATTAGGGCTATGAAGCCCAATATCATGCCAAGGGATCACTGAGTTGAAAAAAGGTTTGTAGAAACCCGTAAAATATTTGAATAAAAAAAACCCCTCTTTCCGTTTCGGGGAGGTAGCCTTAAACAATGTTTTGAAGATTGCAGAAGCGACCACATTGCGCTGGGTGCTATTTGTCGCTATTATTGTTCACGCTCGCATTGGAATCTAATCTATACGAATATTACATACATACATCCATACACGCGTTTATCCCTAAAAGGGGTAGGCAGAGCACATGAAACTTGTGTCCAGTCTAACAGTGGCAACTGTTAGCATAAATGTGGGTAAAGATCGACAAAATGTGATATCGCAGTGATAGGTTGCTAGCCCATCACTCACAACACACTTCAACCATGTTCCCTTAGTCGAATCTTACGACAACCACAGGAAGAAAGGGGGTGGTGCTATTCTAACCCGACACCACACGGGCCGAATATTACTAGTGTCTTTATTATTTATTTTTAAGAATGAGGAACTGAATCGGCGAATGATGTAGGTCCTAGATTCTAGGATATAATTGATGAATCTACTGACAAAATTTCACCAGAATCGGTTGAGAAATGCGACCTGTAAAGAAGAATAGCCGGCAAGACGCCGGACATACGAAATAATGTTTGCCCAAGCTGAAACGGAGAACTTCAATCGCTTCGCTCGCTCGTTTAATAGGAATAAGGAGAAGTTTGTAAGTTGTTTGTTTGTGTGTAATGGGTAGACTCTGGCAATAGTAAAAAATAAATTAAATAATAAAAATATTCATAACAGCGTACAGTTCGCGCCACATAAGTTTGCGTCTGTGATATCAGCTACGAGCAGCGTCGCAGAGGTGTTAAGGGGGGTTCGACGGATGTGCGGTAGGCGACATGAGGTCTTGCACTAGGAAAGTTACGGTCAAAGACCGTATACGTATCTCTCGATCTATGACAGAGATCGATGTGTATATATTATCATCACCCTCCTAGCGTATTTTCCGGTAGTGCTCAAACGAGCCCGGGGCCGGCTTTGGCATCTAATCCAAACATTTGGCGTAGGGCCTAGTTTTAGAAAGCGACTGCCATCTGACCTTGCAACCCCGAGAGAAAACTAGACCTTATTGGGGTTAGACTGGTTTCCTCACGATGTTTTTTTTTTCACTGAAAAGCCACTGTTAAATATCAAATGATATTTCGTATATAAGTTTTTTTTAAACCCAGTGGTACGAGCCGGAGTTTAACCCGCGACCACCAGATTGAAAGTCGCTTGCCTTACCACTCGGCTACAGTGGCTTCGATGTACATATTAAGATATGTATAATTATACAAGCTATTATGTAGTGCCACAGTTCACCTGTTCCGGTGTCTGTCTGTAAACAGATCTTGAAAGTCAAATCCTCGGACTCATTAGCAACTTCTCAATGAATAATTGATCAGATCACTGCGTAAAAAAGGAACCTAGGGCCTAGTAGGACAAGTTGGTAAAATTTAATTCACAAAATTTGACCTAAATATACATTAGCAGAGAATATGTGACCGTGGAATTCACTATTGTAAAAAACTGTTTCAGTGTTAACATCGAGAAGTCGAAACCAGACGACGGCTGCCCGAACAATATGGGTTACTCAACTCGACTACGCATTCGCGATACTGATGTTCGACGGATCGTGCTCTCCCGCTCTTGACGCTGCCCTATGAATAAAGGTGGGGTAGTGCATCGTGAAAAGGCAGGATACTATGACAGATTAGTATTTTGTGGACCGTTGTGTATATGTATTACTCAATATCGACCGATATGGCCCTCCGAATCGCTAAACTTAAGGGCCGTTGGGGTGGAAAGATTCTCTAAAGCCGACCAAGTACCGGAAAGCACGGCGTGGGTAGGCAAGGTGGACTGATGACCTGGTGAAGGTCGCCGGAGTCCACTGGATGCGGGTGGTGCGGGACCGATCACTTTGGCACTCTTTGGGGGAGGCCCATGTCCAGCAGTGGACGTCTTCGTGCTGATATGACGATGATGTATACAATATAGGTTTTGACATCAATAGTCCCAAAAAAAAAAAAAAAAATAGTCCACAATAATACTAACGCCACGCCACTTAGGTGCGATAAGATCAAAGTAGAATAAGGACTTAGGGTGTGTTGCGCGTCCGCTGGAGTAGCATGCGTCCATAGGCAACGTAAAGTTTAAGAATCTCGAAAACCACGTATTATATATTATTTTTTGTGTGTCGAACACGTACAGTCGCCATCAGATATATCGGAGCGGCCAAAGTACTCACAAATATCTGAACACGCTTCTAGTGTGTTCGTTGAAATCTGAATGTATGGAAAGTTTGACAAGTTTCTATAGACTAACACCTGCCGGCGCCATATTTAAAGTTGATCGTTCTCTAATCGTAAGTCAGTGCAATCCGCTCCTGAGTTTTAACTTGACCTGGTTAATCTTGAAATAAATACTTTGCTTGTTTGATCGAATTGACACTATGAGGGTATATTTTAAAGCTTTACTGTCGTTGACATTTTTATACTACAACGGTGGCCAACAAGCATACGGCCTGCCTGATGGTAAGCAGACACTTAAGCCTATGGACGCTGGCGACTATACAACAATCACAAGCGAGTTCCCACAATTCATAGATTTGAGGGTTTTTTTGTGTTGACAGCTAGATTAGAGACAAATACATGCCCGTTTTTTAGGTGCCACTTTATGAAATGAAAATGAAATAAATTTTTATTTATTTCATTTTCTTATGTATGCTCTATTTAGGTACCTTGTTAAGGCGCCGTAGGTTCAGCGAAGTCAGTTTTTGAAACAATATAATGCGTCTGTTTATAATAATATGGTTTCAAAAAAATACGAATAGTAATCTTGAGGCTTTTCTGCAGCGAGATCAGTGAGTGGAAACATGATTAAGCAATTTTCGCTCGATAGAAAAAAATCGCCAACATACCTCTAATTACACTCTTTAAAATGATATTAGATTTTATTAAAATTAGCTACCAACATGAAACTTGCATCAAAAATTGCGTATTTGTATTTTAGATGGTAATCAGTGAATACTTTTTTTTTAATAACAACAATCAAAAATAATAATTCGAAAATATCGATAATTGCGATTCTACTCGTGCCCGGCCGCCGGCCGCCACCCGTTCAGTGCTCAGCGAGCTGCGTTCGGGGACGGACCTGTGTCGCGCGACTCGTGCTCCCGAATCCGTACGGCCAAGTGCATTTCTTACAAAAAATATACTCTGCGTGCTCCCTATAATGGGGAATAAACAGAATAAAACTGAAAAAAGGAGAAGGAGTCATATTATGAATTGCAGAGCGATTGCCCGAAGAACAAATGCGAAACGGTAAGTGAAATCACAGATAAATAATAAATGCAGTAGTGTAGGTACCTTATTTAGTGGCTGTGTGACGCTGTTGTAGTTCGCTATATTCCGAAGAAATTATATGAATAGTGTTTTTTTTATTAAATAAGTAGGAACTGTAAATATCATACCGAATTATTCATTTTGAATTTAATCATTTTCTTTTAGTTTGTTGGACCGCTACAAAGAAAATAACGAAACCGTGTTCCCATCGAATGAGTAAGTAATAATTATTTTAGTCTAGTCAGTACGTGAGCGTGGCAGAACCGAAACTCGCGTGACAGTCACACTCTCAGCAGAGAGGAGAGGAATGGAGTGGTATGGGGAGGAACGGTTGGTCCGATTTGGATGAAACTTTGTTTACATATTTGAGAGTGGGTGCATGGATGGTTTACAAAGACAGTTGGACCCCCGGTAGATGGCGTCGTGATCACAATTGAAATGACGAATGGTTGGACCGATTTGGATGAAACTGTGTATAGATATTTAAGTGGGTCCCTGGATGGTTTGAAAAAAAAACAGTTGGACCCGGTAGATGGCGTTGTGATCGCGAAATCTTGAAAAAACGGATTTGCTGAACATAACTGTATAATTTAGTGGGTTCGGGGGATGGTTTGATCGAGGGAGACGAAGAGAGAGAGATAGTATTTGTCTATCTTATATGGCGAGAGAGAAAGAGAGAGATAGTGTGTAACGAAATCTTATTTATTTATTATTTCCAGATTTTTGCTACAAAACGATTGCGACGATGTCGAAAAAAATAATGAAAACGATTCTGTCTCCAATTCGCGACAAAAGAAGGACGTTTAAGTTATATTACATGACAGTCTTTTACTTACCATAGTACTCATAAGTACTACTACTACTACACTACTAGCATATATTTATGGATTTAATATTTATTGTTATAGGTTTACATTGATCATTTACTGCCAGAATTAGTGGACTCACGGCAAGCGCGAGGAATGCCAATTAGAGGAGCGTCTTCTAATCGATCGACATCTACAACGAAAGGTGACGAATCATTGGTACAGTGAAATACCAAAAACTTGTATAAAACATATAATTTACCTAATTAAACAAAATAGTAGAAAATGGTAGTTTACTTTCTACCTACCTTACCTGTCTCGGTCTCTTTATCAAACACTCACCCACCCGCGTGGGCCCGCCCTTCAGGCCTTTGGCCCTCAGGCTTGCGTGGAGAGCTTGCTCTGAAGGAACGCTTCGGGCCTTCAGCCCTCGGCAGAGCTCGGCCTGCCACCGCGCGTGCCATGCTGCTCTCTTTCGGGCCTTCGGCCATAAGGTTGGCTTTTAGGACACATGGGAGTAGTAAAGAGTCCACATGGGCCCGCCTTTCGGGCCTTTGGCCCTCTGGCTTGCGTGGAGAGCCCGCTCTGAAAGAACTGGCTCGGCCTGTCGCCTCGCGTACCGCTGCTCTACTTCGGGCCTTCGGCCTCGGGTTTGCTTGGAGGACACTTAGGAGTAGTAAAGAGTTCACGTGGGCCCGCCCTTCGGGCCTTTGGCTTGCGTGGACCTCATATTTGTTTGTGATGCACTTAGGAGTAGTAAAATGTCCGCGTGAGCTCGCCCTTCGGGGTCTTTGGCCTTAGGACTCGCGTGAAGAGCACGCTCTGAAGAGACGCTTTGAGCCTTCGGCCGTCAGATTCGCTTGTCGTTGTACTCAGGACTAGAGTATCCGAGAGCGCGCTTTGAAGGGACGCTCCGGGCCTTGGGCCCCGCGAGGCTCGCCGCTTGCCTTCGGGCCGTGTTGTTCTGTTCGAACTTGTTGCCTGCAAAACTGCAACGACTTGCAGCTCCATAATAGTTCGCAACATATATCAGTCGACAAACCGTAAATATCTATACGCATCTCCACAAAAAAAATGTGTTTATTATTTAAGGTAATGTAACGAATCACCGCAAATTCAACCGAAACTTGCACTCGAATGAAATGAAGTATGCGCGGGCGTGGGGTACGGCAAGCGTGGCCTTGTCGCCAGTTTGGGTCCTAGTCCTCGGGCTGGATTTTGGCGAAAGCTTGCGGCCCACAGTCAACGAAGTTATGAATTTAAAATGCCTTTTTATTTAAACATATTTATAAAATCAATTATGCTCATCCGTCTAGTAAATATCTTGCTCCTAGGCGTAAAATAATTCAATTCGCCGATTATAAATACTAATCTACGCGTACAAATATACAGTTAAACACAATATTCATTCATTCGACTACAGGAACACACAGAAAGGCGTGGCGAGAGGTTATGCAGACCTTAAGCACCACGGGGGTGCCCTAGAGCAACAACAACAACAAATAAATAAATAAATAAAATAAATAAACAATACCTTTCATTTGGGAACACCAAATTTGAACTTTCGTAGTATTTCAATCATACGCAGCATGCCGGTTGCCGCGGACTTGCGTTACGGAATTGGCCATAAATGACATGTTTTTTATTTAACGACGACAAATTGCATATTATTGGCAAGCTTATAAAATGTTTGATATTTTTTATAATGACATTTATCACGCTAAAGTATCTCTTTCTCGAATTATGATGGTAAGAAAGCAAACGTCTAAGGTAAAGTAATCTATTTTTTTTTTTACAAACGGTTGACTGAACGTTACAGAACTAATAGAATGAATTATAGAACATTTATAATGCTTTCAAATGACACCTCACACAAACCAATCAGAAAAATAGAACCCGAGATTTGAACAAAAATCGATGACCGTCGGCCGCCATCTTTGTGATGTCACAGCTATGTCTGTCCTCCTCTCCCTTAACTAAAACCGGTAGATTCGTACTCTGGAGACAACAAGAAACACATCCATACCAGTTTTAGGTATATAGAAGACGTGTCCACGACTTTTATCACAATTGGCCAATTTCCGCCGTACTATAAATGTTCTTCGCTAAAATTCATTGTGTTAGGTACACTCAATGAATTTTAGCGAAGCACCCTAGCAAAGTACTTATAGCACTTGAGATTTCAATAATTTGTGAGTATCCCAGTTGAAATTCGTCCTATTTTCTTAACTCTACTCTACTCCTCTCCCCTCCTCTTCACTCAACTCCTTTCCTCACCACTCTACTCCACTTCTCTCTTTTTTCTCAACTTTTTTTATACCCGGGCGAAGCGAGCGAGTGTAAGCGAGTAAATATCGGGTGGTTAGTTTGGAGAATTTACCGGGTGTAATACCGTCAGCGCCGGTCTCTATTTTATTATACCTACTGACTTAATTTTTTAATACACACATGGTTGGCAACCCATTTACTTTCCGGTCTTTGCAGTAACTACAATTTTTGCTTTAGTTCTAAATACCGCAAGTCCACGTCTAAACTAGAATACGAATTAGCCGCTTCGTTGCGGTACTGTTTACTCTGTACTGTGTGTTTCCACTCCGCGCGCACGGCGGGAGAGCTGCGGCCGGCGCTCCCCGCGCGCGCGGGGGCCGCACCCCCTGAGACGATATTTTTCGCTGAACCTACGGCGCCTTAAAGATTTTTTTTTGTGATTTCAGAGCAGTGTATTATGCACGCACAGGCGCCGAAGACAAAACGCAGGCAATTCGAGCAGATGTCGTCTAGAAACATTACTTAGCGGGTCCATAAGATTTGACATTACTACATTAGTACTCTAGTATTGTAAAGAGGAAAGAAATTGTAAGTTGTTATGTAGGGGGTAACCTCTGAAATCACATATTTGATTTCAAAAATTATTTCACCTGCGTATAGAATGGACTTTCCAGATAGACATTCATACTAATATTATAAATGCGAAACTCTTGTCTGTCTGTTGCCTTTTCTCGCTTAAGCCAGGTCCAGACCCAGAGGCGTGTAACGCGTAACGTAATCTACCGTGTAATGTAACACGAATTCTGCGTTTGGACGGCACTACGAGCATTACATGTAACGCACGCGCTGGCGCTCGGCGTTATCCATCGGCTGTCGGTTTTAAAAATAAGAATAAGAATAAATATATTGCCCAAACCTTAAATTTAGAGATACAATGCAGAAACAGATACTAATATATTCTCCACTCGTAGACTAAATTATGCATATAAAAAAATAATACAAAATATAATAAAGGTGAGGCAATGGGTACCAGTCTCAGCATGTGCCGGGTAGGGTGCCCAGTGCTGGTTTTCAGTCTGGTCCCGAGAAAGATAAAATAAATAAATACTATAAAACTAAATACTAGGAGGGTCGCAAGACTAACATTATTGAATAAGCCTACGTGATTAAGTCCCGTTTAGTATAAATAATGTATGAGAATCGTGAAAGTTTAAATCAATATATTATTGAATAAGTTTGCGCTTAGTTGCAGAAAAATAAAAAAAACAAAAAAATTAACATAAAGTTGTAAGTGATGGTGCAGGTGCGTGTATGTGTATTTTTAATGTATGTGGATGTGTATGTATGTGCGTGCGTATGTAGATTGAGTTTTTTTTTGTATTATATTACATTGTGTTGAATTGTACTGTATTGTGGTATTTAAGCGCGAACGCAAAGGCGCTGACGTCCACAATGTTGATTAAATTACTCGTAATCTTACATTACGCATTACGCGCGTCTGGACCCGGCTTTATAGTTTTTATCCCGGAAATTATCCCTAAAAGGGGCGAAAAGGTGGCAGTATATATCAAATACTTAAATTGCTATGATCAAATGTGAAACGGGGATGAACTGTAGCTGAGCAAAAGCTATTAGTCTACCTATAGGTCACCTCGCGGTTTGGCTGCGCTCCAATATGCGGGTGAAGAGGCGCGGGCAGCTAGTCGGATATAAAACAAGAAATGTTTCCCTTGCTATATCCTCGTACCGCCTCCCATACAGTGTCGTCAGTGAAATAGGAATGAAATTCGCAGAAATGGTCGTCGGAGCATATGAAATTTAATTTTCACTTCTCATGCTTGGAAAGTACGTCTTTAACACTGTAACAAAATATGGAACCAGTTTTTACTGAAATATATACCTATAATATTTTTTTATAATGGATGGTTGGATGACTATTCAATATTATGGTACCATCGAGCTGATCTGATGATAGAGACAGAAAGTGGCCATGGTAATTCAGTACTTTACCGACCGTTGAACTTAACGGTCGGTTAAGTACTGAATTCCTCGGCTAAGTATTGAATGGAGGCGTTAGAATCGTCTTAATGACGCAAGTACAGTTGGCAATCAAAACTTGTACCTAAAATTTAAGTATGATATACTTGTCATCCTTACAAACATGAACTCATAAGTTTCTAATTTAAATAATCAATTTATATAATCAAATGAGAACAGAGGGAAGACTCCCATGTCAATTCACTGAACACTAATAAGGTTAATACCTTAATATATGTTCCGGGCTGTCTGCCCGTGGAATTAATGTAGTTTGTTGTCAAAGTAAAAGATGTGTTCTGTAGAGTGATTTTATTGACACTAAAAAGTAGTCACAAACATACTTTATATAAACGGTGCGAATTATAGGTAGGTATGTAAACGACGCAATATAATTGTGCTATATAGACATAAAAGTTGCAATGTACAGCTCGCTTGTACATGCTGCCTACAACTAAAGGTAGAAATAAAGAAAAAAAACATAAATTATTATTTCCGAGACTGTCTAGTCATGGTCGGAGATGTAGCGACGTCGGCAGTAAGTCGTTGCTGGGCGGCCTCTGTCGATGCGGGTGTCTGGAGTACTTGCATCTCGTAGCTCGGGCTTCTCATCTCTGTGCGCGGGGTTGGATCAGGCTGTGGCTGCGGACATCTCCTCTTGATCTTCATTACTTTGCGTGTCCCTTTGTAGATGAGTAGAGCGAAGGCTATCGATACTATTATATATATCAATGTATACTGGTGAATGTCATGGGCTGATGCGGTGTCATCGTTAATGATATCAGCTTGTTGTTTCTTGACATCGTCGATTTTATTTCTTAGCTCCCCTAACAGCTCAGCATGAGTTTCTGTAGGAACCAGGAGCGTTGATGCATTATTTATCAGATGGTTAATTTCCGGAGGCGGTGGGACGATAATTTGTATCTCGTTTTCATTTGTTTCCATCATGGTGCTTTGACGACTAAGATGCGCGGGGATTGTAAATGTGTCATGCTTCAATAAACATCCCTGACCTAGGGTAATTAGGCCAGTTCCTTTTAATGTGTTGGATGTGACACCTGTTGTGCAAAAAATGCGCACTGCGCATTCCTGGCAACATGAGAACAGCCAGGCGCCGCCGCTGTGTAATTGAACCCACTTGTCGGCACACGCTGATATCTCTGTTTTGCATTGAGTCAAATTATTATTGTTTATAATTTGTGCTTCGCAAATTGCCTCGGTCCCTTTTACATTGTATATTGGTTGTTTTAATGGACATAACATGTGTGTTTCGTCGATTATTGAGCATGCATGTAGCTGATCAGAATGCATAGTTATAAACATATCCTTTCTAAGGTCGATTGCCACGTATTCTGATGTAGGTATTATCGAAATGCATCTACTATTTCTCTGCTGTGGGATCGGGATGATGTGGTGTAGCTCGTATTGGTCAATATTGAGAAGTGGCAGTTTGACCTCAAAAATTAAAAACTCATCTGTCAGTCTTGAGTGCACACGTAGCACCTTGTAGATTTTTCTCAGAGCTTGTTCATTGTTGTAGTTGGGTAGTGACATGTCGCTCGGTAGTTGACTGGTGATTATGCGTAGTTGTTTATCTAATTCAGCTGGGCCCATCAAATGTATATCCACTCTTCCATTGCGCATGTCTGTTACCAGGTCTATCAGGGAGTCCTGAATCCTGTGTAGGCTGGAGATGATGATTGTAGCTGCCAGAGTGCCACTTGTTGCGTACATGTTGTTCCGGTGTTGATTTTCCAACCGAATCTCCTGGGTCTGAAGGTCGTACAAATGTTTATTTATAATCTGATATTGTTTGCTCATCACTTCCTCACTTCGCTTGAGTACGTTGTATTCACCTTCGATAATTGATGTCTGTTGTTGGTATAATTTCTTCACGTGATTTTCGTTTTGTTGTATAAGTTTAATATCGTGTTTATATTGTTCAGCGAAACGCTCGTCTAAAACTCCGAACAAAGAGTTTGCGAGGTAACCGATGCCGTTTATAAGTCCTCTTCTTTTCCTTGTGGCATGCTCTAGTTGAAGTAATCTGTCGTTATGTTTCAGGTCATTTACTTCGTGCTGTAGTTGCGCACTTATTGAAAGGAAGGCTGCTTCTGTGGCACATATGGTGTGAAGGTGGTCGACGTAAGTCTCAATGTTTCTCAAGCTGTCCCTGTATGTTGTGAGATTATAGTACACGACTATTTTCCATTGATCTTGAATGATGTGGATGTTGGCGATCTAATCGAAATAGACCGGTTTTGTAGAGTCTAACGAAGTAATGTTGTATAGCTGTTGCGTGGAAGGCGAAATCATAGTGGCAAAAACAAGTAGTGTTGTTAGCAGATAGTGCGTCATGCTGTTGCCTTTTCTTAGCTTCTTGCTCGTAGACGCTGTTGTTGTTGTTGTCGATGATGATGGTAGCGATTCCGTCTTTGGTATATGTTCAGTCTTCACGTGCAGAGGGGCAAGCTTGAGGACCGGCCTTTTGGTCGTGCCGTTTTTTGTTTTCAGTGTAACGACACGTACAAGTCCATCCTTGCCAGGATGTGTTTCTTGAACTCTACCGAGAATCCATCTAGCTGGTGGGGAGTTATCTTCTTTAATCACGACAATTTCGCCGACCTCAATGTTCATTTTCTTGGTGTTCCATTTGTTGCGTGATTGTAATGTGTGTAGGTACTCAGAGGACCACTGTTTCCAGAAGTCTTTATGCATTTTTTCTATGAGTTGCCACCTGGTGCGTATGTCTTCGACTTCGGGACCTGATGGTGCAGATAGGATGGGATCTCCAACCAGGAAGTGTGACGGTGTCAAGAAGTTCATATCTTCACAGTCTTCTTTGAGTGTTGTCAGAGGCCTAGAGTTAAGGCACGCTTCGATGTTAGCTAACAGTGTGGTGAACTCCTCGAACGTGAGCTTTTGTTCACCGAGGACCCGTTTAAGATGATGTTTCATCAGGCGTACAGCGCTTTCACAAAGGCCATTTGCGCTGGGCCAAGCCGGGGCGTTGAAATGCCATTCGATATTTTCCATCGCGATGTATTCCATAAACTCAGTGCCCATATAATGTTCTAGAATCTTCGCGGAACAGGAAAAATTTGTAGCATTATCTGAATACATGTGTTTCGGGGGGCCTCTTCTGGCGCACATGCGTTTGAAGGCTGCGAGAAATGTGCTTGAAGTGAGATCCGAGACGAGCTCAAGATGTATCGCCTTTGTTGACAAACAGACGAAGACAGCGACATATCCCTTTGTGGTTTTTATCCCCCTACCCTTGTTTGCCTTGACTTCTACGTGACCGGTGAAATCCACCCCGCAGTGAGTAAATGGTCGAGATGGGGTCACGCGAGGCTCTGGTAGGTCGGCCATGAACTGATTGTTGCTGCTGGTCTTGAAACGGATGCATCTGACGCATCTTCTTACTTGTTCTGCAACTCTTCCATATCCTCCCAGAATCCAATATTTGTTGCGTAAGTAGCCCAATGTTAGTTTGGGCCCCGCGTGCAATGTCACCTTGTGAGCGTGATCAATTAGCATTTCTGTCACCTTGTGTTTTCTGGCTGTCTATGATAGGATGTCTGGATGTTCCTTGTAGTGCTGAATGTTTGATGCGTCCTCCAACGCACAGTAATGAGCGAGTGTCTAATATTGGATTTAAATTAATTAAGTTGCTTTTGCAACTCACTGCACCCTGTTTTCGCAATCGAGTGATGTCCTCAATAAAATCCAACTGTGCTGTTTTCATAATCGCTGTGTGTGCATCTTGTATTTCTTTTGTCGTTAGGTAGCTAGTTCGTAGAGCGTTGATTTTGTCACGTGCATTGTTTATGAAACGTGATAACCAGCCGGTAATACGAATTAGTCGAGAAATTGAGCTATATTTATTTGTAAGCTCTAGTAGAAGATTCGGCTCTTGGTACTGCTGTACTGTAGCGTATGTTTGTTTGGCTTTGATTTCCAGTTTCGGAGTTTCAATTATCTGTTGCTCCTGTCTCACTTCGTTCTTGAGCCATGTGGGGGCTTCCCACCACAAGTTATAATGTACAAGTTGCGAGGGGGTTAACCCTCGACTCGCGCAGTCTGCAGGGTTTTGACCCGATATAACGTGTCTCCAGCATGTTGACGGCATGATAGCGACTATCTTAGTCACGCGATTTGCGACAAATGTCTTCCATCTTGCTGCGTCACCTTGAATCCAGCCCAGGACTACCATTGAGTCAGTCCATCCGTATATTGTTACGTCATGTCCGGATAAGGCTTCGCATACCTTTTCCATTAGTCTTGATAGTAACGTTGCTCCTAGAAGTTCGAGTCTTGGAATGGTAATTGCCTTTTTTAGTGGGGCCAGCTTGGTTTTGGCAGTGACGAGTCTGATGTGGGTTTCTTCATTGCTTGATATTGTCTTGCAGTAAATGACGCATGAATATGCCCTTTCTGATGCGTCACAGAAACCGTGTAACTCGATACGCTGTGTCGTGTTTCCCAGCCAACGCGGTATAATGACTTTTTCTATGTTCGGCATGTCGGTTTTGAATAGTTTCCACTCCATCTGAATATCGTCTGCTAAGGGGTCATCCCAGTTGACTGTTGATTCCCAGACCTTTTGAAAAATTAACTTGGCCTTTATTGTAATTGGCGATAACCAGCCTAAGGGATCGTATAATGTGGCGATGTCAGATAGCAATGTTCGTTTGGTAATGTTTTCTGTGACGTCATTACCACGATGCATTTTTTGTTTGAATGTGAAATGATCCGTTTCTGGGTTCCAACGTAGTCCCAAGGTCTTGTTTGTTTGTGTATGTTTGAAGTCAAGCATGCTGGCGCTGATTTGTAGTGGTGATAAATTTTCAAGTAATTTCGGTTCATTGCTGGCCCATTTGCGTAGGTTAAATCCGCCGTCTTGAAGCATTTGGATCAACTGTTGTTGTGTTTGCTGTGCTAAATTGATATCGTCGTGTCCGCCTAGTAAATCGTCGACATAGAGTTGATTATTCAATGTGTCGCATGCTAAGGCGTATTTGGGACCTTCATCTATAATGAGTTGTTTTATCGTACGCATGGACAAGTAGGCTGCTGCTTTTGTTCCATAAGTCACAGTGCACAGCAAATAATCTCTCAGGGGCTCCTTCTCGGTGTTTCTCCATGTTATTTTCTGCAGGTGTTGATCTTCTTCATGCACCATAATTTGCCTGTAGAATTTTTCAATGTCGGCTGTGTAAACGTATTTGTATTTTCTCCAGCGCAGTAGCATTGTCTGAAGATCTTGTTGTAAGTTTGGTCCACACAGCATCAAATCGTTGAGACTCTTCCCGGATTGGGTACGGGAAGAACCATTAAACACTACACGGAGTTTAGTAGTAGAAGATTCCAATTTTAGGATTCCGTGATGAGGCAAGAAGAAGCTGGGGCTTCTGGGAATGCTGCATAACTTCATGTGACCAAGTTCTATATACTCATCGATGAACTTCGTGTACTGAGAACGAAATAATGAGTCTTGTCATCCTTCTTTCTAATTGAAGAAACTGGGCGACGGCCTGTGTTTTGGAAATACCTAGGTGTTGTTCAAAGTTCGGCTTCATGGGAATCTTGACTTGATATCTCCCATCTGGCGAGCGCGTTGTTGTTAGCTTGTAAAGACGCTCGCAATATTCTTCCTCGGCGGTATAATTTATTCCATTATCATCGGCAATTTCTTCCATCTCCCAGAATCGCGACAGGTCTTCAATGTTGTTTAAGACTACGTGACAATTAAATGTTTTTGTATTGCCAAATAGTATCCAGCCAATCTTGGTTTGTTGTGCTAGTGGCGCGTTCGTTGGCCCTCGAAGTATTCCTTCCATTATGATTTCAGAGTATACGCTTGCGCCCAGTAAAATGTCAACTGATCTTGAGATGTTGTAGTCGGGGTCCGCTAGCTGTATGCCTTGAAGATGCGGCCATTGTTGTTTTTTGAATGTATTGTTGGGCAATTTGTTGAGAACCTTCGTCATGACAAGGGCTTCTGTTGCGAATTGGTAGCCGTTGTATAAGGATTCGCATGTTAATGTCATGACCCCCTTGCTCTTATTGGGAGAAGACCCGACGCCAGAGATAGTTCCGCTGTGATGACGCCTCTGCAAGCCAAGTCTCTGTGCGGCGTTTTCCGTTATCAAGCTTATCTGCGATCCTTGATCGATGAGGGCTCTCATTTGTATGTTGGTTCCATTTGCTGATTTTATATTCAATAGAACAGTTGATAGCAATACCTCATTGTCAGGATTCGACACGTGATTCGATGACGGATTTGAGTTCGTTGATCGCACTGCATTTTGCTGTCTAGGTGTAAAATCCATTGCGCCACGATCACGATGTTTGTACAAGTCGTGCAAAATGTATTATGTTGATCATTGCAAACCTTGCATCTTTTTCTTGAGTTGCATGGCCTTTCGTTGTGGCAATATAAACAATTAGGGCAAATATGTAATTGCTCAATTGTTTTATGCTTAGCTTCCGACGTCATGCCTTGGAACGTTTTGCAATAGAAAAGTATGTGGTCTATTTTGCATAGCGGGCATTTTCTATCGTTATTCACGTGGTAGGATGTGTACAGATTTTTTCCTTTGTAATTGTTGTATTGAGAAGATTTCGGTGTGAATTCATGTTTAATCCCACCAGGTTTCTGAATAGCTGGCGTATACGTTGTCGACTTCTTGGCTTTGTTCATGGGTTCAAGAGCTGCAAACTTGCTTTCCAGGAACGTCATGAGCTCATCGAAGACAGGGAGGGCACGTGGTACCTTCCTGGATTCCATGTATGATGAATAGGTGTCGGAATCCAATTTTTCAGTGATGATGTGTACCAGTATAGGGTCCCATGTTGAAGTGTCGATCCCGAGGTTGTGCATGGCATGCACAGCTTCCATGCTCGTATCGTAGAGGCGTTTCAACTCATAGGAAGTTTGTTTATGTACCGAAGGTTGGTTCATAAGTAGTTGCACCTGCTTCGTAAATAACAGCTGCGCGTTGTTGTAGCGATAGGAAAGTAGTTCCCAGCACGTGTCGTAGTTTTCGGCAGTTATGTGAAGATGCTGTACCAGTCGTTCGGCTTCACCTTTCAGCTTTCCTTTTAAGTGTTGCATCTTCTGGGTCTTCGTTAGCGTGGGGTTGTTATGTATGGTCTCGGTGAAGAGATCCATGAATGTAGGCCACTGTGTGTAGTTTCCCGCAAATATTGGGATCTCAATTTTCGGCGTAGATTGCTGCATGTGCGATGTGGAGCTAAGTTTCTTGTTCAGCAGCATTTTTGTGGCTTCGTATGTTGCTTCATGTTCAGAATATTCCTGCTCATATGTTAAGTCAGATCCCATTAGTAGATTGTCGATCTGCCAATGTAGGTCATCAACTGTTTTCCAGCGCTGTTGTAACATTTGCAGCTTGTCCTCCAGTTCCCACTTCTCGGACATCTTGTTGATATCGATGCCTCTGATGACTCGTAAAAAGGCCCGAAAGTTCGTTGCTTGTTGATACTTAAGTTCATCAGCCTTAGAGGTCACCGATCTCTCTTCTGTTGCTGTTCTAGCCTTCGGGCGTGGAGATGCAGTGAATGTCACCAATGCCTGACGAAACTTTTCGTAACGCTGTTTGAGAGTCTCGTACATCTCTGTTTCTTGCGCACTAAAAGGGGAATCCGCACTGGCGAGCTTCGTATGATTTCCTTGGAACTCGCTCCACATGTTATCTATGGCTTCTATTCTGCGTTGAATGTAATCCTCGGTCTTCCTGCTCACGGAGTCCTTGCCGAAGTTGATAGCTGCATTGTTGATTTTGTCGGCGAGTTCCTTTTGACGTTCAAATTATGCCTCCATGGTGCTGGCTCCAAATGTATGTATGTGGGGTAACCAGCAAGAGTAGGCGAAGGTGTAAATGCAGTAGTAAAACTGCTGTTGTTCACTTGGATGTCGTGGTGTTGTTGATCCAGTCCTTGACGCGGCCCAGTAGCGAAAGTCGGCAGTCCACTGGCGATGCCCACTTGTAGGAGATCGATGAACCGCTCACTAACACGTTGATACTGCACTAGGACTAGATCCGGCTCGAAGGACCAATGTTCCGGGCTGTCTGCCCGTGGAATTAATGTAGTTTGTTGTCAAAGTAAAAGATGTGTTCTGTAGAGTGATTTTATTGACACTAAAAAGTAGTCACAAACATACTTTATATAAACGGTGCGAATTATAGGTAGGTATGTAAACGACGCAATATAATTGTGCTATATAGACATAAAAGTTGCAATGTACAGCTCGCTTGTACACAGTGCTCAGTGGAATTGTCATGAGAGACTTCACTCTGTTCTCATTTGATTATACAGCGTGGAAATCTAATACGAGCAAATCTTTAAATGGTGGTTAGTGCAGGACGTAAGAAGTTTATTTAGATACCTTTTGTCTAAAATTACAACGAAAAAATAAAATTAACCATACAAAATAATTCAGCCCGCAATGTAACGCAAAATATTCAAGTTAAGGCTCGTTGACAGTTACTTCTCAAGTATTTGGACAGCTACGTTTGCGTTACATTGCTGCTCGGTAATTTTTGAAAAATTAATTACAGGCTTTCTATTAAGTGTATCTTAAAAAGTCCCAGTAATTAATGATAACGGTATTAAACCCTATGTCTGGTTTAATTATTTGCTCGTATTAGATTTCCAGGCTGTATAAATTTTGACCCTCAGAGACCTTACAAGTATAAGTAACTATCTCTAAGAATCAGGAATTGTACATTTTTCTCAACTGTATATTTCACATTGTAGAACATTCATAATGTAGTTTATTTTCCTATGACTGATGTATAATTTAGAATCAACAATAGATATAGTTATTGGCTTGTAAAAGTGCCCTTGTGGCCTATTTGCAAAATAATTATTTTGATTTTGTATGTAATGGGTAATCTCCGGAACTGACCATCCGAATCGAAAAATATTTCCCCTTTGTATAGAATGAACTTCCTGAATGAACAATAATTTTCCTAACATAATTAATAGTTAAACTAATTTCAATTATGTTGTCTATAAAAGCCGCGCCAATGAAGAATAAATTCTAAAATGGCAACGTATCTTGCGCCATTTCGCCACTCATCATCCTCCTCTCCTAGCGTTATTCCCAGTAATGCCCCTAAAGGAGTCCGGGGTCCGCTTTAACACCTAATCTCAAGATTTGGCATAGGCACTAGTTTTACGAAAGCGTCTGCCATCTGACCTTCCAACCTAGAGGGAAAACTAGACCTTATTGGGATTAGACCGGTTTCCTCACGATGTTTTCCTTCACCGAAAAGCTAACGGTAAATATTCCGTACATAAGTTCCGAAAAACTCATTGGTACGAACCGGGATTCGAACCCACGACCGCCGCTTGACAGCCCCATGCCTGAACCACTAGGCTACCGCCAGCTTTCGCCACTACACATGCGATATTAAATCTATTCTTTATGCTGCTGCTTTCTGGTGCTTTTAAATTGTGAAAGATTTCCTCATATCCAAATTTAGAAACATTAAGAGCCCCAGAAAGCTGATGTTCCATACAAACGTGGTTTGGTTTTCATTTTAAACGGCATGCATTATTCCAGCACGCTGTCTCAAAATGAGAGCAAAGTCACTTTTTTTTATAAATTAGGTAATCGTCTGTTTTAACGTGATAACACGCATAAATAATAAAAAATAATAAGAGACCTGGATATTTAAGGGGCTCCCATACTCCAATGACCTTCGATCTGAATCCCTTAGTTTTCTAATATTTTTTGTAGCTTATTATATTAACAACAACGGCTTTAAGCACCATACTCGTAGTATCGCATATTTACTTCAAAGTTCATTGTTTTCGAGATATTTGGCATCAAAGTTGAACAATTGTAGGCCAAAAAACTGGTTTTCTGGCCATAACTTTTATGTTAATTAGTAAGATTATAAAAACGAATATCAAATTTATAGGTAAGTTCAGTATGTACGAGTATGAGTAGGTATGAGTTTCGGGTGTATAAAAGTTTTAATGAGGATGACGTGTCGGGTTTTGTATTTTTACAGACCTCTCTTTAAAAATGGATAATTGATTCTGTATTAATATTTTTTAAGTTATTCAATATCAAAAATGTTAAACAGGAATCAAACTTTCCCATATCTGCACCTGGAAAGCTAGCTTTAATAAACCGAGGACGAGAGTCGAAATGAAAACGATTAAATTTCGTTGATTTTTGACGGGAGCCCCTTAACGTATATTCGAAATAAAATTTGGACGAAGTTTTGAATACGTAAAATGTTTAAAAAGTAGAGTCTGAAATTGTATTTATCCTACGGTTAATTTACTGTCTACATATCTGTTAATCAATCTGGTAAGTTTCATGGGCATTGATGGGTTCTTTCTCTTGAAATAATGGTATGTAAATTGTACACATTCCCTATGGCCAAAATCGAGGATAGTGTAACATTTTGGACAAATGGATGAAATTCAAATGTGACGGCATAACTGTAAAGAAATATCTTAGAGACATTGGCATCGTCAAGCGTTCAAGAACTTAGTCCAAATTTAATTTCCATACGTTAGAGACAATTTTACACAGGCTGGCTTTTGCTATGGGAACTAGACGTCGTCGTCGTACTTAGATAAATAATAAATTCTTGTCCTTCATCAACATTGTGTTTACCAACAAAGGATTTTTAGGGTTCCGTAGTCAACAAGAACCTTTATAGTTTCGCCATGTCCGTCCGTCTGTCTGTCCGTCTTCGGCTTAGCTCCGTAACCATAACTCCTAGAAAACTGTAATTCGGCATGGGTATATAAATCAATTACGTCGACAAAACGGTACAATAAAATGTTGAAAAAAATTTTTTTTAGGGTACCTCCCCTGCACCTAAAGCGGGGATGTAATTTTTTTTCTCGTTAAACCCATGGTATCTTTGGATAGTTTATTTAAAAATATTATGGGTTTCCTAAAACCACTTTTCAAATCAGTAATTCGTTTGCGAGATATTGGGCTTTAAAGCCCGATTTTTTTTCGAGTCATGTGTCCCCCCCTCCCCCTGCCGACTAAATGGCTACTACTGGGGATGTGAAAAAATTCGTGGTAGTAGTGCATTATGCACTACTACCACGAATTTTTTGCACTGTGCATATAATGAATTTAAAAGGAAAGCTATCACGGACAAGTAGGCGGAAGTAGTTACCGAGTAATAGTCGACCAACTTAATGTGTACTTGGAAAGGCCAATTTTTATACAAATTCAGCCGACGCAACCGCACCGCACGTCGATTTAACTAAGACAGACAGGCAAATACGGAACCCTACACTGCGCGTGGCCCGACACGCACTTGGCCGGTTTTTTTAAGACCATATTACCATTACAAATTATACAAACTTATAAAAGTCAACATATGTCCTCTTTGTAGATAACTAGCTGCCCGCGCGGCTTCGCCCGCGTATTGCAAAGAACGCAGGCAAACCTATGACTATCCAGAAAGTCCATTCTACACGCAGGTGAAATACTTTTTGAAAACGGATAAGGAGTTCCGGAGATTACCCATTACATACAAACATATAAACTTACAAAGCTACAATCTCACAGTCTTTTCCTCTTTATAACATAGTATCGTCGTAGTATACCGCCTGTTGTTACCATTATTTATTAAGTAAATTTTTTTGTTAGATGTTTCTCTCTTGTCGTGGTGCAATAAAGAGTATTTATTATTATTATTATCGTATCGACATAGAAAAGTAAGATTGTGCAGAATGCACTTAATCAGTATTTATTCCCTTTAAGTATTCCAGATGCCTGTGCCGAGCTGGGGACATAGAAAGAACAAGCATATGTTATTTAGGAATGCACGTTACCTTGAATTGGTAAAAGTCTACGCACGCAAACCTATACACTTATAACGCCATTGCAAAGCATTTTTTATTGACACCTTACCTGCTGCTATTACTATACAATGAGGATATTGTGTAATTTATTTATTTAAGTGAAAATAAATGACATGTGTAGGCTTAACAATTGTTTAATTTAAAGTGTGCTCTCAATAGAGTTATATGACCATGTTAGTGTTTAGAATTGTTTTCCCAAATAAGTTGTTGTCCAAAGTTTCATTTGTCCATGGGAAGGCATTTTATTCTGAAAACACTGACTCGGAAAACAATTCAGGGAAATGAAACTGGTTAATTATTAATATCTATTCATGGAAGAGATATTAGAGCCAGTGGGAGGGAACACACCTTATTGAACTATGCCTAACTCTATTTGTCGTCCTTGGTCCCACGCCCTTCTATCGCCAGCACGGTAAAACGAGTCACACTTCACGACGAAGACAGCAAATAAATAAAATATTGCCCCTACAGTAACTTTACCCGAGCAGTCAAGGATGAAGAAGGAGGAAGGAGGCTTTAAGCATGAACCTACCAGCGGAAATATGCTTATTCCTTGCATCAAATGTTTCTAGTACCTAACGGGCAAGGGCAAAACGGTTTACCAGAAACTATCAGCCGCAAAAGGATAAAAAACGGCACTTATATACCCCTGCTTAAGGCGTAACTGTATGCAATTGTATGTATTTAGTACAAATTAGTTATCTCGGTACTATGGTGCGTACTGTATCATCACACAGACAATCTTTTCCGACAGTTTTGTGAGACCCTAAAAATTATAATGGTTTTAGAGTAGGCCCACGATAACTCTGCATAAGATATTACGTGGCAACCCAGAAAAATAACGCTGGGGCAACATTTTGTTAATGTCATTGAGTTGTGAGTTCGTAAAATTTTATTCGAGGTTTTTAGCGAATACTGCTTTCGAAATGGGTAAAACTATTAAAAGTGGAGTTAGAGAACTTATATTCAAGATGATTACTCATTTCCAACAAGTGAAAGAAGAAATGGAGTCCGTCCGTGAGCAAAAAGAGCAATGTTTACATGAAATTCTAACCTCTACGAGTGAGTCCGTAATAGTCCGTTCTATATTCTTGATATTTTATAGCGGTTATCTGTTTCTTTTTAATATTAAAAATAT
The DNA here is from genome assembly GCA_947578815.1 of Epinotia ramella. Classification (NCBI taxonomy): domain Eukaryota; kingdom Metazoa; phylum Arthropoda; class Insecta; order Lepidoptera; family Tortricidae; genus Epinotia; species Epinotia ramella. The sequence continues at coordinate 7,221,729 of OX388221.1, forward strand.
GGTAGAAATTTCAACAAAACTTCACCTATTTTTCAATTGGCGGTAATGGGGTAATGTGATTGACTCAATAAAATACTAATAACACCAAACAGCACGGTAGATAAGCAGAAGACTGACAAAATATTTTGAATGAAAAGCATCATGAAATGAAAAGGATCAAAACGAGTTGTTCCACTATAAATCAGTATTGCCATAAATAAACTTTTGATTTCTGCAGTTGTCAATTCATTGCAGAGTTATCGTGGGCCTACTATATACTGGGATTATTGAATAAATAATAATACTTAAGTTTATCATAAAATTTTGACGTGAAGCGATTGATCACATCACACCACACATTTATCTTTGTTTAATGTTCAATTGATTGAGTAAGTCTAATATTAACAACAAAGTCTAACATTAAGAACGAAAGCCACTTAAGCAAACCAATAAAATCATTATAATGTTTAATATACTCGTATAAAGCAGTAATAAATAAGGCGGTCGGCTTTATTTGAATTCCCGCCAAAAGTAGCATTCGCTGAATTGACGTTTTAAAATTTTGAAGAGGAATCCTAAAATCTTGCATTTAAACTAGCTCTGCAGGACTTTCTAATGCCGTTACACGTTTTAGATGCGATATATTTCTGGTTTATCACTATTTCAAGCTTCTTTTTAGCTAAATATCCATTTACCGGTTTTTTATCGCTGCGTGTGAAATCACTTTAGCACTTCATCGTTCTTTCCATTCACGATAGCAAATCCGCAAGTTGTCTATGGAAACGAAACGAAAGCCTACGATACGAAACTACTTCCCGGTAGAGGCCATTTTCTTCTTTCGTACGAACTTCGTCTTCGTTTGCGATATCGATGGCACATTTCCCGGTAGCGCCCCTGATCCAACTATCAAACGAGTTGTACTGAGAAATTGCATGCACAGTGGTCGGATTGTTACATCTGTACGCTACACCCAATTATGACTTCAACATGTTGTACTGACAAATTGGGGTAAAATCACATAATTTGAATACCCCATGACAGATACGCAGCTGTAATCGAAACTAGAGAGCAATATATGTTTTTAATTCTTTACATACAGCTACTAGTTTAAAATATCTGCGCATCTGCCTAGATAGCATGATCGCGTTTATATCGGACATAAATCATTCCTACTCAATAACATACATAATGTATAGACATACATGTCATGATGATTGTCAGCCCCAATTCATTAGAAGCTGACTAATCTGGGGGCATGGCAGTGCCCCCGCCAAGTCTAGCAAAACAGCGGCACGGCCGTACCATTCTTATCTCGAAGCAAATCAGGCCATTTTCGACCCCCCTATGCATCCTTGTGCATAAAACTAGAAGTCTGAATTTTCAGTAACCAAGTAGGCATTGTATAAACACGGCATATTTCAAATTACATTCAACTTGAACCAGCAGTTTAAGAATTATAACTAGTCAAAATTTCTTAATTTTGTCACTCACTCACTGACTGACTGACCGATCATCAAATCTCTAAGGTACTTCTAGCAGACATAGAAGCCTCAAATTTAGAATACAATTAGTGTTTAGTGTATAAATCAAAGGAAAACTAAAATAATTTGCAATTTCGGTCCAGTTTTCTACATATAATAAGAAGGCCTGAGACTTGGGTCTACGAAATATCTCACAACTTTTCACGGTAGAAGAGTTTCGAGACTTGGCCTCTTTTTTACATGGGATGTTTTTATCGGATTGCTATTTATCTGGAGGCATATTGCGCTGCTTATCCATTTGTCAAATTAATTGTCCTACTGACAAATTTCATGCACATCACTACTAACACAATTTGGACCATGGAAATATTTATGATCAAGTTTTCTGTCAGATAATATAAATAGATTGGATTTTAAAGGTGTTATCTTAGTGCTTTAAAAACGCGTTTTATATTCCATTTGAGTCACGCTCTGCCGGGCTAGTACACTAGCACTTTGATAGCTTCTATCGTCATGTTTTACGTCCAAGACAGGCGTAAAATTTTTGAACGTCTTGTGCTAATATGGTAGACCGTCAGCTACGTAAAATGTAACCATTCAGACGTCTTGCACATAAAACGAAAATTTAAACGTCAAGTGCTAATAATATAAAATTGCCGCTATAAACCGATGCGTGGCGTAATTTTATGTAGGTCGCTCGAGACCCCCGGTAAAATTTAACACTATGAAAACATCTTCTGTCACAAGTTCACAATACATACGGTTCAGTTTCAAAACTAAATTAGTTTGCTGTTTTGTCTATCTACATGCTCGGATTGATTTCGTTTTTTACGACATTTTGCTTGATCATTGGGCTTCGATGTTACCGCATATCACGACGACCCTCGCTTACGTATATTGGACAAGGTTACGCACCGGGACTTACAAGGTGATTTACTATTATTTATCATCATCGTCCTGACCGGCCGTGTCCTTTACGTCTATTACAGACGATTTAAGCATTGCTGTGTAGACATCGTTTTTGGTGACTGTGAAGATCGATACGAGACCGGCATTACAAATATTATGATAAATGGACTCATCAAAAACTTACATTTGCTCTGCATTCATAAGTATTCAGTCAAAACTCGCGCAAGGAGAAAAGTAAATAGATACACTAGCTTTCACAATAATCTAGAGACACAGCTATAAGACGGAAAGAGACAGAAAACACAGGCTTTTACCCATAGCCTATAATTGAACGAATGAAATGAATGTACCTAATACTTGGTAGAATTACAGTTTTACACATTGGCAACACCATAGTTTTTTGGGTACATATATTTTATGCTAGGGCATAAATATACGTCACGTCATTAGTGTGGTAGCTAAGTAACGTAAAAATTGACACATACATAAGGTTATACAGCGGAACGTAAATATATGGCCGATTAGTGTACTAGACGGGCTGATGTATTTATATTTTATTTATCATCATGTTTGCATCACTGCGAATAGCAATATCTTTTGAAAAATAAGCAATATTACAGTCATGAGACAGTGCTTTGGTATGGCAATATTATGTTTACTAAATGATATCCCTAAATTGCCACAATTTGTCAGAAGTTGGATGGGACACGTCAGAAGTGATAATTGTATGATTTGTAGAGCCCTTAAAAGAGCGTCTTGGCCGCTAAAAAGCACTTGCTGGTTCGAGCCATAGAGTATAATGAAAAACCTGTAATAGAGTTGTCAGTCAAGGATAGCAACTGCAGCGCGCCTAGCGATTTCGTCCTGAACTAAAACAATCCATAACATAACTATACGTAGAGCCATAGTAGGTACATACAGGCGCACGGGTTCTGGTCTCACTTGTATTTATTTTTCTTTTTTTTTGCATTCTGAATGAAAAGAAACACAAAGAAAGAAAGAAACACTTTTATTAAAGTAACAAAACAAAACAACGCAAAATATACAAGAATTTTGCGTAGGAAAGTTTCTTTGCATATTCCCATATCCGCTGTACACAAGGCATGAGTTACATAATTATATGATCTGCAACAAATGAGACAGCAGTGAGAAATAAGAAATACTCATACAGAATAAGATATAGTCAGATTGATAAAGTAATGTTATTGTCAACAATAATCAGGGTTTGGATAGAATGGCCATGATCATGCAATGTAGAAAGTGGGATCTAATTGCGCTGAGCACTCTTTTTTATTTGAGCAGATGATAAAATAAATAAGAACTTACGCGTTTTACCGCCATTTAACCATTTCTTTTAACCATTGTCGACGGTATCCGTATCGTAATGAAGATCAAGTCCAGTGGGCTATAGCAACAGTCAGTCAAAAAGGGCAGGGAATTGGAGTCCAAGGATAGCAAAGTCCTCGTGTAAAATGTGAGAATATCAGTCCAAGAGTAGCCAAGTTGTAACCAATAATCAAAACACAGAAAAGAGAAAAACACCTTCACACGCGGGAGACAGTACAGCCGGGCTAGTTGTACCGCATTATAAGCCCATTAATACGGACAAAGTATATGATGTCACTAAGAAATCATTCTAACTGAATAATCTCAAAGGAACATCCACACTCTTGGGTTCAATAGAGTATCTTTAAAGTTTGATTAGATATCTTGTTAATAAGAATAGTTCTGCTTCGCTAGGCTTACTTGCTGATTATAGAGTTATCAACTCAAGTGACCCAGAGCTGATAATTTAAGTATCTAAGACTGTGTGTGAGTATGATGTCAACTATCTTACCTTCATAATAGTGAGTCTCTCTGCCTGGCTGTCCATGCACCTTGTCGCCTCGATGGAGTCGAATGCTCCTCCTAAGGGTTTTAATGTATTTATGAATCAACTGCTTTGACTCTCTTAAGTATCCAACCATACTCTTTACACATAAGTAACACATCAACATATTTAGAACCTTTTGGTATGCTATTTAATGTCATCAACCTTTTGTCCCCTAAGGGCACTTTCATTTGTCGTACTCCACGAGTACGACCTTTCTCTTATCTGACGTACTCCGCGAGTACTTCCTTTATATACCTCGTTCCACAGAACCAGGTCTGTCCCAGCTGGGCCCTTTGGTTCCAAGACCCGAGAACCGGATCTAAAACCCGCGAACCCTGTCTCAGAGAACGAGGACTGTCCCTGCTGGGCCCTTTTATACACCTTGCTAATAGAATTGGCCAAGACTACACGCACCGGTTGTTCATTTAATATAAATGGATGTTTTGGCTCGCAAGCCTTGAGACCAGTAAATAGCATAGCATTATAATTCGCGTATAAGCGTATCAGATTAGCGAGATGGAAACAGATTGCCCTGATCAGCTCATGGAGTTTCGCCGAGCAATCCATCTTCCAATCTCTCTCTTTTAAACATAAAGAAATTGTTGATAATATTATTGGTACTTATTCTAGATACTTGCCTTGCAAGCCGAAAGATATTCACAATTAACACAATAAATACATCTACAAATACAGCTTCAGGTTCCCGTAAGCAGATTTGAAGACAAAAGAACGTTAGAAGAAAAATGCAAGCTTACCATAGATAAAATTGTGTTTCTCTACATCTGGTATAATGTTGCCGTGTAATTGTTATAGGGCTAGTTCTCGCGACCCTATTCGCGACACTAGTACACTAGCACTTTGACAGCTTCTATCGTCATGTTTTACGTCCAAGACAGACGTAAATTTTTTTAACGTCATGGGCTCATATGGTAGACCGTCAGCTACGTAAAATGTAACCATTCATACGTCTTGCACATAAAACGAAAATTTAAACGTTAAGTGCTAATATGCTCTTGATTTAGACATATAAAATTGCCGGTATAAACCGATGACGAGCGTAAATTTATGTAGGTCGCTCGAGACCCCCGGTAAAATTTAACACTATGAAAACATCTTCTGTCACAAGTTCACAATACAGGTTCGGTTCAGTTTCAACACTAAATTCGTTTGCTGTTTTGTCTATCTACATGCTCGGATTGATTTAGTTTTTTACGAAATTTCGCTTGATTTCGTTTACTTCGATATTACCGCATATCACGACGACCCTCGGTTAAGTATATTGGACAAGGTTTCGCACCGGGACTGTTAACAAGGTGATTTACTATTATTTATCATCATCGTCATAGGCCTTTACGTCTATTACAGACGATTTAAGCATTGCTGTGTAGACATCGTTTTTGGTGACTGTGAAGACCGGTCTCTCTCGGACCGGTTCTCGGGTCTTGGAACCAAAGGGCCCAGCTGGGACAGACCTGGTTCTGTGGAACGAGGTATATAAAGGAAGTACTCGCGGAGTACGTCAGATAAGAGAAAGGTCGTACTCGTGGAGTACGACAAATGAAAGTGCCCTTAGGGGACAAAAGGTTGATGACATTAAATAGCATACCAAAAGGTTCTAAATATGTTGATGTGTTACTTATGTGTAAAGAGTATGGTTGGATACTTAGAGAGTCAAAGCAGTTGATTCATAAATACATTAAAACCCTTATAAGTATCAATGATAGTCGCCTGATAGTAAATATTTCATAAATCAAATTCTATCACAGGTGAATAGAGTTCATTTTTAGTATGAGGTGGCCTGTTATTGGCGATTTACCCTAACACAGAGCCTTGGTTTGTAAAACATGCTTATGGACTGTTCACATCAATAGGTATCGGAGCATGCTCCAAACAAAAAGACTTGAATTTCATTGTCGGATCCGACACCAATAGTTACGGATTGGTGTGAACATGGTCTTATAATGTGAGACAGTCAAAATGTATGTTCTCATCAGCCCGTCTAGTACACTAATCGGCCATATATTTACGTTCCGCCGTATAACCTTATGTATGTGTCAATTTTTACGTTACTTATCTACCACACTAATGACGTGACGTATATTTATGCCCTAGCATAAATTATATGTTACTCCAGGCAAAATAGGGTCAGCTAGTATGGCGAAATGGAAATAATTTATAATAGCTTTTTTTTTCTGCGTAACAGATAAATTATAATTGTATTAATAACGACGAGACTAAATCCGACAAAATATTTGTGATTTAGATATTTTAATAAATAATTGAAAGTCCTGTAAAATCGGACAAAAAAATTAACTCATTTTTTATTCTTTGTTTTGATAAATTAATATTTCCTCTATAAGTTTGATGATAAATCAGGCAAAAAATGTTTCCGAATATTACATTTCTATTTAGTAGATCCCTAACATTTTATTCATTTACCATATTTCCGTGTCCAAAAATAATAATTGGCTGTAGGTTCCTACATTCTTTGATGAATGTAGTGGACACAAACATTAGAAACGAATCGCACACTAAACAACAACGGAGGGTGGATTTTAGGGGTTAAATGCTGATTAACTATTTAAAAAAATGCAAATTGATCAGTTACTTTTGGGATTTTCATTATAAGCTATTTTTCATCGAATAATGTACGAATCCCCTTATAAAATCGGTTGCAAGTAATGTTATTACAAACACCTGTTAAAATAGGTTTAAAAATGCCGCGCGCGAGCCGCAGAGCTAACGTGATTGGCCGGCCGCCCGCTCGCCGCTTAGGTACTACATACTAGGTAGGTAGGTAGGTACCGCACGAATCGCAGCGATTCGCGAAACCATCTAACGCGTCTAAGATCTAGTTGTTGATAGTAGTTAAATTTTAATATACTCGTTGTGAAACGAATTATGAAAATATTTAAGTATTTTTATTTATTTATCAATGAGTGACACTGACGAGCGTGGGATGAAAATACCTATGCAATTTAACTTTGAACTTTGACGTAGGTAGTGGAAGTTGGAAAAAGGGACTTCAAAGATTGTGCACACGTGTATATTATGTAGTTTGTGATGGACTTTTTAAGACTAGAGGAAGATGCTTGCTTTGTTTACATTAATTTCTTTTTTGGTTCAGTTTTATTTATATATTTAGTCTTTATTGCACTAAGGACAACTTATCGTACAAGAGGCGGACTTAATGCCGTAAGCATTCTCTACCAGTCAACCTTTGCGCAAAGCAGACAGATTGTGGGCGTGTAGTAATTGTAATAGAGCAAAATTCGTTAAAATAGTAAACTAGAGAGATTTACACCCTTACCTATTATTTGATTTTTATTATGCCCAATATTACACGTTAGATAATATACAGGGTGAAAAAATCTATGGAACCTGAAGGGAAACCCTTAAGACAGCTCATTCTCTCGCTCTCATTATCATGAATTAAACACTATTTAAATTTAATTTACCTACTTTTAGCCCGAATTACATTTGAATTACAATTTACTATCGCAATCACTAAAATTTATTGACCGAATATCTTTTGTTCGAAAACTTTTCGTATTTTTATGACTTCTCCGAATATACAATTCATTACTTTTTTCATTTACCATTTGATGTTATCCAAATGTGTCAGTTGTCCGAAAAACTTTTACCACTAGTCTTTTGAGCTTTGTTACAACTTTTGTTTCATAGCCAATTTTTGACTTATCCAGCATTACTTTCCGCATTTCATACGTTTAGTCAAATGTTCATTTTGAATGAAATTCAAAGTAGTTTTACAGAGACTAAGGCAGGTCGGTGTAGGTACGACGACGAGCGAAGCGAGGAGGAGTTTTAGGTGAACTGCGAGTTTGCGACCCTACATCGCGCGAGCCGAGCGAGCGTAGCGTGCCGTGGCAGCGGCCGGCGAAGCGCCAGAACCGAACACTTTTTTACTACTTAATATTTACATATGTACTGTATAAGTAAGGGTCAGGTCGGAAGAAATAACTTGATAAACCAAATGTTGTAATTATTTAGTATCGATTTATTTAAAGAACACCCTGCCTAGAGATGGTGTTTACCCAACCTACCCAGAGTTACCCATTTCATCCCAAACGTCGTCTTGTGAAGCATTTTTGCAAAATATAATGAAACTTCTTACGTCATAGTCATATAGGAATGTGTAAACGTAAACGTTGTTCTCATTGAGATTTTCTTACTTGGTTACTTGCTAAATATGCAAACAATATAGGCTCTTCTTTCCCTGGCCAGACTATACGTGTGTTATTTTGAATAATAGTACATTACTGCAGAGGCAGTGAAGTAAGGGATTGCTGGACTAGTCCAGGCAATGAACTGACAACTTGTATGGAAAAAATGTCAATTTTGGAAATAATTCATAATAGCTTATTTTTTATGTATAACGGATATATTATCAACTAAATAGTTACCCAGCGACAAAATCCGACAAAATTTCAGACATCGAAAAAATGATAAGTTCTTCTAAAAAGTCAGTAAAAATATTAATAAGTGTTTTTGTCTTAATTTTGGTTCATTTACATTTGCTCTATAATATTCAAGATAAATCGTACAAAAAAAGATAATGCATGCTTCATTGAAATCTACATAATTACTTCCGAGTGGAAAGTTTGTCTGATTCTTGACCAAATCATCTTAGAATAACATTTTCAAATGAAATCAACAAAAAAAAACGCTATTATAAAAAACGCTAAATTAATGTTTTTCAAAACCGTATTTTGCCTGGAGTAGACGAGATTGGGGTAAACCGGATACAACGAGTCCAGCAATCCATGTTCCGGCCGAGGATTGTATAGTGCGTTTCTCAAACGATGTGAGGAAATATTAAAATAAAAATAAATACAAGGTAATCAATTAAATAATAGGTAATTTGCCGCCTTTTTATTTTTTAAACATGCCATTTAAACAAGCCGTTCGAGCACTATGTTTAACCGCAAATAGGTATAGTACCATCGTTTTTTTTTATGTCACAAGTTTGCTTACAGAACAGAGTCTAGTGGTGGTTGGCAGTATGTAATTTTTCCTTTGTCAGTTTAATATTAGTAAGCAAATTTAAAAAGTTAGATTAGCGGACAATAATGGTTTTACTTAGGGTTACTTTTCTCAGTCCAGTTCCATAGGAAACAATTCACAGCCGTTACTAGTGTTAGCAAATTGGTGGGAACTGGCGAGAATAACCATCGAATACCAAAACCAAATGGTACTCAAGTATTGCATTTTTATCGAGTCGATACACGCGTAACGTAGCTGAAAATCGAATTTACTAGTCAGGGATATTAATATTTGTACCAGAGTAAGGATAAAAACTGACATAGAGGCGTACACAGATATTTATGCCCTTTTTTTGTACATATATTAATGCCTGACTTTAAATTTTCACCAAGATTAAACATATGATTAGTAAAAATAAACCAAATTAGCCCAAACTACCTACAATAGACGGACAGACAGACAGACAGACAGACAGACAGCGGAGCCTTAGTAATAGGGTCCCGTTTTTACCCTTCGGGTAAAACAATATCACAGATTTGAGTAGGGCAGGCAGTGTCTTTCTGCCTTTACGTGGTGCACGCCACTGATGTTATGGATTTACGGTGGTTTTCTTTCAGGGCCCATAGGTTTTTCCACTCTGTATAGCTATAGCAGCTAAGCAGTATTTTAGCAGCGTGTTCTTTCTTACCCATTCCAATAATTAAGTACCTACTTCCGTTACTACAATGATGTGCAGATGGATCTTGTACTACAAACTCACAGACGACTTAACCTATGTTAAGTGGTCTGTGTACTACCTACGCAGATAAAGTGGGAAATTAACTACTTTAAGTAGAAAATCACCTGTTAAAATTGTCACTGTTTTATAATGATGACATTTATCAGTAAATAATTATGAAGCATTGAGACACCAAACATAGAAATGTACTAAATTCTTGGCATGTTTTCACTAAAATATGTTTATAAATTTCATTAATTGTTAGCGCGTTTCCCGCTTACGCCATTATTACACCGTGACCGGTATTACAAATATTATGATAAATGGACTCGTCAAAAACTTACATTGGCTCTGCATTCATCAGTATTCAGTCAAAACTCGCGCAAGGAGAAAAGTAAATAGATACACTAGCTTTCACAATAATCTAGAGACACAGCTATAAGACGGAAAGAGACAGAAAACACAGGCTTTTATCCATAGACTATAATTGAACGAATGAAATGAATGAATTTGGTAGAATTACAGTTTTACACATTGGCAACACCATAGCTTTTTGGGTACATTACTCCAGGCAAAATACGGTTTCGCCAAACATTAATTTATAATAGCCTGTGTTTTTTTTCTCCGTCATAAATACATATTTTAAGATACTCTATTTACGAATCTTACAAACTTTCGACCCGAAAGTAGGTATAAAAAAATACTGTCAAATATACGCCGATTTTATTAATTAAAATTAATAATAGTTGTCTATAATCGTCAACACAACAATATTATTGTCTTTAACCTGTAAACAATGAAATCCGACATTTTTTTTACATGTAAAATCAATATATTAACAAAATGCATGGCTTGGGTGACAGGTGACAGAAGTTGGTAGAAAAAAATTGTAATAAGTAGTACTTTGATTTGATCCTCATAAAAATAATTGATAAACCTATTTTGCTAAAAATCGTAGAGATTTTTGTTTAGAATTGCATATAAATACATTTACTCCAATAAACTATCGGTAAATATATTTATAGGACCAAATTGTGTCCAAATTTAATTTAACTATATAGATTATTAAAGTAGTACACGAATCCTACAGAAAAAAGGTTTATGTAAAGCATAATACACATTTGAATAGTCCTGTTTAATTCTACAATTGAACTTGAGCTCTTTCCGCGTGTGTTAACGATCACATTCGCTCGCAACGGCGGCACGCAACGAGTCCTTTTCTGTGACGCGAAGTAGATAGATACCTACATTACCTACGCAGATTATTTGTAATCATTTATATCGTCTTCGACGATGTACTAGTAGGAGAATGCGACTATTCACGGTGTAATAATGGCGTAAGCGGGAAACGCGCTAACAATTAATGAAATTTATAAACATATTTTAGTGAAAACATGCCAAGAATTTAGTACATTTCTATGTTTGGTGTCTCAATGCTTCATAATTATTTACTGATAAATTTCATCATTATAAAACAGTGACGACAATTTTAACAGGTGATTTTCTACTTAAAGTAGTTAATTTCCCACTTAATCTGCGTAGGTAGTACACAGACCACTTAACATAGGTTAAGTCGTCTGTGAGTTTGTAGTACAAGATCCATCTGCACATCATTGTAGTAACGGAAGTAGGTACTTAATTATTGGAATGGGTAAGAAAGAACACGCTGCTAAAATACTGCTTAGCTGCTATAGCTATACAGAGTGGAAAAACCTATGGGCCCTGAAAGAAAACCACCGTAAATCCATAACATCAGTGGCGTGCACCACGTAAAGGCAGAAAGACACTGCCTGCCCTACTCAAATCTGTGATATTGTTTTACCCAAAGGGTAAAAACGGGACCCTATTACTAAGGCTCCGCTGTCTGTCTGTCTGTCTGTCTGTCTGTCCGTCTATTGTAGGTAGTTTGGGCTAATTTGGTTTATTTTTACTAATCATATGTTTAATCTTGGTGAAAATTTAAAGTCAGGCATTAATATATGTACAAAAAAAGGGCATAAATATCTGTGTACGCCTCTATGTCAGTTTTTATCCTTACTCTGGTACAAATATTAATATCCCTGACTAGTAAATTCGATTTTCAGCTACGTTACGCGTGTATCGACTCGATAAAAATGCAATACTTGAGTACCATTTGGTTTTGGTATTCGATGGTTATTCTCGCCAGTTCCCACCAATTTGCTAACACTAGTAACGGCTGTGAATTGTTTCCTATGGATCTGGACTGAGAAAAGTAACCCTAAGTAAAACCATTATTGTCCGCTAATCTAACTTTTTAAATTTGCTTACTAATATTAAACTGACAAAGGAAAAATTACATACTGCCAACCACCACTAGACTCTGTTCTGTAAGCAAACTTGTGACATAAAAAAAAACGATGGTACTATACCTATTTGCGGTTAAACATAGTGCTCGAACGGCTTGTTTAAATGGCATGTTTAAAAAATAAAAAGGCGGCAAATTACCTATTATTTAATTGATTACCTTGTATTTATTTTTATTTTAATATTTCCTCACATCGTTTGAGAAACGCACTATACAATCCTCGGCCGGAACATGGATTGCTGGACTCGTTGTATCCGGTTTACCCCAATCTCGTCTACTCCAGGCAAAATACGGTTTTGAAAAACATTAATTTAGCGTTTTTTATAATAGCGTTTTTTTTTGTTGATTTCATTTGAAAATGTTATTCTAAGATGATTTGGTCAAGAATCAGACAAACTTTCCACTCGGAAGTAATTATGTAGATTTCAATGAAGCATGCATTATCTTTTTTTGTACGATTTATCTTGAATATTATAGAGCAAATGTAAATGAACCAAAATTAAGACAAAAACACTTATTAATATTTTTACTGACTTTTTAGAAGAACTTATCATTTTTCGATGTCTGAAATTTTGTCGGATTTTGTCGCTGGGTAACTATTTAGTTGATAATATATCCGTTATACATAAAAAATAAGCTATTATAAATTATTTCCAAAATTGACATTTTTTCCATACAAGTTGTCAGTTCATTGCCTGGACTAGTCCAGCAATCCCTTACTTCACTGCCTCTGCAGTAATGTACTATTATTCAAAATAACACACGTATAGTCTGGCCAGGGAAAGATGAGCCTATATTGTTTGCATATTTAGCAAGTAACCAAGTAAGAAAATCTCAATGAGAACAACGTTTACGTTTACACATTCCTATATGACTATGACGTAAGAAGTTTCATTATATTTTGCAAAAATGCTTCACAAGACGACGTTTGGGATGAAATGGGTAACTCTGGGTAGGTTGGGTAAACACCATCTCTAGGCAGGGTGTTCTTTAAATAAATCGATACTAAATAATTACAACATTTGGTTTATCAAGTTATTTCTTCCGACCTGACCCTTACTTATACAGTACATATGTAAATATTAAGTAGTAAAAAAGTGTTCGGTTCTGGCGCTTCGCCGGCCGCTGCCACGGCACGCTACGCTCGCTCGGCTCGCGCGATGTAGGGTCGCAAACTCGCAGTTCACCTAAAACTCCTCCTCGCTTCGCTCGTCGTCGTACCTACACCGACCTGCCTTAGTCTCTGTAAAACTACTTTGAATTTCATTCAAAATGAACATTTGACTAAACGTATGAAATGCGGAAAGTAATGCTGGATAAGTCAAAAATTGGCTATGAAACAAAAGTTGTAACAAAGCTCAAAAGACTAGTGGTAAAAGTTTTTCGGACAACTGACACATTTGGATAACATCAAATGGTAAATGAAAAAAGTAATGAATTGTATATTCGGAGAAGTCATAAAAATACGAAAAGTTTTCGAACAAAAGATATTCGGTCAATAAATTTTAGTGATTGCGATAGTAAATTGTAATTCAAATGTAATTCGGGCTAAAAGTAGGTAAATTAAATTTAAATAGTGTTTAATTCATGATAATGAGAGCGAGAGAATGAGCTGTCTTAAGGGTTTCCCTTCAGGTTCCATAGATTTTTTCACCCTGTATATTATCTAACGTGTAATATTGGGCATAATAAAAATCAAATAATAGGTAAGGGTATAAATCTCTCTAGTTTACTATTTTAACGAATTTTGCTCTATTACAATTACTACACGCCCACAATCTGTCTGCTTTGCGCAAAGGTTGACTGGTAGAGAATGCTTACGGCATTAAGTCCGCCTCTTGTACGATAAGTTGTCCTTAGTGCAATAAAGACTAAAATATATAAATAAAACTGAACCAAAAAAGAAATTAATGTAAACAAAGCAAGCATCTTCCTCTAGTCTTAAAAAGTCCATCACAAACTACATAATATACACGTGTGCACAATCTTTGAAGTCCCTTTTTCCAACTTCCACTACCTACGTCAAAGTTCAAAGTTAAATTGCATAGGTATTTTCATCCCACGCTCGTCAGTGTCACTCATTGATAAATAAATAAAAATACTTAAATATTTTCATAATTCGTTTCACAAAGAGTATATTAAAATTTAACTACTATCAACAACTAGATCTTAGACGCGTTAGATGGTTTCGCGAATCGCTGCGATTCGTGCGGTACCTACCTACCTACCTAGTATGTAGTACCTAAGCGGCGAGCGGGCGGCCGGCCAATCACGTTAGCTCTGCGGCTCGCGCGCGGCATTTTTAAACCTATTTTAACAGGTGTTTGTAATAACATTACTTGCAACCGATTTTATAAGGGGATTCGTACATTATTCGATGAAAAATAGCTTATAATGAAAATCCCAAAAGTAACTGATCAATTTGCATTTTTTTAAATAGTTAATCAGCATTTAACCCCTAAAATCCACCCTCCGTTGTTGTTTAGTGTGCGATTCGTTTCTAATGTTTGTGTCCACTACATTCATCAAAGAATGTAGGAACCTACAGCCAATTATTATTTTTGGACACGGAAATATGGTAAATGAATAAAATGTTAGGGATCTACTAAATAGAAATGTAATATTCGGAAACATTTTTTGCCTGATTTATCATCAAACTTATAGAGGAAATATTAATTTATCAAAACAAAGAATAAAAAATGAGTTAATTTTTTTGTCCGATTTTACAGGACTTTCAATTATTTATTAAAATATCTAAATCACAAATATTTTGTCGGATTTAGTCTCGTCGTTATTAATACAATTATAATTTATCTGTTACGCAGAAAAAAAAAGCTATTATAAATTATTTCCATT
Source organism: Epinotia ramella (assembly GCA_947578815.1). Taxonomy (NCBI): domain Eukaryota; kingdom Metazoa; phylum Arthropoda; class Insecta; order Lepidoptera; family Tortricidae; genus Epinotia; species Epinotia ramella. Next base: position 7,236,875 of record OX388221.1, read on the forward strand.
TCGCCATACTAGCTGACCCTATTTTGCCTGGAGTAACATATAATTTTTATGCTAGGGCATAAATATACGTCACGTCATTAGTGTGGTAGATAAGTAACGTAAAAATTGACACATACATAAGGTTATACGGCGGAACGTAAATATATGGCCGATTAGTGTACTAGACGGGCTGATGAGAACATACATTTTGACTGTCTCACGTTATAAGACTCATGTCACACCAATCCGTAACTATTGGTGTCGGATCCGACAATGAAATTCAAGTCTTTTTGTTTGGAGCATGCTCCGATACCTATTGATGTGAACAGTCCATAAGCATGTTTTACAAACCAAGGCTCTGTGTTAGGGTAAATCGCCAATAACAGGCCAACTTATACTAAAAATGAACTCTATTCACCTGTGATAGAATTTGATTTATGAAATATTTACTATCAGGCGACTATCATTGATACTTATAATATTAATACCAAAACGATTGAACAAGTACGATCTAATTTTAAAAGTATAAAACTCGGAGTACCTCAAGGTAGTATTTTAGGTCCTCTTTTATTTTTAATGTACATCAACGAATTACCAAATGTTATGGATGAATTGTGCGTATGTTCGCCGACGATGCAACAATTTTATTTTCCGGTGAAACATTAGATTTCGATTTCCAAATTAATATAAATAATACTGTAAAAACTGTCATCAGTTGGTTAAAATCAATAAACTTAAAGGTAAATTTAACAAAAACTAAGCTTATGCAATTTCGTAACCACAAACAAATTCCAGCAAAATTAAATGTTATTGAATCTGGTACTTTAATCGAAGAAATAGATCAAATTAGTTTCTTAGGTATTATAATAGATCCTCATTTAACCTGGAAGCACCACATTCAAAAAATCAACAGTAAAATTTCCAGTCAATGTTACGCACTATCTATATTAGCCGATTGGTGTTCCCAAGAAGCCGTTATTACTGCATACTATGCTAACATATACTCTATATTGACTAATGGTGTCATATACTGGGGAAACTCGACAGACGTACATTCTACTTTTTTTTTGCAGAAAATGTGCTTGAGGATTATCTTTCGCATGAACAACAAACAATCACTTCGAAATGTTTTTAAAGAGCAAGGCTTTCTAACATTAACTATCATTTATATTTACGAGCTCTGTAACTTTGTAAAAAGTAACAAAGGTTACTTCACGACTCTAGCTTCCCAACGCGATAACCTACGCACTCAATATAGGTACAATTTAACATTGCCTTTGGTAAAAAATAAAACTTATGGCAAAAGCTCATTTATTCCTGCCATTCGAGTATTTAATCAGCTTCCTAATTAATTAAAAATGTTGGATGACACAAAATTTAAACGTAATTTAAAAACTTGGTTAAGCAAGAAAGGTTTCTATTAATTGAAAGATTTTTTTGAAATTTCGTCTTAAAATAAATGTACCTTTATTAGTTATGTTTTCCTTAGTTTTAAGCAAATATTGTACACCCGAAATGGGTAACCGTTGGGGCCTAATACTTGTAATATTTAATACCATCTATGTAACACGGTTAAACAATATTTTTTTCTATTCTATTCTATTCTATTCTATTCTACTCTATAAAGCTGCGTTTCCACTATTTGTTCTATCCATGTTCACTCAAAATTGAAATCTTCAGTTTTAATTCAACGAGGAAACGAACAGTTCGTTGGCAGAGTTGCGTTGTCGCTACAGCACGTCTAGCACACGACGGCCGCGACATACTCTCGATTTTTATCGCACTATACCTCTTGTTCTAAGTGGTCTAATACGTGAGAACTTCGTTCGAATATCTCCCTCTCTGCCGCTCGAAATAGCAAGTGCAACAGAGGGAGATACACAAACGAAATTCGTTTCGCGGTAGGGCCTCTGTTCAGAACACTAAATGAAAACGCAGATTAACTATAATATAATCGCTGCCGCCTGTTGTCACCTGAGATGCGATTTATTTGAAATACTTCTATTTAAAACGCAAATACAAAATGCAAAATACCTATTTTGTATTTTGCATTTAAATGCCTTTTAGTAAAAAACCTTTTGTATTTTATTTGAAATACCTTTCGAGATGTAGTTTGCATTTTTAATATTCATTTCAAAATGCAAAATACTTTGTGATTAAGGCGATATGATTCGACGCGCTAAGCAATCTGAGGGGGTGAGGTGCGCGGCAATCCGTGAAGCGCCGCCCGCGCGCCCCGACCCGCTCGTCGAGCACGTGACCGCGCGGTAGCCATAGCACAGACACAAAGTAAATAGCGGCGGCGCGCGCCGGAGCAGAGAGTCCGCTCAGTACAAAGCGTCATTTTCGCCGCACGCACACAGACGTTACATTTACAGGCATACTTAGACGGGACTTGGACAGAGCTTAGTCGGGCTGTGCGCGCGTTGATCAATTGACGTCCCCGCCGGCGCCGCTACCTACGTAGGCACTTTGTATCACGTACGGCAAAATGAATAAACGATCTTATTACAGTTGCAGTGTATTTGGTTGTTTAAATACAACAAAAAACTGTGCCTACAGTTTTTTCAAATTTCCAAACGTTATTGAAAGGTAAGTTAAACTGTTTTCTCATGTTGGTAGGTAGGCCTAGTTAGGTAGATAATTTTTGGAACTAGCCGCTTTGATAACGAAGATAAACCATTACACATTCATCTTATCGTTCGCTGGTAAAACGCCAGTATTTAGGTAGGTACTATGGTTTAGTTAAGTAGGTACCTAATTAGGTATAGGTATTCTTTGTTGGCGCTCTCGACCGCCGCCGGCCACATGTCACAACTCGCAGCGGGTCATGCATCAATTTATTTACCAAGATACCTACGCATGATAAGATGTATGTATAAACGAATCGATGTATGTGTGTCTGTAAACTTATATTACCTACTCCTTTTTAAAATTCGGAATCAATACAGAAGCAACCCTAGTGAGTCGGGCCAGTTTAGGTATGTATTTTCAAGGACGGCGGGAACGGCCCTTCTGTTAATTCTTTATTTTGTGGCACAGACAAGACGGGTCACAGTAAAGTGATCTTATGATCGCCGTATATTAACTGGACCGTGCAAGGGTCAAGTTTGCTATCTGTGAAGGGTGTGAACTATGTACGGGTTTCGGACTACAGAAAAAACCCTGCATTGTTTATTTTACTATTTCACAATTTGTCCACTATAACGGTGCATATTTTAAGATTTTTTGCGGGTTTAGGGAAAACTCAGTTAAAGGTCCGATGAAGAAACAGATGGAATTGAATTGATTGGTATAGACTTAGTAATATGGATCCGTTTGGCACCCAGGGGTGCAGAAACCTATAAAAGAAAACACAAAGTAGAAAAACACTAATTATTTAACAATCATTTTAAAATCAATCACATTGTTGTTTCATAGACGAATTTTAATCAGAAACCTTTTTTTGAAAATGTAAAGGTTTTTGATTAAAATTCGTCGAAATCATAAGTCCGCAAACTTGACAAATATTCCAATTCGAATACACTGTCCTCCGGTTTACACGGCTCAATAGCCACGGCTCGAGTAGGTAGTATTGCGTCGTCTTCTAACGGTTGTGGCATCGCCTCATCTTCTACCGATTGAAGTGTTAACTCATCTTACTGATTGTAGTGGCAACCGGATGACAAGCGGTAGCCTGAAAGTGTGTACGCTGTTTATATAATGGAATTTTTATGCCATCCCTCCTAGTGCGACCGGAGCCGCGTAAGCAAGCGAAAAAGAAATTGGCAGGAAACTGCTTGAAATTGTCTGTTTGTGATGAAGAACAAGCGTGCCAATTTGCAAGCGGTTGCCTGGCAATTTTTTTTTTCTTCGCTCGCTCACACGGCTCCGGTCGCACTAGGAGGGATGGCATAAAAATTTCATTATATAAACAGCGTACACACTTTCAGGCTACCGCTTGTCATCCGGTTGCCTCGCGATCATTTTTTTTTTACCACCGCTCCTATTTCCGAACCAGTAACAGTTGGCTCATTTCGGGTTGCACAGGGCGGTTCCACATCACTTCGGGAGCTCAAATACCGCGAGCCATCCGGTTGCCTCCGACATTGAATTACGCGTCATTGCTCTGAATAGTAGCATATTTTTTTATTCATAATTCAAGATTTTTTAGTAGTTAGTATACTGTGAGCACTTCTATAAAACAATAAAAACCAGAATTATTAAAAAAAAACTACACAGGATGTCTCATGGCCATGCCACATGGAAGGGAAGTACTTTAAATATTGAAGATAAGATATTTTACTGAAAGAAGACTTCATTCATTCATTTTTAAAAATAGTTAGAACTGCTTTCACAGATTTTGAAAAATTTACTGCCTGAACCGGGAATCGAATCGGTGAATGCAGTCATAATTATTTTTAAAAATTAAATGAGGTTTTATTTCTGTTAAATGTCCTATCTTTAATATTTAAAGTACTTCCCCTCTATGTGGCATAGCCTGGGACACCCTGTATATGTACAATAAATACATTAGCTTACTCGTCTTGACAATCAGCAGAAGATGGGCCTAACAAGTTCACCATAGTCTTCACTTTCAATCTGCAGAAATAGAATTCTTATATTTTTGGTCTTCTATCCAAATATTATAGAGGTAATGTTTGTAAGTTTGTGAGTTTGGCAATATTTAGAATCCACTTTCAAAGTAAACGCGGGCAACACCGCGGGAATAGTATAATTATAAAAAAAAACATGAAAAAATACAGGATGGAAATAGATTTTGGGTCAGTGAGGGCAGCTACCAGATCCCGTGTTGGTAGGCGAAAATGATTTTAGAAGACCTTCCTTCGATTTCAAATTAATGAAGATTGGCGTTTACAGATTTTGGAAAAAACATACAGGGTGCGAGAAAATGGTCATTTTTGATAAACCTTTTTTTTATGCCAATCGATCCCTTTCCTGTCCAGGATTAAAAGCTTTTATGGGACCAAAAAGAAATTTCCGGCTAGAAAAGCCATAAATCGAGAAAAACTTTCCCCATACAATTTGTATGAAAATGAAACAAGTTTTTTTTTACATGTTTTTTTTTTATGTCAATCGATTACATTTCTATCCAGTATACATACATATACTATGAAGAAAAAGTGAACGGAGTGAGTGAGTGATTGCAATTATTACTGTGATTTTCATACCGTATTATGATCCTTCAATGTAACAGAACTGATAAGCGTGACAGAAAAAAAAAAAGTTCACTTTTTCTTCATAGTAAATGTAAAAAAAAGTAAAAAAAGTAAAAAATATTTATTTACCAAAACATTAATTTATATACTTTTAACAGTTTTTGTCGGCGACTCCCACACTAGGCTAAGCCTGTATCGTGGGAATCATGGGTATGTATGTATGAAAACAGTTTTCTTTAATTTCTGGATTTTTTGTACATCACCGAAAGTTGACCCCTAGGAAACTATTGATACTGGATAGAAATGGAATCGATTTATACAAAAAAAAATACATGTAAAAAAAAAACTATTTTCATACAAATTGTATGGGGAAAGTTTTTCACGATTTATGGCTTTTCTAGCCGGTAATTTCTTTTTGGTCCCATACAAGCTTTTGATCCTGGACTGGAATGGGATCGATTGGCATCTAAAAAAAGTTTGTCAAAATGACCATTTTCTCGCAACCTGTATTTTTTTTTCCAAAATCTATAAACGCCAATCTTCATTAATTTGAAATCGAAGGAAGGTCTCCTAAGACCATTTTCACGTAGCAACACGGGATCTGGTAGCTGCCCTCACTGACCCAAAATCTATTTCCACCCTGTATACTGTTCGTAATTATTATTTTTCAGTGGAAACTAGTGAGTGTCGTGTCAAGGGTTTTTTTTTAATATTTCGTAATGCTAATCACATAATTATTATAGTATAAAATATGTTTAGTAGTTCTCGTACTGTTTTCTCTATACTGTGTAACTGTGGAAGTGTACGCGGTGTAATCTGCGCGCGTGTGTGTGTGGTTGATGTATTTAATACGGGAATTCGTTTTTTTTTATGTACTAACCTTTTCTGCTTATTCAGTTTCCGAAGCCCCAGTGACGATATCTTCTTTTTAATTTTTTGTTACCCATTTTTGACAAATGCTGTGCTGCGAAAATGCGCGTACGTCCGACCTCCAATGCGTTCCGCTCGGGACTGCCGCGGTGCCCGCGGTGCGGCGGGAACGGAGCGGGAGTGAATTGTGCCATAATTTCGTTGATTTTGGGTGAAAAAGGACATGTCTTAATAAATTAAAAATATTATGACCGACATCACTCACATCATCATAGACGCTTATTTTGGTGTAATTTTCTATTCATCAAGTTACGTAAGATTGGAATAATGTCAGTTTTAAGATGAGAATAGAGGTATGTTTGGCATTTTTTTCTATCGATCAAAGTTTATCCAATTATGTAACGGACATCCGACGGAACTAGATAAAGGTCTTAAATATAATATTACAGTTTTTTTTAATTTTTAATTTGTAGTATTTCAAAATAAAACCGTTTACAAAATCACATATCCTAGAAGAACCCCGAAGCAACTCGCCTTAAGTTTAGCCAACATTACCAGTCAAACAAAATGAAATGAACGAATGACGCTTGTTTTGCCGAATTTGACCGATAGAGGCCTGCTCTGCTAGCCATGCGTGCCCTTTTTTTTTCTTCTTTGGTCAGAGTGCGCGCCTTATGTCTGACTAGTGTTAATGTCAAACGAAAACGACGAACATTATCTATGGCTATAAAAACGCAACGCCGACGATTCGATTTCACGGATTTATTGTTTGCTGGTGCTGGTGAAGTGGTTACTGACAGAGTTGTGACTTATTTGAAATACTTGTATTTAAAATGCAAATACAAAATACGTATTTTATATTATATACTTAAATACTTGTTTTTTAAAGTATTTTGTATTTTATTTAAAATACTTTCCGAACTGTATTTTATATTTGTCAAATATATAATACTTTTTTACTGCTAAGTTTCGAAAGTATTACCTTTACCACTCAATTTTTCAAGTGAAAGTGTCAGCGATTCGGCCACTAGAGGCGCTGCAACTTTAAAAGTCTATGTGCAAAATGACAGTTAAAACAAAATGAACGTTATTATCTGTGAAACATGACGTTACGCTTCGCTTTTTAACGAGATTGACTTCGATTTTGTTTCGTTTACTTTTTGAAAGTATTTTATTTAAATAAAGTATTTTGAAAATACCCATTTTGTATTTAGTATTTAAATACAAAAACCGGCCAAGAGCGTGTCGGGCCACGCTCAGTGTAGGGTTCCGTAATTTTTCGTCCGTCACATGAAACCGTGAACCGTGAACCGTGTAATGAAACTTAATTTTTCATAATAACACAACGACTATCAACCAATTTTTTAAAAGGCATTTGATACCGTCTCTCTCCCCATTCTTATACAAAAAATGGAACGGCTAGGCATAAGAGGTCTGCCGCTGAGGTTGTTAAGTGACTACTTACAGGGAAGAACTCAAAAAGTAAAAATAGGAAATTTCACTAGCCATGAAACACACATCTCATTTGGCGTCCCACAGGGAAGCGTTCTTGGTCCTACGCTGTTTCTATTATATATAAATAACCTGACTAACCATAAAATACAAAACGGTCATATTATGTCTTATGCTGATGACACTGTCTTGGTCTTTGATGGGCAGTCGTGGGAGACAGTACATGAAACAGCGGAGATAGAACTTCAACATATATTTTCCTGGCTTAAAAATAACTTATTAACACTGAACATTAATAAAACTAATTATATTTGCTTTAATAAATATAACATAAATCAACCTGGATACAACCAAAAACTTATAATGCATACCTGTAATCAAAGAAACAGCCAGTGTAACTGTAGCGTGCTTGAAAAAGTTAATTCAACCAAATACCTTGGTGTTATACTGGACCAACGTCTGTCGTGGAATTCACATATTGAATATGTCAACACTAGAACTAGAAAATTAATCTGGCTGTTTAAACTACTCAGACATATAACATCAAAAAAGCTGCTTAATCAACTATACATTACGTTGGCGCAATCAGTAATGAATTATTGTATCAATGTCTGGGGAGGGGCCACAAAAAGCAAGTTTATAGAGGTTGAGCGAGGGCAACGCTGCCTATTGAAGGTTATACATTTTAAGCCATACAGATTCCCAACTAATGAATTATATCAGACGTGTAATGTACTTTCTATGAGGAAACTGTATGTACTTAGTGCAACACTTAAACTACACAGAAAGCTAGAATTTAAACCGATATTGTTAACTCGCAGACGAAAGGGCAGGGTTGCTCCTCTCTCAAAATATAAATCCGTATTCGCCTTAAGGCAATACACCTCACAATCAGCATTCCTGTATAACAAAATAAACAGTAAAATTAGTATATACGAGCTACAATATTACAAGTGTAAGAAAGTCATGACTGACTGGTTAAAATTATTGAGTTATGATGAAACTGAATCTTTACTGTATACAGCTTCACGTTAGCAATAAACTGCTTAATGTGTAATGTAAAAATACTTACTTAATGTAAAATAAGTTCTTGTCAAAGTGTATAGAACCGAATCTAGAAAGAATTTGGCACTAAGATAATTATTACTAAGAACTATACTGACAGTCTGACACAAACAACTACACACACACACACACACACACACACACACACACACACACACACACACACACACACACACACACACACACACGAATACATGCTTATGCACATCACTTAACTACATTTTCCAAATACTTTAGTTTGTTAAATATAAATTTGTTTCTATTTTCTTTTATATAACTACTTCAGTTATAGAGGAGCGGGAATCCCTGGCACAGGTATTTATATACTTAATAGGAAGTCCCAACCTTGATACTTATTTTGTGTAAACTTTTTAAGGAAATAAATATTTTTCATTTTTTCATTTTCATTTTTATTTTTCCCCCATTTTTTTTTATGTACAAGATAAAAAATAAAAAAACGAAAGAATTTAAAACCTCAGTAAGTATCAAGGAATTAAACTTTTGCTTATCTTCGCGAACAAAAGATATGAATCAATCTTTTCATTTCAGTGAAGCGTTTTGCGCATATCTACTTACACACTACGAAGCCAATTTTCCCTTACATTAGAATTATGTCATAATTATGAACCGAATGTATGAGCAAGATAGTTCAAATTCCCAAATCAAATCGACCATGTATTATAGACAGACACAATACAAGCAATACTTTATGAACAATTTTATTATTAGACAACGAACGACCAAAAACAACGAAGACAATTCGAGCACGACAAATTTTCGACCTAATGTATGGGCGCACCTGCTCCGACCCCATTACATCAGGAAAAATCTTAACAGCGCCATGTACAATGTGAGCGTTCCGCGTACAGCGACATCTATCGGCAAATTAAGTAAACTATTGCGCGCGAGCTTAAAGTATGGAAGATGATTTTTATGGGATAATTCTTTATTGCGAGAACCGATTTTCACCGTTTTTACTTTATTTGAAAGCACGTCATTTCATTGTGATTTTGTAGAAATTACAGGTACAATAAACACCTGCTTATACGGTTAAATTACAAACTTAGTTCAGAAGTTATTTTGTAATTTTGTTCAAAAACTATTCAACCTATTTAGTTCAAAAGACCCATTTTTTTTTACTTCTGGAGCGATTATCTCCGAAAATATTAATAAATCTTTTTTTTATTTTACCACTTTGTCGGCGTGATTGATATACATATTAGTACCAAATTTCAGCTTTCTAGTGCTAACGGTTACTGAGATTATCCGCGGACGGACGGATAGACAATGCGAAACTATAAGGGTTCCTAGTCGACTACGGAACCCTAAAAAGCAAAATTATTTTGTATTTGAAATATTAAATTAGAAAAGTATTTGCATTTTGTATTTAAATACTTTTTTAAAAGTATTTTGTACATCTCTGCCTGTCGGATAGGTTTCGTATGCTAAGCTTGGTGTATAGGCAGCGTTACAAATCAAATTATTACATAGCATCTGGTAACACACTACACAGTTTTGACATATGTCAATGTCACTGTCACCGTAGGGTGTTGATCCTGGAGGAGGTATTGGGATCAAGAAATTCAAGAACTCGTACTTTTGCCTTTACTGAGATATATATATATATGCATTTCTTACCTAGTGATTCCTAAAATTTGATTCGTGGTAAAATAAGAACATTTTTGCAAAATGAACGTTTTAAAGGTAAATTATAACCTCAACTTGTAGTATGTTGTATGTGTGTGTTGTTGGTGACGAAGCATGTTGCAGATGCTGTTTGGTTGTATTGACGAAACCTGCGTTGTGGAAATGTTTTGTATGTACTTTTGTCACATTCAAAAACAGACTAAATAGAAAGTGTATTGTATGTTGTATTTTGTTATTTATTTTTAGTTCAAAGCTTTAGCCAATAGTCGACGTTTAAATGAAAATAAAGTGTGTATATAAAAAAATAATAAAGCTTTAATTCATAACTTTATTAAGTTTACTTTTGCCTTTCTTCGGGGATGTGGTCAGCGGTGGATGCCTTGCTTCTGACGCTGATTGCATTATTGACGACTGACCAAGCTACCGAACAACGTCGCTTTATGAGAAAATTTGACATTGACGAAATCATCTTAACTAAAGCGGCCTTTAGACCTATCTAAAGGCAGTGTACTGCATTTAGATAGGTCTAAAGGCCACTTTAGATGGAAGCCATTTTTTTTAAATAAGATAAGTTTAATTTTTTCAGGGAATTTGGAAGACCTCGCCAATGATTCGGAGTGCCACAAATTATGCGGCACTGCAACCTCTTTCTACCATGACTGCTACTCCGGTACCCAAGACAATTCAGGACATCCCTAGCACAGTGGATTTGGATAAGTTGTACAAAAAAGTAGAGTTAGAAATGAGAGGCATTGATCCCGCTGTGCTCCTCAGTTACTCCTGGTTCTGTGTGGCGGCTGCATCTCATTTAGGCATTGAAGTTACTAAAAGGTTTGTAAGTTATTGATAAACTTTACAGTATTTTCCATGAACATGGAACAATACACCAGAAACCAACAGAACTCGCTAGGCGTGTAGGTTTATATTACTAGCGGGCTGAGCCGAACCAGGCGGGTTCTTGGTTGCAAACGTAGGGTTGGTATAGGGTCTGCAAAGTTATTACCTTTAAACCTTAAAATGTTATTATATATTAATTATTAAAGTTATTACCGTTAAACCTGGTTTCCCGAGATACAGGCCTAGCCTAGTGCGGGAACCTCTGTCACTTTTGCATTGTAAATTCTTGTGCACTTTACCAACCTATTGTTTCAAACTGTATTTTTATTATTTGTGCAATTTTTACTTTTTTACTTTTACTTTTTTTAATCATTATTCTCTGTAAAGAACATTGTCCTTCAAGTGGTCACATACTAAAGCTGGTAGCATAACCAGCATAATGACCCTACTGGCTGGGACTTAAAACTATATCCTTAAAACAAATAATAAATATTCCCCAATTATATATTTTCTTTAACTTTTAATTGCAGTTTTGCGCCTAGAAAAGCTGAAAAGGAGAGGCACACCCTCCTCAGATGTGTTCACATTTACAAAAAGCACAAGGTCCAGTATGAGATACGGACATACTTCCGATTTGTACACCTCCAGCGACTCACTGGCTCCACCTGTGACACATATCTGGAGTACATCGAGCGGAATCTTCCTGAAGGCTGCGCTTTAAAAGTGACTAAGGTTGAATGTCAAAAGCTCCCAGATCACATCACGCCTCCCACTGAATAATTATTGTAAACATATTGTAGAAAGATTAGAATAAAATTTGAAACAGTTATGCATTTCTTTTATTTATGTTAGGCTTTAAGTACATTTTCTTTCGTAAGTATATTTTCACCATCATAGTACAGTCAGCCTTAAAAATAGTTAATCATTTTAGTTGTCACAATAATTTAATAAAACTGTCCCAGTAGTTTGAATATTTCAAGAAAGCGGTAATCGCTTACCATCAGGTGATCCGTCTGCTCGTTTGCCTCCTATAACATAAAAAACAAAAAAAAAATGGCAAGAAAGTCTAGTGACTTTTATGGATGACTGTACGTATACAACAACCTCACAGACTCTTAATATCCAACTAAGTAACTATAACTATAAATACAGGTTTCTTCATTATGAATAAAAAACTGATTAACCTATTGACCACCAGCTGACAATTTGACTCGCCGTGCCACGGACGCCACTGACCGTCCAAAAACCACTTCTAACTCTTTTATAATGTTTGGTACTTATTATTATCTTTATTTTATGGCTCTGGCGTCAGGGGCACGAATGGAAAGATTTTCCGATGACGTGAATGGCCGTCTTTGGCGGTGAAAAGGTTAAGTAAACTTTTGGGGTTTATTTTGTTTATAAGTTTCTGACTCACTCTGCTTAATAAAATTAGGCTGTGCACTTAGACCCACAGTAAAATGGTATATTATTGAGGTAAAATTGTGGTATACAAAGCTACTGTTTATATTAACTTCATAAAATTGTGCTTTACTATCTAGTATTATGACAATAAACTCGTTTCACTTAGAGATTTGGTAAATTTAGGTACTTAACAAGTTTGTGGCCTATTTTATCTCATGTATGAAGTACAGCTTCACAACAACAAACACTTATTAGTATCAACTATAATAATATTAGGCTTTAAGTATATTATGTTACCAACCGACATTGAAATAATCTCTCCTATAAACAACTTTTTATTCTTTTTATTTCTCTTCACAAGCATCACTTGCATTAAAAAGACCTTATTTATGAACAGAAAAATACTTGTCTGTTTCGTCAAAATATGAACTTTTAAAATTTTAAACAGTCCATAAATATTTGGCTTCTAGTAGTATCTCTTTGGCACTGAGGAACGTCGTATTCTATTCATATTGCTGGTTTTTGCACACAGTAAACATGAAGAGGATGGCAAAGGCCATTTCCAAAGCATGGAACATCAGCATTACTGCACACCAAATGTACTCCAGTCTGATTATGTAGGTTTGGTAGATGAGGAAGTAGCAGACTCCTACTGCTGAAGGAATTGTCAGCAAAACTGAGAAGAATACGGGAACTTCTGGAAGAAGAGACATAATCGGTCAAATGAAAGAGTGATTAAAATTAGCTTGGGATATAATATTCAGAAATATAATCGACTAGCTTCTGCCCGCGACTCCGTCCGCGTGGAAATCGTTTATATCGCAGCTCCGTACAAACTTCAACCCCCCATTTCATCTCCTTAGGGGGTGATTTCCAGGATGAAAACTATCCTATGTCCTTCCCCGGGATTCAAACTATCTCCATACCAAATTTCATCGCAATCGGTTCAGCGGTTTAAGCGTGAAGAGGTAACAGACAGACACACTTTCGCATTTATAATATTAGTATGGATTATTATTTATACAGTAGGTATCTATCTCTATGGATATGAGATAGTAAAACATCAAGATTTTCGTAAGATAAAAACATTTAATAGTTTTTTTCCTGGTTATGGTTTAAAAAATTAAAAAGTTTTGTTAGGTATGTTAGGAGTGACGTCATTATCGGTTTTCACATGTATTCAGATCCAGGCAGAATGAATATCCATCTGACAGTTGACCTACTACAACAACGTGATTTAAAAAAATAAAAGCGCCTACTTACTTTTACTAGACAAGTTTCCTCTCTGTCCCAGAAAGATGCGAAACGCCTCAACCATACATAAGGCGCCGAAAATACCCGTCTCAGTGAGCAAGGCGTTCTCCGGATACGACACATTAATCGCTTTCAGGATCCCAATGGCGACTTCACACACGAAAAACATGCCCAAATAAAAATTATTCAAGTACAACAATATTTCGTAAGCCAAACTAGAATTTACGTTCGTCATTTTCGACATATTATGTCGGCTTTGTCACAACATGCAGCTGAATGTTTGGTTTCCATTCCATTAGGTGACGTTTGTTTTAGTTCGTTCAATATCGCTCGGGAAAGCGGAAAAGAGCGAGTGAATGAGGGAGAGGGTGGCAGCTACGCTGACAAAGATTTGTGTGCGGGTGGGGTTAAATGGAACTACAAATGTTCATAGCACTAGCAACGCTGCTGGTTGGCGTCGAAGACGGTTCCACCGGCAAATATAAAATTGTAGTACGTGCAAAGGTCAATACGCTATACTATACCTACTCATACTGATTACTGTACCATATGCATTCGTTGCTGCACCTGTAATGGTCCATTGATTATATTTTAGGCAAAATGTAGTAGTTTCCATTTAACAATTTTTTTATGATTTTTATGTTCTTATCTTCTAGTTAATTTAAACTTCGCGCAGGAAAATTAAGTGACAATAATGATAAGGTTTACTCTTCCAATAAAAGTTGTCAAAGAAAAGTTAAGTTAATTGCACCGGTTAGCGACTACCTAATTTTCGGTACCGATTTGCGTCCACCTAAATAGATGAGTTAGCGAACTGAATGGATATTTTTCGTTCTATTAGTAAATATCCTAGCTATAACTTGTAAAATAATTGCATATGGCTCATTGTTTGGTTTAGGTTCTATAAAAAAAATATTACCTATCTTTACTTGAAGAATACTTGCCTTTCAGGTGGTCGCTAACTGATACTGGTTCCGTAATTGGTGGAATTACCCTAAGTAGGCCTATTTTTAACTAGGCGGCAGTAAAAATTAGGTTAATTCTGTTACGTTTTAGTGAAAATAAATAATTTACTTTCGGTAGGCAGGTTTGTCGGTCATATGTTATATGACTGTAAGGACGCCAATACGGTTCCAATCCAATACCGGTGTCAAATAAATCGGCTCCGAAATAAAGCCTCTGCTAAAAGGGGCTCACTTAGTAAATAATGACCAGACTTGCTTTACTGGCATATATCTCCTAGTACTTTGCAGTTTCGTCACATTTTACCTTTGCTTATCTATCGTTTCAGTCGATCGAGTGTTACTAAATCTGTAATCTGCACGGTCGTGCCGTCGCCAAGTCGAATATAAAACAAACAAAGGCACACAGATTTACTCCAAGCCATTCAGGACATGTTTGACCCCTACGTGTAAGTATAGATATATTCAATTTATTCATAAAGCCAATTTACATGTCATTAAGTAGTTAAATACAAAGTTAAGAAATTAAGTACAGTAAGTACTAGTAGGTACAGTTATTAAAAGTACAATAAAAAAATAAGAAGTAACAATAGACATAACATTAAAATTAATTATTGAGAAACACAATAAAATAAATTAAAGCAATACAGTCTTGTCTTTAAACAACAGGTATTAGTAAAATAATGTAGAGTACTACCTATACATTGTAGATATTTACGAGTAATATTTAAGACGCTGCTATATTATGTTAAAGAGAAATGAGACTGTAATTTTGACTCCACAGACAAACTATCGATGTAGTTTCGTGGAGCAATGTATCTTACTATTCATGTCTAATTTTAGTTTTTGATAAATACAATATAAATAAAAAAATACTTTGTTAGAAGGATTCAGTTCGGATAAAGTTAGAAGCCTGAATTTTCCGTGCGTGACCGTGAGGGCATAGTAGTACCTACTTATAAGTCTTATAACCAAGTTTATTCCCAAATTATCTACATTCAATTTGAACTTCCAGTAAGAACTATTTCAAGTCAAAATTCCTTGGTTGCGTCTCTGACCTCACAAAGATTTATGGTAGTCTTTCTAGCAAACACAAAAACTTCAAACACAGCACACATTGTTTTTACTACGCAGGACTTAATCGCGTATAATTAACTATTTATTTTACCTCTTTGAAGCCTCAAAGAAATATCTAAATGAATAAGTTAATTGTACGCGATTGAGTCCCGTTTAGTAAAAATAATGTGTGAAAATCGTGAAAGATTAAATCAATATATTGAATTGAATGGATATTTTATTTGGATTTCATTTAGGTATCAACAGCCTCTCTGAAATTTGACAGCCGACGTCGTAAGCTAAGGTAATGGAGCTTCTGGTCCTTAATACTACTTTACCTACTCTGTGCCCATATTTTTATTTACCCTGTTCACTTGTTTCTTGGTGTTTGGGGAAATACCGTGTTGCGCTGATGCGCTAGAACCGCACGGCGTGACGTAACGCCCCTGTAACCTGTAATGCATAAAAGGTTGGGCGCCACTGCAATGTTTTTTTTTATTCGTGACTATTAGAACAGACTATTAGACTACTGACTGACTACTAGAGATTCGTTTTGAATTTGACATACTTGAGCGTCGGTGGGTGGATAAAACGGTTAGCGAAACTACATATAAAAATCATGTTTGCTTCTCCCCGTAAAGGAGCGAAAAATCGTATAGGAACCAGGGTCCGCACGATTACCTCTTTTTAAGATTATCTTCAATCAATAATTGGCGTTAGCATTAGCAGAAGCGCCTGACATACTATGTGTAAACTATTCTGCTGAATAAATGTCTTATGTCTTATGCCACATGAAAATATAAACCGAGCTCGGTTCCAACAGCCCAGTTGATGAGAGAGATTGACCGCTATGCCAGAAGGTCGCCTGTTTAAATCCGGCTCAACAATTGATTTTGTTTTATTCCTTTACCTCGATAAACACCTTTGCCCTCTTCGTCACTTTTTTCGGTTGGACTATCACCGGCTGTTATTCGCTACGCGCTAAAGCGGCTCACCCCGCCGTTCACCCGTCACGAAACTAGACCTCTACCTACGCGTAGTTAATACGCATCGCGGTGTCAAGATATATTTGTGGGTGAGCGTTGAGGTGAGTTTAAAAGAAGTTACAGAATAGGCTGATTACGGAAACGGACAATCCTCATAGTGTACGGAACCAACTCGCACTTGGCCGGTTATTAGATGAACAAATCTCTTGCAGTGGCTCGACCCAACGGTAGAAACAGAAAGCGACCACCAGGAAGAAAGCAGTACCTAGGTACCTATACTGTGGAGCCATACCTTACCTTTCTTACCAAACTAGTTATTGCATGGGTGCAACAGTGATGCAGGGTTAGAGGTGTTGCAGGGGAAATCGATATTATAATTAAGTAGATATAGATGGGAATAAAAGGTTGTGTCCTGAGAATTACCTCGTGTAAGCACGAGGAAGGTAAGGTGAAAGAAACCATCAAACCAAGCTAAGAAGTTTTCAGATACTATAGGGAGGAGTATATTTATCAATGACTGAAACTGAATATCTAGAAACTAAACTATAGTTTGTTTTGATTGGTTTTCATCGTCTTCTCAATTAGGTTCTTATTTTAAGTGAGTACCTAAATAGAATACTTAACATTTTTGAAGTGACAACTTCTTTAGCGGCGCTGAGCACTTTTTGGGATGGGGAAAAATTGTTAAATACGCGACAGATTTTTGTGACGTCAGATGTGAAGGAGGTCACAAACTTTTATATTTTGCTGCTAGCTGATTCGACTTCAATCAAAACTGAACGCTATTCGTAAGAGTATATAAAGCCGTTAAACACTTTTTGCAATAGCATATTCTGCAAATAAATTTGTAATTTTGTTCACGCGTCCTTCACCGTTTTGCTATTGAGCAAATTCGAATAGTTCGAATTTGGACGTTATTCCTAAAGAGATAAAGCTTTGAAAAATATTTACCAACGGCAAAAACAAATTGATATTTTGTTCACCGCCGCCGTCCGCTGTTCTTGCAAATTCGAATAGTTCGAATTTGGACGTTATTCCTAAAGAGATACAGCTTTGAAAAATATTTGGCAATGGCAAAAAGAAATTGTTATTTTGTTCGCCGCCGGCGGCGCGCGAGCCGGCCCGTCGCACCCAACGCGCCCGCGGCCCGTCCGCCTAATTGATTGATAATTGTTTATAAATTTGCGCCAAATTCATTTTTAGGGTGACACCGTAAGATGTCACGTGACCTGATCGAAAAACTGTTACAATGTTATTGAGTTTTCACTTCTGCCGGCACTCCTGGAGTGCAACCCGGTCTTTTTATTTATTTTTTACTAAAATAGCGGCAAAGAAAGCTAGCCGGTCTGATGTTGCGAGGTGTTAGAATAATCGTTTTCCCAAAGTATCACGTGACAAACTAATTTCTCAAATTATTCTAGTTTATACAAGTTTATTCTAGGAAAGGGTTCTAGGAATTTCGCGCAAATGGAAAGCTAATTTATGAAAGTGTGTTTAATAAGATTCTTAAAATATCACGCCGTTAGCCTGCGAATGTCAAAGGTCGTTTTGTATGGTCGTCGAACCACCTTATGGGCGCTTGACGACTCCAGAGCACGGCTATCACAAGCTCTCTCGATTTTTCTCGCACTATATCTCTCTTTCTAAGTTTTCTAATAAGAAAGAGACGGATAGTGCGAGAAAAATCGAGAGAGCTCGCCCGCCGTCTTTGCAGGGACTATAGGTATTCTAATGTCTACTAATAATAATAATTATTAATTGTTCGCGTGGCCGATAGCGGCACGAACATAATTAGTCGTATCATTTACTCGACAATATTGCTAATTAGTAAGTTATTCACTTACAGTTAACAACATTGTAAACAACACTAGACTTTCTCCGAAATACTTTTGTACTCAAACATGCAACTTACGCATGCGGTAAATTCCGTCAACAACTCTTCTAGTGTGTCCAGACCTTTACCAATTCCACCTGTTTTGCTATTTCATTCCTAGTGGAAACTTGGAAAGTAGTGAGAGTGGTGGTAATACTCGCGCACGCGAACACTACGCTTCCGCCAAACGTTCGTAACGGCCGCGTTTGAAATTCGAATGCGCATTTGTTGATTCCAAATTTGAAAAATGAGGGTCAAGCCGGATTTGACCTTTTCGAAGCTGGATTCGGAGACGGGGGATCTGTTGGATAGGATGTTTGAGAAGAAGGATTGCATGGTGGAGATTAATCCTGGAAGAGTGATATTGCCGGCGGATTATATGACGATCGGGCAGGATATCCTGGATATGGAGGTGTTGGAGAATGACGTCTGGATGTGCTCTTATCCACGGACTGGTGAGTGTATTTTATATGATGTAGGAGTATGTTATAACCGGTTTACCATTGAATTGCCGACAAACATTTAATCGAATATTATTTCAAAGACAACGTTTCAAGTATTTTCATTTCATCGACAAGTCATTGCGTCGAGGACTCGATACTAGGTAATTTGAACCGAGGTCTTTTAATTGGTAGTTGACTTATTTCAATAAAATTTATGTCATGGCTTTTCATTTCGGGTTTTTTTAATTCATTTTTTTTTTACATGTAATAATATTTATTCCGCATAAAATTATTTCGGATCTATATCTGAATCCCTAACGTTTTTTAACCATTTTTGGCGTGCAGCGAGTCGACGCCACCCCGCTGCGCGGGGTGTCTATTTCTGGTCTGAGGGACACAAGCGAACCCTAACCTAACCGACCTAAAACAGACGAGTTCGCTTATGACAACCCATTTTTGTCCGCCCTGATATTTTTTTGTAATAAACGATCTACGCCAATGATTCTTAGTTTTATTATCCATACATATTAAACATATTTGTATGTCACACATTTAACTACATAATTTGAATAATGTATAAATGTGCAGTAGGACATTTAAATTTGTATTAAAGTAATACGTCGAAGAAATGCATTGCAATGTTTTGTAGTTGTGCCAATTAAGATAATTTGAAACAAATCAGCGATTAAGTAAGTAATATTCGTTGAATAGTATTTCTACGTAATAAGATAAATTTAAATAAATAGTAGTTGAAATGAAATAACTCCAAACAATATTACTAGTACTGAAGTTTCGATGAATCGTTGTCGATGAAATAATATTCGATGAAAAGGTTGTCGACAAAACAAGGGTACACCGTTATAACCACGTGTAGGTACTTATCTACTGTACCTACTTAAGTAACTAAGGCGGTTGCGCCGGTTAGCGGCCACCCAATTTAGTGTGTCAGTTTGCGACCACTCAGATGAGTTTGTAAACTGAAAAGACTTTTTGCACTATGTAAAAAAAAAGCGCGCTAATTTTTACGACTAACGTGCAGTGAAATACGATTACGATTTGAAAGAAATGAACCGAATTGAGACCCA
This sequence comes from Epinotia ramella, assembly GCA_947578815.1. NCBI lineage: Eukaryota > Metazoa > Arthropoda > Insecta > Lepidoptera > Tortricidae > Epinotia > Epinotia ramella. Next base: position 7,256,947 of record OX388221.1, read on the forward strand.
AGACCATCCTTGTAGTTCTGTTATATTTTTTACATAAATTTTATCATATTCAATATACAATAGTCACCTAGGGCTGTAAAACAAAGAATGTCTCAGACCAAAGGTTTCGGGTCGGGCGATAAATATGCGATCCGAGGCTTTCTTTATTACCGCCCGTGATTAATACGCTATTTTAAGTCTCCCGCTTGCCAGGAAGTGGGAATTTCGCATGGGTAGTGGGTAGGCCAGGTGTGATAAAAAAGAAGCGGGTTGTGTCGGAGATACAACCGTTAGTTAAGTTTAAGTGGATACTTCTTTGTTGACTATGGAGCCCTAATAAAAAAAAACCGGCCAAGCCTGCTATTATGGTGTACCCGTAAAATATATATCTGAATTAATTCACTAAAATCTGTATAAGTACAGATAAATCGGTATATATGGCAACATTGACTGACGTAGCTCATTTGACTCGCGATACATTGAAAATGGCGGTAATTTCAGCATTATTTTCATGTCCGCCACATAAACTAAATAACATTTTGTGATTAACAACTAATGGCAAATAAAGAAGGATTAAAACATGTAACAAACAATTATTTGAAATCAGATTAGGCTTCTCTACAAAAAGTTATTCCGGAAGTCACGTGATACATTTTGAACTGTACCCCTATACAAGAACGCGAGCAAAGAAGTATTCACTTCAAAACTAGTTTAATATTCTATTGTTTTGTCTCTGCAGGCTCTACGTGGTGCCAAGAAATGGTTTGGCTCATCGGCCACGACCTGGATTACGAGGGAGCCAAATCTTTACAGCAAGTATGATTTATTATATTTATTGAGCCATTGTTTATATTTATGATTTGATACTGTAGATTTAAGGTAAACGCCACGCCTCAATGTTTGACACCTAAGCCTAATAGTTGACGCGTTTTTGTTCGTCTAATAGTTGTTCACCTCTATGCTAGGAATTAAGATTGAAAATGCCTAACATAGATACCAAACATAACATGCATTTTAAAAGTGGTCGTGAGAGGGGGTGCAAAAATACTTGTTACAAAACAGTTTTTTACAATTTTTACTTCATTTGATTTGTCTAGATCCGTTGCCCCCTAGTGGAACTATCATGCATCATGGTGGCGGGGCACGCCGAGTGGCACGACGAGTCCGTGAAGGGCACGTCGGTGGACCTGGTGAAGTACCGGCTGGCGCGCCCGCGCTACATCCGCAGCCATCTGCCCTGGGACCTGCTGCCCATGGATATACAGCGAGAAGACGGACAGGCTAAAGCTAAGGTAGCGTGTTCACTGTTTCATTCTCTCATCACTTACTAACTCAACACTTACTCCCTTACACAATGACCTGGGGAGGTATTCCACTTGTCCAATGTGTATTTGCGTCTCAGTACGTCTAGCACAACTTGCCGACAAGTCGCTTCGCGCGCGACTGAGCGTCCCCTGTCTCACTTGCACCGTGCAAATTCGAAAGAGGAGGGTAGATCTTTCTCGACTCGCGTCGCGGCGCGGCGTCAGTAGTGCTAGCCCCCCAGATTTTGCTTAACGAGTGAGTGATATGCAATGCATATTGGACAAAGGTCTTGGACCTTGGATCACTTACTCACTAACTCATCGCTCACTCAATATAATAACTCGCTCAATAACACCTCGCTAAACTCATTACGTGGGGATTTAAAAATTTCGCAATCAATAATGTACAACAGTTGATACGGTTACTCAACTAGCAGTAAAATACGTAGCTAAATGCTTCACAAATGATTGATCGTCCACGTAATGCAGAAACTTAACAAATGCCTAAGCATTCATCATGCGTAAATCTTGGTGAATCGTTCAACTGATGCAACGTAATGAGGGTGTTGGACACTTCCTCTTCCTAATGGTTTGCTAACATCGTTTATGAAACTGTCTGTTGGCGAAGAAGTTACGTTTGCATTGTGCATTCATAATTTTAAAGTTGAGGCCTAATACCAGAAAAAAATATGTTAGTTCTCCACTCACTTGCTTGTGGCAACCACAGTTGCCAATTTCGCATACCCCTAAACTGATGGTGGCAACTGTGGTTGCCAATCAAAGTATGGGCCGCTTTTATAATGAAAAATTAGAAGCAGTTTAGGCTACCTTTTCTAAAATCCGAAATCAAGTGAGTGGTTAAAGGCGTATTGAGATAGTTAATTGAATACTTATCATTAGTTTTTTTTTACATAATTACACACCGGAATTACTAACACCACAAGAGGTGCTTTTATTTTAAATGAAATATTTATTTAAAGAATAATTACCTAATTTATCGTCTGATTTTCTAATAGCATCACGCGCCGTTTTGTGTTCCGTCCGTACCTGAGGCGCAACCGCGAAACGAAAACCAAGTTCGTTCGTGTATCTTCCTCTCTATCGCTCGAACTAGCAAGTGCGACAAAGACGGAGATACACAAACGAAGTTCGTTTTCACTTCGCAGTAGCCCCTCTGAATTGGTCCAACGGAACACTCATGCGATCATTAGTATATGTCCGTCGGTCACGGGCAGTCTCTTCTTAATGTTATTTATGTCTCAAATAATTAGGATTGAGTACATATTATGTCGTACGTAGGTCGTTGAGTGTATGTCGTAGAACCGATGGCCGTTGCGGCGGAAAGGTTCTCGAGTGGCGACCACGTACCGGAAAGCGTGGCGTGGGTAGGCAAGGTGGACTGATGACCTGGTAAAGGTCGCGGGAGTCCACTGGATGCGGGTGGCGCAGGACCGGTCATTGTGGCACTCTTTGGGTGAGGTCTATGTCCAGCAGTGGCCGCCTTTCGGCTGATATGATGATGATTATGGTGATGATGATGATGAGGTTATGTTTCCTCTTCGCTACTGTCAGGCTTGGCTGGACAGATCATAATTTCATTACAATGTTTCTAGGTGATCTACACATCCCGCAACCCGAAGGACATGGTGGTCTCGTATTACCACTACTGCACGCTGGTGCACGGGCTCAAGGGTACCTTTGAGGAGTTCTGCGATCTTTTTATGCGCGATCGTGCGCCGTTCGGGCCCGTGTGGAACCACATTCTTGGTAAGACTTGTTTGAGCAAAACAGAATCTGATAATAATACCTAATTCTAGTAATCTGGGTTCGCATTAAAAATCATGAAGAAACACTTATAAATAGTAAATAGTTCATAGCTCCCTCATAATTAGACAGAAAATAATAGACTTCCTCTCGCTAAAATACTAGCATACGATGACTCCACATACTCTCCCTCGTGTTTCTCACAATATCGTCTATTTGGAGTCCTTTTGATTTGTCTCTAGAATTACATTACCTCTTACATAAACTGTCCAATCCACAGGCTTCTGGAACCGCCGAAACGACCCCAACGTCCTCTTCATCAAGTTCGAAGAGATGAAGCACGACCTGCCTTCCGTGGTCCGACGAACTGCCGACTTCCTCGGCAAGACCATGACCACCAACCAGGTTGACCAGCTCTGTGACCATCTCTCCTTCAAGAACATGAAGAGCAACCGAGCTGTCAACCTTGAGACGATCCTGGAGAAGAGCTTCGGGAAGAGCTACTTGGAACAGACGAAGTTGAGGTTTATAAGGAAGGGGGAGATTGGGGATTGGAAAAATTATATGTCTGATGACTTGTCGAGGAGGTTTGATCAGTGGGCGGAGCAGCATTTGGAGGGGACCGGGTTGAAATTTGAGTAAACTCGTTTTATTTAATGACTTTCTGAAACGTGCTACATAGTTTAATGTTAATGTTAAAGTACCTACTCAGTTTTTATTGCACCATTGATACATAGATCCAACTTGATATGATAGTTGAAGAAGAGAGGTACAAAGGTACAAAGAGATAGGCACTAAAACTTAAGTATAAATTCGACAGCATCATCGGTGTTACGATGGTGAAATTTCTAGTAATATTTGATCCAGAACTCTAGTTACTGGGCGAACCTGGAATCGGAATTAGCGAACTGGTTTATTCAAACCGCACCCACATTCGTGTCTATTTACTTTGATCAATGGTTTCTGTTTTATTGATTTTTATACTGTGTTGGTTTGTATCTTGGTTTTATTAAACATTTTTATCCCAACGGTGTTACTGTTATTGCCTCATTGCTCTATAGTATTGCCTTGCAGGAAATGAAATTTAAAATGGAATACTTACGGCCGTTTTGAGAGTAGCTACGTCTCCATGATCCATGACATTGATTGACACCTTGTCAGTCCGAATAAAACAACTAAGGTGAGTCGGGGCAAGAGTAACATCGGCTTCTCCAACTAATTCTTTTGAAGTGAGCGCCTTTTTGTACCGTCGGTAAAACAGACAGGCGCCTAGTCTGTTTTACCGACGGTACAAAAAGGCGCTCACTTCAAAAGAATTAGCTGGAGAAGCTTTTGACCCTCTTCCCCCAATGTTACTCTTGCCCCGACTCGCCTTAGTACAACTAAGTGAGATCGCGAGAAATACTTGGCTGATCATAAATATTTCCCGTTATATTTGTTTTTATAAATGATTTAATTCGTTTCGTAGTTAATTTATACTCTCACTGACTCTGGCAAAGGCCCTAGAGGCTGCCATTTCTCTTTTATAATAAAAGTGAGATCGCGCAATAAATCGTCTCAAAATATAATTTTATACGGAGACCAAGTTTGTGTAACGTGTGCTGCCTAGATATTATAGCGGTGAGTCTTTTTAAAACCTTTTACTTAATTTGTACTGTTTGTATTGTATGTTATCTTTCAAATCTTGTTAGGTAGTCATATTTGACCTACTTCGCCAAGTTCAGTTGAGTTGAAATTTTGTACACTTATGGTACCATCTTAATCATCTTATGTACAATGCAATATAATGGTACCATCAAGCTAGCCGATGGAGACAGAAGGTGGCCGTTGTAACTACGCAAGATAAACACGTCGTGTTTGGAGTCATTTGAGCCCTCTAAACTAGTACCATAGTTGATGACTGCGCAAATAATCAAATACCTACGTCAGAAATAAAATGGTATGCCAACAATTTAATTTTTGACAAAAAAATCCTTCATGATAATATTCTTATTTTAGTAGTTACCGATGATGAGAATGAGGAATGTTGATTAATATTACCAAAATAATGTACTCTCGAATAAAAAGGATACTCATATGGGGCAAGCAAAAACACTGTCACTTTCGATGCATTTAATTCCACAAAAGTGAGATTCAAAACTTTGGCAACATAATATGTAATGATATGATGTTTAATGCACGGAAGCAATAAATTTGTGCCATTTTGGTGATGCATGATGCGTTAAGTACGTACGAATCACATTGTATAACTTAATATATAATACCTTCCAAACACAAATATAGGAACCTACATGTCATGTAGCACCTCATTATTTAGTACAAGTACTTGTATCGCAAACATAAAACACGCACGCAATTATGCTTTTAATATTTTTATAACTAACAAACTTTTAAACATATGAACGAATGCTTGAATATCCGTTAATTGCGAGTATGTGCAGTTGAGTCATCACCAATCAGAATTAAATATCAAGTAATATTTCAGCTATACAAATGAATACTAATTTAAAAACCCTGTAAGAAAAAAGTTATAATACAAATAAAACATTTGCATACAATACTTACATAAAACCTAGTCATATTCAAACAGCTCAATGCTATAATAGTAATAGCACAACAAAAAAAAAAAAACTATTACCACTGTTGTTGCATATAGTCAGCTTACATGGATGTAACTTTCAATCCCTCAAAACTACTCAAAAAAATATACTTATGTATAATACCTACTATATGTATAAAAATCGTTAAATATGGAACAATGAGTACAATGGTATATCGATAAAAAAACATACAACAACTTTAAGTACAACAGTACTAAAAGACTAGATTGAATATAACTCTTAATTGACTTAGATTTTAATTTCACGGAAAATTCAATTTGAATTATAAACCAATGCGACCGAGTGATTACATACCCGAAAAATATGAATGTAGTGGTTTCAGTGCTATTATAGCTGCCTTAAAAATAATGACTACTTTAGATTGCAAAGAATATATATTATAATACCCATAAGTAATTGCTCACTCATTTTCAGCGAAGATTTTTTTTTAGAGGAAACCTGGATGCAGTGTCATTGCGCCGGTTATCGACCACCTAGTTTAGTGTGCCGGTTTGCGACCACTCACATGAGTTAGTGAACTGAAAAAATAATTTTCCATGTTTTGAGCAGATTCCTATTAAATAAAAATCAACGCAGTAACACACGGCTCACTTCTTTATAGGCCCGTCGGTAGAATTGTTGACCCTGGGGTGGTCGTTCAGTTCGTTTTTTTTTCGCGGTAGGCCCTCTGGTCGCGTAATCAGCGTATGACTTTATTCCCTCTTATCTACGAGAGACTGCCTGTGACCAGAAGCAGCAAAAAAAGTGAAATAACCTTTATATGTATGCTCTACATGTAGGGTCATTACGCTGGTAACGCGACCACCTTCGGTTAGCGACCACCTGAAGGCGATGGTTTTTTCTATTGAAGATAACATCAATTCTACAGACCCTATTAAGACAATTATTTGTACATGCATTTTTGTGTTGTTTTAGAATAGAAATCTACTAAAAAACCGAGAAAATAACATTTCAGTTCACCAACTCAGCTAAGTGGTCGCCAACCGGCACATGAAATTAGGTGGTCGCTAACCGGCGAAATGACCCTATAATGAATACCCTTAATTTAAGTACTTTTAGTGCATCGTAAAGGCTGTAAAGTTACGGCATAAAAAAACTGCACGGAAATGAGGCACCCAGGAGCGTCTTAAATAGGTTCAAAGATCTTTATCACTCATAAAAAACAATAAGTTCACTTACAATGAGTTAAACTAAAAAAAAAATCCTTCAATATCCATCTTTCACATCCAACATAATCGTCATCACATAATGCACTTAAGAGGAAACACAAGGGCCGCTTTTCCATAGAAACGTAGTCCCCTGTTTTCTCCCTGGATAATGGCAGTAATCAATATTTTTTTTCCCATAAATCTATGGCTACTATTGACAAGTTCCTATGATTTCTTTTTTTCCATAAATTTATTCTTAAAAGAGATATTAACCTTCAAAAACCTAAGAAAAATGCCAGATTTTCCACTGTGTTCAAACATCCAGAAAACAATTTTGACTAGATTATTTAAAAAAAGGAACACATAAGAACACGGCCAAAGCCTTTCTTTGATTTTTAATAAAAAAAATTGTTATATAGGTCAAGTTTTGGAGAAGAAATCAGGGGACTACGAAACATTGATTTTATGTACTTTTAATAGGTATTTTCGGTCCAAGCTGCAGTTGTCTCTATCGCGCTCTGCGGGGGGAGGCTTGAGGTTGGCGCGACAGCAATACATTTTACAAATACCTATTTCTCAATTACCTCGCCCTTAGTGTTTCCTCTTAATAACGTTCTCAAATTGTAGATGTAAAACAGACGGAACACGTTTTCCATAATGGAATATCGTTATTCAAAATATATATGTTTTTCTATTTTTCTGACTCAAATCTGTCTGTGCTACTTCTGGGCAAAGGCGCCTGTCTCCCCTACATATCCAGGTATTGAATACCTACTTAAAAAAATGTTAGAATAGAACTTAATTATACGCATGATAAAAATATACATTAAATTATACATATTGTGCCTGTGCCTCTATTTATTTAATTTTAATTTTAGACTGAATCATACGTTTTAATCGTGTTGGACACAGCAGGAACACTCCATAATACAAACATTGTCTAACTTACTTAGCTAAAATATCGAAAATATACAATCATACCTATTATTTGTAATACCTACAGTTGGAAAAATAATCTCGCTCGGTAGTTACTTACTACTGCATTTAGATTATAAATAAGAATTCTTCGACAATATGTCAGATTTGCTTATGGTTATTTCTCTCTCTTTTTGACTAATTTAAGTTCTCTCTTTTCTTTCAAAGTACTTTCTTCTATTTAAAAACTAATAAATAAAGTAGTCACGTCATAAGTTTGTTGCATGAAATAGGTAGGTAAGTCAGTAAGTACGTACCTTTTTAGGAATCATTTAGATGTATTAGATAGATTCATTCATTTTATTATTTATTTATTTAAACTTTATTGCACAAAACTAAAAAAAGTACAAAAGGCGGACTTAATGCCTCAAGGCATTCTCTACCAGTCAACCATAGGGCCAAACAGAGACTTTCAAACGACAGAGACTTTTAATTCCCACTTAATTATAAAAATCGTGGTCGCTTACTATGGGCCTCATAAGAAGGCTCAAAGTCACCCAAAGGGCAATGGAGAGCGAGAGGGCTATGCTGGGAGTTTCTCTGCGTTATCGCATCATAAATGAGGCTATCCGCATCAGAACCAAGGTAACTGATATAGCCCTCCGAATCGCTAAACTAAAGGGGTAGTGGGCGGGGCACGTAGAACCAAAACCCGTTGGGCCGTTGGTGCGGAAAGGTTCTCGAGTGCCGACCACGTACCGGAAGGCGCGGCGTGGGTAGGCCCCCTAGGTGGACTGATGACCTCGTAAAGGTCGCGGGAGTCCGCTGAATGCAGGTGGCGCAGAACCGGTCACTTTGGAACTCTTTGGAGGAGTCCTATGTCCAGCAGTGGACGTCTTTCGGCTGATATGATGATGATGATGATAATGATGATGCATTATAAAATTCAAGTAAAAATCACCTCAAGCGGGATTTAATAATTTGAATCTAACAGATTGGGACAGAAGCTCAAGCCAACTGAGCTACCGAGGACCCACCCGAGCCGACCAAGTACCGTTTCTTTAGACGTTTCTGCTGAATACAAAATTCTTATTTATATTCCACAGTGCATTTAAAATATGTAAAATATATGAAGTACCTAATAGTAATTAGCTAGTATACATCAATCTAGATTTAAATTCTATAGAAACCACTGTTATACAGTGTCAATACATTATAATTTATTATATGATATACGTTTTGGTTACTTTTTATTTGCTATTGTCATAGTGTAAAGCTCATTTTAAATTTGATTAAGATACCATCTTTGGAATTCTCTTTGGGGTTCGTTCTTCCTCAATTTAAGCAAGTGCACCGAAGTGAAACTGAAGTGTATAAAAATATAATAATACTACCACAAAATCTCTACCTACTGATGGGATTATGATATGGGGTTTTTTTCGATTAAGTATTTAAATAATGGCTTAGTTTTTATTTGACAGCTTTTTTGCTGAGTTTATCTTCTAATGCCTGAAGTGAACCAGCGAACCAGTTAGGCCCAGGCCTTTAAATACCGCTATTTTCGAATAGCGCTATCGTTTATAACGTTATTATTCCAAAAAAAGCGTTATTCTCAAAGCGATATTTTACACGCTGTATAGCGGTATCCATTATAACGCTATAAATCTAAGCCAATAGTAAATATAACGATACTTGCTTTTCGTTATAGATAGGGCTTATAGTTGTCTTTTTCGCACTTGTGGTTTCGCCCACTCGCGGCTCGTATTTTAAAACGATATTAATACGTTATTCCACCGTATTTTATAATGTAATGATGTTCGTTCTGTTATGATATTTATATCGTTATAGGGCATACTGATTTAGTTATTACGAAAAATTTCAACACTAACGAAATATAACGTTATGATTCCGCTTTTTACATAACGTTTTAAAGGTCTGGTCAGGCCTCTGATTACGCCACACTACGCGTAGTTGGTACAAAGCCGGGAGTCAAAATATGGTGGGGAATCGCGACAGACCGTGAATAGCAAAGCTGCTATGAGCACTTTCTATGCACTAGTATAACCTACCTATCCACTATGATGCAGTTTCACTTACAGCCATTCCCAATAATCAATCCACGGATAGTTTTCCTTACTAGCACTACCAGCAGTTACATTTTGACACATTTTCTATGGGTAATCTGTCAAAATGTAACTGCTGGTAAGGAAAGCTATCCGTGGATTGATTATTGATTATTGGGAATGGCCGTTAGCTGTCACAAAAAAGGACTTGCTAAAAAGCATAGCTTACAGCCTATATGTAGAAGTTAATACTCTCTTGGACTAGATAATCATTCATAACACCTATTTTGCGTATGAAAATAAACTAGAATACTATTATGCTTAGTATCTTGACTTTTTTACACCGTGAGTTCGGTAACAAATCTCCATCGTGATTTTATTAACTTGAAATCATCCTAAACATCTCCACTTTCCGTTGTATCTTGAGGTAGAGATTACGTCATAAGATAAGGTAATGGGTTCCATGTCGTTTAATGAGTCCTTACTTCGATACCACCAATGGAATGTCAGTTTATTTTGCACGAAGGAAGCTCGCCTCTTATAGCCACTTGATTCACCGAAAAAGATTGCGAAAAAAACTGTTGAAAATGTTCTTGGTAAGTAGGTAGGTATATTAAAAGCCCCATTCCCATCCTTTAATGGAGAATTTCGTGAACCTAATTATTTTGCGAACGATAAAAGCTTTGCTGCAATTGTACGGTCAATATTCAAGAATATCATGTTTAAATTAATGTGCACAAGCGTTATTCTCTTGCCAATATGGTCGTCGGAGTAATTCCTCTCACTCGTTTCTCTTTTATGGTTTGGCAATTTTAAATTTACTATAACAAAGTGAACACTGAACAACCTATCCGATTAAAATCACTATTTTGAAATCGTGATCCATATTTCTATTTTTAAGTATCGTACCTGTGAAAACTAAACATAACCTAGAAAAGATGACAGCTAGAATTGTTTTTGTGTTTCACATGTGGGTTACCAAAGGCGCCACAGCATTGGTGACGATTCATGTTCTTTGTGTGATGGTGGCCGTGTGGGGTCATTGGGGGATTTTTGTCCTTTATGGATTCTTTGTGGGATTTTTGGAGACAGTTTTTATGGGGGGCTATCCGGGCCTTGAAGCGGCCTACTTTCCCTGGTTTGGGGTTTTCGGTGACAGTTTCGGAGACAGTGCAGACGTGCGAGTGGCTGAGTTCGTGGGCGTCTTGGTATTCTGTGTCGTTTTCTGAAAACAATTACAATTGTTTAGAGATGAGACGTCTGCCTAAAAACCTAGCTGATTTTGGCTGTATACTCGCATGATAAAATTAGCTAAATTAGGTTTTAAACGATATGATACAGAGAGAAATAATATAATGGAAAAATAAACCATCCTAGTCTGTAGCCCCCGACAGGACTCGAATCTGCGATCTTAACGAGAGAGATGGTGCTGATGTAGGGTCATTTCGCCGGTTAGCGACCACCTAATTTCATGTGCCGGTGGGCGACCACTTAAGCTGAGTTGGTGAACTGAAAGGATATTTTCTCGGTTTTTTAGTAGATTTCTATTCTAAAACAACAAAAAAATGCATGTACAAGTAATTGTCTCAATAGGGTGTGAAGAATTGATGTTATCTTCAATAGAAAAAACCTTCTCCTTCAGGTGGTCGCTAACCGAAGGTGGTCGCGTAACCAGCGAAATGACCCTACCTACATTATACTTCATTATATTCTTTTCTCTGTATTGGCAAATTGATAAGTTTTTTGTGAGCCACGGAATGAAGGTTCAGTGGAAATAAAAAGGTTCTACTCTGTCATGCCTCTGTCAAGAGACCATCAGGTGCCCGTTTTATAGTGTAAACAAGAACGCTGGTCAAAATACCTTGTTGGTTAAAGCACCTCAGTTTTGCCAGTTTTATACTTGTAAAGTGGGGAACAGTATGATGGTTGAATTATTATATTCAAATAACGGTACCAATTTCGTCGGCGCTGTGTCGGTGCGGGTCGGGCTCGAGGCAGGTGGGTGGCGCGGAGTGTGCTGGGGACATGCGAGCCACGCACTGTAATGCAGTGAAAATCAAAAATTGAAACGAGCATACTACTGCTACCCAGCCTATATCAGACCAAGACAAGTAGCGTAACGTAGTGTGCGCGTTTCAATTTTTCTTTGATCTTTGTATCAAAGGTACACTGTACATATACTTACCGCAACCCCAGCGAAGCTATCCTCCCTTTCCTTGGAGGGCGGTGCGGTGCCGTTTCTGCAAGGTGACGTCGCACTGTAGCTACAGATGACAAACATGATGAGATTGCTGTTTAGTTTGTTCTTAACAAGTTTCTTGAAAATACCTTTAAGTATCACAGTTTACTTATTATTCTACATTTAATAGTTGAAGACTGCTGAAGACTGTGAAGAAATCGTGGAGACAAGTTAATCGCAACGAGCCAAAACTGGATGAGGTTGAGTTGTGTTATATTAATTCCTCTAAAACTTGGCATTTGTCTTTTGGAAATGTCATGAAGCTTCTCTAAGTAGAACTATACCTATACCTGACTTTTGCAAAGAGAGAACAGATGCGGGTTTCTTGCGAAAAACTTCCAATGTGTATGTATTTGATGTCCGCAATCCGCACTGGGTCGGATTGGAAACCACAGCCACAAGACTTCATGGAATGGGCTATAGTTCCCAATCTGACCCAGTGCCCAGTAGTCAGATGTAAATAAACTGATGAATTGATGATGATGGTTTCCGGTAAAATGAAAATTCTACGATTTTAACTCGCTACAATGCCTAAAGGTTTTACCAGATGGAGTTGAGACTGTCGATGGTCCGCGTTGGGTCAGTGGCCAAAGACTCCGCGTCCGCCCAACCGCCGCCCAGGCTCGTCGAGTTGGATCTCGAGTCTGCAATCAGTGTTAGATGTTGTTCAGAGAGTAGGAAGCACATCTCCCTACTCTCTTTAGATATCTCGTTCAAAAACCTTAGAAGAATAAAATCTGGTTTCTTGGCTGGGTTTAAATAAGCTTAAATGTTCCAACAGTAGCCGTTTCAGAATAAAAACAATACAAAAATAGTGTTAACATACCAATCAATTAGAATTAGCGCCTCGTCCCGCTTATGTAATTATCCTACTAAGAGGGGATAGTTGTCGCTCTGGTTAGCTGGATTTGAACTCCAAAGGCCCATACAATTCCTTTCCACAAGATGGTACCTCTGGTTTTCTCAGTCCTGTTCGGCGAGTTGGCGATGCTGCGTCGTGCTACGTCCTCGAACGTCACAGGGGAGTACATCCGCCTCTCTTCCACTGGTGACATTACCGTCGGCGTGACGTGGCCCGGAGCCCGCAAGGTTGGCGTCGAGGATTGGCCCAGCAGGTTACCTGGAACATACGTCCATTGTTTTGCACTTAGTTTGACTGTTGGGGCAAGGATTACCAACTAGGTGGCGTGTCCATATGTGGCATAGAAATAGATATAAGTGATAAAAAGAAATAACAGCACAATTAGAAGATGGCAAAGAGGACCGAATAGTTCTGTCTAACAACATTTCGCACCCAGCTCCAATGTGCTAATGGTTTCTCATCAGGGACAGCTCTCAGCATACCATATAAAATAATATACGTTAGACAATACGGATAGAAATCTCTCCTGCAGAAAGGATTTCTATTCGTATTAAGCCTGCGAAGTCCAAACTGCTTCCAACCTGATGACGTGATGCGGCGTCCTTATCAACTGTACACTTCTAACTGATCCGTAAGTGCAAAAGTTTTCAGTTTCCTTTCCTGCTACGGTCTTATTTTGATAGAAACTAGGACAATGGACTACGGCTCTTCAAACCCACTCGGTCTCTGTGTCTGTTTGTACGTAAGTGGTCCTTGATAGTCTTTGAGTTACTGTAGACCTAGATTGACCAACGACTGGACTTACTTGTAAGACCAGCCACCTCACCAGCACCCTCGTATGGCGCGGGCAGGACTTGTAGCCCGACTATCTCCTTGTTCAGGAACTGTTGTGCCGAGTACTCCGCAATGGAGTCGCGCACGTCAGCCGCGCGTTCCCATTCGGGCTCCGTGCCTGGCTGTAGCTGCGGTGATATCAGCTTGGTGAGTGATGGTCGTGATTCTCTGCCTTCCAGCCAGTAGGTTTTCATTGAGCCTGAAATTTGGAAATATACAATAGACTTAGATTCTTGTGGTTCATAATCCGCATAACCAGTGCCTTAACTTGTATAAATCTGTCTGATTAAATCACGTCTCGATATGTTATGAACTACATGTACAAAAGCTGTTGACACAGGAAAGATGACTTTTGTTCTTCCACTACATTTGCTATGGTTAGCTTATAGCATTCGCTACATTCGTAGTGGAAAAAATAAGTCAACTTATTTATTCTCTTTCTTGATTTATTGTTTAGAGCAGGCTTTTGGCCTAGCTTGGTTATCACAAGACTTTCTTTTTTTATTTCAAGAATTTCTTAGTGTTCTAATCAGAAAGAGACGGATAGTCTATCTCACCGTGACACAGCACACGCGCCGTCTTGTGATAACCGTACAGGAATAATAAAGGTAACTTCTATTGCAAACCATGGAGACATAGGCAAAATATTGCAGACATATTCACTGTTTAGACTAAGTGTATTATTGTAGAACCACATCTCGTCTAAAATGAACGTCACCCTAAGAATACTTATTATTTCTAAATTAGTTTTTATGTACTATAAGTATCAAAAGCATGATGAAATACGAGTAACATTCCCGTCAAAAATAAAAATTAAACACGTACTGGAAACCTCGAGTCACGTAATAAAATATTCCTAGCACCAACCTTTCCCTTTAACCTGTATCTCTCCCCTCTCCTGCACCATATACGACGGCGACAGCAGTTCCTGCGTAGTCTGCGATATGTGGATTCTCATGGCTTCAGACGTGGACTCCATACGAGACGCTGTATTGACTGAGTCTCCGAAGAGGCAGTAGCGAGGCATCTTCAGACCGACAATGCCGGCGACCACTGCCCCGGAGTGGACACCGACTCTAATTGAGAGATGAGAGCCTGGAATTGTTGAATAAGGTTTATAGTTTGTTCAGCTTAAAGGTTCGTACCAGTCTCGAAAGTTTACTATTCGACACAGGAGCATGGAAGCACATGCGCATAAAGCGCTGTATTAAAACTGTTCTTCCATTTCTTTAACAGATTTAGAAAAAACAAAATACGAAGACTAATAAATTTGTGTACAAAAGATGAACTACATATATGCTTGAAGGCATTCCTAACGCATTATGCTTGTAGTATAACTCCCCTGTGATGTCAAGAAGATCTTGTTTTGTGCTAACCGTGCAGCTGCTCGATTGCGTAACGCTTCGTACGTGCGTTAGGTACATAAATATAACTTTTAGTATGGGAAAATTTATAGCTTTTGACCTATTTAACGCTCGTTCGAAAAGTGACGTAATTACCGCTCTGGAGGGCTGGCTTCTTTATGGATTGGGCAGCAACCATCGTCGCCAACCACATAGTTACCTAGTTACAAATTCATTATTGTGATTCTTTATTATTAGCTAAGTGGCCTAAAATGTGTGTACCTGTGCTAGGATCCTTAAGGTCGGTAATAGCATCCACCATGTCAAGTGCCATGTCACACACTTTCTCCGCGTGGTTGTCTTCTTTCTCAGGGGCCCCTGACACCACCATGTAAGCATCTCCTATAGTTTCCACCTGCAATCACATTTTCTTTTGTTTAACCCTGGCATTCCGCTTGATCTACGTATTCCTTACGTAGCCTTCTCTTTCTGATTAGGGAAAACGTACACAGCGCGAGCAATAGGTACTGTAGTGAAAATTGAATAAAAGGTTCACACAAGAATGCGAACGTATTACGTACGGTCGAGGCACGAGGGCTTGAGAAAACGCTGATGCACTAGCGCGAAAACTGTTGTTCTTAACACCAAAAACCCTATAAACGGTACACCACGCTTCACACTTTCAGCAAATAAACCAAAGGAAAAAAACAACACTTCACTCTCCAAGAACTATTCTCTTTGACTCCCATTTGTTTTCTGATGATTTGACAATTAAGAAGAATCATTCTCGAACAATCTAATTCAAATTTCAAAAACTTCCTCCAATTTCATTCATAAAAACCAGACAGCATCAAAGCAGGCAAACCCGTCGGTAAAGTTGTATATAAGGAAAATGCACACCATCGGAAACGCCCCTTGTGCGACTACTGAACTTTAGTAATAATGCGCTAGATGGCGCTGCAATATAAGGTCTGTACCTCATACGAATTTAAATAGTTCTGCAAGGATTAATGCAATTAATGCTGCAGTACCTACCTAATAAATAAACCTCAAACCGCAGTAGTTATCGCTGTTGCCTTTGACTCGGTGTTGGATTGTTTTCTTCTGGAGTTTATTTCTAATAAAAGAGGCTTCCGCTAGTAGCCTATTCTGTGAAATGGAATCCTACATATTTGCCTGCAGTTACATTATTCGTTTCTTAACAAGATGAGACATTACTGACTTGTCAATGTGATTTTTAAATGTTTAATACTCTACTCTGAAGTATCTTTGAAATTTAGATTAGTTTCAGTTTCATTTCGACTAACATTGCCCTCGTAAATAAATTAGATTGCACTGGTTTTAATTAAAATGAACTAGACTGACAGATAGACGGGTAAACGAGTTTCATTATGCAAAATTAAATGTGTAAAGAACTCTAATCTAATCTCAATTAAAATGTGCTAATTGAGAGAGTGCTGAACACAAAAATATAATTCAAAGTTCTGCTTTCCCGCCCTTGTAAAATTATGAATAGGTTATGAAAATAAATGGATACGTACTAAACTTGAGAGCAATTTTGTTTTACATTGTAAATATTCAAATTTTGAATTTGCATTCTAGTTTCACAAAACATTTCTTTGCCATCGTGAATATTCCATGTTGAGAGACTAAATCCCCACTGTGTGTCACTGAAGCAACACCAAATAGTAGCCTATAGATTAGATATCGTTACCCGGTATGTTCCTATGTATTTTTTTTTATTGTCTTTTGCTAAAAGGTTGCCCACTAGCGTATTATTTACGTTATTCCATACATTAACTCTCAATTAAATCGCAGTTAACTCACAGTTAACTCTTAATTGGCTCTTTTTTTTTTGCGATTTCGTGGTTGGTCCCATGGGAAAGGTTGTTCAGTATGATCATCTTATTCGCTTTTTGTCATTCCGGATCATGACCCCGTTAACATCCTGTATATCGGCTAAATGATCTGCAATGAGCAGCGCCATAGCTGAAAATACCCGAAGCTGTAAGAATACCTAGCCTGCACGTAAGTTATTGCTTCATAATAAAGCCACAGACCCTATAAGCGCAGTTCCGTCCCATCAGGGTGGCATAATAACTGCCGTCATAAGAAGACAGGTACCGTTAAGGAGGTACTCCCAAGTCAGATTGCTCCAAATATGATTGAAATCAGATGGCATACCTTTCTTTTATTCACCATTGATAAGAACTTGGCTGCGCTCTTCTGAAAGCATTCTTCATACCACCTCCATGAGACTGATGCGAGAACAAATCTCCGTGAACGTGAGAACGTCCGACAAGAGGACGCCCGAGCTTACTCGAATTTAAAAGTGAACCCCAAGAGTGTTACTTCTGTCACTGAAGATTTGTTGTGAGCTCTGGTCACCTTACTCACCACTAGGAACAGTAGGAACACGTCAAGACGAGAAATTATCTTATTCTGGCTGCGCTCTTCTGTAAGGTTGGGGGTTATTACGGCTCATTTGGGTTGCTCCAAATTATTTAGATGGCATTTCACTATTCCTAACTTACCTTATAGACGCGATTCCGCTCAGTCAGCGTGTCGAAGATGGAGTACATCGCGTTGAGCATGGAGACCACCTCCATGGGAGTGATGCGGGAGCAGATCTCCGTGAATGTGACCACGTCTGAGAAGAGGATGGATACGCTGTTGAACATCTGGGGAACACATGATCAGAAATTATTTAATTGAATGAGAGACCTACTCTAGCCGAGCGGCAAGGCGATTTTCAATGTGGAGATCGGTGTTTCGAAACCCGGCACCCACTTGGTTTACAAAAAAAACTCATGACGAAATATCAGTAGCTTTCAGTGAAGGAAAACATCGTGATCAACTAGAATTTACAATAGGTAATAAAACTAAAAATATATTCCCACTTAGTTCAATAAATTTCCGGTGGTTCGCACCCCTGTGTGAGTGCGGATACTGCGGATAAGTAGAATTTATTGTCCCATTCACACTACGATCAACTGGGAAAATAATCCCCGTGGTTTGCAATGCTGGAACCGTTTTCATTTTTCTGAGTGTGGAAAAGGGGAAATAAAATAACCGAAGAATTCTACCACAGATATCATTCACTATATTATACCCACGAGATTGTACATAAGACCACCCATTTTATGGGCGGATTCTACTTTATGCATAACCTTTTTTTGCCGAGTGTCTATCCCAGTAGGCTATTTCTGTTTCAGACTGTTCTGTTTAATAACATCACTTAATCTCGTTTACGCAATCATTTTGATATCCTTTCTTGAGTGCACCCATTGCTCTAGAGGACGGCCCGATGTATTTCCACCAATTTCACGTCTCTTGAAAGGACTACTCTCATGTTTTAAAACGACGTAACCGGCATAATTTCCGGCTTAAAATGTGTCATTTTACTTAAGTACTACTAACTACCACTACTACCACTATAATATTATAGGCTGGGGGGCGCTTACGGAAATCGTGTCTTGATCGGCTCTGTCGAGAAAAAAGCGTGGATTGAAACGTTCAAGTTTTGGAAAGTGGTCGTTTTAATGTTTGTTTTTGTATTTTATACTACGACGGTGGCAAACAAGCATACGACCTACCTGGTTGCAAACAGACTCCGTAGCCTGTAGATGTTTGCGACTCTAGAAGAATCACAAGGGCGGTTAAGATCTTTTATCGATTTTAGCTACTACAAACGAATCTTTGCTAAAATTTTACTTTTAAAATGATTGACATCTTGACTGAGCCTTTTTCCGAAAATTAACCATATAGGTATATCCATCTTAAAATGTTAGGAGGAGAACAGACACGCATAACTCGTTTTGCAACGTATCGTATGGTATGAGGGGCCGATTGAATGATTTATTGATCTAGCAATGGGTTCCGATAGCTGCATATGCGGAGGTGCCAATTGTGCTCCAATCAAGTTTTTTATTTTATTTGATATTTTCCTTTTAACTTGAAATTTATAATGAAATATGATTAAGATTGGAAGCGACGAATAAGAATAGACTCCCAGTAGCGCTGGGGTTGAGCCCCAGGGCACGGCCGTATAGTTTAGTCTTTAGCCGATCGCGGGGCGGCGCGACACGAAGTGCTGTTTGCTCGAGGGATTTTGCAGCCGCAACTTTAACGATTACCAAAATGGGTAATCGCCAAACCAACCCAAAATTCACTGAAAAATCAGTTAATTTTTTACACTCCCGAACCTTTGGGAGGAAACTGGTTTGGTGCGGTAATACTAGTACCTACACTCCTGGGGTCATGTAAAAAAATAACTGGGTATGATTTGACCTAACGGGTCAGTGGCCAATTTGCATCTTCACTAGTCCAATGAAATTGTAATGTTATTTAAGAATTATTTCGATGCTAAAAATTTACACGTAAAACTTGGTTTTATCAAGATATTAATGAATGAATGGGCCCAAAGCACAACATGTTAATAGATATCTAAATTATGTTATATGCCATTCATTTAGGACCAGACCCCGTATCGTGGTCGGCCTTATCACGCGATAAGTGACAAGATTAGGAGCGTCGTCTCGTTCTGTCGAAACGGTGTCAGCCAGTGACGGACGCTCTATCCTGTCACTTATCGTGTGATAAGTGACAAGATTAGGAGTGTCGTCCCGTTCTATCAAACGGTGTCAGCCAGTGACGGACGCTCTATCCTGTCACTTATCGTGTGATAAGGCCGACCATGATACGGGGTCAGTAGAGGCAGTGTATTGGTTTAGTACCTACAGCCCGCACCAGACGTATCTCCTAACAAGTGACTCTTGTAAAGATAGTCCTTGCGGTACGCCAAAATAAGCTGCAAATAGTGTTAAAAGCATGAAAATCGGAGCGATTGATCTTTAGGCCATACGAATCAATTTGACCCGAATTTACATTTAGTACCTTTTTTTTAATTTTTAAAAATTACAAGCTGTGCTAAAATCGCAATTAGTTGAAACATGTATAAAAAGTTTAATTTTAGACACTGAGGATGATAAATACTAATGCAAGAGGAGTTTTCAATCACATTTATATTATTTATGAATATTAACATATTTATTTTTATGTAATAAATTTAAGTAGGTAATGGTCTAATAATAATAATCCATACTAATATTATAAATGCGAAAGTGTATATGTGTGTTTGTTTGTATGTTTGTCGGTCTTTCACGGCAAAACGGAGCGACGAATTGACGTGATTTTTTAAGTGGAGATAGTTGAAGGGATGGAGAGTAACATAGGATAGTTCTTATCCCCGTAATCATCCCCTAAGGTGGTGAAATGGGGGGGGGGTAAAAGTTTGTATGGAGCTGCGATATAAACGAGTTCCATCCACTTCCACGCGGACGGAGTCGCGGGCAGAAGCTAGTTGATAATAATGAGCAAGTTAAAAATTGCTATAACACCAATGTTTTATGCTTTCTTTTTAAATATGTAGTTGATAGATTGTTTTTTTCAATAAAAATAAATATGCTAATAAATAATAATAATAATAAATAATAATAAATATTAGGGACAATCTTACACAAATCGACCTAGTCCCATAGTAAGCTCAATAAGGCTTGTGTTATGGGTACTAGACGACGATATATTTAATAGATAGAAATACTTAAATACATAGAAAACATCCATGACTCAGATACAAATATTCATGCTCATCACACAAATATTTGCCCTTACCGGGATTCGAACCAAGGACCTTCAGCTTCGTAGGCAGCGTCACTATCGACTAGACAAACCGATCGTCATAATATTACTTGATGAGTTCGTTCGCATAGAAATGTATGTGGTTGTCGCTTTAAACCTCATGAGTTAATTGAATTGTTAGTCACTATCAGAGAAGAGTAATTTACATTTTACTCGTGTCGTTCTATCTTATCGACCTAGAGGGTGGGTTAATTTCAGACGGGATCTCCTACTAGATTCGCGCTTGCTTCGTGGCCACAACTACCCTAGCCTTGGGCGGGTAATTATAAGTTATTAGGAAAATTTGTCATCGCTGATAGCTCCACGGGGATCATAGTTATCGTTATTACACGAGCGTCGAAAGGGAATGATAGAGATGCGGTGAATGGCTTATAGACGGAGAGCTAGCGACCAAATCGGTCATGTGGCTTCAGCTGTATTGACACTCCGTTAGCTACTTCCCTGAACAACCTTTTCCGATAATCTTCGTGCAGGCAGGCCGCGGGCGGTGGGTGCAAAAAGAAATGTGGGCTCAGCGACTTTAATTTTTTTTTCAAACATTTGCTCTGTACTCCCTGTGCACACAAAAAAAAAATTAAATCGATCGGGAGGTGGGAAGGGGTTGCCAGCGTTAGTTAAAAATACCAAAATTCTAATAATTTTCAAGTGGGCTCAGCTATATTGGCTTTTTTTCTGGTATTATTATTTTGGTATTTTTAATTAACGCTGGCAACCCCTTCCCACCACCCGGTAGATTTTTTTTTTGGGTGCACAGGAGGTACAGAGCAAATGTTTGAAAAAAAAATTAAAGTCGCTGAGCCCGCATTTTTTTTGCACCCACCGCCCGCGGCCTGCCAGCACGAAGATTATCGGAAAAGGTTGTTCAGGGAAGTAGCTAACGGAGTTTCAATACAGCTGAAGCCACATGACCGATTTGGTCGCTAGCTCTTAGACTATTACTTGATGATAGAGCTGGGATGATTTTGGTAACTTGTCTATGCGACTGCACGGGTAGATACTTAGAAGGGTCTTAACTTTTTGATCTTTGGGTCAATTAGTGTTAATACCTAAGTGACGAACAATGCCTTGCGCGATTATAACATTTGTATCTACAAGTAGATAAAAATGTTGGTACAGTACATGCTGGTTTTATTGTTATCAATTAAACTATAGTTTGTGAGATCGCGAAAACCTTTCTGTTGACACTTTGGTGACATGAGCAAATTCGATTTAAGTAAATCGAAGAAAGGAAAAGTTTGCTTCAGGGTATCTATCTATAGGCTACCCTCACTGAAGCTTATGTTTATTATAATAGGCACCTAAGTAAAAAAAGCATTCTACTGAAATAATATGACACTGATTGATAACTAGGTGTAGTAGGTACTTACTAATTGTTAACGATGGAAATTGTAAACAAAATGCCACAAAGTGTTCATCCATTAAGCGGTTGTACTGTGGACTAATATATGCAATGTATGCAAGTCTTGTCATTGCAACACTTAGGGCCTGTTTCACAATCTCCGGATAAAGTTATCTGCCAGTTAAAATTATTGCTATCCTTTTCTCCCGTCATATTAAAAGAAAAGTGACAGCCAACATTTATCTGACGGATATGTTTTAACTGGAGATTGTGAAACAGGCCCTTAGTGTTATATGTCGCTCGTCGTATAAACGAAATGGCCAGGAACATTATTTATATAGAAACAACAATTCTTCTTTGCTCTTTTATGGACTTGTTCACACTTCGCGTCTCGGCCCCCCTAATAATAGGCACCCGCGACACGGCGCCGGCCGCGCTTATGGCGGCAGTGCCAGTGGCAGCGGTACGCACATATGAGCGAGAGTTCGCGCTCCCATCTCCCTCTCACATATGGCGCATTCAAGCCTAGTGAATATGGTTGCCTCTGGTAATATTCTATAGAAAGAACAATTCTTCTTTGCTCTTATATGGACTTGTTCACGTCTCTGCCCCTCAGTGCATCCCTTCATCAATATCTATGCTAAGCAGGTAGTAAAGTCAAAATATAAACCGGAATAGCTTTCGAAACTGCCGTAAAGAAGATTTCAGTTTAGCAAAATAGAACCTCTAAGTTTTATGGAGCAAGGTTCTTTGTGTAAGTACTCAACAAAATGGGATATGAGGTGGGCTGAGTTATCGCTCCTGACGTCGCAGGATGTGTAGCTGAGAGAAAGTTTTCACGATGAAATCACATTTGCATGACAAGTATATTATGTGACTTAATAATTATAACAAAACTGTTTATTTTTATGTGGAGGTCAGATATGTGATAAGATAAGATAAGAGAGATAAAATAAGAAAGTTATGTATTAACGCCATAATACACGAAACTCATTGTGACTATTGACATTGACACAGTGGTCTTGTTTGGTTGAGCTGAAAAAGATGATACTATAGATGATAGATGATACTACTACTACTACTATAATAGGGATGATGCCTCATGTTCAAATTGATAACGTAGTCATGCTAAATGGATAGTAAACCATCAAATTATCGTAATAAAGTATAAATTATAAAAAAAAAGCTCAAAATAATTATAAAATTGCATCGGCGCATAATAAATCTAAAGCTACTTGGCAGATCATAAACTCTATAAAATCGAGCTCACGAATTAATGACGTCTTAAAGTTAAAATATGATCACAACGTCATTTCGAATCCCAAAGAAATAGCGGACACACTTAATAATTATTTTGTAGACTGTGTAAAAAACCAGTCGGACAAAAATATCATTAACGACCGTCATAGCAAAATTGAAAAAACCTCGCAGTCTATGTTTATGGGCCCATCAACAGCTCATGATATGAAATTAATTATAAATTCATTAAACAACACTAGGAGTGTAGGCATTGACGAAATTTGTACCATAGTCATCAAATATGTGAGTGGAAATATTGCCCCTCACCTAAGTTACATAATGAATCTATGTATTGATGCGGGTATTTACCCTAACAAACTAAAAATGTCTGTTATAAAGCCATTACATAAAAAGGGTGACAAAGAAACCCCTCAGAACTACCGGCCAATAGCTCTCATACCAGTATTTTCGAAAGTATTCGAGAAATACATATATCAGTGTCTCTATAACTACATGGATAAATTTAAATTATTATGTATGGAACAAAAAGGGTTTAGGAAAAATGTAAGCATTGATATAGCAATCTTTGATCTAGTTGACTGTGATAGAAAGCCTTGACAATAAAATACCAATCTGTGCCTTGTTTACGGACATGACTAAAGCCTTTGATCATGTAGATCATGAGATACTGCTAGATAAACTCGATAGTTATGGTATTAGAGGCAACATTTTGAAACTTTTAAAATCATATCTCTCTAACCGGTTGCAATACACTGAAATAAGTAGACTTTGTGTTAGAAGCAAGAGCCACAAAATATTCTCATCTAATGAACGATCTGTATGTTACGGGGTACCGCAGGGAAGTGTACTTGGCCCTCTATTATTCTTGATTTATATCAATGACTTACCTACAGCAGTTTCCCATCCCATGATTTTATTTGCTGATGACAGCACTTCCATTATAAAATGTAGCAACCTAAATAATTATGAACATGACATTAATAACGCAGTAACAGACATAGTACAATGTGGCTTAACAATAATAATTTAGTAATTAATTTGACCAAAACCAATTTAATGCACTTTTATCAACGAACTGAACCTAATGACTTTAATACCAATTACAAGGGAACTAGAATAGAAAAAGTAGAGGTGACTAAATTTTTAGGATTAATTATCGACAGCCAACTCACTTGGAAACACCATGTAAATGACTTGTGTAAAAAAATAAATAAGTCAGTTTTTGCTCTTCATAAGCTTTCTAAAATGGTAAATAAAGATTCTCTAATGGCCGCCTATCATGGACTTGTTGCGTCAGTACTTAGATATGGAATAATTTTTTGGGGCAATTCGGTAGAAAAGGAGTCAGTTTTCAAAGCCCAAAAAAGATGTGTGCGAGCTATGTGTGGCTTAAAAATGAGAGACAGTTGTGTGCCTTACTTTAAATCATTAAACATTTTAACATTACCCAGCTTGTATATTTTGGAAATTGCAATATTTGTGAAATGTAACCCTAACCTATTTAATAAAATTTCCGACACGCGAAAGCTCCCCACAAGGTCACAATATGAAAGTCAGTTGCGTAACAAACAATGTAAAACTGCTCTTGCAAGAAAAAGTGTATTAGGAATGGCACCCCAAATATATAATAAAATTCCAAGCACAATAAAAAACTTGCAATTAGGACATTTTAAGAATAAATTTAAATTATTATTAATTAATAAATGTTACTATAATATTCAACAATTTTTAAATGACATTGATCTCTAGTTACGTAAGAACATTGGACTTTTATTGGAATTTTATTATATTATAGTTGACTTTTTAAATTTATTGTGAATTATTGTTAACATTATTTTATTTTGTTTTATTGTATTATTTCATTGCCTCATGTTTTACTTTGACATTCATTCATTCAATTTGTTTTTATTTTTTGTTATTAAATTCTATTAATTGTTTATGACCAATGTAATTTAACTAATAATGAGGTACAATATGAAATTGCATGCAACAATAATATTATATTTGTACGCCAGCCGGCAAAACATAGTGTTTCGCTATATGCATTATTTTAAGATCTTTTATGTACCTATGTTAAACAAATAAATATATTCTGATTCTGATTCTGATTCTAAAATATATATTAAAATCATAAAAAGATATGAACCTTGAAAGTTTAGAAAAAATATGCATTTTTTTTATTGTCCAAGAGTAAATTAAAAGCTACCAATAGAATCCTTACGCTTTTCTAGAAACAAAATTGTATGACAACTATGTACTTAAACGCAGTATTTCGCGACCGAAACAACAATTTACCTGATTTTCCATACTATGATTAGTACAAATGTACAAATGTGACGTAATACTTGTATAG
Source organism: Epinotia ramella (assembly GCA_947578815.1). Taxonomy (NCBI): domain Eukaryota; kingdom Metazoa; phylum Arthropoda; class Insecta; order Lepidoptera; family Tortricidae; genus Epinotia; species Epinotia ramella. The sequence goes on from OX388221.1 coordinate 7,282,671, forward strand.
ACACACAGTATGAAGCGTTTTGTACTGCCGCCAGCGAGGTCAATCTTTGTCTCAAATTTTTAGGTATTTATGTTCTTTAATGGTAGTTGCTCAAATACAAACACTTGTTCCTCTCCAAAACTGGTTCGAATGACGTCACAAAAAAATCTTAGTCATCATCCCTATTGGATTTGGATTTTTACTGGGATGACAGGTGTCATATATTGGATGTAAGGGCATTTTCACTATACGTTTCATCGTTTTCCGCATGGTCTCCTCCGGTTACTTGTTCTTCCCCTCATGGTCCACCTAGCCTGTAAATATTGGCAATAACTCACCTCACACGTATTAATAGGGTTCCCTCTCTTCTGCAGATGATCGGCGACCTGCTTTGGTATCATCTAATACAGGAGCTCCACGTGTTTTCCACATGGCCTACTCCTGCTAATAGTTCCTCTGCTCATAGTCCACCAAGCTTGTAATCCTTGATAATAACACTAATAACTCACCTCACAAGTGTCAATAGGGTTCTCTCCCTTCCGCAGACGGTCGGCAACTTGCTTCGGTATCATCTGGTACAGGAGCTCATCAGTCCTCTTCATCTCTTCATCGAGTTTCCGCATAGACTCTTCTAGTTTCTTGCTCTTCTGCTGCTCTTGGTCCAGAGCTAGCTTCAGCTCTACGGACTGCTGGGTGCCGGCCAGCATTAAGTCTCTACATAGTCAGGAAAACATTATACTAACGTATGAATTTCATGACATACTTCAACGATTTTTTTTTGGATCATAAAGGAAATATATGAATAAATGAATGAAATACATGTCAAGTCAAAATTCTACCAGCGTTTCTGAAAAAGAAGACCATAGTCAGTCATTTTTTGCCAAAAAAACCTTATTACAATGATGGTTCTTAACCTAGTTAAAATAAGTCAAACTGAATATAAATATAAAGAAGAAAATGAATCATAATGCGTTGGTCTAGGTACATGAAAACGTGTCCGAAACTGTGTTACATAATACAAGGTAGAGATAAAAAAAAATAACGAAAAGAATGGAAATGCGACTTTTAACGAAATCCTTGGGTATGCTATTGCTTTCTTGTAGGAACTGTGTCATCTACTCATAAATAAATCGTTTGTCCATTTTCATCAAAATGTCCGCTTTAATTGCGACGAACTGTTTACGGTAGATAAGTCTACTATTTTCCTATTCTATTTGAGCTCCTCTTGAAATAGTCCCTATTGGAGGCCGTCACAGATATTGCCTAACTTTTGGTATCCATTTGACGATTACAATGTCTGGAATGATCAAAGTTATTTAGATCTTGTAAACAAGGTGGGCCTTGACTTTATAGTTAGTTCCAAATGCTATAACAGGAAACTTACAAAGACAATACCTATTAATCGTGTTAATGACAATAGGTAGATAGTTTACGGAGGCAAGACATTATCTAGATTGTAATTATTTGTAATGTATATACAAGATGATAACTAACATTAACTGAATTAAATTAAAAACAAGTTAAATCTAAAAAAGGCCTTTGAGGCATTGTGCCGAGGATGCTGGCGGCATGTCCTCGCTGAATTGCAATGCTGATGCGTTGCGCGAGAAAGCCGCCAGCTCTTCGGTCACCAGTTATAGTCAACCAGACGTTTCGCGATTTGTAATCGAAAACGATGAATCTAATGTTGTTTGGAACACGTAGACACATTAAAAAGATTTTCAGAGATCTGTGGTGACTTATCTATACTAACATTATAAAGAAGTCCAGTTTGTGACCATCACAAACTGATGGTGTTTGTATGTAGCGGGTAGTCTTCGGATCTACTCATCCAGTGTGAAAAAATGTGTAGAGGTACTAGAATCGACCTTGAGGTTGGATATAGGCTATATTTTAAACGAGGGCGTCATCATAAGGGAGATTCATGGCACTTCTGCGGGCGTAGCATGGTTACCATTTTACTTATCACTCGCATACTTGTCAGAACGATAAAGTGATAAAGTGGCAACGATACTACGCCCGCTTTTGCATTCAGGCAACCAACCGCCCACAATGTACAGTTCTATGAACCATTTAAGTACTTATTAATTAAATTTGTGGATTACATTTGCCGTAGATCTTACCTGCTGAAATCGTGCATTGACAAATCGTTGATATAAAGCCCGGTGGAGACCAACGCAAAGAGATCGGGCATCACAGGAGTGCCCAGGTACATCATCATCCTCCAGTTGTCCATGTATATCATTTGACCTGGACAATAGAGCAGTTAAAGCAAGGTTTTAGCTACAAATGTCCCGCAAAATGTGACGAAACTGACTTCACGATCGGCGATCATGGCTGCAGGACGCAGTTATACGTTGGAGTGCGAGTGTTATTCGATAGTAATTTATACCTTCGGGCACCGTTTCTTATTATGATCTAGGATCTAGCAAATAAGGTTACACGACAAGCAATGTGACATAACAATGTGACATATTGTGTAGACATTCCAATAAATGTATAGGTACGTTTATGTTAGGTCAAACGTTACTCCAGTCTGTGGATAATGTCTAAGGTATCTTAATTAAGAACTCATAAAACCAATGAAGAGTAAACTTGTCTAATAATGTATACTTAGATAGAAACTTGGAAATATAATACCGACGAAGAAGAATGATGTTCTCAGAAAACGTTGGATGGAAATAAGTCGTGGTGATAGATAGAATGACAATAGATCTAAATTAATTTCATTAGCTAAATAGAAATGCTGTTTATCGTCTTCTTTGCTCGACAAGTACCTACTGCGTAAAGCCTTCAAATCAATAAAGTAACAATAAAGTTGTTATCCTGGAATAGAAGGGAATTCTCGTGCTCCGTGTCTTGCCGTGTGCAAAGATAAAACAACATCGCTTTAATTTATTCACAAAAAACAATAAATTTAACATAAAATATAACAAGTGCCTATAAAAAGTGATTATATTTCTGACGCCGAACGCCATATTTGTTGAATTTAAGCGTCTTTTGATGTTCTTATGAAAGTTGTGCGTCGTGGACGTTTTTACGAAACACAGTCTAGTCACAGGCTACCTTTGAGATGTAATATAATAACATCGGGTAATCGTCTCCCGTCGTACGCATAACGCGCCTTTGCTGGCATCCCTGGAAAAGCAATAGTCTCAACAAACTTACCTTTCAACACGTGCTTGCATTACGTAGCTATTGATTTTTAAATTAGCTTATTAAAGTGTCCCATTGCTGGGCAAAGGTTATAGCTGTGACGGACTGCTACCACAAATATATACGCGAGGGTAGCAGCTGTGTTCAGGCGAACCGACAGCCACTAGGCAGTCGCCGGCTAGCTGTCGGTGAGCGAGGTCACGTCTGTGCGCCTGAGCTAATAGCATTCAATGGTTGTTTTATTTATACAAGTATACCCTGAGAGGCCCAAAGGTTGGACGTCACAATGGCGACGAGTCCTCGAGTAAGTGACAAACTATATTTAAATCATTCTTAGGGTTTCTTAAAAACGCTAAAAAGAAAGGAAGAGGAAATACGAACCCGTGTGTGTCAATAAATAAATAAATTTGTCGGAAGTGCCACATACGACATTTTTGTCTGGAAATTGTATACATAATTATGTCGGATGTACCACATCCGACAAAAAAAGGTACTCCAAAAAATGTCGTAACTGGCAGAACTGACATTGTTGCACGGAAACTCTTATGTAACAATTTAATACAGAGAAAATTTACTTGATAACTTAACAGGCTGTAAATTACATAAAATACACAACAAAAAACACGCTATACTTTTCCGTGTAAAATAGTAGAATGTGTTATATCCGACACTTTGTACTCACTGTATGTCCCGTAAAAATGTCGGAACTGTCACAACCGACGTTTTTAAATGTCATCTGTTCTTAGATCCGACATTTTTATCTTGGTTTTTACGAAAAGTATTGAGAAAAACTAAAATCTGTGAATGTGGTTTTAAAATTTAGAGTTTTTACGACCTGAGCCACTGAAAAGCCAAAATCTCAATGTTTGCAGATCCGACTCTTTTAATTGGGACCGTCGATATTTAAATCATTCCTTGGGTTTATTAAAAACGCTAAAAAAAAAAGGAAGAGGAAATACGAGCCCGTGTGTGTCAATAAAATAAAATTTATCAAGGCATAACAACTATTCAGTGTACCTAATTATCTAAAGGTCGTTGTAACCTATGTAGTGCTACATGTAGGTATAATTAACGATGGCAGAAAACACAGAAATTAGTATACGAGAAGTACTTTAGCATTGGTACCTATAGATAGAAATTGTGCGTAGATATATTATGCACCTTGCAGGTGCAGACCTAAACTTAATCTCGCAGTGAGGTAGGAATAAAACCGATAACTCAACTTACTACCGAGACTTCACGAAAATGTTTTTGGTTAAGTACTTGGGTACTCGTAGTATTTTAACGCAACAGCAGAAGGTATTTATTAAAGCATAGAGGTGAATCAACTTTTTAGTGTCCTCCCCGTCTTTAATATTTGCTGTCTAAAAAGGAGATTACAAGAAATACTATGTTTGCGGTTGCTAATTGTTGTTGCATCCCTTACTCAATTAATTATAGCGTGAAACTAAATGACAACTGTATTAATAAGAGATATTCATTTGCCCTCAATTGCACCAGTTGCCGGGAAGGTAAAATGTCCCCGATTTGTATGAAAATTGTATTTGTACCCTAGACAACCATGTTTTCTGCTAAAATACGTTTTGCAGGATGCAACATATATGTTCAAATAGTCTGTGTGTCTATGAAATGAGTTTATCTGGCTAAAAGAACTTACAGAATTTACCAAATACACATGTTGTGGTAACTGACCATGAAGAAAAGCTAAGGGACAAGAAAAGTTGATTGACCGATAAACATATAATCACCTTCTTTCAATAAAAAATAAAAATAAAAAATGGACTAGCACTATAATAAAAAGTGTGAGTAGGGTTCTTTGAATAGATATAAACCGCGATTAATTTATTCAAGTAGCGTACGAGTATTACATAGGTACACTGAATAGGTACGCACTAAACAAGAATATACCTCGGTGTAGGAATGTGTGTATATGCGCACAAAACCGCCTAATTGTACAAATAAATATCATATGCCAAGTGCATATAAGGTGCCAGTAAGCACAAATATCTAACTACCATATATTATGCAAATGCATATAAAATAAATTGTGCAAATGTGTATTATATAAACCAAGTGCAACTAAGGCGCATAAAGTGATAAAATGTCTGATTACACGAATAATAATAACTTTATACAATTTAAGTAGCCTACTACTACACTACCTACACGAAAAGTGTTATAGAAACTTATTATTTGTTCCGTGTAAAAAGGTTGTAAGAAAGTTGCAGGGCTATTTTGTACTTTCAATAGCCTGATTAATTTGGATTACACTAGATGACAATGGAATTGCGTCTAGAGTTGAGACGGTGTTGGCATTGTCGTGAAAAGGGAACAGTGGAGTCATTGTTATTGTTACAAAAATATTTCAATGTCAAGATTTGTTATTTTATATACCTGTATGGGTTGACACGTGAACTCTGCAGTAACCGATAACCGAATGAACTAATGAATCCGAGTAGTAAGTCAATAATAAAGTACATGCTGTGGACAAAATATGTACCTGTAACTGATTCAGTAGTAAGTCTGTATAGACTGGTACTGACAAATAAAGTAAGTCAATAACAAAGTACATGATGTGGGTAAAAGATGTGCCTGTAATATAACTGATTGAGTAGTAAGTCTGTATAGACTGGTACTAACAAATAAAATCAATATAAGAAGTAAACTGTATGACATACGTACACCTACCTATGCTACAGTTGGTACTTACAAGATAAACAAATTATACAGTAGTAAGTTGACTGATCAACTGGTACTAACAAATAAAATCAATATAAGAAGTAAACTGTATGGCATACGTACACCTAGGTACCTATGCTACAGTTGGCACTTACAAGATAAACAAATTCTACAGTAGTAAGTTGACTGATCAACTGGTACTAGCAAAATAAAGTGTAATAGTAGTAGTAAACCAACGCACTGAGTTTTGGTTGGTACTAACAATAAAAACCTTAAATTATATGATATGATACAGAGAGAAAGAATATAATGGAAAAATAAATCATATTCGTCTGTAGCCCCTGACAGGACTCGGACCTGCGATCTCTCTATTAACGCTAGACTGCTTTGAGCACTAAGCTACGAGTCTAAAGTCAATTATTAAAGTATATTCCCGCTACGAATAGCGACCTCTTTGTATTCTTTTGAAAGGCTTCTAGGACCATTGTAATGGGCGAGCTATGCGCTCGCTCCATCCTAAAAAGCTCCTTCTTCGTTAAAAATAACACGGAACAATAATAATCAATAAAATAATTTGTTTCGTTACCATGATTGAAACTTTGTCGTCGCTTCAAAAAATCCCAGATATCACCACACCCCCACCAAGTGTTAAGAAGCGAAAACTCCTCGAGTTCCTCATAAACTGAAAACTAGACATTGTTTTCAGTTTATGCAAATAAAACTAGACGTAAAATATTAAGGAGTGAAAACTCCGCGAGTTTCTCATAAACTGGAAATTAGAAATTGTTTTCAGTTTATGCAATTAACATGAAGTCAAATGCTAAGGAGCGAAATCTCCTCGACTTTCTCATAATTAGTGATATATGTTGTATATCTGGTTATGCGAAATATAACAAACAAAGTCCTAAGGTCTCAGATGTGCCTAAGTAGGTATTTACCTTCGGTTTGTTTCCACGTTAGGCACGACAAAAATAAATCAATAAGTAAACAAGATTTTAAAGTACCTAACTGGGTATAATTCGTAGAACGTGAAGTAAAATAAATAATATTGAGATACCTTTTTATAAATTTGCAAAAGGCAATCTAAAAAATATGTATTGGAGCAAGGACGGTATAGTTGGCTTTAAATATTGTTTATAAAGATATTTATAAACAATATTTAACGTAATTAAATAATGCCATGCAAATCAAATTAGAAATACATATGACATTTCTTTTGGCTGTTAGACAAGAGCAAATATATAAAAGTTAATCATTTATCTTCAAATTTTAGTTCTTTAACTGAAGACCTCATCTTAATACGGTGATTTGCCAAGAAATGCCGGGAATCATTAAATGAGAACAAGTTAATATTCTTATAATAAGTATTGCTCTAGCTACACTTGTGCCATGTAGCTGGTAGTTAGTAAATTGATAATCGTCCATGGTTTATAATAGAATAACGTATATTTGGTGAAAATTTACATAAACCCAAAATTGGAAACTGAGAACAGACTGGGATTTCTTCTCATCAAGTACTAGTACTATCTATATTTCAAAACGCTAACAAGTGTATAATGTATGGCCAAAAAGGTATTTAGGACGCCTCTGTGGAATAAAATATCGATCTCTTCAAGTTGCATACTACGAAGTAATACGAGTAGATACATCAAATCAAAGAATATTTTGCACAAGTGTAATTGGTATTAACCGTTCTTGTGAAAATAAATAAATCAAATAATAAAGGTTAAAAACTTGGCGTTGTAATAGGTTACCGGAAAAGGGCTACCAAACTAAATATTTTTATAGAGGTTGTATATTTCCATATAAACTTTTGTGACGATGTAAAGAAGTGAGATTTTAAAATACGAGATAACTTTGCCTGAATTGCTACATTCAGCAGTTAAATAATGAATAATATAATAAACAGGAAATACACCTTCATCTAAATTTCAATTTTAATCTGCGAATGTAGCAACTAAGTCTCACTTAACACTGAGGAAATAAACTAATCTGAGATCAATACTAAACCATAATACTTCAGTATATACTATGACTATGATATCTAGTATGGGGTATTGTACCCCTAATGATGTTTAAAATCTTAAGTAATAAGTAAGTAATGAAAATCTTGCATAAAAAAATAAATAAAAATAAAAACAAATATGAAACGGTAAAAATGAAAGTTGTAAGAAATTGACCGGATCGGATTTTAATTCGTTGGATGGCGTTGACTCTTCAATACATTACCTCAATGAATACTAATAAGCTAAGACGTGAAATAAATAAATTATATCTTATAATGGTCCAAAAAACCGCCTAATCCTATAGATTATTACATTGGCAAGTTTTACTACATATGTTACCAATATTTTGGGTATATACCATTCTAAAATAATAGACCGCCATAGTCACAGAAAAGTCCCTAACAGAAAAGCCTATGGTTACATTTCAAAACATTGAATATTTAGGTTAAGTAGTATATTCCTGCCTAACTAGCATGATCGCCTTTAGGTCGAACATTATACGTATCGCAGCGAACCTTCGATCGACATGATATGAGAGCTGTCACCTCAATACAAATGTATGTTTTAAGGTTATAAATTGTACGGAGATGACAGCCGTCATAAGGATCAAGATTCGCCGCGTTACGTATATTCCCTTATTAGTAAGTATGTAAATGTAAAAGGGATGAATGTTTACTATACAAGTTATCGTTTTGACACCGTCTGAGTACTGAAGTGAAGGTAAATCATAATTACATTAATTAGATACTTACACATCTCCATTACTACCCGGACAAATTGTGATCGTACCTGTCCCTTGGAATAAGTAGCTTTTTGTGTAGCTATTACTTACTTTTACTTGTAGACTTTATTTCGGTACCTATAAATCCAGGTTATTTTGACAGCTCCGTTAAAATATTACCGTGAATTTGGAGACATTTTGTGATTTCGCCTCGTTGGCGTTGTTCTGTCCTTTGTTTTATTGCTTTTATCCCTAATTTTGTGCTGTGACTGCTATGAACTTAGACAATTATTTTGTTAATTCTGCTTCCCGTTAAAACCGTTGAACTAATTTAGACAAGTACATGGCATTTTGGAAGTAGACCCTTTGAGTGTTGAAGAAGAACATACATTCCATATATTTTGAATACCACGAGGGTAGCAAAGCCAGCGGGCTGCCTGACTGTAACATCACAGGGTAATAATGGATAATTGGGATTCCAGAGGAGTCCTAAGCGCGTTGTCGAACCTTCGTTGTGTTAACTTGGCAGCTAGGCAGGGCAGCTCACCCTTATCATCATCATCATGTCAGCGGAAAGCGACGTCCACTGCTGAACATAGGCCTCCCTATTAGGACCGGTCCTGCGCTACCAGCATCCATCGGACTCTCGCGACCTTTACCAGGTCATTAGTCACCCTCAACTCGGCACATCCTCTAGAAATCGGGAGTCCCTTCATTTACCGACAAACGTGCCATCGAATGCATTGTTTCACCGAATTTTTATTTCATTAATCTTTTTTTCTCAGATATCGTTAACTTTTTGGGTACCTATAAGTAAAGGGTAATTGTGTAAACCCATCAGGTTAGGTAAGGTTTGGTTTGCTTTATAAAAATCCTGAAAAGTATACTGTTACTGAAAAAAAAATGCTTTCGATGAAAAAATTCGGCGAAACGTTCATTAGATGAAACGTTGTCGGTAAAACAAGGGTAAACCCTGGAAATAATTATCTTAATAAAAAGGTTTACTTTAGATTGAAGTTTACGCGATGCAAAGGAAATTCACGTGGACGGACATACTTTAGCTAGAATCTAGAACCCCTAATCAATTATGCATACCTAACCGTATTTTTTCAATCAATTTTTAAGTACGACACGATATTCGCAAAAAGTTTTAGATGGTAAGTCACAGAAGTCGAATATATAAAACCGCCTGGTCGTCAATTGCACGTCATAGAGCATCTTGACAAATTCAATTACAGTTTTGATGTGGGTCGACCGGCACCGCCGCCAAAACTGACTTGAATATAGGATTTTAAGTAGATTTCCCAAGTTATTGGTAGTTAATGGTTATTCTAGTAGATTGTTAAATAAAGCTGTAAATGCCCACGTTTACGAGTACTTAAGTCAAATACAGTTTCGGTGGTTTAGTGCCTGAAAAAAGCTTCCAACGTAATTTACAACTAGGTATTAAATTTAATGTTTATGTGCGCATTTATTTATTTACTAGCAAGCCCGCGACTTCGTACGCGTATAAGTTATGGTTTAAGTACATGATATTCTTATGTTTAACCACGTTTAACCATACATCTGACAAATTTGAAAATAAAGATTTCGTTTACATAGACTGTGCGGTGTGCGGTGTGCGTGTAATATGTAGTGCAATATCAACAGCGACGTCATCAGTGACTGAAGTTCCAATGTAATTAGGTCTCTAATGTCTAACAGTTACTATCGGTGGTGGTATCAACCTTTATTGGTTATTGTATAGTCTTTAGCCGCCTAGCACTATTTTACCTCCCGTTTTTTTCACGTTTTAAGTATCTATATTTTGCTAATTTGCTTGAAGAAAAAATGCTTGCCAATTTTCAAGTCTCTAGCTCATAGATTCAAGGAGTTCCCATACAAAGTTCAACCCCAGTTTTTGACCCCTTTGCACCCTTATCTTTATAATTTTTATAGCCTAAAATATGGCCGGGGATTTTCTCAATAGATAAGTAAGGTTTGCATCAAAATCCGTTCTGCCGTTTTCACGTGATGCGCGTTCACATAAACAGACAAACAGATAAAACAGACAAAAATTCTAAAAACTTTTGGAACGTGTTCTGTTCTGTACCTCTCGATTCTAAGTAGGTATCCCCAGCCAACTTTTTTTCGAATATCTTCCATGTACAGACTTTCGATCCTTTATTATACACTCACCGGCAGAAAATTTGGCTCAAATTAGCTAATTATTTAAAACATTATTTGATTTACTCAATTTATAGTTTGAAATCAAGAAGTTTTTAGGCCAAATTTTCTGCCGGTGAGTATATTATGTATAGATTATGCGCAATTTGTCAGTTTACCTTTAGAAATGCCTCGGTTTTTTTTCTGAAGGATATGTTATACTTAGCCGTAGGTATAGCTTTGCCTGTGACTCTGTTCACGTGGAAATTTTGACATGGCCGATTTATCTAGTTGTACACTCAACCTTGACTAATCTGATTAAAGCTTCACAGTTTTCAAACTATATTTTAAACCAATAAGCGATTACTGTGTGATAAACAATGGAAAATTTAAAATAGGTAGTACAGTCAGCGTCATATAGTTAGTAGCAGCCGGAGTAGCCATATATTTCGTAACACACCCTTATTCTTACAGTAATAATGACGTGTACCGAAATATTTGGCTACCTTGGCTGCTACTAACTACTTATATGACGGTGACTGTGTACAGCTTCTCAGCAGTACCAAACCGTATCAAATAACTTCGATTTTTTTTAGTTGGGTTAGTTGCTTTTGGTGCCACCACCCTACGTAATCTTCGCGACACAAGCTTTCTACGAAGCTTTCTTCAAGTTCATATCTTGTTCATTGGTCCAATGCCCAGCAGTCGGACCAGTAGGACTTACAATACTCGCCACATAAGTCCGCGTCTCTGAATGCTAATACATATAATATCAGCACAGAAAAGTAAGCCCAGTTCGGGTATGTGCGCCACCGGGGAAAGTGCGCCTCATTTATCATTCAGTCATTTAAATCAATATACGCACTTACCCCGGGGGCGCACTTTCCCCTGTGGCGCACATACCCGAACTGACCCTAATAGTACTACGAATTACGATATCACAGACGCAAACTTATGTGGCGCGTACTGTATAAATTGTTATCCTATACGTACTATTCAACGAGCAATATTTGTATAAGTACTTATATATATTCCTTAAAATGAAATCCAAAAAAAATGAAAAATTAAAATTTATGTAATGTCGTACCAAGAGCTCAAAACAGTGGCGGAGAGAATAACAGAGTCGCGATTACTCCACCGACTCGAGCCCGGCTCTTAAGTTTATGATGATGATATATATTCCTATATTATTAAACGAGCAATATTTGTATACAAATCACGTTCTCGGAAACGGCTCTGACGGCGGAGGCGAGAAATCGTTCTAGCTAGGGCTCATTCATAACTGAGAAAAATTGTTTTGTCCATATTTTTACCCGAGCAGAGTTCGGTCGCCCAAGGACTGTTACTTATGATAGATAGACAGTGCTCACGTACCTTTGAGTCTAAGGTTTTTCTCCGTGGTTCCATCGGACTCGTCCGACAACTTCAGGATCTCGTTCCGCTTGTCTGTGGCCTTCTCATGGATGACCGCCTCCACCGTCACCAGCTCGAAGATGTTGTTTGTGCGGTTCAGGATCTGTACCATACGAATCTTGTCAGAAAAACGGCTTGAGAGGAAACGGGAGCTAGGGTTTCGCAAATATAAATCCTTGGATTAATGACCGCCTCCACCGTCACCAGCTCGAAGAAGTTGTTTGTGCGGTTCAGGATCTGTACCATATGAAGCTTGTCGGAAAAACGGCTTGAGAGGAAACGGGAGCTAGGGTTTCGTAAATAAAATCCTTGGATTAATGACCGCCTCCACCGTCACCAGCTCGAAGATGTTGTTTGTGCGGTTCAGGATCTGTACCATATGAATCTTGTCAGAAAAACGGCTTGAGAGGAAACGGGAGCTAGGGTTTCGTAAATATAAATCCTTGGTGGGTGAGCATCCAGCAGAGATGTGTGAGGTGGTGGAGCGGTGTGCGAGAAAAATCCACCAATAGGAAGCGAGGGAGCGAGGCTAGCAATGCCATTGTAATACTTTTCCTCGCACACCGTTCCGCTACTTGCTACTTCGCACAGCTCACCCTTTACCCCCGTTTCCACTTGTCGGCTGTCGGGCCCGGATTTTTATCGGACGTTGCAGTGGCAGAACATTTTATATAAAGCTGTTCACACTTGTCGGACACCAATTTGTATGAGGCGCCGACACCCGATAAAAAATCGGGCCGACACCCGACAAGTGGAAACCAGGGGGTAGAGTAGCTGTAGCGTCTTAAGACGAAAGGTGGAAAACAGATAACTCACAATACACCTATAGCGTAACAACTATTTAATTTCACTGGAAAATAATTTCCAGTCCCATTCTGGGTCAGAGTGCTAGGAGTAGAACCCCAGCGCAAGCGCTAATTAGGTACCTACCCAGGAAGGTTACATCGGTTACATATATGAACTTAGAATCGGTGGTTTTACCCTCTATACGACTCTATAAATCTATTAAGAGGGAAGAATTCCTCGTACTCGTGTCCATACAAAAATAGAAAATGTTTTTCCACTTCTAAATATTTTCCAATCCCAATGATTTTTTAGTACGTTATTGACACAATTAAAGAATACGTTTATAGGTTTCCATTTTTCAAAATTTGCAATAAATTCAAACTTATAGCACCTCCATTTTTTTTGTTTTTTAAAAAGCGAAACCTATAAACGTATATATAATGCTGAAGCGATCGACATCAAAATCAAAGGTGTGATTGAGCGATTCGCTGTTCAAACTGTTCAACAATAACATTGTTGGATAGTTTTGAACTTATTCGAGTAGTTGGCCTGTTCGTGCGCTGTCCAACTAACTTCAGCTTTGAAGCTTGTTTTCTGACCATCTTTTGCCACATTTCCGAGCAGTGGCGTAAAAATTACATTTGGTTGATTAAAATTTCATTTCCATTCTTGTGGGGCTAGGGTCATATCTAATGTGTAACAAAAACTAGATAAAGTATATAGTCATTACGTGCCTAAATTCAAACTTAACTATGCCATTGTCGCTCTCAGTTTCATCAGCGTTATTACTATAATTAATAGTCATTTATGAAATAAAAGCCTTGGGCGTAAAATATATGAAACGTGTGGTCGCGACGAAGTAGCACTTTACAAGCTTGACAACTAAATGGATGTGTGCTTTTAAAGATCCATTTGGGATCCAATGCATTTATTAAAGTCGATGCGACTCGACGACTCGACGACTAAAAAGAGATGCCAATGGAAAACTGCCGTTGTTGTTGCATTACTGAATTTGCTGAATAACAGTAAGTAATGAAGAAAGAACAAACAAATTAACTAGTAGAATTTGATATTTGTCGGCTTAGCAATTCGCAATCTCGCCACGCCACGGTAAGGCAATAATAATAATGGCCCCTCCACACGATGGGCCATCCTGACCCATCATACAGGACGCAACTATGCGTTAAAGGGAGTAAGACATATTTATGTCTCGTTCTACCGCTTAGCCGCGTCCTGTATGATGGGTCAGGATGGCCCATCGTGTTGAGCGGCCATAAAGGAGCGCGGAGTATACTACTACTACATACATACTACTTTAACACATATGAAAATCGTGGTAGTAAGATAGATAGCAAAACAAACAAATGAAGGCACGGCCATGCATGTCTTTTCAGCATTAAACAAAACCTAACTTAATAAACATCAACCCACGAAGGAGTCTTTAACCTACGCTATTAATAGAAAACAGACTGGCAGAAAAAAAGTGCCAAGAGAGCGGCGCCACCTTGTGGATAAGGCGCCACATCGTGGATAAAGGCGCTATCTGGTGGATAAGGCGTAACATAATGGATAAGACCGGTTAGTCGGTAGTGACGCTGCCTACGAAGCCGAAGGTCCTGGGTTCGAATCCCGGTAAGGGCAAGTATTTGTGTGATAAGCATGAATATTTGTTTCTGAGTCTTGGATGTTTTCTATGTATTTAATTATTTCTCTCTATTAAATATAATTATCGTCGTCGAGTATCTAATTATTATTTATAAGGCGCCACCTCGTGGTTAAGGCACCACCTCGTAGTTAAGGCGCCACCTCGTGGTTAAGGCGCCACCTCGTGGTTAAGGCACCACCTCGTCGATGAAGCGCCACTTCGTGTACAAGGTGCCACCTCTTAGACAGAGCGTAACTTGTGGATAAAACGCCACCTCGTTTATTCACGAGTAACTTAGTTACCTACTACTGAAAATGGGGATACGGGATACCATTAAAACATGATTATGTTGTCTGTACTTACAGTTTGAAATTTAAACGCGATAAGAGGCCGCACCAGGTCGAACCAGTTGGTTATCTTCTTGCCCACCAGGTCGGGCAGGATCACCATCAGGGAGTTGCCTATGCTGCGGACCACCATGTCTGACCTACAACCAGATGTGATTGTAATTAGTAATTCGTTAACTAGGCCTGCAAAACGTTCATCTACCAAGAAACGCCCCATCCAACCTAATACGCTAAGGATAAAGGTCACAGGCTCATTCACCCGTCCCGCACCGCCTCGCCTCGAGCGGTTAGTATTCTTTATATGGATTTGTACGGGCATGCATGCGCTCACTACATCCACTCCGTAGTTACATTTACGAGGCGGTGCGGGTCGGGCGCCGGGTGGCTCTAATGAGCTGTGACCTTAAAACACAAAGGTTAAGCATCCACCAATGCAATGGGGAGAAGAGCGCGTTTGTTGATTTAATAGCGGTTATTAGGTAGGTACGCACAGCAGTTTTGCAGTAGGTACTACAAACGATACAGTATCGCGTTCGACAAACATCGTTTGTATCGCTGCAAAAAGTCGCCGTGAGTGATGTATCTAACCGCTCTAGTCTGTTTCGAAACAGAAACTTTAACACTGCAAAAAGAAAACAAAAGAGGAACAAATGGCATCTCAATATCGTTAACAGCCAGTTGGCGGTATTTCTCTTTTCACCGCAGAGGTTGTGTTGCGAACTCGCTAAAAGCGGTTAAAACTGCTGAGCCAGCGGTGTTGTGTTGCCACAGCAAAAAAGTACCTAACGACATATTATTGTTTGAATCCTTTTCGCTTCTGAATGCGTATTGTGTAAGTGCATGTTCACTCGTAGATCATTCATACTAGTCTGTAGGTAGTAATATAATAAAGTATAAATATAAAATCTTTCACCGGTATTATGTATAATATGTAGAATGGCGTAATGGACGGCCGAGATGGACATACTCAGGCTACATTCCTGTGGCCACGTCCGAGTTTTTCCTGCGGGCAGCTACTTCTAATAGGCATTTGATTTAGTCCTGACTAAATAAACTGCTTTATATCCACATCCCAATTTACTAAATATATTCAGCCTGAGTGTGCCATTATCAGCTTTAAAGTGGATCAAAACGGATTTCCGCAACATGCAAATGATGTGTACATTACTGACAATTTACAAATCCGTTTAAATCTCTCGAAATAAGTAAACACTCGCCTACACGTACGATACAATGAACGGCATAAAGTCACCTAACGCTTTATTACAAGAGCCGTAAAGCTCAAAATAGTTGTTGATTTTGTGAGCCCATACATAATGAGTCTCACAGATACGGCAGGCGACACGAAGCGCACTAACACCGTATTTTAAGGACATTAAAGCGCAACATTTTCGTTCGTTTCATAATGTACTTGCGAGCTCCAGAGGGAAATGTATTGAAAAGGACTTTATTTTTAACGCATTACGGTTCAAAATAGTTAGAATGTAGGTACCGTGATGACGACGGTGACATATTGCGCGCAACTCGGGAATTAATTCAGCAATTTGTTTAGAGATTCCTCTTGTGCACAAAATCGGTTATTAACGGTGCGGGGGAGCCGGTGAACCACTGGAAGAGTTATTCTCTGTTTTTTGTGAATAACTAACTCAAATCGTATGGTGTGACAAGTAATGGCTTGTGAATTTAACCGGGGATAGACTTGAGTAGTGTGACATTGTGAGTGGAGCATTGATCCGATGGCCGTTGGGACGGAAAGGTTCTCGAGTGGCGACCACGCAAAGCACAGCGTGGGTAGACAAGGTGGACTGCTGACCTGATGAAGGTCGCGGGAGTCCGCTGGCGGCGCAGCATTGGTCAATGTGGCACTCATTGGGGGAGGCCTATGTCCAGCAGTCTTTCGGCTGATATGATGATGGTACCTACCATTAATGGAAGTACTGAAGATTTTTTGCAGCGTAGTATACCATTGATGGTTATTGGTTATACTTACGGCTAAATCACTCTTCGGGGGAGCCCTACATATGTCCAGCAGTGGACGTCTTTCGGCTGATGATGATGATAACGATGCGACTACTCGGTAGCTATTAGGTACAGTCGACTACAAAGAGATCGATACGGCCAAAGTCACAAATATATGTTTCCACGACCGTAATGTTAAGGCAAAAAAGTCGTGTATACATGTTTTTGTAACTTTGGCCGTATCGATCTCTTTGTAGTCGACTGTACAATCAAATTAGTCATTCCCATTTTGGATCCTAGGCTGCTAGGTACTGCTTAAGAGCAATGCCTAGCTGAGCAACTTTTCAAATCTCGAATTTTTGACGCAATGTTTCTGTCGCGCTGCTGTGGATTCCGCCTCCAATTCGTGCGATAAGGCCAACTGCAGCTCGGACTAAAAATCCCACGCAAAAAACCTAAAAATTGAGGTTTCGCTCTCGACTGTTTCCTCCTCCAAAACGCAACCAATCATTATAAAATTTTGGGAACTGCAAGAAGAAGAAATAATCTACGCCGCTATGTTTTGATTTTTGTGATATTTATTGTCATATTTGTATGCTGCGCCTTTTTTGGCAGCCAATTCAATTAAGCCGTTTTTGCGATTTTCAAGGCTCTGTAAGTTTCTTTAAAATAAAAATATCCAAAAAAGCAAAACATAGCGGTATAGATATTGATGATATTGATCTTATTTGAAAAATTCATTACTCTATGTTCAAAAACCAGAGAGGAAACAGTCGAGAGCGTTTGTATGGGAAAATCCGCTACCTAACTCCAAGAATCGGCGTATTAGGCACTAGTTTCCGTGGAATCAGCTTGCTATATCTGGGGACCGATTTTTGACTTTCGAGCGCTCGAAAATTAAATAAAAGTAAATGCTATTGTAGTGTCATAATCACAGGCACTTACTTTCTACCGATATAATTGAATACGAATGGTCAATACTGCTCGTTTTTAAAATTTCTATCGTCATTTCAAAATAGCATTTCATCTTTTTTGTCAGTTTTCGAGTGAAAGAGTCGAGCGCTCGAAAGTCAAAAATCGGTCCCCTGACCTTCCTATAAGTACCTATCTAGTTAGCTAGTTATTCATGAGTGTAGGATGCATTGCGTAACGTTTCGTAGGTACGTACTTTACACATAAATGTAAGAAAGAAAGAAAGAAAGAAAATAATTTTATTGCCACAAAAAACACAATAGTACACAAAATTGCAACAAAGTTATATACTTAAAACAAAAAGAGATAAACTAAAATGAAAAAAAAAAAAAAAAAAACAATCAGTTGTCATTTTTTTTTTGTCATGTCATTTTGGTACGAGAAAATGACAGTTGAGTTGTCCTCCCTCTGGTATAGTCTCGATCAGTTCAGTGATTATTACCTAAGTACTTACCTATTGTGACGCTTAGAAGTCATTTGTTCATACAAACCACGATTCTGGTACAATGTAGCATCTATAAATTCAACTTTAACAAGGTAAGAGGATTTATGTCGTCTGTCTGAGTCGAATTTAATGAAGACTGGTAGCTTCACGGTTGGAACTATCTTTAGAGAAATCTCTTACTGTCGCGGCTTGGGGATTTATTGGGCTATGTACAGTATACTTAGCTACAGCATATACCTTAGGGTGGTCCTTACAAAACCGAAAATTTGAAATTTCAATGAGGCACCCTCTTATATTGTTGTAATACGTGAAAAAATAATGTTTATTTTTTATTTTTGGATATAATTTAGGGGTCGCGACTGAATTTTTTAACTTTTTAAGGATTGCATTTCTCCATAAGTACTAAGATTTTTTTGAATTTTTAACTTTTTGCTACTTTTTTTTAGCTACATTTGATGATAGGAAATGGATTATCTTGAATACTTACATAAAAATAAATCACTAATTTTCAGTCACCAATTCAAAAAATAATTTTATTGGAAAACCGGACTGGCTATGATTTGGCGACTTTAAATTTGATTTTAAATAAGTGTCGAACATTTAGTGAAAGTATTTCATATTTCTTGAATTGTTTATTCATTGTTATCAAATGTTGCTTGCTGTCTATGGTAGGTAGATGTTGTCGTCAAACATAAAGTATTTTCACATTGTACGAACACATCAGGCATTGTTGTCTTTAAACAAAGTATTTTCGCTTTAACTGATCACCTTATTCGTCTTAAAATAGTAGAAAAATCCAATGTTTAAATTACAATCGCATAAGTGAGACCTACATTAGTTTAAAGTCCATTAGCGACCCGCCCCGGCTTTGCTCGGGTACTATATTATACATATAAACCTTTCTTTTGAATCACTCTATCTATTAAAAAAAACCGCATCAAAATCCGTTGCGCAGTTTTAAAGATACATAGGGACAGACAGCGGGAAGCGACTTTGTTTATGCCGGCTGTACTTGGGCCAACGTTGGCGCGTGAGCAGATGCAGCTATGCGTTAGAAGAAGAGGGCTTTATATCGTTCTCATGCGTTTGCATAGCTGCATCCTGCTCACGCGCCAACGTTGGCCCATTGTGTACAGCCGGCATAACATTGGGCCAACGTAGGCGCGTGAGCAGGATGCAGCTATGCAAACGCATGAAAACGAAATAAAGCCCTCTTCCTCTAACGCACAGCTGCATTCTGATCCGCGCCAACGTTGGCCCAGTGTGTACAGCAGGCTTTATACTATGTAGTGATGATTTCTTAAAAGTGCCTAACCATTTTAAATAGCACTCACCCAAAAACTATGCAAAACGGGAATATCTCGAACAGCACCGTGGCGCTGATCGGCAGATGTTTCTCTTCCCGCGTCATAGCCAGCGACGCCAGGGTGAACGCGCGGTTGTCAAACGTCAGTTGAAATGTCACATGTACGGTGTCGAACAAGAGTTCTTCTCTTAGCAACTCTATTCGCATCTCCTTGTGGTAGAAGTGGCGGGCTACCTGGAAAATGAGAAGGGGTTATAGGATGTAAATTGTAGGGCACATATATTTTTCTCTCTTTTTGCATGGGTTAAAAAGAGGCAGATATAGCGGTTTAGATTGATATTCAGCGAGGTAATGCTGCCAGCATATTTGGTACGATGCATGCCACGGAGGCCCTTTTCATACAATAACACTTTAAACCTTTAAATAAGAGGCTACTCGATGTTTTCGTTTTCTTAGTTTCACCTAGCTATTCCCCCCACTCCACGCGATTGAGCGGCTCAGTAGCTTTTGTTTTATAGTATCTTCAAACCAAACGGACGACTGAGCCAATAAACGCCGGCGGCCGTAGGGATGGCGGCATGTCGATACTGGATTTAATTAAATGTCGATAAGATTGATTATATTTTCATTGCTTAATAATGTAATTTATTTATATGTTTTTATTATAGTTGTAAAACTACCAACGAGGGAAGAGGTTCCGTCTTCCGATGAATATCACGTACAAGTAAATGAGCATCAAAATATTGACCGGATCCTGTCAGGCTACACGTCCATTTTTATATTTGTGAAGTAGGCGTTTTGTGTTTTTGGTTTCTTATATATTATATATTGAGAAAAAAAGACTCATTTTGTTATATGAATAAGTTTGGCTGTTTTTAATACCTACCTAAAAATGTAACCTAAGTAGATTTAGACTGAAAATGCCATAATTTTGATGTTCAAAATTTCTATAGGTAAGTAATTAATGAAATAAAAGTTGATTACATAAGCACTTTATTTTATTGCTAAATCCCATAACTTTAATATTCAATCAGTTATAAAGCGATCTTATATCAAATTCCCCAAAAAAAATGTGTGTGCATATATAGGAGCCTGTGAGACTCCAGGTAGGTAGTGTTGAGAAAAAATGACGTCCATACTTAAAGGTTAAACTCTAGCGCTTTGTACACAAAAAAAGATTAGGTACTTTATACGCGTCTAACGCGATACCTATTTATTTGTTTATGTAAGTACCTTTATTTCTGAGGTTTCGAAACGGGTTGCGTCGGCCGTGGTCTCAGGATAGGTACTTAATTACATGGAGACTCCCTCAGGAATATACCCTTCCAGTCTATATTAATGCAAAACGTATAATCCTTTTATCAAATCAAAGTATCAAACCCGCTACAGATAAGTACCATTCGACAACACAGATAACTGACCATAGAAAAACCTTATTGCCACGGAATAGGGTCCATTATTTATTGCACACAGCTTGCCTTCATTGTTATTTAGAAGTTGTGTAACTAGATGGCGCTGATAACAAAACAGTAAACGACTTTATTACGGCGGGCGCTTACGTCATATCGTTTAGTATTTATATTAGAACAATGTTAATAAAGGCACAAGCACCAGTTCTGTTTACATACCTAATAAAAAAATGCGTGCATTGTAATTCTCAATTAGCCCTTAGTAGCTATACGTATTTTGAACCTGAACGTAGAGTGCGCTGCAGAACGCAAATTAAATCTGTCTCAAAAAGACCAAAAGTAATATGTTTTCCATCGGGTAAGGAAAATGCCTAAAGTTGGTTGAATTGAAGTAAAATAATGAATAAAATAAACTACTTTAGAGAAACATATTAGTTTTCTTTAATTTTTTAAAGCCAAATTAAGGCGCCATGTTGTAAGCGCCACCTAGTTACAAAACTCCAAAATAATCGCGTGCCCGCCAGGTTAATGGTAGGCCCCCTGAGCATTATCATAATTATTATTAGACAATGAGATGAGAATCTGAAATAAATTTTGTACTATCGTGTAATAAACAGTGATATAGCTTAATAAAATACAAATTATGGAGATAATCTAAAAATATACCGTTCACTAGACGTGGTGACAAATTTCGCAAGCTTTCTCAACCGGGGGTGTAGCTCAGATGGTAGAGCGCTCGCTTAGCATGCGAGAAGTACGGGGATCGATACCCCGCACCTCCAACGGATGGCATTACCTTTTTGTATTTTATTTTTATTTCAGCTGAATGAAGATTTTAATTATATTATTTTACACGTACTTATTTATAAAAATTAAGCTTGAACGAAAGGTAGACTAGTTAATCTATTTTATTTACGCTACCAGATATGCATTTGTGTAAACACTTAAATTAGACTTATATTTATAGTGGGTATTGATTTTTCTAAATTATTTGTTTCGAGAACAGAATAAGGAGCTTAAAAAATATTATATTGGTATTTTAGTGACCAAAAAATCATGTATTTATTGAGATTCGTTTTCAGTAACACTGACTACTCTAATCAATATACTTAATCCTTAGAGCATACTAAATCTAATCATCAATCTCATTTTGCTGACATAGACATATTTTTCCTTGTACTACTAACGTCGAACGTTCATTTGAAATTCGTCCGTAACTCTGAGCCATAAAAGCCATTTTTCAATACTGACCTCTCTAATCTGTCCCATAGCGTAGTAGACAAATCCCCTTCTTTTCGACCGGTAGTGCAACGTCAAGCCTTGCCGCGTCTCGTTCTCGCATATGAAGCTGGGAGCTCTCATTCTGGGGTAACTGAACTTTAGGTACTCATGTAGGTTATCAAGGCCATTTAGGAAGTCTCTCATATGCCGGCCGAGGACCGAAAGGACTCTGTCATAGCCGTACTGGGAGACGAAACCCACGAAGTATACGCCCATTTGGTCCATGAATTCGCGTTCTGTAATGCCCAATACCTGAAACAATGGGTTAAAATGTATTTTTTATTAAAAATAGTCATTGTATTTTTACAAGATTGTGTGTATTAATAAGTTATAGTACAGCCGAGGACTTATACATACAGATACATGAAGTTGTACGTTCCCGAGGGTATAACTATATCTAAGTAAACTTGAGTCGTGTTCACATACTTTTGATCACTTTGTCCGTCCACATAGTATCGAACTCGACTATTGGCCAGTTCCAATAATCAATCCAGCGATAGTTTTTCTACGGTACTGTCAAAATGTAACTGCCGGTAAGGAAAACTATAGGTGGATTGATTATTGGAACCGGCCATATACCGTATACAATGATAAAATCACTAATGTTATTCGAAGGAAACGAACTTTAGAATATGACGCGTAAATTCGACCACCTTATCATCCGGGGGTGTAACTCAGTGGTAGAGTGTCTGCTTCGCATGCTGAAAGTCCTGGGTTCAAATCCCAGCACCTCCATATGTTTATTTTTGCCTTTTTATTTATTTTGTAGCATCTCCATTTTGTATTTTTTTTCTTTTCACATGAAATCATGTTGGTAAAAAAATCTGTTGTAATTGAATTTTCAGCTTCTTAACCAAATTTATTTATTTAATCATCACCTCACCCTCACCTTCTACTTACGTAGCCTCCTTCTACCCCTAGTTTCGTATACATATTTATAATCTATTGTATAGTTTCATAATTTCGTATTAAGAATTTTGTTATCACTATAAATTAATTTTAAGATCCGAAATAGGCAGAGAATATAATGAACAAAAAATCTCCTAAACTACACAATGTTTTTTTATTTATTTAAGCTATAGCAGGTTCCTATAATAGTTGAAACCAAAGTGCAATTAGTAGATTAATCATTTTTCGTTTCATAGGCAAAACATAACAAAACTCAAGGAAAAATTAAAAGATAACAAAATCTCTTTTCACATTATATTAATTTAAAAATTATTAGAAAAAGAAAATAAGTTACAGGAAAAAAGGCAAAAAGAAAAGTGGCCCATGAGGGGATCGAACCCGCGACCTTCGCGTTATTAGCACGACGCTCTAACCAACTGAGCTAATGGGCCGATATGGCAGGGGACGAAATATTTGATCAGGTAACTTTATTTGAAAGACAGATCATTCCCTGTCCCGCTCTTCTATTAGGGTGTGCCATTTTGACTTAGTGCGATAAAGATAAATTAAAAATAAAGAAACGGGTATCATCAAATAAATAAAACGTAAAGTTCATTGAAATGTAAACAGTTCTAACAGCTGAATTACCAAGGGCAACCAACATCGCCCTAAACAAATTAATAAAGGAACAAAACGTTATTAAAACAATTTTCTCGCGAGGTCGAACAACAATTTGCCAGCCTTAATTACGAATGCCGTCTTAACAATACCTGCAAATGGATAACTATTTGTGCTGTGCGTAATTGGGTAAGTAAAGTTACGATGGTGTTTGTCTATATGTTGTAAAGGGAAAAGCATTGAGGCAAATTTATAGAGAAATGGTGTTGAAAAGATGTAATAGTACATTACGTACCTGGGGCGGTGAATTCGTGAATGCCCCAGATCGCAGGCCCGAACCGAAGGGAGGGCCATAAATATGCGATCTGGGGCTTTAACGAATTACCGCCCGTGGTGCGTACACAATTTTACGTCTTCTCCTGGGTGTGTAGGGAGATTTGCCGATGCGCCCGCGTGGGCGGTAAATCTCACCTACCGCCCGGAGTGACGTAAATGAGTTAGCAGTTTACAAGTTTGTTTGTTGTGTTTTTTTTACAGAAAATGCTTATTCAATTTAAAAAAATATTTTTGGTATTACAGATTTTTTATTTATACCTACATCGTACGGTGTGCGACTGCTAGAAGGTAAATTATAGAGTTATAGATGGCGCTAGATGTAGCTACCAATATTACTTTCGTATGAGATACTTAGAAGTTCATAAAGTCCGAAGTTTAACTTGGCTTTACGACGTTCATTACACACCTCGCAATTTGTCACAATTTGATATAAGTAGTTGGAATGAAACAGCAATATGCATACCTATCATTTTAACTATTAGTCCAGGCAATGAACTGACAGCTTGTATGGAAAAAATGTCAATTTTGGAAATAATTTATAATAGCTTATTTTTTATGTACAACGGATATATTATCAATTAAATAGTTACCCAGCGACAAAATCCGACAAAATTTTGTCTTTATTTTGGTTCATTTATATTTGCTCTATAATATTCAAGATAAATCGTACAAAAAAAGATAATGCATGCTTCATTTAAATCTACATAATTACTTCCGGGTGGAAAGTTTGTCGGATTCTTGACTCAAATCATCTTAGAATAACATTTTCAAATGAAATCAACAAAAAAACGCTATTATAAATTAATGTTTATCAAAACCGTATTTTGCCTGGAGTATATAGCAAGTTGGTGCAACAAATTGTACCGTGCTTCAATGCCGCGTCCACATGCTCGCGTTCAAAGCGACTTTCACGTGCACGGGCACGGGCACGAGCGTGTGAACAGCCTGGATGTGCTCGGGACGCCGATCGGTTTTTTGACAAAGATCAAAGGGTGAATGAGCTCGTGCTTGTGTACTTGTTCACACGCTCGCATGCATTAGTAAACATGTCGGAATTGGAGTCGTTAGTAGGTTAAAAATGGTCAAATAAAGAAATTTTGCTCTATCTGGGGGGTTACCAGTGGGACCCAACATTTTGTGCTCCGAGCCGGATTCGAACCGGCAACCACAGGCATTCATGCTACTAACCAACTTAGCTATCGGAACAATCATTAAATTCTCGGAGCATTCAATTTTTCAATTTTTCCTTTAATTAAAAATGTATAATTTCGTTAGCAGCGTAACTGCTTAATACAAAATTAATATGAGACCCCTAGAATAAATATTCCAATGAAAAAAAATCTCCCATGTTTGCATGAAAAGCATGCCCGCGAGCGTGTGAACCAGCCTGTTTGTGCATGTGCCCGTGCCCGGGCTGCATGCCAAGCTGTTTGCCAGCCTGCACGGCGTGCATGTGAACGTACCATAACGTCTTCTGTTAGGCCTGCAACACACTGGCGCGGCCTGCGGTGGCGGACAATAGTAAATTTTACAGCTAGTCACAAGTTTACTATGGTCCGCCGCGGCCAGGACGCGCCAGTGTGGTGCAGGCATTACTGTTCTAGGCAGAGGATGAATCAACGGCATAAGATGCATTTCATTTCATGCAAATAGGGATTTAATAAGAATTATGTGTTTAAACTGCGGCGATACCGATAACGCCATCGTCTAGATGGCGCCGCGGTGGCCGATATGGGTTGCCAACGTTTTCCACCCTTTTCATGGCTGCCCTCGGCAGATGGTAACGCCTCACTTACTTTTGTTAAGATGATTATTAAACGATATGGACGAATATAATTTTAGATGGATTATTTTAGGTATATTGTATAATATACATATAAAGCGGAGTTTCATTTTTACAAAAGTTAAAAAAGCACTCAGAGCGGTGAACCTCGAAGACCATTGCCGGCCCATCACGTGCGCAGCCCCCCTATTCAGTAACTTGTTTTAAGCTTACCTCAACGCTCATCCACAAATATATCTTGACACCGCGATGCGTAGTAACTAATCGTAGGTAGAGGTCTAGTTTCGTGACGGGTGACCGGCGGGGTGAGCCGCATTAGCGCGTAGCGAATAACAGCCCTGCTGTCACCAGCAATTCTGTGACCTTGATCCTTGATGCCCTTTAGACTTTATGTATAACTTGTCTCAGTGACGTATTCAATATATTTTCAGCCGTCTCAAGTTCGGCGCTCAAATACGATCAATCGTGGATATTTTTAGCTCATCCTAATGTATACAGAAGTCGATATGAATAATTGAAGACTTCATATTGACGAAAAACACTTTCAGTTAACATACTCACTGGCACACTAAATTAGGTAGGTAATCGCTAACTGCCGCCGGTACGCTTGTAGCCTATCCCGTGGTTTTCCCTGTATGTAGCGGAAAGTGACTACAGCGTAGGCGCCGGCTAGGCGGGTTCCTGGACTTCCTGGCAGTGAAAGTGTTAAAATATACTTGACCGTTATATATTTTCGGGCTATCTAACACAAATCGACCTAGTCCCAAACTAAGCAAAGCTTGCACTATGGGTACTAGACGACGATATACATACTTATATAGATAAATAAATACTTAAATACATAGAAAACATCCATGACTCAGGAACAAATATTCGTGCTCATCACACAAATAAATGCCCTTACCGGGATTCGAACGAAAAAATTAAAATATCTACCTACATATACATTATGAATTTGAATATCACCAGCTAACGGAATACCTATACATTTTCTCGATTATTTTATAAATTCCTATTTAGGACGGGTTGCATTGCACCTAGTCACGATTACAGACCGATCAACGTTAAATATGGCGCCGGCAACTTTCATCGCATAGAAACTTGTCAAACTCACCATGCATTCAGATTTTAACGATCACCGCTTACGATTAAAAACGGTTTGGTACAACCCTCCCTTAATAGCCACAAAAAATGCATGCGGCGTACTGTACGTGTTTTTAGGATCAATAGAAGCGTTATTATTTTTTAACTGAAGAATCCTAAGGCCTACCCACGCCTTGCGGTACGTGGTCGCCACTCGAGAACCTTTCCGCCCCAACGGCCATCGGTTCGACGTGATATTATTATGTCACACGACCTACGAAGCTACAATTTACAATTTTAGGAGTCTAAAGAGGCAACACAGGTCAGACGGCTAGTCAGAGAAGATCATTTGTATTGTACCTGATACGAAGAGAAATTAGGAGCCTTATGGGCATCCTCCACGTTGAAAGCCTGTGGTCTATATTTACATTGACAACTCAAGATCATCTCAGTTTTACTTATGCGTGTGGTATTGAAATGTCACTCAAAGGTTATTAGTTCTGTCGAATATACAGAACTATCGCAAAAACGTAATTTCAGAATTCCTGTTTCCTCTACATATTCAGTTTGCAAAGGTTTGGCTCGTTTCTCCATCCATTCATATATAATAAAATATGTACAAACTTTCCTTTGCAAGACTACTCAACGAGGGAAGTAAAACTTAAGGTGCAATCATGGCTCAATTCACTTCCTTATGAGGACATAGAGAAGATTCTGGAAATAGTCAAGTAAAACATACACACATACACACACAAACACTTGACAAACACACATACATTTTATTCTTCATTTAAACTGATAT
Source organism: Epinotia ramella (assembly GCA_947578815.1). Classification (NCBI taxonomy): domain Eukaryota; kingdom Metazoa; phylum Arthropoda; class Insecta; order Lepidoptera; family Tortricidae; genus Epinotia; species Epinotia ramella. The sequence continues at coordinate 7,310,430 of OX388221.1, forward strand.
TTATAATATTTAATTACCATCCAATTTAATAAAATGTAATAATATGCGGTCTCCTGCGATACAGGCCAAGCCTAGTGCAGGGACTGGTACCTGTACGTGTAAACTAGTTTTGCTGAATAAATGTCTTATGTCTTATGACTTAAATCTTGTTGTTGCAATAATTTTGATCAAACGTGAATAAATTACGTTTCAGCGAGCTAGAGTTGAAATTGTTGGAACATGAAGTAATGCTAGGTAGTTAATTGCTGTGCATGTGAAAGAGCAATTTATGATGATTATGTTTCAGTAAACAAAAACACAAAAAACACATTAGCTTTTTTTTATTTTTTAAAGGCCATACTACGAATTTTCTTATGAAATCATAAAAAATCATAACTTGTAAACTACAAAAAATCACGGAACATACATGGGGTATTTTCGGGTACCCCTGGGTGGGAGGAACCCAAAAAAAAAGTATTGATGTTGCTTTTTGGACCATCCTGTATATAGGTTAGTTAAATAAGAACTTATAGACAATGTCCTTGCCAACCCTATGGCAGGCCTCGTGGGAAATCTCAAAGGCCCAAAACCCTTCAATATTATGGCTAATATTTATTGATAAGAGTCCGCAGTAAGCTCGATTCTCCATACGAACGTAGTTACGCTCTCATTTTAAAATTACGTGTTGGATTGTAACGAAACTTTGCATGTACAATGACATGAGGTATATCCAGGTCTGTAATTAGTTTATGTAGCTTCAGATACCATAGTATAAAAAATACAGCGAATTTAAGTTTTTCATACAAAACTTGTTTTTGCTGTATTTCGTTTTTTTTATAAACTGGAACCGTATAAACTAATTAGAGGCATTATGTCATGTCATTGTATATCCAAAGTTTCGTCACAATCCAACACGTAGTTTTAAAATGAGAACGAAACTCCGTTTGTATGGGAAGGTGAAATTCGGCCGAGCTTACTCAATTTTTACTTCGTCAAGTCGTCCGTCAACCTCTTTTCTTGACTGAACTTTCGGACACAATTTCTATGAACTATGAGTTCGTCAATTAAATTAAGGTATACTTGATATATTGGTGTTGGCCGAATTGCGTCAAACTAGTCAATTCAAAAAGCAACTCTACCTTCCAAGCTACAAGATTCTTATTCCAATTACAGGTTTATAAAAACTAGGCCACATTAAATAATCTCAACCATTCGCTATTGTCGGCGCCCTTTCAAACAAGTTTTCACATTATATCAAAGCAATAGTAAGTAGTCAAAATCCAATCGCAGCAAAACTGGATTGCCAAACGCTGGTATATTTGGTGCGATTTCAATGTTTTACCAACACTATTCAAAAACACAAACGTTTTGTGTTCACCAGAAACAATGTATTTTGCTTAACGTACGTATGTTATTATTTTCTGAATTTAGTTTGGTCATGGTCATGCCATTACGTAACTTTTCGAACGCACGTTCAGACAACTCAACTATCATTTTCCCATGCAACAAAAATACATTAGATATGATAAATGGCAACCATTTAGGCCCCCATAACCATATTTAACTGAAATGAACCAATACTGCATGTCTGTGCGCAAAAGAAGAAACTCTCTGTTGAGGCCGCATCATCTACAGGGGAAGCGGGGGCACGACGGGCCTAAACCTGTTGGTCGAGTAATGGGGGCCGAATCCGCCGGCCCGCGACCCCACGCCCCACTCTCTCTTACGTTGCCATACAAGCAACACACGCGCTATACTTGACGCGCTCGTAGTTAAGAATCACATATTTTATTTTACATTGTGGAAACAAGATTATATAGAAGTCTAGAAATCTATGTCTTCATTATTTCAACTAAGACCCCTAAGTCTCAAACATTGGTGACCCCGACGTGATCTACGAGAGCTACGCCGCCATTTCTGCGCCATACGAGAGTCGACACTTCGGGAAGGACGAACAGAGGTCAAGACATTGAAGCGCCACGTGCTTCGTTCCAAGCTGCCAACCACCCTTACTTCAAGCCCGCCGGTCATCATCAACGAGCCGCAGCAAAGGTTTAGCAAGGGAAGTGCACCGTTCCATTTTATTCCTTCTGTTCCAAACTTTGTCCCCCTCTATTTGACTATCAAGCTCTGCCATCTTTTCAAAGTTTTCTTACGCACAAGCTTTAGTCACATGCAACGCATTATTTTTCATTAGTATTTTATTTGCATTGCACCGCTTAGCTTTTCATTTTAGTGCCAATAAATACCTACTGGTCGCTCTTTTATTTGTCTACGCTGCATTGCCGCTTAACTTCCATTTAAGCAAACGCCAAAGCAATTTTGCAATTAATTAATAAGGCTTGTTTACTGCCTTTGAGAACATAATTCTCCCTAATAAGTGCAGCGCAACTGTCGCTTTAATTATCCGTTTTATCTCCGCATTTTAGAAACTATAGATTTTTAAAATTCCTGTTTAATTAAAGACAGTCCATAATCCTCGCAAAATATTCCATGAAATTACGTAACACAGTTGTTTTCGCCTAGCAGAGCCAACCAAACCGGTGCCCATTGTCCCGATCGGCCGGTCGCCGCCGCCTTATCTTTGCGCTTGCGCACGGTTGTTGCCAGGCGCGCTGTTACCACGTGCTGTTGCCGAGCGCCCGCATCTACCTTGCGCATCGTGCCGCCACGTTGACTGCGGACATAAGCCGGACGAATTTACGTAACCTTTTCTTTTATTTGAGTTTAGTACTTAGGTGTTCATCCTCTTGTTTCGAGTGCCTTCACGATGTCGAATTTGATAAATTCCAGGAGTTCAATTAAGGATCGTATGACCAAATTTAGAAATTTTCTCGACATCTTGAAGAGAAGTGATAGTATTTCACCGAAAGAAGTGGATGAATGCTCCATGAGGTTGGATCGCTTACGTGGGCTACTCAACAAATTTGACGAGTTGCAGACTCAAATCGAGATTGCCGATCCCACCTCATTGGACTCGGAAATTGATGTGAGAGAAGAGATGGAGAAGGACTTTTATTCATTGATATCGGATGCCCAAAAATTTATTGATTCGGTAACCGATAAACCTGAGTTTGCAAGCGTAAAATCGGAAGTTCAAAGTCAATGTAATCATCGTGAAAATGAGTTGAACTTCCGATTACCTCAAATAAAGATCGCTAGTTTTGATGGTTCGTACTTTAAGTGGTTAGAGTTTCGTGAATCATTTGACGCGCTCATTAATAAGATTGAGAGAATCAGTCCCATTCATAAATTCCATTATTTGAATTCTTACTTAGAGGGCGAAGCCGCTCAGGTTATAAGTAATTTGGAGGTAACGCAGGCCAACTACACTGAAGCTTGGCGCCTCCTCTGCGAGAGATACGACAACAAAAAACAGTTGATTAGCAATTATTTAATTTCGCTTTTTAATCTGCAGCCCATAGGCCGCGAGTCGGCCAAGGCTTTGCGGTACTTGGTGGATCATGTGTCCAAAAATTTACGGGCCCTAAATACTTTGGGGTGCCCTACTTCCCAATGGGATATTTTAATTATCCACATGGTGTCGGCCAAACTCGACAACAACACTTCCTTAAAGTGGGAAGAATTTAAAAACGACGGTATCAATGATGATTTGCCATCCCTGGCCGATTTTAATCGGTTCTTGAAGGGTCGCGCCGATGTATTGGAATCGGTACAGCGAAATAGGTCTGAGAAACCAGTTTATAATAATAAGCGTGAACCCCATTTCTCCCACAACAAGCAAGAGAAAGCTGTCGTGAAATCTTTCACAATTTCAGCCACTTCCGGTGCTTCAACTGTTGCTCCTGCGTCGTGCGTATTCTGCCAAGGCGGCCACCGCATCTACGACTGCTCGTCGTTCCTGTCGCTGTCGGTCGAGGAGCGCATATCCGGAGCGGCAAAGTTAAGGCTCTGTCTCAATTGTCTGCGTAAGGGACACACTTCACACCGCTGCAGAGCCATGCCTTGTCACACTTGTAAGAAGCGCCATAATACCTTGTTGCATAGGGAAGTTCCTCAGGTTGTAGACACGCCGGCCGCGGCCGAGCCCTCGCCTCCGCCGCACTCGTTGCCCGGGTTCGCATGCAACAACATGACCGTCGCGCATTCGAATAACGTGTTGTTGTCAACAGCCCTTATTGATGTTTACAATCCCGATACTAATGAGTATGTCACCGCGCGCGCGCTCTTAGACTCAGGTAGCATGACGTCACTTATAACGACCAGTTTAAAACAGAAATTGCATTTAATTCCGCAGCCGAACACAATTAGTGTGGTAGGAGTAGGTAATGTTCCATTGACCGGCACGCCCGAGCGCTGCGTTATACAAATACGTTCAAAATATAATAATAGAACGCAGGTAGATATGTCGTGTTTAGTTTTGCCCGCTATTTCGAGCGTTTTGCCGCAGAAACATATTGATGCATCGCGTTTAAGGCTGCCTAAGAATATTAAACTGGCCGATCCTACATTTAATAAGCCATCTTCTGTTGATGTTTTGATTGGCGCGGACCTGGTCTGGCATTTGATTGGGTCAGAGCAGATTACGTTAGGCGACAATATGCCAATTATGCGAAAGTCGAAGTTAGGTTGGGTACTGGCCGGACCTATGAGCGTTACGCCAAGGTCAAGCGGTATTTCTGTTAATACCGTAGTTCAATGCAATCACTTGTCAACTTGCGATGTTAGATTAGACGAGTCGTTGGCTAAGTTTTGGGAACTGGAACAGATTCCTCAGCCTACCAAGCCGTATACCGACATCGAAACTGAATGCGAGCAACATTTCGTGACTCATACCTATCGGGGCGAGGACGGCAGATTTTTTGTGCGCCTGCCACTAATTACGGAACCTGATTGTTTGGGGGATTCATTTAATTTAGCGAAAAAACGGTTTCTCGCGTTAGAAAGGCGTTTTAATAAGAACCCCGCGCTTAAGAAAATGTATCAGGAGTTTATCTCTGAATATTCCGAGTTAGGGCATCTATCCGTGTCTGCCACTGCTATTCCAGACCCCTCATTCTTTGTTTCGCACCATCCAGTACTAAAACCCACCAGTGAATCCACGAAAATTCGGGTAGTTTTTAATGGCAGTGCAGCTACCTCTTCAGGTTATTCAATGAATGACTTGCAGATGATAGGCCCCACCATACAGGACTCGCTCTTCAACATTTTATTGAGATTTCGCAGCTATAAATACGTCCTGACCGGCGACATCGAGAAAATGTATCGTCAGATTAGGGTACAGGAATGCGATCGCGATTTGCAATTGATTCTTTGGCGGGAAAATGAAAGCGAGCCGTTGCAAACTCTTCGTCTAAACACCGTAACTTACGGATATTCAGCCGCCAGTTTTTTGAGCACTCGGTGTTTATGGCAGTTGGGCGAAGAGTGTGATGATGTTAGAATTAAAAATATAATTCAAAGCGACTTTCTCGTCGACGATTTGTTGACAGGAGCAGACACGGAGGAAGAGCTAATTCAAATAAAAAAATCAGTCGAGAATGCCTTATCAGCCGGTTGCTTTCCTTTGCGCAAGTATCGCTCCAATTTACCATCTGTGTTACATGTTTTACAGAACCCTAATCCAGAAGGGAGCCTGATTATTAGTTCCTCTTCGCACACGCTAGGCGTAGGCTGGGATTCTGCCACAGATGTTATTCATTTTCCCACCGAGTATACAGCCAAAAACGAAAGTCCCACTAAGCGATCCATTCTCTCTGACTCGTGTAAAATATTCGATCCGTTAGGAGTGCTTTCTTTGCTAACCATCATACCGAAAATATTGATCCAAAAATTATGGATTTCTCAAATCGGGTGGGACCATCCTGTACCAGAGCCGATTAAAGGTTCGTGGCAATATTTTGTCAATAGTTTGCATTACTTAACTTCGCTTCAATTACCACGGCATGTATTATGTGAGTTTCCTGTCAAAATTGAGATGCATTGTTTCTGCGACGCCAGCCAGGCGGCCTATGCCACTTGCATTTATTTAAAGTCAATTAACGACAAGGGTGATAACGTTGTTAGACTTTTGTGTGCCAAGGCCAGGGTATGCCCGGTCAAGGTCATTACGGTTCCCCGAGCCGAGTTATCCGCTTGTTTACTAGGCGCGCAGCTCGCATCAGCTGTTTCCAAGACGCTGCGTTGCCAGATCGCGCGCACTGTCTACTGGACGGACTCGTCTATATGTTTACCATGGTTAGGTACTAATTACAATAAACTAAAAACGTTCGTATCTAATCGTGTGGCTAGTATTTTGGAACTCACTGAAGGCAGTGAATGGCGTCACATCCCCACTTCTCTCAACCCAGCCGATTACGGGTCTCGCGGGGTTGATGCTTGCAAATTACCTAACTTAAATATGTGGTGGAACGGACCTTCTTTTTTGCGTGAGCCAGAACAAAACTGGCCGCAGTTTGCCGCGAATACTGGAATTGATTTGCCCGAATTAAAAGTAAATGTTAATTTATTAAATAACATAACAGACGAGCCTATCCTTATCGATTTCGATAGGTATTCGAAACTTAAAACTCTGCAACGCTCATTAGCGTATGTACTCAGGTTTTTATATAATTGTTTACATCCGACTGATAAGGTAACGGGTGGGTTACAACCTGAGGAACTTGAACGGTCATTTAAGAAGCTAGTTAGTTTGGCCCAACTAGACAGCTTCCCTCACGAACTAAAGATGCTTCGTGATAAACAAGTTCTTAACCCTAAAAATAAAATTATTTCTTTGAGCCCGTTTATTGATAAGGAAGGATTACTGCGTGTAGGCGGAAGGCTTGCTTCGTCGTTCTATGCGTTTGATAAACGCCATCCTCTTATTATGCATGCAAAACACAGGCTCACTAAATTGTTGTTTCGGCAGGAGCACGTGCGTCTTCTCCATGCTCCTCCACAGCTGCTTCATAGCTCCATTAGAGAATTTGTATGGACGATTCGAGGGCGCGACTTAGCTCGCACTGTGGCGCGTCAGTGCGTCACGTGTCGCCGTGCGGCTGGCAACACTTCTGCTCCGCTAATGGGTCTTTTGCCGCCAGAACGCACTACGCCCGACTTCCCGTACGTTGTCAGTGCTATTGACTTCGCTGGCCCTTTCTTAATAACCGACAGGCATGGTAGAGGATGCAAAATTACTAAATGTTACTTAGCTGTTTTCGTTTGCACCCGGTACAAATGTGTACACTTGGAGGCCGTGAGTCAGCTGTCTACAGAATCCTTTATTTTGTCGTTGCGCCGTTTTATCTCTCGCAGAGGAAGGCCGCGCGAACTTCTATGTGACAATGGTCGAAATTTTACAGGAGCGGCCAAGGAACTCAGCGATTTTTTAAAGGTTTATTCGGGTCACTTCTCTAATTTCGCATCTGACGAGGGTATTAAATTCAAATTTTCTCCGGCTTATGCTCCTCATTTTAATGGTTTAGCTGAGGCTTGCGTTCGATCGGCAAAATACCACTTGAAGCGAATTTTAGGAAATGCACATTTAACTTTTGAGGAGTTGGCAACTTTGTTTAGTCAAGTAGAGGCTATCCTAAACAGCCGACCCTTATGTCCATTATCTTCATCCCCTAACGATTTCCAACCTCTATCTCCAGGGCACTTCATCATCGGCCGCTCGTTGACATCACTGCCATCACCCAGCTTGATGGATATAAACCAAAACCGCTTAGATAGGTTTCAGAGGCTTGAGGCATTGAGGCAGCATTTTTGGAAGCGGTGGCAGCTGGAATACATCTCCGAGCTCCAGCAGCGGACGAAATGGCGTGTTCCTGGCAGATCCGTTCAACTGGGCGACCTGGTGCTCATCAAGGAGCCGAATGCACCTCCTCTTCACTGGCGAATGGGACGAATCGCCAAACTGTTTCCCGGCACCGACGGAATTTCCCGAGTGGCTGATGTAGCCACCACTACGGGCACCTACCGGCGAGGTGTGGCCTACCTCTGCCCCTTGCTGGACGAGACGGAAGAAACATTGAAGACTGGAGCCTTCAAGGGCCCCCAGGATGTTGAGGCCGCATCATCTACAGGGGAAGCGGGGGCACGACGGGCCTAAACCTGTTGGTCGAGTAATGGGGGCCGAATCCGCCGGCCCGCGACCCCACGCCCCACTCTCTCTTACGTTGCCATACAAGCAACACACGCGCTATACTTGACGCGCTCGTAGTTAAGAATCACATATTTTATTTTACATTGTGGAAACAAGATTATATAGAAGTCTAGAAATCTATGTCTTCATTATTTCAACTAAGACCCCTAAGTCTCAAACACTCTCTAATTCATATTGAACTAGCTGATGCCCGCGGCTTCGCCCGCGTGGTTATAGGAAAATGTAACATATTGAATTTTCCCGTGAGAATTAAATATAAAATAAATAAATAAATAAATATTAGGGGACAATCTTACACAAATCGACCTAGTCCCATAGTAAGCTCAGTAAGGCTTGTGTTATGGGTACTAGACGACGATATATATAATGGATATAAATACTTAAATACATAGAAAACTTCCATGACTCAGAAACAAATATTCATGCTCATCACACAAATATTTGCCCTTACCGGGATTCGAACCCAGGACCTTCAGCTTCGTAGGCAGCGTCACTACCCACTAGGCTAACCGGTCGCAGAATTAGATGTTTTCCCGCTGGAAAAAGTAGCATATGTCACTCTCCAGCTTCTAAACTATCTCCATACAAAACATCACATCACTACGACGCTCCGTTGCGACGTGAAAGAAGGACAAACATACACACTTTCGCATTTATAATATTAAGTAAGGATTACATTTTTATGCTCTACCTGGGTTTGGTTAAAGTAAAGGTGCCTTTTTACATTTTTCCCCTCAATCATCTTAGGAAACATCATAAAGTTTTAAATTCAGGGCCGCGACCGTTTGTTTGAGGGATTTCACGCCCACTGACAAATGTAATTTGAGAAAACGAAGTCTGACTCATTTGAAATTAGTTTCCAGCAATTCACAGTTTATCAAATTTAATGACTTTTCGCTTGCTCCTGGGAGCACATTTACAAGCTATATTACCGCACCGTGATTATAATAGGCATGATGCCTCAGGTTCAAATTGATAACGTAGTGATGCTAAATGGATAGTATTTAAACGATCAAATTATCGTAATAATTACGATAATTTGATGGTTTACTATCCAATCAGCATCACTACGTTATCAATTTGAACATAGGGCGTCATGCCTATTATAATCACTAATAAAGTATAAGATATAAAATATAATAAAAATCATAATAAAAATATATAAACCTTGAAAGTTTAGAAAAAATATGCATTTTTTTAATTGTCCAAGAGTAAATTTAAAGCTGCCAATATAATCCTTACGCTTTAATAGAAACAAAATTGTATGACAACTATGTACTTAAACGCAGTATTTCGCGACCGAAACAACAATTTACCGGATTTTCCATACAACGATACAACTACTGTGTACAATTGTGACGTCATACTTGTGTGTCTATCAATATGAAGCGTTTTGCGCTGCCGGCAGCGACGTCAATCTTTGTCTCAATTTTTTGGGTATTTATGTTCTTTAATTGTAGTTGCTCCCATACAAACATTTGTTCCTCTCCAAAAACTGGTTCGAATGACATCATAAAAGAAACTTAATTAATATTAATACTTACGTACAGGTCTTCTAAAAGCGATATATGACAGCTAGAACATTTTGAACCTAACTATTTATATTTATACACCAACGATATACAAAGTCCTTATTCTCTTGACATTAGAGTTGTGCACATAATGTAGCTACCTTTCTGCTGACTGTATTGTAGAGCGGGCTCTCAGAGAAGTTCCGTTTGCAAAAATTGCGGACCGTATTCTGACTTCTGATAATATATATACAGCTTGTAACGAAAATGGGGTGTGAAGCGATCAAGGCCATGTTCGGTAGCGTATTGCGATTTTAAGAATGCATTTGATTATTTTTTTATAAGTATTGGTTTGATTTCGTTTATGATATTTCGTTTAAGATATGCGAAGCTGTGCTTTCATATTGGGTATTTGGTTGACACTTCGCAAGCTTGACAACTAGTTGTCAAATATATATGAAATCACAGTTTCGCACAGCTCCTCCGGGGACAGTCAACCTTAGTAACATCTATTAGTTCATTTAATTAATTTTTACAGACACCTTAAGAATTTCTAAGAATCATCTGAATTTTAATGAATAATAAGTTTTCATTCAATGTTATTTTAGTTGTACAGTAGGTAGACTTGATTTAATTATCATATGTTTGCTAGAAATGGCACTTAAAATTAAATTGAATGTGCTCTGCCTCGCTGCCAACCCAAAATAATTTAGCAACAATAATTATGTAGGTATGTACTTATATATCCGTCACTCTCGCACCCATAGATGAAATAGATCAACCTTTGCCCTCCTCAATTAGGTGTCCTCTATGTTTTCCATCCCTATACACATTGTTTTAGATTATAATATAATTTTCTATTCAGTAAGTAAAGGGTTGGCAATCAGCTCGCAATTCAACTTCTCTAAGGTGTCAGCTAGCCATCAGCCATGCCTGTTTGTTTGCCACCGTCACTTGAATATAACGCTTACATACTTTTTTCTTTGTAATCGGGATTACGTCCATTATAATTTTTTGGTTTTATTACAATTTGAATGATCGATAAGTAGCGTAAGCTGTAACTTCTGAGTAGTAGGTACTAAACCTTTATAGTTACTCGAAATATAAGAGAGTTTCGAGTGAATTAGATAGCTTAGCCAGCGATTCGTGTCGCTAGACAAAGAAAACGGCGACAAATTAACGTGAAATGGGCACCGGCCGACATTTTTCTCATCAGAGAATGAACACTTAGATATTTTTTTTCTTCAAATTGCTTTAGGTATGTAGTAGGTAGGCACCTTTTCGGACATTCAATTAGTGAAAAAAGTTATTATTCATTCAGTTTTAACAGTGTTGTCGCTGCCACATATTCAATGCGATGTCACACAATTTCAATGCGATGTTTCTCAATGGGTGTATAATAATAGATTTTAATAATAGTAGCGTTACCGGTGAATATTCACCAAAGATCTTCTATTATACACCCATTGAGAAACATCGCATTGAAATTAATTCTCATGATCAAAATAGTTTGATAGAACTAATAGGATCTATTAAGATCTCATAGGATCTAATATTAAGTACCCTATTTATAGAGAAAAGAAGTGAGTAGAAACATTTGTTATTTTCATTTCTATCGTATCTTCCTTTGATGTTGCATTTCAACGCGTTTAATGTACAATATTCCTACGCATAATTTTCATGATAAAGAAATATCGTATATCAAATTTCTTGTATACAAAGTAGACTGTCATTTGAATTTAAGCTCTCCGCAAATACGATTTGCCTAATGGTAATCGGTTAGGCTGCTTTTACTAACGATAGGGGTCGGTAACCTTTTTTCGAGGCAAGGAACGTTGTTACCTAGGATTTTCCGGAGGCTTGGACCGCAAGATACATTGCGACCAAAGGTGGCCGAACCCGCAGATATCTGTCGGGGTAGCACGACGCCTCGAGACATGAACCTATAATTTAGTATGGACAGGCTATGGTAATAATAATACCACGTGCGAGCGAGCTGGTAGCATACAAATCTCGATAAGTGTGACAGACAGAGATATATCATTCGTTATCCTTGTCATAGTTCCACTTTTTTTCTATTTGGCACAACAGTTGTGGCATACAATGCTGTCAATGCTCGCGCGTGGCTGCATACGAATCCGAAATATTTAATATTATTGTGAATAAAATAGTGTCCTAAAAGTAATTTACGCACGATAAGGTATCTCGTGTTCCGTCTGTGCCAAGAAAATGGTTAATTGTTGCGTGCTTGGCTGTAAAAGCCGGTCGGAACAATGTGATGAAAATATAACCTTTCACACGTAAGTAGAACATCTTTCACTTTTCTGTATACGCAATACGTAAAAATAGCATGGTAAAATTACATTACGCTCAAAATCTTGTAAAATTTGACGATTACAATAGAAATAACATCATTGTTTACATTGTACAAGAAAATATTTCTTGACAAATTATCCGCCCAAATTACGTAGATTGTTTATGGTAAGCTGCGAGAGGTGTTAGAATGTCTTCTCGATTTAGCTTCTTTGCAATCATTTTAGGGATACCAGCCAATACAACTTATAAATACCCGATTTCTAGGGTAATTTATACTCTAACAAAATTCTCGTACTTGTTATTACATAACATTCGTATATAATGGATGGGATATATTCTTATATACGTATATTTACTCTGTACTCATAGTAAAGATAAGCTTTTATGTAGCGAGTAATCTCGGACTGTTCATCCGATTTCAAATATTCTTTCATCTGGCTTTATTTAATCCTGCATCTGCGCCTCCGCTTGTGTTCTTTCTACTACGCGGGTGGAGAGGAGACGCGTGGACAGCTAGTAATAAGTAAAGACGATCGACGGTTTAGAATGAATCATAATTTTCTAAAAGCCCTTTGCTTGAAAAATTTTATGTAAAATAATATGTTTTTTTTTTCTAGGTTTCCACTAAATGAGGATGCGCGTGCGCGTAGTATTTGGGTTAAGGCTACATATATATATTTGTGATCGCATTCTCGAAAACAGTTCTTACGATTTTGATAGCATTTGCAGTATAGGGGTTTATGGGGGCGAAAAATCTATCTCATCATCATATCAGCCGAAATGGCCGGTCCTGCGCCATCCGCATCCAGCGGACTCCCGCGACCTTTGCCAGGTCATCAGTCAACCTTGTAGGGGGCCTCCCACGCTGTGCCTCATAAAAAAAATCGATCTAGCTAGGTCTCATATCTGGGAAAAATCGTTCTCAGCATATTTTTACCCGAGCAGAGCTCTTTATCATTAATCTGTAATAATTTGAATATTTGAATAGTAAATGTTTTTTAATATGGTTGTGTCTCATTTCGGTATTTAGTGTCATTATTTTTCCCGCCTTAAGCCTGCATCGCGGTCAATAGTAAATTTTACAGCTAATGACAAGTTTACCATTGATCGCCGCGGCCAGGCCGCGCCAGTCTGTGAGAGACTTTAAGCCTCTCACAGACAGGCGCGGCCTGCGGTGGCGGTCAATAGTAAATTTGACACAAACTGTCAAGTTTACTATGAACCGCCACCGCAGGCCGCGCCAGTGTGATTCAGGCTTTATAATAATTAAGTAGATCAGCACGGCTATCACAGGACGCCCCGCGAGCTGTGTCGCAGCGAGGTAGACTGTCCGTCTCTTTCTAGTTAGAACGATTAGAAAGAGACGGATAGTCTACCTCGCCGCAACACAGCTCGCGGGCGTCCTGTCATAACTGTGCTGATAAGAAACTACCAGGTAAGCCGCTTGCACAAGGACTATTAATTACCTACATGTCATGTTCTGTTACTAGAATCATATTTCATGTTATTAAGCTGAATATTACTAGTGGTTGCGAACAGAGCGCCTGCTAGGCAGTGAATGTGTGTAAAGCTTCAGTAAAAACTACTTACAATAAAAGCGCATTATTTAAAATAAACATATGGAAGCGATGGGGTAATTTTTAGTTACATGGCCACCCCACGGGAATCATCTACTTTGTTGCCGTCCCTCATTGTGGCGACACTTACGTCGCCTCTGTAGGTATATACTCTAAGCCTCGAGACGAAAAATCTATCATCCTTTTTCTAATTTGCACTGTGCGAGTGAGACGGTGGCTCACTCAGTCTCTTAGTGTTCTCTTATGACCTTACATTCATAAGTCCATAATTCCTGAGCATTCGTCGCTAGTCTGACAATGCAATAAACTTGATTACTTCATAATGAGATTAATGAGGTTTGAGGTTCACATGGCAGACCTGCGGCGCTACCACGAACTTCGAAAGTCGAAGTTCGTAATACATGCATCCCTGTCACTCGAGTATGGGAGTGCGATAGAGATGGAAATACCCGAACTTCGACTTTCGAAGTTCGTGGTAGCGCCGCTGGTTTACTGAGTACGAGGGTTGCTTAACTTCTGCTTGCCCTCTAATGGTCCATACGTTCTCTAAAGATTTACATGCTCCTGAGCCTTCTTTGCTAGTCTGGTAATGAGGTTAACAGGGTAGACCTGATGCACTGAGAAGGAGGGTTGCTTAACCCTTGCCTGCCGACTGATGGCCTACCATAACTACGTTCTACCTTTATACCTTTATAACGAAACAAACTCCGTTCTCTAAAAATTGTCATACTTCCTGAGCCTTCATCGCCAGTCTGGTAATGAGGTTCTCGGGGTATACCTAATGCACTGAGAAAGAGGGTTGCTTAACCCTTGCCTGCCGTCTGATGGCCTACCATACGTTCTCTAAAGATTAACATACCTCCTGACTCTCCTGAGCCTTCATCGCAAGTCTGGTAATGGGGTTCTCAGGGTAGACCTGATGTACTGAGAAGGAGGGTTGCTTAACCCTTGCTGGCCGTCTGATGGCCTACCATACGTTCTCTAAAGATTAACATACCTCCTGACTCTCCTGAGCCTTCATCGCAAGTCTGGTAATGGGGTTCTCAGGGTAGACCTGATGTACTGAGAAGGAGGGTTGCTTAACCCTTGCTGGCCGTCTGATGGCCTACCATACGTTCTCTAAAGATTAACATACCTCCTGACTCTCCTGAGCCTTCATCGCAAGTCTGGTAATGGGGTTCTCAGGGTAGACCTGATGCACTGAGAAGGACGGTTGCTTAACCCTTGCTTGCTGTCTAATGGCCTACCATACGTTCTCTAAAGATTGACGTACCTCCTGAGCCTTCTTCGCCAGTCTGGTAATGATGTTCTCAGGGTACACCTGATACTGAGAAAGAGGGTTGCTTAACCCTTGCCTGCCGTCTGATGGCCCACCACACGTTCTCTAAAGATTGTCTTGCTCCTAAGCCTTCTTTGCTAGTCTGGTGTTAACAGGGTAGACCTGATGCACTGAGAAGGATGGTTACGTAACCCTTGCCTGCCGTCTGATGGCCTACCATGCGTTCTCTAAAGATTGACATACCTCCTGACTCTCCTGAGCCTTCATCGCAAGTCTGGTAATAAGGTTCTCAGGGTAGACCTGATGTACTGAGAAGGAGGGTTGCTTAACCCTTGCCTGCCGTCTCATGGCCTACCATACGTTCTTTAAAGATTGACGTACCTCCTGAGCCTCCTTTTCTAGTCTGGTAATGAGGTTCTCAGGGTAGACCTGATGCACTCAGAAAGAGGGTTTCTTAACCCTTGCCTGCCGTCTGATGGCCTACCATACGTTATCTAAAGATTGACATACCTCCTGAGCCTTCTTCGCCAGTCTGGTAATGAGGTTCTCAGGGTAGACCTAAAGAGGGTTTCTTAACCCTTGCCTGCCGTCTGATGGCCTACCATACGTTCTCTAAAGATTGACATACCTCCTGAGCCTTCTTTGCCAGTCTGGTAATGAGATTCTCAGGGTAGACCTGATGCACTGAGAAGGAGGGTTGCTCGACCCCGGCTTGTCGCCTGATGTCCTCCCAGCGCTCCTCTCCGTACGTCTGCCGGATGTACTCCGCCATATTTTCTAGTAGGAGCCCGTACATTGTGAGGCCTGCGGACAAACAAATACATGTTTAAGATGGATTCTACATACATCGAACTTAGTTCTAATATAGGTAAGCTCCAAGAGCTCTGCCACGACTTGATACTCATACGTAGGAGCGAGAGATCGGAGCGTGGCCTCTCGCTCCCATGTATGGTGCACCGGTGCTGCTACTGCCGCCGCCGCTCGAAGTCGTGTCGGGCCGGCCTCTTCGGGGTCCAACTTAGAAAGACAGGTAGGAAAAAAAAAAATGTGTTGAGCCCTAAGGCCGAGGCCGAACTGGTGGGGCGATTGGCGAAGCGACTGTGATTTTAGTACAATTTGGGCGACATGATGTACATAATATGTAGTTGCGATCTTCATAATTATTATGAAGATCGCCGTCCCATCGCTAATCGCTCTACCATTGCGCCGGCCCAACTCTCTCGATTGTAGGTACGCTACGCAGGTATATTAGACAAAGACCGACTTATTATCACAGAACTTTACTTATAATGACGACCTCTGTAGCCTAGTTGGTAGTGACCCTGCCTACGAAGCTGGAGGTCCCGGGTTCGAATGCCGGTAAGGGCATTTATTTGTGTGATGAGCACGTTCTTGTTCCTGAGTCATGGATGTTTTCTATGTATTTAAGTATTTATTTATCCATATAAGTATGTATATCGTCGTCTAGTACCCATAGTACAAGCTTTGCTTAGTTTGGGACTAGGCCGATTAGTGTAAGATTGTATCCAAATATTCAGAGAAATTTCCTGCCTCGGCCGCTCCGGTTGTGGAAAGAGCTTCCTGCCGAGGTTTTCCCGAGGGACTACAGTATGGGCACAGTATAATAAAGAGAACTACCGTACAGTATGGCCACTCTCTGCCTCCCGTTGAAAGTGCCGCCCACCCGCTCTCAGTTACCTCACAGTTACCGGTTAGCAAGGACGCGACGATGCGATGCGCAGAGCGGAGGCCACGTAAAATATTTAAATATCAAACAAATATTTACAAATCCTTTTGTAATGGGTGTGTGTTGTGCTGTGTCAATCCGGTTGTTTAAGCTCTATATATAAACGACAAAACTAGTTTTAGTGGAAAACCAACTTACAATAGGTACTTATGTTTAGTATTTATTTTACCCTATCGGTTTTAGACCTAAACCTATCAGATCACACTGAAAGCAACACAATATCTATATGAACAAAAAAACATGTTTTCAATTTACGTAATATTTTGGTGGCCTGAATTTCGTTACAAAAATTTTGTTACCTACTTCGTTTATACAGATTCAAAATAGTAAACTATTGTATAAATCGAGCTTAGATACCCACCTTACAGCATAATATGATTCTTATTTCTTCCTAATTCAAGCAATGAGTTTTGAGTCATTGAGGTCATCGAACTTGAACGCGGGCGGCGCGGCGCGCGGCGGTTTCTGCGCATGATTATGCTGTAACCTTAGGCGAAAGAACATTCAAAATCTGGATCGACAAAAAAAACCTATTTAATCATAGAATCTGGTCACAAAATTTCATGAGAATCAGTTAAGAATTGCGACCTGTAGACGAGAACATCCGGACATACAAAAGCAAATTGCTCGAGTCAAAACATAGACCTTCGCTAACGCTTCGGTCAATAATAATCTTAGAAAATAGAGTTAAAGACGTTTTTGTTCTTAATTAATTACAAGCAAAACAAAATAATTCGACGCTGCTATTACAAGGTCATCTCATATTGCCGATTGCGTTCCCGATTCGCGAACGCACTAAAATGGCGGCAAACCTAGCATGTCTTATCGCACTCACACAAGCATAGTACCTACGCGTTCACCTACACGAGCTTAGACTGTGTGAGTAGGAACGCATTTGTTTCATACATTTGATCGCCAGTGTCCAAGGTGTGGTATATAGGGTTCTTCAAAAAAGGAGTGTATAAATTCTTAAAGGGTCGGCAACGAGCATGTAACACCCCTGGAGTTGCAAGCGTCCATAAGCTACGGTAATTACTTACAACCATCAGGTGAGCCGTAAGCTTGTTTGCCACCAACGTGGTATTAAAAATATATATATATATCGAGCAGCTGGATTCGACACGGCAGGCACCTAACAATTGCTATAAGATAGCATCTAGTTGCTTGCTTACTCCTACTGTTAGGTGCTGTCTTCGATCGGCCTTCAGATAGTGTAATGTGAGATAGAAATACCTAAAGTTCACTTGAAGGAAAAAAATGCGTTATTGTGATGAAACTTGTTACGTTGATTCCGAGTTCCCTCGCACTTTATCGAAGTTCATCATCAGGCCCATCCTTTAACACTAGACGCAAATTAAACTATAATGAAGACGGGTCACGTATTTTATATCGAGAAACGCTCGACGTGTTTCGAAAATACGTAAGTGACCCGTTTTCATTATAGTTTAATATGTCTGATTTTCACGGGGGTTTTCTATATAACACTAGACGCAACTGTTCACCAAGAGGATTCTAAGAAGTCCACACAACATATCTTTAATTAAACTAAGTATTAGTAGTAGTAGTAGTAGTAGTAGTAGTAATTAGTATTACTACTTCTATACTAATACTATAATGATTAGTATTACTAGGTACTTCTTCTATATGAAATACTATTTACTTTAAAAAACAAACAACAAAATAAAACTAAGATTCTACAGAATTACCTACTACCTACTCAAACCAAAATAAAATAAACGAGAAATCTATTATTTTTTTACATTTCTTCGGTACTAACGGAAGCACGTGAAACCGGTGATTGACCATAGCATCATCGGGACATCACTAGTCGTGACGTGTTTTCGTAAGAAAGGAATGGCACATTGCATTTTCAACGTGATGAAAAGGGAGAGACATAGTTTGTCTGTACCGAGTACCAGTATAAAATGACCCCCCGCTAGCTATAATTATTTTCAATGAAATAGTGAATTTGACTCCACAGGTGGAATGTAGGTCATTCCATCTTTTTTGTAGTTTGATGTCTTTGACGACTTTCCACACCACCTCACACTACAAAATCCCATAATTAGCTACGATCATCCTATTTTTTTTATTTTTCTATGAGAGACATGCACACTCCGCACAGGTAGTTAACTTGGACGCTAGTGAACGGCAAGGCGGGCGACCGCGGATTATATAAGCGCTATAACTCTGACGCTTGGTGACTCGAGTCGCGAACAAACTGAGAAACAGGCTTCTAGTGGGGGGTGTTCTGTGGCTGGAAGAGATCTCTTATAGGGATAAGTTTGCCTTTGTACTTTGATCTTAGGTGAAATGTATTTGTTTAAACCTGTTATTGTGTACAATAAAGTGCTTGTTACATACACACATACATACATACATGTAATTGAAGATTCTTCAAAAAAGAGAAAACGTCAACACTAATTTAAGAATTATCTTTTTTTCATGGGAGTATTTTCCATTTCTGCTAACTAATCGCCACTAAAATATTTTTTCAGTGTAGGATATTATTAGGTTAATTCGAGCATATTGGCAGACGGAGGAACTAGAATTTAGCTGTAGCGTTGTTGTTGAAGCGAATATTGCGTTTGTAAATCGATCATATTCTCATTTCTTATAGCCACAGCTACCATCATAGGCTGTAAATTACAACCAGTATCATTACTTGTAATATAAAACTTGTAATAATAGTACTGCGTCATCTCGGCTTATCTGTTATCAAAGCACGCTTAATATCGGGCCTTAACCTTGGCTTAGCGCCGAAGCCGAAGTCATTACATAATTTATTATCGTAATTTACATTCGGGGCTTATTTAAATAATTCCTCCATGTATTGGCGTATCAGGATCTATTCGGTGGCGGGAGCTTGAGTTTTGGTTTGGGGGCTTGACCCCCATGAAGTTAGACTTTTGATTAGGTCCGATACATTTTGGGGGTTTGAGCCCCTTCGTTATCGGGGGCCCCGTAGATTCGCTAGTGCTGTAATGCTTTAAGGGCAAAGTTTCAGTGAAAATTAACTTAGATGTAAAGGTAGGTAATAGAGCTCATACATATAAGGTACGGCTCTAACACGATATTAATTTACCTTTATTTCTGACATTCCGACCGTTGCACCGGCCTCTGTCTTTAGATCACAGAAGTCTCAGTAATAAGTTGTCACCGGAGGTGGAAAACTATAAACATTTATAGTGTAGATCCGAATAAAATCCACACATTATTTTATTCAATGTCTAGCCCATTAAAGGCCACAGGCTATTAAAATAAAAATAAAATGCATTTTCCCGCTTTGTAGAGGAAATTGCCCATAGAGGCTTGATTCAGAATATGCAAGTATTAAGTAAAAGTTATTGTTCTTTATTCTTCAATCAAGCATACCAGTAAAAAACTCGGCGAGGTGTAATTTTTTCAAAACACTCACAACTATACAATAAATAATTTCAATATCACAATATGAACAAAATTGCAGTCCTTGAAAATCCATTAATTTATTTTTGCGATAGGCTCAGATTAGGCTAGGGCGTAACTTGATTTTTTTGATTTTGACTTGACTTGAATTTTAAAATATAAATGATGTAAGTACATTACTGCAGAGACCAGTAAGTAAGCCATCCTGGACGAGTATGATTTAGCCGGCCGAGCCGAAGGCGAGGTCCGGCTATAATACGAGGCCAGGATGGCACTTATGGCCGAAGCGTGTATAGTGCTTTTCTCAAAAATAAAACAATACGGTTGAATAAAAGTTAGATAAAAGTTTGAAATTATATAAATTGAAAAAAAATATTATGATATGTAATGGGATTTCATACTTAGGTACTGGACACTTCTAAAAATTTTTTTTTTTTTTTTTATGTTATAGGAGGCAAACGAGCAGACGGATCACCTGATGGTAAGCAACAACCGCCGCCCATGGACACCTGCAACACCAGAGGTGTTGTGAGTGCGTTGCCGGCCTTTAAGATGTGAGTACGCTCTTTTCTTGAAGGTTTGAAGGTCGTATCGGTCCGGAAATACCGCAGGCGACAATCCGTTCCATAATTTAATTGTGCGAGGCAGGTAGTATCTGGAGAAGCGCACTGTTGAGGACTGCCAACCATCTAAGTGGTGAGGATGATAATGTTGTCGCGTTGGACGATGGCGAAAAGAAGCGGCAGGGATTAATCCGAACAATTCCTCGGAGCATTCAGTATCCGAAATTGATTCATCCTGGACAACGCATGTATAACGGTATACATGCGTTGTCCAGGATGAATCACTTTCGGATACTATCTGCACAGATGTTATTAACATTTCGTACTATTTTTGAGAAAACTTGTTTTCAACACATTTGCTCGTAACGTATCTACCTCTTATTGTGTCGCTTTTAGGCTATCCTGGATATTAAACACGCGTGTTTTATAACATTACAAAACTCGTGTCGTGTGTTATGGTTATATCCCGATTAAGTCAAGTTGGCACCTTGCAGCAAGATGTATGCATGCACACGGTGCATTCCTAAACTAACCGGGTTGTACAGAATGTTTTTTTTAATTCTCGGCAAATGGATTCCTACTCGACTAAACAAATTAAATCCTTTTTGTTAATTAATTGACTATTTCTTTTTGGATGTGATATACAAACGTTTAATTTAGTAAAACTATTCACTTTTGATAACATTTTACATGATAAAGATAACATTTTGAAATGAAATTATTTATTTCTTTTTTTATATGTATACAACGACGGTGGCAAACAAGCGTACGGCCCACCTGATGTTAGGGTAGGCGGACACCGCAGCCTATAGACGCATGCAACTCCAAAGGAGTAACATGGGCGTTGCCGACCCTTAATATGTTTGAGGATTCGCTGTGTTGAGAGCTGAAGGAACAAATTCCCTCGCTCTCAACATAACGCACCCTCGGGAGCTCTGGCGACCTTGCTCACCTCCAGGAACACAACACTCCTACAGAGCAAGTAGTAGTGTTATTTCAGTTTGTATTGGCTGTTTAGAGATTTCATCTAAGTCTGGCTTAACACATGCGCGCGCACTGCGCAAACTTCACGAAAAAAAACTGTTGCGCGTCATTATAGTTTATTTCACAGATAAATGTGAACATTGTTAATGCGTGTTTGGTTATTAACAAAAATGTTGACTCGTGGTGACTAGAAAAGTGATAAATATAATGGACGCCACGCCACTGGAAATTCTTGGCGATGTACAGTCAGGGAAATGTATTCACGTACCTTTTTAGCTCTTATTACTATGATAATAAGGCATAAAAAGGTACGTACGTACCTATACAATATGTGAGTAAAAACCTGTTGCCATCAATTTATAAGTAAAGAAAATTAACTTGACAGGCCTATAAAATTTTCATCTTATGAAAAGGATTTTTTCCTCGCAAAATGTGTTGAAAAACGTCGTATGAAACGTGTGAGCTTTAATAATTAGTTAATTACATCATCGGCTCTCTTATCACGCTCACCTGCGGCTTGCGTGATAATTCCGCCTCTGATGTAATTATCAACATACCTCACTTGTATCACAATGTACTATTTTGTTAAATAATTAACATTGTATTAAGATAATATTTACTAATTAATATGGACCTGGTTCTGAAATAGGCGTTTTCATTCATTTATTCATAACGCACAACTGTTGCACTAGAGCCACTGCCACGACATGCGCTTGGCCTTGACCTAAATAGACCACACCGTGGGCACTCTACATTTTGGCGCGCAACTACGCAATTACTCCACTAACCTTTTTAATTACTCTGGTCAATTTTCGAAGGGTGGCTCGCTACGCACTCGTAATTCCTAAAACATTTTGACGTTTTTACTGGTTTCTACTTCACAGAGATTCCCCTTCCCCCAGAGTTTTTCCCTTTATTAATAAAACCTATCAAGCCTCTGTTAACTAAAATTAGCTTTGTCTGGGAGTTCAAATTTTGTTGATGTAAATCCTTTATTAACGATATTTCTGAGAATAGTTAGCGTAATCAGAGCCTGAATTAGAGTTCTGACCGCCTTAGGCTACTATGAAACAGGGATGTTGCAGATATTCGCATCCGCAACCGCCAAAATAGATGCGGTGTTTTTGCGGATGCGGATGTAGTATTATTCACGACAAGTAAAAAGCCCGAACGGTCCTTACTGCGCGAGTTTAAGATATTTTCGCCATTAGTAAAAAAACTTCTTATCGTTTCTGTGACCAAAAGCAGACACGTTTTTGATTTGTTAGCAACGATTGTAATTTAGTATCAACGTGTTTGATGATTGCGTGATATCATAAAATGGACGTTGTTTAAGTAGGTATTTACCTTTTTGAGTGTATGACCACAAAATCCGCATCCGCGGATGTCAAAAAAATCGCATCCGCGGCATCCCTGCTATGAATGTAAGTAGTCTCAGCTCAGCTCAGTGCCGCGCGCGCCCCCCGCCGCCGTCTTGCTTGGTCCTTGCGCCCTAGACTCTATCCTTATTAGTCTGTGGGTAAATCAGGCCCTGAGCGTAATCACTTTTTATGTCCAATCTAAAGCATTCGTAACTACTATTTACTAGCAAAAAGGTACCTACGTGCGAGAGGTACAAATACTAACTGTCCGAAATAAATGCGTTCATGCTAGCTGGAATAATAGAGGTTTGGGTGCAACTACTACATATATTTGTCAAGACACAAGAGGTAGACTTATAAGTAATTTGAATATAGGCCAAAACTATTTCGGGAGATGGACAGCCTGAAACTAAGCTTCAATGTCTATCTATATTTCCGTCATACTTCCTATCTTTATTCGAAATCCCCAACTTAGGCAAACTTATCTGGAATATGACTTGTTTGGGTGTGCCTATTATTATTATTATTACGGATGTCTTTTTTGCCATTAGACGAAAAAGAGTTGGGTCACTGTTTAGGCGGGTGCGCGGCAGCAGAGCCTTCTGAGGCCGTTAGCCGAGCGCCTCGACTGTCCGTCCGCTCGGCCCGAGCCCGGCTCTGGAAGTACTGGGTCTATTAGCAGGGCCAAGAACTTGCTGAACTTGCTTGCTGCTTGAACTTGCTTGGCACTGTGAAGGGCTAGCCTAAACCGCAAAATACCTTTTTATTACATAATCTATCTTCGTATACCTTAGCTTATATCACTAAGATAGTTCTTAAGGTTCTCTGTACTAACAACATATGAATCAAAATGGTCTGAAATAGACGATGTTGATTTTTCGCTTTTTGATTATACAATACAATACAAATCATCTTTATTGCACACCACAATAGTAATACAAAACAGTCGTAGTACCTACATATAACAGCAATATAAGAGCACAGGGTGGCACAGGCAAGCAACAAGACGGTCTTATCGCTAATGAGCGATCCCAGCAACCCAGGAACAGCCCAGGCAACTTATGGATTGCGGGGAGAAAATAAACAGTCACAACTAATTAAGCCTAATTATTATTGGATGTACGTACACACAGCAACACACCTAACTAACCATACCGTGAAAACCTAGAACCTTATTACAATGCACTTAAGGTCAGATTAGATTTCCGATGGTCACTTAGCTGTGTTGTCGACTGTACAACTACTACAAAAAACATGAACGACATGAATGAGTTTGCCTTTGGATTATAAGACATTGGAAATGAAAACATGAGTCCCTTCTCCGGAATCGTAAAACATCCCAGTTTTACATTTCTGTCCTATAATAACGCACACAATTGTAAACCTTATTCCATCGGACTTAGTTCTAAAACGTGGTTACATAACATCTACGTGTGAGAGACCATGTAGCCCCAGATGATGAAGCTATGTGTAACCACGACTGGCCGCCATTGACGTCAAAATGAACACAATCGAATAAATAATCGGCTACAAACTAATGCGGTTTCAATTGGTCGTTAGTCGCGAAAAGGATCGGAAGGTTTGCGAACAGGAAGTCCATTTAAAACGTACATTTTGCATTCCAATTTCGCGTGCTCGCACGGTAACGTGCCGGAAGGAGCGAGAAAATATTGAAATCAAATTGGAATTAGAAATTTGTCTCGAAGTTACTACGATCGATATTAATCGAGAGCTTTTGCAAACCGATGGCATGGAGCGGATTCATCTCTGGAGAACCATTTAACGATAAGGTATACCTATTATAGCAGTCATGGGGGAGTTTTGTATTATTGTCATTGTGACAAGAGTTCTACCCGCACGAGTTGGACTATTTACGTCCCTTTTTACGTCACGCGCGCGTAGTATGTCTTCTAAAAGTTTTTAGAAATCTAGTAATCTTAACAAGCAGATACGGAGTATAAAAAAACAAAAGACGTCTTTCCTGTTGTCAGTACTTCAATAGTCAACGGTGTATGTATAGAAAGAGTTTATTCAAATAAAACACAAAGTCGAAGTTGCTTATTCTTCAATTTACGAACATTACATGCACCTATGGAATGAAAACCTCTGCCACGAGGAGAAAGACTCAGCGAGGTATTATTTTCAAAACAGTAGGTTATTTCAGAATGACACACACTACAAAACATAAAAAAGGCTTAAATAAAACATGGAAAGAAAGAGTATTCACTATGAGTTCAGCAAGAGACTCAGCATAATCTTGCAATTTTATTGTTAGTTGTGCAAGTTATTGAGAAACTGTATCCTGCCTGAGGGGTACTTAATCACGTAAAGTTTTGAACGCGTATTAGGACAGTTCATCTGTCATTTTCCCATACTATAAGTGACATTTAGGTCTGCCTGACGCGCGCACAATGCATTACGTGATCGACCAGCTGATTACATAAAACTAGTTTACTAAAACAAAACATTTTTTTCATACAAAAGGCAGCTGCCACCCGGAGCATAATTTCGAATCGACTGATACAGTAGTACTACAAATATAAGTTACAACGATGTACCTGCGCAGAAAGCATTTTTTTTTTACATTTTAATTTTTAAGGCAGCGCGTTTGCGCGGGTAAAATCTTCAAAGCCCATTGGCCAAAATTTTGCGCGCGACGCCGGCAGCTCCGGCGCCCGCCATTTGCCTGGCGCCATGAGCGGGAAAGCACGAGTTCACCTGTCATTGCATATTGTAGGTACCTTACGTATAGTGCAACAAGGTCTTTGTTGAAATGGTCATACGTTTGATTTAATTCGTTACTCGTCGGCGTGGACGAAGATCGCCGATGTACCTTATATTTATCTACGCACATATCATTAGTGCTCTAAAATGCGAATTCTGAAAATTCAGAAACCGTAGGAAATGACCAGCATTATTACAACCAATTTTACTATGAGAACTTTCTTGTCTGTGGTAGTAGGTAAAATCTGTACTGTAATGTTATTACAGTACAGATTTTCGTAAGGTTATGAGTTTAAATTTGGAACAGCTGTCAAAACTCAAGTGGGTCTCTATTCTAGTCTCCATAGATATTAAAACAGTTATCGATGCGAAACATCAATTCAGTATGTTTTTTAATATAAACCGCACGACATTTGATCAAGAGTAACATGAGAATAGGGACTTCATTCGTTTGTCTATGATTAAAAAAATCATTCGTCTTGACCTAGGATCGAATTTCCGCCATTACTGTTGTCATTTCTTTGTTGGTTTTTGCTGTTAAGAAAGTAGAATTGTGAAAACTTGTTTGTAATTCACATTTTAGTTGAAAATATGGGTAGTAGTGACTCCGAGAACGATATGAACACTCCGCCGGATATCGTAAATGCAGCCACGATTGCAACATAGATATTTTACAGGTAGCACTATAGTAGCAATGCAGGTCATTTTCCTACGGCTTCTGAACCCATCTTAGAGTACTTATCATATGTGTAGATAAAGTAGTGTATGCAACTGTACATAATTTAGCCTTAAAACACTCGTGTGATCCTATTATGAAACTCGCTCACGCTCGTTTCATAAAACCACACTCGTATTTTGGGGCCTCTGATTATGTATCGGTTCCATAAACTACTATTACAGCGCTTACGAACCATTGAACCATTACGTAACAGATGCGTTATCTTTTTGACACACTGACTTTACGACCTCTTTGGTGCTCATAAAGTACAGTCGACATAATGCTGTTGTGCCACGTCATGTCAAATACTGGAATTGATTAAATATATTGTCGTTTATCAGGAACATTGTACGTAGAATGTAGAGCGTTCTCGACTTTTATGTAATTTATTAGGAAGTAAACAACATGCAACGTTTTTTTTCTCGCACGCACAGGATTGTTCCCATAGGAAAAGTGGCTAAATACCATGTACTATGGATACTAGATGACGATAAACATACATATAGATAAATAAATACTTAAATACATAGAACACGTCCATAACTCAGGAATAAATATTAGTGCTCATCACACAAATAAATGCCCTTGCCGGGATTCGAACCCGAGACCTCGGGCTTCGTAGGCAGGGTCACTACCAACTAGGCTACGGAGGTCGTCAAAAGAAAGAATCATGAATGGAATGACTTTTTATTTTATATACAACTAGCGACCCGCCCCGGCTCCGCACGGGTACTATATTATATATATAAACCTTCCTCTTGAATCACTCTATCTATTATAAAAAAACCGCATCAAAATTCGTTGCGTAGTTTTAAAGATCTAAGCATACATAGGGACAGACAGCGGGAAGCGACTTTGTTTTATACTATATAATGTAGTGAGTAGTGATGTAAATTGTGACTGAATAAACGAAATGAAATGATATATCACGTAAAATATGTCACCCAGTAAACTACATGGTTAAGTATTGTATGATGAAAATAGCAAGGAAATACAATCACGGAACAACAATACACAAATCCCATTACAGTGCAGCAATCAGTATCGTATTAACATTAACGACCACATTACGCGCCGATTCGGACACACCCCGTCACAATGTCGTATTGTGTTTAATTTTAGACGCACGTATTCAATGGGTCACTTCATCACTTGTTATAATGGGCGATGCGGGATGACCTTAAGGTAACTGTAATGATTGAGGGACATTGGTATTGTGTTTGGTATGTGTAGTCACCTTTATACATAGTCTCTGATAATTGAAAGTGGTCTAAAATATCTGACTTGAACTTATGACTTGTTGCACAGACGTTAGAGTGTCCAACGGGTCAATCACTTGAGATGTGCTAAGCTATGTTGAGTCAGCATCTAGTTGTCAAGCGTTTTGAACAAATGACACCTCGCCGAGTTTGAGTTTTTAGGTTTGAGATGTAGAAATTCGCTCGGGCTGATCAGCGTCATCTTTTTTTTTTTTTTTTTTTTTATTGAGTATAGGTACGCATTTGACCCCTATCTCGCCTGATGGTAAGTGATGATGAGGTCGAGGGTGTTACATGCATACCTAGATAGTGCCTATTCACTCTCGTCTTGAAAAGATCCAAGTTATATGTAACTGGGAAAAGGTTTGCCGGAAGCGAGTTCCACTCTTTGGCTGTCCTCGCGAGAAAACTGGAAGCAAAGCGCTTCGTGCGAATCAGTGGTAAGTCAACAACATAAGGGTGGAACCCGCGACCGCGCCTAGTCCCAAGATGGCGAAATGGTGAGGGCGGGATTAATTCGTGTAATCCTAGCGCACACTCTCCGAAATGTATCCTGTAGAACACCGATAAGCAGGCAACCTTTCTACGGTGTTCCAGTCTTTGCATTTTAGCCTCGGTTAAATTTAGGTCACCAATGAGCTTCCTGGCACGCCCATCAATCGAATTCAAGGTGGCTAGCTGATATTTAGCGGATCCATCCCAGAGGTGGCAACAGTACTCCATACATGACCGGACCTGTGCTTGGTAAAGCTGAAGAAGCTGCCTGGGTGTGAAGTACCGCCTCACCTTAGAGAGGATGCCAAGCTTTTTTGCCGCAGTTTGCGCCAAGGATTCAATGTAGAGCCCAAAGTTCATATTGGACTTGATGTCCATGCCAAGGAGCTGCAGATGGTCTGAAATTGGTACGGATACACCTCGTAAAGTTGGAGTCAAGTTAAACGGACTCCGTTTAGTAGAGAACAAACACGCCTGCGTCTTGGTTGCGTTGAACTTGACTAGATTAGCATCGCCCCAGTCGGAGACTGCCCTAAGAGTCAAATCCAAACGATCAACACCATCAATCTAGCGTGATGTTGGTGAACTTGTTACCGTACAAGCACGCCTTTCTTATGGGGTGTACCTATACATGTCATGATTTGTCAGCCCCAATTTATCAGAAACTGACTAGTTGCTATCGTCTGGAGGCATGTTGCGCTGCTGATCCAACTGTCAAACGAGTTGTACTGACAAATTGTGCAAATTGTATGCACATCGCAACCAACACAATTTGGACTATGGAAATATTTATGATCAGCCAAGTTTTCTGTCAGATAATTTTGGAGTAAAATATTTAAAATATTATATAATAATTTATAATTAGCATTTCCTCCACGCACGCATTTATTAAATAAATTGTATTTTAAAGGTGTCATAGTGCTATAAAAACGCGTTTTATAGTCGATTTGAGTCAAGCTTTGAAGTCTTTGTATTTTTTTAAAAATCTGGTTTGCATTTTACTGCGAATAGCGATATCTTTGGAAAAAAATAAAATATCACAATCATGAGACAGTGCTTTGGTATGGCAATATTATTTGTAGGTACTAAATGGTATCCCTAAATTGCCACAATTTGTCAGAAATTGGGGCTGACAAATCAGAAGTGATAATTGTATGGTTTGTAGAGCCCATTAGATTAGTTTTCAGCATGAGTATAAATGCAGGTGACCGCGTGCTGCTGCTCTATATAACAATATCTAACCGCGTCCACTGCAGATGATTTACAAAATTGATTACGCTCCATGCTAAGTGTTTTATGTTGCCTGTTTAAGATTGTCTGGAAAATATCGCTCTTTAGCGATAAGACCGCCTGTTGATAGCCTCTACTTGTATTTCATGACTGTGTTCTTTTATTGAGGTAGTAGTCTTTGTGTTTTGTAGGTATGTCCTCCAAAGGATAAGCACAAATGTAACCTTTAACTGCCCAAAGACCTTTTAAAGCGTCCTCTTGAAGGGAATGAAATGATTCTAAATTGGAACAAGGTTGCATTTGTTTCCTTTCGTTCGATTCTATAAAACCAAATACATTCAACTCTATTTCCTATCGATTCAAATTGCATTGCATTTCCTATTGATTCAAATTGCATTTAGACTCCTAAATAATCCATTATGCATGCTGTGCTGCGTAGGTACAATATGCATAATATGCTATAAAACTTAAAATGAATATTTAAGGTAAAATAATAAGTAATAGAAAAGAAGGTTACTTATTTTCATGTTGTAAATGTTTAGAAAATTTAATGTTTTTGGACGACATCTCTTTTTCATTAAAAATGTATAGTTAAGAAATGTAACTTCCCTTGACTTTTATGAGCCCATGAATTTCCATAATTTATTTATGTAGTACAAAATCCCGCCATAAATAGAACATCATATTTAGATTCCCGGTCGGTATCTCATTTCTAACGAGGCCTCCAAGGCTTTCGTTTCATCCGCTTCTAGACTTATGTTTCTGAATACCATATCGTTGGATACCGATATCAGATACCATACTGGTGTATTATTCAGTGGGTGTGATATTTTATGACGTAAAAAAAAACCCTTAAATGTCTAGATCAAAATTGATAACATATTAAGCAAATTCAACATACATTTGTATAATAAATAAATAAATAAATATTAGGGGACAATCTTACACAAATCGACCTAGTCCCATAGTAAGCTCAGTAAGGCTTGTGTTATGGGCAAACTTCGGACTCCAGCGGACATTTTCGTGGCATGTCAGAATGATAGGTAAGGTTCGCAAATCAATCAATTCACTTTCGAGTATTTGTATTTAGTATTTGGTACCTAGTATTTATAATGTGAAATTCCAAATATCATAGCAACTAACTGCATTATTTATAAACGTACTTGGACTACACATAAGTCAAAATGGCGAAAAAGTTCGTTTGGCTTTATCCGTCACTCAGACAATTGCAGCTGTGAGAAAGGAACAAAACACAAATGAGTTAACTGGACAATGTCAAGTTCTATGAACACGGCTCTAAGGCTGTACGTTAGCTGTTTATTTTTTTATCTACGCACATATCATTAGTGCTCTAAAATGCGTTCAGAAACCGTAGGAAATTACCAGCATTATTACAACCAATTTTACTATGAGAACTTTCTTGTCTGTGGCAGTAGGTAAAATCTGTACTGTAATGTTATTACAGTACAGATTTTTGTAAGGTTATGAGTTCAAATTTGGAACAGCTATCAAAACTCAAATGGGTCTCTATTCTAGTATCCATAGATATTAAAACAGTTATCGATGCGAAACGTCAATTCAGTATGTTTTTTTAATATAAACCGCACGACATTTGATCAAGAGTGACATGAGAATAGGGACTTCATTCGTTTGTCTATGATTTAAAAAAACATTCGACTTGACGTAGGATCGAATTGCCGCCATTACTGTTGTCATTTCTTTGTTGGTTTTTGCTGTTACGAAAGTAGAATTGTGAAAAGTTGTTTGTAATTCACATTTTAGTTGAAAATATGAGTAGTAGTGACTCCGAAAACGATATGCGCACTCCGCCGGATATCATAAATGCAACCACGATTGCAACAAAGATATTTTACAGGTAGTACTATAGTAGCAATGCGGGTCATTTTCCTACGGCTTCTGAACCCATTTTAGAGTACTTATGATATGTGTGTAGATAAAGTAGTGTATGCAACTGTACATAATTTAGCCTTAAAACACTCGTGTGATCCTATTATGAAACTCGCTGGCGCTCGTTTCATAAAACCACACTCGTATTTTAAGGACTCTGATTGTGTATCAGTTGCATAAACTACTATTATATCCTTTAAATTTTAAATAAAAATAAGATTTAATAGCCTGTGTTATATTTGATTTAATTTACATTCATGGTACACTTGTAGGTTTACTAATTTAATTAACTATGTTACAAATAATACATTATAATACTCGTAAGTTAAGATTTTTTTGTAAACCTTACCTTGCCCTCAAACTGCCCCCTATAGTCCGACGTTTGGTTATGGGTACTAGACGAATAATAGTAAATAGTTATTAAATAAATAATAAATAAATGATAAATGAATAATAAATAAAGAAGAAATAAATAAACAATAATAAATAATAATAAATAAATAATAAATAAATAAATAATTAATGAATAAATAAATAATAAATAAATAAATAAATAATATATAATGAATAATGAATAATAAATAATAAATAATAAATACATAGTATATATTAGGGGACAATCTCACACAAATCGACCTAGTCCCATAGTAAGCTCATTAAGGCTTGTGTTATGGGACTTTTGGGTACTAGACGACGATATATATAATAGATATAAATACATGGAAAAACTTCCATGACTCAGAAACAAATATTTATGCTCATCCATCACACAAATATTTGCCCTTACCGGGATTCGAACCCAGAACCTTCAGCTTCGTAGGCAGCGTCACTAACCACTAGGCTAACCGGTCGTCGTATAAGCCACAGTATATTTATTTATTTATTTAATCTTTATTGCACAAAAGAATATCTTATGGTACAAAAGGCGGACTTAATGCTATAAAGGATTCTCTACCAGTCAACCTTAAGGCAAAGCAGATAAAATGTGGGCAGTGCAACTTAATTTAAAACAAAAACACAGTACTTATCCCGGAAGCGTACTAGTGTCCGACCGAAGGTTCGGTTTCGGTTTCAGCCATTTTCGGCCAGTTATGCGAAAAAATAATGTTTCGGCCGTAGTTTCGGTTTCGGCCATATATCGGCAAACCTTTCGGTTTCGGGAAAAACATGTTGTTGGACACTAAAGCGAACACATTTGCACCACTAATCAGTAACCACTAAGGGGCTAGTCATGAATTACGTAAGAAAAATTTTTGTGAGTGTCAAGGATGGCGAGTGTGGTACATTACTCCAGGCAAAATACGGTTTTGAAAAACATTAATTTATAATAGCGTTTTTTTTGTTGATTTTTTTTTTAAAATGTTATTCTAAGATGATTCATTCAGGAATCCGACAAACTTTCCACCCGGAAGTAATTATGTAGATATAAATGAAGCATGCATTGTCTTTTTTTGTACGATTTATCTTGAATAAAATAAAATAAAATAAAAATAAAAAAGCCTTTTATTTCTTGCCAGTACTTGTACAATGTCAATAATAATATGTAATGTCAGATGTGTTCGTTTATGTCATTGTTATTAATTATTAAACTATTTATTATTATTATTATTTATGTCGCAAGAACCCCTTCTCGGGTGAAGGCCTCCTCCAGAGTAAGCCAGTTAGTTCTGTCTTGTGCTGTTTCCGTCCAATTTGAGCCTGAAATTTTTCTTATTTCGTCTGACCATCGCATATAGGGTCTTCCTCTCTTACGTTTGCCTGATGGTCCGGCCCAATTTGTCACGTTTTTGGTCCACCTTTTATCTTGCATCCTGGCGACGTGTCCTGTCCATTTCCATTTTAGTTTCATCGTATGCGTCTATGAAGCATCCATTGTCTTTTTTTGTACGATTTATCTTGAATATTATAGAGCAAATGTAAATGAACCACAATAAAGACAATTTCGGACTTTTCAGAAGCTAGTTAGTTTATCGTTTTTTTGATGTCTGAAATTTTGTCGGATTTAGTCGCTGGGTAACTATTTAATTGATAATATATCCGCTACACATTAAAAATAAGCTATTACTTGTAAATTATTTACAAATTTGACTTTTTTTCCATACGAGTTGTCAGTTCATTGCCTGAACTAAGTACATCAACAAATGGAGCTGCGGTATACGTCAGGAGTAGGACTACTACTTTAAACGAGCTATCTTGCATCTTTATTTGTAGATTTATATATTTGTATACAGGGTGATTTTGAAACAGGGTGATTTTATAACTTCATTTTTATTAAACAATTTTATTTTTATCAACAGATTCATCATTCTTGTATATCTTAATGAGCTTACTATGGGACTAGGTTGATTTGTGTAAGATTGTCCCCTAATATTTATTTATTTATTTATTTGTATATGGTCTGCCATAAGGACCCTTTTCTACTAAACTTTGAACCCAGTTTTAATATAGAAATACGCAACGTACACTAGTGAAACCTAGCTACAAATACACGTCTATCTGTATATTTTACTATTTTGCATACAACAAAAAAATGATAATTTTAAAGCATTTTACAAAAACGTCAATATCTCCGTAACTAGAAACTGCCATAAGGACCCTTTTCTCATGGACGGTCACATTTATTCATGTGACGGTCATGTCTGTATAATATCTTTCAAAACCAGAATGATAGAGACATAAAAAATGGTCAGTTTGGGTATGTGCGCCAGGGGGGGAAAGTGCGCCTCATTCATCATTCAGTCATTTAAATCAATATAAATTCGCTAAAATCCATGCAAGAAACTTGTTTTATTTTGTTGCATGAATGTAAGATGTCGTTATTTGTGAAATATCTGTAGATCTCGATATGTTTGATGAAAGCCGCACTTACCCCGGGGGCGCACTTGCCCCTCCGACTTTAATGGGAATATCTGTCTATGACTAATATTTTATTTTATTTAAAAAAAGGAGTTTATTCTACTGTTTTGTCGGCGTGGTTGGTTTAATACCCATGCCAAATTACAGTTTTCTAGTTGTAAGGGTTACCGAGCTAAGCCGAAGACGGACAGATGGACGACGGACGCGGCGAAACTATAATAATAATAATAAACCATTTATTTCAGGCATCTAAGAGACCTATAAAAGTTCCTTCTCGACTACAGAACCCTAAAAAGACTAACGTTGTTTGAACCTAAAAAATGCGACATCACGTCTGGGTCTGTAATCTGTATCTCCCTAACAATTTTATAATATCATAAAAAGTTGCTGATTTGATTATCAGTGTAATTCTTTAATTCGTATTGCTTTTGTTTCATGTCTCTGTCGCTCTGGTTTTGAAAGACAGAGACATGAAAGTGGGAATAATAGTCGAGGACCTATGATATCGGGGACACGTCACATGTTGTAAGTCGAATAGCGGCGGAATACATCACCCAGATGTGGTTATACAAAAAAAATTATCTAAGTATCTGATTTGTAAGTTTCATCTATATTCATATGTATGTGTATGTATGCATTAATAGGTATATATTTTTATATCATATTATATTATATTGTATCGTATTCTACTATATTATTCATCTCATCTTTAGACATGTTAAAGAGTTTTTGTTTTAAATTAAGTTGCCCACATTTTATCTGCTTTGCCTTAAGGTTGACTGGTAGAGAATGCTTTATAGCATTAAGTCCGCCTTTTGTACCATAAGATATTCTTTTGTGCAATAAAGATTAAATAAATAAATAAATATACTGTGGCTTATACGACGACCGGTTAGCCTAGTGGGTAGTGACGCTGCCTACGAAGCTAAAGGTTCTGGGTTCGAATCCCGGTAAGGGCAAATATTTGTGTGATGAGCATGAATATTTGTTTCTGACTCATGGAAGTTTTTCTATGTATTTATATCTATTATCTATATCGTCGTCTAGTACCCATAACACATTGTTATTGATATAGGAGAAGATGAAAAATGAGAATCACCCCCCCTGGGGGTTTTATTTCTATCCTAAGATGTGAGTTCCAATTTATCCAAATATAGACTATGGTTCAAACTACATATTAAAGAACAGTCGGAAAAAATTTTTTTTTCTTAATTGCGTTCTTATAAGCGACTTGCTCTAATCAAAGGCAGATTTTTCACGACCTGGAAGTCAAATTTAAATAAACCTTAACTTAATTTCAAAGAATAATACCTTGAGATACGAAATCAATCATAATCTATGTAACTTCCAATAGGAACATACTTAAAATTAGTTTCAAACTTCTTTTAACAATTTCTCAAAACTGCAATTTTAACATGTGTCTGATGTTTTTTTTTTTTTTTAATATGGGATTTAGGGTCATGACTCTTTTTGTATTAGATAGCTCATTTAACGTAGATTTAGGATCAATACTTAACTCAATACCTGCCATAATGACCCTTTAGGCATGGACGGCCACAAATAATAAAGCAAATATCATACGCACGGTCTACGAAAGACAAATTAGAATCTTATTCTGTGTACCTAATTATAATAACGAAAGTGTGTACAGTGTCACGCAAAATCGAGGCCTTCTATAAATAAATACAGACATTGCGTACAGCCTAATTGACTTGCAGAGCACGGATTTATATTAGTTAGAAATTTTTACTACGTTACTAACGCACGCCTAGACTTACTCGTAATTACTGCACGGGTATCAGGACGGCCCGCGAACTGTGTCGCGGCGGGATACACGATCCGTCTCTTTCTGATTAGAACGGTTAGAAAGAGACGGAAACTACGGAAAGTCTACGCCGCCAGGACACAGCCCGCTGTGATACCCGTGCTGACATAGCTTACGAGTCTTATGGCACATTCGACATGCGCTGAATTTTGTCTAAACCTACGTAATAGGGTATTTCACAACAGTGAAAATAAATTGTTTTTTCATTAGCAACAGATGAAAATTACGAAAATACTCGGAAAGTATCAATATTTCGTTTATGTTTGCTATTGTAAGATTTTTAAATCAATAAAAACTAACAATAAGGACGTTATTTGACTGTGACGTCACATGCAAGGTAATCCCTACAAATTTCATACTAACGGAGCGTTTTTGACGTTTCATAAAAAGAAGCTGATTTGATTTTAGTCAAATACCGTTTTACATATTGCTCATGAGTCTTATGCTTATGATTATGACACATCATATTGTATTCGACACGCGCTGAATAGTCACAATCACAACTATACGGTAATTGCATTGACAATGACATTAATAGAGAACTTACCATCACTCCAAATTGTATTTGAGCAAAGTTTGTTTTTAATTATTTTTCTACTCTAAGGTCTGTAGTTAACGCTTTGACGCTTATATATAAATTGCAGATAGGGATGACCATACCGACATGAAAACCCGCGTAATGATATGCGGGTTTTCGACCAGCTTCAGTTGGAGACCACCTGAAGGACGAGGCTTTTTCAGTTTTTTATAGGAGAAAAAAGAAGGAAAAAATATCCATTCAGTTCTCCAAGTGGTCGAAAACCGGCATATAAAATACCTACTAAGTTAGGTGGTCGTTAACCGGCGAAATGACCCTATACCGTACCTAGAAATAATTAAATCAGTGATCACGCCACGCGTCGCTACGCCCTATGCTTTACATTTCTTAGGCGCAAAATGATAAGAATTTCGGGACCGTATGTTCAAAAGATTTTCGCGAATTATGTATGACATTACAGTAATGTAAATATGTTTATTATATTATTTTTCTATTAAGCAGTAACGC
The DNA here is from genome assembly GCA_947578815.1 of Epinotia ramella. Taxonomy (NCBI): domain Eukaryota; kingdom Metazoa; phylum Arthropoda; class Insecta; order Lepidoptera; family Tortricidae; genus Epinotia; species Epinotia ramella. The sequence continues at coordinate 7,347,322 of OX388221.1, forward strand.
TGCTAACGAAATTATGCATTTTAAATTAAAGGATTTTTTTTTTAATGTAATGCTCCTAGCCGGATTCGAACCGGCGACCACAGGCATTCACGGCCCGTCGCTACTAACCAACTGAGCCATCGGAACAATCTTTCAATCAGTTCTTTCCTACAACGCCTTAGGGAGGCGTGTAGCGAAATTTATAATTTCGTTGGCAGCGTTACTGCTTAATTCAAAATTAATTGAGTATGGGGTGGCGCATCGTTACTGACGATTTCTCTATATTTATAATCTGAGACGTTGGTGCCGTTAAGAAGCCTAAGTCTTCTGGTAGATGTCGCTACACGCCATATTGTATTGTCGTTTTGTGTCGCTCCCTAAGGCGTAGGAAGGAACTGATTGAAAGATTTAGTGGCCGAGAGAGATCGTTCCGTTAGCTCAGTACGTCTAGCACAACTTGCTGCTCTGTCGCTTCCCGCGCGACTGAGCGTCTCTTATCTCACTCGCACCGTGCTAATTAGAAAGAGGAGGGTAGATCTTTCTCGACTCGCGTCGCGGTGCGGCGTCAGTTGTGCTAGCCCCGCAGAGGCTCTAGTATAAGTTTTACCGAAACAAAACGTTACGACCGCGTTCGCGTTTAGCTGTCAAATCCGATACAAATTGAGGGTAAAACGCAAACGCGGTCGTAACGTTTTGTTTCTTTAAAACTTATACTAGAGCCTCAGTTGGTTAGTAGCGACGGGCCATGAATGCCTGTGGTCGCCAGCTCGAATCCGGCTCGGAGCATTAAAATTTAAATATTTCCATTAATTTAAAATGTATGTTTATTATACTTTTACGAATGAATTACGACACTCATAATATTGACAGTCATAATATTGTATGCAATAGCACAATAAAACTATCCAATAACGTTTTAGGTACCAAATACTCTTTGTGATATGGTAATATAACTTTACATGGGTAATAATTTGTGGATACAGTCAATATTCTCGCATCAGTAGTAACATGCAAATATTCTATTTTCAAATGTGAATGTACTTAAATGGAACCATTACCATGTGCCATTTCAGAATCAACTTTAAATTCTTGCATGTAGGAGTTACTTTGCATTATTCGTGGAGTAGAAAAATATACGGTTTTGCCAACGGTTTCTCTACAAAACTCAAATAGTGAGTGTAAAATTGTTTGTATCTCATTTATTGTCTATACCTATTTCTTTAGTCGGTAAGCTGTTTTAAAAGATGAACTTTATTTTTCACTGAACTAGGTTTCTTTTAGAACTTTACAGATGCATACTCGTAGGACACGCGATTTACCTACAAAGATAAATAAATGACAATGTGTATTGTGATCTTACCATCGTATGCTGTAGTACAGAATGCTTGAATATAAGGAGAAATATTCTAAGAATGTTGTTTAGCAAATAGCATAAAAAGAAATGCTTTCAACGGTTTCGAATAATCATACAAAAGTTACTGAAAAGGCTATTTAGAATAAAATAAAAGTATAAGTAAGTTTTAAATCAGGTAGTAGGTATTATGTCGATTTTGTCAGGCATTTGTTTCGGGGATATCCTCTGGTAAATGTATGATTATGATCAAGGGATTCTGTACAAGATGCAACTGAAACCTTGTCATGACAATTTAATGTGTCCAGTCGGTATGATAGCCCCGTAAAGATTAGGTTAATATCACTGTTGATTGGCCCCAAATGTCTCAGACCCACGACCCATCATAATTTTAAATAGCTTTTTTCATTTTAATGAAACTGGTCACTCACATCAACCTGCAGGCACCGCAAACGCTCATGTTTAAGAAACGCGAATCGATTTGAAACATGTGGAGCGATATTCGGCCTTTATGACGCGAATGACCCCTTTCATTATAATCTAATATCCTATCCTTACTGTGCGTTACCCTTGCCTCTATATATCCTTCACCACATCAGAAGGTACCTATTGATTTTCTGTTTAGATAATGGATTCGGTGGCATCTTTTATTGGATTTATGTCTTTTAGGGTACCGCATGCTATGAAAATGGGGTGAAAAGTGTTGGTGTTAATGCATAACAGTCATTAATTTTAAGTTAATGGGTGTCTACGTGGGCAGGTCCAATTGAACATAATGTAGACTTACTTTTCTAACCGTTTGTAAAAACAAGTTAACGAGTCTGGAACAAATATACTTACGCTCGTAGTATTTGCCTCTACCGGGATTTGAATATCGGACCATCGACTTCGGAAGAAGTGTTTTTAATACCAATTAAGGTAATACATCGACAAACCTTGGACGTCTAGTACAACATGCTGCAAAATTGCATCGCGCGCTAGTAAACGACTCCTGCCTCACTGTACAAATAAGAAAGAGTACGGTAGATTATCTCGTCTCGCTTGAGTAGATTTTCTCGTTTCGCGTCGCGTCGCGGCGTCAGCCCTGATTTATGAAGTTGAAATTTGTGAACAAATAATCCCATCGCAAATTAGCTCACGGAACCCTCACGGTATTAAAAATGAATCAGGTTTGGTTGCAACGCTATATTTACGATGCCAATACCTTGACCTAAATATGACAGCTATGCCGCCATTCACGGGATTTTAATCATTCAAAATGTATTGCAGGATCCGTGACGTCTCGGAAATTGGATAAAACTCATTCGTTCTATGTAAAAGATATGTTTATGATCCGTTACTCGACTGTGGATGGATACAGGCTGATATTGATTGATTGAGGGGTGGATTACATACAAGTAGGTGCATGAGGTGCTTGAGAGGATAACAAATAATTTTACTGATGCATTTATGAGGTTGTAAGGAGTAAAAAATACAGATTGAACCAGTTTCAATAAAGTTTTTTTGTACATAAATATTTGCTTGTTGTATAACATTATATATTCTAAACGTGATCTGGAATACGCGGGTAAAATTATTAGAGTCTAAGTCTGTTTAACTCTTACATTTATAATGATACTAACGTATGCGACGTTTCAGCCATGAAATATCCTTTTAAAATCCAAACTACCTTCACAACAAAACTTATTAAATCCTGAGTGGTTGAACAGCAAAAATACATGGAGAAAGCCAAATATAACTTACCATAATATAATCTTTTTTATTTTTAATATTATGGATTACTTAACGGCCCAACCACAAAATTGCGTGGCGGTGGCAGCGGCAATTCATTGCGTGTGATCCCAACTAACCACTGTGCGTTGAGCGTCTCGGCCGCGCAATGAACAGATAAAACGCTTGCCGCGCCGCAATTCGCGCAAAGTCGTGGCCGTATCTGGGTTAGTTTTAGATTTGATACGAAGAAAAACAGACTTTTAATCCTTTCCGCAGTTGTCAAAAAAATTACGCACTTTGTTCACAAGTTGGCTTAAAAAGGTCTTTGTTGAAATCACGTTTAATCTTTTGTGGTGGTGTTTTGGCGTTTTGCCTTTACCACCGGAAGGGAAAACATACCCAAAGAGATTAAATTAATTGGCTGCGTTATCTTCATTAGCAAAGTTTTGACATCAAACAAGTTCGTTCGATGATCTCAGGAGGATTTGTTTAATGCATAAATAAGCAAGATAAATACAAGAATGATAATATTTGACGTACCTACTTAGTCTGTATCAACCATTGAAACTCAAATCTATTTTTTTTTTATTATTTACTGACTGTTCAGGGATCTTGGAAAGTACCATAAAAGATTATGATCATCATCATCCTCCTAGCGTTGTTCCCGGTTACGCCCCTAAAGGAGCTCGGGCTCCGCTTTGACACCTAATCCCAAGATTTGGCATAGGCACTAGTTTTACGAAAGCGACTGCCATCTGACCTTCCAACTCAGAGGGAAAACTAGACCTTATTAGGATTAGACCGGTTTCCTCACGATGTTTTCCTTAACCGAAAAGCTAACGGTAAATATTCCGTACATAAGTTCCGAAAAACTCATTGGTACGAGCCGGGATTCGAACCCACGACCGCCGCTTGACAGGCGCATGCCTGAACCACTAGGCTACCGTAGCTTCCATAAAAGAATATGATATTTATCATAAATGCACATCAATATTTTTTTTTACATACGAGTATGTACAGTCAGCATCAAAATTAACTGCGAAATCGAAGACGTCAAAAGCTCTTATACCCTTTCAATAAAGACTTTTGACGTCTTCGTTTGCGCAGTTACTTTTGATGCTGACTGTACCTACGAGTAGTCGTAAACCGATAGGTAAAATAATGCTCGTTTAATACATTGAAAACTACAAAATAACATTTTATCGTAAGAAATCGAATGAACTGTCACGGTTTAATAATAAAACATGTGAAAAGAAACTGAAGGAAAATAATACATCGTTCACGTATCCAATAAATGGCGCCCAACATTGTCCGTTATAAAATATTATTATTGAACTTAATCATCAAAACCGTAAAGTGATTGCTTTATTTTCTCCACCATCGCTATTTATTGTGTGACTTTCTTATTTCCGACATTGACGGGCGAATTATTTATTTATTTGAGTCAGGCAACAAGGCCCATATTTACAAATACCTTACAGACTAACATACATTTATAACAATATACAAAATTCATAAACAAAATAGTTATTTACGATACAATTTAAGTGCCGAAAATAGGAAATTCGCAACGAGTGGTGATAAATTAAAACACGACCGAAGGGAGTGTTTTAAATCGACACGAGTTGCGAATTACCTATTCGCACGTGTATGGTACAACGTTTTACTGTATATATGGCTCTTTAAAGTTTCGACATATGCACGAAAAGTACTCTTTTCCGCACTAGTGCGGGAAAGTAGCACCGTACTGTAAACACGTTTAAGACGGCGACGTGCGGCGCAAGTTCTGGGTGTCAAATAGCGGCCGGCGATTTCGCCGGAAAACTACACCCTTATTATTTATTTATTATGCCAACGCGGTGTTATTTGATTTGATAACGCATTTATTTCTATCTCCTGTTTATTACATTTTCATCACATGAATGTTTTGTTCTTGTATCAGATGTTGCATCTGTTTTTTTTTCAGTTATAAATTGCTTTGTTGCTAATGTTACTATCTACAATAATGTATCTGGCAATGGTGATATTGCAGTATTACAGTCGCGTCTAGCTATTGCTCACAATCATTTTAACATTAATGTAACTCAGTAGAGTTATCTGTCCCCTCTAGTTTCTAATACTCTGAGCGTTTTATTTCAGTTCAAATCATATGGACTCTTTCTCCAACACAACATATCCAAACCCAGTAACACGTCCCAATACGTTCGGTAATAAGGAATGTGCCAAATATCTCATACGCTTCTTCTTTCGGATTAATATTGGAAAAGTTTCCTTCCTTATCTTCAGCCTTGATAAAGCGCTTTCCATCCCGCTCAGGACTAAACGACGTAACGTTATGTATAAAATCACACCCGTTCTTTCACGTAAAACTTTCGGTTTAACGTAAACTCACCACTTTAATACTCACAATTTTAATATCGTCATGAAGTATGATTACTCCGCCATAAATTAAAATCTTAAGAAACGTTAGCTACGCTCATCAATTTGTAAGTAAGAAAGAAGAAATAATTACCGAAGGCATACAATCAGGACAAAATTGCTGTCGATTATCGATTGAAATGCCTCAATAACCATAGCAATTTGCATTAGTTTTAGACCCTCTTATTCTTAAATTAGTTCTAAGTATATTATTATTAACTACTATTGTGTCCCTTACTTGTAATGTCTCTTTTTAGGGTTCCGTAGTCGACTAGGAACCCTTTATAGTTTCGCTTTGTCTGTCCGTCCGTCCGCGGATAATCTCAGTAACCGTTAGCACTAGAAAGCTGAAATTTGGTACTAATATGTATATCAATCACGCCGACAAAGTGGTAAAATAAAAGTGTTTTTTTTTTATTAGGTTACCTCCCCTATACGTAACGTGGGGAGTGTTTCTTTTTAATTTCAACCCTAACGTGTGATATATTGTTGGATAGGTATTTAAAAATGAATAGGGGTTTGCGAAGATAATTTTTTGATAATGTTAATATTTTCGGAGATAATCGCTCCAGAAATAAAAAAAAATGTGTGTCCCCCCCCCTCTAACTTTTGAACCATAAGTTTTAAAATTATGAAAAAAATCTCAAAAGTAGAACTTTATAAAAACTTTCTAGGAAAAATATTTTGAACTTGATAGGTTGAATAGTTTTTGAATAAAATTACAAAAACTACGGAACTCTACACTGAGCGTGGCCCGACATGCTCTTGGCCGATTTTTACATTATTTTTAAAGTCGAAGCTTTCTTTAATCCATGCAGTGTTCGCCTGTAATTGGTGGCGCAATTAAATGTAAACCTATGTTTTTTTTGTATTAATTGCTTGTAATTGTTGTTGCCGTTGTTGGCGTAATAATAAATAAATAAATAGGCAATTAGGTTAATGCTTAGAGCTACTAGAGATACTAGAGCCTGGCAAACGCGAGTTAACACTAGATTAAATTAGGCGGAAACACTGAACGTCATACACATACATGTATGTATACCGAATTGCCGTGTAATTTAATCGAACTAGCGGTAGCGAACGAAGTCCTCCGTTTCAGCTTAGGCAAAAATACTTTTGTATTTCCGGTGTTTGTCGGCTGTTCCCCTCTACACTCTACAGGCCGAATTTCTAAACCGATTCTCGTGAAATCTTGTGAGCTGGTCCAAAAATGTTTTTTGAAGATAGACAGGCTTCAGAGTGTGGGTGAAAACCTGGGTGTGGTATAGTTTTTCATAACAGTTATAATTTCAGTATTATGAATCATATATTTTTTTATTGGTGGGGACAATCTTACACAAATTGACCTAGTCCCAAACTAAGCAAAAGTTTGCACTATTGGTACTAGACGGCGATAAACATACTTATATGATACATAAATACATGGAAAACGTCCATGACTCAGGAACAAATATTCGTGCTCATCACACAAATAGATGCCCTTACCGGGATTTGAACCCGGGACCTCCAGCTTCGTAGGCAGGGTCACTACCAACTAGGCTACGAAGGTAAACTAGGCTAAAGCGGTCGTCGAAAATTACATTGCTACTGTAGAAAGCCTATTAATTAATTTATTCATAGATTAGGTACTCGTGCAGGACGCTATCACTGCCAGATATCCATATCTGTGATGTAATAATACTTCATGTTATAAAAATATGCTTTTGAAACAAGTGTTTGTTTTACGTGAGATTAAAATTTTGTTAGTCATTAAGTTTAGTTAAGGAATATTATTGTAGAATTCTAAACAATTTCCTAAGAACAACTTTTTCGCTTTTACTAAGTAGTCTGTAAAAAGTTGTTTTGTGCCTCCATGAATAGTATATCTACTGTCGTGATTCCGTATATGTTAGAGTCTGGCCAGCGAAAGATGAGCCTATAAAAGAGCGACAATTTAAAAAAAATAACGCGTGTTGCAACACTGTGTGAAACGCGATATAACTATATTTTTTCTTAAATTCACACAATGCAGCAACTGATCAAGGCGAAGGAAGTGAAGTTATCCATACTAATATTATAAATGCGAAAGTGTGTCTGTCTGTCTGTCTGTCTGTCTGTCTGTCTGTCTGTCTGTCTGTTACCTCTTCACGCTTAAACCGCTGAACCGATTGCGATGAAATTTGGTATGGAGATAGTTTGAATCCCGGGGAAGGACATAGGATAGTTTTCATCCTGGAAATCACCCCCTTAGGGGATGAAATGGGGGGTTGAAGTTTGTATGGAGCTACGATATAAACGATTTCCACGCGCACGGAGTCGCGGGCAGAAGCTAGTATGAAATAAAACTTGAACTTCATTCTGCTTTATACGAGTATTTAAGAAGAATAATCAAAACCACTCTCGAAAATTGAGGTTTCGACGAGACATAATTAACAATTTTATGATATTCTTAAAATGTGAATAATATTTGCAGTACTCTTAAAAAGCAAAAACTGACCAATTTATTATGGAACAGTTACTTACTTTCTTAGTTCTCATATAAGTATCAAGATTAGGAAATCATACTAATTTAAGACGTTTATCACATTGACATAAAAACTTGCCAGATAAAAAAAACCGGCCAAGTGCGAATCGGACTCGCGCACGAAGGGTTCCGTACCATTATCAATAAAAAAGTAAAAAAAAAAAAGTTTGTTGTAAAAATAGTAAATAAATAAATAAAAATAAAAAATAAATCCCCTTAAATATTTCTTTTATTTTGTATTTAGTATTTGTTGTTATAGCGGCAACAGAAATACATCATCTGTGAAAATGTCAACTGTCTAGCTATCGCGGTTCTTCAGATACAGCCTGGTGACAGACGGACAGCGAAGTCTTAGTAAAGGCGTCCCGTTTTTACCCTTTGGGTGCGGAACCCTAAAAAGGCTCATATTTCCCTGGCCAGACTCTATGTAGTATCGTATGCTCAACGATCTTTAAAAGATCTTTAAAAATGTCGAGTAGAATATTTGTACAAATATTTGCGCATTCGGTTGAAACGACAGAAGGGTGTGTGATTAAGGCTGGGCACCAAACCGTCTGTATTCGTAAGCGGTGTTCGATAAAATCTGACTGTATGGAAAGTTTGACAAGTTCTTATGGGATGATGCAGGCACCATATTTAACGTTGATCGGTCTTACACAACGGTTTACGATTTTACATTGATTGGTGAAACCCGCTCTAAGATTTGATCCTTTTTGTTTAATGCGTCTGTCATTCGGATTTCAAAATATATCTCTATAACTCACTTAATAAGCAACATCATTTAGAGGCATCACGAACCATTTCAATTCATACTTGCAAATAAAATGTAACCCACGCTCAAAAATACGGCGCCAAAAGACTAGAGGCTGCATAATTAATGCCGTGAATGAAAATAGGCTGGCTTTGATAATATACTAGCTATCTGTGTGTGCATCCCAGATTATGAACACAAACTCTCTTAAGGGGATGCCTTGATTCAAGTCGACCACGCCTCCTTCACAGAGACATGGTTATGCGTTCCGCGCACGAGAAAAAGAGATGCAACCTCTTCCGGAATGTATTTTTTGGTCAAATTTCGATAAATAACTATAAATAAATAAATAATAATATAAATTTATATTGTAATTTTTATCGTGTAATAAATAAATCTAATCTAATTTAATCTAATACCTAAATTAGTGAAATTTCATTTATATTAACTTGATTGTGTCGTAAATAATGTATTTTTTGAATATTAGGCCGAGTAAAAATAGGAAAATAAAGACCCTACTTTGGATTTTTTTCTGTTGAGGAAATTTTAGGCAATCGTGCCTATCCATTAAATCAGATAAACAATAATATAGTCAAGAATCATATATCTGAAAATCAGACCTTACTGTTTCTCAATCTAGTCAGAACGGCGTTTCAAAGCACGCGATAATTTCCAATTCACCCCCTTAAGTAACCACTCAAGGGGGTGAATTGTAAATTATCGCGTAGGTATTCAGTGTGATGAGGGTTCTATTGTGTGAGGAATAAATTTATTAGTTTTCACACTATATTTACTCACACGTAACCTCTTGGCACCGGACCGGTGCCGCCTCAACTCGAGCCGTCCAGTATTATTTGTAAGAAATTCCATACTGTAACGCACACATATCGGCATCGGAACAGCATCGCCTCCAATGCCGATATGTGTGCGTTGCAGTATAGAATTTCCTACAAAGAATACTGGGCTTTATTCGCTACGCGCTAAAGCGGCTCACCCCGCCGGTCACCCGTCACGAAGCTAGACCTCTATCTACGCTTGGTTACTACGCATCGTGGAGTGATTTGTGGGTGACCGTTGAGGTGAGTTTAAAACAAGTTACAGACTAGGGAGGCTGGACGGCTTGAGTTGAGGCGGCGGAGTGTGTGACAACCTTATTATGATAATTATAATTATTCTGTAACTTGTTTTAAGCTCACGTCACCGTTCACCCACAAATATATCTTGACGCCGCGGTTCGTAGTAACTACGCGTAGGTAGAGGTCTAGTTTCGTTAGGCGTACGGGTGAGGTGACGAGCGCGTAGATAATAACAGCCCAGCCCCCCTATTCTGTAACTTGTTTTAAGCTCACCGACAAATATATCTTGACACCGCGAAGTGTAGTAACTAAACGTAGGTAGAGATCTACTTTCGTGATGGGTGACCGGCGGGGCCAGCCGCTTTAGCGCGTAGCGAAGCGAATAACAGCGCTGGTGTCGCAAGCGTCTATAGGCGACGGTGTCTGCTCACCATCAGGCAGGCCGCATGCTTGCCACTGTCATAGTATAAAATAAAAACCTACTTCCAATTTTTCAACCAAAGAACCAGTAGCCTTCGACCACAGTAAAAAATAATTATTTTTACTTTACTAATAAATAATAATAATAAATAAATAAATAAATATTAGGGGACAATCTTACACAAATCGCCCTAGTCCCATAGTAAGCTCATTAAGGCTTGTGTTATGGGTACTAGACGACGATATATATAATACATAGATATAAATACTTAAATACATAGAAAACTTCCATGACTCAGAAACAAATATTCATGTTCATCACACAAATATTTGCCCTTACCGGGATTCAAACCCAGGACCTTCAGCTTCGTGGGCAGCGTCACTACCCACTAGCTAGGCTAACCGGTCGTCAACCAACTAATTAACCAGACATACAAATTACTCGGAGGAGCCAGCCAGCTGCAACTTATTTTTCCTAGTTTAATGAGTTTTAGGTATGTACATAAAGATTAAACATAACATACCTACCTATTGTTTGACTAGAGACAATGGTGACGTCACAATTACGTATTTCTCTACTCGGTCAAATACCGTTTTTATTGGAATAAAACAAATGCAAATCTGTTCAACCTCGCAGTAAGCCAAACCAAGGGTGGGTCCCTACATACATTGACCAATATATATATTATATATTAATTTAACATAAAATTCAGCGTCAAAATATGAACAAATGAAAGAAGGCTCCAAATAAAATCTGTCGATTTCCACTTCATTGGAGATAATGTAAGCTTACAAAATAAGTATTCGTCGGTTAACCCATTCAGGGCCCATGACGACACATATGCGTCAGACCGTCGTAGTCGCTTTCCGCTACATACGAGGAAAACCACGGGATCGGCTACGAGCGTAGCGCGTAGCGATTCTGGGCAATCAATGTGTTAATGGAGAGGATTAAGCATAAATTTTAAATTGGTCCATAATATTAAATTTCCTAGTTATTCATCGTTTCTTTTACATAAATTAGTATAAATATAGAGCTTTTAATAATTCACCTAGACGTTTCAAAATAAATATTATTTTGAACGAGACGTCTAAAAACAATCGCCTCTAGATTTAATATTCGCATTGCTCGTTATGGTAGACTGGTAGAGAATTCCGAACATTGAACTATAAGAACTGAAAGGTTAATACTATTATGAACGATATAATGAGTTTATTCCACGTAATCTCGTTGTTACGAAAATGTTATTATAAAAAGCTTCACTAAATAATTCAGCACACAATGTAGGTATTCAATTATACCTTTGTTTCATATCTAATCGCCTTAATCGAGAAAGATTTTATTCGGTTATTGACATGTAAAACTACGTTTTATCAAGGAATAAATGAAATGAAATGAAATTAAAATAATGATTGAAAAAGGGCTCTTTTCAATTTAAAATTCCGCTGCTTCCCAAATTAAATTTGATATATTCGCGGTTCTTTCTAAAACAGATTGGATCGTACCGAGCTTAGATAATCAATCGTTTTGACATTATATTTTTTATTCAAATGTCGCATGTTGGTCAGTTACCCGTGCGCGGGTAAGTATAGATCACAGCATAACCCAACTTAGAAAGATAGGTAAGGAAAAAAAAAAACAGCATAACGAGCGAACATTTTCGCTACAAGCGAGATACAATTTCGAGACTGAAATCAAAATCTATGCAAATATTTTTGTAACATAGAACTCCTAGTTAGACCTCCACTATGATGTCCTGATTTATTTGATAACTGTTTTTGGTAATAAACTAAAGCCGCTTGTAATACGCTAAAAATACACTAAATTTACCATTACCTACATACGTCAAGTGTAAAAAAAGTTTAAAAACGAAACTAACGACCACGGTACAACTCTTCGTTAAACTATTTTACAAAAAATATCTACATAGATCTACGAGGGGCGTCTGAAAAGTTCTAAGCCTAAGGTATTTCGAGGTTATATATGCGTTTATGATACTGGCCACTAGAAAGGCCATTTAAAAACAAATTATTAAAAAATAACATGTCACGTTTTTATTATTCTGTTTCGAGATATTCAACGGAAAAGTACATCATGTGTGAATTACCAACGAATATTACGAAAATTGAGCACCGTGCTGTAATTAAATTCCTTACAAAAAGTGACAAATCACCGCAGTGTATTTTTGAGGAAATGGCTATTATTTACGGTGATTCTGGGCCTTCTTATGCCACAGTCAAAAAGTGGAGTCGCTTATTTAAACTCGGACGGGAATCGATCGAAGACGACCCCCGCTCAGGGCGGCCAATATCGGTAGTGACCGAAGAAAACGTAGCAAAAGTCAAAAAGCTGGTATTAGAAGATAGAAGAATTAAGGTTTGGCAAATAGCTGAGGTCTTAGGTATTAGTAAAGAAAGAGTCGGAGAAATTTTACATGAACATTTGTACATGAGTAAAGTCAGTGCTCGTTGGGTACCGAAAATGCTAACGGCCTTCGATAAAGTACGTCGTGTGGAAACTTCTCGGGCGTTTTTAGAATTGTGCGAAGATGATTTAGATGAAGTTTGTTCCCGAATAGTAACTGTTGATGAAACATGGATCAGACAGTATGATCCGGAGTGTAAGTCTGAGTCGATGCAGTGGATTGAAAAGGGTGAAAGGCCGCCGAAGAAATTTAAAGTGCAAAAGTCGGCCTCTAAGTTAATGGCTACGGTATTTTGGGACTGTGATGGCATTCTTTTAATCGATTATTTAGAAAAAGGCTCTACGATAAACGGAACTTATTATGCAAATCTAATAAGAAAGGTGCGACAAGCCATAGTTGAGAAAAGGCGGGGTAAACTAAGGAAAGGCATTTTGTTTTTGCAAGACAACGCACCCGTTCACACCGCTAATGTTGCGAGGCGTGCTCTGAAGGAAGTAGGTTTTGAGGAAATTGACCACCCACCCTACAGCCCAGATCTAGCCCCAAGCGATTATTTTCTATTCAATAATTTGTAGAAAGAGTTGAGGGGAAAGCGATTTAGAAGTGACGAAGAGATGAAGGCGGCTGTACAGGAGCATTTTGAAGGGCAAAATAAAGATTATTTTTTTAATGGCCTAAAAGCACTGTATAAAAAATGTAAAAAATGCATTGATTTAGGAGGAGACTATATTGAAAAATAAACACGAGTTCATTTTTGTAAATTGTTTTTTTCTTTCTTAGGCTTAGAACTTTTCAGACGCCCCTCGTAAAATTGACGGAGAAAATAGTAGCCTACAGTGGCTCGAAATTCAAGTTTTTGTATGGGGCGCGCGCCAGTCCGCTTTTCCTCTTCATTACGTTTAAGTAGATATTCGTTTTATTGTAAGTAGTTTGAGGATAATTAATGTTTGTTAATGTAATTACGGATTGTTAATTTCCCGGAAATGAGACCAATTCAATTTTTGCGCCCCATATCAACGTCAGTATTCATCAGTAGTATACATCAATTAAATCCGTTTTCGAGAACCCGTTTACAAACAAACAAAGGTATATTTAAGTATGTGTTTCTCGCTTAATAGTATAGGATATTTAATAGTAGGTATAGGATATCTACCTACTGCCGAAATTAGGAATAAATTGACCTTCATTTACGCGCCTAAGAGATAGCGTTCTATGAGTATGACATATTTAACCCTTAATTGAATGAGGGAGTAAAGCCGTTTCAGCTTGGGCCAATATTCTTTCGTATGTCTGGATGTCGGGATGTCTGGCTGATCTCTACAGGTTGCATTTCTCAACCGATTCCCGTGAAATTTTGTAAGCACGTTCAGTAATTATATAAATTTGACAATTCAGTTTTGCGATTCTAGGAGCGCCCAGGCCCATTACAAAAAGACCTCCGGCACGTTTCGTATTGAATGGCGCCGTAGGCCTACATATACTGGTGTATAATTATAATTCGTAAGTAATTTTGCGGCGATGAATAACATAGGTCCTGCCTCGAAGACGGCCAGTCGCCGAATGAGCTCAATGGGCGGTCCGCGCGTAAGAGACAAACTTACGCCAATAACGTTTGACAGACAAGGAAACAACATCCTCAGAAAGGGGCGTTTGCTTTCAAAAACGTGAAATCAGTAATGATGGGATTATTATAAATATTATTATGAAGGGAGTATATTTTATAAAATCAGATTCAAGACGAGTAATAGATCATAATTTCAACGAAGTTTCGCCGCTTGATATCATGTTGCTTACGTACACTAATTAAAAATCTAAAAATTAGGACGCAACTTTGGATTTTTTTTCTATAGAGGAAATTTTAAGCAATCGTGTATCAATCTGGTTGGATCAACAAACATATAATCAAGAATCATATATCTGAAAATCAAGCTTCATTGTCTGCTAGTATGGTCAGAATGGCGTTTCAAACAACTCGATATTTTTCAATACAGCCCCTTGTGTAGATATTCTAGTGTGCTAGGTATTTAATCGTTTTACGTTTCTTGGTTCGACTCCAAAAAAACTATCGCCAATAAAAAACACGGAATCAAAGTACTTGCTTTTATAAAATAAGTTTGACTGAAAGAAATATCTAAGCACCGTCGCCATTTCTCCGTCCCACACTTTTTATACCAAGTACCCTTGACATTGTCAAGTTTCACTTTTCGCTAGATAAAGGTCTAATCAATTATACGCGCGTCAAGTATGACACATGACTGAATGAAGGTCGAGACACTCGTGAGGTTACATTAGGGGGTGACGGGGAACGCAGTTAGCAGCCGTCCATTAATTACGTGAAATGATTTTGCAGATTTTTTCGACCAAATTCAAAACCATAAACTATTTTTCAATTCATTGAACTCACAAAAACTTAAAATAACTATAAGTATTTCACAACGGGTTAGTCTAGTGGGTAGTGATGCTTCCTATGAAGCGTAGGTCCTGGGTTCGAGTCCCGGTAAGGGCAAATATTTGTGCGTTCGGCATGAATATTTTTGAATATTTAAGTCTTGGATTGTATTTAAGTATTTAATATCTATTAAAAATAACGTCGTCTAGCACCCAATGTATGATAACGCAAGCCTAATTGAGCTATTTGAGCTTACTATTTATTTATATGTATTTATTATTTATTTATTTAGAGGTATACATTTTAATTCGCTAAACTGTATTTACAATAGGGGTGTAGACACTAAATAAAATAATCAATAATGTCGTATTTTCTCGAAAAAGGATTAAAAATATAGTCAAATGGAGAAAAAAGCAACGCAAGACGTTAAATAATCACAAAGTGATTGAAAAATATAAGTGTCCAAAGTTTTATGTTCTGTCCCTTTTCCGCAAAACGCTACTTCATATGAAACGATTGTCATTTACTATGACGTATGACGCTCGCAGATTGTGACGTCATTAACTGCGAGCGTTTTCTCTCTGACGGTTGTAGCTTCGTAATTCTTTGAGATATCTGAATGGGATTTTCGTCACTAGGTATAAGCATATTTTTTTGCCTTCTTTCTTTTGGAGTAATAATAATTTTCGAGTCTACACCCCTATTTGTTGGCGAATTACTTATTTAACATTAAACTAAATCATGCAAACTAACTATTTTTTCATCCGCGTAGCATACCAACGACAAGTCACGCCAACCAACAAAGATCTTATGTTTTTATTGTTACAACCTATTGTAACTTGATCATGAATATCATGATATGAGTTCCACCCACACTAACGTAATAACTTGAGTGACCTATCCACAAACACATAGTTCATCACAATAGCAACATGTAGTCACATCGGATCCCAACTTTGTAAATCTGTCAATAAAATCACTTGACAAAAAACTACAGACAAACTTGAGACTTATCAATCCGCTTCAGTAATGAAAGTGACACAATTGCGCAACGTCGTTTTTCTAAGATGAATAATGGCTTATCATTCAGGTGTGGATAACAGAATACTAACATCTCACAGCTTGAGTGACACCTTCAGATCGATCGTTGCCATACGCACCCTATAGTTTTGCAAGTCTCCTGAGAGTTCTTGAATTATTCGGATATGTTTCCAAAATAACTGGTAACAACGTCGAAAAAGTAATGGTCACCGGGTCGCAGTCCAACGCGGTGGTCCGACCTAATCAGCAAATCGCTATCCATCCAGGTCAATGGTGCTTTAGAAGTCGCAAGAGACCGAAAGGCCTGGAAATCGGTCATCCAGGACAAAGTGACCCATGGGCGAGATCATGACTGAGGAGAACAATAAGGCACGAAGGAGGAGTGTCAAGATACGTCCCATACCCTTTTTATCTATCTTTATTTTAGCGGGTTAAAGTTTTAGTCGTTGTATTACAGACTGTGTATATTTTATCACCTATAAGATCCGTAATGTATCTGAAATGTCTCACACGAAATATAAAAGTCTATATACGAATGAGAACAAAGAAATCTGTAAAAAACAAGACCTTGTGATATAAACCTGACAAATAGAAGTTGACAGTGAAGAATACGTTTTCTTTTTTATGTATGATACATTTGCGATGTATTGATTCCAGAAAATGGGCTATTTGTCTCATGTCTGTCTATATCTTGTGTAACACAGAGTGTTTTTTAGCTTTGGCTATCATTTGCAAAATTGAATCTAATGCCAATAATGCTAAGGTATGTAGAAGCTTATTTCAATGTTAACATGTTTAATAAACATATATTTCGCTATTATGATCCTGATATTATTGAATAGCCTAATCTAATAATGAAAACAGGCCAATTCGTGCGGAAATTCAATATAAAAAAAAAAAAATGTAACGTACACTAGACAGCATAAGTGCATGGTCAAGTCGCAAACTGTTTCCCTTGACGCGCTTGCTAACGCCATCTATGTGCACGACGTGTAATATCATTATAGATGTAAATGTAAACCTCAGAGGATCGGCATAGTTTCACTAGATGGCGCTGTTAACACAGATGGAAACAAAAACTAATTCCTCATCTTGGATATAATTATATTTTTCTTGGGTTATTATTTTTCCTATATTATACTGTCAAGTAATCTTGCCAACGCATTATCGATCGATAATGGCGGTATTATGACGCAATTTGGAATGTGCTTTCTATTTATGTGCTACCTTTGTGCATTTATTTTTCTTGCGATGTTTCCGATTCACTACTAGTGAATATCCAAACAATTCCAAAAACACTTCTTTCCCAACATTTTTTTCGTTGGGTGCGGGATTTGAACCCGCGACTCTAAAGCTAGGTCGACAGTTACTTGCCTCGTTAGCCACTCGACCATCGGTTCAATTGACTAGGCAGTCGAAATTCATCATAAGTTTATTTTGCTGCTCAGATATTAATCCATTACGACTATGATTAGTATAATAATCGATGAGGGTAGACGAATGATTCAAAACTACCATACTTATTCGTTTTTATCACAAAGATGTTACATGTTCGTTCGTAGACCTACTTCAGCTGTGTTATTCATATTTTTTTTGGATATCATGAATATTAAAACTAGTTTTCTATGTAATATTGATCTAGTTAAAAGGTCGCAAATATTTGCGATATATAAAGAAGCTACAGAAACTGATCTAAACGTAAGTCGTTATTTTTACATGTTTGTGATATAATTATCTACTATAAGTAACTACTACTTAACTATCATACATTTTTCTGATGATTTATTTACGTATAATATTGTTGCAGCTAAAAAAAGGTTGAGCAAAAGGAAACGTCTCTGCTACACCGACAAAGAACGGCCACCAGCCATGGTAATGGACTACAAAGAAAATGATTTTGAATCGACAAGGCATTTCGTTGATTTATTGCACACAAGTGTGGACTGTTCGAGGTGTCTCCATAAAGAGGAGGGTTTATACTATCATGGGCATGCTGTTAAACCCTTGCTTACAGAGAAGCACATAAAACAGCAATTTGATACAATTTGGACACTGGACTAAATGTCATGTTTAGTGACGAGAAGTGAGAAGTGTTTAAATCTATTCAAAAGGACAATATAAGTTCACGTTCAGTGATCACGTAGTGCCTAACATGGAATCTGGTGGTATACCTAACTGTGAACATGTAAGGTTTGAAGAAAGACAGACCGGGTTATATATAAACAAGTGACAAAAGTAACATATGAGTAGGATATTGTTTTCATCATGCTTTTTTAACCCTATAGATACTATTAGTAATAGATGTGTTAAGTTAAGGAAAATTATTATTAAACAACATAATCATGTTAATTAACGAGATCGAGTGACATAGATAACCGTGGAATCCTACCATTATAATCTATGAAATATATGGTCGTCTAGTATCAATAATAAAAGCCTTAGTGAACTGTAAGATTGTCCCGTATTTTATTATTATTTTAAATGTCATTAACACAAATGGCGGGTTTATTTACTTACTTAAAAGCTTACTTATAGATTTGGCTAACACCAGAATGCGTTCGCCTGATATATATGTTATCATAACCCGGTCTGAAATTATTAATAAAATTGTCAATAGGTTTTATTTTTATTGGGGTAAAGCTTCAATCTTTTTCCGATTTTCGGAAATGAAACTTAAGCTACATATAACCTCGATAACATGTTAGAAAGTGGCTAATTCACTAATACTATTAACAAAAACTTCTGTTAACAGTGTTGCTACTAACGGAAGGCCAGAAAACAAGGTTGTAATTTGGCCTATGATATGGCTGTCTGAAGTGAAGAGTGAAAAAGTGAAGTGAATTAAATCCAGTCAACAGGGCCATTTAAGTTTATAGTGTTATAATAATACGCGCCGTCATAATGGTCGCGTAGTTCCTAATATAGAAAAAGTGCAGATGCTGTCGGTCAAAGAGTACGGATTACGTTAAGATTTATATATTCTATAAACCGGGTTATCCTAAATAAATTAAAAATATATATATTGTTTCAGTAGGTAATAGGTATTAATATGCCGTTTGCTTTCTTTTTTATATTCCTTTACTATTTAAAATGTGATATTTCATAAGATCAAACAAGTGTAAGTAACGGTGAAAGACCAAATAAAATTATTATGATTATTTTCAAATCAATAACACAATAATTCATGGTTTGAACGCTCACATATAGGTATAGATATACTATGGCAATTAACACCTTAATGCGTTCTGCTGATTTGAATGTTAGATAACCCGGTTGTAAGTTAATATTGTCAATATTATATTTATTGGGGTGAAGCTTCAATCTTTTTCCAATTATGGAAATGAAACTTAAGCTATTACCTCAATAAAAATGTTACAAAGTTGCTAGGTAACTATTATTATGTAGTATTATAAAATTGCTTTAACAGAACTGTAGTGAACAAAATAAACATATTGAAACATAAAATGCTGTTTTAATTATTTAAGTTATGAATATATAATTTTCTTTATGACTAATATTTGTATATAAAGCACTTTCATCTATAGGAATAGAACAAATATAAAAAGATACAAAAACATAAACCTCCCATTACCTGGGATTCGAACCTCGACAGTTCTAGGCCGCTGAGCCTAGAGAACATGTCTTAATCCATTGAGCTATCTCAACATTATAGGTAATGGTGGAAATATAGCATTCAAATACCAGTGGTATCGCACTTAAATACAGCTATTATAAATTAGCATTTACCAGCCTTGTTAATAGTTATACTAATATGAGAATATTTCTGGTGATAACAAACAGGTGTCAATTTATAGGTATTTAATGTGCCTAGTAATGTGCTTATTTTCTGCGGTATGTCTAAATAGTAGCGCCAACA
The DNA here is from genome assembly GCA_947578815.1 of Epinotia ramella. NCBI lineage: Eukaryota > Metazoa > Arthropoda > Insecta > Lepidoptera > Tortricidae > Epinotia > Epinotia ramella. The sequence goes on from OX388221.1 coordinate 7,367,266, forward strand.
ACGCCATCTAGTTTAATTATTGCGCACCACGTGCAACTATGTGAGCAGCAGACGTCAAACGATGCAAGCGAAACTGAGCCGTAAGGTGTCCATGCATTATTGCAGCCGATAGTACCTTTGACAATTATTGACATTTATTATTATTTTCCAAGGTTCAAAGACCACAAATCACTGTCTAACTTCAAAGTAGAAGTGTAACTACCTAAACAAATTGCATTCATAATATCCAGGGAGCTCAGCAAAAGGTTGAGAGAGGCAACAGGCGACCCTCGCGCCGGCAGCTTACTCGCGCAATGAATTGCAAAATGGGTAAGCACCAAATTCTTGGCCAGTAGTTAACCTGGTTAGTCGGTAGAATAGTTAATTTTCGTGTCATAACGGAAAACTTTCATAGAAAATTTAATTGAGTGAGTTAAGCTGGCCAAGAATTTGGTCCTTACCCAAATCGCAGTTCAGTGCGGGAATGCTGCCTGCGTGATGGGCCAAGAGGTCTCTTATTTAATTAGTTTATTTATTTATTTTTTCTAAGTTTGAGGTTTAGTTTTAGTTATTTAAATTGAATAGTAGTTTTAGTCTTGTATATACACTTTGAGTATATCTATGTTTTCTTACCATTAATTAAATAAACTCATTAAGCTGTTAATTGCAATAATATTTAACTTCATCATCACCATCATCATACCAGCCGAAAGCAACTCACACAGTCACCTGCTGGACATACTCGTGGGCCTCCCCCAAAGAATGCCGATCACTACAATTAGTTAAATCCTTCTGTGTCTACTTAGGACAAATAGTGACCCATAAAAACTAAAGAAAAACCCGTTTTCTCTCGCTCCGTGAGCATTAAATTCCGCTTCTACCTTTTATGCAAATTAAATGTCTTCGGTAGTTTTTCTCCGTCTAATGTGAGGGAGGTAAATAGGTTCGTGTCCTTTCTGCAGTACCTACGGCATTTGTATACAGAAAGGGTGCTTAAGGTAGGACAGGTGCAAGATAAGTACTTTTTGGAATTTATGGTGTGTAAGTTTTCCAGTTGATCTCACAAATGCGTTTTGGGGTGACAAATGAAGGGGAAATTTGGTATTGTTCGTGCGGTTTGTCATACAATTATTTACATTATTTTAATTTGTTTATTCGTTCACACTTTGAAATTGGAGCATCATCTTATAACTAGATACGTTCTTGAATATGTGAGGGTATTAAAAAAAATGACGTTTTTGTTGTTTCTTTTACACAATTTATTGAATACGTCACAGGATATCTAAAACACCAATTTCATTCAATTAAATACGAAACAATAATTTGACACATAGCATATTATTTATTTATTAGAACAAATATAAAAAGATACAAAAACATAAACCTCCCATTACCTGGGATTCGAACCTCGACAGTTCTAGGCCGCTGAGCCTAGAGAACATGTCTTAATCCATTGAGCTATCTCAACATTATAGGTAATGGTGGAAATATAGCATTCAAATACCAGTGGTATCGCACTTAAATACAGCTATTATAAATTAGCATTTACCAGCCTTGTTAATAGTTATACTAATATGAGAATATTTCTGGTGATAACAAACAGGTGTCAATTTATAGGTATTTAATGTGCCTAGTAATGTGCTTATTTTCTGCGGTATGTCTAAATAGTAGCGCCAACAACGCCATCTAGTTTAATTATTGCGCACCACGTGCAACTATGTGAGCAGCAGACGTCAAACGATGCAAGCGAAACTGAGCCGTAAGGTGTCCATGCATTATTGCAGCCGATAGTACCTTTGACAATTATTGACATTTATTATTATTTTCCAAGGTTCAAAGACCACAAATCACTGTCTAACTTCAAAGTAGAAGTGTAACTACCTAAACAAATTGCATTGCTATTTATCATAATCAGGGGTCGGATTTTTCATCGCATGGTGAGATGAAAGAAAACTGAGGAGTCGATATTAAAGCTAAATTTTTATTCATATTCATACTCATACTCATCAATTTTCTTAGTCCCGTAATACTTTTGTCCCTTGTGCAGGTTGACAGATCGAAAATGTTAATCGAAAATTAATCTTTCTGAATGTAATTAAAATTATTTGTGTAGTATGATTTGGGAAGTGTAAGCCTTTTGCTGCTAGTACGTTTACCGCAACAAAGTAGTCTGAACCAAACAAAAGATTAACTAATTTGATATAGTTACAGGGTAAATGTAACCCTTTACCAAGCAAAAGGCTTACACTTCCCAAATCATACTACACAAATAATTTTAATTACATTCAGTAAGATTAATTTTCGATTAACATTTTCGATCTGTCAACCTGCACAAGGGACAAAAGTATTACGGGACTAAGAAAATTGATGAGTATGAGTATGAATATGAATAAAAATTTAGCTTTAATATCGACTCCACAGTTTTCTTTCATCTCACCATGCGATGAAAAATCCGACCCCTGATCATAATATCCAGGGAGCTCAGCAAAAGGTTGAGAGAGGCAACAGGCGACCCTCGCGCCGGCAGCTTACTCGCGCAATGAATTGCAAAATGGGTAAGCACCAAATTCTTGGCCAGTAGTTAACCTGGTTAGTCGGTAGAATAGTTAATTTTCGTGTCATAACGGAAAACTTTCATAGAAAATTTAATTGAGTGAGTTAAGCTGGCCAAGAATTTGGTCCTTACCCAAATCGCAGTTCAGTGCGGGAATGCTGCCTGCGTGATGGGCCAAGAGGTCTCTTATTTAATTAGTTTATTTATTTATTTTTTCTAAGTTTGAGGTTTAGTTTTAGTTATTTAAATTGAATAGTAGTTTTAGTCTTGTATATACACTTTGAGTATATCTATGTTTTCTTACCATTAATTAAATAAACTCATTAAGCTGTTAATTGCAATAATATTTAACTTCATCATCACCATCATCATACCAGCCGAAAGCAACTCACACAGTCACCTGCTGGACATACTCGTGGGCCTCCCCCAAAGAATGCCGATCACTACAATTAGTTAAATCCTTCTGTGTCTACTTAGGACAAATAGTGACCCATAAAAACTAAAGAAAAACCCGTTTTCTCTCGCTCCGTGAGCATTAAATTCCGCTTCTACCTTTTATGCAAATTAAATGTCTTCGGTAGTTTTTCTCCGTCTAATGTGAGGGAGGTAAATAGGTTCGTGTCCTTTCTGCAGTACCTACGGCATTTGTATACAGAAAGGGTGCTTAAGGTAGGACAGGTGCAAGATAAGTACTTTTTGGAATTTATGGTGTGTAAGTTTTCCAGTTGATCTCACAAATGCGTTTTGGGGTGACAAGTGAAGGGGAAATTTGGTATTGTTCGTGCGGTTTGTCATACAATTATTTACATTATTTTAATTTGTTTATTCGTTCACACTTTGAAATTGGAGCATCATCTTATAACTAGATACGTTCTTGAATATGTGAGGGTATTAAAAAAAATGACGTTTTTGTTGTTTCTTTTACACAATTTATTGAATAGGTACGTCACAGGATATCTAAAACACCAATTTCATTCAATTAAATACGAAACAATAATTTGACACATAGCATATTATTTATTTATTTAAACTTTATTGCACAAATATAAAAATAGAAGTACAATTGGCGGACTTAATGCCTTAAGGCATTCTCTACCAGTCAACCATTGGGCAAAACAAGGTTTATTTATTAGGTATCTACATAAAACGTGCTACACACTTATTTTATTGTTAAAATACATATATATCCCGCTCCACAATAGTGTGAATTGTAAAAACAATGTAAATTAATTAATTGTTTTCGACGACTGTGTTCATTAGTGAGTTAGTGACTAATTTTGACATAAGTAAGCAAATTTATATTGTAATATTTATCTAAAGCTAGTGTAGACAATTTCAATAATGTTTACTTATGATTAGAGATTTAGAATAATTCTATGTAATCAATGTATGGCAAAATGAAACAAATTAATATAGTTTTCAAACCTGTGTGGCGTGATACATCTTTTCACACAGGTTTGAAATAGTTATTTACGATACAAGTGCCGAAAATAGGAAATACCTATTCGCACGTGTATCGTACAACGTTTAACTGTACATTATGGCTCTTTAAAGTTTCGACATATGCACGGAAAGTGCTCTTTCCGCACTAGTGCGGGAAAGTAGCAGCATATGTACTGTAAACTATATTAATTTGTTTGTTTAAAAACATATAATTACTGTATTATTAGTATACCTACAGTTCACCAAGCCGAGTCTGGTATTTTGTATCATTTATGGTAGAAAATAAATGTATTATTATTATTACGAATGGCTAAATTTCTTTCACGATCGCGGGACAATGGTATCCCGATCTTTTGGAAGGCTTGAAAGTACCAATCCAATCATGTATTACATAATAGCCAACACGTAGAGCCCCTTTCCACAACTACCGAACGTGGTCGCTTACTATGGCCCTCATAAGAAGGCTCAAACTCACCCAAAGGGCAATGGAGAGGGCTTATGCTGGGAGTTTATCTGCGTGACCGTATCAGAAAAGATTTTATCCGCAGCAGAACCAAGGTAACATACTTAGCCCTCCGAATCGCTAAAATTAACTGGCAGTCGGCGGGGACATTGCACGTAGAATTGATGGCCGTTGGGGCGGAAAGCTTCTCGAGTGGCAACCACGTACCCGAAGGCGCAGCGTGGGTGGTAAAGGTCGCCGGAGTCCGCTGGATGCGGGTGGCGCAGGACTGGACATTGTGGCACTCTTTGGGGGAGGCCTATGTCGAGCAGTGGACGTCATTCGGCTGATATGATGATGACACCGAGCGGATGCTGTCACTGCCCGTGTCATGGAACGCAGCCGACAGAACATCTACTCCTTGCATTTTATTAAAATGACTGCTGGTTGATGGAATCTAAGTGAACCGGGTTATTTGGGTGAAGAATATGGACAAATGGCTCGGCTATTGGATGAGACAACGCTCTCCTAACTGATAAACACTAACTACACTCTCTCTAAATGTATTATTGAAAATGTATATGTCCCTTTCCTTTCATGGATAAGTTCTTGTATTGACTTAACCTATTTTGTCTCTACTTTTACGTGTGTGTTGTATACAATAAAGTATTTACATACATACATTATTATAAAGTATTCCTATGCCATACGATTGACATGGATTCAACCCACAACGGTGCTCTAAAAACTCTAGGTCAAGCTCATGCGTCACGTTCCCAATAACCCCCTTTAGCCGCACACTTGACCGCGTACCCATGGGGTGGATTATCAAACTGGCGACAACAAATAGAAATCGCTCGTTAATAACTCATTAGCTGGTTTTTGTGCGTCTATCTGACTCGACATTTCGCATAGTTATGATATCGATGTTGTATGTAATGGTTTTGATACGAGCTTGGAATTAATTTGAAATATATAGGATTCGTCCATCCACAAACTGCCTATCGTCTTCTGATGATGATGAAAGTGGATGCTGTTACGTTTTTCTCAGTACATAGAACATACAGCCAACCCATTATTGGAATTTGCATTAAATGACAGCCCGTTAGCATTTAGGTATATTTATTTACGTTGTTATGCCAGATTAAACGACCTCACTGAACCCAAATTCCATTCTAAGATCTCACTGATTGTAGTTACATTAAGTTCAATTGTTATGAAACCTTTTCGTGCACTAGGCAAACAATATTTAATCAGGATTTGCGACAGAATGATGACCGATTGTGTGGCCGCGCGCACGATCATTAGTTCTGATCCATTTCATATGTAGGTACCACAAGGTGGACTGATGACTCGGTAAAGGGATGCGGGTGGCGCAGAACCGGTAATTGTGGCGCTCTTTGGGCTACCCCAGCTTATGCCCAGTCTATGTCCAGCAGTGGACGTCATTTGGCTGATATGATGATAACCGACTATCAACCGATTACGCACAATTATTAACAGGCAACGATGGCCACTCATAGAGGTTTATGCTCTCACACGTGCATGTTTGTTGTCAGCCATTCTGGCCCATTGTGAAGTTGATCGTTAACATATTGCTATCACATCGTTTAGCGAAACGTCGAACCGAATGACCTCACGTTTTTGTGACCGCCTGTGGGTATTTATGGTTATTACTGTTATTAGCTATTTGGCGGGTTTTGTTAGGCATTGCCTTACAGTTTATTGTGGACTTTGGGGAAACAATGGTTTATCAATATGATATCGGATAATGAACCTTCTATTTTCATACACTTTTATCAAATAACATATTATATTAGACGAAAATCTTACACAAATCCATCTCCCACAGTAGGCTTAAGGCTTGTGTTAAATGTATACTAGGTGACGATATGATTACATATGGTCTCTCTGGCGGTGGAGACGATGGGTTGCTGGTGCTGAAGAAGCCAGAACATTCTTGGCAGAAGTGGGGCGCCGTTTGCTACTGAGAGGGCATGACTCCCGTTCCGGGTCATACCTGTTGCAAATGTTGGCGATTGCGATTCAACGCGGCAATGATGGGCACTTTGGCACCCGGAATGACACGGGGCGGGTTATTTGACTAAGTGTTATTGACACTGGTTGCTTTACAAAATAAAAGTTTTTGTAAGGACATTATGTATGAATATAAATAAATACATACTTACATACAATGATGTAATATAAAAAAGAGGTAGATAAGTTGTCTATATGAAATGCCGTGTTTAAAAATGGCCACCAAATCTGACAGCTGAGACACGGTTATATGACACGACACTGAAGCAACTTCATACAATTGGCTGGATTTTAGTATGCCACTTTTGGAGTGCTACCTATATTTTATATTACATCATTGTTTACATATATAGAAAGCACTAAGACCGCGTCTACACACAGAGGTATGTTGCGCGACAGGACGCGCGAGCTCTCAGACGTCTATAGCGTTTTCCCACATCGATTGCCGATATAGCCTGCAAGGTTTACCGCGAAAAGAAAACGAACATCGTGCGTGTATCTCCCTCTATGTCCCTCGAACTAAGCAAGTTGGACAGAGAGGGATTATCGAACTCGACTATACTTAGCGTTAGTGAAAGCATTCGTGTTATTTTTTTCTGTACAACACACGCACACACACGCAGATTTTTATCACCAACTGAAGAAGAGCGATACTTAATTCTTAGCTCGAGTATTATATATATAAATAGAGGTATAGGTACCACCAAGCAACTTTGTAAGTTTTGCGACAAAATAAATTATTTAGTAACTGTTCAAGTAAGTAAGTAAGTAAGTAAATTTTTTTTATTGCAAAAAGTACAGTTAAATACAAACATATTAGGCAAAGATAACTTAAAACTACTGGGTTCTGTACTTATAACTAACATTTTCGAATTAAAGTATTCTTGACTCCTGCACTAGGCAAAGCCTGTCTCGCAGGTAGTCAACCAAAAGAGATAAGACCGAAGACATATGGCGCAAAACAAAACAAATAAGCGAGATATTACAATAAGATTACAAATAATGATACACTGAGTTAACAATACACAAAAAATTAACACGAATTATTAATTAGGTACAATTTAAGTGAGTACTAAACGGGTGTGATTGAGAGTTTGATTTTGCGCGTGTGTAAGTGAATGTGCGTATGTGTGTGTGAGTGTGTGTAAGTGTGTGTATTTACGTTTACGTGTAGGTATAAACTTTAGTCCAGTTGTTTACTTTTATGAGTTCTTCAATGTCCTGATAGTTAAGCGTTTTTAACCATTTAATTACCGCTTGTTTCATCTCTCTTACAGAGCACTCTTTTAGTGATGAGATTGCTGCACTTATTTTATTGTAGACAAAAGGCTGAAGAAAACCTAGGAACCTCTTAGCAAAAGCAGTTTTTGTTTCTGGAACGGGAATTTTGTACTTTCGCTTTTCACGCAGTACAACATTAATTAAAATTTGCACGATTGCAGAAGCGTTATTTCACCCCGCCCAGTTCTTCAGGCCTTTATCCGGATTTTTGCGGTTTACGACAGGGGCTGCGCCGGCAAAAACCGGATTTTATTCGGGCCCAAGGTCGTTTATTAACGAAATGTCAACGAACTGTGTCAGCCAGAATAGTACATTACTTATCAAGGGCTGTGAAAGAATGAATGCCCGAAATCGCAGGTATTTGTGACCCGAGCTGTAGGCGAGGGTTGTAAATGTGCGATAGAGGGCTTTCTTTTTTAATGCCCGTGGTGAGTACACAGTTTTACGTCTTCATCTGGCCATAATGCGAGTTTTACCGTACGCCTAGCGTGCGGTAATACTCACATTATGGCCAGGTGTGACGTAAACGCTATTCCATCCAACTCTTTCCCATTTGAAACACATTTTAACATGCCTCCCGTGCTTTTAGAATCGGCGCTCGAGGAAGCGAGCGGGCGAAACAATTGAAATATAATTGGGATCGAATTCAACGGATAAAAAACCGGCCGAGTGCGTGTCGGGCCACGCGCAGTGTAGGGTTCCGTAGTTGCCTGTCTGTCTTAGTTACATTGACGTGCGGTGCGGTTGCGTCGGCCGAATTTGTACGAAAATTCGTCTTTCCAATTACACATTAAGTTGGTCGACTATTACTCGGTAACTACTTATGCCTACTTGTCCGTGATAGTTTTCCTTTTAAATTCATTATATGTACTACTACCACGAATTTATTCATATCCCCAGTAGTAGCCATTTAGCCGGCAGGGGGGACACATGACTCGAACAGCTCAAAATCTCGCAAACGAATCACTGATTTGAAAAATAGATTCGGGAAACCCATAATAGTTTTTAACGAGCTATCCAACGATACCCCACACTATCGGTTTAACGAGAAAAAAAATTTGCATCCCCGCTTTAGGTTACCCTTAGGGGTTAACCTCAAAAAAATTTTTTTCAAGATCCTATTGTACTGTTCTGTCGGCGTGATTGATTTATATACCCACGCCGAATTACAGTTTTCTAGTAGTAATGGTTACTGAGCTAAGCCGAAGACGGACAGACAGACGGACGGACATGGCGAAACTATAAGAGTTCCTTTTTGACTACGAAACTCTAAAAATAGACCTCTAAGGCATGTTCCCGGAATCGTGAATGTAAACTAAATTGGGCAAAGTAAAAGGAAAAAGCTATTTTAAGAAGATTTGAAGGAAACAAACTTGATAAGACATACTTAAGTTGTTATTCATGTTTCTATGTACGTTATGCAATAAATACCTAATGTCCGCAGAACATTAAGTTGGGTACACACAGTTTCCTAAATCCATAAACGGTCTATAATATTTTGACATTGAATCGACTCTACCATCGTTATTGGACACGATAGCATCATAGATATTTGTCCAGTTTTATATTAAAGATTACAGTTATCTTTTTGCTTCATAACTTATAGCGATAACGTCTAGTAAGTCCGTACTCATTGGGTTAGGTTAGGTTTATCCTTTTGCAACCGAGAAATCGTAATTAAACCGGATGTACAGGGGTATTATAATCATCATCCTCCTAGCGTTATTCCCGGTTGTGCTCTAAACGAGCCCGGGGTCCGCTTTGACACCTAATCCCAAGATTTGGCATAGGCACTAGTTTACGAAAGCGACTGCCATCTGACCTTCCAACCCAGAGGGAGAACAAGAGGTTTCCTCTCGATGTTTTCCTTCACTGGAAAGCTAACGGTAAATATTTCGTACAGTTCCGAAAGACTTATTGGTACGAGCCGGGATTCGAACCCACGAGTGCCACTTGGCTTAAGTATAATATTAATAATATTGAACATTTCATGGTTTCAGTCTAAATGCTTTTAAGACATACGATTCAGTTAGTATTCATATTGTTCACTTCGATTGTATTTACTTCTGAAATCCCAATAAAGAAGAATTACATAACTGCGGGATTTTCTTTAAATGGATACAGTTTATCAAATATTATAATTTTGGTGAGAAGCTTAGCAGAAATCGCGATAAACGATAAGTTAAGCCCTGCCGTACATCAATACAAGATTAGCGCTTGATTGTAAATTAGATTGCATTGTACATCCCTTTCTCTTTGTTTCCAAAGGAAAGAGATGCAATTCAACCATTCGGAAAATTCATAGCTGAAAATAAAATGTCTATTTATCCAATTATTCTGATAACGTACTTTACTCAATTAGTCTCATTATTACGATGGCAGTAGTGAGGTGATAACAATGGCGACATATCTATTATTTACATGGTATGTTAACTTTTCCGACTTCTTTTTTTTATATATGTTGAGCATTGCGATCCGTTTCCACAAAGTTTATTTTATGATTTACGTTTAATTATTGTGTAGTTTAAATTGCGACATATTGAGCACGAAAATACTACTTACTTAAATGTGACGTAATTAAGTCCTATTTTCATTGGTCGTTAAGTCCGTCGATATACCGCATGCGGGAGCTCCCCGCAGCCCACCCGTCTAATTTATTTATTTATTTCCAATAAAAGACACACAGCATAACAGTAAATTTCTGTTTTTTCATCAATAGCCCAGTTAAAACGGTTCACCGGATGCGGGACCTATGGTATGCGTTTTGGAAATCACCCGCACTCCGCATGCGGGTACCTACTAGCTAACGACCAATGAAAATGCACCTTTACTTTAAAACAAACTTTGAGTGTAGAAGATAAAGACCGCTTATGACAGGAGTCCTAAATAAATGCTTTCAGTTAAGGGGCTCCCCTACGCCAATGACCTTCGATCTGAATCCCTTAGTTTTCTTATGTTTTTTGTAGCTTATTATATTACCGACAACGGCTTTAAGCGATATAGTATCCCATATTTACTTCAAAGTTCATTGTTTTCGAGATATTTTGCATCAAAGTTGAACTATTTTAGGCCAAAAAACTGGTTTTCTGGCCATGACTTTTGTGTTAATTAGTAAGATTATAAAAACGCAAATCAAATTTATAGATAAGTTCAGTATGTACGAGTAGGTATGAGTTTCAGGTGTTATATGGTTTTAATGCGGATGAAGTGTCGGGTTTAATATTTTTGCAGACCTCTCTTTAAAAATGGATAATTAATTCTGTATTACCATTTTTCAAGTTATTCAATATCAAAAATGTTAAACAGGAATCAAACTTTCCCATTATCTGCACCTGAAAAGCTAGCTTCAACAAACCGAAGACGAGTGTCGAAATGAAAACTACTAAATTTCGTTGATTTTTGACGGGAGCCCCTTAAATCAAAATGCTTTTTTTTGCACAAATGGAAAAGAGTCAACATGAAATTATCATTTTATATTGAAATAGGACATTAAAAAGTAATATACCGTCAAAAGCACATGCCATAAACAACACATATTACCTCTATATAAACGGCGAGAAATAGCTGACACGACTTATATTTTAAATATCACTAGTGGGAATATTGAGTGTCCGGATTTACTCAGTAAACTTTCATTTAATACGCCTACTCGATCTAAAAGGCACTTTCCCCCTATCTCACTTAAAACTACCTCATCTAATTACAGGCAAAATAGTTTCCTGAGTCGCGCTAGTCGCACTTTGAATAGTTTCTCAAGAGAGATGGATATTGATGTATTCAACTGTTCAATTCCTTCTGTGAGGCGAAAACTAGCATGTCTTTTTTTCATGATAACAATTCTCCAATCTAAATTTTAAGATAGATTAATTGCAAGTGGTGATTTGTTCGCGTGCGTGTGACTTTGCTCACGTGATCCTTCTTTGTTAAGTAGTTGCTATGTAGTTTTATGTATTTTTTTTTCTTTTTTTCTGGTGCACTATTCTGTATTAGCAGTGTACGTACTACATACATATACCTAGTGCGATATTGTGTGCTAAGTGTGTCAATAATTTTTCTATTTTCTATGCCATTTATATCTGTGAGTTCCTTTAATTGGCTTTGTATTACTATGTAAGACTTATATCATGTTTTTCCAGCTGTTGGTACTCCTTAAATATAAATAAATAAATAAAAGGGATCTATACTTTTTAATGACTAATTTCTTTCTGGACGCAGTGATTTTTTGTCCAGTATGAAATAAGTTTACATTAAAAACGTGAAAATTTAATGTTGTTTTTAAATAAATATCAAAATGTAAAATTTCATTTTTTTCCAAAAAATCATATATGACGTATTTTCGATTTTTTGAACTGTATATTAATTTCATAATTTCATAAGGACATATTTCTTGTGACCTATCCCCAAGTATGTCAAATTTACTTTTAGGACGTACCTAATATAATTTTGGCATAACTCAGGCTGGATAATTTTCCATGTCGAGGATTTTCAAATTGACATCATTAAGATTCGACCAATAATTTCAAGTTGTCAATTTTCCATTCGTGCTGAATGTCAGTTATTCCTTGGCGAAGTCCCGTTTTGCACGACCGTGACGCTGTATTCTATCAAGGTTCGGCCCTCCATCCACCGCGTCAACCCCTACTTTACCGCGCGTTGACTATAATGTTCTATTGTTTGAACATTTTTCAGTTGTCTGGTGTTATTCAGTGCTACAACCGTGCATGCGTGTAATATAACGCAGTCATCACGGAAGTTTCCATCAGACTTCGTCTTCGGTGTTAGCACTGCGGCGTTCCAGATAGAAGGAGCGTGGGACGTCGACGGTAAGAGTTGGTATAACCTTACCAAGCGATGTAGATCACTGGCACGAAAGAAATGCTATACATTTCGTTTGTCTAGTTGGCTTGGTTAGTTTGCATGTGACGTCGATGTGGTGGGACCTGTCTCAGTCAGAAGTATTGGCAGTGATAAGTATTGGCTTATGATCGTGGTTGAAGAAACTTTGCTTTGAATAGTAACGATATCGTACAACGTCATATGTACAAGTGTAAAGCATCGACACATATTATGAATTTCACACTGAGATGTGAAATTTCCTAAAAAATATATGAACGAAATTAAAACCTTGTTTCAGGCAAGGGTCCATCAATATGGGACTATTTAGCTCATACTGACGCAGACTATATCACCGACAGAAGCAATGTAGATATCGCCGCGAACTCCTATTACAACTACAAAAGGGATATCGAAATGCTGAAAGAGTTAGGTGTCTCACACTACAAATTTTCGATATCCTGGTCGAGAATTCTTCCATTTGGCCGAGCGCACTACGTGAACCAGCGTGGCGTAGACCATTATAGTGAGTTTATCGACGAGCTAATAGCTAACGACATTGTCCCTTTCGCGACCATTTACCATTTTGATTTGCCCCAAAATCTGCAAGAGCTAGGCGGCTGGTTGAATGAGGAAATAATGGATTGGTTTGGAGACTATGCTCGGATTCTGTATCAGAATTTCGGCGATCGAGTAAAGAACTGGGTTACCATAAATGAACCGTTCGTCCATTGTTACTTCGGCTACGGCTATGGCCTTCATGCACCGCGTCTCAAGTCCCCAGGTAAAGGGTACTACGAGTGTGGTAGACACATTCTGCTGGCAAACGCAAGAGCGTACCACATTTATAACGATGAGTTCAGAAGTGTGCAAGGCGGCAAAGTTGGCATCGGTTTAAATATGGAATATGTGTATCCCGCTTCTCACTCGGAGGACGATATTGAAGCTGCAAAAGACTACTTTGCATTCTACGTAAGTAGGTATTTAGTCAAATCCTTCAATGTTCATCATTAAGTTCACTGATTGTGTCATATTTTGATAAAAATAATGCTGTCTCCTTGCAGTTTGGCCAATACATGCACCCTATCTTCTCAGAAACTGGAAACTACCCTCAACGAATGATAAACCGCGTGAAGGCCGCCAGTTCCATTCAAGGTTACAACTCTTCAAGGCTACGTGAATTTTCTAAAGAACAGATCAACTATATCAAAGGAACTTCTGATTTCTTGGCCCTTAACCATTATTATTCATCATATGTATACAGGAACAGTTCTGTGGTTGGAAAGTTCGAGGTGCCCTCTATGGATGATGATTTGTTTGCGAATACGTTTAAGGATCCATCATGGCCGGCGTCGTATGCTTTTTGGATCAGGGTATAAATATCAATATATTTTGTTATTTTTCTCTCTTTTTAAAGGCGCAAATAATAACTGAAGACTAGAGAAGAAGTCGTTAAGACTAGTGATAATGATAAAGCCTCGGGTTAGTGCTTGTTAACTGAAATATCATATTTCATCAATATTATAAACCGCGGCGCTGTATTTGTTCGGGCCGACCGTCTGCCCGCCCCCTTAAACTCCTCACGTGTGTACGCCTCTTTTGAGTCTGTGGTTTTGACAGTGACACTTCTTGTCAAGGCGGAGGAAAAAAGATAACCTCGTTGTTGCAGACCCGAGAGGTCCGAGTGTTTTTTGGGTAATTTGGAAAACGCATTTTCCTTGTTTTGTGTAATATCGCTCGCTTTGAAGACACACGGGTGTCCGAGTGTTTTGTGTGGATATTTCGGTGACATCGGAAGAGTTGGTGATTTGACGCCGCGGATTGTTGGCGAGACGGCCCCGTACGCCACGGCGGCTTCTTCAGCCCCGGCGACCCTCTTGATTGAACTTGACTTGACCTGACAGTTGACTGAACCTTGACAGATACTAACCGGAGTTGAAGCGAACATCGCGCCTCCCGGAATCAGGTGAGTTGAGCACGTTTTGTAGCCAATCCACTGGCTTATATGACCCGCGAAACGCGTGGCAGTTCACTCCACTCGCACTAGGCGAGGAGTTGAACAATTTTTGGTACCCAGAGCGTGGTTACTCACAAGGAAAAAACGCGAATTTTGATAGTTTTTTCCTTTTGGGTAAAAAAGGGCATTTTGAGGTTATTTGTATTTAGCTACAAGTATTTAAAACTTCTATTTTGTGGCACTGCAAGTGTTTTGTACTGTAGATTTCACGAAATTATTGTACTTGCAGTGCAAATTAGTGAGATTACAACCTCCGGAAGGTGATTACCAGTGTTTGGTACAATTTAATTTGGAAAATAGTTGAAGGCAAATTTAAGCCACATATTTGATTGATTGTAATTTGGGAAGCCTTTCATAGCTTGTTGTTTGGTAATAAGGCATTTGTTTTATTCCGTTTGCTATAAGCGGCCAAGGTTGCTAAGAATATAAGCTAAAATATAAGGCTACCACAAATATTAGTTGTAAGCTAGATTATTGTACAAGTGATGTAACTAGCCAATTATAGATTATAATTTGAGCTTCCACTGCGTTTTGAGAATCTATATTGGTTGTTATTGTAAGGCATTTCTGTAATTGAGTTGATATTTGGTTTTGATTCACTAGGGTGACCAAGAGATTGGAATTTCCACATTAATTAAATTAATTTTAATTTTCTCTGGTATTGTTGGAAATTAATTTAGAATGGGATCTACACCTAAGGCTAAGATCCAGTCTGCACTGCGTTGGTTTTCATCTGCAGCAGCTTTGGTTGACAGAAATGACCGGGAGGAGGCTTTGTTGGCCCGGTACGAGGAGGTGTCAGACCGTCTTAAGGCTGTGGAGTTCCAGGTTGAACTCTACCTAGCGGAGCCCGGCCGGACGACCCCGGAGACCGAGCAGGTGGAGCGGGACTTTGAGCAATGTATGGATTTTGGGGACAGGATTGTCGAGAGGGCTTCTAAGATACTGCGGGTTCGGAATGGTGCGGCCCGGGACGTTCCGAAACACGCAGTTATCTATAACCCAGGGTTGGCAGCGCGCTTGCCAGCCATACAGATGCCGGTCTTCCGAGGAGACCTGGACGAGTGGACCAGCTTCATCGACCTCTTTGATAGCTTGGTGCATGCCCGGACGGACCTGCCAGCGGCGTTGAAGTTGGCGCAGCTGATGTCTGCTCTCGTCGGGGAGCCGCGCGACTTGATCGCGCATTTGTCGGTCACCGACGACAATTATGAAATCGCGCGCACGTTGCTGAGGGACCGATACCAGAACGTGCGGCGACTTGCGGATACTCTTATGACTAAGATCTGGAATATCCCTCGGATCGCTCAGGCTTCAGACATCCGGCTGAAAATGCTGAATCCTGTTTTGACAGCGACCAAAGGGTTAGAGAACCTTGGTTTGCCGGTGGACCAGTGGTCCTACATACTGTTGAATTTTTTGTTGAACCGGCTGCCGGCTGATGTACGGGCCAGGTTTGAGCACCGGTATGGTGGTGAAAGTGCTCAGCATCTGCCGACCTTCACCAATCTTATCGACCAATTGGAACTTGAGTGTCGACGGGCCGACACCTCGGATCTACCTCCACCCCCGAGGCCTCCTGGGGCCCAGCGGGCCCAGGGGAGAGTTGCACCTCAAAGGGGAGGGTGGGGCAAATCGGCCCCACAACCAGCGGGTCCTCACCAATATAATACCAGTGCATTGGACCCTGAAGTCTGCCTATGCTGCAAGAACCCTGGCCATCGGGTGCCAGCGTGTCCGAAGTTTCTTGCGCAGCGGGTTGTGGGACGCCGCAACATTGCTAAGCAGCGGCAATGGTGCTTTGTTTGCTTGGGCCCACATTTTGTGCGAGATTGTGCCCACCCGCGGGCGTGTAAGTCCTGTGGTGGGAAGCACCACCCCATTTTATGCATGAACCGCAGTGGGGATACACCTCCCCCCCCCCCCTGCGCAGGGGTCATGCTCCCCTGTTCGGAGTCAGCAGCGGGCTGACCAGGGGCCCATGGCCTACCAGTGGGGACGTCGGGTAACACCCCCCTCCCCCCCCCCTCCAAAACTACGCGACTACTTCGCACGCACCCGTGCCCCAACGGGGGGTCCTTACGGGCGGGTGCCCGCAAACGCCTCCACCCCGGCAGGCGCCACGGATGTCGCCGCCGCTTGTGGAGCGACCCCGCTGGGCGTCGGGACCTCCGGCGTACGGCCGGAGTAGGACATACCAGGGGGCGCAGGCGGCACGCATGGCGCGACGGCAGTACCAGCCGGAGTGGGACCCGCTCGAGCGGTACGAGCGGCCCGCCCATGCGGAACAGGATGCAACGCGTTATCCCTGCTAGGGATACGCCGCCCACGCACCAGCAACCGCCACGCCCTTGGAGACCGTGTTATTGCCCACGGCTTCGGTTTGTGTTTGGGGCCCTGGCGGAGGATCAGCCTGCGTGCGCTCTCTCCTTGACACGGGAGCGCAAGGCTGCATGGTATCCAGTAGGTTGGTGCGACAGTTGGGCTTGGTTGTGAAACCCCACCCGGAAAGTATACGTGGGGTAGGCAATGTGACAGTGTCAAACCTGGTAGGGCAGACCTTACTCACCTTTGGACCGGGTCCCACTTCACGCGCGAGGATTAATGCTCCCGCGTTAGTATTGGATGAAGTGGTGGGGAGACTCCCCCAGGTGAAGCTGCCTCCAGAGGTTCGGAGTTTGACAGCTGGATTAGTTCTGGCGGATGCTGGATTTGACAGACCTGGTCCGATTGACGTGTTGCTGGGTGCAGACGTTCTTGGGCGGGTGCTGTTGAGCGGCAACCGTACCTTACAGCCTGGCGGACTGGTTACACTGGAAACGGTGTTTGGCTATGCTGTAATGGGTTTGGTGTTAGCGGCTCCACCGCCTCCTACTGAGGAGGGCTGTCTGGTTGGAACTGCTCTTTCAGAAGCCGTGCAACGGTTCTGGGAGATTGAGGAACCACCTACCGCGTCGCGTATGAGCCCCGAGCAGGAAGAGTGCGAACGGTTTTACCAAAATAATACTGGGCGCCTCTGCTCTGGTCGGTTCATAACACGACTTCCTCTGCTCATCCACCGACCTCCTCTTGGAGCGTCACGTGAGATGGCTGAGAAGCGGCTGGTTTCGATGGAACGCCGAATGAGAAGAGATGCGCTCTTCCGGCAGAAGTATGTGGACTTTATGAGGGAGTACAAGGGTTTGGGACATATGTCGGTGGCTCGGACGGACTGGAGTACAGTGGAGCACTGCTTCCTGCCGCACCACGCGGTCCTAAAATCCCCGGAGTCCAAGATTCGCGTGGTCTTTGATGGGTCCGCGTCCACCTCGACTGGGGTGTCATTGAACCAGTGTTTGCATGCAGGTCCTAAGCTGCACAAGGATATCACGGATATCCTCACAAATCTTAGGAAACATCAGGTGGTGTTCGTCGCCGACATCCGGATGATGTTTCGGCAGACAGTGATCCATCCTGATGATCGTCGGTATCAGCTGATCTTGTGGCGTGAGAGCCCTGATGAACCGATGTTGGTGTACGAGCTGAATACGAATACATACGGCTTGAAGAGCAGTCCGTACATTTCAATTCGAACTTTGTTAGAATTGGCGTCTCGAGAGAGACTGAGGTTCCCTCGAGCGTCCGCCATTTTGGAACGGGACTTATTTGTCGATGACGTGTGCACCGGGGCAAACAGTGTCGAAGAGGCTTTGGTTTTGCGGGATGAGCTAGTGGAACTCATGCGGACGGGTGGATATGAATTGCGCAAATGGATGTCCAACTCACCGGCCGTGGTGGCCGGCCTCCCCGAGGATCACCAGCAGGATCCGCACCTGTTCGAAAATGTTGAGAGCCCGCACATGTTATCAGTCCTAGGCGTGCAATATCGACCAGTCCAAGATGTGTTCACCTATCGGGTGGAACTGGATTCCCCGAGGGTCTGGACGAAGCGGCTTGTGCTGTCCACGGTGGCCAGGACGTACGATCCGAATGGATGGATCGCGCCGGTCATCTTCACGGCGAAGGCATTTATGCAGCGCCTGTGGATGGTCCAACTGGGTTGGGATGATCCACTATCCGGAAATTTGTTGAGCGATTGGGAGGTTTTCTTCTCCACGCTCCCGGAGATAAATCAGGTCGAACTGCCGCGTAAGCTGTTGCCGGCAGGGAAATGCCGAGTAACCCTACACGGGTTTTGCGACGCCTCCGAGCGAGGGTATGCAGCTGCCGTTTACTTGCGGACGGTCAGCTCCGCCGGATCGGTCGATTTGCACTTGGTAATGGCGAAGAGCAAGGTGGCTCCCCTTCGCACGCGTTTGACAATCCCAAAAATGGAATTATCTGGAGCGGCTCTTCTTGTACGCCTACTGAACCACGTGGTCTCTACCTTGAAGGACACTGTGAACCTTGAGGAGAGTGTCTACGCATGGACTGATAGCCAAATTGTATTGTGTTGGCTGCAGTCGTCATTCCATACTTTGGAGGTCTTTGTGGCCAACCGGGTCTCGCAAATCCAGAATTCGGAGACTGCCTTGGTTTGGAGACACGTGCCAGGTGAACTGAACCCAGCGGACGTGGCGTCCAGGGGTTGCACGGCACCTGAGCTTGTTGCCCACTCACTGTGGTGGAGACCAGATTGGTTGTTGGAACCGGAGACACTCTGGCCTGCCAGTTGTGTGATTGGGACCCCATCCTCTGGCTTGGGTGTCCACCTTGTCGAGACCGCTCCAGTGTCAGACACTGCTTGGTTGCTAGAACGGTATAGCTCTCTCGACAAGCTTGTTGGAGTGACCGCCTGGGTCAAGCGATTTATACACAATTGTCGCCACCCTGACAACCGGTCACGCGTTAGAGTTCTCGCCACAGAAGAGCGGAATTCCGCCCTACATCATTGGATTAGGGTTGTGCAGGAAGAACACTTTGGGGACGTATTGAAGCCCCTGCGGCAGGGACGTCCTAAGCTACCGAAGGCGATAGCACGCCTCAACCCGTTCATTGACGAGTCGGGTACACTCCGGGTTGGAGGACGGCTCCGCAACGCTAGCTTGCCGTACTCGGTGCGCCACCCCATTTTGCTGCCTAAGAAGGGGCATCTGGTGGAATTGTTGGTGATTGACCGCCACATAAAGAACTCGCATGCCAGCTGCAATGCACTCTTGGGCATTTTGCAGCGAGACTTTTGGATATTGAACAGCCGACGGGTTATTCGGAGCATCGTGTTTCGGTGCTTGCCTTGCTTTCGGCTCAAGGCAGCCACGATGCAGCCCCAGATGGGGGACCTTCCTCCTGATCGGGTCAACGAGGCTAGGACCTTCTCTAGGGTGGGGACCGATTTTGCGGGACCTTTTTTAGTGAAAACGTCGCGACTTCGAAATGCGAAGGTTGTAAAAGCGTATTTGTGCGTTTTCGTATGCCTGTCGACCAAGGCTGCTCATCTTGAACTTGTTGGTGATCTTACGACGGAGGCTTTTATTGCGGCATTGGATAGATTTGTATCCCGTAGGGGACTCCCATCTCTGATCCGGTCAGATTGTGGAACCAACTACAAGGGTGCCGACCGTTATTTACAAGATGTTGTAAAATTTTTTATTTGAAAATAAGATTGATATTGGAACAGACCTCTCCCGTCGGGGTATCACCTGGACGTTCGATCCGCCAGGCTGCCCCCACTGGGGTGGAATCTGGGAGGCTTGCGTGAAGCAAGCAAAAGCCCATATGTATCGGGTAGTCGGTCAAACTGTATTGACTTTTGAGGAACTCGCGACGTTGTTTTGTAGAATTGAGGCCGTCCTCAATTCCCGTCCGTTGTGTCCGCTCAGCTCCGACCCAAATTACCTGGAAGCGCTCTCTCCAGGCCATTTCTTGATTGGTCAGCCACTTGCAGCGTTGCCGGAGCACCCCCTCCGGGACGTACCCTCCGGTCGTTTGTCGCGCTACCAGATGCTGCAACAAATGGCTCAGAACTTTTGGACCAGATGGTCATTAGAGTATTTGCATGTTTTGCAGCAGCGCCTCAAGTGGACTGACAAAACCAGTCCCCCCAGAGTTGGAGACCTTGTGCTAGTTAAGGATGCTAACCTTCCGCCACTGCGATGGCGCCGGGGGCGCATCGTTAATTTGTTTCCCGGTAAGGACGGGACCCCTCGGTTTGCCGAGGTCATGGTTGGGGACTCGGTTCTGAAGCGAGCGGTAGCAACCCTATCGCGACTTCCCCTAGTATAGCGGACCGGCTTAGAGGCCGTTCCGAGGCGGGTGATTGTTCGGGCCGACCGTCTGCCCGCCCCCTTAAACTCCTCACGTGTGTACGCCTCTTTTGAGTCTGTGGTTTTGACAGTGACACTTCTTGTCAAGGCGGAGGAAAAAAGATAACCTCGTTGTTGCAGACCCGAGAGGTCCGAGTGTTTTTTGGGTAATTTGGAAAACGCATTTTCCTTGTTTTGTGTAATATCGCTCGCTTTGAAGACACACGGGTGTCCGAGTGTTTTGTGTGGATATTTCGGTGACATCGGAAGAGTTGGTGATTTGACGCCGCGGATTGTTGGCGAGACGGCCCCGTACGCCACGGCGGCTTCTTCAGCCCCGGCGACCCTCTTGATTGAACTTGACTTGACCTGACAGTTGACTGAACCTTGACAGATACTAACCGGAGTTGAAGCGAACATCGCGCCTCCCGGAATCAGGTGAGTTGAGCACGTTTTGTAGCCAATCCACTGGCTTATATGACCCGCGAAACGCGTGGCAGTTCACTCCACTCGCACTAGGCGAGGAGTTGAACAGTATTCTATCAAAGATTTTACTAGTCTACTACTACTACTCTCCAAACTCAAAAAAGGAATATGCAGAATTTTATGCTTTACAATGGCTTTACTTAACGTCACCCAGATTTCCTTACTTGTCGGGTATGCTGTCAGTATTAAATTTGCGCAGAATCGAGGTGGTATTAATGCAGTACCACAAATCAGGAAGCACTCATATAAATGTAGGCGCGCAGTAAATAACCTGTACTGACTTGATTAGAAGCTGACAGGTTTTTCGGCTGATATGATAATAATGATGATTTTAGGAGCACGGACCCGGCTTGCATCACCTCCTTGTGCACATCAAGAATGAGTACAATAACCCGCTGGTGTATATCGCTGAGAACGGCGTGTCCACCACCGACGGCCTCAACGACGACGCCAGGGTGTCCTACTACAGGAGCTACCTTAGCGCAGTACTCGATGCTCTGGCTGAAGGTAGGTTTTTGTAGACCCTTTAAGTCATGTATTGGACAAGCGTGGATCCTTCGTCCAGCAGCGCAGGCATTTTCACGAGCTCTGGCGACCTTTCTCACCTGTGGTCCGTCTGGTCAAATGGCCAGTCATTATTGATCGAGCGTCTTGTTGTTGCCAGTAGCCTTGTGAATCGCGCCACAGAAATGCATTTAATTTGGCTGCGACATTTAGTTTGGTTGGGTTGTGCTGCGGCTTACAGAAGTAAGGTGAAGATACTTTTCCCTGTTGCAGTTATTCACTCGAAAGCCATTGTTGGACATAGATGGAGACCGTAGGTCCCTCACATGAAGTGGATTTTTGCCGCAGTGTCAATTCAATATAAAGAGCCTCTACGTATTCATTGCTACTTTTGTAAGACTCAACATGTGTGTCTTCTTAAATACTACTTTTATATAATTAAAGTAACATTATTGCCTCAATTGCTTGTTATCAAGGTATCTAATACATAGTATGGTTAGCCCAAATCAAGTTTATGCGCTCGAACCGTCCCGTACTAGAGTATTCTTGCGGAAAATTACTTTCATAGCGACCAAATGAAGAACTTATTCTTCATGAGCGAAGTCATAAAATACAATAATAACATTCTTCTACAAGTTAATGAAACCTTTGATTTTTAGGCTGCAACGTTCGAGGTTACTTTGCTTGGAGTTTGATGGACAACTTCGAATTGAATTTCGGATATACGTAAGTACATTCATATGATTATTATCGTGTTATCTTACGTTGAGATTATTTGTTGTCATTAAAATAACCTTGTTGTTCCTCGACTTGCAGTAGATAGTAGAGTAGAAGATAATATATAGATATACCTAATAGCTACTTCCTTCTTTCATTTAACATTAGGACCTTACTCAGAAAGAATTCGTGTTTCAGATTTTTTTCTTAAACAGATGTTTCGTTACAGAAGGGTTTATCCATTCTTAAAAGTAGGTAGGCCTCACACCGTTGAATGTTTTACCTAAGAATTAGTTGTTATCATTAAGTTAATAACACTTTTTACCCGACTGCGCGACGCAAAGGAGGGTAATGTGTTTACCAATCTATGTATGTATGTATGTTTATTCCTTTGTGGCACTCATAAGATCAAAATCATACGCCGTCAATCGATTTGTTCTAATCTTGCTGACACCCATTATCAAAATGGCGGCCACCAGACGCCATAAAGTAAAAAAAAACAACAAAAATAAAAGTCTACGATAGTTCGGACTATGTCATTCAAATCATTATTAATATAGGAACTTTTCATTATTTTTAGTTAAAATAACCGTGTCGATTTAAAGTTGGAAGTGACAGGTAAGTATATTTGAAAAATAAAGTTGTGTTTTTGAAAAATCTCTTGATTTCACTTATTTTAGCAAATTGTATTGCTGATTGCAGCTATCTCAGTTTTTTTTTTTATTTTGTCTTTTTGATTTTACCAGAAAGCAAACCCCGCGAAGGATACGGGCGACTGAATCCGCGATTACTGTACGGTAAATGATTTCTAATGGAATAAGTGATTCTGTGTATGAATGATGAGTATGGTTGTAATGGATGATGGGTGAAATGAAGAATGAATTATGTGCCATTGAACTTTTTCAGGTTATTAACTATGGAGGTGGCGACTTTATCTCAGTATAATTAAAATAATAAGTGTCGAGTTGCCATGAGACACTAAACCTTGTCTAAAAAAGTTGACACTCTTCAATAGAACGAGGTCCTCAAATATGTTTTCGAACGAGGGAGAGAAGCGAACGAAGTTCTATGTATGCTTCAACTTGGGCCGAACATCGTTTGTGTGTCCAGATGTTGTTTTCCCCTACAAGTCGCATTTCTCAACCAATTCTCGTGAAATTTTGTGAGCAGGTTTTCAACCAGGCCAATCATGAAATTGCGAAAAAAAACACCAAATGAAGAGTTAATTGATCGTCGCCAAATCGTCCTAAATGTATGGAACAAGTATAATTATAGTGATTTAAGTGCGTACCTGGTCGGCTATAGTGACCCATGTACTTGACTTGTGGAGGTAGTTCGTCTTGACCCATGTATGGGGCACTGGACTGCGAACGTGTTAGTTAAGTAACTACTATTCCTGATTGCCTATTACAGACACCGCTTCGGCCTCTACGAGGTGGACTGGCAGGACCCCGCGCGCACCCGGACGGCGCGCAAGTCAGCGCTCGTGTACGCAGAGATCGTGCGCAGCCGCGTCATCAACCGCGGGTACAATCCCGACCCGTATGCGACGCGAGCGAGCGGCACCGGCGGCGGCGCACGGGCAACCAGCGCGCGGGCAGCCAGTTGCTTACTCACGATAACCGTCGGTGTATTTTATTATAGTCTAGTTTCACTTAGCTAATAAAGAACTGGTAATAAATGTACGAAATACCGCCCATATTATTCATTACAGCAGTAAGATCATAGTTGCGCATAATCTTTCTTACATGCTTATCGCACGTGGAAACGAGCAATATGTTAGTCAGATGGTTTACCATTGAATTGCCGACAAACATTTAATCGAATATTATTTAAAAGATAACGCTTCAAGTATTTTTATTTCATCGACAAGTCATTACGTCGAGGACTCGATACTAGGTAATTTGAACCGAGGTCTTTTAATTGGTAGTTGACTTATTTCAATAAAATTCATGTCATGGCTTTTTATTTCGGGTTTTTTTCATTAATTTTTTTTACATGTATATCAATTCCGCATAAAATTATTTCGGATCTATATCTGAATCCCTAACGTTTTTAAACCTATTTTGCCGTGCAGCGAGTCGACGCCACCCCGCCGCGCGGGGTGTCTATTTCTGGTCTGAGGGACACAAGTGAACCCTAACCTAACCGACCTAAAACAGAGTTCACTTATGACAAGCCATTTTTGTCCGCCCTGATATTTTTTTGTCATAAACGATTTACACCAATGATTCTTAGGTTTATTATACATACATTACATATTTGTATGTCACACAATTAACTACATAATTTGAATAATGCATAAATGTGCAATAAGTATGATATATAAAATTGTATTAAAGTAATACGTCGAAGAAATGAATTGCAATGTTTTGTAGTTGTGCCAATTAAGATAATTTGAAACAAATCAGCGATTAAGTAATATTCGTTGAATAGTATTTCTACGTATACTAGGTAATTTGAACCGAGGTCTTTTAATTGGTAGTTGACTTATTTCAATAAAATTCATGTCATGACTTTTCATTTCGGGTTTTTTTCATTCATTTTTTTACATGTATATCAATTCCGCATAAAATTATTTCGGATCTATATCTGAATCCCTAACGTTTTTGAACCTATTTTGCCGTGCAGCGAGTCAACGCCACCCCGCTGCGCGGGGTGTCTATTTCTGGTCTGAGGGACACAAGTGAACCCTAACCTAACCGACCTAAAACAGAGTTCACTTATGACAAGCCATTTTTGTCTGCCCTGATATTTTTTTGTCATAAACGATTTACACCAATGATTCTTAGGTTTATTATACATACATTACATATTTCTATGTCACACAATTAACTACATAATTTGAATAATGCATAAATGTGCAATAAGTATGATATATAAAATTGTATTAAAGTAATACGTCGAAGAAATGAATTGCAATGTTTTGTAGTTGTGCCAATTAAGATAATTTGAAACAAATCAGCGATTAAGTAATATTCGTTGAATAGTATTTCTACGTAGTAAGATAAGTTGAATAAATAGTTGTTGAAATAAAATAACGCCAAACAATATTACTAGTACTAAAGTTTCGATGAATCGTTGTCGATGAAAAGGTTGTCGACAAAAAAAGGGTACACCTATATTCGAGATCAAAAATGTAAACAGATGGGTTGCCACCATAAAAAAATAAACGCAAGCAGTGGTTAGTCTAAAATTATTGAAATACTCATAAATATTATCATATTCAGACTTAAATATGATAATATTTATGAGTAAAAATATTATACTAAATTAAAAAGCCAAAATATATTTTTATATTACGTATTGCCGTTGTTTAAATAAAATATGTGGAGTTTTATTTTATGTTGTTGGTAATGCTGAGAAGTTTTAAACATTTGGTTCGTAATTAAAACAATTACCGGTTTCCTATTAGTTAATAGGGAATATAGGGATGATGAATAAGATTTCATTATAATGTCATTCGAACCAGTTTTTGGAGAGGGACAAATGTTTGTATGGGAGCCACTACAATTACAGAACATAAATACCCAAAAATTGGTGCGCAAAACGCTTCATACTAATATACACACAGGTATGACGTCACAACTGACATTTGTACTAATCGTTGTATGGAAAATCAGGTAAGTTGTTGTTTCGGTCGCGAAACACTGCGTTTAAGTACATAGTTGTCATACAATTTAGTTTATATAAAAGCTAAGGATTCCACTACTGGTAGCTTTACATTTACTCTTGGACAATGAAAAAAAAATGCATATTTTTTCTAAACTTTCAAGGTTCTTTTTATGATTTTAATTATATTTTATAATTTATACTTTATTACGATAATTTGATATTTTACTATCCATTTAGCGTCACTGCGTTATCAATTTGAACATGAGGCATCATGCCTATTGGCAAATATTCATAGTGATTGATAAATCATTAAATATTTCTGAAAATGCAAAAAGGGCATGCGTAGACTGTGTCATGTCATAGCGGCCACTTTATTTTAAAATAGTTTGTTTTCAGACATTTGTCGAACGAATTCTGTCTGACTTTTCGTTTATGCTCACGCTTTTGAAGTCATGGACTATGGAACCTCAGCCAGGCCCTTCAAATATAAAGGACAATCTTTCACTGCCGAAGAAAAGGCCACGCAGTTCTATGTCCGTAAATGATAACTACAAAACTTTGGTGATGAATACTTATTATGTGAGTTTCTTGGCATTTCTGCGGTTACAGTACGCCGAATAGTGAATGAAAATAAAACTGCCTCACAATTTACACCACCCAAAAAAACAGGGCCTAAAACATGGAGTGACTGTGTAAATCACGTCATTAAAGTAGAAGACAAAATGTACCGACTCGACAATGTCAACGATAGATTTATTATAAATGTAAATTCTGATTCTGAATCCACTACGTCGTCAAGTAAAAGTGAATAAAAATATATATTATTATATATATATTAAGTGTTTTATTTCCTCCTTGTATTCCTGTCAAAACACTATAGATATCCGAAAGTCTTTCGGCCTATGGCTGTGTAAGTTAAAATCATGCATAATTTACATTTGGTGAATACATTGGATAAAAAAGATTTTATACCCCTGGAATGTCTCTTTGACATTGACAGTTGTTTGTTTACATTTTTGATCTCGAATACCATCTCAGACTTTAGTCGGTTATAGGTACCTCTTCTACGGGGAACTAGACGCGACGCGCAATTCGACGCTCTTTTGGTGATATGATAGTCCCCCGCTACCCCGCGCCATGTTGTCAGTTGCGAATTGCGATGATACGCGATCTAGACGTGCGTCAAACAAGCAACAAACTAACATTGTTTTGCGCTACAAAAATGAGCTATTGCTGTGTGAAGTGGTGTGAGAAAAACTCCCGAACGTCTTATTTCACAACCGACGGAATAACATTTCACAGGTAAGTTAAATTTATCATATAAATGTAAATTTCATTCTGTCACGCGGAGTTCATTTTACACTGGACCATAAGAAGCAGTGAAGTATGCGTGTCCCTTTTCATCAAATGTAAATGGCAATATACTGTTCCTTTCTCACGAAAGCACGTGACACTCTAGTGATGGGCTAGTGATGCATTCGAATTTTACCGATTCAGATTCATTTATGGAAACAATACGGTAATTCATTTATCCGTGCTTTCGTGTACTATTTTAATACGAAAATTCACCACAGATTATTAATATCCTTGTCATTGCATTGTCAAAATTCTTTTGTTAGAAATCAAAGATAATGTATACGATGTACTAAAGGTTTAAACTAAGGTTTAAACTGCACCAAGAAGGCAGCGTGGCGGACTGCAACCGTCTTACAAGCTATGAGGTAAAGAGAGACGAGAGACGTAGTAAATAACTATCTCGCTCTATTTTATAGCTTCCAGAGCTAATCAATGGAATATATTATTGTAGTATCTACAGCACGTCTATCATGAGACGGCCGCGACATACCTACTCTCGATTTTTCTGCGCTCTATTCTGACGCTCTATCCTGTCATTCATCGTGTGATAAGGACGTCCATGCTAATACGGGGTCAGGCCAGGCCATCACGCGATAAGTGACAAGATAGAGCGTCCGTCTCGTTCCACCGAACGGTGTCAGCCAGTGACGGACGCTCTATCTTGTCACTTATCGCGTGATAAGGCCGACCATGATACGGGGTCTGCACGTCTATCATGCCGCGAGTCGTGACATACTTACTCTCGATTTTTCTCGTACTATACCTCTTGTTCTAAGTGTTCTAATATGAACGAGACGGATAGTGCGAGAAAAATCGAGAGAGCTCGCGCGCCGTCACATGATGGCCGTGCTGGAAGTTTTTTGTTGGACTAGGAGTAGATATTATGTAGTATTATTTTATTTATTGGGTAATTTAGAGTATTGTAGAATAATATGTAGTGTCGAAGTTAGCTATTGCTATGCAGCATTCATTCATATAAAGTAGAATGAAATATAATTTAATAATGAAATTCTCGGAGGTGGTTAGTGATGGAATACGAACGGGACGAAGGTTTCTTGTCCGACATAAACACGATAATGCAGTAAATGTTGTAAAATGCCTAGAAATAACTACTTTATATGACTACTCGATGTGATTAACATACTTTTTACGGTTCCGTACCTCAAAAGGAAAAAACGGAACCCTAATAGGATCACTTTGTTGTCCGTCTGTCTGTCTGTCTGTCAAGACCATTTCTCTCAGGAACGCGTGGAGGTATCAAGCTGAAATTTATATCAAATATTCAAGTCTATTATCCCTTGGAGCTTTGAAAAAATCAAACTTAAAGCTTACGCAATCAAAAGATACAGTCGTTTATGCTGCAAATTTTAGAGTTTTTCGACACTCGCAAAACCTACGGGGTACTTCCCGTGAACCCAGAAACTTAAAATTTGGCACGTCATATAACACAGACAAAGGAAAAATTACGAAAAGTAGACATTTTTTGTAAAAGCATACATTTTTTTTTTTTATTAATACCTTTTTCCTCGTAAACGTGTGGAGGTATTAAATTGAAATTCATGTCAAATACTCAGGGCTATAGGACCTTTCAGATGTAGCAAAACCAAACTTTCGTGTCAACGCAATCAAAAGAAATAGCAATTTATGTCGCAAATTTTGAAACTGAGTACTCGTAAGAAACTTAAAACCTACAGGGTACTTCCCGTTAACACAGAAACTACTATATTATAAAATAAATGATGTGTTAATATTTTTTTTTAGGGTTACTAAATTGATAAAGTGACCCTGTTTAAATTTATGCTCTCCCAGCTTTCCACATTGTAATGTTACGGATTACATTTTCATTGAGTAATAAACATACTACAACTTTTGCTTGTTATAGGTTTGTACGGAACCCTCGGTGCGCGAGTCCGACTCGCACTTGGCCGGTTTTTTTTAATGTTACGTGGTGATCAAAATATTCGATGAACGCAACATGATAATAATATAATACCTAACAGTGACAGCCGTTCAAAATTATAACCCATGTTACCTAACAGGTAGCTACGCCATGTAAAATATGCTACTAACAAATAATTACGGCACCGCTAAAAACCGTTACGAACCAACGCGTCTCATCACTACCCTTCTGGCGCCGTGAATCGTGATGTGACAAAGCGCGCTACTTTCGAAACAGCCAATCGCAGCGCCGTTACCGACCGCACCTACCGCCAACTGTGGTGACCTTTGCATCGAACTAAATCGCTTATAGGCTCTATCTATAGGAGGTTATCTGTGAATGCGGATATCTGCCAAATTCCGAAACCGGATCTGACAGGATCCTGGATCCGGAATCTTGGATCGGATCCTTAAAATACAACCATGAAAACCGAAAATACGGCTACATAATGAAGTTTTTACCGAGCCCACATTGAAAACCGAATGGTATAATATTGGTAATTCTCAATCTCTGTTTTTATTGGCTACTTCTTAACCCCAGACCAGATTGTTTTTGTTTTTAATTTATTAGTCACAATAAATAATTAAACATACATACTACAAACTAGTAAAACTGCCGCAGTTTGATGGCGAAAGTTACTGCCGGGAGGCGTCGTGGTGAAATGTTCGCGATCCCATGGCGCCCCCCTTAACGGCAATGCGGGTGACGCCGGTGTGTTTTTAGTGGGTATGCTCCTCCAGTCACCATCACTCGGATGGCGGTAGGAGAGAGTCCCACATAACCCCCAAATAGCCTTCCCCGGGCCGGGGGTATGCGTAAAGCATTTTCACACCGTCGAAAAAAAAAAAAAAGGTTTAAAAGCAGTAATTCTTGACTTATTCTACCGTAGGCACTAAGGGCCGTATTCATAAACGTTCTACAAGCCTATATTAAAAAAATGCCGTTAAAATTCGTTTGTCTTTATCTTTCACGATGATATTTGTGTTTGTCAGAATTATATTTATTTAGCGGAGGTATTTTATATATAATAAGGGGGTAAGTAATTATATAGAATATTTATTTTGTTAAACATAGGTTACAGTAAACGTTCTACAAGCCTATATTAACAAAAATGCCGTTAAAATTCGTTTGTCTTTATCTTTCACGATGATATTTGTGTTTGTCAGAATTATATTTATTTAGCGGAGGTATTTTATATATAATAAGGGGGTAAGTAATTATATAGAATATTTATTTTGTTAAACATAGGTTACAGTGAATTTTGTTAAACATAGGTTACAGTGAAGGATGTTACAGATGAACAGATATATTAGAGCACTATGTTTTACCCGCAATGCAGGTGTACAAAAGTCATTATATGCAGCTATGCAATAAGCAAGTCATTCACTGTTACCTATAACTTACTTAAAATGTATTTGCTAAATAAAATGTGCTTTGTCCTTTTCTGACGCACACAAATGTCGAAGTGACAGATAAAGACAAACGAATTTTAAAACCATTTATTTAAAATAGGCTTAGAGTAGAGTAGAACGTTTATGAACATGGCCGTTAAGAAATATTTAAGAAGTATATTTGACGCAGGAAGTAAAAAGTTAATGCAGCAACAATACGTTTAAGTACGTTTTATAATTGAAATTAATTTTAAAATATTTTAGTATGATAGTCTTGCTTGACTTATAATATGATGATCTATAATAAGCATAGTGCACTACTATAATGGCCCTTTCACCGTTTTTGCCATATCTAGACATAGTATTATTATCCTAATGGAATAACACCTTTTCCCCTTGATTTTCGCGATTCCCATGTTGGCTCTTCTCGAGTAAGGCGTCCCATCATGTCAGTTTCTCTTTCTAGGCTGGATAGTTACAACCCTATTGAATTAACTCCGTACATGGAATTCAATGAAATATATGAACGAGCAACAGGTACGGGTTAACTCGGCCTGGTTGTAGTTATTCAAGTGACAGCTTTCAGTGACGAAATTCTAACTTTGGCAGCTACCTGGTTTGTAGTTTTAAGTAAAAAGTCGAAACAAAATAAAGCTTTATACCCCCTATGACCTCGGGAATGCGCAGGTACCTGTTCAAATTCTTTCAGGTATATACGGTAGGTATACCTAAAACGTACGATACGGTAGTACAGCTTTTTTTAGTTTTTTCTTCGTTTGGCTTTAGAATTCCTACTTTATACCCAAAAAACCTAGTGGATACGTTTTATCCGAAAAATCCGGATATCCGGATCCGAAATAAGGCGGATATTGCAAACCCTACGCGTAATCGACTCCGAATACGACCTCGTCCGCGGTAGTGCCTCCAGCGGCACGAAGGCTGTCGATGTGTTAGCCTGTTCGCTTATACAAATCACCAGGAACAGTTTCAATTGCAATTGTAAACTTGTTTTCGACCATAAGTACTCCGTGAAAATGTTTCGAAGAGAAGGTGTGCTTGACTGGATGTGTTATTGGTAGGACATTGGTTGCTAGCATTCGTTTCGACACGTGGTATTGAGACTGGGCGATAATTATCATATCAACATGTCCAATAGGTATGATACCAGTAGTAGTAATGTTACCAGTAGCCAAGTCCTGTAAGCCAGTGTAGTATAGCTTCTCTTCATAGTTTAGCATACACCCGGCTTTCTATGCGTAATACGTACAATGTCACCGTTTAGGTTAGTCGACATTATTCTAAGAATTTAGACTTTGTATCTGAAAAGTTAAAAGCTATATTTCGTTGCATGTCAGTGTCAACAACTATAACTTTATGAATACTCGTTAAATCTGCTTCGCAAACCTTGCTAGTTGCGGCACATTGTAGACTGATACAAATTCAACCATGTAAACTTTACTTAAACGAAACGATATGCCTTAGGTCATGCAGGGTCTGTATGATCTGGAAGCCCAAAAATTATCTTATGTACTCTAGAGTAAAGAGCACTAATGTCTAACATGGTTATGAATTACATACATCAGTCAAGACAGCGCTTCCAACCTAGATTTGACTGGTATTAAGACTGTGGGTACTACATGATCCTATCTTATCTTATGTCTTTACTTTATCTTCTGGAAACAGAATAAAAACTTATCCCCTGTTCATACAGGTTTCTTCTTTCGCCCCTAACACAAATGTATACGTCAAAGATAAAGACAAACGTTTTTAAGGGTTCCGTAGTCAACAAGGAACCCTTGTTTCGCCATGTCCGTCTGTCTGTCCGTCCGTCTTCTGCTTAGCTTAGTAACCCTTACTACTAGAAAACTGTGATTCGGCATGTGTATATAAATTAATCACGCCGACAAAGCAGTAGAATACAATCTAGAACAAAAAAAAAATAGGGTACCTCCCCTACACCTAAAGTGTGGGGTATCGTTGGATAGCTTGTTAAAAAATATGGGTTTTTTCAAACCATTTTTCAACTTAGTGATTCGTTTGCGAGATAATATTTTTTTGGCTTTACTACCGAAATTTACTATGAAATCTTAAAACTCATAACTCATAACTCGCGCGAAAACTATAAAATATCGCTGAACAAACATGGGGTATTTTCGGGTTCCCCTGGGTGGGAGGAATCCAAAAAAAAAATATTGACTTTGCTGTATGGACCACCCTGTATGTAATGCATTCGTGACTGATGCCTTATAATAGTCTTATCGATAGCGACAAATGTTATAAACCATCGCAGCCTCTCTCTGAATTTGCAAGTTGTCTGAATCAGAAGCAGGGTTTAAGAGCGAGGGTTTAGGCGGCAGATGTTATCGAGCATAATTAAAGCGGCCACGAGGACTGCTTTAATGAACATTATATCCTTTTGCTGAAAGAATTCTTTGCGGGGACTATATAGCTGACGAAATTTGTAGGATTTAAATTATGTTAACATTTGATGAGCGCACTCGATCGGGCAATGTTATGATTCACGCGCGTGCTATAAAGAATTTAATCTCTATTAAATACCCTTATCAGGAAACAAATCATTTTATCTCTATTAATTTGAAATCCAACGACTATAGCCAAATAGATCCCCAAATGTTTGCCTTACACGAGAGGATTATAAGATTATATTAAATTTCAAATGAAACACTAAGCGGCCTTGTGAAAAGCTTTCGCAAATTATTCGCTGACATTTTTAAAACTTGAATGTTACTTTTGAATAATCTTTAATCATTTAATGTACTGGTTTTATTTTTCTAATAATAGGTATAATATATTTTGTAATTGATTATTTGGTAGGTACCTTTTATCAAAGTAGCCAAATTCAATTTGTGTTTCATAAACGTCTCACCGCAATGAGTGGTGGAAAAAGGACGGCTTTGCCAGGATTCAAAATAGGCTTGACAAAAAACATGACATGTGTATTCAATTTTTTACTATAATTAGGGCATAGATAATCATCACAAATGCCGCCAGGTGGGCTATATTTTATTATAAAAAGCTTAAAGTCCTTGTGAGCCTTTTCCCACCATCATTACTTTTCACATGAATTTCAAGTTTTTCAGTGGCTTTGAGGCGCGAAGCTCCTAAATTAAATTGAGTTTCAGAGGGGAGGGGCTTTCTTTGTTTAGGGCCTATTTTTGTAATCTCTGAAATTTTGTAATGAGATCTGGCAAATTATAACGGATAATTAACACTTTTGAGGCCAGATTGTAGTGATGTGCCGGTTCCGGAAACGCTCCCGAGTTGTATGAAAAATATTTCCTAGCTAGGAATTCCTGTCATCAGACATTCAGCTAGGCAAAGCTTGAACTTTAAGAACTAGCGACGATATACAACCTATACCGATTTTTTTTTGTATCTAATACATCCAAGATTCAGAAACAAACCATTTCTGCTAATCAGAAGACCCTGCCTTATGATTAGCAGAAATAGTTACTACCAACTAGGAAATAGTAGCCATCGAAACTACATCCCAATGCTGGGCACAGGCCTCCTCTCATGAAGAAGGAATGGTCTGCAGCGAAAGGAGACACATTTTCTTATTCTCACGAACATTTACGCCAACCTTGCTTCCATGAACTCCAATACCTATCCCCGATCGATGCGAAAAATAGAAAAGAGCAGCTAAGAGATTTATCTTTCAAGATATGGCGACGAAGCGGTGCGTTACTGCACCTATGCATAACTGGATCGAACTTTGCTAAGGAGAATACTGGAATATCCGCTCTTGAGTGATGCATAACGTTTACTCAAGACCGATGTAAATGTTTACGTCACAACAAATAATAGTACCTAACGTGCACAAAAGGTGTACTGTCCAACAAGGCCGATGTTTTGTCAAACATAATGTAAACTAGGTTTGACAAAACATCGGCACAAATCGTGGCATGGCATGATTTGAGCTTTGCATAGCATGTATTACGATAAGACCGCCTCTATTTTCATCAGGGATAATGTCGGCTTCTAATGGTAAAATATTTTTTCAAATTGGTCTAGTAGTTTCGGAGCCTATGCAATACAAACAAACAAACAATCAAATCTTTTCTCTTTATAATATTAGTGTAGATATAAGAAATATTTCGCCAATGGATAGGCAAAAAAAATCCTGGCAATACTATGTATAATAAAAAAAATCAAAACTGTTTTTTTTTTTACATCACACTCAATAGATAAACGATCAAATTGTCTACTAATAAAGTATACGGTGGCAAATAAGCATACGGCCTACCTACGCAGACACCGTAGCCTACAGTAGCCCGTTGAATTACAAGTGCGAGCGCGTTGCCGACCATTGACTGATTTGAGGATTTGTTGTGTGGACAGCTAGAGACAAATGCGAGTCCTTCTCTCTCAAGCTCAACACAGCGTATTGTAGGTACTTGTATCGCAAGCCTTTATTATATTATCAGATGTGTATTACGTCTTTCTTATTGAATTTATTGTATCGTGAGTTATTGTATTTGTGAGTGCTGTTCAGTATTATCCTCATTCAACGAAGATTATTATAATAACTATCAAAGGAGGCACCGTGGATCTACGATCTATATTAGAAATGAGTTAGAGTAATTATGTTTACCTACTATGGGCCGTATTCATAAACGTACCTAGTCGCGTAGCCTGTTTTAACTAAAATGGCGTTAAAATTCGTTTCTCCTTATCTGTCACTTTGACATTTGTATTTGTAAGAAAGGGACAAAGCACATTTTATTTAGCAGAGGCATTTTGAGTATTATGAATAAGGCGGTATTTGTGTACCGTGTAGTACAATGTTGTTCCCAAGCAAAAGGTCCCACGAAGTAGATTCTTGTTTCCAGACATTCATAGCTTCTGATTTTTCATATTGGAATAATCACCAAATAAAGCCCAGACTTCATAATCATAATCATATCGTTTATTGCTTTATATGGTTACAAAAATGGTCTTACAATCTATTTTTAGGGTTCCGTAGCCAAATGGCAAAAAACGGAACCCTTATAGATTCGTCATGTCTGTCTGTCTGTCTGTCTGTCCGTCCGTATGTCACAGGCATTTTACTCGAAAACTATAAGGTGTATTTGAATAAAAATTTTAGGATAGGTGTATTTTGTTAACCGCTACATAGTTTTGTAACTAAATTACTAAAAAAAAATATTTTAGGGGTGCACTCCATACATAAAACTGAAAGTCAACATTTTTTTTTTCATTGCAAGCCCACGTGTGGCACATCAATCGATAGGCCTTTCAAAATAAATATAAAGTTTCTCAGCATTTTTTTTGATTAAGGGAATAAACTCGGAGATAATCTCCTCAAAACTCACTAAAATTGTGTGCCCCCCCCTCTAATTTTTGAACCGTGTATTTTAAAAATATAAAAAAAATCATGCTCATAGGGCTTATTAAATTCTCTCAGCGAAAATTGTTTTGAACAAGATCGGGTCAAAGGTTTTTGAGATATTTCTAAAAAACTGCCTTCCTTAAAGAAAAGGACGTAAGTGCCATAAGATTTCAGTAACGATACGACCTTTTGAATAGGCACGGAACCCTCGTTGTGCGTGGTCTGACACGCACTTGGCCGCTTTTTCATATTGGAATAATCACCAAATAAAGCCCAGACTTCATAATCATAATCATATCGTTTATTGCTTTATATGGTTACAAAAATGGTCTTACAATCTATTTTTCACTTACAACAATAACAGGACTTTCGTTCAACGTTCTTGCGCGCTCGATCTGTCAGATCAACCGTGTTGTTGTGTATCTTTTGACAGTTAACATGAAACAATTCTTACTTTTTAAATAAAAATGTCACAACTTAACGATATATGCCGACCGGTTAGCCCAGTGACGCTGCCTACTAAGCTGAAGGCCCTGGGTTCGAATCCCGGTAAGGGCAAATCTGTGTGTGATGAGCATGAATATTTGTTACTGAGTCATGGAAGTTTTCTATGTATTTATATCTATTATATATATCGTCGTCTAGTACCCATAACTTAAGCCTTAATGAGCTTACTATGGACTAGGTCTTTGTGTAAGATTGTCCCCTAATATTTATTATTATTTATTTATTATTATGCCACTTGTTTGTGTTACGCGCTGTGTACACTCTAGCAACAACATTTGAGAGAACAGAGAACACACCTTATTACAACGCGAAAACACTCGTAAACAAAATAAATACTTCCAGAGATAAACCAACGCCGATAAAATCCAATAAGAGCCAGCCACTGGCACCGACGTACCTAATAAAGGGTCGTCGTATGATATTTAAAGTGGTGTTATTAAACTGTAAACTATTTCAGAACATAGTGTGATGTTGTGGATATACTGGATATATGTCTAGTTGAATACTATCAGGACACAGGCCTCGGCCAAATCTTGCAAAGTGATCGGTCCTGCGCCACCTGCATCCAGCGAACTCCCTCATCGACCTTTAACGGGTCATCAGTCCACTTTGTTGGGGGGTCTACCCGCTTTGGGGAAAGCCTATTCCCAGCAGTGGACGTCTTTCGGCTAATATGATGATGATGATGACGGGTGCGCGGCGCGTCAGTGTGACGCCAGACAGCGGAGCGCGCGGTGCGTACGTGATGCTGGCGGGACCGTGGCGCGAGGCCAGCGCGAGGCGCGCGGGATGCGCGCGCGTTGCTGGCTGGTTGATGGCGCGATGCGCGCGCGTGCTCTGTGTGACCGGCCGTCCCGCGCGCATCACGCGCTCGTCAAGCCCCGCTACCGTCCCGCTCTGGTAGTTTGTTCGACCCTTAATACATAGAAAACATCCAAGACTCATGAACAAATATTCATGCTCATCACAGAAATACTTGCCCTTACCGGAATTCGAACCCAGGACCATCAACATCGTAGGCAGCGTCACTCCAAGAGGCTAACCGGTCGTCTAATAAGAGTATGAAAAGTACTCCGTAAACCGTTACTTTAGGAAAAAATGGGGCTACTTTGATCATTAACCCCGTTATTCATAAAACTTAAAATGCCTCTCCTAAATAAAATGTGCTTTGTCCCTTTCTAACGAACACAAATGTCAAAGTGTCAGATACCGAAAAACGAATTTTAACGCCATTTTAGTCAAAATTAGATAGAACGTTTATGAATACGGCCGTTAGAATGCAGTATAAAAGCACAACTATTTGAAATTAAGAAGATTTAATCTAGTAAACAGCAAGATAGAATACTAATATACGAGTATTCACTGCCGCAGTTCACCCACAAGTAAAAACAATGATTTTGGAGAAAATCATATTTGATCAAAGTATACTATTCCGTTTATCCTAGTGGTACAGAACCCAAGACGGCCGAATTCTCGGGGCGTACATAAGTTAGCTGTCATTTCGGTCGCTATAGTAACAGGGTCCTTGTTAGAGACGGACGAGCTTTACCCGCAATTACCTCGACATATGAGGCCGTGTCTACGGAGAAAGCGGGGCGATCAGCGACGCGGGACACGCGTCGGAATACGCTAATACACAAACATGAGTACTTTTCGCAAGATACCATTTTGTGGACCACCCTTGGTTGTGATTCAGATTCAGATCTTTAATTTGCCTTATAAAAAATGTATATAATTGCAAAAATTGTATAGGTACATCAAAACACACACTTTTGTTGGGTGTCCTGGTAGTTTGCACAATAAAATTTGATAGAGGATTTTTTTTTCTTCAGTTTCTCTATAATGTATCTTTAACGTCGGGAAATTAACCGCGGAGACCGAAGACAATGTCGTCTATAGTAAGCCCAAGATCTAACGATAAATAATTCAACGCCTCTTGTTGGAAAACTTGCTTAACATATTCTCTGCCAAGAATCGCTACGCGCTACGTTCGTAGCCGCTCCCGTGGTTTTCCCACTAAGTAGCGGAAAGCACGCTACGGCGTAGGCTCCCGCTACGCGGGTTCCTGTCAGTCAATAATCAAAATCAATTATTAATTCTGCAAATAGGTCACAAGGGCACTTTCACATGTCAAACGGTAATTTACAATAAAATAATAATGATCTTACACAATAATAATTAACAATTTGCAGAATAAGGACGTATAAAGGGTTAACAAACTAAATGTGAAAGTAGGTACAGGTTAATAAGAGCCTTTATTTTACAAATTCCGAAAAAACTCACAGCCCCTCAGACTACGTGGAAATCATTATGTCCTCCAGAAAAAAATATTCCCTCTCAGCTGTCAATATTAAGACAGACGTGGCCAATATTACAATGTGATATCTATATTCAGAAAATGAACGTTCCAGCCGACTTGTTGAATATTGTATAAAGATACGACACGGCCAGCGAACGAAATCCCATAGAAGTCTAAGTAGCGCCGCAAAATGGCCCCACAAAATGGGTGCCATTGCCATTGGTGCCGGTTAATGTACAGCCCAATAATCCGCGTCCATACTGTACATGGATTATCAGGCTGTATATTATTGGGCCGTGCATTATCACCCTGAGCAAACTTGGTCCGGGGCAATAATTGGAAGCCAATTTTGAACGAGCTGATAATGTACGGCCCAATAATGTACAGCCTGATAATCCATGTACATTGGGACGGTCACCTGTGCGGACTAATAATCTCCAACGAGTCGACGCCACCCCGCTGCGAACTCGGTCTTAGGTTGGTTAGGTTAGGGTTCACTTGTGTCCCTCAGACCAGAAATAGGTCTGAGGGACACAAGTGAACCCTAACCTAACCAACCTAAGACAGAGTTCGCTTATGACAAGCAATGCACAAAAAGTGGACGCGGATTATCAGGCTGTACATTATTGGGCCGTGCATAATCACCCTGAGCAAACTTGGTCCGGGGCAATAATTGGAAGCCACTTTTGTCCGGGCTGATAATGCACGACCCAATAATCCGAGTCCACAAAAAGTGGACGCGGATTATCAGGCTGCACATTATTGGGCCGTGCATTATTGGCTCCCATGCGCTTATGGGGGCGGGGTGTCAAAACGATGCCAGTCGAACATGCGCATACCGGGTATTAAGGCACGCGTTGGGTTAGACATTTCTAAGGAGCTCGCACTCTATGGTTTTTTTCGTTCGCTGGACACGACTACGACATTACTGGGGATGTTCCGGATGTTGAAAACTCGTATAGAAAGTAAATTTTGCTCCCATTTGTGGTTACGTTTGAAACTTGGAACGGAAACTTTTGAGTGTGGCAGAGCAACTTTCTTTATAATTATCGTAATGAATACTTAAGGAGTTCCTGGGAGAGATGCCTAACATTAATGAGATTCGTACGTGTTGGAACACGTACCTAAACTTATTTTCCACAGAATAAATGTAAAACCTTTTAATTAAGAAATGCAAGCTTGCCGTGTTTGTTCAAAACCTAGAATAATTAACAAGTTCCTCACGTCAGTACCTACAGTTCGCCAGAAGAAAAAAATAACGCAGAATACGTTCATTAAACTATAGCATTAAATGTAGTTTACTATAATAAAAATGTCCAAAGGCGAATTTAAATACACGCTGCTTTTTATGGCGCAAAAAACACAATAATAATAATAATAAATACTTACTCTTTATTGCACCACTACAAGAGACACAATTTACTTGACCTTTGCTTCGTTAAGTTGCTTTAGGGTCGTTCTCTCATTTCGTCCGGATTTGGTTTCCGGGTCCGAATGGAGCGTTAAAAATAATTATTTTCAAACATGGCTGGTCTATAAAATTTCGTTCACAAATTACGCAAAAGGAGTATTTCGTATAATTGGGCTAAACCTGAAAATCTAAGAAATATTCCTGAAAATCCTATCAAAATTTCATTCCACTCCTATGTCCGAATGTGTTCCATTGGGTTGATAATCAAAATACCACATTTTTTTTCATATAAACCTATCGTGTTTTTGTTGTGTATGCGTAAAGTAGATATTTAATATTATGTCAGTGCATTGAAACCTTAACTAGAGTTAATATATCATAGAGAGAACGCACTTTTTCATTTTGTCAAACAAATAACTTCATTTCCTTCTGCGAGAATGGAAATTTGTTTTACGTCTATATTCGCATCCTTATGCACGACGAGCCGTAGGGCGTTCGTACCTCCCACCTCAGTCTGCCGAAACATCTCAACGTGGACGGTCGCGCGCACGTGGTAACGGAAATATTCGCGTTCTCTCCGTTGGAAATCGAGTTTGGTACGGGTAAGTATTCATTACTATCCTTGATATATTTTGAAATCGTCTTATGCAAATTATTTCTCTAGCACGTTATTTATTACATCTGGGTGGACCTTCATTCAGTTTGCTTGGTGACCTTGAAGCACGAAAGAATGTGAAGTAATTTGGATTTAAGTGTTGATAATTCATTTCTTTCCAATTCATTTCCACCCGTTCCTTCCATTTTTTTCGTGGAAGGAAATGAATGGATTTGGATGGATATGATTAAATATATGTCGTTACTACATGTGATGCGTGTAATGTTCTACGATACACTTGTTCTGTGTTGGTGAGCTTGGTTGTTGTTGGCTACGTCAATTTAATGGACCCATGTACTTAACTTAAAACGGCATGTAAAATAACTATAACCTGTCAGGCATTTCCGTAGGAAGAATTTGCAATACTGTAATATTAAATCGTTGACTATGTTTTATGAGATATATATGGCTGTTGACATGCCAAACAAGTTTTTATCAAGGGGCTCTAAAAACTTATTTTATTTAGACTGCTAATATGTACCTTTCTTCCAGGTACTTTGTCGTCTTGGTTAGAATGGCGAAGACAAAAAAGAAAATAACTAAAGAAGAAAAGTTAGCAAAGGATAGATTACGCAAAAAGCTGAAGTATGCTGAAATAAAACGTAATCCGGAACTTTATTGCATTTCCCAAGAAAAAGAGAAACAGCGATATTTATTAAAAAAAGAAAAAAAACGGTTGTCAGTATCCATGAAATGAGTGAAAGGGCAAAAAGGGAAAAAAGACGCCAATGGAGAAAAAATTCTCAAACATACCTTAAAAAAATAAAACTCCAAAAAAAATTAACCCAAATTCTCATAGAAAATTCGCCGCCAGATAGTGAAATCGAGGACATTCAAGAGCCTAGACTTATCCAAAACGATCCTTTGGCTGACTTAACAAATGCACCTCCTGAGCCTAAAGCTGATCAAAACACAAGTAAGAAAGAAAATACAGAAAAGGTAAATAAAACGATCAGGCGAATAAGATACAACTACCTTAAGGAATTAAAAAAAATGTCAACAAAAACTGATATTTTGCAAAAAGAAAATGAAAAGCTGCGAAAAATTAACCAAAGACATAGAAAAAAAAAACAGAAATCAAAGGAAGACACGTTAGAGAAAAAAGTTGATAATTTGATTAAAGACATAAAAGGCGACAAAATACAAGAGGTAAAAAGACAACTATTATTCTCAAACAATCACAAGAGGATTTTCCGAAAAATATAAGCAAACTGATAAAAAAGACAAGCGGAGTCTTGCAGAAAACGTTGTACCAAGCAAAGAAAAGCTCGCAAAATACCGTGTTGTATCAAAATTGCCCTTTTCCTTGAAAACAAAACAAGCTGAATGTGACCAAGGCAAAAAAGCAGCTCTAAACAAACTGCAGATTCAGCAGTTTTTTGAAAGGGATATTAATAGCCAGGTTGCTGCCGGGAAGAAGGAGTGCATTAAAAAAAATGGAATTAGGAAACAAAAAAGATACCTCACGGATCATTTGAAGAATTTGCATGCAAAGTATTGTAAACAGGTGGGGTATATCGGCTATTCAACCTTTTGTAGGTACAGACCATTTTGGGTTGTTCAGCCGAGTAACAAAAGAGATACATGTCAATGTAAACTTCATGCCAACGCCAACCTCTTGGCTGATGCACTACATAAAGGTCAATTAATTAATGAAAAGTCAGCTACGGATATCATTTCAAGCTTGTGCTGTAATGTTGACAACTCAACCTGTTTACAACGATCATGCAATATTTGCAAAAGTAGAATATTAAACTACAACGAATTCGACAATAGTAAAAGTATTAGTTATTATGAGTGGATGCTAGAAAAGCAGAGTTATACAGGAAGAGACGGAAGAATGAGAGGTTCTTTAAAAAAAAAAACATTTTTTTATAATTTTATAATAACCGTGTGATAATGTGATTTTATTATATAATTTGGTATTTTGTTTTTATTGTCGAAGATTTTTATTTTTATTCAAATTGTGCATGCAAGTTAAGAAACTCAAGATCTCATATCATTAAGCAGCTATTTTAAATAAGTGTCCTGATTCTTGCCAAATAATAAGACTGAATGTTGAGTCTGAAATAAAGTAACCACTTAAAAATATAAACTTTTATTTAATCCTAGGCCTCCATAATTTGCCATTAATTCCCATCCATTTTCGTTTCATTTCCGTCTAGTTGAATTTCATTTCCATCTACGCCTTCATTACATTCCACCTCTTTATTTTTAAAATAACATTAATATAGAGGTGCCTTTCGTTGAATTATAGATAACATGAGTATGCACTTAAGTGATATCAATATCAACACAATAACTACAAAAAAAAAAAAAAAAGTAAAAAATGTCAAATCCGGACGAAACGAGAGAACGACCCTTTACCATAATAATGTACTAGTTACTGAGAATATTGAGATCACGGAAGGAGTTACGGGTTATCGCTTACTGTTTATAAACAAACATAACTTTTAAAAACAACTACATAGATATTTCACACATTAATCATTAAAAACCGGCCAAGTGCGTGTCGGGCCACGCGCAGTGTAGGGTTCCGTAGTTGCCTGTCTGTCTTAGTTACATCGACGTGCGGTGCGGTTGCGTCGGCCGGATTTGTACGAAAATTGGCCTTTCCAAGTACACATTAAGTTGGTCGACTATTACTCGGTAACTACTTATGCCTTAATACTTCGCCGTGATAGTTTTCCTTTTAAATTCATTATATGTACTACTACCACGAATTTTTTCACATCCCCAGTAGTAGCCATTTAGCCGGCAGGGGGGGGGGGACACATGACTCGAACAAAAATTAGGGCTTTAAAGCCCAATATCCCGCAAACTGATCACTGATTTGATAAATGGTCTTGGGAAAACCATAATATTTTTGAACGAGCTATCCAACGATACCCCACACCGTGGCTTTAACGATAAAAAAAAATACATCCCCGCCCGCAGGAGTAGGAGAGGTACCCTAAAAAATTTTTTTTCAAGATGTTATTGTACTGTTTTGTCGGCGTGATTGTTTTCTAGTACTAAGGTTACTGAGCTAAGATGAAGACGGACGGACAGACGGACATGGCGAAACTATAAGGGTTCCTTGTTGACTTCGGAACCCTAAAAATGGTTAACGAACTGCACATCTGGCGTAACTAAATGCACAGTTTCTACCCATTTTAATAAAATTATAACGACCCACTGACACTATTGGAAAATATACCTATAAGTAGTTGTTTATTTCAAGAATGCGGGTGAGCCACGTTTGTGCGAGACTATAGGTAGACCGCTTAAGGCCTCTCACACACTCACGCGGCCTGGCCGCGGCGTTCAATAGTAAATTTTGTCATTCGCTGTCAGATTTACTATTGACCGCCACCGCAAGCCGCGCCAGTGTGTTGCAGGCTTAACTCGGGTCTCGCCTGCGCGGCGCGCGGGTCCAGGGGTAATACCTACTTAT
This sequence comes from Epinotia ramella, assembly GCA_947578815.1. Taxonomy (NCBI): domain Eukaryota; kingdom Metazoa; phylum Arthropoda; class Insecta; order Lepidoptera; family Tortricidae; genus Epinotia; species Epinotia ramella. The sequence goes on from OX388221.1 coordinate 7,411,742, forward strand.
TAATACGAGTACATACTCATAATGTATTTATTGTCAAGACTGTGTACAAAAGCTCACATTTTAGAATGATAGTTCCAACAGTTTATCCATTTCGGACGTACAATAACAATTTAACTTAAAAATAACCTAAACTTAATTATCTGTACTAAAATATTCATTTAAATTGTAGAAGCATCTAGTAGCTAGCCATTCTTTAAGTTTCCTCTTAAACTGGATACCTTCAAGCGACTTAATACATTCCGGTAAATGATTAAATATTTTAATTCCACAGACATAGGCGCTCTTTTTTAATATATAGCTGGAAGGTCGAACTGTACATACATCATGTTTATACTCGTGTTGTAATCTGATATTATTTTTTAAGTCCCTTTTTTAATGAAAATGTCGCTTCTATCTTTAATGAATAAACAAATTTCTAGTATATATATACACGTCAGAGTCAAAATTGAATTATTTCTAAAATGTCTCTTACTGTCTCCATATGTCGCGAAGCCACTTCTGGTCACTCTCATGGCCGCGAAATAGTACCTATAGCACTCTAGCTTAGGTATCTGTATTAGCATATATGCAACTATGAACCTACACATACAGCTGCCGGAATCCTTTATATATCTGACATATGAGCTGCCGCCTACCAGCTCCATCTGAGATGTGGGGACCTTCGTCCCCGAGAATGTCCTCCACCTCCCCTTACAGACATCCCTTACCACACGACTGATACTGTACCAATTCACACACTATATTGTTCCAGTTATAATTACCCGGGTGCACCCTTGATTGATGACGACATGGTCTGAGGCTGAAACTACCGAACCTGAGACCCTTGTTGTTACACTTGTTACTAATCCTTTCACACTAAAGAACTCCACGACTAAGAACTGTGTTAAACCTTATTCATATACATAATATACCGTCACGCCTCCCAAATAGAATAAGACCTGTGGACGCACATAAATACATCACATCATGAACAATCATCGTCCGAGCTGTGTAAACACGTGAACCCACGTGTAAATGAACCAAATCGTTACAATGTCATAGGATGCATTGAAAGTGATTATGGAAAGAGCTCACCCTGGTTTTCCTCCAAATCTAACACTACAAATCTGCACTTAACTGTTCGTACGCAATATAGCCGTTAAGAACTGTGACAACTCGCCTACCCGTCAACATTGTTATAAAAAGATTGTGGGTGTTGCTACATGAAATAAATCGGCTGTTTGAGACATGATTATTAACATCAATGTAAATACTATCGTGAATCATGACTATTCACGACACTCCCGGCCCCCCAGAAAACTAGCGATCATATCTCCAGTAGAGTATTAATATAATCATCATTCACAGCTTTATTTTCAAGAGTCTCAGTGGCGTAAGATAAGCGGTCCTCAGAATAGTTTTCATGGTGTTCAGAATCCTGGTCTTGGCAGTCCTCAGACTCGAGCACAATTTTCAACACAGTTTGCAATAGTGCTTCAATTTTTCAATACACGAATGTTTTGCACCGTTTCTTTGGAAATACTCATTTAACACTGCTGGTTTTGCTTGACTCGACCACTGATCCCCGTTGTAGATACTACTGTCATTGTTGATTTAAAACGTATATAACTGCGCATAAAAATAGGAAAGATCCGATAAAGAAGTAGCCAGATATATACAGTGACACCTTGACATAACTGGGACTTAAAGGGACCGGCAAATGTGTCTCGCTTAAAGAGGTATTCCACTTATCCAGTGTCTTAATTAATGTCTGTCTCATTCACAGAGGGTTCCATTAATACAGGTGAATCAAGAAATAATGTTTGTTATAAAGGTGCGATTTTTAAATGTTAATAAAAAAAGTTAATAGAATAGAATAGAATAGAATAGAAATGTATTCGGATAACACATCATTACACATACATTCACAATATAATGCACCTTAAGAACTAACAAATAGGGATGTGCTACCGAAAAGGTCTCCACTCAGCAATGCAGTTGACACAGCAGTGCCAGCGGCGCTGGTTTTCTGTGGATTCAGCGAGGTGTGCGGGACAGCATATTGCGCGACTCGTATTAAGGCCGGTATAAATACATAAATATTACAAACAAGATAATATTGAACACATATAAGATATAAGTTTATAAATAAAATTGTGGTTAAATTAATTTCTCTCTAATAATAAACAGAAATAATCAAGCACGTTTTTATGAACAGTACAAAAACGCATACAGAATCAGTCAATCAACAAACACTGTTATTTTACTTTGAATTTTGGAAGTAACTTGAGGTCATTTTGGCACAAATCGGCCAAGTGCGAATTTTACGGAATAACTAAGAATAAGTGAACAAGACCAAAGTATATCACTTTACTTAACTTACTATGTCGTCATGCCAAAATACAGACTTCATCAGGCTGTAAAAAACATAGGACACACAGATTGGACTAAGACTTGTAAGGTTCAAACTCTTCCTAATAGTCCATTCTATCACCTCCTTAAGTCTCTACATCGTTCCCAGTCTTCCGAACAACCTGTATACACATGTAAACCTCAAGTACAAACGACAACACTGTTAACTGACCATCCTGTGTTTATATAGAACCTTATTACAATGCACTTAAGGTGCACCGATGGTCAGTTAGCTGTGTTGTCGATAGTACCACCCGTTTGCCTCGCGGGTTTAAAAATTATTTCTCTCTGCTTCCGTAAAAGAGCACAAAACATGGATCTTAAGCAAATTACGACTATTTAAACGAGCACGGTTATCACAATAGACTATCCGTCTCTTTCTAATTCTATTACTTAGAAAGATACTGATAGATTATCTCGCCGCGACACAGCTCGCTCGCCATCTAGTGATAACCGTGCAGCGTGCCAAATCTCTCTCGAAATGCAATTTCGGTGCGACGCTCATGTAGTAAGCTTACCGTCATTTGGCGGAAAGGGTGCATTTTGATTTGTTTGTACTGTTGATTTTGTTTTGCACCTGAGAACAAGAGCACACCAAAGCTACGTAACTGTTCAAGCTATTCTAGAACATGAACGTTTAGCTATTAGAAAGATAATTGCTTGAAAAACTAAATAATCTGGCTCTTCTGGTATGGTGTTATAGCCGTCGAAATTTAGTGACGCTGTTAAGACTTGGGTTCCTTCTACACTGGTGTCGATTGAATACGTGCTACCTATTATTCATTTATTGAAAAAAGGTTAGAGTGCAATAAACTAGCTTCTAAATGCATAATAAAACTTCAGAGCCGTACAAAGCTTTAGTGTCGATTGCGTTCCTGTACAAAACGACGAATGATTCTTGACGTGACTTTATGTATGATTTTGAAACATATTAAACACTCAATTGAATCGATCACACTGCAATAGTACCAACATGAATGAGCAGTAACTTGTTAAAAAACTTACTTAATGTTCATGTAAAAGAGTAGGTAAACGTCCTTGTATATAAATTCCTACGAGAATATTAAAGGATTTGTACGTGAAAGTACCCTTACATATTGTAAGTGAAGTGTTGAATATTTAAGAAGTTTAGTCGTCTCGTAACGTAAATTCCTGTAGTTAGAATAAAGACCATATAAGCTTGAATTATTTTCAGAGCGTAACAACTTGTAATCAAGCAAATAATTAAGTTGGTTGATATCATACAAAGATTGGGGCAATCGTGAGTATGCTTACTTTTATGTCTTCAATTCCAAACCAGCGGGCCTAAGATGGTTGTCATTTTTATCACTTATCGTTGTGGAAAAGATATCCGTCACTCTTGCACTCGCATACTTGTCATGACCGTGTCTTATTACCGCAAAATTAATGTACATTTTATTCGTCTGTTCGGACTGTAAAACCTTCACGAGCGATCCTGCAAAATGCAAATTTAAGTCATAATTATAGCCACTGTATATATTTCCCCATACGTTAATTATACCTCTTTATGTGTGACTTTGTATATTACACCCCAAGTTTCTGAACACGATTGTACGGTTTATCAACGTGTTGAGCGCAATCCCGACAGTTTGAAAACTTCGAATATATTGCGAGAGTTCCCCTTTCCCGCTTTCTAAGAAATGTATTATGTACTCGTACCGACACAGTACTTTAATATGGACTCGGAGACCAATATATGGTCAAGCACTGAGGAGGGTGTGTATACTTTTCTAAGCGAATAGTCACTAGGGAGTCTGCCTGGGGTTTACGTGCATTTCTTTAATGTTAGATGTGTACCTACACAATCGTAAAGCGTATTAATGTGAAAGTATAGTAAATATTCAATAAGTAATGTCAACTAATCAGTGTTCCACATCTTCTGAAACTAGGTACAATGAAAGTTAGATGAATACGATAAGTAAGTGTACATATAAGTACTGAAATTGTATTTACTAGAGTAAAAATAGGTACTTTTATCACGGAAATAATTATCTAATGGAGGGTGGAAGTTTATACGGGATTGCAATTGACGAGTTCTACACTTCAACATTTTAATAAAATATATTACTAGTGACCGCTAAATTCCATATAGTGAGCATCCTTATATTGGTGCAATGAACTGGGAGTATCATGCGCGACTGAAGATCGCCACGTTTCAAACTTTAGTAACAAAAGAAAATCGAAAATATTGCAGAATTTATACCAATTTAAACTCTATCGACGCGAACTTGAATTCAAATTTGAATGCAGTTCTTTATCCTCTTACAGCGTTGCGGTATCGAAGTCCATGGGGCATTTTGTAACAAGAAAAAACATGGGGTTTACCGAGCAGTTTTACCCGTTATGTGCGGATCGTTTGCTAGCCCATTTGACGAGATCGCTATAACAAGGGTTGTTCTCGCTGTCGGGTCTTAATCCTAGCTGCTAGTTTCAGAAAATTACTAAATCCTGGCAGTCTTTATTTCACAGTATCGACCACGCCATGAAGGTGTTTTCGGGTTCATATACCCCGATGAATAATCTAATTCAGTCCTGATTAAAAGTTTAGACCAATAGTCTACACTTATATAAATCTCTGAATTAAAAAAAAAATCAGCCAGTATCATTTGTCACGAAGGATCTCAGCTTCCCATGAATTTCTATATGTAGATTATTATTCTGGCTCCCGCTTAGGAGAGTTTATATTGCTAAACATTGGGGCTCATTGAATTTTTAATTTCAATTCAATTTTTAAAAAAAATGGCTTCCATCTAAGTTAAGATGATTTCGCCAGTGTCAAGTTTGCTTATAAAGCGACGTTGTTCGGTAGTTTGGTCAGTCGTCAATAATGCAATCAGCGTCAGAAGCTCCGCTTGAGAAGCAAGGCGTCCACCGCTGACCGGATCCCCGACGAAATACCAAAATTTTTAATTTAATTTTTCTTGAGGCAAATCGCCACCATGGCTGACAGCTGTCAGTGACGTCAAAATGGCGGAATTGCTTGTCTTTTAACTATGAATAATTTCGATCCGGTCTACGATAGACCTTCAGGAAACGCATACCAAATGATAAAGCATAAAAAAAGAATAAATGTACCAACAAATTCGAACAATGAAACACGAATCTGTTTTTTTTTTAAATAGCATCGCGCTCTTTTTCGCATTCAGCCAAAGTACGAGGAACGGGATTTAAAAAAAAAACGGATAGTTCGAAAATTTTGGAAGACAAGGGAAAAACCAGGAAAGGGTAGTATAATATATATTAAAGTTTGATATTAATTAAAGACAAAAATGTATATAAGCATATATAAGGCTTTAAATATACAAGGATGAGTCATAGTCAGGTACAGGAGTGAAGGAATAAATACAGAAAAGGAACTTTAAGGATTGACAGAAAAGAGAAAGAGTATAATAAGATGTGTTAGGAACATATGTGACGTTCCACGGGTAAAGTAAGAAGTTTCCTCTATGCAGCCACGAAGTGCTGGAACAATGTCCCGCCACCGCTTAGAAGCCTGCCGGACGTTAATAGATTTAGAATTAATCTCAAAAAATTGATGCAAGAACATCAGCATAAACAGGAGAATCTGTGTCTTGAAACTGTGCATTTAACACTCTCTCACCTGTTGTTTATGCCCTATCTGCAATTCCATTCATTGCCATACGTTTGCTGGTCAACGTAATATGTAATTTGTCAACGTAGTCTAGTTTATAATTAAGTCCTATTATTTTTGTAAGCCCAATCTCTTGCTGTTTTGTTTTAGGCCCACGCACGTAGTGTGGGTAGGATGCAACTTTTTGCAGGCCAACAAACCATTACTATTCTGTGTTTATTCCTTTTTTGTGTATTTTTTACGTTTGTATTTTAGTTATATATTTCCTTTTAATTTTTTGTTTGTTACTCTCCGTGCTCTCACCGAATCGAATGGACCCTGCGGAAGACCAGCGCTGGCTGCAAGGCTAGCAACATGCTGAGCTGGGTCCATTTCGTGGCAAAGCAAAATGTGTTTTTTATTTTATTTCTTTTATTGTCCGTGTTGTTTTTGTCACGAATAAATGTTTTGATTTGATTTGATTTAAAGTACCTTATGACGCTAGTCTCGGAGGTATTATATGTTTTATTAAGTGGGCAAAAAGGATGATTATTTTTATCGCTATTTTGAAAACTACTACAACATTTGTTGACGAAGTTTTATTTTGATTACTTATATGTAAATTACATAATATATCTATCTTTGTAAATTAGAAGTCCGTTCATTTGGTCCTACCACGGAATAAAGAATCCATGGATTCTTTATTCCGTGGGTCCTACGGTTTAGTAGCAAAGGTACTTGCTAAGAACTCTATTAAACTTTAAATAGAAAACTGCCGGCTCAGACAATATTAGACTGATATTAAATAGGAAATATCTGTCACTCATGCGGCAGTTACAAAGCAAAGAGGTTTTATATCAAATACGATATCTGTAAACGTATGTATAAATAAATTTAAACATAAAAACACTACTAAAACATGTTTTTTTAAGAGAAATATTTACAGATTTAATAAGTAGTTATTAAGTGTCTATGTAAAATGTTATTAAGTGTTTTTCAAATCGTGGCTGTATACCGAAGGATCTTTGCCATACGCGCCTCACATTAAATTCAACAAAATGGACAACTGACATGTTGCAGTTTTTTATTACGATTTGTATTAATTTAATCTAAAATGTATTTGTTACCTCGCAAATGTGATGAAAAATATATAACACGGGCGTAAGAATATTGCAAACTCGAGTCATCAAAAGCTTCTGATAGACTCTTGTTCGCAATATTCCACTTACGCCCCTCGTTAAACAATGTACTATTACGTCTACTACCAGAAACTAAAACAGAACCAGAAATTAAATTAGGTGAAGCCCCGGTTAGGAATCTGACCGTATATTTCGCCAATCGTCCAATAATTAATCATTCAGCGTCACCTACTGCGTCAATATTAGCTCGCTTTGAAGTGGAGCGGCGGACGAAAACACTGCGCTAAACTCGGATTACGCCATTTTCTTTTTTAATTTTAAGTGTCAAAAGACTTGGGACAAATGAGCATTCAGTTATTTTTATTATTAGAAAAATGCTCTAACTTTGTTTTAAATGCTGTGATGTGATTAGCTATACGAGTACATTAAGTACCCACAGTTTTTTTTTGTTTTTGGACATTCACGAGTCCACGCTAAATAGGTTACCACACGGTTATTTACGTGTTAAAAACATGTGTAATTAATAATGTGTGTTAACAATAGGTTAAGTTAAAATGTTACTAACCGATATGGAACTTGTTCAGTTTTTTTTTTTTTTGATTCATTCAATAGTCTACTAAATTGACGACCCCGTTTAGCCTAGTTGGTTGTGACCCTGCCTACGAAGCTAGAGGTCCCGGATTCGAATGGGGTAAGGGAATTTATTTGTGTGATGAGCACGAATATTTGTTCCTGAGTCATGGCTGTTTTCTAAATATTTAAGTATTTATTTAACTATATAAGTATGTTTATCGTCGCCCAGTACCCATAGAAGCTTTGCTTAGTTTGGGACTAGGTCGATTTATTTATTACATAGGTATTTTATACATAATGTGTATTGTGCAAGAATGCATTTCAAAAATATAACACAAAATATATTAATCGCAGAGAATAGGCAAGTAAACAAAATGTTCATTATTTATTCCTATTTACCATCACATTGAAGGGACTTAGTCAACATGAACAATGGACTCAGATTACATAGAAGATTACACCATTTCTCTTTTTCTTTTTTGTCCGGAGTGTTAAAAGACTTCGACCAACTGGCCATTCGGTTTTGCTGTAATTAGGTTAAGCTTTGCGAGTCCGCTATATTTTATTCTCTTTGCATTGCTTTCCAGAGGTTTTAGAACTGCGAAGTATTTACATGTTTGTAAAATCCGGTCGCATTAGATACTATTGCCTTGAAGAAAACAACATTTTTGAGAATGTTTCTTAGAGTAGGTATACATTATGGCAGGGGTCGCCAAACTACGGCCCGCATCCTATTTTATAATACAATTCATTAATTGATTGGGTACTATCCGCTGCAATAATGCATGGACACCTTACGGCCCAGTTTCGCTTGCATCGTTTGACGTCTGCTGCTCACATAGTTGCACGTGGTGCGCAATAATTAAACTAGATGGCGTTGTTAGCGATACTATTTCGACATACCGCGGAAAATAAGCACATTACTAGGCACATTAAATACCTATAAATTGACACCTGTTATTACCTGAAATATACTCATATTAGCATAATTATTAACAAGGCTAGCAAATGTTAATTTATAAACGCTGTATTCCAACTCCAACTTGCGATACCACTGGTATCTGAATGCTATATTTCCACCATTACCTATAATGTTGAGATAGCTCAGTGTTTTTGTATTTTATTCGATGTTTGGATATTTCCTCGTAGCGCAAACATAAGAAAAAGATGAATAAATCCACAAAAAAGTGCGACAAAAAAAAATTGGCAACGCGCTGGAGTTGACTTGATATAAATATAATGTAAAAATAATAGGTGGTAACCCACAAAAATACAGTTTTCAAAGACAAGGAAAACATAAATTTTATTTTTGCCAAAAAATTGCTTACAACGCCATCTAATGAAATCTCGCTAATACTCTGAGGTTTAAGTTAACATCCATACCTATATTACACGTCGTGCTCATAGATGGCGTGGGATTTGGCGGACAAGCGAATCTGTTTCTGCAATGACCATGCATTTATGCTGTCTGCTTTTTTTTTTAATTCATATTTTTATAAGAACGGCTCCGGCTCGGTGACAGCCATGCGTCAATTTTAACATGCAATTAAATCATTTTTTTTAACATATTTTTTTCAGTATTGTCATACATTACAACATTTACAGTAGCGTAAAGGTAAATAGGCCCCTGTACACTTATCAGTTAGTCTATCTTTTTGTTCCTGTTTTTCAATTGCTCAAAGGTTCGTTGGAAGAGATATCCCTTACAGGGATAAGTTTGCCTTTGTACCGATTTAACCTAATTTGTCTTTATTTAGCAAATCGATTTCATCAACACATGTTGGCACCACCAACGACGTGACCTTAACATTAACCTTTTCGTTTGTCTGCTAAGGGCATTATCACGTTTGTCCCTGTCGCAGTTCTTTTCAATTTTCTTTATTAATATCAAGCGGAAAAGATCTTATCGTATCAATTTTCCCATGAAAGATTCCCTTTAATTCTCTGTAAGCGCTTGTTAGGGTTTTTGGACGTAAATATTATTTACTAGCTGTACCTGCGACTTCGTTTGCATGGTAATATGGAGGAAGTTAACGCATCTCATCCTCTTGGACACATGCAGTGCTAATTTAGCATATCAAGTAAAACGATGAATAAATCTATTTTAGCTGAAATGCCGTTAAAATTCGTTTGTTCTTTATCTGTCACTCTGATATTTAAATTAGGGCCGATTCAATTCCCAGATAAAACTATCTGTTAGATAAATGTTAGCTCTGTCCTTTTCTTTCATATGACATAAGAAAAAGATGGTGATAATTTTAACTGTCGGATAACTTTATCTAGAGATTGAAAAAGGTAGGACACAGGCTGCAGCATTAAATGTTTAATTATGTTCTTCTCTACATATTTTTAACACTGTTTTATATTAAATAAATAAAAACGTGATGACCGAAATGATCTTGAGTCACTCCGACTCTCAGGTAAAGATGTGTTTAGGAATTAGTAATAGATATAATCCTTTCGAGTACCCATTGACCGGTAAGTGTTTACGCGGAACCAAAAATCTCCTTTTAATTAGACAACAGACGGCTAATTTATATTTTCCAAACTATCCTAACCACTAAGTAAGTTCTACAATAATAACGCGAGTCCGAGACCCTTTCTTTTCTTTTAAATTATTCAAAATATTAAAGTTTATTTTTTTCATATTGCAATGTTTCAGATCGCACTATCACATTCTGCCAAATCTTGTGCATGTTCCCGCCATTGCCAACTTAATAAAATGTGTTCTGCAGGCTTCATGATAAAAGTATTCTCCTGTATGTTGGCCAATTTCTGTTTGTCTCTATAATATTGGCTGAATGTCAACTTGAACGCGCGAAGTACGAAGTTATAATACCGCCTTAATACTGACGCGCTTGATAATTAATGTTTATAAAAGGCCCGTTCTGTACTGATGTAATACATACTGTTTATTGCTGATAAATATAAATACTGACAAACCAGGACCAGGACGGCTATATGCTGAGTATTTGTCAAGATACTGCACGGCCATCACAACGGCGTGCAAGCTCTCTAGATTTTTCTCGAACTATCCATCTCTCTCTTATTAGACAACGTAGAAAGAGACGTATAGTGCGAGAAAAATCGAGAGCTCGCGCGCCGTCTTGTGATAGCCGTGCAGTATCGTGACAAATAATCAGCGTGTAATCTTGCAGAAACTCAAATAGACTTTATGGCTGAACGCAAGAACAGCGCTTTGCCATGCCATTAAAAAAAAGGAAGAGTCAGACTTTTGACGCTTGTCGTTATTTTGTTGAAATTTGTTGATTAATTTATTGAAATTACGCCTCAATACGAATTTAGCGCATATAAGTTTCCATGTCAGAATCGATTATTTTTATATGCTTTTGAATTTAACATGCGTTTTGTGAAGGTCTATCACAACACCGGATCGAAATTATTACTGTTGGATCATTATGGCAAGCCCGCCATTTTGACGTCACTGACAGATGACAGATATGGCAGCTACGATTTCAAGCAGAAGAAATTAATAATTGAATGAGGTCAAATGTTTCCGAAAATTAATTAACCGTCGCAGTCGGATAAAAACTATCCTAAACGGATGCTAGAGTAATAATGTACTTGTAAAAAAAGGTACATGTTTTTCCGTTCATGGGAAGCTGAGATCACGCGGGACAAAACAATGCTTAGTTTGGTACTGGCTGATTCTTTTTTTAATTTAGAGATTTATTATAAGTGATAGATTATTAAACAATCTCGTTCAAATTGAACGACTATCTATTTAAATAATTATATTGAACCGTTCAATATAATTATTTAAAGTGACCACTAGCAAGCCTAGATGGTTATGGGCCTGGCCTAGGAACGCTAGTAAAAGCACTGAGATATAGGTATACATTTTTAAACAGGCTTTTTGTGCTGACTGTACTTTTCTGTATCAATTACTCATTCAGACGATTCTAACGAGCCCAAACTCAACGGGGTTACGTCCGTTAAGTACCTACAGAATTCCCATGACCTCATTCTGTCTCCATCATCAGACCAGCTCGATGGTACCATGATATTTAATTGTCATCAAAACTATACCTTTACCCAAAATTTCAGCTCAATCGGATAACGGCAAGTGAATGTGCAAGTTAAATAAAAGCTTAAAAAAAAATACTGGCTTTTTCTTAACCCTTTATTCGATAACGTTTTTGCGGCCGGGTAGCTGGACATAACCTTTGACGACTTTTCTATTTTTTTCTTGATTAGAATCTTTAAGACCATTCGGGGTCACCGAAGCTTGAACTATATGGATTCAATTGTTAACAAAATTACGTTATACAAATACTATTTAAATAAGTACCGAACAAAGCTAACGATGAAATAGAATTCGTGGCTTTGGCATTCTTCAATTATAAAACATAGGTATAAACAGTAGCTTTCTACTTTTTACATCAATGCTTATCTATCGAGGGATCTAAGCCAATTGTTAATATTTCCAGGCTAGTTAGTACGAGCTGGCTGAAGAATGTAACAGTCCGCCCTAAAGCATACCGTTAGACCGACAGTTATGACTTTCTATTAGTCGCAGGTAAATAGGATCGTGCAATGTCTCTAGTTTAATTAAAATTTGTCTGGTGCCTTGCTAAATTGATAAAACTCTTAGCATTTTAAGTAAAAAATATGTATGCATTGCATCACATTGTTTCGTTACATTTATTTAATCTGTCTTTGTAACATGTTTTGCTTAATGCCGTTGTGCAATAAAGAATATATGATATTATTATGATTTAGAGAACTCACAGAAAGTTAATAAATTTAGTTTTTACACACAATCACGTAGATTATGAGGTTTCTTATTCCCATCCATAGCCATACTTAATATTATAAATGCGAAAGTGTGTCTGTCTGTCTGTCTGTTACCTCTTCACGCTTAAACCGCTGAACCAATTGATATGAAATTTGGTATAGAGATAGTTTGAGTCCCGGGCAAGGACATAGGATAGATAGATTTTATCCCGGAAATCACCCCCTAAGAGGGTGAAATGGAGGATGAAAGTTTGTATGGACCTACGATGTAAACAACTTTCACGCGGACGGAGTTGCGGGCATAAACTAGTAATATATAAAAATGACGCAATCTTGTCCTTTTCAAGCTAACACTCGGCTCGCTATCGCCTATGCCTCGACAATAATAAGGTACTATAGCTGTTGGAGAGACTGTATTCTCATAAAGTATTACACATACGTAAGACATTTACACGACCAAATCTACTATTCCGCGCGAACATGGTCCAAAGATTTGGCATAGGCATCAGTTTAACGAAAGCAACTGCCATGCCATCTGACCTTCCAACTTAGAGGGAAAACTAGACCTTATTGGGATTAGATTGGTGTTCTCACGATGTGTTCCTTCTCCGACAAACCACTGTTAAATATCAAATGATATATCCTGAATAAGTTTTTGAAAAAACACAGTGGTACAGTCAACATCAAAAGTAGCTACGCAAACGAAGACGTCTAAAGTCTTTATTAAAAGGGAATAAGAGCTTTTGACCTCTTCGATTGCGAAGTTACTTTTGATGCTATAACTGCACGAGCCGGGGTTCGAACCCACTATCTCCACATTGAAAGTCGCGGGCCTTGCCGCTCGGCTACAGTGGTTCTCGAGTATCTCTCTTCAGTCGTTCACTCTTGACAGAGTGGTCGTGGTATCATGTTCATGATGATGTGTGCATGAAGCAGCCCTCGCGATGCTCCTCACCTTGTTACGGTATTCCGCATCACGGGAACACTGGACTATGGTGGATTGTGTCGCAGCTTTTATTGAATCCGTCCGGTCGCCGTCGGAGAACGACCGCGTGATCGCTTTCTCTCTACCCGTCCCTGGACAACGAGTGGTTCCATGGAGTTTTTATTTCGAGTTATGTGCCCGAAGTATTTGAGGATTCGTATTTGCACAGTCGACGATAGTCTCTCTTTGATTTTAAGTTCTTCCAAGATCGAAACATTGGTCCGAAACGCTGTCCATGGAGTTCGCAGCAGTCGACGAGTGTGCAACGGTGCAAATATAATAAATTTCTCAATGGACGGAATAGGTACCTGCCTTGGACCAGAGGCGGCAGAGGCCGAAAGAGGCAGAGAACTCGGATGCTCGTACCCCGAATCTTAGTACTAAATCCTTGAAACCCATCTTACATACCGCTATGGTACTATTCTCACGCAATCGATATCACTCGATATGTAAAGTGGTCGTAACTGAGTTGCACGAAAGGGCCCAATTAGGTCTGAGCGAAATCGTGGGTATGAGGACCCATTATCACGACTATAGAATTTTTACGATATAATGTCGAAGGATACTCGAACGTTTTTGCCTTACCTACGTAAACAACCGTTAAATACCTACAAATACGTTTGGAATGGTTACTCTTCAGTCAGATCTCTCTATACGGGGTGTAAAGGACATCGCAACGAAAACATATACGACAAATTTAGACCCTTATCGTGATTCGAAATGGTTTTTTTGCAGAACCTCCAGGACAAAAAGTACGAAAAACGATTTCAGCCGCGCAATGTATGGCGTCCAACTCAAGATAACGCAGGGTTCAATGACCGGATGTCATTAACATACCGGATGACAATTACAATAACGAACTTACAACAGTAGATACGTTTCGACCTCCAAATAGCGTGATCCTAACATAATGTCGCCGGTGGGCAAATATAGTGTGGTCTGGGCGCTGAATATAATTTCGTGCCTTTTGGCGTCGAGACCCTTGGCCCGTGGGGCCCTGGAGCCCTAAGCCTCTTCAAAGAGATGTCGAAGAGGCTTACAGATGCCACCGGTGACCGAAGGGCTGGCAGTTATCTCGCACATAGAATTAGCTTAGCTATTCAGCGAGGTAATGCTGCCAGCATCTTCGGCACAATGCCGCAGGGGACATTTTTAGATTTAGATTTAGTTTAGTACTATTCTATTTTATTTTAATTTAGTTTTTTTTATTATTACTTTAGTTGATTGATACTTAATTTTTGTTTTCATATTATGAGATAAATAAATTCATGCCGCGATACCGTATGCATCTAAATCTACAAATCTAGTTATTATCTAAAATTACGAGTTCTATTAACTTCGAATCAACATTTTTTTTCTAATTGTGCAAGATATGGTCTCAAACTTTTCATAAATTCAAAACAATCGATAGGTTCCACTTGTAGCCGAGACATCCATTAAAGGTTTTTAATTATTGGGTATTGAATTCATTGATAACTGTTATCGTTTACAATTTTTTTATTTCAATAGATATTTGTCGAGAAAAAATGTCATTGAAATCATAGACTGATATGAAATAAATCTGACTGAAAAGAAAGAGGTTTCTTCAAAGTACAAAGTTCTTTTTTTCAAAATAAGTATATTGTTATTAATAAATTAATTGTACACACATAAACTTTGAAACGTTTTATACTTAAGTCTACTCCAAGAGAAGGGTACTATGAGCTCTAAGGCTGGGCTCACACAGTCTGAATTCATGCACTAAATCATAACCTGAAACACTCACGAGCAAATAAAACGGTACACTGTGCGCAGAATTGCTACCAGAACGTGTACCGTTTTGTTTGCTCTTGAGTGATTCAGATTATGATTCAGTGCATGAATTCAGGCTGTGTGAGCCCAGCCTAAAAGTATTGGTACCTAAATTATTAGCACCTTATATAGATAGCTTTACCTACGTATCTGTAAATAAACCAATAAGAAGGCTCATGGGTACCCTAGTTTTTATGTTGGGGATCGTTTCCAAAAAAGATTTTAGACTTAAAGTCAGACATTAACATTTCTGTTAATGATTTAGACATCATACTGTATTCTAAAACCGCAACAATACACCCCTTAAAATAAGAGGATTCTTCTAAAACTCTCTCTTCCTAACACCACTTCACTAGCAAAGTTTCAACTAGAAATATATTAAGTATCGTGAAATATTGGACCAATATCGCTGCACTATCGCGAGTACTTACTTACTTACTTCTAGGACTTAAAGAGTCAAGGACGATATGAACTATGAGCACGTATTCTTTAAGTTCAATCAAATTAGCTTATATTTATACAGTCTACTAAACTAGATTAATCCTAGTGGCTCTATGCGCTATAGAACTCGCAAGCCTGCCTTTTCATATTTTTTTAAATGTTTTTCGAAAAATGATTTTCTTGAGAAAACTATATAAAAAATAAACACTTAATAAAACAATCAATAATGATGTATTTTCTCGCAAAAGAATTAATAATGTAGTCAAATAAAATAAAATAAATAAATAAAAAAATATTTGCGGACAATCTTACACAAATCGACCTAGTCCCAAACTAAGCAAAGCCTGTACTGGGTACTGGGTACTAGACGACGATAAACATACTTATATAAATACTTAAATACATAGAAAACATCCATAACTCAGGAACAAATATGCTTGCTCATCACACAAATAAATGCCCTTACCGGGATTCGAACCCAGGACCTCTTGCTTCGTAGGCAGGGTCACTACCAACTTGGCTAAAGCGGTCGTCTGAGAATGGAGTTTGAAAATGGAGAAAAAAGCAACGCAAGAGGTTAAATAACTATTTTAACTTCGTGATCTAACAGCCTTGTTTTGACAAAAACCAAAGTGAAATGATCGTTTGATAAAGTCTCTATGGCCGTGATAACACCGTCATAAGTTACTTGTACGAGTGGTGTAAGTAACAACCTCTTTCCCAACGTTATCCGTCTCGTCCAATCTTACTCCGACTGCCACCAATTCCGTGATTAAATCATCGAATATAGTGAAGTGTTTTACAGGCGACCTTGTAGCTTTAAACCTAGTTTTTTTCATAAAGTCAATTGAGTTGCAAGGCTTTTTCGTTAGTATAACAAATCAAGATTTTTGACCACTTATTTCGCGGTAATTGTGTCATTTACAAATCCAATATAAGAATCTGACAAGTACTCAACCAAAATGTTCTTCGTGACTCGATTATTATAATCCCATTCCTCACTTCGATTCACTGGAATTTCTTCGTCAACGACATGAATCACAACCAATTCGCTGAGTAACGATCGTATCCGAAATTCCAATTAGGTACTATACTTTTCACCATCAAAAGGTCTTATGTTCCGTTTTTGTTTAAACTTGTCAATTGTAACGGATTTCGAAATGTATTTTTACAACGGCACTTTTCACTGTTACTATACAATGTTTACAACTTTAACAAACTTATATTTACAGTTTTACGATTACTTTATAACACTGGTCACCGTAACCTATTGCAGGTTTAGCTTTAGGGCCATGGAAGAAAAGATTATTAATTTGAATTGAATAATAACATTTAATTTAACTACATTTGGAAGTAAGTCTGTTCTAAATCGAATTGGGTAACGGGAGAATTGCCATAACAAAAATATCATAATGTTGCTACATTATAATTAGCATTCGATTTAACATTATATCGATTTACAAATACGATTATCTGTGATTTATTTTTGTAAAGCTAAATGATTACGAAACCAACAAACGCAGCTAATCTTTTACCACTTTCCGTCTCTTGTTTTAAATGAAGCTGGGCTGACAAGACCTAATTTTGTTGAAATTGATGTTTTTAAGCAGTTTTTTAAGAAAAAGCACATCAAAAAAAAATGTTAATATTCACCATATTTCAAAGATCGTGGACGGGCTCGATACATAATTGGACGAAATCGGCTCGATAGAAAATAATTGCAAAGATTGGTCTTAAAATCATCTTAAACGGTTCTATGTCTTTACTTTTTTGACGTATGGGTCTGCAATTAAAGATATGAAGTCAACATATTCATACCTAAACTGCTAACGACATTTCTCAAATAATCCACACTTTTTTTTATTTCAATATTTATGCACTATTATCTTCAAAAACCGGGCCGCCCAGTGACACTCGCTCTCGTTCACTCCGATACAAATAGACAGTGTGCGCGCTATCCCAAAATCCTCAAGGGCATTTTGGTGTTGACAGCTTCTCGCGTCGTACGGATGGTTTTGTGACAAAATGTGAGCCACATAAAACTTTCTTTTACGGTCTGCTGTTACAGCCAACAAGCCAAAACTTTTTCCGTGTGAAAATATTGAGTGCTTCACCATCCAAACCCATGAAAATTTTAGTGCCGACCTTTACTTACAAAAATTACCTGGAAAAAAAAGACGATCATTGATTTTGAACGCTGACGACACTTTAGTTTTAGATCAGTGACATAACTTTTAACCATAGAAAATCGTAACATCATTTTCTACTTACTATTTTCCATTAACTTACTATTTATTAACAGCTTTTTTTAGGCTTTGGAAAAAGTTGCTGATTTGACTAGTCAAATGCTGTAATCTCAGTTAAGTCGCATTCCACATATTTTCTTCTATTCTTACCATCTAATTGAATTTGCCGTGACTTAGCGCCGCAAAAGCTTTTAATATTAAAGATGGTAATGCTTCACTAATAACTCAATTAACAGGCGTTGCTCGGCTATTACATAATTAACCTACCTATGAATGTGACTGTTGAGCAGAAGCCCATTTTAAATATGGTACAATACAAGAAAACAATCGCCGAGAAATAAACCAAGCTTGTATCGGAAAAAGCTCTCGCAATAATTTCCTGCGAATGGTGTGCTTATTTACGCCAAGTACTGTAAAGTACACTTAACAACTTCTAAGAGATTGTTTCTTTGTAGAAAAGGAGATATTTGTATTGTTGTTTTATTTATTTATTTAAGATTACCAAGACATAATAATACTACATAAGGTCAGTTCGGGTAAGTGCGCCACCGGGGAAACTGCGCCCCCGGGGTAAGTGCTGATATTGATTTATATGACTGAATGATGAATGAGGCGCACTTTCCCTGGTGGCGCACTTACCCGAACTGACCCTACATGCACTTATATCTAACTTACAATCTGGGCAAATATAGTGGTCTGGGCGCTGAATATAATTTCGTGACTTTTGGCGTTGAGACCCTTGGCCCGTGGGGCTCTGGCGCCCTAAGCCTCTTCAAAGAGATGTCGAAGAGCCGTACAGATGCCGCCGGTGACCGAAGGGCTGGCAGTTATCTCGCACAAAGAATTAGCTTAGCTAGTCAGCGAGGTAATGCTGCCAGCATCTTCGGCACAATGCCGCAGGGGCCATTTTTAGATTTACTTCAGTACTATTTCTATTTTATTTTTAATTTAGTTTTTTATTATTACTCTAGAGTTTAGTTGATACTTAATTTTTGTTTTCATATTATGAGATTTTTATTAAATAAATGACACTGAATTTATTGAATTACAATCTAGACTGATGCTAATTATAGGTAATAACCACAACTTTTTGGGTAACGTTTTCTCGGTAGGTATACATATCGGATAGTAGCATAATTAAATAAAAAGACGGTGTTTTTGCTCTTTAGTGTAGTTCTCCAGGGGTTTGTAACGTTTCGAACGAGCGTTATGACAGAACAACCGTAATTTTCCTATACAAAATTTACATTTAAATATCGTCTAGTTTAGCAAAAGTCGCATCGTACACACAGCAACACACCTAACTAACCATACCGTGAAAACCTAGAACCTTATTACAATGCACTTAAGGTCAGATTAGATTTCCGATGGTCACTTAGCTGTGTTGTCGACTGTACCTACCGGCCAAATGGAGGGAAATACCAACACGGAGAAACCGAGTTTTCGCGAGAATGAGACCGAGCTAGATTTATTTCTTGCCTCGGAATCGTAATCTACATATATCGTTTGGAATTGTGAGAGCCATCTTTGATAACGTTTACATATAGGATAGCATATTCGGCTTTAGGCTTCCCATTTCGAGCAGCCGTTGCGGGTTCGGGGTTCAATCGAGTTTGTTGGCGAAGAACGTTGCCAATGATAAAGTAACGCGCCACGCAGGTTGGGGTGAAAATCTTTCCATATAAATCTAAATTGACTTTTTACCTTTTTATTGGAAGGAAGTTTAGTAGCCATTTGAACCACAAATAATATATGGTCAAGCGAAAGTTATTTCATTACGTTTTGTTGTGAAACAGTTTTTTTTATCCAGACTTTCAGCCTGGTTGCGTGCTTATTCATAGTAAACACAGCCTTAGGTTCGATTGT
This sequence comes from Epinotia ramella, assembly GCA_947578815.1. Taxonomy (NCBI): domain Eukaryota; kingdom Metazoa; phylum Arthropoda; class Insecta; order Lepidoptera; family Tortricidae; genus Epinotia; species Epinotia ramella. The sequence continues at coordinate 7,431,524 of OX388221.1, forward strand.
TTCAAACCGTCTCAGTAATCGGTAAAGTTATGTTTCTTCATTTATTCGCACGAAGCGATTTGCCTCGTCTTTCCTAATGCGAACTGCTAAGGAATGGAATACTCCCTTCATCTGTATTTCCTGAGAACTACAATCGAGATACCTTTAAAACAGGAGTAGGCTATTACTGAACCAGTGAGCTTCATCTTAGGTTCTGTCGTCGCTTACCATCAGGTGAGACGAGGCTCAATGACTGGACAGTTTTTTATTAAAAAAAAACCTTAAAATCTGTAAGTGTGGCAAGTTTGACAGCTCTCTCTAGGACAACAGCGTTACTGCAGGTCCTTCAAAAACCCGCCCTTAGGCCTGAATCGCACCGACGCGGCCTGCGGTGGCATTGCCAAGGTTACTATTGACCGCCACCGCAGGTCGAGCGAGTTTGTGAGAGGCTTTAGTGGTCACATGTTTTGACGACGTAAGTCAAAGGGTACGACATATATACAAGTTAGTATGATTTATTGCCAGGGCCACTTTAGCTTTAGCTACACTAAGCGTATGTGCCTAATGGTTTGTCTTGGACCCTACATTAATTTTGCCGAACCTAGACCTAACAGTTGCTCTGTGACTAAGATTGATGCCGTCACAGAATAAAAAGTTAAATTACATGTCCAGCCATGTGGGTTTAAGCTTATTGCTTGAATAGCATAATAGCTAAGGGATGAGCCATTTACTTGAAACGGCCTATAATGCTGCAGGTACTGGATGATGAGGAGATGAAATCTCTCTTTGCAATATAAATACGTGCATATCATCACGCTTGCTTCCCAAAAGGGTGGACAGACAGAGATCAATATTATTGGTAGATATTTTATATCCTCCTCAGGCCGCATCAAAAAATTACATTGGAGTTTTAACCAAGCGGTTTGGATAGCATGTAGCTAGTATTGAAATTTATTTTTTTCTAAAATCAAATGATTTATTTTTATTTATTTATTGGTTTAAATATATTTACACAGCATTACAAATTATTTAAGTCTAATACACTGTGAAACGTAACATCAATTTAAAGGAACAAAGCAATAATAATAATAATCAAATACGTACACTAGAAAGCCTATCATACTTCATCTCACAAAACTTCAGACACCCCGGGGACACACAGCTGTCCATCGCCACGCTAGAGGTCTAAGAGCCATTCGTGGAACTTCTGGAACGTGCAGCCTCACAAATTGTTCCACCAGTTCTAGGCAATCTGACTCTCCTCGTAAAACACGGCAAACAAAATTGAGTAGACTGAAATTTCACCTCACTTCCAAAGAGTGGAAAGTCAGAGTACCAAGCAGATTTTTTATTTTGATTTTATTATATGACTGATGTTTTTTTTTTTTTTTTAATCACATTATATAAATTTCACATAAGTACAGTTATCTTATATTACTTTTCATATAGCGATCGTTTACAAAATTTCGCAATTTACTATTTGATAAAAAATTACAATATGGTCATTTCGTTTGTTCTTTAGGTATCTGGGAGTCTAAGGCACTTGTCCCACCGCCGGCGAGTAGCGAGTACTCTCATAGTAATTCTTACTCGCTTTTACTCGCGCGAGTAAGAATTGCTATGAGAGTACTCGCTACTCGCCGGCGGTGGGACAAGTGCCTTAAGAATGTACTCCACCTACATTTTAATGGTTTTGTAATTATTCTGTTTTTCTTATCTTTTCGCTGCCGACAGAAACAACAGTCCGAAATATAAAATTATGTCTAACCTGTCCCTGCCTTTAAATAAACTTTGCTATTTATTCAATGTATCATAATCATAATGTAAGTATTTAGTCGTAATAGTAGTAGTAATTTTAGTATATCTATTATTAGCTATTGGTTTATTATCTGAATGTGCACCGATACGATAATTATTGATTAATGCTTGCTCTCTACCAAATAATATTACTCAAGGTAAGTTATATGTAGTAATACATTATGGTTATATATTGTTACCACGGTATGAGTAGGCGCTCGGTGGGGAAGGCATATGTCCCGCTGATATGATGATGATGATTATACATCTGTGCGGTTTATGGGGTTGGTATTATCAACCCCCGTACGTGACCTCGGCTGAGGTTGAATCTGACTCCTATGTGAGGTGAAGGTGCGACGTCTTGTTGGAATAACACAAGTCGAGTGGATATATAAAGTTAAGTTTATTCGCTACCAACTATTGAATAATATATGCGGTACACAGACGAGTGTCGGTAGCGAGTTGCGGCGCGGAACTGTATGGGCATGCATCGAGCCGCGTGTCGCTGACTATGCATACCTATGTTCCCAACAGCAACCCCCTCCTTATCTCAAAAAAAAGTTTTTTTTTTAAATAACTTTTTTAACTCATTACCTACATTGATAGGTACATCTTATTTGCTAACGCGCTATTATTGCGACGTCCGTCATAACATGTTGTTCATGCACGTGCATTGCCGCTGATGTCAGCGCTCAATGCAGTTGCAAGAAATCTGAACTGTTGTAACAATAGTTGGTATAGATTGCGTAATTAATTATATTTATAACACTATAAACATACATTGGCTTCTCTTGTGGAGCCTACAAAAAATAACATATAGAAATGGAACTTACATAGGCACTATCCAGCTTATTGCTGGTAAATCACTTGTTGGGGAGCGGACCCTGGTGGCACTTGTGGTGGATCCCTCTGAACTCTAACCACGGCGAGAGGTGGTGCTGCCTTCTCCATTGTCCGTGTCACCCAGGCCCTCGCACACTGCTTACATTTGCTCCGGATGAGGTATAACAATAATAGCGTCAACACGACGCACAAAATTATTACGCCTATGCCAACGTAGTTTAACTTCGCTTCGACTTGGCCCGACAAGTTTTGTACATGGGCTATAGCGATTGCGTCGTGGGAATCCTTTTCTTGTTTACTTTGTCCGTAGCCCATGTTTCACTTCGTATTTACAATTAGCAATAAGAAATTTTTACGGGGTAAATATGCTCGACTTATTATCGTGATGGTTTGAGAATGTATGAGTTTAATTATATTTTTCATCTTAATATATCATATAAAATGCGCTTGCGCCTCATTATTTTCCAGTGTTTTACTAGAACAATAACATATTGCAACATGTATATTTCCGAATTATGCACATTTATATATCTAGTCCACGAAAACAACCATATTTCTAATTAACAAATTACACTTATTGCAACATACCTAAAACAAATGCTTATCATACATTACTGTTAGCGTTCTACATTGTCGACGCTTACCTTAGGGTCGGGTCCAGGCGATCGTTTCTTAAATCGCTATCGCTTATGTATTACCTAGTGTATACTTAATTTAATACAATTCTAATACTTAAATAGTTGGTAATCAACGTTCTACAAAACTTTCGTGAGTGCCATGCGAATCCTGTCCTGTGCAAAGTATAACATTCCGGTGGTCTATCCTAATTATCCTAATAACTATCCTTATAATAGGTATCTCGGAATGTTACTGGTTTTTTTACTGTCCGTCCGCTCCTCGTAACATACGGTAGCGGTGCTGACTGATCTGTAAGTGGACTTGTGTCCGGAACACTCGTGACCCTAGGTTGGGACAAATTGTCCGCCGCCGCTGTGGCGCTTGTGTTTGCACCACCGTCTGTGACGTTCAACAAATAAGCCGGTTTCAACCGATCGACCGAGATCCGAGCTTGTCTGTTTGCAACCTGTATCAAATACACTTTTGGACTACGTTCTAATACTTTGTATGGTCCATCATATGGTGGTTGCAGTGCTCTACGTACAGTGTCATTACGAACAAAAACATATTCGCATGTAGCTAGGTCAGGGTGGATAAATAGCGTTCTGTTATCGCGCGCGGCCGTCGGTATTGGTTTGAGCTTGCGTATCGTATCGCGAATATTCTTAACTAGCTCTAACGGTTCGCAGGGTTCCGTACGCTTTGAACTGTCGAAAAACTCTCCTGGTAACCTTAAAACCTTACCGAAGGTCATTTCTGCGGGAGATATCCCGTTGTCGCTACGACCTGCCGCTCTTAATCCTAACATGACTAAAGGAAGTTCGTCTACCCATGAGCTGTTGTTGGCGATCCTAGCCATAAGGGCTGCTTTTAAGGATCGATGTACCCTCTCTACGAAACCATTAGACTGGGGATGATAAGCGGTAGTTCTAAGCTTATCAACCCCTAACACCCTCATGAGTTCTTTGAACAGATTACTTTCAAACTGACGACCCTGGTCAGTGGTTATCCTGAGTGGGCAACCGAAACGTACTATCCACGTTTCAAAAATGGCTTTGGCTACGGCTTCCGCAGTCATTTCGACGATTGGGACAGCCTCAGGCCAACGCGAGCCTCTGTCGATCATGGTGACCAGGTAGCGATATCCTTGTCGAGATGTCGGCAATGGACCAACAATATCGGCATGGAGATGATCGAATCTTGCTGCTTCTTCGAAACTACCTAATCCTGATACCGTATGACGATTGACTTTCGATCTCTGACATTGTACACAAGCCCTAGCCCATATGCCTACTTCTTTCTCTAGACTAGGCCAAAAATATTTTTTTTTTACGAGTTTCTTTGAGCTACGAATGCCAGGATGATTCAAACTATGCAAACTGTCAAAAACTAAACGCCTATATTTTTCTGGTACATAGGGTCTTGCATTATTGGTTGACATTTCGCAAACAATAGGTTTGCTACATGTCGGAACCAATATCGCCTTTAAAACGATTTTGCTAGCTGCCGCGCGATCCCTATTTTGCATTGCCTGTTGTAAGTACTCATCGCTAGTTTGCGCGTCGGCGAGTTCTTCGAAATCGAGTACTGTGGGACAGCTTATAGTTTCGATGCGAGATAGCGTGTCGGCCACGATGTTTTGATTACCACTAATATGTCTAATGTCTGTAGTAAACTCGCTAATAAAGGATAACTGACGGGTACGCCTAGGTAATTCTTTATTATTGTAGCTTAACTTTTGGAAAGCGTAACATAAAGGCTTGTGGTCTGTATATATTATCAGCGGTCGACCCTCAAACATCTTACGAAAATGAACTACGGCTAGATAAGTGGCTGCAAGCTCACGGTCGTACGTACTGTAGTTACGTTGTGCTGCGTTAAACTTTTTGGAATAAAATCCTAGAGGTTGCCATGTATTCCCTAATCGTTGCTGTAATACCCCGCCGGCCGCGGTGTCTGACGCGTCTGTCATCAAGGCCAGAATCGCGTCCTGCTGTGGATGCGCTAACAGCGCGGCCTTTTGGAGACCGGACTTGCATTCTAGAAATGCTGCATCGGCCTCGGTCGTCCACACGATCGGAGTCTTATCCCGTTTTCGGGTATTGACTAAATATCTATCGAGCTCCGACTGAGCTTGCGCTGCGTGCGGGATATGGGACCGATAAAAGTTGTACATCCCTAAAAATCTGCGTAGTTGCTCTACGGTTTCCGGCTTTGGGAAATCTACTATAGCTTGTACTTTCTCTGCTAAAGGCTTAATTCCTTCTTGGGAAACCTCGTGTCCTAAAAAGTTTAGCTTGACTTGGCCGAAACTACACTTAGTCAAGTTAATTGTTATCCCGTATTTCTCGAATCGTTCGAACACCTGCCTCAGATGCTCTTTATGCTGCGACTCATCGTCGCTGGCGATAATGACATCATCTAGGTAGCTGAACAGGAAGTCCAGCCCTTGCAACACTGCGCTGTTCATAAACCTCTGGAAGGTCTGGGCTGCATTCCGGAGACCAAAGCTCATCCTAGGAAACTCCCATAAGCCTATAGGCGAGATAATCGCTGTCTTTTCGACGTCCTCCGGTGCTACGCTGACACAATGATAAGCGCGGTTTATATCTATTTTCGAGAAAAGTTTTTTACCTGCTAGAATAAAGGTAAAATCATGAAGTCTTGGTATGGGATAACGGTCTGGTTTTGTTATTGCGTTTAACATTCGATAGTCACCGCAAGGACGAATTTCGCCATTTTTCTTTGCTACGACATGTAATGGACTGGCCCATGCACTTTTGGATGGCCTACAAATCCCTAACTCTTGCATTAGGCGAAATTCTTCCTTGACCTTTTTGTACCTATCGGGTGGTAAAGGTCTTGCGCGAGCGTACACGGGAGGTCCGGTCGTCTCGATATGATGTACAATATTATGGGGTGGAGTTTCCCTGAACGACGGTGGCTTGGTGATTGCGGGAAAACGAGATAACAATTCATGATACGGATGGCTCTCAACGACTGTATATATAGAAGGTTGTTTACTACTTACAGTTACAGCAGTTACATCCATATCGGTTACCTTGTCTATCAGCTTACGCTCGCCCACGTTAACTAAAAGTTTGTGGAAGCTTAAAAAGTCTGCGCCTAGAATTGGCTGTTTAACGTCTGCAACCACGAAGTCCCAACGATACGGTCGTCGTAGCTTAAGGTTCAGCACTAACGATTTCACTCCATAAGTCTTTATCTCCGTACCGTTGGCTGCGAACAGTTTGTAACCCGAACACGCACTTTTAAAACGATTTTTCTTAGTGGCCGGTAATACCGAAATGTCTGCGCCCGTATCCACTAGAAAACGTAAACCACTATTATAATCCGTAACACTAAGTCGGCTGCTAGGCGATATGGTACAGACTTCCGACGGCGCCTGCACCAAACTTGCTAGTTTTCCGAAGGTTTTTTATATGCGCACGGCGATCTGCATTTAGTAGAGGCGTCCTTGAAGCGATAATGGTAATAACAGAGCCTACTATTTGGGTCATTTCGATGCCGTGACGTGCTTCGCCCTCGCGATGTTGCACGCGAATTGCTACGTCGTCTATAGCGATCTGGCTGTCTTGACCGATCTCGTTCCAGGTCCATAATCCTGACGCTGAGCTTCGCTATTTCCGCCAAAATTAATGCTGTGTCGCCTGTGCTTGTTGCTGGCCTCTGCGTAACTTGAGCAACCTGCCCGGAACGCGTAGCCTCCGCAACGTTGTCCGCGATGCTCGCCAGACTGTCTAGGTCGTTGATTTGTGATGCCACCAACACTGCTCGAACTGTTGTGGGAAGATGATTCTGCCACATGATGCGCACTGTGTCGTCCGGAAAGTTATCTTTGGCCAGATTCCGCATCTGGAACAGGAGTTGACTGGGCTTCTGATCTCCCAAGTCCATTTCCCCGAGCATCTTCTCTATCTGCCGGTTCTTGGAATCTTCCAGCATACCGAGTAGTTTTGCCTTGAGAGCCTCGTACTTGCCTGTGCTGGGAGGTTTTGCCAAGAAGTCTGTGAGATGCAGTATCACTTCCTTGGGCAGCTTCGACACTACGATATCGAACTTGGCGTCATCGCCCATCTTCTGCGGCGCCAGTACTGCCTCTGTACGGATAAACCACACGCGTGGCTGGTCTGTCCAGAAATCTGGTACTCTTGATGACAGTGAGATCGCCATCACGTCTGCCGTCGCGGGCTGTTCCTGCATGTGGTGCTTAAACGTAGTAGCGTTATGCACCTGTGGCGTCTGAGGCACTTGCCCTTGGTGCTGTTGTTGTGCCTGCGGGTTTGGCAGTGGCGCCTGACCTCCAGTCATCCCGATTATGTTGCCGTCAACTTTCAATATATACCGCCGATGTCCTTCTGTCGCGGGTCACCACTGTGCGGTTTATGGGGTTGGTATTATCAACCCCCGTACGTGACCTCGGCTGAGGTTGAATCTGACTCCTATGTGAGGTGAAGGTGCGACGTCTTGTTGGAATAACACAAGTCGAGTGGATATATAAAGTTAAGTTTATTCGCTACCAACTATTGAATAATATATGCGGTACACAGACGAGTGTCGGTAGCGAGTTGCGGCGCGGAACTGTATGGGCATGCATCGAGCCGCGTGTCGCTGACTATGCATACCTATGTTCCCAACACATAGTTACCTGCGGATGACTATTTCAGAGATATAACTCCTTCCTTCCGTTAATTACACAGAATGGAAGCGGAGCCGCGTGATGTCTCACTAAACCCCATTCCATATTTTGGAAATCGAATTTCTTTAATCGGATGTGTAGTCCACCTACACATCTTCCACCCATCACCTTTCTCCGAATCGCTAAACTTAAGTGGCAGTGGGCGGGGCACATAGCACGTAGAACCGATGGCCGATGGGGCGGAAAGGTTCTCGAGTGGCAACGGAAGGCGCGGCGTGGGTAAGCCCCCCGCAAGGTGGACTGATGACCTGGTAAAGTTTGCTGGAGTACGCTGGATGCGGGTGGCGCGGGACCGGTCACTTTGGCACTCTTTGGGGGAGGCCTATGTCCAGCAGTGGACGGCTTTCGGCTGATATGATGATGATGATGATGACTTAAAAAATCAGAGATTTGGTAGTCATCAAGGCCGAGCGCTGAGCACAAAGTCGTGATTTTCAAAATGTTGAGCTTATCCAGCACTCTTCCGAGGGCAGCGTCTCGCCATTGTAACTACTCGTCAAGTATCCATACTATACTAATACTAATCCAAACTAATATTATAAATGCGGAAGTGTGTCTGTCTGTCTGTTACCTCTTCACGCTTAAACCGCTGAACCAATTTAGATGAAATTTGGTATAGAGATAGTTTGAGTCCCGGGGAAGGCAGAGAATAGTTGTAAGGTCTAAGGGGGTGAAAGTTTGTATGGAGCTACGATATAAACAAGTTCCACGCGGACGGAGTCGCGGGCAGAAGCTAGTAATCAACACAATCATACAAGGCTTAAAATCGGTTACACACGGCAACTTTTTGCATCGATACAAATGCGCGTTTCAAGAACGCGCGACACTTGCCATAGTATACCTCTGGGACAATCAACTTTTTAGCGTTCCGTACCCAAAGGGTAAAACGGGACCCTATTACTAAGACTCCGCTGTCCGTCTGTCACCAGGCGTTATCTCATGAACCTTGATAGTTAAACAGTTGAAATTTTCACAGATGATGTATTTCTGTTGCCGCTATAACAACAAATACTAAAAAACAGAATAAAATGAATATTTAAGGGGGCTCTCATACAACAAACGTGATTTTTTTGCCGTTTTTAATGATAATGGTGCGGAACCCTTCGTTCACACTCCGACTCGCACTTGTTTATTTTTTGTTGTTATTTAGTCCCGGCAAGCTGTTATGGTCATGCCTTCAGTGTTTACGACGGTATTTCTGTCAGTCCAATTTAATACGTAGGTCCTAAGTATTAACGTTTACAATCGAGCGCATTAGTTAACCGCCTTATCGTGTCTCGAGTCGATAGTGAGTGACGTAGGTTTCGCGGGGATCTAAGTGCATGGTAAATTCGCGCGCTCTGCTCATGTCTTGATGGCTCCGCGGTATGGAGGTCGGCCTAACGATCCGGGGAGCGAGAGTTCGAATCCCGGCAGGGATTTACTTTTTCTATAATTTTAAAGTATTCTTGTTTATTTAAAGTAACGACACAGGTTCGACGAGTCATTCCAGCTCATGTCTTTAAGACAAACAGTACGTGTGTGGAAATAATAATGTACCCGTCATATTGGGAATTGTGAGAACAGCACTTGCTTGCCGATGGGCAAATGAAATGTTTTTTGTGATCGTTATTTATTACGGACATTTGTTTTGCTAAAATTGTGTGTGGCAGCGAAGGGGTAAGTTTTAGTATTTAAAACTTAACACTGTAATCAGGCAGTAGTCACATACCGGCAGCCGTGTCTAAGCTTACTCCTTTGTTCTAGCCTAAGGACATGCCCTTCGAGGTTTAGTTAAAACCTGAATATCAAACCTGAATTGTATTATAATCGCGCTAGCCGGCGCATCGGATAAGCAGGGATCCCGAACACAGAATTCAAACCCCTCTTGGCGCTCAACACTTTTAGATTAGTCTTAGTTAAGGATTTTAGTTTTAAATATACTATATAACTAGGTTCGTTATAGACGTCGTTTCATTTGCTACCCGTTCCAACACATAACAAATAGCGCCCAACGTTAAAATATAGATAGTGTGTTTGGATAACGGTATAGCGGACTACTCATAACGGACACAAGTGTAGGTTTAGATTGTATTTTCTTTTCACATTTTATGTTATATTGTTATTTTTTCCGTTTTATTTCGTTTTAACTACGTTAGGTTTTAATGTTAGGTATAAGTCCGCCCGGGCGTACGAATTAGATAAGTATTTTACGAGTGAGTTTTGATATAGGTTGCATCATAGTGTTGTGGTGTTGTCTGCATTTAGTTGTAATATTTTTATTTTTTGTAAAGGCATAATAGTTTAATGTCTGCAACGTTTTAGGTACTGTGGGCATAAAGGTCACTATTGTGTATGAGTTCTAAAGGCATTTCGACGCCGTAAATTTGTTATCAAATAGTCAAGAAATAAGGTGACAATAGTTTGTGAATTGAATGGCAATTTCGGTCCATAATAGAGTTATTTATTAAATCTTTTACTAATTTTCGGTAACGATTACGGTTAGTTCAGAATACAGTTGTGTATTAGCAGTCGTACTATTGGAATTTTGAGTGAATCTCATAAATATGGATCCACAATATCTATTAAAGGATGAGCTGGAATATGAACTTGAGTGTCGCGGGGTTCGTATGCAAAGTACAGTGCCAGTCTTAAAAAAGTTATTAAAGGAATTAATGCTGGCGGAGCAATCAGAGGGGCGGGCGCGCGATGTCAAAGCACCAGCGCTTAAGGCAGAGGATATTAAATCAGATTTAGACATTTGTGCGACAAAACTAAGCGTTCTTTCTAATTACATCGCAGAGATAGTAGGTAAGCCAGATAAAACGTTGTTTAGACGTCTGGTGTCACGGCTGTACCATGTGCAGAACAGAATAACTTTGGTGATTCACGTGGCGGAAGACGACGGCATCCGCAAAGATGCACTTCAGCAACAGTGTCAGATTTTACTAGAGAAGTTAGAGGGGTTGGATGATGAGGTCGAGGATGATATTTTAACTGCTAAGGATAAAGAGTTACTGCAGCAATCATTAGGTGATTTGGGTGTCAGGATTGCAGGTAAACTAGACAGTGCTACACATTCCCCATCCAAGGAGTCGGAGGAAACACCCCTGGGTACAAAACTGGGTATTCAGGGATTGACGGTAGTTAATGAGATGGCGAACAAGAGTGTAAACTTTGCGGCAGGGCAGTGGGAAGGCCAGACAACTGGCGGCCGAGGGAGATTATTACGCTCATCCACCCTGGAAGAAGAGTCACCGACGAGACGAAAACTAGTGCCAATTTATCAATGGGGTCTTAAGTTTACGGGATCAAACATGAGCATCAATGCGTTTTTGGAACGGGTTTCAGAGCTCAGAGATGCTAGAAATGCGACAGATTTTGATTTATGGCGGTATGCAATTGACTTTTTTGAGGCAGACGCATTGATTTGGTATAGGGCAAATAAAGAATATGCTAGCAATTGGGAGGATCTGGTCATTTTATTGAAGCGTTCTTTCCAGAAACCGTTTTACCAGGAAGAATTGTTAGCAGAAATAAGAGCACGAACACAAGGTCGTGATGAAACAGTGTTGATCTATGTCTCTATAATGCAGAACATGTTTAATAGATTGCCCAGCAAACTGGCAGAGAGGGAAAAAATATGTATACTGTTGAGAAATATTCAGCCATATTACCAGCGGGCAGTGTGTAGGGATGAATTTAATTCAGTGTCAGATTTGATTAATGTCTTAAGAATAGTAGAGCGCACAAAAATCAACTGCGACAGGTTTGAAGAACCCAAGGCTGTGAGAAACCCATTGGAACCGGACTTAGCCCACAAAACGAACAACAAGTCAGGAGATCTTAGAGAGGCTATGGTGATGGAAGAGGTGGCTCAGCTGCAAAGCAAACCAACCGTGAGTAGTAAACGTTGCTGGAACTGTAGGGAAGGTGGCCACTTATTCCGAGACTGCAAGATGCCGAAACAAAGATTATTTTGTTATAGGTGCGGTCGCTTTGGTACCACGGCTAAGGACTGCTCGTGTAAGGGAAACGCTTCAGGGGAAAGTTCAAATCAGGCCCCATAGACTTTCCCCAGGGTAATAAAAATACGGAGTGGCAAGAATGGTTAGGGGTTATTAAGAGATTTTTCGCGCGAACAGACGGGGAATTATGCCCCGTAGTTTAAAAAAAGGATAATGATAATAGGTCGTATGTTACGATAGATATATTACAACGGCAGTGCATAGGCTTATTAGATTCAGGGGCTAATCGGACAGTTATGAATTCTGTATTTGCGGACGTTTTGTTGTCAATAGGTCTAAAAAGCTATAAAATTGCACATAATCGTGTAACAACAGCTGATGGTTCGATGCACGATATATCAGAGGTGTATGACATTCCGATAATGTTTGATAGTCAGTTTAAGGTCATATCAGCTATGGTCATGCCAAAATTAAACCAACCCTTAGTACTGGGTAAGGATTTCTTTGACGAGTTTGGCATATCCTTACAGTTCAAGGGCAAGGGGATTGAAGTGTTGAGTTTAGATAACGCAACAACACATAGTCCCGTCATTATATCTAGTGAAGATTTGAGTTCAGATCAAAAAGAGGATTTGGAACGAGTAATACAAAACATGAGGAAGGAAATTGGCAATGGTTTGGGCCGAACATCCGTTTTAAAGCACAACATAGATACAGGGGATAACAAACCAGTCCATCAGAAACAATACAACTTCTCTCCGGTGGTAAAAGCAGAGATTGAGAAAGAGGTGGATAAAATGTTAGCAGATGACGTCATAGAACCTTCATATAGTTCTTGGTGTTCACCGGTTTTGATTGTCAAAAAGCCAAATGGTGAGAATAGATTATGTCTTGATAGTAGGCAAGTGAATAGGGTGACAAAACGGGACACTTACCCACTGCCACGCGTGTCCAACATCATTGACAACTTACGTAATGCTAGATTTTTAAGCACGATTGATTTGAAGTCAGCGTTTTGGCAAATACCGCTAGACGACACCAGTAAAGAGAAAACGGCTTTCGCATTACCAGGAAAAGGGCTTTTTCATTTCAAAGTAACGCCATTTGGACTTGTCAATGCCTCGCAAACACAGCAAAGATTAATGGACATCCTATTCCACTCGAGTGAAGACAAAGTTTGGGCGTACCTGGATGATATTGTCATTTGTTCATCGACGTTTGATGAACATATATTGCTCCTCAATAAGGTTATAGAAACTCTTAAGAAGGCTAATTTGACAGTAAATGTAGATAAGTGCAAGTTTGCTCGATCTAGTATGCGGTACTTAGGTTATATTGTCGATAGAGATGGGATCAGGACAGACCCAGATAAGGTCGCTGCAATCATTAACTTTCCAAGGCCTCGAAATTACACTGAATTAAAAAGATTCATTGGGTTAGCAAGTTGGTACAGGAGATTTGTGAAGGACTTTTCAATAGTGGCGGCTCCTCTCCACGACCTAACAAAAGGAAAGAGGAACAAACGCTTGTTTTGGACCACGGAGGCAGAAGGAGCGTTTGTGAAATTGAAAACTCTACTTACGTCGGCTCCGGTGGTCACTTGCCCAGATTACTCGAAACCATTTATAATTCAGTGTGATGCATCTAATAGTGGCGTTGGAGCGGTTTTGTGTCAGAAAAGTGGAAATGAGGACCAGCCGATAGCGTACTTGAGCAGAAAACTTAATGATCGGGAAAAGAAGTATTCAACATCAGAACGAGAACTGTTGAGTATTGTGCATGCAATAGAAAAATTTAGACCTTACATTGATGGAGTACAATTCACGGTGGTAACTGACCACAGTGCTTTGCAGTGGTTGCACAAAATGAAGGACCCCCACGGAAGGCTAGCAAGGTGGGCAATGAAGCTACAACAATTTAGCTACGACATAATTCATAGGCCCGGTAGAAGCCACGTAGTACCAGACGCGTTGTCAAGGGGCTCAGATGTAATTACGGAGATTAATAATTTAGAGATCCTAGAAAAACATAAAAATTGCTGGTACAAGTGTAAAATGAGAGAAGTGCAAGATAATACACTTGAAGATTGGATGGTGTTGAACGGTTGTCTGTACAAAAAGGTTAAATTGAAATCGTTCCCAAATGCTGAGGACATCTGGAAATTATATGTACCGGAAGATTTAAGAAATAAGGTCCTGAGGCAATGCCATGATGATGTAACGGCGGGTCATGTAGGGGTTCGCAAAACGTATTTTAAAATTAAACAGAGATACTTTTGGCCCAATTTATTGGACGATGTGAAGCAATATGTCCAAAAGTGTGAAAGTTGTGCCAAACATAAAGTATCGCAGCAGGGGCCACTGGGATACATGGGAAAACACAGAGAAGTGACACGTCCATGGCAAATTATATCGTTGGATCTGATGGGCCCATTTCCAAAAAGTAAAACTTGTAACACAATGTTGCTAGTGATGACATGCTGGTTCAGCAAATTTGTGCTGTTATTCCCGCTGAGAACCGGAAAGGCAGACAAGATATGTGACATTGTGGAAAGACAATTTTTGCTGTATGGCGCCCCTAAGGCTATCATATGCGATAACGGCCGCCAATTTTGTTCGCAATTGTTTAAAGACTTGGCTGTCAAGTTCGGTAGCCAATTGTGGTTCACACCAAACTACCACGCACAAGGAAACCCCACAGAACGGGTTAACAGGGTTATAGGCACGATGATCTCCACCTACGTCAAACCAGGAAAACATAATGCGTGGGATGTCAATCTACCCCAAATTGGGCATGCGATAAGAACAGCAGTGCATGAGACAACAGGCTATACGCCTTCATACCTGTTCTTTGGTAGAGAGACGTCGGTACCAAGCGTGGATCGCCCAAATTCAGGGCAATTATCACAAGACCCGGACAATTCGTATCCTGTAAACGTTACTGACTATATCGATTGTGTAGGATATAGAAATGGTTTGTATGAAAGGGTTCAACAAAGACTAAGATTAGCACATGATCACAGCCGGAAGGGCTATGATAGCAAACGTAAACCCTGCAATTTTAAGGTGGGTGATATCGTGTGGAAGAGAACAAAATTTTTGTCAAACGCACCAAATAAATTTATGGCTAAACTGGCTCCGAAATTTGAAAAGACGATTGTTGTAGATAAACTCTCGGACACCATATATCGTTTGAATAATGTTGCTGGCAAATGTGTTGGCAATTGGCATGTCAAGGATCTTAAGCCACTTAGAAGCTTTACATAAGGAACAGTAAAAAAAAAAAAAATTTTTTTTTTTCTATAGGGAGAGGAAATATGTTATGGTCATGCCTTCAGTGTTTACGACGGTATTTCTGTCAGTCCAATTTAATACGTAGGTCCTAAGTATTAACGTTTACAATCGAGCGCATTAGTTAACCGCCTTATCGTGTCTCGAGTCGATAGTGAGTGACGTAGGTTTCGCGGGGATCTAAGTGCATGGTAAATTCGCGCGCTCTGCTCATGTCTTGATGGCTCCGCGGTATGGAGGTCGGCCTAACGATCCGGGGAGCGAGAGTTCGAATCCCGGCAGGGATTTACTTTTTCTATAATTTTAAAGTATTCTTGTTTATTTAAAGTAACGACACAGGTTCGACGAGTCATTCCAGCTCATGTCTTTAAGACAAACAGTACGTGTGTGGAAATAATAATGTACCCGTCATATTGGGAATTGTGAGAACAGCACTTGCTTGCCGATGGGCAAATGAAATGTTTTTTGTGATCGTTATTTATTACGACCATTTGTTTTGCTAAAATTGTGTGTGGCAGCGAAGGGGTAAGTTTTAGTATTTAAAACTTAACACTGTAATCAGGCAGTAGTCACATACCGGCAGCCGTGTCTAAGCTTACTCCTTTGTTCTAGCCTAAGGACATGCCCTTCGAGGTTTAGTTAAAACCTGAATATCAAACCTGAATTGTATTATAATCGCGCTAGCCGGCGCATCGGATAAGCAGGGATCCCGAACACAGAATTCAAACCCCTCTTGGCGCTCAACACTTTTAGATTAGTCTTAGTTAAGGATTTTAGTTTTAAATATACTATATAACTAGGTTCGTTATAGACGTCGTTTCATTTGCTACCCGTTCCAACACATAACAAATAGCGCCCAACGTTAAAATATAGATAGTGTGTTTGGATAACGGTATAGCGGACTACTCATAACGGACACAAGTGTAGGTTTAGATTGTATTTTCTTTTCACATTTTATGTTATATTGTTATTTTTTCCGTTTTATTTCGTTTTAACTACGTTAGGTTTTAATGTTAGGTATAAGTCCGCCCGGGCGTACGAATTAGATAAGTATTTTACGAGTGAGTTTTGATATAGGTTGCATCATAGTGTTGTGGTGTTGTCTGCATTTAGTTGTAATATTTTTATTTTTTGTAAAGGCATAATAGTTTAATGTCTGCAACGTTTTAGGTACTGTGGGCATAAAGGTCACTATTGTGTATGAGTTCTAAAGGCATTTCGACGCCGTAAATTTGTTATCAAATAGTCAAGAAATAAGGTGACAATAGTTTGTGAATTGAATGGCAATTTCGGTCCATAATAGAGTTATTTATTAAATCTTTTACTAATTTTCGGTAACGATTACGGTTAGTTCAGAATACAGTTGTGTATTAGCAGTCGTACTATTGGAATTTTGAGTGAATCTCATAAATATGGATCCACAATATCTATTAAAGGATGAGCTGGAATATGAACTTGAGTGTCGCGGGGTTCGTATGCAAAGTACAGTGCCAGTCTTAAAAAAGTTATTAAAGGAATTAATGCTGGCGGAGCAATCAGAGGGGCGGGCGCGCGATGTCAAAGCACCAGCGCTTAAGGCAGAGGATATTAAATCAGATTTAGACATTTGTGCGACAAAACTAAGCGTTCTTTCTAATTACATCGCAGAGATAGTAGGTAAGCCAGATAAAACGTTGTTTAGACGTCTGGTGTCACGGCTGTACCATGTGCAGAACAGAATAACTTTGGTGATTCACGTGGCGGAAGACGACGGCATCCGCAAAGATGCACTTCAGCAACAGTGTCAGATTTTACTAGAGAAGTTAGAGGGGTTGGATGATGAGGTCGAGGATGATATTTTAACTGCTAAGGATAAAGAGTTACTGCAGCAATCATTAGGTGATTTGGGTGTCAGGATTGCAGGTAAACTAGACAGTGCTACACATTCCCCATCCAAGGAGTCGGAGGAAACACCCCTGGGTACAAAACTGGGTATTCAGGGATTGACGGTAGTTAATGAGATGGCGAACAAGAGTGTAAACTTTGCGGCAGGGCAGTGGGAAGGCCAGACAACTGGCGGCCGAGGGAGATTATTACGCTCATCCACCCTGGAAGAAGAGTCACCGACGAGACGAAAACTAGTGCCAATTTATCAATGGGGTCTTAAGTTTACGGGATCAAACATGAGCATCAATGCGTTTTTGGAACGGGTTTCAGAGCTCAGAGATGCTAGAAATGCGACAGATTTTGATTTATGGCGGTATGCAATTGACTTTTTTGAGGCAGACGCATTGATTTGGTATAGGGCAAATAAAGAATATGCTAGCAATTGGGAGGATCTGGTCATTTTATTGAAGCGTTCTTTCCAGAAACCGTTTTACCAGGAAGAATTGTTAGCAGAAATAAGAGCACGAACACAAGGTCGTGATGAAACAGTGTTGATCTATGTCTCTATAATGCAGAACATGTTTAATAGATTGCCCAGCAAACTGGCAGAGAGGGAAAAAATATGTATACTGTTGAGAAATATTCAGCCATATTACCAGCGGGCAGTGTGTAGGGATGAATTTAATTCAGTGTCAGATTTGATTAATGTCTTAAGAATAGTAGAGCGCACAAAAATCAACTGCGACAGGTTTGAAGAACCCAAGGCTGTGAGAAACCCATTGGAACCGGACTTAGCCCACAAAACGAACAACAAGTCAGGAGATCTTAGAGAGGCTATGGTGATGGAAGAGGTGGCTCAGCTGCAAAGCAAACCAACCGTGAGTAGTAAACGTTGCTGGAACTGTAGGGAAGGTGGCCACTTATTCCGAGACTGCAAGATGCCGAAACAAAGATTATTTTGTTATAGGTGCGGTCGCTTTGGTACCACGGCTAAGGACTGCTCGTGTAAGGGAAACGCTTCAGGGGAAAGTTCAAATCAGGCCCCATAGACTTTCCCCAGGGTAATAAAAATACGGAGTGGCAAGAATGGTTAGGGGTTATTAAGAGATTTTTCGCGCGAACAGACGGGGAATTATGCCCCGTAGTTTAAAAAAAGGATAATGATAATAGGTCGTATGTTACGATAGATATATTACAACGGCAGTGCATAGGCTTATTAGATTCAGGGGCTAATCGGACAGTTATGAATTCTGTATTTGCGGACGTTTTGTTGTCAATAGGTCTAAAAAGCTATAAAATTGCACATAATCGTGTAACAACAGCTGATGGTTCGATGCACGATATATCAGAGGTGTATGACATTCCGATAATGTTTGATAGTCAGTTTAAGGTCATATCAGCTATGGTCATGCCAAAATTAAACCAACCCTTAGTACTGGGTAAGGATTTCTTTGACGAGTTTGGCATATCCTTACAGTTCAAGGGCAAGGGGATTGAAGTGTTGAGTTTAGATAACGCAACAACACATAGTCCCGTCATTATATCTAGTGAAGATTTGAGTTCAGATCAAAAAGAGGATTTGGAACGAGTAATACAAAACATGAGGAAGGAAATTGGCAATGGTTTGGGCCGAACATCCGTTTTAAAGCACAACATAGATACAGGGGATAACAAACCAGTCCATCAGAAACAATACAACTTCTCTCCGGTGGTAAAAGCAGAGATTGAGAAAGAGGTGGATAAAATGTTAGCAGATGACGTCATAGAACCTTCATATAGTTCTTGGTGTTCACCGGTTTTGATTGTCAAAAAGCCAAATGGTGAGAATAGATTATGTCTTGATAGTAGGCAAGTGAATAGGGTGACAAAACGGGACACTTACCCACTGCCACGCGTGTCCAACATCATTGACAACTTACGTAATGCTAGATTTTTAAGCACGATTGATTTGAAGTCAGCGTTTTGGCAAATACCGCTAGACGACACCAGTAAAGAGAAAACGGCTTTCGCATTACCAGGAAAAGGGCTTTTTCATTTCAAAGTAACGCCATTTGGACTTGTCAATGCCTCGCAAACACAGCAAAGATTAATGGACATCCTATTCCACTCGAGTGAAGACAAAGTTTGGGCGTACCTGGATGATATTGTCATTTGTTCATCGACGTTTGATGAACATATATTGCTCCTCAATAAGGTTATAGAAACTCTTAAGAAGGCTAATTTGACAGTAAATGTAGATAAGTGCAAGTTTGCTCGATCTAGTATGCGGTACTTAGGTTATATTGTCGATAGAGATGGGATCAGGACAGACCCAGATAAGGTCGCTGCAATCATTAACTTTCCAAGGCCTCGAAATTACACTGAATTAAAAAGATTCATTGGGTTAGCAAGTTGGTACAGGAGATTTGTGAAGGACTTTTCAATAGTGGCGGCTCCTCTCCACGACCTAACAAAAGGAAAGAGGAACAAACGCTTGTTTTGGACCACGGAGGCAGAAGGAGCGTTTGTGAAATTGAAAACTCTACTTACGTCGGCTCCGGTGGTCACTTGCCCAGATTACTCGAAACCATTTATAATTCAGTGTGATGCATCTAATAGTGGCGTTGGAGCGGTTTTGTGTCAGAAAAGTGGAAATGAGGACCAGCCGATAGCGTACTTGAGCAGAAAACTTAATGATCGGGAAAAGAAGTATTCAACATCAGAACGAGAACTGTTGAGTATTGTGCATGCAATAGAAAAATTTAGACCTTACATTGATGGAGTACAATTCACGGTGGTAACTGACCACAGTGCTTTGCAGTGGTTGCACAAAATGAAGGACCCCCACGGAAGGCTAGCAAGGTGGGCAATGAAGCTACAACAATTTAGCTACGACATAATTCATAGGCCCGGTAGAAGCCACGTAGTACCAGACGCGTTGTCAAGGGGCTCAGATGTAATTACGGAGATTAATAATTTAGAGATCCTAGAAAAACATAAAAATTGCTGGTACAAGTGTAAAATGAGAGAAGTGCAAGATAATACACTTGAAGATTGGATGGTGTTGAACGGTTGTCTGTACAAAAAGGTTAAATTGAAATCGTTCCCAAATGCTGAGGACATCTGGAAATTATATGTACCGGAAGATTTAAGAAATAAGGTCCTGAGGCAATGCCATGATGATGTAACGGCGGGTCATGTAGGGGTTCGCAAAACGTATTTTAAAATTAAACAGAGATACTTTTGGCCCAATTTATTGGACGATGTGAAGCAATATGTCCAAAAGTGTGAAAGTTGTGCCAAACATAAAGTATCGCAGCAGGGGCCACTGGGATACATGGGAAAACACAGAGAAGTGACACGTCCATGGCAAATTATATCGTTGGATCTGATGGGCCCATTTCCAAAAAGTAAAACTTGTAACACAATGTTGCTAGTGATGACATGCTGGTTCAGCAAATTTGTGCTGTTATTCCCGCTGAGAACCGGAAAGGCAGACAAGATATGTGACATTGTGGAAAGACAATTTTTGCTGTATGGCGCCCCTAAGGCTATCATATGCGATAACGGCCGCCAATTTTGTTCGCAATTGTTTAAAGACTTGGCTGTCAAGTTCGGTAGCCAATTGTGGTTCACACCAAACTACCACGCACAAGGAAACCCCACAGAACGGGTTAACAGGGTTATAGGCACGATGATCTCCACCTACGTCAAACCAGGAAAACATAATGCGTGGGATGTCAATCTACCCCAAATTGGGCATGCGATAAGAACAGCAGTGCATGAGACAACAGGCTATACGCCTTCATACCTGTTCTTTGGTAGAGAGACGTCGGTACCAAGCGTGGATCGCCCAAATTCAGGGCAATTATCACAAGACCCGGACAATTCGTATCCTGTAAACGTTACTGACTATATCGATTGTGTAGGATATAGAAATGGTTTGTATGAAAGGGTTCAACAAAGACTAAGATTAGCACATGATCACAGCCGGAAGGGCTATGATAGCAAACGTAAACCCTGCAATTTTAAGGTGGGTGATATCGTGTGGAAGAGAACAAAATTTTTGTCAAACGCACCAAATAAATTTATGGCTAAACTGGCTCCGAAATTTGAAAAGACGATTGTTGTAGATAAACTCTCGGACACCATATATCGTTTGAATAATGTTGCTGGCAAATGTGTTGGCAATTGGCATGTCAAGGATCTTAAGCCACTTAGAAGCTTTACATAAGGAACAGTAAAAAAAAAAAAAATTTTTTTTTTTCTATAGGGAGAGGAAATATGTTATGGTCATGCCTTCAGTGTTTACGACGGTATTTCTGTCAGTCCAATTTAATACGTAGGTCCTAAGTATTAACGTTTACAATCGAGCGCATTAGTTAACCGCCTTATCGTGTCTCGAGTCGATAGTGAGTGACGTAGGTTTCGCGGGGATCTAAGTGCATGGTAAATTCGCGCGCTCTGCTCATGTCTTGATGGCTCCGCGGTATGGAGGTCGGCCTAACGATCCGGGGAGCGAGAGTTCGAATCCCGGCAGGGATTTACTTTTTCTATAATTTTAAAGTATTCTTGTTTATTTAAAGTAACGACACAGGTTCGACGAGTCATTCCAGCTCATGTCTTTAAGACAAACAGTACGTGTGTGGAAATAATAATGTACCCGTCATATTGGGAATTGTGAGAACAGCACTTGCTTGCCGATGGGCAAATGAAATGTTTTTTGTGATCGTTATTTATTACGGACATTTGTTTTGCTAAAATTGTGTGTGGCAGCGAAGGGGTAAGTTTTAGTATTTAAAACTTAACACTGTAATCAGGCAGTAGTCACATACCGGCAGCCGTGTCTAAGCTTACTCCTTTGTTCTAGCCTAAGGACATGCCCTTCGAGGTTTAGTTAAAACCTGAATATCAAACCTGAATTGTATTATAATCGCGCTAGCCGGCGCATCGGATAAGCAGGGATCCCGAACACAGAATTCAAACCCCTCTTGGCGCTCAACACTTTTAGATTAGTCTTAGTTAAGGATTTTAGTTTTAAATATACTATATAACTAGGTTCGTTATAGACGTCGTTTCATTTGCTACCCGTTCCAACACATAACAAAGCCAAGAGACAACAGTGACAGAGTTTCTCAGAAATGCGAATATTTTCTACCGCTCGCTTTTGATTTCGAGCGCTCGAAAGTCAAAAATCGGTCCCATGGGCCTATTTGCTTGATCCTATCTCTGCCAATACATATAGCTAAACGTTTAAACGTTGTAAACAGAAACAGAAACATAATAATATACTGCACGGCGGTGTAGAACTTTTGTGTTTCTACACCACAGTTATTCTAAGCAACAAATTACTGGCTGAATGTGACTCCCAGGACTAAACATGCACAAGTTTAAACCTATTTAAAATAAATCTCGGCGCATTAACATTTTTATTTGCACTTAGTTTCGAGTGGAATCGTAGAGGCACCTCGTAGCGGCGAGCCGTAGCACAGCTACGACTGCTACGAGCATGTGACGGGTCGGAGTCATTGACCTCAAGTAATAGATATCCCAATGGTTTTCACATGGATGGATACGGACAAAATCAGGTTCAGACATCTATTCTGCTCAGGAGGGGTGGGTAAGTATCATATTGCGGCTTCGGAACTATTCAATCAAATTATCTGAAATTAATATTACGTAATGTTGTTTTCGTTGAATGATATTGGGTTTTGTTAATATCTAGCTTTTAATTATTTATTTTATAAAAGTAGTAAGTTATATTTATTAAGTCTACTTTGACGTGTAAAGCACTCATCGCCTAAGTATTTGCAGTTTTTATTCAAAATTCAAAAATTCAAAAAATTCAAAATTATTTATTTTCAACAAGGTTTTTACATTTAGTGTTCGTTTCTCCCTTTTAAGTTAGACACTTGTATTAGGGGGAAACGCTCTTTCATACAGGTGGTAACAGCATGTTAAAAATAAGACTAAACATAGTTTGTTTTCAGCTTACTACTAAATCTATCTATCTTATTACTATACTTAGATACTTAGATTGGAAAGGTCTTCTGTTCATTATTAAGGTAGTTCTGTATTCGAAAACATGAGTTAAGTGAACTTAAATTAATTTAATCTAAGTGAATGAAATGACTGTTACGTGCAAATATAATTATAATTACGAGTTAGTGACTAACTCGAACGATATCCAATCACTTATGACTAGCAGTTAGTCATAAGTAATTCGATATCGTCGTAATTTTGGCTTTTAAGCCAGTTACAAATAAGTTTTTTACATTCTCTATAAGTTGTGCTGTAGATTTTAGTTTTTCTATTTATTTTATTATAAAGAATTACAGATGCTACTTTAAATTGTCGTTTAGCAAAATTGGTCCTAGTTCTTGATAATTGCTTTATTATTCATAGGGATTACGTTTTTGTATCATACTATGATCTCGTTTTAGATTTTTATGAATTTTCAGAATACAATTTAGGATATATAACTTTCTTACTGTAAGAACATTAGAATCTCTGTAAACATCAATAGTGCTGTATCTTTTGTTTTTACCTAAAAGTACTTTAAGAATGGACCTTTGAGCACGCTCCAGAACCAAGAGTTTAGTTTTGTGAGTACCCCCCCATACAGGCAGACAGTAAAGAACGATGGATTGAACTAGGGTTTTATAGATATAGATTAATAGTTCCTTATCGGAGATATGCCTCAAGTATTTAAATAGCCATATGAGTTTCCGTATTCTGGTTGCAGTAATTTCGATTTGTTGGTTCCAAGAAAGTAATTGATCGATGTGGACACCTAAATACCTAGTGGAGGGAACATTTTTGAGGTCAGAGCAAGTACAGTTATTTATCAAATGATTTGAGCAAGTGTGAGCTTTTAATAAATGTGTAGTTCTATCAGGCTGTGTGCTGTTTTGAATAGAAAACGTTATATAATTGGTTTTTTTAATGTTTAATGAAAGTAAATTAATTTGAAGCCATTTTATTACTTTGGACAGACCGGATTCAGCATAAGCGTATACCTCCTCCCAGCTGTCTCCGTGAAAAAGAAGCGCAGTATCATCAGCGTACGAGATTACTAAGCCATTTGGAAGCTGAATATTGGTTAAATCATTAATATAAGTCAAAAAGAGTGTTGGGCCTAGAACACTTCCCTGGGGGACTCCAAAGGGGGTAGATAATTCATCTTTGCTATAAACATCGTTGTATAATTTGACTTTTTGCGTTCTATTATTTAAGTAATTTGTAATTAGATTTAAGAATTGCCCACGGATACCTAGGATTTCCAGTTTACTGATAAGGATGGGGACAGAGACGGTGTCAAACGCTTTTTTTATGTCGAGAAAAATACACAAAGTTTTCTTTTTATTTTCAATATGTGTAGTAATCGAGTTTGTTAGTTCTAGAACAGCCTCTTCGGTATTTTTTCCTTCGCGAAAGCCAAATTGTCTAGGTGATAAAAGGTTAAACTTGTTTAGATACTTGATAAGTCTGCAATTGATCAGTTTTTCTAGTATTTTAGAGATTGCGGGTAATACCGATGTCGCGACGCATGCCTTATATGGGATGTAACTCTAGTGGTAGAGAAAATTAAAGAATCTATATGGCATGCGCCGTGATGGAAATAGACGTAGGTGAATAAACCCTACCTTCGTCTCCCGATGGTCTCCCACTGCTCTCTCTCTCCTCTCTCTCTCGCGCTAGGTTGCCTGACACCCTGCGAGGCTGCCACGTACCACCTGTAGTTGTTAAAGGTGTTTCATGACTTCACCGCTGTCACCAAGTGCCTCAAGCCACCTGATGCCAGGGCTTCAGCCATAACACAAGGAATACATTAATATAGAGGTCGTCCTATTAGGGCTCGCTAAGTAAGTCAGTCAGTCTTGTTATTAGGTATTACAAAGCCCTCCTAGTTCCCATCAAACGATCCTTCACGAATATACCGGTGCCTTCTAAGGCCGCCGTCATATTCGAGTTGTCCTCTACCAACCTACGAGGCACCGAAGTGTGACCAGCCACCCCTACAGCGTCTTATGACCCAGCACCCAGGCGCACCTGGCATGCACGGGCTTTACGGCACTATACCTATACACCTCCAGGGAGCCTGGACAGGTATCAGCTTCAGAACGTCACCCGACTAAACCCAGTCCACATCCCACCGTACCCAAATGCAGTACTTAAGCCAGTCCTGCCCGCAGCAGCGCCGTCACCAGCACCGGTACGGTGGGGAATCTTTCCCCGCTTTCACGGGAGAAAACTGGATGCCCTTCTAGCCACAATACAACACGGTCACTCCACGAGTTCCCGCGAGAGCATGGTGGTTCCTCACTCCTCCCTTGAGAGTGAGAGTGTCAGGGTCAAACTAGGGGGATCAATATCCATAATATCAACGATCAACATAAAGCGTTACCACACACGACACCATAGCGGTGGCCAAAGGGGGTAGTTTCACCTGGGTAGCGAGTATACGTTACAGTAAGTACGAATGTAATTGAAAGCTAAAACTATATGAAATCTTAGAAGGTTGAGACACTTAGCTTGCAGGAAACCAGCTGGCGTGGCTTCCTTCTCCATGGAATGAGCATCGGCAACCTCACAGGCACAATTCACTCTATCACATGTTAAAGCGGTTAGGTTCAACAGTTAAATGGCTATTGGCTCCCGCAACGGAAGCACTGAGTGATTGACAAAGCTCATCTACCATAGAGTAATAAATACAACAGTTCACTCACCATAGAGGTTCTACCTTCCTGTTAATGTTGCCAGTTGTGGATGGTGTTTAAACGTCATCGCGATGCCCAGCATTCGCGACACTCCCGACGACAGACAGAAGTGACTTTAGGGAGCGCGTCCACAGCCGAATCTTCTCCCTGGCTCTGACGGCTGCATCCCTTGGCTGTCGTGGTCGAGGAGAGGCGCCAATAGTGTCCTCAGCATCATCATCATCTGTGTCAATATTATTAGGCGAGGTTGCTCCCTCTGGAGTAATTTCAAGTATGTTTTCAGCATCGTTAGAGAGTTCCTGATTCCCATCATTCAAAAAAGGCAATTCGCCGATATTGTCGACATCCATGTCGATATTTAAGTCTTGTGAATCTTCAAGAACTCCTCTCGAATCTTCTTTATTCACCGGTGGCGAACCAGCTTCCTCACTTGCCGCATCCTCTATTTCTAATGGATACAGTTGTGCTAAAGAACGGGTATACATTTTGTTACCTACTTTTACTTGGGCAACACGACACATGTTGTCTTTACCCTCTTTTAAAGATACAATTTTTCCTACTTTCCAATCTTCCCTATTCTTATTATCCCCCTTGATCTGTACCACTTGACCTACTGACGGTTCTACCTTAGACGTACTCCTTGGTTGTCTATGAGAATGTGAATACCTTTCCCTTAGACTCAGAAGGTAGCGGTCTACGAACATCTTTTTAAATTCATCAAGCACGACGATGCCCTTCTTCCAACTTTTCACAAGGTCGTGCTTCACCTGTGTTCCTTCAGGTAAAGGTCCATCACTCTTTACGTCTATGGCTATAGTTCTACCCATAGCGATGAAGTCAGAAGGTCTCAAGATGTGATCCATATCTTCGTCGACATAAGTTAGGGGTCGAGAGTTAATGACGGCTTCTATCTCTTTGATAACTGTATTCAGTTGATTATCTGTGAGAAGGTGTTTCTGTAAGGTGGTCCTCATACAGACCTTAACCATACCCACGAGTCTCTCATAGAAACCTCCGAACCACGGTGCGAGTTGGGGAATGAAACGCCACTTTATCCCTTTGTCTAGGCAATAAGGTTGCGTCATAACTTCAGACATTAATTTCAGATTAGTGGCATTATCAGATGTTATAACCGTGGGTATGTTCCTCGTAGCTATGAACCTCCTCAGAGCCAAAAGTCCCTCTTCTGCCGTCAAATCTCGAACGACTTCCAGGTGTACGGCGCGTACAGCTAAACAAGTAAATAGGCAAATCCATCGCTTTTCCGTTCCAGATTTAGTGTTGACTATGATTGGGCCTAGATAATCTATTCCTGTGAAGGTATAGGGCTCAGTGTAGTTTACCCTTTCCGGTGGTAATGCCGGTGTAGGCGGCAGCTTAAAAGGTCCTCCACGTTGCTTAACGCATTGAGCGCATTTACTTATAACACTAAGTACTCGCTTCCTTCCTTGAGGTATCCAAAAGTTTTGACGTATGATACTGAGAGTATGAGTAGCCCCGACATGATAATTATCAATATGAGTTTTCATAATGATCTCATCCGTATATGGACTATTATAAGGTAGCAATATTGGATACCGTTTGTCGTACGTCCAATTAGCGTACTGAAATCGTCCCTTGCTTCTCAGTATTCCGTCTTCATCTGTAAAAAGACCTAGATTCCTCTTTAAGCTAGTCTCCTTTCCAGCTAGTTCTTCGGGAAAGTACTTAGCTTGAATCTCCTTGACCTCAGATACCTTCGTATACACGATACCAATGTCTCCTTGCGTTACTTCCATAGATCCAATATTCGAACTAGCGGCTTCATCCTGCTTTCCTCTGTCGGTCAAGTCTTCATCCATTGGAGTACTCGACAGACCCTCCCCGGCCAAAAGAGAATTGTTACTTGGCGGACTGACAGGCCATTTCCTCGAATCTTGAGACAAGAATTCGGGTCCTGCCAGCCATTTCTCCACTTCCTCCTTTGGCTGAGCGGGTCTTGTGGCCACATCCGCCGGGTTTAAGTTGGTTGGGACGTATCGTACCTTTAAATCTTTGTTCTTCTTCATTTCTTGAATCCTTCTTGATACGAAGGGTGTCAGAAGTTTGTCAGAGTAGTACCAACCGATAACAACCTGGCTGTCTGTCCAGAGGATTTGCTCTGTTATATCGCCTTGCAGAAACTTCTTGACATATTGGATCAGGCGGTAACCTATAAGTGAAGCAATCAACTCCAACCTGGGAATCTTCAGGTCATCCTGGTCTTTAATTGGGACTAAACGTGACTTTCCTATAACAAAGTTCCTTGTGTTACCCTGCACTATGTAGACTACCGCTGCGTATGCTTTAGTTGATGCGTCTGTGAAGCAATGGATGGAATAACTGTTACATCGAAGGTTTTCCACACAGCATCGGGGAACACAGGTTTCCTTCAAGTTCTTAAGTTCCATCTGCACGTCTCTCCATCTGTCTGCCGAGTCTCCTGACAGAGGGCAGTCCCATTTTACCTTGAGCTTCCACAGATCCTGAAGAAGCAGCTTAGCTGCTAACAGTGAGGGTGCTACGTATCCACATGGGTCGTACACCGATGCGATGCAGCGAAGAATTCCTCTTTTAGTGTTCGCGTACTCACGTTCCTTCTGTCTTAAGTGTAGTGTATCTGTTTCTAAATTCCAGTCCAGCCCGAGTACTTTAACTACTTTATCTGGACAGCTGTCTGGAACCTGTCTCAAGAAGTCCCGTGAGTTCGAACTCCACTCCCTTAAGTTCATCGACATCCGTTGAAATTCTTGTTTTGTCTCGTTGTATAAGTTGACAGCTTCTTCTACCGTGTCCGTTCCGGTCACCATATTATCTACATATATGTCTTGTGCCAGTCTTTGCACGATCTCTAAGCTGGATTTTGACAAATGATATTTTATGGTAGCATTCAGCAAGAACGGACTGCTTATAACTCCAAATGGAACCCTTTTAAACCTCATATGTAGTATATTATTATTGTCAACTGGTTTCTCCAAGTCCTTGATCCACAGGAACCTAGTGACGTCACGATCTTTGCTTTGCAAACCGATCTGTAAAAATGCCTTTTCAACATCTGCACAAATGCCTACACTATGGGACCTAAATTTCAACAAAATTCCTGTCATTTCCTCTAACATTAAAGGTCCACAGTATAGACACTGGTTCAGGCTCTTATTGTCCTTGATTTTAGAAGATGCATCATACACTATTCTAAGAGGTTTACCCTTTTGCTGGACATTGTGGTGAGGTAAGTAGTGAACTGGGTGACCAGAGGTGTTAACCTCTTCATTAGGTACAACTTCTATGATTCCCATATCCTGCTGTTCTTTAATCAGCTGATCGTACGAAGTCAGCGTTTCAGCCTCTAGTCGCTTCACCAAGCTCACTAGTCGCCCCAGTGCCAAGCCAAAGTTTGGTTGTAGGTCAGGCGGGTAGTCAACCCATGGCCAGGATACTTGGTATCTGCCATCCTCAAAACGGGTAGTCTCATTGAAATTACGTAAAGCTTCTTCTTCTCTGCTTTCCTTTGGAGAATCCACAATACCTATGGCTTCCAATTCCCATAGTTCCTTAAGGTTAACTTCATTTAAAGGTAGGTCCGGCTGGATGAGTCCTACTTCTAAGCTGGTTTGAAAATAAGTGACCACTTCTAGTTCGTTGTCTGGTTTCAAATCTGTCTTCCCGCTGACAATCCATCCTAATTTGGAGTTAACCATAAACAGGTTCTCTTGAATCTCGATCTTCTCTGATAGCAGTATCGAGAAATAGTAGTCGTTTCCTATAAGAAGATCTACTTTGTCACCTAAGGATCCATCATCTGCTAAGTCAAATTTCGAGTCCCAGAGTTTTTTGTCAGGTCCGAGATATGGTACACTATGAATTATCATAGGGACCACGTTAGCATAAATCTTTATAGTATCACCGGACCGTGTCACAATCTGGAAACTAACTCTAGGACTGTTGACTTCTTGTGGTACCGTAGAACCAAAAGTAAATATGGTCAGACGACTCTCTTCTATAGTCACAAGTTTAAGTTTCTTCGCCAGGCTTTGTGAAATATAAGTCCTCATGCTTCCAGAATCAAGTAGTGCTCTGCCTTTAGTCTTAGGGCCATCACCATCTCCTGTCAAGTCTGTGACAGCTGTCTGCAAAACAGTAACTCCTGTATCTTTCACATGACACTGCATGGTATCCTTCACGTGGCACTGTACGGTAGGCTGAGTCTTATTTTTCCTTTCTCTTCCGACACTCCTTGGAGGTCCAGAAGCATTGGTCTTTACATTTCTCAAAACTGACCTTACACATAAGGCTGTATGATGTCTTGGATTCCCGCAAATCCCGCAGCGTGACGTGGCCTTGCAAGTCGATGCCCTGTGTCCTCCTGAGAGGCACTTGAAGCATCGATTAACTAATTTTTCCTTCCTTTGCTCTATAGTTGGATATTGTCGACATATGTTGCTTAAGTGTTCGCCACTGCAGAAGATACATGAACTCTTAAACCTCTTTTCATATGGTTCGTCTGGGAATCTCCCTCCCCGATAGTCACCATCCATGTGAAAAGAGTTCCTCTTGAATCCTTGTTTCATTGGCTTTGCAGTCGGAGTATACTTATTTCTACTAAAGTTATTGCCAACTCTGTAGTTCGACCTTCTACGTCCGAAATCAAAACTTCTAGTGTTCTCATTGACATGTAATGTCTCCGTAGTATAGTTGCCTGAAGTACCTTCTCCCTGCTGAGAGGTAAACCTACGCGCATCTTCCTTGGCGGAAATTAACGACTCTAATTCCTTCCGGATCTCTGTAACTGAGTCTTCCTTCATTCGTTTCTTAAGTTCGTAAACGGTTTCTTCAGGGAACTTCTCTAGTATCATAAATCGGAGATAGCTGTGCGTGGTGTCCTCGCCTAAGGAGCTTAACACCCTTAAATGTTTCTCGATTTCATTAAGGACACTTCTGCAACTGCTAGTAGAGTCCTCAGCAGACTTGATTTTACTCAACGCAGAGTAGTGGGCATCCTTCACCAGCTCGACTCTTCCATATCTCGATTTAAGAGTGCTAATAGCTATACTGTAGTTCTTATTGGTAGCTCCTAATCCCTCGATCAGTTTCTTCGCTTCTCCTTTCAGTGCTGAACTCAAGTATAAGAACTTATCAACGTCATTCAATCTTCGGCTATCCACCAGGGACTGGTACTGATCCCAAAATTGGCTCCATTGCAGTATGTCACCATGGAATTCCGGTAGACTCAATTTTGGCAATTTCCCCGAGACTGGTAAAGCACTGTCCCTCGATGAAGTAGTCCTTGTGTGTTTAAGTCGAACTTGCAGCTCACACAAATTTTCCTCGGCTTCAAGTTGGATTGCAGATATCCTGGATACATCATCGACTGCCGGTTCATTGACAAATCGAAAATAGTTGTTGAGGTCAGACCGAAGTCGATTTAGACCACTTTCTAACTTTGATGCGATAATTTCCATCTCCAGGATAAATTTATCGTTTGGGGAATCAGACCCAATCGAAAGTATAATCTCCCTCGCCTTAACAATTAACCTATTCAGATGCTCAGAACTTATATTAAGAGTAGTCATTAGACTTTCTTCCATCTTGATCTTGACAGGTTAAGTTCTTGACCTGTAATAGATACACGCACAAAAAACAATAATGTGCCGCTCATTCATTACGCTGCACCATAAACAACATTCAAAGAAAAATAAGCATTAAGAAACAACCTCATAATTTATTATATAGTTGTGAGCTTTGTTATATACTGGATGCATCCAATTTGTAAAAACTCCTTGTATATTGTTTAAAGAAAGGCGCATGCACTGTAGCTTTGTTTATGAATTTCTCCCATAAGCATTAATAGGTCCAGTATAACTTGAACCTCCACTCAAAACCAAACCTTAGTATCTAGGGGTCAACGTTAAGTTGGTCGAAAGCGATTATCTGCCGCGTGTGATTAGCCAACCATGATGCGCACAGAATCCATGTGTATGAGTATATACATTTAAAGTTTACATATAACATGTCACTAGTATGCTGACCTACATAGATGTTTAAGTGTCTAGTTAAGTTCAATTAATATCAAGAAATATGACACTATTATCTCACTAAGCTATAGCATTGAACGCTAACTAAAGCTATTTATTGATTTAAAATAGAATAAAACTTTAATATAAAGTGATTTAAACTTTCAAAAAACTTTGCTTAAAATTATTCTCAATGTTTATGTATATTCCTTGCATAATCCTGAACCTATATAAACCTTGAATGGTATGCTAATATACATCCGGTATGTTCACCTATCAAACCTAAATAAAGTTTCAAAGATCACCACCAAATGCATACCAACATCTTGTATAATTACTCAACAATCAAAGAAAACAAACTAAGTCTGAATTGACAACGACATGTGTGTAACTATTTTATTTATTATTATTTAAAAGAACATACCTAAAGCAACCTTTCCAAATAATAAAGATTCTTAATTATAATGAAAGATATTTAAAGATATCTCCAAGTAATTTGTGTGAATTCTTTCTATAATTTAATTAGTCAAGTACTGATTTAGAAATATATATATGTATATACTAATTAGTTACGCTCATATACTTTAGTAATAAACCAAATCATATTGAATGTGTATCACTAATTATCTGATCTGATAATGAATAGACGTGTAATATAAATTGTAGTTGGATAATAATTTCATAATGTGTTTATGCTACTATCTACTCTCAATACATGCACTAAAGTGTGTAAGTGTCTCACGGAGTCACATAATATAACAATGGTAATATAAACACCCTGTGCACGTCAAGGAATAGCTAATAGACTATCTAAAGGCTACATTAATCGATGTATAGTGGCCATCAATTTACCCATAAGCTTATCTACATAAAAACCTAAATAAGATATCAACACAAGAAATTTGCCAAAATAAATCCATAATGTATATCACATACGCACACAGTAACAAGTACCTATCATAAAGTAAATAATTTTGATCCTCATGTAATACCTAATTCGCACTGCTATTGTATCAAAATCTGTCAAGTAATTCATGGGAAACGAACCAATTATCAATAAATCATGTTAATCACCAACGTGGGTATAATAACCACCAGATACTATCACATCACTAGCCTCTCTTACATATCTATAGTGTTAATGTGTAAATACTGTCATAACACCCTCGCTGCCAAGACACAATCAGTAAATAACTTAAGCGACTCGGCAAGGAAAGTTTACTATCAAATATCTAACTCATGTTTTAAATTCATATTCCGTTAAATAACTTTCCACCAGATTAAGTGATAATATATCTCCTACATAGACTCAAAATTATTGAGTAATTCTAGACCTAAGTATATCCACAAAATTAATTAAATTAGAAGTCATTTTAGTCAAGTAATCGCCTACTTCAGCATAAAGAGCACACATATAAATGAATGGTGGTACAGATTAACTTTACATCTACCTATGAACTTATCCTCCATACTAGAAGATAATAAAGTTATTTATACCTTAATTAACATGGGCGTTTAAGATAGCCAGTGTCCAATAATGGCAATAACCGTGATACCAACAATAATTACTTCCTACGTTACTTTGTTACTTATGACCGTTTCATGGTACATATATGTGAAACAATTTTAACCCTTGCAATAGCTAAGAAGTTCAGAAATAAGAAAAGATAATTACGCTAGCAAGCATAACAGTATGTGGCATAGATATTTCGCATAGTATAGACACAGAAAGATGGGCAAAGCAGCATCCTAGTCATTATCAGATCAACGCACACAGTACCAATCCTCTCCTGCACGTAATTGTATGCAAGAACGTAGTCAGATAATGAATGCGTTAACCAGCGGAACCATCCTGGACAGCTACTCAAAAGATAGTCGTACTTACAATGAAACAGATGAGATCTCGCCTCAGACACTATCGGGCCGACGTACAACTGGCAAGGCTGGTAGTAGAACGTATGGGGACCTCTAGCCTATGAACATTAAACGAATCAAATTAAAATATGTACTTATAACACCTAGCTAAAGCTCCGAAGAGTACGTTTTTCCACGTGCGGAACTGGAATTTCCTTCTGCAACCAGTATAAAGGAATTTCGTCTAACAATGATACTTCTAAATTCAAATAAGAACTCGTAGCCTTGCTATAACTCTGGCGTCATAGGATTTTCCCATATCTCGAACAAACTATCAGGCCCTCTAGCTCATATTTTAGGTTTATCATCTCTCCAGCACCTGTGGAACATAATTTTAAGACTCAAAAGTACTTTTAATAACTCACCTCGCAGCAAACAAAAAATTAGATGTGGTGTATCAGGCAGGCAAGGCAAAACAGAACTCGTACTTGTAACGAACAAATGGCGGCACGTACCGAGATTCCTTTACAAGCCGGAAAAAACAAAACACGGAAGCCCAACTCGAAAATCTAGCAACATCCTATCTATACGGATATGATATCGTAAATTAAACCTTGACACTGCGGAATAGAGTTCACTCCTTTGCGTTCCTTAAATTAAATAGAATTATTCACTGTAATAGTAAAATGAACACGTCTCGCTGGATTTAGTGAAAATTACTTAAATTATTTAATTTCTCACTTAATGACGTAAATTAATATCGCAAGTATAATTATTAAGATTAAATACGAAATAAATAGATGTTGTGTTTACTTCTAGTAAAACGATATATTCTGGCAGAGGCACTTGCCCGCCAATCACATCCCGCGAGGAGGACGCTATCATCACCCCGCGAAATTTCAACTTAAGTAATTAATTGTACAATTGACGCAAATATCGTAAAATAATGTACTGTATACTTATAATAATTCGTAATTCTACGTAATTTGACCCTTCTGCTGCTTTATCCTTGAATAGATGTCCTTGTAGTGGTATTCAATAAATCCATAATTACGTTCGAAAGTGGTTCTCACCGCCATCTAGTGGTAGCGCATTACACTATAGCCTTCTGTTCACAGGATTATGCCATAAATGTTTCTTTGGCATACAGCGCCCTCTAACTAATTATTAGTTAGTTAGTTTCACCTGATATTTGGTATCAAGTTAAAGTTAATTAAATATTCATTCCATCGGGATCGCAACCTCATCCTTCATTTAAATTCTATTCTCACATAGGTTAATGCTTTCTCACAGCGATTAACAATGAAGATCTTTGATATCCAAGGCAATCGTTGCCGTATAAATATTGACCTTACAGTAATTTCCTGGAAATTCTAAGTAAGATAAAATACTCCTATTATAATATATAACTAGGTATACATAATGTGCTTCGCAATCATGAGTCCAGGCATAGGCTTACTCATCCCAGCCACTCTCCACCATGTCGCGACGCATGCCTTATATGGGATGTAACTCTAGTGGTAGAGAAAATTAAAGAATCTATATGGCATGCGCCGTGATGGAAATAGACGTAGGTGAATAAACCCTACCTTCGTCTCCCGATGGTCTCCCACTGCTCTCTCTCTCCTCTCTCTCTCGCGCTAGGTTGCCTGACACCCTGCGAGGCTGCCACGTACCACCTGTAGTTGTTAAAGGTGTTTCATGACTTCACCGCTGTCACCAAGTGCCTCAAGCCACCTGATGCCAGGGCTTCAGCCATAACACAAGGAATACATTAATATAGAGGTCGTCCTATTAGGGCTCGCTAAGTAAGTCAGTCAGTCTTGTTATTAGGTATTACAAAGCCCTCCTAGTTCCCATCAAACGATCCTTCACGAATATACCGGTGCCTTCTAAGGCCGCCGTCATATTCGAGTTGTCCTCTACCAACCTACGAGGCACCGAAGTGTGACCAGCCACCCCTACAGCGTCTTATGACCCAGCACCCAGGCGCACCTGGCATGCACGGGCTTTACGGCACTATAGCTATACACCTCCAGGGAGCCTGGACAGGTATCAGCTTCAGAACGTCACCCGACTAAACCCAGTCCACATCCCACCGTACCCAAATGCAGTACTTAAGCCAGTCCTGCCCGCAGCAGCGCCGTCACCAGCACCGGTACGGTGGGGAATCTTTCCCCGCTTTCACGGGAGAAAACTGGATGCCCTTCTAGCCACAATACAACACGGTCACTCCACGAGTTCCCGCGAGAGCATGGTGGTTCCTCACTCCTCCCTTGAGAGTGAGAGTGTCAGGGTCAAACTAGGGGGATCAATATCCATAATATCAACGATCAACATAAAGCGTTACCACACACGACACCATAGCGGTGGCCAAAGGGGGTAGTTTCACCTGGGTAGCGAGTATACGTTACAGTAAGTACGAATGTAATTGAAAGCTAAAACTATATGAAATCTTAGAAGGTTGAGACACTTAGCTTGCAGGAAACCAGCTGGCGTGGCTTCCTTCTCCATGGAATGAGCATCGGCAACCTCACAGGCACAATTCACTCTATCACATGTTAAAGCGGTTAGGTTCAACAGTTAAATGGCTATTGGCTCCCGCAACGGAAGCACTGAGTGATTGACAAAGCTCATCTACCATAGAGTAATAAATACAACAGTTCACTCACCATAGAGGTTCTACCTTCCTGTTAATGTTGCCAGTTGTGGATGGTGTTTAAACGTCATCGCGATGCCCAGCATTCGCGACAACCGATATAGGTCTGTAGTTTTATGCGTTGCTTATGTGTTTCTATTAGAACTGGAATGAGCCTAGCGGGCGCGCTGTTCTTAGGTGCTTTCCGTTACTTAGCGTGAGAACCACGCCGCCGATGCCGATGCTACGAATTCATTAGTAGTAAATTTATGTGTTAAAAAAATACGTTAAAATATACGTTTTTAGACCGTATTCATGACATTTGAAGACAACTCTTATATAGATACACTTCTTGATATCACATATTACACCAGCTGCCGCCGCGACTTCGCCTCCGTGTTGCAAACATCTCAGGAAAACCCCCGGGATGAAATATCTCTTCTCTACATACAATAAATGTGAAAGTTCGTTGAGGTTGTCAGTGAGACATAATAAGTACGAGTAGAGCTTGAAGGAAATTGTATTTATACAACATACATTAAAAACTTCAATAGCGCGATGCAGAACTTCACCAATTTCCACGCATTAAGAAGGTCATTCTCCAGATTTTTGTCGGCGTCTGAACTCCAACAAACCATATTAAACGTATAAAAAAGTTTGATTGAGTTACGGTGACCCACAGGCCAAATTTGAGAATATTTGGATAAAGTCGTCTTTACTTTACGCAACAGCGGCGCCATCTATATGTTTATTAATACGACAGCCCAACGAAAAGGATATTTGTCTGTTTTAGTCTGGGTATCATGGGAAAACTATCGAATGGATTAATATGCAACTTTCACTAAAACGTTCAATGGATCTTCGGCCACGCAATAGGCTATAAAAAATATAAAGATAAGGGTGCAAAAGGGTTAAAAAATGAGGTTGAAGTTTGTAAAGGAACCCCTTGAATCTTTGAGCTAAAGACTTGAAAATTGGCAAGCATATACTTGACTAGAAATTAAAAAGAACCCCATTCAAACTTTCAGCAAAATATAGATAAAACGTGAAAAAACACGGGATGTAAAATTGTTTATTAGAAATCATTTAATACGGTTTGGTATGTTATTTTTATTAGTCTAAATAAAATCAAAAACTTAATATAAGCGGCATCTATCGCGCTGAAATTGGACTAAACTTAAGCTCGGTAGATGGCGCCAATCGACAACTAACATCAACGACCTCTACCAAAGTGAAATTGTATCAAAATCATGCTCGCTAGATGGTGCTATCATTACATACATCAAGCATTAATAATGTTTATTTTTCATTGAATTTGCGACTCATAATCATGAATATATTAATATCCGTTGTAACAAAGATCTAAAATTGCTTTAGTTTTAAGACTTTTAACACGTTCAACGGCACCCGGCGCGTTTTACCGCTGCGAAAGTCCGACTCCATCTCGGCCAGTTTTATCCCTTATTTAATAATAGCTTCCGCCCGCGACTTCGTTTGCGTGGACACGGGATAAAGCTATCTTATATTTTAATCCAGGCTATACACTATCTTCGTGTAAAATTTCATCTCAATCGGTTGAGCCGTTTAAGCGTCATTGAGTAACAAACATCCAAATATCTAAACATCCAAACATCCAACCATCCAAAGTTTCGCATTTATAATATTAGTAGGATTATCCTTGACTTTATACTTATTTTATCAATTAAATTTTCACTTTGTTGGTAAACTTCAGCACAATTCTAACACCGTAGCGAAAATCGTGACTAAACCTAATTCATAAACTATTTAATCGTATGGCATACATTATTTTTGGCCTTTAAAGTTTATCACTCTTTAGTACCACCCAGGGGACGTGCAGGGTTGTGGTAGGTAGCTCCTCCGGACGCGAGTAACAGTTGTCCCCCCTTTGTCAAGTGAGTGGGCAACTCGACTGTTAGGAGTTCTTAAGCCGCCCGAAGGCCTCTAACTCGGCTTAACGACTACTGTCATAGACAGCAGCCGGGACCAACTGCTTAGCGTGCCTTCCAAAGCACGGAAGCGCTCATTTATATTAAATATTAACCACCCACTCAAACATCAGGCGGTCACCCATCGAAAGACTGACCGCTGCCATCTTTGCTTTACCTGCGTTATCGTTTCCGACTCGCAGCCGCCGCTAGCCTATGATGCTAAAGTTTGGACCTCAATCACGCAAAAACGGATTAAAATGAATTTTGGTATACATATAGTGTTTATTCCGGGAATCATCGTCTAAGGGGGCGAAATAGAGATATATAAAATAGTTCCACGCGGACGAAGTCGCGGGGAGAAGCTAGAACCCTATAAACATCCGGAAAATCCATTCTACACGAAAGTGAAAGAATTTTTGGAATCAGATAAGCGGTTTCGGAAATTATTATTGTTTTATTGTTTATTTAGCACACAAAACACGGAAAATAAGAAAATACAATAAAAAAAGTTACGCATCATCGATAATGTGCTAAATGGGAGTCTCACTCAGCATGTTGTCACGGGGTCGTGACGCTGATTTTCAGTGAGAGCCCCAAAAATAAATAAAACTTAAACTAAACTAGACAAAAAAAATGTAATTTTTAGGCACTGTATGTCTAAAAATGACAAAACTGAGCTTAAAACTAGCGGGTAAAATCAGAATCGTTGTCCAGTGATTTATATACAGGCAACACTGATACATATGCAATTGTCTAAGCAGTAAGTAACAAAAAACAACAAATAGAAGGTGATTACCATGCGTAAAACTATTATTAAAATTAACATAATCTTATACAAAAAAAACACATTCATAATGTGTAATGAGTAATGTAGCAATATAACAAGTAAGCAGCCTACTGCAACAGTCGTTTCATTTTACTTGTGTTTACAGTACAGTAAGTATCTTTACAGTACATATGGTGCTACTTTCCCGCACTAGTGCGGAAAGAGCACTTTCCGTGCATATGTCGAAACTTTAAAGAGCCATATGTACACTAGACAGCAAAAGTCCATGGTCAATTCAGAAACAGTTTCGCTTGTCCGCCGAATCCTACGCCATCTATGAGAACAACGTGTAGTATTATTATAGATGTAAATGTAAGCCTCAAAAGTTAAGCGAGATTTCACTAGATGGCGTTGTTAGCTGATTTTTAATGAAATAAAAATTCTTTTCGTCCGCGTCTTCGAAATTTCTATTTACTTGGATAACCACCACCTACTATTTTTGTATATTTATCGAGTCAACTTTAACGCATTCCCGATTTTTTGTTTTTAACAACACACCTTCGTGGAGGTATTATTAAATTTTCTTCTTCTTGTTAGTGTTTTGCACTAAGAGCGAACTCCAAACATCGAATAAATTACAAAAACATAATTTGGCTGGACGCGGCCGCGGGTTTGAACCCGAATTCTCAGGTCGACTTTAAACTGCAGTCTATTTGCCACTGGGCCATTTGCCATTTGGATGGTAGATTGAAATTAATCATCAGTTTGTTTTTTTATACCTACAGATATCCATTACGACTACGTTTAGTATAATAATTGAAGAAGGTAGATAGATGACATATAACTACCGTAATCTTTTTTATTACACTCACTTCGTATTCATTCGTTAGCCGTTTACCAATTGATTCCTTTCTTTACTAATATAGCAATGAGTTATCGATTGATCTTTAAAAGATCACAGTTAATTGCTATTTAATATAATGTATAAACGTAAGTAGTTTTTACATGTTTTGTAATATTAATGATACTTAATCTAATTACCTACTCGTATCTTACATTGTTGTTATTATGTAATACTGTTGTTACAGCGAAAAAACGGTTGTTTTATGGGCACAAAAGGAAGGATCTAGTAGATCAGGTCTCAATCATACCATTATTCAGCGTGCAGCTATGGTGAATGGTGATGACCTACGAAGAAAGTTGCTTATAACCGATAAGCCACTTCCACGCAAGTGAAGAGTTGAAGACACAGTTCGCCGTTGCTAACAGATGCACAGAAAACGGCACGGTTGTAATTTACCCTATAGAATTTAAATGATGGTGAAGTGTTTTAAATCCAGTGAACACGGCCGTTTAAGTTTATGATATCGTAATAATACGTATGATAATGTTCGCGTAGTTCCTAACATGGAGAAGGTGAAGAAGCCGACCAAACAGTGCAGTGCAGTTTACATTTAGATTTATACATTATGTTTTAGGAAAAGGCCGGGTTATGCTAGACAAATTAAAAACAAAAACATTGCTTAGTAGGTATGATGTTTGCATTTTTTTTATCGCTTTACTATTCGAAATGTGATTGTGAGTTATTATTACTTATTATTAACTATATAATCATAAGTTCTAACTAGTGTAAGTAACCGTGAAAGTCCGAATAATATTATTATCATTATTAAAAAATCAATAACAGTTTTCATTATTTGAACGCTCACATAGGTATAGATATATACAGGGTGGGGCCTGTAACTAAAGCAAAAAATTTAAACAGAGATTCCTTAAAGTATGTACAGTTATTGTAAAGTGGTCCTAATGTTTCAAAGTTCTTAAATTAGGAGATATAGTCATTTAAAATTAAGATTAACCGTCAATGAATTTTCACATTGCGACACTGTCGCTTAGCGGTCGTAGGATATTGTGGTACCGGGCGTTTTGACAGATTCTAACATGTGTGTGTAAGTATTATTATGCTGAGGTGTAAGTAATGAACATTATTTTTAAATTAATCTAGGAAATAAACCAAATTAGTCCTTATTTGGATCTACACATAGTACATAATATTTCGTTGACCATAAACATTATTTTTGAAATACTAGATGTGTAATTAATTATTATTGCGAATCTCCTTAAAGGATTGGATTGGTTTTATGTTTTAAAAATGTTTGTAACTTTATGGTACGTTGACAATGTCAAGTTTGCAAAACAGATACTCGTATTATCAGCAATTCAAAATGCCAAGAATACTTTACGATTCACTTGAGTTGTGTGACATGATTCTGCTTTACGGTGAAACTGGAGGCAACGCACACCGAGCTCTAAGGTTGTACGGTGAACGTTTTCCCGATCGAAGGCAACCCGCCAACGGCCGAGTCATCACCAACGCCGTGCAGCGAGTACGCGACAACCAGCCTGTGAATGGAGCAGTGCAGCCGGCACAGGGCCCAGGTGCGGCATTTAATGTAAGATTGGCATTAGAACAAAGAATACTACGTCATTTTCGACAACGACCTACGACCAGCACTAGAAAAGCTGGCCTTATTTTTGGGGTGAATCACCGAACAGTACAAAAAGTTCTAAAAATGAGAAATCATCACCCTTATAAATTTCTTAAAATCCAAGCCATGTTACCACGAGACTACCCAGTGCGACTTGCATATTGTGACTGGTTTTTAAGACAGGACCACGAAAACTTGAACTTCGTGCGTAATGTCATATGGACGGATGAATCTACTTTTACAAATAATGGAAAATGGAACCCCAAAAATACACATTACTGGAGCAGCTACAACCCTTTTCTTATGAGACAAACGGGTCATCAGTACCGCTTTTCCCTAAACGTTTGGGCTGCTATTCACGGATGCACAATCATTGGTCCAGTTTTCATTGACGGAACATTAAATACGGGACGTTTTATGCAGTTAATCAACGGGACCGTCACAGATTACTATAATAATTTACCGGAGGACATTCAAAATGAAACGTGGTTTCAACTCGATGGTGCACCTGCACATTCTGTGTTGCCAGCCCGGCTAAGGCTCAATCAAATATTTGGTGATAGATGGATTGGTCGGTTTGGTCCCCGAAGATGGCCGGCAAGATCTCCCGACCTTACTTGTTTGGATTTTTTTCTTTGGGGAGCTATTAAAGATTACGTGTATTCGGCAGAGGTAGACACGGTCGAGATGCTGAGGAGAAGAATTGTTGAGGCGTTCGAAAAAGTTCGAGAAGTGGACCTTGACAGAGTGCACCGTAATACACTCTTACGTTATGAAGCATGCAGAGCAGCAAACGGTCAGCACATAGAAAATTTGCTACATTAGATACGTATTCATCACGTTCTGTCAAGCAACTGAATAATTTAGTTTATTTTGTAGTGTTGGTAATCCTACAAATATCTAATAAACATGATAACATTATCTTTGCTTATTAATCACTACGCCTTTCAGTTCAAGTGGCTGTAAATACTTGAGAGACAAGTGGGCATGAATCATGATAGAGAGAATGAATTACCGTATTGAACGTTTCTAAACAGTTTGTTTTACAATTCTTTGAAATGTACAGTATGTGTATGTACTTACAACTAAATTATTGGGCTAGGCTTTAAATGTTCTGAGAATATTTTTTGTATTTCTGATTTGTTTATTCTATTTTATTTTTATTTTTGATTTAATTTGATTCTTGGTTCAAACAATTTAACATTGGGTACTGGCAACCCTGCTAGGGTGCACCAAAACTGCTGGAAAAAGTACGATCACTGATTATGACAGTTCAGTTGAGGGGATTCCGGCCGGGCCCGGCCGCATGAAGTCGCCCCATGTTCCCCGTACATAACCAAGTTACGCAACCAGCACTGGAAGAGGACAAATAATTCCTATTCCAAAACCGGGTTTTGTAAAGAGATTTTTTTTCCTTGTACAAAACCTTCGTCATGGGCTGGTTATGTACTGGTAAAAGATATTTGACAGTTCAATGTCGATTCGGCCAGAGTCAAGCCAGACTAGGCCGACAGCTTTTAGATGGTAGATTGAGGTTTTATTGTAATGCGTTGGGTGTTCGCGTATTTGCTTTATTCGGCCAAAACGACTATTTTGCACGAAAAAGCAAACTATGCAAACACACGTATTCGCCTAGTGCGTATCCTATCATATTATATCGAGGTATAATGAGGTTTACGGTACGGGCAAGAAGGGGAAGTCGCAGAGTTAGAAAATAGTGATCTTTCTCTCTCTCTCTCTCTACGCTAATAATAAACCTTCATAGACATTCACACAATTGCAAATGATAACTTTTTGTTGTTGGTTGTTTATTTTCTTACTTATGGACAATCTACGTCAAGATGATAAAATACATCAAAATTAAGCAAAAAAAACAACAATTTAGGTAAGTAATAAGTCTAATAACTCTATCATGAAAGAGTGAAAACAAATCGAGCTTTATGTTAAATACTGCAAACGATTATCCTCCGGCTAATTAAGTATTTCATAGCCGCGTTACTTTCATCACAGTGCAACGACAGTGCGAGCACCAAGTATGGTTCTGTTTGTGGTGGTGTGTTCAAATTCATTGAAAACGGTGAAACTCTCCAATTTTTTCTTACATGCCGCATCAGAACGCAATTAATTGGAGTACAAGCTTTACCACCGAGGTTGTGGTTGAGAAAAAAAGCATCCTGAACAAACCTTGTGAAGTGCTTACCCAGTAAGATTGGAATACCTAATTATTACGAGTGATTTTATTTAGTCCAATTTTTGGTTGTAATTTCGTTAATAAAAAGGTGAGTTGCGTTGAAATTATAATTTTATTATCTAAATTTGTCCTTTCGTCCCTGTAGCTTAAACCTACTTGATGCGAAAATTGATACCTCGTGTTGAAAAAGTAATTATGCAATTAAGTTCAATTGCAACGTTTAAACAAAATTGATGGGTTTATAAGGTTTCAGTTTTAACCTATAAAGTTTAATAATATTATTGAAAACGATCGTAAACGTCACTGTCAAGTATTTCGACAGGATA
This sequence comes from Epinotia ramella, assembly GCA_947578815.1. Taxonomy (NCBI): domain Eukaryota; kingdom Metazoa; phylum Arthropoda; class Insecta; order Lepidoptera; family Tortricidae; genus Epinotia; species Epinotia ramella. The sequence goes on from OX388221.1 coordinate 7,475,525, forward strand.
CAATGTTTGTTGTACATTACTTGCTCGATTAACTTTGTTAGGAAATAACAAAAAAAATATTTTTCATTTTAATTCATTAATACTAATTGGACGTAATTACTGATTAGTTAAGGGATGTATATTTTAATTTTTTGCTTTGGTTACACCCCCCACCCTGTATATGTATAAGTATGTCAATTAACATCTAAATCCGTTCGATTGATTTGAATGTTAGATAACCCGGCCTTAAGTTAATAATTGTTAATGTTATATTTATTGGGGGTATAGCTTCAATCTTTTTCCAATTTTCGGAAATGAAACTTAAGCTATCACCTTAATTAAATGTTAGAAAAGTTGCTAAGTAACTATTACTAAGTTCTATTAAAAAACTGCGTTAGCAGTACTGTAGTTAACGAAATAAACACAATAAAAACAAAAAAAGCTGTCTTAATTATTTAAGTTATTAATATTTTATTTCATTAAACGATTTTTATTTATATCTAAAAAACTTCCATCTAGAAATACAAAACTATAAAAAAGCAAAAACATAACTTATTCTACCATTAACAGGGAATCGATCTTCGATCGATCTTGGCTGCCGAGTTTATAGCACATGTCTCAATCCACTGGGCTGTCGCATCATTTTAATTACTAGTGGAAATATAGCATTCACATATCAGTTGTATCACACTTAAATAAAGCTATTGTAAATTGGTATTTGCTAATAATTAGTATAATTACACTATTAGGAGAATACTTCTGGTGATAATAGGTGTAAATTTATAGTAAATTGGCTTATGTTCCGCGATGTTCAAATACCATCGCCATCGCCATCTAGTTTATTTATTGCACACAACGTGCAACTATGTGAGTTGAAGACGTCAAACCATTCAAGCGAAACTAGGCCGTAAGGTGTCCATGCATTATTGCAGCCGATAGTACAGTAAAACGTTGTACTATACACGTGCGAATAGGTAATTCGCAACTCGTGTCGATTTAAAATACACCCTTCGGTCGTGTTTTAATTTATCACCACTCTTTGCGAATTTCCTATTTCCGGCACTTGTATCGTAAATAACTATTAAGTCGACGACGAACGACCAATTTTTACATTAAAAATATGTATTCGGAGTTTAACCCATTACATACAAACTTACAAAGCTACATTCTCACAGAGTTTTCCTCTTAATAATATTTGTATAGATATATCATCTAGTCTGTTATCTCCATCTCATTATATACCTGAGTGCACTCAAGATAAGTGGTTAACGCGGGCTATCGCGGTTAACGTAAATATGCTACTGAGAAGGGTAGCTCTTGACTTAATGGCTTCTTGCTTCAGCACTATTAATGAGACATCCCTACAGATGCGACTATTTTAACTTCTAGATTCAGCAGTGTAATTATTTTCAAACAACAATTGGCAAGTTGGTGAACCAAGGGTGAAATAGCACCCCTGTTATGTGTGTGTCAGTTCTATTTTGGGAGCTCGCAATCGGTTCAAAGCGAGTATTTGGCAAAAGCCTCCCTTCGATCACAAATAACCGTTCCGTTCCCAGTATATTGAACAATACAGACACATGTGACTGATATAACTGATTGTGAAAATTTGATTGGTTGTCTTCAAAGTGAATACATTATTTTTTGTGTATGGGCTAAAGATACGGGCTGTTTTCGAATTAATAGACAATTATTTGAGTTTAATACTCGTAACTATGCATAGTCAGTATTGTTAGGTATTTATCAACAATGTAAAATAAACTAAACCACGTGCAATCAGCGAAAGTAGCAATGGCATAACAGAAATCTTGCTTTTGGCAACCAAAGCTGATAATTTCGCACAGCCCGAAATAGATTGTGGCAACTGTAGTTTATTTAGCGGTTTTAACACTTTCACTGCCAGGAACCCGCTTAGCGGGCACCTACACCGTAGTGGCTTTTCGCTACAAACCATCGGCTACGAGCGTAGCGCGTAGCGATTCTTGGCAGTGAATGTGTTAATAACTAAGACTACCATTTCTTAAATATGTATATGTATAAATATAAATTCGAAATTAAGTGCGCAGCTAAACGCATCTCTAGACTTGTAGAGCAAAAAAAGTAAAGTACTTAAAGGATAAAAAAAATATTCGCTTACCATAAAAATACTGACTGCGCACCAAAAACACATCGCATCAAAATTTTACAATTGTACATCAACACTGAATTTTGATGAACGATTAGTATTTTAGCCGTGCAGATCTGTATTTTCTAGGTTGTAAGTTTATTTTGATGTGCCAATTAAAGAAAGCTAATAATGGAGAAAGTTTAATGATGGTCTGATGGTATATGGTACAGTTTTGTGGGGCAATGTTTATTTTTGAAGTGAAAACTTCTTTAGCGGCGCTGAACACTTTTTGGGATGGGGAAAAATTGTTAAATACGCGACAGATTTTTGTGACGTCAGATGTGAAGGAGGTCACAAACTTTTATATTTTGCTGCTAGCCGATTCGACTTCATTCAAAACTGAACGCTATTCGTAAGAGTATAAAGCCGTTAAACACTTTTTGCAACAGTATATTCTGCAAAAAAATACAAAAATTTTGTCCACACGTCCTTCACCGTTTTGCTATTGAGCAATTTCGAATAGTTCGAATTTGGACGTTATTCCTAAAGAGATTTGAAAAATATTTGGCAATGGCAAAAACAAATTGGTATTTTGTTCGCCGCCGGCGGCGGGCGAGCCGGACCGACGCACCCAACGCGCCCGCGGCCCGTCCGCCTAAATAATTGATAATTGTTTATAAATTTGCGCCAAATTCATTTTTAGGGTGACACCGTAAGATGTCACGTGACCTGATCGAAAAACTGTTACAATGTTATTGAGTTTTCACTTCTGCCGGCACTCCCGGAGTGCAACCCGGTCATTTTTTTGTATAAATTAATTGTACTTTTGTATAAATAAACCATAAACAATAAAAAAAAACGTTTTATGCAACAAATCTGATCCAACTGCTGTGCCCATCGATTTCATCGGCCGGATGGCATATTTATCGCAAAAGCCTCCGAACCGCAAACCACGCTAATCCAACTTCGTTGGCAGGATGTTAAATTATGTAGGATTTGCGATGGATAGGTTAAGTTCAAGGTCGACATGTGTGAGTAAAAGTACACGGGATGTACGGGGAGTAAGTATACGGGATGTATTATTGAAACGTTCTCCAAGAGAGGCCTATGCTCAGCAGTGGGCGATTACGAGCTGAAAATGATGATGATGATTATTCAAAACGGGGCAGTGAAGAAAAGTCTGAAAGAATAAGGTTTGCTCTTAGGAGTCAAGGGATCAATATAAAAACTGCATTTAAAGATTTTCAAAAAGCCTCGTTTCGTTTCGTGGCCGTGAATGAGGATTTTTTGAAAATGTTTTCAATGTAGTTTTTTTTTTTTCTAAAAGCGGTCTCTTGACTCGTAAGAGCAAATTTCCGTATCGTTTGTAATTTCGGATTTTCTCTCACTGCCTGGTTTGATATGTATGTAAATTCTTTATTTTGTCAACTACGACGTGAATGACATAAGTAAGAAATGGATAATAAAATGGTGAGGGTAGAAAAGTAAACCAAGAATGAGAGTCAGTATTTACATTAACAGTAGTTGGAATTAATTGCCTTCTTCTTCTGCTTATTTAAGAGCTAAGCTCTTGTCGGTGTAGCTCAAAGTAGGCCCTACGTTTACTCCGATCCCAGGCAACCTCTTTGGCATCTCGATACTACCTAACATCAGCTCTTTTTTTGAACTGCTCTATGTAGTTTATTCTAGGTCTTCTTCTTTTCCCTCTATCTTTCCTTCAATTATATTGATTATGAACTTGTCATGTCGTATGAGACGCCCTACTATCTTCTCTCTTCTATTTTCTAAGTTTCTCACTAACTGCCTGGTTTGCTCACTCTATTCAGCACTTCTTCATTGGTTACCCTCTCTCTCCAGCTAATTTTCTCCATTCGCCTCCAACACCACATCTGGAACGCTTCTATCTTCTCTGTATATTTCTGGGTCAAGGTCCATGTTTCACTTCCGTACAATTCTATGCTCCATAATATAGGTATGTATGATTTAATAAAAGTTAATATATGTTTTTCGCTTTGGAAAGCAAATTTTGCCATTGCTATTCTGGACTTTATATCTGGTGTGCATCTGGAGTCTGCGGTGATAAGGCTTCCTAATTATCTGAAAGATTTTACCTTTTCGACTGTGACCACAGTCGAAAAAGTAATTGCCTACCTCGGTAAAAATCTGGTCAAGAGTTATAATCTAAAGCCCACGTGCAAGAAAAAATATATGAATGTAAAACTCAACATACATGTATAAGGATCATAACTGGAGGTAGAAATCAGTGAACTCTGCCTACCTCCCGGAAAAACCTTCACTGAATCTGAGCAACAATGGACCTCACTGCTGTCGCATCTACTTCGAAATCTCTTCGGAAGGATGCTACCGCTAAATATTTATGACCAAAGTCGGTCTAGGTCCTATTCTCCGCTCCGATCGCAGGAAATCTAGTATCGGAAAGTAAACGCATGTCTATTTTGAACCTTTACGACAGTGAAATAGAGTCCATAATGAACTACCCTCGGCTAAATATACTCGTAGCCCATCCATGTTATAAAATGACAAGTTTGAACTGAATCTGAACTTTCAAGTAGAGTATAGTTGCTATCAAATGTATCTGTACTTTTCAGGGTGTTGAAAATAGGTATCTGATAATTATGCCTTATACAAATATTAGCCAGAACTTTCTTTGCTCCTATATAATTATTCAATTCGACTGTACTTACCTCATCATTTATTAACAGTTTTGCTCTAGTCGGCGGAGTATTATTCCTCAACGAGTTTTGGAAATAAGTTACTTCAAAAACAAAGTTTTAACCGACATTAATTTAGTACTCCGCTAAGCCACGAGAACATTTCCACATGAAAAAAATGGGACCAACCTGGAAGCATATACTTACAAACAAAAAAAAAATGTACGAATTGGCTCATAAATGACAGAGTTCTGAGGTAACAAACATTGAAAAAAAATACATCTGAATTGAGAACCTCCTCCTTTCTGGGTCATAAGTACACAGATTTAGGTTCAAATCTGTCCTGCGGATATTGTCAAAGTTAAGGGCTACGAAGCCTAATTTTTGGTTGGATTCTAATTTCACATTAAACGGCGTCTGCTCTTATACATTATTATGCGATAAAACATTATTTATATGCACTTAAGCTCATAAATATTGACCAGTTTAAGCCCAGGAAAGGCGAATTTGGTGTTAAACACGGTTTATCCATCTACGTTAAAACGACTTTAATAACACCGCTTTAATAACCTATACCCAGCTAAGTAATAAACAAAGACAATAAATAGATTTTTTTAACAGCCGATATTTGACAGCCGTCATCCCAGTAGAATAAACGTCAATGATGACATATGATGACATAATATGTAAGGGCATCTTCACTATAATGTTTAATATCCACCAGAGACGTGCAAACCTGTGTTTTGATATATTTGACACCCATCTGTCAAGCATACGATGCGTCAAATATATAAAAAGTATAAATACACATCTTCACACATCTGCAGGTCGATCATCTCCACACGTAGACGTCAGGTTGATCTCAATGTCACTTTTAGAAGGGAAAATAAAAATTGAGTTGTTCTAACGTGCGTTCGAAAAGTTACGTGATCACCACTCTGGGGGATATTCCTTCAGTTTAAAACGAAATATTGTATAAGGTACCGCTATAGTTCGTAGTTTAGTTAGTAACAAAGTATTTAAGCGACAAATAAGGCCGAAAAACAATCTGACCATGACAGAAAGTGCCAGTATATTACTGTAAGCCCCAGGATTTAGCACCCGCCCTGCTAGGCGAGTAACAACCCGCATCGTCTCGCCTTACTACTCGCCCCATAACCTGATCCCGAGGACTGTAACAACTATGGGTAATCGGAGATTGGACTACATTGGTTTGCCTGTGGTGCCACTTAAGGCGCGAAATGCTTTGAGAGTAGCAGCTTTGGAGGCCAATCTGACTCGACTATTCGTTTTTCAATCTACTAATGTTATAAAAATCAAAATCAAATCAAATCAAAATCAAAATTATTTTATTTGCATTAAGTATATAGTAATACATGCAAATACATATTAAATTCACACATTATTGGTAGTCATTATAATTATTTTTACAGATACATTTTTTGTCTTAATCTAGTGCGTTTGTAAAATATTCCTTAATGGTATAGAATGGACTGGTTATGAAAAAATATTTTAGTTTTCTGTCAAATATTATAATGTCATTACAATCTTTAATTTCATTATTATTAATACTATTATTAAAATGTCTAAATTCTGGCCTGGATAGAGCTAGATCATTTGTTTTTCTCAGGTTGCGAGTAGTGTGCTGTCTAGCTTTTGGGAAACATTTAATATTTTTATAGACATACAAACAGATAAGATAAAGATAAATGGTGACAACAGTAAGGATCCTATTTTCTACAAACATTTTCCTATGAGTAACTGGCACATGTTTACACCTCTCAATAATACGGATAGCTTTTTTTTGCATAAGTAAAACTGATTGAATATTACATGAGTTACCCCATACTTCAACACAGTAGCGAATTATACTCTCAAAATAAGAGAAATAGATGATTAGTAGGGTTTTCTTATCACTTGTTTTGGAGACAGTTCTTAGAGTGTAGCATGCACTAGCCAGATGCTTATTAACTTTATTAATTTGATGATTCCATCTCAGGTATGGGTCTAAGTCTACACCTAAGAACCTCACACAGTTAGATTTGCTTATTGGCAATTGACAGTTAAAATCGATGCTCTTTGTACCACGACGAAAAGTCATGTAGAAACTCTTGTCACAATTAATTCTTAGTCCATTATTTAAAAACCAGCTTGTGAGATCTTTCCAACACTTATTTGCCTTATTATTCAACTCGTCACAACTGTCTGCCATCAGAATGATGCTTGTGTCATCGGCATAAAGATATGGCGTACCACATGAGAGATAGTCTGGTAAGGTTTATGAAGATTATGAAGAGCAAGGGTCCCAACACTGAACCCAGTGGTACTCCATATCTTATTAAGCCTTCATCAGATCTTATAGCACCGTCAATACTCTGTTCTGGAATTTCAACATATTGAGTTCGATCTGACAAATAAGAACTAAATAGTTTCAGAGCCGTGCCACGTATGCCATAATGTTTAAGCTTGTAGATATAAAGGGGAAACGTCTCCAAGGTGGTATGCTTTCACCAGTGTGTAGAATATACCTTCAGGATGGTAATAGCCGCTATAATGTTGTCCTTCGGCTCCAGTCCGGCTCCGTCTAGCTATCACGGTTCTTGAGATACAGCCTGGTGACAGACAGACGGACGGACGGACGGGCAGACAGCGAAGTCTTAGTAATAGGGTCCCGTTTTACCCTTTGGGTACGGAACCCTAAAAAGAAGCTAGAATGTGCAAAATGATATCATATTAAGTTACGGGAACAATATTAACTGAGTACTTAGCTTTGCTATTCAGCTAAAAACGATGGTCTATAACGATGATGAGATTCACCTATTTGCGTATTTTTGCATGCGGTTAATGCGCCCACCCTGACTCCGCACGTGCAAACAATGCAACTAATAACTACAACAAATAAACCATCAATAATGACAAAATGTTTCGCCTCTCTACAAGGTAACACAGAAGTAAACACGCAACTTTTCAAATGAACGTTAGAAGAATTCTACCAACTGTCATTTTCCCATATGAAAATCGAGTTTTAGATCTAACTGACACGCATACAATGGGTTACATAATCGACTAGCAGGAGATGCCGGCAGGATATGTTGCTTGCGCCACGTCCAGTGAGAAAAAATATCATATTGTTATGTGAGATGTTAATTCAGAATGACCTCCTGGTAACGTACACGCCTCTACCGCCTTCGCAATATTGACTAAGCCCTTAGGCAGGCAGTAACAAAGAATCCGGTGCAAAAAACCACGATTTATATGTATGTGCTGAATATAACTCGACTTTATCTTTTTTTTCCACCGAAAAGTGATCATGTATGTATGTACATTTACATGATATGTGTACTTTGAGATATAATGATCCTACTAAATATCAAGTGCTTTAAATTCTCGGTTGTTGTACAGATTTTAAGGATAAAATTACGTTTATTGCCACTTCTTGTTGTGATTGTTTTTTTTCCAAATTATGTTGAATAACTATTATAGGTATAACGTATTGGAAGTTTGCCTTCTACTGTCTATGAATGAAATGTAGGTTATGTTATGAGGAATTGGTACTACAGCCATATGGTAAAAACTATATCAATACCGCCTTTGGTTATAATAACTAACTGCTACCTCTACAGGATAATATGTTATGTACTTATACACATTCTTTAAGCAAATAAAGTCTTCCAAAATCACATTTTGTTTTCTAGATAGTCCAATAATAATATTATTTTCATTTTATTATCTTTTAACTTAAAAAAAAGTATTTTAAGTAAACCAACTTAATAAATATGAGCGACATACCGAATGTGGTTCCATGAAATGTATTTGCAAAGTTGTTAGTTGTCAGACACACACCGCTCACACAACATGCGAAGGATCACCCAGTCAGTTGACAGTTCATTAGGCACAAAAGTGATGGCTGGGGTGGTATCCGAATTATACAATGTGACATGTTTCCATCGGGTTCCCTCTATTTGGCATAACTTTAATTGTCTGAAACGCTTTTAGCATAACAGAAACTTTATCGGTATAATTTCTAACATTCCGAAAATGTGTTAGTCCGAAATTAAATCGCATACTATTGCTATAGCTTGACCAAAACCGCTGTGCCGCTCCTTAGGTATGCGCGGGGAGGCGGGGTGACGCGGCGGGGGTGACGGGGCGAGGCGGGGACGGCGGAATGACAAAGGCTCTGCCCCCCCGTCTCGCCGCTCGCATACCTAAGGAGCGGCACAGCGGTTGTGGTCAAGCTATAAGACCGATTACATTTACGAATAATTATGTTTAGTATAATTTATTATATTCGGCATAATAATATTATCGATTGTTCCAATTTTATATGGCATACTTACATGCTTAGGCATAATTATTTTATGGCGAATGCAGAAGCCAATGTGCCAAGATATATCACTAGGTTAGGTTAGGTTAGAACTGCGACCTTAACAAAAACGAACTGCTACCAGAAAGTAGGTTAAGTTAGAACTGCGACCATAACAAAAACGGGCTGCTGTCAAAAAGCAGATTAGGTTAGAACTGCGACCCTAACAAAAACGAACTGCTACCTACCAGAAAACTAGGTTAGGTTAGAACCAGAACAAAAACGAACTGCTACCAGAAAACTAGGTAAGGTTAGAACTACGACCAGAACAAAAACCGAGCTGCTGCCAGAAAAGTAGGTAAGGTTTGGTTAGAACTGTGACCTTTAGCCGCAAAATGATTACATGTAAATTTGAATTGAGCTCAATAATGTTATGCCAAAATATATTACTGCGAGAATAGTTTTCGGCAAAATAATTTTATGCGTGGATATGATTCGGAGCATCAAAATTATGTACAAATAATATTCGGATTAATGTTAATCTTCATAATCAAAGTACGCGAATATAGATTCTGCCATAACAGTTAATGTGCAAAGTCAAGTATGGCTACTAGATTGCCAAAACAGGGGGAACCGTTTCCATTTTTTCCCTCGTTTCATCCAAGACTTTTCCTTTTTATATAGTAGCTTCTGCCCGCGACTCCGTCCGAGTGGACTCGTGATGATTTTCGAAATAGAACCCACCCTATGTCCTTCCTCGAGATTTAAACTATCTCCATGCCAAAAGATAAAATGAAATAAAAGTAAAAGATAGCCAGATAGACAGACAGACCAACAGACTTTCGCATGTATAATATGAGTATGGATATTAGTCTAAATATTAACCTGGTTAAAAGACACATCCCAGGGACACGTAACATCTAGTAAATTGAATAGGTACGGCTCGTGCAAGTTTAAGGGCTAGGTGACGACTTCGAGCGGCGGTGACGTCATCGTAATCGTAACATCATCGTCAAGATAATTGGGCGAAAAAGCCGGATATAAAAAGATTTAACGATTTCACTACTTAGGCATGACGCGCGTATTATTAAGTTAAAGGCTATAAGGTAAACGTCCTGGTCCTCGTTTGCACTAGTGTATGACATGGGCCCTTTAATGTCAAGGGCCATTTTAATTTTAGCTGCATTTTATAGGTAGGTAGGAAAGCATTGGAGTAAGATGTGGTTACCTATAGTTAGATAACCATCAGTCTCGATTATAAATTAGATATAAGGGCATGTATGATGTATTATCTGTTGGTAATCCTAAATAAAAAAATAAAAACAAAGAGACATGGTTTAAATTCCAATGAAGAAATATCCTCTTAGTTCTCATATAACAAAATTTTGATTCGCCGCTAAATCCGCTTAAATGGTACCTCTTTTTATATAATTTACGATAAAAACATGTTATAAGTATATGCACGTAAACCGGACTGGAAAACAACTGCAAATTGGAACAAATAAGTTTTCGTTCTTATTTAGAGCGCAACCCTAAGAAACAAGAGGAAAAGTGTCGCCAAAATTACGCGACTAATTATATATTAATAGGCATGCCATGAAATAAATAACCGACGCTCGGAAGAATAGCATTTTCTTAACCAACTGGATTCGCAATTCGCATCGTCGAGTCCCGAAACGTGTCTGGATAACAACTGTGGGATACAACAACTTCCACAACATCGTATTTAACTCAACTACCCCATTTCGAACTCTACGATGTATCTTCGAGATAAAGTTGATTTTCCAATGAAATTAGATTGTTTATAGTGATGAAATAAGGTAGATTGAGGAAATATGGGAAACTTACAAACCCGGTTAATTTATTAATGTCGGGAGGAAATATCGCTTTTTCGCACATTTCTTGCTCAGGAAGAGTGCGGTAACAAAAAGTAGTAATTTATTGGCTTAGTCACAATTACTTTTATTATTTGATTGAGAACCACGTAGTAACTTGTATTTAAATTACTTTGAGTAACTAATTTGTGTACTCATAGGACACAGGATTTATTTATTTAATCTTTATTGCACAAAAGTATAGGCGGATTTAATGCCATAAAGCATTCGCTACCAATCAACCTTAAAGCGAAGCTCATGAATTGAGTGGACTTCGTTTTGCTTCAATGTTTTAATGACAAATGTGCTAAAACATTATTGTACTTTGTAGATTGGTATACTTACTTCGAGCTCCGCATATTTTGTTAGTACTGAGGAAAAAGTATCTCAACCCAACCAACCCAACCAACTCCCCAACTCGTATCGGAGGCCAATCGGTCATGCCCCAGGTTTACCAGGTTTGTAGATGGTACCCGGTACCGCCACATACCGCGTAGAGTCAGTCGGACCCACGTCGGGCCTAGCTGAGTTTCTTGCTGGACTCTTCTCAGCTAGGCTAGGTTTTAGCGAACCAGCGATAAAACTCTCAGTAGTTCGACACCACTCACACCCCAGATTCGGTTGATACTGTTCAACCAATCTCGCTGGAGCGCAAACTCGTAGAGTATTCTAGTGTATAAACTTCCCCGCGAGGTCGTGCCGGAGGCTTCCCCTGGATTTTCCCCAGGCTACCCTCCAACCACGCAATTCGACCGCTATATTGGGTCCCTCCTAATATAGCAACAGTAAGGTAAAAAAAAAAAAGGATCATGGTAATTTAATTCATTAAACACGACCTCAGACACAAAATTTGAGAATTGCCGACTTATAGCCAACAATTACTACCTAGATTCTGAAGCAATTACCCGGTGTGATTCCATTCAGGATTTAGGCGTTATTTTAGATATGAACCTTAATTTCCATGAGCATATCAACTCTCTGGCTCTTAATTGTTACAGGAGATTAGGGTTCGTCATTCGGAATGCTAGGGACTTCGTCGATGCCAGAACCATAAAACTTCTGTATAGCGCTCGTAGAAACGTTCGACTTTAGAAACGAAATAAAATCTCGTAAAATGTCCAGTTTCCAAACAAAGCGCATTCCTACAGAACATCGAAGCAGCTTGCGTCAAGACGCCATGAAACAGACACATTATTCCCAGTAATATATTCCCGGGAATCTTCGATGCATCCTCGGCCGTGTAACCAGAAGGATTCCGTAATTTAAATTCTTTGCGCGTCGCTGGCAACGTTGCTGGCACAAGGAATATGTAATCAGTATGTTAACTGCGCAAGAAATCGTATTAACATCGACCGTTGTTCCTGTCGTACGGTAATTATTTTTGTGTTTGTCATTTTATTCTCCTCATCCCTAATTTAGTGTACCTAATCCCATTTTATTTTTTATTTATTTAATCCCACCCGCGTGGGTTGTCGGACTCAAATTCGTACATTATACATTTTAAACTAGTTACATGAAAGAAACAGTGTATTGCGGACTATAAAACGACGCAAGGGGCGGGGACAGGTCACTGACCATGATGCAGAAAGTGTAAAAGTACTCGTACAAATGTCAATTGACAAACATTGAACAATAATAGTAGCAGAGAGGTGGGACTCGGATATTCTCCGCTGATACACGGACTTTCATGTGTTACGGCCTAAAAAATAAGTCGTTTAAGTTGCCATCCAATATAAGTTTACTAATGTTGTTTTATAAGTGTTTCGTAAGTAACAACCTATGGTTTTGAGGAATCTGTTTTTTTTTTGTTATTATTTATTATAATAAGATTTTTTTTTCATTTATTATGTATTTTTTAATAAGTACTTGGTTGAAATCAGTACTTACTATATTCTTGAAATTAAAAAAAACACATGAATTGAATTCACGATCATGGTCTAAAACTCAGTTTCAGTTTTTGGTACAATGTCGCTTACACACTGTATAGTGACGGTACTGCTTCGGTGTTGTTTGTCAGGATAAAATTTGCCGTTTCGCAATGTCAGACTACATTTCCGGATAAAACGTCACGAAAATTCGAGTACGGATAATTATGTGTTGCGGCATTGGCTAGGCAGTAAAGTAAAGTGGGGTAACAGTGGTCTCATCCTTGAATAGGCCGGACGAACCAAAGATAATAATCATTACGTTACGCACCGGTGTGGTCGCTCCATTAATGAATAGAATGTTAGAGTATGTTTTGGGTGAGGCACAGAAAGTGCGTTTCTTTATCCTAAATTTATTTTGCTCGTAAAAGGCCACCGTCATTAATTGATATTGGCATCGTTGATTAGTTAAGTTTTTTTTTTTGCAAAAATATACATATTATTTACAGACTAGTCCAACACATGATATGTACAACAAAAATACATTAAGATTAAAACAAACAAAAATAATACATCAATAAAACTTAGTAAGTACCTACCTACACCCATCTATACATAATTGCCTGCTTGCTGTTTTTGTAAACTCAGTCAGAGTGCAATTAAACAGGTCAATTTTCATGGAAAGAGGGTTTATTATGTTTTTTTTTTTTTAGTTACATGGTCAATGGTGCAATTTACTTCCCGGTGGGCTCAGTAAATGATGTGCCCACATGTTAAAAATGTAGAGGATGCATTTCGCTTAGCATCTGGATCATATCTGGATTTGATTATATAGAAATAATATAATTTGGATGTTTGTTAATTAATCATACAAAAACAGTCAAACGGATTAAAGTGAAATTTGGCAAAAAGGTATCCTAGATTTTTGTGCGAGGAGCACGACTATTTGTCTCTGAGTCTTGGGTGGTTTAGATGTATTTAACACTTTCACTGCCAGGAACCCGCCTAGCGGACGTCTAAGCTGTAGTTGCTTTCTACATACGAGAAAAACCAAGGGATCGGCTACGAGCGTAGCGCGTAGCAATTCTTGGCAGGGAATGTGTTAACCCATTCAGGGCCCATGACGACACATATGCGTCAGACCGTCGTAGTCGCTTTCCGCTACATACGAGGAAAACCACGGGATCGGCTACGAGCGTAGCGCGTAGCGATTCTGGGCAATGAATGTGAGTGTGTTAAGAAGGTCATTATATCTACCCATTCGAGGCCAAGCAATGCTACGTGTGCTACGCCGTAGCACGTATGGTCATATGTAGGTAAAATCTCGTCGTCTAGTGCCCACAGCGCAAGCCTTATTGAGCTTTCCATGTAGTTTGATTTGTGTAAGATTGTCCCCTAATATTTATGTTATAAACATTCGAGAGCTTGCCGAAAAGTTTCTAGACCTCTCTCATTCGCTTAAAACAAGTAGCACGTTGAAACAAACCATTCAGCCGTAACACCGGGGTCTTCTTAAATCCTGATTTAACACCCATTACAGTTTATTTGCGTTGTATTTCTCATTGCGTGGGACGAAATGACTTTTATGTAGCCTTAAAAGCCTATTTCTAGGCCTATTTATTACTTAAAACTAAACCTGATTGGCCATCTGAAGAGCCATCATCATATCAGCCAAAAGACGTCCACTGCTGGACATAGGTCTCCCCCAAAGAGTGCCAACGTGACCGGTCCTTGGCTATCTGCATCCAGCGGACTCCCGCGACCTTTACCAGATCATCAGTCCACCTTGTCGGGAGTCTACTCACGCTGCGACTTCCGGTACGTGGTCGCCAATCGAGAACCTTTCCGCCTAAACGGCCATCGGAAGGATTGTCTATCTGAATCTCTGAAAAGCGTTTTCCAACTGTATTCTTTGTTTCCTAAAAGCCATTTTTCTCTAAATCTGTTTTTTTTTAGGATTATGATACAACAAATCTAACGTTGCCTAATCGGTAATACATGATTAAGTAAGTAGTTGAACAACATCAAACATGAGAAGAAACTGGCTTTTTGTCCAATTGAAAACTCGGACAAAAATGCATTCGGGAGATGAAATTTAGTAATTGCGATAGGATACCTACCCATCTGGAGACTGTGGAGAAATCTAACGCTTTTGGTACTTGAAAATGTAAAAGTGAACTCTAAGAAATAATTTCACATATGGTCAGAGGGGGCAAGTGCGCCCCCGGGGTAAGTGCGCCTTTCATCAAACATATCGAGATCTACAGATATTTCACAAATAACAACATCTTACATTCATGCAACAAACTAAAACAAGTTTATTGCATGGATTTCAGCGAATTTATATTGATTTAAATGACTGAATGATGAATGAGGCGCACTTTCCCCGGTGGCGCACATACCCGAACTGACAATACGAGTAGCAGCATGCATTACGAAGGTATTGCTGTGCTCTGTCTAAAGTTTCCTTCTAGCATTGCAAGTTTGTATGTAGGAGGTAATCTCCGGAACCAAAGAATCCGATCCGAGAATTAATCCGATTCCAAAGATTATTTCACCTGTGCATAGAAT
Source organism: Epinotia ramella (assembly GCA_947578815.1). Taxonomy (NCBI): domain Eukaryota; kingdom Metazoa; phylum Arthropoda; class Insecta; order Lepidoptera; family Tortricidae; genus Epinotia; species Epinotia ramella. The sequence continues at coordinate 7,490,899 of OX388221.1, forward strand.
GGACTTTCCAGATATACATTAAGCTATTGTATCGCGGGTTTGCTTGCTTGTTTTTACGTGATTAACAAACTTAAATATCGAAAACATCGCAACTTTCATATTTATACCAAGTATTAGGTATTATAAGATTGGATATTAAACGCATAAATGGATTTTAATAATACCTAAGTCAGCTCAACTATTTCAAACATTCCAATTTGAAAAGCGTCTGCTTTTTAAATTAAAGTCTCCGTTCTTTTTCAGAATTCCACGAACGAAAGAAAATCCTCGACGAAGGAGATGCGGGTCGAAAGCCAGTAAGTTATAATGTCAGTCACCTTGTTACTTTGTTAACCCCCGACGCAAAGAGAGGGGTGTTATAAGTTTAACGTGTCTGTGTATCTGTGTATCTGTGTGTCTGTGTATCTATGTATCTGTCTGTGGTATCGTGACTGCCAAACAGATGGGCCAATTTGAATGCGGGTTTTTTTTATTTTTTGTGTAATTTTATCCCGAGTGTTCTTAGCCATGTTTCATGAAAATCTGGTCAGCCGTTTTTGAGAAAATGGACTTTGAAATGAAAATGTCGGGGGTTTTTCAACTTTTCTAAGTTGTAGTTATTTTATAAAACAAGGAATAGGTATTTAATTCTTTATCAAAGTTGTTTTTTTTTAATAATAGTATTGCGGCGTTCATACACCGTTGTCTATATGGTTTTTTTTTTTTTAATTTATTGATTAAGACAAAAACAATGAATGTCATTACAAAACCCATCTAGGCAAAACCTTGGAGAGGTTTGTGTGCCGATGGGGAGTTCTTAGTATTCTTTTGATCTAATTTATAGCTAAATTAAAAACTAAGTATTTTAAGTAGGTTAGTTAGTACAACTTAGTTTACAGAATATAGGTTACATTATTGCATTTTAACAAGTGCATCTTTAATATTTTTCTTATTTTACAGCCTTTCACATATAAGTTTTGTACATGTTCAGGTAATTGATTTATTTATGGATGCTTGCGACCAGCACGGACATCAGAGGACGGCCCGCAAGCTGTGTCGCGAGGATATAGACTGTTCGTCTCTTTCTAAGCATTTTAATGAGAAAGGGACGGAAGTCTATCCCGCCGCGATAAGTCTTTGTCCTCTGATAGTCGCGCAGAGCGAATCGTCGAATCAATAAAGTGTTGCAGTACTGCATTCGTACCGCTTTCCTTTCGCGCACCCCGCGCCAATCAGGTAGCACTCATTAATGTAGCGCAGTAAAGAATCTGTACTGACTTGATTCCGCCCCGACTCGTCGCAAACTGTGGAGTGGCCTTAGATCGGCACGTGTGATATTGCGTAATAAATACCAAATGAACAAGTCATTTCGTTTGTACACGAAATATCATATGAAATGTCAATTAACGATATCGACGGGCACTTTAGTAATTGCGGGATTACGTGCCACGCGTAGATAAAGCTTGCCACTCATACACAGGCAATTAATAGTTGGCAATGTACGTCAATTCTGTTGTAGATGTTGGGATTATTTGATTCTTATAACTAAGGCTTACCTGGGGCGCGATTTCACTTTTTTTATGTACGCATGATTCTTTAAGGAACCGACGTGCTCCTCACGATTTGAAGGTCATGTTGCCATATCGTGCAGAAACGCTCGTGCCGCACGTACCAACTCCAACATAATCTTAGGTAATTTATACACGTAAGTCATTTATTCCTTCACATTATTTATCCTACCGGAAGCGGTACGTCCGACTTACAGTCTTGCATCCGACGAGCCTATAACGCCTACGCCCAGACGACCCGACCATCCTTATGTACAAACCATAGACAACGTCCTTGATCTGCATGATCCTCGCTGGAAGACTCATAGAACACTTAACACATTTACGACTAACATGTTAGAAGGAGTACGAAAAAACATTGATATGAAATTGGAATGCGAAATGTATGTATTAGATCAGGGGAAAACTACGGCCTGCGGGCCAAGTCCGGCCCGCGAGCCGTTCTTATTCGGCCCGCGGAAAGAAAGCGGAGAGTCCGGCCCGCGATAGCGATGGGGTATGGCAAGGGTATGGCAAGCCAAAGTCTTGGCCCGCACGAATTTATATTAAGTGCAGTGTTGCCCTCGAGTCAAAAAGTTTGAAGATAGATGGAACCATAGGAGCCCATCTTATACAGGGTCCGTTTTTTAGTCGAGTACCACCTTTAGGCCACGAAGCTTGCTGAGTGGCCTAATTAAGGTTCGAGACTTAAAAAGCTAATTATATTTATAGTATAACTATTGTATTTAATACTTTTACTACGAGTCAACGGAAATAATCATTTATTAAACAAACTTGGTATATGTTGAAAATCGCCCTGCTGAAACGAAGTGCAGCCAACTGCTTTTTTTTTAAACGCGTTGATGTCTTTCTGTAAATCGAGCCTCGTGATTGGTCAAAATTCATTTTAGTTCTGTGTAAAATTGAATAATAATTATTTACATTGTCCATAGAGCATAAACTTTTGCATCAGAATAAAAGTATTAAATTGCGTTATGGTTTGCGAGGTTCTAATTTAAAGATTATAGTCAACGAGTATAAAAAATGTGTTTGACGTTGTGATCCATAATGAAATTTGACATCACGATATCGTAGCGTGCGTGTAACTCATTAAATATCTTGGTAGAACACTGGGCACTTATGTCATGTTGATTAATAGTGTATTTGTTTTCCATCCATTTTTAGAGTATTTTTTTTTATTTTGCAAGATTTTTTTGTATTTTAAATGTTAAATAATATTGCTAGTATTCCAGTTCAGTAAAAGATCCCAGGCACGCTGTTACTTCTACCAAAAAAAACGAGTTTTTTTTTGTTAAACCGCTTGGAACTGATTGCTAATTGGCTTAATAATCCACTGTTTCATTTATTGCTCCTTGACCACAACCTTTATATTATGGTTTTGGTTAGCACTCTCTTGTTTTAACGCATAGCCACCCATGTAAATGTATACAACGCACTGGGACCTAAATCCCGAGTGGTGAATAGGACAGGCAACTCACATTTTCCCGTACCTACAACAAAATTAATGTTGATACACCTAACGTACGAATAATATCTTCAGGACACATTTGTGACGTATTATAATCGTTCACACGCTCCCTCTCTCGCGTGACGCAGTGACAAATTGTAAATTCAAAATGCCCGCAACAGTGGCAGATACCAACCAGATATAATGAAAAAACACTTTCCCAAGGCCGGGTTATATCCAATCCTATGGCAGTGTCATGAAGACTTTGACGAGGAATAACTTTTCAGTCTCTATCGGTAGCATGTTAAAGTCATACGTAGCGGGTAAATTGTCGTAACTCCATCATCACACGTATTCACGTCATGCTTTCTGGAAGGGGTTCAAGGCTAGTAAAATGGCCACTATATTTATCACATGCGATTGCGATCAGATTCGCGACGTCGCAAGTTGCCGAAAAACGTGTGGATTGCGTTTCTGTAATGTCAATAGTGGAGCGGAAGTATATTAATGGACGTAACATGACACGTTAGAATATAGACAGAAGAGAGGTTGATAGAATTCTCCAACAAAACCTCAAACATGGCACATACGAGTAACATAACGCTTTTAGAAATTCAATTCAGCAACTTTTTAAATTCTATTCTCAGAAGAAGAGGTTTAAAAAGTAAGGGCACAGCGAAATGTCTTATCGCTCATGTTGGGACCAGCCCAACGAGGGAAAAACCTCCACTTTGAAGACCGCAGCCAAAATAACACCTCTACTTGATCTTTAGGTATATTTATTTATTTATTTATTTATTTATTTATTGCGATCATGTTCATTGTCCATACAGTAGGTCTTAAGATAGGTTATACAGTAGGTACATGATACCCTGCTAGGGCATTGCAATGGTCTTATATACTAACATGCTAACAACATAAGTTAGTTAAAGTAGTTTTTATAAAGAAACCCATAGTTGCTATAATTATTAGAATTGACCTAATTGATTGTTATAAAAACAGATTATTTATTTACGTACTAAAGCTAAAAACTAGAAAATACTACTACAAAATTACACAATTCTAAGATGTCAGCAAGCTAAATTAAGGGTCCGATCGATCATGAATTCATTCAAATGGTAATAGCATTTATTTATAAGCATTTTTTTAAAATTATTGTAGAAAACATTTATTCTATTTTCGCTTTTTATTATCTCCGGTATTTTGTTATAGATTTTGATACATCTATAATACGGGCTTTTCTTGTATAAATCCATTTTAGGTGCCGGAAGGGTCAGTTGGTTTTTTCGCCGTGAGCTTTTAACAAAATCGAACAGTGCCGGGTTTTTTTTAACGAATAACGCTGCCTCTAAGATATACATTGATGGGAGGGTAAGTAGTTTTAAGTTCGTGAAATGTGGACGGCAACTTTCAGTTTGTCGTATGTTTTGGATAATTCGGAGGCATTTCTTTTGCAAAATGAAAAGGTCATTAGCGTCTGTGCTGTGGCCCCACAGCAGCAGCCCGTACCGCAGCCAAGCGCACGCGCGCCCGTGGTAGGCGGCCAGTGCGCACTCGCGGTGCGAGTTCCGTTTTAAGATGTTTAACGCATAAGTGAATCGGGATAGTAGGCTTTTTGTTTTTGCGACGTGTTTTTTCCAATTTAGGTGTGTGTCTAGAGTGATTCCTAACAAGCTAAACTCGTCCACCTCCTCTACACCGATGTCATGTATAATAGGACTCAGGTCTAATGGATCCTTTTGATACGGTCTAAATTGTATTAATTTTGTCTTGGTCATATTAAGTTCCAGGTTGTGGTCCCATAGCCAATTTTTAATAGTATTAAAAGAATCCTTAATATAACTACTAATATCGTGGTCTTTAGGGCACTTATACAGAAGGGATACATCATCTGCAAAGAGAACACAAGTAGGGTCTGATACTTGTGGAAGGTCGTTAATATAGATCAGAAAGAGTACGCAACCTATCACACTACCTTGAGGGATTGAACAGTTTGTGACGCGTGTCTGTGACCGGATAGCTGTTAATTTACCCGACCGTTTATCGTAGTGTTCAATTTGTACGAGCTGTTGTCTATCTCTGAGATATGATTTCAATAGCGCGTGCGCGTCGCCGCGGATGCCTACTCCGTATAATTTAGACAAGAGGATATTATGCGAAACGGTATCATACGCCTTTGTCATGTCTAGTAATAATCCAATTGCATGTTTTTTTCCCTTAGACATTCCAATATTTCTTGCACGTAATTATATACAGCGTGGTTTGTACTACGGTTTCTACGGAAACCATATTGACTGTCATCAAAAAGTTCATATTTTTCTAAAAAACTAGTGATGCGATTTGTAATTGCCTTTTCATATATTTTTGACATAACGGGTAAAAGGGCAATGGGTCGATAATGGCTCGGATTGTCTGGTTTGCCGCCTTTTTTCAATATCGGTTTAATGATAGCAATCTTAAGTCTCTCCGGGAAAACCGCTTCACGGATAGTTTGATTAATTAAGTGTGTAAGTATGGGGACGAGCTCATTGCTGCAATACTTTATTAAAATTGAAGGTATGTTATCAATACCAGAACTATGTTTGTTCGGTAAGTTTCGGATAATGCCGTAGACTTCTTTTTCCGTAACCTGGCTTAAAAATATTGAGTTGATTGCAGGCTTTTTTACCGGGTGGCCGCGCGGCCGGTTTGCGCGTGCTCCCGATGTCTCGCCTACCGACGCGAAGTGCTCGTTTAAATGGTTAGCGACTTGGTTGGGGCAGGTTAACATTGAGTTGGGGGCAGGGAGTGGTGGCGGTGTCGCTCGACATCGCCAACGCGTTTGGCTCCCTCCCGTACTCGGTGATTGGGGAGGCGCTCCGGTACCACGGAGTGCCTTTCTACCTGCGGCGCATCGTGGAGCACTACCTCACGCAGCGGGTAGTGCTCTACGAAGAAAGAGGAGGGCAGAGGAGGGAGAGGCCTATGGCCTGTGGAGTGCCCCAGGGGTCCGTTCTGGGACCCCTGTTATGGAATATAGGCTACGACTGGGCTATAAGGGGCACTCTTCTTCCCCGGACGGCAGTCATATGCTATGCAGATGACACAATGGTGGCTGTCCGGGGGACGGAGCTGAGAGAGGCGATGCGGCGGGCGGAGGTAGCCGCCGAATTGATGGTAACCCGCATCCGGTTACTGGGACTGCGGGTGTCCCTCCCCAAAACGGATGCAATCATCTTTGGGGGGAGGGGCTGGCGGCTGCCTGCGGGTGCTGCGCTACGCGTCAGCAGTGAAATGGTCCAGGTGAGGCCCCATATCAAGTACCTGGGCCTCATCCTGGACCGGAGGTGGAATTTCGGGGAGCATTTCCGCCAACTTGCTCCCCGAATAGTGGGCGCGGCTTCGGCGCTGGGGCGGCTGCTGCCCAACGTAGGGGGGCCATCCGTCGCGTGCCGCCGCCTCTATGCCGGTGTCGCCCGGAGCATGGCCCTGTACGGGGCCCCAATCTGGGTGGACCGGCTCAGCGAGGCAAATAAGGCCCTGCTCAGAAGGCCACAGAGAGTGGTGGCCATACGGATATGCAGGGCCTATGTGACGGTGGCGTGGGCGGCGGCGTGCGCCTTGGCTGGCACTCCTCCGTGGGAGCTCGACGCGGAGGTGCTTGCAGAGGCGCACAGGGAGCGGGTGCGGTGGAGAACCACCGGGGAATTTCCTGCTCCCGAGGAGGTGAGGGAGGCGAGGAGGCAGACCCAGAGGAGGATGAGGGAAAGATGGAAAGCCGACCTCGAGGACTCCCCCTATGGAGTCCGCACTATAGGGGCACTCCTCGGGTCGATGGACAGCTGGTTGGAGAGGGCCCATGGCAAGGTGGGGTACAGGCTTGCACAGGTGATGACCGGACACGGCTGTTTCGGTCATTACCTGTGCAGGATAGGAAGAGAAGTTAGCCCCACCTGCCATGAGTGCGGCGCGGAGGACGACACGGCCCAGCACACCTTGGAGTGGTGCACTCGCTGGGCCGAAGAGCGCCGCACAATGGTGTTGGCCCTTGGTGTGGATGATCTCTCGCTGCACAGCGTAGTGGCGGCCATGTTGGGTAGCGAAAGATCTTGGGAAGCGGTGGCCTCCTTCTGCGAAGTCGTCATATCGCAGAAGGAGGCCGCGGAGCGGGAGCGCGAAGACAGTGCGGATGCGCTCCCGCTCCGGCGCAGACGGAGGGGTCGAAGGCGCGCGCGGTTTGCTGCCGCGGGCCGCGTCTTTCCCCAGTAGGGCCAGTGGGTTGGGGACCCACATTGCACATGGCCCTACACGTCTGGGGGGAAGGTCAAGCGTCTCTGGCCTTCCCCTCCTCTGGCGCGGGTGCCCTGACGTAGCAGTCAGGGCCACCGGGGGTCGTCGTGGTTAGTAATGCTGCATCCCACGACGCCCCCCTTAACGGTAGGAGAGGGTGACGCCGCTGGGGTTTTAGTGGGTAGGCTCTTCCCCTCCCTCCGCCCTATGCGGAGGGGGTTACGGGAGGAGAGAACCCCACATAACCCCCCACTATGGCCTCCCCGGCCGGGGGGTATGTGCCCCCTTGGACTTGATTCGTTGAGTCCGAGGGGGAGAAACACATTTCCCCAGCGTCAAAAAAAAAAAAAAAAAAAAAAAAAAAGGTTAACATTGAGTTACTTGATTTAAGCGTCATATTTTTATAAGAAACACTGCGGGCATTTCCGTTTGTTACTTGGTTAACAATTTTCCACATAGTTTTTGTTTTGTTGTGAGATTTGTTTACCTGGAGTCTGTAATTTATTTTATTGGAGATTTATATGGTGTTGTGTTACTAGTGGTGAACAAGGTCGCTAGAGATCTGAGGATTGCGTTGAGAGTGAGGGACCTGTGAATCCTCAAATGGATCCTCCGGATAAAAGGTCAGTAACAATCATGTAACTCATCAGAAGTCGCGGGTGTCCATAGGTTAATGGTGACCGCAGGGTAAGAAAGAGGAACACTACAGAGGCTCTAGTATAAGTTTTACCGAAACAAAACGTTACGACCGCGTTCGCGTTTATATGTCAAATCCCATACAAATTGAGGGTAAAACGCAAACGCGATCGTAAAGTTTTGTTTCGGTAAAACTTATACTAGAGCCTGAGGACGCACAGGGATGGTACTTCTCAACGTGGTAATTATGTATATCTACCACCGAACTACAAAAAACAAAATTAATATACTCATTTTCTAGTTTTTTCATTTGTCCATGCTACCCTAAGGGTGTCGGGAAGAGATCGGTCTTTAGCGATAAGACCGCTTATTGTCTACCAAAGCATAATTAAACTAAGCTCCATGTACCTGTTGTTTTGTTGTTCATGTTACTGAATTGTAACTTCTAAAGAGTTGAATGAGTTATTTAGGCTTTCTAATACCTACGAAGTCGTAAAATGCCTAATATGAAGGTTTCTAGTAATTTAGAAGGGTCATAGAATGTGGACGGGGTTTTACGGCTTGAGCTGCAGGTGGTGTTACTCTAATCTAATGGACTGTTTGCCACCTTGTTACGATTATTATCAACTGATTTTAAACTTTATCGAATCGGGTCAGAGTCGTTTTTTGGGTGCTTCTGTTCACAGTTGGTAAGTAACAATGAAAGTCATTTAGGGATGAAATACTGAGGCTTATGTACTCGCATCGATAGAGATCTGTGCCTCAATTCCGCGTGAATTACAATTAATAGTACATGTTTACTTGCGTTTATGGGTAGACAAATGTGTGAATTCGTGACGCACTAATAATCACATTGAATTAAATGTGTTAATAATTAATATTGAATATTGATATTTTCTTGTTTTTTCTTGTTTGTGATGTGAGTGATATTTTCTTGACTTTGATCGCAAAATACAGCAAAAAATTATGCCTCTCACAGACTGGCGCGACCTGCGGTGGCGGTCATAATATGATAGCAATTGACACATTTACTATTACTCCTACGCAAGCCGCGCCAGCCCTTGAGAGGCGAAAAGTTCATTTGTATTGAAATTTAAACTTCTTTAGCGGCGCTGTGCACTTTTTGGGATGGAGAAAAATTGTTAAACTCGCCACCGGTCACGTGACCGTAAGATTTAGTGTTACAAAAAGCGGGAGCTTGCAAAATTAAAATTATTCAAGTTTTCACTTCTGCCGGCACTCCCGGAAACGTGTGTCCCGTGCAACCAGGTCTTTTTTTTATTTATAAACAAACAGTCGTACATAAACAAATTATCGATGAGCATAAAATAGACCTGTAGTTTCCTAAAATGCACACTAAGTAAACAATGAATTGTTCTATAAAGATCCGCAAGAGCCCATGTCGGTAAACAGGTATGTGAAAAAAATGTGCTTGGTTATTACATTTTTGATCCGACATTTTGTTCCAAGAGGTCTCCACAACATCGGGCCTTGACATACAATACAGTACAAATAACTATTCTTAACCTTATCTATTACAAGTAAATATACTTGCTAATAATTTTAAGTCTATCTAAACGCATTCTTTAGTAATGTACATACATGTAAAGTTAATCATATCCATAACTGCGAGATTTTTATTATCATTGAATAATTTACAAGCACCTATCTTTTTTAGGGTTCCGTAGCCAAATGGCAAAAAACGGAACCCTTATAGATTCGTCATGTCTGTCTGTCTGTCTGTCTGTCCGTATGTCACAGGCATTTTACTCGAAAACTATAAGGTGTATTTCAATAAAATTTTGAGGATAGGTGTATTTTGTTAACCGCTACATAGTTTTGTAATTAAATTCCTAAAAAAAAAATGTTTTAGGTGTGCACTCCATACATAAAACAGAAAGTCAAAAAAAAAATTCATTGCAAGCTCACGTGTGGCACATCAATCGATAGGCCTTTCAAAATAAATAATTTCTCAGCAATTTTATTGATCAAGTGAATAGAGTCGGAGATAATCGCCTCGAAAGTCACTAAAATTGTGTCCCCCCCCCCCTCTAATTTTTGAACCGTGTATTTTATTACTATGAAAAAAATCAGGCTCATAGGGCTTATTAAATTCTTTCAGCGATAATTGTTCCGAACAAGATCGGTTCAAAGGTTTTTGAGATATTTCTAAAAAACTGCCTTCCTTAAAGAAAAGGACGTAAGTGCCATAAGATTTCAGTAACGATACGACCTTTTTTATAGGCACGGAACCCTCGTTGTGCGTGGTCCGACACGCACTTGGCCGCTTTTTTTCTTCTTATTTATTAAAAAAAAAAAATACATTTTATAGGTACCTTACATAATAACTCGCCAAACTGTGACGTTTGATGGCGAGACCTAGCACGTTTATGTCGAAAACTAAAATTTGATTCCCTTTACAAGTCAAAATGAAAACAAGTTGTAACACGTTGATGAATACCTTCATTAGTGTCTGTGGATGTTGCTCAGCGAGTCTTGCCTTGCCGCTGTTAATAACTTTTGAAAAGGAAGAACCACGCTATATAGGTACACTATTACAGATATTTAAAGGCTCAGTTTTATAAAGATTCGTTAGACCAAATGTCAGATCAAGTTTTAGTTAGGTAACTCATTACAGTTTTTGACGTTAGTACTGACCGAAGTAAGATGTAACGGATCTTTATAATACCAGGGGTGTAATAGAGTAAAGATATTTTTCATGCCTGCTATTCAGAAAAGTGTCATTAGTCAAATTTAATGGGGGATCAATGTCGTATTTTTCTTCCCTGGTCCAATAATTCAGAAAAGAGTCGTTATTGTCATCAAATGAGGGATTTCAAGTTTCCTCATAGAAGGTGTACAAAGAAGTAGCCTATGTGTCACTAATAGATAGCAAAATTATTTCCGTCTTGAACGTAAGCACTTGAATCCTTCGTTAGGCTCAAGATGCTACTTTAGAATCCCTCGCTACGCTCTCAATCACAATCTACTATTTAGTGAACTTGTTTAAAAAATAAAGAATTCACAATATTTGTTTTGTTTCATCGTTTTTTTTTTCATAAGTATTGTAAATTATAATAGGAACGGTGATTGTGATAGGCACTTTATTGTATTCATATTTAAGTAGAATATCAAATGCACTCTCAGTAATGATTTATTTACATGTTATGTTGTTGTTTGTAGAACGATATTTTGTAGCGTAGTTTTCTCATAGTACTTATACTACGTGTTGACCGGAGGCTATATTTTACCCACATTAGTTTTACTTTTAAGTGTTGGGTGTTACACTTTGTAATAAAATTGTTTGTGGTGATCACACAAAGGATGTCTATTCGATGGGCGACGCAAATTCAAACCCATATATCAACGCGTTTTAATTGAAGCTCTGTTTTATAAGCATCGTTGCAAATTAACGGGCTCTCGTGTGGAAAAGCACCCTAAAAAGGAGTAATTGGAAAAGGGCGAAAACTATTTTACATCTCAAAAACTTTTCAAATTACAATCACACTTTACACCATAGGACAATGTAGTCGGAACTTTACTCGTTAACTGTCGTAAATATTCCCTAATACCAGAACGAAGTTAAATAAAATAAGTTTAAAATGTTGTAGAGTCAAAATATAATGCTAATATTTCAAATATTTTATGCAAATTAAAATTAATGTAAAGTTTCAAGATACCGAGAGATGTTCTTCGACTTTAAGATCAGTTGGAAAGTTATAAGAATTTTGAAATTTATTTTAAATATTATCATTTAATTTACAACTAAGTATCGTACCTATATTATGTTCTAAGAAAAATAAATTGCGTAGGTAGTTTTTATAACTTTCAGATACTAAGGTATGCAAAAAAGTATTCAGAGAATACATAATTCATCTTTTACTTATCTATTATATTCATATACTTTTACTTATTATTTGAGTATTATTCAAAAGTAATAATTTAAGCACATTCATAGCGCTCGAAGAAGTATAATATACCCAACCTACAGTCATATATTAATTCAAATTCAGGGAACTTGTCATTTGTTTTATTTTATAATTTTTATTCTACTTTCATTACAATAATTACTACCTAGAGCGGCGCAAAAATTCACCAAACGTAAATCAATAATAGACGAACACAAATAACAAAACACACACTAACTCTGATTTATCCGTATGTCTCATAAAGATTAATATCACCTAACCGAAACAAAGCGGGTTCAAGAAAGTTCCAAACGGGAAAATCCGCCGGAAATTGCGAACTTGACCTTGACAGCACACCTGGACACCGGCAGTGACGTATGCCATCTACTATTACAGCTCAGGTGTGACGGCAAATAAATGAACACACCTAACATTATGAATATAACTTACACGCCGTGGAAAACTACTCACAGACCCAGTAAAATTTAAAAATAATATTAAAGTATATTGCAGTTTACAAAAGTGCTGAAAGTAATAAACACACATTTAAAAAGTATTTCCACTTACCTTTTAATCCAATGACAACGAAAGTTAACTTTTTAATTCAATGTGACAGCTACCACAAACACCACAACAAAAACAAAACACAAACGCCCACTTTTAAATTTAGAATGCTTCACTTCGAATTACGCGCACAAAACATTGCCGAGAGCGAAGGCGGCAAACATTTTTTTTAATTTCGCTCGACTAGTGGCGCCGGTTGAGTCAAACGTCCAACTGAGCAAATTGGGCTTACTCTGTATAGGAACGCTTCGCAGGCGCGCTGCAACCCTGTCGAGATGAAATGAACCCTATACATCTACAGTTGCAATAGAATGTCTGCAAATTGTTCACAAGACGACACTTTTGCGGTGAAAACTTATCGAATTTCGCCGTGTAACCTTTAGGGGTAAAATTATATATTTATGGCTCATATAATATAATCAAACGCGTAAAGCTAGGTGAAAAATTTACTCTTTCAATAAGTTTGTTTAAAAAAAGTATTTTAGAGTTAGGTTCCAGAAATAGTTCATACTTACTTATTATTCAATATGAATTAATAGATTTTTATACTGAATGATAGCAAAATGGACAACACTGAAAGCATTTTGTGCATTACCGTTAGAAAGAAGCTTACCTATTTTTCGTTAGACGTTTACCCTTAATTAGGTTTACAAAAACACTCGTAAACTCTATTATCTTTGCGGTCAATTGGAGTCTTTTCCCGTTAATTCCGGCCCGGAAGTCAAAAGATTAATGGACCTTTGAAGTTTTGGCCCTTGGACCCAAGGGCAAAAACGGAAAGGCAATTTTGATTAACTTTGTATGCTTTTTGCAAATGGGGATTACCTACGCTGTGGGAATTGTTAAGGTCAAATACGAAGTAGCCCGAAAATAATCAACATACATGGCATTTACATTAAAATACTTCCTGCAGTTTATCTATTTTCCTCAAGTGGTGTTAGAAAGTGACGAATGTTTCATCTTGTATTTGTCGCCCGAACATCATACCAGATCACGATAGGCTAAATTCATCAATAGGTAGAGTAACTATAGAGATTCGAACTAGAGAGGTCGATTTTTAGAGAGAGATTTATAGAACACTTTTTATTGCCTTTTAAGGGACGAAATGGCGGATGGTATTTGATGGTTATATGCGAACGAAATGTCTGCTCGTACTTATAAGTAGTCTTATAACTTGAACAATAGAGCTACGGCATCAAACAGTAAGACTTTTATCACCAAGCTATTATAACAAATCATTTGTAATACTTACGTGGCTAAAGGCACTGGTTCTGGTCAATCACAATAGCTAAGTTCCATAAAAGGTTACCGCAATTGTCCCCCATTTTGGGCAGCAATCGACCATCGGTCGCGATGATAGTGCTGCCGTGTTACTCCAATAGGACGCAAGACTATGATGAATGCTTATGGACATACGGTGTTTTTATAATCGAATGGCTTTGTCTACTTCGTGGCTGTCATATACATTTAGATTTAAGACTGCTGCAAAGATGTAAGACATAAGCCATTTTGAAATTGGCGTGATAAAACGGCCGCACACGTTCACAGACTGCGTTCCATTTTCGAATTTGACCGTTTGAATTCTAATCGATGTATTTAATTTTAGGTGTCAAATTATAGGTACCTACTTGATCACGGCCAAGTGTTTTGTGCATATAGGCAGAACCGAATCGTACCTAATAACATCGCCCTACGTATGCAGGGTTACTACTTCGTAGAAACCCTTCATAGTCAGCTTTCCCAATTTAGGGACAAGGAGTCCGCAGTTAGTAAGCTCGGCCGAATTTCGCCTTCCCGTACAAACTTAGTTACGCTCTCGTTTTAAATCTACGTGTTGGATTGTGACGAAACTTTGCATGAGGCATATATAATGTCTGTAATTATGTATATAAAACAAATGAAATACAGCAAAAACATGTTTTGTATGAAAAACGTCAATTCGCTGATTTTTTTTACTGTGGTATCTGAATACATCTACATAAACTAATTACAGACATAGATATACCTCATGTCATTGTACATGCATTTTCGTTACAATCCAACACGCAGTTTTAAAATGAGAGCGTAACTTCGTTTGTATGAAGAATCGAGCTTACTGCGGACTCTTAATTGTCTATAAATATAGGCCTGTACAACCCCTGGAGTTGCAAGCGTCCACATCAGGGCCGTAAGCTTGTTTGCCAGCGACGTGGTATAAAAAAAAGAAAGAATAAAGGCACTCACAAAACCTGTGCAAAAATGGTTTTCCTTCTCGGTTTAAGCGTGAAGCCTTCTCTTTACGGGAGTCGGGGATCGAGACCAAGTTACGAAGTTTCCCTGGCAACATCCTTTGTTACAGTATTGCCAAGTTAAACCTCAATCAGAGACCAGACCACGAACACATCGTACTCGTACAATTTCATATAGGTACCTACGTTACTAGGCAGGGCTTTTATGGAGAACATTTACAAGAAAAAGAGAGTTATGGTGTAGGTTATTACCTAAATGAATTGATGCTTTTTATATTTTTTTCTCGATATTTGTTATTCTTCAGCTTGCTACGACAGCCGGAGATGGGTAGAATTGAGTGATATATGTAGCAGCGCGCACCTGCCGAATTTCGGTCATAATTGATAAAGGATTTTTTATATAGGTAGACCTAATTTATTTTCGGATATATTGTAGCCTAATTAAAACCAGTGGCTCTGTGAGCTTTAAAAATCGCGAGCGTGTCATAAAAAAAATCCTTTTAAATTTCTATAAACTGAATCGACAACAAAATACTATATATTAATCATTGAACCTGCTCACAAAATTTCACGAGCCCCAATAGGGGTGTAGACTCGAAAATATGCCTAGTGACGAAAATCCCATTCAGATATCTCAAAGATTTTTTTTTCCAAGCTGAAGCGGAAAACTTTGTTCGCTACGCTCGCTCGTTCAAAAAATAGTAAATTAAGAGCAATTTCAACTTAATCTGAATATGAACGGAGTAATTATAAGCGTATAAATCCGTAATATAAGCTCGTTGACCTTCAAATGTAAGTGATGCAGTAATAACGATTAATTGGTTTGTTTACATACATGGTGGAGGCGCTGGGATGGGTCTCCATAAATCTCGTTTACTTTAATTTAAGAATTGTCACCTGACAATGGCAATTTGGCGTACATTTTGGGGTTGATAAGTAGGCAGCGAACGAAAAAACCATAATTTGATTTCCATTTTGGAAAACCTCATGAGATAACTATAGTAAGTGCATTCCTATTTGCATTATGTGACAGCATGTCAATGCACTTACTATAGATGCAATTCGTTTCACGCGAGTTTAAGGTACGGCAAGAATATAAGGATAGACCCAAGTCCGAGCCTAGTTTCCACTTTACTATTTGTAAACGACGCGCACAACACTGACTGGCAGCTGACCGGCGCGGCCATCGCGGCCAGCGAGCCTCTTTTGTTTATATCTAAAGTATAATGATTGGCCCCTCGGCCCCGCTGGAGTTAGTCAACTTGTTTTGATACCTCGGTTCGTCTGTGACTATCTATCTTTCATATCTTTCTTATCTTTCATCTGATGCAGAGACGTTCGGATCGGAAAAGCGGCGACGATGTTTGAGAAGTTGAGTACAAGAGTGTGGCTAAATAAATTTCTAACCAGGAAACCAAGATAGTTGTCTATCAAACTTGTATGCACAGCACACACTTGTACGGTGCTGAGATCTGGACATCGTATGCCAAACACGAACGTCAACTTAAAAACGCCTTTCGCATGCGCTGCATCCGAAACATCTTGAGCGTACACCGGAGGGTCACGAACGAGAGGGTGCTTGAGATGGCACAAGCAGCAGAGACGCTTACGCTGGCATGTTTTGCTTGGTGCCGTAGCTGATGCCAAGACAAACGTTGGTCGGCCGATGCTACGGCATAAAGACTGCGCCAAGCGAGATATGATCGCCTTCAACATCCCAGTTCACAAATGGGACCTTGCTGTGGACAGGGGTAAATGGCGCGAACTTGTGTTCGACGGGCGGAAAATCCACAATGAAGCGTGGATTAAGAAACTTGCAGATAAGAGAGCTAAGCGACATCAACGTGTCACCTGTTCGCCGCGGGCAAATTACACCTGCCAGGCTTGCGGTCGTGGCCTACACAGCCATGAGCGACGTTGTCTCTCTTCTTGACACTGCTTGTATAGTCTGTAATAGACTAATGGCATTTTCTAGGGGTAATCTGTCAAAATGTAAATGCCGGTAAGGAAAACTATCGGTGGATTGATTATTGGAACCGGCCATAAAAGGCCATTGATTGATTGAATGATTGGCCCACTCCAAGCTTAATTGCTTTAATTGATATTCCGGTCAGACCGTCACAGCCCAGCGGGCAGAGTGGTCACGTCAGAAATCACTTTTAAAGATGGACTTTTCTGGTCCCGCTTTGCATAGGCTACGTTTTTAATGCGACTACGAACCGTTGGGAGAAAGTAGGGTTTTAAAAGGATTTCGATTTCAGTCCTACGTGATCGTTTTTAGGGTTCCGTAGCCAAATGGCAAAAAACGGAACCCTTATAGATTCGTCATGGCTGTCTGTCTGTCCGTCCGTATGTCACAGGCATTTTACTCGAAAACTATAAGGTGTATTTGAATAAAATTTTGAGGATAGGTGTATTTTGTTAACCGCTACATATTTTTGTAATTCAATTACTAAAAAAAAAGATTTTTAGGGTTGCACTCCTACATACATAAAACAGAAAGTCAAAATTTTTTTTTTTCATTGCAAGCCCACATGTGGCACATCAATCGATAGGCCTATCAAAATAAATATAAGGTTTCTCAGTAATTTTTTTGATTAAGTGAATAGAGTCGGAGAGAATCGCCACGAAAGTCACTAAAATTGTGTCCGCCCCCCTCTAATTTTTGAACCGTGTATTTTAAAAATATGAAAAAAATCATGCTCATAGGGCTTATTAAATTCTTTCAGCGAAAATTGTTTTGAACAAGATCGGTTCAAAGGTTTATGAGATATTTCTGAAAAACTGCCTTCCTTAAAGAAAAGGACGTAAGTGCCATAAGATTTCAGTAACGATACGACCTTTTTAATAGGCACGGAACCCTCGTTGTGCGTAGTCCAACACGCACTTGGCCGCTTTTTTTTTATTGAACGAATGTTCTATAGGTATATTCCGAAGCGCAAATCTACTATACTACTACATTTGGATTACTGCATTACTTTCAAATATTACTAGTTGCATGTAGTTCGATAAATTGGCATGTTTCGAACACGTAAATCACCCATTATAGTCCAATCCAGTGCGAACCCAAATAAATTCGCAATAGCTGGCAATAAAAGCTGTCAAAAAGCTCAAATATAAAGCTCCCGAGTTTACAGGGTGGCCTGTTATCGCGCCAGACCACGGTTCGTGAATAAATTGTGGAATTATTGTTTTCCTCCCCTTCGGCTGAGCCGATTGCTCGATTGTTTATAATAGTTAGTAATAGTCATTATTTCGACTTAATGATGACTGTTTGAGTCGAAAATATTTTGTTGTATGAGTTTGCCTTCCCTCTTTCTAATCGTTTCTATGTAGGTCTTTTAAAGCCTTATTTTGTCGCTGTACCCGTATCAAGAATGAGCGATGCCTCTGATTCTAGATTTGGATGATTAAAACATAACATATATGGGTGAAACAACTATTTTCGGTCGTCTCATGGGTCACTTTTTAAAACTGCTATTTTATCGGTTTAAATTCACCGATTACATATGTGTGGATTTCTTAACATCCATGTTCTTGAAATGTTAGGAAGTTATAAATCCGTGTTGTAACAATTTTTCTTAGAAACTCAGTAATTTTATCTCCTGGCTAACGCGACTGAATGACAATAGAAATTAGTTGATTGTCCCATATTTACTTAAACTGTTAACTATTTGCTGCTTACAGGAATGATGCCTAGGTTTTACAAGCTTTTGTAAATTGCAATGTGTAGGTATAGGATAGGTATCATCATCATCATGATATCAGCCGAAAGACGTCCACTGCGGGTCATAGGCCTCCCCCAAAGAGTGCCAAAGTGACCGGTCCTGCGCCAATCCTCGCGACTCCCGCTACCTTTACCGGGTCATCAGTGCATCTTGTGGGGGCTTACCCACGCCGCGCCTTCCGGTGCGTGGTTCTGTATAGGTATATGCAGTATATAAGCATAGCAACCAAAAACTAAAAAGTTTCCTGTTCGTAAAGTATACAAGTCTGTTTCGGGTCAATGTATCTATTTTTAGGGTTCCGTAGCCAAATAGCAAAAAACCGAAATCCTTATGGATTCGTCATGTCTGTCTGTC
This sequence comes from Epinotia ramella, assembly GCA_947578815.1. Lineage (NCBI taxonomy): Eukaryota > Metazoa > Arthropoda > Insecta > Lepidoptera > Tortricidae > Epinotia > Epinotia ramella. The sequence continues at coordinate 7,509,580 of OX388221.1, forward strand.
TGTCTGTCTATCTGTCCGTCTGTAGGTCACGGGCATTTTACTCGAAAACTATAAGGTGTATTTGAATAACATTTTGAGCATAGGTGTATTTTGTTAGCCGCTACATAGTTTTGTAATTAAATTACTAAAAAAAAATTTAGGGGTGCACTCCATACATAAAACTGAAAGTCAAACATTTTTTTTTCATTGCAAGCCCACGTGTGGCAATCAATCGATAGGTCTCTCAAAATAAATATAAGGTTTCTCAGCAATTTTTTTGATCAAGGGTATATAGAGTCGAAGATAATCGCCCCGAAAGTCACTAAAACTATGTCACCCCCCCCTCTAATTTCTGAACCGTGTATTTTAAAAATATTAAAAAAATCATGGGCTTATTAAATTCTTTTAGCAAAAATTGTTTTAAACAAGATTGGTTCAAAGGCTTTTGAGATATTTAAAAAAAACTGCCTTCCTTAAAGAAAAAGACGTAAGTGCCATAAGATTTCAGTAACGATACGACCCTTTTAATAGGCACGGAACCCTCCGTTGTGTGTGGTCCGACACGCACTTGGCCGCTTTTTGTGTAATAAATTACCTAATGAAATTTTGTCTCTACCCTTTCCAGCTCTTAAAAAATAATTGAAAAAAACATTGATGTCAAAGGCTTATTACAGGGTTGAGGACTATTTCACTGACAGAAATGCATGGCCCATACCAGAGCCCAAAATAGCTTAATTATTCATATAGCTTATTATCGGACATGTGTTCTTGTAGAACAACGCATTATGATGTTTTTTTTTTCTTTGTATTTGTATTTAGTGTGACTTATTTTTCAAGAATTGCTACGCGCTACGCTCGTAGCCGATCCCGTGGTTTTCCTCGTATGTAGCGAAAAGCGACTACGGCGTAGGCGCCCGCTAGGCGGGTTCCCGGCAGCGAAAGTGTTAAGTAGTAGGTTAAGAACTATCATTGTAATAAGCTTTTTTTTTTGCAAAAAATGGCTGTCTGTTGAGTAGTAGAATAGCTGTTTTCAAAACTCCTGTTTATGACCTGTGACATTTCATTCAATTAATATTCATTATTTGACGGTCATTCAATGAATTCGTGTAAATTTGCTTAAAGTTAACTTCTAATGTAAATTTACTAATACTAAGGGTAGGTAAGTTACAACCGTACCAAACCATCGGTAATTCTTATTTACATCCGTTAAAATCTGAATCTATCGAACGTTTTTCTATGGGGTGACAGCTGCCGCTGCCATAATTTTAGCGTTACCAGCCAGTAACAAGAAATTTGATTTCACAAAACTTCGCAGATAAAATAGCTGAACAAAAGAGGAAACAAATGCGGGCTGATAATTCGAAACTCTCGAGTTTTGAATGGGATGAAAGTGCTATTAGGTGTCGATTAACATGGATGCTATACAATTCACTAGCTTCCTCATTTTACCTCACCACTAGAGCCAAGTTTAATTTGACACATATTCGTAACAAATATACGTAATTGGAGGTTAGATTTACAATGGTTGCTCTGCGGCAAGTGGTCGGTAATGTGATTAGGCCAGTGCCTTATTTCATTTATCACGATAACAAGATAAATGTTTATTAGATGTATTAAGTTTTAAAGTAGGATGTTATCGGGTAATGTTTGTACTTAATCTGAAAAGTTATGTTTTTCAAGCTATTTATGGGTCGGAATAAAATAGGTATATCTGTTATAACTATAGCGTGTTCCGAAAGTCACCAAAATTTTAATTACTACTTCTAAAGAAAACATGATCATTTTTTAGCACAAAGCTAGTTTGAAAAACAAGCTATTACAAAACGCAAGCCGATATAAAAAATGCGTTTCACAAGATATAAATGAGAAAAGCGTTGACTGTAGCCCAGCGTAAACATTGTGACATATTATAGCAGCACTTATTGTCCCTCTTTTATACCGCTAAGGGCAAGAATCCACCAGTGGTGTGCCAGGTTGCGAGGCGATGAATGAGGAAAAAATCAACCAATTAGGAATGTTTCATTTTCCTATCCTCGCTTAGCATAGCACTGGTGGATATGGGTTTAGCGGAGCGAGGGGTTTACATAGAAAACGCACACACTTCACCGCATCGCTCATCTGCACGTATACTCGTATGACAGTTCGCTTTGCTCATTTACCTCGCACATTGGGTGACCAGATGTCAGGAATTTTCCTGACATGTCAGGAATTTTAGATATATGTCAGGAATGCGGCCGGAAAAGGGAAATGTCAGGAATTTTCGGCAAATAAATGAAACAATTAAATTTTATACACTGTAAACTTTTATTTTTAATTACAATAACAAAAATGGTAAAGCCACAAGTACTTTGGAGTTTCATACATTGTAACTTATAAATAATCTTAATTATCTTTTTACGATATTTATAAACATAAATCAATCAAGATTGACAATACGCCGCGAGCGCGAGCGCGTCAAGCTCGTGTCAGGAATTTTGGCCGAAAATCAGGAATTTTGTCAGGACTTTTGAAATTTGTATCTGGTAACCCTACTCGCACATATCTGGTGGACACGGTCGCCCAGTTTCATAGCTTCACTACACATCCTCGCGCCACTAAGTTGTACACATTACATAGCCCCGCAGGCGGCAACACATGCTAACACCGCACTCATCTGCACACATTTCACAGCTTCGCCACAGTATAATAAAAAGTACGCTTCGCTACGCATCCTCACCTCGTACACCTTTGGTGGACACGGTCACACCGTTTTACAGCTTCGCTATGCATCCTCGCGCCGCTCATTAATTGTGCTCGCCGCGCAGATCTTTGGTGGACACGGTCACACCGTTTTACAGTTTCGCTATGCATCCTCGCGCCACTCGTTGTCCTCGCCTCGTACACCTTTGGTGGACACGGTCACACCGTTTTACAGCTTCGCTACGCATCCTCGCACCGCTCATTAATTGTGCTCGCCGCGCAGATCTTTGGTGGACACGGTCACACCGTTTTACAGCTTCGCTATGCATCCTCGCGCCACTCGTTATCCTCGCCTCGCACATCTTTGGTGGACACGGTCACACCATTGTAACAGCTTCGCTACGCATCCTCGCACCACTCATTAATTGCCCTCGCCTCGCAGATCTTTGGTGGACACGGTCACACCGTTTTACAGCTTCGCTACGCATCCTCGCACCGCTCATTAATTGTGCTCGCCGCGCAGATCTTTGGTGGACACGGTCACACCGTTTTACAGCTTCGCTATGCATCCTCGCGCCACTCGTTATCCTCGCCTCGCACATCTTTGGTGGACACGGTCACACCATTGTACAGCTTCGCTACGCATCCTCGCACCACTCATTAATTGTCCTCGCCTCGCAGATCTTTGGTGGACACGGTCACACCGTTTTACAGCTTCGCTATGCATCCTCGCGCCACTCGTTATCCTCGCCTCGCACATCTTTGGTCACACCATTGTACAGCTTCGCTACGCATCCTCGCACCACTCATTAATTGCCCTCGCCTCGCAGATCTTTGGTGGACACGGTCACGCCGTTTTACAGCTTCGCTATGCATCCTCGCGCCACTCGTTATCCTCGCCTCGCACATCTTTGGTGGACACGGTCACACCATTGTACAGCTTCGCTACGCATCCTCGCACCACTCATTAATTGCCCTCGCCTCGCAGATCTTTGGTGGACACGGTCACACCGTTTTACAGCTTCGCTATGCATCCTCGCGCCACTCGTTATCCTCGCCTCGCACATCTTTGGTGGACACGGTCACACCATTGTACAGCTTCGCTACGCATCCTCGCACCACTCATTAATTGTCCTCGCCTCGCAGATCTTTGGTGGACACGGTCACACCGTTTTACATCTTCGCTCATTTACCTCGCACATCTCTGGTGTAGTCGCGGTCACTCAGTTTGAAAGCTTTGCTACGCTCGCTCCGCTACGCTACCTCACACAGCTTCAGTGGACATCCACCCTAAGCTTCAGACCTTGAAATACCCGAGTATTGAGGAATTTGTCACTTGTTGGACTTACACTTTCTCAACGCCATATCCCTCTTCACAATTCCAACTTTATTATGAATGGAGTAAAGTCGCTATTGCTATCGCAAATTTAAGTAAATACGAGGTTTGGTGAATAAGCGTTGGATATTTATTACTGCCATATCTTTTGCTTAGAAGAATGTCGTTTCTACTGACACTTGAATAGTCACATGATACCTACCAAGGGTGACATTTTAGGTATTACAGCTGCTAGGGGATACAAGACGTATTATTTCTAGGGTTAGTATACCTACTTTGACAAAAAGTTTAGTTATTTATTGGATCTCCATTGACAGTAGTCAGAGCATTTACCTACGTTACTTGACAAAGTTTGTAACTTGTACCTAGGTAGTTTAACCTATTGACAAGATACGTATAATATTTTTCACTGTTCATGCTTGTAAAGTTCGTCTTTATGTTGCGTAAAATGGCTTTTTGTGCACTAGATCATAATCATAAAGTCAAATCCGCCCACTCCACCTCGCACGCCACACGAGGTGGAGTCGCATCGCGCCATAAAAATTATAACATAACCTAAACATTAAGCTTTATTGTGCCTACATAAAACAGGTGGAATACAGCAGGTACAAAAAAAAACATAATTAATGTACAAAAGCGAACGAATTATGAAAAAACTAAAGTATGAGTTATCAAAATTGTGAAAACTGAATTACGAATGGCGAGTGATTATGAATTATAGTCTCGAAATCGAAGTGAAAAGCAGAGTGCAAAAAGACATGTTCACCTTAGAGCAGCTCGAACAAGCATATTTTGCTGCGTGAAAACAATGTGCAAAATGCGATTTTGCTCACTCCGTGAGAATAAGGTGGGCTTTTTAATTTTGATGCCGAGCGCTGACATTTCATATAGTGTAGGATCTATATTACAAATCATATATTACAAAAGAATATTAGAGATTTATAAGCTTTGTCCCTTTCATTTCATTACGAAAAAAGAAAATGACAGACACAGTCGATCCAAAGTTCGACCATTGTATTTCAAAGTCAACCCCCAAAAAGAACACGTTCGAAAATTACCAAATTAAGTTATAAGTTTAAATTAACAAAAAAAATACGCAAAGGAATGTTTTCCATTGAAGGATATTTATATAAACGTCTCAGAATAGTCAGTTTTTCAGAATGAATAGGTACGAGTAAACATGAATTGTATTACACTGGTTAGTTAATAACTACTTATAGTTTTAACAGAGGCCCCGCCCTTTAAAAAAATGCGTGCAGTTAAATTGTTTCATATGTTATTCTTCTCTTCTGATTCTTCATTCTTGCGTTATTGATATTAGTTTTTGAATATAAAAACAACTAGGAGAAATGAACTATCTATCCAACTAGGAAATATATAATGAAGTCAGTGACACAACAGCACGTCTATCATGAGAAGGCCGCGACATACTGTCGAGTCTCGATTTTTCTCGCACTATACCTCTTGTTCTAAGTGTTCTAATAAGAGAGAGACGGATAGTGCGAGAAAAATCGAGAGAGCTCGCGCGCCGTCGCATGATAGCCGTGCAGTACGGCTAGATTTTGGCGTGCACGCGGGACACACGTAATAGGCTAATGTATGTTGTCTCGTTCTAGCGCAACAGACATTAGTGTTGAATATTTCCAAAATCTCGAAAATATGACTGAAATCAGTGACGAAAACAGTATTTTAACAAATAGTAGGTACTGTTAGTTCTTAGTAATGTGTTAGTACCAAGCGAGACTCGTAATAGAGATACCAAAATATCCTCTGGTTTGTCGCGCCTTGTCTCGCCTTTCTAGTATCTACAGTCGCCATCAGATATATCGGAGCGGCGAAAGTGCTCACAAATATCTGAACACGTCTCATTATCAAGGCATTCGAGACGTGTTCAGATATTTGTGAGCACTTTAGCCGCTCCGATATATCTGATGGCGACTGTACTTCCTAGCGGCGCAAAACAAGCAACTTAACGAACGCCTAATCAAGTTTTCTTCCTGAATAATCACGAGACGAATATACGAGACGAGACGAGACGAATACGAAATACGAATGTACCTAGGTGTAGTGGTTCAATTCACAAAGAAGCGTACCGTCCCACTCAATACTCAATACTCAATATTTTATTGCAATTTCACAAAGTAATTGTACAGGTGATAATAAACTTATAAGCTAGAGCTTTGTGAACCCTGTTGGGCACTGCAATATTATTATTATTATTTACAATACCGATATACCATTATTTACAATATCAATGATTCCTTAAAATATGAAGTGAAATAAATATCAAAAAAATGAAATACAATGTCATTTGCCAGTTATTATTATGTAATAGTAAAATATTAAATTATTATATTTACAAGAACAAAGGATTTATAGATACTATTGGATTATAATTTGTCATTGAAAAATTCGTTTACAGTATAGTATGACTTAACTAATAACAACTGCTTAATTTTATTTATATATATATTATCATTTTCTTCTTCTTTTATAGAGTTCGGGAGTTTATTGTATATTTTAATGGACATTACTAGGGGGCCTGATGACAGTAGTTTAAGTTTACAAGGTGGTGGGATAATTCTATTCTTATTACGGATCGATCGTGTAGAAGGTAGGTCCCCTCGTTTTGTATAGAATTCCTTATGGTTTCGAACGAACTTACACATTTCTAGTATATATATAGATGTAAGGGTCAGCAGTCCAAGTTCAGAAAAATAAGGTTTGTGGCTTTCGATTTCGTCAAGGGTTTTATTTATTAAGATGCGAACAAGCTTTTTCTGGAGGGTAAAAAGTAATGGAGCGTTGGTACTGTTACCCCACAAAATAATACCGTAATTTAGCCAGGCGTATGCATACGCGTAGTATGTTGTTAGGGCTGTCTCTAAATTTGTGGTAATTTTAACCTCCCGAAGCGCATAGACGAATTGAGATATTTTTTTCCTAATTTTCTCTATGTGGGATTTCCAATTTATGTGGCTGTCTATATCTAAACCCAATTGCACGACTTTCTAGCCGAGTATTTTCGTAGGTGTAATCTATATCTAGTGGCGCTTTCTGGTATGGGTAGAATGCAATTATTTTGGTTTTTTTATAATTAATTTCGAGGTTATGGTCTCTCATCCAGGAACTGATTACATTTAAGTTAATTGTAAGTTTCTCATTAACGTCTTCAGGGTTTTCGCAGGCTGTAATTAGTGACAAATCATCAGCAAATAACACACAGGGACCTCCTCATTGCGTACCAAAACGTACGATGAGTCGTAGCCCTGCCGGCCGATCATGTAACGTAACGCATACGCAACGTATACGCACGTTAGGTATTATTATTTCATTATTGTGAGCCTGTAGTGTCCCACTGCTGGGCAAAGGCCTCCCCCCACTTTTTCCAGTGCTCCCGATTCTGAGCAGTCTCTGGCCATTCTTTTAAAAAGGAGTCTAGCTCGTCTCTCCATCGCCGACGAGGTCTGCCACGTCTCCGTTTCGAGCTGTTGGGCTGCCATTCAGTGGCGATCTTGGCCCACAGTTCACTCGGCATGCGGCAGACATGACCAGCCCAGTCCCACTTCAACTCTGCCGACTTTCGAGCTACATCGACTATTTGAGTTTTGGAGCGCAGCGTGGTGTTCCGGATGCGATCCACTAATTTGATAACTAATATGCTGCGCTCCATGGCTCGTTGGCAAACCCCGAGTTTGGACTTTTGAGATGACGTCAGAGACCAAGTTTGTGCACCGTAGGTGAGAATTGAAAGAATGCACATGTCCATGAGTCTCCGCTTAAGTGATATTAGAAGGTCACCTTTCATCAGATGTTTCATGGACCAATAGCTCCTTAGGATAGCACGTTAGGTAGATCCAACTATAATTTTACCATATAAAAATTGTCAGTTAGATCTACCTAACGTATGTACGTACAATGCGTTACGTGAGCGACCTGCTGGAATACTTTGCAAAGTTGAATGAGTAATATTACAGAGCCCGTAATTCTTATGCCGATGACATCAATAAATTTGACGTCACGCTGCATATAGGATGATCCCAAATAGTTTTATTGTAATTATTAATCATTAGTCGTCAATCATTTTAATCATGTACAAATTACTTCAAAATTAATCTATTCACACGTGGAATAATGAATAGGTACCTACTTGAAGGAATTCTGTTTTCTACGTAATTATTGAAATGTGGTAACAATACCGTTTAATAAAATGTATGTATAACAACAAAACAAATAGTTTAATTTACGTTTCACGTATCAAGTAGGTACCTATTAATTGTTCCACGAGTGAATAGATTACTTTTGAAGTAATTTGTACATGATTAAAATGATTGACGACTAATGATTAGTAATTACAATAAAACTATTTGGGATCATCCTATATGCAGCGTGACGTTAAATTGAAGTCATCGGCATAAAAATTACGGGCTCTGAATATTATCCTATATGGAAGTGCTTCCCCATGGATTGAATCCGTACAAACTATACCTACCTGCAAAGAAAACTGCTTTTGGTAAACGAAACCGTATCAAATTCAAAGTTCACGACATCGTTCCATTTTTAAAATGGAGGGAAAATAAAACATTGCGAAACGGGGTTTCATAAGCTAATTGAGTCGAGAATTCAGGGGTGTGTTTTCGTCCTTATTGTTTGGATCGTTCCCGTGTTGTTATTTTTATATAAGTTACCAAGAAATCGCTCCAATTTTCTATTACAAAGGATATTAAAATACCAGACGGCAAGGTACTATTTCTTAGTCGGGTATTCCCGCGTGTGATAAAAATCAAGATTTTTTTTTTTCTTCGCTCGCTGACTTGGCTCCGGTCGCACTAGGAGGGATGGCATAAAAAAATCATTATATAAACAGCGTACACACTTTCAGGCTACCGCTTGTCATCCGGTTGCCTCGCGATATTCTTTTTTTTACCACCCTCCTCCTATTTCCGAACCAGTCACAGTTGGCTCATTTCGGGTTGCACAGGGCGGTTCCACATCACTTCGGGAGCTCAAATACCGCAAGCCATCCGGTTGCCTCTCCGACATTGAATTACGCGTCATTGCTCTGAATATGCCTCGCCGTCGCCTCCCATCGTGCGGCACCGACCCTGTGGCTAGTTTAGCCCATCCCTGGATGCATGCGGCTTACGTGGCCAGCCCATTCCCATTTCAGCTCGGCGGTCTTAGCCCCAACGTCAGCAATACAGATTGATTGATTTTAGACACGGCTCTGAGCTGGGATCTCCTACGGAACGCACCAGTGCCCCCCCAGCTTCCTGCCTCGCTAGTTTTTTTGAAGTGAAAACTTCTTTAGCGGCGCTGAGCACTTTTTGGGATGGGGAAAAATTGTTAAATACGCGACAGAGTTTTGTGACGTCAGATGTGAAGGAGGTCACTTTATGCTGCTAGCCGATTTGACTTCATTCAAAACTGAACGCTATTCGTAAGAGTATAAAGCCTTTAAACACTTTTTGCAATAGCATATTCTGCAAATAAATATGTAATAATACCAACGCATCCTTCACCGTTTTGCTATTGAGAAAATTCGAATAGTTCGAATTTGGGCTTTATTCCTAAAGAGATAAAGCTTAGAAAAATATTTACCAACGGCAAAAAAAAAATGATATTTTGGTCGCCACCGCCGTCTGCTGTTGTGCTGTTCTTGCAAATTCGAATAGTTCGAATTTAGACGTTATTCCTAAAGAGATAAAGCTTTGAAAAATATTTGGCAATGGCAAAAACAAATTGGTATTGTGCCCCGTCCGCCTAATTAATTGATAATTGTTTATAAATTTGCGTCAAATTCATTTATAGGGTGACACCGTAAGATGTCACGTGACCTGATCGAAAAACTGTTACAATGTTATTGAGTTTTCACTTCTGCCGGCACTCCCGGAGTGCAACCCGGTCTTTTTTTTTATTCAACAATTGCAGCCCTCAGCAGTAACTGTGTACCACCCCGAGGACCTCTTTTAGTCACCTTGTACGACAGCCAGGGGATACCGTTCTAATGACCGGGCTACCAAGTCTAGTCAAGTTACCTAAGACTTACTACGTAAGTAAGTATTTTTGTGATAATGGTAGATTGGTTTTGCAATAAAGTTTTATACGAGTATGTAATTAAATACTTACCAACAGTACCTAATACAATTAAAAATGAATGAGTAGCAGAATTAAATACCTAGTACAGTCAAGTGCAAAAATATATATCGATAACTATCATAAATAAATACCAAAACCTTAATCCGTCGACATAAGAGTTATGGGACATATTTATAAGTTGTATGCACCCATATTTTACACTTGATTGTACCTAGTGCTATGGTAAAGGGGCTACCATCGACTCGTTAATTAACTCGCAAAGTATACACCCACGACTAGTCATAATATATGTAAGTTAATAAATTCTGTACCTACGTGTAATCCTACAGTAAATTACATAGTATATATAATTAGTTGATGCCGTTTCAAGTTAAATTCCACATAACATTAAATTCCCTTCATCAGTTACATCTAAGTAACATGGATTAGGTTCTCTTTACAACTAACCGCAGGTCTGATTGCTATCCAGCCACTAGGCGCAAAGCAGATAAATAGCCTAAGCTCAGCTAACGAATATTTACTTGAGATAAATTAGCTGCTTTGATAAGACTAATTGCTTTAAGGGCTCTATTTCGACTAAATGCTGTTAATAATTAGAATAGGTTTAGAGTAGGTCGCGCGCACTTTCTTTCTTTTTATGCATGGGTTAAAAAGAGACAAATAATAGTGGACGTCGATTATTAACCGTATCTTACCTCGCGTCAGAAAGACCGCACGACAAATACAGATTCACTGTCATTGAACACCAATGGAAAATTGACAACTCGAAATTATTGATCGCATCTTAATAATGACAATTTGAAAATCGACATGGAAAATTGACCAGCCTGAATAATGCTAAAAAGTAATTACACCCTAAAAGTAAAATTGACGTACTTGTTAACCAAATTCACTTTTGATGGTATTACTTTTGGTCCAATTACAAAATGGTTATTTCGTGTAGACGATTTTCCATTCGTGCCGAATGAGAGTTAATCCAAATGCAAAATGATCCAAATAATACGTTTTGTTGAATAGAATCCCAGGATTATCAACCAAATTATGAGAAACATTAGAAACGAATGTTCATAATATTTCAGTAAGGATTAAGGATCGATAACAGCTAATCTAACATAATTCCTCTTTCGTTCATTTTGTTGTGTCGTGATAGCTTCTCTTCTATGAAGAACTGTTATATTTTGATGTTTAAAATATAATCAGCTCTTCAGAATTTGTATTATTTTGTCGGTGGCTTGTGACGACAGGTTGCTGAGGTCTAAAGCTATAGACTTCATGAAGGTAGTTATTATATCAGGACCCTGTGATGTCCCACTGGTGGGCAAAGGCCTCCACCTCCGTTTCCAGGCATCCCAACCCCGAGCAGCCTCTGGTAAAAAGTCAAATCAGCTTCTTTTTATGAAACCTCAAAAACGCTCCGTTAATATGGATTTGTAGGCGCGGCGCGGCGCTTTGTACAATATGATCTGTAAGATAATATTGTACAGTTTGAGTGTTTTTAAAAGCGTGACGTGTGATGCGGGTAACTTCTCGATAATACAACTGCATATCGTGGCATAGAGATTGAACTTTGGCGTTGCGTACTTACCACTCGTACATACGTTATGTTTCGAAGTAAGTATAAAACACATGTCCACTTTCTACAGGGACACCCAAGTTATAAAGCAGCGCGTCGTAAACCTAAGCCTTATGACACGTTGGAGCTTCATAAAGAACTGGGGTTAATCAACTTTGCAGTCTACATCTTAACAATTTCAGTGCTAGGAACCCGCTGGGTGGGCGCTCTGCCTCCTACACGTGACCATCCCTTTCTATGGCATGCAATGCGCTGCGATGGATCGCGTGCGTGCGGTAGCGGCGCTAACATACCCCCTGGGGCCGGTAGGCCAGCATGTACTTGAAACGGCGCGAACAAATCACGGAGTCAGCCGCCCCTGCCTCAAACATACGATTTTTCCCACATTATTGGCTAAGAGCGTAGTGCTACGAAATCGTAGGCAGTGAATGTGTTAATACAAGCATCGCTACGCCGTAGCGCGTAGCAGCGTTTTTCGTTTTGTAGCGGAAATCGCTCGTATAGTGGCATGACTTATATATGAGTCATTAGCCTTGAATGGGTTAAGATTCTTAAGAATAAGGTGAATAAATGTCTGTGTTCGACACGCGCTAGCGTCTATGCCATGTGGTCGCAATTGTATTACTACTTATATTACTGACTAGACTTCTTGAGCTGAATTTATGATGTGTACCTTGCGGTCAATCTTAGACATAAATACATTTTCATCACACTTGCTCGAAAAAGGCCTCATAATGCGCAGACATACAGAGCTGTAATAGCCTGTGTTACGCCCACGGGCGTAATGGTTTTTTCTTAAATTGTATCTGTCACTCATGCGGCAGTTACAAAGCAAAGAGGTTTTATATCAAATACGATGTCTCAAAACGTATTTATAAATAAATTTAAACTTAAAAAACTACTTAAACATGTTTAACTGAATTATTTTCAGATTTAATATGTAGTTATTTATCGTCTATGTAAAATGTTTTTAAGTGTTTTCAAATCGTGGCTGTACACCGAAGGGTCTTTGCCATACACGCCTCACGTCAAATTCAACAAAATGGACGACTGACATGTTGCAGTTTTTATTACGATTTGTATTCATTTCATCTATAATGTATTTGTTTCCTCGCAAATGTGATGATAAACATTGTGTATAACACGGGCGTAAGAATATTGCAAACTCGAGTCATCAAAAGCCCTCCGCCTTCGGCGTCGGGCTTCTGATAGACTCTTATTCGGAATATTCCACTTACGCCCCTCGTTATGTTATGATATGCCTAACCGAAACATTTATTAAATCAGGTGAGGAAAGAAACATCTTGCTGCGGCACTACGAACTAGGATCACATTTCTCTAGGAAAAGTAAAAGAGGAGGCTCTTGTATCCTAATAAGAAAAGGTCTAAGATATATAATTGTACAACCGATAAATGACCTAACTGAAATGTTCTCCTTTGAATGCTGCGCTGTAGAGATTTCCTCTATAAACTTAATAATAGTATGTATCTATAGAACACCGTCATCTTGCTTGAGTTTATTCTTTGAGAAATTAGGGTTACTACTATTTATATTGTCAAAAAAATATTCAAAAAAGAAATTTATTTTAGCGGGCGACCTTAATATCGATACACTTAAAACTAATAAATACAGTTGCGAGTTATTAAATATAATTAAAAACTTCAATTTGCACAACCACATTATCAAACCGACACGACAACACGCGTGCCTGGATCACATCATCAGTAATATTAAGGACAGTACTGGCACAGTTATCCCTTTAGGGCTCTCTGATCACGACACAGCCCAATTGTTCTCATATAAGCCTAAGAGAAGGCCGGTGCCACTAAAAACTGTCACTATCCTTAAAAAAGACTACTCCGACGAAAATGTACGCAAGTTTAAAGACAGCCTTAGCAATTTATCTTTCCAAGATGTTTATAGTGAAATAGATTTAAATAAAGCCTTCGACAATTTCCACGAGACGGTGTGTCTATTTTATAAACTGTGTTTCCCACATATTAAGATTAGAATAACAAATAGTAACAAACTAAAATGGATAACTACTGGACTAAAGATAAGCACAAAAAGGAAAAGACAGTTAAGATTTGCTTTCTATAGGGATAAGTCGCCTGAAAATAAAAATAAATACATTGCGTATTCTAAATTATTGAGGCGTTGTATTTCACACGCCCAAAAGAATGTAAATAAAAAGTTTGTATCAAATAGTAAAAACATATGCAGGGCCTCTTGGAAAATCATAAAAAATGAGGCTGAATACTCTAACTTCGACCAGTATATTAATACCATTAAGTACAATAATCTGACTATCAATGACCCAACTAAAATTGCTAACACATTTAATAAATTTTTTATTGAAACCTCGAATAAATCGAACTATAAAACCTTAAATACGCTTAATGGAAATGTAGTTAATAATTCCATATTTTTGAAACCTTTTTCTGAAAAGGAGGTCCACAATATCATTACCTCACTTAAAAATTCAAATACAGAGGGCTACGATGGTTTAGCAACATGTATTATTAAAAAATGTTGTTTTGAACTAGTTCCTATCTTAACACATTTAATAAATAGTTCTATAGAGGCAGGAATTTTTCCTTCAAAATTAAGAAAGGCCACTGTCATCCCCATATACAAAAATGGAGAAAGACAGGATATTGGGAATTACCGCCCCATTGCGATACTTCCTATTATCTCTAAAGTATTTGAGAAAGCAATGTATCTAAGAATAAGTGACTTCTATCATAAATTCAATGTTATCACACCGGAACAACATGGTTTCCAAAAATCCAAATCAACTGCACTTGCGGTTTTTAACTTAGTACGTGAAACTTCTACTCATTATGACGACCGCAGCTTTACTACTGTCCTTTTCTTCGATATGTCCAAGGCATTTGACTTTGTTGCACATGACTTACTTTTGGCAAAACTAGAGTGCTACGGCATCAGAGGACAAGCATTGCAATGGCTAAGATCTTATCTGGAAAATAGACAACAATGTGTAGAAATTAAGTGCGTAAATGAGTTAAAGGAAACAGAGATACACCAATCTGACTATAAATCTAACCATTATGGAGTTCCCCAAGGGAGTGTTTTAGGACCACTACTATTTTTGACCTATATTAACGATTTACCGAACGTGACGTCCCATAAATGTATTCTGTTCGCTGACGACATCTCTATTATTGTCACAAATAATAAGATTGAAACTATATTAGATCATGAAATTAATGTAAACAACACTGTAGCTGCCGTAATTAACTGGATGCAACAAAATAATATGCAAGTAAATTTATCTAAGACGAATTATATGAATTTTAATAGTTTAAGCTGGACATTGAATATTAATTATAGTGGACATACCTTGGAAAATGCTAATGTTATAAAATTTTTAGGCCTGATTGTTAATAGTAATTTAAAATGGAATGGACATATCGAACATGTATGTAACAAAATTAATCGATTTGTTTTTGTCATGAACAGACTGCGCGCAACGGCCGACCAAAAAACAGCATTGATGGCCTATCACGGCTACGTAGAATCAGTGCTTCGGTATGGACTGATTGTGTGGGGAAATGGGGTTGATGTTCAAAGGGCCTTCATCTGCCAAAAAAAATGTATTCGTGCTATATGTGGAGTGCGCCAAATGACTTCTTGTAAACCTCTCTTCTCTGAATTAAATATTCTCCCTCTACCCTGTCTCTATGTGTTTGAAGTCTCTAAATTTGTTAAGCTAAATATGAACTTGTTTAGGACAGCCAAGGAGGGGTTTCCTAGAAACACTAGGAACACAAACAGGCTTATTGTACTTAAACAGCAAAGAACTGCTGCCTTCAAGAAAAACTGTTACTGCATGTGTGTCACCATATACAATAAGCTACCACAGAACATAAAAGATCTACCATATACTCAATTTAAAACAGCGCTTTTTAAATGGCTACTGGCAAAAACATTTTACTCTATTAATGAATTTATTGTGTATAGTGATGTATAAAATTCATATTAGTCAAATTTATATTACAAATATTTTATTACCATGACATTATATAATTAACTATTTTATTATCAATTACCGGGACTGTATTTGTATTTGTATATTGTAAACTCATTGCGCATTCTATCTTAGTATAAGTTAATGTAGCTTAGTATTTAATTAAGTTATCTTAAGGTAGTCTAATGTAGTACACATTTAATGTTTTATATAGGTAATGACCCATTTGCATGCTGGCAAAAAACAGCTAAAAAGGATAGGACTTGTAACTCTGTACCTAACACCTATGTAAAACCCTTTTTATATGCAAATAAATGAATTATTATTATTATTATTATTATTATGTTAAACAATGTACTATTTCACATCACCGACTCGGCAAAGCTTGCTTTATCGCTCAAAATCTGCGCCCAAAAGTCCATTATATCCGCTAGCGTGGAAAAAGTTTTTGAATTTGGAACGTGACGGTCAATCGCGAGATCCAGCTTTTTTCTATACAGAATGAGAGGCGTTCAGAAACTTATGGTGTTATGGCAATAACTCTTTAGTATAATTTTGATAAAGTTCAATTAATAATACTTATTCTTTCTTAATTACTTACATATGAAATATTAATAATTAGACGGACTTATTATAACAATACAAATAAATAATTTTAAAATGTAGTTTTATTCTTCAAAACTTTTCGTTTTGTGCAAATTTGGAACGCACCCCGTTTAAAAAGGTAATAAATACATTTTCTTAAAAAGCTCATATGAGCCGTGTTCCGAATCACGACATAAACGTTTTAAGCGCGCTTACGATCGGACCGATTCACGCTTACAACGCTCACATAAATATCGTGACGTCATTGATGATGTCATGGACGACGCCATGTTGGCGCTTACGGTGCTCACACTCCCAGGCGTAAGCACCTTGAGCCAAACGTCAAGTTGACGTTTGGTTTGGTTTGACATATGACATTTAAATTTTTTCATTTGGCGCGAACCACCGTGGAAATCTTCACAAGTTTGTTATTTGTTTGTTTGTATTAATCGACATGGATAATGTGGAGATTCAGGTTTTTCTTGAGGATCAGCAAAGATTTATAACCTTACAGGCGTCCCGAGCTGTTGCCGAGAGAGCTCAAATAGGTAAGTACTTAATACATGAAATCGTTACATTATTTTGCACTCTCGGATTGTTCTATATACCAATGTTTTACATTTTAGACCCTCAATTCCTGGAACACTTGGTCAAGCCATACAGGCAGTCTTCAGAATCGGAGACGTGGGACACGTCACAGCTATGCACACAATTGACCCAATCCACTGCAGCCCCTTCAGCTTTGCAGACGTCGGAGCGATGCACGCAAGTCACAGGAGGAGCAGCGCCTTGTGAACAACCGGACACGTGTGAAGCAGGTATGATCTGTGACAATCACTACATTAGTATAAATCAAAGTCGCGTCTGTCTGTCCCGTTGTAAGCTTAGATCTTTTAATCTATCGGATTGTGACGTGTTTTTTTGAAATAGATAGAGTGATTCAAGAGGATGGTTTGAATGTAAAATACATGCATTTGTCACTGGGGCGGGTCACTAGTATTGTTACTACATATAAACCATTGCATATAGATAATAACTATAGACTTAAAAATGGGCATGTAATGTTCAATCGCTCAAATCTTCCCTTACTAATAAAGAATCTATCCCATTAGATCCTTTCAGTCGATCTACGGTGTATCTAGTGAGATTTTTTATACCGCTATATTATAGGCTTGACACATAGCAATTCATAATTGATCTATCAAGAAGTTTTCTTTCATTAGATACATTATAGCATGGGCTGATGAGGAATGGATCGAGTGAGAGTTTTTTCTCATTTAATTGGCATATAAAATGGATCTAGTGAAAACTTGCAAAAAAATAATTTGGTTGCTTTTTTACTTCATAAATTCCCCAATTTATTAATGAGAACATTTAAGCACATATTTAATCCTCAGTCACGCTACACAGTATGTCTAATTTAGAGTGATATATAGAATAAATATATATACATATATTCTTTATTGTTACATTAGGTAGCAGACCACCCAAGCATCCTTCAGGATGCACCTGTACTGGGATAATGCTAGGAGGAGGATGATGATGATATTCTTTATTGTTACAGCAAAGGACACATCTTTGTTTATATGGTCACAGCCATGTATAAAATTATTACTCCATTTATATGAAGAGTGTGCTGCAGAGTTTGTGAGTGGTGGAAAGCGCCACAACAAAATATGGAAGGAAATTGCAGAGATTATGGACAAAAACGGGCATAAGGTCACTGGGCCTCAATGTCAAGGCAAGTTGAACAGCCTCAAAAAGACATATAAAAAAATTATTGACCACAATAACTCCTCGGGTAACGACAGGTTGACCTGGCCATACTTTGATGTAAGTTTTGATACTATCATTATTGTTTTGTTTCTGTTTATTGATCAAGTGCTGAGTTTATTGTCACTGTCTTCTGGATGATAGACGATAGATAGATAAATGTAATTTCAAAATTAATTTGTTGCAGAAAATGAATGAGATTTTTGGAGCCACAAGCTGGGCAAATCCCGTAGCCCTAGCTACGGAAGCAGGGCCATCATCCCCTCTTCCTCATCATTCGCCAAAAAAGAGAAAATTAAGTCTGGTTGAAAAAATGAGTTCTAATTTTGAAGAACGCCAAAAAAGGAAGCAGGAATGGCAACAAATAAAAGCCAATAAAATAGATGAGCTAATGCAGCAAAGAGAGCGCCAACATAGAGAAAAAATGGATTTGATGAACACACTTATACAGAGTTTGAGAAAATAAAAATTATTCAACTGTACAGTCAAATTCATTAATATATATACACTATTGCACTCTATTGCTTTGTAATAAGGTTCAAAAATGTGTATATATTAGTGAACCTGCCTGTACAACTAAGATGATCGCGTATATGTACGACCATATAGCATTCGTCCCTTACTGTCAAGTATGTAAGTGCAAGAGGGACGCATGCTATATGGTCGGACATACACGCGATCCTCTTAGCCCCTCAGGCTACAGGGTTTAGTTTATTATTTTATCACTCCTGGACATAAAGTGGGAATTCCACTTCCTGGCCATGGGGTGGCATATCATTTTTCACTTACCCCGGACGGTAGTAAAGAAAGCCTCCGATCGCATATGTATTGCCCTTGCTATCGGCTCAGGCGTTAAATACCTGCGATCTATATTATGATTAGATAGCTTATTAGTACTTAAGTGTTGATTTTATAACTTGTTACTTAATATTTATTAAAGTTACCAAACTAAGTTTAATTTGAAAGCTTCCGAGTTGATGTTTCTTTCTATGGGGTGAAGTATATTTATGAATGGATGGGTTAATTTCATTAATTATCACGTTAACTTAATTAGTACAAAGCAAACTATACTATGATTAGATAGCTTATTACCACTTCACCGAATGGTCGCAACGGAAGACCAGCGCTGGCTACGCTAGCAACAATGCTGAGTTGCGGCCATTTCGTGACACCACTAGGACTGTATGTTTTACTTTGTAATTGTATTTTGGTGTTACGAATAAATTATTTCTTTCTTTCTTTCTTTCTTTCTTTCTTATTAGTACTTAAGTGTTGATTTTATAACTTGTTACTTAATTTGTATTAAAATGGTACTAAAATTAGCAAACTCGGAACAAATTTTAAAACCTCTGAGTTGAAGCAGGCAATTTAAATGTTTTGTCTAGGCTATTGAATTTTGCTGCAAGATCACTGGGTTTAATTTGTAAGAAATTTTATTTAATTGCTTGATGTACTATTTAATGTCAATATAAAATAGTAAGACTATTCTCGACCTTCACATAATAGTATATCTATCAGTGGCGGCGCGTCAAAAATATTCTTAGGGAAGCCAGAAATAATTGGCCTTTCTAATTCTTCATGAGCGTAGTAAAAGACCTGGACTAGCTGAAAATTAGGCAAGCCAGTGGGAATCGAGTTATATAAACGCGCCGCCACTGATATCTATAGATGTAACATTATTAAAAAAAAACATCATCCAATAAACCTTTTAATAAAAAAAACTGGCGAATTTAATTGTCTCTCATTATAAGAGATTCCATTATGTGGTTCCGCTTGATAGTACCGGCTACAGTCAGCTGACCAGATGATAACTGACCCCTGCCCTCTCCGCTGCCCCCGTTTTCTGTTGCTATTGGTTCTTGAACGGCAACCAGATCCCCTTTCAGAATGCATACGTTATGGAGTACGCATGTGGCCAAAATAAATTGCGGAATCATGTCGACTCTTTTTAACGGCAAGCAATCTAATACTCTGCGCCATCGAGCTTTCCACAGACCGAAGGCCTTTTCTATGGATATGCGTGCTGTAGATAAGCAACGGTTATAATTTTTCTGCCTTGCTGTTAAGTGGCCATTATCTTTGAATGGCGTCATCAGGTGAGGGTGGAGACTGTATGCGGAATCGCCAATGAGGTGGCTATTTTCCGGGAAGTACTCTGTAGGTTGGTCCATATGTTGGTAGACAGGGGACATTCGAAAGACTCGAGCGTCATGCACACATCCAGGATTGCCTGCAAAAACGCTGGTAAACAGCAATTCGTGTGTGCAGACAGCCTGTAAACAAAATATACATTTCATTCATAACTGTGGCAAGGGATAAGAGGGGTCCTAAGTTTTGTCACGTCACATTTAAAATTCCATTCTCTGTGTTAAAATGACAAATTTGAACTATTAATGAAAATATTTACATCCATCTGTAGGCCATGATAATTTATTTATTTAATAAGGCTCACAAAACAAGTTACAGGCAATATAGGATAATTAGGTAAGTGTAACAATTAGAGCTGGCCTGTAACCCTATTGTTATTTTTGTTGAATGATCTTACTATGTTTGAATTATTTAGCTACATTAAAAGTAATTTTAAATTGTGACAAGGTAGAGGGAAAAAAATGATTAATTACTTGCACTTGGATCGAATGATAACCTTTTCGGTTAATGTATGAGTGGGCATCTTCTTTCGGCGCATTTATTGGAACATGGGTACCATCAACAGCTCCAAGGATCTTTGGGAAAGCACTATGGCGTTCAAACTGCTCCATCACTTGTCTGGCATTCTGTCCTTTTGGCCATTGAATGAACCTTGGTGCCAATGTGTGAAGAGCATATGCCACTCTTCGCAAGCTTCTAAGAGCAGTCGCTTTCCCAACATCGAATTTTTCACATATAGACCTGTTGAACAGATAGATGCTCACGACTCATGAACTAATAATAGATAAATAGGATTATGTATAGCACTAGTAAAGTTGTTTAGATACCTTAATGAATCTGGAGTGGCCATAGCCCACAGAGACAAAAGTAGTTGCTTCTCAGCATCTATGGGTTTTCTGCCTGCTGGTGTCGCAGTAATTGTTATAGATGGTCCTATAAGCCCCATAACGAACTTAAAAGTTTCCGGATACATTCTGAAAGTTTATAAAAGTAATAAATAGTAGGAATCAATCTGATTACGATTAGAAATGGGATATTTACAATATCATCATCCTCCTAGCGTTATCCCAGTACAGATGCATCCTGAAGGATGCCTGGGGTCCGCTACCTAACCCCAAGATTTGGCGTAGGCACTAGTTTTTAAGAAAGCGACTGCCATCTGACCTTCCAACCCCGTGAGGGGAAACTAGACCTTATTACTCAATCTATAAATGTTTTATGAATAAATATTTTGTGTTTCCGTTATTAATCGTTGTAATTCTAATGTAAATGACCATGTGAGCTTGAAATCTTATAACGAATGTGATGTGGTCGCAAACTTACCGAAAGTGTGATTTAAATTCTTCCCTCGAATATCGGGGAATAACCCTTTCCACATACAGTTTTATCCGTGGTCTTAGCTCTTTTTTATTAGTTTTATTACATGAGTTTAATAACTCTTCATCATCTTCGCAGCTGCTTGACGACGAAGATGAGAAAAGTAGCTCTTCCACATCGCTATCGTCACTTTCCACAAGCAACGAAACGGACTGTAAAAGGTCCATGTCCGGGTTTATAAATGCGATTTAACTTTTCTACTCAGAACTCAAAACGTAGTGGTTATATTTATTCTCTTTGCTCAGAACCTCAGACAGAATTCAAATGAATGCGCCTTTTTGTGCGCCGTTGACGTGACAGTTTGACACATGACAGTAAACGCGCTTATGACCGGACCGAATCAGTACACCACTTTCGCGGCTTTGAGCGGCCTTGAGCGCGCTTACTGATTCGGACCAGCCGTAAGCACTGTAAACGCTGTGATCGTTGTTGTCGTGATTCGGAACACGGCTATGTACATTTAGTTTTGTTTTTTTTCTAAAGCCACAGTAAAATCAAAATAATGGAAGTTATTTATAGATTTTAGTGCAGAAGATATACATATATGAATTCTAATGCCTGCTAAGTTAGCGGATAAAGTAAAATATGCGTATTTGAGCCTTGAGTAGTGAGTGAGAAGGTACCCCACAATACTTTGACTTTTTTAATGTAAGTAATAGTGGAGTTATTTATAGATGCAAAAATGTTTATGTTACATTTAATAATTATAAAAGGCTTTGATCTTGATGAGATATAAACAAACCTGTATTGAAAATGAGTAAATGGTCCAACTGACTTTCATTACATTTACAATTTTCCTCGCGGTGGTGTGGTGAAAAGTTGTGTGTTTCGCTCGGCATCAAAGTTGTTTGGCGTCTCGTGCCTTGAAAGCCTCGCTATGCTCAGGATTGTACTTTTGAACCATTCGCTTCGCTCATGGTTCAATCTTACAATCCTTTGCTAGCTCGGCCTTCAATACAAGCACTTGCGCCAAACAACAACTTTGCAGCCTTGCATAACAAATAACTATTAAATGCGCGCCGAGCTACTGTGTAAGAATAGCGAGCGTGCAAATCACATTAAAATGCAATGGAGTTGTGAAAGAAATGAACTGGATTGAGACCCTTAGTCATACTTTTATCTTGGAAATCTTCTCCTAAAGGCGGTAAAATATGGGGAGGCATTTTGTATAATAGTGCCACCCATTGGAGACCAAGCAACGTTGCTAGGCGGTACGTAGGTCTTAGTGCCTTAGTAGCATCATTCCGCTTTGTAGCGAAAATCATTCGTAGATGCATGACTCGTTAAGAACGACACTCTCTCTACACGGTTGAAGAAGAGCTATCTTTTTCAGAAACTTGTTGTCTGCCTACATTTTGCTAGTGGTAAAAGTTTAGAGCTAGTTTAAAGTAAAAATATAACGTAGTTTCTGAAAATCAAGAGTCATTCTTTCAACTTTTCCACAACAGCTGCTGCTCGGACAGTTTGTACGAAAGTATATCGAAGTCGCAGTAAATTTTTCATTCAAAGTTACTTAACTGTAAAGTTTCTAAACTTACGGATATTTTTCTAAGTTAACGCCATCTGCTGTTTTCCTTTAGTACAGTGATGTCTAAAATAGTGATGTACCTTAAACAACTTGTTTATTTTTTTAGTAGGATAGACAACTGACTCCCACATAAGTTTCTGTTAACATTTTAATTCTTGGTACAACTTTGCATCATAGTCTTCAACTACTCGTTGGGGGGAGGGTTCCAGGTACTTCCAGTGAAACAAATACAACGGGTTTACGTATATCTTTTAGTCTAGGACTCGCAAAAGTTTCTTCTGTCTCCATCATCGGATCAGATATTGACATTTATAATATACGCTTAACGAAACAAATTATTTATTTAAATATTTTTGTTTCGTGTTATTTTTAACGAGAAAAAATACCCCGATCATATTTTAAACGATATGATATGATACATAGAAAAAGAATAAAATGGAAAAATAAACCATCATCGTCTGTAGCCCCCGACAGGACTCGAGCCTGCGATCCCTCTATTGCCGGTAGAGTGCTTTAACCACTAAGCTACGAGGACAGTGACTGGAATCGCGTATCTTTCAACTATATTCCAAATAATATGCCAAATTTCAGCTCAATCGAATACCGGCAAGTGGCTGAAAAATTGTTGCAAATTTTATCGACAACTTCCATACGAAGAGAGCGTTCAATATAAGCTTGTAAAAATAAGTCGAATTTTTAACACGCAACCCAAAACGTAGTTTATTAAAAAATCATCCACAAGAACTAAACTTCAAACTTTAAAAAGTCCATAAACATTTCAAAGCATAAGTGCGTGGGTTGGTAACTCTGTATTTAGATAAAAGAGTGTCGTTCTATTGAAGCACTTGAAATGGAAGTTGGCGTCAACATGGTGTTACAAAAAAATGTTAGCTTCTGGCGCAAAAAAGAGAAATCAACTAAAGTACGTATGCATGTAGGGGAGACATTATATTACTGAATTGCTTCTAACTGACTTCAATAAAAAGGAGGAGGTTCTCAATTCGGTTGTATATTTTTTTTCACTATAGGTTTTTTTTTTCAATGTTTGTTACCTCAGAACTCCGTCATTGATGAGCCGATTCGTAATTTTTTTTGTTTGTTTGTAAGTATATGCGTGTCGGTGGGTCCCTTTTTTTTCAAAAATTCAGTTGGATGATGAGGTCCATGAGGAATTGAGGGAACTCCTCAATTATATTAGGCACGCGTGTAGTGATTTTGGTATTTTCTATTATAACTCGTGTAATAATAAATTTGGTGGAGTGGAATTGATAATGAAGACCACAGATGACTTATGGAATTCCTCAATTATGTACATAAAAGTACAAAAGTATTTCACAGATTCTGATAAGATTCCGTTGAAATAGCAACTAATGAAGTGCCAAAGGTGATCCTTGTGGAATCGACGGAAGTCCTCAAATATTATCGGCCCACATACAGCGATTCGGTTTATTTCTCTAATAATCAACGCATTTTCTCTCGGAAATCAGTTCATGTGGTCAATTGGAAAATAAATGTGGAAATAACCTCGTGGCTTGGCGGAGTACTAAATTGTAGTCGGTTAAAACTATATTCTTAAAGTAAATTATATTCCTGTACATATAGTATAGGCATCCTTCACGCACGTTTTTCTTTCACGCAAGCTTTCCGTGAGATATGGAATTTGTTATAATCGTCGCTAGGGGTAGGGGTAGGCCACAGATATAGATATACCTATATATATATATACAGGGTGACGGGAAATTTGACGTATTCCTTGAAAGGGGTTATTCTATAGCTCATTTGCAATGATTTAGATCCAGTCAACCGGGGGTCAAAACTCATTGGTTTGCAAGTTATTCGAGTTTTTAGATTTTTTTTTAGAAAACCCACCTGTCGGCCTAAAACTCGTAATTGTGAAAAAACTAATTAAATTTAGACCTCAAAAAAGGATTTATTTAATAGCCAATAAATGACTGATTAAGGAAAATAAAAAAAAATGCCAAAACTTTTCAAGATATTGCAAAGAAAAGCATTTAAAGTCACAAGTTTTTAAATTTTGTTCCAAATTTTGTAACACTTCGAGGCATTATTTAAAAAAAAAGTATGACACTTCGCGTAAAAATTACATAAATTAGTTCCTCAGTTCATAAGCTTTCATGAAAAGTACAATTGGCGACATTTTTGTAATAATTCTTAATAATAATGATAATAATAGCGGAGCAGGTAGGCAGCGTGCCTACGGCGACGCGACAAACAAACCAATTAAGGGGTGGTATTTTACATGTTACAATGGCTTTGTCTTCGGTTCCTTATCTTATCTTATCTTCTTAGGGTAGGAGTCACTAAAAGTTGCCTTTGGTGTTTTAAGTAATTTATTAGATGGTCTCTTGATTTTCTTTACTTTAATGACAGTCACAAGGAAAGGATTGAAAAGAGTTACTAACAATTTCATATGTAAATAAAATAATTTAATCAATCATAAATAAACGCTTCATCGTACAGAGAAATAAAAAGAAAGGCAGAATGTAGAACAAGTTGGAAATTACTCCACCGACAAGAGCCTAGCTCTTAAATAATAAGAAGAAGAGAAGAAGATAAAAAATCAACATAATAAGTATCTTATAAAGTCACACTAACCTTAGATACAAGAAAGTAAAAAGAAAGACTAAATTAAAACTAAACTGCCTAATAATTATCTTTAAAAAAACTCTTAAAAATCACAAGTCTTGCTCAAACTGCCTGCCTCGGTTTCGTATGCAAGCACGAAGCCTTTTTCGAACTTCAGTGATTGTCACTCGCGTCGAAAGCCCTTCTTTCATTGTTTGTGCAGCTGCTTCAATTTTTTGCCGTAACTCTTCAACGTTATTTATCGGTGTGTCGTAAACCAACGCCTTCATGTGACCCCAGATGTAAAAGTCACATGGAGTTAAATCTGGACTTCTGGCTGGCCAAGGGGTTGGGCCACCTCGACCAATCCATCTTCTTGGGTAGTGCTGATCCATCCATTCTCGCACACCTCGGTGAAAGTGAGCGGGGCAGCCATCGTGTTGATAAACCATATTCAATCTTGTGGCAAGTGGCACATCCTCCAGTAATGTGGGTAACTCTTCCCTTAAAAAATGTTCGTACGCGATGCCGTTTAATCGCGCTGGCAGAAAGAACGGTCCGATCAAATTGTCGTGCACGATTCCCATCCACACGTTCAAAGAAAATCTTTGCTGATGAGCTCCTTCATTGGATTTTCTTGGGTTTTGACCTTTAGGCGCCCAAAAGTGCAGATTGTGGTAGTTTGTAATTCCGTCACGGTCGAAATTGGATTCATCGGTCCATAAAATTCTCTTCAGGTAATCGGGGTCTTCAGCATCAGTATTAATTAAAAATCTGCAGAAATTCAACCTTCTTGCTGGGTCTCCCTCTTCAATTGCGTGGACTGGAGCAAAATGATATGGATACTGCCGAGCTGAGTGCAGGGTAAACCACACCTTCCACTGAGAAATACCGAGCCGGTTAGCAACAATTCTCGTCGAGGTAGTGCCGTCTGCTCGGAAACACTGTAGGATTTGTTCCTCTTCAGCAGGATCATAAATTCGAGGTCTTCCAGCATCAGCTTGGCTGCGTCGAACTGTTCCTTTTTCCCGAATAAGTCGATACGTCGTCCCAAACACACTTCTGTGAGGTAAGCGGCGGTTAGGGAAACGACGTTGGTACTCTCTTCTAGCTGCAGCGGAGTCACCATCACAGAGTCCGTAACAATAAATGATGTCTGCGTATTCTGCAAATTCGTAAGCAGCCATTTGCAAAGGAAGCTTAGTTGTCAATAATCGTCCGAATTGGAAAGAAAGTTGAAACTAACTGATTGATTACTTAATGCATGAAGAATTATCAAGCCTAGTTTAGTCCCTCTCCCAGGTACTCCCCCACCTCATGAAAATGAATAAGATAAGGAAAAAAATACATAAAAACCAAAATGAACAATTAACCTAATGACCCTTAATTGGTTTGTTTGTGTCGCGTCGCCGAAGGCACGCTGCCTACCTGCTCCGCTATTATTATCATTATTATTAAAAATTATTACAAAAATATCGCCAATTGTACCTTTCATGAAAGCTTATGAACTGAGGAACTAATTTATGTAATTTTTACGCGAAGTGTCATACTTTTTTTTTTAAATAATGCCTCGAAGTGTTACACAATTTAGAACAAAATTTAAAACCTTGTGACTTTAAATGCTTTTCTTTGCAATACCTATCTTGAAAAGTTTTGGCATGTTTTTTTATTTTCCTTAATCAGTCATTTATTGGCTATTAAATAAATCCTTTTTTGAGGTGTAAATTTAATTAGTTTTTTCACAATTACGAGTTTTATGCCAAAAGGTGGGTTTTCTTAAAAAAACTCTAAAAACTCGAATAACTTGCAAACCAATGAGTTTTGACCCCCGGTTGACTGGATCTAAATCATTGCAAATGAGCTATAGAATAACCCCTTTCAAGGAATACGTCGAATTTCCCGTCACCCTGTATATAGATGCCTGTATATCTATATCTGTGGGGTAGGCTTTATGCAAACATAAAGAGTTCTATGTAAAAGCCCGCCAAACTGACACTGCTGTCGTCAGGACCATTAATAATGGCCATTATTAATTTACCTCACTCTATAAAAGAAGAAGACGATAAAAAGTACATAAATATAATAACGCAACTACTACTAACTGAATCCCATTGTAAATGAATACCTAGAAGATAAATTATAAACGCTCACTAAGTCCTCCTCTCCCAAACTCTTACTCAGGTCTGCCAGCAACCCGCCTAGCTGGCGCCTACACCGTAGGCGCTTTCCGCTGCATACGGAAAAAACTACGGGATCCGCTGAAACAATGACTCGTGTCGTAATGAGCGTAGCAATTCTTGCTAGTGAATCAGTTAAAAACATGGAGTTTTAGTGTAGTAATTAGGTAACTTGAAGAACTGTATCCAATCGGGTGACTATATTTCGTCTTGAATTGATCACAATAACACAATTTGGCTCATGCTTGCAGATTCCGAGTTGATATTAGAAATATTCTGACAATGTTTTTCCACAATATTCAATTCGTTGGCACTGCTGATTTTTGAGAAAGAAAACACGACCATTTCATTGGACGGCTTCATTATTACGGCGGGATCGCAATATATTATCATAATCGCCTTAGTTTGTACAACGATACGATGTTCTTTGTAGTTATACGAGTATTATTTTATTTATTTAACATCAATAGTGTCTAAGACAACATAAATGACAAATGTCAAACCTACCTATATGTCAGATGTTATGACAAATACACACACGTACACCCACGTACACCGTATAAGACAATGTGCCGCCCTGTGTGATAAAAAAATATTCCACATACTAATTAAACGTATTAGAACTTTTTTGATTAAGAACGGGCTCTAAGAGGAAAAATATGGAAAATCGGGTTGTAATGGTAGGGTTTGAATGTAATATTGGGTTTTATAGTAGCACAAATGAGAGAAAATCTATTTTGAACGTTTAACTATCCACATAACACCCTATGAATTTTCCCTAAAAACATATTATTTTTAGATTGCTGGTATTAAATTAGCGAATTATACAATTGTCAAAACGAAAAAATTGCGACAGACGTCCTTCCAGTACTAGGCCTTATGGCCATCTGCCTACTAAAATTGAAAGGAAGTGATTTATGCGTGTCCGATTTGTGCGCGATTTTGTATTTATGTGCTGAATTCTACTGATTTATGTATATTAAAAATAAAAGGAGCCAACTTGCTTGTCACACATATGATAAGGGACAAAAAGATACCAAAATAAATACTGAAAATTGAATAGCAAAAAAATGGTTCAGGTATTTAGTCTACTCGGGCTAACAAAAAACGCAAAATCAGAGCTAACTTTGCCATCCTAATCTATCGAGGCAAATGAATCAAATCGTGTTTTGGGCCTCATATAATTGTAGCAAATATCTTCAAATATCATTTAAAGAAGAAACTGTCACATTTTATGTAGTTTTCGCTTAATAAATTAGGAAATTCGAAGCCCCATTTTACACCTTTGTGATAATCTCCTCAAGAGGCCTCACCTTAAAGACGACTCCTTTCGGCTAACTCCTCTCCTTCCTCCTTCATCAAGGATGACAGCTTGTCGGTTCGAATTCTCATCGAATCGCGGGGATTCCATCTTTAATCTAAAATTGCTAAAAATGGCATAAAAATTGACATCGGCAATATGTCATCCAGTCAGTATTGTCTTTTTGCGAAGAACAGATGACGTCAATAATGTTTTTACACTTATTCCACTATGATAAATCGAAAAACCTATACGTTTCTTTGACGTTGACTGTAGGTACAGCGAGCCGGGTATAACTGCGATTTCGAAACACAAACAGGTGTTTTCCCTTTACTACGTTTTGATTATTACATGATTTATTTCAGAAAAAATGTCACGACCATAAAGATTACGACGCCACATTCGCTGTGCCGTTGTCCATACAGAAATGGGTCGGGCTTCGACTGACGCGAAACGATCCAGCTCATGTTAGGTAAGTAAGGACTTTGTGTTTTTTTGGCGGATGGTAAGCTGACACCGTAGCCTATGGAAGCCTGTGATTCCAGAAGAATCGCTAGCGTGTGCGACCCTTTATTGATTTGATGACTCGTGTTGAAAGCTAGGAGGGGCGAACGCGGGTCACTTACTTTCAACACAATACAGCCTCGGGAGCTCTGGCGCACTTACAGGTCGACACAGGTAAAAAAAGCTCTACGCGCCATATTAATTGCATGGCCGCCAGAGCTCTTTTTAAG
Organism: Epinotia ramella; assembly: GCA_947578815.1. NCBI lineage: Eukaryota > Metazoa > Arthropoda > Insecta > Lepidoptera > Tortricidae > Epinotia > Epinotia ramella. The sequence continues at coordinate 7,539,446 of OX388221.1, forward strand.
TGTGTCGACACTCGTCACCAGGAACACAACACCAGGCCCCGTGTCATGGTCGGCCTTATCACGCGATAAGTGACAAGATAGAGCGTCGGTCACTGGCTGACACCGTTCGATAGAACGAGACTGACGCTCTATCTTGTCACTTATCGCGTGATACCATGGCCTACCATGATACGGGGTCAGCACGGCTATCACGCGACGGCGCGCGAGCTCTCTCGATTTTTCTCGCACTGTCCGTCTCTCTCTTATTAGAACACTTAGAACGAGAGGTATAGTGCGAGATAAATCGAGAGTATGTCGCGGCCGTCCCATGATAGACGTGCAGATACTACTATTATGGCTGCGGTCTTCTGTAAGCTAGAGATACTTCCCCAGCCGGGCTGATCTAAATATGAGCAAGATGGCGGTGCGCTGTGCCCTCACAGTGATTTTTACGTCTCAGGGCGGGTTGTATCATAACGTTTTATATATAATCGTAGTATCTCATGGGTGTGTCAAAAGTACCGTAAATTGCTATAGTAGATCTGTTTGTATGCGAAGTTTGCCCTATGTGGTCAATGCAACTTTTAAAGATCAATTTTAAACTTAATACTTAATTACAAAGCCGTGATCAGCACAGCATAATAATTTGGCGTCTCATTTTGTAGTGCAGTACAGTGATGCGATTTCATACGAGTTTATAGATATGTAAATAATATGAAACAGAGTGTAAGGATAATTCACGCTACAGCGGGCCGGGTCCGCATCGAAGCGTAAATGTACCAGGCCATCATCACCGAGCTTATTTGCGTGTCGGTGCGCAACCGTTTCGCCACCGAGCGAGACCACAAAGTCCGTTCCGAGCACCGGGATTCCTTGTTTATTCATCGCAACGCGAAGCAACGCTGTCATGTTATAAGCATGATGGAGACGGAGATAACCAAACGTCAAACGATTTTCACGGTTATAGCTCTGATCGGGGAAACTAAGTGCTACAAATAAAAGCGGCCAAGTGCGTGTCGGACCACGCACAACGAAGGGTTCCGTGCCTATTAAAAAGGTCGTGTCGTTTCTGAAATCTTATGGCACTTACGTCCTTTTCTTTAAATAAGGAAGTTTTTTAGAAATATCTCAAAAACCTTTGAACCGATCTTGTTCAAAACAATCGCTGAAAGAATTTAATAAGCCCTATGTCCATGAATTTTTTCATATTTTTAAAATACACTGTTCAAAAATTAGACGGGGGGACACAATTTTAGTGACTTTCGGGGCGATTATCTTCGACTCTATTGACTTAATCAAAAAAATTGCTGAGAAACCTTATATTTATTTTGCAAGGCCTATCGATTGATGTGCCCGTGGGCTTGCAATATTTTTTTTTTTTTTTTACTTTTAGTTTTATGTATGGAGTGCACACCTAAAATTTTTTTTTTTTGTAATTTAATTATAAAACTACGTAGCGGCTAACAAAATACACCTATCCTCAAAATATTATTCAAATATACCGTATAGTTTTCGAGTAAAATGCCTGTGACATACGGACCGACAGACAGACATGTTTTTTGCCATTTGGCTACGGAACCCTAAAAAGCGTAACCCTCCTGCATAATAGAGAAAGAAACATTTAGAAAGAAAGAAACATTTATTCATGACACATAACAGATGACAGATAGACGTGTGTATGCAGGGGGTCATGTTTTCCTGCAGCTGACGCTGCTTGCACTGGACGTTGAGCCTAACCATTAATGTTTTAAGGATGTTCTGGGATGTGTATTACTGGTTCGAGCTTATCAACCTGTTGGTAGCGACTGTCCTGGACATCACGTATATGGTGGTGAAGAGTACGCAGTATGTGGAGATATTCCTCACCATGCCGTGTATTGGGTACCTGGTTCTAGGTGAGTAAATGGTACTGGGTACGTATTTGCTGTGATAATAACTATCCTCCTAGCGTTTTTTCCGGTACTATCCTAAAGGAGCCCGAGATCCACTTTGACATCTTATTCCAAGTTCTGGCATAAGCACTAGTTTTAGGAAAGCGGCTAGCTGACCTTCCAATCCAGAGAGAAAATTATATTACTGCTAAACCAGTTGCCTGATGAGATGACGTATTCCTTCACAGAAAAGCTACTGATACATATCAAACGAAATTCCATACATAAGTTTAAAAAAAACCGAGTGTCAAGAGGCTGGTATCGAACCCCTCCACATTGAAAATCGCGTGCCTCACCGCACGGATAAAGTAGCATTAATTGACTTTGATAGTAATATGTATTTTATAACCATTCCAACAGACCATCTGTCGACCTTCAGTAAGGAAGAATTTTGGCCGAAGGGTGTCAAGTTCCGACGTTTTCGCGGTCGGTTACCTGACACCACGAAATTGTGTTTTGTAGTTATTCATAAGTTTATATTGATATGTATGTTAGTCTTTAAGGTATATAAGGTATTTGTAATATGGGGTTGTTGCCTTATTTAAATAAATAAATAAATAACACCTACGTAGTCTAATATTTGAGGTTGACTGTTCTATTAAGTACCCAAAGAACATCTATACTATTTAATTTCCCTTTCCGTTATTTTCAAGCCAAAGCCAAGTCCTACAAAATGGTGATCTACCGCTCTGTGTTCAATAATCTGGTGAGCGAGCTGAGAGAGATGTGGCCACAGGGAACCGTCACTGAGGAGGAAGACCGGATCATAAACACCACACTGCGGAAGCTCAACAACGTCGTTCAAGGTTCGATATAATTGGTATACAATAGGCATGATGCCTCATGTTCAAATTGATAACGTAGTGATGCTAAATGGATAAACCATCAAATTATCGTCATAAAGTATAAATTATAATTAAAATCATAAAAAGATATAAACCTTGAAAGTTCAGAAAAAATATGCATTTTTTTTTATTGTCCAAGAGTAAATTAAAAGCTACCAATGGAATCCTTACACTTTTCTAGAAACACTTTGTATGACAACTATGTACTTAAACGCAGTATTTCGCGACTGAAACAACAATTTACCTGATTTTCCATACTACGATTAGTACAAATGTGACGTCATACTTGTATAGACACACAGTATGAAGCGTTTTGCGCTGCCGCCAGCGAGGTCAATCTTTGTCTCAAATTTTTAGGTATTTATGTTCTTTAATTGTAGTTGCTCCCATACAAACATTTGTTCCTCTCCAAAAACTGGTTCGAATGACGTCACAAAAAAATCCTAGTCATCATCCCTATTACCTTATACCGTAACCTATAGCCGTGCACCATTCAAGTAAAATTGGCACTTAAATTAGATTAATCTGGAATAGGAATTGGTTTTGTTTTGAAATCCAACGACATAATACTAATATATAAATTTACTGCCACCACTGGTCCCTCATAAATAAAAACAATGATTTAGGAAAGAAACCGATTTGATCAAAGTTGCCTCTTAAATCAATGTAACCCCAGTTTACGGTCGATAGTCGTAGAAAACGTGTCAAAATGTAACTGTTGGTAAGGAAAACTATCGGTGGATTGATTATTGGTACCGGCCATAACTGTGTGAACAATTATTTAATCTGATATTGCTATGATAGTATACTAAAATGAATACCGTTATAGACTTAGTCCCTGGCACTTGTTAATGAGTTATTACTTTACTTACTTACCATAGGATATGCTTTCACTTCTCAGGATATTTCTGGTGCAACAACATCTTAGTTATCATCTTCCTCTCTCCCTCGTTTGTGGCGCTCATATACCGCGCTGCTGGACACGATACGCCACTCATTCTGCCATATCTGTACTGGTACCCTTTTGATCCTTACCAAGGGGGTCCGTGGTACGCGTTTGCCTTGATCTTCGAGGATTTCCATGGTAAGTAGCCTTAAACTTGCTACTTACTTGCTTACTTTTTTGGTAACTTTTAAAAACTAGACTAGCTGCCCGCACTGCTTTGCCCGCGTATTTCAATAAAGCCAGCAAACCCGCGTGATAAAATTAGATCCATTGAAGTCCATTCTACATGCAGGTGAAAGAATATAAGTGATTCCGGGAGCTCTGGCGACCTCACAGGAAGTACTGGCGTTATTATGGCTGCGGTCTTCTGTAGAGTGGAGGTACTTGCCCAGTTGGGTTGCATTGGATGCGAGATGACATTACGCTGTGCCCTACCTCTCTCAACCTTATTGCAGGGGTGACAGCCATCTGCTTCATGGTGATGGGAGACCTCCTATTCTGCATATTCTTGAGCCATATTTCGATGCAGTTCGATCTGCTTTCGATTCGGATAAGGAAACTCGTTCGTAAAACAGAAGTTAAACATGGCTTCGGTAAGTTATTTAAGTGATAAAGTTTTGTTTTAGATTACTGTAATTTAAAATGTAATCTTATATTGTGAGTAAATGAATCTGAATCTGAATCTGAATGACTGAACTGACTGATGTACAACTATAATCGAATAGATTTGTAGTGAGGATTGTAATTAGCGAGGATTGGGCATATATGCCGTGTAAATAGGCAATATTTTTACTATCTGGTAATGAACGGCGTAAAATGAAATGCGTCACGGGGCAGGCATGAATTTTGAGAAAACCAAATGAGGTATAATTTTGTAGCGCTGTAACTGCTTACCTGAAGGTTTCTGTGTCTGCAGTTTAAAGCGTGCGAGGAATCCGTGCGGACGTAGTCGCTGGTCTTTGGAAGCTAGTTATCTACTTATTAACACTAATTTTATTCGTATAGAACGGTGACATGAGTATAAGTATCTATAAGCAATATTGTTGTTATGACATGACAGGCTGACACTGACTTTTTCTCTTTTTATGTGCCAGTCCGGTGTAGGCCGAAAACAATTTTTTGCACTGACGGCGTAATTAACACGCTTTATTAGGTCGACCTGTATTATATAACTATGTAATGACTAATGGAATCTAAGGTAACTAATTTAACCATTGCATCTTCCAATCGTAGCGTCATGAAAATTGGCAGCTGTATGTAGTTCTGATGACATTACAATAATATGGTACTGTCGAACTGATCTGATGATGGAGCCGGAAGATATGTATTGGAACTTCATGATGAAACATGGTATCATAGCTGTGTTTGGATTAGTTATAAAAGTATTGTAATGAACTTTGACCACGATTAGGTTAAAAGCGTGTTTTTCTAGTGTTTTTAAACTATTAATTATTTTTTTCTTAAATATTATGCCCCTATTGGTGATTTCATTGCACTCGTCCAAGGGTGACAATAGTATATTACGTACCTAGGGCGGTGAACTCGTGAAGTCCTTCGGTTCGGGCCACAAACACCTGCGATCTGGGGCTTTACCAATTACCGGCGTAGTGCGTACACAATTTTACGTCTGCTCCTGGGTGTGAAGTGAGATTTGCCGTTATCGTTCCTTTATCGATCGTTAAACTCGATCGGTGAGTCGGAAGATCACGGTAGTGTGTACTGTGCAAATAATACTAATTGAGTAACTTGATTCTGAATATTGCAGGTGAATTTAGCACTCATCAAATGCGAAATGAAAACTGTGATACTCCAGCTTGGGAGAAAGTACTTCTTCAGGAGTTAGCCGCCATCATCGTTAGGCATCGGGCTTTGATTAGGTGCGAACACATTATATGATTGATTTGATTTAGTTGGTTCAGCGTTTCCCGTGGCACGGAATGATGTGTCGTCTTTCTTACATATTCCTCGGTTGTCCTAAAGGAGAACAGAGTCCGCTTGGGCACCTAATCCCAAGATTTGGCGTAGGCACTAGTTTTATCCTTGACAGTGGTATAAGAACTAGGCAACTCTTGGATTCCGCGCAACAAATTTCCGTTTATTTCTGTTCCGCAGAGTGCTCTAATAGTTATTAAGTTCGCAAATTTAAACAAATGTCCTATTTAATGTCTGTTGTAGACTATCAGGTGACGTAGAGAACATGTTCAGCGCTGCTCTGCTGCTCAACTTCCTCAACAGCTCCATGATCTTCTGTTTCTGCGGATTCTGTTCCGTGGTAAGTATTTGCGTACGTATATGGTGTATACATATGGTCTCCAATTGACCTAAGTTAAAGGTACAACACTATGCTCCGACGTCAAGATAAACTAAATACACAAAAAAGGATGAAACCCCAGCCAAGTAGCAGATCCTTCCATCAATAGATAGATTACCAGAGGGGTACCTAATTGCGTAACTTTTTCAGCGAGCATTGGGAAAACTCTACTGTCATTTTCCAAAATAAAAATAACATTTAGATCGTTACGGTCGCGGAGCGGTCGTATCGGTCGCTCGTCGTTCGTTTAGATCTACCTAATCATCTTAAGACGGTAACAGACAGCAGACAAACGATATCAAAACGTACCGGCTGTAGGTTCAGCGAAGTTAAGCGAACAGAGTTTTTGAAACAATATAATGCGCCTGTTTATAATAATATGGTTTCAAAAAAATAGGAATAGTAATCTTAAGGTTTTTCTGCAGCGCGATCAGTGATTCGAAACATGATTAAGCAATTTTCGCTCGATAGAAAAAAATCACGAACATAGGTCTAAAATACACTCATAATATTCGCAACAAATTATGCACAAAAGCTAAAAATATTAAAATTGCTTTTAAAAATCTAAGGCACTATCATGTTTGAGAGAACTCAGTGATTACTTTTTTATCTATTTAAACGGCCGAAAAATTAAAATTAAAAAACATGATATCCGCGCTTCCGAGCACGCACTTCCATCTCGCTCACGCTTATGCTCAGTGAGAGGGAGAGAAGACCATGAACCTACGGCGCCTTAACTCGAATAAGCAAACATGTTCGAGTTAACGTATGTCAGCCGGTACGTTTTGATATTGTTATTGGTATGAAGGCCCTTTCGGATGCACTTTGGGCCCTATGAAATCATTCGTGGAAGTGCCATGTTAGGCGCGTTGATTCCTGATAATATTTTTTCTTACAGATCGTAGAGAAATGGAACGAGTTCAGTTACAAGTCGTTCCTTTTCACGTCGCTCGCTCAGACCTACCTCCTGTGCTCGCACGGACAGCGGCTCATCGACTCCGTGAGTATACAAACATACATACAGTCCCAACGACTTCGTAGCGCTACTCTCGTAGCCGATAACATGCGAAAACCCGTTTGTAGAAAGAAACGCCTAACTAGTGGATCAGATTATTGCTTCCTTGCGAGTGGAGCGGCGCCTGCGAGTCGGAAACGATAACGCAACGATGACAGCGGTCAGTCTTTGGGTGGGTGACCGCCTGATGTTTGAGTGGTTAATATAAATGAGCGCTTCCGTGCTTTGCACGCTAAGCAGTTGATCCCGAATGCTGTCTATGACAGTAGTTAGCAGTTAAGCCGAGTTAGAGGCCTTTGGGCGGCTTAAGAGGAAACACAAAGGCCGAGATAATTGAGAAATAAATTCAAAAGATTCAAAGATTTATTTTTCCAAAATTGGTAGTTATTATAGGTATTACATTTTTTCCAGTATCACTATGTGGTGCCTTGCGGCATACAAATATAGTTATATTTTTGTAACATGCTTCTGCATGCAGCATGCTTTACAAATAATTTACATTAGGTAGTCAACATTATTAAAATATAAAGAATAGAGTAATTTTAATTAAGTTCATAATATGTCAGCTAAAAATTGATTAATTGGTTAATATTTGTAAAATGTATTGCTGTCGCGCAGTGCCTGATCATGCGAGCGCGAGCGCGATAGAGACAACTGCAGCTTGGACCGAAAATAACTATTAAAAGTAAATGAAATCAACGTTTCGTGGTCCCCTGATTTCTTCTCCAAAACTTGACCTATTTAACCATTTTTTTTATTTATAATTAAAGAAAGGCTTTGGCCGTGTTCCTATGTTTATAGGAAATTTAGTCAAAATTGTTTTCTGGATGTTTTAACACAGCGGAAATCTGGCATTTTTTTTTGGTTTTAAAAAAAAGGAAAACATAGGAACATGTCAATAGTAGCCATAGATTATGGAAAAAAATGATTGCTCTACTGCCATTATCCAGGGAGAAAACAGGGGACTACGTTTGTATGGAAAAACGGTCTTTGTGTTTCCTCTGAGTTGCCCACTCACTTGACAAAGGGGAGACAACTGTCAATCGCGTCCGCAGGAACTACCTACCATAACACAACCCTGCACGTGTCCCCTGGGTGGTACTAAAGAGTGACAAACTTTAAAAGGCCAAAATAATGTACGGGTAACTTGAGTCGGTCAAGCCGGTCCCTCTTGCATCGGGGATTATCCGGTCTCACGCCGCTCGCCGTGTTACGTTAATAAGTGATGGATAAACGGATAGTGACAATATCATATCAAGAGTAATAGATCAAATGGGCTATGGAAATATTTATCGGGAGAATAGAATTATTTAGTAAAACCTATACTTTTTTCAGAGTAAAGGAATATCGGAGGCACTGTACAACTGTCTCTGGTACAACGCATCTAAGAAAGTGAAGAGTTCAATGATCATCATGATGCACAGGTATCTAGTTAAAAGTGTGTTAAATATTCTATCACAGTACAGAACTACGTTAACTTTTAAAGTTATGAAACGACGACGCTATGTGCACGTAAGGTCAGGTACGCCCCGCTTGATGGTAGCGGCCAGCGGCCACCTTGCAACATATTGCTGACGCTTTCTACATGTGTAGATATGGCTTAGTTTTGTTAAAAGCTTAAGGGCCAATGCAGGCCCTCGTTATATCGAACGGTGACAGCCAGTGACGGACGCTCTATCTTGTCACTTATCGTGTGATAAAGCCGACCGTCAGGTCCCTCGCCTTCAACGCAGCGCATCCACAAAGCTAAAACTTGCCATTAGGAGCCCATTTCACAAAGCTACAAATTACAATTTTACTAGTCTAAACTAGCAACGCGCTTGACCAATAATAACTGAACGCCATCACTGGACGGCCCGCGAGCTGTTTCGCGGCGACATAGACTATTTATTTATTTAAACTTTATTGCACAATACAAGATAAAGTACAAATGGCGGACTTAATGCCATAACTCTTGGAACTATCATTCTAAAATGTGAGCTTTTGTACACAGTCTTGACAATAAATAGATTATGATTATGATTATGAGTAAGGCATTCTCTACCAGTCAACCATTGGGCAAAACAGAAACATTTGGTTCATAGTTCATAGTTCATAGTTATTTATTCAGTAAACAATATACATTGCATTTGAATATTTACATTAAAACACAAATCAGGTACACTTTAACAATCTAGCTTATATTAGTAATTAGACTATATATTAGACTATTTATACTAATAATTGATTATACTATTATTTATACTCAAGTTAAAATAATCAACAATAAATTTAGTCCTATATTAATTATACACATTTTAAAATCTATTTTCTTGTCAAATTTTACTCAATAATATACAATAAAATAATAATAAAAAAAATAATTACCACACATTCAAAAATCTAAATTCATGTCAATTTATTTAATAATCTACAATTCAAAATCAAATTATTTAATTATTATTCACAATAATTCTACTACACTGAATGTCCTGCTTGATAAAACTCGTCCACTGAATAAAAACACTTCCTTAACAAAAATGCCTTCAAATTAGTTTTAAACTTGTTTAGACTCGTAACTGACTTAAACTCAACGGGTAACCTATTAAAGAGAGCAATTGCCTGGTAGCTCGCAGGGTGCAGGCATTCCGGACTATCCGTCTCTTTAATCGTTCTAATTAATGTTCTTCCATGTCTAACTAAGACCCTAGCCTGAGCCTGGTCACCCAACTGTGAAACGCGGCGAGCATCTCGGGAACGACGCTCCGGGCAACATTGGGGTGTGTCGAGGGCGGGCAATTTTGTTTGATATAAGTAATTTCTGTTGTAATTATACATGATTAAAATTATTAGTATTAATAATGTCATTTCATAACCTTATAAAATCATATTTGACTGGACGTAAACAATGCACTTAAATCGATCGGATATGTATGAAGACCAAAAAGGAAGTCACGTATTCGTCTGATTTTACAGAAATAAGCTATGGCGTACCACAGGGAAGTGTTTTAGGCCCTCTTCTATTTATTGTGTATATCAATGACCTCGAGCCATCAATCACCCAATGGTATTATTCGCCGATGACAGCACTGTGATATTTACAGAGACATACATGCATGTACATCAGGACAATATAAACCAGACTTTACGTATTATAACTGAGTGGCTCAACCGGAATAACTTACATGTAATTCTTCAAAAGACGAACATTATGAACTTTAAATTACGAACAAAAAATACACCTAATTTGATTATTACTTACCAAGACCAAAGAATTAATGAAACTGACTTTACTAAATTTCTAGGATTAAGTTTAGATAGTAGTCTGACATGGAAAAATCAAATTGACAATATAATATGTACAAAACTTAATCAATTTAGTTACGCATTGTATAATTTAAGAAAAATTGTAAACCAATCAACCGTGTTGACTGTATACCACGCACATGTAACGGCTACTTTAAGATACGGTGTAATCTTTTGGGGTAATGCTTCAGATCGTGAAATGGTGTTCAAGAGTCAGAAGAAATGTTTAAGAACTGTATGCGATATTAAACCGATCGATTCATGCAAACCCCACTTGATACATCTTAAAATTTTGACTCTACCTTGCCTGTATGTGTACGAAATATCACTGTATGACAAATATAACATAGATAGACCCATATACTAGATTTAAGAGCTTGCGGCATCAGGAGAAAATTAATTATAATGCTTCAAAAACAGCTTTTCTATCAAAAAGCATATTAGGTATGTCACCCCGAATATATAATAAACTGCCAGCAAATATTTTGAAATTAGAAAGCGATAAAGAATTTAAGACTGCATTATATAACTTTTTAGCATCCAAAGCCTATTACTCCGTTCAAGAATACCTTAATGACCTAAATTCTTAGTATTAGCAACTTATGCGTGCGATACACACGACATTCATATATATTTGCATGTCCTTGTGACCAAACATGTAGCTCTGTACTTATTATATTGAACCACCTACCACCATGTTTAAGCGAATAAATGACTGGTTACTGATTAAACAAATAATTATTAAGAGTTAGACGGATACTATCTCGCCGCGACACAGATGGCGGGCCGTCTGCGATAGCCGTGCATTGTGCAAGCCTATACATTTTTTGTAACTTATGTGGCTTCGTGAACCGGGCTACAGGGCACCCACCTAAAGGGTTCCTGGCACTAAAAGATAAGGTTACGTAATGACGTTTGATTGTACGGTTTGCGTATATTTTAGGTCCCAAAAGGAAATCCACGTCACGACCTTCGGATTTTCCGTGATCAACATGGCTTGCTACGCTACGGTAAATATATGTGATTAGCTACACATAACTTATCATCTTTTCATTCATTCATTAATTCATAACATTTTTTTTTGATTGCGCTTCGTGACGTAACGCAACGGCATATTTTTATCAATACAGCTATACTATGCGATTCAACCCGTATTACTATTTTCACAGCAAAGTCTTAAAACCCTTAAAGACATGACAGAAAGACTCAGTTAAACTTCAGCAGATTCGAAATAGTATTATTTTGGTAACTAAGTGATTCGCGGTTATACAGACAACTCAGTCCTCACCTGCGCTGCGTGCGGGAGCGGAGGTAGGACGATAACGGGGCGCGGGCAATGCGTGGGAAGCGAAGCCCGGCGCCCCGCACGTCGCCCGCGCCCCGTTATCGTCCTACGCAGCACAGGCGAGGACTGTGTTAAGCGATCTGCCTATAGCTACAAATGTTAGAATTTTGCCATATTCTCAGAACTGCGGAGATAATCGAAAGGTAGGTTAGTGAGAATCATTATTCAAGAACGGATCTTATCACATACACATCGGTCCACGAAAGCCCATTGTTTAGCCACGTGCCACAAACGCTCTATATTGTTAAAGTAGCAAGGTTCAAATTAAAACGAAAGGTATATCGGTATTAACAACATTTCATTAGTAGTTAAACCATACTTAGTACAACGTAAACAATTAGCGGTTACACTTAACAATGAAAGACATGGCTTTGTGTTCTCTTTGTGCCTAGTACTAAGTGGAGAGAATTCGTTCTAGAAAGATGATTCGTAGTTTGAGATAAAAGCCTTTGTTAGTCAAACAGTATTATTTTTCAAACCTTCTATTCGGAAATGAGACATTGTTACTTTGAAATTAGGGATCAAAGCTGTAGTTTCCTTCAGAAATTGTTGCCCTCAAATGAGGGTGTTCGATTTTCCTTGTAGGAAGTTTGAAAAGCAGTATGTGCCACTCGGTGCCAACATTACTTCCGTCTTGGGCGTGTTTGTTGTTATGCGTTGATTGCGTGAAGAAAATAAGAGAGTGCGACTAGTCTTGGATGATTAAATAAAAGGTTCAAAAAGTATACGTGCTTATTCTTATAATTCCAATTTGCAAGTAATTATTACAAAATTCGAGGATAGGGGTAGAGGGAACATTATATCGTGACGTTGGGTGACGTGACCGTCCATCCGGCATTGCTATTGGCTGCGATATATGTGACGCGATATATGCGGTTCCAATGATCGTCAATAGATGACGTTATGGGTATCGTCCGGAACATGCCCCCGGCCTTGAAAGGACTGGCTTTCAAGAAGAGTCTTGAGCTGGCAGGATTTCGTCTGGCTGAGCCACCAAGGGACAAATTTTGGTGTAAGCGCGTCTCACGGTTCCAGATGCGGTTTGGATGTCTGCTACTCTGGAGACTCCATCCTTGCCAGGTATGGTGTTAATAATACGTCCCAAATGCCATTTCAATGGAGGAAGATTGTCGTCCTTTATCAGCACAAGCGTGTTTGGCTGCAGGTCTTCGCAATGGCTTCTCCATTTGGATCGCGTCTGTAATTCCGAGACATATTCTTTGGCCCAGCGTGCCCAAAAATGCTGCCTGATTTTCTCCACCATCTGGTACCGGTTGAGTCGATGCGCAAGCGTGTTCTGAAGATCCTCTGAAGCAGGCGACGTCAAAGTTCGGCCGATCAGGAAGTGCGCAGGGCTCAGAGGAAGAAAATCGTGCGGATCAGCCGACATTGGGGATAAAGGGCGCGAATTAAGGACAGCCTCAATTTGCGTTAATACCGTGCTAAATTCCTCAAATGTGAGATGAGCGTTTCCCACAACACGGCGAAGATGAAATTTACAGGATTTTACTCCAGCTTCCCAAAGAGAACCAAAATGGGGTGCGTAAGGCGGAGTAAAATGAAATTTAATATCGCAACTCGTAGCGTAGTCAACGATATCTAAGCTACATCGTTTCAAAAACTTGGCAAAGTCGTTCATTAAACCAACAAAGTTACGACCGTTGTCAGAAAAGATTTCTTTGGGTTTTCCGCGACGAGCTATAAAACGTTTAAGCGCTAAAAGGTATGCGTCAGTGGTCAGATCACTGACAAGCTCCAAATGAATGGCTCGTGTGACGAAACAAATAAATAAGCAAATGTATGCTTTTACGGGTTGAGCACCCCTGCCTTTGCGGTTCAAAATATACACTGGTCCAGCATAATCGACGCCAGAAGAGAGGAAAGGAAAGGTTGGCGTAATTCTCTCTTTCGGTAGGTTTCCCATGAAAGGAGTTAGGGTTTTCCCTCTTAATCGTTTGCAAGTAACACAGTCATAATAAATCTTTCGCGCGAGATTCCTACCACCTAGCGGCCACCAAGCATCTTGCAATTCAAAGAGCAGTGCTTGAGGTGCAGCATGAAGAAGTTTTTTATGTGTGTGACCGAATAATAGAACAGTGAAGTGATGTTTGCTCGTTATCAAAATCGGGTGTTTTTTGTCGTAAGAAAAGTGCTCCGAGTAACCGATGCGACCGCCGACTCGCAAGACGCGATCGTCATCCATAAATAGATTTAATTTACTTAAATTATGTTTAGGTTTAAGTTTTTGTTTACTAACCAATAGCTTGTACTCATCTGGAAATGATTCCAGTTGAGACAGCCTGGTTAATAATTTTGTCGATTCCCGCAGCTCCTCAACACTGATACACTCCGTGCGCTTATTGTTTTTATTGCGCGTATTATTAATAAAACGTAGAACGTAAGCTCCGGCGTGTACCATGCGCGAGAACTGCGAGAATCGTTCGAAAGGAAACAGAGAAACCTCAGTGTTAGCGGTGAGCGTAAAATTTACGTTAGGTTTTACTTCTGGCAATATCTCGTGCGCATGCTCAGAAGTCAGAACTTGAGGTAAGTTTTTAAGGTTGAAATTAGCATCCCGCAAGAACTCGGGTCCTTCCCACCATAAACTAGACCTCGCAAGGTCTCCCAGGGCTACACCGCGTGACACGAGGTCAGAGGGATTTTCTTTACCGCTGACATGTCGCCATGGAAGCCCTTTGGTCAGTTCATGGATCTCGGTAACCCGGTTTTGGACAAAAGTCTTTAATACGTGGGGCGGCATGCGTAGCCATCCCAATACAATAGTCGAATCTGACCAAAACACGATATCGTCGAATTGGCAATGAATGCTATTTATGACCTTATCATATAATTTAGCACCTACAAGAGCCCCGGATAGTTCTAAACGAGGTATGCTTAAAGGTTTAAGAGGTGCTACCTTCCCCTTTGAACATAATAGGCGTGAAGATATTTCCATATCATCATTAATTGTGCGAATGTAACAACAAGCGCCGTAAGCAACCTGTGACGCGTCCGTATAGACATGTAGTTCTATGCGCGTATAATTACTACTGCCCATTACGTAACGCGGCACACGGATAGTACTCAGAACAGCTGATAAAGATTTAACAAATTCATTCCAAGTGCGCGTGACGTCAGAGGGAACTTCATCGTCCCAGGAACATTCTTTAAGTAACCACAGACGCTGGAGTAAGACCTTAGCTACCATTATCGTTGGACTTAGTAAACCTAAGGGATCATAAATCTGCGACACATGAGATAAAATACTGCGTTTAGTCACTTTCTCGTTTTTATGTATAAAATCAAGTTGAGAATTAAAATAAAAGTGATCATAATAATTATTCCAACATATGCCCAATGTTTTTGAATTGCAGTCTTGATCGAACGTGTGTTGCGTTTGTGCATCGAATAGTGTAGTGAAACTAGACCCTATTGACGGTTCGTTAAAGTTGAATACCCACTTTCTCAGCGGAAAACAACCTGTCTGTAACGTTCGCGTTGTTTCATTGCATAACCGTAATAATTCAAATTTATCGTGTGAACCGGTAATCATGTCATCCACGTAAAAGTCTTCGTTAATTATTCTTTTAACTTCGGGATCTGTGCATTCGATACCTAATTGTTTTAAGCAACGAATGCTTAAGAAAGCCGCCGAGGCCGTACCATAAGTGACGCGATTTATACGGTATACATCAATCGCTTGCTCGGGACTGTCGCGCCAGAGGATCAGCTGAAGGTCACGTTGCTGTTCTGCTATCAGGACCTGCCGGTACATCTTAGCTACGTCTGCACACGCTACATAACGATGCTGCCTAAAGCGTAAAAGGATCGAAAGTAGGTCACCTTGGATTGCTGAACCCACCATCTGAAGGTCATTTAGTGACGTGCCAGAAGTGGATGCTGCACTTCCATTGAAGACTACTCTGAGGTGAGTGGTAGTACTTTCGCGAAAAACTGCATGGTGCGAAAATATAAAATGTGGTGAGTCATATGTTGAAATTTTAGTCATGTGACCTAAATCTATATACTCATGCATAAAGTCTGTGTACATTTGTTTGTACGTTTCTGAACGCTGTAACCGTTTTTCCAGCGCCAGAAGACAACGTTCAGCTTGAGGATATGTCTCTCCTAACACGTCCGGTGACTGCTTGAGGGGCATGGTAACACAGAACCTTCCGTCGCTATCGCGTGTGGTAGTGCGAACGAAATGCTCCTCGCAAGCCTTCTCCTCATCAGACAATGCGTTCCGAACCTTAGGTATCTCCTCGATCTCCCAGAAACGGCGTAACAGTGAATCTGTTGTTTGCGTAAAGTTGCACTGGATGTGGCCTTCAATGCGTGCGTTTAAATTGATAGGGCCCGCCAGAATCCAACCTAGATGGCTGTTTAGCAAATAAGGACCGTTATGTAACCTTATCTTGCCTTGCGTAAGTAGATCCCAAAATTTATCGGCACCTACTAGGATGTCGACAGATTCAAAATCTAAAAATTGCGGATCTGCCAGTTGTATGTTGTCTGGGATACAGAAATTTGCGCGATTTTCATATACAACTGGCATTTTTGAAGTGATTTGCGGTAAAACAAAACAATGTAATTTAGTTGTGTAGGCGTTAATGCGTGATTTTATCTGTATATTGCAGGTTTGCGTACACTGCGTGACAGAACCGCCTACACCGCGTATTTCGTGAGTGGACTGTACCAATGGTGCGTCTAATAAATCACATAATGATTTTCTAATAAAACATCGCTGTGACCCATTGTCAAGAAGTAAACGTGCTATGTGCGTGTTGTTTTGCTTGTCGTTTACTTCGACAAGGGCTGTTGACAACAAGACCGGCTTTAAAACCGAGCGCTGTGTGCGTTGCAATGGAATTTGCTGACAGTGCGCGTTGATCGACACAGCTGCGGTGGATGGCGCGGGGTCTGAGACGTCGGCGGGGGCCGGGCCGCGAGCGCACTCACTAGGAGGATGAATAATAGAATTATGTTTTCTATTGCATTTGCGGCACGGACCGAATACGCATGACTCCACAGAGTGTCCCGTGCGCAAACAGTTTTCGCATAATTTGTTATCATTTATGAATTTAAGTTTCGATTGAAGATCCATTTCGAGAAATTTGATGCAAGAATAAAGTGGATGATTCATTTTACACATATGACATGCGAACTTCGATGTGTATTGTGATTTTTGTGGCTTGCTGTTGGTGGAAACATTGCAGTGCACTTTATTGTTGTTGTGATAGCGTTTGGGAGTTGACGGGATATAATTTTTATTCACTTCGTGTTTATCCCGTACACTTGTACTTTGTGACGCCTGCAATGTTTCCAGCATATCTGCACGGTTTTTCAGAAATTGCATTAAATCATCCAGTTTAATCCTCATCTGAGTGTCATTGTTCGTAAGACCACTTTTAAATTGTTCCCACTCGCGTTCAGTGGTTTTATCGAGCTTCGAAACTAAAATGTAAATTATTAAAGTGTCCCATGACGAGATAGGCTCGCCTAGGATTTTTAAAGCGCGTAAATTCTTAAGTGTGGTGTCGATTAACTGTCTTATAAGGATGTGTGATTCTTTAGGCAAGGATTGAATCGAAAATAGTGCCTTGACGTGATTATGTATCAACAATCTGTTGTTGTTGTAACGATTAAGAAGGAGCTCCCATGCCACTGTATAGTTACTTGATGTTAGTTCGAGTGCGTCTATAACTAACAATGCACTACCTGTCAGGGATGATTTTAGGTAGTGGAACTTTTGAATGTCACAGAGGTCCTTCGAATTATGAACAAGTGATAAATAAATATCCCTAAAAGCGAGCCAATGTTCGTATGTACCGTCAAAGGTAGGGAGTAACAGAACAGGTAGCCTGATTGAATTTATTGTACTCGTATTGTTCTGTGTACTAGTAGGACTCTTAACAGTTTCGGTACTGCTAAGTAAGGACTCGGCGAGAGCCAGTGCACCGTAGTAATCATCCTCAAACCTCTCTGTGCGTTAGTTGGTCATCGAGATTCGACTCGAGCACATTTGACTCGATTTGACTTTGAAGGTCATTAAATTCGGTGTTCAGGCTCTCTGTCCCTTGTATGCGTAGTTTTAAATTTATTCTACAAGGCTCAGTTAATGCGTTTAAGTCGTCACTATAGCTCTGAAGGTGGGTTACGAACTTTGTGAGTCTAGCTTTGACAATGCCACGTTTTTTTACGAGTTCACGAACTAACGGTTCATTTGCGGGCTCACAGATGGCCCTAGCTGGAGATTTATCGCGTTTTTTGTTAACTACGGTATCTAGAACCATTTTGTTTAAGGAAAGCTGGAGTACTCACGTGTGGACTTTGGACCCTGTTGCGACTGCGGCTAGTGCTAGCGTGCGAGGGTTGTTAGCAGTCACAATGGGATAACTTATCACGGGCGTTCACTGAAATTGATATAAGCACGGTATTAAGCAACTGGAGACAAAGGGTTTGGGTATAAGGTGGCTGGCTATCCGTACCGAAATATGCGCGTTTAAAATCGTCGGATGTCCAGTTTCTCGTCCTATGTCCAAAGCATCCCAAATTTGCGTGTTCTTGGGTGTCCTTATGCTGCATACGCGCCTTCCATCCAAGAATAATGTCGTCGCGCGCTTTCTCTTCTCCAAAGGTGCTGCTTCTCAGAAATGTTGAATAGCGAAGAAATCAACTTTTCCTCATAGATCGGCGAAGAAGGATCAATATGTTTGTTGTTATGCGTTGATTGCGTGAAGAAAATAAGAGAGTGCGACTAGTCTTGGATGATTAAATAAAAGGTTCAAAAAGTATACGTGCTTATTCTTATAATTCCAATTTGCAAGTAATTATTACAAAATTCGAGGATAGGGGTAGAGGGAACATTATATCGTGACGTTGGGTGACGTGACCGTCCATCCGGCATTGCTATTGGCTGCGATATATGTGACGCGATATATGCGGTTCCAATGATCGTCAATAGATGACGTTATGGGTATCGTCCGGAACAGGGCGTAAACACTTGAATCCCTCGTTACGCTCAAGGTTCCCCTTTAGAATATCTCGCGACGCTCGGGAATCTAGTGTAAAATATTTTACTTTACTCAGGAGTCAATAGACTGCCCTCGCCGTCAATATATCATTATGCTTTCTTGAGACACAATCTGCTATTGATATTCCGCTAAAGAACTTGTAGGACTGCACTTCTAGTAGGTACAGCAGACAGCATAAGTGCATGGTCATTCCAGAAACAGATTCGCTTGTCCGCCGATCCTACGCCATCTATGAGCACAACGCACGACTATTAGGGAGATTTCACTAGATGGCGTTGTAAGCAATTTTTTGGCAAAAATAAAATTGATGATTTTATTGTCTTTTAAAACTGTATTCTTGTAGGTTACCACCTATTATTTTTACATTATATTTATCAAGTCAACTCCAGCGCGTTGCCAATTTTTTGTTTGTCACTCTCACCTTTTTGTGGATTTATTCATCTTTTTCTTATGTTTGCGCTACGAGGAAATATTCAAACATCGAATAAATTACAAAAACACTGATTCCCACCATAACTTGGCTGGGCGCAGATTTGAACTCGGAACCTTCCAGTGATGATAAGTTGATAACTTAGGTCGAGGTAAACCTGTCTAGTTACCATTGGGCCATTATGACAATCGAAAGATTGGTTGAAATTCGTCATCAGTTTAATTTTGTATGCAAATATTCGTCACATCACAACTACGAATAATTGAGGAGGGTAGACTGTTTTGTAATACATAACTACCATCCAATTTCTTATATTTCTTATGGCACTTACTTCTTGTTCGTTTGTCGGCCATTTACGATTCGATTTCCTTCTATACAACCATAACAATGAGTTCTCGTTTGATCTAGTTAAAAGATCACAATTAATTGGTTAAATATAATGTAAACGTAAGTATATAGTGTTTACATATGTTTTGTAATATATATTATACCTTACTACATACTCGTATCTTACATTGTTCTTATTGTGTATTTACGAATACAGTTGTTACAGCGAAGAACGGTTGTTTTATGGGCACAAGAGGAAGGATCTCGTAGACCAGGTCTCATTGATGCCGCGCATTATGAAGCTGTGAAGATGACCTGTACGAAGAAAATTTGTTTAAGCGGATAACCCACATTCCACACAAGCGAAAGCCCAGTTCGTTGTTGCTAACGGAAGGCCAGAAAACAAGGTTGTAATTTGGCCTATGATATGGCTGTCTGAAGTGAAGAGTGAAAAAGTGAAGTGTATT
Organism: Epinotia ramella; assembly: GCA_947578815.1. Lineage (NCBI taxonomy): Eukaryota > Metazoa > Arthropoda > Insecta > Lepidoptera > Tortricidae > Epinotia > Epinotia ramella. Next base: position 7,559,364 of record OX388221.1, read on the forward strand.
AAATCCAGTCAACAGCGCCATTTAAGTTTATGGTGTTATAATAATACGTGCCGTGATAATGGTCGCGTAGTTCCTAATATAGAAAAAGTGCAGATGCTGTCGCCCAAAGAGTACGGATTACGTTAAGATTTATATATTCTATAAACCGGGTTATCCTAAATAAATTTAAAAAATATATATTGTTTCAGTAGGTAGGTATTAATATGCCGTTTGCTTTCTTTTTTTATATTCCTTTACTATTTAAAATGTGATATTTCATAAGATCAAACAAGTGTAAGTAACGGTGAAAGCCCAAATAAAATTATTATGATTATTTTCAAATCAATAACACATTAATTCATGGTTTGAACGCTCACATATAGGTAAAGATATATTATGGCAATTAACACCTTAATGCGTTCTGCTGATTTGAATGTTAGATAACCCGGTTGTAAGTTAATATTGTCAATATTATATTTATTGGGGTGAAGCTTCAATCTTTTTCCAATTATGGAAATGAAACTTAAGCTATTACCTCAATAAAAATGTTACAAAGTTGATAGGTAACTATTACTAAGTAGTATTATAAAATTGCTTTAACAGAACTTTAGTGAACAAAATAAACATATTAAAACATAAAATGCTGTTTTAATTATTTAAGTTATGAATATATAACTTTCTTTATGACTAATATTTGTATATAAAAAACTTTCATCTATACATGTAGAAATAGAACAAATATAAAAAAATACAAAAACATAAACCTCCCATTAGAGCTGGGATTCGAACCTCGATCGTTCTAGGCCGCTGAGCCTAGAGCACATGTCTTAATCCATTGAGCTATCTCAACATTATAGGTAATGGTGGAAATATAGCATTCACATACCAGTGGTATCGCACTTAAATACAGTTATTATAAATTAGCATTTAATAGCCTTGTTAATAATTATACTAATATGAGAATATTTCTGGTGATAACAGGTGTCAATTTAAAGGTATTTAATGTGCCTAGTATAGTGCTTATTTTCCGCGGTATCTCTAAATAGTAGCGCCAACAACGCCATCTAGTTTAATTAATGTGCACCACGTGCAACTGTGTGAGCAGCAGACGTCAAACGATGCAAGCGAAACTGGGCCGTAAGGTGTCCATGCATTATTGCAGCCGATAGTACCTAATTATCAATTTACCCCGAGTTAGAGGCTAGAAACATCTCTCTCGCCAGCATCTAGTATCGAGGATTTTTAATTATTGGTGGTAGTTGGTTGTATTTCATTGCGTATACAGGGTTTATTATTGAAACGGGGCAGTGGCGTAAAATGGGAAAAGCCCAGGCCAGGTGTTCCTAGGAGTCATTTTCCTTTCTTTTCGTGGTAGTTACAAGGTTCCTTAGCAATAATTGTTCTTTACATCCCAGCTATGTATTACGTTTAGAGATGGGCGCCGGGTATTTACCTCGGGTAGATATCGGGTAAATACCGGAAATTTACCCAATTCACCAGGTATTTACCTTTTCTACCCAAATTAGTGGGTATTTATTTTTTGTGATCTATTTATCAATAATATATATTGGAAATATATTAGCTACGCTAATTTTTAGGACGATAAATCTTAGTAGTTGACTATATGGGCTAATTTTATTTTTGAACACTACCGTAAAATGCTGCAACTTTGCCATTTAAACTCAATTTTGCCTATTTCGTTTCAATTATGACCTCTCGAATTTGCTTAGTTTTTTCTTGTTTTTTACCATTTGGTAGGAATTTTCATTATTCTGGCAACACATATTTATTTTTTTACAATGGTAACTCCATTGTTGCTCCGCCAGTTACGCATCATAAGTCGGAGTGAGTGGCAGCATTTTTTTAGTGTCTCGCAACTTTTGAACTTTTATCTACAAAAAAGGTGTTTTTTGAGAAGTGGTAACGTCCCAGGGTAAGTAAAGACTGTCTATTTTCCGTAAGTTTAATATTTTCAAGAAAAGGACATGATTTCAGCATAATAACGTACTAGGCAATATTGGGCAGTGTTTTGGAAACTTGAATGACACAATTTTGCCTGGGTCTAGGGCTGTCACTAGCTGGGTTTTATAAATGTACAGAAAATAGTAAAAATAAGCCTGCTTAAATGAGTTTATTTATTACAAGCTTTTTATTAACTTGCAATGATTGTTGGTTTAAGTCAAATCTTGCAAGTCGATTTTCACCAACTTTCAGTGTGGGTAGATCTGCTGACAATGCAGTAATAAACTAACATTAACAAAAAAAACTTAAAGGTACCTACTTAAGTTATTTTTATTGTAATTACTTGCAAATTGTATATCTATTGTATTATAATTATGTTGTATGTTTGTCTTTTAGTTCAAGATTCGCAATAAATTTTTCAACCACTTACTTATTAGCGACCAATTGAGGTGTTTAACGTACTTATGTAACTTGGGTGACAGTGCAATGTTTATGGTACCATCGAGATGGTCTGATAATGGAGACCGAAGATAGAAACTTCTAAACAACACATAATAAACCCACTGTGTTTAGGCTCGTTTGATTTGTCTTGCAGTTATCTTTCTTATCAAATGGGTTGTCAGGTCGATTACCTACAGTTGGAGTTTAAAGGTGATGGGTGATTAGAACTTTACAATGAAATAGAACTTTACACTATAATAATCCATTGTGAATTAGCAAAAAAGTGTACTTGCAATGTACTTATAATAAATAAATAAAAGACCGGGTTGCACTCCGGGAGTGCCGGCAGAAGTGAAAACTCAATAACATTGTAACAGTTTTTCGATCAGGTCACGTGACATCTTACGGTGTCATCCTAAAAATGAATTTGGCGCAAATTTATGAACGATTATCAATTATTTAGGCGTTATTCCGTTTAAAAAAAATAAGGAAAAAATGGGTATTATTGTTTGTTGATTATTTTGTAACTAAAAATAAAAATATTTTATTTAAATAATGATCTTTTTTTTGGCACAACCCTACAGTTAACAATATTTTTGTATAGAAAGTTTGTGGAACCTGCTACAACTTTACCTATTGCCTGTGAAAAAAAAAGTATTAAGCTTATGGCAATAATTTGACTGCCAGGGACAAGCCCAATGTCTCATGCACACGAGTAAATATTATTACAAATAGCAACACATTATTTATTGAGATATCCGCCTAGGCAAAGTTACGTCTTAGGTCTACAACTTTGCCTGCCACTTTGATTGCTTGTAAATCGGAAATACAGTATGATTAGGTAATGAGATTTGAGTCTTATCTGGCAAGACATAGGGTATGTTTTCCGACTAATACTCATTAAACTCATAATGAAAAATAGGTTCGCAGATATAAGAAAAAAACGTCAAAATCCAGGCAAAATTGCAGCATTTTACGGTACCTACTATTTCTACATATATCTCTCAGAAACGAATATGTTTAGTATAAAAACGACCAAAGTTGGAAAAGGAACACATTCATATAATAAAAATAAGACAATTAAAACTAGTTCTTAGAATATTTTTATAGTTTCAACTCAACACATCTGAGAGATCCGAGATGATTTTCCATTTTATTTTATATTGTGACTTCACATTATAGTGCCTTAATGTGAAGTCACAATATAAACACGACTGAATTATTGTCGGATCCTGGAAAATACTTCCAAACGGCCATTTTTTGTGTCTTCCCATGATGTCCCACTGCTGGGCAAAAGCCTCTCCCCGTGATCTCCATGCGTGCCTACTACTAGGTGCCTCTTCCACCCAGTTGCTGAAGAATACATTCAGGTCGTCCCGTCATCTTCGTCTAGGTCGGCCCCGTCTGCGTCGCCCGTCATGTGGCACCCCCTTGGTATAGCTTCGTAGCTTGCAAGCCCATCTGTTTGGATGCAAGCCTAGCAGTTTTCGCACCCACATCAGCTATGCGTGTTTTGGAGCGCAGTATAGTGTTTTGGACCCGATCCATCCTTTCGATACCTAGAATACTGTGCTCCATAGCGCGTTGGCAAACCTTCAATTTGGACTTCTGGCTCAGTGAGTGACCATGTTTGCGCACCGTAGGTTAGGACAGGCGGAATACACATGTCGACGAGTTTCCGCTTTAGTGACAGAGGAAGGTTGCCCTTCATTAGCTCCTTCATGGACCAGTAGCTCTTCCAAGCGTTTTCGACCCGACGTTCGGCTTCCGTGTCTTGTCTGTAGCTGAAAGAGACTAAGTGGCCCAAGTAAATATACTCGTCAACATAATGTATCATGTGCCCGTCTACCTCGACCCTGCGTTTCGTGCTGTTGGTCATGACCTAAGTTTTTGATCGATTCATTTTTAGTCCAATTTGAAGGCTTGCCAAGCTCAGATCTTCGAGCATGAGCTGAAATTCTGTTGCAGAAGAGGTAAAAAGAACAATGTCCTCGGCGAAACGAAGGTTTGATAACCTCTTACCGCCACTGACTATTCCCCTCGCCTCCGTAGAAACTGACAGGCTCTTGAAGACTTCTTCAAGCGTGCTCGTGAATAGAGAAACCATCACAAAAGTCCAAATTCAAAGCAAAGCTCAGAGCGAAAATCACACGTGGTACTTATTTAGCAAACTGAGTATCAACACAAAGATCTCAACCGTATGAGTGATAAGCAGCAACTGACCGTCTCCTATGACAATGATTGTACCCTTTCGCGGCGTTAATGCAAATCTACCTGCAATGATGTGATCTGATTGGCTGCGTTGTAGCTAAGTAGTTTGCAGGTGTCTTATTTGTAATAAGGTACATTAAAATGTTCTCCGTGTCTTATGAAGATATACATAAAAAAATATAAATAAAATCTCTTGTTTAAAGGTCCGTGGTTTTTTTGTACAGAAGATTTAATGATAAATATCGATTTCAGCTATTATTGCATTTTGACTGCATCTAAAAACTCATTATCAGCCCAACACTATAATAATTTCATCTTATTTGCACGTAAAAAAACATTTGGATAACTTTTTTTATACCCGCCTATTGGGGTAGATACGGGTATATAGCGGGTAGATTGGGTAGTTTCGGGAATTTTCCCGGTATTTACCCTCCGGCGCCCATCTCTAATTACGTTACGCAAAAAAACGAACTCCGATTTTTTGCCAGGTGTGACCGGGTTCGGATATGAAGCTTTATTGAAAATCATTGAATGAAGTTTTTATTTTCTAAAATCGGTCTCGTGTCTAAAAGCAAATTTCCTTATCTCTTGTTGATTCAGATTTTCCCTGACTGCCCCGTTTGAATAATACACCTATACTTATATATTTATACGCATACTTATTCCTGCGGAAGGATGGTAACTGTTATTCCCATTCGATACTAGACCTACGCGTTCTTTAGAGGATTCGCTAAATAATATTTTTTTAATAACTAATAATGGAATTCCGCAAAGCAACGGCTACTTAATTAAATCTAGGGGCACGGCAGCGCCCCCCGCCAAGTCGAGCAAAACAGGGGCAGCGCCGTACCAACCTTTTCTCGAAGCAGTTCCGGCCATTTTCGAACCCCCTTTAACTTCGTTGTGGATAGACACCTGAATTTTCAGTAACCAAGCTCGCATTGTATTTATAAACATTGGATCAATTATTCCGCGTAGCACGACAGCGACAGTTGTGATTTCCTGGAAATGGCCAATATTTTCTCTACGGCAATCGACCAAGCTTGCTTTAGACAATTACGTGTGTGGCGACATTGCGCCGTGTTTCACCAAATGGCCACAACAGAAGACCTGGGGACCGATTTTTGACTTTCGAGCGCTCGAAAATCAAATAAAAGTTACGTTATATAATACGTTTGTAGTGTCAAAATGGCAGGCACTTACTTTCTACCAACATAATTTAATACGAGTGGTCAATACCACTCGTTTTTAAATTTTCTATCGCTATTTCAAAATAGCATTTCATAATTTTTGTCAGTTTTCGAGTGAAAGAGTCGAGCGCTTGAAAGTCAAAAATCGGTCCCCAGCGCTGGCCCTGCCAGCATTTCGCTGAGTTGTGACCATTTCGTGACAAATATGTATGCCCTTTCTTTCTAAACTTATCTGCAAATCACTTATGCCTTTTCAGATCCTGAAAACAGCCTGGTCTTACTTGTCACTGCTACTGAATGTTTATAAATAGAGTAAGATTCCAAAGAATCGACCAACCTACTTAGTGATTCGGATGTCCGTTTTTGAAACATTTTAATATTGTTACTGATAAAGAGCAGACTCAAAAACGGCGCTGCAGCCACATTTTTTTGTATAGAACGAGGGTGGTAATCATGCGTACGACCCGCCTGATTGCAACTCCATTGGAGTGCTGTATCACTATGCCACCATGTACCTGCCACCACTATGTTATGCCATGTATGCTGTACACGATTGCTGAACTCATCCTTTTTGCTACAACTAATCTGTACTATATTATATACCGTACTCGTACCTACTCTCATCCGTTTTCTATGTACCTACTTATGCAAATAAATTATCTACGTAGTACGAGTTTTATTCGAGTATACCTAATACAGCCGCCGCTTTTGAAAATTTCTTCATTTTAAAATAATGATTAAGTACGAGTAAACGATCGTCATTAAGAACTTTTCTTATCCAAGTTTTTTGTTCAGATGAATGTTTCGTCACGTTAAGTACTGTAACTGCCACGTAGCCTGCCAATACAAGAAGATTTTAATTTTACCGAGCCCCCCTGAAGATTATGTTCGCCCCGCTGAGAAGCTTCCGACTGGACATAATCAGCCATGGCCGATCTGGAAATCCTTAAATAGATTGCGTTCCCAGGTCGGTCGCAGTAAGGAGAACTTGCTGAAGTGGGGCGCCCTAAGTAGCTCAGACGCCCAGTGCCCATGTGGGACGGTTCCCCAAACGATGGAACACATGTTATCTTGCCCAGCGTGCCCGCACGCCTGCTCCAAGCAAGACCTTCGAGACGCTACAGACAGGGCGATAAGCGTCGCCACCTTCTGGTCCCGCACAGTCTGATACCATCGACACGAGAAGAAAATGTAGAAATATGTAGACATTAGATAATACAGGTTTTACGATGTTGATTTTACTTTGACTGTGCTTCATAACATTATAGTCATCATAGTGGGTCGAGTGGCAAAGCACATCTTCTATTCGGAACTTGAGGAGGGCAAGCGAAAGCATGGCGGACAACTCCTTAGCTACAAGGACGTGCTTAAGCGCCACATGAAAAACTGCGAAATTGACCCTCTCCAGTGGGAGGATCAGGCAGCCAACCGCCGGGAATGGAGATCTTTACGTAGTTAAAAAGAAAACGTCAATGTTTGAATCCGGCCGATGTAAAGAGCTTGATGTTAAACGGGACGAGCTGAAAGCCCGACCACCTGCGTATAATTTTGTGAATGGTGTGCTCACGTGCCCGTTGTGTACTCGGGTCTTCATAAATAAGGTCGGCTACGTGAGCCACACCAGAGCACATGAGCGAGATCAACGCCGGAGTTGAAGCAGTCGCCGTGGCCGAAATCGGTCAGGAGAGTATTATTATTATAACATCATAATGTTTTACTTGATCTATTAGGTCCTTACATATGAAATTAGCGTTTGGCGAATCGGCAACTTTGGTTCAATATATCTGGCGTTCGGCTAGGAATTACAAATTCTATTTCAAATTAAAGACCATGTATATGTGTGTTACAATTTCGAAATTTATTTGTTATCGCGTCATTTGTTTTTCTTTTACATTCGTTCTGTTCACAATATGGAGAACTTAAAATATCGCTATATTTACGAATATGAGTTCTGCCTCGGCACCAGTGCTGCAGAAACGGCTCGTAGGATTAACAATGCGTATGGGGAAGCTACTGCAAAATAAAATACGGTAGGTACATTATTGGTTCCAACGTTTCCGTTCTCGAATTTTTGACCTACAGAATGAGCCCCGCGGACGGCCAAAGATGCAAGTTGACAATGAAGAATTATGGGTGCCGCATGAATTGAGCGATACAAACAAAGAAACACGCGTCGTGTCGAGTCGTTTCACTTCTCAACCGGCACAATAATGAAGGTATTTTGAATCGTATCGTTACTTGTGATGAAAAATGCATCCTGTACGACAACCTGAAATGTTCTTCACAATGGCTGAACCCAGGTGAACCAGCCAAATTCCGCCCGAAACGAAAGTTGACTCAGAAAAAGGTGTCATCCATTACAGCTTTCTAAGATCTGGGCAAACAATCACGGCTAATGTGTATCAACGTCAACGATTGCAAACGATGATGGAAAAGCTAGCCATTAAACAACCCAGACTGGTCAATCGATCTAGCCCACTGCTGCTTCAGGACAACGCTCGACCACACACGGCACGCATGACGGCCGCAAAACTAAGGGAGCTGCGACTGGAATGTCTTCGACTGATAACCATTTTTTTCGGAATTTGGACCATTTAATGCAAGGAAAAAGATTCAACTCCCACGAGGCTGTCGAAACGGCCTTCAAAGATTTTATTGATCCTCGCTCACACATTTTTTTTTGTAATGGAATCAATGAACTACCTCCGAGATGGCAAAAGTGCATAGATAGCCATGGTACATACTTTGATTAAATAAGAACATAGTTTCATAAAAAAAAGACCGTGTTGCACTCCGGGAGTGCCGGCAGAAGTGAAAACTCAATAACATTGTAACAGTTTTTCGATCAGCGGCGCTACCACGAACTCCGAAAGTCGAAGTTCGTAATACATGCATCCCTGTCACTCGATTAAGGGAGTGCGATACTGATGGAAATACCCGAACTTCGACTTTCGAAGTTCGTGGTAGCGCCGCAGCTCGAACAAGCATATTTTGCTGTGTGAAAACAGTGTGCAAAATACGATTTTGCTCACTCCGTGAGACAAAGTAGCTTTTTTTTTCTAATTTTGATGCGGAGCATAGACATTTCGTCGTATGGGGGTCTATTACAAGTTCAGAATATTTGAACTTTATTAGCACTGTCCCTTTCATTCCATTACGAAAAAAGAAAATGGCAGACATAGGTCGATCCATAGTTCGACCATCGAATTTTAAAGTACACCCCCACAAAAGCGCGATGCAAGTTACACGTTCGAAAACTATCAAATTTTAAATTACCAAAATAATTATACAAAGGAATTTTCAATTGAAGAATATTTAAATAAAAGATCTCAGAATAAACTCCGTTTTTCATAATAAATAGGTAAACATGAATTTTATTTCGCTAGCTAATTAATAATTCTAGTTTAAACAATTTCAAATTTTAGGAACGTATACCACAGATGCAGTTTCCGAACGCAAGCGCGGGGCCCCGCCTCTTTTAAAAAATTGCGCACTGGCAATTTGTTTCAGATTTTATTAGGTATAATTATTCTTCATTCTTGCGTTATTGGTTTTAATTATAACAACTACTAGGATAAATCAATTCTCTATCTAACTAGGAAATATAGTGAAGTCAGTGACGTGCCGAAGGCAGTATTTTAACAACAGTACGGCAAGTTTTTGGTGTGCACACGAGATACACGTAATATGCTAATGTGTGGCCTTGTGATAATGATAAATATTTAAAAAATATCTCGAAGTTATTAGTAAAATCTGCGAATTTTAACAATATTACGGTTAGTTTTTAGTGATGTGTTAGTGACACGCGACACTCGTATAGATACTGCAATATCCTTTGGTTTCTCGCGCCTACGCCTTGTCTCGCCTTTCAATATTGACTCTAACGGCGCGGCCGGAGCTGAGAAGTTAAAACAAGCAGTAACGAACGCCTAATTAAGTTTTCTTCCTTAATAATCTTGAGACGAATAGGTACAGCCGACTACAAAGAGATCGATACGGCCAAAGTTACAAAAATATGTATACACGACTGTATTGCCTTGACATTAAGGTCGTGTATACATATTTTTGTAACATTGGCCGTATAGATCTCTTTGTAGTCGACTGTACGTGAGACTATGATATATTTTTTAATGTGAATATGTTCTCACTGCTGAGGTGAAAAGTTGTATGTGTTACTCGAGAGCAAAGTATTTGCATCTCGTGCTTTTGAGTCCTTCGCTGCGCTCAAGATTCAAACTTTTTCAAGATTCATAATTTTAGAATCTTTCGCTTCCTCAGGACTCAAAATCAGCACTCGCAGCAAAAACAAACTTTGCTCTCTTGTTGCACAAATAACTATTTTCTTGGCATTTTTGTTCAGCATTGTGTGTCTATTTACTTTATTATATGTATGCAGTAAGTGCATTCGGAAATAGACTTCCTGGCAATAATTTAAAGTAAACAAGTATTTTTGTTGCAAGCAGATAATAAGTTTGATATACAATTAATCGATTTGATCACTTCGTAGAGAGACTCAGTGCGAGTAAACATCTCTTTCTAATTAAAACACTCAGAAAGAGACGGATATTTTACTTAACACGCGCTCGGGCTGGCCGTGGTGACATTGGCAGACATCATTATTTACAAATCTGATATACAAACCTACAAATCGACTACGAATACGAGGTTGGAAATTATTGTATCATCCTAATTGCTTTCTATCGACAACATGGTCAATAAATTTTCATGAACATTTTTGCAACGAGATAAAGGTATTTTCTAGATTACGATCAGACAAATTGCGACGCAGGAGGGTCCTGTCGCACCTATATCAACAAGATAACTAAATCTGTCTACGCCATTTTTTAGATTGAAGGCCTCCTTTTTATTATAAATAAAATATCATTCCAATCCATTTTCATTCTCAGTGCATTGCCCTCACACTATTGAATGAGCGCATAAGTACACAAAAGAGACAAGAACCAAGACGACATCACAGGACATGTGATTTCAATTCAAAAACCAAAAAATAGCCTTCGCCAATGCTTAACAAAAGGGATCTGAGCGGGCCGGACTCCACAGAAGACGCTGACGATACTACGAAAAAATTTTCTTCCGAACAAATTATTTATTTGCTTACGTTGACTGTACCTACAAGTCGACGTTAAATATATGTTTATATTCCTTATTCCATTGTAGTACCTACTTAACATATTTTTAACGTTCATTGTACCCGAAAAGGCTATGAACAATAAATATTTCGACACCAAAAGTTTACAAAACTCAACGACACAACAAATAACAACAAAATTTTACAATCAATTTAGTTACAATGCTGAAGACAAATTATTTATAGAACGCGTCAAGGATGCGATTGTCTTGTCATTTTTTTCTAAAGGGCCAGGATGGTCGATAAGTTCAACAAGGAAGTTTTATATATATTCTAATTTCTAAAGTTCAATTAATCAATAATTTATTAATATTTATTATGCCTGACCAAGAAGCTTACATATATATTTATAGATTTGCGGTTGCTTTTCGTAAATTCGTTTGATGGGCTCTACCAACCATACAATTATCACATCTAATTTGTCAGCCCCAATCCAATTTCTGTCAAAATTACATGAGGGTTTTCTGAATTTATTATGTCACCAGCTGGCAGCTGCCCCCCTAGCACACTAGGTTTTATGTCCGACATAAAGCATTTGTCCCTCTTGCACTCGCATATTGGCCAGAATGGGACGAATGCTTTATGTCCGACATTAAACATAGCGTACTAGCCCCTCTAGTGACATAATACATTCACAAAACCCTCATTGTGGCAATTTAGGGATACGATTTCGTAAAAATAATATTGCCATACCAAAGAACTGTCTCATGAATCTCATGATTGTGATATTTTAATTTTTTTAATTAATAAATAGTGCAGGGGTTATATCCTCGGACGAATACTAATGAAGGCAAGCAAAACAACTTAACGCAATTTATTTAACTGAACTATACATATATATATATATATATACTGTAAGGTCCGAATTACGAGCGGTGATCCGTACTTAATCGGTGTGAGAAAGAATACATAACAAAAATCCTTAATCCTACTTGTGTATTCTATTCTACGGTTCTGAACTAACGTTAGCGCGTTCTATTTCTACGCCAGCGCCATCTAGGAGATAATTGGGTCCCTAGCGGATTAGTTGTTCTACTCGCCCGTGGATGGCGTTAGTAGTGGCTGCGCCGGCGCCGTTTCTTGTTTACAACGTTAAATTTGTGGAAAGGGTAATTACAAATTATTGTATAATATTTTAAATATTTTACTTCAAAATTATCTTACAGAAAACTTGGCTGATCATAAATATTTCCATGGTCCAAATTGTGTTGATTGATGTGCATGCAATTTGTCAGTACAACTCGTTTGACGGACGCAGCGCAACATGCCTCTAGACGATAGCAATTAGTCAGTTTCTGATAAATTGGGGCTGACAAATAATGACATGTATACATATACCCCATGAAACAAGAAAAATGATTGTTATCTCTGTCTAGATTTGTGGTGTGTTGCGTGTTGCTATAACTTGAAACACAAAAAATGCGACATTTTTATAGACTGCTCCACGTTATTACTGTTATATTTATTTTTGTTATAATACACAATATTTAATGAAAAAGAAAAAATAATTTACTGAAATAAAAATGAATTGACTTTTCTATATATCACTCCAAAAATATCAACGCTATATACCAAAATCCCGACGGTATGCTCGTACTGCTTGTTATGTTATGGCAATTGGCAATATTTGACTGACTTGACGTTTGGTTGGTTTCCACTGCGGGGTGAGGTGACGGCACTCACTGCGTATTTCGCGTGTGTTCAAGCTGTGTGTGCCGGTAAACATGTCTAGCAAGAAACACAAGGAAATCGAGCACGATGAGAGCGGGAGCGACGAAGAACTGGAGTCTGGCAGTGAGAGAGATTCTGATTTTGACTCCGATGGAAACTTCGTGGGAGACAAGGTACATAACCTCCAAACACACATGGCGTATCAACAATAACATGCTATCAAATTATATTTTGCAGATATTTATGAAAGATAATTCTTGTTTATATATTTTCTTTAGGAGATTAGTCTCTCAAAGACTAGCGTGATGTGCGGTGGCGGTCAATAGTAAACTATACTGTAATTGTACTTATATTTACAACATTGCTGGATATGTAATGCATCAGTTACGTTCGGCGGTTGGAAACCCAACCCAAGCTCGTAAATACCGTAAACAATGAGAAGGTGTCGAGTTACGGCGCCCTCGTACCTTGTTTTGCGCTTATTTTCAATTGTTGTTTGAGTTCAGGCATATTGCAATGTTCTACGTAGTACAAGAAATGGCGATTCAGCTTTGAAATTAAGTACCTATCAAAGATTGCACAACCTGAAGTGAAACTAACTGAAAAAAATTGGAAAACTTAATGAAATTATTTTTCTTAGATTTTTCTAGTTTAATTGAGCTATATATTGGCACTGTAAGTAAAATTATATCACAATTTTATACCATTACATAGTTGATGTTGAACCTCTTTGGAGCCCATTCTATGGACCATCAATACTCAATAATACACCAGCATCAGTGTAACCCTTGTATAAAAAAAACTATTTTAAGCTTATTAGAATCATCTTGATGACTATAAAAAGAAATGTGCAATTGCCTACAGGTTTGTTTTAAAATAATAAAACAGGAATCAATGTTTTTCAATAGGAACTTCAAGCAGACTTTGAAGGACGCAACCCTGAGGATTGTGACTTCCACGGCATAAAGCAGCTGCTGAGACAGTTGTTCCTAAAGACAAACGTAGACTTGGGGGCGCTCACGCAAATCATAATCTGTAAGTATTACTATATTTCGCCTTTGTAATTTGATCTATAGTATCCGCAAAACCAAGTGGTGAGGCAGGCAATAAAAGTCAGTACTATTGCTGCACGGCCCGCTCCATAAGGCAGTGCAGGTGCGAAAGAGCATGATCCAATGATTTATGACCTGACTTTGCCAGATACTATAGTCAATCTAGTCTAGTGTGACATGCATACATATTATGTTGTAAGCTGTTATTGTGCAAAAAATAAAGTACTACATTTAAGTTTTAATATAAATGCTGTTTTTAGCAATTGTTTCACTTTTTTCTTTGCACCTCAACGAAAATAATGTGCTTTTTGTTGGCCATAAAGTTGACTAATGGACTCATAGAAAAAGCCATTTAGCATTTCTGCATTTTATGCCATATAGGGTCAGTTCGGGTATGTGCGCCACAGGGGAAAGTGCGCCCCCGGGGTAAGTGCTGATATTGATTTAAATGACTGAATGATGAATGAGGCGCACAAACTGACCTTAGTTTAAATAAATTTGCATTGAAATTATACATTGCAATACTTTGGTTGCAAATTCAATAATTTCTGTTTCAGCTCAAAATTACATTGGCAGTGTGGTAAAGCAGTGCCTGGACGACCCGGTAGAAGAAGATGATGACGAGGATGATGGCAGCGATGGAGTCTTTGGAGTCACTACTGTTATTAATATTACTAAGAGAAAAGTGAGTAATACAAGCATTATAATAGTTATTTACGATACAAGTGCCGAAAATAGGAAATTCGCAGCGAGTGGTGATAAATTAAAACACGACCGAAGGGAGTGTTTTAAATCGACAGGAGTTGCGAATTACCTATTTGCACGTGTATCGAACAACGTTTTACTGTACATATGGCTCTTTAAAGTTTCGACATATGGTGCTCTTTTCCGCACTAGTGCGGGAAAGGAGCACCATATTATGTACTGTAAAACATTTTTTGGATTTCGTACCTCAAATGGAAAAAACTTAAAGAATCACTTTGATGTCCGTCAGTCTGTCAAGAACCTTTATCTCCGGAACGCGTGGAGGTATTGAGTTGAAATTAAAACCATATACTCAGGTCTATAGCCCCTTGAAGCTGTGAAAAAATCAAACTTCTAAGTTAGCGTAATAAAAAGATATGGCCGTTTATGCCGCAGTATATTTCAACACTTGCAAGGGAATCACAATTTATAGGCTACTCTCCTGGAACATTGAAATTTGTTAAGGAATATCGTCTTATACTACAAGTACACGGAATAATCTGAAAACTGCATTTGTAATTAAGTTCGGAACCCTCGGTGGGCGAGCCCGACTCGCACTTGTCCGGTTTTTTATTTGATATTCATCCATTTATGTATGCAATATTGTATGTATGTGTAGCCACAGGAAATAAAGATTGGATATCTTTATTTCCTGTGGTTAAAACCAAGTTATGCCACTGACACACATGCTGGGTCATATTGATTCTGTTCGCGCCATAACCTTGTGTGACCACACTACACTTTCAAAGACCTACAAACTAATGATACCCAATTTTTTGATTGATGACATAATCGCAAGTGCTCACGATTAAGGACCACATTTTCGTTCAGAACATGTTGAGCGATATTCGACGATATTCATAGACGTGAGTGACCCGTTTCATTATATTTTGATGTGTCTGAGACTCATGGGAGTTTTGTATATAAAAATCACACTTCATCTAATTTTTCTATACTAACATTTAATTAATTAATATATTACAAATAATTTCGCGACGGTGTCGCTTGAATCACCGCGAAATCGCTCATCCTTGAGAAGAACTCCCGAAGAGCTCGAAACATGTTGCCCGTAGTGACATTGAATACGTAAGTTGAACCTTGTAATTATTAGTATTATTTCAACAGGTCTCACGAAAGTTTAAATTCGTATTAATATATTATTAAAAATAGCACTATAAATAAAATAAATTATTTCGCCAGTCCATGTGTAGAATGGATCCTGCTGCTTGGATTGTTTTCTTTGCAATATGTGGGTTTCTAGTTATTTGTCACTTCAATTACAGTCAACTATGATCTGCATTGTATTTACACTCTACCGAAAAACTATGATGCCTATTGGTGGTGCCGTATGTGTAAAATTAAATGGTTTGACATAAAAATACTTCTTGCAGCAAGAGCCAGCGATCCAGCAAGTGACTGCCCTCCTGAACTCGCTCGCCGAAGACAACGCGGACGACAGAACCAAAGCTCTCATCAAGAAGATACTCTCCGACGAATCCAACCATGTTGGATTTGTTATCAATGAAAGGTAATTCTATTGTTATCTATTAATAAGATCTCTATATAATGGTTTAATTTTAAGACAACTTCGAATGCATCCATCGCGTCTGCGTAGCTAATCCAAAAATAACCGTCGACCGGCCGATCCTGCGGCATAAGGACTGTGCCAAGCGAGATATTATTATTTATTTTATTTATTTATTTATTTATTCGAGTCACGCAACTAGGCCCATATTTACAACATACATAACAATATACAAAACTTATACCATAACACAAAACCACGTTAAGACGTCGACGCGCGGCGCAAGTTCTGGGTGTCAAATCTCGAAATCGCCCTTCGGCCAGATCTCTTCCTCCATGAAGGTCGACAGCTTGTCAGTTGGTACTCTCACCACAAATGAATTGAAACTCGGTTTGTGGCGGGACTCCAACCTCTCAACCCTCAGGATGAGCTTGGTCTTCAAACGCAAGTACTCAATGATCTGTTCGGTTTTCGTCGAGTAGTGCAGACGGGACACGTGTAACAATGTCACCGGGACCGCGGGCTTTAGTAAACCGGCCGATGCAGTACCGCACAGGTTGCGACAGGTAGATTTCTTCTTCCTGTCAATCAAAATGAAGCCACTCTAGTCGCAGTTCTTATATATGCACGCATTCAACATCCCGGTTCAAGTGGGAGGACCTTGCCGCGGACAGGGACAAGTGGCGCAAACTGACGTTCGATAGTCAAAAAGTCCACGTTGAAGCGTGGTTTAAGACACTCGCAGAAGTCGCAGATAAGCGAGCCAAGCAGCATCGACGTGGCACCTGAGGGGCTACCGCGAAGTGAAAACCAACTTCGTTCGAGTATATCCCTCTCTGTCGCTCGAACTGGCAAGTGAAACAGAGAGGGAGATACAAGAACGAAATTCGTTTTCGTTTCGCGGTAGGGCCTCTGTTCGCCGCGGGCTAATTACACCTGCCAAGCTTGCTCCCGCATCTCTCTAGACACTGCCTGTATAGTCTGTAATAGACTTAAACATGTTTTATTTTTATGTTTTATTTTATTTTATGTTTTATGTTTTATTAAATTCCGACATTATATTTGAATGTACTAACAATAGCATAAGTTCACCATGTATACTAACCCATATGGACATACGTCTGAAATAAATTATTCATTCATTCATTCATTAAAGGCCATTGATGATGTGCAAATAGGCGTACAGGCACCAGATGGGAAGCGGTTACCCTATGGACGCTTTTAACTGCAAGCCCATTTCCAACTCTTTAAAACGTGTACTCCTTTCTTGAAGTATCCTGTAATTTATATTATGCCAAATTCAATGATGACGAAATATGATGTCAAGTATGCATAAAGTTTCATTTTAAAAGCAAAATTATTATTGCCTGCAGAGAATATCCCACTTTTTGAACCTTTTCCGTTTACCTCAAAAGCAAAATATATGTTACATTTTAATTTATGGTGTTAGGAGCAGTAACAAACTTGTCATCTTTCAGGATCCTGAACATTCCGGCGGCCATCAGCGTACCGCTGTTCTCATCGCTGCAGACGGAACTCGACAAGGCCCTCAAAAAGAACATGCCATACACATTCCAGTACCTCATATGGATATGCAAAACATATAACACTGGAGGTAATATTTTTGTGTACCTACTCATTTTCTTCAGAGGCCTTGTTTTTTGAATAAGGGGTTCAGGTTTTAATCTCCATTGCTCTCTGTTGCATACATGTAGTGAATTGTAGTGTGTTTTCAATCAATCAACTCGAGTGCTGGTTTTAATATTGTGCATAATGTTAAACTGACACATATTAACTAGTCATCATCATCATCATATCAGCCGAAAGACGTCCACTGCTGGACATAGGCCTCCCCCAAAGAGTGCCAAAGTGACTGGTCCTGCGCCACCCGCATCCAGTGGACTCCAGCAACCTTTACCAGGTCATCGGCCCACCTTGCACCCGCGCCGCACCTTTCGGTACGTGGTCCTCACTCGAGAACCTTTCCGCCCCAACGGCCATCGGTTCTATGTGCTATGTGCCCGCCCACTGCCACTTATGTTTAGCGATTCGGAGGGCTATATCGGTTACCTTGGATTAACTAGTTCCGATAACGATTTGCGATCAAAATTTCGACTGCAGCACATCTCTTCTATTTTTAAATCTATGATGCCTATTTGTAACATTTCTGAAATCGGCCGCTATTCTGTTAAGCGGTCGCAGCGCGTGGGGCCATTATTTAAGGGACACAATAGGACATCTCTGTTGCACCTATCTGCCAAGATTGGTGCGAAAGAGAGGACAGAGGTGTTCAATCCCCACATCTTATAGCCCCGCGTGCAGCGAGCGTTTGATAATAGTAGTCACTTGGGTGTCTCCGTAGGTATTGAGCTGAGTATTTCCATTTCAGACGAGGCAACTGAAGTGTTGTACGCGAATCAGGAAGAGAAACCCTTGGTGGAGGAGGCACTGGCTAGTTTCGACGTGGATGTGTCGGAACAAGTCGACTTCTCGCAGTGGGAGTACGAGGGTGGCGCTATGACGCCAGGCAGAAAGGTATAAATAAGCTCTAGCTTTTCCTCATGACCTTTTCCGTATTGAACTCCCATACGAATACTTCTGTTTTATAAATCTGGGAATAAATGGTAACTAGCATCGTAATATGGGATGAGCCAAACTATTTTCGAAATACCAAATTTCATATAGATCGGTCCTGTGTTCCACAACGTATATTTATGCTCGTCACGCAAGGATTTTCCCTTACCGGGATTCGAACCCTGACTCATCAGCTCCGTAGGCAGCATCCATTAGGCTGGACCGGTCTTCTAGTCTGTTAACCTTTTTCTTGACGTTGTTTCTTATGATACACATTTTTTTTGAAGTGAAAACTTCTTTAGCGGTTAAACTCGCCAAAGGTCACGTGACCGTAAGACCGACAGATTGAAAATTCTGTTACAATGTCATTGAGTTTTCACTTCTGCCGGCACTCCCGGAGTGCAACCCGGTCTTTTTTTAGCCGCAAACGAGGGTTGAACTCGCAATCTTTTTTTATTTGCCTAGAATTTAATGTCAGTACACACGCAGTGGCGGAGCGTGCATACCAGCCGATTCCCATTTCTCCACTCTTTCATTACTTATTTTTGACTCCCGGTTGCCAATCTCAAATTTCCACACCACTACTGCACGTCTATCATGCGACGGCCGCGACATACTCTCCATTTTTCTCGCACCATATCTCTTGCTCTAAGTGTTCTAATAAGAAAGAGACGGATAGTGCGAGAAAAATCGAGAGCTCGCGCGCCGTCGCACGATACTGTCCAAAAGTGACTGAGTTACATATTCGTAGTTTCGTCAATCTGACTTTTAATATGTTTCAAAGAATCAATTAATTCATTCGTTTCTGTCTTTAAGAAAGAATGCACGTCATATACCATTTTCCGTGCCTGTCTTCTCAAAACGTTATTTCTTCTATTCATACTTACTGTTTAGAATCACAAATAAACACTAACTTAATTAAAACATTCAATAAAAAACAAACTCAAACTTAACACAAAAAAACGACAGTAATAACTAATAACAATACAATTTAGAACGTGACTGTACACCAGAAGTGAGCGGGGTGTCGTATCGGTGCGCGGGACAGAGTACGACTTTAGAGCCAATGAGCGCTTACGCACGCCCCCGCGCGTCCCCTTCACTCCCCCGAGATACCTTTTTTTTCGAATTCTGCGCATAAACGGTCAGCGGTAGACTTACGTGCCGCTACCTATACACAGTACTTATGAATTAATATTATATTTTTTCAGGTACTCATATTTGAAGGCAAGAAGTTTAACCAGCTCGTGCGGCTGCTGAAGGAAGAGGTCGAAGGCGGAATCTAGACGGTGTCGCTTGTCAAGCTACATTGTATGCCATTTAAGCTACTTGTGTAACCATATTTATATTTTTAATATTAATATACTATCCTAGCTTTATTTGGCTCATATCCTTTCAAACGCCTTAAGAGTCCGCAGTAAGCTCGGCCGAATTTCACCTTCCCATACAAACGGGAGTTTCGCTCTCATTTTAAAACTACGTGTTGGATTGTGACGAAACTTTGCATGTACAACGACATGAGGTATATCTGTCTGTAATTAGTTTATATGGTTCCATTTTCAAACGAAATACAGCAAAAACAAGTTTTGTATGAAAAACTTAAATTCGCTGTGTTGTTTTTACTATGGTATCTGAAGCTACATAAACAAATTACAGACCTGGATACACCTCATGTCATTGTACATGCAAAGTTACGTTACAATCCAAGACGTAGTTTTAAAATGAGAGCGTAACTACGTTTTTATGGAGAATCGAGTTTACTGCGGACTCTTAATCGCGTAGCTTCCTTATGTCCGAATTTATAAAATGGTGTTACTATGCATAGAACCGTAAGAGCTCTTTTCCACTGACGGCCAGTTTTTTGCGGGATATGGTTTTCTGCAGGATTCAGTTTTTTAGTAGTATTACGTGCTAATATAGTAACGTTCACACGAGCATTCTGTTTGCGGGATAATGCACGCATACTACAGAAAACTGGATCCTGCAGAAAACCGTACCCTCAAAAAACTGGACGTCAGATGGAAAGAGCTCTTAAATGATCATAATAAATTGGAAAAAGATGCATAAAAAGAAGTGTGCTTGAAAGATTTAAGCATGATCGAAGACTATCGCCTAAGAGCCATTGAAATGTTAACAGTTATGTATGTAAGACAGTTCTTCACGACTAAACCAACAATTTATTTATTTTGTTTGAGGATAAAGAAACACGGTATGTGTTATATAATGTAATTATATTCGGTCAATACATTTAAAACACGATTTACAACTTAATATATAACTAAAACGTCTAAAAGATCTCAATAAAACTTCACTTATGTTCTACTTACACAGAAGAAATCGCTTCTTACAGTTATCTGTAAATACCTGGCTGGTACCTCGTCATATTTCAATGAATTGCACAATTCTTAACGTGTCTAAATCTCGGTATAAAGAAATAAACCGAACATAGAATTCAAGCAAGCACAGTGTATCAGCGACTTTACAATATATATGTGGCTGAATTAACTCTAACTACTTATCTCAGGCAAAACTGGTATATATGACCTCCATTGTTGAATGCGTCGTTACGAATTTCAGCGTCAAGTCATATTAATGATGATTTACTGAGTCCGCGGGTTCGCTTTATCCGTGGTGCCTTTCCCTTCAATTAACGCGATGCTTCTTATATCAAAGATTATTCTTATAAAGGCACAAAGCATCTTTCATCATGAAGTCTCTCAGGGCGCAGAGGCCCTTTAGAATCTTCCCATTACTGTCCATCTTCTGTATATCAGTTTCCGACAGCGTCTTGTCCTGGACGAGGTAGCCGTTCATAGCGTCCTCTGTTATCCAGTGGGCCGGTATTTTGTGCATGTTGAAGTGCGCGGGGTCTGGGTTGATGGGCATTGGTGTGAGCGACTTCTCCCAGGGAGTGATGTATTTTTGCTCGGAGTGCAGGCCTTCGATGTACCTGTAAATACGAAAATAATGATTACGGAGTGTAATAAAACTTTTTATTTTACATATTTGAATTAGCTCGTGTGGCGTGTCAGATACAATTTATATAAAGCGAAAATTCAGACGAGAATTCATAATCATAATCATAATCAATTTTATTCATTAACAATACAACGATTGTGTTTGAAATTACACGTAAATATTATGCACAATACAAATTTAACTAACAATATTATATAAAGAAATGTCAACTACTTGAGTACAATTATTACAAAAAACTAAAACTACAAAATATGATGTCAATGAAACTAAAATTATCCACTAATTCAAATACTACACTTAACACAAATTCGAGTTACATAAATATAATTATTACAAAAATGTTAAAAACAAAATATACAAATGTCAATCAAAATAATAATGTTACCTACATCATGATCAAGAATTAAAAATATTTGAGAACATTACACAATGCAACTAAAACCTAATCAAGTACATGTAATACAGTCATAACGTATCCTTCATAAAGTCATCAACTGCGTATAGACACTGTTTCAGGAGGATCTGCTTCAATTTACGGCTAAACATATTGTAATTTGTTAGCGACTTCAATTCTATGGGTAATTTGTTAAATAAACGAATACTCTGATAGCACTCAGCGTGCTTGACTATTTGGAGCCGAGTATCAATGCTTTGAGGCAGATTTTTTTTTCTTGAGGCTAGCCGAAGGTCCCGTTCCTCTTCCGATTCTATATCAAATATATGTTTAACTAGATCCTTGAGCACTACTAGGATATAGAGGCTTGGCACCGTTAACAAACTAAATTTGACAAAGTACTCTCTGCAAGAAGTCCGTTGAGGTACATTCGCTATTATTCTTATTGCCCTTTTTTGCAACACAAAGGCAGACTGAACATTGCACTTGTAGCTGTTACCCCATAACTTAATGCTGTACCGTAACTTTGACTCAACTAGCGCATGGTACACTAACTTCAGTTGACTTAGCACTAATTCGTCCCTCAGGCTTCTAAGTGCATAACACGCTGAGCATAGGGAATTGGTCAATGAAGACAATTCTTCTTTCCATCGTAGCCTAGAATCAATGTAGACTCCAAGAAATTTGGCAGATTCGACTTGGTTTATCACTACATCATCTAGTATAATTTGCAAAGAGTCATTATTTCTTGCCGTAGTTTTAATAAGCAGGACATTTGTTTTACTACAGTTCAGTTTCAAACTATTAACCTTAAACCAAATACTGAAATACTTAAGCGCATTATTCACCTTATCGTTCAGATTCGAAATACTGTCAGCTGAGACTACAGCGTTAGTGTCATCGGCAAAAACGACCAAGTGGATACATGCCAAGGAGCTATGCATATATTGTATCATGTAATTAGTAAATAAAATAAAAAGAATTGGACCCAATATAGATCCTTGCGGTACACCTCTACGCACCGCAGCAGTTCTGGATTTGTAATTTTTTTCAGTGTAATCTTGTGTCCATTTGATTTCCACAAATTGCTTCCTGTTCATGAGGTAAGACCGTAGGAGTGAAAACATTTGATTAACTACTGTTCAGTTTTTTATTTCCACCGAACGTTGCCACTGGCAAAAGATGCAATTTTTACAAGATTTTATTTAACTTGCCATGTATGTAATGCAACTATGTTTTTTCGAGAGGAGCCTTGCAACTCAATTTTAAAGCAGAAATTTTCAACCGATTGAGCTGAAATTTTGGGTTTAAGTGTAGTTTGGATGTCAATTGATCTGATGATGGAGACAGAAGGTGGCCATGGTAAGTCATAAGTCATAAGTATTTTATTAGTAAAGCCAATTTACACGTCATAATTGTAGAACATATTCACATATGTCGTAATAGTAGTTTATGCAACTGATACATAATCAGAGGCCTTAAAACATGAGTGTGGTTTTATGAAACGAGCGCGAGCGAGTTTCATAATAGGATCACACGAGTGTTTTAAGGCTAAATTATGTACAGTTGCATACACTACTTTATCTACACACATATCATAAGTACTCTAAGATGGGTTCAGAAGCCGTAGGAAAATGACCTGCATTGCTACTATAGTGCTACCTGTAAAATATGTTTGTTGCAATCGTGGCTGCATTTACGATATTCGGCGGAGTGTTCATATCGTTCTCGGAGTCACTACTACTCATATTTTTAACTAAAATGTGAATTACAAACAACTTTTCACAATTCTACTTTCGTAACAGCAAAAACCAACAAAGAAATGATTCTGATGTTGATTATCTACAAACAGCAATGGCGGCAATTCGACCCTACGTCAAGACGAATGTTTTTTTAAATCATAGACAAACAAATGAAGTGCCTATTCTCATGTCACTCTTGATCAAATGTCGTGCGGTTTATACTAAAAAACATACTGAATTGACGTTTCGCATCGATAACTGTTTTAATATCTATGGATACAAGAATAGAGACCCACTTGAGTTTTGACAGCTGTTCCAAATTTAAACTCATAACCTTACAAAAATCTGTACTGTAATAACATTACAGTACAGATTTTACCTACTACCACAGACAAGAAAGTTCTCATAGTAAAATTGGTTGTAATAATGCTGGTCATTTCCTACGGTTTCTGAACGCATTTTAGAGCACTAATGATATGTGCGTAGATAAAAAAAAAAAATACACGTCAATGTGACATAACACAAGTCGTGACATTAATAATAATTATTAATATTAAGTACAAAATATAGATTATATAATAATGATGTACGGTCTGTACAAAGGTGTGCATTCCGCCCGTCAGCATTTTACTTCACGTAGCATATATATTTCATTCCTTTAAGACAGTACATGTCCGACCGCCGCGGAGTGTATTCCCATTAAGCCTGCAGATTGTATCATTTCAGTTCGTTATCAATAAATCATAATTTCGGTGGAAAACAGCAGTGTTATCATTATCAACTATCATCTCAAGAGTGTGCGAGACTGTCCCGTACATCTTTATGGTCCTTCGAACCGGATCTGAACCAGTGACATATACATCTTTATGGTCCTTCGAACAATTTTGAATCAGTGCACAGTGGATTTAAATTCTGGGACACGCCACGTGACGACGCAACGTGACCAGTGCTGTGACACTCGCATCAACGTGTATCATCATTATCAAGCAGTGACTATCAAGATCAATCAATATATCAAGATTATCAATATCAAACTGGAAGCTTTTATCAACCAGTAAGTACTGGATTGTGTGAGAGTGAACCTCGGTGCGATCGCGAATCGGTTAAGGCGGCCTCCCACAAGCGGGTCTCACCGTCTGATTGAGAAAGCGCACATATCCACGGGGAACACTTGAGCACGAAACAGCTAATATCTTCGAAAGATAGATAAGTTTGGAGCCATTATCAATCACCTATCACCAATTATCATATCAACTTTTTGAAAAAATGACCAAAATTGAGGACATACTGAATACTCAAGGTCAACTTGCCATTGCTATCGAAAAGCTTTTGGTAAATTTCAAAAAAGATGGAGCAGAACGTAAGACTCCACAACATATCAAACGACGATTGGACACCCTGGAACAATATTGGAGGGAGTTCCAAACGAATCATATTACTCTTTCCGAGTTTGACACGCAGGACTACGTGTATTTTGCAGAAAATCATTTCGAGCGGGTATCAACTTTCTGCAGCGAAGCTCGTAAACTTTTGCAACAATCACTACCGGTGCCGACATTTCAAGAAGCTAAACCCATTATCAAGCCTGCTACTTCTCAGCTTAACTTGAACATGGACTGGAACCAGCAACAAGTGCCGCAGACTCCACCTGCAGAAGGTGACCTTGCGGACAACGTCCACAAGGAACAACCACCAGCATCGGTTCCAACAATATCTAACCCAAAAAAGATTGAACGAGGCAATCAAAGCAAATTGGAAGAAATGTACCGAAAACAGCAGAGCAACTTCAAAGCTTTTCAACGCGCTATCAACAACACCAAGTTAGAATTACTTACCGAACGGTGGGAATTCGAAGATGCTCTACGAACAGTGCAGGCTCGTTGGTCAGCAGTCGACTCTTTACATTGGGAGATCGACAGTGAACAACTAATCGAAAAACCCGAGTATGAAGCAACATACAACCTATGCGAACAAAAATATGACGAAATCAAGAAAAGTATCAATATCAAAATGTGGGATTCGTCGCATCGAGAAAAATCAACTCCTGCTATTGAAATACCCATCTTCAATGGCAATTATCACCAGTGGATGTCATTTAAGGACTTGTTCACCGAAACCATCCATAAGAACAATTCCATATCCAATGCGCAAAAGATGCAATTCTTAAAAAGCAAGGTTAAAGGCGAAGCGGAGAAACTTATACAGCATTTAAAGATCAGTACTGAAAATTATCAAGTGTGCTGGGAAATTTTGAATCACCGCTACAACAACACTAAATTAATATTTAGTTCCCACGTGAATATCCTTCTCGGATTACCTATCATGCAACATCAATCAGCCGTATCAATAAAGAGACTACACGACAACACTAAAGAATGTCTTCACGCCATAAAAAGTTTGGGCGTTGATATATCTACTTGGGACCCGTTAGTAGTACATTTGTTAGCACAGAAATTGGACGCCGATTCTCATAACGACTATATTGAACACTTAGCGGACCCGAGAGAGCTACCCACACTGGCAGAATTTTTGTCATTTTTGGAAAGGAAGTTTACTGCCCTGGAATCCTCTCGTCGAAAACAAGAATCAACCAAGCCGACTCAACCATCAAACTACGAGAGAAGATTTAGTCTAAACAAGCCTTTGTCATATCAATATCCTCGCGCTGAAAATCATATCAAAGAAAATCGATTTTATCAATCTACATCAAACAAAAATAATTATCAAGGATCGCCAGTAAATAATTATCATGCATTCGCAACTAACACCGCAAAGTGTCCTTGTTGCAATTATAATCACGATTTATTTCGCTGCTCGAAGTTTCTAGGCATGACACCCGAGACAAAACTTGCAACAATATCCGCTCGGCAAATATGTACGAACTGCTTATACAAACATTACGGCAATCCATGTTTATCAGAAAAACGATGCAAGCAATGCAACGGCGAACATAATACGATACTCCACGAGGCCTTTGTCGGCAAGAAGAAAGCTGCCGCCTACGAATCAAATACATCAAAGAACGCAGGACACGTGGCCGAAGAAGAACTAGAAACCCTACTATCAACAGCCTTAATCAAGGTCCAGTCAAAAGATGGATCCTATATCAAATTACGTGCCTTAATTGACCAAGGTGCCCAAATTTCTCTTTGCACCGAAAACGCTGCTCAACTGCTAGGCCTACCACGTCACAAATACAATGGTTCAATATTTGGAATTGGAACCAAGGAAAACAATTGCAAGGGATTTATCAATATCAAGGCCACATCGATGCACACGGATTACACTTTTAGCGCAAAAGTTTTTATAATGAATCGTCTTATCAATAACTTACCTAACCGATCATTTATCAAACCATCATGGTCTCATCTCGAAGGTATCCAGCTGGCAGACCCCGAGTTCAACATCAGTCAACCCATAGACATTTTACTCGGTGCGGATATCTACGCGAATATCATTTTAGACTCTATTATCAGAAAGGACGAAAACACTCCCATAGCACAGCAATCTCATCTCGGATGGATTTTATGTGGCAACATGAAGTCATATCACTGCAATGTTGTTGTAAACAACCTCGAAGATATCAGTAGATTTTGGGAAATAGAAGACATTGCTGAAACATCGGACGACTTATCATCAGAGGATCAATACTGTATCAATCAATACAAGTCCGAAACAGTTCGTCAAACAAATGGGCGCTATGTGGTACGTTTACCCTTCAAACCCGACATTGAAGAAAAATTGGGAGAATCGAGACACAAGGCTGTGGCACAATTTTATCAACTTGAGAAGAAATTTATGAAGAACGAACAATTATCAAAAGATTACAAATCATTTATCAACGAATATTACGAACTGGGACATATGCGCGAGTGCGAAAGAGACACAAAACCTAGCAACTACTTACCACATTTCTGCATTCATCGCGCTGAATCAGTTACAACGGCCTTGCGCGTAGTTTATAATGCGTCAGCACCTTCGTCGTCGGGCTACAGCTTGAATGACCTGATGTACAGTGGGCCGAATTTACAATCAGATTTATTTACATTGATTTTGAGATGGAGACAATATAAAATAGCGTTGACCGCGGACATTGAAAAAATGTTTCGCCAGATACTATGTAACGAAGAAGATCAACTTTATCAAAAAATAATTTGGAGAAATCACCCGAATCAAGCACTGCGCGAATATGCTCTTACAACTGTTACATATGGAACAAAACCAGCTCCCTTTTTGGCAATGATGACTCTTAAACAATTAGCCATGGACGAAGCGCATCGTTATCCAGAAGCGGCGAAAATATTGGAACATGATTTTTATATGGACGACCTTCTTAGTGGCGCGCACAGCATCGACGCAGCAAAAAAGATGCGAACGGATCTTATCAACCTCCTAAAGGCAGGGGGTTTCAACTTGCGGAAGTGGTCGTCCAATCACCTTGCATTACTGGAAGATATGAGCAGCGCAAAACAACAACAATCATTCGATTTCAAGCATCAAGAGTCTCAAAAAACGTTGGGGCTGCGATGGAACCCCCAAGAAGATGCATTTTCCTTCCAATTGAAGATGGAGCTGTCATCTACAAACAAAATAACAAAACGCTCCCTTTTATCAGATATATCAAAAGTGTTCGACCCTCTAGGATGGTTGTGCCCGGTAACAACGAAATTAAAGTTGTTATTTCAAACTGTCTGGAAACAACCTTTAGGTTGGGATGATCAAGTACCGGAACCTATCGAAAATGAATGGAGAAGTATCAAGCAAAACCTGAATGCAATAAATCACATAAATATCCCTAGATGGTTGCAGACCAAAGAAAATGACACCATCGAATTGCATGCCTATTGCGACGCATCGGAGAATGCGTATGCTTGCGTCATTTACAGCGTGATTCGAGAAACCTGTCAGAATGCATTATCAACCCCTCCAGAAATCACTATTGTAGCTGCGAAGTCAAAGCTCATACCCTCAAAAAAGGCCGTGTCTCTGCCAAGGCTGGAACTCTGTGCAGCAGCACTACTTTCCAAATTACTTAGAACCATCACGGAAAGTTTATCAGAATACAATGTCAAATTATTTTGCTGGACGGATTCAACTGCTGTGTTGGGGTGGCTACAAGGTGACGTTCACCGCTGGAAGCCATTTGTATCAAACAGAGTACAGAAAATCAGAGAAATCGCACCTGCCGATAGGTGGCGATATGTTAAATCCGCCGATAATCCTGCAGACTGCGCTAGTCGAGGAATTAACGCCTACCAGTTAAAAGAACATGCGTTGTGGTGGAAAGGACCTTCTTGGTTATCAGCATTTGAAGAAAAAACACAAGAAGTCACCTATACGACCGACCAAGATATCAAAATATCAAAACAAACAAACGTCACAACTTATCAGCAAAATGACGTCATCAGTGACTTAATAATCAAACACAGCAATATCAACCGTATGACTCGCGTACTCGCATGGGTATTGCGCGCCTTATCGAAAAACAAGCCTACAGTACCCTACCTCACCGTGTTTGAAATACGTAGAGCAAGAAATACGATCGTCAAACACGTACAGCAGGAATCATTTCGAGAAGATATAAACAACTTGACAAGACACGGGCAAGTGAAGTCAAACAGTGATATTTTATCACTTAACCCTTTCTTAGACAACAAGGGACTACTGAGAGTTCGTGGAAGATTAGGAAAGGCAAATATCGATCCAAACATGAAACATCCACTAATCATTCCACATCAAGGTCACATAACCGACCTACTTATTGAAAACGCGCACAAATTGACTCTTCATGGTGGAACTCGCCTAACCTTGAGACAGCTCAGGTATCAATTTTGGATCATAGGGGGGAACCGAGCAGTTAAAAAATATATCAATCATTGCGTCACATGCCTACGTCATCGAGCTATGAAGCAGGAACAAATCATGGGAGACTTGCCGGCAGCGCGGTGTAACCCGACTCGTCCTTTTTATCACACCGGAACGGACTACACTGGATTTATTGAGATTAAATCAAATAAAGGGCGAGGTATCAAAACAACAAAGGGTTATATTGCCGTCTTTGTGTGTATGGTAACGAAGGCCGTACACCTGGAAGTAGTATCGGACCTCAGCAGCTCAGCTTTTTTGGCAGCTCTTCGGCGGCTGGCCGCACGTCGTGGAGCGCCGCGTCACATTTATAGTGATTGCGGGACCAATTACATTGGAGCTAGCAAACGACTGAATCAAGACTTCATAGACTTGCAAAATACTCTGGACGACGAGTTCTTCAGAACTATATCAGAAATGGAAATTGAATGGCACTTTAATGCTCCATCATGGCCAAGTGCTGGAGGTTTGTGGGAAGCCTCAGTGCGAAGCCTCAAGCATCATCTCCGTAGAGTTATGGGTGCACAGAAGCTCACATATGAAGAATTATCAACACTCGTGACACAAGTGGAAGCATGCCTTAACTCCAGGCCCTTGTGTTCTATCACGGAAGACCCGGACGATTTGGACTTTCTAACGCCTTCTCACTTTCTATCAAGTGGTCCAAATTTAACAATTATTGAGACCGAAAAGGACGAACGAACGAGGTGGCAACTCGTACAAAAACTATTTTCGGACATATGGAAGAGATGGCAGTCAGAATATCTATCTCAATTATCACAAAGGAGTAAATGGCAAAAACCTAAGGAAAACATGAAAATTGGAGACGTTGTTATCATACATGATGCCAATTTACCCGCTGGAAAGTGGGCACTTGGTAAAGTTGAAACCGTACACCCGGGACACGATGGGTATGTACGTGTAGTATCAGTGAAAACGAAGAACGGAATTATCAAGAGACCTATAACGAAATTATCAAAATTGCTCGCCACACAAGAATGCGCTAAGGAAACTAAATCGGAACCCGACCCGAAAAGCCCGCACCCAAAGTAAAAAGACGACGAACCAAAAGATCAGCTAATTTACTGACACTGGGACTTATGTTAATGTTTACATTTATATCACCGGCACAGTGTGAGCATAGCCTTACGAGTATAAATAAACATCAAGGAGTTTATTTCGACAAGATATCAAATATGCACCTTATTCGCGACGAATGGAAGCTGATTGTTTACTACGACATGGGACCCTATTGGCAAGGACTAAAAGTATTTCAAGAATATCTCCGTACCTTAGAAAATACATGTATCAAGACAGATAAGTTATCAAAATGTGACGTAGTACTCATACAGCTACGTCACGGGTTCTCAGAACTGGAGTACTACAACAGCGTAATGCTCGCTCAGCAACTGACACGCTCGACCCGCCGTCGGCGGGGCCTTATCAACGGAGTCGGATATCTAGCGAACAGCTTGTTTGGAATGCTGGACGATAATTTCGCCCAAAAATATGAAAAAGATATCAATCTTATCAAGGACAACGAGAAACATCTGGCTTTGTTATGGAAAAATCAAACCTCAGTGGTCGAAGCTGAATATAATTTACTAAAAAGAGTAGAAGAGGCTATGGACAAGCAAGAAAAGATACCTCCCGCGCCCCCCAGCGACGCATCTGCGGACTACTTCAATATTAAATATGTTGCCAGAGATGTAAACCTCGAAGATTCAAAACCACAACACAAAACGAAAATCAACATGCAACACACCACCAATACGGGACCTCACTTATCAAGACCACAAGGATTGGACAAGGCCACGTCACCCATCGTAGGCCTGCGATTCGCTGCGCGTGAATAGCAGTGAAGCAATTTATTTTTTATAAGATATTTGTTTGTATTATAATTTTGTATGTTTCATCTTCCCCCATCTCGCGCCCGGGAGCATGTACGGTCTGTACAAAGGTGTGCATTCCGCCCGTCAGCATTTTACTTCACGTAGCATATATATTTCATTCCTTTAAGACAGTACATGTCCGACCGCCGCGGAGTGTATTCCCATTAAGCCTGCAGATTGTATCATTTCAGTTCGTTATCAATAAATCATAATTTCGGTGGAAAACAGCAGTGTTATCATTATCAACTATCATCTCAAGAGTGTGCGAGACTGTCCCGTACAAATGATTACTTGACATCCTTTTTGTGGAAATCTAAGAACTCGTTATAATTGTAGAACGGGTGCTCAACAAGCCAGCGTTTGAGGCGATATTTAAAAATGGCCAAGTTTTGGGCCCTGGTGATGCTGTCAGGTAGGTTATTGTAGACGGCAGGCCCCATGACATGGGTGAGCTTGGTCGACCTGGTCAACAAGTAATTGAGGGCTTAACAGACATAACTCCGTTGAGTTTGGGCTCGTTAGAATCGTCTCAATGAGTAGTTCAAATCAAATCAAATATTTATTCGAGACACAACACAACAAAACACACAGTATTATAAAACAAAAGAAGAAGTAAATCTGTGCAGTGTCACGAAATGGGCCCAACTCAGCATGATGCTGGCTTTGCAGCCAGCGCAGGTCTTCCGTTGGGTCCATCTAGTGACGTAGTTGATGACAGTATACAGAAAAGTACAGTTGGCAATAAAAGCTTGTACCAAAAATATTATTACCGCCGCCCGGGGACGGCGTGTTGCGCGCCAGGGGGGAGCCGGACAGAGATGTTACCTGATGTAGGCCTCCGAGTGCGCGACGCGCTGCGCCTTGGGCGGCGCGGGCACGAACAGCGGCTTCAGACCCAGCGCGGGCACGAACAGCGGCTCCAGACCCGGCGCGGGCACGAACAGCGGCTCCAGACCCGGCGCGGGAGCACGCCAGGCGGGACATGCCGGACAGAGATGTTACCTGATGTAGGCCTCCGAGTGCGCGACGCGCTGCGCCTTGGGCGGCGCGGGCACGAACAGCGGCTTCAGACCCAGCGCGGGCACGAACAGCGGCTCCAGACCCGGCGCGGGAGCACGCCAGGGGGGACATGCCGGACAGAGATGTTACCTGATGTAGGCCTCCGAGTGCGCGACGCGCTGCGCCTTGGGCGGCGCGGGCACGAACAGGGGCTCCAGACCCGGCGCGGGAGCACGCGCGGGTGCCGCGTCGCCACCCGGGGACGGCGTGTTGCGCGCCAGGGGGGACATGCCGGACAGAGATGCTGCAACCACAATGTTATTCTCATTATACACTTCAATGATACTCCCTATGGCCGGAGAGTAAACGAACCACACTGCTGCTCAAAATACGCACCGTAAACGCAGCTTAATGTATGAAGTAGACATGACGCATACGACACGCGTATACACAGCGTTACGACCCGGTAGGTATATGGTCGCTCTATAAATTGAGCTATGTATATGGAAGTGGAGTAAGTTTGTAATCTCTGGAACTACTCTTGCGATTAAAAAAAAAATTGCACTAAAATATAAAATGGCTTCCAGATGGACTTACTTAAGCTACAGTTTATCCGGGGAATACGCTTGCGTTTGTTTGAGGTACTTGAGCGGGCAACTAGGTGAAATACATATATAGCTACCTCCTGGCGACATCACGCCGCCTCTGAAGCTGTTAGTGTAAGTTTTAGGCGGCTGTGGCTTCTTCGAAGATGGTATGAAGTTTCTGAAACAAACCAGAGGATTAATATATGCTTAAACGCGTCCTTAACGGAATGCCACAGTAAACGGCCACACACAGTTGGAATACGGTTTCAGAATTTTATTTGGGATTCAGAACGTGCTCTTAAGGCGCGGCAGGTTGGGGAAAGGGCGCTTGGCCCTTGCGCCACACGCACGGGAAGTAGCGTACCTAGAGCGCTTGTGCACAGGCACGGGCTTGCCGTTGCCCTTGTTGACTTGCAGGTCGCGCACGTGGCGCAACTCGCGCGGCAGGTTGGGGAAAGGGCGCTTGGCCCTTGCGCCACACGCACGGGAAGTAGCGTACCTAGAGCGCTCGTGCACAGGCACGGGCTTGCCGTTGCCCTTGTTGACTTGCAGGTCGCGCACGTGGCGCAACTCGCGCGGCAGGTTGGGGAAAGGGCGCTTGGCCCTTGCGCCACACGCACGGGAAGTAGCGTACCTAGAGCGCTCGTGCACAGGCACGGGCTTGCCGTTGCCCTTGTTGACTTGCAGGTCGCGCACGTGGCGCAACTCGCGCGGCAGGTTGGGGAAAGGGCGCTTGGCCCTTGCGCACGCGCGCGCAGTTGCGCCACACGCACGGAAAGTAGTGTACCTGGAGCGCTCGTGCACAGGCACGGGCTTGCCGTTGCCCTTGTTGACGTGCAGGTCGCGCACGTGGCGCAGCACGCGCGGCAGGTTGGGGAAGGGCGCCTGGCCCTTGCGCACGCGCGCGCAGTTGCGCCACACGCACGGGAAGTAGTGTACCTGGAGCGCTCGTGCACAGGCACGGGCTTGCCGTTGCCCTTGTTGACGTGCAGGTCGCGCACGTGGCGCAGCACGCGCGGCAGGTTGGGGAAAGGGCGCTTGGCCCTTGCGCACGCGCGCGCAGTTGCGCCACACGCACGGAAAGTAGTGTACCTGGAGCGCTCGTGCACAGGCACGGGCTTGCCGTTGCCCTTGTTGACGTGCAGGTCGCGCACGTGGCGCAGCACGCGCGGCAGGTTGGGGAAGGGCGCCTGGCCCTTGCGCACGCGCGCGCAGTTGCGCCACACGCACGGGAAGTCGCCCGTGTGCCCGCGGTAGTGCTGCTGCACGTGGCCCGCTGCCGACACGCATGTGGAAGAAGGTTAGACCGGGGCACAGGCAACGTCAGAGACACACACACACCTTTTCACCTTACAACATAATAAGGCAAAATAATTATTCATATTTTGACGTCGACTGTACTAGGCGGCTAGTGTTGAGTTAGAGCTCGGCCGAGCCTAGTCTCGAGCTGTCGGGGTTAACGCGAGTCTTCTTAGTACGGTAAAGGTTATTCTTAGCGTTAACGGCTAGAGTCCTCAAGACTCGATCTAGCTTTATGTTACAGCCCCGATGCAGAAGAGTTTGTCCAGAACTAAATAACTATCACATTTATTTTGATATTGGCTTAGATTTTCATTTATTTATTTATTTATTTGGACCTTCAACAATAAGTACACTGATACATGATAGTATTACATTTTCACTTAACAGTTAAGCGCCTTATCACTTATAGAAGTTCACCACATGCACAGATAAAAAGTATTAACATAACTAAATTCAACTTACTTAATGTTAATTTATTCTAAATCTAATCTATATATATATATATATTTTAATCAAGCTCCCTACTAAGTACTATGTTCCTAACATTAATAGTAATGTTTAATGTAGTTTATTTTCCTTCCGTATGCCGAAGCGGCTCGTACACCTGTACCCGTCGTATGCCGTGTCCCGTATTCGTGCCTATAGGTATACCAGTTTTCCGCCGTGTCCTGTATCAGTCACCAAAATAGTTCGAACACGTTTTTGTAATTTTGCGTTTAAAAGTCCTCAAAATAAGGTAGGAAATGGCATTTTAACGAATCGTAATGAATGAATGATACCATTGCAAACTGTCACTTATTCATAAGTTGACTCATTCGATCGTTACAAGCATTTGAATTCGCGCATCGTAACCGCTGTATGAGGAACAAGTGTCCTGTAGAAAGTCGTGAAGGAAATTGAGAAAAACAAAGTAAAGGTAGAACAATTTATTATTATATTGCAGTTTTGTTCTTTATGAAGCTATACAAATACATCAAACTCTGTAATACCAGCTAGTTTTCAAATATTTTACAATCAAAACTTCTGTTTGCTAAGAACCGTTACGTGAGTGTAACTTATATTGAAGATAATTTTATTGAGATTACTGTTACTCTCACTTTTGTTCAGTAAATCGAAATATATTAGTAAAATGTAATATTTTATCGAAGTGCATCCAAAATAGACGCACACAAACGCAAAACAAAATGGCGGGCAACTCTGTGCTTACACAACGTCAGCCGCACGAGGCCAATGACGGCCGTCTATGCGTGCCCGGATACGGCACACGGCAGATAAGCGAAGTGAACCATTCACGCACATGTACACAATCAACTAATTTATAATGTTAATAAATAATTATTATGAGGTAAATAGTGCATAATATAGTGAAGTGATTTTAATCGAGGCATGGTTTAATAGCGTTCACGATAGTGCAATATCAATGTAAAAAATGTGAATAAGTTTGGTGTAAAAATGCATTTTACACCAGACAGACAGAAAACAAATGAAAATCAAAATAAATTATTTTATTCCACGGGTCAGTCAATTTTTCTTTATTAAAATGAATAGACAATTTTGTCTGGTATCGATTGGTATATAATATGTACAATATAATTATAACCAACGAGCACAATATTATCTATCTTCTATCCCACTGCCATTTTGGCGCGAAACGAAGTTTGTCTATGGTAACCTCACGTGGAGATCTCTCAATGACTTTTCATATATGCGGTCGTTTTACGTAGTAACAACATTTCATTGATCGCACACCGCACATATATACGAATTTCAATTTCACAACATCTTGCTAACGTGACGAAAGAAGTAATCCCATTGCAAAATATGAACTATAACTAACCTATTCATTTTTTTTTTACTTAATCCTGACTTGACTGACCTTTACTTAATCTGACATATTATTATATTTTTGACATTACTATGATCAATATTGTTTTGAATTGGCATTTCTGTCTGTCCTTGTTAATTATTATTGTTAGTAATTATTATAAAAAAATTATTGTATGTACGAGCTTTCTGTGAATTAATTTTATTTATACAGGGTGGAAAATTCGAATGCAACGTGGATGGCAACTACCTTAAATATTGTAAATAGCACATTATGTGTAAAGGAAACATTCCTTTGTTTTTAAAAACAATAAATTCTGCATTTAAGGATTTATGAAAAATCGCTTGCCTCAGTCGGGACTCGAACCGGTTTAGTTTTTAGTTTTCAATTTTCATGGCACTCCGTTATTCTGATTGTATTTGTTATTTAGAGAAAAATGGACCTTATCAGTTACCCTTTCAATCTGCATCATAAAATAGAGCACGTTATTTTTTGTCACATTTCCGGTTCGAGTCCCGACTAAGGCAAGCGATTTTTCATAAATCCTTAAATGCAGAATTTATTGTTTTTAAAAACAAAGGAATGTTTCCTTTACATAGAATGTGCTATTTACAATATTTAAGGTAGTTGCCATCCATGTTGCATTTGATTTTTCCACCCGGTATACGTATATAGAAAGAAAATTTGTAAATTATAATATCAATTTTCAATAAGCAATAAATAAATCCGAAACTATTGTATTATTTCATTATCATATCATATTTTGATTCTTCTTTTGTTTTTTTGATATATTTCATACTGTAATATTTTGTATCACAGTATACTGTGCAATGTTATCACTAGGGATGTTACGGAGGCGGCTTTACCGGAGCCGGAGCCGGATCCGGAGTTTTTTATTTATATTTAACGGAGTCGGATCCGGATCCGGAGGTGAAGTTGGAGCCGGTACCGAAGCCGGATCCGGAGCCGGATCCGGAGGTTTATCGGAGGCGGAGCCGGAGGTGTGAGATGATTGATTTTTCGTCAACGCATCTTGTATTCTAAGGGCGAGTTGCACCGACTTACGGTTACAGACCGATCAACGTTAAATATGGCGCGGGCAGCTGTCATCCCATAGAAACTTGTCAAACTTTCCATACATTGAGATTTTAACGAACACCGCTTACGATTACAGACGGTTTGGTACAACCCAGCCTAATTTGTTTTTTTACCTCTTGAATAGGCGTAGAATTCGAACCTGAGGACACGGAGCTACCTTTTTTTCTGAGTCTGCTTTTGCAGTCTTCATATTCATACTCTTTATGGTGCAACGAGTTTAGGTGGCCCTTGTTCCTCCCTTCCTAGAATAATTACACTTTCTCACATAATTCACACTTTGACGAGTTTGTACTTATATTAACAAAGTAATTCCATAGGGCACCAGTTTTAAACGTATTTAAAAGCACGTACTAATATGACGCAACGCAATACCAACACGGAAGTAACTGACGGAACTAACTGATTTATATTTTATATGTGATGGCTGCTGTACACATTGGGCCAACGTTGGCGCGTGAGCAGGATGCAGCTATGCAAATGAATGAGATCGAATTATAGCGTTATCCTTCTAACGCATAGCTGCATCCTGCTCACACGCCAACGTTGGCCCAATGTGTACAGCCGCCGGCTTAAGACAAAAAGCGGGCGATCGTGAGTGATAGGTAAGTAATTCCCGGACAAGTCAAAGCTCGTTGGCGTGCGCCACGCTACCGCGACAAATGCAATACCTTCAGCTCCGGTATAACTTCGGTAAAAAATTAACGGAGGCGGAGGCGGAGGTGTAAAATAAAAAATAGCGAAAGCGGAGGCGAATCCGAAGGTGTAAAACCAAACGGAAGTTCCGCCTTAACGGATGCGGAGGCGAAGGTCCGTAACATCCCTAGTTATCACTTATCATATAGCGTGTACTGTGTAACATATTATTATACTCAGTTTCTATTTTCGAGTTCCTATAATTGGCTCTGTATTGCTATTTATAAAGTTTAGCGAATATTTCATAGCTGTTGGAATTCCTTGTATAAATAAATAAATAAATAAATAAATATGATTATATCCAAAATACGACAACAAACATTTCGATAACAAACAGGAATTAAAATAGTTCTATGATTGTCTATTGCAAAAACATGAAACCCAACGTCGTCACTTAGGCAGTGGACCTTCTGTACCTTTTTAGATACTATTCATTATTCTGTGGTCAAATTGTGGTCTCCAACTGACTCATGGGCTCGAAGCAGAACTGTCAGCATATAGCGTAGCGTGTCGGCACACCTCGGACACTGGCGATCAAATGTATGAAACAAATGCGTTCCTACGCACACAGTCTAAGCTCGTGTAGGTGAACGCGTACCATGCTTGTGTGAGTGCGATAAGACATGCTAGGGTTGCCGCCATATTAGTGCGTTCGCGAATCGGGAACTCTAACTACTATTATTATAGCTATGCCGTGTCGCTTTCCCTAGTAGTCGCTCATTACGCCTGTTGAATCCGTAACCGACATAGAAAAACAAACTAATATTTT
The DNA here is from genome assembly GCA_947578815.1 of Epinotia ramella. Classification (NCBI taxonomy): domain Eukaryota; kingdom Metazoa; phylum Arthropoda; class Insecta; order Lepidoptera; family Tortricidae; genus Epinotia; species Epinotia ramella. Next base: position 7,598,007 of record OX388221.1, read on the forward strand.
CATCTTCTCATACATACACGGTAAGTGTTCAACCGTATTGGTTTGTTATTTATTTATTTAGATAGGAAGATCATCAGCTTAAATACTACACAGTAGCTTAAAACAGTAGTGACAGTGAGCTAATAACAGATCCTCACCGATAGCGTAATATATGTGTAAAAAATAAGTGAGCAAGAGCCAAACGAAAACAGCGCTTTTGCGTCTTCTAAAACACTTCCTCCTTCTCTCTTCTCTTCTTTACAAATGGAAGTACCTAAAAAACTGATCTGACTAGACGAAGACTTATGCATCGGGGCTAGTAGTTTCGGCTTGGGCAGGATTTCAAGCGGCAGTGGCAAAGAGCGATGCGCCAGACACGCCACTTGCGAGCGAAATGTTGCAATCCTCTCACGCTCAATACAACGCATCACTGCCCTTACAACTTCGCATGCATCCATTGAGGGACCATGAAGCTAAAACACATTCACTAAACTACAGAAAAAGTAGCTACGCGGGTCAAGTGCTCAAAATGACCTACACACGACTAATGTCAAGAGGATAAGGACTGGCTAGATCATTTTGAGCGTGTTATTTTGCGTAGCTACTTCTGTTGCTGTTATGTGGTCTAAATAAATATATCAGCACATCTCTGCCAGCATGTCAGCATATGTCTATCATAAAGCATTCGCCCTGCTCACACTTAACACATTCAGTGCCGAAAACCCGAGTGTCGGGAATTTTAAGATTTCGTTCCCACGCCGGATGACTGGATAGTCGGGATCGCGGTACTGTAGCTGTGCTGTAAACGACAACAGGTCACGCCGGAAGACCCGATATCGAATACTGTTTTGGACGAGCAGGGTTGCCGCTAATGCTGGGGCCACACTTAACGAGAAATGCCATTAATTATCGCGATAATCGTAGTGTGGCCGTACTGCTAACGTCCATTATCGCGATAATTAATGGCATTTCTCGTTAGTGTGGCCCGGGCATACCAGAAATATTTTTAGCGGAGTGTTTTAAATATTAGTCTCAATTATTAGGTTGTTATCCAGCCAGGTAGGTAAGTACGTTCTATTCAAAAACTTATTAAAATGTGATAAATCACGACAATTAGGGTTGACCAGCAGGTAGCGCAACCCTTTCGTGTGCCCGACTGTCGGGATCTTGGCTTGTAGCGTCGATTCAAAAATTCAAAATATTTATTCAGCAAATAGGCCAAGAGGGCACTTTTACAAGTCAAAATGTCTATCTATAGACTCAAAATAGTATGAGTACATTATTCATAATAGAATTAACTACATCAGTTTACATGTCAAATACAATACGAGAAAAAAATACTATCTTATTTCTTAGAGATTTATAAGGTCTCCAAGTGTCAAAATTAAAATAATTATATTTAAATCTCATAGGTACCCACAGAGATCCATAAGGTATCTATGTGTCAAAAACTAAGTAATAAAATAATACAATCAAGTGAAGACAGATTGAAATCTCTCATATCAATTCCGCAGAAAACTGGAATGAAGTTATGGATATTCGATCGATAAGTGTGAAACTGTGAACGAATGTCGGGTCTTTAACTTTTTTCTGGTCTCGCGCGCATGGTCTGTATAAAGGGCGGACCTGAATGTGTACACCACTCGCCAATAAGGGAAAAAGTAGCTAAAATGGATATTCACCCTAATAATGATAAACTTGGGTACATAATAATAAAAAAAACATTAGACTAGAATAATGTTAGTGACAGAAATAATACGTACGTTCTAACTTAGCCTTCTTCGTCTCAACGAATGTTCCGATCACTGTGGCGGCATTGAAAAGACGGGATTGAATTAGTCAATTAGTAGGGTAGGGCCTGATTCCACTAAACTAGAATAAGGGCTACTGAGATTAACACTTTCGCAACCGGATTAAAAATGGAACAATTCACCAGAAACTAGGTCGCTAGGCGTGTAAGTTCATACTACCTACCGCCTAGCGGGCTCAGCCGGCATCTGAGCAAACATTACGAGTGCCCGCTAGGCGGGTTCTTGGCTGTGAACGTGTTAAGGGCGGGTTGCACCTACTCACGATTACAGACCGATCAACGTTAAATAAGGCGCCGGCAGCTGTCATTCCATACAAACTTCAACTTTCCACACATTCACATTTTAACGAACACCGCTTACGCTTACAGAGGCTCTAGTCATGGCCTCCCAACTAGAACAACGTATAATTGATACTAAAAAGAACTCATAGATGGCGACACAGGTACCGAGCGAAACATTTGAACCAGTAATCGTGAAGATAGAATGATTTTTACACCTTAATAAATTCAACGCACCTTAATTATATCACAAACATACTTCGGCACATACAAAAAAGGTATATTTTATAAGTTTAGTAAATGCAATAAAATTGATACTAAATTCATGTAACTCGTACTATACGAGTGAGCTTTCAAGCTTGCTACGTATTATTGGGTACTGTCACTAGATGGCGCCATCACGGGTCGCGAAAGTTCTATGGAACCACAGGCTCTAAGCATTTGGTTATGTATATTTTTGTGTGATGTGTAATATTGTCTCTAAAATACTACTTTTATATCGAAAAAATCAAAAATACTCTATTTGTTGCCCGGGAAGTCAACGCCATCTGGTGATATCTCAATGTATTACTAAAGGCTGACAGCGTCATAGCCGTGGTAGCTCGGATACTGCATCTACTGGTGTAGCTACGGGACTAAAATTGTATACAGAATTGCCTACATTAGGACGGTACGCTTTTGCTCTATGAGATTGGGTATCTGTACTTGTATTCTTTAATCTGTGCTCTAGTATAATTTTTACCGAAACAAAACTTTACGATCGCGTTTGCGTTTTACCCTCAATTTGTATGGGATTTGACAGCTAAACGCAAACGCGGTCGTAACGTTTTGTTTCGGTAAAACTTATACTAGAGCCTCTGATGGTTTGGTGCAACCCACCTTAAGCGTCAACTTGCCAAGCAAGTGTTTTTCGGACATTTACCGCACAATTTCTTGTTTATTCTTAGATCAAGTCCTTTCTCTAATTTTGTCTAATCAGGCTTAAATTACTTTATGGCCCATTGTTGATCTTATATCGATGCTCGGGCACAATATTATACTAATGAATGTGGCACAGCTTTTTTTCTTAGTACAGTCAAGTGTAAAAATATGGGTGCTTACAACTTACTCTTACGTCAGCGGATGAAGGTATCAGCACTCGATACTTTTGCACTTCACTGTACAATGAGCAGCCATTTCAAGAGAGGTAATGTGATATGGAAAACTGCGGAGTTATTTCTTCTTGCTGCTCACATTTGCTTTACACAGCTGCTGGCACTGGCTGGCGAAACTAGCGCGCTTTGTGGGATGCAGGTTGGGACTACGACACCGTTGGCCCATTTCGTGCCAACGGTTTCGTAACGCTACGCTACACCGGGAAACCGGTGTTAAAGAGTCCGCAGTAAGTTCGATTTTCCATACAAACGTAGTAACGCTCTTATTTTAAAACTACGTGTTGGATTGTAACGAAACTTTACATGTACAATGACATGAGGTATATCCAGGTCTGTAATTAGTTTATGTAGCTTCAGAGGTTATCTATCGTTTCCCCGAATTTCATGTGCCAGAATTTTATTTGCCCGAATTTCATTTGCCGATTTTTATATTCAGTAACGATTCATTTTCCATAATATTCATTTGACATATTATTATTTTCCATAATGTTGTATGCCCGAATCATTGATATGCCATAAACTTTATTTGCTATAATTTTACTTGATAGAATATTCATTTGCCAAACTACATTTCTGCGACCCGTCCGTATGTTGCGAATGTTCGGTTCTGGCGCTTCGCCGGCCGTTACCGCCAGAAACTCGCTTCGTCTCCGTCAGCTTTTATATGCACTCTAGGGGTAGGACAGATAATACCAGTGGGGTGCGCTGATTCGGGTTTCGGTAGCTATTTTTCATAATGTCACCCATTTCACACAGTAATTTGTTATTTTACATATAGTATGGCTTTTGAAAGTTATGGCAAATGATTTTATTGCATATGAATATTATGGATTATAAAGTTTCTGGCAAATGATATTATGGCATATGATATTATAGAAAATAACAATTCTGTCTTATGAATATTATGGTAAATAACAGTTATGGCACATGAAATTATGGTAGACAAAATTATGGCCTGTGAATAGGATGGCAAGTGAACTTCGGGCAAATGAAGGAATACCAGCTTCAGATACCATAGTAAAAAAAACACAGTGAATTAATTTTTTTCATACAAAACTTGTTTTTGCTGTATTTCGTTTGTTATATAAACTGTAATCAATAAAATAATTAGATATACCTCATGTCATTGTATATGCAAAGTTTCGTCACAATCGAACACGTAGTTTTAAAATGAGAGCGTAACTACGTTTGTATGGAGAATCCAGCTTACTGCGGACTCTTGAAACAAATTATCGGACGCGTCCGGCGGACGCGGCACACAGCCGGTATCTAGATAATGAATATACACTGAATTGTGCAAACTATCGGACGTAAGCCGTGGACGTAACCTTGAGCGTTCGGACGTCTGACAGGCATCTGGCGCGCTAGATCCCGTTCGACTGTGCACATTTATCAGTCGCGGACGTCAGTCGCGTCCGGCGGACGCGTCCGATAATTTGTTTCAAGCTTTAAGTGGTGAGACATCGGTATAAATACTTACTGTTCCCTCCGTCTCCGATGCAGTGCTCCATGCAGTCCGCCAGGTCCTCGAACTGGTAGTCGCAAGTGTCCCACGCACACTCGTATGTCATCTCCATCGATGACTGCAAAAATAAATAATAGATTCATATAGATTGCAATTAAATAAAATTATGAAAATCCAGTGATACTTATCATATAAAATATCGTTCTGCACGGCTATAGCAAAACGGCGCGCGAGCTCTCTCATTTTTAACCCCCGACGCAGAGAGGGGTGTTTTAAGTTTAACCTGTCTGTCTGTGTATCTGTCTGTGGTATCGTAGCTCCCAAACGGATAGACCGATTTGAATGCGTTTTTTTTGTGTCATAGATAATTGTATCTAGAGTGTTCTTAGCCATGTTTCATGAAAATCTGTTCAGCCGTTTTTGAGATACCGGACTTTGAAATTAAAATGTCGGGAGTTTTTAGGTTTAGGTTTAGAGATGCTTTATTACTTTTCCAAGTTGTAAATAGTTATATAAACTAAGTATACAACAACATTTCAAGTCATGATTATTGTGTAATCCCAGAGAAAAGCATCATGCAAGTCTTCGAGAAGTGTTTGTTTACACGATAGGACACGTAAGGATGAATATACTTTAAATGCCCAGTTTAAAACAGACAAGTTACGGCCGCTAGTGACAGGTTAATCTTGGCCAAGATGGGACTGGACTGTCGGATAGTTTAGACTGTAGAATGTGTGGCGACCAGGATGATACTCTGGAACACTCACTGTGCGAATGTCATGCCCTTGCCAGAAGGAATTCAAGGTGCTCCCGCTGAGCTGCATCATCCGTTTCGTGGAAATGATGGAGCGAACTTGGGAGTAGGCATAAAGGAGAGGGCAAATGCACAAAAGATCCCATTGGGTCGAAGTGTATCCGAAAAGGCCCTCATCTAGGTATATAAGATAACATAAGACAGGTTAATGAATATAAGTAACTAGTTACGTGTTGCGTGAGCTCGCGCATCTCCTCGGCGAGCCTGGCTGAAGTTTCCTCGTTGCAGCGCGCGGCGCGCTCCTCCCAGCTTTGCTTGGTGGCCGCGGGCAGCGAGCGCCACTCGTTGCCGACTATACGCGAAATCTCACCTGCCAGGGTAGTTTTTGTAAGAAATTTGTAAGAAAGCATAGTTATTTGTTTAAAACCGCAAGAGATATATATTCACGCAATACGAGAGATTGTGACCGTCTTGTTGTAGGCAAACAACAAAAAACTGCAAGGTTCCAGAAAAATTGTAGTGTAATGTGCGTGAACACCTATAATAAATTACCTCAACCAATTAAGGAAACCCCATTTTGTAAATTTAACAAGATCCTGTACAAATGGTTCCTTGATCATAGATTTTATAAATTGAATAATTTTTTTGATAGACAATAATAACTAATATAATGTGATATGATAACTTTTGACTTAAGATGAACCTGACTAACCTTAATGTAATAATTTATGCAATGGAATATTTAAGTAACTGTTAATCTTTTGCATGCCATATGTAATGGCTGTTGAAGGTTTTAAGTCTTTAAATAGTGTTATACATATATAATCGATATGTTTTGTCTGTTTCGAATACGTTATTTTCATTTAAGGTCTACTGGGGTTAATGCTTCAATTGGGTAAATGCGTCTTTTGAAGATATCTTCGAAACGCAACATTTTAGAACTATTACAGCCCTCGACGTTCAAAGTATGGTTACCAAACTTTCAATTTAGACGATTATAATAATTCTAAAAGGTTCAGTTTAGGCGATATCATCAAGACACGCATTTACCCCATCGACGCATTTGCCCCGGTTGGCCTTAATTTCATTTTCTATTCATAATATATATAAAGAAAACTTACAAAAATACTCGGTAAATATCACGCTTGAAACGCGACGAGTGCACGAAGAAAACAAAACAATGTTGCGGGTACTCAGGGTATGGTAATTTATTTTTTTAATCGTATGGCGTATTTTACATTGTAGGCTAATATGGTAATAATAATACCACATCCGAGCGAGAAAGTGGCATAAATATCTCGATAAGTGAGACAGAAAGGGAAATATCATTCGTTGGTCATGTCAAAGTTCCACTTTTTTTATTTGCCGCAACTGATTTAGTATGAGGTTGTGGCAAATAAACCATTACCCGCCCAAATTAAGTGGGTCGTTTATAGTAAGCCATCAGCCATTTTAAGACCAGTTCTTAATTTAGCTGCATAAGTCTTTCCGTTCCTCATTGAGACAACACGTATAGCTAATTGAGACAGCACGTATAGTATACTGAGGAGTATTATAGGTATCTTTCACCTCTGGAACGGTACTGTAATTAACATCAGAGACTCAAACTTGCGTGGCGCGAATTGTACCGAGTATCTTTTTGTTCCGGACATTTTTTAAGGATATGTGATGCGTAATACAGTTATATTTTAATGCGTACGTTGTTTATAATACTAGGAATTACTTTACAATTATTAAAGCTACAATCAGCAGCCGAAGTAGCTAACACGCTCAAAATTATCTAGACAATTTTGAGCTTAGAACATTTTGAGCATTTGGCCCGATTAGCTACTTTTGCTGCTGACTGTACAAGTCGTCATATGATCGCAAAATTGTGATGGCAATGTATCCAGTAATGTAGCAGGATGTTGTCACTCGAAACTGTACCGTTTATTTATTTCCTCTATATTTTTTCCTCCTTAGAATCAGCCTGACTTGAATCTGAGCAGGAAAAAATAAAAATGCAGAGAAAAAGCGAGTTCAAAAATCATGAAATCCAGCGAACGACAAAACCATAGAAGTCTAAGTAGCGCCGCAAAATGTCCCCACGGAATGGGTGCCATTGTCATGCGGGGATGGGGGCAGGCAGCCGTTTAGTTCGAACATGCGCATACCGGGTTTTAGGCACGTGTTTGGGTAGAAATGTATAAGAAGCTCGCATTCTATGTTTTTTTCGTTCGCTGATGAACTCTGAATAGATTCCACGATTTTATAACTCATACATTTTATAGAGCCATATTAAAATACCATGTGAAGTATTTGACCACCTCAATATATACCTACTAAAACTGACAATAATACAACGACACACATGCTAGGTCAGGGGTCACCAATTAGTTTCGCTCAGGGTCCGTTTCAAGAAATGAAATGACCATCGCAGTCCGCACATTTTACAGAAAAAAAAATGCGGGTGGATACATTTTTATTTAATTACGTAGGTACTCTGTAGTGCAAGATGCTGTGTTCTCGCGGTCCGCACAAAACGGGTCGGCGGTCCAGATGCGGACCGCGGTCCAACATGGCGACCCCTGTGCGACAGATATAGGAAAACAAAAGTTACCACATAACCAAAAATAACGCCATCTTTTATCGCCTAATCTACGCGCATATACAAATGCGCAGAAAACTATGTTGTTTCGATAAAGCACAAACAGAAATAGAGGCAAAATACATACTTTTTGAATGTTTCTCCTTGGAAGCTAAAAAGGATTTGGTTGATAAATGAAATTGTAACGCCAATTTATTCGAATGGGTGCCGTTAACTATTTATATTTGCACCTTATTATGACAATTCGCAAGGTACCATTGGGTTTTTAATTTGGACAAGGAAGAGCGACAGAGAAAGAAATAAATGGAAATTGGAAAATTAAAGACATTAATGACACTTATAATTTGGTGCATAGAAACTAGTTGTCAACCGCCATTGGGTATTGCACCTCGGAGGTGCGCGAGAGCCGAGTGGGTCAGGCCTGATTATCTGCGTTGTACGAACAGCTACAATGATTGATTGGCCGAGTCACGTGGATTGTGTGAACTGTAGAAAAACTTAACTTATGGGTACATGGGCGCCACACGGTAAGGAATCTAGTAAGTATGCACCAAAAACGCGTTAATGGGAACACTCACTCAACGTCATAACGAATCACACTCATATAGTTTAACGTTAACCTAAAATAACACAAATAACACAAAGGGATGCTCGGATTCCTAACTTTTTTTGTCTAAATTTGGTCTAAACCCACCTTGACCGCCACAGTCATCTATATATCACATAATGATTAAGCGCACCTATACGCATTGCAAGAGTTGAAAATCGCGAGTTCTTTTAAGCATGCGTGGCGGTCAAACGCTTAACAAAAACATTCACCCACAATCAAACGGACTCACCGAATGTAGACTCAGGATTGTTGGCGATAATGGCCTTCCTGACCTCGCTGGAGTAGAGTATGTAGCCGGTGACGATCTTCTGCTTCTGTTCTTTCTTCTTCTTGCCCGTGGTGGGGGCGGCGGGCTGCGCGGGGGTCCGCTCCTGGTTGGACGCGAGGGACGGGTTGTACGGGTTGCTGTTGCCACCTGGGTTGGAGACGTATTTTCAGATAAGCAGACGGGTTGATCAGCTTTTTATTGTTGTCATTTTGTCGCGGTTAAGTAAGGAGACAATAGTGCCAGAGTTTCTTAAAATAAAGATTATAATATGGGATGCTAGCATGCTTAGATGACCGACCGTGCGATGGGTCCTCACCTCCCTTACACCACGATTGGATGGCCATACTCGGCCCAATAATTCCCGTATACGTATCATTCTCTCTTCATTCATGGTTTAAAAAGAGACATAGTGGAACATCCTACATCATAGGACCCAAGAAAGAATAAAAGTGGCTGAAAATTTAATTTTATGTGCTCTGCCTACCCCTTCAGGGAACACGTGTGTGAATGTATGTATGTACTACAGGAACCCACTCTTAGTAAATAGAATACATACCCGCCGAGAGCGGTGTAGCTGGTGACGCTAATGATGAGTCATCTAGAGAGTTCTCAAGCAACATCTCCACATCCTGACCGATCGTCGTGTTGATCAGGTTGGTGAACTGCGGCTTGGAGTCCTGATGCAAAAACAACCTTATTATAAATAATGCAGGGTTGCATTTGCAGATAATTTCCGATTGTTCACGCACACGCTGTTGTAGTCGCATCTGATCATCGCTAATAGATCACGTTCTTTAGCGGAATAGCAAAAGAATATTATTCTAGTAACTTATCATGGAATTCCGCAAAGTAACGCCATTATCAATTATCAATCAATTACTCGTACGCAATGTAAATATATCAATGAAAAGCTTTCGACGATAACAGGGAAGGCTCACTTCACTATATGGGAGATTAACTCTTAGGTGAAATATAATCATATGTCAATGTCATAAAGGGCATTTTTTTAAATTCGTGTGGGCTAATGCGTGAGTTGTAAAATAAAAAAGAGCGGGTTGCACTCCGGGAGTGCCGGCGGAAGTGAAAAGTTTTCGATCAAGTCACGTGACATCTTACGATGTCACCCTAAAAATGAATTTGACGCAAATTTATAAACAATTATTAAGGCGGACGGGCCGCCGGCTCGCCCGCCCGCGCGCCGACGGGCGGCGGCAAACACAATACCAATTTGTTTTTGCCATTGCCAAATATTTTTCAAAGCTTTATCTCTTTAGGAATAACGTCTAAATTCGAACTATTCGAATTTACAAGAACAGCAGACGGCGGTGGCGACCACAATATCAATTTGTTTTTGCCGTTGGTAAATATTTTTCTAAGGTTTATCTCTTTAGGAATAACGCCCAAATTCGAACTATTCGAATTTTCTCAATAGCAAAACGGTGAAGGACGCGTTGGTATTATTACAAATTTATATGCAGAATATGCAATTGCAAAAAGTGTTTAACGGCTTTATACTCTTACGAATAGCGTTCAGTTTTTAATGAAGTCGAATCGGCTAGCAGCAAAAGTGACCTCCTTCACATCTGACGTCACAAAACTCTGTCGCGTATTTAACAATTTTTCCCCATCCCAAAAAGTGCTCAGCGCCGCTAAGGAAGTTTTCACTTCAAAAATTAACTCAGTGTCAGTTTTGTGACGACAATTAAGTATACAGTTTGAATAAAAATTAACTTTTTCTTTTCAATTTATTAATGCTATGCATACACACATTATTTAAATGTGAAAAAAGTATTTCACATAATTTTCATCACAAAACTGACACTGAGTTAATTTTTATTTAACAACTCACGCTAATTGGTTATTGGTTTAAATGCCCTAAAGACTGATAGGAAAATATTTATCTGTAATAGCCTTACCATGGAGTCGATGTTGACTGGGTTGAAGGAAGGCTGCTTCTGCGTGAAGGTGTGTACCTCAGCAGCGCTCGCCAGCGCGGGCGGCCCGCGGGACCGAGAGAAGTAGTACACCTGTCCATACAACAAACGGGTTACAGTACAATCGAGCACACGCATATTATTCGACCGCGTATAGGTTTGGTTCTGGTTCCCCGTTTGGTGGTTAGAATACCACCACCCCCTTTGTTCCTGTGGGTGCCGTAAGAGTCGACTAAGGGAACAGGATTGAAGTGTGTTGTGGGCGATGGGCTAGTAGATCTTTTATACCCACATTTATGCTAAAAGTGATTGGAACACAATTTCCATGTGCTCTGCCTACCCCTTTTAGGGATAAAGGCGTGAATGTATGTATGATAGGTTTGGAAATGGGATATCTGTCCATTCATACACACTTTGACGTAACACAATGTATGGCACACATTCACCTCCATTCCAGTTTATATGTACCAGTATGGCAGTTTTTATGTACCAACACCAAATATACAACTCAAGAATGGTAAATTATACATGTATATATATTTCAAATGTACATAGGATTTGCTCAGTGAAATAGGGTCGTTACGCCGCTGTATTTCCCTACAAACGTCACACTGACACGGCGTTTTAGGTTGCTGATTTGACTATCATCCACGACGCGACAGGCTACAGACGAAGATGGTTTATTTTTCCATTATATTCTTTCTCTGTATCATATCGATTATAAAATAATCGGGGTAACATCCTCGTTAAAAATAACACGAAAACAAAAAATATTTAATTAAATAATTTGTTTCGTGATACGGGTATTTAGTATGCGACAATGTAAACCAAGTCTACCCAGATGTAGGAATGAAGCTATTGAAAACGTAATTGTTTTGAACAGAGCCTCAATCATCATCATCATCATATCAGCCGAAAGACGTCCACTGCTGGACATAGGCCTCCCCCAAAGAGTGCCAAAGTGACCGGTCCTGCGCCACCCGCATCCAGCGGACTTCCACGACCTTTCGCAGGTCATCAGTCCACCTTGTGGGGCCTACCCACGCTGCGGCTTCCGGTACGTGGTCGCCGTCACCTTTCCGCCCCAACGGCCATCGGTTCTACGTACTAATTTAGCACTGCCACTAAAGTTTAGCGATTCGAAGGGCTATATTGGTTACCTTGGTTCTGCTGCGGATAGCCTCATTTATGATGCGATCACGCAGAGAAACTGCCAACATAGCCCTCTCCATCCCTTTGGGTGACTTTGAGCCTTCTTATGAGGCCCATAGTAAGCGCCCACGTTTCAGCCTCAGGGCCTCAATATCTCCAAATTATATAAAAGTAGTAGAATTTACTTTCACGTAATAGTACTCCTAAAAGACATCTTTTCCTCCATACTGCGGGGTATGGGGGTCACCTCACCTCGTCTACAGTGACGTCCTTCGTGTGCTCGAACTTTCGCAAGCCCGCGGTCAGCTTCCGCGCGATACGGTTGGACTCGTCGTACAGCGACTCGCAAACAAAGACATCGTTCTCCGCTATCTCCGTCGATCGACCTGGCAAGCAAAGGTACCATGTAATTAATGAAAAGTAATGCCGGGTTCACTTTAAACAATCAAACAAGAAGTGTTGGGAGCCATCAGTAGGTCCTTAGAAATAGAAAGTAAAATGAGTGACATCTGTCAATGTGACACTTGTCTATTGGATTCAATGCCATGGCCGCCCTGAAAACGTAATCTAACCTCCCTTTGGAAGCAGCGCCGGGCTGCGGAGAGAATTGGATAATTGTTAGAATCTGTTTGGAAACATAGTCCTTGGTTCAGGTATTTGTCCGCGCTAGGCGCGAGTGTGATATTGGTGTCGAAGTTGGATCCGCGAGGGAGCGCAGTTCTACGTGGCATTAACTTGACCCTTGACTTTAACTGTTGACTGCCCGTCTTGAAGCGAAACCGCCGGCACACTCGGTAAGTCTTGGAACTTTTAGTAAATGTAAGTGGCTAGTTTTTAGGTGGTATATATGACCCACGAATCGTGAGGCGTCAAGGACCGCCGGAAGGTCGCGTTTTAAACAAGAAGTCTGTCCACTTTTCGTTGCGGGCAGTCAACCCGAAGCGCATGAACGTTCGTTCGTTTGGTGACCCACCATAAGCGTGATGCGGGTTCAAAACCTGGCTTGTCAATGAGTTTTTTGGAACTATGCTCTTATTTTGATATGTTAATGGAGCGCTCATGACATGCACGATCGCACTAATTGTGCTGGGTCAACAACGTTGGTCGTTTTGAGTGGTCACTAACTGAATGCTTCCGTGCTTTGGAAGACACTAAGTCCATGCTAATTCCGGTTTTTGTACTGTAACTACTAATCTTGGGATTGAGGAGCAAGCGGACCTGGGGCTCCTTCAAAATAAAACCAGGATAACGCTAGTGATAAGGAATATTACGAGAAAGTGTCAGTCAGATTTTTATAAGACCGAGCCTACGATTAACCCCCTTATATTCATAAGATTTAAAATGCCTATGTCAAACAAAATGTGCTTTGTCCCTTTCTTACGCACACAAATGTCAAAGTGACAGATAAAGACAAATAACTTTAACGGCATCATCACTACATAGTATAAAACAAAGTCGCTTCCCGCTGTCTAGTATAAAACAAAGTCGCTTCCCGCTGTCTGTCCTTATGTAGGTATGCTTAGATATTTAAAACTACGGAACGGATTTTGATGCAGTTTTTTTAATAGATAGAGTGATTCAAGAGGAAGGTTTACATGTATAATATAGTACCCGTGCGAAAGCGGGTCGGGTCGCTAGTTTTAGTTAAAATAGGCTTGTAGAACGTTTATGAATACGGCCTTAAATGTATATGAATCAGCACTTACATTTGAGATAGTCATCATAGTCGAGCACGGAGCACTTCCCGACGATGCCCACCAGTGGGCTGGTGTCATGCATCGTCGTCAACAGCACCTCTTGCTTGTAGAACGGCTGAAACACACACACACACATCGTACAAAAAAGACACGAAATATTGTGAAACAAAAAGAATAATTCCTCATATTTTGATATATCTGAAACTCACGAAAGTTACCTATATAAAACACTGATTCTATGGCAACTCTGATGTAAAATTACTTATAGTTACTTACTTTGTTGATGATGTTGGCTACCTCCGAAGGGAAAATGAGGAATGGGCCACGGAAATAGCATTTGTTGCTGAAAATAATAATGTATTAAAATTACCATAATTGCTGCCGAAATTAACTATATCTCATTCCAGATAACATTAGATTTATAACGGATAGTTTTCGTTAATTCGTTTATTAAGAATTCTAGGATATCAAAGCGAAATATTGTACTAATTATACTTATTCCGATCATTTAATGCATTACAAACATAATGGTATACTTTTTTAAGATTCACAAGGGTTTTTCTTGAACTCGCATGACGATTTTTCTAATCTTATATGGTACAGGGTATAGAGAAATCCAGTAAAATACGAAGCTAACCGACAAAACACGATTTCATTGAGTATATTTACAGGCTTTAAAAGTTATAATTTTTTATATTATTGGGAGCCTGTAGTGTCCCACTGCTGGGCAAAGGCCGACCCCTCCGTTTTCATACCCTTAAAGTATGACATTTTTAAAAGCCATAGTCCTAATTCTTAACGATAAAACGTAAAAGATGTATTGGTATGCTAAATGTCACCGTACCCAATTTTAAAAGCGCTATATCTGCACGACATTACTGTAGGGTAGCGGGTAGGTACTCACTCGCCGGTTTCCCATATGGTGTCGACCTGCGCGATCATCTGCTTGCCGCCGTCCGTGACTACGTAGACGTAGTCGCCGGTCTTGATGACGCCGGAGCACACGGTGTTATACTGCTCATAGTATGTGTTCTCGTCATCCGTGCCCAGGGGGTTGTACATGACCACATCCTGCGGAACGTCCATTTAGAATAATAGAGTTAATAGGGGTGTAGACTCAAAATGTATTATTACTCCAAAAGAAAGAAGGCAATAAAATATGCCGTGACGAAAATCCCATTCAGATAACTCAATGAAGTACGAAGCTACAACCGTTTTAATATTGCTTGTTAGAGAGAAGACGATCGCAGTTAGTGACGTCACAATCGCTACGGCCGTAGCGCGTAGCGATTCTTGGCAGTGAATGTGTGCATGTGAAAGTGGCCGAATATCGCTTTACGTGTTTCGATTTGATCCGCGGTTATGAATCATGATTAAGCTATATTCGACTTTCATGCCGTGAGTGAACCGTAATATTAATCAGGCGGGAGCGCGATAGTGCCCCCGCCAAGACAAGTCAAAGGGCACTATCTCCCTTTTCTCAACACCTTCCGTCGTATTGTCAAATAGAAATACATGTCAAAATAGACTACCGTACCGTGATGCATAAGTATGTAAATAAAAAAATGTTTTACTCGAAGTTTTTAAATACATTTTCAAACAGGTCGTTCAATTTTCGCGCGTCACGTTTACGTTCTAGAAATAAGGCAAGTAAAAATAGTAACTTACGGGTCTCTCCTTTTCCTGCACGTTTTCAAGCACTTCTAGTTCAGCCAACTCATCCTTGTGTTTCTCGACGCGCTCACGGAACACCGACACGGTCCTGTTCGGCTCGAGAGGCACCTAAAACAACGAGACTTTTCTGAACTGACACGCACTAGCGTACACCAGGACTGCACTGAGACGTCAGCTTCAAGTATGTTTCTGAATTTAAAATATTTTGTCACGCTGTACTGAAATAGTCCTGTCACGGTCGCCAATTTATACACGGGTCAATAGACTACTATGTTCTTTTCCGTTATCAAGGATCCATATGACACAATATCTTTGAAAAAATGTTAAAACATGGACGTCTAACATACATAGGTTTGAAATGACAAAACACCCAGGTGGATTTAAATCCATACAATCAAGTGACCCAGAAGACGTAACCATGGTAATACAGGTAGCAAAAATGTTGGTTCTCCATTACTGAAAAATATCACAAGATAAACAAATTCGTCAGTTCGAGAGGACTCACCTCTCTCGGCATTAGAGTGGCCTCCTTCTCGGCTCCCTCCCAAACCTTGATCTTCTTGAACCAGCGGTGCTTCGAGTTGTACCGGCTCTCGCACACGTACACGTCTTTATCGGCATAGCCTGTTGCAGAAAACAAAGGTATTACTTAAGTTTTCTTTTTTTTAATACCACGTCGGATCGGTGGCAGTAGCTCATTCGACAACGTACACAACGTGTTTTTTAACCGTCTCACTATGGCCCAAAAGTCCGATCTAGCTGGACAAATTTATATTACACTCTTAATGAGTTTCAAGAGACTTATTTATTTATAATTTGTCTAAATAAAGCAAATTTATTATTATATGACCTTTCTTCTCTATTATTAATGAGAAAATTGAATAACCAGTGTATCTTGACCTTTGTGTAAGAAGAACTACTACGGCAGTAGAGCTCAGTTATAATTGGCTTTTAATTTTAAACGAAAAGAAGCATTATTACAATTGTCAACTAAAAAAGTAAGGATTAGTCTTCACCATTCAGCCAATTAATACCCCCCGACTTTGTCTCAAAACGGTCTATCGTCCTTCCGCAAGCCACTTTTTGTCCAGGTGTTGAGAAATTCGGGAAATGTTAATTTTGATATTTCGTATAGAATCTTCCGTGACTGCATTCGAGTGAAAAATGATCGAAATTAACTCAAACAAACGATTTTTTCTTTCGGTTTTTGGGTATTTAACCCAAGTATGATAAAAATCTCTCCTCGGTATACTAATTACGTTTTCTGAAAGAAAAACTTAGGTTTAGGTTAACTATAAATATGACGCGGTTCCGCATCCGTCCGCAGTCTCAAATTTACATAAACCAATACTATATGAATGAGAGTAGCACACAAAAAAAATACAGGTGTGGGACATTGAATTACAGATAGTTTCTGGTCTAAAAAAGTTGAAATATGCACAAAAATGCCTTATAAATTGTGTTCGTTAGCATTTTTCTCAGCAAAAGCGAATTGGTTTACAATTGTTATATTTACAAAACATAGTACTTACCATCAACTTCACGATCCATGATTAAAAACTTAGAAACTTATCTTAAAACTAGCTAGAAATACTTGCAATTGAATACGGAAAGTGACTCACTTTAATAAGCACGACAACGCTCATAATGACACTTCAATGATAATATTAAATTAATGGAGGGTACTTACACAAAATTATCAATGGAATCGTGACCTCGGGAGTATATGCTATCGTTTTAACTAGTACTTTTATAGAAGTGCGGTGATCGTTTTTGTCCAGCTAGATCGGACTTTTGGGCCATAGTGCGTCTTAGAGACGAAGAGCCGACTTAAAGTATCCAAAACGTAGTAATCAATCCTGACAAAAAAAATAGTTAAGTTTTTAGTAATAAAACGTAATTAAGTTTGAAAAATCCAGTATGGCGCGCGGCGCGAAGTTCATTCACCCGGTTAGAGTTCGTACCTATCTACATAAGCTGGCGGCTAGCAGTCACTGCGGTCACTCGCCTGGATAATTAAAATTAATATTAATCAAAAAAAACAACAATATTAATGCATTAAAAAAAAACAGAAAAAAACCTTTTTTAAAGTTCTTTGTAATGTATAAATTAACTGGGCTTCGGCTCTAAGACGGTTACAAAAACACCCTGTATATTATGTCTTAAAAGGGAAATTAAAGTCCGCTGGATGTGGCGCAGGACCGGGCATTGTGGCGCTCTTTGGGGGAGGCCTATATCCAGCAGTGGATATCTTTGGCTGATATGATGATGATGAAATGCTGACCTTCTGGTCGGAACTTGAAGTACTCCTTGACGTTCATGACGTAGCAGTGACCCGCGACCTGGTCGAGCGCGATGTTGCGGAACGTCTCAGTCTTGAACACCTCCTGCTGCAGGAACTTGCGGGTGCGGACGTGGAACGTTTCGTGTGGCCTGCACAAGGGATTTTATTGAAGTGAAAACTTCTTTAGCGGCGCTGAGCACTTTTTGGGATGGGAAAAATTTGTTAAACTCGCAACAGATTTTTGTGACGTCATATGCGTAATAGGAGGTCACATGACCGTAGGATGGTGAGACTCTCTCACCGTGAGATTCGGAACGAGGCTGGGGGGCGGGGGGGGAAAATTGTTTGATGTAACACGTACGGGGCTTGGGGGCGGGGGAGGGGATGTGAGGGGAGGGGTGAAGGGGGTTGTAGGGGGGGGGTTGCGAGGGGGGGCAGTGGGGGAATTTTTTTTTATTGCAAAATTTAAATTATTCAAGGT
Organism: Epinotia ramella; assembly: GCA_947578815.1. NCBI lineage: Eukaryota > Metazoa > Arthropoda > Insecta > Lepidoptera > Tortricidae > Epinotia > Epinotia ramella. Next base: position 7,616,135 of record OX388221.1, read on the forward strand.
TTCACTTCTACCGGCACTCCCGCAGTGCAACCCGGTCTTTTATTTTACTTATTATTACATGGTTACACTCATACATGAGGCGGGCGAAGCTGCGCGCACCAGTACAGAATACTCATCCTGAATAAAACCTCCTGAAGGGTTCGGAGCACACTTATGCTGAAGAACTCGTGAAAGGTTATAGGGTACAATTAATAAGCGAGTACTAAACATGAGTCAGATATTAAATTGAATCAAAGAATTACATGTTACACGTGAATGTATTTTAAATAATTAATACGGTATTTGACAAAAGTCAAATCAGCTTCCTTTTATGAAACGTCAAAAACGCTCCATCATGCAAACGCTCACGTTTTTGTGTTTTTCATTAAAAAACAATATATTTTCATCGTCAAATACCCTATTGTTTAGCCTCGTCTGAAGTAACTCTGCCTACGAAGCTAACGATCCTTCATTCGAATCTCTCTGTGATGAGCATAAATAGTGATTCGATTTTAATTACTATCTTAACACAAGCCTTATTGAGCTTACTATGGGACTAGGTTGATTTGTGTAAGATTGTCCCCTAATATTTATTTATTTATTTATCTTCTCAAGTTCAATTGAATAGGGATCTTACAACAATACCGTATTCAAAATGAGAGGGCATGTAGAAGCGCCAAAACAGTTAACTGATCATCCTGTATTTATATAGAACCTTATTACAATGCACATAAAGTGCACGAATGGTCAGTTAGCTGTGTTGTCGATAGTACAGTAGTACTACAAATGTAAGTTACATCTGCATCGGCAATCTTCGTCCACGCTGACGAGTGCTGACAAGTACCGAATGAAATTGAACGTATGACCATTTCAATAAAGACGTTGTTGCACTATACGTAAGGTACAATATGCAATGACAGGTGAACTCGTGCTTTCCCGCTCATGGCGTCCAGACAAAATGGCGGGCGCCGGAGATGCCGGCGTCGCGCGCAAAACTTTGGCCAATGGGCGTTGAAGATTTTACCCGCGCAAACGCGCTGCCTTATGATTGGTTAAAATGTTATCAAAAAATGCTTTCTGCGCAGGTACATCGTAACTTATATTTGTGGAACTACTGTACTAGTAAAGTGGAGACGTGGCACTCACCGGAAGTAGACGTTGGCATACATCATTGGCACGCCGTCGCTATTGGTCCAAATACGAACGGCTTGCACAATCGCCGGCTCCTTGTTGCTCTTGTCCGGTTGCACGTACAGGAAGTCTCCCTTGTCGTACTTGGTCTGGGGCTGCGGCGCGCCGCCTGCAGGCATCGACTCGTCTGTGCTCGACCTGAGAACATACGATTTAGGTTGTAGTTATTTTTACTCAAACATGAAAGAAAGAAAGAAAGATATATTTATTCACAAATACACAGGGCAAATATTTTTATTTTTATACAACGACGGTGGCAAACAAGCGTACGGCCCGGCTGACGGTAAGCGGACAACGCAGCCAAAGGAGTAACATGTAACATGGGCGTTGCCGACCCTTGATATGTCTGAGGATTCGCCGTGTTGGTAGCTGAAGGAACAAATTCCCTCGCTCTCAACACAACGCATCCACGAGAGCTCTGGCGACCTTCCTCACCTCCAGGAACACAACACTACTACGGAGCAAGTAGTGTGTTATTATGGCTGTGGTCTTCTGCAAGGCAGGGGTACTTGCCCGGTTGGGCTGCTCCACATTCGAGCGGGATGACATTTCACTGTGCCCTACCTCAACAAAATATAGTCCTGAGAAACACTGCGTTGTTGGGCGTCGTCCGATGCTGTTCTGGTAACTTTCATTAAACATGATCCCGGAGACTTGAGATTTTTTAAATAGTATAATTTGGGAAAGTGCTTACTGGAAAGATGACAAAAGCTTACTCACGCTTTTCAAAAGTTGATCAAGAAACGCAATTTAGACCGCGACAAGTTAGAGTTGATATATCGGTTGTATTTTTTTTGTCCTACCTGCACGTCTATCATGCAACGGCGCACGAGCTCTCTTGATTTTTCTCGCACTATCCGTCTCTTTCTTATAAGAATACTTAGAACAAGATATATAGTGCGAGAGAAACCAGCGCCAGCAGTTCTACGGAGTCTTCGAGATTTTAGAAGCTTACGGAGCTTGTTCTAGAACCTGCTAGACTGACCTGGTGCAGTCTTCTTTATGATTCTCCTGAAGCAACTTGCACTGTTTCACAAGTTCCACACTGATGGTGACGGTGGTTTTAGTGAAGGACCCTAGAAGATTCTAGAACCTGCTAGACTGACCTGGTGTCGTCTTCTTCATCATTCTCCTGCAGCAACTTGCACTGTTTCACAAGTTCCACACTGGTGGTGACGGTGTCTTTAGTGAAGGCGAGCGCGGGAGACACTAGCGTGTCCTTGCAGAGCTGATCACGATGTGCTATGAAGAACGACTGCAGTTCTACGGAGTCTTCGAAGATTTGGCTGTCCGTACGGGATAGGCGGCGCGCTCTGGAAGAAAACAATGTGATTGCTGTAACTGGTAAACATACATTAATACGATACTTTCAAATTTGACATCTCAATTTATCCCAGTAAGATCGCCACCTCTTCAAAACACTATCGTAGTCTGCAACCATTGGATCGTAGGTCGGTTTCTGACCATCGCTAGCATATTAATTTCGTATAGTATCAATATTTCCGTGTCTGTCAAGTAACAGTGAGTGGCTAGTTATAACAATAGTGCATACAACATGGGAAAGATGAAACAATAACCCATCGGGGACAGATGGAGTCTGTCTCCGAGATAGAGGTCAATCGTCGAATCCGACTCGGCTGGGCAGCGTTCGGGAAGCTACGGCACATCTTTTCGTCCAATATTCCGCAGTGTCTCAAGACGAGTCTTTGACCAGTGTGTTGCCAGTAATGACATATGCCACTGAAACGTGGTCGCCTACTATGGGCCTCATAAGAAGGCTCAAAGTCACTCAAAGGGCAATCTCATCAGAAATGAGGCTATCCGCAGCAAAACCAAAGTAACCGATATAGCCCTCCGAATCGCTAAACTTAAGTGGCAGTGGGCGGGGCACATAGCACGTAGAACTAATGGCCGTTAGGGCGGACAGGTTCTCGAGTGGCGACCACGTACCGGAAGGCTGCGGCGTGGGCCGCACAAGGTGGACTGATGACCTGGTAAAGGTCACTTTGGCACTCTTTGGGGGAGGCCTATGTCCAGTAGTGAACGTCTTTCGGCTCATATGATGATGATGATGATGATGACAGACTTAGCACCTCTCAAAGACGGTGAACATATCTTGCTGGAAGTGATTGCGCCGTTGCTCTCATAGTATTCTGATAGCTCTGCCACGGTGATTATATCTGATCTTATTTTGCGGAAAATGGACCTTATTATGGTAGAGGCCGCTTCACCAGGTCTAGGGAGATGCCTAGGACGCGCGAGCCGTTGCACTCATGGCGCTCTGATAACTCTGTTATGGTGACTATACCGGACCTTGTTTACAGGGAAATGTGAACCATGTTGGGGTCCGCCATACCTCTCGAACACGGCGAACATGTCCTGCTGGAAATGATCGAGGCGGCGGTAGAGGCCGCGGTCTAAACGCCGCTTCACCAGGTCTAGGGAGATGCCACGGACGCGCGAGCCGTTGCTCTCGTCATGTTCAGGTAGTTCTGCCATGCTGTCGGAGTAGCATCTGCAAAATAGGTTTATGGTTAGTCACATCAACATGGAGCAGGGACAGTATACCGGTATCCCGAAGCGCTCATAGCCTAGCGGCGCCTGCGAATCGGAAACGATGACGCAGGTTAAGCAAAGATTGCAGCGGTCAGTCTTCTTTTTGAAGTGAAAACTTCTTTAGCGGCGCTGAGCATTTTTTGGGATGGGGAAAAATTGTTAAATACGCGACAGAGTTTTGTGAAGGAGGTCACTTTTTGCTGCTAGCCGATTCGACTTCATTCAAAACTGAACGCTATTCGTAAGAGTATAATAAAGTTTGTATGGAGCTGCGATATAAACGAGTTCCACGCGGACGGAGTCGCGGGCAGAAGCTAGTTGTTTATAAATTTGCGTCAAATTCATTTTTAGGGTGACACCGTAAGATGTCACGTGACCTGATCGAAAAACTGTTACAATGTTATTGAGTATTCACTTCTGCCGGCACTCCCGGAGTGCAACCCGGTCTTTTTTTTAAATCACAAATCGACCTAGTCCCAAACTAAGCAAAGCTAGACGACGATAAATATCATACTTATATAGATAAATAAATACTTAAATACATAGAATACATCCATGACTTAGGAACAAATATTCGTGCTCATCACACAAATAAATAAGTCTTTGGATGGGTGACCGCCTGATGTTTGAGTGGTTAATATAAATGAGCGCTTCCGTGCTTTGGAAGGCACGCTAAGCAGTTGATGTCGGCTGCTGTCTATGACAGTAGTCGTTAAGCCGAGTTAGAGGCCATCGGGCGGCTTAAGGACTTCTAACAGTCGAGTTGCCCACTCACTTGACAAAGGGGGGACAACTGTCACTCGCGTCCGCAGGACCTACCTACCACAACCCTGCACGTGTCCCCTGGGTGGTACTAAAGAGTGACAAACTTTAAAGGCCAAAATAATGTATGCCATACGATTAAATAAATCGGTATCCCGTTTATATTTATACGCCCGGTGTGCGATGCTGAAAATGTATGAAATAACTCGTCCGCAGCCTGTGGCGGCCACGGATAGCTCAATGTACGGCGGCTCTAACATCGGGAGCGTTGGGTTGTTTGCAAGAATGTTTGTTACATACAATACATACATATAATCACCCCTATTTCCCGGAGGGGTAGGCAGAGCTTACGGATTTCCACTTGCTACGATCTTGAACCTTTCTTGCTTCATTCACTTTCATTACATTCTGCAAACATGCTCGTCGGTTTAGGGTACTCTTGACCTGACCTTTCTTCAGGATTTCTCAGATTTGGTCGGAAAAAGTTCGACGAGGTCTTCCCCTTCCAACAGTACAGTCAAGGGCACCAATATTCACTCAAATTTTCATAAATATGTATACTACAACCTTATTGTTACAGAAATAAGGTCTGTGTACATATTTTTGAGACTTTGTGGTGTATGTATTGGTGCCCTTGACTGTACCATCAACTTTTCCCTCATACACTTGCTAAGGTGGCCACTGAGGAGCCTTCCAACAGTCAAAATAGCGTGGCTGCATTCCAAAATCGGTCCGTGAATGCCAATAACGTATAATATTTTATAAACGGCATCCTGATCGTGGATTTCCATTTGGATTGAAATCCAGCGCGCCACTCCATTTGGACGTATCGGCGTGGCGACTTTGGAGTGACCGTCAATGCTAGAAACGTATACCAAACGTGCGCCACGCCATCTCAACAAAACGTTACGACCGCGTTCGCGTTTAGCTGACCCATTCAAATTGAGGGTAAAACGCAAACGCGATCGTAAAGTTTTGTTTAGTTAAAACTTATACTAGAGCCTCTGGACGCACTCCAAACGCTCCGTGGGTGTGCAAAACTACGTCCATATTTATTCAGTCTGCATGGCGCTGCCACCAAGTAACGACACGACAACGAATTCATCGGAAAAATGTCAGACCGAGACTTTGTTTTGTCGGTAATAGAGGAGTAGCGGAATCATCCATGTTTATGGCAAGTCACAAACGACGACTACCACAACAAAGATAAAAGAAATGGCGCGCTAAACAAGTTGTTGTTGTTATTCAAGACAAGACCAAAATGCCCATATAGACACCATAAAAAAGAAAATTGCTTCAATGAGAAAGGACTGTTTAAAAAAAAGGCCGGGTTGCACTCCGGGAGTGCCGGCAGAAGTGAAAACTCAATAACATTGTAACAGTTTTTCGACCAGGTCACGTGACATCTTACGGTGTCACCCTAAAAATGAATTTGGCGCAAATTTATAAACAATTATCAATTACTTAGGCGACGGGCCGCGGGCGCGTTGGGTGGCGGGCCGCTCGCCCGCCGCCGGCGGCAAACAAAATACCAATTTGTTTTTGCCATTGCCAAATATTTTTCAAAGCTCTAGGAATAACGTCCAAATTCAAACTATTCGAATTTGCTCAATAGCAAAACGGTGAAGGACGCGTGCACAAAATTACAATTTTTTTTGCAGAATATGCTATTGCAAAAAGTGTTTAACGGCTTTATACTCTTACGAATAGCATCCAGTTTTGAACGAAGTCGAATCGGCTCTGACGCTTCACATCTGACGTCACAAAAATCTGTCGCGAGTTCAACAATTTTTCCCCATTCCAAAAAGTACTCAGCGCCGCTAAAAAAGTTTTCACTTCAAAAAGAATGTAATAAAGGTAGGTATCTAGATGCAGTATATTACCTGCCCTCCTCGTCCTGGTGGTTGTAGACGGAGGTGAACAGGTGCAGCAGGAGTTCCTGCACGGCGGCCGGCACGTCGGGCGGCGAGTCGTCGTCCTCTCTGCCACAGATTAAAGTATACAAGTACAGATACCCAATCTCATAGAGCAAAAGCGTACCGTCCTAATGTAGGCAATTCTGTATACAATTTTAGTCCCGTAGCTACAACAGAAGATGCAGTATCCGAGCTACCACGGCTATGACGCTGTCAGCCTAATTAATAGTTTTAGCAATACATTGAGATATCACCAGATGGCATTGACTTCCCGGGCAACAAATAGACGCGCGACGGTCAGGTGCCTCTTCAAGGTTGTGCGATTCGGAATATACCTATGAAATTATTATTTCCTTCATAATGTACAGTACGGGGTAAGAAAAGGTTCGTCACCTTAAAGTCGACATTTGCTTGCACCAAGGCAATTAATTATCAGTCCTGCCAACCTTTCATTTCAAACGAAACAGAAATATCGCATAGACGTAATTTAATATGACGGTTGAATTATTGACTTGTTTATGTCCCTTTTTTGTATTGATTTTTTACAGAATAAATGGTAGTCATTATGGTAAAATTTATTTAAATAAAACTTAACTAAAAACGAGTATATGCGCCATTCGCATCAATCACGGATTGCAGTCAGGTTGGCATTGAGTTAACAAGGCGAAAGCATATGTCCGTTCCTCTGAATCCCTCCCAAACATCTCGGCAATGCTCTACGACAGCTGCCTTAGTTCTCGTTATTATTTATCCACCGCTGCACCATCAAACCCCATAGATTTTATATGGGGTTTAGATCAGCTGATTTCGCAGGCCAAGGAATCACCACTTCTACTACTACTTCAGTCAGGGTGCTGATGGAACCAATCGTTCACGATACGAGCTTTGTGAAAGCGTTGTCTCGGCCAGTTCAGCAGCTGGAAATACAGTACGCATACGCACGCTTGGAAGCATACTGTCCTCCAGCACCGTTACGTAACTTGCTGCGTTTGCCCTACGTGGAAGGTCAATAAGCTCGCCTGCTCCATCAGCTTAGATCCAACCCCAAATGTTGGCAGATATGCGTCCATAACTAAGATTTGGCAATACGTGATCCTCCAAATACCTCGTTCCGTTTACTCTCCATAAGTTTAGTCTCCCATGTTGGGATGATTGGAAGCTCTTATCATCAGTAAAAATAGTGTGATTCCAATCAAAATTTAAATATTTCGGGCAGAATTTAAGCGTGTTGCTTTTTGAGCATTAGTTAAAGCCACTTTCTTGGCAGGACGTCGGTGATGAAGTCCCATAGAGTGCAACGCAATTCTTATTACTCTCGGAGATACTTCAAATAATTCGGCGAAATAACTAGTTTTCATGAAACCATTTTCTTCATATTGCAGACTCATAAAATGACACTTTGAAGCCCATTATGAAGAACACATCGTCAGTATTTCATTGCATGTTTGAGAAAAGAGTATTTATGTTGTATTCTTGTGGAACTGCTAGTCTGAGTAGAAAACCGTAATAGAAATTATCAACCTTTTTAATTCAAGAGAATACTAATACCTAGCTTCCCAATGGCATTTTAAAAAGGTATCCTCATACATGGAATTTATATTATATCATTCTAAATTGGAACAGAGTTGCATTTGTTTCAGTCTATCAAAACAAAACAATCTCTATTTACTATTGCAGTTGTTTCTAATGTACTTGTAATCTTTTGTTGTATGGTAGGCGGCTAGAGGATAACGTTATTAGGCTTGCACAGTATTTTAGCTCTTCAAGTATCTTTTCTCGAGCTTTTTCTTTCTGTGACTATCGCGAGTGTCAACAGCGTTCGGGTCAATTGCACCTCGAAGGTGCGCGTAACCCGAGTTCAACCAAAGCAGCAAGAGGGACAGGCCTGTCAGCTTTTCAGAGGGTCACTAAGCTAAACCGATCGTCAATTGAAAAACAAATGGCATCTCCTAACTTAATCTAATGCGCTCCCAAGAGAATGTAAAAGCCTATCTCTAAAGGAACCTAAAAATAAATGGACACTCTGGCTACAGAATTAATGTTTCTACTCTATTGACGAGTTTTTGAAACGGAAAGAAATTCCTCGCAGCTATTAATTGTAAGCTTGTAAATTTTAATAGTACATTACTTACCAAGGGCTGTAAAAGAAAGAAAGCCCGAAATCGCAGGTATTTGTGACCCGAGCCGTAGGCGAGGGTTATAAATATGCGATAGAGGGCTTTCTGTTTTACTGCCCGTGGTGAGTACACAATTTTACTTCTTCACCTGGCCATAATGCGAGTTTTACCGTACGCGCTACGTGCGGTAAAACTCACATTATGGCCAGGTGTGACGTAAATTATATTTTTATACTCGTCGACCTTAATGTTTGAATTAAGACTTCGTACACCAAACTTAAATCACATACTTTTTACTATGGACCTCGAAACTCAACATTTCATAACTGTTGAGACAACTAAAATGAAATTGACCAATCACGTGGCGCCTTTACTGAACTATAATGTATTTGACCAATAGGACGCCGTCATGAGAAAGTCAAAAGGTAATAGACATCAACGCACAAAAAAGAAAAAGCCGTTGGTTGCACTTCGTTTCAGCAGGGCTTAGATTTTCAATAGATACCAAGTTTGTTTAATTAGTTCAGTTGACTCATAGAAAAAGTATTGTATACAGTAATTATATAATTAGCTTTTTAAGTCTCGTACCTTAATTAGGCCACGAAGCTTGAAAAAGCATACATTATATAACGATTGCATAAAATACTATTATGAAACCTTGTTTAACCTAAAGACAAAACAGCATCAAATAAAACCACACTCAATTACCTCAACATCTGCTTAGTCTGCAAGCACACCCGTTGCAAGATCAGCGCGTCCTTATAAATCTGCGAATCCGGCTCATTGTATTTACAGGCATTGTCCAACATCAGCATAAAATCCGAAGCTAGCTCGTTGACAGAGCTATATACGTTATTCTTCAGTTTGTGGGCGATCTTCTCCATGTCTATCGGGTTCTTTATGAGCTCGTAGTAGTCAGGGTATTCGGATTTGTGTGGGAGTTTCATGAATATCAGGGCGAGCTGGCGTTTGGCTGGAAATTTAAAATCAAATGATTCGCAAGTACAAATTTGTAAGTTTCCAAAAACACGAGAGACATCTCGGAAATTTCAGGAAACTTTCAAAAGATTTAAGAAGTAGAGTAGAGAAATTACCAAGATCTTTCCATTGGGAAAGTTTCGCAAGTTTGGAAGCTTTCCGTCGGCACATCCGTATTTGTAAGATTTTAAATGAGATATTTGATACGATGGGTTGTGGATCTCGGACAGGGGAAAAAAACAATGTTTTGTTCTAAAAGTTAGTCTTCCGCTCCTTGCCTTTCTAGTTCATGATGCGCTCGAGGCAACTCAATTTCTCTTATTCTCAGGCGAATGAAACAGCTACTTTTACGATACGAATGTTACCAATAGTTACCTTTAGGAATCCTATAATCCCTGATAGCGTCATACAGCGTCCTCAACTTCTGCTCAAGCGGCGAAAGCTGCCGAGACTTCGGAGTTTTCGGGACTTTGTTCACAGGAGCCTTCTTCTCATAGTTCGTGTTTAGTTCCTTGAGTTTCTCGTTCATGACACATGAGGCGACACTACTTATTTTGATGACACAACATGTATTTCAAATAATTACCTTTAGGAATCCTATAATCCCTGATAGCGTCATACAGCGTCCTCAACTTCTGCTCAAGCGGCGACAGCTGCCGAGACTTCGGAGTCTTCGGGACCTTGTTCACAGGCGCTTTCTTCTCATAGTTCGTGTTTAGTTCCTTGAGTTTCTCGTTCATGACGCGCTCGAGACGGCTCGAGTCGTCGTAGATCATGGAGCCTTCCTCGTTGAATTGACGGCAGTTGGAGAACATTAGACGGAAGTCTGAGATCATCTCTTCTATGCTGTTGTACCGGTCGTTCTGGGGATGGAAAATAATGTGTCAAGTTTTTGTCTCCTTCGTTTCTATATGTAGAAATAACAAAATGGTTAACAAGTTTCCTTTGATTAAAGAACAAATGAATTTTCAGTACTATTATCCTAAGCTCTTTATTTTAATTAAATTGTATTTTATAATGCCTGAGACCAGCACGTCTATCAAGAGACGGCCGCAACATACCTACTCTCGATTTTTCTCGCACTTATACCTCTTGTTCTAAGTGTTTTAATAAGAGAGACGGATAGTGCGAGGAAAATCGAGATATCTCGCGCGCCGTCTTGTGATAGCCGAGGAGGTTGTCATTGATAAAACACGGGCGTAACACTTATTGAAATCCATTACAATATATGCAATAGCGAACAGGATAGCAACAGCAGTATAATGCTTAGTAGTTTAAATTTGGGGCAGCTTTTCTCGGCAAATACCTTCTTTCAAATTGATAAATGATCTGTTCCTATAGTGGTAAGGTTGCTAGAGCTCTAGACAACGTATCCTGCAGGTAGTCCCCGGTCTACGATCGATGGTAGAGCGTGGGACACCCAAGGCGTTCCTTACCTATGAAATTGGCGTTTTTTCACAGATATTATTTTGTACGTAAGTTATTCATTTCTATTGCAACTTTCAAATGTTTTTTTTTTTCATTCAATATTAGACTATGTAACAGAGGTTTTAAATACAAATAACAGGTTTTAATTTTTTATTTAGTGTTTCAAATTAAAGCTTGAAAACCACCCTTTTCATGTGATGCCGGTTCAAGTGTTTCATTTACGTGTAGTTTTATGATGCGAACAATTTTTAAGTAATTAAGATATGTGTAACGTAGCTTAAAAGTTTTATATATTCCTACCAAAAAAATTTTGGTTTGAATTTACATTGCTGAATAATCCGCAAAATTCAATGTATGAAAATCACAGTTTTCATAAAATTCTCCATACAAAACGCCAATTTCATAGGTAAGGCCTAATATGTGCGCACTATGGCCTGCGGCGGTAAGCCAAGTAGTCCAGGCAATGAACTGACAACTTGTATGGAAAAAATGTCAATTTTGGAAATAATTTATAATAGTTTATTTTTTATGTGTAACGGATATATTTTCAATTAAATAGTTACCCAGCGACAAAATCCGACAAAATTTTAGACATCGAAAAAATGATAAGTTAACTGCCTTCTGAAAAGTCAGTAAAAATATTGATAAATGTTTTTGTCTTTATTTTGGTTCATTTACATTTGCTCTATAATATTCAAGATAAATCGTACAAAAAAAGATAATGCATGCTTCATTTAAATATACATAATTACTTCCGGGTGGAAAGTTTGTCGGATTCTTGACTAAATCATAATAGAATAACATTTTCAAATGAAATCAACAAAAAAAACGCTATTATAAATTAATGTTTTTCAAAACCGTATTTTGCCTGGAGTAAAGCGTTACGTGCGCGCTCCACCAACGACCTACATTTATTGCTATTGGCTTACCTTAATGTTGGCCTCAATAGTGATCATATCGATAGGCTTATCAATGACACTATAGTAGTCCGGATACAGCTTCTTGCTTGGCTTCTCCATGAACAGTAGCATGGGCTGCCGGCCGTCGGGGCACGCGAACTCGATGAGCTGCTTGGCGATGAAGTGAAGCTTCTTCTTGAGCGGCACGTTGGGCTTGGGCACGCAGGGACTAGCGGCGGACACCGGCGTGTTGGGTACTGGGTTTACGCGGGGACGACCTGTGGACATGTTGAGATTAACCTTTTCACAGCCAGGGTGCAAAACAAAACGCTGCCTACCTGACGCCAGAAGTTACAAGCTCTGAAAAGATAGTGATCACAAAATACGATATCGATGACGCCAATAACCTCGAGCAAATGTGTGCATACGTGTCACAAAACAGTTACAGGTTTCGGAAAATTTAAATGACGTAGGGTCAGTTCGGGTATGTGCGCCAAAGGGTAAAGTGCGCCTCATTCATCATTCAGTCATTTAAATCAATATCAGCGGGGGTGCACTTTACCTGGTGGCGCACTTACCCGAACTGACTTATCTCTCGTACAAAATTGTTTAAAATGTATGCAAAAGTTATTGTCGTCGTGGCGTCAATGGCACGACTTTTCTCTTGTGGCTGTAAAAGGTTAATCATTTTGTTTTGGGCCGACTATTTCTTGTTGCTATTCTGCCCCTTTAACTAGGAGACCAAACTACAAGGTTTCTTAGAAAAAAATGTTACAATACGGACTTCTAACTTGCCTAGAAGATGGTCCATACAAAAAGATGGTCCATTCAATCCGATCATAAGTAAATGTCAGCAACACCAAGGCGCTCACAAACTTTCTGGAGGAGCTGGGGTGGTTAGAGTAGCGCTATCTCACCGATTCACGCAAAATAGGCACACTAGATGTCGACTTGCGGAAAAACGCCCAGTATAACTAAAAGCCAGCGTCAAAAAACATCGTCTGTTATACAGTAGAATTATTTTGGGGTTTACCACTGATAGATAGTTTGCCTTCATTTAATTTTCAACTTTAAATTAAGTAGTTATTTCTAAATCGGTAGACGTGGGTAACAGTATTCTGAAAATTGCTGTATTTGTATGACATTAAAGTTGAAAATTAAATGAAGGCAAACTATCTGTCAGTGGTTAACTAACAGTAATCGTACTGTACCACCGGACATTATTAGTGCACAAGTGGTTAATAAAGACCAAATAGTTAGTAGTTAGGGTAGTTCGTTATTTTCGTTCGTTCGATCGTTTCGTTTGGTGCAACCCACCCTTACAGTCGATGTTGGGCGGCCCACCCTAGGGCTCCCGTTTCACTTTCGCGGCCTTTCACTCGCATACACCGACCTATAACCCCGCCGCCTTAACCGATGCCATTACAAAATGGCGTAAGTTTAAACTTGACGCTGTACATATATAGATTCCAAAAAACATACCTTAAAATTGCCATTAAAATGAAGAAAAAACCGACACTGGTAAACTTACACTCTTAGTTATGATGGACGTAGCTAAAAACTAGCTACGTCCATCATTTGGAAGAGTGTAATGAAATGAAATGACATGAAATATTTTATTTGCGGATTTGCGGTCACATTATGTTGGTACAAATAAACGTTACAGTCCGCCGTACTCTACTTAAATAAGCATGCAGCAGTGGAAATCAACAATACTTTAAAAAAAATGGTGAGGTCTTAACATATAATAACCAAATGTCAAGGCAAAAAAATCTGCTTTACGTACCAAAGGCTCGTCTAAAACAAACCAGTCGTACGCCGTATTTTATGTGCATCAAAATATTCAACAAGCTTCCTAAAGACATAAAAGACCTAACCTTGAAACAATTCAAGAAGAAACTGTTTATATGGCTATCCGAACTATGTGTCTATAATAGCCTTTATTTTGCTGTCGGTTAAGAGCAGACAAAATAGAGGGATCACTTATTACTAGTTTTTATGTTTAGGAATTCAATAACAGAGTAGACACAAATAGTTTGGATAGCCATATAAACAGTTTCTTCTTGCATTGTTTCAGGGTTAGGTCTTCTATGTCTCTAGGAAGCTTGTTAAATATTTTGATGCACATAAAATACGACGTATGACTGGTTTGTTTTAGACGAGCCTTTGGTACGTAAAGTAGATTTTTTTGCCTTGACATTTGGTTATTATATGTTAAGACCTCACCATTTTTTTAAAAGTATTGTTGGTTTACACGAACAAATACAGCTATCTCGTATATGTACAGTGAAGGCAAAGACAATAGTTTGTTACGTTTAAAAATAGGTTTGCACGAGTCACGAGGTTTCAGGCAAGTTTACCAGTGTCGGTTTTTTCTTCATTTTAATGGCAATTTTAAGGTAATTTTTTTGGAATCTATATACGGCGTCAAGTATAGTTGAGGTCGCACTAGAGCATCGTAGTGCTGCTAGTGTGAAAAACATGTTGTTTGGTGGGTAATTTGGAAGCGGTACGATTTAACCACCGGTTAATATCACCGACTCTCCCCTACAGGCAAACTTCGGGAATTCGAAGTAATATATAATTTTACAAGTCCTGACAGAAGTCAGGCAGATTTGTTTAAGAGTTACGTGCAGTCAATCTACGGAAGTCAGTTGGTCGTAGAGCTATGGAATAACTACACCGAATTGTATATATTTCCACCACACTTGCCCGTAAAAGGTTAAAACACGCCAACAATACTTACTTAGTTACTAAAATTTGACCTGACATTTGGTCTAACATCCTACTAATATTATAAATGGGAAAGTTTGGATGTTTGTTAATTAATCACGCTTAAACCGATTTGGATGAATTTAAGATTCGCGAACAGGCGAGTACGGCCCTCGAGCTGTTAGTCCGCAAACTTACTGACCCGTCTAACACCCCTTTAACACTTTCGCAACCGGACTAAAAATGGAACAATACACCAGAAACCGACAGAACTCGCTAGGCGTAGGTGTAGGTGGTCTACCAGGCGGGTTCTTGGTTGCGAACGTGTTAAGACTGGGCGACGTCAGGTTTTAGTCCGCCACTGCTGTGTCTCTATGATTATGTGTCATCACCGAGTGATTCTACTTTATAACCTACCTCGCGGTCTCGGCGTGTTGACTTGGGTCTGATTTTTCACAGACGATAAGCTCTCGTCATCGCTAGACGAGCTCTGAACTATATCCAGTAACTCTTGTACCCGTTGCTGCATCAACCTAGAAAAATAGCATATTATGAGATAAACAAACAATCACATAGATTCTAAATGATGAACTCTGGAGTCAATAAGCTTCAGTTAAGAGTCCTGATGACCTGGTAAAGGTGGCTGGAGTCCGCTGGATGCGGGTGGCGCAGGACCGGTCATTGTGGTGCTCTTTGGGTGAGGACTATGACCAGCAGTGGTCCTCTTTCACCTGATATGACAATGACATACCTCTGTAGCTTCACCGCGTCCTTATACAGCCGCGACGTAGGCAGGTTGTATTGCTTCGCGTTTTCGAACATGATGTTCATATCGCCTGCCACCTCCGACAGTGTGCCGTAGGCGCCGCGCCTGATCTTGTTCTTGATCTGGTTGAGGGACACCGGGTTCTTGATCTCTTTATAGTAATCCGGATATGCGCGGCGAGAGGGCAGCTTCCAGAACGCTTCGGCCATTGGCGTGCCTGGAAATTTAGTATAGAATATTATCCAATTTTCATTTCACGTAACTGCAGTAAATGAAGATAATTACCTATCTTCACTAAATGCCTTTTTTTCAAAAAAAATGTTTACTTTTTAGCGCTGAAACTGAAATAGGAATAGTTAAGCTGATAAGCGTTAACACGTTCGCAACCAAGAACCCGCCTAGCGGGCACTCGTAATGTTTGCTCAGATGCCGGCTGAGCCCGCTTGGCGGGCAGTAGTACGAACTTACACGCCTAGCGAATTCTGTCGGTTTCTGGTGACATGTTCCATTTTCGACGACCGGTTAGTCTAGTGGGTAGTGACGCTGCCTACGAAGTTGAAGGTCCTGGGTACGAATCCCGGTAAGGGCAAATATTTGTGTGATGAGCATGAATATTTGTTTCTGAATCATGGATGTTTTCTATGTATTTATCTATTAAATATATCGTCGTCTAGTACCCATAACACAAGCCTTATTGAGCTTACTATGGGACTAGGTCGATTTGTGTAAGATTGTCCCCTAATATTTATTTCTTTATTTATTATTTTCAGCCCAATTGCGAAAGTGTTAAATATGACGACAGCCGTCGTCTCATAGAAAAACCGTTAACTTCTCATACAATCTGATGTTATAGGTAGACCGCTTAACTCCACCCTCGCCTACGCAGCGCGCTGGTGCGGGGCTAAGACTATAACGGGGCGCGGGCTACGTGCTCCGTGCCCCGTTATCGTCCTACCCGCGCAACCCCCGCGCCGCGCAGGCGAGGGTGGAGTCAAGCGCGATTGGAACACCGACCTAGAATATTAGCCAAAGTTGATCATGATCATTAAGCTTTTGCTAGGGAAAAAGGACTACCATTAGGTCCCAGATGACTTTTGACAGTTTCCAGAAGCTTCCACTGCGGCGAGTCTTCGTCGCCCTTGTCGTCGTCGCTCTCGCCGGCGCTGTCTTCCGAGTGCTGCGAAGAAACATATGTATTGTGGAATAAAAACAACTTAGAAAAGTTGAATAACCCCCGACATTTTCATTTCAAAGTCCAATATCTCCAAAACTGCTGAACAGATTTTCATGAAACATGGCTAAGGACACTCGGGATAAAATTATCTATGAAACAATTATTATAAGCCATTTATTTCCTTAAATAAAGTATTTTTAGTTACAAAGTTGGGTAGGTATATAAATTCTCTTGTACTTGAATTTTATTTAAGGACCTCTCTACGAGTAAAGGCCTATTAATATATATACCTACACGGTTATTTTTAGTTCGTGATCAGGACTATTTTTTTTCTAATTCTGTAATTGATGCCAAACACAATTAACTCGAAGTTACCTAAACAGTGATTTAATTGAATGAGACCTCATCCATTGCAATCTGTTTTGGTTACTTATAAAAAAAAAAAAGACTTCTGATTACGGATTAATAATCACCGTGTATATGTACTAAGGTAAACGTCTAAGTGCTCAACGCGTGTGTGTATATGGCATGGGGCAAGATCTAGTAAAGCGTCGAGCACTCGGACGTTTACCTTACATAGCTGGTGGTTTTGCTATGTATATGATCTGAGGTACCTTGACGATTTCAGTGTCGGAGCCGGGCGGGTCCATGATGGCGAGCGCGCTGCTGCACGGCACGGGTCCGATGCGGGACGTGCGCTTGCTGCGGATCCGCTCCGAGGTCTTCGCGGGGCCGCTGCGGCTGTGCTGCTGCTCTAGCTCTTGCTTGCGGACTTGGATTATCTATGGCCAGTCAAGTGCAAAATTATGTATCGATAACATGCTCTCATAAATAAGTCATCATCATCATCATCATCATTAAATAAATAAATAAAAATAAAATCATATCAGCCGAAAAACGTCCACTGCTGGACATAGGCCTCCCCCAAAGAGTGCCACAATGACCGGTCCTGCGCCAACCGCATCCAGCGGACTCCCGCGACATTTACCAGGTCATTGGCCAGAAATAAGTACCAAAATCTTAATCCGCTGACATAAGGGTACTGGTACACATGCTGTTTAGTAGCATGCTTGTTTGAGCATGCTCAATTATTATATATGCAAATAGCATGCTACTTACTAGCAACTTTACAATGCTATTTGCTCGAAACTAGCATGCTTTCGTGCTACTAGAGAGCATGTGTAACAGTAGCTTAACATTTACACATGCTATGTGCTCGAAACTAGCATGCCTTAGTGCTACTAAAGAGCATGTGTGTGAGTAAGTTGTATGCAACCATATTTTTACACTTGACTGGCCAACGATAATGTTGTAATATAGGGAAAATTACGAGCAGTCACACACGGAAACTTATTGAGAGCTAGCAGATTTCGGGCATGCGTTTCGCTTCTGATTACCTACCACGAAATACCTCTGAAACAGTCAAATGATTGATGCCGTCCATTGTTTGAATATTACGGGTTTAATAATGTTAATACTACTAACAAACTACGTAACATATATTGACACTGCCCAGTAGTGGATCTAGTCTCGCATAAGCATCTTTATCTTAGTAAGGACTCAGAATGTGCCAAAATCTAAGTGGATTCAAGACATACCAAGAACAAACAACATACCTTCTTCAAAGCCTTAGCATCCTTGTAAATGAAGCTCCCAGGCTCGTTGAAAAGACACGCGTTCCTGACCATCATCAACAAATCCTTCTCCATGTCATTGAGGTTGGTGTATTCCCCCGCCTGGATCTTCTGGGCTATGGTCTTGAGGTCGACCGGGGAATCGATGACGCGATAGTACTCCGGGTAGCGCCGTTTCGAGGGGAGGAACTGGAAGGCTGTGTAGAGGGAGCGGCCTTCGGAGTTTGCTGTCATTACCTGTGGTAAAATACGGGTCAAATCTTTGAACTTTTGTCATGAGTCATGAACAAATGGTGCGCTCCTGAGGCCCGTTCCACAAGGCTACAAGTTACAATTGTGCAGGTCAAAACCGGCAACCCTGTTCCAATAACCAGTCAAGAGCTCTACAAACCATACAATTATCACTTTTGATTTGTCGCATCCAAATTGTGACAATATATTGGGATATTCAAATCTCAAGTCGACTATAAAATGCGTTTTTATAGCACTATGAACACCTTTAAAATACAAACTTTTGAATTAATGCGTGTTAAATTTGTGGAAAGAATAGAAAGACTAATTACAAAATAATTATATAATATTTTTAATATTTTACTTCAAAATTATCTGACAGAAAACTTGACTGATCATAAATTATTTCCATGATCCAAATTGCGTTGGTTGTGATGTATACGCAATTTGTCAGTACAACTCGTTTGAGTTGGATCAACAGCGCAACATGCTTCCAGACAATAGCAATTAGTCAGATTCTAATAAATTGGGGCTGACAAATCATTACATGTATAGAACCCTTTATCACTCGGTCGAGCGCCTAAGTGTTGCCAGACCTGTAAAATTGTAACGTAAAACAGGTCACTGATGCCGCAGCGAAATACCAAGTGATAAGATGTTTTGGTAAATAAACATCGCGTTAGCACCATGAAAAGTAATCATTCAACACACCATTTAACTACCCTAGACATCTATAAAAATGCTGAGATGTCGAACCAATGTCGAAACGTCAGAAATAAAGGTAAATAAATATCGCTGTAAAGTAAATAATTTTTTAAAGAAAAATCATTTGTTTAAAACATTTCTTCCAGTACGAAATTGACACGTCATATTTTTTTCCAGTAAGTGTGATTATGAGCCTTAGGAGTCGCATCAACTTGCGATTACAGTCCGATCAACGTGAAGTATGGCGCTAGCAGCTGTCAATCCATAAAGAACTGTCAAACTTACCATACATTCAGAACGAACACCGCTTACTATTACAGACGGTTTGGTGCAACCCACCCTTAGTTGAAAGCATGAAGGTGACTTTTGCAATGTACGCCATAACACCTACAGTCGTTGGCTGCGTGCACGCAACGATTTAAGGTGTTCTTAGCGTCCAAAGAGTTAAAGTAATACTTCGGACGTCAATAACCTTGTGCAACGATATGTCTTACCGCACTAAAAAGCTCCTCAAAGATGTTGTCCTCCTCATTGTTGGTAGAGGTTTCCGACAGGTCCTCAGCTACATCAGATCGCCTGGAAAGTGAGCCAGTGCGGGATACTCGCGGCGGTTTCACCTCCTCACCTAAAACACATTAACATTTTCTCTCTCTCTGTCGTGTTGGCATGATGACTGAACTTAACACCACTACCTGTTATGAAGGTATGTGTTGGGAGGAGGTAGTAAGGTCGCTAGAGCCCCCGGGATGCGCTGGGTTCAGAGCAGGGAACTGCCTTTATATCTAGCTGTCGAAACAATGGATCAAAGCAATGCTGCACGTCTAAACATGAGCCGGCCGCGACATACTCTCGATTTTTCTCGCAGTATACCTCTTGTTCTAAGTGTTCTAATAAGAGAGATACGGATAGTGCGAGAAAAATCGAGAGAGCTCGCGCGCCGTCGCGTGATAGCCGTGCTGATGTGTTAACGCACTTGTTTCTCCTATGGAGTCACTCTGCTCTATTGTGATTAAAAAAAATTGCAGTCGTAACATGCAAGGGGAGTTGAAGCATCTCACTCCAACATATTGCCACACTCTTCTAGTTTGTGAAATTTGGAAGTCTTATAACCGCTGAAATATTTTTGATTACAAATAACTGATTCTCACTCTCAGTAACATAATTTACTATAAAAACCGACTTCAATTTAGTACTCTGCCAAGCCACGAGAATATTTCCACATTTCTTTTCCAGTTTACCACATGAACTGATTTCCGAAAGCAAATGCGTTGATTATTAGAGAAAAAAAACCAATCGTTGTATGTGGATGTGGGCCGACCTTTGGCACTTATCTGAATCTTATCAGAATCTGTGACGTACTTTTGTACTTTTAACTTTTAAGTACATAATTGAGGAATTCCATAAGTCATCTGTGGTCTTCATCATCAATTCCACTCCACCAAATTTATGATTTCCGGGTGTAAACACACGAGTTATAATAGAAAATATCAAAATCACTACACGCGTGCCTAATATAATTGAGGAGTTCCCTCAATTCCTCATAAATCCCATCATCCAACAGGATTTTTTAATAAAATGGGACCAACCTGGAAGCGTATACTATTACGAATCGGCTCATCAATGACGGAGTTCTGAGGTAACAAACATTGAAAAAAAAAACCATGGTAAAAAAAATATTAAAAAATACAGCCGAATTGAGAACCTCCTCCTTTTTTTTGAACTCGGTAACAATAGCCCTCCGTGAATGAAATGTTATATTATCATCATATCAGCCGAATGACATCCGCTGCTGGACATAGGTCCCAAAGAGTGCCAAGGAGATTGGTCCGGCGCTCACATGTTTTAGATGCCAGGGCCACAATGAAAGTGCCAATATTCATTAATCATTACGCAACGAACCACTGGCTCGCACTAGCGCCTCGCTACTGCCAACTAAATAACATACCACTCTCCAAAGCATGTCTTGTTTGTGTATACAGCTTCCACAGGTCAATGGCGTCCTTGTATTCTGCGGTGTCGGGCTTGTAGAACGCCTTAGCGTTGTTCACGAGCAGCTCAATGTCCGCAGACAACTCATCCAGGTCTTCGTAGGTGTCCATTTTGAGCTTCTGTTGTACCTGTGAAAATACAGACCTTTGTCAAATTCTAATTATAAATGAAACAAATAAGTATTCACCTCAGAGCATATAATACTATAGAGCGGACAAGCCGCCGGCGGCTGTGTCGCACATGTTAGCTCATAGCGGCATACTCTGCCGATAGTTCACCGTCCGTTGTCCACCAAGAAAGTTCAGTTTTTTTCCAAAATGCCGAGTTGTGCAGTAATTACTTGCAAACATCGCAGTGATTTGATTAATTTCCACACCAATGGTATCACTTTTCACAGGTAAATACTATAAATACTATTTATTTCAAATAAAACCACGAATTCAACAACTTGCGACAGGCATATTCAATACAAATCGCGCGGCATGTCCGATCTCCTTATTTCCTATATCTGTGGTATTCACTCAGGGTACAGGTACGTAAAAAGAGCTCTGCGCGCCATATTAAATGTATATACATTCTGTTATTATGAAGTTTGTAAGGAACACAGAATAGTTATGTCACTGTTTTCTATAGTCAAACTGTCCCCCTCCTCATTTGGTCTTTATGTTTGCTAATATGGTGCTTAAAGTCTAAAACACTGAGTTCTTTTTTTATGAAACATATATCTTGATGCAGGTTACAAGTTGACGCTATTAGCAACTACTGAAATGTAGCTAGAGTTGTCATTCTGGGGCACATTTCTTGGCATATTTGTTTGACATTGTGCATCATTTCTGGTTTTCAGGTTTCTTTATTTTGCAAGTGGGGAATAAACAGTTTCAAATGTATGTACAAACATTATATTAGTACATTACTGCAGAGACCAGCAAGTAAGCAAGGCAGTAAGCAAGCCTCGTATTTCCTCGCCTTCGGCTCGGCCGGCTAAATCATACTCGTGGCATGGCACTTATGGTCGAAGTGTGTATAGTGCTTTTCTCAAAAATAAAACAATGTTTGAATAAAAGTTAGAATAAAAAATATATAGGTACACTCACCAGCATTAGTATATGCCATATCAAAGGCAGTAAAGTAAAAACTTGAATAATTTTAATTTTTCAAAAAAAAAAGTCTTACATCGAACTATTTGTAAATATGCGGTAGAGGGCTTTCTTTCTTACTGCCCGTGGTGAGTACACCATTTTACGTCTTCACCTGGCCACAATGCGAGTTTTAACGTACGCGCAGCGTGCGGTACAACTCACGTTATGGCTAGGTGTGACGTAAAGGTACTTTTTATTCCGGGAATCATCGTCTAAGGCGGCGAAAGTTTGTAAGGAGCTACGATATAAACAAGTTCAACGGTGTCCTAACTTCGTAATAGTAATAAAAGGAGGGACTGTGTAAGCTAGGTAAATATAGTTTTTTTTTATAATTGCGAATCGGTTTACTTTTGGCCAGCATATGTCATATTCATATATTATGTGCTCATAAAGTGTGCAGTTATAAAAATATCATGGTAGTTCTGCACATTGCGACAAGATTCACAGCGGCGGTTCTATTGATATAATGGTTATAGAATTTTATTAATTTAATGTACCTATGTATATTTTTCTAATATATGTAAATTCCTGAGCACTTAGGTGATTCTGCCAGGGAGCATCACATGTTTAGAGGGTTAAAAATAAAGCATGTAAAAATACGTTTTTTTCGACTTATTTAACAGCATATTTATAAATTGGGCCGGTATGTGCCGCATCCACGTTGTCACGATGACTCAGCTAACAGTCTACTATCAGGCTTTGTTTTGGTTGGGCATAATGTGATAGTGGAAAGGAACTGTCGATTTTTAAGACACCTTTTTTACATGTTTTTAGGGTTCCTACAAGAGGCAAAATGGAGGCGGAATTTCCGTATTCTAGCGGCGTTTCGACGCCACTACGGGTCTCTAGAATTATATATATTTTGCACGTCGCTGAGGATTTCTTGGAAATCTTAAAATGAAAACCATAATTATGAAGGTAATGACATCATAAAAAAAGTATCTAATACCGACTCCTTAGTTATGTTCCGCCACTTTGTCATTTGAACTAACAAAATTAATTATTTAAAACATGTTTATAACTATTATATTACAATGAGTTTACACAAATTTCGTTATGTTATGAAAAGAGCTTACTTAAAGAAATAAATCCCATCTTTTTTTCTTGTTTTTATGTTGGTATTTACGCAGTTTTTGACTGCACATTTAGACATAACTGACAACCAACAAGTCTCACGGTTGAAACCAGACTATTTTTTTCGGCTGATTGTGCTAGATACACAATCAGCCGAAAAAAAATAATTCTATATACTAAATCAATGACTTACTCTTAACAAGTCAATAGGCTGTGTCACCACTTCATAATACTGTGGCTCCTGTCGCCGCTTCGGAGCTCTGATGAAGGAATCACAGAGCAGTGTGCCATCATCCTTCTTGAATGATCTGATGGTGTCGTAGAGTTGTTGACACATTTCACTCTGAAATCAATTCAAATTTATTTTAACCCAGTGTCCAACCCAGCTCTGTTCCTAGGTATTTTCTAGAGATGCACCGAATATGGGTTTTACCAAACATGCAGCCGAATGGCCGGTCCAGCTATGCGAATATTCGGCCGAATTATTTGGTTCAAAGTAATAATAATAATAATTTATTTCATTTATTCACATAACCACTCCACTGGTTAGTAATTACAAATCTTACACAAATATTGTTAAGGTATACCTACACCTACATAAAAAAAAAAACTTATAAATAATCAAACTACTCACTACCTGTCAACAAGTTAACGATTACCAATCAGTTTTCAATTGGCAATCATCAACTTGTTGACATGAAGGTATATGGGGGAATCAGGTTTCGCCTCAAACATTTCCAAAATTCTACTGGAGCTGCTCCGCATCCTATGCACCACCGATGCGGCCCTCTTCCGTACAATGGCCTACTAATGCCTTATGCTTTCATCAAAACTATTCCAAAACAGACAAATGTTGTAGTCTTAAAAAACAATTTGATTTTAAAGTGAGATATTTAGAATAAAAAGTTAGTCCTAGTAGAATCCATTTTAGAATCATAATTTCACAGGCAGATGACTATGTTATATTCTTGCAACTTGCAGACAAGCACCTGCCAAATTGTTCGGTAAATCACATCTCTAGTATTTTCCTCTATAAATTGTGAAACCCACATGGGCTATGAGAATATTCAGATTTCAGAACACTCATCATTTTCGAATTTTTGTGTTCTATTCTGCCAAATTATTTGGTTTAAGTGGAATCATCACCCACATCAATAAAAAATTACAACTTACCTAATAAATAAATCTTGATTATCTCTGTTAAATAATTGTTCTATTAATATTTATATTTCTATATAAATACTTTCTATATGTTCACTGCTGGCAATGCACTGCAACGCTACAACAACTGATCTTCTGTATTTACAGAACCAGAACTACCCTCCTCTTTCTCATCAGTTAAGTGTAGGCGAGATAGGTGGACTGCAATATGGTGCCATACCAGATGTGCTAGCTTTTATGTCGTGGATACATTTATAATACTTACGTTGATAAATGTGTTACATTGTGTCAACCTGTTTGATGTTGGTTAGATTACTGTAAAGCCCACTATTCTAATAACTGCAAATAACGAGTAGTGACTTTTAATCATTCTTACCTATGTCAACGAAACCGAAAATCTATTTACTTTTGCTCAAAGGTTAGCTGGAAGAGATCCCTTATAGGGATAAGTTCGCCTTTGTACTTTGATCTATTGTGTGACATGTATATTCTTTAACCTGTTATTGTGTACAATAAAGTGCTTACATACATACGTACATACTTTTATTTACACTTGGTTTGCCGCGCGGCAAAATGTATTTGGTCGTAACTTACTGGATCAAGCTTTTTCTTTTTCCGCGCTGAAGGCGGGGGCCCACGATTGTGGTCCACTCCATCATCACTGTCGTCGCCGTCAGCCCCCCGGCTAGCTCCAGACGATGCTCGACGTCTTTTACTCATCTTCAACCTATACCAAGCTAAGCCAAAATCCACTGCACCGATTTAGGAAACTAATTTTAAAGCTATCTCCTGCCGTTAAAAGCAACTGTTACATTACATTGTTTGTACTTATTTCAGGTTGCTCATAAATTAAATATGAAGTATTTCGATAAATTAGACGAAATACTTGGGCTTATAAAATATTAATTTCGCACCCGATCCCAATTCACAACAAGCGTCGTCCATTGCGATGGGTTCCGGATCACGCATGTGCCATGTGTACGGCAAAGAGTATAAAGCCGGCTGTACACATTGGGCCAACGTTGGCGCGTGAGCAGATGCAGCTATGCGTTAGAGGAAGAGGGCTTTATATCGTTCTCATGCGTTTGCATAGCTGCATCTTGCTCACGCGCCAACGTTGGCCCATGTGTACAGCCGGCATAATAAGTTGGTGTACGGTATCTCGCCAGTAAACGCAAAACTACAGTGAGGCATTAAGTTGGTTGTATGTAAAAATCATAAATAGTAATTTATTGTAAGATTTCTAAAATTAAATATGTAAAAAGGCTAGAATTTTATATGCAAATGAGTATGCAAATGATTACGAATCGAAAGATAATGTAGAACCGCGGCTTTTACGATAGGAATGGAACGTTATTTATTAATTGCCAGGCTAAAAAAATGTAGCTATCACAATGGAATAAGAAGAATGAAATAGTGAGTTTAAATATAATATAAAATAATTGTAGTGTAATAAACTTTTGACAGTGTGACAATAATTCACTCCTTATGTAAACAAAATGTAAGTTTATTTTGTTTACAAAATCTTATTTAAAAATGTGTACATTATTATTTGGCAATGGCAACTACTATAGCTAACTTCACTTCATTCCTTACAAGTCCCGCCAAAAAGTTCAGACTACGGAAATCCGAATTTATTTTCTCAGAAAACTAAACTAGAAACTGCCTTCAAATGAATAAATAATATTTTTCGTATTTTACCCACAAACTCAGACCGTTACATAGATTAGATTCTTGCGAAGACGTATCACTTCTAGTCATTAATTACGGCCGTATTATGAGCAAATACTTCAAGAACTTTATTTTGTGCGGGGACATTGATCACCACTGCCTGCTGTGCAAGGAGTCATTTCAAACGGTAGACGATTTAGAGAGGCATATAAGATGGGAGAAACACAGGAAATGTCTCAAAGGTTTGAACCCTATGCCGAAGTTCAAGAAGGATTGTATTCACAAGGTACATTTTACTTGAATTACTTGCAACTTGGTCGCTCGCTCTTCATTGAGGATCGTGACCAATTACAATGCATTA
Source organism: Epinotia ramella (assembly GCA_947578815.1). NCBI lineage: Eukaryota > Metazoa > Arthropoda > Insecta > Lepidoptera > Tortricidae > Epinotia > Epinotia ramella. The sequence goes on from OX388221.1 coordinate 7,642,578, forward strand.
AAAAAAAAGTTCAATATGGCACGGCCAAGGGCCATGTGCATGTGACTTAATCTACAACACAGCTACTTCTTTCAAGTACTTTCAACAACTTAATTTAATTTTACAGATAGATGACAAGTACTATTGTGAACACTGTAACCATATAATAAATACTCTTGCTGCCATATCCAAACACATAGAGGACCCTTCACACCAAGAGACCAAAGCTAAACCTGTGGCTGAACTTAAACCCACATTGTGTAAAAGAGAATCTGGTCTAATAGTCATAGGCAAGATTAAGATAACCAATAAAGAATGGAATGGAGTAGTTGATTCCAAGTGTATTTTTTGTGATGTTGTTGTGGATAACTTTGTGAAACATATTTCCATGTCCACTCATATGATAAATATGATTCAGAGTGAGATATTGGTGAAGGAAGACCAGTATTATAGAAAGGTAAGTAATCTAGAAGTAGAAGAACTAGAAAGCTTAATTGTGTGCAAGCGCTTAGACAGCTAATGCAGCAATGTAGGCCTGTCGTGGCCCACTCAATGATTTCAATTATAATATGTTACCACATTTTTTTATTTTTTTATTTAACCCTTTATTATACACTGATTGCTTTTGTTTATACATTTCAAATGAATTGTTACCACATAGGTAACTCATTATAGGTAATAATGCTTATGGTTTTTTTTTGCAGATTAATGAAGGGAAATATTATTGCTTTTTGTGTAAGAAAACATTTTCTGCACAGTCCTTGAGTGAGCACTGCACAGATAAGCTCCACCTTGAGAAGACTAAGGCACAGAATGAAACCCACGAGAAATCTGATCAAGCTAAGAAACTTGATGTTACCATTAAACTGATCAACTCCCAGAGAGACTATTTCGATATTGATCTTGAGAATAAAGTAGCCATGTGCAAAATATGTACAGCTTATGTGAACATAAACTTCCAATTCATGATAGAGCATAAGAAAACCCATAATATAACTGATAAGGATAAAATTGAACAAGCCCCAGTTGATATGGATGAGGTACTCAAGTCCCTCAAATCAAAAAAATCTGAAAGTGATGTAATTGATAATTCACTCTGGTATGATCATGGTAAATTAAGAGCCGAACTTGCTAAATATGGTAAATACCATTTTATTAAACTGGTATTTCCTGGAAGCCGAGGCTACTGCTCACTTTGTGGTACATACGTTTCAGCTCACATGAAAAATTTTACTGAACATGTGAAAGGTCAGATTCATATGGGGCACTTGGAGTTAAAGGGCTTGGATAAGGGAGTCAAGCCTCATGTAAAACCAGCATACAAAACAAAGAAATTTAACGATTTTATAAAACATATTAGCCATTCAAATGCATTGAAAGTTCTATGGGTGAACAAGCAGTTCTGTTTGGATATATTTTCTTTCATGCTTGTTTCTATGATTGATGAAAAGGAACATTGCAAGAAGTTTAAATGTTATGCATGTGATATTATTTATGATCATGGTAAAGATAGCGAACATTGCAACACGGAAGAGCACAAAAAGGTTTATTTTAATTCTGATGTTATTACTACATTGAAGGATGAATTTATTAGAGAGGTAAATATGATATAAATAAAATCATCATTCGCTTGTCCTTATCCCATTTACTTGGGGTCGTAAATGGGATAAGGACAAGCGTTCATATCGTCTCTCCCGCAGTCCATCCACCTTTTCCTTGGTCTACCTCTTCTCTTACATCCCTCTACATTCATACGTATTGCCCTTGTAGTAACATGACTATCATCCCTCCACATAACATGTCCATACCACCATAGACTATTTGCTCTCAGCTTTTCAGTTATCGGTGCTACTTTCAGGCTTCCTCTTATATTCTCATTCCTTATACGATCCAATCTCGTCACGCCACACATCCATCTCAACATTCTCAGAATATATTGATTTCATGATATAAAAAAAATATTAAATGTATTTCGAAATACATTTGCACTAAAAGATATTGGCATAAAAATGGGCAACTTAATCCCATAACACATTCTCCACCAGTCAACCTTAAACAATTTTCATGACTAGTTTCATATGATTCTAAATAACTGAGTATTTTCTTCACAGATTCGTCCAAATCTTTACCATTGTGCGATCTGCAATCTAACTTTTCCCTTCTGGGAAACTCTTCAGAAACATCTCTATAGCTGGAAGCATGTGGTCACCAAAAATGACAAGAACCAAATGCTTTTTGACGAGATAGAAGCACTGGCTTCCCTGAACCTCAACCAAGAGATGGTGTTTGCACATTTGATTGGCATAGGACTTAGGAGTTCCTAGTGTTCCTTAAATAGGATATAAACTAGAATAGCAAGTTAATTGTTCCTAATCCAGAGTATTTAGTAATGATATTGCAATGGAAAATAATTGTTTAGTTCATTGCAGTTTCACTACTCATTGACAGCATAACACTGCAATTTACCAATATTAAGGGCCGCTTCAGACCGGAATGGCATGGACATTTTAGTATGCAGATAAAGTTTAAAGTTATTTAACACTGAAAGTGCTCACCGCGCCGCTGCGGGCCGCTGCCATTCCGGTCTGAAGCGGCCCTAAGGAAAAATTCTCCTTTTAATAAGTTTTCTGTTATTTTGTTTTGTATTTTCTTTGGTGGTGATTAAAAACTGAACTAAGTTGTATATTTTGTTTATTTATAGAAATAATAACATTAAGACCTAAGCCACAAGTTGTCTCCATATGAGTTACACAACTTTTTGGCTTATGTTAGCAGATCTTTACAGACATCAGTCATAACTAAATACATCATAGCAGGCAAGAACTGAACCTCAGATGTTTGTAAGCACCAGATTACAAGTTCTGCTTATTGAAATAAATGTCAAACCACAGTGGGAAATGCGACAATAATAATATTAAGTCAGTTTCACACTCCCTATGTAGCTTATGCAAGTGACCAAGTGTTGGCTGAATATACTTGTCCTTCAAGTGTTCTGGCAAATCACTTATTTCAAAATCAAGTAATATAACTAAGGAGCTAAGATGAAATGGGTACAATTCACATGTGTCGAAAGAGCAATTTAATTTGACATGCTCTGCAAATTTAGGTATGAACTTCTGCAATTCTGTGTCAAAATTGGTAATTATGAATAAAGAGTTTAAGATCCCAGTGCACATTTTGAAGCACTGTGTAGATATGGAACACTTTTTGAGAAGTTCTATTGAATAATGGTCTGTTTTTAAAATATATTTAATGTCTTGATCTCTCTTTTCCAATAAATTATTGCAAATATTGAGCACCAACATCTCTATCTGGGGCTTCATTTTGATACAAATATCATCGGTTAATTTACTTGAACTACTTGCATTGTGCTCCCATAATTCCTTCAAGACACTGCTATATCTCTCGCCTTCTACATTCCAGTGAATGACGTCTTTTGATAATGTGTCCAGATACACTCCATTCTCATTCAAGTTAATCAAAGCTTGAATAACTTCTGGATTAAGTGTTGATGGAAAGCCAGAGTTTACATCCATATGTGTAAGTTTTCTTACAAGGAATGCATCTAACTGTTTATCCACTGACTCTTGGGCGTTGTTTGAGCGCTCATTAATGTAGATCTTGTAGAATTCCGTTAAAAACTCTGTAAAGTTGTCGTCCACTTGAGAATGTCCCTCTGGCTCTGTTCTGCAGAATTTCCGAATATTTTCCAATATAGACAGCCTCAAGTTATTGTTAGAGGTGGAGTTTTGGTTAGATATTTTGAGAATCTTGATAAAACTCCTGGAAAGTGCATTTGTAACATTTTTGTCGATGAGCGGGTTTTGGTATACGAACTCTGGGCAAGATTCGTTGTTTGTGGCGATAATTTTTTTAATCAGCTGATCGTTCATCATCACTGAGGATCAATCTCAGCTGAAATATCGAATTGAAGTCACTTTTTAACGCAAAGGTAGAATTAATTCTGTTTATTTACAATACAAAATAACCAATCTATCTGCCTTTTAATTTTAATCAAATATTGACATTGACATTTTACTTTTTTCATGTTCTTGTCATTTTTAAACTATTCAAATACAGTGAATAGTGTTATTAATTTTTTTTTAAATGACTTAAATAGTTTACAAATTATACAAATACTGCCAGTGGTCAAAATAAGTTTGATTGTTAACGCTGTTCATCACTAGATGACGCTAGTGTATCTAATTTTTAGGGACCTCTAGTGCCGAATAGCTAAACTACACAAGTTCTACTAACCTTCACTAGATGGCATGTTAATAGACATAATTAGTATTATAAGTATTATAACATTAATAACTACTAATGCCATGTACAGTCAGCATCGTAAAGTTAGTAGCACCCAAAGTATCCAAATAAATGGGAACGCATCCTTACTCTTACAGTAATAAAGACGTGTACCGAAATATTTGACTACTTTGGCTGCCACTAACTATATGATGCTGACTGTGCATACCTACAAGCATAAAAGTGATTTGTTTTTATTAATATTATGCTAAAGCCCGTTTTGGTCTACTGCCGAATCCAACTCCGTACCAAGATTTATTCATATGGAACATTTTTTATTTTGTACTTGATGGTGCTGTATAGAAGAAGAAAATAAATTAGTAACTATTATAGCCACATTTAATGTTTTATTTATTTATTTATAAAAGCCAGTATTATGGAGACTTTTGCACCAGGAACGGCTGGGGGCGATTAAAGTTAGAATTAGGTAATTGGTGGTTTTAATGTTATAATATTGTAAATTGTGTCTTTATTGTAGGTATATTGAATTATTTGATTATTGTGAAATTTGAAAATCAATAATATTTTTATAAAATAATTGTAATCAACAGTGGTTTAACCTCGTCATAAAAACACGAAGTGAGTAAAAACCCGCGACCGATGAATTGACTAAGATATAGGACACCAACCTAAGATTCAGGTAAATTAGATATTTAACTACTTATCTGTTGATGGTGATGAGGTCTTGTCGGTGGCGACATCCTGTAAAAAAATATATCATAGATTTTTTCCATACGTTCATGAGCGCGAGAGCGACTCGCGAATCCAAACTTGCTTCTGAAGCTCCGGTGTTATGAAAAACAATAAACCCCTAGTACATAACACTAACCTCCCTCTTATCATCCTTCCTAATGTACAAATAGGTACCTATACATTTATAAAGAATGAAGCAGAAACTCATTGCCCTTTCAAATCTGTTTCGTGATTCATGTCCTCTTTCGAAACCAAAATGCCTCTAACAGATTGCGATTAGACGATTGTAAATCATAGGAGGCCTCAATAACTGCTAAGAACCAATTCAGTGAACTAAAATTAGAGAAATACAGAGTGGGCGTATAATCGGAAACTGATAAAAGTTATAAATAATAAGATAACTTTTCTGCCTACTCAATTTATACGGTGAAATTAAACAGAAATTGTTGGTACTGGAACGTTAATAAGTAGTTCGCAATTGGGTATTTTAATAATGTACACGTAATACTAGGTATAGGAGAGTTGAGATGAATGATTACACACACAGTAACAGCTACAGCTAACGTAGGTAGAGTAGGGGAAAACCGGGAGACTTGACCAGGTTGAACCACCACAAATATGTCTGTTTTGTTTGCCAGGCCAAAGGTCCTCGCATAAAGACGGTGGCTGCAACGTCGCCATATTGGCAGTTAGAAGTACTAAGGTACGATACGGCGTTGAGTGCAGTAAAGATCTGAATCAGTTAAAATTTGAAAAAAATATTTCTTTGCATTCTAATGTTAGCTTGACAGCTTTTAAGGTAATAGCTGTTTTCTTATCACATTGTACCTATAGATAATTCAATAAAGGTGTACATTTTTAAATCGTCATTTACAGCCATTCAAAGAAAACATCACCGTTGTAAGGCAACGGAGTGGGAGAGTGGACCACTCCGGTAGCAGGAGACATGACCAGTGGTGCGAATCTCCTGCTGAGTTCTTTATTATATTAAGTATAATGAAAAAATACCCTTTTTGGTTTTAGCAATTCATACCATTTTTATACAAAGGGATGGTGGCCCGCCAGAAATCTAAGACATAAGAACTCAAAAATGCCGTACATTATTCAGCAATGAAATATGGTATCAACAGGACCTCACTTCATCATACTCGCCAAATAAAGCGTATTATTTTTATAAAGGAGTCCATATAAAAATCCCAGATTTTTAAAAATTCTGAAGACACTGTTACTAAAGTTTTTCTTCTGAAATGGCAGGCATCTTTGTATAAAATGTGATGACTTTGTTAGAATTACGTTTTGTTTTGAATATTTATTGACTGCAAAAGATGCGTGCACGAAGGTAATGTTAGTTTAGCAGACCAATAATAGGTATTGAATACGCCAGTTATGTCATAAATGGGTTGAATTGTTATTTTGAATTTTTAAGTGATATCAAATGAGTCATTAATAATGAAATATCACTATCTAAAATGCCCTAAATCAACCTAATAATGTTCAATATTTATTACATTTGTAAGAGAGGTTGTTGTACAATTATGGTTTTGTTTTAAATTATTTATGTAGTATCAGTTAAACAACACCCCTAGTAGCATTTTCGTTGGCATTTCGTTGGGCCAACTCGGTGATCAATGGCCCAACGTGGGGCCAACTTAAAATGCTACTAGGGACCTTGCTTAACGGATACTACATAAGTAATTTAAAACTTGCAAGATTTTAACCAATTCTTTATTTTTCAAAATAGAATACTAAAAATAAATCATTATCTTAATCAACAATCTAAAGATACCAAATAATACCTAATTAAATGTGTCACTTATGGATGGCGGGCTCCTTTCGGGACACAACCGGGAATATCGCTAGGAGGATGATGAGCATCATGAAATGTGTCACTTATGGGCGCAAAATCAAGTCGCTGCTACTAACCAGTGATTTCCAAGTTGCAGATTTTAATTTAGAAAGCAAATAAAGATTTATAAGAATGCCTGACTCCACTACGTAATATCTCACAACTTTTTAGAGTACAGATATGTGTGTGTTAATATACTTAGTGGAGAAGGGTTAGGTTAGGTTAGGATGTTTTCCGGATGTTCTACGTAATTTAATTATTGCTAAGTTAATTTTTCGTCCATCTCTGAGAAAGGTATGAGTAAATTAGTCAACAAATGGACTTCGTGACACGCCGATTGCTACCCGGCGACACGACTCATTCCCCGACACCCATGAACCGACATTACATTACACAAATTCTAATTCTACGCTTTCACAAAACAAGCGTTTCACTAAATGCGTACAGTTCACGAGCTCGCAATAAAACGATGCAACTAATGCAATAATTCAAAACTATCCACTAAAAGTAATGGGTGAAGGGAAAATCGTGTTTATTAAACCAAAAAATGAGCGCTCGTCAACAGTGCTATTCGGATACCTTAATTAGCATTAGTTTGCGCCGTTAATGATATTTCATAACGCAGCTTGAATGGATGTGTTTCGAAAGTCTGTATTTGTGGGGCCTTAATAAATTATGATCGGGACCTCACATAGCGGGCTAAGTACGTGGGCTCGGCTTGAGGCCCCGCCCGCCGCCGCCCGCCCGCCTCGCCGCTCACTCCTATAAACCCGTAATCTATGTTTGTTTAAGTTTTTGCCGTAATTTAATTAAGTTCTGTAATTAGAGAGGGCTGCCGTTTGTGGCGTTTGCTGGTTTATTGCTGAATTTAGGATCGGCGAAATGGTGCTAGGTTATAACTCGCTTGACGCGCAGTGGCAATGGACGGGTTGGTTATCGTCGAGGGAGTGTCTTAAGAACTACATCCATTTAAAAGTCCCGGCTTTTAAATGGATTTAATCCGTATTGAGACGGATTGTTTGGTTTTTGCAGCGGATGTAGAGTTTTATAAGATATAGGTACCTAAATATAGCTCAGTAGTACACCGTACACGTAGATCTTTAGCATTTCTTACTTCATGAACTCTACAATAATTACTTTCGTCTGTATCCATTAGTATCTAATTTAGTATAATATTATATTTTATAAATTAGGAGAACCAATAGCTTAAATAAAACAACTGGTTGAATCAAGTTTTTCCTGTTACGTCTTCTGGGTCACTATTTACTTACGGGTCCAAATCCACCAAATATAGGGGTTTGTTGGATTTTTAACCCCTTTTTCATGGGCCATCTTCTAAGCGTTTAAGAAGTCAATATTGTAATATTTTTTCTTAGACATTCGGTCGTATAGTCTCCTGACTAACTGGCCAGAATAAAAACCACATTTCTTTAGGACCCAACTACTTACATAAATATTTAAATCATCCAAATAACAAAATAAACACACTAGTTGGTTCAATTTATAGTGTGTAGGTATATTTAACATGGGCGAATATGTTGATGTAGTGTCGGTCCTAAACCACACATTACATCGTTAAATACTTATGCTTAATTATTTTTGTCATGTTACATAATTGAGCACGCAATGTATTCATTACACGTCATGTCGTTTGTTTACGACACCCATAAAAGTCAAAACGTTTGTTAAGTCAGATCAGTTCCGACAAAAACATAGCTGCTCAATCGTACTTAAAAAAAAATAACTTTTTACTAATTAAGCTATTTAAGGTACGGTCGAAAACGATGGCTTGTTAAAATATACGCCCTTAACATAGGTTGTTTATGTCTCAAAGAAAAATTTGAGACGCCAAATACAATAGTGCCAATATTCAACAAAATCATAATTTTGACTCTTAAAATATTGCCTATACAGTTCCTCAACTATTTGACACTCGGATGATTGATCGTGTGGCATTACCGTTAGCAGACAGGCATAGACACTATATAGATGGCGGCGATAGACAAAAGAATAGGTCGTGAAAGATCAGGCAGAACCGTGCGAACCAAACTCTGTTGTAGGTTACAATTCTTAATATTAGGGCTTTCTATATTAGGCGGTGCGGTTTCAGTTACCTGTCAACGGTCACTTTCACTGAACGATAAGTGATAAAATTACAACCATGCTACGCGTCGCTGGGAGACTTTTGCAGCGCACATCATTTCCTCAATCAAAATAAATAATTGATCGGCACACATACTCAAATTCCTGAGAGTTATATGTAGAATCATCGTCATGTGACTTTGCGGGGCGTCGAATAGGCATGGTCACAATTGTGTCACAAGCGCGAAACGTGACGCCAGCGTAGCATGTCATTAGGGCGCGTAAACCGCCCGCTACCCGCTACGCGGCGAGTTGACGCGACACAATCGTCTGAAACCGCCCGCTACCCGCTACGCGGCGAGTTGACGCGCGCGACACGATTGTTTGTGTCCCAATGACAACGTTGGGATTCCGAAATAATTTGGCTTTTTGTAATTCTGCGTCGTTAAGTTAGATTTCAAGGTTATATCTAATCACACATTTATATACAGGGTGATTCAGGAGACATGAGCAGGATCAACCCTACGGATTCAATAGTTTATAAGCTACTCAGTCGTACCAGCATTGGTAAGATTAACGTTAATTTTTTTTAGTTGTGTAGGGTGACCATGATTTATTGTGAATGAAACTTTCACACAAAATGTAAAAAAAAACTGTGGGCGTTTAATTTAATTACGATGGTAAAAGATCCATTAACATTAACTGTATGTGTAGGGTTGATCCTGCTCACGTCTCCTGAATCACCCTGTATAGCATTTCGACGCCGTCTTAAATACCTTTTATTGGAAAATCCATTATACTCAGTTAAAGAGTATATGAGTCTGGACTTGACATGTTAAATTATTATTATGACCTATTTAAATTTGTATGATTATGATTTGACTTTAAATGTATTGTGTCACGTATTTAAATATTGTATAAAATGACGATACCTAGAGGTTGATATATTTGTGTTCTTTGCTTTTGGTTTGTTTCTTCTATTTCCTTGTTATTGTGTTCTTACATTTGTTGACATTCTCTTAATATTTCTCTGTTTTTGACGATCATGATAATAATTCTTATTTTTTTGACATGTATGCAAATCTGTAATGTAATTTTTAATCATGAAATAAATAATCTAATCTAATCTAATCGCATAAAAGTTTTGGTGAATGTCTTTCTTCATTAAATTCGGACGGCTCTACACATTTGACACAACTGTTAGATATTTTTAAGCAGCGTCGTGGACTACACTATCAACACACCTATACCTATAGGTATTAATTAATACGGTAGAGTCCGTTTAAATACTCGTATCGTATAGTACGACTTTACATAATGAGGATCTACCTACCATGTTTAACGAAATAGAGACGGAACGTTAGGTTTCATCATACTCAACAGCCTGCCCTCTGACATCAGGCAGGAAGCCAATAAAGCTAATCTTGGTAAAAAGCTGCGTAGTTACCTTGTCAAATGTATAAAATAATTATTGTACCTATAGAAGTAGATAAATAGTACTTAAATATTATAAATAGAAGAGAGTAGAGACTGCTCGATCCCACAGTCAAACTGTGCAAACGGTTTTGCGGGACCCTGTACTTGTTTATGTTGTATTATTGTTTCTTTCTTAATAAATAAATAAAATAAATAATAATAATACAGAGAGCTATCATAGAACATCAGCCCGTTTCGTGGGTTTTTTTTTGTTAGTTGCGACGTAATATCGACGGTCCTTTGACTATTGCTATATGTATATCCGGGTTGTGTATCTATAAAATATTTTTATTTATAAAATATTTCGTCAAAAAACGGTCAGGCAATGCGAAATTAACTATGTGTACGTAGACGTAACACGGCAGTGTCCGCTTAAGTTTTCTGTTCGAACTGCATATAATTTGCTAGCATCATGGCGTTATCGTGAATGTACACTTGAAGAAGACTAATTTTCCCGAAAAACGGCCAAGCTAGATCCATTTTTCGCCTCGTTCACCCCTTTCGTAAATCTAGTGTAAATCTCATCGAAATCATTAGAACCATTTTTGAGGTACCGTTTAGAAACAAATTTAAACAAAAGTTGCTTGTTTAATACTTATAAAACTACAACCAGAATCAACAGAAGCAACTGAAATATAAATCATCTCGCACGATAAAACCCGCTTTCGAATTAATGCAATTTTAATTCTGTCCCATCGCTTACGGGCCGTCGATTTATTATAAACACGGGGTAATAACGTAAAAAATGGACATCATAGGGTAATGGCACCAGTGGTCAGCCTCATAACGACTTTTTGAAGTTTGAAGAGCTGGCATTTTTTAAAGATTCGTTGGATAATGAAACGTAGCACATGATTGGATTCATTGTTTATTATAGTTTATAAACAACATATGTCGAAAACGATATAGTTCTCTTTATAAAATATATATTTAAGTTCAAACAAAAAATGGCACTTTTTGCCAGTGGTCAGCCACTAAAATCCAATAATCAGCCTCAATGAACCCAGTATTCAGCCCTTAGGTATAACTATGAATAAGCAATAAGCATGAGATTATTTATAACAAAATCAACAATATTATTTAAGTCTCTCTTATTTCTTATAATTAAATTCTCAAAACAACTTCTTCTGCTTTATTTAAAATGGTATCCGAACCCATTTTTCTTGGGCCTTCTGGGACACGTAATAGATGAAGCCGATCTTGTAGTGTGCCTCGAGGAACTCCAAACGCTCTACTAGCCTATCTTATCGGCATTCTGTTTCGTATGGCTTCCATGGCGGAAGAGAGTTTTTCTGGAGGATCGTTTGTCTTGTCGGCATTTAAAAAAAGTATACAGAATTATAAAAAATAAAAAAATTTAGGTAGGTACCTCCTCAATTGTTGAAATACAAATAACTTTAATACATTTTATAACTGTTTCCGGTAAAACTAAAATGTTGTATACCAACGTCCTTAAAAATACCACTTTAATGGGTACAAGCGAAGACCCTGTTAACAGTGTACATTTACAAACGAACATAAACCTTATCGCAACGTATTAAAGTCTATAGGCGGTCAGTTAAGAGTATCTTCGTTTGTATCCAGCTAGATCGGGGCTGAATACTGGATCGGCAGCACCCAGTGGTCAGCCGCGTAAAAATAAAATGTTTAATGCGGCTGACCACTGGGTTTTTTGAGGATTATGAAAGGACATGCGTTACTAACTTTGGAAATTTAAATTTAACGGTTCTAACGGCCGCCTTTTCTCGCAATCTTAAAAATAATTCAAGAACCCAGTGACCAGCCCCAGGGGCCGACCATTGGATCTTTTATAAAAAAGTAGTACCCAATAGTCAGCCCCCACAATATATACGTAAATCAGGGATATTTTTATTCAAATTTAATATAATTCAATACATGAAGTATAAATAAAGCCAAATTACATAAAATATTAATACATTTAATAATAAAACACGTTTTTTCTTACCTTTTAAGAGAACACCATGCGAAGTAATAAATATGGCGGACATGACACTATTGCTCTCTTCAACCGCCGTCACCTATATGAACGAGTTTATTCCTCCCCCCTGGTCCCCTGCCGCACCTATCGTGTGACATATTAACCAATGAGGAATCAAAGTTTCTATTTAAGTACACGTGATTCGTTTATTATAATTGTAGCGATATTTATAACCAATAAACGACGCAAAAGGCTGACCACTGGTTCCTGGCTGGCCACTGGTGCTGTTACCCTATGTGGCCATTTGCCCTCTTCTTGTTAGGTCTTGTTATGGACCGCCGGAGTGCGAGGGAGAGGTCGTAGCGAGCTGGGTGGCCGTAATGAAGGAACAATGATATTATTTTACTCGGGATTGTATATTAATTCAACGCTGGACGGTCTATCATCATTGATGTTGCCTGGTGATGTTTTGGGAGGAGTTTTCAGATTAGAAAGTGTAGGGAAATTCAGGAGAGCTGGCGCGATTGGATATTATCATTGCTTGAAATTATTGTTATGTATAGAGCTGATATGACAAGATTGACAAGACGGCACACAACGGTGAATGATGGACAGTGGACCAAATTTATGATACCTATTTTGTGAATCGAGCTTATTATTACATGTCATTTGCGCGGAAGCGAGGAGGTACATCATCCCATCATCGCCCCAGGAAATATCTCGATAGCGCGTTTCAGGAATCGACGTGAACGGTACAGCGCCATCTAGTGGGTAATTCTACCAACGTTCCACACTGAAGCTAAGAAGGATTGCTGTACGGCCGAACAGTGCTAATGGATAATATAACTTGTGTGGGTACGTGTTCGCCACCTTTCCGCCCCAACGGCCATCGGTTCTACGTGCAATGTGTGCGGTGTTCTGTAACAAGGCAGTACTTTTCCAGTTGCTGCTCCAAATATGAGCGAGAGAACATATATTTCCGCTCTACTCTACCCCACATACCACGGATGTGGAAATACAAATAGCCACACCACTCACTGACTTTAAACCTCCTCCTCACCCTTTTACTTCACATAAAACTACCTATTAAATGTAGGTAATTGATACGAATCTCCAATCCAGCTAGCATGATCGCATTTATGTCGGACATAAAGCATTCGTCCTCCTCACACTTTACATAGTTGCTAGTAAGGGACGAAACTAATAATAATAATAAGCTCCACGGCCGATTTCGGCCAAAGCGACTGCTCTCAACTCCGTAGTTGTCGTTGGGGCGAAACTACTACTAGACTCGGCAGGTCAAGTTATGCTAGGGACGACTAAGAAGGGGACTTAAAAGTCTTGAAAAATGCGAAGCGCATGGAAAGTTGCTTGTCTTACGAGATGCGAAAGGAGGGAGCCGAGAAATTAATCTGTAAAATAGCCTTTTTGGAGTTCCGTTTCAAGGGAACCAAAGATAATAATTAAAATCAATACGGTTTGTAAACTTGAGGGGCTAGGGTGGTTCAAACAGGGGCAGAATCCGCCGAATACACCGCGTACTAATTCGGTGTTTTGTGTGGAAAAAAAAACGGCAGGTATAAAATAATATTCAATTCCGGTATTTCGTTTTTTTTTTTCATACTCATTTATTGATAAAATATAAAATTTTACATGACAATTTTTTTTCCAATTAGATCAAGGTATGACTTACAAAATGTTAATGTTATCCAAGGATTAAAATTATTATTATTACAAAGATTTATATTTCATTTTCTTTCTTGGTTTTCTATGCTGTTATCTTATTTTCTAGTTTTAGTTTTAATTTAGTTTTCTTATTTTTCTCTTATAGATAGTTTTCCTTACCGGCAGTTACATTTTGACAGATTACCCGTAGAAAATGTGTCAAAATGTAACTGTTGGTAAAGAAAACTATCGGTGGATTGATTATTTATTGAAACCGGCCATTAGTGGTTAGTCTTAGTTTATATTTTTTATTTAATATCTCTCAAATATTATCATTTATATTTTTGTATTTTAACCGAGTCATCTAATGTTTAATTGTCATTCATCATCATACTCCTAGCGTTATTCCCGCTAAACGAGCCCGGGGTCCGCTTTGACACCTAAACCCAAGATTTGGCATAGGCACTAGTTTTACGAAAGCGACTGCCAACTGACCTTCCAACCCAGAGGGAAAACTAGACCTTATTGGGATTAGACCGGTTTCCTCACGATGTTTTCCTTCACCGAAAAGCTAACGGTAAATATTCCGTACATACCTAAGTTCCGAAAAACTCATTGGTACGAGCCGGGATTCAAACCCACGACCGCCGCTTAGCAGCCGCATGCCTGAACCTACTAGGCTACCTATAGATGTATAGGCTAGGATATTTCATGGTCATTACTTATCTTAATACAATTTTGTGATACCGAAATAGTAGTTTATGCAACTGATACATAATCAGAGGCCTTAAAATACGAGTGGGGTTTTATGAAACGAGCATTAGCGAGTTTCATAATAGGATCACACGAGTGTTTTAAGGCCAAATTATGTACAGTTTCATACACTACTTTATCTACACACATATCATAAGTACTCTAAGATGGGTTCAGAAGCCGTAGGGAAATGACCTGCATTGGTACTATAGTGCTACCTGTAAAATATTTTTGTTGCAATCGTGGCTGCATTTACGATATCCGGCGGAGTGTGTATATCGTTCTCGGAGTCACTACTACTCATATTTTCAACTAAAATGTGAGTTACAAACAACTTTTCACAATTCTACTTTCGTAACAACAAAGAAATGACAACAGTAATGGCGGCAATTCGATCCTACGTCAAGACGAATATTTTTTTAAATAATAGACAAACGAATGAAGTCCCTATTCTCATGTCACTCGACATCAAATATCGTGCGGTTTATATTAAAAAAACATACTGAATTGACGTTTCGCATCGATAACTGTTTTAATATCTATGAATACTAGAATAGAAACCCATATGAGTTTTGACAGCTGTTCCAAATTTAAACTCATAACCTTACAAAAATCTGTACTGTAATAACATTACAGTACAGATTTTACCTACTACCACAGACAAGAAAGCTCTCATAGTAAAATTGGTTGTCATAATGCTGGTAATTTCCTACGGTTTCTGAACGCATTTAAGAGCACTAATGATATGTGCGTAGATAAAAATATTTTTGAAATACCGGTACTTGTCCCCGGTAACCGTAAGTTACATCCGTTAAATTCAGACTTCATGTGTGTTCCAGGTGGTGATTAAGGTTGCTAGAGCTCCCAGAGGTGAGCTGTGTTGAGAGTGAGGCCAGGGAGGGACCTGAAAATGAAAATGAAATAAGTTTCTGTGAGAAATTTCATTATTGGTACAAGCTTTTATTGCCGACTGTACTTTTCTGTATACCATCATCAACTACTCATTGAGACGATTCTAACGAACCCAAACTCAACGGGGTTACGTCGGTTAAGTACTGAATTCCCATGGCCACCTTCTGTCTCCATCATCAGATCAGCTCGATTGGATGACAATTCAATATTATGGTACAATATTGAATTGTCATCCAAACTATACTTATACCCAAAATTTCAGCTCAATCGGTCACCGGGAAGTGGGTCAAATTAAACTTGCAAGATTTGTCGCACACATACTAACAGGGCAAGTTAAAATATAAAGCTTGTAAAATGAAAATGAAAATGGAAATTTATTAAATTGCTGAATATGTGCATGTGTCGCAGGCATATTGAATAACCCGCCGTTTTACATAACAGCTAGCTGTTTCACAAAAGAGTGCTGTTTTGTAACACAGCGTGTTGACGATCAGGCGGATTGAATACCGCTGAATGAAAATCCGCTGGAATGTGTTCGTGCTTTTAATATGACGAACCCAATAAAGCGGTCGAACTGCGTGGTTGGAGAGTTATCCAGGGGAGACCGGGGAATACTGTACGATTTTCCGCTCCAGGGAGGTTGGTTGAGCGGTTTAAACCGAATCAGTACGTCTAGCACAACTTGCTGCTCTGTCGCTTCCCGCGCGACTGAGCGTCTCTTATCTCACTCGCACCGTGCAAATTAGAAAGAGGAGGGTAGATCTTTCTCGACTCGCGTCGCGGCGCGGCGTCAGTTGTGCTAGCCCCGCTGGTGTGAGTGGTGTCTGGGAGTTTTGTCGCTAGTTCACTAAACCTAGCCTAGCTGAGAAGCGACTACGGTGTCTGCTTACTATCAGATAGACCGTATGCTTCTTTGCTACCGTCGTATTTAAAAAATACGGAACTCACTCTGTTAACCCTCATCGCGCTTGCCGGAGCGTTTTCCTGTTAAAGCCCGCTGCGTGTTAATACGCGCATGCGTAATAGCCTTCGTGTGCGGCGCCTTTTTAAACAAATATCGTTTGGATTGAGCCATCGAATTATGGGAAATGGGCTTACACAAAGGAAGTTTACATCTCGCTGGAGTACAAAAAATAAGCCGTGTAGTACTAACCTGTAGGTAGCGTACTTGAAAAAAATCGGCCAAGTGCGAGTCCGACTCGCCCACGCAGGGTTCCGTACCATTATCTATTAAAAAACGGCAAAAAAATCATGTCTGTTGTATGGGAGCCCCACTCCGACTCGCACTTGGCCGGTTTTTTAGTATTTGTTGTTATAGCGGCAACATAAATACATCATCTGTGAAAATTTCAACTCTGTAACTATGACGGTTCATGAGATACAGGCTGGTGACAGACGGACAGACAGACAGACAAACAGCGGAGCCTGTTAGTAATAGGGTCCCGTTTTTACCCTTTGGGTACGGAACCCTTACAAGTGCCTAGTGGCTGTTTGAACTGTAAAAACGACACAGACACAGACAGACTTTAAAAACATTTCTGTTTTAACTGAATCGACAAAGCTATAATATAATTATTAAACCTGATTATAGCAATAGAACTGAACAATAGGTTTCAACTATTATTTCGGCTAGAGGTGTCAAACCTTGGGACAATACATTCATACAGTTACAGGTTAAACATATAAAGGGTCGGCAACGCCCATGTTACTCCTTGGGAGTTGCATGCGTCTATAGGCTGCGGTGTCCACTTACCATCAGGCGGGCCGTACGCTTGTTTGCCACCGTCGTTGTATAAAAAAAAAAAACAGGTCCAATTGAGTCGCTAATATTGTTGAATGACCCCTGACCCCCGAGAAAAAAGTGTCCAAAATCAACGATTCTAATATTCTTAAACCGTTAATTTCTTATTAAAATCCAATGGGTATGAATTGGGTAGTTAATGATAACAAATTAAGCTTTTGCCTACGTTCACGCGAAAATAAATAATTATGTAAGATATTAAGAGCGGGTCGCAGGGTACAGTCAACAGCAGAAATAACTACGCGGTTGAAGTCATCAAAATGATCTAGGAAAGCTGGCTCTTATTGCCTTATAATAAAGACGTGTGTGTGTGTAGATCATTTTTACTTCTTGGAACATACTGCTACATTTGCTACTTCTGCTGCTGACTGTGCAATCTGATTCATATAACATTTCAATTGGATTTCAGCGATGCAAACTTTGGATTTCAGAGACATGAATCTGTGACACGCGTGTTGAATAAGTACCAATATGATTTCAACGAGTTTTACGGGTAAGTATAAAACATTAAAGGTAAGTTAACTTCAACAAAAGTTCCCTTTTAATTCTTCATAACTAACCCCCTTATTCATTAAACTTAAAACGCCTCTGCTAAATAAAATGTGCTTTATCCCTTTCTGACGAACATAAATGTCAAAGTGACAGATAAAGACTATCGAATTTTAACGCCATTTTAGTTAAAATAGTCTTGTAGAACGTTTATCAATACGACCGTAAGCGTTTACACATACGTCATCATTATGCTAGCGTTATTCGCGGTAATGCCTCTAAAGGAGCCCGGGGTCTGCTTTAAAAAAAAAAAAAACATTTATTTCGGATAACATAAGATCCATATTTAAAAACACACACAAACAAGTTACTTACTACTACTTAAACCTATAATAATAATAATTAATCACACTTATATCTTACAATAATTGTAAGATATAAATGTGATGTGGCAGGCCGAGACGGAGATGGCGGGACGACCTGGACGCATTTTGTAGCGATTGGCCAGAGATTGCTCAAATCCGGGAAGAGTGGAAGTCGAGAGGGGAGGCCTTTGCCCAGCAGTGGGACACTATAGGCTTCGAAAAAAAAAAAAAAAAAAAAAAAAAATGTGATGTAAGTGGGATATAAGATGTGTAATATATGACATGTAATTATTACATGTCGTAGGTACATTACACATCCCCTGAGCTTATCAACCCATTGCTTTTGGATGCCACATTGACACATGCTCTCAGCAATAATATTCAGAATGCTGTTGTGACTACCCCTTAGTCGCCTTCTCAGCGATGCATATTTTTTGCTTTGCTTTGACACCTAATCCTAAGATTTGGCATAGGCACTAGTTTTACGAAAGCGACTGCCATCTGACCTTCCAACCCACAGGGAAAACTAGACCTCATTGGGATTAGCCGAAAAGCTAACGGTAAATATTCCGTACTTAGGTACATTGAGTTCTCATTCGTACCTACGAGCCGGGATTCGAACCGCTGCTTGAACCACTAGGCTATCGTAACTCTTACTTTGTACCTACATATTTCAAAAGCCTACAGCCATTCAAACCACCAAACTCCTCCACGCCGCCTAACAGCCCGTACGCGACCCAATTCATCCCGTGCGGTCCCTCATTTAGCCACCAATAAAACCTCTTTTGACGTATCCGTGGCAAAATCCCTAACTGATATGACCCTTTACTTACTAAGGTGTTAAGAAAAGCGGGCCGTGCCAAGCGGAAACCAACCTTAGCTGTCACGCTTTAGGGTTTGCTTTCGGATGGTCAGGAAACCTCGTTTAGTAGAGTACAAAGGCGCCGCGGCCGGCGGCGGCGCCTTTGATGGCGCTCTGTAATTACGTAAGAGCCGCGTTGGTGGTATGTAGTGGTATGTTTCAGTTTCATGCGCGCCTAGTAGATTGGATCGGATCTAATGTTTGGTTTCGGATGTCTGTAATGTGGGGGAATTGTACAACTTTCCACGTAAATATGAAAATGCTATAGGTTATTCAATACGCGAAAAGGCACCCCTTTCCAGTAGGTACAGGCAGCAGCTCAAGTGGCAAAATTATGTACATAGTCATTCCCTTGACATTCTTGAGTAGAGTCGTGTGTAAGGGCATTTTGAGCACTTGGTCCGCGCTCGGACTTTTGCCCCTGACTGTACTAATCCGTGTATTGTAAATAATTTATAATCCACAAGGATTAAACGTCCATCATGAACTTAAAAACTAGGCTCTATGTCGGTAGAGCAATCGCCATTATATACGAGGGGTGATCCAAAAGTTTTGATAATCAGCATGATGATAATTTGTGATTGTCATTCCACCTACTGTGCCACTATTCAATAATAACCTAAAAACTTAAAAAAAAGATTTTCTTTCATTTGTTTTTCTTTAATAGCTAAATAAATATGATGGTATAGAATATATTCTGACGTCTGTAAAATGGGAGGATATTTTGTTACATGTTAGGGGCGGTGTTGGCAAAATTCTGGTGCGGTAATAAAAAAAGTATATAATAAAATTAGAAGTTTATTTATTTGGATGCCACGAAATTAATAAATCAAACTCATGTCATCATTTTTTTAAGGCACGGCTCACGTAACAAAGTTCAAGGCAGGTTTTTCTGGCCATCAATAAATATTTTTTAATTTCTTTAAATAGGGGACGTAGGTGACAAAAGTACCTACCTATGAATATACCTCTAAATACGAAGGGAGAGTGATACATCATAATTCTATAGCAATTAAGCGAGGTCGTCTCAGAAAAAAACCAAAGAAAAAAAAAACAATTCTTTGAGTTTTATTTTGGCTGAGCTTGCCGATTACCAGAGCTGTTTCTCAGGCTTGTGCATTCTATAAAACTAGTTAACCTACCTTGTAATCTAGACCAACGCTTTTACTATTACTTCTTATTCTTAGATGTGTAAAACTCCTCAATAAAGTCCCAAATTGTGATATAATGGACCCAGAGACTCTATACATCTCTCGGGAAATGTGTGCCCAGGTATTGTCTGTTTTCATTGTTTTGTATTAAAGTCATGTAATGTTAAATATTGTAAGCTGGGACATGTGAAAGAGCCCTTGAGGCCTACTTACAGAATAAATTTTTGAATTTTGAATAAAATCGGTGCAATTGCGTCGATGTAAAAACTAAGCTTCATTTGGTCTATCCAAAGTTTTTTTTTTATATGAAGCAAAATTAAAACATTTTTAATATATCATATGGGTAAATTAAAAAGAGTGTATTTAATAATTAAAAATGATATGATACGGAGAACTTCTGTTTTTAATGCCGATTATCAAAACTTTTGGATCACCCCTCGCCTGTCAGCCTGATACGTTACGACGTTAATTCATTTTATTAATTTAGTCCATATGACCTAGCTCTTCTTTCTCTTGTCAAAATACATTTTCTCTTCTATTTGCTGTGGTTTTCACCAGGCACCCCTTTTTAGCGTTCCGGAATCACTAAGGAACCCTTATAAATAGTTTCGCCATGTCCATCCGTCTGTCCGTCTTCGGCTTAGCACAGTACAAAACTCTTAATCATCATATCAGCCGAAAGATGTCCACTGCTGGACATAGGCCTCCCCCAAAGAGTGCCAAAGCGACCAGTCCTGCGCCACCCGCATCCAGCGGACTCCCGCAACCGTTACCAGGACAAAACCCTTACTACTACAAAACTGTAATTCGGCATTATTATACTTACATATAAATCAATTACGCCGACGTAACAGTAGAATCTTGAAAAAAATTTTTTTACACCTAAATGGGGATGTAAATGTTTTTCTCGTTAAAGCCATAATGTGGGGTGTCGTTGGACCCCTAAATATGGGTTTCTTAAAATAATTTTTCATCTCAGTGATTCGTTTGCGAGATATTGGTCATGTGTATCATGGATGTTTTCTATGCATTAAAGTATTCATTTATCTAGCTATATAAGTATGTTTATCGACGTGTTGTAACAATAGTACAAGCTTTGCTTAGTTTGGGACTAGGTCGATTTGTGTAAGATTGTCCCCTAATATTTATTTATTTAAGATGTTAAGTCTACTAAAAACGACCAATTGTTATTTTATAAATCCGAAATCATCAACCATTTGAAACTTAATTAGTAGAGTCTGCCAATCACTAATAAGAAACACCTTCTCTATACTAAAATCCCTAAAGAGCCCTCTACTTCCGTACAAATCGGAACTAGTATGACATTCCATTTCCTCCTAATTAAAGCTTTGTCATAATTGTCATTACTCGTGACGAATCGCCCCGCGGAGAGCGGGGGGCGTTTCGGAGGCGTGGCTTAAGCACTTCAAAGGCGCCGACAATCCACCACAAACTGAAAGGTAATCTTCACAACCTCACTTGAAATTGCTTCGCAATATTGCAAATACGACCTTATTCGGTTTAGTTGGAGTTGGGATTGGAATACAAGCCAAGGTCTGAGTTTAGCGTGCGATAGTAACCCTTCTAAAAGCAATGATACATGTGGAGAAATGAGATAGGGATATGGATTTGAGCGTGCAAGAGAGAGAAGACAGGTGTGTTTGTAGTGGTAATTCGTAAGAGCGGGTTGATTCAAGATTGTATCGGCGGATCGGATAGAGATATGTGGTATGATTTTTCTTTATCGATGTTTTTAAAACTTTTTTGCATAATGCGTCATATTACAAATTATTACAAATCTGGTACTATAACAATATCGAGAAATACTTTTGACAGTATTTTCTATTTGTTTCTATGAGTATGTACTTGTTTGCACAGGTACCATAAATAATAATTATTATTTATATGGGTATTATAGTTTTGCGGTTATGACGTCTTTGTCGTTGGCATGGTTGTATTGTACTGTACCTATATGTAGGTACCTAGGCATAAAGGCTAGGCATTCGTATTGTATGGCAATTAAAACTTTCAATAATTTACCGACTCATATTAAGGAATGCCCCCAGAATCAATTTGGCAAAGTCATAACAAATTGGCTTCTTGAAAAATGCTACTACTCCATTCAGGACTTTTTAAATGAATGAAATAATAATGATTTGCCTGATTTTGACGCACAACTGCTATGTAATAATAATAATCTGACATTTAAAATAACATTGTGGCATTTAAGTTATTTTTTTTAATAATTTTTGTATACTTAAAACAAACAAACTATTAATTATATTGCGTGCCTATTGTAGGTCGAATATTAGAACTCTAGTTATCATTAAGATCTTGTATACTGTTCTTGCAATAAAAATATCTTTATCTTTATCTTAAAGTACTATTCTAAGCTGTGGAGTGGCGTATCTACACTACTTTTCAAATGGTATGGGAAAACAGGATGAGGGTAGAGGTACAATTGGTAACTTCTTTTTTCTTCTTTCTTCCGGCTAAACATTGAGCAATTGAGAGGAAGGTAGGTAGAACGAGATAGGAAAACTACCAAATACGGTATGTGTACAAAAACAGAGAAAATAAAAACAAAACCCAATAGGTATCAATTTGTTAAGATTAAAAAGCACTAAAGTCAACAAAAGTTTTTTTACAAAACGGTTCCAATGACCGTATTTAAAATAGGTACAAAGGGAGAGTAAGGCAACTAAATTTGATATTTAAAAATAGAACCTTCGTTATTCGTCATGGCCATGGGTCGTTATTTGAGGATTAGGTACGAATGGCGTACAATATTTTTACTACTTAAGAATAAACTGAACACAATGTAATTCGGCGTTATCTATGTATATTAAATTGATCGACCACCTTTGTTGTCTTTGAATAAATATAAAATAAATAATAATAAAACGTCTCAATGGGCCTCTAGCTAGAACTTAAAGAAAATGAATAAAATTGTAATTTTCCATCGACATCGTAAAAAAACATCAGTTAATGGTACATCACTAGCGATAAATCTGAACCGCTAAAGAAGCTTACGTCACTGACGTATTGTTTATAAATCAACTGCCTCTGATCCAGCCGCTGTAATCCGACCAAATTACAAATACCTCCACATTACCAACCCCAGTACTTGATTAAGTTTCTTAATTCGACAGGATTCTTTTATAAAAGAAGATTGAATAGATAGTTGTAATCTGGCTAATTTAGAAATGTCTAGGTTAATAATGCTCAAGAGGGTCGCGAAATCGCATCTTTAATTTAGTAGGTTTCTTGCAGCAGTTTAGACAATTAGATTTAATTGATGAAAGTTAATTGCAATTGAATTGAGAAAGAGTTCTTCAATTAATAAGTCATTAAGTTAAGCTGTTAATTGAATCAGACGTACTTACACATACACTTACATATTGGTTGAATTTAGACTTTCGTGAGACATGTTAAAATAATGCTAATAATTACACGGTTCAACTCACGTATTAAATGTCACTACAGGCGACATGTTTCGAACTCTTCGGAAGTTCTTCCTCAGAATGAGTGTTTTTCGACACCGCCGCGAAAACACATCCTGGAGAAGAACTCCCGAAGAGTTCGAAACATGTCGCCCGTAGTGACATACGTGAGTTGAACCGTGTAATTATTAGCATTAAGTAGGTACTTATATTGGTTGTTCATTTAAAATGCCCACCCAAGAACAGAGTTTATGATTGATAGGCATATTTATAGTACATTACCTACTTACCAAGGCCTGTAAAAGAAAGAAAGCCCGAAATCGCAGGTATTTGAGACCCGAGCCGCAGGCGAGGGTTGTAAATATGCGAGTACGCCCTGCGTGCGGTAAAACTCACATTATGGCCAGGTGTGACGTAAAATATTTGAGTAAACCACACGCGAATATATTTTTATGATACCAAGCAACTTTAGTGCAACAAATATGAGTAATAGAACGAGCGAGCGAAGCGAGTATCTATATTTATCTTTGCTTCAGCATTGGCTAAAATTATAATTTCCGGATGTCCGGCTATTCTAATCTCGTGAAAATATGTGAGCTGGTTCAAACATTTTATAGGTTTTTAGGTCGATTCAGTATTACGAAATAAAATTTAAAAAATACGAAGAAGAGGATCGTGATTTCCACAGCTCACAGAGCCGCTAGATCTAGAGAGATAGACAAGCACTTGATTTAAAATAAGTTTTAATCAAAAATTTCATTTTTGGTACAAGCTATTCTTGCCGACTGTACTTTTCTGTATACCATCATCAACTACTCATCGAGACGATTCTAACGAGCCCAAACTCAACGGGGTTACGTCGGTTAAGTACTGAATTCCCATGGCCACCTTCTGTCTCCATCATCAGATCGGCTCAATGGTAACATTATATTGAATATTGTGCTCCAAACTATACTTATACCCAAAATTTCAGCTCAATCGTTCACCGGGAAATGGGTCAAATTTGACTTGCATTTGTCGCATACTAACAGGGCAAGTTAAATAAAAGCTTGTAAAAATACACTTGGCTCTGTGAACTGCAGAATACGCAAGTGATTTAAAAAAAAAACTGAATTGACAGGAAATCTATATGTAAACTGTCAACACCTGCCACACATGGCCTTGAGGATTTGGGATAGCGCGCACACTGTCTATTTGTATCGGAGTAAACGAGAGCGAGTGTTACTGGGCGGTCCGGTTTTTGAAGATAATATTACATAAATATTGAAATAAAAAAAAGGGTGGATTATTTGTGAAATATGACTCGCTAGCGGTTTAGGCATGAATATGTTGACTTCATGTTTTTAATTGCAGACCCATACGTCAAAAAAATAAAGACAGAACCGTTTGATGTGATTTTAAGACCTTTGCAATTATTTTCTATGGAGCCGATTTCGTCCAATTATGTATCGAGCCCGTCCACGGTCTTTGAAATATGGTGAATATTAACATATATTTTATTTGATATGCTAGAACAAATAGTTTTTTTTTTAAAACTGCTTAAATAACATCAATTTCACCAAATTAGGTCTTGTCAGCCTCTTACTCACAAAATTTCACGACAATCGGTTAAGAAATGCGAGCTGCAGAGGCAACAGCCGGACATCCGAACATACGAAATAATGTTGGCCCAAGCGGAGAACTTCGTTCGCTTCGCTCGCTCGTTCCATTATGAAAATAAATTAAAAGTTTGAAAGCACCATCAATAATTATAAAAATCGGCCAAGTGCGTGTCGGGCCACGCGCAGTGTAAGGTTCCGTAGTTGCCTGTGTTTCTTAGTTACATCGACACGCGCGCGCCAACTAAATGGTTGCGTCGGCCGAATTTGTACGAATGTGGGCCTTTCTAAGTACATTTTAAGTTGGTCGACTATTACTCGGTAACTAGTTATGCCTACTTAGTCGTGATAGTTTTCCTTTTAAATTCATTATATGTACTACTAGCTTTTACCCGCGGCTTCTGCCGCGTACTAATCGTAATTTTTAACAATTTTTTTCAATTCTACAATAACAGAGGTTCTCAGTTTGACCCATGTGTTTATTTCGCCCGCGTAGTAAGTGTAATTTTGCAATAACTGTTGAATTGTAACGCCGGCAACGGCCTACTTACTGACTTACTTCCCTTATGAATAACTATTCGTCAAAACCCGTTCTGGTAAATTATTTTTTACTTCCTATTTTTTTATTCCCGTGTGGTGTCTGTCGGGTTAGAATTTCACCACCCCCTCTCTTCCCGTGGGTGTCTTAAAAGTCGACTAAGGGAGCAGGGTTGAAGTGTGTTGTGGGCGATGGGCTAACAACCTATCACTGCAATATACCCACATTTATGCTAAAAGTGGCGCTGGAAAATGAGTTTCATGTGCTCTGCCTACCCCTTTTGGGAATAAAGGCGTGAATTGTACTAACTAAAGTACTTTTTTTGCATCTTAATAAGTAGGTAATCTTCCTACAAAGTTTCAAGTCTCTAGTTCAATAAATAATGTTTCTCTCATACAAACTTTGCACCCCTATTTAACCCTTTTAGGGATGGAATTTCCAAAAATCCCGTCTTATCCTTTGCCTACGTCATAAAAGGAAGTTCTGGTGTAAATTTCAAGTTTCTAGCTCAAAAAATAAAGTTCCCTCATACAAAACTTTGCACCCCTATTTAACCCCCTTAGGGGTAGAATTTTCAAAACGCAGAAAGTACTTTTTTATTAAGTAATCTTTCTACAAAGTTTCAAGTTTCTAGCTCAAAGAATAATGTTTCCCCCATACAAACTTTGCACCCCTATTTAACCCCCTTAGGGGTAGAATTTTCTAAAACGCCTAAAGTACTTTTTTGTATCTGAATAAGTAATCTTCCTACAAAGTTTCAAGTCTGTAGTTCAAAAAATAATGTTTCTCTCATACAAACTTTGGACCCCTATTTAACCCCCTTAGGGATGGAATTTCCAAAAATCCCGTCTTATCTCTTGCCTACGTCATAAAAGGAAGTTCTAGTGTAAATTTCAAGTTTCTAGTCCCAGTAGTTACGGATACAAACTTTGCACCCCTAGTTATTAACCCCCTTAGGGGTGGAATTTTCTAAAACGCTGACAGTTCTTTTTTGTATTCTAATAAGTAATTTTTCTACAGTTTCAAGTTTCTAGCTCAAAAAATAAAGTTCACTCATACAAACTTTGCTCCCCTATTTAACCCCCTGAGGGGTAGAATTTTCTTAAACGCCTTAAGTACTTTTTTATATCTTAATAAGTAATCTTCCTACAAAGTTTCAAGGCTGTAATTCAAAAAATAATGTTTCTCTCATACAAACCTTGTACCCCAATTTAACCCCTTTAGGGATGGAATTTCCAAATATCCCGTCTTATCTCTTGCCTACGTCATAAAAGGCAGTTCTGGAGTAAATTTCAAGTTTCTAGTCCCAGTAGTTTCGGATACAAACTTTGCACCCATATTTAACCCCCTTAGGGGTGGATCTTTCTAATACTCTGACAGTTCTTTTTTGTATTCTAATAAGTAATTTTTCTACAAAGTTTCAAGTTTCTAGCTCAAAAAATAAAGTTCACTCATACAAACTTTGCACCCCTATTTAACCCCCTTAGGGGTAGAATTATCTTAAACGCCTAAAGTACTTTTTTGTATCTTAATAAGTAATCTTCCTACAAAGTTTCAAGTCTGTAATTCAAAAAATAATGTTTCTCTCATACTAACTTTGCACCCCTATTTAACCCCCTTAGACATGGAATTTCCAAAAATCCCGTGTTATCCCTTGCCTGCGTCATAAAAGGAAGTTCTGGTGTAAATTTCAAGTTTCTAGTCCCAGTAGTTTCTGATACAAACTTTGCACCCCTATTTAACCCCCTTAGGGGTAGAATTTTCTAGTACGCTGAAAGTACTTTTTTTCTATCCTAATAAGTAATCTTCCTACAACGTTTCAAATCTTTAGTTCAAAAAATTATGTTTTCCCCATACAAACTTTGGACCCCCATTTCACCCCCTTAGGGGATTAATTTTGGAAAACCCTTTCTTAGTGCTCCTCTAGACCTTATAAGGAATCTACGTGCCAAATTTAGAATCTCTAGAACCAGCGGTTTGGGCTGTGCGTTGATATGTCAACTTTGCACTCCTATTTAACCCACTTAGGGGTAGAATTTTGAAAAACGCTGAAAGTACTTTTTTTGTATCTTAATAAGTAATCTTCCTACAAAGTTTCAAGTCTCTAGTTCAACAAATAATGTTTTCCCCATACAAACGTTGGACCCCCATATCACCCCCTTAAAGGATGAATTTTGAAAAATCCTTTCTTAGTGCACCCCTAGACCTTATAAGGAACCTACGTGCCAAATTTGGAATCTTTAGAACCAGCGGTTTGAGCTGTGCGTTGTTAATCAGTCAGTCAGTCAGTTTCTTCTTTTATTATGTACTACTTACTGCCCAATATCTCGCAAACGAATCACTAATTTGAAAAATCGTTTTTAGAAATCCATAATATTTTTGAACAAGCTATGCAACGATAACCCATACTATGGGTTTAGCGAGAAAAAAATCCCCACTAGGTGTAGAGGACGAATCCAAAAAAAAATTTTTTTTCAAGATTTTATTCTTCTGTTTGGTGGCGTGATTGATTTATACAACGTGTTAATAAAATAACGCAAAACCTGAAAACTGTTTGTTCAGAATCGAGAGTAGAATGCGAAAAAAATAAAAAAAAAATTTTTTGACGCGATTTATTTTTTATATTTGTATGGAGCAGGTCGCCCCAGTCGGCCAACACTCCATACAAATGTAAAAAATAAATCTTGTCAAAAAATTTATTTTTTATTTTTTTCGCATTCTATGCTCGATTCTGAACAAACTGTTTTCAGGTTTTGCGTTATTTTATTAACACGTTGTATACCTTACCCATGCCGAAATACAGTTTTCTATTAGTAATGGTTACTGAGCTAAGCCGAAGACAGACGGACGGACGGCCAGTCGGACATGGCGACACTATAAGGGTTCCTTGTTGACTACGGAACCCTAAAAAGAGTAATATGGGATTGACAAATGTGTTTGTTACTACAACTAATTTGCGTGTATAGCTTTTCAGCGTAGGACTCTTTAAAAAGTTTACATCTTTTTAATCTCAATACTACTTACGAATCGTCTAATTGCAGTGGATAAGTTCTCTTTATATTATGACACTCATAATTAAATATTAAAATTTAATATACTAAAGTTAAGTACCTACTTGGTTAGAGATATTAAGGAAAAACTTAGAAAATTCAAAAAGTTCGTGCAAAAAAGTTTATAAATATTTCTAAATAATTTCCACAAAATATGCCACTCGACAATCACCGCTACCAAAATTAAAAGCAATTTATATTTATCTAACGTAAACATGCCTCATTCTCACACATTAAATACTTAGAAAAGGAAAAAAAAGGTTGCCTCCAAAGTCGCATAAGGCTTAATTCGATAATTAGTAGGTTCATCCATTAAATCGAATTACGAACACTCGAGAGTAGCGAAACTACTCATTACTAACGCATCCAGTGTACTGAGACCCTTGTTACTACCCTTTTAAGCCTGCTGTACACACTGGGCCAACGTTGGCGCGTGAGCAGAAGGCAGCTATGCGTTCGAGGGAGAGGGCTATAACTCGATCTCTTTCGTTTACATAGCTGCCTCCTCCTCCTCCAACGTTGGCCCAGTGTGTACAGCCGGCATTAGAACACAAGATCCGTAACTTCCACATTTTTCTCCTGAAACCTGCATGATAGCATTTAAATTCAACTAAATTGCTAAAGAACGTCAACTAACGAAACTCAAAATTTCGATCATAGTGGATTTAAAAAATATTCTTCACGAGCGGGGTAGCTAATTATTGGGTTATTTATTTATTTTTCCAGTTTGGTCGAAAATTAGGAACATATTATTACATTTTAAGGGATATAATCACGTAAGTTAGTTATTGTGAAAGTTTCTAATTAAACTCAAATCGAGAAGTATATGCCAAACCTACCTAGGTACTGAAATTTGAAATGAGTTAGGTACGCAGTTAGAAAATGCTGCTTTTAATTGCTTTAGGCAGTGAATTTTCCTCTTAACAGATTTTTCTTCTTCTTTCTAGTTAGTTTTATAGTTTGATTTGCAATTGAATTAACATATTACTATAACCGCTCTTCTGCAGGAGCTTCCTGTCTCAAAACACTACTGTTCTGTAACAGAAGTTCAACTTATTCTGGTCAGTCACCGACGACGGTCAAAAAAGTGCTGACTCATCAGTATCCCGATACTCTTAAGTGGCGGAGATCTTCCCATTCCCACGATATGCGAATTTGATAAAGACGTTATTTTTCTAAAAGATTTCAGACTACTTAATTGCTTTTACAAGATCCATTGTAAAAGAAACTAAAGGAATATTATGATGTGAGACATTTAAATTAAGTCGTTATTTTTAACAACATTTTTCCGGTGAATTACTATATTTAAAAATACGGTAATTAAGTGTAAGTAACTGGGTGTTTTTGTTAATTAAAATTGTTTGTATTTAACGCATTCATTAGCAAGCCCCTCATGGTAAAAAAAACACCAAGTCAGAGAACTTGGTGTTTTTTTTACCATAATATTATTGCAACGTTTTTAAGGTCTCTATTTTAAAGTCTATTTTTGGATGTTTCCGCTACAAAATTATGTTGCCTGTAAATGACAATTACTTTTGGCCACACCTGTCAAAATGTAGTATTCTGGGTTAATTAACTAATTAATTAACCCAGAATAGCCCATATGACAAATTAATAAAAGTCAAGTAGGTGTCTCAATCAAAAGTATCTGTTAGTCAATTAAGTTCGGTCCGGTTTGCGCGTTGCTGGAGGACCGTCACTTATCACAAATTTAAAACTGAATATTTTGGGGATACTATTTCAAAGTCCAAGAACTAACTTTGTTGCTCACGATACGTAATACGATATACTATTAGGGCGCTCTATCATGCCTCGTGGAACTTTTGGATTTTGCGAGGCCTCTGTCAAAAATCCAACGTAAAATACATTTTTTTACTGATATTTTTAATCTATTGTTTCGTTATTATTAAGAAACTTATGCCGAGTTGGGGAGAGAGGGGCTTGGTCGTCGGAGAAAGAAGATTAACCAATCTGCGATTTGATGACGACATCGTCCTGTTCTCTTCAACACCTTCCGAGCTGCGACATGCTTCAAGATCTAAGCAACGCAAGCCTCGAGGTTGGACTAACGATGGACATGTCGAAGACCAAGCTTATGACCAATAGCATCGCACGTAGGATTGAGATTCATGGAGAATCTATAGCATATGTCCAGGAGTACCTTTATTTGGGCCAAATAGTTTCCTTCCAGCAGGCGCAGCAGGAGAAGGAAGTCGAAAGACGGACTGAAAACGCTTGGAGGACCTAGCTATTGGTCCATGAAACATCTCATGAAGGGTGATCTCCCTATTTCACTCAAGCGGAGACTCATGGACATGTGCATACTACCGACTCTCATCTACGGTGCACAGACTTGGTCTTTGACGTTATCTCAGAAGTCCAAACTCGGGGTTTGCGAGCGGGCCATGGAGCGCAGCATATTAGGTGTAAAATTAATGGACCGTATCCGGAAGACCACGCTGCGCTCTAAGACGCAAATAATCGACGTAGCTCGGAAAGCGGCTAAGTTGAAGTGGGACTGGGCTGGTCATGTTTGCCGCATGCCAAGTGAGCTGTGGGCCAAGACCGCCACTGAATGGCAGCCCGACAAGTCAAAACGGAGACGCGGCAGACCTCGCCGGCGATGGCGGGACGAGATAGACTCCTTTTTAAAGGATCGGCCAGAGGCTGCTCGGGGTCGGGATGCCTGGAAACGGAGGGGGTTGGCCTTTGCCCAGCAGTTGGACACCATAGGCTCCTAATAATAATAATAAAAATATTTCCTTTGCATGTTACGTAATGAGACGACGGAATGTTGTTTATCGACGGATTTCCCTTGTGTGTTTTATTTTTCTTATTCTTCTTTTAGAGATTATGACGGAGCCGATATTCGTCCTCCCTCTTCGGCATGGATACGAATTGGAACTAGATAGCTGTTGGGCAAAAACTCTCTATTATAAAACGTTTAGCTACATCATCATTAATCAAAGATGCTAAAAACATCTGACCAAATTGACCACCGGCGTATAATTAAATAACTTAACAGATAACCGTGCATAATGTACAAAAGCGTATTTTCCATCACTCAACCTTTATCACACGAAAAATCGTCTAATTCACACCCGATTTTGACAAAGTCGTATTAATCAGGAACCCTTAATTATCTTTTTTTTTTAAATGGTTGGAACGACACAGTTTTGACAGAGGTAGAGATTAATGATGTCTAATTACTGCCCGCCAGAGGGCGTGATCTGCGGTAATGGTCACGGCGTCGCATGTAACGTCGTATGTGCAAAAGAGATAACTGCACTTGTGCTGTTTTGAACTGGTGTGTTTGCAACTGTTGGTCTGCTAATGTTGTCAAGGACGGAGAGGGATTGTATACCATATGTTAACGGCTGAAATCACAGATGGACAGTATTTTGGTGCTACTACTGTTAATCATATCAGGGATACACATGACAATTTTATTGGCAGATAGTGACTTCGATAATTTTGGGACGTTTCGGTGATATTTGACGACCGGTTAGCCTAGTGGGTAGTGACGCTGCCTACGAAGCTGAAGGTCCTGGGTTCGAATCCCGGTAAGGGCAAAAATTTGTGTGATGAGCTTGAATATTTGTTTCTGAGTCATGGAAGTTTTTCTATGTATTTAAGTATTTATATCTATTATATATATCGTCGTCTAGTACCCATAACACAAGCCTTACTGAGCTTACTGTGGGACTAGGTCGATTTGTGTAAGATTGTCCCTTAATATTTATTTATTATTTATTTATTATGAAAATTATTGTACCAACTACATATACCTATGTCTTAACAAAAACTTTGAATAGCAAAATTTTATAAAATTCCTGTGACATCACAGTCATGCCATCAAATCTAGGACCTTTTTAAAGAAGTAATTTTCTTGAGGGGTCGGTAATCGGTTTGACTCACTAGAGCCCTTTACTTCATCGTAAGGGTTACAGTCCACCAATTCTTGTAAAAAACCCCCCCAACCGTCATCACATCTTTCCTTACTTTCCCTTTGACAATCGTCGTCGCCTAATTAGGTCAATAATTATTAAATTTCAACCACCGCAGCTGCACAAAACATCAAGATTCATAGCACAAACTCGTAAAGGGTTGCCCCAAATTATCCTCAACGCACACAAAACCTGTAATTTTCTTTTTGTGCCCTCGCAATTGCCCGACTATTGTTCGGGGACGCGAATTGTAAAGTCTTAAGTGACTTTACGTTGAACAGAAACGCACAAAAATGTCCCAATTATGCTAATGTTATTTTGTAAATTGGAAGTTGTCAGAACTTTACAGCAGTGATTAGTTTTACTGTCATTAATTAAGCTGCAAATGGTGATTAATTCGATTTTTACAATCCAAAATTTGACCTCTGCTGCATAGCTTACTTAATTTGTAACCGGAGTAAAAAGCTTCATATCTACAAGCTTAATTACGTAACGGAATAAGAAGCTCGCCCTCAATCGTGAAATTTCGTTAATTGATAAAACACTTAAAGTTTCACTTAAATCTTAAGCATATCAATAATCATCGGAATCATCGCCCAATTGAAGCCAAAAGCCACGACAACTTAAGGATCGCTATAACCCGTCCTTGTCAATTTATATTGTCTCATAAGTAATTTCACATTCTCAGAGTAATATTCCGATTGTGAGGCGTTATAATGACAGGAGGATGACGTATGGATTCGTCGCTTACGGCGTTGTGGGGCGCGCGCCGGCGGCCACATCAAAGAGGTGGCCTGCTTTGATCTCGCCGCGGCACCGCCTCCAGTGCTGCGGCCGAGCGAGCTGTGGGTGGGATATCGATAACATTGATCTGGGAACTATCCGGGTCATCGATGACGTTAGTAATCGATATAAATGATCTATATAAATAGTTAGAGAAGGCTCTGAGAATTACCCATGGTGACATATTTTTGATATAGACTAAGTGAAATGTCACTTTTCAAAATTTTCACTTTATCTGTAGGTACTTTATTGATTCATCTGGTGTTGTGCATGTTAAAGTCGTTTTAATGTGATAACCACGGCATTTCAATAATAAAATACGGATCAAACTTCAGATCATGAAATTTCATAAATATTGCCTATCTCGCGATACCTACCATAAATTCATAGAGCACTGTGAATTGTTTAAATTTATATCGAAAATTTACGAAAATATGACCGTACACACACACACACACAATAATGAGGGTACCGCCATCTGTATCCTTACCTACCCTGTTTATTTATTTATTTATTTCAGGCCGGGGCCCATAAAGTTGTTAGTACGGTACAATTATCATTAGTCTATGTTAGTAGGAGTTACATTACATAAATTCGAATTGCTAAATTAAATACAATACAATAAATTAGATTATACAATTAAATTTATGGTGTTTAACTTCTTACCTGATTTTCAGCAAGATTATGTTTCACCATAAACCTTTTCACATTGACAATGATACCGGATATTCATATACCCAAATGCCCAATGCTATTAGGTAATAGGCACGTCATGGTTTACCAGAACCCAAAATTTAATTTGTGAATGACCGACAACTCTTTTAAAAAGCTACCTACCGACAATTTATTTACATTTACAATTATATAAGCACAAACATACTTTGTGATCAAACGTATTGAAGTGTCCATTAATTTTACTTTAGGTGACCCCAAACTATTGAATCGATCGATATCCCTCGGCATGTGGTCAACCATCGACACGTCTATCGACACAGCCCCCTCCCTCGCTCGCCGCAAGGTAATAAAACGAATGGCGCACGTATTTTGACGCGGAGCGGCGCTTCTGGTCGCGCCACCCGCTCGCACGTAGCGCTCCGTCCCGCTCGCTCCACCGGAGGTGTCTGAAAGGCTATTATGGCGTTATAGCTCTGCCTTTGGTATAAATTACGATGCAATAGTGCCTATTCTTTTGGACACAGCTCGGTTAGGCTAGACTGATCTGACGAATTCATTTTCTTGGAGTGCTCTTGTTGTGTGGGGAGGAAATAATTTGTATTTAAGTTGTTTAAAAACATGTGCCATATAAACAGCCGACTTAAGTATTTCGGTGCAAAATTAGTCTAGTCAACCTATGCTGGCAGAGCGTCGTAAGCGTTGATTGAAAAGGTCTAAACTCTAAAGGAAAATGACTTACATTGATTTGATAAGCCTTGTTCGTCTTCGATAATCGAACGTTTCAGTCAGATGAAGTTCTATATTCCTCATATACAAGTTCTGAAAAATAAACTTCTGCCACGAAAAAAACCTGCAGCGTAAGAAACTCGGCCAGGTATAAATTTGACAAAACAGTATATTTTTAAAATAATACTCGCAGTATTTTTTTTGTGTCAGCGTACCTACATGTTACATACTGTGTACCGCTCATGTTGCATGTAGTATGCTGTATGACGCACGCCTGATGGAATTGAACTTTGTATGAAGTAAGTATAGAGGGCGCTGACTAGACCACTACGAAAATCTACTAATGTTGCTACACGAGAAAAACAAAAATAAAAAAAAAACCATAAGACGGGATGATAGAGTGGGTTTTCCTGAACATACGAGTATATTGCAGCACTTTCCAGGCGATAGGTGAGTTTTGCCAAAATTACAGCCGAATTTCCTTACCTTTAACTGTCTACGCGTATCTTTTTGTATTTAGCCTTCCAAATTGAAAGCGAAAATAATGTATCAAATCAATATTCCTTATGGATTGGAAGGTCAGTTGGCAGTTGCTTCTGCAGAATGATTCCCCATTCTTGGGATTACTTAGTAGTGGTTGACGATGCAACCAGATAAAGATATTAAGATCAGGAGAGAGAGATAAACTCATTTTTTTGTACTTTTGTGTAAGATCGGTCAAACCACGAGGACGCGCCCCACTTTTTTTGATTGCGTTTGTGTTTCGTCAATCGATTTTGGCAACTGTACTTAGTTGCCAAGCGGAGTATACTATAGGCGCTTTTAAATTTATTTCTTATTAGGCTACCGATTTTGAAATCCGAAATCAATTGAGCGGATACCGTAAGTAGGAGTACGCTTCTTCGTTCAACTATACTTAAGCAATCACTTAGCTACAAGTTTATTCACTCGTTCAATAAATAAACCGGAATTCCAGTAAAATAAAAACCAACGCAATCCGTCGAGGATTACCCAAAAGGCTCAAATTGACGCATATCCGACTTGTTTACCCAGCGAGTTAGACAAAAAAGGAGGTCAATAAAACAACGGAAAGCTCTTTGGCGGCGCGGGCGTCGTAAAATGGCTATTAGATGACCTATTAACGCCTATTTCGACATCATTAGGATCAATTCACTGCATGTGGGTATAATAGTTTGTTATGCACGCTCCACATTTATCTTGGGCTTTCAGGGCGCTTTTACAGAACGTCACAGCCCGCGTCCTGCATGCGGGGAGCTCGTGTTATCTTGATTTCCAATAAGAAATACAAGGAAAACCTGAGCTCATCGCATGCGGAATGCAAGCTCTAACGACTAGTGTAAATGGGAGAGAGATTCATAGGTACGAGATATGTATAAAATTGTAAAACTATATCTACCTATATCAAAATAATCATCCAAAGTTATACTGGATGGAACAGATCGATGGACTTTTAAGCAAATGGGATATAGATCAGGTTTAGTGCTTTACTTCTCACCTAGTAACCATATTAAGAGGGGGCGTATCGCCAGGGAAAAATCAGAAATCACCCGCGCGCCCCGTACCTGCCGCGCTGATGCGTCTATTGCTGCCCCGCTCCTTCTCGCATAGTATATGCCCCGACAGTCAGATGAAACATGATGAATACCTATAGATAATTATAATAAGTGGAAAGAAAGACAAAATCTGTAAGTACCTATATTTGAAGATATAATTTTCGCTAGTAGCTAAGTCAGTTTCGAGAGCTATAACTGAAATATAACCTTCCGTTTTTTTACTAAATCACGTAAGGGTTGTAATTTAGCATAATAATGTCTCGTAAAAGGCTAAAGCAAAAAAACAGCTATAAGCGAATTTAAACTTTTGTGAGATATCTAAAATACTACTAATAAATCCACGGTTAAAAAATTAACGTAAATGTCACGGCAGGCGACATGTTTCGAACTCTTCGGGAGTTCTTCTTCAAAACAAACATCGAAAACACTAATCCTGAAGAAGAACTCCCGAAGAGTTCGAAACATGTCGCCTGTCGCGTCATTTAATACGTGAATTTATTAGTAGCATTAAAAAAAAACTGTAATTTATTATGAAAACTTCGATCATGTTTATGAAAGCCAGATTTTCAGGCCAGTGTGTGGCGGCCAAATTTTTCAATTCTGACCCCGTGTCATGGTCGGCCTTATCACGCGATAAGTGACAGGATAGAGCGTCCGTCACTGGCTGACACCGTTTGATAGAACGAGACGATGCCCCTATCTTGTCACTTATCGAGTGATAAGGCCGACCATGATACGGGGTCTGATCTCGGATTCGTACTTGGAGACAATGGAGACGCTTTGGCCCTTTAGTTATCAATTTTGAACATACTCGTATTAAAGAAAAACTGCAAAATTGTGTTCACTTTTTTTAATATAAAAATGTCCAACTTCGCAGGCAATAATTCGGGTGCAGACTCGAAAATTATTATTACTCCAAAAGAAAGAAGGCAAAAAAATATGCATAGTGATGAAAATCCCATTCAGATATCTCAAAGAATTACGAAGCTACAACCGTTTTAATATTGCTTGTTAGAGAGAGAAAACGCAAACGGTGTGTGACGTCACATTACAGGATGCTGCCGGCAGGCCGCGTGGACGGCGTCACCGACCACGATGCGCGCGGCACGGTGCCGTCTTCTGTGACGTCACATTCTTCCAGCGTCATCGTTTCATATGAAGTTGCGTTTTGCGAAAAAGGGACAGAACACATCCCTTCTTAAAACTTTGGACACTAATTATAACTTCGTGATTATTTAACCTTTTGCGTTGATTTTTTCTCTACTTGACTAAATTTTTTATCCTTCTTCGAAAAAATATCACATTATTTTATTTAGTGTCTACGTCCCTATTGTTGGAATCTAAAAGCGTCACCCGTGATGACTTTAAAGAAAAACAATGTCAATAATTACACGGTTCACCCACGTATTAAACGTCACTACGGGCGACATGTTTCGAACTCTTCGAAAGTTCTTATTCAGGATTGAGTGTTTTCGCGGCGGTGTCGCTTGAATCACGACAAGATTCAAGCGACACCGCCGCGAAAACACTCACTTTATAGAGTACAAATTACTTTAATTACCCAAGGAATACCACTACCTACATTTTGTTGCTTAAAAAACCACCGGAGCTATAACTGAAATATGGCCTTCCGTTTTTTTACTAAATCACGTAAGGGTTGTAAGCTAGCATAATAATGGCTAGTAAAAGCCTAAAGCAAAAAAAAGCTATAATCGAGTTTAAACTTTGGTGAGACATGTCTAAAATACTACTAATAAATCCACGGTTAAATTCACGCATTAAATGTCACAACAGGCGACATGTTTCTAACTTTTCGGGAGTTCTTCTTCAAAACAAACATCGAAAACACTCATCCTGAAGAAGAACTCCCGAAGTGTTCAAAACATGTCGCCTGTCGTGTCGTTTAATACGTGAATTTAACCGTGAATTTATTAGTAGCATTAAACAAAAACTATAATATATTATGAAAACTTCGATCATGTCTATGAAAGTCAGATTTTCAGGCCACTACTGTGTGGCGGCCAAATTTTTCAATTCTGATCTCGGATTCGTACTTGGAGACAATGGAGACGCTTTGGCCCTTTAGTTATCAATTTTGAACATATTAAAGAAAAAGTGCATAATTATGTTCACTTTTTTAATATCAAAATGTCCAAGTTCGCAGGCAATAATTGTTGGAATCTGCACTCTCGATAACCCTAAAAGCGACACCCGCGATGACTTTAAAGAAAAACAATGTCAATAATGTCACTACGGGCGACATGTTCCGAACTCTTC
Source organism: Epinotia ramella (assembly GCA_947578815.1). Classification (NCBI taxonomy): domain Eukaryota; kingdom Metazoa; phylum Arthropoda; class Insecta; order Lepidoptera; family Tortricidae; genus Epinotia; species Epinotia ramella. The sequence goes on from OX388221.1 coordinate 7,681,507, forward strand.
GGAAGTTCTTCTTCAGGATGAGTGTTTTCGCGGCGGTGTCGCTTGAATAACGACAAGATTCAAGCGACACCGCCGCGAAAACACTCGTCCTTAAGAAGAATTCCCGAAGAGTTCGAAACATGTCGCCCGTAGTGACTTTAATACGTGAGTTGAACCGTGTAATTATTAGTACTGTTTCAACACGTCTCACGAAAGTTTAAATTCGAAAAGCAATGTCCGCCATCTTGGAATTCAAAATGGACATCATTTCTAGAATCTTCACCCTCGAGAAGCCTGCCAATGTATGTTGTTATTAAAAAAAACGCGCATATTAATTTACAACGAATGTTTCAAAAATTTTAAATAATGCGACCACTTTTTGAAATATTTCTGACTATGAATTCGTATTTAGACCTCTCAGACATCGATTTTGAACATAACCGGATTTATTCTCAACTAGCGATCCGCTCCGGCTTCGCACGGATACTATATTATACATATAAACCTTCTTCTTGAATCACTCTATCTATTAAAAAAAAACGCATCAAAATCCGTTGCGTAGTTTTAAAGATCTAAGCATACATAGGGACAGACAGCGGGAAGCGACTTTGTTTTATACTATGTAGTGATAGTGATAATCTTTCATAAAGTAAATACACGATCGACAGAAAAATGTTCGTCTAGTTTTGCATGTACTGCACAAATTATTCTAAGAAGCCGGTCACCCGCCGATCGCTGCGTAATCTTATAGTTGTATTTTGAACTTTAAGATCTATATGTTAAGGTCGACTTTTAAATATATTATTTCAAAATGTAGCAAAATATCTACTGGAATGTAATGATACGTTCATTCACTGGACGAATATACTGGGTCACAATATTATTGAAATAATTATGTTCATCGTGCTGTCGTGAGAGCACATAACGTAGTCCTCTCGTCTCAGCGGAGCGATTACGACTGACTCCGCCCGCGAACGGCAACAAAAGATATACAGAACCGCACGAAACACGCGACGGGAGAAAGGGTATCGCGCTAAATAAAAAAGGCCTATACGCCAAATACGTTTCACCTCAATAAGTCTGAAAAGGGACTACATAAAAATACCCCGCTAGTACTTTCATTAGGTAATGTGAAAAGCTATTATACACTCAACTTTTACTTAATTTATATGCACGGGAACCTCACACTATTGAAATTGAGTAAAAATAAGACATGTTTTGGCGGTTCTTTTCTATCGAGGCAATTTTGGTTTTGTATGGTTTTGTTCAGACGATTCAATTGCAAATATGATGTAGTTTTGGTATGTTCTTTTTCGTGGCATTCGCTTTAGTTTGTCATAGGTAAATATTCAATCTAAGAACCCCCATTTCGCGGAGCGCCCCCTCGTTACCGAGATACAACTTGTTAAACTTTGGTGAAAAGAACTGTATGTTTCAACCCTATCCAGCAGATTCAATGAAGTCAGCAAGATTCTTGTGACTTGTGACATGTGTCAATTTCAAATGAAAATAATAACTATGCCCAAGAAACACAGATAGCATTATAAAAGACCACTTTTGGTGTAACACAACACAAAAAGCTGTATAAGAAAGAGTTACAATGGTGTCAACAGCGCTGTTAACACCGATATAACTCTTATTTGGGCACAAATTATACAGCCTTTGGTTCTATATTAGTTCACATTTCTACTTAAAAGAATTATAGTAGCACTATATTGGAATTATTCTGGGTCACAACGCTGTTTATCAGCTGTTTAACAGAATACGAGTGTCCTGTTATACAGACTAAAGTAGTAAGGATAGGTAACATATACTCTTAAATTACACTTTTGGTTCACATAAACCTTTATATCATATGCCGTGTGAATATTGAAATATATATTATTTTCCCTAGTAAATTTTTGTAGACCTGTCAGCCGAGTTTTTATATCCATTCGTTCAATGGTGTCCATCAAGAATAAAGAAATGGCCGCGCGGTGTGAAGTGTAAATTTAGAGGAGCACTGTATTTTTGGTAAGTACATTTCTAACAGCCTGTGAAAATACCTGGGAATGCAAGTTTATTGTGAATGTTTATATGGATTTATAACAAAATTTTCACGCGCCTCGAAAATATCTCGTTTTTAATTATCATTATCGTGAAAGAAGTAACACGGCAAATATTATGTAAAGCATTTTTATGTGACTTGCATACAATTATACACAGTTTTTGTTTCATATTGAATATGTGTAATTTTAACGTGTAATTCAAAACGAAAAAGCTAGAAATCATGAGTAAAAACATAAACAATAACATGGTTTTTAAGGTTAAAGTAGTAGCAAAATGGCGACATTCAGTAGGAACCTATGTGAACCGTTTTAATCCTGAATTAATTCCCATGGCTGTACAAGAGTTCACCCTAGTTCCTCTATTACGATTATTGCAGTAAAGAATACTTCAAGTGAACCACTATACAGTCTGTCGGCTGTTATTAGTTTTATTATGTTTCACATGAACGCTTAAGCCATTTATGTGAACTACTGAAACGCATCACTTTTAATATTTATTTTAAGTTTTAGGGATCCGTTGTAAAACATCAAACCACATAAAATTAAAAAAATACACTGGTGCATATACCTAGTAGGTATAGGTAGGGTAGTCAACAAGTAGGTAAGTTTGTATGTTCATGTATGTTTATAATTATGATAAGTAGGTATAATAAGTAATTAATTCTATTCTATTCTAAGTTAGTAATTCTAATGCATATCACTCGATCTTGCAGCTGGTTATTTTACTCGTGCGCGTTGGGCCTATCTTTACGAAGTAATATATAGGTATGGCCATATTAAATTTACACACTGTATGTCTTGATGATCCTAATATACATAGGTCGCACTTAAAGTTTCCGGAACTGGCCACTTACAAAAAACAATATTTTAAATGTGACTAATTCCGGAAACTTGATATATACTATATTGATTTGATTTCGTCATAAATCCATGTAAACATTCACAGTAAACTTGCATCCATCATCTTGACAAATATTATGTAGGTACTCACACACACTGCGCGCACGCACGCGTGGCGTAGCTGTACGTAGACAAGATGCCTTGGGCCTAGACAAGGTTACAATCGCTAACGCTCCGTAGCGAACGAAACGCAACTGTCACTGTCACACTAATATGGAAGAGTGACAGAGGTCTCTCTATCAGTCTGTGATCGCTTGCGCAAGCGATTGTCACCTTGTCTAGGCCCCCTGCTAGCACAATAACTACATCTTGTGCGCCGTCTTGTGATAGCCGTGCAGTAGAACGCCAGCCGCCGCATCGTTTGCACTGCTTGCGATTATTGTTTACGTTAATGGCTGCTGTTACATTGGTGAGTATTACTGTGATCCTGGTCTAGCTTTTTCTGTCTATAACATGCAATGAGTAGAGACAGCGTATGGATCGCGTGATAATACTCAGCGTGTAACAAGGGTTGGCAACTGTCAAATGTTTGACTAGATGGCGCCATCATAGATTTAACCTTTTTATATGGGATATGGCTTAAACGGCTTGATTCTAAACAAGAAATTTCCGGGAAAAAAAAACAAGAGCTTGACAGTTTTGGTAGGACTAACAGGTAAAATCTATGCTAGCACCATCTGTAAATACCTTCGCCCGGCCAACCCCATTGACTCGCCGGGATTCGCTATTTCTTAAAACGCTTTACGTCTCCATAGTAGGTTTAGATAGCATTTTGTTTCATAGAATTTTTCTTTTCAAAACTTTTTCAGATAAAATGACGTTTAAAGTAGTACAATCTATCGAAAACGGAGTGACAGAGTTGACCGCAGTGCCTTCGGATTGGGAGTCAAGAGGAAAATTATTTTGGCCACAAAAACACGTGAGAAACAGGTCACGTCTCATAAGGGATGACGGATCGAAACCCAGTCCAGAGTGGGATATTATAGACTGCAAAGTAAAAAGAACTAATATTGAGACATATAGAGAGGCAGAAAATGAAATTAAAATCATGTTAGGACACACCGATACCGACCATGATTTAAATGACAATCGTTCACAAAATCCAGTATATATTGCTACGGGGCAGAGATTAGAGGAAACGAATTTTGACGCTTTAGCAGAATTGGTAAGTACCTACCTACCTAAGTAATAATTATATTAAGTAGTACTAGTTTTACTTAGTTTTCTTTTCGTAGGTGCGGGTGCGCAGAGAATAAACGGTGCGTTCGGATACCTTGTGTATTAGAATTGACTCGCTTTCGGCTTCGTTCACTCCATTACTTTGACGATAAAGAGAAAAATAGTTGCCGTTTTTTTTATTCTATACATAAATAAGTCCTTGTATTTGCTTAAATAATATGTTAAAGGGTAGTTTTTATAAAACCATGTAAGTACTTACCGCGTTCCAATTCCAAGTATCCAAACGTGCACCATAGACTAAGTAAATCCATACTATCCATACTTCCATACTATGCATACTATATTATATAATATTATAAATGCGAAAGTGCGTCTGTCTGTCTGTTACCTCTTCACGCTTAAACCGCTGAATGGAATGTTGCCACGGAGTTAAATCGATCGTATTAATGTTTGTTTCAGTTAAGTCGAAAAACACCAATCGTGAAAGATGCTCGTCCTTCAACATCATATCAAAAGCAAAGTGATAATGTCATTATAGCCGAACCACCTGTTAATCGAGACACTCAAATATTTGAATTGTGTACTCCTACTGACTACAATACTCAAATATTATCCAACCAATGTTTGATATTAGAAAATATAAATAAACTGTATGCAACTCTTAACACCGTGATAGAAAATCAAAAAAATATTGGACAGAAGTTGGCAGTCCTGTGTGTTCAAGTAGATGATACCAATACCAAGATAGAGACAATGGAACAATCATCACATGTCACACTGCTAAAAGATGCCAGTTCTGCAGAGTGCGAAAGTTTTACTTTGCGTGACATTGATAATCTAAAACAACTGGAAGACTTCGAATTGTCATTATTGGATCTGGCCCAGAGAAAGAAGATGAAAAGTCTTTTATCCATATTATGTTCTGCATCACAAGGAAATGGTATAACGTGCGCCTACAGGTTATTGGATACATTATTAACTAAAGACTTCTTGTGTAGGTGCTCATGGAGTGGTGGAAGTCGGGGTGATAGTTCAAAAATTGCCTTAAAGGATCACAAACTCTTTCTAAAATTTTTTTTTGAAATGGTTTTTGGCTGGGATGATTCTTTTACTATTGAAAAAATGGAGAATTTTTTCAAAATTGTACTAAAAAATGCTGTAAAGCGAAAGGCTATGAAAAACCTCAGAGCTTCTGGTAAAAGGACCCGTAAAACAGCAACTAACACTAATGCTGCTCAACCTCCACAAGGAAATCCGTCAAACGAAGTAATGAACGAATTAAATGAGAATTTTAATGTAAATGAGAACCATGATGTAGCGAACGCAGACCTTGTTGAAAATATGGAGGATGATGATGAAGAATCTAACTTGCGTTAGTTTTGTACTATGTGTGGTGGTGCGATAATTTTCTGAAAGTGTATTTTTATAATTTAGTTTTTACGTAATAATTATGTAACAAATTCTGAAAGTTATTTTATGGTAGCAACGCTACTACTTTTTTTAATAATTGATTTTATAATTGTATAACTGTCAAATTAAAAGACTGAGAGACTTAATAAATAATGAAAGTTATGTTATGGCGGCAACGCTACTATTTTTTTTTAAATAGTTGTCATTGTTTAGTTCTTTAATTAAAAGACAGAGTAATGAACAAAATAATTGAGAATTTTAATGTAAATGAGAACGATAATGTAGAGCACGGTCCAAAATATCTAGCTTGCGTTAGTTTTGTACTATGTGTGGTGGTGCGATAATTTTCTGAAAGTGTATTTTTATAATTTAGTTTTTACGTAATAATTATGTAACAAATTCTGAAAGTTATTTTATGGTAGCAACGCTACTACTTTTTTTCATAATTGATTAAGAAATTGTTTAGCTGTCAAATTAAAAGACTGAGAGACTTAATAAATAATGAAAATTATGTTATGGCGGCAACGCTACTATTTTTTTTTAAATAGTTGTCATTGTTTAGTTCTTAAATTAAAAGACTGAGAGTAATGAACAAAATAATTGAGAATTTTAATGTAAATGAGAACGATAATGTAGAGCATGGTCCAAAATATCTAGCTTGCGTTAGTTTTGTACTATGGGTGGTGGTGCGATCATTTTCTGAACGTTTATTTTTATAATTTAATTTTTACATAATTATTAACAAATTCTGGAAGTTATTTTATGGTAGCAACGCTACTGCTTTTTTAAATAATTGATTTTATAATTGTATAACTGTCAAATTAAAAGACTAAGAGAGTTAATTAACAAATAATGAAAGTTATGTTATGGCAGCTACTTACGCTATATATTTTTTTATAATTTACACTGCTTAGTTGACTAATTTTAGAAGACTAATTTATTTTCTTACCTATTTTTATGCTTAATGTATGATTAGAAGAGACATAGAAAAAACTATGTGATGGTGAAATTGATAAATAAAAAACTATAAAAAAAATTTAAGCCTTTTTATTTCATAATGTATGTAACAACGGTATGAAATATTGGAAATCATTATATTCAATGCATACTAATTTACATTTTATTTCCACTGGGTTTAAGACAACCGCACTGCGATGTACATTTTGTACATTTTGGCATTTGTATATATCAAGGCGAGAGGACTTGATAGGATTAACAAATACGTCTTCTTTATCATCCAGTTTAAAACAATCAATTGTTGTCACATTAATTATGCGATTGATTTCAACAATTTCATTGTTCGTTGTTAAAAAATAGCAGTCTTTTTTTTGTGTTGACATTTTGAAATGTTCAAAATTAAGAATCTTTTTTAGATTTTTATGTTTCGTTATAAAAGGATATTCAGATTTTTTCCCAGTAACGTCCGTCCTTGCCTCTTCAAAAATGCCTTCTGCTTCTGCTAACCTGTTTGCAACTTGTTGCAATGGGTTTTTGCCACTTCTTAGCATCCTCTTTATCACGTACAATTTGTTCTCAAAGGGATACGCATTAAACGAATGCAAAGATCCAAAATGTTCTACCTCACTGGTCACATGAAGTAAATTGTGAACGTTGCTCGTAACGTAATCGGCCCCATAAAAATCTTTATAATGCTCAACAAAATATCTCAGGAGTTTTTCTGCCAGTGGCAGCATCGATCGATAACTATCGCTTGAGCAAATTGTAATGCCGCAATACAGCATCAAAAAGTGGCAATATGCGTCAGATTTCAATACTTCATGTAGTATTACAATACTCAAATAATAGAAAAAAGCTCGAAATTCTGAAGCTTTCCAATATGCTAAGGTGTCTAAGCCTCGTACCGCTCTATGCACCTCAGAAGGCAATTTGCATTGCTTCAAAAATTGTGTAACTTTTTCAACGTCAGTCGCACGCCATTTAGTAATGTGTTTTCCAAAATTTCCATCTCGCCAACCCACTAATAACCTTTTCATAATACCCAAATCAATAAGGTGGAGAGAATCACTGACTGGGAAAGTTTTCACCATATCAATTGGGAGAGCGAGTAGCGGGGAGTCAGTTTTGTGGTGTGCCCCATATAGTTTGTTTCTAAATCCATCATTGGTTCTCTGAAGACAATTTGTGTTCGGAAATACAACAGTATGAGAATTGTGCGAATATTCGCCAATGGTGACACACTTTAAGCAACCATGCTTACCGTTGAAGTTACAAACTCCTGAAAAAAAGAAAAAACAGTGAGGTTCTTAAAGTAAGTAGTTGCCTAATTAAAGTTAAGTTATAGTATAATGATAAGCATGAGATGTGTATTCTTGATGTAATCTTTATCGTTCGTTGTGGAGTAAACGATGTAGTGGCTAAAATTGCGAAAGAGATGCACAAAGCATCCATATCCATACTATCCATTCCATACTATATACTATTACTATATTACTATATATAGGTATATTATATTATACTATATATTACTTTACTATATATATATATATTATGTATATACTATATTATGTATATATATATAATATAATAATATTATAAATGCGAAAGTGTGTCTGTCTGTCTGTATGTCTGTTACCTCTTCACGCTTAAATCGCTGAACCGATTTAGATGAATGTTTAAATTAAGAAAATCCGAGAAAAATGTATGTAATACTTACCCTTAATATAAGCCCTTGCAGGTGAGTCACAAATAATACATCTAACTTTAATTTTAATTGCCTGTTCAGATTGTCCGATTTTAATTCCTTCTTCCAGTAAGATTTTCATCTCATTTACAAAATCATCTAAATAAGCAGCTAAATCTTTAGGTTTACCCACTCCAAAATAAATTCCAATAACAAATGGGCTTATCTTTTGATTTTCAAAGATATTACATAAAATTGGCCAAAATTCATGCTTGGAGCTTTTGAAAATCGGCAGCCCATCAAAATTAAAATTTAATGAAATACTTTCTGGGACGTCATTCCATTTCTCCAGTATTGTTTTTAAAGGGTCAGCTATTCCGTGATGCCAATATTCACCCCCTTCAATTAATTTTATGTTTATGTTCCTCGGAACAGCTAAAATTGTTCTTGCATCTTTTGATAGTATCTGGGGAATAAATTCGTTTATAATCGCTATTAAATCATTTAGAGCTATATGAGTAATCTTGTTCTCTACGGCCCAGATTCTAATTTTTTTACAAAAGACTAACTGTTTGTTGCACATATCAAAGTCACTGTTAGTATCACTCTCAGCAGAGCTGGAGCTTGCTGGTATGAAATTGTTTTCATCATCAAGAGTAGAACACGTAGAGACGTTATTGTAGTTTTTATCGTGTACGGAACCCACTTCAAATAAATGTGCTGTCGCATTTGCATGATCTTCACTGGAGGAGCATCTAGGTTGATTTTCACATTTTTCTGCCTCTACATTTATACCACTCGATACATTGTATTTATTATGTACGGAACCGGCTTCTGAAATATGTACTGTCGCGCTTTGATCACCTTCTGTGTTATTGGTTGTAGATTGATCTGTATCCGATTTAATAATTGACGAATATTCTTTTAACACCTTTCTCCTTACTCCACCTGACCTTGACTTTTTTTTCCACGAATTACTTTGCATTTTCGTATAATATATAATGAAATCCACTCTAGAAATATACCACGCGACCGTTCAAGAAATTGAACATATTATTACTTTAATTATATGAACATTGTGAACCTGCTTGAAGCTTTGCGCGTTATTATACCTGCTAAAAGTTCCAATATTGCTCAATGTACACTAGAATAGCTAACGACAATACTAATATGCAGACTAAAACAGTATAGTGGTATTTGTGGGAAGGCAATTCACAGCCAAATGCTGCATTTCTGAGTTATATGAAGATCTCGCAACACCTTTGGTGTTCACGTGTGTTAATAAAACGCTGTTAAGCAGCTTTTCAAAAAGACGCTAAAGAGCTGTGTAACAGAGTCGAGGTGAACCGATGTGTAACTTTTTGCATTAAATCACTAAGTGTGCACCACTCTAAAACTGTTGGCTGTACAGTAGTTCACAGTGACTCTTTTAAGCAGCGGCATTAGAGTGGTATAAGTCTACGCCTTTATACAGCAATTACCATATTTGACTACCACTAAAATGCTCTTAAGGAACCATGCTGCTATAGGCTGTAAGAAGGCATTTGCCTACGCCTTTATACAGCAATTACCATATTTGACTACCACTAAAATGCTCTGGCTGTAAGAAGGCATTTTTGACATCTGCACTTACAACGATCGCGTAACAGTAGTATCCGTTCCTGCTTTTATGATGCTATTATACAGGCAAAAGCGTAATGCGTAGCTATAAGTTCACGGTTGAACCATATTAAATGTGTATTAATTCTTAAGGTTCCGTGTTACACCAAAAGTGGTATTTTATAATGCTATCTGTGTTTCTTGGGTGTATAGTATTAGGGTTGTCACTAAGATAAAATATTTCGATTTTTATGTTTTTTTTTTCTTTTAAATCCAGCTTAACATTTATAATAGATCGTTTGTACGTCACTTATATAACACTGTCCTTTCAGCTTAGTCCAAGGAAATGTTCCTCCCTGTATGTACCTGTAAGTGAGCTTCCTGAATGGAAACTTACCTTCTTGCGCAAATTTCTAGAACGTTCTGCAAGTACCTATACTGCCAAATGTATATTGCTGACCACATCTAACGTGTCATAACGAGAGCCAAATATAAAACTGATTCAAATTCAGCGTCTAGTGGAATAGACTCTCTCGGCTGTTACACAACGTCTGTCCAGCGCATGGCTAACAGGCAGAGCAGTATAACTATTGATCAAGAAGATATGTCTAAGTAGGTTTAATCGGTATTAATTTCTATTATAGGTTTATGTTACTTTGGACGATTAACCTATTTCTAATCCAGGGTTTTACAAAGATTGGTAGGGTCATTTCGCCGGTTAGCGACCACCTAATTTCATGTGCCGGTTGGCGACCACTTAGCTGAGTTGGTGAACTTAAAGGATAATATAAATAATTCTCGGTTTTTTAGTAGATATCTATTCTGAAACAACAAAAAAATAGTTACAACTAATTGTCTCAATAGGGTCTGTAGAATTGATGTTATCGTCAATAGAAAAAACCTTCTCCTTCAGGTGGTCGCTAACCGAAGGTGGTCGCGTAACCAGCGTAATGACCCTAATTCATTAGTTAGTTTAAATTAAAGCAATGACTCGTAGCTTCAGTGCGGCTCGCTGTATATAAGTTCTCGAAGCGTTCCGGAACTGGACACTGCAACTACGGCCATTTGCTCTGAATAAGTTTCGTCCATCTCAGCTTAATCCCAAAAAAACTAGTGTCCTCTCTGGGTAAATTAGTAGTAGTTTCCAGACAAAGATTGTGCCTTTGTAATTCTTACGATTAACAATGTTCACAAGTGACTCCTTCGGCGTAATCGGCGTAACTCTAAGTAAGATGAAAAAGAGGAATTCTGAAAACTCTCATAAGCTGTAGCACTTTTAATACGAAAGAATAATAACTTTTAAAAACACAAGATTTAATTATCTAGTATTAAACTCGTCATAAACCGACTAAATTCGACTTTTATTAGTATCACGAGTACCAGGATCCCATAAAGCTCGCGATATGGTTTGTATCTCACTTATCAAAGGCCCGCAGTTTACCTCGCTTTTCAACCGAATATCATAATCGTAACTCCTTTGATGTGATTGTATGTTAACACATCACTCCCTGATTACACAAACCATCTAACGACACGCACATTTTGTATACAATTGTACACTGTAGTGACCAGTTTTAAGGTTGAAATTTCAAAGGAGTTTATAAGCATCTTAATTCATTTTTCTTATAAAGAGGGGAATTGTTTACAAACTTACTGAAGCATATTAGAGCTTCCTTATTTTTCAGACGATTGAGTTGTAATTTGCGTGTTTTTAGGCGGTTTTTATTAAGCAAAGCAGTGGTATTTAATATTTTTTATTACGCTAAACATCCTATAGGCTGTGGATGGTATCCATCAAGTGTCCGTCAGTAATACAGTTTATTGATCGACGTGGATCATTCTCAGTACCAACTTATCGTGCCTACATAGGTATCGACGTTCTTATCTCGTTGGTACAAGGTCTATTCTTGTTTAATTTGAATCTTATTTGGTCGGTCTAATGTTTTATTGACATGTTGGACATAACAATGGCAACACAACACAATATCACACTCACCATAGACAACATTCAGTTACTTAATGCCTGACTTTAATCTTCCGTTGATAGTATCATTATCACATTAGGAGGCTTTTGTTTCAAATAGGTACTCAAGTGGGAGTGGAATGGTATCGTATTGGATATCTATACTTATATCGGAGGAAAAGTCTGTGAGGTTGTAAGTTTATAAGTAGCGCGTAACCTCCGGAACTACTCATTCCATTTCCAAAATTCTTTTACCAGTATTTATTCAGGTACTCGTAGAATGCACCTTCAGGATAGATCAGGCATGGCAGGCATGATGGATTAGTTTTTATAGGTGAAGCACTTTATTTTTTCATCGTATGCTTAATATAATAACTAAGTGTCAATTGGACAAAACAAGAATAGAGTTTATTCAAAGATCCATAATCATCATCATCATCATATTAGCCGATAGACGTGCTCCACTAGTCATTGGCATCCCCCAAAGAGTGCCAAAGTGACCGGTCCTGCGCCACCCGCTTCCAGCGGGCTCCCGCGACCTTTACCAGGTCATCAGTCCAGGGTGGGGGTCTACCACGCTGCGTGTTGAGGTCTTCCGGTATACGTGAATAGAGAGAAAGATTAGCCCGTTCCATACAATTTTGTAATTTTACCTTGGATGAAACCTTATTCCTGTTTGGTCGAAGCCGGCCTTACCTTGATGCATACAGGGTGTATCAAAAAAGGGGTGTGAACCGATCAAGGGCATGTTCAGTAGCGTATTGTGATTCCAAAAATGCATGTTTATTTTGTTAATTTTTAATTTGTTTTTGTTTACATTGAAATGTTTGTTTTTGATTCCATTTCAGTCTTTGTTTTTGTTGACGTTACTTGTGTATGACATCAAAAACGTAAAAGCTGTCACCGGCGTGTCAAAAAAACATACACAAAACATTTGTTTTCATAACACAGCCGTGCGCGAAGCCGTTGAAAATGAAATTTATTTCATAAAATAAACCCTCCCACCTTTCACCAGTTCGCGGGGGAATGTTGTCATACACAAGCAATGTCAACAAAAACAAAGACTTTAATATAAACAAAAACGAAAATATCAATGTAAACATAAATAATAAAAAAACATAAACAAATGCATATTTGGAATCGCATTGCGCTACCGAACATGCCCTTGCCCGGTTCACACCCCATTTTTGATACATTCTGTATATCACGTTATATTCATATTGATATTTTATGTGGTACTACATAAACTAGTGGCTCTGTCAGCTGTAGAAATCGCGATGTGTTTTCTTTTTCAAGTTATTGGAAAAAAACTACATAATTATCAAACCTGCTCCCAGAATTTCACGAGACTCGGTTGAGAAATGGCACCTCTAGAGGAGAACAGCTGGACAGCCGGACATACGAAATAATTATGGTCCAAGCTGAAGCAGATATCATCCTTCGCTTCCATTAAAATTTAAAAACAACCCCTACCGTAAATGAATAGGGTTCGCGGGGAGAGTTGGGTTATGAATGGGGAGAGAAGGGATGAAAGGGGGGTGAGATGGGATTTAAAGGCTACTGCTACAAAAATAATGTATTCCAATTTAAAATGGAGCTATAATAAAAAAAAACGATCCAACAATCTTCCAAAATCACCTTTGTATGAAAACCCATCTCACCCCAATTACGAGGGACTACGGGGGGAGGTGGGATTTCCTGTTTATCGTCAAAGTTATGAAATCGAATTACCCAAAATAAAATAAAAACTAGTATACAAACGTCCGGAACACTTATTATATACTCGTACCATTCAGTTGGCATATGTAAAAATAAAATGTTGTCGAGGTTTGAATATCAGTTTTGCCCCTACTCACCCCATTTTACGGTAGGTACTTACCTAACAAATATAGCTCTGAACCATCGACTGACAAGACGTTCGCCTATGTCATGACATTGAATGTTAAACTAGTAACATCCTTCGTTTGGGTCGATGGTAAAAAAGGAGTGTATTTTGGTCCTCCACTTCGAAACAACAAAGTACCTAACCTTGTTGATTCATAGTAGGTACTTTATCTTTTCACACCTGCTATTCAGCGATTGTTGCCCTCAAATAAGAGATTACAGTTTTCTTATTAGATAGGATAAAGATACTCGGTAGCTAAATTATTTCCGTCTTGGGCGTTAATACTTGAATCCCTATAGTTACGCTCAAGATTCTACTTTAGAATCCCTCGCTACGCTCAGGATGCAATTGTATAATCTTCTCAGGATTCGGTATACCGCCCTCGCCGTACCTAAATACTTATATCATTTTGCTCCCTTGAGATACAATCTACTATTGCATCATATACTAAAACCTGTATACAGAAAAAATATTTTAAGGTACGGTAAGGGAAAAATCCAATTCCGTTATTCGTAAAGTAATACATTTTCAAAACACTGAAATGGAAGCTCTAATTTAACAAACCTCTGTTAATTAATATGTGTTCTGTCCCTTTCTATTAACACAAATGTCAAACTGGCAGACAAAGACAAACTAATTTTAATAGCACTTCTAACAAAATAGGTTTGATGGATAGAGACAAGTTATAAACAAGTTTTGTACGACTTGGCGATTAGAATGTCTTTGTTAAAATGGCTATACTTATGTTTTACAGTTGTATTGTACTTCCTTTTTAAAGTCAACTCGATTTTTTATCCACCTGTTATACAATTATTTTAATTGGACTAATAAGTTCACCGCCAACATAATCCGAGCGCCGTCGAGTAAAACGGCCATAAGTAATTATTTCATTGAACCCCAACGCTGTCGATCGCTTGACATCAATAAAGCCAAAAACACTTGTACCACCAGTTCGGTTACCATGTCTCACTTCCATCCCTTTTACTCTAAACTAAACCGACTTAAGACCGACAAGGCAAGAATGTTTTTGTAAACCGAGGGGGCTTAGCTGCTGTGATATGGATGTCAATATCGGATAGATTCTATAATCTTATTAACGGCTTAGTTGTACCAAAATACTTTTCCTCCGTTGCTAAGCAAAAATGGGCTTTAAATATATTAACGTAGGGTGGATAGAGATTATTTCTGAAGCATGTAAATTAAATCTGTCCCTTGACAGACGGCGTCCGTCCGATTAAAATGAACTGAGATTTTATTACAAAGACGTTCAAACTATTTGGATTGTGAGGTCCATAGTAAGATGTGATCCGGGAGGAAAAGAGAAGAAATATTTTCGTAGGATCCTAGAAACGTCTCATATAGCCTATTTTTGTACTTCGCCTTCCTTGCTCGCCTTTGATTTTTCCTGCCTTCTACGATGTAATTAGATCATCAATCATCAGGGTAATAATTGCTTATAATATGCCCTGTCCTATTATCTATTTTTTTTAACAGTCTCCTTTTCTCCCTGACTCTTATTCAGTATTTGTAACTTGTATTATTTTTTCCCGAGAAATCAAAGATAAGGTAGCAGACATGCCGCAAGCAACTACATAATTATACATATGAAATCAAGGAGATAGTATTTAGCTCTATGTAGGGCCGAATAGAGAGAGCTGCCTTTACTTATTGTCTACAAGATTACTTCTAATTTATTATGAAGAAAAAAAATACAAAACAGTGGAATTATTGAGCAAGCTATTATTATTTGCTAGGGCATGAACTTATTCCTATTAATGAGTTTCATAATAATCTGCGGTAACTACTATAAATTACATAATAATAGCGCAGAATGTATCCATAGTTCACACTGATAGTCGCACAATTGTCATTTTAGGTAATTTACAACTCTCATTGCCTATACGCACTAAAATTTAAATAGATGTATATGACCAGGCAATGGCACAGTAATTAAAACAAAATTCACAGTCGCAGTAGGTACCTAATTGTAATAAAGAACCATAATAGGCATGATGCCTCATGTTCAAATTGATAACGTAGTGATGCTAAATGGATAGTAAATCATCAAATTATCGTAATAAAGTATAAATTATAAAATATAATTAAAATCATAAAAAGATATGAACCTTGAAAGTTTAGAAAAAATATACATTTTTTTTTATTGTCCAAGAGTAAATTAAAAGCTACCAATAGAATCCTTACGCTTTTCTAGAAACAAAATTGTATGACAACTATATACTTAAACGCAGTATTTCGCAACCGAAACAACAATTTACCTGATTTTCCATACTACGATTAGAACAAATATACAAATGTGACGTCACACTTGTATAGACACACAGTATGAAGCGTTTCGCGCTGCCGCCAGCGAGGTCAATCTTTATCTCAAATTTTTAGGTATTTATGTTATTTAATTGTATTTAGTTGCTGCCATACAAACATTTGTTCCTCTCCAAAAACTGGTTCGAATATGAAATCTTACCTTATCTTATAAATATATCATCACATTCACAACTATTAGATAGAAGTTCAACCCAGCCTTAATGCTGAAATCAATC
Source organism: Epinotia ramella (assembly GCA_947578815.1). Taxonomy (NCBI): domain Eukaryota; kingdom Metazoa; phylum Arthropoda; class Insecta; order Lepidoptera; family Tortricidae; genus Epinotia; species Epinotia ramella. The sequence goes on from OX388221.1 coordinate 7,697,669, forward strand.
AACCTTTGTAGTATTACGCCGTGTTTAGTTTAGGGACAGACCGGCGTCGGAGGTCACCCAAACAAAACCAATGATTTAACAGAGTTGTCATGACGCGGTTGTCACATCGAGGGTACAGTACACTACATAACTCCGAGGCGTCATTTGTTGAAAGCATTTAAAGAATTTAATATTTTTGGAAACTATGTTCCGCTGTAGGAATTTTACATTTTTCGGGATATGACTCTGACCTGACATATATCTAATCTATTTATTTATTACACTAAAAAACAGCGTCCCAATTTTCGTTCTTTGGCGTTCGGATATTTGAAATTTCGGAATAATTATGGTCTCGGACAAATTACTTCAATTTTTTTCTGTGTTCGCCGACTAGACACTTTCACTGGTTAATTAACCAGTCAATGTGACAGCTCCATCATGAAAAGGTTACAGCCACTGTTAAGTCTCAGAAAGTCGCAAACCCTCGTCTCATCGTTAATTTACCAAGTAACTGCACGAAGTATACCAGAACTTAAAATTATTTATAACCCGATTAGCGATCCGATTCCAACTCAAGCTTCAATAGAAAACAATAGTTAACCATTTGAGCCGAACGTGAATACGTCTAGGTGATTATACGTGTCCATCGCGTGTGTCTGTCACAAAGCAATGCTTACCGACCGGCCAACAACTCTCCTGAGATGAACCAGGGTAACCTGACCTCCGATTAGGTGTAGTTGTTCCAAATCTGGGGTTCAAGATAATTGGACCGTGAGGAAAATAGTGAATAGCATGGCAGGGTGTGTCTAACAAGTCGGCGGCTTTGTCGGATTACCGGCCTTGTTAGGCGACGACTATTTGACACTTTGACAAAAAACACACTTGGAATGTTGCCCAATTGATTGGAATTGGTTATGTCAAATTAAGGGACTTAAGTTATGATCTGAGATCGGAAAAAATTGCGACATTGTTTGCAATTATGTGGACATGACTCCAAAATCAATCAAAATGTTATTCAGTTAATACATTTTTTACTTGACATATAATTTGATTCCTAGTCAATAAATACAAAAGTTTGTTAAAGTATAGGTTTATTAAAAAAAAATATCAGTATTTTTTTCAAATTTTTTTCTAGTGTAAGTAATCGTGTCAGTTTAAAATCGTTATTTATTTATTATATATAAATATTTACGGAAACGATACCCATTTTAAATACGAACCTTTCGCTAATAATTATTTATGTAATTCATCGTCGTCGTAACGTCATTTTTTTTAAAGTTATTATAGTATATACGTGCTTATCACTTTATAAATAAACTATTATCTCCAATAATTCAAATTATCTTTCAATGAATAATTAATTAACATTTTGATTAATTTTGGAGTCATGTCCACATAATTGCAAACAATGTCGCAAATTTTTCCGATCTCTGGTTATGATATGCAGGAAAAAAGAACCGAGAATGTCAGCCTACGACTGTATCTTGGTCATATATCATGTTTGTTTGTTAGGTTCATTATTAAAATCACAATTTGCATCCTAATATACAATGATACTTTCTTTATAACAAACTGCAAGCCATGGATAATTATTAATTAAGGAAGTGCTAAGTAATAATATATACTATTAAACGAGCAATAATTGTATATATATTTGCAATCACGTTTTCGGAAACGGCTGTAACGATTTCGATGAAATTTGGAATTTAGGGGTTTACGGGGGTGCGAAATCGATCTAGTTTTCTCCGTATTTTCACCCGAGCAGAGCTCGGTCGACCAGGGACTAATAATTAACAGAGTAAACGTGTCTATATTATACCAATAAATATGAATACCATGGAGATAAAAAGTCGGTGAGGTTGTAAGTTTCTAATTTGTAAGTAGGGGTTGTCCCGAATCTCTTAACCGATAAAAAAACATCCGTTCAATGGACTTTCTAGGTGGACATAGGCTAGGCTATACTAATTTGTTAAAAAAAAACGAAATCAAGATTTAGATGAAATTACAGTGGTGTTATGACTGGGATAAATAGTTTCCGAAACACGAGACTTTTTAGCAAAGGTGCAAATTCTCGGAATACCTAAACGCCGAATTGGTGAGACAATCGACTATAACCGTCCACGATTAATTTGGGCAATCATTTAGCACGACGATTATGCCAATTAATAACGTCATCTTTATTTCCAAGAACCATTTACTGCAATATTACATCCAACTTGAGAAATATCTTAAGCGACACAAGATTCACAAAGAATGAATTCGCAAATCGCGGTACTAATTACTTGATTTGCATTGAAAATTTTAAAATGTCTCTTATAACGTTTTAGTTATAAGTTTTCTGGCAAAATATATTTATATATTCTTGTTTTTTATAATATAATTTTCCTGCTAAATACGTAATTCGATGCGGTTTGTTAAGAACAGACAACGGCACTAATTTTAATAGGTCAGCTAGTATCTTCACAAGCAAATTGCTAATTATGCATATTTAAACAAAATCTGTCTAAATATGATCGTGTAACATCCTTAAATTTTAATAAAGAATTGTATTGTATGTTAATAATTATCGAATTTATGTTGCAAATAATAGTGATAAATTTCCATGCCGTAAATGTTCGCGGGAGTCCACTGGATGCAGGGACGCAGGACCGGTCATTGTGGCACTCTTTGGGGGATGCCTATGTCCAGCAGTGGACGTCTTTTGGCTGATTTGATGATGATGAAATGTGAGGAACAACTAGGGATATGGATAAAATAATAAACAAAATGTACTTAGTAATTTTCATAGCACTTGACTTGAATCTATTATTTTTAAAAAAGTCCATTATATGTACTAAACTATTATGGCCGTACACTATAGGCGTAAGGTGACAATACGTAGGCCTTTCACAAATCTCTATGGCGCTGTTCGTGTTCGTTACGTGATCTGTACTGTCGCATGCGCAGGTTTAATTAAACTTTAAAGCGTCTATTCAATACGTTAATTTATGGCGATTAGATTTTAAGCATAAACAGCGAATCAGTTCGAAACATGTCGAGCGTTTTCAATACATAAGTAGGTATTTTAATACGTCCAATTCTCACGGGAGTTTTCTAGATAAAATATAATAATCACTATTTATATGAGACAAGTCACACACTACCACAAATGTTCTTTTTAAAAAACATAAGAATCCATCATGCAAAACTATGCTTACATGAACTCCATCCATGACTTATGGGGCCTTGCTGTAGACAGGGTGAGGGTGCTTGTACTCCATAAAAGAGCTGTTAGGATTTTGGCTGGAGTGGCTCCATTTTCTCCTACTAGAGACCAGCAACGAATAACTAAAACTTAGAAAAGTGGAAAAACCCCCGACAGTTTCATTTCAAAGTGCAATATCTCAAAAACGGCTGAACAGATTTTCATAAAATATGGCTAAGAACACTCGAGATAAAATTATCTATGACCCAAAAAAAAACTAAACGATAATCGGTTCATTCGTTTGGGAGCTACGATACCACAGACAGATACACGGGTGTCCATCTAGTCGCATAATGACTTTCGTCATAATTTTAAAAGCCACACAACTTTACGCATAAAGTTGTTGCGCATAAAAGTCTTTTGTCATTAATAATTCTGCGCATAATACTTTCATTGTCATAACTGTACTATGTCATATTTTGTTTAACCATAATGGTGATCATTATACTAGTTTTAGTCATTATCTTGAAGATCATAATTATTTTTAGTCATTAGAATTGCTATGCATAACTTATGACAATATTAGGCTGTCATTATGATTGATTGGCAAAGAAAAACAAGTTATTATATTAGTTGACTAGCATTTAATGAGGTAAGGGAGCTAGAGAAGGGGGGTTCGGGCGGCAAGCCCCCCCCCGCAGTAAAAAAATAAACAATCGCAACAATTGTATTTTTGGTAGGTTAGGTTATGGTTATCTTGTGTCCCTTAGAGCGGATTTAGGCAACCCGCGAAGCGGGGTGACGTCGACACGCAGGCGGTTAGGTTAAAATAATTGCCGGGTGTTTGTTTAAAAAAAAATAAAGTTGGATTAAGTGTAGGTTACACAGACACTTTATTTAAAAAAAACGTACATGATTAAAAAGGTTTGTCTTATACCCATGACTTGAAAACGTTATGCGCAAACATATTATGGCGATTGATATTTATGCTTAAAGCTTTTATGCACCATAAATTTATGACATTTGCTATTTATGCTCTAAAATATTATGGCTAAAAAATGTATGCGAACTAATTTATGACTATTGTCGTTTATGCGTAATGATGATTATGACACAAGTAGTTATGCTTATCGGCCTTATGGCTACAAATATTATGCAACCCGATATGGACCCCAGAGACACAGATACACAGACAGACACGTTAAACTTATAACACCCCTCTCTTTGCGTCGGGGGTTAAAAATGTTAACGGTTCTGAGCCTCTAACATGAATTTAGCGACTTCTAGCTAAATTCATGTGGAAACACAAGGACGATTACAAAATGCGTCGTCGGGATCAAAGGAAAACCGGCCGCGACATGGAACCCGCGCAGGCTGGATTGACGCGGACGTCTAACTCATTGTAGTTAGTTGGTGTTAAAATTTATAACAAACTGAACCCGGAAGTCAAGGAAGCTCCTTCTTATGACCTGCGTATAAAAAGATTGAAGCACTTTTTAATCGATAGTGTTTTTTATAGTGTGGACGAATTTAGTAATTATAGGAAATTTGTATATGGACATGAACTGCATTAAATAATTTTACTTGCAAAAAAAACTGATAATACACGGAATAGAATGACGATTTTGCTCTAAATTATTAAAAAGAAGACATCAACTATATCTAGTAGCCAAAAACTGCTTTAGACCACTCCTTTTGCACGACTTTTTTTACATACACGCCGAAGGTAAGTACCATGACATGACTGTCAATCATGACAGAACAGAAAGAAGAAGCACTTTATTCAACACCACATCTGTGCGCGACTGTACACCAATTTCGTAAAGCCAGTTTCACAACACGATCCGTCTGCACTAATCGTCCAATAAACGTCCATTTATAACGTAATTGTGCTTTAATATACCCACACGCCGCGAAAACCCAAAAAACGACAAAACCACTTCATTACGCCCCATTGTTGCGATTTCACTCCACTTTCAATGGGTACCCAGACCATTGACATTTTTTTTTACGTATCTATGATCACTGACGTTTACTTGATGTTCGATTTACGAATTTCGAATTTGACATGGACGTTCGGTTGCCATTGTGCGTTCCATATTTAAATTCGAATCGTGTACATGGCCATTGCAAGGGGCGCCACTGTTAAACGATTATTACGATTGTATTTAGAAAAATATTAGTTCCAGTTTCGGCCGCCAGAACAGACTTTGCGGCTTTCATACAGTCTCTAAGTCTGCACGTTTCCCGTAGACAATAGAGTGCGAAACCATAGATCATTCCGGGTGTTCTCTTGTTAATTCGTCACAGAGGAGGCTGCATTTTGGGTCAATTATTTTTAGTAAAAAAAACGAGGGGAGTGAGGCAATGAATTTGTAGTCGGCAATCATTAGTTTGCAATATGACTTACTTTAATTTACTGACTACTTCATAATTTCATTACATTAAGCTATTCATGTTTTTATACGAATAGAATACAGCCGCTTGTTGCGTATTTGAAGACTTGCTCTTTGTGTCATCTAATATTAAGAAATACATTTTTATTATTGTACCAATCAGCAGTATTTCCCCATATTTAAAAATCAACTTAAGGGGCTCCCATACGCCAATGACCTTCGATCTGAATTCCTTAGTTTTCTTATGTTTTTTGTAGCTTATTATATTAACAACAACGGCTTTAAGCAATATCGTATCCCATATTTACCTCAAAGTTCATTGTTTTCGAGATATTTGGCATCAAAGTTCAACCATTTTAGGCCAAAAAACTGGTTTTCTAGCCATAACTTTTGTGTTAATTAGTAAGATTATAAAAACGCATATCAAAATTATAGGTTAGTTCAGTATGTATGAGTAGGTATGAGTTTCGGGTGTATAAAAGTTTTAATGAGGATGAGGTGTCGGGTTTTGTATTTTTACAGACCTTTCGTAAAAAATTGATAATTAATTCTGTATTAACATTTTTCAAGTTATTCTATATCAAAAATCTTAAACAGGAATCAAACTTTCCTATATCTGCACCTGGAAAGCAAGCTTCAATAAACCGAGGACGAGTGTCGAAATGAAAACTACTAAATTTCGTTGATTTTTGACGGGAGCCCCTTAATAGTTGCGCAGCCATGTGGTCATCTACAACGCCATCAAGTATCTCAAACATAGCTGTATGAAACTAGCGGAATTTGTGTGGCCAAAAAATGCACTATGCCAAGCGCAAAAGGTCCATTCTTACACGAACGGTTCAATTTTCATACGATCTTGCGAAAGTGACTTCGAGTTTCCTCCACAAATGTGTGGGAGCCATGATTTAGACAAAAAAAGGCAACAACTGTCAACGCCCAAGGCGGCGCGTGCCGCTCCAAATTAATTATAATGACGCTTTAATTATAAATTCACACGACCACCATTAAAATAACGATTATTTCCAAATTACAACGGCTAAACTCAAACAATGGAATTCAAATTGGAATAAACTGTCTTACACGTAGTTTCTTCGGATAATTACACCCCCCCAACACCTTTACAATGAAGTTTATTTCAATATGGTTTCAAAAACAAACGTGCGTGTAATTATCATCCAATGAGTGTATGTTCGATGTACCTAATTACATCGAATTTTGAATTGCGTTCGATATCAACAACTGTTACTGGGCCAGTATAAATGGATACTTTTTTCAGGTATTAAAGTATTTTTTTAATATTCGAAGACGTGCAGTTAATGCTTGGGGAGTGTTTACAATAGTTTTAATTCACTAAACGTTATTACACCCTACCATCACGGACTGACCTCAAAATTATAGTTTCAACACAAAGACACCTCGAAGGCTCCTTTTGAATTTCGAATCAATAAACTGGGAATGTAGTCTCTCTATACAGCCAGTATTAATTACGAGACAAAAGTTAACATAAATTAGCAGCTCTTGGGCGTATTATTAGTGGCTTTCTTCGAGTTTCGCGTTGTATGGGTTTTATTAAGCGTTACTAAGTTTTCGCATTTTATTCATAGTGTTATTGATGTACGAAATTATAAATAATAACGGGGTAATTATGGGAATGTCGTGCGTGGGCCAGATTGTATAGCAACGGACGATTATTCGAGAATAACGATCGTGTTTTCGTCATCGATTTGCGATGACACACTTACAATGATTATTCGATGAGATGACATTTCACGTACACGTTGTTCTATTGTTACAATGAACCTATTATTTCTGCCAATAAGATCATCGTCGCCATCATCGATAACTATAGTATATAGTTTATAGTATAGTTTTAAAGATAATTCAAAAATAATAGAGTTGAATCATAAAGTCGACGTTTACATGGATATTTACAGTTAGTTCAGTGGATGTTTTTATTTGCGAAGACAGAATGTGTATCTGTTTATACTAAATTCTAACTCAGTATTCAATGTAGGTGCAAGCGGCTAATATTATTCATTTGTTTATATAATTCTAGAAAACGAGTCCTTAAAATGGAATATGTAAAGTACCTATAATGCCATACGGATAACTTTGGCCTTTTTATAGTTTTTGGATGGGCGGGTTGCATCGACTATATTTTAGATAATAGGCATGGTGACTAAAATTATTACATGATGTCATTCGAACGAGTGATTGGAGAGGAACAAATGTTTGTATAGGAGCAACTACACTTAAAGAACGTAAATACCCAAAAAATTGAGATAAAGATTGACCTGGCTGGCGGCAGCGCAAAACGCTTCATACTGATTGACAGATAGGTATGACGTCACAACGACATTTGTTAGTACTAAGTACATGTATCGTTGTATGGAAAATCAGGTAAATTGTTGTTTAGGTCGCGAAATACTGCGTTTAACTACATAGTTGTCATACAATTTTGTTTCTATAAAAGCGTAAGGATTCTATTGGTAACTTTAAATTTACTAATCGACAATAAAAAAAATGCATATTTTTTCTAAACTTTCAAGGGTCACATCTTTTTACGATTTTAATTATGTTTTATAATTTATACTTTATTACGATAATTTGATGGTTTACTATCAATTTAGCATCACTACGTTATCAATTTGAACATGAGGCCGCATGCCTATTGTGAAAATTTTTGGAACATACAATCAACGACGGTTTGAAACAACCCAGCTTACCTGAGCAAACCAAAGAGCATTATTATGTGATCTTAAATCGGCGGTAATCGAAGTTACGTCTGCTAATATCCTATTATAAGGGCAATTTTATAGTTCTCTATGGAACGACATCGGCAAGAGCCATATTTAAAGATAACCAGTCCGTCAAGTATGTATTGGACCCCACCCTGCACGGGTCGCTTTTTTTTTTCTTTCTCCTAGTTTTCTAAGTTGGGCCCCAAAGGGGCCCTTAACTAATTGCCAATGACAAAAGCACGGCCAAGAGCCAGTGCTAGCGCGGCAGAAGGCCAACGCTTCAAAACACAACTTAACTAACCTATCAAAGCCTAAGCTAATAACTTTATTTAAAATAAAAAATACCTGAAAGGCACAAAACATGACAGTGCTAGAGTTTCTTTATTACTCTTCTTTCTTGACAGACGTGGCGACCACACTATAGGTACAGGCCGGTAAACGTTAAACATGGCGCCAGCAGCTGTCATCTCATGGAGAACTGTCAAACTTTCCATTCAATCAGATTACAGTGGACTTTTAACACGTTCGGCGGCGGTACCCAAATTATGGAATGTACTAGAATGATAGTAAATTTCTTCATACAAAATGAAACTACGGCTTAAGCAGTTCTGATTATATACATTGTTGGTTTGTCTGTACCCGAGTACAGTTACGGTTATAACCGTGCTACGGGAAGACCCGCTGAGCGCAGCCGCCTGAGCCGCTCGTCGTCTTTCTCTCTGTCCATCTATAAAAAGCAACAAAACTCACTTGTAGCTTATAAAAACTAATAAAATTATGCGATGCATTCAATAAAAACAAAGAATTTGGAAGCAAAAAACACGTAAACTATACTTACTTTTCACACCTGTGCGTAACATTACGTGCGTCCGACGTGAGCCGCGCGAAGCGAAGCACTGGCGCGGGCGCCGAACAAACTCTCATACAACGACAGCGGCAAGTGCCGTACTGCGTGTGTGTGTAAGCGTTTGCATCTGTGTGAGTCAGGGTCAAACTCGTGTTTGAGAATTATACTTAGTTTAAGCGGTAGCCACATGGTGGTAGTGCTCCACATGACAGTAAAAAAAAATTACATAGTAATGGTATGGACTTTCGTCGGGAAGAACCGTAGTGACTTTTAGGAAGTCGTAAATAAATACTGCGTTAGCCGTACTGTCATATAACGTGCTACACGTTTTACGGTCATAGCCGGTACCGCCGCCGAACGTGTTAAGAATATACGAAGGTTTGAACAACTGGCCCTTTTTCGTTCAATTTTGGAAACCCGCTATAAGACGAACGATTACCAAAAACAACGAAACAATCGTGACAAATGTGAAACCATAGAGCCTCCATTAAAACCATAGAGTTTTATGACGTTGCCGCTACGTACCTTGCATCATGTGTGGCAACATTCGGCGCCTTAGGTGTCCAATTTGTATCAACTGGTCCCGCAGACGTAAGTCTGGGTAGATCACGCAAACGTGCCTTCCTACTAAAGATAATGAAAAAATGTGTACACAATCCACACATTGAGATTTCCCCACACACAGCTCCGCTACCTCGCCCAACACTTTTTTTTTTAATACAACGACGGTGGCAAACAAGGCTGGTGGTAAGCGGACACCGCAGCCTATAGACGCATGCAACTACAATGCAGTAACATGGGCGTTGGCGTTGCCGACCCTTGATATGTTTGAGGACGCGCTGTGTTGAGAGTAAAGGGATCTGAAATAATCTGTACACGTATACCACATTATATCTTATTAACCCCCGACGCAAAGAGAGGGGTGTTATAAGTTTAACGTGTCTGACTGTGTATCTCTGTATCTGTCTGTGGTATCGTAGCTCCCAAACGGATGGACCGATTTGAATGCGTTTTTTTTTGCGTCATAGATAATTTTATCCCGTGTTCCTGTGTTCCTAGCCATGTTTTATGAAAATCTGTTTAGCCGTTTTTGAGATATTGGACATTGAAATGGAAATGTCGGGGGTTTTTCAACTTTTCTAAGTTGTAGTTATATCAATAAAGGGTCGGCAACGTTCTAGAGTAGAGTAGAGTGCAAAGGCTACAGTGTCCGCTTACCAGGCAGGGTGTATTCTTGTCCGAGATTGATGTTGTATTTATAAAAAAATCTTACCTGCGCCTTAATTGATAATTTAATTTTCACGGAGAAAAACATTTTCACACCTGCTTCAGAAAAGATTGTTGCCCTCAGATGAGGGATTTAAATTTTCCTCATAGTAGAAGGTGTGAAAAGCAGTATGTGTCAGGAGCAAAGTTATTTCCATCTTGGGCGTATGCACTTGAACCCCTCGATACGCTCAAGATTCTACTTTAGAATCCTGAGCGTAGCGATATCGTTAAGAATCTTTCGTTTCACTCAGGATTCGATATACCGGCCTCGCCGTAAATATATAATATAACTTTGCTCCCTTGACACACAATCGCATCGCATTCAAACTTTATTTGCACAATCGGCGTCTTTCTTAAATATAGAATACTATATTATACGAATATGTATCTGTGACTAGCTGCGTCTTATTTCCGATTATTTGTCAATAGAACGCAACCAAAGACAAGACGTGTTTACAAGCAATTATTTATTTTTACGCTTTATCGCGCTTTCATGCATGCATACCGGCCATAGTTAACGATTTAACAACCAACATGAATATTTCAAAGTGACCTAAACGGGACATAACCACTGAAACTTGAGCCTTCACTTCCACCATGATTAGTACACGCAAGGGTCAGGTTATGCCGGTGGTAGTTGCTTGTGGGCGACCAATTAACAAATAACAAACTCTGTCCGTAGCCAATTCTCGTACAGTTTTAACAATTTTGAGTTTCGAACACCGTCGTAATTGGACATCGGCTAAGGCTATGCATACATTGATTGTGTCAATAACTACCTACTTAGTCGTTTGTAGCAATTTCCACAGTCTTGCGAGCTCTTTTTCCAATGTACATTCATCGGCTGCAATAATGCATGGACACCTTACGGCTCAGTTTCGCTTGCATCGTTTGACGTCTGCTGCTCACATAGTTGCACGTGGTGCGCAATAATTAAACTAGATGGCGTTGTTGGCGCTACTATTTAGACATACCGCAGAAAATAAGCACATTACTAGGCACATTAAATACCTATAAATTGACACCTGTTTGTTATCACCAGAAATATTCTCATATTAGTATAACTATTAACAAGGCTGGTAAATGCTAATTTATAATAGCTGTATTTAAGTGCGATACCACTGGTATTTGAATGCTATATTTCCACCATTACCTATAATGTTGAGATAGCTCAATGGATTAAGACATGTTCTCTAGGCTCAGCGGCCTAGAACTGTCGAGGTTCGAATCCCAGGTAATGGGAGGTTTATGTTTTTGTATCTTTTTATATTTGTTCTATTCCTATAGATGAAAGTGCTTTATATACAAATATTAGTCATAAAGAAAATTATATATTCATAACTTAAATAATTAAAACAGCATTTTATGTTTCAATATGTTTATTTTGTTCACTACAGTTCTGTTAAAGCAATTTTATAATACTACATAATAATAGTTACCTAGCAACTTTGTAACATTTTTATTGAGGTAATAGCTTAAGTTTCATTTCCATAATTGGAAAAAGATTGAAGCTTCACCCCAATAAATATAATATTGACAATATTAACTTACAACCGGGTTATCTAACATTCAAATCAGCAGAACGCATTAAGGTGTTAATTGCCATAGTATATCTATACCTATATGTGAGCGTTCAAACCATGAATTATTGTGTTATTGATTTGAAAATAATCATAATAATTTTATTTGGTCTTTCACCGTTACTTACACTTGTTTGATCTTATGAAATATCACATTTTAAATAGTAAAGGAATATAAAAAAGAAAGCAAACGGCATATTAATACCTATTACCTACTGAAACAATATATATATTTTTAATTTATTTAGGATAACCCGGTTTATAGAATATATAAATCTTAACGTAATCCGTACTCTTTGACCAACAGCATCTGCACTTTTTCTATATTAGGAACTACGCGACCATTATGACGGCGCGTATTATTATAACACTATAAACTTAAATGGCCCTGTTGACTGGATTTAATTCACTTCACTTTTTCACTCTTCACTTCAGACAGCCATATCATAGGCCAAATTACAACCTTGTTTTCTGGCCTTCCGTTAGCAGCAACACTGTTAACAGAAGTTTTTGTTAATAGTATTAGTGAATTAGCCACTTTCTAACATGTTATCGAGGTTATATGTAGCTTAAGTTTCATTTCCGAAAATCGGAAAAAGATTGAAGCTTTACCCCAATAAAAATAAAACCTATTGACAATTTTATTAATAATTTCAGACTGGGTTATGATAACATATATATCAGGCGAACGCATTCTGGTGTTAGCCAAATCTATAAGTAAGCTTTTAAGTAAGTAAATAAACCCGCCATTTGTGTTAATGACATTTAAAATAATAATAAAATACGGGACAATCTTACAGTTCACTAAGGCTTTTATTATTGATACTAGACGACCATATATTTCATAGATTATAATGGTAGGATTCCACGGTTATCTATGTCACTCGATCTCGTTAATTAACATGATTATGTTGTTTAATAATAATTTTCCTTAACTTAACACATCTATTACTAATAGTATCTATAGGGTTAAAAAAGCATGATGAAAACAATATCCTACTCATATGTTACTTTTGTCACTTGTTTATATATAACCCGGTCTGTCTTTCTTCAAACCTTACATGTTCACAGTTAGGTATACCACCAGATTCCATGTTAGGCACTACGTGATCACTGAACGTGAACTTATATTGTCCTTTTGAATAGATTTAAACACTTCTCACTTCTCGTCACTAAACATGACATTTAGTCCAGTGTCCAAATTGTATCAAATTGCTGTTTTATGTGCTTCTCTGTAAGCAAGGGTTTAACAGCATGCCCATGATAGTATAAACCCTCCTCTTTATGGAGACACCTCGAACAGTCCACACTTGTGTGCAATAAATCAACGAAATGCCTTGTCGATTCAAAATCATTTTCTTTGTAGTCCATTACCATGGCTGGTGGCCGTTCTTTGTCGGTGTAGCAGAGACGTTTCCTTTTGCTCAACCTTTTTTTAGCTGCAACAATATTATACGTAAATAAATCATCAGAAAAATGTATGATAGTTAAGTAGTAGTTACTTATAGTAGATAATTATATCACAAACATGTAAAAATAACGACTTACGTTTAGATCAGTTTCTGTAGCTTCTTTATATATCGCAAATATTTGCGACCTTTTAACTAGATCAATATTACATAGAAAACTAGTTTTAATATTCATGATATCCAAAAAAAATATGAATAACACAGCTGAAGTAGGTCTACGAACGAACATGTAACATCTTTGTGATAAAAACGAATAAGTATGGTAGTTTTGAATCATTCGTCTACCCTCATCGATTATTATACTAATCATAGTCGTAATGGATTAATATCTGAGCAGCAAAATAAACTTATGATGAATTTCGACTGCCTAGTCAATTGAACCGATGGTCGAGTGGCTAACGAGGCAAGTAACTGTCGACCTAGCTTTAGAGTCGCGGGTTCAAATCCCGCACCCAACGAAAAAAATGTTGGGAAAGAAGTGTTTTTGGAATTGTTTGGATATTCACTAGTAGTGAATCGGAAACATAGCAAGAAAAATAAATGCACAAAGGTAGCACATAAATAGAAAGCACATTCCAAATTGCGTCATAATACCGCCATTATCGATCGATAATGCGTTGGCAAGATTACTTGACAGTATAATATAGGAAAAATAATAACCCAAGAAAAATATAATTATATCCAAGATGAGGAATTAGTTTTTGTTTCCATCTGTGTTAACAGCGCCATCTAGTGAAACTATGCCGATCCTCTGAGGTTTACATTTACATCTATAATGATATTACACGTCGTGCACATAGATGGCGTTAGCAAGCGCGTCAAGGGAAACAGTTTGCGACTTGACCATGCACTTATGCTGTCTAGTGTACAGTCAGCAGCAGAAGTAGCTACGCAAAAGAACACTTTCAAAATGAATCTACACAGTTCTTATCCTCTTGCCTCTTCCCTGTGAACTCATCTACCACGTAGCTCTCTTCACACACAACAACTTGGATGTATTTCGTCCGCGGGGTGTCAACGCATCCCGCATGATGCGCAGCAACAAGCTCGCGCACCTCCTCGTCACGCCCGCACACAAGCTGCGCAAGTCAGAACGGTCAGTGTACATCATGGGTCCGTCGGTTTATAACAGGCTGCCGGACACTATTAAAAAAGACGCAACTTCCACGGTGGCATTTAAGTTGAGATTGCGTAAGTGGCTTCTCGACCATACTTTTTATTCCATAGACGAGTTTTACGAGCTCCCTACTCAGTGAATTATAAAAATACCCATATACCTAGTATAAAATGTAATAAACAAATAGATAATGATGAAATGAATTAATGATGTAGATATAATGTACCAACGAATTAAATATACGTATCTATGTAAAAAAAAAAAAAAATCTGACATGTAACTTGGCGTTATTAATAAAGTATTTGTATTTGTATTTGTATTAAAGTCGTGTGTAGGTCATTTTGAGCATTTGGCTCGTTTAGTTACTTATGCTGCTGACTGTACACGAGCGGAGCCGCGCGCTCAGTTAGCCTTACATTACTTACCAAGGGCTGTAAAAGAAAGAAATCCCGAAATCGCAGGTATTAGGTACCTACGCAGGTTGTAAACGTGCGACAGAGGGCTTTCTTTTTTACTGCCCGTGGTGAGTACACAATTTTACGTCTTCACCTCACCATAAAGCGAGTTTTACTGTACGTGCAGCGTGCGGTAAAACTCACATTATGGCCAGGTGTGACGTAATAGTAGATTATACACTAAGGGGATAAAGCACTGTTTTATGTCACGGGAGCGAATTGAATCCCGAACGTAACGAAGGACTCATAATTTAACTCCTGAGCGTAGCGAGGGAGTTATAAGTTAATTCCTGAGCGAAGCGAGGGAATTAAGACTGAGTCCTGAGTGCAGTGAGGGCTTCAACCGCCCAAGACTAAAACAGTCTTATCCCCGAGGTGTATACTCTACTTTTCACACCTTATGCGAGACAAAAAAACAGGCTCAGTAGATAAATATTCAAAATAGACCAGAAGCACTGATTCAGACACAGACTTTACGCCTTTTACAGCTTTCCATTTGTCAAAATCGTTGTAGGCTTTTAGGTATTTTTCCTTTGACTTCTCTGGCAGCAGATTGTTGACAATGCCTATGGCATCTAATTTGATAAACTCAGGAGTCAAAACACTTTCATCACTCGACATCTTCAATATTATTTTTGAAATTAAATATTCTATAGGCACCTACAAGAACTCGATTTGTTCGTCACGCGTGAACAAATGAAGGCGCGCGACGTTCCAAATTCGAAAGCACAAGCCGTGGTCCTAGATTCGAAATTCGAATTTCGAACACCGCGCTCCTCCGGACCGGGGTTCACACGGAGGCAAACTTCATTTATTTTGTCAAATCAAGTAGGCCATGGCCTAGGACAAATTGTGTTTAGCAAAATTAAACTTTATGCATATAGTAATAAGAATTATGAAAAGTGAAATCATATTATTAACCAGCGGGTTATAATGAAATTCAGTACAACATTATAACCCGGCTAATACCAAGGGATTTAATGTCTTGCTTTCGGTAGGGTTTACATGACCTATAATTCGGCATTGTCGAGCATGTGGTTTGAAAAGTATATTACCTATGTCCTAATAATATTAAGAAGAAAAGTGTGTGAGGTTATAAGTTCGAAGCTGAAGGTCCTGGCTTCGAATCCCGGCAAGGGCAAAATGTTTGTGTGATGAGCATGTATAATTGTTTCTGAGGCTTGGATGTTGTCTATGTATTTAAATATGTAATAGCTATTAAATATATCGTCATCTAGCATCTAGCTTATATACAAGCCTTAGATTATTGAGCTTACTGTTGACCTAGTTAGATTTCTGTAAGATTGTCCCCCAATATTTAATAATTTACCTATAAAGTTGTTGTATGCAGGCATGGGTAATTTCCAGGCTGTGATTGTTCGAATCGCTGTTCAAACTGGACTAAAAAACATTGTTGGACAGTTTGAACTCATAGATGGCCTGTTCGTGCGACGTCCGACTAGTAGCTGTGAAGCCTGAATTCTAACAATCTTTTGCCACATTTCCGAGCAGTGCCGTTAAAAGGTACTTAATTATAGTTCATTCATAATAATAGCATACCTAATAATTCTATAAAGCGTTTTGTCGATAAGTTATTTTATATTTGACGACCGGTTAGCCTAGTGGGTAGTGACGCTGCCTACGAAGCTGAAGGTCCTGGGTTCGAATCCCGGTAAGGGCACATATTTGTGTGATGATGATAGGTATTTGTTAACTGAGTCATGGAAGTTTTCTATGTATTTAAGTACTTATATCTATTATATATATCGTCGTCTAGTACTCATAACATAAGCCTTAATGAGCTTACTATGGGACTAGGTCGATTTGTGTAAGATTGTCCCCTAATATTTATTATTATTTATATCCTTGAAATATATGTAGTGTTTTCATAGTGGTAGTCCTAGTTCTGTATAATTACTCGTACGTTACGCACTAAACAGATACAGATACTTACATGCAGTCTAAATACTGCTTTACAGCGTCGGCGGCGGCGCGGCGGCACGCGACTTCTTCAAACACCGCGTTCCAAATTTAAATACCTAAAGCAAATTCAAAATACGAACCGGGTACGCAACTCTTACAAGCTCGTAACTCATTCAACTACATGTCATACAAGAAAACTTCATCCTTTGTTTTAAAATCTATTTTGACATGAACATGATTATATGAGGTTGCGAAAGTTTTCTTTAAGCTGCGTATGTGTGACGAATTGATTTTACAGAATACCGCTACAAAAAAAGTTGAGTGATCATAGACAAGGCTCGTATATTTTTAATTATTCTTTGTTTTGTGGCCAGTGTTCCGAACCGTACCGAACGCTGTTTACGGGTTCTTGCGACGGTTAGTAATTTTTAAACGGTGTTACCATGTAATATAATAATTTGTAGATAATGTATACCTATATCGAAGTAGAAGGATGTATCGCCGAAACTGCCCTGATTAAACATGAATTAAACTCCGCCCCCCTAGTTGGTAGTGACCTGCCTACTAAGCAAGAGGTTCTGGGTTCGAATCCCGGTGTGTGATGAGCACGAATATTTGTTCCTGAGTCATGGATGTTTTCTATGTATTTAAGTATTTATTTATCTATATAAGTATGTTTATCGTCGTCTAGTACCCATAGTACAAGCTTTGCTTAGTTTGGGACTAGGTCGATTTGTGTAAGATTGTCCCCGTATAAAAAAAAAACAATTTATAACGAAATATTTTACGCGCTACAGGAACATTTTTAAATTTCCTTTCCACACCACCCCATGAAGTGCTTTCCGAGAGAAAATGCGTTAGTTGCTTTAGATAATACCGAATTCGTTTTAGATGGTTCGATAATATTTGACGGGTTCCGTCGATTCCTTTGGTACTTCATCACCTTGTTATATGTGGCATGGCGAAATAATAAATTGAAGATTGAAGTCGGTTTATATTTGCCCTTTTCTTGACAAAAAAAAAAAATGTTAGTTCGAGCCTCGTTTGCGCCTTGTAGAGCCAAAAAAATTGTCTGTTACAAAAATACAAAAAGAACAACACAACAATTGTGCATCATATATGATACAATGTCAAGAAAAGGGTTATACCTACATTATGAAACACCGTCAACACCTGGCTATTTCTGTTGTGCTATTACTAGTACTCGTGAACTTGTTAGGGGCTGTTCATGAATTACGTAAAGTTACGTAAGGGAGACTGATGGCATATACATATCATATTTTCACAGAACTGTTAATTTTTAACCCCCGACGCAAAGAGAGGGGTGTTATAAGTTTAACATGTCTGTGTTCTGTGTATCTGTCTGTGGTATCGTAGCTCCCAAATGGATGAACAGATTTGAATGCGATTTTTTGTGTCACAGATAATGTTATCCCGAGTGTTCTTAGCCATGTTTCATGAAAATCTGTTCAGCCGTTTTTGAGATATTGAACTTTGAAATGAATGAAAATGTCGGGGGTTTTTCAACTTTTCTAAGTTGTAGTTATAGAGAAGATTTGTTCAAAATTAGCAAATTTTTATCTGACGTTTAACGACACTACTTGCCCTAGGTATGTGATGTTATATTCCTAGCGGTAACCGAGGTTGCCAGAGTTGCACTGTGTTGCCAGTGAGGGAACTGCATTTCTCTTTCGTCTTTTATAGCTGTCAGCACAACGAATCCTCAAATTAATAAAGTCGTACATCGCACTTTTAATTTATTTATTTAAAACTTAATTGCCCATAAGTATAAAGGGCGGACTTAATGCCACAAGGCATTCTCTACCAGTCAACCGTAGGGTAAAACAGAAACTTGCTAAGGTGTGATTCCTCTGCACGGTTCGCACAAGACGGCGCGCGAGCTCTCTCTCACTATCCGTCTCTCTCTTATTAGAACACTTAGAAAGAGACGGATAGTGCTAGAGAGCTCGAGAGAGCTGGCGCGTTGCGCTAACAGTGCAGGGGCCGTAGACAAGGTTACAATCGACAAGCGCTAACGCTAACTAATAAAATGTATGGGAATGACAGATGCCGACGAAACACTTTTCGTTAACATCTGTCATTCCCATACATTTTATTCGTTAGCGTTAGCGTTAGCGCTTGTCAATTGTAACCTTGTCTACGGCCCCTGGAGTTGCAAGCGCCGTTGTAGTATTAGGATAATAAAAGCTGTTTAATCTAGAGGATGTTGGGATTGTCAAAGGTTGTCAATCAAAGATATACTCGTATATAACACATAATTGTTTATTTACACCAGCTTATATGCTCCGTACCGAAGGCGCGGGGGCACTACACATAGTATAAAAGGTCGCATCGGCGACAGGAACAAGAGGTCTATATACAGCCGTACTCTTCCAAGTTTTCGATATGGGTTAAATTTTAATAGTACATTACGTACCAAGGGCGGTGAATTCGCGAATGGCGCAGATCGCAGATGTTTGTGGTCCGAACCGAAGGTAGGGCCATAAATATGCGATCGGGGGCTTTACGAATTACCGCCCGTGGTGAGTACACAATTTTTACGTCTTCACCTGGACACAATGCGAGTTTTACCGTACGCGCAGCGTGCTGTACTTAAAACTCGCATTATGGTCAGGTGTGACGTAATAGTTATTTACGATACAAGTGCCGAAAATAGGAAATTCGCAACGAGTGGTGATAAATTAAAACACGACCGAAGGGAATTACCTATTCGCACGTGTATCGTACAACGTTTTACTGTACATATGGCTCTTTAAAGTTTCGAAATATGCACGAAAACTGCTCTTTTCCGCACTAGTGCGGGAAAGTAGCACCATATGTACTGTAAAATATATTATACACTTTCAGATAAGTTTTTGTGTTAATGAGTTTACAATAAGTTATTAAAATTGCTGAAAAAGGTCGAACAGGTAGTAGATAAACATGTAAAACATGTGGTAGAATAACAATTATGAAATGTAAACCAAGTACATATTAATTATACCTATATATAAAGAAACCAGCTTTTTTTTTTCAAGTACTAGTGTTTTGACATTTAGGTACAAAAAGAATGCAGTGAAATAAAATCGAGAAGCTGAAATTTAGAATATTTTTCAATGACTTAATTTTTATTCCTATTGCAGTTTGTAAATTGCAATTTCTTTTTACATGAATTTCTAAAACGTGTTCTTGAAAGAGTACATTATGGCGCTAAATCGAAAAAATGAGGCCACTAGAAAAAACACTTTTTGTAGCGCCATTCTTAATTTTAATTTTCAGGTTATTGATCAAATATATAACAGGCAAATGGCACCGACATTCAGCTAAATAATAGTTAAATTCGTCAGAGCACGTGAATCATAAAGTGCAAATCATAAAAAAATCATGCGCGAGTCCTCATCATCATCATATCAGCCGAAAGACGTCCACTGCTGGACATAGGCCTCCCCCAAAGAGTGCCACAATGACCGGTCCTGCTCTACCTGCATCCAGCTTATAATGACTGTGTGTAATTCTTTCTCGTGGCCTCACTCAAACGTATTACTATAACGGTAATAAATTTTTTAACAATTATTTATATATTACATACAACATTCTAGAGCTCGTGCAGAATTACTTTTACATCGTTTAGCCATAGATAATTTATATAATTGATTTCTTTTAATGAGAAAAAACATTGTAATGCATTTAATATTTCTTTATAATACCGGCTGGTAATTGTATCGCATTTTCGGTTATTAGTGACAAAATCACTATTTCTAATTAGTATTCTACTAATTATGATTTAGTCACAATTTACTTAAATAATCGTTAAAAAACTATGGAGATTCCAACTTACTCGTACTTAGAAATAAACTTAACCTATACATTTATCTATGTATGTACACATTTACTTTTAGGATCAGATTTATATGGCTGGCATGCAGAATTTTTTAATCATAATTTCCATATTGCACGTAATAGATTCAATAAATAAAAAAAACATGAAATAACTTAATTCGGTTTAAAATTTCGAAATTGCGAGAATTCTATACGCCAGTCGATATAAACCCCACAATAAATAATTTACGAATATCTCTATAAAATTATTAAGTACTTAAATAATAAAATCAACTATCACATTTAAATTTCCAACGAAGCTTCTTCATAAGTTTTTGTACAGTTAATGCTACACTAAGATGCTATCGATGTATTTACAACTAACACTAGAGAGAGTGAAGTACTTTACGCCATACTAACCATTAGTGGAGATACATCAAACGTCACTATTAAAAAGTCCGTTAATTTAAAAAGTTTCACCATAGAGTTCGTTCGAATCGAACATTCGATTTTAATAATCGAGCGCGCGCCGATCGTACATCGCCTCCTGTGCGATCGCGCGCGAGGCCTCGTTTCATTTAGACGCGTTCACTACCAGGTTAGTAGCTGCCTCCTCGCTCGCCCCTATGCTCATAGCCTTCTTTTTAAGGATGCCTAAATCTGTGACATTTTCTAGAAAGGTCTTATGCGCTGACAGTACTTTAGCACTTTCTACGTCCTTCTTTAGTTCCTCCATATCTCTCTTCAGCTTTGCCCGTCTGTTTTGGAACCAGGTGATGACTTGGGCGTTGGAGAGACCGAGAGAGCTAGCTATCTCGTCCCTGTCTGCCGGCGAGAGGTACTTTTGGTAGAGGAACCGTTTCTCAAGCTCAAATATCTGGTGATTCGTGAAGGCGGTTCGGGATTTTCTCTTCTTCTTCGGCTGTGGCCTCGAGTTGAAGAGGTTTAGGTGATTCGACTGACCATCTGGAACAAAGAAAAGATACAAATTAAAAAACTTTATCACGAAAAATATGTCGTTAGAAGATATATATGTTACATAAGATTCGTATTAGGGATTTTCCAACTTAAAAAAATAAAAATTGAGGAATTTAAAACATATACTATATGCAAACCCCAGGTTGGAACCACAGCCATGGCCCATGACACATAATAAAACTAATTAGGGTCCAATCAAGACACAACAGTAGACTCAAATTAAAGGGCCATACTATAAAATATACTAGATAACACTATCAGGTATTAAAACTGTATTCGTGTCTATGACAGTCGTAAAGAGCCCGCAGCGCTAAAATGTAACTCTTCCGTCGTAAACCATACAATAAAACGACGGGTTTAACGAGCATCGGATACGGGTCACACCAGTGAAACGGAACATTGTATTTGCGATGACGCATTAAGTGAAATTACTTTTCTAAAGTCCTCAGATTTATATTAACTGAAGAAAGCTACTAGTATAGTTACAATACGCACATACGTTTGCATTTCTAAAGTTAGGCTCAAGTCGCCTCCCGTACACTACTATAGCAACTAACATCAGAGACTTCCTACAACTTTGCTTTTGTTTTGTTTGAAGCAAGTTTTAGAAGTGTTTGAATAAAGTTTAGGAGTCGGACGTCAATTAGGATCTGGTTTCAGTGTGTCCATATGTCACTGGTATACTTCCGTTCTTTACAGATCAGTAATCATTAAATATGTATACCTATGTATTAAGATTTTACGAATAAAAGATTCAACTACAGATAATACTGAACACTAAATAAAAAATAATAAAACGAAAAAATTAAAACTAATTACAAAAAAAATACTCCGTCCAAAAGTTCTGCCTGGGGCATGGACCCCATGACGCTGGCGGCATTTCCCCTTTGGACCGCAAGGACCCCTTTGTGAAAGGTACGCGCCAGCTCTGGGGTCCCCAGAGGCGTATAAAAGATTGAATTGAATTGAATATGGCGCCAGCAGCTGTCATCCCATAAGAAAACTGTCACATTTTCCATTAAATAGATTTTAACGGGAGTAACTTACGACGACGGTTTGAAACGACCGACCTTAACTAGCCAAGTACTACGCCAACACGGGAGTAGACTCGAAAATTATTATTACTCCAAAAGAAAGAAGGCAAAAAAATATGCCTAGTGACAAAAATCCCATTCGATATCTCAAAGAATTACGAAGCTACAACCGTTTTAATATTGCTTGTTAGAGAGAGAAAACGCTCTGCGAGCGTCATAGTAAATGACAATCATTTCGCATGAAGGTGCGTTTTGCGGAAAAGGGACAGAAAATATCATGATATCAGCCGAAAGACGTCCACTGCTGGACATAGGCCTCCCCCAAAGAGTGCCAAAGCGACCGGTCCTGCGCCACCCGCATCCAGCGGACTCCCGCAACCTTTACCAGGTCATCAGTCCACCTTGTCGGGGGCCTACCCACGCCGCGCCTTCCGGTACGTGGTCGCCACTCGAGAATCTTTCCGCCCCAAAAAAATTTTTTTGCTATACAGGGTGCCATCGGAGACGTAATCAGAAATGACAAGACTTAATTAAGCATTAAACTGAGATTACAATGACACAGGAATGGAGGTGGTTAGTTGCATTATTTAAACTTAATCATGCAATCTTTAAAATTAAATTATGTCCTCTAAACAGCGTGGTCACCCTATAACCAAGAAAGAGATGCAAAGATAAACTTAAATTGTCATAATTATAAACTATTCTGAAAGATAACCAAAGAGGTTTTGATTAAATAAATAGGGTAACCATAATTTGGTGAATCAGCGATTTAATTTAGGACTAAATTACCAAAAAAAAAGAACGTTTAATTTCATGTAACTCCTACTATGTTGAAATGACCATCAATTACCAGGTCTGAAAAAGTGGTTTCTGATTACGTCTCCGATGGCACCCTGTATATGCCAGACAGATACATATACCCCCTTTTAAAACTTTGGACTCTTATAACTTTGTGATTATTTAGCCTTCTTCTTAATTTCATTACCCAAAAGTTCCTACAATCAGATATAGGCAGTATAGACAATTTAAAATTTTCTTTTATTGCAACCGTAACGGAAATGAATAGGCAACAATGTTATCGGCTTCCGGTTCTACTGGCGTTATCTGTGGTTTACTAATGTTTACATTACAATTTCAATCGTCAAAATTGCAATATAGGAGTAATATTATTGTTACATAGAGTTACTATACCAAGCAGTCCGTTTTAAATGTAGGCACAACTTACAAAACGGTACCTCTAGGTAATGAAATAAACTTGCTCAAATCGTAATCGTAATACGGGTTGTAAGACTTGTAAGTATAGTTTATCACTTTCAAGATTATTTACTTTATTAATAACTAATATAAACATGCTTTACTTACTAGCTTTAGGACCACCTCAGCATATCAATTATCATAAAGTTACCTTTTCAAAGCCTCCCAAAGCACCTAATAAAGTAAAAATGGTATTTAACGTTTTAGTTTATGGTACTTTTTTTCTCGACCTCCACGGAGTTTCATGACGCGCGTTATATCGCGCGGTTCACCGCAGAAATTAAAAAAATAACCCATCCAAAACCGTTAATTTCAACGCCTATGCGTTGTTATCTTTTTGGAACAAGAGTTCGATATTTGAATACGGCAATTACAAGGAACACATGAGATGAAATGCGCACTTTTCAATTGGCGTCATTTTAAGTACATGCCTATCTACTTATATTTTTATTTTGTTCGATGGTTAGGGGTAGGATGGTATAATTTCCTTTAATAAGTAGGTAGATAAGTAATCCATATACCAACAGTTCACAGTAGCAGTAAATAATGTAAACGCACATTACTAGATACATTATTATTCTAACCATTCCTAAAATGAAGTCTAGATTGGCTGGCCTAACCTCCACAATTGTATGTTCCATTTTCAAATTACCAATAGCAGTGCAGCACGGCTACCGGAAACGCGGCCATATTATACGTAATGCCAACCGTAAAACCCAGAACAGTTGGCCATTGCATTAATGACTTTTTTGTATCTCATTAGTAGCCTGTATTTGTACCTATTCTTGTCTACTTCAGGTTACATGAAAATGAGATGCATTACAATTTTTGTTGTTCTACACATTCCCTCTAAATATTTCAAATTATTCTAATAATTTGATAACAAAATTATTCGGTTCGTTAAATTACAGTTTGAAATGGAAAAAAAAACGAAATCACCGACTAACTATCAAAGTTTGTTTTACGGAGTAGGTAGCCTAATAAGTCTTGAAAGTTCGGGAGGCGTAAGTACCTACACTAAACTGTATAGAAAAAATTAAATGATATCAAGAACACGTCATGTCACAAGCTTAGCAATCTAACGAGCCGTCTAAAAACAATGTTGAATTGGACCCCGGAATTATTCATAGACATCAAAATATGGTCGAACAAATTCGTACAAAACAATAACGAATTACAGCTATTATACATCGCAGTCATTTGTATGCATCAAGGCAATCAAGTCAAAGTATTTTTGTTTTTTTTTTAATGTTTTTGGTAGCGGATACCCGCTTATTATGCCTAGTTCTCGTAATTACCAGTGTTGCCAACGTAAACGAGTTGCCGTACAAATTCTAAGGGTGTGATTCATATCAATTGATAATTATTTTGATGGGATTTTATATTTTATTGTTGATAATGAATGTCTTGAGGTGTGGGGTCATTTAGTAGGTGTATAACATTAACATATTTTAGTGTTTGGAATTAGAGCCTTTTGGATTCTTGTCACTATTTGAATTAAGATCTAAGTAAGAAAACTTTGCACATTAGAGTTTGGCAATCACGGAATTTGTTTTATATGAATTTAGACGTTTTGATATTAGATATACATTATAAAAATGTCCTGCAACTTTCAATTTTTAACTATTCGAATTATCTCTCTAAAGCTTATTAATTGCTTTTTTAATCGTTCCCAACAACTTAAAAAAATCAAAGGAACCATAGACGAGAACACACGCACCCGATTTCGCTACGCTTTTTGCATTCAATACCGAATCAATCTCTGGTTTTGGTACTTTTTATAAAGAACACGTAACCCTCGCAAGCTCGTATCGTAGAACTATTCGTTTGTTTAATTTAAACTTTAAACGTGTTGAATAAGGCCGTGTTTACATAAACTCGATCGATTGAAATAGGATGCTTGAAACAGTTGTTTCTTATAAATACCTTTGGTGGCATAACGAGGTGTGTTATGGAAAAAAACTGACCAGGATTCAATTTGTACTCGTTAAGGAGCTGTCCCCGTCCTTTGTGGAGCCGTCACGTTGGTGATCGAGCGTCGATCGACTTTTGTCCGAGTTTCTTTCACCCTTAACATCGGCGCGGCTACGGCTACGCGAATTAAATACGGTGAGTTATCCGGCTCGAGGGACCATGTGTCTACATCTAAAAATAGTTTTAGACCTTGATTTGAGATACACTCTGTGACTTCCCTTCCTTGCTGGGATACCCAATTTTCGTTCTCTTGTCTTTTAAAATCAGCATAGCATAGACATGAAAAAAGCGATTATTGGGTCATCCCTTTTTATTATTCTATCGTAAAAAAACCCGAATCTTGGCCCAGAGTTTTAAGTCGGATTCATGCTACCGCTTGTTTGTCAAGTAGGTATTCTTTGGACTGTGTAAGAAACCTAATTTGGTACCTACTAAGTGTACGCTAGTAATAGTAAGTATACACGACTAAGACGGAATGAATTGTCAGACTATACTTTATCCTAAAAATCTATTTCATCCTATCAAAACATACATACATTCACGCCTTTATTCCCAAAAGGGGTAGGCAGAGCACATGAAACGTATGTTCTTTTATACCCACATATATGCTAAAAGTGGCGCTGGAACATCCTATCAATATCACAATCATATCCACATACTCCTAACGTTGGGGAAATTATATCAATAAGACATATCTATCTAATTAGATCCTACTTATAACTGCCGCCGAAACGTTTGCGCCGTAACATAATTGAATTGTCCCAATTGCGTTTCTCACTAAAATAAGAGGAAAACCACCAGTTAATTCACTTAACACCGACCTTTCTAACTAGACGTAACATACAGCTAAGCCATTCCTTTGCCAATACGTGCGTATCGATCTATCAAACGCACCTCACGACCCAATCACTCGACACCCATTCCACTTTACTATCCATTACTGCTTCAACACCCTAACTAATTTAAATCTAACAAATACGCGCGGCAATGGAAATCGAAATAGACACGGATAGTGCTTCAATCGTTTTATTTTTTAGTTGAGAATTGGCTGGTGAAGGAGCGTAAACTTAACCGCTCGTTATGTATTTCATTCCACTATCCATTACTTCTTCTGTACCTTAACCTGGCTAAGACTCACAAATGCGTGCAGTAGTGGAAATTTAAGTTAAGTTAGAAAGCGATGTAGTCGAATTGACTTAGTAAAGGTAAGGGTCAGATGTATGCCCCTCACAAACGAGCCCCCACGTGATGTTATTGAAGAAATAATTAACTGCGTATCCGTGAAAATAAGAGATTTTGGACGGAATAGACATGGAATTGACGTGACAGGTGAGATATTGGTAACAGTTTTTGGTCGTTAGTATACTTTTGGGTAAAAAGGTGTTTAATGCTAAAAAACTCTACTCAACCAAAGAAATAGGAATAGGAAATCATCGACGAATGAAGAAGAAGAATATTGTGCAAGGTTTAAGTAATGTAACATCATAACTACGGCCGTGATTCCATTCGTCTTAATTGATCGACACATCGCAACTTTGAAGGACTAACATATAGAATGTAATATAATATAATATACCAATATAATATGATCATAATATTTTGTCATCTCGAATTGAACTCCAGTAGTTTTCTGGTGTGTAGAATTTGCGTTAGAAAATAAAAAATAAGCAGCATAATGAAATCATTACCTACCTACCAATATAAAAACACACCATTCAAAGATTCTTCCATCACCATTTTCCTTCTAAAACTTAATGGCTGCACAAAATCAACTAAAAATAAACTTTATCACTACTAATAACGGCAATTTATTTGAATAATTCGGACCCGCAATCATAACAAACTTAATCAGAACCTAATCATTTCGGACCTCAATTAGGATTGTCATCAAACGAAAAAAAACGTCATTCGCAAAAACCGTCACGTTAGACACGGTTCGCGTTTTAGCACCTGACTAGGTAATTATGTTATTCTAATTTACGTCGCAACCGCAAGGTGTGACGAGCCTGGGGTCAACCTCACTTACATATCGCGTTATAACTTGATACCTTGTTATTAATAAAACTTAACAAATCTATGTGAAGTAAAACGTGTTATGTCTCTTTCCCACAAACACAAATAACAATCTGATAGATAAAACTGATAGGTCGCGGAAGTCCGCTAGATGTGGGTGGTGCAGGACAAGTAATTGTGGCACTCTTTGGGAGTGGCCTATGTCCAGCACTGGACGTATTTCGGCTGATATGATGATGATACGAGTAGACAAAGAAAATTAATTATATAGCGGCATTTTGACTAGAATAGGTTTGTTGAACGTTTATGAATAAAGCTATAGGTACTATGTCTCACGCTCTCTTTTGACACGTTGGGCCGCTTCCTTGCCGATTTGTACCGAATCAGTATACACAGATTCTTTGCGGTGCGCCTATATTTCATTGAGTGGTTCCCGATTGGCGCGGGAGGCGCTGTAATAATGCAGTACTGCAAGCGTGCCGCTCGCTCCGGCCATTATAATACTGACAGTATACCTACCGACAAGTAAGGAAATCTGGGCGAACTCCGGGCGCATACCGATTCCGTTCCACCAAATCCGGATATACAGGGTGCCATCGGAGACGTAATCAGAAATGACAAGACTTAATTAAGCATTAAACTGAGATTACAATGACACAGGAATGGAGGTGGTTAGTTGCATTATTTAAACTTAATCATGCAATCTTTAAAATTAAATTATGTCCTCTAAACAGCGTGGTCACCCTATAACCAAGAAAGAGATGCAAAGATAAACTTGTTTCACATGCGTAAGAAAGATAACCAAAGAGGTTTTGATTAAATAAATAGGGTAACCATAATTTGGTGAATCAGCGATTTAATTTAGGACTAAATTACCAAAAAAAAAGAACGTTTAATTTCATGTAACTCCTACTATGTTGAAATGACCATCAATTACCAGGTCTGAAAAAGTGGTTTCTGATTTGATTACGTCTCCGATGGCACCCTGTATATATAAGCAACCGCTCAAGACCCATGATAACAAATAGGTTTGTCAAATGCTAGTGTCAGATTGACCCTGCGTACGACTTAACGCGGATACTCAGGTGTTGACGCAGTTAACACTTTAAAGCCCGACCAGGAAAATAAAAAAACTTCGCCATATTGCGGAAAACTATTGGAACTCATTTCTTCAACTGGCAACAGTAACTTTGAAGACGTCATTAATACCACCTGTCAATTTCTATCAAAAAGAGGTGTCGGTTTGTACGTGGTGTTTTTCTTGGATATTGTGTGTATTTGTGCGTTAAAATACCGAAAACTATTAAAAACGACTTATGAAAAGTTATTACAAAATGACGAAGTATTTGTCGCAGAGAAGGTTTGAAGGATCAGACTCAATTCCTCTAAATAAAACCACCGACTGGTAGGTACATCATATAGTATGTGCAATGGAAATAAATAAGTGTTGGCATTATTATTGCTAATGTAGCGCCCCTAGAACAGGTTTTTTATTTTTCTGGTCGGGCTTTATGTAATAAATTATGAGTTTCTTAGAAATCACTTCGATTGTACAATAGTATCGGTAATGTATTTAACCCATTCACGCATTGCTACGTGTGCTACGTCGTAGCGCGTAGCAGCGGTTTTCCGCCCTGTAGCGGAAATCGCTCATATGTGAGTCATTGGCATTGAATGTAAATTCAGACACGAGCAATAATACTTAATTTGTCACGAAACTGCACGATCATTTTAAGAATGAGACGATGATCTAGACATCTACTGTATCAAAAAAACATATTCACATATAAGGTTAGCCAGAGAATCACTCGAATTACAAGAAAATATAACAACTCCCTAGATATTCTACGTCTCTTACACTAGTTTGAACTCTACTAACGGTGCATAAAGCATACAATCAAGACACTGACCAGTAGGTATCTCTTTTCATGATACTGTAGAATCTATAAGTAGACAGTATCCGAACGTGCCCTTGCCATGATAAGGCTCTACATTGATTCAGTTTTTGTGTCCAAGATCTCTCAAAGTATTCCAGTAAATTATCAGACAGAGTCAACGGAACTTGACCAAAGTCTACGCCAATATCATCTGTTCAACGCACGAAGCCGCCGTGTACCGTATCATCTCAAGTTATAACCGTGTCTTTGTTCGTTTTTTATATTCCTAAATACATCAGAAGCCGTAATAAAAACATGTCGGCATTATCAAAACATATTCCCGTCGTTTCGGCGGCACGGCTGGGTTCCCTCCACGGCCGATTGAGGCGCGGAGCAGACAGACAAACAAACAGGCATAATGGCGCGTGACTTTGTTTCTGTTGCGCCTCTTAATTGGGATCCGGTTTGTCGTGGTTTTGAGTAATGGGGTTCAAAATAGGGATTATCGTGGATGTAGTTTCGTCTGTGAAGAGGCATGGGTATAAGAAATAATAAATAAATAAATATTAGGGGACAATCTTACATAAATCGAACTAGCCCCATACTAAGCTCAATAAGGCTTGTGTTATGGGTATTACACGACGGTATGTTTAATAGATATATAAATACTTACGAGTAAATACATAGTATACATCCCAGACGCAGAAACCAATATTTATGCTCATCACACCAATATTTGCCCATACCAGGATTCGAACCCAGGACTCTGAGCTTCTGAAGCAGCGTCTCTACCGACTATATAGGCTAACGGTCGTTAAATATGGATGGATGGGTATATAGACGTTTCGGGGACGGTAGTATACAAGATGTAACCATTAGTACAAATATTATTTATAACAATGAGAACTTGTATCACAATATTCATTATTGACCTTTCAATTCAATTCCATTCAATAGTTTATTAATAAAATATAAACCTTTCGTACCTATGTTTTGGCACGGGCAGTGTTGAAAGACTTTTATTGTTTCATTTCTGTCACTGAGTATTATTTCGATGGCACTGACCAGTGTATAAAAACACGAACCTAAGATTGATTCGTTGATACTTTGATGCCAGCGGCGGTGCACCATTATCTACATATGCAATGTTATTCATTATTAATGCTGTGTGTTATTTAGCCTCGTCAATTCATCTGTCAATATCTACCGGTCATAGCTTTTAACAGACATTTTGTAAAGGAGGTTAAGAAAACCGGAATATTACACTTACTTAAGAATAATTTACTGTAAGAAAAATCAAAATAATGCGACCATTCTGAAAAAGTCTCGTTTCCATCGAAAACGAATCGAGCGTTAAATCTAAAAAAACAACTGCCAATTTGACAATCGATTGAGCAGTCGTGCTCGATTCGAACCGATTAGCAGTTAGCTTGCGAACTGGCCGATTCGGATCGGTGCACTCGTGAAAACAAGCGGCATATTTTAGTTAAATTACTGAAAAACTTATTTGTTCTTTTGATAATTTGAACAGTGGATATTTTACAAATACCTGTTGCCATTGACAATCGTAGTCGTCTTACATCTATGTATAAGTTCTACCAGTAGGTACAACTGAACCCAATTACAAAACGAAGTCATTTATTAGCCAGCACAATAAAAAGTTAAAGCCGAAAAAACATTCGTAGAAACTCCAACCACATTCTCACGGGCTCCGTTCACACGGCGCGACCACAGCCAGACAACTCTATAGTCTATGCCCAGCCCATAGACTTACGATCTTTCAGCCAACTCTACTGTAGCGTAAACGATATTCGGCTGCACCAATCACGTCTAACTCCTGGTTTTACGGCCCGTTGACCGTCGCCACATTAGATTTGTTTCATAAAAATCGATTTTTAAATTACGATTCCATTGCGGTTTGCGCTCATTGTAGTTTTTACCGAGTTATATCGAGTCCGGTAAGCACTCGGTGCCCCGCTGGGAAATCTTATTTTCTGGCTCGATTCCAAATTGCTGGCCAGTTAGATTAGGAACGCCATTTGCGATTCGAAGTTAACGGTGTTTTATGAAGAGGTTAGATGAGGAAAATGAAAGGTTGGTACATTTCAGCTTCGAAAATATACTACGCTATTAAGGATCAACGTCGCGGTGCACTTTATATATACTATATTTTTCGGATTATAAAACAATTTCATGTTTACATCATCCAATTACCGTAAAATTAAGAAAAATCATAAAATATGAATGAATATACATACTATAATATAAAAAAGTCGACTAACTACAACCAGATTTATATGCATGGTGAGGGTCAGCTCTAAATATTGACGCCGACTATTTAGTCATTGCACTAGAATTCACTTGATGGTCTCTAATGTCAAGATATTTTTAAGTGCGTAGCAGAGAACTTTGTATTTCCGAGACATCCAAACAAGTACTTAATTATCTCTTTCAACTCCTTCAGCACAATTATAATTGACTAGCTGATGCCCGCGGCTTCGCCCGCGTGGTTATAGGAAAATGTAACATATTTAATTTTCCCGTGGGAATTAGATGTTTTCCCGCTGGAGAAAGTAGCCTATGTCACTCTCCAGCTTCTAAACTATCTCCATACAAAAAATCAGATCAATACGACGCTCCGTTGCGACGTGAAAGAAGGACAAACATACAAACACACACACTTTCGCATTTATAATATTAGTAAGGATTAGTAAGGATGTCATAAGTTTGAGTCAGTTTCAGGATTATGAATGATCTGAATAAATAAAATTACATTTAATTTATACATCAAATGCAACTCGCAAATTATCCGTCATTCTAATTCTAATTTAAGTCGTTACTGTTTATTAATCGCTTGAATCAATTAACGGTTAATATTCACTTGGAAGAGTGACAAACTCGCGACGGAAAGGTCTTTGGGCCCACGCCAGGGCCACAATTCGGTTCATCTCTTTCACATTCCAGTCACATTTCAATGTGTATCGCCCACTCGCTTCCACGTGCACTTAGCTTCGTGTTAGAACGAGCGCGAAATATTGATAGTGCGATCATCAAGGTTCGAAAATTATGGAACAATTTGAGACCCGAGATTCTAACCAACGTCTGAATAAAACGGCACAAGTGATTTCGAGATTCTGACACACTTATATCGTTTAAGAGTATCTCTATCTAATGAAAATGTTCTAAGATTGCTTGAAATCGCAGTAGATATGACGTTTTTGTATAGAACTGGCACGAACACGCATTCCAAATGTCTCATTAAGAGCAATTAGAATGGCATAAATTAAACAAGTATGTCTTGAACGCATATGATTGATGTAATTTGTCGTCGATATTAATAGATTCGTCGTAAACAATGATTATAATGACATGATTGGATGTTTATCGTTTACTAACGTTGTCTCATACAATGCCCTTGCTGCAACAAGGATACATACTTACATAAGTGTATGCCCATGTCCTTGTCCAATAAGGTAAGGGTATTAACAACAATTTTTACCCTCAAATAATGACAATTGAACCCCGAAGATGTATCTATATTATGAAAAAACGATCATCTGAGTTTTAAGAGAAAATGCATTGCCTCAGAAGAAAAAAAAATTGTGTACATAGCATGTATTTCACCTTATTAGCTGAAAAGTCCCAAAAGCAGGCGCTAAAATTCTTCGGCAATTTCAAAGTAACGTAAATATCGTAACGTATCATAAATCAAGGGCGCTTAAACTACGCATTCCATTCTAAATCCAAACTTTACTTTTCTTAATCTGTGGTTGGCGGAAAAAGCTGCCAGTTATAAAAAACGAGCAGACGAACTTCTTTCCAATCGACCGATGATCTTACCACATTAAGATAAAGTGTATTATAGCTTGAAGAAAACCTGAGATAAGTTGGTGTATGTAAAAAGGTTGCACGCGTGGATTGGCGGCAGTTAGTGCACAACCCATGACAGTGTAACGACCGATGGTTATCGAACGCATCTTTAGTCTTTGGGCAAAGCCGACGTTCTGAATTCAAAATTCAAGCTGTTCTCTGTTGAAATGCTACGCGAATGAAGTTATAAATGTTATAATGTATAACTATCGTTAGTGATGAGTTTTTGCTTAGCTTTTTGCAGTTTCTACAATTAACCGGTGTCTATATTTAGGGGCTATAAAGTGAGTCATGTTTTCCAGCTATGCTTGCCTTTCGATTACCTATTCACGTCTCGTCGAATTAAAACATACTTAAAACTAAAGAGTAAGCAATAATAATAACATACTATATCGTTACTTTTAGCTACAAATAAACTTAAAATGAATCACTAATAACTTAAATTAAAAATGACAATAATGTATATATTTTTAAACGTAGACACACATCTGATGCCGACGGCAAACTTAAAGGCGATTTATTTCAGTGAAGTGAAACAGTGAACAGTGAATCAATGAAAGCGTCCAATTTAGACAAATTGTACATTTGGCTTATGTAAGGCCTGCAAGTCGATTGTGTACCGGCGTTGGTAGATCTAAATGTCATTTTTGCTACAGGGAAAACAGTTGATTTGTCCTAACGTTTGTTCGAAATGTTCCCTACTCAATTACCCCCTATAGCTTAAAATGTATTCCGAGTTTCCGGACACTTCACAGCTACTATAATCAGGCTTTATGTGCTTTCGGCAACAATTTGGAAACGCCCAGTTGTTGCAAAGGGGAAGGTGAAGTACAGTGCTTCAGTTACAATTTTTGGTGCCGGCAACGCAGCGTAGGTACTAAGCTGTAATTTGTTGCATTCACTGGCAGATAACGCGGTGTATAATTTGAAGCTTATGTACCCATTACGATACGGATCGGCTGTGTTTAGTTTCGCTACAGATACATATCCAGGAGGAAAATGTAACACGTACGCCTGTGGACTTTCGCGCTATTGTGATCGGTCTCTATTAGAGCAAAGCTACGGCTAAATAAAAACATAAATATGGAAATATGTATAAGGCAAGATCTCATGCAAAAATTAGTCGTAGGTGTTACTTAGTCATAACATAAATGTTAGAATTAATAAATTAAATAAGTTGTAGGGCAATTTTGATACGATCTTAAGCCGGCTAGTAATGATAGTACTTACATACTTAAGGTATATAATCCATCAATACATTAATGGTAAAATACATTCCTCTGTATTAATTTTAAATCAAGCAGTAACGCTGCTAACGAAATTATAAGTTTAAATTAAAGGTAAAAAATACATTTTAAAGTCCTCTGTATGTTTGCAATAAATTCCGAAAATACTGAACCGATTTGGCCATCGTTTTTACTTATCTTTAACTTTGCTCTCGTGGATGGTTACATAAATATATATATATCAATATAATTAAAGTATATACTTAATGCGTATGAGTAGGTATGCACTGTTTTTGATGCGGGGGATAACTATATCAAATACAAGATGATGCCAAAGTTTTGAACAATTCAAATCTGAAATGGCCTGCCCTTTGAACATGTACTGTGACTAGTATAACGTCAAAACAGCTGTCAAACAAACCAAAGTAATCCACTAAACCATCATTACCCAAAGAAAATTAGCACTTCTAAACAAAAACATGCATCAAGAGGATGCTTTGATCTCCGCGGCGCTGATAACTTTTTATTCCTCACGCATGCACAAAAAAGACTTAAGTGACAGGATCAGTAAGTAACATACGTCATTATTATTTTACGTGGCCGTATATTGAACCAAAACAAACCATTAGAGGGCTGCACAAGATAGCACTCCACTTTACGGTTAACTTCGTTTTATGCTTTATTTATTGTCTCTGGTTTGTTAAAGAGGTTTGAGATGCGAGAGTCAATCGTCGTCAATACTTTGTCTTTTAATGATGAAGCCAGTGTTGGGTTGGCTCATGCCTTGAGGCTTTCACCATCCACATTGTTTTTAAATTCTCATACAAAACGAATAATGCTAATATACGGTAAGTACCTATTTTTCGTTGCGTCTTATTGTATTTTGTTACTTTTGCGGGAATTAGGGGATGTGATTGAATAAATAAAAGAATAAGTAATAACAGAAATACCAGAGTTTAAAAATGTTTTATTTGTTGCTTTTTTTCTTGTTGTAACATGTATGCTAATATATGTATTGTATGTTGCAAACAAATTAATGATTGATCTATCTATCATGAAAAAGTAAAGTGTCCATTTTTAAATAAAGGAAAGATTGAAAAATGTAATGCTCCGAGCCGGATTGTTCCGATAGCTCAGTTGGTTAGTAGCGACGGGCCATGAATGCCTGTGGTCGCCGGTGCGAATCCGGCTCGGAGCATTAAATTTTTCAATTTTTCCTTTATTTCAAAATGTATAATTTCGTTAGCAGCGTAACTGTTTGCTGCTTAACTACTAATTATGTACCTACCTACGAGTACTGCCTATTTAGCATTGTCGCTTCAACAATCAATTTCATGTATTGTAATATTACCTACACTTGTTTATGTATCTATCAGTTTACAATAGTACCCTAAGATCCGTTAAATCCATACGAAGCCAAGCAACGCTACGCGTGCTACGCCGTAGCATGTATTAGCAGTATTTTTCCGCCTTGTAGCGGAAATCGCTCGAAGCGACTTGACTCGTCTTGAATTGATTAAATTGATTAGCTATAAAAAAATATCAGTACGAGCTAGCCTAAACAATTCAAATCAAACTGGAATTCGTAACGTATGTTCCAAATCGACCCCCTGACAGATATAGCGGGAGGGGTTAAATCCACCGATCGACCCCCGGCGGCGCCTGATCCATAGTTTGATTACTTCCGCGCCTTTTTATTATTTCATGGCGCTTTGAATTAATTTTGTATCGAATTCAATTAAACGCATTCAGTTTTCATAATTGTCTGTATGATTATTTAAAGCTAGAGTAAACAAGAGAAAATTATTTACTTAATTTTGTTGGGTCAAATACTTGTTAGTTATGTTTAAATTATAAATAAGGCGTTAAATTAAAAACTAGTTTTTTAAAGTCAAATAAATTTAGCGGGAAATCAATTTAGTAGTTACGATCAAAAAATTACACAACAATAGTATACCATCCATGCGACACGAACTATCATTAAATATTATATTAAGGTCAAAAATATTTTTCAGGATTGTTTTAGTATTAACTGACGTATCGCGCAAGTAACATTAAACACAAAATAAGAATCTCCATTTTGGAAGTGTTGATAATTCCGTTTTTTAAATAGAAATTACAACTACTTACAGCGATCGTAAAACACTTTCCACTGAACCATCTGGTTCGAACACAACTTCAAGGGAAGTCCCTAAAATCCAACATTTATCTAACAAATAGACCGAGAATTGGCTCAAAGCGATGACGTATAAATCACTTTGGGGCAATAATGTGGCTCGGGGCTCCCAGGGGATCGGGAGACAAACGGCAACACTTCCTTGCGGCACATAATTGTCCAAATTGTTATTAGACGGAATCAAGACATATGAGGGGCGGTTGTTGGCTTATTTAGTGTTCCGAATAGGATATTCATAGGGTAGTCTTCTGGTGTAAATAGACTTAAGTGACATGGTGTTTTATGTGGGATCTGATCTTTTGTGGAAACAGAGTGAGAGATGTGCTTTTAATACTGTTGAGCTCGGGATTATTAAGGTTGTCGCTGTAATTGTTTTTTTATTATTACTTAAGGAAGAGGAAAGGGTGACGATTTGAACGTACTTATGTTGATTTTGAATTCAAGTCCCCTTTATTTAACGTAATCTTAGTTCGTTTAAATCATTTAATAAAAAGCAAACCTTTTTTAATGGCAGTTAGAATTATATAATTTGGTGCTTAGATTATTTTATTTACATCATCTGAACGCGTAGTTACAGCTATATACCACCACCTATAACCACCAGCTATATATAACCACCTGCACAACATTTCTCTCAATTTAAACATTCCAATGATTGAAATTGAATTTGATCGCAAATTGATATGACTGGATATTGCGGCGCATTAGATCGACTAATAATAGATTTATTGCACTACTAGTAAATTACGCAGGTACCAGTAGTAAATTCCAATTAAGATTATTATACTCGAGCTATGTCAACGCAGGTTGCGAAAATGATTTGTTGCTGAGACGCATTCCTCATAGAATTTCACTGTAAAAGCTTGAGAGAAATATAATTTTCATCTCTATTATGATTGGTCGTCCCATGCCTTCAGCCAGCTTTTATCACACCATAATTATAGTGCCTGCAGGGAAATTATGATGATACGCAATATAAGTATATGTTTTTCTTATGCATGCTACGAAAACATAACTAACTAAACTAAAATAAAACATAGGTAATAAAACGAAAGCTTGAACCAAAGGAAAGGTTCAGAAAAATACGGCCTGGGGTTTTTTGTATACAATTTTTTTGATGTCTTTTTAAAGTCGGGAAGTGTGATTCTGCGAACGCAGACAACGTTGGCAAAATATGGCATAAATACTGCACGATCTCCCACTCTTTCTCGAAACAACTATATCCACCCTTTCAGCGCGCATCACGCCTTCCTGCTACGCTGGATTTTCGTGACAAACGGAAACAACCAGCACGGCTATCACGCGCGAGCTCTCTCGATTTTTCTCGCACTATGCGTCTCTCTCTTGTTAGAAACCTTAGAAAGAGAGGTAAAGTGCGAGAAAAATCGAGAGAGCTCGCGCGCCGTCATGTGTTAGCCGTGCTGGAACGAGATACCGC
The DNA here is from genome assembly GCA_947578815.1 of Epinotia ramella. NCBI lineage: Eukaryota > Metazoa > Arthropoda > Insecta > Lepidoptera > Tortricidae > Epinotia > Epinotia ramella. Next base: position 7,736,288 of record OX388221.1, read on the forward strand.
GTAGCACTGTTGTCTCCATTTGTTCTCAATAACTGCTTCTACACAATAAGTACAGATGTCTACTAAGTTTGCAAGAATTACAAAAAGTAAAAGTCCATCGGATTACTTGCCGTTCCTCTCCCACCGCTTTATTTACATGATTTCCTCGCGTTTTATTTAACCCCGCGCAAATCCGGCTGCAGCAATAAATCGAAAGCCGTATAAATCTAAATCTGTGCCGACGTGCAAATTGTCGCTCCTCGATTGTTTACCGCACCGTTCGTTATGTTGCCCAACTGTGTTTTGTGCGAGTTTTATACTGATTGGGACTATTTTAGCTCGGATTTTGTTGGTTGCGTTGGCTAACCGTATTTTGTTTCATGTTTTTATACTTACCGATTATAATTGTAAAATTGTTCAGTTCCCCAACTGTGTTTTATGCGAGTTTTATAGCAACTAGGACCATTAGAGCCTTATCACACTTGCGATTTGCGAGCGTGTTTTCTATACAATTATCAGTCGCGGCGAACACGCTGCGTGATCGCCTTCATACAAAATACGCTTGGAAATCGCAAGTGTGATAAGGCTCTTAAAGCTCCTACATATTTAAGCCTGACCTTTGTTGTTTATAATGGGTAACCAAGTAACCAAGTATTGTTGAATGTTTTGTTTACACAAACTCATTTACGCGAAATTAAATTATTTAATTGTGATTTGTCCATTCTATCTTTCTTAAGAATACCTAAGCACCTGACTTCTATAAGTAGGTATTTAAAACTTACAGTTGAAATCATAAGTACGTGTTAAGTTCCTATGAATGTATCTACACTCTGCAATTTATAACAGAATTAATACATTTTATAACATTTTTTATTCGGGGTAAAATAATACAAGATGCTACTACTTAATTCATGACAATTCCCTACATCACCCTATTCATGAGTGTTTTCAGAGTAAAAAATATGAAAAGGCTCTTAAACGTATTAATAAAAAGCCAAACATAATAGGTAATGATAAACGTACATGTGTCTCAATTACTGACAATTGAACAAATGTGACACAACTAAGGGGGCCGAATGAAAGCGTCCCGTGAATAATTTTACTCCCATAATACTCGTACATTTAATTTAGAAATTCAGTGTCAGCGTAACTAATAGCCGCCCAAGGAAAATGTGGAATAGAAGCTAGTATACTTAAGTACCACTTTTTCATGATGATAGACGGTAAATGGGTATACTTACCATTGGTATCTATAGTAGTTAGCTAATTCGCATTGTTACTAGATTATTCCACATTATCTCATCGTGGTGAAATTGGAAAATCATGAAATCATTTGGACATTAATTTTGAAATTGAGAATTGACAATATTTACGGCAATTAACGGGTGTCTCAATAGAGGGCACTATTATTTACCCTAATATAATATCTAGTTGAAGGGTTATTTTTAATCGTTACAATTCAATTAGAAATTATGTTGTATTTATCGCGTACATTCGATAGGCTTAACGTGAATAATAAAAATAAGTAAGCTTGCAATATATTTCCATGTTTGGTAGAAACACATATAAACCGTCAAATCCATCACAGTCAAATGTTACCCCAGCAAAAAATCCATTACCGAACAAGACCACACAAAAATACCACCATCGTGGACAACTAAATCAAGACCGCATCTTATAAAAATGTCACATTGCAATTTGTCTCATACACTTATCGCCACACTGACGAAGACGTCAAGCATCAGACGATGGACAAACCACAAGAAACAACAGAGTTTGGTGGCACCTCTCAAAACAAAGTATTTTGGATTCTAACACAATATCCTTAAAGTTTGAATTAACTTTTCTAAACATAGCAGTATCTTAGTGAAATATAAGGACTGGCAAGCTATTTTGAATTCTAATTAGCCCCAATAAGGTATAATTTAAGTAATAATAAAAGATAGACTCTGCTTTTGTGAACGTGAGCGATACATCTGTCGTTGAGGAGTTTAGGTGTAATTTGTAGCATGTGTGCGCGGTCGCAAGTAAGCGGTTTTTTTACTGTCATTGGGTGGTGAACTATTTGTGACATTTTTTAATAAATTTCGTCGTAAAACTATTAAGAGCTACAAGTGCATCAAAACATTTCGTCTGTTAATACATAACATTTTTGTTTACGAGACAATTATGTCCAATTGGTATTGATGTTAGTTTTGTGATTAACTGCCACATTCAGAAGAATTTGAAATAATCTAATTGTGAGATACAGTTTTTTTGTGTCTAGCATCAGCTTCCGGCTGTAATTTGATACGTTTTTAATAAGTTTTTGCATTATAAGATTTGCACATACAATATTTTTATAAGGAATCATTTTTGTACGGCTTTCTGGATTATCTTGGCACCTCAGCCGTAATAATTACATTTGTTCGGAATTCATTTGTAGAATTAGAGTGCTGTATAAAGAGTAGTAATATTGTTTGTATTGTCCCTACTCGAAAGTTACTCGTAATTCTGATAGGCTCGTATCTACCCATTCCTATAGCGAACAACAGACAGCCCTAATCTAGGCCAAAAACCATCAATCCCCAGTGTTGCCAGTCCCCGGTTAGCCATCGATTGTGCCCGAATCGATTCGCGTCATCGCCAACGCTGATAAATTGTTAATCGATACTTCTTTAGCAACCGGCCGAATGCCAGTCAAATTGGACAGGGGTGTTGGGTGTTTGACTTCGAAAGTATTTGGCTGTGTTTATTTGACTTAGAAGTTTGACAAATGTTTATTTTAGATAGCTCTAGAAATGAGGCAGAGTCAGTTATGTTTGCGCGCCTCGTTGATACATACATGTATACAGGGTGATTCAGGAGACATGAGCAGGATCAACCCTACGGATTCAATAGTTTATAAGCTACTCAGTCGTACCAGCATTGGTAAGATTAACGAGAATTTTTTTTTAGTTGTGTAGGGTGACCATGATTTATTGTGAATGAAACTTTTACACAAAATGTAAAAAAAAACTGTGGGCGTTTAACTTAATTACGATGGTAAAAGATCCATTAACATTAACTGTATGTGTAGGGTTGATCCTGCTCACGTCTCCTGAATCAGCCTGTATAGTAGGTGGCTGTACTAAATTTGGTATGTGGTCTACCGTCATAGGCAGCTTTACCCCATGTAGCTATCATTCTTAATTCATCATTGGCAATAGGCAATATAGGCATGATTGTAGCAACACAATTATACCACTAATGTCTCCTACTTAGTCATCATCTGCACCAACTATTTGCTAAAAGTCTTTTATGGGCAATCGTAAAGACGCGCTCAAAATGTGCCTTTAAATTCAATATTAACCAAACATTGTAGACAAAAACAAAACGCGTGTACGAATTTACGAAAGCAAGTCACGTACCCGTCCCTTTAGCAAACAAATAGTTCCTTATCCTGTTAAACGTTGCCACGAAAACCAATCCCTACAAAATAAAACCAAGCTTTATTCAATTCATTCAAAGTACATTTTACAGCGACAGCTAATTTCAGTTACGCAATCCAGCGAGAAAGGCGACAAAATGTCCTGACAGATTCGGCGTGATTGCGGGCGGGTTAACATGCATTTACCACAATGTGAAACGAACTTTATACATTTGGCTATAAAGTACAGTTTGGTTAAATGAGAATTGTGAGTTAGGTATTTTTGTGAAGAAAAGGGAGGAGGATAAGGCGCGATTTAAACGGATAACGCGCTTCGAGAGGGCGCCACTCCGATTTGTTACAATTACGAGGCAGATTGAGGTTAAGTAATGAAGTTTGCCCGCTGGATGAGAAAACAGACGCCCGCTTATTTGCTCGGGTCAATGCAAGCCAAGGGCGTCTTGCTATCGCTGTAGCTATAGTAAGTATCGCTATAGTAAATATCGCTATAGTACGTAAATATCTCTATCCCTTTACAACCGAGAAATCGTGATATGACAAGTCAAAAATTAACTTTGATGACACTTGAATAAAAATCTAAATATATAAAAGAAACTGACTGACTGACATATCAACGCACAGCCCAAACCGCTGGTTCTAGAAATTCCAAAGTTGGCACGTAGGTTCTTTATAAGGTCTAGAGGAGCACTAAGAAAGGATTTTTCAAAATTCATCTTCTAAGGGGGTGAAATGGGGGTTCAAAGTTTGTAGTATGGGGATTACTTCTTAAGATACAAAATAAGTACTTTCAGCTTTTTAGAAAATTCTACCCCTAAGAGGGTTAAATAGAGGTACAATGTTTGTATAGGGGAAACATTATTTTTAGAACTAGAGACTTGAAACTTTGTAGAAAGATTACTTAACAAAAAAACAATAAAAGTACTTTCTGCGTTTTAGAAAATTCTACCCCTAAGGGGGTTAAATAGGGGTGCAACGTAGGGAACTTTATTTTATGAGCTAGAACTTTTAGCATAAATGTGAGTTATAAAGGACCGACAAAACGTGATATTGCAGTGAAAGGTTGTTAGCCCATCGCCCACAACACACTTCAACCCTGCTCCCTTAGTCGACTTTTACGACACCCACGGGAAGAAAGGGGGTCGTGAAATTCTAACCCGACACCACACGGGCATAAACATAATACTGAATAAAAAATAATTTACAATAACGGGTTATTCTTAACGAAGGGTTATTCTTAGGGGTAGTAAGTAGGCCGTTGCCGGCGTAACAATTCAACAATTATTGCAAAATTACACTTACTACGCGGGCGAAGCCGCGGGCAAAAGCTAGTTTACAATAAAGGGCTATAGTCATAAAGACCGTTTTGAATTTGAGAACGTGATAGGAGACCGAGACGAGATGAGTGTCGTGAGCGAGTGTTCCTGATACACAAAAAAAATCGTAATTTGGAGGAAGGCATGCTTCCAAAATTTTTGTACCAGGAAAGTAATTTTCTGGAGAATGAAAATTTCTACAAATAATTTTTAATCGAATATATCTTGGGCAAATACGTTGGGTTACTTTGAAATACTGAAAATGCCACTTTTGAGACGAATACATAGTAGGTACTATGTACAGTGCCCACTTAAAAATAGTGTAGCGGCCACTCTACCACATACAATCATTAAATGCTATCTTCATTTAATATGCATCTATTTCAGGTTATAGGTAACTAATCTATTTATAGACCTACCTAACTATATTGGTTTATTATGTTTCATAAGTGCATTAGGTACCTACCTATTAAACGGTAATACAACAGCAACTGTCCGTGTCCACATCACAGCCACAAAGAAAGTACGTCGACGCAAAGACATGTGTACATTTTTCGCCTTATTAGAAAGGAATAAGGTGGAAAAGTGTAACCATATCTTTGACTTCAACTGTACCACCACAAGATATATATGAATGACTAGCTTCCGCCCGCGACTTCGTCTGCGTGGACCCGGGATAAAAACTATCCTATATTTTAATCCAGGCTATAAACTATCGTCATGCAAAATTTCATCCAAATCGGTTAAGCCGTTTAAGCGAGATTGAGTAACAAACATCCAAACATCTAAACTTTCGCATTTATAATATTAGTAGGATATGACATTTAAATAAATAAATATAAGGGGACACAATCTTACACAAATCGACCTAGTCCCATAGTAAGCTCAGTAAGGCTTGTGTTATGGGTACTAGACGACGATATATATAATAGATATAAATACTTAAATACATAGAAAACATCCATGACTCAGAAACAAATATTCATGCTCATCACACAAATCTTTGCCCTTACCAGGATTCGAACCCAGAACCTTCAGCTTCCCACCCACTAGGCTAACCGGTCGTCGGTTTACATTTACCTATTTAAAATCAAGCAATGTCAATAAACATGTCATGATCATTCGAATGGCAGGCGCATGACAAGGCCGATGTTAACAATCACGTGTATTAACTACATAATTTGCATCATATGCTCATATGTATGCATTCCTTTTACATTATGTAAGTAACTAGGTTTTTATCTATGGTTTCTAGGCTATGTTTGTGTGAGCGACTGTTGTCTATTAGGTTTATATTTACATTAAATATGACTACTTTATACAGCGTGTCTCTGACTTAGGGGCTTTAAATGCAAATGTCCATTACGGTCCTGAAACTGAACCACTTTTGTTCCGCAACTTTGTAAAATAACTATTATTTCTATAATTTATTCGCGTTTGAACTTTAACTGTACCATCAATGTATTGCAAACACGGCCTCATTATTTGACATCCATGACACTGACAAGTATGAAAACTAACTAATGGATGATGTACATTGAACATCACATTTACTTTGTATGAAAATAATTAAATTAACAAATAGCATTTTTTTAAGAAATTGTAAAACAAAAGTTGCTTAGTTTGGTGAGTAGATTCTAGCCTTACATTTAAAGCCCCAAGATCGGCGACACACTGTATACAAAAAATGGACCTACTAATAGACCTAATGAATGTTTGATTATTTTGGATATACCTACATTTGACTCCATCCAAATTCTATGGGTATTTATTATACTGTAATTGAGGTAATAACTTTGGTTAACAGTGAACTTAATTCATTTACAAGCAGAAAACTATATGATGACGGTTCACCATACAATAATATTATTACGTTAGGTTGGTATCGATTGAAAGATTAATCCTAATATTATAATACATTTTTCTGAACGATGTGCTAGAAAAACGGGAGAAGGCAATTCATATAATTCTCTAATAAAGTCTTTATTACTTAGCGTGCAAAATGCTTGATTATTAGACGATTACTCCGGCACTATTACAAAAGTTGTATTGTTGTAGTGTATCAAAGTCGGATACGGCCTTTGGGTTCAAGTGCAATAATAGTGTTATTACAGTACATTAACCGATGGACAATTAACACAATCCCTTCGTTACTGGTGCGGGGGAAGCTGTTTTCCAAAGCTGTAAAGATTTGGTCGTAAATATTTATTGGATTGTAATTATTGCCTACTTGTGTTCAGAGTTGAGCAGAGTTTAAGACAGTCGATAAATCATTTTAAGATCTTCATTATCTAGTATAGTGATCAATACAAACCGAGTATTATAGTGCAGTAAAATTTATAATATTGTAAAAAAATGCAAAATTAAAATCATCCGTGCTGAAACTCTCCTGTAATTAGGCATAACTAGTGTCTATTATGCTTAGAATGAATTTATTATGCCTAAACCGGAGTAGAAATTAGACACAAAAAGAACGTACCTAGTTTGGTTCTCATTTTAAAATGCCATGCTGGAATACGACTTAGTTTGTATGGAGAGTCGAGCGTCCTGCAGAATCTCTTAGACATTTTCAAAACGTTGTATTCTTCAAAACTACTTATAAATGCCCAAGTGTGACGAAAAATGTTTCCTACACGAAGAACAGCGCTAAATAAATTTATATCTAGGTACCGTTAAACGGGGTGAGTAGGGACAAAACTGACATTCAAACCTCGATAACATTTTATTTTTACATACGCAAACTGAATGTTGTATATAATAAGTGTTCCGGACGTTTGTATTTTTTTTTTATGATTTTGGGTAGTTCCATTTCATAACTTTAACTATAAACACGAAATCCCACCTAACCCGTAGTCCCTCGTAGTTGGGGTGAGATGGGTTTTCATACAAAGGTGACTGGAAGTTTGTTGGATCGTTTTTTTTATTAAGTATGTATATTACTATAGCTCCATTTTAAATTGGTATACATTATTTAGGTAGCAGTAGCCTTAAAATCCCATCTCACCCCCCGTTCATCCCTTCTCTCCCCATTCATAACCCAACTCTCCTCGCGATCCCTACTCACCCTATTTTACGGCACACCTCTAGTGTATTTCTATCATGGTAAGTGCATAATTAATATAAATATGTTCTCCATTGACATAAAATCCAGCTATAATATGTGTACCTATAGAGCTTCTAGTGACTACACGAATCATCATATCAGACAAACGATCTTTCACGGCTATGCCCCCATCATGTTGATGTGCATTTCCCTTTCCTGAATCTATTTATACGTTATTACATTGAAAGCATTACAATAAATGGACTAAAGACATTCGTGGTAATTAATAACAGTAAGAGGATAACGTCAATTTATATTCTAATAAGAATAAATTTGAATAAGTATTTTAACATGTATTAGTAACAGGTCTTAGCGTGAACTTCAAGGCTTAGTCTAAGTACATATGTTTGGGATTCATTAATGGGGCTGACTTTTTATGAAACTGTCATTTTAATTAAAAACGTTCACCTTAGACGGTAGAGCTGCTTTTTGAATGGACTACTATTCGGCCAACACAATTAAAGTATATCCCTCAGTCACTTGTTTTGTGTAACTCTCAGCTTTGCTATGTATAGGCGCCAATTTTCGACTTTATTCCAAAAGTGACGAACCTTTTCACACCGCGACTGTACTCAAGTACTTGCCATATATTATGATATTACCTCGCCCTACTCAGTACAAAGCAAGATAATCTGCGATAATTCAGCTGCTGTTGGTAATTGTGACATCTAAACCGACTTCAGACAGGTATGTCTTGTGTACTTATAGTGAACATTAAATATAATGTATTTAATGATGATGATGATAAATCTGTATTTGTGTAGGCAGGTACTTTTAAAAATATAAGCACGATTTTCTTGGATTACAATACTAGCATATTTCATAAGCCATGAATCCGTAAACACTATCGGCAGTATCAGTAAGTCGCGAAGAGTACCACTCCAGTCTTGCCAACATGGACCTATGATACTCGGGATAAGCTATGGTAATAATAATACCGAGCTGGTAGCATACAAATCTCGATAAGTGTGACAGAAGGGCAAATATCATTCGTTGTCCTTCTCATAGTTCCAGTTTTTTTTATTTGCCACAACTGATTTAGTATGAAGTGGCACATAAACCATTACCCGTCCAAATTGAGTAGGTTGTTTATGGCAAGTCATCAGCTTTTTTAAGACCAGCTCTTAATTTAGCTGCATAGGTGCTTTTCCGTCCCTCGCTGTGGCATCACGTTGTCCTGAGTATCATAGGTCCATGCTTGCCAACATGACTACAAAGCCACAGATAACATAGGTAATTCTTTAGCATAAGCACCGTTCAAAAATACGACTTACAGTGCATCCAACATAGAAGTTTCCTTAAGCCAGATATCTTGACCGCTACCGCAGGCCGCGCCAGTGTGTTTCAGGCGTGCCTTAGGGTGGTATTATCCAGTGTGTATTTGCGTCTCACATTTAGCTTAAAGAGTGCGAGAGACGTAATGCATATTGGACAAAGATCTGCACAAGCGGAATACCACCCTTAGGCGCGTTCAGGAATACGGCCCTACATAGAATCTAACGCTCCGTTCCACCAGGAATTCCAATCTCCGTCCACTCCTTAGCACTTAGGGTGTTAAATCGGATCAATTTGTCAGCATAGGTTGGCTCTCAGTTATGACTGAGGGCGTGGCTCCCCCGGTTCGTTTGTCGCGCCATTTGCCCCGGAATGCAGTGTCATCAGCGCCGAGTCGCGCGTGAAATGGAAAACGCCCCTCGCAGGGATGCGACCCTACTTCGCCCACTAGTAGTAAAGTTTTATGCTCTAGTGTACTATGACGTGAATTACAATGTTGCGTTATAGTTGGAAGAGTGTGCATACGTATTACAAGACGTAACGAGAACTAGTTCTGAACAAAGGCCCTTTTAAACCTGACTAAAATAACAAAATACTACAATTAATTCAAGTAATTATCAAAAACTAACATTTATAGCGATGAAACATAGACGTTGTAATGCAATATCTATGGTAGCCATTTTAAGAAATTGGTAGACATAAAATGATCCCGTGCTGCAACAAATTTTACATAAGAATCATAACAAATTGTAGGTACCAATCACTTATGATGTAACCGCCTGCAAAGACTGTGGAATGATACTAAAAGCGGTATAATTACAGAAATTACATGTCATATTTACATTTGTTAAGACTCTTGTAATGAATGACACAAACATAATCAAGGGGCCAAATAGCGCTACGTCATTAGTTGCTACAATTAACTACTGCTTCCCCTTTAATTGTTAGTTTTAACTCTGATTTAACAAACTACCTGCAATTTAGCGAAATAATATAAATAGGTAATAGGAAATACTAAGAGGGGAAAATGACTGCTCAATATTATGTTTTAAATATGAAAATGCTGTTTGCAGTCGAAGAAAATTTGTAGAAACTTAACCCTACATTATGATAATTAAAATAGGTTACTCAAACTTGAGTACCTAACTAAATGTCAAAAATAAAACTTCAGCAACAAACGCGGTTCTCCAACGGTCAATCAAACGCAATCGTGTAACTAGACGCGTACTAAATTCTAAATTCAAAAAAATAGAATCGTCAAGAATTTAAATGGAGTATTTGTGATTGTCGGTCCGAATCGTACCTGTTGTGTTGCGGTGCTCGTGACAAGTCGATTGTCGATGTGTGTAAAAAAGATATTGTCCCGTGCTTCTGTCGATCTACAGGTTGCTTCTTTGTCAAAAATGTATAACACATTAAGTACATTTCTGTTTGAAAGTGGAATTAAGTACGAGTAGGGTCATTTCGCCGGTTAGCGACCACCTAATTTAATGTGCCGGTGGGCGACCACTTAAGCTGAGTTGGTGAACTGAAAGGATATTTTCTCGGTTTTTTAGTAGATTTCTATTCTAAAACAACAAAAAAATGCATGTACAAGTAATTGTCTCAATAGGGTGTGTAGAATTGATGTTATCTTCAATAGAAAAAACCTTCTCCTTCAGGTGGTCGCTAACCGAAGGTGGTCGCGTAACCAGCGAAATGACCCTACCTAGTTAATTTATATAACCGTTTTTGGAGGTAAGTACAACCGGTACAAGTACCTATAGGAGCTTATACAACGATTTTATGACTACTCAGCATAGCGTATACCAACATACAAGTTTAAAAAATTAAAAACTTCTCTGTTAAAGTTCCTCATAAAGGAGTGAAGTGTAAGTAAATGTTCTTGTTGATTGCGGTAGAATTGTCGCATGCAGGCTTTCTAGTCTTTTTAGTAGAAAACAGGTAATTTTCTCAAACTTTGAACTGTTGTAACTTACTTTTTACTGTGTTGAGGTGGATGGACGACAGGAGAGACCATATGAACAGGATGGATGTGTGATGAGATATCGGATGATCTATCTATCTAGAGAGCCCAAATAAATGGAATAAGGGCAAGGAAATGATGATGTCATACAGTTTGACCAGCGAGTCGAGACAATTAAAAAAAACTGACTGCTTATTACGTAGGTAAAATTGTTGCTTAATTAAGAATGTGAAAAAATTGCTTGTGACATGAATTTCCGAATGTTTCGCGACTTCTTCAGCTCTTACTGGAATCTTTCCTAGTCAGAAGTTTAACATTAATTCCTAGGTTAGGGCCCCCTGTACATATCGATTATGATCCCGATGACACCGGCATCTCCGCAGGTGCACTTTCACGACGCCTGCGCCGATCCGATCCGATTGGTCACACTGCCACAGTGTTAGGGGCATCCGGTCATTTGGCGCGTTTTTGCCCGCGTGTGTTGAGGAACACTGCTGGGATGGGACTTACCGGGCTACGATTCCATTGGGACATTAATAGGAATGGACAGAAGGAGATATACCAAATGTATCGCTTATGGCTTCGCTTTAGAAACTAAAGCGAAGCGATAAGCGATACATTGTCATTGTGAAGCGATAAGTCTCTGTCATTCAGCGTTTTGTTAGTCGAATACAGTGCTCGGCAAAAACTATTTTTATTTATTTTATACAACGACGGTGGCAAACAAGCGTACGGCTCGCCTGATGGTAAGCGGACACCGCAGCCTATAGACGCATGCAACTCCAAAAGAGTAACATGGGCGTTGCCGACCCTTCATATGATTGAGGATTCGCCGTGTTGACAGCTGAAGGAACAAATTCCCTCGCTCTCAACACAACGCATCCTTGGGAGCTCTGGCGACCTTGCTCACCTCCAGGGGGCCTAGACAAGGTTACAATCGACAAGCGCTAACGCCAATAGAAAACTAATAAAACGTATGGGAATGGCAGATGTTAACGAAAAGTGTTTCGTCGGCATCTGGCAAAGGTGTCATACTTTCTAGCGGTGACATGGTATCGTACGGAATTCAAACTCATATCAAAAAAATGTACGAGAAATGTACTAAATAGTACGCTAATGGAAAAAAAATGTACTACACGTACTTACAAGAAAAACGTGATCAATCTGTCACCGCTAGGAAGCATACTTTCTGGCAGTGTCATACTTTCTTGGTATCGTACGGAATTCAAACTCATATCAAAAAATGTACGAGAAATGTACTAAATTGTACGCTAATGTAAAAAAAAGTACTACACGTACTTACAAGTAAAAGGCAATTCTGGCGAACGCTATCTATTTCATTATGTAACAATCTTATAGTTAGTTAATCTTACAGTTCTTTTTTTTACATTAAGGTACAATTTAGTACATTTTTCGTACATTTTTTTGATATGAGTTTGAATTCCGTACGATACCAAGAAAGTATGACACCGCCAGAAAGTATGCTTCCTAGCGGTAACAGATTGATCACTGTTTTCTTGTAAGTACGTGTAGTACTTTTTTTTTCCATTAGCGTACAATTTAGTACATTTGTCGTACATTTTTTTGATATGAGTTTGAATTCCGTACGATACCAAGAAAGTATGACACCGCCAGAAAGTATGCTTCCTAGCGGTGACAGATTGATCACTGTTTTCTTGTAAGTACGTGTAGTACATTTTTTTTCCATTAGTATACAATTTAGTACATTTCTCGTACATTTTTTTGATATGAGTTTGAATTCCGTACGATACCATGTCACCGCTAGAAAGTATGACACTGTCATTCCCCTATATTTTATTAGTTTTTATTGGCGTTAGCGCTTGTCGATTGTAACCTTGTCTACGGCCCCAGGAACACAACACTACTACAGAGCAAGTAGTAGTGTTATTATGGCTGGGGTCTTCTGCAAGGCGGTACTTCCCCAGTTGGGCTGCTCCACATTCGAGCGGCATGACATTTCGCTGTGCCATCAGACTATTTTACTTATTCTGTGGCAGCAAATGTTTAGAGAAGTGTTGTTTGTTATATCCTCAAACAAATATTTTAAACAAGAAGTCAATCGGCAAAAAATAAAAAAAAAACACATTTGTCACTGTGAAGAGAGCGTTAATAGGAAGCTTATATCTCACATCGTCGCCATATTGCCTGACTAAACGACTCACAACAGTCTGATGAAAGGAAAATAGTGTGTTCACATACTAAAAATACTTAATTAACTGTACTATAATCCATCAATGGCCAGTAATTAGCAATTAATAAAGCCGTTAGATGCTGCTAATTTTCTAATTTGCACAAGGTAATCAGATGCTTTCTAATTTCACACCCACTCAGCATCACGCGATGCCGTACGTCGTTCATAGTAATGAATGAAGTTAGAGACTACTGAATATCTATAATTACATTATCAATATATGCTTGGGAAGAAACAGTTTCACGTTCAATGAGATACATTTTGGAGGAATGATATTTGTTCACAGTCCAAATCCAAAACTATCAAAGGCTGGGGTTCCAATGTTCTCCACAAATCTGCCTGTTTTTACCAAAGTTAGTCAATTTATAATTTATGCGCCCATTATGTCTATACAGGGTGAAACCTTAGTCGTAAATAGAAATGTTTGTTACTTCACAGTATTTTAAGGCAAAATCATTGTATTACCTTTAGAGGCAAACAATAAAATTTTATTGATAATAATTTTAAATAGCAAAAACACCAACGTTATGGTCACCCTATTCGACAAGACTTGTGTGTGGCTTAAAGTGACAGTTTAACGTAGCAATTAGGGTGACTCGGTAAATTTAAATCATTTTTTTAATTAACGAATTAACAAACAACGTTTACATATTTTTTGCATGTTGTCACGTCCTCATGTTTAAACTAAAGTTAAACAGTAAGAAACACATATTTCTGTTCACGACTTAGGATTCACTCTGTATGTATACTATAACATAACTAATCTATAATTTCCATTAATATTATGAAGAGGAAAAGCCTGCGAGGTTGTAGTTTTGTAAGTTTGTGTAAGGGGTAATGTTCGAAACTACTCATCCAATTGCAAAAAATCTTTCACCACTATATAGAACGAACCTTCAAGGTGGACATAGGCTATAATGTAAAAATAACCATGTCCTTTTTTTCTACATCTTTCTCAGTCCATCAGTTGGTCCGAAACTCTTCAAGCGTGGACGAACGCTTGTTGCCTATGTAGGTATAGAGCCGTGTAACCGTGCCCACTTCACTTGACCACCACCGCAGTTAAACAAGATAATACATGAGAATTACTTAATATGTATCGTTATGAATGGTACGAGTAATCAAATCACTGTCATAGATTCCTCGATCGTTTATTTCAACGAGGAGGCAGAGAATGAAGTGCTATGCAGAAACATTTCACGCTCTGCCTACTGCTTTTTATCAAACAGGCGTGAGTATACGTATGTTATGTTTATTTACATTCTTTGTTTGGACTTGTCTCTTGAATGGGTGAAATGTGTACCTTTCTCCACTATGCCGGTAACCGTTCATATTATTTTTGTATGCAATTAGAATGAGGGGTTTTGGGAACACAGCTGTATGGATGTGGCCTTTCAGTGCTGCCACGTATTGTATTATCAAACCACGATTAGAATGCCCAATCCCATTCTAAACGTGGTTTGACAGTTATGCCGGTTTTGGTGACGTCAAAGTCCATAATTATAAACTGACAGCTATTCCAATCCCAAACCCATCGCAGTTGAGCAATATGTCGTTTCAGAACTCGTTTTAAAGAAGTTCCATACATATACTCCGCTCCGCTTCAGGACAGCGACACTCTGCCGTGCACGAATCGCATTAACTTTGTATAAAGTCCAAAGGGAGTTAAGACGTTTTACCATAAGATAGAACGCATGTGCGTGTTTCAAAAGGAACCAGTCGGTTCCTGGGTTTAAATTTTCTGTGGTGCCATCTAGTGCACTTTTCACAAAACCCTTGTCACAAAGAAGCAGGTGTAACAAGTAAACAGTTCTAGTATTTGTCTAAGGTGTTAGAATGTGCTATTTGTGAAGCCGCTATTTGGCTAGCGGCTCTGAGGCGGTGGCAAACGCTTAGACAAACATATTTGGTTCCATACATGTCTATGCTTCATTCATATCGTTTCCATTGAGATATTTGTCAATACAATTAAGTAACATAATTAACGCAAAATTTATTCACATATAAATGAATCTCTAAAACCTTACAGTTTCTTAAATACAACTAAGTATTAAGTATTGAATGTTCGATATAATAGAACCTAGAACCCGCTGATCGAGCAAATACCGAGTTAAAAAGAACAAACCGTTAAAATCTAGTTCAAATAAAATAACAAACTTCCGCTAATACAAACACCACAAACCCAAAAAATAACAGCTCAAATGTCACCGCAACAGAAGCTGGGCATCAAAATCTTAAAACACCCGAACACCCTCAAATAAAACTACCACAGATTCAATAAAAACTTAAACTGTCAGCTCCCCGTCCCACAGATTACAATATATATACTTACCCAAGTCCATTTCATCCGCCAGCGCGCGCGGACAAAGAGCACAAAGCCGTTTTGTTGGCACGGATAATAGTTTGCCTCTTATGTTGGCAACATGACATTTTATTCTGTAATTTTCCGAACCACTACACCTCTTGTGATAAAACTACTGGGACATATTGATGGCTATTTGGTCGCGGTTTTCGAGGTTTTATTAGCAAAATATGGGATAAAAGACTTGTAATTTATAGAAGACAGGAGCATGATGGCTAGAAGGTTAGAATTAATTACAAACCTACTAGGACTATCGCCATCACAAACCTCTTAATGTGAAATAACCAAAAAATTCGATCACAGTCATGGGCTGATGTTTGTGAGCACCTGGCTTGCAACTAAGTAAGGTGTATGCTTAGAGTAATAATAATAATACTATACACATCTATACTCTAATGACCGTATTCATAAATGTTCAACAAACCTATTTTAACTACAATGCCGTTAAAATTAATTTGTCATTAGCTGTCACTTTGACATTTGTGTCTATAAGAAAGGGACAAAGCACATTTTATTTAACGGCATTTTAAGTTTTATACCTATGTGATTTGATATCGACTTCAGGTTGACAGCAACGGCGAAGGTGAATGTAATTTTTTTTTTTCGATCCTTGGACCACCTCGGTAAAAATACTCATGCTTCAGTCATGTGTCTCCAACTTTATAATCAGCATAAAATCTTTTTCAGTCTCACGTGCGACCAATAAAAATATCTTACCCTACGTATCAATTTAACCGTAAAGCCGCGCCAAAAACTGTTAATTGCATTTCCTAATGTTTATCTTAATTTATTAGATAAATACCGTGACAGCTCACCATTATGGAGACTTGTTCGACTGTCAAATTAAATTTCTGGAAAAGCGCAATTGGCTGAAAGCGTGGCGAATCCCTTTAGCGTGAACCGGCGCGGGGAATAGCGGGTAGGGTTGGCTACCCCAGCGATAGCTTTTACGGTAGCGGTAGCGACCGCTCAAACAATAGCGGTTAAAGTTGCGGCGGCAGTGTTGTAAAGACCTGCCTACAACTTTACTGTTGCATATTGGATTATACATTTAAGGAATCGAAATGTGAATAAAGCAGGCTGGTGCACATAACAAAAAAATGTTATGATTTTTTTATGAATCGTGGTTGCTGTATTTTTCCTTGCAAGCAGGTTTATAATTTGCGAATAAATAAGGGCATAATGGGAGATTTATACTGAATGTTGTTTACGAGTTTTAGTAAAAGTTGGTAGTTATGATTGTGTTTGTTTCGTTTTATAGAGAAAATGTATACCGTCTATAGCCCTTTCAGACCCGTAAAACAACACCCTGCTAACGCAAAATGAAGTATATTGACATATGATTTTGATTTGACAATTAAATGTAATCAACCCGCACGATTGTATTGGCCGGGTCTGAGGGATACGAAAAAAACGAATAACTCGGCTTATTCCGACAGCGCTGCTTATAAAATCCAGCCGTCACCTAAATAAACAGTAACGTCTCAACAAACCGAAGCGTCTCCCAGCACCCTTTCTATTCCCTTTCCTCTCCGCCGCTTCATTATTCTGTCAGGAACATTAGCGCCGATGAAAAGCAAACTATTTTAACTTTTACAACCGTCGCAAGTGACGAGCAGATTGTTATTTTAAGTATTTTATTCACGACGCGTGAAATTAAATTTTATTCACGAACAGATCGAAGGGCAAGTGTGTTGCAAGCTTTAATTTAATTGTGCGCATTTGTTTTTTAGGAATGTCTGGTTTTGCAACAGATAATATACCTACGGGGTCTTCACCCTATTATAGTTTACTTACTCAAGTAAATTAAGTAATTTGCAATTTATAATATTTTTTATCAGCTATTTGGCCTATTTGATACCATGCATGCTAAGTAGGTATTTATTATTCTCTTGGCGACAAAGGTTTAAGTTGATGATGTTTTAATTATCACAGTAATTTTAGGAGATGCACAAAGTTTCAGTATGGGATTGATAGTTTTTGGACCAAATGCGTTCCTCTGGCTGGATGAATCTTGGAACTAGAGTAGGTATAAAATCTTAAAAATAACTGTAAAGTTAGGTAAACCTAATACATAGTTAAGGTAAAATGTTGCACCATCTTCCCGTTCGTAATAGCAAATAAAATGCCATTGCTGTAGCGTGGTTAGGTATAAAATTAAACCAAAGTCATCAATTTCCCAGTCAAGCTAAATATGGAAAGTCAAATAAAATTCACTTCAGCCTTACGCAAAGTCATTGCCGGCCAGGCCTATAATTAACGCAGTAATAGTATACCAAAGTACCACAAAAAGTGTCCAGTAGCAGCCCTGAAAGAGTTCACTTGTCAATCAAAAATAGACCTTAAGCTGAACGGGTTAAAGCTTAATTTCGTTCACAATGTTGTGTAGATTTAGTTCGTTGTGAAATGTCGTTGAGTAGTTAGTGGTACAGCGAATGTATTTAGTGCTAGGGTTGTCGCGTGGGCGCTATCGCGCGATCGCGGCTGAATCGCGTCGCGGCACGGCATCGCGCGACAAATCACTAGAATTACGAACTAGAGCTCATTAGCGACAATATTTCAGTGGCAAAAGTCGCGGAACGAGGACAAATGGCATTTCGTGTCACGTAGAAGAAATGTTTATTGGGTGGTCTCGGGCGTGTTTTGAGGGAATTAATTTGTCCTTATTAATATTTTTTACAGTTTCGGCTTTGTTACTGGTTTCGTGATATCCAATGAAAATTATGTTTACAAAATAAGTTGGTTAATTAATTTAGTTAAAATACTAGACCCCAATTTGAGATTAATAATGTTACCCACACGCCTCGGTGTATCGTGGAAATATAGAATCTAAAAAGCATGTATTCGTGACAACAATACATGGACAGAGATAGGCATATAAAATCGGTAGGTACAAAAGTGCCAGGAAACAGTTCCATCTGAGCATGATATCCCCACTTGGTGTCTCTATCATACAAGATTTGAATGACAGATTCGTGAAACAAAAGGAATATCCTAGGCACGTTCTCTTTTGTTAATTAAAACGGGTGCAATCGCCTCAAAAGCCATCAGACCTTTATATTTATTAGGTATATTTTCAGGTATCAATATAAAATACGTGTTTAATAATAACTTACCATTTTGACCTGTTCTCATTTACTTTATATTAAAACTCAACCATTATCCGTATCGCAAGAGTTCATTAACCCATAAAACTACTGCCTACTACGCCATCAATTTAGGAACACTCGTCCTTATCTCGCCGCTGCCGCCCACTTAGTGATATGTCATAATATTGCGTCTGCACAGTGTTGCTAGCTGTCAAAACATTGGCGCCATTGCAAAAAACGCGCCCGAAAACTTTGTCCCAAAAAAATGCCTGAAGTAGTACCTTTGCGCGTTTTCAAGTGGCAATAAGGAGGCACCATAGACTTTCTCTATCCTCACTTCTCTCTATTTTACTAGGTACATTAGGTAACGCGTAATTACTTTTTTACGTCAATTCATTATTATAAACCGTAATCCACCATACGATTCGCAAACTAACCACTTTTATAGCTCCTCCTTAAGATCGAAATTTATTACTCAAGTAATTAGAAACAGAATGAAGTCATTACGGCGATTTTTTCACGTTTGTAATTCAGTAAGTAATAACCTCCGTTATTCATTAGTCCAATCCCGCCTTATTATAACTTTTTGTTTGTAGTTTTAAAAATCATCTCCTTGAATGAATTGGAAATTAGATTTCTTTCGATCGCCCTCATTCGGCGGGTAAAACAAACGAGCAGCGAATTAACGTCGACTCATCATCGTTTCAATTTTTAAATTAAGAACATTCGCCGGCGCCCTTTCTTTCGCGCTAATGAAGATTGTATGCAGCCGTCCTTTTTTGTCACCGTATCTGTTTGTTTTGAGCTCACCATCAATTATTTTCCTGTTTGGAATTAGCTGTCGAGCAGCTGCGTTCTGTCTCGGCTGGCGCGTTAGCTACGTATGTTGTCATCTCTGTCTGTTTGAGTTTGTTTTGTGCGTGACGCGCCACGCCCCGTTTTTTCCGCGTGGCGGCAGCTTTGACCGGTAGCGCGGTTATCTGGCTTTTTTGGTTGGGTGGTGTGTGTCCGACCTAATAATGTTTGAGTAGGTCGTAGAAAAAAAAGGTGGCTGTGTGCAGTGGGAGGCACAAAGGCTCTGTTGTTTGGTTGATAGTGCGCGCTAAGTACACTAATGTGACAGAGGACGCGTGGACGTGGACAGGTGTTTTGCGTCCGCCATTTTGTTTATTACGCGCGCACCCGCCCGCACTTGCCGACTACAAATTAGCAAAGCCGTTTAGGCTCTACGTTGTGTACTACTAGCCTTAATTACAGGCTGGTTTTAATTTATCATATAGGCTGACTGTTTTCTGCAATAAAAAAGAGACAAATTATGCACATACTTGCATATCTTGCTGTATTTCTTATAAAATGTTGGCTAACTGCGTTCTTGGCTAATCTACACTACACCGGTTTCTAACTTATAGCGTTATCTACAATACAATGTTAGACTTCCTGAAAAGATACTGGTTTTTTTTTTTATTGACTGTGCTTATTAAAATCTCCAACAAATAAAATTGCATGGGGGGGGGTCTCCATCAACTCTAAGTTTTACCCCAAATAAAATATTTTTAGATCACATAATATAATACCCTAGTGAGTAGGTATCTGATTATGAATAGTCTCTATAATAAAATATGGAGGCTATTAACAATCAGAAACACAATGCAATACAAACACATGTTGTTTTTTTTTGTTTAAAGGCAATAAATATATTTTTCTTTCTTCTTCTTTTTGTATCTATGCTTCTTCTTCAATAGCTATTAGAGCAAACTTGTGAAAATAAAGTTACAATCCTATTCGTATGTTTGCTATAAATTAAACGCAACAAAAACTAACTAACTATCTAAACAAACAGATGATAAAATTGGAGCGGAAACATTTATTTGAACGAAATTAACAATGTTTACTTTAAACAATGACAAAAGAAAAGGGCAGCGCGACCACACAGATTGTGCAAAGACAAGGAGTTTTTTTTATGCGCACGTTGTGCTCATGTGCAATCTTTTTTGTCTATGCCTTTTGAGTAGTCACGATAATATTTTTTGAACAAAAACTACCAATTTACCTACAGCACTGATATTGACATAATTAAGAGTTACTGAGTGTGATTTTAATAAGTGTTCTGTATGTAATCACTTTGTTAAACACATGTTTGCCCAATTTACTGTATTTTTATTAAATGACCAAGGAACCAGCTCTGTTTAATAGTTAAGTGTTTGGTTTAAACAATTTCTTTAAATATGACATAATGAAAAACGCCTCAACACTGCGTAAAACGTAACGGACGACATTCGAAACTTTTCAAATTTAGAACACCACCAACACAAGCAACAAACGTACTCCTAGAAATAGAACGGAACGCAAGGTTCGATACGCTAATGATCGAGAAGGTATTCGCATACGACTTACTCATTCGAAAAGGGCTTATGAGCAGTACAAAACCCATAGTCTTACGACCTTTAATTATGGTGAAGTGCCTAGCACTCGTTACTTGCAAATTGGTAATCCGAGCGCGCACGTTTAGACGAGGGATATATGAGTTGTATTTTAAATTTTGAACTATTATTCGTTATTGTGAATGCTACTGCACCCTTATTGCGAAGCTTTTACTCTAACGCCTGGCCATTTCTTGAATAATACATTTCCATTTCAGTACCTATTGCGATATTCAACTCTTTTTAAAACCCCTATTTGTTTGTTTTTTACTCACTGAGTTACAAATCTATCAAATATAATCATACATTACTTACCAACATTGGGTGAAAATTGTTTTTATTGTTATAAAAGTAAAAATTGCAAGCATCTCAACTGGATCACCTCACCTTTGTTGCAGGAGGTCAAAGGCGTAAGAACTAAACCCATACCTATTTGATTAACGTAAATGTCACGTAGGTAAATGTCGGGCACCTCAATTCCAGTGAAACCTCTGCTTATCGAAATCATTGCTATGAATCGGGATTGAAGGTACCTACGTACCAAATAATTGCCACAAAAATACTTCTACTTCCCCTCGTCATCGGTATTTCCTAACAATTATCTGAGTTAATAGGCTATTACTGAAGCCAATGATGTATATAAAAAAGAGGTAGATAGGTTATAAGCGCTCCAAAAGTGGCACACTAAAACTCAGCCAATTGTATGACCTTGCTTCAGTGTCACGTCGTCAATACGAGGGCTGCCTTTTAAGTTGTGTCGTTTGGAAAAACTAAAGACAATTTAAGTGTTAAATGGTATTTATTGTTTTTCAAAGTAATCACCGTGATATGCAATACACTTTTTCATTCGATCGAACCAGTTTTCAAAACACTTATTCCAGTCCGAAGTCGGGGTCTCCAAAATGGCCGTTTTGTATGCCTCAACCGCTTCTTCAGGCGTCTGGTACCGTTGACCACGAAGTCGTTGCTTGATTTTTGGAAAAGTAAAAAAATCGTTAGGGCTTAAGTCTGGACTGTACGGCGGGTGTTCCAGAATTTCGACGTTTTGCTCTTTTAAAAACGCAATAGTTTGCCGGGCGGTGTGCGAGCTCGCATTATCGTGGTGCAGTCTTATACGACGTCTTGGGTTATTTTTTCGAAACTCGCCGATGACTTCTGGTAAACAGACAGTGGTATACCAGTCAGCATTAACCGTTTTACGATCCTCGAGCACGATGGTGGCAACGTGGCCACTTTTCGCCACAAACGTGGCGACAATTTTTTTCGAAGTGCTCCGTGAGCGTATTACTTTGGTCGGTTTTGGCTCATCTTGGAACACCCAAACAGTCGACTGCTGTTTAGAATCGGGATCGTAGGCATATATCCAAGATTCGTCACCACTGATAATGTCGTAAACATGTTTCGAGTTTCCTCGGTTGAATTGCCGCAGAGTTATGCGACACCATCGAACGCGAGCCGTTTTTTGGTCTTCACTGAGTAAATGTGGTATCCAGCGTGAGATCAACTTTTTTACGCCTAAGTGATCATGCAAAATACTGTGAACACTGGTCCCTGAAATACTTAAGGAAGCTTCTATCTCACGGTATGTCGCATGGCGATCTTCGATGATCAGTTGCCGTACAGCATCAATGTTCTCCTGGGTTACGGCTGTTTTTGGTCGACCTTCACGATGTCTATCACCAAGACTAGAGCAACCACGTTGAAATTCTAAATACCAGCGTTCCACAGTCCGAAGGCATGGTGCTTTATCATTGAAAACCGTAGTCAACTCTTCGAAGCACTGAAGTCGCGTTAAGCCCCTTTTGAAGTTGTAAAAAATTATCGCACGTAAATTTTCCTTCGAAATTTCCATTTTCACAACTGACTTGTCAACTTTGAACGAACGCTGTACTAAAACGGTTGGGCCGATTTCGAGTCGTTCTTTTGTTTTCGAATCCTAAATTCAAATATTTTAACGTGACACTAGTTCTTTTTTATGCAATCACGGGAGGTTTGCAAACGACAGAACTTAAAAGGCAGCCCTCGTAGACACGTATAAACGTGTCTCAGCTGGCAGATTCGGCCATTTTTAAACACGGAATTTCATATAGACAACGTATCTACCTCTTTTTATATTAAATAATTGACTGAAGCAGTGAGCTTCATCTTAGGCACTGTTGTCGCTTTGGTACCATCAGCACGTCTAGCACACGACGGCCTCGACATACTCTCGATTTTTATCGCTCTATACCTCTTGTTCTAAGTGGTCTATGGTGAGCGATGGATAGTGCGAGAAAAATCGAGAGAGCTCGCGCGCCGTCGCGTGCTAGCCGTGCAGGTGAGCCTAAGGTCAATCACTTATATTATAAAATAATACCGGCCAAGTGCGTGTCGGGCCACGCGCAGTGTAAGGTTCCGTAGTTGCCTGTCTATCTTCGTTACATCGACGTGCGGTGCGGTTGCGTTTCCTGAATTTGTACGAAAATTGGCCTTTCCATGTACACATTAAGTTGGTCGACTATTACTCGGTAACTACTTGTCCGTGATAGTTTTCCTTTTAAAATCATTATAATTTACTACTACCACGAATTTTTTCACATCCCCAGTAGTAGCCATTTAGCCGGCAGGGGGGGAGACACATGACTCGAACAAAAATTGGGCTTTAAAGCCCAATATCTTGCAAACGAATTACTGATTTGAAAAGTGGTTTTGTTGACTACGGCACCCTAAAAAACCTACTCCCCTTTACCACACCATTCAATCTCAACAATACGAAGGTACTTTGAGCAATAGGTATCTACATCTCAATTTAGCGGTTCAATTCCGAGGTAAAATCTAATGAAGCCCGCTAAAACGCCTCGTTCATAAGAACAGTGGGTCAAACAATTAGTGCTCCTTTAACATAATGAGCGTTTGCGTAATGATCGCACACGATCCTTGCGAGCGCCGACATATGCCGCGCACGCGCCGCGGGTCTAAAGAGATTCGCGACTTAGTGAGCCGTGTTTCAGGATCTAATAAAACGATTTAACGACTTGACGACCTGTTAGTCTAGTGGGTAGTGACGCTGCCTACGAAGCTGAAGGTCCTGGGTTCGAATCCTGGTAAGGGCAAATATTTGTGTGATGAGCATGAATATTTGTTTCTGAGTCATGGAAGTTTTCTATGTATTTAAGTATTTATATCTATTAAATATATCGTCGTCTAGTACCCATAACACAAGCCTTTATTGAGCTTACTATGGACTAGGTCGATTTGTGTAAGATTGTCCCCTAATATTTATTTTTTATTATTTATTTATTTATTTAAGGAGCGACCACACCGCTGCTCAAAATACGCTAACGCACCGTAAACGCAGCAAAATTTATGAAGAATACGTGACGCATTCGACACGTCAACGCGTAGGTGTACGCAGCGTTACGCACCGCTGAAGTCGCTCCTTAAAACGAATTTTAACGCGTTGCCTATTATGTATTACATGTTGCCTGCTTGTAATAATTAAATAAAGAGACAAAGAGATCTATCGTCGTCCTCCTCGCGTTATTCCCGGTTCTGCTCTGAAGGAGCCCGGGTCCGCTTTGACACCTAACCTCGACCGAGTTTTTCGGAACTTATGAACGGAATATTTACCATTAGCTGTTCGGTGATGGAAAACATCGTGAGGAAACCGGTCTAATCCCAATAAGGTCTAGATTTCCCACTGGGTTGGAAGGTCAGATGGCAGTCGCTTTTGTAAAACTAGTCATCATCATCGTCATACTCGTATCAGCCGAAAGACGTTCACTGCTGGACATAGGCTTCCCCCAAGGGTGCCACAATTTAATGACCGGTCCTGCACCACCCGCATCCAACGGACTCCCGTGACCTTTACCAGGTCATCAGTCCACCTACCCACGCTGCGCCTTGCGTAGGTACGTGGTTGCCACTCGAGAAACTTTCCGCCCCAACAGCCATCGGTTCTACGTGCAACGTGCTACGTGTACAACTAGTGCTTATGCCAAATCTTTGGATTAAGTCTCAAAGCGGACCACGGGCTCCTTTAGGGCCCAACCGAGAATATTTTACCTCAGTCCAGTCGCCATTTTAACCCGCTACCTCTCCCCCTTTGCGAATCGCAATCCTCCAGACAACTTGAAGTTACCTTATTCGGGTAATTGGTTTCGTTAAACCACACACGTAAGTATAACATTACGTACGCGGAGGTTATACGAGACTTTCTTCACCCTTCGTCAATTATGGTATAATGATGGCAGATTTGGATATTTGCATTAGAAATATTTTAAGAGATGGATAAAATATTACTTCAAATCAAAATTTATAAGGTAATAAATCAATATAAAAGTTTGTTATTCTGATAAAAAAATATTTTATGTGCATGCTATTATTGCCGACTCTTGTACTCGTAATTGTTAGTTCTTATCACCTATGCAGTGGCGCATTTACCAGCAGGCTGAGTAGGCTCGAGCCTAGGGCGGCTCATTTAGGGGGCGGCAAATTTGGGACAGTTTTTTTTTTACGCCATAGAAATCAAAAAGATTTTTCTATGACTGTTTTCTAACGTCTTACAGATAGAAGTCTGCAACAAATTTTGCCGATGACTTTCCTTCCTTTCCTCTCTCACTAGTCATTGAACATTCCGAGAGTAGCAAACTTCCATATTCTAGAGTAAACAGCTAGTTCGCCGCCCCTCAACCAGTATCGGCCTCTGCGCCCTTTGCCCACACTTATTTGTATGAGTGTAAAGAACGAAATTGTACGTGCAATTTCAACGAAATTGTGGCATTGTAAAAATAATGTAGGACATGACAATTGTAGAGGCAAGGGCGGGCAGCAAAAACTATACAGCCTATACCTTGAAAATTTGTAAATCCGCCACTGCACCTATGGCCACCTTCCGTCGCCATCAGCAGACCAGCTTTGTGTACCTACCATAACATTGCATTGGCATCGGAAGTGTATACATACTCGTAGAATTTAACTCGATTCGACTGTCTTAGACTTTCGGGCAGATGGTCTTTGACTTGCAATCTTTGCGTACCTACATGGCATATTACCGACTAAAAAACTCATCTTTCATACTGAAAATACGTCTAAATTATCGTTGCTTAGACTTTAATTTGCACTTCAACCGGTTGGCCTTATTAACGTAATTAAATACAGTCATAATATTCCGACCGCCTAGAGTACGCCCATTACCATACATATCGTCGAATTAACATTTCAGTAACAATCCAAACTTATGTTCAAGCTTAAAAAGCTTTTTAAAACGCTAATTATACCTCCTTGCCGCTAAAAAATATGTTACAATACAACGCGATTTACAGACGCTTTTTCTCTTTTGTGGTTCCGTAACTAAGTACCTTAAGGGGCTCTGATATACGCCAATGTTTTCTAATGTTTTTTGTAGCTTATTATATCTAGTAACAACAACGGCTTTAAGCAATATAGTACCCCATATTTACATCAAAGTTCATTGTTTTCGAGATATTTGGCATCAAAGTTGAACAATATTAGGCCAAAAAACTGGTTTCCGGGTCATAACTTTTGTGTTAATTGGTTTAAAATTAAAACCCTGGACCAGTTTTTAGAGACGTAACAGACGAACCCAAATATGAAGATTTCGTATATCTTTCACGTCAATAGAGATACGAAATAAGTGTTTTAGACAATGTTTTAAAAAAATCGTACAAAATTAAGTATTAATTTGTTTCAAATTCCGGTGGACCAAAATGGAGACAAAAGATTGAAGAACCGATAGCCATATTTAATGCCATATTTAATTCATAATTCTATCTGTAGTGAAAAAGTAGGAGATACGATTCAAAACTTGACAAAAATCAATGAAAATTTCGGGTAGCCACTTAAGGAAAAGACCTTTGCCAAGGGGTTATTACTGAACCTTCTAAAATTTAGGATCAACAATCGCTAAGCGCTACGCTCGTAGCCAATCCCGTGGTTTTCCTCATGTAACGGAAAGCGACTACAGCGTAGCCATCCGCTACGCGGGTTCCTGGGAACCAGTGAAAGTGCTTGCAGGGATTAGTTGAAGGTTCCCACTCCTACGTATTGCTGCGTCCTTCTTATCAGTGGACAATCAGCAAGGTGGAGGTATACTACCGTCAGAAACTCTTTTGCATTCGCCTGTCTGTTACATCACAGCAATATATAATATTTCTGGAAAGTTTTTGACATAAGTTACTGGAGACTGGGTTACTGGAGAGCATCTCCCCAGCAACCCCAAACTTAAATAAAAGGAACTTCGCGTATAAACGTGCTTTTGTGGGTAACGGGAGGCCCAAAGAAAATTGTTCTCTCGTACCTTGGAACGAGTTAGCTAGACTAGTCAAATTACCAAATTTGCGCCAGAAACCGAGCGTCTTGACCTACAGTAGGTATCTAAAGGTAAACATTCAGGAAAAGTATGATAACATCTTAATCACATATTTTGACTACGAGACCCTCCACACACAAAGCGAAAAGTCGTCGCAACCTAGCAACATTAAGCTGCTCTATTACACAACGCTGTATCTCAAGCTACATCCGCACCACTTAAGTCCTTCCAGCTCCAAAACCCCACTAATAATACTAATTACATCGTTCAACGACAATTAATTAGCTTTTACAGCAAAAGCGTATTTCACGAGGAATTACATGTGTTTATAATGAGCTAATATAAATGCGGGCCGGCGTGCCGACTTTACTGCGAGCTATCGTTTAAAACGGTCCAATGATAATCATATTTATGGAATTGCCGTAGGTTATATAGAGACACTGCCTCTAGCACGCTGTCACATCCAGTCTTGGTAAAATGTTCAATAGAACCACCAGGAAAATGAGAGACGGTATCTCAACAGAAGTACAGAAACCATTTGACAGCTATTATTTATTTATTCAGTCCACCTTGTCTGGTGCCTACCCACGCTGCGCCTTCCGGTACGTGGTAAAGGTTGCGGGAGTCCGCTGGATGCGGGTGGCGCAGGACCGGTCGCTTTGGCACTCTTTGGGGGAGGCCTATGTCCAGCAGTGGACGTCTTTCGGCTGGTATGATGATGATGAGTTATTTATTTAATCGTATGGCATACATTATTTTGGTCTTTAAAGTGACAGCTAATAGTTAAATTTGAATGTGATACAATGTCTAAAACAAAGCTATTTTTTGCTTTGTTTTAGACATGTATCATTAAACCTGGGTTTAAACTAAATCCAAAACAATCCTACATCACCCTTAAATTGAGAATCTAGCATTGAGGGCCACAACGCTAGATAAAAAGAAAAAAAACCTATTGTTAAATACGAAGAAATTGTCCGTGTAGTTAGTATAGCTACTCGCCTACATGTATCAGTTCTGTAAGTACAGACAGACCATTATTACTTGAACTCCAATCACACATAGTTGTTACTTTAGGGGCCTGTGTTACCAGTTGGCATTGGCACTCTGAGTTGATCAGCGATCACCTTTTGTGAATGCACAGCCTCAACTTGCAACTTAAAATATCATTTCAATTTCATACCAATCTTATGAAGATTAGATTAGACAATTTATTTCATGATACGAAATTACAGTTTAATGACGCTTATCATCAAAAACAAAGAATTATAAGTGCCTTTTATTCACACTTGTAGCTATGCGTTTACACGATGATTAACATATTCAATTCATTTATTTCAGACCAGGTCCATAAAATATGTTAGTAAAAGTACACTAAGCTGGTTTCAATCTGGTCTCAATATCAAAGGCTTCCAAGTAAGGC
This sequence comes from Epinotia ramella, assembly GCA_947578815.1. Lineage (NCBI taxonomy): Eukaryota > Metazoa > Arthropoda > Insecta > Lepidoptera > Tortricidae > Epinotia > Epinotia ramella. The sequence goes on from OX388221.1 coordinate 7,765,146, forward strand.
GAAATGTCCTTCCAAAAGTAAATTGAGTACACGCCTTAAATTAATCTTAATTACCTCAAAAGAGCGAAACTAGCCACCGGCGTCGCCACCCTGCCTTAAAACGGCATAAATTAATAAAGCAGTAATATTCGAGGGAATGATTACCAAAAAACACGCGACAACTAAATTGCACGGGCGATTATACGGCACAGAGTAGGTGGATAAAGAGGCATTTTCTTTATTGACAACGTGAGTATTATCGCAATATTCGTATCTATCAATATTATTGCGACAGCCACCAAAACTATATGGTACTTATTTGCTTCAACATTTGCGATAAAAATATTGCGATACGAGGTATTATTATCATTAACCCATAATGGAACGGATAAGGTTTAGGGTAAGAGAGAGAGAGGTTGTTTTCCGATAACTATCCGTCGACATAAACTATCCGTCTTTTTAGGGTTCCGTATACTCCAGGCAAAATACGGTTTTGAAAAACATTAATTTATAATAGCGTTTTTTTTGTTGATTTCATTTTAAAATGTTATTCTAAGATGATTAATTCAAGAATCCGACAAACTTTCCACCCGGAAGTAATTATGTAGGTTTAAATGAAGCATGCATTGTCTTTTCTTGTACGATTTATCTTGAATATTATAGAGCAAATGTAAAAGAACCATAATAAAGACAAAAATATTTATTAATATTTTTTCTGACTTTTCAGAAGCTAGTTAGTTTATCTATCGTTTTTTTGACGTCTGAAATTTTGTCGGATTTTGTCGCTGGGTAACTATTTAATTGATAATATATCCGTTACACATTAAAAATAAGCTATTATAAAAATATTAATATATTAAATTTTCATATATCGATACCGTAGTTCACAATCGTACTAATTACGGGGAAAAAAGTGGTGTAATTAGTACGATAGTGCTCAAATCATAAAGTTACAATTTCAGTGACAAAAAAAATGTAATTAGTACGACTGTGAACTAGGGTATCGATATTATGTATTTCTGTTGCCGCTATAACAACAAATACTAAAAGCAAAATAAAATAAATATTTATCGGGGGCTCCCATACAACACACGTTTTTTTTTTCAGGCTGTATCTCAAGAACCGCGATAGCTACATAGTTGAAATTTTCACAGATTATGTATTTCTGTTGCCACTATAACAACAAATACTAAAAACAAAATAAAATAAATATTTAGGGGGACTCCCATACAACAAACTTATTTTTTTCAACTGTTTGTATAGATAATGGTACGGAACCCTTCGTGCGCGAGTCCGACTCGCACTTGGCCGGTTTTTTCTAAGCGTTCTCTCTTTCTAATTAGAACAAGACAGATAGCCTATCTCGCCGCGACACAGCTCGCAGGCCGTCCAGTGACAGCGATTGACTGATGTCTCTGTGCTCGCTGTCACCTAGCCCTGCCCTGCAGCGTTGCTCGTCGTTACGTTACATGTTACACCGAGTAACACTAACTTATGTTGACTTGAAAGGTCAAATAATATTTATTCGTTAGATAAAAATAGCTTAGTAGCAATAAATAAAAAACGTTAGCACAGTATATTTATAAATTGCAATTCAGATAAATACCTAGGTGATATGAGATATTTTCATATTAATCAATCAAACCTACTAATCTCTGTTGAGTAAGAATATGTGTTTTGGCCGTCTTACAAACATAAATTTCAAAATGGCTGTTAATGACAAATTATTTTTGATGTGTTCTATGGACTTTTCATTTATAAAGATAGGCTTGTAAAGATTAGACCTTTTAAACTATCTTACGATCATGCTCCAAAACTATTATTTCATATTTATTTTATTGCAAACATGTGTGTATTGCTAATAGGTTATTGTAGCACTTTTGTAGCGGTGTAGTCATACCAATCGGTTACTTACCGATATGCATTTAGATAATTTGATCAGCCAATTATTTTAATATTTCTTGACCATATACAATTGATCTATCGACCACCGAATGACGTCGACCGACCACATCAGTAATTAAAGTCCTTGGATTTTGAACGCGAGCCATTCAAATCGATAACCTCATATAAAGGGTCATATCAGTAAATAAAACCACCCTAGATCCCTAGGTGAAGATAACTGCCATTTGCCAGTATATAGAGTAATGACGATGATTATAAACTCATTTAAGGCAGATATCCACCGAAGTAGTTTTGTAACAGCCATTTTAGAAGTTTATATAAGCAAATAGCCACTGGTTAGTTATTATAATACCTACCTTACCTACCACTAGAGGGACAAATACTCGGTCCTATCCAATTATTTATTAGTTCTTGCGGTGGAGACTGAGTGTTGGTGCTCGCAGGCCAAAACCTTTTTAGGGAAGTGGGGCGTCGCTTGCAGGCGTGATAAGGCCGACCATGATACGGGGTCAGGAAAGAGGCCTGGATCCCCGCTCTGGGTCATTTCTGGTGCAAAGGTTTGCCATAGCTGTTCATGATGGGCGTGATGGGCACCTTTGCACCGGAGTGGCGCGGGGCGGGTTATTTGATAGTTACTTAGTTTTCGTTTAGATTAGTAGTGAATTTTTGGTTTAGGTTTCTAATGTAATTTAATGTTTTGACTGTTTTTCTTTAATAAATTATTCTTTACTTTAAATTAAATAAATTAAACCTACCACTGGTTGGATACTATAGTATCTCCATGCATTGACTAGATTGTGGGAAATCATTGCTCTAACGATAACTGTAAGAGCTTGTTCACACCAACACCAACCCATACAACATCAGGCCCTAAACATCTCGGAGACGGGTTGAAGCGTTACCAACCCTTCCTTCCATTTGAGGGTGCTCACGAGGCAGCCGGGAAGCATCGTGGTAGAATGCTAGCGATCCCATGATGCCCCTAAACGATTGAACGAACTGAGTGATTCAGTGGGTATTCCCTCATAAGTGCAAGTCCCACATACCCCCTGGGCCTTCCCCTGGTCCGGGGGGATGCGTAAACGCATTCCCTCTGCGTCAACAAAAAAAAGGCTCCGACAACGACACTTTTTGTGTAGAGCAGTGTTTTTCAAAGTGTGGGTCGCGACCCCCGGGGGGGCCGCGAAGCCTTCTAAAGGGGGTCGCGGCTACTCATATTTTTAAAGTTAAAGTGCTGTAAGTATTTTGAACAGCGTAGGGTGGGGGGACGCGAAATATTTTTCTCTGTTCTAAGGGGGCCGCGGCATGAAAAAGATTGAAAAACACTGGTGTAGAGCATGCTCTGATGTTCTCCATACATTTATGTACATATATGTACTTGCCCTCCGATAAAGTTACGGATCCGACACCGCCAGTTACGGATTGGTGTGACCAAGTTCTAATACCTATACTATATCTACTACTGTACCGGTACATGCCTGAAGCTTCCATTGCGTGTCCTTACCTGTAACAACAAATGAACACATTGATTGAATATAGTTCATACAGTATAAAGGAATCAACGTTTGTGGATTCATCATGGTCATGCTGTTTTTAAGGGTGGCCAGGAAGCTCTACTCTCCATACAAACATTAGTTTTGTTCTCATTTTTGAAGTGAAAACTTCTTTAGCGGCGCTGAGCACTTTTTGGGATGGGGAAAAAACAAATTGATATTATGGTCTCCACCGTGCACCGCCATCTGCTGTTCTTGCAAATTCGAATAGTTCGAATTTAGACGTTATTCCTAAAGAGATAAAGCTTTGTATATTTGGCAATGGCAAAAACAAATTGGTATTGTGTTTGCCGCCGCCCGCCGGCGCGCCGGACCCCGGCACCATTGCGCCGCGGCGGCGCGTTGGGCCCGTCGCACCCAACGCGCCCGCGGGCCGTCCGCCTAAATAATTGATAATTGTTTCAAATTCATTTTTAGGGTGACACCTTAAGATGTCACGTGACCTGATCGAAAAACTGTTACAATGTTATTGAGTTTTCACTTCTGCCGGCACTCCCGGAGTGCAACCCGGTCTTTTTTTTATAACGACATGCTAGAATAATATGAAACTTTGTATACACAATGGGAACCTCTGTATCTAGGTCGAAAACTAGTTTTTGTTGCTAGAAATTAAAATTCGATTTAATTTCTAGCAACAGAAAGGAGATGCAATCCATAAAATTATGTATATTCCTAATCATTACACATGTCAATTTCCATCACAACTGGAATTGGTAGTTTACGCTTGAAAAGGTAACAGATCAACAGAGTTTTATAATTTAGTATAGCATCTTTTTTTTTAATACTGATAATTAAAGCAATTCGCAAGTTTTCACTTCTGCCGGCAGTGCGTGCCGGCACTCCCGGCGTGCAACCCGGTCTTTTTTTGTATTTGTGCTTATTGTAATAGCTATCAAACGCAACGCTCATCAATTAAAATGTCACGTTCATTTTGCCATTTTGTGTTAAACCACACACGTAAGTATAACATTACGTACGCGGAGGTTATACGAGACTTTCTTCATCCTTCGTCAATTACGGTATAATTTGTTTTTGTCATTTTGTTTTTTCTATACGATCTTGGGACTCAGGAGTATAGATACCTATATACTTTTAAGGCCTTATTCATAAACGTTCATCAATCATATTTTATCTAAAACGCCGATAAAATTAATTTGTCATCTGTCACTTTGACATTTGTGTTTGAGAGAAAGGGAAGAAACACATTTACCCGAGGTCTGTTAAATTTTATGAATAAGTGGGTTTAGTAATTATTAGTGCAGGCGTGGGCAAAAAGCTAAATAAATGGTGATTAAATTAGCCTAGGCCTTACTCTAGCCGGCGCCGCCGCCTCGGGTCCTTATTACCCATTCTCATTACCCACTAACGATGTAATTGCACTCACGCATCACGGTATCCACACCATCCACATCCAATTTACACAATGTCGTATCTCTATATGACTGGCTTATACACTTACGTCCTTGTCGGTTTGTGACCGTTGTATTGCTAGTAATACAAAATTGTCGTATCTCTATACGACTGGCTAACAGACTTACGTCCTTTTTTCGCGATCGCTGTGTTGCTGATCGGAAATGCTAAATGTCGTATCTCAATACGAGTAGCATAGCGATATAAGTCCTTTTTGTTTTAGGGTCGGTGTGTTGCTGTCAATGTTCGCGATTGAATGATTGCGTAGCTGCCTGGTTAGACGCGACTATAAAATTATTATAGCAAATACTAGTTTTTGCTTTGATAGCTGTAGGTAGCTGCAGTTACAAGAACATTTTTTTTATAGTAAGTTGGGTAGTGTTAAAGGGCTACCCGAGGTTTTCATCGATTTTTGTCAAGTTTTGAATAGTATCTCCTACTTGTGCACTATTATAAGTCAAACGGCTATCGGTTCTTCAATCTTTTATCTCCATTTATGTCTACCAGATTTTGAAAGAAATGAATACCTACTTAATTTTGTATGATTTTGTTAAACATTATCTAAAAACACTTATTTCGTATCTCTATTGACGTAAAGATCTAACATATACGAAATCTACATATTTGGGTTGGTCTATGACGTCTCTAAAAACGTGTGTAGGGATTTCATTTTAAACTAATTACTTAACACAAAAGTTATGGCCAGAAAACCAGTTTTTTGGCCTAAAATTGTTCAACTTTGATGCCAAATATCTCGAAAACAATGAACTTTGAAGTAAATATGGGATACTTTATTGCTTAGAACCGTTGTTGATAATATAATAAGCTACAAAAAACATTAGAAAACTAAGGGGTTCAGATCGAAGGTCATTTGGGGCATGGGAGCCCCTTAAAGAAAAATGGTCAATAAGGAAGGTGATAGAATATACAATCGTTTTACCTTCTAAAATAATAATTATCAGGATAAAAAGGATCATATTATACCCTCTGCCCAAAATCATCTACATAAGAAGTTAAGTATTTTAATCTTTTTTGTATGGTTTAGCGGTTTAATCGTGCGGAGGTAAACAAGACAGAGTTACCTACTTTGCAATATTAGTGTCTAAAGGAATAGATACGTTACCAAAGTGTCATCACATCATTCGAAAGACATCCACTGCTGGACATATGCCTCCCCCAAAGAGTGCCACAACGGACGGACCTGCGCCACCCGCATGCAGCGTACTCCCGCGTCTTTCACCAGAGGGGTGATCACGTTAACGTTTCGAACGTACGTTAGGACAACTACTATACTGTATTTTTTTCATTCTAAAGTGACATTTTGGTCTACCTGGCGCGCGTACAATGCCTTAGGTAACCGACCTGCAGGTCATCAGTCCACCTCAACAAACCAAGCCATACCCAAACACTACCAAATCGTATAGGAACACAATTATTCTACTTACAATGTTAATCACAGCCATTCCAAAGTAGAGCACAGTTCAAACTTAAAGCCCTTGTACAGCCTAGAGTACTTAGAACCTAAGTAGAGGCATTAAAACTGCCCTAGTCATTCCACACTCTAACCGATTCCGCTTACGGCCTGTAACAACTGGCTATTTACTGTAATTCGAATGTAATTCCCCATTAGTGCAGCGCCGAACAAGTGCGAGTTAAGCTGTCACGCTCGTCTTTCGGCGAAGTAATGGACGAACTGCTTCAACATCACTGACGTGGAACAGAAGGTTATTGTTGAAAAAAAAGAAAGATACATTTATTCACAAATACAGGACACGCATATTAACCAATGAAATAAACAAGCAACACAAATAATTAAACAAATCTGTCTTTGCGGCAGTCAACCGGACACTGTTCAGCATTATACTGAGGTGTCTGACATATACAGCGCTGATTTTCAGCCAGCACCGTTGGTGACTCACGGAAACGTCATTGAGTTTGAGAATCAAAATTCTAAGAAAGGGTGAGTGAATACCGGTAACATAGAACGATGAGCTGAAAGCACTCATCAAACATGAGAGCTTGGTCATGTTTTGTCGCAGCTTGGCTAACAAAGCCAAAGTCGAAGTTACGAGTAAGCAACATCAAAGACACCGCAAAAGTAAGACCGTAGGGTTAGCGTGATTCACACTTTGGGTAACGAAAAACCTGGGGAAATTTATCAGCTGGAAAAGGTCGCTAATGGAAGCGACTTCTGAACAAAAAAAGTCGAGGAGATGAAGGCCTACCAGAAGATATAGTAAACAGCAAAAGTAGATTATTATTTTAGTACCTTGTCACTTTCACTACTCTGACGCATCCCAACTGCGATGAAGTACTAAAATGATCATCTATATTTGCTGTTGACTGTTAGTGGCCTAGAAATGCTGGGGAAGTTTAATTAGCGACCGTAAAAAATGCATGTCTCTCGTTTGATTAGACAATCTAAACAAGAGCATTTTTTTGAGTCAAATGATTAGGAATCCTAATCACAACCAAATCATTTGTCTCTTCTCTCGGCGAAACGCTTGGCTCAAGCCCTACTTGTCACTCTTAGACCATAGTCACGCACACCTTAATGCAGCCCTTATTACCGGCGCATTAAGTTCATAATGGTTAATGACAGGCACCTATTCCGAGTGTCGCTCGCGGCTGATCGACAAATGAGGATGTATAGTGATCGTAAAGTAACATTACGAGGTATTAGCATTTTGGTATGGCCAACGATTATTACATACATTGTAGTTAATTTTCATTGGTAACTTGGCTCAATAGGTTTCGCTTGAAATGGCAAGACAATATTGATAACACACAAGAATCCTAATGCAAAGGATGTTGATAAATGGGTCAACAATCTTGTTTTTAATGCGTTGTCATTTCTGTGGACATATTCAAAGTGTTAAGGGGCTGATAAGACGTAATTTTGTTGAAATTGATGTTATTTAAGCAGTTTTTTAAGAACAACTGTTTGTTCACATCAAAAAATATATATGTTAATATTCACCATATTTCAATGACCGTAGACGAACTCGATACATAATTGGACGAAATCGGCTCGATAGAAAATAACTGCAAAGATTGGTCTTAAATCATCATTAAACGGTTAAAAGACATAGCTTTATTTGATTGACGTATGGATCTGCAATTAAGAACATGAAGTCAACAAATTCATACCTAAACCGCTAGCGAGTCACATTTCTCAAATAATCCACACTTTTTTTATTTCAATATTTATTTGTTATTTTCTTCAAAAACCGGGCCGCCCAGTAACACTCGCTCTCGTTTACTCCGATACAAATAGACAGTGTGCACGCTATCCCAAATCGTCAAGGGCATTTTGCTGTTAACAGCGTCTTAAGGCCTTTTGAGATCTAATTTTGTTACTGCACCCTGCAGGGTCGTGCCATACTTTTGTAGTTCTTGTATCACGGGATCATAATTTATTTGTTAGGTATATTAAAGTGGTCCTTTTTCTTTTATTGCCTCCAGGAAAGACTCCTGTTTTTGTTTCTGATTTAGCCAAGCATCTCAACAGTATTGATTCATCCCCTTTCTTTGGGGAAACAGTCGTAAACTCTATGTAACTTTAAAAGTAATAATCGTGCACATCACAAACTTCTCCAATAAATAAAACAATTTTGAAGTCAACGCTTTTTAAGTAGGAATTAGTATTTCGTTCGCGGTGCGTGGCGCGAGCGCCCCACGGTACGGTACCAGGCCTAAATCTGTCTTTTCGTTTTCCAAATCTGACTAGATTTGCAGTTACTCCTATAGTATCCGCAAAACCAAATGGCGAGTCAAGTCATAAATCATTGGATCATGCTATCTCTTTCGCACCTGCACTGCCTTATGGAGCGGGCCGTGCAACAATAGTGCTGACTCTTATTGCCTGACTCGCCACTTGGTTTTGCGGATACTATAGTAAAATAGTGTAGAGAAATTAAAATCTGCTATGGGAAGCGAAAAGAAAACTTTAATTGACTATATTTAGTTTACCATGTATTTTGTAAACATCTTCACTCACTCAACACCGCAATCATTGAAACGGTCAAATCTCCATACGACCAATATTAAAACCTGTCAATTAGCACACAAAGCAATTAAAGTTACAAACAAATCAAGCATAATAACTATAATTAAATTATCAAATCGCTAGAAACGCGAATGCCTCACTTTCTACCTATTGAGATGTTAAAGTTAACCACCAATTACGTATAAAAACTAGTTTAACGCGTTATTATCTCGATAATATCGATTCGGTACCAGCAACATTACTTCACAATCCATCGACGCGTTTACTCGATTAGTTCTTTAGTTGTTATAGGAAACGAGCAGTGTGTGGCGCGCGGTAAAACAGACGTACAAGAGATCGATTGCTTTTTTTTTCAATACAATTCAGGGCGGGTATTTACAACGCACCGCTTCACCACAAGTGTAAGTCAGACCTCCGTTTGTGAGTTGTTATTACGAATCCGACCGTCAAGATATAGGGGTGAGCTGTGAGGTGATGTGAAACAAGTTGTGAATAGCACAGCCGCCGGGCAAGACTAAATTATCGTTTTTAAACTAGCCTCAATCGTGGTGTAATGTGTTTTAAATATGCGCGGGCGACGCGCGGCGGTCTTTGAAGTCGCCGCTTTTTGTTTTATGGTGTCATATCACGGCTGATCGGAAAGCCTTATCATAGAATTAGAGGCCATAGGTGTTTCAATTGGAGAATAGATGTTAATGTTAAGGTGTGACGTATCTATGTTATAAAATTGTAGGTAAACGTCCTACTTGACAGTATCAATTTTATGATGAGCAACACGTGTCAACTATTAGGCATCAAGTTGTCACACACTGGAACGCTTAAACTTATGTTAGATATATTTGGTTAATCTGGCAGCTCTATAATTTTTTTATCGGCTCTCGTATTTCATTTACTTGTAAGCCCAGAACTATGCTCTATCTTAATAGTTTCTAATTCTCACCCAAAGTTAACAGCCACATCAAGCAGTTGTATAATTAAATACTTATTTTACGACTACTCAGTCAGGAGTCATATATACAAAGGTCTATAATGAATCTAACGATGGGTGCCTTCGCCATCATCGTTTCACTTACCCAGACGATGCACGAACTTCAACCTCATCTGTCTGATACAAGATTGTGTTTCCAACGTAACAGTTAGTCAAGATGCGAGCTTGCAAGCGTTGTTGTTTGATTAGTTTTCATTAGTTCGCCAATCCGCGGTTTATGGAGGTAGTAAAAATAAGAATAACGTTACGTATAGTGAAGATTATTTATTGTGGCCGACTTTTAATAAAACTGACATTGAAATTTGAATCTTTTAGCTTCGACGTTAGAGTTGCTTTTTGAATGGACTACTCTGATGAAATTCGGCCAACGTTAGTAATCTCAAGGTACTAAAAGATGTTAAGATTATCTGGCATGGTTTCGTTTTATCGAATGGGTAAATAGAAAACTATCACACGATAAAGAGTGACAGGTTCATCTCATAACGTCACACAAGAAATAATATAATAGTATGTACCATCAAATGGGGTAAAATGGGACACGGGTTATACTTGAAACACCGGGTTTAACCAACAATTATGCGTCTGTTGGAATAACTTGGCGTCTGGTTTGTGTGTTGAGCTAGAGATGAAGGTTATACCTAAGAGCCTTATCACACTTGCGATTTGCAAGCGTATTTTGTATGAAGGCGTTGACGCAGCGTGTACGCCGCGACTGATAATTGTATAGAAAATACGCTCGCAAATCGCAAGTGTGATAAGGCTCTAAAGACAAACAAATACTAGTTCCTGGTGAAACCGTGTCATGCAATCCACGAGTGTCCCATTTCACCCCCTTTCATGGTAACTTCGTACAATTTATCGAATGAGGGAGCGAAGCAACGACTTTTTGGCTTGGGCAAAAATGGTTTCTTGTGGCAGGCTGTCGCTCTACATGTCGGCTTTCTAGTGAAATTTTGTGAGCAATAATTATATATCCTTTTTCGTCGATTTTTTATTATTAAGTATAAAAGACAGGTTCGTGAGTTCTACAGCTCTTAGAGCCACTAGTAAATGACTATGTAAACGTCGGTACTGCATAAAACAATATTTACAAAATTCATCATCATCATCATCATGATCATCATATTAGCCGAAAGACGTCAACTGCTGGCCATAGGCCTCTCCCAAAGAGTGCCACACTATTAATTTAGGGTATATGCCGTAATCGCCACGCTTGGCATGAGGGTTGGCGATCGCAGTAATTCCACCGCACTCCAGGGCTGCCCAATGCCCATACCCCGGTGGTCTTGGTCGCAGTTTTGGGACATACCCGGGTCCCGAGTCCGAGTCCCGAGTTCCGTTCCCGGTATTCCTGGATTCCTGCCTTTTTAAGAATGTTCTGCAACTTCTCCATTCGACGGATTCCCAGATCTTTGTTGTAATATAATCTGTTCATGTTCAGCCACTGAGAACAACAGGAACATTGGAACATGTAGTTAAGCCGCGTTTTCTCTGCTTTGATATTTAGCACCGACTACATTAACGCGTTAAAATATCGCTTAACGAGGCGGCCCTTTGTGGATTACCAACTGCCTCGCATGCTAATCCACCAATACCCATTAACTTTAATACCTGCTAAGTATGAAATTGCTACCTAAGGTGGTTCTGTATCATTAAGTTTATGTGCCGGAATTAGTAGGTTGTGCAATTGCAATATCTAAATTCGATTACTTTCTATGAGTGTGTGCAAACTCTAATTGAAGGTGGTAAATGTGGTCATTTCGTTTAATTGCGCTTTACTAGATCAGGAAACAACGAATTAAATTCAATAATTACTTTGTGTTTTAATTCGAAGCTGAGTATATTCAGTAACCTCTGAAACATCTCGCTTTCAATAATATCTTGACAAGACTCTTTTGCCACGACAACATAGTACAATGGGAATCTTAAAACAAGAGGTTCATAATGATTGAATTAGGAAGATCCAAGATCCAAAACCTGAGCGCAGCGGAATGATTTTCTTAAAATTACGAGTATTCTATGATTATTTTATATGGTTGCCGTAGCTACTCATAGTACTGTATCATTCTTGAAACAGTTGCCCCGATACCAGGGAAACACAAAAGGACGGGTGAGCATTTAACATTCTCCGTGGATCCCTAAAAACACGTCAATCTGCAATTTTATCTGGCCATCAATTGGGATGTAACTGTGCTCCGAGGCTGCGCCGTAACTTAGCTTCTGTACGAGTATGGGCTCCTGGTTATGACGACCGGGGCTTTTTAGGCAAGTAGGTCATGTGCATGTGAGCTCTTTAAGTCTTGTCTCATTAAGGTAAATGAGATACTTGAGATGAGATGGCACAAAAATGGAAAATGATTGTAAGTGTTAATTTAAAATGCCAAGTGATTTTCAATTTATTAGTCTGTCTATGAAATATATTTACAGCCTGTCTGGTTGTGGGAATCAATTGGTTAAACAGATGTGCAATTAATGAAAATCTAGCTGTAAATGCTTATTAATTGCCTGCGTACACACAGCAACACACCTAACTAACCATGCCGTGAAAACCTAGAACCTTATTACAATGCACTTAAGGTCAGATTAGATTTCCGATGGTCACTTAGCTGTGTTGTCGACTGTACACGTTGAGGTAAAAGACGTTGTCACAAAATGTCTAGACTATGCGCGTGCAAGAAAGAATGTGAACGAAGACATGATTTCAAAAACAAGAATTACAGTTTCCTAAAATGTAGCGTAGACTACCTTGGGCCCGTATTTTTACTGACACTGCCGAAACCGTATAACAACCTTCGTAGACTCCAAACTTTAGACAGTTGTAAAACCGAAAGTGGGATGGGGCGTCGACTAATCGCACTTTAATGGCCGCGGCGTCCACAAAGACGCGCGTTTTCCACTGGCACTGCGTGTCGGAATGCGTGCTTATCAATGGATGTGTCTATCTACAGCTAATATGATTCACAGGCTGTCTTGGCTCACCTCATCGTTCACTTCTAGTATATTAACGCTGAGATTCGTAGTAACTGTTAATAAGTAAGGCAGCTCCGGACAGAGACTGTTCCGGTTTTTATATCACATCATCAGATTATGAAAATGCATCGCGATATGTTGGTGATTTGCCTCACATTTCTGTCAATATGGAAAAATACAGTTTTTTTAAACATGAAGGTTGATTAAGAAAGAGCTACTTAATACACAAAAGGCTATTTTTACGAGCCCACAACTTGTCAGGTAGTTGCAGCTTGCATACCTTATTACAAAACGCATAGAATAATATTTTATGAAAAATAAGTCATTACTTGTCCACTAACTTTCCTAAAGGAAGTTCTAACTATAGTCCGTACTTCATAACGGCTGACGACATGAAAAGCGATAAAACATAGGAAATGAGGTGAAGACATTGCAATATCTATACTAATGGTTTCCGTGGGAAACAAATGGATGTGTCACGTTGTGTAGTTTTATGAACTTTCATTTTCATGTCAAAACTAATCTCCTTATTCATAAACATCTGTAAATCCATTTGAGTTAAAAATACGCTAATATTAGTTTGTCTTTAACCTGTCACTCACTAACAATTTTGTGTTTAAGCGACCTATTTTAACTGAAAAGGTTTATTTTATAAAATTAAGGGTAGTAAGTAATAATATTAAAAAGAAAATAGTAAAGCATATTATTTTCGGTTTTATTAAGAAGACTTGCTAGAAGAATATCATCGTCAAATATCAGTGTTATAAATTTCACTTGAGTTTTTAAAGATTATAAAAATAAAAATAAAATAAATAATGGTGTAAGCCACTCGGAAAATTCCGAAAGTCGGGTTATTCCGAAAATTACTAATATCTACTAAACGTGGCCAAATTATTTGCTCTGTCAACACTCCCTATGACATTCAAGTCTTGAACAGGGAGTGTTGCCAGTTGCCAGAGCAAATAATGTAGCCGCGCGTTTAGTACATACTCGTATTAGGTACTATTATCTATTCTGTGATATTAGTAATTTTCGGAATAACTCTACTTTCAGTTTTTTCAGTAAAAATAACTAGAGTAACATATATATTAATAGCCTACTTATACATTGATTATGAATTAGTTAGTCCATACAATTTCAGTGTACACCTTAAACACGTAGATAGATAGCTCGTGTCGGCGGCATTGCACATTGCATGAATGAAAGATCGACTCGGGCGCAGCGGCCTGATGCGCATGCGCTCAATGGAGCGCCTCTCTTCATTCACACAAAAACGAAGGCTTATTGTTGTAATTTAATCTTAATCCACATTTAAATATAGACGTTTCGAGTAGCGGATAATTATATTTCAATCTTTCGATGTACCGACATTGATACATTGATGATTGGTTTGGTTAAACATTGGCATATTAATTATTTATTCTTAACTAGCTTCTGGCCGCGGCTTCGTACGCGTTTAAATTTTAGCTTGTATGTTAATCTGATCTCGGAATAGTCGGAACAAACACTATTCAGTTTTATCGAATTGATAATAGGTAGGATACCTACCCAAAGTCCCACAATAAGGTAAACGTCCCAATACCAACGTTTGACATCTTAATGCCTAATAGTTGACACATAAATAAGCATTATTTATCTCTATTGTTATGAATTAAAAAAACAATTATTGGGCTAGTGTCAAGGGCTGGGTTGGACTGAACGTTAACCATATTAAGTAAACTGATCGTTATATAATATTTTGCATACATATTACGATAGATACCTACTTAATATCTAAGTAGAGTAAGTAAACTAAACCATACATCTCAGTGAGGAGTTGAGGAGCTAAATGCATGTTTGTTATGTGGTTTATTAATCTTAAGTATTCTGTACAATTAACTCTGTTTGTTCTTCTAATAAATAAAATAAAATAAAATAAGATACCTATAAGAGCCTTTATTATCTGAAAAATAAATGAGAGGTATTTGAATTGATTTTCATGTAGGTATCTGGTCTAAAAATAACAATGAAACAACGGAAAATCACTTCTTACACATTAGACATTAGGTACACTAAAGTGTTTTATGTGTTTAAATATCAATCGTATCGTTGCTTACTATCCGTTGGATGTGAACGCCCTAAAATTATTTGATATGCCACAATTAGCAAATCATCCCGTCCAATCCTTTTTCCAAATACATCTAGCACTTTTTAATGTCCCGCTCCCCCGCCGCTCATCATAACCCGTACGTGAGTGCGGCGTCTTTGATACAGACCTTTTTGCCCCTCGATTTACACGTTTTTCTTTAATTTATTTTTATTATTGGTTACAATTCCGGCGGCTACCGGGCGCAAAGGGCTGTTATAATTTAGTTTTATTTTATTGTTTATGCAAAATAAAAGCGGATCGTTGGAGAGATTTATCGGCGAGGTGGGCGAGTATCGGACGTTAATTTAATTTGTAGTGCTACTGATTTATTGAGGATCGAGCAATGTTTTCGCGATGCGTTTCTCTTTGTTGTATCTATTCGTAGGATTCGTTTTGGTTATTTTTATAGCTGTTAATAGATGAAGCTCGTTTTTCTATTGCGGTATCTATTCGTAGATATGTGGGTTTGGGTACTTTGGCTATTTTTGTAACCGTAACCAGCACGTTGCGCGTTGATGTCTATTTAGCGATTTATTTTAAATCAGCAGTAACTACAACATTTATACAAAAATTAAAAATG
Source organism: Epinotia ramella (assembly GCA_947578815.1). NCBI lineage: Eukaryota > Metazoa > Arthropoda > Insecta > Lepidoptera > Tortricidae > Epinotia > Epinotia ramella. The sequence continues at coordinate 7,780,668 of OX388221.1, forward strand.
ATCGCATCAAAATTTGAAGAAAAATGGGGACAAGCAAATTCAGAAATAATGTATTGGCTTAAAGTAAAAGTACAAATTTCAGTTTAAAGCAGTTGCATTAGGATCAGAGGCACAAGAAGACAAATCCGACCTTAAGAATGTGAAGATGGAGCTGGCGTCTTCTGAAGATAGTCTGTCATAGTCGCCAATCATCATCACAACTTTATTACCAGTATTGTCCGTCCTTCCGTTATTAACACAGTCCATCTGCCGTCCGTTCTTTTGTTTTGATTTAAATTAAAACGTTTACGTGCAAATATTTACATAAATAACATTTGTACAATGATGACAGCACAATTCAATACCAGATCACTAGAAATCTATCCAGGTTCCTCAATTTTACTGGATCAGCGAATCAGCCTTTTCTGGACTGCCATTTTATTTTATATAGGTACACTTAACTACTTAGGTACACTTAAATTATAGTTTCTGCGCGATTAAAACAAAAGTCAAAAAAGCACTTTCATACGAAACCGATAATTTCTGGTCAGCCATTATGAACGTTAAAGGTAATAATTAAAATAAAACTCGTAGGCGCGGGCGTCGCGAATGCCGTTACCGATTCGTTCGGGAGCGTAAAACCGCGCGTGCGTCGCCCGCCGCGAGCGATTCCAAATTCAAAATAATAGATAAAGTTGAAACTCATAGCGATTAATACATACTTAAATATAAACCATATGACTGTGCTGCACAGTGCACAAATATCCACTGATGTTGTTATGGTGGTTGTTATGATGATGGCATGAAGTATTTTCTACTTGCTACATTGTTGTCAGTATTTATGTTTATAAATCCATTATGAAGACGCTGTCTCGTCGACCTTGATATGAGACGTCGGGTGCAAAAATCTCGCCCAAAGCCTAACTACAATTATATGTATGAAGGTATTGTATGTACGAATAGCTATCGATAAACTGACCGACGGCTTTATTGTGCTTCATGCGACCGAGTGTTTAACCCATATATGCCCAGAACTATGCTTGTTTTTGGTACCTCATTTGCCCTTGTTTCGAAAACGATGAACAGCCCTTATACACATTAATACGGTTCTGGGCGTATGAAGGTACATATAATTTTCGAATCAATGGGCATATATGGGTTAAGAGTAAGTTCGGCTTCGCAAGCCACTGATATAAATATAATGTATCAGTTAGAGACATTGGTGTTTACAGTTCATGCTTACTCAATGAAGAAAGTCCTAAAATTAACGTGTTTGTATAATTAAAATTAGTAAAAAAATACTACTAGATACGACCACAATCCTGCAGGATACATTAATCACTAATGCAATTAATGTAAAGTAATTGTAAAAACAATTACTTCACAATTCCGGACAGTGTGTTGTGCCTACGCTTAAATTATATGTCCTCAGCGTTCTCATTAGCTTTATTTATTAAATTGTATAAATTAATTTTTAATTACGATAACACCGCAACTTAAGCTTAGATAAATAGGTACGTTTTACGAGCGTGTAACAGTTGAGAAGAGATGAGTCTGGAAGAACTACTTACTCATCTGATAAAATAAAATAAACTAGTGTATTGCATGGACCTTCGGGATGAAAGGAATCTATTCTTCATAAGCAAAACCCTAGTCTAAAACATCTGCCAGTTAGGTATTTCGCGTAATTTTGCCACTAATCCCAACCAAAGCTCCTAATTCCCCCAATTGACTTCATTAAGCCTAGACGATTAATATTTTAATCCAGATTACTGCTAACTCGATTAGCCGTGCGAGCGAGACGCGAGATGGCGGCACCTCAAAGCGGCGGCGTCCGCAAAGGCCTCGCTAATTGGAAGCCCGCCGCACAAAGAATGCCGCTACGTTTATATTAGGCAGGTACCATCGACAACACTCAACTGACCACTCTTCAACCTTAACTTACAGCAATAAGGTATATTTTTGGTCAGTCGCGGGTGTTTTATTTTGTATACTCGGCCCGAACACCTCCTTAACACCTGACTTTAAGGCTCGTTTTGGCGTGCGTTTTTGGACGGGTTGTACACGTTTGATTAATTTCACTGAGATCTGAGTTAGACAATTAGTACTTATTGTCAGGATTGATAAGTTTTTTGATGGTTTTATTGATACTGTGGAGGTTGGTGGTCGAAATGACATTGGTTAACAAGTGGGTAACATTGACCTGTGACTGTAAAATATGTTTTGGTCATGTGAAGCCACGTAGTCGTCGGTAGTTCTTAGTTTAAATTGCAGATTTAAACAAAAAGTATATTACGTATTGATACATCTGGTTCAGGCTAAATACAAGTAGATAATGTACTTACCTATTATCCTATTGCAGTGTTTTTCAATCTTTTTCATGCCGTGGCCCCCTTAGAACAGAAAACAATATTTCGCGACCCCCCACCCTACGCTGTTCAAAATACTTATAGCACTTTAACTTTAAAAATATGGGTAGCCGCGACCCCCTTTAGAAAGCTACGACCCACAGTTTGAAAAACACTGCTCTATTGCACATAAGAAAATCTTGTAGGTACAAAAGTACCTAGGTACGAGTGCCTTACAAAATACCAAAATATAACGTACAAAAGCGATTTTTTTTCTGTAGTGATCTCTTCCAGCCAACCTAGCTAATAATCGTTATTTAAAATTGATCTTGGGTAGAAAGACAGTTTTTAGTTACAAATATGAGTAGCTACGATAACTTTAAGAATAAGTTCTGAATTGAATAGGGCCATAATTACGATTTGAAATGTAGAGCTAACTTTAACCTTCTCTTATTTCGTATCGTAGAGAATAAAACATTTAACTTTTTCTAACTGGGATCTTATAAGAACGACTCACATATGGATATGAATATGAGTCATGCCTCTACGAGCTATTTCCGCTACAGAGCGAAAAAATGCTGCTACGAGCTACGGCGTAGCACACGTAGCGTTCCTTGGCCTCGAATGGGAATCAATTTCTAATATTTTGTGAAGTAATTATGAAAATGGGTTTTTTATTAGGTTCTGGCTCGATAGGAATGCTAAAAATATAAGATAACTATAAAATTCTTCCTTTCTAATTTGTTTGTAGGTAAATAACAATTGCACGCAAGTCGCGAGTTCGGACGTTCTCATTTTGGCCTAAATTTGTTGCAGATTTTGAACAATTTCTTTCCTTTGACAATCAGTAATTGAACTACAACTATAGAAAGTCGATCTTTACCCAGCAACACGCGTGTAAGTCTTGCATCGTTCTCCGACACATCATTGCACTGATACTCAATCCATTCATAAGTCCCTCTCTTATACATGTGGTTACACGTTGAGTAAAAGCGAGAGCGCTTACCAATACAATTTCGATTCGATTTAAATGGGCCAGGAATGGAGGCCCAGCAACAAAGGGCCCGCTCTCCATCCTCATTTACCGACCATGAAGTGTTGACACTAAGCCCGATTTCCTACCGATTCGACCCGGCTTCTCTCATCTAACACCATCTTACAAATACACTTCCACACTACCGTATCACAACGGCATAAGGTCAGTATTGGCATGAGTAGGACAGAGATTGGCGTGGTATGATTCCCCTTTCGGATCTTTTGATATGATCCCGTGAAGTCAGTCAAAATGAATGAAGAGTTGTAGATATTGCTGATGTCTTGAAATATTGACAATGTGGGTGCAGAGCTTAAGTCTGCCGATATTTAATAAAAAGTAATGATTGACAAACTTATTAAACTAACACTACAAGACTAGGACTTAGTAACTACAAAAGTCAAGACCAAACTGGGATAACGTGAAAAAATACTCATGTTAAAAGATTACTAGTTAGATTACTAGTGCTAAGCTAAGCATAATTGATTCATAAAAAGATGTAGGTATAGGTATGCGGAGCGTCCATGCAAGCCAATTCTCACCGGCTTGCCTAAAATTTCTAGCTATACATCATCAAAAACAGCCCTTTTTGTAGGTACTCCGGGTTGTCCAGTGAAAATTCTCACGCGCCGCTACTGATACGCACATACTTTCTACCAGCTTGAAGCTCTGAAATAACTGACGTTTTAGCTAGATATAAAAAACTAGTGACTCCACAAATTTACATAAAACATCACATTTGAAGGTCCACCCCGCATTCTTCGTTAAGTGCCGGCCGGGCAGCGCTTCTAATTCGTAATGAGAGGGTCCGGTAACAAAATACGAGAGCAATAAGAAAATATCAAAACGATACGATCTCAAACATAGCACCGCGGGCGCGATGAAATGGCTCAATCGTAGGGTGGCCAGGGGCGGGGCGGGACATTCCTGCGCTTTTTACGAAGGAGGAGCCACGCAGCGGCCATGCGACAGCGTTTTGTTTCCTGTCATTAACTCAGGAAGTCAGATAAGGAGTTCTTAATGCTCCATATATGCTCGTTCAATGGAAATTGTATGGAAATTTTCTGTGGCATTCTGTTTTTATGAACGGGAGAGGTGGTGCAAGAACCTGTGTTTTGTTTCCGCTCTAATGACGAAGGAAGTAAGTGCCTGGTACTCGTAAAAATGTATAGGTACGATACACCGTGCTTAGTGTTAATTCTTTAATTTGAATAGTCCAAAGGCGTTGTAAGAAGGAACTGACTGGAACATTTAGTGGCCGAGATAGATTTTTCCGATAGCTCAGTTGGTTAGTAGCGACGGGCCATGAATACCTGTGGTCGCCGGTTGGAATGCAGCTCGAAGCATAGCATTTTTAAATTTTTCCTTTAATTTAAATTTTGGAATAGTCCTAAACCTTTGAAACAGTTTAGCACAAATACTAGAATAAAAATATGTTCTCATCACAGCAAATGCGATTATTTTGAATGAAACTGTTTTGTATAGAAAATGCATAGGGATTTAGTTCCATAGATTAGCCAATTGATTTAAAAACTCAGCCACGAAACAGTAAACTTAAATGGTACAATTTCACCACTAAACTCTGATGACTGGTACCCACTAGGAGTTTTATTTTTATAGCACACTATTTACCAAATTGATTTCAAAACGAAATATATCACCATAAAAGTAATGAAATATGTCCTAGATCTGTGCCGCGGCGTGGCTAGCAGAAGCTCGCGTAGTTCGCGAATCGAGAATTCGATTATTCGATTATCTATATTGATGTTGCGTGCCGAAACTTTAATCGATTGACGGGAATCGCTAAAACGGACTAGATTGAAGCTACTGTTCAACTGATATTTAGTGTAAGTGTGAATCGATAGATTTAATTTGCCGATTCGATTAATATCACACGTTAAATTGATTTTGGTGTAATGTTTTTTGTGGCGGTGTGTGGTCGTCATTTTATTTTATTGTGGGAAGGTTGTTATGAATGGAATGTTATGACACTTGTAAGAGTTAATTGTTAATGTTCTTCAGTACAGTCGACGTCAAAGATATGTTATTACATTTTTACACCTTAATGATTTGTCTGATGAGGCTTATCCGCAAGTGTTACACTTGTGTGTTTATGACATCAAAACAGGAGTCAATTAAGATATTGCCAAACAACGGATGATCTCGTTCCAATTTTGACCACGGCAAATTGTCTACGGGTGTTAAATACAATATAAACTAAAGGCTCTGTGAGCTATTGAACTCGCGACTCCATTACGCAAAAATAAACCCTATATTTGATTAATTTCGAAAACTGAATCGACAAAAAAAATAGTTATTGATCCGGCTCACAAAATTTCACGAGAATCGGTTGAGCACAGATGGAAAGACGAAACAGAGAAGTTCGTTCGCTTCTCTCTTTCGTTAATTAAATTGTATTGAATTTATAGTGAAAGCTACGTCCAGAAAAAAATAATGACAGAATAAGTTGCTCGCAGATACCTGTCACAACTCTATTCCTAGAGCAGGACGTGACAGATATCTGCGACCTGCTTCATGTCAGATTAACGCAGGTGACTGTATATCAGATGCATGAATCCAAGACCGTCCAGTAAGCAGGCCACCTTTGCGCAGACTAACGGACAATGCTCAGTTAATTTGAGCATCACAATTAGTTCCGTCGGCCACCGGCGCGGGCCGGTTCTGTGCTATTCACAACTTGGCCCGCCTCGCCTGACCGCTCTCCACTAGCACATTCACTGCAAACAATTCTTAGCGCTGCTCATGTGAAAACGCGTGTGTAGAGTAAAGCGCCGGGATTCGTTTACTTGAAATTATTGCTGCAGTCGCTAAAATCGGAGGTCGGACTTAAACTACTGAGGTGAGGTGAAGCGTCGTGAATCACCCAGGTCCGCCAATACGCCACTAAACAAAAAAGGCAATAAAGTATGAAGACTATAGAGAGTTCTTACGTTTCTTCTTTGAATTGCTCAGGGCGGCACGGCAGGGTAGGTAATTCACAAAACTCCGTGGCTCATGCAATCCCTCGAAAATGATATGTTTTGACCAGTAAATAATATACGCCATAATTAAAAGCGCTTGACCAGTCAAGCGCTTTTAATTATGGCTTATATTATTTGTATATTTAAGGAAAGAGGACTTTTGTTTTATTTCACTTCGTATCGCCCATTGCATAAATAGGGTAATATAATAGTGCTAATTGCAGCGAACGACAGAAGTCTAAGTCATCATCCTCCTAACGTTAATCCCGGTTGTGCCCTAAACGAGCCCAGGGTCTGCTTTGACACCTAATCCCACGATTTGGCATAGGCACTAGTTTTACGAAAGCGACTGCCATCTGACCTTCCAACCCAGAGGGAAAGCTAGATCTTATTGGGATTAGACCGGTTTCCTCACGATGTTTTCCTTAGCCTAAGTAGCGCCGCAAAATGGCCCCACAGAATGGGTGGCCATTACCGACCGTTTTATCCTGGGATTGGGGGCGGGGTGTCAAAACGATGCCAGGCAGCGGTTAGTTCGAACATGCGCATACCGGGTTTTGGGCACGAGTTTGGGTAGAAATTTGTACTGAGCTGGTTGCTGGGCTGGAGCAACGGTTGTTCCCTTTTCTTCTCATTATATATATATGTATTATATTCGTAATAGCAAAGTAGTTAGCTGCCGCACACCCATTTTTGTAAAGGGTGCGAAACTATATGTAAGTACATATACATTGCTGACTATGCATGGCCTGGTATAGGTATAACCCTGACCTTCGAATACGCATGAACTAAAAAAAAACAACATACGGTCAAATTAAACTGATAAAAACACGAAGGAGATATTTAGCTAAACGTATGTTATTGGAATCATTTAATTCATTGATGGGATCCATAAGAGCCAATTTAATTCAGTATTGCCAAAGACAGTTTTTTTCATCATCATTTAAGCGCTAATACTGCGTTATTACAGTAGTTAATCCGTTTTTCAGCAGGACCACACAATTAGTCTAATCCGTGCGCATGAGTCGCTTCCTCGTCGAGATTGAATGCGGTTTGTGTCGCAAGCGCCGCGCAATCGCCGCGCTTTCCAATTGACGCTGTGTCGGTACACTGTGCGTGCAGATTCTATTATTTATACACAGGACATTTGCCATGAGAAATTAAATACTTAGGGCGGATGATAGTGTCTGTAAACGTTACCGTGTTTCGTTGTACAGTCAAGTGCAAAAAATGTGTATTGGTTTGGTTCTCTCATAAATGTACCTAAACCTTAATCCGCTGAGGCGCTGATATGAGTAGTATTGGATTTATATAAGAACCGATATTTTTACTGTATCTCTCCTCGTGTATCTAGGTATCTCGTCTGTGCAACTACGACAACTCGACAAGGGTGTCCGACTAAGAAGAAGAAGGATTTATCATTTCATTTCAGTGTGGCAATATGTAGAAGAGGCATCCAGAACCCAACATCGCTATGGTATGATATTTAACGAGTTAAGGCGGGGAACTCACGGAGCGGTTCTTGTGTGCGGTCGAGGAGAAAAATGCGAACCACGCCACGCCAACTGCACTAACTACAAGAAGTTGACCCTAAATTGCCAAAATGGCCGTCGCGCCGTCAAGTCAACAACCCAAAATGATCCTAAAGAGGAATTTGATTAGCATCTCGTCTCTGACTCACGTGAATTGTCTGACTCAGACACTGACATTCATTAGACATCCTTACAGTAATCACTTTGATGACAGGCGTCCGCGTGGCTAATATACAAGAAGTTATTTCAAAAGTTTCTGATTTCATTGAGTGTAATATTGTTGGCAATTCAAATACAGTTTGAGACATAGGCATCTGTCTCACTGGCGGTCTTGATAGATATACCTAATGTATTGACATACAGAGATTTTTTTTTTCACAAAAAAATTATATTGAATGTATAATGTTACTGAATTTAAACTTTCGCGAGCCGCGTATAACGTTACTTATACTCTACACATTCTCATATGCATTTATTTATAATGGAAAGTACATAATAATAGTTAGTAGCATTAATCGTCACTATGGGTGACACGTTCCGAGTCCCTCAAGAGTCCTTCTTGGGATGAGTGTCCTCAGTCAGTTGACAGAAGCGTGTACCCACTTTCATTGCCTCTTGCCTTTTTAAAATTAAAACGATGCACATCAAAGTAGGGGTTCTCTCTGTAAAAATTTGCGAACGGAATATCGGCCCATGATATGTTGACATCCTTTCAAAGTACTTGGAAACATAAGTTGTAGGTACTATATTTAACGAAGCAAGCCTTTTATTTTTATAGAAGACTGTCCAGTGATTGACCCTAGTCTCACTCCTGTTGATAAGCGACTCATCACTCTTGTTTTAAAGGAACCTACTTAATTCGTAGTTCTCAGGAAATACAGATGAAGGGAGCGAATTCCATTCCATAGCAGTTCGCTTTAGAAAAGACGAGGCCAATCGCTTCGTGCGAGGTATATTGGCAACATAAGGCTCTCCCAACGCCGGGACATTCGGTGATGGAACGGAGAAGGTGGAATTAAGTTGTGCAGTTCCAGCGCACACTCTAAAATTAAGTTGAAGTTGAATGTACCAACTAGCACAGAACTGCGACAGCGCCGTAATGAAAACCATTTCGCAACACTTAAACGCGGCTGATGAAAGCGACCGAGCCTCCTAATTGTTTAATTTATTGCATTTTATAAAATACTGCGTTCTGCAACTGAGATTGAGTGTTTGTGTGTACAAATGCTGTTAATAACTATAATATTGACGTCAATATAATACAAAGGTGGCAGTTATTTTGTAAGTTGCAATCTAATTTAATGTGCATTCTTGACGATAGCATACTATCCGCTGTAGCTTTATGTATCTTGCACTAATTTCAATGGGTCTGGAATACTTTGCGAGATTTAATAGTGATTATAGGTATAATAACGCTGTTAACGACAAGGTATCATCATCATCTCTTTCTCTCGCATCCTAACGTTTTTCGGGCACGTATGTCATCGAGGAAACGTAGCTATCGAGTGACTCACGAGTCCACGAGTCTCACGATCCAGGGAAAGGTCGAGGGCACCAGACCACGAGGCAGGTCACCAATGAGATGGACAGACCAGATTAAAGCTGCAGTAGATGCATCACTGCACGCAAGCATAAGGAAGACTGTCAGAGAGGAATGGCGACGTGTTGTGAAGCTTGCTACCAACACCTGAAATGATGACCACGAGCACTCTGTCAAGAGTGAAACGACGAAGAAGAATCATCATAGTCATATCGATTCACAGTGGTCGGGTAAGGCACGGTTTTAGAGAAATTCCCTCGCTCGAACGCTACGGTTGTTGAATGAGCTATGCCGAGGTTTTCCCGAGGGACTACAGTATGGGTTTCTTCAAGAAAGGAATCTTCATGTCAATGCGCATGTGACACCCCTAAAGTTACAAGCGTCGTGGTATATAAAACATTAACTGGTTAATTTAACCAGTCGATCTGACCGTTATGTTATGACAACGTTATGTCAGTATCACCAAAAGCGTTCCAATTCCAAATTCATGAATCATCATAAATACCTAACTCAGGGACTGAACTGAACTGAACTTATACCTAAATCAGGTTAAAAGCTCAACAATGAAATTCACTTTCATGAAATTACCAGTTTTTGCTTAAAAAGAGCCTATCGATGCTATTATCATCTGTTATTATCAAGCCTATTCACAACACAACTAAGTTGTTTTGCTTATTTTGATAAAGTATTGCTCCTAGCTAGAGGCCTCGTCTCAAAATATCGTAAAATAAGCGAAACCGTATATGTAAAGAAACATTTCACAACCTTTTATTTCTATTTAGATTACAGTTAGAGCAGAAACGATTTAATTTAATCGCACACACTTAGCGTGTCAAATGCTAACGCTTTTAATTATACGAGCGTTTGTCAACGGTCCGCACCTGATTAACGCCACCGACTCAAAACCACAGTGCCATAACTCTCAAACATCTCCATTGCTATTCCAATCTTAAGACATCGCAATTGCGTTCTAAATGGCCAAGCACGAAGGGACATTCTAAGTTTATTCGTTTTTCAAAATGTAAAATGCTTGACATCTAAGTCTCATTCTGTTCTTTTTGATCTTTCTCCAATATGAACTTTGTTTCGAATACAATAAGATTTCCTATACAAGAGCGTAGATAAGTTAGATAGGAGATTGTGTAAGTTACAGCGTACATGTTTACCTATTTGTTAATAAGTCGGTCGCCATTGTTGTAAATCGTGTGGGCCAATCAGAGGCGAGTGCGCCGGAACTGATCGCCGGGACAGAGCGATTTGTAAACATAATTCAATTAATGTGTTACCATTGTTTTGCTAGCTTATCGCTGTTATCGTGAGCTAGAAATTGCTTCAGAGTAAAACAGTAGGTAGAGCGACAACGTCCTATTCGTCAACTGTAATAAAAGACGTTAAGCCATTGGTACACTAACAATGTTAAGTGATTGAATCGGTGTTAAAGCTTGTTCTAGACTATGGTACGATTTTCTAGAATGTTTATTGGCAGTTCAAAATGGTCGTAAACTTAGATTTTGTAATTAGTTATTTTCTATAAGCAAGTCATATTCAGAAACCACCTTTTATGTCTGATATAAAGCATTCGTCCTTGTCGCACTTAGTTTACATACATACTTGCTAGTAAGAAAAGAATGCTAGTTTAAAGACCTTTCGAATACTTACCATAATTTTATTGACTGATATTCATGTGCAAGTACAATAATTTCGATTTGATTATTTCTTAAAAACGTTGATTTTCCCACAGTTTACATTCCATGAAAGGTCGAAATTATCAAGAAAAAGAGCGTAATTGAATCATCCTTTCTTCAAAACAGTCTTTCAGATACATCGTGCACGCAGTGCACTCAACTTTGTAGTCATATGGAGAGCACCAAATATTAATATTAATATTTTATAGTGCGGTTTCCGCACAAATGACGAAGGCTATTAATTTTTGGAAAGTGAAGACTTGAATCGGCTTTTGAAATGTACTTTATTGTTACTTCTCACCCGAGGCGCGATGCCTTGTGATTCGTATAATAATTGCAGAAAAATAAAATGTGGTTTTTGAAACGTTCTGACCTGTATTTTGTAATGAAAAGGCTCCATATGTCGCAATTATCAAGGTTTTTAAATTTTATAAAAAAAACGAAAGGGACAAAACATTACAGTCAACAATGATGTTAAAATTAGTCTTTTGTGTTATACATATTTTGTGTAATACAATTATTTTAATTAAATTGATCATAACACGAACAAGTCTTTATGTAAGTATTTAAATCTGGTGTTATTGTGATACTTGACAATAATAAGTTAAATATAATTAAATACGCTATTGTATAGTTTCATTGTGAAATAATTGTCTGTAAGTTGAGACCCATTTACCATAGTAGCTAAGGATTTCCAACTTTTTTTTTTGGTAAGTACCTACCTATTTTTAATCTTATTTATTTATTGATTCGTCTCAGGTTTGTTGCCTGAGACCGTAATAACACTAATAACTAACATAATATCAAAATTAAAAAAAAAACTTATAACACGTTAAGACAGCACGGCGACGGTAGGTATTGTTATGTGCTTAATGTTTTCCAATAAAAAAAAAATTTTTTTTTTTCGTAGGGTCAAAGTACGTACCTAACCCACATAACCCAAACCCATACGAGTGACATGAAAATACCTACGAGACTGTTTTTGACATGGCCGAACTAGAACAGTACAACTAATCTGGGACATTTCAAGTGCAATAATATACATACCTATATATCATTCCATTAGTGGTTGGATCTCAAATTATTTCAACTAGACAAAAGTTGTCGCACTGGCTGAGACAATGGCGTATCATTCTGTCTCGTTAACATCGTAATACTATTTGGGTCCGCCGCAACTCTACTCAACACAGGTGTCACTTTAAATTCATTATTACTTCAAAAGAAAGAAGGCAAAAAATACGAGATATTCCTGATGACGAAAATCCCATGCATTCAGATATCTTAAAGAATGACGAAGCTACAAACGTTTTAATATTGCTTGTTAGAGAGAGAAAACGCTCACAGATCATGACGTTACGATCTGCGAGCTAGTAAATGACAATCGTTTCATAAGGTGTGTTTTGCAGGAAAGGGACAGCACATACCCCCTCTTAAACCTTTGGACACTAATAACTTTGTGATTTGTGAACCTCTTGCGTTGCTTTTTTTTCTCCATTTGAATACATTTAAAATCCTTTTTCGAGAAAATACAACATTATTGATTATTTTATTAAGTGTAGTCTACACCCTCATTTTGGCCTAATTTGTGGACACTCGTAGTGGCTCTTGTGTGGCGTCGCGTATAGCGTAGCTAACTAAAAGAAAATGCGCACACACAATACACAAGACTACAAAAACCTGTATCCACTTTTTACCCGACTGCCGAAGGAGAGGAGGGTTATGTTTTTCGAGCGTATGTATGTATGTATGTATGTGACCTTATTCTTTGGCACGCCCTGCAGCCTAAACCGTTTGACGGATTTCGACGTATGAGGTGTCGTTGGATTCTCTCTTAATCGTGGGAGTGAAATAAGACATAAAATTTGAAAAAAGCAGTTGGTTTTTTTTTTAAATACTTTTAATTTCACTTCTTCACCTTATTACTTACAATGCAATGAGGTGAAAAAATGGAAATATCTTTTATAGTCAACAAGTAGATACATAAACGTTCTTGTATCCATAATTCGCAAAATTAATATTTGCTTCACACGCGACTCAACGCGCGTCTTACCAAGATCTTACGGCTTATCAATAAATTGACAGACAAATCCATTTTAGTTACAATAACGATCAAACTCGTTTGTTTCCACCTGTCATTTTGATATTTGCGTTTGTAAGAAAACGGCAAAACCTATTTCATACGTTAACGTAATTTTTACACATTCGCAGACGGGGAATATGCTATAGCATTCGAGTCGTCTTTTGTTTCGTTTGGTCTATGACGCGCACTGTCACTAACTGTGCGTAAACTATGAATAAGAATGCTATTTACTACTGGAGCAGAAGTAAGCATTCACTAATAGAACCATAGTCAGAAAAAGTCGTATTAGTGTGGTGTGAGAATGGGACAATGGCAATGGCACATCACTCCGTCTCGTTAACTTGTCCGGTCGAGGGTTTTTCGCAATTCAACCGAGTTCATTACAAGTATGACATGGCATGTGACAGCCAATTTTCAAATGGAAATGCTGCTTTAGCGTCGCGTGTCACTGAGTTCTGTTATTGCATTGTTATTTTTAATTTACAGTGATTACTCATAAAAATGTAAATAAATTCTGTTTCTTTTGTGTATCTATTTAAGAGGGAAGTACCTTTGGAATACTACGTACTCGTCCATACAAAAAGATAAAACGTTTTCCCACTTCTGAATATTTTCCAAAACAATTATTTTTAGTACGTTATTGCCACAATGAAAGACTACGTTTATAGGTTTACCTTTTTTCAAAATTTGCAATAAATTAAAATTTACAGGCAAGTAGATTTTTTTAATGCGAAACCTATATGTTTACCTAGATATTATCATGCTAAAGCGATCGACATCAAAATAAAAGTGATTTGTTAAGATTTAGTTAGTGGAAAACGTTTTCTCCCGAAATGGTAATTTCATATAAAAAGTACCTATTGTCAGTCGCGAGCTGTCTTTTCCGTAATTTGTGTATTTACTTAAATTGTTTTTTTGCTCCAACGCAACGGGGGTAAAAACGCTTAAGGTCTGCTTGATGGTAAACAGACACCGTAGTCTATGGACGTTTGCGACTCTTAAGCGCGTGACTGATATTTTTATTGGTTTGAGGACGCGTTGTGTTGACAGCTAGAGATATATAAAGATACATCACTCTCAACGTAACAATCGAAAGCTTTGAGCTTTCTCAATGTGTAGGTATTCTTTACTTGTTATTGTTCAGAAATAAACAGGAGCGTACAACATGCAGCATAAACGAAAAAATGGGGCTCAGTGCAAATCCGTTCACACATTTTTTCTCAAGCAATCTTTCTGAAACTTTTTGTAGGTACACTGACTTCAAAATAGTTTATTCAAGGCCTAGTTTCCCTCCTTTCGTGAAACTAGTGCCTATGCCAAATCTTGGGATTAGGCAAAGCGTACCCCGGGCTCCTTAGGGTACAACCGGGAAAACGCTAGGAGGATGATGAATTCAGTACTGTCATTCGGAACGCGCTAATGCGTCTCACCTCACCCGTCACGCCTAACGAAACAAGACCTCTACCTGCGCTTAGTTACTACGAATCGCGGCGTCAAGGTGCATTTGTGGGTGAACGGTGAGGTTAAAACAAGTTAGATAATAGTGGGGCAGTAGGGTTTAGAAAGACCCACTGCGTCTGCGCAGGACAGCACAATGCTTCGTTCAACACGAGAATTAGATAATTTCCAACGAGGGGACGTCAATTGGACATCAGCTCGCAACCGTCTCGTCAATAGTCAAATAGGGGTATTACTGCCTGAAGAGGGAGGGAGGTTCTTAGCTATACTTATTCGTAGTGGTAGAACATATCACTAAGTCATTTCTCTGAAATATCATTAATAGGTAATTTGAATGTTAGAATTTCTTGTTACCTAATTAAAATAATTAATTGTATGTAATTACTAACACTAGAATTAAGTTGTTCTGCATGTCACTAATAAATATGGACAAGTATCCGAATTAAATGATTATGATTATGATTATAATCTAATTACTTACCTTCTATATACCTAATGTACTCTTGTTACATATTTTTCTTATGTTGTGGTGCAATTAAGATTATTATTATTATTTCTTTGTTAGACTATTTTAAATTTGTGTTTTTCTTTTTCATAATATGTTTGTATTTAGTCAATGTTTTTCTACTTATTAATGAAACTTGTATGATGTTATTAAATAAAAAAACCGGCCAAGTGCGAGTCGGACTCGCGCACGAAGGGCTCCGTACCATTATCTATAAAAGTTTTTTGTATGGGAGGCCCCCTTAAATATTTATTTTATTTAGTTTTTAGTATTTGTTGTTATAGCGGCAACAGAAATACATAATTTGTGAAAATTTCAACTGTCTAGCTATCGCGGTTCTTGAGATACAGCCTGAAAAAAAAAACATTTGTTGTATGGGAGCCCCCTTAAATATTTATTTTATTTTGTTTTTTGTATTTGTTGTTATATCGGCAACAGAAATACATAATCTGTGAAAATTTCAACTGTCTAGCTATCGCGGTTCTTGAGATACTTACAGCCTGGCGACAGACAAAACGGCAAAATAAACACGTTTGTTGTATGGGAGCCCCCCTTAAATATTTATTTTATTTTGTTTTTAGTATTTGTTGTTATAGCGGCAACAGAAATACATCATCTGTGAAAATTTCAACTGTCTAGCTATCGCGGTTCTTCAGATACAGCCTGGTGACAGACAGACAGACGACAGCGAAGGCTTAGTAATAGGGTCCCGTTTTTACCCATTGGGTACGGAACCCTAAAAAGACTAACTTTTACATAGACCAACTGTCAGAATTAAATAAACAAATTATTATTTTATTACCTAGACGATATTCAAAATAGACTAGAATCAAAATAGTAGGTAGGCAAAATTCTGTTGGATCCAATTCTAGTAATTCTACCTACAATAGAGTACCTAACCTACATGAAAAATAAATGAGGCTGTTTTAAAATTAAATTAGCTACTGTTCCTAAACCACAAGAGTGGTATTTTGAAACATCCGATTTTAAGTAAATATTTTTTTTCGAAATAATCATTGGTCCTTACAATATATTTTGTTAACAAGAAACCCTTTTAGTTTTCTTATTAGTTCGCAAGTTGATCCGTGCGAGCAAAGACCATGGCATAAAGAGCAAGTAGGAAAAAAATTGGGAGCTATTGTCGGTCGCCTTAAAACAAAAATATTTCGGCATCAATTCCAGTAAATATAAAGAGGTCACATCAAAGAATATCGTTTTTTATTGTTTCTTAGTTAAAACAGCCGGATATTAAGTCCCACCCACGGCAAAACACATAAGACAAAAACATTTTATCGATGATCAACCAATTAAAAAACCTTACACCTGACCTAAAACTCACAAAGCGCCGTAATTGCCAGTGGAAAAAATCAATCGACTCGAATTAGGGATCGATTAACTTATCGAATCGATATCTGAGATATCGGGAGAAAGGTGCAGTTTTCAACTCCTATTGTGCGGTGGGAGCATTTTTATCGTAAGTAGTTTTCTCATCGATGTTTAACTGACGATATTCTTTATGAAATTATTTACTGTTAAATAAATAAGTAATAATAGAACATAAGTCGGTTCAATAATAATTGATTAATTGAATATTCCCTGAGGTTCCTTCAAGAAGGAACTTGGTGTTTGGCTGTACGCTTATTTGCCACCGACGACACCGACGTGCTTTAAGAGGCTCCCATACGCCAATGACCTTCGATCTGAATCCCTTGGTTTTGTAATGTTTTTGTAGCTTATTATATTAACAACAACGGCTTTAAGCAATATAATATCCCATTATTTACTTCAAAGTTCATAGTTTTTGAGATATTTGACATCAAAGTTGACCAATTTTAGGCCAAAAAACTAGTTTTCTGGCCATAACTTTTGTGTTAATTGGTTTAAAATGAAAACCCTGTACCAGTTTTTAGAGACGTCACAGACGAACCCAAATATGTAGATTTCGTATATGTTAGATCTTTCACGTCAATAGAGATACGAAATAAGTGTTTTTTTAGACAATGTTTAAAAAAATCATACAAAATTAAGTATTAATTTGTTTCAAAATCCGGTCAGTCAAAATGGAGATAAAAGATTGAAGAACCGATAGCCGTTTGATTTATGATTCTATCTGTAGTGCAAAAGTAGTAGATACGTTTCATAACTTGTCAAAAATCGATGAAAACCTCGGGTAGCCCCTTAAAAAAGGTAAGTACTTTTCTTTTCTTCTGTGCATGATTAAAGCGAAAACAGAAGCATTCGGTGTAGTTCTAAAATATTATGAGCCTGTATTGTAGAGATCCAAGATCTAAATAAAATACTAAGTACTAATAATAAAAAATATATGTAATTACGTACTAGACCTACAGATTTAGAAAAAACTTTAAAATATGTGTTTGAGTGATTTACATGAATGGATTTTTTGGATGAATGATTGTCATGAAAATTTTATTACATAGAAAAAAAAAATACGAAAAATGTCACCCTTTTGAGGATCATGCAAAATATCCTTCCAAACGGGACAAAGCTAGTGATAATACATTTCATCATTTCATGTAGTTATGACCCGTCTGTTCTGCACTCTATTCCTACTCTATGCCAGCGATGGTGTCGGAACATCAATTTGGGCTGATATAAAGGCTTCAAAGGGCCCGCGGTTTATTTACAAAAACTGCCCTATAATTCGGCTCCGGGGTGTCCAAATGCGAGGTTATTAAATAATGACCCGCTGCCGTCGACGCGGGCGCGCGATGCAACAAGGTGCGCTGTTTCTTTTTTTTTATTCATCTTCCTCATAGCGTTGTTTCCCGGTTGTGTTATAAAGGAGCCCGGGGCCCGCCTCTCATCCTAAGATTTGGCTAAAGGCACTAGTTTTACGAAAGTAACTGCCATCTTTTTATATTTTAAATTACCTATACGAAAAGTAATGAAAGTTGGTTCTAGTATTGAGCAGCATTAGAATCTGAAGAAGTCAGTCGCCTGATTGTAATTATTCTGTTCCTCAAGAATATACCTATATATATACAACTAGCATAGCAATTGGCATTATTGGTTCTGAAAAAAAACGATAATTATTATTATGTAGGTACCTAATTTTACAATACCACGGTAGTGACGAAACACATCAATTTACAAGTCGTAGCGTATCCATTGTACCATGTATAATGTTAAAAGAATTTTTTAAAGAAACGTAAAAAACCTAATTGAAAAAACATACGAAAACTGTCTTTTATAAAATCGAAGTTTTTGCAAAATTATCTGACCAGCAAAAAAGATGGCATTGTCAAAAGAACGCACTCTAAACATTTGAACGGATCATGGCCTCGCAACCTTCACAGATGGACAAGATAGGACACGACCCGAATAATGTAATTAAATTAATCTCCCTCTCACACCCTCTACGAGCGAGCAGGACCTGACACACCTTGCGACTTTGACTATCGAATTATTACTAAACACGTCTCGCTCATACCCCTTGCGAGCGAGCAGAAACCCGACACACCTTGCGACTTCGACAATCGAATTATTACTAAACACAGATACCTACCTAAAACAAAAGAAAATTCTGAAAATAAATTATGCAGTTAATTTTCTAACCCTAATGCCATACGTTTAAGGTTGAGAAAAGAGTGCAAGTGGTTGGACTTCATGCTATTGAAAGCACGTATGTTATTGATATACATATATTATATGTATATGTAGACACATGTCCACATTTGCGGTTGATTTTTAAGTCATGAGACATTAAAAATTACTATTGGTTTCGTATTTATGAGACGGGTGGTATGCAGCATACAGGGTGAATTGGAATGCATAAATATGATAACACACACATATGTAGGTATACCTATTTATTATTCGCTCTCAAATATGTTCATAATAGTACATTACTGAGGCCCCGGCCGATATACATAGACGGCCGCGCGTAACGAGGCCGGATAGTTATGAGGCTGGCAACCCCGTTTTCACGCCGAGGTATGTATAGTGCTTTTCTCAAACATACAATGAAATAAATAAAAAAAAACTCCAAGAAATCAAACTAATTTTCATGGCTGAACGCCGTGATCCTGTGCCACACATTGTCGAATGGAAATGACATGAAGAACACAACGTCAATATTTCATTGCATGTTTGAGAAAATTATATTGTTGAATTCATATACAATATCTTTGTTATAAATGGAATCCGAAAATGCATTATTGTGATTATGTCAACTACTTTGGTAACGAATATGTGAGTGTATTTTTATATGATGTTAAACGTCAAAATTATATGGTCTATTCTATGTTCCGGTTTAACACATAAGTACTTAATCATACAAAAATATATTTCTAGGCAAGTAACTATTTTAGGACCTCTATTCTTGATCGATACAATAATATTGAAGTTAAATTTACACAAATCATGATTACAAAAATAGGTAGAGTACAAAAAAAAATATCACGTTATTTTCAAGTAGAGGTTCATTTGTATAAAAGGGAAAAAGGAGAAGTTTATTATATTTTTTTTATTGCAGCTACAATACATCAATTCAGCAACTAATCCCACATAAAACTCCAAATCGACGGCATTTACAATCAATTACTCAGCGAATTCGAACACCCTGTACAATATAATATAATGGCGGGAGCTTTTTGCCTCTTTTTCATAATAGGGGTAATATAAACGCGTCGACTGACACCTTACGGACCCCACAGGTCGTATTTGTGGGTTATTATATCTGCCGACAGTAACTCGGGATTTGATTGCGTTTTTCTTTTATTTTATAGCTCGCCTAGTTGTAATCTTTATTAAGTGCCAGTGTTTTGGTGAAACTGATTGGGTGCTTTCGCTCTTTTTATGTTATTAAATTATTTTGCTGATAAAAAACTCAGAAAATAACGTTAGTTCTTGATTTTAATGTGCCGTTTATTTTATGCTAAGATTGACTTACGAAATTTACTTTCAAGTAACACCTGGTAATAGTGGAATGTTTTGTTGGGTGAATTCAAGAAACAAGTTCACTTTATATCCATTTGTAAGTTTATTTCCAGCTAAAGGTGGGTTGAGTTAATATAAGTTATGGGTATCATATCGGTATGTTGTTATTACTTAATGCGGAATACTCAAATAGAAAACGTCCGTCGTTGAAATACGAAGCTAGTAACCTTAAGTTTGTTTGTTTGTATTCAGAATAAACTTGAATATTTATTTTACTCATTTTGCTACAACGTAGACCACAATGCGAAAACTACATAGTCGATTTGTCGATACATATTTTTTTCTTTATCTGATGCGTAGTACTGAAGTAATGTTGATATCATTAAAAATACACCTTTATCACGAAATAATTAATTATGCGGGATTAAATGGCGTCATAAAATTGGCTGATTTTAGGAAGGATAATAGACGGCGACCCGGATGTAGAATTTAGTCACCTCATAAAAACTTGTTCTCTCTTGGTTTACTAATGACTCCAGTGTTTAAGGGTAAACAATTTATTCGACCTGTTTTCACACTCACGGCGGGATATAAATCATGGCATCGCTCTTAATTCAATACATTATAACACAGCTATCAAACTCTAATGTCCACGTAGAGGGATGTGAAAAAAATGTTATTTCCGTTAAGAAATACGAGAAATTACTTCCTCAATCAACCGGGCGAGCGCGCAATGACAAATGACTCCACTATAACGTGTTAATCTAGCATATGGGGAATAGACAAACCCGCCTTTCCTTTTATATTGTTCCAATTTGAAATGGACCGTGATGTCTTCTTTTGTGCCAGCAACAATAGTGTTTTTTGCAACCCGTGCAACAATGTTCGTATTATCGGTTTTTCGAAAAGGGTCTGAATGACTGTGTGTAACTTCTCGAGGGCTCATTGATTTGCTCTGTTATTTTATTAAGTGGTTAATTTTTATGAATGCCGTCCGTTACGAGACTAAATGACCATTAATTTAAAATGCATTTGGGGTGAATTAGTTGGGAGCTTCTTATTATTTTTGGTTTCGAAATTACAAATTTATCTTCATTTGGGCGGCAGTGGGGGATACTCGGAACTGTCAAATTAATAGTATTACCGTATTACAGCTATCAACATTTTTGAGATTAACGAAAGTTAAAAATATTTTTCATATCAGTTAGTTTTTCATTTCATATCAGAACTATATTTAGGCAGGTACTACAAATTGTAATAGAAATTTAAATGACAATTACGGAACTCTCTACTGACCAACATAAAACCTTTCACAATTAAAATATTTTTTGCGCTCGTCAATAAATAATGACAGTCATTCAATACAATTTGCTTTCGTACGTATAAACATCGATGACATTAAAAAACGGCCGAAATTACAGCCCGGGGTGTCCGGGAATCTTTCAATTACCGCACCGGCCTGTAATCATAACGTAATCACCTATTCCGTGTACCGGACCTCGCATTAAACGTGTTAGTTTTTTCATGTTCGGTAATCAATAATATCTTCATTGCTTGCAATTTTGGGGCGTCGGGGTTAGCTAGGGCAGTAGTCGTAATTCGGGAGACATATTTTTGACAGTTGCTTTGCATTTGAATATGTTGCCCGTGCTCGATACTCGAGCCGAGTTTTGTATAGCATTGCAGTAATATTATGGGATAGACACCGTACTTTAGAGACGTGCTTAGGTTCAGTCGAGAGTACAAATATTTAAGTTACGAAAAATTTAGGAACGATGCGGAAGAGCAAAAAAGAAAAAAAAAGATATTATGCTAACATAATATTTATGTAAAACATATATACCTACATTTGATGTAGCTATTCGGAAACGGTAATTATTATAAACATAATTTTTACTCAATAGTAACTCAATTTCCACATTGTTTATCTTACCGCTTCACCTAAAACCTATTTATCCCTAAACTTTGCAAATAAAAAAAATCGTGGGTTCATGCCTCGTCCGCGTTGGAGATATGCGTAATGCAAAATATGTACTTATGCAAAGTGTGTGTGCATTTAAAGATTAAATAACTGTTATATTAAATATTTTTTACATAACAATGTACGGAATGTACCTACCAATCAACTGTATCAATGTAGATATAAATATATGTGTTTTTTTGTCTTTTTTATATCTAGTTTCATGAGTTTATCATTGGTTTTACTGTAATGCCATGTTTAAATGTTTTAATAAATAAATAAATATTAGTACAGTCATACTATACTTTGTTAAGTAATAAATAGTATTATCGCTTCGTAGCATTCGCACAAATGTAAGCTTTCCAATACTAATTTCTATTAGCCATCAATTTTACTGCATCCACTCTGCGAAATTGATAGTCAAAGTCATACATTACTAATGTATAGTTACAAATGCGCAGGAAATGAGAACAGATTAGAAATCAATACATTATCTACTCTTGTGTATAAACTTAATGCTTGCGATATTGATGCAGCGACTATGTTGTAAAGATATTCCCGCATTACTCAGAATAATAGCTGACAATTCTGACTCCAATCAATTTTATGATTTACTGGGCGTCGTCCGAGTATTAGATACAATACAATACTATACAAATATTCTTTATTGCTCACCAAAAATACCTAACTACATAACAGAATAAGTTTCTGTCAAAAGTCTCATTTTTGGTACAAGTTTTTTTGCCGACTGTACTTTTCTGTATACCATCATCAACTACGCATTGAGACGATTCTAACGAACCCAAACTCAACGGGGTTACGTCGGTTAAGTACTGAATTCCCATGGCCACCTTCTGTCTCCACCATCAGATGAGCTCGATGGTACCATAATATTGAATTGTCATCCAAAATATACTTATACCCAAAAGTTCACCTCAATCGGTCACCGGGAAGTTGGTCAAATTTAACTTGCAAGATTTGTCCCATACTAACAGGACAAGTTAAGGCGCCGTACGTTCAGCGAAGTTAAGCGAACAGAGTTTTTGTAACAATATAATGCGTCTGTTTATAATAATATGGTTTCCAAAAAATACGAATAGTAATCTTGAGGCTTTTCTGCAGCGAGATCAGTGATTCGAAACATGATTAAGCAATTTTCGCTTCATAGAAAAAAAATCATGAACATAGGTCTAAAATACACTTAAAATATTCGTAAGAAATTATGCACAAAAGCTAAACATATTAAAATGGCTTCTAAAAATTGGCAATATCATGATTGAGAGAACTCAGTGATTACTTTTTTAATTATTTAAACGGCCATAAAATTAAAATGAAATAACATGATATCCGCGCTTCCGAGCACGCACTTCCATCTCGCTCACGCTTATGCTGAGTGAGAGGGAGAGAAGACCATGAACCTACGGCGCCTTAATATAAAGCTTGTAAAAACAGAGGTAAATTAAAAAGCTGTTTCTTCCAGACAACATTGTTAGGTACCTACTATAAGAACGCAAAAGAAGCTGCGAGATAAGAAACCTACCTATTATAGCATATTTTGTCTACCCCGAAGGCAACATAATGGTGAAATAATGTTAGAAATCGAAAAGTAGGTATTTCCGGAGATTAACCCTCTGCACACAAACTTACAGTGCTACAAAATTTACCTCTTTATAATATTATACTAACTATTTGATTCATTATCCTCCTATCAAGATTGACGACTGCCATCTGACTTTTAACTAAAAATTACCAATTACGAAAATGTCATGTAGGTAAATTGAGTCATGAACATATTTTTTTGTAGCTTTTCTAATGGCTGCATTTGTCAATTTGCAGTTTTTCTTGTTCTCCTTAATCTGTGAATTGATTGAAAGAAATAAAAAATATTTACTCAAGACGCTATAAACTAAGGCCTGGAAATAAACATTTTTGCTTAAAACTATCACGAAGTGTTAATCTAACAAAAGCGTCAGGAAAAAGGACTCCACTCAGCTTAATGATAAGGTACCATGTAGGTAAAGAAAGAAAGAAAGACACACAGAGACAAAGAGAGTAGACATACAATTTAATTGACACATAATGTGTGTGTCTTCGCGGCAGTGAATCGGTCGCTGTCTCAGCATTATGCCGAGGTGTCAGACAGGCACCTATAGCGCTGATTTTCAGACAGCACCGTACTTGACCCACGGAACGCAACACAACATACTACAAATACAAACGTATACACATAATAAATAAATAATGAATTTAATAAATTTATTAAATATGTAAACACTAGCACAATGGGATAAGAAACACAAAGTAAAAAACGTGAAACGGTTGGGATGTTTAAAAAAGTGCTGGATGGGTTAGGGTTGGGATTTTTGGAGCGTCAACAAATAGCCCTTAAGCTCGCGCCTAAAGGTCACTCCGATATAGGTATACCTACCTACTTGCTAGGCTTGTATGTAAATACCTTAACGCTCATCTTCCGTGGATTGGAACACTCTACTCGTCTACTGTAATTTATTTATATACCAATTTGAAGTGAGATTTATGTTTAAGTATTATATTATTATTATTATTTATATTTACTTTTAAGTATTCATCATGGTTTCATTAACATTTGCAAATTTTAGTACCTACTCTGTGAAGTTAAGTGCCTCTGTTTAGTATAATGAAGCCGAATGCTCCAACATAAAATTGCTAATGTTTCCTGCTACCAAGTACCAACATTTTGGGCGACAGCGGACATTTCATTAATACATTTCGTTTACAACAAAGCCAAAAGATATCTAATATATTCTCTTCCTTGACATGGCACCGGTCGTAGATCGGATCTGCTCAATTAATCGCGAATGGTCCCTAATTAGAGCAATTAGTATCGGTCCCGTCACGTCGGGTTTGTTTTATTCTGCCACTCTGATGGGCTATTTGTGGATGAGCATTTATAACCACACTGGCTTATGATTGCCTGGTAGTTGGATAATAATTAGTAGTATCAATGAGTTGGCTAGAGGCAGATTTCTATTTGAATTGCATATGTACGTAATTGATTTACCTCAGCTAAGAGAATTGATTGTAGACGATGCACTATGTCCTATAATAAATTTAAATAGCTCTACCAATTTTACGCAAACAAAAACGATTCGCCATTTATTTGTTTATTTTCAATCAAAACCATATAAAATAGATGCCTAAGCTATCTATCATCTACGTCGTAAAAATGTGCACCATTTTTACAAGCTTTTTTTTTTATTCTGTTTCACCTGTCCCGTTGTCTGTCTGTCTGTCTGTCCGTACAAATCTTGCAAGTTAAATTTGACCCACTTCCCGGTGACCGATTCAGCTGAAACTTTGGGTATAAGTATAGTTTGGATGACAATTCAATACTATGGTTACCATCGAGCTGATCTGATGATGGAGACAGAAGGTGGCCATGGGAATTCAGTACTTAACCGACGTAACCCCGTTGAGTTTGGGCTCGTGAGAATCGTCTCAATGAGTATTGATGATGGTATAAAGAAAAGTACCTACAGTCGGCAATAAAAGCTTGTACCAAAAATGATATTTTTGATAGAAGCTTGTTATGTAATAGCTGTGCAAAACGCGCAGTAATATGATATTATATTCACAGCTCTATCACTGCGATATAGGCACAGGAATGGGATAGCAGTCAGTTCTTATACCTACCTAAACTTCGATATAAGTACCTATATATAGGTATGACAAAACTGTCATCTCTATCTAGCTAGCTAGCCATAATAGGGTTGTCAAATATTTAAGCTTATCAAATATTGGGATAATTTTAAAGTTGAAACTGATTGATCTTTTCTTTAATGGTACCTACCTACATCTATTTAGTGTCTTAGCCTTATCGTATTGTGGTTTACGATGCCCTACCCGCCCACTTGAGATTAGGTACTAATAGTATTCTTACTGGTATGATTAACGACATGGCCAACGGTTTAAAAATATAGCTATCTACATATATATTTATCATTTAGGTACCAGATGGCGGAAATAAATGTAAAAGTAGCGTGTTAGTGTAGGTAGTAGTTACCGAAATTATTAATCAAAACAAAAGAGAATCGCAAAAAAGTAACGACAAGCAGCTACACCAAAATACGCGTTTGTTAAAAGATTAATCAACCTAAAGGTACTTATAATTCTTATAAAATGTACACAGTGATTCCAAGTGTAATAAATCACAAATAAGCCTTAAAACAAAATGTTCATAATTTTTCTTAATCGATTTGTGGCCCAAAATTGGTTGATAAATAAAGCCAGATTGTAAACATACTAATCACTCTCCTAATAATTTGCTATACCTACGATCAAATCCCCTGAATTTTAGAAACTCAAAACTGAAAACTTTACAAAAATAGGCATGCCTAAATTATTATTAGGTTTGTTATCGTTAATATCCAGATATAAATTAACTGTCAGCATTCTTATAAGACTTATTTCAAAAACATTACTGGTTGGTTTCGACATTCAAGCAATATATTATACCTATTGCAAGCCTGGTAAGTATAAGAACAAAGCGTGAACGATGAAGAAAAGGTTAACTTACCTCCATTGTCAGGATTATTGGCTTCAAAAGTTTTGCTGGTCATGTGGAACAGAGCGTCGAGGGGAGTGTGGGGCGCGTTCTGCGGGTGGGGCCGCCGCGGCTCCGAGCAGCAGTCGGAGGCCGACGATGACCGCTCGGACACCGAGTCGCACTCCGTGGCCTCGCGGGGCCGCAGGAGGCCCAGCGCGGCCAGCCGCCAGCGCTCGCCGTCTAGCAGCGCCGCACCCGCCAATCTCTGTAGCCGCTGCAACCGCTCCAACCCCGCCGCTGCTCCGTCCCACGGCCTCACTATCCGCGCCGGAGTCCTCGGACTGTGCGACAGAATGTCCAGAATAGAAAAACTCTTCACCCCCTCACCACGCCGCTCTTCCGCCGGCTCGGACATCTTCAACCTCTTCAGCGGCCTAAAGTAATCGTGCGGCGACGGCGACCTCGAGGGCGCCGGTGACGGCCGACCCACACTAATATCGTCTTCCGAACAACTGTGTCCAGACATCGACTCCTCTTCCATCTTTCACACCATCACACGCCACAGAAACAAAGTCGCTATCACACCGGTAACGCGGGATACGGCTGACGGGTCGACGCGCCTCGGTCAACTGACGTGGCGTGTGACAGCCCTGGGCCGGGCGGCCAGTGTGGGCGCGGCTTGTTGAGGAGCAACCAATAACGTGGGGGCATTTCGTGGCGGGCGCGTTGTGATTGGCCGGCGGCGGGAAGCAAGGCGCGCCGGGCTGTCACAATCGGGGCTCCAATAAAACTTTTTAATCCGACCCAGGATTGGGGGGAGAGATTCATGGTGTGATTAATTCTGTTGGGTGCGCGGGCGCGGGGGTTAGGCGAGGGGGTTAAGGGGGGGTTCGTTAATTACCGGGATGAAGACGCCAGTCTAACTACTCGCTCCATTATTCAAGTCGATAAGGCCGACGTTTGTCACTGGAGAAATTGCCACTTTCCTTCATTTATAGTTTATGGGTTAATTGTCGCGTTAATACAACTGTAAACACATTACAGCGAAGCCGCGCGGAGGCTTTATTGGTTCCTTCGCTTTAATACAAAAATTCGTTTTGCAATAAAAGTATCCGTTGGAAAATAAATTTCTTTATATTTTATAGGTGTCTTCTATGTCTGAATACCTGATAGACAGCCTGTTTCGTTATTACATTCAAGGAAGTAACATTACCTATTTAAAGTAAAAAAATGTAAGTAGGTATCTAAATCAGTAAGAATATTTAAAGTATTAGGAAGGTATTAGGTACTTACCTACAATATTTACCTATTTGTTCTAAATATCTGAGGCTATATATATTTTAATGTGTATACCTAATATTAAAAAGCTATAAGCCAGAAAGTCAGTAGCGTAGGTATTATGCTACTGGCTTTCATGTCACCTATTTCCTACATACCTATTAGTAAATCGAAATTTAAGCGGAAACTAATTAGTTTCTTTTATTCGCTAAATTATGGATCAAATAAAGGCTTTTATATCGATCGTAAAGGCATAAAGGATGATTAGGTACAAGGGAAAGCAAGGTGTAGGAGAAAACAATATCCTTTAGGATTTAATATACCTAACCTATATAAAATCCTGAAGCAATGTCTAAAACTAGTGGCTCTGTGCGCTATAGAATTAGCGAGTCTGCCTTTAAAAAAAAATGCATTTATTTCAGACCAATGTTGTCCATATTTTAAAAATGACTCGACAGAAAAAAACGATATACTTAATTAACAAACCTCACAAAATTTCACGAGAATCGGTTGAGAATTATGCGACATGTAGATGACAGACACCGGACGCCCCGGACAGACAAACGGTTTTTGGCCTAAGCTGAATCATAGAACTTCATACGCTTAGCTAGCTCCAGAGGCGTCCCTAGCTCATGTAGCGCCTGGGTGCAATCATTACCGTAACGCTAGCGCCCTGTCAGTGTTAGCGCGACCTGTCAGTGTTAGCGCGCCCTGTCAGTGTTAGCGCGCCCTGTCAGTGTTAGCGCGCCCTGTCAGTTTTAGTGCGCCCTGTCAGTGTTAGCGCGACTTGTCAGTGTTAGCGCGCCCTGTCAGTGTTAGCGCACCCTGTCAGTGTTAGCGCGCCCTGTCAGTTTTAGTGCGCCCTGTCAGTGTTAGCGCGACCTGTCAGTGTTAGCGCGTCCTGTTAGTGGTAGCGCGCCCTGTCAGTGTTAGCGTGCCCTGTCAGTGGCGCTCGGCGCCCCTAGGACCGTGCGCCCGGGTGCTAAGCACCCTCTGCAGTATAGGTAAAGCCGCACCTGGCTAGCTCGTTCGATCAGAACTTCGTTCGCTTCGCTCCCTCGTTCGATAAGAATTAGTACCTAACGCTCTTTAATTTACTTGAAGCACTAGGGAACAAAGGGAATATTGTTAGAGAGGGCCTATGATTTTACATCGCAGAACTTGTTTAATTATCGCCCTCGAGCCTGCAATTATTTTGCACGTCCATAGCATTAGAGCGGGGTTCGTAGTTAGACCAATTAATAGTCGGATAGTTAGGCACGGGCGGTGGGTTGGCCAGGTTTTGATAGTCCATTAATTTCATGCCTAGATAGTATGATGGTACTTATTTAGAGGTCGCCTGAAACGCCTTTTATTGAAAAATCCATTGTACTCAGACAAGTCTAGTATCTTGCATCGTGAATTGACGTTAGTAATTATTAGGTAGGTCTTAATTAAACTCATTTCACATTAACTGTACCTATGTATTTTCAATGCAAATTAACCCCCTCATTCGTATAACTTAAAATGCATCTGCTAAATAAAATGTCCTTAGTGCCTTTTTTACGAACTCAAATGTCAAACTGACAGATAAGGACGAACGAATTTTAACGCTAATTTACTTAAAATTGGTTTGCTGAACTTTTATGAATATGGCCGTTGGTGTCTAAATATTGTATAACGATACCTAACGGGAGGTATATGGGTCATTGTCAGATTTACGTTCGCGTCTCTTCGGTGGACATTGTCAAAGTTAAGGGCTATAAAGCCTAATTTTTGGTTGAGCTCTGAATCCGCATAAACGGCGTAGCCTCTTCTATAATTCTATGGGATGGAAACATATTATATATTAACACAAGCATTAAAATGATCGGGGTAACTTCCTCGTTAAAAATAACACAAAAAACAAAATATTTAATTAAAAATAATTTGTTTCGTGTTAAGGGTATTAACACAAGCCCTGAAGTATTGACCACCGGAAGGACAATTTTTGTTTTAATGACTGACAATGACCCATATTTGTTTTCCTATATGAAGCCATTGTGAATTTAATACTAGTTTTTGTTGATATTTATGTTAAGTATTGTTTTTGGCGATCATTATATAAATGATTATAAATTATAATTTTGACATGAAGTAGGTACCTATGCAAATTTATACTGTAATTTTTTATCATGAAATAAATAGTCTGCTTAATTTATGATCCTTGTTAAGTAGGTAACATAAAAAAACAATGTTTATAGCAGGCATATTGTAAGGAGAATATAACAAATTACAACAAATCAATAAAGAAAATGAATTAGAATTTGGGCATCGAGAGCTTTTTTTCATATCACAATGGCTATTAGTATCAAAATATCTTGGAAAATAACAGTCGATAATAATTTTTACAGTAAGTACATATGGTGCTACTTTCCCGCACTAGAGCGGAAAGAGCACTTTCCGTGCATATGTCGAAACTTTAAAGAGCCATATGTACAGTAAAACGTTGTACGATACACGTGCGAATAGGTAATTCGCAACTCGTGTCGATTTAAAACACTCCCTTCGGTCGTGTTTTAATTTATCATCGCTCGTTGCGAATTTCCTATTTTCGGCACTTGTATCGTAAATAACTATAGTACCTACGAACGTATGTACAGTCAGCATCATATAGTTAGTAGCACCCAAAGTAGCCAAATATATCGTAAGACGTCCTTACTCCTTTAGTAATAAAAGACGTGTTCCGATGTACTTGGCTACTTTCGTTGCTAGATGATGATGCTGACTGTACCTACTCAACTAGGTATCTACATAATTCTGTATAGTAATTTAACCGACAGCTACATTCTTTCAAATTTAATTGTTCCAAAAACTGTCCTATGTATCGGGGTTCTCTTTTTAATTTTTTAAATGTCTAGATTTAGATTTCTTTATTTCATAAAATAAATTTACATTATAAGTTAACTCAAAGCTAATTTACACGATTTTTTTTCTAGTATTCTAACCTTGACTAACAAATTTTAATTCATCGATATCGAAGATTTCCTATAGCGGATGATAGCTTTTGTTGCATGTTGACTGTGTTCATTAACAATATTTAAGAATACAACACACATTTCCCGTTGTATTTCTGCCACACACACAAAAGGTTGTATAAAACTTAGTAAAACGGACACGCCGCAATAAGATACCATTAAGATTCCAAAGAAATTCCTAATAATTACAACAATGAAATCCGCTCGAGATGGAAGCGGAAATATGGATCATAATTACATCTACCAACATACCGGTACAATTATACTTTACAGATAAGGGTACTATTCACAACCTCTCTCAACTCGAGTCACCACTATACCCTACTACACCTTGATCTCGAGATTCACAAGTGAGCATTTCTAGAATAAGTAGTTGGTACCAATTAAGTACGTCAATTAAAGCATAGGTAGGCAGGTAGGTGTGGTTGAAAATTGAAATCATTAAAGGTGACTGACATTTTATAAAACGGTCTATGGAATTTGAATTTAATAGCTTGGATGGTAGAGTCGCTTTTTCAACGGATTACTACGATACAACTCGGTCAACTCAAATAATTACAGTTTTAATTTACCTCTCTTGTAGTTAATGTTACAATTTTTAATTTTATTCGTTTTTTTTTGCGTAGTTAAGGTTTTAAGAGGTACTTCCTTATTTCTTAAAAAAACTAAACATTGTATAAGTAATAACAAAAAAATACCTAATGTGAAAAGGAAAGTTAAAACTAATATGCCTTTGATAGGCACTTCATTGGTACTAACGTTTTTACTTACTGTTATTATTTTGATCACATCAGATTCAAATACCTACATTACTTACAAGACTCGCCACGCAAATGGTATTAGGTACCGCCACCAAAATGAGCGAATCGTAATACAAATCTCAATAGAGATATAATAGGTAC
Source organism: Epinotia ramella (assembly GCA_947578815.1). Taxonomy (NCBI): domain Eukaryota; kingdom Metazoa; phylum Arthropoda; class Insecta; order Lepidoptera; family Tortricidae; genus Epinotia; species Epinotia ramella. The sequence goes on from OX388221.1 coordinate 7,812,369, forward strand.
TCTGTAGCATTTGTTTTTTTTTTCTTGAAGACTTTTTTTTATAGATATAAAATACGATTACTCACCCAAAATAAATAGGTTGTTTAGGTATCATATCAACATCATCATATCAGCCAAAAAACGTCCACTGTTGGGCATAGGCTCCCAAAGAGTGCCACGATCCCCGGTCCTGCGCCACCCGCATCCAGCAGACTCCTGCGACCTTACCAGGTCATCAATCCACCTTAATAGGTATATAGCGAATATAACAGCTGTGACCAGAAATCTTTGGGTAATCCAAGGTCAGACCTGGCCTGACCAGGTCCTACTGGCGCATCTGAGGCTAGTTGTAACCCTTGTGAATACCAGCAGATTACTGGCCAGTAATTAAGGTAGGGAAGGGAAGTATTTCTACTTGTTTCCCCTTCCTATGCGTGAGAATCGTATCGGCGTTTATGGGATCAAATAACAGGTGTCATACCGGGTATTTTGTACGCCTACGCGTAGGTAGAGTGACGTTGTGCGTCTATTATCTATCATTTCAATTATATTTCCCGTAAATCCGTATCTGCAACCGCGCCACTTGCAGTCAGTAACATTAATATTTATTTGTACAAAATAAATCTAAGTCAAGTGGAGTCAAACATATTTATTTCATAGAATATGATAATTAAAATTTTGGTGTTGAAGGATAATTATTACATGTACAATGCAATGCAACGTATGGGTGAATCAACTTTTAAGGGCCCCATACACGGTAAGATTCATCTTTGCGATCCATCGTTACTAACCAATCGAAACGACCGATCGATAGTGTATTTCAATATCGTAAACGTTTTACTAGATCGAAGACGATATCGGAAATCGCAGCAAAAACCCGTGCAGTCATGAGTATCGTAACGATGCATCGAATTTGTGTGGCTCTTTTTGTTCCATGTCCAACGAGTAAATGATCGATCGTGGCGATCGATTGCTTCGTGTATGGCTCGATCGTAATGATCAATTGCTTCGTGTGTGGCTGCCAATTTCGAGGCGATCGATTGCCACGATTTTCATCCGATTTGTCGAAGCGATTAATCGTACTATGTATGGGGCGCTTTAGTGTCCACCTCGTTTCGACTATTTGCTGTTTAAAAGAAGATTAAAAAAAATTGGATGTCTTGTGTTGTTAATTGTTGCATTCCTTTACTCAATTACTTATAGCGAGAAACTACATGACAACTGTATTAAAAAGTACTCATTTGCCCTCATTTGCCCCGCGGACGTAAAATGTCCTCGATATGTCTGAAAATTGTGGTTTTGTCCCTGGACAACCATGTTTCCAGCCTACATTTTTTTTGCGAGATGCAACATATATAGGTACCTACTTAGTTATGTTCAAGAACTTAAAATTTTATCAAATACACTTGTTGCGGTGACTGATAATAATGAAAAAACAGAGGGACAAAAAAAATATGCATTCAACCCGCACTTGCGTAGACATATAAATAGAGCTGGTAAACAAAGTAACATGTCAATTAATCATAATAGATCGAATTTTAGCAAATACAACCATAATAAAATAAAAGATATAAATACTAATTCACATACTTAAACGTAAATGAAGAAAAAACAGGTTAATGACAAACAAAACCAACAAAATAATTTTGTTTACTAGCAACAAAACGAACAAAATATACTTTTTTCCGGAATACCGAGGAAGTGTTTTGTTTTTCAATCACACGACCCAGAGTAGGTAGATATATCTACGATACGATACGATCATTTATTGATAAAAAATATTTTACATGTCATAATGTCTTAATACTAGCCGTCTACCCGTCCGTCGAATCGTAGCCGTCTGTCGTTGTCTTGTCTACCTACGCTCATTAATGAAAAAATAACTAAGCTTAACCCTTATATGGAATTATATATATATATACATATGCTTCAAACAGGTAGGTAATTTCTGATCTAACCGATTCGATCCAATTCAGCGAATTCTTATTACCTACCCATTTATTTATTTTTCCGCATACGTGGGTATGTGGCATCTCCACTGGCATAAGCCAAGCAAGTGCTCAACCGATTTTCAACTCTATTTATTATTAGTAAATTAAAGTTCAAAATTTGTAAACCACTTTCTTGGCTTACGGTACCGACACTGATCTAATATCCAAATAACCAACATATGGATACAATAACAAATATTATCAGTGTAACTGCTGAAACAGAACATTCTGCGGGTAATGCGCGCTAATAACACGGCGCGCCGGAAATCGACGTGATTGGCCAATCATGGCGGGAGGCAATATGGCGCTGGTTCCGGTTGGGGATGACACGGGACATTAAGCTGAATGTTGGTCTGCCTATTTAAATGATTAGCTAAACATATTTCCGTTTGATTGTTATTTAGGTAGGTACCTACCTACCTTAATTTTTTACCTTGTAACTATTATCTGGCTTTATTCTAAAGTATCATCATAGTTTTTTTTTGTAGCAAGTAATCGATAGGTAAGGTTTTATTCAAAATGCCTATAAAATTACTTATAAATAACTTAAGTCATATAGTCATTAATGTAAATACTCGTTCTCGGTAATTGAGCGTAGTGATATGTATTAAATACATCAATCATATTATGTTTTACCGCCACGGTCATGAACATGACCTTCTAAACAGATATGTGTAATTTCCAAATAAATTACAGTCGGTTGATATAAATATCAAATTGGCTGCACTATCCTATAGTTATTGCTATAATTTCATATTTGTTGGGACAAATAAAAACGAATTGTATATGTACAATTATATTATATAACAATAATACATATTAAGTACCTACTTAGTTTATTTCAGAAATAAAATCATGCACTGTTACAGTACCAGTTAAGGGCACCAATATGTATTCACTCAAAGATATGTATAAGTACTAAAACCTTATTGTTGCAGAAATAAGGTCTGTGTACATATTTTTGAGACTGTGTGGTGTATACATATTGGTGCCCTTGACTGTACCTACTGTTAATGGCACCAACTCTAGCCAATGCCTGTCCCGTGGGGAAGATGCAACGATTAGCGTAAATGGGCCATGCAGGGATTCGCGTATTTCCTGTAGACATTGTATTAACGGCTGCAAAGCCTAACTTTTGGTTGGACATAATTTTATATGCCATAGAACTCGTTTATATATGCCCTCACTATTAACCACAGGAAAGACGACTTATGGTCTGTATGACCCAAATATTTATATAAGGTGAGTCGGGGCAAGAGTAACATAACAGACAGCTAGTCTGTTTTACCGACGGTACAAAAAGGCGCTCAATTCAAAAGAATTAGCTGGAGAAGCTTTTGACCCTCTTCCCCCGATGTTACTCTTGCCCCGACTCACCTTAATATGACCGTGTTTTAAAACACTACATGACATGACCAACAACTTTGGACCAACGCCATGTTTACCGTCCATTGGAATAATTTTAGTAAATTGGTTTTCTAGTTATTCCTATATTTATTTATTTATTTATTTATTTATTGAAAAACAGGTTACATAACATTACAGTTTACACCAATGCGTCATGAACCGAACAATATTTATTTTGACGGCGAAACGGCGTGGCCCCGTGGCGTGGCGTGGCTATATATACTATAGTGATTTAATAGTGACTGGTTTTGTAACAATTTGAAGAGATTGAAACCGTAAACTCATACTCATACTTTAATGATAATAAAAACTACATGTGAACATTATACATACTTGTTAATAATAATAATAATCACCACCACCACCTCCACCCGCGCCGTCCAGCTCCTCGCCATCGCCATCGTCGTCGGGCGATGAATTCGCAACAGCGGCCGACACCAGCGAGTCGAGCGACGAGCGCGGGCCGCCGTCCCCGCCGCCGCGACCACCTGCGCGACGAGGACGACCACCGCTGCTGGCACGCTTGGGGCCTGCGGGGCATCCTGCTCCGCCCACGGCTCCCGCTGCCGGTGGTATAGTGCGCCGCATGCAGTGGACGCAATCCATTAACGAAAACTGCATGCGCGCCTACTATGGGGCGACAGAGGGGGGAACTAATCTGTCCGCGTACCGTGTTCGGATGCTGCCTCTGTTCCAGGTGCTTGAACCAGCCATCACCGTGTCTGCGCAGCGTCTATCGGATCAGGTGCGCGTCATCCAGCGGCACAAGCGGTTGGATGACGCCACGCTTGAACGGCTACGCCTGGAAGCACTCTCTGCTCGTGCGGCCTCTACCTCGGCGCGGGATCCGCCCGCCTTGTTGCCGGCTCCGATGCCTGCTCCCGACCTGGCATCGGGGGCACCGCGGGTTGATCCCAGTGCCGACGAGGAGGAATGTGCGAATCAGAGCGTGAGTACCCAGACCAATGAGCAACTGAGGAGGGCTTTGGAAGATGCGATTACGGGGTATCGTTCCACAAACAACTCTAGGCCACGACTACCACGCCTGCCCGTAAATAGACGCAATCTAGCGTTAATGGGAGCTCTAAACGGTCTGCTAGACCCGTATATACGGGCTAGTGAAGACTTACTTGATACACACAAAATGCATAATGTCAAAATGTATAAGTACTTAAAAATATTGTTGTATTCTGTATTTTTGCGAAATAAACTTATTTTCTTTCTTTCTTTCTTTCTTTCTTTACACACTCAATCATGTACTGCGGGGCCATCGCGGCGTGCCGTGTTGCTCGCGTCAAGTTTCCGGACGCTGACCGTGCACCTAGGACCGCCGGGGGTGTCCCTGCATGGCAAGTACGGATTGAGCGTCGTATCAATACGTTTAGGACTCTCATTGCAAAGCTGATCTGCTTCAGGGGGGGCAACAACCGCCCCCGAGTCATGCGCTTTGTGAACCAGGCCTTCGCGGGAACTGGTATCAGGCCCGGCGACTACATGGCCTGTGTCACGGAGCGCATTGACTTTCTGAAGCAGAAAGTCTATGCATGGGCAGGCCGTATTCGCCGCTACAGAGAGCGAGTGGACCGATACCAGCAGAATTGCCTTTTCCAGAGCGATCAAAGGAAGGTATACCGAAAGTGGGAGGGAGCCGATCTTCGTGTGTCCGACGGACAGCAGCCGGATGCTACTGCCATGGTTGACTTTTGGCGTAGTATCTGGTCAGTGCCAGTCGAACACACCGAGTGGATGAGTGTTGTCGAACGTGAGTGTGAGTTCATCGAACCCATGGGGACTGTTACCATCAGCCCCGAGGACGTTAGTTGTGCCATCCGTTTGGCCCCGAACTGGAAAAGTCCTGGACCAGATGGATTACACAACTTCTGGCTGAAATGGTTTCGATGCTCACACCTGCGTTTGGCAACGCAGTTCCAGCAAGCCCTTGAGCTCGGTGCCTTGCCATCTTTCTTGACAACTGGTATCACCTCCCTGCTCTATAAGTCCGGTAGTACCATGGAAGCGAAAAACTACAGACCCATCACGTGCTTGCCTACGCTGTACAAGCTCCTTACATCCATTTTGAGAGCAAAAATTAACGCACACATCGTTGCAAACAACGTTTTGGCCCCTGCTCAAAATGGATGTAGGGTTGGGTCTCGTGGTACTAAAGAGCTCCTCCTCATAGACATGACCATTTGCCAACGAGTCCGGCGGAACAAAGGGGCTCTCTCGGCCGCCTGGATTGACTACAAGAAGGCCTATGATTCGGTGCCTCATTCATGGCTGAGGAGGATCTTAGAGTTGTATAAAGTTGATGCAGTTCTGAGATCCTTCTTAGGCACTTGCATGGGGCAGTGGACCACAGTCCTTTGTCAACCGGGGGGAGGAGATTGCCCTTCTAGTCCGCAGGACTCTATAAGGATTGAACGTGGGATATTCCAGGGCGACAGTCTGAGTCCTTTGTGGTTCTGCCTAGCGCTGAATCCGCTTAGCACCCTGCTGAAGGATTCAGGACTAGGTTGCCGGCTTCGGAGAGGGGGTGAGGTCATCTCTCATCTGCTCTATATGGATGACCTGAAGCTATTTGCACCGAATGGACATGACCTGTTGGAACTACTGAAAACAACAGAAGTATTCAGTAGCGCCATCAAAATGGAATTTGGTGTCGATAAGTGTGCGGTCATGCATGTACAGCGGGGGAAAGTTGTAAATTCAACAAATTTGCAACTTTCTGAGACAATGTCCCTCAAATCTATCTCCGAAGCAGAAACCTATAAGTATCTTGGTATGTCACAGTCATTGGGTATTGAGGGTGAGGGCGTAAAGCGGGCGGTGAAGGAGCGCTTCTTTTGTCGCCTGACCAAAGTACTTAATAGTCTTTTGTCGGGCGGCAACAAGGCGCGCGCCTTCAACGCCTGGGTGATGCCCTTGCTTACTTACTCCTTTGGCGTACTAAGGTGGACTCAGACTGAGCTGGATGCCCTGGACCGAAGAGTCCGAGTACTGCTTACTGCGCATCGCATGCTACACCCACGCTCGTCTGTTATGAGACTGTACATCTCGCGGAAGTGTGGAGGTCGCGGCTTTTTAAATGCCAAAGACCTTCACAACCGCGAGGTGTGCAGTCTCAGGGATTATTTCCTCAACAACGAGTGTGGGATGCATCGCGACGTAGTAGCAGTAGACGGAAACTTCACCCCGCTTTCCTTGGCAAACGAGAACTGGCGCAGACTTAAAGTAATGAGCGCCGAGGACCGCAAGGCGGTGTGGAGGAGCAAGGAGCTACACGGGCGGTTCTACAAGGCCCTCACAGGGCCCGATGTAGATCTGCTCGCGTCGGTGAACTGGCTACGTTTCGGGGATCTCTTCGGGGAAACCGAAGGTTTTGTCTGTGCAATTGCGGACGAAGTTATCATGACGAACAATTACCGGAGATATATCCTGAAGGACGGTACGGTCGACATTTGTCGGGCATGCCGCCGTCCCGGGGAGTCACTCAGGCATATTATCTCCGGTTGTGGTCATCTTGCTAACGGCGAGTACTTGCACAGACATAACCTTGTAGCCAGAATTATTCACCAGCAACTTGCTCTGCTATACGGTCTTGTGGTCTCCGAAGTGCCTTACTATAAGTACACACCTGCGCCAGTTCTCGAAAATGGTCGTGCCACGCTCTATTGGGATCGATCTGTCATCACGGACAGGACTATTCTTGCCAATAGGCCTGATATCGTGCTGACTGATCGATCGAAACGCCAGGCAGTGCTCGTCGACATCACCATCCCCCATGACGAGAACCTCTTGAAGGCCGAGAAGGACAAAGCCAGCAAGTACCTAGACCTGGCTCACGAGGTAACCGCCATGTGGGATGTTGATTCGACGATCATCGTCCCGATAGTCGTTTCGGCGAACGGTTTAATAGCGAAGAGTCTCGACCATCACCTCAAGAGACTCTCGCTAGATGGCTGGATCAAGGGTCAGATACAGAAGGCGGTACTCCTGGATACTGCGCGGATAGTCAGGAGGTTCCTGTCTCTGTCGCCCTGACCACCGGCAGCTTAGGCCCCGCCTCGCTGCCGGCGGTACCCTAGGTTAGGTTTTTATAATGATTTTATTTCTTGTATGTATAGTTTTATATTTTACTTTTTATATAATTATTGTAAAAACCTAGCTTAAGAAGAAAATTTAATAAAGAGATAATAATCATGTTAATATTGCAAATTTTATCCATTTAGATAAACAGGAATCCACTAAGGTGTATCATTACTAAAGGTACCTACTAATACTTAGCTATAGCGAAATACAATCAAAAACATACGTATCAGGGAGCGACCACACCGGTGCGTAACGCTGCGTTTACGCATTGACGTGTCGGATGCGTCACGTATTCTTCAGACATTTTGCTGCGTTTACGGTGCGTTAGCGTATTTTGAGCAGCGGTGTGGGCGTACCTTAATATAACATGGCGTCAGAACTGATTGAACAAAGACACTTCAGCCTTCGGTAAGTAATTTCTATCCAACGGTTTTTAATTGTATCTACCTATGTTAAAAAAACCAGAACCAACTATAGTAACCGTATCGTTTGGGGTAATTTGATTAAATAAAACAACCAAAAAACCAAACACAGAAGAATTAAGCAATAATAGTTCTTCCGCGAAAGCCTTAAGGTTCTTGCATCATGTTTTATTTTGGTGGTATTGCTCCCCCGAGCCAGCCCCTACCAAGTCAAGTGTGACGGGGTAAACAAATAAACTAAAATGGCGGATCAACTGTCATTTCAATTCTAATTGAGTTTTTTTTTAATCTTATCACGGGGGACATTACTTAATCACTACATAGTAAAAAACAAAGTCGCTTCCCGCTGTCTGTCCCTATGTATGCATAGATCTTTAAAACTACGCAACGGATTTAGATGCGGTTTGTTTTTAATAGATAGTGTGATTCAAGAGGAAGGTTTATATGTATCATATACTCGTAGTACCCGTGCAAAGCCGGGGCGAGTCGCTAGTTTTTTGTATTTGCGATGAGTATAAGTAACATAAAATAACTAGCTGACAGCAGTAAACATAGATTTCATTAGTCTTACTTTTATTTGTTGATTAATACGAGTTTTATATACTTACATGAAGATCAAAAACCGGTCAAGTGCGAGTCGGAATCTCGCACGAAGGGTTCCGTACCATTGTCTATAAAAACGGCAAAAAATAACGGCCTAGTGCGAGTCGGACTCGCACACGAAGGGTTCCGTACCATTATCTATAAAAGCAATAAAAAAAAATTGTATGGGAGGCCCCCTTACATATTTGTTTTATTTTGTTTTTAGTAAGTATTTGTTGTTATAGCGGCAATAGAAATACATAATTTGTGAACATTTCAACTGTCTAGCTATCGCGGTTCTTGAGATACAGCCTTAAAAAAAAGTGTTTGTTGTATGGGAGCCCCCCTTAAATTTTTATTTTATTTTGTTTTTAGTGTTTGTTGTTATAGCGGCAACAGAAATACATAATCTGTGAAAATTTCAAATGTCTAGCTGTCGCGGTTCTTGAGATACAGCCTGGCGACAGACAAAACAGCAAAAAAACACGTTTGTTGTATGGGAGCCCCCCTTAAATATTTATTTTATTTAGTATTTAGTATTTGTTGTTATAGCGGCAACAAAATACATCACCTGTGAAATTTTCAACTGTCTAGCTATCGCGGTTCTTGAGATACAGCCTGGTGACAGACAGACGGACGGACAGCGAAGTCTTAGTAATAGGGTCCCGCTTTTACCCTTTGGGTACGGAACCCTAAAAACACGTGTGTTGTATGGGAGCTTCTTAAATATTTATTTTATTCTGTTCTGTCTGTGTCAACATTTCAACTGTCTAGTGGTGACAGAAGGACAGACGGACGGACAGACGGACAGCGGAGCCTTAGTAATAACTTTGGGTACGGAATCCTAAAAATGGAGTGATTGACCATCCATGAAACTTCACATTAACAGCGCGTTTACGGTGTTTCACAAAAACTTGAGGCTATTCGGGTACTCTTACCAGTCAACATCCCTACTTAGGTTGTATTTTATTTCAATTTGATGTTAACGTGAATACCATAATATTGTGTCGGTAATAAGTATACTCCGGTTACATTAATTCAATGGAGAGTTACTTTAGCCCGCATGAAAACCATACATAGCAATGTTACACGTGAGTAGTTCGCTTAAATTAAAAATAAAGTCATTTGACCAGCGGTGGGCAGAGTAATTTACAAAAGCCAAAGTAACCCGGGTTTACTTACTCTCTATTATCGTCTGTTCTCTCGTATTGTGAATATAAAATAGCGTAGTTTCAGTGTCTCCCCACCCTGACATGGTTCTCTATTGTATGGGCAAAATTAATTTCCCAAAGTGTCACTTCCCAAAAATTTTTTCCCAAATATTCATTTGGCAAAAAATCACTAGTCAAATTATTGTTTCGCATTTTATCACTTGGCATTATCTCCTATGGCAAAATATTACTTCGCAAATTATTGTTTGGCAAAGTTTTATATAGTCAAGTTTCATTGAGTCAAACATATTATTTGGCATAACATTCGTTTTCCAAATTATTGCATGGCATACGATTTATATCCTAATTGTGTAGTGCATACCAAATATATTAGCAATTATTATAACCTAACCTAACCGCCAGCGTGTCGACGTGCCTATTTCCGCTCTAAGGGACACAAGTGAACCCTAACCTAACCTACTTATAATTTTATTTCTCAAATTATTGTGTCTATTTTTGCCGTTGATGAACAAACACGGTTTGTTAAACTTTTCTTATATCAAAATGTGTATTGATAAAATATAAATTAAAGTATGTTATGTTTTGCATTTGTTTGTCTTTTCATTTTAGTTTGTAGTAAAAATAAAATATTTGCCAAAGTTATGCTATGTGAAGTGTGCGAAATGAAAATTTGAGCAAATGTTTTGTTTGGAAAACAATATTAGCCCAAACAAAGTGTTTGCTAAATAAACTTTTGTCTTAATAACATTTGACAAAGCAAAATGATGCCAGATGATATTTTGACCAAATGAACAATTTGCGAAACAAAAATGTGCTATTTGTTCGTTTGGGAAATGAAACTACTGCCATAAGTTTTGTGGGAAGTGAAATTTGGCGAAAAATATTTTGCCGAAACGGCATCAGGACCCCCCTGACATGTTATCATAAGTTAATATATTGTCAAACGGAAGTACTCCCATATACTTACCTATTTAAAAAACAACATAATTTATCTACACGCCTTGAATTTTAAACTATAATATTAGGGTAAACATTTTTTGTTAATATTTGGATTGAAGCCCACACCTCACTATTAGCTTGTGGCGAACTATTCGTGGCAAGTCCAATAAGATGTAAATTCATAGCGATCGAAGGACTTAGGCCTTTTTGGAAGTAGGATATGGCTGGTATAAATTGCTACCGGAAGGGAACCCACTGCATTAGTCCAGTGTCATTAGGGTGGGCGCCCTATATGAAGCGTTCTTGTTGAGGTGGTTGCATTAGACACTGTGAGTGATGAATTACTAAAAGAATAATGTTATAATTTTGTTTAACTGGACAGTAAACAGATCGCTAGTCTACCATCAACAGAAAAAAAAGCTAAACTTACAGTCATAGAAAAGTGGTTTACAAACCTAGACATGTTGAACTCAAAAAGGAAAACTGTTGAAGGCCCTACCTCGAAATTGTCGTTTTACAATACGAGTAGACAACCAGATGAGTTATTAGCGCGTTTCTGACTCCTAGTATTTAAATTCAGGATTTGCTTTATCAACAGCAAGATCCCACACTGTCAATACAGAGCATTTTCAGGAGCTCCGGCACCCCAGGAAGACATTACTGACAGTCGTGTGGTTGGAATCTCGCCATAACGTGTTTTTTTCCAACAGACCGTCTATCGACCTTCACTAAGGAAGTTTTTTGGCCGAAGGGAGTCAAGTTCCGGCGTTTTCGCGGTCGGTTACCGGATACCACGAAGTTGCGTAACAGATCGCAGTTATTTGTTATGTTTTAAAATAAGTTTATATTGATATGTCATCATCCTAGTGTTATTCCCGGTAGTGCCCCTAAAGGAGCCCGGGGTCCGCTTTGACACCTAATCCCAAGATTTGACATAGGCACTAGTTTTAAGAAAGCGACTGCCGTCAGACCTTCCAACCCAGAGGGAAAACTAGACCTTATTGGGATTAGACCGGTTTCCTCACGATGTTTTCCTATACCGAAAAGCTAACGGTAAATATACCGTACATAAATTCCGAAAAACTCATTGGTAGGTAGAGGTACGAGCCGGGATTCGTACCTCCGACCGCCGCTTGACAGCCGCATGCCTGAACCACTAGGCTACCGTAGCTTCTTATATATTGATATGTATAGTTAGTATATAAGGTTTGTAAATATGGGCCTGTGTTGCCTGATTTAAATGAATAAATAAATAAATTAATTAAGTACGCAACATCGCCAGGAACACAACACCACATACCTACAGAGTAAGTTTTCAAATGCCTAAATTCGCTCCAATCCACGGCACATCAAAAGACCGAATACGACGACCGCAACAGGCGCCCTCGTTTTCCTTTACTGCACTATTCGGGAGTGTTAGATTAAACATTATGCCTCTCGGGATTACTATAAAACGCTAGTCCGGGTCCGGGAGCGGTCATTATGACACATCTCAATTTGGACACCGACGCGTGCGTGTGGTCGACCCTTAAAAAACTTAAAAATGAATTGTGTTGAAAATTAACTAGTAAAACATGGTGCTATGCTTTAGACCAAAATGTAAGTTCTACGGCAAAGGAAATTCAAAAGGCACGTATTTCCTTGATAAATTACCAATAAAATATTTGTCAGTGATTATAAGTTACAATTTACACATTAACAGCTGAAATAAAATTTTCAATATGTTCTTTGCATGCATTATGATAATACTAGCTTCCGGCCGCGACTTCGTCTGCGTGGACCCGGGATAAAAACTGTTTTTTAATCCAGGCTATAAACTATCTTCGTGCAAAATTTTATCCAATTCGGTTGAACCGTTAAAGCGTGATTGAGTAACAAATATCCAAACATCTAAACATCCGAACATCCAAACTTTCGCATTTATAATCTTAGTAGGATATACAAACAGTCATCATGCGTAATGTAGGTAGGTAAAGGTAGATAGCGGTGTAATCAATAATCATAGTAATAACGTATGTAAGGTATAATGTCCAAATTACTCCTCTCATTTAAAAATCACGCGATTTTCCCACGTTTTAATAGGACACGACTTAGAACTATTGGTCATCAATACCCACTCACTAGAAGGTACCTAATTAATAACATCATTATTTTTAATGTACTTGGCCTCATCTCCAATATGTCGCGACGGCAGACAAAGCATAGGAATTGGAGTATTACAGGCTTAGACATTATAACACTATCTCTCATTATAACACATCTCAATTTCCCCGCATAACTATCGTATCCTCGTATTTCTATCAACTATGTATTTCTAATATCGACCGTATTCCAAAATATTAAGTGCACTTTCTAAAATAAGATCACAAGAGGTGAATAATCATATCAGGCGATTTGTTTCATCGCGTGTGGCCGGCCTAACTCTCAATGGTGTGATTATAGAGAGTGAATGGGACCGCGGTGTATCATCAGCATTGGGGTATCATTAGACGACACGTCAGGGTGGTGGATTAGAGGTTTGGTCCTGGAATAAGAAAAGTTTTGAGATCTTATTAGGGTATTATTTGGAGCAGTGACGTATTCATGCCGCATGCGCGCCGTTCTACTTGAAAATAATATACCTACATTTATTAATTTTGTGCTTTAATAAATCAGCCTATATACGTCCCACTGCTCTGCACAGGCCTCCTCTCATGGATGAGCGGGAACGGGCAGTAATCTCCACGCTGGCCCAGTGCGGGTTGGGGACTTTGTGCTTTATTATACTGCAACTAGCTTCCGCCAGCGACTTCGTCTGCGTGCACTCGGGATAAAAACTAACAGTAAACTAACACTAACACTAAGCAGACTATGGATACTTGTATATCCAGAAACGTCACATGGGGCTTGCCGACCCTAGGAGTATACTTAAGATTATTTGAGTTGGGCGAATTGCACAAAAGTATTTAGTCCATTAAAAAAGCAACTCTACCTTCCTATTTAGAGAATTCCAATTCCAACGACAGCCATACCTATATGTGGACTGGATATGGACCTCTGGTTGCATCGTGAGCTGTTGCTTCAAGGCCTGGGGACAATCATGTTGACAGCATACCTTCAGTACAAAATGCAAAGGCCTCTACAGTAACGTTTTTCGACCTCTCTGAAAGGCTGTACTGTACCGACTTCGAACGACCAAATGCCAAAGTGGTCTAAGTAACCATCATCAAGGCGTCCACTGCTGGACATAGGCCTCCCCCACTCCTGTTCGGTCCTGCGCCACCCGCATCCCGCGGACACCTTGTCTAGGTCTACCTATTCTAAGTAACCGAACTTCGGAAATTGAAACATCGTCGTTGTTGAGAGGGATATAGACACCGACACCGAACCCTGTTTTCTTTCAAGATAAAGACTTCCACAACCACACTGTCGGAAATGTAAAGAAGAATAAAGAGATTAATGAAGAAACCACAACGGTAGCCCAATATATTTGGTACGTTTGATGGGAGACAGAGGCCTCAATGTGTGGCCTGTAATGGGCCATTAGACGGCAGCAGGCAAGGTGGCAGGAAACGAGTGGTAGTTTTGACAGTTTCCAATTAGGACTTAATAACAGTATGTGACAAAAATGTATTTCCACAGCCATGGGAATTGGGAAGGTCGTTGGGGGGCCGTCCAAAATAATTCAATTTATTTTTGTGTTTATGTAGGTATGTACAAGGTATAAAACCAGGGTTATAGTTGAGAGGATTGAGTTCATTATATCATGTAATTGCTACGGGCAAATGCCAGTGCCCCCGGTTTCGTCCGCGTGAACTTTTTTATAAACTTTAATTTCAAACTTCATGTACGGTCGAGGAAAATGAAGGTTTGGCACATTTCAACTCTATTGGAATGACATTAAGGTTCAAAAGTGCTAAACATTCAATTTCCTCGACTGTACTTAATTGTATTCTGCAGTTTTTTGCGTAATTGTAGTTATGGGGTAATAAACATCTGAACATCTAAAGTTAAGAAATACCTACTAAGTGTGATAGTTTAGATTCTAAACATTTATGATACTAGTAGGAAGTAGGACACTAGGGTCAAGTACTGTTATATAGGTACTTCCGCCTTATCTGCAGTCTTCCAGTTATCGCTGCCCAACACATCAGTCATGCGGTCTGTTCAGTATTCATCATTAACCAGGAACTGGTAAATTACAATCAGTCGCAAACGTATCACATTCTCAGGCCACAGTCTTACCAAGCCGTATTGACACTATCCCACTATATCATTATATCGCCACCTGCAAAGCGCACAAATATGGCCAATATATTACCAAAAGGCTGAGTTACTACGTACCATACCTCAAAGCCATAATGACCTAAGTTTCGTGCTATTTATTGGCATTTACAGTAGCTGATCTGAGTTATACGGTATTGCATAGAATTGCAGTGTTTGCCGTGATTGCGTTTGAATGGCGCGAGTGGATAGATTGGCAATGTCTATAGGTACCGTGTATATGTCGGCGGCCGATCGTTAAATACGCCAGATCACGAAATTCCTAGGCATATCGTGAAACGGCGCCATTTCATGATATGCCTAAAAGTCGGCTAGGCTTATCACGATGTGCCTGATAAACAATACGGCAGATCGATTAGAGCAACGCATTCGTCGATATTCCTAGCTCTATACCGGGCACATCGTAAAATAGTTTCTTTCTTGGCCACTGGTGGCGCTGCACATGCGATGGCGGCCGTTTTTGTTGGGGGCTAATAATCAGGGCGGACAAAAATGGTTTGTCATAAGCGAACTCTGTCTTAGGTCGGTTAGGTTAGGGTTCACTTGTGTCCCTCAGACCAGAAATAGACACCCCGCGCAGCGGGGTGGCGTCGACTCGCTGGAGATTATCAGTCCGCACTTCTTATTTTTTTTAATTTACCTAATTCAATTTTGGACACCCTACTTACTTACGTATAACGGTGAGTATTGAACGATATGCCGGCGTTTCATGATATGCCTAGGAATTTCATGATCAGCCTAAACGTCACTGGCTTGGCCAAATCATGAAATGCCGGCGTTTCATGATATGCCTAGGAATTTCATGATCTGCCTAAACGTCATTAGACAAATCGTTAAACGTTAAGTTTTGAACGATATGGCGGATGTCCTTTAGCCAAATCATGAAATGGCGGCGTTTCACGATATGCCTATTAGGAATTTCGTGATCTGGCGGATTTTACGATCGGCCGCCGACATATACATCAAGTAGCGGGCTGTCTAGATTACTAAATTGTTAGTTAATGTTGAAATGTAGCCTTGGCGTTTCGACTGCAGAGTGTTGAAAAACCTACACTATACTTCTGGGCCTAAGGGTGCGTTTCCATTGAGCAGCAGCGGAGCAGAGACTTGCAAGATTGACCAATCAAATTAATCCATTAAATCGAAGCTGAGTCGAGATGCGAATTGATTGGTGGAAATGCACCCATAGATGGTTAAAACATCTACAAGGGTTAACTTGTACAAAAAAAGTTTTATTGACTTGAAACTGATGATGAGATGTAGGTACTATTTTAGGTAAAAAGATAACATTTGATAAATGATAACCGATAAGGTATTGTCAACTAAATTAATAAATATACTTTGTCACGTCCAAAGGTCAATTGGAAGAGATTCCTTACAGGGATAAGTTCGCCTTGTACCGATTTAATATTTTTTTAGGGTTCCGTAGTTCCCGTATGGTTACCCCTTACCTATAGTTTCACCATGTCCGTCCGTCTGTCCGTCCGTCTTCGGCTTAGCTTGGTAACCCTTAAAACTACAAAAACTGTAATTCGGCATGGGTATATAAATCAATCACGCCGACAAAACAGTAGAATAAAACCTTGAAAAACATTTTTTTTAGGGTACCTCCCCTACACCTGGATTTTTTTCTCGTTTAACCCATATGGTGGTTGTGTGGGTGGTTGTGGTGTAACCCATATCGTTAAAAAACTTGTTCAAAATATTATGGGTTTCTTAAAACTATTTTTCAACTCAGTGATGCGTTAGATATTAGGGTTTAAGCCCTAATTTTTGTTCGAGTCATGTGCCCCTGCTGGCTAAATGGCTACTACTGGGGGTGTGAAAAAAATCTTGGCAGTAGTACATATAATTAATTTAAAAGGAAAACTATCACGGATAAGTATAGACATAACTAGTTACCGAGTAATCGTCGACCAACTTAATGTGTATTTGGAAAGGCCAATTTCGTACAAATTCGGCCGACGCAACCATTTAGTTGCATAATAAAGTATTTACATACATACACATACATACATACAAAGATATATATATATATTTAAACATTTCGGTATTCCCTAGGTTTAAAGTTGCATGTGTACTTATTTAATTCTATACTTTTTGATCTGACTATACTAAACTTCAGATTACCCAGAAGATCTTGCACACCTACCCTGGTTCATTTCTCAATCTACGCGAGATGAATTTTTATATTGGCATTCATTGTTTATTAGAGAGTTATAACGCTGTTTTTGCGTTACTGTTACGCTATGTACGATGCACATACGAACCTAGTATTACCTTGGAATAAATGATGTTATTATCCAGAACGAAATAAAAAGTAATGAACACAAAATCATCACGGAAAAAAATAAGCTTTAGCAAAGTACCAATTTGGCTTCGTTAAAATATATTTAGTTAAATACAACCAAGACATATTTAAAATGCGGAATAAAGCTTTGTAATTGATAAACAAGCAATTATTGCTAAACGTTCTTGGTTGTTTTAAGCAAGTACTAATTTGTTTTCAAATAAGTGTCTTAGTCAATATAATCTATACCTGATTCGGTTAGAAATAGTTATGTTAACACTGTTATTTCCTGGCAACTGCATTATGTAGGTTTACACATTGCAACACTAGGTAAATACTTGTTAAGTTATAATGCTGCAAACAACGGTTTATTATATTTATTTCCAAATAAGTGTCTTGATAAATATGATTTTTGACTTTTGGTTAGAACGAGACAAGTTAACACTGTTATTTCCAGGCAACTGCATTATGTAGGTTTAAACATTGCAACACTAGGTAAATACTTGTTAAGTTATAATGCTGCAAACAACGGTTTATTATATTTATTTCCAAATAAGTGTCTTGATAAATATGATTTTTGACTTTTGGTTAGAACGAGACAAGTTAACACTGTTATTTCCAGGCAACTGCATTATGTAGGTTTAAACATTGCAACACTAGGTATATACTTGTTAAGTTATAATGCTGCAAACAACAGGTTATTATATTTATTTCCAAATAAGTGTTTCGATAAATATGATCTATGAACCAAATAGGTAATGGTTATTATAAATAGTTAATTTAACACTGTTATTTCCTGGAAACTGCATTATGTAGGTTTAAACCTTGCAACACTTTAAACTACTTTAAAGTTTGTTTAAGGCCAGTCCAGACGGGATTTTTTTTCGCCAATCTTATTAAATTGTCTGATCAAATCAGGTAATGTGGATCTGTGGATGTCGCAGTCAAATTGTAAGAATCCGCCTTTTACAAACGGCGTCGTCATTTAACAAACGTTTTCACATCGTGGTGCTGCTCATCAAAACTATGAAAGTTGTCAAATTTGTTTTTAAATAAGTGTCTCGGTTAAATATGATCATTGACTGATTCGGTTGAAAATAAACAAGTTTACTTTGTTATTTCCTAACAACTTTATTATTTATTTTTAAATATTGCAACACTGTGTTAAAATTTGATAAGTTGAGTAGTTACAAAATAACTGTGTCAATTACTAAAAAACAAATAAGTTGCTTACTTTCCAATACACAATCACAGCTCGGCTGTTAACCGGTAAGCCTCTGATCGTAATTTTAAACAAGTATCTTATTTACTATTAAATAATAAAATAGGTTATTTTTGCCTTACCCGCCATTTAGATCAAAACAAGTCGCCCCAGACCAGATCGTGAGTCGGCCATTTTCTGGTAGAACTCGTTGAGCGCGGATGTGCCGTCGTGGCGTGGTGTTATTTAAAATTGAGTGACTAGAATGGACGAGGAAGTTAAAACGCTTCTCACAGCGTGGGACTTGGAGGATTATATTGAAGTGTTTAAGGGTAAGTAGATTTGCACTTTATTTCATCATATAATCATCAAATTGCAAAAACGCTCGTGCAAGGTAATGTTATATTGTATGTATAAGGAATTCCAATTTGATTTAAGTTGTATTAAAAGGTCTGCCATACAACACGGCGAGACTCGTTATTGTTGTATTTTAGAGCTATTTTTGTATTTTAGCATTAGCAAGCGCATCGCATGAAAACTGTCACCTCACTGCTCTTAACGGGACTTTCATTAAGTGCTTCGTATCTTTAAATTTACATAAAGTGTGTGCGAGATATCCTCGATTTTTTTATTCGTTTGAAAGGGAAGGTCTATCGCTGCCACTATGTATGGAATATAACATCGTTCATTCGCCGCCGGCTTCTCTGGGTGGCTTGCATCCGAAATGTCCATGTATGCTCGAGCGATTTGAGGGCATAGTCATCTCACATTATTTTGACATAGTATGCAGTAAGCTAAGCATTACGCGCTGGCCACGACATTGCGCGACTGGCTTCGGCAAAGGCGACAACCATAGGTAGGAGCGAGACACAGCGATCGGACCTATGGTTGTCGCCTTACCTGAAGCCAGTCGCGCAATATCGTGGCGAGCACACGTAAAGCCTGGTTTTCACTTTGATTAGTGCGAGTGCAGGTGATTAGTGACTAGGTGTGGACAGCGACTGATTAGTACAAGTGATTAGCTGGCTGTGTAGAAAGTGAATAGAAGCGTGTTCTATTTTTTTGCGAGTGGACTGCGAGTAGCCACGTCCCGCGCGCCGTGCTTCCCCCTCTCTCGCAGCGTGCCTGCCACTAAACACGTGTGGACAGGAGTGTTTAGTGTTTAGTGAATTGGACACTACTCGCACTACACACCTGCACTCGCACTAATCACCTGCATTGAAAACCAGGCTTTAGTCGACAACCGGTCTGGCCTAGTGGGTGGTAACTCTGCCTGCTAAGCCGATGGTCCTGGGTTCGAATCCCGGTAAGGGCATTTATTTGTGTGATAAGCACATAGTCCTGAGTCATGGGTGTTTTTTATATATTTAAGTATTTATAAGTATAGTATATATATCATTGTCTGAGTACCCACAACACAACCCTTCTTGAGCTTACCGTGGGGTTTAGTCAATTTGTGTAAAAATGTCCCATAGTATTTATAAAGAAAGAAAGAAATAAGTCTAACGGCCACATGTTTACATTACAGATAATTCCATTACATCAATGTCACTCCCTTTACTTGATGAGTCCATGATAAAGGACCTCATTCCTTTGATTGGACCTCGAGCCATATTTTCCAAAAACTTGGAAGTCTACAAAGAAAGTATGCATCCAAATGCAAATAAGTCAATTGTAAGTTATATAAAAAATTGATGAATGTGTGCAGATTAATGTATGCAGATTTTTTTTAATGAATTTGAATTTGATGAATTTATGCAGAATTATTAGCTCTATATGTATATGCTTATTGGTATGTTATGTGTGGTTTGCTTACAGATTGGTGATGACTTTTCAATAGGGGATCTGAGCTTTACCCTCGATGATCAAATTACTAACACTACACCTACCTTACTGCAAATGCATAATAATCCCTTGCCTGTAAAGTCACAGCCTGTGACCATTTCCATACCCGGAGAGTCTTTAGAAATTTGTGTTAAGTAGTATCTTTTTTTTTATGCTTGCTTGTAACAAAACATTGATTTAGTTATTTATTTTACAAGTAGTTAATTTATTTTTAATTACACAAGTCAAAATACAGCATTGAACATTTGAAAAATAATACGACCATTTATAAATTATACTTAAAAACGAAGAAATATTATATTTCAACATACTACTAAATTATCAATTAATAAATCTAAACATAAACAAGTTAAAGTACTTATCCCAATCAAAAAATTACAAAAAATATATCTAATATAACCCACTCTTGATCATACCTGGCTCAAATGTCCCCATTATTCCTGCTGCATGAAAGCTCAAATCAAAAAGACCGAAATTAAAATGTCAAAATAATACAACCACTAAGTACCTATAAAGTAAAAAATAAATAAACAATTAATTATAAAACAATATTTCTACTAGTTAAACTACATACTACTAAATTATTAAATTAATAAATCTAAAAATAAACGAATAATGTTAAAATAAATCTAAATATCCCATCCTGGATCGTACCCGGCTCAAATGTCTCCATTATTCCTGCTGCGTTTCCCCGCTGAACTGTAAAAGAGACCTGCTGAACTAGATACGACCCGAAAAGGCAGCACCCCCTCTGCCACGTAATCAAGGTCAGTCCATCAACTCGTCCTAATATTGATATCCGAGTAAGCAAAAGATTACAAAATTGAACCATGAGCGTAGCGAGTGGTTCGAAAAGTTGAATCTCAAGCGTAGGTAGGGTCATTGTGCTTGTTTCCGTCCATGTTCTAGTTTTCGTCCACTTGAACAAATAATATACAAAACAATATATAGCAAATAATATATTTCATATTTAGTTTGCTACTTGCAAAATATTTTTTTTATGTAGATTGTTTAGATATTAAAGATTGCAATAAATTTTCAAATTCAAAGGATCCAAATTTGTGCTGCAATGTAGGTTAACTCAAGTTTCTAGAAAACTAGACCTGGACGAAACAACGTTATTAAATATTATCATTCAAAATCATAGTTTTAGTCAATTATATCGGCCAACATGAGCAAACAACTCAAAATTTGCATCATATTACTTTGCCACACATGTGGATAAAATGCAACTTTCTTATCAGTTTTTGAAGTACAACTTTCCGAGCTGGTGCGGTGAAAAATTATTTACATGCATTTTTCACTACTCGTTAGGACTGGCACAAATATAGCTTTAATAACATATATTGGAGGTTAATGTAAATGTTCCAAGTTAACTTAAAATATAAGTTCTATATTGGTGTATGCTCATGCTTATATTTAATTTATGTTTGTAATTATATTGTCCTACTTGGGTTTAATACAATATACCAGAATATTTTAAAGCTGTGGGTGTTGGCGTGTGTGTGTGTGTGTGTGTGTGTGTATGTAATGTGCTTTGTTATTTTTTTTAGAACTTGCGGCTACTTCTAAGTGAATCTCTTGAAGGCAAAGGATTATTGAACCTGGACAAGACAATTCCATTGAATAATGCAACCCGGTCCAACTTAGCCAGGATTATAGGCACTGCTATATTGCGGCAAGACCCCAATTTAACGGTACGATCATCTGTCTATGCTACTTGGGCACACTCTATTGTAGACTTATTTCCTCTTGAAAAAACAACGGTCTATTATCACACAAAGCTGGTGGAATCAACAAGGGGGATAACGACACGATTGGCCGGTAAACTACCAGATCAAGTGCATAATTTAACAAGGAAATACAGGGAGACTGGTATAATAGTAGAAAAGCGTCGGCGACTTTCTAGATCTACAGACTCCTCGCCATCACCTTGCCTTCGTCTGCCGGACGGAATAACGAACGAAGAAAACGCACAAGAAAAGCTTTTGTGGTTGCAAAATTCTTCCGAGCCCTGGTCAGCCGTGGAACAAAAGTGGTTTGAAACTACACAGGCAAGGCTGCTACGGTCAAAAGAGTTGACCATAGGGCAGTATTTCAATGAGTATGTGGCACTAAAAAAACCCAAAGGATACCTTCTGGTAAGTTTAATTGTTACAAATTTATTGGTATCATATGCTTAATATAATTATAGTTACTAACTGACTTGAGAAAGGAGAAGGTTCGCAATTTATGGGGATCTTTCAATATGTATGCTATCCGACATCTATATTTCTCTATGATTTGGTTGGATTTGAATAACTCATATTTTATGTGAAGGAATTATAACTTGTAAGGACTTCAAAGTTAGATCAATTGTCATTAGGTATGGATCTAATTATGCGATCTGGCGAAAATGGGGGAACAGTGCCAATATTACACACCAATGATTTGGGGTCTTTTACATTATCTCGTCCTATTTGGTGCATTGTGTCTTGAGCGTTTTAAGGCTTTTCATTTCAAATAATAATTCTTTGTGTTCCAGCTACAAAACGATTTTGAACACCTATACACGGGAAAATATACAGATATCACAGAAACATTCCCCACTTTAAAGCCGAAAATTTTTGCGTTTGCTAAGACACGCAAGAACAGCAGCAAGGACAAAAATTTGGAGCTTCTCATATCTTTGGAGCAAGGTAATAAAATAACTTTAATATTAATAGTATTTCAGTCTTTTTTGTGCCAACTAAACTGTTTTTAACACACTTATAGATTTCACTTGCAACTAAGTAAATCCATACATTATTAATATACCTATTGTTATAAATGCGAAAGTTTGTCTGAGTGTATGTTACCTATTCACGCTTAAAATGCTGAACTGTTTAGATGCAATTTGGTATATTGCATTGTTTTCGTCTTGGGTGAGCTTGAATCCCTCGCTGCACTCAGGACTCTTAATTCGTAGCACCCTCGCTACGCTCGGGAGTTAAATCTGGAGTCCCTCATTTACTCAGGATTCAATATCGCGCCCGAGACTTAAAACAGTGCTTTATCCCTTCGGTGTATAATCTACTATTTTATCCCAGAAATCGCCATTTAAGTTTTTACCTACTACTTTAACTCTAGCAAGATGAAACTTACACATATATATGTACAATTATATATTTTGCAAATGACAATAGAAAAGTTTGGTACCATTGAGATAATCTGATGATGTAGGCAGAAGGTGGATAGTGGAACTCTTCGTCAGCGACTAATAGACCACTAGTGATTGGGCTCAAATAATATGTTTTGAAGAAACTTCTTTGTGGGCGTCAACGTCAAGTACATTCAAACTTTACGGCTGCCGTTTAAAAACGGTGGAGAAAACAAAGACGGTATTGGGCTGATAACTCGATGAAATTTATAGTACAGTCAGCAGCAGAAGTTGCTAAGCGGGTGAGGTGTTCAATGTGATCTTGACGCGACTTTATTGTTAAGGCATTGAACGCCACGCTCGTAATTTGCATACTAAAATCGGTGGCATGTGCCCGGCGCGGCGTCCAATGTTCTATAGGGTCATTGTGCCTGTTTCCGTCCACTTGTCCAGTTTTCGTCCACTTGACGAAATTTGAATTATTACCTACATTGCAGCACAAATTTGGACTTATTGCAATCCTTAACATCTAAACAATATATCTATATATCTACATAATAATGATATTTTTCAAGTAGCAAACTAAAAATGAAATATACATATTATTTGCTGGACAAGTGGACGGAAACAGGCACAATGACACTACGTGGTTAACAGCTCCACCACAGCGACCAAAACCACTAAACAAACACATTGTAGAATAAATAACTTTGGAATCGCGAATGTTTTGCTCTATGTGACAGTGATACTTTTAATTTATTCATACATTTCAGGTTCGGAGGACACATCAAACACTGCCTGTTTCTTGTTGATACCGTCTCTGCTGGCCGTCACTAGCGTCAGACTAAGGAATACTACAAAAAAGATCTGGCGTCCTTCAAAGGCGGAATCAAGGGCCGGATTCATTCTCCATGTAACGTGCGATTCTGAAATTCGTAATGCCGTAAAAACTAAACAAAAGAAGTTTCAAGAGTTGGGACTTACTGTGCAGCCGTTTATAATTATTGTAGGCGAGTCTTTAGAAAAGATAAAAACATATTTCATAGTAATAAATGAAATATATTATACTGTGTCAAACATACTCACAGCAGTAAGTTTATGTTTTAAAATCACCTGGGTCGTCAACGCTCAGTACCCCGTTGAGTGCCACAGCACTTGGATGTTTATTCAAGCAGCGCTGTTTAAATTTAGTACTAAGTTTAATAGCAACTCGACCTCGGCTTTAACGCTTTTGGGAGAGTTAGGCATTGACTGTTGAGTTTTTTCTTCAATAGGTAGCTAAAACAATGCCTGTGATTCTAGATATTGATAAATATCTAACTAAAAGTGATTTCCTTTTACTAAAGGAGTCAAACTGGCCTTGGACAAACACACATTTTATATTATCTGAAAATTGTTATAATTGTGGGTTTATCTCGGTTTGTAATGAATATCAGCCAGCACATTTTAATATACTGTACCAAGAACATGTGAAAATGTTACTGTACTCATATTTTGTTTGGTGCAAAAATTGTTTAGAATATAGTATTTATGATCATTTCCCTGCTGAAGAATGTGATTTTTGTTTTGATAAATATTATAAATCATAGATACTACCTATGTCTGTTTGTCTAATCCACGTCCACATTATATATTTAAGAGTTACGGCTACTTAAGTATTTATTGATATTGTTAATAACCAAACCGATTTTAGTATCAGAAATTGAGTGTATTCAAAGCCGTTTAACATTGGATCGTTCCAAACCCTTGGTTAAAGTATCCTGGGCAACTATGTGCTCTATACATTACAGCAAAGGAAGTATTCTTGTGTATGATTCAGCTGAAGATGGATATCTTTACATGTTCTTAGTTTTAGAAAATGTTTATGTCTATGGTGAACAATTATTTTTTTCCGGCAATGTGCTCAAGACAATTGATTTTGACGAACACTAATTTGCATATCATGTGGAGCCGTCAGATAAATACTGCACTATATTTTGTAATTCGTTGCTTTCGCCCATCCCAAATGCTTTGTGCATGTTATTTAATGGTGAGCAATATGTAGTCCTGAGAAGTCCATTATGAATGTGTATAGGATACAATTACTTATTACTGACATAAACAATAACTATAATGGCAATAATAAATGAATAATATCGTTGTGCTACTAGTATAGCAGAGAATCAAAAATACAAAGAGAGTTAGACTCCATTCAACGCCTCGTGCCTTAAGCGCGGCATCTATTTTTAAATATTTTTACGTCACACCTGGCCATAATGTGAGTTAACGCTACGCGTACGGTAAAACTCGCATTACGGCCAGTTGAAGACGTGAAATTGTGTACTCACCACGGGCAGTAAAAAAGAAAGCCCTCTATCGCATATTTACAACCCTCGCCTGCGGCTCGGGTCACAAATACCTGCCATTTCGGGCTTTCTTTCTTTTACAGCCCGTGGTAAGTAATGTACTATTAGTATTAGCTTTGTGCGTATGTAAATTGCCACCTTACTGCTATTATGTAACTTCGAAACGTAATATAGTTCTTGCCTGACCGCTATGACAGGCACAAAAATAACAAAAGTACCTATAATAAGTATAATAACACCATTTTAGGCATATTTTAATTTAAGGACGCCATCTATATTTCATTTTTTGAACCTCAGAAAGCTTCAGAATTAGAGAGGATAAACTAACTGCTACGGACGCGTGTTTCATAAGATTGCGGCTTTATGGTTTACCTTATACTTTTTATGACACATTTATTGACGTTTCTTCATGCCTTCTCGAACATATTTTTAAACAATATGCTTGAATCAAAAAATAATTTTCCAAACTGGTGTCCCTTCCTAACTCTGGATACGAGTTACAGAGAGCGCCGTATAAAAACTGGCTGTGACAGACGGACAGCCTCCGAGTGATCGCAGAAGTGTTCCGTTGGACCAATGTTGGTACGGAACACTAAAAAGCCTTTTATTATGCTATTTTTGTACCCGTTTTTTAGTGTTTAAGCGGGCAGGTCAAAGTTTACGTCACCTACGAAGGTGAAAAATGTCGTGTTAGAATTTAAAAAATATATATTGTTACTACTCAGAATCACGAGCTTTTTCCATTTTTAGTGTGAAAAAATGTCCTAATTTTTTTGGTCCATTCTATTACCGTAACAAAACGGACAAACAACAAATGTACACTTTTTGAGGAAACTTTTTTTCTAGTATTAGGTAAGGATCGAAAGAGCTCGTGATTCTGAGTGGAAATAATATTGAAAAAAAACAAAAACATCTAAAATGGAAGTCGGGGGTACAAGTTTAAATAGAAACGTAAAGCAGTAAAAGTGGCAATTTTCATACGCACAAAGCTAATGCAAAAATACGCAAACGCGGTACGAGGCACGCGACGTCGTATGGAGTCTACTGCTCGTATGCATTTTTCTACTCTTAAGATCTATACAGAAATAAGCGGATGCCTCGCCGCGAAGACGAAACGGAGGTATTTCATGGTGTGCACATTCCTCGTGTTTACGCGCGTCACATACACATTCATTCACATTAAGCGATGATTGGCTCAAACCCGATAAGTGAAGTGTGCGTGCCAAATGTGCACATCGTTGAATCACAGTTTTGCCTTCGCAAAGTTCATTCTAATATTATATTCATACATCTATGATTATGACCCAAATAATATTTAATTTTTAGTATATTAAGCCAAAATTAAACTTTTTTTATATGTATACAAGTGTTTTTTTTTTATTGAGTATAGCCAGTTGTATTTTTGGGTTACACAACCAATCTGCTTTGTTGTGAATCGTGTTTTTAGGTAGATACAACCTATCTACTTGGTAATTATAGCTGATTTGATACAACCCAAATCGTGCAAACACGATTGGTTATTTCAAGTTACTCGGCTCTTTATATCAATTTTAGTCGTCTATAATTACCAAGTAGATAGGTTGCATCTACCTAAAAACACGATTGACAATACTCGGTTACTTGGCTCCGTATATTAATTTTAGTTGGCTATAATTACCAAGTAGATGGGTTGCATTTACCTAAAACACGATTGACAATACTCAGTTACTTAGCTCCTTTTACCAATTTTAGTTGGCTATAATTACCAAGTAGATGGTTACATCTACCTAACAGACAAGATTGACAATACTCAGTTACTTGGCACCTTTTACCAATTTTAGTTGGCTATAATTACCAAGTAGATGGGTTACTTCTACCTAACAGACACGATTAACAATACTCAGTTACTTATCTCCTTTTACCAATTTTAGTTGGCTATAATTACCAAGTAGATGGGTTACTTCTACCTAACAGACACGATTGGCAATACTCAGTTACTTAGCTCCTTTTACCAATTTTATTTGGCTATAATTACCAAGTAGATGGTTACATCTACCTAACAGACAAGATTGACAATACTCAGTTACTTGGCTCCTTTTACCAATTTTAGTTGGCTATAATTACCAAGTAGATGGGTTACTTCTACCTAACAGACACGATTAACAATACTCAGTTACTTAGCTCCTTTTACCAATTTTAGTTGGCTATAATTACCAAGTAGATGGGTTAATTCTACCTAACAGACACGATTGACAACACTCAGTTACTTAGCTTATTTTACCAATTTTAGTTGGCTATAATTACCAAGTAGATGGGTTACATCTACTTAACAGACACGATTGACAATACTAAGTTACTTAGCACATTTTACCAATTTTAGTTAGGCTATAATTACCAAGTAGACGGGTTACCTCTACCTATACAGACACGATTGATAATACTCAGTTACTTAGCTCCTTTTACTAATTTCAGTTGGCTATAATTACCAAGTAGATGGGTTACATCTACATAACAGACACGATTGATAATACTCATTTACTTAGCTTCTTTTATCAATTTTAGTTGGCTATAATTACCAAGTAGATGGGTTACATCTTAACCAAGTTAACCTGTTATATTTATCGAATAAGTACCCGAGCCACACGATTCACATAAACGAGTTAGGTTTGCTAAGTTTACTGAGTCAATAGGTTAGAACTTACCAAACGCGTGTTATTTATTTTTAACAAATTTAATTGCATAATTTTACCAACTTACGTTAACCGAGTTGACTTCTTAGATTTTAACAACGAACTTTGCAGGCTCCCTCCGAGCAAAGTCACTCGGTTGAAGACAGCAAAAACTTATTTATTTCTAGCCATTTCATTTTCTCAGTGATGTGGCCATCCATTATGTCAACTCTATTAGGTCCGTGGATTGAGTCGTATCTGTACATCGTCACAGATAATTAGGCAAGCCATATTGTCGCCTGGGGTGGCCATGCTTTCAGTAAATAAGAGAAACTTTTCAGGACTACCTAGGTACGATTGAGTGATGATGACGACTTTTGAGTATTATATAATTATATTTGCACTTATAAAGCTTTAAATAACAATTGTAATAAGTACGTGCCATATTGTTATTCATATAAAAACTGGTCTCAATTGTACGTCACGAATTAAAACTAACTATAAAACAAAAACAAATGCCACTGAGGGAGGCTTCAAAAAAATAGGGGCTACATATTGATCGATTTAAAATTGCAGCATTATTCTTTGTTAATAATTTCGGTAATCAGTTGAAAATATTTCAAAGTGTATTTTTACGAAAAACAATAATGAATAATTGTGACATATTGAAATAAAATTTTAATTCGACTTTATTTATATTTATTTTATTAGGTACTTAACAAAGCGCAAAGGTACGAAAAGCTTAAATCTAGTACATTTTTCTGCAAAACTGTTATAAAAGTTTTCTATAGAAGACAATCTATCACAATATCGAATAAGTATACGAGTATCTAAAGGCCTGTTTTGTCCTGGACCTCGAATAAAATTCGGTCTAAGAAACTATATTAAACGCTCTTAAATCATTGTCACCATAGCGAAACTAACATCTGCGGTGACAATAGCAATGATTAGCTCTCCTCGCGGCATTGTCGGCGTCACCCTCTAGCCACCACTTGACTGTCACCCACGTCACCACTGTCACTCTCGGCGTCACCTCGTCACTTGTCATCGCCCGATAACGAATGATCGTTGTATTTGGTAAACGGTTTGATGTCCTTCAAGTTGTAAGATGTAACATGATTTATTATGTAGAAAAAAAAGTTTCTTAAATAAAGGGATGAAAAATACACTTATGTGAGTAGGTATGTCTCATTTATAAAATTAACTGCAGCGCCCTTATAACACTTATTTTAATAGTAATAAGCAAAATAGTTATTTACGATACAAGTGCCGAAAATAGGAAATTCGCAACGAGTGGTGATAAATTAAAACACGACCGAAGGGGAGTGTTTTAAATCGATACGAGTTGCGAATTACCTATTCGCACGTGTATCGTACAGTGTTTTACTGTACAATATGGCTCTTTAAAGTTTCAAAATATGCACGGAAAGTGCTCTTTCCGCACTAGTGCGGGAAAGTAGCACCATATGTACTGTAATAGTTATTTACGATACAAGTGCCGAAAATAGGAAATTCGTAACGAGTGGTGATAAATTAAAACACGACCGAAGGGAGTGTTTTAAATCGACACGAGTTGCGAATTGCCTATCCGCACGTGTATCGTACAACGTTTTACTGTACACATGGCTCTTTAAAGTTTCGACATATGCACGGAAAGTGCTCTTTTCCGCACTAGTGCGGGAAATTAGCAACATCTGTACTGTAAAAACATTTTCGGTACAAGTTTTTATTGCCAACTGTACTTTTCTGTATACCGTCATCAACTACTCATTGAGACGATTCGAATCAGCCCAGACAACAGGATTACGTCGTTTAAATACTGAATTCCGACATAATAATAAATCATAACTATCCTGACTATGCTGGCTGAAACAACTGCACATTTTTATTTTATTTAAGTACTTACTGGCAGGCACAATTACCCGATGTAGATCTAAGACCGCCTGTGTATATAAGGTACCGTCGCCTAACCTAACCTAACCCCACCTTAATTTCAGTCTTGTAAAATAAATAATTACAGTGATTAAAGAAAATCCATTCATAGGACTCCTAAATGACTTATTTAACAAACAAAATAATTTGTGTTGGTGGAAAGTGTTCGCAACGAGGGCCTACGACATGAGATGAAAAATCTAATGGTAAGGAATGTAGGCAGTTGTAATATCATTCTGGCTTCGCCGTTGTCAGGTGAGATGAGGCTGGAATGTTATGCAAACGAGTATACGTTATACACCTACCAATTTAGAATAAGTACCTACCTTTAAGATAAATTATATTCTAATGTACATATCTTGCCCATGGGGGTGGCATAGCCACTGCGTGACAAAACCCATCTTCTTAATAAATAAAAATTAAAAACAACGTTAGTGAGCGTTATAACAGAAAAATACCTTTTTTTAATGTTGCTAGTGGGCCATCTTAGGCACCCGGTCGCCTCATAAAGCCCGATATGAATTATTTAAAACAATCGTTTAATTAATATTTAAGCATAGAACTAGTCGAGAAATACACTTTTTAATTAAATTGATTAATAAAATTAAAAATATTTTTTCAAAGTTATAGCTAGGGGTGGGGGGCGGGCCTTAGGAGTACGAAAATGAAAATTGCTTAATAACGTCAGTAATTTTTTTATATAGAAGAAAAAACACGAGTGAGATTTTTTATATCAGCCTGTATCATGATATTTATAAATAGGTTCTGTATTCAAACATAATTTTTACGATATACGTTTAGTTAGGCATACATACAGTGGGCCTTATTAGGGGATTTAATTTTCAGTTCAATTAAGTCTCGTAAAAATACGTAAATTAATATAACAGTATTGACCTATAATTGGATGTTAAACATATTTAATTTAAACACCTAATCTTTACAAGTGCAGACAAAATTTGCATTATTTTTTTAATTTCAGGTGATACGTAAAAAAAAGTTTGGAAAATAATAAAACGTGTAATTTTTTAACACGACACAGCACACTGTATTTTCTTTAAAAAATGGCAGCGCGCTTGTGTAAAAACTGAAATGCACGTTTGTTGGTGACCATAAACGCATGTGCTCATACGACATTTGATGTAGTTTGGTAATCCATAACTGCGAGTTTTTAAAGGTCAAGCCCATCTTTGGGACCGGGCATTCCTTGGTATACCTTAATACGTTTACGTCCTTAAGAAAGCCGCCCAATACAAGACTATGTTTCTAATGTCTATATTGAACTTGTTACTGTTTAAATAATTATAATCAGGACAGTTAAAGAAGCCGAATCCGGCAAACGGTCTGCTTTTAACTTTAACATGTATATTCAAATTGTCTCGCGAAAAAGCCACGCTCTGTTAATTCTTAACCGTCGACCGTTAGCGGGTGCAGTTTAAGTTCAAACAGTTTAAGGGTAGTTTTACCTTTTCGTTCTTGCTAATTTTCACAGAAAATCGCCAAAACAAGCACGAAACGACTTTATCAGAAAGTCAACATACAATGTTGCCCGAATAAATATTGTTATAATGGGGACCACCTTTTAACGCCTCTGTATTTAGGTTGTACCCTTTTTAAATATTTAACCAACTTGTGATTTCGTTTCTCGCAATTAATCATCGCCTTTATTGATTAAAAAATAGAGACGAAAGCAGGTAACTCTAAGTTTGAGAACGGTATTACAAAGTTGGCTGAGCCGGTCATTCGTCATCGATGGATGTCACATTACGGTCTTTTGGAAACACAAAAGATTCGGGTTTTCTTTTGATCGGTGGTTTTTATTTGATTCCATTCTCAAACATCGCATGCATTGCTTGCTCAGGCTAACTCTATACTTATATTATAGGGAATAAGCAGTAATGTATTCGTGAGAGAGGTTGATATTCGTTCGATGTTGACATCATTATACTTGTATTAATACAGCTCAATAATTCAGGTTCCCTTTTGTGTGGAAGCGATTTAATTTGTATGGAATCACCGAGAGCTGTAAATTGTCGTTGAAATAGATAATAATGGATTTTCACAATAACTAATCGGTTTCTCGACATTGATGATAAATGATGGATCAATCAGGTTAGGTTTAAAAGTCAGCTTCATTGGATGTTTTTTGCCGCATACAGATTAGATCGTTCAAACTACGAAGACGCGTTGCGTTGAACAAAATACAAACTATAGTACGTTTGTTTTTGAAGTGCAAACTTCTTTAGCGGCGCTGAGCACTTTTTGGGATGGGGAAAAATTGTTAAACTCGCGACAGATTTTTGTGACGTCAGATCGTCAGATGCGTAGGAGGTCACGTGACCGTAGCATGGAGAGTCTCTCTCAGAGCGGGCCGGGGGGGGAAATTGTTTGATGTAAGACGTACGGGGCTTGGGGGCGGGGGCGGGCCAGGGGAGGGGGCGGGGGAGCTGTGTAGTGTAGCGCGGCCGCTCGCGTGCCGGGGCGGCCCCAAGCGGTGCCCTCCGTCAGTTTTCACTTCTACCGGCACTCCCGGAGTGCAACCCGGTCTTTTTTTACTGCGGTGAGAGGGTTAATTATTTAACACCAGCTGCTCGTGCAGAGAATTCAGGTGGAGCCGCAAAATAAAACATCGTTTTTGTCCATTCCGAAGTGAAGGTTTATTTCTATATAAGTACCTACTGGGGAAGGGTTCTGTCCCAAATAAGGTAAAAAAGGAACACTTATCCACTCTATCCGTCGGTCAGAACGTGAAATATTTGTAAATCGGATGAATAGTTCTGCAGGTCACTACAAACAAACTTGCAATTTCACAGACGTTTCCGTTATAAAATTAATTAATATTAAAGAAGAGTGTGTGTAATTCGTGTTTCTTCATATTTATTATGCCTAACTACGAGATCCGGTCACAATTGTAAAACAGTATCAAGTTAGCAATCACAAAAGTTGTTGAAGCCCATTAAATAAGTACTTCGTTTTACTTCTCTCTATATTGTAGCGTCTAGACGCACTACAAAAAATCTAAATTACTACAATAACCAACTCATAAAAAACTGCTACCTCGGGAATTATAATATAATAGAGTAGTTATAGCGCAAAAAAAACCGGAGCCCGCCTTTAGCATTATATAAACCGGAATGGGAAAATTTATCATATTCTTCTACTTAATTAATAGTAGAACGACTTAATTTAGTCAAGTTAATATACGAGGCATATTATATAGCCATTACATGGGCAACTGCCTGTGAAATGATAGAGCGGCATCTGTGAGTCGCATTGAATGCTAATTTGTTGAGGACCTATGTCCGTTAGGGTTAGCACAGACTCGTCTTAACAGTAGCTTGGGCTGTGTTTATAGAAAAGGCGTCGAGTGCGGTAACGCGAGACTCCAGCGGGCGTAGCATGGCTCCCATTTTATCACTTATCGTTGTGAATAAGACATTCGTCCCTCTCGCACTCGTCACAACATGATGGCTGTCTTATCCACAGCGATAAGTGAGGAAATGCCAACCTTGCTACGCCCGCTGCTGTCAGGCGAGTATGAAAATGCTCACGCCTGTACATAAACACTCCTAAGGAATGCCCACAAGTTTGTGTTTGGAAGTCCCCTTGTACGACGGGTGGGGTAGACCGTAGATTTGTCTTAATCCAGCATACAGAAGGATGTGGCAACCCTGGAATATAATCTGTCTGAGGGCAGACACCAACAGCTTTGTCAAACTATGCATTAGGGAAAAGAGCTGTCTTCGAAAGTCTATTTCCATAAAATGTATGGTTACAAAACTGCGAGGCTGGCTGCCATAGAGATCTGAACATTACTGGCCTTTGTCAATACCACGTTGATGATGCCTACGTCCTACCTTGTAGGGAGCAGACATCGAAGCCTTTGGGCGCATGTCAATCCAGAGAAGTCACAAATATGTTCACGAATCTTTATAATTTATTGGAGGATTTAATGTGGCGATAGCGAGTGTGAGTCATTAAATCGCGAGAGACAAGTACTGCACGGCTATTACAGGGCGGCCCGCGAGCTGTGTCGCGGCGACATCGATTACCCGTCTCTTTTTAAGCGATCTTATTAGAAGGATATGGATAGTCTATCTCGCCGTGAAACAGCTCGCGGGCCGTTCTGTCATAGCCGTGCAGGAATCTCCAGGACCGTATTCACCGCCAGGAACACAAGAAGCCCACATAACCTACAGAGCAAGGAGTGCTGTTATTATGGCTGTGCGGTCATCTGTAGGTAAGGTGGAGGAAATTCCCCAGTCGGGCTTTTTAAAATTTGAGCGAGATGACATTCTGCTCTGTGCCCTACCTCTCTTATCCTAAGACCTCGAAGTACGATACAAACTGACATTTCATTGTTATTTGTTAACTAACGACATAGCTGCCTGTCACTGTTCAAATCAAATCATGCTTAGATCAGTCAACTTGTTGCCGAAAAGTACCTATCCTTGAATATAAGTCATGGTATAGAAACACGCAAAACGGTATAGTCCATACACATATAGTAAACTATTTAAGGTAAACGTCCCTGGCATAACACTGACACTATATTTAAGGTAAACGTCCCTGGCATAACACTGACACTATATTTGACACCATCAATCTTAAAGCAATAAAGGTGAACACAGGACGTCAATGATTTCACTATAAATGTTAAACACTGGAACTTTTACCTTATAAAAACTTTATTCTCTACTAGCTTCTGCCCGCGACTTCGTCCGCGTGGAACTCTTTTATATCGTAGCTCCATAAATACAAACTTGCGCCCCCTATTTCGCTTAGACGATGATTCCCGGAATAAACACTATATGTATACCAAAATTCATTTTAATCCGTTTTTGCGTCATTGAGGTTCAAACTTTAGCATCATAGCATAGGCCAGCGGCGGCTGCGAGTCGGAAACGATAACGCAGGTTACGCAAAGATGGCAGCGGTCTTTGGATGGGTGACCGCCTGATGTTTGAGTGGGTGGTTAATATTTAATATAAATGAGCGCTTCCGTGCTTTGGAAGGCACGCTCCCGGCTGCTGTCTATGACAGTAGTCGTTAAGCCGAGTTAGAGGCCTTCGGGCGGCTTAAGAACTCCTAACAGTCGAGTTGCCCACTCACTTGACAAAGGGGAGACAACTGTTACTCGCGTCCGGAGGAGCTACCTACCACAACCCTGCACGTGTCCCCTGGGTGATACTAAAGAGTGATAAATGCCATGTGTAATATGTGTATGCCATACGATTAAATAGTTTATGAATTAGGTTAATTCACGATTTTCGCTACGGTGATAAAATTGTGCTGAAGTTTACCAACAAAGTGAAAATTTAATTGAAAATAAGTATAAAGTCAAGGATAATCCTTGTATTATAAATGCGAAAGTTTGGATGGTTGGATGTTTGGATGTTTAGATGTTTAGATATTTGGATGTTTGTTACTCAATGACGCTTAAACGGCTCAACCGATTTAGATGAAATTTTACACGAAGATAGTGTATAGCCTGGATTAAAATATAAGATAGCTTTATCCCGTGTCCACGCAAACAAAGTCGCGGGCGGAAGCTATTATTAAATAAGGGATAAAACTGGCCGAGATGGCGTCGGACTTTCGCAGCGATGAAGCGCGCCGGGTGCCTTTGAACGTGTTAAAAGTCTTAAAACTAACGCAATTTCAGATCTTTGTTACAACGGATATTAACAATAATATATTCATGATTATGAGTCGCAAATTCAATGAAAAAGAAACATTATTAATGCTTGAAGTATATAATGATAGCACCGCATTATTTTGATACAATTTCAGTTTGATAGAGGTCGTTGATGTTAGTTGTCGATTGGGGCCATCTACCGAGCTTAAGTTTAGTCCAATTTCAGCTCGATAGATGCCGCTTATATTATGTTTTTGATTTTATTTAGACTAATAAAAATAACATACCAAACCGTATTAAATGAGTTTTATTTGATTCTAAAATTATGCCATACAATATTTCCGTAACTTCGCAAACAGAACATTTCATCAGTTCATATTTTAATTAAGTTTGGCCCAGGTTGGGGTCATGTTGGAGAAACTCGGCATACATTAAAAACGCTAAGACTGCATGAATTCATTCAAATCCACAACCGTCGATAGGTTGTTATTAATGCTTAAGCTTTGTTTTTTTCCGGGGACCGAGTTTTTCTCGGCTGTAATACTACGAAAAACTGATTTCTATTCAAAATTAAGCAAAAAACCAATAACTGATCGTTTACAAAAAAAAAAAACGAAATAAACTGATAGAAAGATAACAAAAAAACCTCATCGCTGGGGTTCCAACTCGCAGCCATCAACAAACCAACCATTGGGTAACCATTGGTCGTCATCGAAGAGTAAGCCTGCCTTTTGCGAGAGAATACGGAAAAAAAAATTTTTCTCGAAAATAAGACGAAGTTAGATCGGTTTCTCGGACCCGTAAACCCCTATACTGCACATTTTACAAATATATATAAACAATTTTACATCCATTGTTTTTTCACGTTTTATCTATATGTTGCTGAAAGTTTGAATAGGGTTCTTTTTAATTTCTAGTCAAGTATATGCTTGCCAATTTTCAAGTCTTTAGCTCATAGATTCAAGGGGTTCCCATACATACTTCAACCCCGTTTTTTTATCCCTTTTGCACCCTTATATTTATAATTTTTATAACATAATCCGTGGCCGAAGATCCATTTAACGTTTTAGTGAAAGTTGCATATTAATCCATTCGATAGTTTTCCCATGATACCCGGACAAACAGAAAACATAACACTCCTTTTCGTTGGGCTGTCGTAAGATGGCGCTGTTGCGTAAAGTAAAGACGATTTTATCCAAATATTCTCAAATTTGGCCTGTGGGTCACCGTCACTCCGTCAAACTTTTTTATACGTTTAATATGGTTTGTTGGAGTTCAGACGCCGACAAAAATCTGGAGAATGACCTTCTAAATGCGTGGAAATTGGTGAAGTTCTGCATCGCGCTATTGAAGTTTTTAATGTATGTTGTATAAATACAATTTCCTTCAAGCTCTATTTAAATAAATAAATAAATATTAGGGGACAATCTTACACAAATCGACCTAGTCCCATAGTAAGCTCATTAAGGCTTGTGTTATGGGTACTAGACGACGATATATATAATAGATATAAATACTTAAATACATAGAAAACTTCCATGACTCAGAAACAAATATTTATGCTCATCACACAAATATTTGCCCTTACCGGGATTCGAACCCAGGACCTTCAGCTTCGTAGGCAGCGTCACTACCCACTAGGCTAACAACCGGTCGTCCAACTACTTATTATGTCTCACTGACAACCTCAACGAACTTTCACATTTATTATATGTAGAGATACGCTACCGAACGTACCGCACGAAGTGTACGTAATACTTTGGGTAAAGTTATCACAAACTACACTCATTATTTCATCACCAATTCTCTTAATCCCAAAAAGCTACCGATCGCCTAATAAACTTAAGAACGTTCCAATAAACTACAAGTGTACACGATGATATCCACTGCCGCCATTATGGCCACCATTCTGGCTGTATAATGTCTGTATAGTGGTAATAAATGAATAAAAACAATTATGCTACGGGTTAGCTGTTACGTAATGGTAATGCGCCCTAGGAATGAGGAGTACGGTTTAAATTCAAATGTATGGAGGAATGAGAGAAATTTCGTCATATTATCAAGCGTTGGGGAAGCGCGTTGTGATAGGCGTAGCGGGAGACGGAGCGGCTTGAAGGCTATATATATATGTTTTTTAAATGAAGCCATCGACAGCCTAATTTAACCTTGGCGCAAGCTGTTACTTACTTTTTATTTTGACCAGTGAATTGAAATCAGGCATCAAACTCATGTTTCGTTCTGTTTTTCACACATTTCGAACTCAGAAACAACTTTACTGTTTTATTAGGTACAATAATTTATTGTGTTTATGGGTTAATTGTCGCGTTAATGAAACTGTCAACACATTATAGCGAAGCCGTGCGGAGGCTTTATTGGTTCCTTCGCTTTAACATAATAAAAGTATTCGACTATAGTTTATTATGCGCAAGGACATTTAATTAACACTGATTTTGGATCTGGATATTGGTGTCTGGTTCGAATCCCGCTTGGATATTATCTATAAGAAAATTATATTACTTCGCAATCAATCTCGTCACATTGGGCTTTTCAACACGCGCGTTATTTTTTGTTCAAAATCTATGCTTCATCTTCAGCTTTGTATATCGCAAATGTACTTTGAGTATGCCAATGCACCGTCGAAAAGTCTCCAAAGTTGCAAAATTCCTGTGACAACATTTCGGTACTTAATATTAGAACACTTGGCCTGCCAAACTTCCTTAAAAGTTCTTGTTTTTAAATTTATGAGTATATTTAAACTTGTACAATTGAAGCACACTTCCGCTTCCGCTTCCGCGCCCGCCGCCGCTGCGCCCGCGGCCGCGGTGAGATGAAAGCGCGCGGCGCGTTTGAGCCGGCTATTATGCCGCGGTAATGAGTGAGCGACACAGCCACCGCTAATCGCCCGCTGCGCTAAGAGGCACCCAGTTGAAATGGATCGAAAAAACGATTCGAATTATGCTCAGTTCTTATGCTCGCCTAGTACTCGGTGTTACAGATTTTTAGTTTTAGGTTTCCATCGTTTTGATAAAAAGTGGACGTTATACCAACAAGCATAACCCTTAATTTACAACCTACTTAAGTAATTAAATGTGTACACTATATTAAAATTTGAGAAAAAGGAAAGGAGAAATAAAATCTCGCTTGTATTTTTTTTCCATATTTAATGTGTTTTTTTTGTAGGTACTATTTTAGCTATATTGCCGCTTGTATGTCGTTGAGACTTAGCGTAAGAGACCTTGTAAATAAAAAGTATAAGTACTTACTACATTTTGACATTCAATTTAAGTACTTATTTGCCAAGTTGAACTTTTTGAGGAATTTTCAACTAAACGTATCTACTTAATTGGAATCAGTCTGACACTTAGGACGCCTCAAGGCGAGGGAGCACGAACACGAACATCAAACCCTCCCTCCTTGTTTATCACCAACTCTGTGGCAACTGATCGTAGCTCACCGAATAGGGAAAAAACAAATGCCAATCTAATTCCAAGATTAATATTGCTATTCAGCGAGGTAATGCTTCCAGCATCTTTGGTACGAATGCCACGGGGCCCTTTTTAGAGATAGTTTGATTTTTTTAGTTAGCTTTAGTTTATTCTAATTATTGTTATTGTAAATTGTTTTATATTTGTTCTCTTTGTATAATATGTATATTTAATGATAATAAATATTCTAATTTGATTGAATTGCGGTAAAGTTGGGTTTATCCTTCTTTTAGCGGCAAACGTTTCATCGAATGTATATTTCGCCGAATTTTCGTTCCATCGAAAACATTTGTTTTTTCAGTAACACTTAGCTTTTCAGGATTGTTATAGAACAAACCTAACCTAACCTTTTTTAGCTTTACCTGAAAAGTTAACGGTTTCTGAAAAACTTGCATTCGTTTGCCAGAATTCACTCTGATACTCTCGGATAGAGATACCAATACCGAATACTTGAATTATATGGTTGAGCTAGTAATAAAAAACCACCAACTGAAATTAAGCTTTAATTAGCAGCTATGAAGCTATTGACCATTCATCTTTCAAAAGCGGCAAAAAAGCTTTTTAACACTGACAGGCAAATGCATTCGGTATTCAGCCATTGAATATGAATTTTATTGACGGTATTGGACCACCTTCGAGAGTTGTATAGGAGTTTTTAATTTATTTTCTAATACTTAACAACGTACCTAACCATTGAATTTTCAGTAATCTTGCTTCTAAAGATTTACGCTGGTTAGTCAATTTTTTTTATTATACTTGGAACCTCAGATAAAAAGTCACTAATAGACTCGGCGCGAAAAAAAGTGGTATAAGAAATCACTGAAAAGTCAATCAAGCATGTGGAAGCGCCAAAAATTAAGGTAAATAAATATCGCGTTCGACCCTTGAAAAATAAATAAATCAGTCTAGGTTCTAAAATAATGAGGTGTTTTAAATTAGATATTTTATTTACGAATAATATTCTTCTCCTTTTGCAGTTCATAATATATGCTAGTTATGGAAGTGCACAGGACGATTCAATTGTACCATACTTAGCTTCACACGTATTTAATATTAATTTTATTGTCTTATCCCGCCGTAACAAGTTTTGACAGAATGATTCCGATGCGCGCGAGCTCTCTCGATTTTTCTCGCACTATCCGTCTCTCTCTTATTAGAAAACTTAGAAAGAGACGTACAGTGCGAGAAAAAATGAGAGAGCTCGCGCATCGTCTTGTGATACCCGTGCAGGTGATTTTGACAGATGATCTATGGCTAGTCTCGCGCGACAGTCACGCCTCACGCTTTCATGAAACGCGCGTTTGCATCGCTGCAAAACGTCGTCGTGTGTAACCGCTCTTTTGTTCTTAGTCGCGAGCCTGCCTGTACGTGGTTCAGAAATATGTGTCTGTATTATTACCCACCACCTTACATTGTTGCGCTCCCGGTGCACCGCCAGACCACAGGGACTGGACGCGGCCGTGCATTCAGCGTAATCCCAACGGAATCACGACTGCACCGCTATGCCACCCTGGTGGTCCGAGAGACGGGCGATGCTTGCGACTGTTGTCAAGGGCTTATTTCCAAATAGATAGCGAAAAAACCTTTTCCACGGGCCAGGTTAAATTCATCTTTATGTCAATGGTATAATCAATTTGACAGGGAAAACTTCAGATCTTCACTTTTCTTATTAGCGTCACCAATGTCACCATTCATTGATGCACTCCCCTGTCCACCAGCCAGACAACAGGGACTGGCCGTGCATTCAGCCTAATGCCAACGGAATTAGGACTGCACCGCTGTGCTATCAATGCTATCATGGTGGTCAGAGACACAGGCGATGCTGGCGAGATCCTCCATCTAGCATTTTTCCCAGTCGTCTTTTAGGAACCCAGGATCCACTATGGCACCTAATGCCAAGATTTGACGAAGTCACTAGTTTAACGAAAGCAATTGTCATTTAAACTTCCAACCCAAAGCGAAAACTAGACCTTGAGCGATGAGACCGGTTTTCTCACGATGTTTTCCTTCACCTAAAGCTGTTGTTGCATATTATAAAAACTTAATTCATCTGATTTTCCCATTCCTATTTAAAAGTCTACGTCTTCTCCCAGTAAAATGCTGTTTAAGCTTAGATAATAACATTTCCCTGACAAAGGCTCGGTTAGCGCGCACGCCTCAATTAGGCTGCGTGTGGCCACCGGCCAGCACCACAATGATATAATTAGAGTGTTGCCATTGTGTGGCCGTGCGGTGCTCTATGGCCAGAAGTCGATTTGAAACGTACTTTGTGTATTCCAAGTTGATTTTAGTTTGTTCTTTTGTATGACAACATTCACAGAAAATTCAAATCAACGTACTCCAGAGCGGCTACCATGAAACGCAAACGCCGTTCGCTTGTACATCTACCTCTCTGTCGCTCTAATATGTAAGTGCGATAGAGATGTAGTTACAAACGAACGAAGTAGGCGTTTCGCGGCCAGCTCAGGTCGTCCGCTGGTCCTCCAGTGTAAGGGAGAGCATCCACCAGCACGGCTATCATGCGACGGCGCACGAGCTCTCTCGATTTTTCACGCACTATCCGTCTCTTTCTTATTAGAACACTTAGAACAAGAGATATAGTGCGAGAAGAATCGAGAGTATGTCGCGGCCGTCGCATGATAGACGTGCTGATGTGTTAAGCTGTGTTCCTATACAACGTGAAGCCTAGATACGAAGTATGCGAGGTGTCAAATATATGTAATCACAGCGTCATGGTAAGCACTCATACCTAACACTTTACGAAAATGTTCCTGAATAATGTGTTGTAATTGTTCTTTGTGGTGTAGGTAGATATATTGTGTTGCGTTCCTGAGGGTGAGTAAGGACGTCAGAGCTCCCAAGGACGCACAGTGTTGAGATTGAAGGTTTATAAAACGTGTTTTTTTAACCGTCTTAGTGCCGAAGCCCACGTAAAGTATCCAAAACGTACTAATCATTCATGAACACAAAAATGATTAGTTAAGTTTTTAGTAATAAAAGGGCATTAAGTTTGAAAAATCCCGTATGGCGCGCGGTGCGAAGTTCATTCACCCGGTTAGAGTTCGTACCTATCTACATAAGATGGCGGCTAGCGGTCACTGCGGTCACTCGGCTGGATGATTAAAATTCATATTAAACAAAAAAAAAATATTAATACATTAAAAAAAAAAAACAAAAAAAAACATTTTTTTAAGTTCTTTGTAAACATTAACTGGGCTTCGGCTCTAAGACAGTTAAAAAAACACCGTGTATATCTGTATTCTGGATTTGTCTATACCTATATGAGTCTCTAGCTGTCAACACAAACATTTCTTAATCTTGCAACTTTGAGTTGCAAGCGCTCACGGGCTACGGTACCTGGGACACAGGCCGTTTGCTTGTTTGCCACTGTCGTGGTAGGTATAATATGTTGTAGCGTTTGTTCTGACACATAAGCTTGCGTGGAAGTGCCTTCATAATAAATTGAAATGTAACTAAATCGGAATATGATACGTATGTCCCGAAGCGACCCCTAGTGTGGCAACGGCTTAATGTGCGATACCAATTTCTCTTCGGAATCGTGGTTATGAAAGCTAAAATTGTCTAGGCGGTAGGTCTGTTTTATTAGTTTCCCAGGAGGTCCGGATTTTTCGAATGGTAGGTATGTGGTTACTGAGTTAACTACTTATTTGCCGATTTTGGAACGAAATTAGTCTTGTTTACCACCATCGTCATCATCATATCAGCCGAAAGACGTGCACTGCTGGACATAGGCCTCCCCCAAAGAGTCCCACAATGACCGGTCCTGCGCCACCCGCATCCAGCGGACTCCCGCGACCACCAGGTCATCAGTCTACCTTGTGGGGTGGCCTACCCAGCCTGCGCCTTCCGGTACGTGGTCGCCACTCGAGAACCTTTCCGCCCCAACGGCCATCGGTTCTACATGCAATGTGCCCCGCCCACTGCCACTTAAGTTTAGCGATTCGGAGGGCTATACGCGGTTACCTTGGTTCTGCTGCGGATAGCTTCTTTTCTGATACGATCGCGCAGAGAAATCCCCAACATTGCCCTTTGGGTGACTTTGAGCCTTCTTTGAGGCCCATAGTAAGCGACCACGTTTCCGTGCCATACGTCGTCACTGGCAACACACACTGGTCAAAGACTCAGTTTACCATATTTAACGTTAATCGGTTTGTAATCGTAACTTGGTGCCTTAATGTGAGGGCTCTGTGAAGTTGAAGAAAAACACACGTGTTGCGGGCGTAGCATGGTTGTCATTGCATCACATGTCGCTGTTAATAAGCCATCCGTCACGCCCTGACAAATATGCGAGTGCGAATTATCCACAACTTGTCTATATAAGTGATAAAAATGGCAACCATTTTAGGCCCGCAGCGCAGGTAATATTCACTTCGGGACTTCAACGCATTAAAACAACTGAGCGCACGCTTCCAGACTATTCTAGAAGGTTCTGTCACGATCTTAATTGTATACCTTTCCTTCCTCCTCACCTTACCCCTCTCACGCCAATACCATTACGCTTTGTTTCCATATTATTTTTAAGGACCTATTAACACGTTGATTGAGTTAATACAAAAGCTACTAGCTAAAAATAGGACACGGTCCTATTCTACGAATTCGCACTAAACACTAATCTGACTAATAAAAAACTATAAACTGATTAAATTTATACATTAATCATGGGCAACACTTTGATTACTGATTAGTGCGAGTTCATACATAGTTTTGTTAAAAAATACGAGTAAGGGAAGATTTAAAAGGTTTATTTAATTACTTTGGATCAAAAGGAAACTATTATTTTTAAGTTAAAGTGTATTTATATTAATCTGGTAGT
The DNA here is from genome assembly GCA_947578815.1 of Epinotia ramella. Classification (NCBI taxonomy): domain Eukaryota; kingdom Metazoa; phylum Arthropoda; class Insecta; order Lepidoptera; family Tortricidae; genus Epinotia; species Epinotia ramella. The sequence goes on from OX388221.1 coordinate 7,856,549, forward strand.
TGCTTAATGTTTAATATCTTATTTTGAACACATAATGGCGTGACATAAAGGAAATTCTCGACAGTTACTTCCTTTCACCATTGAAGAGATGCCTGCCATCTAGCGGATTTTCCCCACACTACGGGCCAAATTATATTCTTACGAACTCATGAAAGCCTAGTAGCCGATATGCCAATAACCTACTGGCAATGGCAGATAGTCTAAAGGACAGAGTTCACCGCGCAGCTGACCCTGGCCTATTTCTATGCTAATTTATACCTTTTTCTATACATCCAGTTTACACAAGTACGTTGTGTTCACACATCTCGTAACTAGCTTTATTATTAAAATCTAAATTTGTAAAATATAAATAAAAAAAAAAAATAGTTTCCTTCGGACCAAATCCATTTAACATTATTTATTTAATTAAGTAGGTACATAAGTGTTAAGCTATGTTAGTTAGGTTAGGTTAATGTTAAAAATATATACTACAGCGTTCATTTTAAAAGAAGTACTTGGGCACCTCATGAATTAAGCCGTTCAAGTACTTACTTTTTCAGAAATCCTTTCAGTGCAAAACTGGAAAAGGAGGCCTGAGTAGGAGAAATCGTGTTCGTATATGTATTTGTTATTGTTTGTTTGTAGTCATTTTAGAAAGTTTTGCCATTCGAATATATAATTATGTGACAAGGGACAATATTTTCACTGAGAACCGTAGTCAGAATAATAAATAACAATAAATATTTTCTTACATAAAAAATACTTTGATTGTTTAAAAACACTGCCATCTAGAATAATTCTGAAACGCTGAAGTGCATCGTTAACGTTCCTGATGTAAACATGAACCATCACCGTTTCGTGTGGTCCTAGTACACGCGGAAGCACAGCTGATCCCCCGCGTTGCACGAACCAAAAAAATACAGGGCATTTCATGTCTTTTTTTGTTTTGAGCAATGTGATAGTTTTAATACAATAGAGACGGGTTCAGATATTTGTGAGCACCTTAGCCACTCCGATATATCTGATGGCACACGACATCTTTTTTATTAACGCACCCCAGTTTTACGAGAAACACAAAAATAAGGATGCCGCTAGTAATTGGGGGTGCCGACGATAGGAAAGTTTATCCTATCAACTTGACAGTGTACTAATGCTAGAGTACCAAAGCAAAAAAAAAGAATATAAAATATCCCATAGTCGACTCTTATGACACTTAGGAGGAAGGGTCGCTACGCGACACCACAGGGGGGTTCAACCTAGGGATAAACAAGATAATATAACCTTTAAGTCTAAACGTCCTTTCATATGTCAACTACTTTTACGTAACGTGCATTGCAAATTACGCAGGCAGAGCGGCGGGATAAAATATAGCATAATGTCCATCTGGAAAGGACAATACTCCATACATACAAACTTACAACCTCACACACTAATGAGTGTTATTTGTATTTATGGAATACGTTTGCAACAGGTACTTTATAAAATAAGTTGAAGAACTTCATACTTTTTATACCCGACTGAACTAGAGAACGATCTCGGGCAATTTCTCTTCCGCGTGTACTAAGAAAGCATGATGCCATGGAGATAAAGATTCAACGCCGGCTACACACAGGGTAACTAAAATGCACTAGATGGCATGTCCAAGCGATTTGTATGTAACTCGTTATAGGTCAGCTTCCTTGACTCACATTCGAACCATATTCGAAGCTTTTAGCTCACTGCAGAAGCAAACGTGGGAATTGCATGCCATCTATTGCACAAGCGTTGAAAATTCGGGAGGTCTATGTGACTTGACTTATAGGATTTTCATATTTGTGTTTGTTTCGCGCCCCCGTTTTGGTGGAAGCGAGCTGGCATAAAATAAACGTAAATTTGTTATCAAACCAATATATTTTGTCCGTTAGACCCCTTGAACAATTTTAAGAGACCACACAGTTTATGTTTTCCTAGTTATGTGTTTCAAGCAAAGTTGTTTGACGTTTTGAGCCTTGAAATTAATTTACTTTGAAACACTGTTTAAAATGTTAAACCAGCTTCAATTCAGTACTTCGCCAAAAATGACACATGGTACCGATGCCATAGTACGAGACCAAAGTTAAAAGCACCACTAAAACTAAAAGCACCATCTTGCCCAAACAACGCGGGTGGCGGGCGGTGCTGCAGAAAATGCAGCAAGGCACAAGCACGCCAAATATTCAAACTTGGAACCGGTCTATGACTTCGTCCCTCTTGCTGTCGAAACGGCGGGTCCTTGGTGTGTCGAAGCGAAACGTTTTATACAGGCCTTGGGGAAACGTTTGCGAGATAGGGGTTGTGACCCAAGATCTGGTGCGTACCTGGTGTAACGTATTTCTTTGGCTGTCCAACGCGGCAATGCGGCGAGTATTTTTGGGACGTTTGCGCCAGGAACGTATCTCGCAGGACGATAGGGTTGGATCTAGGTGGTGTGTATGTATATGTATTATAGTTTTAGTTGACGATGCGTGTTGCGGATTGTGTGTTGTATTTATATTTTACTGACGAAACCTGTGGTGGATGCATTATCTGTGGAATGACGAAACCTGCGCTGTGGATCTTGATGGTATGTAGTGGTTCAGTTTTATTCTTTTTTGTGTTTGTTTTTCCTGAATAAATATATTATACATGTGAACAATTCACTTTTAAACTAAAAGCTAGCGACTAACGTTTTGTAGTTGTTGCCGGAGAACATCGTTACAAATTTGACATAAATACATGAACAATATGAACATTCCCACATTTCCTTTCTACTTTACCACATGAACTGCGCACCGAGAGCAAATGCGTTGATTAATACAGAAAAAACCCTTCCTCAATCACTTTTGGCACTTCATTAGTTGCTATGCTACTTCAACGGAATCATATCAGAATCTTTGACGTAATTTAGAATGAAAGAAAGAAATAAAGTATTTATTCGTGACAACAAATTGTGGACACATATTTGTCACGATTTGGTCACAACTCAGGGTAATGTTGGCTGGAGCCGCGCTGTTCTTCCGTGTGGCCATTTGGTGAGACCATTTACATCATAGAGGAGATCCATAAATCATCTGTGGTCAACCATTAGCCGACATAAAAACAAGGCACAATGTCATTTAAAATATGAGCTTGTCTGCATGTGCTATTTATTACAACTATTGAGACAGTTTGGAACACAACAATCATCATGTCGCTTTAAAGTGTTTTTAAAAAATTGCGTGATTTATCAATTTTGAAATACTAGAATTATTTTGCCTAAGACCATATCTACAGTTTCGTGTATCACTTGAGTATATTTACATCCTTCATTGTACCATTTGTACTTGACATAGGGAAATGCTAGACAATTTGCAGGGGCGAGGTATACAAAAGATTTTAGTCGAAAATTATTTTTAAATAGACCCTCGGGTCCTCAACTTCAGTTTACACCGCCATCTATGTAAGTACCACTAGTGAGCTGTAGAACTCGCGAGCCTGTCCATTATCATTTTTATTTTATTTTTTATTTCGAAAAACTGAATCGACAAAAAAATACTCTATTACGAAATTTTTCGAGGATTGGTTGAGAAATGTCGATGATGAAGCGACCTGTATAGAAGAATAGCAGGATGCACATCCGGACATCTAAATATATAAAAGAAGAAACTGACTGACTGACTGACTGACATATCAACGCACAGCCCAAACCGCTGGTTCTAGAGATTCCAAATTTAGCACGTAGGTTCCTTATAAGGTCTAGGGGAGCACTAAGAAAGGGATTTTCAAAATTCATCTCCTAAAGAGGTGAAATGGGGGTACAACGTTTGTATACGGGAAACAATATTTTTTGAACTAGAGACTTGAAACTTTATACAAAGATTACTTCATAAAATACAAAAAAAGAACTTTCTGCGTTTTAGAAATTTCTACCCCTAAGGGGGTTAAATAGGGATGCAAAATTTGTATGAGGGAACTTTATTTCTTGAGCTAGAAACTTGAAACTTTGTTGATAAATTACAAATTAGAATACAAAAAAAATTGACAGCGTTTTAGAAGATTCGACCCCTAAGGGGGGTTAAATAGGGGTGCAAAGTTTGTATCCGAAACTACTGGGACTAGAAACTGGAAATTTACACCAGAACTTCCTTTTATGACGTAGGCAAGGGGTAAGACGGGATTTTTGGAAATTCCATCCCTATGGGGGTTAAATAGGGGTGCAAAGTTTGTATAAGAGAAACATTATTTTTTGAACTAGAGACTTGAAACTTTGTAGAAAGATTACTTATTAAGATACAAAAAAAGCAAATTAGGCGTTTTCGAAAATTCGACTCGAAAGGGGCTTAAATAGGGGTGCAATATTTGTATAGGGGAAACATTATGCTTTGAGCTAGTAACTTGAAACTTTGTAGAAAGATTACTTAATAAAACACAAAAAAAACCTTTCTGCGTTTTAGAAAATTCTACCCCTAAGCGGGTTAAATAGGGGTGCGAAGTTTGTATGAGGGAACTAAATTTTTTGAGCTAGAAACTTGAAACTTTGTTGTAAAATTACTTATTAGAATACAAAAAAGAACTGTCAGCATTTTAGAAAATTCCACCCCTAAGGGGGTTAAATAGGGGTGCAAAATTTGTATCAGAAAATACTAGGACTAGAAACTTGAAATTTACACCAGAACTTCCCCTCAGGGGGTCAAAAGAGAGTTGAAAGTTTGTAAGGGAAACATGTCGTTTTAAAAGTTAGCCATTTAAAACTTCTGTCAAAAGCTCCTAATGTACAGTCAAAAACATTGAAAAGGGATTTTTTCTAATTCATCCCTTGAAGGGGTTAAGATAGGGGTTGAAACTTCACATAAGTAATGTGTGATTTTTTTTTTAATGATAAACATGAACGCAGGCCAGCAGGTTTCTTTTATAATATGTAGATCTATACAGAAATATTTTTTTTTAACTTGCCCCTTAAAGGGGTGAAATAGGAGGTGTACCGAGAAGACGTTCTTTTGAAAACTTAGAAATATGAAAGTTCGGTTCTTTATTTATAAACCATATCATTGACATAGTGTTTTCATCAAAATTCATTCCCTAGGGGGTGGAAAGGCCATATGGAAAACATAATATGAGAGTTGAAACTTTGCGCATAGACTCCTTTTATATAGTCAAACATGCTGAGTACCTACGACGATTTCTGAAATTCATCCCCTAAAAACGAAGGATATATGTACTTAATGATATATAGGTCATATATTACCTTTTATAGTACTTGGAAATATGTGTTAGGAATACCAAGTAATACGACGTAAATATTCTGTAAAACCTATGTATATATCAATGTTTACAAATAAATTACTGATTGAGTGTTTGCAGAAAATAAAATTGCGGTTAGATAGTCGTATGGAAAAGTTCATACATACGACGACGTTTCTTATATAATGACAAAATAATTCTTATATAGGAGGACAACTATGGACGCGCGCAGTATTTCGCGACCCAAACAGGAATTTACTTGATTTTCCATACAACGATTAGTACAAATAGCAACTGTGACGTCACAATTGAATGTCAATTAGTATGAAGCATTTCGGCTGCCGCCAGCGAGGTCAATCTATGAATAAAAATTTTGGGTGGTGAAATTCTAACCCGACACCACGGGCATAAAAATAAAAAGGAAATAAAAAATAATTTACCATAACGGGTTTTGACGAAGGGTTATTCATAGGGGAAGTAAGTAGTAAGTAGGCCGTTGCTGGCGTAACAATTCAGCAGTTATTGCAAAATTACACTTACTACGCGGGCGAAGCCGCGGGCAGAAGCTAGTACGAAATAATTTTGGCTTAAGGTGAAACGAAGAACTACGTTCGCTTCGCTCACTCGTCAATTAACGTCCAAACTACAAAACGCATCTATCTGCTACAAGGCTTCTCAAGCAGGGATCGTTACCGGTATTCTTACTACCGGTTTTAAATAAGGTATAACCGGTTATAATTGCATTTCGGTATTTATATCACTAAAGCTCTAATAAGCGGTATAATCAAAGCTGGTATTCAAATGTAATAGCGGTTTCGACAATTGACAGCATTACCTCTATTTGATACTTTACCAATAAAGCCATTACCGGTAATACCTGTCAGTGTCCAAACAAGCAAGTTTTCTCATTTTGAATTATGACAATCACCGAAAAGAGTACCATTCTGTCATGATCGGTTTGTCCTTTTCATTGTGATCGTGACGTCATTGACGTGTCACTAGATCTTTCATCTATTATTTTATGGTTCTGCTTCACAATACATTATAATATACAAGATTTTCATGTGGTTTTCTCGTGAATATTATATTACCAATTTGTGGATAAACGGAATGCTTTATTTTTCTTTTTTTGCTTTCATATTTAGTTTAGACAAAAGTAGTTTAAAAAAAAAGAGTCCGCCCATACTCCGCCCACGTACTCCTAAAATCGAAACTTTAGTTTAAGTTCGTATAATACTGTCCCTGTCGTTTTCTTGTTATCATACTTACCTACCTACTCATCTTTGAGAGCTGCCGAACAGTATTGTACTTCGAATTTTGGACTTTGTTGTGATTCCCATTTGTTCTATGGAACAATGAGGTCATACTTAGGACAAATTATAATTTCTCTTTCGAAGTAGTTATACAACGTGTTAATAAAATAACGCAAAACCTGAAAACCGTTTGTTCAGAATCGAGCATAGAATGCGAAAAAAATAAAAAATAAATTTTTTGACAAGATTTATTTTTTACATTTGTATGGAGTGTTGGCCGACTGGGGCGACCTGCTCCATACAAATGTAAAAAATAAATCGTGTCAAAAAATTTTTTTTTTATTTTTTTTGCATTCTACTCTCGATTCTGAACAAACGGTTTTCAGGTTTTGCGTTATTTTATTAACACGTTGTATAGGCTCAGGTTCGTTCAGGCCGTTTCCTAACAAAATAGCGAAAATCCAATCCGACGCCCTTCACAGGGTCATAAACCATCTTCAAACCAGATTTCTTCTAAATCGGTTTAGCGGCGTAGCCCTGAAAGAGTAATAGACGCTTGCCAACCGAAAGACAAAACTTACTTTTTTTTTTTTCCGCATCCTTCAATTAAGCAGGTGGACTCATTTTGGCTATCGTCTAAGCTGCACTTTTTCTTTTCCGTCCGCGGCCCATTTTAGATGTTAGGTATTATATAAATACGAAACCTTTCTTTTTCGTGTGGCTCTTTGCTACTTTATTTAATTAAATTAAGTATTACAGAAAGGCGAATAAACAATTTGACAATTTTCAATTTGATATATATCGCAATTTATTTGTTCAGTACTAGCAGACAATTCAACCAGTGTTAACCAACAATGCTATTGAGTAACGTCACACCTATTTGTTGTGCTTCAGTCATGTCTACTTGACACCTTATCTATCACAAGGAACGAAAACCGGTATTAAATAGAGGTAAAGAATATTGTAAATAGTGCATAAATAGTGAAAAAGACAAAAGCGGAATGAACCTCTTATTCGAATATAGGTATTATTTTTTTAGCGGTAGTCGTTTGTCAATTTATATACAGGTATTCAATTTTACCGGTTTTACAATCCCTGTTCTCAAGTGTTCTCATGGACGTAAACGCCTTCGGTTTCATGCCACCCTGGTAAATGCCAAGCGAAAATGCATCCCCCGCCATTGATGGAAAAATCTTTAAGATGCATCAGCATCTGAGAGTGCATCATTGAAACAATAACGGAAATGTTTGTAGATGATTTTCCTTTGATTTTTTTGTGGACTTGAAAAAACATATACATTTTACCTGCAACTAGGAAGATAATGTATGACATGTCATGACAATTTGACGTACATTTCTGGGTCGATAATTAACAATTTATGCCCAGGAATGTATGGCACAACTTGGAAAAATTGAAAAACCCCCGACATTTTCATTTCAAAGTGCAATATTTCCAAAACGGCTGAACAGATTGATTTTCATGAAACATGGCTAAGAACACTCGGGATAAAATGAAAAAAAAAAACCGCATTCAAGTCGGTCCATCCATTTGGGAGCTACGATACCACAGACAGATACACTGATACACAGTCACACAGATACACAGACACGTTAAACTTATAATTATAACACCCCTCTCTTTGCGTCGGGGGTTAAAAAAGTACAACATCAACATTTCTTTGACCAGGGGTCACGAGGCTGTTTACTGTTTAAATTTAACCAGGCAATCATAAAACAAAAGAATGTATTTTCAGTGCCACCTGCCAACCGCCGTTCAATGCACGCTTGACATTTTTACGCGCAAACTTCATTTCATCACGTCTGCCATGCTAAGCGGACGTCACAGCATCGACAACATAGTTAATTGACCATTCCTAAATCTTATTACAGGGACATAAGGTTTATTATTGCCTACTCCAACGTGTCTCCGTTTGTACGACAACTTTGTATTTGAGAGCTTTGGATCAAAATTCTCTACCGCGTTTACTAGGACTGCATAACTAAAGGGTGGTTGCAGTTTTAGGAGCTACGTCATTGTGAAAATAGATGGCAGGTTTGTCGCGTATGCAAAAACTGCAGTTAACCTAAATATCATACCATATAATGGTTATCAAATACCGTATTCCGGGGTGACTACAGAGAAAAAATAGGGTTAGGTACTCTACGCATTTCAATTATTGTAAAACTGGCATCATTCTTAATCTTACTACGCTTAATTACGAATGTTACTGCCAGAAAGAATAGTACATTACTACCGAGGCCGGGAAGTAAGGGGTTGCCGGCCGAGTACATATAGACGGCCGAGCGTAGCGAGGTCGTATAGTTATGAGGCTGGTAACCCCTTCTCACGCCGAGGTATGTATAGTGCTTTTCTCAAACATGCAATGCAATAAATTAAAAAAACTCCAAGAAATCAAACTTTAATTTTCATGGCTGAACGCCGTGATCCTGTGAATGCATTACGAAATGCCCTACGAAACGTGACACTTCGAAGCCCATTATGAAGAACACAAACGTTAATATTTCATTGCATGTTTGAGAAAAGATAATTAGATAATTGGGCGTAATAATATGTACCCCAGGAGATCAAAGTATAAAGATAAATAATATATACATTGTATACAGGATGATTCAGGAGACGTCAGCAGGATCAACCCTACACATACAGTTAATGTTAATGGATCGTTTACCATCGTAATTAAGTTAAACGCCCACAGTTTTTTTTTACATTTTGTGTAAAAATTTCATTCACAATAAATCATGGTCACCCTACACAACTAAAAAAAAATTAAAGTTAATCTTACCAATGCTGGTACGACTGAGTAGCTTATAAACTATTGAATCCGTAGGGTTGATCCTGCTCATGTCTCCTGAATCACCCTGTATATAGGGAATGAAGGCTTACAAGTCTGAAGACCGTAGGTAGAGGCGTCTGTAAGGTTTGTTGATCGTTTTTTACCAGACAGTGAGGATAGTAAGGAGAGTACAACGGTGTCAAAGAAGCTTACGACATGTTTTTTACTGGCAACCGTAGCCTATGGACACTTGCGACTCCAGAAGAATTAAAAGTGCGTTGACGTCCCTTTGTCAGTTTGGGGATTTATTGTATAGACAGTGGTCTAGTGACAAATGCATGTCACTCACTCTCAACACAACGCAACCTCGGGAGCTCTGACGGCCTTTTTTACCAACAGGAACACAGCACCACACACATACCTACAGAACTAGTAGTGGTGTTATGCACGGAAACACGAGGCTCGGGCTTCTGTGCGGTTCCCTTCTTTCCCCAGTAGGCCTGCTCGCCGACTATGCCCTTCCTCTCTAAGAACTCGCGAGTGCATCCGTATTACCCGTGTTTTACGTCACAGTCAAACAAGTATAATTTTACCAACCAGTTTTCGACGCACCGCGGGGGATCGGTCCTGCTGTCGCGCTTACCAGGGTGTCATGAAACCGTAGAGATATTATGTTTTTCCGTTATGTAAACCCTGATGCACTCTAGTTGACCCAGAATTGTTGCATGAATTGCCATAGATGGCAGTATAAATCACAGGGTAACACAATAATGTCTACGGAATACTATATTTTTACTGAATCCTGAAATAATTATGTGTCTCTCATCAAGTCATCACGGGTTTGTAAATAATTAAATATTATTCTCCCTGGTAACACTCAAGGAAAACATTAGCCTAGAATCTAGATACGAACCTCCAGCTGACGTCATTGCATATGTATACCGCTCATGCATCCTTTTATTGCACAGAGATTGAGCTAGATGGCATTGCATGGAAAATAAGAGCAAACTCCTTGCGGATCATGTCATCCTAGTAAACACGGAAGAAAACTGGCCTCGAGTGAACTCCCGACAGCTGTTGATTTCATTATGATTTATTTATGTTGTATTTACTGATCTGATGTACTCTGACCACAATCGGAGCTGGTATACACATATTTATTATAATATATATTTATTCCTAAATTCTTTATTGCTCAAAATAATAACAAGATGCAACTTAATGCCATAAAGGGCATAGTGCATTATAATTATCCTCATTCATTCATGAATAGTGCTACACCGTAGCACTTCGTAGCACTCATGGCGTGTACATATGTCTAGCACGCACTGCTTAGCTAAAGTAATAATGCTATTTAGGTAACCATATCTTACTCAAATCGAACTGTCCCATACTTATCTCAATAAGGCAAGTATTATAATGAGCACTAGAAGATGTGTATCAGGAAAGGGTTCTCAGTGAAAAGGTACCTTGGTGTCATTGGCGCTTTGAGACACACATGTATTTAATAGTAAAAACTACTTTAGGGAACTTTTAAGTTGGCTGACATAAGCCTTAAACTAAGAGGAAACCGTCTACACCGTGTACGGCCACGTCAGGCTAAAAGATAAGGATCATATGACCAGAAAACTAATGACCATAGATGAGGGAAAGAGGCCGCCCTCAATACACGGACTAGAACTATCGCAGCTGACATGAAGACGTTGGGAATAAACCCAGAAACCACCGAAAACCGCCAGAAATAGCGAGAATGTATTAATTCAATTCAATTCAATATTTATTTTGGACCTATATGTGTTAGTTACAAAACATTAAATTAAATGAAGTGTTAGTGACTAAATAAATAACTAAATACTACTCTTATATTTATTGCATTATTATTATTAGGGGGGCTGAAGAAAGCAACTTTTAGGGAACATTACGTCAATATTTCATTGCATGTTTGGGAAAAGTACATTGGTTAGACAAACTTTAGAAGATACTTATAATCTGCACACAATACAGTATGATACCGCATCCTAATTAGATTTTAAGTTTGAAGTAGGTAAGGTAGCTACGTATATATGGTCCAATTTGAGAACTTTCAAATTAACAGAATGGTCTTTTTTTTTCGTATTTTCATGAAAGCGTGTTAGATGAGTCTTACTACCGGGTTTACCAGGATTTCATAAAAGCGTGAACGTAGATTCACGGTAGCCGGAAACACTAACTGCACTCTTGTTGACCTAAATCTTTCGTGCGAGTTTTCATAGATGGCACTATGCACTAACTAGTAAAGCACATCATACCACGGATATTCACGGTTTATAAATAATTTGCGAAAAATTAATAATACTAGCTTTATGTTTTCGTAAACTCACGTCGTTAAACTATAACTTTAGCCTAGATAAGAACCCTTATTTGATCGCCTATTGCATTTGTATCCGCACATATGCAGCCATTTATTGCATTGATATTGGGATAGATGGCATGGCATTGGAGATGAGATAGAGCTCCTGATAGATGATGTCATCCTAGTAAACGCGGAAGGGGTAGATGTTTTGAATGTACCACCACTGCTTGATACGTCTGCAGAAAACCCCACTCCCTTGCTAAAGCAAAGTATACTATTGTAGCATTTACGATGTTACGATTTTTACAATTTGATTATACATAGTGTCCTTGATTATACAGTGTGTTACCGGCACGCGGGCATCTATTAAAATTGATAATAATATGTTTCATTCGCAATTGTTTGCATGTATTTGCAAATCATAATTATGTAAATGAACTGCACAATATTTTTTTTACAATCCAAACCTTCAATTACTAGGTGTATGACGCCGTAATAAACAAAGTATGAAAGCTGTCATTTACACTTACTTGTCAATTTACTTTGCTGTACGTTGCTGGCAATTTAAATTTCGTTAGAAAATGTCACACACACAAACACATTTACACCCTTACAGAGTTATTCACAGCATCACAGGGTGTGTGATAAAAAAATTAAACAATGATAATCTTCTAGTTATTTGCTCTCTCACTCATGATCATCAAAGTAGAACTAGTACTTCCCATAAACTCAGAGAGCTGAAATTTGGTACAGTTAGTGTTCAACACAGTTTTCTAGATACACCAACGGTATATGTATTGAAACATATTTTTGTATATCTGAATATTAAATTGTGTAAATGTTTGTTTCATTGGTTTCAAGATATTTAATCATAGAATACGTTGTGATTAATTTCATATCAAAAATCGTTTCCGTCAATTTTTTTAAATTTATTTTCATGTAAAGGGGTGGGTAACTAAGCACGATTTTCTGACTACCTACCTAACTTTTAATCAGATTGTTGCCGCAATTACGATCATTTACTAGAGTTTAATTATTTCAACACATTAAAGTACTATGCGAGATTGAAGTATTCGATAGTTTCATAATATATCAATGATAATTTTTTTTTAAGAAATTTTAGCATAGGGCTTCATTTAATAAGTACAAGTTTTGACGGCCATACCCATATACATACATTACTTTGTAATCCTATACAAATGTATAGGATTACAGGTTACATTTGCAGTGAATGGGAAATTCAAAGGGAAGAATGGGCCTGCATTCATAGTTTGTATGTATGGATAACACATTAACCTACAAAAAGAAGTGAGATCCCATAAAAAACATTCTATGTAAAAAAGAGGCCAAGTCTCGAAACTCTTCCACCGTAAAAAGTTGTGAGATATTTCGTAGAGCCAAGTCTCAGGCATTCTTATTAATCTTTATTTGCTTGCTAAATAAAAATTTGTGACTTGACAATCTTTCTTTTCTTTCTTTCTCTTTCTTTCTTAACAGCTCAAAAACAACCAAGGCACGGACGCACGGCACAGGAGTTCGGCTGTTAAGACGGAATAACAGCCGAACTCCTGAAGGCGGATGGAAAACCGGTCCCGGCCCTTCAGAAGTTGTTCGATTCCGTCTTACTGGAAGGGAGAACTCCACAAGATCCACACGCTCCGTCAGGTTATACAGAAGACCGAGGAGTATAACCTGCCCCTCTGCTTAGCGTTCGTGGACTTCGAGAAAGCCTTCGATTCGATTGAAACCTGGGCTGTACTACAGTCTCTCCAGCGGTGCCAAGTTGACTATCGCTATATCGAAGTGCTGAAGTGTTTGTACGAGAACGCCACTAATGCCACTATGTCAGTCCGACTCTAGGACCAGAACTCGAAACCTATTCCGCTGCAGCGGGGAGTCATGCAAGGAGATGTTATTTCCCCGAAACTGTTCAACGCTGCACTGGAGGACGTTTTCAAGACTCTGGACTGGAGAAGGCTAGGCATCAACATCAACGGCGAGTACATCACTCACCTTCGGTTTGCTGACGATATAGTAGTCTTGGCTGAGACCATGGAGGACTTAAGTACGATGCTCGATGACCTCAGCAAAGCTTCCGAGCGAGTTGGTCTAAGAATGAACATGGATAAGACGAAGATCATGTCAAAAGGCCCATGTAGTACCAACTCCCATTATAATCGACACGACATAACAACACATAAGTAGGTACTTTACGAAGCCACTCTGATGAGCGATGAATAATGACTTAGTACTTGGGCAGTGAAATTAGCGAACCGAATTCGGTGTGCGGGGCAGGGCAGGCAGGGGACGATCGGTGAGCCGTGGCCATGGCTAGGAAAGGTCTAGGGAATAGGAACGCCAAACGTTCGAGCGCGCCGGACGGCACGAGCAATAGGAAGTTATAAGCTAGAATGTTACGTTACGTACGTTATTCGTTTTCAAAGAAACGCTAAAATAAAAGAACCGAAAGTCCCGAAAGAACCGGGTTTTTTTTTTCTTGTCCCGGTTCTTTTCCCGGCTAAGTGAAAACAACCGGGAAATCCCGGGATTTTCGGTTCCGGTTTTAATGTCCATCTTGCATTTCCTTGTTTCTGACTTCTCCCGAAAACGATAGGGAAAGTGAATAGCTTCTAGCACTTCATGAAGCTCTATTATATCTAACACTATTGAATTCGTTAAGTCTAATAAAATCCTCGTGTGGAAAACTTGTAGAATGAAAAATATTTATTTGTTCCTTACAAGTTTAAAATACAATAAATACATTATTATATTGTGAGTACACGTATATAAACAATACTTATTATTTTATATAAAAACAACATTGAAATCCTTACATTTTAAATAACTTTCAACTTCCACGGGTCATAACTTTGACAGAACATATTAGATTGTGTCTCAAGGGAGCACAATTGTATATTTACAGCGAGGGCGGTACATTTTAATGAGCGAAATAATCTAAAATAGAATGAAATCAAACAGGGAATATCAGGTAAGAAAAGTACAACTTTAATCCTATATTTGAGGGAAACAATCATTTCTTACAATATACCTGTAAATAATGGTTTTGGTGGTTGGTTACAAACTCGCAAGGAAGCTCTCTGAGTGCTCGACTGGGAGAAAACTCTTCCGTGTTTACTAGGATAGCATAAATAATACGAGGATAGGTTCTACTCAGTTCAATGATAATGGTAAACATCAACATAGGTATGGATCATATTCAGCTTAAGCTTTTGAATCTTCTTGTCATGTTACCCTGGTCAACAAGGAAGGAGAATCTGCCTTAGACCCCGTGGGGAGAGAGACATCGTGTCTCTTAATTGCTACGAGTGAAATTTCGAATTGAAAAACGCCGTAACTTATGATGAGGCATCCGTCGACCGTCTAACACGACTCATGTCATGACACTTGGCGTAAGCCGTAACTGATTATAATGGTTAACTTTTGTTAGATTAACTTTAGGTATAAGTACGAGCTTTTGCGAGGTTTTTTACCCCCGAGTAATTAAATGGAAATAACGATGGAATGGAAAAACATGGAGTTATTTATTTAAACTTTATTGCACAAACTAAAAGTACCAATGGCGGACTTAATGCCTTTGTTATCATAGTCGAAATAATATAATTTTGAGTGATAATTTTGTATTCACCAGCCGCAAGCCATCGTTATCTCATGTTTCCCTAATTAATGAAAGAGAAATCTGCTTCAGAGCGACATGTTTTCGTAAAGCCGGAACCCCACTGCTGCGCACGCTACCGCACTATACACGTCACCCACGTGGGTCCATTGCTATAGCTGCTTGTGTCCACATTTCCACAGCAACCAATGCGCGCAAACGTCACACACGTTCTTTGCTCGCGTTCTGGTATAAAGGTACAGTTCAAAATGTATCACGTGACTTCCGGAATAACTTTTGGTAGAGAAGCCTGATCTGATTTTAAATAATTATTTGTTACAAGTTTTAATCCTTCTTTATTTGCCCTGCCCCTCATTCTCCTGGGTATTCGAAGCGCCGTTAAGGAAGATCTTCAGACGACTCCAGCCGAACTAGTCAACGGCGAGACACTTCGTTTACCTGGCCAGTTCCTGTCACCACAAGACGACTTCAAAGTGGCAGATGTAACCGAGTACGCCACACGTCTACGCTCTCATATGGCCAAACTAACACCGATACCTGCATCGTGGCATACCTCAGCTTCGCCATTTTACATTCCGAAGAGTTTAGAAACCTGTTCGCATGTTTTCTACGAATTGACAGAGTACGACATTCACTTGAGTCACCGTACGAGGGACCGTACAAAGTCATCAAGAGACAGGCAAAGTTTTACACAGTTGACATTAAAGGAAAACAGAATACTGTGTCTATTGACAGGCTAAAACCCGCATACATTCTGCGAGACTCATCATCGTCCGATATACAGAACAGCGGCGCGAAACCAGAGACCGAGACTCGGACGAGAAGTGGCCGGCTGGTGAGGTTCCCCAGCAGACTTCGACCGTAGTCACGGTCTGGCCAGGGGGAACATGTAGCGGCCTGCTCAGCCGCCACGGTGCTAATTGTTGTATGTAATGAATATATTAAGTTATGAAAATAAACTCTGTACATAAAGTCTCAGCCTTATCCATCATAGGTAGGTGTGACGCTACGCACTTACCTATACATTTATTTATTTATTTATTTATTTATTGACAAATACATTTACGTGACATTACAGTAAAAACCAATGCGTCACGAAACTAAAAACAACAAATAATACTATTTAGGCGACGAAACGGCGTGGCCCCGTTGCATCGTCATCTCCGGTGTAGGATTCGGCAGGTTGCCCCGGAACCGTCGAAACACGACACCCTTCGGCCAGAAGCCAGCACATGCGATGGTCTCCTGCAGCGGCCGCGGCACGCGCACCACAAACGAGCTGAAGTGCACATAGTGGCGCGAACGCAGCTGGAACACCCTCAGCGAGAAGCCGGTCTTCAGTAAGAAGAAGTATCCACTTAAACTTAATTAACGGTCGTATCTCCGACACAACCCGCTTCTTTTTTTATTCGGCTTCAAATGTTCGCATCTTTAAATTTTGGATTTCCATTATTTGACTCGCTTCCAAGCAAAACAAGTTTCCCAAGCGCTAAAAATTTTTAACTAATGTGATCAAGATCCAACAAACCTCATAAGGTCAATGAGGGCATTTCCGTCATACTTTTTGATAAGTTCACTTTGGCTGGTCATAACTAAGAGGATATTTACTTTTCAATAAACCTGATCACTGTAATAGATTGGGCATTTATTTAAGTATACAAATTTACTCACATTAAATTGCTAGTATTGCTGGGCATTTAAATATGTTTTTCTTTTTAAAACATGTCAGTTGACGGATTTTCCCGACGGTTTGGGGCTATTCCGTCAACCAACGATTTTTCTTGTATCGTGACGTATTACAAACATATACGTCAAGTGAACAAATACCACTGAACTGTTAATCGAAACTAAACTTTAGCGAACTTAATTTAAGGTTTATTTTAGATTTTAATGCCAAATATATTTTTTTGGGGCAATTCCGGCCTATTTTTATAATCAGGAGTAGTAAACCTTTTAAAACAAATTCCCAAAGCCTAGGGAAAATCCGTCAACTGACATCATGTTTTTAAAATAATGGGCTACTGTTTTTGTGTTCACCAGATGGCGCCACTGTTGAGTAAGATCCAGTACAGTGGCCAACTCATTGTTATTATGGGCGCGACAATATTTTTAATTTCAAATCATATTTAATAAGCAAATTGGTCATTTCATTTCAAGTATTGAACGGCCAATTTCGCTAAGACCCTAAATGCTCAACAATCGAAGAGCGTGATTACCATCATACTGCTATTTTGCCTTTATCGATCAAAATTAATTATTTAACTTTGCAACCGTGCTTAAAATTTTAATATTGAAATCGTATAATGATATGGACTAATTCACACACGCTAAGACGTATATACACCAGATGGGTATACGTAGACAGGCATTAAATGTAAACGTAGCTATCTTAAGTATTCCCTCACAATACAAGTCACACTGCTTGCGAGACGCACGCGTGCTCACGTCACACAAGCGGTAAGTCCTGTCCCACGGAAATGTATACCTTCAAATGCAGTAGGAAGCGCACGTCTAATACATCTGGTGTGTAATGCCTTTACATATAACAATTTTAGTACCTACTGATTTTTAATCGGGACTAATCTCAGTCCGCCGAGTTGAAAAACAAATAAAAAAATCAAGCAAAATATATAAATAAACTTGATCCTCTGCAAATGAAACTAAGAATCGTTGAAAATAAATTAAAGTATAATATCATAGTTATTATTTAACTACGCTACGCTACTACTAAGCTACGGTATCCTAGCGGTTCAGGCATGCGGCTCGTGGGTTCGAATCCCGGCTCGTACCAATGAGTTTTTCGGAACTTATGTACGGAATATCGTTTGATATTTACCGTTGGCTTTTCGGTGAAGGAAAAACATCGTCTGGAAACCTGCATACATCCACGAAGAAATTCAAAGGTATATGTGAAGTCCCCAACCCGCAGTGGGCCAGCGTGGGGACTACTGCCCGTTCCCTCTCATCCGTGAGAGGAGGCCTGTGCCCAGCAGTCGGACGTATATAGGCTGATTTATTTTTATTTTATTATTTAACTAAGTCATATCAAAAAGGTTGGCAATATATGAAATGGGGAAATTCCGGCACATGACGGTTTTGCCCGTTTCACAATTGACGGATTTGTCTACTCGATCATTTCGTTAGTACCAATATTTAACCATCCATAGTTTCTCACCAACAGATTATAATTGAAAATTAATAAAACTACCATCAAACGTGAATATCGAACTATATAACAAACGCATTTACTAAACCCTAAAAGTACATTTTTTCATCGCACCGTCACGAAACACAGCAGCACACTACACTCGCATTCGAGTTCAGAGCGCAACTAAACTTTGAAAGCGGGGTTTTTCCGTTCACTGGCTAGACAGCGCCATCTGTTTTTGACTGCGGGTATAAAATTTTCTCTCTGTTTTACCGGTCGAGTCAGTAAGCGCGTACTGTTGTTTGAATAGCCACAAACGCCGTTTGACGGAAATGCCCCGCTGACGGCTTTGGCCACCCTGACCTTATATTTATTTATTTCCGTTGGTTACCAGGCTTGCATAACCAAACATGGTAGATCATTTATTTGAGATCGGACTGTGACACCAGTGAGGACGTCACGTTTGCACCTTTGAAGCTTTAGAGGTTCACTAGGATAGCATAGCCTGAAGAAATCAATGATGAAGGGGTATATTTGTCAGACGCATTTGATTGACATCGTGTGAAGAAGGATATTTCTCCATATAAAACTGTACCCCCAACTTTTGTTTGGGACTTTTTCTAGAGTAGTAATAACATAAAAAAATCTCAAATCTAAAACAAAAGTTTGGGGGTACAAGTTTAAATAGCAATGCTCTCAAATCTAAAACAAAAGTTTGGGGGTACAAGTTTAAATAGCAATGCTCATTGCTCAGAGCGAGAGGAACCACTCAATATAAACTTAATTTCAAACTTAATATTTTTAGTCAAATTGAGATCCTGGAGTTGCAACGGGGAAATGCACTAGATAACACCTGTCTCGCCTATACACAGGAAAATATGCAACGCATCCTGTCTCTTTCTATCACACTGATTGCCCATTATAGTAAAACTCCTCTTTCACTTCGATTGACTATTATTATTCGGTTATAGGTTACCTAGATTGGGCATGCGTACTAGGTTATAAAATGCCATCTAGTACAGTTTTGTGTTGCTGAAACTGTAACTCCTCAGTTTTATTCGCTCCTAGTGAACGCGGAAGGAAAATGCCGCCATCAGTGCTCGACAGTACTCAGACGAAGACAATATTTACTATTTATTTATTTAGCGATAAGACCGTTGTTACCTTTATCTATTGAATGTACTCTTGTAACATGTGTTTCTTATGTTGTGGTGCAATAAATAATATTATTTTTATTATAATTTATTTTGGGTGGTATTTTAAAGTTTTTTTTATATATACGACTATAAAAAAGTGGTTCTGGATGCATTTCTTAAATGTTTTTGTTTAATTCTTTTTTTTACACCTGTACCTACTTTTAATTTTTATTTAAACATTCATGAACACTTACTTAAATAAAAAAAGACCGGGTTGCACTCCGGGAGTGCCGGCAGAAGTGAAAACTCAATAACATTGTAACAGTTTTTCGATCAGGTCACGTGACATCTTAAGGTGTCACCCTAAAAATGAATTTGACGCAAATTTATAAACAATTATCAATTATTTAGGCGGACGGCCCGCGGGCGCGTTGGGTGCGACGGGCGGCGGCAAACACAATACCAATTTGTTTTTGCCATTGCCAAATATTTTTCAATGCTTTATCTCTTTAGGAATAACGTCTAAATTCGAACTATTGGAATTTGCACAGCAGACGGCGGTGGCGACCAAAATATCAATTTGTTTTTGCCGTTGGTAAATATTTTTCTAAGCTTTATCTCTTTAGGAATAACGCCCAAATTCGAACTATTCGAATTTTCTCAATAGCAAAACGGTGAAGGACGCGTTGGTATTATTACAAATTGATTTGCAGATAATGCTATTACAAAAAGTGTTTAACGGCTTTATACTATACTGTACTAAATACTTTATACTATATATTCTGATGAATAAATTATGATTGATTGATTGATTGATTGATACTCTTACGAATAGCGTTCAGTTTTGAATGAAGTTGAATCGGCTAGCAGCAAAAAGTGACCTCCTTCACATCTGACGTCACAAAACTCTGTCGCGTATTTAACAATTTTTCCCCATCCCAAAAAGTGTTCAGCGCCGCTATAGTTATTTACGATACAAGTGCTGAAAATAGGAAATTCGCAACGAGTGGTGATAAATTAAAACACGACCGAAGGGAGTGTTTTAAATCGAATCGTACAACGTTTTACTGTACATATGGCTCTTTAAAGTTTCGACATATGCACGGAAAGTGTTCTTTCCGCACTAGTGCGCGAAAGTATCACCATATGTACTGTAAAAGAAGTTTTCACTTCAAAAAAAATATATATGGGCCGAAGGAGACTATTCTCTATTCCCCATTACAGCACTTGTGCTTCAAAGTCACCAAAACAATATTTCGTCTAAACACAACTTTACAACAAAATATATAGGTTTACCAACTTAACAAACCACTGAATTTAAAAATAAATGTTTTATACTTACTGCATTGCTGCCCACTTAAGAAGTACCTAGTATTGTTTAAGAGGGGGCGCTCCGCGAAATCGGAGTTCTTAGATTGAATATTTACCTATGACAAACTAAAGCGAATCCCAGGAAAAATGGCATACCAAAACTACATCATATTTGCAACCGAACCGTCTGAAAAAAACCATACAAAACCAAAATTGCCTCGATAGAAAAGAACCGCCAAAACATGTCTTATTTTTACTCAATTTCAATAGTGTGAGGTTCCCGTGCATATAAATTAAGTAAAAGTTGAGTGTATAATAGCTTTTCACATTACCTAATGAAAGTACTAGCGGGGTATTTTTATGTAGTCCCTTTTCAGACTTATTAAGGTGAAACGTATTTGGCGTATAGGCCTCTTTTATTTAGCGCGATACCCTTTCTCCCGTCGCGTGTTTCGTGCGGTTTGGTATATCTTTTGTTGCCGTTCGCGGGCGGAGTCAGTCGCAATCGCTCCGCTGAGACGAGAAGACTACGTTCTGTGCTCTCACGACAGCACGGTGAACATAATTATTTCAATAATATTGTGACCCAGTATATTCGTCCAGTGAATGAACGTATCATTACATTCCAATAGATATTTTGGTACATTTTGAAATAATATATCTAAAAGTCGACCTTAACATGTAGATCTTAAAGTTCAAAATACAACCATAAGATTACGCAGCGATCGTCCGGTGACCGGCTTCTTAGAATAATTTGTGCAGTACATGCAAAACTAGACGAACATTTTTCTGTCGATCGTGTTTTTACTTTATGAAAGATTTTCACTATCACTATCATACATAGTATAAAACAAAGTCGCTTCCCGCTGTCTGTCCCTATGTATCTATGGATCTTTAAAACTACGCAACGGATTTTGATGCGTTTTAATAGATAGAGTGATTCAAGAAGAAGTTTTATATGTATAATATAGTATCCGTGCGAAACCGGAGCGGATCGCTAGTTGATAATAAATCCGGTTATGTTCAAAATCGATGTCTGAGAGGTCTAAATACGAATTCATAGTCAGAAATATTTCAAAAAGTGGTCGCATTATTTAAAATTTTTGAAACATTTGTTGTAAATTAAAATGCGCGTTTTTTTTAAAGAACAACATACATTGGCAGGCTTCTCGAGGGTGCAGATTCTAGAAATGATGTCCATTTTGAATTCCAAGATGGCGGACATTGCTTTTCGAATTTAAACTTTCGTGAGACGTGTTGAAACAATACTAATAATTACACGGTTCAACTCACGTATTAAATGTCACTACGGGCGACATGTTTCGAACTCTTCGGGAATTCTTCTTAAGGATGAGTGTTTTCGCGGCGGTGTCGCTTGAATCTTGTCGTGATTCAAGCGACACCGCCGCGAAAACACTCATCCTGAAGAAGAACTTTCGAAGAGTTCGGAATAAGTCGCCCGTAGTGACATTATTGACATTGTTTTTCTTTAAAGTCATCACGGGTGTCGCTTTTAGGGTTATCGAGAGTGCAGATTCCAACAATTATTGCCTGCGAACTTGGACATTTTGATATTAAGTGAACATAATTATGCACTTTTTCTTTAATATGTTCAAAATTGATAACTAAAGGGCCAAAGCGTCTCCATTGTCTCCAAGTACGAATCCGAGATCAGAATTGAAAAATTTGGCCGCCACACAGTGGTGGCCTGAAAATCTGGCTTTCATAGACATGATCGAAGTTTTCATTATATATTATAGTTTTTATCGCAGTGAAGGCCAGTCGTCTCCGCAAGGTTAGCACGTCGTTCGTGGGGAACTGCATACGTTTTTACAATAAAATACCTATTGAAATTGTTAATTTACCGTACAGTAAATTTAAGTCTCATGTTAAGAGTAATTTAATTACACGACAAAAATGCCTTTAAGCCAGTAGTAGTCTGATTCTATTAGGAATATACCTAAATACATGTAATCATTATAAGTACCTACCTGAAATAACTGTACCGTTTTATGTAAGAAGAGAGCACGTAATGCTGTTTCTCGCCGAACAAGTCGCTTAATCTTTGCTATTATCAATGTCCGGTGGCTTGAATATGTCATGCTCGCTTAAAGGGCTTTGCTTACGGTGGCGTCGTTGATCGGGTCGCCACCTTCCCTAACATATGGTTGAGGGAGGCGATGGCTGAGATATGCGTCATACTCGTGATCGGGTGCTGTTTGTGGAGTCCGGACTGTTCATGCTTGCAAGGGCATAGTACCTAATTAACTACTTAAATACTAGTGTTATTATTATTATTATCGTATTGACGAGAGACATCATTCTGATCTTGACACGTTTTATTGTTATTGACCCTGTACATCTCTGACAATATAACATTAATGTTCCTTTTTTGTTTTGACGCTTAGAGACCGTATACATCTCTTAGAATATTAGAATTATTATTAATTGTATTTGGACGCTCAGAGACCTTATACATCTCTGGAATACTGAATAATATCATTAACTTCTGTTAATGCTGGATACAGAATCGAATGTAATGTAATGGTCATATTTTGCAATTTTGTTTTGTTTACATTAACTTAGTGACATTTAGTTTGTTAACCTTTTATATATCATTTTAAATTATTATTGTGTAAGATTACTATTTTATTGTAAATTACCGGACGCGCTGAACGCGGAGTTCGTGGGCGCGGCGGCGGCGTGCGGCGCGCCGCGCGCCGACGTACGCGCCGCGCTGGCTGCGCTCGGCGACCGCTCACCGCCTCTGGACCGCTCAATACGGCTCCAATTTTTTACTCCCGATGAAGTAGCCAAGATAATGCAAATTAAGATAGCGCCGAAAAATAGTCAGGATATATACGAACTATCAACGAGCCTTCTTAAATTTATCAGCCCGATAATTAGCCACCCGCTATCGCATCTCTTTAATATCTGCATTCATAATGGCACATTCCCAGAATCACTTAAAAAAGTGAAAATTGCACCTTTGTATAAAGGAAAAGGACAAAAAAGCGCTAGTAAGTCGTATCGCCCGATCTCTTTAGTACCAGCCCTCAGCAAAGTTATCGAAGTCGGTCTCAACCAGCGTATGTTGTCCTTCTGGTTGTCCCAAAACGCGATGTCGGACCGGCAATACGCGTATCAAAAAGGACGCAATTCAACGGACCTGGTCCGTGAGGTGGTGTGGGCGGTGCTGAGGGCGCGCGAGGCCGGGCAGCAGGCGGCCGTGCTGTGCTGCGACCTCTCGCGCGCCTTCGACACCGCGGACCACAGTCTCGTCGAGGCCAAGCTTGATCACTACGGTTTTCGTGGACCTGCGCTCAGTATACTAGTGTCCTTCATGAGGAACAGAACCCAAACCGTAGTAGGGGATCGAGGAAGAGTACGATCTGCAGAACAAAGCAGCATAATGGGGGTCCCGCAGGGCTCCTGTTTATCTAATACACTGTTCACAATACTTCTCAACGATTTACCGGGGGCCCTCGATGAGCCCGAAGTGTTTATGTATGCTGACGATGTGACTGTAGTGATCACAGCGCCGAACGAACAATTACTCGAAGAGGCTTTAAATGACACCGTTAATCGATTGCATATTTGGTTTGCGCAGAACGGTCTAGCGCTTAACACGGAAAAGACCTGCTTCCTACGAGTCAGTCTAAATGGCCACCCTAGCATCAACCTTAAGATCCACGCGGGGTGCACAAAAATCGAACAAGTTGCGACCACCAAACTCCTCGGATTTGTGCTGGACAGCTCGTTGTCCTGGCGGGAACACATCGACGGTGTATGCGCACGACTAGGCCGAGCATGTTACGCACTGCGACGCCTTGCATCGACGGCCAGCAGAAACACGGTCAGATCATGTTATTTCGCCACCATTCATTCGATACTATCATACGGCACTGAGCTATGGAGCCGAGCATCGGATTTTGACCGTGCCTTTCGAATGCAGAAGCGCGCAGTGCGAGGCATCGTAGGTATCCGCAGTGATGAATCGGTCCGCGACCACTTCAAAAACCTACGCATTCTAACACTACCAAGCTTGGTAATCCTTCAAACTGCAACCTTTACCCACACAAATATAAATAAATATAAACGCAAAGGTATAGTCACCTCACATAACTTACGAAGCAACGCGCACCGAGACCGTCTAGTTGCACCGCTTCACAAACTCTCAAGGTCAGAGCAGTCTGTGTACGTCACAGGCCCTGCGATATACAACCGCCTCCCAGGAAACATAAGAGATGCACCATCTCACCAATCTTTTAAAAGTAATTTGGAGTCATGGCTACTCACAAAAACCTTTTATACTTTTAACGAAATTATGGAATTGCCACTGACTATGTAACAATTTGTTTAATTTATTTTATTTTATTCAGAATAACTGACATTACCTACTCTGTAATGTGGAATTTGTATGTGTATTGTACAAATTTTATTTGACGTGTATCAGTATGCTACCAATAAAGATTATCTTATCTTATCTTATCTTATCTTACCGTTTGACATGTAAAAGTGCCCTTGTGGCCTATTTGCAGAATAAATAATTGATTGATTTGATTTGATTTGATTAATGCTACTAATAAATTCACGGTTAAATTCACGTATTAGACGACACGACATGCGACATGTTTTGAGCACTTCGGGAGTTCTTCTTCAGGATGAGTGTTTTCGATGTTTGTTTTGAAGAAGAACTCCCGAAGAGTTCGAAACATGTCACCTGTTGTGACATTTAATGCGTGAATTCAACCGTGGATTTATTAGTAGTATTTTAGACATGTCTCACAAAAGTTTAAATTTGATTATAGCTTTTTTTTGCTTTAGGCTTTTACTAGCCATTATTATGCTAGCTTACAACCCTTACGTGATTTAGTAAAAAAACGGAAGGCCATATTTCAGGTATAGCTCCGGTGGTTTTTTAAGCAACAAAATGTAGGTAGTGGTATTCCTTGGGTAATTAAAGTAATTTGTACTCTATAAAGTGAGTGTTTTCGCGGCGGTGTCGCTTAAATCTTGTCGTGATTCAAGCGACACCGCCGCGAAAACACTAAATCCTGAAGAAGAACTCCCGAAGAGTTCGAAACATGTCGCCCGTAGTGACGTTTAATACGTGGGTGAACCGTGTAATTATTGACATTGTTTTTCTTTAAAGTCATCACGAGTGACGCTTTTAAATTCCAACAATAGGGGCGTAGACACTAAATAAAATAATCAATAATGTGATATTTTCTCGAAGAAGGATAAAAAATGTTGTCAAATGGAGAAAAAATCAACGCAAAAGGTTAAATAATCACAAAGTTATAAGTGTCCAAAGTTTTAAGAAGGGACATGTTCTGTCCCTTTTTCGCAAAACGCAACTTCATATGAAACGATGACGCTGGAAGAATGTGACGTCACAGAAGACGGCAACGTGCCGCGCGCATCGTGGTCGGCGCTGCCGTCGAGGCGGCCTGCCGGCAGCATCCTGTAATGTGACGTCACACACCGTTTGCGTTTTCTCTCTCTAACAAGCAATATTAAAACGGTTGTAGCTTCGTAATTCTTTGAGATATCTGAATGGGATTTTCGTCACTAGGCATATTTTTTTGCCTTCTTTATTTTGGAGTTATAATAATTTTCGAGTCTACACACGAATTATTGCCTGCGAAGTTGGACATTTTTATATTAAAAAAAGTGAACACAATTTTGCAGTTTTTCTTTAATACGAGTATGTTCAAAATTTATCACTAAAGGGCCAAAGCGTCTCCATTGTCTCCAAGTACGAATCCGAGATCAGACCCCGTATCATGGTGGGCCTTATCACTCGATAAGTGACAAGATAGGGGCATCGTCTCGTTCTATCAAACGGTGTCAGCCAGTGACGGACGCTCTATCCTGTCACTTATCGCGTGATAAGGCCGACCATGACATGGGGTCAGAATTGAAAAATTTGGCCGCCACACAGTGGCCTGAAAATCTGGCTTTCATAAAAATGATCGAAGTTTTCATAATAAATTACAGTTTTTTTTTAATGCTACTAATAAATTCACGCATTAAATGACACGACAGGCGACATGTTTCGAACTTTTCGGGAGTTCTTCTTTAGGATTAGTGTTTTCGATGTTTGTTTTGAAGAAGAACTCCCGAAGAGTTCGAAACATGTCGCCTGTCGTGACATTTAATACGTTAATTTTTTAACAGTGGATTTATTAGTAGTATTTTAGATATGTCTCACTAAAGTTTAAATTCGATTATAGCTGTTTTTTTGCTTTAGCCTTTTACTAGACATTATTATGCTAAATTACAACCCTTACGTGATTAAGTAAAAAAACGGAAGGTCATATTTCAGTTATAGCTCTCGAAACTCTGACTTACTAGCGAAAATGATATCTTCAAATATAGGTACTTACAGATTTTGTCTTTGTTTCCACTTATTATAATTATGTATAGGTATTCATCATGTTTTATCTGACTGTCGGGGCATATACTATGCGAGAAGGAGCGGGGCAGCAATAGACGCATCAGCGCGGCAGGTTCGGGGCGCGCGGGTGATTTCTGATTTTTCCCTGGCGGTACGCCCCCTCTTAATGTCAGCTCAGCACTGGATAGCAGACGTCAATTTAAAACAAATATATAACCATAGAAACTTTTTTTTTCACGTTTCCCATGCATATTTTTATATTATTGCATTTCATTCCAAAGTATCTAGTCCTACAAAAAGTATTGTATGCAGCGTTGTATAAGCAAGTCATAAAAAAACGCCTTTCTTTGCGATCCGCTCGCCTTTTTTTACCTTTCTTATACAACTGTTGCATGAAATACTATTAATAATCTACGCACCTATAAATAAACTGTAGAAATGCACTGACAATGCCAAAATTTCCATCATAAAATATTCAATGTACCTACAGCTCTAAACGTTGTGTCCTACAATAGCAAAAAAAAAACTTGCTGGTTTGTTTTGTTCATTTGTTTTATTAGAAATCTCAGAAATTTGATTATTTGTAGTAATAGCAACAAGTCTTCAATAGACGTTGCTGGTAGAGTTAGTTGCTTTTTTTTTTTCGTAAAATACATTTACCTACTTTGGTACTCATTCGTCTTTCTTTCCACATTGATAAGTTGCACAGTGTACATATTTAAGCATTGCTTGTTGCTTGAAAACATCTCATTAGCCAAATAATTAACATTATTGCGATAAATATTAATAAATCAGAGGACGTTCAAAGAACAGTCGGCAACAAAAGCTACCATAAACACTGTTTTTATTGACAAAAATTAACAGGGTGCCATGACACATTTTTTACAATTATGGTCGTTTCGCCGGTTAGGGACCGCCTAATTTCATGCGCCGGTTGGCGACCACTTAGCTGAGTTGGTGAATGGATATTTTCTCGGTTTTTTAGTAAATTACGATTCTAAAACAACAAAAAAATGCATGTACAACTAATTGTCTCAATAGGGTCTGTAGAATTGATGTTATCGTCAATAAAGAAAACCTTCTCCTCCAGGTGGTCGCTAACCAAAGGTGGTCGCGTAACCAGCGTAACGAACCTACCAGGTTTACATAAACACGAGCGCATGAAATGTGCCAATGTTAGTAACAGTCCACAGATGTCACGGTTCGCCTTGATGGACTATTTATTTCAGCGCAGTCTACGGAACGATGCAGACGTCGTGTTTGATAAAATTTTCAGTTGTTTCGCGAAGCACCTTTAGGAGCTTTGGAGCAGTTTTCCCTTCCGCGTTCACCAGGGTTGCATAATCTGTAAGGTGGTTTTCGGGAGTTAGCAATGCACTAGACTCGCCTCGCCTATGCACTTGAAAAGCATCCCTATGCTGGCTCGCTCTATTACCTGTAGTTTGATTGACTGTTATATCAACTCCAGACTCATCCCTGTTAACAGACCTCAAAACACAGGTAGGCAACCTACACTCTGACTTGGAAATAGCAAATGAAGAAATATGCAGGTTGTCTCTTGAAATATCTGACTTAAGGAAAACAAATGAATTATTCAGAAACTTACCCTGTATAACGGATGTGATTTAAAAACAAAAATTGGGTTCGCCTAAAATATGGTCAAGAGTGTCATGCTCACCGAGCTACAGAAAAATCAACATGCTTATGGTTGCACGCTTGCAACACGCTTGCCGGCCTCCCGCAAGGTGGCGTGTTGTCTCCTCTTCTTTTTTCAATTGTCATTAATTCCATTACTAGTAACATCTTTTCATCATATCACCTTTATGCCGAGTGCCGACGATCTTCAAATTTACTCTCAAGGAGCTATTACTGATTTACCTCTGGTTATCCACTCCATGAATAAGGACTTAGAGAGTATTTTACCTGGAGTGAACGTTTTGGGCTTAAGGTAAACCCTGCTTAAACCCAGGTCATAATCGTGGGCAGTCCGTAGCTCATACCTAGGGTTGATTTTGTTAACTTGCCAGCCGTAATATTCAATGGTGTTCAAATTCCATATTCGCACCAGGTTAGGAACCTTGGTATCATAATGGATCGCACATTATCTTGGGTACCTCAGGTGAGCGAGGTCAGCATGAGGATTTTTGCTTCGATTGGTTCTCTTCGTCGACTTCGTAACTTTTTGCCACTCGCCACTAAAATAGCGCTAGCTCAAGCTCTCCTTCTTCCCATTCTAGATTATGCTGATGTTTGCTATCTGGACCTTACTGAGGACCAGCTTAACAAACTTGAGCGCCTTCAAAATCTGTCTCTTAGTTAGCTTATATTTGGTTTGCGCAAGTATGACCACGTTTCCTCCTTTCGTTCTCAGGTCAAGTGGCTTCCGATTCGTCTCCGCCGTGATTCTCACATTCTTGCGTACTCTACAGTATACTTTTTGTTACCTCTACTCCTCCATATCTCAAAGAGCGTTTTAATCGTCTCACTTCCATCAGATCTTCCCAAAACCATTTTCTCGCCCCACCACCTTCATCTACCAAATTTTATAACAGCTCATTTACCTTTCGGGCTGTTCGGTTGTGGAATGCTTTGCCGTTGCATATAAGGTGTGCAAAATCTCTTCTTATTTTCAAAAATCTGTTGAAGCAATATTTCCTTTCTCTCCCTTAAGTTGCCTTTTATGTGTTGTATGTATGTATATTGTATGTATTTATGTATGTATGGTTGTATATATGTCTGCGTATTTATTCATTTATTAGGTATGTATTTTAAAGTGTTCTGTTTAGTAATATTTGAAAGATTGATGTGTTAGTATGCTCTTCTTGATGAATTCCTGCACTACCTGTTTAAAATTTCAGTTTCAGTGTTTCCTGCTGTACAAAGGTTGTCAGGAAGAAATCGCTTTAAAGCGATAAGACCGTCTGTTGTTACCATTATTTATTAAGCAATTTTTTTGTAATATGTTTCTCTCTTGTAGTGGTGCAATAAAGAGTATTTATTATTATTCAAATTCAAATTCAAAATTCAAAAATCATTTATTTCGGACTTTAAATCCATAATTTGTTAGTATGTGTTTATTGTGTTTGTTATTATTATTATCTTTATTAAATTTTCTTCTTAACCTGGGTTTTTACAATAATTATATAAAAAGTAAAATATAAAACTATATATACAAGACATAAAATCATTATAAAAACCTAACCTAGGGTACCGCCGGCAGCGAGTCGGGGCCTAAGCTGCCGGTGGTCAGGGCGACAGAGACAGGAACCTCCTGACTATCCGCGCAGTATCCAGGAGTACCGCCTTCTGTATGTGACCCTTGATCCAGCCATCTAGCGAGTCTCTTGAGGTGATGGTCGAGACTCTTCGCTATTAAACCGTTCGCCGAAACGACTATCGGGACGATGATCGTCGAATCAACATCCCACAGGGCGGTTACCACGTGAGCCAGATCTAGGTACTTGCTGGCTTTGTCCTTCTCGGCCTTCAAGAGGTTCTCGTCATGGGGGATGGTGATGTCGACGAGCACTGCCTGGCGTTTCGATCGATCAGTCAGCACGATATCAGGCCTATTGGCAAGAATAGTCCTGTATGTGATGACAGATCGATCCCAATAGATCGTGGCACGACCATTTTCGAGAACTGGCGCAGGTGTGTACTTATAGTAAGGCACTTCGGAGACCACAAGACCGTATAGAAGAGCAAGTTGCTGGTGAATAATTCTGGCTACAAGGTTATGTCTGTGCAAGTACTCGCCGTTAGCAAGATGACAACAACCGGAGATAATATGCCTGAGTGACTCCCTGGGACGGCGGCATGCCCGACAAATGTCGACCGTACCGTCCTTCAGGATACACCTCCGGTAATTGTTCGTCATGATAACTTTGTCCGCAATTGCACAGACAAAACCTTCGGTTTCCCCGAAGAGATCCCCGAAACGTAGCCAGTTCACCGACGCGAGCAGATCTACATCGGGCCCTGTGAGGGCCTTGTAGAACCGCCCGTGTAGCTCCTTGCTCCTCCACACCGACCTGCGGTCCTCGGCACTCATTACTTTAAGTCTGCGCCAGTTCTCGTTTGCCAAGGAGAGCGGGGTGAAGTTTCCGTCTACTGCTACTACGTCGCGATGCATCCCACACTCGTTGTTGAGGAAATAATCCCTGAGACTGCACACCTCGCGGTTGTGGAGGTCTTTTGCATTTAAAAAGCCGCGACCTCCACACTTCCGCGAGATGTACAGTCTCATAACAGACGAGCGTGGGTGTAGCATGCGATGCGCAGTAAGCAGTACTCGGACTCTTCGGCCCGGGGCATCCAGCTCAGTCTGAGTCCACCTTAGTACGCCAAAGGAGTAAGTAAGCAAGGGCATCACCCAGGCGTTGAAGGCGCGCGCCTTGTTGCCGCCCGACAAAAGACTATTATGACTTATTATTATTATTATTACGATAGCTTGTTGCAATTTAGAGAAGGCATCAAACGTGACATGCGCAGAAATCTTTAGGGAATAAAACTATTCCAGATGTACCCAGGCTATCGTGCGGGGACTCGCATAACTCCGATAACATTTTATCAAAATGATAAACGATTTAAATTGGTAACGATGCACGTAAACTCATGTGCAGGAAAAGGATGTAGGTACTTAAATTGAGTATGAATTGATTCCTTGTTGCAGAATGGATGTAAAATTACAGGATTAAAGTGAACGTATTGAAAGCTCCTCAGATGTATGCGCTACGTATACGCGCGCTCAGTTCCTTTCTGGAAGCAGATTTGTCTACACGTATTGCATCGATTTTACATACATTTCATGTTTATCATCGAATGCGTCTATTTTTTGTCCGTCTTTGGCTAGTATTGTCCAAGTTTCTACGGCATACAAGCGCAAAGTGTACACATGTGCAAACTTGCATGCAATTACATTGCTGGTTGCCTAGGTATAATCAGTTCAATTGATCTATCAAACCCCGCAATGTTGTTAAGCTTGCATGCGAGTTTAATAACATTGCGGGTTGCCGA
This sequence comes from Epinotia ramella, assembly GCA_947578815.1. Classification (NCBI taxonomy): domain Eukaryota; kingdom Metazoa; phylum Arthropoda; class Insecta; order Lepidoptera; family Tortricidae; genus Epinotia; species Epinotia ramella. The sequence continues at coordinate 7,888,772 of OX388221.1, forward strand.
GGTATAATGAGTCCAATTGATAAATCAATCCCCGTAATGCAGTTAAGCTTGCATGCGAGTTTCATTACATTGCGGGTTGCCGAGATATAATCAGTTCAATTGATCTATCAAACCCCGCAATATTGTTAAGCTTGCATGCGGGTTTAATAACATTGCGGGTTGCCGAGGTATAATGAGTCCAATTTTGACCACACTTGTTTAGGTGTGGATACTTATTCTTCAGTTTCCTTAAATATCGAGGAGTTGAAGGTGTCATTGCATTGTTATGTTAGCCATAGGAATAATATGTAGATCTAGGTAGCGTACAAAAGCGACAGTTTTTATAAACTTTTAAGTATTATTACATGTTGAAACCTATGTACTTATTTATGAGTTTGTTTGTTTTTACTGAGTCATCGTAAAAAAACTTCCATGAAAACTTACGCGTATCAAACAATAATTTCGTGAACATCTGAGCTGTGGGAAAATTACTCTTCCGTGTTTATCAGGGATGCATAACTGCAAGAAGGTTGCTTTCAGAAGTTATGACGAAGTAATGAAAGTGCATCTGTTTCTTTTACGCACAGGAAAACAAGCTCTAATCCCATCTCACTCTTTTACGTATATTTTGATAGCCAAATACATTACCTGTTGCACTTCCATTTATTATATTTATATAAATTACGCCGAGACAGAAGCTATTTTAGATACTGCAATTTAAGAAGCATAATTTAGTGTATTTTATAATGTAAAATTGCAAAGTTCCTTTTAATTTGTTGTTCCTTGTGTAATTTGTAAAAAATCTAAAATTAAACTTGTATTGGTTACCCGCGATACAGGCGAAGCCTAATGCGGAGACCTCTGGTAATTATTGATATAGAAATTGTGCCAAATAAACCTTTATTACTTCCTTTTACTTTTTTTTACTATATATATATAGGTTACCTGGTTGGGACATGCGCACTAAGTTACTGGGAAATGCCACCATTCAGCACTCGATGCATATTCAGGTCAGCCATAACTGAAACAATTGAAACCTCCTCAGTTTTATGCACTCCTAGTTAACGCAAAAATGCTGCCTCAGTTCAATCCCACTGTATATAAAAATTGGGCAAAATTATCTATCACGGAAATCAAAGCACAAAGCTCAACGCACGGATATATTTACCTACTGTTTACGGTACGGTTACTGCTACAGAAATAGGCTACTTTAATTTGTTCTCGTGATTTATTAATTTTATCATGTTCGATGCAAAGATTGCAAAGTAACGCTATATGTCTAGCCTAGCTAGCATGATCGCGTTTAAGTCGGACATAAGCATTATTAGCAAGGTATGCAATTGCACGAGGGACGCATGCTTATAAATAAATCATCATCATCGTCATCATCATCATCATCATCATCATCATCATCATCATCATATCAGCCGAAAGACGTCCACTGCTGAACAAAAGCCTTCCCCAAAGAGTGCCAAAGCGACCGGTCCTGCGCCACCCGCATCCAGCGGACTCCCGCAACCTTTACCAGGTCATCATTCCACCTTGTCGGGGGCCTACCCACGCCGCGCCTTCCGGTACGTGGTCGCCACTCGAGAAACTTTCCGCCCCAACGGCCATCGGTTCTAAGTGCTATGTGCCCCGCCCACTGCCACTTAAGTTTAGCGATCCGTAGGGCCACATCGGTTACCTTGGTTCTGCTGCGGACAGCCTCATTTCTGATGCGATCACGCAGAGAAACTCCCAACATGGTCCTCTCCATTGCCCTTTGGGTGATTTTGAGCTTTCTTATGAGGCCCATAGTAAGCGACCACGTTTCAGTGCCATATTATGTCATCACTGGCAACACACACTGGTCAAAGACTCTCGTCTTGAGAGTCTTGAGACACTGCGGAATATTGGACGAAAAGATGTGCCGTAGCTTCCCGAACGCTGCCCAGCCGAGTCGGATTCGACGATTGACCTCTTTCTCGAAGTTGGATCTACCTAACTATAAATAAATACTGAATTAAAAATTCATCCGGTTAAAATTAAAAAGTTATTCCGGAAGAGACTTACCACATTCAGAACTGTACACATTTTAACGTTTGCAAATAAAGAAGTAGGTACCTATCCACTAGGAAAATCAAATACAGCTGAGCATCCACCTACTTTCATTTATTTTTGACTAGCTGATGCCCGCGGCGTCGCCCGCGTGGTTATAGGAAGATGTAACATATTGAATTTTCCCGTCAGAATTAGATGTTATCTCGCTAGAAAAAGTAGCCTATGCCACTCTCCAGCTTCTAAACTATCTCCATACAAAAAATCAAATCAATATGACGCTCCGTTGTGACGTGAAAGAAGGACAAACATACAAACACACACACGTTCGTATTTATAATATTAGTAAGGATTTGGTCGTGGTCGTGTGGGAAGATTACCCGTTGGCTTGCGCGTCATTTGTCTCGGCAATAAATGGATGGAATTAAACCCTAGGACAGCTAGCAGGAATTTGGTAGGGTATAAGAATGGTAAGTACTCGTATTTTTTGTATAGGAACAGCAAGAATACTTTTTGCATTCTCTCCAAAAGTAGGATATAAAACACTACGTAGGGGTTCTAAACGACACAAGCCGCCTCATGGTTTGCTGGCTTTGGAACAAATTTCCCTTCCGCGTTCAATAGGGCAGCATAACTGCATGGGGATATTATTCAGAGTCATGGTTATGTCGTAGGCAATGTAAATATCATTTGTCTCGCCTATACGAAGGAAGAGTTACGTTCTCATCCTCTCCCGCTCTATCACCTTTTATACGTAGTACCCTCTCTTTCAGGCCGATTTACTACTACGAGTACTACGCTGCTAGTGCAAATGTATTTCGGAGGTCCAGTTCCGGAACGTATTTTTACTACTTTGACATAATCTGTGAACCGTCTTGGTTCATAAAAACATATGACGTTAGTGCATAAGTAGTCGAGTGTGTAAGCTGGACGTACTGATAATCAGATGGGATTGGAATGAACTTGTTAGTTGGAAAATGGAGGTCCTCACTACAGGTCAGGCTGCAGATAATGTGCCCCCCCCCCTCCACACAAACTTCTATGCAGGGTTGCATGAAATGTGCCTATGTTAGTCCACTAGATGGCACTATTTGATTCGACTTGATGATCAGTTTATTTCAGCACAGTCTACGGAACGGTGCAGACGTGGTGTTTGTTAAAGTTTTCAGTTGTTTCGTGAAGCACCTTTGGGAGCTTTGGAGCAAAATTGCCTTCCGCGTGTACCAGAGTAGCATAACCTGTAAGGTGGTTTCCAGGAGTCCCAACGCAATGCACGAGCCTTCTATACGTGAAAACTACCCCTATCTTTGTCTCGCTCTATTACCAGTAGGTACTTGGTTTGACTATTACGATCGCTTGTTGCACTATTCATTAGCATCAAACGTGACATGCGCAGAAAGGGGAATACAACCTAGTGCACCCAGGACTCATACAGGAGGCTCAATTTTAGTATCTGGAAAATCCAATCGATATTGAACACGATTTCTATTGGTATCGATGCTCACACGTAAACGCATGTGTAGGAACAGGATGAGCTTTTAGACAAATTTAATATGAATTCATTCATTGTTGCAGATGCAGAATAGAGCCCCAGATTAAAGTGAAAGTATTGATAGCTCTTCAAACTTATGCGGTACGTATAAACGCGGAAGCAAAATGACTCCTCAGTTCCTTTTCTGGAAGCAGAATTTTCTTCTACGTCTTGACACGTCGATTTATTGCATTCCGTAAAGGAATACAACGAAACAACATTGTAAATTGTATTTGGTATATATTTAGTTTTAAATTGACATTATTATTTTATTATTAATATTGTTTAGAAAATTTCACTATTTTTGTATCAATTTTTTTTTTGACTGTTTACTATTTATATCTAGGATGCCCTAGCTTTTATTCATAATTTGACATTTACAGACATTTTACTTCTTTGACATTTTGTACCATTTTAATATTATTTCAATTGTTCCTTATTGTTATTTTTGTTTTAATTTTGCAATGTACATTATTGATTTTGACTTTCATTTATATTATTGTTATTCTTATACACTCTGACGATCTTTTTGTGAATTCATGGTATTTAATTTTCGAAAAATAACGTAAATTTTCAAAATGAAATATATGAATCTAATGTAATCTAATCTTTACTCATATTATAAAATAAAGTCGTACAGTAGAAAGTTTGGAGCACTTATTCTCTATCATCATCAATGCTACAGAAACAATACTAAAAACAGAATAAAGGCATTTTGACGACCGGTTAGCCTAGTGGGTAGTGACGCTGCCTACGAAGCTGAAGGTCCTAGGTTCAAATCCCGGTATGGGCAAATATTTGTGTGATGAGCATGAATATTTGTTTCTGAGTCATGGAAGTTTTCTATGTATTTAAGTATTTATATCCATTATATATATCGTCGTCTAGTACCCATAACACAAGCCTTACTGAGCTTACTATGGGACTAGGTCGATTTGTGTAAGATTGTCCCCTAATATTTATTTATTTATTTATTTTATTTATTATTTTGAGACAAAGTAGAAGAGTCACTTGTTTCAGAAAACAGCACTTAGATACATTATTTACACTTGTTAACCTCTCTTCAGAAATTCACTCATTCCCGGGGATCGTGATAACTTTTTGATTTCACGCTTGATGATGAGTCGCCATCGGTCTTGATTTATTATTTAACTTGAGGATGTGACTTCCTTAACCTGGTTCATGTAGTTGGTGAACGAGGACCAGTTTTCCTTCCTAATCTTTGATGCTCATGTTCATTTTTTTTCTCGGTAGAGTCGTTTGCTGAAGTCAGCGTCACCGAGACTATGGACATTCGCCTTTTTTTATTTTATACTTGGCTAACCTGGTGAACGACCTCGGCTTCTCTTTCTTTTGTTTCTCCAAACAACCAGTTTTTTCAGACTATTAACAACGCTGCGCATTGCGTGTCCAATGTATGAGCAGTCTTTGCTGGCAAACAGTGGATAATCGTGTTTTGATACCGAGCTGGGATATAATTGACATATTGTGCTTTGGCTATCCAGCGGGCGTAGCATGTTTGCCACCTTATCACTTATCGCTGTGGATAAGAAACCGTCACGTTTTGACAAGTAGATCATATGCTAATCCTCAAATTTGACATTGTCAGCTCACAATGAGAATTCGCTGTACATTGCTGTCCCTAACAAGTAAGGATGATCCATAAACAATAAGAAATACATACACTCAACCAATATTTTCGTAGAACATCCGAGCTCTGGAAGAAATTTCTGTTCTGCGTTCATCAGGAATGCATAACTGCAAGAAGATTTCCAGATGATTTTCAGAAGTTATGACGTAGTAATGAAAGTGCATTTGTTTCTTTTACGCGCAGGAAACAGCCCCTCATCCCATCTCTCTCTATTACGTATATTTTACCTAGTACATTGCCTGATGTACTTCAAGTTATTTTATTACTAGCTTCTGCCCGCGACTTCGTCCGCGTGGAACTCTCTTATATTGTAGCTCCTTACAAACTTTCGCCCCCTATTTCGCCCCCTTAGACGATGATTCCCGGAATAAAAAATATTATATACTCGTATGTTAATCCAGGTTATACACCATATGTGCCAAAACTAATTTTAATCCGTTTAGCCGTTTTTGCGTGGTTGAGGTCCAAACTTTAGCATTCATAATATTAGTAGGATTTGCAAATTTTTCAGCGACTCGACTTGCTCGACAGACTTAACAGGCATTTTAAGTTTAATAATGAGGTTTATTCACGATTTTCGCTACGGTGATAGAATTGTGCTGAAGTTTACCAACGAAGTGAAAATTTAATTGCTAAAATATAAAGTAAAGGATAATCCTACTAATATAATAAATGCGAAAGTTTGGATGGTTGGATGGTTGGATGTCTAGATGTTTGAATGTTAGTTACTCAATGACGCTTAAACGGATCAACCGATTAGGATGAAATATTACACGAAGATAGTTTATAGCCTGGAATAAAATATAGGATAGCTTTATCCCGGGTCCACGCAAATCAAGCGTGGACCCGGGTGGAAGCTAGTTATTAAATAATCGCGGGCTGAAGCTAGTTATTAAATAAGGGATAAAACTGGCCAAGATCGAGTCGGTTTTACGCAGCGGTGAACAACGCGCCTTTGGACGTGTTAAAACTAACGCAATTTCAGATCTTGTTTACAACGGATATTAACAATAATATAATATATATTTATGATTATGAGTCACAAATACAATGAAAAAGAAGCATTATTAGATTAGATTAGATTATTTATTTCATGATAAAAAATTACATTATAGATTTGCATACATGTCAAAAAAATAAGAATTATTATCACGATCGTCAAAAACAGAGAAATATTAAAAGAATGTCAACAAATGTAAGAACACAATAACAAGGAAATAGAAGAAACAAACCAAAAGCAAAAGAACGCAAAGCATTAAAGCTTGAATTATATAATGCCATCATCCCCACCACCATCTAGCGAGCATAATTTTGATACAATTTCAGTTTGATAGAGGTCGCTGATGTTAGTTGTCGATTTGCGCCATCTAGCGAGCTTAATTTTAGTCCAATTTCAGCTCGATTGATGCCGCTGATTTGTTCTTGATTTTATTTAGACTAATAAAAATAATATACCAAACAGTATTAAATGGGTTTTATTTGATTCTAAAAATATGAAAGGAACACTTATCTAACTGTAAATGTATGTAACTATAATGTCACACAATATTTCCGTAACTTCGCAAACAGAACATTTTATATTGTAATCAGGAAGTACAGTACATCTAGCGCCATCTAGTAACTAATAGATATGTTACATTTGGCATGGCTCATTTCACGCTGTTTGTTGTTCTACATACAAAGTTTCATCCCCTTTTTCGTCCCTAAAAGAGATGAAATTTGACATAAATTAAAGCCTATGTCCTATTCTGATATATAAGGTACATAACTGGAAGGTTTCATAAAAAATCGTCTAGTAGTTTTTGAGATTAATTGGTACGTACATCCATCCATCCATACATCCAAACTTTCGCATTTAAAATATTAGTAGGATATAGATTACCCGAACATGCGCACTAAGTCCATGGAAAATGCCATCTAGTGCACCATTCGGGACTTGATGCATATTCAGGTCAGCCATAACCGAAACTGTTGTAACCTCCTCAGTTTTATGCGATCCAAATAAACACGGAAGCAAAATACCGCGTCAGTTCGACCCCACTGTAATAATTGCCCAAAATTATTTGTCACGAAAAGGAGGCTCAGGCAGAGATATTACTCAATATATTAGAGACACGCCCACATATCATAGAAAGAAGCATAATACGAGGATAGATTCAAAGAAGATCATATTCAGCTGACGTCTTTGAAGCTAAAACCATCATCTCGTCATGTTGCCCTAGTCAACGCGGAAGGAGAATCTGCCCTCTAGAGCCCCGTGGAGAGAGACAAAAATACAAAGTGAAAATCGCTGTAAGTCCCAATTACACGACACACGACACTTGACGTAAGCCATTACTGACTATTATATTTAGCTTTGAGAGGTTTTTCACCCCCGATTTTATATGACGCTATTGATAGACTATTGGTATACCAAAGTTTATGCTGAATACCTGAAGTTATCAATGAGGTGTGTCACTTCACATAATCATCAGGTCGGTACCAAATTCGTAAATTCTAGAGAAAATGCGTGATTTTGAATTAAAAAAAAGATCGGGTTGCGCTCCGGGAGTGCCCGCAGAAGTGAAAACTCAATAACATTGTAACAGTTTTTCGATCAAGTCACGTGAGATCTTACGGTGTCACCCTAAAAATGAATTTGACGCAAATTTATAAACAATTATCAATTACTTAGGCGGACGGCCCGCGGGCGCGTTGGGTGTGACGGGCCGCCGGCTCCGGGCGGCGGCAAACACGATACCAATTGGTTTTGCCATTGCCAAATATTTTTCAAAGCTTTATCTCTTTAGGAATAACGTCTAAATTCGAACTCTTCGAATTTGCATAGCAGACGGCGGTGGCGACCGAAATATCAATTTGTTTTTGCCGTTGGTAAATATTTTTCTAAGCTTTATCTCTTTAGGAATAACGCCCAAATTCGAACTATTCGAATTTTCTCAATAGCAAAACGGTGAAGGACGCGTTGGTATTATTACAAATTTATTTGCAGAATATGCTATTGCAAAAAGTGGTTAACGGCTTTATACTCTTACGAATAGCGTTCAGTTTTGAATGAAGTTGAATCGGCTAGCATTCTGCTGTCGCGTATTTAACAATTTTTCCCCATCCCAAAAAGTGCTCAGCGCCGCTAAAGAAGTTTTCACTTCAAAAATACCGAATTCGGCATATGTGCATGCATATAATATCTGAGCAATTCTCTTACTTCCTCCTAGAAGTCCTGGATTTCATCATCAAATCTTTATAAAATGTATGGGTACAAAAAATTTAAGTCGAAGAAAAAAAAGTTTCAAAATGGAACATCTCTTGTCGCCAAAATGTTAAACATATATTCAGCTGAAACTTGGGAAACTGGAAGTATGTTCTGATCATGTTGCCCTAGTCAACGCGGAAGAGAAAATTTGCTCCAGAGCTTCATTTGTTTTCTACGAAATACCTACCGTACGTTGTGAACTTGCAAATTGCTAAAAATCGAATAAGTATGTCCTCCATATCGCACAGAAAACTACAGGCAACTTTTTTTTTAACATAGTTAACCTGTGTCAGTGAATCTGCATTCCTGGTGCAATGAACACATTTGCAAAGGTGTGCACCCTTCTTAGAAGGTGCCTCTTGAAATTTAGACCACCTTCACCTATGCTTTCCGAGTAAACGCGAAGGATTTGATTCACACTGCCTTGTGGGTTATTGTACAGTCACCAGCATTAATATGAGCCATAAAAAACCACCCAAGTGCTTGTCGGGCCACGCGCAGTGTAGGGTTCCGTAGATGCGTATCTGTCTTTATTACATCGACATGCGCGCGCCAACTAATTGCTGCGGTTGCGTCGGCCGAATTTGTACTCGTCGAAGTTATGCCTACTTAGCCGTGATAGTTTTGCTTTTAAATTCATTATATTTAATATATATATTCCCATATTATATTCCCCAGTAGTATAGGTGGAGGGAACACTTGACGCGAACAAAAATTAGGGCTTTAAAGCCCAATATCACGCAAAGGGATCACTGAGTTGAAAAATGGTTTTACAAAACCCAAAGTGAAAAAAAACTATTCTGTATCTAGGCTATAAACCTACATTCGTGCAAAATTTCATCCAAATTGGTAGAGCCTTTTAAGCGTGATTGAGTAACAAACACCCAAATATCTAAACATCCAAACATCCAAACTTTCGCATTTATAATATTAGTAGGATTAGTAGGATATAATTATATTATATTATACCAGTGTATAGTGGGATGCCAAAATGAGTGGCATTGTGGCACTGGAGCACACTGACGCGTCGGGCTCATGTATTCAATTATATCCTTTTATAAACATGAAAGATTTTTGACGTCACGTTTTGATGAAACTATACGCAGTTATATAGACCAAATAAATGAAAAAGCTGCTGTCGTGTCGTATCAGCAAATGAAAGGGCTGGCGTACGACAGAGAGAGATGGAAAATACTCCACCGACCAGAGGATAACTCTTAAATTAATGATGACGATGATGTTGATGATAAACTGCAAAAATGATGATAAACATACATATACGTTACCAAGCGGATTTAACTAAATTAAATACTCGTAAATAATAAATATTAGGGGACAATCTTACACAAATCGATCTAGTCCCATAGTAAGCTCATTAAGGCTTGTGTTATGGGTACTAGACAACGATATATATAATAGATAGAAAGACTTAAATACAAAGAAAACTTCCATGACTCAGAAACAAATATTCATGCTCATCACACAAATATTTGCCTTTCCCGGGATTCGAACCCAGGACCTTCAGCTTCGTAGGCAGCGTCACTACCTACTAGGCTAACCGGACGTCAACTTAATTGCGTCATTAAACTAAAAACGTAGATCTATTCTCGCAAGAATGATAATCGAAATATTCCACGAATATTCTTATTTTGTGCTAAAAACTTTAAGCTAGAACCATCTTCGTATCATGTTGTCCTAGTCGACGCGGAAGAGAAATCTGCTGCAAATGAGTAGAGCTGTTATAGTGGTCCTCAACTCAGTGTCGGATTAAGATTGTTGGTCATTTGTTATGTAGTGCTGCAAAGTTTTTGTTTGGCGCAAGTGCTTGTATTCAAAGCTGAGCTAGTGAAGACTTGTAAGATAAATCCTGAGCTGAAGCTTTCGAGGAACAAGAAACCAAACAACTTTGCTGCCGAGCGAAACACACAGGTCCCCACCTTACCACCGCGAGGAAAATAGTAAATATAATGGAAATCGTATTCTAAGTATACTCATTTTCAATAAAGGATTGTTTACATCACCTCCAAATCAGAGCATTTACTTTTTTTTTTTTGTAACATTAAAATGTGCGCATCTTAAAATTTCGGATTGCCATTATTTGACTCGCTCCAAGCAGAACAAGTTTCGCAAGCGCTAAAAAATGTAAACTAATGTGATCCAACAAACCTCATATATTTATTTAGTTCCGTTGGTTACCAAGCTTGCAAAAACTAAACAAAGATGGTGGATAATTTATTTGAGAACGGACTGTGATACAGTGCGGACGTCACGCTGTTAGCTTTGCAGATAGCATCCTAAGCTTTGGAGGAAATTTCCCTTCCGCGTTCACTAGGATAGCATAGCATGGAGAAATCAATGATGAAGGGGTCTATTTGTCAGACGTTTTTGATTGAAATCGTGCGTAGAAGGTCATTTCTCCATATAAAACTGTACCCCCCCCCCCCCCAACTTTTGTTTTAGGTTTGGGACTTTTACTAGAGTAGTAATAACATACCACCGCGGTGAAAACCAAACGTGTATCTATAACAAACATCAGTTACCAAACAGAGTTTATAAAACGTTGATTTAATTACATCATTAAACTAAAAAAGCATCTCTTCTCGCTCAAGTGCTCATCATAATCAAAATATTCTTCTTGTGTGTGTGTGTGTAAAACCTTTAAACTAGAACCATCTTCGTATCATGTTGTCCTAGTCGACGCGGAAGAGAAATCTGCTCCAGAGCTCCATATTGCTCTCGTTACTTGCACGATACGAGGAGTTGCCTATCAATATGACGTCCGTATCGCAATGAAGGCTTGGCCCAACTGATCTTAGCGTAGGTTTTCTGTGTAATATCGAGGAAACTGCATTCCTGGTGCAACCAATACTACATTGCCATATTGCAAATGTGTTCACACGTGTGCACTCTCCTATAGTAGACGTTTCCTTAAAATGCAGGCCACTTTTCAGCTATGTTCTCTTAGTAAACGCGGGAGGCTTGCTGGTATTGGAGTGAGTTTGAAATTTGGGATTATGTAAATTTCGTGAGCTAATTCGACGATGGAAACAGAAGGAGGCCGTAAAAACTCCTAAACCACACACAAGTATGAGCTCATTGATGGAACTCGCTTAGGAACTGCAACTGGGCAAAAAAATACAGTCGAGAATTAATGCTCGTACCAAAAAAATATTTTTACTAGTGCTTGTATAGTCTTAATTATATTTTCTTATGAATTAGCACACACTGAAGCCTTAGGCTGAGTGTTCAGCTTCAGATCATGATAAATGATAATGTAATCAAATGGAAATAATGATAAAACATGGATTCATCATAATCGAATTGTGAGTATTTTGTATACGCCAGCTGAATTATTTCAGATGCAAGTTATCTTTATGTCATGATTTCCAAATCAACGCGGAAGAGCAATCTGCTCCAGAGTCACATGTTTGCGGTGCAGGAAATATGTACACAAAATGACGTTCTTACGAATGCATATTGCTGAAACTGCATTCCTGGAGCAACCATGCCTTGCCTTAATGCAAATGAGTAGGTACAGGGCGCCCTGTTATAGAGGTCCTCAACTCAGTGTCGGATTAAGACTGTTGGTCGTTTGTTATGTAGTGCTGCAAAGTTCTTGTTTGGTGCAAGTGCTTGTATTCAAAGCCAAGCTAGTGAAGAATTGTAAGATAAATCCTGAGCTGAAGCTTTCGAGGAACCGCCAAACAAATTTGCTGCCGAGCGAAACACACAGGTCTCCATCTTACCACCGCGAGGAAAATAATAAATGTATGCAAGTCGTATGGAAGTCGTCGTCGTCGTCGTCTCATCATCACTACATAGTATAAAACAAAGTGCTTAGATCTTTAAAACTACGCAACGGATTTTGATGCGGTTTTTTATAATAGATAGTGTTTCAAGAGGAAGGTTTATATGTATAATACAGTACCCGTGCAAAGCCGGGGCGGGTCGCTAGTTTTCAATAAAGGATTGTTTACTTACATCTCCTCCAAATCAGAGCATTTACTTAAAAAAAAAATTGTAACATTAAAATGGTCGCATCTTTAATTTATGGATTTCCATTATTTGATTCGCTTTCAAGCAAAACAAGTTTCCCAAGCGCTAAAAAATGTAAACTAATGTCATCCAACAAACCTCATATATTATAGTTGGTTGCCAGGTCCCGTATCATGGTCGGCCTAATCACGCGATAAGTGACAAGATAGTGCGTCCGACACTGGTTGACACCGTTCGATAGAACGAGACTGACGCTCTATCTTGTCACTTATCGCGAGATAAGGTCGACCATGATACGGGGCCTGGCTTGCATAAACTAAACAAACATGGTGGATAATTTATTTGAGAACGGACTGTGATACAGTGAGGACGTCACGCTGTTAGCTTTGCAGATAGCATCCTAAGCTTTGGAGAAAATTTCCCTTCCGCGTTCACTAGGATAGCATAGCATGGAGAAATCAATGATGAAGGGGTCTATTTGTGCGTAGAAGGACATTTCTCCATATAAAACTGTACCCCCCAACTTTTGTTTTAGGTTTGGGACTTTTTCTAGAGTAGTAAAATACATAAAAAGGTCTCTAATCTAAACCAAAAGTTAGGGGTACAAATTTAAATAGCAATGCCCAGAGCGAGAACAACCAATATAAACTTCATTTTGACGACCGCTTTAGCTTAGTCGGTAGTGACCCTGCCTACGAAGCAAGAGGTCCCGGGTTCGAATCCCGGTAAGGGCATTTATTTGTGTGATGAGCACGAATATTTGTTCCTGAGTCATGGATGTTTTCTATGTATTTAAGTATTTATTTATATATGTATATAAGTATGTTTATCGTCGTCTAGTACCCATAGTACAAGCTTTGCTTAGTTTGGGACTAGGTCGATTAGTGTAAGATTGTCCCCTAATATATATTTTAATATATGTTAATCTTTATATCTGTAGTCAAATTGAGATCTTGGAGTTGCAACGAGGAAATGCACTAGATAACAACTGTCTCGCCTATACACAGGAAAATATGCAACGCATCCTGTCTCTTTCTATCACACTGATTGGCCATTATAGTAAAACTCCTCTTTCACTTCGATTGCCTATTATATTTGGTTATAGGTTACCTAGATTGGGCATGCGTACTAATGGCGTATGCAGGTGGCTCCTGAAACTTTAACTCCTTACTTTTATTCGCTCCTAGTGAACGCGGAAGGAAAATGCCGCCATCAGTGCTCGACAGTACTTATATGGAAACAATATTTATTTAGGGTGGTATTATAAAGTTTTTTTTTATATACGACTATAAAAAAGTGTTTATGGCTGCATTATTATTTATTACTTAAATGTTTGTTTTATTCTTTTTTGTACACCTGCCTTGCCCAAAAAGACGCCGCGAAAGTAGTACCATAGCAACAGAACACAAAAAGAAAATATTGAATATTGAACCGGAGCTCAAATTGGAGTTGACGCTGACCAAGTGTTTTTAATTTAAAACGTAGTATCCCACTGCTTGCTAGATACCACACAGTACTATGAAGGTACTTACTCGTACTGCGGTAAAACAATACCTTGGCACAACACAATTATGCCTATTGTAAATCATTTAATATAACAACAAAAAATTGCAGATCATTCATATTGTTCCTGGTTACAGTGAACCATTCATGTTCAACATTGATAACTTATACTGTTTTTTCAGTCCCATACTCATGACTAAAGCCACATGCAGACTTTCTAGTGGTCATACCTCTGCGAATAGCTAATTTCGTTTCAGGATATTGTGAAGATGCACCTCAAGGTCACGTCTTCGAATTTAAAATGTGATTTGTATTATAGTAAATTAAAATAATGAGTCATTTCAATCATCTTTTATTTAACATACTATCTACTTATGACATGTGAGAAAATATTTCTGTATGTAAGTACTTGTATGATAATTATACGCTATCCATCTTGAAAATTGTACAAGGTACCTACATTCTTCCTGAATTTCTGTCATTTCCACCTGAAAACAAAGTAAGGTGAGTCGGGGCAAGAGTGTCATACTTTTTTAAAAGTTAGATTCAAATAGTGTTTGTGATCTTATTATTGCATTAATTCGTATAATAAAGCGATAACATATAAGTAAATTTTATTTTTTTAATTGAAACCGCTTATCAAGCAAAGAACCTTTTAAAACATGCACTTTTTTGTAAAAAAATAAAAATCGGCATGACTGTTCCTCTTGCCCCAAGACTGGGGTAAGAGTATCGTACGTACCTTACTTGAACTAGGTTAGCTCCAGTGGATTTACGTATTTAGTAACACAGTTGGTAGACGCTGTCAAGATAATGAATACCTTAATAAGTTGAAAAACTCTTCAAAATTCTGGGGCAAGAGTGTCATAGTAAGTGTTATCAGGGGTGACAAACCACCTAACACTTAAATAAAAAAAAATGCTTTTTAATTTTTTTTATTCACTTTGAAAACTATACTATTTATGAGTACCTATAGGTATTACAGTAGTATTTAGTATTAATGCCACTCGTGATTACTTTCGTCATTAACCAATAAAAATCTTTATTTTGTTTTTGTTATACATATACCAATTTACCGCATTTTATCAGGAAACAAGAACTGAGGCGATTTTTTTGTTTTGTACGTAATTGTAATTGTGTCACGATATGGTTGATTATTTATGTTTTTGAGTGCTTGAACCCAACATCCGCATCCTCAAATGTCGAAAAACCGCATTCTCAGTACGCACATGCCTGAATTAAACAGTGCCAATTTGTAATAAAAATGACAATTTATAAAAGGTTTGACCGCCCTGACATGGGGTAAGAGTAGCTTATGACTCTCTTCCCCCGGACTGAACTGGCACTCTTGCCCCACTTAAATAATTTGAGGTTAAAATTTTATTGGCTTGATAATAAAAATATAACTGTCGGCAAGGAGAAATGGTGTTAAATCTGATAATGAGGCACTTGCAGTCAGCGTAATAAGTTAGTAAGTCTAGTGCTCCAAATGGACAGATTACCCGCGCCGTGTACTAGGTTACAGTAACGATCGCCGTTCTTATACAGAGTGTACCCAAAATGGGGTGTGAACCGATCAAGGGCGTGTTCTGATAAGAAAAAACTATAAGAATTCACTCCCGCAACCTTTACCAGGTCATCAGTCCACCTTGTGGGGGGGGCCTACCCACGCGGCGCCTTCCGGTACGTGGTTTCCACTAGAGAACTTTTCCGCCACAACGGCTATCGGTTCTACGTGCTATGTGCCCCGCCCACTGCCACTTAACTTTAGCGATTCGGAGGGCTATCGGTTACCTTGGTTCTGCTACGAATAGCCTCATTTCTGTTGCGATCACGCAGAGAAACTCCCAACATAGCCCTCTCCATAGCCCTTTGGGTGACTTTGAGCCTTCTTATGAGGCCCATAAAATACATATATATGTATATATACATATATATAAAATATTTAAATCTATTGTGTGACATGTATATTCTTTAACCTTTTATTGTGCACAATAAAGTGCTTACATACCTACCTACGACGCGCAAAGAACAGTCGGCAACAAAAGCTCCCATGAAAACTGTTTTTTTTTTACAAAAACTTATTACGTAACCAGGGTGCCATGACACATTATTTACAATTACCAGGCTTCCATAAACACGAGCGCATGAAATGTACCAATGTTAATAACAGTCCACAAACACAGATGTCACTGTTTGATTCGCCCTGATGAACTGTTTATTTCAGCGCAGTCCACGGAACGATGCAGACGTCGTGTTTGTTAAAGTTATCAGTTGTTTCGCGAAGCATCTTTGGGAACTTTGGTGCAGTTTTCCCTTCCGCGTTCACCAGGGTTGCATAATCTGCAAGGTGGTTTTCATGAGTTAGCAATGCACTAGACTCGTCTCGCCTATGCACTTGAAAAGCATCCTTATCTCGGTCTCGCTCTGGCATCTCATCTGACATCTGACTTGCGCAGAAATCTTTGGGCAATAAAACCAGGCTTTCGTGCGGGGGACTCAATTGTAACTCCGATAAAATTATATCAAAATGAAGTACTATTTAAATGACTATATAAACTCATTTGCAAGAACAGGATGCACTTTTATATAAATTGAACATGAATTGATTCCTTGTTGCAGAATGGAACCCCTAAAGTGAAAGTATTGAAAGCTCCTCAGATGTATGCGCTACGTATAAACGCGGAAGAAAAATGACCCCTCAGTTCCTTTCTGGAAGCAGATTTTTCTACGCGGGCAGAGATTTCCGAGATATGTCCCACGTATTGCGTCGATTTTACATGCATTTCTCATGTTTATCATCAAATGCGTCTATTTCTTTGTCCGTCTTTGGCTGGTATCATCGAAATTTCTACGGCATACAAGCGCAAAATGTACACATGTGCAAATTTGCATGCTACATTGCGGGTTGCCCAGGTTAATGAATCCAATTGATAAATCAAACCCCGCAATGTAGTTAAACTGGCATGCGAGTTTCAGTACATTGCGGTTTGCCGAGGTATTATCAGTTCAATTGATCTATCAAACCCCACAATGTAATTAAACTTGCATGAGAGTTTAATTACATTGCAGGTTGCCGAGGTATAATGAATCCAATTGATAAATCAAACCCCGTAATGTAGTTAAGCTTGCATGCGAGTTTCATTACATTGCGGGTTGCCCAGGTATAATCAGTTTAATTGATAAATCAAACCTAGCAATGTAGTTAGGCTAGCATGCGAGTTTCATTACATTACGGGTTGCCGAGGTATAATCAGTTCAATTGATCTATAAAACCCCACATTGTAGGAAAACATGCATGCAAGTTTGCATATGTGTAAATTGTGCTTTAAAAATAGGAAAAACTGTCTTTGGCCAGTTTTTTTTTGTGGAAACTTATGCTTCAGTTTCCTCAAATGACTTGTAGGAGTTGAAAGCGTGTCATTGCATCGTTAGCCATAGGAATATTATGTTGCTTTAGGTAGCGTCCAAAAGCGACAGTTTTTATGACCTTTTAAGTATTTTTACATTTTAAATTAAATGAGTCATCGTAAAAAAACTTCCATGAAAAATAACGCGTACAATCAAACAATAATTTCGTGAACATCCGAGCTGTGGGAAACATTACTCTTCCGCGTTTATCAGGGATGCATAACTGCAAGAAGGTATGACGGAAAGTTATGACGTTGTAATGAAAGTGCATCCGTTTCTTTTACGCACAGGAAAACAAGCTCTAATCCCATCTCACTCTTTTACGTATATTTTGATCGCCTATTACAGTTCCATTTATTATATTTATATAGGTTACCCGTTTGGGACATGCGCGCAAAGTCACTGGGAAATGAAATGCCACCATTCGGCACTCGATGCATATTCAGGTCAGCCATAGCTGAAACTATTGAAACCTCCTCAGTTTGATGCGCTCCTAATAAACGCGGAAGCAACATGCCGCCTCAGTTCGATCCCACTGTAAAAAATGCGCTAAATTATTTGTCACGGAATGGAGAGGCTCAGGCACAGACAGACACACACACAGACGTCACTTTCAATATTCTCGTATCTTATTAATGTTATATTCCACGCTAACACTTTCATTTCCAGGAACCTGCCTAGCGGGCGCCTACGCTGTAGTCGCTTTCCGCTACATGCGAGGAAGACTACGGAATCGGCTACGAGCGTAGCGCGCGTAGCGATTCTTGGTCGTGAATGTGCTAAGCAAGGCTACATGTACTACGCCATAGGAGCACTCCGCCGTATAGCGAAAATCGTTGGTAGACTGTCCACATCGGTTATTAAGGTAAGGGCACCTATTAACGAGCCCATCATTTTTGGCACCTATTACAGCGATATTTAGAAATATGCGTTTAATAAGCATACGGATTGATTTACTTTGAATCTAAGCTCATACAATTCAAGGCTAGTTTCTTGACTATCGAATGAGAATATCTGAAATAAACGAGTCCAAAAGAGTCAGTGTCCGTACCAGAAAAAATATCTACCCTCGTTAATAGGGACCTCAATCGCGGTATTAGGTTCCCAGCCTGTCCGATCCCTCGGTAATAGGGAATTCGACTTTTTTGTTTTATTAATGAAATTTTATTATACTAAGACATCCAAATTAACTCCGAAAATATAATAAAAATAAAGTTTAATGTATCATTATCATCATCATATCAACCGAAAGACGTCCACTGCTGGATATAGGCCTCCCCCAAAGAGTGCCAAAGCGACCGGTCCTGCGCCACCCGCATCCAGCAGCTAGTTTAATGTATAAACTGTCATAAAATTCTGAATCTGAATCTAAAAAATGCATGCTGCGTTTCTGGGGTAAGTAATTACTGCTTAAAATTGGGCTCGTATTAAAAAAAAAACTTACATACCTCGTTATTAGGTGCCGTAACATTAGTATGTATCTGGGGGCACGGCAGCCGTCAAGTCGAGCAAAACAGGGGCACCTTTTCTAATGGGATAAAACTAGAAGCCTGAATTTTCAGTTACCAAGCAGGCATTGTATAAACACGGTATATTTCCAATTTCATTCAATTTGAACCAGTATTTTAAGAATTATAACTAGTCAACATTTCTTAATTTTGTCACTCACTGACCGATCATCAAAGATCAAAGGCACTTCTAGCAGACAGAAGCTTCAAATTTAGAATTCAATAAGTGTTAAGTGTATAAGTTAGGGAAAACAAAATATTTTGCAATTTCGGGCCAGTTCTCTAGATACCTACACCCACATAAATATATAGGATTACAAAGTTACATTTGCAGTGAATTGGGACTTGAACAGGGACTGCATTCATAATTTGTATGTATTGATAACACAATAACCTATAAAAAGAAGTTAGATCCCATAAAGAACATTCCATCCACTAAGAAACTCTTCCACCGTTAAAAGTTGTGAGATATTTCGTAGTACCAAGTCTCAGGCATTCTTTAAAATTTTGAGAATTGGTATTTTTTGGAAAACCAATAACTAGGTACCTACTTCAAATGTTTTTAATTTATGCCGTCAACATATTAGTAGTACTATAAGAAACAAATTAAACAAAGAATATCTACGATTTATTTTTTCTTACTTACGTTTTTGCGGAATAAGGTCGTCATTTCATCTGATTATAGAGTACACAAAAAGGTATAAATAAATGAAAATTTCACAGTTACGATTTTTAACTACTGATAAATATATTATTATTAAAACAAAATGTTTAATTTTTGTCTTATTTATCTAAAAAGACGCCATATAGCTTAAACAGATACATGCAGATGAAAACTATGAAAGAAACGTACATGCAAAGGTTTCAGTTTAATTTTGCTATTAAGTGATCGCATTCGAACGCACCTCAAAATTACTAACAAGGTATTTGGTGACCTATTTTGATTTTAGGACAAAGTTAGGTAGTGTACGATATCTCATGATATGTTTACGACCGCGGATTTTTTAGTTAATATATGTAATTGATTTTTATTTGAATATTAGTAAAAACACAACAACAGATAATAATGGCTTAATACTAAATAAAAATAACGTTAATAACTAAGTAAGTAAAAATAAGATTATAGATAAAACAAAACATATATATAATATACAGGGTGGCTCATTCAGAGCGGTCAGTATGGGAAAGTCTGAAACTATAAGATATACGAAGATCTGTTCTTAGGAACCATGTCATCGATTATAGTAACAAGAAAAACTGCATTCATACATTTTAAAAAAACTTGTACTCAGCTCGCCTGCCATACCATGCCTTTTATTCATTTTAAGTGCGTAGTATTTTCTGATGATACGCAATTTTCCAACAACGGAATGTACAATCGTAAAAATCATCACTATTGGAGTCGAGAAAATCCCTTAAGAATGCACGACGGACGCCGTCAAATTAGATTCTCATTTAACTGCTGGGCTACTTTATATAATAAGGTACTCATGTTTAAAATTTATGATGGACATTTGGATAGATTCAAGTACCTTGCAATCTTAGAAGATCTTTTAGAGGCTCTAGGAGAAATGTCAGCAGAAGTAAGAGAACAACATGAGAACATCATTGTCCCGCAGCGGCAACGGTGGGCCTCGTACACTTTAGCACCAACCTAAGGACTGTCGCTGTTCTCAGCGAGTTGTTCTCGTGAAAAGTGCTAAGTTGGGCTGATGGTATCGCGTGCAACCATGCTCCTGACTCCGGTGGCGCGAGTGCCTTGAGGCACGCCAGGTCTACGTCTGAGGCATTGGACAGTAAGGAGTCATAAGTGTGTTTGCTCCACGTATCGTCCCAATGGCCTTTCGCTGGACGGATGTTCAGGCCGCGTGTCATTATATCTAATTAGTATTCGTTACTTAATATTAAAATATCCGATGAAAAAATAAAAACAACGGGTTATCGAATTATGTCCAGGTTTTGCTCATTTCATTGATCTATGAACTGTTTATTTCAGCACAGTCCACGGAACGGTGCAGACGTTATGTTGGTAAATGTTTTCAGTAGTTTCGCGAAGCACCTTCGGGAGCTTTGGAACAAATTTCCCTTCCGCATCTACCAGGGTAGCATAACCTGTCAGGAGGATTTCAGGAGATTTTACTCACGTGAAAATCCTAACCCTGTCTCGCTCTATTACCTGTAGTTTAAGTATTACGATCGCTTGTTGCACTTTGATTTGATATAGGTTTATGGGTAGAGAGGGCATCAAATGTAACATGCGCAGAAACGGGGAATACAACCTAGTGCACCCAGGGACTCAAACAGGAGGCTCAATTTTAACATCTGTAAATCCAATCGATATTAAACACGATTTCAATTGGTATCGATGCTCACACGTAAACACCTGTGTAGGAAAGGAACAAGATGAGCTTTTACACAAATTTAATATGAATTCATTAATTGTTGCAGATGCAGAATAGAGCCCCAGATTAAAGTGAAAGTATTGAAAGCTCCTCAGACTTATGCGGTACGTATAAACGCGGAAGCAAAATGACTCCTCAGTTCCTTTCTGGAAGCAGAATTTTCTTCTTGTCTTGACACGTCGATTTACCCATATTATAAAATAAAGTCGTCAGTAGAGATTTTGGAGCACTTATTCTCTAAATACGAAAAACAGAATATTAGCAATTTGAGACAAAGTAGAAGAGTCACTTGTTAAAGAAAACACCACTTAGATGCATTATCTATACTTGTTAATCTCCCTTCAGTTTTTTCCTGATTCCTGAGGATCGTGATCACTCTTGGATTTTACGCCTGATGATGAACCTGATGTGACCATTTAGTTGGTGAGCGCCCTCGGGCTCTCTCGCCATTTACCACACGACCAGTTTTTCCTTAATTAAATGACTTTCACATTCCTAATCTTTGATGGTTATTTAAGTTTTTTTTTCTTGGCAGTGTCGTTTGGATTAGTCGGCGCCACCGAGACTATGGACATTCGCATTTTTTTTATGCTAAGCTAACCTGATGAACGACCTCGGCTTCTCTTTCTTTTGTTTCTCCAAACAAGTTACAGCAAGCGTTACATGTCCTATGTATGAGCAGCCGTTGCTGGCAAACAGTGGATAATCGTGTTTTGATACCGAGCTGGGATAGAATTGACACATTGTGCGTTTGGCTATCCAGCGGGCCTAGCATGGTTGCCAGTTGCCACTTTATCAATTATCCCTGTGGATAAGAATCCATCACTATCCTATTCCTCAAATTTGACAATTGTCATCTCACAATGAGAATTCACTATAGGTACATTACTGTCCCTAACAAGTAAGGATGATCCATAAACAACAAGAGTACTACAACTCAACCAATATTTTCGTAGAGCACCCGAGCTCTGCAAGAAATTACTCTTCCGCGTTTATCAGGGATGCATAACTGCAAGAAGATGATGTTCAGAAGTTAACACGTAGAAGTGAAAGTGCATTTGTTTCTTTTACGCTCAGGAAACAGCCTCTCATCCCATCTCGCTCTATTACGTATATTTTTTACCTATTACATTGCCTGTATTTCGAGTTATTTTATATTATATAGGTTACCCGGGGGGGCATGCGCACTAAGTCACTGAGAAATGCCATTCGGGACTCGATGTATATTCAGGTAGTATAACTGAAACTATTGAATTCTCCTCAGTTTTATGCGCTCCCAGTAAACGCGGAAGCAAAATGCCGTCTCAATTTGATCCGGCTGGTAAAAAAAAAATTGCGCAATATTATTTGTCACGAAATGGAGGCTCAGGCAAAGCTATTATTAAAAAGTGTAGGCTCGGCCCCAACTATATGCAGAAATAAAGTTCTTTTGAGTTTTGCTTTTTTACCAAAACAATGACACAAAAACTACAATATCGTTTTACAACAGAAAATCGTCTCTCTCTCTAACTTTTTTCAAACATCCCGCCCGCCACAGCTACATACGAAGCTAGTCTCGATATACAGCTAGGTACACACGTAATGTAACAATCAACATAAGGGCTAATTTATACATATGAAGTATACTTCAAGCGTATACGCTACCATAGTGCTTACATTAAGCCTCTCACAGACTGGTGCGGGCTGGCCGCGGTGGTTAATAGTAGTTAACTTGTCATTAGCCGTCTTTACTATTGACCGCCACCGCAGGCCGCGCCTGTGTGATTCAGGCCTTAGAGACACGCCACATTAATTATTCTCGATGCTAAGCAACGCTACATGTACTACGCTATACCGCATAGGATTATTATTAGTTTACCAATCAAAATTCTAATGTGGTAACAAAAACAAAGTTTATCTAAAATCAACTAGTGTCATATTTTTTTTAAGGCCCATCTCACCTAACAAAATTAAATGTAGGTTTTTCTGGCCATTCATATTTACATTTGAATTTCTTTACATAGGGTGTAGGTTTTTGTTTTTATAATCATATATTTGTCACCTTTGTGATGAATATAAATACGAAGGAAGAATGTTTCAAGATATTTATATAGCATTTGAACGAGGTCGTCTAAGAAAAAAAGCAAAGAGAAAAACAACAATTCTATGAGATTCTTTTGGCCGAGCTTGTCGATTACCTGGGCTGCTGTTCAGGCTTGTGAATTCTATACAACTAGTTACCTACCGTGTAATCTAGACCAACTTTAACTATTACTTCTTATTCTTAGATATTGAAAACTCCTCAATGAAATCGGTGCAATCGCGTCGATACAAAAAATAAGCCTCATAACGACGACCTAAAGTTTTTATTTTTTAAGGAAAGTAATAATATTTTCAAAATATATAACTTATTAAACTAGTAAAGCATCAATTCTTTACTAGCAACTATGCAAGTGCGAGAGAGGTGAATGCATTTGTCCGACATAAACACGACCATGCTTGTTTACATGTTTGTGAGCAATTTAGCTCTGACGTTTTTGATGACGAACTCTCGAGCAATAAGTTTGTAGAACCTATTAGAGCTATGGAAGTAATTTCCCATCCGCGTTCAATACGGCAGCTTAACTGCATGGGGATGTTATTCAGAAGTTATGATTATGGCTAGCAGGCAACGCACTATCGTTTGTCCCCTCACCTACACAAAATAAAAATAACATTCTAATCCTTTCTCGCTCTATCACCAAATAGCCTCTCTTTCAGTCCGATTAACTACTACAAAATTACCAAACAATTACTACCTATTTACTACAGTTCTGGCACGTATTTTTGGTCTTTTGAAATGATCTGTGAACGCTGGACGGAATGAGTCAGACGCACACCGCTGTGGACGCACTGATAATCAGATGGGATTGGAATGCAACAAGTTGGCAAATTAAGGGAGTCCGATGCAGAGAAAAGTCCCCTCTACACAAACTTCTATGCGGGGTTGCATGAAATATGCCTATGTTAGTAATAGTCCACTAGACGTCATTGATTCGACTTGATGAACAGTTAATTTCAGCACCATTCAGCGCAGTCTACAGAACGATGCAGACGTCATGTTGGTAAAAGTTTTTAGTAGATTCGCGAAGCACCTTTGCGAGCTTTGGAGCAAATTTCTCTTCCGCGTGTACCAGGGTAGCATAACCTATCAGGAGGTTTTCAGGAGTTACAACGCAATGCACTGGACTCACGTGAAAAGCACCCCTATCTCTGTCTAGCTCTATTACCTGTAGTTTGATTAAGTATGAAGATCGCTTGTTGCACTTCGATTTGATATAGGTAGGGTAGAGAGGACATCAAACGTGACATGCGCAGAAAGGGGAATAAATACAACCTAGTGCACGCAGGGGCTCAATTGTAGCATCTTTAAAAACGAATCGATATTATAAATACGGTTTGAATTGGTATTGATGCTCACACGTAAACTCATGTGTAGGACCAGGATGATCTTTTATACAAATTAAATACGAATTCATTCATTGTTGCAGAATTAGAATAGAGCCCCAGATTAAAGTGAAAGTGTTGAAAGCTCCTCAGACTTATGCGGTACGTATGAACGCGGAAGCAAAATTACGCCTCAGTTCTTTCTGGAAGCAGATTTTTCTTCTATACAAGCAGAAGCCTTAAAGATATGCCCACGTCTTGACACGTCGGTTTACCCATATAATGTGTATAATAGACATAACAGAGTACAGTGGAAAAATGTAAGCACTTTTTTATAATGAACGCTACGCATAATTCTGAATACGAAATCAAAACATTAACATTTTGATACAAAGTAGAAGAGCCACTTGTTTAGGAAAACACCACTAGATGCATTATCTACACTCATTAGTCTCTCTTTAGTCGTTCCCTCATTCCTGAGGATCGTGATTACTCTTAAATTTCAGGCCTGATGAAGGGTCTTGCTTGATCCACGTATGCCCATACCGCTTGATGGAATGATTAGCTTATTATGGCCCGCGAGCTAGCAACAGATTTTCGTGACCAATCGACCCCCGTGCGATAACTTGTGAGAAGGTTCAGAATGTTGTATCATGAAGCCCCGTGCACGTCAGCTGGGGCTCCGTCGGTGGGTTAACCAGCAGCAGCCTCCCAAACACTTAAAAAAAAGAAGAACATTTTGGCACTTACCCTCGAATAATTTTATCATCAAATGATAGTTAATCCAATATTATGACAAAAAATAATCGCCAGCTGACTGTACAGTGGTGGAAAACCCGTCAGCTGGTCACACGAAAATGTTAAAATATATTCCTAATATAAACGCGCGGCTAAGAGACGGCGCGATACTTTGCTATGTAATTTTAAGCAGATTAACGCCTGCTATAAAATGCATGGCAAAGTATCGCGCCGTCGCTTTAACGCGCGTTTATAGTAGGAATATATTTTAACATTTTCGTGTGACCAGCTGACGATTTTGTTTCGTCATAATATTGGATTAACTATCATTTGATGATAAAATGAATCAGGGGTAAATGGCCAAAATTTTTTTTTTTTACGTGTTTGGGTTGCTGCTGTTGGTGAACTCGCCAACGGAACCGCAGCTGACGGCCACGGGGCTTCGCGATACAACATTCTCAACCTTCTCAAAAGTTATCGCCCGGGGGTATAGTAAGTGACTGACAAAAAAAGCTCCTAGCTCGCGGTCTATTAGCACAAAGTACACTCAACCAATATTTTCGTAGAACATCCGAGCTCTGGAAGCCCTTCCGCGTTTATCAGGGATGCATAACTGCAAGAAGATGATTTTCAGAAGTTATGACGTAGTAATGAAAGTACATTTGTTTCGCTTGCACGCAGGAAGAAGTAGTCTCTCATCCTGTCTCACTCTATTACGTACATATTGATTGGCTATTACATTGCCTGTTGCACTTTAATTTATTATATTTGTATAGGCTAGGTACCCGGCGGGGAGTCAGTTACTAGGAATGACATCTAGCGCGCTATCTGACTCGTTGCATATTCAAGTCAGCCATAACGGAAGCTATTAAAACCTCCTCAGTTGTATGCGCTCCTAATAAACGCGGAATCAAAATGCCGCCTCAGTTCGATCCCACTGTAAAGCGTAACCGCGCAAAGTTATGTGTCACGGGAGGCTCAGGCACAGACAAACACACACATACGCCACTTTCAATATTCTTAACAGGAACCCACCTAGCGGGCGCCAACGCCGCAGTCGCTTCCGGCTACATACGGGTAAAACCACAGGATGGGCTACGAGCGTAGCGCGTGTGATTCTTGGCAGTGAATGTGTGTCGACGCTAAGCAACGTTACATGTGCTACGTCTTAGCGCGTAGGAGCACTCCGTCCTGTAGCGAAAATCGTTGGTTGGCTTTTATTTAACTTGCCCTGTTTGTATGTTAGTATGGGACAAATCTTGCGAGTTCAATTTGACCCACTTCCCGGTGACCGATTGAGCTGAAATTTTGGGTATAAGTATAGTTTGGGTGAAAATTCAATATTATGGTACCATCGAGCTGATCTGATGATGGAGACTGAAGGTGGCCTTGGAAATTCAGTACTTAATCGACGTAACCCCGTTGAGTTTGGGCTCGTTTGAATCGTCTCAATGAGTAGTTGATGATGGTATATACAGAAAAGTACAGTCGGCAATAAAAGCTTGTACCAAAAATGAATATTTTTGACAGAAACTTATTATTTTACCAGGCGTAGCTAAAATAGCGTCTTGCTACAGACTGACGAACGCGCGTGATATAATAACAATGGCATCGACGCCGCGTGGATGTCCGCAAAAAAATATGGGATTTTTCAAAACTCGAGCAAAAGCTTAGTCATCACTACATAGTATAAAACAAAGTCGCTTCCCGCTGTCTGTCCCTATGTATGCCTAGATCTTTAAAACTACGCAACGGATTTTGATGCGGTTTTTTAAATAGATAGAGTGATTCAAGAGGAAGGTTTATATGTATAAATATAGTGCGGGTCGCTAGTTAAAAATAAATATCAGCTGGCTAGCAATAAAAACGATCTTCACCGAACATGTTAATTAATTTGTAATCTACACTAATATTATAAAGAGTAAAGATTTGATTGTTTGTTTGTGTGTTTGTATTGAATAGGCTCCGAAACTACTGGACCGATTTGAAAAATTCTATTACCATTAGAAGACGACATTATCCCTGATGAACATAGGCTACTTTTTACCGCGGGAAAATGCTTCATGCTTCAAAACGGTTAATCCGTGTGAAGCCGGGCAGGGCAGCTAGTGAGTAATATAATAAATAATAATTAAAAAAATATCAAATCAAAAATCAAGTTAGCTTTCATTTAAAAAAGTTATTACTTATTAGGTATTTCGGATGAGACTAAATTCAGAACACCTTTAACACAAGTATCCACTTGGTAAATTGAATACATCTACAGCTGAGCGTCCTATTTCGACTTGAGTTCGACTTGAGTTCGACTTGAGTTCGACTTGAGTTCGACTTGAGTTCGACTTGTAGTCGTGTGTCAACTTTTGATATTTACTAGCGCGCTATCTGTCCCTGCGACCAATCATAATCATATGAGCCGAAAGACGTCCTGTGCTGGATAGAGGCCTCCCCCAAAGAGTGTCACAACGACCGGTCCTCCGCCACCCGTTTCCAGCGGACTCCTGCGACCTTTACCAGCGACAAATGGATGGTCGTTTACGTTAATGTTCCACTTACGTGTTGCTTGCAGCGGCGGAGCAGGAGTCAGGAAATCACAAGGACTAACGCACTCACAATATTTACAAAATATAAATAAATTAACAAATATAAGGTGACAATCTTGCACAAATCGACCTAGTCCCAAACTAAGCAAAGCTTGTACTATGGGCACTAGACGACGATAAACATACACACACGATACACATAGAAAACATCCATGACTTAGGAACAAATATTCGTGCTCATCACACAAATAAATTCCCTTACCGGGATCCGAACCCAGGACCTCTTGCTTCATAGGCGGGTCACTACCAACTAGGCTAAAGCGGTCGTCAATATCAAAATGCTTCGGTACAGATTATTCTTTGACACTAATAAAATTGACAGACAATATATAAACAAACACATAGTCTTGGTTGCTAGGCACCGATTTACTCTCAGGCCTGCTGCACACTAAGCAGATACGGTACGGCCAGGATATAATTATATGTCATCATACTAAAACACCCATTTATAAAAAAAAAAATATTAGTACTTAAGTACACTGAATTATAAGTTATACTCTTTTTGCTGAATGCACTCAACACACCCACGCGCATAAATGTATGTAGTCTGACGTATCGTTGTACTTTTCAGAAAAACATTCCAGCGTTGAAGAAGATTGCGACCAGTACATCCACGAGCCGTGGCTGGCGCCCGAGGCGGTGCAGTTATGAAAACTCCTCAGGAACAAAAGTCATGCTCATCACACAAATATTAGTCCTTAGCGGGTTTGAACCCAGGACCTTCAGCTGTGACGTTTGGTAGGGTAGTGGTGGCAAATAAGCACTACCAAGTCATCATCAAGAAATGTATATTGGGGACAACAGGTCCCGTAAATCAAAAGAAAGGGTCGTGTCTATGCCCTGTCTAGATTGGCCACCGTAGATCCGGTACTCTCCTGGCTGGTCGGCGGCGGTCCGAAGCAGCCTCACTATTCTGTAACTTGATTTAAGCTCACCTCAACGCTCACCATCAAATATATCTTGACACCGCGATGCGTAGTAACTAAGCGTAGGTAGAGGTCTAGTTTCGTGACGGGTGACCGGCGGGGTGAGCCGCATTAGCGCGTAGCGAATAACCGCCCAAGGGTCACGCTCGGTCGGCACAATGCACCACGTCATGAAGCCCAGCGTGACGGTGACGGCGGCGCCGCCCGCCAGCGCGCACAGCGCCGCGCAGCGCAGTTCGCCGCCTCCAGGAACGCCGACAGGAACGAGCTGTCCTTGTCGCCGTATAACAGCATCGATAACCTGTATCAGAAAAAACAACTTGAGATATCAAGGTGTTTTAAAAAATTGGTAGCTCAGTGATACGCATACGCAGATATAAAGCTGTTACCGTATCTGCCGTACACTGGCGCGTCCTGGGGTACCGGCCAATTTACTATTGAAACATAGAGAGATAGAGACAGAACATAGAGACTCACTTAGAGATAAGTTTAAAAATATTAATATAATGATTAATGACATTACATTGTCAGTATATCTATGAAAATATTGTGTATGTACATAAAAACATTGTCAATTTTAGGAAAAACTGTGACATACATAATATTAATACTGGAAATAAGGATAAGCTCGCGGTGCCCACCACTCGGCTCCAAAAAATAAAAAAAACATTCATGGGTAGTTGTGTAAGGTTTTATAACAAACTTCCAGGAAACGTAACTGAGTTATCTATTAATAAATTCAAGAACTATGTGAAGCGTAAACTTATTTCGAAAGCTAATTATAGCACACAAGACTACATGAATGATAAAACTCCATGGAATTAATTGCGACTGAATTTTTAATCAATAGATGAATTATTTAATTCTCGTTATATTTTGTTTTTTGACATTAGATTGTTTTTCTAGAAACATTCACTAGTATTTTCTATACAATTATTACTTCATATAAAATTTATTTTTATTTTTTATGTTTCATAAAATACTTAAAAGAAATAACTGACGATTTGAAAGTGCTTGTTACTAGGCCTAGTTGAATAAAGATCATTTTGAGTTTGAGTTTGACCGCCACCGCACGCCGCTCCAGTCTGTGTGTGCTTTAATAGTTCCAAAGTAGAATTTTAGTATTCACGACGACCGTTCCATTGTGCTCAAAAATATCGGCACATTTGTCTAAATGTTTGTGAGCAGCTGTTTTGCTTGTATTTGACTCTCGGCCAATATTTTCATAGAACCTTGAGCTTTGGAACAACATAACTGCATGGGGATGAGATTCAGAATCGTGATTATGACGTAGGGATTTGTCTCGCCTATACCTAATAGGAAGAGTTACGTTCTCATCCTGTCTCGCTCTATCACCTTCCATACGTAATAGCTTCTCTTTCAGTCCGATTTACTACTACTACTCTGATTATTTATTTATTTATTTGCCACTTATAACTATTTTTACAGGAGCTAATCCCAAGCCAATAGTGTAACTATTTGCACGATTACGTTAGTACTAAACTTTATCTAAACTATATCACTACGCATATAACATAATATAATAAATAACAATATACAAATACAATATAAACATAATATAAATACATAAACAATATAATATATAAATACAATATAAACAATGTAGACCTTGTGAATTCATTCAGAGAATACGAAAACAAATCAATATCCTCTGCTATTAGGAAGGTGGTTTTCCACCGGATGAGCGCGGATTGAATTGTTTTTTTATTTGCACGCTAAATTGAAACGTATTGCCGTAGTATTAGAATGCACATTACACTGAAGAAATTTTCCCGCGATGTCAAGCGCTTGAAAATAATCTTCAGTGTGATACTTACATACCTCAACACCTGACTGTTATATATTTTACCCCTAATCAACTCAAAAATATATGTATTACTTAATTATATTTCAGAGGTCCAGTTCCGGAACGTACTTATGACCTATTGAAATGATCTGTGCGGTTCGTCTTGGTTTATGTACTCATTCCGACGTTAGTGCATAATTGAGCGTGTATAGGGTTATTTCGCTGGTTACGCGACCACCTTCGGTTAGCGACCACCTGAAGGAGAAGGTTTTTTCTATTGAAGATAACATTAATTCTACACACCCTATTGAGACAATTACTTGTACATGCATTTTTGTTGTTGTATTAGAATAGAAATCTACTAAAAAACCGAGAAAATATCCTTTCAGTTAACTAACTCAGCTTAAGTGGTCGCCCACTGGCACATTAAACTAGGTGGTCGCTAACCGGCGAAATGACCCTATAAGCAGGATGCATTGACAGGATTCGAATGAACTCGATACGGAAATTATTTCGAGGATGTTCGTTGAAATGCAGTAGCGCTCTAATTAATATTGTGTGTTTTATAAAACGTTTCTTATGTTGACTGTCTATTAAAAGGTGGCTCATTTAGGTCGTCGTATCCAGAGCTCAAAACAGTGGCAGAGAGACGAACAGAATGGCGATTATTCCACCTACAAACGCCCGGCTCTAAGTAAATGATGATGAGGTCTGGATAAAGATTGTGAGGAACCACTTTGGTTGAATAAGAACCACTATTGACTGGTACTGGATCTGTGAGCTGAGGTTCCCCCCTGTTTTGGCATACATTTTTTAGTAATAATTCTATATTTTTTTATTTCAATATAGCAACTAAGTATTATTACAGGTTACTATTGCAATAGCGGCTTACATACCTAATTGACTTAACCTAATTATTATAGGTACTTGCACAAGACACATAGACACACTATATAGGTATATAAGAAGTTCCCAATGCGTTTAATTCGCATTTTCTAAACATAGCTGCGAATTACGTTATAAATAGTGATGAGACGTTGTCCCAACAGTACGTTTACAATACAAGCACCTCGGTGGCTCGGACATTCCCTTATTTACCCTTCCCTTCGTTACGAGTGACGTCATGGATAGGACAGTTAAGTTAATGTTAAAGACTCGCGGAACGGCTGATGTATATGACATGACATTGCATATTATTTTATGTATTTGGCCGATTATATCTAATATTCTGTTAGTTTTAGTAAATATTATCGGTGTACATAGGACTACCAGTATCATATCACATCACAACATACTTTAAAATTTTAATTTATTTTGTTTCCTTTATATAATAAAACTATGCGAATCTGGATTCTGCCATAACAATTTATGCGCAAAGTCATTAAAGTCAAGTATAGATAGCATATCTATACTTGACTTTGCGCATAAACTGTTATGGCCGAATCCAGATTCGCATAGTTTTATTACGCAGATTTATATTAATCCGAATATTATTTGTATATACATAATTTTATATAACAGCATAAAATTATTTTGCCGAAAACTTTTCTCGCAGTAATATATTTTGGCACAACATTATTTAGCTGAATTCAAATTAACATGTAATCATTTTGCGGCTTCTGTTTTTTCACTAGTTTAATGTACTGAATAACAGGGTCATATTAAAAAAAAAAAAAAAAATCGAGAATCGGTTGAAAACTGAAATTAACCTGTAGAGAATAACAGCCAGACATACGAAAGCATTCTTGCCCTAATCGGTAGATAATCGTAAGTTACGTCCGTTAAAATCTGTTTGCATGATAAGTTTGACAGTTCTCTATGAGATGACAGCCGTTATTAACGTTTACCGGTAAGTAAAGTAGCAATCTGCCCTACGTGCTATAATGGGACATGCCAGGAATGTCATCGGTAATTGCGGTCCAGTATTAGCACTAACTGGAAGAGATGGAGATAACGATGAAGTATTGTGTCTTTTACCATGTGACATGCGTGGGTATGGTTAGCAGAGGCGCCAAGCGACGGTAAAATCGTGCGAAATTAATAAGAGAAACGAAAAGTGAGTTTCGAATAAAAAATTGACGATCACTGGCCGTGTTGACCACCGGCCCTGGCTCAGCCTGGATGCCAAGATGATGGTACGGAAGACCAGCGTTGCAAAGCCAGCATCATGCTGAGCTGAGTCTGCCAGTACTGGCGGGAATAGATCGCCGGCCTATTTTTCAAGCCAGTAGGCCAGCACTTGCTTCGTGTAAACCTAGCTTTAGGCCCATTTCGTGGCAAGGCCCATTTTGTCTTCGCCTTGTATTCGTGTCACGAATAAATGTCTGATTCTGATTCTGAATTCAACTCCCGGTGAGGTATTTGATTGGAAGTGGAACCATAGTTGTCAGTTCAACTTTAAAGCGGTACCTAACCTGAATGACGGAAACTTACCGGATCTTAATAAAAAATAAATCAATAAGTGAAAGAAAGTAGTTAAATGTGTTAGTTAGGTTATGTCCGGAATGCAAACATGCCTGATAGTCCGAAAAATATAAAATAACTTTTAAAAGTGACTGACGCTAGAACTAGCTGACATTATATTTTATTGATTACATCAGCATTAAATCCATTCTGAGTAAATACTTATATAATTATTTTCAATCACTAATAAACGCTGTAGAAAACCTTTGTTGCTGTCGCTACCCGTCAGTCGTCCATCAGTCACGAGCGGCGAAGCGTAGCGCAGATTTATCTGCTACCAGTATATCGGAACAGTAACGGAGCATTGTGAACCTTATTACAGGTTAATAAGATCTCAAATGGTCAGTTAAGTGTTCCTGTTTGTGCCTGCCATTCTTAAAACGGCACCTACTCGTTTGAGAACGCGTGGCTATTGTAATATGACCCTAGATTCAATAACGGGTAGAATTAAACTCTTTGTCTTCATTCTAGAGAGAGAGAGACAGCAGAATGGTACCTGCTTCATATTTGGAGCTCAACTGGGGAAGTACCTCCACTTTACAATGACTGCAGCCACAATACCACAACTAATTGTTCAATAGGCTATGATGTAGAGAGCGGGAAGCTCAATTAGCGGGAAGAGATCCCTAATAAGGATGAGTTCGCCTTTGTACTTATAACAAATATTATGTTGTTTTAACCTGGTATTTTGTAGGTATAATATAGCTGCTTATTGTTGTAAGCGTCCATAGGCTACGGTATCCTCTTACCATCAAGCAGGTCGTATGCTGAAGCTGAACATACTTGCCACCGTCTTTACATAAAAAAACGACCGGGTTGCACTCCGGGAGTGCCGGCAGAAGTGAAAACTCAATGACATTGTAACAGTTTTTCGATCAGGTCACGTGTCCGTCTTACGAATTTTCAATCTGTCGAATCTCACGGTCACGTGACATCTTACGGTAACGTAACCTGCGGCGAGTTTAACAATTTTTCCCCATCACAAATGTGCACAGCGCCGCTAAAGAAGTTTTCACTTCAAAAAAACACCACTTTTTGTCTTCGGAGGTATCTCAATGTATCTACTGGTACAAGCGCAGCCGTAGCATTAGCAACATCTGTGAACATCTTAGATCCAAGATATTGTCCCCCTTGTCGGCTTCTGCTGTGATTCAGTTCAGGAGTGATCTACAGATAAGCCTCATTTAGGACTTAGGATGACTCGATGTGTTTCCTATTTTTGACGAAGAAACGATATCGTCTTGTGAAAAACAAGTTGAGTCGGTCTGATGTCGATTTTGACTGGCCTAAGTCAGGCGCGGGACACTCCGCGATTCACGTTCATCGCTACAAGTACATGCCGGTGCCCCAACGTTGGGGAACCGGCATGTACTTGTAGCGATGAACGTCGACGTCGACGTCGACGACGTCAGAGGGCCATAAATCTTAATGTTTTGGCTGAGAACAAAGCGCCTTTTGTAAAGATCAAAGGAACTGCATGGGGATGTTATTCAGAAGTTATGATTATGGCTAGCAGGCAACGCACTATCGTTTGTCCCCTCACCTACACAAAATAAAAATAACATTCTAATCCTTTCTCGCTCTATCACCAAATAGCCTCTCTTTCAGTCCGATTAACTACTACAAAATTACCAAACAATTACTACCTATTTACTACAGTTCTGGCACGTATTTTTGGTCTTTTGAAATGATCTGTGAACGCTGGACGGAATGAGTCAGACGCACACCGCTGTGGACGCACTGATAATCAGATGGGATTGGAATGCAACAAGTTGGCAAATTAAGGGAGTCCGATGCAGAGAAAAGTCCCCTCTACACAAACTTCTATGCGGGGTTGCATGAAATATGCCTATGTTAGTAATAGTCCACTAGTCGTCATTGATTCGACTTGATGAACAGTTAATTTCAGCACCATTCAGCGCAGTCTACAGAACGATGCAGACGTCATGTTGGTAAAAGTTTTTAGTAGATTCGCGAAGCACCTTTGCGAGCTTTGGAGCAAATTTCTCTTCCGCGTGTACCAGGGTAGCATAACCTATCAGGAGGTTTTCAGGAGTTACAACGCAATGCACTGGACTCACGTGAAAAGCACCCCTATCTCTGTCTAGCTCTATTACCTGTAGTTTGATTAAGTATGAAGATCGCTTGTTGCACTTCGATTTGATATAGGTAGGGTAGAGAGGACATCAAACGTGACATGCGCAGAAAGGGGAATAAATACAACCTAGTGCACGCAGGGGCTCAATTGTAGCATCTTTAAAAACGAATCGATATTATAAATACGGTTTGAATTGGTATTGATGCTCACACGTAAACTCATGTGTAGGACCAGGATGATCTTTTATACAAATTAAATACGAATTCATTCATTGTTGCAGAATTAGAATAGAGCCCCAGATTAAAGTGAAAGTGTTGAAAGCTCCTCAGACTTATGCGGTACGTATGAACGCGGAAGCAAAATTACGCCTCAGTTCTTTCTGGAAGCAGATTTTTCTTCTATACAAGCAGAAGCCTTAAAGATATGCCCACGTCTTGACACGTCGGTTTACCCATATAATGTGTATAATAGACATAACAGAGTACAGTGGAAAAATGTAAGCACTTTTTTATAATGAACGCTACGCATAATTCTGAATACGAAATCAAAACATTAACATTTTGATACAAAGTAGAAGAGCCACTTGTTTAGGAAAACACCACTAGATGCATTATCTACACTCATTAGTCTCTCTTTAGTCGTTCCCTCATTCCTGAGGATCGTGATTACTCTTAAATTTCAGGCCTGATGAAGGGTCTTGCTTGATCCACGTATGCCCATACCGCTTGATGGAATGATTAGCTTATTATGGCCCGCGAGCTAGCAACAGATTTTCGTGACCAATCGACCCCCGTGCGATAACTTGTGAGAAGGTTCAGAATGTTGTATCATGAAGCCCCGTGCACGTCAGCTGGGGCTCCGTCGGTGGGTTAACCAGCAGCAGCCTCCCAAACACTTAAAAAAAAGAAGAACATTTTGGCACTTACCCTCGAATAATTTTATCATCAAATGATAGTTAATCCAATATTATGACAAAAAATAATCGCCAGCTGACTGTACAGTGGTGGAAAACCCGTCAGCTGGTCACACGAAAATGTTAAAATATATTCCTAATATAAACGCGCGGCTAAGAGACGGCGCGATACTTTGCTATGTAATTTTAAGCAGATTAACGCCTGCTATAAAATGCATGGCAAAGTATCGCGCCGTCGCTTTAACGCGCGTTTATAGTAGGAATATATTTTAACATTTTCGTGTGACCAGCTGACGATTTTGTTTCGTCATAATATTGGATTAACTATCATTTGATGATAAAATGAATCAGGGGTAAATGGCCAAAATTTTTTTTTTTTACGTGTTTGGGTTGCTGCTGTTGGTGAACTCGCCAACGGAACCGCAGCTGACGGCCACGGGGCTTCGCGATACAACATTCTCAACCTTCTCAAAAGTTATCGCCCGGGGGTATAGTAAGTGACTGACAAAAAAAGCTCCTAGCTCGCGGTCTATTAGCACAAAGTACACTCAACCAATATTTTCGTAGAACATCCGAGCTCTGGAAGCCCTTCCGCGTTTATCAGGGATGCATAACTGCAAGAAGATGATTTTCAGAAGTTATGACGTAGTAATGAAAGTACATTTGTTTCGCTTGCACGCAGGAAGAAGTAGTCTCTCATCCTGTCTCACTCTATTACGTACATATTGATTGGCTATTACATTGCCTGTTGCACTTTAATTTATTATATTTGTATAGGCTAGGTACCCGGCGGGGAGTCAGTTACTAGGAATGACATCTAGCGCGCTATCTGACTCGTTGCATATTCAAGTCAGCCATAACGGAAGCTATTAAAACCTCCTCAGTTGTATGCGCTCCTAATAAACGCGGAATCAAAATGCCGCCTCAGTTCGATCCCACTGTAAAGCGTAACCGCGCAAAGTTATGTGTCACGGGAGGCTCAGGCACAGACAAACACACACATACGCCACTTTCAATATTCTTAACAGGAACCCACCTAGCGGGCGCCAACGCCGCAGTCGCTTCCGGCTACATACGGGTAAAACCACAGGATGGGCTACGAGCGTAGCGCGTGTGATTCTTGGCAGTGAATGTGTGTCGACGCTAAGCAACGTTACATGTGCTACGTCTTAGCGCGTAGGAGCACTCCGTCCTGTAGCGAAAATCGTTGGTTGGCTTTTATTTAACTTGCCCTGTTTGTATGTTAGTATGGGACAAATCTTGCGAGTTCAATTTGACCCACTTCCCGGTGACCGATTGAGCTGAAATTTTGGGTATAAGTATAGTTTGGGTGAAAATTCAATATTATGGTACCATCGAGCTGATCTGATGATGGAGACTGAAGGTGGCCTTGGAAATTCAGTACTTAATCGACGTAACCCCGTTGAGTTTGGGCTCGTTTGAATCGTCTCAATGAGTAGTTGATGATGGTATATACAGAAAAGTACAGTCGGCAATAAAAGCTTGTACCAAAAATGAATATTTTTGACAGAAACTTATTATTTTACCAGGCGTAGCTAAAATAGCGTCTTGCTACAGACTGACGAACGCGCGTGATATAATAACAATGGCATCGACGCCGCGTGGATGTCCGCAAAAAAATATGGGATTTTTCAAAACTCGAGCAAAAGCTTAGTCATCACTACATAGTATAAAACAAAGTCGCTTCCCGCTGTCTGTCCCTATGTATGCCTAGATCTTTAAAACTACGCAACGGATTTTGATGCGGTTTTTTAAATAGATAGAGTGATTCAAGAGGAAGGTTTATATGTATAAATATAGTGCGGGTCGCTAGTTAAAAATAAATATCAGCTGGCTAGCAATAAAAACGATCTTCACCGAACATGTTAATTAATTTGTAATCTACACTAATATTATAAAGAGTAAAGATTTGATTGTTTGTTTGTGTGTTTGTATTGAATAGGCTCCGAAACTACTGGACCGATTTGAAAAATTCTATTACCATTAGAAGACGACATTATCCCTGATGAACATAGGCTACTTTTTACCGCGGGAAAATGCTTCATGCTTCAAAACGGTTAATCCGTGTGAAGCCGGGCAGGGCAGCTAGTGAGTAATATAATAAATAATAATTAAAAAAATATCAAATCAAAAATCAAGTTAGCTTTCATTTAAAAAAGTTATTACTTATTAGGTATTTCGGATGAGACTAAATTCAGAACACCTTTAACACAAGTATCCACTTGGTAAATTGAATACATCTACAGCTGAGCGTCCTATTTCGACTTGAGTTCGACTTGAGTTCGACTTGAGTTCGACTTGAGTTCGACTTGAGTTCGACTTGTAGTCGTGTGTCAACTTTTGATATTTACTAGCGCGCTATCTGTCCCTGCGACCAATCATAATCATATGAGCCGAAAGACGTCCTGTGCTGGATAGAGGCCTCCCCCAAAGAGTGTCACAACGACCGGTCCTCCGCCACCCGTTTCCAGCGGACTCCTGCGACCTTTACCAGCGACAAATGGATGGTCGTTTACGTTAATGTTCCACTTACGTGTTGCTTGCAGCGGCGGAGCAGGAGTCAGGAAATCACAAGGACTAACGCACTCACAATATTTACAAAATATAAATAAATTAACAAATATAAGGTGACAATCTTGCACAAATCGACCTAGTCCCAAACTAAGCAAAGCTTGTACTATGGGCACTAGACGACGATAAACATACACACACGATACACATAGAAAACATCCATGACTTAGGAACAAATATTCGTGCTCATCACACAAATAAATTCCCTTACCGGGATCCGAACCCAGGACCTCTTGCTTCATAGGCGGGTCACTACCAACTAGGCTAAAGCGGTCGTCAATATCAAAATGCTTCGGTACAGATTATTCTTTGACACTAATAAAATTGACAGACAATATATAAACAAACACATAGTCTTGGTTGCTAGGCACCGATTTACTCTCAGGCCTGCTGCACACTAAGCAGATACGGTACGGCCAGGATATAATTATATGTCATCATACTAAAACACCCATTTATAAAAAAAAAAATATTAGTACTTAAGTACACTGAATTATAAGTTATACTCTTTTTGCTGAATGCACTCAACACACCCACGCGCATAAATGTATGTAGTCTGACGTATCGTTGTACTTTTCAGAAAAACATTCCAGCGTTGAAGAAGATTGCGACCAGTACATCCACGAGCCGTGGCTGGCGCCCGAGGCGGTGCAGTTATGAAAACTCCTCAGGAACAAAAGTCATGCTCATCACACAAATATTAGTCCTTAGCGGGTTTGAACCCAGGACCTTCAGCTGTGACGTTTGGTAGGGTAGTGGTGGCAAATAAGCACTACCAAGTCATCATCAAGAAATGTATATTGGGGACAACAGGTCCCGTAAATCAAAAGAAAGGGTCGTGTCTATGCCCTGTCTAGATTGGCCACCGTAGATCCGGTACTCTCCTGGCTGGTCGGCGGCGGTCCGAAGCAGCCTCACTATTCTGTAACTTGATTTAAGCTCACCTCAACGCTCACCATCAAATATATCTTGACACCGCGATGCGTAGTAACTAAGCGTAGGTAGAGGTCTAGTTTCGTGACGGGTGACCGGCGGGGTGAGCCGCATTAGCGCGTAGCGAATAACCGCCCAAGGGTCACGCTCGGTCGGCACAATGCACCACGTCATGAAGCCCAGCGTGACGGTGACGGCGGCGCCGCCCGCCAGCGCGCACAGCGCCGCGCAGCGCAGTTCGCCGCCTCCAGGAACGCCGACAGGAACGAGCTGTCCTTGTCGCCGTATAACAGCATCGATAACCTGTATCAGAAAAAACAACTTGAGATATCAAGGTGTTTTAAAAAATTGGTAGCTCAGTGATACGCATACGCAGATATAAAGCTGTTACCGTATCTGCCGTACACTGGCGCGTCCTGGGGTACCGGCCAATTTACTATTGAAACATAGAGAGATAGAGACAGAACATAGAGACTCACTTAGAGATAAGTTTAAAAATATTAATATAATGATTAATGACATTACATTGTCAGTATATCTATGAAAATATTGTGTATGTACATAAAAACATTGTCAATTTTAGGAAAAACTGTGACATACATAATATTAATACTGGAAATAAGGATAAGCTCGCGGTGCCCACCACTCGGCTCCAAAAAATAAAAAAAACATTCATGGGTAGTTGTGTAAGGTTTTATAACAAACTTCCAGGAAACGTAACTGAGTTATCTATTAATAAATTCAAGAACTATGTGAAGCGTAAACTTATTTCGAAAGCTAATTATAGCACACAAGACTACATGAATGATAAAACTCCATGGAATTAATTGCGACTGAATTTTTAATCAATAGATGAATTATTTAATTCTCGTTATATTTTGTTTTTTGACATTAGATTGTTTTTCTAGAAACATTCACTAGTATTTTCTATACAATTATTACTTCATATAAAATTTATTTTTATTTTTTATGTTTCATAAAATACTTAAAAGAAATAACTGACGATTTGAAAGTGCTTGTTACTAGGCCTAGTTGAATAAAGATCATTTTGAGTTTGAGTTTGACCGCCACCGCACGCCGCTCCAGTCTGTGTGTGCTTTAATAGTTCCAAAGTAGAATTTTAGTATTCACGACGACCGTTCCATTGTGCTCAAAAATATCGGCACATTTGTCTAAATGTTTGTGAGCAGCTGTTTTGCTTGTATTTGACTCTCGGCCAATATTTTCATAGAACCTTGAGCTTTGGAACAACATAACTGCATGGGGATGAGATTCAGAATCGTGATTATGACGTAGGGATTTGTCTCGCCTATACCTAATAGGAAGAGTTACGTTCTCATCCTGTCTCGCTCTATCACCTTCCATACGTAATAGCTTCTCTTTCAGTCCGATTTACTACTACTACTCTGATTATTTATTTATTTATTTGCCACTTATAACTATTTTTACAGGAGCTAATCCCAAGCCAATAGTGTAACTATTTGCACGATTACGTTAGTACTAAACTTTATCTAAACTATATCACTACGCATATAACATAATATAATAAATAACAATATACAAATACAATATAAACATAATATAAATACATAAACAATATAATATATAAATACAATATAAACAATGTAGACCTTGTGAATTCATTCAGAGAATACGAAAACAAATCAATATCCTCTGCTATTAGGAAGGTGGTTTTCCACCGGATGAGCGCGGATTGAATTGTTTTTTTATTTGCACGCTAAATTGAAACGTATTGCCGTAGTATTAGAATGCACATTACACTGAAGAAATTTTCCCGCGATGTCAAGCGCTTGAAAATAATCTTCAGTGTGATACTTACATACCTCAACACCTGACTGTTATATATTTTACCCCTAATCAACTCAAAAATATATGTATTACTTAATTATATTTCAGAGGTCCAGTTCCGGAACGTACTTATGACCTATTGAAATGATCTGTGCGGTTCGTCTTGGTTTATGTACTCATTCCGACGTTAGTGCATAATTGAGCGTGTATAGGGTTATTTCGCTGGTTACGCGACCACCTTCGGTTAGCGACCACCTGAAGGAGAAGGTTTTTTCTATTGAAGATAACATTAATTCTACACACCCTATTGAGACAATTACTTGTACATGCATTTTTGTTGTTGTATTAGAATAGAAATCTACTAAAAAACCGAGAAAATATCCTTTCAGTTAACTAACTCAGCTTAAGTGGTCGCCCACTGGCACATTAAACTAGGTGGTCGCTAACCGGCGAAATGACCCTATAAGCAGGATGCATTGACAGGATTCGAATGAACTCGATAGGGAGTTATTTACTGGAAATTGGAGAGCCTCACTACAGTCGGCTGTGGAGAAAAGAGACCTCCCTGAATACCTGCTTTAGAAAGAAAGAAAGAAAGAAAACATTTATTTAGCTTTAGCATTTATAAAATAATCAATAATGATGTATTTTATTAAAAAAGATTAAGAATGTTGACTACATGAGGATTAAGAATTGAGAAAAAAGCAACGCGAAAGGTAAAAATAATCACGTTTTTATCTGTCCAAAATTTTAAGTTGGCGTGTCCTGTCCCTTTTCCAAGGTACACATAGTAACTAGGTGTACCTTGTGTGCTGACTAATATTGCAGATGCCTACAGTCTGGACTAGTCTGGAGGAAGTCATCTGTGCAGTACGCCTTAACGAACCTATCGCCTTATTCAGGTCATGAAATATACCTTCTCAGTTTTATTCGGCCCTGGTAAATGCGGAAGCAAAACGGTATGAAGATATCAACTCCATATTGTCTTTTGCAGTATCGTATAGTTCTTTTAATTATCTTAACTACTAAGGGTGGGTTACACAAACCAGGGGGGGTTACAGATTAGTAAAGGTAAATATGGCGCTGGCAGCTGTCATGAAGCTAAGTTGTGCAACAAAAATTACGGGCGTTTTTTCGAAATACCTCAATGTCCCCATCTCCTTTCGCCTCGCCTATTTTTAACCTATTTTCGTGAACAATGTTTGAACATTTAAAATGGCCACCAGTCACCACTCGCTCGAGACTAATTACCGCCACCGTCACTATTCCCGTTCCTCGTTGAGCACGGCGCATTTGCTCCGCAGTCGACTCTAATTTTGTTAATTAGTTGCTGCCGAGAGCCATTGACGAGAATGTTGGGGTGGTGCGACACAGGAAGCTCGGAGATTACCTTAATTCAGTGGCGGTCCAGGATTTTGGTTTGGTTTGGGCAGAGTTGGGCAAATTTTTATTTGAATAAGAATAAGAATAAGAACAGAATTTTTATTCTTATTCAAATTGATTTGAATAAGAATAATTCTTGCGCCCGTTATTTAGAATAACATGAAGGTGAATAAATCATGCTACTTTTATTTTAAATAAGAATAAAATACGGACTAATTATTCCACAAATGGGGTTATTCTAACTAACATTTTATTTAAATAAAACGTTATTCAAATAAAGTTAATTTGTTGGTATCGTCGGTAAAATTTTGTGAGTTGATTTACAGACAATGGATTTTATGATAAGTTTGGGTTTACTTGGTTTGTTTTGACGAGTTATATACAATACATTATACTTGGTGACGATGGTCTGATGATGGAGTCAGGAGGTGGATAGTGGAACTCCTCGATAGCTACTTGTATATCCTTCGAGTTTGGGCTCATTTGGTTTGTTTTGGCGAGTTCTATACATTATACGTGGTGATGATGGTCTGATGATGGAGTGAGGAGGTGGATAGAGGAACTCCTCAATGGCTACTTGTATACCCCTCGAGTTTGGGCTCATTGGCTTTGTTTTGTCGAGTTCTATACATTATACTTGGTGACGATGGTCTGATGATGGAGTCAGGAGGTGAATAGTGGAACTCCTCAATGGCTACTTGTATATCCTTCGAGTTTGGACTCATTTGGTTTGTTTTGTCGAGTTCTATACATTATACTTAGTGATGATGGTCTGATGATGGAGTGAGGAGGTGGATAGAGGAACTCCTCAATGGCTACTTGTATACCCCTCGAGTTTGGGCTAATTCGGTTTGTTTTGTCTAGTTCTATACATTATACTTGGTGATGATGGTCTGATGATGGAATGAGGAGGTGGATAGAGGAACTCCTCAATGGCTACTTGTATACCCCTCGAGTTTGGGCTTATTCGGTTTGTTTTATCGAGTTCTATACATTATACTTGGTGACGATGGTCTGATGATGGAGTCAGGAGGTGGATAGTGGAACTCCTCAATGGCTAGTTGTATACCCCACGAGTTTGGGCTCATTTGGTTTGTTTTGGCGAGTTCTATACATTATT
The DNA here is from genome assembly GCA_947578815.1 of Epinotia ramella. Classification (NCBI taxonomy): domain Eukaryota; kingdom Metazoa; phylum Arthropoda; class Insecta; order Lepidoptera; family Tortricidae; genus Epinotia; species Epinotia ramella. Next base: position 7,932,830 of record OX388221.1, read on the forward strand.
CTTGGTGATGATGGTCTGATGATGGAGTGAGGAGGTGGATAGAGGAACTCCTCAATGGCTACTTGTATACCCGACGAGTTTGGGCTCATTTGGTTTGTTTTGGCGAGTTCTATACATTATACTTGGTGATGATGGTCTGATGATGGAGTGAGGAGGTGGATAGAGGAACTCCTCAATGGCTACTTGTATACCCCTCGAGTTTGGGCTCATTCAGTTTGTTTTGTCGAGTTCTATACATTATATTTGGTGACGATGGTCTGATGATGGAGTCAGGAGGTGGATAGTGGAACTCCTCAATGGCTACTTGTATATCCTTCGAGTTTGGGCTCATTTGGTTTGTTTTGGCGAGTTCTATACATTATACTTGGCGATGATGGTCTGATGATGGAGTGAGGAGGTGTTAAGAGGAACTCCTCAATGGCTACTTGTATACCCCACGAGTTTGGGCTCATTTGGTTTGTTTTGACGAATTCTATACATCACACTTGGTGACGATGGTCTGATGATAGAGTCAGGAGGTGGATAGAGGAACTCCTCAATGGCTTCTTGTATACCCCTCGAGTTTGGGATCATCCGTATTTATACTTAGGGCTCGCGGTCGTGTCCGTGTTTCGTGTACAAGTAGCAGTGTGCCCGTTTTCGTGTTACACAGCAACGGTTTTATGGCCCGTTCGGCACGTGAAATTCGGCTACGTGTAATTAAGTCACGTGTACCCGTGTAGATCCGTGTCACGGGTTCACGTACCTTAAGTACACGCGGATCCGGTCCGCCAGCGACGTTGAGTGAAGATAAGATGCAGTGTCTCTAAAGACGACGAATAAAAATATATCGTTAGTTCTTATTCGTAGCTCTTTATTCCGTTTCATTCTTTTATTTTTAAGAACATGGACTTTTAAATATTTAGTGAGTAGTAAATAAAAGGAAACCAACATTAAATATAATCAATAGGTAATACAGTAATTAAACGCGGGCTAAAATAACAGAAGTGTGTGTAGTGGTGACTAATGGATAATCACAACGAGTTAAGAATTCTAAACTGTCCCGTCCAGATTTGAAAAAAAAATCCCGCTTATTTGTAAAACAAAACGCGGTCACTTCTTTGAACTTCATGAACAAAACTCTAATGTTTGTATTTAGTTTGTAAGTTTGTATTTTCTCTACTTGTAATTGTTTTGTTATTTTTTTTTTTCTTCTTTGTGTGGCAATAAATACTATTCTGATTCTGATTCTGATTCTGAAAACGGTGGTATACCAGGTAAAGCCGAAAGCTACTTATGAGTATTGTTTGTTTAATTACGTCGTTCGCAAACCTTTCGCATCGTTATCTGCAATTCTGCACGTGCAACTCCACTTACCTACAAAAATACCACCCTGGTAGGTAAATTACAATGAATGACTCAATAATTTTTAAACCTTGAGAGAACTCAAATTATTGAATAAAATATTTATATAGAGATGCTAAATAAAATGTCACCAAGTCTGCGGCTTTTGTTTTTTACTTTCATAGAAGAATATTTTTAGGTGTAGTGTAATTAAACTCTATATAGCGACAAGACATTTAACGAAAAACTTTTTTTACCTTGTTAAGCAGTCGAACAAAAATATGTCACTATCTACTTTGTAATGTGCCGAAACCGATAAGAACTGCAGCTGTGTACTTTTTTGTTTGTTGTTTTCTTGTTTAGTCCATGCACGTGTTGTTTGCCTGGATTTACCGTCATCATACGTACCGAAGATTCGCAGAAATTTGCTCTTTTGTTTCTTTAGTAGGATTGCCTTGCGTGTTAATATTTTGGCTATGTTATATCCTTAGATAGTAAACTTGTATATTCATTTTTTTATTATTCTACTCTTAATTTAACGATAACTGATTACTGATATTATAACGCTATACGTCGCAGTCTCTTAATTGTATAATAAATATAAGTATAACTAATGGCACTAGAGAATTTTGCATTGTCGCTAGCTTGGATTAAAATCACAATAGCTGGTTATACAGAAAACAGAATAACGCCGTTAATTACTTAAACATCTAACCATTATAACTGAATCGACGCAAAAAATATAATTTAAACAAAAAACCACATAGAAAAAACCCGTTCGTCCCGTACTAAGTAATAATTAGTAATTCATGAATAGTCCTTATTTGTTTTAATTTTAACTCAAACTGGCGTGGCGGCGGCCCGGGTGTATCGTTCCGACCGGTGCAGACGAACGCAGGTACGGGTTACGTATCTTGGCGTGTCACGTGAATCCGGACGCGAACGCAGGTACGGGCTACGTACCGGTCGTGTTCGTGAAATTCGTGATCTTAGCACTGCCGGGGTTAAGAACACGTAGGGTTCGGTCACGGTACGGGTCGGCGTGTATCACGGATATCCAGAGCCCTACATAATATTTATACTGAGGTATGGAAATTAATCTTATATTAGATATTTTTTTTTACTACACAGGTTTTTGCATAGATTTGCATACATTTTACTTTATAATCTCAATTTAAATTCGTTATCTGAAATAATTAATACAAATTTTAAATGCTTCAGAGGAAGACTAATATTAAGTATTTATGCTGCGTCGACCTCAAATAAATAGTACACTATTAGTATAAGTTTTGTGAAAGTAAACCGAAGGACATCGCTGCGCCCATCTGCGAATATAGTGATAAGCGCAGGTAAAGCAAGGGTTATTGTTTTACCTGCCGTCATTTATTATCTCTTTAGCTCTCTGTAGGTGTGAAAGAGATATCATAATTATGAGTAAAGTTATTTATACAAGATCATCGTCACCAAGTGTACTTGTATAGAACTCGTAAAAAAAAACATATAAACCTAAACTCAAGGGCTACACAAGAGCTATTGAGGAGTTCCACTATCCACCTTCTGACTCTGTCAAGACCAACAGACCAATCCTCATTCCTCACCAAGTATAATGCAAAGAACTCATCAAAACAAACCAAATGAGCCCAATCTCGAGGGCTATACAAGTAGCCATTAAGGAGTTCCATTAACCACCTCCTCACTCCATCATCAGACCATCATCACCAAGTATAATGCATAGAACACGTCAAAACAAACCAAATGAGCCCAAACTCGAGGGTTATACAAGTAGCCATTGAGGAGTTCTACTAACCACCTCCTCACTCAATCATCAGACCATCATCACCAAGTATAATGCATAGAACTTGTCAAAACAAACCAAATGAGCCCAAACTCGAGGGGTATACAAGTAGCCATTAAGGAGTTCCACTATCCACCTCCTCACTCCATCATCAGACCATCATCACCAAGTATAATGCATAGAACTCGTCAAAACAAACCAAATGAGCCCAAACTCGAGGGGTATACAAGTAGCCATTGAGGAGTTCCACTATCCACCTCCTCACTCCATCATCAGACCATCATCACCAAGTATGATGCATAGAACTCGTCAAAACAAACCAAATGAGCCCAAACTCGAGGGCTATACAATTAGCCATTGAGGAGTTCCACTATCCACCTCCTCACTCTATCATCAGACCATCATCACCAAGTATGATGCATAGAACTCGTCAAAACAAACCAAATGAGCCCAAACTCGAGGGGTATACAAGTAGCCATTGAGGAGTTCCACTATCCACCTCCTCACTCCATCATCAGACCATCATCACCAAGTATGATGCATAGAACTCGTCAAAACAAACCAAATGAGCCCAAACTCGAGGGGTATACAAGTAGCCATTGAGGAGTTCCACTATCCACCTCCTCACTCCATCATCAGACCATCATCACCAAGTATAATGCATAGAACTCGTCAAAAAAAACCAAATGAGCCCAATCTCGAGGGCTATACAAGTAGCCATTCAGGAGTTCCACGATCCACAGACATATACAATAGGTATAAATTACACTACATTCAAGATTCTATACGTACTAGTGCCTCTATACCGATACCAAAATTACCAAATGCGTCGTGTTTATCCCCGAGTATCCGTCCGAACTACATTCATATATTATTCATGGTATATTAGTTAAAATAAAAAATCATGATTAGATTTATTTGAATAAGAATAAGTTAGCTTTATTCAATTTTCTAACATAAGAATTATTCACGGCGAAATTATTTGAATAACTTTGACGGGAATAAAATCAACATGATTTTATTCATGCGTATTCTTATTCAAATAATGATTTTATTCTTGAGTGCCCAACTCTGGGTTTGGGGAGGGCTTGCCATAGTTGGGGGGCTTGACCCCGGAAGAGAAGGCTTTTTAGAACTGAACCCATCGTTTCCTAAAAGCTTATCTTCTTACAAATGCGATGCTCTAGCCGAGTAATCCTTCGAATCCTTAGTTTCGGCTCATATGAGCGTTTCTCGAAAAAAATGCCGTTATTTGGAATTGTATTTTTTTCCGGGAGTTTTAATGTTATTTCCACTAGTATCGACTATCACGAGCTTCTTGGATCCTAATAGGAAAAAAAATCCAAAAGTTATTTTTTCGATTGTGTAACCATTTCCCACTTGCTATGGCGCTACTACTCGTACTTTGTATGCCGGGATTTGGGATGAAAAGAGCTCGTGATTTTTAGAAGATACAACATAAAATATGCTGAAAAAATTATAACAAATGTAAGTACTTGGCAATTTTTTTAAGAAATGCTCAGAGATATCTTTCAGCAAAAAATACATAAAAGTACAAATTACACCTTCTAACAAATTAAGAAACATCTCTGAAATAGAGCTCGTGCAAATAGAGTTTCACTCCACTGGAACAACATCTTAACTTAAAACGCGTTCTCATTACTTCGAAATCGCACGATTAATAACGAGTCCGTCTGTCCGTCCTAAACGATGCCGAATCGTTTCTGCGCCAACGTGCCGTGACCACACACACACACGCACAGGCAAACACACATAAATACTATAAATAAAGACACATGTCGTGTCATTCATAATTGATTTACTACAAATCGCTTTTGTGCCGGCGCTGTTTGAATTTCGGAAATTATTTCGAGGATGTTCGTTGAAATGCAGTAGCGCTCTAATTAATATTGTGTGTTTTATAAAACGTTTCTTATGTTGACTGTCTATTAAAAGGTGGCTCATTTAGGTCGTCGTATCCAGAGCTCAAAACAGTGGCAGAGAGACGAACAGAATGGCGATTATTCCACCTACAAACGCCCGGCTCTAAGTAAATGATGATGAGGTCTGGATAAAGATTGTGAGGAACCACTTTGGTTGAATAAGAACCACTATTGACTGGTACTGGATCTGTGAGCTGAGGTTCCCCCCTGTTTTGGCATACATTTTTTAGTAATAATTCTATATTTTTTTATTTCAATATAGCAACTAAGTATTATTACAGGTTACTATTGCAATAGCGGCTTACATACCTAATTGACTTAACCTAATTATTATAGGTACTTGCACAAGACACATAGACACACTATATAGGTATATAAGAAGTTCCCAATGCGTTTAATTCGCATTTTCTAAACATAGCTGCGAATTACGTTATAAATAGTGATGAGACGTTGTCCCAACAGTACGTTTACAATACAAGCACCTCGGTGGCTCGGACATTCCCTTATTTACCCTTCCCTTCGTTACGAGTGACGTCATGGATAGGACAGTTAAGTTAATGTTAAAGACTCGCGGAACGGCTGATGTATATGACATGACATTGCATATTATTTTATGTATTTGGCCGATTATATCTAATATTCTGTTAGTTTTAGTAAATATTATCGGTGTACATAGGACTACCAGTATCATATCACATCACAACATACTTTAAAATTTTAATTTATTTTGTTTCCTTTATATAATAAAACTATGCGAATCTGGATTCTGCCATAACAATTTATGCGCAAAGTCATTAAAGTCAAGTATAGATAGCATATCTATACTTGACTTTGCGCATAAACTGTTATGGCCGAATCCAGATTCGCATAGTTTTATTACGCAGATTTATATTAATCCGAATATTATTTGTATATACATAATTTTATATAACAGCATAAAATTATTTTGCCGAAAACTTTTCTCGCAGTAATATATTTTGGCACAACATTATTTAGCTGAATTCAAATTAACATGTAATCATTTTGCGGCTTCTGTTTTTTCACTAGTTTAATGTACTGAATAACAGGGTCATATTAAAAAAAAAAAAAAAAATCGAGAATCGGTTGAAAACTGAAATTAACCTGTAGAGAATAACAGCCAGACATACGAAAGCATTCTTGCCCTAATCGGTAGATAATCGTAAGTTACGTCCGTTAAAATCTGTTTGCATGATAAGTTTGACAGTTCTCTATGAGATGACAGCCGTTATTAACGTTTACCGGTAAGTAAAGTAGCAATCTGCCCTACGTGCTATAATGGGACATGCCAGGAATGTCATCGGTAATTGCGGTCCAGTATTAGCACTAACTGGAAGAGATGGAGATAACGATGAAGTATTGTGTCTTTTACCATGTGACATGCGTGGGTATGGTTAGCAGAGGCGCCAAGCGACGGTAAAATCGTGCGAAATTAATAAGAGAAACGAAAAGTGAGTTTCGAATAAAAAATTGACGATCACTGGCCGTGTTGACCACCGGCCCTGGCTCAGCCTGGATGCCAAGATGATGGTACGGAAGACCAGCGTTGCAAAGCCAGCATCATGCTGAGCTGAGTCTGCCAGTACTGGCGGGAATAGATCGCCGGCCTATTTTTCAAGCCAGTAGGCCAGCACTTGCTTCGTGTAAACCTAGCTTTAGGCCCATTTCGTGGCAAGGCCCATTTTGTCTTCGCCTTGTATTCGTGTCACGAATAAATGTCTGATTCTGATTCTGAATTCAACTCCCGGTGAGGTATTTGATTGGAAGTGGAACCATAGTTGTCAGTTCAACTTTAAAGCGGTACCTAACCTGAATGACGGAAACTTACCGGATCTTAATAAAAAATAAATCAATAAGTGAAAGAAAGTAGTTAAATGTGTTAGTTAGGTTATGTCCGGAATGCAAACATGCCTGATAGTCCGAAAAATATAAAATAACTTTTAAAAGTGACTGACGCTAGAACTAGCTGACATTATATTTTATTGATTACATCAGCATTAAATCCATTCTGAGTAAATACTTATATAATTATTTTCAATCACTAATAAACGCTGTAGAAAACCTTTGTTGCTGTCGCTACCCGTCAGTCGTCCATCAGTCACGAGCGGCGAAGCGTAGCGCAGATTTATCTGCTACCAGTATATCGGAACAGTAACGGAGCATTGTGAACCTTATTACAGGTTAATAAGATCTCAAATGGTCAGTTAAGTGTTCCTGTTTGTGCCTGCCATTCTTAAAACGGCACCTACTCGTTTGAGAACGCGTGGCTATTGTAATATGACCCTAGATTCAATAACGGGTAGAATTAAACTCTTTGTCTTCATTCTAGAGAGAGAGAGACAGCAGAATGGTACCTGCTTCATATTTGGAGCTCAACTGGGGAAGTACCTCCACTTTACAATGACTGCAGCCACAATACCACAACTAATTGTTCAATAGGCTATGATGTAGAGAGCGGGAAGCTCAATTAGCGGGAAGAGATCCCTAATAAGGATGAGTTCGCCTTTGTACTTATAACAAATATTATGTTGTTTTAACCTGGTATTTTGTAGGTATAATATAGCTGCTTATTGTTGTAAGCGTCCATAGGCTACGGTATCCTCTTACCATCAAGCAGGTCGTATGCTGAAGCTGAACATACTTGCCACCGTCTTTACATAAAAAAACGACCGGGTTGCACTCCGGGAGTGCCGGCAGAAGTGAAAACTCAATGACATTGTAACAGTTTTTCGATCAGGTCACGTGTCCGTCTTACGAATTTTCAATCTGTCGAATCTCACGGTCACGTGACATCTTACGGTAACGTAACCTGCGGCGAGTTTAACAATTTTTCCCCATCACAAATGTGCACAGCGCCGCTAAAGAAGTTTTCACTTCAAAAAAACACCACTTTTTGTCTTCGGAGGTATCTCAATGTATCTACTGGTACAAGCGCAGCCGTAGCATTAGCAACATCTGTGAACATCTTAGATCCAAGATATTGTCCCCCTTGTCGGCTTCTGCTGTGATTCAGTTCAGGAGTGATCTACAGATAAGCCTCATTTAGGACTTAGGATGACTCGATGTGTTTCCTATTTTTGACGAAGAAACGATATCGTCTTGTGAAAAACAAGTTGAGTCGGTCTGATGTCGATTTTGACTGGCCTAAGTCAGGCGCGGGACACTCCGCGATTCACGTTCATCGCTACAAGTACATGCCGGTGCCCCAACGTTGGGGAACCGGCATGTACTTGTAGCGATGAACGTCGACGTCGACGTCGACGACGTCAGAGGGCCATAAATCTTAATGTTTTGGCTGAGAACAAAGCGCCTTTTGTAAAGATCAAAGGAGTGTCCCTTCTGTACTTGTACTATTATCTATTCTGTGCCTAAGTGCACATTTTTAACCTCCACTTCGTTCAGTGCGTTAGCTTTGATTTATCTCTCATTGCAAGAAAGAGTAGGTATTTTTTTTATTCAGTCCGATTGACTAGAAAACTGGCTCGTAATCACCCTTAATTATCGAACGTGCGAGCGAAGCGAACGAACTTCTATGCTTCAGCTTGGGCCGAAAATCGTCTGTATGTCCAGTCCGGTGTCTGTCACGGCTGTCCGGCTGCAAAAACGTTTTGTTGAAAATCATGCTAGCCCAACCGAATACGATTTTTTGCATCAGTGCAGTGCGAGAAAAATCAATTAGGATTTGTTTTTACAAACGCAGTTCCAAAAATTAAGAAACAAAGCAGAGGCGATATATTAAGTTTTGTGAAAATAGAGTACATGGGGTAGCTATATGTTTTCTAGAGGCCACATATTGTTCAGATGCATCTTTGTTGTGCCTTAACTATGGTTTATCTACTAGTCAAATTCCCACAGTAAATGATACCTTAGCGAAGGGTTGATCCGACATACCCATGGTAGGCTGCCTTGACCACCTCAATGCTTACTTGTTTGGATTAATTTATAAAGCGCTTACACATATTTGCTATTTTTTGTTTACAGGTCCAATTTCTCAACCGATTCTCGTGAAATTTTCTGAGCAGGTTCGTAAAATTAACTTTTTAGTCAAGTAAAAAAAATACAGGCTTGTGAAGTTCTGCAGCTTTCAGACCCACTATAGTACCTATTAATTAGGCAGCAATCCTATACTTACGCCATTAGCTACTTCTGAAATGAAATAAAAATAGATCTTGAAATGTTGCAAGGTTCGCGCCTGGCCACCCAACACATAGTAATATTTACGTAGGTACCTAACTTGAAATCTTGCAATAAAACTTAGCAATTATTCTATAAATATTATGTACCTAAACCTGGAAACCCGCATTAATCTAATTTGCGCATCCACGCTGAGTTGAAATGCCTATAATGCCAACCATTTAGCTGAAAGGACGGATTTCAGCGTGAATCCCTCGTCACTTACGCTCCTTAGCTGATAGGGACAGACATTTTGTCTAACCGTCTGTTATTATGATACCGTGCGATATTGTAATGTCATTCTCGTAATAGGACCCCTTAATGGGACCGATTTGCTATTAACCAACGTAAAATGGACTACCGCACCTCTTCCGAATGCTATTACAAATGTATTTGTTAATAGCACTTAAACTTTAAAGCGATAGGCATTAGAATCAGTGTTGCCTAACTCGGGACGTTGGATCTTTGTCTAATTTTAAATAGAGGTGTTTTAATACCAAATCGAAGGTCTACTTAAATTGGTTTTACGTACAACATTAAGTTATTTAGCCATTTCGGTTAGTAGGAGTAGCGCGTCGTTTTGAAATATCAATTTGTACGATATAATTTTGTCACGGTAGAAGATAGTGGCTTGATTAGTTATTTTCAGGGTTCTCGTAATAAATAAATGGAATGTTTCATTTTGTTTAAAGGTTCAGTGAATTAACTTCAAAAATGTTGTGTCTACAATACTTTTACCGGAAACAATGCTAATTAATAATAAGTAGTTTTTGTAGAGTTTTTAACTAAAAGTAGCAACCGTTGAATGAGAGAGAATTATGACTAAAACTAAGTTACCTAATGGAAGTGTACAGGATGATGACTGATGTCTGAAAGTTGTCAAATTAAAATTACACTATCTTCCTTGCAATAATAACAAGGTCCTTGATGCACTAATAATCGCCCCTTTATGGAGGTCGTGTATTTAAATAAATAAAAAAGTGTACGTAGATCTTTGAAAAATAATTATGAGTGAAAATTATAAAACTGATTCTATAAGAAATGGCATAATATATTTTTAATAACTGAAGAGACATGATTAATTGAAACATTGATATAAGCAAAAAATATATGAAATCTCCAGTTAAGTATAGACACCCAAAGCGCTTTTAAATTAACAAAACGACCGACCTCAATAATATTGAACTGAATGAAAGGAGGATACACTGCCTATGGTTTAGTTCAGCCACATAAAAAAAGTGGTTTTTACAAGTCCTTATTTCCAACGGTTAACCCTTTTCTTGGCAAACGGAAAATAAAATCGTTATTTAAAAAAAAACAGCCAAATAGTGTTATATATAGGGTACAGTGTCAAGAAAGGGGATTAGAAAAACTGTTAATTATAGGTGCGTGTCGATTATTGATGCCATCAGGTTAGCATGATTCCGAATTATCTACATAATTAGGTACCTAACACGAAATTCTTAAAACCATAATGGATTTTTTTTTAAGTATGTACCTAAGTACTTTAGGTACGAATTCCTAACAACGAGCGAGTAAAAAAAAAACGACATTCTTGTCCTGACTTCGCAAACAAGGCAGGCAATAAAAGGTCACACATGACAACTCTCTACAATTCGTTGTTGACGCCTTGCATAGTTTAGCTCTCAACATGACACGATCTCTGTAAAGTAATTACAGTGTGGTATAATTAACTTGTTTGTCTACTCAGCGGACACCTGCATTATACGAGTAGTACCTACGTGTAAGTATCAATCTTGTTTGGCATAATACCTATATGGGCAGTGTTTGTTTTTGTCACAAGTTTTTATTTTTGTCATGAAATAGTCATTTACAGATCTTACGTAATTTGAATTAATTCCTCGCCTTACCCTGCCGATGAAAAGCTGCATAGTTTACCCGCGTTCAGTAGGAAAAGGAAATATTGACATAACATAACAATGAAAATTCAATTTTGATTAAAGAGACATCTAGTCTAGGTGTTGAGGATGTTTTAGCGCCATCTGTGGATGAGTAGCGAGACTACCAAGTTAGCTTCATCGCTACAGCAAAAATGTCAACTGACAGTTGAAATAATACTACTAAATATTATGTACACACACAACATGTACTAGATGTGTCATACCATAACCAACTAGCGCCACTACAGAAGAAATTGTGCACTTTTAAAATCGGTAGAATTATCTGCGAGTGTTTTGACATTAAAATGTCAATGACGTCCGCTTGCTTGCTTTTGCTTGACGTTTTGCAGCGGGAATGTAGATAGATTGTAGAAAGAAATCTCGTTTGTTGATTCAAAGTGATTGTAAGTGAGCGATACGCGGCCGTATAAATAAAAAACTTCTATCACAATGCCACCGAGTAGCTTACGAGTGGTCTACGCGTTCGCTAGGGAAATGCATCCGAAAACAACAGATATCTTTATCGAGTATGGCACGGCCGGATTCCGCACAAAGTGAGTCTTATTACATTATTCATACAAGGTTTTTCCATTCTAATAAGTAGGAGCGGTTATTACAACATAATCTTATAATAAACGAAATATTTTTTGCACCTTTCTCTCAGACAACGCTTTAAATGTCACGTTGCCAATTTTGTCTTTTGATTCGCGTAGTTCCTTTTAAGACAGTGCTGCATTGTGAGTCATGATTTCAAATCGTATTTGGGTACCTATAACGGGAAGCGGTCGGCGTAATTATGGTCAATGACTCCGTGATAGGGTGATAACCAGGGGTTAGTCATTCATTCATAGATTACGAATTTGTGCTATGATACGTAACATCATCGATTTTGTTAAGTGTAAGGTAATTCATTCAACCTTGATGCAATTAAAATATCGTTGCAATTAACGTGAGCATGGAGGATAATTATCAAGGCAACTTTATACATAAAAATGTTCTAATAGCAACTTTGCTTATATCTTATTGGGTTCAACATATTTCATTGCAGCTCAATACATCATACACATGTGTTGAGTTGTAGCTTTCAAAGGAGTTTAAAATATAATTCAATTTTTACATATAAAAATATACATAGTAATAAATGTCTCAACTTCATCACATTACAACATAAAAATGTAAATGTGTTCTTTATAGCTAATATGGGCCTTTGATATTTGCATAAAAAGGTCAAAATGCATATTTTAAACACCTACATCCATCCTCACTCAAACATTATAAAAAAATATTCTTTCATCTTTATGTTTTTTGAATATCTTTTCTCTGGCTCAGAGCCAAGTACTCTTCAATATTTGTTTTTCCCATCATAAAACACTATCAAATTTAATGCACAACATGTTGTTATCACTACTGGCCCGTTCAATCAACTTTGCCATGAGAAATAAAACATCTGTTTTTAAAAATAGAACAAGGAACACATGGTAAAGAAATGGCATTGGTTTTGCCAATGTCAGATCAATCTGAATTGTACCTTATCCCAAATGAAAAGAGATTATTATTGTTAGCTGGTCATGCTTGGTTAACAGTAATAAATAGACAATAGAAATCCCTTGATACCTATTGCTCAGCGAGTTGATGAAGCATTCTTTTGTTTTACTCCTTAAATATACTGGCATGTTACCGCGTGTTCACACTGCGTCCGTTTCCCTGTCCGGGAGGCATCCCTCTTTTTCTCGCTTGCGATGTTTCGCCCGAGTGCGAAAGAGACGGATGCCTCCCGGACACGGAAACGGACGCAGTGTGAACACGCAGTTATATTTTATAATGTCAGTAAGTAGTTTGTAAGTACTCATAATCAGAGCCCGTAATTTTCATGCTGATGACATCAATTTGACGTCACGCTGCATATAGGTGATCCCAAATAGTTTTATTGTAATTATTAATCATTATTCATCAATCATTTTAATCATGTACAAATTACTTCAAAAGTAACCTATTCACACAACAATTATTAGGTACCTACTTGATACGTGAAACGTAAATTAAACTATTTGTTTTGTTTTTATACATACATTTTATTAAACGGTATTGTTACCACATTTCAATAGTTACGTTGAAAACAGAATTCCTTCAAGTAGGTACCTATTAATTATTCCACGTGTGAATAGATTACTTTTGAAGTAATTTGTACTTACATGATTAAAATGATTGACAACTAATCCATACTAATATTATAAATGCGAAAGTGTGTCTGTCTGTCTGTCTGTCTGTCTGTCTGTCTGTCTGTTACCTCTTCACGCTTAAACCGCTGAACCGATTGCGATGAAATTTGGTATCGAGATAGTTTGAGTCCCGGGGAAGGACATAGGATAGTTTTTATCCCCGAAATCATCCCTTAAGGGGGTGAAATGGGGGGGTGAAAGTTTGTATGGGGCTGCGCGATATAAACGAGTTCCACGCGGACGGAGTCGCGGGCAGAAGCTAGTGATTAATAATTACAATAAAACTATTTGGGATCATCCTATATGCAGCTTGACGTGAAATTGATGTCATCGGTATGAAAATTACGGGCTCTGCTCATAATATTTAGCAAAATATAAATAAGTTACAAACTACCATAATGAGTAAAACTAAAATCAAAAAAATATGTGCACATGTACTTATTTTATTCTTCTTCTTCTCTTAAATGTTCTTGGTATGCGTTTTTAGGGCTCTGTAGCCAAAATAGTAAAATAGAACCCTCATAGTTTATTTTTTTATATATTTAATAGCACAATATTCTTTCCAAGTAAAAACTTATTTTTTAAGTTATTTATGAGTTTGATTTAAGATTTTTTGTGTGATCAAGTGAGCTAGAAGTATTACTATTAACAAAGCAAATGTTCATATAATTATTCTTTGATGAGCAAAAACTATGACTGCTATGACTCCTGTCATGGCATAGAGATGTAAGGATTGTCAAGCTGAGCAATAGTAATCCTTAATACAATGTCTTAAGGTGCAAAATAGCTCGCAAACCCAACGCTTATGTTAATATCAACCAAGACGAGACTAATAATGAAGCATGTTCTTACACAACGTAATTGGGCATTTTCAATAATTCGTGCACCCAATTACCTACCGTGAATTGTTAAATAAAAATTAACTCAAATTGCCAATTGTACTTCTATTTTTATATTTTTGCAATAAAGTTTAAATAAATAAATAAATAACTCGGTGTCAGTTTTGTAACGGCAATTAAGATTCAGTCTGTATAAAAACCAACTTTTTCTGTTTAATTTATGAATGATATGCCTATACACGTTAATTAAATGTGAAAAAAGTTCATTTTTACACGATTTTTATGCTTAAGCCGCCGTAGGTTCATGGTCTTCTCTCCCTCTCACTGAGCATAAGCGTGAGCGAGATGGAAGTGCGTGCTAGGAAGCGCGGATATCATGTTTTTTAATTTTATTTTTTTGGCCGTTTAAACAAATAAAAATGTAAACACTGATTTCCTTCAAACCTGATATTGCCGATTTTTATAAGCAATTTTAATATTTATAGCTTTTGTGCATAATTTGTTACGAATATTTTAAGTGTATTTTTGTGTGTTTTAGACCTATGTTCGTGATTTTTTTCTATCGAGCGAAATTTACTTAATCATGTTTCGAAGCACTGATTTCCCTGCAGAAAAGCCTCAAGATTACTATTCGTATTTTTTTGAAACCTTGTTATTATAAACAGACGCATTGTATTGTTTCAAAAACTCTGTTCGCTTAACTTCGCTGAACCTACGGCGCCTTAATTTTGGTTACAAAACTGACACCGAGTTAATTTTTGTTTAACAAGTCATATATACACGTTAATTAAATGAGAAAAAAGTTCATTTTTACATGATTTTTATGCTTAATTTTGGTTACAAAACTGACACCGAGTTAATTTTTGTTTAACAACTCACGCTAATTGGGTGCACGAATTATTGAAAATGCTCAATTACGATCTAGTTTGTATTTATGTCAGAATCACCACAGATAATCTAATTTTATCAACAAACACATTTATCTACAATTTATAAAGATAATAAGGACACCTACAATCTAGATAATCAAGATAATTGGCAATAGAGATGAATCCATAGATATGTATTCATTTATCGCCTTTTTAGTGTTCCATATCAAAATTGGTCCCACCACTCGTCCATCTGCTACAAGCAGTTTTTTACATTGTTATAAGGCGCAGAAGCAAATAAAAGTGTAAACACGTATACATGGACTGTAGGACAGATTTTCCACTGCGAGCCGAGGCGAGGATAGATATAAAATATTCATTTGTTAAATTGCCGTTTGTCCAACATTATATTATATCCACGTCTCGCTTCGCCGGTAGGAACCTCCATAAGAAAATACGCCATTTTCTACCGGTTTTCATAACATTCTTCTGTTTCATACAGTTTTATTATTTTCGATTAGTTGCGATATTTCTGAATCGTGTTAAGTTAGGTCCCGGGTATACGCGGTGTCACCACGGTTCAGAGCCTGATTTAGAGTTTTGACCGCCCTAGACTAACTATGAAATGTAAAGGTCACAGCTCATTAGATCCACCCGGCATCCGGCCCGCACCGCCTCGCCTCGCCTCGCCTGTACTAGCTACGGAGTTGATGTAGTGAGCGCATGCCCGTCCTGAAATCCATATGGAGAATATAAACCGCTCGAGGCGAGGCGGTGCGGGTCGGGCGCCGGGTGGCTCTAATGAGCTGTGACCTTTAGTAAGTCTCTGTGCCGCGCCCCCTCCACCCCCTATGCTTGTCCTTGCGTCCTAGGCTCTAGCCTTATTAGCCTGTGGGTAAATCAGGCCCTGCCACTGTTAGTACAAGACGCGACTCGCGACGAGATATACTATACCTATACCCGTATCTTTCTAAATAGAACACTTTGAAAGAGACGGATAGATTATCTCGCTGCGTCTCGGTTCTAATTGTAATAGCACCCTGCCTTTATTCCCGGAGGTATCGTAAATGTTGACTATGGGAGCCGGGTTGAGGTGTGTTATGGGCGATGGGCTAGCAACCTATCACTGCAGGATAACATTTTCTCCATCTGTAAAACTACTATTTCTGGAGCACTGATAGATTGATTTATTTTGCTCTGCCTACCCCCTTTTGGAATACAAGCGTGAGTTTTAAGTACAGTTCGCGCCACATAAGGTTGCGTTCGTGATATTAGCTACTAGTAACGTTGCAGAGGCGACAGAGGGGTTCGATGGGTGTGCGGGGGGCGACATGAGGCTAACTTCACAGACGCAACCTTAAAGTCGCCGTCAATGGATTTCGCTAACTATGTAAACAAACCGCCATATTGAAATTGTCTCTGAGTTATGAATTTACTAGTGATGGGGCAGACTATTACTGTACTATTTTATGTCAAAACATATCGAATATTAAAATACCGAAAGTAAAAAACCGGAAGGATTTTTTTTAACATCTTTACCCACTGATAAAACACTGCGATTCTTTACTTATGAAACCATTTTAAACTTTTAATGAAATATCCAAGATTCAGTTATATATTTTATGGTTTTTTATTTTACCGTAACGACCGGTTCAATAGTATATAGTTGCAGTGGTGTTTGATGAGGTGATGTGAAAATTCAAGGAGAAACAGTGACAAAACAAAATTAAGTACGTCCTTTGTTTACATAGTTAGCAAAGTCCATTGACGGCGACTTTATGTGGCGTGGATTGTACAGTCAGCAGCAGAAGTTGCTAAGCGGTCCTAGTGCTCGAAATGATCTACACACGAGCTCTAATGTCAAGGGAATAAGGATCTGTGTAGGTCATTTTGAGCGTGTTATTTTGCTTAGCTACTTCTGTTCTTCTGCCGACTGTATGTAATTATTTAATAACAAATAACCCGTTCTTCTAATTGTAAATATTTCTTTATTCATATCGTTCAATTCTACATCACACATTCACCATCGCTGTCACTTTTTTTCTTAAAAACCGCCATCTGTCCTGCGCTCCAGCCATAATGCCACTCACGGCGTTTTCTAGTCCGATGTTATTTCTGACGTTTATTAACATCGTTGATTATAAAATAGCTAATGTATGAAATAATACTAATAATTACACGGTTCCACTCACGTATTAAATGTCACTACGGTAGACATGTTTCGAACTCGGCAGTTCTTCTTCAAGATGAGTGTTTTCGCGGCGGTGTCGCTTGATGTGATTCAATCTGAGTTGAACTGTGTAATTATTGGTATTATTTCATTTCAACATGTCTCACGAAAGTTTAAATTTGATTAGCTAATATATCTCCATCCATACGAGTGTGCATGCCAGGAACCGATGGGCGGCAAATACCTATCTCAGATTTTCCAGTAATTGAACGGACATCCTGTCTGCTGACCCGTATATCTGTTGCCAGTGAAATGGGCCCCCATTTCCTGAATTCCATTGCGTGATATATTTAGCTTTTATTTTCTTGGCATAGGTCGCTCCAGGTAGAATGGAATTGTGTTGATTTTGCGTGAAATTTATGACACGTCTCTGCTAGAATTAGTGAGTTATTTTTGGAATAAAGGTAACGAATTTTATGTTACTCTAGATGTGTCTAATTTTGGGATTCGTGGAAGATAAAGAGCTAGTCTGTGAGTTTGTTGGTTTGTATGTAGGGGGTAATCTCAGTTACTATACTCATCCAAATTAAAAACATCTAGATTTAGATTTATTTATTTCGAGATAAAAAATATAATATAGATTCGCATACAATGTCAAAATTATAAAAATCCTTATCACGATCGTCAATAATAAGAAATAAAAATTAAATAATATTCAAAATGTCAATACAGAAAGTGGAAATAGTATCTCCGATTACGTATTGTCATTTAACACCTAGTGGATAATTAATTTTAAACAAAAATAAACAATGTCAATTTACGTATTTTCGTATCTTACAGTAGAAATACAATATAAATGTTACACCATAAATAGTATCAGATTAGGTATCAATAAATCAAATAATTAGGTACTTAAAACATTATTTCTATGAACTCGTGAACAGAGTACAGAGGGTTATCGAACAAAAGATTTCTCAGTCTACGCCCAAATGTTTCGTCACAAGGTTCGTTTCTTATATCGGCGGGTAGGTGCTCGAAATAAGTAGGCCCAATAACCCGGGGATTTTTCTTTGAATTCTATCATCAATTCAGTATAATGAGCCTAGGGGATAGACGTAGGCTAAGTACATTTTATTCCGCTTCGCATGCTTTCTGTGTAATCAATCATTCAATCGTTTATTTGTGCAACATGTGTATCTAATGCGGTCGAACCGCGCGAGCATATAGCACGTTATAAAATTGTATGTTTTTACTTATCACCGAATTGAACGAGTTAATGTTATATTACCAAGATAAGATACATTAACTAATTTGTATAACTATAGTAGACGCGACAGCTACACATAATACATCAGAGCGGTAGGTACCTAGGTACTTACGCGTCACCAAATATTTCGCTTGCTTAAATCAGGACCTTATCCTAAAATAAGTTTTTTTTGGTACATGCTTTTATAACTGACTGCTTTTTTACCCAATAACCATGTACTCGTCGAGTCGTCCAATCCGTCCAAACACCACGGATTTATTTTGTGTAAATACATAAAACAAGATCAGAAGCTCAAAAACAAAATAAATGTGTTGAATACAAGATATTGACTAATAGTTTGAATTATTTACCCTAGAATGAAGGCTGTCTGTGATACGCATTAGTCGGGATAATGATTAACAGTAATCAAGTGGTTAATCTTATACTCGCGTTTTACATCCCAATTTTATATCATTGAGTTTAGCACTCTCGCTTCCCCACGCGATGCCTAATCGTGCCAGACAGAGGGCGCGATACATTTATATCTAGCTAGCCCGCGATTTTTTCTGCGTGGACCTCGATACAAACTTCTGCCTCAGTTCATGCTAAAGGTCACAGCTCACTAGAGCCGCACCGCCTCGCCTCGAGCGGTTAGTATTCTTTAAGTATATGGATTTGTAGGGGCATGCGCTCACTATACTATCCGCAAAACTATCTGGCCGGTCAGGTCATAAATCATCGGAATCGTGCTTTCACACCTGCACGGCTTATGGAGCGGGCCGAGCAGCAATAGGGCAGGTAGCGTTACGCATAAAAATGAATGTCGATAAAGTAATGAAACAAAGAATATAAATTACGTGGTGTTTTATATAGCAGTATTGTATAGTTACTATCGAAATATAAATAGGTATATTGAATTATTGACATAAAGTATTACAATAAAATAATAAGGAGGTATAAATTACGTGGTGTTTTATATAACAGTATTGTATAGTTACTATCGAAATATAAATAAGTATATTGAACTATTGACATAAAGTATAACAATAAAATAATAAGGAGGTATAACAAAATAAATAACTAAACAAGGAAAATACTAGCTATTCTTCTTCGTCTTCAGTGTCACTATCGTCTTGTAGGTTAACAACAAGACGGTTGGTGTCAATAAAAAGTGCTTTAGCTAGGTCTTCGTTCTGAAGATTTTCAGCGTGGCGAACACATTTGACCCAGTCGTCGATTGTAACATGATCGATCGCTTCATTTAACAATTTCTCAACATCTGCCATTTTAAACGTGGTATTTTTCGTCGCAACGAATGAGTTATGCATTGTGATGTTTACCCTTTTATGTTATAGTATATTTTGTTATCAAGTATTCCTAATGACTTAAATAGATGCATTTATCATAATCTACTTACCTAATCACGTATTTAGCTAATTATTTAAGAAATATCTTAAAAATTTAGTATTATTCATTAGATAACTTTAAAAACAATATCAATAATGATATAAGATTTCATTTGAAAATAAGAATTATATCGACGTTTACATTATAAGTTATCGACATGTTACACCCCTAACGGTAGCGGACGTTTATTGCCCTACCGGCCAGATAGTTTTGCGGATAGTATAGATACATCAACTCCGTAGTAAGTACATTTACGAGGCAAGGCGGTGCGGGTCGGGTGCCGCGTGGCTCTAGTGAGCTGTGACCTTTAGCCCTTCCCCGGATTTAAGCTATCTCCATAGCATGGAGATACCAAATTTAATCTCAAGGATCAGCGGTTGAATCGTAAAAAACTAACAGACAGACAGAGCTACTTTTGCATTGATAATGT
Source organism: Epinotia ramella (assembly GCA_947578815.1). NCBI lineage: Eukaryota > Metazoa > Arthropoda > Insecta > Lepidoptera > Tortricidae > Epinotia > Epinotia ramella. The sequence goes on from OX388221.1 coordinate 7,953,163, forward strand.
TAGTTTGGATTGGATGATTGTAATAATATGTGAAATTTATTTGAAATGCGAATCGTAAGTCTGATTGAACCGCAGGCCATTAGCGAAACAAGAATGCGTGGTAATAAACTCGTATTGAATTACAATGATAGACGCCTAATGAATCATGATGGCAGGGCATGCTAATTTAATTTAATTGGACAGCGATTGTCGACAGGACTTTATGTTAAGTTCTAATTATACTCGATTTATAAAACACTAGCTTGCACGTGCGGCCCGCGTATTACAAAAAAAGCAAACGAAGCTGCCGGATGAAACATATAGCCTACTAGCTTCTACCCGCGATTCCGTCCGCGTGGAACTCGTTTATATCGAAGCTCCATACAAACTTTCACTCCGTTATGGGGAAGATTTCCAGGATGAAAACTATCCTATGTCCTTCCCCGGGATTCAAACTATCTCCATACCAAATTTCATCGCAATCGGTTCAGCGGTTTAAGCGTGAAGAGGTAACAGACAGACAGACAGACACACTTTCGCATTTATAATATAATATATATATATATATAGTGGAATAGTGGATAGTGGAATATAGTGGAATAGTGGATAGTGGATTAGTGGATATATAGTATAGTATGGATTAGTATGGATGTCCATCCAGGAAGCCCATTCTGTACACAGGTGAAAAAATTATGGAATTCGGATAAGTGGTTCCGATGATTGCCCCTTAAATTATTATTTATTATTATTCTCATTTGTGGGCCTTTATATGCCGCTTCGACCAGCAAGTGATCTATTGTGACAGCCCTTTTTTAACCCCCGACGCAAAGAGAGGGGTGTTATAAGTTTAACGTGTCTGTCTGTGTATCTGTCTGTGGTATCGTAGCTCCCAAACGGATGTACCGATTTGAATGAGGTTTTTTTTGTGTCATAGATAATTTTATTCCGAGTGTTCTTGCCATGTTTCATGAAAATCTGTTCAGCCGTTTTTGAGATATTGGACTTTGAAATGAAAATGTCGGGGAGTAGTTATTTATATTTCACCGTTAAGGCCCATTGCCTCTAAGAAATTCGAGATTCTTTGGGCGGTGATATGTTGTTGTTGTGTTGCCCTAGGTAGGTACTTCTTTTGTGCATGAGTGGTTCGCAGGAGCAGAGAATGTGAATTGCAGTTTCCTCTGTCTCCTGGCAGAACCTGCAAGTTGCATCCTGTTTCATACCCATTTGAAACAGGTGTTTGTTTGTTGTTTGCCCCCTACATACAAACTAACTAACTTCAAAGCTATAATCTCACAGACTTGAGGCTGTATGTCAAGAACCGCGATAGCTAGACAGTTGAAATTTTCACAGATGATGTATTTCGGTTGCCGTTATAACAACAAATACTAAAAACAAAATAAAATAAATATTTAAGAGGGGCTCCCATACAACAAACGCGTTTTTTTTTGCTGTTTTTACAGATAATGGTACGGAACCCTTCGTGCGCGAGTCTGACTCGCACTTGGCCGGTTTATTAAGGCTTGAGCTCGCGTTCTAACAACTCACAGATCCTCTAGTATTAGTTGATTTAGATTTGTTAAATACTTGCTGGCGGTTCGGCTCCGCCCGTGTAGAACTTTCGCAACCGGACTAAAAATGGAACAGTTCACCAGAAACCAACAGAATTCGCTAGGCGTGTAAGTTCATACTACTGCCCGCCTAGCGGGCTCAGCCGGCATCTGAGGAAACATTACGAGTGCCCACTAGGCGGGTTCTTGGTTGCAAACGTGTTAAGAACGCTAGCGAAGTCGTGGGATTAAATATAGCCTATGTCCAACCCCAAGATCCATTTTATATACCTGCTGAAGAAAGTTATGTCCCGGAGATTTCCCACTCCCCCCACCGACAAACTACCCCCTGCTTATTCAGCTTGGTCCGAAAATCGTTTGTCTGTTCGGCTGTTCCCGTCTACAGGTCGCATTTTCAACAGATTCTCGTGAATTTTTGTGATCAGGTTCGTTAATTGAAATGAAATGAAGTGAAAAGTTTATTGAGGACGTGAACACATTACAAAAATTACATTGAGGCAGTGAGTGGATCTCTAACTAGGCCAAGCCTGTACCTTGGTCGTGGAAGATGTTACATAATAATTAATATTACACGCGTTGACAGATAAATACAGACGACTTAGCGGCAACACGTGTTTTGAACATTTAATTACCTACAACTATAGTTTTTTTTGTCGAAAACAGCATTTGATAAAAAAAACAGGCTCGCGAGTCCTTCAAATCACAGAGTTACTAGTACCTAATATTAATACAGAATTATATAAATAAGTACATCTGTTTCATCATTGCAATCCACGTCGCTCAGCGCTAGACGAGACGCCTGCAAATCCATAAATGCGGCATTTGAAATTGAAATGTCAGAACGAAAGTGGATGCTCTACTTCGAAATGTCAAGATCACGAATGGACTGGGTTCGACACAACTACGACAATAGTGTCTGCCTCCGAAGTGACTTAGGATAGCAACATATAGATGTTGCTTTCCCAAGTCACTCCAGAGGCAGGCTAGGCCTTAGGACAGGAAGGCGTAACCTATCGAAGGCCCTTTGCACAGAATAAACGCGCTTGTAGTGTTGCAAAAAGTCGCCATGTGTACCTATCCTATGTACAGAAGGTCCACTGCCTATCAAAGCCAGATGTTTGACAGCTAGAAAACACGAATCATGGCATCCCACTCGCACGCGCGTCCCGTAGGTATATCATGTGCTGGATGTGCACTTTCGTTCCTAGGGCAATCAGATCTATCGGATGTACCGACACCTGGGGCTTAAGATGATTGCCATTTTATTTATTACCATATTATTACATATTATTGTGTGTTATTGTGGGCCTTTATATGTCGCTTCGACCAGCAAGTGATCTATTGTGGCAGCCCTTTGTTTTAGATTTCACCGTTAAGACCCGTTGCCTCTAAGAAATTCCAGATTCTTTGGGCGGTGATATGTTGTACCTCTTCTGGGTGCACGATGTGCCGCCCTAGGTAGATACTTCTTTTGTGCATGAGTGGTCCGCAGGAGCAGAGAATGTGCATTGCTGTTTCCTCTGTCTCCTGGCAGAACCTGCAAGTTGTGTCCTGTGTCATACCCATTTGAAACAACCATTACCATTGTGAATAAGACATCCATGGCCCGTCGCTACTAACCAACTACCAGAGGCTCTAGTATAAGTTTTACCGAAACAAAACTTTACGATCGCGTTTGCGTTTACCCTCAATTTGTATAGGATTTGACAGCTAAAGGCAAACGCGGTCGTTAGTAACGTTTTGTTTCGGTAAAACTTATACTAGAACCTCAGACATCTTAGGCTTCTTAACGGCACCAACGTCTCAAATTATATTGAGAAATCGTCAGTTGCTCAATATAATTTGAGACGTTGGAGCCGTTAAGAAGCCTAAGTCTTCTGGTAGATGTCGCTACACGCCTCCCTAAAGCGTTGTAGGAAGGAACTGATTGAAAGATTTGGTGGCGGAGACAGATTGTTCCGATAGCTCAGTTGGTTAGTAGCGACGGGCCATAAATGCCTGTGGTCGCCGGTTCGAATCCGGCTCGGAACATTACATTTTTAAATTTTTCAGTTTTTATAAAAAAATATAATTTCGACGAGCAGCGTTACTGCCCTGCCACATTCATTGCCCAGAATCGCTACGCGCTACGCTCGTAGCCGATCCCGTGGTTTTCCTCGTATGTAGCGGAAAGCGACTACGACGGTCTGACGCATATGTGTCGTCATGGGCCCTGAATGGGTTAATACAAAATTAATTTAATAATACATCGTCACTCTCGCACATGAATACTTATCAGAACGTGATGATGGATGGATAGTTTTACGCCCGGTGGGGAGTGCGCGAGAGCCTAGTTTAGTTGCCTGAGAAGCCACGCAATGAGAAGTGGGGCGCGTCATCGTAGACTGAAAGATGTATAACGAGTCCAATCCAGTTTAAATACACGGTAAATAACCCAGTGAAGCTCCAGTTAACGCGGCCTGCCAAGAATGTCGGGACAGTAAAACGGCGATGTATATTTTACGATATGGGAAATAGGCCGGACTATAAACAAAACGAGCGGTTCATAGACCGCGACCGGCCGTGGCCGCCAAATATATATGAGCAGACAAGGTGCTCACAAATATCTGTAGAAGGGCTCTATGAATGAGAGAAGACCACTTAAAAGATCAATCAGAACTGATGGTACTTCGACGTCGTTCGTACCTACATAAGTTTTTTTGAGAAACTCTGTGGTACGAGACTAGGTTCGATCCCACGACCGAGGTCGTGTGGCTCAGCTCACCACCATATTAACTATAGGGTTGCTTGAAGGTTTTGCAATTCCAAGGTCGTCTGTCTTTAGGTATGGCGACTACTATAAATATTATTTGTTTTCGTTTCAGAGCGAGCCTGCTGGAGCATGTGGTGTACCGTATGGGGCTGCTCGCCGTCATCCGGTCGAGGGTCAAAAATGGTACGATTTATTAACTTTTCTTCCACCAACTGGATCCAAGACCAATCCGCCCGATTCAGTGCGATCTCAAATTTCTCAAGAGTCCCGAATGCATACAGGTCATGTTGCCATCTTCTTGATTGACCAAGCCCACTTTTTTTTTTCAGTTTTGGTACATAACTCACAATTTTATCTATAGTCATCTCCGACATGTTTTTGTTAACTCATTTTCTCAATCAAAGGTTAGCTGGATAAGATTCCCTAAAGCGATAAGCTTGCCTTAGGACTTCTTTTTTGTTTGTTTGTTTTAATTTTGTATTTTTTAATGTACTTACAATAAATAAATAAATACATCAAATTTTAAGTTTATCAAATATCTTAACGAAATCTCCTTTTATTGATATAATTGTGAGTAATACCCTATTTATGAATTTTCTCCTCGCACCCTCCCCTCACCTTGCTTCTTGTGTACAGTTAGCACAAAACCGCGCGCGATAGATGGCTCGCATATTTTTAATGAAAACGAGCCAGATAGGCTTTTCAAGCGCGAGATAGCTCGCGCGCGGTCTTGTTCTAGTGTGATATCTGTCTTCTCTGTGGATTGTACGATCTATATTGATGATGTTTTTATGTGTGGTTCTAATACCCATCTTATGCTTCCAGGCCGCACGATAGGCATGATGATAACAGCTTCGCACAACCTCGAACCAGACAATGGCGTGAAACTGATCGACCCCGAGGGAGAGATGTTGGAGCAGAGCTGGGAAGAGATCGCCACTAGACTCGCCAATGTTAGGTAACAAATACACTTTCACACAGAAATTAAACACAACACAACGGCGGTTACACTGATTTGGAAGCATAATGCGGTCGCCAGACTTGTTTCAAAATACTTCGGCCAACGACTGTCAGCTTCAAATTATTCTGCCCGCCTACTGCGTTCACATGTCCTATATAGGACATATTATAAGTAGCGTTAGGATGGCGGGTGGCCCTCGGGAATTTCAATGAAATGTTGACAGATATTTGGTACCTCCTGTGTACCTCTGTGTACCTTTAATAAAATTCTGTGCACCTCTCCTGAAAACGAGCTATCTTCAGAAATAGGTCTACCCGCCATCCTGACGCTCATCATTGCAGCCATCAGTCACCGAAAACGGCCGACTACCGTCACCTGGCAACCTATGCAACGTGAGGTAACGAGAGGTAAACAACAGGCGATATTATCGCCAAGGAACGATATCTTCCAGACAACCTTTGGGTAGCGGTGATAATGAATGTGATCAATTGCAATAAAATCATTGTTTTATTTTGTTTGTTTAAATCAAAGCCTGTGAGTCAATAGTAATCAAATTCCCTCAGTTCCAATGACAGGTTACCTACATCTACGTATATCGGATATGACAAGGCAATATTATTCTAATTAATGTCACAGTTATTTGGTCTGATTGTGATCGTCCTAAATTACGCACGATAAACCCGTCGCGGTTATGGTGCTCGTTCGAATGATCTCAGTTAGTATTTGACGACTGTGCAGTTAGCTATAAAACTTGCTCAAAATTGTCATGCCGGCTGTACACTCTCGGCCGAGACCTCTCGCCGAGAGTCTCTGGGGAGAAGTTCTCGACGAGAGAACTCTCGTTGCGTCATTTGAACAGCGGAACTACCCTTTGACTCGGCCGCAAAAACCGACACGCGACCGAGACGTACCGAGGCGAGACCCGAGCGGGCGAGACAAGGCGAGAGCATCATGTACACTCTCGTTCTCGGTCTGTCTCGGAGGTGTACAGCCGGCATCAAAAACTTTTGTACAAAACCCGACAGATAACAAATGAATGTGTGTTGCAGCGACAATGACTTGGAAGCGACGACGGCGGAGGTGATAAAGCAGGTGAACGCTGACATGGGGCTGAAGGCCAGCGTCTTCATCGGAATGGACACCAGGTAATATGCCTATCTTGTTTTTCTTCGTCGTTTCACTCGTCGTCGTTTGACAGAGTGGTCGTGGTCATCATTTCAGGTGTTGGTAGCAACCTTCACAACACGTCGCCATTCCTCTCTGACAGTCTTCCTTATGCTTGCGTGTAGTGATGCATCAACTGGAGCTTTAATCTGGTCTGTCCATCTCAATGGTGACCTGCCTCGCGGTCTGGCCTACCTTTCCCTGGATCACGAGTATAGAGTAATATGCCTATTGAGAATATTATAAAACGGAGCTTTTGGAGAGTCACTCGCTTGATTTAGAATTAAACAATTGCTTAATAAAACTCAAACTTGAAATTCATGCGGAACTTCCGCGGTTGCAGATGCGAATGTCTACAACATCCCTGACTGGGAAAACTGGACCTTTTTGGGATTAGACCGGATTCCTCACGATGATTTCCTTCACTGAAAAGCCACTGTTCAATATCAAATGATATTTCGTAGATAAGTTTTTTGAAAAACTCTTTGGTACGTTCTGGGGTTCGATCGAACGCACGTTATCCAGATTTAACAGTGTCGTGGCTTTTTAGGGTTCCGTACCCGAAGGGTAAAACGGGACCCTATCACTAAGACTCCGTTGCCCGTCCGTCCTTCTCTCTGTCGGTCTCTCCGTCTGTAACCAGGCTGTGTCTTATGAACTGTGATAGTTAGACAGTTGAAATTTTCACAGATGATGCATTTCTGTTGCCGCTATAACAACAAATACTAAAAAACAGAATAAATTAAAAATTAAGGGGGCTCCTATACAACAAACGGGATTTGGCGACGTTTTTATAGATAATGGTACGGAACCCTTCGTTGCCGGTTTTTTTTTAACTTCACAACTGTATTATTCAAAAAAGACCATAAACCACGTCTTTGTAATTGTGTTATAAGTTTTTTTATATTTATATGTGTGATAGTATGTAACGTGTTTGTAAATATGCTCATTGTTGCCTGACGAAAATAAATAAATAGTGATATTCGTACTTTTACCAGTATAAGAAGTAGAGATCGCGGAATGTTCTAGAAGCGAGGATGTCGTTATGCAACAGCTGCCGAGGCTGATGAAGTTTTCCTGCGGCGAACCGCATCCGTGTAACGCGATACAATTGTTATATGCATTCTGGCTAGTTATCCACTCAACGGCATTAAAGTGCGTTGGTGTAATGCTATTCTGAAGGTCCACTCTAGATGTCTAGATATGGTTAAAGATTTTTTGAAATCGGATCGTAGTTCACTTCCGGAGATTATGAAAGAGAAATGTAAAAAGTTTACCTCCGGTATTCTAATATTATCCTCGTAAGGCCCGTCCAATGTGCATGTCAATGTTCACTTCATTTCAATCGGATTTGAATCTTTTGTAAAAAAGCATGCATTTTTTATTTATTTTATTTTTGTATTATGTCAGTATCTTTAAATTTACAAAATATTATATTTTAGCCACTATAGGAAACCTTAGTAGGTTTATATAATAGCTGGCGAGATCGCACGGATCAATCCGCGTTAACAATAGATTAACATTACACTAGTATTAATTATATGTACTTTTATTATCTATCTGCTTAAGTTTACAACAATGAACAATGCAGTTTACAATTTAAATTTAAATTATTCGAACAAATTAAATTCAATCTGATTTTATTATGTAGATTCAAATCGCCATAACAAATATGTTATATGATTAGATTATAGATTAGTATACAGGGTGTGGCTTGGAATAGGAGCAAAAAATTAAGCGGTAGATTATTGAGCTTGTGAGCAATTATTTCCAGATGGTTTTACTTGAAAAAAAAAATCTTTTTTTTATATATTTTTTTTAAGTATGTTTATGTGTATTTTTTACTCCTTTGGGGTGACACCAGAAGTTTATTTTATTTTAAAAGCACTAAAAAAATAAGAAAAAAAAACAAAAATCACAAAATATCTTTTAAAAACAAAACTGCAAAATTTGTTATGACTCATTACATGGTGTTATCTCAAAATCTGCATTGACTGCTGTGCTATGCTCTCGTGGTGCCAAGATACATTACTTGGAGGTCATAAGTTTAAATCTACATTTCTCCGAATGAAAAAAAGATATAAAAAAATGGGACACAAGGGGTTACTGCAGATGCTCTAAGGAAGCGTCCTTTTAAATATTTGCTCCTGTTACAGGCCACACACTGTAAGCAACTATAGAGTAATTTTATAAATCTCTCCCCAGATACACTAGTCCGCGGTTAGCAGCGGCGGCAGTGCACGGGGTGATGGCCCTAAAGGGCACGGCCAAGGAGTTTGGCATCGTGACCACGCCCATTCTGCACTACTGTGTTCGGTGCAGAAACGATAATACCTACGGAACGCCTACTGAGGAAGGTATATCAATTAAATACCTATATTAACACACACGTCGACACATCGAACATAGCTAAACTCGGATTCGTATTTAGGCGAACTAACTTGACAGCTGAAAATGTTGCCAGACATAGGATAAAAATAATAGTGATAGGTTTAGGACGATAAAAATATGTCGGTATAACCTTGTACCTACTATAAATCAGATTCAATTTGTATTTTATCATGTAATCGTCGTTATAATTCTCACACTCACACATACTTGCCAAATAGGGATGAACGGTTTAAATCGGACATTTACAATACTTATTTCTCAAAGGTATAGCTTGGACGGTGAATAGAAACAACACAAAATGGCGGACAGCGTCCTTAACGATTACTAATTCTAACCGATTATTTTATGATTATTTTGTTTAATAAAATTATTAGTGTGATTACAAACACAATAAGCTGCTAACTAAACCTCTGGTATGAAATGTATTTTTTAATTATCGATATTAACAGCACTAGCGAAACTGGCAACATTCATGTGCAATGAACTGTCAAGTTGGTTCGGTTCGCCTAGTTATGAATCCGAGTATAAAAACCGTATTTTTAATAAAAGACTGTCCAGTGTCATGGACCCTAGTCTCAGCTGACGGTAAGCGACGACAGAGCCTTAGTGTAAGGCCTGAGTGGACGCCCCGCTCAGAGCGGGGCGTGCAGCGTCCATATAAAACAAATGCGATTTATATGGACGCTCGACGCCCCGCTCTGAGCGGGGCGTCCACTCAGGCCTTACAGTTAGGGTGACGGGAGCGAATTGTATTCTCTCGATGCTCGGTGAAGGAACGGGGAAGTTGAAATGAAGTATAGTTCCTCAGCATAACACACAAACAAGACTTTCTTATTTGCCACCCTTGTGGAAAAAATAAAACTATCTACGAAATTGGCGTCGTAATTTATAAGTGTTCTAAGATGAATATAAGATATTTCAAACGACTTTCTTATTTGCCACCCTTGTGGAAAAATAAAACTATCTACGTAATTGGCGTCGTAATTATAAGTGTTCTAAGATAATTATAAGATATTTCAAATTTTCTCAGGTTACTACGAAAAGATAGTGGGTGCTTTCAAAAACATCCGCTCCAAGTTACCAGTGCACGGCAGTTACAATACCACCCTGTATGTGGACGGGGCCAACGGCGTGGGCGGGAAGAAGCTCAACATCATCAAGAAGAGCTTGGATGGAGAGTTGGATCTGGTGCTGTATAACTTGGGAGGCAATGGCGGGAAACTCAATTTAAATGTAAGTATCATTAACACATTCACTGTCAACAAATTCGTAGCGGTACGCTCGTGGTTTTCCCGCTAAGTAGAGGAAAGCGCCTACGAACGGATCGCCCATAAGTGTTAAGGCCAATAAAGGGTCATCGAGGTCGTGAATGTTCTGTGACTGGAGAAGAAAGCATCATCAAGAAGAATTCAGACGGAGAACTGAGTTTAGCGCTGTATAACTTGGGAAAATGGTGGCACATTTAAATGTCAGTATCATTAACATATTCACTGGTAACAATTTCGTAGCGCTAAGCTCGTAGCCAATGCCGTGGTTTTCCCGCTAAGTAGAGGAAAGGGCCTACTAACAAAAGTGTTAAGGCCACTAAACTTAAGGGGCTCCCATACGCCAATGACCTTCGATCTGAATCCCTTAGTTTTCTAATGTTTTTTTTAGCTTGTTATATGAACAACAACGGCTTTAAGCAATATAGTATCCCATATTTACTTCAAAGTTCATTGTTTTCGAGATATTTGGCATCAAAGTTGAACAACTTTAGACCAAAAAACTGGTTTTCTGGCCATAACTTTTGTGTTAATTGGTTTAAAATGAAAACCCTGGACCAGTTTTTAGAGACGTCACAAACGAACCCAAACATGTTAATTTCGTATATGTTAGATCTTTCACGTCAATAGAGATACGAAAGAAGTGTTTTTTTAGACAATGTTTAAAAAAATCATACAAAATTAAGTATTCATTTGTTTCAAAATCCGGTGGGTCAAAATGGAGATAAAAAATTGAAGAACCGTTTGATTTATAATTCTATCCGTAGTGCAAAAGTAGGAGATACGATTCAAAACTTGTCAAAAATCGATGAAAACCTCGGGTAGCCCCTTAATGTAAGTTTTATTGACGTGTTCAGTGCTAAGAACCAGCCGGGCGGGTGCTTCGCTCTTCGGCGCTTTCCTCTATAAAACTGTTTTCGCATGTTATGGGCAAGGACCGCAGCGCTACGAAACCGTTGTGTTGGCACTGAGACTTAGCCTGGTGACAGTCGGACGGACGGACAACGGAGCCTTGGTAATAATGGGACCGCTTTGGGTACGGAACCCTAAAAACCGCCGTCGTGCAATGTCGCGGCCCAGAACCAGAACCCCAGGGAACCATAGGAGAAGTTCGAAATGCAGTGGCAAATTGTAACTTGTCGCTTCGTTAAATGGCCATGGGTCATTGGAGTTATTCAGATAAGATGGCCGCCGTGAAGATTTTAGAATAGATACAATTATTTTATGAAATAACCAAGCCATAATTTGAAGCTAAGATATAGAATTAGTATAGAGCAGGCAGAGTTAGGTTGGCAGAGTATAAGTAAATATTCCAATGAGGTATTTTGTACCTAATTGGAATATTTTGTGCCTAATTCCATTGGGTTTTGACCAGTGCGGAGCAGACTTCGTGAAGGTGTCACAGACGCCGCCAGTAGGCGTGGAGCACGCGCCCTTCCAACGCGTGGCGTCTTTGGACGGGGACGGCGACCGCCTCGTCTACTACTACCTTGATGACAGGTTAGTAATAGTACATTACGTACCTAGAGCGGTGAATTCGTGAATGCCCCCGAACGCAGGTGTTTGTGACCCGGACCGAAGGTAAGGGCCATAAATATACGATCTGGGGCTTTGCGAATTACCGCCCTTGGTGCGTACCTGCACAATTTTAAGTCTTTTCCTGGAGTGACGTAAATATAGTTAATTGGTGTCTCAGGTGAGATATTAACGGCAAGGGCGTGAAGCGAAAGATCCTACAATATAATCCCGAGAGTACCGAGGGGTGTGTGTTGACGCAAAAAGGAAATAATTTTGCCACCAAGAGGCATACAGCTTTTCACACCATCTATGGGGAAAATTTAAATGAAAAATGGGAATAGCAGGGAAGACGAGTATAACTTTGGTCAGTCATTTGAAAGCAGCATTGACTCTGGTCTGAATGTGAAAATACTCTTTTTACCCGACTGCCGGTTATGCTTTTCGGGTGTATAATATTTCTTTGTCAATAATATTTGTAAAAAAACTGACATGTTATTATAAAAAAACTTTTTACGTCACACCTGGCCATAATGTGAGTATTACCGCACGCTACGCGTACGGTAAAACTCGCATTATGGCCAGCTGGAGACGTAAAATTGTGTACTCACCACGGGCAGTAAAAAAGAAAGCCCTCTCTCCCTCCCTCACAAATACCTGCGATTTCGGGCTTTCTTTCTTTTACAGCCCTTGGTAAGTAATGTACTATAATGTCACTGCCACTTCCCATGATCTGGACAATTAGCATATACGTATTTTATATCGCTTTATATGTGGAAGTGCTTCTCAATTTTATGATACTTGGTAGTTGCAGCAGTTAGAGCTCGTAACCATGACGCGGCGAACTACTAAAGTTATGCCATCAAACGCCATCTGACGAGAGTTATTAGTAAACATCCCTGGCCATCCATAAATGCCATCTATCTGTATTTTAACCTTAACGCGGTACTTAGCGTAACAGTAACTTTCATTTTCATTAGGATCGATGAATGTTGTATCGCACAGGAGTTCTCCTCAATTTTATGTTATCCTGGTAGTTGCAGCAGTTACAGCTCGTAACCGTGACGCGGCGAAATACTAAAGTTATGCCATCAAACGCCATCTGACGAGAGTTATTAGTAAACATCCCTGGCCATCCATCAACGCCATCTATTGTATTTTTAGTAGTTTAATCCTAAAACATTTGACTTTCACTCTTAACCTTAACGGCATAAGGTTGATTTTGGTAGGACGCTGTACTTAGCGTAACAATAACTTTCAATTTCATTAGGATCGATGACTGTATCGCACAGGAGTGCGCCTCAATTTTATGTTATCCTGGTAGTTGCAGCAGTTCGAGCTAGTTCGTAACCATGACGCGGCGAACTACTAAAGTTGTATCATCAAACGCCATCTGACGAGAGTTATTAGTAAACATCCCTGGCCATCCATTACTGCCACCTAGTGCATTTTTAGTAGTTTAATCCTAAAACATTTGACTTTCACTCTTAACCTTAACCGCATAAGGTTGATTTTAGTAGGACACTGTACTTAGCGTAACAATAACTTTCATTTTCATTAGGATCGATGACTATCGCACAGGAGTGCTCTTTGATTTCATGATGTCCTGATAAACGCGGAAGCTACAGCAAGCGGAGTCTTTCTGCTGTAAACTGTGTGATTTGTGTCATACGGAAAATACTTTTGAGGGATTTTGTATTAGCACACGACTGTGGCAAACAAGCATACGGCTTGCCTGATAGGAAGCAGACACCGTAGCCTATGGACGGTTGTGACTCGAAAGGAGTCGCCAGCACGTTGCCGATCCTTTATTCATTTGAATCATTGTGCCTAAACAAACTAACAATACCTAAATATTGTTAATATTTATTTATTTATTTAATCTTTATTGCACAAAAGAACAACTTATCGTTCAAAAGGCGGACTTAATGCCGTAAGCATTCTCTACCAGTCAACCTTTGGTCAAAGCAGACAAATTGTGGGTTGTGTTTATATCTGTAGTTGCACCAACTACAGATATAAACACACAGTGGACATAATAAATAACAACAATAGACAAATAAATAAAAATACCCAGATAAAATACATACAAATATAAATACCTATATATATACAGACGAAAATAGGGAACAGAAACCATCTACGGCTCTGCTAGCAAACAACTTGCGTAAAAATATTTTTTTTATTATTATTATGTAAGTGTTGTGCTATGAATGAGGGCATACGAGTACAGTAGTACCGCAAATATAAGTTACAACGATGTACCGGCGCAGAAAGCATTTTTTGAAAATATTTTAACTAGTCATAAGGCAGCGCGTTTGCGCGGGTAAAATCTTCAACGCCCATGGCCAAAATTTTGCGCGCGACGCCGGCAGCTCCGGCGCCCGCCATTTTGTCTGGACGCCATGAGCGGGAAAGCACGAGTTCACCTGTCATTGCATATTGTACCTTACATATAGTGCAACAAGGTCTTTATTTATTTATTCGTATGGGATATACATATACAGAGTCGCTTCAAGGTCAGGTATATCATGTAAGTATACTAGCGACTCGGTAATCGGTAAGGTCTTTATTGAAATTTTCGATTTCATTCGGTACTTGTCAGCACTGGTCGGCGTGGACGAAGATTACCGATGTAAGTTATATTTGTGGTACTACTGTACATTGTATAGTATTTATTAGGATGAACTTTATTTTTGCCCGACTACGGCAGAGCCGAAAGGAAGGGGTATGTTTTAGCAGTCTATGTTTGTATTTAAATATGTTCCACCGTAGCGCGTAAACTACTGAACCGATTTTCATAAATGAGGTGTCAATCGATTCCTAAAATTATGACCAGGACATAGGCTACCTTTTGGCATGCAAAAGAACCGGTTTTTTTTTCAGTTAGCTTTCCTCAGTCGGGTTACAGTTTCTTGAACTCCTTATGTTTGTTCAAATGAACAGGGTGACTGCCGGCTATGCCGTGCTGTGCCTACTGCGTCTATGTGTGCACTGTTCTACTAAAACTCGAACCTCCACCAGTCTATGCGACCCTAGTACAGTCAGCGTCATATAGTTAGTAGTTAGTAGCAGCCAGAGTAGCCAAATATTTCGTAACACACCCTTATTCTTACAGTAATAAAGACGTGTACCGAAATATTTGGCTACCTTGGCTGCTACTAACTATATGACGCTGACTGTACACGCGGAAGCAAAACCGAGCCGCAAATCCAGAATTGGTTGAGATTTCGCAAACTTATGAAGTAATAAAATAACGACCGCCAATGAAAAACAAATGGTGCAATATGGCCTATGAAGCTTAACCTTTGCCTATTCTTCTCCCGCAGCGAACGAAAAAACCTTAGAAGTCTAAGCAGCGCCGCAAAATGGCCCCACAGAATGGGTGCCATTGCCATTATGCGGGGTTGGGGGCGGGGTGTCAAAACGATGCCAGGCAGCCGTTTAGTAAGAAAATGCGCATACCGGGTTTTCGGCACGTGTTTTGGTAGACATTTGTAAGGAGCTGGCATTCTATGTTTTTTTCGTTCGCTGTTCTCCCGTTATTGGCTACAAAAAAACAGGTATAAACAAAAACACTGTTTTAAGGTAGGCAAAGTTAGGCTTCATAGGCAATGATTCAGCATTTGACTTAATTGCGTTAAAGATGACTGATAATGTCATCCAATAATAAACTTCGGACGATTAATTTTGATATACTTTTTGATCATGATCGATACAATGGCGTGCTGAATTAGTTTGTACGAAATATAAGTCTCCTTTTTAACCGACTTCAAAAAAAGGAGGAGGTTATCAATTCGAACTAATTTTTTTTTTTTTGTATGTATGTTACTCGATATCTCCGAGAACTGTGAACCGACATTAATTTTAATTTTTTTAATCGAAAGGGTATAACTCCGAGTTGGTCCCGTGCGTTGAAGTTGGTTTAATTTTTTGTTAATTTACAAAAGACATCAATTTATGTTCATTAGGGCTTATACTACTTTTACTACTGTATAGAATGTACGGTCACGGACTTTAATTGTTGAGCCATTTAGAGCTCACTTTATACTGGACACTTCAAAGTTTGACTATTAAAATACCAAAATTAGTTGACACCTAAATGGATCAACAATTAAAGTCCTTGACTGTACCTTCGGCGTGGACAATAGTGGACATAGCCTCTCGCTCGGCTTCGCCCGCGATCTTTGTAACACACGGATAGCTAGGTAGACAATATAGTAGGAAAATATAGCACAGATGGCTATGGCCATCTTCCAGTTGCTTGTTATTGGACGAGCGAGCGAAGCGAACTATGTTCTCCGTGTCAGCTTGGGCAAAAATGATTTCGTATGTCCGTCCGGCGGATGTCCGCACGTCCGGCTGTTTTCAAAGTCAAAGTCAAAATTATTTATTTGCAGAAGTACAGTAAATATACAGTAACAGGTCTTATGTTTCATACAACGTGCCGTGTACTCGGCCTGCATGCAGGCATGCAAATATGAGAGCGCGCTCAATTAATTTAAAATAATATAATAGTAAATTAAAATAGATACAAAAACAATGTCAGACAGAAAATAATAATAAAACTAGCATAGAAAATAACTGAAAATTAAAATGTCAAGTACTGGAACGGTCAAAGATACAAAATAATAATAACAGCAAAATTAACAATATTAACAATAAAATTAAGCTAGAAATGTCAGGTACGGTCTAAATAACTATTTACACTATAAAAACAATGGTCAAGGAGCCATGCAGTTAATTTGTTTTTAAAACTATTTCCTTGCAGTACCTTTATTTCTTCAGGGAGGCTATTAAACACAGTAATACACATATTAAATTTCCTCTAAAGATCGCATTTCTCAACACTGTACGTCTAGCACAACATGCTGCTCAGTCGCTTCGCGCGCGACTTAGCGTTTCCTGTCTTACTCGCACCGTGCAAATTAGAAAGAGTAGCGTAGATCTTTCTCGACTCGCGTCGCGGTGCGGCGTCAGTTGTGCTAGCCCCCCTGTTACAGGCTCGCGACTCTCGCGAGGTCTACAGGTCATGGAACCACTAGTCTATCTTGTCTAGCTAAAATAAATCCTACATGTTACTAGGTCACCATTCACCTCTTGCATTTGATGTGGTCCTGGTCAACGCGGAAGAAATGTAGAGGGTGGATTCGATTGAAACTCTGAAATGTTTAATTCAAAGTTAATGATAATTAAAAAGTATGGTCGAATTCTTTAATTTATTACTAGGCTTAGGACTTTTCGTAGCATACCGTGGTTCTAAAATCTTTGGAGCCGCCATGTGTAAAATTTTCGAAGTCCAAGTCAAAGACAAAAAGTATGATGTCCTTATTAACTATAAAGATTTATACATACTGTCACATCGTTACTGAGTGCATTTTAATCGAACGTAATTAATGTTATATAATACTAATTATTGATCACATGTGATGCTACAATATTATTTATCTAGTTATACATCCTCTTTAATGCCCGTGTTTAGTGAGTAGTGCAAATTAAATCGCAATTTAAAATTAAAAAATATTGACATAAACAGTTGACACTTTTGATACGAGACCGTCAAATTAGTTTTTGATTTTATCTAAGATGAATAATATTCCTACTTCCGAGATTAAATACTGGATAGAGCCATTGAAGGAATTAAAATATAATGAAGAAAAATATAGTATGCATTGTTCCTTATGTGATGTATATTTTACAGCGACAAAAAAATGTTTGTTGTGAACCATATCAATAGCATATCTCATCAAAATAACAGTGATGAGAATAGTATAATCCTAAGTTGGATAAAACCTTACGAAGAACTAACGGTAAGAACAATATATGTGTGACTTATCTTCGCTCAAGCGAAGATAAGTCACACATATATTGTTCGGCGTGTAATACTGATTTGAGATTAAAAAAGTTTAACGTAGAGAAGCACGTGAAAAGCCAAAGTCACCAAAATAAAAAGACCTGGTTGCACTCCGGGAGTGCCGGCAGAAGTGAAAACTCAATAACATTGTAACAGTTTTTCGATCAGGTCACGTGACATCTTACGGTGTCACCCTAAAAATGAGTTTGGCGCAAATTTATAAACAATTATCAATTATTTAGGCGGACGGGCCGCGGGTGCGTTGGGTGCGACGGGCCGGCTCGCCCGCCGTCGGCGTCGAACAAAATGCCAATTTGTTTGTGACATTGCCAAATATTTTTAAAAGCTTTATCTCTTTAGGAATAACGTCCAAATTCGAACTATTCGAATTTGCTCAATAGCAAAACGGTGAAGGACGCGTGAACAAAATTACAAATTTATTTGCAGAATATGCTATTGCAAAAAGTGTTTAACGGCTTTATACTCTTACGAATAGCGTTCAGTTTTGAATGAAGTCGAATCGGCTACCAGCAAAATATAAAAGTTTGTGACCTCCTTCACATCTGATCTGATGCGTATTTAACAATTTTTCCCCATCCCAAAAAGTGCTCAGCGCCGCTAAAGAAGTTTTCACTTCAAAAAAACTGGCAGTATGAACGATTTTTTTCTAGACCTATGCTTGTTTCATTATACTATTTTTATTAAATGTCCTTTTTTCTTTATTACATATTATTTTACAACTAAAATTCAATTCAATCTTTATTGATAACATGGTTACATTCCATAGAATATAGCAGCATGATATGTTTCAAAAAGTCCTAAGCCTAAAATATAACTTCATAGTTTGAAGTTCACTTCGAAAATTTCACATTCGGCGACTCCATGGATTTTAGAACCACGGTATGCTACCAAATGTCCTAAGCCTATTTATTACCCATTTCGCAATAGTTATTTACGATAAAAGTGCCGAAACTAGGAAATCGACACGAGTTGCGAATTACATATTCGCACGTGTATCCGCAACGTTTTACTGTACATATGGCTCTTTAAAGTTTCGACATATGCACGGAAAGTGCTCTTTCCGCACTAGTGCGGGAAAGTAGCACCATATGTACTGTAATAGTACATTGTTTAACGAGGGGCGGAAGTGGAATATTGCGAACAAGAGTCTATCAGAAGCCCGACGCCGAAGGCGGTGGGCTTTTGATGACTCGAGTTTGCAATATTCTTACGCCCGTGTTATACACAATGTTTTTCATCACATTTGCGAGGAAACAAATACATTTTAGATGAAATGAATACAAATCGTAATAAAAACTGCAACATGTCAGTCGTCCATTTTGTTGAATTTGACGTGAGGCGCGTATGGCAAAGACCCTTTTCTATACAGCCACGATTTGAAAACACTTAATAACATTTTACATAGACACTAAATAACTACATATTAAATCTGTAAATAATTCAGTTAAACATGTTTAAGTAGTTTTTTGAGTTTAAATTTATTTATAAATACGTTTTCAGACATCGTATTTGATATAAAACCTCTTTGCTTTGTAACTGCCGCATGAGTGACAGATACAGTTTAAGAAAAAAACCATTACGCCCGTGGGCGTAACACAGGCTATTAGAGCTCTGTATGTCTGCGCATTATGAAGCCCTTTTCGAGCAAGTGTGATGAAAAAATATTATTAGTATTTCAATACAATATGACAAAACTGGGCCCCTTAAGTGGGTGAAAGTTCGTGACTATACACCGTTACTTATAATAAAATTGTGTGTGTGTAGTTTATTACGTTGGGAATTTAGTACCTGGTTATGGCCATCTCTTTCCCGTGTTTTCGATGTCCATCTAGATAAAGTAGGACACCTACATTTTACCAAACACCTCCTGAATTATATGCGGCCTTAGTAAACGCGGAAGAAGTCGAGGGTGGATTCGATTGATACTATGAATAATAAGAATTTAAAAACATATTATGGTTGCAATGAGACTATTCCATGCACAGAGAAAAAAATACTAGTCTACCTACACTAATATTAAACTCGTTCATTTGTAGTTTTGTATGTAAGGAGTAATATCCGGAACTATCGATCCGATTTATACAGTATTTATTTAGGAAGTAGAGTAAATCGAATAAGTCAAAATTTATATTCCACTAGCTATCTGCGCGCATCCCGCCCGTGTATTAAGAGGAATGCCTACCTGCGATTTTCCCATACAAACGCTCTCGACTGTTTCCTCTCTGGTTTTTGAGCATAGAGCAATGAGTTTTTCAAATAAGATCAATATCATCAATATCTATGCCGCTATGTTTTGTTTTTTTGGATATTTTTATTTTAAAGAAACTTACAGCGCCTTGAAAATCGCAATAACGGCTTAATTTAATTGGCTGCCAAAAAAGGCGCAGTATACAAATATGACAACAAATATAAAAAAAAAAACAAAACATAGCGGCGTAGATTATTTCTTCTTCTTGCAGTTCCCAAAATTGTATAATGATTGGTTGCGTTTTGGAGGAGGAAACAGTCGAGAGCGAAACCTCGATTTTTGAGTTTTTTGCGTGGGATTTTTAGTCCGAGCTGCAGTTGTCCTTATCGCACGAATTGGAGGTGGAATCCACAGCAGCGCGACAGAAACATTGCGTCAAAAATTCGGGATTTGAAAAGTTGCTAAGCTAGGCATTGCTCTTAATACGAACGCAAACGAAGTCGCAGGAAAATATAGCCTAGAGTCTGGAAAATGAAAGATGACAATGAGTTTTTGGAACTTTTTATATAGCAACAGTAATATCGTTGTCAAATGTGTCAAACGTCTTAAATTAGTATGATGTCCTAATCTTGATACTTGATATCGTAACTAAGAAAGTAACTGTTCGATAATAAATTGGTCTGTTTATGCTTTTTAAGAGAATTAAAGGGAGGCTTACTGCTAACGTTATTCACATTGAAGAATGTCATAAAAAGTACTATTAATATGTCTCGTAAATCGGAAATTTTGTAGAGTGGTTTTGATTATTCTTCTTTAATATAAAGTAGAAGGAAGTAGAACAGTTTTATTTTATATAACTTTACTTCCTTCTGCTTGACCAGTTGCATTTTGAGAAATGAAGAAAATTAATATTTTTTCAAGTATCATTATTATTTTATCGCGTTATAAGCAGTGTTGCAACACGCTGTTTTTTTTTAAATTTGCCGCTCTTTTGTATTCTCATCTTTCGCTGGCCAGACTCTATGTCTACCCTGCACGGCTACCACAAGACTATGCGCGAGCTCTTTCGACTTTTCTCGCACTATCCGTCTCTCTCTTATTAGAAAACTTAGAAAGAGACGTATAGTGCGAGAAAAATCGAGATAGCTCGCGGGCCGTCTTGTGATAGCCGCGTAGAAAGGTCGATTCCGGTTAAAGAATTTTAGATTACTAGGAGTCATTCCAGAAATTGCCCCCTTATAAGTTATATATTATAATTATACAAACCTTACCTTACAATATTAGTATAGATAGTACAGATTACATGCTTTTATTGCTTTCACTAAAAACTCAGTAGAAAAGTTAATGAAGTTATAGTCAACAGCAAAAGTAGATGATCATTTTAGAAGGTGTCACTTTCACTACTTTGACTGGACTAAAATGATCGTCTATAATTGCTGTTGGCTGTACCAATGAATAGTTTCCATCAAGTTTTAAATGCTTGTTGAGGAACTGTAGGTAATGTTGCTGTCTCTTTCAACCTAGCATCTATATAGATCTGGATAGACCTAGTGCATCCGTTCCCGTTATTAGGTCACAGTTCATCTCCAACGTTTTATGCAGTCCTGGTATACGCGGAAGAGAATGCGAGCAAAGTTACGTTTGAACTTTGACCTCGGCCTCGTTTAAACTTTTAACAGGTGTATGAGGTTTACTCAAATAGAGAAAAAACAATCTTAAAATGAACGTCCCTCGGCTAATAGATAAGTTACAATGTGAGAGAAAATATTTTCTGCTATTCAGAAAAGAGTCATGTTGAGCATTGTTGCCCTCAAATGACGGATCAAAAGTGGACTTTTCTTTCCTGACATTCCTTGTGTAAGTAAAATGTTTCTCGTATACGTTGTGTAAAGCATTATGTGCCAATTAGTTAGATGGGTCAATCAACTTTTATTTGTCCTGTAAGTACTATGTTTTGTCCCTGACCAATAATCGCAGTTCTAGAGAAAATTAAGTGGTTCGTTGGCATATGTCGCATTTATCTTATTATTAAGCAAACGTACGAGTAAATTATTTTAAATAAATCACTATTAAACTGGAATTTTAATGGTTGTCCATGTGACAAAACATCTGATGTAGTGTTTTTTCGTTTGTCCCCCAGTAGCTTAGTGCAATGAAACATTACTTTATACAAAAAAAATACTATATGGCAATTAATTACGCTTGTACATAATGATTCATTACAATGTCTACTATGATGCTAGCATATAGATTTTTGTTTGCTTCATAATTTTAACGAGTTTTTTGCATGTTCATTTTGGTCCCTATTATATTTTATTATCCTGACTTCCACCGGACAACGGTAAAAACGTTCCGAAAGCAAAACATAGATGGCGTGATCAGTGCCTTGAGAACAAGTCGATTGATTTGGTGACAACACTCATCCAGCCGCTATTTTGATTTCATCTTTGCCGCGGCGTCAGTCGGCCGAGTGCGTTTTGAGAAAGTGGGTGGCTTTTTTGTGTGTCTACCGGACAACCAGCACAAAAACGTAAACATTTGATATATCGTAGTAAATTAAAGTGAAATGTATTCTATTTAATCTATATTTTTCACTGCGCGTAAGACCTAATTCAAAATATCATTATTATTACCAGGAAGCGCAAATACTGATAAATGTCACTCGGACAACCAGTCACTTGGACAACCGAAACCGTTGTCCGTGGGACATTTTGGTTGTCCATAGGACAATAATGATAGAATCAGCATAAAGCAATACTTTTTCTTTCAGTACTAAGCTCGTTAAAAAATAGGTATAATAAAACTGATAATTATTATCATATAATTGTTTTTTTTTTTTCATAAAAAGAACAAATACAGGCGATTTCAATCCTAGTATCTCCTTTGGACTCCCGAGTATGTCCTATGGACAACCGTATGTGTCCACTGGACAACCATTTTGTCCCTGTCTCCTAAAGACACATTATCGTCATTTTTACTTTAAAAAAAACAGTAAGGTTTACAAAATTTTCAAATATGAATGTAACAATTAAAAGTGAATTCATAAGTGTTAAATATCACGTATTAATGATTATTTTACAAGTTAAATGAAAAGTTTGTTACATTTATAGTTTGTCGTTGTCCA
Organism: Epinotia ramella; assembly: GCA_947578815.1. NCBI lineage: Eukaryota > Metazoa > Arthropoda > Insecta > Lepidoptera > Tortricidae > Epinotia > Epinotia ramella. The sequence continues at coordinate 7,975,945 of OX388221.1, forward strand.
GGAGACAATATTATTGGTAATAACTTATAAATTAAAAGTCGCGTCATTTATTTATGGAAGATAAATTGCAATCCATCCTTAGTGAGAATAAAGTGACGGTTTACAATTTCACTGAATTTCAAATGGTTCAGAAGTCAATTTAGTTAGTTGTCCAAGGGACTATGTTAACTAGAGCACAGATTAAAGAATACAAGTACAGATACCCAATCTCATAGAGCAAAAGCGTACCGTCCTAATGTAGGCAATTCAGTATACAATTTTAGTCCCGTAGCTACACCAGTAGATGCAGTATCCGAGCTACCACGGCTATGACGCTGTCAGCCTTTAGTAATACATTGAGATATCACCAGATGGCGTTGACTTCCCGGGCAACAAATAGAGTATTTTTGATTTTTTCGATATAAAAGTAGTATTTTAGAAACAATATTACACATCACACAAAAATATACATAACCAAATACTTAGAGCCTGTGTTTCCATAGAACTTTCGCGACCCGTGATGGCGCCATCTAGTGACAGTACCCAATAATACGTAGCAAGCTTGAAAGCTCACTCGTATAGTACGAGTTACATGGATTTAGTATCAATTTTATTGCATTTACCAAACTTATAAAATATACCTTTATTGTATGTGCGGAAGTATGTTTGTGATATAATTAAGGTACGTTGAATTTATTAAGGTGTAAAAATCATTCTATCTTCACGATTACTGGTTCAAATGTTTCGCTCGGTACCTGTGTCGCCATCTATGAGTTCTTTTTAGTATCAATTATACGTTGTTCTAGTTGGGAGGCCATGACTAGAGTCATGTGGACTTCGGAGTCAAATTTACTATTTTATTTAAATAAATCGTTCTGTTCCATGTGAATTCTTAAAATATAAATAATTATCTACAGCAAAAATGTTGAAATATAAAAAAAAAACAAATAAAATTAAAAAACTCAAATTTTCATTGAGTGTACACTTAAAAGTTGATTGACCCTAGAGATACATATTTCCGACTTGGGCGCAAACATAAACACTTGAAATCCTCGTTACGCTCAAGATTCTACTTTAGAATCCTTCGCTGAGGTCGGGATTATATTTTTTTGTTCTTTAATATAGTGCATAAGATAATAATAATAACATGATGTAAAATAAAACCAAGAATAAATTTAAAAATTATAAATGTCAAACTACATACAAGCTACGGTTTGACACTCAAAAATTCCTCAAAGCTATAGCATGTGTGCTCGAGAAGCCAGTTTTTCGGCCTTGTTTTAAAGCAGTTTACCGAAGGAGCTGATGCGACTAGTTCCGGCAGCTTGTTGTATACCGTAGGACCCATCACCATCACGCGTGTCAGCTTATTAGTTTTCGCTAGTCTGCGCGTTTTGTGTATCCGCTCCTATCGACGAAAACGTAGACGGCGATCTGTTGTATGAATATAGACAGAAGAGTCAGTACCCCCAGTTCGGCAAAGTCCGACTTTGCGGAGGTGTCTTGGGCTACCTGCGTCACAGAGCGCTCAGCGTTTTTGCATTTGGAATGCGCGCTGCCAGTCTGCTGCGCGTCCCCATAGTTCTGCGCCGTACTGCAGCAGCGACTGAACTGTAGCGAAGTAGCATGTTCTAAAGCTGCGTACGGATTGCGCGTACATTGGAACGCGTAGTCGGTTACGCGTGTCCTGGAACACCATGTCCGTACTTGCAGCTACGCGTACACTCTAGGGGAACGCGTGCCGCGCGAACTGGCTCGCGCACGAGCCGCCGGCAGTGGATCGTGGCGGTCCGTCCAGGTATCCAATGTACGCGTAAACACACGCATAACCGACTACGCGTAGCAGGCTACGGGCTATCCGTACGCGGCTTTACGACATGCCGCGGTACAATTCGCGCGAGGCGAGAAAGAAGCACCGCTTAGCTTGGCACACAACTTGTCGACATGGGTCGACCAAGTCAGTTTTCTGTCGATCACGAACCCCAGGAAAGTGGCAGTGCTTTTATACCATATTGATACACCAAGTATAAAATGTTCTTTGCTTGATGATGTAATAATAACTCACTAATAAAATCAAAAGTAACCACTATTGATACCGTATAAAACTAACTATAAAAGCACGATATTATGAATGATGGTGCGAAGGACACGCGTGCTGTGTGTTGATTGTAAACGTGTAATGCTTACACAACATGTCGATGAATGGAGAATCATTTTGATATTGGATTTACATTAAAAATACGTATGTGTTATTGCCTTAAGCAGGTGACCTAGTGATCTCGTTGCAAGCGTCCTACGTTTTATGCTGCCCTGGTAAACGCGGAAGCAAAAGCGGGCAGAGTTAGTGGTGAATGAATGATGCTGAAAAGAATTTCCATGACAAAGTAAAATTTTGTAAATAGTCTAAATACGAATGCTAGCGTCACGTCAAGTTAAATGCATAAAATATCAGTGTTATCTAGAACATAAGAATAAGTTTTACAACTCCACACGAAACAAAATGCCACCAAAAATGTTATAAATTTGAGTACACGCAGGCAGTACCCATATGTATAGGTACCTACTTTGTGATGTTTATAATGTTTCACACTATATAATTTACTTTAAAAACAAAGTTTTAACCGACTTCAATTTAGTACTCCGCCAAGCCACGAGAACATTTCCACATTTATTTTCCAATTTACCACATGAACTGATTTCCGAGAGCAAATGCGTTGATTATTAGAGAAAAAAACCCAATCGCTGTATGTGGCCCGATAATATTTGAGGACTTCCGTCGATTCCACAAGGATCACCTTTGGTGCTTCATTAGCTGCTATTTCAATGGAATCTTAAAAGAATCTGTGACGTGCTTTTGTACTTTAAGTACATAATTGAGGTATTCCATAAGTCATCTGTGGTCTCCATCATCAGTTCCACTCCACCAAATGTATGATTTCCGGATGTAAATACACGAGATATAATAGAAAATACCAAAATCACTACACGCGTGCCTAATATAATTAAGGAGTTCTCTCAATTCCTCATGGATCCCATCATCCAACTAAATTAAAAAAAAAATGGGACCCAGCTGGATGCATATACTTACAAACAAAAAAAAAAAAAATTAGGCTCATCAATGACGGAGTTCTGAGGTAACAAACATTGAACCTCCTCCTTTTTTTTGAAGTAGGTAAAAAAATCAACGCGCTACTGTAACAGAGAGAGTACTGTTAGGACATGATACATAATGACGAACTATTGAGGCAGACTACAATACAATACATACGCGTTCAAATACTACATATTTTGTGGGTCATGGGTGTAATATGCTTGTCCCCTTCCGTTCTCAGCATCTCTTTCCAGTCTAGACCAGGTCACCTACATAGTGCAGTTTGTTTTCGTTAGGCTAACGGTTACCTTCAATTTATGCAAACCTGGTACACGCGGAAGCAAATAGTTGGCGTTGGATAGTGCATACGTTTGATCCCGTTAAACTAAATTATTACTTAACTTTATGATATGACAAAATTATTCTCGAATGATTCTCGGTTTTTGTATGTACAATAAAAAAATATTTTACGTCTCATCTCAAAGCATTAGATAGCATATTTATCGCTCTAACCCGCACCCACTGGGATCCAAATACTAGTGATCTGCTCTGACAAATTTGTTTAACGCCCTTCCTGTCCTTCCTGAGTATATGGAGAAACTTGGAATCATCTTTTAAAACTCTTTGTTTTGATACTACATAGAGTAGTTTAGTATTAGACACAAATCTCCTGTAACTCCATGCCACTTCAAATGTCATTTTTTTCTTGCGTCACCGTAAACCGTTCCCTGGGAAACTTCGGTCGCCGAAAACTATACCTTAATTGCTGAAATCTGTTCGTTCAGCCGATGCGATGTGTAATGTTTTCTAGACTATACATTTATTTTCCTACTGCACGAAAGCCTGGCGACCTAGACTGAAATAACAGGATATGCGTTGCAACTGTCCCGTTCTAGCCAAAGTTATCGATTTTCAGAAATAGGTCACCCGGTGCACTGAAAAACCTCCTGCATTTTATGCACTCCTAGTCAACGCGGAAGCCTAGGTTAGCGGAGATAGTTCAGTGGCAATAAGTTTACGTCATGGTGGTATGATGACGCTACAGGGTATTTTTTTTTCTCGTGTAGCGGGTTCGATTCCCGGTTCAACCATGTAATTATTTAAAAATCTATTAATGCAGTTTAAATTGTTTTTTTAATTAAAATAATGTATTCTTTTAGTAAAATCTTCCATCTACAATATTCAAGGTACTTTTCCTCCATGTGGCATAGGCGTGGGACGCCCTTTTATATTTTTTAACTCTCGTGTATAGATTTTTGTGATGGACGGAGGCTATATTTTATTCCGTGGCCCTGAATGCGTGCCTGTCAATACACAGACAAAATAAAAAAAGCACTAAAGGGCAACCTGATACGGTATATATTAAAGGATGATGATTATGAGCTAGAACAACATAGCAAGAACAATAACAAAAATGTTTCTTGAAATTTTAACAAGATAACTTATGCCTTGAAGTTATAGACACTTTTGTTTCATGTCATGTTGCGAGAACCCTTTGACTTTTTATATACTACAACCAATGCTTGACCCGAGTTCCACCTAATTGCTAAGCGCCGACCTATCCTAAGATAAAGCTCACTGGTTCAGTAATAGCGCGTGTTTTGTAGGCACCTAGATTTTCAGTAACACCTCTCCTATTATATGCAAGCCTGGTACGAAACAGCGAAAACAGCTGAGTACAACCGTACCAGCTTATACACATTCCGCTCAGCTGAGTGCGACTGTACTTGCCTACTAGGAGAGCAGTTTGTGCTTGAAGCGCTCAAAACTAAAGTGCAGTTTTGTTCCATCTTCAAGTTTAGTTACTTCTATTAGAGGCAATCTAAATTGCAATACGTATATGGAAAAATTGGCAAAATATATGTCCCCAATTTGGGTGCAATTATTTTTTCGGAGCCATCTGTGTGTGTATATCGTCGTCTAGTACCCATAACACAAGCCTTAATGAGCTTACTATGGGACTAGGTCGATTTGTGTAAGATTGTCCCCTAATATTTATTTATTTATTTATCTGTATTTATAGTAGGTATGGCTTGTAACCTACACCGTTGTTGAGTCACAATGGAAACTTGTAATAATAACATCGGTATAATTTCCATGAAACACAATAACTCAAGTTGTGTGTGGTAGGTAGGTACTATCCGTATTTTCAAACCACTCGCTTGACAAAGGGGGGACAACTGTTGCTCGCGTCCGCAGGAGCTACCTACCACAACCCTGCACGTGTCCCCTGGGTGGTACTAAAGAGTGTCAAACTTTAAAAAGGCCAATAATAATGTATGCCATACGATTAAATAAATATATCCGTATTTTCGTCCAAGCATTTCCTGGCCTCTAGGGACATCCTCTGTGACTCTCGAGGTATATCATTTAATTAAAAAGGTACAATAATGTCTATTACGAAACAAAATCATTTGAAATCTTTAAAGTTTTTGATTTAATCTTCATAGTAGCGAAATGATAAGTAGGCATTTATCAACACCGCTAATATAATCATTGTTTATGATTCCAGCAACAAGATGCACCTTCTGGACGGCGACAAGATCGCGACTCTTCTCGCTAGTTACGTCACAGAGCTACTGAAGGCTTGCGAGGCGACCGAGTTGAAGCTAGGACTAGTGCAGACCGCATACGCAAATGGGGCATCTACCAAATACATCACCGAAGATCTGGTGAGTGTTTTAGTCCTAAGGTATCTCAAGAGTTTCCAGAGGTGGGGCCTTCACTTGCTCGCGTCTCTCCCTGTGTCAGAGCCAGAAGCCTCGCTTGAGTTCAATCCACTTCTATCTCATCCTACTAGTTTTTCCCGGTTGTATCCCAGAGCCCAGGGTCCACTTCCTAATCCCAAGACTGCGTAGGCAGCAGCAGTCGCTACGATTTGTCTTTCCATCTGACTTCCAGAAGGAAGCCTAGACCGTGGTGGGATACTTGGGCTTAGACCGGTTTCCTCGCGATGTTTTCCTTTACCGACAAGTTATAAGTAAATATCAAATTATATTCATATTTTTTGTTTTGAGTGGCCAGTGTGTTGACAACAATCCTGACTGAAAGTCTTTGCTTCGCAACTGAATACTTAGTGCGTCGGTTCTGACGTTCCTAACACTGAATAGGCATGATGCCTCATGTTCAAATTGATAACGTAGTGATGCTAAATGGATAGTAAACCATCAAATTATCGTAATAAAGTACAAATTATAAAATATAATTAAAATCATAAAAAGATATGAACCTTGAAAGTTTATAAAAAATATGCATTTTTTTTTATTGTCCAAGAGTAAATTAAAAGCTACCAATAGAATCCTTACGCTTTTCTAGAAACAAAATTGTATGAAAACTATGTACTTAAACGCAGTATTTCGCGACCGAAACAACAATTTACCTGATTTTCCATACTATGGTTAGTACAAATATACAAATGTGACGTCACACTTGTAGGTATAGACACACAGTATGAAGCGTTTCGCGCTGCCGCCAGCGAGGTCAATCTTTATCTCAAATTTTTAGGTATTTATGTTCTTTAATTGTAGTTGCTCCCATGCAAACATTTGTTCCTCTCCAAAAACTAGTTCGAATGACGCCACAAAAAAAACCAAGTCATCATCCCTATTCTGTGACTGTTTCAGAAAGTCCCAGTGTCGTGCGTGAAGACGGGCGTGAAGCATTTACACCACGCGGCGTTGTCGTACGACATTGGCGTGTACTTCGAGGCGAACGGGCACGGCACGGTCGTGTATAGCAGCAGAGCCAAGACCACCATTGGACGCATCGCTCAAGAAGGGTATGTTTGTACTTTTGAAGTTGAGTCGTTTTCTGGGCATTCGGGAAACCTTGAAGTAACGTACACTGGAGAATGGGCAATCGTGCAAAGTCATCAGTAAAAAAGCGCTCGTAGCCTAGCGGCGCCTGCGAGTCGGGAACGTTAACGCAGGTTAAGCAACGATGGCAGCGGTCAGTCTTTGTGTGGTTAATATACATGAGCGCTTCCGTGCTTTGGAAGGCACGCTAAGCAGTTGATCCCGGCTGCTGTCTATGACAGTAGTCGTTAAGCCGAGTTAGAGGCCTTCGGGCGGCTTAAGAACTTCTAACAGTCGAGTTGCCCACTCACTTGACAAAGGGGCGACAACTGTTACTCGCGTCCACAGGAGCTACCTACCACAACCCTGCACGTGTCCCCTGGGTGGTACTAAAGAGTGACAAACTTTAAAAGGCTAAAATAATGTATGCCATACGATTAAATAAATTGTAAAAATGCCAAAGTAATTGTCTGTATATTACCTTGCTGAAGACGCTGATCCGATTTTGATGATATTTGGTATGGTGATAGATTGAAACCATCTTTTAGAGGGGTGAAAAGGGGTGTGGAAGTTTCTATGGGAGTACGATAAATGATGCTTCGCCTGTGGGAAGTCGAAAAGTGGATACACATGGCGACTTTTTGTAATGATACAAACGCGCGACAGTCGTGACACTATCCATGCAGACAAATATCTAGCTAGTATCGCGATAAAGTCGCGCGTTCCTGAAACATATTAGCAAAGTAGTCATATAAGATTGAGCTTATTCAGCTAATGAATCATATAAAAGTCATGTAAACGTGAATTATACAGCACCTGTCGTATAAAGCCAGCGTATGCAGCTTTTTAGTTACTCAGCATATCAGTCATACTATGGTGCTGAGTAAACGTTTACTCGACTTGCTTATATGACTAATAAGTCATATAAGAAATGCAGAATAAGTCACTTTTATACGACGCTTATATGACTATTTAGTCGAGTAACAGTCACTTATATGACATTTCAAGTGCAGTCGAGTAAAAGCAATGTAGTTTGCTATTATATGACATCATGTAACTTATACAGCAGAATAGCTGTAAATGTTACATGCTGTCATATAAACGCGAAATATAGAACATGTTATATATGAGTATCTTATTCAGCGATGTCCGACAAATGTGTAATGGCGCTTGGGCCGCTAAACTTGCTATATAAGATGCGATTTTATAGCTTAATAACTGGATAAATGCCGTATAACAGCAGCGTTCAAGACAATCAACAATATTAATTAAATTTATATTTAATTAACTAAGAATTACAGTGGCGCATTGAATATTTACTATTAAACATAGTTTACTTCATCAATAAACTTACTTTCGCAATACATTTCTACCATACGCCGAAGTTATGAGCATTCTTAATAAAAACATGTAACATCATGGCGGATTAAAAAAATACTTACCGTCATCCATTACAAACCAATTAAATTCTTTTTTTTTTTTTTGTGTTGTTTAGTTGCCTAGGATGCGATTACTCCACAGATATGTAATATAAGTGGCAGTTATAGATCAAATGTCATATAAAAGTCGTATAAGTTGCTAATATACAGCTAAATTGTCATAAGATAGTCACGTCGGTGATTATTATAAGATCTATAAGTGGCGGTGGATGCAGTTATACAACTTTTATATGACTGAAATGCTGAATAAAATGGGCCCAAATCGCGTTATATAAACGTTCTGATTACGTTTATATGACTAATAGTAAGAGGTAAAAGGTTGCCGCAGAAACGTTGCCGCAACCATTATATGACGAAATTTTGCTAGTATGCGTTTGTATTGCTGCAAAAAGTCGTCTTGTCTAACAGGTCTTAGTTAAATAGCAATTTTGCGCACAACATATAAGCGACTGTGATTGTTTTTAGAAAAGTCATGCGAGTATTTTTAAGTTTTAACTCAAAACTATTTTAAGTTTAAACTATTTTGCTAATTGTTTTCGTTTTATATATTTCTATACCTTTCCAGTGAACCAGAACAGCGTAAAGCGGCCCAACTACTCCTGAACTTTATCGACATCACCAACGAAACAGTCGGCGACGCGATATCAGACCTGTTCTTAGTGGAGACAGTTCTGTGCGCGCGGGGACAGAATGTCCAAGAGTGGATGACGGCTTATTCTGATCTACCGTGTCGGCAGCTGAAGGTCACAGTGCAAGTGAGTCCTTATTTCTATAGCCTTAAAGTGTACTTTAGCGTTCTTTGATATCAGACCTGTTCTTAGTGGAGACAGTTCTCTGCGCACGGGGACAGAACGTGAAGGAGTGGATGACGGCTTATACTGATCTACTGTGTCGGCAGCTGAAGGTCACAGTGCAAACGAGTCTTTATTCTTATACTCTTAAAGTGTATTTCAGCGTCCTGTGATCATGCCTGTCCTTAGTGGAGACAGTCCGTTGCGCGCGGGACAGAACGTCAAGGAGTGGAAGCAAAAGGGTTCTTCTCTGGGTTCAAATCCCGGTAAGGGCATTTATTTGTGTGACGAGCACGAATATTTGTTCCTGAGTCATGGATATTTTCTATGTATTTAAGTGTTTATTTATCTATATAAGTATGTTTATCGTTGTATAGTACCCATAGTACAAGCTTTCCTAGTCCCAGGTCGATTTGTGTAAATTGTCTTCTAATATTTTTTCATCACACTTGCTCGAAAAGGGCTTCATAATGCGCAGACATACAGAGCTGTAATAGCCTGTGTTACGCCCAGGGCGTAATGTTTTTTTTCTTAAATTGTATCTGTCACTCATGCGGCAGTTACAAAGCAAAGAGGTTTTATATCAAATACCATGTCTGACAACGTATTTATAAATAAATGTAAACGTAAAAAACTACTTAAACATGTTTAACTGAATTATTTACAGATTTAATATGTAGGTAGTTATTTAGTGTCTATGTAAAATGAAATGTTTTTAAGTGTTTTTAAATCGTGGCTGTAGGAGAGCCCGAAGGGTCTTTGCCATACGCGCCTCACGTCAAATTCAACAAAATGGACGACTGACATGTTGCAGTTTTTATGACGATTTCATTTCATTTCATTTGGTTTATTCAGTCACAATTTACATTGTATATGAATTTTAGGTACATAAAAAGGTCATAAAGAAATATCATATTAAATACACAAAAAAAAAAAGGATGAAATCGAGCTTACAATTACATTTCAATATGGATAGGTATGTCAATTAATAAATTGAACAATCAGGTGTACAATTATAGATTAAAATAAATTATACAGTCAAAAACAAAATAATAACAATAATAAAAATAAAAACAATAACTACTTAGTCACTCATACTAACTATTATAATATACATTATTATTAATGATCTTTATCGTTTACGAAGTCAGCCATAGTATAATAAGACTTCCTCAGGAGTAAAGCTTTGAGCCTTGCATTGAATACGCGAGAGTCTATGATTGATTTTAATTCAATTGGCAGTTTGTTAAACAACTGAGCCGCCTGGTAACATGCGGCATGCTTCACGATATTGAGCCGCGGTGCCATTTTATTAGGAATATCTACTACTACTTTGGGTTTCATAGTGATATAGATGTTTAATGAAGTCGCTAAGCAGAACAAGAATATATAGACATGGCACAGTCAAAATCTCAAGCTTTTTGAAGTGTTCTCTGCACGATTCTCTTTGCGGAATGCGAACTATCGTACGAATGGCCCTTTTTAGCATCTTGAAAGCAGCTTCTACGTTATATTTGTAACCATTTCCCCAAAATTTAATGCTATACCGTAGCGATTCCACAAGAGCGTGGTATACCATTTTTAGGTGTATTGTGTGAACCTCATCTCTCAAACTACGGAGTGCATAATACGCGGAACCAATCGAGGAATACAGTTGCTGCACTTCGGTTTTCCATTTGAGTCTCGAGTCTATGTGTATTCCTAAAAACTTCACCACACTAACCTGGTCCACTTGGACTCCGTTAAACTTTGCATTCAAGATATCCGACTTGCTAGCTGTCGCAGAAAATAACATAACGTTCGTTTTACTGGTATTAAGTGTCAAGTTATTGTTTAGAAACCAGTAACTGAAAGCCATTAGAGCTGCGTTGACTGATTCATTGAGCTGAGTCATGTTATTTGCTGTAACGATGGCATTTGTGTCGTCAGCGAAAACAACCACCTTTACATGTGGCATTACCATATTCATATAAGAGACCAGGTCATTTATAAAAACTACGAAGAAAAGCGGGCCTAAAATCGATCCCTGAGGCACGCCGCGTTTTATGTTTACCATTTTGGATTTGTAAGTTCTTTCTGTGGCTTTGGGCTTATAACCACTAAATTGCATTGTACCTCTTTATCAATATTCCCAGATCTCATAACTTCTTGATCTCAAAACACCTAAATTGCAGAATGCCTAATTTTTTTTCTTAAAACACCGGAACCTTAATATGGCCGAATTTCAAAATAGCTTAGTCTCATAATGCCTAAACTCAAAACACGTTCATGGCAAAACAACATATGCTTAAAACAACCAAAGCTCAAAATACCTACATTTCGGGAAAGTGTGTTTTACTAGCCTAACCCACCCAGATGAATTTTCCTTTTTCTGCCGCGACGGTAATCTTTTGGCACAAACTCTATAGTTGGCACGTTTAACTGGAACTATACTAAAGTAATAATATCAATATCAAATCATTCTCTCATGAAAAAAATTAGGTATTTTGCCATTTAGGTGTTTTCAGTTTGACTTATTTTAATATTTTGTCATTTCTATTATTCGGTATTTGCAGGAATTGTGCATTTAAATTTTTAGGTATTCAGAGAATATGACGTTTTAGGTCAAAGTCATAATTAATTTCGTCCATTTTAAGAATGAGACAATTTGAAATTTTAGGTATTATGAGCCAATGGTAATTTGAAAATTAGGGGTATTAGTGAATAAGGTATTATGATGTTTAGTGGTTTTAAGCCCAAAGCTTTCTGTGTTGTCTTCAATAGCTTTAAGTTCCACGTACTGTTTCCTATTGGACAGATACGAGGCATACATTTCAAATACCTTGCCACGAACGCCACAGTGTTCCAGTTTGGACAACAAAATTTTATGATCCACAGTGTCAAAAGCGGAACTGCGGTCCAAGAACAATTCAGCTACTTTGTTTTTGCTATTTATTGCTTGTACTGCATCGTGTATTAAGGTATCTGTTGCTTCGCGAGTACCGACTCATCTGCGATAACCAAACTGCCTACAATTTAACGCATCACAGTCGTTGAGGTGGTTTTGTAATCGCGACTTCATAATACTTTCAAAGATTTTAGACGTAGCTGGTAGCAGCGATATTGGCCGAAAGTTTTTAGGGTCACATCTTACTCTTTTTTTGTAAATTGGCAATACTTTTGCTATCTTCAGCTGATCTGGGAAGGTACCCATTTCAAGACACTCATTTAATAGTTCCGCAAGTGCTTTCATTCATTTCATTTCTTCTCAAATGAATCAAGATTTGTATTCATTTCATCTAAAATGTATTTTTTTCCTCGCAAATGTGATGAAAAACATTGTGTATAACACGGGCGTAAGAATATTGCAAACTCGAGTCATCAAAAGCCCTCCGCCTTCGGCGTCGGGCTTCTGATAGACTCTTGTTCGCAATATTCGACTTACGCCCCTTGTTAAACAATGTACTAATTTATGGTTACTTTTTGATCGCAGGACCGCAACGCGATATCGACCACAGACGCGGAGCGCGTGTGCGCGGCGCCCCCGGGCCTGCAGGCGCGCGTGGCCGAGCTGGCGGCGGCGCGCGCGGGCGGCCGGGCCTTCGTGCGCGCCTCGGGCACCGAGGACGTGGTGCGCGTGTACGCGGAGGCCGACACACAGGAGGTAGGCAACACAGCCCAAAGGGCACTCAACAACGACCAGGAAAATAAAAAGCCTGCTCTGGGGGCGCTAGGTTAGCAATCATTATGAAAAATGAAAAAAAAATAGTACATTATTGCCGTGGCCGGGAAGGAGGCAATTGCAGGCTGAGTATTTGTTTAAACGGACGAGAGAGAGGAGCGAGTCCGTTTAATTATTCCTATTATAATTAAACGGACTCGCTCCTCTCTGCTCTCCTGTAATTGCTATTCCGGCTGAGGCTAATATAGTGCTTTTCTCTAAAATGGGGGAATAAAAAATACTAAATTTATATAAACTTTAAATATCGCTGCACAACGTGAAAATATTTAGATTTCCCGCCGTTTTTTTTTAAAGAGAATCGCAAGTCAAGTCGAGTACCAAATTTTTTTAAAAGTAGAAACTGGCATATAAAAGACGGCACAGCTCGTATTCAGCCAATTCAACTCGTATTTTTCTGTTGCAAACACGACGTTTTTGTATGTCTCAAATACTTTGCGTTTTTTTGGTGGTAAAATACACTTTTGCGATTCTGTTAAAAAAAACGGCGGGAAATCGTACATATTTTCACGTTATGCAACGATATTTAAAGTTTATATAAATTTAGTATTTTTTATTCCCCCATTTTTGAGAAAAGCACTATATTAGCCTCAGCCGGAATGGCAATTGCAGGCTTCGTATTATAATTAAACGGACTCGCAAGCTCGTCCGTTTAAACAAATATCCATATATTATAATATTATTTATATATTTAGCAATTGCCTCCTTCCCGGCCACAGCAATAATGTACTATTAACGAGCTATCCAACGACACCCCACACTATGGGTTTAACGAGAAAAAAAAAGAAGATTTTATTGTACTGTTCTGTCGGCGTGATTAAATAAATAAATATTAGGCGACAATCTTACACAAATCGACCTAGTCCCATAGTAAGCTCATTAAGGCTTGCGTTATGGGTACTAGACGACGATATTTATAATAGATATTTAAAAACATAGAAAAACTTCCCTGACTCAACAAATATTCATGCTCATCACACAAATATTCGCCCTTGCCGGGATTCGAACCCAGGACCTTCAGCTTCGTAGGCAGCGTCACTACCCACTAGGCTAACCGGTCATCGTGATTGATTTATATACCCATGCCGAATTACAATTTCTAGTAGTAATGGTTACTGAGCTAAGCCGAAGACGGACAGACGGACGGACATGGCGAAACTATAAGTGAACAACTTCATTGTAACTATAATTATTGTTGACTACGGAACCCTAAAAAGAGGTAGATAGGTTATAAGCGCTCCAAAAGTGACACACTAAAACTCAGCCAATTGTATGACATGTGCCTCAATGTCGCGTCGTCAATGGACGTCTCAGCTGTCAGATTTGGTGGCCATTTTTAAAGACGGAATTTCATATAGACAACGTATCTACCTCTTTTTTATATTACATCATTGGTTCCAAACACGCCAGGTTTATCTCGTGGTTGAGTGTGTGTGTGTGTGAGTTGCTATGGTTGTGGCTGCCTTCTGTCGCCATCATAAGATCACCTCGGTGGTCCCATAGTATTGCGTCACCGAACTTACATAAGCCACAGCTCAATCGGATAACGGGAATTCACTGAAAATTCAGTTGCAAAATAGGACCCCCACATAAAAGCTTGTTTAAAATGCGCCCTGCAGTACCCCATCACTGCCCTTAGACAAACCTTTAGAGCAGTGCTGTATCTCAATAAGTACTTTTCTGTTTCAGTCCGCGGATAAGTTGGCAGCGCAAGTAGCACAGGCGGTGTTCGACCTGGCTGGAGGCGTCGGGGACCGGCCAGAGGCCTAGACATCGACATCGACATGTCTAGACAACGACATCAACATGTCCAGACATCGACATCGACATGTCTAGACATCGGGACTCGGGGCGAGGCTGGCATCACAGACTGAACAAAGAAGATTAACAATTCTGCAAACTTGGCCCAGTCTAGCGTAAGATGACTTGAGCTATAACCGAGTAAATCTAAATTCGATGTTCGGAAATCTTCGTCTATATCGCAAATGACAGATATTCGACTTTCACGATTATCACACATTATTTTTATGACTATTAATTAAGTCCCGTTTAGTAAAAATGATGTAGAGATATTCGATTTTCGAATCTTCAGCCGACTAAGAATAACGGAGGCTTCCATTTCGGCTGCTGACAAAATTTGATGGATGCGTGATAATATTTGTTAGAACGGTCGAAATGAAACTGGATCGCATAAAATGACCGTTGGTGAAGTAATTTTTAAGCGGAATCGAGTCGGGTGTAATCGGTTTTTGCATCGTTATTTTTAATTAATCACATTTTTAGACAACTGGCAACTCATTTCTCTAATCTTTTAACCGAGTCTGTCAACTGGATTAAAATATGTATTGGAGTCTTATTTTAAATTACAATTGAAGATATTTAAAAAAAACGGCAACTGAATAAGCTGTGTGTGACTAGTCGTGTGCCGCAGTGTTGTAACTTGCAGCTTCGTGAATCGGGTCACTAGTTGACACCTACAGCCGGTTAAAATGTTCCCCCGTAAGGGTCAACCTGTCTGGTCAGTTATACGTTTTTGTAAACATGCCTTCGAATTGGCGAACTATAAATGTAGAAGAAGAAAGAAGATATTTATGAGAGGAATAAGGATATACATCTGTGTGGTGGCCGAAATATATTTACGGAGTTAGGAATAGGGGAAAATGTAAGTCCTAAAAATGGAAAGACAGAATTATTCTGCTCACTAATAGTATAAGGAAAGAGAAAGTCATGCAATGGCTTCTAATATTGTCAATATTATATAGTGTATTGAGTAAAGGATGGTCTGAATTGGATTTTATTCCTAAATTTGATTTGAATCAAAAACTTATAGAAATGAAAAGTCAGGCAAAGGAGACAAGATAAAAAACGAGAAATTATTTATTTCAGCGGGCGTAGCGTGTTTGCTATATTATCGCTTGTCTTATCGTTGTCGATAAGATTCAAAAACTTCAAAATTTCAAAATTCAAACTTATTTATTTTAAACCAACGTTGTTTTTTACATGGTGTCGAATCCCCCTTTTTAGTTAGAAAAACTTGTGTTAGGAGGTATCCGCTCTTTCGTACAATGGTGATACTTAGCTAAAATTAAAAAGATAATACTTAAATTAGAGTACCTAAGTAATTATACCTGGTTTGTTAATTGGAAAGTTTACTACATAACAGAGGTATAGCAAGTGAAGCCTTATTTAACCTAGGGGTACTGATTTTAGTAGACATAAAGTTGAACCTATTCTACGATATCTATCTCAGAATAAGTTCAACTTCTGTCACTCGCATGCTTGTCGGAACGTGACGGATATCTTATCCACATCGATAATTGATAAAACGGCGCCCATTCTATGCCCGCAGGTTATAAGTGTATTTGTAGTTTGCAATTGGCATTGCTTTAGATACCGGTACCATAGCCAACACAGTTAAATGACCATCCGTGCACTTTATATGCACTGTAATAAAGTTCAATATCACAGGATGGTCAGTTAACTATGTTGGCGTTTGTACTGTACTGAAATTGTAACATATTTAATTTCTCTGTACAGTCGCCACTAAATGGGTTAATTTATCTGTACAATTCTGGGTACTAACATATATCTGCACCCTAACATTATGACATACAGGTAATACAGTAAACAAGCAATGCAGGTCAGTTTAAGGTGGGTTGCACTAAACCGCCTCTATTCGTAAGCTGCGTTCGTTAAAATCCGAATCTATGGTAAGTTTGACAAATCCTATGGACTGACAGCTGCCGACAATAGGGGTGTAGACTCAAAAAAAAAGAAAAGGCAAAAAAGTATGCCTAGTGACGAAAATCCCATTCAGATATCTTAAAGAATTACGAAGCTACAACAGTTTTAATATTGCTTGTTAGAGAGAGAAAACGCAAACAGTGTGACGTCTAGTTACGCGAGGCTGCCGGGGGGCCGCGACGGGGCGTGGTACATTGCCGTCTATTAGTGACGTCACAATCTTCAAGCGTCATCGTTTCATAAGGAGTTGCGTTTTGCGAAAAAAGTACAGAACATACCCCTTCTTAAAAATTTCGACACATAATTTCGTTATTATTTAACCTTTTGCGTTGATTTTTTCTCCATTTGACTACATTTTTAATTCTTTTTCGAGAATATATGACATTATTGATTATTTTATTTAGTGTGTACACCCCTATTAACGTTGATCGGTCTGTAATCGAAAGTTGGGGCAACCCGCCCTTAGACTCGTAGTTTCGTAAAACGGCCCACTGGTGGCGACTGTACCGATTTGTCCTATTAATAGACGAAACCACTATTTACATGATGTTAGTGTAGTTCACTTGAATTATCAACTTTGATTAACACAGAACCACATTTAATAGTAGAGTTTACCTCTTTTTATTGCATGTAACTTAATTTAAGTCGGAAACCTATTTTGACAGTTATTATTATTATCGACTTGGAAATGTCAGATAACATCTCCATATTTGTTGTTTTTTTTTTACGGTATGTTAGAATGAAAATAATTTGAAAGCAAAAACTAGTTATTTGTCCGTCGTGAAAATTATCGTATTAACTGTCAAAATAGGGTTTAAAATAATTACAATAATCTACTCACTGCCTCTATAACTAGATTTAAAACACGTTTAAATTGTTATTCGAATTTAAGTTAAAAGTGAGATTGAGCGAAATTGTAGCTATATATATGATTTCGGCCGAAAATGGTTGTTTTTTCTAGAATTTAGAGTTTTTCAAAAAATCAACAGTCTTTTTTTAACGCAAATTGTGTGGAGTAGAACATAATAGTGCTATGACATGGCAACTATGAAACAGGGTCTGTTCTAATGTTTTGATTACCAGTTACACTATTAGTGGCGGGTAGAGGTGCAGCCAAGTGCAAAAATATGTATCTATTTAATCCTCTCATAAATATGTACCGATACCTTAATCCGCTGAAATAATAGCAATGGGACATATTTATGAGTAAGTTGAATGTATATTTTTACACTTGACTGTACCAACTCTTTTAGACTGGAGGTGGGTAAATACCGGTAATATACTTTTCATCACACTTGCTCGAAAAGGGCTTCATAATGCGCAGACATACAGAGCTGTAATATCCTGTGTTACGCCCACGGGCGTAATGGTTTTTTTCTTAAATTGTATCTGTCACTCATGCGGCAGTTACAAAGCAAAGAGGTTTTATATCAAATACGATGTCTGAAAACGTATTTATAAATAAATTTAGACTTAAAAAACTACTTAAACATGTTTAACTGAATTATTTACAGATTTAATATGTAGTTATTTAGTGTCTATGTAAAATGTTTTTAAGTGTTTT
Source organism: Epinotia ramella (assembly GCA_947578815.1). Taxonomy (NCBI): domain Eukaryota; kingdom Metazoa; phylum Arthropoda; class Insecta; order Lepidoptera; family Tortricidae; genus Epinotia; species Epinotia ramella. Next base: position 7,994,065 of record OX388221.1, read on the forward strand.
CAAATCGTGGCTGTATACCGAAGGGTCTTTGCCATACGCGCCTCACGTCAAATTCAACAAAATGGACGACTGACATGTTGCAGTTTTTATTACGATTTGTATTCATTTCATCTAAAATGTATTTGTTTCCTCGCAAATGTGATGAAAAACATTGTGTATAACACGGGCGTAAGAATATTGCAAACTCGAGTCATCAATAGTTCTGATTGTCTCTTGTTCGCAATATTCCACTTACGCCCCCTCGTTAAACAATGTACTATATCCTTATTCATAAAACTTAAAATGCCTCTGCTAAATAAAATGTGCTTTGTCTCTTTCTAACGAACACAAATGTCAAAGTGACAGACAAAGACAAACTAATTTTAACGCCACTTAGTTTAAATAGGCTTGTAGAACGTTTATGAATACGGCCGTTAGTATTTACCCACTCTGCCCATCTCTAAACGGCATGCACTGTTTTGTGTGTTTACTTGTTTAGAGAATCATCTAAAATGAAACAACAATTTTATAGCATGACTTAGTATTTCGAATTATGGACCAATTTTCGTTTGAAAGTCATTTTTGTAAGTAGGTAAGTAATCGTTTTTTATAATAAGTCATCCTTTTTCTTTGCTAAACTAAAATTACGGAGAAATACAGTTTTGTGGCCTGATTTAAGCAACACTAAATAAGGTCTTTTTAGGTTAAACGTAAAAAAATGAATCTTGTATTAATTATATTCCTGATATGACTTATCAGGCCAAGTCAAGTAGTATCCATCCATTTTCTGGTGGCACAAATATTTCACGTTCAGAAAAACATATATGTATCGAATAGTTCGCGGATTTGAAATGAAGCTTTATCACTAAATGTTAGAATTAAAGCATTACGTCATATGTCAGTAGAGTCATAAGTACGAATATTTTATTTTGTGATATACCTAGCTATTTCGTAATTCCAAATTGCATTTTATTTCAACGAATCGTTTTTTTATAATTGATCGTGTTTTGAAACTCATGTGTTCGTTTCTGCTATTTTATACTTCTGTCAATATTTGTTGTAAGTATATATAATACGCCTCCATTCACGCCACAATCTAATTGAAATCGAGCTTGAATTGGATTGGATTTGACACACTGTACGCGTTTGCGGCAGTGAATAACCATACAAGTAATCAATTACGATTCGATTCTGGGGACAGATTTTTGACTATCAAGCGCACGAAAATTAAATACGATTGCAGTGTCAAAATCTAGAAACTTTCTTTCTACAGATTGAATTGTATACGAGTGGTCAATACCACTCGTTTTTAATTTTCCTATCACTGCTGTATCAAAATAGCATTTCATCGGTTTTGTCAGTTTTCGAGTAAAAGAGTCGAGCGCTCGAATGTCAAAAATCGCCCCCTGAGCGTTTACACATGGCGTTTTTTTTTGTGTGTTCAGCGAACTTTCATTTCCTAGTCGGAAAAGTCTTTCTTTACTACTCATGTAACTATATTTCTTATTATTATTAAGTATGTATCTTCCATCATGCACGTATCTCTTATCATTGATAACTCTTACGTGTGATAAGTCATCTGGTCGAATGATGATAAGGGAACATCGCGAATGAACCCTTATCTTGTTTATGTGCAAATATTTAGCATCGTCTAAGATGTGGTGTGCGTAATTATCAATGGCAGCGTAGAATCATACGTTTTAAAGAGTTAAAGTCTGCCGTAGTTCATTTCATTATAGAGAGGCATCAGTACCACTAATTTTATATGACCCTTAAAAACGCTGCTTAAAACAATCATTCATGAACATCTCGAAAAGTATGACTTTTATCACAGCCAATCGTATCATTGAGTGTTCAAACTTAAAATTTAGTACAAATTATTGGTTAAATCATATCATTGAGTCGTTAGGTGCTCTATAAGAATCTGTTCGTTAATCGATATGATACAGAGAAAGAATAATAAGAAAATAAAGAATAATGGAACTTCCTCGTTAAAAATAACACGAAAACAAAATATTTAATTAAAAATAATTTGTTTCGTGATAAGGGTATTTACTGTTCGTTGTTCAAGATTTTATGACCAGAAATTATCTTTCCAGCTTAAACCGTAAGAAGTGAGTTTTAGGCTCACCGACGGATTTATCCGTACCTACTACTGGTTCAACGTTAGCGACGGATTAATCCGACATGGTGTGTGGGCCGTTGTCAATTTGAATGCATTTGCGTAGTGTTCAAAATTGGAATTGATTTGGAAGTATGCTGTCCACATATCGCTCGCGACTTAGTTTTGGAATCACCCACGAGACCCTAAATAATAATTTAAATCAATAACAAATAACTAGATAAATAATTTCTGGTCAGACTATAATATATATATACATTTATTTTACTATGATTATGAATATTAATAAAAAAAAAATATTTACATTCGCTTAATTCGTGAGTGCAATCATGTGTGTCGGTTAGTAATTCGTTTGGAGCGAGATTCATGAATATGGGTGGATAGAAGATTCTAAAGACCTATATTTCTAGCTCCTTGGTTTTACACGAAGTAAATTGTCTGCTGTGGCACCTATTTCACAAACTTGTCAGGACATACGAATGGATTGACAAGTAGAACCAACATGGCGGTTTTCGCGCAGGGTCGCTAGTGCGCATGCTCAGTCAGATAGCATGCGCGAGCGCCGTGCCATCCCGTTGCTATAGATACGCGCCATCAGATTATCTACGCCTGGATATCGCAGGGTTTACGTGCCCGGCAATAATGCCAATATAAATGCATGATGCCATGCTAAGTACCTATAGAAAATTAACTTCAGCCTTGCGGTGCATAGGTACACACGCATTATACACACGTCACGCTAATGCTGGGGCCACACTAACGAGAAATGCCATTAATTATCGTGATAATCGTAGTGGGGCCGTACTGATAACGTCCATTATCGCGATAATTAATGGCATTTCTCGTTAGTGTGTGGCTCGGGCATATGCGATTGTTTTCCACATGTGCATACGAACACAATATCTCAATCACTGCATTATTACGACCGCAAGGTTGAAGTTTTATACCTAAACCAGGTTGATATACCCTATCGTCTGTCTAGTTTGTAAAATAGGTAGGCGCTTGAAATCCGAATTGATTATTTTACATCACACTTGACTGAAAAGTGGGCACTTCCTGGCTGGCATTAATAATGCCCGTCTGGGGTCAGATATCTGCAATCTGAGACATACTTTGTTTTACCGCCCTAGGTGACTAAAGTACGATGGGTAGCTCGTGGAAAATCAATATATAATTGTGCAGATTATCGACTTTGTATGCCAACAACAGCTGAAATTGAAATCGTTACTTTCTTGGAGTTCTAAAAGTTGGACAAAGATTTTATTTGAGCACCTGTGGTAGATCTGTGACTTGGTATTGTGTCATAATTATGTTGAACTATGTTTGAATGTTGTCTAGCTCCTAACGATTTTTAGTTAATTATGCTACTGTTATTTTTTAATAAATCAATTAATTACTATATGTGCGTGTTATTTGACTTTAAGCCTGAATATAGGTAAGTACCTACCGACTTATTTGGAACTCATTATAAAGTTAGGTTTGTTTCATTAATTTATTATAACTTTGGTGGGTGGGATCTCTAAAGTAAAATGGATAACATTAATAAAATACTTAACAACATTATATTTTATTTTTAACAAAAACTTCGATACAATACTATGTCCAGGAAACCTGGTACTTAACTAGGAACTTAAAAATAAAATATTCACTTCACAATAATATTTCTTTCATTGAAACTGTCCTAGAGATCAAGTGTCTGTTTTGAATCCGTTGCTTATTATATTATTAAAGGCACGATCTATATTTCCCCGATTTCAAAACAATGGATGACTACGATAAGGGCTTTGGCATGCAGTCCGTGCCGTAAACCTTAATTAGCCTTAATTAGCCACTGTTATTGTTAACACACAGCATTCAGTTGTACGATGATTTTGCTCAACGGTACATTCACACTACGGCGTATACCGCAGTCACGACCTAATTATCGCGCTAGATAATTATTAGTTTGTTTGAATATTGACATATCTCATATCAATATGATATCAAATGTTTCGTTCGCGAGAACGAGTGTGTGCAACATATTGAATACGATTTATCGCGTCAGAGCGGCTACCGGGAAAGGCCAACTACGTCCGTTGATATATCTCTATTCGCTATTGCATATTTGAGCGATATAAAGACGATTGGTCTCCAACCTAGGGCTGTTATCCACAACGCTCCACCTCTAGCGAACCAGTTTAAGTAGACCCCCGACTATGCGTTCTTATAGCGAACCCCGGCGCAAGATATATTAAATTAGCGATAAGCTTTGAGCCGAGGTGAAACAAGTTGTGAATAACATAGCAAAATAGTTATCCATTGTTCTGACTTATCTGGTTGAACTCGTAAAATTATATTATGTGATGGTTTAATTTCAAGATTATATTAAGTAGTAAGTATAAAACACGAATTCCGGAATGTCAAAAGCTATTTAAAATTATGTTAAGTTGCACTGTGGATCGAAAATGGCCTCTCCATAGAATTAGGGACTTCATTTTCTAAGTGTCTATTTTTTAATTTGAAATCGAGTCTTCTCGTGATAATTACGTAAAAAAATGAATATGGGTAAATTTGGCTAAAAAACCGCCAAGTAATTTTTTTTTTTCGAAAATTTTGTATGGAGCGTATATGAAAAAACGGAATATCTCAGAAAGTGCACAATTTCCCGTAATAACCTTCGGCACAAATTTAATACCAATTATTTATGATTTTTCGGCGTACTCAAAATTTCCCGGTTCTCAAAATTTTTAAAGTTTCGACATATGCACGAAAAGCGCTCTTTTCCGCACTAGTGCGGGAAAGTAGCACCATATGTACTGTAAAATATATTTCATACGGTACCCGGCATAAATCTGTCAGCTCTTTTACGTGCCTTGACTTATATAAGGTGCACTCGGGTAATTCCGAAAATTACTAATATCTACTAAACGCAAATAATGTAGCCGCGTTTAGTAGATATTAGTAATTTTCGGAATTACCCGAGTGCACCTTAGTGATTCTTTGTGTATCTTCATTCTTTATATCTGCGAACTGTATAAGAATTTGTGAAATATAAAACACTTTAATAAGACTTACAAAGCTAACAGTTCACAATTCTAAATGAAACTCGTTAAATATACATACAGCAACCAGGCCCCCTAGCACACTAGGCTTTATGTCCCACATAAAGCATTTGTCCCTCTTGCACTCGCATATTGGCCAGAATGGGACGAATGCTTTATGTCCAACATAAAACTTAGCGTACTAGCCCCTCTGGTGACTATTGCATAACATCTTGTAACTTGTATTATAAACGGAAATCTCTTTTCAACCTATTTAATTAGAAAGAGACTTCCGCTTGTATTATAAGTTGTAATTTATTATGCAATGGGTTCGGGTACATTTCATGAACCCACAAATTAGAGTCTGGCAAACCAAAGTTGAACCCACTAAACTCAATTACGCGGCAACACTGTTGATCAAAATGTATGCGTATGACGTTTAGTGTTGCCGCGTAATTAAGTTTAGTGGGTTCAACTTTCGTTTGTCAGACTGTACAATTTTACCAGTCTAAATTGGCAACATCGAGGCGCTAGACCAATAACAAATCGACGGCGAAGTACCATGAACTCCTATATACGAAAACCTAATTTACAGTACGCTAATTAGACGACGTAATTAGACACTACTTACGTCTACTGTAAGGTTAGGTTAGGTTAGGTTTTCGTATAGTTTTTTTTTTTTTTTTTTTTCGAGTTTACGGTACTTTGCCGTCGAAATGGCCATTAGACCAGCACGGCTATCACAAGACGGCGCGCGAGCTCTCTCGATCTCGACGAAAACGAACTTCGTTTGTGTATCCTCCCTCTCTTTCGCACTTGCCTATTCGAGCGACAGAGAGGGAGATACACGAACGAATTTCGTTTTGTGTTGCTTGTTTTTACTTAATAGTTTTTAGTTAATATTGTAACTTGCCACTTACATAATATTTTGAACACAACAGACACATTCTTGTTATAGAATTAAATTTGATTTTAGATAATAAATTACCTATCAAACGGAGACAACCAAGAAGTAAACTTAAGTGTGCCACGAGCCGAAATAAATATGGGAACTTGATGGTCATTGCTAATATTTCTATAGCTATGTCACTGATTTTAATTAAACTCCTTAATGTTAGTGGTCGCAATACCCTGATACTTAACTATAGAGTTAAATATGACACAATAATGAACTAGGTACGGTCACGGACTTTAATTGTTGAGCCATTTAGAGCTCACTTTATACTGGACAATTCATAGCTTAACTATTAAAAACCAAAATGAGTTGACACCTAAATGGCTCAACAATTAAAGTCCTTGACCGTACATAATCATGAAATGTAAATCATAATAATAAAATGATTGTAAATTGATTGCGGAAAAGAATACATTTTTAAATTAAAAATTATTTTATATGACTATTAATGCAAATAGGAGAATTTTTACTTTCGTGAGTCATCTTTACAATCATATGGTTAAAACAACATTTTATAACCTGTGACCTATTGCATAATAATAATAACTTTTACGATGAATACAAACAGAAGTCTCTATGGGACGAAGGGGTCGCACAGAGGTTACCACTTGTGTCAGAAGTGAATTATAAAATGGGTGCCTAGCAAGTCAACTATTTGCCACTGAAAGTAGCTGAGCGACTCATTTGTCTTAACTTTTTTTAAAGATATGTGGTTGACTCTACTGTTATGGCTACAAGATAGAAATACCTAAGGTGAGTCGGGGCAAGAGTAACATCAGGCGCCTAGTCTGTTTACCGACGGTACAAAAAGGCGCTCAATTCAAAAGAATTAGCTGGAGAAGCTTTTGACCCTCTTCCCCCAATGTTACTCTTGCCCCGACTCACCCTACTAAAGTTACCGAAAAACTAGGTATGCCATGAAACAGTTGGACAACATTCTAGCTTGGCAAACATCAATCCATTGCTAATTTAAAGATCCTGTTCCAAGTCATTCTAAATACTAATATGATTTAATCCTAATAGAATTGACCTTTTTTGTGCATTGGACTTCCAATATCTCTAAAAGTATGACAGCAAATGATTGGAGATCAGTAAGACTGAATGGTTATACTTAGTGGTATCACCTAGACTCTAAATGTTATCAACAATATTAAAATCAATAATTAGTAATGATGACTGATAAACATCTTAAACATAGTGCCCTTAATTCAATCCCTATACCAAAATTACAGAGAATACAATCTAGTAATATAAAAAAAAAATTGCATCATATTTCTGTAGTGGAATTCAGTCAGGCAAGCAATTGTATAAAAACTAAGGCACAAAAACATTTGAACTATGAATTCTGGCAGTCGCAGTAGCTTGTAGTAGCGTAGTAGATTATTTATTGAGTAAAACAATATTTTTTTTAAGTATACAATTTTGATGATCAAATATTTGTTTCAATTTTGATAGTGATGAAATCGACAGTACATAATGAGCTGTGGACGGACACAGCTCACACATTGTTGATCTGAGCTCAAAATATATTGGCAGTATTATCAATTATTTCTTGAGTTGAGCCACACTTATAAAACAGTCATTCTGATTAAACCAGTTGTAACAACATCCAACTTGACACTTCAAAACGGAATTAAATTGCCAATATATTAAATTTTATAGCAAATTTTTATGTATATCCAATGTATATAAAGCATTCATTCCTATCTCCTATCACACATATACTTTCTAGTAAGGGAGAAATGTATGTAGTACATATACAGGAGCCTGCTAAATAGTTTAGTAATTGTAGTAGTAATTTTGATATTGGATGGATAATGACCCTTGGCATATTTCATGACAGTTACAATATTGTAAAATCATGATTTCTAACTAAACAGTGTATTTCAAATACATTATCAAATTCTTCTAAGGTACTTATTCCTGGTCAATTATTTCAATTTCATAGCTACCTAATAATATAATTTTGTACCTATCCCAGCTTAGGACCTAAGTAAGGGGCTTGATCACAGTAAAAACAGTCAGGAGCAACCATTTCTTGCAGTTCCACTAGATTAGTACTCAACTTGTTGTTAACGGAATAATAGCTACATCGCCTCGGCCCTATGCCTTCTATCAAGGTGTCATAAGGTGGAGATAAAACGTCAAAGAATGCTGCCGGCATTTCCAATGCTTGGATCTCATGGTAGTTAGATACTGTTGGTGTGAGCACACAGGTCTCAGAGTTTTCCCTACAAACACGATCTTGTGAAACCGCTGCAAAAAACCTCCGCGTTAAATGCGTACCGTGAGCTAATCTGGCAGCTTCTTGTTTCGCGCGTATAGCTATGTCTATAGCGCTTATCTTCTCAGTCACAGGATGCTCAGAGTAGCTACGAATGTTCACAGCGCCTGATATTACCTTCAAGAGTCCATGCATGTGCGGATGGTCATGAAGCGGCATCCTGAAGCCCGGCCGTAGCACGAAAATACTCATGTTGATGCCACTGTTTTGGAACACTTGGATATACGTGCAGGGGGCTTTGTTGGGCCTCTTCCACGTCGCTGGATCGCATAACCGTCTGTCCAAACCCAGGTCCTCGCTTCTTAACGTGTCCATTATCTTCTTCAGTTTGTTTATGTTGGTAGGGAGCTCGGCCGCCGCCTTGTTATCGAAGGTCTGTAGCGCTAGCCGGTACGTCGCCACGATCGGCGGCACGCTGACCATGTCCATTGTTTTAGCTTCATTTTTCAAATCCATATGAAATTTGCCTGCACTGATGCACGAGAATTTTGTTAGAGACCGAAAAGTGTAAAATAATCTGCAAGATAACAAAGCGAAACTGTCAACAAACGTCATTTTCGATGCCATATTGATTGTTCCACTGTTGATGTTATAGGGTCCAAACTTAAGCGTGATTATTTTATAAATCAAAATAATAAAAAAGATAATTTAAACTTATGTAAACAAAATTAATGTTTTGAAGAACAAGTAACTGTAAATCTTTTTTAATTGGAGAAATGTTGAAATTATTTCAGTAGGCTTGAGTTTACTGCCATCTATTGTTGAATAGACGAATTCATTACAAAGTGACATCTAGCGCTCAATAGACTTTGATGTGTTACTAACTTTAAAACAAACTCAAGAAGTTATCAAATTTTCCAATAGGTGGCACTGATTGCACCTAAGCGAAATTTTAGTAAGCGTATGGTGTAGGTTTATTAGTTATTACCCATTTGAGATTACTTTCACGTACTTTATCTGATTACTCATTGCATGAGTTGTAACTCATGGCTAAATTTAAACTTGTTTTTAAAATCACCACCAGGTAGGTATTGTGTGGTCTGTCGTAATGGCGATATTTACCGCATGCGGCGGGCTGTAAAACCACTTAAATAAATACCTCTGTTTAATCGCGATTTTATTGAGATTCCAACAGTTTCGTCTGTGTTTTATCGATACGATTTAAACTGTTTATATCGATTAACTGGAAACTCTAAACACAGTAGATAAATTCATTAAACATAGGTGGATGGCGGCTTTATCTATAGAATAAGTACTTATTGCGCAAGCTAGGATACTTTTCAGCGTGTCGTGTAGTAGGTACCTATATACACCTACCTACACCTACTCTATCTCCCTATCCGGGTCTTGTCTTCATATACTTACCTATGTATTTATATTTACCAACACAATTCATGCTCAATTTGATTTTAGCGTGTACTTATATGAATAGAACACATACCTAGAGGCATGAATCACAAATAGCCCGCGAGCTAGCAACAGATTTTTGTGACCAATAAACCCCCGTGCGATAACTTGTGAGAAGGTTAAGATTGTTGTATCATGAAGCCCCGTGGAAGTCAGCTGGGGCTCCGTTGGTGGATTGACCAGCAGCAGCCACCCAACACGTAAAAAAAAATATATAGGTACGAGTAAAATATATAAATACGAGTTTTGCACCACTGTACAACCAGCTGACGATTATTTTTCGTCATTATATCGGATTAACTATCATTTGTACTTAAATTGCAAAATTATATTATTATTTTTACGTGTTTGGGTGGCTGCTACTGGTCAACCCACCAACGGAGCCGCAACTGACGTTCACGGGGCTTCATGATGCAACATTCTTAATCCTCTCACAAGTTACCGCCCGGGGGTAAATCAGGTAAATGACTGAAAAAAAAATGTGCCTAGTACTGCGTTAGGGCTTGTGCACAAATCACGCAAGGTTCGATAGGGGGGGTCAGGAAAAAATCACGACCGATCACGTTGGGGCGGGGGGGGGGGGGGGGTGTCTTTTTGACGTTTAATGTATTTGTGCATTATAAATAAATGAGTATGAGTATGAGTAAGGAGACCTCACGTGTATTTTTCTACAGTGAACGAAACTAAGAAAAAATATCTACCACACGAGAAGATACTTTTTCTCGGTTTCGTTAAACACAAATCTTCACTTAAATAGCACTTCAAAATAGCGAGTCTATTTTACGAAATTTTAGAGTGATTGGCCGCGCGCTCTTTACTTCACTTGCCACAAATATTGTGAATTTTGCGGCGAACGTACGTAAAGATTGTTGATATATTATACACGATACAATGTCTAGTAAAAGCGAATTTTACCTACAAAATTTCCTTGAATTTAAAATAGGTAAATAACCGAGCGTGGCTCAGTCGGACTTTAATAAAATACCTGTGGTCTGACACGAAGAAAACATGCATTATAAAATAAGTATAATGAAGTAATGTAATCTTACTGTAACACCTATAATTATACAATAAATGAAATCTTAACTTATCTTATAAATATACACACCACATAATATATATATATCACATTCATATAATTAACTATTATATTGATAATTTACTTTAAAAACAAAGTTGTAACCGTCTTCAATTTGGTACTCCGCCAAGCCATGAGAACATTTCGACATTTATTTTCCAATTAACCACATGAGCTGAATTCCGAGAGCAAAAATGCGTTGATTATTAGAGAAAAAAACCCAATCGCTGTATGTGGGCCGATAATATTTGAGGACTTCCGTCGATTCCACATGGATCACCTTTGGCACTTCATTAGTTGCTATTTCAACGGAACCTCATCAGAATCAGTGGCGTACTTTTGTACTTTTAAGTACATCATCAATTCCACTCCACCAAAATCACTACACGCATGCCTAATATAATTGAGGACTTCTCTCATATCCTCATGGATCCCATCATCCAACTGAATTAAAAAAAAAAATGGGACCCACCTGGAAGCACATACTTACAAACAAAAAAAAATATTACGAATCGGCTCATCAATCACGGGGTTCTGAGGTAACAAACATTGAAAAAGTAGCCGGAAAAACCTCGCGTGATTTGTGCACAAGCCCTTACAAACTTCAGGGCATCAGCTGACGAGTTTTCCACCGCGATAAAACCAGCTGACGCATTGATTTATTAATAGTAGCATATAAAATGTCATCTGACAAAATTTCAGTTGAGGGTAAATGACTGAAAAAGTTTTTGTGGCCTGTTCGTGTGGCCAGCTGACGGGTTTTCCACCACTGTAGAACCAGGTGACGATTTTTTTTCACCATTATATTGGATTAACTATCATTTGATGATAAAATGAATCGAGGGTAAATCGCAAAATTTCATTTTTTTTTACGTGTTTGGGTGGCTGCTGCTGGTCAATCCACCAACAGAGCCCCTGCTGACTTCCACGGGGCTTCATGATACAGCAATCTTAACCATCTCACAAGTTGTCGACCGGGGGGAAGTGACTGACAAAAAATTGCACGTAGCTCGCGGGCTAAAACCATCCCTCTCCGCACAATGCCACAGAATTATTAATAGTATCTAAAGGTACAGAACCACTGCCTCAGTGATGACGTTAGCTGTATTTTTTTTGCAATAGACAATCATAGAGTGAGAAAGGGTTGTTAACGTATCACATAATTGAACATCCAAAAGGAAAACTACTTATTTTAGTTCTTATGTTTTCAATCGAAATGATCTTCAAGTTTATATATATAGTATATGACATGATAATAAAATAATACAATAGCCGGGAAGTCAGAATTAAGTAAAAAACATGTAAAATACTTACAGGTTAAGTTTTTACAAAACAGTTCACACTTGTTTTGCAATGGGATTATGTTGTTAATATGTAGAACGGAACGTAATATGTGAAATGTCAGTATGTGCGATACGCTATACAACCCTTGCTAGACCTCCACGGGAGGTTACCATAGACAAACTTCGTTTCGCGCCAAATTGACAGTGGGATAGGCCTGGTTAAGCACTAGTCATGCTTTTACTCGTATAGCTACTTTATCACTCAGTGCTATTTTTTTCAGATGTATACCTGTTTAAGTAAAGTAAGGGTCATGGAAATTGAAACACGAACTCTTTTTGTGCATCAGTATATTTATTGAATGTACCTACTTTTGTAACGTGTTTTACCTATGTTGTGGTGCAATAAAGAATATTATTATGTACCTCCGATTGAAATTCACGGGGCGAACGTGGCGTGCGTGGGGATAATACCTAGATCCAACACGTAGAGGCCCTTTGGAGACGGAGTTTAATGTGATGTAATACACCTCCTAGAACCCTTTCACGGGTACATCGGTAGATACCCGTGAACCGGTTCCAACAGGCGTTGGGGCTATAGTAGGTAAAATGGATAGAGAACTGGGCCTATGGTGATAAGATATGGATGGATTATGAAACTGAGCTATTGCAAAGAGGCCCCTGAAATTGTTATTATTATTATTATTGTCTTTATTAAATTTTCTTCTTAAGCTAGGTTTTTACAATAAGTAATTATATAAAAAGTAAAATATAAAACTATACATACAAAACATAAAATCATTATAAAAACCTAACCTAGGGTACCGCCGGCAGCGAGGCGGGGCCTAAGCTGCCGGTGGTCGGGGCGACAGAGACAGGAACCTCCTGACTATCCGCGCAGTATCCAGGAGTACCGCCTTCTGTATCTGACCCTTGATCCAGCCATCTAGCGAGAGTCTCTTAAGGTGATTATTATTATTATTATTATATCCTTCTTGTAAAGTATGTTAGCACAAAGTAGACCACTGCACCCAACTGCACATCTTCAGGGACAATATACGGTAGCCTTTTTATTTATTTATTTTCGTGGAGAAAACCTGCGAACCAGGTATCCAGCTCTCGGGGGAAGTCCGGGTTATGTGGTATTTCTACCTACTAAAAACTCCACGTCAGCCGCCATCTGCGCTAAATAATTCGGAGGACTCTAGGATCTCAGGTTTAACGCACTAGAGCCCTCCTCGCGCTTTGCCCCTGCGCTCGTTTCGGGCATCTTCGTCGCCTTCTCTGGGGTAAGATCAAAGTGCTGTGATGTGGCCACCGTCACAAAAATCCCCTTATGTCGCCTTTTACGACAGGCGGCGGAGACCGTAGACCTGCGTATTCTTGCCCAAGTCTAGTGGTTTAGGCATGCTGTCAAGCGGCGGTCGTGTATCCTTTGTACCTTTGCATACGCTTGTACCGAATTCCAAGATGGCGGCCTGATGGAACACGTCAAGAAAAATATTCTCGCTAGCCAGTCTATACGTAGTCGATGGTACCTACCTACCTTGTTTTTATCACTTGACTAACGCCACAGTACCACGGTAAGAGGCTCGGAATAGCCTCGCTACTGCACAGCGTCGGTTTGTTTGTCAGGTGTGCGTGGGTGGCCTTCCCGGAACAGTGTGATTGCTGGTGCTTGAGGGAATTAGTTGTATGCGTGTTTATTTTTAACGAGTGTACGGAGCGAGGCAACGGTACGGTAGGACTACATTACTCGCTCTCTAGCAAGTAGCAACACTGGTCATCACACAGGCCTCTTCCGGTTGTGCTCTTGCTCTAGACTGGGGTCCGCTTTGGCCCCTAATACTTATATTTGTCGTAGGCTATATCGAAAGAAACTAGATACTTACCAACCTCTTACAACCTTTAACCTTCCAATACAGAGAAAAACCTATCAAAAGTACCTTCTCGTCTCATTGTTCATTAGCATAGCTCGTGCTCATTTGGTAGACTTAACCTATAACGCACTATGCGCACACCTTATATTGCCAATTAGTCCGACATCACGAGTGCTTCGCTCGGATTTGAGTGGGTAGTAATACCCCATACCTAACCCCCGGCCCCGCAGGTTTACTCCACGAGAAAAAGTACACGAAATACAGGATTCAGCCTTCCTTCTTACATTGATAGAGTTGTATTGTAAGCATTAGTTCATTACCTAGCTTAAATTAAACCGTACCGTAAACTACGTACTGCTATTAGGCTACTAGGCTAAAGCTACGGGTTTAGTTGTCGTCAGGCGGGCTGTATGCTTGTTTGTCGCCATTAATTATATTACTATTATATGATATAGCGTTATGTCCCACTGCTGAGCAAAGGCCTCACTCCTCAGAACGTAGGGTAGAGACAAGCGGTGAACATATAGCATATGTCCATGAGTATCTTAATTTGGGCCAATTAGTCTCTTTCCAGGCGCGACAAGAGAAAAAGTTGATAGACCACCTGATGAAGGGCGACCTACCTCTGTCACTTAAACGTAGGCTCACCTACGGTGCGCAGACTTGGTGTTTGACGGATTCGCAGAGGTCCAAACTCGAGGTTTGCCAGCGATCTATGGATCGCAGCATATTATTATGGATCGCATCCGGAACCACGCTGCGCTCCAAGACCCAAATAGAAGATGCAGCTCGGAAGGCGGCCAAGTTAAAGTGGGACTGGGATGGTCACGGCTACAGCATGCCGAATGAGCTGAGAGCCAAAGGGACCACGGAGTGGACGCCCCAAAACTCAAAACGGAGACGTGGTAGACCTCGTCGGCGATGACGGGATAACTTGGGCTTATTTTTAAAAGACTGGCCAGATATTGCTCAAGACCGCGACGGATTAATTATATAACCTATTAAAAAAATTGAAGGACAAATACAACCTGCGCAAAGTGAGTGCCAAGTCTATTTCGGAGCTCAATTATGTCGTAAACAATTTGTTAACAAATTTACGGACGAAGCAGCGAGTTGCGTAAAAATATATTTAATACTTCGTGCCACCACGAAACTGTGGAACTACGGAATTTAATTTTTACCTGCAGCCGGAAAACTAGCTGAATATTGAAAATAGATCATGTACCGTACCTATTGTACTGGGCACCTAATTATCTAGCAAATTAATCATCTACTAATTTCCTATATCCTCAAAAAGATAGGAATATTCTCGAATGTTTCTGGAAAGTTTAACTGAGAACTTAAAGCGAGTTTCCATTTAGGTAGTTTCGTCGTGAATCTCTGAGAAAAATGCTCTAAAATCACCGAATTTGTCACTCTGACAGTATAACTATTGAGAACTACCTACTTAACGTGCTCTCGGAAACGCGCAGCTAAAAAACTCATTGGTACAACCTGGGGTTCGAACGCACAACCACCGTTTGACAGCTGCAAGTTTGAACCACTAGGCTACCATAGCTTCCCAAGAGCCTAATAAAACAGAATAATCTCAAGTCCCTCATATGAGTGGGTGCTCTGTTAGAGCACATTAGCAGTAAAAGCTATCATTGCGCCGATTCCTTCAGTATTTGTTTAAAATAAATTATTTTAGACCGACATCTGCAATTACACGTATTGGGCATCGGGTTTCCGGACGGTAGTATGCGCGAAGTAACCAAGTCTTGTTATAGGTATTTATTTTTTATTTTCTCTCACTAAAGGCGTGTTAGTGTTAAGTTTTAACTATTCATATTGTTATTTCTTGTTGATAATATTTCTTTTCTGTTTTTAACTTCACTATATATTTTGTACCTATTCTGTAAGCACCTATGTGAAAGCTTAATAAAGTTATTTTATTATTATTTTATTTTATAATACGATTTTAGTGAAGTAAGAATCCGTGCATACGTATACTAAGTACCAACTTTAGTAAGATGTCTTTTACTAAAACTATAAAACTAAAAGAGATAATTCTATTACGAAATAAGTGTAAAACATTATATTAGATACTTATGTGTATTAGCGTTCATAGTCGTATTTCTGATATATCTTTAATTCTTTGTACTTACCTACGTTTTATCTCCCATCTTGCATATGTAATGTTCATCAACGATTGTCTCTCCCTTTGGTTCGTGTTTGCTGTTTTGTAACTTTCTACATTTTTACCATATACTTACTTATCTGTGTTATATGTACTTGTTTGTTTTAGTTATTTAGTTATTTTATAGTTTATTTTCGGCCTATTGTACTCTGTCTGCAGTACTCACGGCCGGTTTGGACGCGACTTTTGACACTCCGTTAGTTCAGGTCGCCGTCGCTAGACAGCGCTGTCAAACTGGTCGCGTTCAACAAACACCGTGACTCACTTTAGGTCCCGCCGGAAGATCAGCGCCGGCTCCTGAGTCGGCATTATGCTGAGGCGGGACCTTTTCGTGACACTAGCAGAATATGTTATAGATTTAGTTTTATTTTTTAATTTTCATCATATTTCATCTGTTATATGTCATGAATAAATGTTTTTCTTTCATTCTTTCTTTCTTTCTATTACGAAAGCATTTCTAGCATTTCGAGTAGCATGGTTGCGTTTATACTACAAGAACGTAAGGATTTATTTTGGTCCCAGAATTTATTAAGTTTTGTAAGTACGTCGTTTACTGCATAAAGCCGTCCGTTCCTTAGAACTAATAGTGAGTGACCAGCAACAGGGGCGCGTTATAGCCGCCATTAGCAGTAAGCTTAGCACTGAATTAGTGTAGATTAGCACTGTACCTATTACTGTTCACACAGATGGTAGGACCACTAGGAATAACGCTGCTTTAGAGTTAGGGTAGGTAAGTCATAAGTCATAAGTATTTTATTAGTAAAGCCAATTTACACTTCATAATTGTAGAACATATTCACATATGTCGTAAAAAAATTAAGTATACACGTCAATATGACATAACACAAGTCGTGACATTAATAATAATTATTATATTAAGTAAGTACATAATTATAGATTATATAATAATGATTACTTGACATCCTTTTTGTGGAAATCTAAGAACTCGTTACAATCGTAGAACGGGTGCTCAACAAGCCAGCGTTTGAGGCGATATTTAAAAATGGCCAAGTTTTGGGCGCTGGTGATGCTGTCACTGTCAGGTAGGTTATTGTAGACGGCAGGCCCCATGACATGGGTGAGCTTGGTCGACCTGGTCAACTTCCGGCCCACGCCAACGAGCTTATGGGCGTTACGCGTATTGTAGTTGTGTATCATACTATTTATTTTGTACGCTGTTAGCAGAGTTGTGACATATTTGAAATACTTGTATTTAAAATACAAATACAAAATACGTATTTTGGATTTTGTACTTAAGTACTTTTTTTAAAAAGTATTTTGTATTTTATTTGAAATAGTGTAAAATGTAAAATGGTTTGTAAAATACAAAATACTTTTTTATTCTTAGCTTCATTTTTCTAAAGCATTCCGCGATTCAGTAAAAACAAAAAATGGCCACTAGTGGCGCAGCAGCTTTGAAAGTCTATGCGCAAAATGACAGATGAAACAAAACGCATATAAAACCTGACCAATAATATATGAGGGACCCCTCTTGACAATCCTCAAAGTCACTGTTACGTTTTGCAGTGTTGGCAGCTATTTCATTATTTCTGTGTTGTTCGCTCGAAATGTCTTTAAAAAAATGCCAAAACAAATTGTATTTAAACAATATGCCGTGTAGGCAATAATACGTTATTTGAACGATTCGTATTTAAGTGATTATGAATGTATAAATGACAAATAAAAATACAGAAGTAGAAAAATATATTTAAAAAAAACCGGTACGAAAACAGCACTACAAAAAAGATGTCATTGTGGGCATTGTGGCAAGTATGTAACTTACTTACTAAATACTTGCGTATGTAATATAAATATAAGCTTCGATCATATCATAAGTTAATTTGGTCGTTTTGTGTGCTAATCCTTTACCACTCAAATTTTCAAGTGAATTGGTCAGCGATTCGGCAAATGGCCACTAGAGACGCTGCAACTTTGAAAGTTTATGTGAAAAATGACAGTTAAAACAAAATGAACGTTATTATCTGTGAAACATGGTGTTACGCTTCGCTTTTTAACGGGAATGACTTCGATTTTGTTTCGATTACTTTTTGAAAGTATTTTATTTGAATAAAGTATTTTGAAAATACCTATTTTGTATTTAAATACAAAAAGCAAAAGTATTTTGTATTTTGCATTTGAAATATCAATTTAGAAAAGTATTTGCATTTTGTATTTAAATACTTTTTTAAAAGTATTTTGTACATCTCTGGCTGTTAGATTTACCCGCACATACAGCTACCTGTAGAATGACTATAGCTGGTAAGGTAAGGAACAAACGTGAACACAGTTACCGAACCATCCTGTTTTTATATAGAACCTTATTACAAGGCACATAAAGTACACAGATGGTCAATTAGCTGTGTTGTCGATAGTACCTTAGTACCCTAGATTCGGTAGAAATCGCTTCAACTAGGTAATTCTCATTGGAGCGGAAGCTTGCCCTCATACCGTTAATTCTTTCGTTCGTTTCGTTTTGTTATTTCAACATTTTGTATTGGTAAGAAAGGGACCAAATACAACTTAAGTAACCGGTGTAGGTTTCATGAATTATGATGGTTTGCAGTATTCTAATTTAGTATGCTGAATGCGTGCGTGTTTGTGGGCGGGGATTTCTAACGGTTTTTCCCCAGCTACTCGGCCGCTACGCAGATTTCATGATTTCACTATTCAAGTATTTGATATTTATTTAATTACAACCAACAAAGTTTTACTGTCTGGCATAATCTTTCAACCCTAATACGTAGGACAAAAAAAGTACCAACGATGAAATGCCCCTATTGTGATACCATTCCCCATATACTTTGTATGGCGGTGACACTATAGGAAAGTTCAAAACTGTATGGAAATTTATGACACTTATTATCTTCTATGTATTTAAATGTAAAGAGATCGTGATCTTAAGATAGTGATAACATAAAAGTAGCAGAAAATAACGTAGAAAATGTAGTGGCTTTTTAAACATGTGCTCAGTTGTTTTTGCCGCGATTATAATGAGAATGGTTGTGAACATCGTACCACACACTGTCGTCAAAGTATAAAGTACATACTCGTACATACATACATTCACGCCTTTATTCCCAAAAGGGGTAGGCAGAGCACATGAAACTTATGTTCCAGCGCCACTTTTAGCATAAAAGTGGGTACATACAAGATCGACAAAATGTGATATTGCAGTGATAGGTTGCTAGCCCATCGCCCACAACACACTTCAACCCTGCTCCCTTAGTCGACTTTAACGACACCCACGGGAAGAAAGGGAGATGAAATTCTAACCCGACACCAGTATTTAACTTAGTATTTATTTACTTAGTATTTATTTACTTAGTATTTATTTACTTAGTATTTATTTACTTAGTATTTATTTAAGTATTGTTAGCTAAACTAATTACATCTTAAAAACCCGTTCAAGGCCAGTAACTCACATTTGAGTCAAGCCTCTACGTGGGATTTCGGCTAAAAAGCGGAAAAAGACTGCTACGCACTACGGCGTAGCACACGTGGGTCATACAGATTGAGTAAGACAAAAATCGTGTTTCCTGTCGTCACAACTTAAGAGGCTGACAAGACCTAATTTGGTGAAATTGATGTTATTTAAGCAGTTTTTTAAGAAAAACTGTTTGTTCTAGCACATCAAATAAAATATCTGTTAATATTCACCATATTTCAAAGACCGTGGACGGGCTCGATACATAATTTGACGAAATCGGCTCGATAGAAAATAATTGCAAAGATTGGTCTTAAAATCACACTAAGCGGTCCTATGTCTTTATTTCTTTGACGTATGGGTCAGCAATAAAAAACATGAAGTCAACATATTCATACCTAAACCGCTAACGAGTCATATTTCACAAATATCCCACCTTTTATTTATTTCAATATTTCTGTAATATTATCTTCAAAAACCGGGCCGCCCAGTAACACTCGCTCTCGTTTACTCCGATACAAATAGACAGTGTGCGCGCTATCTAAAATCCTCAAGGGCATGTTGGTGTTGACAGCGTCTTAAAGGCTACCATGTATTTAAAAAATGTTTTGATTGCATGAAATCATATAAGGGGAGACACCGTTTATGCGAATTTAGAGTCCAACTAAAAGTATGCCCTTAACTTTGGCAATTTCCGCAGAAGAAACGAGAACCTAAATCTTTGTATAACCCACGCCACGTAGGATTCCGTGGCATGCAGGTCGATCACGTAATGCATTGTACACGCAGAATTAAGATCTGCTACACGAAAGCGCGCATAAATATCAGACAATACTAAATTTCTTCTTGGTACTCTGGCTTTCCACTCTTTGGAAGTGAGGCGCAATTTCAGTCTGCTCAATTTTGTTTGCCGTGTTTTACGAGGAGAGTCAGATTGCCTAGAACTGGTGGAACAATTTGTGAGGCTGCACGTTCCAGAAGTTCCACGAATGGCTGTTAGACCTCGTATGCGCCCGCTTTTAGCACTGCCTGTGGCTCGCACAGGAACTCGCCGCACCTCCGTGCCCTGACGCTGCTGAATGCCTTGTTGGTGTCAACACCCGAGTGTGATCTGCTTGCGTGGCGATGGACAAGTGTGTGGGGAATATCTGTTGTTTTGTGAGATGAAGGATGATAAGCTTTCTAGTGAACGTAATTTGATTATTATTATTATTGCTTTGTTCCTTTAAATTGATGTTTCATTTCACAGTGTAGACTTTAAGTAATCTGTATCTAATGCTGTGTAAATATATTTAAACAAGTAAATAAATAAACTAGGGCCAATAGGACCCGTCATATATTTTTGCCGGCTGTGTTATTGAACGTATTAATGCTGGTGACTGTACGTGCGTCAGGTAGATCTAAATGTCAGTAGTTTTATGGGAAAATGACAGTAGAGTGGTGCTAGCGTGCGTTCAAAACGTTACATGATCCCTCTGGAATGAACTAGTAATACCTAGTGCCAATCGAATAATATAATTTGTGTTAACAGTGACATCAAAGGATCACGGAGTTCCATTCTTATGTAACAGCAGCAACAATACGTTCCAGTGGCTCTCGTAAACACAGGAAGCGTTCCTTTGTGCCCGTCTGTCTGTCTGTAGACGTGTTAGTACACTGTATCCGCTTGATGGCTACTCGTTATGTTACTGTGAATGTCAGATATTTTGGGAACATTAGAAATTATACTGAGTTACACAGTAGACAATATTTCGCCTATGCCAACTGAGTGAAGTGAGTGCATCGCCAACAAACTGCGAACGCAGTTTGGTGAATCTTTAATTTAATGCCTACTTTGTATTTATTTTGTTTGCATCATCGTCATCATGATATAAGCCGAAAGACGTCCACTGCTGGACATAGGCCTCCCCTAAAGAGCATCCAGCGGACTCCCGCGACCTTTACCAGGTCATCAGTCCACCTTGTGTATCTATCATCAGTAAAAAAAGACAAAGACAACGAACGAAAAAAAAATGACTTAGACCTTTTCTGAAATAACCTATTTGTTTGTCTCTCCCCAGTGCCCGCGAACGCCAATAACTGAAGTAGCCAATCTATATCCGTTCCAAAGCAACAATAGCACACCTAGTTAAATCTGGATCTAGTCGTTAGATCTCGCATCCGCGCTAGCGCCGGAAAATAGATGCCTACTCTGTAAAGCCAAAATGTCGAAATCTCTGTTAAACTTTTATGATGACATGATCAGTAGACGACTTACCTTGAAGTCAGCAGGGGTCAGCAGGCAAGCTGAAGGTAAAATAATGCCCCTGATCGCTGCCAGGCAGCAGTGTGGCAGGCTGGCAGCATTGCCACGTTGTATGGCAATGCTGATCTTCTGCACGGCTAGCACGCGACGGCGCGCGAGCTCTCTAGATTTTTCTCGCACTATCCGTCTCTCACTTATTAGACCACTTAGAACAAGAGGTATAGTGCGATAAAAATCGAGAGTGTGTCGCGGTGGGTTTGTGCTAGACGTGCTGGGCGAGGTAAAAGCCAGGTTTCTGATGCACGGTTAACACAAGACGGCGCGCGAGCTCTCTCGAGCTCTCTCGCACTATCCTTCTATATAAATAAATAAATAAATATTAGGGGACAATCTTACACAAATCGACCTAGTCCCATATATAGTAAGCTCATTAAGGCTTGTGTTATGTACTAGACGACGATATATACATATAATAGATATAAATACTTAAATACATAGAAAAACTTCCATGACTCAGAAATAAATATTCATGCTCATCACACAAATATTTGCCCTTACCGGGATTCGAACCAGGACCTTCAGCTTCGTAGGCAGCGTCACTACCCACTAGGCTAACCGGTCGTCAACTTCTCTATCTTATTAGAAAACTTAGAAAGAGACAGATAGCGCGAGAGAGCTCGAGAGAAGTCGCGCGCCGTCCTGTGCTAACCGTGCTGGTCACGTAAAGCCTCGACCAGGCGCTTGCACAATCCATAAAACAATCGGTGTGCGCTTTTGCCCCACCGAGGGTCTCTACGCAACGCCCGGCTCATTTTCCTGGAAGTCAAATAACCTCGAAACCACCGGAAAAGTACACCCTTTCGCCAGATGTCCTTCATAAAGTTTATACATGGTACCTATTTAGGCCGTTAACTTATTTTGTTATCTTTTATTTTTCATAATTTATGAGAGGTAAACTTCGAATGATGAAAAATCCTCTTAGCTCGAATTTAACCCATGTTGCTTTGACATGAAGCACCAAAAGTTATTTAATCGTATAGCATACATTATTTTCGCCTTTAAAGTTTGTCACTCTTTAGTACCACCCAGGGGACACGTGCAGGGTTGTGGTAGGTAGCTCTTGCGGACGCGAGTAACAGTTGTCCCTTTGTCAAGTGAGTGGGCAACTCGACTGTTAGAGAAGTCGTTAAGCCGCCCGAAGGCCTCTAACTCGGCTTAACGACTACTGTCATAGACAGCAGCCGGGATCAACTGCTTAGCGTGCCTTCCAAAGCATGGAAGCGCTCATTTATACTAACCACTCAAACAACAGGCGGTCACCCATCCAAAGACTGACCGCTACCATCTTTGCTTAACCTGCGTTATCGTTTCCGACTCGCAGACGCCGCTAGGCTATGAGCGCTTCCCAAAGTGCCCATGCCATACACTAGTGCGACGTTGAGGACTAGGACGTTTACCTTAAAGCCAGTTTGAACATTTTGCGCATCATTTGAGTTACACACACAAATTAGATTTCTAATGCCGAAGTAGTTCCACCTAAAACCCGCCCCGTATTTTTTTACCAACCAAAGACAATGAAACTCCGTGGCAATAAACACACGTGGAACAAAAACAAGCCACTAGCATGACTAGCAGTCATCGCACATGCTTCGTTCACCGTTAAAAAACACCACTGACTTTAAAAAACTTAAAACACCTATTAAATCTGTGGAAACAGGGACAGGCGTTGATTACACTGGACGTCACGTGCAGTTCGGGGAACCGGGTGATTATCTTTTGTAAACTAATAAAACGTAATACCAGAATGTTGGAAAAATATAGTTCTTAGGAAATTGGGCCGGGGCGGTAGCGCTAGAGGGGGTTTGGTTCTCAGGTGAGTTTCTACGGAAAATATATGTAATTACCTACATTTTATAAGGAGATTCTAATAGCAGATAATGAAGTGGAGTGCGTATATGTGCTTGGAGATTTTAATGCCCATCCTACTGCCAGGTTCGGTCGTGAGCTGGCTCTGTTTTGTGCTGAACATTCTTTCGTTTGTGTGGACTTAGAACTGTTAACAGACGACATATACTTTCGTTAGTGAGGCTAACGGGGCAAGGAGATGGTTGGACCATTGCATGCTGACTCATGCAGCAAACGCGACCGTAACTTCAGTGTGGGTGGACTATGAAGTGTACTGGTCGGATCATCAACCCATTATGATCGTGTGCGACATTAGTGGTGTTAGTCAGAGGTCAGTGCATATAGAGGATCAGCCGTGTAACCGCGGCATACGCTGCGGTACTAGGAACATCGATCAAATAAATGCCTATGCTAAGAGATGCTGTGAAAGTTTTAATACTTTAAAGTGTCTCAATGCTAGTCAATGTGTAAACTGTAATGATATTAATATTTGTAACGATCATTTATATTTAATTGATGAGTATTATGAAGGTATAATTATGACATTACAACAGGCTGCTGTAGATAGTATTAATGTTGTAAGCGGTGCACGTAAGAAACAAAACAAGATTTTGGGTTGGAACCACCACGTTGGGGAAAGTCATCAGCAAGCTCGTCTGCACTTCGGATGCTGGGTGATGGGTGGTAGGCCGCCGTCGGGAGAGCTGTACCAAAAGATGTTTGACAGTCGCAGACAATTCAAAAACAAGTTGAGGTGGTGTCAAAACAACGAGGAACGTATACAACTTGATATTTTGGCTAAAAACCAATCTGATAAAAAAATTGGTAAATTTTGGAAAAATACAAAGAAATTAAATTATAAAGAACATTATTATGTAGAAAGTATTTCAGAACAGAGTGAAATAGCTCAGTTGTTTTCTCACCACTTTTAAAGTTAAACCTCTCCCGGCGCGAGTTGCCCATCAGCCGCAACGTGCTGATCAACCCGATGAGAGGACTGTAGCACAGTTCACTCCTAAAGAAGTTATGAGGGCTGTCAGGCAGATGAGACGTGGAAAATCACCGGGACACGACGACTTAAGCAATGAACATATAATATATGCGGGTGACACAATATTTAATGTGTTGGCTAGTCTTTATAATATGTGTGTGAACCATGGTTATCTACCTGGTAGCCTTATGAAGACTGTGGTGGTTCCAGTCCCTAAGAATAGAACTGGTGACCTCTCCAGTACTAAAAACTATAGACCTATTTCGCTTGGGACAATAATAGGGAAGATATTGGAGAGACTACTTCACCCAACTGTAAAAAACAGTTTATTAAGTGATGCACAGTTTGGTTTTTGTACCGGTCTCTCAACAGATTCTGCGATTACAGCCTTAAATCTACTGTGAATCACTACTTGAAGCAGGACACGTCAATTTACGCATGTTTTTTGGACCTCAGCCGGGCTTTTGACCTGGTAA
Source organism: Epinotia ramella (assembly GCA_947578815.1). Classification (NCBI taxonomy): domain Eukaryota; kingdom Metazoa; phylum Arthropoda; class Insecta; order Lepidoptera; family Tortricidae; genus Epinotia; species Epinotia ramella. The sequence continues at coordinate 8,019,290 of OX388221.1, forward strand.
ACTATAGTTCACTGTGGGAAAAGCTCGCTGAGTCCAATGTGCCAAAGCAAACCGTGAATCTGTTGAGATACTGGTACGAAAATCAATCCAACTCAGTGAGATGCGACTCCACATCTAGCGAATATAGATTAGAGTGTGGTGTCTGTCAGGGGGGGCTAACATCACCGGACCTTTTCAGCCTAACCTACCTATTAACGACCTGATTGAGGAGCTGAGAAGTACGAAAGTCGGTTGCCATGTGGGCTCGATCTGTGTAAATAATATCAGTTACGCAGATGACATGGTGCTTCTCAGCCCTTCAATCAAAGGCCTGAGGAAACTCTTGGGTATCTGTGAAAGGTATGCAGCGGACCATGGGCTGCAATATAACGTTAAAAAAACCCAATTCCTGGTCTTCAAATCAGCGAAGGGTCCGGATGAGGTGCCGCCAGTGTTTTTAGGTGGAACTGTAATTGAAAGGGTGGAACAGTTCAGATACTTGGGACATGTGGTGACGACGCCGATATTGAGCGGGAACGTCGGGCTACTGCAGTCAGGTGCAACATGCTCGCACGACGATTTGCTAGGTGCAGCGACCCGGTGAAGTTGACACTGTTTAGGGCATTTTGTCAATGTTTCTACACATGTCAGCTTTGGGTGAACTGCACCAAGCGTGCAATGAGCACCATAAGAGTACAATACAATAATGCATTTCGTATTCTTATGAAGTTGCCTCGTTATTGCAGTGCGTCGAGCATGTTTGCAGAAGCCAGAGTCCCCGACTTCTATGCAATCATTAGAACACGAATAGCGTCGTTCCGGGATCGTATCACATCTTCAGATAACGAGATCCTCCGTACCTTGTCTGATCGTCCGGACTGTTCCATCATGAAGTACTGGGTGAGCGTGCACCGCTTACAAAATAGGAAATAAATGAATAAACCCGATGTATGTATATAATATGACTGACTACTTCTAGGTAGCTAATTTTAGTTAAGAATTTGTATTTTATTTTATTTTATTTTATTATTGTCATTGTGTATGTGATATGGGTTTAGTGCCTGAAATAAAGACTTTATTATTATATGATTATTATAATTATGTTTCTAATCTAGGGGCAGATTTTTGAGTTTCGAGCGTCTGAAATCAAGAATCGGGCACGATTATTTTTGCACGAACATGAACCCAAGAATTGGTATTTTTTAGTTATCTATCACTCTGCTTAGAAAATTACATGGACTACAAGTGAGAGAATAAGAAATCTTATTGGAATTTAATACGTTTACGTACAGCGGATTCGGTAGATTTCAATAATGACCCTATTATGGTGTACCACCGAGCTGGAACCGATTTTTGACTTTCGAGCACTCAAAAATTAAATGCGAGTAAAATACGATTGTAGTGTCAAAATTTTCTACCGATTGATTGAAAACAATACGAATGGTTACTACGACTCGTTTTTAGTTTTTCTTTCGCTATTTCAAAATGAAGCTACGGTAGCCCAGCGGTTTAGGCATGCGGCTGTCAAACGGCGGTCAATCCCAGCTCGTACCAATGAGTTTTTCGGAACTTACGTACGCAATATCATTTTACCGTTAGCTTTTCGGTGAAGGCAAAACATCGTGAGGAAACCTGCATACATATACATCCACGAAGAAATTCATAGGTGTATGTGAAGTCCCCAACCGTTCCCTCTCATCCATGAGAGGAGGCCTGTGCCCAACAGTGGGACGTATATTATAGGCTGATTTATCATTTCAAAATATCATTTCAAACAGAGTCGAGCGCTTGAAAGTCAAAAATCGTCCTCCTGATGTCCCTGAAGGAGACAAAAGGTTGCCAAGGCTACTCCTAAACTGCACAAGATTCTCGTAGGTAATTGGAGGCTGGGGCAAATGAGTTGATGACGGAAACTTATTTCAGATGAATTCAAACCTCCGGTAGAGGCACCGCGCGTCTGCCAATTACAACGCATGTAAACTATTCCTGAAAAGAAAATATTCGCCGCCGACTAATTATTTGTCTATTGTACAATAATTAGAAGGGATCCGGGTTTACGGCCCACGTTACTGCTGTCTGGACATGTTTTAGTTGGTTTAAAGTAAATAATAAATAACACTGGACGAAATTTCTTCATCTACGTACCGTGAAAATATTTTTGTTGCGCCGGTAAGCGACCACCTAATTTAGTATGCCGGTTTTCGACCACTTAGATGCGTTGGCTCTATTATACAAAATCTTTTGTATTTAGGGTTTGTAGAAATTTTACTATTCTGAATGGAAGAAGCCAAGTTCATCAAGTGGTCGTTATCTGAAATCGGAATCGTAACCATAAGCTACGCTGTCTTTGATAGAAATGTCTCCTTTGCCAATTTTGGTACGGCACACAAAAAAACGACTTAAAAAAAACTCATTAAAGCGGCTTGTCCGGGGTTTAGAGTGAACAAAGCGTTCAGTGGCTCGTTTGATATGTTTCTACCTGTTTACCGGTAATGTCGGAAGCATCCGTGCCGCCTTTAGTCCGCACTCGACATTAGCTACTGTCGAGTTACACTAATAATAAAAACATATACTGAGTTTCACATCTACTCTCCAGCAACTCACTGCCTAACTCTACCTCATACCTCTAAAAAGTGATGAAAGCTATATGAGCAGGGAGTCTGGCAATAGCTTTACATGTTTTTTTTTAATGGATTACAAGTTTCGGCTTTATGCTTAACTTAGGTATGTATGTGTATAAAATACTTGGTACTTAATTAGATAGTATTAAGAGTCCGCAGTAAGCTCGATTCTCCATACAAACGTAGTTACCCTCTCATTTTAAAACTACGTGGTGAATCGTAACGAAACTTTGCATGCACTATGTAGTCCAGGCAATGAACTGACAACTTGTATGGAAAAAATGTCATTTTTGGAAATAATTTATAATAGTTTATTTTTTATGTATAACGGATATATTATCAATTAAATAGTTACCCAGCGACAAAATCCGACAAAATTTCAGACATCGAAAAAATGATAAGTTAACTGGCTTCTAAAAAGTCAGTAAAAATATTAATAAATGTTTTTGCCTTTATTTTGGTTCATTTACATTTGCTCTATAATATTCAAGATAAATCGTACAAAAAAAGATAATGCATGCTTCATTTAAATCTACATAATTACTTCCGGGTGGAAAGTTTGTCGGATTCTTGACTAAATCATCTTAGAATAACATTTTCAAATGAAATCAACAAAAAAAACGCTATTATAAATTAATGTTTTTCAAAACCGTATTTTGCCTGGAGTAATGACAGTTTATATAGCTTCAGATACCATAGTAAAAAAATACAGCGAATTTATGTTTTTCATACAAAACTTGTTTTTGCTGTACCTATTTCGTTTGTTTTATAGACTGGAACCATATAAACTAATTACAGACATAGATATACCTCATGTCATTGTATATGCAAAGTTCCGTCACAATCCAACACGTAGTTTTAAGAGCCTTATCACACTTGCGATTTGTTAGCGTGTTTTCTATAGAATTATCAGTCGCGGCGAACACGCTGCGTGATCGCCTTCATACAAAATACGCTTGGAAATCGCAAGTGTGATAAGGCTCTAAAGGGAGAACGTACCTACGTTTGTATAGGAAGGTGAAATTCGGCCGAGCTTACTGCGGACTCTTAAACTGTTACCGTTGTAAACGCGGCTTCTTTTAAGCGGATGAGCGAGTTGTCTATGCTCCGATTTATATTTAAATCGGGCGCAAAGGTTCATTCCGGATTGAATTCGAGTATGTCAACTTAGTTTTTATAAGTAATATTATCAAAGACGCGTTTTTTTAAACGGTGCTCTTGAAGTCTAGAGAGACACATCAATCTGACCACTGGAAATCGACTTAAATAAGACATTTGTTTTAATACGTAGATGGCTAGATTACACACAAACTTAGACTGGGTATTATGAAGACCAGTTAATGATATAATATAACTAAAGCAAACTTACTTGATACTTACCGTTTTAACCATGTGTACCAAAAAATATGTCTCAAGAAAACTGTAATTTATATTTTCTTGGACGGTTAAAACGATTTCCCTCTTATTTTGCTGTTGTCCACGTTAATCCCCTAGCCTGATCCCCCAGGGGAAAAAAACGGTTAGGTTGTTAGTTGAACTGCGACCCTACAGCGCGCGAGCCGAGCGAGCGAAGCGAGCGTGACGCGGTAGCGTCCGGCGAAGCGCCATAACCGAACATTATCATTTTTTCCTAGTTGAATATAAAATAATTGCCGCTAATTCCCCTGGGGGATCAGGCTAGGGGATTAACGTGGATAACGTGCTTATTTTTAATGTTGATTCTTCTTATTGGTCGATTGAAATATAGAGGATGTACTTAACCAAGATTAACGCTAAGATGAAAAACGACTCATTCATATTGTTTTCAATTTAGTTTAGAGTATAATTATAATATCACAAGAGCGTGTTCTTGTGATAATTTATAGTCTGGTCTATCATACAAAAGCGTAGTTTATACGAGTACATTGATCAGTCTTTGCGCTAGATCTATTACCCAAAAAAAGGGATGGCTGTAGGTATGTTTATTTATTTATTGATTAGATTTAGTCCCTGGGCGACCGAGCTCAGCTCGGGTGAAAATACAGACAAAACAAATTTTCCCAGACATGAGACCTAACTAGATCGATTTCTCGCCCCCCGTAAACCTTTAAGTTTATCGCCACCGAAATCGTTAAAGCTGTTTTCGACACCGGGATTACAAATATATTATGTGCTCGTTAACATAACAACAGGATATGTAAGTTGCCGTCCCGCTCGGGAGCGTGCCCGCACACGTGCGGCCGATTGTTAGCGCTGGGGTTAATTCCGTCGCCGCTAATTGACTTCTAAACGGCAAGTAACGCGAGTGCCCTCACTGATTGAGCCGTTCCCGATTTAAAAACCATTCCGATTTCAAATTGCGTTCGTTATCTGCTTGAATTTCGAATTGCTAAGTTTGAATTTGGAATAACTAAATGATGTTGTTGTAAATGACGCTAAATTCCGATAATTTTCATCACTGTACAACTTCAGTCGGTAGGTATGTTTTTTGTGCATTTTTCTTGTATGTAAAATATATCGACTTCGAGACCAGAGAGTGAAAAACATCTAAATAAAATTCGTATGCGTAACGAATGTCTCGAATTGGCCCTCAAAACGATATAACAAAATCGAAATGCGAACAAGACTCACTAAATAAAACACCTTCACAGCTCCTTCAAAGTAGGTATGCGTATCGTCTAAAATTAGCAAATACTTGAAGAGCAATTACTCACTGCTTCCAGAAAGTACGTAGGTTTTTTTTATCATCCACGTACCTATTGTTTATTCAGCCCCACTACGCGCGTTTTATTCACATCACCCGCTGAAATATTAACTAAACAAACGGTTGCACTAAAAAAGACCTACGAAATATTTACGTCAAGCGCTTTTCATTGACGCTTCTTTCAGGGAAGAAATACACTAGGTTATGTATCGTGCGCAATGGATGGTGAGTACATTTTTGAGTCAGCGGTGTGGTAAGAGGAAATTATTAGGTGAATGTGGTATTTTAATGTATACAACACAGTCAATTAATTAGTCGTGATGTTTCTAGGGAGCGTTGTGATTGGCCAGTGTTGTGAATAGAATGTCGGTGCCCAATGATAATAAATAAAGATTTGTGGAATCGTTAGCGGGGAAATAAATTGCCATTGACAAGAAAAAAGTACGGAAATAAATATATTGGTGTGGCTGGCTTTCTGTTTGATTACCGATTTTAACGGTGAACTTTCAATCGTTGTTTTGTTATTTGAAGTCAATGATGTAATATAAAAAAGAGGACGTATTTAATGTTGTCTATACGAAATTCCGTGTTTAAAAATGCCCACCAAATCTGACAGTTGAGACACATATTGACGTTGCGAAACTGAGGCTGAGGTTGTTGCAATTGACTCAGTTTTAGTGGGCCACTTTTGGAGCGATTATAACCTATTTACCTCTTTTTTATATAACATTATTGTTTGAAGTCGTTAAAATCTAGTACCAGCCTAGCATCTATTATAGTCAAATTAACAGCCAGATGAAATTATTCCATGCTGGAGTTATAAACGCGAAAATAACTTAAGTCTGTTAGATACCTTTTCACGCGTAAATCGATGGAGAACAATTTTGGTGGGGAGATGAGGCCACTGTGCCAGTTAGCAACCACCTATTTTAGTGAGCTGGTTTGCGACCACTTAGGTGAGCTGGTGAATTGAAAATATGTGTTCTCGTGTTTTAGTAGATTCCAGATATACAATCCTAAACATACGACTGATTGTTTGTTTAGGGTTTATAGAAATATTAATTAATTTAATTGAAAAAAAAACTTGTTCTTCAGGCGGTCGCTAACTGAAGTTGGTCGCGTAGGTAACCGATTCAACAATCCTATATGTCTGTTTTAAATACAAGTAGCCATTAGTTTACTATAGAGCATTTGAATATTTGACCACATAACCTAATGATAAATTTCAGTTAATCATCATCTTTGTGGCCACGAACCAGCACACTAACTAAGGTGGTCGGTAACCAGCGCAATGACCCTACGTTTCTAAGGCCTGTTTCACACGTGCAGTGTTGTTATTTTAACAAGTGTCCTGAACGCGTCCAAACGGTTTTATTATTTTACAGCCGCATTAAATAATTAAAATGAATGCGTCGTTAGGAGTCTTGTAAAATCTCAGGTCGAGTAAGTCTTAAAAGTCCACACGTGTGTGTTTGTTTGTTCGGCAAGTGTCCGCGTTTTTATTGACGGGCGCAATAAAACGCACGCTTATTTAATCGTTCGTGTGTGGAATTCTGAACGCCATGGCGGTAACCATAGCCTGCGGACGGATAGATACCTAATCTGGACCGGTATGAAGGTAAGCAAACACCATAGTGTATAGACACACGATTTGTCAGTCTAGTTAGGTCCCACATTAATTATACTAAACGGGACTTAATCGCGTATAATTAACTTATTCATTTACCTCACTGAGAAACTACCCGCATTTGGTCTAACTTTATAAACCACTTGTACCTACACTTAGGGTTGTCACCCGGCCGACACACAACACTAATAAAGTCCGGTGGTATAACGGACTAATTAGGTCCCCACCGGAGTGGCGATTATAGAAAAAGTGACGATCCTAATTAAACGAAAGAAGACGTGCTGGACTGGATAATTATTATGATACCTAATATGAGTTTTCTAGGTTTCAAAAGTGGTTTTTAGTAAGTATAAACGCCGTCACAGTTAACTGACCATCCTGTATTTATATAGAATCTTATTATAATGCACTTAAAGTGCACGGATGGTCAGTTAACTGTGTTGGCGATGGTACAGTAGAATTATTTGGGGTTTACCACTGACAGATAGTTTGCCTTGATTTAATTTTCAACTTTAACCTCATACAAATTAAGTAGTTATTTCTAAATCGGTAGACGTGGGTAACAGTATTCTGAAAATTGCTTTATTTGTATGACGTTAAAGTTGAAAATTAAATGAAGGCAAAATATCTGTCAGTGGTTAACTAACAGTGATCGTACTGTACCTAAATACTGTTATTAAGGTAAGTATGTGTTGGCTGTAGGCAGTAGTAGTAGTAATGTGTAATGTTTAGTAGACCTTAGTAAACATACTAAAATGAACACCTCATTAAAATGAAAACCTCATTCAAATGAACACCTTATTAAATGTGTGAAATAAAATATTGATTACAACACTTCAGAAATAATACTGTTGTGACAGAAGATATGTATTACAACAGTTCAGCAGGGGTATATATTTCTATGGTGTCTTAATATTTCTTACACATTGACCCACGCCGAGCTGTCCTTGAAGCTCAACATTTTTCTGCCACATGGCTCCACAGGTCGTTTTTGTAATTATTAAGTTTATATTGATATTAGGGATGTTACGGAGGCGGCTTTACCGGAACTTTGTTTTGAACCGAAGTTTATTTTTTTTATTTAACGGAGTCGGATCCGGATCCGGAGGCGAAGTTGGAGCCGTTAAGGTGGCCATAGCAACTCATAAACTACACGAGGTAACCGTTTTGGGCTCAACGAGATGATTGTGCAATAACTACAACTTAGAAAAGTTGAAAAACCCCCGATATTTTCATTTCAAAGTCCAATATCTCTAAAAAGGCTTAACAGATTTTCATGAAATATAGCTTACACACTCAGAATCACATCAGCTTTGGAATAAAAAAAACTGCATTCAAATCGGTCCATCGGTTTGGGAGCTACGATACCACAGACAGATACACAGATACACAGACACGTTAAACTTATAACAACCCTCTCTTTTTGCGTTGGGGGTTAATAATAGTGCAGTCGGAATATTCAGAGCACTGAGGCGTAGTTTCAGTGTCCGAGACGCAACCGGATGGCTAGCGGTATTTGAGCTCCTGAACCGTTGTGCAACCGCCCTCTGCAACCCGAACTAAGCCAACTTGGTCTGGAGCAGAAATAGAAAAGAATGATGAAAAAAAAATGCAGCCGATTGAAACAGTTGCCTGAAAGTGTGTACGCTGTTTATGTAACGAATCGAATACCTGGCGATATTTTCTTTTTTCATTCCCCCTCCAATTTCCGCCCCAGTTTAAGTCGGCTCAGTTCGGGTTGCACAGGGGGTCCACAATGCTTCGGGAACCCAAATACCGCGAGCCATCCGGTTGCCTCTCGGACACTGAAACTACGCGTCATTGCTTTAACTAGAAACAAAGTTTTTGTCTGAAACTTATTTTAAGATTGTGTTCACTAAAACTCTGCTCTCGCTTGTTTAATAACCATAGATAAACATTGTCTAAACAGCAGCTTTGTTCCGAATATTTGTTTTACTTCGTTTGTGCCGTGAAACGGCTTTTGACAACGACAGAGTATACAATATGACGGTGATTTGTTAGAACATAGATAAATAGTATAATTTCCGTGAAAAAGGTGTGTTGAAAATATTAGGCGAAAAGTTGTTAAAAAGAAGTAAGAATTTATGCTCTCTGTTGCAAGACTGGGGGGCTAATTTCAAGGCGGCACAACGAAATTCGTGATCTATTTGCTGAATTATGTCACCAAGCATGGAGCAACGTCACAATAGAACCCATAATCACAGAACGTGACCTTGGATTACGCGGCGACTTATCTTGGCGTGGCGTATGGAATGCTCAGAGAGAGGCTCTTTTCGATACCCGTGTCGTAGACACTGACGCTCCCTCTTACATTGCACGCCCCGTCACTTCTGTCCTAAAATCTGCTGAGACTGAAAAACAAAGAAAATCCTCCGTTGCCTGCGAAGCGAAACATACTACCTTCACCCAGCAATGTACAAATTGCAGAACATTCCCAAAAAGCGGAAACGTTCTCGAGAACGTTCTCAGAACATTCCTGCAACATGGAAATTATTGTTTAAACAAGAGAATCTACTTGAAATTAAGTTTAAATAGGCATAACTTAAAACTAAATGTTATTATGCATGTGTTATTGTCTATTACAGTTAGCTATTTTGTTGATAAGTGATAAGTTACCAATAAGTTGCTTAAATTCTCACTGTATTTCAGAGAACATTTCGACTTTCGGACTTTACACTAGCCCTGACTTTTTAAACTAAGTTACCGAACTATTTCTTGATGCGTGTCTTTGGACTCTTTGTTCGTGTCGTGTCACTCGTGTCAAATAAATAAATAAATTCTCGTTCTCGACAACATTCTCAGAAGTTACCGAGAAATTCTCATGTGGAAAGTTTCGCAACTTTGGAAACTTCTCGTTAGTGCATTGCTACCTTCACCCCTCTCGTGACTTCCGTCGATGACGTATTCGCACCACAGATGGCCTCCTTTGTCAATCACATAGGCGAAGCCCTCGCAGACCGTTGGAATAAATCACTGAGTAATCGTACTGGGTTGGCTTAGAACAAGGATATCCACTGCCATAATTCGAGCCACCAGTATGTGCATACGAGGCACACGCCACAAATTCAAACCTGCAGCGAAAGTGTTGGGGTTTGGCGACGGAGCTGCCATTCCAAGCACTAACTAAACTTCACCTGACTGTGCATTGCAGAGACGTGATTTATTATTATTATTTGTCATACATTATTATTATCTGTAATAAAAATATGTTCATTTCATAAATACATAGAAAACAACCAAAACCTATTTTTATTTTAGGAGTTAGAAAAGAAAATCAATTTTCAGAAAACACTTGACGTCTGTAATAATACTAAATACCAAATACTAACTAAATACTGCGAAACACCTGCACGTGGGTACCTGATATATCATCGAAGTTGGAACTGGGTTATGTGGTATTTCTATCCACCAATTACTCCATGACGGCCACTGTCTTAGGCTCTTAAGAGGGAAGTATACCTTACATACAAAATGAAAAAACCTTTTCCACTTCTAAATATCTTCTCAATGATTTTTTAGTACGTTATTGACACATAATGAAAGTTTAGTTTAGTTCATTAAATCTCATTATATAAATTTCACATAAGTACAAATCATATATTACTTTTCATATAGGGATCGTTTACAAAATTTTGCAATTTACTATTTGACTTATAACTTTAATAAATAAAAATAAAAATAAATAAATCATGTCGTACAAAATAATAATTAATAATACAATTAGTAATTGCAATACCAGCGCTACCTATCAATAACCTTAAAAGATTTAATAATGTCAACTCTTAATACCTTCTAAATAAATAAATAATCAAAACTAATATGTCAAATAATAAAAATTGCAAATTCACAATTTTCTTATAGTCTATTTCTTAATTTCTATGAATTCTTTTACGGAGTAGAATGACTTCTTCAATAAGTGGTTTTTAAGTTTGCGTCTAAATGTTTCGTCGCAGTTCTCGGTTGCTACTCGGTCGGAAAGACTAGGTTTATAGGTTTTCCTTTTTTCTAAAGTTGCAATAAATATAAATTTATAGGCACCTAAACTTTTTTTTTAAAGCGAATCCTATAAACCTAGATATTAATATATTATTAACGATCGACATCAAAATCAAAGTGATTTGTTAAGATTTAGTTCGTGGAAAACGTTTTCTCCCGAAATGGAAATTTCATATAAAAAGTAGCTATTGTCAGTCGCGAGCTGCTAGCTATCTTCCCTCTTAAGCGGAGGAAATCATGATCTCACACAAAACGCATTGGACCCGCAGCTCGCAGGTGCTAGCCTCGCTATATCTGACTCATCCTAAAGCGAAACGACCTTCTTCTTTTTCCTGTCGTGGTTTTTAGTCGAGTGCCGCGTCACCTATTACGACATTCGTGGAAATCGTAGTAGACAACGTAGGTACATAAAATCACCTGCGGCGCTACCACGAACTTCGAAAGTCGAAGTTCGTAATACATGCATCCCTGTCACTCGAGTAAGGGAGTGCGATAGAGATGGAAATACCCGAACTTCGACTTTCGAAGTTCGTGGTAACGCCGCTGCTGCTAGCCTACATATAAATATCCATGTTCCCAACCAAAAATACACCGATTTCAATTGTTTTTCCTTTCACTCAACCGTCAAACTACTAGTAGCGCGTTGGCGGTCAAAATATTTGATTTTTCTTGAAGGGATCATTTATAATTTGTAGAGTGTGGTTCTTAAACCCATTATTCAAGAACTATAATCCCGTGGCAAGTGGAAGTTTGGAGATTATTGTGCATTAGCGCGTATTGATGGATTGATCGATTGTTTGATTGTTTCTTTACTACTTGTATTAATATAAGTTGGGTGGTCGGGCGAGAAATCTAAATACGGGAGTAAATTGTGTATATCAAGATAGTCACTGTTTGTTATGTCATGGAGTACGTATAGATATTATATGCATAATAGGTAAAAGCGTTATTTTTTCAATAATATCTTGTCGATTTATATTATTTACTACACGATTAGGTACTCTCACAGATTATTTGTCACTACGAGCGACATGTTTCGAACCCTTCAGGAGCTCTTCATTGCGCGTTGCGGTCGTGGTCATCCTGAAGAAGATTTGAAAGGTTCAACAACTAACCACACACATGCTTTTTTTTAAAGTGTGTAATAAGTACCTAATTAGTGTAGTTTTAAACATAACTCGTCGACATCATCTAACTATATAACTAGTTTGAGTTACAAGTTAACATAAAGCAGCGGCACTCTCATTGATGAGTGACAAATAAAAAGCTGATGTAGCTTGGTACTTTGAGTCTTATACAGGCTGATCACTGCTTTCACCTTAATAGATATTTAGGTGAAAATATCTATGCCATTCGCTGCCAAGAACCGCTACGCGCTACGCTCGTAGCCGATCCCGTGGTTTTCCTCGTATGTAGCGGAAAGCGACTACGGCGTAGACCCCCGCTACGCGGGTTCCTGGCAGCGACAGCGTTAATGAAATGGATTAAAATGAATCTAGAAAGCAGCTCAGGTAATTTTAAACGGATTTTTCAAGGGGTCGAAAGATTGTGATTTCCTGTTAGTTTCGTACCAAAATTGGTATAAATGGAACACTGTGTGTGATCAGCTCTGAGTGTGCCCGTGTGTCTGTGACAGCCGTTTAATGTAGTTTAGTGGTCGGTCTTTTTTATGCAGCTACGAAAGCCAGGGGTTCGTTTGGCTTCTTTTCCAAGACAAGTTAAAAAGTCTCATCATCATCATCATTTCTGCCGGACGACTTGCCTACTGCTGGACAGCAAAGCTTCCCCTATGGATTTCCACAACGAACGGTCTTGCACGACGCATATACGAGTAAGGCTGGGCACACACAGTCTGAATTCATGCACAATCATAATCTGATTCACGAGCAAATAAAACGGTACAATTTGTGCAGAATTGCTAGCTGAGGGTGTACCTTTTTTGCTCTTAAGTACCTAATTAAGATTGAAAGATGATTCAGTGCATGAATTCAGATTGTGTGAGCGTAGCCTAAAACGCTTTGCCGCAATCTTGACCACGCCGTCACCTACAACCTCCTACATTTGTTTAAATATTACGACGGTGGCAAACAAGCATACGGCCTGATGGTAATCTGACACCAAAGCCGACAGTCAAGCCAGTGAAGCGCGTTGCCGACCCCTTATTCACTTGGGGACTCCTTGCGTTGACAGCTAGAGCAAACAGGATCCACACTCTCAACACAGCACATCCCCGGGAGCTCTGGCGACCTATCCTATAAACTTACTTTAAAATAATATATACTATCCGGTTACAATATCTGTGGACCTGGCGTCGATGACGTCACGTCGACGCTCTGGTACGGTGCGTGGCGAGCGCGGGTAGGTAAAAGAGCAGGGGGAGGGGCTTCACATTCTAGCGAGGTCCACAGATATTGTAACCGAGTTGTATTAATCTTGGCCAAAGATTGCGGGGAACAGGCGGAGATTAAGGGTAGAGGCCTTTGTTCAGCACAGGACACACCAACAGGCTAAAAGGGAGTACAGTCTTACCAATATCAATAAACGAAGAATCCGCCTGTACAAGGAAAGTGCCTTGGATAGCCAATATCGGTCCGGTCAGGTGCCGGACAATCGGCTCTAATGAGGACTCGATAATAATTATCTACCTACAGTACCTACACTTTCTGTTCGGACGACTTTCTCATTCTTCCCGTAGGGTTGGCGACGGCTGGATTGGGGGATTTTGAGGTTAATGAAACGAGTGGAAAATTAAACCCCCTCGTTTATAAATGCTAAATAAAATGTGCTTTGTCCCTTTCTTACGAACACAAATGTCAAAGTGACAGATAAGGACAAACAAATTTTAACGCCATTTTAGTTAAAACAGGCTTGTAGGACCCATGAATACGGCCGAAAGACTTTACATAAATGTTTAGATTAGATTATGTGCAATAAATTATGCAGAAGTTTTGATGCCAATAAGTAATAGTAACGTCTTTAAAAACGATTAACAATAATAGAAACAAAGGAGAGAAGAACATAAGAATATTATGTTTACTTTGCATGAAACTCTAGGATTTGTGATTATTTCAGCAATTTATTTAAGAGCGAGCAAAGTAAACGAAATGCCCCGTTTCAGCTTGGACGAAAATTCTTCCGTATGTCTGGCTGTTTTCGTGTGTGTGCAGATGGGATGTTTAAGTAGTTCATATAGTTTTTTTTTTCGACTCAGTTAATCGTTTTTTTTAAAGAAACTCGCGAGTTCTGCTTTTCAGAGCCACTAGTTTATTTTTCCATATTCAACGGTTAGTATTACGGAGCTCTAACGTTATGACGTCACCATTAGAGTCTCCAGTGATGTCTGACTGTTCTTCATATAATGACTTTTGTTACTTACTTACTTTACTTTTGTTGCCTGGCTCCTTTAAGGCACAACCGGGAATAACGGTAGGGGGCGATTCTCCGAGCCGGCTCGATTTGCTTGACTTCGGTGAACGTATTTTTTTTTCACTTTTTAGATTGGTGACCTCGGTATTCAAGAAAAGGCCTAAATTTAAAAAATATTGGTGGTAAAGGCCTTCATAGGAACCTTGTAGTTCATGGGATATTCGGGTTTTTGCGTACACCGAAATCAAACACACACACCGAAATCAATATTCATAAAATAGTATCACCGAATTCAAAAAATGCTTACACCGAAATCAAATTTTGTGATTAAACAATGTTTTATGCTACAAAATAACCTTTATTTCCAATTGGTACACTTACAATATATATATATATATATATACAGTCGTGGCCAGATAATTAAGAACACGATTTTTTTTCCCATACATTTGCATACAAATATGACTGTTCAAATTTGATGATAATTTATAATGTGTTTGATTACTTTTGTTTCTGATTATACGGATGTAACCGTGTTTAAATAGTATTTAATATAGTGCACATACGGCTTCTGTAAAATTTAGACTTAAAAAAATACAGGCGATCAAATCAACACTTTTTATAAGTTCATACATTGTTCCTAATTACAGTATGAACTTGTAAAAACTGTCCATTTGACCATCCGTTTTTTTTAAGCACAACTTTTACAGAAGCTTTATATGTTTAACTTAAATACTGCACGCTTTATTACTTATAAATTAATTATTAATAAATTAAAACTTAGACTGTCCCGGCGAAGAATGATTAGGAGAGCCGACCCCAACTGCAATGGGATTAGGCGAGAATAAAGAAGACAGGTCGGTTTATGCCGACGTAAGGAGTATATTATGGTGTTAGCCTAACGACTCCAGAATAACCAAGAGCGCATTGCCGACCCTTTAGTAATAGGAGGATTCGTTGTGTCGACACCTACAAACAAATTCAATACCCTTATTCTCAAAACAGCTTACCATAGGAAGTTCAAGTGACCTTACACTCAGCACCAGGATCATAATCAAACCTACATACATAGTAAGCCGTGGGACATATCCTAGTTATATTATATATGCGAAAGTTTGGATGTTTGTTACTCGATCACGCTTAAACGGCTCAAGATAGTTTATAGCCTGGTACAGCCAAGGTTACTAACATACGTACATTAATAAGGACATAAATATCTGTACAGGACTCTATTGTCAGTGTCGTAAAAGCGTGTACAGATTTATGTCCTTATTTATGTACGTATGTTACTGTACCCTTGACTGAACTAATCATTTAGCCAGGACTAAACTTTAATGAGAATTAGAGTTTTAAAACCACATAGTTAACAGATCCCTGAATTGACAAATGGTTTTACTAAACAATTTTTTTTAGAACTACATATTTACCAATATCCTACACTACTTTTTAACAAAAAAAAATTACATTCCCACCTCACGTGTAAGACAAGTACCCAGTTTTTGTTAATTATTTTATTTAAACCGTTTTGTTGGCGTGATTGATTTACATACCCAAACCAATTTACACTTTTCCAGTAGTAATGAATGGTCACTGAGCTAAGCCTCGGGCGTACAGACATACGGACATGCTGAAAATATAAGGGTGTTGACTACGGAACCCTAAAAAGCAATCATTTATACATAAAGATTGATTTCGGTCCTCATTTTATTGAATTCGGTGACCAGAAAGTACACCGAATCCGCGGAAATCAATGTCACCGAATTCAATATTGATCGATATTTGCAAATTACACAAAAAGTATAGATAGTACAGGGAAAGAGTTATTCAATACGAAATCACATACCTCTGAGGATTGCTTATTCACTTTTATAATAATTAAAACACTAACACTACACAATAACACACTAATAGCTTCACCGAATTCAAAAAAACACGTAACCAAACTCACCGAACGACGAACAAACCTTTGTAGTAGCTGCCTATATGACATCAGCCGGCGTCCGCTCTCGTCGGTAAACTTGGTGCGACTAAAGCTACCGGGGCGTGTGCGTCGCGAGATTCCTACGCCATTTCTTTGTTATGATGCCGACGCGTTTTCTAAATGTCACTGAGTTTACGTGTTACCCCCGGACGCTTCGAAAAAATGCTTTTATTGAGTAAGTTTAATAGATAAATTATCGTAATATGGATTTTATATGGGGGAAACTAATGTTGATTACGTGAACCGATGTAAAACATGTACTATAATTCCAATCTTGGGTTATGATTTTTTGTTTAAACCAACTTGGGTAGTGGACGCTCCCACTGAACGTCAATTTGGGCGCTATTTTTTTTTTTCTTCAAACATATGTATATCTACAGAATATCTAAATAGCTGTCCAGGTATCAAAAAGCCTGAAGTATATGTGAGATTTTATTCAAAAATATCACGCACCTATTTGAAGAACTTTTGGCCCTGGACACTAAAAAATGCCACTCCGGAGAAATGCCCTAGGAGGGTGATGTTGTGCTCTAATTAAATTTGGTCCAGTCAAAAGCAAAAATATGTATCGACTTAATCCTCTCATAAATGTACCGAAACCTCAAGCGGCTGACATAAGAGCGATGGGACAATGGGGCGTAAGTTGTATGCTCCCATATTTTTACACTAGACTGTCCCATGCCAGCATTCTGTTCTCTATAAAAATCTCATTCTAATTTCATTGTGTAAAATAAAATAGGAAACTAGCCTCATTATCAGTGCAAAATCAAGTTTATCATCTATCTCACGGACTTGTCGTACAGTTTGCTCGAACGTCATACGTTATCCGAATTATCCACGTCCGAACGAGTTGCGATGCGTAGTTCCAGGGTTGCATAGCTTCTAAGATGTCTCAAGCACAGGTGACATCTAGGGAGAATGCAGTACATTGCATGCATTCGAATTCGAAGGTTTGCGCCACTGCCGTTCCTTCCTATATTCGAGAAACCTGTATCCAATCAGATATTGTAAGTAAACAGACAAACATGCAAACAGAACAAACAGATTAGTTAATAATAGGCAAAATATAAACCGTAACTACTTAGAGGTGGGAAAAAATGCAATAGATGGCAGTGCAACCAGAATGCACCCTTGCAGGATTGCTATCCGACACTAGATTGCGGGACTACTTATGGTTCATTTCTAAGTACTACAGAATACTATTGAAGTTGTTACTTGTCCTTTAGGTGCTGTAATCCTGTCATAATCAATTCTAACTCTTCTGTTAACGGAATATGTTGTTAAATAAACTCATTAATACTTTATTTAGAAACATCTATGAGTTAAAATTACTTTGTCACGTTAAAAGTTTTTATGATTGAGGCATGTACACATTACATATTTTAGCTATTACATATTTTAAGAATAAAGAAGTCTATACATTAGTATTTTTTACCTTTGGCCTGCATGAAAATAAAGAAAGGGTTGCGGTGCAGCAGAGCAGCACCGGCTTACAGCAATACAGCTAATCAATAGCTAATCTCTTGATGTGTCAGATCCTGGTCATCATGGCTGCAGTTGTACAGTCGACGTCAAGTAGGTACATGTTAACATTTATACATTTCTATAGCGTGTACAGTCGACGCCTGCTGGACGAAATTGCTATGGCATGAATGCTACTGCACATACTAGGAGCTGATGAAGCTAAAAAGTTTATAGCTACGTTGCCATGCGACTTCCACTTGCGAACTTTTACTTTACACAAACGTCAACCTGACGTAGGCCTGACAGGTAGGTTACGTTACGACACCGTCATTTGCTGTTGTAGTGTAGGTAGGTACTGGTGTGTGGACAGACATTGTTTGGTCCATAATATTCTGGCAACTACAACATTTTAACATACCTGTAACGTACATAAATAACATTGATAAGAGGTAAAAAATCACACCTACGATGAAAATCTGACCTTCTAAAACTCAGACACTATGTAAATAAAAGGACCAAACAATTCATAATATGAAAGCTGTCAGTGTGTGCAGCCTTTGGAAACTCTCATAGAATGAAAAAATGTACGGGATAGTTAACGCATCTTAGCCAACCTAACAAGACACAGAACTTTTGCACCTTATTACAAGGCAATAAAGTGCAGTCATTTTTTCTTTACATTGGTAGTAGACATGAGAATCCTAAAGCAATGTATGAAGTTCCGCCTCTTAAAACGCAGTGGTTATATTCTCTTTGAGTGTGTGAAATTGATATTATTGTCAATGTGAGTCCATGCGAAGAATTCCACCTTCTGGCTCATCATCAGATGACCTCATTGGTGATACCAGATGATTGTAATGTCGTCTACATTATACATACCTAATTAATCGGGTAGAATCAAACCAATACGACTAAAAAAGTGGTTGAAATTCGGCTTGCAAGATTTGATTGCATTGTTACGCACAGTCGCCAGTCGCCAAATAGTTAAAAATTAATGTGAACAGGGCTTTATGTTTTAGAACATTAAGTTGTTTAAATATTTTTGAACCTTTGAGAACGTACATATATATTTATAAACTGGACTTATACTTGAAATTATTTCAGTCCGAATTGCATCAAACTAGTCCATTCAAAAAGCAACTTTACCCTCTTAGGTAGCAAATTCTAATTCCAATGTCAGTTTTATAAAAAAGTCGGTCTCATTAAGTAATCACTAGCATACATAGGTATACCTGTACATAACTTAATCAAAGCTGAAGTTGAAAACTGCAACTAAACGGCATTGCATTTGTGCATCCATTTCTCTTCCGCGTTGACCAGGACTTCATGACATGAAGAAAGTTTTCAGTAACTGCAGCTGCAGCGAACCGCACTAGATGGCAGTGTGCCTGAAACTAGGTTTGGGTTCATATCGAAGTGCAATCTAGGCTAGATTCCGGTGCGTACAGAAGAGCTAAGCTAGGTTTTATTAGCCAGGAAGTGTTTGAACGAGTCGCTATGTGGCGCTAGTTATGCATTCAGTACACAGATTCAAAGATTTTATTTGTTCAACATAGGTATGTACAAGGTGTTACATTAGCAAGGATAGGACAAACGCCCGTCATTTTGAAAACTTAACCCTGTTCTGTACAGTAGAGACTTCCTTATATTAATAAAAAAAAATAGGTACTAAATAAGAATAAGAATAGTTTATTCGTGACAATACAAAACAAAGGACAAAAGTAATGTTCTGTTTTTTTTTTTTTTTTTTTTGTTTTTTGTTTTGTTTTTTTTTTTACAAGTTTCTAAAGTGACAACGTCAATGCTTGACAAAGATGATTAGAATATTACCTATTTTATCTAAATGGCCAGTAGTAAACAAAGTCATTGAAATCAAGTAGTGTCTAATGCGATGATAGAAGAATAGGTAATTTATTGATAAATGTGTTGAAGTACATTAAATTATAATATTTTGAGTAAACTTCTAAAAAAAAAAATATCATTAGGAAGTCTCTACTGTACAGAACAGGGTTAAGTTTTCAAAATGACGGGCGTTTGTCCTATCCTTGTACATTAGCTTTCGTATCACTATTTCGTCCCTGTCGGTATACACATATATTGGTCAAAACATGTATTGTGTTGACATAGCAAGTAATAGATAGGTAGTCATTTTAATACATGTCATGAAAATATAAATTGATTAATTAAATTAAATTAAATAGGTCAAAAGAGGTAATAACAATAAGAAAGAGAAGAGATAGGATATCAATATTTATCAAATACATCAGTCAAAAATTCTGTTACCATATTGTTACGACGGCGGGGTCAATAAAAGTTTTGTTGGCATAGTGACTCGCCGTCAAGGTGTTTCAAAATTCGCTGTGTCGACTAAGACATCTGTAGCCCAGCGGTACAAACGGCGGTCGAAGAGCCGATGTGCCCGGGTTCGAGTCCAGCGACCGACATGCACTTTTTGTATGTTTTTAATTAATGGTGAGTACATTTTCAAAACGCCGAGTAGCATGGAATGTTCTAGAAAGGGTAAGCGAATAGAACATTCGATGCTTAAGGAAATTTATAGACGAATGTATGGGCTTGGAATATTCGAGAAACATGGACGTTAGCACGTTTATCTGGAAAAGCCCATGCTACTCAAAACAAGTGAGTAATGAAATGAACAACGAAATGAAGATCGAAATTAAGGACTAGAAACTTCGGTAAGGGGTATATAAGGGGACCACGTTCGCGGTACTAGGCAGTTTGGAAGGAAGTCTTGAAGTGGGTTCTTGAAGAGGAGACTTGGAGTCAGTCCTGAGAGGATTCAGGGTTGAGTGGAGTCTTCAGAGTGGAGTTCTCAGAATGGGATACTAAGGGAGTAGTATCGGGTGGGAACTGGTTGAAGAAGTACAGTGGAAAGTTGTGATTAGTGAAGTGGTTTAGTGCGTAACAGTAAAGTGTAGCTGTGTCAGTACTAGTAGGCGCGAACTCAGTCACTTGTGTGAGTTAATTGAGTTGTCAGCGTTAGTACATGTGGACTCAGAGGACTTTACCCTGTGTAAATCGCAGAATAAATCTATTGTCGTGTTGAAAAGGTGTTTAACTCTATCCTACCCCCCCACGCTCGTAACATTTGGTGTCAGAAGTGGGATAGAGAGCAATTATGCCACCTTTAATAGAACACGACGGTGGGGAAGGAGTCATGACGCGTGGCCAGGCAGCCGCGTCGACTTCCAGTCAAGTTGTTACTGAGTCGGAAGGGACTCAAGTAGCTAGCCCAGCATCAGGGCAAGCTGACTTTGCAGCGTTATTAGCATCTATGAAATTAATGATGGAGCGGCAAGCAGCGGAAGCTAAAGAGGCAAGTAAAGAGCAGGCGGAAGAGACTCGCCGCCTCCTGGAACAGCAGGCGGAACAAACCCGTGAGCGGCAAGCAGCGGAAGCTAAAGAGGCACGGAAAGAGCAAGCGGAAGAAACTCGCCGCCTCCTGGAACAGCAGGCGGAACAAACCTGGGAGCGGCAAGCGGAAGAGACTCGCCGCCTCCTAGAACAGCAGGCGGAACGAGCCCGGAAAGAGCGGGCGGAGGAGGCCGAACGGCAATCCGAGTTACTAGTTAAGGGTATTACTGAAGTCATGTATCGACAGCTTAGTTGGTGTCGAGAATGGAAACAAGCACGTGATTCTTGCAAGGTGGAAATGGAAGGCGTTGTAGAAAAGATAGACGAAGTTGTTGAACAGGTGGACGACGTTGAGGGACAGGTCGACGATGCTATTGGACACGGTGAAGTTGACCAGGTGGACGACTTAACTGAGAAGGCGGACGAAGTTGTGGAACCGATGGACGACGTAGAAGAAATGGTGGACGTTGATGTTGAGCAGTTGCACGGCGCTGCTAGTAAGGTGGACAATGTCGAGCAAAACGTAGATGTTGCTGTTGCTGTGGATGAAGTCGCAAGGGATACTTCAGAGTCCAGGGCTGTTATCAGTGTTTCCATCATTTCAACGTCTGTGGATAAGCCCAGAGTACTGCAGTCCAACCGTCGTCGTTTATTCTGGACTGCCTATAGAATGCAGTTCGGGAAGATCACCGATGCCAATGGATGGTGCAGCAAACAGGCAGCAGCCTCCTTGACTGTTGGACACTGGGACCTGGCTTTGATAGAAACTGTCAATCACGGTACAGGATATGGCCAATTATTGGAAGTGCTGAAGGCGAGATACAGAGACAGGCGTAAAGGGACATTGATCTGGCTTTACCACCCAGTACGACGCAAAAAGAAGCCACCTTGGAAGAGACCATGTACGGTGATAAGGAATCCACCGTACTACGACAACCTAGCACGGTATCACGGTTTGAATGATGCTCGGGACGAGCATGACTTAGCGGAGGGCAATGTTACGACGGCGGGGTCAATAAAAGTTTTGTTGGCATAGTGACTCGCCGTCAAGGTGTTTCAAAATTCGCTGTGTCGACTAAGACATCTGTAGCCCAGCGGTACAAACGGCGGTCGAAGAGCCGATGTGCCCGGGTTCGAGTCCAGCGACCGACATGCACTTTTTGTATGTTTTTAATTAATGGTGAGTACATTTTCAAAACGCCGAGTAGCATGGAATGTTCTAGAAAGGGTAAGCGAATAGAACATTCGATGCTTAAGGAAATTTATAGACGAATGTATGGGCTTGGAATATTCGAGAAACATGGACGTTAGCACGTTTATCTGGAAAAGCCCATGCTACTCAAAACAAGTGAGTAATGAAATGAACAACGAAATGAAGATCGAAATTAAGGACTAGAAACTTCGGTAAGGGGTATATAAGGGGACCACGTTCGCGGTACTAGGCAGTTTGGAAGGAAGTCTTGAAGTGGGTTCTTGAAGAGGAGACTTGGAGTCAGTCCTGAGAGGAGTCAGGGTTGAGTGGAGTCTTCAGAGTGGAGTTCTCAGAATGGGATACTAAGGGAGTAGTATCGGGTGGGAACTGGTTGAAGAAGTACAGTGGAAAGTTGTGATTAGTGAAGTGGTTTAGTGCGTAACAGTAAAGTGTAGCTGTGTCAGTACTAGTAGGCGCGAACTCAGTCACTTGTGTGAGTTAATTGAGTTGTCAGCGTTAGTACATGTGGACTCAGAGGACTTTACCCTGTGTAAATCGCAGAATAAATCTATTGTCGTGTTAAAAGGGTTTTTAACTCTATCCTACCCCCCCACGCTCGTAACAATATATTATGCTTTTTCCGTAAGAAATAACTTCAAAATCCTCTTAAAATCTAAATCATTTCCACTTACACCTACAATAGCGAATATGAAGCGAATACTTGTAAGGTCTTGTAAGGAAAACACAACACAGCGATCGATGTTATTTATTCCTAAACCTACCTTCGACATGGATGTTGGATACTCTGTAACCGCAATACATCCTCACTCTATGGTAGCTGTTTATGTCCACAGCAATATCTTTTTCGTTTTTGCTTCCGTGCTAGTCGACCCCGCTGTATGCTGCTCTCCTGATCCCGAAAACATTACATAATAGGGATGCGGACTAAGATTTTTTTACGATGCCATTCGAACCAGTTTTTGGAGAGGAACAAATGTTTGTATGGGAGCAACTACATTTAAAGAACATAAATACCCAAAAAATTAAGACAAAGATTGACGTCGCTGGCGGGAGCGGAAAACGCTTCATACTGATGACGTACCCTCTAGTATGACGTCACTTGTACAAAGTAGTTGTATCATTGTATGGAAAATCCGGTAAATTGTTGTTTCGGTCGCGAAATACTGCGTTTAAGTACATGGTTGTTCTACAATTTTGTTTCTATAAAAGCGTAAGGATTATATTGGCAGCTTTAAATTTACTCTTGGACAATAAAAAAAAATGCATCATTTTTCTAAACTTTCAAGGTTTTTATGATTTTAATTACATTTTATAATTTATACTTTATTACGATAATTTGATGGTTTACCTACTATCCATTTAGCATCACTACGTTATCAATTTGGTAATGAGGCCGCATGCCTATTGTGCAACTGACTGTTTCCTTTGCACCCTAAGCCCAACAATGGATGCAATTTTTTTTACACTACCTATAAAAAATAAATAAAAGACTACTTTCACCGACAAGACCTAATGGCTCCGCTAGCTGAATCTAAGAACTCGCCAACTCGTCTTTCGTAAAAATGATTCTTTTTTTAATTTCGAAAAACTAAATCGAAAAGAATAATTTAACTACATAATGCTTGTACAGCTGCTCACAAAAAATCAGGTTGAGAAATGCGACCTGTAGAGCGGACAGCCGGCTAGATGACGGACTTAAAAAAAATTGCCCAAGCTGAAACGGTAAACTTCGTTCGCGTCGCTCGCTTGTTCAATAAAAAACTACTTTCACCGATAAGATTAAAAGTGGATAGGATAAGTACTTAACTTATAATCAAAAACGCCGCTAGGTCGTCCAGGGTAGACTGCCTATGGTGTCTGTTTACCATTAAACAAGCCGTATGCTTCTTTGCAAGTTGTGGTAAGTATAAAAAAACCATTGATCACTAAAACCAACCTCACCTCAACACAAACCCTCGCGCTCGCGGCAACCCTGCGCAAATAGCGAACTTGTATTCCAATTTGATAGTCACTCATTTAGTCTGTGATCCAATCATTTAACAAAAATACATATGAAACACAAACCAACTTAATATCTGTAGGTCACGAAAACCAAACCTCAACACAATCCCTCGCGGCAACCCTGCGCAAATAGCGAATTTGTTTTCCGGTTCGGTAGCGCGCACAATTACGCGATTAGAATTATTTCCACTTTTTTCCTCCCCACTCCTTCGGTAATTTCTTGTGGAGGTTTCCGCCTATTGAATCTCCTTTTGATTAGCCTCCTTCCCGTTTGAGGCCATTTTGCGGCTAAATTGATTCTCGCCGTCACGTTCCCGAGTACAACTTAGATGGTAAAGAATGTACACTTCGAATAAAGATAAACTATTTATTTTTACCATGATATCTTTTTTCAGGATTGTCGCTCGATATCTCTTCATTTTAAGTCGTCAACATCATTATCAGCCCATATCACACTAGAGATCACCTACTGACTGCTGGGCAAAAATGAAACGGCCTAATTACTAATGGTTTCTTTAAAGTTCTCGTGATTTAGACCTTTGCGTAGATAATCGTGAGGAAATACTTTAGAATCGAGCGTTTCCAATGATGCCAGATTCACCCAGTGCCTTTGCAGTATAGACTGAACCATCTGTACTAATCTGCGTGCAGGTAATCGGCGATTTGCCATTTTTCCTACTTTTAAAGAGTGTCGCTTTTGTGCTCGCCTGATATGCTCGGTTGGAATTCGGCGCGAACGTGCGCAATTACCGCTCTTCAATGCTTTAGGATTTCCTTTTTGGTATTCTAAGCGCTGGCGAGGCTTTTCTGACTATCAACGTTGTTTAGGTAAAATTTATTAAGGTATACGTAGCATAAGTAAGTAGCTATGACGTCAAGAAAAATGTCGTAAATAGCCACTATACGTAGTAATAGTAAGGCAATGTCACGTCACATACGCACATAGAGTCTGGCCTGCGAGTTGTGACAAAAAAAAACAAATTATTATTATGACGCCAATTTTTCCTATAAAATAACCTACAATATTTGTCCTGAATCACACGGCGCGGTCAATAGTAAACTAGACAGCTTACTAGTAAACTAGAGAGCTAACCAGTTTACTATTGACCGCTGCGGCCTGGCCGTCAGTCTGTGAGAGGCTTTACGCGGCATCCGTGTTTTTCAGATGTCCATTTCTTGTGACACGACTCGCTGGACAGGCATACAATTTCTATCACTGTTGATTATTTGACCAATGCCTAGCACGCAGCAGAGGCAGGTAGCTATTAACCCGGATCACGAGTGTGGTCTATATGCGAGCCACTTGAGTTTCGCTTGCCCAATTCAGCGGCACTTCTCTCCAGTACTGTGGAGAGCAGAACTGTTTACGTCCGATTACTTTTTAACATATAACATTTAACTTGTAATAGTTAGTCTATGGATATCTTGAGGATGGCAAGTTAGTAGCAATAGCTTCGTTCCATACTCAGAAAAAAAAGACCGGGTTGCACTCCGGGAGTGCCGGCAGAAGTGAAAACTCAATAACATTGTAACAGTTTTTCGATCAGATCACGTGACATCTTACGGTGTAGAGCTGGGCGTTTTTTCCCGTAAGCGTTTTCAAAAACGGTTTCTCGTACAATAACGGAATAACAGTTTGTGGCTAGAAACACAAACTGTTTTTATAAAAACGAACGAACGGTCACACGCAACGGTTGCAATGCAAAACGTGAAAACGTAACTCGAACACTGTAAACTGTTTCATCCGTTTTTTCGTTTCACTTCGTTTGGCGACCGGTGACGGCGCCAATGCACGGAGAAACTAGTTATTTTTGAAACTGTTTTTCGAAACAGTTTTGTGACAGAAAAAAACGGTTACGTTTCGTTTCACGGAAAAGTCGAAACGACCCAGCTCTATTACGGTGTCACCCTAAAAATGGATTTGACGCAAAATAAACAATTATCAATTATTTAGGCGGACGGGCCGCGGGCGCGTTGGGTGCGACGGGGGGCGGCAAACACAATACCAATTTGTTTTTGCCATTGCCAAGTATTTTTCAAAGCTTTATCTCTTTAGGAATAACGTCTAAATTCGAACTATTCGAATTTGCAAGAACAGCAGACGGCGGTGGCGACCAAAATATCAATTTGTTTTTGCCGTTGGTAAATATTTTTCTAAGCTTTATCTCTTTAGGAATAACGCCCAAATTCGAACTATTAGCAAAACGGTGAAGGACGCGTTGGTTAAAATTACAAATTTGTTTGCAGAATATGCTATTGCAAAAAGTGTTTAACGGCTTTATACTCTTACGAATAGCGTTCAGTTTTGAATGAAGTCGAATCGGCTAGCAGCAAAAAGTGACCTCCTTCACATCTGACGTCCCAAAACTCTTTCGCGTATTTAACAATTTTTCCCCATCCCAAAAAGTGCTCAGCGCCGCTAAAGAAGTTTTCACTTCAAAATTGAATAAAAAAAATAGGAAGACTGCTACTATCGTGAAAGGTGTGAAAGATACCGGTATCATCTTGAATTAAGTTGATTCTCTCGAACCAAGGGAAAAATACCTGGGATCAACATAATTTCTTTTCATTCGAAATAGTTCATAACATCTTCCTAATTTATCTATTGGTTGACGAATATTCGCCTCGAATCAGGTATGTATTTATTTTTGTGTTGCAATTTTTGAATGTCGGTAACAAGCAGTCCCGTGGTTTCTGCAGGATTTGACCAGGATAATGCTAGGATGATGTACTTTATAATTAAAAGCCTTGATTGATGGGTAAGGCCGTTGAGATTATCACTTATAAGACAAAAATAACACAATCACTTTTGTGATACCGTAACACAAATATAACACAAAAGTAACACTATTTTTTGTAAAGGTTGTTTCATAATAGTATTAAAATAAAGGGTAAGGAAAATTTTTTTTTTTTTTTACGTATGTTAATATATTTATAATGACAACATTTTAAAATACGTGATCGATCGGTATTTGACTAAATCAGTATTTTTTATGATGATCTGTTTTTATAAAAAAAAGATAATTTCCTTTTCTGTATAAAAAACAGATCATCATAAAATTATTTAATAGAAGACCTAATTCAAGTTTGATCGAATGCGGCATCACTGGTGTACATCGTCCGGTGAGAACCTAAACTGTCTAATTACACGTAATAGTAGGTACATGAAAACTCGACCTTATTTCTACGTTAACACAGTTGATATTTGTTTTTTTTTGCAAATGCACTAAATAGTGAGTTTTGGTTGTCACCCGACGACCATACTGTAAGAATAATACGTTTAGACTGTAAGTACTATTCAAAATAACAATTCGAATAAATCTCACGATAATATGAAAATGTTTTTCTTTACTATTACAGTATTCTCAATCTGCATGACTCTTTACACTCGTTTTGTGTTACTGAACACAAAAATTTATGTTATGCATAACACAAAACTAACACAAAACGCTATAATATAACACAAAACCAGTTTTTTACAAGCGTTTTAGGTTATAAAACCAAATTAAGTGAAACTAGACGCAAATGTACATGTTTCATGTAAGCTTTAAACATAAACGAAAACAACCATAGTAAAGTGAACTTCTGAAACGCTTACTTACTTGAGATATTCATCAACACAAATTCTGACGAAAATATGCGACTCACTTTCAACTTTTCTCATAGACAAACTAAAAATGGCAGTTTCTTTTTTTTAACATTGATTGACAGCTTACGGTGTTGCTGTGCCAAAATACGTTTTTCCCCAGTTTTCTGTTAATATTTAGGGGTAATTATGCATAACACAAAAATTTGTGTTACGAAAGCCAAAACTCTGCCCACTAATCTAAAAACCTATAAAATACGCAAAACAAAATATTTAAACACCGTTCTTGGTCTCACAGAAAGTAATGTGTCTCACCTTTCAAACGTATTTAAACGTTTTTTTCTAAATGTTTAAATATGAAAATAATTCGTAGTTGAAAAGTACTCGGAAAAAAGCGACACGTCATTTTCGACCAAAATTAGGGGGGTTTGATGAACATAAATGCAAGTATTTTATAGAAACAACAACTTTTATTCAGTTTGCGAAATGGGGAAACAAGCTCAATAATTGCTTTATAGAATCAACTAACAACAACGGCGGTAGTGCTTACATATTTGGAGAAAACGTGCTGGAAAGTTTTGTTCGGACCAAAACTGACAATGTCGGCGGCCTTACCCTGATAATGATAACAAAGTAAAATTGATTTGTCTTATAAAAGTAGCTTTCAAAACATATGTTCGAGGTTACTATCTTTAGTGACTACTTAATTGTGCTGATTAGGTAGGTATCTTAACTATTGGCACCCTACAAAGGGGAATGGGCAAATTAGTATGGTTACATTTGAGACATATAAATTATTTGAAAGCTCTTAAAAAGAGCTTAAATTTCTATGACGCCGAAGACCGGTCGCGTCCAGGAAAGTTCCAATAGGAAATAGCTCATTTTATAACTGCACTGTGGAGTTTACTGGAACTAAATATTCTCATACAAATGCGCCACTTTTGCATAGATGGTGGCGCCAATATTTTATTGTATGGCTAATAAGAAGGCTTGAAAATGAACTTCCCTCTTCTAGCTAGGTTCAATTCAACGTGAGGGAAAAAAAGTATTTACTGCAACACTTAAACAACTACAAACACTTTCTAAATATATTCTGTTACAATATTATTTTTGATCTACCTAAATAAATATTTTCCCTCACTCACAATTTGAATTGAAGGGCCGTTCATTTAACTTTAAAGATTGGTTTTACTATGCTCCTACAAGGTTTAGAAAGTAATCAGTTCATATCGGTGCATCATCATCAGTCGTTCCCTCAATGCTGAGGATCGTGACATGTCTTATTCTTGTCGACCGGTCGATACGTGTAGAAAATTTAACCCTAAACTCAGCAAAAAAATGTGTAGAGCGTTGCTGCATAGAGCGCAAAAAATCGTTCTAGAAAAATGCAAAAACGTGACTAAAAATGTGCGCATTCTTAAATAGTCTGCCAATTTTTTATAAAAGTTACATTGGAATTGGAATCTTCTACCTTGGACTACTTTGATGCGATTCGGCCAACTGATATAATCTCAAGCATTGTACTTGTGTGCGCGAGCACCCATTGCCGATTCTTTTGGCAACAGAAGAGCAGCACTTAGAATTTTCCCGATCTCCCCGGAGTAGTTATCGTAAATCACTGCAGCATTCATTATGCCAGGTTTTATTAATTATATTTGTGTCTGACCTCAGTCATAAAGTAGCTTGAAGTGGAGTTTATTGGCGGTTACGATTTGTTTTGGTCTCGGTTGGACTAATTGACGGTAAGTGATGAGTTTGATTGATTGCTATTTTTAACTGCCGATGCAAAGTGAAAGTGTTAGAAGTTTCTTCTTTGTGTTTACTTCGTTGTCCTTTTTTCTTAGAACATAACTGGGTTTCACCCGTGACTTCGCCTGTGTGGACCCGGGATAAAACTATTCTATATTTCAATCCAGGATTTAAACTATCTTCGTGCTAAATTGCATCCAAATCGTTTGAGGCGTTAAAGCGTAATTGAGTACCGTAAAATGGGGTGAGTAGGGGCTAAACTGACATTCAAACCTCGATAACATTTTATTTTTACATATATGCAAACTGTATCGTTTTTTTATTCTTGTGAGTATTACTATAGCTCCATTTTAAATTGGAATACATTATTTTTGTAGCAGTAGCCTTAAAATCCCATCTCACCCCCCCTTCATCCCTTCTTCATAACCCAACTCTCCCCGCGAACCCTACTCACCCCATTTTACGGTAACAAACATCTAAACATCCAAATATCTAAACTTCCGCAGTCATAATATTAGTAGGATCTGGTTTTAACAGCCATAACTTAAATACGATTGCAAATTCAGTGCCTCAAAATGTCTTTGTTTACAAATATCTTACAAATACGTCACAGTCAAGTGGCTGGACTGGAGTATCTATTTCGCCACCGTCGCCTGCGCATCGTCACAGGTGTCACTCGAGTAGCCAAAAAGGCTTTACAGTTGTGCCGATATCGATATTGATTTTATCGATATTTCCCATATATGTAGAATCAGTCAGAACGATCACAGTCTTGTGTGAGCCACAGCCACAGGGCATGTGTAATGGGCATCTAGTAATTACCGGACGTTTTCTGGAAAAAAAACGTGGTAGTTGGGTATAAAAGATATAACTGTGGGGAGGTCACATTCGATGTAGGTTTTGCATACAATACTTACAATAAATATTATACCAATACCTTAAAACTTAAAGGAGGTGTAACAGCAAGCGGTCTTGTCGCCAGAGCGTTTTTTTCAGAACGGAGAAATTGCATCCATTGTATTAAAAGTAGGCAATAGGCATGCTTAAGCGACATCATTTGAACCATACAAATAAACGAGGATAAAAAGTAAATTGTTATGAAAAAACTGTTTCACTTTAATTCAAATTCAATGTTTTGATTCCGGCAAATAGCAATCCATATAAATTTATAAATCTGTGTTAGTGACATTCAATATCATAAAATTAAAAGCGGCGTTGTGCGGCAACAACAGGCTCGACTGTAACCCATTCATGGCCAGCAACTCACATATGAGCCATGCCTGTAGAGGCACGTAGCAGGGTTTTTCTGCTACAGAGCAGAAAACGCTGCTACGCGCTACGTCGTAGCACACGTATGTAACGAATGGGTTACTTAATATCGATAATGTATTTTCCCATCACTACCTGCTTGGTAAGCTACTGTAAGTGGCGTAACCCATTGCCGGTTATCTGGTGCTTGTCTGGTGCCCCTAAGTGCAAGGATTATACGCACTCCACGGCGCTCCGCTTAAGCAGTCTTATATTTAGGATACAAGACATACTTATAGGGAGATTATACCGAGTGTTATTGAAGAATATGCGAGTACTTATGCCTAATATAACTGTTCAAGACTCATTAAGTAGGTACCTAGTTTAGGATACATGCCCATAAATATTCGTCCTCATCACACAAATTGCCCTTACCGGGATTAAATCCTAGGACCTCTAGCTTCGTAGGCAGGGCCACTACGCCCACACCAACTAGGCTAAACGTCGTCGAGTTACACAATTACTTTCTCCAGGGGACCGATTTTTGACTTTCGAGCGCTCGACTCTTTCACTCGAAAACTGACAAAAATTATGAAATGCTATTTTGAAATAGCGATAGAAAATTGAAAAATGAGTGGTACTGACCACTCGTAATTAATTCTATTGGTAGAAAGTAAGTGCCTGCCATTTTGACACTACAAACGTATTTACTTTTATTTGATTTTCGAGCGCTCGAAAGTCAAAAATCGGTCCCCAGAACGGCGACGAGGCAACTACGTAGGTATTTAATCAATTTGATGCTAGAATATACATAATAGTACCTATTGTATATTTAACTACCTATAGGTAGGTAGGTAGGTAGGTATGGGTAGCTAAATATGATTTACAATGCAAACAAACTAACACTACAAGATAATACAAGTTGTAAATCAATTGGAGTAATACTCTGCGCAAAATACATCATGCAGCGAAGTGCGTTTTAGCGTTACTGCGATTTTATCAAATCGCCGTTACGTAACGCTCATCGTGTGCGTAGGTTTTATATTAATATCGTATAGTTCGATTCGACACATTGCACGCAGAACCGATGGCCGTTGGGTTGGGGCGGTTAGGTTCTCGAGTGGTGACCACGTACCGGAAGGCGCGGCGTGGGTAGACACCCGACAAGGTGGACCGATGACCTGGTAAAGGTTGCGAGAGTCCGCTGGATGCGGGTGGCGCAGGACCGGTCATTGTGGCACTCTTTGGGGGAGGCCTATGTCCAGCAGTGGACGTCTTTCGGCTGATATGATGATGATGATGACGTCCTTCCCCGGGATTCAAAATCTCTTCATACCAAATTTGATCTCAATCGCGTTTCAGCGTGAAGAGGTAACATACAGACAGACACATTCGCATTTATAACATTAGTATGGAATATGGAAACTGGTTTACCAGTAAGGTCTAGTTTTCCCTCTGGGTTGGAAGGTCAGATGGCAGTCGTTCTCGTAAAAATTAACCTATGCCAAATCTTGGAATTAGATGTCAAAGTGGACCCCGGGCGCCTTTAGGGCATAACCGGGAATAACGCTAGGAGGATGATGAGTATGGAATAGTATGGAATTGAATACTTACGTAATAATTACATGCTAAAGTGCTAGCAATAAGCTGGTTATCGGCTAGTCTAGACCAGCACTGCTCCGACCTAGAATCGTGATAAGAGCTAGCGGATGCCAATTGTGCCTGAAGTGGTTTGTTTTCAGTTTTAAATAGACGTTTACTAACTCAGACCACTCATGTCATTCAAATGCCAATTTAGTTAATGGAAATAAGTAATCGGTAATGTAATCGAAATAAGCCGATAAAAGTTACGAAGTTAAGTTATTTCGTTCTTTCCGCTACCGGATTTGTTAATCCTACAGATTCGTATTTCTGCTGGGGAGCGATTTTTGACTTTCGAGCGCTCAAAAATCAAATAAAAGTAAATACGTTTGTAGTGTCAAAATGGCAGGCACTTACTTTCTACCAATAGAATTTAATACGAGTGATCAATACCACTCATTTTTAAATTTTCTATCGCTATTTCAAAATAGCATATCATAATTTTTGACAGTTTTCGAGTGAAAGAGTCGAGCGCTCGAAAGTCAAAAATCGGTCCCCAGATTCCCAAATCTACAGATGTAGAATGTCGGACCATCGATCGTGTGCGTGTTCCAAGAGGGATGGTTCATCCAATACTTCGTTCCTCGGGTATACTCGGGCTATGGTTAGAGAGGTATTTGATGGGAATCACTATTGGATGGGACTGCTTGTTTGAACTCGGAGGTGAGAGGGGCCGTTGGGGCGAATTGTATCTTCACAGCTAAAGCAGTCGCAACAGCTTTAAACAGGATGAAGAGAGGTAAGTCGCCTGGTCACAACGGTCTCTCCATTGAACATTTCAAGCATGCAGAAGTTCATCTGCCCCGAGTGCTGGCTATGTTCCTAAGTCTGTGTCTAAGCCATTCATACCTACCGAAGGCATTTATGAGGACGATGGTGGTACCAGTGCCTAAAAATAAAACTGGGGACTTGTCTAGCAGGGACAACTATCGGCCTATCTCACTGGCAACCACAGCTTCGAAGATACTCGACAGTATGCTGGACTTCGTACTTGAAGGGCACTTGAAATTACACGATGCTCAGTTCGGTTTCAGAACTGGGTTATCTACTGAGAGTGCCATTTTATGTCTGAAGCATACTGTCGAGTATTACACGCAAAGGAAATCGCCGGTCTATGCCTGTTTCCTCGATTTGTCAAAGGCTTTTGACCGAGTGGATTACAATATCCTGTGGCAAAAGCTAGGGGAGACAGGTATACCGTCTGAGTATGTGAATATACTGAAATATTGGTACCGGAACCAGGTAAATCAGGTGAGATGGGCCGATGGTCTGTCCTCCGAGTATAGACTCGAGTGTGGTGTGAGACAGGGCGGGCTAACATCTCCCAAGCTTTTCAACCTTTATATCAATGAGCTGATGGTCGGACTCAGCAGCATGCACGTAGGGTGTTATGTTGATGGCGTCTGCATAAATAATCTTAGTTATCCAGATGACATGGTGCTGCTGGCTCCGTCTATTGGAGCCCTGAGAAAATTGGTTGGGGTGTGTGAGGCGTATGCTGTTGCACACGGGCTGCAGTACAACGCCAGAAAAAGTGAGGTACTGGTGTTTAAGGCGCAGGGGAAGAGGCCTGCTTTTATACCGCCAGTTAAATTACATGGGTCCGTTCTGAAGGTAGTGGAAAAATGTAAGTATCTAGGTCACATTATAACTCCTGACCTACGTGATGACCTTGATATTGAGAGGGAGCGCAGGGCGTTGGCGGTAAGGTCAAACATGCTTGCCCGCAGGTTTGCAAGATGTTCTACCGAGGTAAAAATCACACTGTTCAAAGCCTATAGTCAGTCATTTTGCTCGAGCAGCCTGTGGGTAAGGTACACAAAAAGAGCCTACAACGCCCTGCGCATACAGTATAATAATGCATTTAGAATGTTGTTGGGGCTGCCACGTTGGTGTAGCGCATCCCGTATGTTCGCTGAAGCCCGCACGGATGGCTTCCAAGCAATAATGCGGAAAAAAATCGCTTCGATGCTGAACAGGCTCAGGGGTAGTACCAACAGCATTCTGGGTGTAATTGCTGAACGCTATGACTGCCCAATTTTAATGCACTGGGTTGGTCAAATTAGGGCATTTGCTCCTTTTAGATATAAATAATTATTGTGTTATACTAATATAAGTTTTTAAGTCGTACTAACAATCTATGGATGTAACTATAATTATATCCGAAATAAAGATTTAATAATAATAATTTCAATTATACTGGTTTAAATGTCTCTACCTATTAAATAAATAAAATTAAATATTCTTCTGATCAACTAAAATTATTTTGTATTAAACAGCTGCTAATGAAATTATACATTTTTAAATAAAAGGAAAAATTTAAGAATTTGTGCTCCGAGCCGGAAATTAATTTAGTATGGGGTGGCGCATCGTTACTGACGATTTCTCAATATAATTTGAGACGTTGGTGCCGTTAAGAAGCCTAAGTCTTCTGTTAGATGTCGCCTCCCTAAGGCGTTGTAGGAAGGAACTGGTTGAAGAATTTGGTGCCCGAACCGGATTGTTCCGATAGCTCAGTTGGTTAGTAGCGACGGGCCATGAATGCCTGTGGTCGCCGGTTCGAATCCGGCTCGGAGCATAAAATTTATCAATTTTTCCTTTATTAAAAAAATGTATGGACTCCTTATTACAATACAAGAAAAGCCATTTTAGGATTTTGGAAAAACCCGCCTCTAAGCGGGTTAAATAGGGGTGCAAAGTTTGTACGGGTGAGATTTGGTATAGAGATAGTTTGAGTCCCGGGGAAGGCCGTAGAATAGTTTTTTTCCGGAAATCAGTCCCTAAGGGGGTGAAATGGGGGTGAAAGTTTGTATGGAGCTACGACAAAAACGAGTTCCACGCGGACGGAGTCGCGGGCAGAAGCTAGTATATTAATAATATTTTACTAACCAATAATACCATCTGAAATATTTCTACGCCAATGCTGGTAGAATATGCTGAACTAGATAATACTTTTACTAACCTATATTGTACAGTC
Organism: Epinotia ramella; assembly: GCA_947578815.1. NCBI lineage: Eukaryota > Metazoa > Arthropoda > Insecta > Lepidoptera > Tortricidae > Epinotia > Epinotia ramella. The sequence continues at coordinate 8,054,818 of OX388221.1, forward strand.
GACAACACAGCTAAGTGACCATCGGAAATCTAATCTGACCTTAAGTGCATTGTAATGAGGTTCTAGGTTTTCACGGTATGGTTAGTTAGATGTGTTGCTGTGTGTACCATGTTCTAAGTTATAAATGATTATGATTATGATCTTATAATTAATGTGTATAACGACTTAATCATGACAACACATCATCTAGCCTCCTTACAAATGTCAAACATCGTGGGAGCCTGACCATCTCAATACGTCCTTGTTTGTCCTCGCACTTGAATGTTAGCCTACATAAATGTGCCTTTGACAATAACTTAACGTCAGGACATAAGGTTTAATATGCTGTGCACTAGATGTAAAGGTAATTTGGTTTTGGTTACAGCCCTCCCAGAATACAAACTTATGATATGCGCGTGGACAAATGTTGACTGTCTTTTAGCGCACAGAAAATGTTCGTAAGCTTTTTGGAAAAGGGCCGTATTTACAAGCAAAACTACATTTGTAAAATGTGGGTACACGTTAATAACTGAGATAATGAATATCTGTGTACGAGTCGAGTCGAGTGGGTAAGTGTTCGGGCGAGTAGGTAAGTATAAGTACTTGACTTAAAGTGAAGTGTGTTATACAAGCTCCTTTATAAGCTACTGTCTGTAAAAAAGAGTTTAAGCACATGAGAACTGGAGTTGGAGAGGTTTTATAATTTACGACCATAATTGAGAAGAAAATTATCTTATATATTCATCGTTACATTAAATTAGGTAAGTATAGATACTCACAATATTTCTCCTTCTTCGTAAGTAGGTACTAAGTAGGTACCTACTTATATAACTCAATATCTAGCGGCCGTATTCATAAACGTGGCCTGTTTTAACTAAAATGGCGTTAAAATTCGTTTGTCCTTGTCTGTCACTTTGACATTTGTGTTCGTAAGAGAGGGACAAAGCACATTGTATTTAGCAGAGGCATTTTAAGTTTTATGAATAAGGGGGTTAAGGTTTAGTTCCTAGTTGCAACTAATTTTTGCGAAAGCGACTGCCATCGACCTTCCAATATACAGAGGTCCAAAGAGGTCTTAATACTTTTACTTAATTATTACAATCTTGGGCAAAAAGTTGATGGAAACATGAGTACCTGGGATAGATTGGTACCTATGGAATACCCAAGTTTTATGAAACGATTTGGTTTTACACGTTTTGCTAAAAGGTAGGTGCTAGGTTATGTACTATGGCTACGTAACTCTTTACTTGGTATTTAGTTTACTAATTTACCTCTATGTATGTATGCCTTGCCTTGTTGCACTAGGCACCAGAGTAAACGCCCTCTGCAACGGGACAGGAGGATTGAAGTAGGTCTTCACTGGTACTTAACTGTGTATTATTTTTTGACTGGATATAATTACATTGGCGCTAAGGAGAATTTATGTGTGGTCAAACAATCCCCTTCGCCATTTGCAGCCGCAGCCGTTCGGTGATTCCGGCAAAGGGGTTGCAGATTAAAAACAAAACAAACACGAACCTCAACAACCTCAACTCAACATATTTGCACGCATAAAACGCCCCATTTCAACTGTAAGCGATACTCCGGCGAAATTCGACGGGCCGGCGCCCCTCTTAAAAGCTAAAACGGAGTCAAGTGATTGTTTGACGTCGACTCGCAGGCAAATCTGTGTACATAGAGTGATCCATCAATTTAGTATAGTCTAAGAGTCGGATTTGGCGAGGAGAAACAATGGGAGATCGACAAAACGGGTTACTGAATAGTGGGCAAGGTCATCGAGACGGTCAACGGGCAGACCACCAGCCCGATGGGCCGATGATATCTACCGAACAGACCCCGTAGCATAGACGGCCTTGTCACGCGATTGACAAGATAGAGCGTCCGTCACTGGCTGACACCGTTCAATTGAACGCGACGGACGCTCTATCTTGTCACTTATCGCGTGATGAGGCCGACCATGATACGGGGTCAGGAGGCAAACAGAGCATGAGATTATCACAGAGCCGAGGAGAGTGGCGTAATAAAGAAGAGGCCTATACTCAACAGTGGGTGGATACACGCTGAATAGAGAGAGATAATAAGAGTTGTATAAGAAAAACCTGCTGTGGGCAGGCCTTTTCACGAGTGCTTTAATGTCTCTGAGTTAAGAGACTGGGATATCATTAGGCGCGACTGTATGTAATTATGTGCTAGCAACAAAGGCCGAGTTGCCGGCCGCACTCCGCATGATTTTTTTTTTGCTATCGTGTAATTTATCTTTCGGCTTAGTAGACCTGTGCCAATGCCAATAGGTAAAAAATATTCGAAAAACATCTTATTTCAGTTTAAATATTTACTTGCATGCGGTCAAAAGCTTTACGTTGTTTGACCACAGATAATCGTGACGTCGCTTTCTCATCCCTATAAACTTAATTGCTACTAATAGAGCGTTTTTGACGTTTCATAAAAAGTTGCTGATTTGGCTACCAATCGACGTCCCAATTCTCTAACATAAATAAATGATTAACGTGTCAGGCTCTTGGCCTATGTCAAAAGAGAGCAAGGCAGCTCTACCCCCGCTCTCCGCTGCAATACAACACTAATGTACTGTTATTTGTTATTCCTCGAACCACTTTCCACTTAGATGTTTATAATCTTTACTAAGTACATAGATTAGAATACATATAACCTCTAGCTTCTGCCTGCGACTCCGTCCGCGTGGAACTCGTTTATTTCGTAGCTTCATACAAACTTCCACCCCCCATTTCACCCCCTTAGGGAATGATTTCCGGGATAAAAAACTATTCTATATCCTTTCCTGGGACTCAAACTATCGCTATACCAAATTTCATCTAAATCTGTTCAGCGGTTTAAGCGTGACGAGGTACAGACAGATAGACAGACTCACATTAAAATTTATAATTTTAGTATGGATTAAGACCCGATCATACAAAATTGTTATACCTACATAATTGGTTGTCTTGCAACAATACATTCGGTGTCTATATATTTTTGAAAGCGTTGTGCTTAATATTTTTATTCCCAGCAGGAATACCTACTGGCACCGGTAATATCGCCGGGAACATATCCTCTGTTACTCTAACCTACATAAAATAAAAATGTGATTTTTATCGCATTATATATATATTTTTAAATTTAATAATATCATATTGTAAAGAAAAGCACTCGTACGTAAGTGCACTCGTGGCTTTGCAATTTTGCTTTGGCCCTTTGACAAAAAAAATTCAGTTAAAAAAAATGCTGCGACTGGCAGCTATCAGCCCTATACAAGTATTACAAGTATTTAAACTCGTTTTTTTTTACAGCCGAAATTTGATAGCCGTCATCCCGCTACAATAAACGTGATGGCAAAATATGATGGCATAAATTGTACTGGGATTTTCACTATAGGTATATATTATATGTAGTGCAAATCCAAATCTTAAATCCTTAGATTTCGATGACATTTGGAATTTGGATTGCTGGTTTAGGGGGGCGAAAAATCGATCTAGCTAGGTCAAGCATTTGGGAAAATTCGTTTTCTCTATTTTCACTCGAACAGAGCTCGGTCACCCACATGCTTAAATCGGTTAGGGCGCGGGCGGTGAGTAGTTCTGCAGGTCGATCACGTAACGCATTGTACGCGCGTCAAGTAGATCTAAACATATTATTATTATGAGATATTGAACCTTATTTTCAACTTACTACTATATATATTATACATACTTTATTTAATCTCATCATTATCATTTCGGTTACATTACGTCAACTTACTATGACATTTTTATTTCACCTAACGTCCACATTTTATGCTTGTTGTATAACTATCTTGATATTTATATATTTATATATACTTAGATTTATATATTTCTGTACTTACGAGTATATTATTTCGCATGCGTATATGCGTACCTTAGGTGAGAAGGGAATTAAATTCCTTGACTGTACGTTCGAAACGTTACGTGATCAGGATCACCCCTCTGGTGGAGCAAAACTCACATAGGTAGGTACATGAACCCTGAAATCATCAGCCGTGTAAAAAGAAAATGTACTAAAGCTATTTCTAAGTGCGTCGCTTACTAAAACATATTTAAGCATACACGTATTTACCTTGTTAGCGCTACCGCTTTTATATATAATAAACCCTTTTGAATGAGTCTTGTTTGTTTTAACTCAATTTTAGTATCGCGTTACGGCGGTGGAAAAAATCTGCGCCCGACTAGCGACAGCGGTGCTCAAACTTTACGTAACTTACTTAGATTAGGTATTATAATTTAAATAGAGATGTAGATATAGTTCAAGTTGTGTAAATTAAAGATTTAAAAGATTTAAAGATTTTTATTAAACTTAATAACAGGTATACCGAATAACAAAACATTTGTAATCGGCTGCAGTAGTCAAAGACTGAGTCGCAGCGATTACGCCCACCTCGGGACACAAAGGACTTAAGTTCTAAAACATTAATTGTGATGTTCTGATGTATAACCAGATTCTGATTCAGAATCCCGTTCCACCCACAGATGGACGTCGTACACTGTCACAAAAAATACGTTAAAAGCGATTTCTAATGATGTTATCTGTGCCCTAGTAAAAAAACAAAGGTATACCTGTTTATTAAATCAATCAATTTACAATACAATTAACTACTAATTTGTATTTTACAATTCAACATAGTTATACTTACACTGTGTTCCAGGATTAATTATCCATGCTTAAAATATATAAAAGAATAATTTTAGGAAAAAACGAATGGGAAAATAAGACATTAGGTCACATGATTCTCGAATTTTGTTACAGTTTACACACTCCTCCCCGCCCCACTTAGTTATTTTCCAGAAAAAAACACGTAAGGACAAATAAAACTTTTGGTCAAATGTTTGCCGATTTTCTTACAGTTGTTTTGTAACTAAACTTCCTACTCCGTTAAGTACTGCTAACTTCAGGAAAAAATACATAAGGGCAAATAAAACACTAGGCTAAATGATTCCTGACTTATTTTTACAGTTCATCACCACCACCAGGGCTCGAACAATTCATGCGGATGACGTAAAAATCACGTAATTTTGCACACAGGATGATGTTCGTATTTAAACTTCCGTGTGACATATCACATGAAGTAACAAAATAATCGTGAGCAAATCCGTGAAATTTATACAGCACGGCTATCACGAGACGGCGGGCGTGCTCTCTCGATTTTTCTTGCACTATACCTCTTTTTACCCGACTGCCGAAGGAGAGGAGGGTTATGTTTTTCGAGCGTATGTATGTATGTATGTATGTATGTGACCTTATTGTTTGGCACGCCCTGCAGCCCTGTTCTACAATATAGAGACGGATAGTGCGAGAAAAAACGAGAGCTCGCGCGCCGTCTCGTCATAGCCGTGCTTGATGACAGGATGATGTCGTGAATAAAATAAATGTACCGAAATTTGGTATCGTAATCCCATTATTTATAATATTAATTTAAATATAATAAAAGTAAATATATTATTAAAAAAACAATAAAAGCAATTTTATGTTATTATTTATGTTATTCCTGTACTCGGCTGATTTCAAGTGACGATATTTAATTAAAGAGGTTGATAAATGATTAAGTGGTAATTGTTTATAAAAATACTATTTGAAATCATCCTATGAGTGGTTTGACGTCATCCGCATGAATTGTTCGAGGTGTTCATAACTCTAAACTCCCAACTCCACTAAGTTAATTTCAGGAACGAGCGCTACCCCACAGTTTTGGCACCGCGACGCATTAGCGGCGTCGTTGGCTATTAAGTAATAGTCGTGCGCCGGATGCGACTTGTAAATATTACCCGCGCGCGCACAGGGGACGCCAAGAGTCGTTCGTTTGTTCGAGTTCCTTCTCAGCACCCTCCTTTATTTTTATACCAAATGGGAACAAGAATCTGAAGACCGAGACCACTGGAGGCAGACCCTGGGCGGGTGATGGTTGCGCATGATGTAGCTTGGTTCGATCTTCTGTCGTTCCGACGAGAAGAGATCAACAGAGACATCACGGTGCGCAACATTTACTTGTCAAATATGCGGTCGTAGCTGTCGGTTCTGTATCGGCCTTTTTTTTTTGTCTCTTTGATTTTACCAGAAAACATACCGCTGTATCGGCCTTCCGTACGTACCTAAATGCGGCACCTCCATGACATAGACACTGCTTGAAATAAGCATCTTGTATGTATCTAACCTTGTGGCGGGGGGCCTACCCACGCTGCGCCTTCCGGTACGTGGTCGCCACTCGAGAACCTTTCCGCCCCAACGGCAATCGGTTCTACGTGCAATGCCCGCCCACTGCCACTTACGCCTGGTAAAGGTCGCGGGAGTCCGCTGGCTGCGGGTGGCGCAGGACCGGTCATTGTGGCACTCTTTGGGGGAGGCATATGTCCAGCAGTGGACATCTTTCGGCTGATATGATGATGATGATGATGACGGTGGCTCCCTGGTGGTAATCAGACACCGTAGGCTATGGACGCTTGCGATTGAAGAGGAGTCACGACTTAACAAAACTGCCCCTTCTAACATGATGTCCTCTATACGATGAAAGTTAAGAGACTATTACAATAGTGAATAGTGTCAAAGAAAACTTTAGGTAGGGGAGAGGTGCCATGAATGGGACAGGTTTTGAATGGGACAAATTCAATTGACCGCGTTAGGAACCAAGTAGTAGATTTTTATTTTCTGCATTCTGGCAACACTGACCCATAGACAATATTGACGTAAATGTCCCTTGTCTGTCTTGAGAAACAAAATGGCAAAACGTGGTTGAGTTATTTCGTGCTTCAATGTATTTTATTTGGTGTTTTTGGGAATCGTTTATAAAATTGTTGTGATAACATTCCGTATTCACAGTACTGCAAACTTGTTAGTGGTTTTATTACCTAAAAGGTATATTAAGTTAATTTATACGAAGTTATTCAAAAATATTTTGGCTGTGAGGTTATTTTAAAAAATGCACGAAAGTCTTATTTGGGACAGCTGGACGAGTCTTGAAAGGGACGTCCCTGTCTGCAAACAAAAATTTTCTACCAGTAAGGAAGACTGGTTTCAATGTAAAATTTGTCAAAAATTGGCAAATGAAAAATGTTGTGTCAAAGGCACCTTTAACTTTTTTTGCAATCTGTGTCAATAAACTTAAGTTTAAACAAATCTTAATAAGATTAATTATGATCTCATAATTGAACCGATTTTGTGATAAAAATGTTAAAATAATAATTGAATGTTATAAGATGATCATAAAACAATTTTTCTATAGTAACTGTTAGGAATATAATTATACTATTTGTGAATAAAAAAAAATATATATACATGTCCCTTTCATGACTATCACTGTCCCTTTAAAGACCGCCTAGTCATGAATGGGACATAATTATGTTAAGTTTATTTAATTTGGCCTTAATACTAAAACGTCTTGAGAAGATATTGTTTTCGGGTTATTTTTTCAAAGATAAATAAATATAGTTACGTCCTAAACAAAACTTTCTTTTATTAAGCTTCACTTATTATTATTACTTGAAATCTTTGGCTAAATAAAATTGTCCCATTCATGGCACCTCTCCCCTACTTACATTGTTGGATACCTTAAAGAAAGCCAGAGGTCCCGAGGATGCGTTGTGTTGAGAGCGAGGGAATTTGTTCCTTCAGCTGTCAACACGGCGAATTCTCAAACATATCAAGGGTCGGCAACGCCCATGTTACTCCTTTGGAGTTGCGTGCGTCTATAGGCTTCGGTGTCCGCTTACCATCAGGCGGGCCGTACGCTTGTTTGGCACCGTCGTTGTATAAAAAAATATTCGAAATTGACGACTCCAATCCATTTCACTTCCGCTTTCAAAGCCGCCAATAAATTAATTAGAACCGCGCTAAAGACGTCAATCGCTTGGCCAACACGCCGTTAACCTATTCCTCTCCCGTACACACGTCACTAACCTGCCACGCAACTCCCGCCCTTAAAGCCCAAAGGAATTGCCTTAAAGATATCAAAATTCGGCACACCGTAAACGCCTCTCACTAAAAATTTAATGTAAACAAAAGAGCGTTATTTTCGTAAGTTTTAAAATATAAATGAGCCTCATTGAGGACGTGTGTTCAATGAAAGTTGGAAAATAGTAAAAAAACAGTGTTAATGGTTGTACGGAACCGTTTTATGGGGAATTAGGCGGAGGAAGTGCCGACGACGTTTTATCTGGGTTTTATGGGGAGGTTTTATATGGATGATTACGTTTAATGCGAAGGAACGGGTAATGAGGGGTAATGAGTAGACAGTAGACACGTGTAGGCGGACGGTAGGGCTGCCGACTTGGCCCCGTATCATGGTCGGCCTTATCATGCGACCGAGCGTCCGTCTCGTTCCATCGAACGGTGTCAGCCGTGACGGACGCTCTATCTTGTCACTTATCGCGTGATAAGGCCGACCATGATACGGGGTCTGGACTAATTAGCATTGGCGCATCCGTGGGTCCTCCTGAGGGGGCAATTACGTACGTTACGTGATTGCCCGGTCGATCACGTAACACATTGAACCCGCGTTAGGTATAGATCCAACTGTCATTTTTTTATATAAAAAATTACATTTAGATCTAACTGACGCGCGTATAAAAAAAAATTGTAGATTTAAGCCTAGGTCTCACTGTATTAAAAATTTCATAAAAATTGCTTGTTAAAATTCAAAAGATGACAACTTTACGCATGGTCGCAACGCAATGCATTCTCTCATAGTTTTTAGTTTTATTTACCACACGGCCATGCTCTATAGTGGTTTCAATGAAAAAAAAACATGGGATGAGTTAGCAAATATTATTTTCTTTGCTAGACCTGCAAATACAAAATCCGCGATATAAATACCTGAGTAAAAATACTGTGTTTAAATGATTACGCGTCGACAACCCTACTCATGGGGTTAATGAGTTATTTACAACCTGTATTATCTAGCACTGGCTGTTTCAAAGGATTTTATGTAAAATTTTACCGCTTCTTACGCCAAAAATATGGACCGAAAGTAGTCCGCGCTTTGTACTCGTGATTTAAAGCAGAGAATGGCTCCATAAACTCATATTTCGTCATTAAGTAAACTATAAAAACCTTAACGTCCAAATACACCAAACATTTTACAATTCAGATAGAGAATAAGCAATAGAAACAGAGAGATGGATCTAGTTTTGCTCTTTAATTTTCATAACAAGATAAACATACATAGGTATTTAGCAATACAGCAAAGGATTATTGACAAAATTTAATGCTAAATCGGTGGCAGAGTATATAGTTGACAAAACGTTAAAAGAATTATAAAATAAACTCCATGTTAGACGAAAACAAAAAACATACAAGTAGGCCGCCCAAACCTTTGAACCGATTAAAGCTATTTGCACTGCTTTTAGACCTTTACCCCTTTGAGCAAAAAAAGCAAAAAAGGGTCGTGCAAAAAGCAAATTAGTAAAACTTGCCAGGCCACTTAACGATAGGCAAAACAGAGACGAGACGTCAAAAAAATCGGACCACATTTACGCAAGTGGCTACACGGCGACCCTACCACAGACACTAGTCCAGTTAATGAACTGACAACCTGTATGGAAAAAATGACAATTTTGGAAATAATTTATAATAGCTTATTTTTTATGTGTAACGGATATATTATCAATTAAATAATTTCCCAGCGACAGAATCAGACAACATTTCAGACATTAAAAAAATGGTAAATTAACTAGCTTCTGAAAAGTCAGAAAAAATATTAATAAATATTCAAGATAAATCATAAAAAAAAACAATACATGCTTCATTTAAATCTACATAATTACTTCCGGTTGGAAATTTTTTCGGGTTCTAGGATAAAGCATCTTAGAATAACATTTTAAAATGAAATCAGCAAAGAAAACGCTATTATAAATTAATGTTTTTCAAAACCGTATTTCTGGAGTAGGTACACTAGGACTTAGGCGGTAGAAACTCGAGAGCGACTTACTTTCGACTATATTTCGAAGAAGTCACCGACGCTTTGCATACTCAGAACGGTGAAGTTGAAGTTTCCTTCGCCGGTAGGGACAGTTCGGGATGGACATAGCTGCCGGCGCGGTCCCGCCCGCGTATTACAAGTGTGTAGGTATCTATTGGTTAAGTTAAATTTAGATCTGTCATTACGCTCTTTTAGCTGTATTCTTGCACTGCATGTTTACAATTTTGTTAAATTTTCCTGCTACCCAAAGGTTGCCTGGAAGAGATCGATTTAAAGCGATAAGATCGCCGGTTGTTACCATTATTTGTTTTGCCTAATCTTGTTATAATCTCTGTAATATGTTACCCGTTAAATATTAGTTTGTTTCATCTCAAATATAATGATTTTGTCATCTCAAAGCTTAGGCCATCAAAAATCACCTTTTTACCAGATCGCACGTCCGTTTCAACACTTTCAACACAGTAAGACACGAGGGACGAGCTGTTCTAAGTCTGCCTCACTTGGTGAAGCAGTACTAGACATGATTCCAGATTGCACGGGACGAGCTGATTTTCCACCGGAGGGGCGAGACGAGACGAGGCGAGGCGAGAATTGAAATTCGTATGGAAAATTTTCAATTCTCTCCTCGCGCATCTTCGGTGGAAATAGTAAGTGCCACACAAATTTCAATTCTCGACTCGCCCCTCCGGTGGAAAATCGGCTTCATGCGTTCAATGTAATCGTTTGCGATATCCATTCGAGATAAAATCGAGTTCCACGAGTAAGGGTGAGTCTAGACGACAATCGGCGGCGTCGGTCACTCGGTGCTAATGCGATCTCAAGCGCACCGGTGGTCGATTCAAGTCGATTGCAACATGTGTGAGTTGCAATCGTGGGGAGAGTTATGACTTTATGACTCCTTTATATTTTATTTTGCTATTATTTCTGAGTGTCAAAAGTTCTTAACTCTATTGGTTTGGCTGTAAAAGTTTGCGAATACCATTCGAAATAGATTGTAGACGACTTTGCCAATTAATGCGATCTCAAGCGCGCTGCTGGTGGTCGATTCAAATCGATTGCAACATGTGTGAGTTGCAATCGGGGAGAGTTATGACTTTATGACTTTGTGTGTTATTCTGCTATTATTTTTACGTGCCAAAAGATCTTATCTCTTGCAGTTTGGTTTAGTTTTTGTCTTCAATATAAGCGTTTGCGAATACCATTAGAAATAGATTGTAGACGACTAGGTGCGTCTAGAACATTCGATGGAATCAGTCTCTTTACTATTGCGATCTCAAGCGCGCTGGTGGTCGATTCAAGACATTCAAGTCGATAGCAACATGTGTTAGTTGCGATCGTGGGGAGAGTCATGATTATTTGTGCATTTTATTTTTCAATTTGAAACGATGAGAAGTTCATTCAATTTAGTTTACGAGGGTGTCATTAATTATTACCATGGTTGTTTTAATACTAAGTATTAGTTACGAAATACCATCCTAAGCATTATATGCCCTCCTCATTTTCTGTCACTAAGTACATCTTCCAACTTAATGAAACCATGACTTGCACATGAAAGTTACATAAATTCCTACCCATGAATTTCAGTCTAATTGTACTCCCAGCATTGATTCAAGATTGCAAGATTTTAAATCAATAGTACTCATCATATTCCCAGATGTACTGTCGGAGTTAATTTAAATAAAAGCTTAAAAACAATCAGTCAATGTATTTTGAAAACAATTTGTACCTACATATATGTAGTGTTTATCCAAAGACGTTATTTAGTCGAGTGGAGGATGCTCCACAATTGCAGATGATTGTGGACGCACGTAAACAGTGCATTACCGCTCTTCCTCCGCAGGACCAGTAGGGATGTCACTCGCGAGACGGATGTTATCGACAAAGTTGACTTTTACTACCTCTTTTATTAAACGGCATCTCCCTCTTTAACGGAATTTATACCATTTTGAACTGAAACAGAGTAGCATTTGTTTTCTTTTGATCATAATCATTCGGTAGTAAAATAGTCGAATTATACATATTTGAAAGAGGTGTACGAATTCACCTCAATTGAGCTACTGTAGGCAAGCGGCAGGCGCGCGATTTTCAATCTTGAGACTGGTTTATTAAAAACACTTATTAATTAAATACCTATCACTTCATATTTAATAGTAGCTCTACTATGATAGAAAACATTGTGAAAAAAACCCCAACAAGGTTTTTCCTTCTGAGTTGGAAGTCGCTTTCGCGCAGTCGCTTTCGTAAAAATAGAGCCTACACCAAATTCAATATTCTCAGAATATAAATACTAAATCCAAATTTTCGTTTAGCGGATAATGGCGTACGGAATTACGAAATTTCGGAATAATAACGGTTTCGGACGAATGTCACTTCCAAATTTTGTCTGTTCCCATTTTATTGATCTCGATATGATGTCGAAATGTCGGGCGCCGCACTCGCTGCATTAACCGCTCGGGTTACGCGCACGTGCGCCCGCGCCGGAAATGTCGTCAGGTAAATAAATACTCGCCCTCGACTCGTGCACTCAGCGGGTTGCGTCACTAATTCCTTTTACACTCCGTCACTGACCTAAGACAATTCGAGTAATTGATTGAATTGAGAAAGGCGTTAGTTTGACGAAATTTATGATTTGATAACAATATAGGTACCTACAAGAAAATTATTCCTTTGCTTTGCTATGTGGCGCACTATATTACGTATAGTGTTTTTTTAAGTAGCCTATTCTTTCGAAATTATTTCAAATCGTTACCGCCTATACCTACTGTTAAGTAACTGGGTGATCGAGCTTGTCCCTGCGTCGGGACTGAAAACAAAGGAAAAAGAATTTTCCCAGAAAGGAAACCTTGCTACGTATAAATATTTGGCTGTCCTGTTTTATTAATCTCATCGATATCAAACACACAAACAAACGAATAAATACCGGTGTATACAAATATATTGCTCCCCTTTTCACGAAACAATTTTATTTAATTAAATATTTTTGTTACGTGTTATTTTTAACGAGGAAGTTACCCCGATCATTTTATAAACGATAGGATACAGAGAAAGAATATAATGGAAAAATAAACCATCTTCGTCTGGAGCCAGACAGGACTCGAACCTGCGACCTTACTATTAACGCTAGACTGCTCTACCAACTGAGCTACGAGGACAGTGACGCAAGTTGTATGTTTTTTACAACTAAAAAAATAAAAATAAATAAAAAAATATAAATACAAATACAAACAATACACACAAATATTGCTCGTTTAATATTATAGAATATACATCGTCATAATCACAGTCCTTGCCAACTGTCATCAACTCATCATCGACAATAAACTGAGTCACCGTCGCTCCCATCGTAACGACTGCCATTCGCAGCCGTGTTTACCCTTGGTGCACATTTGGTTTGACTCGGCACTTTATGATCGTCGAGTTTTACGCTCGCATGTAATTGCAACAGTTTCAATTGTGTGACTGGAATGCTTTATACTGTTTATTAAAAATACTGTGTGCACGTTCATGAAAGGTGGTTTGACTTTTATAAAGGCTATGACGGTGCTGGCGGACTGGCGTTTTAAAGTAAAAGTATCACTTGTAGCCCTTAGTGCAGTGGTTCTTAAAATTTTGTTAGGCATGGACCACTTTCAGAGTTTCAAAAATACCGCGGACCACAGTTGAAGAAAATGTTGAAAAGAAACCTCATGTTTCATGTCTCTAGCAATTACTCTAGTTTCTACTTGGGATAGTTGTCCCAAAATTTATAGGTCCGCAAAAATCGCCAATACTCAAACTCTCCATCAAAGATATTGTTCATTCCTTTCATGAATTTGAAGATAATAAACCAAAGTACCTACCCGTTTTACAAGTAAAGAATCTTGCTTTTTGTACAAAGAGATATAAAGTAATTTCAAAAAGTGGGGTAGCTATCCTGGTTTTACCCTATGCCTACGTGCCTGCCTACGTTAAGAGTAAACGAAGTGCCCTTGGACCCCTAGCAATCCTCTCACGGTGTCTAAAGGGGTCCATGGATCACACTTTAAGAAACCCTGCCCTAGTGGAATGAGCCACAGGTATAACGACTTAAGCTAAACGTGACAATTGTTTAGGCCCATGAAAATTTACAAATTGATGAAATAAATAGGAGAGGCTTGACGAGTCCTAATACGTAACCGTTCGATCAAAAATGTCAATGATCTAGGTAGGTGCCTCACGTATGTGAGTAGCGTTACGCAATCGACCATCTGGATGCATTACCTGCAACAGTAGAACTTATCTACTTAACTACTTATATTTTAGTTTATCCAACACAAAATAATTTCCATCGCCGTAAACATAACCCAGTGCTCAAGTCGCCAATTTATTCCATTCACAGGGCAGCGGCACTTCAGTCGGAAAGTCTTGGAAAATTCTTGGTCCGGAAGCGGAGACGGTATTTTCATAATGTGCGCCGCATTCATATGATAATTCCGTAAGTATTGAGCACGCGTCGGCGCTGAGCGGTGGAGACGGCTTCTGTGGACTAGCATTGTTTTTCAACATTTTAGCCGGCAATCAAAACATCCAATAGACACGTATTCACGCCAACATCATTGTTACAAGAGAGCATATATATACGAACCTTATATGAAAGAGTAAAGGTTGCTTTGACAGATTTCCTAACACCTATAAGGGTTCTTGGCGCTGCGGGCATCAGACACGCACACCTTATGTGCTCTTGGCGTTCAAAGGGTAAACGCCTGTGTAAAGTTCGCCTGTATGCTGTGTATAGATATAGAAAGGCTGCACAAAATTGCTTTTTCACTTGTTATACTCGAAAATCCTTATGGCTTCATAAAATGACTTTTTATCTCTAGTGCATTCATAAAGTTAAATCCGGCCGTGCACCAGCTTCTGTAGTACTTAGAGATAACAATGAAACAGAAGATGTCGGTAAGGGTTGATTTAGGTACTTTTCGGCATTTAATATGTAACACCAGCAGTGTGTTGCAGATAACATGGCGAACTGCAACGTAATGTTGAAAAAAAATAAGAGATACAATTATCTCCTATTTTTTTTCACTGTGGTAAGTAGGTAGGGTAAGTAGTGTTGATAGTGAGGGATCTGCGATCCGTCAACAGAAGAAATTCTTAAATCAATAAAGGGTTGGCAACGTAAGTACATGTGACTTCTCTGTTGCTGTCATCAGGCAGTGAGTAAGTTAGTTAAACAAGCCATTTTCTCCGAGACATTTTATCGATGCGAGCCGCAGGCGAGGATAGAATGGGTTTTTGTCACAAGTTAACTACACTCAAATTTTCACTATAATTTGGAGTAAATTATTAGTTTAATTTAATTTAATAATATATAAAATTATCGTTATGTTATCATATATTATTTTAACTGTTAAAATGTACATAGGTAGGGTTGTAAAAATCCAGTAGATACACGTGCCACACTCCGGTCAGCTTTATGACATCTCTTTATTATCTGTTCCTTTCATATTTAGTAACAAAGAGAAATAGTAAAATCTACTTTAAGTGCATTTTCGTAACTGGAACAAACCATACCAACAATTATTTATTTTGAGTCAAATCAGCGCTGTAGGTGTCTGTCTGACACCTCGGCATAATGCTGAGACAGCGACCGGTTCACTGCCGCGAAGACACATTATGTATCAATTGTATTGTATTTCTACTCCCTTTGTGTGTCTTTTGTGTAGTAAATAAATGTCTTCTTTCTTTCTTTCTTTAAATAAAAGTGACCAGTGTCCTACTCCACGTTAGCCAGCCCAGTACTCGCGAGAATTCTTCAGTACACTTGAAGTCCGCCCTGCAATTACGATCAGGGGGCATTCTGTCTGATTGTCGCACTAGTGATGCAATCACGTCTTTACCCTGATTGTAGCGCTTATTGACAAGTGTCGTGAATAGTCATGATTCACGATAGTATTTACATTGATGTTAATAATCATGTCTCAAACAGCCGATTTATTTCATGTAGCAACACCCACAATCTTTTTATAACAATGTTGACGGGTAGGCGAGTAGTCACAGTTTTTAACGGCTATATTGCGTACGAACAGTTAAGTGCAGATTTGTAGTGTTACATTTGGAGGAAAACCAGGGTGAGCTCTTTCCATAATCACTTTCAATGCATCCTATGACATTGTAACGATTTGGTTCATTTACACGTGTGTTCACGTGTTTACACAGCTCGGACGATGATTGTTCATGATGTGATGTATTTATGTGCGTCCACAGGTCTTATTCTATTTGGGAGGTGTGACGGTATATTATGTATATGAATAAGGTTTTCCTACATGTCACGTACATGCGATAACACAGTTCTTAGTCGTGGAGTTCTTTAGTGTGAAAGGATTAGTAACAAGTGTAACAACAAGGGTCTCAGGTTCGGTAGTTTCAGCCTCAGATCATGTCGTCATCAATCAAGGGTGCACCCGGGTAATTATAACTGGAACAATATAGTGTGTGAATTGGTACAGTATCAGTCGTGTGGTAAGGGATGTCTGTAAGGGGAGGTGGAGGACATTCTCGGGGACGAAGGTCCCCACATCTCAGATGGAGCTGATACGCATAAGGCGGCAGCTCATATGTCAGATATATAAAGGATTCCGGAAGCTGTATGTGTAGGTTCATAGTTGCATATATGCTAATACAGATACCTAAGCTAGAGTGCTATAGGTACTATTTCGCGGCCATGAGGCCCATGAGAGTGACCAGAAGTGGCTTCGCGACAACAAGGGACTGTAAAAGTTGACGATTATATTTCGAGTGCAGAAGCAGCGATATCGCTATGGTGCAGGCATGCTGCTTTCAAATGGAGGTCGAAAGTCGAATAACCATTTGATATTTACCATTTGTGTCAATAATAATAATAAAAATAACCGAATTGAGAACTTCCTCCTTTTTTTTGAAGTCGGTTAATAAGGCTAGCAACATTGGATCAATGTCATGTTCATGTTATATAGGGTAGCAACGTAAAATATACCATTTATGGGCATTAAATCGCTTTTGACTCGGACGTGTTACTTACAATAAGTCAACATTACGTAACTAATTACTCACTTTGGAATTAGTCGTTTGTATTAACCCCATACGAATGGGGTTAAGTGCTAGGAATATAAAGTTAAGTTCGCACATTTTAGATATTCTAAAGCAGTTTGTGGTAGGTATACTTGGTATTATCTTTATTTTAATGTTTCAGAACTAAGTTTTCATATAGTAAATATACTATATGAAAACTTAGTTCTGAATCATTAAAAAATATATCGTTTGTGGTCACTATACATACGCCCTTTGGTCATTTTTACTCCAATTCCCTATAGGTACTATTTAAATTGTAAAAATGACATAGGATTTTAGATTCGGTTCGTCTTAATAAAAGCAAACAAACAAGAATACAGAAAACAAAACTAAATGCGAATTATAATAAGGTAACGTACCTATAGGAACTGTGTATCGACCCTTACTAAACATTGCTTCGAAATAAAACACCCCCGACCATGCGTGTCGTAGAACCATCTCGACCGCCTAGAATTTCGTTTAAAAAAACATTCAAATCGGTTCTTCCGTGTTGTAGTTGTTCCGTATGTTGAACTTATAACACCCCTCCTTTTCGCCGGGGGTCAAAAGGGGTCTGAATGAAACCAACAAACTAAACCGTATTGCACTTTTATTAAACTTTAGTACTATTTACAAACGTGCCGAACTAGATACAACATTTACTCGAACCCCTTACACTTAGGTATACTATTTACAACAAACTAAACTTCAACAATACTAACTACTTAGTGCCTACACTTTGGTTACCGTTTGCATCTTTGGTGTAACATTTAAGTACTGCATAAAGCTATAACTCGCACAGTATTAAGGCGCCGTAGGTTCAGCGAAGTTAAGCGAACAGAGTTTTTGAAACAATATAATGCGTCTGTTTATAATAATGTGGTTTCAAAAAAATACGAATAGTAATCTTGAGGCTTTTCTGCAGCGACATCAGTGAATTGAAACATGATTGATAGGTCTAAAATACTTACAATTAAAATATTCGTAACAAATTATGCATTTATGATTCTGAAAATCGGCAATATCATGTTTGAGAGAACTCAGTGATTACCTTTTTATTTATTTAAATGGCCAAAAAATTAAAATGAAAAAACATGATAACATGAAAACGCACGTCCATCTCGCTCACGCTTATGCTCAGTGAGAGGGAGACAAGACCATGAATCTACGGCGCCTTAAGGTGCTGATACACTCACAAAATGAACAGGATGGTTCTAGCAGCTTCAAACTTTTTGCCGAGCCGAGCAATTGTTCCGCTGCCGCCCCTCTCTGTCCACAACTCCGCACAGCATTTACTAGCTAGAGCGTAGCGATGGTTGGCTCTATGCTTGGCTCTGTTGTATTGTTCAGTTCGACAAATTTAAAAACGGCGAATGCTCGATATTCTGTTTTGTGAAGCAGGGCCATAACCACGAACTCCGAAATTCGAAGTTCGGGTATTTCCATCTCTATCGCACTCGCAATACGAGTATGACAGGGATGCATATGTACATACGAACTTCGAGTTTCGTTTTTCGTGGTTGCGCCGCAGCTTAGATGAGTCGTTGGATACTTTGCAAGATTGAACAGTGACATAACCCTGCCATGACGTGACTGTCATATCGATTGGACACATAACTAGTTAAGTAAGCCTCTCACAAACAGACGCGGCCTGACGGCGGTCAATAGTAAACTTGTCATTAGCTGTCAAATTTACTATTGACCGCTACCGCAGGCCGCCAGTGTGATCCAGGCTTTAATCAATCGAAGAGACAGCCACGTTATGACAAGTACTCCAGGCAAAATACGGTTTTGAAAAACATTAATTTATAATAGCGTTTTTTTTGTTGATTTCATTTGAAAATGTTATTCTAAGATGATTTAGTCAAGAATCCGACAAACTTTCCACCCGGAAGTAATTATGTAGATTTAAATGAAGCATGCATTATCTTTTTTTGTACGATTTATCTTGAATATTATAGAGCAAATGTAAATTAACCAAAATAAAGACAAAAACATTTATTAATATTTTTACTGACTTTTTAGAAGCCAGTTAACTTATCATTTTTTTGATGTATGAAATTTTGTCGGATTTTGTCGCTGGGTAACTATTTAATTGATAATATATCCGTTATACATAAAAAATAAGCTATTATAAATTATTTCCAAAATTGTCATTTTTTCCATACAAGTTGTCAGTTCATTGCCTGGACTAAAGGTTATGTCTGCACTGTTACATCTCACAGAATGTTACAAATCTCTCGTCACATAAAAATTGGGTGCTATTTTCCCATGATCTCCAAATTCAACATATTTACAGTATATACTCGCACTTTGATCAGTTTCAAGTGAGAATTGAATGCTGGATGTCTCCGCAATTTCAGTTCCGATGAAATCTTGGAACCAATAAAATTGGAGCTAGCTACTACGCGACTCGAAAATTAGGACAATTTATTTTTTAGAACAATCAAGTAGCTCAGCTAGTGATTTGCCATTACCGGAAATATTTTCGAAAATTATCTAAAATATTGTGGAATAATCCTGTAAAAATCTGGAAAAAGGGATCTCCAATAGCCATGCTTCATGGCCCATGAAGCTCGTACAACTTTTTTATTCAGTGGCTTTCAAGCTCATACCTACTCGTACAAGGTATGGCTGACGTAACAAAAATATCAAACTCTGTAACAATAATAGGCAAATTGGAAGAGAAGTCACTATTACGCTATCTTTGACACAGAGTGAAAGAGACAGAAAACTTGTTGTGATTCTTACCTAAACCCCTAGTTTTAGAGCCAACACTTAAGGAACAACACCATATTCAATTAAATCTAAACATTCAATTTTCTATCTCAATATTGCTCGCCATACTTTCATTACTGTTCTCATTCACTTCGACATGAGGTTTCTTTTCCTTCTCATTTTCTCTTGAATGTCCCCCGCAATCTTTGTCTCGCTCTTCACATGGCATCGGCATAAATCCCGGATGTCCAGGGTAGTACATGTACGAAAGGGGTAAGTTTGGGTAATTAACCCCTAAATGCGAGCCGTAGAGAGACTGCAATACTGCCTGGTTGTAAGATTCTTGCAGGAGCGCTTTGTATTCCGGGTTCTTAGTGAAATCTACGCCATAAACGCCAGCAAAGTGTTTTAAAACCGGCGATCCGTCCAACAAAGGCGGCGCGAAGAGGGGATTTAATGCTTTTCCCATCACAGGCGGGTACTGCTTTAGATCTGGCAAGCTCGGCTGCCCGTTATTATTCACTAGGACTTTAACTGCCACTTTCCTAGCGTGATTGGCGGCCGCCGCTGCCGCGGCCAACATCCCATTTTCCTGCATCTGTAGCTGCTTTCTCTTGGTCTTGTAGCGTCTGTTCTGAAACCAGATCTTGACTTGTGTTTCGGTTAGTTTCAAGCCGGCCGCCAAGTCTGCTCTTTCTGGCCCGGACAGGTACCGTTGTTGGCTGAACCGTTTTTCTAGTTCGTATACTTGTGCGTGGGAGAATGCGGCTCGGGAGCGTTTCTTTCTGCCGGCGTTTTGTGTGTATTCCACGGAGTAGTTTGGTGAGTGGATGATGGGGGAGTTGGGGGGTGTTTTGCGTTCGTAGAGGAAGGGTTTGTAGTCTGAGGAGGGGGAGGAGGCGCGGCGGACGGGGGAGCCGGTGTTGGAGGAGCGGGAGTCGTAGTCATCTGTAACAAAAGAGAATTTCGTAAGCTAAACATTTTTTGTAACCTGGCGGTTGGTTTCATAGGACGAACCCAATAAAGCGATCAGAATGCGCGGTAGGAGAGTAGCCTGGGGAAAATCCAGGGAAACCTCAGGCACTAAACAGACGAGGTAAGGATTATTTAGACATAGACACGGAATTAAAGGATTCTAGAGCATGTCGATTATTGTCGATAGCTCTGACTTTATTGCCTTACCTAGGCCCTATGAACTAAGAGGCATGGTACGGAAACTGCCTTTAAACATTCGTATATTTAATAGTCGCCGGGAATTAGCATTAGTGTCAAAAATAACTTCCTACAGCACGGTGAAACGCTTTAAGGAGCCAAAACTGAGGCTCTAGTATAACTTTTACCGAAACAAAACTTTACGACCGCGTTTGCGTTTAGCTGTCAAATCCCATACAAATTGAGGGTAAAACGTAAACGCGACCGTAAAGTTTTGTTTCGGTAAAACTTATACTAGAGCCTCTGTTTTCTAGATCAACTGGTCGATTGCGTAACGTTTTGTACGTAGTAAGTTAAGTAGATTTAAATGACTTTTTTATATGGGAAAGCTGAAAAACGTTCAGTCGTCCTGACGCTTATTCGAAAACTTACGTAACTAACCCCCTGGTTAAATCTAAATAATCTTGAAAAAGTAATTTAAGGTGTATATACATTTCTGGACTGATTTAGCTCGAACTAACCTGTTAATGCTATAACTGATTTAGCTCGAACTAACCTGTTAATGCTATAAATATAATCCCGATCATTTGGACAGCGAGATACGGAAAACGGTGGGGAATTGGATCTATTAACGACTAGCTGATGCCCGCGGCTTCACCCGCGTGGTTATAGGAAAATGTAACATATTGAATTTTCCCGTGGGAATTAGATGTTATCCCGCTGGAAAAAGTAGCCTATGTCACTTTCCAGCTTCGAAACTATCTCCATACAAAAAATCACATCAATACGACGCTCCGTTGTGACGTGAAAGAAGGACAAAAATACAAACACACACTTTCGCATTTATAATATTAGTAAGGATAAGGACTGCTTGCTACACCTCTAACTTGAGTGAACCAAACCAAGAAACAAGCCAAGAAACGCTGGAAAATTTAATTTGTCACAGGCAATACCTACTTACATATACCGCCGTATTGATTGACTTTCAACTCATATTGACTAACCAAATAATAGGCATCTTTCGTTTCTTCAGGTAGGTAGGTATAGGTACACTGGTAGATACAGTCAAATGTAAAAATATGGGTGTTACAACTTACCCATAATGTATACTGTCCCATCGCACTGCTTATATCAGCGGATTAAGGTTTCGATACATATTTATGAGAGGATTAAATCGTTACATACTTGCACATTTTTACACCTGTCTGTACAACACACAACTGTCTCTTAGCGCGCATACCTAAAGCCGGCTGTACACACTGGGCCAACGTTGGCGCGTGAGCAGGATGCAGTTATGCGTTAAAGGGAGAGGGCTATAATTCGATCTTATTCGTTTACATAGTTGCATCCTGCTCACTCGCCAACGTTGGCCCAATGTGTACAGCTGGCATAATAATATCACCGATGCCCGGGAAGCGTTACGCAACGATCACATTTCAAAGTCCGAACAAAAGAACAAAAATCGATAAGATTCCAAATTCAAATTCGCCCGTAATTATGCGGCCATGACTACAATGGCCACGTAATGGTGCGTTCACACCAGCGACGCTCGCGATGTCTCCACTTAGCGTCACTTCGCGTGATTACACTCCCTCATTAGTGCAAGTGAGGCTTAAAAGCATTTATAGACGCATTCAATTTAGTAATTGCTAGTTGTGCGCGTGTCGTGGGAACGGTTTGAATAATATGAGCGTTAAAAGTTGCCGGGGTTAATGCTTTGATGGGGAAATATTGCGACATTGATATGTAATTATGACTTGATCATAATTTTTAAAAAGTTCCACGTTTATAATTATTGAACCAGCTCACAAAATATGACGGGAATCGGATGAGAAATGCGATTATTTACTTTACTTGAATTGTCCGAAATGTTGACAAAGTGAAAATTCTAGAGATCCGCTGTTATTTCAATGCTACTCTAAAGATGTAGATCCTAAATTCTAGATTCTAGAAGCTAGCCTATTGCTAACAAACGCTAGCGCCACTCATGTACCTATCTATCTTCGAGTAGCATATCGTGTTATCCTAAATTAAGAAATTAAAAGTCCAGCCGCTACCAAAGCCCGTGACAATAGAAGCACGCAAAAATACGGTTAGCCCCTAATGATCGGTGACAATTTGCGTAATGCACCCATTGTGTCTTACACGCGGTTGGCGTGATCCCTGATTGATCCGATTGTGTGGACCCGGCTTTAATGAGTTTGGAGTTTGGCGGTTTGGTCTTCGGTTCTTTTAGTTTTTACTTAGAACAGTACCTACCTTTTCTTTTTCGATGTTAAAGTTAAATACTCCAGGCAAAATACGGTTTTGAAAAACATTAATTTATAATAGGGTTTTTCTTGTTGATTTCATTTGAAAATGTTATTCTAAGATGATTTAGCCAAGAATCCGACAAACTTTCCACCCGGAAGTAATTATGTAGATTTAAATGAAGCATGCATTATCTTTTTTTGTACGATTTATCTTGAATATTATAGAGCAAATGTAAATGAACCAAAATAAAGACAAAAACATTTATTAATATTTTTATTTATTTATTTAAACTTAATTGCACAAAAGAAAACTTATCGTACAAAAGGCGGACTTAATGCCATATGGCATTCTCTACCAGTCAAACCTTAAGGCAAAGCGGAAAAGATTGTGGGGCAGTGCAAATAACAACTAATAAAAAAATAACATTACGGTATTTCTATATACCTACAACATATTTACACAAATACATATAGGTACATAAATAAAATAAATACTTACATACACAAATAAGTATATATACATAAATATACACTAAATACATACTTACAAGCGAAATTTTCAAACCTGTAACCTTTAGTCTACTCGGATCTGCCAGCAAATAAATTACGCACAGATTTCTTAAAGACGAATTTGCTCGGGGCTTTCCTGATCGCGGGGGGAAGGCCGTTCCAAAGACGAACCACCTGCACAGTGAAAGAATTGGACATAAAGCCAGTACGGTGAAGAGGGATAGATAGAGAAAGATTGCCAGCAGAGCGAAATTGACGGTCACGAGAAGCACCATGAAAGTGAAAGAAAGATTTGAGATATTCAGGGGAATGTGGATCATTAAGAATAGAAAATAAAGTGCAAAGCATGCGAGTATTTCGCCGTTGACGGATAGGAAGCCAGCCAAGCCGAGCCCGAAAAGAGGAGACGTGGTCGTATTTCCGTAGACAGAAAATGAAACGGATACAGTTATTGAGAAGTCGATCCAGCTTATCGAGAAGTTCTTCATTTAAATCCGGATAGCACACATCACCGTAGTCGATTATGGGTAAAATCAGCGTGTTCACAAGCAAAACCTTAGTGTGTATGGGCAAAAAGTGCTTGAACTTGTTAAGAGAGTGGAGAGATCCCGTAATCTTGCGGCTAATTTCCGCAACCTGTGTTCTCCAGCTCAGAGTACAGTCCAAGTTACTGACTTTTTAGAAGCCAGTTAACTTATCATTTTTTCGATGTCTGAAATGTTGTCTGATTTTGTCGCTGGGTAACTATTTAATTGATAATATATCCGTTATACATAAAAAATAAGCTATTATAAATTATTTCCAAAAGTGTCATTTTTTCCATACAAGTTGTCAGTTCATTGCCTGGACTAAAAGTATTGTTAATCCTTAAACACAAGTTTAGTGTTTATCGTTTTGGGAACGGGGTTTTTAATTGTATGGAATCGTTTTTATTATCATGACTGTTCAAGAAATTAATAAAAATTGGACTCCATATAGGTACTTACTAGGGAGAAATTGAATTTATAATAATATAAATTATAAACCACTCGTTAAGTGGTTTTATGTTTTGTTGGGAATAAATAAAGAAAGTATAATAAATCTAGTTGATTCTGCCAAATTGCTCACCTGAAATGAATATTTAATATTTATCGGAAGGTCGTTAATAAATAACAGGGATATTACGCATAAATCAAATCCGAATTCGTTTCATCAAAAAAGTTGTCGAAGAGATTCTATAGACCTACCTAATCAGCTGCGCCAGAAAATTGATCAGTGCATGTTGTTATTATTATTAACATACTCACGATTTATGCGAGTTAATGACATAACGGTCGATTATATGATAACACGTTAAACTGTAATAACTGCCTTCCTTTGTATACCTAGATGCCTAGATAAAGACCTACGCAGGCTAATGGCCGGTTCCAATAATCAATCCACCGATAGTTTTCCTTACCGGCAGTTACATTTTGACAGATTACCCGTAGAAAATGTGTCAAAATGTAACTGTTAAGGAAAACTATCAGTGGATTGATTATTGGACCCGGCCATAAGCCGCGCAGTAAACCGGGGTTATAAAATAGAAAAAATATGGGCTATATTTTGATCATTCAAAATGAAGTCTAAAAGCAGAACTATTCGAAATTAAGAAAATTTAATCCAGTAAACAGCAAGATAGAATTCTAATACAGGATGTTAACGGGGTCATGATCCGGAATGACAAAAAGCGAATAAGATGATCATACTGAACAACCTTTCCCATGGGACCAACCACGAAATCGCAAAAAAAAACCAGGTATTCCATACATTAACTCTCAATTAAATCGCAGTTAACTCACAGTTAACTCTTAATTGGCTCTTTTTTCACCTTTAGTCACCTGTTCACCCGTCACGAAACTAGAGCTCTACCTACGCTTAGTTACTACGCATCGCGGTGTCAAGATATTTGTGGGTGAGCGTTGAGGTGAGCTTAAAACAAGTTACAGAATAGAGGGGCTGGGCTTGATGCATGCTGGCCTGAAGTGTGGCTCTAGTCACAGATGTTGCCGTGTCCACCCAACCCATTGCATCCGTCCTCTGCTGCTCTTCCTTGCCTTGCGGCCAGTGATAATACGGGTGTAGACTCGAAAATTATTATTACTCCACAAGAAAGAAGGCCAACAAATTTGCCTAGTGACGAAAATCCCATTTCAGATAAACAAGACATCATAAGCCCATCCTATAGAGGATGCCATGAGGAATTAGGGTTGCCATCAACCTTCTAGCGATTTCCCGGTAGTGCCGTCATCATTTTATAAATTTACTGCTACAAGACTAATGAATAATCAGCCCACCTTCTAATTATTATCTCTTTCTAATGTTGACCTTCGAATTTAGTTTAAACAATTTATTATATTTGACATTATTAAATTAGCCATCTTTTTTTTTAATCTTTATTGGACATAGATATTACTTGTTATGTATGACATGACTTTTTCATTATTATTATTCTATTATTGATTGTTTTTCATTGCAAGATTGGACATAGATATCCTTTATTATGCAGATATGACATGACGTTCTTCATTATTATTAATCATTAATGTTTGATAATGTAAAAGCGTCTAGTGTACGGGCTGGTATTATTAGTTTTTTTTTTACTTTGTATTTAACAGCTTAACTTACATGTACTTCACACAATGAAAATAACTTTTGAATTAATAAATAAAATGAAATGAAATGAAATGCCCCAAATGACCCCGGGGTCCGCTTTAACACCTAATCCCAAGATTTTAGCGTAGGCACTAGTTTTACGAAAGCGTCTGCCATCTGACCTTCCAACCCAGAGAGACAAACTAGGCCTTATTGGGATTACACCGGTTTCCTCACGATGTGTACCGTCACGGAGAATAGTTAATTGTGCTTTTTTGAATTTGAACTTTTTAAGAGGGAAGTATAGCTAGCAGCGTGGGTAGGCCCCCCCACAAGGTGGACTGATGACCTGGTGGTGGCGCAGGACCGGTCATTGTGGCACTCTTTGGGGGAGGCCTATGTCCAGCAGTGGACGTTTTTCGGCTGATATGATGATGATATCTAGCAGCTCGCGACTGATGATAGGTACTTTTTATATGAAATTTCCATTTCAAAAGAAAACGTTTTGCACTAACTAAATAGGTTTCGCTTTGAAAAAATATTTTTAGGTGCCTATTAATTTTAATCTATTGCAAAATTTGAAAAAAGGAAAACCTATAAACCTAGTCTTTTGTTGTGTCAATAACGTACTAAAAAATCAGTGAGATTGGAAAATATTTAGAAGTGAAAAAACATAAAATATTCTCTTTTTGCATGGACGAGTACTACGTAGTATTCCAAAGGTATTCTTCCCTAGTAAGAAAGTTTTTTATCTATGATTACCCTGCCCGCGCGAGTTGCAAAGAAAGCAAGCAAACCCGGCGGGTTAAAATATAGCCTAAGTCCATACAGAACAAATAATTATAGAAATCGAACTTGTTGTTCCCTTCAAACAAACTTAGGTACAAAGATATAATCTCACAGACTATTCATCTTTATAATCCATATCCATACTAATATTATAAATACGAAAGTGTGTGTGTCTGTTTGTTAGTTTGTCCGTCTTTCACGGCAAAACGGAGCGACGAATTTACGTGATTTTTTAATTGGAGATAGTTGAAGGGATGGAGAGTGACATAGGCTACTTTTTGTCTCTTTCTAACCCCCCACTTCCCTAAAATGGGGGGTGAAAGTTTGTATGGAGCTACGATATAAACGAGTTCCACGCGGACGGAGTCGCGGGCAGAAGCTAGTATTTGTATAAATAAGTACCGTAAAATGGGGTGAGTAGGGATCGCGAGGAGAGTTGGGTTATGAATGGGGAGAGAAGGGATGAAAGGGGGGTGAGATGGGATTTTAAGGCTACTGCTAGGTACCTAAATATTGTATTCCAATTTAAAATAGAGCTATATTAAAAGTAGAAAAAAAAATCGATTTTATAATCACCTTTGTATGAAAACCCATCTCACCCCAACTACGAGGGACTACGGGGTGAGGTGGGATTTCGTGTTTCTCGTTAAAGTTATGAAATTGAACTACCCAAAATCATAAAAAAACGGAAACACAAACGTTCGGAACACTTATTATATAAAACATTCAGTTTGCATCTGTAAAAATAAAATGTTATCGAGGTTTGAATGTCAGTTTTGTCCCCACTCACCGCATTTTACGGTAGCCTATGGAACACCCAAGACTGAAGGGAACCTAATACACCTCACGTGTTAAAATATATCAAGTCAGGTAAAAAATACTATGGTATACCAACGAGTCGGTAAATAAACAACAACGTTAGTAGAGTCATGAGTCATGATTAATGATTGATTGTAGGTAACTAACTGGATCACAGTTATACCTACACCTCAGGCCAAAAGCATGGAAACAAAGTTGTTTTCTTTGATATATGCCAATAAAAAACGTTAATTTTCACACGAAAAGTTTTTATTGAAAATAAACAAATATATACAACAAATTTATGAAATTTCTATTCCTATTGACTAAGTGTGTTGTTTTCAATATAGACCTAAACTTTGTTTTCTTTAATGTTTCCGCCTTTTGCTTTCATACTGCAGCACACAATCTCGGCATTCTTTGAATCAATTTATCGATGGTAGGTATGTTTGATATTTCGTGTTTCCATTAGGTATTAGGTACTGTAGGACGAGCTGGACAGGTTGATAAGAAACACATGTCCAACTTCAAAATCAGCATTGTGGACGAATTTGTCAACAGCCTGGGCTAATCTTGAACAAAATACCATCGATAAATTGATTCAAAGAATGCCGAGATTGTGTGCTGCAGTATGAAAGCAAAAGGCGGAAACATTAAAGAAAACAAAGTTTAGGTCTATATTGAAAACAACACACGTAGGGTCATTTCGCTGGTTACGCGACCACCTTCGGTTAGCGACCACCTGAAGGAGAAGATTTTTTCTATTGAAGATAACATCAATTCTACACACCCTATTGTGACAATACATGCATTTTTTTGTTGTTTTAGAATATAAATCTACTAAAAAACCGAGAAAATATCCTTTCAGTTCACCAACTCAGCTTAAGTGGTCGCCCACCGGCACATGAAATTAGGTGGTCGCTAACCGGCGAAATGACCCTAGTCAATACGAATAGGAATAGAAATTTCATAAATTGTTGTATATATTTGTTTATTTTCAATAAAAACTTTTCGTGTGAAAATTAACGGTTTTTATTGGCATATACCTACGCTTGTTTCCATACTTTTGACCTGGGGTTTATCTATTTAATTCTTATTGGTATGAAATAATTATACTATTGGCTAGTTAAGTATATTAATTAGGTACAGTCGCCATCACATACATCTGAGCGGTCACGATGTTCACAATCATCTGAACACGACTTTATTGTCAAAGCCATAGAGTGCATGTTCAGATATTTTTGAACACCCTGAAGAGTACAGATGTATGTGACGCTGACTGTACTTGCGTAACACGATTTAAGGAGCGACCACACCGCTGCTCAAAATACGCTAACGCACCGTAAACGCAGCAAAATGTATGAAGAAAACGTGACGCATACGACACGTCAACGCGTATACGCAGCGTTACGCACCGGTGTGGTCGCTCCTTTACTGGGAGGGGGTTTTTAAACGGCAATTTAAAAAATGTTTTAAAAAAGATAAGACATAAACAAACTTAACTTGATAACTACTATTATGACAATTATTGAAGGGGAGTGAACTATCCCTATCATAAAATTATGTTATAAACATAAATGTCACTTACCAGAAAGTTCTGTGACAGGAAAATGCTTCCTTGACATATCCAACGCTCCGTCCGCATAATCCCGATAGTGACAATCATCATAATAACTCAAACTCTTCACGGGCTCCTTTTTGCATAGATCTTCCTTCGAATAACCGGCCGCCTTCGAAAAATTCTTCGCGCCAAAATCCAGCATTCCATTTTCAAAATCACTCTTCTCATTCTCTTTGGTAAGAATGTCGTTGATCGAAAACGGCGTCGTTATTTTTTCACAATCTTGCAACGTCATTGATTGCAATTTTAATTTGGATTCCATTTTTAAAACATTAAACACTCGCGAGCCACCTTACCGCAAAAGCGTTTCTCAAACGAATAAACTTGCGTGATAGATAGCCCGCCTGTTTGACGTGTTTAAGCTTTAGAAAGAGACGGAGATTTTCAACAGACCTTTGAACTGTTGGGGTTAGAGAGGGATGGCACTGGTTTCGGGCGGTCGTTTTTTAAAAAAGCTTCTGAAGTAGCATAAGTAGTGGGGATCAGTGAGTTTTCTTGAAGATGTTTACGTGAAATGCGATTTGATCGCTTGGGTCACATGCGCGGTGTCGCGCTGATGTGAATTGGCTCTTGCTATGAAATATATGAATGGATATATGGATATTAAGATTATTAAGTAGATATATGTAGAATAAAAGCATTAAAAACAGATATCATGATACTTACTTGTATTTGGAATTGCTGCCATGTTGTTCTTTTTAAATACAAGGTGGAGAATTGAAATAAGTACTAAACGAACATGTTATTGACGACCGGTTAGTCTAGTGGGTAGTGACGCTGCCTACGAAGCTGAAGGTTCTGGGTTCGAATCCCGGTAAGGGCAAATATTTGTGTGATGAGCATGAATATTTGTTTCTGAGTCATGGATGTTTTCTATGTATTTAAGTATTTCTATCTATTAAATATATCGTCGTCTAGTACCCATAACACAAGCCTTATTGAGCTTACTATGGGACTAGGTCGATTTGTGTAAGATTGTCCCCTAATATTTATTTATTTATTATTATTTATTATTGACAAAAAACTCATGGCTTACCGATTGCAGTCTGTAGAATGAACCAAGTTAATGCATTTTTAGGACAATCCTGCAAAACAAAGTGTAGCAAATGCAAATAGTACGTATGTTAATTATAAAGACGACCATAAATATGCAACCAAATCAAAGTAGACATTTACTTTACAAAAACCTGTTTTGGTTATTAAACAAGCTTCTATCAAAAAAAACATTTTTGGTACAAGCTTGTACTTTTCTGTATACCATCATCAACTACTCATTGAGACGATTCTAACGAACCCAAACTCAACGGGGTTAGTACTGATTTCCCATGGCCACCTTCTGTCTCCATCATCAAATCAGCTCGATGAATTGTCATCCAAACTATACTTATACCCAAAATTTTTGCTCAATCGGTCACCGGGAAGTGGGTCAAATTTAACTTGCAAGATTTGATTACAGACAGACAGACAACGGGACAGGTGAAACTAAATAAAAACTTGTAAAAATAAATCAGAACGATCGAACGAACGAATCAGACGATGTATAGTAAGAGAATGTATAAAAAATATAGTAAGAGAGTGTTTGTCTCTACTTTAGATAGGTACTTCCTTTAAAAAAAAGTGACAATATGCATCTCTTTGTACCTAAATGACTTATTTCGCTAATTCATTTTAACTATGGTTCGAGTGCCTATTTTTTTGTGTACAACGACGGTGGCAAACAAGCGTACGGCCCGCCTGATAGTAAGCGGACACCACAGCCTATAGACGCATACAACTCCAAAAGAGTAACATGGGCGTTGCCGATCCTTGATATGTTTGAGGATTCGCCGTGTTGACAGCTGAAGGAACAAATTCCCTCGCTGTCAAAACAACGCATCATCGGAAGCTCTGGCGACCTTGCTCACCTCCAGGAACACAACACTACTACAGAGCAAGTAGTGTTATTATGGCTGTGGTCTTCTGCAAGGCGGAGGTACCTACTTCCCCATTTGCAAAACATATCATACTAGCTGCCCACCCGTCTTCGCCCGCGTATTATAATGAGCGCAGGAAATTCCGCTGGATAAAATATAACCATCCAAAAAGTCCGTTCCATACGCAGGTGAAAGAACTCTTGAAATCGGATAAGCTGTTCCGGAGATTATATATTAAATACAAACGTACCCACATTTTACAAACACTACTACAATCTCACATACCTTTCATTTTTATAATATTAGTATAGATATATTGCCAAAACTTGGGATTAGGTGACAGCGGACCGCGGACTCCTACAACCGGGAATAACGCTAGGAAAATGATGAGATATACTTACTGTATTGATGGAAAGTAATACTAACTTGTACAAAACTTTATTGCGACCACGAAAAACGTTTCAAACAGCCACAAAAAACTTAATCAAACTTATTCAAATACGATCACAGCGAGTAACCAATTCTCGTCAACCGCTCCCGCCCACGTTCGCTAACTTCCTAAGACGCTGTTATCGCCTTGCTTTCGCGGTAAGTGCTTGACAAGTGTCTATCCGTCCCTTTTACTCCCACCTTCGTCCTCGCCTCCCCGCTACCTCCATCCCTTTCGCGCCCTAGAGCCCCATTTAAATTAACCAATAGAAACGCACGGCGTTTGCGGTTGACCAATAAAAGAAGTGGGCTTCGCTCAAGTGTCAATAATAAATTTTCTTTTAATTCGCTTTTATCTTTTCAAATTTGGAACAATTATTCGGTTGTTTCATTAACGGCGATTAGGGATGGGATGAAATCGAATTAGGAATTCGAGTTTCTAAATTGTAGATTGTAGTAAAATGGCGCTTACATGTCATCCGATATTAGGTTTTTAGAATTTTCTTTCTGTTGTTATGTACTAACTTATCTACGTACAGACATAGATAGGTACCTATTTATTTATAGTTTGTTGGTAAGTACCTATATATTTTAGGCAACCGCGTCGCGTTGCGTGCTGATAGCCTGATAGCGGGTTACCCATAGAGATACTTACGAACGTATTCATAAACGTTCTACAAGCTTATTTTAACTAAAATGGAATTCATTCGTCGTTATCTGTCAATTTGACATTTGTGTTAGAAAGGGACGAGGCACATTTTATTCAGCAGAGGCGTTTTAAGTTTTATGAACAAGGGGGTTAATATTTTATCTTAGACATTAGGTAGATATTCAAATACATTTTAGTTAATTTAAATAATAGGTAGGTAGGTCGCCCGCTTGGTTATAGGAAAATGTAACATATTGCATTTTCCCGTGAGAATTAGATGTTTTCCCGCTAGAAAAAGTAGCCTATGTCTCTCTCCAGCTTCTAAAAAATCTCCATACAAAAAATCACATCAATACGACGCTCCGTTGCGACGTGAAAGAAGGACAAACATACAAACACACACACACACTTTCGCATTTATAATATTAGTAAAGATGTATTTAATTGCTGCAGCAGTCAAGTGCATCAGCTTTGCATAAGATACCTAGGTCATTGCGCATTTTGGTTCAAGACAATGAGATATTCGAAGGCATAGCACCGCACCTTTTCGGTGAAGGGAAACATGAGAAACCTGGAAGGTATCTAATTCAAAGGTGTATGTGAAGTCCTGAACCCGCACTGGGCCAGCGTGGGGACTAGGTACTTACCTACGGCCCATCCCTTCTTAGAGCCTTATCACACTTGCGATTTCCAAGCGTATTTTGTATGAAGGCGATCACGCAGCGTGTTCGCCGCGACTGATAATTGTATAGAAAACACGCTCGCAAATCGCAAGTGTGATAAGGCTCTTACACATGTGAGGAGGCTTGTGCTCAGCAATGCGAGCTCGTACCGTTTTTTTAGGTGAGGACTTGAGAGGTTAAGTTTTCAAATTGTCACTGCAGGCCCCGTATCATGGTCGGCCGTATCACGTGTGACAAGATAGAGCGTACGTCCCGTTCTATCGAACGGTGACAGCCAGTGACGGACGCTCTATCTTGTCACTTATCGTGTGATAAGGCCGACCATGATACGGGGTCAGGTGTTCTTTGCCGTTCTCTCGTATTTTGTCAAGACAATACTTAGTCCGAGTAGGTAATAGGTATTCGCTTAGTCTCGGACGGCAATAACCGACATTAAGTGAAGTGGCTCTCGAGTCCCGGGTGATATTACATTACATACCTACAACAGAGCCCTTGCTCCGGTCAGGCCAAACCTATGAATGCACAGAATTGACAAAAGCATCTGAGCAATCCATATTAATATTAGAAATGCGAAAGTGTGTCTGTCTGTTTGTTACCTCTTCACGCTTAAACCGCTGAGCCGAATTTAGATGAAAATTGGTATAGAGATAGTTTGAGTCCCGTGGAAGGACATAGGATAGTTTTCATCCTGGAAATCATTCCTAAGGGGGTTAAATGGGGGGTGAAAGTTTGTATGGAGTGCGATATAAGCGAGTTCCACGCGGACGGAGTCGCGGGCAGAAGCTAGTATCTAATAATAATGTTTATTTTGGATTATTATTATTATCACCTACATCCACGTTAAAAACATGTACATACTTAGGGCTATGTTAGAACTCAGGCCAAGAAAAAAGATAGACAGAGCAATACAAACAACCTAGTGAAGCCGATTTTCAACCAAGCCAAGTAAGTTTAGCACACGCTCATTCACACATACCTATACAAACAAATTTGCACAAAACTCTTCAGCACGTGTCGCAATGCTGTCAAGATCACCTATTTCGAGTTTTATTTGGCTTGGTTGAAAACCAGCTTCACTCGATTGTTCGTCATGCTTCGCCTATCTTTTTTTCTTGGTCTGAGTGTTAGAATTGTCAGTCACTTCTCATTGTTCACTTGTCCAGTCGAGGTCATAAATATGTTTACACTTTTGCACCTTATTACAAGGCAATAAGGTGCAAAAGTGTAAACGTATTTATGACCTCGACCGTCCAATGTCTAAACATTGTACCTACTGTCATGCGCACATTGCAGGTATACTTAGATATACACTAGATACAACTTAAACACCTCAATCTGTATGAAAACCGACCTTGTCACTTTTTTCTTTTTTCTAAGATCTTTGTCCAATAATCATTGCGTCTCACGTTATTTTAAACTAAATGTGAGAGGCAAATACATTCGACAAAGATCCGTCCAATGTATTTGCATCTCAAATTTGCTCAAATATCTATGGACAAGTGGAATACCACCCTAAACTCATTCTCACTCAAACTCATCTAGTACCTATTAGCCACTGGGAGTTCTGCAGCCACTTTCAATCTGGAAATGATGATGATGATTCCTCATCGGGGAATCATCATCATTGGAGGGGTCCAAACGGAGTCAGGGGAGCTTGACTCCGTTTGGAGGGGACTCGAGATAACTCGAACACGATAACTTAACCAAAATCCTGGATTCGCCGTTAGTACTAGGTGTGTTGCAGGTAAACCCGCGCGATAAAATAAAGCCTTTCCAGAAAGTCTAGTTTTATTCACAGATGAAAGATTTTTTTAAATAGATAAACAGTTCCGGACGTTGACGGTCGGGGTTACAATATCACATAATTGACTTGTTTGTCATGATCCTTTTTCTACAATATAAGTACCTAGTTATTTATGAAAGTGTTCCAGTCGTGTACATTGTTAAGTCTGCTGGCGCTAAGTGTTGTCCGAAGTGGTCGTAAGTGGCGTGTTTGCGTCGGCCATTATACGCTACTGTAATCAATCAGCCGTGGATGAGAGCTTTTTAATTACCCCTTTTGAGGCGAATCCGGTTGTTTTAGAACTACATGAGTAGTAATACATATACCCCTTATTCATAAAACCTAAAATGCCTCTGCTAAATAAAATGTGCTTTGTCCCTTTCTTACGAACACAAATGTCAAAGTGACAGATAAGGACAAACGAATTTCAACGCCATTTTAGTTAAAACAGGCTTGTAGGACGTTTATGAATACGGCCGATAGAGTGTGGGGTTAGAATACCTAGTAGGTACCTTCCTGTGGGTGTCGAAACAGTCGATTGTGGAAATAGATATGGTCGAAGTTGTGGGCGATACCTAAGGTAGCTGTTGGTATTAACCTACTACTACCTTAATGGCCGTATTCATAAACGTTTAACAAACCTATTTTAACTAAATGCCGTTGAAATTAGTTTGCCTTTATCTGTGACTTTGACATTTGAGTTCGTAAGAAAGTGACAAACACATTTTATTTATCAAAGGCATTTTAAGTTTTATCGCCCAATTTCACGGCTGCTTTTCAGCGATTTGAATATTATGACATAATAGGTGCTTACCTACATATCTAGTAACTTTATTGTTCTAATAAAATCGAACCATGTAATTGTTAGCACAGTAACGGGTCAGTGACATAGGTACCAATTTGTGTGATATATTTTATCTGAATTATTGGTAACTTAGTTTCAGAGCCTCATAAAAACACTTTTTCTTTGGCCTAGTAGGTAGGTACCTGCAAATGCACCATCGAGAAATTGCCAAAGATGCAAACCTTTTGCGGTAGGTAAAAATTCCTTAAAGCTACTATAAGGTGTACTATGGCGTATCTATCGTACCGCCAGCAAAAAAACAGAATTTAAAAATGGATCACCAGTAGCCAGAATTCCAGTTTTTCCAACATCAATCCAATCGCTCAAATGATTCAGCACTCAAACTCCACAAAGAACAATTAAAACCGACTAATTACCCACACATCCGCTCTTCGGCACTTCAAACAAATCAATAACCAAAATAATAACCGGAGAAAATCAAAAGATGGGAAATGCATTACCGATCACCGATCTGTTTATCCGGCGCGTTCATTGTTCCCTCAAATTGGCTCTTTGGTTTAAGTGCCGTTTTTCAATTGTTTACGAACGCGACCGGAACACTTTGGAGGATTGACTTTTCATTTTGAATTTGGAATCGGATGTTTTGGAGAGGGAACCAGGTTTCACCTTTCAACCGGGGATGATTGTGACCTATAAGTACCTACCAATATTCTAATCATACAATTTTTTTTTTCAAATTCAGTATTGTATTCTAATCGACTCATCTAACACTGAAGAAGATATATGTCATTTGTTATTAACTTAGTAATATCGGTACTTCTAGGTTATGGTGGCCACTTCTAGGTAAAAGGAGCGTCGGCCGTCCACCAGCTCGTTGGGTTGACGATATTAGGAATATTGATGGTATTAGTGTAGTATAGGTAGGTAGGTACGTACTAGGGATGTTACGAATATTCGCATTCGCATCAAACGATGCGAATGTTTTGCGAATGCGAATATGTGCAAGTCGTTGCGTGTTTCGCCCGCGCCGGCCGCCTGCCGCCGACTCGCGCATGTGCAAAGCGCGACAACCCGTATCACGTAATTAATTTTGACCAATAGAAAGCACTTTTACTTGGGTAGTGACTTGTGATTGCTTTTTATGCTTGTGATTGTTAAATAAAATGATTAAAAAGTGATTACGGACGTTGGGTTTTTAGTGTACCTACTTCCTTAATATTCGCATTCGCATTCGCACATTCGCATTGTAAATATTCGCATTTGCATTCGCGAACGTAATAGAACTGACATTCGTGACATACCTACCTAAGTAAGTACTTCATGATCGGGACGGGTGCCGTACTCGAAGAGAAGCTAAGCTAGGCTCAGCAGTGGTCGATTATACATATTATGCGAAAAACCGGCCAAGTGCCTGTCGGGCCACCCGCAGTGTAGGGTTCCGTAGTTGCCTGTCTGTCTTAGTTACATCGACGTGCGGTGCAGTTGCGTCGGCGGAATTTGTACGAAAATTGGCCTTTCCAAGTATGTAGGTACACATTAAGTTGGTCGACTCCCTAGTAGCATTTTCGTTGGCATTTCGTTGGGCCAACTTGGTGATCAATGGCCCAACGTGGGGCCAACTTAAAATGCTACTAGGGCTATTACCTACTCGGTAACTACTTATGCCTACTTGTTATATTATTATGTACTACTACCACCACGAATTTTTTCACATAATATTTTTGAACGAGCTATACAACGATACCCCATGGGTTTAACGAGAATAAAACAATTACATCCCTGCTTTAGGTGTAGGGGAGGTACCCTAAAAAAATATTTTGTCGACGTGATTGATTTATATACTCATGCCGAATCACAGTTTTCTAGTATTAAGAGTGCGCAGTAAGCTCGATTCTCCATACAAACGTAGTTACGCTCTCATTTTAAAACTACGTGTTGGATTGTAACGAAACTTTGCATATACAATGACATGAGGTATATTCAGGTCTGTAATTAGTTTATGTAGCTTCAGCTACCATAGTAAATCAAATATAGCGAATTTAAGTTTTTCATACAAAACTTGTTTTTGCTGTATTTTGTTTGTTTTATAAACTGGAACCATATAAACTAATTACAGCCCTGGATATACCTCATGTCATTGCATATGCAAAGTTTCGTCACAATCCAACACGTAGTTTTAAAATGACAGCGTAACTACGTTTGTATGGGAAGGTGAAATTCGGCCGACCTTACTGCGGACTCTTAACGGGTACTGAGCTAAGCCGAAGACGGACAGACAGACAGACGAACGGACATGGCGAAACTATGGGGTTCCTTGTTGACTACGGAACCCTAAAAACGATGATGATGTGTGATAGTCGAATTTCATCGGGCAGTGCGACAGTGCAAAATAATCTCGTGAAATATTGTATCGCTAGTTGGTCCGATTTAATAAATAAAATTAATAAAAACGAAATAAAATATCATTACTTATTTCAGAATATTAATAAAAACTCAGGGTCTATCTGTATCTACCGCTCTACGTAGGTAATATGTACCTATTTATACAACTGCCCGACTAGCACAATAGATTTAGGTATAAGTAGTACACGTTTTACGGCCCAAATGTACTGAAACTCCAC
Source organism: Epinotia ramella (assembly GCA_947578815.1). Classification (NCBI taxonomy): domain Eukaryota; kingdom Metazoa; phylum Arthropoda; class Insecta; order Lepidoptera; family Tortricidae; genus Epinotia; species Epinotia ramella. Next base: position 8,093,117 of record OX388221.1, read on the forward strand.
GCATAAAGCCATGATCATAGAAAGTAGCAGAAACCTTTCAGGACGGACCTGAAGAATAGAGCCAAAAAAGGGAAGAGAAAACCATCAGTTTCTCAGAGATCTGATAGGTACCTACCTACTTATCATCCGAGATTGATAAAAACAAAAGAAGTGCTGTAAAAAACTGTTCATGAAAGCAATAAGTACTTCCACATAGCGTACAAGGTACCTAAAGTATATAACCACACCTAATAGTCTTCAGCATTCAGAACTAAATAATTAATTCATATATTTAAAAAAAACTGGAAGATTTTATAATAAATGAAATACGTTGTGCCATCTATTGAGATAAAATATTACTATTACGATCGTGCTAAGGCTAAGACAACAACACATTACGACGCCAAGCGACTTCACGCCGTTGATGTAGTTTTGCTATTGGCCGCTAGAGAGCGCTGTTGGACACGCACGGTACAAATTAACTCTATTTTACTTTTTTAATCTATGTTATTTAAATGTACGTTATTTATTTTATTTAAATAACCACACATATATCTGGCTCTTAAAGGAGCGTTTTCTTTGTAGCAAACTAGCTACAGAATAATTATGCTTCGTGCATGAGTACGTATGAGTATGTTTCTCTACTCAACCATAGATGGCGGTATGCGCTCGTAATTCTCGAGTATTGATTTTAGCAATATCTGTGAAACCAGGCAAATCTCCTCTATAGTCATGGCTCCCTAGTACTTTCAGCAAAAGAAGCCGTCAGTCACGATCACGGCAATTCCTGACGACTTCGAGTTTTCAGGCCAACGCGTCACCAATGTCTCAACGAGAGTTAGTTGAAAAACAGCATCGCATTTAAATTTAAAAATAGAATAGGGCTAAAAAAATAACGAAGCCCTTCCTTTAAAAATAATAATATTTAAGCGCTGGAAATTGATAGATGGATTTGGATGTTTATAGAGAGTAAACTGTTGAATCCCCCCCTAATAATAATAATATTTTCAATTAAAAAACGAAAGCAATGTTTTGAATGAAAACCGATTTTTTACTTTCATCAGTTGAAATGTGCCACCAAAACTCGACTACCCCCCCACATATTAAATTCCATATTTGATTTTCCAATCCCCAAAACCCACGAACATATCGCTTACGTCAAACACGAAATCCCCCGAATCAGTGCACAGTGGGCGATTATAGTATCGCTTTCACAGACATATGGTTATTATCAGGGGGTAATAACAAACGGGCGAAACAACTGAAGTCATAGCTTTTTTAGTAGGTAATATAATAAAAGTTTTAAAGACAGCCACTTGGATTTATTTTAGTATAATTTCTCACAGGCTCATTGGGTATAAGGATACCTATCTACACGACAAAAATAAAGTAAGTATTCATCATCATTAATCATCATCAGCTTGAACAGTCTAGTGCAAAAATATGGGTGCATTGCATACGGCTAACTCATTAAGTCCCATAGCTCTTATGTCGGCGGACATAAGAGCTATTTTACATGTACTGTCCATGTCCTAATTTTATAAAAGAAGAATCCTCTTTTCAACTCAATTTTAACCCTCGATGCAAATGAGGTTTAACATGTGTATCTGTGTGTCTGTCTGTGGTATCGTAGCTGCCAGACGGATGAACCGATTTGAGTGCGAAAGTATTGTTTGTCGAGATGACACATCTAATTTTGCCACCTACCTACTTCTTGTAATTATTTGCTGCAATTTCTCCGCTACCCAAAGGTTGTCTGGAAGATATCGCTCTTTAGCGATAACATCGCCTGTTGATAACCTCTATTTTTTTGTGTTTTTGTTCCGTCCGCTTGGAACTCGTTTACATCGCACCCGCTAAGGGGATGATTTCCGGGATAAAGACTATCCCATGTCCTTCCTCGGAAAACCCAATTTATCTCTATACCAAATTTCATCCAAATCGGTTCAGCGGTTTAAGCGTGAAGAGGTAACAGACTGACAGACAGACAGACACACTTTCGCGTTTATAATATTATATTAGTTGTATATTAGTATGGTAGTATGGACTACCAATTATATCTATGACGCCCCCTTTGTGTGATGTCATTGACAAATTCTTGCATTTTTGGTTACATACATAGTGATATTAGAAAGAGATTCCTGCTTGAAATACAAAGTTACAAGCTTCATGAAATGGGTCCCCGAATACAGGTCATCTCTTAGGGTTAATTGAAATTTAATTTGCCATAACAATTATAATTTTGACTCATAGATTCCGCATCGCCCCAAAACTGTCCTATAAAAAAATCGCGCAAATAATTACATTATCATGTCACGACCCCAGCTAACCACACAGTGGGTCAGAAAAAAAGGGTCACTAAACATTGTCACGAAATTCGGCCTGAGTTATTGCAACCAGAAGGCAGGCGCGCTGGCGCCAGCAAAAACAGATGCACTGTCTTGTAGATATTTGCTGCGTTTTTTGTTGCAGCTATTAGGTGTCGTGTGAAAAGGTCACGATTGGTTGCAACGGATAGCTTTTTTCAAAGTGTTCTTACTTATTCTGTTTATAGAGAAAAAAATATATGATACCTAGATATGAGCGAAATTTTATTCTCGTGTGCGATCTGCAGTATTTAATTAAGTAATTTTGCTGATATTTCGAGCACCTTATATTATAATAGGTATGTATACATAAAATCGCAGTGACAGTAAGGTCAGTGAGTAAGTAGGTATAATAACACTCTACTTTGTACCGAATTTAGTTATTTACGATACAAGTGCCGAAAATAGGAATGCGAATTACCTATTCGCACGTTATCGTTTAACGTTTTACTGTACATATGGCTCTTTAAAGTTTCGACATATGCACGGAAAGTGCTCTTGCCGCACTAGTGCGGGAAAGTAGCACCATATGTACTGTAATAGTTATTTACGATACAAGTGCCGAAAATAGGAAATTCGCAACGAGTGGTGATAAATTAAAACACGACCGAAGGGAGTGTTTTAAATCGACACGAGTTGCGAATTACCTATTCGCACGTGTATCGTACAACGTTTTACTGTACATATATGGCTCTTTAAAGTTTCGACATATGCACGAAAAGTGCTCTTTTCCGCACTAGTGCGGGAAAGTAGCACCATATGTACTGTATAAAATATTTTAGGTGCCTATTCATTTTAATTTATTGCTAATCATTGAGATTGGAAAATATTTAGAAGTGGAAAAACGTTTTCTCTTTTTGTATGGACGTACGAAAAGATTACTTAAGGATTGTACGAAAAATAGGTTGTATTGTATTTAAAAATTGGCTTGAAAAATTATGCACATGTCTTTAGTATTTGCAACGTTATACTTTTTATAAGTGCAACATGACGGTTTTTTTTATAACTGATAAGATAACTTTCGTAGAAAGTACACTTCTTAATTCTCATTTTTGTAATGAATTTGATTGGATGTCACACCAAAATGGCTGGAGGTTTTTGCTGACGCGAGTACCAGGGACGCATAAACGTAAAGCTTTGTTTTCAGTATACAATTCCAAATCCTCATAGATGGCTCTCTTGAAACAACATTACTGTGAAATGTGAATCTTTGGGGACGTGCCTCCATTGTTGTGATTTTGTAGGACTTCCAAAATAACTACAAGTACTTGGTGATTGGTTCGTGACTTCTCAAAAAAAAAGCACACACTCGCTCATGGTGCTTGCGTGCTTGGAAGCGAGCGTGTCCAACTTATTGACATTATGTGTGAAATGTGGTAAAGCTATCAGGCGATTTATATCATTTATATGGGCATATTTAAAACCTGTCCGAAACTGTTTTACATCATAACTACAAGGCAGGAAGATAAAAATATGTCAAATAATGTGGCAGTATTTTCCCGACTGCTACAAGTCGGGAAAATACTAGTTTGAATCCTTGCGCGTTGTAAGTTTTGAGAGTCAATGTCTCTACGGGTTACTATTATTTGTTGCATTTAACTAGCTCCGTAAAACAAAACTGGATTGTTCTTGAGTCGATTGCTGCAAAACACTTTGTTCCGGGTTACTAGGAAAACATAGCTTTGCAAGTTTGCAGTCCATCCGCGATGTTTTTTGGCTAGCCCCTAGATGGCAGCGTCCACAGGGTTCATTTCTATGCTAAGGGTTCGAGTTTTCGTCTGCTTATACTAGGGCGGCATAACGCTGAGGGGTGCACGAATCGCCTGCCTGAAGTGATAGTCATACTGAAACTCGCTAGATGGCAGTTTTCTTGGGAACAATACCTTTAATTTTCTGTTTAGATACGCCGTTTCTGAGAAAAAGCAACTGGAAATCAAATAGTTAATCGAATGTACGTTTGGTGTCGATTCGACCAGACAAAAATAGAGCTGAATCAGAGATTAATTATTAGACGTGATGTCGAGATTTAATCAATAAATAATCACTTATTCCAGTATGCTATCTTCAAATGTTTTTACTTAGTACAATTTCAATCTATTTTATAGTCGTGTATCTCGAATATCCTACTAATGTTGGTTACATTTTATAAGTACTTCAAAATAACAGTAACCTAACTGGGGCCAAGATTTTTTTTAGAGTTGGGCTTGGCGTGCGGAGTAGGCTTGGCGCTACTTGCAATCTGCGGCGCTACCACGAACTTCGAAAGTCGAAGTTCGGGTATATCCATCTCTATCGCACTCCCTTACTCGAGTGACAGAGATGCATGTATTACGAACTTCGACTTTCGAAGTTCGTGGTAGCGCCGCTGATAACTTTTTAAAACAAAAAGGAATATAGGTAAGCTAGTCGTCTTACTAATTACCTCTAAACATTAAATATTTTTGGTAGGATAATGTATATGCGTATAATTGAGCCGGCAGATCTATACCTAAATAATATCTGTATTATGTAAAAATACCTACTAAACCGTGGGCCCACTCTCAATACCCCTACGTCACAATATGACAACATCATAAAATGCACGGCTTAACAAAAAAAAAATTGCCCGAAAGTTTGAAAATCCTTCACTTCTGGTCAAAATTTGTATTCATTATGGGCTGTTAACATTTTGATTAGTGATTAGTGCGAGTTCATACATTTGGTGCAAGTGCGAGTAGCTTTTGTATGGACTCGCACTAATCACTAATCAATGTGTAAACAGGGCTTTAGGTACAACATTTGTATACGAGGTCATTGCCCACGGTCTATACCTGTTGCTTTTATTGTTTCAGACTCGTCTTAAAATTATTAAGGCGCCGTAGGTTCATGGTCTTCTCTCCCTCTCACTGAGCATAAGCGTGAGTGAGATGGAAGTGCGTGCTCGGAAGAAGCGCGGATATCATGTTTTTTAATTTCCATTTTTTGGCCGTTTAAATAATAAAAAATGTAAACACTGATTTCCCCAAACATGATATTGCCGATTTTTAGAAGCAATTTTAATATTTATAGCTTTTATGCATAATTTGTTACGAATATTTTAAGTGTATTTTTGTGTGTTTTAGACTTATGTTCGTGATTTTTTTCTATAGAGCGAATGCTTCATCATGTTTCGAAGCACTGATTTCCCTGCAGAGAAACCGCAAGATTACTATTCGTATTTTTTTGATGGTTTCAATTAATATAAACAGACGCATTATATGGTTTCAAAAACTCTGTTCGCTTACCTTCGCTGAACCTACGGCGCCTTAATGTTTAGCACAAGTACGTTTTGCCCATTTTGTACAACAGAGGTTAGGTTAGAGTTAGAACTCTGGGAAAATAACATTTGTGTTCACAACTTATGTAGTATCAGTAAGTATTATATACAGCGTGTGACATCCATTAGAACATACATTTTAAGTAACGATAGCTTTAAGTGCTGTTAAGTTTTATCGAAAAATAAAACAATTACCTTTTCATTTTTCCGTTTTTTCGAGCAGCAATGTACTGCGAACATGTATTTGACGTTTCAGAGAGGCAGAGCTAGTTTTAAATGTTAATGTCAGTATATGAGTATGAAAAAAAAAACCGGTTTTTTAAACTAGGGATACCAATTTACGGCTTATACTTTGGCCGACCGGTTAGCCTAGTGGGTAATGACGCTGCCTACGAAGCTGAAGGTCCTGGGTTCGAATCCCGGTAAGGGCAAATATTTGTTTCTGAGTCATGGAAGTTTTCTATGTATTTAAGTCTTTATATCTATTATATAAATCGTCGTCTAGTACCCATAACACAAGCCTTAATGAGCTTACTATGGGACTAGGTCGATTTGTGTAAGATTGTCCCCTAATATTTATTTATTTATTTATACTTTCAGCCCTTAAAATATATGTTCTTATGGGAGTCACACACTGTATATGTATATGTATATCTGTATGTGTGTGAAGAGCAAATTCCCTAAAAAACACCAGATAAAAAAATGAATTCCTAATTCATAACACAAGACATTTCCAAAGCGTACCTTTCGTTTTTCAGTTCCACTTGAGTTGCTCGAGCGAGGGCGGGCGGGGGCGGGCGGGGGCGGGCTATTGACAAATGCCAATATAATTTATTGGGGTGGCGGCGCCGGCGCCGGTTTTTGTCGCGTTTTGCGCACCGACAGCGATAAGCTGCTGATTCTTGTATGGACGGTAAAAAGTGTATCGGTGACATATATGTATACGAAAGTGTTCAAGTACCTATTCAGTTTTTTTTGCAAATTATAATAGTGAAATGTTAAATGTTTTTGCTTTGCTTTGCTAGTAGTTTTATACAATGGTTGATTGTTTGTTTTTTACCATTGTGTCGTTATGTTTGGAATTGGATCCCAAACCCCTTTATACATAGAAACCTGAGTATCATAAACTGTGCTATCCTTGTCGGATGGTTGCGACAACCAGCAGCGAGTTGAGGGTCACATGCAAGTTGCTCAGCTCAACAATCATCATCGGGAGCATTGGCAACCTCTAGTAACCTTCTATAGTTATACAAGACTAGCTGATGCCCGCGGCTTCGCCCGCGTGGTTATAGGAAAATGTAACATATTGAATTTTCCCGTGGGAATTAGATGTTTTTCCGCTGGAAAAAGTAGCCTATGTCACTCTCCAGCTTCTAAACTATCTCCGTACAAAAAACCACATCAATACGACGCTCCGTTGCGACGTGAAAGAAGGACAAACATACAAACACACACACTTTCGCATTTATAATATTAGTAAGGATTGCAGTCTAGACGCAAAGTAAATGTTATCATTGCTGAGGTTTTCTGTTAGCCAGTTTTTCATTAATGAAAGTACCTATATTATAGGATTAATATGACAATTACCCTACACATGAAAGGAGTCGAAAAACCGTATCATCAGCACGGCTATCATGCGAACGGCGCGCGAGCTCTCTCGATTTTTCTCGCACTATTCGTTTCTTTCTTATTAGAACACTTAGAACAAGAGGTATAGTGTGAGAAAAATCGAGAGTATGTCGCGGTCGTCTCATGATAGACGTGCAGGAAAAGGAAAGAAAAACAATATGAAACATATTACGTATTTGTACCTACAAACAAACTATTACCTGGGCCCGTATCATGGATGGCCTTTATCACGCAATAAGTGACAAAAAAGAGCGTCATGCTCGTTCTATCGAACGGTGTCAGCCAGTGACAGACGCTCTATCTTGTCACTTATCGCGTGATAAGGCCGACCATGATACGGGGCCTGGAATCAGACTGCCGAAGTTCTTATTCTCAGCAAATCGCATTAGGACTAATAAGATAGTTATATTACACGTTTTTGCATACCTAAGCGAGTTTCACAAACTAAAAATAGTACAATTTGTCATGAGCTGAGTTGTGGGGCGGGGAGCAACTGGGAGCGCGACCGGCAATTAATCGGGGCATTAAATCGTGCATGTGTAGCGCGCCGATAACGCACTGAGAAATCATGGCGGGCACCGCCGGACACGCGCACGGGTCGGCTTTCACTATTTACTAGTTAGCCTGCGACTTCCTTTAAATAAATGAAGTTTATTTAACAAGTCAAACCTACCAGGGTTTCTGAACATGAAGCATTGATCTTCCCATCTCAAGAAGAAACGCCGAAACTAACCATTATACTCAGTTAAAGAGTATATGAGTCTGGACTTGACATGTTAAATTATTATTATTACCTATTTAAATTTGTATGATTATGATTTGACTTTAAATGTATCGTGTCACGTATTTAAATATTGTAAAAAATGACGATACCAAAGGGTGATATATTTGTGTTCTTTTGCTTTTGGTTTGTTTCTTCTATTTCCTTGTTATTGTGTTCTTACATTTGTTGACATTCTCTTAATATTTCTGTTTTTGACGATCGTGATAATAATTCTTATTTTTTTGACATATTGTATGCAAATCTGTAATGTAATTTCTTATCATGAAATAAATAATCTAAATCTAAATCTAACTCCACAATCAGTATTTTTTTTCTAAAATTAAGTTTATTACAATGATACACAGTAGGGTGAATCGCCAATAACCGGTCACCGTTCAATAACTGGCCACCTCATACTAAAAATGAACTCTATTTACCTGTAATAGAATATATTGTCGGGAGAGTGAGCGAATCGACAAACAGTATTGTTAAGATAGTGTCCACAGCATGCTATCTTTATACGATGACGAGTGACTTTTAATTTTAATTTAATTTTGACTTTTTAATTTTAATTGTATGGTATTTTATTTTTGTATATTTTTGTAAATTTTTAAATGGGTTTTTACCTAACTAAACAACAATTTTATTTTATTATTATTTTATTTATAACTAAAAAATTTTTGTATAAGTGTTAAGGGGGTGAATTGGAAATTATCGCGTGCTTTGAAACGCCGTTCTGACTAGATTAAGAAACAATAAGGTCTGATTTTTAGATATATGATTCTTGACTATATGATTGTTTATGTAGGTATTTATTTATTTATTTATTGATACATGGAAAACCAACAGCGCAACATATTTATAGACAATGTATGTATAGAATAGTATGTTATCTCATCTAAAATCTCACTTAATGAAATATAAATAAAACTTCACTAAGTTGGGTATTTATCGATTTTTGTCCAAAAAAGCCATTCCCGAAGAGTGGTGCATCTCTTTTTCTCGTGCGCGGAAGGCATAAGCGTGACTCTGTCAAGGGGCCAATTAGTATAAGGTGTTGATTACTGGCCACCCTTAAATAACTGGCCACGATATACTAAATTTAATTCTGTTTGTAGGGGAACAGAGTTCATTTCTAGTACGAGGGGGCCAGTTATTGCCTAGAAATCATACCACAGTCAACCAACGACTTGCATAACGTCTACAAAGTACGTAAAAATACTAATTAGTGTAATAGCAAGTAGCGCATCAGGTATAAGTAGTAAACACAAGTAACTGCCTTTACCGGGATTCGAACCTGGGACCACCAGCTTCGGAGGCAGAGTAGCCGGCGGTTTACGGAGGTGTCTTCACGTCGTCGTCAAATGAAAAAATACGGCACAAACCGACTTTTATTAAACGCAAATAACTTACTTAACGAAAATATGCTTTAATAACGTAGTGATTTACGGTACATAGATTTAATCATCAAAACACAAAAAAAACAATCCATAGGTATTTCCCCCATAGTTATACTCGGAATGTGCCTCCCAGATTTTCCCCACGAGTAAAAAGTCCAACAAAAAGTCGCATCATGACGGAGGACTGCCAAAAATTAGTATGGAGTCGGACTCACCGTTTATTTTATGACTTTGTATACAAAAATCTACCGATTTTCGCCATTGAAAGAAGCTACGCGCTAATGCGGCTCACCCCGCCGGTCACACCCGTCACGAAACTAGACCTCTACCTTACGCTGGTTACTACGCATCGCGGTGTCAAGATATATTTGTGGGTGAGCGTTGAGGTGAGCTTAAAACAAGTTACTGAATAGGGGGGGCAGGTTATGTTTTTGTACAAAGCGTTGTGAAAGAACATCTGTCCGTTTTGTGCATCGTTTTCTTTGCGCGACGTTATACAGGGTGTTTGGCATTGCGTGTGCCATAAGACTAGGGTGGGTAAGTAGGGTCACTTGCAACACATTTTAGGCCAATTAACACGGCGGTACGGTGTATTTTTATTAATATTTTTTTATTTTATCTCGGCATTTGCCAAAAATGTACCATATTGCTTAAGTAGGTACCTATTTTTTATTTATTGTGACATGACAGCATACAACTTTTTGTGTTTTTTTAGGGTTCCGTAGTTGACTAGGAACCCTTATAGTTTCGATTTAAACTTTCACGATTCTCACACATTATTTATACTAAACGGGACTTAATCGCGTATAATTAACTTATTTTATTTACCTCACTGAGGTCTCCCGACGTTTCGGATGTGTTGCAACATCCATGGTCAAAGAGTACTATATATATACTGAGATAGAGTAGTCAGTCGTCGTTACCTTATAGCGACATCTATATAGAAATGCGCGAACTAAGAGCGTAAAGCGGGCTTTAGACATGGCTAAATGTATCCATGTCTATAGCGGCCTTAATAGATATATGGGTACGCATAGCTGCGCTTGTATAATCGGTATATGAATGGATTGCAAAAAAATTGTACACAATTGACGAAAGTTGTCGTTAAACGATGGAAATAAATAAAGCGCACATTAAATTAAGGCCTTAAACTATGTACAATTTTATTGCAATCCGACCATGTATCCAATATGTAGGTATATAGATAGTATCACAATAACGATAAAAGAACAAATAACGCTAGTATTCTAAGTTATGAATAAATGTAATACTTATATATACTGAACTCATGACAGGAATTGGAATTTTACACATTTTTTTGCGTTTGGGCATGATAAAAACACATACATAATCGTTATAAAGGAAAGCCATTCATAAAATTGTTAATTATTTATTGGAGAAAAAAATATTAGAAAAGAAAAAGGGTCATTATTTTATTTAGGTAGGTACGTACCCAAACGGGACGCCTAAATATTGAATAAATTATTTTTATATTTAATATATTCTTAGAGATCGCCTTATCTTTTAACAGCTACTCATTTATATTCTATAAGTATTGATTAAGAATCGTATAAAATATACTTACCTAGGTACTTTAAACATGAAAAACATCATAATTAGTATCTAAGCGTTACCGTCTCTCATCTCGTCATAGAAAATTACCACTGCTTTACCTAACGAATCTATGTTGGCCATTTGGAAATATATCATTAATTCTAGTGTGCTTATTTCGAACATTGTTTATATGTATTTAATGTCATACTTACCTTATAATAATATAAAAGGTAATATTTAAGATTATACAATTTAGTCACGACTTAAGATTTCAAATCTTTATGTTCATTTAATAGTAGAATGGCCCAAACTAGCAACAAAAATAAATCTCATCTGCAGAGACATTCTTATGTAACACTTTTTCGTGGGCATAAGAATATTAACATTACCTAATGAATTATAACATTAATACAGTCTAGCTGCTATTAATAAAACATATTCAACAAAAAATTATCCTAAATATGTATAAAAAAACAGTTTTTACTTTCTAAAGTGTATAAGTAGATAACAAACATTCATTAACTAAATTAAGTTCGCGAGATTTCCCCAAATAACGTATGTGCACTGGAACCCCATGGACCAACGCCGAAGGGTACAAAGTTTCACTCTTTGTCTCATATTTAGTTACTATGTTTCAGATTTTATAAGTTCTTTTAGATGTAATCTGTCAGAAGTGCTTCCATCCGTCATAAACTCCAAGGGGCAAAGACACACCATCATATTTTTTGCCATCATCTCTGACAATACCAGTCAGCTCAAGAAGATCAGGCACATTGATGGTGGCAACGGACCGGCGGATTATATAATTGTGTCGCATTGAAAAGCGGCTAGCACTTTTTTGGCAACATAGTCCATGGTGACCCAGTTCACCTCCGTGGCACATGGAAATATGTGTGAGGTGCGTATTGTGACCCTGAGCCGCAGGCCAGTCTTCTGCAGTCGAGGGAGGTCAGATCCAGGAAGGTACCTGTATTTGGAGAGGGATCCAATCCTCAAAAGTCTTGTGCTATCTATACGTGTACTGCGGCTCAAAATAAATTTGTACGTCAAATCACTTTAAATGGGACGATCCCAGCTTCTTTGAGATTTTGGGTTGTCTGGGAAGTCTGGGAAGCTTTTTTTCGCGATGTCAAGTTGAAATCTGAAAACAAAATGCATTGTTAAGAGAGTATTCACGAGATGCCGGGGCAGGCCTATATGACCAGTCTGCACTTTTGTTTCTTGGCTCAAACCTGCACGGCTATCATGCGATTTTTCTCTCTCTCTTTCATATTAGAACACTTAGAACAAGACATATAGTGCGAGAAAAATCGAGAGTATGTCGCGGCCGTCGCATGATAGACGTGCAGGGGTACGCCACTGACAATGTGGCGCGAAACGACGTTTGTCTATGCGTAACGCACACAATGACGTTTTATATAAATTCAACGTAATTTCATTGATTGATCGCACACCGTTTTATATAGGTACGTATTTAAATCTGACAACATCTTGCTAACTTGACGAAATAAGTAATAATTAAATAATAAAATTTGTTGTCGAATGCTGTTTTAGCAATTGCAATTCGTTGTATGAAACTTAAAAGCTGTATATTATTATTGTTTATCTTTTCGGTCCAATAGTGGGTTTGATGGATATCATAGTCAGTTTCACGTTTCACTGAGTCGGGTAACCTACACTACAAGTCCTACAACCAAGTATCGTAGCTTGTAGCTCTAAGCGAGGAACAGAGATACATTTAGAAGTGTTATGGCATGGCCTGCATTCACTTTGATTAGTAATTAGTGCGAGTTCATATATTTGCTGCGAGTGCGAGTAGTTTTTGTATGGACTCGCACTAATCAAAGAAAATACAGGCCCTTACCCTAGCTTTGCTGCTGACCAGATGTAATGATCTATTGCTCTCGGAATCGATTGTTACTATGTAGGTATACGGCCGCGGCGTACGCCTTTTCACTTGCGTCGGTAAACTCTTGTAAATAAATCGGTCCCTTGATAAGATTAGATTAGATTATTTTATTTCATTTTGAAAATTCACGTGTCATTTCATAAAATTAAAATAGCATGGATTCACAAGAAGATCGTCAGCGTCCTTGGATCTAGGTACAGCTAGGTTTTGTAACAAGTCAAGGCTATCTATCCATTCGCGCCATGCTCTATTTAGGTGATCGGGTATCGTTCGCAAGATGCTCTCCATAAATATATTATAAATATATAAAACGCTAAATACTGCGCTAGTGACTTGTCGCTTAGTAGGTACTTTGAGCCCTTTTACTACGTCTGAGGGTGTATTCTGTAAGTTCAGGTTAAAACCTAAGCTATCCGTATGGTGATTCCATAAGAGTCCTAAAGTACGTTCCTGATCTGACATGCCTGATGGAAGCCCTGATGGAAGTTATTTAAAACAGCGGGTTCGTTAGGCGCCCATCCACACAGTGCGAACGAAGCTTTTTTAAATACTTTATCCATCGCTAATCGTTCTTTGCGCTTGCTCTACTGCGTCGAATGCGCCTAGAACGTCGTGTGTACCGTGTACCTACATAAAAGTTCCTTTCCGCGAGTCTAGCTATTTCGGGGTAATGTGTCGCGATAGTCGTTAGCGTTTTTATTCTTAACGTATGCCGTTGCTGGACTGGCAGCGCTACCGAAGATTAACGATGTCATCCTGTACGTCTGTGGAGGTGAATCTCTATCGTCCCCGCGCTATAAAAATCGTAATCTATCGCGATCTTTTTCCATCATCTTTATTTGTGTAAACATTTATTTGATGTCCGAGATGTTCTTTGTCCTCTCGAAATCGTATAGGAACTCCGAACAACGATTAGATCAGGTCAGCGGCGCTACCACGAACTTCGAAAGTCGAAGTTCGTAATACATGCATCCCTGTCACTCGAGTAAGGGAGTGCGATAGAGATGGAAATACCCGAACTTCGACTTTCGAAGTTCGTGGTAGCGCCGCAGGTCCCAAAAGAATGGCGTCGTACGACATGCTGCATCGTGAACTAATCTCATTTTACAAGCTTTTATTTACTTTCACCTGTCCCGTTGTCTGTCGGTCTGTCTGTAATCAAATCTTGCAACTTAAATTTGATCCACTTCCCGGTTTCCGATTGAGCTGAAATTTTGCATGCATGTATATATAAATCGCGTGACAATGCAATATTATGATGACGTGGAGCTGATCTGATGATGGAGCTGGAAGGTGGCCATAGGAACTCCGTAATAAAACCACATAACCCCATCGAGTTTGGGCTCGTTAGAATCGTCTTAATGAGTAGTTCATGACGGTATACAGAAAAGTACAGTCGGTGATAAAAGCTTGTACCCAAAATGAAATTTTTGACAGAAACTTATTACCTTTTTACAAGCTTTTATTTACTTTCACCTTATGTATATGTTTCACTTTTTAACTTTCTACCAAAAAACTACAATACAAATACAAGAAATGTAAGAAAATTATCACAAAAAATGTTCATACAAGCTTTTATTTACTTTCACCTGTCCCGTTGTCTGTCTGTCTGTAATCAAATCTTGCAAGTTAAATTTGACCCACTTCTCGGTGACCTATTGAGCTGAAATTTTGGGTATAAGTATAGTTTGGATGACAATTCAATATTATGGTACCATCGAGCTGATCTGATGATGGAGACAGAAGGTGGCCATGGGAATTCAGTATTTAACCGACGTAATTAACCCCGTTGAGTTTGGGCTCGTAAGAATCGTCTCAATGAGTAGTTGATGATGGTATACCTACAGAAAAGTACAGTCGGCAATAAAAGCTTGTACCAAAAATGAATTTTTTGACAGAAACTTGTTTCTTATGAAATACCGGGAAGTGTGGCAAATAGAAAACGCGTGGCGAGTCCGGGATCGTGTCGACTTTCTCGGCGAAACCTTGGTTTAAAAAGTCGTTCATTTGCCTATTTTATTCGGTCTTAAGAGCAGATTCGCTATCTCTTCTTTTCTCTAACGAATATAACCGTTTCAGCGCGTGCTATTTTCGGGTAACGTTTCGTTGTCCGTTTTCCACAACAATCCTGCCTCATACCTGTCCTGTCCGGTTAAACGTTTGCACGTATTTTCTAATATTTGTACAGCTCTGTATCCTCAGGGTCATTAGTTCGCTTGCGCGTCTCGATACCTAGTGATTCTATACTAAAATGTTCGCGTATCAAGGCCAGAGCTGGGTCTTGACTGTCGTACGTAGCCTTAATGTGATTGACCGACCCGTACAACCTGCGAGGTCTCTCATTCACTCCGTGGAGTACCTTCCCATCCTAGACGAGTTAGGGATGCGCAGGGGTGTTGTTTACCGCCTTCAACAATCTACACCGATCGCGGCGCCCGCGTTAATTACACCGCGCATCGTGCCTAGGTCGCCTAGATTGGGACCCAAGTTAAACTGTTCGGCGACGATCGCGATATCTGTAGTGACGCCTACTAAATTTACGCCTAACGTTCTCGCGCCTACGGCTTTGTCGCGAGAGGTGACCGTCCCCCTTGTATTCGCGATGGCGACTGCTTGGGGCGTCGGACCCTTTGTAGTCGCATTAAACTGTTCGGCTACGATGCCTACGATCGTGTTATCTGTAGTGACGCCTACTAAATTCTCGCCTAACCCGTTCGTGCCTACGGATTTGTCGCGTGAGGGCGCCGTGCCTGCTAATTTGCGTCTTCTAAATTAATCGCGCCTAAATTATGACCGTTAATTGGAACGGGATTCCCGCGCGCGCCTGCACCCGTGTTAAAATCGCCTAATTCATAGTCTAGCGGAAGACTATGATCCGTGTCGCTCGAACATACCGGCGTGCTCAACGATGCCGTCTGCTCCGCGGTGTTGGTACCATGGCTCCAAGTATGAGTATCTTGCGACGTAGAGGTGTCGTACGACGACGCGCCGCTGGTGCCTTTGGATCCTTCACCGCTGGTCCTCTCCTCCTCTTCTGTGTCCATCTTCTTTTAGATACAATAGGGGCGTAGACACTAAAATGGAGAAAAAGTCAACGCAAAAGGTTAAGTAATCACGAAGTTATAAGTGTCCAACGTTTTAAGAAGGGGTATGTTCTGTCCCTTTTTCGCAAAACGCAACTTCATTTGAAACGATGACGCTGGAAGAATGTGACGTCACAGAAGACGGCAACGTGCCGCGCTGCATCGTGTTCGGCGGGGCCGTCGACGGCCTCGACGCGGCGCCCCGGCAGCATCCTATAATGTGACGTCACACACCGTTTGCGTTTTCTCTCTCTAACAAGCAATATTAAAACGGTTGTAGCTTCGCAATTCTTTGAGATATCTGAATGGGATTTTCGTAACTAGGCATTTTTTCTTTGCCTTCTTTCTTTTGGAGTAATAATAATTTTCGAGTCTACACCCGTATTAGTATTTAGTGTATACGAGGGTCAAACTGAAAGTTCTTAGAAAATCAAAAACTGAGCAATCAAGCAACTTATTACTTTTATTATATCTTTTCAAAATAGCCTCCCTTCACATCAATACATCGCTGCATTCGATAGAACCACTGAGAAAAGCACTTTGCCCACTCGTCCTTAGGGGTCTCTTCGACGGCCTTTTGAAACGCAGCCACTGCTTCGTCGGCGTCCATAAAACGTTTTCCTCGAAGTTTTTCTTAAATTTTTGGGAATAAATAAAAATCACAAGGTGCAAGGTCGGGGCTATAAGGTGGGTGACCCAGTAATTCCACGTTTGCCGTCGCCAAATAGTCGATCGTTTGCTTGGCGGTGTGCGATGAGGCGTTGTCGTGGTGAAGCAGGATCCTACTGCGAGGCCGTTTTTCTCGAACTTTTTCCAAGACAAGTGGTAAACAATTGTTAGTGTACCACTTCGCAGTAACTGTTTTTTGATCCTCTAAAATAATTGTTGCGTAATGACCAGTCCTTCCGAAGAACGAGGCCACCATCTTTTTTCCCACACTTCGACCTCTCTTCACTTTAGTAGGCAACTCCTCGGAAGGAAACACCCACTCAGCAGACTGTCTTTTAGTTTCAGGATCATAACAGTAAATCCAGCTTTCGTCACCCGTAACTACGTCGAACACAGCATTTGAGTCACCTCCGTTGAATCTTTGACCCATTTCACGGCACCAATCAACACGACGGACTTTTTGGGCTTCTGTCAAATTATGAGGTATCCACCGGGCACAAAGCTTCCTCACCGCTAAATGTTCATGGAGGATTTTGTGGACTTGACTCATACCAATGGCTAAGCTTGTACGAATCTGCTGATAGGTTACTCTTTTGTCAGTCTCTATCATACGCCGCACAACACTGATGTTATCTTCAGTAGTCGCCGTAGAAGGCCGGCCCTCACGCAGATCATCAGTGAGATTAGTGCGGCCACGTTTAAATTCATTAAACCAGTTGTAAATAGTAGCACGAGATGGGGCTTCATCGTGAAAGGCCAATCGAAGTCTATCATAACTTTCTTGTTGACTTAAATTACATCGAAAGTCGTAAAAAATCATTGCTCGTAAATTTTCTCGCGTTAAATTCATGCTCACGTAGTACACACAATTTTCAATTTGCCGCCAAATCGTAAAACAAATGACAATCGAGTGGAATTCGTACACAAAAATATTAAGAAAGAGTTCCATTTTCAAATTTTGAACTTATTTTTTTATTATATTTATTACAAGTGGCCAGTTCTAAAGACTTTCAGTGTCGCCCTCGTAAATCAAGAAAAAACTAAAATATTATGCAATGTCGGTCCAGTTTTCTAGATACACCAACTGCAAAAATAATCCCATATAAATATATGCGATTACAAAGTTACATTGAATGGGACAAAAAATTAAAAAGCAAGAATGGGAGTGCATTCATAATTTGTATGGATTGATAACACAATAACCTACCTACCTACCTTTGGAAGTGAGATCCCATAAAAAAACATTCAATGTAAAAAGAGGCCAAGTCTCGAAACTTCAAAAAATTGTGAGATATTTCGTAGAGCCAAGTCTCAGGCATTCTTATTTACCTAATCTTTATTTGCTTGCTAAATAAAATTTTGAGACTTGGCCATTTTACATGGAATGTTTTTAAAACCTTATACATATACCACATCGCACACAACCGCCACGACGTAGAAATCTGTTGCTTCGCGCGATGGTTTTTTTTAACCCGTCATTATTTAAGACGTACCTACCGATTCCAATGATAGTGATACTTCATAAATAATGAGTATGACCGATAAATTGCATTTCATGAAAACGCTATTGTACGATCATAATAGATAAACAAGTTTCTGTCAAAAAAAACATTTTTGGTACAAGCTTTTATTTTATTAGCTCACTGAAACGATTCTAATGAGCCTAAACTCAACGGGGTTACGTCGGTTAAGTACTAAATTCCCATGGCCACCTTCTGTCTCCATCATCAGATCAGCTTGATGGTACCATATAATATTGAATTGTCATCCAAACTATACTTATACCCAAAATTTCAGCTCAATCGGTCACCGGGAAGTGTGGCAAATTTAACTTGCAAGATTTGATTACAGACAGACAGACAACGGGACAGGTGAAAGTAAATAAAGGCTTGTAATGAACAACATTTTTTGTGATAATTTTCTTACATTTCTTGTATTTGTATTGTAGTTTTTTGGTAGAAAGTTAAAAAGTGAAACATACACATAAATGAATGCGTCATCCCTGAATTATACGAAAATGATACCAAGCTTGACCTTAGTAATAGTTAAAGCAATGACGCGTAATTCAACGTTGGAAAGGCAACCGGATGGCTCGCGGTATTTGAGCTCCCGAAGTGATGTGGAACCGCCCTGTGCAACCCGAAATGAGCCAACTGTGACTGGTTCGGAAATAAGAGGGGGGTGGTAAAAAAAATAATATCGCGAGGCAACCGGATGAAACGCGGTAGCGTGTGTATACGCTGTTTATATAATGAAATTGTTATGCCATCCCTCCGAGTGCGACCGGAGCCGAGTAAGCAAGCGAAGAAAAAAAATAAAAAAGACCGGGTTGCACTCCGGGAGTGCCGGCAGAAGTGAAAACTCAATAATTGTAGCAGTTTTTCGATCAGGTCACGTGACATCTTACGGTGTCACCCTAAAAATGAATTTGACGCAAATTTATAAACAATTATCAATTATTTAGGCGGACGGCCCGCGGGCGCGTTGGGTGCGACGGGCCGCCGGCTCCGGGCGGCGGCAAACACAATACCAATTTGTTTTTGCCATTGCCAAATATTTTTCAAAGCTTTATCTCTTTAGGAATAACGTCTAAATTCGAACTATTCGAATTTGCTCAGCAGACGGCGGTGGCGACCAAAATATCAATTTGTTTTTGCCGTTGGTAAATATTTTTCTAAGCTTTATCTCTTTAGGAATAATGCCCAAATTCGAACTATTCGAATTTTCTCAATAGCAAAACAGTGAAGGACGCGTTGGTATTATTACAAATTTATTTGCAGAATATGCTATTGCAAAAAGTGTTTAACGGCTTTATACTCTTACGAATAGCGTTCAGTTTTGAATGAAGTTGAATCGGCTAGCAGCAAAAAGTGACCTCCTTCACATCTGACGTCACAAAACTCTGTCGCGTATTTAACAATTTTTCCCCATCCCAAAAAGTGCTCAGCGCCGCTAAAGAAGTTTTCACTTCAAAAATTGGCAGGCAACCGCTTGAAATTTGGCATGCTTGTTCTTCATCACACACCGGGCCGGGAAGGATGGCATTTTTTTTCCAGGGTCTGTTTGTGATGAAGAACAAGCATGCCAAATTTCAAGCGGTTGCCTGTACCTAAGCATAAAGGACGCATCTGACTACGAATCTCATAGTCAGATGCGTCCTTTTTGCTTAGGACGGCAGAATCACTTCGGGAGCTCAAATACCGCGAGCCATCCGGTTGCCTCTCCGACATTGAATTACGCGTCATTGCTCTGAATATAATAGTTATGGATAGGAAGAATATAATAGATATTCAAAGTCCCAACCTCAGGAGGACGTGTAATGTGCCCGGTTCACTGCCACTTAAGTGTAGCGATTCGGAGGGAACCTTGGCAACAGACTGCGGATACCGTACCTGCTTTTGCAACTGGTGAGAACTGGGGGTGATTGTTTTTTTCGGTGGCTTGCAAAAAAGCGGAACTTACTTAAGCTCGAACCTGAAAATCAAAGCTTTGCATGAGAATATATTGATAACCTAGTATAAGGGTGTTCTTCTAAGAATATGAATAATTTACAAAAGAATAATTGCTATGTCTGTAAATTTCTCCAACAAGGGACCACGCGATATATTTATACATTTCTGTCTTTATTCTGTGACACGGGGCTACGAGTATTCAAACTACAGAATAAATAATAGTACTACGTACAGAAGGTTCTCTGTTAACAAATCCCCCCTGTATTACAAGCATTTTGCCTGTAAAATTGTTCATTATTACAAATATCTCATCAAAACTGCAGTTGTAGACTACAAGTAACAAATGACGTTTTTAATTTCACAAGTATATTTTTACAAGTATATTCGTGGTCTTGTTTATCAAAGAAATCTTTGTAAGTTACTACTTGTAAAAAATCATGCAAAAACCTTAGAGTGCCCGGCGACCCTCCATTCCGTATTACAAGTTAACGAGTGTCGGGCTCAGTATTTTAAATATCAATTTTTAAATCGATTATCTTTTTAAAATGTGGTCAACGTGTAGACTTGTAAGTTTTGATTAACAGGGCACCTGCAGCAGGGCAGGGGGGCAGGGTACCCATGCAGGGGCGTACGAAGGGCACCTAAGTAAATACCTACTTGGCGCCCGGGGCAAATACCAAAAAGATGTGCCCCTGTGTTAAGTTGTGTTATAATAGTTTTTTGTTTTTATTTACTTAACTTACTTTTACGTTTTGGTTTACAGTAGTGAAGCGAGTACCAAAACACATGTAAGCTTTTTATTGAATCCATAACATATGTAAGTTTGTTTGTGTTAACTGCTACAATCTCACAGCACGTCTAGCACACGACGGCCGCGACATACTCTCGATTTTTATCGCACTATACCTCTTGTTCTAATAAGTGAGAGACGGATAGTGCAAGAAAAATCGAGAGAGCTCGCGCGCCGTCGCGTGCTAGCCGTGCAGTTCTTTGAGTTGTAGAACTTGCGAGCCTGTCTTAATTAAGTTTTTTATGTCTTCAAATGAATCGGCAAAAAAAAAATGAACTCGCTTCCAAAATTTCACGAGAATCGGTTCAGAAATGTGACCAGTACGTCTAGCCCAACTTGCTGCTCAGTCGCTTCGCGCGCGATTGAGCGTCTCCCTACTCACTCGCACCGTGCAAGTTAGAAAAAGGAGGGTAGATCTTTCTCGACTCGCGTCGCGGCGCGGCGTCAGTTGTGCTAGCCCCCCTGTTGACGAGAACAGCCGGACAGCGGGACATCCTGAAATTGGAATTTTGGCCCAAACTGAAGCATAGGCCAAGCCTGAACTTCGTTCGCTCTCGCTTGTTCGATAATCGATGGACGATGACATGTCCGTCACAAAGTGTGAAAAAAGACAAAGTATTAAGAACAGGTACAGGTTTGTTACTAACCTTTTAACTGAAGTGTTGGCAGTGCAATATTACTCAGAATTTGCCTGCCTGTTTTCCAAAGTGCAGGTGACAGAGACGACGGTATAATTGTTCACATTATGTTCAAGGACCAAAATGCTTCCCCCATTGGCAAATGTCTATGTTCGAAATCTGTTCGGATCCTTCCTTGAGCTTGGAAACTTGTGCAGGGTAACATTGTCGTCACCTTTAAAACAATATATACTAGCGACCCGCCCAGGCTTCGCACGGGTGCAAATCTGTAATATCTTCGAAAATATTAATTTTAATTGCATACAGCAAAGGGCCATATTGATTAAATGCAAAATGTATTTAAGGTACTTAATTGGATAAGGATTAATGCTGTATTGCTTAAAATCGCTTCGTAAATAAGCCATTATTTCTCGTAAAAAGTAAAGGATAAAACCGGCCAAGTGCGTGTCGGGCCACGCGCAGGGTAGGGTTCCGTAGTTGCATGTCTGTCTTAGTTACATCGACGTGCGTTGCGGTTGCGTCGGCAGAATTTGTACGAAAATCGGCCTTTCCAAGTACACATTAAATTGGTCCTCTATTACTCGGTAACTACTTATGCCTACTTGTCCGTGATAGTTTTCCTTTTAAATTCATTATATGTACCACGATTTTTTTCAAATCCCCAGGGGTACCCAATATCTCGCAAAGTAATCACCGATTTGAAAAATGGTTCTAGGAAACCCATAATATTTTTGAACGAGCTATCCAACGATACCCCACATCATGGGTTTAACGAGAAAAAAAATACATCCCATCTTTAGCGGGGCTAGCACAACTGACGCCGCGCCGCGACGCGAGATGAGAAAGATCGACCCTCTTTCTAATTTGCCGCACCGTGCGATAAGTGAGATAAGAGACGCTCAGTCGCGCGGGAAGCGACAGAGCAGCAAGTTGTGCTAAACGCATAGGTGTAAGGGAGGTACCCCAAAAAAAAAAAATAAGATTTTATTGTACTGTTTTGTCGGCGTGATTGATTTATATACCCATGCTGAATTACAGTTTTCTAGTTGTAATGGTTACTGAGCTAAGCCGAAGACGGACAGACTGACAGACAGACAGACAGACAGACAGACGGACATGGCGAAACTATAAGGGTTCCTTGTTGACTACGGAACCCTAAAAAATGGTTATTGTGGGTTATCCCTAAGAGAGACATATACCATCGCGGACTTTTGTGTAGACCTTTTTAAGGTATACAATACTGTAGTACATTATTTTGATCTATCTCGTAGGGTTCAGCCAGCGTTTGCAATGTAAGCGCAAGAAAATGACTATTTACGACATCACATTAGTAACCTCTAAAATTATCAGTGTTTCTCTACTATAGTATGCATACATACACCTTTCTCTTGAATCACTCTATCTATTAAAAAACCGCATCAAAATCCGTTGCGTAGTTAGATCTAAGCATACATAGGGACAGACAGACAGCGGGAAGCGACTTTGTTTTATAATATGTAGTGATACTCTATAGCTTTAATAATGTATAATTATCATCATCATCCTCCTAGCGTTATTCCCGGTGATGCCCGTAAACGAGCCCGGGGACCGCTTTGACACCTTATCCCAAGATTTGGCATAGGCACTAGTTTTACGAAAGCGACTGCCATCTGACCTTCCAACCCAGAGGGAAAACTATAATACCTTATTGGGATTATACCGGTTTCCTCACGATGTTTTCCTTCACCGAAAAGCTAACTGTAAATATACCGTGCATAAATTCCGAAAAACTCATTGGTACGAGCCGGGATTCGAACCCACGACCGCCGCTTGACAGAACCACTAGGCTATCGTAGCTCTGTAATAATGTATAATTATAAATACTAATATTATATCAATACATACCGGACGTTGACGCTTCACCATAAGAGATTATGCCTTTTAAAATGCTCCTCTCCTGGAGAATATAGCTGTGATAAAAAAATATGATTATTCTCATGCTTATGTCTCGTATGCAATCCGCCATTGGACGTTCGGACGCGTTAATAGACTGTTAGATAGTGGATAAATAGCTTTAGAGCAGTACAACAAATCCCTACAAACGTCTCATGTGACGCACTCACGCAGACACGCGACACTGATTCGTTCACTTCGCTCGCTCGTTCAACTAAAGTACAAGTCGAAGTAGTCGGTGGTACCGCAAACATAGAACATTGGATATGGAGCGAGAGATACGGCACTATCCATACTAATATTATAAATGCGAAAGTGTGTGTGTTTGTTTGTTTGTTTGTCCGTCTTTTACGGCAAAACGGAGCGACGAATTTACAAGATTTTTTAAGTGGAGATAGTTGAAGGGATAGAGAGTGACATAGCCTACTTTTTGTCTCTTTCTAACTCCGCACGTCCCTAAAATGGGGGGTGAAAGTTTGTATGGAGCTACGATATTAACGAGAACCACGCGGACGGAGTCGCGGGCAGAAGCTATAGTCTAATATATTTACTGTGCCTCAGGGTGCGCTGCCCCCCTATTCTGTAACTGGTTTTAAGCTCATTAAACATACTTCCTCATTAAACATTTGTATAAATAGAGTGAAATAAAATAGAAAACAATAACTTTTAAAATAAAATTGAAAGCATCCAAATGTCTAAAAATATGGTTATAATTGGTCAAAAATATTATAAGAAAACGCTGAATGATTTTTCTGCCGCTGTTATTTGGTATTTTGGTTAAATCTTTACATCCTCCGACTAAAAAACATAATTATTATAAACTAGCATGGGATGTGATGGACATATATCGTTCTTTTTTACATTATTTTTTGCGTAAAACATGAAAAGATGTTGTGTATTGTATTTGATACATTACCAATCCGTCAAAGAAGTTAAGTTGTACCACATTGAATACAATGCCAACACCTCAACAACAAGGTATAGCTCACTAGCTTACATGCATATATGATATTATGGTTGCAAATGCTTGTTATTGTGAGAATAATGCTTGGTTCATATCTAATAATCCAACACTGCTATACTAAAAATCCAACAATACTGCAAAAATTTGATTGATCGAGTACAAGTCCCGCTTTCCGAAAATGAACCGCGTTGCGAGTCCACAATAAGGCGCACTGTCCAAAGTAAAAATAAAATAAAACCTAGTCAAATTGCAAATTACTTTAGTTAACAGTTTTGGGAATTTTGACCTTGATTTTTTTTTCGTATTTTTTAAATTTGATTAATTTTATAACCGACTTTCTAATGCACTTTAGCCAATATGGCATCATGTATGAGGAAAAAAATGAGAATTAATTAAAATTTTACTTACGAATGTTACAATTTTAAATGAATTTGCATAAAATATCAAAATTTTAATTTTTTATAATTAATTTCATTGAATACTTATAAGATATTATTAAACAAAGCATTGCTTTAAAGTGATGCAGCATTGGCAATGTATCAAATATGATACATACAATATTCCAAAAATGTCAAAACTTTTTTTTTTTTTATATTTTTGTGACATTTGAAAGTACAATTTTATTGTAAAAATGCAAAAAAATACTTAGATAAAAGATTTTTTTCACCGTGCCAAGATAAGGGTTAATAGGGGCCCATCTAGTAGTTGGCGAGTCACCATCTGCCTGAGATAAAAAATGAGACAGTTGTATTAGGCAGGCGTCCGATGTTTCATCCAATAGCCCAGCCACTAGTCCATCATTTTAAATAACCCGTTTCATTTAGATTCCATCAACCATCAATAGGCCCTATACACCCCAGCGGGTGCTGTCTCTGTGTGCGTCCCATGACACGGGCAGGGACAGCATCCGCTCGGTGTACATCTTGCATTTCATTAAATTGTCAAAAGGGCCTCTACGTGTTGGCTCAGTTGGTACTTTGTAGGTACCTAGCTCCACGCACGCCTCCCAAAGGTCCCGTGAGCGGGAAAGAAATACATAATAATAATAATAATAATAAGAGGCGGTACTCCTGGATACTGCGCGTATAGTCAGGAGGTTCCTGTCTCTGTCGCCCTGACCGCCGGTAGCTTAGGCCGCGCCTCGCTACCGGCTGCACCCTAGGTTAGGTTTTTATAATGATTTTTTGTTTTGTATGTATAGTTTTATATTTTACTTTTTAGATATAATTATTGTAAAAACCTAGTCTAAGACGAAATTAAAATAAAGAGAATAATAATAATAAAGATATCCGATCCGATTTCAAAAAACTTTTCTCCTGTGGAACTTTCTTGATAGACATCTATATCCATCCATACTATCCATACTAAACCGGTCATCCATCCATACTAATATTATAAATGCGAATGTATGTCTGTCTGTCCTTCTGTACGTCTGTTACCTATCCAGGTAACATATTAAGGTAACCGCTGAAACGATTTAGATGAAATTTGGTACAGAGATAGCTTGAGTTCTGGAGAAGGACATAGGATAGTTTCTATCCCAGAAATCATCCCCTAAGGAGATAAATGGGGAATGAATTTTTGTTTTGCATGGAGCTACGATATAAACGAGTTCCACGCGAACGGGAACGAGGAGAGAGGCTAGTTCTTACTGCTTAAATCAAAATCAAAATATTTATTCCGTTAAAAGGCAATATTACTAGTCAAAATAACTTAACTAGACATACTTTATCGCATTCCAACGCATATGCAGAATGGAGCCTTTAGTTACAGCCAAATAGGGTAATGTGATAAAAATAACTAAAAAGTTACTAACGTTGTTTCCCACAACTCGTAACACAACATTTTCGTTCTGCAGCCATGATTATTACATCTCTTCATTCGGTTTTAAAATAATACACTCGATAATTATTGAAATAAAAACCGAAAATATACAAAACGTCACTTTGCTGTCAAGTTGAAAGTGTTGAAACAGAGTAAAAATATGATTGACGTTCGTTTGAAAATTGATAATACTGCCATCTCTATAGTTGTGTAATAACTATTTTCAAGAGTGTTTTTCATATATGAAGATAGAAATGTTCTGAGTGAAACGCCCGTGTCCATGGTCACGGGACAACTGGTTTGAGCGGGTATCAACATCTTCTGCCAGCGTCAAAAAACATCGTCCGTTATATCACCGGATATTATTAGTGTTGTGTGTCGGCCGGGTGACAACCCTAGTGTACAAGTGGTTAATAAAGACCAAATGCGGGTAGTTCGGAAAACCCGCGCAGCAAGAAGATGTTGATACCCGCTCAAGCCAGTTGTCCCGTGACCATGGATGTTGCAACACATCCGAAACGTCGGGAGACCTCAGTGAGGTAAATAAAATAAGTTAATTATACGCGATTAAGTCCCGTTTAGTATAAATAATGTCTTATAGTTTCGCTTTGTCTGTCCGTCCGTCCGCGGATAATCTCAGTAACCCTTAGCACTAGAAAGCTGAAATTTGGTACTAATATGTATATCAATCACGCCGACAAAGTGGTAAAATAAAAAGTGTTTTTTTTTATTTTATTAGGGTACCTCCCCTATACGTAACGTGGGGAGTGTTTTTTTTTTCATTTCAACCCTAACGTGTGATATATTGCTGGATAGGTATTAAAAAATGAATAGGGGTTTGCTAAATCATTTTTTGATAATGTTAATATTTTCGGAGATAATCGCTCCAGAAGTAAAAAAAAATGTGTCCTCTCTAACTTTTGAACCATAAGTTTTAAAAATATGAAAAAAATCTCAAAAGTAGAACTTTATAAAAACTTTGTAGGAACATTATTTTGAACTTGATAGATTGAATAGTTTTTGAAAAAAAATACAATAACTACGGAACCCTACACTGAGCGTGGCCCGACACGCTCTTGGCCGGTTTTTAACCTTTAATGTATGCGTATCCTATAGAAACTTTATTTTCATTTAGAAAAGTTATGAGCCGACAAAGTGTGAAGGACAGAAAATAAAAATCATCAAACTCAACTTTATGGCACAATTAAAAAAAAAGTTGAATTTCCTCAGATCTTCCAATATCTTAAACAGTTCTCCAGTTCATGACTATTCTAACTGTATACGACATGTCTAGAATCACTTGCAACTTTCCGGCAAAAAATGGTGTCTGTCTAAAATTATGATTGTTTTATTCCGTTAGTAGGTCCAGCCAGTTACATGGGCTGAATGCATAAGACCACCAATAATAATAAAGAAACAAAGTGGGCAGGACGTGTGTTAATTGGCTCAAAATGTGTTGCAAGTTGCAAGTGACCCTACATACCCACCCTAGTCTCTTGGCACACGCAATGCCAAATACCCTGTATTATTATAATTTTATTACCAGTCCATTGGAGGCCATGACACGGTGATTCAATAGTAATGATCCACCCATATCACCATCCGGATCACAAGCATATTGACGTGTATCACAGGATTGTCAATATATTGCATAAAATCCTAAAGATTTTGAAATCCGCCCACAGCTAAGAAATAACCTGTTAGCGACTAAAGACACACATCACGATTCTGCTTGGCGGATGGTATGAGCAGTACGCAGCTATAAGATAGAGCGAGATGGGGATATGGAAGAAGCAGAACTATATATACCGTCTGGCCACCCTTTAATACTGACGCGATATAGAATTATAATTAGCGTTTAAAGGGCTATTCAATACTGCTCACATACTAAGGGTTGCTCCAAATCCAAATACTGACAAACCAGGATCATCAGTATTTAATCACTGTGTAATGGCCGCCATTGGTTGATCTATCCAGATTCTACTAAATACACTTTGATTGCACTTACACTTAATTAACTCGCTAGGTTGGCGCTCTGCTCGTAGAGTCTGGCAAACTAAAGTTGAACCCACTAAACTCAATTACGCGGCAACACTAAACGTCAAACGCATACATTTTGATCAACAGTGTTGCCGCGTAATTGAGTTTAGTGGGTTCAACTTTTGTTTGCCAGACTCTAGCCGCTTTCCTCTACAATCGGAGTTCCCCATTTTATCGGCTACGACCGTAGCGCTACGAAATCTTTGGAATCGAGTGTGTTTACCGTTTGGACGTTAGAGATCACCTAAAGCTATTCCGTGTTATCGTGCCCACGGCACCAAGACCGTCTATATATGGGTTATGACGTGCGCTGTCAAACTCACCTTGATACCTTCAACTAAGATGCTTCTTCATACTCTCATAGAAGACAGTACCTAAATGTTTATTGAGCAGAAACTTCCGCTAACGAACTAAAGAAATTACAAATTTCGATCAAAGTAGAAAATTTAAAAATTATTGACACGAGCGGGATTTCAACCCAGAAACTCTGGAATCCGTTCATCGCTCTTGCCAATTGAGCTACCGTGGGTCCGCTAATGGCGACGAATCTTTCAATCCTTTCCACTATTATAATTCATATAAATCTCATAGAAGACGTTGGCGTGTCAGTGTCACTATCGTACGTGAATATTGGCGTCCAAAAAGTTTAATTACGTTTTGATGTTGGGCCATTATATTGTCCCGCAGTGTACCGCGGCGCTGGATCGGGAGTCCGGTGTCCAAATAAAAGCTAACGAGCGCGGTACGGGGGCTTAGTAATGGCGTACACCCGCACGGTGTAGTGGCATTAGGATATTAATTTCCTTTATTAGTCCAGCTATCCTACTATCCTACTAATGGATGTTTGGATGTTTGTTAGTCAATCACGCTCAACTAATTTAGATGAAATTTTGCACGAAAATAGTTTATAGCCTGGATTAAAATATAGAATTGTATTTATACCGGGTCCATGCAGGCAAAGTCGCGGGCGGAAGCTAGTTGTTCAATATTTCTATTAACACTTTGATGGACACTACTCCAGACACAATAGAAATAACAATAGAATTACGCCTAAAGGCGTCTACTGTCCATCAATGTATTAACTTGCAATGTACATGTAGATATCTAACTATGTAACTATGTTTGTTCGGGTGGATTTTTGCAACTCAATTTCTTATCTTCAACCGATTGAGCTGAAATTGCGAGTAAGGGTATACTTATAGTGTGGATGGCAATTCAATATTATGGTACCATCGAGCTGATCTGATAATGGAGAAAGTAGGTGGCCATGGGAATTCAGTATTTAACCGACGTAACCCCGTTGAGTTTGACCTCGTTAGAATCGTCTTAATAAGTACTTGATGACGGTATCGGTATACAGAAAAGTGTAGCCAGTCATAAAAGCATATACTATTTTTTTTTTGATAGCAACTTATTATTAATTTCAGATCTGTTACGTCCCGCTGCTGCGCCATTTGCGTTTGCGCATTTTACCTCTTTTTATACATTTTTCACGATTTTGAAATACCCAGCCAGTTTAAAAAAAAGCAAGTTACCCCACCCCGACTTGATTTGAATTGTTGAGCTTGCACACCGTATAGTCCTGAACTAACATTGGAATAGCACTCTACCTATATATGACTGAGTTACAAATCGGTTTGAAATGTGAACCTTGAAAACTCATACTGAAACCGCGTTTAAAATGGCAGAATAAATTCCAAAGCGGTCACTATGGGACTCCATCAGGGTCTCATAATGAAAACACACTGTAGTGGAATTCCTCCTCGGAAAAAGCCCAAGAGCCTGCAAAGCCCTGTATTTTGCTTCACGTGTTCCAAACGAGGCTTAACTCACGATTGTTCAAGAGTAATTTTCTAATATTTAAATAAGAAATATCCCCTACCCTATGTCGGTGTGCCCGGGGCACGGTATCGGACTATCGGGCCAGATCACCTTGCTCCGACGATAACCTTAAAAGCCCCAATATTAATACATCAAACACCACGTGCGCCATACCATCATACGATTCATACGAACAAGTATGACTCGCTCATGCATTCCTGGTCTATGAGGCGAGCGGTAGGGGTATTTTGTTGGACTAACTAATAGATGTAATTACTTCCTTTTTACAAAGCTTTTTAACCGACTTCAAAAAAAAGGAGGAGGTTCTCAATTCGGTTGTATTTTTTTATTTATTTTTTGTTATTTTTTTTTTTAATGTTTGTTACCTCAGAACTCCGTCGTTGATAAGATAAGCCAATTCGAAATGTTTTTTTGGATGTAGGTAAATGCTACCAGGTGGGTCCCATTTTTATCGAAAAATCAGTTGGATAAATAAATAATAAATAAATAAATAAATATAAGGGAACACAATCTCACACAAATCGACCTAGTCCCATAGTAAGCTCAGTAAGGCTTGTGTTATGGGTACTAGACGACGATATATACATATAATAGATATAAATACTTAAATACATACATAGAAAACTTCCATGACTCAGAAACAAATATTCATGCTCATCACACAGATATTTGCCCTTACCGGGATTCGAACCCAAAACCTTCAGCTTCGTAGGCAGCGTCACTACCAACTAGGCTAACCGGTCGTCAAATGGTCGTGGTCGTGGATGATGGGATCCATGAGGAATTGAGGGAACTCCTCAATTATATTAGGCACGCGTGTAGTGATTTTGGTATTTTCTATTATAACTTGTGTGTTTACACTCGGAAATCATAAATTTGGTGGAGTGGAATTGATGATGAAGACCACAGATGACTTATGGAATTCCTCAATTATGTACTTAAAAGTACAAAAGTACCTACGTCACAGATTCTGATAAGATTCCGTTGAAATAGCAACTAGTGAAGTGCCAAAGGTGATCCTTGTGGAATCGACGGAAGTCTTCAAATATTATCGGCCCACGTAGAGCGATTGGGTTTTTTTTCTAATAATCAACGCATTTGCTCTCGGAAATCAGTTCATGTGGTAAATTGGAAAAGAAATGTGGAAATGTTCTCGTGGCTTGGCGGAGTACTAAATTGAAGTCGGTTAAAACTTTGTTTTTAAAGTAGGTAAATTATTAAACTCAATATCAATTCACTATTTCTTCAATTAACTCATTAACAGTTTCTTGTTGTTATTCCGTCAATTACAGAGGTTCTTAGCTTAAACTTGTTGCAACATGGACTTCTACCGTGCTGGTGTTATTATTATTTTCGTATTGACGAGACTGTTGTCTGTTCTTGACACGTTTTATTGTTATTGACCCTGTACATCTCTGACAATATTACATAAATGTTCCTTTTTTTGTTTTGACGCATAGATACCGTATAGGCATAGTAGAAAGACTATGGTATAGGTACGTCTTTAAGAACATTAGAATAATTATTGAAGTGAAAACTTCTTTAGCGGCGCTGAGCACTTTTTGGGATTGGGAAAAATTGTTAAATACGCGACAGATTTTTGTGACGTCAGATGTGAAGGAGGTCACAAACTTTTATATTTTGCTGCTAGCCGATTCGACTTCATTCGAAACTGAACGCTATTCGTAAGAGTACAAAGCCGTTAAACACTTTTTGCAATAGCATATTCTGCAAATAAAGTAATTTTGTTCACGCGTCCTTCACCGTTTTTCTATTGAGCAAATTCGAATAGTTCGAATTTGGACGTTATTCGTATAGAGATAAAGCTTTGAAAAATATTTACCAACAGCAAAAACAAATTGATATTTTGTTCACCGCCGCCGTCCGCTGTTCTTGCAAATTCGAATAGTTCGAATTTGGACGTTATTCCTAAAGAGATAAAGCTTTGAAAAATATTTGGCAATGGCAAAAACAAATTGGTATTTTGTTCGCCGCCGGCGGCGGGCGAGCCGACCCGTCGCACCCAACGCGCCCGCGGCCCGTCCGCCTAAATAATTGATAATTGTTTATTTTGCGCCAAATTAATTTTTAGGGTGACACCGTAAGATGACACGTGACCTGATCGAAAAACCGTTACAATGTTATTGAGTTTTCACTTCTGCCGGCACTCCCGGAGTGCAACCCGGTCTTTTTTTAATTGTATATTTTCTCAAACATGCAATGAAATATTGACGTTGTGTTCTTCATAATGGGCTTCGAAGTGTCATGTTTAGGGCGAAGCAAGACGAGAGCTCGTAATGGCATTTCATACAAAATTCCACAATTTATGGCACAGCATCACGGCGTTCAGCCATGAAAATTAAAGTTTGATTTCTTAGAGTTTTATTTATTTATTCAATGCATGTTTGTGAAAAGCATTATACATACCTCGGCGTGAAAAGGGGTTGCCAACCTCATAACTATCCGTTGTCTATTGTACAACATCATCCTGTAAAGGGTGAAATGGGGGGTGAAAGTTTGTATGGAGCTACGATACAAACGAGTTCCGCGCGGACGGTGTCGCGGGCAGAAGCTAGTTATAAAATAAGCCTTCAAGTATAGGTATCTGTGCTTAGTATGTATCTCGCGATGCGACACGTCTTAATGACTGTGCAAAAAAATTACAGGCGGAGTTTTTTGCAGGAACTTAATTCTGTACTACACAAGTTATACAACGTCCACTATCAAACTATGAGAAATCATGTTGCCCAGTTAAGTGGCAGGATTACGTAACATACGATGTATTTAATTATAGCTTGTAACTGTAACAATATTAATTTGACAGCTTCTGTTTTCCTTCACCTGTCTAATGTCTGTATGAGATGCCAGTCAAAATTATAATGTTAATAATACGGAGTTAGTTTGGTTCTCTACCTTTAGTCTGTTCTCTACCTTAGATAAACAAATAAATAATTTTAAAACAAGCTTAACTTAATTATTTAACATTAAAAAAGAATGTAGCAATTTAGTGTCTGTGTAAAATATTTTTCGCTAGTTATCTTATCACCCGTGACTTTGTCTGCATGGACCCGGGATAAAAACAATTCTATATATTAACCCAGGCTGTAAATTATCTTCGTGCAAAATTTTATTCAAATGGGTTGAGCCGTTTAAGCGTGATTGATAACAAACATCTAAACTTTCGCATTTATAATATTAGTAGGATTTTTAAAAAGTTGCAATTTAGTGTGAGAGTCAGTGTAAAACATTAAATTTTACATAATCTCGATTTAGAAAGACTCTCGTTAGTAAAATCATTCTCACCACTGGTTTAGTTTTAGTTATTTTAATTTAATAGTAGTTTTAGTATTGTATTTACACTAGTAGCATTTATGTTTAATACCATTAAATAAATGTTTTTATGTTTCTCACCGTGCCGACCTTGAAATATAACCAAACTCATTTTCGCTACATAGTTCACAGGCGTGAAAACTTAAAACGCTCCTAACTCCGCAATACCACCATAAAACAATCAAACCAACGGAGTAATTACTTAATCCCAGCTTAAACTTTAACGACCGTTAGTTAAAAAAACGTTTAAAACGGCGCACGCTCCCCATAAAACTGTAAAAGCTTTTAAGGACAGGTGGGGGTTCGATTCCCAGGCAGGTCGGTGCAACACCGCCTTGCGACGTTACTGCTGTTTTTAGGGTACCGTCGGTTCCGTGTTAAGGGGGTGAATTGCAAATTATCGCGTGCTTTGAATCGCTGTTCTATGACTAGATTAAGAAACAATAAGGTCTGATATTCAGATATATGATTTTTGACTATATGATTGTTATATTGATTTAAACTTTCACGATTCTCACACATTATTTATACTAAACAGGACTTACCATAAGTAAATGCCAGCGTCAAATAACATCGTCCGTTATATCACCGGATATTATTAGTGTTGTGTGTCGGCCGGGTGACAACCCTAGTGTACAAGTGGTTAATAAAGACCAAATGCGGGTAGTTCGGAAAACCCGCGCAGCAAGAAGATGTTGATACCCGCTCAAGCCAGTTGTCCCGTGACCATGGATGTTGCAACTCATCCGAAACGTCGGGGACCTCAGTGAGGTAAATAAAATAAGTTAATTATACGCGATTAAGTCCCGTTTAGTATAAATAATATATGATTGTTTAGGAGGTGTAGTGCCTCGGGCATGTTTGCCGAAGCCCGTGTAGACGGGTTCCAGGCGATCATGCGCAAAAAGATAGCCTCGCTATTAGGCAGGGTGAGAGCAAGCGCCAACAGCATTCTACAAGAAATAGCGTTAAGATTTAACTGTCCAATCTTATCGTTCTGGGTTGGGCAGATTAAGGGCGTTGCCCAATTTAGCATCTAAAAATTGTATGTTGTTTTTTCTGCCTACTTTTACTAACCTAATTTAGATTTAAGTCGCCTGTTACTAACATACTATGGATCAACCGGTCTGAAATAAAGATTTTTATTTTATTTTTTATTTTTTTTATCTGAATTAACCGATGCATGATTGCCTAAAATTTCCTCTATAGAAAAAAAAACCAAAGTCGGGTCTTTAGTTTCCTTTTTTTACTCAGCCTACTCAAACAATACATTATTTTACGACACAATCAAGTTAATTGTATAGTATTTTATCACATCTAAAATCTCACTTAATGAAATATGAATAAAACTTCACTGAGTTAGGTATTTATCGAAATTTGTCCAAAAAAGTCATTCAGAAGAGTGTTGCATTTCTTTTTCTCGTGCGCGGAAGGCATAAGCGTGTTTCTGTCTAGGGGGCGTGGTCGACTCGAATCAAGGCATCCCCTTAAGCTCGGCTGTTTCGAACCGTCGGTAATCGAATATACTTGGGATTAGTTGAGTTGAATGTATTGCAGAAAGGAAGTCCATTCGAAAAGCAACTCTATCGTCCAAGCCAGAAGATTCCAATTTCAACGACAGTGTTATAAAAAGTCGTGCACATTAAATAATCACAACCATAGGTAAAATCTGTTTGTATGGAAAGTTCGACAGTTTTCTTTGAGGTGACAGCAGCCGGCGCCAGACTTAAGGCGACGTAGGTTCATGGTCTTCTCTCCCTCTCACTGAGAATAGGCGTGAGCGAGATGGAAGTGCGTGCTCGGAAGCGCGGATATCATGTTTTTTAATTTTATTTTTTTGGCCGTTTAAATAAATAAAAAAGTAATCACCGAGTTCTCTCAAACATGATATTGCCGATTTTTAGAAGCAATTTTAATATTTTTAGCTTTTGTGCCTAATTTCTTACGAATATTTTAAGTGAATTTTAGACCTATGTTCATGATTTTTTACTATAGAGCGAAAATTGCTTAATCATGTTTCTAATCACTGATCTCGCTGCAAAAAAGCCTCAAGATTACTATTCGTAGTTCTTTGAAACCATATTATTATAAACAGACGCATTATATTGTTTCAAAAACTCTGTTCGCTTAACTTCGCTGAACCTACGGCGCCTTAAGAGTCGCCAGGAAGCTCCAACACAAATACATAGTTTGTATGTATGAAGAGTCGAACTCTTAAAAAATACCTGCCTATGAAGTTGCACGCCTGCCGGTAGCCAATTGTTTTTTTTTAAACGATACATAAAACAAATATAATAAAAAAAACCATCATCGTCCACAACCACCATCATTTGTTCTCTGTATCAACGTTTAAAATTTAATCCTGATAACTTCCACGTTAAATTAGCACGAACCAAACTTATTAATAATAATAAACTTATTATATTAAACTTTATAACACAATGTGTTTCGTTAAGGGGATCCCATGCCCCAATGACCTTCGATCTGAATCCCTTAGTTTTCTAATGTTTTTTGTAGCTTATCATATTATCAACAACGGCTTTAAGCAATATAGTATCCCATATTTACTTCAAAGTTAATTGTTTACGAGATATTTGGCATCAAAGTTGAACAATTTTAGGCCAAAAATTTGGCCTTAACTTTTGTGTTAATTAGTTTAAATGAAAACCATTAGACAATGTTTAAAAAATCATACAAAATTAAGTATTCATTTCTTTCAAAATCCGGTAGACAACAATGGAAATAAAACATTGAAGAACCGATAGCCGTTTGACTTATAATTCTATCTGTAGTGCAAAAGTAGGAGACACGATTCAAAACTTGTCAAAAATCGATGAAAACCTCGGGCGCCTTAAGTGGTGTAAGAATGTTGAAAGCCACAGCTTCCGAAGTATAAAATCTCGAGGGGAAAAAAGTTAAAGTTACTATTAGTTATTAGTACTTACTTGATGAGTTCCAATCTATCCACCTTCTGTTCTGCATTAGATCAACTAGATGTTAAGTAATAAATTATTGTATGGTTATTGAACTAGCGAGAGAAGGGGACGAAGTTCTCTGCTTTAGGTTGGGCTGAAACTATTTCGTATGTTCGGATGTCCCGCTGTCC
Source organism: Epinotia ramella (assembly GCA_947578815.1). Lineage (NCBI taxonomy): Eukaryota > Metazoa > Arthropoda > Insecta > Lepidoptera > Tortricidae > Epinotia > Epinotia ramella. The sequence goes on from OX388221.1 coordinate 8,129,682, forward strand.
CGCTGTCTATCTGGTCGCCTTTTTCAAAATATTCTCGTGAAATTTTATGAGCATTTTCCATAGTTTATATACCTACAGGGTGTGGCCTGGAATATGAGCGAAAAAGAAGCTTGTGAGAAATTATTTCCAGGTGTAAGTTCCCGTGTATTTTTTACTCTTCTGGGGTGACACAAGTAGTTTTTTTATTTTAAAAACACTAAAAAAATAACAAAAAAATCAGAAAAATCACAAAAATATCTTTTGAAAACAAAAATGTAAAAACTTGATTCATTACATGATCTTACCTCAAAATCTGCATTGATTGCTGTGCTATGATCTCGTGGTGCCAAGATACATTGCATGAAGGTCATAACTTTAGATAACTTTTCTCCGAATTAAAAAAATAAAAATAAAAATTGGACACAAGGGGTTACTACAGATGCTCTAAGGAAGCGTCCTTTTAAATATTTGCCCCTGTTACAGGCCACACACTGTAAGTAGGTACTTAGATTTCTTTGTCAAATCAGTTTTTATTTAAAACATGTTCGCGAGTTCTACAGGTCACAGAGCCACCAGTCTTCTTTATTTTAAGACACACCAGGTACCCAGTTCAGATACGGAACCCTTCCATGCGCGGTCCGAAACGCACTTGGCCGGTTTTTCAGTACATTCTTCTGGGCTCACAACACGTGTTGGCGCGCTATCGGCGCAGGCGCCGGCGCCGTCTCATCCAGTGGCTGTTCACGACTACAATCTTCAGAGGTATAGGCAGAAGTAGTGACATTGTGTGAACATACTTATTAGTAGGGTAGGTGCCTAAAGAAATAGCGAGCAATATTTAGTCCTAGAAAAGATAAATATTTACACGCAGGAAAATAAAATAAAACTAATAAATAAACTTTTCTACTGCCGTTTACGGAATACCTATAGCCTATAGCATATACCTATATTACCTATAGGCTATAGGTAATGTAGGTAGGCACAATTTCAAACTTTTTCTTCATGCGGTCTCTCTAGAGCTTAGCAGTTTCAGAAAGTCTACACATTCAGGCGGTGGTATACATTTTAATGTATTTTGAAACGCCCTAGAGGGTTTCATAATTTTATATGTTTAGATATGATATGAACCAGCAGACTAGCGTTTAAAAAACGCGTTTACCCGCTCATCTGTGGTGGTTCCGTGTAGCGTGTGGTAGCAATTCAGATAACACACAAATTGAACAAAAAACGCATTGTGGTGCAGCGATGAGAAAATTAGAGCTGCGCCGACGCATGTGAGCTCATACAACAATAAAAAGTTATTAAATGGTGTTTAATTAGTTATTGCTTTATTTATTTTTTACACTCAATAATTTGTTTGTTGTTTTAGGCCCGAGTAACTTTAAAAGGAAATTACTGTAGGAAAAATACGGTAATGTAAAACATTTTACAATAGCGTGTTTTTTGTTTATTTCATTTTAAAACGTTATTCTAAGATGCTTTATTAAAAATCCTACAAACTTTCCACCTGGAAGTAATTATAGGTATATTATACAGGTAGGTAGATTGAAATGATGCAAAATAAAGGTAGGAACATTTATTAATGTTTTTTCTGACTTCAGGAGCTAATAATTTAGGTATTTTCCAAATTTGTCTCAATGTTTGTGTCCATGTCTGAGACCTGAGGATAGAAAACGGGTCGGGTTCATAATAAATCGAGCAAAATCGAGGTTATGACTCGCAAGTCTGGTTCCTCCACAGTTAAACCTATGCAAACCATTATCGGACATAGAATAATGACGAGTTTGCGAAGTGTTTATACACTTCATGTATGACTTCTGTGGACGACACCATAATTAATTGGATCTTTGCGTTTTCTAAACGACTCAATTCATTCAGAAAGCTGCGAAAACGGTTGGTAATGAAGTGACGACGTGAGGGGTGGAGGGAGAAATGGCGGAATACAGGCTTTCTTATTACTTGGATGATTTTTTTTTCACGACTGTATTCCACTTCCAAACAGGGACAGTGTGTGCTAAGCTTTAATGTTGCCCTAGGCCATATTTTCATAGAATAGTTTTCGAACACCATGGTGTTTTTTGTTACTTTTTAATAATATTTTTCTTGTTTGGAAGTGGTAATGGGTACCTAATGCATCTAGTGTTACAAGCAATTTTTTTCAATCTTTTATATGACAATATGTTTACCTATGAAATATGCTGTAAGTTATAAGGACAGGAAGGATATTAGCTATGCATATCGTATCCCGAGATTTCGAGAAATTAAAATTACTGTACCTATTATACTTGCATGAAATTCAAGTTTAAGACGAATATATATGTTAGTACAGCCAAAATAATGAATAGCTGCATGTATTGAATACGAAAATAGAAATGCAAGCGATAATTTACTGATTGTTTAAGGTATATATTTTTAGTTCAAGCAAAAGAGAAATTACAATGAAAATAACAGTTAATAGTTATTTATTTATTTACATTGTTAACCTAACTAATACTTTGGCATGAGTCCGTAAACCTTAAACTAATAACTAAGTACAGTCAGCTTTAAAAATACATAAACAATTTAATGATACCCCCTTAAACTTATTTCAATATCTTACATAGGTAGGTGCAAAATTAAGTACATGATAACAAAATAATTACAATACTTTGGCATTCAGTCTAAATGGCACATTTTAAGGCAGGATATAAAATTTTATCAAAACAGTCAATAACTATGAATAGAGACGTACAAAATAACTACCCCTAAAAAACAACTTAGAAGAACATCATAAAACTAAAAAAAAACCATAACAGTCTGTCCGTCTGTGTTTCGAAATACTAAACAATAAAATACTAAAAAGTGTCAACAAATTGGACTCTAGAAAAATACTTCTTAACTTCTGTCGTTTCGTTGTAGTCTTTGGGTATTTCGTACGATTGGTTCATCATATAGTATAGGCCTACGTTCGAACTTCCCACTTTCTCATCAGCTTTATCTTTATAGTATTTTTCTTGGTTATCTTCATAAGGGAAATTATCTTCGAAATAACTAGTTGAAGCTAACGACTCGTCCTTCTCGTATGTATCGGCAATTTTGAACGTGTCAAAGCTAATTTCCTCCTTTTCTTTGGTCTCTGGTTTGAAGAATTTCCTGCCAACAACATTCTTGCTGGGTTTAGCGTCAGTTGAAGTGGAGACCTCGTCAGTTTTTACCCTTTTGCTTTTGTAACGCCGATTCTGGAACCAGATTTTGACTTGCGTGGGTGACAGGTGGAGGTACTTGGCCATTTCTTCCCGTTCTGGCGCGGAAAGGTATCGCTGGGCGTTGAAGCGCTTCTCGAGCTCATGAACCTGGGTTTGTGAGAACAGGATCCTCGGCTTTCTCTTGGCTTTCTTGTCTCTTCTATCCATCTTGTCTGAACTCGGGCTTGTCGGAGTTTCTGTTAACAATAAAAAGTTTGTTAAGTCCCTTGTTGCATTACGTAAAGGCATCAAAAATGGTTGTTCAATCTCTTTTTAAATGATAAAAGATGTCTCTTTGTTGATGATTATACAGGCAGACTAGTTCACGAGTCACTATGATACAATTGATAAAGGAGAAGGTACAATGTTTATACTTACTTGAATTTCTCCTGGAAACAGTGGGAATCTTCCCAAAAGGCTCGATGGTTGGATACTGCGGCGGGTTGTTCTCCATGGACGGCACATTCTTCTCCACGAACCGGTCTTGAACCAAAGCTTGCGAGAGCGATGCATTCAGTTCTTTTTGAGGCTCCTTCAAAGCTTCAACAGGGTGCGCCGTGCTTGAATACTGTTCGAAAGTCTGACACAGATTGTGGCAGTAGGGATTGTAGCTATAGTACTCCTCCATTTTGGCGTCCTGGTACATCATATCCTGGCACCAATAGGGTTCTATGTTTGGGTGGGGGATATTTGGGTAGACTTGTCCGAAGTACTCCGTAGGGCAGCTTTGAGGTTGATAAACGTAGTCGTAACGTCGATCTCGTTCGTTCTTCCACGATTCAGTCCTCTCGTAGTTATATGTCGTTTGGTTGATGTTCAATATATCCTTGACGGAAAACGGCGTCGTTAAATGCGTGGAGTCGTCTAACTTGGCGCGGTATTTCTCTAAGAAATCTTCCTTCTTGTCAACTTCGATTTCTAGATAGCCGTTGTAAAATTCTTTGCATTCGTTGTAGTTGTGTTTAATGTTGTTGTTGTTGTTGAATGATGTTGTTATCTCGTTGTGTTGCTCGTAGACCTCCATTACTTTGCGACACTTGGAGTAAAAGGCTCACTTCACTAATAGCTGTTGTTTTGTGGACTAACCGTGGAAGACTGATGGCGCTTAGATTGCGGCGAAGCCAATCCACGACGACTCAAGTGCTATGGGCGGGGCTTTAGGACCATCTGCCTCTATCCCACGTGTGTAACTACGTGTATTCCCGTCCCTGTCCCGCCCTCGTGTTTACTATGCGGGTAAATAAAGCGAATGATTTCATTTGGGCGTAAGATATTTGGGTTGTTTCATGTTTAGTTTGATGGGTTATAAATTTGTGTCAATAGGTTATTTATAGGTGAATGTTTGCGTAATGGATATAATTTATGATACAATAATTGTTAGCGTAAATTTAAACATTTTCTTGGTTTGAAGCTTACATCTTAGGGTATAGAATAGAATAGAATAGAATAGAAATAGTTTAATGCCACAATAAAAGAAAAAAATAACATAATTAAAACTTAAACTTAACAATCAATTTAATTAAAAGGCAAAGGCCGCCGCCGCCGTAATAGCCGTTTTGTCTCACAGAATAATATTTACTACAGAGTTAAATAGTACAGTCAAGTGTGATAATAAGGATAAGGGTATACATACTTACACTTCTCATACATTCCATTCATCATTCGATACACACATACACACATCTTCTCATACATTCGATTCGGTTCGGTTTCGGTGTCGGGGGACATAAGACCTATGGGTCATATTTATAGGTAATTGCATGCACCCATATTTTCTACACTTGACTGTACCTAGCTATGTCATAATTTCAACTGCTTACATCTAGTTTTTTATAATTTACTCCGGACTACATATCAATTATGATAGTTATAACAATAAAAACTATAATAAAATACAAACAGTGAAAAAATCCATAGAGCGACCTCTATTCAAGATTTTTTTGTGTAAAAGTTTAAACACGCTACAGTTTTTTTTTTGATGATAAATAGAAATAATAATTGATAGGGTAAATCGCCAATAACTGGCCACCGTTTAATAACTGGCCTCCTGAAACTAAAAATTAACTCAATTCACCTATAATAGAAAAAACATTTTTAGTATGTGTTAATTATTGGGCGACTTCAATAACTGGCCACGTTATACTAAATTGGCCCCTCATTCTAAAAATTAACTCTGCTCCCCTACAAACAAAGTTCATTTTAAGTATGAGGGGGCCAGTTATTGAAGGGTGGCCAGTTATTGGCGATTTACCCTATTATGGTTAGTAGGAATAAAATGTTATTTCATTTCAAGTAATCAGTCTTCTGCAATGGTATTGTATGGGAGTCCGCTGGATGCGGGTGGCGCAGGACCGGTCAATTTGGCAGTCTTTGGGGGAGGCCTATGTCCGGCAGTGGACGCCTTTTGGCTGATATGATGTTGATGATAATGATGAACCCGTCTTCTCAATTTGTTAAGAGGGGGCGTATCGCCAGGGAAAAATCAGAAATCACCCGCGCGCCCCGTACCTGCCGCGCTGATGCGTCTATTGCTGCCCCGCTCCTTCTCGCATAGTATATGCCCCGACAGTCAGATGAAACATGATGAATACCTATAGATAATTATAATAAGTGGAAAGAAAGATAAAATCTGTAAGTACCTATATTTGAGAGCTAAGTCAGTTTCGAGAGCTATAACTGAAATATGACCTTCCGTTTTTTTACTAAATCACGTAAGGGTTGTAATTTAGCATAATAATGTCTCGTAAAAGGCTAAAGCAAAAAAACAGCTATAATCGAATTTAAACTTTTGTGAGACATATCTAAAATACTACTAATAAATCCACGGTTAAAAAATTAACGTAAATGTCACGGCAGGCGACATGTTTCGAACTCTTCGGGAGTTCTTCTTCAAAACAAACATAGAAAACACTAATCCTGAAGAAGAACTCCCGAAGAGTTCGAAACATGTCGCCTGTCGCGTCATTTAATACGTGAATTTATTAGTAGCATTAAAAAAAAACTGTAATTTATTATGAAAACTTCGATCATGTTTATGAAAGCCAGATTTTCAGGCCACTGTGTCGCGGCCAAATTTTTCAATTCTGACCCCGTGTCATGGTCGGCCTTATCACGCGATAAGTGACAGGATAGAGCGTCCGTCACTGGCTGACACCGTTTGATAGAACGAGACGATGCCCCTTTCTTGTCACTTATCGAGTGATAAGGCCGACCATGATACGGGGTCTGATCTCGGATTCGTACTTGGAGACAATGGAGACGCTTTGGCCCTTTAGTTATCAATTTTGAACATACTCGTATTAAAGAAAAACTGCAAAATTGTGTTCACTTTTTTTAATATAAAAATGTCCAACTTCGCAGGCAATAATTCGGGTGCAGACTCGAAAATTATTATTACTCCAAAAGAAAGAAGGCAAAAAAAGATGCATAGTGATGAAATCCCATTCAGATATCTCAAAGAATTACGAAGCTACAACCGTTTTAATATTGCTTGTTAGAGAGAGAAAACGCAAACGGTGTGTGACGTCACATTACAGGATGCTGCCGGCAGGCCGCGTCGACGGCGTCGCCGACCACGATGCGCGCGGCACGTTGCCGTCTTCTGTGACGTCACATTCTTCCAGCGTCATCGTTTCATATGAAGTTGCGTTTTGCGAAAAAGGGACAGAACACATCCCTTCTTAAAACTTTGGACACTTATAACTTCGTGATTATTTAACCTTTTGCGTTGATTTTTTCTCCATTTGACAATTTTTTTTATCCTTCTTCGAGAAAATATCACATTATTTTATTTAGTGTCTACGCCCCTCTTGTTGGAATCTAAAAGCGTCACCCGTGATGACTTTAAAAAAAATGACAATAATTACACGGTTCACCCACGTATTAAACGTCACTACGGGCGACATGTTTCGAACTCTTCGGGAGTTCTTATTCAGGATTGAGTGTTTTCGCGGCGGTGTCGCTTGAATCACGACAAGATTCAAGCGACACCGCTGCGAAAACACTCACTTTATAGAGTACAAATTACTTTAATTACCCAAGGAATACCACTACCTACATTTTGTTGCTTAAAAAACCACCGGAGCTATAACTGAAATATGGCCTTCCGTTTTTTTACTAAATCACGTAAGGGTTGTGAGCTAGCATAATAATGGCTAGTAAAAGCCTAAAGCAAAAAAAGCTATAATCGAATTTAAACTTTTGTGAGACATGTCTAAAATACTACTAATAAATCCACGGTTAAATTCACGCATTAAATGTCACAACAGGCGACATGTTTCGAACTTTTCGGGAGTTCTTCTTCAAAACAAACATCGAAACAAGACACGACAAGATTCAAGCGACACCGCCGCGAAAACACTCATCCTTAAGAAGAATTCCCGAAGAGTTCGAAACATGTCGCCCGTAGTGACATTTAATACGTGAGTTGAACCGTGTAATTATTAGTACTGTTTCAACACGTCTCACGAAAGTTTAAATTCGAAAAGCAATGTCCTTCATCTTGGAATTCAAAATGGACATCATTTCTAGAATCTTCACCCTCGAGAAGCCTGCCAATGTATGTTGTTCTTTAAAAAAACGCGCATATTAATTTACAACGAATGTTTCAAAAATTTTAAATAATGCGACCACTTTTTGAAATATTTCTGACTATGAATTCGTATTTAGACCTCTCAGACATCGATTTTGAACATAATCGGATTTATTCTCAACTAGTGATCCGCTCCGGCTTCGCACGGATACTATATTATACATATAAACCTTCTTCTTGAATCACTCTATCTATTAAAAAAAACCGCATCAAAATCCGTTGCGTAGTTTTAAAGATCTAAGCATACATAGGGACAGACAGCGGGAAGCGACTTTGTTTTATACTATGTAGTGATAGTGATAATCTTTCATAAAGTGAATACACGATCGACAGAAAAATGTTCGTCTAGTTTTGCATGTACTGCACAAATTATTCTAAGAAGCCGGTCACCCGCCGATCGCTGCGTAATCTTATAGTTGTATTTTGAACTTTAAGATCTATATGTTAACTCCGGTCGACTTTTAAATATATTATTTCAAAATGTAGCAAAATATCTACTGGAATGTAATGATACGTTCATTCACTGGACGAATATACTGGGTCACAATATTATTGAAATAATTATGTTCATCGTGCTGTCGTGAGAGCACAGAACGTAGTCCTCTCGTCTCAGCGGAGCGATTACGACTGACTCCGCCCGCGAACGGCAACAAAAGATATACAGAACCTCACGAAACACGCGACGGGAGAAAGGGTATCGCGCTAAATATAAAAGGCCTATACGCCAAATACGTTTCACCTCAATAAGTCTGAAAAGGGACTACATAAAAATACCCCGCTAGTACTTTCATTAGGTAATGTGAAAAGCTATTATACACTCAACTTTTACTTAATTTATATGCACGGGAACCTCACACTATTGAAATTGAGTAAAAATAAGACATGTTTTGGCGGTTCTTTTCTATCGAGGCAATTTTGGTTTTGTATGGTTTTGTTCAGACGATTCAATTGCAAATATGATGTAGTTTTGGTATGTTCTTTTTCCTGGCATTCGCTTTAGTTTGTCATAGGTAAATATTCAATCTAAGAACCCCCATTTCGCGGAGCGCCCCCTCTTAATAAGCGTCAGTTTGTGAACAATTTTTAATTAAGTTAACAGCGGTCGTAACTTTTGTAGCATTTTTCGTACAGCGTAGTGGTTAACGGAATTGGTATACTTAAAGAATTTCAATCAAAATGCTTAATTCGCGTTATAACTAATGCGAATAACGTTACTATTAACGTGAATATTAGCCTTAATTAACAATTTTGATTGATATTGTCTATACCAATGCCGTTAACAACACTACGCTGCACCAAAAATGCTACAAAAGTTACGATCACTGATTATTATGTAACGTTGATGTACGAATAGGTACAGTACTCTTAAGGGACCCTGTAATAGAGGGACCCATCACCCATCTAATTAAAATCTGGAGCTGTAAATGTGAGTCACTGATTGGAACTCTGACCTCCCACCTACGCCGATATAGGCGTAATATTGCACGGCATAAATTAGAATGTTTATGATAGAGCTGGGCGTTTTTTCCCGTAAGCGTTTTCAAAAACGGTTTCTCGTACAATAACGGAATAACAGTTTGTGGCTAGAAACACAAACTGTTTTTATAAAAACGAACGAACGGTCACACGCAACGGTTGCAATGCAAAACGAGAAAACGTAACTCGAACACTGTAAACTGTTTCATCCGTTTTTTCGTTTCACTTCGTTTGGCGACCGGCGACGGCGCCAACGCACGGAGAAACTAGTTATTTTTGAAACTGTTTTTCGAAACAGTTTTGTGACAGAAAAAAACGATTACGTTTCGTTTCACGGAAAAGTCGAAACGACCCAGCTCTAGTTTATGACGGCGATAATATCCCATTTGTTTACGCGACGACGGAGACGGAGTCACGCGCCGTTATTATTTACGCGCCGTCTCACCCCACCCGTCACGCCTAACGAAAGTAGATCTACGCTTAGTTACCGTAAAATGGGGTGAGTAGGGTTCGCGGGGAGAGTTGGGTTATGAATGGGGAGATGAAAGGGGGGTCAGATGGGATTTTAAGGCTACTGCTACAAAACTAATGTATTCCAATTTAAAATGGAGCTATAGTAATACTCATAATAAAAAAAAACGATCCAGCGATCTTACAAAATTACCTTTGTATGAAATCCCATCTCAACCCAATTACGAGGGAGTACGGGGTGAGGTGGGATTTCCTGTTTATCGTCAAAGTTATGAAATGGAACTACCCAAAATAAAATAAAAACTAAAATACAAACGTCTGGAACACTATTAACTATATACAACATTCAGTTTGCATTTGTAAAAATAAAATGTTATCGAGGTTTGCCCCTACTCACCCCATTTTACGGTACAACGAATCGCGGCGTCCGGATATAATTGTGGGTGAACGTTGGGGTGAACTTAAACTCAAACAAGTTACAGAATAACGGGGAAGGAGTGCTTACGTTCGTCTCTCGTCGCCGAATACCGATCAGGGTCTCTGGACTCTCTGGCTGCGCTGTGAAGTCACCGCACTTTTGTTTGGGTGAGAATTTTAAACAAAGTATACCTTCGACTTTTTTTCGCTAGGAATTTAATCGCGTTTAAGACGCTGTCAACACCAAAATGCCCTTTAGGATTTGGGATAGCGCGCACACTGTCTATTTGTATCGGAGTAAACGAGAGCGAGTGTTACTGGGCGGCCCGATTTTTGAAGATAATATTACATAAATATTGAAATAAAAAAAGGGTGCATTATTTGTGAAATATGACTCGTTAGCGGTTTAGGTATGAATATATTGACATCGTGTTTTTACTTGCAGATACGTCAAAAAAAATAAAGACAGAACAGTTTAATGTGATTTTAAGACCAATCTTTGCAATTATTTTCTATCGAGCCGATTTTCATCCAATTATGTATCGAGCCCGTCCACGGTCTTTGAAATATGGTGAATATTAACATAATACATTTTATTTGATGTGTAGAACAATAGATTTTCTTAAGAAACTGCTTAAATAACATCAATTTCACCAAAGTAGGTCTTGTCAGCCTCTTAATCAACTAATTTATTTACCTCCCTGAGGTCTCCCGACGTTAAGGATGTGTTGCATTATCTATTGGTCACGAGACTTCGGATGTTGCGACATATTTCGAAACGTCGGGAGACCTCAGAGAGGTAATTAGGTGACTCTCTCTCGACATTCATAATCATAGATAACAGTGTAATATACTGACCAAATCAGTTATACTAAACTTACAATGGTATTAGGGCCCGTTTACACATTGATTATAAATTAGTGCGAGTCCATACAAAAGCTACTCGCACTCGCAGCAAATGTATGGACTCGCACTAATCACTAATCAATGTGTAAACCGGCCCTTATATAATAGATCTAGCTAATGTTTTTTTAATAGTCTCTTTTATTTATTCTTATAATGATGAGAGATTTTGCAGTAGTCCATGGATGAGAAGGAATTAGCAGTAGGTTGACCCCTCACTGGCCTAATGCGGGGTCACTTAAGGGGCTCCTAGCTCCCAATTGACCTTCGACCTGTAACTGTCGGTTTTTTTGTGTTTTTTTATGGCTTACCGTATTAACAACAACGAGGTTTATCGAATATATTTACTTCAAAACTCACAGTTTTCGGGATATATGGCACCAAACTTTGGCAAATTCAGGCCAATAAACCAGTTCTTTGAACGTAACTTTTGTGAAAATGAGTTCAAAATAAAAATCTCTCGTGGGTTGTTAGAGACGTCAATAACGAACAGTTATATGTAGATTTCATATATACAAGTGCATAAACACTAATACACACTAATATCGAAAATAGAGCTTTTTTGGACCATGTTTGAATGAAAAAAAAAAAAAAAAATTATTAAAAAAAAAATCTCGTGCATGTGTAGATAAACGATTGACGAACCGATAAGTGTCTGAGCCATAAATACACCTATAGTTTTTAAGGAGGAATATCAACTCAAAGCTCGTTACATTAATGCAGGTTTCTTTCGCTGTAAACACACACACACACACACGCTGGTTTGTTTCGTTGTAACATAACAAATGATATTCCATAGGTACAGTCAACGTCAAAGATCTGTATAAAATTTTCGCCGTTTAAAATGTTACCGGTACGGCGTACAGAACGTTTCTCTTGACACGTATCTCGATACTTAAAAAGATGCACCAACCTGCATACCTACTCGTATTGTAAAATTATTTGCGATACTGAATAAAACTTTTCTTTTTGTTAGGTGCAAAATTGTAAACAGTATATTATCGACGACTGCACTGCTGCACATAGGCTGTTGACATATCCGAAATGTCGAGTAACCTCAAATAGGAAAAATAAGGGTGCGTACACAAGCCGTCTGCAAGCCGTCGGTTCACAAGTTTCTATGGAAGGACAGCTGCCATTGTTCCGTAATCGTATAATACAACCTGCGGCGCTACCACGAACTTCGAAAGTCGAAGTTCGGGTATTTCCATCTCTATCGCACTCCCTTAATCGAGTGACAGGGATGCATGTATTACGAACTTTCCACCAGAGATGTGCTATGCTATGCTATGTTTTCATACATTTGAAACGTAGCTCCAGCTACAGCTACTCAAATGTTTGAAAACATAGCATAGCAAGCATAGCACATTTCTTGTGGAAAAGCACCCTTAGTCCCGTTTAGTAAAAACAATTGAACTCGCACTACATTTCGCTAAGTTAAATGATAGTTTCCACCACAGATATACACTAGAACCTAAACACCTCAATCTGTATGAAAACCGACCGTGTCACTTTTTCTACCTACTGTGACGTCACAAGGGCGAATTAGTGATGTGAATTCCCCGTTGTCCGCGCAAAATCGATTCTGCAATAACGCATTTTCTTAACATTCACGGACAACCGGCTACCACAACAGACGCGCGCGGAATGTTAGTCGGACGGCCAACTCGGAGACCGAGTTCGGACTTCGGACATGCGAAGTAGATGCATTCAAAGAGAATATTACCAGTACTTTTTAAGAGGCGGAACTTCATACATTGTTTTAAGATTCTCTTGTGTTGTGTCTACTACCAACGTAAAGAAAATATTGCCAATATATTATATTCTGTATTAGAGTATATATTAGGTCCATGTATTCTGTGTTTTGTTAGGTTGGCTGCAATGAGACTTCGTCCCCGTAAATTTTTTCATTGTATTTTTTCTATTTTTTTTTTTGTATCTGTGATTTCCACCAAACGGCACGCATCGCATCGGATAGGAACAAATTTTACAATCTTTAAACGATATTAAATCACTAGCTTCTGCCCGCGACTCCGTCCGCGTGGAACTCGTTTAAGTATATCGCAGCTCCATACAAACTTTTACCCCCCCCATTTCACCCCCTTAGGGGATGATTACGGGGATAAAAACTATCCTATGTTACTCTCCATCCCTTCAACTATCTCCACTTAATAAATCACGTCAATTCGTCGCTCCGTTTTGCCGTGAAAGACGGACAAACAAACAAACAAACACACACATACACTTTCGCATTTATAATATTAGTATGGATGTACAGTTTTTAAAGTCTATATTTACCAAGCCACGCACAGCGGCTTGACAGCGGGCGTCATCCGCGACACGCGATCGTAGCCGAAAGTATGCTGCGACGCGCGGCTTGGTATTCATCATCACATCATCATATCAGCCGAAAGACGTCCACTGCTGGACATAGGCCTCCCCCAAAGAGTGCCACAATGACCGGTCCTGCGCCACCCGCATCCAGCGGACTCCCGCGAGCTTACCGCGACCGCGCTTGGTATTAATAGACATTAAATACTGTGTAGGTACATGATTTAATATCGTTTAAAGATTGTAAATTCCGTTCCTATCCGACGTGATACGTGCCGTTTGGTGGGAATTATCCTTAATAGTAATCGCTCGAGTGTGGAGCCTACATCACACCGCATATATTACAAATAAATCATTTTTCATTTTCATATTTGACTTATGTGACGTAGCCTCCAGACCCACAGTGTCTACATAATATTGATGTGGGCGGGTTGATTACTCGGCCTCTAATTAGTTTACACGATCATTAATCACCGAGAGACGGCGCGATGCGAGCGAAGAGAGCGGAGCGATTTGGAACAATCATTGGGAATTGATTAATGACGTTTGTAAATTTTACTCACAAGGGGTGGGGAGACGACCATATTAGTTACAAATTTTGTTATGTATAAATATGCAAGGTTTCCATCATGGAGGTAGGTAGGATGCCTTTCTATGCGACTTACCACTTGTTTGGATGATTTAAATCAGACGAGAACTAAATATCTTATGTAGAGCTTGCTCTTTCTAATTATTATTTAGAGCCTGATGTGTCCCACTGCTGGGCAAAGGCCTCTCATGCTTACCCCTGTTCTTCCACTGCTCCCGGTTTGCTATTCGCTCGCTAGCGGTAGCTTATTCTGGCCAGTCCTTTAAAAAGGAGTCCAACTCATTCCGCCATTGCCGACGAGGTCTGCCGCGTCTCCTTTTCGAGTTGCCACTCGGCATAAACACAATAAACATAATTTTAAAAGGCACTTATATTTTTAATCTTACTGTATTTGAAGCCATTTAAATTTCAAGCATATCTTGAAGCTTGATATTTTCGAATACTCTGTATAGTTTTGTTTAGCGGTCATATTATATGAATAGTTTTTACTGCGTAAGATATCGTATGGTCACATAACACTCAACAAAATTTGAGAGTGGCGGTGCCTCTGCATAGAATAAAGAGGAGATCAGGCGCTCCGCAGACTATTCTGTAACTTGAAAGGGTCGTGTCAGAATAACTCCAAAATATCAGCTCAAGCTGGAAGAACGAGGGATAACTTTCTACGGCAAGATATAGCTTGACCCTAAACTTGGCAAAAATTAAAAAAATCGTGCGTGTCTCTGTTGTACTGTGAGCGCGAAGAACCGTTCCACAAAAAAAAACAAAAACGTGACTAAAAATGTGTCCATTTAAAAAGATACACTGTCAAGTTTAGGGTTAAGAACTAAACTGGAAGAGCGGTGCTCCATATCAGCTCCATAGCAGGCAGCGGTTAGATATAGATAATACTGACTCACAACCTTATTGTCATGTTGACCATGTTGTATGATGAACAAAGAAATAAATATTTTATTTTTAATTACTGCTAAACACACAAACACGCAAACTCTCTTGGCAATGTCCGCACAAAATTGATTTGGAATCGTTTCAACGCGACAAAGCTTGCAAGAGTTGGCTGTGCTGTGAAGTAGCCAGCTTAGAGCCTTATCACACTTGCGATTTCCAAGCGTATTTTGTATGAAGGCGATCACGCAGCGTGTTCGCCGCGACTGATAATTGTATAGAAAACACGCTCGCAAATCGCAAGTGTGATAAGGCTCTTAGGGTCGTAAATATTCTTTCATGTTACTTTAATTGCTATCGTCAAAACCCATTGTTTTATTTAATCGCTCGCCAGTCACTTATGCCTTGTGCTACTTCCAGACCACAAAAATTTATAAACTCGTATAGCTTCCAGTAATAAAATAAACATTTAGGTTACGACAGACAATTATTTACAGAATCGAAAATTCTAAATGCTTACCTACCTAGTAGATACAGATATTTATTCATAAATAATACGATTGTGTAAAAACAATAAATAGAACTTAAAATAGAAAAATAACACGCATTCCAAATCGCCTTCTAAGGGCAGGGTGCCCAGAAAGCTGGCAGCAATGCCACGTTGAATGGCAATGGTGGCTTGGGCATTTAGGCATCGGTTTTTAGGTTACCTACTTATTATAGGCTGTTGGTAGCCGAGTAGTTCTGCCTCACATATGCTATTTGAGAGTTACAGATACGGTACAGAAACGAGGGGTGAGAAGTTTTTCAACATGTGTATCTGTGTGTATGTCTGTGGCACCGTAGCTCAAAACGGCTGAACCGATTTGAGTGCGGTTTATTATCGAAAGTTCTAGTTTATCGAGATGGTACTTGTTTTATGTGTCGGGAGGTGTTTTAAATATACTACTAATATAATACTGAATGTTATTCGCGCTTTTTGGACGCACTGACCGCCGATATCAAGAATGAAATAGTCGTATCTTGATCTTAAAATTAAGATCATCATCATCATGCCTTGACAGGGCATTGCCAAAAGACAGGGGCCTTTTCCAAAGAGTGCCACAAAGACCTGTCCTGTGCCACCCGCATCCAGCGGACTCCCGCGACCTTTACCAGGTAACCAGTCCACCTTGTCGCCACTCGAGAACCTTTCCGCCCCAACGGCCATCGGTTCTACGTGCAATGTGCCCCGCCCACTGCCACTTAAGTTTAGCGATTTGGAGGGCTATATCGGTTACCTTGGTTCTGCTGCGGATAGTCTCATTTCTGATGCGATCGCGCAGAGAAACTCCCAACATGGCCATCTGTATGCCCTTTGGGTGACTTTGAGCCTTCTTATGAGGCCACCACCACCGACCACGTTTCCGTGCCATACGTCATCACTGGCAACACACACTGGTCAAAGACTCTCGTCTTGAGATACTGCGGAATATTGGACGAAAACATGTGCCCGTAACTTCAATTAAGATGGTTCTCTCGTATAATCTCGTAAGTATTTTTGGTTCTAAGAATATAGGTATCGCTTCATTGACAAAATTTAACATGTTCCTAATGATATTTTTGGTTTAAGAATAGGTATTTTCTGTGTCACTTATTTCACTCGCTGACCTCGCTTCCGTGGTTTCGCAGTAAACCAGTATTTTTTCATATTTTTGTGCAACACGACGCAATAATAGGAAGTGACCACGTGCCCCTTTTTTGTCCAATAAAATGTAAAAGCATCCGTTAATTTTGACATCCCACCTTATTAAAGTCAAGCTAATCTAGCTCTTATTGCTACGTGGTAAGAGCCCCGGGTGTAACAGGGAAGTTGGTCGTCCGTCCCGTTTTTGCTGGGTGTCAGTGAGCCAGACAGGGTCGAATTACATGGGAAGGGAAAGGTCAAGACGAAATACGTTTTTGTTGAGGAAACAAATTGGTGTTTGGAATTAGTCGTAATTATATCTAGGTAGCCATAAATACGAGTTTAGTAACGGTAGACTACCGGCTATATAACTAAAAAAAAATGTGAGCGACATTCCGACCTGCTGTGCCCTACCTCTCTATGGGTATTTTTAACCGCATCAAAATATAAAGAGCAAAATCAAAGTGTTTATTTGCTAAACATAGGACAGATGTATTAGGCTTAAATTAATATTATATCACAGTTTTCATGCATCGTGCTTTTCCTATTACATAAAATAACACAATTAGTGCGACTTTAAAAATAAAAAAAAATCGGGATATGATGTCAGTGGTTGACTTATTAAAACTATAAAGTTTCAATTGCATAGCTCTTATACTTTAGATTTTATTGATATCTAAAATACCCCGATTTCGTCACTGACTCACTGATGATCATAAATATTCTTAAGGTTCTTCCTGAAGTCCTAGAAAGCTGAAATTTGGTATGTAAGCTAGTAATAGTATACAAACAACGAAAAAATCTTAAAACTTGAAACTTTTACCCCCCCAACCCCTTAAACTAGGGGGTGAAAGTTTGTATGAGACTTCCGCAAATTTTGATGCTAGCAGGTCCTTGTTATCCTTGTTATAAATAATAAGATATGTATTTCAGGCTTTTTAGTAAATCACCCCCCACTCTTTAAATGAGGGGATGGAAGTTTGTATGGGTTTTCCCATTCACTTCTTTAGAAATTACCTTACAAAAAGGAATGAGATCCCACCAAAAACATTACATGTAAAGTGATGCCAAGACTCCATAGCTCATAAAGCTTTCAGCGTGAAAAAGATATCAGATCGCAATTAGCGCCAAGCTTCCACGCTCTACAAATTCTATATCTTGGCTAAAAAGTATAGACCCGTCACTTATTAATATCATCATAAATTCATTGGGCTTGAAAGTCTATGCGGCTACCGGGATGTGCCCAACAAAGCTATACTTTTTAGCCAAGATATAGAATTTGTAGAGCGTGGAAGCTTGGCGCTAATTGCGATCTGATATCTTTTTCACGCTGAAAGCTTTATGAGCTATGGAGTCTTGGCATCACTTTACATGTAATGTTTTTGGTGGGTGTTACTTACAAATAATTACAACTTAGAATAATAGTAAAACTCCCGACATTTTAATTTCTAAGTTCAATATCTGAGAACCGGCTGAACCGATTTTGATCGACGAACCATCTCGATTACGTCAGCTTTCAGACAAAAAACCGCATTATAATTGATGCATTCGTTTAGAAGCTACGATGCCACAGACAGAGACACAAATAGACAGACACGTCAAACTTAAAACTAAAGGTTAATAAGGCTAGCTAGAAGAAATCCCTCTCAGGGATAAGCTCGCGTACATGTGTCATCTGTTCTTGTAAGAATTGTTTTGTTGTTGTGTACCTACTGTTCCGTGTACGCTTTTTGCGCGGGGGATTAAAAAATATAGGTAGGTACCTACGGTGAGAGAAACTGAAACACGGCCTTACCTTTTTGACCCTTATTGTAATCGTGACAAGAGTGAAAAATTAACGTCTTTTTCCTTGACTTTACTCTCTCAGTTGACGTACCTAATCTAGGTAAAGAAAGAAGACATTTATTCACTAAACAAAAGACACACAGAGACAAAGTACCTAGGTTAGGTACCTTTAGGTACCTACTTACCTAAGTCTTCGTAAGAATTTTAGTTTTAATGCCTACTAATGAAAATGTAAATTATCTTGATTGCAAGATTATGGTACATTTATAATGGTGAAGGTGTCATAAAGTTACCTAAAGCGCACATAATCTACTCTTAAGGCGCCGTAGGTTCAGCGAAGTTAAGCGAACAGAGTTTTTGAAACAATATAATGCGTCTGTTTATAATAATATGATTTCAAAAAAATACGAATAGTAATCTTGAGGCTTTTCTGCAGCGAGATCAGTGATTCGAAACATGATTAAGCAATTTTCGCTCGATAGAAAAAAATCACGAACATAGGTCTAAAATACACTTAAAATATTCGTAACAAATTATGCACAAAAGCTAAAAATATTAAAATTGCTTCTAAAAATTGGCAATATCATGTTTGAGAGAACTCAGTGATTACTTTTTTATTTATATAAAAGGCCAAAAAAAATTATTAAAAAACATGATATCCGCGCTTCCGAACACGCACTTCCATCTCGCTCACGCTTGTGCTCAGTGAGAGGGAAAGAAGACCATGAACCTACGGCGCCTTAACACATTCACTGCCAGGAACCCGCCTAGCCTACGACGTAGGCGCTTTCCGCTACTTAGCGGGAAACCCACGGGATCGGCTACGAGCGTAGCGCGTAGCGATTCTTGGCAGTGAAGGTGTTAAGAGCATGCAAAAGTTTGTTTACTAACATTTAATTTACCAAAAAGTGAAGTGTACTTCAGTAAAAACACATCACAGAGAAGGTATACCTACCTAATTTAGAAAATAGTTAAATATTTTAAAGACAGTTTACACCTCATAAAATATAGTTAACAGGCCTTAGTCTTAAAGTGGTCAATTTAGAAAAAAAAATGTTAAACCCTTAACTCGAAAGTCTCGAAACGTGTCGTTTTGCTAATAAAGTAGCAAGTTTATGACCCTGGAGTATTTCTCAAGTGGATCGTCACTAGAAGTATTTTTTACCACAAATTCCATGGGCATATTTAGGTAGTAATAAGTAAGTTGGTATAGGAAAGTATGAAACTATGCGTTTCTTTTAGAACGAGCGAGCGAAGCGAACGAATCTCTCCGTTTCAGCTGGGGCAAAAGTTCTTTCGTATGTCAGGGTCTGTCCTGCTGTTCCCCTCTACAGCCTGCATTACTCAGCCGATTATGGTGAAATTTTGTACGCAGGTTCAATAATAATGTAGAATTTAAATGTCGATTCCGGTTTGTTATGTGTATTAGCGAGGTCTACAGCTCTCACAGGCCTCACAGCCACTAGCATAATTTGACTGTTTTTTTTTATTAAATTGGGCATCCGATTTCAAAGTGGAAGTGTTTGGACGACGATTTATGAATAAGGTAAACATTACAAACAAAATGCACTCAACACACACCACAATTGCACAAAAGGTGCGCGACGCCGCGGGATATATATACCTAGGCTTCCATCCCGGGGGTCCATTCTATATATGTAGGTGACTCCTGGTAATTTTTTTTTAATACAATAACATACTTAACTGATACCTATAATTAACGACGCAACATTCTATTTATAAAATAATATTACTTTAATGTAATAAATATAGGTGCCTAACTATATACCTAGATGAATATTTTAATCAGAAAAACCCAATAGAATAGGTATATTTAGATAATTATATTTTATTAGGTAATCAAATCACATTCACTCAATTGTAAAATGTTCTTAAATGATCACTACCTATTTGCAATTATTACTAGGAAACTTAACAAATAATCAGTAAAAGCATCAGAAACAACCACAGTTTTATTAGTATTTTATTTAGCTATGTGTGCAATCATTCACCTCAACTCTCCTGGTACAAATACCTATACAATCCTAATATTCCTATAATATTCACTCAGCCCAGTTGGCTCCATCTAGCGTGTAGTAGCGAAACTAAAAACGTACAACTTACAGCACCATCTACCGATTACTGTAAATAACGCATGAAGGAATGGTTTAGTACCCACCTGTGCATGGTTTTTCACGCTGTTAGAATAAAATCCGCTAGATGGCGTTAAATTCAAATTAATTGTAGTATTTTCTTCCTTTAAACTGTAGATGGCGCTACAATGTAATTCCATTACGTTGTAGGTATATTAATCGCGAAGCTAATTATAAACGTACTAATCTACATCTACACTAATAATATTATAAAGATGAAAGATTTGATTGTCTGTTTGTGTGTTTGTATTGAATAGGTTCCGAAACGACTGGACCAATTTGAAAAAATATTTTACCATTAGAAGCCGACATTATCCCTGATGAACATAGCTACTTTTTCCGCGGGAAAATGCTTCATTCCTACGGGAAAACGGGTAGCTAGTAAATAATAATTAACTAGACTGCCTAAGCTTAGGTATGTCGGGCGGTATTCGGGCCAATCCCATTGAATGTTTCAGTAATCGACGGGAAAAGTCTTAAACAGAAAATGATCTATCATCATAATTGCCGCCTGTTTCCTCCTATAAACTAGTGTTTTTTTTTATAGGACGTTGGTGGCAAACTTGGATAATTTTATTAGGCGCCGTAGCCTATAGTTTGTTGAGATTGAGACTCCAGAATTATCACAAGCGCGTTGCCGACCTTTATTATGCTGGCTGTACACATTGGGCCAACGTTGGCGCGTGAGCAGGAGGCAGCTATGTAAACGCATGCATGTCGCAAATACACGACAATTGCAATTTAGGCATAACAGGCGCTTATTGGTAATGAGCGGTTTCTTCGAGCTAAAATAACCTTTGGGTAGTAGCGGTAAGTACCTAATAGATAACTGTACCTTACCGCAACCTAGTGTTGGTATTTCGCATGTACCTACCAACTTACATAGCATAAATACACGAATTTCTCGTTATTCCAAGATTTTCACATAGGGTCATTTCGCCGGTTAGCGACCACTTAAGCTGAGTTGGTGAACTGAAAGGATATTTTCTCGGTTTTTTAGTAGATTTATATCCTAAAACTACAAAAAAAATGCATGTACAAGTAATTGCCTCAATATTGGTGTGTAGAATTGATGTTATCTTCAATATAAAAAACCTTCTCCTTCAGGTGGTCGCTAACCGAAGGTGGTCGCGTAACCAGCGAAATGACCCTATATTGTTCGAGGTGGCTGCAATGAAGGCAGGAAACAAGGTGAACGGCACGTCTAGGGCAATCGATCTGCATCAGTTTCATCGTGCCACCTTACGAGGTAATTGACCCCATTTTTGGGGCTCATAAAACATGGCTGACCTTGAAACCTGCCAGGGTGTGGGCTGGCAACCAATGCGGGTTATTATCTCCAAATGGGTCTCTGTCGATAAGTAAACGTTTCGATGCCACCTTATGATGTAATTTTCGATCATATAATAGCGATACGACGACGAAAAAAAATAAAAGTTCTTCCAGGATATGCTATGGCAACCAACTAAAATCCAGTGTTCCTAAGTAGTATCAATCACTAGGTATATTGCATTTCTGATCTGCCACCTTGTGAGCTAGGGTTTCGTACAACGGGAGCTTAGACTAAGATTACAGACCATGATTATTTGCAGAATTATGTTTTAGGCTTTGACCTGCACATTTTTTTTTTTAAGTATTTTTTTGAAGTGGGAGGAAAATCCTTTATGGACATCCTTTGAGGACAGTGCCGCCCTAGCGCCATGCCTCTGTGAGCCTGTTTTTTTTTTTTAACGATTACAGCCCCCCAGCTGAACCGTGTACCACCCCGAGGACCCCTTATACTCGTAGTCGCCTTGTACGAGATGCAGGGAATACCTTAGCCGTATTCTAATGCCCGGGCTACAGGGCGCTTGAGTTGGCACCTGGCGCCCTCAACATGTTCATGAGTCGACTGATCTTTTAAGTTTCTTTCTGTCGATAAATATTGGCAATTTTAATAAGTAGGTAAGTCATGTCTCCGCTTTGGCGGACTTATTATACGATCTTATCACAACAATATCGATCAAATTAGACGATCATCATTAGACCGTTTAGCGATCGTGATGGCCACCCGCTTAGAACAATCGACTAATTCGATATAGGTTGGTCGAGACAGCAATTTAGTCGGAGATCTCCTTTGAGATACCCTACAGACTAATATCGATCACGCGCTTACTAAACCTCCTATCTAATCAACTGCTTTTATTTCGAAGACAACCTCTTGCTATGCTACTTAAAGTTCAATTTTAAAGATGTGAAAATGTTTTGATAGGATATACGAAAGAAAAATGGGCTTCGAAATGACTTGGCGAAATATGCAATTAGTCAATAGACCAATAAGTTTTTAATGTTGATATTTGTTTTATTAGATTAATGTTCAAAAGGTCAATTCGGATCTTAATCGATCAATTGCTTGATTGCGAAATAGCTTCGTGATTAGCAGACTGTGAAACTTTATTCAGAAATGTAAAACTCCTTTCAAGTATGATATTAAAACTCAACTTGACAGTTATTGTCAAATCAAAGCATGTGCATGTACGGAAAGGTGCTGTTGTGGCAAGCGGTTTTCAGCGCCCTTATTATTTATCATTTAAGTAGATATTAACCACTCCCAAGGAAGTGAAAATGACGATCCTCACAAAAGTGCTGCATTTGCCCTCGCAGTACCCTTTAGTTCGGGGGATGTTGTCTTACGCCATGATATGGCCAACGTGCAGTATTGTGCAGGAGTATATAGCGAATGGTACGACTATTGAGAACGCTGATTGGACGCGAGCCGCGCGCTTCGGGTTCTTCGGAACATTCTTCATGGCCCCCGTCTTCTACAGTTGGATGAAATACACTAGCCGCTTCTTCAAGAAGAAAACCCTGGCTACAGCAATTACCAGAGCTGCTATAGAACAAGTTTCATACTCCCCTTTAGCCATGGCGTATTTCTTCTTTGGAATGAGCGCGTTGGAGCTAAAACCTATCGCCACGTGCGTCAATGAAGTGAAAGAGAAATTCTGGCCAACTTATAAGATAGGCGTGCTTTTCTGGCCGACGGCACAAACTATTAACTTTTATTTCGTCTCAGAGAGGAATAGAATCGTCTTTGTGAGTGCTGCGAGTTTCGTTTGGACCGTGTATCTGGCTCACATGAAGGCGAAAGAACAGCGTTTAGAGCTGATTGCTAAAAATGTTGAAAATAGTGGGAAGAAGTCTTGAAGATTGTTTTGAATTTGCGTTGCTTATGTAAACAGGTATTTTCGTATACTTATTATAATGTTTTCACTAAATATATTTATCGTATTATTTCGAAAACAGGAGTCTACTTATACGTCGCACCGATCTAGTGTTGTGACTTAAAGCTCAGCTGAGCCCAGAAGACTCCGTTAAAGCTAAGACTACCTTTTACCATACCTACTAAAAAACTCGCTTTAACCCTGACTCACAACACTAATCCAATATTAATCTGTTTCGCGTGACGATGAACGAGCGCTCGAAACACCTATTAGAATTATTAGAATGAGACGGTTGTGTGAAAGGGATGAATCGAAGTGACCCAGTATGTTGTGTAATGGTATGAGTAGTACTAATAATCAAATCATGAAACTACTATATCCTAATCCACATAAGATTTGAAAACCGTGCGTTTATCGTGATGCGAGGTCAAGGAAAACGATCTTGAAACGCAAAAACAGTAGAAAGAAAGAAAGAAAGATACATTTATTCACAAACACACAGGACACACATATTAAACAATAAAATAATCAAAGAACAGATAAAACATGAAACAAGTCTGTCTCTGCGGCAGTGAACCGGACACTGGCTCAGCATTATGCTGAGGTGTCAGACACCTGCAGCGCTGATTTTCAGCCAGCACCGTCGGTGACTCACAAAGACGATCTCGGTGAGTAGGTAGTATTGTTGTGACTGAAACGTCCTTATGAATCGAAATATGTATCTAAAACTAGTACAATATTTCCCGTTGATATTCTGTGCTAAACGAAGCAACGTAGACGAATTTGGCCGTTAAAAATCAAATGTTATATGGAAAAAGGTATAGTAGTGCTGGTGCTACTAGCTGTGCCAGAGGGAATAGGTATACTATAATACGAGCAACATTTGTAGGAATACTATTCATTGTTTGTTTGCCCGACAGGCGGAAAAACGGTTTAAGTAGGTTCTCATTGTAAAAACTCTTTTTCTCCGGAAAAACATGAAAACCGCCGATCAAACCTAGGTACTGAATTTAAAACTAAAAAGTCCATATCTACCAACTATCGTGATAAAACCTACGCGTATAATTACCACAGCCGTACCTCATAACTCTAAAATCCCAAAAACTTAAACTATTGATAATTTAATAAAGAATTTTATTAATACGATACAATTATAAGCGGCCGCGTCGGGTGTGGCTAATGGTCGAACAACATAAATCCCTTGTCAGATTCCTTTCCAAACGCACAAAAAGAGGTAAAGCATTAGAATTAATATCGGGAATGAATTTTAAGATATTTTTATTGGGTTATTAATCATGTTTTGTCAACGCGCAGTTAAAGTTGCGTGTGTCGGGTCCGAGGTGACCCGGGGTAGACCCAAAAAGAAACACCTTAGGCTGAATAAAAGTTTTGATCCTTAGAGTTATTTGTAAAAAAAGTGAGCGGCTGACTTGACCGCCGTAAATGTCTGTTTGTCTGTGAAGATATTAAACACAGTGTATAAAAAAACTATACTTATCTTCTTTTTCATTGCTATAGACTTTGTTAATTGTATAGAATAGAAATCTGCAATATACGTACAAATTACTATAGATACTTAACTTAACATAGGGCAGGGAATGTGTCAGCGGCGCTCTTTAACCTTAATCAATGTCGTTTTAGATTTTTTATATATCTGTGGCTCTATAGTGGATCAAAACGAGTACAAGTGCACTCATGACCTCTTTGAGTTATATATACCTTAATTCTCTGAAAAAATCGCGTCTTTGGGTGTAAGCGGAGCTAAGTTATCGCTAAAAATGAGGAAGTTACGATTGCGTCAAATGGTATACCTCGCAAAAATTGCCATGACTTGGTAGGTAAGTAGTACAAGCTAAACCGATCATACCTACAAAAGGTTTGTTTAACGTTTAAAGTTAAACATTCTTAAAACGCAACGTAAAATTCTTTGCGTATATAGGCGATTACCTACTCAGTGGTACCATTATACCGACGGCCTGTGTATAGTTTAGGAGTTCCTATAGCCAGTGGCCAGGCTTCATCAAACCAGCTCGATGCAATTACATTCAATTTTCAACTAACTTACATAAGATACCAAATTTCAGTTCAATCCGACGTCGGCAGCGGTTGAAAGATGAATTGAACATTTTGAAACAAGCTTCAAGATAAATAAACGCAAGAAAGAACAAGGTAAGTTATCGTTATTTAAATAATATATATACCTAAAACACATCTATAAACGTCTCCAACACTCGGTCATAAACTTTTACGAACCTTTGGCATCGCATTTTTTTCTGTTCTACATTTGCGAGCTCTCAAGATCAAACCATTTTTTTCACCGCGTTAACGCAGCTACAAACATTTTAATGACACTCCATGGGAACAGGGTCTTAATCGATTCGACACAGAAAATTGCTACGCACCACCTAATGGTCATTTTTGTATAAAATACCAAAAGTGACAGTCGATGAATTCATATTTCATGGCTTGCCATTCAGATTCGATGACTGCAGGCTCCATTAAGCTCGTAAAAAATAATGAATGATTTGTAAAATTTAAAGTGCGTTCCAAACGTAGTAGGTATACTACAGTTCATTAGACATGGCAGACACACATTCAAAGTGAAATGGATGTGGTATTGCACCCAGTCTAATTCTTTTGCGCGTGACTCCGTCCACTTAGAATTTGTTAATTGCACTTTTATGGAAACTTATTTCATCGCGTCGTATGTATCTGTTTATCATAATTTCAATTAGTGTAGGTGAAATTAAAGATTTCAATTGTAATGTTTAATTAATAACGTTAATTAACCTGAATTAACAATTTTGATTTATATTATCTATGTATAGCTATACCATACCCATACCACGTCCTTTAACCAGTATCTACAACTACGCTGCACCGAAAATGCAACAAAATTATGAAAATCTACGATGTCTGGTAATTGATGATGATAATAAGTAACACGTTTAGCCTTATCAGCCTGTCAACGGCTGAACGTATTTAGATGAAATTTGGCATCCCGAAAATCATCCCTTATAGAAATTCAATCGGGTATAGACGTTGACACCGGAGATTGCGCCGACGCAGTCAAATTTCTGTACAAAAATATTGGTGTAGCTTATCTTTCTTTCGTCAAAATTACACTCATAATTTTGCTGTGGATATGAATGATTCCCAATACAAACCCCATCCATCATTTCTAAAAACAGTGAACTGGCACCACATAAATATACATTTTAAGGGCTACTGGGTTGATTGGTGGCTATAAATACGGACAGACACGCGGACAGACAATGTCGCGATATATAACGTGCCGTCAACCAATATTTATGCTTCTGCGCAGGTATATCCTGGGAACTTACACTTAACTTCCCCAAACTCGTATCGAAATGAGCATTCAATTGAAAACACAACTTAAACATAAGTGTTTTAAGATTGGTTTTTGTACCAAGCGGCTGTGTTAGATACGAGTTTGAAAACGTCAGTTGATATGGTGGTGCCAGTGTGTTATTTGAATTCAATAAATAAATAAATAGAATTATAAGTTACTGTTGTATATTCCAAGACGTACAGGATGTAAACAAAATGTGTACGTACATTTTAAGTTAAATAAACCTCAACATAATATGCATACATACAGAAACGACGAATGTAAACTCCTTGCACTCAGTAACTGGAATCCGGTAACTTAATCCGGCAGTAATTAAAAAAAAGTATTTAACAAAAACTTTAATGGACGGTTTAACAATTGACCACCGGAAAGACGACTATTGTTTTACTCAAGCTGTATGGTATGGTATGACCCAATTGTCTTCGCAAGATTATAATAGTTGTGTAACTAACGAATCCAGTTCCATCTCAATTAAGCAAAGGCAGTTTGTGAAAAACAATCCGATTAATTAGTCCGATAACACAATATCGCTACCGGGAACGTTTGGGCTCAAAGGTACCGAAACAGGTCCTTTTCACTTAACGATCTCGGTCGTCGCTACCAAAAAAATTGGTAAAAAAACGGGTATACCTGACCCTTGCGGGACATGTATAGAGAGGTTTTTACCGCAAACAGGCACGCACAGTATATCCTTCGTTGGTGTTTAAAGTAAAATTTTGGCTGTTATCCACGTTAATCCCCTAAAAAGGAAAAAAACAGTTAGGTTGTTAGGTGAACTGCGACCCTACAGCGCGTGAACCGAGCAAGCGGAGCGAGCGTGACGCGGTAGCGACCGGCGAAGCGCCATAACCGAACGTTATATTTTTTTCCTAGTTGAATATAAAATAATTGCCGCTAATTCCCCTGGACCCCGATCACGGTCAGGTGATTAACGTGGATAACGTGCTCAGTGGTATAGTGCTGATTCTTATTCTAGACCGGATCTTATGTACCCATGGGACCAACAATGCGATTGTTTAGCCATAATAACCAAGTGCAATTCTTCGAAATGAATAGGCCATCCTACTATGTATAAATTATGATAAATACGAAAGTTTGAACATAGTGTTACTCAATCACGCTCAAGCGGCTCTACCGATTTGGAAAAAAAATGCACGTAGATAGTTTATAGCCTGGATTCAAATATAGGATAGTTTTTATCCCGAATCATTTCATTTCATTCATTTCATTTATTCATAACAAAGAAATTGTGTAGAATATTACAGTAAACATAATAATAATACAATAAAAATCCTAATGTTAATGTCAGTACAATAAATTCAAATGACAATACAATACATTCAAATGTCAATACAATAAATTCAATGTCAATACAATGTTTCCCTATTAAGTAATCTTATATAATCCAATGAACAATTCAGATATAACAATACAATTAACATGTCATTCATCAGCTATAAACTCTGATACAGAGTAATACGTCTTTTTCAGAAGAAATTGCTTAAGCCTCGCATTAAAAACTTTACTATTCGTCAACGATTTGAACTCAATTGGTAGCTTATTATAAAGAAACACAGCCTGATAGTATGCGGCGTGCTTCGTAACATTGAGCTTCGGGACCATGGTGTTTTTAATGTCTTTTCGTCTTGTGGACAACCGAATTTCTGTGTCAGTGGGCCTCTCATATTTGTGTAGATGTTTTACGAGGTCTGTCAAGAGTACTAGTACGAGGGCTGCCTTTTAAGTTCTGTCGTTTGCAAACCTCCCGTGATTGCATAAAAAAGAACTAGTGTCACGTTAAAATATTTGAATTTAGAATTCGAAAACAAAAGAATGACTCGAAATCGGCCCAACCGTTTTGGTACAGCGTTCGTTCAAAGTTGACAAGTCAGTTGTGAAAATGGAAATTTCGAAGGAAAATTTACGTGCGATAATTTTTTACAACTTCAAAAGGGGCTTAACGCGACTTCAGTGCTTCGAAGAGTTGACTACGGTTTTCAATGATAAAGCACCATGCCTTCGGACTGTGGAACGCTGGTATTTAGAATTTCAACGTGGTTGCTCTAGTCTTGGTGATAGACATCGTGAAGGTCGACCAAAAACAGCCGTAACCCAGGAGAACATTGATGCTGTACGGCAACTGATCATCGAAGATCGCCATGCGACATACCGTGAGATAGAAGCTTCCTTAAGTATTTCAGGGACCAGTGTTCACAGTATTTTGCATGATCACTTAGGCGTAAAAAAGTTGATCTCACGCTGGATACCACATTTACTCAGTGAAGACCAAAAAACGGCTCGCGTTCGATGGTGTCGCAAAACTCTGCGGCAATTCAACCGAGGAAACTCGAAACATGTTTACGACATTATCAGTGGTGACGAATCTTGGATATATGCCTACGATCCCGATTCTAAACAGCAGTCGACTGTTTGGGTGTTCCAAGGTGAGCCAAAACCGACCAAAGTAATACGCTCACGGAGCACATCGAAAAAAATGGTCGCCACGTTTGTGGCGAAAAGTGGCCACGTTGCCACCATCGTGCTCGAGGATCGTAAAACGGTTAATGCTGACTGGTATACCACTGTCTGTTTACCAGAAGTCATCGGCGAGTTTCGAAAAAATAACCCAAGACGTCGTATAAGAACTGCACCACGATAATGCGAGCTCGCACACCGCCCGGCAAACTATTGCGTTTTTAAAAGAGCAAAACGTCGAAATTCTGGAACACCCGCCGTACAGTCCAGACTTAAGCCCTAACGATTTTTTTACTTTTCCAAAAATCAAGCAACGACTTCGTGGTCAACGGTACCAGACGCCTGAAGAAGCGGTTGAGGCATACAAAACGGCCATTTTGGAGACCCCGACTTCGGACTGGAATAAGTGTTTCGAAAACTGGTTCGATCGAATAAAAAAGTGTATTACATATCACGGTGATTACTTTGAAAAACAATAAATACCATTTAACACTTAAATTGTCTTTAGTTTTTCCAAACGACACAACTTAAAAGGCAGCCCTCGTATGTAAAGACACGGCACGGTAAGTAGATTGAGTTTGACAAAGTGCTCTCTGCAAGATTCCCTTTGGGGTATGCGGATAATGGTCCTGATAGCTCTTTTCTGGAGTCTGAAGGCTGCGTCAGTGTTGTAGTTATAACTATTTCCCCATAACTTGATACTATAACGCAGCTTAGCCTCTACAAGAGCGTGGTATACCATTTTTAATTGAGTGGTATGAATTTCGTCTCTCAGACAGCGAAGGGCATAACAAGAAGAACTTATGGTGTTACTTAATGTCTGTATCTCATACTTCCAGTTCAACAGTGCATCTATATGGACTCCTAAGAATTTAACAAGATCAGTTTGCGCAATTTTGCTTCCATTTAACCCTATATCAAGAGCATCCGATTTGTTTGCTGTAGCGGAAAACAAGATGACACTGGTTTTCACAAGATCCACGAAGACCAAATCGCGGGCGGATGCTAGCGAGTCTATTGTTAAAATAGTCTATTGTTTTCAACTGAAAACGGTCATCCTGCTAAGAATATAGTATTTTTAACCCCCGACCCAAAGAGAGGGGTGTAATAATTAACGTGTCTGTGTATCTGTCAGTGGTATCGTAGCTCCCAAACGGATGGACCGATTTGAATGCAGTTTTTTTGTGTCTCTCTATAATCTGTTCAGCCGTTTTTGAGATATTGGACTTTGAAATGAAAATGTCGGGGGTTTTTCAACTTTTCTAAGCTGTAGTTATTTAATATGGCCTTCATTTCCTTAGACATAAAACCTGGTGGAAAAAGTCTTGATGACTATTATTATTTTACAGTACTATCTTATTAGCGCAAAGGGTCCGCGCAGTGTTTATGTATAGAAAGTAGTGACATATCTGGCGAGTAAATGGTTTCGTATATGTGAGACTTATGCGAAATGAATAATAGTTTGCCCATACGAAGGTATTTATTTATTTATTTATACAAGGAATTCCAACAGCTATGAAATATTCGCTAGACTTTGATAAATAGCAATACAGAGCCAATTATAGGAACTCGCAAATAGAAACTGAGTATAATAATATGTTACACAGTACACGCTATATGATAAGTGATAACATTGCACAGTATACTGTGATACAAAATGTTACAGTGTGAAATATATCAAAAAAACAAAAGAAGAATCAAATGTTATAAGAGCAACGAGTAAGAACATCTCTGGATGTACAAATCATCTATAAATGTACAAATACAACTACAAATGTACACAAATAATTTAATGAACAACATGGACCGGACACAAATTAATCAAACTTACAGATCAGACGCTATAGCATATTACTGCCTGCAACAGGTTATTTAGAAGCACCGATTGACTAGATTACGCCTTATAGAACTACTTATATTATAAGTAGGACGGGTAATACCAGCTCCACAACCTTCCCTAACCTAAAACTATTTCACGCTACACCATAGAGTCGTAAGTTTTGTCAAAGATAACGCTGACCAGAATCACAAGACATAAAGTGACTTTTTTCAATGTCGGACAAAAAGACCTATCCTCACCTGCTGTGCGCATTATTTATTGTTATTCTTAAACCTATGGCTATCGCAGTTCGCATCGGGATTGATTCAATTTTTGACCTTTTATAATTAGTGTGAAATATGGTTGTGGGGTTTTTTAGATTGCGAAGATAAAGTTTGTGATATTTCATGTTATTATTTTACTTTTGTTTCCTGTTCGGAGTATTAAGAAAATTACGAACCTTTTGGAAATTTCTAAATATAGTGTCGTGTTTTGCCATGCTAAAAGTTATTGAATTGTGTTGGCAATTCTAAGATATGATACTTATCATTGAACTAGTCTAATGACAGAAGGTGAGCATATAATAATAATAATAATAAAGATATTTATTGCCACAAACTAAACATAATACAAAGTAATTTAGGTACACCGCATATAAACTTAAGAACTACTGGATGAAAAACTAAGAACTAAAAAGTACACTTTAGATATATTTTAAATTAAACTTAAACTTTAATATTAGTGTTTAGCCGGTACAAAGGGTCCCAATCTCAGCATTTGCTGGGTTTGGATGCCCAGCGCTGGTTTTCAGAATGGTCCCTGTAGGAAGAAAGGCCGGTCGCAGCGCACACGTAGACAAAAAAAGTTACAAACAAAGTATGCATTCAATAAAAATAAAAAAATATCTATAAAAGATATTGTGTTGTTGAATTAAAATAATTAAAGTAATACCAAAAAAAAAAATACAAATAGATAATAAACAAAGTTAACAACAAAGTGCCATGTGATGTGTGTATGTGTGTTTATAGGCGTGTATGTGGATTTTAAGGGTAGATTTTGTAGGTGTGTGTGTGTCTGTGCGTCTGATGTGACTGATGTGTGATGTATGATGTGTGAAATGTGTGGGGTGTGAAAAGCGGGTTAAAGTTTGCCTTGGATTCCTAACAAGTGACCTTTGACTAGCTGCTTGAACTTAAACAATGGAATCCGTTCTCGCAAAGGTGGTGGTAGGTCGTTCCAAATTTTAGCAGCAGCAAACTTAAACCCGCCTCTAAAAAAAATGGTTTTGTGTGGAGGAATGGCTAGCTTGATATCACGTAGGTGACCAATCTCTGCTCGGGCGACAATAGAGAAAATAAGGAGACAAAGAATTTTCGCAGACATGAGACCTGGCTAGATTCATTTTTCGCCCCAAATACCCCCATATTCCAAATTGCATTGAAATCGTTAGAGCCGTTTCGTTCATTGGCCATTCGAGAACATGAATACAAATATTGTTCATTTAATGGTATAGGACACATCCTAAGTAAGAAAGTATTCCTTTATTTTTCTACGATTATTATTATTCCTATAGCCAGTAAGAGCTTATCTCAAAAAAGAATAAGATTGACTCATCTTTAGCCAATGTCTAATCCTATAATATAATACTTAAGCCCTTTTATTCTGAATTACTACGATATGTCTAGACATTTGATTTTGTGGAGTTATATAATGTTCCGTAGTTCAGTGTGCCTCTTGGCATAGGCCTCCTCCAACATCTTCCATTGAGTTCTGTCTTGTTCTACTCTTCTCCAGAGGTTACCAGCGGCCAGTTTTAGATCGTCTTCCCATCTTGTTCGCTGGCGCCCTCTGCTTCGCTTGCCATCTCTGGGGAGTCAGGAACTATTTTGCCCCATTTATCGCGAGGATCTCGGATCATGTGACCCTTCCATCTCCAATTTTGTTGTTCTATTCTAGAAATTATAATCCATTAGCACGGTGTAAATTTCAAATGTTTCTTGTTAACTTGTAACGAAGCAATTATACAAAGTCCCCCTTTTAAAATGTCCATGACTGATAAGCATTGGTGTAGTGGAATTCCTTATTTTTATCATAATTTATTAAAGTGCGCCGCCCTTCTCCAAGGCGTTAGAGCGCGTCGGTGCATTCGTCTGCTGTGTTTACTAGGTATTTTATCATTATTACTTGGTAACTGACGTGTTTTTAACCCCCGAGGTACTAGGGGTGTAAATATGTGTATTTGAAAGGTGTAATATGGTAATTGGCCTGGGTTGCCCCAAACCGTCTGTAATCGCAAGTGGTGTTCGTTAAAATCTGAATGTATGGAAAATCTACAAGTTTCTATGAAATAACAGCTGCCGACGCCATTTTTAACGTAGATCTTAAGTTAGTGCAAGCCGCCCTTAGGCCGGGGCCGCACTGGTAGAGCGATTGGCGACGCGACGGCGATCTTCATACATCAAGTCGCCTCAAGGCGCCCAAGTTGTACTGAAATCGCCGCCGTCGCGTCGCCAATCGCCTTAACCAGTGCGACCCCGGCCTCAGAGTTTGTCTGCGTAACCTTATAGTTTATTGCAACACAGACGCATACTTGCACCATTGCAAGATAACGTGTATAAATAGACAGGTATTACATTTATTAAAGGATTTTTACACTATTCAACTTTTTACTCATTGGCAACGTGCCGTGCCGTACCATATTTGTACTAATAGTACTAATACATAGGTACCTACCTATAAGCGTGTCTGTGTGTTTATATATTTTTAATTTCTTGTGTTTTGTTTTAAATATCTAATCACACAAAAAAATGTTTTTGCTTCTAAGTGACTTCAAAAAGAAGGTCCTCAATGCAAAAGGTACTTTTACTACATTGGAAGTTAGTAAAAAAAAAACTAGGTAGGTATTAATGTTTCATTTCATCTCTGATTAAAGAAGTCAATATTTCCGACTCATAAAAACGTAAAGTTTATATTATGATGGGCGAATAATACCCATGACAATTAATTTTAACTGCCGAGTGAGTTCAGCCTGAAGCCGACACTCAATACACAGATTGACACTTTGGACTAATGACCGGGTGGTTGGTTTATGAGGTTAAGAGTAGGAAAGATTTTCTTTACACATTCTAATAAATGTTAGAGTTAGGGTGTTTGTTCTTCAATCACGCAACAGAAGATTAAACAGATAAGTGCCACTCAGATAGTTTTGTTAAGGCGATTCATCTTTCGCGCCGCGGAGCGAAAGATTTTGTACACGCGCATTGCCGCCTCGGCAGTGTGTTGTTTGTACTAGGCGTGTTTTCTATACCTATAGATTGAGATTCTTGCATTGCATACGACGGGGCGCGGTGCAGTGGGGAATCGCCTTACTGTCCAAAATAATATATATTTAAAATTAAATAAAAATTTGTTAAAGAAAAATCCAAAAATTGTCCCCATGAAACTCGACTCTACATACAAACGTAGTTTGGTTCTCATTTTAAAACGGCATACTGGAATAACATGATACTTCGTATGACACAACGGGATCCGCTATACCTAGGTCGGAAACTAGATTAGATAAATACAGAAGATTGTCACACTAATCTTCTTATCTCCAATTTTTTTTATTACAATTTCTAGCAACAGACTGTTGAGCTTCTTGGGGCTCTTAAGCTGATTTTCCACCGGAGGGGCGAGACGAGGCGAGAATTGAAATTCTCCTCGCGCATCTTCGGTGGAAATAAGTGCTATAAAAATCAACTTTACTCTCGCCTCGTCTCGTCTCGCCCCTCCGGTGGAAAATCAGCTTAAAAGTATAAACAAGGAAAAAAGCAAGTATAATATATAGCAAGTAGGTACTAGATTGTTTTATAAATATTCTGTACAACTTATAATATAAAATATACTTGTGTAAAAAAAACTTTGATACGAAACTGGGTCCTGTAACACACTAGCTAAGGGCAGAGTCGTGATGCATATTGTGTTTCTTTTGTACGATAAACTTTATTCATTTTCATTTTTCATTCATACCATACTGAATACATTCCCCTTAAGACAATTTGATTTCAATCTTTGATGTGATAGTTAACAGGAGTATAAACAATGAGAATGTCTCAATTAGAGAACTCATCTGAGGCGATATTCCACTCATTTTAATAAAAGTTCGTGACATGACTACCAAAACGGTCACCTATAATTTGCCAAATTTTGCTGCTAGAAATGCTTCTAACCTGAACAGTTTATCTGGTCTACGGTCCCGGTAAACCCAGAACGTCATGCTGAAAACAGACCCCGTATCATGGTCGGCCTTATCACACGATAAGTGACAAGGTACAGCGTCCGTCACTGGCTGTCACCGTTCGATAGAACGAGACGGACGCTCTATCTTGTCACTTATTGCGTGATACGGCCGACCATGATACGGGGCCAGAGTCACGCCGAGAACTCCCGAGAACACCCGAGAAGCGTGAATGTGATCGCTTTCTCGCCGTCTTGCGTCTCGTTCTCTCGTGAGAGTCTTTACGGGCATCAGAGTTATGTTGCTGCTGTTCAGGTTAATCCATTTACTTCACAATGTCAATACTTGACAAGCTCTTAGCAGCGCTCGAAGTAGTTGGCTGGCCAGACGCGCCGCATAAACTACAATCCTCTAAGGTTTGAAGCAAACATGGCAAATTTCATGATTA
Organism: Epinotia ramella; assembly: GCA_947578815.1. Taxonomy (NCBI): domain Eukaryota; kingdom Metazoa; phylum Arthropoda; class Insecta; order Lepidoptera; family Tortricidae; genus Epinotia; species Epinotia ramella. Next base: position 8,165,689 of record OX388221.1, read on the forward strand.
TCTATGTGACATGACGGGGTTCACGATATCTCAAGTTACTAAGAAAACTAAGTCGAATACGCTCCTGACATTTCAATCTTCTGCCCTGTAATCTGCGTTACTAAAATGGACCGTAATAAAATTTCATAATGAAACTCCTCGTATGCTTACGCGTTGTTTATTTATCTGTAATTGGTTTGTCATTTTATAAGATGCCTGGGAATTGGGCATAAAGGCTATTGGGGTTTCTTGATTACTATAATTGTTTAATTTAAATTTTCCTTGTAAGGTAATAAATTACAAGTATTGAAAAGCTCTCTGAAGTTATTGTGAGTCAGGTTTGTTATCGGTGTTTGTGGTGACGTCATTTCTGCAGTCAGAATACCGATGCATATTGCAACAAAGAAGACAATTTTATTTACTTATTTCCTCCTCCCGCCCTCTGTAACCTAAGTTGACAGTGATCCCGCCTTGGAAGGATTCGAATCCCGGTAAGGGCATTTATTTGTGTGATGAGCATGAATTATTTTGTTCCTGAGTCATGGATGTTTTCCATGTATTTAAGTATTTTAATTCGAGTAGTTATTAAGCCCCTCGAGCCTTGACCCCGTATCATGGTCGGCCTTATCACACGATAAGTGACAGGATAGAGCGTCCGTCACTGGCTGACATAGTTCGATAGAACGAGACGACGCTCCTATCTTGTCACTTATCGCGTGATAAGGCCGACCATGATACGGGGTCAGACCCCATGACTTGACATATTTCTAGCCGCAAGACTATTCCTAAAAGGGTGAAATGGGGCTGCAGGTGATGAGTTTTAGGTCACGGTCAAAAGTTAGTTAAACAATAATAATTATCTGGTAGGTTGAGTTTGGTTTGATCTCTTATTCCACAGGCGTGAATTAAGACACCAGCGTGCTGATGATTCTTTAATCTACGGGCAGCGTATTTACTTGTCGTAATTACAGACATAGGTATACTTCATGTCATTGTATATGCAAAGTTTCGTCACAATCCAACACGTAGTTTTAAAATGAGATCGTAACTACGTTTGTATGGGAAGGTGAAATTCGGCCGAGCTTACTGCGGACTCTTAAGTAAGATATTATTTTCAAGGTTCACCTTACCAGAAACATTTTAATTCTAACGTCTTCATAAAAACAAGTCTCGTATAATTCCTAATAGGTGGGTGGAACAATATTTATAGTGTAGGCCCATCTGGGTAAGGCCGTTGAGATTATCACTTATAACACAAAAATAACACAATCACTTTTGTGATACCGTAACACAAATATAACACAAAAGTAACACTATTTTTGGTAAAGGTTGTTTCATAATAGTATTAAAATAAAGGGTAAGGAAAAAATATCATTTTTTTTACTTAAGTACCTATGTTAATATATTTATAATAACAAAATTTTAGGATAGGTACGTGATCGATCGGTATTTGTCTAAATCAGTATTTTTTATGATGATCTGTTTTTATAAATAAAGAATTTCCTTTTCTGTATAAAAAACAGATCATCATAAAAAAATACGACAAATTGAGCATTATTCCTAGGAAACAAAAAAGTTTTCAGAATTATTGCAAACATAAAAGAATTTAAAAATATATTTCAAGTAGAAACTAAATGATTCATAAGTTCACGTGGTTGTCTGAAATAATAATAGCCGCGATTCACGGAATTATATAATAGAAGACCTAATTCAAGTTTGATCGAATGCGGCATCACTGGTGTACATCGTCCGGTGAGAACCTAAACTGTCTAATTACACGTAATAGTAGGTATATGAAAACTTGACCTTATTTCTACGTTAACACAGTTGATATTTGTTTTTTTTGGCAAATTCACTAAATAGTGAGTTATGGTTGTCACCCGACGACCATACTGTAAGAATAATACGTTTAGACTAGTACTATTCAAAATAACAATTCGAATAAATCTCACGATAAGATGAAAATGTTTTTCTTTACTATTACAGTATTCTCAATCTGCATGACTCTTTACACTTGTTTTGTGTTACTGAACACAAAAATTTGTGTTATGCATAACACAAAACTAACACAAAACGCCATAATATAACACAAAACCAGTTTTTTACAAGCGTTTTAGATTATAAAACCAAATTAAGTCAAACTAGACGCAAATGTACATGTTTCATGTAAGCTTTAAACATAAACGAAAACAACCATAGTAAAGTGAACTTCTGAAACGCTTACTTACTTGAGATATTCATCAACACAAATTCTGACGAAAATATGCGACTCACTTTCAACTTTTCTCATAGACAAACTAAAAATGGCAGTTTCTTTTTTTTAACATTGATTGACAGCTTACGGTGTTGCTGTGCCAAAATACGTTTTTCCCCAGTTTTCTGTCACTATTTAGGGGTAATTATGCATAACACAAAAATTTGTGTTACGAAAGCCAAAACTCTGCCCACTAATCTAAAGACCTATAAAATACGCAAAACAAAGTATTTAAACACCGTTCTTTTTCTTACAGAAAGCAATGTGTCTCACCTTTCAAACGTATTTAAACGTTTTTTTCTAAATATTTAAATATGAAAATAATTCGTAGTTGAAAAGTACTCGGAAAAAAGCGACACGTCATTTTCGACCAAAATTAGGGGGGTTTGATGAACATAAATGCAAGTATTTTATAGAAACAACAACTTTTATTCAGTTTGCAAAATGGGGAAACAAGCTCAATAATTGCTTTATAGAATCAACTAACAACAACGGCAGTAGTGCTTACATATTTGGAGAAAACGTGCTGGAAAGTTTTGTTCCGACCAAAACTGACAATGTCGGCGGCCTTACCCATCTATAATAACCTGACAAATAATCTTATTAATCTATCATTATACTTTGACAACCAATAAACACTGGAAAGTAAGGCTTATATGTAGCATAATAGGGTACTACAACACAAAGATTTGGGAGCAATGTTATCGCGGTCTTGTCGTTTGTTTTTTTGTTTCCCGCCTTCTCTTGTTTCGAAAAAGACGTCGGCCATAATTAAAAATAAAAATTATTGTGATTGGTTTTGGCAAACTGCAAATTGGTTTTTATTGAGCAGCAGGAAATGATATCTTTATTATAAATCTTTGGAATGAGGGTCCCAGTAAAGTCAAATTGGGAATGTGACTTGATTTGAGATAAGGTATTGGAAGTGGATTTAGAATTCAAATTGATTTTAGGCCGGAATCGATTCAAAGTCAAGTTATTAGTCTCATTAAGATGCCGTGCTTCAAGGTTTCTTTACGGTAACTTTTATTTATGCAATATGTATGACAAATAATTATATTTTTATAGGGCCATGATACTCATGATGGACAATTTACTGATGTGAGGGCACGTTCCTACATAATTTTAATTCTTAGCGTACTTATCTTTTATTTTATAGAAAAGATTAGATTATATCGACACTGGCCCCGTAGCATGGATGGCGTTATCACGCGATAAGTGACAGGATAGGCGCGTCGTCTCGTTCTATCGAACGGTGTCAGCCAGGGACGGAAGCTCTATCCTGTCACTTATCGCGTGATAACGCCATCCATGCTACGGGGCCTGGAGACTATATCCCTATATAAGGTGCTAACAAATTAAGTACCAATATTTTAAGAGGTGTTACATTACATCAAAACAATTGACTTTAAATAGAAATTAAGAAAACTTTTCATATGATATTTTTGTTTTAATTTCCGGTACAAAATAAATAAATTAAAATTTCGACCAAACATAATCAGCCTGTGCATTCAACTGACGAGATGTTAAAACACTATCTGTCAAGTGAACATCGTCGTTTGTGACAAACGTCAATGATTGATTGTTGACTATCTCATTAACAGGGTGTTTTTACGCAGTAACGTTGTATCCCTAATTATCTCCAAAAAGTGATACACACTTTTAAATGTTTCATACTTAACTCTACTCCTAGAGACTAGTACTATCAGCTCTAAAAGTATTGGTACCTAATTTGTTAGCACCTTATATATATTTTGATACATACAAATAATGCTACTGTCTGTTGAGTCTATGTTGCTGCTTACGAGTATGTATATTTGTAAACTTTAAAAACAACATTGTTCTAGCTCCATATGTCACAGTAGGTATGTACAGTGCAAAAATATGTGTGCATACAACTTACTCATAAATATATCCCGTAGATCTTATGTCAGCGGATTAAGGTTTCGGTACATATTTATATTTGAGAGGATAAAATCGATACATATTTTTGCACTTGCCTGTACATACATTCACAGGTTTTGCATTTGATATGCCTCAATTGAAGAATAAATGACTTTGACTTTGACATTCAAAGCAAAAAGTTAATTGTAATTTAGGGCGCATGAATTCCGCTAACCTCCGAATCGCTACACTTAAGTGGCAGTGGGCGGGGCACATTGCACGTAGAACCGATGGCCGTTGGGGCGGAAAGGTTCTCGAGTGACGACCACGTACCGGAAGGCGTAGCGTGGGTAGGCACAAGGTGGACTGATGCCCTGGTCGCGGGAGTTTGCTGGATGCGGGTGGCGCAGGACCGGTCATTGTGGCACTCTTTGGGGGAGGCCTATGTCCAGCAGTGGACGTCTTTCGGCTGATATTATGAGGGCGCATGAATTTAACATAGTTAATTGCGATGTATTATTCTCATTAAGAAACTCTAAACATTCACAATGAAACCTAACTTTCTATTTTGTTAACAAGTCACATTAAATTGCCTACAATCGTAAAATCCGTTTTAACTACATTTCATTCATCTTGTTCTGCTACTGTGGAGTCTGCCGACAGTTATCAACTGCTGCGGCAAGTCGTCATTAAACACATTTAACAGAACTATAGCATGTTTATTTTATTTGTTACACATAAATTAATATTAAGCGCTATGGTAGCCTAGCAGTGGTTCAGGCATGCGGCTGTTAAGCGGCGGTCGTGGGTTCGAAGCCCGCCGGCTCGTACCAATGAGTTTTTCGGAACTTATGTACCTACGGAATATTTACCGTTAACTTTTCGGTGAAGGAAAACATTGCGAGGAAACCGGTCTAATCCCAATAAGGTCTAGTTTTCCCTCTGCGTTGGAAGGTCAGATGGCAGTCGCTTTCGTAAAACTAGTACCTATGCCAAATCTTGGGATTATGTGTCAAAGCGGACCCCGGGCTCCTTTAGGGGCATTACCGGGAATAACGCTAGAAGGATGAGAATGATGACACATATATTAATCCTTTTGGTATGAAGTAGGTAAGAGAATAATTTGAACTGTTTAAGATGTTAGTATATTTACTTTATTTTATCAAATAACTGTCTGAATACTAAAATCCTGCGACTGTCAAAGAAACAATATCCATTGTAAGAGAAATAGTATCTCGACTTCTCAACCCAAAGCGGATCTGCTAATTCAGGAAACTATTAGAAAAAAAATGTCGCGGCTTACGAGAGGTGAAGTCCACTACCCCTACTTATGTGCAGTAAACTCCAGTAGGTACCCCTTAAATTTTCGTCTTTCACTAGTGTCCTTTTTGCCCCATATGACCTAAAATATTTAAAAATTCACTAAAAAAATCTGGACTTACCCTAACGCCTAAATAATTAGTTACCTGGTTTTTGCGCTGATTGGGACATCGTCTGTATCGTACCTATCTAACAGCAAATTTGTAGATGCAATGACACGTTTACAGAGTGAAAAAAAAATAAAAAAAAATAGAGTAATAGATAAGCTACTCGCTCTCTCTAACTTCTAACTTACTTAATGTTACATGTTAACCTTTGCAGAACGCATGACGCACTGTCGATCTAGCGCACGACTTTCTTCTATGTAAGATTTAATTGTTTCGTGCTATGGATGGACTTATGAATGTGAAACATATGTAGTTGCTATTAAATTTATATTAATAAATAATAGCATACTCGTACCTACACTCCGTTTGCATCTTGAAATTGTATTGCATTTCGTGTAAGTACGTATGGTTCTTGGTGCTTTAATTTATGACCTATTTCGCAAAAATATTATTTGCATTCCTATACAATATGACAGCACTGTCAACCTTAAGTGAGTCCCAGATTAAAGTTAGTGACTATACTGTATAACTATTAATGGATGGATGGAACTATTATTGTGGGATGTGAGCTAGTAAGGAACTAGTGGTAATGTTAAATATAGGTGACGAAACCTGCGGTGGATTTATAATTTGTAGATAATTGACGAAGCATGTAGCAGATGCTGTTTGGTTGTATTGACTATTAATATGACAAACAACAAAGAAAATCCTTAGTTAAAGCCTCGCTGACACTTCAAAAGGTTCTGTTTAGGAAACATACAATCATAATCATCATCACCAATACCTACTCCATATCGTACACCTCAATGAAAGCACATAATCAGTACAGAACACGGCGAATATGGGAATCTCCGTTTATATAGTACCAACATTCATGGATGGTTTCGTTTCGAAGTCACAAAACTGACGGCAAATGCACACGTTCGTAACAAGACTTTGCCTGTTTTTTGTCATTATTCACTTGAGTCAATTTTGCGGTTACTTTATGTATGACTCGAATTAAATACAACTAAGTTACCGCACATCTTAGAATAAAAAAGCCCTTATATATACAGGCGTTAAAACACCTGGGGGCCTAGACAGGGTTACAATCGACAAGCGCTAACGCTAACTAATAAAATGTATGGGAATGACAGATGTTAACGAAAAGTGTTTCGTCGGCATCTGTCATTCCCATACATTTTATTCGTTAGCGTTAGCGTTAGCGCTTGTCGATTGTAACCTTGTCTACGGCCCCTGGTTCATCCTGGTAAACATTCTTAACTTAAATGATGAAAATCTTGATGTTCTAGGTACATAGCGATTTACAACATTGCTAAATGAATAGCGATTTACAACATTGCTAAATGAATGGATCCCTCAAGTATCCCCAACCGTAGGATTCCCGTTTCTGTTAATTTAGTGCTCTCGTTAAACTCATTACGAGCTCCTGATTGTCAGTTGACAGTCGCCGGCTGTCACCGGCCCGTGACAGCTCGTCGCCCGCCTGTCATATCGCTCGTTATTTTGGTGACAGTTCGTTAATTTTTACGACTTTTTGGTGGCTATGTTGCTCGTGCGCTATTCAAATACGTAGTATTGTTAATGGTGTTTATATTGTGTGTTATTTCTGAGAAAACATAGATTAATGATGCAAAGTTTAGGTGGTAACTAAGTAAGTTTGACCAACGCCGTTGCTATAGAAAATATATTTCAAAAGTTTGATACGAGTAGATAGCCGGTAAAATTGCGGCATTTTAGTCTACGTCTTCATGCCCCTAAACTAAATGTGGCAAAAAGTGAAATACGCAAAATTAACATATTTTTTTTTATGCACACTGTTACAGCAGTGAATGCCTGCCGTTGATGAAATTCTATAACGGCGAATGGATGTAAGGACGAATTTATACAGTCTTTAAAAGTAAATAATTGGTGTTTCTCTAAAAGAAGAATTACATTTTAAATAAAGACTATATAACTAGTGGCTTTATGAGCTGTAGAACTATATAGCTAGCCTGTCTGTGTTTTTTTCTTTTTTAGATTTCGAAAAACTGAATCGCCCAAATGATTAGGGTAGACCGGTGTCAATAGTACGACGGGTCAATAGTACAACCCTATAACTGCAATTACATCGAAATGTGCATGTGTGTATATACACCAGTGTGCCTTGAGCGTGTCTCGACCTGCTCACTAGTCGGCCACTCGCTCCCGTGCAAAAAGCATGTGCTATACGACGATTTGCATTTTTAACCGACCAAAGTAAGTATTTACTATTTACGTTTTGTACTAGTGTTTATAATTAAATAGTCGTAGTGTGAAAGTAGTACTGAATTGAAGTTTTTAATGTGTCACAGTGTGGGGGTCAGTTAGATATAGAAATCCATATTTTGTGAAGGTTAGTGACTGCAAGTAAAAAAGGACAATTGTACCACAACACTCGGGGTTAATTGTTACGTTACAAATACAATTGACCCCGTGCTACAATTGACCCAGAGTTTTTTAACGACTGTTAAAAAAAGACAATTGAAACTAAGTATTTTTGTAACAAGTGACATCTTATGTTATACCTATGATTCATCCCGACGATTACTTCGGGATGTATATAAATTATAATGCCATCCGTTTCAGTGGTATTATTTTAAATTTATTTGTGGTGAAGGATGGGGTTGATTGTACCAGGGATCAATTGTTTTGATAGTTCGTTAATTTGTTGTATTGAGATGTTGTTATTACTTGAAAGGTGTGTGCTATGAGCACCCCTAAGTATTTTTTTTACAATAAGTCGACATATTGTTTCAAAAACTTGGAAAATATTATGTTGCGTTTAGTTCAACTGAAATGCTACCTTTGTCTTGTGTAAATACGAATCTCTATAATTAAGACTGATGTGACGTAACAGACTGATTCGTCTTAAGAAATTAACAATAATTACTGATTGATTAAAACATTATTTTAGGTTTTATTTACCTCTGATTATCTGGTACAATTGGATTCTGGTGCGATTAAATGAAAATATTTTTCTAGATTCTGATAGCCAATGAGACTAAAATGTTATATCCTAAGCGATATTTACGTGGTAGCTTTAGATTCTGAGTTAGAGGTCATTATTTCTAAACTGGTACCATTGCCCCCGGTCTACCCTTCATATAATTATTGAACTTGCTCAGAAAATTTCAGAGGAGACAGCGGAACACCTAGACAGGAAAGAATTTTGGCCCAAGCTGAAACGGAGACCTTCGTTCCCTTCGCTCGCTTGTTTAATCACATAGTCGACCGTGGTAGACATCCAAGGCTGTGATATAAAAAATAAAATGGCCCATCAGAACACATCATATGCTTGATTTACGACATTTGAAACTAAATTTATATTTAAGTGACGTCCATTAAAGTTCGCAGCATAAATCACCGAACGCATGTTAACGCATCCCTCTAATGTGAGTGCGTGCGCAGGCGCCACTTTTGTCAACGGAAGCGCCGCTTACCGTCGCTGTTAACGCTTGTTAAGGGGCACCTAGAAGCGGCTTCCATGGATGAACTTTATTGGTGATGGTTTAAACTGGTATAAATACAAAATTCAAATGCTCAAATTAATAATGTAATATTGAAGAATAATATATCTACATCTACACTAATATTATAAAGAGGAAAGATTTGATTGTTTGTGTGTTTGTATTGAATAGGCTCCGAAACTATTGGACCGATTTGAAAAATTCTTTATTTAATTCGGCATTATCCCTGAATAACATATAACTAATAACTACTTTTTACCACGGAAAAATGCTTCATTCCTACGGGAAAACGGGTAATCCGTGCGAAGCCGGGCCGGGCTGCTAGTGTAATATAATTTATTAAGAGTTTCTTCGTCGGCTCATTCAAGAGCCTTAGCGCTTCAAAACCTACATTTTGCATACCTTTCTATACACCCTTAAGAAGCAGCGACATGAAGAGATTTCCAGGGGTATATCATCATCATCCTCCTAGAGGTATTCCCGGTTGTGCCCCGAAAGGAGCCCGGGGTCCGCTTTGACACCTAACCCCCAAGGTTTGGCTAATGCACTAGTTTTACGAAAGCGACTGCCATCTGACCTCCCAACCCAGAGGGAAAACTAGACCTTAATGGGATTAGACCGGTCTCCTCACGATGTTACCCTTCACCGAAAAGCTAACGGTAAATATTCCTTCATAAGTTCCGAAAAACTCACAAATTATTGGTTCCAGGGGTATCTGACGAATCTTATTGAATTGAAATTAAATTGCAACTAATCTCAGAGTTAAAACCAATACCTTTATCCTATCGACTCAAGCTACCTGCTGTGAAGCACGAAACTTGTGCAAAAATCTCTATCACTGATCGAATCCAATAATTTTCCGTTATAACGCGTATCATCATGTAAGCCAACACTTAGCCGCCCATCTATCTATTCCGAAACAAAACCAAAACAAACAAACAAAAAAGCATCGGCATAAAAAACGCCGCGCGTTTAAGACTGGTGATAATTGCTGTTGCCACTTCCATCGAATAAGGACGTATGTGCGCATACGACTTGAGCATGCTATTCACAACTTATTTCACCTCATCCTTCACTTTTAGTATATTTTCTTGACTTCCGGGGTTCGCAATAACAACTCGTATTTATATTTGACATTGACGGTTGATCTGACATTAGTTCTGTTCTGAAGTCGATGTGAAGCATTGTGAATAACAGGCAGAGGCAAACCATTCTTTCCGTCTATTAAGTATAGTTGTTACGAATCTCGGTGTCAACTTATACAGGGCAAGCGCAGTTGAGACATTTTTTGTGAAATGGGTAGAAAGTATCTGAGAGTGTAGATACGTCTTTTTACGTTTTGGGTGAGTGTTTGGCGGAAGCCACCCGATTAGTGGCTTTTAGGCGCTCCAGTTAATGGGTTTTAAATAATTAACCAGGCTCAATTAAGTTGTGTCGTGACGTGTAGGGGAGTCTTTAAAATGTGCTATTAATACCAAAACAATGCGTGTCTTAGCGTTGTTTGTTTTTTGTTTCTATAGTGCAACAAATATTCGGGAACTCAGTCGTATGTTAGCGTTTTTTATTCCGGCGAAGCAGTGCAAACAGTAAATAGGGGTTAGTTATAATAGGATAATAGGGTTAATGTGGCAGATATATGGAATTGAATATCATCCTAGTTTCTCGAGTCTTAATTATCTAGAGAGGAATTTTGATGATGTTCAACAGATAATTAATTCTGATGATAGTATACCGTCTGACTAAATCGTGTTTTGTCCCTTCTGTGAGGAACATCCACTTGAAAATAACAGATAAGGAAGAATTAATTATAACGGCATTTTAACTTAAATTCCCTTGGCGACCGAGTTCTGCTCGAGTGAAAATAGAGAAAATACGGATAAAACCAATTTTCCTACACGTGAGACCCGACCCGTTTTAGAGCCGTTTTCGAGAACGTAAATTTCAAATTTAGTATACAGTGTTTGGGATAAGGATGTAGGATAGACTGGACTATTAGGAAGAGTTTGAACCTTAAATGTCTTAGTCCAATCTGTGATAGTTTTTTTCGAATAGGATAGGTTTGAAGGACGTTTAGGAATAAGGGCATTGGACTATGATTTATACTGAATAGATTAGTCACTAAATCTTAACTTTCTGACCACGAATCTTCCGCAAAGATTATATTTTTTTAGGGTTCCGTAGTCATGCCTGTATGCCCGTCCATGTCAGACATTTGGGTCATACCGATTCAGTAAAACAAAACTCGTCTTTTCTGAGGTAAATAGTTAAGAGTACATACAAAAAATATTTAATAGCATGAAATCATATAAGAAGAGACACCGTTTATGTGGATTAAGAGTCCTACCAGAAATGTTTACTAAATTCTAAACTCTGGTAATATCAACAGAAGAGATGCGAACCTAAATCTTTCTATGACCCATTTACTTTCATTAAGAATTTTGAAGTCATCATCCGAATCTAATAATGTCATCTCAGTCCCTACATAGTGTCCCTTGCTCCAAACGCCGAAACGCGCACTCGTATCTTCGTCTCGCATTCTTCAACAGTAACTCAACCGCCATTTTGTCCATATTACAATTCGCTACTAATTACTACCAACCTACTCCTAATTCACCGTTACAGCCTCCAATAATCCTATATCTATCACAATCCAAGCACAGATACACCATTTTAGACTTGTCACATAGTTGCAAACAGTCATATTGAATAAGGTCGTATGTGTATTACATTTCAATCCCACTTCTGACATTCTGGAGGAGTAGGGTAGTTGCAAACAGGTTTCCTTGTGGAGCTAACGAGAGGCACGGGCATTTAATGCTGATGTCTCAATACCTCCCAGTGTGGCGGGCCTATTATTTCAGTCCCACACGACGAGGATTGGAAGGGGCGGGTGTGTGGAGGCGGCTTTTCTATTTCAAAGTGTACGTTCTAAGCTCCTCTAGGTAGGAAGGTCAGATGGCAGTGGCTTTCGTAAAACTAGTACCATATCTTGGGATTAGCCAAAGCGGACTCTGGGTTCCTTTAGGGTACAACCGGGACAACAACAGGAGGATGATGAAGTTGTAAGCTTGTCACACCTTGCAATTTGTCACAACAACCGACAGCGACGCAGTTATACGTTGTTGGAAAGAGACACGAAATATACGTAGTTCGAAAGAGACGCGCTTCATTCAATTAATTTGTAAGTTGCTTTGTGACTATTTATTTTAAAGGGATTTCATGGCCTATACTCATCTTTACTATTATTGTGTTGTGTATTGTGTTGTGTTGTAAGAAGCGACCATCTTGATTTATTAACCCAGCAATGTAGGGCGAAGTTGTTATCAGGTGACAATTGTCATGTTCTGTGAAATTGGGCCTGGAAGCAGTCAATAGTAAAAGCTCATTCCGTACGAACCTAACACCCCTATTTAGGTTCTACAAAAGCTCGGTGCACCTACAATACAGTTTATGTTTGCTTCTCATGCATACACCCATTTATACCGAAATGATATACGTTACTCACATGTCAAGCAAAATTAAACTTTATTTCCCGATAGTTGGGTCGCAAATTTCCAAACACATTTGATATTTTCTTTAGCGTGTTCCGGGAAATGCTTGAAAATAAAACATTTTCGAATGTAAACTGTAACGATTCAACTTTAAGTAAGAAATTCAAATGCACCGTTGCCGTTTAGAACGTTTTGAAATGAGAACATCGGTTTTCAGATTTTAAATTAAGTGCGTTTCAGAACGTCATATATGGCGGAGATATTACGTTAGATTTTGAATTTTAGACCGACAGTTTTAGGGTAATTTTTTAAATGTATTGGTGAATGACATAGGATATTGGTAGGGTTGCCAAAGATTCTAGTGTGAGGTAGGTACGGTGAGTCGCGAAAGTAGCGCTATTTGCTACCGTATCGCGCGCCATCGCCTCAGGGGTCGCGCACCGGAGGTTAGTGTTAGTCGTGACTACAGTTTTATTAGTGCCACTCCTAATATTGCGTAATGATTGGTCACGTGAAAGTTTATAATGGTATTGAATTCTCATTCATCAAAACAAATACTAATATAAGAACTTATTAAGCTGCTAATGATGCTTCGATGGGGGTATATTATCTAAAAACGTTTCAGATGTAATGTGGTAGGAAAAGGTACGTGTTGTTACTCCCTTAACAATCAACGTTGAATGTATACAACAAGGTTATGTACACGACTTTATTTACCTATAGAAAAGATTACTTACATATAACTTTACAATATATGGATGTAAACACGGAAAATGGACGAAATAAAGTTATTATTATTTAGTAAAATCAAATCAGCGCGTTCGGTTTATGAATTAGCTCAGCGATGACAGATCTGTTAACTAAACAGGTCAAATGGCCAGCCCTAATTGTTCAAGTGCCTCGGTGTTGCTAGCTTAGACGTCTAAAATTGTAACGTTTAGCTTCGTGAACTCATCCCCAGTTGTATTTTAACCTTTTCACCGCCAATCAATACATCCAGAAGAGACAGTGTCACGCCAACGTCGTTGTCATAAGATAGCAAAAACAGACCTTGACGGAGAGGGTGACGGTTGCTTTGACATCGTACCTACGCCATAACAACTAATAGTCGTTCTTGGCGCTGCAGGCACGACAACACACGACACCTTTAGTTGTTCTTGGCGTTCAAAGGGTTAAAGCTAAGACTACTTGTTACAGTACAGATATGATAAAATTCGATAATTACATCAATAGTACCGAAATAAACAATATTAACTTATTTGCCGCCCACGTTAGTCGAAAGAACTGTACGAATATGTATGTAATCCAAACTGTGCTAACTAGAAAGAGTGACGTGAGATTCTCGTGCCACCTCTCACATGCTAGCCCCAGAAAACATCCTAAAACTATGTAATATTACCTGTAATATTAATGGTTACCTCCAACGTAATATTACCTGTGCATTTATCAGTGTGCCACCCCTGGCCTGAGCGACGTCACATCTGCCGCTCTGCATCCGTCCAATCAGCGGCATTATATGTTAATAGCCCATTAGAATATACTGCGGGCTTCTTCGCGCCGCCGCCGACGCTCCCACTATCTGACTATAATTATAAACCAGTGTAACCTGACCCATCCACGCTTCCAGATCAATGGGGATGAGAGCTCAGCTTATGATTGTCGTTTAGGGTAAATCCTTTAGCGTGGAATAAAGCTATGGCAACCTAAAATGAACCTTAAAGTGAACGTGATAAGGGTGGGTAGGATGGTAATGTGGGGTTGGTGGTAGTTTGCACGGTAGCTTGTTAAGAAAAGTGTTTATTGTTTTTGTTGTGATCTGTTATTGTATTTTACGCGGTGCTAGCGGCTTGTTACGGGGCCATTGCGCGTGTTTCTGTGGGTGGTAGATGTTTATGGCTAAATAAAGGGGTTTTCTATAAATCGAACGGTTATCTAAACCTGACTTATCTTGTAACTGATGATGACAACTGGTCGACAAGATTATGAGATTATGATCTTCAGCAGTGATGGAACGATCAAGAAGAGAGAGAAAGGTGGATAGTAAGTGCGAGAGGGACTGTTTCTTTGTATCGGACACAAACGTGATATGTACTTTGCCGGACCTGTTTTGGACAGATGTCTAATTTTGGTATATAACTACAACTTAGAAAAGTTGAAAAACCCCCGAAATTTTCATTTCAAAGTCCAATGACTCAAAAACGGCTGAACAGATTTTCATGAAACATGGCTAAGAACACTCGGGATAAAATTATCTATGACACAAAAAAAACCGCATTCAAATCGGTTAATTCGTTTGGGAGCTACGATACACAGACACACAGATACACAGACACGTTAAACTTAAAACACCCCTCTCTTTGCGTCGGGGGTTAAAAAATGGATAAACTGATGTTGCGTTATAGGTTGCTAGCCCAGCGCGCTCAACAGATACCCAACCTTAACATAGGTCATCATCATCATCATTAACAAAGGTAAACCCAATTCTCATAGCCGACTCACGACACCCACGGGTATAGGTGTGGTTCTATTCTAACGCTACAACATAAGAAGAGTCCTTGTTTTACTGTAATTCTTAAAGTTATTATCTTTACTAAACGGGTCTTAATCGCGTGTAATTAACTTATTTATTTACCTCTTTGAGGCTTCCCGACGTTTCGGATGGGTCGTAAAATCCTTGATCGCGGGACGAACTGGCTTAAGCGGGTATCAACACTATCAACATCTTGCTGCGCGGGTTTTCCGAACTACCCGCACTTGGAACGACTTGTACACTAAGGTTGTCATTGTCAGCCTGCCGACACGCAACACTAACAAATCAATTATTAAATATAATTATGTTTATTCTTAATTATACATACGTAGTGATATAAAATGCCTGTAAACGAACTCGGCGTTGCTGACAAAATTCTGCTTCGTCCAAATAAGGACGACAGGAAACAATAAAGCTAAGAAAACGCTTTAAATTCCCGCCCTAAGCCGCCGACGCGATAAGATCTGGTCCATAATGTTTCAATTAAACAGTAGCAGTATTTATTGGCGGCGACCGACATTCGTTAGCCGAGAAAAATGCGAGACCGGAGATTATGTGCGCGGGGAAAAAATGGTCCATTTTGGGCCTGACCCTGGTAATTAGTATGATGAAGGGACTCGAATATGTAATGATTTAATACTCAGGTTGGACTCTACGCACCTGTTATTATCAAGGGATTGTAATACTTAGGTGACAGTCCATATAAACTTGGATGTAGGTACTTACATAGCAAAACTGTCACCTCCAATCCAATTCTATTCGCAAATTGATAACAACCCTCCTATATAGGTTTTCTTATCACAGATGCACTCGTGAGGAAAGTAAATATGTGTGAGCAGACAGGGTTCTAGACCCCTGACTTATTTAACTTTGATATACCTAATATTTTTTATGTTAAAAAAAAATAGGCTTCTTCGGAGATCCAATCTTCTCACCCAGCACGGCTATCACGCGACGGCGCGCGAGCTCTCTCGATTTTTCTCGCACTATCCGTCTCTCTCTCTTATTTTATTAGAACACTTAGAACAAGAGGTATAGTGCGAGAAAAATCGAGAGAAAGTCGCGGCCGTCCCATGATAGACGTTCAGATCATTCCTGACTTGAGACCATATTTCATAATAATCAAAATCCTAACGTTCAAAGTGAAAAATATAAAAAATATTTCCTGCCCTCCCTGCATTGCTTTGAACCATCCGAGCTACCGTGGGTTCCACTCGTGGTAATGAATCGTATCCCTTCACTCTTTCAAGATTTTCTAATTACACTTTAGGGACGAGTACTTTGCTTAGTAAAACATCATTTACTGGTAATCAAAATATTATGTCATAACTCATCCAGGGTAGAGTCCTACCACAACTGTTAACTAACTCATACTAGATTTACTCGTGGAAGCTGTAATTCAGCTGATCTAGATATTATAGTACTAATGTGGTACTAGTTGAATCTTTGCCTGCTCAGTACCTCACTCACTGAGCTAAGTAGTACCTTTTTAGCAATGTTGCAAAGCACAATAATTGTCGTTTCTTTTCGTGGTAACAAACACAATTGCTTTAACTTTTTTTTTTCTTTTTCAAATTATAGATAGTCCTTCTGTGTGACTGTTATTTAACCACAAAAATCTTTGGAAACACCTAATTTTAAGAGAGAAGGTATTTTAACCAAAGCATTTTCAGCTTCGTAAAGAATGAGAAGCGTGTATGGCTGCGATTGTTTGTTTGCAAAGATGGCGTATAAGGAATTAATTCACCGGTAATTGGATTTATAACGTCGTGGGCTGTGCTGCCAAAATATTCACAGACAGGTTAGCATTAGATTGTTCGTGTTATTTATTGACAAATACATTTACGTGACATTACAGTAAAAACCAATGCGTCACGAAACTAAAAACAACAAATAATACTATTTAGGCGACGAAACGGCGTGGCCCCGTTGCATCGTCATCTCCGGTGTAGGATTCGGCAGGTTGCCCCGGAACCGTCGAAACACGACACCCTTCGGCCAGAAGTCAGCACATGCGATGGTCTCCTGCAGCGGCCGCGGCACGCGCACCACAAACGAGCTGAAGTGCACATAGTGGCGCGAACGCAGCTGGAACACCCTCAGCGAGAAGCCGGTCTTCTGACGAACGTACTCCACCACATCATCAGCCGTGGCGGTGTAATGCAGGCGCGATACATATAGCGCCTTGCTCGGTATGGCAACCCGCAGACCGGAACCAACCAGTTCTGCAGTACCACACTGACTCTTGCGCGGCTTGCGCTTCCTCGACACCGTTGTAAAACCCTCCTTATCCACATCGGTGCGCGTGGGGCTTCTCCTTTGGAGGAACCCGAACTTCACGCGCTCTTGAGGGCGCGTCTCTCGGGTCGGCTGCGACAGACCGACCACCTACGGCATCAGCATAGCGATGACGTGATTTAGAGGATGGGGCGGGGGGAGGCCCGGCGCGGAGGGGGCAGTGTCAGCAACATGCAAACCGACCGAGTCGACACTTGACACCCGGTCATTACTCTTGAAATTTGACCCCGCTGGTGACCGAGTTTCCGGGGCACTATTACGCAATTCGATAATTTCTTTGCGTAACACGGCAATCGTAGCCTGCGAAACGTCAAACTTTTCCAAAATTTCAGCCATGCCTGCTTTAAGAGCCACGATTTCCTTCAGTAGGCCACTCACGTCGACATGTTCTGGAATGCAGGACGGCAATCTGGAGACCTCCGTCGCCACGTACTCAGACAAGTCGCTCTCACGCTCCCTCAGAACACCAACGATGTCCTTAAGGGATTTTTCCCCGGTTTCGTCTCCTCTCCGGTGAGGTATGAATGTGCCGGCGATCCCGAGGGACTGGAACAGCACCTTCTTCGCTGCGCAGATGTCGGCGGCACTGAAGCTCGACAAACAGACCTGCTCCGCGTCAAACTCATCTTCCCGCAGTACCCGCAGCAGAAAGGTGAGTAGCTTATTCACGACGGGTTCACTCATCGTTTCAAAACTATTAGCAGCGGCTGAGCCGCGCTATGTCCGCAATTAATGAATTAGTCATCAATGCGTCTACGTCGCTGCGCGCATTGGAAACGACTCTATGGAAGGGAGGGGTTATGGAAGGTTTAAAATATTTATGTGACTTGTCAATTATAATCCTACATTTACACGCTGGCCGGAGCTTGGCATGCGTGCAGAAACACGCGTTTGTGAATTGAACCCAAAAGTTTTAAAGTTTTTTTTGCGTTTGCAACGTATTTACACGTTGTCAAGCTAGTTAATGGCAATAGCCGTCATTACTTTGACCTTCACGTCTGCCAATACTTGACTGTACTGTAAAACTAAACATTTTTTTTAAAACTTATATTTGAAACTAGCTTTCGTCCGCGAGGAATTCCGTTATACTCGTATCGTAGCTCGTAGCTCCGTACAAACTTTCGCTTCTCTTTCGAGATGATTTCTGAGATAAAAATTATTTTATAAAACGTTTTTTGACATTCGCAGGCTAACGGCGTGATATTTTAAGAAACTTATGTAACACACTTTCATAAATTGGCTTTCCATTTGCGCGAAATTCCCCCTTTCCTCAGAATAAACTCGTATAAAATAAAGTAGAGTCATTTGAGAAATTAGTTTGTCACGTGATACTTTGGGAAAACGATTATTCTCAAATTATTCTAGTTTATACAAGTTTATTCTAAGGAAAGGGGGAATTTCGCGCAAATGGAAAGCCAATTTATGAAAGTGTGTTACATAAGTTTCTTAAAATATCACGCCGTTAGCCTGCGAATGTCAAAAGACGATTTGTATGGTCGTCGAACCACCTTAAGCGTGTAAAGGTAGCCGACAGAGTTACTTTCGCATTTATAATAATAATTTTATTTGTATGGGTTGATAGTATGGATGTATTCAAACAGTGCACCGTCATTTTTTGGCTGCGACTATCGCGTTATGTGTGGTTACAGCCCAGCTAATTATGCCCCAGGCATTTTAACTGTGTTTACTGTGTCGTCTCAATCCCACAACTCTGCAGAAGCCCTAAAAGGACGTATGTCTGCATAAATACTGAGTAAGAGGGGTATAACTTGGCTAAACGCCGAATAGCAGTGGCTACGCAGAACACTTACGACATTAGTCTCGCGGGAAAGTTTCTATAGAATAATGCCGGATTGTCTGCGTGCCTGACGCATTGTTTTCGAACGAGAAGGTCTTATAAAGGTTTTGATAGTAGCGGTTATACGACATTATGTCTTGTAAGTGCACGCGCATGAGCAATTTTAATGCGCCGATATAGTAATAGATTGCAATGGAATTGTAAATCAATAAAAGGGTTCGCTATGTGAAAAAAGTGAGGTGGAATTTTGCTACTTTTTTATAGGTATATTAAGTGGGCATAAAAAATATGGTCGTAGGAAAACGGGATATTTATTTTTTACAAACTCCACATTGATGTTGCACATTCATACGTAAAGTACTGTTGCTCTACCTATTTCTATGATGTTGGTTTAATGTACTTTGTGTAAAAGGTGATAGAAGATAATAGTCACAAATGTTCGATATGTCATCCAAATATTAACCGAGTAAGGTTTTATGCCTTTATTTTGAGCCAACTTAGTACTTTTTTTTTTTTTTTTTGTTTATAAAACTGTTTTTTTAAATTTCTAAATTACATATTTTACTTGATTTAATCTCACTGTTGCACTTACTTAGTACTTACATGGAATTACACTACACCATGGCCAAACCGATTTCGTTAAATACAATCGTACCTACTAAGTAAAGTGTTCATAACATAATTCTACTTACTTATGGCTTAATTTATGACATTGTGTGCGTCTGCCATTTTGATACCGACAATCGAAAACGGCACGGTCTAGTGTAGTGTATAAGAAAATTACCAACCGGCTGTCGGCAGACAGTGCCGACACGCGTGTCGAACAAGCCACGGTGTAACGTAACTCATCCCCAAGTATATATCCATGTCCTAATCCAAGACAATCTCACGGCGTGAGCGTGATCTCACAAACCATCGTAAATCAACCCTTCACTCACCGCCTTTATATTATTTTAAGTTTAACCCTATTCAAATGCCATACTTTATAAAATACGTTTACAACACGCCCTTAAAGGCTCGCTCGTGACGACCGACAAATAAAAATACACAAATAAATAAAAAATAAAAAGCCTATGTCCCGAAGCGCCATATCTCGTTATTATTTCGGAAAACAATAGCGCCTATATTGTCACATCCAGCGCGGCCCATGCAAATAATCATAAATAAATAAATAAAAATAAATATGAGAGACTGGACATCTTATTTCAGGGTCGGGTTTGATGACAACGAGCTACGGTGCTGGATGTGGCTGACCATACCAATTTAATACTTTTTAGAGCATTAAAAAGGGTTCAAGATATGACACTGTAAATGGAATCAGTATTTTTTTTTTTTAGTTTCAGTTTAAGTTTCGTTTAGTTTTAAGTTTCGCTTTCTTCTACGTCTGGAACTCCCCACAAGTACCGTATAGGCTACGAGCGTAGTACTGCGAAATCTTTTGCACTGTTTAAAAGTTCATTTCTGATTTAATTCAGTCGAGGTCGACGTCACAAAAGTCATCGGCGACCGCAAAATACCATCTATAGGTACTACTCATACCGGTTGTTTGACTTAGACCATCGGTAATGAATTAGCTACGTCTTTCAATTCAAATCTGTTTGGTGGTTTCAAAGTTATCATGGTAGGTTCTCTGAGCGGCTACATTTACTTTGTGTTCGCGGCCCTTTGAACATGGTTAAGACAGTTTCAATTGAATCTGGAGTATAAGTGGAGGTAGAGTGAACCATCTAATGAAAGCCCTTTTTCGACCGGAAGATGCTTTGATTTGTCAATTAGTTGTAATCACCCCGCGCAATTATATTAAGTAAGTATTGGCCGGGTCCGAAAGGGATAGATTTCGCTGGTTCGATCATCTACTGTGAATGTTAGGGGATCGAGCTGTCAAGAGAGCGTACTTGGGTCGACCGACTGATGGACTGGGCAGGATAGCATGTAGACGGATCTACGTCAGCTTCAAGCCGAAAACTGGCAGGAAGTAGCGCAGGATCGGGATATTATTATTGTTGTTGATTGTGGGCCTTTATATGCCGCTTCGACCAGCAAGTGATCTATTGTGGCAGGCAGCCCTTTGTTAAGGCCCGTTGGCTAAAGGAGGCTAAGGACCGGGATAAGTGGCGTGCTCTCGTTTCGGAGGCCAAGCTGCTTTTTGGATCATTGAGCCAAAATAGATGCTGCCAAAATCCCGAGAGCCTCGAGCTTATGGTGGTGGAGCAGGTCGATGGGAAAAGATTTCGGGGCCGAAGGTCGGACCTCGTCAAGACGACCACTGGTTTGCGGATACCTGATACTATCTGTACCCAACGTGTCCTCAGCTTCTTTGGCCATCTGGTCAGGTCCGGACCGCAAAGCTTGGGAAAGCTAATCATCACCGGCCGCATGGCAGGAAAGAGGAGCAGAGGACGGATGCCTATGCGCATCGTTGGGCGGACACGGTAATATCTGTGGCCAGAGCCACACTCCAGGCTAGCATGCGTCAAGCCCAGGACTGAGCAGCTTGGAGTGATGGTGAAGAGCGCCCACAGCCGTCACGTCCCTCAGCCATGAGGATACGACAAGGAAGAAGAAGAAGATACTATTATGGCTGCCGAGTGCAGAACAAAATGGAAAGTCATATAGCGGAACGTATTAATTATTATTCTTCTAATTACTTTTATTGAATGTTATCGTATGTTGTTGACGATCACAATAGGGGTTCTTCTAAATTGACATGGAATGTAATTTATAATGTAATCTTATATTGTGAGTAAATGAATCTGAATCTGAATCTGAATATATTCAAAGGACCTGTAATAACCATCCAGTAATAGTTATCCATGTAGCTAACGAGTTGCAACCCGCCTGTCGCGCCGGCGCCGTGTGTGCCGCCATTTTGGACGCGAAATTGTACCACTTGTACCGCGCTCGGAAATAAATACATACATAAGGAGGGATAATCTTAAAACATGTCGACCCGAACTAATATAAACACAAATCCGGTCCTAATCTATGTATCTTCTTACCCTTGCACTTGAATTGCACGATCGTTATGCAATATGCATACCTAGTTTTTTTAATTTTACTCGACCACTTTTGGTAGTCATGATTATCATCTTCTTTCCCTGTTCCCTTTATTAGGGGTCTGGGGGCCGATTTTTGACTTACGAGCGCTTGAAAATTAAATAAAAGTAAATGCTATTTGTAGTGTCAAAATTACTGGCACTTACTTTTTACCGATAGAATTGAATACGAGTGGTCAATACCGCTCCTATTTAAATTTTCTATCGTCATTTCAAAATAGCTTTTCATAATTTGTGATAGTTTTCGAGTGAAAGAGTCGGTCTCCTCACTCTTCAGTCTCAAGTTACTCTGTCTTGTGTTTTTGGTACATAGCAGTTTTGACACAATTATCATATTTTTAAGCTGACCAATCTGTGTAATTGAGTTTAACTTGCAAAATCCCATTCCTTAGGTAAATGTTAAGCCAACAGGCTTTTTAAACTAGTTATGTACTTATAAAAAATAGACGAAACAACCAAGATCCAGACGTTTAGAAAAAATAAAAGCTAGTAAGTGAAGAAAAACTATGGTAATGACAAAAACTGGAAAAGACAGGTACTACAGGATATTTATAAATCCTTTACTCGCTCCTAGGCTATCCATATTCAGTAAAGTGACCATTCATAAATATGTCGCAAAGCAAACGAAAATATTCTCCAAAATAGGCACTCTAAAAATGTATGGAAAATCGATGTCAAATAAAAAGCAACAACCCTGCTTCGGAATAAAAATAGTATAGGTAAATGCTAAAAAGAGATGACAATAGCAGTTGCGCCTTATACGTTTTTCAGGTCGTTCTGTTCAGTTGCCCGAATTCGCAGTTTCATTCAAAATTCGAATTTTCTATCACAATGTCATAAAGTTGAGTTTTGCGTGCGTCTTGTTTTTCGAGTAACTTTGCTTTAAAAGTAACCATGTTAACGATGCAGCTGGAATTATTCCTAGTAACTTCTATTACGTCGTCATAAGGTTGAGTTTAGCTTGTGTCCTGTTTAGTAAGTGCAGGTGTGTAGGGAGCGGTTTTCCAGGCGAAATTGGAAAAATATTCCGTTTTCACAATGCGGTGCGGCGCTCGCCAATTTGAATATAGATTAGAAAATGTGACGACGTGCACTCTAATATGTTTTCGCAGGGGTGGGCAACTGTCGATATAAATAATTTGAGCAATCTTATTTAACACCATTACACCTGAGTTTAATTATTACAAGGAGTAATTATGATTAAATTACAACCTCGGATGTGAACATAATAAACATTAAACAGCTAATTTTGATAAATACTGATGGATTCTTCATCACATTCATCAACTTATGGTAAGATTTGTGGAGGATCGCATAAAACACTTATAACGCCTGAAAGGACGCTGTAGATTTAACTCATATTATTCATACCTATTCATAGCTGATAATATACTCAAATAAACGAAAGCCTCATATAACTAGTCTTCAATAAAATACAAATTCATTTTTACATAAAAGTCACAATTGTCATCAAAGTGGCCGTGAGTGGAAAATCCATTACCCTCCGAATACCTACACATAGGTAGGTATACTATAGTGATGGGCGCAAATGGCCAAAAAATATCGATGAAACGGCATAGACGACTGAAATCAATCGTTATATATAAATCATCGAATATTTTTTTTTGCCATTTGATACACTCTCACACTAAATTTTGGCGCAAACATGCGACTAAAGTAATTGATTGTAACTCTTTATCAGAATCGTAGCAATTAATTAATAAAATACAGAGTAGTAACACTTCGTTTTTTGTAACGAATTATTCCTATTCTAGTTCCTACATTTGTCATAATAGCTACCTAAACTTATATATAAGTTTTTCGTAGCAGGTGAAAATACGTAGAGTTTTCTTTGTAGTAGTTTTGATTTCAGCGTAGCTATTATGACAAATGTAGGAACTAGAATAGGAATAATTCGTTACAAAAAACGAAGTGTTACTACTCTGTATTTTATTAATTAATTGCTACGATTCTGATAAAGAGTTATAATCAATTACTTTAGTCGCATGTTTGCGCCAAAATTTAGTGTGAGAGTGTATCAAATGGCAAAAAAAAATATTCGATGATTTATATATAACGATTGATTTCAGTCGTCTATGCCGTTTCATCGATATTTTTTGGCCATTTGCGCCCATCACTATAGTATACCTACCTATGTGTAGGTATTCGGAGGGTAATGGATTTTCCACTCACGGCCACTTTGATGACAATTGTGACTTTTATGTAAAAATGAATTTGTATTTTATTGAAGACTAGTTATATGGGGCTTTCGTTTATTTGAGTATATTATGAGCTATGAATAGGTATGAATAATTAATATGCATTTCATTCAAGTTTTTAATCTGGTTTCAGACAGGAATTATACGTTTAAAAAAAAATATGGCCCTATAAAAATAAGTCATGATAATATTGCATTACCTATGTGGGTTTTCCAAACATCATTGAATTATATTTATGTACCTAAACCCGAAGCTTATGAGCTTTTCGGAGAAGGAAAACATCGCGAGGAATCTGCAGAACGATAGAAGAACTTACAACGTGTGTCGAGCAAGATCGACTGATTCATGTAGACCTCTGTTCAGAAAATTAAAAATTCTTCTCTCACCTACTTTGTACATTTGAAATGTGCCTATTTGTAAAAACACGCATAGATACGTACAAAGTTATCCCATCCAATCCAAGTTCAACTTCTAGCTTGCATAGATTGAATCTTTGCTATCCAAGCCTTCTCTGCGCACTTTGAAAAAAACTGTACCTACATGTCAGCAAAATTTTTCAACTAACATCAGCACGGCTATCACGCAACGGCGCGCGAGCTCTCTCGATTTCTCTTGCACTATCCGTCTCTCTCTTATTAGAACACTTAGAACAAGAGGTATAGTACGATAAAAATCGAGGGTATGTCTCGGCCGTCCCATGCTAGACGTGCTGCCTAAAGAAATAAAGTCCCTAGACTACATTCAATTTAAAAATAAATTATTCAAATGGTGCCTAAACAAGTCGTATTGTATACTCTTAACCAACATTTTGAAAATAAGAATTCTTAATATTATGACATGCGCAATATGCTACCTTTCCTGACATTTTGTTGCTTAGTTCATTAATTTTATTTTTTAGTTTTCTCATTTTAATTTAATTCTATATTTGTCATTAATCACGTTCTGTTATTGTTTTCCTGTTTCGTTTTTATTTTATTTTATTTTATTTTGTGTTCTCATTATCACATAGCATGACATTGATATTTCTTTTTTTATTATTAGATAATTCATATTCTTAGTACCTATTGACATTTTATTTTTATTTTTAGGACATTTTTCAATGATAAGCTTGTACTTAGAATCTTTAAATATTGTACGCCATATGATGGCTGATTGTGACGGACCGTGGAACCACTTTATAATTACTCACTTTCAGACACTAAATTATTTGCATTTGTACATACTAATATAAAAAAAATATAACAAACTTACACAGATCGACCTAGTCCCAATTTTATACTAGACGATTGATATACATACTTACTCAGATATATAGATAATTATATTCTTAAATACTAAGAAAACATCCATACCATGACTCAGAAACAAAAATTTGTGCTCATCACACAAATCGCGCACACTCTTCAACCGGGATTCGAGCCCGGGACCTCCGGATTTGTTGCCAGGGTCACTACCAACTACGCTACAGAGCCAGAGGTCGTCAATGTAATTTACATAGCTGCAAAGAATTTCAAAGGTGACAGACAACTATCTCCATTCCAAATTTCATCCAATTCGGTACAGCGGTGGAAGCGTAAAAAGGTGAAGATAGACAGACATACATAGGTACAGATTTACATTCCCATTTATAATATTAGTATGTTGTATGGGTTTATAGTAATTTTTTTTTTATTCTATCGGATGCTTCAAGTTCTTTCCCAGTGTGGAAATAATGTGTCTTGTCTGAAACCTATTAGCGGGAGCTTTGATCTCACCGACAGCGGAAAAGGTGTTCAGTGCTTCTGTTCATATTTCTTGGACCAAAACGACATTACTCCATTGGATTTTGCACGCAATAATAATTATTATATGTACAGGAATATACACTAGTATGGCGTGAGCATTCACGATTACTTGAACTGAAGTTTTAGGGCAGACAGAATTAGCAAAGCTTTTTCTTCGCGGACTGGGCATTTAATAGAAGAGTAAATAGCGGACATTTGGTGTAACAAGGGCCTATGTCTTATGGTGTTTGCAATGAGGTGAGACCTTTGTCTCTCCAAGTTGCACTTTGGCGAATCCTGGGCAATCGGATATGAGAAAGGTGTGTGTAAATTACATATTTTACTTGATTTAATCTCACTGTTGCACTTACTTAGTACTTACATGGAATTACACTACACCATGGCCAAACCGATTTCGTTAAATACAATCGTACCTACTAAGTAAAGTGTTCATAACATAATTCTACTTACTTATGGCTTAATTTATGACATTGTGTGCGTCTGCCATTTTGATACCGACAATCGAAAACGGCACGGTCTAGTGTAGTGTATAAGAAAATTACCAACCGGCTGTCGGCAGACAGTGCCGACACGCGTGTCGAACAAGCCACGGTGTAACGTAACTCATCCCCAAGTATATATCCATGTCCTAATCCAAGACAATCTCACGGCGTGAGCGTGATCTCACAAACCATCGTAAATCAACCCTTCACTCACCGCCTTTATATTATTTTAAGTTTAACCCTATTCAAATGCCATACTTTATAAAATACGTTTACAACACGCCCTTAAAGGCTCGCTCGTGACGACCGACAAATAAAAATACACAAATAAATAAAAAATAAAAAGCCTATGTCCCGAAGCGCCATATCTCGTTATTATTTCGGAAAACAATAGCGCCTATATTGTCACATCCAGCGCGGCCCATGCAAATAATCATAAATAAATAAATAAAAATAAATATGAGAGACTGGACATCTTATTTCAGGGTCGGGTTTGATGACAACGAGCTACGGTGCTGGATGTGGCTGACCATACCAATTTAATACTTTTTAGAGCATTAAAAAGGGTTCAAGATATGACACTGTAAATGGAATCAGTATTTTTTTTTTTTAGTTTCAGTTTAAGTTTCGTTTAGTTTTAAGTTTCGCTTTCTTCTACGTCTGGAACTCCCCACAAGTACCGTATAGGCTACGAGCGTAGTACTGCGAAATCTTTTGCACTGTTTAAAAGTTCATTTCTGATTTAATTCAGTCGAGGTCGACGTCACAAAAGTCATCGGCGACCGCAAAATACCATCTATAGGTACTACTCATACCGGTTGTTTGACTTAGACCATCGGTAATGAATTAGCTACGTCTTTCAATTCAAATCTGTTTGGTGGTTTCAAAGTTATCATGGTAGGTTCTCTGAGCGGCTACATTTACTTTGTGTTCGCGGCCCTTTGAACATGGTTAAGACAGTTTCAATTGAATCTGGAGTATAAGTGGAGGTAGAGTGAACCATCTAATGAAAGCCCTTTTTCGACCGGAAGATGCTTTGATTTGTCAATTAGTTGTAATCACCCCGCGCAATTATATTAAGTAAGTATTGGCCGGGTCCGAAAGGGATAGATTTCGCTGGTTCGATCATCTACTGTGAATGTTAGGGGATCGAGCTGTCAAGAGAGCGTACTTGGGTCGACCGACTGATGGACTGGGCAGGATAGCATGTAGACGGATCTACGTCAGCTTCAAGCCGAAAACTGGCAGGAAGTAGCGCAGGATCGGGATATTATTATTGTTGTTGATTGTGGGCCTTTATATGCCGCTTCGACCAGCAAGTGATCTATTGTGGCAGGCAGCCCTTTGTTAAGGCCCGTTGGCTAAAGGAGGCTAAGGACCGGGATAAGTGGCGTGCTCTCGTTTCGGAGGCCAAGCTGCTTTTTGGATCATTGAGCCAAAATAGATGCTGCCAAAATCCCGAGAGCCTCGAGCTTATGGTGGTGGAGCAGGTCGATGGGAAAAGATTTCGGGGCCGAAGGTCGGACCTCGTCAAGACGACCACTGGTTTGCGGATACCTGATACTATCTGTACCCAACGTGTCCTCAGCTTCTTTGGCCATCTGGTCAGGTCCGGACCGCAAAGCTTGGGAAAGCTAATCATCACCGGCCGCATGGCAGGAAAGAGGAGCAGAGGACGGATGCCTATGCGCATCGTTGGGCGGACACGGTAATATCTGTGGCCAGAGCCACACTCCAGGCTAGCATGCGTCAAGCCCAGGACTGAGCAGCTTGGAGTGATGGTGAAGAGCGCCCACAGCCGTCACGTCCCTCAGCCATGAGGATACGACAAGGAAGAAGAAGAAGATACTATTATGGCTGCCGAGTGCAGAACAAAATGGAAAGTCATATAGCGGAACGTATTAATTATTATTCTTCTAATTACTTTTATTGAATGTTATCGTATGTTGTTGACGATCACAATAGGGGTTCTTTTAAATTGACATGGAATGTAATTTATAATGTAATCTTATATTGTGAGTAAATGAATCTGAATCTGAATCTGAATATATTCAAAGGACCTGTAATAACCATCCAGTAATAGTTATCCATGTAGCTAACGAGTTGCAAACCGCCTGTCGCGCCGGCGCCGTGTGTGCCGCCATTTTGGACGCGAAATTGTACCACTTGTACCGCGCTCGGAAATAAATACATACATAAGGAGGGATAATCTTAAAACATGTCGACCCGAACTAATATAAACACAAATCCGGTCCTAATCTATGTATCTTACCCTTGCACTTGAATTGCACGATCGTTATGCAATATGCATACCTAGTTTTTTTAATTTTACTCGACCACTTTTGGTAGTCATGATTATCATCTTCTTTCCCTGTTCCCTTTATTAGGGGTCTGGGGGCCGATTTTTGACTTACGAGCGCTTGAAAATTAAATAAAAGTAAATGCTATTTGTAGTGTCAAAATTACTGGCACTTACTTTTTACCGATAGAATTGAATACGAGTGGTCAATACCGCTCCTATTTAAATTTTCTATCGTCATTTCAAAATAGCTTTTCATAATTTGTGATAGTTTTCGAGTGAAAGAGTCGGTCT
The DNA here is from genome assembly GCA_947578815.1 of Epinotia ramella. NCBI lineage: Eukaryota > Metazoa > Arthropoda > Insecta > Lepidoptera > Tortricidae > Epinotia > Epinotia ramella. The sequence goes on from OX388221.1 coordinate 8,194,972, forward strand.
CCTCACTCTTCAGTCTCAAGTTACTCTGTCTTGTGTTTTTGGTACATAGCAGTTTTGACACAATTATCATATTTTTAAGCTGACCAATCTGTGTAATTGAGTTTAACTTGCAAAATCCCATTCCTTAGGTAAATGTTAAGCCAACAGGCTTTTTAAACTAGTTATGTACTTATAAAAAATTGACGAAACAACCAAGATCCAGACGTTTAGAAAAAATAAAAGCTAGTAAGTGAAGAAAAACTATGGTAATGACAAAAACTGGAAAAGACAGGTACTACAGGATATTTATAAATCCTTTACTCGCTCCTAGGCTATCCATATTCAGTAAAGTGACCATTCATAAATATGTCGCAAAGCAAACGAAAATATTCTCCAAAATAGGCACCCTAAAAATGTATGGAAAATCGATGTCAAATAAAAAGCAACAACCCTGCTTCGGAATAAAAATAGTATAGGTAAATGCTAAAAAGAGATGACAATAGCAGTTGCGCCTTATACGTTTTTCAGGTCGTTCTGTTCAGTTGCCCGAATTCGCAGTTTCATTCAAAATTCGAATTTTCTATCACAATGTCATAAAGTTGAGTTTTGCGTGCGTCTTGTTTTTCGAGTAACTTTGCTTTAAAAGTAACCATGTTAACGATGCAGCTGGAATTATTCCTAGTAACTTCTATTACGTCGTCATAAGGTTGAGTTTAGCTTGTGTCCTGTTTAGTAAGTGCAGGTGTGTAGGGAGCGGTTTTCCAGGCGAAATTGGAAAAATATTCCGTTTTCACAATGCGGTGCGGCGCTCGCCAATTTGAATATAGATTAGAAAATGTGACGACGTGCACTCTAATATGTTTTCGCAGGGGTGGGCAACTGTCGATATAAATAATTTGAGCAATCTTATTTAACACCATTACACCTGAGTTTAATTATTACAAGGAGTAATTATGATTAAATTACAACCTCGGATGTGAACATAATAAACATTAAACAGCTAATTTTGATAAATACTGATGGATTCTTCATCACATTCATCAACTTATGGTAAGATTTGTGGAGGATCGCATAAAACACTTATAACGCCTGAAAGGACGCTGTAGATTTAACTCATATTATTCATACCTATTCATAGCTGATAATATACTCAAATAAACGAAAGCCTCATATAACTAGTCTTCAATAAAATACAAATTCATTTTTACATAAAAGTCACAATTGTCATCAAAGTGGCCGTGAGTGGAAAATCCATTACCCTCCGAATACCTACACATAGGTAGGTATACTATAGTGATGGGCGCAAATGGCCAAAAAATATCGATGAAACGGCATAGACGACTGAAATCAATCGTTATATATAAATCATCGAATATTTTTTTTTGCCATTTGATACACTCTCACACTAAATTTTGGCGCAAACATGCGACTAAAGTAATTGATTGTAACTCTTTATCAGAATCGTAGCAATTAATTAATAAAATACAGAGTAGTAACACTTCGTTTTTTGTAACGAATTATTCCTATTCTAGTTCCTACATTTGTCATAATAGCTACCTAAACTTATATATAAGTTTTTCGTAGCAGGTGAAAATACGTAGAGTTTTCTTTGTAGTAGTTTTGATTTCAGCGTAGCTATTATGACAAATGTAGGAACTAGAATAGGAATAATTCGTTACAAAAAACGAAGTGTTACTACTCTGTATTTTATTAATTAATTGCTACGATTCTGATAAAGAGTTATAATCAATTACTTTAGTCGCATGTTTGCGCCAAAATTTAGTGTGAGAGTGTATCAAATGGCAAAAAAAAATATTCGATGATTTATATATAACGATTGATTTCAGTCGTCTATGCCGTTTCATCGATATTTTTTGGCCATTTGCGCCCATCACTATAGTATACCTACCTATGTGTAGGTATTCGGAGGGTAATGGATTTTCCACTCACGGCCACTTTGATGACAATTGTGACTTTTATGTAAAAATGAATTTGTATTTTATTGAAGACTAGTTATATGGGGCTTTCGTTTATTTGAGTATATTATGAGCTATGAATAGGTATGAATAATTAATATGCATTTCATTCAAGTTTTTAATCTGGTTTCAGACAGGAATTATACGTTTAAAAAAAAATATGGCCCTATAAAAATAAGTCATGATAATATTGCATTACCTATGTGGGTTTTCCAAACATCATTGAATTATATTTATGTACCTAAACCCGAAGCTTATGAGCTTTTCGGAGAAGGAAAACATCGCGAGGAATCTGCAGAACGATAGAAGAACTTACAACGTGTGTCGAGCAAGATCGACTGATTCATGTAGACCTCTGTTCAGAAAATTAAAAATTCTTCTCTCACCTACTTTGTACATTTGAAATGTGCCTATTTGTAAAAACACGCATAGATACGTACAAAGTTATCCCATCCAATCCAAGTTCAACTTCTAGCTTGCATAGATTGAATCTTTGCTATCCAAGCCTTCTCTGCGCACTTTGAAAAAAACTGTACCTACATGTCAGCAAAATTTTTCAACTAACATCAGCACGGCTATCACGCAACGGCGCGCGAGCTCTCTCGATTTCTCTTGCACTATCCGTCTCTCTCTTATTAGAACACTTAGAACAAGAGGTATAGTACGATAAAAATCGAGGGTATGTCTCGGCCGTCCCATGCTAGACGTGCTGCCTAAAGAAATAAAGTCCCTAGACTACATTCAATTTAAAAATAAATTATTCAAATGGTGCCTAAACAAGTCGTATTGTATACTCTTAACCAACATTTTGAAAATAAGAATTCTTAATATTATGACATGCGCAATATGCTACCTTTCCTGACATTTTGTTGCTTAGTTCATTAATTTTATTTTTTAGTTTTCTCATTTTAATTTAATTCTATATTTGTCATTAATCACGTTCTGTTATTGTTTTCCTGTTTCGTTTTTATTTTATTTTATTTTATTTTGTGTTCTCATTATCACATAGCATGACATTGATATTTCTTTTTTTATTATTAGATAATTCATATTCTTAGTACCTATTGACATTTTATTTTTATTTTTAGGACATTTTTCAATGATAAGCTTGTACTTAGAATCTTTAAATATTGTACGCCATATGATGGCTGATTGTGACGGACCGTGGAACCACTTTATAATTACTCACTTTCAGACACTAAATTATTTGCATTTGTACATACTAATATAAAAAAAATATAACAAACTTACACAGATCGACCTAGTCCCAATTTTATACTAGACGATTGATATACATACTTACTCAGATATATAGATAATTATATTCTTAAATACTAAGAAAACATCCATACCATGACTCAGAAACAAAAATTTGTGCTCATCACACAAATCGCGCACACTCTTCAACCGGGATTCGAGCCCGGGACCTCCGGATTTGTTGCCAGGGTCACTACCAACTACGCTACAGAGCCAGAGGTCGTCAATGTAATTTACATAGCTGCAAAGAATTTCAAAGGTGACAGACAACTATCTCCATTCCAAATTTCATCCAATTCGGTACAGCGGTGGAAGCGTAAAAAGGTGAAGATAGACAGACATACATAGGTACAGATTTACATTCCCATTTATAATATTAGTATGTTGTATGGGTTTATAGTAATTTTTTTTTTATTCTATCGGATGCTTCAAGTTCTTTCCCAGTGTGGAAATAATGTGTCTTGTCTGAAACCTATTAGCGGGAGCTTTGATCTCACCGACAGCGGAAAAGGTGTTCAGTGCTTCTGTTCATATTTCTTGGACCAAAACGACATTACTCCATTGGATTTTGCACGCAATAATAATTATTATATGTACAGGAATATACACTAGTATGGCGTGAGCATTCACGATTACTTGAACTGAAGTTTTAGGGCAGACAGAATTAGCAAAGCTTTTTCTTCGCGGACTGGGCATTTAATAGAAGAGTAAATAGCGGACATTTGGTGTAACAAGGGCCTATGTCTTATGGTGTTTGCAATGAGGTGAGACCTTTGTCTCTCCAAGTTGCACTTTGGCGAATCCTGGGCAATCGGATATGAGAAAGGTGTTCAAATATGGCGGTGAAACTAAAAGGTGTGATTAGTGTTTTACCCGATTCAGAAATGGGTCTTTGTTTGGTTGTCTTTGGCATGGTTGTATGGACAAAACATTTATTTATGGCACATGGCACAAGAAAATGTATATGAATTTGTGTAAGGTGTACAATAAGAAGTACGTGTAGGTATCTTATTGTCATCGTCATCCTAGCGTTATTTCCGGTTGTATCCTTAAGTAGCCCGGGGTCCATTTTGGCACCTAATCTCAAGATTTGGCACAGCCACGTTCTTCCAGCCCAGGGGGAAAACTAGACTTTGTAGGGAATTCCCTACAAGTTTTAGTTTTTAGGTCAAATGACCTGAAAACTAAAACTTGTACGTCACTTCCCCTACGTACGGTCCCTTCAGGATGTTTTCCTTCACCAAAAGGCCACTGTTACATTTATTTAACGTATGGCAAATCAGTGTACATCAATTGATAGTATACTGTCGAGTTCTCCAATGTGCCTGTGTGCTGCATGTGCCTTATGTCAGTAACAATAAAATCTCTGTATAGATATTGGAGAACTCGACTGTATACCTGTTTCAAAATTCCAGACGTGCGATACGAGCCGGGTTCGAAAAAAAATTGGACGCAGGTGATATATACATAATTATGTAAGTTAGTTTAGGTTAGCATATACATATATATACATATAATCACGCCTATATCCCGGAGGGGTAGGCAGAGATCACGGATTTCCAATTACCACGATCTTGGCAAACTTTTCTTGCTTCATTCACTTTCATGACATTCTTTATACATGCTCGGCGGTTAAGAGGAAGCATTGCCGTCAAAAATAATACCTCCAGCGGAACATAGTTTTCGGAATTATGAGATCCGGAAAAAATGCTTTCGTATAAATTACTCTTCGGAAGTAGGTACATATTATATTAGGTACTTTTTTGAGGCATGAATCTCGCAAAACCTGAACATCGGTACAGTTGCCACCGATAACGCGTGAGTGCCTGTGAATCACTTTCCGCCACTCCTGCGCCGCTGAGATCAAAGGCCGGTGGCGCTAGAGGTGACGTCCGAGCGGTGTAACTCGACCAGTTTACTATCGTCACCCTTACTAGCTGCAGATGATCGTTTTTGAAAGTTGGAAAAAAAAAAAAAAAAGATATTTCATTCGTAATCTGAATGTTTTATATTCTTGTAGAATACTATGTCACACTACTAAACACTATAATATACTATGTCAAAAAATATCTGTTTCTACACCAAAACTCGTGTCTTCACCCTACTTGCAAAAAAATATCTAACTCGTTTATCTGTAATTAATGATATTTGAGTGTTTCTCAAAAAAAATGCCACTTCATTTTTTCGGAGATTTTCTGCAACTTTAGTGTTATTTCTACTCAAAATCACGATGTCTTTACATCCCAATAGGAAAAAAAAAGTGTCCCAAAATGTTCATACATTTTTCAACTTTCTTATTGTGTATACAAAGTATAAGGTAACACAATAGGAAAAATATCTTTGGGACAGTTTTTTGTCCTACCAGGATCAAAAGAGCTCCTGATTCTGAGCGGAAATAGTTAACATTAAGTTCCTAGAAGTACCTACAATACAATTAATAATAGTATAATTTTTTTGAGAAATGCTAATTTACGAAATAATAATTTGTTTCGACAATATGGCTTTTTATTTACATTTCGCAAGTTACCTATGCATATATAGTGCTAATATTAGCGATTTTACTATACGTACTTAGTTAAAAATTGTCTTACGTATACGTCGAAAGGAAAAAAATATCATAAGTAGGTACTTACATAAATTGAAAAGTCAACATGTGCATTGGAATTTAATGACACTTATGTCAATCTATAAGAATTAATACTATATTCATGAAAGATACAAACATTGACATTAATAATGAAAAAAACCGACCAAGTGCGAGTCGGACTCGCGCACGAAGCGTTCCGTACCATTATCTGTAAAAATGGCAAATAATCACGTTTGTTGTAGGGGAGCCCCCTTCAAAAAATTTATATATTTTATTTTCTTTTATTTGTTGATATAGCGGCAACAGAAATACCTACATCGCCTGTGAAAATTTCAACTGTCTAACTATGACGGTTCATGAGACACTGGTGACAGACGGACGCACCGGACAGCGGAGCCTTAGTAATAGGGTCCCGTTTTTACCCTTCGGGTACCGAACCCTAAAAATACAAACACTAAATGAACTTCCTAGTTCCTAGCTTTACTAGCTTATCAATTCGTCCATGCAGTAGGCAAGTACCAATGATTCCTCACAAAAAAATGTGCTCGAAGCGGATGAAACTCGAAGCACTCATTTTGAAGTGGTGTCTTTATAAGTAAGAGTTGTCAAAGTGAAAGGTTTGTAAAAACGTATTGACAAAGGCGCCGGCGCCCATCAAGTGCTTAGCTAAGAGATTAACAGTCCTCACCTCATAAAACTAGCATATCTTGATCCCAACCCTCGTACCAACTACGCGTAACCAGAGGTCTCACTTACACTGGTTCTTATCAAGCTAGTTGTCGGTGTCGGTATACTTACAATTATTTGAGTTGGCCGATTTGTATCGAAGTAATTCGCTCAAAAAGCGACTTTATCATCCACGCTAGAAGACTTAAAATCTAATGAGGGAAGCATAAAATGCTGGACATCTTAAATAATTTTCGTGAATACAGGGTGTGAGGAAGTAGCTATTAAGGCGGAGATAGTGTGAGAGCCCACCGGACGCGATTTAAGAACATTATGACATTAAGTACTTGTCAGTTTTTCGAGTTGACAAAAACAAACTTCTTTGGCGGTAACTACGTGAGTGTTTTTTTAAATCTCATTGAGTAGGTACAAAATGCTAGGAGAATCGGCCAAGTGTTACTTATTTCGAAATTTAATGTTTTTATGAACAACTAATCAAATCCACAATTTTATTTGCCATAAATGTAACGTTTTCCATAATCATCATTTGTAGTTGGTTTTTCTTAGAAACTGTAGGTAAAGTTTTCGGGATCGTTATAAAATTAACTTAACCTAACCTGGGCCCTATACAAAGATTATTTTAATGGTCCTGAAAATGTTACGGTTTCAGAAAAACACTTTATGGCAAATGAAGATTATGGCAAACGCTACTGTTATGGCAAGTGAAATTACTCTAACAGAAGTACCTATATTATACGTAGTTAAGGTCACTTCCCATGGATTACTTTTACAAAGTGACCCGTTTTCATTGCCTCTGAGTTTATTTTCGGTTATTGGCCTTAACCCAACCACCACACCCAACCATTATCATCCAGTAAAAGTCCTAAAAGTTATTTCACAAAGCCAACCTCGGTAAAACTCCCACGGTGGGTGACCGTTATGTTTGTCATATCAATCGTTCAATTGTTTTAAACCTCGACAAAGTCCACCACGGACCAGCTGTGTTTGGGAATGTGAAGAGTATTGAAAATCAGAGGTTCGTCGTTCATATATATTACCCGTATTTAGTATTTTTTAGGTACTTACAAAATACAAAATATTTTATTGATTTAAAACACAGTGGTTTACAGACAGGGCAAGGTTGAGGCCTCTCATTAGGTATATATGTACCTGTGTTGAGAAGTCTCGCTCTTCCAGACATAGTACATTGTAATGATCCACAATTTAGAAAAATTTAGTTTAGAGTATATTATACTAACTTAGTCTAAGTTTATTTCATACATTTCCTTACAGGAGACAAGATAATATTATGTATGTGTGTGTGTGTGTGTGTGTGTGTGTGTGTGTGTGTGTGTGTGTGTGTGTGTGTGTGTGTGTGTGTGTGTGTGTGTGTGTGTGTGTGTGTGTGTGAGTGTGTGTGTGTGAGTGTGTGTGAGTTTAAGTAAATGTACAATACTACATTACTAGAGTTTCTACAGTTACAAGACAGTTTCATAGGTGCTATATTATTATCTCTATGTGCCAAAAAACAACAGGCCTTCAGTTTCACTATAATCAAGTTTACCTATCCATTCATAAAGTGCCTCCTTACATCTATCGTGTCGTAAACTATAGAAATGAATCTTAGCATTTAGTTTGTTGTATAAGTGGGCAGACTGTACATAATATTGTCTCTTAGCAAAGACGGATTTGTTTGGGGGTACAGGAGCGACTTTTGCTGACCTTCTTCGTGTTTCAGTTTGTGTTTTGTAGGGTAGTGTTTTATGTAGTTTAAGAATTGTAGATGTAATATACAGTTTGCGCATACTAAGCAACTTACACTCGTTATAGAGATCAGAGGTAGAGTAACTGTAAGGTTTAAGCAACATCGTTTTGAGTAAGCACCTCTGTCCCCTCTCCACTTCCAAGAATTTCATTTTAGATGCTCCACCCCAAACGGGAATGCAGTACGTCATGACTGATCGTGCTAGAGATATGTATATTTGGTTTAGTAAAGTTGTTGAAGCTATGTGTCTAAGAATTTTGAATATCCAAATTAATTTACGAATCCTATTATTTAAGTAATCAATATGTGGGTGCCAGCAGAGTCTTTCATCAATAATTATACCTAGGTACTTAGTAGAACTAACCTTGTTTAGCTTAGTGCAGGTACAGAGTGTGTCATCCAAGTTACAAACATGTATTTTTAGATTAAGCCTAGGAGGTGGTTGAGTACTAATTATTTTAGAGAAGCAAATGTAGTTAGTCTTATCAGTGTTTAAGGTTAGTAGGTTTGATATTAACCAATTGTTGACCTTTTGTAGTCCCTTTTCAGCGGCAGCATGAACCGAATCCCAACTTTCCGCCGTAAATATCACAGCAGTATCATCCGCATACGAGATAACATGGCCATCTTGAATGTGGATATTGGTAAGTTCGTTAATGTAGACGAGAAACAGTGTAGGACCCAGCACACTGCCCTGTGGTACTCCAAAGGAAACCACAGAGTCTTCACTGATGTGGTCACCGATCTTAACTTTTTGTTTACGTCCCGAGAGGTAGTCACTTAGCAAGTCCAGTGGTTTGCCCCTGATGCCAATACGTTCTAGCTTGGTTACAAGAATGGGAACAGACACCGTGTCAAAAGCTTTTTTTAAATCAAGGAATGTTGCCAGGCATTTTTTTCCATTGTCTACTTCTTTAGAAATAAGTGACGTTAAATTTACTATCGCATCTTCCGTTGATTTGCCTTTTCTGAAACCGAACTGTGAGTTAGAAAGCAAGTTAAATTTGTTAAGATATTGTACTAGTCGATTGTTGATTAATTTTTCTAGAATTTTTGAAATACTTGTTAATACTGAAATAGGTCTGTAATTATTTGGATCGGATCTGTTCCCACTCTTGTGAACCGGCGTTACTAAAGATCTTTTAAGCTCGGTGGGGAAAACACCTTGTGCAAAGCAGAGGTTCGCCAAGTGACTGACCACGGGTGCTACATCATTTTTACAATATTTGAAAAATTTTGAAGGTATCCCGTCATGGCCGGGCGAGCTATCTGATTTTAGTGACTCTATAATATTAGCTACTTCTTGGGGATCTGTATCCAGTAAGAAAAATGATGAGCAGGGGATAGCTTCAGCTTGCGTGCTAGAGCCGTATGTAACATCCTTATTCTTTGAGACTATATCCATAGCTAATCTGTTACCAATGTCAGTGAAAAATTTATTGGTATGGTTAATGGATTCGTCAGGAGTCGATTTATATGTAAGTAGTTCTGTGTTTTTTGATTTTGTAGTTTTGTAGTGGGTTATATTTTTGATAGAGGTCCATAATGCCTTAGAGTTATTTTTGTTTTTTTCCAGCTGCTCATAATCGTATTTGCGTTTAAGTTTCTTAATGAGTTTACTTGTGAAGTTGCGATATCTTCTGTATGTGGTTCTCAGGACCTCATTTTCAGGGCTAGATCTTAGTTTTAGCTGCATTTTGTTCCTATTTCTAATGCACCGCAGAACACCCGCAGTAATCCACGGTTTCAAAATGCGATTTCTTCTTGATGATGTTTTAGTTATTTTGCTTTCGTTTAGGGAGTTAAACATTTTTTTAGTAAGGTTATCTATCAAGTACGTAGTATGGGTCGTTGCAAAATAATAATAGTTGAATATTTTTTTCATGCAGTTTGGTAACTGCGCTTTCGTAGTTAATCGTTTCGTAAGGTTTGATGTTTGTTATATTATTCGTTTGATTATTGAGACCAAGGAATGTCATATAGTGGTCAGTTATAGTTGTATTAATGACAGCTGTGTACGCAGTTGTACATTTTTTATTAATTTTGAGCATAACATGGTCAAGGCAATTACCCAGCCTAGTAGGTAATAAATGGCCAGGAAGGAAACCATAAGTACACAACATATTTAAATACGTTTCCCGATTGCAGTTTTCATAAAGTTGTTCATTTTGGCGAGCCAAGAGGTTGATGTTTAGGTCGCCAGTAATAACTATGGTTTTAATTGACTTAATGGTTTCCAGGTGCTTATGTAATGAATTTATGAAATTAATTGCATTTCTATTTGATGGGGAGCGGTATATACCAAGAACTAATTGATTTTTGTATTTTACCTGGATACAAGAAGCGTTTTCCAAAATAATTTCCTGAAAATTCGCATTTAACTGTTGTTTTGCATAAATTACTACGCCATCATTTTGAAAACTTGGTACTTACATGTCTACTTACGTAAGATTACTAACAACAGATTAGAGAAGAGATTAGTTCATACAATTAAAAGTAAAATAGGTTAAGTTACAATAGATATAGTAATTGAGCGCTTCTCGCCATCAAACTTAGTTTGGCGAAGAACCGATTCTATTCAATTTTTCGAAATACAAAAACTAAAAAAAAACTCTATTGCGTGTCAGCACATAGAGCCACTTACTACTTTAGCTTACTTACTTATGTGATAATTATGTATAAAGTCCATAAGTTAAATAAAATAAAAATGTTACAAAAATTATCTACTCTGTGCTCATATCAAGTTCCCATCAATCCACAGCCACAACTTAATCGCATCCCAAATATTTGCCCAGCCTAGCGCCGCCCGAGCACCCACGTTTTTGCTACAACCCCCCTTAACACCACAAACTTACCTCTGCACCCGACAGCAGCCCCGCTATTCTGTAACTTGTTTTAAGCTCACCTCAACGCTCACCCACAAATTTATCTAGACGCCGCGGATCGTAGTAACTAAGCGTAGGCAGAGGTCTAGTTTCGTTAGGCGTGACGGGTGCTGTGAGACGCATGAGCGCGTAAATTATAAAATAACAGCCCAGCGCTAGCGCACACGAAAACCCGTGTTTTACTTTTCACCGCCTGCATAAATAACTTTGTAAATTTGTGTATTGGCTTTGTAAAATGTAGATTTTCGTTTGTTTTTCAGCTTAAGTGTGTATTCGATTTGGTTGCTGTGTCAAGAAAAGGTGTCTACCTATTGGGATTATTTGCGGGTTTCAATAAATATTGTGTAGCTTTTAGCAATGATAAATAGAACCGTTAAATATTACGAAATATCTTCATGTAAAACTACATTAGCGGTGGTTGCAAGAAGAAGAAGATAGAAGGTAGGTTGAAGAGCAAGAATTCTTCTTTTTGATAAAAATGATCTTTATTCGAACATATATTTGACTCTTGATCTTGACTATTTGGTAGGTATGTACTTGGTATGTACTTACGATCGGCAACGCACATGTGACACCCCTGGACAGTTCTCACTTGGTAGACTACGGTGACAGCTTACCATCAGGCGGGCTGTAAGCTTTTTTGCCTCCGACGTGATATAAAAAAAAACCTTTAGAATTATGCGAGTGGTACACAAAACTTTCATCCAGGTCTCCTGTGTTTATTTTTCTGATCGACTCTAGAAATATAAACATTTTTAAATTGCACAATTTACTACTCTCCATCTGCACTATGCTTTGTAACCCCAAATTCTGTCTCCATGTTAATCTATTGCTTGTTACATGCATCACAATACTTCCCACAACGCGCTGCACCCCCACGAAACGTACGCCACTTGCGCCGTTTAGGTATACCAACAGTGCATGCCCCTAACAAGAGGCTCGGAAAATCTAGAGGGCTCCGATATTAATCCAAAGCCTTTGAAATTTCACGGCAACCACCCTAGTGTGAAGATTGTGTGGCCGGCAAGGCACAGGAGACACGTGTTGATAAATTAGACCGGGCTATTGGCTTGTGTTGACGATAAGAGTGTTTTGGTAAAAAATAATTTGGGGGTAGGTTCCTGAAAGCTTAGGTAGGTATTTTTCATTGTGTATTTGGTATTCCATAGACCTATGGTACTGACAGGGGTGGTGGCTAGTTTTTAATTAAAAATGTAAAACAAGCCGAAGACTACGAACATAGCTAAGAGTCATCTCGACAGACAAGATTTTCGACTTTTTAACCCGCGCTCAATTTTCGTCGACGATTAAAAATAGAATTATTAGGCGAATTCGACAGTCATCAGCACAGTTAGCACGAGAACGCGCGAGCTATCTCGCGGCGAGGCAGACTATTCTTCTCTTTCTAAGTCTTGTAATCAGAAAGAAACGCATAGTCAATCTCGCCGTGAGACAGCTCGTGCGCCGTCTCGTGCAGCCGCCATAGGAAAACGAGTCGGTCGTCAAATTCGCTCGATTTCCCAGTCCACAGACATGTTTATAATACATCAATGTTACCTTTCAGTAAATAATTTGTACTTGTATCGAGAACATATTATCTCGTTTTTAACCACCGACAAAAATGAGGGTGTGATAAGTATATCATTGTTTACACAGAATGTATTTGTGGCACGGTAGCTCCCACGGAGGAACCAATTTGAATGCTCCTTTTTTCTTCAAAAGCCTCGTTTATCAAGATGGTTCTTGAGAGGTTGTTTAAAACTTTTGTCACTTCATTTATGCTAAGTACATTCAGGCCGAGAAAAAAAACAATATTTCCTTTCAAATCGTTTATCCCAATCACCCTCCTCATGCCAAACAAAATTATGAAGAGTGAAATCAGCATAACTGCGCCATTTGTGGCTTTGCGTAACGCGGGTAGGGCAATAACGCAGATAATGTCTCTGCATTATACAGGGCAGAGCAAATGCTTTTGTGTCACACTTTAGTTCTTTTCTCCTGGCTGCCTCCTAAGGGGGTTGTTTTTCGAGCGTATGTATGTCTAAGCAGACCCTTTAGGGTAAAACCGGGAAAATCGCGGGAATTATATGAATATGTGGATAAGAATAATTATATTTCACATTTACAGTCTAAACGGCTTAATGGATTATGACATATGGGGTGTCGTAGATACCTCTTAATCGTGCGAGTGAGGGGTTTTATGAAAAATCTTTTGACTTCACTTGTGTTTTACTGTACCTAATTTTTAACGTTGCGCATGCCGCGTTGGAAAATAATATTTGACATTTTTCTGCCTGAAATGAATGAATTTCCGGATATGTAAACTCGACTCTATAATTTCGATGATCACCAGAAGCTAAAATACGATTGCTTAAAATTTTCTCTATAGATTTAATCTAAAGCTGGGTCTTTATTTAATTTGTTTATCTCAGACACTTCATATATATATCTTCCGACCATTTTTGTAAGTTGTATTCACTGCAAATACCGTATTCTCTTCGCCGAGTTATTCAAAGTAAATAAAATGGAATCTCCTTCATATTGGCTCAGTGATTGGAATAATTCTCACATACGTATGCCGCGCAGGCCGTTATGTAGCTCTCAATGTTCCCACAGAATCCACCCAAATCTATAGCTTACTGCGGGCTTTTATTTATGTTTAAGTACCTAGAACTCATCTCAGACGCAACCAATATAAGTTTGAACTCAGATTAAATACGCATAGTTGTTCCGTATGGCATGGTAGTCGCTTTGGTACCAATAGAGCCGTCGCCAAATCTTAAGATTAAGAAGTGTCAAAGCGGACTCCGGGCTCCTTTAGGGAACAATCGTGAATAACACTATCTGCCCCCGTATCATGGTCACTTATCGTGTGATAAGGCCGACCACGTTACGGGGTCTGGAGTTGTTCCGAATCCGGAGGAGTACCATCGCCAACACAGTTAACTGACCATTCCTGCACTTTTGTTGTAATAAGGTAATAAGGGTCACGAATGGAACCTGGGTAAAACATGACATTCCTCTTTTCTGTGGTCAATAAACAGTGAAGGGCTTACTTGCATATGGTTAAACAAAAAAATGTTTTTATCCCATAAAATTATTTAAAAGGCGACGTTTTGCTGATGAAGTCTAACCAGCAATTAGGCTTAATAGCTTGGAAATTAACCTAAATCAATGTATAGTCCCTTCTTTACAAAAGATCGCAGCCATTATAACGGCACTACTTCCTGTTCCTCTGTAGTAAGTAGGTGGTGAGTAAGGTCGCCAGTTCCTGCGTATGCGCTGTGTTGAGAAGAAGGGGCCTGGATTTGTCTCAACACAATGAATCCTCTAATTTCGCAATTTCAAGTACTTTATAATTATAATACACGGAATACAAATATATATGTATCAATACTTCATGTTAAACTGACTTGAAATTATAGCCGTGGGACAGCAAAAACAGCTCGTTTGAAAATTTACCCATTACTAGGATTTATGGGTTGATTTAGATTTTCGAAATATAAAAAAGACAGGCTTCGAGTTCTACAGCTCAGAGCCACTGCCATAGTTCTTATTTTTTTTCACCTCAGCTAAGCAGATGTAACTTAGATATTATGAAGATCAGAGATTGGTCGCGCGGCCCGCCGAGCTTTTGCGACTGGCCCGCCATCCCCCGCACGATCCTAATATAAAAGCTATTAATATGTACCTAGTGGCCGACCGAGAAGATCTTTGTCCAATGTGAATTGTGTCTCACTCTTTATGCAAAATGTGCGACGCAAATACACATTGGACAAAGATCTTGGACAAGTAGAATACCACCGTTAGCTAAAATGTATTTGCGGCCCTCATAGAAAAAGTGGTTAGATTGTCGGCAACGCGCGTGTGACTCTGGAGTGGCAAGGTGGCAATCAGGTGGAACAGCACATATTCCTTGTTTGCCACCGCCGTGGTACATATACTTACAATGACCAGGGCTAGCTATACTGCATACAATGTGACCGAACATTTAAAACTGAGTTCGACTTTGCGAGCCATATACGTGCTCATCAGAGATAATTGTAAGGGTTGCCGTCGTCGGATACGACAAGGAGGACGATATATAAAGAAAGAAGAAGAGAGAAAAGAATATCGGGGTCAAAATATACTAGGAACGAGTAGTGAGGTGAGTCGAGACAGGTGAATAGCAGAGCTGTTGACAGTTCGATTGAACTGAAAGAACTAGGATTATATTATGACATTATTTAGATTCTAGTGCGCTTTGTTGATGCTTTTGAGCTCAGTAAGTCGGTATTGGAAGAAAATAAGATGGTGATGTTGGAGTGTGTGGAAATCTGCTTGTATTACGTTTATTATAGTCGTATTTTGTTTGGCTTTTACAACAAAAAAACAAAAAAATATTAAACTAGTCGTTCGTCCCGAATGACATCGTCGCGATGACGTTTGAAAAAACAGTCTCTAGATTCTGTATTTCGGCAACCACTTGATTGTTTTGGCTCATGTTCGGCCTTAAAAAGTATTTTAGTCTCACCATTTTGCCTACCAAATTTCACGACATTCCAATCAACAATACCCTTGTAATCAATCGGGGAACAAACACTTCTACGTACAATACGATACAAATATTGACGATAGACGATACGATATAAAAACAGAGGTAAATTGAATACCTATAAACAATGTCTGTTGCAACGATCTCTTCCAGCCAGACAACCTTTGGTTGGTGGAGGCGATGCAAAAACAACTTACATATACACAAACGCGGGATTGTTCCAGTAGGCTCGGAGAACTTCGTTCGCCTCGCTCGTTCAAAAATTACACAATAGATAAGACGCGGCTTGGAATCCACAGACAGACACCCCGACGCAAACTCGTATGCTTCTCATGCTCCGTACCCCAGGGAGGCGTATTGTGCCCGATATTATTCCGCTTGAAGCTGTCTTATTACGTACGATTTACACCTCAGATAAGACGCCAGGAATCCGGTAGAGGGCGCCGGAAGCGACACGCCGTCCGTCATCGCGGCGTGAAAACGCGACGCCGTCGGAATGTCTCGCGTATTGTTTATGGCCAGTTGTACTGGCCACACAAATTGTTTTTCTTCGCATTATCACACAAGCAAGTAAAGAAAATTGTACGGATTCCACCTTCTGGTTTTCTTATAAGGTCATGATACCAATGAGAATAGAATTTTTTTATGAAATCATTCGAACCAGTTTTTGGAGAGGAACAAATGTTTGTATAAGCAACTACAATTATTAAAGAACATAAATGCCCAAAAAATTGAGACAAAGATTGACCTCGCTGGCGGCAGGGCAAAACGCTTCATACAGATTGACAGATAGGTATGACGTCACAACGACATTTCTTAGTACAAAGTAGGTACATGTATCGTTGTATGGAAAATTAGGTAAATTGTTTTTAGGTCGCGTTTAAGTATATAGTTGTAATACAATTTTGTTTCTATAAAAACGTAAGGATTCGATTGGAAACTATAAATTTACTCTTGGACAATAAAAAAAAATGCATATTTGTTCTAAACTTTCAAGGGTCATATCTTTTTATGAATTTAATTATATTTATAATTTGTACTTTATTACGATAATTTGATGGTTTACTATCCATTTAGCATCACTACGTTATCAATTTGAACATGAGGCACCATGCCTATTATTGTGTTGTCATGTTTGCACAGTTACAAATGGAATAAATAAATAAAATGAATAGGTAATAAAATAATTATTCATAAAATAAATGTAAATAAATAAATTTTAAAATTATTTATTTGAAAAAATAATAAAAATGTCGGTACTACCAATAGAATTGGGTGAAAATCGACTCTTTAGATTAGATTAGATGCACTGATACGTAGTCGCGGACAGACATGCTTGGTTACTGGTAGAGTTATTAGACGGTTTGTAATAAATAGGACCGGAATCCAACACGAATGTAAATATCATTAAAGCTTATAACGATTTGTTTTAATATTTTTTCAAATAGTCTACTAAATTTCATATTTAAGAGTTCACGAAAACACCGATGGCCGTTGGGGCGGACAGGTTCTCGAGTGGCGACCACGTACCGGAAGGCGCGGCGTAGGTAGGCCCCCCACAAGGTGGACTGATGACCTGGTAAAGGTTGCTGGAGTCCGCTGGTTACGGGTGCCGCAGGACTGGTCACTTTGGCACTCTTTGGGGGAGGCCTATGTCCAGCAGTGGACGTCTTTCGCCTGATATGATGATGATGATGATGTACCTACATACATATAATGAATTTAATAATTGACATCTAAATTCAATATTAAATAAATTGAATGCAATTTTAATATTTTTAATGTAAAATAAAAAACTGTATTAAAACTATTGCATGCCTTTAAGGTGAAATAATTGAGCCTAATGTTTATATTTAAGGACTTTCTTCTGTATTATTAATATTTCAAGCAATACATGAATTTTGAATTACCTATGAATTATGAAAAGCCTCAACACCATAGGTTCCTTAGATGCTTAGAATGAATCACCTGGTTCTTCGGCCAGTCGTAAAAAAATCCGTCTCCCACCACCAACCAAAATAAGAATTCATTCCGATCCATTTGCGAACTTATCGATAAAATCTTATCAATACGTCATTACCTAAATGGAAAAAGGTTTTCCATCCAATCTACATGTCACTTCGTTCGCCCTTATCCCAATTCCCTTGGCGCTGAACAATGTAGCTAAAGTTTACTATGCAAATGGCAGGACTGTTTTATTATTGCCTTAAGTATACTGCGATAAGTACGTTAGCTTTTTTTTGGGGTCCTTCCAAGGAATATTGTCTTACTTATCCGTACTTGCCTTTGCCCGCCTGAACTCACGTATCAACTTCTACACTCCTTCCTTTTTTCCTATGAGATGAGGGATGATAAAAGTATAATTCCGATCAGTGAACATTTTTAAAATTAGCCTTGAGCAGGATTTGCACTTGGAATTTCATTAGCAGAAGTTTCTGCTTAGTAAACATTTACTGAAAAAATATGTTTTAATTCAGGCTTAATACTATTTACATGGCAAAGTTCAGCTGTGTATTATTGACTATTGTATTGTTGTTGTGTTATTAACTTTAATTTTTTTTAAGTTTTCCAAGAAAAGGGTAAAAAGTCTTTATACCTGTATAATTCAACCCGCCACGTCCATTACCAAATTCAAAACCATTACTATTCCTCAAGCAATTCCAATGCAATCCCACCTCCTATTCCGCAACACTGAAACGTTTTATGCAAATGATTGGGATCGTTTTATTAGGCGATAGCCTTTTGTCAAACGCTACGGTGCAATAAAATCTTATATGCCTACGATTGATATGCTAAAATGTTTCAGAGAGTATTGGCGGGGGTATTCTGATATGTTGAAGCGACATTGGGTACGTAAAATCCCCGTGTGATGTCGAGTTGGAATTGTACCACCCCCTGTGGTAACCTACAAACTTGACTTATTAGCAGTGATCGTAACTTTTGTAGCATTTTTGGTGCAGCGTAGTGTTGTTAACGGAATTGGTATAAAGAATTTCAATCCACATGCTTAATTAGCGTTAATAACGTTAATATTAACCTTAATTAACAATTTTGAATGATATTGTCTAAACCAATTCCGTTAACAACACTACGCTGCACCAAAAATGCTACAAAAGTTACGATCACTGCTTATTATAGTTTGGGAGTATTTCCATTTGAATGAAATTAGCTTCCAATATACATATCTGTTTATTCTATTATTTTTTTATACAGGGTGTACCAAAAATGGGGTGTGAACCGATCAAGGGCATAACAGGCATCGTGATTTGATAAGAAAAAAACTAAGAGAAAAAAAAAATACGCAATTTTTCTTTTACACCTGTATGGAACGTTGGCCGACTGGGGCGACCTGGCCCCGTAGCATGGATGGCGTTATCACGCTATAAGTGACAGGATAGAGCTTCCGTCCCTGGCTGACACCGTTCGATAGAACGAGACGACGCGCCTATCCTGTCACTTATCGCGTGATAACGCCATCCATGCTACGGGGCCTGCTCCATACAAATGTAAAAAAAATCGCGTCAAAAAAAAACAAGTTTTTTCTTATCAGAACACGATACCTGTTATGCCCTTGATCGGTTCACACCCCCTTTTTGGTACACCCTGTATGCAAGAAACCCTGTAGCCGGGGGGGAAGACGCCTTCGAATCGGACGGTCGTGGGTTCGGACCGGGGTTCGGTCTGGTAACGAGCCAGGACTGGTTACCATTGGGTTTTTCAAAAAACGTATGTACAAAATATCGTGAGGAAACCAGTTTTATCCTAACAAAAGGTCTAGTTTTCCCTTTGGTTTGGAAGGTCAGGTGTGGCTGTCGCCTTCATAAAACTAGTGCCTACGCCAAATATTGGGATTAGGTGCCAAAGGGA
This sequence comes from Epinotia ramella, assembly GCA_947578815.1. Lineage (NCBI taxonomy): Eukaryota > Metazoa > Arthropoda > Insecta > Lepidoptera > Tortricidae > Epinotia > Epinotia ramella. The sequence goes on from OX388221.1 coordinate 8,214,488, forward strand.
CCCGAGGTCCTTTAGGATACAACCGCGAAGGAACGCTGGGAGGAAGAGACTAAATAATTTTATATTTAGTATAGTACAATAAATATTAGGACAATTTTTAAGCGCAGATGAAGTTCAATAGCCCTGAATGTTGATATAATTGACAATACCGCAAGCTTAATGAGGAAGCAGACTCAATAGCTGATTTGAAACTTCCAGAATACATCCCCCAATACACAGAATATAAAAAGATTTGATTTTCGATTTGGATACGGGGCGGGGCAGGCAATTTCGGGATATCACGGGTACTCGAAATTCAATACTAGATACGTTACTCGATACTAGGTATACTAGGTACTTTATCGCTTGGGAATCCAAACGGGGTGGAATGCAAATAGCGTTGGAATTTTATTGACGTTTTGTATGTGTGCTGGTATTTAATATGGGATGCTACGGGATGTATATAACATTATCAACCCATTTGAATGGTAGCCAAGGGGCTATTTATACTAACATACAATGCCATGTAGATTGCACAGGGCACTGAGTTCCATTTAATACAACCCTCATACCATGAGGCCAATTAAAAAAAATGACATATATCCAAGTTCGTTTGACTTGGTGGAGGTGAAGGGATGATTATGACGTCACAAGGATTTAATGTGGTATCTAAATTTGTTAATTTACCCAATAATTCCCAAACCGATTAACTCACTTTACCTATATAACACAAGATTTGGTTGCCTCCTCCTTTAACGGGTAATGAAAATATACTCGTGAGTTCAAAAGTAAAAGAATAATATAATATTATACAAATAAGACTGATAAACAAACTGCCTTAATAACAAAAAACTATGAGCTAATTAGATTTTTTGTAACGTTTAACGGCATTTTTCTTCAGCATTGTTAACACACCAAAACAATGCGCCGACACTAATCAATATGAAATATTGAAACAATTAAGAAGGCTCTTGAATGAAATTAACCTAATTAAGAAATTAAGATAAGCGGCGAATAAATAAAGGTTCTGCGTTGGCCGGAAACGGTTTCGGAAGCTCCGAAACGAACTGAAATGTACGAATAATGAATGCGTTACTAATGGTCTCATTTGCGAGTGAGTTTCGATCGACTAGGGGTTTCTAATATTGACTTTTTTTAATAGTTCTGTGTTCTGGATTGTGAACGTAATATAACGTAGTATTTAAGTTGATGGAATTTGGCACAGAGCCTTTACAACCTACTAGCTTCCATCCGCGACTTCGTCTGCGTGGATCCGGGATAAAAACTATGCTATATTTTAATCCAGGCTATAAACTATCTTCGTGCAAGATTTCACCCACATCGGTAGAGCCGTTTTAGCGTGATTGAGTAACAGCCATCTAAACGGTCTACTTTTAAGGTTCCCATGTACATAACTTGAATTATCATGTAATGTGATGTAAAGTTTTTCTATTATCTTATATTCTAAACATCCAAACTTTCGCATTTATAATATTAATGAAACAGGATACTTTTATTTCTATCCTGAGAATCGTCCACCAAAGGAATGGAATTGGTGATGACAGTTAATGCACGCGGGCGAACGGGAAAACGCTTTCTGTATTCAATTACGACAGGATTTTGTGTGTTTATCTGTATCTGTGTATGTTTAATCAGCCTTCGTCATTTATGGAATGGTTTTAAAAAAGCGTGCACGCAAATCAGAAGCTTAAAAGTTGTCTTCCTCTCACCTGTCTTCTTTTTTTGCAGTTTGCTACAAATTATGAAAGTAAGACGCGTTTAAAGGTACCAGTTGGAACCTGACCACAGACAGCAGCAGCAGACGACGTGTTGCAGCGACACTAACGGTTTCTTTGTACTTCTATGACGGCGATATGTCGCTGGCTACGAAAGGTATTTCATAGAAATACATAGAAACCAGTAGAGTCGCTGCGACACGTCGTCTGCTGCTACTGTGATTCCAACTCATACCTTAACTCGCCAGAAATTAACGAGCTTCGTTCGAGTTCAAATAGTACCCCAATCCTCAAAAGACCCGGCTTCATAAATTTCAATTAGGCGAACTGTAGGTGTCAAAAGGTGATCAAACCTTATCTTGCATCTGTTTGCTGTATAACCAACTTATTCGTGCGCTGGCCAAATTTGGAACTAAACTGGCCGTTAAGGAAATTCAAATATGTTCTGCCATTATGACGCCTCAACCGTGGAAAAGCTAAGTTGGTCCCTTGGTTGTTTATTGTTTAGGTTTATTATGACAACTGTCGGGTAGCGGAACGTGTGTGGGGTAGATTAGAATGTTAGGACCATAGTTGGAGTGTTTGAGCGCCCGACAAGGCGATTGTGTTGCGGTTGTGTTTATAATCGGGGAAATAAATGTCGTGTGTTGCTCTCACGACAGTGGATGTTGAATATTGTGCGAAGTGAAGAACGTACCGGAAAGTGGCGCCAGCAGGGGAGGCAACCGGAGTTAATGATAAGATGAAAAGGAGGTAGAGTCACCAGCATTCATATCTGCCACAACAAAGCGCGCATAAACATCTGACATGACTCTAGTTTTGGTGTTGTTAGGACGAGTCAGATATTTTTGCCCGCTTTGTTATGGCAGATATTAAGAGGAAACACAAGGGCCGTTTTTCCATAGAAACGTAGTCCAGTGTTTCCTCCCTGGATAAAGGCAGTAGAGCAATATATTTTTTTCCATAAATCTATGACTACTATTGACATGTTTCTATGATTTTCTTTTTTTCATAAATCTATTCTTAAAAGAGATATTGACCTTCAAAAACCTAAAAAACATGACAGATTTTCCGCTGTGTTCAAACATCCTGAAAACAATTTTGACTACATTATTTAAAAAAAGGAAAACAGAGGAACACAGCCAAAGCCTTTCTTTGATTTTTAATAAAAAAAATAGTTGAATAGGTCAAGTTTTGGAGAAGAAATCAGGGGACTACGAAACGTTGATTTTATGTACTTTTAATAGGTATTTTCGGTCCAAGCTGCAGTTGTCTCTATCGTGCTCTGCGGGGGGAGGCTCGAGGTTGGCGCGACAGCAATACAATTTACAAATACCTATTTCTCAATTAATTCGCCCTTAGTGTTTCCTCGTAATGCTGGTGGTTGTACTTTTAAGGGTCACACTGAACTGCGTGTCACGGAGGCAAACATCTTGCGATGGATGTGACAGGCAAGGCCCAGGAAATCCGCGGCAGCCTCGATGATCGCGACATAGCACACAAGTTATAAATGGTTCGCGTTTGATGGTACGGACATCAGTAACTATATGGTTAATTTTGCCAGGCACTTATACATCTTCGTTTTCATTTGAATTTCGCGCCTAAATAATCTAACTCGACTGATTTCCAACCATTAGTCTTTGACTTCCTAACTCTATTAATCGTTACTTTATTTGAATTTATTGCTTCGATTATTTCTTTTATTATATTATTTTAATACCAGGACGTCATGGTACTCCAGGCAAAATACGGTTTTAAAAAACATTAATTTATAATAGCGTTTTTTTTGTTGATTTCATTTGAAAATGTTATTCTAAGATAATTTAGTCAAGAATCCGACAAACTTTCCACCCGGAAGTAATTATGTAGATTTAAATGAAGCATGCATTATCTTTTTTTGTACGATTTATCTTGAATATTATAGAGCAAATGTAAATGAACCAAAATAAAGACAAAAACATTTATTAATATTTTTACTGACTTTTTAGAAGCCAGTTAACTTATCATTTTTTCGATGTCTGAAATTTTGTCGGATTTTTTCGCTGGGTAACTATTTAATTGATAATATATCCGTTATACATAAAAAATAAGCTATTATTTCCAAAATTTACATTTTTTCCATACAAGTTGTCAGTTCATTGCCTGGACTAATGGTACCGAAGATGATTTCAATCTGTCAAGCCTAAACGAAATGCTCTGTTTACTCATCCTTACCAATAATCCTTATTAACTGTATCATCTAGCAGTGAATTATCAGGACCTCACAGCGATAAAACTCCCAGTAGTTCGACACCACTCACACCCCAGATTCGGTTGATACCGTTCAACCAGTCTCACTGGAGCGCAAACAGAGTATTCCAGTGTTTAAACTTCCTCGCGTGGTCGTGCCGGAGGTCTCCCCAGGATTTTCCCCAGGCTACCCTCCCACCACGCAATTCGACCGCTGTATTGGGTCCGTCCTATTATAGCAACAGTCAGGTAAAAAAAAAAAACCGGCCAAGTGCGAGTTGGACTCGCGCACAAAGGGTTCCGTACCACACCACTACGTACCATTATCTATAAAAACAGTTAAAAAAAAAAGTTTGTTGTATGGGAGGCCCTCTTAAATATTTATTTTATTTTGTTTTTAATATTTGTTGTTATAGCGGCAACAGAAATACATAATTTGTGAAGATTTCAAGTGTCTAGTTATCGCGGTTCTTGCCTACAGCCTAAAAAAAAAAAACGTTTGTTGTATGGGAGCCCCCCTTAATAATTTATTTTATTTTATTTTAGTATTTGTTGTTTTAGCGGCAACAGAATTAGGTACATAATCTGTGAAACTTTCAACTGTCTAGCTATCGCGGTTCTTGAGATACAGCCTGGTGACAGACAGACGGACGGACAGCGAAGTCTTAGTAATAGGGTCCCGTTTTTACCCTTTGGGTACGGAACCCTAAAAAGGGCCTCACATTATCACATTGGCTTGCACAGCCATGAGAGACGTCGTCTTATTTCTTGACACTGTTTGTATAGTCTGTAATAGACTTAAAGTCCATTGAGATGATGATATGATGACATTACCATGAATACTGCTTCCACTCGACTTCGCTCTTCCTAGTCATTTATCGTTATTTACTTATTACATCATCTACGTTATAGTTTTAGTACCAGGGCATCATATTAACGAGGATGTCGCTTTGACTCCGCCGAGCCCAATTACTGCCGTACCGTGAAACGCTGTAAAACGACTCGGTGCTTGCCCCGCCCACCGTCGCACTGTTCGGCGCACAATCGTTATGTCACAGAATTAATCCAAGTTACCAGGGCTGCGGCGCTACTACGAGGATCGAAACTCGAAATGTCTCCGTCTCCGTCACACTTGCATATTCAAGGAACAGAGAAGGAGCTATTGCGAGTATTAGCGCCGCTGTCCCTTTGGCGGCCTCTGATTAACGCTCACGCGCACCTCCCAGATATGCATCTGTAGACCCGATCGCGCTTTGAACGAAAGCGATATCGGATTCGTTAGACAGAGCACCTTTGGTACGTATAAGTACATTTTTTAATTCTGTGATACTACGTAACAGATCCTGCAAGTTCTTAGCAAAGGTTATAGCGGCGTCCACAATAGTCTACCTAAACTTACTGCCCGCTGTGCACGCAGAACAATACGCCTTGTGGACGCTCTATAACAGTTGACTAGACTGCCGCTCTGTCAAGAGTACTGTCTTGCTTCTGTAATGAAAGTTGTGGTAAACATTAGTTCTGTAGTTACTGTACCTACGTGAAATTTATTTCTGACAACGTCGCACTACGTTTTTTTGCGATCTGAATCAACACCAATAGGTATTTTTTTAACAAGAATAACTATCACTGTATTAATTAAATAAATAAATAAATAAGTATCACTGTTACGGCATATCCTGACTCGCAGGTACGTAATTAAAACAAAATGCGATCCTAAAACACTTCACCCCGTGAAAGTACATTTCAAACTCAACCTCTTTGTAGTTACTGAAAACTTCTCAACAGATAGTAAAAGCCAGACGGCGACTGAAGTCTTTACGACCGGTACTCGGTAGTACCGATTCCGTGTATCGGAATACCGGTAACTTTGTAAAATACCGATTACTTTGTTCGGGGGGCGGGGCCCGTACTGAGAAAATGGCAATTTAAATTTGGAATTGGCGCCGTACCGTTAGTAATAAGTTTCAACTGCCATTTTGCATTTTGCGTTTGGCTATATACTTATTTATTAGCCACTCATGTCGTTAGAAATATGTGCAACATATCAAAGGACATTATTTGTATACTATTTATCTCAATGAATTTGTTAACAAATTCAGTGAATGTATGAATGCTAATGTGAATCAAAATGAACGAGGTGAATTACCCGAAATATACTTATGTAGATCCCTATGCTTCATTCTACATACTTACTGTCGTATTTTTTATCTGATGAAGTGATTCCAGAAATTACCCCCTACATACAACCATAAAAAGTCACACCCTCACAAACATTACCTCTTTATATTAGTAGTATAGATTTCACAACATTAAACAAAAACCAAATAATACAGAAAAGAATAACTGGATAATTAGGCTCATAATAAAATGCTACGAAAACCAATCTTGTCTCAAAAAAGTGATTCTTAAAATTTAATTCAACCCTCTGTTAACTCAATTCACTTTTTCTTTGCTGCATATCTACAAGTAAATTACACGATTAACTACCACATCTTGCAACATTCTTGGTTTTTTTTTCTGCGCAATGTCAAATAACTTCAATTAATGTAGCTATTATAATTATAATAAAAATATAAACCGGTAGTTAAGTCAACAAGTACCCATATAGCACGTAATATTCATTAAAATTCTCAAGAATCGTCTTTATTTATACGTTTTCATAATTAACACGACTTGTTTAAGTTTAAATAAATGCCTCACAACATTTATGGTGGTTATTAAGTATAATAGGTGTGTTTATTTAGTCATTAAACTTATAAGTTCAAGACCTTATTTATTTTGTAAAGTTATTGTAAGATATGTGCTTACCTTTACTAGGCCTACATATTCTATCATAATGTAGTCCCATTGTAGTGCACACATGTGTAGAACTGATATAGTAATAACAATATTATGCAATTAGGTTAGGCCCCGCCCCGCTGCCGGCAGCACCCTAGGGTTTTTTATAATGTGTTGGTTTTTGGTTTTACTTTGATATTCATATTGTAAAAATACCCTTATTATTAGGTGTCAAAGGGCCCGGGCTCTTTTAGGGCACAATCGGGAATAACGCTTGGATGATGATGATTGTAAAAACACCCTTCTCTAAGAATAAAGATAAATATAAAAAATAAGAGTCATAATAATATGCAATTGTAATGTGACATGTAATACATATTTCTAAATATTATTATTAAATGCGTATGAGGTCACTACTGATTTAATTAAGCGTAAATGGTTGATACACAATATAGTAATATCACTATTATCACCTGCCGAGCAAGATTGAGATTTTTAAGTTCTATCTTTTGCATTATAATTGCGGTTTATCAATATGTCTGCAGTTTTTTTCTATAAGTAAATCAATTTGAACATGTGTAGTTGTCTAAAGGTTACACCAAACTTACTACCCCAAATTCCTGCCACGACAACTTCCGACAGATAATTCCCGAACGACTTGAATTATGGTCACCCATGCCTTTACAGAAAACATCCCTTTGGTGATAAGGGTGACAACATTTTACTGTACGATACCTAATCATCTCTACAATATCAATTTTCAGAAGGCTCCGCACACTTCTTTATCATCATGTAGGAGATGTACAGTTTCAATTCAAATAAATTCGGGAAATAGATTAGAGTAGATGAGTTTATTTACTTTGAAAATTTACATGTCATGGATTCACAAAAAGATCATCAGAGTGTATAAGAATAAAAAATCAATAATATGCATTTACTTTGAGATCTGATCTTTGTATTGATGTAAAATTTAAATAAATTCAAGATGACAAAGAAATCAAAAGCAAAAAGGTACGAAGATTCAAGATAAATATGAGTTCTAAGATTCGAAACATAATGTCTACCTACTAGGTACCTAAAAATAAGGTCCAAAAGTGAATTCAAAGTTACCAGTTACCAGTTAGGATTCATATGTTTCAATGAAAATAAAATGTATAAGTAGTTTGACAACTAAGTATGTAGCTAAACGCAACTTTTCACGACGAAATCAGTAATTAACTTATTTTTCTCAAACACTTCATAATGGGCTTCCAAGTGTCACGATTCGGGCGGAGCGAGACGAGAGATCTGTAATAGCATTTCATACAAAATTGGAGGCCTAGGTCTGTAAGATGTTCTTGTTTAATTTCCATTCCACAATTTGTTGCACAGGACCACGGCGTTCAGCCATGAAAATTAAAGTTTGAGTTTTTTTAATTTATTTCATTGCATGTTTGAGAAAAGCACTATACATACCTCGGCGTGAAAAGGGGTTGCCGGCCTCACAACTATCCGACCTCGCTACGCTCGGCTGTCTATATGTACTCGGCCGGCAAACCCTTACTTCCCGGCCTCTGTAGTAATGTACTATTTCCATACAACGGTAAGCACGAATATAAAGTGGTGACGTCATAATGCAGTTTCAATTATTCTCGTGCGATGACGATGACTGATTGACTCTCATTTTGGTATTTTGATGTGCTGGGTAAGGTAAAACGGGTGGAGACTCAAAATGTATTATTACTCCAAAAGATGGGAGGCAAAAAAATATGCCTATTGACGAAAATCCCATACACATATCTCAATGAATAACGAAGCTACAACCGTTTTAATATTGCTTCTTAGAGAGAGAAAACGCTCGCAGATAGTGACGTCACAATGCTGCAATAGTAAATGCCAATCGTTTCATATGAAAGTGCGTTTCGCCAAAAAGGGACAGAACTTAGCCCCTCTTAAAACTTTGGACACTTATAACTTTGTGGTTATATAACCTATTGCGTTGCTTTCTTTCTATTTGTCTACATTCTTAATTGTAGTGTTCAGTGTTTTGTGGGCAGGATCGATAAATATACTTATGTATTTTTTTTGTCGATTCTCTTTTTTAATTTAAAATAAAAAGCAAACTTGTGAGTGCTACAGATCACAGCTGTGAGCTACTAGTTTTTGCACTAGTTGTAGTTGGTCCCATACAGACATTGCCCCTGCCTAAATATTGGTTCGAATAGCATCATATAAAAAGCACAGTAGCTCCATACCTCGTCTACAGGGTCGAGCCGCCTCGTGGGAAGCCAGTCCTGTCAAGCTGAGGCGCTATAGTCCAGTCAATGAACTGACAACTTGTATGGAAAAAATAACAATTTTGGAAATAATTTATAATAGCTTATTTTTTATGTGTAACGGATATATTATCAATTAAATAGTTACCCAGCGACAAAATCCGGCAAAATTTCAGACATCAAAAAAATGATAAGTTAACTAGCTTCTGAAAAGTCAGAAAAATATTAATAAATATTTATGTCCTTAATTTGGTTCTTTTACATTTGCTCTATAATATTCAAGATAAATCGTACAAAAAAAGACAATGCATGCTTCATTTAAATCTACATAATTACTTCCGGGTGGAAAGTTTGACGGATTCTTGAATAAATCAACTTAGAATAACAATTTCATATGAAATCAACAAAAAAAAGGCTATTATAAATTAATGTTTTTCAAAACCGTATTTTGCCTGGAGTACTAGCACAACTGACGCCGCGCCGCGACGCGAGTTGAGTCAGATCTACCCTCCTCTTTTTAATTTGCATGGTGCGAGTAAGACAGAAGACGCTCAGTCGCGCGGAAAGCGACAGAGCAGCAAGTTGTGCTAGGCGTACTGGTCTAAGTCGACAGACATTCAGAAGTACGAGTACTCTATGAGTAATGATTCCAAGGATAATATACTATATCTTGTCTTGAGTTATATCCTATTCCATATAACATTACATTTACGGACAAATTCGACTACGTGTCTTCGTTAATCCAGGATATGGTGAGCCGTAAGCTTGTTTGCCACCAAAGTGTTATAAAAAAAGATATCAAAGGGAAATATGGTAGGTATTAGTTTTACTTATTTCCATCACTAAGTGCTTTCCAAACATAAAAATACTCAATTCTTTGCGTTTCAAAATGGCGTCGACGAATCCTTGAAATCCCAAGACGATTAAATGAACGCACGATTTTTCTAATCTGGTATATAATAGGGTATAGAATAAATATACCTAATGCCTCGTCTATATTCACAATAATATCGAAGAAGGCGTAAACATTGGGTGTTATCTCTCCATGGGTCATAAAGCTTAATGTATGGCTCACTTAGCGACGATAAACCAATTCGGGGGAGTTCACAGGTTGACAGTTCCGGGGTAAACAGGGGCTGGGGTAAACAATAAATAAATAAATAAAGGGTCGCGACGTTGGCCTATAAATATCAGGTTTGAGTATAAACTCTCAAGATTTGTGTGGTTACTCAAACAGCAGAGTGAAGCTATAAATGAATATATTAGTATTATACCCATTTTTAGGGTTCCGTAGCCAAATGGCAAAAAACGGAACCCTTATAGATTCGGCATGTCTGTCTGTCTGTCTGTGTGTCTGTCTGTCCGTCCGTATGTCACAGGCATTTTACTCGAAAACTATGAGGTGTATTTAAATAAAATTTTGATGGTAGGTGTATTTTGTTAACCGCTACATAGTTTTGTAATTAAATTACAAAAAAAAATTTTTTTAGGTGCGCACTCCATAGGTACATAAAACTTAAAGTCAAAAAATTTTTTTTCATTGCAAGCCCACGTGTGGCACATCAATCGATAAGCCTTTCAAAATAAATATAAGGTTTCTCAAATCGCCTCGGAAGTCACTAAAATTGTGTCCCCCCCCCTCTAATTTTTGAAAAAAAACATGCTCATATTAAATTCTTTCAGCGAAAATTATTTTGAACAAGATCGCTTCAAAGGTTTTTGAGATATTTCTAAAAAACTGCCTTCCTTAAAGAAAAGGACGTAGCGTAGGTGCCATAAGATTTTAGTAACGATACTACATTTTTAATAGGCACGGAACCCTCGTTATGCGTGTCGTCAGAGTAAATTAGTTTAGAATTTAGATTAGATAATATCAGATTCCTTTAAAATAACATATCATTTTACATGAAAAAAATAGATTTATTCGCTAAAAGACCGTCAATAAGTAGGTTTAATATTTTGTAAATTTGAAAACATTAGAGAAAATCAAAAAAGAAATTAAAATGCCAATAAAGTTGTGTAGGTACACAAGGGTTGAGTTATACTAAGCAATGTTAAATGTCGGAATAAATAACTGAGTAATGTTGTTTTTGTTGTGTGGACTATGGGAATACAATGGAATATTGCGGTGATAGGTAATAATTACCGTAATATTCCATTCTATTTGCCATCTTTAAATCTGCAACTGCTAGAAGTGACACAAATTAAAAAATGCACGTGTGCTGCTTACTGAACTCTTATCAAGTACTTCAAATGAGATAAAATTGAAGCGGCTTATGGCAAAATTTGTCATAGTAACAGCCAGTGATGTAATATAAAAAGGTTATAAGCACTCCAAAAGTGGCACACTAAAACTCAGCCAATAGGGATGATGACTAAGATTTTTTTTTGACGTCATTCGAACCAGTTTTTGGAGAGGAACAAATGTTTGTATAGGATCAACTACAATTAAAGAACATAAATACCTAAAAAATGGAGATAAAGATTGACCTCGCTGGCGGCAGCTGAAAACGCTTCATACTGTGTGTCTATACAAGTGTGACGTCACATTTGTACTAATCGTAGTATGGAAAATCAGGTAAATTGTTGTTTCGGTCGCGAAATACTGCGTTTAAGTAGATAGTTGTCATACAGTTTTGTTTCTAGAAAAGCGTAAGGATTCTATTGGTAGCTTTTAATTTACTCTTGGACAATAAAAAAAATGCTTATTTTTTCTAAACTTTCAAGGTTCATATCTTTTTAATGATTTTAATTATATTTTATAATTTATACTTTGTTACGATAATTTGATGGTTTACTATCCATTTAGCATCACTACGTTATCAATTTGAACATGAGGCATCATGCCTATTGTATAACTTTGCCTTAATGTCGCGTCATCAATGGACACGTATAAACGTGTCTCAGTTGTCAGATTTGGTGGCTTTTTTTAAACACGGAATTTCATATAGACAACTTATCTACCTCTTTTTAGGGTTCCGTACCCACTAAGACTTCGCTGCACTGCTGCACCAGGCTGTATCTGAAGAACCGCGATAGCTAGGCAGGTTAAATTTTCACAGATTATGTATTTCTGTTGCCGCTATAACAACAAATACTAAAAATAAAAAAATTTAAGGGGGCCTCCCATACAACAAACTTTTTTTTTTACTGTTTTTATAGATAATGGTACGGAACCCTTCGTGCGCGAGTCCGACTTGCACTTGGCCGGTTTTTTATATTACATCATTGGTAACAGCCATGTCAGATGATTAATTGGCGATCTCAAATAGCAATGTCTGATTGTGCCTCTGGACTGGACAAAAGATTCATGTAATTCAGATAAACATCTTCCAGTATGTAATTTCATTGCTGTCCAATTCCAAGGTATACAAATCAGTTCATCGCCAGCTGAAATGAGAGTGAAAATCAACTTGCAATTTTTTAGTTTATACATTCTTTTAATATTATGTATTTTAGTCTGTACTTAAATGGAGATTTTAATTCCATTTTAATACAGTTTTAAAACGAGGCATCGTAAAACTGAAAAAATGGAGTAAAACGAAACGTTCGATGCGCTAAGCCCCCCAGTGAAGGAAGGCTTTGGATATAAAAATGTCATGAAAAATTCACAATAGCCTATTGGCACCCGTCACGGGCTGGGGATAAAAAATCAATTTCCTGCAGCGTGGGGGCTTGATTGATATTAAAGACTGCAGTGCACTAACATTAATGTTTGATTGTGTATGATGGGGAATTGAAATTGTTGGTACGCGAGTCGTATTGGGAATTCGCCCGTATAATTAATAATCATATTCTTTATTCCACCACAAATAACACAAATTACAAGATTAGGCTAATTAAATAATGGTAACAACAGGTGGTCCTATCGCTTTAAAGCGATATCTTCCAGACAACCTTAATATACGCATATTGTAAAGTACGCTTGCCCGCGTACCTACTTTACAATATCCGCGGGGTATAATATGTATAGACTATGTCCATCGATTTCATACACAGGTTTTTGAAATCGGATAAGTGGTACCTGAGATTCCTACGAGTACATGCAATCTAACAATTTCACAGACCAACTCCTTATAATATAACTAGCTTCCGCCCGCGATTTCGCCTGCGTGGTTCCGGGATAAAAACTATCCTATACCTATTTTAATCCAGGCTATAAACTATCTTCGTGGAAATTGCATCCAAATCAAATCAAATCAAATATCTTTATTTCGTCATCATATGGTGAGGCATCCAAATCGGTTGAGCCGTTTAAGCGCGATTGTTTGTGATGATTCTGATCGCTACCCTTGTAGCGCTACGCCATAGTTCGTAGCAGTTTCATCGCCGTATGTAGCGAAATCGGCCGTAGCCATCAGAAGCATGTGTTGTGAATGGCGTTGAATAGGTTAATAGGTATTTTTTCAAGGCGCAGTTCTAAAATCATATGTGAATCGTGTTAGTTTACGCGTAAGCGCATTGATAAGTGTGTGTATAATCTCTGACTATAACACTTTCATTGCCAAGAATTGCTACGCGCTACGCTCGTAGCCGATCCCTTGGTTTTCCTCGTATGTAGCGGAAAGCGACTACGGCGTAGGCAGCCGCTGGGCGGGTTCCTGGCAGTGAAAGTGTTAAAACAATTTTGTAAACACCTTGGAACGCACATTTTATACAAAACCTTTCAAGACGCTTTATTACGCTAACCGAGCAATTATAAATACAATTCACTTATCCGAAATAAAATACCGCGGAGCGCGGATAATTATTACTTTTACCTCCAATTTCCACGAGCCTATGAATATCCCCCTAAAAGCAATAGGCGTGCGTGGCCGCCATCTTGTTTTTTCCGGCCACAAATTCACGTAAGTGGCTGGCCATTTGTATTAGAGGGGAACAAAATACCTACGATGTCATTATAGCCCACTCTCCCCTTCCTACCGCGTTTACAACTGAATCCTTTTCGTTGCTTCAATTGATATCCCTGTAAATAAGGTTGTTACTTAGCTTTTTTTTACATTTAAGTAAGATTTTCTGTTCGTGTGCCTCCTGTGCTCAATACCTACCTTGATGTGGTTAACGTGATAGGGTAATTAACCGGGCCAGTTTATGGAAAGTTGTACAGTCGGTTTTTCTACTCAGAAAGAGCAGTTTCGAACCTAATAATAGGAGAAAAAAACTGTCCCAAGATATTTTATTCCATTCCGGTACCGTTTCCATACTAAGCTTGTATGGTGGTAACGGAACGGAAAACCGAAAATTATACGTAGCATTTTGGACAGTTTTTTTTCTCCTATTAGATGCGAAAGTGCTCTCGATTCTGAGTAGAATAAAACCGATTAAGTATATCAAAATAAAAAAAAAGTCAAGTGTACAACTTTTCCGTTAAATGGCCCGACCACATAAAATAATAGCGATGTTTTTGCGTTTAATCGATAATTGAACTCAATACGCGATAAGTTTAAGTTTTTTAACTGTAGGTCGGTGAATCAACTTTTTTTCCGTCATCAGTTGCCATAGTTACGTCTCCTTTTCGTCTCATGTTCAACCCCTTTTTGCATGGATCTCGTACGCATCTTTAGAAGTCCATATGGTAACAATTGTTCTATGAAACTCTGTTATATTGTCTCCTGGCTAACGGTACAGAATAACAACAAAAATAGTTGATTGACCCTGCACATGTTTAAAATGATTGATTTCGCGCTTTATACACATATTTATAATATTATTTTACACGGGTCTAAGGGCTTGTCAATAAATTACGGCATCGTTTATTACGGCATCGTTTTTTGTCGATTTTTGACTCCCCCCCCCAGCCTATCATCATCCTGTTATTCCTTGAAATGGACCCTCCCCGCCTAATAAAATTACTGTCATCCAATGGCCAGACCCCCCCCCCCCCCCCTATTTTGAAATGACGTATTAAATGGACAGCCCCTAATGCGATATAAAATTTATTTACCTTTAATTCTGACGTTTCGACACGGGTTGCACCATGCATGTCGCGTTTGACCCATGTAAAATAATATTATAAATATCATTTTTATATAGGCTCTATTATACCGTTAAAAAAAACGATAAAAAAACTGGCTAAGTGCGAGTTGAACTCATTATCTACAAAAACGGCACAAAAATCACGTTTATGTATGGAAGCCCCCATAAATATTTATTTTATTTTGTGTTTTTAGTATTTGTTGTTATAGCGGCAAGAGAAATACGTATTCTGTGAAAATTTCAACTGTCTAACTATCACGGTTTATGAGATACAGCCTGTTGACAGACGGAGAGAGGCAGAAGGACGGACAGCGGAGTCTTAGTAATTTTACCCATTGGGTACGGAACCCTATAAAGGATTTATAAGTAAAAACTACATTACAAAAAAATCTATTTACTGCAGGCTGTGGGCTTGATTGAAATCAAAGACTGCAATCCTTCGCTAAAATGATGTTTCACTGTTTGATTGAGAGTAGAGTTTATTGTTCTTAAAGAAAAAACCTTCCCAACCCAAAAAAACTAATAGAAATCTTTTTAAGTATGTATCCAATCATCCACTGTTATTTTCGGTTTCCGCGATGATTAGACATCTCGCTTTACCACGAACGCTTTAGTACAGTCAGCATCTTATAGTTAGTAGCAGCCAAAGTAACCAAATATATATATCCTTACTCCTATAGTAATAAAGACGTGTTCCGATATATTTACTAACAATATCCTGCTGACTGTACTCGAAACGTCAGGATGTATTTATTGCATACTAGCTGGCCGCGCTTCACCCGCGTATTGCAAAAAACGCAGGCTAATCCGAGGGATAAAACATAGCCTATGCTCATCCAGAGAGACCATTCTATAGACAGGTGAAAGAGTATGTTGTTCCGGAGATTACCCATTACATACAAACTTACAAAGCTACAATCTCACACACTTCCTCTTTTATAATTAGTATAGGAAAACCTATACATTTTTCATTTTTATGCCACCCGCATTCAAAAACCGTATCAAACTACGTTTCAAAATTCTGAACACCATCGACGTTTATCATTTTTAAATTCCGAACTGCCGAAAAATGTGCCTCGGCCAGACATTGCTTTTTCCAATTTCCTCGTCTAGGCATATCATGCGTCCGCCCGACTGACTTGCCCTGTTTTACCCCAACCTCCCCAATACGGCCTATACGCCCTACATTTTCAAGGCACTTAAGTCCTTGTTGTTGTGACATGTCATTTTTTCGCGCGTTATTGAAATCGTTGACGTTTTATTAACGTGTGTGTGCGTCTGTGCGTTAGTGTTTTGTTTTTGGCCGTTAGTGTCGCCGGTTGACGAGAATCGATGAACATTGCGATTTCCAACTACCAAAACGATGGATTTGACAATTTGTGACGTCAAACCTATCTTAATAATACTTGGGGCGGGTTGCGTCAACCACAGTTTACTGGTCGGCAATCGTTAAAAACCAAAAGGAAATTGTCTAACTTCCTATACTTACGATTACCAACAGTTTGAAACAACCGACCCTTGATTTCATAATTTATTTGACAAAATCTGCTTGACAATGATTGCTTTATTTTAAATTCTCAAATGAAAATTATTGTTTATTGTTTATTGTTTATTGTTAATGTTTATTCAAATAGGCTTTCTCATAGCACTTTTGCAAGTCAAAAACTAATTCTACCTTTATATAATACTTGTACCAGTTACATTTGGTGGTGGTACCAGGTGGTGGTCATGCAGAAGCTTCCAGGCATCTTTTTCTTCTATGTATTGGCTAATTGTGTAATAAGCTTTCTTTAACAAAGTTGATTTTACATGACTCTTGAATTTACCTTCTGTTTTGCAAGTGTGTATTGTCTAAGTGTATTGTGTAATTATTGACTAAGTGTGTTTTTATTGAGTAAACTTTCCAATATGAAAATAAATAAAATTTGAAAATTCAAAAATATTATAATTATTACAAACTTAAAATGTTTCTCTTGTTATAAAATTTACATCAGTTCTCATAAATACAATCAACGGAAATAAAAGGAAATTTAATTATTTTCGGAACATAAAAACCAACAGAGTCGCTCGACTAATCACCGACCCTTTGTAATATCTGTCACACGATCTCACACCACTGCAGAAACAAAACGGCAATCTTCAATCTCTTAGTTACAACATCATTTGTCGCTTACGTCCCTCTCACACTCAGCGCAGCCCCATAAAGCCATCTCCCCGCAAAGCAAACGCGCTGCGATAAATAGTTGTAATTCGGGAATCGCGATCGCACACGATATCGGAGCGAATATCGCATTACGGAGCGGCGGGCGATAATACGCGGCACGCGGACGCTTATGAAATCCGATGTCGTTTAGGGGTGAGGGTGCAAGGCGCAGAAGCGACAGTTTTAGTTTGAAGACCGGTTAACCTAGTGTGTAGTGACGCTGCTTACGAAGCTGAAGGTCCTTGGTTCGAATCCCGGTTAGGGCAAATATGTATTTGTGTGATGAGCATGAATATTTGTTTCCGAGTCTTGTTTTCTATGTATGTACAATACAATACAATACAAATATTCTTTATTGCTCACCAGACATAGTAAAAATAAAATAGAAAAATAGAGGTAAATTAATCATAAACAATGGTAGACAACAGGCGGTCTTATCGCTAAAAAGCGATCTCTTCCAGACAAACATTGGGTGGTGGAGACGATGCAAGAAAATATATGATTTGAGCAGGTGAACACAGAAAAACAGAATATAAGAACAACTTAACTATAAGAAAGACTATATACTTACATATATATATATAAACCTACATACACATACAATACCTAAATGTCATAGAAACAGTATCACTTACAGCCGAAAACAAACAGCACACACCAAGTAGGAATGACTAGTTACGGAAGAGAAAAATAGAAATCCTTAAGTCTAGTTTTAAAAATTGGAAGATACTTAGCACGTTTAATCTCAATAGGCAAAGAATTCCACAATCGAACAGCTCGGAAAGTAAAAGAATTGTTGTAAAATTTAGGGTTTGATGGGGGAACACTCAAAAGCAACTTCTGAGCAGACCGACCTAGCAGAAGAAATAAATTTAAAGCGTTCCTTGAGGTAGCGAGGAGTTGCAGGGTTAAAAAGAATTCCATAAAGGTGGGCGAGAATTTGAGAGTTACAAAGTACTTATATCTATTAAATGTATCGTCGTCTAGTACCCATAATACTAACACTGCTGAGCTTACTATGGGACTATTTTGATTTGTGTAAGATTGACCCCCCTAATATTTGTTCATTTAATTCATTTATTTATTTGTTTTAAGACAGAAGTTCCTTAGGCCAAACTTGGGACATAATGTGATGCCTTCTGCCTTTCAATATCAGAATGATAGAGATATCAAACAAAGATTTCGAGTAACACAGATTTTACTCAGAATGAAAGCAAATCGTTGCCTCTAAGAGACCGACCCTCGTATCCACAAACCTTACCCCAACCCCTCAATAAGCGCCCCTTGTAAAAGCGCGTGAATGGGCTAATCCTTATCGTGCGAGGGTTAAAGTGAATCAATTAAAGATAAGCAAATATGCTCCTTTGTGGGGAGAATTTGTTGGGAGAGGAAATTAACTTTTGCGCGATCCGTCATGTATGACGCACCCTTTTGACTTTGTTATTTGATAGTGCTGTGATTTTTGCTGTTTGTAAAAGCATATGTTAGGCAATGAATGTAGAATACGGGAAAATAGATATTGTGTAGCATCTCATGTGGTTAAATATTCAATATACAAAAAGACAACTCAGAAAAAAAATCCTGCTCATCACACAAATTTTGCTCTTACCAAGTTTCGAGCCCAGAACCACCTGCTTCGTAGGCAGGGTCACTACCAACTAGGCTACAGAGGTTGTCATCAATTGTGCAAGTTATAGGTCGATAATTCAATCCAATCCAATCAGTTTTCCGGGGACACATTTGTCGAGAAAGCACAAGCTTTTCAAGATCCAACCGTATCAAAACCTCATAAATCCAAGTGAAAGTCACCTCATTGGGTTCTCGCTTCTCTGATTAGCGTGTGGAGCACCTGTCGATGTCATTAATAACATAGCGCAGACACATCCGTGATGTATTCGGTGTATTAGCAGGTAGTGCGAGTTTCCATTGACGTACGAGAAGAAATGAAGGGAAATTAAAAAAAAAACTTTCGAATATCGATTTACCTACATATAAAGGCTTTGCTTGCGGGAGTCCGCTTGATGTGGGTGGCGCAGGACCAGTCGCTTTGGCACTCTTTGGGGGAGGCCTATGTCCAGCAGTGGACGTCTTTCGGCTGATATGATGATGATGAAAGGCTTTGCTTTGTCTTTGCTGCTCCTATTGAGGGAAAGAGAAATTCAATCTAGGTTGGTTGGCTCTAGATAGACAGCTGGTCCAGAGGACTGGCAAATATGTATGAAACCCTCATTTACTGACGCCGTTTGCTCCCAAATAGTGGTAGTTATCGTTAATTAGTAGAGTTTAGGCGGGTTTATTTTGTGTAGTTTAGGAGATGCTCCGGCCAACTTCTGTCTCCATTATCAGATCAGCTCGGTGGTGCAAAACTCCATTGTAACCGAATTTTACACAACTACACCAGGCCCCGTATCATGGTCGGCCTTATCACGCGATAAGTGACATGATAGAGCGTTCGTCACTGGCTGACACCGTTCGATAGAACGAGACTGACGCTCTATCTTGCCACTTATCGCGTGATAAGGCCGACGCATTCTAGATTTCAGCTTTATCGGATACCGGCACGTGGCTGAAAAAATGGTTTGAAGCATAACTTACATATATAAATAACTACACTAACTAACTATACTTAATAAACATTTTCTTTCTTTATTTCTTTCTTCTTTCTTTATATACTTCCATCGAACGAAATATAACGAAATATTGTGGCTCAGTGATTCTTAAAGGTTTAAATCTCTTTTAAAGAGCTTTATAACTTAGCGATTATGACGCTCCATATGATCAACAAGGGTCCACCAACGTCGATTACTGAGAGCTATCCTCACTAACTTAAATAGTGCCCTGCCCCGTATCATGGTCGGCCTTATCACGCGATAAGTGGCAAGCTCTATCTTGTCTCGTTCCATCGAACGGTGTCAGCCAGTGACGGACGCTCTATCTTGTCACTTATCGCTTGATAAGGCCGACCATGATACGCGGTCTGACCTCGTCCGACAGTGGAAAAGCCAGTGCGTTGTTGCACCCACCAACATCTAACAAGGTGCTATATCTTTAGTTGGCCTCTAAATGCGTCAAAGGGTCTTGGCCTCTGTAACGAGAGCAAGTCACTTCCCGCCATATACATATATACAGACTGTGCAAGTCAAATAAAAACTTGTAAAAATAAGGAAAGAAATGTAACGCAGTCACATGTAGAAATGTGAACACACGCCGCGATTTTTCCCCGTCAGTACTAACGCGCGATACGCATATCGCTAACGGTCCGCTGACGCGGTGATGGATTCAATACGCGTCTAATGACGCGGATGTGCTTACTGTGAGACAAAGGGAATGACATAAAAATAAGGTATTTTCAATGACATAAAGCGAGCACATTTCCTCCAAGAGGATAAACGCACTTTGTTTTTGGGTGAATCTCCGGCGGTTTGAAACGCTCGGTTCTAATGTCATTACCATCTAAGATCACGATTATAGCCGTAAAAGTGTGACATAAGTACCTAACTGCAGAGTTTCGATCAAATATAAATCAACGCCGGTATTCTTATACGTTTTTAGAAAAGTTAATTCTGATCATCACTTATTTGACAATATTTGCTGAGATGATACGAGTAATGACGCAAAAAAAACGCCGTAAAACGTAGAATTTACCCAACTGTTATACCACTGTTACACCGCGTTTCACGAAGCTATAGTAAATTGGCAACACTGAAGCGTTTGACCAATTACGACTTGCCATTTGGCCTGTTTTATCCGTTAAGATTTGTGAAATTGTAGGTTGTTTGCTACTGACGAGGTACAAAAAAAAGGTATCCCATCCCCGTTGGTCCATTTCACAAAACTATGTCACAATTAAACAAGCTCGCAACGCTGAGGTGCTCTGACCGGTGACCAGTGCCCTAGTGGCCATAGGCAAACCATTGCCGAAAGAAATCTTGTGTCATACAGTATAAGCATACCTGCTTTGCATATGTGCGAAAATAGTTTAAAGGTTAGAGACTGATTTGATAGCTCATAATAGTCATAATAGAAGTTGAACTCTCAAAGCGTTGCGCAGTAGAGTCTGGCAAACGCAAGTCGAATCCACTAATTACGCGGCACCACTAAACATTACATTTTGACCAACACTTTTGTCGCCGGGTGAGTGAATCTATGAGTTCAACTTTTATTTTTCCATATAAAAATTGACATTTAGATCTACCTAACGTACGTACAATGCGTTACGTGATCGACCTGCAGTAGCACGATGTAGCTGTTTGATGAGTTGGAACTGGTAACGGTGGTTAAATGGTCAGTAGTTAATTAGGGTTTCTGGTTTCTCGCCTCATTTCTTTTCTCGAGTTTCGAGAATTCTTGACTCCAATTTCTCGAGTTGTCTCGACTTGTCTCGTCTTTGGTAAGAAATTGTAAATTATTGCTGAAAATTAAATGAATTATTTTTTTATTGCACTTTGCATTACAAGTTAGAAATACAAACAAAACAAAATTAAAACTCTTCTTACAAACATACAAAGACTAAAATCTTACAAAAAATCAACAATTAAAATAAAAACAAGTTGAAATCTATGAGTTCAACTTGCCGACAGACAGACTAATACACGTCAACTTATGAATAACTTTCAAGTTATATTTTTTAAGTCGCTACCTTTATTAATGATATCCCGTTTGTTACGCATGAGCTTAATTGTATATTTGATTAGAAACTATCCTAATTAAGTGGTTATACGCTATAACTCCCGTTACCCAATGAATACCAGAAACGTCTTACTAAACCAATCATTCACGCGCCCTCATCACGCCCCTGAATAATTCATAACGAAATTAATAATAATAACAATAAGCGGCTATTATTAATATTACTATCCATTATCCGCGGGGGATTTATTAACCGAATATTAATAAAAAATTCAAATGAAGCTTACATTCGTAAGCCGGGGATTCGAGTTGTTTGGTATTCTCACATTAAAAAAGTAATAAATTGTAATTTGGTGTTGGGTGGGAGTGTGGTAAGCCGTTGTGTGAAATGTCAATATAAGAGGGAGTATGGGATCGTTTTATTGTGTCATTACACCGTTTTTGATGTTTGTAAAGATTAGAGTATCATTACAGTGACACTGACGATTTCACATAGGACGAACGTGAATACATAATAGTGTCGGGTTTTTGGTGATCCCTGAGGGATAGTCACGTTACGTTTTGGACGCGCGTTAAGTAGATCCAACTTTTATTTTTCCATATAAAAAATGACATTTAGATCTACCTAACGTACGTGGGTCATTCTTGAGAATTGCATTATTCATCTCATTCCCTCGGCGTTTTTTATTTTAAGAAATTTCTACTAAGTTACAATAAAATCAAATCAAGTATTTAATAATAAACATATTTATCGAATAGGCATCACTTTGGGTCAATTAGGTACGGAAATATACCAATTCAAAGTTTAGCTGTCGAGGGAATGAGAAAAAATGACGGGGGAATGATAAAAAGTACGAGGGAATGAGAAAAATAACGGGGGAATGATAAAAACTACGAGGGAATGATAAAATTGACGAGGGAATGATAATCTTTGGTATTAGATCAGATGTTTTATTAAATAATACAAAATATTAGTTTGAATAAAGAAAAAAATCACAGTTTTTTCTTAATAATCTTATAGACTAAGTACCATAATTTGAGACTTCAGTCTTAACCATTCATTGACATTAATTCTTCGCATTACTTGCAACAATCATCATTATCCTAGCGTTTTTCCCGGTAGTGCCCTACACGAGCCCGGGGTCCGCTTTACAAAAATACTTCTACAAATATATATTTTTCTTTTGCTTATCACAATCTAACAGGGAAGTAATTTTAATAACATCTAACTCACTTAAATTCTCAAACTTCTGAAAATGATTATCATTAGGTATACGCTTCGTATCAAAGACTAAAATAGGTACTTTATGTTTTTTTCTCAAATACTTGATTTAATATTTGAGATCCCATAAAATTGCATGCATGATTAGAAACAAGTGAAACAACACACAATAATAGGTCCAGTTCAACAAAAAAACCACAAAAATCGTTTTGCTGGACATTTGTTTTCAAGCAATTCTTTTTTTATAAGTTACATTTGTTGATAAAAATCAGACTATTAGTTAGTTACCTAAGTATTAACATCTTTTTGGTTTGATTCCTAAAGAAACTAAAATTCACAACTTTACTTATAGCATTAATATAATATTTTTGTATTACTAATAATACCTTTTTTTACTATAGTCGCAACATTTTTTTATATACTACGTAATCATAAATATCACTTGAGATCACAAATAAAACATATTTGTAACATTTATATAAATATCAGACTCTTCATTCGTTATTAACGTTTTTTTAGTAACAATTTAATAATAAATGTATATTTTCTAAATTCTAAAGTAACCTAAATTGATAACCATGCTTATACTTAGTATTGATTTCAAGACCTTCTATTTAACAGAAAATGTAATGTTACGTTCATGATATTATAAATAAATTGTTGAATAAATGAGTCGACCATAATATGTTATAAGTACGGTATAAGGGTTTGGCCTGTAATAGGAGCAATAAATGAAACGGTGGAATACTAACCCAATCAGCAATCAGTTCTAAGTGGTTTAACAAAAATCAAATAAGAAAACACTATTAATCACTATGACATAATATATTCTATGGAGTCATCCTCTAAATTTATTGTTCCTATTACAGGCCACAGCCGGTACATATGATAAAATATTATAATTTTCAAGAAACTTCAGAAATCTATCATTACCCCGTTCAGAAAACCGGGGGAATGAGAGTCGAGGGAATGAGAAATCGAGGGAATGAGAGTCGAGGGAATGAGAAACCGAGGGAATGAGAGTCGGGGGAATAAGAAAAAGTATGTTTCTTGTCGATTATGCCGAAACTGTTATTAATATAAGAGTAACTATTAAATCAACACATGCAATCATTCATGTGTTATTCTCTACACTAAATATTGTATGCCAATTGCAGGAAATAGATTTTATACGTAAATATAGGGTAATGATAATCGTAGTGAACCAAAGTTAGGGGATGATATATCTACCTTCATTGCTCCGAGCTCCAGCGACGAGACGCGTCCTCTCTCCGCGGCGTCGGTAGCGCTACAGACGAGGGTGAGACACGGCCGAGATTACGCGTCACAAGACGTTGCAGTAAGGATGTACGCGTTGTTTAGTCAGGCATTAGGGAAATAATAGGTTAGCTCTGGACAAACCTTTGATATAGATTCCTATAAAAACCATGATAAATAGGGGAACCATATTTTTATTTTTAAATCATTAACTTATATTCTAACGATTTAACTCGATACAATTTTTGATTTTGATCCATAACTAGTTGTTTTCAGAGTAGATTGTTCACAAAATGGCGAATGGACGCACCGGGGGAATGATAATTTAGGTGTTTGACATTTTTTTATGGCTAATTCTACTTACCTTTAACAAAAATTAAATCCTGCCCCAGTTAGATTAAGTGTTGAACTACTGTACAAAAATGTGTAAAGTCAATTATTTTATTTTTTCGGGTACTTTTTCCCTCTGGACGCTGAAAATTGACCCTCTCAAGAATCACCCACGTACAATGCGTTACGTGATCGACCTGCAGTAGCACGATGTCTGTTTGATGAGTTGGAACTGGTAACGGTGGTTAAATGGTCAGTAGTTAAATTAGGGTTTCTGGTTTCTCGCCTCATTTCTTTTCTCGAGTTTCGAGAATTCTTGACTCCAATTTCTCGAGTTGTCTCGACTCTCGAGTCTTTGGTAAGAAATTGTAAATTATTGCTGAAAATTAAATGAATGATTTTTTTATTGCACTTTGCATTACACGTTAGAAATACAATCAAAACAAAATTAAAACTCTTCTTACAAACATACAAAAACTAAAATCTTACAAAAAATCATCAATTAAAATAAAAACAATATCTACCTAATCTACTTTTTCAGTAATTTGATCAGACATAAACTGGTATTTTTGATAGAGATCTTTTCTGGTATAAAAAAAATATCAAGCAAGGCTAGACTTAAATTTTAATAAGATTAGGATTAGGAATCAAATGCAAATAATACAATAATCATCACAAACAAACGATTTAACTACAATGGCGTGACATAAAATTGAGGAGTTTCAACAATCATATTTAACAGTCTTTTAATGATTTAAGTGAGATATAATATATTAATCATTTGTATGATCATTCATCATTTCTGTGTGAGTGCTAATCATTTTTATAGTGCAGTATAA
This sequence comes from Epinotia ramella, assembly GCA_947578815.1. Classification (NCBI taxonomy): domain Eukaryota; kingdom Metazoa; phylum Arthropoda; class Insecta; order Lepidoptera; family Tortricidae; genus Epinotia; species Epinotia ramella. Next base: position 8,239,921 of record OX388221.1, read on the forward strand.
TTATTAAAAAGTTATTTTTGTCTTTAAGAATATTAAAGCGTTAATCGATTTGTCCGAAAGCTGTTTCTTATCTTGGTTACTATGATTCCAGCCAGACTGAAAACACGCTCGGTTTCTGTAGAAGTGGGCTTGACGGTCATAAGGGCTTGATACAACATCTCAATATTAGAAGTACGTTTTCCCGTAGACTCATAAATATTAAATTCTGCAATTCTTATATTCTCTTCTTCTCATACTGCAAACTGCAATGCATACGATCAGGAAAAAAAACTAAGTAAAAGTCAAACATTGATAGGACATCTATAAATCATAAAATAAGCTTATTTATTCATAAACTAACCACAAAACATTTACACTCTAATTTTATTAAATTGATTAGGTAGGTACTTACATGACAATTTATTTATTGGCAAATACATTTTCGACGAAACGAAACTAAAAACAACAAATAATACTACAATGTGAAACAAAGCACGCATCATTGTTAAAAGCGGCAAAATGGCGAGCCTGACTTTCTGAGAGTCCTGAGAGTCTCGAGAGTCGGCTATTTGTTTCTCGTCTCGAATGGAGGCAAAACTCTCGAGTTGTCTCGAGTTCGAGAAATCTCGAGCAGAAACCCTAGTAGTTATGTTATAGGTCAAAGCCTGTCACTGAATGGCGCGGCCTGCGGTGGCGGTCAATAGTCAACTTGACAACAGCTGTCCAATTTACTATTCCCAGCCAGCGCAGGCCGCGCTAGCGTGTTTCAGGCCTAAGAGCCTCAGGGTGGCCCAGATAGACTAGTAAAATTGTAACTTGTATCTTCGTGAAAAAGGCTACAGTACAGCCTAACCCTCTTCAATACAGTATTTAACAACAATGAAAATATTTTATAACATTACCAATAAACAAAACTTTCGACAGTACTTGAATTGAAAAACATGAAGCTTCAACTTATTTTTGCTATTTAAAATGTTTACACGTATAATAAAAAGATTACGCAGTTTTGCCATAACGTGACATCACTAGTCTGTATTTTTCTAATCTTCGTACTAGCAGAGCATTTTTGATGTCAAAAAGAGTAGGTGATTGGATTATCAGTTAAATACTTGTAGTACCTATTTATTCCGATTTATCTGGGTAGTATCTAGAAGCTTAGGGCTCATCAACACAGGGCTGTTATTCGCTACGCGCTAATGCGGCTCACCCCGCCGGTCACCCGTCACGAAACTAGACCTCTACCTACTCTCAAGTAGTTACTACGAATCGCGGTGTCAAGTATTGGTGGGTGAGCGTTGAGGTGAACTTAAAACATGTTACAGAATAGGGTGGGGGGGAGGGGGGGGCAGGTCCTGTCGCACATAGCACAACGCAGATCCCGCATGCGGGCTCAAATGACTAGTTTAAATGAGCCCTTAGCGTACAGCAGCACTGCAAGTCTACTATAATTGCGGTCATGGTTATGTTATGGATCAATTATTATCCTATTAATTGAAGAATACTTTTATGAGCATTCTATGTTTCATTTATGAGCGTTCTATGAATGTGTCTCTTACAAAGTACATTTTTATTGAATTTGATTACATTAAGTAAGAACATTTCCATATAAAACTTCTGCAATTAATTTACAGTACTTTTCATTAAAGAGGTTTACTATGTATTTATTTACCTTGTATAATCTTAGCAGTTTTTGCAAAGTCGCAGATGTTGCAGATACTTAGGTACTTCTTTCTGAAAATAAAATCTAGCCTCCTCTTTCTACTTTGCACAGTGAGAGTAAGACAGAAGTCGCAGAGTCGCAGTTGCGTGCAACGTAACTTAAAGCAAGTTATCCCACTAAAGGGTAATTTACATGGAGTTTTGGAGATTTTCATTACATTTCGGGGCTGCGGGCTAGCGAAATACGATGAATTCAATCAGACCCTGCAATGTAATACGAGTAAAACTCGCGTGTGAGTTGGTGCACCGTGTAAATGGTCCTTTAGACGTACAATCGTGGAGCGATGAACCTAACTTCCTGTGGCCCGTTTCAAGTAGCTACAAATCACAATTTTACTACTCCAGTAAATAGGTACCTAGGCTATAGGTAGAGGTGCGATGGACAGTCGTTATTACTGTTATTAGTCAAGCGCCTCAGTGTTGCCAATTTCTTCTTCTTCGGCATCATTGCGTCCACGTCTGGACATACGCCTTTTCCATGGACTTCTAAACTGATCTGGCTGGCAGTCTCCCTACCCTATGGTTTCTGCCCGAGGTCTCCAAGGCAGCACTCGCTGGGTCCATTGTTCATCGTCCCTGCGACAGATATGTATGTATGTATGCATGTAAGCACTTTATTGTACACAGTAACAGGTTAAAGAATATACATTGTCACACGGTAGATCAAAGTACAAAGGCGAACTTATCCCTATAAGGGATCTCTTCCAGCTGACCTTTGAGCAATAGGGGTGTAGACACTAAATATAATAATCAATAATGTCATATTATCTCGAAAAAGAATTAAAAAGAGAGTTAAATAATCACTAAGTTATAAGTGTCCAAAGTTTTAAGAAGGGGTATGTTCTGTCCCTTTTTCGCCAAACGCAACTTCATATGAAACGATTGACGCTCGCAGTTAGTGACTTCACTAATAGACGGCAACGTGCCGTGCCCCATCGTGTTCGGCGCCGCCGTCGCGCGCTCTGCGGCATTCTCGCATATTGTGACGTCACACACTGTTTGCGTTTTCTCTAGAGAGAGAACAAGCAATAATAAAAACGGTTGTAGCTTTGTAATTCTTTGAGATATCCGAAACCTATTGGGATTTTCGTCACTAGGCATATTTTTTTCCTTCTTTCTTTTGGAGTAATAATAATTTTCAAGTCTACCGTATCGAGAGGAAGGTAGGAAGTACGGTACGACACGATATAGCCGGCCCATTGCTGTTTTAAATGTGCTACCCTTTTGCCGATTTCAGTGACTTTGGTGCGTTGGTTCCCAGTTTAGATTTCTAATAATTTGTAGCCCCGTGAAATGGGCCCCTTCTGCAAATCAAGGCTACTAAGTTAGCGATGTTCATTATAAAAGCACACGCACGATAAATTAGTACGCCGTAATACCGGTTGCAGTGAAAGCTCTGTCTATTTGTCTGTTTGCCTGATCCATGCATGGGTCGTTAGCGCCTCAAGTGGTGGGACCACAAGCACCATTAATTGGACAATAAGCGTAAGGCGAACTGTTCACGTGTGGGTATTCGTGGCTGGAGGTTTTTTTTTTTTTTTTATACAACGACGATGGTAAACAAGCGTAGATACGGCCCGCCTGATGATAAGCGGACACCGCAGCCTATAGACGCATGCAACTCCAAAGGAGTAACATGGGCGTTGCCGACCCTTGATATGTTTGAGAAAATGAGAATACGCCGTGTTGACAGCTGAAGGAACAAATTCCCTCGCTCTCAACACAACGCATCTTCGGGAGCTCTCTCCTTGCTCACCTTAAGGAACGCAACACTACTACAGAGCAAGTAGTAGTGTTATTATAGCTGTGGTGTTCTGCAAGGCGGAGGTACTTCCCCATTTGGGCTGCTCCAAATTCGAGCGGGATGACATTTTAAAGTCTTTTATTTTAATGTCCGCAGGTACCTTGGCGCTCAGTTTCACATATACCTCTAGAGACATCTCTGTACTATTATGTCCACTTTTGCATCTTGCGGTAGATACAAATTAATTTATATTACGATAAAAGTTTAATAACCAGTTGTTTTTTTTATCTCGGGCAACGAGACCCATATTTGCCAGTTAAGACTTAAAAACATTTTAACTTGTGTCTTCGAAAAATTGGCCACTAGTTGCATAAAAGAGTTATTTCTGACTAGCTTCCGCCCGCGACTTCGTCTGCGTAGATCCGGGATAAAGACTATCCTATATTTTCATCCAGGCTATAAACTACCTTTGTGCCAAATTTCATCCAAATCGGTTGAGCCGTTTAAGCGTGATTGAGTAACAAACATCCAAACATCAAAACTTTCGCATTTATAATATTAGTAGGATAATTAACATCATTCTTCAAACATAAAGGTAATATGTTATCGACCGGTACTGCCGCTACTGTATGTGCCAATCATACCTATATGAAATACCTTACCATAATCGATTTAATACATTTTATCAAGATTAGTATTAACGCCATCTTGCCATTAAATATTTAATCACCCTTCACAATTGCCTTTTGTTCTCGGCAATAATGTCGAGTGAAATATTAAAATAAGATCTTTTATTGTGCGTTACTCTTAGCAGTTACAGCTGATAAATATTGATTGCCTAGTTAATGTTGTAGGCTAACTGGAATCGAATACTTCAATTTATTGATAAACAAACCGATTTATACAAACCATTGTTGATAGGCAGCTTAGAGAATTGCTTAGAAAATTATGTTTTCGAATTTTATCATAATACTTGCTTGTCCGTCCATCCGCGTGGAACTCGTTTATATCGTAGCGTACAAATTTCCACCCCCCATTCCACCCCCTTAGGGGATGATTTCTGGGATAAGGAATCTTTTCATAAAGTTTTAATTTTGTAGCTCAAAAAAAAGAGCTCCTCCATACAAACTTCGCATCCCTATTTAACCCGCTTAGAGGTGGGGTTTTCCGAAACCCTAAAATTACTTTTCTTGTATTGTAATAAGGAGTCCATACACAAAGTTTCAAGTCTCTCACTTAAAATTTTACTCCTTTCCCATACAAACTTTCAACCCCCATTTTACTCTCTTGAGGGTGGAATTTTCAAAAATCCATTGGTCTCTTGGTTCAACGGTTTAGGCTTGGCTTTGATTTAAGTGAGTCAGTCAGTCAGGACTTTTACATTTATATATATAGAAGATACTGCGAGCGCGGCGCCGCCCGCGTTTTACACAGAACGATAACGAAGCCTTTGGATAATCAGCTGTTCTTAAAGCCCTATTCTATATACTACTGAAATATTTTTTGAAATCGGATTAATAGAGACTAGATCACTGCGGAAGTAGTAACCCGATCCGACCTGTGTAGGGGGTAATAATCCACCTACATACAAAGTCAGAAAGCTACACACTTACATACTTTACCCAGTTATAATATATGTAACAATCCGATTTATACAAAACTGTTGATAAAGTCAGTTCCTAGCATTGCTCATGTATTTTTTTGAAAATTGTAATGTTTTCAAATTCCATTGGATATAGAACTACATAGCATTCGAATCTTAATCATAGTTAGTTACCTCTCTGGACTGGACATTTTACAACATTGTATTGATTTGGAGATTCGCTAAAAATTTAACTACAAGGAGTAGTACCGAAGCTGAATTTAACCTAAATCTGTTAAGACGCTGTCAACACCAAAATGCCCTTGAGGATTTTGGATAGCGCGCACACTGTCTATTTGTATCGGAGTAAACGAGAGCGAGTGTTACTGGGCGGCCCGGTTTTTGAAGATAATATTACATAAATATTTAAATAAAAAAAAGGGTGGATTATTTGTGAAATATGACTCGTTAGCGGTTTAGGTATGAATATGTTGACATCATGTTTTTAAGACCCATACGTCAAAAAAATAAAGACATAGAACCGTTTAATGTGATTTTTAGACCAATCTTTGCAATTATTTTCTATCGAGCCGATTTCGTCCAATTATGTATCGAGCCCGTCCACGGTCTTTGAAATATGGTGAATATTAACATATGTTTTATTTGATGTGCTAGAACAAATAGTTTTTCTTAAAAAACTGCTTAAATAACATCAATTTCACCAAATTAGGTCTTGTCAGCCTCTTAATAACCTGTGCCTCAGTGTATGGCAATCTTTATCTGGCCACCTGAGCGCCGCGGGTGGCCACTGGCCAAATTTGCCCAACGCATTAGAACCCCCAAATGACGGAGAGCGTAAACTATACATGTGTGAAACGAGGAACGATACGAGATTTATTACCGGTTACGTGGCCTAGTAAGATGACAGAGCTAGTGACCACGCGACTCTTGATGACTTGGGTAGCTGTACTCTTCTTTATAACACGTTAAGGTGCTGAAACACCTGAGCATTCCAGCTAATGTTACGTTATGCCGGCTGTACACATTGGGCCAACGTTGGCGCGTGAGCAGGAGGCAGCTATGTAAACGAAAGAGATCGAATTATTGCCCTCTCCCTCTAACGCATAGCTGCCTTCTGCTCACGCGCCAACGTTGGCCCAGTGTGTACTGCCGGCATAACGTAATGGCCGCTGTACACATTGGGCCAACGTTGGCGCATGAGCAGATGCAGCTATGCGTTAGAGGCAGAGGGCTTTATATCGTTCTCATGCGTTTGCATAGCTGCATCCTGCTCACGCGCCAACGTTGGCCCAGTGAGTACAGCAGGCTTAACATTAGCATTGTTTTAGCACCTTAACTTGGTATAAAGAAGAGTGCAGCTCACAAAATAAACAGGAGGAGGAACAGGATTTAACGAGCATTCTAGTGAAACGACAGCAAAATAGGGTCGAGCATTTTGCCGAGCCGAGCAATTTTGTTATTGTTCCACCGCCGTCGCACTCCGCCCTGCACGAGCGCCGCGCATGAGCGTTCGCTAAATGACCGTGGAAATGATCTCAGGGTTGTTTTGGTCTACGCTTGGCTCTGTTCAGTTCGACAAATTTAATTGTTTTTGCATGTGAATGCTCAAATTATCAGTAGGTACCTTAGGTGCAAACAAAACCACGGCTCGTTTGATGAAGGAACTGTTCATGGTCGTCTTAATAAAAATAAATAAATGTCTGTTTATTAAAAAGAAAACTTTAGTCCGGTGGAACCTTAAGAGAGAGCTCATACCACAGCAGAAGCGTTCACAAGAGGAAACTTCCTTAAATCGTTCTATGCGTGACGATGAACGCCCTGCCGAAGGAGAGCGATGCGGTGGTAGAAAACAGCTGCGGGCATCACGTCAAACAGTTCTTCTAATAAACAACCCCTAGTACAACCATCGGGATGCCCTATTGGTCGTGATGGACATGCGGCCAAGGAGGTGAATTGAGGTTGGTCATGTGCATGAGGCGAAACGACATAATATGATGAGCATGCACCCAAAATAAGTTGGCACCCAATTTTTACAGGAATGAGGAATGTCTCTTGCTACCAATTTAACTGAAAGAGATACCTTTCAGGGTTCGCATGTGTACCAGTATAGCGTATAACCTGTTTATCTGTATTTTAAATATGTTTGCATGTCTCTGGTCTACTATAATATGTACCTCAATAAACTATAGCTCTACAATAAATATGAATGTTTTAATAATAAATGCGAAAAAGTACCTACATACCAATTCCACGGCAGCAAAAGTATTTTCTAATGAAGAAAATTACCAAACTAAAAAAAAGACGTAAGAAAGACATTGAAGATTTTGCTAATATTTAGTCATGAAATAAAGTAAAAGATACAGTCGAACCGGCATTTTATTCGTATACTAAGGTCCTCTCCAGAGAGAGAGAGAGAAGAACAATTTTGTTTGTTTTACTTTACTTTATACGCGAAATTCGTACTCCAAACTTAGTTGTTACTTAGTTGTTGTATTAGTTACAAGTACCTACTAATTCATTAAAATTCGGGTAGAATTTTTTCACATACTCAGTAATACCAAAACAGAGTGTGGGGTTGCCAGGGAGCATCATGGCATATTTTGTTGTATTTTTTTTTCAGATCTTTAGATATATTTTATTTTCAGTGCAAGTATACTACGACTTTATATATTCCCAGTCACCTTTAATATTATAAACTAATCTTTCAGCCCGTTTAGTCTATTTTGACCAACGGGTAAAGGCAGACAATTTCAAGCAAAGTATGTATCTACACCACAGAGGATAGTTAATAGAGGTAGCTGCCATAATTTTTGTCCTTACGAGGAAATTAACAATTTCATACAATGCTTAGTCTGACATTGTACAATCGAACCAACTGAATCATGGCCCACTTGCCACTATGGTTCAGTTAGAAATAGAGATAAATTAGACTTCAAACTATTATTTATAGCAAACACGGGCACCAATATTTCATTTCAACACTGGCTATTTGTAGATTTTTGCATTTTAGGGGAAACTCTTTACTTACGCTGCAAAATCACAGGCCGTTTTCAATCATGTTCGTTTGGAATCAAAATTCATTAATATTGCTTCAGATATATTTCCTATTTTTCTGAATTCCCATATGACATATTATTATTAGGCTTCGCCAACTGATTTGTTCGCCGACTGATTCAATTCAAATGCACAACATTCCTTCAAACATGGTTGAATATCGTAGGAGATATATCGTTTAAACTTAACATAAGACATAAATAAAAGTCCAAGCCGTCCTCATAAATTCTGCATCGTATTTGATACAATAGGCGTCTTGAAACAAGCTTATTCCCTGCATAGCGATGCATCCATATCATAAATACGGACGTATCCACCCGTAAATATAGGGAACAAAGCGATACACACGTATAGAACGAGCCTACATCTCTTAATGATATGTAGATTCCCTGCATTAGTTACATGACTGTGTTCCCGGTGAAAACATCTCGCAAACTCGGCTGGGGGACTTTTGATTCAACTTCGCGGCACGCAGCAGGCCATCATAAACCGTAAACAATATGGGTTAGGGTTTATAATTGTCTGCGAGTAAATAATCATTAGAGCGTTTCAGCCGACAGTCCATTCCAACTCATTAAACAAGACATAATTTAAACGCAACCCCATACGACGTTGGAATTGCAAATTAATACAAAAGATTTACGTTCCAAATTCGAATGATAGCCCCTATTTGACTTGCGGCTTTTCGGTTATAGGCGGTCCAGATCGTGCAGTTGTAATAGCATCAGAAATTCCACCCAATCCGAAACAATTTAGAGTTCATATTGTCATGATTGATAAAGGAAATTGAGACATTAGAAATCTCGGAGCGACTATTACCGTGTTCTTTTAACAAATGCACGGGGACGCACAGAGTAAGATGTAAGTTTGTGCCGACGGGCATAAATAAGGGCCGAGGAGTATCGGTTATTTCAATGCTGGCCCCAGGTGGCCGAAGACCCACCATATATCATCAGCAACAATTATTAAATTATCTTTTTCGTTGACATTAAGTAATTGTTTCGGCCGGACAGGCGGCCGACGGCGATACGATTTTTAAGACTTAAAGCTTGCTTAAATTCCTTTGTTTGGAGGTATTTTTAATGGTATTTAATACACGTAGTGTTGAGAGGTAATCTATAACGGCGTTAATAGACGTAAACAACTTAATTACGGAGCTAATAAATATTGTGGCGACGACGATTAAAGGACCCCAGACGAGCTTTCTTGTAATTCTATATTTATCGTGACATGAAACCCGTTTTAATGTCATAGGAACACATACATCTACAGGAGAAAATGCGTTAACCTTCGTTCATTATCATTTCGACAGTTCGTCTGTTTTTAGGGTTCCGTACCCAAAGGGTAAAACGGGACCCTATAACTAAGACTCCGCTGTCCGTCTGTCTGTCTCTCCGTCTGTCACCTGGCTGTATCTCATGAACCGTGATAGTCACAGTTGAAATTTTCACAGATGACGTATTTCTGTTGCCGCTATTTATAACAACAAATACGGGAAAACAGAATAAAATATATTTTTTTGCCGTTTTTATAGAGATACCTTCGTGCGCGGGTCCGACTTGGCCGGTTTTTTGTTTCGTGGAGAAAACCTGCGAATCCCGTCAGCGGCAGTTCCTTAACTGTGGAATCATATTAGAGAGGATCATCATCATCATATCAGCCGAAAGACGTCCACTGCTGGACATAGGCCTCCCCCAAAGAGTGCCAAAGCGACAGGTCCTGCGCCACCCGCATCCAGCGACTAATAGAGAGGATAAAACAATCAAAACATTATTGTTCCTGACCTATTGCAGATTTTTTGTCATACATCACCAAACTATTGCACATTAAAGAAAACTCTGAACGAAAGGTCGCGTCAAACTTATCACCGGTGGGTCAGTCTGAATAAAATTAATACACATAGGATCAGTTCGGGTATGTGCGCCACAGGGGAAAGTGCGCCCCTGGGGTAAGTGCTGATATTGATTTAAATGGCTGAATGAGGCGCACTGTCCCCGGTGGCGCACATACCCGAACTGACCTTTTGCCTCAAATGTCTGTCAATACACAACATGGTTAACGAGGTGGCTCCCATTCTCTACTCAGATTTTTCAAAATGGTAGTAATTGCCGAAATCCCTCGCAGGGATAAGATCACTTCTCAAGTAAAGTATGACGTCAATTCAAACTCAAACATTTATTCGTGACAAACAATTACACACAGATTATTAATTTATAAATAATTTAAAAAAGCAATAAAGTCACGAAATGGCCCCAGCGCAGCATGGTTCGATGAAACAACAATATAAACTACAACATCCTTCAATATTTTCACGTTATCCACGTTAATCCCCTAGCCTGATCCCCCAGGGGAATTAGCGGCAATTATTTTATATTCAACTAGGAAAAAATGATAATGTTCGGTTATGGCGCTTCGCCGGACGCTACCGCGTCACGCTCGCTTCGCTCGCTCGGCTCGCGCGCTGTAGGGTCGCAGTTCAACTAACAACCTAACCGTTTTTTTCCCCTGGGGGATCAGGCTAGGGGATTAACGTGGACAACAGCAATATTTTAGTTTCAAGAATAATCCATAATCCCATAAAGCCTCTATTACACTTTATTTGGTCGAATCTGGCCTTAAATAGCAATTGTCTGGATTGTATATAAACTGGGCAATGTAATTTTACATCGAAAGTAAGAAAATGCGGCCTGTTCTTATAAAGTTACTAGGTACATACCTCTCCCACAATGTCAATAATTGGATATCCATAAACCCAAAGCCTTAAGCAATTACACTGCAATGTAGGACAAAATCTTGTACATTTAGTTGTATCATTAATCATGCACGCCAGTGTAGCGCAATGAATCAAGGCGTAATTAACTCCGTAATACACTTATCGGGTGGAGTGTACACATTAAATTGGAATGGAGTGTATGCCTCGGTTAAATAGTTTTGTAAGTGGATAAGGCTGCGTTCCTGGTGGAATTGGCGATAGATTTATTGCTGGTTATCTGGATCTGTTTTTACATTAAATGGTGTTTGAAAGATTATCTCCAGCCCTATAAACTTTTGAAAACTAAAGCACTTCACATTACCCCTATAGAAACAGTGATCGTATTGAATTAAATACATATTGAGATTGTTTCTAAATAAAAATATTAGTGTCTATTATTTAAATACCATTTTGTCCTTTAAACTCCAAATAAGTCCTTCCAGTTTGACCAATAAACCTATTGTGATAATTCAAGCAAAATAACGTAGAATTCCACTTCCAAGATGACTATAGTGTATACCGCATACCGCCACCTTACCGAAAACCGCAGCCTTAATAACTCATCATTATCATTATCATCATATGACGACCTCTGTAGCCTAGTTGGTAGTGACCCTGCCTACGAAGCTGGAGGTCCCGGGTTCGAATGTGTGATGACCACGAATATTTGCTCCTGAGTCATGGAAGTTTTCTATGTATTTAAGTATTTATTTATCCATATAAGTAAGTAAGTATCGTCGTCTAGTACCCATAGTACAAGCTTTGCTTAGTTTGGGACTAGATCGATTAGTGTAAGATTGTTTCCAAATATTCCAAATATATCAGCCGAGAGACAACTGCTGGACATAGGCCTCCCCCAAAGAGTGCCACAATGATCGGTCGTGCGCCACCCGCGGACTACACCACTACATGCTCTGTAATAGGTATATGCTGTGTTGTGTTCTTGGTGGTGCTTTTTCCTCTGGGTGGCCCATAAGACCTTCAGAGAGGTGATCCATAACAATGTCTGTTATTGGCCGCCGTGCAGACCAATCAGGGGAAAAAAAAAACTTGGTGGTGCTTAAGGTCACCAGAGCTCCCAAGGTGTGCACTGTGCTAAAAGTGCTTACATTTCTCTCTAGTTAGGAATACAACGACGTTTGTTATTCCATTGCAGTCGCATAGGCTACGATGACTACTTACCAAACGGTTCCCTATCGCCTCTTGTAACCTGAGGCTATAAATATATACTTACTTACATTGAGTTCTAACACGGCTAATTAAGTGGCTCATACATTGTAATCTGCTAATGTTATCGAGGGGAGACTTAACGGCTCGATGAAGGAAAGAAAAACTTAACTGTTTAGCTAATACCAGTTCAACTAACTGATAAATTAGTACAGATAGCACTTATCTGCCGTTATCAATGTTATTGCCCTTATATTTTTATGGCAAACAAATGTACGGCACCTTGTTCAAGTTGAAATCAACCCTGGCAAATATTCTAGGAAAGGGAGAATTTCGCGCAAGTAGAAAGCCAATGTATGAAAGTTTGTTACATAAGTTTCTTAAAATAGCACTCCGTTAGCCTGCGAATGTCAAATAACGTTTTGTATGGAAAGCGAACCACCTAAAGAAACTGAAATTGAAACTGAACGGAGATTATTGACAATCATGGTACTAATTCAATGTAATTTAGATATAGTAATATTTATCTTGAAACTAGCTGACCCCGTGAACTTCGTAGTACCTATGTAAATGTATAAGAAAATTTAATTGTTCAGAATTATTAATTGGGTTGAGACATCCACCAATCAAACTTCATAAAAATCGGTCTATCAGTTCAATGAGTTATAAATGGTGTAACTAATACATATCTAATGAATCTGAAAAATCCTCGTCTCAATTCCCTAGGCTCTTGCTAGATCTCATGATTATCTATGAGATAGTATCACCATTGTCTTAATTGATACGTTCACCACGTGTGCCGTTACATAACTCATTTGCATGCCCTATCGGATACCGTGGGGCCTTGGATTGTAGGCCGCCTAAGGCCGAGTATCCACCGGAGCCAAGTAGAGACATGGCTAGGCTACAACTACCAACTACAAGTGTATATTGGTAACGCAATACAGTGCAACGGAATACAGCTATCGTCAATCTTACGATAGATGGTTTCCACTTTTCAGAAAGTTGCACGTGTTGCCATTACCGTATAATCTATACATATATAAGAGAAAGTGTGTGTATTTGTCACGTCAAATTCACAATATTTTAAAAATAGAGTCAATACTAGGCAAAGAGAAACAAGAGTAACACTGATGAACAAGTTATATAGACCATCATGCAAGAAGTAAATCTATAGGAGAAATATTTATAACATGTGTATTGAAATATACAACCGTATACCAAATGACATAAGATTAAGACAAGGACATATTTTTAAAAGGAAAGACCGTTTTTTCATAGAAACAAGGGCCGTTTTTTCTTTTTTTACAAGGACCGTTTTTTCATAGAAACGTAGTCCCCTGTTTTCTCCCTGGATAATGGCAGTAGAGCAATTTTTTTTCCATAAATCTATGGCTACTATTGACATGTTCCTATGTTTTCCTTTTTTTCATAAATTGGTTCTTAAAAGAGATATTAACCTTCAAAAACCTAAGAAAAATGCCAGATTTTCAGCTGTGTTCAAACATCAAGAAAACAATTTTTACTAGATTATTAAAAAAAAGGAAAACATAGTTGAATAGGTTAAGTTTTGGACAAGAAATCAGGGGACTACGAAACGTTGATTTTATGTACTTTTAATTGGTATTTCGGTCGAAGCTGCAGTTGTCTCTATCGCGCTCTGAGGCTTGAGGTTGGCGCGACAGCAATACATTTTACAAATACCAATTTCTCAATTATCTCGCTCTTGGTGTTTCCTCTTCAGCACAAAATTGACGGACTGGTTAATGGAAAATTGTTATATCAAAGAACTCCTTTATTCTTTGATAGCAATAGGATATTATGATTATTATTTTATTTTTCTGTTGTGTAATTTAGACTTTTTGTAATTGATTATTTATGCACCTATGTAATGAAACTAAAGACATTTGCATGCCTACATGTGGGCTGAATACACTGTGCTGTGAAATCTTATTGACATCTATATTTTATACCTACTGTATTCTGGCAAATAAATGATATTGATATGATTGCAATGATTGAATGATTTATTTTTTGCAAAAGATACACAGGTGTTATAAATGTACATGTCAGTAGAATTAATTTACATGAGGGCATGTTCTGCCACAGTTTGGCATGCAAAATATAAATTCTAATTTAAAATGTAAAATGTCATAATACTTATTATGTAGGTACTTAATTATATCTATGTATACTATTTATACAATTCATCAAAATATTATGCCAAGGTATAATATGGTCGAGTAATCAAGTAGGATTTTAATTTTCTAGAAAATTCACTAATATTATTGCATTTTATGTCGTCATTTAACATATTATAAACTTTTATACCATTATATTCAAAATTGATTCAAATACTTCTTTTAAAATAATAAATAAATATTAGGGGACAATCTTACACAAATTAACCTAGTCCCATAGTAAGCTCAATAAGGCTTGTGTTATGGGTTACTAGACGACGATATATATAATAGATAGAAATACTTAAATACATAGAAAATATCCATGACTCAGAAACAAATATTCATGCTCATCACACAAATACATATTTGCCCTTACCGGGATTCGAACCCAGTACCTTCAGCTTCGTAGGCAGCGTCACTACCCACTAGGCTAACCGGTCGTCAAAATGTACATAATTATAAGATTTTGGTAGCTGAATGTCAAAATTGCCTCTGCATTAATCTACGTGGTCTATTGTTACTATTACATACAAAACTGGACTTATTTATGTAAACAAAAATGCATAGTAAATATAATATGTATGTAAAGCGATATCACGGTTTACTATTCTATGTTTTTCAAATAGTGGACGGCAGTGTTCGAGAGGCTTTGCTTTTTCGACATGCCTAAGAGCTTTTTTTTGTAGTATGAGAACACGGTTCACATGAACATTATTGCCCCAAACCTCAAGGCCGTACCTTACTAAGCTTTCAAAAAATGCAAAATAAACTGTCTTAAGTACCGATGAATTCAACATTTTAGACAGATTTCTGAAGGCGTAACAGGCACTGGCCAGTCTTTTACTTAGTAGACTTATATGGTTTGACCAGCGCAACTGTGTATCTAGTTCTACGCCTAGAAACTTGACATTAGTGACTTTTGCTATCGGTAAAGGCAAGTCGTACGTCATGCTGTTTGTATGTCTTAGAAATGGGAAATACGGCGTTTTATCCATGTTAATCTTAAGACCATTACATTCAAACCAGTATGTCAGGTCCGCCCATGTCTGGCCAATTTGAGCCTTAAATATTACATAATTTTCATTTTGAAATATAATGCTTTTGTCGTCTGCATAGAGGTATACTGTTCCATAAGTTATATTAAACTGTAGATCATTGATAAAAATAATAAATAGCAAAGGGGCCAAGGACAGCTCCTTGGGGAACCCCGCAGTCAACCGCTTTCTTAGCAGAATTGATATATTCAATACACCCCAACCTATCTACGGCAGATATTAGAACAATTGGACTCTATCCGTCAGGTAAGACGCAAGAAGTTTTAATATAGACCCCCGTATTCCATAATAATGAAATTTGTCTAGTAATATTTCATGATTCACACTATCAAACGCCTTACTAAGGCCGCAGAATATTCCAGCACATTTGAGGTTTTGGTTAAGATTGGTCATAACTTGTCGGACTAATTCAGTAATAGCTGTTACAGCATCACGATTTTTCCTGAAACCAAATTGCTGAGAAAAAAAAATTATTTTTTTTCGAAATGATCAATAATTCTAGTCGCAAATGCCTTTTCAGATTGATTGATAGTAAAACAAAATCTTTTCAGTGTTCAAAACGTCCGACACCGTCCCACAAATATATCTTGACACCGCAATGCGTAGTAACTAAGCGTAGGTAGGTAGAGGTCTAGTTTCGTGACGGGTGACCGGCGGGGTGAGCCGCATTAGCGCGTAGCGTATAACAGCCCTGAATTTCCTCGGCGCCACGTTGTATGTACCACGGCACCGTATCTTTCACAGACACGCGTCGATACAGTAAACTTAAGTACAACTCGGACTAGTCGGCACATCTCAGTCCGCGTGCCGCCCGTGCGCCTCATAGAAATGGTTTTAATAGGAGCGCAGGTGTAGGTCTTAAGCGATTGAGATACCGCTTTAGCTAATATAATTACTGTGCCAGAGCTGGTGCCCTCACACCCGCAACATGTTGCGGCTCTGCGCAACCGCACCTCTGTGTACGAGGTAAAATCTACCAATGGGAATATTACATTGACAAATAGGTACATGCAAATAGTTTATTCTAGAGAGGAAAAACCATTAGGCATTGCCTGTCCTTAGTGGGGGAGTTAGTTATGGTTACAAAAAATGCCAGTGTATACCTAACACCTACTTGAATATGTATTAATTTTATCTATTCTAATTCACTTAATAAAGTTAAATAAATGGTCAATTCCAATAATCAAGAGATTGAGTAGCCAGTAGCTTAACTGTGAGGCACACGAAAATCTGGTACTTTAATCTAAGTTGCTAGCAGATTTTTTTTATTAACCTTTTGAACACCTAAAGGTGTCGTGTGTCGTCGTGCCCGCAGCGCCAAGAACCTCTATAGGCGTTATGACGTCCGCTGTCAAAGCAACCTTCTGTCTTTCATGTACGGTTTGAGTTTGCCTCTCTTGTTACAGTGGTGTTGGCAGGATTGTTGGGTTTACAATGTCTCTTTTGGTATCTTGGCGGCGAAAAGGTTACTGAGATTTAAACGAAAGCCGTCTCGCACGCAAATGCATAGGGAAGAATAAGTCATATCCTTATCCAGCACGACTAATGCGTCCACACCGACGCCAAAATGGCGTCGGTTGCGTACGTCATAAATTTGAATATTCGAACAAACGCTTAGTGAAATACGAGCGCATTGTGAGCCGCGCTCGACAGAAAAACGACAAAGAATCGATAAAAGAACAGATAAAAGCGATGGAAAAATCACGGATTCTGTGCCCGCTTGCATAGAGTAAGCAGCATTGCAGAATTCAAATGTGAAAAGGTACAAAGGTATTAGTATGGCTGTTGATTAAACATATCTACATATAATTTTCAAATTAACGCCTTTTGACAGATCCAATCACTCGATCGGAATCGTAAGCGTAGCCAATTCCACTGATACAAGGTCTGTCTTTTATGTCTGTTGTAGACTCTTATAGCTATATTGACTAATGACAAGGAAGGAGGTTCAAGCGCGAACACACACAACCCTCAAGTATGAGAGCCACTGTGGCTGATACAGCTATCACTGCAAGCTGACCCCGTATCATGGTCGGCCTTATGACGCGATAAGTGACAAGATAGGAGCGTCGTCTCGTTCTATCCAACGGTATCAGCCAGTGACGGACGCTCTATCTTGTCACTTATCGTGTGATAAGGCCGACCATGATGCGGGGCCAGGAGTCTGCAGCGCAATGCCGTCCAGTCGTGTCGTGTTTTGACCCATTCCGACATAGCTCTGAGTTTCACCAATCTTTCTGTTGACCGAACACTAAAAAGTTCAGTATTTAAATTGGTACAGAACGGCACACGTATTTCTCATCTCATCGGAGAATAGATATTGCCACTACGAGTACTTGGCACTTGGCCGCAACTTAATCCAAGTCACAGTAGCTGGTATACTGACTCACACTCTCTCTGGCTATTGTTACGCGACACATTTCCTGTCTCACTAGCAATGTGCATAAGGTAGAGGAGGGTAGATTTTCTCATTTCACATCGCGTCTAGGCTACAGATGTGCTAGCTACACTGTAGTCGTTCCTTCATGACTGAAGATCGTGATCAATTGATCATCTGATGTGTTTGGACATCACGGCTCTAATAGTTACCATCCGCGCTACATTAACGCCGTACCTTGCCCAGGTTATGATGAGCCGTGGGTTAGGAACACTTCGGGAGATTTAACTGTGATTTATCGCTGTCATGACGCCACTGTCATCGATTCGACATTGAACACATGAACTGGTTGATGTTACGTCCACGTAGCAACTGACGAGTGATCAAGTAACTTTTCGAACGCACGTTAGGACAACTTAACTGTACCTGACTTACCTACGTACAATGCGTTACCAAATCGCCCAAAGTATTCGAAACAAAAAAAAAGTAAATTGTGCAAACTATAAAGACATAATGCCTATGTCCGCTGGATGCGCGTGGCGCAGGACCGGTCACTTTGACACTCTTTGGGGGAGGCCTATGTCCAGCAGTGGACGTCTTTCGGCTGATATGATGATGACGATGAATGCCTATGTCGTATAACTTGTAACTAACCCTAGCACAGAGGCCTCGGCCTTTTTGAACTGTTAACACTTGTCTAGATTATTATTTATTTATTTATTTATGCTTAAGGAGTACCAACAGCTGCAAAAACATAATATAAGTCTTACATAGTAATACAAAGCCAATTAAAGGAACTCACAGATAGAATAGATTTAAGACTTAAAAGAACACAGCAGAATGAAGAGGTCATCTCTTTCGGATGAAACATACTCTGTGTCGGATTGAGACATCGCAAGCGCAGGCGCGGGCATAGCACGCCGACATGGGAATGTTAATATGCAAACAACTATACCCCGGCTATATATACCTACCTACATAAGTATCTGTGGGATGAGAGGGGTCCGCCGCAATGCCGGTTTTCCTTTAGACTTGAGTTATTTTTTCATACAAATTGTTGTTAAGCTAAGCTAGGAAGCTATGTGTACAAACAACTTTACGTCTGTGCTTTGTATATTATTTAATTTAATCGTATGGCATACATTATTTTGGCCTTTAAAGTTTGTCACTCTTTAGTACCACCCAGGGGACACGTGCAGGGTTGTGAAAGGTAGCTCCTGCGGACGCGAGTAACAGTTGTCCCCCCCCCCCCCCCCCTTTGTCAAGTGATTCTCGAAGTGAGTGAAGAAAGAACTCGACTGTTAGAAGTTCTTAAGTCGCCCGAAGGCCTCTAACTCGGCTTAACGACTACTGTCATATAGACAGCAGCCGGGTATGTATTTTATATGCTTATGCCTCAGTCTTGTGGAATAAGATGGATGCCAGCAATTAGCTAAACATATGTTTTTATACAAAGTCAAGTTAAGCTATACAAAGCTCCATAATCCTATCCCTCCGTTGTGAGCTGTAGAACTCGCGAGAGTGTGATTTTTTTTACAAAAACTTCGAAGTACTAAATCAACAAAAAAATCTCCTACTTATCGAAACAGCTCACAATTTTCGGCCCAAGCTGGGCTGGGCCGTTATTCGCTACGCGCTAATGCGGTTCACCCCGCCGGTCACCCATCATCACGAAACTAGACCTCTACCTACGCTTGGGGTGTGTGTTGAGGTGAGCTTAAAACAAGTTGCAGAATAGGGGGGCTGGGCTGTTATTCGCTACGCGCTAAAGCGTCTCACCCATCACGAAACTAGACCTCTACCTACGGTTGGTTCCGACGCAGCGTGGTGTCAAGATATATTTGTGGGTGAGCGTTGAGATGAGCTTAAAACAAGCTACAGAATAGGAGGGCTGAAGCGTAGAACTTCGTTCGATTCGCTCACTCGTCAAAATAGGAAAGCTTCTAGGAAAACCCTCTGTGATCCTATTTATTATTTATTTTAGCGAGAAGAGATCCACAGTGAGGACAAAAAAAAAATGATGTTGAAATGGTGTTGTGATGTTAAAATTTTCCATTCTATGGCCACAGACCGTCCGTCCGTCCATTGATATGTACACCTACATATTTATATATATTTGATTACAATATTTTGTGTTTAGACCGTAATTAAAAAAGTGTAGTGAAGCTAGACAGATCTTTTCTGTCGATTTTCTTTAATAACGCGATGATGGCATATCTCCGGTTTTTTTGCTTTAGATATAATCTCGTGAATAGATTTTTTTTCTCGTGAAAAGATTAACTAATTCGCTACTAAACTCCATATAATAGATCAATATCAAAATAACACCGACATAAAGCTAAATAACTAATAATCATTATCATTAATCAGCAGAGCGATATCAATAAATATTCGTTAATTTAATCTCCTAACTAAATCACTAATAATTCCTTTATTCAAACATATACCTAGAACAAACTTATCAGAGACAATGTTATATTTAGGATAAAAAAGTAGTAAGTGCTTTAAAAAATATGGAGACTTGTCTCTTTTTTCACTCAACTCTAGATCTGTCCTCTAACTTGATTGAACGTACTAGTATGTACGTACCTATCATAAACTCGTATCAAGCTATAGCTTCTGCTTGAAAAATAAACTCTATCACTACGGTTTTAAAATCGGTTTTGTAATGACACAATTCGATAAAACATGAATTTTGTACGCTAGCTTTTGTTTCTGTTCTGAAAATCTGGTGCTATTTTGATCTTAATGGCAAAGGTGTAAGGTTCACAGTAATTTTAAAAGTTTTTATTGAGCCCTATTGTAGTTCTATCCGTCATAGTAAGGGTTAAGGCTGAGCATAATTAGCTTGTTCGTTATCATGATTCTATTCGCAATGGGCTTTTTTGCGAGAGGGGTTGAATTCCCCATTGGAAACCATCATTAATTATGTCCGTATTAATTTTATAAGGCTTTAAGGAAAAAGTCAGCGACAAAAATATTCAGGATTTTCTAAGCACTGTTAAAAATTGGTTATTCCCGTTTGGTATTATTTTTATGACAGAAATATTGAAAGATCTTTTTTTAGAAAAAAAACAAGACGAACCAAAGGGTGGTAGACTGGTAGAGAATGCCATATGGAATTAAGATCGCCATTTGTACCTTCTTTGTGCGATTAAGTATAAATATGTTAAAAGGCAACGGAACCACGCGGGCATCTAATTCATAATAAAAAAAAACACTAAACAAATCTCGATTTTCGTATTATCCACTCTAAAACTTCCACATCCCGCCTTATCAAACCATCGCGACAGCTGATGTGCCTGATGAATGAACCTTTTGTGATGCTAATACACAGATTACGCATTAAAACTACAAACAACATCACCTTTTATAACGTCATTAGTCCACAAACCCCACAACCAAAAATCTACTTTATTACTAGGTTTTAGAGTTGGATTCAGTTTGGCAGTTTCTCGTATAAAGGGTGTTTGTAATTGTTTGGAAGGTAATGAGATGTAGTCTAATAGTACACGTGTAGTCGTCTTATCTGTGATTAGATGTCGTCAAACGCTTTAAGGGGCTTTGTTTCCAAAGGGGTTAAATTGGGCGACTATGATTTATTGGGTCTGATTGGTGCAGGGCTGTCAAGTTGACAGATTTAATTTTTAATGGTGAGGGAATGATTTGTTTGTTTAGCCGGATGTGATGCTGATTGCAATCACTGCAAAATCAACTAGGTTTAGTATCATTATGATTTTTACTAGGCACCCTGCAACTTAAGGCGCCGTAGGTCCAGCGAAGTTAAGCGAACAGAGTATTTGCAACAATATAATGCGTCCGTTTATAATAATATGGTTTAAAAAAAATACGAATAGTAATCTTGAGGCTTTTCTGCAGGGAAATCAGTGCTTCGAAACATGACAAAGCAAATTTCGCTCGATAGAAAAAAATCACGAACGTAGGTCTAAAAAACACACAAAAATACAGTTGAAATATTCGTAACAAATTATGCACAAAAGCTATAAATATTAAAATTGCTTTTAAAAATCGTCAATATCATGTTTGAGGGTAATCAGTGTTTACATTTTTATTTATTTAAACGGCCAAAAAATTAAAATTAAAAAACATGATATCCGCACTTCCGAGCACGCACTTCCATGTCGCTCACGCTTATGCTCAGTGAGAGGGAGAGAAGACCATGAACCTACGGCGCCTTAATTGCTTAACTTTGAGCGCTGACTTGCGTCGAAACCGAATATTATTAAAAAATTGACCGCAGCAAGCGCATTCGGTTTAATAAGCTTACTTATGCATGTCTTGCCTTATAGCGTACCTACGTGAGATTAATTTACTATGTCTTTTCTAACTTCGTACTTTAGCCAATGCCCTTGTACTCGTATTCAGAGCTAGCATGAATTTGCAACTCTAGCAATTATTACCAGGTTTCTTAGGTCTGGAATTGTTGGGTTATGATTCAACGGATCCCTACTTTTACTTTCTTGTATTTGGAAACTCTGAAGAATAACGCATTTGGATACGTAAAAGTTTATGACCCATTTAAATTCAACCAGAAATCTGAGACCGTTTCCACAATTTTTCAATCGATTGCTTCTGCAGGTCGATCACGTAACGCAGTTTACGTACGTTAAGTAGATTTAAAATGTCAATTTGTATATGGAAAAAAGACATTGGGTCTACCACCTAACGCGCGTTCAAAACGTTACGTGATTACCCCTCAGCCGGTCGATCACGTAACGCATTGTACGTACGTTAGAGCTTTTATTGCCGACTATACTTTTCTGTATACCATCATCAACTACTCATTGAGACGATTCTAACGAGCCCAAACTCAACGGGGTTACGTCGGTTAAGTACTGAATTCCCATGGCCACCTTCTGTCTCCATCATCAGATCAGCTCGATGGTACCATAATATTGAATTGTCATCCAAACTATACTTATACCCAAAATTTCAGCTCAATCGGCCACCGGGAAGTGGGTCAAATTTAACTTGCAAGATTTGATTACAGACAGTCAGACAATCAGACAACGGGACAAGAGAAACTCAATAAAAGCTTGTAAAAATGAGAGTTAAGCTGTCCTAACGCGCGTTCATACCGTTACGTGATTAGTGATTACCCCTCTGATTAACAAATAACTGTGAAACAAAAAAGCGCGGCGTGGGATTGAGAACCAATATAAAATGGCCGCGATTCTTCACTGGCATTAGATAGACCCGATAACTTTAGCTCAAAGCCAATACACGAACGCCTGGAAATGGTTTGCCTTGCAAGATTTGAAATTATTTGATGTATTTTATATTTAGCTTTGGCAAGCGACTTTGTCCGCATACTCGTCAATCTCCTGAAAGGGTTAATGCTACGCCGGTACCTAATCTATATATATACCTAATAGCAAGTAGATATTACATAGTCCTATGTCCTTCCTTTTCATGTTTAACCTATAAGTAAGAATAGGTACGTGAAGAGTTGACAGAAGCAGACCGTTACTTTCGCAATTCTCATTTATTATCTGAATCGATTGAGCAATCAGAAACCATTTACAAACAGCTCTAAATGGAACGTCGAGAACGCGGGCCAGTATAAAATGGCCGCGATACATCACCACTATCTGATCTGCCCGTCGATTGATTTTCGGAAATCGCCCCCGAATAACCCTCTGATAAAGTGATTTACATTGGCTGTTTACTGGCGCGGCGGATGGAAGACAAAGGTGATTATCATCATCCTAGTATCTTTAAGGAGACAAACTATACACTGGGTCCTGGCACTTGACCTACTAACTTTTGCCCTAATGTTACTCTAGAACTAATGCATTTTTCTTCGAAACAGTGAACTTTTCGGGTTTTAGAAGTCATTAGGTTAGGTTAGGTTTGTTTTCAGAAACTTCGCGAAGAAAAGCGTAACGTCCATCATCCTTAACGTCCTCCGAGTGTTTCACCCGGTTGTATCCGAAAGGAGCCCGTGGTTCGCTTTGGCGTATGCACTAGTTTTACGACCTTAGGGTACTGGGCTGTTATTCACTACGCGCTAATGCGACTCACCCCGCCGGTCACCCGTCACGAAACTAGAGCTCTACCTACGCTTAGTTACTACGCATCGCGGTGTCAAGATATATTTGTGGGTGAGCTTAAAACAAGTTACAGAATAGGGGGGCTGATGACCTGGTAAAGGTCGCGGGAGTCCGTTGGATGCGGATGGCGCAGGCCCTACAGTCTACGTCTAAACCACAACCACTCTGACATGCATGTGCACGACAGTGAAGAAGACCCCAAGCTGACGGTGTAAAAGTTAAGGGCTATAAGCCTACTTTTGGTTGGAATTTTGAGCCACGTAAACGGTGTCTCCATAAAACCATGATACATATGCACGTAAGTTTTCGACCCCGCACGACCATGTTGGCGGTTGCACGCAGCCGTGTGTGTCCCGGGCGCAATCAGGCGGTCCGATTGACCCGGTAATGGCGCGATTATCCGCATTAGGCCGAATTACCCTCGCCCCGGCTCGGCGCGTATTTCGCTCAATTTTAACAATATCGCTAGTTTCAAGGGCTGGTATTTACAGGATTACCTTGACTAGTAGTCATGCCTGTGTGTGGCGATGGCTCCAGTCATCATCATCATCTCATCTGTGCATAGACCTTCTCATGGATATAAGTGGGGTTGTCACTGAAAAAGTAAATATTCTTGTGTATTAGGATGGCGCTAATACGTTGTCTCTACTGTGAGTTCGAGAGTTCTGCACGGCTATCACAAGAGGGCGCGCGAGCTCCCTCGATTTTTCTCGCACTATCCGTCTCTCTCTTATTAGAACACTTAGAACAAGAGGTATAGTGCGAGAAAAATCGAGAGTGTGTCGCGGCCGTCTCATGATAGACGTGCAGAGCGAACAAATATACCCTCATGTATATCTTATCAACCTAGACCTAAGTAGTAAGGCATTCTCAAAAAAAACACGTGTACCCAATTAGAGTGAGTCGTCAATCAAAAATTAACTCTAGAGTCAGTTTTGTGACGACCGTTAAGTATTCAGTTTGTTAAAAGTTAGCTTTTTCTTTTCAATTTAAAAATTATATGCATAAAACACGTTATTTAAATGTGAAATTATGCTCAATTTTCGTCACAAAACTGATATTAAGTTAATTTTTGTTTTACAACTCACGCTAATGGGTACAAATTAATTACAAAATGCCCAATTTAGTCATTACAGGTATTTTAAGTTCTAAGAAAAAGGGAATATGAATTCAATTTGTTGATATGCTTACAATATTCCAAATAAGATGCAAAAGATAATCAATTCAAGTTGAATTAGCACCACTACTTAATGTAAATTCGCAGGAAATACCTTTAATATTAAGCGCTGGTTCGATGAGAGATTAATGGTTATTTTATTTGGCATCAATATTAGCAATTTTGTTGGGAAAAAACTTCAAAGCGATAACCGCTTTTGGGTAAGGTTTGAAGTATTTAACCTTTGAGTCGCGTCATAAATATTGGCAGCCTGCAGCCGTTTCTTCGGTAAAATGTAGATAGGTATTAATATTTTGACACTTTTTTCACAGGATGATACTTCTTGCCCTGCAATATATATCATCGTCATCGTCATCATCAGCCTAGCTACGTCCCACAGCTGGGCACATGCCTCCTGCAATATTATACTCGGATATGTCTAAGACCTCGATTATAGAGAAGAGGGGCACCGGGTGCGCGTTTACATACACGCTTCACGCGTGGCGCCACTAGTGTCAACACATATTTTCCGTTAATAAACAAACTATTACCTATTTGAACAAATATTAAACCAATTCCAATCCGAAGAACCTAAAGAAGAGTAGTCACGAATATTAAGATATACACTTACAGAAATCATGTTATTTACGGGCACAAACGCATACAAATTCACAGTTTTTAGGTATAGATACTTACTTACTGTCTTTCTTGTTATCACGGCATAAAAAAAATCGTAAAAGTGTTAATGAACACTAATCTTAATTAAAACCATTACAAAGTAATCTTTCGTCGTTCGCTCCGTTTTAATTTTTTACCGCGTTCATATAAAAACATAATTGTACCTAACCGGTCCGCCGGGGCTTATAATTGTAGTTTTATCACACATTTGGCTCGTAAATAACATAGTAATTGCTTAATTATTTAACAAGTAAATATATAAAAGTGGATATATGGTAATAGAGGTGAATTTAGACAAAAGTGAGGAAAATTAAGCAGGTTATTAGTTGAAAATTACCGCGGCGCGGCGTAATGTCGCTGAATGTCGGCGCAGAGCGTGATCCTGGCTGGATGAGCCTCATTTCAGTAATTCCACAAATTCCACAATGTTGTATAAAAAAACCTATATTGATTAAAGAAGAAGAAGATTGCTTTCAATGTCAAACTACGTTACATAGACTGTCCACTCTAACTCATAACTTGCGAGCTATGGTCACCTAAATAGCTAAGCATCTTACTTAGATTTTTTTGTATTTAAGCCAAATGTATTTTTCAGATGTGTTATCCGTTGGTGGTCCTTAAATAAATAAATAAACTCTGGTCGTGACGAAAAAAAAACCGTCTTTAGGTAGGTAGGTAGTTAAAATAATATACGTAATGATTTGGACTGGACTACATTTAATAAGCGTTTTTTGCGGAACTGAGGACTTCTACGACTGTTGTAAAACAAATCTACCAGGTAGAGCCGTAACAAACGTCTGGATAAAGATACTTAATGGCGTTTCCCGAGTCCAAATCTCAATTTTTGAGTCAAACGAGAAAAAAAAAGCATGTTCACGAAAAAACAGTACTTTTTTACAAATTCTCAACTTCCGCCAAACTGTAGAACAGTTTGTTGGCAGAAATAAACTCCCTTTCTGTACATTACTGTTTTAAGCTAGCTATTTAGAAGTAAATCACTGCTGTAGTAGTGCAAGTTCCAAATGTAAGTTCGCTATACGTGTATGGAATGGTATCAAGGATAGAAATTAGTTAAATATAATGTCACATTCAGGAACAGTGTTCCACTGTTGGGAGGACACCGGGCCCTCCCCCCGAGGGAGGGTCGGCCGGGGTTGGCTTAATTACCCCCGCCTTTATAGTTTTAATGAGTTCATTTCGGGCCCAGCTAACAAGCGGCGAAATGCCTATTTAAAGCAATTTTGAAATTAATAACGAAAGGACGAGGCGATGTCGATGTCGGTGGGAATTTGATTGTTTTTTAGTTTAGCTTAAAATATGTATACGTTTTAATAAAAGAATGTGGCATTTGGTGTTGAGACACTGGGGTCGTGGAGTTCAGGCGTCAGGACGCTTTTTAAAAAACTGTCAAAAAAGCTCGTCGACACAACTGGTGAACAAAGAGCTGGCATCTTCCTCGCTCAACCGTTGGCCAAAATTTATTTCGTATGTCCAGCAGATCTCTTCTTCAGGTCGCATTTGTCCAATGATTCTCCTGATTATTTGTGAGCAGGTTTAATAGTTATATAGATTTCTAGCGCCGATTCGGTTTCTCGCGAGTTTACTATTGTGGCTTGGCTCTGATTAGATCGAGATGGTTTATCGTCTCTCCTCCAGTTAGTGCACTGCATTTAGCCAGGTCTAAATCCCGCTTATAGCTCACAGAGCGACTTCCTAGTTTAAGATTTGGCTAGTTCCTAGTTCCAGCCTTCGAAATATTAATTTTCCCAACAACAAATTACAAGAACAAAATAATGTTAGTCGATGTTAACTCGGACATCCCTAGGAAATTTTATCTCCTCTGGCCGCCAACTTGACTATTTAGTCGATATTAATTAAAAAGGGGTCCGTACAAGTTAATATTAAAGAAAATTAAGCAATCTCCGCCTACAGAAGTTTCTAATGAATTTCCAGACAACAAACCGCTGAACGCAAAGGGTCTTTTTAAGCGGTTTTTGTTTAAAATGTACAAAGTTTTTGCGGCCGCTGCAAAAAGTTAATGATTCTTGGCCGTTTAGGGCTTAGTGACAGTGCTTTGGAGATATTTAATGTTTAATTTAGCTTTCTGGACCTACTTATTGTGGTTTGCGGTTGTACGAAAGATATAGGTAAAGATAAGCTTGAGATAAATAACACGAGTATGCATGTAACAGCTATTGTGTAGTGGATTAACGTATTACTAACGTATTTTGTAAGAGAGTCCCTCTACCAACAAACTGCCCTGCAGTTTGGCAGAAGAATATAATGTAAAACCAAGGGTTGTTTATGTGAATCAATTATTATTTTTAATATTTTATTTATGTTTTAGTCCAGAAATCATACTCGTGTACGGGTGCTGTTTGTGGAGTCTGGTTAGTTAATGTTTGCAAGGACGTCACTCTTTTTTTTAGCATGTAAAACATTGATAATGTAGTATTTTTTCTTATGAATGAATGTATAATTTACAATCAACAATAATTATACATATTGTCTTGTAAAGACGTTTTGCCTTTTGTCCGCCCTATTTGCGGAATAAATATTAAGGTATTTTTTTTATTTATTTTTATTAAGAATGTGGTTGAAGTTTTCTGAAGGTCAGCTTATTGTAAAGTTACGAGGGCAACTAGCGGTTAACTACATCAAATAAACGAGAAGCTAGATGTAGTTTTTGACGAAATGACATTTTCATAACATTACAGTGTAACATAGCATTATCCCTGTTACACACTTTTTATAGGTAGGTACAACAAAGGTAAATAAAAATGATACAACAAAATTATATAATAACATAAATTGACTACCATAGAAAATTATTAAACAAATCAATACAGCACAATAAGCTTGATTACATACGATCACTATTTAGACCATGTTAATACATAATTATAAAACTACCATCTAAAATGTAGATATCAAAATCAATTAGCATCTACTTCAATGTCATAACTAATCCCTAAAGCTTTTAGTAGTTATAATATTATCTATCTGCAATTACCTTCACACAAACATCAAAACCATAATCAGTTTAAACAAATATTACTCTATAAATCCTACGCGTGTTCATATGAAAATTTACCACTGCAAACAAATTCCAACTTTAACCTGACTGACTACATTCAAATTTTCATTAACTTCTGTTATTCTTGTTCAAAGACTCTGAACTACAATAAGATACAAATGCACGTAAAAAAACACGCAGTTAATACCGTTTGGTTCTGCATCAACGCATTGGCGACAGGACTGAGCCAATTCCATAATGACGTAAGTTTGATATATTTAGTATGAATTTAAGTTGTTTTCAGTCTGTTGATTGAGAGGGCTGGGGGAATGTAATGGGTCTGCAATTATCACCCTATTAAGTAGTTTAGGGACGTCATTTAGTGTGATGACCCTGCGGGGTACTGAGGCGTAGACGCGTAGGTATTTAGTTAAAGAAGTAGGTGTATATAAAGTATATAAGTTGACTTATACGTAAAATGTTAATCTAGGTGTATGTCTATCTATAATAAGTCAATTATGTTTGGAACCTTAGAGTATAGCTTTCTACAGAGAAGGGTGTTCTGCCTTTTCTCCGAACTACTTTTGTCCGAATTTTACTTGCCAACCAACTTTTCGCCGTTGAACAAGTAAGCATTTGCACTTACCCACTTTATAAATAATGTTACATAGTTACTAAATGAAACCTTATTCAATAAAACATTTGGTAAGCACTATACCACGATATGCATATTACTCAAACTATACCATTTTGGTACTCGAAAGGTGGCATTTTGAAAAACGACGTTATAAAAAAAAGACCAAGCATACCTAAAGTTGGTAACCATGAGGTTAGGAAATAAAACGAAATCTTTTGATAAGTTGACACATGATCATTCGGCGAAATTAAATTAATGCGAAAAATTGGTTGGGAACTGATAATCGGGAATACAATTATCGGCAATAAATTAGAGAACCACAGAGAAGCTATACCTACCTACGCGTTGCCACAATAAGGGACGGAACGGCTAATAGCTGACGGCTTACCTTAAACAACCTTCATAATTCGGGCGGACGTTTATTTGCCCCAAACTCATACTAACTCAGTTGCGGTAAATAAAAAAAGTGGAGCTATGACAAGGAATAATGAATCCCTTTCTGTCACACTTATTGATTTGTATACTACTATGTCGTTCGGTCGTGGTATTATTATTACCATCGCTTGTCTTGTTTGCTTGAAAAGCCGCATCGATTCTGTCTACAATATGTCAAGACCGTATTCTCACATACTTTGGACACCTCTCACGAAGATCTTCAGATAGCCTGGAGAGGATTATTATGAGGGAAAATGTTGAGGGCCAGAGGCCTCGAGGCAGACCACCCGCTAGATGGAGCACACAAATCACTGCACTGTAACTACACCTGCACGAGGCTATACATAAAACGGGTAAGGTGGAGAAGTCTGGTCAACAAGAAGAGGACATGACGTCACGCATTGAGGGAACGACTGATGATGATGATGAGTCTTGAGTATAAAGGTCTGTGCCGACTAGACCGTATCATACCATGACCTTAACCGTACCGTCACATGCAAGAAAATATTCTTTGTATGAGGCATTAATATGAGATGACGCCCACTAGACCGTTCCGGCACCGGCACTTTTTAATATGAAGAATATTTTTTTGCCTGGCACGTTCATAGTATGGTCAATGGTCATGGTATGATACAGTGTAATGGGTAGAGACCTTTATATGTCCATGTTTGGAACAGTCCAGAAGGGGAAGTAGGTAGGTACTCAACCTTACAGAACACCGCAGCCATAATAACAACTTTGTGGGTATTTGGTGTTGTGTAGGTACCTGGTGGTAGATAAGGTCACCAGAGCTATCGAGGGTGCGCTGTGTTGAGAGTGTGGGCATACATATGTCTGCCTGTTAACACAACGAATCCTCAAATCAATAAAGGTCTTGATTCATCTTGTGGCGCAAGCATCCTTGGGCTTGCTTGTTTGCTACCGCCCTCGTATAATACAAATTAGGTGAGGTTAGGTGAGGTAGGGCACAGCGAAATGTCATCCCGCTCGCATTTGGAGCAGCCCAACTGGGTAAGTACCTCCGCCTTGCTTTTTTTTGATCTTTTGACCACAGCCATAACACACTAACACTACTACTTGCTCTGTAGTAGTGTTGTGTTCCTGGAGAGGCAAGGTCGCCAGAGCTCCCGAGAATGCGTTGTGTTCGCGAGGAAATTTGTTCCTTCAGCTGTCAACACGGCGAATCCTCAAACATATCAAGGGTTGTCAACGCCCATGTTACTCTTTTGGAGTTGCATGAGTCTATAGGCTGCGTTGTCCGCTTACCATCAGGCGGGCCGTACGCTTGTTTGCCACCGTCGTTGTATTAAAAAAAAATAGGTAAGTATGAATGGAAAGGGACGCAGAATAACCACCCGATGGCACGACATGGTAGATTTAATGTTCCCTTCTTTGTAGGAATCAAAATGATGCCACTGATGCTTAGTTATGAGCAGTGAGCGAAACTATGGTGCCGGTGACGTCATTATGACGCAAAGTCGCATATAGGATGTTTTTTAAAACAACATTGCAACACCTCAATTATTCTTAATAATGTAATAATGGTAATATATAGATGTTTGGTATTTATACAAAAATTAAAAAAACGATACGAGTACTTAGCGTTTTTTATTGGGTAATGTAATTCTAACAAAAAATATTTTCCCTCAAGTAAATGAAGCAACACACAAATGTTTCGTTCGTTGCTGTTAAATTTTGCTGACAGCAGGAGCAGTACATTTTTTCATTGTTTACAATCAGACAAGGAAACTGCTACAAATACGGCTGCATAGACTCCATGGCGACTTCGCTCAAGCGAAACTATAATACTTCGGTTATATTTACAATATACAAATAAAGAAATAATTAAACAGAGATTGGTTGTTGTTTCCAACAATCTTGTTTTTAACATGACAAAGACAGCTAGTTATGTTTTTATACGTGGCCAGTTCGTATAAAAACACTCAACTCAAGTTTCAATATCAGTAAACTAAAGAGGCCAAAAAGTTGTTACTTGATTAATAGGTAGCTATAATCTAGATAAAAACACTCTGTATGTAACTTGACGTCATACGTCTGTCAACGGCACCATAGTTTCCGCTCCCTGCTAACGTTTTATAAATGTAGGAAGAACTCAAAGCTTATGCTTTCTAGTTCATTCTGTTACGACTGGCTTATTAACTACGAGCACATACACACTATATACTAAGAAAAAGTTAAATAAACGAGAAAGAAGGACAATGAAATAGTAAAGAAAAATGTACTTACAGAAAAATACTAAAATGTCGTAAGTGAAAATAGAGACAGAACAGAAGCAATGAAAATTGGTATTATACTCGGTATAGAATTATGTATGCCTACTTGCGGTATCTATAGGGTGTGGCCTGGCATATGAGCAAAAAATTTAACGGTAGATTATATTGAGCTAGTGAGCAATTATTTCCAGGTGGTTTAAGAAAAAAAAAAATTAAAGTATGTTTACGTGTATTTTTTCTCCACTGGGGTGACACAAGTAGTTTATTTTATTTTAAAAACACAAAAAAATAACAAAACATTAAGAAAATCACTTAAATGTCTTTTAAAAACAAAAATGCAAAAACTATTAAGTTATGAGTGTGACTCATTACATGATGTTACCTCAAAATCTGCATTGACTGCTGTGCTATGATCTCGTGGTGCCAAGAACCATTACTTGGTGGTCATAAGTTTATATCAACATTTATCCGAATTAAAAAAATATTTAAAAAATTGGACACAGTTACTGCAGATGGTGAGAGCGGCTAAGCGAAAATATATTTATGAAAATATTCCTACGTCATCCCCGGCTGACATCTGGAAATTTTTGAAAACCCTTGGTGTCAGTAAACCTGTCAGTTCATTAAACTCTTTCTCCTCATTTTCATTAAATGACCTTAACTCCCATTTTGCAACTTCTTCTAGTTTGGACCCTGGCATTAAAACTCAAAGCATATCATATGTCAATGCCCTGCCCTATCCCTCTAAAACTGTTTTTTCTTTCACCCCTGTCACTGTTGATGAGATTCGCAAGGTTTTACTGTCAATCAAATCGAACGCAGTTGGCCATGATAAGGTGACTAGGTTAATGATAGTCCGCATTATGGAATGTATGGTCCCAGTCATCATGCATATCGTAAATAGTTCAATGGCTTCAGGTGTGTTTCCGTCAGTGTGGCGTAATGCCTACGTAATTCCTCTCCCTAAGGTTGCAAATCCTAGTGTTCTCAAAGATTTTCGCCCAATCTCTATACTCCCTTTCCTTTCAAAGATCCTTGAAGCCGTTGTCCACAAACAACTGTCTCGTCATATTTCCACTAATCAACTCCTGTCTCCTTTTCAATCAGGTTTTCGTTGTGGACACAGTACGACCACTGCGTTATTAAAAGTCGTTGAGGATGTAAGACAAGGCATGGAGTCCTCTCAATTAACAGTGCTTGTATTAATAGACTTCTCCAATGCGTTTAACGCTGTCAACCATGACCTTTTACTTGCGATTCTAAAACACCTAAATATCTCACCAACAGTGGCTGCGTGGTTCTCCTCATATCTTCAGGATCGCCAACAGGCGGTCCGCGCTAATAATGCTATCTCCGATATTGGTGTGAACTCACCTCTGGCGTTCCACAGGGCGGCATTCTCTCCCCTCTTCTTTTTTCTGTTTTTATAAATCTCATAACTCCTAGAATTACATGCTCTCACCATCTATATGCTAATGATCTCCAAATTTACACGCAAGCAAGTCCCGATAGTCTTAATTTAGCTATAGGTCAAATTAATAACGATCTGGACTGTATCTCCAACTGGTCTCGTAGCTTTGGCATTAATGTCAATCCTACCAAGTGTCAGGCCATTTTAATTGGAAGCCCTCGTCTACTGACACTAGTTGACACACAACAATTACCTTTAGTAATGTACGAAGATATCGCAGTTCCTTTCGCAGTGGAGGTGAGAAATCTGGGCCTGACTATGGATAGTGGTTTCACATGGGCACCTCAGGTGTCTGACGTTAGTCGCAAGGTCACCAATATGCTGAGATCGTTTTATAGGTTTAAGCACTTCCTTCCAGTCAGCACGAAAACTCTGCTAATTCAAGCGTTAGTATTACCTGTTATTGATTATGCTGATGTGTGTTACTCCAACATCACCCAGGAGCTCTTAAGTAGACTAGACCGGCTTCTAAATAACTGCATTCGTTTTGTTTTCGGCCTCCGTAAATATGACCATATCTCCGCCTTCCGCCGTCAACTGAACTGGCTTCCCATTCGCGAGCGCAGATCTTTTAGGATTCTGTGCACACTTTATACCATCTTATTTGACCCAGCTGCACCGGAATATCTTAAATCTAAATTTCAATTTGTTACACCCCGTCCCGGTTGCGAGCTACGTACATCCAGGAGTCTTAAACAATCTGTCCTATTTCACCGTACTGGTTTCCTCTCAAATTCCTTCGCTGTTCAGGCTATTCGTCTGTGGAATGATCTCCCTCTTACCGTCAGGCAAGCTCAGAGCAAGTTCACCTTTAAATGCAAGTTGCGTAAGCATCTCTTATTAACCATTAAACATTGATGATCCTCATGATATCTTTGTTCGGGTACATTTAATTGTATGTATAAGTAAGTATAAGTAAGTTTATATTGTATGCATTATATAATGTATGTATATTAATTGAATTAATTGATTTGTGTTTCCATTCGAGTCTCTGTACTTAGGATCCTGCACCACTAAGGTTTCTGTTTAGCCCAATGGTTGACTGGTAGAGAATGCCTTAAGGCATTAAGTCCGCCAATTGTACTTCTATTTTTATATTTGTGCAATAAAGTTTAAATAAATAAATAAATAAATGCTCTAAGGAACCGTCCTTTTAAATATTTGGTCCTGTTACAGGCCACACACTGTATATAACCAGAAAACTCGATCCTTTTTGTATGCAAAACATTTCATTTCTCTGTTTTCTTACAACAAACAGGCTCCTAACTACGACTTATCAGATCCTCGTAGGAAAAGAATGCTAGTATGCAAATTGAATGTAACAACCACTTCTTTCCGCCTTTCCTTCTAATTTAAACTTTAACTTATGCTGAAAGTGTTCAATTTGCTTTGAGTACGTCTAAAGTTATGTTACGTTTTGCTATGGGGGTAAGTAACCTATTGTTATGACTTCATTTTGCTGCGTTTTTTCTTTTGGTATTGATTTAAAGTGGCCATAAGTGGGAATGCTAAGAATGTTTACGATCGGGAATGAAACAAAAGGCCCTGAAGATACTTCGCGGTTTCTTGTATGCTGAGCGCGCGAGTTTAAATATTCTGGATATTTTCTGGCGAAGAAACAAATAAGTATTTTAAATAAATAAATAAAAAACATTTTATTGCTTAATGTTGGCACTTGGCATAATCATTGGGTTCCAAATACGTATAGAATAAAATCAATCTTAAAATAAACGTCCTGGAGGGTCTAATCAGCATGAAGACGAGGGCCTACCCTATGGATTGACACCCTAATATAATTATGATAATTTATTGATAAAACCTACATCAGTTTTACTAAAGACTAGGAGCTTACTATTAGAGGCAAATAACGCGTACCTGAGCTAGGATACCCTGTTTCAGGCAAAAAGAACTAATATTCGAAAATGTTATTCATATACAAAATATAATACAATATCATTCTTATTGACTAGGACTAATAATTAGGAAGTTATAACCTAGGCGGTACCTATAAAAGATATAATAAAATTATTTTAAAACGATAAATAAGTTTTTCTCTGTATCGTCATAGGACATATTTTGTAGGGCTTCTCGTAGCGTTGATTTACATTTCATGTAGTTTAGGCGATATAAACCTAGCCGCGCATTAAGTCTATTGTCCTTGCTAGATTTAACCACGGGGATGGCAGAATAACAGCGTCTGAGCCAGAGACTGAGACTTTGCCGTCTCGAGGGCTACTTGGCGCAGGCATTAGCTGAGCCATCTTCCTTTTCAACTGTTTGTACGTTTTTACTGTTTAAGTTTAATCTAAATTGTTCTGTTAAACGAACATAGTGTATGCAAACTCGTTGAATAAATGTCTATTATTATTATTATTATTGTAAAGAAGTGGACCTAGGAAAAGAAAAATCTAGAAGAGGCGTGTTGTTTTTGCGTATATTTAGGACAAACAAAATCTTTACCTACGCCTTTTACTGGCATGATCAGTGTTGTATTGTAAAGGGTTTCGGCTTGCTGTTTTAGAACTGTGTGTAATATAAATATTAGTAAAACTGTTAAAACCTCACTAAGAACAACAGAAAAGGTATCACTAAGGACCTGCAACTAAGTTAAAGCAAGGTGCGAATGCCGCAAACTACATGTGCTTGGAGGAAGCCGGTGCAAGACTTCTGTGGTAGTTACCACCCTCACAATGCACTGAAAAAAAAAACTTGAATTAAGTAATATTAGGAATACCCCAAAATCTTGAATGGACATCTTAAGTTAATGATTCTTACGAACCAAGAGAAAAAATCTTGGCTTAAGATAATTTTACTTCATTCGGGATGATTTATCATCTTGTAATTAATTTCTTGGTTAAAAAACATTTATTTATATTTAAAAAAAAAATAAAAAAAAAAAAAAGTTTATTCACGGACTTGCTTACAACTAAATACATGTATATTCTTCTGCCAAACCACAGAGTGGTTTGTTGGCAGACGAGGCTCCTCTACTTTTACTTTTGTGGTTTTTTTTAGGTACCTTGGATCAAAACGTATTTTTTCTGTGTACAACTGAAAAAAAAAACGCCGCATAGACTGTGTGTTAGTGGCGTTGTCCATCCCTTTTCAATAGAGGACTCTAGAACAGATCAAATAAAATGTATTGCCTATAGCTACTAAAATATAATTAAACAAAACAATCACGTGAGATAATCGGCAGGCGTTTATAGCAAATTGCCTTCTGCGCCTTATCACGGAGTTATGCTATTGCCAACGACCGATATGCTACTAGACGAGCAGTGGCTCGTTTCACGAAGCTACATGTAGCAATAGGGGTGTATACACGAAAAAAAAAAACAATAATGATGAATTTTCCCGACAAAAGATTAAAAATATTATCTAATGGAGAAAAAAGTAATGCAGGGGATTAATAGTAAATCACAATCATGTGAAACGATTGTGATTTACTATGACGTTTGCAGATCGTGATGACGTCAATATTAAAACGGTTATAGCTTCGTAATTCTTTGAGATATCTGAATGGAATTTTCGTCTCTAGGCATATTTTTTTGCCTTCTTTCTTTTGGAGTAATAATAAATTTGAGTCTACAACCGTATTTTCCGAGTCTAAAGGCCGACTATACAGTTTGAATGGCCTTTCGTTATTGGTCCAAACGCCTGTTGGTGGAATTGTAACTTCTTTCTTTTCTTTTTTAAAGTGTTTTATTTGTAACTACTTCTACTCTGAACTGAATGTGCCTTCCTTTGGGTGAGGTTTTGCACGTCCGCTTAATGTCAAAAATAAATTGGCCACGACCTATTGAAGTTGCTATCAGTTGCATTAAAAGAAGGTTTCAAATATTACATTATTTGTAGATGACTTTAATATTTTTTGATGGAATACATTACATATTTATAAGTTGTAAAAACCTAGCGTTCACGTAACTATTGATGTCATACAAAATTCCTTACCTATGAAAATACAAAAAAAGTAGATAAAAAGTATAAACAAATAAGAATGTAACGTCAACAGAAGTGCTAACATAAATAAGTAAACACGTTTTTTTCTGACCATGTCGGTGGCAAGCAAGCATACGGCTAGACTGATGATAAGCGCTGAATGTAACTCATGAACGCTTGCTACTCCAGGGCTTTGTCATATGGTATTTTCGCATCGCAATCCATTGCATTCAGCGTCAATCAGGATATACATGAAGAACGCTACGGGTGTTTTCCGCTACATAACTATAGATATTAAGCTGCTACGGACTACGGCGTAGCGTTACAAGCAAAGCATAGTGGTGAGTAGTGACTAGGTTAAGGCGCTGGTCTGCAACAAACGCCGTAGGTCGCGTCCTCTGGACGCGGCGTCCAGCGCAAACTGCGATGGTCACTCTAGAACGCGGCTTCCAGCGCAAACTGCGATCAGTTTCTCGCACGCGCTAATGTGGATCAATTATGGATCAACAGACAATTTTAAGAGTTCTTCTTGAAGAGGAGGAGGATGATAATGTTGTTATGCAAATCCTTTGCTCCTTTGTAAATTTCACCATCTTCGATGACAAAAACGCGACGTCCGTGACGCCAGAATGCTCCGAAATGACTGCGTAGGCGGCGTACGACCTATGGACGCGGCGCACGGCGCTCGTGCGCCGCGTCTGGCGTGTGAGAGAGACCACTATAGTGCATTTCCATAGTAAGCATTCGTACGTCGCGTACAGCGTCACGCCGGACGCGACCTACGGCGTTTGTTGCAGACCACCGCCTTACCTTATACTTGGCAGCGTGTTTTTAAATGCAAACCTTCTTGGTCACCTTTTCTTGATGAACGATTTTATTGCCACCGATGCTTGGACTCACTTTTTTTTCTGCCAAGTTTAGGGTTAAACTGGCTTTCATGTCTGATCCATGCAAGTCTATGTCCGAGTCAAGTAGGATCGCGGTATGCAAAGCGCGCCAGCCATTGGTCAAAGGAGAAAGGATGGCTCTGGCTGCATTTGATGGAATACCATTGAAGATACAATAGGTACATCGTAATTTTGCAGGGTAATCATATATATTTTCGAATGCGCGTTAGGATACCTAATATAGTTACATATAATCAGTAATTTTTGAAGGTGGATACTTGTATAATGCTCACTCGAAAAATTATACGATTCTAAAGATCAGCCAAGGCAGATCTTTAATAGAATCGCGTAATTAATGTCAATTTACGAAAGTTAGTGTCATAAGTTTTTAAATATCACGCCGTTAGCCTGCGAATGTCAAAAGACGTTTTGTATGGTCGTCGAACCACCATGATAGTTTCGTCAAGTTTTATGAATATTAAGTTTTAAACTATAATATTTAGGTACCTATGTCATGTCAGGTGCCTTATGCGTTACATGAAAGTTTAATAATTATCTGTGTTTATGTGTCCGATCGATATTTGGGAAATAAAAAGGCTTTATTATTATTATTATTATATGTGTCAGATCATGTGGAGGAATGCGTTTGCTGTCTAGACGAGGCGATAACTGATCGGCTGAGTGGGTGGCGACGAGTCGCTGTAATGATGCCATCATGTCATGGTTACCTTGATTTATACACTAAACACTTATTGTATTCTAAATTTGAAGCTTCTATGTCTGCTAGAAGTGCCTTAGACTTTTGATGATCATTGAGTCAGTGAGTGAGTGACAAAATTAAGAAACTTTGACTAGTTATCCTTATCCTTACTAATATTATAAATGCGAAAGTGTGTGTGTTTGTATGTTTGTCCTTCTTTCACGTCACAACGGAGCGTCGTATTGATCTGATTTTTTGTATGGAGATAGTTTAGAAGCTGGAGAGTGACATAGGCTACTTTTTCCAGCGGGAAAACATCTAATTCCCACGGGAAAATTCAATATGTTACATTTTCCTATAACCACGCGGGCGAAGCCGCGGGCATCAGCTAGTAATGCTTATAATTAAACTACTGGTTCAAATTTAATG
The DNA here is from genome assembly GCA_947578815.1 of Epinotia ramella. Lineage (NCBI taxonomy): Eukaryota > Metazoa > Arthropoda > Insecta > Lepidoptera > Tortricidae > Epinotia > Epinotia ramella. The sequence continues at coordinate 8,279,210 of OX388221.1, forward strand.
AAATTTGAAATATATCGTGTTTGTAAATAAAATGCGTGCTTGGTTACTGAAAATTCAACTGATTCGAGAAAAGGATGGTTCGGCCGTGCCGCTGTTTAGCTCGACTTAATTATGACTTTGAGATGTAAAACCATTGTTGCCACGGATCAGTGTTTGCATATTTTTCAAGTTTTGATTTCAGTATAAGTACTAAAGGTTGTCTGGAACATTCGAGTATGAGTTTCGAACATAGCCTATAATGAGCGATAGTATAATCGCTGACATCAGGCAGGAAGCCAATAAAGCTAATCTTGGTAAAAAGCTGCGTAGTTACCGTGTCAAATGTATAAAATAATTATTGTACCTATATGTAGAAGTAGATAAATAGTACTTATAGATAAATATTATAAATAGAAGAGAGTAGAAACTGCTCGATCCCACAGTCAAACTGTGCAAACGGTTTTGCGGGACCCTGTACTTGTTTATGTTGTATTATTGTTTCTTTCTTAATAAAATAAATAAATAAACTATTTATTTCAGGCATCTAAGGCCCATAACAACAAATACCTTAAAGCCTAACATACATACAATACGTATAAAAACTAATTATATAGGCGACGAAACAGCGTGGATTAAAATCAGGCTGTTCTATATAGCAAACATCTGTTACCTGTGCACCATTAACAGCTCAGATAATTCACAAACTAACATTGTATTTCTGTATTGTGTTATAATATTTGTGCACAATATTTACGTCGATGATCAATAGCAAATAAATCCAAATAAAGGCATAACCCCAATCAGGGCGTTACTGCAAATTACGCCACGATGGCCGGGCAAAGTTAACGGCGGCGCGGGGGGCCAATTCGAGGGCAATTTCAGCGCGGCGGGGCGCCGGAGCTAATGTAAGTGTTTTGTTTTATAAGTGGCCTTATGCGGTATAGCTTATTATAACACTAAACATGTTGCAAAAAAGCCCCTATAGATATGATTTTAGTATTTAATATCTACTCCGTTTCAGTGTTTAATTATAAGCGCTTTACTATGACTAATTAAGTACTCTTCTCACCCCTGGGCGGTGCTAAAAGTGCATCAACCTGGCAACCGTACTGTCTTTTCGAAGATCTCACGGTTCTAAATACACTGATTTGCCATACGATAAATAAATAAATCAATTGAGAATAGCATCAGTTTTTTTGTTGAAGTGTGTAAGAGCGTGAGGCACCGTTAAATCGATCGAATACGGGGTCACAAGCGTCCACAGGTTGCGGTGTCTGCTTACATCAGGCAGGACGCGTGCGTGTTTGCCGCCTATTGTGCATTCATCCAGATATTTTTGTAGCCTACTTCAATCGTCTCGTCGTTTAGTTCCAACCCAGAGGAAAATCTAGAGCTTGTTCCTTGATGCAATTATACCTATCTAGTAACATAGGTACGGATTTTAATTTGCATGTTACTACCCGCTTTTGTCGTATATAATTTGGTAATATCACGTACCTAATCATAGATTTAAAGTAGAAATAAACTTTATTCGAACAGAACTTACATCTCAGTTCTGATTGAAAAGATTTATATATCTGCCTCTTTAGGTAGGTATCTGTCAATTGCTTAATATATCAACATTCATCTAATGCTTGAAACAAAAAACACGGAAGCATACCATAGACGTTAATAGACAATAAATTTGTTTTTAATTTAGCTCCCCGGGGTTCCGGCGAGGATAATAGAGCCATCGAAAATGTATTCGAATATAAAAAGTGAATATTTAATTAGCTCGCTCAAAATAAAAGCCGTAAAATTGATTTAGTTCTCTAGTGAGATAAATTGCGTTTTGTAAGTGATGATGTTACCAAAGTTATAGAAATTATAAGTGTTGATAAAATACTTTTTTTAATGAAGTTACTTATTTTTGAACAGAAATATTATATGAAAGCTGTGACCTGGCAGCAATATTACCGATTTTGTGACATGGTGATGTGTCAAAGTTTGAATTCGAAAGGCATTAAGTTTGGTATCTCATCACACAAACTCATAATCACAATCCAATACTCAAATTATTTTTGGCACTGAAAGTTATATATATGCCAAGATTAAACAATAACTAAGTGACTTCCATTCGATAAACACTGTCAATTTATTCTGTTGTAACTAGTACTATTCTAGTTATTTTAGGTTAAACGCAAACCTTTTTTGTTAATATCGTAGCACGAAAATATCTACAATACGTGTGTAGTAAATACACAAGTCTTTTAATAAATAGCGAATACATGTCCGATTTTGACGTTGACGGCGGCGATGAAGAATAGTTTTGCAATAACAAATAAAATCAACTACAACTTCGCATGCAACTCAATTGGAACTACCACAACTAAACACTCTCGCAAACACAGACGCACACACACGCACACATACGCACACACACGGACACGACGCGTGGACCGCACAATATTTTATTAACTCTGCATCAATGAACAGATAATAACTGTTTAATGGACATCGATTTATCTCCTGCTAACACCAAATAAAACAAGGTAACAGAAACAGGAAAACAAACGATTTTCAACTTTACACCATTCATCTTAAGGTTCAACCTTGATTTGAGTAGCGGTAAATAGTGATGTGGCATTGTGTTCTAAGAGTCATATCATAGTCATATTTGAATCGCATTCCATGATTCGGCAGTTTTGTTCGAAGCAAAGACGGACCACCAATGAGCGGTTAAAAGAGTCCTATAGTGATGTGCCCATTGAGCATCGATAATTTAAACGGGTGGGATAATTAGGATTATCTAATTGTTAACATATTTTTTAAACTACAAATCCTATATTACTAAACGAGCAATATTTATATATATATATATATATGTATAGTATCTATATATATTTGCAATCACGTTCTCGGAAACGGCTCTAAAGATTTCGATGCAATTTGGAATGTAGGGGTTTACAGGGCGATAAATCGATCTAGCTAGGTCTCATGTCTGGTAAATTCGTTTCCTCCGTATTTTCACCCGAGCTGAGCTCGCTCGCCCAGGGATTAATTACATGCCAAACTATAGTTGATTAGTTTATTTTTAAAAACCTAGTTACGGAAAACATTTGTAGACTAATTTAGCTCTACCAGCGCAACTTCCGCGCGAACGCGCCTAATATTTACAAACGTTCGAACTTCATAGAGATAACATTCTTCCTATGCGTCATAACTAGCAATTTCATAGTAATAAATCAGTGAACGTTAACATTTGGAATAAAAAGAAACCAATGGGTACATTAGTAAAAAAAGTGAAACCAATTGGCATCGGGCCGTTTCCTGACCAAGATAAGACGTTAAAAAATGCTTATAGAACTTTCTTAGCTGAGCTTTCAGCTCAAGCTTTATCGATATCGATATGACCCATGCCCCCTCACTAGCTAACACTAAAAAGCGATCTCGATGCACAATCAGCACACATTGATTCCTTTCTGCCGTCGAGTGATTTATTGACCGTCTCTGTCAACACCGCTGGCACTTTACACCGCGGTGAATACTTCATTTGATCCGGATTTTTATCGATAATAAAACGTTGCGCGACTCTAATTTTGGATTGATGGTGATTATGGTAAGAAGGTGAACATTATTGTATGATAGTATTTTATCTTGGATGTTTTGCTTAATGAGAGTGAATTTGCTGAACTTGAATGTAAAGGTAAATAAATAAATAAATAATAAATAAATATTAGGGGACAATCTTACACAAATCAACCTAGTCCCATAGTAAGCTCAGTAAGGCTAAGTAAGGTAAGGTAGTAAAGGTGCTTTAGAAATGAACTGTTTTGCAATAATATTCCATTTTGTGACACCTACCTATACAGAGTGTACCTACCAAAAATTGGGTGTGAAGCGATCAAGGGCATAATAGGTAAAGTGTTCTGATAAGAAAAAAGTTCAAAAAAAAAAAAAAAATTGACGCGTTTTTTTTACATTTGTATAGAGCAAGTTGCCCTAATCGGCCAACTCTCCATTCAAATGTAAAAAAAAATTCTTAGTTTTTCTTATCAGAACACGATACCTGTTATGACCTTGATCGGTTCACACCCCATTTTTGGTACACTCGGTATGATGAGATCACCTATCTATATCTAATGATCTATTACATTAGCACAGGAGCTACCTACCACGACCCTGCACGGGTGGTGGTAAAGTGTCAAAAAAAAAAGTATGACATCCATACTAATATTATAAATGCGAAAGTGTGTCTGTCTGTCTGTCTGTCTGTCTGTTACCTCTTCACGCTTAAACCGCTGAACCGATTGCGATGAAATTTGGTATGGAGATAGTTTGAATCCCGGGGAAGGACATAGGATAGTTTTTATCCTGGAAATCACCCCCTAAGGGGATGAAATGGGGGTTGAAGTTTGTATGGAGCTGCGATATAAACGATTTCCACGCGGACGGAGTCGCGGGCAGAAGCTAGTATTAAATAAATAAATATAAAAATTGGACGTCTTTACTTTAATATGTATAAATAAATAGATATTAGGGGACAATCTTACACAAATCGACCTACTCCCAAACTAAGCAAAGCTTGTACTATGGGTACTAGACGATGATAAATAAATAGGTACTTAAATACATTATAGAAAACATCCATGACTGGAACAAATATTCGTGCTCATCACACAAATAAATGCCCTTACCGAGATTCAAACCCAGGACCTCTTGCTTCTGAGGCAGGCTCACTACCAACTAGGCTACAGCGGTCGTCAAAAGTATATAGGTACTAATATTATAAAGAGGATAAGTATGTGAGATTTTAGTTCTGTAAGTTTGTATGTAGGGCGTGATTTCTGGATTCATCCGGTTTCAATCATTCTTTCACATTTCATATAATGGATTTTTTATATTTTTATCCCGCGACTTCGATATATTTTGCTACACACATGCTGGTTTTTTTTAAGTCGGTGAGTTGTCGGAATTGACCCCCTACCTATCCTACTAAGGCCCATGGGCCTACTCATAGGACTTATTCTGTTGAAGGAATTTAAATTATAATTAACTGAAATAGAGTTGCATTTGTTTTGTTTCGGGCACTTTTTAAAACAAACGAAAGTCAACTCTATTTCAGACACAACACGATTCCAATTTCAATGCCATTTTGCATTGTATGTATATACAAACTAACAAAGCTACAACCTTACATTTCACTGTCATTAAGAGTATGATTGAGATAACTTAATGAGGCGAAGATTTTATAAAACTGGCATTGAAATCGGAATCTATTGCCTCAGACTTTAGAGTTGCTTTTTGAAGTTGAGTTACTTTGATGCAATTCGGCCAACTCCAATAACCTGGAGTATACAGATGACTGTTCGTAGAGCCGTTAAGAGTGTTTCGCGCTTCGCCGTGTCAGATTTCATTGCAGTATGTATACATGTTTTTTTTATATACCACGTCGATGGCAAATAAGCAAATCACCGTGACTTAGGGCGCAGGTTTTCCACTCCTCATCTTTCTCCAATGGGTATTTGCGTCTCACATTTTGCTTGAAGAGTGAGTGAGACGCAATGCACATTTTTTTTTTTAAAACAACGACGGTGGCAAACAAGCGTACGGACCGCCTGATGATAAGCGGACACCGCAGCCTATAGACGCATGCAACTCCAAAGGAGTAACATAGCCGCTGCCGACCCTTGATATATTTGAGGATTCGCTGTGTTGAGAGCTGAAGGAACAATTCCCTCGCTCTCAACACAACGCATCCTCGGGAGCTCTGGCGACATTGGACATATCTTGGACAAGTGGAATACCTATATATGGGTGCTTGCAAATCCAGCGGTGTCTAAAATCTTCTCAATATTCCCCTCCTTCTCACGGCTACATCAATGTATTTAGATACATCCACCATGAGTCATATCACTCGTTAAATGTATTTAGTGTACAAATGACTTTCGGTCCGTCTGTGCGTCTGATTGTGATATTATAAACCGAACACTGCTCGTCCAATAAAAACCGGCCAAGCGCGAATTGACTACACACTAAAGGTTCCGTACCAAAGGAGTGTAAAAATATCTACTAAGTTACACAATTTACTACGGGTTTAGACTCTAAACCCGTAGTAATTGCTCTAAACTTTAGAGCACTGGGAGATTATCAGTGATATAACAGAACTAGCGAGCGAAGCGAGAGCAGTTCTGTTATATCACTGAAATTAAAATAATGTATTCGTAACAAACAAATATGTCTATCACATACATACTACTATTTAATTAATTAAAACTATTTATTTGTTACAAAATGGTCCCGCCAGCGCTGGTCTTCCGGCGAGACCATTTTGAGTAGGTATTAAGTTCCCTGATCTACGTGCGACAAGGCCTTACGCAGCCGCTGCGCTTGCGTCAAACAGCGCCATCTGGCTGCGAATAGTGAAATTATTCTTTTTCACCTTACGCATGGTCGCACAACATCGCAGCAAGTTTTTATTTTCGTTTCAGTTTTCTTCGTTCCTACTTGGGCAAAAATTCTTTCGTACATCTTTCTGTCTGGCTTTTTTCCTCTACAGCTCGCATTTCTCAACCGATTCTTGTAAAATTGTAAGAGCAACTATTTTTTTTTAATGCTAAGTAATTGAGTTTTTCGGGAAAAAAAAAATTGAATAAAACGCGGGCTCGTGGGCTCTACAGCCGTTAGAGCCACTTAGTAATACTCGTAACCTTGCCATATCGGGTGGTTCATTAACTAGTTAATTAGTGTCCAATCAATATGTCAGCCACATCATGACTATTATAACACGCATGCCTGACAGGTAGGTGCGAAATATATAAAACACATGTTCGGACATTTCTGGTGTATACCTTTACACCGTAACGTTTCTGAATTTCGGAGCGATTGTTTTAGATAATAGGTAGTCGCTTCGAACAAAAAAGTTACACAGAATCGGTATTAGAACGTTCGCCTTATGACATGCAGATTGACGTGTGTAAATGACAAATCCACGAAATCTACAGGGTTTCCGTTTTTGCTATAAGGCTGCGGTACCCTATAAAAGGCCCTTATTGCGGGAGGCGCTTACATCACACACTTTTTGAATTCTGTTGTATTATTATTCGTAGCGCCGATGTTCATAAGGTCTATTTTACATTGGACACAAGAATGAAACTTTTTAAACTTCAAGTGATTTGATTATATATGAGTGTGTTTAATAACTGTATTGAAGTTTCAAAGGATCAAAGGTGTCGCGTTTTTTATTTGTGAAGCCAATTATAGTTTATAGGACTTATTGAAATCTATTTAGAAATTAATTTCCCATTGATAGTCTTTTTTATCTTGTTGGTATACTTAGACTTAATCCTTTCTTATAAGAACTATAAGAAATCGCATCGTCATCTTCAAGGTGGTCTTTTGGTGATTCAATCTTCACTTTAGGTGTCTTCCCTCAACTTCCATTATTCGCGATCTTCTGCCCTATTCTTTCAGACCCGACCTTCGGGTCGACCATCTTGCCCTGCGGTGGCAGAGAAGAGAAGGAGAGATAAGGAAACTGTTTCAAACGATAGAGAATTGGAGGGAAATGGTTGGCCACCTGCTTATACGATGACGCATATATCATATGATAGAAGGCGAGATTAAAGGCAAGTGAGGAAGGGCAAGATCAAAGAACAAATCAAGGTAAAGTTCACCTCATGTAAGGAAATCAAGAATGCGGCACTTGATATAGTCAAAATGGAGAGAGCTACACCGACAAGACTAGAAGTCTAAATCAGACCCACGAATCGTCATAAATTGTGCAACTTATAGGGACTTTGGGACAGCGAAATCACGTCCACTGCAATTTTTCCACACCCATTTATCATCGGATGGTTAGCTATAGCTATAAGGCACTTTCACCATTACTGTCAATTAGCACGTGCATTGTCTTCGTTAATCTAGGCTGGGTGGTCTGCGTGAAGCGAGAAGAATTCTGTACTAGTGTGTTAGAACGCATTCATATGTTAGGGTGACCACGATACGGTGTTTGATGGGATAATCCGTTTAGTTTACCATGCGACTGCATGATTAAGTTGAGGATTATTTACGTTTTGGGCACTAAACAGTTCAGTTCAACCTTATGCCCTTAACAAAAGGTGTGTTCACATATTTTTATCACTTTGTCCGTGCACATATTTTTGAACTCGACTGTGTGGAGGTAGAGGTAGAACTTGAGTGACATTGTGAGTGTCTATTTTACTCAGACTAACCAGTGTCAACGTCAAATATGAATACCACTACTGAACGAGATAATCGTAATCCAATTTCAAAATTTGCCCGAAATGGCCAAGCTGATGAACTTCTTTGATATTTATAAGACCTATGTACAAACACTGCTTTGACAATAAAAAAAATCTTATCTTATCTTATCTTAAATAAGAGTGACAGAAATCTTTTTTCAGAAAAAACTTTGTAATTTAACTTCCTTTCCGCATCATGTTAGTCATTTCGTGCCATGTAAAGTTAGTCAATTTGCTTCAGCATGTCTACAGTGCTGCCCATTGGGCATCTCTTATGAATACGGATATATGTGATGCCAGAAATCGCAGCATACCTTGGGTTTCTCGCGCTAGACGCGCTATCATAATATATAAACATAATATATATACATTTAATTACCTACTTGTAAATAGACAATTCTGCATAATTACAATCATAACAAAAACTTATTTAATTGAATTGCCAATTAGAAGAAAACCTTTATTTGCCCCCAAGATCCCTTACAGGGATAAGTTAGTCTTTGTACCGACTTATCCTATTTTGTCTGTGTATTTTTAGTATACTACCTGTATCATGTGTACAATAAAGTATTTACATACATACATACATTTGCACTAATACTAATGACGAGACAAGCAAGATGATGGTGGAGGAAAGCGAGTAGGAAAGCGGACCCTGGCATAGGCCGGGATAACGAGGTAGAAGAAGAAAACTGACGACGAGACATATAATTATCCGTTTTTTTCCTTCTAAGGCCTGAACCCATGGCCACCATAGCCTGTTACGGTCGCTCCCACGTTGTCAGCTTAATTGCGATTATTTACGGCTATATAATTGTTCTCCTGCTTTTTACCGTTTTTGCTGACGCCATTACTTCGCCTATCTGTAAAAGGAGATATTCCTCTAATCAGTCATCCATTATAGGCATTCTTGAGGAGGGATATCGTTTGTTTACGATGGCAAACAGAGCGTTTCGCAGTATCTTCGTAATTTAATTGTCTGTAATTGACTTGTTGGTAATCATTAGCACTGGTATTAAACCGTTTTCGGAGCGGTAAGAAACGGTCGCGTAAGTTTATGTAAATTCATGTATCTACGAATACATATACTCTGAATACAGCAAAGGTAATTGGTAGCATTGCAAGGCAATGCTGCTTTTACGAAAAGCGTACTCGAGCGTTAAGACATTAATATGGTTGAAATCATGACCGTCAGTTTAGGAATTAGAATCTAATAGCTTGAATAGTAGGGAAGCTACGGTAGCCTAGTGGTTCAGGCATGCGACTGTCAAGCGGCTTAAATATTTATTTTATTCTATTTTTTAGTATTTGTTGTTATAGCGGCAACAGAAATACATCATCTGTGAAAATTTCAACTGTCTAGCTATCACGGTTCATGATAAGGCTGTATATCATGAACATGTGACAGACGGACAGACGGACGGACGGACAGCGCAGCCTTCATAATAGGGTCCCGTTTTTACCCTTTGGGTACGGAACTCTAAAACAACATTTAGTCAAATCCAAAACTAGTTTAATGCCGTCTACTATATTACAGCATATAATATATATATACAATACACTGTTAAACTTATACCACTCATTTGCAGCGGAGGTTAATAATAATGAATATATTATACTCAGTAGTTATTAAGAATAGGGATTCTAGGGAAAAAAGCATACTTGGATACGCGTCAAAAACTACCTGGGCTTTCCTGTCAAACAGCAGGTAAAAAACACTGCAGGCAGCATGCACTCAAATCTATGATCCGTTAGTGATTCTCACATTAGCAGTACGGAAATGGCATTTGATAAAAAACATTATAGCACACATTCGCACTCAACAAATAATTTGTTCATACCGGTTAGGTAACTCATCCATTAACTATGAGCTGTGTGTACTGTCTTGAAATTTAAAAGAGCTTGGCACAGTATTTATGCACGTGTCGTATGGAAGTACCCACATGAGTATGTGCTGGTCATCATCATCATATCAGCCGAAAGACGCCCACTGCTGGACATAGGCCTCCCCCAAAGAGTGCCAAAGTGACCGGTCCCGCGCCACCCGCATCCAGCGGACTCCAGCAACCTTTACCAGGTCGTCAGCCCACCTTGCGGGGGGCCTACCCACGCCGCGCCTTCCGGTACGTGGTCGCCACTCGAGAACCTTTCCGCCCCAACGGCCATCGGTTCTACGTGCTATGTGCCCCGCCCACTGCCACTTAAGTTTAGCGATTCGGAGGGCTATATCTGTTACCTTGGTTCTACTGCGGATAGCCTCATTTCTCATGCGATCCCGCAGAGAAACTCCCAACATAGCCCTCTCCATAGCCCTTTGGGTGACTTTGAGCCTTCTTATGAGGCCCATAGTAAGCGACCACGTTTCAGTACCATATGTCATCACTGGCAACACACACTGGTCAAAGACTCTCGTCTTGAGACACTGCGGAATATTGGACGAAAAGATGTGCCGTAGCTTCCCGAACGCTGCCCAGCCGAGTCGGATTCGACGGTATGTGCTGGTAATAGTAATGAATAAGGTTGGGTGCTGAGAGGGAGTGATCTGCATGTGTTTCTTGGTAGCTGCATGTCGCCACTGTATTAAATTATATTGATCATTGTACTATTTATCTGCTCACAAAATAACACGAGAATCGGTTGAGAAATGCGACCTGTATTTTAGCCCAAGCTGAAGCAGAGAACTACCGTACGCTTCGCTCGCTCGTTTAGTAAGTAAATGTTCTTAATTTAAAAAAAATTCAAGTGACGTACTAAGGTTAGGTACTCATAACATAATCTAAGTGTCAGCCAGCACTATCCATCTAAATAAATCTTATCACACATCAATTTACACTCATTTTTCAAATTCATACTTCTACTCTACAGCTTCTGAAGAGAGCGTACCGAGGCCGTCCGGAAGGTCGACGCCCAGTCGGACGTCTGAGGTATGTGCTGTTATTTAAATGTCAGAAACGGTTAGTCAATAAGGTGATGTCAAATCATCTCACCCCTAGTGGTGTTCTACTTATCGATACACACATCAACGGAAAGCATGTATTAAAATTATTCTTATTTGAGTAGTTTATGCGGCTTATATTCAACAAAAATTTATAAATCAAGGTAACAATTATATTTTGCTAATCGTATGTGTGGCGCGGCGTGGGTAGGCCCCCCCACAAGGTGGACTGATGACCTGGTAAAGGTTGCGGGAGTCCGCTGGATGCGGGTGGCGCGGGTCCGGTCATTTTGGCACTCTTTGGGGGAGGCCTATGTCCAGCAGTGGTCTTTCGGCTGTGATGATGATGATGATGTGTGAAACATAAGTAGGTACAAAACCAATATTTTGTCAAATTAAAGAAATGTGACGTATCGGGGTAAGATTATCTTCTCTGTCGCATTAGGCTTGAGAGGCGAGGTGACAGGTGAGGTGAGAGGTGGGTTGACCAGTGAGGTGATGTCTTGAGACGTCGTCGCAAAATATATCATTGTTTTAGGGAATTTCACTCCTGGTGAGGTCCAAATCTGTATTCCTAGTGTAGACTCAAATTTTATTATTACTCTAAAAGGAACAAGGCAAAAAATATGCCTAGTGACGAAAATCTCATTCAGATATCTCAAAGAATTAAAAAGTTACAACAGTTTTAATATTGCTTGTAGAGAAAACAATCTGCGAGCGTCCTAGTAAATGACAATATCGTTTCATATGAAGGTGCGTTTTGCGGAAAAGGGACAGAACGTACCCCCTCTTAAAACTTTGGACACTTATAACTTTGAGATTATTTAACCTCTTGCGTTGCTTTTTTCTCCTTTTCTCTACATTCTTAATCCTTTTTCAAGAAAATACATCAGTATTGATGATATATGATATATAATATTTTATTTTCTCAAACATGCTCGGAAATGTACGCGTTAATATCACGAAATGAAGACGTGAAGTTTCTTGTTTATGGCTCCCTACATTACTTCTTGGCCTTACGCCAAGAAGTAATGTATGAAAACCCTAAGTAAAGCCATTATTGTCCGCTACTCTAACTTTTTAAATTTGCTTACTAATATTAAACTGACAAAGGAAAATTTACATACTGCCAACCACCACTAGACACTGTAAGCATACTTGCTTCATAAAAAAAATTAAAATAATCTATGGTACTATACTTTATGTGCGGTTAAACATGGTGCTCGAACGGCTTGTTCAAATGGCATGTTTAAAAAATAAAAAAGGCGCAAATTACCTATTACTTAATTGATTACCTAGTATTTATTTAAATTTTAATATTTCCTCACATCGTTTGAGAAAAGTACTATACAATCCTCGGCCGGAACAGGGATTGCTGGACTCGTTGTATTCGGCCTCGTCTACGACTCGGCCGTTCTACCCCAATCTCGTCCAGCAATCCCTTACTTCACGGCCTCTGCAGTAATCTGCTATTTATTGGCAAGAGTTAGCGCAGAACCAAGAAACGTGGCGCAGTCTCGTGTTGGAGGACAAGATTGGTTTTGGGTCGCTGAGCAAGCGGAATAGGTTAGTAAGTAAGTACCTAAGTATACTTATTCTCTCTAATATCTCGACTTCGTCCAGCTCGACAGCTGAAACTACACGAAGCTTACAAAAACATCGCCACGCTCGTTCTATGGACGGCCCGCTCAAATAAGTTTTTACCGCGATACTCGGGGCACTTGAGAAACGATTACGTAAACGCGAGCCTCTAATTATATAGGTGGAAACCTGCCTTTTTGCTGTTGTGTTGGTAGCACATCCTGGGATATGGAAAATATTTTCCACGCGACAGAGGAAACTCAATCTTATATCAATGTGGTAAAGATTTTGGCTGGGAAATACTTTTCTTATCTTATTTGTAACATACTAGCTAACCGCCCGGGTGTATTGCAGAGAACGCAAGGAAACCCGCGAACGCGATACTAACGGCCGTATTCATTAACAATAAACATACAAGCCTGTTTTAACTAAAATGGCGTTAAAATTCGTTTGTCCTTATCTGTCACTTTGACATTTGGGTTCGTGAGAAAGGGACAAAGCACATTTTATTTAGCAGAGGTAATTTAAGTTTTATGAATAAGGCGGTAAATAAATAGCCTGTAACCAGTCAGAAAGTTAATTAAACACGCAGGTGAAATAATTTTTGAGTTTAAGCGGTACCGGAGATTACCCAAAAAAAACTTAGGAAGCTGCAATCTCACACTTTCCTCTTTAGGGGCTGTCCATGTATTACGTCATTTCAAAATAGGGGGGGGCTCCATTCCAGGAATTAACATGATGATGATAGTGATGGATGGGAGGGGGGTCAAAAATCGACAAGCCCTTACAATATTAAGTGCTAATATTGTTGTATGCATAAATTGTTTATTGCTACCAAATGCATAATACAATGAATAATGTAGTTTGAGTGTAATTTCATTTATGACTTGGTATTCAGTAGAAGTTGACATTTTACTTAAAAAATTAAAAGATTTATCAAGTAGAAATAAGGCTTCCAGGACGACTCTAAAACCTTTTATAACTTATTCCTTTGAAAGTATTGTTTTCATAAATTTTCTTCCATCCTATAGGTATTTAAAAATTTTTTTATTAAGTATCACTATTTTTTTTTCTCAATCTAACTTGGAATAATGCTTATTAAAAAATTCTAATGTAACTTGTGTTATATAAAAAAAAGATTGAATGCAATGATTAAGTGATCAATCTAAATTTCCGACATTTATCGAATTGCAATTTCCCATAACCTTTTTGCCAGAATCCATCACGGGTATTAAATTTGTCTGTCACTGTAAGTTTCCATTGTAAGCCATTTTAACTCGAAAATGATTGACTTCATTGGTGCTTCATTGTGAATAGGCCAAGGGTACTGTGGCGTGCAAAATCCAATTTTATTGGATAATTTTGGAATTTGTCTGTTGTAGGTGGAGGAAGAATGGTAAAAGGATATAAGTAAGATTATTATTTTTTTAAGTCCTGAATCATTGTTTTTACATAATTTTAGTTGCAGTGTAAGTATTTGGTTCGAACTTCTACTTTTAACGTTTCGTAATGAAGCGAGGAGACAACAACAATGGCAGAGATAAGTTATAAATATGAATATTATGGACTCCTAGCCTAACCTATTTAGAAGATAATCTATACAATTTCGGTTTATAAGTACCACAAAAACTAATGGAGAATACTCCAAACTCTCACCTCCCTCCCTCCCTCTCATCTGTTATTCAGAAAAATAATAGCAGTGGCACTTTCATCTCCGTTTTTCAAAACCACAGCGAGAAACATAAGAGTCGTCAATATCGCGGAGACCTGACCCCAGCCAAAGTATGGCAAAAGTTACATATTTGTGAAATTTTAATAATTTATTATATTTAATTTATATTTTTTTTATTTTTTTTTTTATTTTTTTTTTATTAATCCCAAAATCCATAAATCCTTACTTACCATCCTTCGTCCCGAGCAAAGATTGACAAAAGCTTTTATTGTGTATTGTTTACAAGTAAACCCATGTTTGTTTGAGTGACAGGGACTGGGTGGCCGGCAATGTGCCAATCAATGGACAATGGCACTAAAGTGCCATCTCGGCACCTAGCGCCACATGGCACTACACAAGAGTTAATCTTTATCACATTTACAACACCATCGAACCGTGTAATGTGCGATGAGTGAGACGCGTGAAGATTACGCAGGTGGAAGGTTCAACGTCTGTTGTATCTTCACATAGGTATTTAAATTTTACATTCCATTAATCCTATCCTATCCTATTTATCCTACTATTATAATATTACTAGCTTCTGCCCGCGACTCCGTCCGCGTGGAAATCGTTTATATCGCAGCTCCATACAAACTTCAACCCCCCATTTCATGCCCTTAGGGGGTGATTTCCAGGATGAAAACTATCCTATGTCCTTCCCCGGGATTCAAACTATCTCCATACCAAATTTCATCGCAATCGGTTCAGCGGTTTAAGCGTGAAGAGGTAACAGACAGACAGACAGACAGACACACTTTCGCATTTATAATATTAGTATGGATATGGATATGGATAGTATGGATAAATGCGAAAGTTTGGATGTTTGAATGTTTGGATGTTTGTAACTCAATCATGCTTAAACGGCGTAAGCGATTTGGATACAATTTTGCACGAAGCTAGTTTATAGCCAGGATTAAAATATAGAATAGTTTTTAGCCCGGATTCACGCAGACGAAGTCGAGGGCGAAAGCGTCAAAACTTCGATGTTTAGATGTCTATTGTTGTAAATCAATCACGCAAAATGGCTTAACAGATTTGGAAGAAATCTGGCTCAGGTTTTTCAAGATTAAGACTAAAGATAATGCTTGGAGAAAAGGATGGTACGGCCGTGCCGCTGTTTTTCTCGACTTGGCGGGGGCACTTCGGTGCCCCCAGATATTTTTTATCTCGAAAATTGTCCCCCAAGTGAATTAAATTAGGGATGAAATATTTTACGAAAGTTCACGCGGACGGAGTCGCGGGCAAAAGCTAGTAAAAATATACATAAATACTACCCATATTTCGGTTCTGAACAACAACATACAATAATAGTAGATTACTGCAGAGGCCGTGAAGTAAGGGATTGCTGGACGAGATTGGGGTAGACGGCCGAGTCGTAGACGAGGCCGAATACAACGAGTCCAGCAATCCCTGTTCCGGCCGAGGATTGTATAGTACTTTTTTCAAACGATGTGAGGAAATATTAAAATTAAAATAAATACTAGGTAATCAATTCAATAATAGGTAATTTGCGCCTTTTTTTATTTTTTAAACATGCAATTTGAACAAGCCGTTCGAGCACCATGTTTAACCGCACATAAAATAAAACACATACACACATAATAGTTTTTTTTTTTTTTATGAAGCAAGAATGCTTACAGTGTCTAGTGGTGGTTGGCAGTATGTAAATTTTCCTTTGTCAGTTTAATATTAGTAAGCAAATTTAAAAAGTTAGAGTAGCGGACAATAATGGTTTTACTTAGGGTTTTCATAAAGCCATAAACAAGAAACTTCACGTCTTCATTTCGTGATATTAACGCGTACATTTCCGAGCATGTTTGAGAAAAGTATATTATATTCATGTTTTTTTAGGGTTCCGTAGTCACAGTCAACAAGGAACCCATATAGTTTTACCATATCTGTCTGTCCGTCCGTCCATCCGTCCGTCTGTCCATCCGTCTTCGCCTTAGCTCAGTAAAAATTACTACTAGAAAACTTTAATTCGGCATGGGTATATAAATCAATCACGCCAACAAAACAGAAAAATTAAATCTTGAAAGAATTTTTTTTTGGGGTAAGTACCTCCCCTACACATAAAGTGGGGATGTAGGTATTTTTTTTTCTCGTTAAACCTATAGTTTGGGGTATCGTTGGATAGCTTGTTCAAAAATATTATGGGTTTCTTAAAACGGTTTTTCAAATTAGTGATTCGTTTCTGGGAATGTGAAAAAAATCGTGGCAGTATTAGTACATATAATGAATTTAAAAAGAAAACTATCACGGCTAAGTAGGCATAAGTAGTTACCGAGTAATAGTCTACCAACTTAAAATGTACTTAGTTACAACCATTTAGTTGGCGCGCGCGTGTCGATGTAACTAAGAAATTAGACAGGCAACTACGGAACCCTACACTGCGCGTGGCCCGACAACCACTTGGCCGATTTTTTTATTCTAGATCTGTATTGCGTCCCGCTGATGTGCAAATCTCCTCTTGACCTTAAGTCAAGACGAGTTGGAGCAATTTCTGGCCAGTCGTTGAGAAAAGATTTCAAGCCCGCTACCAGTTAAAATACATATAAGAAAAAAATATACATTTTATAAAAAAATAACATAATTTTCCAGCGCATGCTTTTAATCAACGTGGCGGCGTCATCATCATCATCATATCAGCCGAAGGACGTCCACTGCTGGACATGTCCACCCCCAAAGCCTCCCCCAAAGAGTGCTACAATGACCGGTCCTGCGCCACCCGCGTCCAGCGGACTCCCGCGACCTTTACCAGGTCATCAGTCCACCTTGTGGGGGGCCTACCCACGCTGCGCCTTCCGGTACGTGGTCGGCACTCGAGAACCTTTCCGCCCCAACGACCACCGGTTCTACGTGCAATGTGCCCCGCCCACTGCCACTTAAGTGGACTTTGAGAAAGCCTTCGATTCCAATCGAAACCCGGTCTGTACTACAGTCTCTCCAACGGTGCCAAGTAGACTGCCGCTATATCGAAGTGTGTGTTTGTACGAGAACGCCAGTATGTCAATCCGACTCCAGGATTTGAGCTCGAAGCCTATTCCACTGCAGCGGGGTGTCAGGCAAGGGGATGTTATTTCCCCAAAACTGTTCACCGCTGCACGCATGGAGGACGTTCAAGACTCTAGTCTGGAGAAGGCTAGGCATCAACATCAACGGCGAGTACATCACTCACCTTCGGTTTGCTGATGATATAGTAGTCTTGGCTGAGACCATGGAGGACTTAAGGACTTATCGGACACTTTACGCTCGAAGTTTTCACAGATCATGTATTTCTGTTGCCGCTATAACAACAAATACTAAAAACAAAATAAAATAAATATTTAAGGGGGCCTCCCATACAACAAACTTTTTTTTTTTTTTTACTGTTTTTATAGATAATGGTACGGAACCCTTCGTGCGCAAGTCCGACTCGCACTTGGCCGGTTTTATATTGTTTTACTTCATTTACTTTTGCCTGAACATATTACTTAGGTTACAAATCATTTACAGTCGTAGTAAAGACTCGTCCGTTTTTTACATCTGATATACATTTATTGGTGTTCTTTGAAATACCATGTTTATCGATTATTTTATTTTTCACCTGTGTATTATGTAACTGTAACTTAAATTACAGTAACACTTTGCAATAATGTGCCTCTAGCAATAAAATTAATTGGAAGTCTAAATCATTACAAAAAGAACTTAGGTGATGCCAAAAATAGGTACTCCACCAAAACTTCGCCGAATCTCATTCAACCCACTCAAGCCCACATTTAATTTTAGTACTACAAGTACATCCAATTTGGCATAAAGCAATTATTTTCCATCCCATTGAAGAATGGACACAACGTCAATTCACATGTCAAAACTGTCACCCGCTGCTTTCAGTTGTTATAATATGACCAATTTACTTATGCAGGTCGCCAAATGAGAAATCATCCTTGTTGCCCTATAGTTAAAGTCGTCGAAGCCAATTCAAATGTCAAAAATAATGTTGTAATGTGTTAAGTCAATTATGAACACAAAACGATCAGAATCGGACTTAGGAGTGTTTGCCACAAGGTGTGGTAATCCTGGGTTTATCGGCTTACACATTTTTTTGCAATGTTTTGTGTCCAAGTTATAATTTGAGTGTTTTGTCTGACTTTTACAACTTGATCCCTTGGGATTATAGGTATGAATCAGTCTTGAGTTCTACACAAAAAAACACTTTTGGAAGTGAAAACTTCTTTAGCGGCGCTGTGCACTATTTGTGATGGGGAAAAATTGTTAAACTCGCCACAGGTCACGTGACCGTAAGATTCGACAGATTGAAAATTTGTAAGACGGACACGTGACCTGATCGAAAAACTGTTACAATGTCATTGAGTTTTCACTTCTGCCGGCACTCCCGGAGTGCAACCCGGTCTTTTTTTTTTAAGTATGATGCCAAAAAAGTTTTCTTATGTAACTCGCTGATCACCGATTATTATTCATGAACTAAGTTATTGAAATTATTGAAAATTCAGTTTTTCTGTATTTAAAACTCATCTAAAATTATGATTGTTAATTTACGACCAATGATTTTGATATTCTGTAAGTTGTTTTAACCTCATCTCGCCCTTCACCCATAAATACATCTTGACACCGCGATACGTAGTAAGTTGTAACACTATAGTATCCGCAAAACCAAGTGGCGAGTCAGGCAATAAAAATCAGTATTATTGTTGCACGGCCCGCTCCATAAGGCAGTGCAGGTGCGAAAGAGATAGCATGATCCAATGACTTATGACCTGTTTCGCCGCTTGGTTTTGCGGAGACTAACGAAGGGGCGCAGCACGGTTGCCATTTTATCACTTATCGTTGTGGATAAGACATCTGTCACTCTCGCACTCGCATACTTGCCAAAACGTGATGTCTTATCCACAGCGAAAAGTGATAAAATGGCTATTATGCTACGCCTGCAGAGGTCTACTTTCGTTAGGCGTGACGGGTGAGCTCTGACCGAGCCTGATGGTCACGTGTAGTAGTCAACTTAGCCTATAGACGAGTCGTAAAAGCCTAACTGAGCTTTTATTGATTTGAGGATTCGTTGGATCTCGTTAAATCACTCAAACAAAACATGACAAAAGCGCCGACCCAGGCAAAAACTATACCAAAAATTCCGTGGGATTGCGACTTGGTACAGTACGATTACTGTTAGTTAACCACTGACAGATCTGCCTTCATTTAATTTTCAACTTTAATGTCATACAAATAAAGCAATTCTCAGAATAATGTTACCCACGTCTACCGATTTAGAAATAACCACTTAATTTCTATGAGGTTAAAGTTGAAAATTAAATGAAGGCAAACTATCTGGCAGTGGTAAACCCCAAATAATTCTACTGTAACTCTAAGTAAATTTTCTCAAACATGCAATGAAATATTGACGTTGTGTTCTTCATAATTGGCTTTGAAGTGTCACGTTTCAGGCGCAGCGAGACGAGAGATCCGTAATGGCAATTCAAGCAAAATTGGAGGCCTGCAAGTTGGTCTTTTTTAATTGCTATTCCACAATTTGTGGCACAGCATCACGGCATTCAGCCATGAAAATTAAAGTTTGGTCTCTTGGAGTAGTATTTATTTATTTCATTGCATGTTTGAGAAAAGCACTATATATACCTCGGCGTGAAATGGGGTTGCCAGCCTCATAACTATTCGGCCTCGCTACGCTCGACCGTCTATATCTACTCGGCCGGCAACCCCTTACTTCCCTTCAATGTACTATTGTAGCTTTGCTTATTATTATTATCTCTTTATTTATATTTCATCTTAAGCTAGGTTTTTACAATAATTATATAAAAAGTAAAATATAAAACTATACATATAAAACATAAAATCATTATAAAAACCTAACCTAGGGTACCGCCGGCAGCGAGGTGGGGCCTAAGCTGCCGGTGGTCAGGGCGACAGAGACAGGAACCTCCTGACTATCCGCGCAGTATCCAGGAGTACCGCCTTCTGTATCTGACCCTTGATCCAGCCGCGAGAGTCTCTTGAGGTGGTGGTCGAGACTCTTCGCTATTAAACCGTTCGCCGAAACGACTATCGGGACGATGATCGTCGAATCAACATCCCACATGGCGGTTACATCGTGAGCCAGGTCTAGGTACTTGCTGGCTATGTCCTTCTCAGCCTTCAAGAGGTTCTCGTCATGGGGGATGGTGATGTCGACGAGCACTGCCTGGCGTTTCGATCGATCTGTCAGCACGATATCAGGCCTATTGGCAAGAATAGTCCTGTATGTGATGACAGATCGATCCCAATAGAGCGTGGCACGACCATTTTCGAGAACTGGCGCAGGTGTGTACTTATAGTAAGGCACTTCGGAGACCACAAGACCGTATAGGAGAGCAAGTTGCTGGTACAAGTTGTTTACAGTTATTATTATTATTATATATTCTAAGCGAGCGGAGTCGCGAGGGGATCTAGTCCTACTATAATATTATAAATGCGAAAGTTTGGATGTTTGGATGTTTAGATGTTTGGATATGTCTTAGGTACTCATCACGCTTAAACTACTCAACCGATTTGTAAAGATAGTTTATAACCTACATTAAAATTAATTAATTAATGCTTATTATTATTGTAATACACGCCACATCGATTTCCATTCTAATTAGTTCAAATTATGAGTTTTTGTTTTGCAATTTAATTGATTTGTGATGATGATTCAACAATCCATCACTTACACACAAAGGCGAATAATTATCGCATTACTTTTTCTGGTATCGTTACTTTAACCGATTTCCTTCATTCCGTTTTTTCCGCAAATGTGTTGAAATACCTCTTGTGAAACGCTTGAGTTTTGATCATACATTGGGTATAGTAATTCCACCTCGAATATGGTGTTTACCCATAGCTCACAGTACTTGTATTGTATCACAATGTACTAGTAACGAACGAACACTAATTCTTGATTAAAGACGATTTGGTGCAATTCTAGTTATAAAGATTGCCTTCGTTTTTATAATAATTCTTAGCAAAATTGTCTTGAATGCTGCGATAGCCTAGTGGTTCAAGCATGCGGCTGTCAAGCGGCAGGCGTGGGTTCGAATCCCAGCTCGTCGTAATGAGTTTTTTGAAACTTATGTGCTGAATATTTTTCGACGAAGCAAAACATCGTGAGGAAACCGGTCTAATCCCAATAAGGTCTAGTTTTCCCTTTGAGATGGTAGCCGCTTTCGTAAAACTAGTGTCTATGCCAAATCAAGGGATAAGATGCCAAAGCGGATCCCGGGCTCTTTTAGGGCACAACCAGGAATAACGCTAGGTGGATGATGATTAGAGAATTTGTCTCTTTCTTTCCAACATAACCCTCCCTTCACCTCGCCTCGCCTTTGCACTTTGATCTATTGAGTGACATGTACATTCTTTAACCTTCTTTCTTTTCTTTGTGTACAATAAAGTGCTTACATACACACATACATACATACATAAATGTCATAATCTTCTATACTATACTATTCAATTATTATATCACTATTATAAAGAGGAAAGATTTGTATTTTTGTATTTGTGTGTGTGTGTATTATTTATTTATTTGTATGTTTGTAATGAATAAACTCAAAAACTACTGTGCCGATTTCAAAAATTCTTTATCCACTAGAAAGCTACATTCACCCTGAGTGACATAAGCTACTTTTTACCGCAAGAAAATGCTTCATTCCTACGGGAAAACGGGTAATCCGTGCGAAGCCGGGCCGGGCAGCTAGTATATAACACATAAAGAAAGATAAACGAATTGAAATGCCAACTTAACATTTTGACATACGTTTATGGAAGTGGCTTAAGCAAAAACGCATAATTTGGCGTACACCACTTTTTCATAACATCATCATATTTCACTTAGCCATTTAATGATGATTTGTATCAATGATTCCAATGAATGTTTCATGAAACAGGGAAACGCAGTGCAATAGAACTGTAATTAATGTGTTTACAAACGTGTATTTCCGTAAACGGCTTGTAATTAGTAAGTGCTTTAATTTTTTTGGGAAGTTTGCACGCCAAGAGAGACGGTTAAGTATGAATTCTATTGGGCGCGTAGAATCGCAGCGCATTTTAATGGTAATCAACTAAATTGAATCTTATTCCCGAAAGATTATGGTTCCTGTTTGCATTTCATTGTTGGTAAGAGCCACTGTCTGCGGAATTCCGGACTATGGCTTTTGTCATTTGCCGGATTGCACTTCGAAACGGGTAAGTAATATACGAGGTACAACAACTTATCATATAACGGTCATAATATACACGGTGAATTTGAGTAACCCGACAGATTTTAACCATCGCTTCCAGAGCCTAATAGGAGTAAAAAAAGTAGTATAACTAATGGTCTAAAACGGCCTAGTTTTCGAGATATTAATTATTAAAAAAAAAATACACATAAAAAATTGTCAAGTATAACACACCCTAAGGACGTGACGTAGCCAGATGGATCTGACACATTCATACGCAAGACTACTACCTGCTGATTTCCGGCCAGTCTGTTAACAAATCAGTGAGCTTAGGTATTTAATTTTTTTAATTTTTAATTTTTATTTATTTTTTAAATTTTCTCTTTCACTCCTTTAACTAAAGATTTGTTTACAAGAGAGTAGCATCGGTAATAGATTTTTTTTTTTTTTTTTTGCCGTATTTGCCCTATGTTCATATAACATTATTTACTCGTAATATCATCAGGAATTTATGGTTAAAATCTGTCGGGTTACTCAAATTCACCGTGTATATACGCTCACTTAGTTGTTTAGTATAACGTTCATTGCACATAATGAACGAAAGGTATAATTACAAAATATATATTTTCGTAAAGTATAACGTACTTTAGATATAATATCAATTGATATATGGATTAAATCGTATAATATTCATAACACCTAAGGAATTGAAAGATTGAAATTAAATATTTTTTTGAAATCAAACACGCTAATTATTTTATCGTAACCTAACCGCCAGCGCGTTGACGCCGGGGTGTGTATTTCCGCTTTAAGGGACACAGGATAACTCTAACCTAACCTACAAATAATACCATTGTTAATAGTATTTATTGCTTTTTACTGCGGGGGCCTCCACCTCCCCGAGCCCCTATTGTAAGGGGCTCCGCTCCCCGTCTCCCCTTTTTCTAGCTGCGCTAACCTAATTTTCTGTATTATAATCCTTATACGAAAATATACTGTGTGTTATGATCGTAATAGGTTATTGTATGTTATACAAAATCAAATTAGTCAATTTGTGTTATAGAAAAAAACGTTATATAATATGAATATTATGTCGATTGACCGTTATTCCTTATAAAAGTATTGGTTTTGTTGTTATAGCTAACGTTCATTATATCTTGTGAACGTTATTAATATGAAATTATATGTATTATTATTATTATTATTTGTGTTATTATATCTCGTGGGACGCACCCCTTCGAAACTATGTTTTAATTTTCAGATGATCTAAACCTGCACTATATTTATGTCTGACATAAAGAATTCATACCTACTACTTACTATTAGGACGAATGCTTTGTGTTTGACATAAACGCTCACTTTAAATCAAATAATTATTTGCAAGTCGAAAATGCAATGGAATGAAATTGGGAGTCATTAAATTATTCAAGTATGCCGTTTTAAAATGAGAACCAAAGTACGTAGTAGTAGTTTGTACAGTCGCCATCAGATATATCGGAGCGGCCAAAGTGCTCACAAATATCTGAACACTGCTCTATTGTCAGGTCAAAGGCAATTTTAATGGAATCGTATGTAGGTAGCTATGCCATGTCTATGTACCGTAATTTGAAACTCAAAACTCGGATCTAATGCGACATTTACCTTTAAATCCATCCAAATGACGTCTCGGCAAGTTTTTAGGTTTACCTTATACATTTTAATAGACTTGCAGAAGACCACAGCCATAATAACACTACTACTTGCTCTGTAGTAGTGTTGTGTTCCTGGAGGTGAGCAAGGTCGCCAGAGCTCCCGAGGATGAGTTGTGTTAAGAGCGAGGGAATTTGTTCCTTCAGCTCTCAACACACCGAATCTTCAAACATATCAAGGGTCGGCAACGCCCATGTTACTTTGGAGTTGCATGCGTCTATAGGCTGTGGTGTCTGCTTACCATCAGGTGGGCCGTACGCTTGTTTTCCACCGTCGTTGTATAAAAAAAAAAAAATTGATGGGTAGGGTAGGTGAACATTGTGTACCATACAGTTACTCAGTTGAAAACTTGCTAAGACCTCAATCTTCTGAGGTCACGGCCGGTGAGAGCGGTCGAAATGTGTGAAAATTAAGGTAAAGAAATATAGCGTTAAATCCGTGTTTAGTAATCTATTACATTTATGCATCGTAATGCATGTACGGTGCCGGCTAGTCATACTTAAACACAAAATGGTTAATCGATTATGACACAAATCATGCTATGAATACTACATACTTGCTACGTATATCCCGACTGTAACCGCATTGGTGGTTAATAAGCTGGGGATCATTCGGATTGACGTATTCACATGATATTAGTATGACGTTTGTCGCGTATCTTGCTCAACAAATTCCTACAGAAAGGATAAAATGATAAAATTTTATGTTAGTTCTATTTTAAAAGTAGACATTTTATTTATTGACTTTTAGGATAGAATAAAATTTTAAATGATTATCCAAACCGCTAGTTTAATAGTGATATAACTTTGTCATTACATCGACTGGTGAATTAATCAGTCAAAAAAAAATTAACAACAAATTATCTGGCTATTCGATTTGCGATATTTGACAGAAAGATATATACCTAATAGCGCTCAGTTAGGCCGGGGCCGCACTGGTTAAGGCGATTGGCGACGCGACGGCGAATTCAGTACTACTTGGGCGACTTGAGGCGACTTGATGTATGAAGATCGCCGTCGCGTCGCTAATTGCTCTACCAGTGCAGCCCCGGCCTTAATGCATTCATTCGAATAAGCAAGGCTACGCACCTACAACATCATCAATTGATGCACGCAACAAAATGTCATACCAATATCATATCATACGTCGAGTCAAATAGTCCTCGAGTCGTTATTCAGCAGCAATGGTAATTGATATTTCTTCATTATGCGCTCTTGTATAATTACCGTTGGTTATAATTATGGATCGTTATAATTGCCACTCGTTCATCGCAATCAATAACTAATAACCAACGTTAATGCGCGGAATGTGATATGGGTACTTGTTTATTTCGTTTTTTTTGTAAACACGACAATAACCTAAAGATATACCATGACGATGACAAACAAGCATACGGCCTGCGTGCTGGTTAGGAGGCACCCTAGCCTATGGAAGCTTGCTAATCGAGCTTCAGAGTGGTACAGTCAATTGCACCAATATGTATTCACTCAAAGTTTCATAAATATGTAGATACACTACTACCTTATTGTTGCAGGCATAAGTTCTGCCTACATATTTTTGAGGCTTTGTGGGTATACATATTAGTGCCCTTGACTGTATACCCTTTAAAACCGAGAAATCGTGATTTGCCAAGTCAAAAATTAACGTTAATGACAGTTGAATTTATGTATGTTTATTTGTATGCGTTATGTGTGTATGTTTATTATCAATGTAATTGTGTATGTTATAAGTTCGGTTACTTCCAATTTTGCCACATACCTATTTTGTAATTTTTTGTTGCTATTTCTCCGCTACCTAAAGGTTGTCTGGAAGATATCGCTCTTTAGTATTTGTATTGTATTGTATTGTTAATGACAGTTGACAAAAAAATGATAATTAAATGTACTTAATATAATAATCGATCGTATCGAGTCGATTGTAAAGGGATAAGCGCGTTACTGACCCTTTCTTTATATGAGGATTCGCTATGTTGACGCATATTATATCACTCTCACCACAGTACGGGAACTCTAGCTTGGAAGTGAGGTATATCCGGGCTAGTCAGACGAGCAAGGCCACGATTCCATCCATCTCAATTGACAGAAGTCATCACTAGAACATTGCGTTTCATGTGTTTGCCATCTTTGAGACTCGAGCGTTTTCACTGATGAGGCGAAGAGAAACTTGAAACTTGCAACAATCACGATAAAACAAACGTCGATATGATCGCCAATAGCAAAACCTCTTAAGAGGGAGAACATCTTTGGAATACTACGTACTCGTCCATACAAACAAAGAAAAAGAAAAAACACTTCTAAATATGTTCCAATGTCAATGATTTTTTAGTACGTTATTGACACAATGAAAGTCTAGGTTTATACGTTTTCTATTTTTCAATAAATTCAAACTTATAGGCAACTCAAAAACTTTTTTTTAAACGAAACCTATAAACCTAGAATATATTATGCTGAAGCGATCGACATCAAAAACAAAGTGATTTGTTAAGATTTAGTTAGTGGAAACCGTTTTCTTCCGAAATGGGAATTTCATCAAAAAGTACCTATTGTCAGTAGTGAGCTACTAGCTCCGGCAAAGCTATTCTTGCTTCTTAAAATTACCACTACAGTAAAACTGATATACGTTTAGGTGTACTGTGATTAAAAAATAATGCTTTAACAAGAGACTACCGTTTTCACAGTCATACAGTTTGTTGAGGCAATTTTTTATTCTTCAGTTTAAATTGTGGTTATTAAATAAATGTAATCTCCATTTGATCGAATCGTTCGAACTGTGGATAAATGGATAATATACATCTGATCAATGTCTCTTATTGCGAGACAAACGAGGCGTCAAGCCAATTTGGCTCGAATATTTATTTTTATTATGCTAATGTTATCATTAAAAGTATAATGAGAAACAAGAAAAAATCATACTGTCCATTTGTTTATTTCGGCATAAGCTCGGACTTAAAAAAAAAATGAATACCTAATCGAAAGAACCGCTCGATTTGTGAAAGAACTACACCGAATTGAGATCCTTCTAAAAGGACTTCATTAGTCTCAACACCATTATTAATAGTTTATGAATTTTTCATAAAGCTAAGATCCGTTGCGACGATTATGAATTTCAACGAACTGAATTGGATCGACACTCAGGACTTTCTAATTAGTCGAGTATTCGGTCGAGACCAATAACGTAGCACTAATGACTTGAAAAGCACAAAAACAAATAAAGGTCCATTAAAATTGAACTGGACGACAAAAACTCGCTACCTGCCTGTTGACACAGCGGGGACACAGTTCGAGAAATACAGAAGAGCAACGGCGCTATCGAGTTCGCATAACTCTCTGTCACATGACTATGGGACTACTAGTGGGATGGGGCTGTCTGAACTTGGTAAGTATTTAAAATTTCATAGTTATAGCTCAGACCCCCTATCATGGTCGGCCTTATCACGCTATAAGTGACAAGATAGGAGCGTCGTCTCGTTCTATCGAACGGTGTCAGCCAGTGATGGACGCTCTATCTTGTCACTTATCGTGTGATAAGGCCGACCATGATACGGGGTCAGAACGCGAAATTCCAAGGTTATTATCATAATTATTTCCCGTTTATTTGTTTTATTGTATGAGCAAAATAAACATTCTTAATCGTATGGTATCGTATGGTATCGTAGATTATGCATTCTGCAACTGTTACATTTTGTTTCGACAAGATTTGATTGCAAAATGTTATTTAAGTTAACATTCTTAAAGCGAAATATTCTCAACGACTCCGTGATGCTAGACATTAAGTAACACTAGGTCATAAAGATACCGGAAGAAATGGCTGACCGCAATCGTAAGCGTGCGTGATTTTCTGTTCCCTTTTAGGGGGACATTGGGACATCGATGCCCAGAAACAAGAATTTTATTAATACATATTGATGACATGAATATCTTAATACTTCTATTCCATATTTAAAATGAAACAACAGATAAACAGTTAACCTTACTATTTAAATTACATCAACATTTAAAGTTTCTCTACTGTTCCCACCGAACACTGCGCCAGAAATGAGGGCGACTTTACTCTTAACTAATTTCTACCATAGCTACCGTATACGAGAGTGTTAATTGCCCTGAGCGACAGGGACAAACATACATTATTGGCCCAAGCAAAAAGGAGAGGGGAGATAACACGACAGTAAAATAAATAGTTGTTCCTACCAGTCGCACGGTAGCTCTCGTTAAGGTATTGAGTTTAACCCTGCAATGATCAAGTGTCGAACGGTCGGTAAGTATGGTGGGTGTTGACCGAGTGTTAGATAGGAATGTGGTAATTAAAGTATTTATTCCAAAATTGAGATGCAATCGCCGCCAGACTTGTTTCGATTTGGATATGTAGGTGGTGCTTTACATTTTAAATATACTTAGTATTTAGATTATTTGACACAGATTTATGGTCAGTGAGTTGATTGAAAAACTATGATAAGAGACGTACCTAGGCGGTTTTGAAGGAACTTTTAATATTACTTACTAAATAAATTAAGCAATTTGGCTAGTATGATTTAAAATCTGTCGTGAAGGAATAATTTAGAGAGTAAAAATATTTAGACAAGTACTTCACAACGTACTTATTCTTTGGTATATAATATATGTAACCGTACTTTTATGACTACACTGCGTGTTACGTATTGTCCTATGCTAAATCAAAATAACAGAGGCAGAAAACCAAAGTGATTTTCTAGAGATATCCCCTTTTGTCAATTAAGATGAATGAATCAAGCCCTTTATCTTTTACTATAAATTAGGGATGTTACGGAGGTGGTTTTATCGGAACCGAAGCCGAAACCGGAGTTTTTAAATTTGTTTTAACGAAACCGAAAGCGAATCCGAAACCGAAAGCAAACCCAAAAGCGAAACCGAAAGTGAAACCGGAGCCGGAGGTGAAGGTGGAGGTGGAGGGAGACTAATGTGAACCTCTATTTATATATTTTATGTTTAGGCGGAGTCAGGCAATAAAATAAAGCAATGCTAGTATATTACTTAGTTTTTTAATATAAATTTAAAAACGTTCCGCCCTTTCTTGAGTATGTTTTCTCACATATTTTACACTTTGCAGTGTTTGCGTCTACTTCAATAAAGTAGGTTCATATGGGACTTACTTTAGCCTTCATCCGCTTCATCGTCAAATGTTACTGTCACTGACACACTAACTAACACTAACACTATGAAAAAACACACTGCAGGTCGGGAATTAACTATTGATTATAAAATATTTTTACGAAACCATAGACTCGTTACGATTATCGTAAATCTAACTTAAACTCATTAGTAAAACGCACAAAACTTATGGTTTTTGAGAACGATCATAAAGCAAAATTAAATTACTGACAAATATATTTTTTAATAAAAATATCCTACACAGTAAACTTAGGGATGGCAATGTAACCCTGAAAACAGTTTTGTAAGTAAAATACATCCTTACAGAAAGTTCAAATTAGTGGAAACAGGTAGGTACAAAGAGTTACATAGACCATTGAAAAAATCTGTTGCTTTTTGCCATGGGTAACCCGTGGGTCATAAATGTGATTTTATGGGTTAAAAAGTCCACCAAATGTTACAGTTCATTTAAACCCCATTTTTATAAGCCATCTAAGCATGTTTTAACATTTTTTTTTAAGAATATGTGATTTTATGGGTTAAAAAGTCCACCAAATGTTACAGTTCATTTAAACCCCATTTTTATAAGCCATCTAAGCATGTTTTAAGAATATGTTACACAATACGGGACAGAATAACAAAAAAATGATTGACCCATATCTGGTAAATATTTCTCTGCCATATGGCTCTATAATAAACTTAGTTAACAGTAACAGTTGGCCGCAGCGAACGGGTTAGCCAGTTGACAGGCTGACAGCCATCAGTGGCGATCACCGGCACACTGATACGGTTAATTAGCAATAAATGTTTGCCATCTTGGCCCTCTTTGCCACTTGGTGCCAATTGGGGGCAGGACCGAGTAATGCGTCAGTCCGCTAGTGCCGTGTGTTCAGATAAAAATGGGTTTTCTATTGATTTATAAAGAACGGGCAACTTCTTTTGTTCTATTTATTTTGGTTTCATACCAAATTTCGAGCGCGATAGTAGGGTAAAGCATCACACTGGCGCAACTTGTCAAATTTACTATTGTCCGCCACCGCAGGCCGCGCCAGTCTGAGAGGCTTTAGAGATTCTTGACTGACAATTTTTATAGGCAATGCACGGAAAAGCAAATGCAAAATCTGAATCTAAACCAAAACCATTACTTATTTTCCAAATCATATTCAAGATGAGTGATTTACGGCCGTATTCATAAACGTCCTATAAGCCTGTTTTAACTAAAATGGCGTTAAATTCGTTTGTCCTTATCTGTTACTTTGACATTTGTGTTCGTATGAAAGAGACAAAGCACATTTTATTTAGCAGAGACATTTTAAGTTTTATGAATAAGGGGGTTAGAAACGAGTGTGTAATTTACCAATTTAAAATAAATAACCTACTTACCTCTCCTTTTCATTCAGAATACCGAAATTGATAGACATTGCTGAATTCGATCGACTGATCTGCTTTTTTAAGGAAGGCCAAGAAAAATGGTTGTAAGTAACAGAAATGGGCATGAGTGACATGAACAGGAAGGATGTAAATGCCTCATGATGAGCAGACATGACCCTATGGATGCCTGTAACTCTAGAGGAGTTACGAGCACGTTACCGACCCTGTATTGATTTGGTGATTCGTTGTTGCTGTAGATAAATCTCAGGCCGCTGTCTGAAAGCCAGCGGGCAGCGGGGCGTCGAGCTCTAGTACATACATTTCATTAAGCTCAATCTGTGAACGCTCGCTTGTCTCCCCGCTGCCCGCTGGCTTCAAGACACTGTACAAAGTGCATCATCGGGATCAGGCATGATGCGCCGATTCCAAAAAGTTTTGAAAATGCCTGATGATGATGATTGATGGTGTAGGTGTTTTCAAAGACTATAGGTAATTCGTAGCGGGTGGCGAATAATCACGAAGCACTTTGCATCCTATTGTTTTAAACGACATAATTAACGAAATTGCAACCGGCGCTGATAGCGCGTATCGAATTTCTACGAATGGCAAGTGGGTGATTGCATAGCCTAGAGAATGCGTAGACCTTCCGCGTTCTCTATAGGTATTTTTTGATACCATGTCGGGACGCTTGCAACTTCAGCGCTGTTATTCTGAACGCGCTAATGCGCCACACCTCAACCGTCACGCCTCATGGCTAACGAAACTAGACTTCTGATTACGCTTAGTTAACAAATCGAGGCGTCAAGATATATTTGTGGGTGAACGGTGAGGTTAAAACATGTTAGAGAATAACTGGGCGGGTCGCATTGCCGACACCGATGCTATCGTTAACGATGGACTTGGTTAAAATAATTGACGACGTAGGTAAGTTCTCTTCACTCGACAAGTCGACACAGTTCGGCGTCCTTAGGTATCGCTGGAATGTCATGGTACAGGCGGATCTGCGTGAACTCCAAGTTACCAATTGGCAAGAGCTGCCGCAGAACCGAGAAGAGTGGCGCACTCTAATGTCGGAGGCCGAGACTCACTTTGGAACACAGCCAACGGAGTAAAGACAAGTAAAATAATCAAAGTATTTTATCTTACCATGATGCTCTATTGTCTTTCGTAAGGCAAAAGTCACATTCCATGGTAAACATCAGCAGAATTATTGCGGAATGATCCCAGTGAACGTCAATTGGTATGGATAAGACCTGCTGGTCGATTGCGTATCGTTTTGTACGTTAGGTAGATCTAAAAGTCATTTTTGAATCGGGAAATGACAGTTGAGTTATCCTAACGCTCGTAGAAAAAGTTATGCAACTACTTACACATCTAAAGTCAACGTCAAATTTCAATTTGAATTGACTTCAGAGGATTTTATAGTGTGGCGTGGCGTCGGTTTTACAGTGACGGTTTAACCTGGTTATATGTATGCTGTTATAATTGCTTAACTTTTGACTTCGGTGATTTGTGATAGCTGATAAAGAACCATAAACTAATAACTCCATATGATTCAAATCATGTAATTAGTTCGCATGGTCAAGTAATACAAGAGGATTGTAAAAGTATAAAAAACTCTCATATTCCCATTTTTTTCGCTATGATGATTTATTTTACAGAGGCAGGTGGTTGAGTCACTTGCGTTCCCAAGCGTAAGAAAACTGCAAGTATATTTGTTTATTTTGCCTGCCGTGTCTATCGTTGCCCAACTCCCGCGCAGCGGGGTTATCACCCAGCAGCCGACATAACAATTAGACGAGAGAAATTCAACAAGCCTTCCGTATCTCCGATAACGCGGCCAGAGGTCGCAGCTGATATGCTATTTATTTTTATTGTGACGTCTGTTGCCTAGGTATAAACCTGGTACCTAATACCCCACGAGGCCGCCCAGGGGAGGTTGTTTAATAACATATTTGGGGCATTGTCAGTCAAAAAAAAAAAACTGTCTTTTCTGAAGCCAATAGTTAAGGGCTTATTGTTGATATATATATGTAATATGTTTTTATTGCATATACTTAATTATAGAAGTGTCGACGACGTTAATGCGGATTCAGAGTTCAATCAAACATTAGGCTTTAGGTATAGCCCTTAACTTTGGCAACCTATAACACGCGAACCTGAATCTGTCAATAACCCATTTGTTACAGGGCGCTCTGTTGGCCAAACAAGGTAGAAGAAAACCAAGCAAGTTGTAGAATTTTTAACATACCTATAGAAAAAGTTTATTTAACATCACATTACATACAGTGTACAAATAAGGCTTACGATTAGATACCGTACGATACGAGACATAACAATGTGTGATGCTAAAAAGGAGCTAGCCTCAGCATAATGTGGCAGTGAGTTACCTACACCGCAACGCTGGTTTTCAGTTAGTAAAGGTCTAACTGAAAACCAGCGTTGCGGTTCATTTAATAATTTCGGCTAATTTTTTTTATTCTAGTAGTTACTAGTAGTTTTGCTAGTTCGTAACTGCAACCTATCAGTTTTGTAAATTAACAATGCTATCATCATCCTTTAGCGTTATTCCCGGTTGTGCACTAAAGGAGCTCGGGGTCCGCTTTGACACCTAATCCCAAGATTCAACATAGTTTTACGAAATCGACTGCCATCTAATCTTCCAACCCAGAGGGTAAACTATACTTTATTGGGTTAGACCGGTTTCTTCTCAATGTCTTCCTTCACCGAAAAGCTAACGGTAAATATTCCGTAAGTACTGTTCCAAAAAACTCATCGGTACGCGCCGGGATTCGAACCCACGACTGCCGCTTGACAGCCGAAACCTGAACCTCTAGGCTACCGTAGCATTGAGAACCAAGTCTAACCTAAATATTTATTTTTCTTTCCATCGGAGTAAAATTACAATGCGTGAACATGATTGCAAGTTATTTGAAATTATATTACAATGTTAAACAGCCATTTCTTCAAGCATATCCGCCATATTTTTCACACAAACCGATGTTTTACGACAACACGCTATCTGGTGCCCCGCGATAGCCTGTATGCAATAACTTTTTATTTTAATTGCAGTATTGGAGACAATTAACGTTTAATGGCATAGTTAAGTAGATAAACACTTTGGTTGTGTGTGACGTGATTGGATAGTTAATTGGTATTTTGTAAACAGTATATATACTTAAATACTATTAAGGCGAATGTAACCCTTTTTTTCGGACGCTCGATATGCTGCTAAGAGATGAGTGCTATGTAGAGAATACTTACGCTGTATTTTTTATTATTTTTGCATGTATTCGTAAAAACTATTATGCCGGAATCTCGAAAAAGAGATCAACTTTAGAACATCCAGGCAAGGAAATTACATTTGACACATACATAGTATGTAATATACTATTTATAAATCACTAGCTGATGCCCGCGGCTTCGCCCGCGTGGTTATAGGAAAATGTAACATATTGAATTTTCCCGTGGGAATTAGATGTTTTCCCGCTGGAAAAAGTGGCCTGTGTCACTCTTCAGCTTCTAAACTATCTCCATACAAAAAATCACATCAATACGACGCTCCGTTGCGACGTGAAAGAAGGACAAACATGCAAACACACACACTTTCGCATTTATAATATTAGTAAGGATTGCAGTTTTACAAGATACTGAGTTCCGTTTTTAGGTATGGATATTTCGCAATATTCGCTCTATCGTTGGGTTTTATGTCAATGTAAAAATATAGTTTCGTTTACCAATTTACAATGAAAGATCTGATTTTTCATAGGGTGGTTCTAACTTCTGTATAGAGCATACCTACTACTACTACCAGTTTTCATTTTGAATTTGATACAGACGCTACGAACATTTTCACGATAAGGCGGTCGTCACACTGCGCCGCATCAACGGACAGAGGTG
The DNA here is from genome assembly GCA_947578815.1 of Epinotia ramella. NCBI lineage: Eukaryota > Metazoa > Arthropoda > Insecta > Lepidoptera > Tortricidae > Epinotia > Epinotia ramella. The sequence continues at coordinate 8,313,925 of OX388221.1, forward strand.
CGGAGCTGCATACAAATTTCAAACAACGAGAAACGCACCTTCGTCCGGAGATGCGTCGCAGTGTGACATCCACCTATGTCTAGCGAACGCTTTAGTAAATGCTGTGCGGGAGTTGTGGGCGGAGAGGTAAGGTGGCGGGAAAATAATAAACTTGCTCGGCTCGGCAAACAGCTCGAAGCTACCCTCGTTTCGCTGGAATGCTCACTTTAGCGCTCCAGTTTATTTTGTGAGCTGTAGCTGTACTACAATATTCGCTAGAATACTCATTATGCCGACTGTACACATTGGGCCAACGTTGGCGCGTGAGCAGGAGGCAGCTATATGTAAACGAAAGAGATCGAGTTATAGCCCTCTCCCTCTAACGCAAAGCTGCCTCCTGCTCACGCGCCAACGTTGGCCCAGTGTGTACAGCAGGCTTTGCAAGTGAAAGCTCAGATAGCACGTTAACCCAACACCACACGGACGATTACTAGTTAGTACAAACTTATTAAAAACCGGGACGTTTTCACGCTTGTTCTTTCCACTAACAAACTCACTTTCGATATAATTAACGGTTCAGATAAATAAACAATAACCGAGTTAATGGCTGTCGCTTATCGAAACTGAAATTTACGATCCAATCGTTAAAATAGTCCTAATGAGATTAGGAAGTAATGACTTTATTAAAAGATAACGTTTTCCGCTCGTTTATGTCCTGACGCTTCAATTAGTCTATAAAGAAAACCGTTTAAAGCAAGTGTATTGGATAATTAAAAAAGTCTACTGTACTGTATTGTACTAGCCGGAATACGTTCACTGCTGGACATAGGCGTCCCCAAAGAGTGCCTCAATGACCGATCCTGCGCCACCCGCATCCAGCGGACTCCCACAAATTTATCAGGTCATCAGTCCACCTTGTGCATGGCGGGTCTACCCACGCTGCGCCTTCCGGTACGTGGTCGCCACTGTAGTAAGTGGTAGGGCGGTGCATTAATGTCTTAAATCACAGTTATTTAAGTGAAAACTTCTTTAGCGGCGCTGAGCACTTTTTGGGATGGGGAAAAATTGTTAAATACGCGACAGAGTTTTGTGACGTCAGATGTGAAGGAGGTCACTTTTTTCTGCTAGCCGATTCAACTGAACGCAATAGCGCTAACGCTTTATACTCTTACGAATACGTAAGAGTATAAAGCCGTTAAACACTTTTTGCAATAGCATATTCTGCAAATAAATTTGTAATAATACATACGCGTCCTTCACCGTTTTTGTATTGAGATAATTCGATTAGTTCGAATTTGGGCGTTATTCCTAAAGAGATAAAGCTTAGAAAAATATTTACCGACGGCAAAAACAAATTGATATTTTGGTCGCCACCGCCGTTTGTTGTGCAAATTCGAATAGTTCGAATTTAGACGTTATTCCTAAAGAGATAAAGCTTTGAAAAATATTTGGCAATGGCAAAAACAAATTGGTATTGTGTTTGCCGCCGCCCGTCGGCGCGCCGGACCCCGGCACCGTTGCGCCGCTGCGGCGCCTTGGGCCCCTCCGCCTAAATAATTGATAATTGTTTATAAATTTGCGTCAAATTCATTTTTAGGGTGACACCGTAAGATGTCACGTGACCTGATCGAAAAACTGTTACATTGTTATTGAGTTTTCACTTCTGCCGGCACTCCCGGAGTGCAACCCGGTCTTTTTTTTTGGCACTTGAGCCAGGGCGGTGCATGCTGCACCCTCCAACCAGAGCCAGTAACTTTGCAAAGTTGGTAGCTCTGGTAGTCAAAATCAAGTGAGTGTATTATGTATGTATCTATAGGTATCATGAAGATAAACACCCCACTCTTTCTAATCATGTTTTTTCCATAGCATAAGGAGTGTGGTGCATCTTCGTGGATTACACGATCTTATAGGTTTTCTCGAGTAGGTACCTAAGTAATGTGGCCTATTCATCCATGGGCGATGCACATGCGGCTTTCTTTACAGTCATAAAGAACCTCAAATCACGCGAACAGGTCCCAGAAACCATACTATTTACTAAGGGGGAAATAATATGGTATGGGAATCACGCAAAGTCATGGGCAAAAGTTGATACTGAAGACATAATAGGTACCTTGGTCCATAATTAGGAAATAATTCCAATTATTCCAACCGTCAAACTCCAATAAATTTCACAATTAGCGAAAAAACTGGAATTTGCACGCAATTGACAGTTGTCTTAGCGAGAAATCAATCGATTATCGGGCAGTTGGATAAATTGATTGGCACCGTTATTGGCTGCTAATACAAATCTGCACGCAATCATGTTAAGGGGACATTGCTGAGACTAATTAATTACTGCGAATTGCGCCTACGCAGCAGAAAATGCAACTTTGTAATGGTGTATCTGTTTTGTTTTGACGCCCCAGTTACATAAACAGTGCGGGAGAGATGAAGCGTAATCTTAAAACATGGGTTTATTCCGGTCATAGTTTAATCGCTGTGACTTCAGACTTTGATTAGTGATACAAGTTCAATGACAGAGAGTATTTTGATTGAGTTTCAGATTTTGACAAATAATTTGAAGGTGGGGACATGTCCTCTTCCGTTTAATTATTGTGTAAGTGCGCTTAAAAATGTAGTTATTAATAATGCCAAACATAATCCATTGAAAAATATCGTCACCTTAACCGGCCCGTTAAACCGAAACAAACTGACGGCGGAGGAAACATTTTGCCTCGCAATTAGACGCATGCGATACTAAATACTTTTCGATTGCTACCGTTTTCTACACCTTTTTGTTGTTGCATGCTGACGGGTGCTAGTGGACAGGTATGCTGAGATGGAATATGCTTAATTGGTCTTTAAAACATGATCGTTACTGGCAGTCGTTTTTTGGAAGCCTGTTGTCTGACCAACCGAGGGAAGTAGGCCTTATGCTTGAGCTATTGACCATTTATAGAATAGACTGAGAGAAACCTATAATCAGTCACTTGACCGGATTTTAAATTTAGTAGCTAACATTTCTCGGATTTTAAAAATGGTAGCTAATATTTCTTTAAAAAAAACGCCTAAACACGGTTAGCACAAGACGGCGCGCGAGCTGTCTCACGGCGATATAGACTATTCGTCTCTTTCTAAGTGCTCTTATAAGAAAGAAACAGACAGTCTATCTCGCCGCGAGACAAGTCGCGCGTCGTCTTGAGCTAACCCTGCTGTCCGTAAGTGTCGTGAAGATAATTCGTGATTAGAAACAGTGGGGTGCTTATACCCCACTGTTTCTATTCACGAACTAGTATGTTGTTTCCATGGCGGAAGGGATGGGGCGCTCCTTCGTGGATTCAACGATCTTATAGGTTTTATCAAGTAGGTAAGTAAAATGTGGCCTATATATAGTATATATCACACACTCCATTGCGATTGTTAAAATGTCAACACGTACCTGCCTTCTGACCCCTACATGTCCTACATATTAACAAAGTAGAATTTTAGTATTAGCAATTTTAACATAAACTCAGATTGCGCAGCATTAAGCCATTTAGTTCAATCTAACAACGCCGCTTCTTATCTCCATTACACATAATCTTCCATTAAAACGGTTCGCATCTTTATAATCCATGAATTTGAACCATGCGAATATAGTTCTTATGCAGTCGGGTTAAACGTCCTAAAAATACGATAATCGGCAATAACATATAAATTACCAACGGTTCAGGTTTTGCTTACAAATTGTCAGCGCCCGGGTTTTATAGTTCATAAAACTAATGCGAGATAAACTGAATTTATAATTAACATTAATGGATTTTAACTATTAACCGCTACCGGAAAGCCGAATGAAGACATAAAAATAAATAAAAATGTTGATTCGTCGATAAACTTTTATTTGGAATTGAGCGCGACACTTTGTGGTCCCGTCTTAAGGGGAAGGGGTCACCTTGTCGGGTTACGCATTATAATTAAGTAATAAAAGAAGTCTTTTGAGATACGCCGACACATACCTAGAATATGTTTTTTAATTAATAGTAAACTGTGAGATCTCTAGAACACAAGTTGTATCGTAAAGCAACTAGAATTTTAGGTGCATTCGATCTTATATCTGTAGGTATCGTATTAATGAGTCAATATTATTTTCGTCGTAAACATCTGCGGATAAAACTATGATCCTAATGTTTCTATAAGGCTTCTCAAAGACAATTAAAGACAGCTAGGGAACTTCGAAGTGAATCCTTATGTGCCCTACTTGTATATCCTAATATAGTTTTAGTTTGTATATATATTTTTATTTAATTTTGTTTCCCATGTTCCACTAGCAAGTATATGTAAAAGTGCGAGTGGGACGGATGATAATGTCGGACGTCGGACGTAATAGTACATTACTTACCAAGGGCTTTCTTTTTTACTGCCCGTGGTGAGTACACAATTTTACGTCTTCACCTGGCCATAATGCGAGTTTTACCGTACGCGCTACGTGCGGTAAAACTCACATTATGGCCAGGTGTGACGTAAACACATTATGCTGCCAATACTCTTATTTTGTCGACAAGCAATTCATGACCCATTTAACGACAAAATCATTGTATTCATGTCGCCTTATGTCATAGTTTGCTTATGATCTTAGCAAATAATGGTGTTTCGAAATTTTCATTGAAATTATATTATAATGTAGATATACTGTTTAAAGCCAACATGAAACAAACAACAGATAACAGTTTTAAACGGATATGAACAAAACAAAACTGGATCACACATTGCATTTCTTATTTTAAAATCTACTTTAGTCCGGTGAACTTTAGCATTTGAGCGATAGCCATTATCATTTGTTTTTAATTTAATGTGAATAAAAAATATTATAATTACAGTTGAATTAAAACGTTTAAACTCAAATTATGAATTGTGGTGTGTGTTGTTTTATGAGTATCCTAATTACAATATCATTTTACATACGTAGGTACTAGCTTCTGCCCGCGACTCCGTCCGCGTGGAACTCGTTTATATCGTAGCTGCATAAAATTTTTTACCCTCCATTTCACCCCCATAAGGGGATGATTTCCGAAATATATACTACCCTCTGTACTTCCCCGGGACTCAAACTATCTCTATACCAAAATTCATCTAAATCGGTTCAACGGTTTAAGCGTGGAGAGGTAACAGACAGACAGACGGACAGACAGACAGACACACTTTCGCATTTATAATATTGGTATGGAAGCATGGATTCGACTGGTATTGAAATGGAGTTGGTATTTGACGCGCGCGTCGGGTCCGTGCTCGCCAAGGCTATGTGAGAATTATTAATCCGATTCCAACGCATTAAGTTATTGAATAGACTCGTTCGATAAGTTACACAATCACCTCTTAGGAAGCACTTGAGTTTCCATGCAAAACTGAGATCTAAGAACATATTTTATGTCAGAAGGTAATTTAAACGTTTAAGAGGGAAGAATAATAGCGAGGTGCTAGTCGCGACTGATGGTAATAGGTTCTTTTTTGGTGAAATTTCCATTTCGGGAGAAAACGTTTTTCACTAACTAAATCTTAACAAATCACATTGATTTTGATGTCGATCGCTTCAGCATAATATATTCTAGGTCTATAGGTTTCAATTTAAAAAATAATCTGAAAAAAAAAATTACACAATTTATTTTGAAAAAGAAAACCTATAAACCTAGTCTTTCAATAACGTGATAAAAAATCATTGAGATTGGAAAATATTTAGACCACTTCCAAAGATTTTCTCTTTTTATATCGACGAGTATGTATTCTTTCCTGTCAGCCAATTATGCTCCACAGTCCCATCTATAAAACCACTTCCCCTTAAACCCGGTAAGATAAAGTCTCTAAAACATCTCAGTTAATTGGTATAACGAGGCGGCACGTTTACTAGGAAACGTATTTTTGGGTGGGCAGCTTAATGCAGGTTGGGAGTGTTAGGAGCACACGCGTGTGGTGACTGGGATTATACATTCTGGGGTCCCACTAGGCAAGTTGTAGTACTCGCTTTCCTATAAGGGCGGGTTGCTATTACGATTACACACCCGATCAACGTTAAATATGGCGCCGGCTGCTGTCATGAAAACTTGAAACAAGAAACTTGTCAAACTTTCCATACATTCGAACACTAATTGCGATTACAGACGGTTTGGTGTACCGTAAAAGCTGGTAACTGAAAGTGATCCGAATTTGTATTACATTTAGTTCATTTCAGCTTGGCAGTTGATTCCGGAATAAGAAAAATTACTAAGACTTGACAGCTGTCGTATACCAAGGTTGGACGGACGGACAATTCGGTCAGTCGTTGGGTATAGAATCTATACTCTATACTACAGATGAACACGTAACACTGATACTTAACTAGATTAATTTCCTTGTATGGATCATGCGATTCACTCCTATGGACAAAACGTAAATACGTTAAGAGGTTAGACGCCATGAGAATTGCTTGAACAATAACTATAACAGTATGTAGTTTCTAGAGTTATACCTACGGAATCTTTCCTTCGAGATTTTATTAATAAATGGGCATTTATTACATGAAAAGATAACGCGCACCAAAATAAAATCTTTGCAACAAAATACAACTATTGAAATCGGACAACAGCAACAAGGTAAAAATATCTTTGAACAAAAAAAGACACTTCAGAAACTCAAAAGTGTACCTACCTATATGAGTTTGTTAAATACTCACGCTGATTGATGATAAGATATGCGAAAAACACGATATTTGAAGTTTAAGCTAAATAAATATACTTATACTTATTATCTTATATGGATTCTTCAATATTTCGTTGCTAATTAGGACAAGAATAATTCTTGAAAAGAGGCTGTTTTCAATTTGAAATTTGCAAGTGCTTTAAAACTACGGTTTTCGCGATTATTTTGAGAAAAAATGTATTGTTAATTCATTCATTAAGTCTCCTTGATACTTCTACTCGAAATACTTTTATAAACTAACACAGACTTTTGCGAGTTGATCCGTGCGCTGGCGAAGAAAACCAGCGAACGAAAAAACCATAGAAGTCTACGTAGCGCCGCAAAATGGGCTCACAGAATTCGTGCCATTGCATTATGCGGGGTTAGAGGCGGGGTGTCAAAACGATCCCAGGCAGCCGTTTAGTTCGAACATGCGCATACCGGGTTTTAGGCACGTGTTTGGGTAGAAATTTGTAAGGAGCTCGCAGTCTATGTTTTTTTCATTCGCTGTTCCATTGGTTATTACTTTATTACCAACCAATATTAGAGAAATGCGTTTTCGGAGACCTTAAGAGTCCCTAGGATGCTCGACACAAGTCGGCTCCCCATCCATACATGGAAAGAAAAATAGAGAGAAAACAAGTTTAATATGAAAAGCTTCTTCTGTCTCAACTTTTTATCTATTATATTTTTGAGCAACAGAAACTAGTTTCCAACCAAAGTGTCAAGTTTGGTGGCAATACGCAAACCGCGTTCAGCCAAAAAAAAGAAAAAAGAAAAAAAAAGTGCCGAGTTACTCCACCATGCCGTTTTAAAAAGAAAACCAAACTACGTTTCTATGGTGAGTCAGCTTCCTTGGAACTCTTAATGGCTTTCAGGTAAACCGCAGTATACGTTTCTAGCCAAAATGCTTGATCTTTTAGATCTCCTAAAGTTGTCGTTAGTATTCCAAGTGCTCAACTAATCTTAAAACCTCCGACAAACCCGGGTAACTGGCCATTTTGGAATTCGGCCTTTTAAAGCCATAGTTCACTCGCCGCTAACCGCTCGTAAAAGTTTAGTGTCCGCTTTATGTGCTATCGGTTTACCCTCCTTGGGTTTTGATTACCGGGATATTTACTGAGCCCGAAGCACACTGAGTGAAAGAAATAACATTGAAGTTTTGTTAGTAATGTTCAGAAAAAAGTAATTAGCAAACGGTTACACACGCGTGTAGGTATTGGTTACTGATTTTATTTTCGTGTCAAATTTAGACGTGATAATTATCTTTTTTTTATAGTAGGTATATCTAATGTCACTAAATACACTAGACAAACATTGCATTTCTGCAACTTTCACCATGATTCCATATGTTTATACCCATAATTTTCACTTCTTTTGAAAACTACTGCACTGCTCCAAGTGCGCCCCCAACCTCGTGCCGCATCTTGCAGGCCCCATAGGGCGCCCAATATCAATACGTGTAAATGCCACTTACCGGGTTTTAAATGGGGACATAAATACGCCGAATTTTATGGCGTATGTTAAACAGCCACATTTTACTACTTGTTTACGCATTGATTGAAACTAAATCGATTTTGGTTTACGGCTTAATAAAGAGATGGCCTGCGGCGCAATCGACTAGTTTTAATGATAACTTGTGTCATGCCGATCAAAACTAAAGTTAAGGTCCCACCCCATAACACGAGGCTCCCAATTCAAAAACTTTACTAGGTTTTGCCTCTTGGACACTGCCACTACGCGTCATTGCTTTTACTATGTAAGCGTGTTAGGCATCGATTAATTCGTTACAAATATTGGTTCCGGTGGATTAGTAAAACTAATCGTTTATGGCAATTTAAGTAAACGCTCTTTTTCTTAAATAGGGATTGGAAATTAGATTTTGATTGAAAGTAATTATCACCCGCCGTTGGTAAATCCACGAAACCTTCAACTTCCTTGAAAAGTTATTTTCTTACCAGCCTAAAAACCCATATGACAAATTAATACATTATGAGCAATAAGAAGTCAATACTCACATGCATGACAAGCATGTAAAAGAGTTTATTGACGTATAGACGAATGTCAATCATTTTATCGAAATGTCTTACGTCGATTTTCATGTCGCCAAAACTATTCCACGAATTGCATTACGTTTTATTTCCTAATCACATAATCATCAATAAGTACATTGCTTTTTATTTAATCAAACAACTTTTAATCGATAATCGTTTTAATATGTCTGAAATCGTAGCGTAACGATTCATCGAATTTACCTGTCACAGAATAATTGGACAAATACATTTACGTGACATTACAGTAAAACCAATGCGTCACGAAACTAAAAACAACAAATAATACTATTTAGGCGACGAAACGGCGTGGCCCCGTTGCATCGTCATCTCCGGTGTAGGATTCGGCAGGTTGCCCCGGAACCGTCGAAACACGACACCCTTCGGCCAGAAGTCAGCACATGCGATGGTCTCCTGCAGCGGTCGCGGCACGCGCACCACAAACGAGCTGAATTGCACATAGTGGCGCGAACGCAGCTGGAACACCCTCAGCGAGAAGCCAGTCTTCTGACGAACGTACTCCACCACATCATCAGCCGTGGCGGTGTAATGCAGGCGCGATACATATAGCGCCTTGCTCGGTGTGGCAACCCGCAGACCGGAACCAACCAGTTCTGCAGTACCACACTGACTCTTGCGCGGCTTGCGCTTCCTCGACATACTACCACCATATATTAGTAGCAGTAGTAGCTGATTCAGTGGGTATTAATGTTAACATTAACACTAAATTTAATTAACCCAATAGTGATTTAATGAAGTAGGTACATGACGCGTCACTCATTCCCCGAATTATTTTGAATTTACATTTTCCCGAATGAGTAGGTACTTGCCAAATATTAATTCGTCTCACGTATACATTGACTCTTTAAACTTGAAAGTGGAATCGTATATAACACATCTTTTACAACAATATTATACTAAAAAGTTAACGCGTTAAGGCTTTCGACAACAACGACCAACGACTTCTTTAACAAATGTACCTTGCATAATATATAAAGCAGATACTCTTGTTTATAAAGATGCGTCCTCGTATTTCGAGGCACATAGCAAGTACTTTCCTAGATCAACCCTGCACGCGGATAAGTTGCATCTACCAAGCGCTACCGCATTTTTTATGGCTATTCGCATGTTTAATGAACTGCCCAATGATGTGAAAGAGCGCCATCAGGCGCGGGACACTCCGCGATTTACGTTCATCGCTACAAGTACATGCCGGTGCCCCAACGTTGGGGGACCGGCATGTACTTGTAGCGATGAACGTCAACGTCGACGACGTCAGAGGGCCATAAATCTTAATGTTTTGGCTGAGAACAAAGCGCCTTTTGTAAAGATCAAAGGAGTGTCCCTTCTGTACTTGTACTATTATCTATTCTGTGGCGCCATCCACAAAAAAATAGAGGAGCGCTCAATAAATGGCTTCTCTTTCATTGCTTTTACTCCATCAATGAATATTTAGATAACTAACCAGACTATATTTCTTTTTTATATAATGTATTTTATTTTATTCTAACCGTATGCCATTATTAATTGTGAATGTATTGTAATGTAATGAAACATATTGACATTTTAACTTGTAATTAATCCTATTGTTTATATTTTATTTTTAAATTAAGTGGATTCAATTATTAATAGTGAATGTTATGTAATGTAATGTAATGAACCATATTGACATTTTAACTTGTAATGAATCCTATTATTTAAATAAGTTGTTGCAAGCCTGTATGGCAGAATATTTAAGCACCTTACATGTAATTTAAATATAAGATCAATGAATCACTTGCAAATAAAAAGCTTGAACCTTGAATGAAGCTTTCGCAACTGATTCGTAGAAACAATCTTAAGTGGTGGTGGTCTTAATGATAAGTAAGTAACCTGATGGTCTCGGGTTGCATAATATTTAATCCATAGTTTTGATTGGCATAACTACTTGTCAATCATCATTATGCATAACCGACAAAAGTCATAAATTAGTCGCATTTTTAACCATAATATTTAGTATTATCGTTTTATTGTGCATAAAAGCTTTATCATAAATATCAATCGCCATAAGTAGGTTTGCGTATAACGTTTTCCAGTCATAGGTATAAGACAAACATTTTAAAACCTGCATTTTCGTAAAACTAAATTGTCTCCTTGTAACCAAAACCTAACCCAACTTTTTTTTTATCAAACACATGGCAATTATTTTACCCTAAGCTTAACCTAACCTAACCTAAACGTAACCTTACCACCAGAGCGTGTCGACGGCACTAAGGGACACAAGATAACCATAACCTAACCTACCAAAAACACAATTGCTACGATTGTTTTTTTTTTACTGCGGGGGGGGGGGGGCTTGGCCCCCCGTGCACCCCTTTTCTAGCTGCCCTATAACCTAATTAAACGCTGGTCAACTATATTAATAGCTAGTTTTTTTTGAGACTCGACTGCATAGCAATTTTTATGACTAAAAATAATCATGCTCTTCAATATAATGACTAAATCTTGCATAATATTCAACATTATGGTTTAAAAAAATATGACGTAGTACAATAATGACAATGAAAGTATTATAATTAGAATCTTTAATGACAAAAGACTTTTATGAGCAACAACTGTATGCTTAAAGTTGTATGACAATCGAAATTATGACAATAGTAATTATGCGACTAGATGGACAATCAACCTGATGCTATGCACTGGTACACAGTATAGTCAATTAAGTCAAATGGAATAGCGGCCATAGAGGCCGGAAGTATAGGCTCTCGTACAAATATGCAAGTGATGCGTGTACCGAACGTGTAAAGAACGTAGGTACGTACGTAGAACTGTCAGTATTGATTATGTGGGTAGTTTGAGATGTAGGGGTAGGTTGGAAAAGGCATGCAACAAAATAATAAAATCAGTCTTTGCTTAGCTGGTGGTTTCATTGGACACTTCCCAATACCTACATAACATGGCGCAGCCGGTAGGATCCGAACCTACGCTCCCAAAGGGAATCTGATTTCCAACTGATCTGATAACTGATCTTCTGATTTCGTTTCAACTCTGCTACAGTAAGTATATACGCTAAAGCAGTATCTTAACTAACTTCTTAACTAATTCGGCAGTCGGGTAGCCCCATAGTGGCGCCTACCCATAGCACAGGCCACCTAAGATCAGCAGCAAAAGCCCTGCAGGCTGCTGCAAAGAGAACCGGTCCAAAAAAAAAACTTAACTAACTCAAGGGGTTGCATTGGAAATTATCGCGTGCTTTGATACGCCGGTCTGACTAGATTAAGAAACAGTAAGGTCTGATTTTCAGATATATGATTCTTGACTATATGATTGTTTATCTGATGTAATCGATACACGTTTGCCAAAAATTTCTTCGATAGAAAAAAAAAACAAAGTTGGGTCTTTATTTTCCTTTATTTACGCAGCCTACTCAAACAACGAGGGTTACCGAAATAGTATTTCATATTTACTTCAAAACTCACAGTTTTCGGGATATATGGCACCAAACTTTGGCAATTTCGGGCCAATAAACCAGTTATTTGGACGTAACTTTTGTGAAAATGAGTTAAAAATAATAATCTCTCGTGGGTTATTAGAGACGTCAATAAGGAACAGTTATATGTCGATTTCATATATAAAAGTGCATAAACAACATACTAATATCGAAAACAAAGCTTTTTGGACTATGTTTGAATAAATCATTAAACAAAAATATTAAGTATTTTGAAAAAAACTCTCGTGCAAATGTAGATAGATACAGGATTGAAGAATGGATAAGTGTTTGTGCCATAAATATATATCTATAGTTTTGATGGAGGAATATCAACTCGTCAAAACTAGCCAAAAAGCGCGTGGAGCCCCTTAATGAAATATAAATAAAACTTCACTAAGATAAATACCTAATTTATCGAAAGTCCAAAAAGCCATTCCCGAAGAGTGTTGCATCTATTTTCCTCGTGCGCGGAAGGCATAAGCGTGTCTCTTTCAAGGGGGCGTGGTCGACTCGAATCATGGCATCCCCTTAAGACCGTTATAAGTTTATAACACCAGTTCCACGCGGCACATGCCTGGCACGCGGACTGATCGCAGATTACCCTGACCAGCGCTTAAGTTTATTGTATCAAAGCTTGTCTGCTTTTTTGCCACGCGGTGGCAAATAAGCTAACGGCCCGCGGTAAGTCTCTACCGTAGCCTATGGACGCTTGCAACTCCAGGATGCGCATGCGCGTTGCCGACCCTACTTATACTGCTTTAAGCTATCTACAATGCCACGATGAAGTATTAATTACCCTGTCTCATTCACTCCATTGAGCCGGCTTGAAATAGCCGACCGCGTGACCGCGGGAAGTCGTAAACAACTCCGTCACCGATATCGACCGCCATCTTGCCAGTATGCGCAAGAGTGGAAGAAGCGGAGCGTCTATTGGACACGTTCCGGTGCAAATGATGGTGCATTGTTGATTAACACAACCACGACCGCTTTAAGGTGGCTGTCCACAAAAGAGGTAAGCTGTGTTTTCATATATTTGACACCTAGCTGTCAAGCACGCGATCTGTCAAATATATGTTTGGTGGATATTCACCCTTAAGAGGAAACACTAAGGGCGAGATAATTGAGAAATAGGTATTTGTAAAATGTAGGTATTGCTGTCGCGCCAACCTCAAGCCTCCCCCGGCAGAGCGCGATAGAGACAACTGCAGCTTGGACCGAAAATACCTATTAAAAGTACAAAAATCAACGTTTCGTAGTCCCCTGATTTCTTCTCCAAAACTTGACCTATTTAACAATTTGTTTTATTAAAAATTAAAAAAAGGCTTTGGCCTTGTTCCTATGTTTTCCTTTTTTTTAATAATCTAGTCAAATTTGTTTTCTGGAGGTTTGAACACAGTTAATATGTCTTGTAAGAATAAAGTACGAAAAAACCGGTCAAGTCCGAGTCGGACGCACGCACGAAGGGTTCCGTACCATTATCTATAAAAACAGCAATAAAAAAAACGCGTTTGTTGTATGGGAGCCCCCCTAAAATATTTATTTTATTTTGTTTTTAGTATGTGTTGTTATAACGGCAACCGAAATACATCGGCATCTGTCAAAATTTAAACTGTCTAGCTATCGCGGTTCTTGAGATACAGCATAGCGACAGACAAAACGGCAGAAAAAAACACGTTTGTTGTATGGGAGCCCCCCTTAAATATTTATTTTATTTTGTCTTTAGTATTTGTTGTATAGCGGCAACAGAAATACATAATCTGTGAAATTTCAACTGTCTAGCTATCACGGTTATTGAGATACAGCCTGGTGACAGACAGACGGACTGACAGCGAAGTCTTAGTAATAGGGTCCCGTTTTTACCCTTTGGGTACGGAACCCTAAAAAAGGAAAACATAGGAACATGTCAATAGTAGCCATATATTTATGGAAAAAAAATATTGCTCTACTGCCATTATCCAGGGAGAAAACAGGGGACTACGTTTGTATGGAAAAACGGCCCTTGTGTTTCCTCTTAATCTAGTGGATAACTATCAAATGGAATATTTGTGTGATGAGCATGGGCATTTCTTTCTGAGTCTTAGACATTTTCGATGAATCTAGGTATTTGAAAGACAAAATAGAAATATATTTATTAATGTGAAAAATATATACATGTGTTAAATGCATCAAAATATGTAGATGCCACTCAGCATATGCCAGTAACAATATATGCTAACGCCGCCGGTTTTCAGGAAGACAGAAATATATGTAGAAAGTAAAATATAACTTATACTTAACAAATCCTAGAATTTATGAGAAGAAGAGGTCGCTGGACTCGCTGGTCAATTAATGAATTCAGAGCAAAGTTAGTGTTATGAATATTACAAATCAGCAACTCGATCACGTAATGTCACTTTATATATGGAAAAAACCGGCCAAGTGCGTGTCGGGCCACGCGCAGTGTAGGTTCCGTGTTCCGTGGTTGCCTGTCTGTCTTAGTTACATCGTCGTGCGGTGCGGTTGCGTCGGCCGAAATTGTACGAAAATTGGCCTTTCCAAGTACACATTAAGTTGGTCGACTATTACTCGGTAACTACTTATGCCTACTTGTTCGAGATAGTTTTCATTATATGTACAACTACCACGAATTTTTTCACATCCCCAGTAGTAGCCATTTAGCCGGCAGGGGGGGGGGGGGGGGACACACATGACTCGAACGAAAATTAGGGCTTTAAAGCCCAATATATAGCAAACTAATTACTGATTTGAAAAATCGTTATTGAAAACCCATAATATTTTTGAACGAGCTATCCAACGATACCCCACACCATGGGCTTAACGAGAAAAAAAAATACATCCTCGCTTTAGGTAAAAAAATATTTTTTTCAAAATTTTACTATACTGTTTTGTCGGCGTGGTTGATTTATATACCCATGCCGAATCACAGTTTTCTAGTAGTAATGGTTACTAAGCTAAGCCGAAGACGGACAGACAGACAGACAGACAGACGGACGGACATGGCGAAACTATAAGGGTTCCTTGTTGACTTCGGAACCCTAAAAATGACAGTTAAATTTTCCTGATGCGCGTTCAGTAACGCGTTAAGTAATAGACCAACAGATCTTAAGCTGCGCTCCATACTAATAGTGGGGGAATTAGTGACAGCAATGTATAGACAGTACTGTGCAGACTGTTGTCTCTGCCTCTGTTGTTTCCGCCCCTCTTTTTGGGTACCTACTAGCCAGAGGTTGATCTGGTGGCTGGGACGCTAAATCAGCTTAGTTTGACCCAAGATACAAACGTGCCAAGCGCCGACGCCTGAGACAAAAGTGCATACTCAATGCCACTAATTCCTCCACTATATTGCTCGTTACCATAATTGGGTTAACATCAATTTGGTGTTTTGTATAGTGACCATGTTTGTGCATCGCAGGTTTGAACGGGTAGAATGCACATTAAACATGCAAATATTGCAAATCATTGATAATAATACGGGTGTACACTCGAAAATTGTTATTACTCCAAGAGAAAGAAGGCAAAAAAATATGCCTAGTGACGAAATCCCATTCGGATGTCTCAAAGAATTACGAAGCTACAACCGTTTTAATATTGCTTGTTGACGTCACTAACTGCGAGCGTCATAGTAAATGACAATCGATTCATATGCAGATGCGTTTTGCGGAAGAGGGACAGAACATACGCCTTCTTAAAACTTTGGACACTTATATAACTTCGTGATTGTTTAACCTCTTATGCGTTGCTTATTTCTTCATTTGACTACGTTTTGAGCCCTTTTTCGAGAAAATACGACATAATTGATTATTTTATCTAAAGTGTCTACAGGCTGTATTTTTTTATACAACGTCGGTGGCAAACAAGCGTACGGCCCGCCTGATGGTAAGCGGACACCGTAGCCTATAGACGCATGCAACTCCAAAGGAGTAACATGGGCGTTACCGACCCTTCATATGTATGTTTGTTATGTTGTGTAGTGTATTCTAGTTAAAATAAAAAACCGGCCAAGTGCGAGTCGGACTCGCGCACAAAGGGTTCCGTACCATTATATATAATAATAAGTTACAATAGAATTTGTACGAAACTATTACTTCTTGAAGTACATTTTATAAGTTGGTCGACTATTACTCGTAAACGTGTAAAGCCTACTTAGCTGTGATAGTTTTCCTTTTAACTTCGTTATATGTACTACTACCATGAATTTTTTCACATATCCCAAAACAACCATTTAGCTAGCAGGGGGTGGGGACACTGGAGTCTAACAAAAATTAGCACTTTAAGGCTTAATATTTCACAAACCGATCGTTTAATCGAAAAATTGTTTTCACAAAGCCCCAATATTTTTAAAAGACCTATCCAACGACACCCCACACTATGGGGTAGACGACAATAAAAAAAATCATCCCCACTTTACATGTAGGGGAGGTACCCTAAAAAAAAATGTTTTTCAAGATTTTATTTTACCACTTTGTCGGCATGACTAATATGTATATTCATGCCAAGTTACAGCTTTCTAGTACTAAGAGCCTCTGAGCTAAGCTGCGGACAGACGGACGGACGGACGGACATAGCGAAACTATAAGGGTTCCGTTTTTGCCATTCTGGCTCCGGAACCCTAAAAATGGTATGATGTCCATCACGCGATGCAATACTTTGTGACTTTGTGTGTAATAAGATGACATTAAAATGTGCACTTGAACTTTTAAAAATATGTTTGACACCGAGTATAGTTATGGTGAAACAACTTTTTTCATAGGTCCAGAGGAATCACCAGCGCGTTGTTGCCAGCCCTTTATTGTCGATTTTAGAGACAAATCAACAATAGCAGACAGCTTAAGCACTCCTAAAACACCGCACCCTCAGGAGCTCTGGCGAAACAACAAAATATGTACACTCAGCAAAATAATGCCCCGACAGTCAGATGAAACATGATGAATACCTATAGATAATTATAATAAGTGGAAAGAAAGACAAAATCTGTAAGTACCTATATTTGAAGATATAATTTTCGCTAGTGGCTAAGTCAGTTTCGAGAGCTATAACTGAAATATGACCTTCCGTTTTTTTACTAAATCACGTAAGGGTTGTAATTTAGCATAATAATGTCTCGTAAAAGGCTAAAGCAAAAAAACAGCTATAATCGAATTTAAACTTTTGTGAGACATCTAAAATACTACTAATAAATCCACGGTTAAAAAATTAACGTAAATGTCACGGCAGGCGACATGTTTCGAACTCTTCGGGAGTTCTTCTTCAAAACAAACATCGAAAACACTAATCCTGAAGAAGAACTCCCGAAGAGTTCGAAACATGTCGCCTGTCGCGTCATTTAATACGTGAATTTATTAGTAGCATTAAAAAAAAACTGTAATTTATTATGAAAACTTCGATCATGTTTATGAAAGCCAGATTTTCAGGCCACTGTGTGGCGGCCAAATCTAAAATAGGTACTACTAATAAATCCACGGTTAAAAAATTAACGTAAATGTCACGGCAGGCGACATGTTTCGAACTCTTCGGGAGTTCTTCTTCAAAACAAACATCGAAAACACTAATCCTGAAGAAGAACTCCCGAAGAGTTCGAAACATGTCGCCTGTCGCGTCATTTAATACGTGAATTTATTAGTAGCATTAAAAAAAAACTGTAATTTATTATGAAAACTTCGATCATGTTTATGAAAGCCAGATTTTCAGGCCACTGTGTGGCGGCCAAATTTTTCAATTCTGACCCCGTGTCATGGTCGGCCTTATCACGCGATAAGTGACAGGATAGAGCGTCCGTCACTGGCTGACACCGTTTGATAGAACGAGACGATGCCCCTATCTTGTCACTTATCGAGTGATAAGGCCGACCATGATACGGGGTCTGATCTCGGATTCGTACTTGGAGACAATGGAGACGCTTTGGCCCTTTAGTTATCAATTTTGAACATACTCGTATTAAAGAAAAACTGCAAAATTGTGTTCACTTTTTTAAATATAAAAATGTCCAACTTCGCAGGCAATAATTCGGGTGCAGACTCGAAAATTATTATTACTCCAAAAGAAAGAAGGCAAAAAAATATGCATAGTGATGAAAATCCCATTCAGATATCTCAAAGAATTACGAAGCTACAACCGTTTTATTATTGCTTGTTAGAGAGAGAAAACGCAAACGGTGTGTGACGTCACATTACAGGATGCTGCCGGCAGGCCGCGTCGACGGCGTCGCCGACCACGATGCGCGCGGCACGTTGCCGTCTTCTGTGACGTCACATTCTTCCAGCGTCATCGTTTCATATGAAGTTGCGTTTTCCGAAAAAAGGGACAGAACACATCCCTTCTTAAAACTTTGGACACTTATAACTTCGTGATTATTTAACCTTTTGCGTTGATTTTTTCTCCATTTGACAAATATTTTTATCCTTCTTCGAGAAAATATCACATTATTTTATTTAGTGTCTACGCCCCTATTGTTGGAATCTAAAAGCTTCACCTGTGATGACTTTGAAGAAAAAAAATTTCAATAATTACACGGTTCACCCACGTATTAAACGTCACTACGGGCGACATGTTTCGAACTCTTCGGGAGTTCTTATTCAGGATTGAGTGTTTTCGCGGCGGTGTCGCTTGAATCACGACAAGATTCAAGCGACACCGCCGCGAAAACACTCACTTTATAGAGTCCAAATTACTTTAATTACCCAAGGAATACCACTACCTACATTTTGTTGCTTAAAAAACCACCGGAGCTATAACTGAAATATGGCCTTCCGGTTTTTTATTAGTCACGTAAGGGTTGTGAGCTAGCATAATAATGGCTAGTAAAAGCCTAAAGCAAAAAAAAGCTATAATCGAATTTAAACTTTTGTGAGACATGTCTAAAATACTACTAATAAATCCACGGTTAAATTCACGCATTAAATGTCACAACAGGCGACATGTTTCGAACTTTTCGGGAGTTCTTCTTCAAAACAAACATCGAAAACACTCATCCTGAAGAAGAACTCCCGAAGTGTTCAAAACATGTCGCCTGTCGTGTCGTTTAATACGTGAATTTAACCGTGAATTTATTACTAGCATTAAAAAAAACTATAATATATTATGAAAACTTCGATCATGTCTATGAAAGTCAGATTTTCAGGCCACTACTGTGTGGCGGCCAAATTTTTCAATTCTGATCTCGGATTCGTACTTGGAGACAATGGAGACGCTTTGGCCCTTTAGTTATCAATTTTGAACATATTAAAGAAAAAGTGCATAATTATGTTCACTTTTTTAATATCAAAATGTCCAAGTTCGCAGGCAATAATTGTTGGAATCTGCACTCTCGATAACCCTAAAAGCGACACCCGTGATGACTTTAAAGAAAAACAATGTCAATAATGTCACTACGGGCGACATGTTCCGAACTCTTCGGAAGTTCTTCTTCAGGATGAGTGTTTTCGCGGCGGTGTCGCTTGAATCACGACAAGATTCAAGCGACACCGCCGCGAAAACACTCATCCTTAAGAAGAATTCCCGAAGAGTTCGAAACATGTCGCCCGTAGTGACATTTAATACGTGAGTTGAACCGTGTAATTATTAGTACTGTTTCAACACGTCTCACGAAAGTTTAAATTCGAAAAGCAATGTCCGCCATCTTGGAATTCAAAATGGACATCATTTCTAGAATCTTCACCCTCGAGAAGCCTGCCAATGTATGTTGTTCTTTAAAAAAACGCGCATATTAATTTACAACGAATGTTTCAAAAATTTTAAATAATGCGACCACTTTTTGAAATATTTCTGACTATGAATTCGTATTTAGACCTCTCAGACATCGATTTTGAACATAACCGGATTTATTCTCGACTAGCGATCCGCTCCGGCTTCGCACGGATACTATATTATACATATAAACCTTCTTCTTGAATCACTCTATCTATTAAAAAAAACCGCATCAAAATCCGTTGCGTAGTTTTAAAGATCTAAGCATACATAGGGACAGACAGCGGGAAGCGACTTTGTTTTATACTATGTAGTGATAGTGATAGTGATAATCTTTCATAAAGTAAATACACGATCGACAGAAAAATGTTCGTCTAGTTTTGCATGTACTGCACAAATTATTCTAAGAAGCCGGTCACCCGCCGATCGCTGCGTAATCTTATAGTTGTATTTTGAACTTTAAGATCTATATGTTAAGGTCGACTTTTAAATATATTATTTCAAAATGCAGCAAAATATCTACTCGAATGTAATGATACGTTCATTCACTGGACGAATATACTGGGTCACAATATTATTGAAATAATTATGTTCATCGTGCTGTCGTGAGAGCACAGAACGTAGTCCTCTCGTCTCAGCGGAGCGATTGCGACTGACTCCGCCCGCGAACGGCAACAAAAGATATACAGAACCGCACGAAACACGCGACGGGAGAAAGGGTATCGCGCTAAATAAAAAAGGCCTATACGCCAAATACGTTTCACCTCAATAAGTCTGAAAAGGGACTACATAAAAATACCCCGCTAGTACTTTCATTAGGTAATGTGAAAAGCTATTATACACTCAACTTTTACTTAATTTATATGCACGGGAACCTCACACTATTGAAATTGAGTAAAAATAAGACATGTTTTGGCGGTTCTTTTCTATCGAGGCAATTTTGGTTTTGTATGGTTTTGTTCAGACGATTCAATTGCAAATATGATGTAGTTTTGGTATGTTCTTTTTCCTGGCATTCGCTTTAGTTTGTCATAGGTAAATATTCAATCTAAGAACCCCGATTTCGCGGAGCGCCCCCTCTTAAAGTCCTGTGCAGGCCATTTTGAGCACTTGGCCCGCGTACCTACTTTTGCTGCTGACTGTACCTACGGTCATATTTCCAAATCTTATTAACCTACTTTTGGTTTCCTAGTTCAGGAAGTAGGTATTTCTTTTGAAAAATTACATTATTTCGCATATCCCCTTATAACTTTCGATATTCTTTTGATGACCTGTATAGTGTAGTGGACTGATGACTTGGTAAAGGTCGCGGGAGTCCGCTGGATGCGGCTGGCGCAGAACCGGCCACTTTGCCAGTCTTTGGGGGAAGCCTATGTCCAACAGTGGACGTCTTTTGGCTGATATGATGATGATGATGATGATAGTGTAACAGCACAATAGTTCTGGATATCCCGCATATTCTACAAAGAGACGACATCCGTCCAACTTCACCGAAACACCGATAGTCATATCTTAATGTCTCTTTACGGAACAATTATTGTTACAATATAATTATTATGATCGAAACAATAAATTACTCGGTCTCTCATTAATAACGCGCGATTGAGAAATGTGTCTGCCGATACATTTTAATGTCTTTCCAGATTAAGACTCAATGGATTTTTGAAACAAACATGTTATATTCTTGGTTTTAAATATAGGCAGGAATGCTTTTCAATGGACTCTCATATCGACGTGCATGTGACGTGTTATTTAAGAATAATTAATTTATTACCTGCAGTCACAGAAGGAGAAATGCATATTTAAATGCATTGTAAAAAGTTTATGTCTCTTAGACACGAAATTACACATCATATCACGGATATTTAAATGATCTACCAGCGCACTAGCTTTAGTTTCGGTCACTATTTATTGTACATTTATTTCCCGACTTGAATTAGTCAGCAAAGGTATGTATTTGCGAGTGCTCTACGTCGGTTCCTCAAGACTGAGGGTCATGACCACCAGGAGCGCAGTTCATCACAACCGTTCTCCAAATCCCTCTATTTTGGGTAAATTGTATTGTGCCTTGGATATTGACGCCCGTGGCATCGCGGATTGCCTCATTCCATCGTGTGGTTGCTCTGTCTCTACTCTACTTGCCATCAACGCAGCAAACTATCATCAACTTCTCCATGCATCACGTCTGTCATGCGACGGCCGCGACGTACTCTCGATTTTTCTCGCACTATATCTTTTGTTCTAGATAGTGCGAGAAAAATCGAGAGAGCTCGCGCGCCGTCGCATGATAGCCGTGCTGGTCTGGCCTGGGCGGCCCGCGCGGCCAAAGAATGTAATCATTCTCTGGAATCATGTACCTTAAAATGGGGTGAGTTAAATATTTTTATATGTGGCACTTTGATTTTTAACACGCTTTTATTAGGTCGAACTGTTATACATATTTTTAATTTCGGCCGTATGAAATTTTGTTTTATAATGATTATCTGTCGTTTAATTTCATTTATTAACGATAAACACAAAAATAGTGAGGAATCCCACCCACCTCTTAGTGGAGTTAGAGGGGATAACAATAGGGTGAGCTGGGAAAATGTATGGGGATAAACTTTCGCATTCTGAATTTCGGATAAGCTTGCCTCGATCCGCGTTGCATCCCACTCTCCGCTCATATTTATCGCTCTTCTTCCGCATGCATGATCGCTTCCCACAACCCTGGTTCTACTCCAGCCACATATCTTTCACCTCTCACTTCTAGAGCCTCCACTTTTTTATTGTAATAATTTGGCTACGCCGTGTTGCCGCAAGATAAGAAAACATGTCTAAAAGTATAATAAAGTTACTTTTAGAGCAACCAGGCCAGGAAATCCAGGTAACAACTGAAAATATTCACGTCCCATCTGCCCCCTTAATCCCTTAGTACCCTATTTTACGGTACTTGAAAGCCGGGTGTTAATACGGAGCACCTTGAGTATCGACACATTTGTGCAGCGTGTGTACCTACTTATTTGCGAGTACAAAGTATGAAAGTTAACTCATTCCCACGCGTTGGTACTATTCGACGGCGTTGAGTTTGGATTAGGTTACCTGTCAAATTATATGCACTTTGACGTCATTATTTGGAAAAACTGCCACCCCCAACCCCATTCTAATGCAGGTTATTTAATATTTGTGTAATTATACAATGACAAGAACGCGACTTTCTTGTTTTCAAATCTCACACACATCCTTTAGGTATATTGAGACAATCAGCATCATATAGATACATATGTAGTAGCAGCAGTGTAAGAGTATTTTATTTAATCGTATGGCATACATTATTTTGGCCTTTAAAGTGCCAGGGTCACGTGCAGAGTTGTGGTAGGTAGCTCCTGCGGACGCGAGCAACAGTTGTCCCCCCTTTGTCAAGTGAGTGGGCACGACAGAAGTTCTTAAACCGCCCGAAGGCCTCTAACTCGGCTTAACCACTACTGTCATACACAGCAGACGGGATCAAACTGCTTAGCATGCCTTCCAAAGCACGGAAGCGCTCATTTATATTAACCACTCAAACATCAGGCGGTCACCCATCCAAAGACTGACCGCTGCCATCTTTGCGTAACCTGCGTTATCGTTTCCGACACGCAGGCGCCGCTAGGCTATGAGCGCTTCGTCTAGTGTAAGAGTAAGAATGTGTTACGATATATGGCTACTTTGGCTGCTACTGACTGTACGATGCCTACTTGTACATGCTTTCTTTAAAAAACGTCTTGACATTTACGCTGATTTCGATTCAGCTCAGACGTTCCCTAATTAATCAGCATTTAATTGCCATTCAAATATGATATCAGGTATCACACCTAGCAGTTGCTAGGTGCGATAGAATTACAAGTCTGTAATTCTGGGAAGCAAAACGCCATTCAATTTGATACTTTGATTCATTTGTTTCTCATGGGTTAATATGATAGTATTGAGTTACTTCGCAGCTACCCAAGCTGATAATTACGTTAGGGCTTTGGTCAGCAGATTTAAAATGAGTTGAGACCACTGAGGTGGCCAGCCGGATTCGTCGTATTTTCAAATTAAGGACGACCGGCTTAGCCTAGTTGGTAGTGATCCTGCCTACGAAGCTAGAGGTCCTGGGTTTGAATCCCGGTATGGGCATTTATTTCTGTGATGAATACGAATATTTGTTTCTGAGTCATGGATGTTTTCTTAGTTTATAAATATGTTTATCGTCGTCTAGTCTACTATAGGTATAGTCGGTATCTACAAGCTTCGCTAAGTTTAATACGACCGGTTAGTCTAGTGGGTAGTGACGCTGCCTACGAAGCTGAAGGTCCTGGGTTCAAATCCCGGTAAGGGCAAATATTTGTGTGATGAGCATGAATATTTGTTTCTGAGTCATGGATGTTTTCTATGTATTTAAGTATTTCTATCCATTAAATATATCGCCGTCTAGTACCCATAACACAAGCCTTATTGAGCTTACTATGGGACTAGGTTGATTTGTGTAAGATTGTCCGGCAAATATTTACAAGTTTTAC
Source organism: Epinotia ramella (assembly GCA_947578815.1). Classification (NCBI taxonomy): domain Eukaryota; kingdom Metazoa; phylum Arthropoda; class Insecta; order Lepidoptera; family Tortricidae; genus Epinotia; species Epinotia ramella. Next base: position 8,338,293 of record OX388221.1, read on the forward strand.
TGTCACTACATAGGAAATATCACGAATTGAAACTCGTGTCTTAACGGACATAACTTTTGTAAATTAAACATAACTACACATTTTATTGCAGACAAAAAGTACATACCTATCAACTCATGTAGTAGAGTGTCTTGTAGCGTGTAATGAAATATATAATTATGCAATAAATAATAGGTAGAAAACAATCAGTAGCGGCTGTGACTAAAAAAATTTAAGTCGGAAAACACATGGCGCACTTCCGCGCAGAAGAACGTTCTCGTGTCAAAAAGCACGCTGCATCCAGCAAAGGTCCTGCGTAGCGGACTGCAGTCATCCTGCAAGCTCTTAGTAGCCGTGGAGTTGCGGACCCAGGAGTTGCATTGGGAAGGGGCCAGACTGGGGCGGGGCTTAGGTTTTAGTTAGGACTCGGATACTTTTGACCAGCATTATTACCTGCTACAGCAAAGCGCGCATAAATACCTGACTCGACTCTATTTCCAGTGCCGTTAGAACTTGTCTTATATGTATGCTGGCTCTGTTATGTTAGGAGACGTAAGTTGGTGCTGTGTTGTGTTAGGAGACGTACTTATGGTACGGTATGGTATGGTAGTACGTCTCCTTCAGGTCACGTTTTCGACCACAATAGTTCAAGCTATACTTTAAAAATTACGAAACGGTCCGCTGCGTTGCGCGGTGGCCAAACGCCTCGCGTGTTTTCGCCTAAGCCAGATGACAGATCGAACGCCGACTCCTGTTCGCTCGACTTGCCTCTAATGAGCGTGACCGGCGTCGCTCGAGCATTCGAGCACTCGAGCCCGGCTCGAGCACAAAGCTGGCCTGTGGCCTGAAATTAACGGGCACGAAACATTAACGTGATTAATTTCGGCAATTAAGGTATAGTGCTGTAAGGAACAGTAGCTCAAGATATTGAGAAGTTCTACAGTACTTAGTCAGAAGTTTCGTTAAATCAGTGTAGGCGTGGTGAGAATACAACTCCTCCAGGTGCTTTCACGATTGTCACTCATAATTTTCATGAAACATTACACACACACTCAAAAAGGACAAAAATAATACCACCACACGTACAACACCACCACACGCTATATAAAAATCGTATAAGAACAGTTCCTAATTCAGAGCAATGAGCCGTAGTTACAAGATCCAAGAGGCAACCGGATGGCTCGCGGTATTTGAGCTTCCGAAGTGTTGTGGAACCCGAACTGAGCCACCTTGGCCTGGGGTGGAAATAAGGAAACAGGTAAAAAAGATGTCGCGATACAGCAAATTCAAACAGTGGTTGCCTGAAGTGTGTACGCTGTTTATATACGTAATGAAATTGTTATGTCATCCCTCCTGGTGCGCCATTTTTTGGGTTCGCTGCCCTTCTGTGTCAATGTCCACTGTGTGACAGTTAAGAGATCCGCTTTAATGCTAAATGAATAAGTTATTTTTAATTACACAGTAATTGTGAACACATCCGAGATTAATTGCGTATGGCGGCGTGTTTCGACGAGCTCTTTGCGGCACAAATGGCGCGTGGAAGAAATTAGGTGTCGGGACCTGGCAACACTAATACGTTGTTCTTTGTTGAGCTGGTGCTGTAGCGCATTCAGACTCAGATTCAATTATTACACAATCTAAAAATCATTATAAACTAGTGGATCTGTGTTTTTTTTTTCGAAAAAAAACCTTAAAAATATATATAATTTTTGAACTGGCTTACTAACCGATATGATGCAGAGAACAAGTATAATAGAAAAATAAACATCATCGTCTGAAACCCAGAGCAAGACTCGAACTTCCTCGCGACCTCTGTATTTCCGGTACAGTGCTCTAACCTCTAAACCTCTCTGCTTACTATATGTTACTAAAATCGGTCCAGAAATGTGATCTGTAAAGCAGAACAGCCGGACATCCGGACATACGAACTAATTTCGGCCCAAGCTGAAACAGAGAACTTCGTTCGCTTCGCTCGTTCGTTCAATTACATAATAGCATGTCAATTTAAAAGGATCAATATACAGATTGTCTATAACTGAAATCATAAAAGATCGATAATAAGAACAATAAATAAATAAATAATAAATAAATAAATATTAGGGGACAATCTTACACAAATCGACCTAGTCCCATAGTAAGCTCAATAAGGCTTGTGTTATGGGTACTAGACGACGATATATTTAATAGATAGTAATACTTAAATACATAGAAAACATCCATGACTCAGAAACAAATATTCATGCTCATCACACAAATATTTGCCCTTACCGGGATTCGAACCCAGGACCTTCAGCTTCGTAGGCAGCGTCACTACCCACTAGACTAACCGGTCGTCGGTCGGTTACAATAAAAGTCAAGAAAACTATACAATGGGAATGGGACGTCATAAAGTCATAATTTCATTCGGGATCGAATTTGAAGCAGTTATAGATGCATTTTTGTTCGAAGCAGTAGCTCTGTTAACGAACATTATAAGTTTCAACAATGCAATATTACGAGTATGGTACAGTCGGCCTCATAAGTTGCTGAACACCTAAGTATCGTTCGACAACTTGATATGGCAGTTTAAGATGACGTTTAGTGAGGCTGCCTTGTGAAGCTGACCGTATACATATACCGTATACCTTTAATGCATGTCTGATGACAGAGACGGAAGGTGGCCTCCTCATTTACTCAAGATAATCGCGTTGTTGCGAATCCTCTTAATAAATAGTCGATGACTGCAATAAAGTACAGTCGACATTTTTGACAGTCAAAGAAAAAGACGATATTCATACCTACTGGGTAAGTCAACTAGAAAAATTACGATGGTAAAAATAACACAATTGTCCACAATTATAAACAAAGTATAGTATTTCACAGTTTGAGTCTAGCTTTTGAATCAATTACACGTGTCATTCCAATGACGCCGTTTAAAAAATCATCCAAGTTCACAGTTCACGTGACTTTAAAACATTGTCGAACACAAACAATGTTGTCATCAACGCAGTACAGTTATCGTTAACACGTTACTATCTTGACTAAAACATGCAGACTTTGTACTATGCACAGATATTAATGTCAATTGCAGTTTTTAAATTCCATATTAAGCTACATTATTTATCTCTCCCTTGGCATTTTTTATTTGTTATTAAAATTATTGGTTTTGTCCGCTTTCTTTCCTTTTAATTATGGCTGATATTATTGATTCTTAACATATTATGACATTGAGTTACGAATATTTATATTTTATTTAAGTATGTGTATTGTATATATGTGATCTACCATGAACACATTAGTTTCTTGCATCACCTACTTAGTACTTATTTTTACTATTCTTTTCTTCAATACCCAAACGTTGTCTGGAAGAGATGGCTCTACAAAGATAAGACCGCCTGTTGTTTTACCTCTACTGTCTCTCTGTATCTCTGTGTTTTTCTTTATAACTGCTCTGTCTGTATGAGGTGTGCAATAAAGAGTTTTTCTATGGTATTGTATATTATTATTAGGTATCATAGATTGTCAATTGTTTTGGGCGCTAGTTTCATGTTTTTTTTTTCAAATGTAGCATAACAAGAACACATGCGTCTTTCCACTGGTTTTTATACTGTTCGCAATATTGTAACTGTAAATATTGTACTTGCGTAACGCAAGTTCGTAATTCGAAAATGTGATTACGATATAAAAAATCACGAAATGTGGGACAAACAAAGCGTCGATGTAGGTAAATCGTTTGCTATAAATTACTTGATAACATATGTTTTCGGTAAGAGTCGACCTTTGTTTTAGCCAAAAGTAAGCTTATACAGGGTGTGCTTATAACTGTGACTTGTCAATCATTCATGTAATATCATAACATATACACTCACATACATTCTATTCATACACTACGCACTCAAATATACACATACATCACCGACATTCTTTTATGCACATATACTTCACTCTCCTACTGCAAGCACCCTAGTATAGTATAACTAATTCCTTTTTTTTTTTCTCTTTTTTTTGTTTGACGAACAATTGAAGGGCAAGGCAAGAATAAGCTGCGTAAAACTAATCATAGAAAAGGTAACAGTCATGTCATCATCAGCCTATTTTAATCAAATACTGAACATATAACCCATGCACCAGCTATGTTAAACAATTTGAGGTAAATGAGTAATCATAGAAGCCCACAATAATCAGTAGCATGATGACGACTGGCTTAGCCTACTTGGTAGTGAACCTGCCTACGAAGCTAGAGGTCCTGGGTTCGAATCCCGGTAAGGGCATTTATTTGTGTGATGAGCACGAATATTTGATCCTGAGTCATGGACGTTTTCTGTGTATTTAAGTATTTATTTATCTGTATAAGTATGTTTATCGTTGTCGAGTACCCATAGTACAAGCTTTGCTTAGTTTTGGACTAGGTTGATATGTGTAAGATTGTCCGCAAATATTTATTTTATTAATTTATTTACATAATCAGGCTTATACGTCCCACTGCTAAACACAGGCCTCCTCTCGTGGATGAGAGGGTATGGGCAGTAGTCCTTATGCTGGCCCAGTGCAGTTTGGAGACATCACATACACACCTTTGAAGTTCTTCGCATTATGCAGGTTTCCTCACGATGGTTTCTTTTACCGAAAAGCTAATAGCAAAATATCAAATGATATTCCGCACATAGCTAAGTTCCGATGGCGGGAAGTAAGTTGTATAATTAAGACTGATGTGACATCATTGCCATGGAGGATAATATACACCAATTAACAGCGGAAGCTTTAGATATAGTCATTTGAAGATAGCAACAACCACACGAATTTAACTAAAATTTGGCATTACTACCCAAAGGTCTGGAAGAGATCGCTCTTTAGACCTCCTGTTGGTAACCTCTAGTTTTAAGTTTGTATGTCCTGTATTTTATTCATTTATTGAAGCGTGCAATAACGAGTGTTTGGTCTGTATTGTACTTGCTGAGGCGGCTAGAGGCCCGTTGGTTGGTAGTCCATTTTGTGACACAAACTATTTTCATTTTACTGATGAACTAAAGAGAACCTTGTAAGTTTTAACTAAGTATGCATACTGTCATTCACCGCCGTTATGTGCTAGCCTAGCCCTACCAAAACCATTGCCACCTAAGTAAGCGTATAAACTTAGTTTTTTTTTATTTCTGTAGTTAGATATTTGTAGACGGTTCACAGACACGCCATGATACTGTTTTACGATACACTCCGATCTGATCTTCTTTGTAATTAGTAATTACCAAGCATAATAACTAACTAATCTTAATTATTCCATACTTTTATTTAAAGCGCGCACAGCATCGCTGCGCCCGCAAAATTTGCACCGTTGTCCAGGTAAAGGCAATGTCGACGGAAGCCTATCCACGGACGGGGTTCGATGGGCTTAATGATTATAGCTATGTTTCTTGTATCTGAAAACCTTCTTATGACATTGGTTCTAGAATTTTTGTCTATGACGTCACACGTTAAGTCTAGTTTGAGGCCTTGACGGCTGGAGACGTTCTATTCAAATTGCTCGCTCTTTTGACAAAGCCGGCTTAGTTCTAATAAGGTCCATTTTCTTATTTGGATTGTAAGGTCAGATGTCAACATGATCATTATCAGTATGAAATCGCCCACTGCTGAGCATCTCCTGAAGTACCTATCTACAGTCCGCTCCTGAGCGCATCTTTTCCGGGAGTGACTTCCGATGCCCCTAATTTAGTCAAGCCTCTACGATCGAACCTTATATATCCTAGAAGTGGCTACCAGTCCGTTACCATCCCACATATTAATATTATACTTTTCTAACCACTTTTGCGGTTGCTTGAACATATGATATTATGGGTACTCACATTATTTATATATGAACATTTTGAATGTTTCCAGGAAAAACGCTAGGAGGAATGTATCAATGAATACTTTGAATGTTTTCATAAGTACCTAATTTACAGAATAAAATATTTTTTAGTAGAATATGTGCCGGAAATCGAACTAGCAATTAGAATGAATCGCCCTATACTTGTCCCATTATCGGCTCCGCGACCCCGCTATCAGCCAATTAAGTTTAATGGATATTATTTAAATTAGTGCCACACTCAATTGACAATATCGCTTATCGGAGTATGAAAACAAACTTCGTGTAGGTACTGCGTAACGCACGTACACTGATGTGTGGATAAATCTATATCGGTTTCAATGAAATGCAAGCATACGCTGATAAATTGGAAATGGCTTGATCGAACTGTTTACTTTATTCCATTATGTTCATTATATCACAAAATAACAAACAGTAGTAAAGTACAAGAATCGACGTATCTCGACACTTTAAACAATACGAAAGCAGGATATGTGTGGAGATCAAAGAAATATCCACACAAATTATTCTAGTTCTTTGGTTTCGTAATCTAAAAAATACTACGCGCCCCTCGAAAAATGTAAAGTAAAAAGTTGTAAGGGATTCTTAGATAATTTTACTTCTTTTGGCCTATAAAATGTTCCCGTTTTTTTTGCTCTCGAGTTTAGTTAGCAAAATTGAAATACCTACTTATGGTGGGTGCGATATGCAATAACCTTGACAATTTAGAGCTACATATGGAGGTCACCTTGGGCGAGTTTGCGAGTGAGATAGCTCTGATATTATTTCTTCAGTGCTAATATTATAAATAAATAGGAAAGGGAAGTCTAAGATTGTAGCTTGTAATTTTGCATCTCCGGAACCACTAATCCGATTTTATAATTTCTTTTAATCACTGACGTGTGATAGAACGGAATTTTCAACTTCATTCAACTTAGGATCAACATATTATCCCTCAGTTTTACTTGTGTTCTGTCTAATAAACAATGCTGAGGTACGAATAACGTTAATTGGTGATGAAATATCAGGTTTTCTTCAAACATGAGGTTAAAAGTTTCTAAGTAAATCCATTCTTAATTTTGTAAATACGAGTCTCGCTACCTGTTTCTAACCTTTTTATACCGAGTGCCGCTAGAGATCTAGGTTTGCAAGGGTTCGTTTAATTTAAGTAGGAATATTATTTTCCATTCAGTAGTCATTATCATCATCACCATCATCACCAACATCACCATCATCATCATCATAATATCAGCCGAAAGACGTCCACTGCTGGACTCCTGCGCCACCCGCATCCAGTGGATCGTCAATTGCATTCATAATTTATTATGGAAACAAATTCAAACAAAATTCATTGTGAAATAGATATATATTTAACTACTGAAGTAGAAATAATAATGTACAATTATCAGTTAAATTTATGTACAAAAATATTTTACAATATTTATTTAGCTGTATCCGAATTTTCCCAAAGCGATTTTTCGTCTGCACAAAGAGCATCTTGAAAATTATGGCTAACGAAAAAAATCACCCCGGAACTTATCATCGCATGAACAAAAATATTTGGTAATAAAGAATCTACACAACGTAAATACATTTAAATGAATACAATCCATTCTTAATATGATGCACTATTTAAATCTAACTTAACTACATATTTACACAATAATTTACATGATCACTCGGCTCATGTCATAACACGAGCCCTACACTTCAAATTCATTTCACATCAGACATCACTAATGAAAATTCTTTAAATTCTTTTCATAAATACATTGATTCTCAATTTTGAAGTAATAAGACCATAGTTGTTACTGCAACGAGGTTAAAATTCAACAGTAATCATGGTAAAGGTTGAAGTCCCAATCACTAGACCACTACAAGATCTGACAGGGATTTCTTTAGAAATCTATAAGAATCGTTGTAGACATAGATTACACGTCTGAGGACATTTGATTTAAAATCTTTTTTATAGCTGGCCAGTCTGGAGTCCTTGTATTCGTATTCTACTGAGGTCCAGTCTGCGTGCTGGGTGACGGCGATCCACCCGACACGGGGCTCTGGACCATTGTTAAATGCGGGGGCATGCCCATTGGCATTGGCCTGCCCCCCATGAGGTGGTGTGGGTGGAAGTACTGCTGCAACGCTGGGTGGGGGTACAGGTGGTGGGGATGGCGCGAGAACTGAGCCATTTTGAGCTTCTCTATCTCTGCTTCTTGTACGCGCTTGGCTTTCGCTCGGCGATTTTGGAACCAGATTTTTACCTGTGAAAGAGAATACTTTTATTAATAAGATCATCGTAAGGTTGTCTGGAAGAGAGCTTTAAAGCGGTAAGACCTTACCATTATTTATTTTGTCTAATCTTGTAAAAATGTCTATCTGTCGTGCAATAAATAATTTTACTATTATTATGACTTCTTGACTATTGACGAAAACTTTAACGGCAATAAATACAAACATAAAGGCATGAAGGCGACATATGACTGCCACTAAGGTATTGCTTGTCTAAGGGTCTAAGGCTTTGGTCTGAACGCAGTTTAGACTACCGGAAATTCATCAATAGCATGTATACAGTTTCTTAATATACATACTATTGATGAACATCCGGTAGTCTAAACTGCGAACTTCAGAATCCATCTCAGATCTCCAGAGAACTTCAAAATGTATGAATGATATTTACCTAACTCAGTTTCGGAAAAGCCGAGGCTGAAGAAGAACTCAGTACACAGCGTTGCTGATGTAGCTACTTAACAGACCTGCTCTCTTCGAGGTATTTTACACTACACGGGACTTTTGGATTGATATTTCAAATATGTATTAATTTGGGAATGAGGATTACCTGAGTTTCAGACAGGCCAAGGCTCGAGGAGAACTCAGCGCGCTCGGCGATGCTGAGGTACTGTTTCTCGACGAACTTAGTCTCGAGCGCGCGGAGTTGCTGCGCGGTGAAGGGGGTACGAGGCTTGCGGTTTGGCTTGTGTTTCCGCAGGTTACACTTCAGTTTTGGAGGGCCACCGTTGACATCTGTAACAAAAGAGATGTCTGTTAGACAATGAAATGAATCCTCCTAGCGGTTTTTCCGCCTGTTCGCTAAAGGAGCCCGGAGTCTACTTGGGCCAACCCAGAGGGAAAATTAGACCTTATTGAGATAAGATCGGAACTTACGGACCGATACGATGGAATGCAAATAATGTTTATTAAAATGCAATTCATGCAATATTTGTGACTGATAGTGAAAAATAATATTCTTATACGGAAACCATTGCTAGATATTAAGGGTTGTCCAAAATAGATGTGTGATACCCGCCACATTATAAAAAAGTACATCACAAACTGTGGACCTATAACGTCGACGGCTTCAGGTGAAATTGATATTTTGGCATTGTGATTGAAAATGTAGTTGTCTATCAATGCAAAACAAATAACAGTTAGTGACACAAAAACATATTCTTGATCCCGACATCAAGCTTTCAATTTTTTTTGATAATATCACAATAACGTCCTCAATGCCTCGGATCATCTGTCAGTAATCAGCATGATTATTATCACTTACATTATTAAAGTCAGTACCATTCACTATTGTGACAGAATTGGGAAATCAATCACTATGCTCAATTACAGTTCTTTGAAGTGGCCAATGATTGCTGTCAAAATGGCTAACCGACAAAGGTCGAATCACGCGCAAATCCAACATATAAGTTACATATCAACGACCTTATGGCGTCAATATAAGAGAGGTAATTGCTTGAGGTAAACGCAAGGCTTGTTGGTTTTCGTAATTGGGCAATTTGGATGATTCACGCATCTCAATCCGTCGGGAAGGCTCTAAATTTAAAAATAAACATCCTGCACGATCATTGACTTATTGAATTTGTACATAATGGCGAGGGTTACAATCGTACGGTTGGCCAATCTATAGAATTTGTTGGAATTAAAAGTATAATGAAATAAAACATCGCTGTAGTGACATTAGATGTACCATTAACATGTATGTTACACACCTCTTAAAGAACGTGTTAAAAATTATTAACAATCGAATAACATCCTTCAGGATCAACAGCCATCTGCTGCGGAGAGCGCACCACTGCGCCCCACAGCATGCACCATTCAACATCCATCATGGAATTTTACCGTCCGTCATCTTTGCGTCGAGCGCCCGCGAGCGCTCCGCATTTGTACAAAATTATCACAAACCGCGTTAAAACTTTCCATCAAACCGCGTTGAGCGCCCGCCTGAGTGATCCATCCAAAATAACTATTATTTCCATTTGTCCAAAACGCATTCGTGCCAAAATGTACAATTTACACATTTACACTTTTTGTTTATTTTTATTTTATTTTCATTTTTGTGTGTTTTTGCTCCCGGAAGGCCCATGAGGCCCCCGGTGAGGCCCGTCCCTAAATATATCTGTAACTGGCCGCTTTCGCAGGCCAGAACAGGAACCTAACTATAAAAAAAAAAAAAAAAAAATGTATCAAAAAACGAAGTGTCACAAAACATGGTAGCCAACAGGCCAGGGTGTATCAATTTAAAAGACTGAAACAAAAGAGAAACTAATCCCTAACCTATCTCCAAGACCATACTACACCATAGTGAAATGGCAATAATACTACACCATAGTGAAATGGCAATAATACTACACCATAGTGAAATGGCAATAATACTACACCATAAATTCTGATACCTACATGCAAGCCACATGCAAGCACAAGGACTTTGCTTCAACGTGTAGACATAGATAGGGTGTAAAGTGCGTTACAATGATTCGAACGACTTTATAAATAGTCGTACAAGTAAAACAGTTTTTTAATGCAGCGTGTTTACTGTGCCAAAGATGTAAAGTGCCTCAATAACATTATATATTACATTATAACAACTCAATACCTGACCGAACTTAACATTGGAATGCTGTCGTTCAATAAATCCAATAAAAATAATATAAACAGAAGGATGCCGTACCGATTATATCTTTACGTTTTTGTACGCAAATTGTTAATTTTATAGCCTTATTTGGTTAGAAGAGTTAAATAACACCTACGCATTGATATAGATTGATAAAAGTATGCTTACAAAGCTGTAGACATTCCAAGTGTGTTTAACTTTATTATGTCCAGAAGATGTCAACTAAAATAAGTCTATGGTTATGTTCATGAGTTTCATAAAGCAATCGTAAAGTTCTTATTTTGTCCATTATTACAAATTCTTCTATAGCATTTTTTTACGTGTCCTCATTAGCCAGTTTATTTTTTGTTTCTATCTCATATTATTATGGTATCTTGTACTATAGTACGTGAATTGGCAACTGTACATTCCTATTATCTCTATTTCTCGTTTCATAAAGCATTTTTATTTTGTTGTCTTTATTATCATTCTTGATTTTTCTATTATTGGCCAGTATATTAATTTTAAACATTATTTAGTATGAGTTCTGTACTAAATATTACTGCATACCATTGTTACTTTAATTTATTGTCGTATTATATAGGGCGTAAACTTTGAATCGGATACTCCAATCACGTGGCTGAGCGGAGTTGATTCAAATTACGGTTTTATGTAACAAAATGCCAGCAAATTGAATGGGACGCAATAACCCGCAATGCAATTTTGCGGGAGAATGAAAACATGGACGGAAGGGTTCAGTTACTTGCCTTGATTGAAAACAAATTGTGTGTAATGTTAAAAATATATTTTTACCGAAGAAAGAAGTTGGACATTTCATGACACATCCAGCTTCAATTAAATTACCTTTTTTTTATACGATATAAAAGAACAAGCTGGAGGAAACTACACACGGGAGAAAAAGCACAGTTTAAAGTAGGTATCGTAAATAAAAAATCTTGTAATAAGTCACTAAATGGTTGTTAACCACAAATGTGGTAAAGAAAGTAGTAAATGGCACTCAAATGACCAATTAATGTACTTTGTTACCGTAATTTTCTAATCGATTAATATAATTTGTATTCCCCAACCGGTTGGTAAAATTATGCCGTTGAGAATTTTATTTAATGAACCAAGATTTTACCGAGGCATTTTCAACCTTACGTAGTCAAGCATAAGGAAGTGGAATCTCACAATGTCAAATGACTAGTAATGCCAAACCTAAAATGAAATTAAAATTATTAACTTTACAAACTATTAATTGACTATTAGCTTAATTGCCCATACATTAAGCAGTCTTTTAAGTAGAAATTAACACGTGTCGAGAAAGTACGTATAATTGCCATTTAGGTTACTTTGATTTTACTTAGCTATTTCTTTGCCAAATTTATTTATAATATTTTACTTCATTGGAATCTGTCCTTGGAAGTGTGTTAGTAGATATAACCTAGGTAGGTACCTCACCAGCTACCAAGTTAACATGATCACTGAAGGAAATTGTATAAGTATGAAAGATTTTCATAAATGCGTCAATTTGTAAATAAATAGACAAATCGATAACTAAATAGAAAATATTTCAATCACAACCAAAGGTAGCTTTAAATTGTTCCTAATAGTCTCATTCGTGAAACATCTAGTCATACAAGTTGATAAGGCTGAGAGAACCAGAAGCTACATGGCAGAAAGCTATAATGATACGACATTGACAGATAAACTATCACGTTATCTGATACTACTTAAGATCATTTGAAATATATATCGCCGGCGCTTGTTGTGCCAACGTATTAATCCCAGTGTCAAACGGTATACACCCGCTTAATAGCTAATGGGAGAAAAAATAAAAGGTAAATTATGTGACAGGCCAAAAAAACGGTATTAATGTCGTGTTTAGCGGACGTCAAAGAGAAGCGGCGCGCGCGACGGAAATAGGGCAAGCGCTGCCGCAGACGTGCGTTTTTTTAACGCTTTTATGTCTTGACAAGACGTACAAAAGTTTTTTAGATATCGAAATCTTTTAAGTTGAATAGCCTCCTCGCCTATGCCGTTTTAACGTTCAATCTAGAGTTGTTGCTTACGATTTGTAATTATGCGTATTAGCACTACAGTTTATAAAAGGAGATACCTACTTTGTGAAATTTCTCTAGTAGGTTTATTCAATCGTAATTTATTTATTTATTTATTTATTTATTAGGTACACTTTACAGATATCATACATTATGAGATACAATGGTTCTTTATGAATAGCTTATAGACTAGCATGACATCCAAGGCAAGTGCACACAGCATGATGAGCAAGTTAGCGCGTATGCAAGCAACAGCGACGATAATTATAAATGATAATGATAAAGCTTAGTCTAGTTTGAAGTAAACGTTTAGACTCGCAATAAAACTGGATTGAAATTGCATGTTTCCTCAATTAATATTGATTTTATAGCATGGACATTATTATTTGAGCTCCAAAGGTAGCTCACAATCAGGTAGGAAACTACCAGAGCTCTCTGCCTGTGACTGTGTTACGTGTAAAGCAAGTGTGCGCTTGCACTGTTCGTCTGCTGTTAAATTATCCCATTTAAAAATACATAAATGGGACTGTCTGCTTTCGTTCCGATGTTAATTGTCTAGAGATACTGGCTACAGATGTGCGCTGTTGAGTTATGTGTGTTGTGAGCGCGGAAAGAAATATGAGATCATGTGTATCCCTTCATATTACGGCTTAATCGCGTATCTGAGACAACAAATAAGATAAATAGTGAACGCTTATGTTATTCTTATTGGGATACCTTAATTGAGAGCCAATACAAATCAATGATTGCCATTAAATGACTGTTAGCATAGCCGGCAGGCCTACCTTCCATCTTCCCTTCACATTAACTTTACTTTTTATTGATATCTTCTGAGAGAAAAGTGTCGCAATAAACAACACGTTAAAAGTTTAAAACAATTATGCATTTGGTTAACCTATATATAATCCCTGAATCACTTTCAATTCAAAAATAATCATCCATATTCTGCCTCACTCAAAGACAGTTGATATATTAATGAGACTGCTTGCTTTTTGTAAACGGTACCCCATTAATCGTGCGAGGCGTGGTATGTCATTCATTCCAATATTTGAAATGCTCGCTGTATTCTCGACGTTTTTGCTGTCCGTACAACCGGGGTGCATTCCTTGCCGGAATTTTTCACAATTACTATTTTGAGTTAATGGTATGGTAATGTGCTGGGGATTATACAGAAATTCAAGAATTACAATGTACTTTGAATTTCTGCATGTTGGTACTAGTTTGTAGCAAATAAGTAACATTGTAAGGCAATCATTCGCATTGAATAAGAAACATATTTACCCAGCAGTAAAAAAAAGCACTTACAAATAACTTTATTTACCAAGGCTGCATTACAAACATGAGTTTTACAATATAGTGTGGCAAATTATAATTGGTCTTAGAGTATCAGTGGTCCTCACACTAGGTCGAGCCTGTGTCGTGAGAACCGACAAAGTCGATGCAAAAGAAGTTGCGTTAGGACTTAAGTTAAACAACAACAGATTCTTACAATCAAATCAATTCAATCTTTGACTCTGGAACGATGTTTGTAACGACTTCTTGATATTTCTGTTAAGTGTGTATATTCCTAGTAAAACCGTAACATATGAAAAATATTCCATTTGAATAATACCAATGTATAGAATGTAGACAGAGTCAATTCTTCATTTCGAAATCTACTGCGTGTCAGATTTGTTCACATACTAAGTAGGTGCTTTAATCGGCGTTTGATCTTCCTAACCCGCTTTAAAAACCAAAACAAAATATTTAAGATTCCTTGTCGCTATAAATAAGGCTGCACAAAGACTTTCAGCTATTAACATCTGCGCCCACGCATATATCTAGCGATCACTGATCCATTCATCAGGAGATCTGACATTCATCTGTTTTAGTTTCTACATCAGAAGGTCGTACGTAACATGGATTCTAGACTATAATTTGCTCTTGTTGTAAGCAAAGTGTAGGCCATAGGACGAGCGACAAAAGACACAGGAAACGTTAATACTCGTAATATGCGTAGATTTCCTGCTTTTTCAATTGATTAGATCTGGAGATAGAATGGTTTATCTAGTTTTATGTTGATTTGTGTTGGTGGTTTCTTGCCCTTCAAGCCTTAGTTGGTTAGTTGTCATCTTAGGTCTGAATTAATTTTAAATTTATTTGAGTTCAATTTAAGGTTTGTCTCTTTACAGATCTAAGCAAAACAAATGGTTGCTAGGAGTTCGCATTTCTTGTTCACAAACAAAACTTTGCTATTTGTTAGGTACCTACTCATATTAAAAATCACATTTATATTTTAGAATATGGCAATGACTTCACTTGGAAAATGCTCAATGTTTATGCACTTTAAAAAAAAAAACAAATACCTACAAGCAATGTACGGGAATAATTAAAAATAAGCACGAGCTCCATTGTTTTTTTTTAATTCATCACCCTTTTAAGTTTTAACTAACCGAGCTAAACTTTTAACAGGTTTATCCTAACCGCAGCTTCTATGGCCCCAGGACTATTTCGGGCGGCGACTAAGTTGTTTATTTCCAGCTTGGATACAAAATGACATGTTTAATGGAATATTAGTACTTTGACTTTTAGCGCTGTATTAATAGCTGAGATAAAACGGATGCCTAGCTATAAATATGGGCATTTTATGTAAACATAATATATTAAAGTAACAGTTCCATAAAGTAATAAAGATGTAGGTACTCAGTTCTGACGAGAACGGCAATAAGTGGTGTACAAATCTTAATCATCGGGATGGACCGGACCCAATTTAATAAAATCAAGGTGAATATTATTATTATTAAAACATTTATTCAGGTAAAAAAATGACAATCAAACTACTTTTACAATAATTGCACCAAACTGTAGTAAGCAGTTTAATGGCGCTGCACACGGATATTAAACATAATTGTTTACATTGTATATGAATGTGTATGTAGTTCATATCACTAATAAAATACCTAAGTATTTTCCTACTGTTGAGGATTTTAAAAGCAAATGAGTAAAGTGATTTGATATTTTATTAGAATAGTTACTGATTTTTGTCCAGACGTATTTCAGCCATTGATATTATGTTCAGATCAAAAATGATGCACTAACACCTATCTAATTTACATATTCATCTATCTATACAAGTGTATAAAACAAAACAACCCTACAATGTAACCGACCATCTGACTGGCCATCTTCCGTTCTTCAACCACTTCGAACGTTTCGCCAAACGCCTTGCTGGCTCACATGGCGCTTTCGACCAATCGTGTCTATGCGCCAGATTTCATTAAAGCCATTGTTGTTTTTGCTGACGGTCGTCTTATTCTGCGTTCAAGCGGTAATTGATTGGGAATGCTTCTATAATTAGGCGCGGGACCTGCTGACGGTACTCCAAGTATGCAGGATGCGCAGTCAATGTTAGTTGGCAGCTAACTGAGAAACAATTATGGTTGTATAATGTTGATTTTATTGACTGATTGGCAATATAATTATTTCCGGAATGAAATAAACCAAAGACAATGTTTTATATAAATTATAAATGAGCAAAAAACATAAATCACGTTCCTCATTTGCTGCAAAAAATAGATATTGCAAATTATCTCCTAAATTACGATTGATATCATTGTGATCTCAGTAACAATAACATTCTAAGGAATTCAAAATATATTTTTTATCAAATAACGTTTGATGAGCGGGACTAAAAAATATCAGTACCATATAACAACATAATTATCACATCGCCTAATTAATAAAGGAATACTGTTGATTATTGAATTTAATTATGTTATGCGAGGGTTAATTAATAATTAATAAACTGCGGAGGACAATTGCGTCAATTATAAGTAATTATAAGACACGTAACATAATTAAGACTTTACTGACTCCGATGAAATGTAGGTACAAATATAATTGTGTCATAAAAATATAAGTTGAGAAACAACGGACACATCTAATTGGGTTAAACGTTTAGCTAGAATCGTGGGCGTTATTTATTCTACATTCTATTAAAATATGCCAGCATTTTAAATTCACATATCATTTTGTAATGTTGCCTAATAAATTCTAGGCGAAATTGCAGTAAATTACTCAGTGCTGAACTTAATTGAGTATTTAAGGTGGAAACTCTAAATCGGGTCGGTAATATGCCACTTAGAGGGCCGCTTGAACCGGCGTACGCTTGTAAGCTCGCCCACGATCGTGTGCGCAAGGCCTTAGGAATTGTTAGACATTATAATTAATGACTTCATAATGCTTTAGTGTTATACATTTTTAAAAACTTCCTTGCTTGGTCAATAGACACTTCATCTTTATAAATATATTTTAGTATATGTAAGTACTTACGTTAATACTCAATTTGTAGATAGTCATTGTTTTCCTAGTATTATCTTAAACATACGCAGTGCATATTCCGAACAATTGAGATAATTAGTAACTGTTAAAAATCTCAAGTCAAAATAATTTCTTGCTCACAAAACCCAATGAAGTGTTTCATTACTTTTGCGAAACCGTTAATAATTACCTAATGTCAAAATGGAAATTTTGCACCGTTTAACCTTTTAACCTGTTTTGACTTGTAATTTATTTAGGCATTTCGAGGTTGGTTTGGTATTCTTTTTGTTGCTGATACTTCATTACTGTTTTATTTGTTTAACGTCACCGACATTGTAGCTTGCCTTGCATTTTAATGCGCATGACATATTTTTTTCAAAAGTATCCATGTAAGTATATTGTAATAAAAGTATCACTTAAGGCACATACAATTATTCCTAAATGTAAAAAACGTTTGAATCGACTTATAAGGTTAATTCACAATTTCAACTGTAATTAATTACGTTATTGTCAATGAATGTAAATTGCCTTATGTTTGTCACGCATAAATGTATCTTTCTTTCTTTCTTTCTAATTCATTGATATTGGACCTTTGTAATATCACTTACTGTGATTTTAGTCTGTAGCGGGTATACTCGTATTGGTGTAAAACATGTGATTGTTTTTTTGTATTTTGCTTCTGCTAAAAATTACTAATTGTTTCATAATATACACATTGTTTTTTTGCCGCCTCTACCATTCTTATTATTAATAAATGAACATGTTAGGCCCAAGAAGACTGCCCAGCGGGATGCCGGCCCACCTCGTCGAGACAGACACAGAGCGCGGCCGACCCGACGGCCCGTGCTTAGGTGCTGTGTTATTTATGACCAGAGCTGGATGAATTTGTTAGCCTGTGGTATCTCAGTTGAATTGCTAAAAGTGGGTGAAAAATTACTTACACGATTTGTTGGTCAATCTTTGAGGGTTATCCATATGCAGCTTACAGTACAAACGATTTGTATTAAAAATGAAAATAGAAATAGAGCAGAGGCAGAATAACGTAAAATACTAGATAATTATAACATTGTTTAAAACTATTTTATACCCTCTAATACTTGTTTCCTTAACAATATAATATTTCAGTTCCAAACCAATTGCAAAATCGACTAAAACACATAATGGCCCGCGTTTGATTTATCAACATCGGCACCACAAAGCCATTTGCAAATTTATTGTTCCCGATTTCTTAATATTTAAATGTTCAATAGTTCCAAGAAGGCAGAATGTCATAATTTATGTCCGAATAATACATTAGTCGCAACGTATTAAATAGTTTGTAGAATGAAATGACATAGGTCTTTTCAATTTTGGGTCGCCAAGTCGTGAGCGGTTGTATGACAAATTGTCTAATTCGCTTCACTTGATTATTTTAATTAGTTCGGTTAGATATAAATAATTCGATATTTTTATGTGTTTTTGGTAGTAGGTAGTAGATTTGGAGAAGCTAATCTCTGCTAATTCTGGGTAAAAGGATTTACTTTAAATCATTTCAAGACATGTGTAAAGTTGTACTGCAACAGTGTTCATCGTAATTTAATGAGCTCGCCTTCGTTAACGAGTTAACTCGCATTAAAAATGTCCTAGCTAACAATGACTTAAAAACATCGCATAAAAACCGAAAAATTACTCGTTTATATTAGTTTAAATTATACGTTTTATACTTAGTGATATCACACGATCTTCGCATTAAAACAGTAGCAAGCTTTCGTTTTATGGCCGCTAACCCGACTCGTAAAGATGTCAGTTTATCGCCGCTGATGACTCGATAATATTCAAATTCGTAAAAACTCGATTTGGAGACGACGGCTAATTTGATAAAATAAGTACTAACGGCTCCACATTTTTAAGATGGAATCGGCAAATTAAAGTAGCAGGTTCGTAGCTTTTGGGAGTAGGTTTTTTATTAAAGAAAACATGAAACAGTTGGATTTTACGACTTTTTAAGCCAATTAAAAATTTAGTTCCATGTCTTAACTATCGAGAACACGGAAATTTGCATCTAAATCTCTGTACCTAAGTATGATCCATTTACACGATCAGTGTCGTCATCATTTATGAATTAAGTATATATGGTTACAGATTATTGCTTACAAACCTGAAAAACTTCCAGCGGGAACTATGGTAGGCAGTCAGACCATTTTTAATTTAGGTTAGTTACTACAATTAATAATAGTTATCGGCTGTTTTTTCCTTAACCGCAATTGTGTTAATCATCTAATAATAGCCATTAGTAACGCTGTTGACAACCCTATTCCGCTAATTGATTAATTCAATTCAAACGTGGTTACGTCGGTTGTAATTTTAAAATGATTCGATTTAACCGCTCAGTACCGGTTTTATAATGTGACTTTGTAGTGGCCTGTGTTTTTCGGTTATTTGTACCTATCGTTCATTCATTAGAGTTTAAATAAAAAAAATGATATCTGCCATTTTGAAATTTTTATATGTGACCAAGAGATAAAAAATTGCAAGCAGCCAGTGAGAAATAAGTGTCGAATAATTGTGTTTAGAAAACTGCTTGAATGTTACATGGTCCTCTGACTTCTTGGATTATAGGTGTGACTGTACTGCGTTCGATTTTCAAAAGCTACCGATCGAGTTGTGGTCTGTGCAAATTGACCAATTAAGTGAGCTTGTTTTCGTGAAAGAATGCGAGGTTTGCCGAAAAGGAGCGGAGTTTGCCGAGCGTGCTTAATGGCCGATTCTAATTGGTCAGCGGCTTGGGGTCACATTTGAAGTTCATTTGCATTTTGAAAGATTTTACTGACCTTGAGATTTAATCAATTGTATAATTTTATTACTGATTAAACTGTTGTATTAATAGCGTTTTATCGAAATCATGAATTAGTACCGTGGCGACCGAGCACTGCTCGGGTGAAAATAGAGAAAACGAATTTTCCCAGATACGAGACCTAGCTAGATCGATTTATCGCCCCCGTAAAGGACTATATTGCAATTTCATCGAAATCGTTAGAGCCGTTTTCGAGAACGTGATTACAAATATATAGGTACATATGCAAATATTGCTCGATAATAGTATAGGATATATATTTGCAAATTAAATTGCGTAATTGTTGTGTCCATAGCGTATGGCGTATCTACAACACTGTATAACTTTACGTATTACATCAAATCTCGTCTCGTCTGACATAGAAGTATCCGTCAGAATAATTGTGGAATTGACATAATATGTATTTTTTTATCCAATGAATTTCAACTTTTTAGTTTTATAACAAGATAATCTTTATCTCATAGCATTTTGTGGTTTGCCACATTGAATTCTGTTTTCAATGAAATCGGCGAAGATGGTAAGAAACGTTTACACATAGTTTGTATTATTTTACCTGTAACATAAGTTTCCAATAATATTACAAGCTCTATTTAACTAAATCTTTTGACAATATATTCTTCAACCGTAACAGCACTTTAATTTTAACAGCCTCTTAAACGTTAATGCTTAGTTTTGTGTCGCAACCCGTTTAACTATGGCGTTCGTTTCTGCGAACTACTAAAAATATATTCAGTGTTTTCAGACCACTTTTATCTTATTCAACGAGCAAACAATTATGGTACGTAACACTTTTTAATAGGGTTGGTTTTGCAAGTGCAGTACATTGGTGTTTTACTAATTTGCTCGTGCAGGAAGCACGGCTGGTGTGATGGGAACACAGTGCCGTATAATCTTCGTCTCTGATGTTATCTGAAGATTTATTAGTTTCTGTCAACATTCGAGAGGTGGCGCTAGCTTAGCCGATGCTACTGGACTTTATCTTGTTTACAACACGAACAGATAAAAATAAATCTTATACAGTTGAATCAAGATTTGTTTTCGAACGGACATTCAAGACCTCCCATAAAGTAGCGATTACAGACGTTTCAGCATGAAACTTGTCGAGCACATTATACTCCATTCGGAATCGATGACATTAACAGAAAGGTCACAATTCCCGAGCATCTGCACTCAATAAAAACCATGCCCATTAAAGGGAAATAATTCAAAAATTGAATAATTGAACAATTTATTCACGATCCAGCGACCGATCGAGGGACTCGCACGCAAACGAATCGATTAGTCGCTTCGTTACTCCGCCAGGCGGAGCCACGCGTCGATAAAATACTTGTTAAACTATGGCAAACTGAATTAAAACACATGGCCAGCCAATTAGGAGAGGCAATCGTGCGAGTATCGGACGAAAAAAGACCTCTGATAGTTAAACAAGGGAAAATATGACTTAAAATAAGTGTAACAAAGTGGGAATTTGTGTTTTCTCGGGTTCAATAATAGGGAGCTCGAGTTACACCGCGCTAACGACTGGAGTGGCTGATAAGCCTTTTCAGTTACTCTGATAGACAAATATGGAGGTTTATCTTTGAATTTGCATTAGTTATGCCGTATTACGGTACGGCGCGTTGAAATATATAACTAATTGTATAGCATACTATACAAATTGGAAATAAATTAAGATTTCATATCAGTGAATAAATCATGAACCAACAGCATTTTCGTGCTTTGTTAATATCTAAGATATGTACCATTTATTTAAATTACCTACTTGCGTGCTTACTTATTCTAAGTTTAAGAGTTATATTTAATGCTCAATACGCGTAAGAGCCACGACTAATGAGACTTGCTAATTATTTTAACAACCATTACTTTATTTTAAGTTGGATAAATTTTTAGCGAGCGTATTAGGTATCACCTCCAATGAAAGAAGTCCAATTAAGTGTTAAAATAAGGTTGTATTCATGATCGAAACGCGTTCGGTTCACATAGATACGAGTACTTGGCTGTGCGTAAAACCGCAACAACCAATATGATTCCAATCCAATCTAAATA
The DNA here is from genome assembly GCA_947578815.1 of Epinotia ramella. Classification (NCBI taxonomy): domain Eukaryota; kingdom Metazoa; phylum Arthropoda; class Insecta; order Lepidoptera; family Tortricidae; genus Epinotia; species Epinotia ramella. Next base: position 8,360,207 of record OX388221.1, read on the forward strand.
TGTCAGTAGCGCATTAAAATTATCGCTCTAGTTTGCAAATACTTCTTCAAGAATTTACCTCCAAGTTGATTGGTTAATAAAAACACCGATTGGCTATGTCTGCAATTCCCTATTGTTATTTAATATCGTCGTAAAATCGAAATTTCAATTATCATGTAAGTCCTGCGCTGCTAAGCGACCATTATAGCACAGTTCGTAACGATAACGGTCGTAAAGCGATATCTTACCTAATCAACAGTTTATAATGTATGTATGGCCGGTCAATAAGTGTGAAATGAAAACTTTTATTGATATTAAAGTGAAGGGAAAGACAACTTTACGTTGTAGACGAAACACGCTTATGTAAATTTAGTTTTCGTTATAAGCGCAACTCAATGTCTCATCCGTAACAAAAACAATCAAAACCTTAACAAGAAGTGATCCTATTTATCGTCGTCCCCACGCCAACTTAACGCAGTCATATTTGCTCAAAATATATGTAAGTATATCGTTTTTATTTTTAAGTTCCAAAAAGGTAAAAACGGGCTTTGAAACGAGCGATCACCAGTATCACCACGTATCGACTGAGTATGAAATGTCCATTTACATGTATAAAAAGGCAAGTACCGCCACGAAGGCTGCAGCAAAGGCATCGGCAGTTAATGTAATTAAAGGTTGAACCACATATTGACTAGCCCCAGTTGCCAAGAACTTATTTTTATAATTCCTAGAAAAACATCTGCTAGATAAAATTACTGAATTTATAGTATTTCATTGACAATGTTAAGAGAAAGGTTAAAGTTGCGTACTTATTACGAACTGTTATCAGAAGTCTTTCATCAAGTTGAGTGATATCATGGTCCGGCTGAGCTGCGCCATGCACTTCACGCCTAGCTCCACGCGTCGTTGACTCATTATTTTCACTGTCTGAAGTCAACACTATTGAATCCGTAACATATATTAGAGACAGATGGAATATTTTAACATTTCTTTTATAGTGTTAAAAGGGAAGGAAATAATGATGTAGGTAATTGTATTGTGATGAAACTGATAATCAATTCAAATTTAAAATACCTAACAGCTCAATCGCCAACTAATTATTTTGTTAATCAATTCGCGTTCACGCAATGTGCCTTTATGTTTAGTAATTCAACAATCGTAATAGACCATTATGCTGGATCGTAAACAAATAGGAAAGTACGGGTAATGGTCGTATTAACGCGCTTATACCCTATGGAATACCTACAACCAAACAGCCGTAACTACAAATTAAAATACGTTGCGATTTCTACCTTAACGTAGCCGTATGCAGTTGAAAATTGAGTCAAAACTTTATCAGTTGTTAAGGTATCGTATTCACGCGCTTCGAGGCAAAGTGTCGTAACTGCAAAACAATTACAATGCAGTTTGTACCCGTGAACCGTGTCGTGAAGTTAAAATTGCAATGCGTGGCTTTGGAGTTAGTTTATTTTGTGCTTAGAGCCCTAGATATACAATAGTAGCATTGTGGAGGCTGTGGTTTGGTTTCGCAGGGTGTTTGCGATACGTGATTGAATTGAGATTAACTGTTAACCTATCGTCTTTTGTAAGGCCTGGGGCTCTATTCCAGTTAAAGTATTGAATTGGATTCGATTTGTATTTACGCTCGCACCAAGACTAGCATTTAACTCTCATTTGGACTCTGGGGCAACAAATACCTACGACATAAATGCTTGTCGTTCCCATAATATTAGTGAAAAATAATTAAACTTTACGGAAGGTTGTAGTTTCGCGGCAACCTATTATTAGTTAGTATACAATTTGCGAATCGAAATGGCCGGTAAATTATAAAGGTAATGTACCGGGCAACTGCACAATCGGTAAATATCTGAAATGTCTATTTAGCACGAATGATATCATAGCGATCAATTGCGATTATTCTAGAAAGTAAAGCAAAAGTGGTTCTTTACTCTCCGGTGTAGCCGAGGTTAGTTATCTACAACTTATACTTTTAAACTAGCAATATGTGTACCTTAAGTTTAATACAAGTAGCCTGAGGTACGCATCTTAGTTTACTATGAAGTCTGTCGACGTGAAAGATTCACTTTTCTCGCCTATTCGTGATCGATATTTACCTGGAAATGTATCAATAATTGGCCATGGAAAGTAAATATTTGGTATTGATTCTAATTAGTTACGATTCTTGAATATAGAACCTCTACCTATCGACAGCAAATTTTGGGTATTTAATATAGCGGGCGTAGCATGGTTGCCATTTTATCATATATCGTTGTGGATAAGACATCCGTCACTCTCGCACTCGCACAATTGTCAGAACGTGACGGATATTATCACTTATCCAGCGATAAGTGATAAAATGACAGCCATGCTACGCCTGCTGATCTAAAAAGTATACAAGTGACTCGAACTTGACCGGTTCAATTTGAACAAAATTTCTACAGCCTCCGATGGCGAAGTCCCATAAACACAAATAGCGAATAGCGATTAGCGATGTAATTGAATAACCATGTACTGGCTCTAATCGGATCCCGTGCGGTCTAATGGCGAGTCCACACGCGAAACCGCGCCACGCTACTGTTGACAAGCTATGCATTATGCTAATTTACTTTTTTATATTTTATTACATGCTACACTTAACCTCAAAAAATTCTCTGATTCTCGGATTCTGATAAAATGCAGCCAAAATAATGATCAATTAGGAAGTAATTAACTAGTTATTAAATTAGTTCTATGTATCTACCTAATACATATTTTGTGGACAGTTCACGTTTTGCACGCTTGTATTGTAACAACATTTATTGGAGATCTGCTTTGGTCGTTGATTTCTGTGCACAGATTAGATTCGATAAGGTTTCTTTATTTCATAGTATAAAAATAAAATATAAATTACCCTAAGTCAATCTACACGACTTTTATATACAAAAGAACCGGCCAAGTGCGTGTCGCGCCACGCGCAGTGTAGGGTTCCGTAGTTGCCTGTCTGTCTTAGTTACATCGATGTGCGGTGCGGTTGCGTCGGCCGAATTTGTACGAAAATTGGCCTTTCCAAGTACACATTAAGTTGGTCGACTATTACTCGATAACTACTTATGCCTACTTGTTCGTGATAGTTTTCCTTTTAAATTCATTATATGTACAACTACCACGAATTTTTTCACATCCCCAGTAGTAGCCATTTAGGGGGGGGGAGACACATGACTCGAACAAAAATTACTGCTTCAAAGCCCAATATCTCGCAAACGAATTGGTGATTTGAAAAATCGTTGTTAAAAACCCATAATATTTTTAAACGAGCTATCCAACGATACCCCACACTATGGGTTTAACGAGAAAAACAAAATACATCCCCGCTTTAGGTGTAAAATAGGTACCCCAAAAAAAAATTTTTTTTTTCTAAATTTTACTATACTGTTTTGTCGGCGTGATTGAGTTATATACACACCGAATCACAGTTTTCTAGCAGTGATGGTTACTGAGCTAAGCCGAAGACGGACAGACAGACAGACAGACGGACGGACATGGCGAAACTATAAGGGTTCGTTGTTGACTTCGGAACCCTAAAAACTAACTCAACGGATCAGCACAGCGATCCAGAGGGGGACCGCAGCCAGCCTAATGGGGACCCTGCCGCAGGGGCCTGATCTGGGAGACATTAAGTAGTTTTAGTTTAATTGCAATTTTTATTTAAGGTACCATTTTAACTGTACACTCTAATTAAAAAAATATTTTCTAAATTTCCTTTTCAATAAATTTTGCACTTAATGTTGCGTATAGTATATGAATAGAAACGTGTTTAAGTGTTCATTTACCTGCATAGTTATTTTGTTACTGATTCAAGTAGGTAAGAACGCCAATTCCGGAAAAATATTTAACAAGACTTTTATTGTTAGAATATGATCCAAAAGATATTCACACACTTCGGGTTACTCGAACATGAATAATAATTTATATAGACCTTCCTAGTTTCAAATAAGCGACAGTAAAATATAGTAATACTGTTATATGATTCACATAAATTCCTTCCAATGAGCTAATATTAAATTTAGTGAATCAAACTTGTTTAGAAACAATTATCTCTGTCTTGGTGTTATTAATATGTCGGTGTATTCTTCACTCGTAGCTTTATTATTTTCCTCAAGTTGCAATTCATAAACTCATTATTAACTCGGGTTTAAATTAAATAAACAACTTTTCCCTTTATCATATTCGCATACTGCTACGTTTGTACAAATAAAATAATATACTTTATTGATGTATCTTTTTAATGTCATATTAATTATGGTTTAACTCACTTTTAGTTTATTTATTTTATTGTATTTTAATTACCTACCTACCATGTCTTTTTCATTACTTTATTGAATTCTAACAGAATCTCTTCCAGACTATATTCCCAAAAAAAGGAATGCCAGTTTTTTTATTTATTTATTTAATAAGTCACTTCCAGCAAGTGTGGCGGCGTGTACCTTGAAAGATGGATATAATGTGATATGTTATTATTTGTATCACGTATAAATTGTATTAAGTATCACATATTATTTATAGACTTATAATATTATACCTACTTACTCGTGTTTATTACATTAGGTTCACGATATTGTATTCCGTTAAAATTTAATGATCGCGGCAACAACAATACGATATCATGGTTTATTGCCATTCATTTAACCCTTTTTCGCAACTTTCTCGCCAAGTTTATTCCCGTTTTCGGCCAATTATGCAGCGGCCGTCGCCATATTGGAAGTCCCGCCATCTTGAATTCGACATTGTTTTCGTGATCCGTTATTTATGCAAGGCTCACCGCTTTATTCCACGATCGGCAACCAGTTTGTAAGGATTTTAGAGGATTTGTAGAAGGGTTTTGTCTAACTGTGTAGGTACTTCGGTACGTTTACCGCCTTCAAAGTAAGTACCTAAGTATATCTAACATCTAATGATGCGTGTTTGAATAATTTTGTAATGTTATGAATTTTATAATTTTATGAAAATACATTAGGTACCTACTTAAATACTCCTACAGAATTAACTTAATAGGCAAACAAAATAATCCGACTGAATCCGAACGTAAAGAAGTTGCGCCGAACTTCGCCGAAGGTATTATAAAGAAAATTTGATTTGTAAGGTAAAGGAAGAAATAATCAATAAATCAAATACATTTGATCCCGATCGGCAGTTTACGCATTAAAAAAATACCTCTTTCTTTATAAAATATTATTACTTATTGCTGGTGTATTTAATATATTCTAAAAAATAAATTGGGTTAGTCTACGTATATAAGAATGATATCTTTATATAGATAATACGAATGTCATAGACAAAAAGGTTTCACTTTTAACTGACAATAATTAACGACCACATTTGACATCTGATGTCTAATAAAATATTAGATATTAGAATTTATTCTTTATTGAAAGAAATATTGGTAGGTAATCTGATCATTCTAAATTCAGCGCGATTGAGCATTTTATAGTCATGACTAAGATTACTACCTTTACGTAGGTATACCTAACCTAACCTATAAATTACATGTAGTATTTTATTTTATATTTATACCAAAATGTTTTATTATTTTATTTTATTTCTTTCTTTCTTTCTTTCTATGCCTAGGAATGAATTGAATGGTATTGTTTGCTTGTTCAAATAATAAAGAATATTAGTAATGATTTATTATTCAAATATGTAATTACATTCGTTTAGTGGTGAAGTAAAAATGAGTCACGGTATTGTAATTCCTCAATTAAGGCAAAATATTAAATTATTAAATTTATTGGAAATACCAATGGTAAGAAGGAAATAACACCTAGGTATTGGAAATACCAGTTAAGTTTGATAACCTTACTTTAGTAAACACGTAGTAATTTAATTAAATCAGTAAAACGATAACCGCATATGACGGTTGCAAAAAATATATATAAATGTAGTAGAAACTACCCTACGACTTAAATAAAAATTAATAGTTAACCATACTCCAAAAACGTAAAATCCTACATTTTTACGAAACCGAATGCAAATAAACTCAAAATAAATAATGATTTTATGATGCCTACCAACAATCTAAAATAGCTACAAAATATAAACGAAACTGAAAGTGCTAACCAAAACCAAATAATCCATACAACACCAATATAACCCCGGAAACACGATTCGCAACATATTCCAAAAGACATAACTCAAAGAACCATTAAAACAAACATCGATACAAGAAACACGACAGATGATTGATGATCGCTGAAGGCGGCTCGCAATATATTAATGATCACTGACAGACGCAAAAACCAACAACAATTAAGAGAAACTCGAGAAAACGCCGCAGCTAATTAGAGAATCGTGATTTTGGCAAGGAGGTTCCAATTGCTGTTGTCACTTTGGTCTGCTAAGAAAAAAAATGAAGCAGAAACAAATTCTATAGCAAAACTAGGTTCTCTAGGCGGTGAAAAGGCTAAAAAAAGTTGCGATACTGACACTGACCTGTTAGGTGTCCAACGTTGAAGTGTGAAGGGAATAGAGGTCCAAAAGAAGGCACGACAGAAGGCGCTCCAGGCCACCCCAAGCCGTGGTACGCCGCCGCCGCCGCCGCAAGTGCGCTGAAGGGCGTCGGCCGCACCGGACCTAACCTCTCCTTCTCCGCCGCTCTCTCTTCATCTTCACTGTGCCCGTTTTGCAAATTCAAATCTTCCACGTCAACTATCGAACCGTCTTCGTATTCGTCGTCGGACGACGTCACCGTCGCTGATGCGTTCAGGTTCAAGGGAGGCGTCTGCGAAGACGGCCGAGGGGACAAGGACTTCCCGCCGGGCAGCTCGGGCTGAGCCGACGGCGACTGCCTCAAAGGAGACTCAGGAATACTCCTGTGATGCCTTAAAACTTCAGCTGTTTCTTCCGCTTGGTTAGCTTTAGTGTCCGCAAGGATCGAAGCCACGCTGAAGCTGATCCTCGAAGGCTTCGGCGGCTCTGTCGCCTCCGCAGGGCTTCTCGGGTACCTCGAAACACTTTCTATCGCCATATTCACTTCTTTCTCTTCGTAGCTTTGTTTCTTTAACATTGAACGCCGGTCAGTTCCATTTAGCACAGTTCACTAGGCGATCGTGGGATCGTGTACGCATGCGGGCGTTCGGAGGTGGACTGGCGGGTGCGGCGCGGCGCGGGCCCTACCGAGGCGGGCCGGGGCGGGCTCCGCCCCCTGTGGAGCTGTCCCGCTCCACCAATCGACCGTTCGGCTCGGAATTGATCCGCGCGCGGGCCGCAGGGGGAGCGATTTAGCACGCTCTTATCTCGTTAGTCTCCTTTGTGATACTCGATTTTTTGTAGGAATCAAAACATAATTACCTTTTGTAGGGGTTCGCGCGTTTTGATCGCGCACTTTACGTCCGCCACTAAAGGTATAAAGTATAAAAATATAATGAGGAGTCGTGAATGGCGCTTGTTAAATCCTATTGAGCGGTGCTCGGGGCCCTTTATGAGATTAGAGTCGCGAGACCGTTCGGCGAATTTTGACGCAGCGCACGGATCCGTTTCAAATTAGCCCGTGATTTACCGAGCGTCGCTGACAATATTTGCGATGATTTATTTGTTTGAATATTTTCGATAAGTAGGTTTCTATGATTTTATTTTATCGGTGTTTTGATTGCACCAGTATTAATGAGTCCGTAAGTGACGTTAACTGCAGTTTTTATTCATGATGGTTCATTTGCTTGAAAATTTACAATTTTTCTGTCATATTTTTGTATATTGCATCTAACTTGAAGGTAAACGAAGTATTTTACTTTTGATTTGAATGTAACAGTTCGTCATACGAAATTTACTTACGCAGCAACAGCCTGCCAGCCTTATACATCATGAAAGAAATATAATTGAACTCATTCAGTGAATATACTCGAGCATTAAATAAATGGTCAATTACCCAAAAATCTCCATAAATAACACCATCCATTCGACAGTTTAATGACCATAAATATCCAATAAAGTGTAAATATCGTTTAGTTAAATAAACATTTCCTATCACTTCACAGGCGGCTGCCGTCCAAGAATAACATAAGGGGTCGAATGAACGAGTACATCACCAAAACACCAAAACGACACAAGCGCCAACAAAATTACCACCACTTTGGTCTTATTTCGTTTGACATCCTAAGCGCCCTAACTGCACTAGCAAGCGTGAAGACTTTGGTGATATCTATTACCCCGTCTCCTATCTCCCTTACACCTGCGTAACATCTCGTCTGTCTTATTCTATCAAAGATAGTTGGTACTAAATAGATGTTTAGTATTCCAAAGGGAAGATAGTTAATTACGTAGGGTGCGAAGAAAAATGAGCGATAGTAACGCTATTAGTGAAATGTCTTATCTTTCATGTGTCTTATTATTGAGGGTATATGGTTCATTATCGTGTGTAATGGGGATATTTAGTATTGAATCTGGGGATTGACTGTGGGCTTACCGTATTAAATGAACGAGGAAGCTGGGGAATAAATGTGATATTTATTAACATCCGTAACTGTTGTGGAGAAAATTATTGTTTTGCAGTTATCTAGTTTTGCCATAGTGTCTTTTTAAGGCATTCTGCATGTGAGTGGCTGAATCGGTAAAAAATATAATAAAAAAATATTTTGTTTTGTACTTTTACCGAGAGCTTATTAATGTTGCCCAGATTTCCTTACTTAGGTACCTATCGGAATACTGTCAGTATCTCTGGCGTACCTTATTAAACAAAATCTGTTTTATTATTGACTTTCTTGCAGTCTTTACTAATTATTATATCCAATTGAGAAAGTGTCTGTTTATTACCTAAGTAATTATCTCTATAAAGTTAAACCCTCTTAAATCTTTTTTAGTCATAAGTAGTAAAATTCTAAATAATGTCTATATCTACACACATACTTAGTACTTATCTTATGATACTGTGTCGAAATATCAAACTGAATAGCCAATAGATATCAACTCAATCTTTTGTTAGGCATCACAGACCTACATAAGTAAAATCCACTGCCACTGACACAGCAGAGTAACTTGGCCTAACTTACCTAAGATAAATGTGGTTTTCGTAAAGTGTTGTTATTTTTTAAATCCATTAACGAGAGAAATACGAGAAAAGAGTGTTTTTTTTTGGTAGATGTGATACATACGATGAGTTAGTATGGACACATCCATAGCTTTGAGGCCTTTTAAGCACGAATTTTGGCTCTGGACCCATACAAGTTATAAGTCTGTCTATAAGTACTTACCTATACAGAAAAAATAGTGATTAGAAGTTATTAACCAAGAAATTAATGAAATGGAAATTTTCTCGAATAAAGCGAAAAAAATATTTTCTGTTACCTAGTTATTATTATTAGTTAGTATTAATATTTGTATTTCATTCAAGATAAAGGCGGACTTCTCAATGCTTTTTTTCTTATTTTTTTATTCCATAGTAGCTTACAGTGCAGTCATCAAATCGCTTAAAATGTTATTTTATTTCATTTACATTTCTTTTCTGCCTACCTACATATTCTATAAGTAAATGTGTATCTTTTCTTTCTTTTTTCGTGCAGATCACCTGCGGACCAGGTACCGTGGATTGGGTTATGTGATATGTCTATCCATAAAACTAAAACTGATTTGTTCCATTTGCAGCAAACGTCATAAATGTTTTCCGTTGATGTTTTAGTTTTTGTCCTTTCTAATGACAAGGCTCGAGCCCACGTGTTACCCAGGAATGTCGTAGTTAGAGCAAATGATGGGGTATCCTGCCAGCGGTCCAAATATAGTGTTAAACTGTTCACTGAAACATCCAAGGAATGCGCCCTTATGATTTACTCTCGCATATTTGTTGGGGTGGAAAAAAAGGGGAGGAATTTGTATGACGCGCCCGGTAATTTACGAGTATTTGGCCCGAGTGCCAAAAGTTGGCACCCGTTGCATTGGAATGGGATTTTAATAATTAGTACCTACCTGTGGATAATGAAATTTCATTTCTAGATCTAGATAAGTTGGTTTTGACGGGACTTTGATTCTGTAAACAATCGCCAACTCAGCTCTCCTTTCGTGAGCTGAGTTGGCGATTGTTTACAGTCTTCTTCCCATTTTATCCCGTTACTTGGGGTTGGTTTCTAATCATGCGACGCTACTTAGGTACTTCGCTCCTGAGCTGCTACCGAACGTCAAAAACTGACAGTTCGTGTATCTCTATCACGCGAATAACGCGATACAGATGGCAACAACAAGTACCTAAGTAGCAACCCTCTGTAGTGAGGTTTATCACTTTCATGTCTCTCTGAACATTCGTCATCCAGGTGGCTGGAGGTCATCCTCTTCCACTCTATCTTGTAGGTACAGATATATATTTTCATGATTGTTTAGCCACCGGTAAGGTCTGTGGTGACAATATTTAAGTTAAACCGTATCGGCATTGCAATTCAGCGAGGAAATGCCACCTGCATCCTCGGTACAAGCCCTCGGGGGCCTTTTTTTTAGATTTAACATACATTTTTAAATTAAAAGACTTTTTTTTTCCTTTTATTTAAAAAATAATTTCATTAGCAGCGTTACTGCTCAATACAAAATATAGAGTTAACATAGCTTAATTTTAGTTTATGTTAATTATCATCGTGTATAATATACTTTAGAAATCAATATATGTAGGTACATGTGTTAACCGTATACATATCTAAGTATAAATAAAATAAGTTTTTTTTTATCACTACTGATAATAATGACACATCAATGCATCATCCTCGTCATTTAAACCAAGATTTAACAGACGGTTTAAAAAGAAATCCTCTCCAAGCAGTTGGTCACATATAATATAATGCATAGGCATATACAATTGTATTCAAGTAATAAGTATTTACGTCTACTTATTCATAAGTAGACTGGATATGTCATTATTTTATCAAGATAATAATGTTGAGTAAAGGAAAATTCATAACAGTATATTACCTATACATAAAACCCGGTTGTTAAATGTGTTCAATATGTTGAATATCATTTGATTTTGGCAATTATACTGTAAGCATCTTATTTTCTTTGGGAGAATAAGTTTTCGGAAATAAATGAAATAAAGCAAGCACAAAAAAAAACACAAAGCTAATAATGTTACACGTAAATTTTGAATAAACAAACGAGTCGTGAATTTTTCCCCGTTCTAATCACATAAGTACCTACAGTTCAGTTGTAGGTAATTTATATTCAAGTAAAATTGTGGTAGGTACCTAATAAAGAGTGCAGTAAAGTTATAAATCTCCGCTTTAGGCGAAAATTTCTTGTTATAGTTTCCGCTCGTTTGCTCTAATTTCGAATAATTTTCATGAACTAACGCATTGTTGGCTTACCTACACGTCTAAACGTTTCGTATATAATAAAAACAATATTACTTTTACACAATTAATTCATATACCTAACAATCTTAAAAAACTCGAAAAAATGTATCTACTGTTTCGCGTATGTACCTACTTATTAGGGTAAGGACCAAATGCTTGGCCTGCTTAACTAGCTCAATTAAATTTTCTATGCAAGTTTTCCGTTGTGACACGAAAATTAACTATACAATTATATGGTTAATTTTTGTCTCACAACAGAACTTTTTTCACTTCTTCAGTTTGTATGGCTAACTACCGACCAACCAGGCTAACTACTGGCCAAGAATTTGGTCCTTACCCATTAGCCAAATTAAACTTTACACTAAAATATGATCAATATTATTTTCAGCTCTCTCTATCCATACTATCGGTGCGTATAGTCTATTCTAGCCACTATAGATCCTAACTTCTCCAGGCAGCCATTATACCCCAACTAATGTAACCAGGAACACGTCAATTAGCAGATATTTTGGCTTAGCCCGTTTTTTTACCCATTAAAAACTATGATTAACGACGCAACGTGACACCGCTTGGGTGTACAAATTGTTTCGCTTACTTTAATTACGGTATTACGGATACGATTTAAACGATAACACATTTATGTGGTTAAGAATTTATGGCTAATTGGTCTCAGTTTTCTAGATTGGCCGCATTTTTCACCGAATGGGTTTGGTGAGACTAATTGATGGTTTACCATTGAATTGCCGACAAACATTAACTACATTTAACTTGAATAATGTATAAATGTGCAGTAGGACATATACAATTGTATTAAAGTAATACGTCGAAGTAATGAATTGCAATGTTTCGTAGTTGTGCCAATTAAGATAATTTGAAAAAAATCAGCGATTAAGTAATATTCGTGGAATAGTATTTCTACGTACTAAGATAAATTTAAATAAACAGTAGTTGAAATAAAATAACGCCTAACAATATTACTTAGTACTAAAGTTTCGATGAATCGTTGTCGATGAAATTATATTCGATGAAAAGGTTGTCGACAAAACAAGGGTACACCCTAATTGATACGTGTACATTTATATCATCTAATCAGCATAAGTCAGTCATTTAATATATATATATATATATTTTATTACAAATAGGACTATTGGTTAAAAACACAATACATATTAAATAAAAATATAAACTAAGACTAACCACTAAGAGAAATAATAAGAAAACTAAATTAAAACTAAAACTAGAAAATAAGATAACAGATACAGATAATATTTCATCTAATCTAACTAAACCTAAGTATCTCCTAGGCAAACTCTAGCTAGCCCGACTTATGCGGACTGTTGCTAACTTTTCTAAGTAATTAAATTACCAACATACCGGTCTATATTCGGATAAAGGTGTTTTTAGGGTTCCGTAGTCGACTAGGAACCCTTATAGTTTCGCTTTGTCTGTCCGTCCGTCCGCGGATAATCTCAGAAACCGTTAGCACTAGAAAGCTGAAATTTGGTACTAATATGTATATCAATCACGCCAACAAAGTGGTAAAATAAAATGTGTTTTTTTATTTTTTATTAGGGTACCTCCCCTGTGCGTAACGTGGGGAGTGTTTTTTTTTTTCATTTCAATCCTAACGTGTGATATATTGTTGGATAGGTATTTAAAAATGAATAGGGGTTTGCAAATATCATTTTTTGACAATGTTAATATTTTCGGAGATAATCGCTCCAGAAGTAAAAAAAATGTGTCCCCCCCTCTAACTTCTGAACCATAAGTTTTAAAAATATGAAAAAAATCTCAAAAGTAGAACTTTATAAAAACTTTCTAGGAAAATTATTTTAAACTTGATAGGTTGAATAGTTTTCGAAAATCGCAATTTAGAATTTCTTCTGCAAAGTAAATATTTACTGATGTTACCTTGGCTACCTTCTTCTCTTTGTTTTTTTTTTTGGGGTACAATTTTAGAATATGTGTATTGTATATCATTTTCTAATTACTTTTTTTTGTATACCTGTGTAAAAGATCTGGCATAACAAGTGTAATTAATAGGTTTTGAAAAGACTCGACTGCTTTTTACAAAAAGGCCCACGATTAAAATCCATAAAACCGTTTAAGAAATAAACAATCATACCTATGTAGGTATGATAAACCTATACCTACCTAACCTAACCCTAACCTAACCTATGTGGGTATGTACACTAGACAGCATAAGTGCATGGTCAAGTCGCAAACTGTTTCCCTTGACGCGCTTGCTAACGCCATCTATGTGCACGACGTGTAATATCATTATAGATGTAAATGTAAACCTCAGAGGATCGGCATAGTTTCACTAGATGGCGCTGTTAACACAGATGGAAACAAAAACTAATTCCTCATCTTGGATATAATTATATTTTTCTTGGGTTATTATTTTTCCTATATTATACTGTCAAGTAATCTTGCCAACGCATTATCGATCGATAATGGCGGTATTATGACGCAATTTGGAATGTGCTTTCTATTTATGTGCTACCTTTGTGCATTTATTTTTCTTGCGATGTTTCCGATTCACTACTAGTGAATATCCAAACAATTCCAAAAACACTTCTTTCCCAACATTTTTTTCGTTGGGTGCGGGATTTGAACCCGCGACTCTAAAGCTAGGTCGACAGTTACTTGCCTCGTTAGCCACTCGACCATCGGTTCAATTGACTAGGCAGTCGAAATTCATCATAAGTTTATTTTGCTGCTCAGATATTAATCCATTACGACTATGATTAGTATAATAATCGATGAGGGTAGACGAATGATTCAAAACTACCATACTTATTCGTTTTTATCACAAAGATGTTACATGTTCGTTCGTAGACCTACTTCAGCTGTGTTATTCATATTTTTTTTGGATATCATGAATATTAAAACTAGTTTTCTATGTAATATTGATCTAGTTAAAAGGTCGCAAATATTTGCGATATATAAAGAAGCTACAGAAACTGATCTAAACGTAAGTCGTTATTTTTACATGTTTGTGATATAATTATCTACTATAAGTAACTACTACTTAACTATCATACATTTTTCTGATGATTTATTTACGTATAATATTGTTGCAGCTAAAAAAAGGTTGAGCAAAAGGAAACGTCTCTGCTACACCGACAAAGAACGGCCACCAGCCATGGTAATGGACTACAAAGAAAATGATTTTGAATCGACAAGGCATTTCGTTGATTTATTGCACACAAGTGTGGACTGTTCGAGGTGTCTCCATAAAGAGGAGGGTTTATACTATCATGGGCATGCTGTTAAACCCTTGCTTACAGAGAAGCACATAAAACAGCAATTTGATACAATTTGGACACTGGACTAAATGTCATGTTTAGTGACGAGAAGTGAGAAGTGTTTAAATCTATTCAAAAGGACAATATAAGTTCACGTTCAGTGATCACGTAGTGCCTAACATGGAATCTGGTGGTATACCTAACTGTGAACATGTAAGGTTTGAAGAAAGACAGACCGGGTTATATATAAACAAGTGACAAAAGTAACATATGAGTAGGATATTGTTTTCATCATGCTTTTTTAACCCTATAGATACTATTAGTAATAGATGTGTTAAGTTAAGGAAAATTATTATTAAACAACATAATCATGTTAATTAACGAGGTCGAGTGACATAGATAACCGTGGAATCCTACCATTATAATCTATGAAATATATGGTCGTCTAGTATCAATAATAAAAGCCTTAGTGAACTGTAAGATTGTCCCGTATTTTATTATTATTTTAAATGTCATTAACACAAATGGCGGGTTTATTTACTTACTTAAAAGCTTACTTATAGATTTAGCTAACACCAGAATGCGTTCGCCTGATATATATGTTATCATAACCCGGTCTGAAATTATTAATAAAATTGTCAATAGGTTTTATTTTTATTGGGGTAAAGCTTCAATCTTTTTCCGATTTTCGGAAATGAAACTTAAGCTACATATAACCTCGATAACATGTTAGAAAGTGGCTAATTCACTAATACTATTAACAAAAACTTCTGTTAACAGTGTTGCTGCTAACGGAAGGCAAGAAAACAAGGTTGTAATTTGGCCTATGATATGGCTGTCTGAAGTGAAGAGTGAAAAAGTGAAATGAATTAAATCCAGTCAACAGGGCCATTTAAGTTTATAGTGTTATAATAATACGCGCCGTCATAATGGTCGCGTAGTTCCTAATATAGAAAAAGTGCAGATGCTGTCGGTCAAAGAGTACGGATTACGTTAAGATTTATATATTCTATAAACCGGGTTATCCTAAATAAATTAAAAATATATATATTGTTTCAGTAGGTAATAGGTATTAATATGCCGTTTGCTTTCTTTTTTATATTCCTTTACTATTTAAAATGTGATATTTCATAAGATCAAACAAGTGTAAGTAACGGTGAAAGACCAAATAAAATTATTATGATTATTTTCAAATCAATAACACAATAATTCATGGTTTGAACGCTCACATATAGGTATAGATATACTATGGCAATTAACACCTTAATGCGTTCTGCTGATTTGAATGTTAGATAACCCGGTTGTAAGTTAATATTGTCAATATTATATTTATTGGGGTGAAGCTTCAATCTTTTTCCAATTATGGAAATGAAACTTAAGCTATTACCTCAATAAAAATGTTACAAAGTTGCTAGGTAACTATTATTATGTAGTATTATAAAATTGCTTTAACAGAACTGTAGTGAACAAAATAAACATATTGAAACATAAAATGCTGTTTTAATTATTTAAGTTATGAATATATAATTTTCTTTATGACTAATATTTGTATATAAAGCACTTTCATCTATAGGAATAGAACAAATATAAAAAGATACAAAAACATAAACCTCCCATTACCTGGGATTCGAACCTCGAGAGTTCTAGGCCGCTGAGCCTAGAGAACATGTCTTAATCCATTGAGCTATCTCAACATTATAGGTAATGGTGGAAATATAGCATTCAAATACCAGTGGTATCGCACTTAAATACAGCTATTATAAATTAGCATTTACCAGCCTTGTTAATAGTTATACTAATATGAGAATATTTCTGGTGATAACAAACAGGTGTCAATTTATAGGTATTTAATGTGCCTAGTAATGTGCTTATTTTCTGCGGTATGTCTAAATAGTAGCGCCAACAACGCCATCTAGTTTAATTATTGCGCACCACGTGCAACTATGTGAGCAGCAGACGTCAAACGATGCAAGCGAAACTGAGCCGTAAGGTGTCCATGCATTATTACAGCCGATAGTACCCACACTTGAAAAACATACCCTCCTTCTAAGTCTTCTAACGTAGTCGGGAATTATATATGTATAGTCACCATCTATTACGTCAAACACCGGAAATACAGCGTGCACAATGCTACATAAGTGCATCATTATTCATGTTAAATTACCGAGAAATAAAACAGCAAATCTTGCAAAGTGCAAACAATTTTATCAATCGACTCCAATATGTCTTCACATCGGCCATATTGGTGTCACAAGCCAACGTGTTGCAGGCGTGGCCGACAAAAAACCACCTATTTGTTCGATTTACGAACAGAATTTTAATCGACGGCAGATAAAAGTTTTTCTCCCGACCACATTCCCGCGAAGTTCCGCGAAGCGTCCTTGATCGGCCCAATTAAAATTTCACAACGCAAAATGGCAACTGTCCGCCATTTTGTTTCGTTGACGCTCGCCGTTCCGTTTTTGCAGAATTTTGATGCGTTCGTCAGACAAATTTCGGCTGTTGGATACGAAATTGGTTAAAAATGTTTTGCTCTTTTGTCTCGATTTAATTGGGAATGTCGCTATCAGGGTATTTCGAATCACGTATATATTTCGCAACATTATGACTTAAACCAGTCTTTAAACTGTACCATGCATTCTTTGTGTTCTATTTCTATCATTTCACTTAAGTCAAGTTTGTTTTGCAAGATTCGATTACAGACTAACACCTGGACAAGCGAAATTAAATAGAAAATAAAAGCTTGTAAAATTGGCACTGGTTTCAACAACATGGTCGCCGTTTGCCAGCTGACCTTTTTTATTACCAAAGTTAGGTTATAAGAATTCTATTCAGAGGATCTACATTCCAAATATAACAAACTTCTAACTAAATCCCATTCCCTAGTCTTATTCATTGTGTCTTTGAACTTACGACAAAGCTAAAGACGTTGTTAAAAGATGCTTTTCCACATTATTTTGTAACAAAAGTTGTCGTTCAAAGATCAAGATCGTTACGCGCTTCAAAGCCGTTGATCCTCGTAACGAGAATGTTTCAATAAAGAATTTGAATACTCGTGTATTGACTCAAGTAGGTAATCTTTATTTTACCTTTACCTGACGATCGCTGAATAGTAAGTAAATATATGTATGTAGCGCTAGACATAGGTATCAATTATTTTGGATTTTTTGGTAGACGCTGCAGCATATGAGCGGTCGAGCGAAAACTTGCTTCTCGTGATTAATAGCAATTTTACTTCAAAAATGTTTACTACCTATCACTTTTTTTATGTGTTAAGAGCTCCGTGTGCAAGGCTTACTTTCAATTTTCATTGCATTTCGGGGTACTGAAGCATAATGAATCAGTCGATATTATCAAACCCCGCTATGTAGTTAAACTTGCATGCCAGTCTTTCACGTACGAGTATGTAAATAGGGGGTTTAAATTGAATACTAAACTACTAATAAGTACTACTACTAATAGTTCTAACTAAATAGTTAAAAATGAAACACAGATCAAACACTATAAAAATCGATTTAGCAGGATTTGGACCTGCATCCATTTTGCCTTTTGCAGACGACTTGTGCTTTACCAATGAAACAATTAATTATATTCACGCGTTTTTTCTTGCTCGCTATCACTATTTATGACGAATCTAGTCTGAGCCGATACACGACATGTACCCCTTCGATATCTCTGTCTTTGAAAAATCCAGGTCTTCCGTCAATTAAGACAAATGGAATTTAGGCCCCGTTTACCTACCCTCATTGCCTACTTGAAATGCCAATTGGAAGTAAAATTAAAATCTAGGACTTAATCCTGGTAAGCGACATTTAAGTGTTAAACTTATTTGATGGTCCGTGGTCATTCTCAATGCAATTAAGAGCAATAAATCTGTTTGTGTCAAACAGCATTGTGCAACAGGCGATGGGGCAGGTGGTAGCATTTTTGTGGGCGTGAAGGAACATTAGAAACTAATTTGTCCATTGTACCTTCTAAGTAATAGTTGCCCGCCGCCCAGTCTGGCCATTGGAGTAGTATATGGCGGTTTTGCAGATGCATCCCCAGGTCTGCGTGCTCGTGCCGGCGGTTTCCCCAGGCTAATTCTCCTACCACCTATTGTCCTATAAAGCCACAATTTTGGTTGTGAGATTGTTTTTGGTTTAATCTTGTGGTTGTTCTATTTATTTATATTTTGCGGGCATTAACAATCGCATTAACAATTACTTAATGGATCTATTTCCTTATTTTAGGAAAACTCTAAAAATCAAGTCCCTTCATTTGGTACCGTAAAATGGGGTGAGTAGGGTTCGCGGGGAGAGTTGGGTTATGAATGGGGAGAGAAGGGATGAAAAGGGGTGAGATGAGATTTTAAGGCTACTGCTACAAAAATAATGTATTTCAATTTAAAATGGAGCTATAGTAATACCCATAATAAAAAAAAAACGATCCAACTATCTTCCAAAATCACATTTGTATGAAATCCCATCTTACTCCAATTACGAGGGACTACGGGGTGAGGTGGGATTTCCTGTTTATCGTCAAAGTTATGAAATGGAACTACCCAAAATAAAATAAAAACTAAAATACAAACGTCCGCAACACTTATTATATACTCCATTCAGTTTGCATTATGTAAAAATAAAATGTCATCGAGGTTTGAATGCCAGTTTTGCCCCTACTCACCTCATTTTACGGTACCCCGCCAGACTATATTTCGCGATCAGTCAATCCTCAATCCCATAATCGAATCCACTCCTTTTTCGTACTTACGGATCACATACCATAAATTTCCTCCCCTTTCGGTGCCACCGACTTCGTAATATTGAATGGACTAATTATACTCAAGTTGTTGTCATACAAATGAGACAGAAGTGCCATCAAACAATGGGTATTTCCTTCCGTTCTTCTTCTTGTCAGCAACTCACTTGGCTATATAGGTGCAGATATATTGCTCTGCGTCTCTTGTGTTTTTCTACAACAGGGAAAGAAATACTGCACATATATTCGGGTAAATATAGCCAAGTGAGCCAGCATTAATAAATAAGCTGCATCTGACTGTGTTGCATATACCCAACTGGTCAATAGTCCTATCCTTAATGAATCACCATATGGCGCCCCCGTCACGCCATCCAAAAATATGTCAGAAAGTCGCCGCCATTTCACGGCACACGCCCCTCATTATTCGACTAACTTTCGGCTATTCTTGAACGATTTCGTGACTATTATCCGGCCATTCCAAAACTATCGAAAGTGCCATGAATGGCAAATGAGTTATTGGTCCTTTTAGACCGTGAAATTCGGGAATATTACTTTTCAAGTGGAGCCTTTTGTCAATGACGTCACGCTTTTAGTGGACAGCTGTCTCAAAGTGCTGAAGGAACTTTAATTTGTGGGGCCGAAACCTTAGAGCTACCCAGAATACGAGTACAGAGTTGTCTGACTTCATTAGATCCGTTGCATATAAAACACGCCTGCTGAAATATTGTTTAGGCTCTAGACTTTTTATTATTTCAGTGAGTGCAATCGTTGCACTCACTCTGCACTTCAGGCAATTATTTTTCATGCCACAGTGGTGGCAAACAAGCATACGGCCTGCCTGACATCGAGATAATGGACGCTTGATGATTTTGAGCATTTGGTTGAGTTGGCACTGTTAGCAGTTATATCAAAAAAAAACCGGACTAAGTATCTTAGACAAATCGAACTAACCCCATTGTTAGCTCAATAAGGCTAGTACTATGGGTTCTAGAAGAATATATTTAAATAAGTACCTAATGTACCTATACATATAAAACTTACATTCAAATATTCATGATGCTCATCACACAAATATTTGCCTTTACCGGGATTCGAACCCAGGACTTTCAGCTTCGTAGGCACAGTCACTACCCACTAGGCTAACCGGTCGTCAAGAAATAAATGGAGGGCCATCGCTCTCAATTCAGCGGATCCTCGGGGGCTATGTATTAGGGGTATCAGAGCAAATAGTGGTGTCATTACTATCGTGCTCGTGTTTCTTCTCAATTATACGTCTACGAGGGTTCAATGCAAAAAGTTATCTCTTATATCGAACCCATAGATTTCAGATCATTTAAGTGTTCTCAATAGGTCTTTGACACGGAGGGGAAAAACTTTTGAGAGTCATACGTTAAGTACAGTTGCCCCTTGAATGTATTGTCCCATTTCATTTGTACTCCTTGACCACAATAGGCTGTTTTGGTGGTTTCTCTGAGGTGGTATATTGTACTTTGCTCTAAGAACACCGCGTGATGTATGATGTCTCTTAGAGTGAAAATGACATAAGTACCACGTACGAACTATGAGTTAAGACTTTTACGGATTCATGGTGATTGCATTTGCGCAATATAAGTCAAATTAGTTGCGCTTTGTATTGAAGCAGGTGTGGTTGGTCTATATAGCACGGGACATTTTTATTGACATTATTTTGAATTTTGACCATTCGCATCTGGAGCTCAAATGCATTTTAAACTATTTCACCCTTATACAGTAACATTTTGTAAGTACATAGGTACTTATAGGTAGGTAAATATAATAAATTGTGGTCGTATTTCCATGGACAGAAAAAAATTGATAGATTAATGCTAAATATGTAAACTTCATTTATTGCCCAAGATAATTAAACAATCGGAATTAATGAATGAAAATATGTAGGTAACAAATTCATGTACAGTCAGCTGCAGGGGAAAGCTATTACATGGGATTGCAAGGGTCTTCTTCGCTGACTGTATATGACCAGATAGTATAGTAAGTGCAAAGAAAAAGATGAAGCTAGCACAGCTTTATTATCAACAACACTCTATATCAATGGCATTTAAGGAATGGTATAAGTCGTAGAACCTGATATGGCAGGGTAGGTAGATCTTGTTTGGCTCAAGGTCAGTCCCGTCAACAGTCGTTGTTGGTTGAACGTGTAAGCACCGGTGAACGGAGTACACGACTTGCGCTGGAAGCTGAGGCTCCAATGTCCTCCGGTGAAGTGCATATACGCGTATGCTGGCACGTTCGAAACTAAGCGACGAGTCTCCACGATGTAACCGTAGTCTTTATACTGCATGGCGTAGGTTGTGGGACCTCCTTTCTGAGCTTGAGACAGGTTGTTGAACTGAACAGCCTCCTTGCCACCCTCGACGTGTCGGAGTCGCAAATTGCCGTTGCTCATAGGAGTCACTGTCCAGGAGCAGCCGCTGAAATCCGGGGTGAACACGTATTTTGGTTGGGTAGCAGTCGGCGTGTGAGGAATGTCTATGGTACCGCCTTGAGGCAGCCAGTAGGCGCTCTCGCCAGACGGATCGACCTCAAGCCCGTACAGGACCTTAGAGCCCCGTACTTCAGCGTACTTGAATTTCGATTCTTGCCCCGGTCTGGGCGATAGGAAAGAGTCTATTGGGGCGGCGGTAATCGCGTCTCTTCCGAAGATGGTACTCGTTAACACCTGGGCTGGAGTTTTCGTTGAGGTAACTGTGACTTTTACTTCGCGACCAAAACCGCAGTGGATGGGGGTTGCATTGGGCAAGTCACGATCTGGCCCTTCTGCGAGCCTGTTGTTTGGTAGCGTGGGAAGATTAGCAGCCAAACTGGACCCATAGAGCTGGATGATGACGAAAATCGGAGTGATAATTAGCAGTTTCATCGTAGCGTTGCACTGAAACTGTAGTTCTGGAGAGATGCACGCTCCTTTATACGAATTGTTGACGCATTTACTCATTATACATAGCTCATTAACCAATATGTTTTATCAATTCAGGTTGAACATGTTTATTGATGTATGTATCCGAACGTAATTTATGTTTTTAATTCACTATCTTTTCACTAACTGTAAGGTGATTAGTAATTATTTTGTTAATTGGAAATGAAGTTATTTATTTGTTAAAATTTCATTTTAGTTCTCATCGTTTCTCCCCTCATATTTGGCTTCTACCGGACAACGAACATATATAAAAGTTTAGTACTCTAGACAGAAAAACTAGGAAATATAAATAATTTTTATAAAAAAAAGTATTTGAAATAGACTTGTAGGTGTTCTATTCTTGCGTTCAAAATGCATTCCTTGATCGATTTATGCAATAAACAGCATGGGGAAAATTTTCAAGTGATATTGAACACTGTGGCGTACCTGTTCATGGTCTTCTCTCCCTCTCATGAGCATAATCGTGAGCGAGGTGGAAGTGCGTGCTCGGGAGCGCGGATATCATGTTTTTTAATTTTAATTTTTTGGCCGTTTAAATAATTAAAAAAGTAATCACTGAGTTCTCTCAAACATGATAGTGCCAATATTTAGAAGCAATTTTAATATTTTTAGCTTATGTGCATAATTTGTTACGAATATTTTAAGTGTATTTTAGACCTATGTTCGTGTTTTTTTTCTATCGAGCGAAAATTGCTTAGTCATATTTCGAATCCCTGATCTCGCTGCAGAAAAGCCTCAAGATTACTATTCGTATTTTTTTGAAACCATATTATTATAAACAGACGCATTATATCGTTTCAAAACCTCTGTTCGCTTAACTTCGCTGAACCTATGGCGTAGGCGGATACACCATAGGTTTACCGCGAAAAAAATACACCCCCACTTTTATGTAGTATCGGTAAGTACCCTAAAAACATATTTTTTGTGCTCGTCGATTAAAATCTGTGTATTCAGATTTCATAGAGAATACTGCAATGTCACTCTTTTCATCGTTGAATAGTCTATGTTACTTCCGAAACAACCGAAATAACTTTTTCGTTACGCTCTAGACAATCGATTTTTTTTTGAAAATAGAACTTCGTATTTCAATAACATGTTTCCTTGTTTAAGGAGACTCGATCCGATACAAGATTGCCAATCTATGGCGTTTCGGAACGTAGCAGCGTCGCGTCATCTGTTAAAAATCTACTTGAACTTGCTGCTGTATCCAGGGCATAAAAATAATAAAAAATCTACGCTTTGTGATTGGCTACTATTTAGACAATCACAGCACAGTACTGCAACATTACGGACACCGGTGGTGTGATGTGAAAACTTTATTTTCAAAGCTAAACTTAAAAAGTTAAAATAAAAACTAAGAAAATGAGTAGTGACAGTGACGAAACACCTTTAACTCCTCAAGAAATAACTAATATGGCAGAGGAAGCCACACTTACCTTGCTACCTGAAAAGTCAAAGAGCCCTTACAATAGTAGAACTAGACAATATACTTAGTACAAACTTACGAACTTACAATATTTAGTTTTCTTATATACTCGTATTAATGACTTAAATTATCAATTTTAATGAACTCGTACAAAAAGTATTGTTCACAATAGTGTCATAATCAAGCTTTTTAATCTCTTACTTTACTTAGGCCACTCAGCAAGCTTCGTGGCCTAAACACGTTACTCGACTAGAAAGCTCTCTATTATAGGTAACACGATTGTGAAAAATACTATTTTGTACATTTTATTCTACCGTTTTGTCGGCGTAATTGACTTATACTCGTATACCTACTCATGCCAAATTACAGTTTTCTAGTAGTAAGGGTCACTGAGCAGACGAACGGATGGATAGACGGACAGACGGACATGGCGAAACTATAAGGGTTCCTTGTTGACTACGAAACCCTAAAATATCTGTAAGTACCTATCTAAATGTTCATATTATAACAATTTTCATAAAATAACACAATCAATAAACTAAATGTGAGTTTGTAAGCGGCGTCAAGGGCAATGTTGAATAAACAATAGACTGTCGCCGCCGGCGGCGTGTGTTTGAAGAGCGGCGCCTGCGTTCAATCGCTGCGCAGTCGCAGTCAAACAGGGCCACCATTTTGTTCATCTCTTTCAACTGCCAATCGAATATCAATATGATTCGCATGCTCGTTCTGGTTGGTATGGTAAATGAGCACTCCAAAGTGAAATCACACTGAAATGTGATCGGATGTATGGGATCGGAAACGCAGGTCAAAAATAGACCTCCAGCAGCTAAATAAGCAAAACGTTCTTGAAACAGTAGATTGGTTACTCTTAACGTCATATTAGTTGTGGCGTTAATGAACTGAGAATGCCCTGTCTTTAAGATATACAGGTAAATTACAATCACAAAGCATAATATTTTTGTTGACCCCCACCGGAAATGAGGGGTGTGATAAGTTTAACATATAACTTTTACACCGTGCGTCTGTCTCCGGCATCGTATCTCCAATACGGATAAACCGATTTCAGTGCAGTTTTTTTGTCGTAAGTCTTTGTCGAGATGTTTCTTAGGTGTGTTAGTTGTATCTGTTATAGTTACTATTTCACCAAGATTATCGTTTCCTTTGTTTTAGTTGCACTGCCGACTCCGTAATACAAATACGAATAGAATAACTTGGTTGTCATTGTCGCTTAGTGAAACCTTTAGACTAGTGAGTTGCGAAGATTGTGGGTCATCAGGTTCTGTGGGTGTCTCCGTTGTAAGCGGCTTGGCTGTTATGGTCTGGTAGTGCAAGAGCGTATGGTGTTTGCGGTTACAGATTCTACATGATGTGACTTGTCTACAGTTCCGTATGGAATGTCCTTCGACAAGGCAATTGAAGCATAAGTTGTTGTTCCGAACAAATACTTTGCGTTGATCTACGTCGAGTTGTGCGAATTCGGTGCAGGACAGATGTAGTGACTTTTCTTACAATATGAGCATTCCGTATAAATTTCTGTGGTAATGAATCTCAAATTCTTCATTTTAGGTGCAATAGCTTGTGGTTGATGCAGTGTATACTCTTTCTTTTATTTCTTTTGTGACACTTGCACCATCTCCATAGCTCTGAATCGTCCTTCCAGGTATGAGGTGAGATTCTTATAAGTGGGTAACTCCGTCAAAGAACCAAGTGACTGCTCCCAAGCTTTGTAAATTTCGTTATCTAACTTGGATACCACAATATGCACGATAATAGAATCCCAAGTAGTTGTGTCTATTTTCAAATTTGAGAGACTACTGAGACACTGGTTTGTAGTTTCAAGCAGATCCTTGAGGGCTTTGAGGCCTTTAGAGCATTCGAATGTGAGTTTATTTTGATTGAGCAAACGATTCAGTATGGTATTAGCTATTAACTCGATCATTACTATAGCGGTAGACTAATGGCCGGTTCCAATAATCAATCCACCGATAGTTTTCCTTACCAACAGTTACATTTTGACACATTTTCTACGGGTAATCTGTCAAAATGTAACTGCCGGTAAGGAAAACTATCGGTGGATTGTTTATTGGAACCGGCCATAACATAAGGCGTTCTGTGCCTTACTATAGTTGGCAGCTGTGATCTCGAAATGACGGACGACTTGTTCTGCTTCACCTTTCAAGCTCGATCTCAAATATTTAGTGATGCTTTTGTATATCACTCAGTCCCTGCTCATTGTGGATCATAGAAAGAAACAAATCCTTGAAATGCATCCATTCTTGATAATCGCCTGAGAATGAGGGGATATTTTATAGGTGGTAACTTGGTCTGGGTGACAGTTTGAGATGCTTGAGGTGAGCCAACTTCTTGTTTTGTAACAGATTCCGTCAGTTCCAATAAAATAGTCTTGAAGTCCATATACAAATCTTCAACATAATTGTAGAGAACCTTTAATTCCTTTTTCTCGTCTAATTTCTCTGCAGTTTTAAGGAATTCTCTTCTAAGGAAATGTTGAGAAACAAATTGAGTCCAATACTCTTCAAGTGACTATCCGTATCTTCAAGTAGCTTGCAGAGTATCGCGATGGTGATGTTTTCTTGTAGTTAATTTGAAGTCAATTAATCTGACTAAAAAGCTCTTCTTGAGACGGTATGTTCGCCATTGTTGTTAAAATTCGCTTAAGTGATCACCAAATTTCAAACACTATTTTCAGTAAAAAATATGCTAACTCCCTGAGATCATAATTTTCTAAAGTCCCAGAATTCACAAATTGTAGTAAGTCCAAACTTGACGCGAATTTTCCAAGTCAATTTTCACCGATTTTTTCTGAGTTGTTGAATCACGAAATTGCACTAAGTTAATAATTCCGCGAAATATGCTGTGTTTGTTACCGCGAAAATCGACTAAGTCTTTGACACATCACTTTTATTTCCACTGTCACTGTACTCACGATTATCCTTGGTTCGAAGGTCCAATGTTTACCTACTATGTCACTGCATTATTTAAATGAAACACCTTGACAACTTAGCACTCATATAATTCAGATTTCGAAGGGAGCCTTCTACAATTTACGGGAAAACAAAGATAGCGTGTTTCAGGGATGTAACACCGCTATTATGAAATTGGTGCACTATAAAATGTAACCAACTAAACATTGTACTTTAAACAGTTAGACATTAGAGACCTAATTATACCTATTGGATCTTCAGTCACTGACGACGCCGCTGTTGATATTGAAAAAGCAGTAACCTTGATTTCTATCTTCCTATGTTTGCTATGAAATCAGAGGATCTAAAGTTGTTTGATAGGTTGAGTTGATTACTTATCTCGAATTATCATAGTTCACCAACGTCAAGGGATGTGGGTATAAAATTTGGACTAAACGGCATTCCGCGGAGAATTGAGTAGGTGTAGATACCCATTTTTTTTAATGTAGAAAACTCCCGTAACTTTCTGAAATATTATTGGGAGCGCATAAGGAGATATTTTATTTTGAGCCTTTCATCATCATCATCATTCTCCTAGCGTTGTTCCCGGTTATGCCCCTAAAGGAGCTCGGGGTCCGCTTTGACACCTAATCCCAAGATTTGGCATAGGCGCTAGTTTTACGAAAGCGACTGCCATCTGACCTTCCAACCCAGAGGGAAAACTAGACCTTATTGGGATTAGATCGGTTTCCTCACGATGTTTTCCTTCACCGAAAAGCTAACGGTAAATAACGGTATTTTGAGCCTTTCATTCCTACGAAAACCTCAGCCTTCACTTCGCTTGTTCTTCGTTTGCCACCCCGTTTACCTTCAGGATTTCAGCCCTCAAGTTTCGCATACAAGGCACCGAAAGATAATGAAATGTCCTTAGTGGTCATTCTTGATGCACACAAATTACTCCCCTGGTTTAAGTCCGCATTCAAATGTGTGTCTCATATCCAGAAACGCGATGTAACTCAAAACTATTTCACACAAGCACTTTTGGTTGTTGTTTGGCACTGTTACACTTATTTAAAATACGAAATATCAGAAGATATTTAACATTTACTAATTTAATAGATTAACTCGTATCAGCTGATACGAATATGACTTTGACAGCTCGACGGTAAATTAATAACTAATACATCACATAAATAAATAAGTACATAGGAGACTACCTTTCTATGACGGCAATCCTTCGGATTGGATCTCTTTCAAAAGGGTTTATTTAGATACTGGGAACTCTTTCTCAGACATAGCCCATATGGGTCGTCTTCGTAAGGCCTTGAAAGGTCAGGCGTGCGACTCGGTTAGAGCTATTTAACATACGTGTAGCAACCCGTACGAGGTCATAGATGCTTTAGATAGATCTTAAGGAAAGCCGGACGTGATTATAATATATTGAAAGGTTTCTTTAAATATTAGCAATCAAATAAATCTCAATAGTTCTCTGACACGAAGGGGAAAAAACTTTTGAGAGTCATACGTTAAGTACAGTTGCCCCTTGAATGTATTGTCCCATTTCATTTGTACTTCTTGCTACAATAGGCTGTTTTAGTGGTTTCTCTGAGGTGGTCTATTGTACTTTGCTCTAAGAACACCGCGTGACGTATGATGATGTGTCTTAGAGGTCAAATGACTTAAGTACCACGTACGAACTATGGAGTTAAGACTTTTACGGATTCATGGTGATTGCATTTGCGCAATATAAGTCAAATTAGTTTATTTTGTATTGGAGCAGGTGTGGTTGGTCTATAGCACGGGACATTTTTATTAACATTATTTTGAATTTTTGACCATTAGCATCTTGAGCTTGATTTTACAATTTTTACCCTAATTTAACATTTTGTAAGTACATAGGTACTTATAGGTAGGTAAGTATAATAAATTGTGGTCGTATTTCCATGGACAGGAAAAAAATGATAGATCAATACGAAATATGTCAACTTTATTTATTGCCCCAAGATAACTAAACAATCGGAATAAATGAATGAAAATATGTAGGTAACAAATTCAGGTACAGTCAGCTGCAGAGAAAAGTAACTCAGAAAACCTCTATTACATGGGATTGCAAGGGTCTTCTTCGCTGACTGTCTTAGTATAGATAGATAGTTTAGTAAGTATTCAAAGAAAAAGATGAACCTACCACAGCTTTATTAACATCAACACTCAATATCAATGGCATTTAAGGAATGGTATAAGTCCTAGTACCCGATATGGCAGGGTAGGTAGAACTTGATTCGTTCAAGGTCACTCCCGTCAACAGACGTTGTTGGTTGAACGTGTAACCACCCGCCTCCGGAGTACAGGACTTGCGCTGGAAGCTGAGGCTCCAATGTCCTCCGGTGAAGTGCATATACGCGTATGCTGGCACGTTCGAAACCAAGCGACGAGTCTCCACGATGTAACCGTAGTCTTTATACTGCATGGCGTAGGTTGTGGGACCTCCTTTCTGAGCTGGAGTCAGGTTGTTGAACTGAGCAGCCTCCCTGCCGCCCTCGACGTGTCGGAGTCGCAAATTCCCGTTGCTCATAGGAGTGACCGTCCAGGAGCAGCCGCTGAAATCCGGGGTGAACACGTATTTTGGTTGGGTAGCAGTCGGCGTGTGAGGAATGTCTATGGTACCACCTTGAGGCAGCCAGTAGGCGCTCTCGCCAGACGGATCGACCTCAAGCCCATACCATACCTTAGAGCCCTGTGCTTGAGCGTACTTGAATTTCGATTCTCTCCCCGGTCTGGGCGATAGGGCAGCTCCTATTGGGCCTGCGGTAATCGCGTCTCTCCCGAAGATGGTACTCGTTAACACCTGGGCTGGAGTCTTCGTTGAGGCAACTGTGACTTTTCGTGGGCGACCAAAACCGCAGTGGATGGGGGTTGCATTGGGCAGTTCCCGTTCATCCCCTTCTGCGAGCCTGTTGTTCGGTAGCGTGGGAAGATCAACAGCCAAACTGGACCCATAGAGCTGGATGATGACGAAAATCGGAGTGATAATTAGCAGTTTCATCGTAGCGTTGCACTGAAACTGTAGTTCTGGAGAGATGCACGCTCCTTTATACGAATTGTAGACGCATTTACTCATTAATATACATAGCTCATTAACCAATTAGTTTTATCAATTCAGGTTGAACATGTTTACTGATGTATGTATCCGAAGGTAATTTATGTTTTTAATTCACTATCTTTTCACTAACTGTAAGGTGATTAGTAATTATTTTGTTAATTGGAAATGAAGTTATTTATTTGTTAGAATTTCATTTCAGTTCTCATCGTTTCTCCCCTCATATTTGGCTTCTACCGGACAACGAACATATATAAAAGTTTAGTACTCTAGACACAAAATCTACATAGTGTAATAAAACCGGCCAAGTGCGTGTTGGACCGTAGTTGCCCGTCTGTCTTTGACCTTTGTTACATCAACACGCGCGCCCCAACTAAACGTTGCGGTGGCGTCGCGCGAATTTGTACAAAAGTTGCCTTTTCAAGTACATTTATTAAGTTGGTCTACTATTACTCGTTAACCAGTTATGCCTACTTAACCGTGATGGTTTGCGAAGTAAATTCATTCTTCACCTGTACTGTATTCACTACCGCCATGATTTTTTTCATATAACCGGCCAGTAGTAACCGTTTAGCACTCTAACAAAAATACAAAAACATGACTCAAATAAAAATTGGGTCTTTTAAATCCCAATATCACGCCAATGCATTCCTAAATTGAAAAATGGTTATTAAAGACCCATCTTATTTTGCTTAAACAAGCTGTCGAACAATAACCCATAGGTTTACCGAGAAAAAAAATACACCCCCACTTTTTATGTAGAGTCGGTATGTAGTGTAAAGTACCCTAATAAACATATTTTTTCTAAATTGTATTCTACCGTTATAAATGTCGGCGTGATTGATTTATATACCTACTCATGCCGAATTACAGTTTTCTAGTTGTTAGGGTCACTGAGCAGACGGACGGATGGATAGACGGACAGACAAGAGATGGCGAAATTCCTTGTTGACTATTACGAAACCCTAAAATAAGTGTAAGTATCTAAATGTTCATATTACAATAATTATCATAAAATAACACAATCAATAAACTACATGTGTGTTTGTAAGCGGCGTCCAGGGCAATGTTGAATAAACAACAGTCTGTCGCCGCCGGCGGCGTGTGTTTGAAGAGCGGCGCCTGCGTTCAATCGCTGCGCAGTCGCAGTCAAACAGGGCCACCATTTTGTTAATCTCTTTCAACTGCCAATTGAATATCAATATGATTCGCATGCTCGTTTTGGTTGGTACTTTAAATCAACTCACGTGGAAATGAACACTCCTAAGTGAAATCACACTGAAATCTGACCGGATGATTGGGATCGGAAACGCAGGACAAAAATAGACCTCCAGCAGCCAAATTAAGCAAAACGTTCTTGAAACAATCGATTGGTTACTCTTAACGTGATATTAGTTGTAGCGTTAATGAACTGAGAATGCCCTGCCTTTAAGATATACAGGCAAATTACAGTAACAACCCAGTAAGAAGAGTATATTGTTGTTGACCCCAACGCAAATGAGGGGTGTGATAAGTTTGACATATAACTATTACACCCGTGCGTCTGTCTCCGACATCGTATCTCCAATACGGATAAGCCGATTTCAGGGGTGTGTAATGATTGGTAATTACAACTTAAAATGTTGATATATTTTCACTGGATATAACAACATTTAATATAATTTCCGGATTAATATCCGGAAATCATAAATTTGGTGGAGTGGAACTGATGATGAAGACCACAGATTACTTATGGAATTCCTCAATTATGTACTTAAAGTACAAAAGCACGTCACAGATTCTGATAAGATTCCGTTGAAGTAGCAGCTAATGAAGTACCCAAGATGATCCTTGTGGAATCGACGGAAGTCCTCAAATATTATCGGGCCACATACAGCGATTGGGTTTTTTTCTCTAATAATTAACGCATTTGCTCTCGGAAATCAGTTCATGTGGTAAATTGGAAAATAAATGTGGAAATGTTCTCGTGGCTTGGCGGAGTACTAAATTGAAGTCGGTTAAAACTTTGTTTTTAAAGTAAATTATTATTTCACCAAGATTATGCTTTCCTCTAAGCTCATTATCGATACGATATCAGCCAGGCATAAATATATTTTTGTTACATACACTGTATAGTATATTATTATTGAGGGCATATCAATTATAAGCAATGTGATATTTATTTATGTAAGACATTGTGAACAGTTAAGAAGTTAATTTCCCTGGCCGTTGGCGTTGTTAGCGACCATTAAATCTGCCACGCACGCGCGTCGCGTCATTATGCGCCGTGTGAGACAGCCTATATGAATATAAAGCCGAGTCCTCACTGCGGCTGCGGGGCGTTCCATAACATAGATTCAGGTCACAAGAATTCTAGAAAATTAAAAATCATAAACGTGGTTTACGTGTGCAACTGAAACGGATGCTGAAATATTATAAGATTGACAATGTCAGATCATTTTACTCCATGCAAACTGGTAACGTTACTGTATAATTTGGAGAACTGGTGATACTAAGAAACATTTTGTAGCATCCATTTAATAATTTTAAGAAAAACGATATTGTTTTTGAACATTAAGAGCTGAACAGCAATGGACTGAATGGAATGGATGGAATCTAATACTCGCAATAAAAAGGCCAAAAATGGTATAATACTTAAGTAATGATAAAATGGATGTGAGTAAGGTCACCAGCCCCCCAATTCTGTAACATTGTTTTAAGCCAGTAGTAGTCTGATTCTATTAGGAATAAACCTAAATACATGTAATCATTATAAGTACCTACCTGAAATAACTGTACCGTTTTATGTAAGAAGAGAGCACGTAATGCTGTTTCTCGCCGAACAAGTCGCTTAATCTTTGCTATTATCAATGTCCGGTGGCTTGAATATGTCATGCTCGCTTAAAGGGCTTTGCTTACGGTGGCGTCGTTGATCGGGTCGCCACCTTCCCTAACATATGGTTGAGGGAGGCGATGGCTGAGATATGCGTCATACTCGTGATCGGGTGCTGTTTGTGGAGTCCGGACTGTTCATGCTTGCAAGGGCATAGTACCTAATTAACTACTTAAATACTAGTGTTATTATTATTATTATCGTATTGACGAGAGACATCATTCTGATCTTGACACGTTTTATTGTTATTGACCCTGTACATCTCTGACAATATAACATTAATGTTCCTTTTTTGTTTTGACGCTTAGAGACCGTATACATCTCTTAGAATATTAGAATAATTATTAATTGTATTTGGACGCTCAGAGACCTTATACATCTCTGGAATACTGAATAATATCATTAACTTCTGTTAATGCTGGATACAGATCTTATATCGAATGTAATGGTCATATTTTGCAATTTTGTTTTGATTACATTAACTTAGTGACATTTAGTTTGTTAACCTTTTATATATGATTTTAAATTATTATTGTGTAAGATTACTATTTTATTGTAAATTACCGTTTGACATGTAAAAGTGCTTGTGGCCTATTTGCAGAATAAATAATTGATTTGATTTGATGTGATTTGATTTAAGCTCACCTCAACGCTTACCCACAAACCACGTAGTAGGCAGAGGTCTAGTTTCGTGACGGGTGACCGACGGGGTGAGCCGCATTAGCGCGTAGCGAATAACAGCCCAGAGCTCTCGAGGTTCCACTGTGTTGAGAGCGAGGGAGACCTGCGTTGCATGCGTGCTTGCTGTCAACACAATGAATCCTCAAAACAGGATAATTCTTTCTTCAGTATAAGTCATGATAAATTATTATTAGTGCTTTTCCGGATTATGTAACCCACAAATGAGTTAATTTCGAGAGTGTGCACTTAGCCTTATGAAGCCTTCTTTGGCTTATGAAGCCATCTCTATCAAGACAGGTGAACGGAGTTCACAGGTCCTAGGTCACCTACATAGCCCGTGCATAAAAGGCCTTCGTTTTCTAGAAGATTCTAGTAAGATCCGCCCTTTCGAACAACGTCTTAAAAACTTAGATATGTCTAGGAAGGTGGGCTGTTGTTACAAGTTCAGAATACAGTTATTATGGGACCATGATTACCCACGTATGGGCTTCAAATTAAACATGATAATTCGTGAACCGTTCGATCGTTGTGTTCAAATCGATGTCTTATTTTATGCTAAAACTTAATATAGCTGTATTAGTGGTAAAATAAGTAGGTAGTTGAGTTATCAATTTCGTCTTGTGTTAGCAATATTCCGGAGACCATGTCCAGCGTAAAATATATTAACCTAACCTACTTCTATGAAGGTAGGTATCGTTATCAAAATCATTTCTGTCGTATTGTTCGAATACCGTAAAATGACGTGCACCCGTAGATGTGTTGAGAGTGATGAAGGACCCGCGTTCGTCTCTAGCTATCAAAACAACGAATCCTCAAATTAATAAAGGGTCGGCAACGCGCTTAATTGGCTACGGTGTCTCCTTACCCTCAGGCAGACCTTATACTTGCTTTCCACCGTCGTAGTATAAAAAATAATCAAAATTTCATGTCTAGCGGATTGAACCCCATAAAATCATAAAGAGTTTTTCAGGTGACGTGAACAATGACCATGGCAATGAGCAACACAAATGTATACAGTATCATAATTCATAATTAATTAATTTATTGCATGAAATAATAATACAGAATGGTCTTAAATATAAAAATTAGGCTCAATTATTTCACCTTAAAGGCATGCAATATTTTAAATACAGTTTTTTTTCTGTTACATTCATTTAATTACATTCACAAAATTACACTCTTATTTAATTAATACAAAATTTTGATGTCAATGATGAATTATTAAATGCATTATAAATGTCACAAGTCATCAAAATTGGAGTTTAATAAAATATGTAATCGTGATTATAATGTCAACTGGTTACATTTACCATAAAACTCGCTCAAAGTATAAAAGCATTCTGTAGTTAACAGATCGCACAGTAATGGGTAAAATTCATTATTTGTTAAACATGTCCATGAAATCGGTGTCCATATATTGTGATCGCCATATGATAACAATTTTTGCGATGAAGTCTTAATCTACACTTAGGGGCTACTAGTGCTTTATGGGTTACAGTACGCTTTTTAGGGTTCCGTAGTCGACTAGGAACCCTTATAGTTTCGCTTTGTCTGTCCGTCCGTCCGCGGATAATCTCAGTAACCGTTAGCACTAGAAAGCTGAAATTTGGTACTAATATGTATATCAATCACGCCGACAAAGTAGTAAAATAAAAAGTGATTTATTTTATTTTATTAGGGTACCTCCCGTATACGTAACGTAGGGAGTGTTTTTTTTTTCATTTCAACCCTAACGTGTGATATATTGTTGGATAGGTATTTAAAAATGAGTAGGGGTTTGCAAAAATATTTTTTTGATAATGGCAATATTTTCGGAGACAATTGCTCCAGAAGTAAAAAAAAATGTCTCCTCCCCCCTCTAACTTTTGAACCATAAGTTTTAAAAATATGAAAAAAATCTCAAAAGTATCTTTATAAAAACTTTCCAGGAAAATTATTTTGAACTTGATAATTTGAATAAGTTTTGAAAAAAAATTTAAAATAATTTCTGGATGAAAAACTACGGAACCCTACAATGAGCGTGGCCCGACACGCTCTTGGC
The DNA here is from genome assembly GCA_947578815.1 of Epinotia ramella. Lineage (NCBI taxonomy): Eukaryota > Metazoa > Arthropoda > Insecta > Lepidoptera > Tortricidae > Epinotia > Epinotia ramella. Next base: position 8,395,462 of record OX388221.1, read on the forward strand.
CGGTTTTTTTTCGTTAGATTTTAAATTATCTATAGTCAGTTCGGGTATGTGCGCCAGGGGGGGAAAGTGCGCCTCATTCATCATTCAGTCATTTAAATCAATATAAATTCGCTGAAATACATGCAATAAACTTGTTTTAGTTTGTTGCATGAATGTAAGATGTTGTTATTTGTGAAATTTCTGTAGATCTCGATATGTTTGATGAAAGGCGCATTTACCCAGGGGGCGCAGGGGGTTGCCCCCTCTGACAATACTACTTTTAAATTATGTATCGTATGTACTTTGTGTATGGTTCTATACATCTAAACTATCTAAGACAAGCACCGCACGCGGCACACTGCCCGCCATATCAAAGCTCGCTTCGTGTTCTCTATACACCATTGAGTTTACCCGCTCAAGTTTGTACCGACCCGGGATTTTGGCACTATAAATAGCCCAGTATCGATGTATACAGGCTGTGTGTTCGGAGCTTTATTAAGTACATACATTCATTTAAACTGAAAGAAAATATTCTCACACATTATTGTTACTCGCGTGTAACTTATTAATTTACGTCCCTGAGGTTTCCCGACGTTTCAAGTGTTGTTAGTTATTGGTCAAGTTACCAGTTAAAAGTTTAAAGTTTACGCACGACTTTTTGCAGCGAGACAAACGCGCGTTTTGCAAACGCGTGCCTATCGGCGACACTAGCCATAGGTCTCCTGTCAAAATCCCCTGTATCGACACTGTTGAGGTTTGTATCAGAAGAAAAATTACTTGCTGGCTGTTTTTGTTTAGGTACTCTACACAGTAGGTACTTTAAATTGGCGTGTTCCTAATAGATCTCTCATTGACTGATGTTTGTACTGGAAAAACTGTGTACGATACAAAACTTGTTTACTATACTTTATGCCCTTGCGCTCTTCTGCCCATAGCCGTAACAGATACTGTATCTAGTTTCTAGCGCAGCAGAAATTCAGCAGAAGGCAACTCAGGATTATATCTGACGTGTTCACAGGTCAATTCGGGGTCAAGGATCTCTTGGCCAAGATGGGACTATCGGATAGTTTAGACTGTAGAATGTGTGACGATGAGGACGAGACTATGGAATACTTGTGTGAATGTCATGTTTTTGCCAGACAAATAATTAATTACATCGGTAACGGCTATCCGCAACCAAAGAAATTCAAGGTGCTCCCTCTGAGCTGCATCATCCGTTTTAATGATGGAGCGAGCTTGGGAGTAGGCATAAAGGAGAGGGCAAATGCACAAAAGATCCCACTGGGTCGAAGTGTATCCGAAAGGACCCTCATCTAGATAAAACAAGATAAGCGCAGCAGAAGGTCGCTGTGTGTATATAACTACTAAATTGTTCGTAAAACGGAACACTGTTGTTGCGTAGCGCAGCAGCTTGAGGTCGGCTGTCTCAGCAAACATCGGCGCCTGTGGAATAATTAAAAAATTAAAAGCCGTGGTATTTATTGGTGTCAATATTGGCTGTCACGGCAATTAGCCGCCGGTCGGCGCGCCCTGCGGACGCCGGTGCGCTATCGTTACAGTGCACACACGGATTATCACGTTTTAGTTTTAAACTAGATTTCATCTGGGATCTTTGGAGTGACGACAATTTCGGACAACATCTCCACAATATAACTACATATATAAATTATAAATTTAGAACACCTCCGACACAACAACAATAGGTAAAAACCATATCAACAGATAAAACAAAAACCGCACTCGAATCGTTTAGGATGCCGCCAACAGACACTCAGATAATACAGATTCACAGATACATAATGTAAAACTTAAAACACCCCTTTTTTCTTGGGGGGTTAAAATAGTGGCCAGTGTAGCTTCACTGCCTGTATAAAAAACACATCGATGTGTATCTTTAAGTAAGCTTTCGGGCTATCATTTGTTCAGTTTGGCCTAAATAGCGTAGACCGAGAATCGAACTCGCTATCTCTGGATTCTCGGCCACCACTGCGCTGATTATGCTGCCGAATACTCTGACTGCACCCAGGATAAGAGATCCGTTACGTAACGAGGTGACCGTATTACCAAGCAATCACTTTAATTATTTGCTTTGTGTTTGTTATATAAGTCAACTATGTATGCAAAATTGAATCACGAGTTAACAGACTATTACTTAAGACGCTGTCAACACCAAAATGGCCTTGAGGATTTGGGATAGCGCGCACACTGTCTATTTGTATCGGAGTAAACGAGAGCGAGTGTCACTGGGCGGCCCGGTTTTTGAAGATAATAGTGCATAAATATTGAAATAAAAAAAGTGTGGATTATTTGACAAATTTGACTCGTTAGCGGTTTAGGTATGAATATGTTGACTTCATATTTTTAATTGCAGACCCATACTCGTACGTCAAAAAAATAAAGACATGGAACCGTTTAAGGTGATTTTAAGACCAATCTTTGCAATTATTTTCTATCGAGCCGATTTCGTCCAATTATGTATCGAGCCCGTCCACGCTCTTTGAAATATGGTGAATATTAACATATTTTTTTTTTGATGTGCTAGAACAAGTAGTTTTTCTTAAAAAACTGCTTAAAAACATTAATTTCAACAAAATTAGGTGTTGTCAGCCCCTTAAGTACATTGTGGAGTCGCTAAACGTAGTAGTCGTAGGGTCCCGTGCAGAAAAGGGTAAATAATATGTATATGTTGGTATACCTTTATTAGAATACACAAAGTCAACGTCTAGTGGCGTAACGATTTACTAGTAGTAGTACACGTAGATATACAAGGTGTTATTTAATTGGTGATACAAAATAGCAAAATGTGAATCTATCCATGATTCTGAACAACTTTTAGTATAGGACCAACTTTGTTCTATGCCATCTCGCTCATACTTGAAGCAGCCCAACTTGGGACTAGTTGGGATGGCCGCAGCCGGAATACTAATAACTTAACTTATAACTCTACTTCTTATGCATGATAAAGTCACCATTTGTCTCATTTCACTACGTGACATTTTTTTATACATTTAAAACGGAAAATTGGGGACAGTCTTTCTTTATTAGAAGTACTACAAATGCTTCTAAAGTTTTCCGAATGCCGGGAAACAATGTAAAGGTAGGTACCTACTAACACTTTTGATTCAAAATGCCCGGCAACCATCTTGTATGTCCACTTCCCACTAAACAAATCAATATTTTGCGGACAATCTTATTATACACAAATCAACCTGATCCCAAACTAAGCAAAGCTTGTACATTGGGTACTAGACGTCGATAAACATCCATAACTCAGGAACAAATATTCGTGCTTACACACCTAGATACACATAGAACCTACTCACAAATTTTCACGAAAGCGGTTGAGAAATGTGACGCCCCGAGGAGACATATCGACACCCGGAGATAAAAAATAATTTTGGCCCGGGTTGAAACGGAGGACCTAATTCGCTACGCTTTCAGTTATATTCTACCCACCCTAATAAGTCTGAATGAAATGTTCGCCCGCACCTAATGATTATCAATTAAAGCAAACAATCCACGCCATATTGGAAGTTTAAAGCGGCCATTAGCTGAAAGTGGTTAAACGTAACTAGGAGTTGACCTAACACGTCGGGTTCAAACTGCCCGGATTGGATCACCACCAATAGTGTTCATGCTGCGTTTAGACGGCGTAGTTTAGTTACTTGCCATTCGTTCATTTACAAGTCTTTCATGAGGCTGACGTCACCGTTGGTTCATGTCTTAAGGGGATGCCTTGATTTTCGAACACGCCCCCTAGACAGAGACACGCTGATGCCTTCCGCGCACGAGGAAAAGAGATGTAACACTCTTCGGGAATGGCTTTTTTGGACTAATTGCGATAAATACCTAACTTAGTGAAATTTTATTTAAATTTGATAAAGTGAGATTTTAGATGAGATAAAATACTATCTATTAACTGGATTGTGTCGTAAAATAATGTATCGTTTGAGTAGGCTGAGTAAAAAAAGGAAAAGACAGACCCAACTTTGGATTTTTTTCAACTTTGGATCATGGAAATTTTAAGCAATCGTGTATCGATAAAATCAGATAAACAATCATATAGTCAAGAATCATATATCTGAAAATCAGATCTTATTGTTTCTTAATCTAGTCAGAACGGCGTTTCAAAGCACGCAATAATTTCCAATGCACCACCTTAAGTGACTAAGAGCCAGCGCGTACATAATATATCACGACGGATCGCTCTTGTGGTTTAAAGAGGAAATGCCACCAGCTTCTTGGGGTCCATTCCGGGGATTGGGTGTTTTTTTGGAAATTATTATGAATAATTTAGTTGAATGTGTTTGTGTCCTTAGCTAAGTATATCTTTTTGTTTGATTATCTCCTAAATTGTTTAATTATATTGTAAATAAAACATCTATATACGCAGCACGAACATTATTGGTGGTGATCCAATCCAGGCAGTTTCAACCAAACGTGTGCGAGTCCTAACCTAACTACATATGAACAATCAGAAATATCTTAGACTTATATATACTTACGATATAGTTGAGTCACATTCCATTATTTCATTTTCAAGTGTGCGAAGTTTTTACATGGATGCTTTAACCGTTTACCAGGCACAGGTAGGAAGTTGGGGACCTCGTGCTAAAACTGACCTTAATATCGAGTTTACGTAATCTACAAAAAAATACAGACTCACTAAAACAACTTTCTTTTTTGAAGTCGGCTGATTGTTGACATAAACTAAGCTCTCATTATCCATACTGATAATATAAATGCTAAAGTGTATCTGTCTGTCTGTCTGTTACCTCTTCAAGCTTAAACCGCTGAACCGATTTAGACGAATTTTGGTATAGAGATTGTTTGAGTCCCGGGGAAGGACATAGGATAGTTTATATCCCGGAAATCATCCCCTAAGGGAGCCATTTCATCCCCTTGGGGGTGAAAGTTTGTATGGAGCTGCGATATAAACGAGTTCCATGCGGACGGAGTCGCGGGCAGCAGCTAGTTAATAATATATAAGTCATTGACATTGATAACATTGTTTACTAATGAATGCAATGATTAACGTGGAACCGGAGTAACGAGTATTTAAATATTAAAGAAAAGTTACCTTTAGCAGAGAAGCACGCGTCAACGACGGTGAGAATAATGTTAAGGCAGATAACTGAAATATTTATCTCTCAATAGTTAGGTACTAATCATTCATAGTATTTTTTCTTTGTCATCTTATATAAAATATACAAATAAATAGATTTTTTAACCCCTTCGAAGCCAAGCAAAGCAGCAACTTTCCGTTATGTGGACAAAATCGCTCGTCACCTTGAATGGTTAAGTATATCGAGCCAACTTGCAGTGATTCAAACGCAGCACGCGGTCGTGACTGGCCGCCCGCTCCCCTAATGAAGTCGTAGCTCTTCCGATGAGGAGATAGCTCCAGCGGGCCATGCCGCCCTGGTACCTGCGAGGTGTCTCGGATATTTAAACCAAGGTTTTTACTAAGAAATTACTTATTGCGCATGTGGTATGTACAGTCGGCTAAGATTAAGAAACACCACGTTTAATCATCACGTATAAAAAAATTGGGGACAATTTTATTTTTTTAATATAAAGGTACACTTTTCATTGAACACTCAACGTAGTGATTGGAGGATTCATTCACAGTTTTGACAGTAAGAGAAATGCCCTTCCTTACTCTTAATACAGGTCATGTTCGGGAGCTCTGGCGAGGCGATGCCAGAAGTGGTGTTAGGCCGGGGCCGCATTGGTGATTGGCGACGCGACGGCGATTTCAGTACAACTTGGGCGACTTGAGGCGACTTGATGTATGAAGATCGCCGTCGCGTCGCTAATCGCTCTACCAGTGCGGCCCCTGCCTTACTGGTGTTATTATGACTTCGGTTAGGAGATAGCTCCAGCCGGCTATGCCACCCTGGTACCTGCGAGGTGTTTCGAATATTTAAACTAACGTTTTTACTTCTATAGTCAGCCAAGAGATTGGCCTACCAGTTTTCGACTCTATGACTGAAACTTTCATTCCAGATCATGACTCCAATCCAAAGTCACCCAGTATTCATTGAGAAAATAATTACATACGTATACATATCGAGGCTTATTGTAAAGAGGCTCATGACATCACACTTAAACAAAGAGCTATCAGTTACTAATTTCCGTAATGGCGCTAACTGGCCAGGTGCGACGAGAGAGAATAGAGGAGTTAGAGCGAGTTAGCGAGTGCCCTGGGAAAATTGTTCACACTGGTTAGCTATACAGGGTGAAGTGATACGAGATGGTTTTCTGTTAAATGTTTCACCCATTTTTTTATCTCCAATAAGAATTACGAAATACTTATTGTTGGATGAAATAGCTCTGATTAATTCGTTCATATTTTACCTTAACAATTACAAAAAGTTAAAAAAAATAAAAATATGGTGTTTGATTATTATGCCGTAGGCCCCTCTACCTACACGGTTTCGAGATAATACAAGACGGTTGTTTACAATTCTTTGACCTAACATAATCGGATGTACTGTGTAGGTACTGTCAGTACTGTGTACATACAGAAAAAGACATCATTGACATGTAGCTAATAAGAATAAGTCACTTTCCGGTGAAGGAAAACATCGTGAAAAAACCGGTCTAATCCCAACATGTTCTAGATTTCCCTCCAGTTTAAAAGGTCAGATGTCAGTCGCTTTCGTAAAACCAGCGCCTTAGATGCCAAATGTTGGAATTAAGTGTCAAAGCGGACCCCGGGAATCCATCCCCAATCGAGAGAAACACACGCTAGGAGGAAGCTAGCAGATAATTAATTTTCACCTAAAAACTTCGTTCATCTGCCATGCATCACTAGGCCAACCTGCTAAACAAACTTCCTGAATGATTCATACAGTTGCACTACCATAAAGCTAAGACTTACACTTCATTATACCCACTTGTTTCCCACCAACTCGCAAGGCAATAGAGCACTTCCTATTGGTGAGTAAGACAAACATACAGTCAGAATTGCATTAGCAAATCGTTAGCAGCATCGCGGTGAGAATCGCCTCTATGGGAAGTAACCACACTTGGTAAACATAGTAACGTGTTTATGTACGGATGCGGTTGCGTTTACGGATGGTTCTGTGGGGGAATTGTGAGGTTTTCTGCAGGAAACTGGCAGGTTTTAATTTGCTGCTTACAGTTAGTTAGTTTATTAATTTGTCAACCGGTTTAGCCTAGTCGTAAGTGCAGACTGCCTGCAAAACTGACGGTCATAGGAGCAAAATCCGGTAAATGTTTGTGAGATAAGCATGAATATTTGTTTGTGTGTGAAATGTGAAATCAAGAAGATATTAGACAGGCTACAGTCCCGGTCTAATGTGTATAATCAATATCTCACAATTATTAGGTAGGTACGGTACGAGTACGTAATAACGCAACGCTGCTATATAGAAATGTATCATCATCATCATATAAATAATTATTTGGGGACAATCTTACACAAATCGACCTAGTCCCAAACTAAGCTAAGCTTGTACTAGACGACGATAAACATACTTATATAGTTAAATAAATACTTAAATACATAGAACACATCCATGCCTCAGGAACAAATATTCTTGCTCATCGCACAAATAAATGCCCTTACCGGGATTCGAAACCGGGACTTCCGGCTTCGTAGGCAAGGTCACTACCAACTAGGCTACAGAGGTCGTCAAAATCAGCCGAAAGACGTCCACTGCTGGACATAGGCCTCCCCCAAAGAGTGCCAAAGTGTCCGGTCCTGCGCCACCCGCATCCAGCGGACTCCCGCAACCTTTACCAGGTCATCAGTCCACCTTGTGGGGGGCCTGCCCACGCCGCGCCTTCCGATATACGTGGTCACCACTTGAGAATCGCCGAGGTCGTTGAGACAAACGGTTTTCCCAAAGTATGACGTCCCAAAATAATATCTGAAATTATTCTAGTTTATACAAGTTTATTCAAGAAAAGGGGGAATTTCGCGCAAATGGAAAGCCAATTTGTAAAAGTTAGTTACTTAAGTTTCTTAAAATATCACGCCGTTAGCCTGCGAATGTCAAATATCGTTTTGTATGGAAATCGAACCACCTCAAGTTTAGCGATTCGGAGGGCTATATCCGTTACCTTGGTTCTGGTGCGGATGGCTTCTGATGCGATCACGCAGAGAAACTCCCAACATAGCCCTCTCCATAGCCCTTTGGGTGACTTTGAGCCTTCTTATGAGGCGACCACGTTTCAGTGCCTAGAAATGATTAACATTTTAAAACAAATTGACACTGATAACCATCTAAGTGTGACGTCAAACGGCGGCCAATATTGTGTAGTTTTAGGTATAGTAACTGATTTCCAAAAATCTGAAAATGGACCTGGATCTCACCAAATAGAGTTTGGCCTGGGCTGACCCAGACGGAGATGACGTCGACGCTTTTATGGCCTAATTTAGCAATCGATAGACGTGTGGAAGAAAAAGATGCCTCTGCCCAGCAGTGGGACAGTACTGGCTAGAAATAAATGAATGAATGAATACTATCTACATTTAAAAAACAGAAAAATCCCAAGTTGGCATGCACTAATGGGCAAGAGATCCTTGTATCAATACGATACGAAGTTAATTTACGCGTGGAAAATCTGACACAGACGAAAAAGGCAGGTTATAATCATAAGTGGTGAATAGTTGATTAACATTTATGCGTCATTCCAAACATTGACATGTGAAACGAAGGTCATACTTTAGGCCGCGGTCTAGACGCCAGCGGGCAGCGGCGCGACGAGCGGGCACTCATAGATTCAATCAAATGTTCCCCTGGCGTTCATGCTCACAGAGTGGAGGAACCTCCAGGAGAGTATGAGATAAATAATATCACCATCCCCCATGACGAGAACCTCCTGAAGGCCGAGAAGGAAATAACTTTTTTGCAGCAAGTACCTAGACCTGGCTCACGAGGTAACCGCCATGTAGGATGTTGGTTCGACGATCATCGTCCCGATAGTCGTTTCGGCGAACGGTTTAATAACGAAGAGTCTCGACCATCACCTCAAGAGACTCTCGCTAGGCGGCTGGATCAAGGGTCAGATACAGAAGGCGGTACTCCTGGATACTGCGCGGATAGTCAGGAGGTTCCTGTCTCTGTCGCCCTGACCGCCCGTGGCTTAGACCCGCCTCGCTGCCGGCTGCACCCTAGGTTAATAATGATTTATTAAGAGGGGGCGTATCGCCAGGGAAAAATCAGAAATCACCCGCGCGCCCCGTACCTGCCGCGCTGATGCGTCTATTGCTGCCCCGCTCCTTCTCGCATAGTATATGCCCCGACAGTCAGATGAAACATGATGAATAGCTATTTAGCATAATAATGTCTCGTAAAAGGCTAAAGCAAAAAAACAGCTATAATCGAATTTAAACTTTTGTGAGACATATCTAAAATACTACTAATAAATCCACGGTTAAAAAATTAACGTAAATGTCACGGCAGGCGACATGTTTCGAACTCTTCGGGAGTTCTTCTTCAAAACAAACATCAATCCTGAAGAAGAACTCCCGAAGAGTTGGAAACATGTCGCCTGTCGCGTCATTTAATACGTGAATTTATTAGTAGCATTAAAAAAAAACTGTAATTTATTATGAAAACTTCGATCATGTTTATGAAAGCCAGATTTTCAGGCCACTGTGTGGCGGCCAAATTTTTCAATTCTGACCCCGTGTCATGGTCGGCCTTATCACGCGATAAGTGACAGGATAGAGCATCCGTCACTGGCTGACACCGTTTGATAGAACGAGACGATGCCCCTATCTTGTCACTTATCGAGTGATAAGGCCGACCATGATACGGGGTCTGATCTCGGATTCGTACTTGGAGACAATGGAGACGCTTTGGCCCTTTAGTTATCAATTTTGAACATATTCGTATTAAAGAAAAACTGCAAAATTGTGTTCACTTTTTTTAATATAAAAATGTCCAACTTCGCAGGCAATAGTTCGGATGCAGACTCGAAAATTATTATTACTCCAAAAGAAAGAAGGCAAAAAAATATGCATAGTGATGAAAATCCCATTCAGATATCTCAAAGAATTACGAAGCTACAACCGTTTTAATATTGCTTGTTAGAGAGAGAAAAAGCAAACGGTGTGTGACGTCACATTACAGGATGCTGCCGGCAGGCCGCGTCGACGGCGTCGCCGACCACGATGCGCGCGGTACGTTGCCGTCTTCTGTGACGTCACATTCTTCCAGCGTCATCGTTTCATATGAAGTTGCGTTTTGCGAAAAAGGGACAGAACACATCCCTTCTTAAAACTTTGGACACTAATAACTTCGTGATTATTTAACCTTTTGCGTTGATTTTTTCTCCATTTGACAATTTTTTTATCCTTCTTCGAGAAAATATCACATTATTTTATTTAGTGTCTACGCCCCTATTGTTGGAATCTAAAAGCGTCACCCGTGATGACTTTAAAGAAAAAAAATGACAATAATTACACGGTTCACCCACGTATTAAACGTCACTACGGGCGACATGTTTCGAACTCTTCGGGAGTTCTTATTCAGGATTGAGTGTTTTCGCGGCGGTGTCGCTTGAATCACGACAAGATTCAAGCGACACCGCCGCGAAAACACTCACTTTATAGAGTACAAATTACTTTAATTACCCAAGGAATACCACTACCTACATTTTGTTGCTTAAAAAACCACCGGAGCTATAACTGAAATATGGCCTTCCGTTTTTTTACTAAATCACGTAAGGGTTGTGAGCTAGCATAATAATGGCTAGTAAAAGCCTAAAGCAAAAAAAAGCTATAATCGAATTTAAACTTTTGTGAGACATGTCTAAAATACTACTAATAAATCCACGGTTAAATTCACGCATTAAATGTCACAACAGGCGACACGACATGACAAACATCATCCTGAAGAAGAACTCCCGAAGTGTTCAAAACATGTCGCCTGTCGTGTCGTTTAATACGTGAATTTAACCGTGAATTTATTAGTAGCATTAAAAAAAAACTATAATAAGTATATTATGAAAACTTCGATCATGTCTATGAAAGTCAGATTTTCAGGCCACTACTGTGTGGCGGCCAAATTTTTCAATTCTGATCTCGGATTCGTACTTGGAGACAATGGAGACGCTTTGGCCCTTTAGTTATCAATTTTGAACATATTAAAGAAAAAGTGCATAATTATGTTCACTTTTTTAATATCAAAATGTCCAAGTTCGCAGGCAATAATTGTTGGAATCTGCACTCTCGATAACCCTAAAAGCGACACCCGTGATGACTTTAAAGAAAAACAATGTCAAAAATGTCACTACGGGCGACATGTTCCGAACTCTTCGGAAGTTCTTCTTCAGGATGAGTGTTTTCGCGGCGGTGTCGCTTGAATCACGACAAGATTTAAGCGACACCGCCGCGAAAACACTCATCCTTAAGAAGAATTCCCGAAGAGTTCGAAACATGTCGCCCGTAGTGACATTTAATACGTGAGTTGAACCGTGTAATTATTAGTACTGTTTCAACACGTCTCACGAAAGTTTAAATTCGAAAAGCAATGTCCGCCATCTTGGAATTCAAAATGGACATCATTTCTAGAATCTTCACCCTCGAGAAGCCTGCCAATGTATGTTGTTCTTTAAAAAAACGCGCATATTAATTTACAACGAATGTTTCAAAAAATTTAAATATTGCGACCACTTTTTGAAATATTTCTGACTATGAATTCGTATTTAGACCTCTCAGACATCGATTTTGAACATAACCGGATTTATTCTCAACTAGCGATCCGCTCCGGCTTCGCACGGATACTATATTATACATATAAACCTTCTTCTTGAATCACTCTATCTATTTAAAAAAACCGCATCAAAATCCGTTGCGTAGTTTTAAAGATCTAAGCATACATAGGGACAGACAGCGGGAAGCGACTTTGTTTTATACTATGTAGTGATAGTGATAATCTTTCATAAAGTAAATACACGATCGACAGAAAAATGATCGTCTAGTTTTGCATGTACTGCACAAATTATTCTAAGAAGCCGGTCACCCGCCGATCGCTGCGTAATCTTATAGTTGTATTTTGAACTTTAAGATCTATATGTTAAGGTCGACTTTTAAATATATTATTTCAAAATGTAGCAAAATATCTACTGGAATGTAATGATACGTTCATTCACTGGACGAATATACTGGGTCACAATATTATTGAAATAATTATGTTCATCGTGCTGTCGTGAGAGCACAGAACGTAGTCCTCTCGTCTCAGCGGAGCGATTACGACTGACTCCGCCCGCGAACGGCAACAAAAGATATACAGAACCGCACGAAACACGCGACGGGAGAAAGGGTATCGCGCTAAATAAAAAAGGCCTTTACGCCAAATACGTTTCACCTCAATAAGTCTGAAAAGGGACTACATAAAAATACCCCGCTAGTACTTTCATTAGGTAATGTGAAAAGCTATTATACACTCAACTTTTACTTAATTTATATGCACGGGAACCTCACACTATTGAAATTGAGTAAAAATAAGACATGTTTTGGCGGTTCTTTTCTATCGAGGCAATTTTGGTTTTGCATGGTTTTGTTCAGACGATTCAATTGCAAATATGATGTAGTTTTGGTATGTTCTTTTTCCTGGCATTCGCTTTAGTTTGTCATAGGTAAATATTCAATCTAAGAACCCCGATTTCGCGGAGCGCCCCCTCTTAATGATTTTATGTTTTGTATGTATAGTTTTATATTTTACTTTTTATATATTTATTGTACAAACCTAACTTAAGAGGAAATATGAATAAAGAGATAATAATAAAATGTTATCAATCAAATGTACGAACTTCCTCTCGTCGCAAAACACGTGAATAGAAAATTGTATTATCATCAACCGAAAAACGCTCAATTGGATTTTGGAACCAAGTTTCCTAATTATTTCTTGGCTTAGTGTACTTAATGTGCGATACGCCCACTGTTGTATTACTTGTACTGTGCACTGGTGCCCAAAAATATTTTCTCCATAAATTCCAGAACGGCGTCCGTAAAAAACCAGGAAAACAATACCATGGTACATCATCAGGGTTGTAATCCTAGTACTCGACACAAGCCATTTTAGGCACTTTTAATTTTAAAAACAAAGTGAACAAGAGATATCAACTAGTAGGCATTAATTTGTCAAACACTGGTGCGTTTACCATAAGTAGTGTAGTAATTTATATTAATATCATTCTGATCTATACTTAAGTAGATCTCTACCACCTATCCTATCTCTATCTATTTATAATTAAAACTACCTTGACATGTATAAAACGTATGTACCTACCTACTCTATTTGACATATAAAATAATGTATTTTATGAATAAAAATCTGAATCTGAATCTGAATCTCACCGTCCTCCTAGTGATTTTCTCGGTAGGATCCTAAGAGCCCGGTAAAACTAGTGCCTACGACAAATCTTGGAATTAGGTGTCAAAGCGGACCGCGATCGTTTGACCTGGTTTGAGCACTACCGGGAAAAAGAAGCTAGGAGGATGCGAATCCTATTTATAAGAGCCCGGGGTCCGCTTTGGTTAGTCCCAAAATTGATGTGTAAGGAGATCTGTAAGGGTAATTAAACAACATTTACATGTATCTCAAAACAATAGAACATCTCGTATTTGCACGCCGCCATAACTCCGACGAAGATTGAACGACACAAAGGCGTGATTTGCATTAAGTGTTGTCGGCGCAGCGCTAATTGTCAGAATGCTAAGTAAGACCCTTAGCGGCCTTACTTGCACCGGTTTATATTCGCAACGCTTACAACGTCGTCTCAGAGGACCATTATAACGGATGACTCTCCGTGCCGACCCCGTGCCGTGCTTGGGCCGAAGCCGGGACATATCCTCTTCATCATCGCACTATCCTAGCACTAACGGAGGGTGGGGAGAGCTAAAGGGCTCAAGCCACCCTCCAACAAGTGAAATTAAAAGTTTTTTCAAAAAACTCAACTGCTTTTTTTTAAATTTTATAGCCTATTTCACTCCCACGATTAAGAGGAATCCAACGACACCTCATATGTCGAAATACGTCAAACGGTTTACTCTGCAGGGTGCCAAAGAATAAAGTCACATACATACATACATACATACATACGCTCGAAAAACATAACGAAACTTCGGCAGTCGGGTAAAAAGCACTACGACTACTTCTACTATTACTAAAATCAATCTAATATAATCGGGGTCAAGCTCTTCCCATACGGAGTCCTCATACGGGGCCAAACCAAATTCGCCACTGTCTATGTGTTTGCATACTGCCATCGCTACCTAATTTTAAGACATTATTTTTAACGTTTTTTACAGAAGCTGCTGCCAACTTGACTTTGGAACATATCATCCTCCTAGCGTTATTCCCGGTTGTGCCCTAAAGGAGCCCGGGGTCCGCCTTGACATCTATTCCCCAGTATTTGGCATAGGCACTAAATTTACGAAAGCGACTGCCATCTGACATTCTAACCCAGAGGGAAAACTAGACATTATTGGGATTAGACCGGTATCCTCACGATATTTTCCTTCACCGAAAAGGTAAAGGTAAATATTCCGCACATAAGTTGGTACTAGCCGGGATTCGAACCCACGACCGCCGCTTGACAGCCGCATGCCTGAAACTAATAGGCTACCGTAGCTTCTTTACCCGACTCGACTTTTTAAAATATAACCCTACTAAGTTAAGTACTCGTCACCAGAGTTGTGACCTATTTGAATTACTTGTATTTAAAATGCAAATACAAAATACGTGTTTTATATTCAAAATACGTGTTTTATACTTTTTTTTTCAAGTATTTTGTATTTTATTTGAAATACTTTTCGAAATTTATTTTATATTTGTCAAATACAAAATACTTTTTTACTGCTAAGTGAATGGGGTCAGCGATTCGGCAAATGGCCGCTAGAGGCCATTAGAGAACTTTGAAAGTCTATGTGCAAAATGAAAGTAAAAACAAAATGAACGTTATTATCTGTGAAACATGATACGCTTCGCTATTTAACGATTCGATTTTGTTTCGATTACTTTTTGAAAGTATTTTATTTGAATAAGTATTTTGAAGATACCTATTTTGTATTTAGTATTTAAATATTTTAAATACAAAAAGCAAAAGTATTTTGTATTTTGCATTTGAAATATCAAATTAGAAAAGTATTTGCATTTTGTATTTAAATACTTTTTTAAAAGTATTTTATACATCTCTGCTCGTCACAGTGATATATTCGCCGTTTAATTATTAAAAAGCTGTTACCGGCGCGGTATTGAAGGGTACAAGGGTTCTCTGAGGCGAATTTGTAAATGTTGTGAACACCAGGCCAGATTATGAAGTTCATGGAACAGACTGTTTAAGCTCCGAGCTTTGAGATAGCGTTGATTCTGTGCGTTGTTATTGTTCAAGGATTGTGTTCTAAGCGTACACACGGGGTATTCCGGATGACTAGAAGAGGTTCGACAGCATATAAAATCTTTAAACTATCGTGAATTAATTAACACTACTATAATCATGGCCTAAACTCATGTTCACACTTGGGGTGTAATGATTTCTCTAATTTCATTTTCCATAACAGCGAATATCATAATTTCAACTTTTCAACTTGCATAAATGATTAGGTTGCATACAAACAATTTGTATCATAACAATTAGCATAATTGCATAAAAGATAATGAGTTGTCAATATATTCAGATGCATTAAAACAAATATCATAATTTTCTATGAAATGATGATATTCATTTTTATGATATATAACGTTATAGCAAAAGTTGCATAATAGCGTCCCTAGTTACTGGCTAAGTTCACTGGCTTGAAATGTACTTTATGCTGTTAACCATACTTAGGCCGACATGGTCATACATCATGTCATTCTCGCCGGGTACTCTCGGTAGCACAGAATAAAATAATAGTACTTATGTACAGAATACTGTAGACAAATATAATATCTAATGTTTGACAGCTAGAATATTCAAATTATGTCGTCTCGTTGGCACTCTTCCCACATAGCATGCGCTCTTGCTCTTTCCTCCCTAGCGCCATCGGGTGTACCATGGTATAACAACACAGGTACTCTCTTCCGAGACTCGCGAACCACGTGACTGACACAAGCCTACGTCATCAAACGGCATTTAACAGCATGATGACGTAGGCTTGTGTCAGTCACGTGGTTCGCGAGTCTCGGAAGAGAGTACCTGTGTTGTTATACCATGGGGTGTACTTGGGAGGTGCGCGAGAGCAGAGTGTAGGCGCAGTACCTTAGTAAGAGGGACAGGCCTATTGGTAGTAATTAGCAAACAAGCCGCTATATTGCCTTGCAATCTAAACGACAGGACCCCGCTATGTACTTAACAGATGACAATGAGATATACTCACCGTATATGTCTCAGTTAAGATAATTATAGGTATGTTACCTACTACATACTTACATAGTCAGATAATTACTTACAGCGCGTATCCTACGTTTCATACGACCACTTATTTTAGATATTTTGGACCGTTCTGTAAATAATATTTAGGATTACCCTTTAATTTTACCAAAAAACTACACGGGCAGTGGGCTGGGCTGTATTTGAAAAAACGTATAGATTGTATGGGAAGCGGTATGCTATTAGTGTTCGTCGTGCCCACTTATTCTGATACAGCACGCCTGGCGTGGTTAGGGGCACCTGCACAGAACTAGATAAGTTTTAGTACTTATAACCCGGTTACAATATCTGTGGACCTAGCGTCGATGACGTCACGCCGGCGCTCTGGTACGGTGCAAGGCGCGCGGGGCGAGCGCGGGTAGGTAAAAGAGAAGGGGGAGGGGCTTCACATTCCAGCGAGGTCCACAGATATTGTAACCGAGTTGTCCGTACGTGTTCATATGCGAAGAAGGAGCAGATGGGCGTTGAGGGTTGAATTATGTCTCGTTATTTCTCAATGAAAGCTACATTGACAAAGCCTGATCACGACTCCGTGAGATGCCCAGTAATTGCTGCCATCAAATCGGCATTCCCATCCACTTTTTAAATTTAGATTTGCTGATTTGACCATCGCTTAACATCCTTATTCGCGATAGCAAATTCCTCTGAAGTAATAGAATTGTTTCAAGTCGGGAATTTTCACTTAGTATTTAGAGTCAAAAATTCGTAAAAGCACTTCGCGTCGCAGTAAAATTTACAAAAGCAATATGTTGATATTCGGCTTTCGTTCGCGAGCGCCAACAAAGGCCTCTAATGCGGCACAAGTCTACAGAAGGCGGAAAAAAAGTAAAAATCAACCAGACTCCTTTCATACCGCTTTTGACACGGACGCGACTGGCGATCGATAAAAAGAGTAGTTTAAAAATAAATTGTAGTCAATGTACAACGTTCCATATTTAAAAAATTGCCATCGCGACAACTAGCCTGTTGATATCCTGAAAATATTTTTTTTTTGTATTGGTTCGGTAAGTGAAATGTGTTTTTTTTTAAACTGTACAACAGGCGTGTTTGTGATTTGTGTTTCTTTTTTCCATTCCTTTAGTACACCCTTTCATTTTTCTTTGGTCACTAAAAAATAAATGCACTCTAATATTGTCCCGTTTTCATTTGTCTGCGAGATTTTTAGTATTTCTTTAGTAAATATGTGGACAAATCGGACACAAATCCTAAACCTAGTCCCAAACTAAGCAATCCTTGTACTATGACTAGTTTAGGTAGGTATATGTTAATAAATCTCAAAATTGTTCTCTTTATTTCATAAACGTACTTTAATCGATGTCAGTTGCATCTGCCCACTATTAAAAAATTACACGGTAATAAAATTAAGAATCTATAAACATTCTTTATAATTCCAATTCCGAACTCGGAATTCGGTTTGATTTCAAAAAAGGAACATCCTCAGTCACAATAGAACCCTCATGAGTGGCCGACGGAGTCATTTAAAATATATTGAGCCTCAACAATAAGCCATCCAGGTGCTCATACTTTCGTTTTTCTACGGCATATTAGTATAGATTATGTTCGAATAGCGGCTAATAAATCTTCTCCATACTTCACCTATTGATTCCTTTAAGAGTAGGCGTGATTGTGGTAATCTTCATAAATGTTATAAGCAAAACTCAAAGGTACAAGATGATTGAATGGAATTATTTTTGCTAACAATCAGTCGCTAAAGATTCAGACTTGCGAGGGGATTTACGACTGACATTTGCTTTCTTGTTTGTGTCGACAATTATTTTCTTAAGAAATTTTATGAAATGCTTTGGAGTAAGTCCAATCTTAAACTGAACGAGCTTGCAATGTGTTTAAGTAAAATACAAAAATCGATGTTCTTATGATTACCTACTATACTAAAGATTTATTAGGTAGGTTTAAAGTAATTTTAAATTTTGGAAATTGCATTGGAGGCGGTTTTGATGTGTTTTTTTTATGTTTCGCGAGCTCTTATAAATAATTTTAATGTAAATAAATAAAACGACTTAAGTACATGGCGTTTAACCAGCGAGCTCTCTCACAAAGAAGTGCCAAATTAGAAAAAACGCATGCTGTTAAACACGAAATTCATAGCAGCGTAATAGGTATGTCTGTACATATAACTGACAACTTATTTAATCGATATGATAAGATAAGAAACATAGTCTTGTCCTGGGCATCAGACGATTAAGGTTTATTTTTCCATTATAATTATTCTTTGAAAATCTGATCGTGGTAACTTTCACGTTAAACTGACAAGGAACAAAATATTTAATAAAATAATTAAGGGGTGTAACTTTGTACTTAATAATATGTAAAATTAATTGGATCTCACCTTCGGTTCGGGCCACAAACACCTGCGATCTGGGGCATTCACGAATTCACCGCCCTAGGTACGTAATGTACTATTATGTGTTGTCCAAACGGTAATCCAATTAATTTTACATACCTACTTTACGAATTACCACCCGTGGTGCGTACACAATTTTACGTCGTCTCCTGGGTGTGAACTGACATTTGCCGCTGCGCCCGTGGGCGGTAAATCTCACTTACCGCCCAGAATGACGTAAACAATGTTTTCTTGATAATATTGGTTTAGTATCGCTTACAACCATAGAACAACGACATACTCGTAGAGTGATGGTCACATAAACAATTTGGACAAAATGCTTGTGCTAGGTCGCACATACGCTCGAAGTCATTCTGCGGTGATAAATAGTACCAAAATAAAAGACAATCAATTGAAGTTTTTATTAAAAGACCACCGGCTCTGGAATATTAATTGGCTGCGGAGTATCTCGGAATTAGCATAAAGTTGTCTCCGGGCGGACACCAACAAATGCGGTTATCTCGCCAGATTGCTCACTACACGGCCTTAATTGCTCATCAATATTAGCTAATAAGGCGGCACGGGTGGATAGAAAGTACAGTCAAGCGTATGGTCCATTTACGTGGTCCAAAAACGTGGTCAATATTTCATTATTATCAGAAATTTAGGGGAAACCTAGGAGAGTTGACGCAAAATTTATAATGATGCAAAAATATTTCTTGATATTTTTGCTTCATTATAAAAGCTAGAACTATGAAAAATATATCATTAGGAAGCAAATTTCATGCGTTATTGAAGACTATCAATCAAACTGTCAATTATGAATAAGAAATATACAAAAAACTAGTTTTTCTCAATCAAGTCACTCAGTTTCAACCCTCCCAGCTGCAGCACCGAGATAAGTTGAAACAGGTACCAAGGTTAGTCTGCATTATAAATGCGAAAGTTTAGATGTTTGGATGTTTAGACGTTTGTTACTCAATCACGCTTAAAAGGTGGAATATACTTTATAGCCTGTTTGTGTTTGAGTTTTTAACCCGAGTCCATGCAGACGACGTCGCGGGCGGAAGCTAGTTACAAATAAGTTGGATGGAGCCACGGGAATTATCATAGCGAAGCTAATTCTATATACGAAACGTAGCAGTTTAAAGGATTATTCTAATACACAAAGTCACAAACAATTACTTCTCTATAATATAATATTACTTACTAGTCTGACCGTACTTACTCATAGCCGTACTCAGTACAGTGCGCTTAATTAAGATGTAGGCAGAACGCGCTCGCTAACGAGGCGACATCTCGGGGTCTAGGCGCTTTCTCCCGAGCTTACATCTCAATTGGAGGTACAGTCGGGCTCATAGCACAAGGGTAATTGAATTTAAACTTACGTGAGTCTTCCAATTGAAACTTTCGTGAGACGCGTTTAAAATAATACTGATAATAACATGGTTAAGCTAACGTATTAAATGTCATTATACGGGCAAATGGCATTATATGTTTCGAACTCATCGGAAGTGCTTCTTCAGCATGCGTGTTTTCGCGCAAGTGTCGCTTGAAGCACACGTTTAATACGTGGGATCAACCGTGTTATTATTAAGTGTAAGTCTTTTTTTTTAAGTATACTAATAATAAGTAAAGTGACATCACGGACGATATGTACACGAGAACACTTATCCTGAAGGGTTCGGGCACATGTATCCCGTATTGACAATTGATCCGTGATTATAATCTGTTACTTGTTATAATACCGCGTGTGTCCGTTTTGCTGCTGATCTTTATGTGAAATGTAAAGTTTAACATGTACTTATGTATTCTAGAAACGTATTATATTGACATCTGTTTTGTGTTAGTTTCGCATGCAGTCGTGAGTCAAAGAAAAGTTTTTTTTTGGGACATTAATCCAGCAGGTCAGCGTTCTGCTCCTAGGTGGCTTTTCTCTACAATCGGTTTTTCACATGTTATCGGCTACAGGCGCAACGCTACGAAATTGTTGGCAGCCAATATTTTCAATTGGATTTTTTTAAATAACGGTCAGTAAGCTTGCCCCGCGAAAAACGCAACCATCATAGGCAAACTGCTGATGAGCCCGAAACATGTCGCGAATATTTAAAACATAAGTTTAACGGTATCTACATAATTTGTATTTTAATAGAATTTTAATTTAATTTAATTTTTAATTTCAATTCAATTTATTAAAAATTATGTAACGTAATGGAACTAATGTAATTTAATGTATATCTTATTCAATTCCACGCTAACAAAGTTCCTTAAGCTGAGTTAGAAACAAAATACCTAGGGACCACGGAAGTCTGAAATAAATGGTTTTATAGGGTCATTTCGCCGGTTAGCGACTACCTAATTTAATGTGCCGGTGGGCGACCACTTACGCTGAGTTGGTGAACTGAAAGGATATTTTCTCGGTTTTTTAGTGGATTTCTATTCTAAAACAACAAAAAATGCATTTACAAGTAATTGTCTAAATAGGGTGTGTAGAATTGATGTTATCTTCAATAGAAAAAACCATCTCCTTCAGGTGGTCGCTAACCGAAGGTGGTCACGTAACCAGCGAAATGACCCTACTATTTATTTATTTATAAACATTGTCTTTACTAACCCAGTATCGGTAGACCGTGCAACAACCCAAGCCACTCCAGTCATTAAATACCTCCGATACTTGGAGTAAATAAATGTTAGCGCTCGTGATTAAGATCGTTTACCTAATTAAGGAGGTCCTACTACGTATTGATGGTTACCATATCACAGCGCAAACACTAAAGGACTTAAGTGGCAGCTATTTAGATATATTTAGGACATTCTTCGTAAAGCAGGGGACTTACTGATTCGAGCATTTTGTTCTTTATACAGGGTTTTGGGTTTCAAGTGGTACGAAGGCAAAATTAGTCATAATCGCAATTTGGCACTGACTTGTTCCGCTAAAATTTGGTTCTGTCTATCTATTATGTTTTTATTAAAAATGGGATTGCCTCTAAATATATTTATCACGCTCACTTAGAAAATGCCTGATCACTCTTGTCTCACGAAGTTTTCCTTCAACGAATGATCCGTCCGAAGAGCTCATCTTATTTATTTATTATAAGGCTCACAAAAACAAGTTACAGACATTATAAGAAATATAAATAAGGCACAATAAATAGATTTGGACTATAACTCTTCATTGTGGTACGACCCGGGATTCGAACCCACGGCCGCCGTTCAACGATAGCATGCTTGCTTTGGCTCTACCAAAGGTTATACAGAACCTAAACACTTACCCCCTTATTCATAAAACTTAAAATGCCTCTGCTAAATAAAATGTACTTTGTCCCTTTCTAACGAACACAAATATCAAAGTGACAGATTTTAAAGCCATTTTAGTTAAAGTGGGTTTGTAGAACGTTCTACGGTCTTTAATAATTAAGCAATGTTGTCCGAAAAACATTTAAATGAAAAGTTTTGGCTAAACTTTACCCTTAAGAACAAAGTGTTACAGTCACTAAAAATATACTCATTACCATAACTCACTAAACAATATCACACATTTTTAACCCAACATTAAATAGCTCTTAATCAAACATTTCAAAACAAGCTCCCTAATATAATGACAACATTCAAGTGAATGAATGGGTGAATGTGTCGGGCGGCACGTGTGAAGACCACAAACCTCTCATTAAAGCGTTACGTTCAGTTTAAATCAATCGATTCATTCCGATCGGGATCGATAAATCGGTTTTCGATACGGGTGTGGTCCGGATACGGAGGTGGGTTGCACCGGGTGCGGACTATCCGGTTGGGCATTATGTTAAATGAATATAATAATCCCATAAAAAACATTCCAAGTAAAAAAGAGGCCAAGTCTCGAAACTCTTCCACCGTAAAAAGTTGTGAGATATTTCGTAGTACCAAGTCTCAGGTAGTCTCATTATTGTTTATTTGCTAGCTAAATAAAATTCTGCAACTTGGCAATCACACAACTTTACTGCATTTATGGATTTTTGCATACCTAAAAGTATGTACAGTAGAATTATTTGGGGTTTACCACTGACATAGTTTGCCTTCATTTAATTTTCAACTTTAACCTCATACAAATTAAGTAGTTATTTCTAAATCGGTAGACGTGGGTAACAGTATTCTGAAAATTGCTTTATTTGTATGACATTAAAGTTGAAAATTAAATGAAGGCATACTATCTGTCAGTGGTTAACTAACAGTAATCGTACTTTAGTAATTATTTATGCAGTGTATCTAGAAAATCGGACTGAAAATGCATTTTTTTTTTAGTTTTCCCTTGTATAACACTAATTTTATTCTAAATTTGAACCTTCTATGTCTGCTAGAAGTGCCTTGGACTTTTGATGATCGGTGAGTCAGTCAGTGAGTGACAAAATTAAGAAACTTTGACTAGTTATAATTCTTAAACTACTGGTTCAAATTGAATGAAATTTGAAATATATCGTGTTTATACAATGCGTGATTGGTTATTGAAAATTCAGGCTTGTGTTTTTATCCGCAACGAAGTAATTGGGGGGTCGAAAATGGCCTGAACTGCTTCGAGAAAAAGATGGTACGGCCGTGCCGCTGTTTTGCTCGACTTGGCGGGGGCACTACCGTGCCCCCAGATTGATTTGGGCCTGAATTAATTCGTCCAGTTTCGTTATTCGCCTCCTATTGCTGGTAGCTGGCCTTTTTCTGAACTTGTTTCCACCGATTTATTGTAATTAGCTTAATATGCACTTATTGGTATAAAATGACACTGATAACACACGACAACATCGACATAGATATAAATATAATACTCAAAAATATGACGTCACCTGCATGTCTTAGGAATATTCCTGTACTTACTTTATTTGACATGTTTTAACCTTTTTAAATCAAAATGACAGAGGCAGCCAAAACTTTATTACAAGCTTTTATTTAGTTTCACCCGTCCCGTTGTATGTCTGTCTGTAATCAGATCTTGCAAGTTAAATTTGACCCACTTCCCGGTGACCGATTGAGCTGAAATTTTGGGTATAAGTATAGTTTGGATGACAATTCAATATTATGGTACCATCAAGCTGATCTGATGATGGAGACAGAAGGTGGCCATGGGAATTCAGTACTTAACCGACGTAACCCCATTGAGTTTGGGCTCGTTAGAATCGTCTCAATGAGTAGTTGATGATGCTATATACAGAAAAGTACTGTTCGGGCCGACCGTCTGCCCGCCCCTTAAACTCCTCACGTGTGTACGCCTCTTGAGTCTGTGGTTTTGACAGTGACACTTCTTGTCAAGGCGGACGAAAAAAGATAACCTCGTTTTTGCAGACCCGAAAGGGACGAGTGGTTTTTTTGGGTAATTAGGAAACGCATTTTTCCTTGTTTTTGTGTAATATCGCTCGCTTTGAAGACACACTGGTGTCCGAGTGTTTTGTGTGGATATTTTACCAATATCAGAACAGTTGGTGATTTGACGCCGCGGATTGTTGGCGAGACGGCCCCGGAACACCACGGCGGCTTCTTCAGCCCCGGAGACCCTCATGATTGAACTTGACTTGACCTGACAGTTGACTGAACCTTGACAGATACTAACCGGAGTTGAAGCGAACATCGCGCCTCCCGGAATCAGGTGAGTTGAACACGTTTTGTAGCCAATCCACTGGCTTATATGACCCGCGAAACGCGTGGCTGTTCACTCCACTCGCACTAGGCGAGGAGTTTGAACAATTTTTGGTACCCAGAGCGTGGTTACCCACAAAGAAAAAACGCGAATTTTGATAGATTTTTCCTTTTGGGTAAAAAAGGGCATTTTGAGGTTAATAGTTGAAGGCAAATTTAAGCCACATATTTGATTGATTGTAATTTGGGAAGCCTTTCATAGCTTGTTGTTTGGTAATAAGGCATTTGTTTTATTCAGTTTGCTATAAGCGGCCAAGGTTGCTAAGAATATAAGCTAAAATATAAGGCTACCATAAATATTAGTTGTAAGCTAGATTATTGTAGAAGTGGTAACTAGCCAATTATAGATTATAATTTGAGCTTCCACTGCGTTTTGAGAATCTATATTGGTTGTTATTGTAAGGCATTTCTGTAATTGAGTCGATATTTGGTTTTGATTCACTAGGGTGACCAAGAGATTGGAATTTCCACATTAATTAAATTAATTTTAATTTTCTCTGGTATTGTTGGAAATTAATTTAAAATGGGATCTACACCTAAGGCTAAGATCCAGTCTGCACTGCGTTGGTTTTCATCTGCAGTAGCTTTGGTTGACAGAAATGACCGGGAGGAGGCTTTGTTGGCCCGGTACGAGGAGGTGTCAGACCGTCTTAAGGCTGTGGAGTTCCAGGTTGAACTCTACCTAGCGGAGCCCGGCCGGACGACCCCGGAGACCGAGCAGGTGGAGCGGGACTTTGAGCAATGTATGGATTTTGGGGACAGGATTGTCGAGAGGGCTTCTAAGATACTGCGGGTTCGGAATGGTGCGGCCCGGGACGTTCCGAAACACGCAGTTATCTATAACCCAGGGTTGGCAGCGCGCTTGCCAGCCATACAGATCTTCCGTTCCGGTCTTCCGAGGAGACCTGGACGAGTGGACCAGCTTCATCGACCTCTTTGATAGCTTGGTGCATGCCCGGACGGACCTGCCAGCGGCGTTGAAGTTGGCGCAGCTGATGTCTGCTCTCGTCGGGGAGCCGCGCGACTTGATCGCGCATTTGTCGGTCACCGACGACAATTATGAAATCGCGCGCACGTTGCTGAGGGACCGATACCAGAACGTGCGGCGACTTGCGGATACTCTTATGACTAAGATCTGGAATATCCCTCGGATCGCTCAGGCTTCAGACATCCGGCTGAAAATGCTGAATCCTGTTTTGACAGCGACCAAAGGGTTAGAGAACCTTGGTTGGCCGGTGGACCAGTGGTCCTACATACTGTTGAATTTTTTGTTGAACCGGCTGCCGGCTGATGTACGGGCCAGGTTTGAGCACAGGTATGGTGGTGAAAGTGCTCAGCATCTGCCGACCTTCACCAATCTTATCGACCAATTGGAACTTGAGTGTCGACGGGCCGACACCTCGGATCTACCTCCACCCCCGAGGCCTCCTGGGGCCCAGCGGGCCCAGGGGAGAGTTGCACCTCAAAGGGGAGGGTGGGGCAAATCGGCCCCACAACCAGCGGGTCCTCACCAATATAATACCAGTGCATTGGACCCTGAAGTCTGCCTATGCTGCAAGAACCCTGGCCATCGGGTGCCAGCGTGTCCGAAGTTTCTTGCGCAGCGGGTTGTGGGACGCCGCAACATTGCTAAGCAGCGGCAATGGTGCTTTGTTTGCTTTGGCCCACATTTTGTGCGAGATTGTGCCCACCCGCAGGCGTGTAAGTCCTGTGGTGGGAAGCACCACCCCATTTTATGCATGAACCGCAGTGGGGATACACCTCCCCCCCCCCCCCCCCCCCCTGCGCAGGGGTCATGCTCCCCTGTTCGGAGTCAGCAGCGGGCTGACCAGGGGCCCATGGCCGAGGAGAAGTGGGGACGTCGGGTAACACCCCCCTCCCCCCCCTCCAAAACTACGCGACTACTTCGCACGCACCCGTGCCCCAACGGGGGGTCCTTACGGGCGGGTGCCCGCAAACGCCTCCACCCCGGCAGGCGCCACGGATGTCGCCGCCGCTTGTGGAGCGACCCCGCTTGGCGTCGGGACCTCCGGTGTACGGCCGGAGTAGGACATACCAGGGGCCGCAGGCGGCACGCATGGCGCGACGGCAGTACCAGCCGGAGTGGGACCCGCTCGAGCGGTACGAGCGGCCCGCCCATGCGGAACAGGATGCAACGCGTTATCCCTGCCAGGGATACGCCGCCCACGCACCAGCAACCGCCACGCCCTTGGAGACCGTGTTATTGCCCACGGCTTCGGTTTGTGTTTGGGGCCCTGGCGGAGGATCAGCCTGCGTGCGCTCTCTCCTTGACACGGGAGCGCAAGGCTGCATGGTATCCAGTAGGTTGGTGCGACAGTTGGGCTTGGTTGTGAAACCCCACCCGGAAAGTATACGTGGGGTAGGCAATGTGACAGTGTCAAACCTGGTAGGGCAGACCTTACTCACCTTTGGACCGGGTCCCACTTCACGCGCGGGGATTAATGCTCCCGCGTTAGTATTGGATGAAGTGGTGGGGAGACTCCCCCAGGTGAAGCTGCCTCCAGAGGTTCGGAGTTTGACAGCTGGATTAGTTCTGGCGGATGCTGGATTTGACAGACCTGGTCCGATTGACGTGTTGCTGGGTGCAGACGTTCTTGGGCGGGTGCTGTTGAGCGGCAACCGTACCTTACAGCCTGGCGGACTGGTTACACTGGAAACGGTGTTTGGCTATGCTGTAATGGGTTTGGTGTTAGCGGCTCCACCGCCTCCTACTGAGGAGGGCTGTCTGGTTGGAACTGCTCTTTCAGAAGCCGTGCAACGGTTCTGGGAGATTGAGGAACCACCTACCGCGTCGCGTAT
The DNA here is from genome assembly GCA_947578815.1 of Epinotia ramella. Lineage (NCBI taxonomy): Eukaryota > Metazoa > Arthropoda > Insecta > Lepidoptera > Tortricidae > Epinotia > Epinotia ramella. The sequence continues at coordinate 8,422,658 of OX388221.1, forward strand.
GAGCCCCGAGCAGGAAGAGTGCGAACGGTTTTACCAAAATAATACTGGGCGCCTCTGCTCTGGTCGGTTCATAACACGACTTCCTCTGCTCATCCACCGACCTCCTCTTGGAGCGTCACGTGAGATGGCTGAGAAGCGGCTGGTTTCGATGGAACGCCGAATGAGAAGAGATGCGCTCTTCCGGCAGAAGTATGTGGACTTCATGAGGGAGTACGAGGGTTTGGGACACATGTCGGTGGCTCGGACGGACTGGAGTACAGTGGAGCACTGCTTCCTGCCGCATCACGCGGTCCTAAAATCCCCGGAGTCCAAGATTCGCGTGGTCTTTGATGGGTCCGCGTCCACCTCGACTGGGGTGTCATTGAACCAGTGTTTGCATGCAGGTCCTAAGCTGCACAAGGATATCACGGATATCCTCACAAATTTTAGGAAACATCAGGTGGTGTTCGTCGCCGACATCCGGATGATGTTTCGGCAGACAGTGATCCATCCTGATGATCGTCGGTATCAGCTGATCTTGTGGCGTGAGAGCCCTGATGAACCGATGTTGGTGTACGAGCTGAATACGAATACATACGGCTTGAAGAGCAGTCCGTACATTTCAATCCGAACTTTGTTAGAATTGGCGTCTCGAGAGAGACTGAGGTTCCCTCGAGCGTCCGCCATTTTGGAACGGGACTTATTTGTCGATGACGTGTGCACCGGGGCAAACAGTGTCGAAGAGGCTTTGGTTTTGCGGGATGAGCTGGTGGAACTCTTGCGGACGGGTGGATATGAATTGCGCAAATGGATGGACAACTCACCGGCCGTGGTGGCCGGCCTCCCCGAGGATCACCAGCAGGATCCGCACCTGTTCGAAAATGTTGAGAGCCCGCACATGTTATCAGTCCTAGGCGTGCAATATCGACCAGTCCAAGATGTGTTCACCTATCGGGTGGAACTGGATTCCCCGAGGGTCTGGACGAAGCGGCTTGTGCTGTCCACGGTGGCCAGGACGTACGATCCGAATGGATGGATCGCGCCGGTCATCTTCACGGCGAAGGCATTTATGCAGCGCCTGTGGATGGTCCAACTGGGTTGGGATGATCCACTATCCGGAAATTTGTTGAGCGATTGGGAGGTTTTCTTCTCCACGCTCCCGGAGATAAATCAGGTCGAACTGCCGCGTAAGCTGTTGCCGGCAGGGAAATGCCGAGTAACCCTACACGGGTTTTGCGAAGCCTCCGAGCGAGGGTATGCAGCTGCCGTTTACTTGCGGACGGTCAGCTCCGCCGGATCGGTCGATTTGCACTTGGTAATGGCGAAGAGCAAGGTGGCTCCCCTTCGCACGCGTTTGACAATCCCAAAAATGGAATTATCTGGAGCGGCTCTTCTTGTACGCCTACTGAACCACGTGGCCTCTACCTTGAAGGACACCGTGAACCTTGAGGAGAGTGTCTACGCATGGACTGATAGCCAAATTGTATTGTGTTGGCTGCAGTCGTCATTCCATACTTTGGAGGTCTTTGTGGCCAACCGGGTCTCGCAAATCCAGAATTCGGAGACTGCTTTGGTTTGGAGACACGTGCCAGGTGAACTGAACCCAGCGGACGTGGCGTCCAGGGGTTGCACGGCACCTGAGCTTGTTGCCCACTCACTGTGGTGGAGACCAGATTGGTTGTTGGAACCGGAGACACTCTGGCCTACCAGTTGTGTGATTGGGACCCCATCCTCTGGCTTGGGTGTCCACCTTGTCGAGACCGCTCCAGTGTCAGACACTGCTTGGTTATTAGAACGGTATAGCTCTCTCGACAAGCTTGTTGGAGTGACCGCCTGGGTCAAGCGATTTATACACAATTGTCGCCACCCTGACAACCGGTCACGCGTTAGAGTTCTCGCCACAGAAGAGCGGAATGCCACCCTACATCATTGGATTAGGGTTGTGCAGGAAGAACACTTTGGGGACGTATTGAAGCCCCTGCGGCAGGGACGTCCTAAGCTACCGAAGGCGATAGCACGCCTCAACCCGTTCATTGACGAGTCGGGTACACTCCGGGTTGGAGGACGGCTCCGCAACGCTAGCTTGCCGTACTCGGTGCGCCACCCCATTTTGCTGCCTAAGAAGGGGCATCTGGTGGAATTGTTGGTGATTGACCGCCACATAAAGAACTCGCATGCCAGCTGCAATGCACTCTTGGGCATTTTGCAGCGAGACTTTTGGATATTGAACAGCCGACGGGTTATTCGGAGCATCGTGTTTCGGTGCTTGCCTTGCTTTCGGCTCAAGGCAGCCACGATGCAGCCCCAGATGGGGGACCTTCCTCCTGATCGGGTCAACGAGGCTAGGACCTTCTCTAGGGTGGGGACCGATTTTGCGGGACCTTTTTTAGTGAAAACGTCGCGACTTCGAAATGCGAAGGTTGTAAAAGCGTATTTGTGCGTTTTCGTATGCCTGTCGACCAAGGCTGCTCATCTTGAACTTGTTGGTGATCTTACGACGGAGGCTTTTATTGCGGCATTGGATAGATTTTTATCCCGTAGGGGACTCCCATCTCTGATCCGGTCAGATTGTGGAACCAATTACAAGGGTGCCGACCGTTATTTACAAGATGTTGTAAAATTTTTATTTGAAAATAAGATTGATATTGGAACAGACCTCTCCCGTCGGGGTATCACCTGGACGTTCGATCCGCCAGGCTGCCCCCACTGGGGTGGAATCTGGGAGGCTTGCGTGAAGCAAGCAAAAGCCCATATGTATCGGGTAGTCGGTCAAACTGTATTGACTTTTGAGGAACTCGCGACGTTGTTTTGTAGAATTGAGGCCGTCCTCAATTCCCGTCCGTTGTGTCCGCTCAGCTCCGACCCAAATGACCTGGAAGCGCTCTCTCCAGGCCATTTCTTGATTGGTCAGCCACTTGCAGCGTTGCCGGAGCACCCCCTCCGGGACGTACCCTCCGGTCGTTTGTCGCGCTACCAGATGCTGCAACAAATGGCTCAGAACTTTTGGACCAGATGGTCATTAGAGTATTTGCATGTTTTGCAGCAGCGCCTCAAGTGGACTGACAAAACCAGTCCCCCCAGAGTTGGAGACCTTGTGCTAGTTAAGGATGCTAACCTTCCGCCACTGCGATGGCGCCGGGGGCGCATCGTTAATTTGTTTCCCGGTAAAGACGGGACCCCTCGGTTTGCCGAGGTCATGGTTGGGGACTCGGTTCTGAAGCGAGCGGTAGCAACCCTATCGCGACTTCCCCTAGTATAGCGGACCGGCTTAGAGGCCGTTCCGAGGCGGGTGATTGTTCGGGCCGACCGTCTGCCCGCCCCTTAAACTCCTCACGTGTGTACGCCTCTTGAGTCTGTGGTTTTGACAGTGACACTTCTTGTCAAGGCGGACGAAAAAAGATAACCTCGTTTTTGCAGACCCGAAAGGGACGAGTGGTTTTTTTGGGTAATTAGGAAACGCATTTTTCCTTGTTTTTGTGTAATATCGCTCGCTTTGAAGACACACGGGTGTCCGAGTGTTTTGTGTGGATATTTTACCAATATCAGAACAGTTGGTGATTTGACGCCGCGGATTGTTGGCGAGACGGCCCCGGAACACCACGGCGGCTTCTTCAGCCCCGGAGACCCTCATGATTGAACTTGACTTGACCTGACAGTTGACTGAACCTTGACAGATACTAACCGGAGTTGAAGCGAACATCGCGCCTCCCGGAATCAGGTGAGTTGAACACGTTTTGTAGCCATCCACTGGCTTATATGACCCGCGAAACGCGTGGCAGTTCACTCCACTCGCACTAGGCGAGGAGTTTGAACAAGTACTGTTGGCAATAAACGCTTGTACCAAAAATGAAATTTTTGACAGAAGCTTTTTTTAGATTTCTAGCAGGCCTGTCCCTGTTACCGCTTCGGTCGAATTCGGCTTTTGCGCACACCGACGTGCATTTCACCCAAACGCAGCCGTTAGAATTGACACCAACAGTGATATTCGCATCGTACCTACCGTGGCCGGCGTTGTGCATCATGATGATTACAGAGGCAAATGTGACGACCCTGACTATACTGAGACACAAAAGTGCACGCGCTATATACGTTTGAGCGGGATGTCATGATTTGAGTCTTCTAGCTGTCAAACATAGGTTTGCTAGAAAGAGGACTTTTTCTGTGATTCCAGGGACGTCCCCTACTTTTTAACTTACTTCCAAAAAAGGAGGAGGTTCTCAATTCGGTTGTATGTTTTATTTATGTGTTACCTTAGAACTTGGTCATTTATGAACCGATTCGCACATTTTTTTTTTATTTGTAAGTATAATCGCTCGCCTCCGAATCGCTAAACTTAAGTGGCAGTGGGCGGGGCACATAGCACGTAGAACCGATGGCCGTTGGGGCGGAAAGGTTCTCGAGTGGCGACCACGTACCGGAAGGCGCGGCGTGGGTAGGCCCCCCGCAAGGTGGACTGATGACCTGGTAAAGGTTGCTGGAGTTCGTTGGATGCGGGTGGCGCAGGACCGGTCACTTTGGCACTCTTTGGGGGAGGCCTATGTCCAGCAGTGGACGTCTTTCGGCTGATATGATGATGATGATGATTGTAAGTATATGCTTCCAGGTTGGTCCCATTGTTATTAAAACTCCAGTTGGATGATGGAAACCATGAGGAATTGAGGGAGCTCCTCAAATAAATTAGGCACGCATGTAGTAATTTTGGTATTTTCTATTATAACTCGTATATTTACACCCGGAAATCACAAATTCGGTGAAGAGATGATAAAGAACACAGATGTCTCCTGGAACTCCCCAATGATGTACTTAAAACTATAAAAGTAATGAAGTGCCAAAGCTGATTCTGAGATTCTTGCTGAATCGACGGAACTCCTCTAATATTATCGGCCGACATACAGCGGTTTGGTAAAATCATTCATGGGTAATTGTGTAAGGTTTTATAACAAACTTCCAGGAAACGTAACTGAGTTATCTATTAATAAATTCAAGAACTATGTGAAGCGTAAACTTATTTCGAAAGCTAATTATTAGCACACAAGACTACATGAATGATAAAACTCCATGGAACTAATTGTGACTGAATTTTTAATTAATAGATTAATTCTCGTTATATATTTTCTTTTTTGACATTAGATTGTTTTTCTAGAAACATTCACTAGTATTTTCCATACAATTTTTACTTCATATAATTTTTATTTTTTATGTTTAATAAATTACTTTAAAAAAATAACTGAAGGTTTGAAAGTGCTTGTTACTAAGCCTACTTGAATAAAGATCATTTTGAGTTGAGTTGAGTTGAGTTGAGTGGTTTTTTTCTGTAATAACCAACGCATAATTTGCTCTCGGAAAACAGTTAATGTGGTAAAAGGAAAGGAAATATGGAAATGTTCATGTGGCTCGGCGTATAGGTATACTGAACTGAAGTCGGTTAAAACTTTGTTTTTAAGGTAAATTATTTAAACTAGACTCGCCCTATGGCTCACGCTTCCTAAAAAATCCGAACGTCTAACTTGGACATGTAAAGCCCCCAGGCAAATACCTCTCTCGTCGTATCTGTATTTGCCTGGGGGGTTTTACATGTCCAAGTGACGAAACGAAGTAGCATCAACGGACCGAGCCCGAGAGTGCGCAGACGCAGGCGGTGTCATCCCGCTAGCGTGGGCCTGATTGCCCGAATTGAAATGTAAGAAGCCCCCCTAATTATCTCATTATACTTACGCACAATGCCACACTTGGCTGTTAGCTAGGGTTTTAAACTGGCAACACTGGTGGTCAAATCTGTCATTGGTTGCTAGTTTTAGTCGAAATGTAATCAAATCAAATAATACATAGCAGATTTTTGTGCGTCTTTACAGACCACTGCTATTTTACTAACAAATACACGGTTCAACTCACATATTCAATGTCACTACGGGCGACATGTTTCGAACTCTTCGGGAGTTCTTCTTCAGGATGAGTGTTTTCGCGGCGGTGTCGCTTGTATCACTGCCCGCGCCCGTTCCGAACGCCGAGCGGCGCGTGACGCACGCAATTTACACGATTAAGATTTAAAAATTTCCACTGCTATTTTGATATGTATCCCTAGATGGCATCCCTTATTTAACCGACAAACATTTCAACGAATGCATTGTTTCGCCGAATTTCCATTGCTAATGACACCTTTTGTTTCAGTATTGTTGTAAAACAAACCTAACCTAACGGTAAAGTAAACGTACCTATGATGTGTATTATATAGGTATGTCTACAACTTACGTATATAACTTCAGTAGGTAGTGCGCGGCCACTTCTGAGCGTTATGGAATCTAATCGTTGCCATTAGAGTCTCTTTCGTCACGATTCACTACTAAACGCACGTTTAAAGCACTACCTAACTTTGGCATGTTAAGAGACTGTGTCGAATCCGGCAAATTTTGATTTATCATATCTAACTCGTAAGTTATAAATCATAAAAAAACGTAATGCGATAACAAATTCAGCCAAACAAAATCAGCATCATCTCATTAACTTACCATTAATCTTATCCAATCACTTAACAAGGAGTCCGGATTAGCATCCCGCGCTTTACCCCATAAAAAACCTACCACGGCTCGGAGTCGTTAGCAGTAGCTGAGGAAAACTTCCAAACACTCGCATCTTGCTCACCATCACAAAGTAAAATGCTCCTTAGATCATAGTGTGACAGTTTCATTTTGAAACGCACAGAAGATCTTTATGAGACCTTGGCGAAGTTATACCTCAAAGGCGGTAACCCTTTTGAGCGTGAAAATTAAATATCGAAACTCATAAATATGGCGGGCGCGTTAAATATTGTGGCATTATTGTTTGGCGGAATGCTTTGTCGCGAAAAAAGGAAAATCAAAACTTTTTTTTTTAATTTGGAGCATTGAATTTAATTTTCCATTGTATTTTGAATATTGTGATTACAATAACACCATTAATAATTGAAAAATTTAACTAGAGTTCGTATAGGATTTTTAAAGTATTTTCATTAACATACGATCGTTTTTAAAAAATAGAGGGGTAGGGTAATCACGTTAGCGCGTTAGGACAATCTCTCATTTTTACATATAAAAATTTACATTTAGATCTACCTGACACGCGTACAATGCGTTACGTGATTGACCTAATTGACAGCAGGACATACGATAAGAAAACAGGCTATAATCCTTTTTAGAGTGAAGGTTTCGACAAGGAACTCTCAATTCCATAGAATTAGAGCGTACTGTAAAGCTTGCACTTATACTTACACACCGCAGTACTATATTGATTTCAGCTTTCACGACTCTCACTCATTATTTTCACTAAACTGGACTTAATCGCGTATAATTATATTTTCTAAAACATGCAATGAAATATTGACGCTGTGTTATTCATAATGAGCTTCGAAGTGACACGTTTCGGGCGCAGCGAGACGAGAGACCCGTAATGGCATTTCATACAAAATTGGAGGCCTGGGCCTGCAAGATGATCTTTTTAAGGATATTCTTGGAGTTTTTTAATTTATTTCATTGCATGTTTGAGAAAAGCACTATAACATACCTCGGCGTGAAAAGGGGTTGCCAGCCTCATAACGCTGATAAGACGCAATACGACCTGATTGTGTAACTATTGTATACAATTCTTTTTCTACGAGTCAACTGAAATAGGTAAACATACGTGATATCTATTGAAAATCTAAGCACTGCTGAAACAAAACGCAGCCCACCAACCAGCTCAGCGTTTCGTTGATGTATTTTCTTCGATGAGCATGTTCAGTAAAGGCGCCACGTGATTGGTCAAATCCATTATAGTTGACTAAACAGTTGTATAATAATTTATTTTGGTTTAGTTGGGAACTACTAAAAAAGTAAGCGAAAGGTTAGGTTAGGTTAGGTTTAGGTTAAGGTTAGGTACGAAGTCTGAATTCAAACAAAAAAAGTCAACGAGTATGAAAAAAAACTTTTGAATTGAAGTTGGCCTATTTCTTGGCTGTACACAATAACAGGTCAAAACACAAACATATCATATAAGATTAAAGTACAAAGGCGAACTTATCTCTATACGGGAATAAATAAATAAATAAAAAAGATACATAAGGGATCTCGTCCAGCTGACCTTACAACACACATATCTACATCATAATATGTAAAATAAAAATATTCTAGTTCTGGAGCGGAGCCCTCAATGACTGCGTGGACGCCGAAATGAAACTCCATGAAAACGACAAACGAAAACTTCCAGGCCATGCCATCCCTGAAAAAATCACGATAGCACTAAGTATTTAGTAATTAAGGCGATGCCTTGATCTGAGTCGAACAAGCCCCCTAGACAGAGACACACTGATGCCTTCCGCGCACGAGTAAAAGTGATGTAACACTCTTCGGAAATGGCTTTTTTGGACAAATTTCTATAAAAAACCTAACTTAGAGAAGTTTTATTTAAATTTCATAAAGTGAGATTTTAGATGATATAAAAAACCATAGTTTTATCTTGATTGTGTCGTTAAATAATGAATCGTTTGAGTAGGCTGAGTAAAAAAAGGAAAATACAGACCCAACTTTGGATTTTTTTTCTATCGAGGAAATTTTAAGCAATCATGTATCGATGAAATCAGATAAACAATCATTATATCTGAAAATCAGACCTTATTGTTTCTTAATCTAGTCAGAACGGCGTTTCAAAGCACGCGATAATTTCCAATGCAAAGCCTTAATTGATACCGACTGTACATGTAGCGGTTAATGCGACGATGCAATTTATACATAAAGGGCGTGAATTGGAAAAAACGCTGTTCTGACCAAATTAGGAAGCAATAAGGACTGATTTTCAAATATATGATTTTTGACTATGAACATGAACCGACACATGGCTGGTTAAAATTTCCTCGATAGAATAAAATATTATCGTTTATACCTATAAAAACGATGGCATTTTACCTCATCTAAAATCTCACTTAAAGAAAAGTGAATAAAACTACACAATGATATTTATTTAAAGACCACAAAAGCCATTCCCGAATAGTCTTGCATCTTGTGCGCGCAAGCCATAAGCATGTCTCTTGCAAGGGAGCGTGATTAACTCTCATCAAGCCATTCTCTTAAATAGGTATTTAAGTAGCGGCTCGGTTGAACAATAAGCGTAAGAAAATTAAGCATTTTCTTACACTAAGAGTGACACGGTTGGCTGGAAAGACTATTACGTACAGAACGTCAGTCGTATGTACTACATGTAGCTATTGGGTATAACCCGTATAACCTATTACTAATATAATATTTCTACACCACTTAAGATTTCATTAAATACAATTTTAAGTACTAAACTACGAATTCTGCAAACCATATAAGTTCAACGTAAGGAAAATTCAAAAATATGCAGTCTGTAGTTATAGTTGAGATTATTTGATGAGACTAACTTTATATAAAACTGCGATTGGAATTTGAATCTTATACCTGGGACGGTAGAATTGATTTTTGAATTGACTACGTCTTTTTGAATCGGCCAACTTAAATAATCTCAATACTCCAGGAAAAATACTGTTTTGATAAACATTAATTTATAACAGCGTTTTTTGAATTGAAAACTTCGTTAGCGCGGCGCTGTGCACTTTTTGCGGTGGGGAAAAATTGTTAAACTCGCCACAGGTCACGTGACCGTAAGATTCGTAAGACGTGAGTGATTCACTTCTGCCGGCATTTGTTTTTTTGTTGATTTCATTTTAAAATGTTTTTCTGAGATGCTTTATTCAAGAATCCGACAAACTTGACAAACTTTCCACCCGGAAGGAATAATGTAGATTTAAATGAAGCATGCATTGTCTTTTTTTGTACGATTTTTCTTGAATATTATAGAGCAAATGTAAATGAGCCTAAAATATTTATTAATATTTTTTCTGACGTTTCAAAACTATTGAGTAGGTACTTACCATTTTTTTGATGTCTGAAATTTTGTGGGATTCCGTCGCTGGGTAACTATTTAATTGATAATATATCCGTAACACAGAAAAAATAAGCTATTATAAATTATATCCAAAATTTACATTTATTCCATACAAGTTGTCAGTTCATTAACTGGACTACAAGTAAATCCAAAGCCACAGTGCAGATCGGAGCGCTACCTGCACAGCGTTCGATTCGGTTCGTTACTCAATTTGCGGAACGGCTTCCAAATTTGAATTATTGCGAATTCTTTTTTACTTTCTTTCTTCTCATGAGGCCGAGGTTTTCACTGCCAGACATTGAAAAGTTACTTTAGTCAATTGTACCTACGCTTTCCATTCTGCTACTTGTAGACCGACCTGCCTGTTACCTGTTCACGCTTAAACCTCTAAGCCGGTATGGAGATAATTTGAGACCATGGGAAGCACATAGGAAATAGTTTTATCCCGATAATCATCTATTAATGGGGTGATAATGGGAGTAGAAGTTTCTGGGGGAGTGCGATAATTGATGGCGGCTATGGGAAATCTAATATATTTGGTCTAATATATTCAGTATAAGTAATATAGTTGGTCTAATATAATAATAATAATAAATACTCTTTATTGCACCACTACAAGAGAGAAACATCTTACAAATAAAATCTGCAAACCAAAATAAAACCAAAGCCAAAAACCAAATATATTTGGTTGATCTAATATATTTGGTCCAATATGTTTGGTCTAATATATTTGGTCTAATATATGTGGTTCATGTAATATATTTGGTCTAGTATATTTGCCATTAGATTTTGTACAGGCGTAGTATTAATCCCTGAAGGCGATTCACGATTATACGCGGGCAAAGTCGTGGGTAAAAGTTATTGTGTAATTAACGCGGAAAATTTAATACAATATTATTTTTAAACATTTAACTCATTCCGCAGTGTTCGTAGATAAACCAAATATGGCAGATTAAATTGGTTATTTTTTAGGGTAACACGATTTATTACGTACCTACGTTTAACAGGAAATATACAGTACAATTATGGATTATCAATAAGTTAGCTTCAATTGAGGATTTCACTGTAAATTATTTTGTTAGGTACACTTTTTATTGAATTTTACGAAGTGTAGGTACCCTAAACTGGGGTTACTTTACCAATGGGGGTTACTTTGACCCACGAGAAAACCACATATAGCAATGACACATTCAAAAGTTACAACATGAACGTGAGCATAATAAAACCAAAGCAACCCTGTAAAGTGTAAACCTGTATTTTTGCTGTTATCCACGTTAATCCCCTAGCCTGATCCCCCAGGGGAAAAAAACGGTTAGGTTGTTAGGTGAACTGCGACCCTACAGCGAACATTATAATTTTATTCCTAGTCGAATATAAAATAATTGCCGCTAGGTTCCCCTGGGTTATCGGGGTCAGGTGATTAACGTGTATAACGTGTATTTTTGGTCTTGTGTGAACTACGTTCAATCTTGCGATTATTAAGTAGTCTATTTAAAAAGCCGTGCATGGCGCCAGACAAAATGGCGGGCGCCGGAGCTGCCGGCGTCGCGCGCAAAACTTCGGCCAATGGGCGTTGAAGATTTTACCCGCGCATACGAGCTGCCTTATGAATTTTATGATTGGTTAAAATGTTTTCAAAAAATGCTTTCTGCGCAGGTACATCGTTGTAACGTTGGTACTACTGTACATAATCTCTACCATACAGGTCGTAAGGTCGGCCAAGGCTGCCGAGGATTGTACTGTATTGAGAGCATTGGACCTGCAACCTGCTGGTCCTGCGTGATTGTTTTGGTGTTGCAAGCGTCCATAGGCACCATCAGTCAGGCCGTCTGCTTGTTTGCCACCGTCGTCGTTTAAAAAAGGCGTCTATTCCAAGTCGGCGGACAGCCTCATACTATGAATACGAGTATGACGCACGTAATATATAATGTTATTTCAATTTTTAGTGTTCCGTACCAAAATTGGTCCAACGGAACGCTTATGCGATCACTCGGAGGCTAGTTTTCTCGAAGACCGTTTGAAATAGGAAGCTGAAATTTGGTATAATTACTCGTAGATATAGAAATGTATGGCCTAATTACATAAATAAACTCAAAAAGGTGTAAACCCCAATAAAGGGGCCAGTTTGAGGGGTAATAACCCTTTCGCATTTTTTTTTTGGATTGTAAGGAACATTCGAAAACCTCGTAAAATTTTGAGACGGTATACACATTTTGAGTTCTTTTTACGATAGCTCTTACTAGTGTAAAATATGACCAAAGTAACTTTTTTTCATACAGTGCTGTCCCCAGCTCTATTTCAAAAACTATAGCCAACTAAGACTTGGAAATACACATGCGTAACGAAAATTGTGTGTAGATGGCGGGAAAAATATCAACATGACGCTAGCTTTAATAGTTTAAATTATATTTACAAATTAAAGTAAATAAAATCGGTATAGGGTCTCAATTTGCGCTGGTTCTTCAGTAAAGCCGTGCCTGGTGACGTACACTGCACTTCGCAGTCTGATAAATGAATATTGATATAACGAAAACACAGCATTGTATTTCGTGTTGTTTCCGACTTGTTCCGACCGAAACCGAAAAATACCCGATGTCAAGTAATTAGATAACCTGATATATAGATAATCTGTTGTTTTTAACAATTACCCACGATCCAGTTAAAGTCTGACCTTCGATTGGGTGTAGTTGTTGCGGATCTGGGAGTCAATATACAACGTGTCCCAAAATTCAGCAATAAGCTGGCATCAGAAGATGGACCTGCTCACGACTACTCGAGGAAAAAAATAATATATATATATATCAATTAATTATAGAATTTAAAAAAAAATGAAAATCGACAACTCTAATCGTATTTTTAACGACCATGACTACAATTTTTCAAATAATTCATTTTTTTTTTTGTTTCGGCAACCTAAGTAGCACTGCTATCCACGACAACCCTAAAAATACCAGAATACATATAGTTTTTACGCAAAAATTAATCAAAGTTAGTTTTTCCCTAAAATGTTAACTTTCAGGCCAATTTCACTCATCGTGGTGTACAAAAAAAGTACTAGCACTACTATGGCAAGTGTATTAGAAAGTTGACGCAACTAACCAAGATTCCAAAATGGAATAATACTTTAGGAAGAAAACCCTCAATATATTCTCCGATTCAAGCATGTGTGCTCATAAAAATATTATTTATGGTCAAACGTTTTGCTTTAGGGGATAAGTGTCATTTATGGTAACAGAATTTTTCCTTAACTTTAAATCACATTTGCAAATGTCTCATACATAAAAGGGTTGCCTTAGATGAACTGCTAAAACTGCTTGGAGAAGTCAAAACCAAGGTTTTGATTTTTCTAAGCGGTCTGTCTGTTAACCCAAATTGGTTCACTGTTAACATTGGTCATATCAAAGATGTATTCAATGAGCTTCATACCCTTGTTCAACGTTTGATTGTGCATCCACTTAGGTATATCACATTTCTGTTATTACAGCCCTGTAAGGACCGTATACGCGCTTCAACTCGACAATCAGCAGTCCACAAGCGAGAGCGCCTATTGGTTGCCTCGAGGCGGCTCGATAGACATCCCTCGGACCCCAAATGGCACGGAACCCAAGTACGTGTTCACCACAGACCTTACCGGTGGCTCATGGACGATCACGCCCATGAACAACGGAACGCTAAGCATGAGACACATCGAGGGTGGACTCGAGCAGAGTTGGGCACTCAAGAATAAAATCATTATTTGAATAAGAATACGCGTGAATAAAATCATGTTGATTTTATTCCCGTCAAAGTTATTCAAATAATTTCGCCGTGAATAATTCTTATGTTAGAAAATTAACTTATTCTTATTCAAATAAATCTAATCATGATTTTTTATTTTTTACTAATATACCATGAATAATATATGAATGTAGTTCGGACGGATACTCGGGGATAAACACGACGCATTTGGTAATTTTGGTATCGGTATAGAGGCACTAGTACGTAAAGAATCTTGAATGTAGTGTAATTTATACCTATTGTATATGTCTGTGGATCGTGGAACTCCTTAATGGCTACTTGTATAGCCCTCGAGATTGGGCTCATTTGGTTTTTTTTGACGAGTTCTATGCATTATACTTGGTGATGATGGTCTGATGATAGAGTGAGGAGGTGGATAGTGGAACTCCTCAATGGCTAATTGTATAGCCCTCGAGTTTGGGCTCATTTGGTTTGTTTTGACGAGTTCTATGCATCATACTTGGTGATGATGGTCTGATGATGGAGTGAGGAGGTGGTTAGTAGAACTCCTCAATGGCTACTTGTATAACCCTCGAGTTTGGGCTAATTTGGTTTGTTTTGACGTGTTCTATGCATTATACTTGGTGATGATGGTCTGATGATGGAGTGAAAAGGTGGATAGTGGAACTCCTCAATGGCTAATTGTATAGCCCTCGAGTTTGGGCTCATTTGGTTTGTTTTGACGAGTTCTATGCATCATACTTGGTGATGATGGTCTGATGATGGAGTGAGGAGGTGGATAGTGGAACTCCTCAATGGCTACTTGTATAGCCCTCGAGTTTGGGCTCATTTGGTTTGTTTTGACAAGTTCTATGCATTATACTTGGTGATGATGGTCTGATGATGGAGTGAGGAGGTGGTTAGTAGAACTCCTCAATGGCTACTTGTGTAACCCTCGAGTTTGGGCTTATTTGGTTTGTTTTGACGTGTTCTATGCATTATACTTGGTGATGATGGTCTGATGATGGAGTGAGGAGGTGGTTAGTGGAACTCCTTAATGGCTACTTGTATAGCCCTCGAGATTGGGCTCATTTGGTTTGTTTTGATGAGTTCTTTGCATTATACTTGGTGAGGAATGAGGGTGGTCTGTTGGTCTTGACAGAGTCAGAAGGTGGATAGTGGAACTCCTCAATAGCTCTTGTATAGCCCTTGAGTTTAGGTTTATATGTTTTTTTTTACGAGTTCTATACAAGTACACTTGGTGACGATGATCTTGTATAAATAACTTTACTCATAATTATGCTATCTCTTTCACACCTACAGAGAGCAAAAGAGATAATAAATGACGGCAGGTAAAACAATAACCCTTGCTTTACCTGCGCTTATCACTATATTCGCAGATGGGCGCAGCGATGTCCTTCGGTTTACTTTCACAAAACTTATACTAATAGTGTACTATTTATTTGAGGTCGACGCAGCATAAATACTTAATATTAGTCTACCTCTGAAGCATTTAAAATTTGTATTAATTATTTCAGATAACTAATTTAAATTGAGATTATAAAGTAAAATGTATGCAAATCTATGCCAAAACCTGTGTAGTAAAAAAAAATATCTAATATAAGATTAATTTCCATATCTCAGTATAAATATTATGTAGGGCTCTGGATATCCGTGATACACGGCACCCGTACCGTGACCGAACCCTACGTGTTCTTAACCCCGGCGGTACTAAGATCACGAATTTGACGAACACGACCGGTACGTAGCCCGTACCTGCGTTCGCGTCCGGATTCACGTGACACGCCAAGATACGTAACCCGTACCTGCATTCGTCTGCACCGGTCGGAACGATACACCCGGGCCGCCGCCACGCCAGTTGGAGTTAAAATTAAAACAAATAAGGACTATGAATGAATTACTAATTATTACTTAGTACGGGACGAACGGGTTTTTTCTGTGGTTTTTTGTTTAAATTATATTTTTTGCGTCGATTCAGTTATAATGGTTAGATATTTAAGTAATTAACGGCGTTATTCTGTTTTCTGTATAACCAGCTATTGTGATTTTAATCCAAGCTAGCGACGATGCAAAATTCTCTAGTGTCATTAGTTATACTTATATTTATTATACAATTAAGAGACTGCGACGTATAGCGTTATAATATCAGTAATCAGTTATCGTTAAATTAAGAGTAGAATAGAAAAAAATGAATATACAAGTTTACTATGTAAGGATATAACATAGCCAAAATGTTAACACGCAAGGCAATCCTACTAAAGAAACAAAAGAGCAAATTTCTGCGAATCTTCGGTACGTATGATGACGGTAAATCCAGGCAAACAACACGTGCATGGACTAAACAAGAAAACAACAAACAAAAAAGTACACAGCTGCAGTTCTTATCGGTTACGGCACATTACAAAGTAGATAGTGACATATTTTTGTTCGACTGCTTAACAAGGTAAAAAAAGTTTTTCGTTAAATGTCTTGTCGCTATATAGAGTTTAATTACACTACACCTAAAAGTATTCTTCTATGAAAGTAAAAAACCAAAAGCCGCAGACTTGGTGACATTTTATTTTGCATCTCTATATAAATATTTTATTCAATAATTTGAGTTCTCTCAAGGTTTAAAAATTATTGAGTCATTCATTGTAATTTACCTACCAGGGTGGTATTTTTGTAGGTAAGTGGAGTTGCACGTGCAAAATTGCAGATGATGCGAAAGGTTTGCGAACGACGTAATTAAACAAACAATACTCATAAGTAGCTTTCGGCTTTACCTGGTACCGTTTTGTTCATGAAGTTCAAAGAAGTGACCGCGTTTTGTTTTACAAATAAGCGGGATTTTTTTTTCGAATCTGGAAGGGACAGTTTAGAATTCTTAACTCGTTGTGATTATCCATTAGTCACCACTACACACACTTCTGTTATTTTAGCCCCCGTTTAATTACTGTATTACCTATTGATTATATTTAATGTTGGTTTCCTTTTATTTACTACTCACTAAATATTTAAAAGTCCATGTTCTTAAAAATAAAAGAATGAAACGGAATAAAGAGCTACGAATAAGAACTAACGATATATTTTTGTTCGTCGTCTTTAGAGACACTGCATCTTATCTTCACTCAACGTCGCTGGCGGACCGGATCCGCGTGTACTTAAGGTACGTGAACCCGTGACATGGATCTACACGGGTACACGTGACTTAATTACACGTAGCCGAATTTCACGTGCCAAACGGGCCATAAAACCGTTGCTGTGTAACACGAAAACGGGCGCACGGCTACTTGTACACGAAACACGGACACGACCGCGAGCCCTAAGTATAAATACGGATGAACCCAAACTCGAGGGGTATACAAGAAGCCATTGAGGAGTTCCTCTATCCACCTCCTGACTCCATCATCAGACCATCGTTACCAAGTGTAATGTATAGAATTCGTCAAAACAAACCAAATGAGCCCAAACTCGTGGGGTATACAAGTAGCCATTGGGGAGTTCCTCTATCCACCTTCTCACTCCATCATCAGACCGTCATCACCAAGTATAATGTATAGAACTCGCCAAAACAAACTAAATGAGCCCAAACTCGAAGGATATACAAGTAGCCATTGAGGAGTTCTACTAACCACCTCCTCACTCCATCATCAGACCATCATCACCAAGTATAATGCATAGAACTTGTCAAAACAAACCAAATGAGCCCAAACTCGAGGGCTATACAAGTAGCCATTGAGGAGTTCCACTATCCACTTCCTCACTCCATCATCAGACCATCATCACCAAGTATGATGCATAGAACTCGTCAAAACAAACCAAATGAGCCCAAACTCGAGGGCTATACAATTAGCCATTGAGGAGTTCCACTATCCACCTCCTCACTCCGTCATCAGACCATCATCACCAATTATAATGCATAGAACTCGTCAAAACAAACCAAATCAGCCCAAACTCGAAGGATATACAAGTAGCCATTGAGGAGTTCCACTATCCACCTCCTGACTCCATCATCAGACCATCGTCACCAAGTATAATGTATAGAACTCGACAAAACAAACCGAATGAGCCCAAACTCGACGGGTATACAAGTAGCCATTGAGGAGTTCCTCTATCCACCTCCTGACTCCATCATCAGACCATCGTCACCAAGTATAATGTATAGAAATCGACAAAACAAAGCGAATGAGCCCAAACTCGAGGGGTATACAAGTAGCCATTGAGGAGTTCCTCTATCCACCTCTTCACTCCATCATCAGACCATCATCACCACGTATAATGTATAGAACTCGCCAAAACAAACCAAATGAGCCCAAACTCGAAGGATATACAAGTAGCTATCGAGGAGTTCCACTATCCACCTCCTGACTCCATCATCAGACCATCGTCACCAAGTATAATGTATTGTATATAACTCGTCAAAACAAACCAAGTCAACCCAAACTTATCATAAAATCCATTGTCTGTAAATCAACACACAAAATTTTACCGACGATACCAACAAATTAACTTTATTTGAATAACGTTTTATTTAAATAAAATGTTAGTTAGAATAACCCCATTTGTGGAATAATTAGTCCGTATTTTATTCTTATTTAAAATAAAAGTAGCATGATTTATTCACCTTCATGTTATTCTAAATAACGGGCGCAAGAATTATTCTTATTCAAATCAATTTGAATAAGAATAAAAATTCTGTTTTTATTCTTATTCTTATTCAAATAAAAATTTGCCCAACTCTGGACTCGAGCAGCAGTTTAACAATTTGACTTTGGAGCACAAAGGAGGACGTACTACCTACGCAATGCAGTTCAGAGACTACGGGTACATATATAAGGACGGTCTGATCAAACATAGCACTGCATATGCCTTCATGCATTCTGTTGGAGGAAGATGGACGCTTCATGTCCAACACTAGACTTGTGCGCCGCGTCCTGGGGATTTCGTTTATGAAAATGGACAGATTGATACATTTAAGATGAATATTTTCAATCAGTTTCCATATGATGTCGTAACCGGAACCGACGCTTTTAGGATCCCTTAGAATCCTTAGATAGATTAATTTAATGATTGCACACATATACTAGATATTTTTGCGAATACATTCTGATTATTGACAGTTTTCTTCCGTTTTACGCCTTGACATTAAACATCGTTGAAAAAGACAAGAGCCAAGCCCATAAAATAAACAAATAGCTTTCAAATGAATGTTATTAGCAAAATTACTTTGGTATAAAACTAAATCACTAAACCCTATTTTTATGCCGATGTCGGTATCTTCCAGGAACGGGGCCACGGTTTATTTTACAGTCTGTGTATATGGTTCACAAAATCTCAATCCATAATTAGGTTACTGGTTTGAGCGTGTACTTGGCATAAACGCCAGCTTAGTTTAAGCTACCGGAAGATAAGTAATCCCAGCGGATAAAAACCTGTAACCCGAGCCAGAGTCACGACCGCCGTTCACGGTTAGTTGGCAATCGGTACCATAAACTTCCCTGTGATGTGCTGAGGGCGGGCCCGAAACCACTGAATTGTGCTACTTGGCGCCACGGTTTTTTCAGCGTCTGAGGGTTGTAGGTTAGGTGCCGTTTAGTTGTTGTTCATAATTCTGTGCAGCCAGCGGACTTTTAAGTAGCCTCATCCTTCTAAGGTCTAGTTTTCTCTTTTGGTTGGAAAGTTGAAGAGCACTTGCTTCCGGTTAAAGCCACTTTGACAACCACTACTTTTGCCTATCTTTTTCCATGTTTTTGTTGATAAAATGAATTTAGTTTCATTCTTATTCATACCTAATATTACCGCATACGCAGCTCTACTAAAAGCGTTTATGTCATAAATCTAGAGATCTATAGAATTATTGGTGCGGTAGATCTATGCAGTTAGTTTACTAAAATGGCTCCCGACCCCACAGTAGCACAATAATACACTATAAACTACGAGTAATGTCACTACAATACAGTAATATGCATAGTATACGTAGAGATTCTAGATGAACCTAAAGCAAAGTACTGTATCTATTCGGTCAAGTAGTGAGTGCTAGTCTGATTTTTTCACGGAATGTGTGACTTGTGACCTTGACGGAGTTTATCTAAAATGTAGGTTGATAAACAAACCGAATTGGTAAATGTACCGAAATTCGTCGAGATTGAGCCACCTGATAAAAAAGTTTGAGATCAGTCAATACTGATCGGTATAATAATTACCGATCGACCGGCACAACATTTTTTTATTAGTACTATTATAATTATAAATTAAAATCTCAGAAGTACCTGATCATGATAAAAATTCAATCAATTGGATTAGAAATAGGTAGGCGCCTAATTTATCAGCAATCACGAGGATTATTAAGAGCTGTTATGATCCATTACCAGTTTCCTGAACTGCACATCTGAACTGCACATTATGCGTAAGTACATATTTAGGAATTTCATAATACAATTTGTTTTTCCCACAGCCGAGCCGTGTCAGTTTCATCTGCCGTCTCCCCGAATACTCTCCCAACAGATGTTTAGAGTAAAAAAAACTGACAATAGACATAAGTGGAGTCAGTTACTAAATAATAAAGTTTAACGACACCTTATTAAGGATTTATTTGTAGCCGCTCCCGAATTATAGTGTAATTTATTACAAATAACTCAGGCAATAAAGTTTTTTCTAACTTCTAAGCGCATTTGTTATGGGATTTGATTTTAATGATACACTATTCAGGTTTTCGTAATATTACTCTTAGGTAAAATATAGGGTAGTTATTAATGGGATTTGTACGTTTTATTATTATTTTCATGAAATTCATGTTAGGCTATCTGTTGGTATTTGTGTTATATCATTTTGGAGAATGATATAAAATTCTGAGTTCCTTCTAACTTAACATCACCTAACTGTACCATTAGTAACTGTTTTTTTAGCAAGAGAGCTTCCTCTCTCAGAGTCTCAAAATTATAATTATGTGTTTGAGTTAGGTCCCTTATGTCCCTATAGTTTGGAAATATTAATTTTAAAAACGTTCAGTACGGATTTTTTTTACATAATAAATAGCTACTGACCGGTCTCTGTTAAAAATTAAAGTATTTTTCTTGCAATGACGAATCCCACTAATACAGAAAACAAATATTTTTTGAGGTTAAATCTTGAAAACTTACTGAAACGCTTTCTTACAAAATTGTTTTAAGTATTTTTATATTCTGACGAAATCTGTAAGATCCAAGAGGCTTTTTTGTTTTTTATATTCATGTCAATAATAAGTTTCATAGCTGCTGCTAAATAAATTATACCTAAAGCTGTATATACAACAGAAAAGTAAAAAAATATTTTTTTACCGAGTCTCTCGATGTTGTTCCGGTATTATGCAAACTAAAAACTGTAGTATCTAAATCTAACCCCGGCATCACGTGGCCCATTGATCCCAAGCGACCCGAAAATCCCGCGCATCCTTGATAATTACACAAGCAATACATTTAAATATGACAGTCGACAAAAACCGCACCTAAACGTGTCCCCGCACTAATTAGGCGTTCGTATCTGACACTTCGGCTAATTTCGTGGTCATGGTCACAAAAATGTGATGGGGAAAAATATTGAATATCTCTTTTTTTCGGTAATTCATATTTTGATTAGTACCTATTTTTAATTAGTGCTAGAATGAGACGACATTTACTAAGATAAACAATTAAGAAGGTATCAACTTATTAATAACTTAAGAAAAGGTAAATACAATAAGTAGGTATAGGATTATTAATTGGCTTGCGCAAAATGTTTCTTTCAAGATTACGTCACAGAATAGATAATAGTTGATTACGTGTTGATTCGGTAGGTAGCTAACTGTCTTTCATTCTTTTCCTCCTTCTAATCTTGGTATTATTCCAGTTGGAACTAAAAACTTGAAGGAATTTTCTATCAGCTACCGGTTTTTTTTTTCTAGTATTTAAAGGCACATCAAAAAAAACCTAAAAACCTAAAAAAATACTGATCTGCACATTTAAATACTGATAACTAACGGTACTTAAGCGATAAATTTTTTCCCATTTTTAGGGTTCCGTAGCCAAATGGCAAAAAACGGAACCCTTATGGATTCGTCATGTCTGTATGTCTGTCTGTCTGTCTGTACGTCCGTATGTCACAGGCATTTTACTCGAAAACTATAAGATGTATTTGAATAAAATTTTGAGGATAGGTGTATTTTGTTAGCCGCTACATAGTTCTGTAATTAAATAAAAAAAAAAAGTTTTAGGGGTGCAATCCATACATAAAACTGAAAGTCAATTTTTTTTTCATTGCAAGCCCACGTTTGGCACATTAATCGATAGGCCTTTCAAAATAAATATAAGGTTGCTCAGCAATTTTTTTGATTGAGTGAATAGAGTTGGAGATAATCGCCCCGAAAGTCACTAAAATTGTGCCCCCCCCCTCTAATTTTTGGACCGTGTATTTTAAAAATATTAAAAAATCATGGTCATATAGGGATATAGGGCTTATTAAATTCTTTCAGCGAATATTGTTTTGAACAAGATCGGTTCAAAGGTTTTTGAGATATTTCAAAAAAAACTGCCTTTCTTAAAGAAAAGGACGTAAGAGCCAGAAGATTTCAGTAACGATACGACCTTTTTAATAGGCACGGAACCCCTCCGTTGTGCGTGATCCGACACGCACTTGGCCGCTTTTTATCAACTTCCTAATCACAAATGCCGTAGACACTAGGTTTAGGGGAAGCGACTACCATTTGACCTTCCTACCGAGAGGATTAGGCCTTGTTAAAGCCTCTCACAGACTAGCGCGGCCTGCGCTGCGGTGGCGGTCAATAGTAAATTTGACAGTTAAAAATTTGCGCCAGTGTGTTGCAGGCTTTAAGTGAGTGACATTATACAAAAAACATTTTTTTTTTCCACTTCTTTAAATGTCATGTTCACTTCATTGAATTCTGATCGATAATACGATACTAACCTATTTCGCTAATAGTCATAAAATAAGCTGTAAAATGACTTGTTATTCTAAATTCAATTGTAAAGTTTATGAATGGCATTTTAAGATCGGCCTCTTTACCGTTTTGCGACTTCAATAACCCTTTTCAAATGCAAAAGTGTTCAAATATTCATTGAATCGGTTTTGGCGACTAATAGTCATAAAATACGCTGTAAAATGACTTTTAATTTTAGATCCAGTGTGAAATTCGTGAATGGCCTTACAATTTCGCCCACCGGTGTGGATTTTCAATAACCCTTTAAATTCAATAGAAAATCATTAGTCATTACGATGAAAGCTATACTCGATAGAATATCGTTACATCTTACAGACTAGCCGACGCCGAGATGCTTGTCAAAGGAAAATAGCTGTTAAAGATTCACAATACGGTGGTCCAAGTTAAGCGAGTAAAATTTCAAAACACCAAAATTAAATCTTCAAATAATAATTAATCTTGCCTGAACATAATTGTATTATTAGCGGATTCTAAGTAGTATTTACTCTCGGAGCATCGCACTTCATTTTACCTCTCTTTAACTCTCATTTCAATGATTGATGATTAGGAAGGAAATTAATGATAAATGATTGCGATGAAAGCACTAGTTACCAGCAGGCTGCACAAATGCCAGCCATACAATTTGGGGGAGTCATTCATGAGAAATTAATGATATATATTCGAGATAGGATCTGAGAGTGTTAGATCGTGAATCGCCCCGAATTCTGAACCTTTTGTAGTTATGTAAAAAAGCTTTGGACAGATTTTGAAGACGCCGAATTTAACGTGAGGCGTAGGTCAGGGGTTTTTGAGTTTTAACAAGTTTTTTTAGGGAATCGCACCATTAAGCTACCAACTGGGTGCCCTTACGGTGTTTTTTTCGTCTGTCATTTTGTCTATTTCTTCATACCATTCCTATGTTTAATGCAATAATGTTTCAAAATAACGGTTGTATCATCGGATCTCGTTTTAAAAACCATATTTTCATACATTATTTATACTAAACGGGACTTAATCGCGTATAATTAACTTATTTATTTACCTCACTGAGGACGTTTCGGATGTGTTGCAACATCCATGGTCACGGGAAAACTCCTCACAAGATCTCAGTGTGGTAAATAAATAAGATAATTATTTATTTACCACACTAAAGTATGTCCCGTTTACTATAAATAATGTGTGAGCATCGTGAAAGTTTAAATCAACATATTTTCATAGATACATCGTTGGCATTAGTGCCACTGCGTTTCGAGCTTTGTAACTGGGTGTTTAATGGATTAAAATTGTAACTAGTATAGGTAGGTACCTTCATCTTATTGACCTGCAACAATATGATATGTATGTTGAATAATATGTATAAACATTTCTTAATTTTAAATGATAATACCTATACGAAATTGTGATGCTATTAATATGTGACATCATGACATGTAATATTTAGATAATATTATGAATAAATGAGTATGAGTAGGTATGTTACAAAAACTCTCACTTCGTGAGCCGTTTAAAATACACACTTTATGGCAGGATGGCGTAACATACTTAACTTGCTAAACATTTCAGAAGAAGAGTCAATTAATATCGGGTGATCAGATGCACATTTCTGAATAAGAACTCATTATGCTGTATAAGAGTAATAAAGGCTTAACTTCTAAAGCCAATCAATGGCGGGCTGTCAAATAAACTGCACAAACATTACTTCATACCTATCCAATAACGCCGACCATTTATAAATGTTATGCGAAGCATATGAAAGCGCATGTCACCCTAAATACTGCTAGTTTAATGCTAAAAGGCGTATAATAATTTAAAAAGCGTATAGTTATGACCTTTTGGGGAATAAGGACGGAAGAGGGGAGGTCGGTATTAAATTCGATATTTTTCCATATGATTGTACTGATGCTGGGGTTGGGGATGGGGATGGCGTTCTGCAGTAGATTTAATCATTATTTATGTTATAAGTGTTAATATTGAGTATACAAACAATAATTTCTCGTAAGACGAAGAGAAGAAAGCTTGAAGATGAGAACTTACCCATGTAAGGCCCATGCCTACTGAGGGAAAAACAAAAGACTGTATCAGTATACCCCTTAGTATCTTATCCGTCAGACCGTCCATA
The DNA here is from genome assembly GCA_947578815.1 of Epinotia ramella. Lineage (NCBI taxonomy): Eukaryota > Metazoa > Arthropoda > Insecta > Lepidoptera > Tortricidae > Epinotia > Epinotia ramella. The sequence goes on from OX388221.1 coordinate 8,447,338, forward strand.
AGAGCGTATGTGAAGGTAGCATTGAGAGTACAAATATATTATATTAACTTAAGGTAAGACCCCTCGCACACATTGTACATACACACACGTCACACATCATTATATTAATAGCTACGGGTTATAAATTAAAGCTCTTGACAATTCTACTAAATCAGGAACTTGAATGAAATAATTATTATTAACTTAATAATTATTTGGACAAACTATACCCTCGTAAGTCTCGTGTTGATTTTAGCGATTTCGAATTCTTTCGTTACTTAATTATTTTAGAGATCAACTCAATCACTCACAACAACATAGACTCTATTTTAATTTGTGCTTGTAATCACGAGTTTCTAGTTATTTCATTACTTGGAAATTCGCTCAAATCGCGCCAACATGAAGCAAATCTTCCATATACTCGTAGCTAGTCAAAAACGAGTAAACTCTTAAAAATGATGTTGGTTCCCTCCTGGATGGCACAGTTACAGCGGGGTTGGGTTTAACGGCACTAATCCGGCAAACCGGAGGGGCCGTGCGGTTAGTTGCGCGGAAATAAACGATACTTACACTAATCAGTTTACTTTATAATTATAATATATTTCTGTGACCCAACCCGTTACGGGGTAAGGCCGTTACTTGTCCGTTAAAGTTTTAATGTGGAAAGTTTGACTGATGATGATTTCCTGTGCAGACTTGAGAAAGCATACTCAGTGTTCCGTAATCGCCTATCGCAAACACTAAATTCCATGCCCCAACTGTATCGTTAGTCGGAATATTCAATTCAGCAAAAAGCCGAAAGCCGAAAGCCGTTTATCTCTGAGACCATGAAATGTTCAGCATTATTATAAAACAAACCTGACCTAACCATTAAGTTCCCTATTAGGTTCAACCCATTCGGGTTCTATTTACGTGATAAAATGTTTAAAAAAATCAAGAAGATCGCTTCGAGAAAACTGGCTTTTTGCCGAAATATTAATTCGTGGCGTGGATAATATAAATATTAATTCAGGCGAACGATACAGTTGGGAAGTTAAGTTTAGTGATAGAATAACGAAGTCGTACAATTTTGTAAAGGGTAAGAATATTGGCAGATCTGACGTTAAATTTAACAAAAAGGTTTACATATCAATATAATATTTTAAAATTTAACAGCAACACACAAAAAGGTTAGCGAAGTTTGGATGATAGGTGCAGTAGAGAAACTCAAGACTACTAATAAAAATCTTTAAGTAGGTACCTAATTGATAGATGAATAGAATGAAAGAATATCTTTAAGAACCTCTACATACCTTATGCCAGGGCAAAGTCAACTCAAACTTTATCAAAGTTGTACAATAATTCCGATAAAATAATTACAGTCAACTTTCTACATAAAATATCATTACACTTGAGAGTATTACGATACCAATGCAGACTCATGTAAGTCTTTGGAAGTTTGGATATATCGAGGAACAAAAATTAGAGTATCTTTAATGTAATAATTGTTCAAATTCTTCTAATTTTTGCCCCTCGGGCTTAACCTTTACCCATACAATCAAACAGTATAACATAACCAATTGAGCAACCAGTGACTGGTTACCAGTCCCTTTATCTACCGTTTTTCAACCCTATAAAAACTCACAGAACACCAAACACGTCCAAATTTAAATATGGCCGCTCAATAAATTCACAGTTGAAAGTAATTGTCGATTCATTCACTAAACATTACTCGACATTTTACTTCAAATCCAGATAGTCACAAAATCTTCATGTTTCGTCCAGCATACGCCTTTATGTAAATAAATCCCTTGATATTGAAGTGCGTTGATTATAAAAGTTAATAAATACACAATCATGGACCCCTATACTCCATCATCTTACAAAAAGCAGTAAGTACCAACATAAAGAATGCTACATAAGTCTTTCTAGGATGCTGTTATTCAGCCATGAGGGTGCTAAAGTGGTCTATTATGGTAGTAATGCGTTTAAACGAATCACGGAACGATTTGGTGTCGGACGGTTAGCGATGCAGTTGAGGGGTTAGGTTTAAAACTGTTTGGGCGACAAGCTTGGTAGTTTACACTGTGACTAATGTGATTAAACGGGTAGCTGTTGACGGGTTAGCGAACAAGAAAAGCAAAGCTTGTCGTGGCGTGGATAATATAATTTATCGAGTTATTTAACGTATATCGCTTGATATGTATAGCTGTCACGTTACGTCCATTGAATTCAATGCAGATTACAAATACCTTTTTCAAACATGATTTTTATGAGTGACATTTCGACTTATGCGTAGCATTACGTTGCTTCATAATAAGTTGTAACTTGCACAATTTATAATGCGTCGTGTAAAGCGCAAATTACACATGCAAGAAATTGCATGCAAGTTTGACTACATTGCGGGGTTTGATAGATAAAACTCAGTATAAATAGCTCGGTAACCCGCAATGTAATGAAACTTGCATGCAATATCTTGCATGTGTAAATTGCGCTTAAGAAAAAAAACTCATGATTTTTTAAACTACAGCTTAAGATAAGATAAAGATAAAAGATAAAAAGTAACTTTGTGCACAAAAATTATTTAACATACAATAAATAAAGTGCATACAAATTAATAATCCACAAGTGCCAGAGGTGTCCGCACTAGGCTATAGGCCTGTATTGTGGGAAACCAGTTTCCAATTTATAGTAGTAGTTCAAAGGAGCAAATACTTTTTTCCAGTCTATTTTTTTTGCATTAAACTCGTCAAGGGGTCCGTTTTGCGAAGTTACAAGTCTAACTAAATTACTTAAATAACGGCTGACCATTTGACATGTGTTCCCTGTTTATTCTTGTCAAATTGTAACTTGTAGCTTGGTGAAACGGGCCCTGGCCGACATTACTGCAATATCACACACACGAAGGAGTCCACTAAACTTAAATTGCTAGAAGTGACACTAATAAAATGTCACGTCCTCTGCCTACACCTTTCAGGAACACAGGCGTGATTTTATGTAGGCATGCATACCTACGTATAGGTACTGCGTAGGTTGTCACGATAACAAGTTGTTAAAATATTTATTATGCATGGATACGATTCATGTTTAATGGTTTCATTATTGTTCGATATTGCGATAGTGTTTTTTACGTCATTAAAAATAGTTAGACGTTTTTTATTTTTGGTCATATTTTTGTGCAATCATGCAGGACGGATATTGATAAGTTGGATTTTTTTAGGTATGTTGTAATAATCAAATTATAATATAATTTATTTGCATGAACAATGGTATCTGCAATAAAATATATATTTAGAACTAAAACTAAGATAACATTAACAATGAAACTAAAAAATATTCAATAAATTTGGCCCTCTTGGCGGTGTCCCTAAGATACATAAAGATGCATACCTACATCTCTCTATCGTTTTCTTTGAAAGGTCCTTAAAAAGTTGGCGAGCACTGGGACCCTACGGGCCAAGAGTCTCGACAACGAACTTAATAAAAGTATATTCGCTAGGTACCCCCATTTCTATTTATGTTTTTTAAAATTTTATTTTTAGCCACGTTGCGGATTTGTAATGGAACTAATGGCAAGGAGTACTCTTATATAGACAACAGACGATAGAAGTCGATATTGTCATCGATCTAGGTACTTACTATTAAACAAGCAACGTTTATATATTTATAACTTTATAAGTGTATCATCGAAGGTGGTAACAATTTTAATGTAGACCTCACGGTGTCCTAATTGACATCGCAAGTTTACGCGATTGTCAATAAGGACACCTATTCGAGTCCAATACGTTATATCGCTCGTTCGCGCTAGTAAAATTCGTTTCCTCTCAACGAAACTTAGGATGCAGATCATATATAATTAGGGCAAATAGTTAGGTTAGTTTTTATACCTATCTATGCTTTCGGCTAAAATACTCTTCGGAATTATGTAGTGTACCCGACTTAGTAGCTCAACCTTTTGGAGAGGCCTATTTCCAGCAGTGATGAGTGAGTTTTGATGATTTTGATGATGATGATGACGACGATGATGATGATGATTACAGATGGCGGTGCGCTATTCGTGGAGGCCACGCTCAGATCTGTATTTCATTATTATTCAATTTACCTATAAGTATTACTTGTGCTCCACAATTAACGTAATTGCCACATATAGGTATATTGAATTAAATATTTTATAAGTGCGGTTTTCCTGTTTTCGACTGTGCGTAATTCCCTGCGATAATAGTAATTAATTGAAATATGTTTGTATTATTTAAAATTAAAACACATACCTATAGGTATTTTAATTACGTGGACTGTTGGTAATTCCATGAAATATAAATTAAAACTTGAAAACATTAATTCATTGTCAGCAAATTAAGCTTTTGAACGCAGTTATCTTTGTCGTAAAATTACATAGTACCTAGCAGTAGTATTTATATAGATAAGTATTTTATTGCAGTTCGACCAGTTTATCCTGCCTACTAATCTGACGGGCCTGGCTTCGAATCCCGGTGAGGGCGAATATTTGTGTGATTAGTTAAGCATACATATTTTTGGTTTTAAGTCTGAGTCATGCATTTTTTCCATATATGATATAGGTGTTTGAGTATTTTTGTATATATTCAATTTAGGGGATTTGATCAAATAACAGATTTTTTCTAGGCAAATGAAAAAATGGATTCGCCATTTTAACATCCTGCGTGATTTGGTCATATCCCTTAGAGATTTATTCAAATCTCTACTTTGGCCATTTCCCTGCGACATATCGACTTAGTACATATATAGATACTAGGTAAGTAGCTAGGTATATATCCTACTATATGTATTATTTATGTACATTTCCTAATATGTCTAAAACTATATAGGCGAAACAATTTCATTTGGTCATAATGAATAATTACACATTCGATTTTATTATAGTAAAAGCGGAAGCGGAAATGTTTTGCATGGTAGGTACCTACTTTAAATGTCAAATATTATTATTGCCCCCCACAAGGTGGACTGATGACCTGGTAAAGGTCGCGGGAGTCCGCTGGATGCGGGTGGGGCGGGACCGGTTAGCGTTTGATAATAATGTGCATTTAATTATATGTCTAAACGAATGTCTCTATTGTTTTTTTTTTAATACTTAAACTGATTTTTAAGAATAGAATAGAATAGAATAGAATCTTTATTTGCTTAGAATAAGTAGGTACATAAGTGTCCTTAGTTGTTATATGACAATAAGTATCTTATTCTGCTATTTGTATTGTGTAATACTAGCATGCAAATATTTATCTTATATAATATCGCTAAATGTCCTGAGACAGGAAATCTTTTACATTGTAATAGTTATTTACAGTTAAGAGCTTGATTAATTGGCTTTTAAATCTATTTAGGGGTAGCTCTTTCAAACATTTCGGTAACTTATTAAATATTGTCATGCACATAACAAAGCAGTGACTAGAGTACAATGCTGTCCTAGGCACGCAATCATGCACCAACCGTCCAGGATTTCGTTGGGTTCGAGTGGAAATGCTTGCAGCTGTTTTAAATAAATACATATGCCTCTTAACGAACATGCAGATTTCCAAAATATATAGACAGGGTAGAGGTCATATTTTAAGTTTTCTGAAGAGCGGTTTGCAAGACTTGTAGTTAGCGAGTCCGCAGATAGCCCGCACACATTTTTTCTGCGCCACAAATGCATTGCTGGAATAATTACAATTTCCCCACAAAATTAGTCCATATCTCAATACCGAATTAACATATCCATGATATGCAGCTAGAGTGGCCTGCAATCCTGAAGTGCGCCTTAATTTATGTAGAACATAAACAAATCTATTCAATTTGCATCGGACCTTATCAATGTGAGCTTGCCAGTCTAAATGTTTATCTAAAGTGACCCCCAAAAAAGTTACGTCTTGCAATTCTTGTATTTTCTTATTTCTAAAATGAACATTAATACTAAGATTTTCACCTCGTTTTGATTTAAACTGTACATAGTGGGTTTTATTAATATTAACCTGTAAATTATGTATTTCTAACCATTTTATAACAGTTTCCATCGTTTCGTTTACTTTACATTCATGTTCTTGTAGATTTTGTTTATTTTCCGATGTAACAATAAACGATATATCATCAGCAAACATAACTGATTTGTACGGAATGATATTAGGTAGTTCATTTATATAAACAATGAATAATAAAGGCCCAAGTACACTGCCTTGAGGAACACCAAAATAATTACATTTTAATTCTGATTTATAGCCAGTTTCTATTTTATGTTCATCTAGTTGAACAATTTCTACATATTGCTTTCTATTTAGTAAGTAAGTTTTTAACCATTTTAGAGCAAGACCTCTAACACCATATTTTTCTAATTTGTCTAAAAGTAACGCATGGTCTACAAAGTCAAAAGCTTTTGACATGTCTAAAAATACCGCTGTAGTGTGCTGTTTTACATCTAAGCTTTTAACAACATGATGAACAAGATTAAAAATAGCTAATGCAGTCGATTTATTTTTTTGGAAGCCGTTTTGTTCTAGTTTTATTATTTCAAATTTATTTAAGAAATGTATGAGTCGTTTGTACATACATTTTTCAAAAATTTTTGCAAAAATGGGAATCAATGTTATGGGACGGTAGTTTCCCATGTCTTTTTTGTCATTTTGTTTTAATAAAGGCTTAACTATTGATATTTTCAGCAGTTCTGGGAAAACGCCACTCTCAAAGGAGAAATTAACTAGATGTGTAATAATTGCGCTTAGTTGATCTTTACATTGTTTTATGACATACGTACAAATTTCATCAAATCCTACAGCTTGCGTATTATTTAATGACGTGATGACATTCACAACTTCTGTTTCGGAGAATGGCATTAAAAACATACTATTATTACAAGTGGAGCTCAAAAGAGAATCTCTTTTGTTCCAGTTTTCTAGTTTTTTATCAGTTTTGTTAGATAAACTAATAAAATAATTATTGAAGTGTGATGCTATCTGATCAGGTTGACCTATTTCTTTATTATTGACACATATTTTATCTATATATTGCTTTAAACTTTTATTTTCGGTTTCCCTCTTTATTATATCCCAAGACGCTTTGCATTTATTTCTACTATTGGCTATATAATTTTTGTTTTTAATTTTTTGCGCTTTATTTATACATTTTTTCAATATTTTTGTGTAAGTGTTGTATTCAGTTTTTTTTTGTTCATTTTTCCCTTCTTTGTAATATTTAAATCTAAGTATCCTTTTTGTTTTGCAGCTAACCTTTATTCCCTTTGAGATCCACTTTGGTTTTTTATAGAGTCCACAAGTAATTTTTTGACGTTGGATCGGGAAACAAACATTATAAAGAAGTGAGACTATCTCATAAAATTTATTAAAGGCCCTATTAAAGTCATCCTCTAGATATACTTCAGAAAACGAAAGATTATTTAAGCATTCTTGAAACTTCTTGATATTTTCCGAACAGTAGTCTCGTTTAACCTTATAATAGAACTTATTTTCAAGTAAATTTTTGTCTACGCTAAAGCTAAGCATCTGAGCGGTATCATGGTCAGAGAGACCAAGAGGTAAGACGTCGGATTTAGCATATTTTATATTACTTAAAATATTGTCAATACATGTTTTTGCTCTTGTGGGTTTTTTTATATGTAGTTTAAGATTGTAATTTCTTGCAATGTCAATCAACTCTTTGCTAATTTTATTTACTATAAGGGTGTTAATATTGAAGTCACCACACAATACGAATTGTTTAAATTGTTTATTTAGATTGTGCAGCAGAATATCTAACTTCTGCAAAAAGTAATTTGGCGGTGAGTTTGGTGTTCTGTACAAACAAACTACTACAATATCATGCTTGACCATTCTTATACCACAACATTCAAATAATTTATCCACTGCAAGTTCCTTCACATTTTCTAGCTCACTGTATATTATACCTTTTCTAACCATAATACACACACCTCCCCTTTTTTCATCTCTACGAGAGTAAGATGACGCAAGTTGAAAGTTTTCTAGTTTACAATTATTCTCATTTCCCCTTTCAATAAATGTCTCTGTAAAACATAAAACATGTGGGTTAATATCTTTATCCCATAATTCATTTAGAGTTACTTCTAGAACATTTTGCTTTGAAAGGAAACTGGCAATGTTTTGATGCATTATCCTAATTATTGATGAATTATTCTGCTTTGGAGCGAAAAAGCTGTTTTATTGTCCGTGTTGAAACTGGATAGTAGTCTAAAATTGTTTTCTGTGTCCTTTTGTTATGATTATGATGTGTTGTTGGACTTGTTTGAATTTTCCAGCTAATGAAATTGCTGATGTGTTTAATTATATTTTCCGTGCCACGTTTACTTATCTCCCCCGTTGACAAGAACATATCAAATCCCAGGTTCAAATTCGCGTCATATGAGAAATGTTTTTTATGGAAATTCACGTCGTTTAATAAGATTGAGTTAAAGTCTTCTACCTTGCTATTGTATATAGGTTTGCCGAGCTTGTACGTTGGACAGGCTACTATTATATTTGTGGTCGTAATGGCTTCCAAAGTCTCGTTGATATATTGCACTAATTCACGTTGCTCTACATCAGATTCGAAGTCATTTTCTCCTATTAGAACAACGCAGTAATCGTCTAAAGTAAAATTCTCCAATTTACATTCTATTTGCTTAAATAATTCCTTTACACCTCCCCCAGGCGTGATATAATGGCAATAGGCAAAGGTTTGTAGTACATTATCCTTATTTATTAGGTTACAAATTCGGTGTTTGTTATTTGTGCTTATAATAGCTAATTTCCTTTTTTGTGTCTCTGCAGTTTGTTGTACTCGTTCTTTAGAAGGTAGTATCGGTGAGTTTGTTTTCTCTGACTCCTTAGTAGCATTACTGCATGCATTTATTTGGTCCATTTGATTTTGTCCAAAATCATATTGCAGCTTTTCTTGTTGGCTGGGCTGAAATTCGGTTTTTGCAAGTTCTTCTAGTCCATTTAATTGATATATACTATTTGAATTTGTAACTGGCGTATGAAGTTTTAGCGCTAGGGCCTCTATATGTTTGGTAAGGCATGTGATTTCTTTTTCCATATTCTTAACCAGCTTTTCCAAATCCATAATTTTTATTTGCACGTTGAATAGGGTCTTGTTGATATTAATTTCTTTGTCTGAATGTGAAACTTTGTATGGCGAAGACGGTGTTGATGATATTGGTAGTAAAGAGAGTCGCCTGTTCTTTCTTGTATTGGTGGTGTTTTTCGGTTCCATAGAAGACATATTACACAAAGATTGTAGTACCTCTGTTTCCATGGTAAGCTTTTGATTTTTTTTCTGGAGCTCCATATTTTCTATAATTTTATTTTCTAATTCGTTTTGAGCGCTAGCTAGTGCAAGCTCGAGTTCAGAATTTTTTTCGTGCAGTTCGTGTAATGGTAAGTGAACGTTGGACCCGAGTATAGTGCCGTCCACGCTCTTTGATAGTAATTTACTCGGTGACGATAAAGAGTCATAAGATGTGTCGTTTTCATGAACTATACTCATATTTGAATCCGTAGTCTGGGATAGACATGACGCATTATTAGGCGATGACTGTAAATCCTCATGGTCAATAACTTTCTTGTTAACACTTATTTCGATTGGTGAGGATGACAACGAGTTTTGGTCTTTATCAATATTTAAAGGTAAATTTTGAGTAGATTCTAACAACGTAATGCTGGTGATAGAAGTATTTGGCAGTGACGATGAAGGCAGGGAGGCTTCAGGTGTGTCAGGCTTCACGTCTTTCAGGGGTAGTTTCGTATACAACAACGGAAGATTAGTAGAATCGTTAGTCGGCGACCACACTGACGACAGCGAGTCTTCAGATGTGATATTTTTCTTAGGGTTTCCTCTATTTGTTTTCCTGTGTGTAACGTTTGATGGGCCACTTTGTGCCTTGTCCTTTTTCACTAAACATAATTTGCACTTCCATTGCTTTTTTGATTCCATATCCTTTATTCCATGCAGTTTTTCAGAGTAGCCAGCGCAATCAAACTCATATCTATTTTTGCACGAAGAGCATTGAACAGTGTTTTTTATGTTAACACAGGACTTGCATTTAAAGCAACATACTGTTTGTGCCATCCTGCGGGCGCTACCTGCAGCTCTCTGGTTGATTTTATCAGACATTACAACGATTTTACATTCGATGTACGCTATTTATATAAGCGGTACGCTGTTCCTGCATTAAAAAAATATTCACTAGACCGTTTTGCCACTTCAGCGGTCAAGCGCTGCAGCGCTGCAGCGGTCCGAACGGCAAGCGGGTGACTCACCGCTGACCGGCTCTCGAGTCGTCGATTAAGTAAAGTTAGGTTTCTGAACGCACTTTACGTACGTCAAGATGTCAACCTGTCAGCTGTCAATATCAATAGAATGTCGAGATTGACGAGTCGGTTTTTAGTGACACGCTTAGACCGTTATAGTGCTTGTTTATAACGGGAAATTTACAATTCGTGTGGATTTAAACTTAAGGGAACACACAAACATTTCGAGTAGTAATATTTTTTTCTTTTATAGAATGAACCCATTAGAGCGGTCGAACTGCGTGGTTGGAGAGTACCCTGGGGAAAATCCAGAGAAAACTCCAGCATGAGCGGAGCGGTTTAAACACTGGAATACTCTACGAGTTTGTTATTGTTTATTCTGTGGCTCCAGTGAGATTGGTTGAACGGTTTCAACTGAATCTGGGGCGTGAGGGTAATTTGTCCGAAAGCATTATTGTGCCCAAAATTCAAAATTCCTCTTAACTTAGCGCGCAGATAATTTAATAAAATTATATAAATAGCAGGTTACGTTAGTTTTTATATCCTGAAAAGACCAAAAAAATGATCTGTACTATACTTACGTAAAACTTATTCTTTCGGATAGAATACACTTCGGGATGATGTAGTGTACCAAGTAGCTCAATCGGCGTATAAATAATTTTTAAATCTTTTCACGTCAGATAATTGATGAGTTTCGCGATAGGTATTTTTTTTATTGAAAATGTTTTAAAGTTAATATCCAGTGAGCCAAAATACCTATTCTTCGCAAGAGGACATTACATAGAGTGGTTACAACCGGGTAGAAAAATATTTTTTTTCTTGAATATGGTATTTGATTTCTATCCGGGTATTAGTCGTTTAACATACTTACATGTTTTTGAAATTAAATTAAATTAAATTAAAATTATTTATTCGTAACAAACAAATATATCTATCACATACACATACATATAATACTATTTAATTACTTAAAACTATCTATTTGTTACGAAATGGCCCTGTCTCAGCATAATGCTGGCTCACGAGCCGGTCGTCCGGCGAGACCATTTGAGTATTGCGTTTTCTGCTGTACGTGCGACGCGGCCTTAGATTAATGGGGCATATACATTACATGATTAGTCAGCCCCAATTCATCAGAATCTGACTAATTGCTATCGTGTGGATGCATGTTGCGCTGCAATCCAACCGTCAAATGAGTTTTCCTGACTAATTGCATGAAAATCACAATTTGGACCATGGAATTGGCATGATCTGCCAAGTGTTTTTTTTCTCGCAATATTCATTCAAATAAAATTAAACGAAAATTAAAAAATATATACTAAAGAATATTGTTTTAATATTTTACACTGTCATTTTGTAAAAATTTTTTAACCGGTGTTTCGTTACTACAATTTCATTCAGTGTGACCAGTTAATAGTAAGAAAGTGAAAATTGCCGCATTCAAACGGTCCTGCGAAGCGGACTGCAAGATTGTTACTAATCGATGAGATAGGGCGAGACAGCACGTCTATCATGAGACGGCCGTTACATACTCTCGATTTTTGTGTGCTGCACGGCTATCACGCGACGGCGCGCGAGCTCTCTCGATTTTTCTCGCACTATCCGTCTCTCTCTTATTAGAACACTTAGAACAAGAGGTATAGTGCGAGAAAAATCGAGAGTATGTCGCGGCCGTCCCATGTGGCCGTGTCTTATTTTTTTGACATGTATGCAAATCTGTAATGTAATTTTTTATCATGAAATAAATAATCTAATCTAATCTAATCTCTCACTATTACATCATTAATATTTAACTTACAGTATGGGATGTTTTATGTTAGTTTGTAGTAAAAAAACATAGCTATAAGGAAGGAAGGAAAAAGTGTGAAATAGTTTTAACTTTTAGATTCACATTAAACATCGCGTTATGTAGGTATAAACATGTATGTTGAACATTACGACTAGTACCCGGAAAAAATCCAATACCAGGTATTCAAGAAAAAAAATATTTTTCTACCCGGCTGCAACCACTTTAAATATGTCCTCTTGCGAATAATAGGTATTCTGGCTAACCTAATTCCGATCACTGTAAATGTCACAATGACGTGTTTAAGTCAATTGACAGTGGTTCCATCACTTCCATCTGTAACGAGCTTCCAGCGTGTGACTTAATCATAACATAGTTAGACTGTACCTACTTTTCAACTTCATATCTTCTATCAAATCTAAACTCAATTTCGAAAATCAAAATTAGAACTGTCCCACGCCATATCTGCCACCCCATATCGCATCAGGCGAGTAAACGAATGAATGAATGGATGAGTGAATGATTGTTTAATGTACCAGAAGTGAGCAAATTCGTTTTTAAACGGCTATCAGCCGGTCATTAAAACGAGCGTGAATGGTACGCACATTTGGAAATGGAATGCTTTCTTATGGGTGTCATTTTAAGCGTAGGGTGACCAGTTTCGTTTATTTTATTATGAAATAAAGCAGTCTAAAGATCAGCGGTGGAGCGTAAATTTGAATCTATAAAATCACGACTAGGTATCATTTACATGAAGAAGGAATGCAATATCCTGAATTTTTTGCATGTGTTGATAACCAGCAAACAAAAACATTTAGGTTAGTGAAGTACCTACATACTCGAATGACTAAATTTTTTCTCTATCGCATGTAATTTTTACGGCAATGTCTTGCATGGCTCCCAAAATACAGGCTAGGCCCGTTTTGGGATCAACTGTCTAAGTAATTCTTCCAATGTGTTTACATCCTCAATAAACTTTTAATTTCATATTAATCCAAATATTTCAGTTTACTACTAATTTTAGTTTACGAACCAAAAATATTAAATAATACTATTACCTTGCCAGCCAGGTAAATATTTTTGGTTCGCATTTAAATAAGCATCTATTTGTATTCATATTGATAAGAGCAATATATATTCTCGTGAACGAGACCAAAAGTATAATCCAGAAGAAAAACTCGTGATGCTCAAAATATTGGTTACCCTACACCGGGAGTATATTAAGCACTCTCAATAATAGCTCCGTTTACAATAGACCGGCGTTTGGCGGCACACTGAAGTCAAACGGGTGTTTGGACATCTGGCTCCTCGATGATCCCAAATCGTGGGCACCCTATCCGTTGAATTCGCTAAGTCATTTCGCTTCTTAAGAATGCGGTTGGAACTGTCATATTGTCATGAATTCGTTCGAATTTTGAAACTTATTAGGTGATTTGTTTAATGTTACTTTATTGTGAGTCAATGGAGAACACTCGTTTTTAAGAGCGTTTTAGAAACGATAGGTACAAAAACATAACTGATGTCTGTGGTTTTCAGAAAATGGAAGAATGGATGATACTCTTTGTATGATTAATTCAATCATAGATGTCATGTACCTACTGGCATCAGTTTTCGTCCATGAAGCTTATTTTTAAGGTATTTTTTTCGATGTTGCTTGTCAGAGTTAGTTTGATATTTTTAGTAAAGTTATGAGAACTAGCGTCAATCTTACTAATGTTGATTATAGTAGATAACTAAATATAAAAACGTTAATTTAACGTAGAAACTACTTACTTACTAAGCTCGCATATTTGATCGCGTTCGTATACCTAAGTATTTCTTATCGTATCAGCTTATTAAGGTTATAATGAACAATAATCAAGTATCATAATCAGAATAAACACACATAATTCTAAACTTGTAAACATTAACACCGACTCCCAACCGAAATTTAAACAAGCGTAATCACACGATCACTTTAAACACTTCGATTATGATATTAAACGACCAGCATAACCTGAGCTCCCGCCCTAGTACAGAACACCCCTTTACGTATTAGACCATTTCAAGTTTAACAGGGCCGGGTAGCGCATGTTATACTGGTTTTGGGGAAAGACCCCCACAGTTGGAAACCCTGTCGACTCCTTACTCATTGCGGCTCATACATAATAGACGGCGAAATTTTGAGCTTTATCTCAACGGTATAAGGTTGTTTTTAGACTGACTAAGATTGTTCAGGTACAAGGTTCAGAAGTGGGACAGCCATTAAGTGATGGGTAATTTAGGAATACATAAAGTACATAATAGGACCCTTGGCGTGGCTTAATGAGGTGGAAACGGGGCCGTTTGAGTTAATGTTTGTTCAATCGATCCCGGAGCACTGGATATTTAATTTTATTAGGTAATTTGGAATCCGATTAATATTTAAGAGCTTGTTAAATATGTAGTAAGCGAAAATAATGGCCTATTATAAAGATAGTGGACGATGGAGAAAATGCTACGTTAGCCTAGTGGTTCAGGCCGTGAAGCGGCGGTCATGGGTTCGAATCCCGGCTCGTACCAATAGGTTTTTCGGAACTTATGTATATTAACTGTTAGCTTTTCGGTGAAGGAAAACATCGTGGGAACCGGTCTCATTCCAATAAGGTGTAGTTTTCCCTCTGAATTGGAAGGTCAGATGGCAGTCGCGTTCGTAAAACTAGTGCCTATGCCAAATCTTGTCAAAGCGGACCCCGGGCTCGGTATGGGCGCAACCGGGAATAACGCTAGGAGGATGACGAGTCGACGATGGAACCGATTTTTTTTTTGATTCCTGATTCCTATAATAGGAAGAACCCAATTCAGCGATCGAATTACGTGGTTAGAGAGTAGTTAGGGGAAATCCAGGGGAACCTCCGGCATGACTACGCGGGGGGAGAACCGACTCCGTTAAACTGTAGTCCTATACATAGTACCTATGTATTTCGTCCATATCGTAGATAGAGCCCATTCCCCTGCGCCTCTTCATGAATTAAACGATCTATGTACATCTCGACAGGACACAGACGAATACGTTCGTAGACTCCACAAGAGGTGTCTCGACTACGGTAAGTGCCCAAAAAAAATACTAACAACACCCAAGAACAACGCGCTAAATACTCCGCTAAAAACTCGTGCAAGCCCACGTCAAATACTTAACACTGAATACACGAGCGACTCGGCAAACATCGGCATGTAAGTAAAAATAAACCCGACTTGTTAAACTCGAGTCGATCCCTCGCGCAAACATCCGAACAACCAAACACCAGCCTCCCACTTAGGCTCATCACTTAACTCGACCACTCGACTCAGACCCAACGAGGCTCGAACTACTATACCAATTTCTTTCTAAACGCATTCCACTTTGCCTCTGATTTAAAAATGTGCCCTTGTATTTTGAATCTTGAATCAAGCTCTAAGAGTGGTTTTTTCGTTGAAGCTTGCAGAGGATGAGGGTTCGGGTTCTGCAACGCACCAAACCGGAGAGCTCATTCATATATGGACGCATTATATCCCCAGCAAATATTAACCGAACAAAGAACGTAACGATTTTTGAATATAGAATAGGTTTTGTAACGTTCGAATTGCAAATAAACGGGGGCGCCACCGGCTTTGAGGATTATGGCAACGGCTGTTTGTTTAAAAATGGAACGCTGTGATATTTCCACATTAGCACCTTTAACTGTTGTGCTTTTAAGGAGGCATGCGCGTTGTGTGGTCCGCTTGGTGAGCTTTGGACCGATAATGTCTGTTAATCAAGTGTGGACAAAACAATAGGGATATGCATTTTGAGAGTAACTTAACTTTGAAAAAAAAATGCTTTTCTAACTTTGGTTAAATAGCTAAGATAGTAAGTAGTGCATAGCGTAAATAAATTAAAGTAACTAATAGATTATATAAATGTAAAACATATTGGCGTGAAAAGCAAAAAATACGTTACATCAGTTTTGTTAACAGAGAATTTGTACCCAGCAGTTTCGTTATTATAAGTTCTAGTAACAAATTTCAGCTTCGCGACAAAACTGATGTGCAATACAATTTTATTAAGCATTTCACCAATCGAACAGCTATGATTATATCATTCACCAAATGTGACAAAGTAGGTAAAAGAGTCAGCTAATCTTTTACCCTTGAATGTCTGAACGCCTAGTCCATACGTCAGAAGTCGTTGCACCGAGTACGTTGAATTGATAACTGTTAACCAAGTCGATAATTTTATAGAGTTTGGGAAAGAGTTGGGTCCCACGCCTTATCGGGTAATTAAACTTGCTAATTATATTTCGTTTCTTTAGCCGACACCTTCGTAACATCCACATTTATTCATTACGTTACGTTTGGAGAATATAGCTCATGATTTTAAGATTTAATTCGGAAAATCCTTGGTACCCAGAGGCCATGTGCATTATTCAGAATGATTATTTAAATAATACCCTAAACCCCCCTACCTCTCCAATTGCGTCTCAAGAAAAGGTTGAATGTCATTTTGTGTGAGGAAAAGGTTTTTTCACTATAGATACAATGTCGTTTACAAGGTACTTGCACAATTTTTTTTTAGGGCTTTATTTACTAATTCCGTGTTACTGACAATATCCTACGAAGACAATATTCCCTTGAACCCCAAAATTCCTATCAGGGGTGTCTTGTGAAGATTGTTACGTGAAATGTCCGGCAACGTCTTGATTTAAGGCTAACCTACCATTTAAAATCACTTTTTCATATAATATTGGGTAGGTACACTAATATACTGTACTATACGTATTTATAAATATACCTACCTTAATATCATTAAAAGAATCTTTGAAAAGACACTAACTTTATCATTTATAACATTAAGTTTAGTTTTTAACGGCTATAATCAGGTTTTATTTCGCCTAAACTATAACTAATGTGCCATAAATAGCCCAAACAATAGAAAACAATCGAGTCGAAGCTTCAATCGATTTTAAACGCGTGCTCTGAACACGTGCAAAAACGGCCTTTGTTACACCTTTTGACTCCCAACAAAAACGCGATGCGAAAAAACGACAATAAACAACAATAAAATTATATCAACAAACAAAACACTGCCACTCAAAAACAATACCACCTCCTTTACTTACAAAGTTAAGGTTGATAATCGCTTGCCTTTTGGTTTTCGAGCTGCATAGTTTTGTTTGCAAAGTCAATCGAATATGACATCTCAACTTGAAGTCTTAGATAACATTAGTGGCTTCTGAATGCTTGTATGGCATTGAATGGGTCCCATGAGCATCACCCGTTGCTTGGGTGAATGGGTGACGTTTCCAAGAGATCCCATGTTGATAAATACGCGACTAATCTAATTATTTATGGCATCAAAACGCAATAAAATTGGTCGGGACATCTGGTGAGCGCTTTGGGAAAAAATTGTCAAAGGGTTTTTTAAACTTTTGACGTTTTTACAAAGGTTTAATAGATTAGATGGTTGGAGAAGTGTGAAGGATTTATTTAACAAAATGATTTGGTAGATTATTTTGATTTTGATTAAATAACCTAGATTTTCATTTAAAGATAATGTGTATCCAGACCCCGTATCATGGTCGGCCTTATCACACGATAAGTGACAAGATAGAGCGTCCGTCAGTGGCTGACATCGTTCGATAGATAGAGAGGATAGAGACGACGCTCCTAATCTTATCACTTATCGCGTGATAAGGCCGACCATGATACGGGGTCAGGTAATAAACGGAATAAAGCATGACATGATAAAATGCAATAACCCTGACTCCTCATCGATTTCAATGACCCTACTTAGTAAATACGGATTTTTCCATTTGCGGGCTCTAGTATTAAATAGCAAGCTCTTAGTGGCAGAGAGGAAAATCTGGCAGAAGATTCCGGGACCAATCAGGGAGGAAGACGGGAATTGGCAGCGGAGGAAAAATAGGGAGCTGGTAGAACTGATGGCCATGCCGAACATAATTGGCGAAGTCAAGGCAACGCGACTTCGCTGGCTCAGCCATCTGGAGAGGATGGAGGACGATCGTGCAGTGAAGAAAGCGTATGCGTCGGCCCAATGGAAAACGCCCAGTAGGCCGGCCCAGGTACCGCTGGAGCACATGGGTAAAGAAACGGAACAGAGACTAAGCTTCTAAGGAGCACGCAAATTGTATACCTAATCTGGTAGGGTTGGCGCAGGCGGACAAAACGAAACAAATACGATAATGATTATTTTTTTAATATTTATTGTTTACAAGTTACTTACTCTAAAGATTTTATTTTGTCGCATACCTATCGTTCGGTACCTATTTTTGCTATTACCATAATAATACACCATTTACGAGGGCACATACCTATTCATTCTTTGCACTTTACTACTTACAAAAAACAACCAAAATCGATACCTAACACGGTCAATACCTTTTTGCACCAGTAGTTTTATAAAATATCTAACACATTAAAGATATTATTATATAGACATAGGTACGTATGTTGGTAGTTAATAAAGGTTTTACTTACCTAATTGAGTCTTTGGGATAGTTAAATATGATATGTCTTTATTTTTTCTGTGATTGTACAGTACAGTAAATCATATTTACACATTTTTATCACTTTAACCACTCAAAAGTCTCAAAACGTAATGACGAAATCGACCGCGACGCGCGACTCGTACACCCTGCGCTTGAGCACCTCGTGAGCCAGTAGAAACCGGTTTCGCTGCGTACGTGACGAAGACGAGGTGCTCACGCACACATGCGCGTCGCGCTTGTAGTAGTGTAGTGTACCTATCGCGGCGCGCTTGTATGAAGCTCTGTTCCGTTTCTTTACTCATGTGGCTGGAGTGACGAAGCCCTCAAAGATCTGGACCACCCTTGGGGCATCCAACCGGCGTGAGGTGGCGCAAAATAGGGAAGAGTAGCGTTCTCTTGTGTCTTGTGTCAGATCCTCTTTGGGTCATCGAGCCAGCGTAGTAAGTACGTGGGTACGTATTAGAAGATCGAAAATTGATACATCGAAAATGAAAACATCGAAATACAAAATATCGAACGGTTGAATGGTCTAAATTCAAAATATCGAAAGTTTAATTTACCGACCGATTAAAATATCGAAATAAATATATCGAAAATGAGAACATCGAATTTAAAACATCGAAAGTTCATAATGCCGTAGTTTAAAACGTCGAAAGTATTAGTTACCGAATGATTTAAGATCAACTGCCTAATTGTCGAAAATATTATTATCGACATAATAAGAAACATCGAAAGTCAACAAGAATGTCGATTTCGGAACGGAGGCGCGGAGACATTTAGATCAATAGTGACTTCCCGTAGCTCCGGCGCTGCGGGAACAGTAGCCCTTCCGCCCTTGCGTGACGAAGCACAGTCACTTCGCTCGGCTCCGCAGCTTCGGCTTACTGGTCGCCTTCGGCGACCCGCCTCAGCCGCTCGCCTCACTCGTTCCTTCACGCTCCGTCACGGCGGGCGAGGGCTGCTGTCCCTCCACTCCTCCGTTCTCTTTTATAAACACTCTAGGGGTAGGGCAGACAAAACCACGTGGATGGTGGGGTGCTCCGATTCGGTTTTGGATTCCAAATTCCTACTTTGAGGTCAAATATCTCGGCCATTTTTAATTTCAAAGAAAAGTTTTTTCTACCTTTTATACCTACTGTTACTGTTAATACTGGTATGTAATATAGAAGATTAGACTAGGGCAGCTAGAAAAAGGGGAGGCTCGGTGGGCAACGCCCCGCGCAGTAAAAAAACAACATAATTTTAACGATGGTATTATTTGTAGGTTAGGTTAGGGTTAGCTTGTGTCCCTTAGAGCGGAAATAGGCACCCCGCGAAGCGGGGTGACGTCGAAACGCTGGCGGTTAGGTTAGGTTTAGGTACGTTAGTAAATTAATAATAAATGTTAGCACAACAAACTAATTCTCACGGGCATAAGAGGGTAGCTACAAAGGTACAACCTGTAAAGTAAAGTAAAGTAAAGTAAAGTTTATTTGTGAAACATAGGTAACAAAGATGGTACAATGGTAATATGTGTATCACTATGTTTGGCCGTTAGGCATACAAATTTGCGAGCAGCATGCATTTCATGCTTATACATATTTATATTAGTCTTAATTATAATTATATTTCGCTACAGTTACAACTAATAATTTTAATAATTTTACCAGTGGTATGCAAGTAGACCATAATATATGATGTTAGTTATTTTGATGGTTCGACGTTTTACTTTTCGTCTTATTTATTTATTATTTATTTATATAATAACATTAGATATTTCGATCGTTCGATATTTTGATTTTCGATATTTTGTACTTCGATGTTTTCACTGTCCATATTTCAATTTTCGATCTTCTAATACGTACCCAAGTACGTACCTAAGTATTTTAAATACCCTGAAGATGTTACCATAGACAATAATCATTCTACGCTAACATGAAGATGAAATACCCTATTTTACCAACTCGACAATACGCTATTTGACAAAAGTCAAATCAGCTTCTTTTTATGAAACGTCAAAAACGCTCCGTTAGTATGGAATTTGTAGGGATTACAGGCTTGTGACGTCACAATGAAACAACGTCCTTATTGTTACTTTTTATGAATTTAAAAATCTTAAAATTAACAACATGAAAGATTGATAGTTTCCCAGTATTTTCGTAATTTTTATATGTTGCTAATGAAAAAACAAATTATTTTCACTGTTGTCAAATAGTTTTTGCCGCCTGTCAATGACAATTCGCGATAAATTGCTGGGTTAAGTAACGAACTGTCCCGCAACCTTTACCTAGGCCATGTACATACGTCGAATTGTCTTTCTCAGGTGACAATTGACAAGTTAGTGAAAATAACCTGCTATTATAGAAGTAACGCCGGGAACTGCAGTACGAGGATAAACGTAAACAGATTATCTAATGGCGCGGGTAGAACAAAGGAATAGGGTAGGGCCCAGGCCCTTCTTCTTAGTCAATAAGCGACGATGCTACCCCAGTGAGCATTTTTACTCCATATGTACAGCCAATTGCCAATATCGAGTGACAATTGTCAAGTTATTCGCTACCAAACATCCATACGGTCTGCTTTCTTTCGAATGTCCGGATGTCTGGCCGTTCTCCTTTTGTCGTTTTTTTTGTCGACGCAACTTACAAAATTATTTAAAAAAATCCAAGACAGGCAGTGTTTTACACCTCGCGGAGGCACTTGTCAGTAGGTACCTAGTGACCATCTTGTGGACACGGATACGGAAAATTGTCATAGCCAGGTGACAATTGTCAACTCAAAAGTGCAGTGCAAACAGATAAATATAGGCGGGTGGAACAAAGGAATATTAAGGCGGAATGTTTTTACGATGAAAGCGGGCGACGCACGTTTTATTAGTTCGCCATTTTCTGCCGTACAGGATGTTACGAAAGCAAAACTCGTCGTTTGCTAATCCATACAAATAAAGAAATAAGTAGGTAAGCACCCATACATATGTTGCTTCTTATATAGCTTTCGTTAGGCTGAGGTAATTCAAGAGGCAAGTACCTAAACACAAACAGATATCTATGGGAAATCTTCTGATAAGTACCTAAGTATAGTGTTTTGTACCTGCGAAGGCTTGCGGGTAAATTTGTGGTCAATTGTATATGCCGATGATGTAAATAATACATCCGTTTTGGTTTTGGTCTAAGACTAACAGTCTGGTTTTGGACCTTTTAAAATCGAAGTTTTTGGCACTCGGCACGAAACTCCCAATAGCCGACACGATATCACTTAATCCTCAGTCCTGTCCTGACCTGACGGCACGGTCCGGACGGTCCTGGTACGGACCTGAGTCCGTGTCCTAGATGAAAGCATTGCTCGAGTATCAGAAGCCAGAAATCTACGGGTACTAAGTACTAATGGACGGTAGACTGCAATTTGAAAATCATGTTTCTGAAATAGTTCGAAATTATTTTTATCGCCTTAAAGTCATATAGAATTCGTGATTACCGTAACCTGACATGCGTATTAAACTATGTGAAGTGATGTGCCGTTACCGTAAATTACGGTAAGTGAGAGAATGTTGGGGTAACGTTCTCGGTAACGTTCTCCGTAACGGTAATTATCGAGAAAGTAGTCTAAGTCCTAAACTTTTAAAACTTTTTTTAACGTTATCCTATTTCAATTAGGGATAATAATCTACACAAGAGAAATCACAACGATCGGAATAGAGGAACTAGTAAATTACCAAAATTACCGTAAATTACCGCCGTAAATTACCGAGAATATTCTCTGGAAACGTTCTCAGGTAATATTACCTACAGTTTCTTTTATCTATTTGTTTTAATACAGTGCAAACCATTAAATTGAATTAATAATAAATACAGTTCTTTTTTCATTAAATATTTCGTTATATTTAGATTGCATAAATCATTAATATTGTAATAAAAATGGTCCACCCCTCACCACAACTACCTGATAAAGGGTGAGGCTGAGGGCTGACGACCAATCAGGAACCGTTAATTAGCTTATTCGTAAACACTATATACCCCTAATGGGTTTTTTTACCTGCTATAATACAATAAGACCGTAACTGATAAGTATTTACCTGTTTGCAAAGTAACATATTAGCTAAAAATTAACACGAAATGTAATAAATATCCTTTAAACAAACGTATTATCAGTATCACCCTAACATTATCCAAACAAAATATACTCGCGGAGAACTTTAACGAGAAGTTACGGTAACTTACCGTAAATTTCAACGGCGAGAATTACCGTAAGTGGGTAATTTCTCGGCGGCACAGAATTTTACCGAGAAGTTACGGTAATTTACCGTAAATTTCAACGGCGAGAATTACCGTAAGTGGGTAATTTCTCGGCGGCACATCACTATATGTGACTCACTTATTTTAACAAAGCTACGCGGACACGGTTGAGACTGTCTGTTATCACGTACAAAACTGCTGATACAAAGGGTTCAGAACGCCTGTGCTAGATTTTGTTTTCTGACTCCATACCGAGTTCAAGTCATGCCATGTTATAAAACAGCAAATTGCTTAAAATGGATGCCCGAAGGACACTTCACCTCTCCTCTATATTATTTGAAAACTAGCTTCTGCCCGCGACCCCGCCCGCGTGGAAATCGTTTATATCGTAGCACCATACAATTAAACTTTCATCCCCAATTTCACCTCCTCCGGGGATGGTTTCCATAAAAACTATTCTATGTCCTTCCCCGGGATCCAAACTATCTTCATACCAAATTTAAAATATTATAATAAATAATAATAAAATATCAATCAATCAATATACAGGGTGATTCAGGAGACATGAGCAGGATCAACCCTACGGATTCAATAGTTTACAAGCTACTCAGTCGTACCAGCATTGGTAAGATTAACGTGAATTTTTTTTTAGTTGTGTAGGGTGACCATGATTTATTGTGAATGAAACTTTTACACAAAATGTAAAAAAAAACTGTGGGCGTTTAACTTAATTACGATGGTAAAAGATCCATTAACATTAACTGTATGTGTAGGGTTGATCCTGCTCACGTCTCCTGAATCACCCTGTATATCAATTTATAATATTATATATATATATATATACACATTGATATTTTCCCGTATGCATGTTAGACAAGCGCCCCGCCTCATCTGTCCACTATGCAGGTCAGCACTCAGCTAGTTTCCGTAGCAGCTTTCGCTACGCTGCCACACGTTGCTGGAATAATATTCCACCTCCAATAAGATCCCACTACAAATAAGAAAGTCTCCTTCCCTGCTTACATTTAAAAATAAGTTTGAAATCCACATACTAAAGCAACAAATTTCTTGGCCTAGCTGAGCTGATCTGCGTCTGCGTGTTAATGTGTGTCTGTGCTATGAATTTATTTTGAGTAGGATGTTATTCATGCAACTCGGGTTTTGGTTAGGTTATCGCTGGACATAGCGTGGACTGTACACTTCAACTATCTCTGTATCCCGTATCTCTTAGGTTAATATACTCTTAGATAGGTTAATACGTCAGTTTTAGTTTATCGGTTCCACTGCAAATCAGCGTCGTTGCACTCTGTGTTTGACTAAATTCCTTCTTTAGATTTAACCCTTATGTGATGTATATTCCTGTTGTTGATCTTTTTTTAGATTTAACTTAGTTTTAATTTAATTTAGTTAATGTTAGTTATCATCTTGTATATATACTTTAAAATATAATAAATGTTTGTAAAGAGGGGGAAAACCATTACCACACTAAACCATTTATGAATTATTGGCAAGGAACTTTTCTGTACGCCTTATCGGTAATTCCACCGATACAAGTGGCACAATAATAAGATAGGTAATTGAACATTTAAAGACTAACAAGCATTATTTATTTCATTGCAAAACAGCCTAATGATTTGGCCTACTT
The DNA here is from genome assembly GCA_947578815.1 of Epinotia ramella. Taxonomy (NCBI): domain Eukaryota; kingdom Metazoa; phylum Arthropoda; class Insecta; order Lepidoptera; family Tortricidae; genus Epinotia; species Epinotia ramella. The sequence goes on from OX388221.1 coordinate 8,471,691, forward strand.
GCGCAAGAGCAGTATTCACAACGCTTAGGTACTACTAATAAAGCCAGAATAGCCTGACCTCAGGTCATGCATACTTATTAAGAATCGCGGGGTCAAGCAATACTGGTTATTGAGTCGAGATGAATCCCATCGTTAGATGTCACTGTCATTGGAATTGGAATCTTATCCCTGGGACGATAGAGTTGCTTTTTCAGTGGACTACTTTGATGCAATTCGGCCAACTGAAATAATCTCAAGTATAAAGGTGAACGCACTGATTAACCTGTGAAACACAGATTTATCTTTAGGCCACGTGAACGTCGATTGATGCAGTTGGCAGAGGAATCTTAAAGCAATCTATGGGTCAATTGGATACCGTCACTAACCACATTCAAATTTAGTATTAATACTGTGGTTCGCGCGCTGTGCGAACGTGACTCTAATGATAGTGCTAGCGGTACGCCAAAAAAAGCTGCAAATGGTGTTAAAAGCATGAAAATAGGAACGATGGATCTTTAGGCCATACGAATCAATTTGACCCGTAGCACGAAAAAAAAACAACAAAGGAGAAGAAGTCTGAAGTCACCTTTTTTGTATGGAAAAAAAAAAGTGTTCTGAAATCTATCGTCTGTATCCAATGAAAGGACTTACTAAGCCGATTCTAAAAATATATCACATCATTATATTTCAGTCACTTGTTTTAAATTAAAACAAAAATCATTTTCAAAACATACCAAGTTTGGGCTCCTCCAGGTATGATACGTAATTTTTCCCCATAAACAAACAATATGACGTCATAACTCCTCTCCTTTTTTGTGTTTTTTTTTCGTAGTACGGGTCAAATTGATGCTTATGGACTAAAGATCAATCGTTCCGATTTTCATGCTTTTAACACCATTTGCAGCTTTTTACTGAATTTCAGGGTGTACTGCTAGCACTATCATATCTTCTACCTAGCAATATCCCGGCCTTTGCCAGGGTCCGCTTTCCTACTCGCTTTCCTCCACTTTGCACGATCCTGGGCCTCTTCTTTTGTGAGCCCGTTTTCGCTCATGTCGGCGTTCACGACATCCAGCCATCGCTTCTTAGGTCTGCCGCGGGGTCGAGGGCCGTCGAGGACTAGGTCAAGGCATTGGTTCACTACGTAGTCAGATACAGAGGCTGCCACGGATGTACTCGTTACGAATGCGATCCGCACGCGTAACGCCGCACATCCACCGCAACATCTTCATTTCAGTAACGCGAAGCTCCTGAATGTGCCTTCCAAGAACTGGCCACGTCTCGCTGCCATATAATAGGATTGGTCGTATGACGCACTTGTACACTAGCCCTTTGAGTCGAAGTGGTATTCTGCGATCGCAGATGACTCCTGTGACCTCTCGCCATTTAGACCAAGCCGCGCTGATTCGGGCTCGGATGTCGTGATCAATGGTCCCGGACTCATGCAGAACTGATCCTAGGTACTTGAATTTGCCATTTTTCGTGGCAAATTCGTCACCTATCTTAATAGGATCGGGATCCGTACTTCCGCAGGCCATGTATTCGGTCTTTGCGACATTTAGTTTTAGACCGCCGCTCTCTAGCGAGCCCTTCCATTCGTTCACCTTATGCTCTAATGCCTGTTTGTCCTCGTCTGTTAATGCGATGTCATCTGCATACATGAGCAGCCACGGCGGCGGATATTGTATTTCCGACGTGACGGCGTCAAGCACCACACTAAACAGAAAAGGACTCAGGGCCGAGCCTTGGTGTACACCCTCTGTAATAGGGAAGGGTTTTGTGTCGCCAACGGCGGTCCTCACTAAAGAAAACGAGTTGCGGTACATATCTTGGATGATGTCAATATAGACCTGTGGCACGTTCTTCACCTTCAGTGCCCACCAGATCATCTGACGTGGGATGCAATCGAAAGCCTTTTACCGCTAGCACTATCATATGAATTACAAAAATTAAGAATAAAATTTCACCATTTATCTGTTAATTTCAGAAAGACTATAGACGATTTAGAAAGAGTTTAGGACCAATCACGGACCAAAGACCCATTATCCCATTAGGATGACTACGGATACATTTGAGAGCAAATTGACAGTGCTGGTGAGTATCACTAATGATGACTCCTGATGAGTCTGAAACGTGTCGCCAGTTGTGATAATTTAGTGAGTGGAACCGAAGTCAAAATAAACCTTTTATCTCAAGAAGTGTAACATAATATCACAGTAAAAAATGGTTTGTTACAAAAATCCCTCCCAAAACAATCATCCTGTACGCGCCTGAAAAAACTCGGTAACTGAAAACTCATTTCGCGCGAAGTACACGAAGTACCGCCGTCCCCACTTAGGGCAGTTATATCATCCCCACTTTTTAATAAAAAATCCCTCATCTCCGCTAAATTGTGCTCCCCACTCGGAATATGAAAGTCGTTATTTAAAAAGATCGCTTATTTCCAGTATAAATTTCAGTTAAGCCGTTTTCTTACGAGGGCCACTCGAGTGCTGTTTATGGGGATTCCACAATTTACTTCTTAATGTGGCAGGATCGTAATTAAAAGTTATAATTAATGGGCATTTTTATTGCGCTAGCTTTGTGATTTGCATTGAGATTTGGCTCGGTGCTAGGTGAAATTGCGTTTTGAAAGAGCATGAACGGATAAAATCTTATAATATTTAACGAGCAATATTTCGTTCGTCTGTTTTATATTTATTTTGTTACTCAAATACGGCTCTTTCGGTCAGATTAACAATGTAGCTGTTTAGGGGGCGAAAAATCGATCTAGCGGGTCACATTTCCGGGAAAAAACTCACAACTCCGAGCAAAGATCAGTATCCCGGGTAGGTACCTACTGTGATCTTTATATCCTCGAGGAAGCTAGCTACTTCTTAGCCTGCTTAATTGCTTATTGTGTTTAGTACAATTTGTGCGTATCTTGTCCATCGCGTAGGCCGAAGCGTTTTCTCGCTCACGCATTCGCAGATTGCACGATTTTGGCATGGTAGAAAAAAACAAGGTACCTACTATGTCATTCCCGTGACAGCTCGTGACGTCAGCGTGTCTTGTCTACGTCATCAGCATCGTAAAAATGGCGGGCGGTCAGTGTGTCGCCCCTGTGTGAATGTAAATTACCCTAGTAAATTGCATTACTTCACTTACGTGCTTTCAATCAATATTTACGTGGAACTTATTGCATATAATTCTCTTTAGATTAGTAGTAAATTTTAGGTTTAGGTTTCTATTGTATTGTAATATTTTGATTGTTTCTTTAATGAATCTAATTCGTTGTCTTTTCACCCAAAACAAAAATGTTAAACTAGGTATTTTTTTTTTTTTATTGGTATGTCTATGTACATATGTAAATACTTTATTGTACACAAGACACAGGTAAAAATACTCAGACAAAGTAGGTTAAATCGGTGCAAAGGCGAACTTATCCCTGTAAGGGATCTTTTCTAGTTAACCTTTAGTATTAACCATGCATTAACAGAATTTCTTATGAAACATGTCAGTCAAAGGCAACATTTGTGTGCCAACTTTGCACAGTCGCAACATTTGTGTGACCTAGGCAAGATTCATCATCGGGAATGGCTTACCTTGATTTTGATGGATTTTGGAAGCCAATTGCTAATATTGTTCTCGATGAATATACTTGGCTTGACTCGCGCTTCTTCTCTTATTAATTTCCAATATTTTACTTCCGAGTATAAAACGGTTTTTAAGCAAACTTTCCGCTCACAAAAAACAAAAAGTATGTAACATGAAAAATTATTGAAAGTTGACTTTATAAACGCACCTAAAACAGGATTAACGTGCATTTTACATGCTGATAGAGGTTGTCAAGGATACAAACATCGATTAATTATACATTATAGGAAACTTCAACCGAATTAGGGTAATTTTCCCAACGAATGATTACGTAATCAATAAATAATAATAAATAAATAAATATTAAGGGACAATCTTACACAAATCGACCTAGTCCCATAGTAAGCTCAATAGGGCTTGTGTTATGGGTACTAGACAACGATATATTTAATACATAGAAAATACTTGGGTGAGGCCGTTATTTCTTGTTCCTGATTAAGCAGTTTAAATCGTCTACATTTTAATCACTTCCAGTGTGTTACGCCAATTAGCCATATAAATGGATTACTAATATTCGTAACACACTGGAATTGATTAAAATGTAGACGATTTAAGCTGCTTAATCAGGAACAAGAAATAACGGCCTTACCCACTTAAATACATAGAAAACATCCAAGACTCAGAAACAAATATTCATGCTCATCACACAAATATTTGTCTTTACCGGGATTCGAACCCAGGACCTTCAGCTTCGTAGGCAGCGTCACTACCCACTACAGAAGGACAATTATAAAAACTATCTCGAATACCTATTTTGTTAATAAACCAAATGGTTTTTTCCCGTCAACTATTTTCCTACTAGTTATCATAAAAGTAGATTAAGCTTTAAAGGTTATTATGCAATTAAAAATAGTGTTATCGTACTCTTACAGGAACTACAACTCTATATAATTATGTCGATAACGGGCGAGCTTTTGATGTGTGTAAATCCATACCTAAATTAATAAATGCCTTAATTAATGGAATATGGTTTAATGTAGTGGTTCAATAAACGACCAACCGCGCCTTAAACCTACGCTACCAGCAAACACAAGCTACAATTAAGGGGGTCCGTTGGAAATTGTCGCGTGCTTTGAAACGCGGTTCTGACTAGATAGAAACAATAAGGTCCGATTTTCAGTTATATGATTCTTGGCTATAGGACTGTTTATCTGATTTAATCGATACATGATTACCTAAAATTTCCTCGATAGAAAAACAAACCGAAGTTGGGTCTTTATTTTCCTTTTTTTACTCAGCCTACTCAAACAATACATTATTTTACGACACAATCAAGTTAATACTATAGAATTTTATCTCATCTAAAATCTCACTAAATGAAATATAAATAAAACTTCAGTAAGTTAGGTATATATTGTTTGTCCAAAATAGCCATTCTGTCGTGTCAATCCTATGTCAGTTATCTTGAGATAAACGAGATACGCTTAACAAGTCTAAATCAATTTTTTTCCATGCCTTAATTGACCTACATAATCCTTTTTTTTATTTAACTTCCCAATTCCGTATACGAGCCTGTCACATAACTCGTGTAACTCAGTTTTTACATAGTAAATCATGGCTAATTAATTACTGTATCTTTAAGTTACATGATAATAGCGTGACAAGCTCTGTCGAATCAACCAATGTCTATGTCAGTTAACTTAAGATACATGATTTTGGTTAATATAATAAAATATATAATAATTCAAAATTATTCTGATTATGTCGTCCAATAAGTGCTTATCAGAGTGCTACAATTGTAAATCAAGTAAATTTGTGTTTTTTTTTAAGTGAAAACGTCTTTAGCGGCGCTGAGCACTTTTTAGGATGGGGAAAAATTGTTAAACACGCGACAGATTTTTGTGAGGTCAGATGTGAAGGAGGTCACAAACTTTTATATTTTGCTGCTAGCCGATTCGACTTCATTCAAATCTGAACGCTATTCGTAAGAGTATAAAGCCGTTGAACACTTTTTGCAATAGTCTGCAAATGTATTTGCAATTTTGTCCACGCGTCCTTCACCGTTTTGCTATTGAGAAAATTGAAAAATATTTAGCAATGGCAAAAACAAATTGGTTTGCGGCGTCGACGTTGGGGAACGGCGTGGGGCGAGCGGCGGGCCATCGGCGCCGGCCCGGCGAGCTGCGACGCGTCCCACTACCAGATCAAACCACACACAGCAATGACGCGTCCGTGATTTTTATATTAACATTTTTGAAGTGAAAACTTCTTTAGCGGCGCTGTGCACTTATTGGGATGCGGAAAAATATTTAAACTCGCGACAGGTGTGACGTGACCGTAAATGGTGAGAGATTCGGGACGAGGCTTGGGGGCGGGGGGGGGACCGATGCCGTAGTGTACTTCTGTTGCTACGGTATTCGTCGATTTGAAATGTCAAAATATTCAGGGTACACTACATAAATACGAACAACTAAATTCCGATTCTCGGAATCACGAATTTCATAATACCGATTTTCATAATTCCGAATGTTTTAAAACTCCGAATTTAATTTTATGAGTTACACGAGATAGGATTGACATGGCAGCATTCCCGAAGAGTGTTGCATCTCTTTTTCTCTTGCGCGGAAGGCATAAGCGTGTCTCTGTCAAGGGGGCGTGGTCGACTCGAATCAAGGCATCCCCTTAAGGGTTTACTTTCCGTAAAAACCTAGTTTGGTGCTCATTTTAAAACGACATGCTAGAATAACATAACACTTTGTATACTTAATGGGATCAACGGGGGAAAACTAGTTTCAGTAATAAAAAAAAATAAAAGCAATTAGAACGTTTTTGATACAAAGTCTCTAATCGCTTATTTTTTCTATAATAATTTATAGCAACAGATATTACATACATAGCACGTAGAACCGATGGCCGTTGGCGCGGAAAGGTTCTCGAGTGGCGACCACTGATGACCTGACGGTTGCGGGAGTCCGCTGGACGCAGGTGGCGCAGGACCGGTCATTGTGGCACTCTTTGGGGGAGGCCTATGTCCAGCAGTGGACGTCTTTCGGCTGATATGATGATGATGATGAACAGGTACTAGTCTCCGACCCAGATATGGCGGATCACAAAGTTTAATGTTATCCATGCCGTTATAAAATGACAACCAAACTACGTTTGTATGGAGAGTCACCTTAAGTCGACCACGCTGGGGCCGCTTAAGGGGCTCCCATGCCCCAATGACCTTCGATCTGAATCCCTTAGTTTTCTTATGTTTTTTGAATTAACAACAACGGCTTTAAGCAATATAGTATCCCATATATTTACTTCAAAGTTCATTGTTTACGAGATATTTCGCATCAAAGTTGAACAATTTTAGACCAAAAAATTAAAATGAAAACCTTAGACACGTTTTTAGTGACGTCAAAGACAAACCCAAATATGTAGATTTCGTATATGTTAGATCTTTCACGTCAATAGAGATACGAAATAAGTGGTTTTTTAGACAATGTTAAAAAAATCATACAAAATGAAGTACCTAAGGTCAGTGTGGGCAAGTCCGGCATACTTTATTTAAAGTTAAGTTTGATCGGATTTTACAAGGTTATTATTTATTCCAGGATAAACGGCCTAGACTGATAGGATGATAAAAATTATATTTTACAATGTCGCTTTAACAAATTAACAAAATAAGCAAAACTTTGGCAAAAAAAGAGGGTTTTTTTTAAACTCGGCGAGTAGACGATCTTCCCATGATGTATAAGGTAAGGCCGTCTAGTACTCATTGCCGCGCTATTTGAAAGTCAATAGGCATGTAGATTACATTGTTGGTATCGTAATTTTATGCCATTCCAAATTACGTTTTGAGATCAGGGAGATAGAGTTGCAATTTCAAAATATACATATTTTTCTGTTATAAAGGCAAGATCGGCATATCCGTGGAAGAAGAGATTGTAAACCTTTTCAAGTCTAAAATAAAAAAAAATGACCGACGACCGGTTAGTCTAGTGGGTAGTGACGCTGCCTACGAAGCTGAAGGTCCTGGGTTCGAATCCCGGTAAGGGCAAATATTTGTGTGATTAGCATGAATATTTGTTTCTGAGTCTTGGATGTTTTCTATGTATTTAAGTATTTCTATCTATTCAATATATCGTCGTCTAGTACCCATAACACAAGCCTTATTGAGCTTACTATGGGACTAGGTCGATTTGTGTAAGATTGTCCCCTAATATTTATTTATTTATTTATGTATGATAAACGCAACAGTTTAATAAAAAATACAGTTGGTTGTTTAAAATCGTATAAGATTCCAAAAATATATGAAAGTATTCATCTTAAATACTTATTAATTAAATGTAAACTATTAGAGATCGCAAAAATACTTTTTTTATATAAAAAAATTGTCAAAAAAAATCTAAGTCCAAAAACCGGGCTTTCTTTCCGATACTCTGACCGGAAATCATACGAAAACATGAAGGTGATATTATTGGCCGGTACTGTACGTAAATAGCGTAGTACATAAAATGCAATAGTGTATTATGTTTTAAGTAATTTAAAAAAAGTTTTACGTGTAAGTATCTCATTCATATATTTCATTTGAAATGAGAATATTTCAACGCAAAAGGTTGGCAAGATCTGGTTTAAGGCAAAACCGGCACATGACGAGCTTCCCTTGATCATTTCAGACGGACTTTCCAACTAGATAAAATTTATGGTTAGATATTTCGAAACCTAAAACTACAAAATTAAATCATTTTGGCTACGTTAAAAGCGTTAGACAGGAAAAGCGGTTATTAAACTGCTAAATTACTCACCTCATTAACAAATACTGTGAGTTTTTAAATTTTCTACGATTTATTTTCTGGACCACGTTGCACTCACTTATGTAGTTCGAAACACGAATGAAGTTGACAGTTGAGTTGCTACCATAGTTTTCGTCATAGCGACATCTTTGTTAGAGAAAAAAAACTAGGACGAAAAACCGCTTTACCGACAGAGTTATAAGTGGCGCGCGAATACAAATACAAGAGTTACGGCATGTAGACGGGCTTGCCTTATTGACGGACTTGCCCACACTGACCTTATTCATTTCTTTCAAAATCCAGTAGACCTAAATGGAAATAAAAAATTGAAGAACCGATAGCCGTTTGACTTAAAATTCCATTTGTAGTGCAAAAGTAGGAGATACGATTCAAAACTCGTCAAAAATCGATGAATACCTCGGGTAGCCCCTTAAGGGCAGTAGCTTCGCTATAGCTTGACCACAACCGCTGTGCCGCTCCTTAGGTATGCGAGCGGCGAGACGGGGGGGCAGAGCCTTTGTCATTCCGCCGTCCCCGCCTCGCCCCGTCACCCCCGCCGCGTCACCCCGCCTCCCCGCGCATACCTAAGGAGCGGCACAGCGGTTGTGGTCAAGCTATAGATCGTTTACAACACGCTAATGCTCTTAAACGAGTGAATAAATCGGAAAATATATAGATATGGTTATCCTTTGATATGGGTGAGGACCAAATTCTTGGCCAGTAGTTAGCGTGGTTCATTGGTAGTATATAGTTAAAAAGTTCAGTTGTGACACGAAAATTAACCATAGAATTGTATGGCTAATTTTCGTGTCACAACGGAACATTTTAACTAGGTACTACCAATTAAATATGTAGGCTAACTACTGACCAAGAATTTGGTCGTCACCCATATCTCATTAAGAAACTCAATGTTGGAATTTCAAACAGGATGTTTTCAACTTTAACTGCTTCCATAACCACATGACGTATATTAACGGTTTTTTCGAAAAAAAAACCTAAAAGGCAGCCTCGTACTTCGCTTGGTAGCCACAGTTACCAAAATCAATTTAGGGGTGCTCGAAATTGGTAGCTGTGGTTTCCGCAAGCAATTGAGTAGATAGGTAAGTTCAATTTGCATGGACGAGGTATAAATTGAACTGTTTTATGATAGGTATTCTTCAGTGAGAATAATATTAGCCGTAAGCCACTCTTTAATTCTCTTAAAAAGATAAACTCGTCCAATTTATTATGGAACAGTTACTTTGTCAGTTAGCATATTGAGTATCAAGATTAGGACATCATACTTATTCAGGTAAAACGTTTGATACATTTCACAATGTTGCTACTTTAAAAAAAAAGGTCAGGCTAATATTTCATTACCCAGACTAGTAAATAGATTTCTTGGTCTTGAATTAGCAATCAACATATAGCTTTGCGTAATGCTATTAAAAACGTGGTAGGTATTGGGGTCAAAGTCTAACATATTATTACAAATCAGCGATATATTCAGGAAAACAACATAATTTGTTTATTCGGTCTATATCAGTCGCTACTTGGGAATTCCCAGCTTACTATACACATAATTAAGAGGGGGCGCTCCGCGAAATCGGGGTTCTTAGATTGAATATTTACCTATGACAAACTAAAGCGAATGCCAGGAAAAAGAACATACCAAAACTACATCATATTTGCAATTGAATCGTCTGAACAAAACCATGCAAAACCAAAATTGCCTCGATAGAAAAGAACCGCCAAAACATGTCTTATTTTTACTCAATTTCAATAGTGTGAGGTTCCCGTGCATATAAATTAAGTAAAAGTTGAGTGTATAATAGCTTTTCACATTACCTAATGAAAGTACTAGCGGGGTATTTTTATGTAGTCCCTTTTCAGACTTATTGAGGTGAAACGTATTTGGCGTAAAGGCCTTTTTTATTTAGCGCGATACCCTTTCTCCCGTCGCGTGTTTCGTGCGGTTCTGTATATCTTTTGTTGCCGTTCGCGGGCGGAGTCAGTCGTAATCGCTCCGCTGAGACGAGAGGACTACGTTCTGTGCTCTCACGACAGCACGATGAACATAATTATTTCAATAATATTGTGACCCAGTATATTCGTCCAGTGAATGAACGTATCATTACATTCCAGTAGATATTTTGCTACATTTTGAAATAATATATTTAAAAGTCGACCTTAACATATAGATCTTAAAGTTCAAAATACAACTATAAGATTACGCAGCGATCGGCGGGTGACCGGCTTCTTAGAATAATTTGTGCAGTACATGCAAAACTAGACGATCATTTTTCTGTCGATCGTGTATTTACTTTATGAAAGATTATCACTATCACTACATAGTATAAAACAAAGTCGCTTCCCGCTGTCTGTCCCTATGTATGCTTAGATCTTTAAAACTACGCAACGGATTTTGATGCGGTTTTTTTAAATAGATAGAGTGATTCAAGAAGAAGGTTTATATGTATAATATAGTATCCGTGCGAAGCCGGAGCGGATCGCTAGTTGAGAATAAATCCGGTTATGTTCAAAATCGATGTCTGAGAGGTCTAAATACGAATTCATAGTCAGAAATATTTCAAAAAGTGGTCGCAATATTTAAATTTTTTGAAACATTCGTTGTAAATTAATATGCGCGTTTTTTTAAAGAACAACATACATTGGCAGGCTTCTCGAGGGTGAAGATTCTAGAAATGATGTCCATTTTGAATTCCAAGATGGCGGACATTGCTTTTCGAATTTAAACTTTCGTGAGACGTGTTGAAACAGTACTAATAATTACACGGTTCAACTCACGTATTAAATGTCACTACGGGCGACATGTTTCGAACTCTTCGGGAATTCTTCTTAAGGATGAGTGTTTTCGCGGCGGTGTCGCTTAAATCTTGTCGTGATTCAAGCGACACCGCCGCGAAAACACTCATCCTGAAGAAGAACTTCCGAAGAGTTCGGAACATGTCGCCCGTAGTGACATTTTTGACATTGTTTTTCTTTAAAGTCATCACGGGTGTCGCTTTTAGGGTTATCGAGAGTGCAGATTCCAACAATTATTGCCTGCGAACTTGGACATTTTGATATTAAAAAAGTGAACATAATTATGCACTTTTTCTTTAATATGTTCAAAATTGATAACTAAAGGGCCAAAGCGTCTCCATTATCTCCAAGTACGAATCCGAGATCAGAATTGAAAAATTTGGCCGCCACACAGTAGTGGCCTGAAAATCTGACTTTCATAGACATGATCGAAGTTTTCATAATATACTTATTATAGTTTTTTTTTAATGCTACTAATAAATTCACGGTTAAATTCACGTATTAAACGACACGACAGGCGACATGTTTTGAACACTTCGGGAGTTCTTCTTCAGGATGATGTTTGTCATGTCGTGTCGCCTGTTGTGACATTTAATGCGTGAATTTAACCGTGGATTTATTAGTAGTATTTTAGACATGTCTCACAAAAGTTTAAATTCGATTATAGCTTTTTTTTGCTTTAGGCTTTTACTAGCCATTATTATGCTAGCTCACAACCCTTACGTGATTTAGTAAAAAAACGGAAGGCCATATTTCAGTTATAGCTCCGGTGGTTTTTTAAGCAACAAAATGTAGGTAGTGGTATTCCTTGGGTAATTAAAGTAATTTGTACTCTATAAAGTGAGTGTTTTCGCGGCGGTGTCGCTTGAATCTTGTCGTGATTCAAGCGACACCGCCGCGAAAACACTCAATCCTGAATAAGAACTCCCGAAGAGTTCGAAACATGTCGCCCGTAGTGACGTTTAATACGTGGGTGAACCGTGTAATTATTGTCATTTTTTTTCTTTAAAGTCATCACGGGTGACGCTTTTAGATTCCAACAATAGGGGCGTAGACACTAAATAAAATAATGTGATATTTTCTCGAAGAAGGATAAAAAAATTGTCAAATGGAGAAAAAATCAACGCAAAAGGTTAAATAATCACGAAGTTATTAGTGTCCAAAGTTTTAAGAAGGGATGTGTTCTGTCCCTTTTTCGCAAAACGCAACTTCATATGAAACGATGACGCTGGAAGAATGTGACGTCACAGAAGACGGCAACGTACCGCGCGCATCGTGGTCGGCGACGCCGTCGACGCGGCCTGCCGGCAGCATCCTGTAATGTGACGTCACACACCGTTTGCTTATTCTCTCTCTAACAAGCAATATTAAAACGGTTGTAGCTTCGTAATTCTTTGAGATATCTGAATGGGATTTTCATCACTATGCATATTTTTTTGCCTTCTTTCTTTTGGAGTAATAATAATTTTCGAGTCTGCATCCGAACTATTGCCTGCGAAGTTGGACATTTTTATATTAAAAAAAGTGAACACAATTTTGCAGTTTTTCTTTAATACGAATATGTTCAAAATTGATAACTAAAGGGCCAAAGCGTCTCCATTGTCTCCAAGTACGAATCCGAGATCAGACCCCGTATCATGGTCGGCCTTATCACTCGATAAGTGACAAGATAGGGGCATCGTCTCGTTCTATCAAACGGTGTCAGCCAGTGACGGATGCTCTATCCTGTCACTTATCGCGTGATAAGGCCGACCATGACACGGGGTCAGAATTGAAAAATTTGGCCGCCACACAGTGGCCTGAAAATCTGGCTTTCATAAACATGATCGAAGTTTTCATAATAAATTACAGTTTTTTTTTAATGCTACTAATAAATTCACGTATTAAATGACGCGACAGGCGACATGTTTCCAACTCTTCGGGAGTTCTTCTTCAGGATTGATGTTTGTTTTGAAGAAGAACTCCCGAAGAGTTCGAAACATGTCGCCTGCCGTGACATTTACGTTAATTTTTTAACCGTGGATTTATTAGTAGTATTTTAGATATGTCTCACAAAAGTTTAAATTCGATTATAGCTGTTTTTTTGCTTTAGCCTTTTACGAGACATTATTATGCTAAATAGCTATTCATCATGTTTCATCTGACTGTCGGGGCATATACTATGCGAGAAGGAGCGGGGCAGCAATAGACGCATCAGCGCGGCAGGTACGGGGCGCGCGGGTGATTTCTGATTTTTCCCTGGCGATACGCCCCCTCTTAAATATAAAATGTGTTAATTGTTCATTATTTACAGGAAACGAGTATCATAAATTAAGTGCGTGCGATAAAGTGCGTGCGTAACATTAACAACTACTTACATATGAGGATGTGGTTAGACTTGGATTGTGTAAGAGCTATATAATAAATAATAAAATAAATATTAGGGGATAATCTTACACAAATCGACCTAGTCCCATAGTAAGCTCAAGAAGGCTTGTCGACTTGCGACACCCACGGGAAGAAAGCGGGTGGTTATATTCTAACCCGACACCACACGGGGAGAGAAAAACGCATAGAGCTGCAATAAAAACCCCAAAAACATTCACGGACTACGTGTGGGTCGTTAACGGCAACTCAAATCTCCTTGTCGCAAACATCGCTTCCATAATAGACCCCCGCCTGCCTATTACGTACTCTTTCAATTAAGCCCGCGGTAATCCCTCTGTGCGATTAAATTACAGTAATTGGCTGAAGGGGACGCTTTTCACCCTCCATTTAACTTAATTACATATCTTATTGCAAGTGCACAAGGTTGAGTTTCGCTTGACCGGCGCGCAAAGATCGCCTTTTATTAATATTTGCGAATTGATAAGAGAATATTTTGCGAATCCCCCAATTTTGGGGCGATGTAATTTAGACTGTGTTGGGTTGTGGTAGGGTGTTTTTTAGCTTGGTATGTTGTAGTGGGATGCACAAAGAGATGGCAGATATCGGTGTAATCCGATTAACTCGGTGTTAAGTGACATGGCGCTAACGATTTGATTTGGGAGATTTAATTTTGTGATGGGTCTTAGATAGCGGCTGCTGGTCGTTTTGTTTTTAAACCATCGTGTTTGATGTTATGTCTGTTTGTAGTTATATGCGTAGACGTTATACATACGCTATCACGAATTTAGGACTCTATTGTCAACGTCATAAAGGCGTGTACAGAATATATGTCCTTTTTTATGTACGTATATTAATACCCCTGACTTGTACCTGTTAAGTACATAAGTCCGTAAAAGAGAGTGGTCATTAGATTTTTTTTCCAATGAGGGTAGGTAACGTGAAACTTCAATAGTGAAAATGAGGTACTTACTGTTAATTACATTATGAAACTGTCATAATACTTAGGGCAATTATTTATTTATTTTTCGGTTTGCCACCTACTCAAATTGCAGAATATGTTGCTTTATCTCCGCTCCCAAAAGTTCTCTGGAAGAGAGCGCCTGTCGGCTATCTCTACTGATCCTTTATGTTCTGTACCGTGTTCTTTTTTGAGGTGTGCAATAAAGAGTATTTGTATCGTATTGTACTAAATATTAATTTGAAAACCATTCATACTCATTTATTGATAATACTTATGAAAAAATGGATGTCAAAATATTGCAATTATCATTTATCTTAATTTAATAAGCATAACTTAACATATTTAGGCATCATAGTAGGTATAAAGGTGCAATAACTAGGAATAACAGATTATGAAACTGTGGTAAACAGACCTACAACCTAGTCGAATTTAATATACTTAATGCTACCTATATGTTTACCAACTAGTGTAGGTAGTTCAGGAGTGTTTAAATGCAATACCAAATTTATATTATTAAAAAAAGGAGGTATGAACTAGGTACTCGATTCGTTGCTGCTAATACTGCAAAAAAGGAATACTGTTATCGATTTAGTTTGAAATTTCTTTGTCACTAGCTTTTGCCCGCGACTCCGTCCGCGTGGAACTCGTTTATATCGTAGCTCCATACAAACTTTCACCCCTAATTTTAGGGAAGTGGGGGGTTAGAAAGAGACAAAAAGTAGCCTATGTCACTCTCCATCCCTTCAACTATCATCACTTAAAAAATCACGTCAATTCGTTGCTCCGTTTTGCCGTGAAAGACGGACAAACAAACACACACATACACTTTCCCAATTATAATATTAGTATATATATGGATATGGATTGACTGTCCACATCGTTCACTCTACAATAACTTGAAACAGCTTAACAAAGCTTGTCTGAGCTTGAATCTGGCGCAAACAAACTGAAAGCACGAGACATAGGTAGGTACTGTAAATAGGTACCTGCACAAACCAATATAAGTTTCGGAATGAATACCCCTCGCGGAGATGCTACCTACCTACTATGATGCACATATTAGCTCAACCCTCAACATCGATTAAAATATTCAGTCGAACTAATTCAACTCAGATCAAACATAGTTACTGCTCAACAAAACAGAATTAATTCCAACGTTCGAATTTCAGTAGTGCCACCCGTTTCCGAACCCAACAACTGCCAACAAGCCCTTAGAAACAGAACGTCACCCGTTCTCACCTACTGTGTCATAAACAAATCAAACATGGCGTCCCGAGATATTAATGACAATGAGACATTAGCTCGGTACAAAATGCCTCCGCGTTCGCGAATAATTAAATCGTAAAGTCCCCTCTACGCCGCCTACGGCACCCGTCTATTTACTCCTTTTTCATTCAACACAATAGCTGCTGCAATCCTACACCCTCGGTTCTGTTACGTCAGTTTATTAATTAAAAACACTCGCAATAATCAACTTTATGGTGACGCGTTAGGATTCAAAATGGATGTTACGCCTTTCTTTTTATAAGGCGTATTCCACAGAGAGTATTAATTTGAGCGCGACGAGCCCCGCCTACCCAATATCGCGTTTACACACATGTTGGCTCGTATCGTCGTCCCGCTCGCTCCGCGCCGCTTATTAAAATTCCTCGGTGTATAACGCCGTCTCCCTCTGTACAGAGAGGAGAGTCGGCACTTGGGCCAAAGTCGGCGCGATTTTCACCGCGCCTCCACGCGAATCGCGCGGCTCGCATCGCGAACAAATTGGAAACTAAATACTATCCGATTGCTCAATTCGATAGTTGAAGTGCGATTTGTGCGATTGTGACTGTGACTCAGAGTGAATTTAAAACTAATCGCAATTTAACAGTCTGCTTACAAGCGCAGTAAAAGGAAAATTCGCAACTTGAAATACGTCTCCGTCGGATATGCGTTATCAGTAAATAAGAAACCTATTAACGTCAATAAGAATCCAGGAAGAACAGATTGGAATCTTCAGCGCCTGTCCATTTCCTAACTAATGTCCCACACTTACATACAGTTATTGCGAATCTTGAACGTAAAGATGGCGTGTTGACATCTGAGATGCCATCGAGCAGATGAGATGAAGACCTCGCTCGAATGCGAGCGGTCGGAGGCCGCTGACAGCGGCGGGAAGGGGCGGATATCCTTCAGCGTGGACTCCCTGCTGGGCAGCAAGGAGCCCTCGAACCAGGAGCACAGCAACGATGAGAGCAATACCCTCGAGACCGATGACAGCGACGTGGACATTGAAGACGTCGAGTCGAACGTGGACGAGAGAGAGGACAGAGATGAGCGAGACGAAGGTGGGAACGAGGAGGTGGAGAGGAGCGGGGTGGTGGTGCCCCAGCCGATGCTGCCGAGGCTCTACCAGGGTCCACCGCCGACGTGGCCGTTCGGAGCGTTTCCCTGGATGGCTCCGAATCCTATGTTCCGGACTGGTTCGCCCAATGGTAAGTCCATAGTCTTGAATATAAACCCAATGTAGGGACCTAATTATAGTTCTCTCTGCGGCTTATTCGAAGAGACCTATTACGCTTAGCAGTAAGAGATTACAAGAAAATGATGATGATCCTCATGATACAACTACACTTGAAGGTTCCGTTGTCAGGTGCCAATATGATCTGTCTTGTATCCACGGCGCCGGTAATTAATCGTTACGATACATTGTAACACTCATACGGCTAACTTTAACGGTCACGCGTAGGCATTCGTGACTAGGTTAGGAAAAACATAGCGGGCTGCTTTTTCCTGTAAAAACTCCTTATCATGTGCCTGTAGAAACAATCTTCAGGATTTATAGGCGCGAAATGGCGTGAACTTCAGCAACCTATTTCTAGGTTTATTTTCAAAGGGTTGCCGGTTGCCGCGCCCACGCCAAACGCTTCCACATGTTTGGTATCAATTCGACTGAATATGGTAATTGATAACAGTAAAAATACATTGTTACATTACCAACAATACAAAAAAACTCACAAAAATGCTTGGAAAACATATTTTCAAGATTCTTCTATTCAAATACGTAAAGAACAATAAAATGGACTCTACTACTACTACTACTAAACCTGACAACAACTGAAACTGAAGCTGTTTGAATAAATTATTATTGATTATATGATTATTGATTAAAAATTCGTAGCGTCACCTAGTTCCTAATTTCCTGTTAAGTTGATACCACCAGAGCGTTTTTGACGTTTCATAAAAAGTAGCTGATTTGACTATCAGTCAACATCCCTATCATGGTGAGGAGGTTATCTAGTTACACTTTTTTATTTTTTATTTATTTAAGGTCTCTTTTAACAACAAAGGTCATTAACGACCATAAGGGAATTACAATTTTGTATATATATCGATTAATTTTATAAATCTAAGTACATGTAAATATTCATCATTTAAACAATCATTTAAGGTGTTAGGCAACTTCCAGATTTCTTTTTCTTTCTTAATATGCTAAACACTCAATTAAAATATGGCTCACAGTTAACTCCAAACCGCATTTACCTATCACATTTTTTTTCAGTCTTAGTGATAAGATAGCAATGGGTTAAGTTTGTGTGTCCTATTCTTAACCTAGTAATAGCGATCTGATATCTTCTACACGTGAAGAGTATCGGTGGGGTTATAAAAACGGATTCTCTAACACACGATAAATCACTTGAGTTACCATTTTTCCAATAATTGTTCCAAACTTTTTTGACAGCTGATTTGATCAGTTTTTAAACTTCAGGGTAGCTGGATTTAATCGAATAATCTATCTGTTGATTTTTAGTAGCGTTTTTAGCTTCGATATCAGCTTGTTCATTTCCAAGGATCCCTTCATGTCCTGGAATCCAGATTAATTCAATTCTGAAATGATTTTCTAATAGGTCAATAGTTTTTGGGATTCTGCGGGGCCATTAAGCATGATTTAGCATCAGTGTTTACAAGTTACACTTTTATTCTCGATGTGCGACAAATATGAGCAAAATGCGTGGTTTGTTACTCATATGTATTTTCATTTCATCGAACTTTATTTTTTTCAGGAACCGTTAACTTTTTGGTTATAGTTAAGAGGTAATGTGTAGAACCCATCAGAGGCTCTATGTAGTATATGTTTTACCGAAACCAAACTTTACGATCGCGTTTGCGTTTTACCCTCAATTTGTATGGGATTTGACAGCTAAACGCAAACGCGGTCATAACGTTTTGTTTCAGTAAAACTTATACTAGAGCCTCTGGTTAGGTTAGGTTTGTTTTATCCAGAAAAGTTTACTGTTCCGAAACAAAAAGGGTGAAAACGTTTGTCGATAAATAATGTTTGCCAATATTCCTATTCCCGTGCATATACCGCGTCGGCAATAGTGTCAGCACATCGCCAGTGTTGCCAATATAAGAATAATCGTTAGATATTTGATTTTTAATCGCAAAATACGCCAAAGAATTTTAAATTAGTTTGAACAAATTACGCAGTTTTGCGATTAGGTTCGGTGTAGCTGTGCATGCGCCTACGGCTATTGCGAATCCCAGTCCAGCCGCTTAAGGGGCTACCCGAGGTTTTCATCGATTTTTGACAAGTTTTGAATCGTATCTACTACTTTTGCACTACAGATAGAATCATAAATCAAACGGCTATCGGTTCTTCAATCTTTTATCTCCATTTTGACTGACCGGATTTTGAAACAAATTAATACTTAATTTTGTATGATTTTTTTAAACATTGTCTAAAAAAACACTTATTTCGTATCTCTATTGACGTGAAAGATCTAACATATACGAAATTTACATATTTGGATTCGTCTGTGACGTCTCTAAAAACTGGTAGAGGGTTTTCATTTTAAACCAATTAACACAAAAGTTATGGCCAGAAAACTAGTTTTTTGGCCTAAAATTGCTCAACTTTGATGTCAAATATCTCAAAAACTATGAACTTTGAAGTAAATAATGGGATATTATATTGCTTAAAGCCGTTGTTGTTAATATAATAAGCTACAAAAACATTACAAAACCAAGGGATTCAGATCGAAGGTCATTGGCGTATGGGAGCCTCTTAACATAAAAAAACAGCCTATACAGAACGGGCAGTAGTCCCCTCGCTGGCCCAGTGCGGATTGGGGACTTCACATACACCTTAACATATTAACAATAAAAAAATCGGTGACAATTTACGGCAACAAAGCATTGCTGTCGGTAACATAAACCATAATGCTCCTGCCAATGGCACATCTCTAGGGTCGATATATTTTATAGCCACGTTTCGAAATTAATTTTCGAGAAATTGACCCTTCTGCTCGGTTAGCACATACGGCGCGCGAGCTATCTCGAGGTCTCTCGCACTATCCGTCTCTCTCTTATTAGAAAACTTAGAAAGATACGCGCGCCGTCTTGTGCTAACCGTGCTGTATAGGTATATGCTAACCAGCATGATTGCGTTTATGTCGCGTATGGTACATGCGTCCCTTACTATCAAATATGTGAGTTCGAGAGAGACCAATGCAGTTACATAAATATGTACCAATACTTTAATGCACTAAAAAAATACAAATGGCGGACTTCACGCCATATATATATACCTATATGGCATCTCTACCAGTCTTCCAGTCGGCTAAAAACAAGCGTTTGTTTGGTGCAGGATAAGTTAGCGAGAACAGGAAAATAGCAAATCAAAGTCAAAGTTATTATTATATACTTTTATTCTTCAGTTTAGGCATATTACATGCCTCACCATACCTCATCAGTCATCAACTAACCTTTTGATCACCGTAGTTTCATACTTATCTATTTTCTGGACTTGTATCATAAATAACTATTATAATACCTATACTTTATTTAAATTAAAATTACAGATAGATTATATTTACTAGTGTGTGACCAGTGGAATTCGCTAGCCAGATTCTTTTTTTTTTGTAAAACTGAATCGACGAAAATATTATAAGCATACCTACAATATTTCACGAGAATTGGTTGAGAAATGCGACCTGTAGACGAGAACAGCTGGTCAGACGCTGGATATACGAAATATTTTTTGTCCAAGTAGGAACGGAGAACTTCGGTCGCTTCGCTCGCTCGTTAAATCGTAAGAAGGAGAAGACATGAACACCCCGCCATTACCTAACGCACAATTCTGCCATACCTCTGCGGAAGACAATGCCGCTCGCATAGGGCTACACAGCCATTTAAAAAAGCAGCCAATAGTGCTTGTCTGGCCAGGCGCAGCGTACGGTTCCGTAGTTGCCTGTTTGTCTTTGTTACATCGACATGCGCGCACCAACGTGCGGTGGCGTCGGCCGAATTTGTACGAAAGTTGGCCTTTCCAAGTTACACATTAAGTTGGTCGACTATTATCGGTAACTAGTTATGCCTCGGTGATACAGTTTTTCTTTTAAATTCATTATATGTACAGGTCGATTCACGAGAGCTGCTGGCGCGGAAAATATATGAAACTGACATTAATTTCATAGACATTACGCGCCAGCTCTTGTGAATCGACCTGTACTAACTGCCACGATTTTTTTCACATTCTCAGTATTAGCCATTTAGCCGGCAGGGGGTGGGGACACATGACTCGAACAAAAACAAGGGCTTTACAACCCATAGTATTATTAAACAAGCTATCCAAAGGGAAAAAAATACATCCCCAGGAGAGGTAAGTAATTTTTTTTTTTCAGGATTTTATTCTACTGTTTTGTCGGCGTGATTGATTTATATACCTATGCCGAATTACAGTTTTCTAGTAGTAATCCGGGTTACTGAGCTAAGCCACAAACGGACAGACGGAGACATGGCGAAACTATAAGGGTTCCTAGTAGACTACGGAACCCTAAAAAGTGCTTATCCAATCACAAATCGCTGCTTGTATCGTCTGATAAAGACGGAGACTAGTGATGATATTTATCATACGCGTCTATAAATATCGGATATATAGATTATGCTAACTACATTCATACTCGTAGATGCGATCTTGCTGTACCTTATTCCATATAGGTAATAATATTAGAAAAAACGTGCGATTACCGTCATTAGATTTCAAGGAAAATTGTGGAACGCAAAACAATGTGCTTTAAATCATTAAAACTAGTACAATACTTCCCTTTATATCCTAGATGAACGAAGAAATGCAATCGATTTATTCCGCTAAAAATCTAATGTTATATGTAATGGGGTAGACATCGTCAAGTTATTAACATGTTCATTGATGCGTTAGTGGTGCTAATGCTAATTAAATTGGCATAAACAATTGCAATCGTATTGATTAAGTAATTAAAGTAATGCAAATATAACCTAAATCAACCCCTCTGATTGATATATAGGTACATCCGCTTTAATAGAAATTCTATACAATGAATCATCATCAGTTTTGCAACACTGACCAACAGTTGTTGGTCAGTGTTGAGTTGAGTACCCATGCGTTTTTAGAGTTCCGTACCAAAATGAAGAAAAAAAAACTGTCAAAAATTTCTGTTTTGGGTCAAGCTTTTACCGCCAACTATACTACAAAACAACAACAATTTTTCTGCATATATACCGCCATCAACTACTCATTGAGACGATTCTAACGAGCCCAAACTGAACGGGGTTACGTCGGTTAAGTACTGAATTTCCATGGCCACCTTCTGTCTCCATCATCAGGTCAGCTCGATGGTACCATAATATTGAATCGTCATCCAAACTATACTTATCTTATAGCCAAAATTTCAACTCAAACGGTTGAGGTTGACTGGTTCAAAATTAATTTCCAAGATTTGTCCCACACTAACAAACGAAAGGTTAAATAAAAGCTTGTAAAAAATTAATCCTTATGGTGCGATTCCGTCCGTTTGTCTGTCTATCCACCTCTCACAGCGTTAATTATCTCGGGGAGTATAAGTCTAGTTTAATAACTAGAACCTAACCTGACCTTACCTAATGGTCAAGTGGGGTATTTGCACATTCTGAAACATTTTTTCTTGTTTTTATTTATTCAAATTCCTATTCAATTATTCAGAAAATACTTTTTATCAAATAAAATTTAAAACATCGAAAGTGGTTCACGTGAAAAATAATGATCGCTGAAAACTGTAAAAAAATGTACCGATAATTATGAGGCTGCACCCTGCGTGTTAAGATTATTCCAGAAGTAATCAGACTCGCACTTAACCGGTTGTTTTAGGTTGTTTAAAGGAATTTCAGAATTACTCCAGGCAAAATACGGTTTTGAAAAACATTAATTTATAATAGAGTTTTTTTTGTTGATTTCATTTGAAAATGTTATTCTAAGATGATTTAGTCAAGAATCCGACAAACTTTCCACCCGGAAGTTATTATGTAGATTTAAATAAAGCATGCATTATCTTTTTTTGTACGATTTATCTTGAATATTATAGAGCAAATGTAACAAATGAACCAAAATAAAGACAAAAAAAAATATTAATATTTTTACTGACTTTTTAGAAGCCAGTTAACTTATCATTTTTTCGATGTCTGAAATTTTGTTGGATTTTGTCGCTGGGTAACTATTTAATTGATAATATATCAGTTATACTTAAAAAGTAAGCTATTATAAATTATTTCCTAAATTGACCGTTTTTCCATACAAGTTGTCAGTTCATTGCCTGGACTAAATGTTTCAAAAATCTGCTAGAAAGGTGCTTTATGGGAATTATTATTGCAAGAAATGCAATGAGTAGTTGAAGTCCTTATAGGAATACTTACATATAAATTCTACAATAAGTCTAAAAAATACGTAATACCTACTCAATATTTTTTATTAACAATATACTTAAGGAAGTCTATGCTGCACGGAACAGGGTTATGTTTTGAAAATGACGGGCGTTTGTCCGTTCCTTGCTTACAACACCCCTCTTTTTGCGTCGGATATAAAAAATAGGGGAGCTCAATACTTTTGGCCAAGGCTTATAGATGAGGCCTACCTATGTCTTATACCAATCAATAGCCCAGCAAACGTTTGCGAATACGACTCGGGACAAAAGACGATCGGGCTCGACACACCATCCGATATGTGTTGAGTGACAACCAGTAATTAGACGCAGCCTCCCCAACGCCAGTCAGCCGAGACGTGAAGCAATAGTTCTAATGGATTGTGTAATATTGGATAACAGTCGGCGGTCGGTTCTGCGTAGTAAAGATGCTGGCTCTGTGCGCTGTAACTAAGCACGTCAAAAAAAAAACAAATCTGAATCGGCATAAAGTTCTACATAATTAATGATCCTGCTCAGACAATTTCACGAGAATCAGTTGAGAAATGCGACCTGAGGCTCTAGTATAAGTTTTACCGAAACAAAACGTTACGACCGCGTTCGCGTTTAGCTGTCAAATCCCATACAAATTGAGGGTAAAACGCAAACGCGATCGTAAAGTTTTGTTTCGGTAAAACTTATACTAGAGCCTCTGTAGAGTACAGCCGGCCATTCGCAGGAAATACGAAACAATTTTTGCTTAAGCTGTGGAAGTTCGCCAAAGGACAAAAACAGGCTATAGCCTTAATCAAAGGGTTCAATAATAAACTGTCTAAAGAGCTATTACAACTCAAAAGGCACAAAACCTGCGCAGTGACGAGAATCCTGACAGGAAATTGCAATTTAAACAAGCACCTGTTTCAAATGGGTATGAAACAGAACGCAACTTGCAGGTTCTGCCAGGAGACAGAGGAAACCGCAATGCACATTCTCTGCTCCTGCCGACCACTCATGCACAAAAGAAATACCTACCTAGGGCGGCACATCGTGCACCCAGAAGGTACAACATATCACCGCCCGAAGAATCTGGAATTTCCTAGAGGCAACGGGCCTTAATTGTGAAATCTAAAAAAAGGGCTGCCACAATAGATCACTTGCTGATCGAAGCGGCATATAAAGGCTCACAAATCAACAACAATAAATAATCTATCTAATAAGCTGTAACAGGGAAAGTCGTTCGCTTCGCTCGCTCGTTCAATAATGGAAAGGAATTTCCAAGAAAAACATCATCATCCTCAAAGCATCCTTAAGCATTGTCCCATTTGTCGCAGGGCAAAATTAGGTAGGCACTTTTACGAAAGCGACTGAGTTTCCTACCCAGAGGGAAACCTGGACCTTGTTTGTTATTAGACCGGTTCCTTCATGAGTTTTTCCTGCACCAAAAAGCTACTGTTCAATATCGAATGGCATTTCGTACATCTAAAAACGTCTAAAACGACATGACATCCTAAAACTGGACCAGCGCTATTAAAGACGAGTGAATGTGCTCAATGGAGTACTCGCTATACATGCCACAATATCTACATCACACCCGCTTATAGTCCACGGAGACTGAATGCAGATTTAAAAAAAAAAAAATCGTACATAAGGTTTTTTGAAAAATCCAGTCGTAGGCGTAACTCACCGCTCGGCTAGTGGTCCAAGAAAAACAGTTAACAGTAAAAAAAAAAACGTTTTTCTACAAAAACGACAAACTTAAACACAAGAAAATACACATATCTAGTTAAACATTTGATTCGTCCGTAAACTAATTGTTGCTACGATATTGAAGCGGCAATTTGTAATTTAAATGGGTTTACGTTACTCACTGAAATTATTTGAATTGATCGTTCACGAATTCAATTCTTAATTAGTTCTTGTGGTGTGCAAATAGGAATTTCTGTAAATGTTCAACTTTTGCACTCCCCGTACTTTGTATTAACCTAGCAACCAACTGATTAGTGTTGGGTTACTCACTCGTGAGGCACCTCATTTTTCATACTCATTTCATTAAATTGTCGCATCACTTCAAGCTTGAAAAATGTACTGCTTCATTCCTCACGAGTTACCGACTCGCTCCTCATTCGCTCAGTCATCACCTCGCGCTTCATTTATCCCTCAAACCTCAAAGGACCTCTCCTCCGGACTCGCCTAACTTTCCCCCATCTACAATACAATAGTATGTATGGAGGGAGGTAAGTAAGAATATTGAACATGAAATGATGAATTGGTGGTCTAGTACACTTCACTTGAAAAAAACCTTTACTGCCGATAAATGCTAATTATTAGATGGTACCTCACCTCATTTGGAGTAGGACATTGTATCACCTCATTTTTGTAAATGAGGTGCTCATACAAACTCATTTTAATTTCATGTCCTACCCAACACTACAACTGATACTAGGTTAGGTATTTATATTTTCTCCTTTTTTGAACGGCGCAGAATTTAAGTACTCCGTTTCAGCCTGGGCCAAAATTCTTCCATATGTCCGGATGTCCAGATGTCCAGCTGTCCGGCTACAGATCGCAGTTTGCTCTGTAGTAGTGTGGTGTTCCTGGAGGTGAGCACTGAGCAAGGTCGCCAGAACTCCCGAGGATGCGTTGTATTGAGAGCGAGGGAATTTGTTCCTTCAGCTGTCGACACGGCGAATCCTCAAACATGTCAAGGGTCGGCAACGCCCATGTTACTCCTTTGGAGTTGCATGCGTCTATAGGATGCGGTGTCCGCTTACCATCAGGCGGGCCGTACGCTTGTTTGCCACCGACGTATAAAAATAAAAAATAAGTTTTCAACCGATTCTCGTGTTATGAGTAGGTTCAATAATGATATAGGTATATTTTTTTGTCGATTTGGTTTATCAGATCACAGAGCCTAGATACATATACGTACTCGTATGTTGAATGTATGTTGAAATCCATACTGACTTTGATTGTTTTGCGTAACGTTTCGAACGAACATTAGAACAAATTGTCATTTTCCCAGACAAAAAAATACATTTACGCCGGTTGTATCCATGTCCATCAGCTAGAGAACTGGCCACGTGGTGGCTTTCCAATAATACCAATTCGTCAAATTAAATATATTTTCTCAAACATGCTCGGAAATGTACGCGTTAATATCACGAAATGAAGACGTGAAGTTTCTTGTTTATGGCTCCCTACATTACTTCTTGGCCTTAGGCCAAGAAGTAATGTATGAAAACCCTAAGTAAAACCATTATTGTCCGCTACTCTAACTTTTTAAATTTGCTTACTAATATTAAACTGACAAAGGAAAATTTACATACTGCCAACCACCACTAGACACTGTTAGCATACTTGCTTCATAAAAAAATAAAAATAATCTATGGTACTATACTTTATGTGCGGTTAAACATGGTGCTCGAACGGCTTGTTCAAATGGCATGTTTAAAAAATAAAAAAGGCGCAAATGACCTATTATTTAATTGATTACCAAGTATTTATTTTAATTTTAATATTTCCTCACATCGTTTGAGAAAAGTACTATACAATCCTCGGCCGGAACAGGGATTGCTGGACTCGTTGTATTCGGCCTCGTCTACGACTCGGCCGTCTACCCCAATCTCGTCCAGCAATCCCTTACTTCACGGCCTCTGCAGTAATCTACTATTACGTATAAAAAAAGTTAAATATCTTATTAAAAACTATTATAGCTGCCCGGCCCGGCTTCGCACGGATTACCTGTTTTCCCGTACGAATGAAGCATTTTCTCGCGGTAAGAAGTAGCCTATGTTCATCAGAGATAATGTCGGCTTCTAATGATAAAATAATTTTTCAAATCGGTCCAGTAGTTTCGGAGCTTATTCAATACAAACACACAAACAATCAAATCTTTCCTCTTTATAATATAAGTGTACATGTATATAATTTAAACTAATATATTTATACACATCGCGGCAATTCAACTCAAAGTCAATGTCAAAGTCAAATTATGACTAATTTGCTAAATATTTAGCATTGGCATTTTAATTGGAATACAAATACCTAATTAACGAACAATGGCTCCAGCTTGATCTACTGTTTGTAACATTGCAGTATTTTGATTGACATTCCCTTTTTTTAATAGCGGGTTAGGTTAGGTTAGGGTCAATTAAAATTGCGGCAATGATTAACAATCTAGTCCAGTCAATGAACTGACAACTTGTATGGAAAAAAAAAACAATTTTGGAAATAATTTATAATAGCTTATCTTTTCTGTGTAACGGATATATTATCAATTAAATAGTTACTTAACTAGCTTCTAAAAAGTCAGAAAAAATATTAATAAATATGTTTGACTTTATTTTGGTTAATTTACATTTGCTTTAATATTTGTTTACTATATAATATTTAAGTTAAATCATACAAAAAAAGACAATGCGTGCTTCATTTAAAATTTAAATCTACATAATTACTTCCGGGTGGAAAATTCGTCGGATTCTTGAATACAGCATCTTAGAATAACATTTTAAAATGAAATCAACAAAAAAACGCAATTATAAATGTTTTTCAAAACCGTATTTTGCCTGGAGTAATCGTCGAATCCGACTCGGCTAGGCAGCGTTCGGGAAGCTACGGCACATATTTTTGTCCAATATTCCGCAGTGTCTCAAGACGAGTCTTTGACCAGTGTGTGTTGCCAGTGATGACATATGGCACTGAAACGTGGTCGCTTACTATGGGACTCATAAGAAGGCTCAAAGTCACCCAAAGGGCTCTAGGGAGAGGGCTATATTGAGAGTTTCTCTGCGTGATCGCATCAGAAATGAGGCTATCCGCAGCAGAACCAAGGTAACCGATATAGCCTTCCAAATCGCTAAACTTAAGGGGCAGTGGGCGGGGCACGTAGCATGTAGAGCCGATTGCTGTTGGGGCGGAAAGGTTCTCGAGTGGTGACCAGGTACCGGAAGTTGTGGCGTGAGTAAGCCCCCCACAAGGTGGACTGATGACCTGGTAAAGGTTGCGGGAGTCCGCTGGATACGGGTGGCGCAGGACCGGTCACTTTGGCACTCTTTGGGGGAGGCCTAAGTCCAGCAGTGGACGTGTTTCGGCTGATATGATGATGATGATGATGAATCTGATAATATACGCCATAATTCCTTATGCCATAATTTTTACATTCCCTTAACATTTATTAATACATAATAATCATTTTCTATGTTTTTATATTCAATAATACCAATTGCCATAAAACTAGTTAGACCTAATTATGACTGCCAAAATTAACTTTTGCCATAAAAGGAAAAAAAAAATGTTCGGTTCGGCGAAACGCTAGTCGCCGGCCGCTGCCGCGGCACGTTCGCTTCGCTCGCTCGTGTCATATTGATGCCTTAATTATAATATTATGGCAATTAAAATAACGGCATCAACCGTTATGGCAAATAAAATTTTGGAATACTTACTTTCAAAATCGAAACGACATCGTACACAGGTTGAGTCCAAACTGTGGAAATACCTGAAACCCGTTTATTACTAATGGCTCTGTGAAATCGCAAGCCAATCGTTTTTTTTTACATGTTCTCTTGGAAAAACTGAATCGACAAAACAAAAATCGGCTGTCCGGCAACTGTCGGGATGCCGGGCAACTGTCGGGATGTCCGGCAATTCGCCGCTACAGGTCGCATATCTCAACCAATTCTCATGAAATTCTGTGAGCAGGCTCGATAATTATAATATGTGAATACGGGTGTAGACTCGAAAATTATTATTACTCCAAAAGAAAGAAGGCAAAAAAATATGCCTAGTGACGAAATTCCCATTTAGATATCTCATAGAATTACGAAGCTACAACCGTTTTAATATTGCTTGGTAGAGAGAGAAAACGCAAACAGTGTGTACAAGATGCTGCCGGGGGGCAGCGTCGACGGCGGCGCCGAACACGATGGGCGCGGCACATTGCCGTCTTCTAGTGACGCGACGTCACAATCTTCCAGCGTCATCGTCATATGAAGTTGCGTTTTGCGAAAAAGGGACAGAACATATCCCTTCTTAAAACTTTGGACACTTATAACCTTTTGCGTTGAATTTTTCTCCATTTGACTACATTTTTAATTCTTTTTCGAGAAAATATGACATTATTGATTATTTTATTTAGTGTCTACACCAATATTTGTGTTTTTTTAAAGACATACTAGAGAGTTCTACAGGTCACAGAGCCACTGGCATATTTAGTTTCGTCTAACGCGAGGCAGCTGACTGGCCCTAAACCAGGGACTGATTTCGGTTACCGTTATACCGGTATGAAGCCGATATTTCATACGATACCGTTATATCGTAAAGTTAAGTTGCACCGCGCCAACGAAACCGAAGAAATATACCGAACCGGTAAAAGTATCGGTTACTTACCGGTATTTTGTATAAGTTTACTGAAACCTTTATAATACACATTACATACTCATTTAAGTAAATCTGTAACACTTTATGGACTCCAAATGTCTGAAATAAACGATTTTTAGTTTTTATTTCATTTTATAATACCGGTTTGCAATTTGTATACCAAAAATATTTGTTCTTAAGCGGATCAACCTCGCCCGCGTCGCCAAAGTCGAATTCTTCTTCTTAGTCGCTTTACTCTGGGCAGAGTGGTCGTGGTCGTCATGTCGGTTTAGTGGCAAGCTTGACAATCCGTTGCCATTCGTCTCTCAAGGCCGCCTTCCTTGTGCACATTTGTAGGGGTGCGTCTACGCACACGCAGGGGCCCTGATTTGGTCAGTTCATCTCATAGGCGATCTGCCGCGCGCTCTTGTGCCCTCAATCCTGCCCTGCACTACAAGCCGCTCGACAGAGTCACCACCTCGCACTGATACGTGGCCGAAGATAGTCAGAATGCGGGACTGGACAGTGGAGGAAAAGCTCTGCCTGATGTTCAACTCCTCCAATATGGATTTGTTGGTCCAAAGTTTGTTCCACGATACTCCTAACATCCTTCTCCAGCACCAAATAAATACAAATAATTTTTTTTATTTTCATTTAACAAATAGGATTCAGATTACAGTAAGGTTGAGGTCTCCTAGTAGGTATAGAGATACCTGTATCAGGAGATCTCGCTCTTCCAAATATAATACATAATAAAAACCTATAGTTAAATTTAGTTTTAACTTAGATTAGGTAATATTAGAATAGAATTTACTTGTAATTTTATTTTTGTTAAGAGCACCACATTTCCAATGCGTCGATCTTCTTCTAAAACCTGGTATGCGCATGTTTGAACTAAACGGCTGCCTGGCATCATTTTGACACCCCGCCCCCATCCCCGCGTAATGGCAATGGCACCCATTCTGTGGGGCCATTTTGTGATGCGCCATGCGGTTTTTTCGTTCGCTGGGTAGCTAACGTTATTTTTCGGCAGCGTAATATAATGGTTGAGCTACCGAAATGGCTTGGAGTAAACCGGTATGACGTCGTAGCGTTAAATAAAGGTACCGGTATTTTTCGGTTAATGCAGTCCATCCCTGCCTTATTCAAATCAGGCAATCACTAGTAATCGTTTATTTACCATACTAATGACAGCATGACAAAAAACGAGTCAGAGGTCTGTCTTTGTATTCAAATCAGATCAATTAAAAACGTAGCAGACATAGGTAATAAATTAGTCGTTTGTGTCACATGTGCTTGTTTGATTAACCTTGACGTTGAGGTTTTTAGAAAAGACGCGATGGCGATGTAATTAGATATGAGGTTGAATCTCCACCAGAGAAGTGCCAAGCCGAGCGAGCACACGAGATGTCAAATATCAGATTTCGTTTTCGCACGTCCCTGGTGGACGTTTGCCTTAAGCAGACACATTTTAACGCTAAATTATAAATAACTATGGTTGTGTTTTTCAACCTGTGAATCGCACACCTCGGGTCCTCGCAGCTAGTTGTATTTTTAGGGTTCCGTAGCCAAATGACAAAAAACGGAACCCTTATAGATTCGTCATGTCTGTCTGTCTGTCTGTCCGTCCGTATGTCACAGGCATTTTACTCGAAAACTATAAGGTGTATTTCAATATTTTTTTAAGATAGGTTTATATTGTTAACCGCTACATAGTTTTGTAATTATATTACAAAAAAAAATTGTTTTAGGGGTGCACTCCATACATAAAACTGAAAATCAATTTTTTTTTTTCATTGCAAGCCCACGTGTGGCACATCAATATAAGGTTTCTCAGCAATTTTTTTTGATTAGGTAAGTGATTAGAGTCGGAGATAATCACCTCGAAAGTCACTAAAATTGTGTCTTCGTCCCCCTCTAAACATAAGTGCCATAAGATCCATCCTTGGCCCCGTGTTGTACAGTCTCTATAGTGCGGATATTATAAATAATATAAAACACTGCAAATTCCACATATATGCAGACGATTTGCAGATTTTCATATAATTTAAGCCAGGAGATACTCACACAGCCGTGGATAAACTAAACGAAGACCTGCGCCGGATTGACAACTGCTCAGAACTGAACAGCCTAGCTCTTAACCCTACAAAGTCCAAGTTTCTCGTGTTAGGTTCGAAAAAGCAGGTTAACCAGATAATTAGTTTGAGTCCTCAAGTAAGTATCGCAGGCAAAAGTGTAGAAAGAGTCTTAGAAGCTCGCAATCTGGGACTTCTTATGGATGGTTCCTTGCATTTTGAAGGTCACGTGCTGGAAACAGTACGTAGTTGTTTTTATAGACTGAGTGTTATCTACAGGGTGCGCAACTATCTCAGCGTAGACATGCGGTTGAAACTGACTGATACTCTTATTCTTTCTAAGCTTAATTATGCGGACACGGTGTATGGAAACTGTCTACTAGCTCGTACCAAGAAAATTATACAACGAATACAAAACGCCTGTGCGCGGTTTTGCTTTCCTATGCCCCTACGATCGCATGTAACTCCGCATCTAGCGAACAACAAACTCTTAAACATGAGTTCTCGCCGACACCTTCATTTTGCCACACTCCTCCTCGGTATTAGTCAAAATAAAAAACCCGTATACCTATATGAGAAGTTGACTTTCTCACGTCGTCACATAAGGCATGTTCCACGAGTGATATGTCCAAAAGGAAGCGGCTGCGACGGCAATACGTTTAAAAAGCCTCAACCTATGGACGAAACTAAACACACCCCACACAAAGATACATAACAGACTGATCACAAGCCTCCCCATCATGGAGGCTTCAATCGACAAAATACCAAGAACCCCGGTCTTCAGGAAAGACTATGGTATATCACTAACGGAAGACTCGAGAGAGGGGCTAAACCAAACAGACCTTAGAATTTTTACAGATGGGTCAAAAACAAACACGGGAACGGGATGTGGTGTGTTCTCAGAGGATTTTAACGTATCCAAACCAATGGGTGAACATAACACGGTATTCCAGGCTGAATGCGTAGGGATAATTGAAGCCTGCAATGCCATAAAGAGACGCCAAGTCGAGAACACAAACATACGGATACTATCAGACAGTAAATCGGTACTACAAGCACTGAGCAGTGACAGCATCACATCAAGCTTGATATACGAATGCCACCAAAATCTCACAGAGGTTTGCGCAGATAAAAACAACGTTACCATACAATGGATCAAGGGGCACAGTGGCTCAAGAGGAAACGATGCAGCGGATGAACTGGCCAGGAAAGGCTCAGAAACAACGGCATACGGACCGGAGCCAATTTTACCCCTACCACAAAGTTGCATATATAATCAACTGGACCTATACACCAAGGACCTACACCAAAGATATTGGGAGGAGTTAGACACATGCAGACAGACTAAAGAGATTTTGTCGAATAAATATTATAACTCACAATCGCACTACTGAGGACACATAGAAACCAACTACGCAAGATAGTTGGAATAATAACAGGACACAACACTTTGAACAGACACCTATACAACTTAGGTATCACAGACAGCCCCATGTGCAGAGCGTGCATGGAAGCAGAAGAAACAACCAAACACATTCTACTGGACTGTAAGCAGGTAGAAGTATACAGGAAAAAGCACCTAGGGTCTCCGGACACACTACGGGACGCAGTCAGCAACACCAAGGCGCTCACAAACTTTCTGGAGGAGCTGGGGTGGTTAGAGTAGCGCTATCCCACCGATTCACGCATAATAGGCACACTAAATGTCGACTTCCGGAAAAACGCCCAGTATAACTAACTAACTAACTATGTCCGAGGCACAGTACTGCTGCATTCCGTGGCAGCTTTCGGTATGCTGCTACGAAGTGCTGGAATAATTTTCCACCGCCGATATTAAAAAGTAGCACTATCGGAACTTTTAAAGCAAGGTTTAAAAAATATATCTTGGACCCGCAAAGTACTGTTGCCTGGGGCCTTATACTTAGTGCAAGGCCTGAGTGGTCGCCCCGCTCAGAGCGGGGCGTGCAGCGTCCATATAAAACACATGCAATTTATATGGACGCTCGACGCCCCGCTCTGAGCGGGGCGTCCACTCAGGCCTTACACTTAGGTAGGTTCAATCAGAACAATTATTTTCTTTCCTGCATAGCTTTTAAAATAATAATAATAATAATTGCTGCTTATCAACACTCACTCTAACTCTAGAGATTCAAATTAATTTAACTACAATTTTATTTATAAACCTATACATATATTACGTATTGAATATTATTTTGTTTGTATTTTTTATGTATTTATACTGCCCTTAATACGAGTCGCGCAGTATGCTGTCCCGCACACCTCACTGGATCCACAGAAAACCAGCGCCGTTGGCACTGCTGTGTCAACTGCATTGCTGAGTGGAGACCTTTTTGGTAGCACATCCCTATTTGTTAGTTCTTAAGGTGCATTATGTGAATGTATGTGTAATGATGTGTTATCCGAATCAATTTCTATTATATTCTATTCTAAGATTTCAGTAACGATACGACCTTTTTAATAGGCACGGAACCCTCGTTGTGCGTGGTCCGACACGCACTTGGCCGCTTTTTTTAATTAAAATGACGTAAGGATTTGACATCGGTAAAATAAAAAAAAGTATAATTTGAGTAGACCGGAGGTTTGGGGGTCACGATATATATTTCCATACTAAGGGGGTCTCGCCATGAAAAAGGTTGAAAAACAATGGATAGTCAGGGGTATTAATATAGGTACGTACATAAAGAAGGACATAAATATCTGTACACGCCTTTATTTATGTACATATTTTAATACCCCTGACTGTACAGGCGTGAGCGTTTTTACACTAGCCTGACAGCACTCTTCTTAGAGCGCCTCTCGCGTAGCTTATCCAGAAAGAAGGCCTCAGATATTTGTAATGACAACTGTACGTTGGACTAGTTTTTAGATATTCTCACTAAAGACCTAAAAACTAGTTCAAGATACGACAGCAATTTTTCGCAGTTACTTGGTATGTTTTATAGCTGTTGAC
Source organism: Epinotia ramella (assembly GCA_947578815.1). Lineage (NCBI taxonomy): Eukaryota > Metazoa > Arthropoda > Insecta > Lepidoptera > Tortricidae > Epinotia > Epinotia ramella. The sequence continues at coordinate 8,506,235 of OX388221.1, forward strand.
GGCATTTATGCGGGTCTTTTTTTATTGCACTAATTAAATTACGGTATACTTTTTTATTTTATAATAGTACGAACGTGTGCCAATGCCTAGTTCCAGCCGACGTATGTCATAGTGCTTTTCTCAAACTAGCAATGAAATAAAAAAAAGCTTTTTTTTTTTAAATGGCTAAACGCTATTTATTAATTTAAATCAGGCAACAAAGGCCCATACTACAAATACCTGAAAGACTAAATTACATATTAATATAAACTTATTAAAAACGACAATACCACACTACTACTGCAATGTGTTGCGCAATTTCGTGGTTACCTAACCAACCGCGAAAACGCCGGAACTTAGGGCTTGTGCACAAATCACGCGTGGTTCGATAGGGGGAGGGGGGGTATAAGGAAACCTCACGTGTATTTTTCTACAGTGAACGAAACTAAGAAAAAATATCTACCACACGAGTAGATACTTTTTGACTTGCTGACAAGATCTAATTTAGTGAAATTGATGTTGTTTAAGCAGTTTTTTAAGAAAAACTATTTGTTCTAGCACATCAAATAAAATATATGTTAATATTCACCATATTTCAAAGACCGTGGACGAGCTCGATACATAATTGGACGAAATCGGCTCGATAGATATTAATTGCAACGATTGGTTTTAAAATCACATTAAACGGTTCTATGTCTTTATTTTTTTGACGTATGGATCTGCAATCAAAAGCATATTTCACAAATAATCCACCCTTTTTTTAATTTCAATATTTATGTAATTCAAAACAACCGGGCCGCTCAGTAACACGCTCTCGTTTACTCCGATGCAAATAGACAGTGTGCGCGCTATCCAAAATCCTCAAGGGCATTTTGGTGTTGACAGCATCTTAAACATAAATATTCTCTTTAAATATATATATATGTATATATTAGGGGACAATCTTACACAAATCGACCTAGTCCCACACTAAACAAAGCTTACGCTTAGCTTATGGGTACTAGACGACGATAAACATACTTATATAGATAAATAAATACTTATATTCATAGAAAACATCCATGACTCAGGAACAAATATTCGTGCTTATCACACAAATAAATGCCCTTACCGGGATTCGAACCCGGGAACCTCTGGCTTCGTAGGCAGTGTCACTACCAACTAGGCTAAAGCGGTCGTCTTAAATAGCACTCCAAAATAGCGAGTCTATTTTACGAAATTTTGGAGCGCTTGGGCTTGACTGGGCATGACCCTACCCGCTCGCTGGCTCGCGCCGCGTGCTCTTTCCTTCAGTTCACTTGCCATTGCCACAAATATTGTGAATTTTGCGGCGAACGTACGTACAGATTGTTGAGTGCTTAAATATTGTTGTGTTTTCGGAATACTATATGCGATGTATGTATGTATGTAAATACTTTATTGTACACAAGACACAGGTAAAAATACAGACAAAAAAAAGTTAATTCGGTACAAAGGCGATATAATTATACAAAAAATGAAATCTTATCTTGATATCATCACATTCATAACTATTAGATGGAAAAATAAACAAGATTTACTATATACAATTTATCTTACAATTCGGTCGAATGAAAAAAAAAATATGCGTGAGGTTTACGTAGGGGGGTGGGGGAGGGGTGCCCAACAACCTCACCAAATATCACCAAGGGGGAGGGGGGGTCAAAAAGTAGCCGAAAAAACCTCGCGTGATTTGTGCACAAGCCCTTACATATGATGATACTTGGCTATGATGTTGTGTCACAAATTTGAAGATGAAACGGTAATTTGTAAAAGTTTACTAAAACCTTCATAATACCGGTTTGCAATTTGGATACCAAAAAATTTTGTTCTTAAGCGGGTCAACCCCGCCCGCCTCGCCGAAGTCGAAATATCGGTTACCTATATGAGGGGTTCTTTCTCCTTCTTCTTAGTCGCTTCACTCTTGGCAGAGTGGTCGTGGTCGTCATGTCGGTTTAGTGGCAGGCTTATACAAAAACAAAAGAAGATCACTTTTCAGGCCTAACCTCCAATTTTGTATGAAATTTCATTATAGGGCTCTCGTCTCGCCGCACCTGAAACGTGATACGCCGTAGCCAATTATAGGAATGTAACGTCAATATTTCATTGCATGTTTGAGCAAATTTTATTATTGCCCCGTTTTTCCAAGAGAACCGCGTAGGTAGCTTTTTCCCAATTTATAAATTGTAAGTACCTATTTATTAACAAACTCTTTAAAAGCCTATCTTACTTACTGATCATTAGGTACAATGAATCTAGTGAAAGAAATCGACCAAAGCATACAGTCATCTTAGTGGCGTCCAACCCGCCTTCTTTTTTGTGTATATTTTATTACCTTTATTATTATGATTTATTTGTTCAGTGATTTTAATTGGGGAAAAGATTAACAAAGTCCAAGCGTGCGTAAACTTTCGCTATTACAATATAAAAGTAGAATTAGATAATGTGTATGCATTCCGTATCAAAAATGTTCTGATTGCACTTGCTCATACATAACCAAACTGTAATATAATAAAGACATGCAATATTATTAATTGTATTCATGTTAAAAGTTACGTAATAATTAAACCTTTCATTAATTTTACAGAAACGCGTGCGGGCATTCCTTAATTTATTAGCCAGTCCAATCACATGCAAAAAGAGTAAGTCGGTACTGATCGTAAACTACAACTACTTTTTCCAATAACTGGTAGCAATTTAAAATTAATAACTATTATGAATCATTAATTAACACCAACTGGCGTTCTATAATTAACACCCAACTTTTTCTGCCAACATCGAACGAACACTTCATTTTTCTTGTCAAAATAAATGATCCAACATCGTTATGTGAAACAAAAACCTTTTCAACGCGCGCTTAATGATATCTTGTAAAGTAATAAATGATCTACATATTGTAAAGCGGCTATATTAAATTAACTATTTCTGTTTGTTGACTCCTAATTAGTGGTGGTAATAAATGACTTTCGGTCCTTTTTCCGATGGCATTTGGGACTGGAAATCGAGAGTTGCATCACTTGCATGTAACACGATATGATCTTTGTCGGTTGGGTAGTAATGTCACGGGCCGTCTGAATAATTGATGAAGTCCACAAAGTACTCTCTGACACCGCAAATATTTTGTGTAATTATTAGCTAAGTCCTTTTTCTCATTTAAGAATTCTAGATCTATAATTTCGTGCCTTCACCTAATGGACCCAGCTGAAGACCACCGCTGGCTGAAAAAGCTAGCAACATCCTGAGTTGGGTCCATTTCGTAACAAAACTTGGTGTGTTATTGTATTTTTGTTTGTTCTGTTTATTTTTGTTTGTTACGAACAAATGTTTGAATTTGATAATTTCTGTCTCGCTGACGTGGGTTAGGAACGCGCAAGAGCGCCACTGAACTGTTGTAGCGTCGACTAAAAATCATATGTATCCATATTAAAATCGAGTTTTCGTTCTCGACTGTTTCCTCCTCCGAAACTTAACCAATCGTAACAAAATGTAAAACTTAATAGGAAGAAGATATTCAGTGTCGGGAGCTTCGATTTTTGCGTTTATTATACAGACAGATTTCTATGATTGGTTTATGTTTCAGACCTAATAAAAGGGGCCGTTCCGTAGCACTTTAGAAAATCCTTACTAATATTATAAATGCGAAATGTGTGTGTTTGTATGTTTGTCCTTCTTTCACGTCGCAACGTAGCGTCGTATTGATGTGATTTTTTGTATGGAGATAGTTTAGAAGCTGGAGAGTGACATAGGCTACTTTTTCCAGCGGGAAAACATCTAATTCCCACGGGAAAATTCAATATGTTACATTTTCCTATAACCACGCGGGCGAAGCCGCGGGCATCAGCTAGTTAAAAACATAAACAAAACATTGGGACAAAAATATCGATTATTTATTTATTTATTTAAACTTTATTGCACCAAAGAAAACTTATCGTACAAAAGGCGGACTTAATGCCATATGGCATTCTCTACCAGTCAAAGATTGTGGGCAGTGCAAATAACAACTAAAAAGAATAATAACATTACGGTATTCCTATATACTTACAACATATTGACACAAACACATATACATAAAAAAATACTTACACAAATAAATGTATACATAAATATACACTACATGCATACTTATATGGAATATTGTTGATTATTTGAAGAAACATTTATCTAGCGTAAAAAACCTAGTAAAGAGGTTTCTCTCTTTACTCGTAGTCTGAACTGCAACGAGGAAAACATGCAGCGTTTCGGGTGTGGCGAGTAATGATAATGGAATTTCATACAAAATTGAAGGTTTTCCTCCCTTTTGTTCCAATATCAAATTGTGGCACAACATCATGGCTGACTTAGGTAGGTATATCCACACAGCGTGTGAGGTGTAGTAGTAGTAGAACTAACAATAAAACGGTAAATAAGGAAGCCGGAAATTATTTAAAAATAGATGCTTGCGAGTAGAAAAGTCTTGGAAATATAAAAAAAAAGTGAAAAACAAAGACACGTCTCTCAGTCGTACGTCGGAATGCAGAATGATGATATTATTTATGAGCAAAATTAGTCGGTTAGTTCTGAAATTTACAGCAGTTGAAATTTCTCGTGATGATTTCACACTCAATCATAGTTACCTAAAACACAATACATCTTAGCCGGTATCCCGTCTGCAATACCTTTTTCACGGAAGGGGACATGTCACCCCTTTCATGTATCTTCCAGGATCAGCCAGAATGACAAAGGCGTCAAATAATCCCTCTCTGTGAAACATCGCGGTTGAAATACTACGCCTTATTCAAGTATCAATCCACTATTTAAAGCTGTGAAGTCCTCAAGAATTTACGAACACGATACTTCAATATTGTCGATATCGGGTTTGTTGAATCCATTCCACGCCGCGTTAGTACAGTTTAATTTAAAATTGTGCCACTATCAAATAAAAAATAATCAATAGGTAATGAAAAGAAATCATTTCTGCCCGCAACCGTGTCGTAACAACCTACATATTATTGAACTGAAGGGTTCCGTCAATATTTTTACGAAGCACTTAGGCTGCATTCAGTCACCCAAAAGGGTAATGGAGAGGGCTATGCTATCTGCGTAATCGCATCGAAGCGGGGCACACGCAGAACCGATGGCCGTTGGGGCTAACACGTACTGGCAGGCGCAGAATGGGTAGACCCCCCGCCAGGTGGACTGATGTCTCTCTACGTCTAGCACAACTTGCTGAAAAGTCGCTTCGCGCGCGACTGGGCGTCTCCTGTCTCACTCGCACCGTGAAAATTAGAAAGAGGAGGGTAGATCGACCAGCAGGACTAACTGCAACAAAAACTAACTAACCTTGGCCTCCTCATGGACGGCAAGGTGCGCTTTGAGAATCACGTACTAAAAGTTGTGAGTAACTGATTCTACAGCCTGAAAGTTGTTTACAATGTTCGCGATTACTTAAGTGTTGATTTGCGTGTTAACCTTTGTGAATCGCTACTATTGTCAAGATTAAACTATTGTGATGTTGTCTATGCTGGCTGCATTACTGGTCGTACCAAAAAGCTCATACAACGAGTGCAAAACGCATGCAATTCGTTTCTGTTTCCGAGTCCCACCCCGCTCCCATATCACTCCCTACTTGAACGCCGCGCCGCTGGTCTGCTAAACATGCCTGCACGCAGACGACTTCACCTCGCCACTCTTCTCTTTGGCATAGTGCGATCTGGGGTCCCAGCATATTTGCTGAGTAGACTTGTATGGCCCAAGAGTGCGCGTAGGTGTAAGGCGATGATTCTGATGCCAAAGCATCGGACCGTGGCGTTTCGAGGTAGCTTTAGGTTCGCGGCGTCCAAGTGTTGGAATGATCTTCCTCCAAGGAGCGTCTAGCGAGTATGCCTTTAGGTGCCAGCTTATGGGCTATTTGTTGACGCTCCAAAAATCCCAACCCTAACCCATCCAGCACTTTATTTTGTTTTTTTTTATACATCCCAATCGTTTCGCGGTTTTCACTTTGTGTCTCTCATCCCATTGTGCGTGTGTTACATATTTAACAAATTTATTATATTCATTATTTATTTATTATGTTTATACGTTTGTATCCGTAGTATGTTGTGTTGCGTTCCGTGGATCACGGTGCTGTCTGAAAACCAGCGCTGTAGGTGTCTGTCTCGGCATAATGCTGAGACAGCGACCGATTCACTGCCGCGAAGACACACACATTATGTGTCAATTGTATTGTTTGTCTACTCCCTTTGTCTCTGTGTGTTTGTGTAGTAAATAAATGTCTTCTTTCTTTCTTTTAAAAACCTAGGACTACCGTCTAAAACCCCAACGACTGCCGGCTCCGCCTTGTAGAGGAAAGCTGCAGAATCCCATCCAGCATTAGAATGCTGCTGCAGTTTCTGCCGCGGTTGACCGCGTGATGTTCTTTTTTTTAACGTTGGGGAATTGCATGTACGCATCCTCTCCTGTCCAGGCAGGACTGGAATATCGGACTAGCCGAAGCTGGACTACCGTCTAATACCACCAACGAGGTCCGGCTTGTAAAGGGCCTCGCAGGATCGCTCTTGGCATTAAACTGCGTAACCCGCGCGTGGGGCTTATGTCCTACGTACCCCTAAGAATAATGTTATCAAATAATAAATCAGCAATAGGTAATCAAACGGCCAGCCCAGCGTAGCGTGAAGTCCCCGATTTGTGCCAATTACGTGAATGAAGGCAGCCAATCAAATAGAAGAGTGCTATCGATGCTGGGCAATTGGTCACGGCGCGGTCGCCACTTGGTAGTATTTTAATATTTATTATACCCTGGCTAGGTATTTTAACATATTTATATGTAAATATGACGACCGCTTTAGCCTTTTTGGTGAGGTAGGGCACAGCGAAATGTCATCCCGCTCGAATGTGGAGCAGCCCAACTGGGAAAGTACCTCCGCCTTGGCAGAAGACCACAGCCATAATAACACTACTATACTTGCTCTGTAGTAGTGTTGTGTTCCTGGAGGTGAGCAAGGTCGCCGGAGCTCCCGAGGATGCGTTGTGTTGAGAGCGAGGGAATTTATTCCGTTTGCTGTCAACACGGCGAATCCTTAAACATATCAAGGGTCGGCAACGTTGTGTTACTCCTTTGGAGTTGCATGCGTCTATAGGTTGCGGTGTCTGCTTACCATCAGGCTGGTTGGGTATACTTGTTTGCTACCGTCGTAGTATAAAAAAAAAAAGCCTAGTTGTTAGTGACCCTGCCTAGGAAGCAAGAAGTATTATTGGGTTCAAATCCCGGTAAGGGCATTTATTTGTGTGATGAGCACGAATATTTGTTCCCGAGTCATGGATGTTTTCTATATATTTAAGTATTTTTTCTCTATATAAGTATGTTTATCGTCGTCTAGTACCCATAGTAGCTTTGCTTATTTTGGGACTAGGCCGATTTGTGTAAGATTGTCCGAAAACAATATTAATATAATATATTATATACTAGCTTCCGCCCGCAACTTCGTCTGCGTGAAACCGAAATAAAAACTATTCTCTATTTTAATCCAGGCTATAAACTATCTTCATGCAAAATTTCATCCGAATTGGTTGAACCGTTTATGCGAGATTGAGTAACAAACATCCAAACATCTAAACATTTATAATATTAGTAGGATATTAAAAAACTAACCTATCGTGCGGTTCTGCCCGTCATAAGTATTACAAATGCGAGATAAAGTATAGCCTATCTTTGTCCATCCAGAAAGTACGTTCTAAGCATAGGAGAAAGTATGTTTCAAATCGTATGGGGTTCCCGAGATTTTTTATCCCCTATATACAAACTTACAAAACTGCAATCTCACAGACCTTATACTTAAGTACAGATTGTTATAGTAAACATTTACCCCGTAATTCCTTAAAAAAACCTTCGTTATCTAAAAATGTATTTTGTCCCTTTGGCGTGCTTTCGCTTACACACAAATGTCAAAATGACAGATAGGTAAAGAATAACTGGATTTGATGAACTCTTATGAATACGGCTATTAGAGTGCGTGCAAACTCATGTGCCGTTGTCAATATTCATCCCAGAAAAAATATCCGTGTCGCCACCATTGTCGCCAGTGCAAAGCATATAAATGTGAAATTTACTAATTTTAAGCGCAACATACTGTAAAGCTAGTTTGTGTGTTTGCGTATAGTACAGTCGAGATATCCAATATTCTATACAGACAACCTTTCGAAATGATCTATAGGTACATGCATCTTACGAGTATGTCAGTAACAATAAAGTTTGTCTGTAGATATTATAGAACACGACTGTACACCTGTTGATCGGCTCGGTTTTCGGCGGCTTTCAGTCTCAAAAATGCCGACATTATATACCTTTGGTGGCTTTGATGCACAAAGGTCAAAAACAAAAACACGTGCAACAGAAGATTTTTAGAAGACGGGTACCTCAATGAACTGATGAAAGCTTTTTGCCTTTATTAACTGGTTAAATAACCAGACAAGGTTTTGTCACTGTTCCATACTGTTCCAAACCACGCTGAACTCGTCATAAATTGTGCAAGTTATCCATTTTATTAGTATTTAGTCCATTACTATTCAATAAGCTAGCACTGGACTTGATTAGGATCCATATTTTCAGACCTATCGTTACTAAGCCATCCATAACAGTCGCCTTATATGACAGAACATACGCCATCTTTGACAGGTCGTAAATCGTGACAAGTGTCAATGATGCTGTACAGTCAACCAAGAAAGTGAAACCTCTTTTGAACCTTATTGAACAAGCGAGCGAAGCGAACGAAGTTCTCTGTTTCAGCTGGACCAAAATTATTTCGTATCTCCAGCTGTTCTCTACGGGTCGCATTTATTAAGCGATTCTCCTGAAATTTTGTGAGCAGGTTTGATAATTATACACATTATTATTGTATATGTATTAGATCTATTTGTCGATGCGGTTTTTTTTCTTTTTAGGGTTCCGTAGTCAACAAGGAACCCTTATAGTTTCGCCATGTCCGTCTGTCCGTCCGCCTTCGGCTTAGCTCAGTAACCATTAATACTAGAAAACTGTGATTCGGCATAGGTATATAAATCAATCACGCCGACAAAACAATGTAATAAAATCTTGAAAAAAATATATTTTTTGGGTACCTCCCCTACCTACACCTAAAGCGGGGATGTAATTTTTTTTCTCGTTAATCCCATAGCGTGGGGTATCGTTGGATAGCTCGTTTCAAAAATATTATAGGTTTCCTAAAACCACTTTTCAAATCAGTAATTCGTTTGCGAGTTTGTATATATTGGGTATAAGCCCTAAATTTTGTTCGAGTCATGTCCCCCCCCGGCCGGCTAAATGGATGTGAAGAAATTATATGTACTATAATGAATTTAAAAGGAAAACTATAACGGACAAAGGTGCTCACAAATATCTGAACACGTCTCTATTGTCAAGGCATTAGAGACGTGTTCAGATATTTGTGAGCACTTTGGCCGCTCCGATATATCTGATGGCGACGGTACATAAACGTCATAGAACTGACCATTTGTGAGCCTTATTGCCTGTGCCGATGAGGGTTTCCGTACGCGTTTTTTTTACATTATCATCATCATCATATATAACCCGAAAGAAGTCCACTGCTGGATATGTCCAGCAGTGGACTTTTTCCCCAAGGAGTTGTGCAAAGTCGTTTTGACAGCAGTTTTAAAAGCCCACCAATCAAATTGATGATGATGGATTTTGATTGCTAAATATACTTTCAATGAAAATTGTATTGACGGGGTCTACGGGGCATCTAATATTTTTAGAGTTATTGGCAAAAAATAACTTTTAGTTCCCTATGGAGATTTAGGTGACACTGTTTTTTCCCGGAACCCTTCATCACGTGTGGTACGCATACGCACTTGCCCAGTTTTTTCGTGTCTCCCACACACATCGATCGTGGACCGTATTCAACACTGTTTTTCTGACAAACAAGTCATGTTGACAAATATGGCCATTTAAATGACGAGTACGAAGTTAAAGTGCCTTATTTGTACATTCTTAGACACGCATAATATAAAATTTACATATTGCCTGACTAGGTATATCATTCCAATTATGTTTTACTACTAGATTAACTGTTTATCTGTGCTTTTTTGTGACCAGATAATTCGTGAAAAATATAATAATCGAAGAATTGTGTAGGTATAGGTACCTAATCGTTGTACAAGGTGCTTGAGAGGAATCCAAGTGATTTTACCAGCGTACCCATGAGGTCGTACATCATCAATCATCATCCTGCATCATCCTCCTAGTGTTATTCCCGGTTGTGCCCTAAACGAGCCCGGGGTCCGCTTTGACACCTAGTCCCAAGATTTAGAGTAGCCAGTAGTTTTACAAAAACGACTGCCTTGACCTTCCAACCCAGAGGGAAAATACTAGACGTTATTGGGATCAGACCGGTTTCCTCACGTGTAGTCCCGCGGCTCCGCCCAGACCCCGTATCATGGTCGGCCTTATCACACGATAAGTGACAAGATAGAGCTTCCGTCACTGGCTGACACCGTTCGATAGAACGAGACGACGCTCTTATTTTGTCACTTATCGCGTGATAAGGCGGACCATGATACGGGGTCAAGATTTTTGTAACGCGAAACACGCCGCTGGCACCGGGACTGCCAGTCTTGCCCACAAATCAACTCGATATGTTTTTAAGCGAGAGGTCGGAGCGCGGCGTCCCACTCACACGTATGCCGCCGCTCGAAGTCGTGGCCGCGCCCTTACACCACTTATTTAGTGACACTTAATAGGCTATATGTCTCCTTAGACGCAAGTCTAGAAATTCCCATGTTACCATACAAGTGAGGCAATTACGGATACCACGTTATACAAGATTGGCACTACTTTCCAGAATCTCACATCACCTGTACATACACGTCAGACCAATATGAACCTTAACCCTTTAGCTTAAAGTTCACGTCAATCAGTTTAACGTAGATGTGACAGTTTGAGATAGCGGCCGTGCCAAGCGAAAATGATCAGTATCACAATGAGGTAAGGTCTTAGTTAATAAATACCGCTATTAGTGTGGTAGCGGCGTGTGAATGTCGACTTGTATGTTAAGGAGGCTTGTCAATTTGTAGTGTCATTAGTTGACTTATTAGTCCAGAGATCGGAAAAATTTGCGACATTGTTTGCAATTATGTGGACATGACTCCAATATCAATCAAAATGTTATTCAGTTAATTAGTTTTTTACTTGACATATAATTTGATTCCTAGTCAATAAATACAAAAGTTTGTTAAAGTATAGGTTTATCAAAAAAAAATATCAGTATTTTTATCCAAATTTTTTTCTAGTGTAAGTAATCGTGTCAGTTTAAAATCGTTATTTATTTATTATATATAAATATTTACGGAAACGATACCCATTTTAAATACGAACCTTTTGCTAATAATTATTTATGTAATTCATCGTCGTCGTAACGTAATTTTTTTTTAAGTTATTATAGTATATACGTGCTTATAAGCACTTTATAAATAAACTATTATCTCCAATAATTCAAATTATCTTTCAATGAATAATTAATTAACATTTTGATTAATTTTGGAGTCATGTCCACATAATTGCAAACAATGTCGCAAATTTTTCCGATCTCTGCTTATTACGTAATTAAGACTGTTATATAGTCAATTAAAGATTATTACCAATTCTGAGATGATTCATTTATACAGAGTATGGCTGTAACAGTAGCAAATAATTAAACAGTACCTAGGTACTTATTATTAAGCTAATAAGTTTTTAATTCTAAGTGGTATCCAAAAATATAAAAAACATGTGCCTGAGGTTCTGTACTTCACTAGCAGATGTTTGTCCGCTGGACGCGGGTGAGGCAGGACCGGTCACTTTGGCACTCTTTGGGGGAGGCCTACGTCCAGCAGTGGACGTCTTTCGGGTGATATGATGATGATATTGATTCCTAAAATAGTGGAAAAATAAAGGCACTATAACTATGTTGACATAGTGCCCGGAGTTCTAAGATAGGTACTTAATGACTGACATACATCGAGATGTCACCAATCTTTACAAGATATCAATACGTGAAAGATTTAATTGGCTACTTTTCAAAAAAAAATATGCCATTTGACCCAGTTTTTGGAGAAAATAAATCATCTATATGGGACCAACCGCAATTACCGACAAGCACATCAAAAGGCAAAACTGAGAGTAAGAATCGCCACCACCATGCATACTTAAACGGCTCATATCAATTAGTAAAACTTAAGTAATAGACGTTAAGACGGCGACGCACGGCGCATTTTCTAGGCAATAATCGGCCTCGAAACCGCCGGAAAAGTAAACCATTCGTCCAGAACGGCTCCCTCATAAAAAGGGCAATTTATATGGTGCAAAAACTCGCATGCTAGTTTCATTACATTGCAGGGTTTGATTGAATCGTCGTATTTCGGTAGCCCCGCAATGTAATGAAAATCGCATACCTAATTACCTACGAGTTGTTGCGTCATGTAAATTGGCTTTAAATGTCGTTAGCTTGTCGGTTGGCACTCTCACCACAAATGAATTGAAACTCACTTTGTGGCGGGCCTCCAACCGCTTCAAACGCAAGTTGAAACATCATGTTTTCACGTGGAATTGAAGATACCTACGTGAAAACCCCCTTACGCGATTGCGTAAAACGGAATGGATTAACAAATGACTACGAAAACGGAGCAAATACCTAATTACGTATTATAATGAGAGTAATTCATTGAACATGTCACAGAGTGTAAACGGTCGTATTTCTTATTGGTAAGTTCCCACAGTCGAACAAACGAAACATGGTACCAGTACGTAAGCATAATAAGAGGTTGCATCAGTTATATGTTTGTACTAGCTTCCGCTCGCGACTTCGTTTGCGTGGACCCTGGATAAAAACTATCCTATATTTTAAACTATCTTCGTGCAAACTTTCATCCAAATCGGTTGAGCTATTTACGCGTGATTGAGTAATAAAGTAAAAAACATCCAAACATCTAAACTTAAGCATTTATAATATTAGTAAGATTAGCTTTGCAAGCCTGCGACTTGGGCTACCCTTCCACACACCCGTCCTTCTTTGGGTTTTAACTGATATCCCTAAGACATGGCTTCTGCTGTATAGGGATACAGTAGATATACATACATATTGTCTCGCCTCGCGTCGCATCAGTTGTGCTACCAGCAATTCCAAACACTACTCTTCGTTGAAGCTCATCAAACAGTAAAAAGTAGTCAAGTAGTTTTTCCACTCGGTAACTAGACTGGCGATTTCCCTCGGTTCCCGCAACCCGGAGAAAAACCCGACCAGCGGCACATTAGCTTAACTACCGTTAATTAATTAATCGCATTCTCCATGGATATTAATCCTTCGTTAATTTGATAGGTCTAACCCGACTGTTTCTAGGAACGAGAAAGTACAGAATCTCTACTGTGATTCTTTCACGTACCTATTTAATCATTTATGTTTGTAGGTACCTCTACTGCGAATTGCGACCTACGTTTCCAGTGGGTTTCCATATTTACCCGACTATCTCAGAAGGAGGGTTATGTTTTTCGAGCGTATGTATGTGGACAAGGTAGTGGGGTATATAGGGTGGGGGTAGCGTTGGATTCCTGATAATCGTAAAAAGCAGTGGCTTTTTAGAAAAATCATTTGATTTCACTTGTTTTATACTTGTACATACCTTTTGCCTAATTACACTTCAGAGAAAGCGAATTCGTTTGTAGGTATGGATTATTAATATTTTTCATTGTTCTTATCTCGGTATAGATAGACTATAAAAGAGGGATAAGTTCGCCTTTTAACTTTTTTTTGTCTGTATTTTTACCTGTGTCTTGTGTACAATAAAGTATTTACATACATACATACATACTTTAACTTCGCACTTTTGTTGGTTATGATCGATCAGTATGTACATATATATATATAGGTCAATTATTCGAACTTTATATGCTGTATTTTATGTATTAATACATATATGCATATATTTATCATATTTATAAATCTTACTTAATGTATACGTAGTATATAAGTAAATTAGCATTTACACGAAAATCGTAAAAAAATACCGCTAATCGATTTTTAAACGAATTCACGTTGGTATTATTTAATTAAATATTTGAAATCATAGAATTCAATTAACACCTATTCATTTATTTTTCTGCCGTCTAGCATATCAGTGACTTTAATTAAGTGCCTACTCATTATAGTTTCTCTCATTAAATCGTAATCATAATTATTATTTATCAATTAGGGAATTCATTAATCAACAATTTTATGTACGGTTTGGATGCCTTTAGGCAACTGGAACACAAAGCGCGCATAAATATCTGACATGACTCTGACAGGGCCGTAAGAACGCCAAGAAAAGAGAAGAAGCTAGGGAGTGCCTGCTTCGCCCTGCGTCGATTAGCGAGGATAATGCCCAGAGACGTAGTGCGCTCGTGCTATTTCGCCACTGTGCACTCGCTTCTACAATACGGTACAGAGCTGTGGGGCCGCGCTGCCGAATGGGAGCGTGTTTTTCGCATGCAAAAGAGAGCCGTACGAGCGATTGCACAGGTAGGCCAAAGTGTCTCTGCAAGACCTTACTTCAAGTCCCTCGGGATACTCACGCTACCTTCCATAGTAATATTTCAGGTAGCTACATACGTGCGATGTCATTTGCACGAATACGCGAGAGGAGCAGATGTGTATATCTGCTCCTATCTGGTCGTAATCTCCGAAACGCTAACAAACTTGTTGGTGTGAAGCATAGGCTGGCAAAGTCTGGCAAACTCACCCATGTCATGGGACCGCTCGTGTACAACCAACTACCGGCGCATATCACAGATGCACAGTCACTGGCCGGCTTTAGATCGCGACTCAAATCATGGCTTATCGAGCACACTTTTTATAGATTTAGCGAATGTTATACTTGACTTGATTTTTGTAGTGTGTACAACTATGTACAATTTGTTGTACCAATAATATCATTTTTTTATACTACTAGTCATAAGTATGTAATTTTATGATTATAATTGTCGACATATAATATGAATTATTATGAATAAATATGAATATGAATATGAATAATATGAATATGAACGTGTCAGACATTTTTGCCCGCTTTGTGGTCGGAGATATTGATGCTGGTGACTGTACCTTTTTATGCCTTAGCGTTGTCATAGTAACAAGAGCGATAAAGTTAAATTTCCTTGACTGTACGTAGAATTTTAACTAGTAACTCATATAAGACACAAAAAGTCACGCCTGTAATCCTATAAGAAGTGGGTTGAGCAAAATAAATGTAATATTCCGCCACTCTTAGCAATTGTTGGTTTAAAGATGGAGAAAGTGTAATATTGCAGTGATAGGTTGCTAGCCCGTCGCCACCAACACACTTTAACCCATAGGTACCCTTCTGTTACTGGTGTGGCTATAATATTAGAATATAATAGAATATTATTCATACTATAGAACTATTTGACATATACATATTTAGACACAACAGTTTGTCCATCACGGCCATAGTTACAATATATAAAAAAAACCGGTCAAGTGCGAATCTGACTTGCGCACCGAGGGTTCCGTACAAACAATCAATTAACTCAAAGTAAAGTAAATGTCCCAATATTTGTTAAATTAAATTACTTATTTTAACCCAACCCAACAGAATTCAATTTCAAACAACGAATAACTTTTACACCAAGACCATCGAACTACCAAGACGACTGAATCGCGAATATCGCGATCTTTTTTTTAGACCTGCTATTAGAGATGGGTAAATCCGGACTTGAAGATTTAAATGATTCGAATCCGCAAGCGGTTCCGATCCCTTATCGACTCCTTTCAAATCTTATCGAATCCGGGGATTTATTAACTCCGACTCGGCACCAGAGCCGAATGCCGCGTACACGGCACGCGGATCGGAGCAAGGAGCGAGCGAGAGCGAGCCGATCGCGATCGCGGCGGCTATGACTTTGACTGGTCACGTGGCACGCCATTCGGCTTCGGCTTGATTCGGCTCAAATCGGAGAACTTCGCGATTACATTGCGAATGATGCTAATGTCGACAATTATAGCTCTTTTTGTATTCAATGCAGGTAAAAATGGCTCTTATGTCATAAACGTAGTGTTGGTTGTCCCCCGGCTGAGGATTTTAGTTAGATTCAATCAAGGTTGACAGTCCTAAGCCTGTGAAGTACGAAGGGAAATCGATCGATCGATAACAAGTATAACAACAGCTAGTAATATAATAAAATAAATCATGTAGGTACTTGACCTTGTGCAAATAATTTTAAGATTTTATTAACTAATTTGTTATAATGATAATAACAACGCAATCCGCATTCGTAAAAAAACCAAAAGAACTAGCTCCATCAGAAAAAAATATTTTAACTTCGGATATTCCGATTCAATATAACTCGGAGATTGGATATGTCTCAAAAGATTCGGAAAACCGTTAATATCACTGAATTTGTATTAAAACCAACGAGTCCACTGAGTCCAGAGTGATTTTGTTTGAGGGATTCAAAGGATTTGTATTAAAACCAACGAGTCCGGAGTGATTTTGTTTGAGGGATTCAAAGGATTTGTATTAAAACCAACGAGTCCGGAGTGATTTTGTTTGAGGGATTCAAAGGAGTCGAAGAGCCGTTAAGCGGAGTCGGTACCGATAAGCGGAGTCGGTACCGATAAGCGGAGTCGGTACCGATAGCGGAGTCGGATTTAGTGATTCGGATCACTCCGCGGAGCCGAGATTACCCATCTCTACCTGCTATTGAAATATACCCGTCCCAACCCCATTAATTCTAGAAAAATCTTAACAGCGCGAAGTAAGAATGGGGTCAGCGCCATCTATCGGCCCCATTTGGTACTAACGTGCAAGGGCAATCAGCTTAGTATGTATGTTGGTGTTTTAGCGATGATTGTTTATCACGTGAACCGATCTCGATTATTATTATTTTTATTTGAAAGAGAGTACTTCTATTATAGTCTTATAGGAATTTCAAAAAAAAAGACATAAAGTTCATTAAATTGCGAACTTAACTAGGAAATGGTTTTTGAAAATAAAACAAAAAATACAGAAAAAGTTTCACTTTTCCAGTAATATTTATGTATATCTTAATCACAAGTGATTATTTCAAATATAGATAGATAGATATTAAAAATATATATAAAAATGTTTCATGTTCCATACACGTGGATTAAGTTTCTTTAAAACTATTCCAAATTTCAAATGGATATCATTAGTATCTTGAGATATTTAACTTTGTGACAGACAGACAGGCGGACAGAGTCGCACCATAAGGGTTCCGTTTTTACCTTATTGGTCCGGAACCCTAACAAAGAAGAGAGTATTTCTAATACGTACATCCACTTATAATAAACCGAATTCATCATTCTTACCTTACCTGACACCACACATAATCGTTTGAACGTCTCGACAAGGGGCAGAGTTTAGCTCGTTGCAAGGAAAATGGATAAGGAAAAAGGAAAATTAAGCAAAATATATTCTTAAGTGGAACAGCGCGAACGCTTACAACTGTACATCTCCGTGACGTCTAGTGTACAGAGAGATGTCTACGCCAACTTTACTTTAACTATGTCATTTATGTATGTAGAAATTTCTCCTATTCGAAAGTCCGATTTTCCTTGACACATTTCCACAGCACTTAAAAACCGGGAAACGCACTAGCGTCGCCATCTTTAATGCGACGTTGACACGTTGAGTGCCGACCACGGCTCGGCACGCGAGCTCTGCCCAAAAACGAACCGCGAGCGATATTAAATAAATAATTACACATTTGTCAGATAGTCTTAAAAAGCGAAATGTCCAAGCAAGCTGCCATATTTGGTTACAGCGGCGATCCCGAGCAGGTGAGCGCCAATTACTGAGCGGCAAAAAGCGGGGACAAATTGTGAAATTCTGGCTGCGTTTAGCCTGTACAAGCCCTGGGATGTTTCGAACGCTTTATCCAAAAGGTTACTTACGTACAGAGTATGAGGATCAAATTAAGTCCAATTTAGCTAGCGAAAGGCAGAAAATACATTTATTTAATTGTGACAAAGACAGAAGCCGGTAAATACGTAGCTCTTTTAGTATGTAAGTAGATATAATATGTAGAGCATTCCAGTGAGAGCTTTAGACGGACATATACCAACGAAATACAATAACAGATTTTGGTCGTATAATCAAAACAGTGAGAAACTTACCCTAAACTATTTTGATACGATTAATTGAGGTGGATCACGGCCTTCCATTTCCGTTGGTCTAAGAAACTTGTTGATAATTATTTTTGATCTTAGAAGCTTATTGTTAACTTTAGTTAAGTATAGTGGTTATTTTTTATTAATACTATATGGTACTTATTTATAAATACATTTAATAATGTTATGTTTAATTTAAAAACAATTAAAATTTGTTTTTTCCATATAATCGCTTCAAAAACGCGTCGAGGAGGTAATGGTCCACACACAAACAATAAAATCAGAACAACAACAAACTAGATAATCAAAACAATAGATTAAATCAGAACAATAGATTCAGATCTAATTAAAATCAGTCAAGGGTTCCCTGGATAGTCAGATAGATGGGCTAAATAGTCCACACACAAATGCTTTTAATATTGACGACCGCTTTAGCCTAGTTGGTAGTGACCCTGCCTACGAAGATGGAGGGCATTCATTTGCGTGATGAGCACGAATATTTGTTCCTGAGTCATGGATTTTTCTATGTATTTAAGTATTTATTTATCTATATAAGTATGTTTATCGTCGTCTAGTACCCATAGTACAAGCTTTGCTTAGTTTGGGTCTAGGTCGATTTGTGTAAGATTGTCCCCTAATATTTATTTATATTAAACACCGCCTCAGCAAGCAAAGCGGCGTCGTAAAACGCAATTGATGAACTATTAAAAGTAACTTACAGTACACCATGCAGTGTTCGACCCAACAACATCCAGTCTATCTAAATAAAGTGTTGGTCACAGACACATTTCGCTGCTTAATTATAATATATTCATGTTAAGGACTTGCCTGACGACTTGTCGCCGTATGCCAGCCAAAGCACGGGCCGCGCAGAGCGGCTACTTCGAAACAAAATCGAAGTTCGTCCGCTTATGTCCCTCTTTATTGCACTTACCAATCCGAGCAACAGAGAGGAAGATACACGGACAAACTTCATTTTCGTTTCGGTAGCCGCTCAGAATGTATGGAGAACCTTGTAACCGACCGCCAGACGGTGTTCGTACCGGGATGAGCACGGTTGATTACGAGCCATCCTTGTGCGTGAACATTATAATTGAGAGTTTTATTTGTTTCGTTAATTTAAACTCCGTTTCTTAGGTAGCCATTCTGAGAACATTTTTATGTCTTAATTATCTTTTGGATTCGGTTGTAAAACTACGCCGCCCAAGCACCGCTAACCGTTGATTAACAAACAATAACAGAGATATGAATGAGAGAAATAATAAAGAAGATATAAATTGTTATTAATATATTCTTTTACGTCCAGTGCGCGGCAGTATTTAATTTGAGGTATTACAAGCCGGTGGTAGCAATTAGTGGCAGAGCCTATGGCTGGCTGGCATTATTTTACCAACAAGATTGATTTCGGACACATATAACCAAATTAAAAATAAACTTGATAAAATATTATGTATAATAATTATGGCTTGCCGGACATAAACAATGTCTCCCCACTTATTTTATTTATTTCTATCCATTAGGCAACAAGGCGGCCATGTTTACAAAGACAAAACAAATCGTACGTATCAATATACAAACCAACCATGAATCCATCACATTAATTGAAGAGGCACTTAACTTTGAACTTAAGTGGCAGTGGGCACATAGCACGTAGAACCGATGGCCGTTGGGGCAGAAAGGTTCTCGAGTGGCAACCACGTACCGGAAGGCGCGGCGTGGGTAGGCCCCCCACAAGGTGGACTGGACCTTGGTAAAGGTTGCGGGATGCGGATGGCGCAGGACCGGTCACTTTGGCACTCTTTGGGGGAGGCCTATGTCCAGCAGTGCACGTCTTTCGGCTGATACGATGATGAATTGAAGAGGTAGGGCACAGAGGAATGTCACCTCGGTTATATTTGGAACAGCCCTACTGACACCCACCATTGTGACACCACTTAGTAGTGCCAGAGCTCTCGGGCATGCGCTGTGGTGAGGATGAGGGTACATGTATTTGTTTCCATCTGTCTATAAAAAAAGAAGTTCGCGTTTTCATCTTGATTTAAAAAATCTAAATTCTATTTGAGTAAATAGTAAATTGGCAAGATTCATAAATCACAAAGAACTTGTCTTCTTACCTCGACAATATCTACGTGTTTACGGACATTTCTTTATAAACACTACTTTTAAGGATTTGAACTTCACATTCGTAGAGGTATAATAGTTTTGTTAATAATATTATATACTTCCCATACCTACATATTTTCTCCAAGTCACATACTGTAATACGGGCAAACACAATCAGGCGAAGGCGCGCAGGTAGTCACATATAATAATTTAAAAAAATCAGCAAAAATACGTTTGCCCATATCAGTCACTTCGACATTTGTGTTTGTGAGAAAAGGTTAAGAGGAAACACCAGGGCCATTTTTCCATAGAAACGTAGTCCCCTGTTTTCTCCCTGGATAATGGCAGTAGAGCAATTTTTTTTTCCATAAATTTATGGCTACTATTGACATGTTCCTATGTTTTCTTTTTTTTTTCATAAATGTATTCTTAAAGTACCTTCAAAAACCTAAGAAAAATGCCAGATTTTCCGCTGTGTTCAAACATCCAGAAAACAATTTTGACTACATTTCATTTCTGGCCTCTTTATCGAGTTACCAAGAACACTGGCGAGACGATGAGCAAGTTATTTTGGGTCCTCGGAAGTTGGTAATACTATACTACCGGTTTATACTGCACACTGCCTGTGCAGTTTAATTTAACAAACAATGAATAATAGCGGTAATAATATTCGATTATTTGATGTCCGCTTTTGCTTGAGCTCCTGGGTTTGAATCTCGGTGAGGGCATTTATTTGTGTGAAGAGCACGAATATTTGTTAATGAGTCATGGATGTTTATCGTCGTCTAGTACCCATTGTACAAGCTTTGCTTAATTTGGGACTAGGTTGATTTGTGACCTTGTCCACAAATATTTAATATTTGATTATTATTACTATCTGTTGCCCGTGACTTCGTCCGCGTAGAACTTGAGAAAAATGATTGATATTCAATTATTTTAGGAGCAAGTTTAATTATCACTGTCCCAAACAAACTTCTACCATCTCTTAAGGAATGATTTCAGAGATAGATACATCCTTCCACGGGTCTCAGATTATCTCTATGCCAATGTTTTATGGTTATTCGCCTATTCTACAGATCGCCATACGATTAAATAAATAAACCAATAGTAATAAAGTTTAAAACTAACATGCTATTTTGGAAGCTTCTTTACACTATCTAAATCCATATATAAGGCGGTTTAAATAAACTAACAACCCATTGTTATTTTAAATAGTTCTATATTTGTTGTCTTTGTATAATATGTATATTTAATGATAATAAATACCCGTTTTTTCACAAACCATTTAAATGACTGGTCGGGAAAAGTTCACCATATAAGCAATATTTACTTCGAAGTACAATAAAAATAAAAATGAATGAATTGCTCAACGAAGTGTGACAGTATTTTTTGATTCATTAGGTTTGTTACTTGGAAAATCAACAGGCTGTGAAATGTGGCTTCAAAGGTAGACCTTAATGTGACTAAATTAAAAATCAAAATGATTCGTAGCTAGGAGCTTTAGTAAATAAATACATGATTTAGTATTTACATTACAGCCTTTAGTGATGAAGTGTTGATTTTTACAGCATTAATGTATGAAAGTGAAAACTTTATATTAAATATACGTATATTTAGTTAATAAGTGTAATTAGTAGTTGTTCTTTATATTAGTGTCCAATTGTCCATTTTTTTATTACTGTTTTGAATAAACATTACTGCTCACAGTGGTTGTAAAGTAAAATAAGTGTCTGTGGCTCTGCCTCTCCTGTTTGGAAATATCGT
The DNA here is from genome assembly GCA_947578815.1 of Epinotia ramella. NCBI lineage: Eukaryota > Metazoa > Arthropoda > Insecta > Lepidoptera > Tortricidae > Epinotia > Epinotia ramella. Next base: position 8,528,251 of record OX388221.1, read on the forward strand.
ACTGAGTTTATGTATGCATTCTTTATTTCACAGCACCATTCAAATAATGTAAGAAATAGGCGCTCTGAGAACTCTAACTAAACCGATATTAACCTGATTATATCGTTGAAATTAACATTTAACGCTCCACGCACCTTTTGGCTAGTTTTGACGAGTTTTGAGTTGAAATTCCTCCGTAAAAACTATAGATATATTTATGGCACGAACACTTATCGGTTCTTCAATCCTTTATCTACATTTGCACGAGAGTTTTTTTGAAAATAATTTTACACAAACATGGTCCAAAAAAGCTCTGTTTTCGATATTAGTATGCTGTTTATGCACTTTTATATATGAAATCTACATATAACTGTTCCTTAATGATGTGTCTAACAACCTACGAGAGATTTTTATTTTTAACTCATTTTCACAAAGTTACGTCCAAAAAACTGGTTTATTGGCCTGAAATTGCCAATGTTTGGTGCCATATATCCCGAAAACTGTGAGTTATTTTTAATTTATTTAGAAACACAAACAGTCGCTTATACAAATATATAAGGGGTACACATAGAGTACCAACAGACATAATGCTAAAGACCTGGAGGTTCATTAATATTATGATAATTGTGTTAAAAAAAAAGGAATCTTAATCATGCAACTAAAAATGAATGTAGACATTTTTCGGTTAGAATACCTACAAGGAGAGCTGAAGAGTAACATTTTACATTATAGGTAATTATAATACTCCTGGAAGGACTAAGAAAATCTTACATTTTACTAACAATTTGATACTTAACAATGATTGATGAAAACAATGAGTTATGAAGTAAATATGGAATACTATTTCGGCAACCCTCGATGTTGTTAATACGATAAGCAATAAAAAACAAGAAAATCCGACAGTTACAGATCGAAGGTCATTGGAAGCTAGGAGCCCCTTAATGAAAACTTACTTCAGTCTCATTACGTAGGTCAAAAATAAGATACAATAATCAAACATTGTAACAAATCTATACAACAACATATACCTATACTCAACTATTGAAGCATAACAGCCAGCCGTTGTAATGTAATTTCTTTATTCCTTAACTCACAGCTCAACTCTATCACAGTAATTATATCAGCTGAAACAGTATCACAACTAGAGTCTATTATGACTTTTTTAGATGTGAGGGGTAAACCTAAACACACAAATTATCGAACTAGGTGGCGTTAGGACAATCGCCTGACGCGCGTACAATGTGTTACGTGATCGACATGCTGATCTCCGTTGAAAAAAACAGTCCACATTTTGTTGTCATTTGTTTGGTGGGATAATAGTTTAAATAAATAACTAAAACCATTACTAGGCGGCACATACGCGGCACGCTGCTGTACCATTGACTACACCGAGTTGCGCTTAATTTGTAGCGAAGAGTGCCGTGCGCATCGGACGTTTGAACGGTATTGTTTCACTGAGAAGCCAGCATGATAGGTTATACGTTCATGTTTGACGACCGCTTTAGCCTAGTTGGTAGTGACCTAGTGACGCTGCCTACGAAGCAAGAGGTCCTGGGTTCTCAGCACGAATATTTGTTCCTGAGTCATGGATGTTTTCTATGTATATAAGTATTTATTTATCTATACAAGTATTTTTATCGTCGTCTAGTACGTCTCTATTGTCAAGTCATTAGAGACGTGTTCAGATATTTGTAAGCACTTTGGCCGCTCCGATATATCTGATGGCGACTGTACAAGCTTTGGTTAGTTTGGGACTAAGTCGATTTGTGTAAGATGTCCCCTAATATTTATTATATTTAAAGGAGATGGCGGGACGACCTTGATACGTTTTGTACAGATTGGCGAACACTAGCACAGGACCGAGACGAGTGGCGGAAAAAAGGGGACGCTTTTGCCCAGCAGTGGGACACAATATAGGCTAATAAAAAATAAAAATAAAAAATATTTTATTATGTGTTTGGTAATTTGGGGCATAAAACGTGACCATAAAAAATAACATGCGATTGACTATCCTTATCTTTCTAATTAGACTTAGAAGGCGACGGATAGTCTATGTCGCAGCGACAAGGCTCGCGGGCCGTCCCGTGATATGATAGCCATGCTGGGCTGCTAAGCTATAGGTACATATGTACGTATATCGACTGTGGTTCCATGGTCTAGTGGCGCGTGTCCTGATAATGGTTATGGCCGGAAAATGACCGGAGATCTCATTTTCTTGCTAATTACCCCCGATGCACGTACAGCGTAATTGGAAGCAGCCACGATACGGGGAAACGATGCCGTATCGGCGATTAATAAAAGTGTAGCGTTCGAGTTCTCGAAATCGCATACAATGTCTATCATTATATTAAGGGGGTGCCTCGATTTGTGTAAACTACGCACGTGTGAGAAACACTTTTATGTCTTCCGTGGACGTGAAAACGAGATGAAACACTTTTCGGGTTTTTTTTTCGTCTTTGAAATGTCTTTCTATGGAGATAATTTTAAGCAATCGTGTTTTGGCTTCTTCCACAAAACACACACGCATTCGAACTTACCCCATAGTTAAGCTCCGTATATCTACTGACAAGATACATAATATCCGCAACTAGGATAACGCGAAAATGTGAATACCCGAACTAGACGAAAGAGAACTTGCTATGAGGTAGAGTGAAATGCCACGATTTGAGTCGATTTTGTCATATGTATATGTACATTGCATTCTGTACGTTAGTATTATTAATATTATTATTTATTTTGTGTCGTAGCTTAGGAAGAAAATTAACAACTTACTCGTTGAATCCACGAAGCTGACCGTCCTGGCTTCATATCTCGGTAAAGGCAAATATTTGTAACAAGCATGAATCTCTTCCATATTTTATATGTAGTTGCCTATACAAGTTTTTTAAATTTATCTTCGTATAGTACCCATAACACAAGCGTTATTGAGGATATAAATATGACAAGTTCTAATGTGAGTATTGTCGCCTAACATTTTCCTATTTTTTTTACTATTTAAGTATTAAAAAACTAAAATAAGACAAAAATAATAAGGTACTTGTTTGACTGTGGAATCAAATTAGAGTCTCATTTCTCTTTAGCAAAAGTGTCTTAAATATATATATATTTAGACTCTACATTAGTATTACCAACATGTATACAGAATGTAGGTACTATTTTTTTTTATTTAAATATTTATGTAATATTATCTTCTTCTATCTTCCTTTATTATTAACCGGGCCGCCCAGTAACACTTGCTGTAGTTTACTCCGATACAAATAGACAGTGTGCGCGCTATCCAAAATCCTCAAGGGCATTTTGGTGTTGACAGCGTCTTAACTTAAATCAAACTGTTATAGGGTCATGGGCAATGTCCGCAGGCACCGATGGATACCTACCTATAGATTCGTTTGGATAATGGAATCGGCCAGCACTAAGGTGTAACGACCTGCCATCGTGATTGTCCTGGCTAAATCAATTCGCATGTTAATATTTCAATTTCCTTTCGGTAATGTTTGAATATCATGAATGCTGAACTTTATTATTGAAGCCGCGACCTCTATTAACATACAAAACGTTGTGGTAGGTCTTAGAATAATTATTGGCCAAATTCGGTCCGAAATTATAATGACCATTTTGCTTTATATTATTCGCCTGACTAGAAGTAGCGTGGCATCCACAGAACTGAACAGGCTATATTTTATCCCGGCAACTACTTGCCATATTTTTACACTATTTTATTTCATACTCCATCGTTTCCAAGTTCTGAACAGAGTTAGTTATCAATTAAGAAAACAAAACAGGAGCGTAGTAAAAAAGTATTCGTTTATCTACGTTAGTACATAGGTAGGTATTTGCATAGTTTTAAAGGCGGAGGGAATATGGGACTACCGTGGCTCGAAATTCAAGTTTTTCGTCTGAAATACATTCGCAGTTACATCCTTTTTGGATAAACCAGCGTGCCATATGTTGATAGTTGATATTTGCCACCACGCAGCTTATTGGGGACAGGACAATATTATCTCGGATCTGTATACGGCGACATTATGTATTTTGCAGGCCTATTTCAGAACGGCGATATTTGGTGGATCTTTAGTGGGGATCTCTACTACCACCATTGTTTTAGTACCTGAGGAAGTGTTGATTTGCTCTGCTTGGAAATCTGGTTAGCAAAATACCCGCACTTGCTTAAGTTGGTGATTCATTCTACGTCTAAAATAATTGGTTTCATGGTTTATTGTAAAATGGGATTTCTAACACGAATTTAGCTCTACGATTACAAAGAGCGATAAAACCGATATTTTTTTTTTGATTCGTCCTCTGGCTCAGTGGTACCTAACCTTTTCAATGTCGTTATCCCCGTGAGCTATAAGGAAACTGATTTTAGCCCCAGTTTAAATACTGCGGTTTTACCCCCACGGAAATTACCCCAGGTTCGGAACTGATGCTCTAGTTTCTACCTAGCACTCTACAGTAAAATCGTCAACACGAAATTACCATTTTGAAATTGGACCAAAAGTAACTAAGACCAAAAGTGAATTTGGTGAAAACGTATTGGTGTCTATAGTTTTTTATGACATTTTTTTTCTTGTTCAAAATGAACCTACTTAGCCCAAATGGAACTGTCCAGTTAGAAATAGGTTCAAATTTAGGGTGCAAAGTGAATGATGTTACGTGGTGGAGGGAAACTGGGTTTTCTGCCGACAAACTGCTATGCAGTTTGGCAGATATTAATAATAGTTCTAAATGATATGTTGTTAAGTTAAATAAATAAAAAAATGTCTATTTTAAACAACATCAAAATTTTTCAAGAAGAGTGACTATTTTGATAGACGTATTTCCGATTAGTCATATTTTTGGAGTGTACGTATATGAACGTATTTCTTTCGACCTATATATCCAGTATATCAAATTTCTCTTACGACGTAAATAAATTTTAGCACTATTCGGGCTGGACAATTTTCCATGTCGAGAATTTTCTAATTGATTCAGATGCAACCAATAATTTCGAGTTGTCTATTTTCCAATAGTTCTGAATGACAGTAAATCTATTTAATCTTGTTGCACAGGAGTACAGACCTACAGTCAAGGGTAATTACTATCTCTGACTGTACCTGTTTTCATTCACCTTGACCATACCATACTAAAGGCTCTATTTATTACAAACCGTCGGTAATTGAAGATTACGTCCGTGAAATCAGCTTGTATAGGAAGCTGGACAGTTCTCTATGAGATGACGCCTGTATTGAATGATTATTTTATTACCTTTATCCACTCTCATATGTCCACTCTTCAATGGTTCGGATGTCTATATTTTAGCCCCTTAAGAATTTGGGACATAGAGCACTCTTTATCACAGAAATCATACAGATTGAGTAAAATTAAAGTGTGGTCAGTATTTAAATGCATATAAAAATTATTTTGTTTGCATGAAATCATATAACCAAAAATTTGGCTGTATAGCCCTTAACTCTGGGAATGTCCACCGAAGAAACGCGGACCTAAATCTCTTTTTGCCCCAAATATTCGTGAATCCCCTTAATTGTGGCTAATAATTTGCAAGAAATACCTTCGCGGTTGGAGCCGCGCATAATAGTTTCCAATAATTAGGTATCGAGTTGACTATTTAAACACTAGGTCCTAGGTATAGGTGAAAAGGTCTTTTTCATTATCGTATTAGCAGGAAGCCGACCGGGTTTGAATGCGCCCGACTACGTAATGACCTGCCATTGTAGTGCGATTGCTTTTTAATTACTCATTAACGAGTGAATTCGTTGTGAGATCTGTTTTTTTTACAAGTTTTCATTTAAATAGCCGTGGTAGTTAATATGTAGGTACTCGTATGTTAGTTTGGGTCAACAGGGCAAACGAGTTTGCATTTGATAAAACTTTAATTGAATCCAAATATAACTCTTGTTGGCACTATGTCAAGAGTAGATCATCATCCTAGCGTTAATCCCGGTTGTGCCCTAAAGGAGCCCGGGGTTTTCTTTGACACCTAATCCCAAGATTTGGCATAGGCACTAGTTTTACGAAAGCGACTGCCATCTGACCTTCCAACCCAGAAACAAGGCATTATATTGGGATTAGACCGGTTTCCTCACAATGTAATCCTTCACCGAAAAGCTAACGGTAAATAGTAGTAGTGCTGTGGTCTTCTGCAGGGCGGAGGTACTTCCCCAGTTGGGCTGCTCCAAATTCGAGCGGGATGACATTTCGCTGTGCCCTACCTAACCTAAAACCTGAAAGTTAAATACTGCGGTTTTTTTTATACCACGTCGGTGGCAAACAAGCTTACGGCCCACCTGATGGTAAGTGGTTACCGTAGCCTATGGACGCTTGCAACTCCAGGGTTGTTACATGCTACTTTGGGGAATAGAAGGTATTTTTTTTTCTTTAGGTCAATTTAATATGTATCATTAAAGTAGTGGTGTAACGTGAACACCTACCTAATCAAATACGTATAATAGGTACAAAACGTTGACTTCATATAAAATTCATGAAAAATGAGCGGAAAGACGGCCACTGCTGGACATAGGCCTCCCTCCAAGAGTGCCAGTCCTACGGCACCCGCATCCAGGGGACTCCCGCGACCTTTATCAGATCATCGGTCCACCTTGTGGGGAGTCTACCCACGCTTAAGCTAGGTACTTAGGTGGTCGCCACTTTAGAACCTTTCCGCCCAACGGCCAAGCAAAACTACGCAAATATAATCCTCTTTATGAACCCCTTCCTCAGGCCTTTAAATAGCGCTATTTTCGTATAGCGCTATCATTTATAACGTTATTATTCCTAAAACCGCTATACTCGAAACCGATATTTGACGCGCTGTATAGCGATATCCATTATAACGTTATAAATCTAAACCATTAAGATAAAACCGATACTTTTTTAACCGATATAATAATGTAATAACGTTATAGGCTTCCCCTTTCTCGCATTCAGTATAGCCTACTCGTGCAATGTAAGCGATGTGATTACGTAACGCAGGTTGTTTGTTAGAGTGCACGACGTCATAGTAAAATAGAGAATTTTTCGATTTGCTCGGCTTGTCGGCGCAGGTTGTAGCCTGATACGAATATCCTGACTAATAATTTTCAAATCAGATTGTCTTTAGCTACTCTGTGCCTCATTAATCGGAAATGCATCATCCCATAAAAAACATGCCATGTAAAAAAGAGGTCAAGTCTCGAAACTCTTCCACCGTAAAAAGTTGTGAGATATTTCGTAGAGCCAAGTCTCAGGCATTCTTTTATCTTTATTTGCTTGCTAAATAAAATTTTGTGACTTGGCAATCACACAATACTACATAGCTTTAGGTATGCAGAAATCCATTAATGCAGGAAAGTTGTGTGATTGCCAAATTACATAATTTTATTTAGCAAGCAAATAAAGATTTAAGAATGCCTAAGACTTGGCTCTACGAAATATCTCACAACTTTTTACGGTGGAAGAGTTTCGAGACTTGGCCTCTTTTTTACATGGAATGTTTTTGCTTGTTAAATAAAATTCTGCAACGTGGCAATCACACAACTTAACTGTATTTATAGATTTTTGCATACTTACCTAAAATTATGTAGTATTGTGTGATTGCCAAGTCATAAAATTTTATTTAGCAATAAATAAATAAATAAATAAATATTAAGGGACAATCTTACACAAATCGACCTAGTCCCATAGTAAGCTCAGTAAGGCTTGTGTTATGGGTACTAGACGACGATATATATAATAGATATAAATGCTTAAATACATAGAAAACTACCATGACAAAGAAACAAATATTCATGCTCATCACACAAATATTTGCCCTTACCGGGATTCGAACCCAGGACCTTCAGCTTCGTAGGCAGCGTCACTACCCACTAGGCTAACCGGTCGTCAAGCAAGCAAATAAACATTAATAAGAAACCTGAAACTTGGCTCTACGAAATATCTCACAACTTTTTACGGTGGAAGAGTTTCGAGACTTGGCCTCTTTTTTACATGGAGTGTTTTTTATGGAATCTCACTTCTTTTTGAAGGTTTATGTGTTATCCATACATACAAAATATGCAGGCCCATTCTTGCTTTTGAATTTTCCCATTCACTGCAAATGTAACTTTGTAATCCTATATATTTGTGTAGGATTACAAAGTAATGTATACAGTTGGTGTATCTAGAAAACTGGGTTGAAATAGCAATTTTTTATAGTTTTCCCTTTATGTGGCCATTAAACCCTAACTCTGTACCAAATTTCAGCTCTCTGAGTTTATGGGAAGTACTAGTTCTATTTTGATGATCATGAGTGAGTGTCATAAATGCGAAACTTTGCTTTCGCTTAACTTCGGAACTAAATGACCTACAGACTTGAAATTTTGGTTTTTAAGTATGTGATTATAGCTTACTGAATGACGAAAATTTCTGCATTCTGGTCTTATCCAGAGGTTCTCAAATGCCCCCAGATATTAATGGCATTGTTATAACATGGTAAATTATTAATAATTTAAATGCCTGCATCAAATGTTTCTGCTTAGCCCGTTGGTTGACTGGTAGAGAATGCCTTATGGCATTAAGTCCACCATATATACTTTTTTTTGTATTGTGGCACAAAGTTTAAATAAATTAAACCGGTCTCATGGCACCAGCACGCACATTACGGATGGATGGTCAGCTAAGATGCTTAAAATGAGGTGGAGAGAATGAGAAATTTGATTTATCTATATATGTAAAAGAAGACTTCCTGACTAATTCATCAACGCACAGCCGAAACTACTGGGACTAAAAAGAAGGGACAAGATGGAATTTTTGGAAATTTGAAAGTTTGTATGAGGGAAACTTTTTTTTTAACTAGAGACTTGAAACTTTGTAGGAAGATTACTTATTAAGATGCATAAAAAGTTCTTGCAGCGTTTTAGAAAATTCCACTCATAAGGGGGTTAAGTAGGGGACAGGGGTGCAATGTTTGTATGGGGGAAACATTATTTTTTGAACTAGAGACTTGAAACTTTGTAGAAAGATTACTTATTAGAATAGAAAAAAGTACTTTCTGTGTTTTAGAAAATTTCATCCCTAAGGCGGTTAAATAGAGGTGCAAAGTTTGTATGGAGGGAACTTTATTTTTTGAGCTAGAAACTTCAAACTTTGTAGAAAGATTACTAAATACAATACAAAAAAGGACTGTCAGCGTTTTAGAAAATTCCACCCCTAAGGGGGTTAAATAGGGGTGAAAGGTTTGTATGAGAAACACTTTTTTTGAGCTTGAGATTTGAAACGTTGTAGAAAGATTACTTATTAGAATAGAAAAACAGTTAGTACTTTTAACGTGTTAGAAAATTCCATCCCTAAGGGGGTTAAAAAGGTACTTATGCAAGATTAGGATGAGAAACATTTTTTTTGAGCTAGAGATGGGCAACTTTGTGGTACGATTACTTATTAGAAAAAAAAATCCTTTCATCGTCTTGGAAAAATACCGCCCCTAAGGGGGTTAAAAGTGTTAAAACGGTATTCAAGGTTTATATGGAGAGCAAGAAAATATAGTAAGATATTTCTAATGTCAGTCTTAGTCTGTATGTTAAAAGACAACAAAACTGATTACAGAGTTGTTTTTAATTCATCCCCTATAGGCGTTAATGGGGCTTCCAAGTTTATATGGAGGGAACAGTATTTTTTAAGTAAGATTTTTTAATTTTGGTCTTAAAATAGAGAGAGCAGATTAGTAGATTTTTTTATTCATCACCTAAGAGTGTTTAAAGGGGATTCGAAGATTTCGAAGGCCGTATAGGGTCAAGACAATTTTAAAGTAAAACATTAGTGTAACTACGATTTTAGACGGTTTGTTTAAAACTAAAAAATACATTTCAATGTTTTTGAAATTCATCCCCCGAGAAGGTTTCTAGGGGGTTCAAAGTTTATACGAAGAGCAAGATATTTTTAAAATAATAGATTTATTACTTAGGTTATGGACCGTTTGTTTAATGATTAGAAAACGATTTCAGCGTTTTTTTTATTCATCCCCTAAGAGAGTTAAAAGGTTTGAAGGTTGTATAGAGAGCAAGACCTTTTTTAAAGTAAGACTTACAGATTTGAACAGTTACCAGAAATGTAGGATAGGTTAGGTTAGAACTGCGATGCTCCCAGAATCGAATAGATTTAATCAACATTGGGTACTTATTATTATAACAGTAATGTAGCTTAGTAGACATATAAAAATATATTTTTCTTTAATACTGTATGAAAACGTCTGTTGATGATTCTTAAGATATTTATGTTTGTAAAAACGAAGTTTTCAATTTAGATTTATCAATTTAAACTAACGAACTCATCGCACTGTTACCTTTTACGTAGGTCTAATCCCTGAACGGATTTAGATGAAAATTCCCGTACAGATCATTTGAGACCCTTGGAAGGATATAGGATAGTTTTTGTATATATTTAAGATGGTAGAAGTGTGTTTGGGACAGCGATAAATAGCTTGCACCGAACATAATTTAATAGCAATATTTTTTCTAAGACCATAACAAGTTCCACGCGAACGAAGTCGCTGGCAACAGCTAGTTATTTATATAAATATTTAGTGACTAAGGATTAATTAGAAAAGGAGGATGAATCGTAAGAAAAGGAGGATCGATACATATTTATGTGTACCAACCGTCCTTGGTCTCCCCTATCTATCGCGACCCAAATCGAAAATTCACACATTCTTTGGTTTCATAATCAGATTTTATTTAACTTGTCATTTTCGGAATGGCTCTAAATCAAAAATAAAATAAAATGTCGGAAACTAAAAGTATTATTTTAATTTTATTACGATTAATGAACAAAAGCACATACCAACATACCTATGCATATTTTTTTGCTCACGGCAACACCGTCGGTCGTAGGGCTTGTTTGTCTGTAGTCTGCGATTTAGTGCCGAGACAAACAATTAACATAAAAAAATATTGACCCTCTTACATATTGTAATAGTGTATACCTAGGGGCTATTAAGATTGGCACTCTTTCTTTTTATTTATGAGCAAGTCCACGAATCTGTGGACAGCGTTGCGTTTCCTGCGTCCCATTTTTATTCCGCCGCATTTATCGTCGCAACCAACCAAATATTCACAATTCACAACCAATTTGCAAATGATCGAGGTAAACAAGCATTAATAAGATTTAGAAGCTAGAACAACATAACGGCAACGTCGCACGTCGCGCTACGGCCCACGTGGTGGCATGTTGGCATTGGCACAGAGCGGCAACGGCGCAGCCGTAGCGCGCGGCTCGCATTTTAAAACGATATTATAACGTTATTATATATCGTTCTGTTATTTATTCTGTTACGGTATTTATATCGTTATGGAGAATATTGATTTTGTTATAACGTAATTTTCGAACACTAACGGAATATACCGTTATAATTCCGGTTCATTTTATAACGTTTTAAAGGCCTGCCCTTCCTACAAGCCATTTAGTCCCTACAAATCGCATACAAGCAAAACTATAACACATAATTTATTCAGCAACAAAGATTACAAATAAACCAATTAAACCCAGACATTGACAACTAAATCCTATTAGCGTCCCGAACCAGCTTAATTGGCCGCCATTACACAAATGCTCTATGGTCTGTCATCACAAAATGGCGGCGCGGAAAATAAATACGTTCCGAGATGGATATTATATCTTCATTAGTGGCGGTGGCGCGCATTGATACGTCTGCAGGTGGCCATTGAAATTGTTGTATTTTATCACGGCACGAGAAAGGAGAATCCTTATTGGATTGTCTAGGTCCAGTGCGTATCTGATTTTGAAAAATTTGCTTTGAGTTTTGCGTATGAGACGCCTATTGTTATAGTTTAGTGGTGTCTTATTCTTACGGTAAATAAAAAGCATAAAGTTTTCGTGCAGTCGATACATTAATGTGGATTGTATTATCACATCATCATTTGATTATCATTTTCAACCGCTGCACGCACAGCTGTGTTATGAAAACAAATTTTAGTACCTATGTTTTTTTTATGCTTTTACGTTTTTGATGTCATACACAAGCAATGGGATTATGCGATGGAGAACACAAACGCGATTCTTCCTATTCGTGATTCCCATACAATATAGATTCCACACAACTGCAGTTTACTCCATTCAGAATTACGAATGGAGTACACACAGTCTATATTTTGACGCAATCGGAATTCTTCCTATTCGCGATTCTACACATCATGAGTTTATCGCAACTGCAGTTCACTCCATTCGTTATGAGACACAGTCGATATTTTAACGCACTCGGGGTCTTCCTATTCGTGATTCCCATACAATATGGATTCCACACAACCGCAGTTTACTCCATTCGTAATTCTACACAGTCGATATTTTAACGCACTCGGGATCGGTTGGATAGTTGTTATCCCGGAAATCAGCCCCTAAGGGGATGAAATGGGGGGGTGAAAGTTTGTATGGAGCTGCGATATAAACGAGTTCCACGCGGACGGAGTCGCGGGCAGAAGCTAGTAACATTATAAATGCGAAAGTAAAGTGTGTCCGTCCGTCTGTAAGTCTGTCTGTTACTTCTAGACCCGATTTATTATATAGATATAATTTGAGTCTCAGGGATATGTCCTTCCCATAGAAATCACGTCTTAACCAAATATACCACAAAACAAGAGTCTAGTAAATATCTGTACTGAGCGCTTATTCAGTTAATTTTAGACGGTACGGTGCCGGACAAACGGTTCATGGCTGTGGCCAACGTTACTTAGTAAAGTTAGTTCAGCATATTCGCGATACTTATTAGGGCTGTGACTGCGACTACCTGTGTCTATTGGTTGACCTCATGAGCGTGAAATGTACTGAACTTGTTTACCTATATCCCGGGACAAGAGAGGTTAGAGGTTAGGCTATTTGTCGGACTAGGATTATCTAATACATAAAATAAATGTTACACATCTCATCAGCTAAGTATTTGTCACCTTTTTGACTTCCGTGCGCCTAATATCTTAACATTATGTCATCAAGATGGTACTGTGCTATTCGGGTATGGAGGCATGACGTATCTTTAAGAAAATGAGTGTGTTGTGCTGTTTTACGAATAGCAATTAAGAAACGCCGGTGAATTTGTCCGTTATATAGAACTCTAATGTTATATATGTAGAACGAGCTATATGTAGAGGTTACTAAAATAATTATTAGTACTCAGTGCCAGGAGCCCGCCCAGTGACTTCCCCGACCGCTCCTTGATTTTTTTTGGAACTTTTATTGTTAATTATTACTACCTACTGTACAGTGTCGGCATACTGAAACCCTGCCGAGCACACGATATACGCGTTCCCAACTTCCTATTTTTCAGATATACACAATTGAGGGCAAACCATTGAAACGAGTTAATGAGATTAAAGATCTTGGTACATGGTTTGACCCACAACTCACATTTAATAAGCACATCTTAAATATTTCCAATGAAGCTAGGAAATGTTTGGGGTTTGTTATCCGGCAGGCTAAACAATTTACGAACCAGCGAGCACTTATGGCACTGTATAATGCATACGTGCGAAGCAAGCTAGAGACGAATGCCGCCATATGGAACCCACACGAGCAGCAGTACACGCTTCTTTTGGAAAGAGTACAAAAATCATATGCAAGGTTCCTGTATAGTAAATTATATGGATTCTACCCTTTCCTCTATCCTACTCTCTTCGTTCTCGGCATGGTGGGTTATTCATCCCTCGAAGCTAGAAGAAATATTTATTTAATTAAATACATTTTTCATTTGGTACGGGGGTGTATAACTAATTGCCATCTATTGACCCAAATCTCTTTGCGTGTCCCTCTTGTCACCTCGAATCGACTGCGAGCACGCCGCCGCGGCCTCTTCGCTGTCCCGCCCGCGAGAACGCGAGCACTCGCCTCCTCGCCACTCCACACGGCTCTCACCCTACTAAATGACATCCTAGACAGCGACAGCCAGCTGGATATGTTCTTCACTTCTGAGCTAACTTTTATGAGGACAGCGAGTCGCTTCTTGGAAAGTGTAGTAACCACCAGCTCCATCCAATAGTTTAAGATTCAACGACCGACTTAATCTTAATATTTAATTTTTATCAAAATGTTTTGACTTTATATGAAATTGTATTTGTTATGACTATTACTGTAATTCCTCGATTTATTTTTCATTGACATTTAACCATTTATTTTGCTCCCTCGATCTCCTTTATGTAATAGCTTTTAAACTCTAATGTAATGTGCTCTAAATTATCATAATTATTGTAATTCCTCGATTGTTTATTTTTCAATGACATTTAACCAATTATATTATTCCCTCGATCTCTTTCTTATGTAATAGCTTCTTAAATCTAATCTAATGTGATCTTAATTTTTATGTGAATGAACTTATAATAATTTCACTGCACCTGTAAAATAAATAATGCATGTTAGCTGTTAATAAATACAAACCGATTAGCACGTAAGGCTCGACTGTTAGTGTTAATTGTATGCAATAAATAAATAAATAAATAAATAAACGATTTCAGTTTACACGCAGAATACGTCAAGTATGTCCACACTAACGGTTATTGTCCATAAAGTTTAGTGTTCCATAATGCATTTCACGCTTGCGCTGAAACGGGAAGCGTTGGGTGTTCGTTCGTAAACCGGTTACCATTAAATAATAACGCAGTTTTCGGTTCAGGAATGTCTAGTGTAACATTTTGGAACGTGATTCTCCGGGATCCACAATAGACCGTCATCTACAGATAGCCGTACATCGTAAAGTATTTCTTTCTCTTACGAAGAAAGTTTTAACTTACACGCATTGTGACGCAAAATGAAACCCGCGAGGAAAATGCACTTGAGTATCAAAATTTATATTAATATGTCGGGTGATAAATGACATGTAACGAACTAAATATTGTGAGTCCGTGTTGTTACACCTGCAAAAGGACACTATAGAAATTACTTACGATAAGTACGCATATCTCTATAAGCGTATTACAACGTATTCGAAATTTATTTGGATGCGTAGATAGTATTCGGAATATTCCCGAAATGTGGCCTGAAACCATATTGAGTTGGATTTATCCAAATGTGGTCCTTTCAAGTGTTACTTAACTCTTGAAAGGACCACATTTGGATTAACATAACATTAAATCCGATTAACAGTGCATACATATTAGGTAAAATGGAAAAGTAAACTACAAGACTTGTTTGTCCACAGCAGGCCCTCCCAGCGGCCCTCCCGTCGTGCGCTGCGCACTCCGCAAACACAAACCCAACCGCAAGCCCCGCACCCCCTTCACCACGCAGCAACTCCTCGCCCTCGAGAAGAAGTTCCGAGACAAGCAGTACCTGAGCATCGCTGAACGCGCTGAGTTCTCGTCCTCGCTCAGACTCACTGAGACTCAGGTAGGAACCGTAAGAGTTATACGTTCTCCATGACACAGCAACTCCTCGACAAGCAGTACCGAAGCATCGCTGAACGCGCTGAGTTCTAGTCATCGCTCAGACTCACTGAGACTCAGGTAGGAACCGTAAGAGTTATACGTTCTCCATGACACATCAACTCCTCGACAAGCAGTACGTAAGCATCGCTGAACGCGCCAAGTTTTCCATTTTGGACATTGCTGAGCGCACCGAATTCTCGTTGTTGCTCGGATTCACTGAGACTCAGATAATAATCCAGTAACTTTATACATCAGAGCTTGCGTCAAATCCGGTAAATTTGATTTCTTGCCGACTTGTTTATGATGTTGGCCCAATGAATAATCCAAGTTTGTGACCTCGAGCGCCGAACGCAACTTTATCAAAAAACGAAAATACCACGAAAATTTCGTTTTTTATTTTCAGATATTGGCGATTATAACCCCAAAAGGACTAGTTTTTGATAATACCTTTTCACGGCGTTTTTAAAGTAGACTACGTTTGCTACTATATGAGACTAGAACTATCTCTGTAAATCTAAAAGTTTCCGATATAAAGCCTTTCAAAGGTTATCACTTTTTCGAACTTCGCAATTTTTTCCAACAATGTGTCGTTCTGAATTAGTTCTGACTCTAATTCTTCGTAACCCCTGTTATAATATCGAAGCCCTGTTTTATGAGAGGGTGTTAAATAAGAAAATGTGAAGTGTGAACGATGATGTTTAATGATAATTGATAAGCTAAGCTACGAATAATTAATTAAAAAAGGTAGGTACTTACAACAAAAGTTCCTGGCAAAACAGCCCTCCTTCGCAATAGTATTCTAGGTATGTCCTCTAAAATATACAACATTTTACCTGATGTACTCAAACAACTACATATAGAAAAGTTTAAAAAAAAATTGAAGGAGGAACTCATCAATAGGGCTTATTATACGTTAGATAATTTTTTTAAAGATACGTTTTAATTCATAATAGACAGTGGCATGCAATATAGAATGGTATTAAATTATATGTGACAGCTAAATTAAATTATTTCGCACTTTGTAATTTTAATGACTATTGTAAATATATCATTAATTGTTTCCATTTGACATTATATAATTGGATTATGTGACGCCATAGATTCAAATTATTTTGTATCTGTATATTTAATTGAATATAACGATAATGACTGCTAAGACTGTAAAATGTAATAGAGCTAATATAAGAAGGATTGACATTTGAATTTGTTTGCATGGAAATTGTAAAAAATTTACAATAGTTTCAAGAAATATTCACATGCCTATCGGCCGAATATATAATGGATCAACATACACATTATATAACATATAACATATATATTATAAGTTATAACACCTTATGTACCATATATTCTGATGAATAAATTATGATTGATTGATTGATTGATAATAGGTTTATTAGTTAGTAAATTGAGTTATACTACTAATAGATCATCGGATGAAGATGATGACGCCAAAATCTGAATAAAGTCAGAAATTTCCGCGGTATTTTCGATATTTGACAAAGTTGCGTTAGGCGCTCGAGGTCACGAACTTTGATTATTCATTGGGCCAACATCATAAACAAGTCTGCTGAACTACCGGATTTGACGCAAACTACCCCGTACTTTCAGCGACAAGGTTATTTTAAGCTCAATCGTCAATTTTGCTGCATCCTCACCCCCTAATTGATAAAACAAGTGCACTTAGTTCAATTGTCATTCTATTAATTTATTTTAAGTAAAACAATAGATTATAGATAATTGAATATATTTTATTTCCAGGTCAAAATCTGGTTTCAAAACCGGCGCGCGAAAGCGAAAAGACTGCAAGAAGCCGAGATCGAAAAACTACGTTTATCTGCGCGACCACTGCTGCCTCCATCGTTCGCGCTATTTGGGGGTGGAGGAGCTCCCCCATTATTCGCCGCCATGGCCGCCGCCTCGCGTCCCCAACTCAGCTTCCTAGGAGGACCCCCCACGCACCAGCACGCAATCAACATGAACATATTGAACAGCCTACAGCCACATTGACGTTTAGAGCACGCGGGAACGCGTGAAACGTCAAACCAGCAGCCGCCATCTTCCTAAAAACAAACGAAGAATCAGTGTTCCAATTTCGAATGAGGATTGTCTGTGATTTAAACTTTTTTAAAGTGGCTGGCGATAAAGTATACTGAATGAACTTTGAATTAGTAAGTGCAATTTTTAAATAAGTTGAATTCAGTAGTTAATTTATTTTAATTATAGATACCTAATAATTGTGTATATATAGACTTAAATGAAAGTTGACATTGACATTTACATATAGTTGATGGAAAAGCGACATTTCATGAATATTTCTTGGTAATTATAACCTTATAAGAACGCATTGTTTTCAATGAGCACATCAGGCGCCTATAAAACGCGTTTAAAATTATTTTCAACGCGAAACGACTGCTAATTAAACATTTTGAAAGTTAATTGCGTAATTACGAATCATATTTAATTTTATGACTTTTCTTATGCATGTGTCTTAAATTATGTAGCCATTTTTCACAGTAATGACATAAAAACCCGTGTAACGATAACGACTAAAGCTCGACTGACGGGAGCAATTCGTGTCACATTTACGTCATACGTACGCGTACGTGGATATGCCTGGGAAAACTCAAAATGGTCTTAAAAAGGCAAGTTACTTAATAAAGTGACATAAAATAATGTATTTTTTTGTTAGAGTTTAACTGTCCTAGTCCTTACTATAACTAAGGCACATCACACACTTGCAATTATTGTAGAGATTATTTAATGTGACCGA
This sequence comes from Epinotia ramella, assembly GCA_947578815.1. Classification (NCBI taxonomy): domain Eukaryota; kingdom Metazoa; phylum Arthropoda; class Insecta; order Lepidoptera; family Tortricidae; genus Epinotia; species Epinotia ramella. The sequence continues at coordinate 8,546,374 of OX388221.1, forward strand.
CTATTTATAAAACTGACATCAGAATTTGGATCAAACCTTTAGAGCGTTATCACACTTGCGATTTGCGAGCGTGTTTTCTATACAATTATCAGTCGCGGCGAACACGCTGCGTGATCGCCTTCATACAAACTACGCTTGGAAATCGCAAGTGTGATAAGGCTCTTAACGGTAGAATTGCTTTTTGAATGAATTCGGCCAACTTAAATAATCTCAAGTGTAGAACGATGATGTTCCAACTTACTCCTTCTGAAAGACTTCTCTGTAGATCCTGAACTCGAACTGCATATAATCCGGCATCATATGTCATCAGTGTACCAAAAATGGGGTGTGAACCGATCAAGGGCATAACAGGTATCGTGTTCTGATTACAAAAAACAAAGATATTTTTTTTATGACGCGATTTTTTTTAAACATTTGTATGGAGCACGTCGCCCCAGTTGGCCAACGCTCCATACAAGTGTAAAAAAAATCGCGTAATAAAAATTTAGGTATCTTGCTTTTTTCTTATCAGAACACGATACTTGTTATACCCTTGATAGGTTCACACCCCATTTTTGGTACACTCTGTATGTATTTTATTAAATTTTCGGTCCAGCGTAGTGTTGTTAACGGAATTGGTAATATTAACCTTAATTCACAAAGTTTTCAATGTCTAATCCGTTAGACATTGAAAACACCTGCACCATACTGCACCTAAAATACTACAAAATGGACGATATAGGGTCATTTCGCTGGTTACGCGACCACCTTCGGTTAGCGACCACCTGAAGGAGAAGGTTTTTTCTATTGAAGATAACATCAATTCTACACACCCTATTGACACAATTACTTGTACATGCATTTTGTTGTTGTTTTAGAATAGAAATCTACTAAAAAACCGAGAAAATATCCTTTCAGTTCACCAACTCAACTTAAGTGGTCGCCCACCGGCACATGAAATTAGGTGGTCGCTAACCGGCGAAATGACCCTATGAACCACTGTTGTAATGCAAATGTGTCACGCTCTTAGGTCATTTCGTTCCGATACGCAGAATGTCAAACATCCTCAGCATTACAATCGCTATATACCTTATAATCGCTATATATAACTTTGATATACCGTAAACCCGGGTTACTTTGACCCACATGGAAACCACGGTTCAGCACCTATCTGAATCATTTAAAATTGTTTCAGTCCTAACGGTGTCGTTTGTCCGAAGTTTCATTTGTGCTAAAAGCCGTTTTCTCTGAATCTATGCCATTTTCAGGATTATTATAAAACAAACTAATGGATTCTACACGAAAAGAATTACAATAAAAAGCTTTGGTATCTTCGTGAAAGTTGTCTTTGGACAAACGATTCAGTTGTGAAGTGAAATTTAGTGGTTGCGATAGTATTCATAGTGTTAGTGATGTTTAATAAAAAAGTAAAAACGTGACAAGCTAGTTGAAACTAACACATGGTGATTTGTCCACGATCTAATGCATAAAAAAACGGTGACAGAGTAATTAATGAAGACCAAAGTAACCCGGGTTTACGGTATATCGAATACAGACTTAGTGAAGAAACAGTAGAGAAGTATTCAACCCGTTCATTTACTTATTTACGAAATTGATTATTTGCCTAAGTCAGATAATTTAGAAAGTGCCAGGCTATAAGTTAATTTATTGAATTTTGTTCTACGTCGTCCTTCTGTTAATGCATTTATGTCAAATGTAAATGTAAATATTGAAATAATTAACTTATTGTAGAGGTAAGCTCACCCTAGATAAGATGTTAGATTTTTTAACACAGTTCTATTAGTGTGGAAAATTGTGAGAAATTGAGCCATAGTCATTGTTTTAAAACGTGTACATTAATTTTGTCCTTAACGATATGTTCCTATTATACTCACACTTGCTTTTTCAGGCTTTTATTTGTTATACCTACACTCTTTAGTCTTTATCTTTATAACCCGTGAAGCAAAATAAACTTGACATGAAAAACATGGAAGCCGTGGAACTTATCAAAATAAGCCGTTATTTGTACCATCTCTTTAGCCACATCGACACGGTCCTGTAAAGTAGCCCTACAAGCTATAAGATAAAGCGAATCTCATTAAAAAAGACAATATCGTTAATCTCCGTAGTCCCTATCTCGCTCTATCTCATTGATTTGTTTCATTAGCGCGATCCGACGACGCGAGCCGGCAAATGACGGGCGTGGACATTGTACGTAGAACCGTTGGCCGTTGGGGCGGAACGGTTTTCGAGTGGCGACCACGTACCGGAAGGCGCAGCGTTGGTACCCCAGACGAAGCGGACTGTTATGACCTAGTAAAGGTCACGGGAGTCCGCTGGATGCGGTTGGCGCAGGACCGGTCACTGTGGCACTCTTAGGGGAGGCATACGAGTATGTCCGGCAGTGGACGTCTTTCGGCTGATATGATGGTCATCATCCGACGCGTGCCCGGCTCGGCTGATCGCATCGCTGGTCCATAAACGCTGCCGACCAGTTTTGGTTACTTTATACTACATGACTGAGCAGTGGCGTAGCTAGTGAGGCGATCCGCTCTGGCTCCGGGTGCCATCCTTCTGGGGGTGATACCCGGGCGTGTCACTATCAACGCAACGCTCCATCGACAGGTCGTGTGTCAGTCAACCCCCCCGAGTTACGCCACTGGGTGACACCCACACAATTTCCGCATCGGGTACCAGTACCACCCATTGCTTGCTACGTCACTGTTACTGAGCGTGTAATGGTGGCTTGGGTAAATGAAGAAACAGTGTCCTATAATGGACCTTATATACCGCAATACGGTAGACAATTGATCTGTTGCCTTTTGATTATATCGTGAATTTCTTTTGCTTCACGAGTCGCTGGATTCAATTAATGGAATAACAATGTCGAAGCCTTCCCCAGCAGTGTATACATTTGTTAAAATAAATTTATGATAAAAATTATACTTAATTATTAGTACAAAATCGAAGTTTTATTACCTGCCTGAACCTAGTTAATTTACCTTTGTTTTTTTTTTATGAGATTAGACAAACAGTAATTTTATTTCATACGTTAGCAGCTATACTGTAGATTTAATCTATTCATTTCTTGTTTCATTCCATCGGTTAGATATTAATTGAACATTTTTCTGTAGAGATTGCACACTTTCAATATCAATAAACATTATGTACTTATTTAATCATCTAGATTTCAAAAATATATTAGCATACTTACCTAGGTTGTTTGACTTGACCTAACGTAACCCATGGCCTCTATCCATATATTTTAATTTAATTTTTATTTAATTCCCCATTGCAGACATTGATATGATTTTTCTATAAACTGGTACGGACGAGCGAGAGTCACCAAATAAAATAATCAATAATTTCGATATTTCTCGAAGAATGATTAAAAATATAGAGAAATGGAAAAAAGTAACACAAGATAATTACGTTCCAGTTTCAAGAGGGGTATATTCTGTTCCTTTCCCACAAAGCGCACCTTCATATAAACCATTGCCATTTACGTTTACATCATTAAGTTTTCTCTCTCTAACAAGCAACATTAAATCGGTAACTTTCGTAATATTTGGAGATATTTGATGGCCTTTTTGTTATTAAATAGGTACATATTTTGCCTTCTTTTGGAGTAATAATACAATTTGAGTCAACAACCATATTAAATTCCAATTATCTTTGAGTAGTTGCAGAAAAGAGTCTCAATTAGATCGCAAGACTGACTGACTGAAGTTGGAAATTGATAATAATTATTGAATGCACCAGCCCTAACAAAGGCGCAATAAAAAATGACAAACAAATATAAAACACAGTTAATTTATTCACTTGTCCAACTGAAGTGGTACAAAAACCTTCCTAAATAGCAACAATGTCCTCTTCTGTCTTAATTTAGTCATACAATTTTTAACATTATCATTTATAAGGCCGTCTAAGTGGTATGGCTTTATGTAGCAAATGAATGAACACAAGCCAATCCAGGCTTTATTCACAATGCTTACTAATCGCCTCATGAGGCCCAGTATAAGTCTGCCCGATTGCGTAAACATGTGACAAATCTTGAGCTCAAGTTAGGGTATGAACGAGTGAGAATCGAGACAAGTCTGTGAATTGCTTCGCAACTTTTTCTGCGGCAGCTTCCGCCCACTAATTGGCGTCTTCGAAACAAAAAACAATCGCACACTCCATTCCCGATGTTAATTTGTATTAATGCACAGATTCGTATGCGACGTCGTTCCGAATCGCGCATTAATTGTTCATTCATTTATTTATTTACGAAAATGGCCGTTTATTGCGCGCGCGGTCAATAATTTATTGTAATTGGTCAGTCTCGTAATGATGGGTCGTTGAGTAATGTATGCGAAGTAGGGTGGATCGGCCCGCCCTTTTAGAGAGAGTTCACTACGACCTTATTAGACGCAACTTTAACGCAATCGATTTATAAGCACGTCAACATGGTTACTTAATACTAATTAAAATAAAATAGTGTTTAATTCCTAATGTTATGAATAACTAAATACTAGTGGCACTGTGAGCTGTAAAACTAACTTTTTTTTTGTATATAATTAACGGACTTGCTCACAAAATTTCACGAGAATCGGCTGAGAAATGCGACCTGTAGAGGCGAACAGATTTTCGGCCCAACCTGAAGCATAGAACTTCGTTCGCTTCGCTCCCTCGTTCGATAAAAGCGATAAAAGTTCATAACGATAAAAAAATACAAAAATGTAACACAATTATATGAAGTTTGGGGAGGCCTCTTTCGGCTGATGATGATATGAAGTTTGAAAGGAAGCACGTTTTATGCCTTTTTAATAAACGATCTAGTCACAGAAAATATTATTTTTCACTGACAATACTGAGGCCCTATACCGCGAAACGATAACGAATTTCGTTCGTCTATCCCCCTCTCTGTTGCACTTGCTAGTTCAATAGTTCGCGGTAGGGCCTCTGATTATTTACCTACTATGGTGTAAGATGAGGCACGCCCAGGCCGATTTGTGCTACTTGCGAGTCGATTTTCTGTCGAGCGAACTCCTAATAGTTTCATTATTTAGTCGTATCTAAATCGTGTAACCCGTATTTAGTAGCTTTGCTAGTTCGAAATTACATCTCTACAAACTAGCTTACTACAATATGACGTCATTAATCCTGCAGTACAGTTTCGGTTTAATCTGTTACATAAAAACGCTGATACTTCTTCATTGTCGGTATGTGTTCCTTCGTTTTCACGGTTGAAACTGTTTTTGGTTAAATGGGTGATAGAGAGGTTAAGTTCCGCGTCTATTCTGTGGAAATTGAGAAAGTTTGACTTCTTCTTAATCTACATAAACGACGTGTCCTTTTATATGACTTCATGCAATCAAATCGTTTTTAGGGTTCCGTACCTCAACAGGAAAAAAACGGAACCCTTATAGGATCACTTTATTGTCCGTCTCTCTGTCTCAAGACCCTTTATCTAGAGAACGCCTAGAGGTATCGAGTTGAAATTAAAACCATATACTCAAGTCTATAGTGCCTTGAAGCTGTGAAAAAATGAAACTTCTAAGTTAACGTAAAAAATAAAGACACGGCCGTCTATGCCACAAAAAATGTATATTTCTACCCTCTCAAGTCTCAAGGAGATCAAAATTTTTCCGTTGAACTAAAACTATGAAATTTGAACTAAAAATTATGAGTCCGACTCGCATTAGTCTGGTTTTTTATATGCACGGATGCCCTTTACTATGGACCATACCAAAACGACTTTTGTTTTAGTCAAGCAGTATTAACAACATCGTGTTTACCTACGAAATTAGAAAGATCATAGGTGAAAATACTATAGGGAAACGAGGTAAGAGGGTCGAGAGGTTACACTACTGCCAGTACTGCCACAACCGGCATCACATTCATTGTTGTTGAGGGTGCCAACTGACAAGGCATACACTTACCATAAATAGGAGAAGCTCTGGCCTTCCTCACACCGGTCATTTGACTCCCTGCTACGCTGCGAGTTGTATTTTCATAGATAGACAGATAATAACTTTATTCAGCCACAACAAACAAGTATAGTGGTACAAACATTTAGAAAAAAACCGGCCAAGAGCGTGTCGGGCCACGCTCAGTGTAGGGTTCCGTAGTTTTTGTTATTTTTTTTCAAAAACTAGTTCAAAATAATTTTCCTAGAAAGTTTTTATGAAGTTCTACTTTTGAGATTTTTTTCATATTTTTAAAACTTATGGTTCAAAAGTTAGAGGGGGGGACACATTTTTTTTTTACTTCTGGAGCGATTATCTCCGAAAATATTAACATTATCAAAAAATTATTTTAGCAAATTTAAATTTTTAAATCCCTATCCAACAATATATCACACGTTAAGTTTGAAATTTAAAAAAAATCACTCCCCACGTTACGTATAGGGGAGGTACCCTAATAAAATAAAATAAATCACTTTTTATTTTACCACTTTGTCGGCGTGATTAATATACATATTAGTACCAAATTTCAGCTTTCTAGTGCTAACGGTTACTGAGATTATCCGCGGACGGACGGACAGACAAAGCGAAACTATAAGGGTTTTCCAGTCGACTACGGAACCCTAAAACACATATCAAACCATTTTATAACCTAAGGCATTCAGAAAAGTAAAACTTAGTCGAGGGTTGTCTGTTGTGGTGTAGAACAGGTGCTGACTCAGCGTGACTGCGGGGTCCGCAGCGCTGATCTTCCGCCAGAACCTTTAAAACTAAATCTAGTGCAGCGCGAATCAACTTTATCGATCATCAGTGTATTATTATTATTATTGTCAATAGGTAATTCATATTTAAATATAAACATGTGTAAGTAAAATAAAATAAATGTTCATGTCATGTTTTTATATTGATACGTGTGGTCTGTAAGGAATCTGTAAATAGAAACCTTGTTACAGGTAACAATTAAATACATATCTAGCTTAATAAAACATAAATGGTGCTCTTAATCGAGAGTTCTAAGTTTCCTTTAGCTATTAGCACACGCATTGAAGTGATCATTGCATTGTATATCATGAGTCGAGTACTTTTCGATTGGAATGCCGGGCAAGCACGTTATTGCTTCCGTTGGCAGTTACATTCGCCTTTTTATCTAATTTACAGTGCAGTTATGTTGACTGGTCTTGTCGCTTACACGGTGCAACATTTTTTATGCAGGTAGGTATATATAATGAACTGTCGTTTGTGTCAGTTTGTATCAACAATCCCTCATTCCCTCCTTTTTATAGAGGAATCGATGTTTCTCGTAAGAACCTTTAGTTTAGCTAAGTACTTTATTAATGTAGCATCAGCATTCACAGCACATTTCACATCAGATATAAAGTCAGATGGCAGTCGCTTTCGTAAACCTAGGGCCTATGTCAAATCTAGGGATTAGGTGCCAAAGTGGACCCTGGGCTCGTTCAGGGCACAACCGGGAATAAGGATGATGATTTCTAAACGGATCATAAGCTCAAAAAATCTGCCACAAAGAGTGCCAAGTTATTAAAAGTTTAATAGCACTGACCGACCTACTCTTCGAACTGACGCAAGTTAAAATAATTTCTCGGAACACTTAGAAAATTAAAACGAAAACATCCACCTTACAATTTGTCATAATTATTACTTTTTCAAACGGAACTTCTTACTAACTTCACTCATTAGTTGGTAATTGTTGATAAAAGCGAGTTAAGCATAACTCATTTCAGTTATCAGATCGACTACAACCCTTTGGGCCCGATTTGGGTCGTTAGCATACTTCGGGCATTCCTCGTGGGCCGATTTTGACCACCAGAGCCGTAGATCCTAATCGAACAACGGAAACAAATAAATATGCCATTTAGTTAAAACATGCGTTTCCATTAGGTATGCTATTTGGTTCGAGCACGCTATTTTTCGGGCAGAGTCAAAGTATAACAAATATAACAATACCGTAAAATGGGGTGAGCAGGGGACTGACATTCAAACCTCGATAACATTTTATTTTTACATATGCAAACTGAATGGTGTATATGTCGGCGGCAGATCGTTAAATACGCCTGCCCGTCTAGTACACTAATCGGCCATATATTTACGTTCCGCCGTATAACCTTATGTATGTGTCAATTTTTACGTTACTTAGCTACCACACTAATGACGTGACGTATATTTATGCCCTAGCATAAAATATATATATCCAAAAAACTATGGTGTTGCCAATGTGTAAAACTGTAATTCTACCAAGTATTACATTCATTTCATTCGTTCAATTATAGTCTATGGATAAAAGCCTGTGTTTACTGTCTCTTTCCGTCTTATAGCTGTGTCTCTAGATTATTGTGATAGCTAGTGTATCTATTTACTTTTCTCCTTGCGCGAGTTTTGACTGAATACTGATGAATGCAGAGCAAATGTAAGTTTTTGATGAGTCAATTTATCATAATATTTGTAAGTTACAAATATTATGATAAATGGACTCATCAAAAACTTACATTTGCTCTGCATTAATTGTAACGCCGGTCTCGTATCGGTCTTCACAGTCACCAAAAACGATGTCTACACAGCAATGCTTAAATCGTCTGTAATAGACGTAAAGGCCTGTGACGATGATGATAAATAATAGTAAATCACCTTGTAAGTCCCGGTGCGAAACCTTGTTCAATATACGTAAGCGAGGGTCGTCGTGATATGCGGTAATATCGAAGTCCAATGATCAAGCGAAATGTCGTAAAAACTTAATAAATCCGAGCATGTAGATAGACAAAACAGCAAACGAATTTAGTTTTGACTGAACCGTATGTATTGTGAACTTGTGACAGAAGATGTTTTCATAGTGTTTAATTTTACCGGAGGTCTCGAGCGACCTACATAAATTTACGCCCGACATCAGTTTATACCGGCAATTTTATATGTCTAAATCAAGAGCATATTAGCACTTGACGTTTAAATTTTCGTTTTATGTGCAAGACGTATGAATGGTTACATTTTACGTAACTGACGGTCTACCATATTAGCCCATGACGTTAACAATTTTTACGTCTGTCTTGGACGTAAAACATGACGATAGAAGCTGTCAAAGTGCTAGGCATATCGTGAAACGGCGCCATTTCATGATATGCCTAAAAGTCGGCTAGGCTTATCACGATGTGCCTGATAAACAATACGGCAGATCGATTAGAGCAACGCATTCGTCGATATTCCTAGCTCTATACCGGGCACATCGTAAAATAGTTTCTTTCTTGGCCACTGGTGGCGCTGCACATGCGATGGCGGCCGTTTTTGTTGGGGGCTAATAATCAGGGCGGACAAAAATGGTTTGTAATAAGCGAACTCTGTCTTAGGTCGGTTAGGTTAGGGTTCACTTGTGTCCCTCAGACCAGAAATAGACACCCCGCGCAGCGGGGTGGCGTCGACTCGCTGGAGATTATCAGTCCGCACTTCTTATTTTTTTTAATTTACCTAATTCAATTTTGGACACCCTACTTACGTATAACGGTGAGTATTGAACGATATGCCGGCGTTTCATGATATGCCTAGGAATTTCATGATCAGCCTAAACGTCACTGGCTTGGCCAAATCATGAAATGCCGGCGTTTCATGATATGCCTAGGAATTTCATGATCTGCCTAAACGTCATTAGACAAAACGTTAAACGTTAAGTTTTGAACGATATGGCGGATGTCCTTTAGCCAAATCATGAAATGGCGGCGTTTCACGATATGCCTAGGAATTTCGTGATCTGGCGGATTTTACGATCGGCCGCCGACATATATAATAAGTATTCCGGACGTTTTAATTTTAGTTTATTTTGGGTAGTTCCATTTCATAACTTTGACGATAAACAGGAAATTCCACCTCACCCCGTAGTCCCTCGTAATTGGGGTGAGATGGGGTTTCATACCAAGGTGATTTTGAAAGATTGTTGGATATATTTTTTTTTATTATGAGTATTACTAAAGCTCCATTTTAAATAGGAATACATTATTTTTGTAGCAGTAATACTGGACCATGTTTAGGTTCGTCGTTGCGCATATCAATATGATCGTCGTTCTATCTTCGGCGCACATTTGTTTATCACCGTCACATATAAATAAAAACAAAAGAAACGGGTGATTAGCAAGTGAGCAAAGCATTCGTCTCGTTTTTGTTTCTGAAATTGAAATAGAAATGTTTATTTGCAGGAATACGTACAAAGTTACTAGGTTAAGTACAAAGGTTTTACATATTTTTAACATAGTTCCAGTATTCTGCCAAAGCAGCATGCAAATGTTTAAGAAAACAATTAATTACTTACATACATTTTGTGTCATACATACATAATATTTATTTGTCATAGTCTTGCTTCCATATATTCCTTTACAGAGCACAATGTTCCTGAATGAAGCCTTCTTGATAGTTTCCTCTTAAATTCTAGATCATGAAACAACCTAATGCTATCAGGAAGTTCATTAAAAAATTATATACAACTGTTCCAGGCGTTCCGTTTATAAATATCCGCACGACTATGAGGTTGCTATAAAATATTACTGTACTGTGCTCTTTGTTTTCCTTCAAACACATGTGAACGTAATTTTAAATATTCCCTATGAGTTCTTACAAATACGCAAACCTTTTGAATGTACATGCATGCAAGAGGCAAAATATTGTATTTTTTGAAGATGACCTAAAACTATCTGTAATCCACGCATTTGTGATTGCACGTACACACTTTTTCTGTAATTTAAAGGCTCTGTCAATATGCACGAATTACCCCATATTAAGAGACTGTATTATAAAGTTGACGACACATATCCGTAGTAAGTATAAGCTTCAGCAGAGACTGTTTTCCCCAATTTTCTTAAAGCGTATACAAACCTATCCAACTTTGAACATATTGAATCTATATGGATTTCCCAGTGTAAGTGACTATCTATGATTAAACCTAAGAATTGTGTACAGCTCTTGTCTTCTACGGGTATATCATTGTAATTAATATGTATATGATTCGATTTATATGATCGATTTTGCTTACATTTTGTTTTGGTCAGATTAATTTTAAGATTATTGTTATTGGTCCATGTATATATGTCATCCATCAGACAGAGCATCGTTAATCATTGTCTCATAGTCACTTCCCCTGTTTCCTTTTACAATTAGTGTGGTGTCGTCCGCGAATAGGATGCATTTTTGCGTTATTGCCTGTGGAAGATTATTTATGTATAACAGAAATAGTAATGGACCTCAATTACTACCCTGAGGTACACCGGACTTATTAATCCGAAGTTGTGATCTGTAACTTTTATTAACAATTATTTATTGGAACTATTCTCGTAATTTCGGTGCATTGCTTTCTATTCGACAAATAACTTTGGAACCACTCGGATGCCTTACCCCGGATACCATAGGAAGCTAATTTGAGAGAAGCAAGCAATCAAATGCATGAAAACCGTACTGTTGGAATGTTTTACTCATGTCAAAAAATATAGACATAATTGGTATTAGACAACAGATATAAAAATCAAAACAAGCCCGTGTGGTGTCGGGTTAGAGCCATACTGTTCTGGTTGCAATATGTTTGTTGTTCTTCGTCAAAAAGTCAGTTAATCTAATATAAATTAAAGCTAGCTTAATCATAAATACAAGATAATCATAAACAATAAAAAACAAAATAGGCTATAACTAAAAATGAAAGAATAAAAAGGGAAGTTATAAAAAGAACACCGCCTCTAGGAGGTCAGACTGCGGCATGGACCCCATTACGCTGGCAGCATTATTACCTCTCTGAATCGCAATGGAAATTCGTTACGAGAGGTAAGCGCCAGCTCTGGGGTCTCCAGTTGCTTGGACCAGCCGCGAAGACAAGGCCTTGAAGAAGATACTCATATCTGACGACCAGGGACCCAAGGTTTCCACAGCAAGCGCCGCAAAATCGTAGTCCTGTAACAAGGAGGAGTATTTGCGGCGCTTGTTCACTTGGGCCTGGTCGGCAGCAGCGCCGGCCTGTGAACGGGTGCCCTGGATGTGGGACTGGGCGAAGGTGTCAACGCAAGTTACATCCCACACCAGGGCTCTGCCTAGTTTCCATGGCACCAATGTAGCCCCGTCTGGACGCTTGCCATCATATACATAGCTTTTTCTACAACCTTAGAAAGTATTGGGACGATCGTAATAGGTAACAGTTTGGATCATTGCGGTCAACTGACTTAAACAAAGGTTTGACAACAGACAACATAAGTGGTTCAGGGAACATACTTTGACTAAGCGACAGGTTAATTATATGGGTTAAAGGGCAACTTAAGGCCAATGCATTTAATTTTAGGATATTAGTAGGCATGCACATAGAACCGATGGTCGTTGGGGCGGAAGGTTCTCGAGTGGTGACCACGTACCGGAAGGCGCGGCGTGGGTAGGCCCTTCACAAGGTAAAGGTCGCGGGAGTCCGCTGGATGCGGGTGGCGCAGGTCCGGTCACTTTGGCACTTTGGCACTTTGGTTTGGTCTTTCGGCTGTATGATGATGATGATGATGAGTAGGTATGCCATACTTTTAAGGTTCCCATGTAACTTGAATTGTCATGTGATGTTGAATAAAGTTTTTCTATTCTATTCTATTCTATTCCATCGTAACCACTCTCTTTGGTATTATTTAGTGTCATGATAAACCTCCGTCTAGTTACAGGTTTTAAAAAGATTGTATGAGGACAATTTCCTGATTTAAATTTGAATTATATTTGAATCTTTGTTTGTAGCATTATTTCGTAGATGTATGCACAGTCTACGTTTTACTTTACGAATGCCTTTGGTTAGTCACTATTTATTACGTCTTCGGTTACTGACTTTAACTTTAATTTTGTATTAAGCAGTTACGCTGCTAACGAAATTATACATTATTTAAATAAAGGAAAAATTGAAAAATTTAATGCTCCGAGCCGGATTCGTACCGGCGACCACAGGCATTCATGGCCCGTCGCTACTAACCAACTGAGCTATCGGAACAATCCGGTTAGGGCACCAAATTCCTCAATCAGTTCCTTCCTACAACGCCTTGGTTTGGTGCCCGAACCGGATTGTTCCGATAGCTCAGTTGGTTAGTAGCGACGGGCCATGAATGGCTGTGGTCGCCGGTTCGAATCCGCCTCGGAGCATTAAATTTTTCAATTTTTCCTTTATATAAAAAATGACTTTAACTTTGATTAACGGAAAGCATAAATTAAAAATTCAATAGCTAAATCATAGAAAATGGAGAAAGCGCTTTTGATGTCATCATTCTCCAAAACTTTTGTTGAAAGTTGCTCGCGCGGATTCGCCTGTGTAATTCAAAGAACGCAGGCGGAACCGAGGTAAAAAATATCCAATTATTGAAAACGGATGAGCAGTTTATGAGGTTACCCTTTACATACAAAACTACAACAAACTTTACCTCTTTAACTCTGTTGGTATATCCCGTTTCATACAAAAAACATAAATAATAGTGGTGTTCGTTTCGTATTAATTCAGATATTTATCGTTGCTAATAGTTGTCCTTTGTAACTCCCTTATACTTTCTCGAAATGGTGTGGGACCAATTTTGATACAATGTATTGTGTTAATCGAATATTTCAACAGTGTAATTTATCACAAAACGTAAATATCAATGGTATTTTGACGTATAAAGAACCATAATGCATATACGTGTAAGAATATTAGATACTTATCCTCATATCAGCTTCTCTTTTTAGATTAGTGGTAATGGTAACCATGGTATAAATATTAATAAACCCCATTTTCATTAATTCGATCCTTGACAAGTAAAAATAGTTTATAAGTATAACTGAAATAATTTGGCATTTGACGTAAAAAGAAAGGTTTAAAATATACAATTAAGCATGGAATGGTCGCCATATACGTCAAACCTTTGCCAGCACCATCTGTGACAAATGTTATACGTCTCACCTTGCAGTTTGTACCGCTGCAGTCTATTTCGAAGTGCTAATTCCCGTTATCAGTTACTAATACTCGTAGATGTTGACTAAGTATGCCATGATAAATAACAAACTGTTTCAATATTCAGTTGTATGTTGTAGCTAGTGCCATTTTGGATTAGTTGGTTCGCAATTGTATTCAGATACCTATCAGCAGGGTGGGATCGTAATGTTGCTCAGTAAAAGATAGGTACTTTTAGTATCCTTAAGACACAAACAGTACGAAGAATGTTTCATGTGTTTTAAACACAAATTATTGATGCCGTGAATATACTTGTAAACATCAAATTATTAAGCAGGGAATTAAATCTCATCAAATGTTAGCAAATATCACATCACATCATTTATATGGGTATGGAAGTCGACAAAGCAATCTAGGTATCCCATTAAAGACATAAATGTGAAATGAGATCCAAGTTCTATATTATGATATATTGCCTTGGTTGTTGACTTCAAAGATAAAAGAAGTGAGATCTAAATGGGTTCCAAGTTCAATGGTCAGTCCTGAAATGTATTTATAACAACATAAAATATTTTATAACAACTTAAAATATAATTTCTTCTTATAACTTAGGATAATGTATTGAAGTCTAAATGGTAATGTCGCGCTGTCGCGACAGTCTGTCTAATAATAGAATCAATTATAATAAAATGAAAAAAAAAACACTAGTTTCTGATTTATTCCTTTGTTTTCACCCAACTACCTATCTGGATGCCAGAACTTTCTAGGTCATCTGGAACTGGGTTAGTTTTGATCTATAGATAAAACTGACGATTTTTGGACGTTAATATCTAAATATCCGTTTGAGGTGTGCATCTCGCAAGTCTCAATCAATATATGAGCCAAATTTGACATGTTTATGTGAAATAGTTTATGAGTTATGAGAGGGTCAGAAGTGGCTCCAAATGGTTCGTGTACACACGGTGCTGCTCGACAGTTCTGTTAGCTTGAACTTGGCTTGACACGCTACCGCGTGTGTGAACAGACGACTGCTTCCAGCCCAAAATAAATACATAATCGTCTAAAAGTCTCATATGAATCTCCTATGAATCGTACTTAATTACACATATAAATACATCTAATGAATTTAAAAGAAATAGTATCGATATATTCGATTTTAAAATAATCCTTCGATAATATTGTGATGCAAACAAAACGTTTGGTTTCTCTCGAACGCAAAATTAAAACCTAAATCACTGCTGTGCCGACGATTCGTTTCAAACAAAATGTGCGGTAACTCAACTTGCTTTTTACCATCAGTTCTCATTTAGAGTTTTCTTCATGCAATCTTAAAAAATCAAGACATTAATTCGACAGAACTCGCTGGTACGGTCATCTCCTATGAATGAGATTTTGAGTCGTCAAAAGAGCGCCTAGGTAAATGAAATGACCGACTGGTTTCCGTTGCTGCACAGTCCGGCCGCCCAGAGGGGTAATTTCGTAGCTTTTCGAATGAGCGATAGGACAACTCAACTTTCATTTTCCCATACCAAAAATGTCATTGAGATCTACGTAACGACCTTCCGAAATGTTACGCCATCCATACGCAATCGACCAGCAGGTATCGCTGGGTAAAGGCAGCGAGGAGGCGGATCCGCGACTGCTTCAAGCCGACTACTGCTAGGAAGTGGCAAACGATGAGGCTCGTAAGGCGATAACCTAATAATTGGTTAAGGGAGAGGGTAAAATTGTTGTGTCTTCCTGGAAGACACAACAATTTTACCCTTTTCCCGTGTACTCATGTCAATGCTTTCTTGGAAACCTAGCGGAGATTAGTTTCTGTTGAAGAGACTACCACTGACTTTCCAGAGGGTAACTAGATTGAAAAACTGGACATGGTGCATGTACGTACATTCAACATCAAAAGTAGCTACGTATACAAAGACGTTAAAAGTCTTTATTAAAAGGGAATAAGAACTTTTGATGTCTTCGATTGCGTAGTTACTTTTGATGCTGACTGTACACTTCCTCAATAAGCACTGTGGATTAAAGGTACTGGTACACATGCTGTTTAGTAGCATGCTTGTTTGAGCATGCTCAATTATTATATATGCAAATAGGGTCTATATCGGGTGCCATAAAATTGTTGGTCCTACTATTTTGTCGCATACCAACTTTATGCCGAATAACGTATGGCATAAACATTGTTGTGCATATTTTTTATTTGCCGAAATTGTTGTTTCTAATATCGATTGTCCTAAATATTTATTGTCCGAATGTTTATTGTGTCGAAGTGTTTTTTTAGAATGATTGATGTGCATAACTTTGATGTTACTAATATTTAATGTTCTAAAAATGTTGTGCATACATTTTGTTATGCATATATATCGATTGTCCTAAATATTTATTGTCCGAATCTAAATGCAGGTTGGATCTGGTCAGAATTGCCTATTACTTAAATTACTTATGACCCGCCCTCATGTCGACGGAGCCCCTATTTCTGCTCTGAGGGACGCAAGTGAACCCTAACCTAACCGACCTAAAACAGAGTTCGCTTGTGTGTGTTGTCTGCTCTGAGAGACAAAAGGCAACTAACGAACCTATGTAATTGATGTAAATGAAGGTTGTCTCTGCTGAGAATTGCCTAATACTTGAATAACCTATGACCCGCCCTCATGTCGACGGAGCCCCGCTTCGCGGGACCCCTATTTCTGCTTTGAGGGACAAAAGGCAATTAACGAATCTTATTTATCTAGATGTAGGTCGGGTCTGCTCAGAGTTTAAAATATGTAGTATAATATTTAGGAAAAAAATAGTATAGATGGTGTAATTTTAGCTAATTTAATAATAGGCAAAATAATTACTATGACAATGAAAATTAGGACTATTACTTTTTAGGTAGTTGGATGTTCGAGTAATCAATATTAGGATAAACATACTTTAGAACTTTTAAATGTGTATGCGCAAAAATGAATAGGCTAAATAAGTAGTATGCCACTCAACATTATGCCAAACATTCTCGGCCAAAAATTTTTAGGACGATCAACATTATGCGATACGACAGGCACCCATGCAAATAGCATGCTACTTACTAGCAACATTACATTTACACATGCTGTTTGCTCGACACTATTATGCTTTCGTGCTACTAAAGAGCATGTGTAACAGTACCTTAAGGCTAAGTTGCTTAAACCGTCGGTTATCGAAAAAAGTTTGACAGTTCTCTATGAGATGACAGCTGCCGGCGCCATATTTGACGTTTATCGGTCTGTAAAGTGTAGTCATACCGCCCACTCTAAGTTATACAAACTTGTGAATTTAAATTAGTGTGATCCTGTTTTATATTTATTTTCCTCTCGTCTCCCTGGTAGGGGCTGCGAGTTAATTTAAATTCACTTGAGTGGGCGCGACGGGGTAATTGCCGAGTGCCACCTATAACCGATCCTCGCGGCCATTTGTCAGCTTCGATATATGCTTACAAGCGCTGCCAGTGCATTGAGCACACTTCTCCCTCAAAGAAATGCTTTGGCAATCGGCCGTAGATCGCATCTGGGTCAAATTTTGAACGAAACTTCCATTTCAGTTTGATATCTACCAATCCCTATCTGCCGATTCCATCGTGAAGATGAGTAAACGGTCTACACAACAAGGTCTAGTTTCTCCCTCTGGGTTGAAAATCACTTACGTAAAACGAGTGCCTACGCCAAATCTTGGAGCTGGGCTCATTTTAAGTACAACCGGGAAAACGCTAGGAGAATGATGACCTACCAATCTCATTTCAATATCTCAGATATTGGATAGCGCGCTAGCGTATGCATCGAACTCCTTCTCATCCGATATCAATATGTCATTGATGTCTCTAAGCATATACAAACGAAAAAGTATACTTGAAGAAAACAGCGTAAGTACTAGAAAATCATTGCTTCCATTATTGCGTTGATAGACTACTGCTGGGTCATACTAGGCCTGTTCCTCTTGCCGCTTCATCTAACCTCGGCTCACACACCTCCGAGGTGTCCATACGCTTGATCGCGCTAGGAGTGAAAGAGCAGGTTATATGGCGAGCACATGCGAGCGGGATGCCATGATTTGAAGTTTCTAGCTGTCAAACATCGAGTTTGTTGGACAGAGGACCTTCTGTATGTAAGTAAGTATTAATATTTATTCTGTGGTCATTCTTGTATGTTGGTCAAACTGTCTAGACATGAAAACGGAACGTATAATCACTCAAGCATTATAAAACATTTATAACATTAAGTTTAAAGTCGAAATCCGCCGTCGAATATCCAATCAGCTAAAGACATTCGCAAATGGGTTTAATATCTTAAACCCTCCCAGCATCAGAACTGTGATACCATAATTGGTTCGCCCTGAGCGTTATATGACAGCTAAGACAAAATATGAAAGATAACCTGTCGGAGCCAACATGGTCGCCGGTTGATGTTTTAATTTGCCCAGGGGCCACGGCACTTAGCTGGACAGCCAATTGCATCGCAGGGTTGCCAACACATTAGCATTTTCGCCGGTACAAATGAAGTTATAGGGGAGGGAGAGCGTTTGTTGAGCAGGGTAAGTTTATGTTACGCTATATCCACATCCTTGTGTGGTTAAATGGGTAGTTTAAAGGACTTCTTGTACGTGTAAATGTGCTTTTGTTAAATTACAATGTTGCATTTATACGGAGTTAATGTCAACGCGTTGACTGGTCGGTAGAAAAATGTGGCGTCAGAAAAACTAGGCCAGTAATACTTACATTGCTATTGGAGTATCCCCTAGGAAGGTAATTGGCAGGTGCTTAGCCTACTTCGTAGTGACCCTAATACCTACGAAACTAGTGGTACTGGGTTCGAATCTCGGTAAGGTAATTTATTTGATGAGCATGAGTATTTGTTACGGAGTCTTGGATGTTTCCTGTGTGTTTGTGTGATGTAGTTATATTATCGTTTACTGCCCATAGTATTTAAGCTTGATTTAGTTTGGAAGAACTAACGTCGATTTGTCTAAGGTCCAACAAAATTTTTGAAATTTTTAAAATTAAAATCTCAATCGTAAAAGATTGTAACTATAATAGATGTAATGTAGAAATAAGTCTTTAATTGCAATCCGCAGCTTAATTTTTTATTTATTAAATAAATAAAACAAAAAAACAAAAATTACTTTCAAGAGATTTGTCATAGTTGTTTTGAATATTAACCCATTTTTTTAAAGTAGGTGATTAATAATTCATGTAAGCGGCATGTCCCATCAGCAACACTGATAAAGTTGAATACAATATGATCGGAATTTTTGTTTTTTTTTGATACTAAGTACATCATTTATTTATCAAAGTATACTATAATTACTTATTGTAGTTTACAAAATTGCCCCACTTCAAATACTCTTTTTTTAAGTACTAATAATACCGATGCCGGACAAGTACCTATTACCTAATCAAGTAATTTATAGATCCAAAACTTAAGTAAAGACCTTCTTGTAGCCCCTTTTGCGTGTAGGTAGTAGTGATGTATTCGAATAGACATTACATTACATATAACTACTACTACTCTACTTGTTATCAAATCTATGAATTAAGTTCAAAACTAGAATCGCCAGCCCTACTGTCCGGTTAGTTATTGCTAAGAGGCCATGAAAATTGTTTTACGCCTTTCCAGTGTCGGCGAATCTCTTCATTTGGTTTGCTAAATTGAAACCTCAGCAGCGCCAGTGTGGAGAGGCCTTAATTAAACGCACATGTGTGGATAGACCTTAATTAAAGCTGGCGATACACAAACGTTTTCCATTTGCTTAAACTCATTCGTAATCTGTACCGAACGTATTAGGAATTTGTTTGTAATAGTGTAAACGGATTAAGACGCCATCCCCGACAGATGTGTATAATAGGCCCAGTAGATGATGATGATTTTATGATTACTTTACAATACAAAGACGTCCACTGCTGGACATAGGTCTCCCCCAAAGAGTGCTATAATGACCAGCGGACTCCCGCGACCTTTACCTGGTCATCAGTCCACCTTGTGGGGGGCCTACCCACGCTGCGCCTTCCGGTACGTGGTCGCCACTCGAGAACCTTTCCGCCCCAGCGGCCATCGGTTCTACGTGCAATGTGACCCGCCCACTGCCACTTAAGCCTATGTCCAGCAGTGGACGTCTTTCGGCTGATATGATGATGATGATACAATACAAATGTAATAAAGGTTAACACTTTATGGCACACCTAAAAAAAACACAATAGTGGATAGTAGACAACAGGCGGGCTTATCGCTAAGGCGCGATCTCATCCAGACCACCTTCAAAACTGACAATTGGCCGTGCAATTTTGACAAGTAGCAACGAAGGTCGCTCAGTTCAGTAGTGTATGATTTTTGTGATAAATAGGAAATAGATACCTAAGTAGCATCTTGATCAAAATAGTTTATTGCAAACTATTTTGTACCTTTAAACTTTTATTATTATTTGTGATGGTAAAACCATGTTTATTACTTGTTCGTGGGAGCTTGGGAACATTTAAGCTCTGGTTGCCTAGAATAGCGGTGCCGTCATATGCCGGCGAGATAGACTGTCCGTCTCTTTCTAAGTGTTCTAATTAGAGAGAAACGAATAGTCTATCTGGCCGGCATATGACGGCACCGCTATCCTAGGAAACCAGACTTAACTGCATGGAAGAAATACGCAAATATTTAGGTACATCTCATTATCGCTAATAGACAGCACGTTCTTCAGCGGATTAGTAAAAAAAAAATTTTCTAGTAAACTTTTACGTAACCTAATAGCCCTCGTAATTCTCGTATACATTGTATAACATTGTACTAAGATATTTTTTTTTCTATACTATTAAAACCTAGTTTGGTGGAGCATTTTTATCAATTTACAAAAATTCGTAAAATGCCGACATTTAGCGTAGGTATGTCCTTTGTAAAGGAGATACAGACTTAGTACCTAATTAAGTTATTATTAGTTTCGTAATCATTGCTTCAGGGATACACTGGTTCCGTGTCATCGACGTTTAAATTAATAAATTGTACATGTACAAATATAACTAACACAGTCTGTTCGAGTCGAAGTAAGTCATCAGCGCGCAAAGCAATTAACCGCTCCCACTTTATTATTTCTCTCGAATTAATCGAATCCACTCCCCAATAATCGATACCGATCTGAGCTGTTCACAACGCTACATCACCACAACTCAGCAGGCCAAACATGATTGCACTTAAACCATACCACGACAACGATAACACATCGGCCATTCTCGCACTGGCATACTCTTCAACTATCGGTCTCTGTTCTAATTAGAAAGGGACGGATAGTCCATCTCGCCGCGACACAAGATCGCGCGCCCTGCTGGCGACGGATGTCGTATTCACAGCGATAAGTGATAAAATGGCAACTATGTTACGCCCGCAGGTGACCTAGTGTTCACGCGGTCGCGCCTTCGATACAGTAGAGTTATTTGGGGTGTACCACTGACAGATAGTTTGCCTTCATTTAATTTTCAACTTTAACCTCATACAAATTAAGTAGTTATTTCTAAATCGGTAGACGTGGGTAACAGTATTCTGAAAATTGCTTTATTTGTATGACGTTAAAGTTGAAAATTAAATGAAGGCAAACTATCTGTCAGTGGTTAAATAACAGTAATCGTACCAGGGGACCGATTTTTGACTTTCGAGCGCTCGACTCTTTCACTCGAAAACGGTCAAAAACGATGAAATGCTATTATTGGGTTCATGCGAAAATAACAATGACAAATTTTCGTGTGCGAATATTTTCTACCTCTCGCTTTGGATTTCGAGCGCTCGAAAGTCAAAAATCGGTCCCCTGTACGCTTTGTTGTAACGAATCCCGGTGTCAAGTTTACGAGGGATAAGCGGAGATGAAACCAGTTGGGAATAGCATAGCTGGTCTTTTTTGTTTGGTGTAGTCGGGGAATGAAAAGGTTCACCACTTTTCGATTTTATTTAAATAAGTTTTGGTACTGTTAAGGTCCAAAAGTGACCAATACTTTCATTCTGCGACTCTCGCTTACCAACTCGGCTCAGGCTATAAGCCAACTTCAATCCTAACTAAAAACTCGCTAAAGCAACTCTCTAGCACCTTTTCACGCACTATGTCACCTTTACACGCTGAAACCACGGAGGCGATTGAGATGAAATTTGTTATAGAGATACCCTGACCGTCTAGAAAAGAAATGGGAGACTTTTTGTCTCCCAAATCATCCCAGAAAGGAGTGAAAAGGGGAGTGGAAGCACTATGGGAGAGCGATAATCCGCCTGTTGAACAACAAGACGGCCCACGAGCTCTCTCGATTTTTCTCGCATTATCAGTCTGTCTCGTACCTATTAGAAAACTTAGAAAGAGACGTAGAGAGCGCGAAAAATCGAGAGCTCGCGCGCCATCTTGTGATAGCCGTGCAGATGCTATTAGATTTTGTATAGGGGTAGTATTCATCCCTGCCGATTAACTAGTTATACGCGGTCGAACGCGAGCAAAAGCTAGTTAGTTACCTACTCATATTTGTTAGGAATCGCCGGTCAAGTTATACTGGCAGTAAATCAGGTGAGTTGAAGCAATTTGTGAATCGAAAGGATGAGTTATGCTTATTTGTTTTTCGATATTCGCACTTTAATCGTTTTTTCCGATGATTGAAACCGCACTCTCGATTTATTGGTGGGCGTCCACTGACTTTGACATTTTGAATCTTTCTGTTACCTACATTCATATTTATGTGGAACCTGCTTGGAAGTTAATAACTGGGAACACTTTTTTATAATTGTGTTTGAAGGCTGAATTCAATACAATTCATTTAGTCTAATGCAAAGTATAGCATTGTTTTTTTTAATATTACAATATAATTTGATTTAATTAATAATTGTATATACAAGATGATAACTAACATTAACTAAATTGAATTAAAACTAAGTTAAATCTAAAAAGGGCCCTCGAGGCATTGTACCGGGGATGCTGGCGGCATGCTCATCAGGCATTGCAATTCAGCGAGGAAATTCGCGACTAACGCGATACCTTTTGCGCACTGGGACCCCACGGACCGAGGGTCTCGACGCCAAATGGTACAAAGTTGTTCTCTCTCTCATTTTTAATGTGTTTCAGGTTATCAAGTATATCATTAAATTTAAAGGAATTTTAATACTCTGTAAATATGCAATACCATTTGGTCTATTTGATAGGTTGTGGGTTGAGGGACACTTTACAATATTCAACATGCATAAGGCCTGCAACACACTGGCGCGGCCTGCGGTGGCGGACAATAGTAAATTTCACAGCTAAAGACAAGTTTACTGTTGTCCGCCGCGGCCAGGCCGCGACAGTCTGTGGGAGGCCTAACGCATAACCTTGTCATAACAAGACGTGGCTGTCAAATCAAAAGTGTAACCTTGTCCAGTCGATTTGACAGCCACGGTATGTCATGCATGAAAAGCAATGCCAGTATTGAATATCTCAAAGAGTTCCTGACCCACACTTATCATAAATTGGTTACTTTCCTCTTTCATAATGCCATTCGAACTAGTTTTTAGAGAGGACCAAATGTCTATATCAGACCAAAAGCACAACAAAAGGCAAAAATCAACGTCAAAATCAAACATGGCTCACTACCGAAGACCGAATTTCAGACAATTTAGTGGTTCATAGTTTTTTAGTAAACAATGTTTACCATGAAATGCTTCTACAGAATGGAACGCTATGTACAGTCACCAGCATTAAGATCTGCTATAACAAGGTCCTGTCACTTGACCTATTAATGTTTCATTAGACCTAATGTTCACCAGACCTAATGCATTTTTCATCGAAACAGTGAACTTTTCGCGGGTTTTCTTTGAATATCATCAATTAGAAGTCAGGTTTGTATTGCAATACAGTTTAGATACAATTTAAGAAAAAGCTGCATGAGGTCAAATGAAGTATTTAAGGCTAATCGAACGAACGAGCGAAACGAACGAAGTTCTATGCTTCAGCTTGGGTCGACATTCGTTTGTCTGTCCGGTATCTGTCCGGCTGTTCTCCTCTACAGGTCCCATTACTCAACCGATTCTCGTGAAATTTTGTGAGTAGTTTCGTTAATTATATAGATTTTTTTGTCGACTCACTGTCTCTAACTAAAAAAAATATTTTCGAACAAAGATAGGCTTGCAAGTTTTACAGCTCACAGAGTTAGTGTACGAGGAGAACCGCAGCAAGCAAAAATATATGACAATTAAGTGCTCTGGAAATAAGGTCTTGTCAGATACTTAAGCGCGCTTTAGTGTGACAGATATTAATAATGGTGACTGTACAACTATGGTACTAAAACAAAAAGTATGCCTTTTGGCATAAATGAAAATGTAACATATGTGTGTACCCTTCTAATTGACCTACAGAAACAACACTACATACCTGCGAAGTTAAGGCCATTTGTCATTAGAACCGACAAAGGCACGCCTATACTTAGAAAGAGACAGCAATCACTCAATTTATAGCAAGTTGCAGAGTGACAAATTGTAAGGTGTTTATTGGCCTTAAGTCGTAAGTTCTTCGCACGTACTAACTTGCCCTACGAAAAAATGTGGGCGTGGGCAAAAATTAATAACTGATTAACATAGTACATAGTACCTCGCTAGGCATGCCTAATTGTGAAGTATAATTGCCGATAATGATCTTTAGCTGGTAAATATTGCCGGCAAAAAATTACTGGTGTTCGGAATTGAACCTGCAATTAGCAACGCCCATTCCATACATTGTAATAACTACTAAGTATAACTACTTGGAAAACAATAACTGTCCACAACACGTAATCATATACCTAAAAATAGAATTCATAATGATATTGCATTTCAAAGTGAAAGATTTTTTGATTGAATAAGTTAAACGAGAGAGTGAAGTTCTCCGAGTGTACTGGAACCATCCGACGCGGCATTTGTATGTAGGTATGTACTTATAAATGTTTCTTCGACGTTAACTCGAGTATCGTTAATTATAACTATTATACTTCAGTAAACACAACAGCAAAATTAAGTGGTGTTCATAATTATTATCTCTCTCTCTTAAGCTCTTGAAGATCTCGCCTTTTATAATAAAGACGTGTGTCTATGTGTATCATGACCTCTTCCTTGCCGTAGCTGCCCTGCTGCAGACTACCTAAATTGCATATTTGAATCGTATGGACATAGGAGTCCGCTGGATGCGGATGGCGCAGAACCGGACATTATGGCGCTCTTTGGGGGACGCCTATGTCCAGCAGTGGACGTCTTGCGGCTGATATGATGATGATGATGGACATATGAACTGCATTCAAGGCCGCTATTCCATTACAAAACAAAATTGGTTCTCTTAAATATCGGTTTTGTTTGATTTATTATTATTATTTATTTAATTAACAGAATATATAAACTTAATAATTAACAGAGTCCCACAAAACTGTCGGAACAGTTTGTCTGTGTGATCACTTCATAGTACAGAGTTAACTAATGTGTACCGACCTACTTAAGTTGTTTTTGTAAATGTTGTATACAGCTATGCCTTAGGTGTTATTATACCTACGTAAGTATTAATGTCGTTTTAATTTTCTTTTAAAGTCGTTTTTTTATCCTTTCATGGCTGATAGTTTCTGGTAAAATGTTTCTGTCATTTGAAAGACAAAGAAGTGGTGATATCCTCACATAGGGGCACGTCACATTTTTGTAAGTCGAATAGATACCGGCATCTATTTTTTAGAGTCCCACAGTCGAGTGTAAAAATATAGTTCAAATTTGAATTTTACCTCACTGACATAAGCTCCGAAATCCCATAAACTGTAGAATAGACCTTATTTGTCATTAGGACGACGTCCATGGCAATTAAAGTCTATTAAAGTCTTTCTATCATTAAGCTTAGGTATATGCTAAAAAGAAAAGCACAAACGGATTCCTAATACCATACGTGGATCCGAAATCAATTAGTGGGAGTGTATGTACATATTAAATTTACCGGCTTCGCGAAGAATGTTAATCAGCAGCTCATATTTGGTGGTAGCCATTTGTCGGCCATGTATGTAAAACCACACGCGGCGAGGCTTCTTTCCATAGAGTAGTGACATTGTTCTCAAAGTTTACGCGTCATGTGAGCGTAGCATTGGTTGCCATTTTATGACTTACCGCTGTGGATACGTCATGTTCAGCACGTCTATCATGGGACGGCCGCGACATACTCTCGATTTAATTTTTGTATTAAGCAGTAACGCTGCTAACGAAATTACAAATTTGGTCGCCGAACCGGATTGTTCCGATAGCTCAGTTGGTTAGTAGCGACGGGCCATGAATGCCTGTGGTCGCCGGTTCGAATGCGGCTCGGGGTATTAAATTTTTCATTTTTTCCTTTAATTTTATAATTTATAATTTCGTTAGCAGCGTTACTGCTTAATACAAACATTAATTTAGTATGGGGTAGCGCATGGTAACTGACGATTTCTCAACATAATTTGAGACGTTGGTGCCGTTAAAGAAGCCTAAGTCTTCTAGTAGATGTCGCTACACGCCTCCCTAAGGCGTTTGTAGGAAGGAATTGATTGAAAGATTTGGTGGCCGAACCGGATTGTTCCGATAGCTCAGTTGGTTAGTAGCGAAGCGACGGGCCATGAATGCCTGTGGTCGCCGGTTCGAATCCGGCTTGTTCTAAGTGGCCTAATAAGAGAGAGACGGATAGTGCGAGAAAAGTCGAGAGAGCGCGCGCGCCGTCGCGTGATAGCCGTGCTGAAAAGTATGCGAGTGCGAGAGTGATGGATGTGTAATCGACAACGATAAGTGATAAAATGGCAACATTGGCAACCAATGCTACGCCCGCTGCTGTCGCACTATCCGTCTCTCTCTTATTAGAACATTTAGAACAAGAGGTATAGTGCGATCAAAATCGAGAGTATGTCGCGGCCGTCCCATGCTGTAGAATGCTGGTCGATTGCGTAAAGATTTGTACGTGACTACGTCAGGTAGATATTAACGTAATTTTTTGAATGGGTTTTGGTTTTAATAATTATATTTTAAATTCATGTACGTCATCACCGTGTAGTATTCATGTACGTAGGTAGATTAAATATAATGATAATGTTATAGGGTGTAATCTTTGGGATTACCGAAAAGTTAATGTAAGTTAAAACTGCGTCAAGAGAACTAAATAACATATGTATAGTTTTTAATAAATTACAAAAAGCTATTTGTACGACAAGATCTTCTTTATAATCGATATGATACAGAGAAAGAATATAATGGAAAAATAAACCATCTTCGTCTGTAGCCCCCGACAGGATTCGAACCTGCGACCTTTCTATTAACGCTAGACTGCTCTACCAACTGAGCTACGAGGACAGTGACTTACGCTGTGTATTTTTGCATTACATTCCCGCTAAGACTAGCGCCCTCTGTATCGTGTTATAGACTTGTTTCACAGCCTTGGCACACCTCTAATGGGCGAACAACACGAAAAACAAAAATATTTAAATAAAAATAATTTGTTTCGTGATAAGGGTATTTAAGATCTTATTTTGTGCAATAAAGAATAAATAAATAAATGTTGTACAAATATCACACACGTATGACGCATTTGTACGTCTTTGTAGTAAGTTTGCTATAATTAACATTTGCCGTAAGTTACTTTTCTTAGACACTGTAATAATTTCAGAATCGTTATAAAAGAAACCTAACCAAAGTTCCACCCCCCATTCAAAGTTTATTTTAATTGTCCTGAAAATGTTCCGATTCCTGAGAAAATATTATTTTCGCCAAATTCCGATTATGGCAAACACTAGAGTTATGGCAACTAACTTTTGGGATATCGAAAGTACGTATCCGCTTTTCTGTTGCATTAAGGTACACCAACAAAGTTTGAGAGCCGTCGGTCAAGTCGCTCCGGTTTTTAAGGATGTGCGGATACGGCACACGGACCTAATTACGAATTTCCACATTATTTGCGTGAACAAGGTATAAACTTGTACCGTCGAATGCAATGCAGATAATTATTATTTGACATTACTCATCCACCACTCTTTACTCACCTACGAGCAACATTTATATTTATACTCGTACAATTACCAACTTTTTTCCGCGACTACGTCCGCGAGGAACTCGTTTTCATAGTAACTCCATAAAAACGTCCTCCCCCCATTTCACCCTCTTATACTTGAAACCATAATTAGAGTCCAAAAAACTACCTTTTGTGTTGTCATTAAAATGAACAAGTGAAATTAAAAGATTTTTCAAAAAACCCAACTGCTTTTTTTCAATTTTACAGCCTATGTCACTCCCACGATTAAGAGGAATCGAACGACACCTCATATGTCGAAATCCGTCAAACGGTTTAGGCTGCAGGGCGTGCCAAAGAATAAGGTCACATACATACATACATACATACGCTCGAAAAACATTACCCTCCTCTCCTTCGGCACCGGTGGATTTACATTTTTCTAAATAATGGACGTACTCCTAGTTAAAAACTAGCTACATCCATCATTTGGAAGAGTGTAAGTTTGCCGGTGTCGGATTATTTCATTTTAATGGCGGCGCAAAGGGTGGTTTTTCTGGACTCTAATTATGGTTTCAAGTTTAAAAAAATTATCCTGTATGTCCTTCATAGGGATTGAAACTAACAGACGAATAATATTATATATTATTAATTTATTGCTCTTTGAACGAGCCGGAGTCCGGATGTTCTTCTCTACAGGCCCCGTATCATGGTCGGCCTTATCACGCGATAAGTGACAAGATAGAGCGTAAGTCTCGTTCTATCGAACGGTGTCAGCCAGTGACGGACGCTCTATCTTGTCACTTATCACATGATAAGGCCGACCATGATACGGGGCCAGGTGGCATTTCTCAGCCGATTTTCGGGAATATATATGTCGGAGAGGAGAAGGGGTGTCGGGGTGTGGGCGTATCCTGGGTTCTCGGGCATTGATAGGAAACAATGTTACTATGATTACAAACTTTACTAAGGACTTCTCCACAGCATAATTACAAAATTCATGTGAAATACAGTGAACTGGCAATTTCGGTTCTCGTATTCCGTCACACCATTCTCTCTAAACGATTAATTCTCCATCCAAGAGAGCAACCACCTCCTGTCAGCCTTTTTCCTCCATGACAGCGAACACAACCGTCCGTTGTTCTGTTTCTAATTCAAAATAATACTCGTCATAGCCCTCTGTTGGCGCGCGGCGGAACTAATGAGCTCCCGAGTTTGCCCAGACAAATATGTCCTCGTTCGCATGTATTTCAATGATGACATTTGTAGATTGACAGTGGAGCACATTACGACCGAAGTCACGATGAATGTAATAGAGGGCGCTGCATGAAACTTCTCCTCTCCGACATATAGATTACTAGCTTCTGCCCGCGACGCCGTCCGCGTGGAACTCGTTTATATCGTAGCTCCATACAAACTTTCACCCCACACTTCATCCCCTTGAGGGATGATTTCCGGGATAAAAACTATCCTATGTCCTTCCCCAGGACTCAAACTATCTCTATACCAAATTTCATCCCAATCGGTTCAGCGGTTTAAGCGTGAAGAGGTAACAGACAGACAGACAGACACACTTTCGCATTTATAATATTATAAGTATATAAGTATGGATTTAAGTTAAACTGTTTTTCAAAATTAAAAAAAAAAGAAAGACAACAGCTGACAGAGCCACTAGTTACTATATATATATCAAAATTAATTACCTTGTTCCTTGTACAGTCGAATAAAAAAGAAATTGCAGTAGTTTTCTGACTATACGCCGGGCCTAGCTGGTGTTGTGTCGTATCAGCAAATCAAAGGGCTGACGTACGACAGAGAGAGATGGAAAATACCCCACCGACAAGAGGATAACTCTTAAATTAATGATGACGACACCGGGCAGCGGGGGGCAGCCCGAAGAAAGCTGCTAGAGCATGCATATATGGCCATTATTTATTGGCAGAACCAGGTTCTTGCCAACTTTGCTTAAAAGCTGACGTAATAGGGAATATGCATGTGATTTAGAAATGGACAAAAAAAATCACGTGTAATCTATATTGCTTAATAAATATACACACATGATTATTTTTTCAAATTATCATGTTTCTATTGATAAAATAAATTGTTTAAAAGTACTATTTTTCAATTTCCCTCGCAAATTTCCAAAACGCAACGCTATTGGCGGAGCGAAACGTGACGTCAAAGTGCAGGTCGTTAGTATGATTATTGAAAGTTATTCGCATTGTTTGGCCGCTGTTTATGATAAATAATCAGTGTTTTTTGGTAATTATTAAGTGAAAAAAGACTCGCCACAATGACTGAAGGCGGTTTTGTCAAGGCACAGTCGGATAATCTGCCTAAAATTGATGTGTTCATGATGACTAAATTTAATACATACTTCGCAAATATTTGTGACTTTACGTCCGCTGAACTAAGAGGAGTAAAAGCTGCAAGGTAAATAAGTTACAGATATTCAATAAATTTTGATATTCCTTGTTTTTATACTCGTGAGATTGGTCAATTAAATAATTATAACCTATTTTGGCGATTCAAATAGCTAGACTTTTAAACTACTTCAAATAGGTGTCTTTGTTAAATAAGTGGAATAAAAAACTAGTAGATATTTATCCATACTATATACTATTTTACTATACTATAACTTTATATATTATATATACTAACTTCTGCCCGCGACTCCGTCCGCGTGGAACTCATTTATATCGTAGCTCCATACAAACTTTCACCCCCCACTTCATCCCTTTGGGGGATATGGGGGGAGCTACGATATAAACGAGTTCCACGCGGACGGAGTCGCGGGCAGAAGCTAGTTATATTATATATTTTATATATACTTACTTAATAATAAATTATAAATGCGAAAGTGTGTCTGTCTGTCTGTTTGTTACCTCTTCACGCTTAAACTGCTGAACCGATTTGGATGAAATTTGGTATAGAGATAGTATAAACGAGTTCTACGCGGACGGAGTCGCGGGCAGAAGCTAGTATTATATAATCAAAGATATGTAGGTACCTATTAGGAATGTTAAATGTTGAGAACATCTTTATGAACTTTAACAAACTAGGTTGTTTTCGTCAAGGCTTATAAATAAAACAAATTTGTGTAGGTCACTCAGTAAAAAGGATTAAATTCTTTTAACTTTCTTCGATCAACAGTGCAAACAAAGAAACTTAGCTAAAAGGTTTCTTGATCAAAATCAACACTCGTAGTCAGCTGTTGATCAACAAAAATCATAATATTTGTAACATTAATAACTAAAAAAATTGGGAATCAGAATAGTTTTATGAATAAGTATATAATACAATTTTGAGGTTAGGTTATTGTTTACCTATATTGTTCGCGAGTCGTAATAAAAAAGATTTTAGGTACATACATATTTAATACTCACGTCGAAATGATCTTCACAACAATATAAACTACTCAAGCACGATACATTATCTCTCCTCATCGCCTTACACCACTTTATCCTTATATTTGCACCTTTGGGCATATGAAAATATTTGCAGTTTTAATGTGATTTTCACACATAGGGACAATACAATATTTATAATAAGCTTTTGTGTGCTCTTCCATTACAATAAGTTGATCTTATAAGTTTTAATCACTCACATTTATTAAAAGTGTGAATCAAACACTTTGTTGTTAATTTGTTTAAGAACCGCCGTGCACTAAGCTGCACGGTGACGTCACAAATGAGCGCGCCAAAATGGTGGCGTTTTGATCGTCCGAAAATGATAGTAATTTTAATTTTTTTTTTTTAGCTTATTTAATAATATTGTGAAAGTGTTATATTTTTTTCCGGTTATATAATTACTTATAGAATAGATAAAAAAAATAAAAAAATGTCATGAATATTCCCTATTGCTCGGCGGATTGACGAGGAAAGGCAAGACGAGACGAGACGAGGCGAGAATTAAAATTTGTATGACACTTACTATTTCCACCGAGCGCGCGCGAGGAGAGAATTGAAAAGCCATAAGAATTTCAATTCTCGCCTCGCCTCGTCTCGTCTCGCCCCTCCGGTAGAAAATCAACTTAAGGCTCCAATCTCGAGAAAAAAAAATTGAAGTAGAGCTACTCTGTCTGAGGTAGGTTTAGCAGAAAAGGGACAGAAGATGTCCCTTCGCTTATATCTTGGTTATTAACGTTTCTTTTTCAAGAACATTAAAATTAATTAATAATATCCATCTATACATAGTCATAAATTCACCGAATAGTAAATAGGTACGTACTTTTATTTTATTACTAAACGCGTGCTAAAAAACCTAAAGGGTTGTTTAATAATGGATAAATAGCCTCATAGATCAAAAATAATTACGTAATACCTACAGAGTTTAAGAATCATCAATTCATCACCAAAATTAAATCAGCGCAAGCAAATACCTTTCTTTACTTAACGTAAATTTTTTTACATGCAAAATGAGTCATGCAAGCCATTTCGCTCATACATAAATATATAAGGTCCACCAATTTAACGCAAAATGTTTAAAAAAGCATATCAGAGATCCAGTTGTTCCGAGCCTCTCGCGACACTCCTTAATTGATACAATTCTACGAAAGTAATTTCACAAATTACTTTTAGCTACCGGACTTTAAGATCAACACGGGAACAGTTACAACCATGTCGCTGTAAGCACGTGGAACTGGTCGGTTGAAGAGAGCGCGAGAGAGGGGAGAGTTTGGAGCGACAAGGTTGCTCGAGTACCGGTTGCGACAAAACAGTAATGTTGTGTTGGTAGCGTGTTGTGGGTTGGTCGTGATTTTAGGTTGAATAAGAACTGTCTTGGGATTTTTTCTCAATGTTGAAAGTGGTTTGATAATATCGTTGTAAATTACAATGATGATTGGTAGGAAATTATTAATCACTTATTAGAGTTACTAGTTCGTATGTGACAAGATAACTTGACGCGTATTAAATATGTCCTTGAGATTCCGAGGTCTAGTATTGACTGTACTTATAGTTAAAAGTGTGTTAAAGTAAATCTCATTTAGCGCGTAGCTCTGCTACGCCGTAGCACATGCCGTAGCACATGCGTTGCACATGCATGCTGTATGTAGGCTGCTTACATAGCCCGACAAGTTTATATTTGCGACACTATTTTAGGCCAAATAGCGGCATGTCGGGCTTTACTTGAGATTATTTCAGTTGTCCGAATTGCATCAAATTAGTCCATTCAAAAAGCAACTCTGCCGTCCGAGGTAGAAGATTCCAATTCGAAATAACAGTCTCATAAAAAGTCGGCCTCATTATATAATCTCACCCGTATGCTGGGACGCTTTTTGCAAATTCCGCCGAGTATCGACCGGAGTCCATATAACAATGCACAAAGCAGAACATTCATAAGAAGGTATGAATATTCTGGAAACTGCTGGAAACTTTCACGAGAACTTAAGGCAAGTGTTTGGGAAGTTCCCTGAAGTCAAGATTAAAGGCCGAAACGCACTGACAGCGGTGGCGGAGTGGCGCGGTGCGGCGCGGAGGCGGTACCGGTTGTAATGTTCGAACTAATACGAAAGGGTCCGCACAGAATACCGTGCCGCGCCGCTCTGTGCGCCACTCCGCCACCGCTGTCAGTGCGTTTCGGCCTTAAGATTACACATAGAAAGTTACGAAACTATGGTCCCGTCGGTGCATTTACTTACTTGTCTTAATACCTGTGTCGCAGAGGCCGTCTACAGTAAACCCGCCATCCCGCCCTGACTTCGCGTTTGATTTCGTTCCAGCCCCCTTATTCTGTAACTTGTTTTAAGCTCACCTCAACGCTCACCCACAAATATTTCTTGACACCGCGATGCGTAGTAACTAAGCGTAGGTAGAGGGCTAGTTTCGTGACGGGTGACCGGCGTTGTGAGCCGCATTAGCGCGTAGCGAATAACAGCCTAGGTTTTCCCAATGCCCTTCACTTCGGCCAGCACTGCGCGTCTTGCAGTCTGTTTCGGTAGCGTGGTCGGAGCATTGCTAGGTGGACCTAGCAATGCTCTGACGACTAAGATTAAGTGTTGTTATATGACTCAAGCATTATATGAAAAGAGTGTTATTGCGACTAATATTATTTCAAACATTTTTATAGGCATCGTTACGGACCCGACGTCACGATCTGCTTGCATTTTCTCTCTCTAACAAGCATCATTAAAAGGGTTGTATAGCTTCGTAATGTTTTGAGATATTCGAATAGGATTTTCGTTATTAGGCATATTATTTGCCTTCTTTCTTTTGAAGTAATAATACATTTTGAGGCTACACACCTATTATCCAATACGATATAATTCTCATTTTATATAATGATCATTTGATGTAATAATATTTAATATAACCTACTTTAAATATAATGCATATTTCCTATACTGAACAAATGAAATAATGCTAATTTCTTCTAGTTAGCATAATATTTTTTGGTAGACTCTAAGGCAGGTAGGTACGACGACGAGCGAAGCGAGGAGTGTTAGGTTGAACTGCGACCCTACAGCGCGCGAGCCGAGCGTGAAGCGGTAGTGGCCGACGAAGCGCCAGAACCAAACACTTTTTTACTACCTGATATATACTTATACGTAAGTAACACAACGATTTGCAAATTATATTATGTAAATAATATAATTTGCAAATCGTTGTGTTTGCTACATTTTCTTTTGATAATAAAATATTATGCTACTTGATAGTTATAATATATAACATTGTATATAACATGAGCATTATACCATATAATGATTATACACAATAAGTGTTATACCCGATGATAGTTATTTAGTTACACAAAATAAACATAATTACATATATTTTGAAATTATAACCAACGTTTAATATATATAATGAGTGATTATACCTTGAAAATATATCAAATGTTGTTATAGCGAATGAAATTATATTATTTATTTTTATACCCATCCGTCATTACACACCCCGTGACGTCATGACAAGCGTCATAGTAAATGACAATCCTTTCATATGAAGGTGCGTTTTGCGGAAAAGGGACAGAACATACCCCCTCTTAAAACGTTGGACACATAATTTTGTTATTATCCTCTTTCATTGCTTTTTTCTCCATTTCACTACATTCTTAAATCTTTTTTCAAGAAAATACATCATTATTGATTATTTTATCTAGTGTGTAGACCCCCGTTTGGGCCGGGGCACTCGCCTAAAACTCGGCCGTCGTGGAGTTTTTAGTGTCATGATAGGCATGCGGCCTCATTTTCAATACTCCAGGCAAAATACGGTTTTGAAAAACATTAATTTATAATAGCGTTTTTTTTGTTGATTTCATTTGAAAATGTTATTCTAAGATGATTTAGTCAAGAATCCGACAAACTTTCCACCCGGAAGTAATTATGTATATTTAAAGGAAGCATGCATTATCTTTTTTGTACGATTTATCTTGAATATTATAGAGCAAATGTAAATGAACCAAAATAAAGACAAAAACATTTATTAATATTTTTACTGACTTTTCAGAAGCCAGTTAACTTATAATTTTTTCGATGTCTGAAATGTTGTCGGATTTTGTCGCTGGGTAACTATTTAATTGAAAATATATCCGTTACACATAAAAAATAAGCTATTATAAATTATTTCCATAATTGTCATTTTTCCATACAAGTTGTCAGTTCATTGCCTGGACTACAAATTGATAACGTAGTGATGCTAAATGGATATTAAACCATCAAATTATCGTAATAAAGTATAAATTATAAAATGTAATTAAAATCATATCAAGACCTTGAAAGTTTAGAAAAATGATGCATTTTTTTTATTGTCCAAGAGTTTTAAAGCTGCCAATAGAATCCTTACGCTTTTATAGAAAGAAATTTGTATGACAATGACAACCATGTACTTAAACGCAGTATTTCGCGACCGAAACAACTATTTACCGGATTTTCCATACAAAGATACAACTAGGTACTTTGTACAAGTGACGTCATACGTGGGTACGTCATCAGTATGAAGCGTTTTCCGCTGCCGCCAGCGACGTCAATCTTTGTCTCAAATTTTTGGGTATTTATGTTCTTTAATTGTAGTTGCTCCCATACAAACATTTGTTCCTCTCCAAAAACTGGTTCGAATGGCATCGTAAAAAAATCTTAGTCCGCATCCCTTTTGTATCAAGTTTAGTCAGATTGTCGCAATCCCCAAATCGCACAATACCCTCAACATCGCGACACGCCATATCTACACGAGGAATCGCTTAAAATTGTGCGCCCAAATTAAAATTCGTGAATTTAGCCTTTACCAGCGCCAGGCGGGGATTTCGCCGCATAAATTTATTTATAATTAAACGTAATTTGTTTAACGATGGCGTTTGAAACTAATTAAATAAAGTTAATTAAGTTCTCGCGATTGTTGCACAATAAACAAATATGGCCGATAGGGTTAATTTTGTGTTTTAATGCGATAATATGGGCGCTGAAAATTACATAGAGTGATTGTGTTAAACAGCGTTGTAATATATTTAAAAAGTAGCAAAGCAGTTGAATTGGTAAATCCTTACTTATACTATTACAAATAAATGCGAAAGTCATGTTTGTTTGTTTGTTACCTCATTTCCACTGAAACCGCTGAACCACAGACTAAGAAAGTTCGAATATTGGAGAAGAACTTAAAGAGCTGAAATAAGTTTAGAATACTTTACATACATTTATACTTACACTAGCGACCCGCCCCGGCTTCGCACGGGTACTTTATTATATACTTGAATCACTCTATTTTTTTAAAAAAAGCGCATCAAAATCCGTTACGTAAGTAGTTGTAAAGATCTAAGCATACATAGAGACAGACAGCGGGAAGCGACTTTGTTTTATACTAAGTATGTAGTGATAGTGCTATCCCATGAGTCTGTCCGTTTTAGACCGGCTGATGCAGGCATCACGTTGAACCGATAAATTCGGCCGAATATTCGGTTCGGCAAAAGCTGGACCGAATATTCGGCCGAATGTTCGTGTTCGATTAAACCCATATTGGGCGCATATCTAATTATAACGGATAGGAGTGATTTAAAATCAGCAGCATTTATTCACAACGCGAGCTCATCACATTCTCTCTTTTCTATTTCTATCTTCCTTTCTTCTTGATCTGTCTTTCTTATTCCACTAATTCTAGTCCTCTCTTGTTTTCAGCTCGTCTTTTCGGTTCGAGCAGAGAGATGTCATAGTCAAGGAAAAAAAAGACCCCGCAGGAGGTTAAATTTAGAAACGTCATGTAAAAGATAAATTTCTCTCTAAAAAATCGTTTTTGGTATAAGCTTTGCTGACTTGACTTTTCTGTATACCGCCATCAACTACTCATTGAGACGATTCTAACGAGCCCAAACTCAACGGGTGTACGTCGGTTAAATACTGAATTCCCATGGCCACCTTCTGTCTCCATCATCAGATCAGCTCGATGGTACCATGATATTGAATTGTCATCGAAACTATACCAAGGGGCCGTGGACAAGGTTACAATCGACAAGCGCTAACGCTAACGCTAACGAATAAAATGTATGGGAATGACAGATGCCGACGAAACACTTCGTTAACATCTGTCATTCCCATACATTGTATTAGTTAGCGTTAGCGCTTGTCGATTGTAACCTTGTCTAGGCCCCCTGTAAGTACCCAAAGTTTCAGCTCAATCGGATAACGGCAAGTGATTAAAAATTTTGACGCACAACATACATACACATATACATACTCGTACGAACAGTGTCAGTTAAATAAGAGCTTGTAAAAACATAACCCTCCTCTCCTTCGGCAGTGGGGTAAAAAGCTAGCGCTTCACAAATGATCATGTTAACAACAACAAGTCTCTTCAGCCAACGCATCATTATCATATCAGCCGAAAGACGTCCACTGCTGGAGCCCCCCCCCAAAGAGCCTAATCCATAATTCATAATATCCATAATCCAACTCTATATTCATATATCCATACTAATATTATAAATGCGAAAGTGTATGTGTGTGTTTGTTTGTATGTTTGTCCGTCTTCCACGGCAAAACGGGGCGACGAATTGACGTGATTTTTTAAGTGGAGATAGTTGAAGGGATGGAGAGTAACATAGGATAGTTTTTATCCCCGTAACCATCCCCTAAGGGGGTGAAATGGGGGGGTAAAAGTTTGTATGAAGCTGCGATATAAACGAGTTCCACGCGGACGGAGTCGCGGGCAGAAGCTAGTAATATAATAAATGCGAAATAGTGTCTGTCTGTCTGACCTCTTCACGCTTAACCCGCTGAACCGCTTTTGATGAAATTTGGTATAGAGATAGTTTGAATATCGGGGAATGACATAGTACATACTATCCTAGTTTTTATCCAGGAAATCATCCCCTGAGGGGTCGAAGGGAGTGGTGAAAGTTTGTATGGAGCTACGGTATAAACGAATTCCACGCGGACGGAGTCGCGGGCAGAAGCCAGGGGGCCTAGACAAGTTTACAATCGACAAGCGCTAACGCCAATAGAAACTAATAAAATGTCTGGGAATGACATCTGTCATCGGCCTCTGTCATTTTACCCTTACATTTTATTAGTTTCTATTGGCGTTAGCGCTTGTCGATTGTAACCTTGTCTACGGTCCCAGTAACACATAATTGTTACCAATATTAAGGTAAAAGTGTAATAAGGACGAGCTAACAGTAGAGCACAATGTTTTGTAAATAGGTTGGGGCCAATCTGAAACTTACGTGTTGCATTTCAATTTGGGTTTTTTATTACGACAGGCTTGGTGGTAAGCGGTTACTGCAGCCTATGGACGCTTGGAATTTCAAGGTTGTCACATGCAAATCTGCATACCTAGACCTACTCCTTTTTTGAAGAACCTCACCTCACCCTCGCTTTCGATAGATTTACTTTTCATATCAATGCGAAACACGTTTAAATCATAACAAAATGCGAAATGTACGTTAAGAATTGACCTGAACGCCGTCGAACCGTTTGAGCTAATCGCGCCATCTTGTGCGCTTTGCTTTTGTTTCCGCGCCCGGTTTTCGGAAATCCGATGGCTGTCCATTTAAATCGACGGCAGCTGTTTTCAATGTAAATCCCAACAATATTTATTTAAATCACTCACAATTAAATTCGAGATGAAGCTTATCTTCTGATCTCGGAATACAGCAGCATCCAAATTAATCCATGATCGTAATGACTATAAAGCACCTACACATGTGTCGTCGGAATGCTACTATCCAATTAACTTGTTACATTCTCGCTTCCGAAAATTCTACCAGTTGTGAAAAAAGATGAAGCGTTCTCCGAAATTCGACCATTACCTCCCAAATAGTGCGATCGAGACGTCAGATAACCCTTTCACGTGGACTATACTAATTGGCGCAATAAATTTGGGATAACGCGACAACTCCAAATACCGCCGCCATGGCCCCTATTAGGACCTAGTTCTATCTGTCCTCATAGAACGAGTTACGGACCAACTCTGAGAATCTGTCAAATTCGATTCACCCAAACAAGCGATTTTCATCTCTAAGGCCTTCGTTTAGTAAGTGAACGCGACGAGATTCGCGTCAAAGCCTACCGGCGCAATAAAGAAATGTCATCTCGTTTAAATTCCATTTTTGAATTCAAAAAACCGCGGCGAAGACACTGGATTCTCGACCCTGCGTCCAGTATTTAAAAATCTCTAATGAGGAGGCCTCCAAATCGTGACGTGCCGGTGACAAAATGTTGGACGGATATGGCTTGGTGGCGATTGATTTTGAGTCTTAAATATTTTCAATAGAGTATATATTTTAATGTAGCTTAAGGGCGATATTCGTATCGTTAATATAGAGTCGTCGCGAACGCGCAACCGTTTGTACCCGCGTCATGCGGACGGACGCTTTTTGTCGTTTTTAATTATATTTATTGTTCTCGTTATTTATTTATTGTTTTGTGTTTTGTACCGTTCTCGCTACCGTGAGTGTATTTTAACGATTTCGGAGATAGCGGACGCATCCAAATTAGGCCGAGTGTGGTTTTGGAGGATGCAAATGTGGTGCTTTGCATACGGAGAAAAAAGACCGATCGAGATGCGGGGTTTCGGATGAAAACGTCATTAAAACACAAACGATCATGAGAACTCTTGAAAAAATATATTATAGCTACTGTAATCCTAATTGAACAAAATCCTTGTATCCATTTAAGGGCTTTCAATCTCAGGAGTTTTATGTTTTACGTCAAAATCGCGGGATACAGTCGCGATTCCCGGGAATCCCGGGATCGGTAGCCAATAAAATATATACTATGAATGGATATATATAACTATAGAATGGGAACGTGTTAACGTAAATAAGCCCTCAATAAGCCCTCATTATTCAGAAAATTCCAATACCATTCACCGAGTATTTACTAGCAATCATTTAGCAAACAAAGCCCCCGATTGTTGCCAATAAAATGGATGAGTCTCGTCACTCGACGCACAATGAGGCGAGATGTCGAGAAATTCGAATTCCGAAAATGGCGAGATTTTAAACTCCGACTCTGATTGGCCAGGACCTTTAAGTCCAGAGTAAAGCCGGGTATACACCGAGTGAGTGCAAATTATGTGGCTACTTTTTTGGTAAAATTAAATAAGAAACTTGTTAAATAGAAATTAAGCGGCAACCCGTATCATGGTCGGCCTTATCACGCGATAAGTGACAAAATAGGAGCGTCGTCTCGTTCTATCGAACGGTGTCAGCCAGTGACGGACGCTCTATCCTGTCACTTATCGTGTGATAAGGCCGACCATGATACGGGGTCTGGCTAAAAGCAGTGCAGTAACTGAGGGAGGGAAGATAAATCTCGCTCTAATCAGAGAGTGTGAGTGCAGTTAGTGCACTGCATTAGGCAGGTCTAAAGGCCGCTTTAGA
Organism: Epinotia ramella; assembly: GCA_947578815.1. Lineage (NCBI taxonomy): Eukaryota > Metazoa > Arthropoda > Insecta > Lepidoptera > Tortricidae > Epinotia > Epinotia ramella. Next base: position 8,586,979 of record OX388221.1, read on the forward strand.
CTGTGATTATGACATGGTGCTGCTGTAGCTTGTAAAGTAGTCATTTGAAAATCAAATTTTAAGAGATTAATAAGTCGCTAGCTGCCGGAGCTCTACCCACGTATTGCAAAGGAATCGAGCAGAACCACGGGTTATTAGTTAGTCTATGGCCATCCTGACGATCCATTATACATATTGAGGAATATTTTAAGGGTTCCGTACCCAAAGGGTAAAACAGGACCCTAATACTAAGACTCCGCTCCTGTCTGTCTGTCCGTCTGTCACCAGGCTGTATCTCATGAACCGTGATAGTTAGACAGATGAAATTTTCACAGATGATGTATTTCTGTTCCCGCTATAACAAGGAATACGAAAAAATAGAATAAAATAAATATTTAAGGGGGCTCCCATACAACAAACGTGATTTTTTTGCCGTTTTTATAGATCTTCGTGCGCGAGTCCGACTCGCAGTTGGCCGGTTTTTTTTCATATAAGTTTCGGACTTTCTTTCTTTTTACTCTACCTACAAACTTACAACGATATAAATTTACATTTCACATATCTTTCCTCTTTATTTCTGTAGACACTTTTTTTACTAAACGTGTCAAATTAAATAATAAACAGTAGTATTTATAAATTACGAATATCATTATTATCTATTGCAACATTCACGCCTCCAGAGTTCCATTTTTGAATGAAACGTTTTTTTCTAAAATAAATTGTAACTGCCAGTAATAACTCAACTTTGTAAATGGCGTTGTGGGTAGCCGTCGTCAAAACATGGCCTACTGCTATCTTCTTAGAATACGTTTAGAAAGTATTGCTAAATATTAGTTTTCAAATTGAATTGTGAAGGCGGTGCAAACCGTTTGTCATCTCATTTTGTACATTTTTAACACGTCTTCGCATAGGTTCTGCAGATGTAGAAGAAATTTACTTTAGCATTTTACAAGCACTGGGACACGTATTATTAAGAAATAGTAATAATAATGTTACAGTTACATTTGGTTGAAAGTGTTGAAAGACAGTCACTTATCTCTTATTTAAGTATGATAAAAATGAGTGAAATGTTATCAGCTATTTCGCTACGAATGATGTTGACTGACAGGGCCTGATTTACCCACAGGCTAATAAGGCTAGAGCCTATGGCGCAAGGACCAAGCAAAGGGGCGGCGGGGGGCGCGGCACTGAGCTGAGACTAGCCGGCTACACACACACCTGCCGCAGGGGCAATACCGGTCGCACGGCGGTCGGAGCAATTTCGGCTGTTCTCTACTCTCTGCCGTTCAGTGTGTAAGTGATAGTCCCGCTGAACGCACGTCCATGAGAATGGCTCCAGTATTGTCAAAACACCAACGGATTGCTATTGTCTTGGCACTTTCTTTGGTGCTACCGAAAAAAAAAAAAAAGAAGAATCTCTGGGTCTGGGTGAAGAATTGGTTGCAGAACATTAATTGGAAAGTTGGATTTCGCATGTCTCTGTTAAAATATTATTCGTTTTTTTTTTCCACATGTGGGGCTGGTCTTTGTACACGTCTATTACCCGTGTCCGTTCGCTCTGTATTATCCATTGTGACACGTGCACTCCGCTCGGTTGTCGCCAATGAAATGAACTGACTGGAATTAGTGGAATTGCCCCAATCGTACTACACATGCGGCAACCTAGCAGAGCGGTAGATACAACCTAGGGAGCTAGGAAGGTCTTGCGCCCCTGCCGCCCTGCCGCAGGCCCAATCTAAAAATTGCTCCTGCTTGCCTATACACATCACAATTAAGGAGGCAATTAAGGGTCCAATTCCAATATTGCCCCTGCGGCAGGTGTGTGAGTAGCCGGCTTTAAAGGAGCTGAGGCTCTGTTGACTGACCAGACGTTTTAACTTTAAGGCATTTAGGTACCAACTAGATAAATTGTGAGGTATTCAGAATACAGCAATCAAAAGGAAGTACGAGTAAATGAAGACCAACCACATAAATATTTTTTTTTTCGAGAAATTTGTTTAAGTATAATAGGTAAATCCGATGCCAAATTAAAGCCAATTTTACAACGATAACCTTATTATTGTGTCTCATTTTAATCATCGTAAAAAGAGAAAATATAATCTATTATCCTGTTAAAGCCGCACCCGAGAATACGGAATCCTAAAAATCCAAACAAGTACCTAAGTGCGAACTTCATAATACATTCATTCTACTTATCAATGCGTATTGACTTGACTCTGGAATGGCAAAATAATTATCAGCTACACGTCAGAATGAATGATTCGTGCTCGCGAGCGAATGAACGAACTAAAAAGAATGACTCAGCCAGTGGTATGATGACAATAGGTTTTTTTCTGAGAAATAAATGGCCAGTAATTTGACATTTGTTATTTTTTGAGAGTAAGATATTGCGGGATTATATTTTTTGTGATTGATATTTCGAGTAGTTACTATTTACTACTTTAACCTATTATTGAATCCAACGTATTATCCATACACGTCCGTAATACGTATTATAAATGCGAAAGTATCTCGATCTGTCTATATGTTACCTTCTCACAATTAAACCGTACAACTGATAAAATGATATGGACATAAACTGAGTCCCGTGAAAGCCATAGTATAAGTACGTTATATCCCGGAAATGAATTTTCCTTAACCGTCCAAGGGATCATTTAATCTTTTGGGGGCGAAAAGGGTGTGGATTTTTTATGATTAAAGGGGAATAAGAGCGTGAACATTCCTAACAAACGTTTTTCGAACTACATTACCTTCATAATTACAAAACATTTGTATGTTTTATTATATTATTGTTTTCATGCCTGCAAACTAACTACCTATTCATAAAATAGTCACGTGTAATACTTTTCTTAGCATTTTCAAAAATTATCGTATAAAACGAATAATTCTTTGTTATTAAGCTATGTAGGTAGTCCGAAATACGTTTGCATGGAAATTCGACGACGACTTCTAGACACAGCTAGAAAAAAAAGATAATAGTCTCAATGATAAAATGGAATGTCGCATCAATTCGATTGCAATGTATCCCTTGTTAAATTAAGTGGGTAAAACTATATCTCACTCTCCATTTTAACGTCATTTGACAGAAATAATCGTTACTCAAGAGCCTGTGGCTGAATGTTAATGACAAAGTAGGTACCGACCAGCAAAAAGCACATTATGTCCTGAAGAGTAAAACGTCAACGTCTTGAAAAGCCGAAAAACGCATCGTTACGTGCTGATAATTAATAATGGCCGATCATGTCCAAAATTTATTTCAACTGGCAACATTAACCTTACGAAACTGTCGCGCCAATAAAATTTATGGAGACAAAAACCGTGAGCAAGTATGACAACACTAGCCCAAACATGGCGACTGGCGAGTAATTATTAAAAATGGCTGTCCTCAGACGAAAGGCAATTAAAAATGATTCTCCAAGCATTTTAATAATACAAAGTACCTGTACCTACACACAGCCGTTTTAATGACAATAATAATGGTATGGCAGGAACTTAGTACATTCATAATGTGTGAACTTAAAAACGGCTGACAATTTCAAAGTTGATGGAAGACAATGAATGGAAAGGCCGATTAGACTCTACCTCGTAGTAATTAATGTGAAATTGCAACCTTTTCTTTGCATGATTCTGCTGTTTGAGAACAGATATCTACCTATAATGATTTCTTGCCAAGCGATTGTTAGTGTCAATACAAATATTTTACCGGATTAATCGCGTCATTATGTTTTCTAAACTTCTTCAATTACGTTTCAAACAACGAGTTAATTGAAGGTATTTAAACGTTTCTTATTTCAAATAAGTAATACGTATCTACACTAGGGCTGTTTGTGAAATTCGCAATATTTCACGTTTTGACAGAAAAATACCATACTAGGCCGAATAAATTAGCCGTTTACCATATTAAGCCATTCAGTTAATCATTCCACTGTCAAATGCACAGGTGAAAATTAGTTATTAACTGCATTTTCCACGATATGTATGAGGTGGCTTCAGGGTTTACGGTTAATATTTATGACCATTGCTAGGTAACGAGAAACCATCATGATTATTTTTATTTAATGTTTTACTTAGTTAATTTTTAACAAACAACTCATTTATCTTGTATTTTTTATCACAAGCCTAATAAATCTTATAATAAATTTATTTACCATTCATTCATTTGACTTTCAGCACAAATGGAAAATTGACTACTCAAAATTATTGGTCGACTCTGCATAATCTCAATTTGAAAATCCTCGACGTGGAACGTCCTAAAAGTAAAATTGACATACTTACCTACTAATCAAGTATGTCAAAAGATATACGTTCGTATGGAATTAGGTCCGTACACTCCAAAAATATGACCAACTGGAAATACGTCATATATGAATTTTGTACGTTATTTCATATTAAATTTGGATATTCATTCAAAACAAACATTCACTTTGCACGTATTTAATTTTGAACCTATTTCATACTGGACAAAATTCCATTTGGACTATATTCATTTTGAAAGTGATTGTGTCTTTACTTTTTTATAACCAATTTTTAGGTCACCAAACCCATAGTAAAACCTCGAATGCTTTAGATTGATAACAAAGTTACACACTGACTGACAGCTTTCCTTATAGGCTTGGACATTTTTTTAAACTTAGGTACTACTTGCAATTATGTTTTCGTGTAACCTTTGTTTTAGCGCGAGTAGGGAAATTGTTCGAATAAAAAAACCTACATACTTTTTTACACCCATCATCAAAAACGTTTATTAAATTCCAACATTTGCTAACAATGGTCAGAATTCCAGAAAAGACTAAATAAAATATCAATATCATAACGCGCAGAGCAAGAAATTGCAGAGGCAAATTAATCGTAATTGACTTTTTATCAAAATAGCAGTCGGCAATAATTGCCTTGTAATTATGATTATGATTACATTCATTACGGCTGTTACTGTGAGGTACACGAGACTTGTTCGGATGCCTAGTTAACTAACCTACATTGTTTTAACTACTTAGTAGAGTATTTTTACAAGCCTACATTGTATTTTTGTATTGCTCTTTATTTAACTTCGGAACGGGTTGACAGCTGGAGTGTTGATGTAAAAAACTTCATTCATAAAATAGTCTGGCCTCCTGCCATTCGTGTCTAGAAAATGGCGGCAAAAAAAATGGTCGTACAGCACACTATCTATTTTGCCCCCCAATGACGATCTATCTAACGGACGAACTGAGGCAATCTATTATTATTTTTTTACACATAAATGTTACCCTTACAAACAAAGACAGACATACTCCAGGCTCTTTTGGGTTTAGGATACCAAAAGAATATACAACCCGTACGATGCTGCTTTAAAAGGTTATACAAAATAATTTCGTTTACATTGCTACTGACAGTATTGGCTCAATTAGCTATCCAAACTATAGTATAAATCGATGAGCATATAGGTAAGTTGTACGAGTACAAATTCAGGTGCAATCATCTAAAACTGAGACTTTGTAGCCATAAAACTGTTGTCAGGTTTTATAGCATCAAAAAAAAGTTCTCGAATAATTCGTACAAAAACTTATGTGTTGTCCATTTTACGACTCTTATCGTTCTTTAGAATGAAATATCAAATTCATCATCACTTTATGAAATCCCAGGGGATGAATGAAGACATAATAAATTAACTACGCAGTCTCACTAACGTCCAAATCTCCACTTTCGCATGAACGAATGAATGAAATCAATGGCACTGAATGAACGCTTTTTTCCACCTGTACCATAGAGTTTAGGATGATAAAAATTTGTTTTGTTGAATGTTTATTATTTATGGACTTGGCTCTTGAATGGAGGTGTAGGTTAAAAAAAATGGGTAGTGGCCATTATGGTGTGAAAGAAATAAAAGTAAAGCCTATCAATGGATTAAGTTGTGAGCCGATACCTGCTGTGTAAGTGGTATAAAAGCAGTAAAACTTAAATCAATTTTGTGTTTTTTGTAATAGAGTGTGTGTGATGCGAGCTATGAAAAAAATTTACGACATTTTGTTTACTTACCCTTTTTGGGTGTTAATTTTTTCATCTAACATTAAATTTTGGGGGTAGTGAAGGAACTTCATTAAAATATTAACGATTTACTTCCCTTGTAATAGTCATCTAGGGTAATTATGCCGGCTACGCGCAGCTTCGGTTAGCGACCACCTCAGACTAGGTTTTTTCAATAAAATAAAATATTTAATATTTCAACAGACTCTAAATTAAACTAATCGTAAGCTGCATTTTTTTTTTAATACCTATTTTCTTACACTTCTTAACGAAACAAATTATTTTATGAAATATTTTTTGTTTCGTGTTAATTTAACGTGGAAGTTACCACGATCCAATTTTAAACGATATGATACAGAGAACGAATATAATGGAAAAATAAACCATCATCGTCTGTAGCCCTAGACAGGACTCGAACCTGTGACCCCTCTATTTCCGGTAGAGTGCTCTCACCGCTGAGCTACGAGGACAGTGACCGAAGATGCGTATCTTTTAATCAAATTCGCCACTACCAATTTTCTTGTTAAATAAAAAATAAGAAATTGCAAAACACGAGAAAATATCATTTTAATTCACCATCTCTTGCGAGTGGTCGCAAACCGGGACACTAAATTAAGTGGTCGCTAACCGGCGAAATGACCCTATTTAACTTCGAGATTTATAACATGAGGAATAAGTGCATACAAAAGTTGTCTTAATACTAGTTACTTGACCGATATCGAATACAAATTAAAAAGCTTGCTGTACCTACTGTCTCTCTCATTTTATAAGTAATTGGTGAAATGTTACTTAAGAGCGGTTACAAACGGCGACTTTTTACAGCAATAAAAATGCGATACAGTATCGATGCCGGTAATTGAAACAGGTGATCTATGGCTAGTGTCGCGACTCGCGATACAGTCGCGCCGTCGTGAAACGCGCGTTTTGTATCTCTGCAAAAAACGTCACCGTGAGTAACGCGCTCTAATACGAGGGCTGCCTTTTAAGTTGTGTCGTTTGGAAAATCTAAAGACAATTTAAGTGTTAAATGGTATTTATTGTTTTTCAAAGTAATCACCGTGATATGTAATACACTTTTTCATTTGATCGAACCAGTTTTCGAAACACTTATTCCAGTCTGAAGTCGGGGTCTCCAAAATGGCCGTTTTGTATGACTCAACCGCTTCTTCAGGCGTCTGGTACCGTTGACCACGAAGTCGTTGCTTGATTTTTGGAAAAGTAAAAAAATCGTTAGGGCTTAAGTCTGGACTGTACGGCGGGTGTTCCAGAATTTCGACGTTTTGCTCTTTTAAAAACGCAATAGTTTGCCGGGCGGTGTGCGAGCTCGCATTATCGTGGTACAGTCTTATACGACGTCTTGGGTTATTTTTTCGAAACTCGCCGATGACTTCTGGTAAACAGACAGTGGTATACCAGTCAGCATTAACCGTTTTACGATCCTCGAGCACGATGGTGGCAACGTGGCCACTTTTCGCCACAAACGTGGCGACCATTTTTTTCGAAGTGCTCCGTGAGCGTATTACTTTGGTCGGTTTTGGCTCATCTTGGAACACCCAAACAGTCGACTGCTGTTTAGAATCGGGATCGTAGGCATATATCCAAGATTCGTCACCACTGATAATGTCGTAAACATGTTTCGAGTTTCCTCGGTTGAATTGCCGCAGGGTTTTGCGACACCATCGAACGCGAGCCGTTTTTTGGTCTTCACTGAGTAAATGTGGTATCCAGCGTGAGATCAACTTTTTTACGCCTAAGTGATCATGCAAAATACTGTGAACACTGGTCCCTGAAATACTTAAGGAAGCTTCTATCTCACGGTATGTCGCATGGCGATCTTCGATGATCAGTTGCCGTACAGCATCAATGTTCTCCTGGGTTACGGCTGTTTTTGGTCGACCTTCACGATGTCTATCACCAAGACTAGAGCAACCACGTTGAAATTCTAAATACCAGCGTTCCACAGTCCGAAGGCATGGTGCTTTATCATTGAAAACTGTAGTCAACTCTTCGAAGCACTGAAGTCGTGTTAAGCCCCTTTTGAAGTTGTAAAAAATTATCGCACGTAAATTTTCCTTCGAAATTTCCATTTTCACAACTGACTTGTCAACTTTGAACGAACGCTGTACTAAAACGGTTGGGCCGATTTCGAGTCATTCTTTTGTTTTCGAATTCTAAATTCAAATATTTTAACGTGACACTAGTTCTTTTTTATGCAATCACGGGAGGGTTGCAAACGACAGAACTTAAACGTACGGCTGTAGACACCGAATTAAATAACTAATAATGCTGAATTGTCCCGAAAAAATATTAAAATATTGTCAAATGGAGAAAAAAGTAAAGCTGGGGATTAAATAATCACAAAGTTATAAGTTTATAGTTTATTTTAGTTGTATAAAGCAGTAACGCTGCTAACCAACTGAGCTATCGGAACAATCTGCCTCGGCCACTAAATGTTCGACGGGCCATGAATGCCTGTGGTCGCCGGTTCGAAACCGGCTCGGAACATTACATTTTTAAATTTTTCCTTTAATTTAAAGTTATAAGTGTCCAAAGTTTTAAGAAGGGGTATATTCTGTCCCTTTTCCGCAAAACGCACCTTCATATGAAACGATTGTCATTTACTATGGCGTTTTCTCTCTCTAACAAGCAATATTAAAACGGTTGTAAGTAGCTTCGTAATTCTTTGAGATAGCTGAATGGGATTTTCGTTATATTTTTTGCCTTCTTTCTTTTGGAGTACCTAATAATACATTTTGAGTCTACGCCCGTATTGGGTAGTTGCCTCATGTTAAAATTGATAACGAAGTGTTGCCAAATTTGTAGCAAACCATCAAATTATTGTAAAAAAGTATAAATTAAAAAACAAAATTAAAATCATAAACAGATATTAAATTAAATTAAATTGAAATCGTTTATTTCAGACAATTTTGATCCATATTTTGTTAGTACAGAGAACCTTAAGAACCTTTATGGACCTTGAAAGTTTAGAAAAAATATGTTTTTTTTTACTGTCCAAGGAAGAGTAAATTTAAAGCTATTATAGAATCCTTACGGTTTTATAGAAACAAAATTGTAAGACAACTATGGACCTAAACGCAGTATTTCACGAACGAAAAAGCAATTTACTTGATTTTCCATACACCGATTGGTCATCATTTTATGACAGATAGTACGAAGCGTTTTGAGCTGCCGCCAACGAGGTCAATCTTTTCATATTTTTTTTGGGTATTTATGTTCTTTTTTGTAGTTGCTCCCATACAAACATTTGTTCCTCTCCAAAAACTGGTTCGAATGACATCGTACAAAAATCATAGGACAACAAGCCTATTGGCCTCAATAACAACGTGACCATTTGACCAAATGTGTGAGCTCTGCCAATTCCCACACAAATTCCGTAAAAAATCTGAAATATGACGATCGACCGCAGCAATGAGTCTCAACAACCTCCGCTGTCAAAGCAAATGGCGTGAAAGACGATCACATTCGCCGCGATCCACCTCTATTCCCACGCACCCAAAAAAGCGGCACCTTTTTCGATTACAAACCTTCAAAGCTACACAATTAAAAATGTTCACGCGCGCTTAATTCGCATTGTCAAACTCGTATAAAAAATGGACATCATATTCGAACCGCGCCGCCTGTAATCTCTCGCACCCTCATGAATAAAACTAGCTGGTATAAATTCAAATTTCCTCTCCTCCACACGCTCATTTCCATATCTCGGCCGCTCTCCCCCTATGCTTTATTATTAAAACTCGAGCAAAAACCCGACACCCAAGTTATACGCTATCTACGTTCGGAAATGGCATTATCGGAGAGCCCGCGGCACACGTCTCAGCCAATAGGGCATTCTTATCAGAAAATGACTCATTTCAAATGACAGAGTGTTCTAAAGCGCGTTCAAATTTAGAATGTCCCAATCATCCACGTCCCGCTATTCGAACTTCGAACTTCACTCGAAGTTGTTCGGGATTTTTTTTGCGCGCGCCGGCTCCGCGCTTGGGCCGCGCGAAATGGAACCGCTCGTTGCGAGAGGAAATTGGAATAAGAAAATTTGGGGTGTAAAATGAAAGATAGACGAGTGCTAATTTCCGGCTATTACTACGTCTCTTTCTTTCCCGCACATTTATTGCGAGAGCGGGCGGCGGGGGTGGTGTGTTACTGTCTTTTTCTAGCATGTGGCCACGGTTTAGGTAATAGGGGGTACGGTGCAATAGGGCGAATGCGAAACCTTTAACGATAACTTTGCGAAGTGCCTGATACAAACGACGTCGGAATTTCGGGGCGAATATCTCCTATATTTTTACGGTCACGTATTTTACTGTCCTTAAATAACTTGAAAGACCACTTAAAAGTTCGTTATGGGGACGAATATTGCAAATAATATGGCCAGGTCTGATAATGGCGCTGAATGGTGACTGCGGCGCGTTGCGTCAAATGCCACCGGAATTTATCGACTACCCGCAGACAATTCAGCCACCGCTATTCCCAGCTCTCGGAGTAAATCGTTTTGTAATAATAGCAGTGTAGCACTATAGAAATATTTGTGTTTGTGGATCCGTAGCAAAATTTAACTGAAGTTTTTTCAAGATTTAATCTAAGACCACCTCCGAATAAGGCGGTTCTTACTTTTCGGTATTACATTCGCGCTGTAGTATAATATTGCACGAAAGCAGGGCGGTACGTATGCAGTACTGCATTCTAGCCACCCCGCTTCCGCGCATCGTGCGCTAATCGGGAAGCACTCATACCAATTGCGCGCAGTACAGGATCTGGACTGACTTGACTGACAGCTACTGATACCACAAATAAAATGCAGACGTGGCCTAATGTCATTTTTTAGGGACGCCGCTACAGAATAATCGTTTGATCTTTAAAGAGTACATTTACATAGAGTATGCACAAAATTGTCTGTACTTTGGCAACATTTCATAGCACATGAGTTTCGCTAATGAAACGCGACCGGAAACGCCACAGAGGATGCATTGTTCCACGTTTAAATGTAAACAGTAGCGGATATGAAAGTGTTCGGATTTTGAATATACTGTTTAGATCTGTTTGAGGGGGAAAATGTAATGGTTTACGAGAGTTTAGTAATTAAAATTGACTCAAATAAGAAGTCATTCGATCCCTGGTTCGACTGAAAATGTGTAGCGCTCGCCTTCACCTTAGTTTTGTAAATGTGATTTTACAAATATTTTATTTGCATTTTCCTACTTAGGGCCTCTGCATGACTACTTTGGTTAAAGTCAGGGTCTATGATGTTTTGGTATTTTTGAAGCCGGAAAAATCTTAATTGAGTAGGTAATATAAATCAAATACGTCTTCGTCGATGCGGTCTACCTACTGGTGAAAGTAAGAAAACAATATTATTATATTAAATATTTATTAGGGTGTTCGTAGACTGTCAGCAATATAAAATTAGATCAAGGAATCACATGGAATATTAGTCATGACAGTCACTAGGTCATTATGCCGGTTACGCGACCAGCTTCATTTAGCGACCACCTTATGGTTTTTACATTTAAAGATAATCACACATTTTTATAGACCCTAAAAATACAGTGAGCCGTATGTAATTATTTTAGTAGTTAATAGTTATATGTATGTGTTCTATTTGTTTACATAACTACTATTACTATTAAGTAGGTGGTGTAGGTTATAGTTATATAAACAACGAAATATATCCGTCCAGTTCTCCAATTCATCTACACCCGAATAAGATTAGAAAAATCGTGCGTTAATCATCATGCGATTTCAGAAAAACCATTATAAACGCAGAAACATTTACATTGTTATTTTTAAAATGACCACTTAATGATCGAAATAATTAAAATTAATACAATGTTTTCCTATGGTATCCTAGATAAAAGTTGACGAATTTGTCTATAATAAATCTAATCTTACATGGAATGAGTGAGATAAGTGGTCGCTAACCAGCACACTAAATTAAATGGTCGCTAACCGGAAAAATGAACCTCCCTACCTCCATCTTTAAAAGTTCAATTTATTGCTACCAAACTAAAATGAACTCCCAAGTTTAGTAATAACCGTATATCTACGATAACCTAATATGATAGTGAAACCCCAAACTATCTCAGCCAATATGGATTACAAAGCCATTATGTTATTATGTCTGCAAGTTAATTTCCCGACTCCCCTGTAACTCAATCCGGCTATTAACGCCAAATGAAATCACTGTCGCCCCATGTTTGGCATCATGGCTTTCTTGACGATAAATGCGTGAAACGAAACGTTGGCTGGGTTTTTCTTTGATTCCGATATTTGAAATAAGAATTTAAAGATCGAAATTTGATTCCATAGTTATTGATTGGAAAAGATGACACTATAGATATTATTTGTGATACTTGATCGTCATTATTATCATGGATTTCAAATTAGTAAGATTTGCTTCAATATGCGCCAAAATTCAAGTGGTAGTGGTACTGCTTTAAAGCGTGTAGATCAGCATCATATCAGCTGAAAGACATCCACTGCTGGACATAGGCCTCCCCCAAAGAGTGCCACAATGACCGGTCCTGCGCCACCGGCATCCAGCGGACTCCCGCGATCTGATAAGATGTGACGAAGATAAATTGAGTATTGCTTGCTTACTCTTACCTAATCGTTATTATGCGAATACCGTAAACTTTTTGGGAATAATAACATCAACAACCTAACTTACCTTATACGTTCATTACGGTCGGTGAAGGTAAAATTAAGTTAATAGTACATTGTTTAACGAGGGGCGGAAGTGGAATATTGCGAACAAGAGTCTATCAGAAGCCCGACGCCGAAGGCGGAGGGCTTTTGATGACTCGAGTTTGCAATATTTTTACGCCCGTGTTATACACAATGTTTTTCATCACATTTGCGAGGAAACAAATACATTTTAGATGAAATGAATACAAATCGTAATAAAAACTGCAACATGTCAGTCGGCCATTTTGTTGAATTTGACGTGAGGCGCGTATGGCAAAGACCCTTCTCTATACAGCCACGATTTGAAAACACTTAATAACATTTTACATAGACACTAAATAACTACATATTATCTGTAAATAATTCAGTTAAACATGTTTCAGTAGTTTTTTGAGTTTAAGTTTATTTATAAATACGTTTTAAGACATCGTATTTGATATAAAACCTCTTTGCTTTGTAACTGCCGCATGAGTGACAGATACAATTTAAGAAAAAAACCATTACGCCCGTGGGCGTAACACAGACTATTACAGCTCTGTATGTCTGCGCATTATGAAGCCCTTTTCGAGCAAGTGTGATGAAAAATACAATACCATATACCATAAAAAAATACAACTATCTATTTAATTCATAGCGAGAATATCTACCAATATAGGTAACAACACAGTGCAATTAGTGCAGAGAAAGTTATCATCCGAGATAAATATCTAAGATTCAGCGGAAGAATTAGTTTAACGAGGTTTATAAATAAATATATGTATTTAATTGCCGACAGATGTTAGTTTTTAACCTAATAGCTATTTAGAAATAATTCATATCAAATTAAAATTCCTCCAGACAAAAACAAAGTCCGCAATTAATTCAAATCGATTTCCACTCAAGCGACCCTCACCCGCCATCAGAATTTCAAATGCCCTTCCAGAAAGCAACCAGCATGGTGTAAAGGTTCTTTTTTGAATCCAATATGCCATTTAAACTGAACGCGCCAAAAGAAATAGTAGTTCCAACCGAGTTAGGTTGGCCAGCCTGATGCTATCTTGGCAGTTGGCACACCTGACCGACGCTAATTGGACAATAAATCAATTCTTCCCAGCTTCTTATTGGCGAATCGTGGCATTCCAATATTGAAAATTTGGCCGCGCGATATTGACAACATGATAAAAAAACAATAGGCGGTTATCTTTTTCTTTTGTGTTCATCTCTGGCTCCGGTTCTTATTAAGGCTGAATCGTTTACGTTTTGTTTGTCTGTATCGACCACTGTCTTATCGGTTAGACAATTTGTTTTTGAAGGCTCGTTATTGAATTATTAATATTAACATTTGAGGATCCGTTTCAGATGACAGATTAAAACAAAATGGTTTCGAGTAAATTCAAACAATAGTCAGTGACACGCGGGTCATTTTTTGTAGCGTTATGATAAATCTCTAATGATCTATGGGGTAATAAAAGCAGCACATTAATGCGCAAAGTGCACAGCGTCATCCATTATTAGAGTTATTAACAAAACGGAACGCGTCGGCTAATCTGGGCCCAGCGTAATTAAATTCTGAGAACAAGCGAGCTATTAAAAGGGAAACGGTAGCGCGACGCCATTACGAAACGGAACGTGCATAATTATTTCGTTCCCGCCTTTTTCCTTTTTGGAGTTCGATTTTCGAAAGCGCGCGCTAATGCGGCGTCGCTGCCCCTTGGCACGGAGCCTTGTAAACAATGTTCTCGTAAAATCACATTCAATTGCCAACAGCGCTCATTTACTTAATAAAATTGATCAGCTACGCGAACTGTTAATTGCATTCCTGCTGAACGAAAAGGAAAAAGCGAGCGGCATTTTGCTCAATTAATACATCCGAAACTTTGAGTCACAACATTTCATAAGTAAAAAGGTTTTATTTTTTTCTATCTTGCCAGACCACCAGCGGATTCAAATGAGCCATATCATTAACCGGGTACAGACAATGTCGTAAAATGACGGGTAGCATGCCTGTCACATCCTCGGTATAATATTATTCTTGTTTCTTATCGGCGCGTCTCATCGGCCGTACTGTTAACATGTATTTTGACAGATGACATAAGTTTGGCGCCGTATCAACTGTCATCTAGCGATGAAATACAATTCGGATGTAATAACAAGCTCCCGTCTTACGTAGCTGATAAAGAGGTTTGTGTAAATCAAAGGTGTAATGGTTTTATGACAACTATAGATGCCACTCACGGAGCGCCTTTGTATTTGGGTTTGGGAATAACTGATAGGTATTTTATCTCTTTAACCTGGATGAATTTGTTATTAATGTAGCGTAATCTGGTATGGAAATAGTTTGAAAACCGGGAAACGACAAATTACAGTTTCTTAGGTGGTGAAATGGGGGCTAAAAGTTTGTATGGAGCTACGATATAAACGAGTTCCACGCGGCATTTTTTTCTCGGCGGCACGATTAGCACAATACGGCGCTCGAGCCCTCTCGCGCTATCTGTCTCTTTCTAATAAGTGAGAGATGGATTGTGCGAGAAAGCTCGAGAGAGCTCGCGCGCCCTCTTGTGCTAACCGTGCTGGAGTCGAGGACAGAAGCTATAAATTAGCTATATCTAGTTTTATATGTCACGCGCCATATTTCTAACTGCAGCGATTGCATTGCAAGTAACTTTTTATAGCTCTCGAGTATGCCAGTTCGTGATCAATCACCCAAGTTATTAATGTATGAGTAGCCAGCTTAATGATGCTGATGTGGTGTTGGCGTCGACTTCTACGGATACCTTGGACTGCAATGCGAACAAATCAATCCATTCTGGAAGAGCTGCGCATACATCGTCGACTATACACAATATGTCAAGCCCGTTTTCTGACATGCTTTGGACATCTCTCACGACATTATTCGGATAGCCTGGAGAGGATTATTATTATGACGGGAAATGTTGAGCGCCAGAGGTCTCGAGGCAGGCCACCCGCTAGATGGAGCACAAATCACTGCACCCTTGTAACGACATCTGCACGAGGCTATACATAAAGCGGGTGATAGGAGAAGTCCGTTCAAGAAGAAGTGGATGACGTCACGATTCTTTGCATTGACGGAACGACTGATGATGATGCTAACTCGAAAGCGCTTGGAAAAGATATGAAAGAACAGGAACATCTATCGCAACACTAAAGTCGGACTTATGGGCACCCTTATCTTCTCCATTTTTGTCTATGCCTCAAAATATGGGTTTGGAGAGCGGTTGTGAAGAACTGCGCTAGTGGCTGAAGAAGAAGAAAGAAAAAAATACTAACTACTTAGCACAATCTCAACTTTTAAGTTTATTTGCTAAGCTTAGCTAATTTCTAGGTCCTACTAGCTTTTGCCCGCGACACCGTCCGCGTGGAACTCGTTTATATCGTAGCTCCATACAAACATTTTGTTTTCATTTTCCCAACAAAATATATAAATTAAAATTCTGCCGAAACATAATCATCCTATGCATTTAACTGACAAGGTGGTAATCACTTTCTGTCAAGTGAGCGTCCTTGAAATTGGCGGGAAGAATGTTAGAAGGTAAGCTTTTCATAATTTTCAATAAGTACCAATCTTAACATCTCATAACAGGCTGGCAAAGTTGTTTTCCTAATTTTCTCCAAAAACTAACAAAGTTTAAATTAGTTTCATATTCATACTTAAGTCTACTTCTATAAGGACGACAGGACGAGTAGGTACCTACTAGAATTTCTATCAGCTCTGAAGGTGCAGGTTTAAGCGTGAAGAGGTAATAGATAGACAGACATACAAACAGACACACTTGCGCATTTTATAATATTAAGTACGAATTAAGTGTGGCTGAGCCATAAAAAAACAGTTATGCTATGACTATAATATACAGTGTTTTTTTTAAATGGGACAGTATGGGGAAATCCGAATCTAAAGGAGATAGAGGAAAAGTGTCCAAGGAGACATTAGGTGTTTTTTTATGTAAACAAATTTGGCTCATTAAAATTTTTGGTCAAGCGTAAGTTGTTCTTAAAAAATTATAAAGTTGGTAAATTTTTTTTTGACGCGGGTCGGCTCTGTTTTATGTAAGGATTATTTCATTGTATGAAAAGAAAAAAATCTGAACAGCAGAAGTTGGTCAAATTTAATGAAAACTAATCTTCATACAATTGCAGTATTCGCCTTTTAATATTGTTACAAGTGCGTGTAAAAAAAAATTAAAATTATTCCATGTTTAAATTTCGATAATCGATAAGAGCTCCAGATGATTCAAGAGAAGAACATTTTTTTTAATCTTCGTAAACATCATGGCACGCGATAGTCTTGAAATTATAAAAAAAAGAATTCAAATTTGGAACGTAAGTTATTTCTGCAGCTGTGATTTTGTTTCCAATCAGTTCATGCTTGTAATTTTATTAATCATGGCGTTTAACTAATTCACATAAAGTTGATTTGATTGAGGCGTATTTTCTTAATTATCGCAGTAAAGATAATGCACTTAAGTGGTATCAAGAACGCTATCCTGACCGTGTAGTACCGAATCGCAAGATATTTGATAGTTTAATAAAGAACCTAAGACAGGAAGGCTGTTTCAAATTCAAACCTAAGCGTAAAAGGCGGACGATAGAAGTGCAACTAGAAGTGTCTTGAAGCGTGCTCGTACCTGCATAAGACAAGACGGCGGCCACATCGAACATTTACTCAAGTAATAAACCAACTGTATGAAGATTAGTTTTCATTAAATTTGACCAACTTCTGCTGTTCAGATTTTTTTCTTTCCATACAATGAAATAATCCTTACATGAAACAGAGCCAACCCGCGTCAAAAAAAAAATTGACCAACTTTATAATTTTTTAAGAACAACTCACGCTTGACCAAAAATTTTAACGAGCCAAATTTTTTTACATAAAAAAACACCTAATGTCTCCTTGGACACTTTTCCTCTATCTCCTTTAGATTCGGATTTCCCCATACTGTCCCATTTAAAAAAAACACTGTATATTTATCAGCGAAGCACCTATCTTCTAAAATACCATGATGGTGGCAAACAAGCATACGTCCAATCAAATAGCTACCTACTTATTTAAAAAATAAATTAAGAGAAGGCGCGTGCACAACGACAAATAATTCATCAAATTACACATTAGGCCAACTAATACCACGCTAAGTTAAAAAGACGTAAGTATCTACATGAACTCGTAAAGCTATATAAGACTTTTTAACTTAGCACAGTAGCATAGCGATGATATCGCAGGCGAACGAGCCAACGATATGTGTAACTGGATTACCAACATCGGCCCACCACGTTAGGTAGGTAAGGGCGGGTTGCATCGACTACTCTTTACAGCATACACGGCTATCACAAAGACGGCGCGCGAGCTCTCTCGATTTTTCTCTCACTATACGTCTGTTTCTATGTTTTCTTATAAGAGAGAGACGGATACTGGGAGAAAAATCGAGAGAGCTCGCGGCCGTCTTGTGATAGCCGTGCTGGGCGGTAAACGTTAAATATGGCGCCGCACACAAAGACGCGTCGACGGGGCGCTTATAAAACGCAGTCAGCATAGGCCCAGTGACGTACCGACGGTTTGATACAACCGAGCTGTAATCCCCTACTTTATCTCATTTACGTACTAAGTTGTATTTACATTGTTGGTTTATTATACCAAGTCGGTGGCAAACAAAAGTACGGCCCGCCTGATGGTAAGCAATCACCTTAGCCTATAGACGCTTGCAACTCCAGGGGTGACACATACACATTGCCGGCCCTAGGTCAGGACAAGGCGGTTTTTCGTAGATTGAACTTTCTAAAATAGCTGACACAACGAATCCTCAAATCGATAAAGGATCGTCAACGGGCTTGTGACTGGAGTTTCAACCGCCCACAGCCAGCGGGCTCTCTCATCACCAGGCAGACCGTATGCTTATTTATCACCGTCGTGGTTTATAAAACGCTTGGTACATAACCAGTGGAACGACTGGGGAGTCCAAAATGTGCAGTATTTGCCTCCCTGTCCCACCTCATTCGTGTATTATATCAGGTCCAGTTATCCAAAATCAAATTAAACCAAGCAACGCACGCACCACGTCCAAACATGATGAATTCGACGCTATGCCGCGCCAGGAATGTGTTCTGACAAATATGTACCCACTTCAATGTCACAAAGTTCCATCTCGTACCACACTCCCATGTAACGTAGAACTCTGTGACAGTCAGACTCAGCTATATCTGTGACATAGTGACATCTGTCCGTAAGGCCGACCCATACGATTAATTAAATTAATAAGTAACTATGTGGGCGTTAAGACTAGAACGCTTTTGATTCATATTGATTAGTTTGTTTTAATCGGTAGCCCGTTTTAAAGCATTTACATTACGTGTTTAAACATCTGATTAAAAAACTGTCAGTTTGTTATTGAAGGAATGCCGTGAGCTAAAGCGCATTTCTTCTCTTTCGAGTGATGAATAATAAGATGATTCAAACAAATAAACTAGTGACTCTCTGAGCTGTAATTAGAACTTGCGAGCATGTTTGTTTTTTTCGAAGAACTAATCGACCATAAAGTTCCATATAATTCTTGAATCTGCACACAAAATTTGACGAGAATCGGTAGAAATGCGACCTGTAGATGAGAACAGCGGGACATCAAACATCCGGAGCTGAAACGGAAAACTTCGTTCGCTTCGCTCACTCGTTCCAAAATAACGTATCTCTTACTTAAGGTTCGTTCGAATCTCCTCATATTTAACGTTTATCTACCGGTAAGTAAATTGTGGTCGATGCAATGAGTCCTTATCGAACTATTTATTTCAAGATTTCGGTGTTTTTGTAATTTGTAAGGCGGATTAACCGGTATTAAACCGTCGGTATTCGTAAGTTATGTATATCTGTCCAAAAATTACTGTATGGGAAGTTGTACAGTTTTCTATCCTGCACGGCTATTACGCGACGGCGCGCGAGCACTCTCGATTTTTCTCGCACTATCCGTCTCTCTCTTATTAAAACACTTAGAACAAGAGGTATAGTGCGAGAAAAATCGAGAGTATGTCGCAGCCGTCCCATGATAGACGTGCAGCACGGCTAGCACGCGACGGCGCGCGATCTCTCTCGATTTTTCTCGCAATATCCGTCTCTCTCTTATTAGAATACTTAGAAAAAGAGGTATAGTGCGATAAAAATCGAAAGTATGTCGCGGCCGTCGTGTGCTAGACATGCTGGGGTGTCATATTTTTTTTAACGATTACCGATTTAAAGTGTGGTTGATGCAACCCAGCCTTATTTGAACTATATATTTCGTAATTGCAAGCAGACAGTAGCTTTTCTGGTATTTAAATACGTTAGTCCGATACATGTAAGCTCAAGCTAAATATGTAGGTAATCACTAATCAATCATGCTGCAGATACGCCTGTTCATATTAGATAGCAATTTCGTTCAACATAGATTATCCGCGACGTATTTTGGTAGGATTATAATATCAAACCTCGTTTACGTGATGATATTTTAATGTATGTAGTTGGTTGAATTGTATGCCAAATAATACAATTTAAAAAATAATTTATTAAATGATTCATAATTCATTTTAATGGCTACTGTAAAGTTTTTGATACGAAACAGCCAGAATCGCCAGTGAAGAAAATTGAGAAATTACATCATTCGTAATGTCTTGTTCTGTTTAGTGATTATTTCCGTTTCGTCTTAATATGATTATTTTCTTTAAATTAAATTAAATCTTTCGTCACTTGAATATACCTTGGTAAATGGCAACAAAAGTGCTGTCATATTCGGCGAAACTTGACAGTGACAGTGACAGACGTCATTGAACGTTTCTCCGCTCATTGATTCAGCTTGTTTTGTTTGTTGTTGTTTAACTAAACCAAGCCAAAATGTTAACTCATTATTCATCTAAGACCGCTGGGCCTAGTGGAATAATGGCCGACGATGATAGTAAGTAATAACCGTTAATTATTGTCCATCATTAAACACACTTCGTTCACCAAAATAAACTAGAAATCCTAACCTAAAACTCCATTGGAATCGTTAGTTGTTTCAAGTCAATTTCAATTGTTATATCGATTTGTTTTGTTTTAAAGATGCGACATTAACTGATTTTATTAGTAATGTGTAATTGTGTATAGTCAGAAATCTATCAAGTTCTGATCTTTCAGGTCCATCTGACAGCAGCCTCCTTGTGATCGTAGTCGATACAAATCCTAACCAACGCTACATCGTTGAAGACCCTAAGGTCCTCACGAATGTCCTGGATGCTGTTATTGCATTCGCCAACTCACATCTAATGCAGAAGTCTAAAAATCAGCTAGCAGTTGTTGGATGCCATTTCCATAAAAGGTAAATTAATATGTATGTTTCCTAAAGGAGGAAATTGAGCCTTTTCAATTCACAGTAGCATTGATTAACAATATAGGAAACACCATAAAAAAGCAAATACAAATGTGAACCCCATACCCGTTTAGGACAGAACCGAAAAAAAAACATACCGTCTCCCAAGAATATTTGCATCTGTTTGAGGCTTCTTAAAATAAAAGAAATCCTTTACCATCCAACCACCACAGTCAGTTTATCACAACATCCGAAAGATGTGCCATTGAAACCACATTGGCTCTTACCACTACAGAAATCATACATTTGGTTTGTTGCTTGGCATCTGGGCAGCAACAATCCTTTCGACGCATAATGCCAAATACGCAAAACGCCATTCATACGCGAAATGCCAAATACATATAATGCCAAATTCTTTTTATGCCAAATATGTATAATGCCAAATTCTTTTTATGCCAAAAGCTAATGACTTTACACAGCACGGTTAGACCATTATTATCATTTATTTTTGCTCTATGTGTACTTTGTATGTATGTATACATAGAGCTCTAAGCCTACCCACCTCTCCCGCTGGATATCGAATTATCTTCCTATTCTAGTCTAAGGCAGGTCAGTGTAGGTACGACGATGAGCGAAGCAAGGAGGAATGTTAGGTGTACTGCGACCCTATAGCGCGCGAGCCGAGCGAGCGTAGCGAGCGTGCCGCGGCAGCGGCCGGCGAAGCGCCAGAACCGTTTTTTTAATATTATTTACTTAGGCAAAAATAAATGGAACGTACCTACAGTGAACCGTGTTTCGAAAATGTAATACTATACACAACTGACTATTGTATGAAAAGTAAATTTACTCGGAAACTGTAAGCACTACATTAACTTACCCATTTTAGGCATTGTGCGTTTTTGGCATTGTGCGGTTTTGGCGTTATGCGTTTTTTTTTTTTCAAATACGCGAAACGACAAAATGGCATTTTGAGTATTTGGCATTATGCGTCGAAAGGGCAACAATAGGGGCGTAGACATTAATTACAATAATCAATAATGTCATATTTTCTCGAAAAAGGATTAAAAATGTAGTCAAATGGAGAAAAAATCAACGCAAAAGGTTAAATAATCATGAAGGTATAAGTGTCCAAAGTTTTAAGAAGGGGTATGTTCTGTCCCTTTTTCGCAAAACGCACCTTCATATGAAACGATGACGCTGGAAGAATGTGACGTGACCGTCGAGGCGGCCCCCGGCAGCATCCTATAATATGACGTCACACACCGTTTGCGTTTTCTCTCTCTATCAAGCAATATTAAAACGGTTGTAGTTTCGTAATTCTTTGAGATATCTGAATGGGATTTTCGTCACTAGGCATATTTTTTTTCCTCCTTTCTTTTGGAGTAATACTAATTTTCGAGTCTACACCACTATTGTCTTTTGTCAACATCTAACTTTTGGAGACTGTGCTACAAAGGTATAATTTGAATGCAATATACTACATGCCTTCCCCTCGAGATAGTCCATTAACACTATGCTTTCACTAATCACATAACACTGATAGTTCACTAACACTATATAGTCTGTTAAGACGTCCTTACCCTAAGCACTTATTCTAAAACTTTGTATAACATTTAAAACGATAAATCAGAGTCCACGGTATCTTCCTTCTCTGGCTCTGACAGATTGTCGTCGTACTCTAGAGCCATTCTCTTGGCTTCCATGCTTTGTGGCGATGAAGGCGATCTTGTTCGTTTATTAGTCGGCGGTATGTGTTCTTGGCTCTTGTTATAAGTATAATCTTGTAGGCCGGACACCCCTATGATATCAGCCCACTGAGAGGCTGGGGGAGTGTCCATGTTACTCCCTGGTGTATCGTTTTCATCATCGTCACTTTCTTCCTGTGTCTTATTTTCCTCTGTGTGTGCAACATCCCGTTGCACACTCGGATTTTTATTTATACCTACATCTCCCTCTCCCCCATGAGTTTGCATCTGATTTATATGTCTTTTAAACAGTTTTCCGTTCCATTGTAATATATATCTACAAATACCTTGTCTCTTTTCTATGACCCCTTTCAACCAGCGAGGCCCTGTACTGTAATTCCGGAAAAACACTGTTTGTCCAGTTTGGAACGAGCGCACTCGCGTATCTTCATTCTGATCACATGCATCAATTCTTTCCTGATCATTAGTTGTAAGAGGATTCAAGTGATCAAACTTCGTTCTGAATCGTCTATTATTTAAAAGTTCTGCAGGTGATTTGTCGTTAGTACTATTAGGCGTTGTACGCAATCCATACAGTATTAAAGGTAATTTTATGTGCCAGGGAAGTGTAGACTGTTTCTTGAGTTTGTTCTTGACAGTTTGGACCGTTCTCTCAGCCTACTGAATCGAATCTTTTTCATTATGTTGATAGAATAGAATAGAATAGAATAGAATATGTTTATTTCCTTGAATATGGTACAGTACAGTTGATGGTATAATTATATTATGCTCAGCATATCCTGCCGCGAATCGGCGTGGAAATATTAGTCATGTTACATTATCTGATAAAAATTACTACATTAGAATTAAATTACAATATTAGATTTATTCAAGCATGCTGCACACATCAACATTAAATTATAACTATAAACTAATCAATATACTATGTCAATGCACTTATATAAATCTAGTGGTCAAAAAAAAATTCGTTCATTGTGTAAAAACACTTGTCAAGGAGCCAATTAAACAGTTTTTTTTCAAATTTAATATTCGGTAATAGTTTTATGTCATTCGGTATTTTATTGTATAATTTAATAGCCATAATATATATATTTTTACTAAAAACTGTAACTGATTGCCTGGGTACATACAGCTTATACGGGTATCTCCCGTTAGTTTTGTCCAGAACAACATTATGCAGGGGAAATAAGTGTGGATGTTTTTTCACAAACTTAGCTACTTCATATATATACAGGCAAGGTAAGGGGAGAATTTTCAGCTCCTTGAATATTGGTCGGCAATGGGCAAGGTAATGACTTCCACAGACAGCTCGAATACACTTTTTCTGTGCTACAAATGCTCTCTGTATGTCTACTGAGTTACCCCAGATGATTAGTCCGTAGCGTAACACAGATGATACGTATCCATGATATGCACACAGGGCTGCTTCCTGAGATGCGACTGCCTTAAGTCGCCGTAACGCATAAACGAATCTGTCCAGTCTAGTGCATACGCTATCAATTTGTGCTTTCCAATTCAGATTTTTGTCAATTGTAAGGCCAAGGAAAGATGCAACATGTACAGGTTCTATTGTTGTATTATTTAAATGTATCTTTAGAACTATATTAGGAGAATTATAATTTTGAAAGTTAATGATTTTGGTTTTATCAATATTTAATTTTAATTTGTTATCTTCTAACCATTTGATAGCATTCTTAACGTCAGTATTTGCTTGTCTTTCTAATTCGTTCCTTTCCTTACTTTTAATGATCAAAGTGGTGTCATCCGCGAACAAGACACAGTTATGTTTCAAGGCGGTCGGCAGGTCGTTTATGTAAAGTAAGAAGAGAAGCGGGCCCAAGACGCTTCCTTGCGGGACACCACTTTTATTTATTTTTGCTGTAGATTTGTAGATATATTTCCTATTATTAATTATTCGTGCTATTTCAGTATATTGTCTACGATTGCATAAATAACTTTGAAACCAGCTATGTGCGTTACCCCTTACGCCATATCTTTCCAATTTATTGAGCAATGTCTTGTGACATACCATGTCAAAAGCCTTGCTCATGTCCAAGAATATGCATAGTATTGTTTGTTTGTCATTGAGGCACTTAGTAATATGTTCTACTAATGTGAAGCATGCAAGAGATGTTGAGCTATTTTTGCGGAAACCAAACTGATTTCGATTTAAAACATCTGTCTTTCTAAGAAAAACCTCCAGCTTACCAGACATTGCCTTTTCAAACACTTTGGACAATATTGGTACTAATACTATGGGCCTATAATTATTTATTAGTTTTGGGTCTCCTTTTTTGAACAGTGGCTTAACTATGGAAAGTTTCAAGCGCTCTGGGAAGCAGCCTTGTTCAAATGATATATTTATGATATAGCAAAGAGGTGGTGCTATATCTTTAGCACATAATTTTATAATTTTAGTGGTCAGTTCATCGTAGCCAGTTGAATTTGTATTATTTAGGCATTGGATGATCTTTAAAACTTCTGATTCAGTTAACGCTGAAAGAAAAATACTGTTCAATACCGTTTTACCAAGACACGAATTGTTACTATCCGTGCTTCCCAGTGTTTGGTCTATGAAAAAGTCATTAAACAATTCACTGATTTCCTTGGGTTTATTATAAATATTTCCATTTATTTCTATTTCATCAGGTAAAGAGGATTTAGAAATATTTGTCATATTCAGATTTTGTTTTATGACTTTCCACACTGCTTGGCCTTTATTTTTAGCATTATTAATATATTTAATGTTATTTATATATTGAGATTGCAGCATGCACTTTCTTAATAATCTTGAATATGTCGTATATGTTAATTTGTTTTCAGTTTTGTTCTTGTGACTTTTATGGTATTTAAAATATAATATTCTCTTTTTACAGCATGATTTCTTTAACCCATTTGTTATCCACTTGTTTTTTATTGTTTTATTACTACATTTAACCTTTATCACTGGAAAACATAACTTAAATAGGAGCGTAAATAGATCGTGAAATGCTTGAAAGGATTTGTTACAGTCACTTTCATTATACACCTCTTTAAAAGATAGGCATGATATATGTTTACAGAATTTGTGTATATTTTCCTCGCTATAATCACGCCTTTCTTCAAACCAATTATCTCTTCTATGCCTATTCCGACCCGACTTCGGAATCGGAACGGAGAATGACACAGATTGCCCGGTTTCATGGTCGGACAAAGCAAGCTTATGTATATTGTTCTCTATATTGGAACTTTGTACGTTTGAGGCTATCAGATCTATACATGATTGTTTTCGTGTTGCCTCGTTTATGTGAGTAGTAAAATTAAAGTTCATCAGGAGTGATTTGAGTTCTTTTGATTGATTACTGTTTTTTAATGTGTCAATGTTCCAATCTCCACAAATGATGATTTGCTTGTTATTTTTATATGTCAATTTTTTAAGGAGGATATTCAATTTATATAAAAATAACTGAGCATTGGGACCTGATGATATTTCTCAGATCGTTGATAAGTCCGGACAAGTTGATGCGATATACACTGATTTTACCAAAGCATTTGCAAAGGTAAATCATCGCATTTTAGTAAAAAAATTGTCTAATTTTGGAGTCGGTGGCTCTATGCTGAAATGGTGCGAATCATATCTGGGCAATCGACCCTCAACAGTAGTACTTGATGGTTGTAGTTCTGATCCTATTGTAGCTAGCTCTGGCGTACCTCAGGGTTCAAATCTGGGACCACTCTTTTTCAACATATTCATTAACGATATCACTAACATCTTCTCACATTCCACTTGTTACGTTTTTGCGGACGACCTTAAACTAATACGTCCTGTTAATTGTATGACCGATGCAGCCTTATAGCAAGAAGATATCAATAAATTACATGACTGGTGCAACCTTAACAAGATGTACTTGAACCCAATCAAATGCTCTCACATTAAATTCACAATGAAGAGAAACATAATAAAAAGTGCTTACAACATTGCAGGTGTAACACTGAATGAAGTCACTCACATTCGTGATTTGGGAGTAGTTATTGATACAAAACTAAAATTTACAACTCATATGGATAATATAATAACATCAGCAAATAAGTCTTTAGGATTCGTTATTCATGAAAGGAATTCAAAAATATTTCTACCTCAATAATGCTATATAATAGTTATGTTAGAAGTAAATTAGAGTACTGCTGTGCCGCTTGGTCACCCGTTTATAAAGTCCACATTAACAGAATAGAGAGGACTCAAAAGAAATTGCTAAAGCATTTGTCGTACCGGTATAAACCACCTAGCCATGTAAGATCCTATCTAGACAAAATTAAACATTTTAAACTAGAAAATTTAAATAACAGAAGAACGTTGCTTAGTATGTCTTTCTTGTATAAAACCATGAACAATCTAATTGATTCGCCTCAAATTGTTGATAAGTTCACTTTAAGCGTCCCGACTAAAATACTAAAATGCCTCGCGCCTTATTTCACGTTCCTTTTTGTAAAACCAACTTTGGCAAGCACTCACCTGTACCTCGCCTGTCGCGTGCTTACAATGATCTCGTTACAGAACAGGAAGACATCGATATTTTTTGTGATTTTCATAACAGCTTCAAACGCAAAATCAGGGATCTGTTGTTGAACCTTGAACCATAGTATGAGTGATTTAGTTTTAAGCCTAGATAGCCTAGATTTAGTGCATTAACGCAAAAATTGTAACGCATGTCGTGGTTGCCTATTATTAGGGTCACAATTAGACATATAAGTACTTAATGTTTCCACATAAAATGTAACATTGTGAACTCCGTTGGCAATCCTTAAATAAATAAATAAATAAATAAATTTGAAGTGTAAAAACATGTGTATTACTTTTATTTTCAGTGAATACTTGTATCCATCCCCTGGAAAGCCTCTGGATGTGCGGCAAATTGACGGACAATACGAACTGTTTACACTTGTCGAGAAGACCATTAAAATGAGGTAATACTTCTTTTACAATGTATGGGTTTGTTTTACCCAGCGAACGATAAAACCATAGAATGCGAACTCCTTACAAACTTCTACCCAAAGACGTGCCTAAATGGTATGCGCATGTTCAAACTAAACGGCTGCCTGGCATCGTTTTGACACCCTGACCTCAACCTCGCATAATGGCAATGGGCGTCATTCTGTGGGGCCATTTGGCGGCGCTACTTAGTCTTCTATGGTTCTCGTTCGCTGGTTTACGGTTTACCCCTCAGTTTTGTTAATTTCTAACTTTTATACATTTCAACTATTGTGACCTTGTGAGTTCCAGGTTCAGTTTTTTATTTCTCAATAGAAAATGAGTAAAAATATAAATCTTGACAATGCATTGTATATCGTTCCAGATTAGTAAATCTGATAAAGAGCCAGCCTCAAGACGACAAGCCTGGAGAGTCCCTGCTGGCGGGAGCGCTTGCTATGGCCCTGTGCTACATTGGAAGGGTGCGTCCAACTTTAAACAAAAGATACTAACATTATTTATCTATTCAGAGATGGAACAGAAACATGCAAATGAAGAAGGCCTATTAAAAGGCATTGTCGTCTTCAATGGAATTTATTCCATTCAAAATTGGAACAGAGATGCATTTGTTTTGATTTTAAAACAAAACAACCTAGTCTTTTTATTACAAGCTTTTATTTAGTTTCACCTGTCCCGTTGTCTGTCTGTCTGTAATCAAATCTTGCAAATTAAATTTGACCCACTTCCCGGTGACCGATTGAGCTGAAATTTTGGGTATAAGTATAGTTTGGATGACAATTCGATATTATGGTGCCATTGAGCTGATCTGATGATGGAGACAGAAGGTGGCCATGGGAATTCAGTACTTAACCGACGTAACCCCGTTGAGTTTGAGCTCGTTAGAATCGTCTCAATGAGTAGTTGATGATGGTATACAGAAAAGTACAGTCGGCAATAAAAGCTTGTACCAAAAATGAAATTGACAGAAGCTTGTCCCTGATTCTTTCATTGCCGTGTTTTATTATGTGTGTGGATATAGGTGTATGGCTAGGATATAGGTAGAATATAGTTGGGAGCTCTTAAAAAGTATCCGGATTCCGGTGGGATCGTTTATTTTGGCATAATGTGTAAAACAAAGTGAGAGAGAATTATTGCCTGCTTTGTATAGGTTATAAGTGTACGCGGGCTGGGTTTCCGCAACATGACGTCATAATAGCGCCTATTTGCGTATGGGTTTTGCCACTACTGTTTGCCTGCTTTGTATTGAAATTGCATCTCTATTAAGCTTCATATTATTTCATCTACGCATTTCGCACTAACCTCAAACTGTATTGTCATTGAAATTGCAACTGTAACGTAATAACATTAAGCTTCATTGTTGCTTCCTATTTCGTTTCCAGATCCGTCGACAACTGGCGCCAGGCGTGCGTATGAGCAGCCGCATCCTCACAGTGACGGGCAGCTCGGATACGGCGGCCCAGTACATCAACTACATGAACGTGTTCTTTACGGCCCAGGTAATAAGAGTTATAATATGTTTACAGTACATATGGTGCTACTTTCCCGCACTAGTGCGGAAAAGAGCTCTTTTCGTGCATATGTCGAAACTTTAAAGAGCCATATGTACAGTAAAACGTTGTACGATACACGTGCGAATAGGTAATTCGCAACTCGTGTCGATTTAAAATACTCCCTTCGGTCGTGTTTTAATTTATCACCACTCGTTGCGAATTTCCTATTTTCGGCACTTGTTAAACCTGCAACTCTGGTCAAATGGCTAGTCATTATTGGTCGAGTGCCTTAGTTCCCCAGTTTAGGCGTGAATTATACAGAGACGGCATAAGAAGGGGAAGGCGAGGCGCAGACGCAGCGCAGGCATGATGCCGCCTCAAACTATTGTAGACCTTAATACAATGGAACAAGGTACATTGGTGAATTACACTTAAGGGGCGCGGCGCAGACACCGAGTGTAATTCACTTCGCACGTGCCCTATAAGTCGCTGCGCAAGAGTGGAACGGACACGGACGGACGCGATGAACAGGCAAAGAGACTTTGTACCTTATTCCATTGTATTAAGTTCTACAATCGTTTGAAGCGGCCTCAGTCTCTGTATAATAGGCATGATGCCTCATGTTCAAATTGATAACGTAGTGATGCTAAATGGATAGTAAACCATCAAATTATCGTAATAAAGTATCAATTATAAAATATAATTAAAATCATAAAAATATATGAACCATGAAAGTTTAGAAAAAATATGCATTTTTTTTATTGTCCAAGAGTAAATTTATATAGCTACCAATACAATCCTTACGCTTTTATAGAAACAACATTGTATGACAACTATGTACTTAATCGCAGTATTTCGCGAACAAAACAACAATTTACCTAATTTTCCATACAACAATTAGTACAAAATGTCAGTTGTGACGTCATACCTGTGTGTCTATCAGTATGAAGCGTTTTGCGCTGCCGCCAGCGAAGTCAATCTTTGTGTCAATTTTTTGGGTATTTATGTTCTTTAATTGTAGTTGCTCCCATACAAACATTTGTTCCTCTCCAAAAACTGGTTCGAATGAATAAAAAAAATCTTAGTCATCAACATCATCCCTATTCACGCCTTAGACTTGGAACTGCAGCTTGGCGAAACGGGCCACTAGTCGCTCTATATTATTGCTACAGAAATCCATTATTGTTACAGAAACAACAAGTGCTGATCGACGTGTGTTCGCTAGACAAACACCTGAGCCTGCTTCAGCAAGGATGCGATATCACTGGAGGGCTCTATCTCAAAGTGCCTTCGTTGGAGGGACTTCTACAGTACTTACTGGTGAGTACTGTTATTACTGATATTAAAGTATTTAATCGGTAGACTAAAGGTTTTAAGGTGGGTCCACACGGCACAGACTTTAGTCTGCGCAGCGTGTCTGTACAGACTTAAGTCGGTGCAAATGGGACGTGTGGACGTGAAGTCTCAAGTCTGTAACGACATCTGTGCATTTTTGTATCTGGCATCCAAAAGTCGGCGCAGACATGCGTGTTTGCGCCGACTACTGCACTGTGTGGACGCATGTTCAGACTTGTTTGGGTCAACTTACGACAACTTTGGTTAATTAATTCACAGTTTGCCTTGTTTTTATTATAAAAAATTAACGATTTAAGAAAATATTCGAGACAATTCTTAGTTGAATTTATATTCAGATCTATATAAGTCCCTTCCAGCTGTATGGAAAATTAAGTACAAAGAGTACAGTAATAGGGATATGAAGACCCAGGCTTATGAGATATTAGTGAGAAAATGGAAAGAAGTGGAACCAAGCTCAGACCGAGATTTCGTAACGAAAAAAATAAATAACATGAGATCAGTCTACAGACATTGCAAACGTCCGCACACCACGAGGTTTAAAGAACAACTAACATGTCTGTATCGTGTGGACGATGTGAGTCGCACATACTTTTGTCCGTGCAACAGTCTGCGCAGCGCAAGTCTGCACCGTCTGGACCCAGCTTAAAGAAGGGCAAAAAACCAACTTAGAAGCTGGCTGCTTCAGAGAGTATTCTATAACCTTAGTGAATATTTCACATCTTAGCTGTAAGTTAGTCTATTTAAGTAATACAAATTGTTGTATGCCCAATATTGGGTAACTGTTGAAACCAATTCTGTCACATCCAACTTATGTACACAGTTATACAATAAAGATATTTTTCTCAAAAATAGTACGAAATGTTCCCATAACATCTGTGCAGATAGTATCCGAAAGTGATTCATCCTGGACAATTTTTAGAAGTGTCCAGTAAGAAAGTATGAAATCCCATTACATATCATAATATTTAAATAGTATAGAACAAGAGTGTCCAGTAAGTAAGTATGAAATCCCATTACATATCATAATATTTAAATATAGAACATTTATGACGTCAGATGCGTAGGAGGTAGGATGGGGAGAGATTCGGGACGAGGCTTGGGGGGGGGGAATTAGTTTGATGTAAGACAAACTTTTTTTTTTTTTGTTTTTGTATTTTTTTTTTGTTCTTTTTTTTTAATTTTTTTTGAAAATTAAAATTATTCAAGTTTTTACTTCGACTGCCTTTGTTATGGCATATACTAATGCTGGTGACTGTACCTATATATTTTTTATTCTAACTTTTATTCAAACATTGTTTTATTTTTGAGAAAAGCACTATACACGCTTCGACCATAAGTGCCATCCTGGCCTCGTATTATAGCCGGACCTCGCCTTCGGCTCGGCTGGCTAAATCATGCTCGTCCAGGATGGCTTACTTACTGGTCTCTGCAGTAATGTACTAATATTCTATTCAAAGTTAGCAGCAGAAGTATTACGTCCCTGTAAAGTGTCATTCGCTAATATAGGCATCATTACATTTTTTTAAATAAAGGAAAAATTGAAAAATGTAATGCTCCGCGCCGGATTCGAACCGGCGACCACAGGCATTCATGGCCCGTCGCTACTAACCAACTGAGCTATCGGAACAATCCGGTTCGGGCACCAAATTCTTAAATCAGTTCCTTCCTACAACGCCTTAGGGAGGCGTGTAGCGACATCTACCAGAAGACTTTGGCTTCTTTACGGTACCAACGTCACAAATTATATTGAGAAATCGTCAGTAACGATGCGGCCACCCCATACTAAATTAATTTTGTATTAAGCAGTTACACTGCTAACGAAATTATACATTTTTTTAAATAAAGGAAAAGTTGAAAAATTTCATGCTCCCAGCCGGATTCGAACCGGCAACCACAGGCATTCATGGCAAATTAATTCGTTAGCAGCGTAACTGCTTAATGCAAAATTAATGAGCATCATTCCATATCATAGTCGCCTAAATTGAACAAAGTGGTATCTAATTTAAGTTCCTGAAATGGAATTAAAAAATATATATATTCTTGGTGTAAACAAAGATTACAGTAATAAATACACAGTTCGAGGTTGAGATCTCCTTTTAAGTAAACAATGATACTTGTGTCAGGAGTTCCCGCTCTTCGATTAACAAGAGGTGTTATTGTGTTACCAATTTAACGTTATTGTTAGAACTTATACATAGGTCTGTTTACTTATTTAACACTTTATATATAACACAAACACTTTATGAAACAAAATAAAATTAATTAACTAATAAAACATGATAAACATATTTTTTTTATGTGTTTGCGGGGTGTGTATTATAACTAAAATTATTAAATGAACATATAAAAAATACGTTAATAATTTGAACGTTTTTGGCGTGCCTGTTCACATTTAATGACATTCGAATTGGTTTAACTCAATAAATATTTGAAATCTTAAAACTGTCCGCTGTATTTTCGAACGTTTGTATTGATTCATGTTGACTTTAAATATATCGTCGTCTAGTGCCCATAACACAAGCCTTGGTAAGGTACTAAACGTCTTTGGACATTCCCAGGCTCATCATCATCCTCCTAGAGGTGTTCCCGGTTGTGCCCCGAAAGGAGCCCGAGGTCCGCTTTGACACCTAACCCCCAAGATTTGGCTAAGGCACTAGTTTTACGAAAGCGACTGCCACCTGACCTTCCAACCTAGAGGGAAAACTAGACCTTATTGGAATTAGACCGGTTTCCTCACGATGTTTTCCTTCACCGAAAAGCTAACGGTAAATATTCCGGACATAAGTTCCGAAAAACTCATTGGTAGGAGCCAGGATTCGAAATTTTGTGGATCTGAGCTGAGACTTACTTTTTGAAGTGAAAACTTCTGCAGCGGCGCTGTGCACTTTTTGGGATGGGGAAAAATTGTTAAACTCGCCACAGGTGTAGGAGCGTAGGAGGTCACGTGACCGTAAGATTTAGTGTTGCCAGATGCCGGAATACAAAAAGCGGGAGCTGCGTTTTCAAAAAGCGGATTTTTAAGATTTTTGGAGGGGAGAGTTTTTTTTTATTTTTTATTATTCAAGTTTTCACTTCTGCCGGCACTCCCGGAGTGCAACCAGGTCTTCTTTTTCTCTCTTTGATTTTACCAGAAAGCAGTCCCCGCGAAGGATACGGGCGACTGAATCCGCGATTACTGTATGTTAATGATTTCTAATGGAATAAGTGATTCTGTGTATGAATGATGAGTGATGGTTGTAATGGATGACGGGGGAAATGAAGAATTAACTATGTGCCATTGAACTTTTTCAGGTTATTACTATGAAGGTAAGGTGTAGGAGGAGGAGGTTAAGGTTTAACTATCGAGGTGGCGAGTTTCTAAAAAGAGGCTATTGTACTTTCTTTACGAATGATTTCCTGGAGGTTAATGGTTCTATATGGAGACAGGTGATTTCGTGGTTTAATCTCGGGATTGTGAATTTCGGGCAGTCTTGCGATGGAAGCACTTCACAATCCGTCGACTACCTTTTAAAAGACTGTTGAGACTTACATTTCATAGTTAGCCTAGGGCGGTCAGAACTCTAAATCAGGCTCATGGACGCTTCAATACAACACAATACAATACAATAATTTATTGGTAGCACGTAGAACCGATGGCCGTTGGGGCGGAAAGGTTCTCGAGTGGCGACCACGTGCCGGAAGGCCCGGCGTAGGTAGGCCCCCGACAAGGTGGACTGATGACCTGGTAAAGGTTGCGGGAGTCCGCTGGATGCGGGTGGCGCAGGACCGGTCGCTTTGGCACTCTTTGGGGAAGGCCTATGTCCAGCAGTGGACGTCTTTCGGCTGATGATGATGATGATTTATTGGTAAAAATGTAATTTTGTCATTGTCTTCCAGTGGGTGTTCCTGCCCGAGGCGTGCGAGCGCAAGGCGCTGGTGCTGCCCGGCGGCGGCCGCGTGGACTACCGCGCCGCGTGCTTCTGCCACCGCGAGCCCGTGTCCATAGGCTTCGTGTGCTCGCTGTGTCTCAGCGGTGATTATACCAAATATATGTCACTAGTTGCCATTTCAATCGGACACTTTACGCTCGAAGTTGTACACGATTATGTATACCTAGGAGAGACTGTCCGGTTACGTAGGTCCAACTTTGAGAAAGAGGTCAATCGTCGAATCCGACTCGGCTGGGCAGCATTCGGGAGGCTACGGCACATCTTTTCGTCCAATATTCCGCAGTGTCTCAAAACGAGAGTCTTTGACCAGTGTGTGTTGCCAGACGACGTATGGCACGGAAACGTGGTCGCTTACTATGGGCCTCATAAGAAGGCTCAAAGTCACCCAAAGGGCAATGGAGAGGGCTATGTTGGGAATTTATCTGCGCGATCGCATCAGAAATGAGGCTATCCGCACCAGAACCAAGGTAACCGATAT
This sequence comes from Epinotia ramella, assembly GCA_947578815.1. Taxonomy (NCBI): domain Eukaryota; kingdom Metazoa; phylum Arthropoda; class Insecta; order Lepidoptera; family Tortricidae; genus Epinotia; species Epinotia ramella. The sequence continues at coordinate 8,621,891 of OX388221.1, forward strand.
AGCCCTCCGAATCGCTAAACTTAAGTGGCAGTGGGCGGGGCACATTGCACGTAGTACCGATGGCCGTTGGGGCGGAAAGGTTCTCGAGTGGCGACCACGTACCGGAAGGCGCAGCGGCAGCGTGGGTAGGCCCCCCACAAGGTGGACTGATGACCTGGTGAAGGTCGCGGGAGTCCGCTGGATGCGGGTGGCGCAGGACCGGTCATTGTGGCACTGTGGGGGAGGCCTATGTCCAGCAGTGGCCGTCTTTCAGCTGATATGATGATGATGAGTTGTCATGGTCACGTCTCCTGCACAGCTGTCGGAAGACGGCGCGCGAGCTCTCGATTTTTCTCGTACTATACGTCAGATTTAGCCTAGTTGGTAGTGACCCTGCCTACGAAGCAAGAGGTCTTGGGTTCGAATCCCGGTAAAGGCATTTATTTGTGTGATGAGCACGAATATTTGTTCCTGAGTCATGGACGTTTTCTATGTATTTAAGTATTTATTTATCTATATAAGTATGTTTATCGTCGTCTAGTACCCATAGTACAAGCTTTGCTTAGTTTGGGACTAGGTCGATTTGTGTAAGGTTGTGCCCTATTATTTATTTATTTATTTCAGCACGTCTATCATGAGACGGCCGCGACATACTCTCGATTTTTCTCGCACTATCCGTCTCTCTCTTATTAGAACAAGAGGTATAGTGCGAGAAAAATCGAGAGTATGTCGCGGCCGTCTCATGATAGACGTGCTGATAAGAAAGAGACGGATAGTGCGAGAAGAATCGAGAGAGCTCGCGCGCCGTCTTGTGATAGCCGTGCTGGGTCACTTTAAACCTGCTATTTTAAGGGTTTAAATTGTGGATTAATCCACTAAATGTGATTGTTTCTTGTCATGTTCAACCTCTTTTGCATGGGCCATCTTCTTAGCATGTATGTTAGTTAGTTAGTTAGTTAGTTCATGTTGTAACCATTTTTCTAAGAAACTCTGTCATATTGTCTCCCGGCTAACAGGACAATAACGACAATAAATAGTTGACTGACCCATCTATTACTTGAAGTGTGCCTTTCCTCTTATTTATTTATTTAATTCCAAAATAATCACAAGCGCGTTGCTGACCCTTTTTTGATTTGAGGATTCGTTGTGGAACTTGTGGATAGTTAAAGACGAACGGTGGATAGTTAAAACAAATATTATATTTTTTTTTGGACATTAGATTGTTTTTCTAGAAACATTCTAGACTAGTATTTTTTATACAATTTTTAATTCATATAATTTTTAGTTTTCATGTTTAAAAATTGCTCTAAGAAATTACATAGCTTAAGATTATGTTTGTAACTGACAATTTAAAAGTGCTTGTTACTAGGCCTACTTGAATAAAGATCATTTTGAGTTGAGTTGAATTTATATAGCGTCCATATACCTACTGCCAGAGATGTACAAAATACTTTTAAAAAAGTATTTAAATACAAAATGCAAATATTTATCTAATTTGATATTTCAAATGCAAAATACAAAATACTTTTGCTTTTTGTATTTAAATACTAAATACAAAATAGGTATTTTCAAAATACTTTATTCAAATAAAATACTTTCAAACAAAATCGAAGTCATTCTCGTTAAAAAGCGGAGCGTAACGTCATGTTTCACAGATAATAACGTTCATTTTATTTTAACTGTCATTTTGCACATAGACTTTCAAAGTTGCAGCGCCTCTAGTGGCCATTTGCCGAATCGCTGACCCATTCACTTGAAAATTTGAGTGGGGTAATACTTTCGAGAATTAGCAGTAAAAAAGTATTTTGCATTTGACAAATATTAAATACATTTCAAAAAGTATTTCAAATAAAATACAAAATACTTGAAAAAAAAAGTATTTAAGTACAAAATATAAAACACGTATTTTGTATTTTGTATTTGCATTTTAAATACAAGTATTTCAAATAAGTCACAATTCTGCCTACTACGCAGTGCGCGGGGGGGATTACTAATATGTGGCCGAAAATTATGTGGCAATTATTGACTTCCCAAACAACTTATCCCATAGTTTCATTTGGCAAACTTTTAGGTAGCATACCAATGGTTCGTATATATAACATGTCCCAAATGATTGTTTTAGCAAAATGTTAGTTGGCAAAATATTTAGTTGGTCATGTTTTAAAAAGACTTTATTTGTTATGTCGAATGTTTTGATTGGCATGTATATTTTTTCCATATTATTGTGATACATATTACTAACATACCCTAACCATGTAGTTAATATTATTACATTGATAAAAATACCTCTTTTGTGATAGCGGTTTAAAAAAAACTTGATGTGTCGATTTTTTCTTGTAATACCGCTTTGTAATCATAATCATCACTCTTCATAATTTTTTACTTCCTACCTTTTATGTTCCTACACTTCTGTAACTATTATCGGAACTCATAACGGACAGTTTTCATAAAATGTTTCTTCATAATGTCATTACTAAGAACAGACTTGAACTCATAATTTGGGTTTTCATAACAGTTTACTTCATAATGGACCTAAGGTACTATATCATAATTTTGTTAGTCCTAATATCATAAATCATAACTAAGAATATAACTAGTTAAGTAATATTTTTTTGCAAACAAGTTTTTCAGCTCTTTTATAAAAAAAAATAACCTCGAAGACGAAAGCGGGAGCGAAGCTCCCGCTTCCGTCTTCTAACCTATCCGCGATCCGAGTCGGTTTTGCCACTAAGTCCCTGTTCCCTACTGCTACTTGAACTTATTCACCACTATCTTGGTATTAGTTGATCTCAGAGAGAAGTTTATTAATACAAAATTTAGCAATAACTACTAGTATGTATATAAATAAATGTGATATTAAACTATATTGCTAAAAACAACTATGATATAAAAGTTTATAAACATAGTAGTAACAGAGATCCTTATGTTGAATAACATTATGAATATATAGACATTTCCAATCCATTTCCATTTCAATTTTTTTCCAACCGATCTTACTTGTAACTTAAATTATACATTAAAAAATCAAGAAGTAGTAAACTACATTAAACCTTTACCGAATGTAAAGTTGTGTCAATAAATTCTGATTAAAAAACTACTACGTAGTATTATTTGTCAAATATAAATTATGCGAAGTTAAAATTTGGTCAAAGGTTATTTGACAATAAATAGTAAGCTCAAATAAAACATTTGCCTATTAACTATTTTCCGAAATGATTCTTGGTAAAATGAATATCTGCAAAATATGATTGTGATCAAAGAAAAAGTATGCTAAGTAACATTATGCCAAGCATTGGTTTGCCAACTGAAAATGTTGCAATCAGTTGGTTGGGAAGTGAAATTAGGCGAAAAGTATTTCGGCCAGATGGCAGTACACCGCGCGGGGGGCGTGCACTCAGGCCTAAAACTGATTTTCCACCGGAGGGGGGAGACAAGACCAGGCGATACGTGAATTGAAATTTGTATGGCACTTACTATTTCCACCGAAGATTGAAAATTTGCCATACGAATTTCAATTCTCGCCTTGCCTCGTCTCATCTCGCCCCTTCGGTGGAAAATCAGCTTTACACTAACAGTGCTTAATGCAACACATTCATTGCATGAAGCAGGACTGACATTGTATAGTCTCTTCTTCTTGTCTCTTATCACGCGATAAGTGACAAGATAGGAGCGTCGTCTCGCTCTCGAACGGTGTCAGCCAATGACGGACGCTGTATCTTGTCACTTATCGTGTGATAATGCCGACCACGATACGGGGTCTGGTCTATAAAAAAAAGGTTAAAAAGATACTGAAATGGATGACTCATTTTATATTCTTTTTTTTTCAGTGTTCTGCAAATTCAGCCCGATATGTACAACTTGCCAGTAAGTATTTATCTATAATTACTAATAACTATTACCGTACCGGAAGGCGCGGTGTGGGTAGGCCCCCCCCAAGGTGGACTGATGACCTGGTAAAGGTAGCTGGAGTCTGCTGGATGTGGGTGGCGCAGGCCCGGTCACTTTGGCACTCTTTGGGGGAGGCACTTACATTTTATTGTTAGCCTAGGGCGGTCAGAACTCTAAATCAGGCTCATGGACGCTTCAATACAACACAATACAATACAATAATTTATTGGTAGCACGTAGAACCGATGGCCGTTGGGGCGGAAAGGTTCTCGAGTGGCCACCACGTACCGGAAGGCCCGGCGTAGGTAGGCCCCCGACAAGGTGGACTGATGACCTGGTAAAGGTTGCTGGAGTCTGCTGGATGCGGGTGGCGCAGGCCGGTCACTTTGGCACTGTTTGGGGGAGGCCTATGTCCAGCAGTGGACGCCTTTCGGCTGATATGATGATAATGATGATGACTAATTTTATTAAGAGGAAGTCTGTAGCTTTCTAAGTTTGAATGTAGCATCATAGGGTAGCAGGTAAATTCCGGAATCATCTGATTGCGGTAATTCCACCAGTGTATAGAAAGCTCCTTCAAGGCGGATATCGGCTATATTTTATGCGCGGCTATGCCTGGATTCTCTACGATAGCCGGTGAAGCTAGCACAACTGACGCCGCGCCGCGACGCGAGTCGAGAAAGATCTGCCCTCTTTCTAATTTGCACGGTGCGAGCGAGACAGGAGGCGCTCAGTCGCGCGCGAAGCGACTGAGCAGCAGGTTGTGCTAGACGTACTTCTTATTTTATAAATTTGTAATTTTTGTGTGTTGCTCATTGCCATAATTACGTTTAAACCTAGCCGCCCAAGGGACTTTTAAAAGGCATACTTGTTTCAATGGAATTTATTTCATTCTATATTGGAACACAGTTGCATTTGTATTGTTTCGTTCGATTTCATAACAATCAAATTATATCTTAAATCCGTCAATGGACTTTGCTAACTATGTAAACAAAGGACGTAGCTTTGTTTTGTCACTGTTTCTCCTTGAATTTTCACATCACCTCATCAAACACCACTGAAACTATACACTATTGAACCGGCCGTTACCGTAAAATACAAAACAATAAAATATATAACTGAATCTTGGATATTCCATTAAAAGTTTACAATGGTTTCATAAATTACCTGATGCAATGACGTTTTGTTTCTTTTAAATTCTACAATAGGCATGATCCCTCATGTTCAAATTGATAACGTAGTGATGCTAAATGGATAGTAAACCATCAAATTATAGTAATAAAGTAGAAATTATAAAATATAATTAAAATCATAAAAAGATATGAACCTTGAAAGTCCAGAAAAAATATGCATTTTTTTTTATTTTCCAAGAGTAAATTTAGCGCAGTATTTCGCGACCGAAACAACAATTTACCGGATTTTCTATACAACGATACAACTACTTTGTACAATTGTGACGTCATACTTGTGTGTCTATCAGTATGAAGCGCTTTGCGCTGCCGCCAGCGACGTCAATCTTTGTCTCAAATTTTTGGGTATTTATGTTATTTAATTGTAGTTGCTCCCATACAAACATTTGTTCCTCTCCAAAAACAGGTTCAAATGACATCATAAAAAAACTTAGTCATCATCCCTATTGTCTATGATGGGTAGTGTTGTGACTAAAGTTGGTGATATTGTAAAGCCGCTACACACTACCCAACTCACGCTCTGTACCTGCCATCGCGGTTGTATACACTTCGCAAGACCATTGACGGCGACCATCCAATATGGTTGATCCAATTACTTTGCCATTATTTCTCGCATGGTAAGTGGCTCGAGAATAATAATATAACATATTTTACTTGGTGTGTTAAATATTTCTATTTATTCCTTTTCAGCACCGTATTCAAGATCGGAGGGCCTCCTATAAAGCCTAAAAAGAAGAAATTTAAGGTGTAGTCTTAGGTAATAATCCTCTTTATCTATTAGAATTAAGTGATTTGTGTAAAAATCCTGCCAAATAAAACTCATTCTGTAATCAGCTTATTTATTTATTACACAGCCCAAAATCTAAAGCTAAGTATATCTATACTTATACTATAAAAAAAAACATCTGTGAGGTGAGCTTTGTAACAATATTGGAGTGTTGTGTACGAAGGGAACCTATCACTGCAATATCTCATTTTTCCACCTCTAAACCTACAATCGCTAGAAGTGTCACTGCAAATTTAATTTAATGCGCTTAAACTACCCCTTTTGAGAATAGAGGGCGTGAGTGTATGTATTAACACGTTCGCAACCAAGAACCCGCCTGGTAGGCACTCGTAATGTTTGCTCAGATGCCGGCTCAGCCCGCTAGGCGGGCAGTAGTATGTACCTACACGCCTAGCGAGTTCTGTCGGTTTCTGGTGTATTGTTCCATTTTTAGTCCGGTTGCGAAAGTGTTAAGCCTGGAACGCATTGGCGCGGCCTACAGTGGCGGTCAATATTAAACTTGACAGTTATTGTTGTCAGTAATGGCCAATAGTATATTAGTATTGAGTTCGTTTTTGAGGCGGTTTTCGACCACGATACTTTTGGGAAATGGTATATCTGTCAATATAATATATAAATCAGCTTATATACGTCCCACTGCGGGGCGCAGGCCTCCTCTCATGGATGAGCGGGAACGGGCAATAGTCCCCACGCTGCCCCAGTGCGGGTTGGAGACTACACATACACCTTTGAATTTCTTCGCAGATGTACGCACGTTTCTTCGCGATGTTTTTCTTTCACCGAAAACCTATCGGTAAATCTCAAATTATATAGTTCATAGATATGGCAAAACTATCACCTCAATTCCGAAACTTATCGCAGTCGACTAATAAAAAGCGTAGCTAGGTAGCCAAACATCTAGCTCGCTAAAACAAGATAACGCCACCGAAAAACAGATAACATATCGCTTTCAAAGGCACCGATATTTGGCAATTACTATTTATGGCAATAATATGACTGGTTATTCTGTCAATCGAAAATGCATCTATATTTGTAATCATAATCACGTAAACAGTCTTGTAACGTACCTATACACAATTTGTTTTTTCTTGGAAAATTACACTGTAGGTTTTTATTCCGCTGGATGCGGGTGGCCCAGGACCGGTCGCTTTGGCACTATTCTATGTCCTAATATTATAGTTGGTGCAAATTCCATTGCAAGTGGTTAAGGCGCCGTAGGCTCAGCGAAGTTAAGCGAACAGAGTTTTTGAAATAATATAATGCGTCTTTTTATAATAATATGGTTTCAAAAAAATATGAATAGTGATCTTGAGGCTTTTCTGCAGCGAGATCGGTGATTCGAAATTTGATTAAGCAATTTTCGCTCGATAGAAAAAATCACGAACAGGTCTAAAATACACTTAAAATATTCGTAACAAATTATGCACAAAAGCTAAAAATATTAAAATTGCTTCTAAAAATCGGTAATTCATGTCTGAGAAAACTCAGTAATTACTTTTTTATTAATATAAACGGCCAAAAAATTAAAATTAAAAAACATGATATCCGCGCTTCCGAGCACGCACTTCCATCTCGCTCACGCTTATGCTCAGTGAGAGGGAGAGAAGACCATGAACCTACGGCGCCTTAAATAATCTATTGTGTAAAATACCAATGTTTAGGATAAACTTCTTGGTACTCTTTTCGCCAAGGTGAAGAGATCTATTAATATCAATACAACATTAATATTTATTAAATTACTTATTTATTACAATATCCAGATATCACGTGACATTTAAATGCAGTTATTAAAAACACCTTTATTGAGGTCAAATACAAACAAGTAAAATATATTGACTATGCAGAAAAGTTAAATAAAATATCAATAATTTACAGGTATTTAAATTCAAAGTGCGTCAGTAATTAATTATATACAGCAAAAACAACACTGAGATTATAAAGTTTTCTGCAAAAGAAAGTCAGCATTATTAATTACTTACTTAAATAACTTTATGTGCTAAACCAGTGTTTCTCAACCTGTAGGTAGCGACCCCCTAGGAGGTCGCGTGGCCTTTTAAATGGGGTCGCAGCTAAAAGGTAGAATGATTTGAGGATTTGGTTCAGAAACACTGAGTTAGACTGTAGATATGAAAATAATGTGAAAAATGTCTTAAGTAGGTACATTTAAACATTAAATCATACAAATTTAAATTGACACTAGTCAATTTACCTAACTTAAATACTACTTTTTGACCATCAAGTACATGAAGTCTAGTGATATTATTTCTATATGTAAAGTACAAAGTATCTAAAGATATAATCTGTCTGAATACATGACGCTAGCGTTCCTAATCGTAATTGATAATTGTAGTCAAGTAATAAAGTCTAATTGTTTGTGCGATGTTTAGACAAACTAACGATTTTATGTGCCAGTCTCATGGCAAAGTCTTTTTTCCCAGGGAACGTTTGTCGGCGTTGGTTTTTTGGAGAGTTTAGACCAAACAAAAAACGAACGTTTTTGCAGTTACGATTGGGTTTTCGCAAACATCAGTTGACAAAACGAGGCAGAATTCGTGTTCATTCGCGCGTCTAAATAACGTACGACGAACGAAATAACGAATCAAAGAACGCGAGCCACTAATTCCAAACTGATTTAATTCAACACGGTCAAATGGACCCCTGTATCTTACCTTACCCAGTGATTCACTAATTTCTAAAAACCTATATCCTTAAGTTTAATCTTATATCCTACACCTGAGTCGCTGCACAAACCAGCAATTTGGAAAACACACTGTCAATCCGACCAAACTAGATTTAAACTTGTGTAGTGACAAATCGAACAAACACTATAGTCTAATCCAAGAGTCCATACAAGTTTGACGTTTATCCTCAGTCATCCTTACTCCTGTTTAGTCGAGTCCGACCTTAGTCAATAATGACCAGCAAACTGGTAAGACCATAGAAGATATATAATTTAAATACAGTAAAACAAACTCACGTCACTCACGACGCGCGTCGCAACACTGAAAAGTCGCCGTACCGCGTAGAACTGGCATTCAATGGAGCGCAGTTGTAAACAAGCCTAAATAGACATAGCCAGTTTTTAGATACGTCCATCATTTGGAAGAGTGTAAGTTAGCCAGTGTCGGTTATTTTTTCATTTTAATGGCAATTTTAAGGTTATTTTTTTGGTCTCTAATTACGTTTTCAAGTATAGTTGGGGATACTGCGGGGCTAACACAACTGACGCCGCGCCGAGACGCGAGTCGAGTAAGATCTACCCTCCTCTTTCTAATTTCCACGGTGCGAGTAAGACAGAGACGCTCAGTCGCGCGCGAAACGACTAAGCAGCAAGCTGTGCTAGACGTACTGCTTCGCTTTGCACACATATTTAGACTACTGTTTTTCACGGGTCTAGCGCGATATTTATTTACCCTTATTTCAGACGTTTTGACACGGGTCGCACCGGTCATGGTCGCAGATGAACGCCGTCGCAGCAAGCTGTCAACGGAGATATGGGTTCATAATGTTTCATTACCCTCCAAAAGTTGATAAAAATATGAAGGGTACATCCGAAAAAAGTCCACTACCCTTGCATTACTATATAAATTTTCTAGGGCATGGCACTCAACACTCACAGTACCTGCGCATCTATATCTGAATGACTGGTCCCGAAGACGCCGATAAATAGGGGTATAGACACTAAATAAAATAATCAATAACGTCGTATTTTCTCGAAAAAGGATTTAAAATTCAGTCAAATGGAGAAATATGCAACGCAAGAGGTTAAATAATCACGAAGTTATGAGTGTCCAAAGTTTTAAAAACGTTTGCATTTTGCGAAAATGGGACAGAACATACCCATGTTCTGTCCCATTTTCGCAAAACGCAACTTCATATGCAACGATGACGCTCGTAGTTAGTGACGTCACTAATAGACGGCAACGTGCCGTGCCCCATCGTGTTCGGCGTGCGCGGCTCACTCTGCGGCAGCCTCGCGGATTGTGCGTCACAAACTGTTTGCGTTTTCTCTCTCTAACAAGCAATATCAAAACGGTTGTAGCTTCGTAATTCTTTGAGATATCTAAATGGGATTTTCGGCATTAGGCATATTTTTTTGCCTTCTTTCTTCTGGAGTAATAATAATTTTCGACTCTACACCCGTATTAAAACCATCTTCCCTATTGTAAGAACTCGTTGACAACTTGCTGGGACGACAGTCATCTGCGACCATGACCGGTGCGACTCGTGTAGAAACGTCCGATACTGCTTTAGCTAATACACTTGGTGTGCTAAGACGGCTCTAACTTGTCTGCTTTGTCGAGTATCTGAAAAGCACTGTCAATCTCTTCCTCGGGAGACTTAGGTTCGCTAGGACTCCTCTTGAGGCTCGGGGACTCCATCTTGACGGGAATATTGACGTGGTACTCCACTGTCTTGGGTCTTTCTACTGGTGCTTCCTGTAATGTTTCAATCATACTATAGTTTCATCGCTCTTCACCAATTTGACAATTTATTACCATGGATAGGACGATTTTCGGGATAAAAACTATCTTAAGTCATTTCCGGGCCCGGGTCCGGGCTAGCTCCAATCCCATCCTGAGGGCATTGTCAGAGAGATTTGATTGCCATTACATGAATCATTGTCATTTGATTCACGTAGTGGCAAACAAGTCCCAGTAATAAATTTAATATATAAAAAAAACATAATTATCTATATTGTATTACTATACTACTGTATAGTATATTGTGTAATGTAACAAGCTAATTATAATTATTTCATGTTATTCCTCGCCTTGTAATATGATCCCAGTTGGTCGAAATAAATTATTATTATTATTATTATTTTTTATTATTTTTTTTCCGGTATCAAAGTCTCCATACCGAAATTTATCTGAATCGGTTCAGCGGTTTAAGCGTGCAAAGATAATAACAGTGAAACCAGAACAAGACAAAGTAGCACTGAACTAAGTTTAATTAGCTACATCGGAGTACGTACTCCGTTCAAAGACCGAATTTTCGGCCTTTATGGTTAATGTGCTGATAATTTGACCCATTGGATTGTGCATAAAGCACGACAGTCCGTCGCGTTCCGGCCGTATGGATGGTTGCAGGCCGCAAGGCGTTTTGAAAATCATATCCCTATCTCGCTCTATCTTTATATCTCTAGCTTCATACCGCTCATGCCGTCCGCCGCGCTGGAGCGTGGGGATGCGGATAAATCCGTGTGATAAATGTGTTTTTTATCACACTTGCTCGAAAAGGGCTTCATACTCGTAATGCGCAGTTACAAAGCAAAGAAGTTTTATATCAAATACGATGTCTAAAAACGTATTTATAAATAAATTTAAACTTAAAAAACTACTTAAACATGTTTAACTGAATTATTTACAGATTTAATATGTAGTTAATTAGTGTCTATGTAAAATGTTTTTAGTTTTCAAATCGTGGCTGTATACCGAAGGGTCTTTGCCATACGCGCCTCACGTCAAATTCAACAAAATGGACGACTGACATGTTGCAGTTTTTATTACGATTTGTATTCATTTCATCTAAAATGTATTTGTTTCCTCGCAAATGTGATGAAAAACATTGTGTATAACACGGGCGTAAGAACATTGCACTTACGCCCCTCGTTAAACAATGTACTATTAATATCCTTACCTCTCCATAAAGATCCTTAGCAACGATGTGCCTCTTCTTATTGGCCTGCTTCATCCGGCCCGACCGCGAAATGGACCATTTCCTCCGATCCTCAGCCGCCGCTACATCGACTCTCTCCTCTCCCTCTTCTTCTATCTTCGGGGTTTTCCGCTTATCCGATTGGAAGAACGATAATAATTTGTCCATTGTTAGTAGTAACTCATGTTCTGGAAACAAATTAAGTAAATAAATTAAAATATATACGAGGACAATCTTACACAAATCGGACTAGCCCCTATAGTAAGCTCAATAAGGCTGGAATTACGGGTACTATACGACGATATATTCAATAGATATTAATACTTGAATACAGAGAAAACATTGCACCCAATCCTCAAGACAAATGTTCATGCTATTAGCATACATATTAGTCATTACCGGGATTCTAACACAGGACCTTCAGCTGCGTAGGGACGCTAGTGTCACTACCCACAAGGCTATACCAGCCGTCAAATTGAAATGACATTTTGTCAGAAACTTATTACCTATGATTAGTTTGTTTCTAAGTTTTAGGCAGCGAATCATAGAATGCCAGCTCCTTACAAATTTCTACCCAAACACGTGGCCGAAACCCGGTATGCGCATGTTCGACCAAAACGGCTGCCTGGCATCGTTTTGACACCCCGCCCCCATCCCCGCGTAATGGCAATAGCACCCATTCTGTGGGGCCATTTTGTGGCGCTACTTAGCCTTCTATGTTTATTCGTTCGCTGGAGGTAGGTATAATTTATTTATTTAATCGTATGGCATACATTATTTTGGCCTTTAAAGTTTGTCACTCTTTACCCAGGGGACACGTGCAGGGTTGTGGTGGGTAGCTCCTGCGGACGCGAGAGACAATTGTCCCCCCTTTGTCAAGTGAGTGGGCAACTCGACTGTTAGAAGTTCTTAAGCTGCCCGAAGGCCTCTAACTCGGCTTAACGACTACTGTCATACACAGCAGCTGGGATCAACTGCTTAACGTGCCTTGCAAAGCACGGAAGCGCTCTTTTACATTAACCACTCAAACATCAGGCGGTCACCCATCCAAAGACTGACCGCTGCCATCTTTGCTTAACCTGCGTTATCGTTTCCGACTCGCAGGCGCCGCTGGGTTATGCGCTTTTAGGTATAATATAAGTATATGTAATAAATGCTACAGAAACCTACATCATCTAATTACTTATAGCAGGTTGTGGGCCAACTTTAAATCACGCGGGTGCCATTGCTAAACTACGCGCGGGCCTAAATTTAGAGAAGCTCGACTTTGTTTCCATATTATCAATTCTCTTGTTTCATTCGTCCATGGCTGCGACTAGAAAATATTGTAACACTTGTAGGTATTGCCGTACCTATTGTCTGGCACGGTATCTTAGATTAAAATGCTAATCATTACTGGATCTTTGTGTTACAACAATTAGACGGCCTTATTGTACGGTAATTAATAATTATTACTCATATTTAGAAGTTGTTTTTCTCATATTATGACAATAGACTTGACCAAATGGTGCATGCCTATACCTACTATACCTGTAATAAAATCTGATAGAAAAAGGCTTAATATAATCTGACGCCGCTACTCCATTTATTAGTCATTAGAGCGTATCAGATATTTTTGAGTGCTACTTTATGCCACCTAAAATTGCAGGTGAAAGTTCGTCGCCTATCACCAAGATATTACTTAGGTTAGCACCTATGGTTGATGTTTCCGGTAAAGCTTAACTTCGCTATGGAGTCTGCATATTTATATTGAAGAAGATACTTAATCAAAAGAATGTGAAGTTCCCTGCACGGAGTCAACAGGGGAACTGCCTCCATCCATGAGAGGAGGCCTATACCAAGCTGTAGAACTTTTATAACTGTTCCCGATTGATCGATGGATACATCACTAAACCACTGAAATGTGCACGTCTCCCGTATATATGTAGACAAAGTAAGAGCGCTTTTGGGATAGTTGTTTTCAATAGGTACCTACGCAATCTTGATCCCATTCCACACATGTACCGAAAGCTATACATTTTAATCAAAATAATTGCAGAATAGGCAAATAATTTCACCATGAAGGCGACATCAAGTGCCTATCTAGGGACCAGTGGTTTTCAACCTGTAGGTCACGACCCCCTGAGGGTCGCGTAGCTTTTTTAAGTGACTCCCAAGCTACCTATATTTTTAAAGATAAAGTGATGTAGCAGAGAGATTAAGTAGTTGGATTACCTTTTTCTAAAATAAAAGAGCGGAAGGGGGGACGCGTAATATTCTTCCACACTTTTAGTCGCGCTATGACATGGTTGAATAACACTGAACTGGAGTAGGTATATTTAAAATAGATAATTTAATATACTCACATTAAAACTTCAACTTGAACAACTGCGTCTAAGCACTTATCTAGGCTTTAGCACTAATTCACCTGCATGATTGCTATCAATCGCCTTGATTACAATCACTAATCGAAAAACAATACAGATAAGAACGCGACAACCGCACACAGCGGGACCTAGCGCTGCATTGTGTTTTACAGCTGAGTTGTATTTACTGAGAGCTTATCTGATAAGATTATATATTATATCGATGATAATGAGCCTGTATGGGTTATCAGTTATCAGTGCGATCATCATATCGGGCTCTTGCAAAGATATCGGTTTCGGTAATGTGTTAATTATTATATTGCAACAGTGTGTTTCAAGCTGTTTATCGATACAATAAAAAAAACTTACCTAACCGAAAGTGTTTGTAAACCATACATTTGGTGATAAACATTGTTTATAAATACTGTTTCAGAAAAAAACTGTTTCCAATTGAATGGCGACGGAGTGGCACTAACAGTATAATTTCACCTATCGAAGTTTATGTATCCCATTCAGCTGCTATTTACAGCCTTTTTAAGATTATACTTCGATGACATCTAGAAACATGTCGCCATAAATTCGAATCGCTCGGTGATGAAAATCAATCCTACTAATATTATAACTGTGAAAGTTTGGATGTTTAGATGTGTGTTACTCAATCACGCTTAAACGGCTCAACCGATTTGGATGGAATTTTGCTCGAAGATAGTTTATAGCCTGGATTAAAATATAGGATAGTTAAATATAGATATTCTAAACGAAATGATTCATTCACAGACCTAATGGTGGCCGGCACGTTCTATAGTGGTAATCGTTTTTGGTAGAACCCAAAAGGAAAAAAAAGACACGGAGAGTCAATCAAATATTTATAATTGGTTTAAAATGTACACAATAGACAAAATATTAAAAGCGTAGTATTTACAAACTTTTCGAGTTAGAAATTAAAACAAAATCTAGCAAAACTAGGCGATTTACAACACGTATTGATCAATGAATGCCTAAACTCAGTGTTTTTCAACCTTTTTCATGGTGCGACACCTTCGAACAGTTAAATATTTCGCGACAACTTCATTGTTTCATAACTTGCCTGAATGTTTCAATTTACAAGTAGGTACAGTCGACTACAAAGAGATCGATACAGCCAAAGTTACAAAAATATGTATACACGACCTTAATAATAAGGCAATACAGTCGTGTATACATATTTTTGTAACTTTGTCCGTATCTATCTCTTTGTAGTCGACTGTACCTATCGAAACATTTCTTCAAAATAACAGCTGCGTCATCAAGAGGCTTTGCGACCCCCGGGGGTCGTAACCCACAGGTTGAAATGAAAAAACACTGACTTAAAACATGCTATTGCGTATTAGTCAGAAAAAAAACTATATAATGAACGAATTTATCATTAATCATTTCATTAATACGAAACTAGGAATAATGAATTCCTAAACTTATTAGTATTAGCCTTATTCATAAACGTTTGTCATACCTATTTTAGCTAAAATGCCGTCAAAATTAGTTGGTCTCACTCACTTTGACATTTGTGTTTGTGAAAAAGAGACAAAACACATTATAGCTAACAGAGGTTTGTTAAGTTTTATGAATAAGGGGGTTGACTTTTACTTGATGTTCACTATTTAAACCCTTTCTACACGACACAACATCACTTGCAACTTTGTGAGAAAAAAAACCAAACAAGTTGTATCGTGTGAGTTACATAATACGTATCATACAAAAGCTACCAAATTGGCAAGAAAGTAAACATTACTTACAAAATTTTGATTTTGAATGATTTTTCATTATTTCTTACTGAGCTACTATTGTGTGACTATGGCTAACACACTTGCCGTTGACGCAATATCGCGTCCAAATTATATGGAATATTTGCACCTGGGCAACAAATGGGTCAAGAACCAAAATTACTAGGTTTTTTAACTATTTTATTCATTTCTATCTAGCTATTGACATCTATGAGGCGTACCATTTCTATTTCGTGAATGTTTAATCTAATTTCAATTGAATTCGAATGTCCAAAACGATTTGATTCAATTATTAGACATTAAATTAATATTAAGAAATAAAAATAAAACGTACATTTCGATTAATAACTAAGTTTACGATCAGTTATAGAAATAAAAATCACTAAATATTTACAAGTACAAAAATTATTTAATAGGCAGTAAACCATTAAACAAAGGTCCAAGGATTTGGAATAGCTGAAAATCTTTACATATATTTACTAGTACTAGATACTACCAAACAATTTCATTCATGATCCACATTATATTATTAAAACCCAATACTGTTCACCTTCAAAACATTTTCGGCCCTCGCGTCCACCATACAAAAATTTGTTCAGTCAAATTTAAATCAAATTATTCAGGAAATAGAGTCGGATTTATTTTGTTATAAAATAGTATAAAACAAAAGAACTACGACTTTGTTTCATTGCAATCGAATGTACATTCTGTTGCACATTGGGAGGCACGAGGTTAACCTAAGTAATTTAAAACTAATTATATTAACTTAAGGTCCAGTATGTGTTATACGATAAAAAATGCATTTTTGGTTAATAATTTGGTAAGACAACCGTAGATTTCCCATCGAGTTGTGTTATGATGACAATTTCTGAACTATCAACGGTGTCATCAAACGGTGACAAATAATGAACACATTAAGAGTCCGCAGTAAGCTCGGCCGAATTTCACCTTCCCATACAAATGGAGTTTCGTTCTCATTTTAAAACTACGTGTTGGATTGTGACGAGACTTTGCATATACAATGACATGAGGTATATCTATGCCTGTAATTAGTTTATATGGTTCCAGTTTATAAAACAAACAAAATACAGCAAAAACAAGTTTTGTATGAAAAACTTAAATTCGCTGTATTTTTTTTACTATGGTATTTGAAGCTACTTACATAAACTAATTACAGACCTGGATTTCATGTCATTGTACATGCAAAGTTTCGTTACAATCCAACACGTAGTTTTAAAATGAGAGCGTAGCTACGTTTGTATGGAGAATCGAGCTTGCTGCGGACTTTGAGACTTTGACTTTGCTTGAGCATTCGAGGCCAAGCATCGCTGCTGCGCCTACGCCGTAGTATGTAGCAGCATTTTTCCGATTTGTAGCGGAAATCGCTCGTAAATGCATGACTCATCTCTGGGTCATGGGCCTTGAATGGGTTAAGAATTGCCGAATATCGCGATTTAAACCTACCAAGATGAATCATGAATCAAATTGTTTGTAACGAACTATGTACATTAATAATAATAATTACACAGTTAAACTCACATATTCAATGGGTGATTACTACGGGCGACATGTTTCGAACTCTTCGGGAGTTCTTTTTGAACGAGTGTTTTCGCGATGTGTCGCTTCAATGATTTAATTAAGTTTAACCGTGTTATTATTATGTAGTATTATTTTAAACATGTCTCACAAAAGTTTAAATTCGACTATGTACATTTGTACATAACCTCTTCCTATTTACTTCGATTCATCCCAAGGCACTCCGATCGTTTGTCTTTACTTAGACGATTTTTTTTATCACGATAATTTGTGAACTATCTATGCGGTTAAGTATTCATCATCATCATCATCATATCAGCCGAAAGACGTTCACTGCTGGACATAGGCCTCCCCCAAAGAGTGCCACAATGACCGGTCCTGCGCCACCCGCATCCAGCGGACTCCTGCGACCTTAAGTGCGGGATAAGTATTAGTACGTTGCATTACCCCATTTCAACTAGACTATTGACAAAATGCCAACCGTCTGATTTAGGGTCGCCGGGCTCTCCATACAAACGTAGTTTGGCTCTCATTTTAAAACGGCATGATGGAATAACATGAAACTTTTTATACACAACGGGATCTGCCATATCTAGGCAGGATTCTAGATTCTGTGGCTATTAATTACTGTTTTTTTACAAATATTATAGCCTATGTCACTCCTACGATTAAGAGGAATCCAACGACACTTCATATGTCTAAATCCGTCAAACGGGCGTACCAAAGAATAAGACAAACATACATACAGTAGTACCACAAATATAAGTTACATCGGCAACCTTGACCATTTCAATAAAGACCTTGTTGCACTATACGTAAGGTACAATATGCAATGATAGGTGAACTCGCGCTTTCCCGCTCATGGCGCCAGACTAAATGGCGGGCGCCGGAGCTGCCAGCGTCGCGCGCAAAATTTTGGCCAATGATCGTTGAAGATTTTGCCCGCGCAAACGCGCCGTCTTATGATTGGTTAAAATGCTGTCTGCGCAGGTACATCGTTGTAACTTATATTTGTGGTACTACTGTACATACATACGCTCGAAAAACATAACCCTAACCCTCCTTCGACGTTAAAACGTTCTACTCGCTCAAGTTTTTTTGGCAACAGAAACTAGCTTTCGACCTAGATATAGCGGATTTCACTGTGTATACAAACTCTCATGTTATTCTAGCATATCGTTTTAAAATGAGAACCAAACTACGTTTGTATGGAGAGTGGAGCGTCCTGACCACCCTTAAGCCTCATTTCTAGTCACGCGTGGCGCCCCGCGGCGCGTCGGGCTGTATGAAAATGCTTAGCTTGTACGTCTGCTTGTATTCTATGGCCTGCTCCGTTTAACACTTTCGCAACCGGACTAAAAATGGAACAATACACCAGAAACCGACGACAGAACTCGCTAGGCGTGTAGGTTCATACTACTGCCCGCCTAGCGGGCTGAGCCGGCATCTGAGCAAACATTACGAGCGCCTACCAGGCGGGTTGGTTGCGAACGTGTTAACGCTTCGCGGTCTCCGCGTGTCCATAATTGAGAGTTTACGGGACGCAATTCATCTGAAATGTAATCCTTTGCACTCTCAACAAACTTGACGTAGGGCGGGCACTAACTCACGATTACAGGCCGTGAAACGTTCAATATGGCCGGCAGCTGTCGTTCTATAGAAACTTGTCAAACTTTCCATACATTCAGATTTTAACGAACACCGCTTACTATTACAGACTGTTTGGTGCCTTATTATTTAAGGAGAATAGTAGTAGTCTACTCAAAATGTCATTAATAGTTCATAAATGTTGTCAGTTTCAGATAATTCAATGTCAATATTCAAAAGTCAGAAACTTCATTGCTTATCCAATGTCAACCTTGAAAATTGTACAACAGATTTTTTAGGGAGTCAAAAGAAGTGTTAGTTTCAATACTAAATAACCCAGTCAAATTAGACTAATGAAAATAAGTCCTGTCATATATTCCGAAATAATCGAAAAACTGAAAAAGTAATTTTCTTTTAAAGCTAAATTCCTAAATCCGGGTTTGATTTCCTCCAATTTGTTTAACTTGATTGTTTAAAAGAATAATGTTCTACAAATATGTATCTAATTTCAAGCCGCTTTTGAAAACCGTCGTAGAATTATCAAACAAAGATCTAGCGCACTAACTTATCACCATCTCTTTCTAAGTAGCCTAGTGTGAAAAGGACGTCGCTATCCATAAGATGCTATATGCTGGGACTACTTCAACCGAACATTACTTTCCAATTACGATTATAAGATAACATCTGCTATACGAAAACAGTCTCTAAGAATATACAAATACGGCGCAGCCTCGCTTACCAAGTGAGATCTAAAACCATATAAAAGAGGCATTGATTTCAATAATTGATACAAGAATCTTGTATCTTAGTATGCATTAACACAAGCATTTCATACAAAGTATGTATTTATACGACCTGTTCCGACTCGTCTCTGGATGTAGAAACTGTGTCCCCACTAGAGGCAGCTGTGAGAGTTTTGTACAACTTCAAATTTGACTCTGTGTAATCTAGAATCTTCCGGCTCGAATGCCTGATATACAGCATTTGTTTGTGGTAGATTTTGAGAGCTCCTTTGATAGTTATGTACGTGAGGCCCCCCAGTATGGTTCTGTGCAGGTTGTTCTGTATGGATCGGAAGAAGATTTTGCCTATGATTGTGGAGATGGTGGGAAGCAGTAGCGCGGAGCAGAATATTCTTGTGGGCGAGAGGTGCGAGCTTGAGTTGGCGTTGGGCGGGCTGGATGAGCCCGCGACGATAGCGCCTCGATCGCCTTCCACACTGAAAACGAAAAAGGGGAGATTTTGGTTAAATCTACAAATAAACATCCAAGATTTAAGACTCGTGGTCAGACGAATTTTGGCCCTTACCGGGATTCGCACCCAGTACATCAGATTAAAAAGAATTGACGTAGGCATTCGTTTATACTGCCATCTAACTTGATCTGACCTTCCAACCCAAAAATCTTCGCCTAATCCCAATTAGATAGTATAGGGATATCTGGACAAGACGAATGAATGGGCCACTTGACTGTGAGAAGTGACAGACAAACAGACAGCTTTTACACGGCTTTTAATGCCTGTTGTCGTAGACAACAAACCGAAAGAAGTTTGTCAGGATCATAGCAAATGTAAGGAAGTCCGTGATCTGTGCCTACCACTCCGAGAAACAGCCTAGCTACCTACTATCTATCTATCGCGGCAAGCTCCTTTAACAATAGCACTTGAAGGGGACAAATCAATAAAGAGACTGACATCTGTCAATCTGTGAAAATAAAACCAGGTCGCCATAGCACGTGGGGGCGTAACATCAACAGATAGAGATGTAGGTTGCAGCACAGGATCAAGCTAGATGGAAACCCCTTCAGCTCGTCTAGCACAACTTGCTGACAAGTCTCCTGTCTCACTCGCACCGTGCAAATTCGAAAGAGGAGGGTAGACCTTTTCGA
This sequence comes from Epinotia ramella, assembly GCA_947578815.1. NCBI lineage: Eukaryota > Metazoa > Arthropoda > Insecta > Lepidoptera > Tortricidae > Epinotia > Epinotia ramella. The sequence continues at coordinate 8,642,510 of OX388221.1, forward strand.
CTCGCGTCGCGGCGCGGAGTCAGTTGTGCTAGCCCCCCTGAGTGAATGAGTGAGTCCTTGATGAGGAATAAGAGTGAGAGATCCCTTACTTTCCAAACGGCAGTATATAGGACAGCGCCGGTATCTTCGCGCAGTACTTCCTCAGGAACAGGAGCACGGAGTCCTCCCAGTTGTACATCTTCGCGCTGATGAGCGTCACGGGGATGGTCGGCAGCAGCACCAGCAGTACTAGCGGGTCCGCTGACTCCATCATCTCCAGACCCTCGCGGTGGCCCACCACCTGGAGATAAGGAAATAGGTTGATTAAAACAAGGCATGGGGTGGGCTATATAATACTACCTTTTAGTCACTTTCGTGAGCTTTCGAGTGATTTCATGTATTTAACACCTACCATCACCAACGTGTCAAATAAATGGTAGGTTTATGTCAAAAAAAACATTTTTGGTACATGCTTTTATTGCCAACTGTACTTTTCTGTATACCGTCATCAACTACTCGTTGAGACGATTCTAACGAGCCCAAACTCAACGGGGTTACGTCTGTTAAGTCCTGAATTCCCATGGCCACCTTCAGCTTCCATCATCAGATCAGGTCGATGATACCATAATTTTGAATTGTCATCCAAACTATACTCAAACCCAAAATTTCAGCTCATTCCGTTGAAGATATCTGCTTCAAAATTGAGTTGAAAGATTCCACCCGAACAAACATACATTGCAAGATTTGCAAGTTAAATGAAAGCTTGTAAAAACAGTTTTGTCTGAAGTCAATGATATCCCCCAACCATAAAGATAGCTATCCAAAGTTCAACCATTGGGATAGATTAAAGAAGAAGACGATTTGCTTGTGGGCCCATGTTATGTGTAGCTGAAGGCAAATCAAATTTTACTACTTTACCAACGCATAAGATAAGCTATATATCTTCTCGCTTGGGGACTTTAGATCATACTCTCTCATTCATGAAGGGGGCAATGGAACGTATAGGTTGATGACGATAATGATGACTTTATTTTTATTAGCGTCAGAGTCCTCATTCGTCACTTCATGGTTAGATCCTGAAAACCATACTTTTAGTTCGTCATGGAAAATGTAGGGTCGTATTCGGAATCGACTTTGTTTGGTCAAGTATTCATAGTTCAACAAGTGAAATTAAAAGATTTTTTAAAAACCCAATGTCTTTTTTTTATATTACTTGTCACGAGCCACGATGAAGAGAAATCCAACGACACCTCATACGTCGAAATCTGTCAAACGGTTTAGGCTGCAGGGCGTGCCAAAGAATAAGACATACACACATACATACACTCGAACTCGTATAGACATAACCCTCCTCTCCTTTGGTAGCCGAGTAAAAATACAGTCAACCTCAAAGAAATGTTTACACTTTTGTACCTCATTCGACATAATAATATATGTATTTGGGATGATTCATGCGGGTTAAGGAACCAAGACGAGGCACTCACAACTTGTTTGCTGGTAATCACACTGTAGGTAGGACAGAACATGGTTCAATTAGCACTTCGAAAAGGTGACATGTCTTAGTGCCCCGCGCCGTTTACCGTATTTTGCTGTCTTGCATATTATATGTTTGTATTGGATAAGTAATGATTGGTATAACCTGACACAGAAACGTTAGATATACTTCGCTTTTTCGCGGAAACTACTGACTTTTTACGACGATTAAAAACTAGCCTAACCTAATAATGTATGCCTCCAAAAAACAACAAATCTACAGTTATTATATCAAACGTTACATTATATCATACGCTGAGACGTAGTTACTTGCTATGGGCCTCATAAGAAGGCTCAAAGTCACCCAAAGGGCAATGGAGAGGGCTATGCTAGGAGTTTATTTGCGTGATCGCATCAGAAATGAGGCTATCCGCAACAGAACCGGCCATGTCCGATCATAAACAAATATATTTTGAAATTAAAAAATACCATGTGGAGCCTAAACAAAAACTAAAATATGAAAAAATTAACTATGAGAATCTGTACAAGACAATTGAAATTGGAAACAATGGTAATGTAAACAACGACTACGAAATCCTGGAAAATCGACTGATGTCAAGCATAAATAAGAACCGAATAGCAAAATTTAAAATCCTTAACCCCCCAAGACAAGATTGGATCAATAGAGAAATTATAAAGGAAATTAACACCAGAAACATATTATGGCAACAATTTAAGTGCAACCCTGAGGATGACAGATTGAATGAAGAATTTAGAACAAAAAGAAATAAAGTGGCGAATGCAATTCAAGTAACAAAGAAAAGATATTACTATCAATCTTTTGCAGAATGCAAGAATAAACCGTCAAAGATGTGGAAGCTGATCAATAGTTTATCTACAAATAAAACAAAAGAGCACTCGGCACCAAGAAAACTAGAGACTATAACGGGAACTACCTCAGACTTAAAAGAAATGTGTGATTGTTTTAATACGTTTTTCTCAAATATAGGACTAACATTAGCAAATGAAATCCCCAAAAACAATAGCTATAATATAACTTACACCTGTACTTCAAAATCAAACCAAAGCAAATTATCTAAATTCAAGCCTGCTACTACCGATGAGGTTTCTAAAATAATAGATAACTTAAAAGTCAACACAAGCTCTGGCATGGATGGTATTAACACCAAGACAATTAAATGCGTCAAAAAACTTATACTTGAAGAACTTACCCGATGTTTAAATACATGTCTTGATCAAGGTGTCTTCCCTGATAGTTTAAAATTAGCAAAAGTATCGCCAATCTATAAATCGGGAAGCAAAAGTGACCCAAATAACTATCGTCCAATTTCAGTTTTACCTGTAATCTCGAAAATATTCGAGAAAATAATTTATGGTCGACTTGAATCACATCTGAACTCCATTAACTTCCTTTACGAAAAACAATACGGATTTCGACCGAAATCCAATACACTGTCAGCAACAATAGACCTTGTCACAAAAATTAAAGTTAATATAGATAAAAAACAAATAGCACTAGGTATTTTCATAGACCTCAAAAAAGCGTTTGACACAGTCAGTCACAAAATACTTTTGCAAAAATTAAACGAGTTAGGTATTACCGACGTAGCATTAGATATTCTAACATCATATCTTACAAATCGGTATCAAGTTGTCAAAATTAGAAGTTGTCAAAGTGAGCCCAAAATGATTACGTGCGGTGTTCCTCAAGGATCAATACTAGGACCGTTACTCTTTCTAATATATATTAACAACATAAAAGAACTCGATCTGAAGGGCGACATCACACTTTACGCGGACGACACTAGTATTTTTTATCTTGGAAACACTATAAGTGACATTATGCAAGATGCCCAAAACGATCTAAACTTGTTAAACTGTTGGTTTCAATATAACCTATTAACTATTAACGTGACAAAAACAAATTATATAATTTTTGCCGCAAAAAACAAAAAAATACCGGATTTTCAACCACTAAAAATAAATAACAAAATCATACAAAAAGTAGACAACGAAAAATACTTAGGGTTGATCCTCGATAAGAACCCAAACTGGAAATCACACATTGACAAGGTAAAAGCTAAATTAACATCTTTAACCGGAGCTTTGCGCAACTATGCCAATACTCTTCCGCCGCAAGTGCGCCACACCATATATAATTCACTCATAAAACCGCACATAGATTATCTAATTGAAGTATGGGGTTCTGCTGCTAAAACCAATCTAGAAGTTCTTCAAATAGCACAGAACAAATTAATCAAGGTACTATTCCAATATGACTTTTTAACTCCAACCAAATCACTCTACCACGAAACTAAACTCTTAAACATTACTCAAACCTACGTTTATCACAATTGTGTTTTGATACGAAAAATAATTAAAAAAGACATCTGATCACAGCTAAAATTTATCAAAAAACATCACGTGCAAAAAATTAAACTACGAAATGCCAATGACCTAATCTTAAGATCGTCGCGAACAAATTATGGTAGAAGAAGTATACTCTACGAAGGTGCTCAATTATTCAATAAACTTCCCAAAATTATTAAAGAAACAAAATCGATATCCCACTTTAAATCTTTACTTAAAAAACATGTTACAAATAAATATTAAATATACATAATATATTACTAAAATAAAATAAAATAATAATATTTATTATTTATAAAAACAGCATAAAACTTTTTACCTAAAACTACAAACATCACAGTATAAAACATTTTAAAAATAACATATATATACACGTATAAAATTAAATAAATAACAAACTTTTAAATTAAACTTAATACTTAAGTATGTAGATTTTGTCCTATAATCATTAAAGAGCAATATCACAGTGTAAAATATTTATACAGTATAAAAATATACATTAAACAAATATAATACTTAAACAAATTATATTATATTATATTAAGTCAATCCGAACTACGCTCAGCGTGCGCATGCCGCATCTAGTTGTAACGATTCCGTGCACTACTTGTTTTAGCTGTTGTTGTCGCTCGCTGCGTGCAGTGCGAGCGGCACTCGATCATTATGTTATGTGCAAGTACCCTTTTTTACTTAATAGTTTTAGTGTCTTTGTGCACTCAGAACAATTTTTTGTTTTTAATTATGTGTTTATCTCATGTAAGTGAATTGTAAAATTCTTTATGAGATTAAATGATCTTAAACCTTAGAACCAATGGCGTATCTAGCGCCTGTTTGCCGAAGTCAGGCAGTCAGCAGGTTTTTTTAAATGACCGCCACGGAAGTTTGCATCAGTGATCAGCATCCGGGGGTGAGCACGCTGCACGCACGCAGTCATAAGCGAACCAAGGTAACCGGGTTAGCCCTCCGAATCGCTTGAGTTAAGTGGCAGTGGGTCATTGCATGCAGAACCGACGGCCGATGGGGCGGAAAGGTTCTCGAGTGGCGACACAACGTACCGGCAGGCGCAGCGTGCGTATACCTCCACAAGGTGGACTGACGAGCGTGGTAAAGGTCGCGGGAGTCCGCTGGATGCGGGTGGCGCAAGATCGATCACTTTGGCGCTCTTTGCAGTGGACGTCTTTCGGCTGATATGATGATGATATCAACTACTATAGAGCCTGATGTGTCCCACTGCTAAGGCCTCCCCCCCCCCCCCCTCTTATCCACTGCTCGCGGTTTTTTGCTTGATCTGAGGCTCTAGTATAAGTTTTACCGAAACAAAACTTTACGATCGCGTTTGCGTTTTGCCCTCAATTTGTATGGGACTTGACAGATAAACGCGAACGCGGTCGTAACGTCACGTTTTGTTTCGGTAAAATTTATACTAGAGCCTCTGGTCATTTAGGATGATGTAAAACGTTACCTTTATATAAAATCTTACAGGTTATTCATTATACTCAATGCTTATTATACGTTGAGACGCATTCCGAAATACGATAAATTATCATATAAGGGCAACTGTTCGATATATTTATCGGTCGTAGAACATGTAAATAATTTTTATCTGATCCGATTCAACACTAACGCGTTATTAAATTCATCTAGACTGATTTTTTTAATAATTATGACATTTTAATTGATTCATGGACTATTGTAAAAAATACTATAATCAGAAAAGTAGAGTTTATGGGAACAAATGTCTGGCTGTGACGCCTTCACCAGCCTAGCTGACATTATAGCTTTTATGGTTAATTTATGTAATGAAATAACGAAATCTAAATCCTAAACCTGGCTCGCATTTGCACATCCTACAATAAGATCTGTCAGGATATTGATTTTTGAAGTGAAAACTTCTTTAGCGGTGCTGTACACTTTTTGTGATGGGGAAAAATTGTTAAACTCGCCACAGGTCACGTGACCGTAAGATTCGACAGATAGAAAATTCCTAAGACGGACACGTGACCTGATCGAAAAACTGTTACAATGTCATTGAGTTTTCACTTCTGCCGGCACTCCCGGAGTGCAACCCGGTCGTTTTTGTTGAAGTCTTAATCAATTTAAAAGTAGTGTTACAAAATTGACACGAAGTTAAATATAACCTTCACGATTTCACGTGATCTCGTTAATTATTTAGGTTAATGCAATGATAATATGTTTTGTTATTTAAATTTTTTATTTACCATGTTGTGCACGATAGTTATAGAAATGTAAATTCATTGAAACTGTTAAAAATGTATACATCTTAATTTACATTTTGTTACCTTGCCTAATACCTAAACAAATAAATAAATATACCTACTTTGAAGGCTCTGCGATTGTCAAGCCACAAATTATATTTTGAATGCTGCCTTTTGCTTTCTAATGTTTGATAGAACGCAATGATAAAATAAATAGTCGTTGTCAGGTTTTATTTAATAGCCTAAAAAAATGTGTATATGCCCGTGAAGCAACAGGTCATGGTATCGGGCGAGTTACGGGTTTATTTTATCATCTTGTTAGGTCACATATAGGGGGTAATTCGATGCGTTTTTTTACGGCTTCTCACACGATACAAACAGCTCACAAATTACACCAGTGTTACCTAAAAACCCTGTTTTTACGTATTTATTTAAGGTGGCTAAATGACAAATACGTGCATTAAAGAACCCAAAATCGAAAAAAACACTCATTGTTTTGCGTCCGGTTTTCTACCGTAAAGTTGGGATTCTTCAAACTTAACCGGACACACATGATAATGCCTTTTTATTTTCTTACACAAAATAACTTTATTACCTAGATAATTGATCTAAGTTATTTTGTTCGCTAATCGTCACATATTCGTAGTTTATCAACACAGGTGTATGGTTTGTGAGCCGGCAGATAACCCGCGTGTGACACCATTTAAGCCGCTCAACGGTCACCGACCAATACCGTATTGTCTGAGACAACAATTAACACCTAGTACCAACTACAAATAATACGGTCAACGCGACGAGAGTGAATCATCACCGTTGACCGTTTTATTCATTACTAGCTTCTGCCCGCGACTCCGTCCGCGTGGAACTCGTTTATATCGGAGCTCCGTACAAATTTCACAGCCCCCATTGCATTTAGGGTATGATTTCCGGGATAAAAACTATCCTACGTCCTACCCCGGGACTGAAAAAAAGATTTTCCCCCATACAAACTCTGCACCCCTATTTAACCGTAATAAGAAGTCCATACACAGATTCAAATCTCTCACTTAAAATTTTACTCCATCTCCATTAGTATGGGAACTTTCAACCCCCTTGAGGGCGGAATTTACAAAAATCCCTTCTTAGTGGGTACTTAAGTTATATAAACTACCTATTGTGAAAAAAACAGCTTTCTAGGTTCAACGGTTTGGGCTGGGCGTTGATTTAAGTGAGTCAGTCTGTCAGTCAGGACTTTTACGTTTATATTATAATATAGATAAAAGAAGAAGTCCTGAATGACTGACTCATCAACGCACAGCCGAAACTACTAATGTTAGAGAGTTGATTTTTGCACTGTAGGTTACTGTTATAACGTGGGCTAGGGATAAGAAGGGATTTTTGGAAATACCTCCCCTAAGGGGGTTAAATAGGGGTGCAGTTTGTATGGGGAAAACTTTTTTTTTTAAACTAGGGACTTGAAACTGTAGAAAGATTACTTATTAAGATACAAAAAAAAAAATTCCGCGTTTTAGAAAATTCTACCCCTATATAGGGGTGGCATTGATTGTATGGGGGATAAAATATTTTTTGAACTAGAGACTTGAAACTTTGTTAAAAGATTACTTTTTAGAATACAAAATAAGTACTTTCTGCGTTTTAGAAAATTACACCCCTAAGGGGGTTAATAGGGGTGCAAACTTTGTATGGAGGGATCTTGATTTTTTGAGCTACAAACTTAAAACTTTGTAGAAATATTACTTATTAGAATACAAAAGAGTTTACTTATTAGAGTAGAAGAGAGCAGCGTTTTGGAAAATTTCACCTCTAAGGGGGTTAAAAAGGGGTGCAAAGTTTGTATAGGGGAAACTTGATTTTTTTAGCTAGAGACTTGAAACTTTGTATAAAGATAACTTATTAAAATACAAAAAAAAGTAATTTCACCGTTTAAGAAAATTCTATCCCTACGGGGGTTAAAAACGGTTGAAGGTTTTGTACGGGGAACACTGGATTTTTTAGCTAAAGAATTGAAACTCTGTACAGATTACTTATTAGAATACAAATAAAGTACTTTGAGCGTTTTAGAGGGTGCGGGTGGCGCAGGACCGGTCACTTTGGCACTCTTTGGGGGAGGCCTATGTCCAGCAGTGGACGTCTTTCGGCTGATATGATGATGATGATACTAAACGTACGTAGTCAGCGGCAAAAGTAGCTACGCGGGTCAAGTGTTCAAAATTACCTACACACGACTCATTGTCAAGAGGATAGGACTGTCTATAGGTCATTTTGAGCGTGTTATTTTGCGTAGCTACTTCTGCGGCTGACTGTACCATGTACCTATTTTCAGACTACAGATGTAGTGCATAACTGTTATCCATCGTATTTCTCGGAAACGTTCGTATTTGTCATGCTACTTCAGTCAACCTCAGTACTTTTTGTACCGAGACTGACTGAAATAGCAAGACACGTTCGTACGTTTCCGTGAAAATAATTACGAGTATGCACTACATCTGTACTTTACTAGAAGCATTCAAGGTAAGACTTAAAATATCCTAAAACTCAAATGATTATTATCTGGGGGCACGGCAGTGCCCCCGCCAAACGAAGCGCAACGCAAGGGCACTACCTTTTCTCGAAGCGGTTCGTCGTTTTTTTGAACCCTCGTAACTTGGGTTTGGATTATACCAGATAAACAAAATTCTCGAGATATGATGTCAATAGTGGACTTATTAAACATATAAAGTTTCAGTAACATAGCTCTTATACTTAAGATTTTATTGATATCTAAAAAACGCAGATTTCGTCAGTGACTCACTGACTGATGTTGATCATCAAAACCTCTAAGGTACTTCCTGAAGCCCTAGAAAGCTGAAATTTGGTATATAAGCTAGTATTAGTACACAATCGACAAAATAATTCAAAAAATTGGAACTTCTACCCCCCAACCCCTTAAAGTAGGGGATGGAACTTTGTATGAGACTTCCGCAAATTTTGATGCTAGGGGTCTGAAAATTTATATAGGGACTCCTTGTTATTAATAATAAAATACGTGTTTCAGGATTTTTAGTCAATCACCCCCCCACCTTTTAAATTAGGGCGTTGAAATTTGTATTTTTCCGCAAACTTAAAATTAGGGGATGGAAGTTTGTATGGGTTTTCCCATTCACTTCTTTAGAAATTACCTTATAAAAAGAAATGAGATCCCACCAAAAACATTACATGTAAAGTGATGCCAAGACTCCATAGCTCATACAGCTTTCAGAAGGAAAGATATCAAATCGCAATTAGCGCCAAGCTTCCTACTCCACACGGCGTAACTCTACCACTACCAGCCACGCTCTACAAATTCTATATCTTGGCTAAAAAGTTTTTATGCTAACTTTACATGTAATGTTTTTGGTGGGATAAAATATTCCACTCAGAACGGTTGTCAAGTTATTGCCATAGCGAAGCTAATCTTGGTCTGCCCGCTACTGGCATACATTTAAACGAAATCCATAAGCGTAACTAAGTCAAATAGTTACAGTCAATGAAACCAATTAGAAGTTGACAAGACCTCATTTTGTTGAAATTGATGTTATTTAAGCAGTTTTTTAAGAAAATCTATTTGCTCTAGCACATCAAAATAAATATGTTAATACCTATTCATCATATTTCAAAGACCGTGTACGGACTCGATACATAATTGGACGAAATCGGCTCGATAGAAAATAATTGCAAAGATTGGTTTTAAAATCATCATTAAACGGTTCTATGTCTTTATTTTTTTAACATATGGGTCTGCAATTAAAAACATGAATTCAACATAGTCATACCTAAACCGCTAAGGAGTCATATTTCACAAATAATCCACACTTTTTTTTGTTTCAATATTTATTTAGGTATTATTTTCTTCTAAGACCTGGCCGCCCAGTAACACTCGCTCTCGTTTACTCGGATACAAATAGACAGTGTGCGCCGTATCCCGAATCCTCAAGGGCATTTTGGTGTTGACAGCGTCTTAACTGAGACGGGACAGGGGCGGGGCGCGAGGTGAAACGTCAAAGCATGGACCCATAATACTCAGGACAAGCTATAATGTCATGCTGCCACAATGAGGGACGAAAAACTCCTATGTAGCTTTAAGAACTGATCTTAAAATGGCTGATGGCTTACCATAAACTACCTACGTAATTTGGACGGGTACGAATTTGTTCCGATCGCGGTGGAAACATCTGGGCCATGGTGCGAGGAAGCAAAGTCGTTGGTGAAGGCGTTAGGATACACGGTGGAATGTGGAATTTAATCGGTGATCAGGAATCCAAAAATGTTAATTATCAATCTACACAGAAACCAATACGTGAGATCTCGTGCAATATAGCTCACAATCTAATTAATCACACTTAATTAACATCGGTAAAATGTACACTGACTGAATAAATGGACACCCTACTTTTATTGAAGGGAAGTTACTCGTAAGTGTACATACGTCAAGCAATGAAGAAGAAGCAAGCAATTTGTTATGAATTTGACAATGACAAATTGACAGCTTATTGCTCATTTATGTTTTAAGTTTCTATGGCTGATAGTTTGAAAAGAGGTATTAAACTTTTCAGACTAAACCATTAGTAGGGTGACAATAAATTTTAATTAAAATAAAATTTCAACTTAAAAATTAGTTATGATAAAAAAAAAACTTGGTTCCACTTAAGTACTACATAAACGTGACCGCCATCGATTACTGAATTAGAAAAATGGGTTCTTGTTCACCGATTAAATTCCACCGTGTATATGACTTCGAGGTCCCCTTTGCAATAAATAAAGAATTACTCAAATCGGACTAGTCTGTAAAAAAATATACGTACTTGTAACCTGGTAATTCAATATCAAACATATTGCGATTTACAGGCGACGTCAAATATTTGTATACTTGACCTGGTAACTCAAACAAGACTATCACGTCCAAAAATCCAAAGCTTTGAGGTCGAACTATACTAGAAGAGCTCTCAAGACGCGTAGAAATCGATGTGAATATAGGTACTCGACACTAAACCGTCACAATAAGACAAAACATGAAATATGTCGTTACTTACACGCCTCGCGATAAGCACGTGTTAAATGTTTGAATAACCAATGAAGTCTAACTGAGTCGCGCCGTTATGTCGGACAGGAATGAGAATAGATGACTGCTAACAAACATTTCAATGAAAGTTAAATCACAGAATAAGTAATGTTAAGTTCAATAAACCTCGTTGTTTTTCTAGGTAAAGTAAATGAATACTACTAGCACAGTAACCGATTCGTTTGAATGGTAAATACAATTTCCTAATTAGAAAAATAATTACAGGGATAGTCCTCGTGATTGGGTTTTTAGGGTTCCGTAGACAACAAGGAACCCTTAATAGTTTCGCCATGTTCGTACGTCCGTCCGTCCGTCTGCGGCTTAGCTAAGTGATCCTTACTACTAGAAATCTGTAATTCGGCATGAGTATATAAATCAATCACGCCGACATAGAAGATTAACTAACCTGCATAACAGTAACAGCCCCATAAGTGATAGCGATCCAGTATATGGATCCCAGCAGCACGCCTCCGGCTATGAAGGGGCAGATCTTGTGTGTGATCTCCTCCATAGCGTCCAATAGTGCTACAAACGCCCCCATCGATGGGAAGACGACTATGTACTCCGCTTTGCACTGGGGACAAAGCACCTTCCTGGTGATGTTGCCGCGCTGTTTTTCGTCGACCCACCGTTGGAGGCAGCTTTGGTGAACCTGGGGAGTAGAAAAATACAATTATTTATTTCATATTACACATACTGGACGTACTATTAATGATTTTTTGGAACGTATGTACGGAAAATTTACCGTTAGCTTTTCGGTGAAGGAAAACATCGTGAGGAAACCGGTCTAATCCCAATAAGGTCTAGTTTTCCCTCTGGGTTGGAAGGTCAGATGGCAGTCGGGGTCGTAAAACTAGGGCCTGCCAAATCTTGGGATTAGATGTCAAAGCGGACCTCGGGCTCCTTTAGTGAACAACCGGGAATAACGGTAGGAGGATGACGACACTGGACGTACTATGAGAAATGAGATGAGCTTAGCTCCGATCCCAAATAGGTAACTATCCATAATAATACTAGTGGCTTTGTGAGAATCCATTTTTTTCGAAAAACTGAACTGACATAAATCCTACTAATATTATACTTAAATGCGAAAGTTTGGATGTATGGATATTTGGATGTTGAGATGTTTGTTACTCAATCACGCTTAAACAATTGGCTTCCGGCGGGGGCTGTCCACAGAGAGTGCTATCCTGGCCCTCAAGAACACCGTCCAGTAGGTACTATACCAGTAGGAATACACCGGTTTATGGTGTGTTTTTGGATCTGTCGAAGGCATTCGACCTTGTGTCATATGACATCTTATGGGCCAAGGTACGGAGTGAGACAAGTGTGCCTCGGGAGGCGATAGCCTTGTTTTTATATTGGTATTGTCATCAAAATATTTTTGTAAGGTGGGGCAATTCCATTTCGAATGACTATAAATTGGTGTGTGTGGGGTGAGACAGGGTGGGCTGTCTTCCCCCAAACTTTTTAATTTGTATGTCAACCAACTCATCGAGGAGCTGAGAAATACCTATGCAGGATGTCACATTGACGGAGTCGCCGTCAACAATTTTAGTTATGCTGACGACATGGTGCTGCTCGGCCCTTCGATCGACGCAATGAGGAGGTTGACAAAAATATGCGAGTCGTATGCTGCTGCCCATGGACTCAGGTACAACGTGAAGAAGAGCGAACTGATGATGAGGTATCTATTTATTTATATTGAAACTCCTTACTGAAACAGTAAAATAAAATCCACTTATACAGTAAAGGCTGTGTGTGGCCACAACTAAGGATAGTTGAATATCCTTTGGAACAAATTGGTTGAGACCAGATTTTCCGTTAAAAAATATCCACTTTAAGTTTATATACCAATACCAATGTACTTGTTTGACGAATAAACTAAAACTGCAAAACTTCCAATAATCTAAATCCAAGTAATGCATAGGAGGTTAAATTGTTTATGGTTAAGTGGTCATTGGCGAAAACAAGAATATAGATATTTCAGATGTGTAACCAAATTTTCGATATTAATATCGAAATCTCAGTAATCACGGTACCTCAAGGTCCAATATCGGATTTCAATACCGGTATTGAGAATCGTCCGAAATTGCATGCTTTATATATTGTGTCATCTAGCGCCCTAGGCGTGATACAATGACTACTAAATTAAGATTTATTGATTGATTGATGATTAAGCTATTTTGGGCTCCGGTTTGGGACATGCATTTCTGTCAGTTCTTCTTTTTCTTCGTCGCATCCTCATGACTGAGGGTCGTGACTGCACAAGGTCGTTGCTTTGCGCACTAATGCTCTCCAGGTCAATCGGTTTTCGGCCATCCGGATAGAATCAGAATCAGAATCAGAAAATCGTTTATTTCTTTGTTAAATTTGTATACATAATATCCCTGGCTCCAGTCGGATCTCAGGGTTGTAACTGCTCGCTTAAGTCTGCGTGAGATCAGTGCAAGTGTGGTGTGTTCTGATTTATGTTAGTTACTTTATATAAAGACAACTATCATGTTTCGTTCCTAGTTGTGTTCTTACTACTAATTACGACTAACTTACAATCTATTCGGCCTAGGGGCTACTGCTCGTTTGCTAAGCGGTAACCTGCGGTCTTTTTTATTTTCAATATATGGGATATCTCCTATTCTATGGTTCGAAAGCAGTGGATTAAATTGACCGTAGCCGAGATATGCATCGCCAGGGGTATCAAGGTCCGCTATATTCAGTTGCTTTAATCTCTCCAGCATGTCTTGATGTAAATCATGTACACGGATGTGCCATGGGTCCCAATCTAGAGTGTCCCACAACATTTCGGTAGGTATACGTTGCGGGAATTGTGCTGCTGCTTTTAAAGCCATACGGTATTGCCTTTCTATTTTTAGCAAGTTTGTTTTACTATACCGCGGCAGGAGTTGTACGGTGTCATAGTCAAGAACTGGCAACAGGCACGCCTGAATGATTGCAAGTTTCACTTGGAGGTCCGTTTTAGCGTAGTAACCGATGATCGGGCTGAGGGCTCCACGAACTCTTTTCGCTTTCGTCGTTACCAGGTTTTTGTGTGGTCCCATCGTCATCGTCTTATCGAAGATAACTCCGAGGTACTTTGTCTCTTTTTTAAACGGCAGTGTTTGGTCTTTCAGTTTAACTGTTGGCTTGTAACCCCTTTTTTTGGTAAACATGATGCACTCCGTCTTTTCGACATTGCACTTTAGTCCCCATCGTTTATAGTAGTCGATAACAGTCTCCACTGCCCACTTTGCTCTAGTTGTCGCTTGGTCTGGACGAGCCGCTCTGTTTAACACACAAAGATCATCTGCGTACTGAGACAGCTTGATGCCTTGTAGCCTGTCATGCTCGTCCCAAATGTCATGAACATACAGGTTGAACACAACGGGTCCAAGTATGGAGCCTTGTGGAACCCCGTGTGGGACAATCATTTCTTCTCCTATAGTGGTACGAAACTTGCCTCGTACTGTGCGGTCCATCAAATAGTTCTCTACTATCTTAATTAGGTTATTATCAACATTTTTGTTTTGTAATTTCTTGATTAGGCCGTGATGATTGATAGAGTCAAAAGCTTTACTCAGATCAGTGGAAATCATTGCAACACTGTCTTTAGCATCAAGCGCGTCTGTGATGAATTTCCTAGTGCGAAGGATCTGAGTGCCAGTCCCTCTTGCTTGCGTGAATCCATGTTGAAACGGGGGTTGTAGTCGATGGCTAGTCTCCCACAATCTTGCCAGTATTAATCTTTCGCACAGTTTACCCATGATGTTAAGTAGGGTAATGGGTCTATACGATTTTGGCTCTCGGTAGTTCTTTCCTGCTTTGTGTAGGAAGATACACTCCCCTTGCTTCCAACGACGCGGAAAGTAGCCGGTGGTAAGAACGTAGTCCGCAACTCTTTTAAACGCTTCAAGGAAGGCTTTGCCTCCAAGTTTTAGAGCATCCGCTCGCAATTGGTCCGGACCAGGTGCTTTTTTGTTTTTAAAACTGCGTAGGGATTTTTTAATTTCGTCAGTTGAAGTTAGGTCGAGCGGCTGAAACGGTGTTGTCTTCTCCGTTCCTTCATCTTCCGGCGAGACAATTGCTTCTTTGACGATGGCCGCGTCGACCAGTGTATCAATCGTGTCTTTTTCAGTGATACAATTCGGGATCTGTGGGAGTTTTTGTGGTTGTGTTTTCATACTGCGCTGGATGCGCCACATCTGAGTACGATTGTTTCTCGGGTCTTCAATAATTTTCAGCCAAGATTCCTCTCGAAGTGTGCACAGTGCATTAGACACTTCGTGTTTTAGCCTATTGTACTCTTGGCGTAGAGCTGGTCGACGTAAATAGTTGTGCCTAAAACGCCAAGCCTTGTTAGTTGTTACGCGCAGCGTTTCGGTCTATAATAAGTTGCTCGATATCCGCTGGTAGGTGATCTCGTCTACGGTCTTCTTTGAGCGGAGCAATTTCGTTTAACGCTGCAGTTAGAGATTTTTCCAGTCGTTCTATGAAATTGTCACAGTCTACATTGCTGTTGATGTCACCGAGAGGTCCCATGCTTTCGATGAAAATACTCTCGTATCTCCTAGAGAGCTCTTCGTCTTCGTAGATTGCTCTCATGTTTCGAACCAGCTTCCGTTCTCTATCCACGTCTATATGTAGGTCAAGCAACCATGGCAAATGATCAGAACCGATAGATTCGACGCCTTTCGCCGAGACTCTGTCAATATTTTGTGACTCGTGCGTGAGAATGGCAGTGTCTAGTATACCATTACCTTGACTATTTGGTCTTGACGACACACCAGTGTTGGATAAAGAGCAGACATTTTCTTGAATCAGTCTTTTAACCAGTGTACCAAGGCTTCTGTCTCTCGTGTGGCCCAGTATTCTCATTTGAAGATTCATGTCTCCAATTACAACAGCACTACTTTCCAAGAGAATGTCCTCAAGTTCATCGCGTGCGTGATGTTGGTTTGGGATCGGAATGTAGACACCCTTGATATTAATTGATTCTCCAGTCGTATGGTTAATAACAAGGCGGATAGAAACGCCCTCTATCCTTCTATCGTCGTCCTGCCAGTTCGTTGTAAGATGGGTTTGGGTCCACCTAAGTCCTCTTACTATATACATTGCAGTAGTGAGATGTTCTGCTTTCGAGTCCGTGATTTTGTCATAATCTTTGATGTTATATTTGACTTTATCAAAGTCTAGCTTGCATTCATTGACCACGATGATGTGCGGTCTATGTTTACTCGTCAGAGCTTTCAATTCTTCGAATTTTTTTCTCAATCCTTGTGCATTGACGTGTAAAATACGTAGTTTTCTAAAACTCTTGTCACTACCAAAGGTCGCCATTTGTGAGCTCTAGTAGTATGTTACATAGTTTTCTCATGGTATCGATAAGCATCATCTTCTTGTCAATTGGTCTGACAATTGATGGGTTTGCAGTCGGCTGTGTTTGTTGTAAGGGTTGTAGGAATTCAGCGTCGTTGTTTATTCCTGTTGCGGTTACGTTCGCAAATGAAATGCCGTGTCTGACACTAGCTTGATTTGTGATTGTTCTTTTGGCTGCGATTGTCGGTCTGGCGTTCTTTGCTTCTCGTGCAGCGTGCTGGTCCGTTTGCCTTTTTATTTCTGCCTGAAACCGCTCACATATTACTTGGTTCGCTCCGTGGCCTGGTTTGTGGCAAGCATAGCACACATCAATCTCCATGTTTTCTTGATTGAGCATGGTTATTGTTTCGGGACATTTGCGACCATGACACGCCGATGTTGAGTGATTAAAGAGATAGCAATTTTTACACTGCACCACTCGCTTAGGGTCCTTCTTGTATGGCTCCGGTTTCATTCTAGGTGCTCCAAAAAAATGATCCGAGGTAAGGAACACCTTTAACGGAACGACCATTAGTCTTGCTACGTCTTCGAAGCTATGTGTTGGATCGAATATCACCAGTTGCAAGTGGTCCTTTATTTTTTTGATGTTCAGTGGGCGAATACCGATGCACCTCTCCATCTCATCAAGTTGCACTTCGAGTGGCTCATCGTATGTGTTATTGCGGAGAATGACTCTCGTTGCACGATGTTGCTCCCCTTTGGGGACGGGAGCCACAAATCTCAATTCTTCATTCAGCGCTCGGAGAGCTTCGATCACTTTTCTTCGAGATTCTCCGTTTCTTGGTTTTATATAGATTTGTTTTTTATTTTGAGTGATGGAGTAGCAGCAGCCCAATAAAATCGCAAGGTCTCTTATTTTCTTAACTGCTTCTGCGTTTTCAATCAGTTCACGGTCTGTGATCCGGATCATCGGTATATGTGTTGGTCTTTGCTGGTCAGCATTAGGCGTAGCAGTTGCGTTTGTGTTGGGGGTGGAAACTTTTCCGTCCCCTGTGGTTGAGTCGGATGTTTTTAAACGCTCGTCCTTATGGTCTATCCGAGCGCGCTTGGCTCTCTTGTTACGCTGTTGAATCCACCCTTCGCTCGATTCCTGTGCATCAAGTGCACTTTGATCATCGGCTCGTGGTAATAAGTTAAAACGGTTAGTGGTGGGGATCCGTGCACGAGTGTGGTCCGTCATAGTCGTTGATGCCTGCGGCTGCCGGTTCCTTGAAGTTTCGCGGCGCCCGGGCATGGTACTTATTGTATCTGACTCAGTATTTTTACCGCGCGACTTTCGTTGTTTAATTTTATTGATCTCATTTTGTGGGTAGATCATAAAATCATTGACTATTTTACACTCGCAAATCACACGTTCTTTGCTGATAAAGGCAAGATTGGGAATCATTTTGACGTGGAACTGCTTATTACACTCCCGACAGTTTTTATTGTTTACTTGGCATGTGGCCGAATTGCATGAGATGATTCTGATAATGTGGCTACAACCATTTAATTCCTCTTTTTCTATGTTGGGAACTAGTTCCAAAAAACACTTTACACTAGTTTCTTTACGGCATTCACTGCACTTTAGTTGTTTTATATTAGTTTGGTCACTATGCCACTGGTAAAAGTTTTTTACGTTGTTTATTTTCGAGCAGTGCCAGCATTCAACCGGAAATCTACTCTCAGAGTCTTTTAAGATAGACCCCACAGCTTTGTTATTCACTTTGCACTTATTCATATTGTTCGCGGGTTCAATTACGCTTCTAGTACTATTGGTAGCACTATGTTCGCTTGTTGACAGCTTTATGACGCTTTCCATATCTTCCGTGTCCATTATTCACCATTTATAATGATATAAGCGGTGCAATGTTCACTATTTGCTGCGCACTCGTGGGGACACGATGCGCAGGCGAAATAACAAAATAACACAGTTAGGTACGAATGCAAACGAAGCGCGGCGCTCCGTTAGACACGTCCGCTCGCTGCGGCTCCACCAGCCGCTCTCCCATCCGGATAGACGTCTGCAAGTTTCCTTTACAGATTTCCTTTACTGCGTCGTTCCAACGGGTTGGTGATCTTCCACGACTCCTTTTTCCTTCCACGTGTCCCACAACGATGAGTTTTTCCAGGCTATCGGGATCTCGTCTGGCCACTTATCCGAAGTACTGGAGGAGTCTCTGCATGCATATAGTGGATAGGTGGGACTTAATTTGCAATTCGGAAAGTATTAACCGAAGCATAAAGGAATATAGAGAAGATCAAGGTTCTCATCAGCTTGACTTTGGTCCTCTTGCTGACTCCCCTGTTTCTCCAGATAGCCTAGCCTCTTCACCGCTGATTTTGCTATCCGAGCTGTTCTGTCAGTTAGATACATAGAATAACAAAGATTTCCAGCGAATCTTTATCACGTGCAAGTCAATGAAACTTTGTACATCGATAACGACAGGTTAAGTCAGGTTAACGATAAGGGGGTTAATCTTACAGTTAAAACATTGCGTATTCAGATAAACCGCATTTAATGGCTAATAGTATAAGTAAAGAACAAAACCGCCTTTTTATACGCCTACATTATTTATTTACGCGTGTTTGACTTGGATTTTATCACTTACTCGTATCATGCTTCAATATTGTTGGTCGGTAGGGTCGGGTACATCTTTCAAACACCTACTTTAATAATGTTCAGAGGGGTCCCAAAATAATACTCATGCTTAAGCATGAGTGGTATTAAACACTACACAGTACACCCTACACTATACGTATTCATTCAATGTACAGGACATCTAACTACGACAAACAAAAACTAGCTAGATGTGATCATCTCAGGCAAAATCTCGATAGCGCGATATACGAATTCATGCGAATGGTACAGCGCCATCTAGCTGCTAGCGGGGAATGTGTTTAATAAATATACACTAATGCCTAGGTGAATTGCTGCACGGCGGAAAAAACAACAGCTTATGAATATTATCTCATCCTCATAAACATCATCCAGACCCAGCCAGAGGTCATCACTCATCATCCTAGGCAAAATCACGAAAGCGCGTTCTAGGAATTAACGCAGACGGTTCAGCGCCATCTAGCGAGTAATTTGACTAATATAGTTACGTTAATGCTTAGGAGAATGGTAGCGCGGCTGAACAAACAACAGCTTATGAATCCCATATCATGACCTGTCTCGACTCACCTCTAATATATTTTGACCCGGAACTTAGATACAACCATGCATAAACGGAGGCCAAACATACACTGCCTGGTTTCGCCTAGGCAAGTTATCGGTAAGCATCGCAAATACTAGTCTAAATGTGTTAAAAATATAAAATGGGACACACATTTACACATTTCCGATAAGTCATTAGATAATCACCGTAATCAAGACGATAAGGAACTTACCAATTGTACTAAGTCTGTCTAAGACATAACATACTTATATTTGAGTAGGTTATCAAAATTAATCTAGAGTAATCTAGATAAACATCGTTACTTAAACTTATATGCCTACTATATTTACAACAGCAGCATAGTATGAGGCGTTTATCTCATTTTTTTAATAATAGGCATGATGCCTCATGTTCAAATTGATAATGATAACATAGTGATGCTAAATGGATAGTAAACCATTAAATTATCGTAATAAAGTATAAATTATAAAATATAATTAAAATCATAAAAAGATATGGACCTTGAAAGTGTAGAAAAAATATGCATTATTTTTTTATTGTTCAACAGTAAATTAAAAGCTACCAATAGAATCCTTACGCTTTTCTAGAAACAAAATTGTATGACAACTATGTACTTAAACGCAGTATTTCGCGACCGAAACAACAATTTACCTGATTTTCCATATTACGATTAGTACAAATATACAAATGTGACGTCACACTTGTATAGACACACAGTATGAAGCGTTTCGCGCTGTCGCCAGCGAGGTCAATCTTTATCTCAAATTTTTAGGTATTTATGTTCTTTAATTGTAGTTGCTCCCATACAAACATTTGTTCCCCTCCAAAAACTGATTTAAATGACGTCACAAAAAAATCTTAGTCATCATCCCTATTGTATGTATCTTAGTGGTATTTGTACTTGTATGCAATGCGTAGGCAGCTCCGATAGTGTGCACAAAACCAATCTCGCGCAATTTCGAGATTTACTAAATCTTGGGAATTGATTGGGGCAAATGATTGGGCGTTTGTCACTGAAAATGCTATCAACACGTTAAAATGTATAAAAACTGCATTTAGTGGATTATAAATTATAATATGCGTTCTATTTTAAAATACAACACAATGCCTAATTTTTTTTATATTATTTATTGAACCGAACCATCAGGTTTTAGTATAGGTAATTAAACCAAATACATTTTTAATCAAATAATAGCAGGTTCTAATTTCAGTTCGTGCTATGTTGTATATGGAAAGTTCAAACTGGCGAGATCTCGTACGAAAACTGTACGAGACTCAGTCTCGTAAAATATCGACGAGAACTCGCGCGATCAAGATTTCATTCCCTAGTCAAAATATATGTGTATGGAGTTTATAAGTCATGTGCCCAGCTGTGGAACGTAGGTAGGCTAATGCTTTGCTGCTGATTCAACTTGCGTTTGTCAGGCTCCAATGATGATGACAATCTTAGAACCTGTTGCCACGCGACTTTCAATCCGTAGGTCGTGGGTTCGAACCCGGCTCGTACCACTAGGTTTATTTCAAAAACTTAGGAACGAAATATCAATTGATATTTAACTGTGGCATTTCGGTGACGGAAAACATCGCGAGGAAACCGGTCTAATCCCAATGAGGTCTAGTTTTCCCTCTGGGTTGGAAGACTTGGAAGGTCAGATGGGAGTCGCTTTCGTAAAACTAGTGCCCACCAAATCTTGGGATTAGCCACCCCAATCTCCTTTAGGGCACAACCGGGAAAAAACGCAAGGAGGATGATGATAAGCTTAGAACCTTTGCACATTAGCGTATGGCCAGCGACGATTTCATGCTTCTTTATATTTATAAAAGCGTTCTCGCTGTGACAAGTTCTAGTTCTCATGTACTTCTTACAAATGTTACTCGGGAAACTCCATAGTTACATCAGATAGTATTTATGTCTTTTGTCGAAGTCTGTTCTGATAACTTCTCACGGTATGCTTGCATTTTAAATACGTATACCTAAGTACGTTCAATTGTTCACGTACCGGAAGGCGCAGCGCGGGTAAGCCCCTCACAAGGTGGACTGATGACCTGGTAAAGGTCGCGGGAGTCCGCTTGATACGGGTGGCGCAGGACCGGTCAATTTGGCACTCTTTGGGGGAGGCCTATGTCCAGCAGTGGACCTCTCTAGGCTGATGATGACGTATGTTCAGTTTACAGCAAAGGATTAATACATCTGTCGTTTTACTTTTGAAAAGTGTAAACATATGTTTGACGTCAACTCAACCGTTCCAGTTGTTGTCATGTTCTTATGCCGGCTGTACACACTGGGCCAACGTTGGCGCGTCAGCAGAAGGCAGCTATGCGTTAAGAGGGAGAGGGCTATAACTCGATCTTTCATTTACATAGCTTCCTCCTGCTCACGCGCCAACGTTGGCCCAATGTGTACAGCCGGCATTAGATAATAAATAATTATTGTAATTGATTTATTATATGGAATCATGTGATGTGATGTCACATGATTTATTTATATGTAGGTGTTAGCATTAATGAACGAAGCAAGAAAGGTTTGTCAAGATCGTAGCAAGTGGAACGGAAAAAGTCCGTGATCTCTGCCTACCCCTCTGCGAAATAGGCGTGATTGTATGTATGTATATACATATAATCACGCCGATTGTATGTATGTATACTGTATTAATTTATCCTACCACATATACGTTTTTTTATTGAATTGCTATACTTGATCACCATTATTCGCCATTCATAAGAAATCATTCTCCTAGCGTTTTTCCCGGTAGTGCCCGGGGTCCGTTTTAGCACCGAATCCCAAGATTCGGCGTAGGCACTAGTTTTAAGAAAGCGACTGCCATCTGACCTTCCAGACCAGAGGGAAAACTAGACCTTATTAGGATTAGACCGGTTTCCTCGCGATGTTTTCCTTCACCGAAAAGCCACAGTTAAATGTCAACAGATATTTCGTACATAGGTTTTTTTGAAGAAACACTGGGTTTCTTCAAAAAACTCAGTAGTACGAGTTCGAACCCGCGACCTGTGGATTGAAAGCCTCGCCTACCACTCGGCTACAGTGGCTTGATGATGATAAACTGTGCACTTGTGAATTGTGGGTCAATCAACTTTTTCTTGTTAGTATTCCGTCCCAGTTAAGCTAAGAGACAATCGTAATAGTTTCTATGAAAAAATACTATGTATTGGACTCCTAGCAAAATTAGGCGATGCTCCACCAATATCACAAAAACATGTGCTTAGTGGATTGAAACACTATAAAATCATAGTTTTAAAGTGTGACCCAAGAGTTGTAACCATGGCAATGACCAGCAAAAATTGTTGATTGGCCCTTGTAACCAAATATGTAATTATTATTGAACACAATACATACATACATTCACGCCTTTATTCCCAAAAGGGGTAGGCAGAGCACATGAAACTTATGTTCCAGCGCCACTTTTAGCCTAAATGTGGGTATACAAGATCCACAAAATGTGAGTGACAGGTTGCTAGCCCATCGCCCAGAACACATTTCAACCCCGCTCCCTTAGTCAACTTTTACGACACCCACAGGCAGGAAGGGGGTGAAATTCTAACCCAACACCACACGGGCACAATATCTCTCGTGATATTTAAAAATGTGTCATTGTTTAACATATTTCTTGGATTAATATGTTTATTAAACAAGGTCATTAGTCTTATCACCTACAGTAGCGGCAAACGTCTATTAAAATTACACGAACCTATTATTTCTTATAGAGTTAAAATAAGGGATTCTGAATTGTAAAGAAAATAAAATGCCCCCTTTTTAACTGAGTTTTTTTTTACACTATCTAAGTTTACTTTAATATTTGTACTTATATAAAGGTATTTTAGAAAAAAATGCAATATGGTTGATTTTTAGGCACCACTGTATTCCAATTATCCCAACAGGTGGTATAGATTTGTCATAATTCAGTATTTTATGAACATACAACACAAGGTCTTAAACTGGGATTATCCATTGCTTCAACAAAGGTATTCTATAGGTTAAAATCCTGCTAGATCTTTATTTCGTCATGATCAAAGTCTGCTTCAATAACAACATAATTTTGTTTACAAAATCTAAAATTTGGAATGAAATAAATTAGTTGCATATTTGTAATTTTTTTAGTTTTTTTTTTATTTTTAGTGTCCCTCCCCTGTGACATCTCCCTAGTTCCCCACTCTTCCACCAAGTTTATTATAAATTTATAACAGTATCCATACTAATATTATAAATGCGAAAGTGTGTCTGTCTGTCTGTCTGTTACCACTTCATGCTTAAACCGCTGAACCGATTTGGATGAAATTTGGTATAGAGATAGTTTGAGTCCTGGGGAAGGACATAGGATAGTTTTTATCCCGGAAATCATCCCCCGAGGGGATGAAGTGGGGGGTGAAAGTTTGTATGGAGCTACGATATAAACGAGTTCCACGCGGACGGAGTCGCGGGCAGAAGCTAGTATTATCATATGTATTCTTGTTTATTTATGATTCATGTCCCCTTCAAAGTCGCTTAATCCATTGACCCCAAGCTGTGAGATGTGACAGATGAATTATCAGATAAAGTTCTGCCTGTCAATAGATTGATTGAAAAATGATTTGGTACAAAAAATTAAGTTAAAAGCAGACTTTTTTGATTTTTATTTGTTGTCTTGAAGGTTAGGCTGTCAAGCATTCCAAAGGATGTTTGAGGATAAATAGTTTATATGTATACACACTGTAAGGTGCACAAATAAAACAACCTTTTCTGATGACTTACAAATACATGTTTATAATTTTACTCTTTTTTAGGGTTCCATAGTCAACAAGGAACCCCTATAGTTTTGCCATGTCCGTCTTCCGTCTGTCCGTCCGAGCGTCTTCGGCTTAGCTCAGTAACCATTACTACTAGAAAACTGTAATTCGGCATGGGTATATAAATCAATCACGCCAACCA
Source organism: Epinotia ramella (assembly GCA_947578815.1). Classification (NCBI taxonomy): domain Eukaryota; kingdom Metazoa; phylum Arthropoda; class Insecta; order Lepidoptera; family Tortricidae; genus Epinotia; species Epinotia ramella. The sequence goes on from OX388221.1 coordinate 8,667,101, forward strand.
AACAAAAATTAAAATTTAGATTTTTTTTTTTTTGTGGTACCCCCCCTACACCTAAACTGGAGATGTCATTTTTTTTCTCGTGAAACCCATAGTGTGGGGTATCGATGGATAGCCTGTTCAAAAATATTATGACTTTCTCAAAACAATTCAAATTAGTGATTCGTTTGCGAGATATCAGGCTTTAAAACCCAAATTTTTGTTCGAGTCATGTGTCCCCCCCCCCTGCTGGCTAAATGGCTGCTACTGGGAATGTGAAAAAAATCGTGGCAGTAGTATATATAATGAATTTAGCAAACTATCACGGCTAAGTAGGCATAACTAGTTACCGAGTTATACTCAACCAACTTAAAATGTACTTAGAAAGGCCAACTTTCGTACAAATTCTGCCGACGCAACCATTTAGTTGGCACGCGCGTGTCGATGTAACTAAGAAAGACAGGCAACTACGGAACCCTACACTGCGCGTGGCCCGACACGCTCTTGGCCGATTTTATTTTAATTCAATAGGATGAAGCCGTTTTTTCAAATTCTTTATTTATATAGAGAATATAGAGATATAGGCTGATGATGATTATAATTGAATAAGTGTGTGATATATATATTTCTGCAAATTCTGATCAAATATTCAGATCTATGTTTATAGTAATTTTGGTTATTACTGTTCTGTAAGCGTAATGTCATGATTGAAAAACTCTGACAGTATATAAAAGACACATTAACAAAGCCTATTTTTATCCTGCTCTATTTCTTTTTTGCAATCAGCAGATCCGGGCAGGCCACTAGTAAAAAGGATTGCAGCTAAATTGACATAAACTAAATTGACTTCAAAATAACAAAGATGAAATAATTATGAAAATTTATGTCCCATCACTCTTATGTCAGGGGATCAAGGTTTCAGGTTCCCATACATATTTAGTTGCACAGATGCATAAAGAAAGATGGACAAAAAGAATAACACATTGGGATGGCCCTCTCGGAAAAAGAAAAAGAGGCAGACCCCCCGAGAGATGGCTAGATGAAATAAAAAAGGTAGCAGGTGAAAACTGGGCATCAAAAGCCCAAGACAGGAAAATGTGGAGTAGAATGGAGGAGGCCTTTACTCGTAGAGAGGTCCTTAAATAAAATTCGAGTGCAAGAGAATTTATATACCCAACTTTGTAAAAAAAAAAAAATATTTAAGGAAATAAATGGCTATAATAATAATAATAATAATAACATATTTATGAGAGGATTAAATCAATACATATTCTAGCACTTGTCTGTCCCAAATTAATTTAACCTACAGCATACAAAAAAATCACAATAGCTCTTGAACCAAGCAGTTGTAATGAAATAAAACAATGCAAATTTGACTTACAGTTCAATGAACCAGTTTGTTCTGTCTACAAGGTGGGATTTAGGAGGATAAAGATGGTAGTGAAGTCAAGAAATGTTGTACAACTCTGGCTAAAACATTAAAACCAGCACATGTGGTATTTTTACTCAGTAGCGAGTCTGGCCAGTGTAAATTACATAGCACAAATAAACTCTTAAACTAAGACAGTCTTATGCTTTATGTTTATAAATGAATGGATAATTCCTTCAAGTTAATTTCAATATTTAAATATTGAAATGGGGATCCTGATCTCCAGGAATGCCGTTACCAGGAGATCAAAGGTCATTTGCGGCAAAGATTAGGTCAAAGATATGTCTCCAGTTTTGGACCTTCCAACTAATCATCTAATAAAGCAAAAACGTGTACATACTTCTGACATAAAATACAACACTGTTGTTTACATCTTGAGTTGGCCAACGGTTATCAACTTGTCACACTGCATGGTAGTTAATCCATAATTAAAGCAATTACTACCCATTAACAAACGCTAATTGAAGAATGCAGGTACTCTCCATAAATGTCATTATATAGTGAGTATATTTCATTTCTTTAGCATTTAAAGGTCATAGAACGGTCGTTTATCAATTTTGCTGCTTAAGCAAGCTTAGATATTTGAGTATACTAACAAACTTTCTCTAAACATGTTTGACGTCTCAAGGGCTTACCCATTTCGTGGTTCCTTTGCACTTGCAGGGCTGTACCCATGCGGCGAGTCGGTCGTCCGCCTCCGTCGCGAAACACACCCAGCAGGACTTCGCATTCTCTTCTTCTTCTTGAACAACCAACGAATTCGCACTACCACTACGCTCCGAACCCGATTTCTCCGCAACAGACATAGTATTGCGTCTTTACAAATAAACAATCGAAAAATTTAGATGACTAAAGCACTAGTTTACTGTGACGCGAGATAAACGCAATTAACACACTGTTTATCCGAACAAACTGCAATATTTTCATGTGGTAAGATAAAAATATTTTTGTCAAGTCAAACGTCTGACGGAAGGAAATGTCCCTTGCACAAGTCGGGTTGCAGGTTTCAACGTCAGTAGCCGAACGGAATATGGATAGAAATAGAATGAAATGAATGAACATTGACGATTTGAGATTTGACGCGATGTTTTTGATGAATGGAATGAATGACTAACGGGATGATGCGCTCACTGTCAAAGTGACACCAATGGTGTTGCTATATGAAAGTGGTTTTATCAATTTTGTGAGTAGAATGGGCTCGCTAGGACTATAAAGCAATACAATACGATACAAACATTATTTTTTATCACCAAAAATAGTATATATTTGATATAAACAAAAGTAGATCAAATATAAACAGCGGGTGGTCTTATCACTAAAAACCTATCTCGTCCAGACAACCTTTGGTCAGAGCATAGTCTATACAAAATCATATGATTTGAGCAGGTCAAGCAATTATATGAATAGTATAAAAAAATCTTGTACAATTTCATATCAAACCATGCAAGGCGTACCGTAAGTCGCAGCCTAGCTAGCCTAGCAACCTAAATCATTCGTTCCTTCTCCCTTATCAGCAAGTAGCTAGTAAAGTAACTCATTTTATACATATTTTAGCCGAATTGTTTTTGAGATCCCATGAGATGATTAGAGGGTATCACATAGAGGAAATGGTAATGTAAAACAAATGTTGAGATCAATAACACATGTGAACTAATTTTAGATAATATTAAGCAATAAATAAAAGATGACTTCATTAAATTTCATTGCAAAATCTAAGGGAATTTTGAGGTCTCTCTCTTGCAACACTAATACAGATAAGACATACTGCGCCTCATCGTTTTAAAATATGCTAACATGTTTTTCAGGCTTATTACATTATTATTACATTAAATTTGTTGATATGAGCTATAGATTTAAAACTTACATTTAAAAAGTAATTATTTCACTCACTATTGCAGTGAAATACAATTTTCGGGCGGAACTAAATGTACGCAGAGAGAGGGATTATCAGCTGTCAGCGGAACGTCATGAGCCACGAACTGTCACTTGTTGTCAGACAGAACTGTCAGTGTCAATAATCTCCGAGGCACGGGGTGTGATACCCGTGAGAAGTTTCGTATTCAGATTTAATATAAGCTTGTTATTATAACAAGTCGGTGTGATAATCGTAAACTGGGATACGCGTATGCGAGGAAATCTGTGAACAATGTAAGTAAAGATTTATCCGTTTCATTTCCGTGAGATCCGTGTATTGTATTCCACCACAGGCACCACAGCTCACGTTCATGCACGTTGCACAATAATTGCATCGGCAAAATGGCAAAAACAGTTAAACCAAACCGCTTCGCATAACGAAAATATTCATTTGTAAGTGATTACAGTTAATGTTTATTTCAAAATATTAAAAGTTGCGATGGTTGTGAAATACGACAGTTATGTCTTATGTCATTTACATAACAAGTCTCCCAAAAGTTATTGAAGATGAACGTTCACAAGTATGAGCCGTGGTTGCATTTGCAGCTATACTATTTTAACAATAATGAATTACATGGTTATAGTTTCTAATAAATGACAACAACAAAAATAATGAACAATTAAGAAGTCATAATATAATTTGTGAATTAGAGAGATCATATTATGTTCTCTAATTGGCCCATTTGTAATAGACATTACTTGCACAGCATATTTTTATTGATATATTTGTTTTTATTACAAGTTTGGCAACATGTAGCCCCACTGTTTATTATATAACCTACAGTCATCTTAGACACAAAAGTTATTCTCTGTTGTTACTTTTTTATGTTTAACCTGTCCTTTACCTGGGCCCCCAGGAAAAATGTTACCTCTGTTTACCGCGCGCGTCTCGAGACGGCCGTTTTTTTGACATTCGCATGAGCCACTCCCCTCCAACGTGGGTAGCCCCGCATGTCCCACGCGTTCTCGAGTGTCAGGAAGCAAAACACTTGACTCAACGTTTTCGCTCGTATCACTGAAGTGTTTATACTTAGGAATGTAAATGTTTACATTTTTTACAAAGGCATGAAACGGACTACAGTGTGTTTGTATTAAATATATCATACTTATCATATTTCAATGTAGAAACCATGGTTCTTTCACAGGAAGGAAAAATTATTGTCGTTCTCCACAAATGTGTAAAATATAAAGATATTGAATTAAAACTATAACATCTATTATTTATTCTGAGTCTCAAAGATATATGCTATTAATAAATGTAAATTACTTGAAGAAATATCGGTAAGAATATTGTTTTGTTCGTATTTGAAAACCGTGACGTGCAGAGTGCTGAACATTTTTTGCTCACGTAAACATCGCACTTTCAAGTTTTCGTTGTAAAGTAATTATAAGATTTATCTGGCTTGTTTTTTATTCCTAATGCAAAACAACTAATCAAAAACAGGAATCAAACAGTAGAATTGCATATTCATAGTCGAACGATATTTTTCAAGGTAATATATCAAAACTAGAATAAGATTATGATAAAAGCAAGGGGTATTGTCAAGCGGCATTTTTTGGCCTATACTTCATACCAATAGTTTCAAATTACTTACTATCTAAGAGTACATGAAATTATCTTTGTAATGATACATAATAAGCATACTCTTTTCTTACAATTAGTAACCGAGAAATTATTCTAAAGTTTCACTTTTTTATAGCGGACGCTCAACGAGTGATGGCGGTTATTCAACTGGCAATAACTTCTCGAATTTTTGACGCCAGAAGTTTTGGTTGGTGCTAGTGTGTGGCTAAGTTCGTAACGTTTAAATGAGAAATCGCCCAATTGAATATAAAACGTATTTGCTGTGCAATAAAGCTTTTTTTCAACTGTGGTTATCAGGCCGTCTCGAGGCGACGGCAGTCAATATAGGTTACATTTTCGCCGTCGCCTATTTACGTTCGCGGTAAACAACGCACTAATTTTTGCAATTTATTTGGCAAGTGCGGGAGGAACCATTTTGGACGTCTCGAGGCGTTTCTGGTAAAGGACAGGTTAAGCTGAACAAATTTAGATAAAAAATCTTATGGAGACGAGAACTGGCTGTTCAATAAAAGTATGCCAGATCAACAAAGCTTTGGTTTGTTTGGCTAGACCACTATAAGGTTAGATGCAATTTTACAGCTATGTTCTTCAATTTAAGTGTCAATGATGACTAGTTTAGTTCTCTCTAATTGATTATTAATACTAAGGACTGGTGGCCAATAGAACCCATTAGACATCTCTTCAGTCTTCATTATTTCTGGTCCTCTTCACCACCAGCGGCGCTACCACGAACTTCGAAAGTCGAAGTTCGGGTATTTCCATCTCTATCGCACTCCCTTACTCGAGGGACAGGGATGCATGTATTACGAACTTCGACTTTCGAAGTTCGTGGTAGCGCCGCAGATAGAATTTAGATGGCTTCTTTCAGTTTATCAGACCATTATCCTTGGCCACACTGTGATCTCCTATTTACCAATTTTCTTTTTTTTCCATAGTTTGTGGCTTTTTGCTTCTTAGGCACTTTGCAAAGGCCAATACTTGGTGGTCACATAACAAAGCTAGATGGAAATGATTTTGATCTCTTTCTTCTACTCACATATGATTGAGATGAATGAATATGGCTGACTTTTTATATAACTGTAATTAGAATTTGAATCTTGTACCTAGGACAGTAGAGCTGCTTTTTAAATGGACTCCTTTGACACTCACAAGTATAATGTGGTTAGTCACCCTATATTGCTATTACACTTTACAAATGACATATGACAAAGTTTTTACAATTTAGTGATTTTAATAATAGTATAATGCAAATAAAGTTTATAATCATCTAATATAATTAATAAATAATAATTGTAATGACATCAAAATATTTGACAGAAAATTAAATAAATTTTTCATAACCAGACCATTCTATTTCAGGAATATTTTACAAATGCACTAGATTAAGACAAAAATGCATCTGTAAAAATAGTAATAATGACTACCAATAATGTGTTAATTTAATATGTATTTGCTTGTATTTATACATATACTTATTACAAATAAAATAATTTAGATTTTTGTTTTTTAAATGTTACCCTGGAATGTTATTTGCATGATACAATATTGAATGTTGCCTACAATTCCTACCTTTGTTGAGTTGTACATTTGTAAAGTTTTGTGGGATAGGGCCCTGAACTACATAAAAAGTATGTTGACATAATCTGATTTGTGTTACTTATCTTGTTGATCTACCTGAACAAGCAGTAGCTGGTTGTAACATACCTTCTTATTTTGTGTTATACCAACTTATATGTGTTGATGGCTGTAGATTTGTTTATGTTGTTATCTTATTTGCCATTCAGAAATATTTCAGATAATCAGTGTTTATGCTTTAAAATTGCATTTTTATGGCCATAATCAAGCCTGATTTGTGATTTTCGTAATATCTTACTTTCTTATATAATTATCTACTTATATATCTGCTTAGTTGCATGGTCATGTTTATGTCGTAAAGTCGAGCTGTTGGATGATATTGCTGTAAGGTTTTGATATAGATATTAGTTACTAGACACCATTCTTTAAAACTTAGTACACATTTTTTTACGCTATGCTCGGCCGTCTATATGTACTCGGCCGGCAACCCCTTACTTCCCGGCCTCTGTAGTAATGTACTATTAATGTTTGATCATCAATTATGGACCATGGTTGCGAAACACCTCCAATAAGGATCTCACGATACGTGTATCTTAAATTCTTGACGCGGATCGGATCGACCTCCCTGCGTCGACATTCGCTCACTCGATAGCCTTGAACAATCCCCCGCCGCCATTGCTCGCGAACTTCAGCTAACAACTAGTCTTAAACAGCGCGAGGACGGTGCGAACGTTCCCGCGCTTAAAAAAAAAAGTCAGACGCGAGGTTCTTTATAGTGGTACTTTCACTTGCGCTCCTGTTGACAATTGCATCACAACAGGTATGTCGGCTTTACTATCACGTGTGTTGTAATACCTGTAGCTCACATGATTAGTCTCACGTTGCTGGCGTCGCTGGGATTATGTTTGTGAGTTAGGATTAGTAGGTAATGTTTACGGCACTTAAAAAAAACCTTTAGTTTTGTTTTTTAATTAAAAATACGTCTTGTGTAATTAATAATACTTTCAAGCTTCCCCGCTTATTATTTACATTTCGTGTACATTTTAAATTCCCGTTGCTTAAAGAGTAGACATTTATATATTTAAAGTTTAAGTCATTGAATCCTGTGACTTTGTTTGTTACAACGGCTCCGGTACGTCGTTAGCCGGCCTTTATTTATCGTCCATAATGACCCAGGTACAAGCCGGATGTTGGCAAACACTATGCTTGACGAGGCAAGAACTACTTAGGTCACCTACTCGATGTCATCAATTGCCATCATATACATATAATCGAACGAGCTGCTCACAAATATCTGCACACGTCTTTATTAGGCACAGGCTGCCCGCGCGGCTTTTCCGTACGCCTTTTTCGTACTAAGGTGTACGATATTCCTACAGCATCAAACGACTCACCGCTACTGTGTCCATCCACCGCCTCGTGTCCCAAGGGCTAGGCTGAAGGTTCAGGGGTGATCGTCCAGCTAAATATGACGTACACAGGTTCCTAGGTCACTGGTAAGCGCACTCTTCCAGGGGGGAAAGGTCCTCAACGCACACACGGTAAATAATGAGAAAAATGTTGCTCTCGCGGCGCCGCTAGTTAACGAACTGATTTTGACATTGTGCGTGGCACTGCCCATTCGTATATCCGCTTCCGGCGGGTGGCGCTGTTAGCGCGCTGGTGTTGCCATCCCTCCAGGGATGACGGCTTCAAGACAAGAAGCAGTAAATCGCTAGAAGCTCGTAGGGATACCATACATAATAGAAACAAAATAAATTGACCCTTAAGATTGTGTCTTCAGTCAAAGAAACTAACGATTTTAAAATTAAATAAAAATTAGTGTTCCTGTACGGAACATGCCGCTCACCTTAAAAGGACTAGGGTGCTTTTAACGAGAAAGTACACTAAGCTAACATATTTTAAACACCTAACTTAAGTACTAAGATTAAGTTGTAACGATTACAAATTATTCTAAGGGAAGCGGGCAAATTTTAACGACAGGGCGTTTATAAAACGAATTCCCTGATTTTAAAGTTACTACCCGAGTAATGTTATCTGAGCCAGGATGAAGAGCATGAATGCGCGCGAGCCGCCACTGCAGCGGCGGGAGCTGCTCGTCACACACCACGACGATGGCTCCTTCGCGCACGGGCGCGCCGCGGCTCTGAAGCCACTTCTGGCTTTGCTGAAGCTCGTGGAGGTACTCCCGACTCCACCTTTTCCAAAAATGCTGAGTACACTGCTGTACCCAACGCCATCTACTAAGGCGACTTGGATTTTCGTCCGTTAAGGGAACGTCTGGAAGGGCCTTTAACGGCTCTCCCACAAGAAAGTGGGCTGGTGATAAAGGAAGGGGATCCGCAGAATCCGCGCTCATCAAACACAGAGGCCGTGAATTAAGTACGGCTTCAATTTGGCATAACAGCGTATGCATCTCATCGTATGATTGAGTACGCGTGCCAACCACCCGATGTAAATGATGTTTAAAACTCTTTACACCAGATTCAAATAGACCACCAAAGTGGCTCGCATAGGGAGGCTGAAATCTCCAGGTTATGCCCTGTTGAAGGGTTTGTTTATGCAATTCGTTTTGTACGACATCGTTGCGCAAAAACGTGTATAAGTCTTTCAAGTAATTACTGCAACCGACGAAATTTCGGCCGCAGTCTGAATAAATGTCAGTACATAAACCTCGACGGGATGTGAATCGTCGTAGGGCCGCGAGGAACGCTTCAGTGCTAAGGTCTGAAACGATTTCGAGATGAATTGCCTTTACGCTCATACATACAAATACGGCGACGTAACATTTAATTATTTTAGCATTGCGCACATTGTTTGCGCGCACGTAAAATGGACCGGCGTAGTCTACCGCGGTCTTAACAAAGGGTCGCGCGGGACGGAGGCGCGGCGCGGGCAGCGGGCCCATGCGCGGCTGCAGGCGCGCGGGCCTGGCGCGGAAACATGGCACGCAGCGGTGCACGCGCTGACGAACAATGTCTCGAGTCTCGACTCGACAGAATCCAAAACCGCTGTCGCAGCAAATACTGCACCGATTGAGGTCCGGCGTGCAAATGACTCACGTGAGCATCGTCGATAATGAGGTCAGTTAAAGGGTGTTTTTTAGGGAGAATTAATTGGTGTTTCGATTCGAACGGTAAAAGTGACTTATGAATTCTCCCTCCAACTCTTAAGAGGTTGTCTTTGTCCATGAATGGCGTTAGACGCTGTAAGCAATGCGAGGATAATTTGCCTCGAGAAATATTTTTTATATCGTCCGCGAAAACGGAATGTTGAACGATGTAAATAAGTCGCGTTAATGCGAAATTATATTCGGGCACAGTAATATAGTTTGGAAACGACACTATAGCCTTTTTTGAAAGTTTGTAGAACCGAAAAACGTATGACGTAACTCGAACGAGTTTACCTAATGTGGAATATCGTGAAATTATTTCAACATCCTGTATTTGATCAGTAGTAGACGCGTTTGATATAAGCGGTATGATCGTGCGTTTTTCTTCGTTCGTTGTAGGAATATTTTTTGAAACGGGCCAAGCGTCTTGGTCTTTTTTGAGCCAAGCTGGTCCGTGAAACCACATTTCGTGCTGTAGAAAGGCAGAGGGAAGCATGCCTCGCGAGGCTGAGTCGGCTGGATTGTCAGCCGAAGGCACATGGCGCCAGCACTCGGCGGGCACATGGGATAAAATCTCGCTAGTGCGGTTTGATACAAACGTTTTCCACTCGTGCGGCGGCGAGCGGAGCCACGCTAGCACGATAGCAGAGTCAGACCAAGCATAAATCTGATTGCGATCTATGCGGCCCTCATACGTTTGCATAACCTTATCTATGAGGCGGGATAAAAGCGCCGAGGCTAGAAGCTCGAGGCGCGGTACGGTCAAACGCATTCGTAAAGGTGCGACGCGGGTTTTCGCAATGACGAGATGTGTGGTGACGTCACCATCTCCATCTGTCAGACGTATGTAAACGCACGCGGCGAAACTGCGTTCCGAGGCATCTCCGTATCCATGGATTTGTATGGAATGCGAATGTGTGAAAATGTGACGAGGAAAAGACACTTTGGATAAGAGTGGTAACTCGTTTGTAAAGGCCGTCCATGCGTTAACAATGTCGACCGGCGGGACCGAATCCCAATCCACCTTAGCTATCCATAACAATTGTACTAAGTACTTTCCATACAAAGTGACCGGCGATAAGAGACCTAACGGGTCGTACCATTTGGCTATCTCAGAGAGAATAACTCTTTTTGTGCATATCGCAGTGGTGACTTGTACCTTGAAATTAAATGTATCAGAACTAGGGTTCCACTGGAGGCCGAGAACTTTAGTTTTTTTATCGCTCTCCATTTCTGCGAACGGAACATTCTCCGGCCGCTCACCATGAGAACCTGGCGGCAGCACCGCAGCGAGTATCGCAGGCGAGTTGCTGTGCCACTTGCGGAGTTCGAATCCGGCGGTACGAAAAATGTCGATCAGCTCCTGTTGCAGCGCTAGGGCTTTCGACTCCGTGCTTTCACCTGATACCACGTCATCAACAAATACAGAGTCTAACAGAACCGGAGAAGCAAGCTTAAAACGTGTTGCCTCGTCGCGGGCTAATTGTTGAATTGTGCGCAACGCGAGAAAAGGCGAGGCATTAATACCGAATGATACCGTGCGCAGACGGTAATCGCGTAAAGGTTCCTCCGGTGATTTCCGCCAAACAATTCGCTGATAATCGCGGTCGCATTCTCTAATTAAAATATTGCGATACATTTGTTTAATGTCTGCTGTAAACGCGATGGAATTTATGCGGAATTTCAAAAGCACGTCAACGATCTCCTGATGAAGTTTCGGACCCGTTAATAAAACATCGTTAAGTGAGTATCCACTGGATGTTTTGCATCCAGCGTCGAACACGACCCGGGTCCGTGTCGCCTCGCTCGATTCCTTGACCACGCAGTGATGCGGGATCTAGTACTTCGGACTTGGCATATCGCACTCCACGGCCTCCATGTGATTTAAATCAAGATACTCTTGAAGGCAAGCATGATAATCAGCTTTTAATTGAGGATTACGCTCAAGTCGGTACTCAAGTTTTCTAAATCGTGCGAGTGCGATTTGTCGCGACTCGCCGAGAGGGGGCGCGGCGGGCTTGAACGGAAGCGCGACGACGTACCGCCCGGTCTCGTCTCGGGTATGCGTCTTTTGGAAAAAGGATTCGCAAAGATTTTCGTCAGGAGTGTAGATCCGTTTTTCAGGAAGCGACTCCAGCTCCCAGAACCTCTGCAAATTGTCATCGTCGAATGAGCTAAAACAGGCCTGGAGTGGAGTCGGCATCGGGTTATTAACGGCAACCCTACCTAATAACAAGTACCCGAATATGCTATTCATAGCAATAGGCGAACCCGGCGCACCTGTTATCACATTACCTAATAAAATTTGGGATAGTATATCCGCGCCTAATAACATCTCCACCGGCTGGGGAGTGCCGAAATCTGGATCCGCCAGAGTTAAATTATTTAAATGAGTCCACCCCGTTTGAGACAATGGTACACTCGGCATACGCATCGTTAAGTTAGGTAAAACTAAAGCCTCTACAAGTATCGCAGGATTATGTTTACCCCTAGGTGTAATGAAACACGAAACGACACCTTTAGGTTGTACGGGTTCCGTATCACCAATTCCGAACACCGGAATGTTCGCGTGATTACGATGTAATCGTAATCGTTGTGCGCAGGCCTCAGTCATAAACGTCGCCTGACTACCCGTGTCAACCAGGCACCTTACAGTTGACAGCTTCGAACCACCTAAACATACGTCTACTAGTGCAGTGGACAACAAAACAGTATCCGCCCGAACGCTAGATGCTTTAATCGGCGCGCGGGCTGCACAGTTACCAAGCAAAACTTCGCTATTTGCCAACGGATTCGCGACCGTATCGGCGTTGCACTTCTCCGTAGGAGAGAGTGAGACGGAGCGCGCGCGCTCCTCCGTAGGAGGGAGCGAGACGGCCGTAGATTGCACGGATGCGCTTAATTCCGCCGGCATAGATGGGGAATAATAATGAATTAAAGTATGATGCCTTTTATGACATGTCCGACATACAAAATTTGACTTACAACTTCTAACGTCGTGACCAATATTCAAACAATTGTAACAAATGCTTTTATTTTGAACTAACGAATACCTCTCGCGCGGTGACAAGTTTAAAAACTTCGAACATTTTGTCAACGAATGTTGAGCTTCACAACACACGCAATTAGGTTTGATTTTGCTTGAACCTTGGTCACTCGTTCTAGTCTCAGCTGAGCCCGTCGCGGGGGTGACGTTAGCTACAAACGACCGTTTGGCGGGCGACAACGGCGCGGCGGCGCCGGCGCTCAGCTGCTCGCGCGATTCCAGTACTTTCCGCGACTGCTACCCACATCTGAGTTAATACTTTTAGCGGACTGCCCGCGAACAGAAACAATTATTTCTTCCGCGGAAATTTCCCGTTCTAGAAATGAAATGAATGTGTCTACATCGGGAATGTCGGACGTATTTACTAATGACCGTTCGAATAAACGTCGAGTAGTATGAGGAATTTTACGTAGTAAAATATTTAAAAGCATGAAACTCCACTGTTTCACGGGAAACTCCATAACCTCGAGTGCTTTAATGTTTTCTTGATAGATGTTAAGTAAATTTCGCAAACTCTGAGTAGATTTATCGCAGCATGACTCGATATCGAGAATTTTGTCGAGATGTTTTGATGCGATAACTCTTTTGTTGTCATAGCGGGACACTAAAATGTCTAACGCGATTGAGTAATTATCGTCAGTTATTGGGATCGATTTTATGAGGTTATGCGGTTCGTTTTTAACCGTGAGAAGTAAGTACCTAAACTTTTCGGCGTCAGTATAGGCGTTGTTGCCGTGTACAAGCGAACGAAACAAATCATAAAATGACGGCCAATCAGTTTGTTCACCACTGAAAGTGGGTAAAGGTAGTGTGGGAAGTTTCTTAAACGCCTCAGGCTGTGCCGCCATGAGAGGCAATGAGGGACGGCTCATGCGCCTTTGCTCTTCTTCCTTCTTCTTCAAATTCGATAAATGCGTTACTATTGCATAGTACAAATCGTTAAAATCGTTACGGATCTTAATCTGTTCCTCTTTGTTAAAACATTTTAATTTAATTAACGTTTTTTCAATTCTCGTCTGGACTTTAATGAACTTTCTCTGAAAAGAAACTAAATCAGTAGTTCGCGAGCGAAACTGTTCTTGATCAGTTGCTGCAAACTGAATAGTGCGTTTGAGGTCATCGAGGATGAGTTCTCTTTCGAAAATATCTTGTTCGCACGGATTATCGCCGTCGGCCATTTTGTTAGCTTCCGCGCTAGTACTTTGAAGATCTGGCTGATCCGGCATGCTTAGTTATTTAAAACTTAATGTTGCGAGACAAGAAGACACAACCTGGAAGGTACAATCCGGCTCGAAGGACCAAATTATATATATGTACGATATTCCTACAGCATCAAACGACTCACCGCTACTGTGTCCATCCACCGCCTCGTGTCCCAAGGGCTAGGCTGAAGGTTCAGGGGTGATCGTCCAGCTAAATATGACGTACACAGGTTCCTAGGTCACTGGTAAGCGCACTCTTCCAGGGGGGAAAGGTCCTCAACGCACACACGGTAAATAATGAGAAAAATGTTGCTCTCGCGGCGCCGCTAGTTAACGAACTGATTTTGACATTGTGCGTGGCACTGCCCATTCGTATATCCGCTTCCGGCGGGTGGCGCTGTTAGCGCGCTGGTGTTGCCATCCCTCCAGGGATGACGGCTTCAAGACAAGAAGCAGTAAATCGCTAGAAGCTCGTAGGGATACCATACATAATAGAAACAAAATAAATTGACCCTTAAGATTGTGTCTTCAGTCAAAGAAACTAACGATTTTAAAATTAAATAAAAATTAGTGTTCCTGTACGGAACACTTAGTTTTACTGGGCATTTTCCGCAAGTCGACATTTGATGTGCCTGGATGGGAGCGCTACCCCTACTCTAACCATCCCAGCTCCTCTAAGAAGTTAGTGAGTGAGTGCCTTGGTGTTGTTTACTGCCTCCCGTAAAATACCTGGCTAAAAGACATAAGACGACCAACTGTGCCTAGTAATGCTTTATCGAATAATTAAAGAGTACGACTGAGAGGACGAAAAGGTTAGGTTAAGAGTATACTGAGGATCATAGACCCAAATCCTAGTTGCGAGACTGGCGATTGAACTTATGAAAAGGAGGACCACTTTATTCCTGTACATCAGCCCTTAACACTTATATATTCTTACAAGTAACCCCCGAGGCTCCGCCCGCGCTTTGCAAAGAACGTCGGGAAACGTGCGGTAAAATATAGCCATGTCCATCCAGAAAGTCCATTCTATACATGCATATAAGATGAAAGAATTGCCGGGTATGTGGTTCCCGAGGGGGTAACCGCGTACAAACTTACTAAGCTCACAGACAGTTTATCTTTATAATATTAGTATAGAAGTAAAGATAAGGGAACCTTTCGGGTTGGAACGGCAGTTCAATTAATAAATAGGATAGTGTACTCATAATACCCGCTACAATATATCTTAAGATTAGTGTGCACACACCGCCAACCGAACTTCAATTCATTCAAGATAAACACGTACGTTGTAGCACACAGAGGCCGGGAAGTAAGGGGTTGCCGGCCGAGTAGGCGAGGCCGGATAATTATGAGGCTGGCAACCCCTTTTCACGCCGAGGTATGTGTAGTGCTTTTGCATGCAATGAAATAAATAAAACTCCAAGAAAACGAACCAACCTGAACGCCGTGATGCTGTGCCACAAATTGTCCATCTTGCAGGCAAATCGGAAGCCTAGAATTTTGTATGAAATGCCATTACGGATCTCTCGTCTCCCTGCGCCCGAAACGTGACACTTCGAAGCCCATTGTGAAGAAGACAACGTCAATATTTAATTGCATGTTTGCTCCTAGACAGAGGGAAAAAAGATAAATACATAATAAAAAGATGTTTAAGATTATTTATTATTGATTGATAACAGATAGATGATACTTATATACATTCAGCCTAAAGAGTTACTGGATAATTTAAAACGTTGTTGTAACGTAACAAATCCAGTCGTTTAAATGTGTCAAGTCTGCCAAAATTACTGATATGTCCAAATTTGTAACTACCCTCGTGTTCTTGGCATTTTCTCGTTACATCCTCAGCTGCCTAACTGTTTTGGTGCCAGGAACCACTTGGCTATTAAGTCCTAAGAATTGGCATAAAAACAAGCTAACCCCACTGTATAAATTGATGACCAGAAGTTTTCAAATTGCCCGTAGTCCGCGAAGGCTTCCAACTCGGCTTGACGACTGCTGGCACAGACAATAACCAGGATCCGTAGGACTGATAAGGTATCAAGGTGTTCAGCTAGTTAAGAGTGGAACTGTACCCCGGTCCGCGTATTTCAGCTATTTCTAGCGTTTCATTTATGTGTTGTTGTATTGCAGTCTTCTTATTGTTTGTCAACAGTATAGTTAACCAGATACTGAACAATTGGGAATGCTGGTTCAGTTTACTTACTGGCCAACGTTCCTACGCTCTTATTTAAAGTCGTACATATTTTAATGAGTAATAGTAATGAATGAGAGGGTGACACTGTTATTTTGTGTTATATTTCTGACGATATATCGATTACAAAACGGGCTATTGTTACAAAGAGACGCTGCTAAGGCTTCAATTATCGCACTCAAAACAAACTTGTTCTATCTTTGTTTCACTTGGTAAACTCAAAATAATAACAAAAGCGGTTTCTCTCACAGAAAAAAAAACTTTTGTGTAGCAATTGTAATACTTCTATATAATATCAGTTTTAATAAAAAAAATCAACCGCTCATCTCTCACTCAGGCCTATCCCACTGTAATTTTGGCGCGAAACGACGCTCAAAAGTTGGTCCGTCCACAATCCTATCCAACCCTATGATTGTCTATTGCCAAAAAATACAGCTAACTTCACCACTTAGGCAGTGAGTGGGCCTTATGTACCTTTAGGTTCATACTATTAATTATTCTGTGCTAATACTTGCACTCGCTAAAACTAATAGATAAGAAAGACCTACTACTCGTACATTCAGTGCCGCTGTTGTCTAGCGTTGATCCTTGGCACCGAACACCTATTTACCACTACAATGCCGCTTTCAATGAAATGAGGCGGGGGGCGTTCAACTTGAAGTCACCCAACCTAACCGAACTTAAAGTAAGGCTTCCATACGGCTATTAAATTTCTAGGTAACACTTTCGATTAACTTTGTTAGTTAGAGCTAATTCAATCGTTAAGTGACTGAGACCTAAACCAATAAGTTCAAATGTTTCGCAAATGCGAGGAATTTGGTTAAGCATACATTACCGGTTTGGCCCTTGAGTAATATTATCATCATCATATCAGCCGAAAGACGTCCACTGCTGGACGTAGGCCTCCCCCAAAAGAGTGCCACAATGACCGGTCCTGCGCCACCCGCATCCAGCGGACTCCCGCGACCTTTACCGGGTAGGAAATACCAGTCTATGGTGCTATTGGTCACTCACCGCCTCGCAACCTCGCAAGGGCTAATACACCCTAACATGCAACACTTAGGGGTTATAATTACCTAACCGTGTAGGCGGGGGCTATGGTCTCTCACGGTTAAAAGGGGTCATCGGAGTCGCCAGTGCTGGCAGTGCCCTTTGAGGCGGGGGTCTCAGCACTTGGTTAAGTACCCCAGAAGAAGGAGGCGATGACGTCCCAGATCGAGTCTAGCAGGGGCAAGGCAGGGGGAGGGTTCTAGTGAGTTCAATCGGAGATCCTAGAGTCCTCTGATTGACATAGCGCAGATGACGACCGGCGTGGAGTTTTTAGTGGGTAGAAATACTCATTTAAGCGTGAAGACCGGATTCGTCCTGAGGGTCGTGAGGTTGGAGTCTCGTTGTAATTCCTTTGTGGTCAGAGTTCCAACGGACCATTTATCGACCTTCAGTAAGGAAGAATTTTGGCCGAAGGGAGTCAAGTTCCGACGTTTTCGCGGTCGGTTACCTGACACCACGAAACGGCACAACATGTCGCAGTGTGTGTTTTGTAGTTATTAATAAGTTTATATTGATATGTATGTTAGTCTTTAAGGTATTTGTAATATGGGCCTTGTTGCCTGATTTAAATAAATAAAATAAATAACCCAGGTTCTACCCGAAACCTACCTTCCTCTCAGGTCCAGGCCTTAGTTACCTGGCTCTCAGTTGAAAAATAGTTGGGTAGGGAGAAAGCTAAAACTTCAAGTAACACAAACGATAATGCAAATATGCCTGGGTTATGTGATATAATAACCGTAAGTAGTGGTAGTTTTCTACCAATTCGTGCAAATGAGCTGTAGTTGAATTTGGATAATCGGCTATCGTTTAAATTGCGGTTAAGGTATATAGGAACGGAACGGATATATCGATTTATGATGAAGCACGTAATCAATTGATGAATATTGTTTACGAGTCTTGGATAAGTGTTTATATCTATTAAATATATCGTCGTCTAGTACCCATAACACAAGCCTTAGCTGAGCTTACTATGGGGCTAGTTCGATTGTGAAAACTGTCCCCAAAAAAAAAAAACTCCTGATTTATTGGTCAACAAATGTTTTGAACCAAGAATGAAGTATATATTTGAATGTCGGAATGGCGACTACTCCACCGACAAAAGCTTATTGTCTTGATTCAAGATATCCAACGAACAGAAAAGTATCAATATACTTTATGTTATTGAGAGTATTGAGACAATATCTGTGCATACCAATGACATGAGAATAAGGTTTATAAATACCAAGATACCTCGATTATTATTATGCCCGCGACTCCGTCCGCGTGGAACTCGTTTATATCTTAGCTCCATACAAATTATCACCCCCCATTTCACACCGAGGGGATGATTTCCGTAGGTTTAGCGGTTTACGCGCGAAGAGGTAACAGACAAACACACTTTCGCATTTATAATATTAGTATGGATTCTTTGTTACCAGCTCGGCGCAGTTTCTCGAAGAGTTTAATAATACACAAGAAACTAGATAATCTCATACAACCTTTGATCACTCAATTAAACATGTCAGCATTTTGACACGCGAGGCGCACATTTATAAGTTATAACGATAGGTATCCTACCATCTTTGAAATAAACTAACTTGAGTGCTGACTAAGTATTAGTCGACTTATAGTAACAAATATACTTGTTCGCTACTAGTCCGGGCTTGCAAGACTCTACTCGGTTGAAGTCAGGGCTGGGCCCGACGAGTTCCTGACCCGAATAGAGGCCTGGACTAGAACGACCGGTATAACCCCGCTAAGCTATAGCTTCCAAGAAGCGTGGCATACCGAAGATGCGCCAGGTATCGGTCCGGTGGTAACAAAACGTGCTTTTACCTTGATGGAAGCTTCATCCGCCGCTCGACAGGGCGGCTTCGATATGTGTATCTGAGTGTATGAGGATTAGTGTGTGTGTCGAGGCCGTCGCGTGTCCTGGTGAACACTTCCTGGCTCCTTGATGATAGCCCACCAAACTACCGTCACTAACTTTATCACTTCAGGCTCCAAACACTGGCAGGCAAAAACAAAACTCCTCGATAGGAGCGCCTGGCCTCAATTATGAACTGATTCCAATTAACATAAATCAAATGTCCCGAATGCTTTCTCAAAAATCAAATACAAATCAAAGAAAAGGTTGCTCAAACCAACACGGTCAAATCTAGGTTATACTAACTAAAAAATGGCAGACGTCAAACGTCAAATAGTGACGTGTCTTTTTCTTCGCCGATTATCAACCGAGTGATACCCGCGGTAAAAGACCGGTCCCGAACAATACTGCTTGACGTATATAGATACACCAACTATTGTACAGTCGAGTGCGAAAATGTGAACGGACAATTTGATCAAAAATATATGAACATGAATTTATCGCAAATATAATATTTATTGATAAAAAACATAGATACTACCAAGTGTAAATAAAATACAATACTAAAACTACTATAATAATAACTATAATATACTATAATAACTAAAACTAAACCTTAAAATTAGAAAAAGTAATTGAAATAGTAACTAATTATATACCTAAAAGACCTGGGCCTCTTGGCAGGGTGCCCATCACGCAGGCAGCATTCCCGCGCTGAACTGCGATTGCGATTCTTTGCGCGAGAAAGCTGCCGGCGCGTGAGTCGCCTGTCGAATTTATTGTTAAATAAACCTGCCTTTATTTGACAGGTTGCTTAGATATTTTTGAGCATTACTTATATATTATACTAGCTGATGCCCGCGGCTTCGCCCGCGTGGTTATAGTAAAATGTAACATATTGAATTTTGCCGTGGGAATTAGATGTTTTCGCGCTGGAAAAAGTAGCATATGTCACTCTCCAGCCTCTAAATTATCTCCATACAAAAATTCACATTAATACGTCGCTCCGTTGCGACGTGAAAGAAGGACAAATACACACACACACACACACACTTTCGCATTTATAATATTAGTAAGGATTGTAGGTATCATATTTATACGCGCGCGCGTATCATCATGTTATAGTATTTTTCATGCCACTGGAAAAAAAAAAAAACTGACCTATTGTTTGTAATAAGATAATATTTGTTAGTATGGGAAAAACGACGCCAAAATGAAGGGAAACTGGGTCAGAAAGTTGCCTATTACAAGACAACCTTCATTAAATACGAGCTACAACAAGCAAGTAAAAGAGACAGCATGCGTTCAAGTCAATTGACGATCAGGGGCGCGATTTGACTTTCAAAATGTAACATGTTCTCAGCATGACTATGTGTCATACCTTTACTCATTTATTAATTACGGATTGAATTAAAGTCCTACTAAATACTTATAAATATACTTACTTTACTCTTTGGTCATGTGTAGTTTAAGAGTTGCTATGACCACCTTCGCTTTCCATCGTAAGATCAGCTCGGTTCCATAATATTGCATTGTTACGAACCTGCATAAGTGTGCCTTTCAGGTCAATCGGATGACGCAAATGGTTGAAAAATGGTTTAAATACATGGCGGATAACTACGAAATAAAAGCTTAAAATATCCATTAGATGCAAAAGCGATAAAGCTACGGTAATAGCCTAGTGGTTCAGGCATGCGGCTGTCAAGCGGCGGTCGTGGGTTCGAATCCCGGGTTTACCAATGAGTTATTCGGAACTTATTGTACGGAATATTTACCGTTAGCTTTTCGGTGAAGGAAAACGTGAGGAAACCGGTCTAATCCCAATAAGGCCGCTAGTTTTTCCTCTGGGTTGGAAGGTCAGGTGGCAGTCGCTTTCGTAAAACTAGTGCCGATGTCACATCTTGGGATTATAGGTGTCAAAGCTGACCCCGGGCTCCTTTAGGGCACAACCGGGAATAACGCTAGGATGGTGAGACGCTAAAGCGAACCCCGTGCTCGTTTAGGGCAGGGTTGTTGCAGACATTCGCATCCGCATCCGCAAAAATCGAGGCGGAGTTCCTGCGGATGCGAATGTAGCGCAAGGCGCGATAAGATCAGTTAGGAATTTACCTCATAACCGCTCACTGATTTCGGATTTGATAAAGGGTAGCCGAGATTGCTTCTCATTTTTAGTTTAGGGGTCCGCGAAATTGGCAACTGTGGTTGCTACATGCAAGTGAGTGGTTAAGTCGAAAAAACCTTCATTTCGTTACTGTAATCTTCCGATTCGCCGCACTCACTCGTGACAAGAAAGACGTCGCGTTTGTTTGTTCTATTTTGTCAGCAAACATTAAAATTCAGTCGCAACGGTTTGATTACTGCGCGATATCTTTGCGTGTTTGACCACAAAATCCGCATCCGCGAATGTCTAAAAATGCCATCCGCAACATCCCTGGCTTAGGGTACAACCGGGAAAACGCTAGAGCATGAATCCAACTTTTAGATCTGTAATTCCCATTAAGAAGGAAACTTAAGGAAGGACTTGCGACTTTGTTTTCCTTTCCTACTAAATATGTAAACAACTAGCATTTTACGCAATTTGCTATATTATCAAAGTATTGCGTCAGAAATAAAACAGGAATAACCCGTCTTTATATGTGTAGATAAATAATATTGCTTGCTCAAAACAACTCGATCGCCATGTAAAGTAATATAAACCTTTATTATCGATTGCCCGCGCGGATCCGCCCAGCACGTCTAGCTCACGACGGTCGCGACATACTCTCGATTTTTATCGCACTATACCTCTTGTTCTAAGTGGTCTAATACGTGAGAGACGGATAGTGCGAGAAAAATCGAGAGAGCTCGCGCGCCGTCGCGTGCCAGAGCAGAGGCGCAGGACAAACTATATCCTACCTATATTCATAGCGAAGATACAATTTATATATTTTTAAATCGTGTATTTTTTGTGTAAATACGTTAATTACCCTGGCCTTGATTACGTGAAATGTAAACGAAAAACAGACTTAGAGTAGTTAGAGTATTCAAGGCTACTAAGAATGTATTGAAATTACGTGATATTTGCCGAAACCCCCCTCTTCCTCACGTATGAGATTATTAGATTATAGATTTGGCTCGGACTACCCAAACACCTCACGTATAATTAATAGGCGCCCTATTACCATTATGAGGGATCGTCCTAATACAAGGCGACTACGCGATCAATCGCAAGTTCGCGCGATTGTCAATTAGGACACCGACCGCTTTAGCCTAGCTGGTAGTGACCCTGCCTACGAAGCAAGAGGTCCTGGGTTCGAATCCCGGTAAGGGCATTTATTTGTGTGATGAGCACGAATATTTGTTCCTGACTCATGGATGTTTTCTATGTATTTAAGTATTTATTTATCTATATAATTATGTTTATCGTCGTCTAGTACCCATAGTACAAGCTTTGCTTAGTTTGGGACTAGGTCGATTTGTGTAAGATTGTCCCCTAATATTTATTTATTTATTGAGGAAAATAAAACCGGTCTCGGTTACATAAATCATCGCTAATTGAGATGATTTTGCACAATATTGTCGTAAGACCAGCAATTGGTCGCAGTAAGGCAATTTTGTTGCCAAACAAATCTCGTTTTAAACTCGTCTCCAATGCATCCCACGAACATTTTTGAGGCCTCATTTTATTGACAAGATTCACTCGCAAAATCCGTCTGTTAATGTTGGATAAGACCGATAATATGTGTGACCTGTAATATAAGCGAAGTCTCTTTCCAATAAAGAGAGACATCAGCCGAAACCATTTTTTGGTGCAGGAATTGGTATACAAGCTAGTTATGTAGCTCACTTTCGAGAAAAGTGTGATTAATAATGGGCAAGGACCAAATTATGGTCAATACTACTGTAAAGTATGCGTAGACCAACAGTATTTTGAGCTCCGTTTCCATTTCTTTTGGATTCATCTGTTAGTGTTTCTAGCCTGTGTAAAATAGATATACTTAGTTATAGGCCATCTAATTTTCCTGCTACGGACCCTCCCGACCTAATTCTTGTGTTCTGATACTAACTGGCTGCATGTATCTACTGTCGGCATTGAATTATATTTTGAAACAAAATAGGTTTTATTTTAGGACTTATTTCGATACCTTGCTAAAGACTTGACATTTTCATCAACTAACAAATCAATGTTTAATCTCTTTACTTTAACAAATAGGCAACGAAACCCGTCTGCGGTCTTCTTATCGTAATCAAAATGCGATCTAATTAATGAAGTGCATCAAGTACGTTTACATTTTCGCAGTATTTATAAAAATAAACTTATTAAGATAAGATAAGATAAGATATTTTTTATTGTTAGAACTGTGTACATTGTGGTGGTAGTCATAAAATTGAGGATTCATTTACTAATTAACTAAACTTAAGAAATTGGAAACAATCAATTTACCGGACCTTGGTAAAACGAAATCTATTACATGAAATTAAATTAAATTACAGACTACAGTCATTATCACTTTAAAACGAAGTAATTTTTTGCCTAGCCTCTATTTGGCACGCGCGAATCTGTAAAAGGAAACTTTCGCATTCTGTACGGGCTTGTTGCGGTACCAGTAAGCTGTCAGCGTCAAGTCAATACAGTTTCTTTACTGCGCGCCGTAATTAAGTAAAACAATTCAATTTAGGTTTAAACAAGTTATATTCAGAGGAATGACGCGTAATTGCAGTGTCCAAGAGGCCCACGCTCGAGGCTCGCGGTATTTGAATTTGGGCTCCCGAAGTGTTGTGGAACCGCTATGTGCAACCCGAACTGAGGCAACTTGGACTGGGGCATCCGGTTGCCTCTCGGTCACTGAAACAACGTCTTTGCTTTAACTATTGCAGAATAGCGGGGCTGCTCTAGTGGTGGTCTTACTGAATGGACTCTATTCAATACTTAGTAACTGACAATTGCGAATGAATCAATCTAAATTCATGCTTATGCATGCTAGTTATTTCGTACTCGTTTTCCCTACAACATCCTTGAACTTAGGCCTTGATAGTCAGTCGTTCCAGTCACTGGAAAGGTACTACGCAATAGGTAAATAGGCTGCGTTTACGCACAGTTCTTCGCGGGCACCCTGATAACAGTGATAACACTCCTGCCTGATAAACGACTTTCAATGTGTTCGAAACATGCCACAGTGACTGTTATTAAGAGGCTCCCATACGCCAATGACCTTCGATCTGAATCCCTTAGTTTTCTAATGTTTTTTGTAGCTTATTATATTAACAACAACGGCTTTAAGCAATATAGTATCCCATATTTACTTCAAACTTCATTGTTTTCGAGATATTTGGCATCAAAGTTGAACAATTTTAGGCCAAAAAACTGGTTTTCTGGCCATAACTTTTGTGTTAATTGGTTTAAAATTAAAACCCTCTGCCAGTTTTTAGAGACGTCATAGACGAACCCAAATTTGTAGATTTCGTATATGTTAGATCTTTCACGTCAATAGAGATGCGAAATAAGTGTTTTTTTAGACAATGTTTAAAAAAATCATACAAAATTAAGTATTAATTTGTTTCAAAATCCGGTCTGTCAAAATGGAGATAAAAGGTTGAAGAACCGATAGCCGTTTGATTTATGATTCTATCTGTAGTGCAAAAGTAGTAGATACGATTCAAAACTTGTCAAAAATCGATGAAAACCTCGGGTAGCCCCTTAAATGAATCTCAACTGTACAGTCAGCAGCAGAAGTAGCTACGCAAAATAACACGCTCAAAATGATCTGGACAGTGCTTGTCCTCTTGACATTAGAGTCGTGTGTAGGTCATTTTGAGCACTTGCTCAAAATGACCCGCCTAGCTACTATAATATTGCTGCCGACTGTACGTTTATTAAGTAAGTAACGATAGATAGATACAATTTAAATACTCTTGATAGTATTCATTTTTCTTTTATTTTTCTTGGATAGGCACCAATCAGTAAACCCAAGATTGGTCCCGATATCACCTACTCACTGATT
Source organism: Epinotia ramella (assembly GCA_947578815.1). NCBI lineage: Eukaryota > Metazoa > Arthropoda > Insecta > Lepidoptera > Tortricidae > Epinotia > Epinotia ramella. Next base: position 8,692,011 of record OX388221.1, read on the forward strand.
CTGATAAGCCTTGTTATTGCCATTATTTTCCCCAGAAGTTTTATAAGGCCAAGGCCGCACGTGCGAACGGCTTGGTCGTAAATATACGTAACTATTGTAATTATACAGTCGTGATTGTGTATCGTATTGGTCGGGTCAGAGGGTACGGCGTCGTTTTACAGGAAGTGTTGTCTGACCATTGTAATTTTCACTTGCCTAAAGGATTATTACTTGGATTATGGATAGGTAAGGCCGCCGAAAATTCAGGTTTTCTTGAAGTTATATCCGCTTTTGTGTTACATTTTGTATTGCGTGTAACACAAATTTTGTGTTATGGATAACACAAAAGTATCACAAAAATAACAAACACTAAACAAAACGTAACAAAAGCCGACTTCCATACAAAAAGCGAATGTTGACGGCCTTATCTTGAAACAATTAACTAGTCAAAGAATGAGCGTGAAAAAAAAAACAATGTAACATCACAGGCCCCATTAAAGCGACACACGACACAGTATACCGATAAGTGAAACTCTCGATTTCAAAAGCTGCATTCAAATCGGTTCATCCGCTTGTGAGCTATGATGCTTAAGTTAAACTTATATCGCTTGCGTCGGGGATTAATTAAAAATGTATCCAATCAGGAGACGATATTTTTATTGCAATTGTATGAATGAGCCCATTTAGAAATCTTATCTCAGAACACATCTATTTTTATTATACCATATCATCTCTGTTCTGACAAAAGAAACCTTGTTTAATCAATACCACGTGGGTGACAAACAAGCGTACAGCCTGGCTTATGATAAAGACACCGTAGGATTTAGGTCGAAGGCATCCAAATTTTGGATGCCTTCGACCTAAATCCCACCTTTTTCGAAGTCGATAGACAGACCTCCAATTGTAGGTATTGTGTACGGAAATGGAAATTTTCCTAAATCGGTCTCGTGACTCCTAAGAGCAAAGGCCGTAGCTGAATAAGGAAACAACATCTGCCCTTGAGCTATTTTGACTAGATTTTTTTTATATAGTGTACTCACAACTAGTACACATCACACACAAAATATTAAAAGAAATCTCCAAGTGGTTTTTTTTTTTCTCCTAAAGTCATAGATAGTTAGTGGTAGTGATTAAAAAAAGAATCACCGTCCTTTGATTTTTATGACATAAATCACTCAGTCATCATTATAATAAAAAAATATATTCAAACGGGACTGACCGCTCTAAATTAAATTAATAACAGATCTTTACTTACTAAGCTATCATACAAATAATTGTTTTTTTTTTATTGAAATGCAACTTCCAAACACTACAAATTCCAAAACTTTGTTTAACGTGTCATTTCGCTAATAGATTAGATTCCGATAACTTGAAACATGTTAAAAGTTAAAACACTTTAGTTTACATAGACTAAACCATTCACTCAGTGCGACCTTCAGAGTTCAAACCCGCACTCGCAGCTAATGAGTTTCTCGAAAATTAGTTCCGGAATGTAACTTAGGTATATACGAGTAAATTTTGGTAAAGGAAGTAACGTGGTGTGTAATGTGTAGTCTTTAATGCTCGATTTACACGTAACTAAATTAAACAATTTGTTTAGTTATAACTCCATAGGCTACGGTACCACTTACCATCAGGTGGGCCGTAAGGTTGTTTGCCACCGAAGTGGTATAAAAAAAAATGTTAACACTAAAATCATTGTTTACACGCATTTAGTCACTTAATATTATGTTAAAATTTAGTTAGTTACTCGTACTTAACAACTTTATACGTCTAAATCGAGCTAAAGTCACTGGCTGGACTGTTATAGTCCAGATATAGACATATTTATATTAAGTGGACATACCTAGGTAATCAATTGTTATTTATTATTCTTCTACTATATCTTTTTTAAATGTTATTGTATGTTAATGACGATGACAATAGGGATCCTTTTAAATTGTCATGTAATTTATAATGTAATCTTATATTGAGAAAATGAATCTCAAACTTGCAAATCATTGTGTTATGTACGTGTTGACGAAATTGGTCACTTACCTAATGACTAAGGACTTAGGTAAACACTCGTAATGACAGTTCTGATGGCTTAGCAACCTATAACTGTACAAGCAATACCATGTTTTTTCTATTTTTAACCCCACGACACGACATGTAGCAATGAATATAAAATGTAATGTGCTCTGTCTACCCCTTTTGGGAATACAGTCGCCAGTGTATGTTTATATACTTACCTTTTTAAGGACAATTTGGAAGTTATACATCAAAGACCAAGAGACTGACCGAAAATCCACACCCTAATCAATAAAAAATCTCTCCTTTTTCTTGGAGTTAATACCATGAAATGCGTTTGACATTTCTGGAAAGGACATTTTAGCTAACAGGTTTATTAAGTTTTATGAAGGAAGACTGAAGGGTTATGAATATTTTACCTGCCCTGAGTGCACTGGATCATACTGTCCCTCAAGCACTATCATTTCTAAAGTCAATAAAGGCCAGTACGCCGGGGACGCTTGATAGCTCTTCAGCGTAAATATTTGGTTACACAACAAGGCTTGTTTACAGAAGGCCTTCATTATCCCATTGTCTTTCAAGACAGTGGAGTTCCTTATCGATTCGAGGAAGGCTCAATAACCGAACATTTAATCTAAACAGGACGGCCAGGCTAGCAACAAACGCCCAACGCCTTCTAATTAGATCGGTCCTAAACCCATGAGATAGGCCGTTTGGTGGTTGAATTGCGATCTTAGAATAAAAGTTACACAAAAAGCCGCAAAGTTGATCCCGACAGAATGGGGTGTACTTTTAATCTCCGAAGAGAATTGGGTTTCTGCTTCCAGGCTATCTGAGACCCCGTAAGTGGTTTAATTGAGCATTATGTCCTCACCCGTATTAGGAGTAGGGTATCCGAATGAAAATAGTCCGAAAAGATGGGAGAATAGAATACAGATTCATCCACCCTTTGGTTTCCTGGGGCGGAGGTGGGCCTTGAATAATTTCTTAACGACTGGCTAGAAATTGCACCGAAAGTTGAGATTTCGGGGTTGGCCACATAGTGAAAATTGTTCAGTATGGCCTAAACTATCACCTACTTTCGGCTTTGCATCCTGTTACCAAACACCTTGTATACGTCGCACTGCTGGGCACAGGCCTCCTCTCATAGATGAGTGTGAAAGGGTAGAGCTAAATCCAATTAGTTTCTCATAATCCGTTAATGTGTTTTTATATTATCCTTGCGATAATCGATAGGACGGATTATTTTTATCTAGATCGATTAGTCGATTCTTCTCACGTGCCGCTAAATTGGTTGCCTAATTGTTTCATTGTTTTCCAAGTGCGAATTACACAGGTGTCGCGGCAGGGAATTAGTATGCAGGCCGTAGCATGGATGGCGTTATCACGCGATAAGTGACAGGATAGAGCTTCCGTCCCTGGCTGACACCGTTCGATAGAACGAGACGACGCGCCTATCCTGTCACTTATCGCGTGATAACGCCATCCATGCTACGGGGCCTGGTCTTGATTAGCTCGTGATTCCGAATATTATGAATTATGATGGTTCGTATTCCTCGCAATGCACTGGATCTTAAGGTAGTGCTTGGCAATAGGTTCGGCGTGCCTTTTATTTTGACTTAATTCGATATGTGGTTTGGTATACCTCTCCACAATTAAACGGGTTTGACAAACTATGGTAGAATTATCCTGTAAATGTATTTTTTCAAAGGGAACCTTTAATAAACCAATAGAGATTGTATTCCTCCAAATGCATTTGAAATAGTATACACATTTACATTAGTCGATAGCCGACGTGCGTAACCGAAATATTCCGTACTCACCGGTGAACCCTACCGACCACCGTAAATGAGCCAATAAAATACATTTTCATCACACTTGCTCGAAAAGGGCTTCATAATGCGCGGATATACAGAGCTGTAATATAAAAATAAACCCCACCTGTGTTACGCGCACGGGCGTAATGGTAAGTGTTTTCAAATCGTGGCTGTATACCGAAGGGTCTTTGCCAAACGCGCCTCACGTCAAATTCAACAAAATGGACGACTGACATGTTGCAGTTTTTATTACGATTTCATCTAAAATGTATTTGTTTCCTCGCAAATGTGATGAAAAACATTGTGTATAACACGGGCGTAAGAATATTGCAAACGCGAGTCATCAAAAGCCCTCCGCCTTCGGCGTCGGGCTTCTGATAGACTCTTGTTCGCAATATTCCACTTACGCCCCTCGTTAAACAATGTACTATTGTTTCGTACTTCTTCAAAGGTTACAAGGAACAGTTAAATAAATAATTCGGATAAAATATACTCTAAATGATCTGTCAAACTACCCAAGGTTATATCAATGAAATTTTATATTAGTACTAGCTGATGCCCGCGGCTTCGCCCGCGTGGTTATAGGAAAATGTAACATATTGAATTTTCGCGTGGGAATTAGATGTTTTCCCGCTGGAAAAAGTAGCCTATGTCACTCTCCAGCTTTTAAACTATCAACGTACAAAAAATCACATCAATACGTGCGTTGTGACGTGAACACTGACCACTTAACCTGGTCTGTGGACGTGAAAGAAGGACAAGCATATAAACACACACACACACTTTCGCATTTATAATATTAGTAAGGATAGGTATTATTATTAGGTAGGTATTTGTAACTATTAGATGCCTGATATAAATGGTTTATTATTATTATTAGTATAGAAACTAATAACTCCACCTGATCAAAGTCGCTCCGACGAAGACGCCCAAGGTTGATTGGCCACTCTAAGAATAAAACGTTATAATAATTATAACTTCCTTCCACTGAAGGTATAGGTGTAATTGCATTTGCGTGACTAACGTAACTAACAATCCGACGAAACACATAATAGTTGAATACATTTAGCTATTGTGGCTAGCCTACTAGCTATTATCAGTTTTATGATGTGCCATGTGAATAGCGATGTCTGAATTAACAATGAACTCGTACTAATTGATATTCTCACCTATCGAACTTTTAATTTTAACACATAACAGATAAGAACGCTTTCGATATATATTCTACTACTAAACTAAATAGTCGATAATCAGTAGGCAAAGGGTTCCAGTCTAAGCGTGTGCTGGGCAGAGCCGCCTAGCGCTGGTTTACAAACCGGTCCCAAAAAAAAAAAAAAACTTAATTATTTTCACTCGACAGGGGTATATTGTTGAATGAAAAAAAACCTATTTTACATCACCAATGAATTTCCCTCGTGCACAGGGCACAGTTAGGGGTATATGTCTTCCCTGTGTACCTCTGAATTAGTCACTGTCGAACACTGTATCGTAGCCGTTATAAAAAATCAATACTTTCAACCCGAAGCACATGTTACAATACTGGTCACGTCATGGCTGACCACTAACCTATGCTTCGACTACTTCCAGTATGTCGCAATTATGATCAGAGTTAGAGGTTGTCTAATCACCAGCCAGCCGTTGTCGTCTTGTGTCATTTAGTTTGGAAACAGTACTTCATATTCGGCGATCGGTACATACTCTTAGATTAGTCAAGTCATGTGGACATAGGAAATCGAATAATATTTCATACTGAGATAGATGGTGATTCCGCGTCTGACCACGCGGCTTCGCCCGCGTACAGCAAAGAAATTACGTACCTGTCGTATATTCAAGGTGGTTCGACGACCATACAAAACGTTTTTTGACATTCGCAGGCTAACGGCGTGATATTTTAAGAAACTTATGTAACAACTTTCATAAATTGGCTTTCCATTTGCGCGAAATTCCCCCTTTCCTAGAATAAACTTATATAAACTACTTAGAAGTTAGAATAAAATTAGTTTGTCACATGATACTTTGGGAAAACGATTATTCTAGTTTATACAAGTTTACTCTAGGAAATGGGGAATTTCGCGCAAATGGAAAGCCAATTTATGAAAGATTGTTACATAAGTTTCTTAAAATATCACGCCGTTAGCCTGCGAATGACAAAAGACAAAATTTATATGGTCGTCGAACCACCTTAAAATTAATAGTTAATACCTTATATTTAAAATAGCTCAAGCTGCATCTCTTATCGTTGGTCTATTCGTAAAAGATAATCTAACATTATATATTTCTCTGTTATCTGGATAATCTTTGGAAATCATATCAAAATTCATTGATTGAATTATTTCTATACAATAGGGAAAATTATTTGTATACTTTCGATACATTTCCTCCAAATTATAGAAATGAAAATGTAGAAGAATGTTATACTGAATCACTCACTCACGACACACTAGAACCTAATTCCCGTAGTCTACTCTTACAACAACATCGGGATGAATACTACCGTACCTTTTTAAAAGGTTCTACATACAATTTACTTGTAGAAAACCACGGGATCGGCTACGAGCGTAGCGCGTAGGGATTCTTGGCAGTGAATGTGTTAAGAATCACAGCAGCAGCCTACGGGGCTATTCTAACCCTGAAAACATCCAAGAAAAATGTCACGAACACAAATGAATTTTTAAAGCACCTATATTTTTTTTCGGAATTTTCCAATGTATTGAAGTAATCTGATTGTTATTCCTGCGGCTGGCCCTAATAAATTATACAGTCCATATCGCCCAGGCCACTTCGACGGTCTCGGATCGCATAATCATAAAAAAATACTTTTAGCCCATAGTAACTAAAACTAACCTCAATAAAGTGTGTGTTATGGGCAGACATCGTAAATTTTGCAGCATGGTTGTGTGTGTTAAATGAGTTGGTATAGACAATATCAATCAAAATTGTTAATTAAGGTTAATTTTAATGTTATTAACGCTAATTAAGCACGATTGAAATTGCTTATACCAATTCCCTTAATACCACTACGCTGCACCGAAAATGCTACAAAATGTACGATGTCTGGTTATGGGCCTGTTCCTTTGAACAGGCAGGAGAACGGGCTTTGAAGGAACAGGCAGGATTCGTGAGAGGCAGAGGTACCCGTGAGCAAATTCTCAACTTGAGGCAATTGATTGAAAAATGTAGAGTGCACAACACGACGATGGCTCTGTGTTTCATTGATTACGCAAAGGCCTTTGATTGCATCAGTTGGAGAAAGATGTTCAAGGTTATGAAAGAGATGGGGGTGCCGCAACATCTAATATTTCTTGTGCAAAATTTATACTCAAGTAGCGTGTCTAGAGTGCGAATAGAGGACGCTGTGTCACAACCCTTTAAAACCGAGAGAGGAGTGCGTCAAGGATGCATTTTATCACCACAGCTATTTAACCTCATTGGTGAGCACATCATGAGAAGGGTATTGGAAGGCTGGGAGGGTGGCATCCGTGTAGGTGGCCTCCTTATCAATAACCTCCGCTTCGCAGATGACACGACCATAGTAGCTGCCTCTGAAAAGGAACTAGCTGTCCTCTTGCGAAGGATTGAGCTCATTAGTGAAGAGTATGGCCTCAAAATTAATAGAAGCAAGACTAAGTTAATGTTCATTGATCGTACTGGTACCATGTTGAGAACCAACGAGTTGCATGACCTTGAGGTTGTACATAAATTTGTATACTTGGGTTCCCAAATAAGTGACGACAGCGACTGCGACCAAGAGGTGGTCAGAAGATCTCATATGGCCAAAACTGCGGTAAAACGACTCGAGAAGATATGGAGAAACAGAGGCATAAACCGCAAAACTAAAATAAGACTGATGCGGACTCTAGTCTTCTCGATCTTCCTGTACGCATCAGAAACCTGGACCATAAAAGCTCGTACTCGTCGTAGGATAGATGCATTCGAGATGTGGTGCTGGCGCAGAATGCTCCGGATATCATGGACTGAGCGCCGCACAAATGAGTCTGTTCTCGAGGAGCTCGACATCAAAACGAGGCTCTCCACAATCTGTATCCAACGTGTCCTCAGCTTCTTTGGCCATCTGGTCAGGTCCGGACCGCAAAGCTTGGGAAAGCTAATCATCACCGGCCGCATGGCAGGAAAGAGGAGCAGAGGACGGATGCCTATGCGTTGGGCGGACACAGTAACATCTGTGACCAGAGCCACACTCCAGGCTAGCATGCATCAAGCCCAGGACCGAGCAGCTTGGAGAGTGATGGTGAAGAGCGCCCACAGCCGTCACGTCCCTCAGCCATGAGGATACGACAAGGAAGAAGAAGAAGGTTATGGGCAATAGACGACTATACACTTAATTGATATATTTAAGTAGGTCAAGGCTTTTTTGCTAAGGAAGTGTCTCTATTCGGTAGACGAACTTTATCTGAATGACGTTCAGTAATTGAGTTGGTTATAAAGTTTGCGTAGTTATTTAAATTAAGTACTATTATTAAATTGACGGGAACCTGGTATAAATGACACATTCTATCTTATTGTTATAATTATATTGTATACATCCAATTTAATTATGTATTAGGAATTATCTGCATTAAATTAATTTGACAGGAATCAAATTTTAATGGTAATTATTGTTTGTATTCTTCTTTTTATTTCTTTATGTTGTCATAGTTTAGTATGGTAATTATACATATTTGACATCAGGTAATTTTAATTAAACTGTATGTAAGAATAATAATCGTAATTGTGTATAACATCATATTCATTATTTAAATTTGACAACAATGAAATTGTATATTATGTACGGAATCGAATATGTAATTGTAAAATTGTAACTGTGCCTCACCCTACTTAATCATTTCAAACACAATGTATATTGTTCAATGAATAAATGACTTATGACTTATGACTTTACAATTGCGATTGCGGGGCGCCCATATAAGCCGATTCCCACGGGCTGACGAAAAAAAAATTTAGGTAAACCTATAATATTATCTTAACTGTTTTCTTCCGGAATAGAACTGACATTCGTGACATCCCTAGTCATGACCTACTAGATAGTAAATAAACTACATGCCCCATTAAAAAGACCTAATAACTACTATGATCTGATCATCCTATTAGACACATGCTTGATGTACGAATTAGATTAGCCTTATTAGTGGTATTATAATATTCGATGTCTTCATAACAATTATAATGTATTATATTATCTTCTACGTGACCGAGACCACGAAAGATAAAAATTTGCTTTAATTGATAATTAATTGTAATATGTTATCTTAATTGGATAATTCGGGTCGGCCACCGGAAATTTGTACTATGACACCTTGTTACCTAGATCGGTTTTTTGGAATTGCAACAACAACAAAAAACAGAACAACAAAACTGGCCGAGTTAGCTGTGGGTCAAGATCGCCACTGCACGGCAGCCCGATATCTAATGGCTCCTCTACACAATCGGCGATCATGGCCGATCATACAGGACGCAACTATGCGTTAGACGGAGAAAAACATATTTCCATCGCATACCAAAGGAAAACTGTGTCCCTAGTCCTGCGCCATGATGGCCCATTGTGTAGAGGAACCATAAGAAGGAAGACGCGGCAGACTTCGCCGACGATGGCGGGACGAGCTAGACTTCTTTTTAAAGGATTGGCCAGAGGCTGCTCAGGATAGATGTCAGGAAACGGATGGGGGAGACTTTGCCCAGCAGTGAGAAACCACGTGCTCCTAATAATAATAATGAAATCCAAAAAAAATGGAGTTCTCCCGAGCAATATACATCTGTGTCTTCTTAGTCGTGCACTCTCGGGACGGCTGTCTCGTTCATGCCTCGGTCGACTCGCACCGCTACTGTCGTGATGCGACGCCATATATCACAAGTTTGGCGGAGTAGAAGTTGTCATTTATACTGGAGTGTGTCACAGATTTGATGATCTCCACCGTGTTGGAGAGCGTCCATGTTCCAATACCAATCGTTCCAACTTGAGGATATTTGATGTCAAGCCCTTTCGCTTCAAACCGTATGCATTTATTTGGTTCGCAGTCGACGGGATTCTGAGCATGCGTCTCCGTAGTATATCGCAACACATTTTTACTCATAGGTAATACATTACTTTATACTTATGTCAAGTTAAATTTACTTTTATGTCTTCATCCAGTCATTGGGTATTTTAGATCGGATCGTGACAACATAGTTTACCCAGCCGGTAATGAAAACGTAATGGCTCTTTTAGTGCGGTTACATAGAATAGGGTAGTTGTGTCATGTTAAAATTGATAACGTAGTGCTGCTAAATGGATAGTAAACCATCAAATTATTGTAATAAAGTAGGTACAAAAAGATATGGACCTTCAAAGTTTAGAAATAAATGCATTATTTTTAGTGTCCAAGAGTAAATTTAAAGATAAACTTCTCATTCGTGCATCCTTTTCATTTACCTAGCAAGGTAATCAAACCGCGATTAGAATTGGCCTATACCACACAAAGAAATCTTATCACTATCAGTCATGTTAGGCGTGCTGTGACAGAAGTTATATTATATATCCGCTGTGAGAAACGACAAAGATGAGACTCGTGGAATACTCGCCCAAATCTGTATTGTCTTGTCTATACTTCTATTGAATAGAAGTATAGACAATTAGAATAGAATCTATTCTAATCTAAAAAAAGGAAAAGTCTATGAGATTGTATATAGCTGTGTCCGTTTATAAGTTTGTATGTACAGTCGAGTTCTCCAATATATCTACACAGACAACCTTTCAAAAATATCTACACAGAGACTTTATTGTTACTGACATAAGACACACGTGTAGATATTTTTTAAAGGTTGTCTGTATAGATATTGGAGAACTTGACTGTAATGGGTAATCTCCAGAACTACCTACACATCCGATATCCAAGTGCCGAAAATAGGAAATTCGCAACGAGTGGTGATAAATTAAAACACGACCGAAGGGAGTGTTTTAAATCGACACGAGTTGCGAATAACCTATTCGCACGTGTATCGTACAACGTTTTACTGTACATATGGCTCTTTAAAGTTTCGACATATGCACGAAAAGTGCTCTTTTCCGCATTAGTGCGGGAAAGTAGCACCATATGTACTGTAATAGTACATTACTTACCAAGGGCTGTAAAAGAAAGAAAGCCCGAAATCGCAGATATTTGTGACCCGAGCCGCAGGCGAGGGTTGTAAACATGCGATAGAGGGCTTTCTTTCTTACTGCCCGTGATGAGTACACAATTTTACGTCTTTACCTAGTCACAATGCGAGTTTTACGGTACGCGCAGCGTGCGATAAAACTCACATTATGGCAAGGTGTGACGTAAAAAGTATTTCATCTGTGTACCTACAGATAACGGATGGACGTAGGGTACTCGTATGTTTTTATGCTGCGGGTTTTCCTGCGTTGTTTGTAATAGGCGGGCGAAGCGAAGCAGCTAGTTATCATTATAAAATTGATTGCTCAGAACTTGCTCAGAACAAATTCATTGATGCCTGTTATTTGGTAACCGCAGTGACGTCACGCTATCTGCTCGCTTGACGCGTATCTCCGACTTATACAGATATCGATAGTGTCTCGGCTATATACTAACTTAAAGGTAATTTCCATTTAGTCAGTTCTCGCGGTTCGACCTCACTAGGTGCGTTATCTTGACTTTAAAACTAAAGCGATTTCTAAGTTTTGTGTTTTAAATCGAATTGGGTGCGTTGAAATTCGGTGTTAACTTCGATCCGAATTTTAAATTGCCGTCTTGTTGTGCTGATTTAAATTTCATATTAATGTATGGTAATTTAATACGCGTTGTGACGCATTTAGATGTTTTTCTTACTTGCTTATTTCTTGTTGTGTCTGGTTGATTTGCAGTTTTCATTTTTCTGGTTTATTTGATCTTAACATGATAGAAAGTGATTTGATTGCTAAAGTTCTTCAAACTTCTGTTTACTTATAACATTTAAATGTGACGGAGATTCGTTTTCACAATATTAACCGGTATAGCTGAAACCTGATGCTTAAATGAAAGGGTTTATTTCGGTAGGGAATCCCGCATCACACCATCATTAATGGTGTACGGATAAAAACATTTTTAGTTTTTTTAGTAAAAAAACGTCAATAAAAATGCCACTTCAACGTTCCCAAAGGTTCAAAAATATCTGAATAACCTTACCCTTAACAATAAAGTGTTCACAGATTTTTGATCGCATTGTTCGTGCACATAAGCTGCAAACGCACAGAGAGCGGTGGCGGGGCGGCGCGGTGCGGCGCGGAGGCGGTACCGGTTGTAATGTTCGAGCTATGAAAGGATCCGCACAGAAAACCGCGCCGCGCCGCGCCGCTCTGTGCGGATCCTTTCATATTAGCTCGAACATTACAACCGGTACCGCCTCCGCGCCGCACCGCGCCGCTCCGCCACCGCTGTCAGTGCGTTTCGGCCTATAATGTATTTTTGATCTCAATTGTGCAGTCAAGGAAATTGAAGCACATATGTACCTCTTTAATCCCCGACGCAAAGAGAGGGGTCTTATAAGTTTAACGTGTCTGTGTATCTGTGTAACTGTCTGTGGTATCGTAGCTCCCAAACGGATGGACCGATTTGAATGTGTTTTTTTTTTGTGTCATAGATAATTTTATCCCGAGTGTTCTTAGCCATGCTTCATGAAAATCTGTTCAGCAGTTTTTGAGATATTGGAGTTTGAAATGAAAATGTCGGGGGTTTTCCAACTTTTCTAAGTTGTTAATTCGTCGATAAGGACGGGTTGCACCAAACCGCCTGTAATCGTAAGTGGTTCGTTAAAATCTGAATGTTATAATAGAACATTTTGGAGTGTCTATGGAATGACGCTGCCGGCGCCATATTGAACGTTGATTGGACTGCAATTGTAAGTTGGTGCAACCCGCCCCGCCCTAAAACTCACGTTATCCACGTTAATCACCTGACCCCGATCACCCAGGGGAATTAGCGGCAATTATTTTATATTCAACTAGGAAAAAATGATAATGTTCGGTTATGGCGCTTCGCCGGACGCTACCGCGTCACGCTCGCTTCGCTCGCTCGGCTCGCGCGCTGTAGGGTCGCAGTTCAACTAACAACCTAACCGTTTTTTTCCCCTGGGGGATCAGGCTAGGGGATTAACGTGGACAACAGCCTAAAACTTAACGTAGTGGCTAAGCTACGTGATAATTTGTCTGTACTTTTACTCGTCTTTGAAAACAATAAAGTTTAGATACATACATATGTACCATTAACGTTACCCATGCTTACAATTTACATTCACTGAAAATAAGTTCGGATATCTCTGTCTCTATCGCACTTACATTACTGCTTATTTTTACTTAAGATACCTATGTATCCCTAAAATATGTTTAGCGTAGGTGTTTGTTTTGTGTTGCCTTCCAGGAGGTAACTCATGTAAAGGTTCCGACGGAAGACCAGCGCTGGCCTTCTAGGTTAGCACCATGCTGAGTCGGGGCCTTTTCGTGGACCCTGCTATAGCTTGACCACAACCGCTGTGCCGCTCCTTAGGTATGCGAGCGGCGAGACGGGGGGGCAGAGCATTTGTCATTCCGCCGTCCCCGCCTCGCCCCGTCACCCTCGCCGCGTCTCCCCGCCACCCCGCGCATACCCAAGGAGCGGCACAGCGGTTGTGGTCAAGCTATACTTTTGATTTGTTTTTTATACCCATTGTTTTGTCCACGAATAAAAGTTTTCTTTCTTTCTTTCTTTCTAAGTGTATATGGTATTTAAGGAGTTCCGTCGTTTCCTCAAGGATCTTAACATCAGGGGCCGTAGACAAGGTTACAATCGACAAGCGCTAATGCCAATAGAAAATAATAAATTGTAGGGGAATGACAGATGCCGACGAAACACTTTTCGTTAACATCTGTCATTCCCATACATTTTTTAGTTTTCTATTGGCGTTAGAGCCCCCAGATCATCATTGAATGGACATATGGACCCCAGAAATGTTATTTATTGTAAAAAGTATTTTATACTTTTAGTGTTTTTTTTGTGTTTTGACGTCCTCTGTAGCCTAGTTGATAGTGACCCTGCCTACGAAGCTAGTGGTCCCGGGTTCGAATCCCGGTAAGGGCATTTATTTGTGTGATGAGCACGAATATTTGTTCCTGAGTCATGTAAATATTTAAGTATTTATTTATCTATATAAGTATGTATATCGTCGTCTAGTAACCATTACTACAAGCTTTGCTTAGTTTGGGACTAGGTTGAAAAAAATGATATGGTCCGCAATAAAGCGTATTGTGCGTTGAAGTAAACTGGAAAATGTATTGCTACCTAATTGATTACCTACTAAGCTATCGGAACCGATTACTAAGTCAACGAATCTTTCAATCAGTTCCCTGTTACAACGACTACGGCCTGAATCATAATTATAATTCTCGTTACTGCAAATTACAATAATTCATTCTATAGTCAGTGCAAAAATATGTATCGCTTGAATCCTCCCATAAACAACCTTAATCCGCTGACATAAGAGCGATGGGTCATATTTATGAGTAAGTTATCTGCACCCATATTTTTACACTTGATTGTACCTAAATTGATTCTTACTTACATTTAATAACCGACTCCTTCTTCCACAGATAACCAGTGACCATGTGTCCAATATGGCCGCTGCACCTGATCGTGCTGTACCTGCTGGCCATGGTGCCGCTGTGGGTGCTCTGCCAGGCAGCGCCGCAGCTGACCGCCACCTACCTGCCAGACCCACTGTCCGTGCACATGGATGCTGAGTATGACGTCAACGTCACTGTCACTGGTGAGTACAAGCACTAACTGGACATTGGATAACCAGAGACTGTACAATATGGCCGCTGCACCTGATCGTGCTGTACCTGCTGGCCATGGTGCCGCTGTGGGTGCTCTGCCAGGCAGCGCCGCAGCTGACCGCCACCTACCTGCCAGACCCACTGTCCGTGCACATGGATGCTGAGTATGACGTCAACGTCACGGTCACTGGTGAGTACAAGCACTAACTGGACATTGGATAACCAGAGACTGTACAATATGGCCGCTGCACCTGATCGTGCTGTACCTGCTGGCCATGGTGCCGCTGTGGGTGCTCTGCCAGGCAGCGCCGCAGCTGACCGCCACCTACCTGCCAGACCCACTGTCCGTGCACATGGATGCTGAGTATGACGTCAACGTCACTGTCACTGGTGAGTACAAGCACTAACTGGACATTGGATAACCAGAGACTGTACAATATGGCCGCTGCACCTGATCGTGCTGTACCTGCTGGCCATGGTGCCGCTGTGGGTGCTCTGCCAGGCAGCGCCGCAGCTGACCGCCACCTACCTGCCAGACCCACTGTCCGTGCACATGGATGCTGAGTATGACGTCAACGTCACTGTCACTGGTGAGTACAAGCACTAACTGGACATTGGATAACCAGAGACTGTACAATATGGCCGCTGCACCTGATCGTGCTGTACCTGCTGGCCATGGTGCCGCTGTGGGTGCTCTGCCAGGCAGCGCCGCAGCTGACCGCCACCTACCTGCCAGACCCACTGTCCGTGCACATGGATGCTGAGTATGACGTCAACGTCACTGACACTGGTGAGTACAAGCACTAACTGGACATTGGATAACCAGAGACTGTACAATATGGCCGCTGCACCTGATCGTGCTGTACCTGCTGGCCATGGTGCCGCTGTGGGTGCTCTGCCAGGCAGCGCCGCAGCTGACCGCCACCTACCTGCCAGACCCACTGTCCGTGCACATGGATGCTGAGTATGACGTCAACGTCACTGTCACTGGTGAGTACAAGCACTAACTGGACATTGGATAACCAGAGACTGTACAATATGGCCGCTGCACCTGATCGTGCTGTACCTGCTGGCCATGGTGCCGCTGTGGGTGCTCTGCCAGGCAGCGCCGCAGCTGACCGCCACCTACCTGCCAGACCGACTGTCCGTGCACATGGATGCTGAGTATGACGTCAACGTCACTGTCACTGGTGAGTACAAGCACTAACTGGACATTGGATAACCAGAGACTGTACAATATGGCCGCTGCACCTGATCGTGCTGTACCTGCTGGCCATGGTGCCGCTGTGGGTGCTCTGCCAGGCAGCGCCGCAGCTGACCGCCACCTACCTGCCAGACCCACTGTCCGTGCACATGGATGCTGAGTATGACGTCAACGTCACTGTCACTGGTGAGTACAAGCACTAACTGGACATTGGATAACCAGAGACTGTACAATATGGCCGCTGCACCTGATCGTGCTGTACCTGCTGGCCATGGTGCCGCTGTGGGTGCTCTGCCAGGCAGCGCCGCAGCTGACCGCCACCTACCTGCCAGACCCACTGTCCGTGCACATGGATGCTGAGTATGACGTCAACGTCACTGTCACTGGTGAGTACAAGCACTAACTGGACATTGGATAACCCGAGACTGTACAATATGGCCGCTGCACCTGATCGTGCTGTACCTGCTGGCCATGGTGCCGCTGTGGGTGCTCTGCCAGGCAGCGCCGCAGCTGACCGCCACCTACCTGCCAGACCCACTGTCCGTGCACATGGATGCTGAGTATGACGTCAACGTCACTGTCACTGGTGAGTACAAGCACTAACTGGACATTGGATAACCAGAGACTGTACAATATGGCCGCTGCACCTGATCATGCTGTACCTGCTGGCCATGGTGCCGCTGTGGGTGCTCTGCCAGGCGGCGCCGCAGCTGACCGCCACCTACCTGCCAGACCCACTGTCCGTGCACATGGATGCTGAGTATGACGTCAACGTCACTGTCACTGGTGAGTACAAGCACTAACTGGACATTGGATAACCAGAGACTGTACAATATGGCCGCTGCACCTGATCGTGCTGTACCTGCTGGCCATGGTGCCGCTGTGGGTGCTCTGCCAGGCAGCGACGCAGCTGACCGCCACCTACCTGCCACATCATACTGTGGCTATACAAAATGGTGATAGTACCAATGATAAGCTATGGTGCCATAGCATGGTGGCCCCGCACCCAAACCACGAGTGCAATTACCAAAATCCAGAAAACGCAAAGACTAGCATGTGTAGCGGCTACAGGTTGTATGAGAACAACCCCAACAGCAGCACTAGAAATAATGCTAGGACTCCTACCTTTACACATGCACATACAAAAGGAAGCGGCTGCGACGGCAATACGCCTAAAAAGCCTCAACCTATGGACGAAACTAAACACACCACACACGAAGATCCATAACAGACTGATCACAAGCCTCCCTATCATGGAGGCTTCAATCGACAAAATACCAAGAACTGCAGTCTTCAGGAAAGACTACGGCATAGCACTAACAGAAGACTCAAGAGAGGGACTAAACCAAACAGACCTAAGAATCTTCACAGATGGCTCGAAAACAAATACGGGAACGGGATGTGGAGTGTTCTCGGAGGACTTAAACATACACATATCCAAACCACTGGGTGATCAAAACACGGTATTCCAGGCTGAATGCGTAGGGATAATTGAAGCCTGCAATGCCATAAAGAGACGACAAGTTCAGAACACAAACATACGGATACTCTCAGACAGTAAATCGGTACTACAAGCATTGAACAGTGACAACATCACATCTAGCTTGATATACGAATGCCACCAAAACCTAACAGAGGTGTGCGCAGATAAAAACAACGTTACCATACAATGGATCAAGGGGCACAGTGGTTCAAGAGGAAACGATGCAGCGGACGAACTGGCCAGAAAAGGCTCAGAAACAACGGCATACGGACCAGAACCAATCTTACCCCTGCCACAAAGCTACATATACAATCAACTTGACCTATACACCAAAGACTTACACCAAAGATACTGGGAGCAGATGGACACATGCAGACAGACCAAAGAGATTCTGTCAAAACGCGACAACAAACTCACAACAGCACTACTGAGGACACATAGAAACCAACTACGCAAGATAGTAGGAATAATAACAGGACACAATACCTTGAACAGACACCTTTACAACATGGGTATCACAGATAGCCCCATGTGCAGAGCGTGCATGGAGGCGGAAGAAACGACCAAACCCATTTTACTGGACTGCAAGCAGGTAGAAGTATACAGGAAAAAGCACCTAGGGTCTCCAGACACACTACGGGACGCAATCATAAACACAAAGGCACTCACCAACTTTCTGGAGGAGCTGGGGTGGTTAGAGCAGCGCTACCCCACAAATTCACGCAAAATAGGCACACTGGATGTCGATTTGCGGAAATGAGCCCAGGATAACTAACTAACTAACCTGCCAGACCCACTGTCCGTGCACATGGATGCTGAGTATGACGTCAACGTCACTGTCACTGGTGAGTACAAGCACTAACTGGACATTGGATAACCAGAGACTGTACAATATGGCCGCTGCACCTGATCGTGCTGTACCTGCTGGCCATGTTGCCGCTGTGGGTGCTCTGCCAGGCAGCGCCGCAGCTGACCGCCACCTACCTGCCAGACCCACTGTCCGTGCACATGGATGCTGAGTATGACGTCAACGTCACTGTCACTGGTGAGTACAAGCACTAACTGGACATTGGATAACCAGAGACTGTACAATATGGCCGCTGCACCTGATCGTGCTGTACCTGCTGGCCGTGGTGCCGCTGTGGGTGCTCTGCCAGGCGGCGCCGCAGCTGACCGCCACCTACCTGCCAGACCCACTGTCCGTGCACATGGATGCTGAGTATGACGTAACTGGACATTAGATAACCAGAGACTGTCCAATATGGTCGCTGCACCTGATCGTGCTATACTCCTAGCATTTTCCTAAAGGACCAGTCAGAAGCGACTGCCTCGTTTGGGATTAGACTTAGTTTCTCAAGATGGTTACCAACGATATTTCGTACATAAGTTTTTTGAAAAACCCACGAGTTGCAAATAGATTTTTTGAGCTCATTCTAAACAAAAATGTGGCAAGTTGCCTAAATATTTGCCTTCGCCGCGTAAAGACAATGCATTGGAGCAGAAAGACCAATGATATGTACTATCGTTTACCACAATAGCAGTAGTGCTGCGGTTGACATTTCCGTGGTAGGATTAGGATCACGTTGCAATGAGGTTTGGGTCCAGTTGGTGTGCGGCCGCGTAACGGTCGCGCATTAGGGTGAGATCCACCGGAGCTGTGCGAGGCGGTGAGCGAGGAAAAAATGGACCAATAAGAAGAAATGCGCGAGCGCGGCCAGCCACGCTATTGGTTGGTTTTTTCCTCGCTTACCGCGTCGCAACCTCGCACGACTCTGTTGAATGCTCACCCTTATTGGACCGTGGCCGTACCAACGAAATACTTAACTGACCATCTGTCAACCTTGTAGCTATGCGAATAAAGTTGACAGATGGTCAGTCAAGTGTGTTACTGGTTGTACATCAACCGGATCCTGTGGTTTAACCCTTCGTTTAGTTTAGTTAATTTCGAGTCGTTCCCACAATGCTTTTGAACTAACTTTAAATTAATTATGTTTAAGTATGCTGGTAAGCCATTGAATAACATAGCTTTATTGCTTACTTTTCAACACTATTTATTAATTCTTTATTTATGTTCTCTATTATTAATGTTTTTGATAAAGCCTCTCAAATAGGCACAGTCAGCATCATATAGTTAGGAGCAGCCAAAGTACCCAAATACATCGTAACATCGCCTTACACCTCAGGTAATAAAGACGTGTTGCGATATATTTGGCAACTTTGGCTGCTACTAACTATATGATGCTGACATTGATCTTCTTGATGTTTCGTCTTTGATAGGAATATTCTCACATTCAAATACAACTAGCAGTATGTATCTATCAGTGTTAAGTTTGCTCAGCACGTTCGGCTCTTCATTCTCCCTACAAATATAGTTGGGTTCTCATAGTTTCTCTCGTGCCGTTTTAAAATTAAAACCAAACTAGGCTGAAAGGTCGAGTGTGCTGAGGCTCTAGTATAAGTTTTACCGAAACAAAACGTTACGACGGCGTTTGCGTTTAGCTGTCAAATCCCATACAAAATGAGGGTAAAACGCAAACGCGATCGTAAAGTTTTGTATCGGTAAAACTTATACTAGAGCCTCTGGGGACTCTAAGCATTAAGTATCCGTCGGTCCACTATTTCCCTCAGTCTGAATTAATAAGTACAGTTATCATTAAGTGTTGTTGAAATTTAACAAGCACACGTAACGATATCTAGAGAGTATCGTAGAGATCGCTCTTCAGCGATAAGACCGCCTGTTGTCTACCTCCTACATGTTATTGTATTGTTTCTCTTTTTAACTGCTTTGTTTGTGTGAGGTGTGCAATAATGAGTATTTGTATTGTATTGTATTGATATCTATACAAGCTGACATTGACCGCGTTGAAAGGTAAATGGGTGTTGTTATTTTTATGTCAACACTTGTATAAATATTGTGAAGACGCTTTTGCATATTAAGAGCCTTATCACACTTGCGATTTGCGAGCGTGTTTTCTATACAATTATCAGTCGCGGCGAACACGCTGCGTGATCGCCTTCATACAAAATACGCTTGGAAATCGCAAGTGTGATAAGGCTCTTAAAGGGATAAATAAATAGCTTTAGGCTAATTATGTCCCTGAGATCTGGTTCATCATCATCATCATCATATCAGCCGAAAGGCGTCCACTGCTGGATATAACCAAAGAGCTGGTTCAAATAAATTATTGAAACTGGCTTCGTTCCGAAGTTCGGCATGGCTACCACAAGTTTATACGCGAGATGTATACCAGGGATGTGTAGTGTAAGATTGCCCCTAATATTTTTTTTTAATGATTTTCTGCGAAGTTACGGTATCCTAGTGGAATGAGTTTTTGGGAACTTATGTACGGAATATTTACCGTTAGCTTTTCGGTGATGGAAAACGTCGTAAGGAAATGGTCTAATCCCAATAAGGTCTAGTTTTCTATCTGACCTTTCAACGCCATAGGGGTTGGAAGTCACTTTCGAAAAAACTAGTGCCTTAGCCAAATCTTGGGGGTTAGGTGTCAAAGCGGACCCCGGGCACAACCGGGAATAACGCTTGGAGGACGATGATATGTTATTCTGCTCAAAATCGGTCTCTCTTTTAAAGCGCTCCCTTACGCCCGCACCACACATCAGGTTCCCGGATCATGCCCAAACCACAGTCTGATGTATACCCTAAGCGTGTCAGGGAACTTGACCTGGTACCATACACCATTATCGTCATCATCTTCGTATCAGCCAAAAGAGGTCCATTGCTGGACATAGGCCTCTCCCAAAGAGTGCCACAATGACCGGTCCTGTGCCACCCGCATCCAGCGCATCAGCTACCTTGCGGGGGCCACGCTGTGCCTTCCGGTACGTGGTCGGCACTGGAGAACCTTTCCACGCCAACGCTCCTGATAAAAGAGAAAACTCCGGAACCACTTCGCCCATTTCAAAAAGTATTTTTGGATATACATATTTATTTATACTTAAGGAGTACCAACAACTGCAAAAACATGTCTTACATGTTAATACAAAGCCAATTAAAGGACCTCACAGATAGAAAGGGTTTGACTGCGTTCTTTGCAATGAGCAACTGGTTTCTAATATAAATTTGTTTTGTCCACAGGTACAGGAATGCTGGCCAATGATGAATTAGTATTAAGGTCAACCGACGAAGGGTTGGCGACGGTTACTTGGGAATTGGGGGGAGAACCCTCGTATGTGCTCAGCGAAGACCACGCCAACACGGGGCAGTTCGATGGAGTGGCTCATGTGAAGGGCGTTTTCTTAGGTAATCATACACTTGTCAAAAATATGTTTATATTAATTATTACTTAAATCTTTATTGCACAAAAGAAGAAGTTATAGTGCAAAAGGCAGTTTTCACACCCGCTATTAAGTAAAGAGTAATTGTAGCTCCCAAATGAGGGAGAGTCATTGAAGCTCCCAAATGAGGGAGAGTCATTGTAGCTCCCAAATGAGGGAGAGTCATTGAAGCTCCCAAATGAGGGAGAGTCATTGTAGCTCCCAAATGAGGGAGAGTCATTGTAGCTCCCAAATGAGGGAGAGTCATTGTAGCTCCCAAATGAGGGAGAGTCATTGTAGCTCCCAAATGAGGGAGAGTCATTGAAGCTCCCAAATGAGGGAGAGTCATTGTAGCTCCCAAATGAGGGAGAGTCATTGTAGCTCCCAAATGAGGGAGAGTCATTGTAGCTCCCAAATGAGGGAGAGTCATTGTAGCTCCCAAATGAGGGAGAGTCATTGAAGCTCCCAAATGAGGGAGAGTCATTGTAGCTCCCAAATGACGGATCAAAGTTGTACTTGTCACCCCTGATCCTGCTGTTCAAAAAGGAGCGATTCTTGCCCTCAAATGGGATTTAAATTTTCCTCATAAAAGCTGTGACAAACATGTGCCACTCGGCAGCAAAAATTATATCAGCGTTGGGCGTAAACATTTGACTCCCTAGTTACGCTTAAGATTGCGAAAGCGCTTCACTCAGGCTAATATACCGCTCTCGCCGTAAACACATAATTTTGCTCCCTTGAGACCCAATCTACTAAGATTTAGTTACCATTGTTGCTGATTTGATTGCCAATTCCAGGGTTCAGCGAGATTAGTGTGACCACAAAGCGAGGTAACGAGGAGTATCCCGTGAACCACACGCTCGCCGTCACCATCCTCCGTCCAGAGCGGGTCATTGACCGGATATTTGTCACCAGCGTGGCCCTATTTGTGAGTATTCGTCATCATAAGAAAAAGAGCCAGAACTCCCAAGGATGTGCTGTGTCCAGTGAGGGAACTGCTTTTGTTTCCAGCTATATACACGGTGCTCGCGAGGAATCCAAAAAATTTTAACCGCGCATTCCTTGGATCATTAAGAGTTAAAAAAAATTTAACCCGAGTCAAATTCTAGTTTAAATGGTTCCTGCTGTACTAAGGTTGTCTGGAAGAGATCGCTTTAAAGCGATAAGACCGCCTGTTGTTAAAGTCAAAGTCAAAATTATTTATTTGCAGAAGTACAGTAAATATACAGTAACAGGTCTTATGTTTCATACAACGTGCCGTGTACTCGGCCTGCATGCAGGCATGCAAATATGAGAGCGCGCTCAATTAATTTAAAATAATATAATAGTAAATTAAAATAGATACAAAAACAATGTCAGACAAAAAATAATAATAAAACTAGCATAGAAAATAACTGAAAATTAAAATGTCAAGTACTGGAACGGTCAAAGATACAAAATAATAATAACAGCAAAATTAACAATATTAACAATAAAATTAAGCTAGAAATGTCAGGTACGGTCTAAATAACTATTTACACTATAAAAACAATGGTCAAGGAGCCATGCAGTTAATTTGTTTTTAAAACTATTTCCTTGCAGTACCTTTATTTCTTCAGGGAGGCTATTAAACACAGTAATACACACCATTATTTATTGAGCAATTTTTATTGTAAGATGGTTCTCTGTTGTCGTGGTGCAATAAAGAGTATTTATTATTATTATTATTCAGCAAAAAAAAAAAAAAAACTGGTCTCGGTTTTTTTTATAAAATATGGATGACAATTATTGCTTCCCTATGAAACTTATCCTTTTTAATAAAATGCTTCCGATATTTTTTCCTAAAAAATATGAATTTAGTGAGTGGTAGCTGTCACTTTGATGTCTGTCAATAGCGACGCTAAACTTAACAACATGTATAGTATAGTCCTGCCTGTCGTATCCGACGACGGCGGCCCTTGCAATTGTCTCTGATGAGCACGTATGTGGCTGGTAAAGCCGGACTTAGTTTTAAATGTCGGTAACACTGTGTGCAGTATCTTTGGTCATTCAAAGATTTTAAAGTATATGTATAGAATAGAATAGAATAGAACAACTTTATATTATTATAAGGCTTGGATCGAGTCTTCCGTTTGTGGCACTTTAGGTCCAAGTCGAGCTACTCGTACTTCAAAAGAAGCTACACCTTTTCTGACAAGCTAAGGCAAGCCAAGCTCCTCCCAGCGCTCAACAGGAATACCGCATGCCGTGAGATGCCGTTTTATTACCGTCTTCGTAGACTAGAAACTGGCCCCCACGATTACGCTTACTATCCGTAGCAGAACGCTGCTATTGGGAGACTGCCAGAGGCGTCTTTACCTATGGTGCAGGGTGTGCGTTGCACACGGGCGCAGCTGTCCTACGGGGCGCCGAGTGCCGCCCGCTACCATTCCATTTTGACCGCGCGCTTACTAAGGGGCGCTAGAGTAATGTTTGCACACGGGCGCTACATGGGCTAGAGACGCCTCTGGAGACTGCAGTCTGTCACGCGACTAACGTGGCCACTCTATCTCAACTGGTTTTTCATCAGGCATGTTAGATCGACCTAAAACGTTCGCGTTTGGTCACACGATCCTGCCACCGAATGCGAAGAATGCATCGTAAGCATCGCATGTGGAAGGCGTCAAGCTTTCTGACATCTCTCTTATATGCAACATGACGAGTCATCTTTGTCCTGGCGTTTTCCCGGTAGTGCCTTAAGAAGCCCTAGGAAGCTCACTAGGACAGTGGTAGTGCCACTGGTAAAGAACAGAACGGGGGATTTGTCGGACCTGGGAAATTACGGGCCCATCTCTCTGGCAACTGTTCTTGCTAAAGTACTTGATGGCCTTCTTAATGAGCAACTTTGTAAGTACATTAAACCGCACGATGCACAATTCGGTTTCAGACCAGGATTGTCCACAGAGACTGCAATATTGTGTGTTAAGAGGGCTATCAGGTACTATAAAGACAGGAACACACCCGTGTATGCGTGCTTTCTGGACCTGTCCAAAGCATTTGACCTGGTTGTGTACGACGTACTGTGGGACAAGCTAGCGAAAACGGGTTTACCGAGTGAGTGTGTCGACTTGTTAAAGTACTGGTACAACAGCCAGGTCAATTGTGTGAGATGGGCAGGTGAGGACTCAGACGAGTATAGTTTGAAATGTGGGGTACGTCAGGGTGGACTTACATCTCCCGTCTTGTTCAACCTCTATGTAAATGAGTTGATAGAGGGACTCA
This sequence comes from Epinotia ramella, assembly GCA_947578815.1. Taxonomy (NCBI): domain Eukaryota; kingdom Metazoa; phylum Arthropoda; class Insecta; order Lepidoptera; family Tortricidae; genus Epinotia; species Epinotia ramella. Next base: position 8,716,799 of record OX388221.1, read on the forward strand.
GCAATACACATGTCGGATGCCATGTAAATAAAACATGTTTTAACAACATCAGTTATGCAGACGACATGGTATTGCTGGGTCCGTCGAGTGACTCGTTACGGCAACTCATATCTATTTGTGAGGAGTATGCTGAGGAGCATGGTCTAAGGTATAACACTGGCAAGAGCGAGTTTGTCCTCTTCAAGGCCAGTAAATACAATCCTACAACGATACCTACGATCATGCTCTGCGGCGTGCCCTTGAAGAGAGTTGAGAGGTTTAAATACCTAGGGCATATCCTTACAGAGGACCTAAAGGATGACCTGGATTTAGAAAGGGAGAGAAGGGCGATGGCGGTGCGTGGCAACATGCTTGCCCGCAGATTTGCAAGGTGTAATGATCAAGTCAAATTGACGCTTTTCAAAGCCTACTGTCAGACGTTCTACACCTGCAGTCTGTGGGTAAGCTTTACGCAGAGGACATACAACGGACTTAGAGTCCAATATAACAATATTTTGAGGATGCTGTTGCGGCTGCCGAAGCACTGTAGTGCGTCCAACATGTTTGCCGAAGCGCGAACTGATGACTTCTTCGCAATCAGACGCAAGCGTGTTGGATCTCTACTCAGGCGAGTGCGTGGCAGCGGGAATGGCCTCCTTAGGGTATTGTCGGAGAGTCTGGACTGCCCTATAACGAAAAACTGGGTCGAAGTGGTCATCGGTAGGGCCAAATAGGATGAGGCCACGCTCGGCCGATCGCAGGACGCGTTTGGCATGTGTTTGTGTCATATTTTTCTTTTGTTTTCTTATTTATTTTTTTGAACCTACTAACATAATTATTAAGTCATTTTGTTTTGTTACTAACATCCTATGGATCATTGGTCTGCAATAAACGATTTTTATTTTATTTATTTTTATTTATTTAAACGAGCCGCTTTGGCACCTAGTCAAAAGATTGGGCGTAGGCATTGCTTTTACTAACGCGACTGCCATCTGACATTCTAACCCACAGGGAAAATTAGACGTTATCGGGATTAGACCAGTTTCTCCACGATGTTTTCCTTCACCGAAAAGCCACTGTTAAGAGGGAATGCTATGGGTCATTTTTCCATACAAACGTTCTCGACTGTTTCCTCCCTGGTTTTTGAACCTAGATCAATAATTTTTTTATACAAAATTAATATCATCATTATCTATGTCGGTACGTTTTTATTTATTGGATATTTTTGATTATATAGAAGTTAGGCTACTTCAAACATCGCTTAAAACGCCAAAATAAATTGACCGCAAACAGACGCCTAGTATACAAATCGTATAATAATAAGCACAAAAATCAAAACGGTCCGACACAGAATGTCTCCTTCCCATTCAATTTCCAAAATTTCGTTAAGATTGGTTAAGTTTTGGAGGAGGAAACAGTCGAGAACGAAACCTCGATTTTGATGATTTCTGTATCGGATTTTTACTCTGAGCTGCAGTTGTCGCGTCGCGTAGTATTACCTCTTAAATATCAAATGATATTACGTGCCAGTGGCGGAGCGCCCATAGAAACCGATTCCCATCGGCTTGTCTAAAATTTATTTTAAGGCAAGCCTATTTATGTACTCTAAACTATTTCATAACTTTTGTGCAACTTTTTTGTTCCGGGTTGCACAAAAGTTATGACGCGCCGCCACTGTTACGTACATGTGTTTTGAAAAAATCAGTGTTACCTCCTGACGGGTATGACAGACTAACCGCGGTAAAAACCTTGGACTACCGTCTAAAACCCCTACGGTGCCGGCTCCGCCTTGTAGAGGAACGCCGTGAGATCGCGTTCAGCTTTAGACCGCGTGCTGAAATAAAAAACCCTGGGTAAACATCTGAACAACGTGGTATACCTAAATGTCCAAGCTATGGTGGTGGAAAGTGACCTTAATGCATTTTGCAGTATCTAATCTCACTTTTTACACTCGCCATGAGTATCTTTTAAAGTTTAATCCGCATGACGATTATCTATAAGTGTTAAATGGAAAAGCCTGGATGTTCTCATTTCCATGTTCATATTATTCCTAACAGTCTGTGTATGGCGTTGTATCGTGATATACAACAAGTGAATTAAAAAAAAACTTGAAAATTCCGAGTGCTTTTAGTTCTAAACCAAAACTAAACCTAAAAACAAAGCCACCCATTTAATCATCCCATACGCCAATGACCTTCGATCTGAATCCCTTAGTTTTCTAATGTTTTTTTGTAGCTTATTATATTAACAGCAACGGCTTTAAACAATATACACTCGCGGTCAAAGAAACCGGGTCATTACGAAAATTTGTAATATCTCCTAAAATAATAAAGCTAGGGACATGAATTAAACTGCATATTGTAGATAATTTTATACTGAATTAAATAACATCAAATGGTGGAATCGTAATTCTTTTGTTTAATAAAATTACATAGGAAACAAAAAATCAACCAATTTTACGTACAAAAATAAGCAGTAGGTACTTCACATACAACACAAAAAATAAAAATTAATACTTCGTATTGCCTCCTCGGGCTCTTCTTACAGCTTCTAGACGATTCGACATGCTGTTTATTAAGTTCTTTATGCGTTCTTGCGGGATATTGTCCCATTCTTCCACTAACGCCTGTTTCAGGTCTCTAAGTGTAGCTGGGGCGGGGTTTCGAGCTCTTACACGCCTCCCAAGCTCGTCCCATACATGCTCAATCGGATTTAAGTCCGGACTCCTCGAGGGCCAGTTCATACAGTTGATACCAACCTCCAAAAGATAATCTCTGACAATTTGAGCTGTGTGTGGCCTGGCGTTGTCATGCATAAACATAGAATTTCCACCCATATTAATTAAGTATGGGCCGACATGCTCATTAAGAATCTCTTCTACATATCTTGCACTCGTTAATGATCCATTTTCTATTAAAACTAACTCCGAGCGACTCTCTGAAGAGATTCCAGCCCAAACCATGACGGACCCACCGCCGAACGCCACTTTTTCCTCAAAACATGCTGGAATAAAACGTTCACCAGGCCGTCTGTAAACTCTTTGCCGCCCGTCATTTGCATAGAGCATAAATCTGGATTCATCGGAAAACAAAATTCTTGCCCAATCTTCGTCACCCCAGTATCTGTGATCGCGGGCATAAAGTCGTCTTGCTGTTCGATGTATTCTTTCAAGTTTTGGGCCATTGGCCGGCCTATGTGGGGTCAAATTTGCTTCTTTGAGCCGCCGCCTGACAGTCCGCTCGCTGATGCCGTCCCTTCGGGTCTCTAAAAGCTGATTTTTCACTTCAACTGCTGTGAGGTGCCGATTTCGGAGCATGGTTGTAACAATAAATCGATCTTCTCTAGCTGTAGTACATCTTGTTTTGCCGGTTCCTGGTCTTCTAAGGTTCTGCCCAGTTTGTAGGTAACGTTGGAGGACTCGCTGCACTGTAGAAAGTGACACACCTGTTCTTCTCACTGTATACCTCTGACTTCTTCCTTCTTCTAACATAGTGATGATACGAGTACATTCATCTCGTGTTAGCGGCATGATAGACATTCAAGAATGACCACAAAATAAAACAATGACAGCCTTTATCATAGTTCTTTGACAGATTGAAAATAATTGCTTAAAAACAAGCAAAAGTAAAACGAACGCAATTTCAAATAAGTACCCAATTGGTCTTTTTTTTTTCAATTAAACCTTTTTCCAGTTACTACGTAGAACATTGAAGGTTGGATTTAGAAGGATATTAAATTATCTATAAAACAGAGTTAGTTTCATGCAGATACGACCAACGATTTACAAAATATTGAGGTTTTTGTCACTGACCCGGTTTCTTTGACCGCGAGTGTAGTATCCCATATTTACTTCAAAGTTCATTGTTTTCGAGATATTTAGCATCAAAGTTGAACAATTTTAGGCCAAACAACTGGTTTTCTGGCCATAACTTTTGTGTTAATTAGTTTAAAATGAAAACCCAAGACACGTTTTTAGAGACGTCAAAGACGCACCCAAATATGTACATTTCGTATATGTTAGATCTTTCACGTCATTAGAGATACGATATAAGTGTTTTTTTAGACAATGTTTAAAAAAATCATACAAAATTCATATCTTTCAAAATCCGGTAGACAAAAATGGAGATAATAGATTGAAAAACCGATAGCCGTTTGACTTCTATCTATTTGCACTACTGATAATTCTATCAGTAGTGCAAAATAAGAATATACGACTCAAAACTTGTCAAAAATCGATGAAAATCTCGGGTACGGTAAACTCGCATTATTTCGTGATACGCCTAATTCGGTGAATAGGTACATGTTTTGAAGCACGCTACCGAATAAAGCTGGCGAATTCACCGAATTAGGCGTATCACCAAATAATGCGAGTTTACCCTACCCCTTAAAGAGGTTCTGATGAATATATAAACTCAATCATAAAATACCATCAAGTAAATATTTGTGAAGATTCGTTGGAATAAAATATACCACATACATATTATCTACTTACATATATATGAATATGGTATATTTACCTAAAAATATAACCCTTTGGTCTCCTGCAGCTGCGTAAAAAGTGACTTGTTTAAAATAGTTAAATCAAGCACTATGACGGATGTGGAGAAAATAAACAGTTTAATTGCAATAATAAGTTTTTTGGTCGTTTGCTATCATGATTATTTGGCCAATCTATTCACCGAACAGGTAATGCATTATGTTAAAGATTTCACGATTTTTACACATTATTTATGATGATTATGATGATGATGATGATCATGATGATTATGATTTATTTACCGCGACGAAGGATGTTGTGACACATCCGACACGTCGAGAGACCTCAAAGGTGTACACGCATTTAATAATAAGCTATAAAGTCCCGTTTCAAAATCCGTGTGAAAATAGTGAAGTAGTTTAAATTATACGATTGATAGTTAAACTCGCGTATCACTTGTCACGCTGGATGCGGGTGGCGCAGGATCGGTCATTGTGGCACTCTTTGGGGGAGGCCTATGTCCAGCAGTGGACGTCTTTCGGGTGATATGATGATGATGATCACTTGTCACTACGGGCGACATGTTTCGGGAGTGTTCTCGCGGTCCTATCGCCGAGAAAGTTTACATTCAATCAATATATTGTCCTGGGTTCGAACCCCGGTAAGGGCAAATATATGTGTGATAAGCATAAATGTTGGTTTCTGAGTCTTGGCTCTTTTCTATATATTGAAGCATTTATATCTATTACACCTACCTACGTATCGTTGACTAGTGCTCTTATTGAACTTGCTATAGGGCTATTCCGATTAGTGTTAAAATACAATGTCACTAAACCGCCATAGTGAAAGACAATTTCAATATGGCGGTTTGTTTACATAGTTAGCAAATTCTATTGACGGGCACTTTACCTGTGAGTTCCTATAATCGGCTCTTTGTATCCACTGTCAATGTTTATTGTGTGAATATATTTAGCTGTTGGTTCTCCTTATAAATAAATAGTGTAAGAATGTCCTTTAACACGTTCGCAACCCAGAACCCGCCTGGTAGGCACTCGTAATGTTTACTCAGATAGCTAGCCCGCTAGGCTAGTAGCTATAAACCTACACGCTTAGCGAGTTCTGTCGGTTTCTGGTGTATTGTTCAATTTTTAGTCCGGTTGCGAAAGTGTTAATATTTATCTATTTATTCATGTTTTTCAGGTGTCTCTGATCTTCATTAACTTCGGTTGCGCGATGCACTGGCCCACGGTGAAGGAGGTCGTTAAGCGGCCGGTCGGGCCCGCCATTGGAATGCTGGGACAATTCCTCTTCATGCCTCTTGTGAGTATACTTTCCTATTCGATATGTAGATTTAGCACTAAAACAAATCGTGCAAACGTCCGATTTGACACACTAACACACGCGTCGCTATAATAGCAGCCTTAGATAGCTTTAGATACGCTGCAACTATTGCCCAAACCTTCCAGGTTTTAAATAGTGGCTTTATGTGCAACACAATAAGTATTGTAAAGAATGATTAAATAAATAAAAAATAAAGTGCTGGAATAACTTGCCTCCTCCGGTTTGTGCGCTGAAGACACCCAGACAGACCAGACCACATACAGACAGATAATAGTTTCAATCCGCCGCGGCATCATGCTGAGTTTCTCTATTTTTTTAAACTTAAGCGGACTTCGACGAACTCTGTGCAGCATCAGTCAAGTGTGCCGCGTAGATTGGTTTCCAGTGGAGGGCTGATCTCGAGGTTGCCCACCATACAAGGAAATTTGCACCAACGGCAATAGGAAATAGAGTAGAGTTTGTTTTGTTTGCTGTGCAAGCACAATGTACCATTTAGCAAAGATTTTTTCATTCTTATTGTGTATTAAAATCGACCAAAAAAAATGCAACTTGCAGGTATTGACTCGGCTGCTGTCATTCCATAGCAACTTGCCAGACTTTCCTTACATTCAGATTTTAACAAAAACCGCTACGATTACATAGGGTTTGGTGCAACCAACCCTTATAGCATGGTCTTCTGCTTATTTAAGAGCTAAGCTCTTGTTGGTGTAGCTCAAAGTAGGCCCTCCATTTACTCCGATATCCCAGGCAACCTCTTTGACATCTCTCTCATCTCTAAAATCAACTCTTTTGAGCTGTAGTTTATTCTTCCTCGGTTCCCCTCTATCTTTCCTTCAATTATATTGAGTATGAACTTGTCATGTCGTATGACGTGCCATCACCTGCCTGGTTTGTCTCACTCTATTCAGCACTTCTTCATTGGTTACCCTCTCTCTCCAGCTAATTGTCTCCATTCGCCTCCAACACCACATCTCGAACGCTTCTAATATCTCTGTATCTTTCTGGGTCAAGGTCCATGTTTCACTTCCGAGTATGGTAAGGTATACATGAACAGAAACTGATGTGACCACGTTTGCAGATGTCATTCGGGCTCGGGTTCCTCGTGTTCCCCGGCGACGACGACGTGTCGGCGGCGCTGCGGCTCGGCATGTTCTTCACGGGCGTGTCCCCCGGGGGCGGCGCCTCCAACATCTGGACCTTCGTGCTCGGGGGCAACCTGAACCTGTCTCTCGCCATGACTTCCATATCCACGCTCGCGTGTTTCGGTAAGGCAACATGACATTAAGGTAGTTCGCTTCCATACAAAACGTTATTTCACATTCACAGGCTAACGGCGTGATTCTTAGGGTTCCGTACCTCAAAAGGAAAAAAACGGAACCCTTATAGGATCACTCGTGTGTCTGTCCGTCTGTCACAGCCGATTTGCTCCGAAACTACTGGACCGATTTAGTTGAAATTTGGTAAACATATGTAAATTGGTGACCCAAAGATGGACGCGTAAAGTAAATTAATAAATTCTGAACAGATTTGAAGTAATTGAGAAAAAACGACGAAAATTGACCATTCCCCCCCCCTTATCTCCGAAACTACTAGGCTTAAAATTCTGAAAAAAATATGGAAAATAGTTCCTTGCCTAAAGATTACAGGAAAACCTATAAGAAGTTTGAGTATTCAAAGTAACGGGAAAATTCTCAATATTATTGTGTATTTTGTATGGAGCGCCTGATGATTGAGCATAGCAATTTTTACGTCCGATTAAAAAAAACACTTATGAAATTTAGACTATATACGGAACTCTCACCACGCGAGTTAAACTCGCACTTGTCCGGTTTTTTAAGAAATGTATGTAAGTAACTTTCACAAATTGGCTTTCCATTTGCGCGAAATTCCCCCTTTCCTTGAATAAACTTGTATAAACTAGAATAATTTGAGAAAAATGGTTTTCTCAAAGTATGACGTCACAAACGAATATCTCAAATTATTCTAGTTTATACAAGTTTATTATGCGTGTGGTGGCCAGTTCGAATCCGGCTCAGAGCTTTAATTTTTTCCTCTAATGTGAAATTTATAGATTCTATGTTATTATTTTGTCCACTAACGATTTAATGCCTAACTAAAACCGTTTCTTTCCAGGATTCATGCCCATGTGGCTATTCTCCCTCGGCCAAGTGGTCTTCCGCAACGCGAACATAGTCGTGCCGTACGCGCGCATCGCGTCGTTCATCGTGGGCCTCATAGTGCCCATGATGATCGGGCTGGCCATGCAGCGCTGGACCCCAAAGCTGTCGGCCTTCATGGTGCGGATACTCAAGCCGCTGTCCACGTCGCTACTGCTGTTCATTATTGTGTTCGCTATTGTGACCAATTTGTATATATTCGCGCTGTTCACTTGGCGGGTGAGTGAACATTTTTTTTAGAATAGAATAGTATAAGTTTATTTCTCCGAATATGGTACATTTGTTGGTATGTTTTACAATATCAGTTTCACATATCCTGCCGACATCGGCGTAGAAATATTATTATAAATTACGAACATTCAAATTGTCAACACATAACAATTAAAGCAGCCAGTTAAATAATTTTCTGTCAAATTGAGTATTAGGCAAACATTTGAAGTCATTTGGAACTTTGTTATACAATTTTATTGCCATAATATAAGCATTTTTACTAAAAATTTTACCTTTCTGTCTAGGTTCATAAAGCTTGAGCGGGTATCTGCCATTGGTTTTATTTAGGACAACGTTATGTAGAGGGAACATGTGTGGATGTTTAACAAAACAATTAACAAATTTAGTTATCTCATATATGTACAAGCAGGGCAAGGGGAGAACTTGTAGCTCCTTAAATATTGGTCGGCAATGGGCCAAATAATGGGCTCCATAGGCAGCTCGGATACATTTTTTTTGTGATATAAATACTCTCTGTACGTCAACCGAGTTACCCCACATGATTATTCCGTAACGAATCACAGATGATACGTATCCGTGATATGCAGAAAGTGCAGCCTCGATTGATGCAACGGCTCTGAGATGCCGTAGGGCGAACACGAATCGGTCTAACCTAGTACAAATATTATCAATGTCGTTTTTCCAGTTGAGCGTTGTTTACTTGGCGGGTGAGTTCTGTTATTGGGTCAGTCAACTTTTTCTTGTTATTGAGTCCCGGGAAGCTAGGAGACAATAGTGATAGAGTTTTTTTGTTTATCTTTTACTAGCGACCCGGCCCGGCTTCGCACGGGTACTATATTATACATATAAACCTTCCTCTTGAATCACTCTATCTAGTAATAAAAAACGTATCAAAATCCGTTGCGTAGTTTTAAAGATCTAAGCATACATAGGGACAGACAGCGGGAAGCGACTTTGTTTTGTACTATGTAGTGATAAACTGGCTTTCTAACATACCCCATTATAGAATGGGTTTAAGATTATAAAAACAAGTTCAGTGGGCTAAAATTTTGCATACTTATTTAAATCGAGCTGATTTGATGATAGAGACAGAGGGTAGACCATAGTAACTCCTAAACTACACAAGATAAAAAGTTTGGGCTAATTGGAACCCTCTTAACGAATACTTCGGTGCTGAAAAGTACAGTCAGCAACAAAAACTTGTACCAAAAAAATTTCGACCTAAACTTATTTCACCTTCGCAGATAATAATCGCGGGCATCGGGCTGCCCTGGCTGGGCTACGGGTTCGGGTACCTGATCGCACGTGTGTTCCGCCAGCCGCACGCGGACTCGCTCGCCATCTCCATCGAGACCGGCGTCCAGAACACCGGCATCGCCATCTTCCTGCTGCGGTACGCGCTGCCGCAGCCGCAAGCCGACCTCACCACAGGTACAGTACATACAGCCGCACGCGGACTCGCTCGCCATCTCCATCGAGACCGGCGTCCAGAACACCGGCATCGCCATCTTCCTGCTGCGGTACGCGCTGCCGCAGCCGCAAGCCGACCTCACCACAGGTACAGTACATACAGCCGCACGCGGACTCGCTCGCCATCTCCATCGAGACCGGCGTCCAGAACACCGGCATCGCCATCTTCCTGCTGCGGTACGCGCTGCCGCAGCCGCAAGCCGACCTCACCACAGGTACAGTACATACAGCCGCACGCGGACTCGCTCGCCATCTCCATCGAGACCGGCGTCCAGAACACCGGCATCGCCATCTTCCTGCTGCGGTACGCGCTGCCGCAGCCGCAGGCCGACCTCACCACAGGTACAGTACATACAGCCGCACGCGGACTCGCTCGCCATCTCCATCGAGACCGGCGTCCAGAACACCGGCATCGCCATCTTCCTGCTGCGGTACGCGCTGCCGCAGCCGCAAGCCGACCTCACCACAGGTACAGTACATACAGCCGCACGCGGACTCGCTCGCCATCTCCATCGAGACCGGCGTCCAGAACACCGGCATCGCCATCTTCCTGCTGCGGTACGCGCTGCCGCAGCCGCAGGCCGACCTCACCACAGGTACAGTACATACAGCCGCACGCGGACTCGCTCGCCATCTCCATCGAGACCGGCGTCCAGAACACCGGCATCGCCATCTTCCTGCTGCGGTACGCGCTGCCGCAGCCGCAAGCCGACCTCACCACAGGTACAGTACATACAGCCGCACGCGGACTCGCTCGCCATCTCCATCGAGACCGGCGTCCAGAACACCGGCATCGCCATCTTCCTGCTGCGGTACGCGCTGCCGCAGCCGCAAGCCGACCTCACCACAGGTACAGTACATACAGCCGCACGCGGACTCGCTCGCCATCTCCATCGAGACCGGCGTCCAGAACACCGGCATCGCCATCTTCCTGCTGCGGTACGCGCTGCCGCAGCCGCGGGCTGACCTCACCGCAGGTTCCTTCTGTACAGCCCTGGCCTGATAATTACCACGATAATTATCATGATAATAACAGATGGATAATTATTGATTGATGATAACAAAAAATTGCGCTCGTGAAAGTGAACTGTATTCGAAGTATTCGAACGTGTGTTTCCGCACTTGCGTCTATCCGAACCCACGAAGTGTCTACCTGACGTGCCGCGCCGTGGAGATTCCCCTTACAAGAAAAAATCTGTTCGGATTATGCAAAGTTGAGCGTACTCGAGTGTCATTGGCTCTTATACTGTTGATAATTATCGGACAATTATCAAGAAGTAAGAAATCTGTGTAATATGTTTTTGAATTTAATCTCAAATGTATTATTTCCAGTGGTCCCAGTGTCGGTGGCCATCATGACGCCAATTCCGATGACCGCAATCTTCATCTACCAAAAGCTGAAGGCTTGGTGAGTGACCAAACACATATTCGTCTTCGTTTGAGTTTTTCCCTTACGTCAATAATGAGTTTATTTTCCAAAATAATATTCTAAACCTGACTTTCTATTATTATTTTTAGTAGATTAAAATAAATATTGTTAAAGATTTGTTTGTTTATAAAGAGACCAATGCTTTTGTTACAGTAAATTGCGGGGAATTTTTACAAAATTGTTCACAAAACATTTTCTTTTATTTCCATATAAACATATCATCGCGACCATTACCATACGAAATTGCCAATTTAGTATGGGAGGTATGTCCAAAAACATTGAATATTTGTTTCCTAACAAATGGGAATCTGGTGACGGTCATATTTTTCATCTATTAACTTGCTTTTCACTTCTGCACTACGCTTTCACGGGGAATGTAGATTGTCAATGAAATAGTAGATTATACAACAAGTGCATAAAACGCACCATTTTACGCGAGACGTACGTAACATATAAAATCGAGTGTAAAATGGGTTTTATGGACGAATTGTACACTCTACTTTTCACTTCAATTGCGAGGAAATGAAATGAAAAACTTTTTTCATGAAGTTTTATTGTGTACTTTGGCTGTTCAAGTATCCTTGCCTTGGTCTTAAAATACTAACGAAACATAAAAAAAATAAAAATAAAGAGTTTGTTCTATGAAGTCAGTTGCTAGTGTGGCTGTTGGACCGATTGCCTTGGTGTTCGACGAAGATTTTACTTTAGGCTCTAGAGCATAAAAAGCGACTTTATGTTGCCTACGCACAGCATAAAGATGAACTTTTAGAGCATGAGAAATGAAAAGTATAATATTTGCGCCGTTGTCAAGCAAAATATGCCATTTTGCCAGTAGACTATAACACGACCTCATACCGGTTTTATTCGGGCCATTTCGGTAGCCGAACCTTTATATTTCGCAACCGAAAAATAACGGTTACCGTATTTTTTTTCCCGTTACCGATATTTCAACCGCATCGCATTTTCTATGCGGCCTTAAAAGTATAACGATGCAATTAAATAACGTCCATTTTGATAATCGACAGCGACGCATGTATATTATTTATTGACAATCTGCAGCGCCTTACGATTTCCTGTATTTTTGAACACACTTGGTGACTGGTGCTTCTGTGTGTGAGCCGAAATGGTCTTTATTCTTCCCTCCTTTAAGGTTTCTTCCTTTCTAGCGGGTTTGAGCTGTGGATACAACGCCTATACGCCTATAACCTGTTTTACGAAATTTCAAGTTGTAATTTCATAATTAAAATCAGCTGCAATGTGGTTCAATATTGCCATTTTAGACTTGAAATGTCACAATTTAAAATTATTTTCTTTGTTGGTAAATATTGCGATATTACACGTCTACAGTGTAATATTGTAACTTGTAGCTTCCTGAAACGAGCCCCTGCTAACTTTTAATTTACTGTAAATATTGTTGTCAATATTAAAATCATCCGACTTCGAAGAATTATGTTAAATAAATGTAAGAATTTGGTGTCAGATAATAAGATTATATAATACGTAGAACTAATTTTGCTCAATTGTAAATAGCTTTGACTGATATAACATGAAAGATTGTCACACAAAGCTCAATTTAATTTAAACTATTCTTCATACCCACTTTACATCAAAGCATGTAGCTTCACTTCAACCAAATCACACCATTAAAACTACAACTTATACTAATTGTTGCAGCTATGTCGACCGAAACAAACATAAAAAAATCGTTGAACACGACGCAACACCCAGCACCGAAGCTCCACAGCCAGTCAGCGTGTCAACCATTGATGTCGAAAAATAAGGATCTCCCGGTCTAACCTGAACCAGGTCTCGCTACTTTACCACTGACACGGTATTAGACTAAACATTTAAGACAGTAATACTCGTCACAAAACAAATGTTAATTAAATACACGGTCATATATTAATTAAAGAAATGCCGTAGACTTCTGACTTTAGTGACAACAGACTTCGTAACTTGATTTTAACATTATTGAGCGTGAGTCTAATACCGTATATCGCATTTCAATACGATAAACTAAACGAGTGATGTCTTTTCGAAACAAAATCAGAATTAAAATGCCGAGGGATATTTTAAAGAACGTGATCTTCAAATATCATTATATATTGGGGATACAGAGTAAGAAATATCAAATAATTAACAAAGGTATTGTTCAAGATTTTAAAAGCATTCGAATGATCAATTGAACACTTGTAGCCAACTTCACGTCATTCGTTCAGTTCACCGTAAAGCTCTCCTGACTGTCATGCAAGTAGTTTCCGACAAATTAAAGGCCAACTCAACAGAAGTAAGAATTGTCGTGTGTACGCTCTTCGACACCTACGGAATCGTAGACAAACTGTCTATGATTATGTTAGGGATGGCACCGGAGGCGGATTATCCACATAAGCAAACTAGGCACCTGTCTAGGGCCGCGGGGTTCCAAAGGGCGCGCAATAGTATTTTATACAATCGTTACACAATGAGGGCTCTTAAAGTCGAGTCCGAAACTGTGGAATGGATTGTCGCCTGTTAGCTAGCGATAGTAAACCATCAAATTATCGTAATAAAGTATAAATTATAAAATATAATTAAAATCATAAGAAGATATGAACCTTGAAAGTTTAGAAAAAATATGCATTTTTTTTATTGTCCAAGAGTAAATTAAAAGCTACCAAAACAATCTTTCCGCTTTTCTAGAAACAAAATTGCATGACAACTATGTACTTAAACGCAGTATTTCGCGACCGAAACAACAATTTACCTGATTTTCCATACTACGATTAGTACAAATATACAAATGTGACGTCACACTTGTATAGACACACAGTATGAAGCGTTTCGCGCTGCCGCCAGCGAGGTCAATCTTTATCTCAAATTTTTAGGTATTTATGTTCTTTAATTGTAGTTGCTCCCATACAAACATTTGTTCCTCTCCAAAAACTGGTTCGAATGACGTCACAAAAAAATCTTAGTCATCATCCCTATTGTCTTGGTCTGTCCGATTCTTGCTAGACCCGTCAGTAGAGCAAACGCTGGCAGATCTCGGCGTGGTAAAGTTGCCAGTCCAAATTAATATTGCCAGCCTTAAAAAGTGACAAGTATTTTTGAGATCTGGTTTTGCTAACAGTTATATTTTTAGAGGAATACATACATTTTCGACACATTTTGGTGCTCAATTCCTATTTGAAATGGTAGTGTTGAATTTTATAAGCGTTTTTTAACGCTGCGAAAATTGTTATATATTTTATTGATCTAGCACAAGGCCTTCATATGTTTTGGCCGGCGCTAGTTATTTATTTTTATGACATTCCTACTTGTCATAATTTTGATAAAAGTCACCTATAAAATTGTATGTCAAATTAATTCTGTTAAAGCACTCAATGAACTGGGCGTGGTTTTAACACATTACTTAGATGCTTAGTTTATTTTTGCTTGTTACCACGTTGTATATTTCTAATTTCTTGAAATAGACGTTTTTTTTTCAATGTTGTTTGAATTTGAACCTTACGTAAAGTGGTAGAAAGTTGAGTTTCCGTGTATTTGTCTAATTTTATGTAAATTGCATTTAGTTTACTAACCATGAAATCTTTAAATAGCCTAGTGATGTCCCAATTACTAAGATGAAGAATAAGTATGGTGTTAATACTGTTAATCTAATTGTTTAGTAATCTTACTATACAACGTGGTATTTTTTTGCTTTTTGCGTCTTTAAGAATGTTTTGTCAGTTATGGTTGTCGATGCGAATCATAAGCCTGGCATAGGCTAAACAAACATATCAAGGGTCGACAACGCCCATGTTACTCCTTTGGAGCTGCATGCGTCTATAGGCTGCGGTGTCCGCTTACCATCAGGCGGGCCGTACGCTTGTTTGCCACCGTCGTATAAAAAATAAAAAAGGCTACGGTGACTCCTTACAATCAAACGGGCCGTAAGCATGTATGCGACCAACGTGTTATAAAAAGATGTTTTTGTATGGACTATTTTGATGCAATTCGGCCAACTCGAGTAATTACAAGTATATTTATAGCGCATTCGTTATAGCTTGACCACAACCGCTGTGCCGCTCCTTAGGTATGCGCGGGGAGGCGGGGTGACGCGGCGCGGGTGACGGGGCGAGGCGGGGACGGCGGAATGACAAAGGCTCTGCCCCCCCGTCTCGCCGCTCGCATACCTAAGGAGCGACACAGCGGTTGTGGTCAAGCTATAATAATGACATAAGCGCCAACGACAATATGGTCCCTTCTCTCACAACACATATTTACCTTTTTTATGCTTAAATTTCATGATTGGCATCGACGGCCATTGTCCGATTTCACATGACTCGTTTTATAGGTGAAACAGATGTGGAAAGGCTGCTATGGCATGAACAGTATTTGTTAAGTTATTGAGAACAATTTAATTATGTTAAGAACGAATTACATCATTTTTTATCTATCAATTGGTTTTATTTCACTTTAAAGCCTGAATCACACTGGCGCGGCCTGCGGTAGCGGTCAATAACAAACTGGGCGATAGCTGTCAAGTTTACCATTGGCCGCCACCGCAGGCAGCTCCAGTCTGTGAGAGGCTAATCCTTTCATCGTTAAACACTCCTGAAAAGGCCGAGTATCATGACCACAATGACATAGTCAAGCAAGTGAGCAACAATTTGAATAAAGATCAAACTCCATGTAATTTTTTCCACCTTTCAGCTATTTTCAATTAAACCTGCATCCAAGGTTACGGGTACAGTTGCATAGCCGTGAACTTTGTCATACGGTTTTGATCTTAACACGTTCGCAACCAAGAACCCGCCTGGTAGGCACTCGTAATAAATAAATAAATATTAGGGGACAATCTTACACAAATCGACCTAGTCCCATAGTAAGCTCATTAAGGCTTGTGTTATGGGTACTAGACGACGATATATTTCATAGATAGAAATACTTAAATACATAGAAAACATCCATGACTCAGAAACCAATATTAATGGTCATCACACAAATATTTGCCCTTACCGGGATTCGAACCCAGGACCTTCAGCTTCGTGGGCAGCGTCTCTAGTCTCTACCCACTAGACTAACCGGTCGTCAAATGTCGTGTAATGTTTGCTCAGATGACGGCTCAGCCCGCTAGGCGGGCAGTAGTATGAACCTACACGCCTAGCGAGTTGTGTCGGTTTCTGGTGCATTGTTCCATTTTTAGTCCGGTTGCGAAAGTGTTAAATGGATCACCTGCGTTGCGCCCTTACTATACTTCGCCGCTGGTTCGAGAGGTAGCTCGTAACTTTAAATCTCACCAGAGGCCAGGAGCTATTAGTTAAAATGTATGTATATTGTAGTCTTTGGTTAAAATTTTAAAAGGCTAACCTAGCAACACTGGTCGTTATTGGTCAAGTGCGTCACTGCACCCAGTTTAGACTTTAAAACGGGGCTCCATGTGGTTTTTTTTGACAGGGTGGTCGATCTTTGCTTCAATAACAACAGTATGCAAGTCGTGATAGGAAAACATCACGAACAAGTCTCTATCATCCAAAAGTTAAGCTTGCAGTCAATAGGACAAACCTCTTTGAACAAAACAAGCCCCTCAACTTTTTAAAACGAACAATTTCGACACTCAAACGTCTGTCACAAAGCATGGCCATCCGTCACACAGGCGAAACCATGTCAAAATAATCACAAAATGGATACTAAATAGCTCAACGCTAAAAACCTCCAACAATGGGACCGAAATCCCTCACCACGTAGTAAAATGGACAACGCAAATGATCTCATGGACTCCTCAAACTAACCTGTTCCTGAAATGAAACAATAAAGTTATACCCAGACTAACCCACTGCAGGTATTGTGGGATCACAGAATGATACTACGATCACAATGACGAAAGAAATACAGAATTTCGGTCTAAAAGTTTCAGCAATTAAAACAAACACCGCACCTTCCTAGCCAAGAAGTTCAGAACTTTTATAACAATTCCACTATGAAAACGGTCTCCCCGTGCCTCGCAGTCTTAATTGTTGTATAAGTCGGCAATACCGGTATCTAAACCTCATATTCGTAGGCAGTCGAACTTCAGCAATCGCAGTATTACAAACATAAAACGACAATCCCTTATGCCTACGACGAAAACTTTAACTGTTCAGCGCCCTCAACAGTTTTAAACAGAATTTCAACAATTTACCCAGCAGGTGTCTGTAATCGATCGTATAGCATACTGAAGAAGCGAATCGACGTCGTCAACATTCGTGTAAACCAAGTTCCTCATAGACTGGCACTTTTCAACAATGGGCAAACCAAAGTGGGACCCACCCACCCCCTCCTTTCCGTACAAGATCTCAAAACGACTGAACCTGATGAGTGTGGCGACGCCGGTCTTCACCATCAACGACGAGGGCATGCCAGCGTACAGCCACAGGGGTACAAGGATGTCGGCACTCAGGGGCCCGCCGTCGGAGAGGGTGAACGACGCCGCTTGGCCGTATTTACGGTAAGTTAGCTGCAGTAGGGGAAGCTACGGTCAAGTTTCTTAACCTATTGACCGCCAGCTGACGAAGTGACTCGCCACCGACGTCAAATGACGACCGTCCGAAAACCAATAAGAAACCACTTATAGAACTCTTATAATGTTTGGTATTATTATCTTTATTTTATGGCGTCAGGGGCACGAATCGCACGATTTTCCGATGGTGAAAAGGTTAAAGGTAGAGATGGTGTCGGATTCTCAAAAAGTAGCAGATGAGGTTACGTTTGCATAACCGGGAATACGTACCGCCAACGCCCATATTCCCGTAATCTCGCAGTAGTAGCAGTTGAAATGAAACCGACGAGCGTACCCTGGCCCCATTTCACGGTGAACGACGAGGGCATGCTGAAGCCCTCGGGGTATAAGGATATCGGCGCTAGAGGGCTCGTAATTTTAAATATTTACGGCAAGTTAGTCGTTTTGAACTTGTTCAATAAACCACTTAGTTCCAGAAAGTAGAAAGTCAGAACCTTGAGCAGTCGCTTCTACAAAAACTAGTCATCATCATCATCATTGGCCTTTAACATCTATAAAAGACGATTTAAGCGTAAAGTTAAGTAGCGTCCATAAAAGAGCGGCACTTGAGTATGTACGTATATCGTGTCTGAAGCAGCCATTCCACGAAGCTAATCGTTATCTCATTTAGTGTCTAAAACTATGGGCTCGTAATCTTACCTATTCTCCACATTTTTCAACACACAACTCTTGTACAAAGGCAGACATCTCTTTCTAGCCGTCTAATCCTCACCAAACGCATGTACAAGCACATGTTCTCCGCCGACCGTCTAGAGAGGATCGACCGCATGATCGAGCTGACGAATGCCACAGCTTACTCCAAACTCGCAGGATGCGTGATCGATCTGAAGAAGCAGGATAAGAAAGACCCGAAGAAGAAGAAGGGTTGGAGTGAGAGCGAGTGGAAGAAGCATATGGACTATATCTCGCAGATGGCCTTCCCGAGGAAAGACTTCAGGGTTGAGTTTACGAGGGTAAGTTTATGTCGGACGTCAATGATGTAATATAAAAAAGAGGTAGATAGATAGGTTATAAGCGCTCCTAAAGTGGCATACTAAAACTCAGCCAATTGTATGACCTTTGCCTCAGTGTCGCGTCGTCAATGCATGGACACGTATAAACTTGTCTCAGCTCTCAGATTTGGTGGCCATTTTTAAACACGGAATTTCATATATATTGACAACGTATCTACCTCTTATTATATTACATCATTTTCGAACGTTATAAATTTAATTTCTTGAAGAACGACTTGAGTAGGTAACGGCTAAGGATCCGGCCTGCAGATGTCAACGCAGCGCATCTTTAGAAATGTTAATGTTGTTTACTCCTACTATACGAATCGGATTTTTTTTATGCTAGCCTCATGACTCATCCCCAGAAGCCAAAAGGCCAGTCGTCGTTTGTCGAGCGCTTCGTGTTTGCCAGTTTAGGTTTCGATTTGTAAAATGGTAGCTTCGTGGTACTGGTCCCAGGAGCCCAATTCACGAAGCAACAATTTTACGAGTCTAAACGGGCACACATGTGACTTCGAAATGAAGACATCTTATGTACGCGTTTGCGTAACTCGGGGTCAGGTACTACTGAGTCGAGATGGGTTGTGAATCGCAATGCTGAACTGTAGCACAGCCAGCCAGTTTCATGAAGCCGGTGAGATTGCCGGTCGTTATGGCCAAGAACCGTGTTGCCAATGTACACAGGCATCAACGCGACTCGTGCCTGCGTGAATATAAAACCCCTCACGATGTGTTACATTATTTGTTATTGCAGCTTGGAGAGAGACGCAAGTTGGAGTTATTGTTACCGCGAATCAACATCATCAGCATGAGGCCCGAGTTCAAGGTGTACCGCCGGCCATCGCAGGAGTCCAACTACAGGGATCCAATCAAGGTGAGACATCATCGTTATCCTATATACTGGGGGCTTACTTACTATACAGAGATCTTAATGACAGCAGTCAAACACTATGCAATCTACATCCCATTCAATAATCATCCACTCGCTGCATAGATTAATATGTACGATCCTCAACAAACGGGCCGGCGCCGGCGGCCAGGGGGGCGCGGCATCGCAACGGATGCTCGAGCACACAGCGGTAGCCGACCGTGTTTTAATAAAGTGCAGTAGGCAAAAGCCGAATGAAATGAAGCCGATCATATACGACGACAGCCGTCCACGTCAGGGAGGAGCCGACCGGCCGCAAATCCATTCAAATATGAAATGTAACGTTTGTATGGTCAAGGAAAATGAAAGTTTGGCACATGTCAACTCTATTTGAATGACGTTAAGGTCCAAAAGTGCTAAACATTCAATTTCCTCGACTGTACATTAACTTAGTGACATTTAGTTGTTAACCTTTTATATATCATTTTAAATTATTATTGTGTAAGATTACTATTTTATTGTAAATTACCGTTTGACATGTAAAAGTGCCCTTGTGGCCTATTTGAAGAATAAATAATTGATTTGATTTGATTTGTATTAAAGCTTCAAATTCCATGGCTTCTTGTCAAATGCCAGGCGCCCTCTACTCTTACATAGTTAAACTGGCTGGAAATTGGCCCTATAATGTTTCGTCATTGTCATATAGCATTGATAATTTGATATACTTGGGGTCGGCGCAACATGTCTTTTATACCAACTTTTTATCAACTTGCAATATTCGCAGGCATGTAAGTTGTCCGTTGCAAAACTACAACTCCCCGTTACAATCATATTCTAAGTGTAAGCTTAAAAACCTCATTTTCCCGTAGTTTAGCTCGTTTTTAATTTTTAATCTATTGGCTTGCACGATAATACGAGTTAATAATTCCTAACCTAACCTGTTTTATTAACTAGTAGTAGTCGATTATATAGGTACCTATTACAGGTAAAGTTGCCGTCGATGGAATTTGCTCGTAAACAAACCACCATAGTGAAAGACAATTTCAATATGGCGGTTTGTTTACGTAGTTAGCAAATTCCATTGACGGCCACTTTAGGTAAACAATGCAATGTATGAATATAAATGCTTTGTTGGATGACACTGGAAAAAGTTCATTTCAATAATCCGCAACTATCATCATCACACGGTTCCATGATGCATCCATGTTGCAAGATGCATACAACAAAATGGTATGGTACAGTCGACTACAAAGAGATCGATACGACCAAAGCTACAAAAATATGTATACATGACCTTAATGTTGAGGTAGTAAAGTCGTACAAGCATCGCTTGGTTAGGATTAGGTCGTTTTGTTCCCCGATATTTAATATCACTATTTTGATTATTATATATACTTTATTGTACACAATAACAGGTTAAAGAATATACATATCTGTTCTAACGAAACCTTTTTATGTCCAGGTACCACCGAACGCCCTCAAATACATCATAACAGACAGGGTTAAGAAACTGGCCAAGCCACGGGAGCTTCCTACCGGGGACTAACCAACCTTAAGTCCTTTGAATACGGATGAAAATCCGGCAACAGATGGGAAGATCTTTCTCTACGTTCACTGCCTTGTCATGGGTATACGGACGAAACTCCAGTAACAAATGTGAAGCTATTCCTAGCATATCATTTACAGGTAGACTGCCTATCTTAAGGGGGTAACTATGGTTAGAATGAAAGGGGTCTGTCTCATTCCAAATATAGCAAGTTGTTGTGACAAATTGAGCGCGGAGCGCTACCCGGTGCAACTTGTCGCCTCCGCGCCGTATGTTGAGTGATCGACCTTTTATAGTCTACAGTAGATGCAAAACAGTATGATGGCACAATTAGGTTAGATAACACCTCGAATTGCTTATATCCTGGTATCTGGATGGTTATCCACAATAAAACAACAGTACAATGTTTTTCGTTTTATTTACCTATTATTTACATGGTAACTGATTTCAATACTTAGACAATACTGGTTTGAATATAATAACAATGATATTCGGATGTTAGATGACAGATCAAAGTTTTAAATAAATATAAATAAATTATCCTTACAATTATCGCGATTCGAATGGGGATTGTACTACTTGAACCTAGTTTAAGTGAGAAAGACTTACTTTTCTTCTCTTTTGTCCAATATTTATTGCCAACACGGCCGAATCTACCATGTCTATCAATTCGACCAAACAAAAATGGACTTTATTCCATACAAGCTTGAATAAGTACTTATTCTGGTTTGGTCACATTGAGCCAGATGGGAAATACATGTTAAGTTCAACGCACACGTCAGGAACCCGGATCAGATTTCTTGGCACAGTTCGGGGGCACGAAGCCATAACGACTGACGAAAATCGGAATATGAAGTTCGGATAGCTTGGTAATTGGTATGCAATGGAGATATCCGAACTTCTATTTTCGATTTTCCTGGAAGTGCCGGCGGTTTACGAATCACAACTATTTATTGTCACTGAAGCGGCATTAGACCCTGTCAGGAAGCCGGATCCGGGAACCTGACGTGTGTTGAGTATTATGGTTTGTAGAAGGATTTACTGCGTGAGGCTATGGATGATGGCGTACGTGAAGTCCTTGGTGGTGGACTGACCTCCCAGGTCCTTCGTCCTCACTTTGCCGTCCAGTAGCACCCTGGAAGTAAAACGTTATATTAAAAACTAGCTTCAGCCCGCGACTCTGTCCGCATGGAACTCGTCCATATCTTAGTTCCATACAAACTTTCACCCCCTTAGGGAATGATTGAGACTCAAACTATCTCCTATATGAAATTTCATTGGTTTTGCGGTTTAAGCGTGAAGAGGACAGACACAATTTCGCTTTTATAATATTAGTATTGATATGGATTTTAGGAGAGGAGATTTTAGGCCCTTGTGGCCTAAAACCACGATGGGGTGCGAACGAGTATACGGCCTGACTAAATGCTGAGCGGCCACCGTAGCCCATATTATTCGACCGCGAAGTTTGAAAAGTTGTCAGTTTAAACAAAGTTTGAAGTAAGGCCGAAGCAACCCGAAGACTGCCAGGCCGTCCTTAGGCATGCCGAGGCTACCAAGCCGTGCCAATAATGTGCACAAGGCCTTATACCGACGACCGACGACCGGTTAGCCTAGTGGGTAGTGACGCTGGATGGAAGTTTTTCTATGTATTTAAGTATTTATATCTATTATTGATATATATCGTCGTCTAGTACCCATAACACAAGCCTTACTGAGCTTACTGTGGGACTAGGTCGATTTGTGTAAGATTGTCCCTTAATATATATATATTTTTTTTTATATATAGGGGCCAGGCTGTTACCAGGCATGCCCAGACGCCTAGGCATGGCTCAGAACGCATGTCTAAGATGCCTTGGCACGCCTGAGGGATGTCTCGGCATTCCCAAGCACATCATATCAGCCGAAAGACGTCCACTGCTGGACATAGGCCTCCCCCAAAGAGTGCCAAACTCCCGCAACCTTTAACAGGTCATCAGTCGCATCTTGTGGGGGGCTCCATAGCACACCTCGGTAATAATTTCCGTTAGTGTGAGCCAAAGATCCCTTGCCGTGCCTTGCCGATAGCGGGCGCCGGGCCTAAAACCCAAACCTTCTATCGGGCCTTCACGTCTTCTCCATTGTCGAGGCATTAGAGACGTGTTCAGATATTTGTGAGCACTTTGGCCGCTCCGATATATCTGATGGCGACTGTACCTGTTTTATTTCATCGTCCCACATCTGGTTTGGTCTACATCGCTTTCTTGACCCCTCTCTTGGGTACCATTCCAGTAAATCTTTAGGACACTTGCCTGCTTTATCTCTTGCTTGCTTTCCAGTCATGCCCACTTTGGTTTTTTAATAGTTTCAGTGATATGCTAGTAACGTGTCTGAAATGTGTGAGAAAGAGAATGGAGACTGAGTGACTTACTTGTTGATGGCGTTCTTGATCATCTTGGAGAATGAGTGCAGGTTGACGTGCGCCAACATGTTGGCCGAGCAGAGCAGCGTGGCGCACGGGTTGGCGATGTTCTTGCCGACGGCGCCGGAGAAGATGTGGCGCGCGCCCTGGCAACCAGAACAACATGAGACGACCACGACAACCCTCATACACGGCCGGGAATCGTCAAATCTGTCTAAAATCAGAGTTCGTTTTTTGCGCCTGCATTGCAACTAGTGGCTTAATGGGTGCAGAGTGGCCGCGTCTAGTGGCTTAATGTTTACAAAGAGTCCGCGGCAGAGTGGTCGGCAGCTAACGTTGTTCACAACTTATGACTATAAATCGTACCAAATGTTATTCATACCTGAAGTAAATATTACTAGTGCACTAACTTAAATATTTAACACGGCATCTCTTATTTGTGTGAGTGAGTAGCAGGCCTTTAAAACGTTATAAAATGAACCGGAATTATAACGGTATATTTCGTTAGTGTTCGAAAATTACGTTATAACAAAACCAATATTCTCCATAACGATATAAATACCGTAACAGAATGAATAACAGAACGATATATAATAACGTTATAATATCGTTTTAAAATGCGAGCCGCGCGCTACGGCTGCGCCGTTGCCGCTCTGTGCCAATGCCAACATGCCACCACGTGGGCCGTAGCGCGACGTGCGACGTTGCCGTTACGTTGTTCTAGCTTCTAAATCTTATTAATGCTTGTTTACCTCGATCATTTGCAAATTGGTTGTGAATTGTGAATATTTGGTTGGTTGCGACGATAAATGGCGGAATAAAAATGGGACGCAGGAAACGCAACGATGTCCACAGATTCGTGGACTTGCTCATAAATAAAAAGAAAGAGTGCCAATCTTAATAGCCCCTAGGTATACACTATTACAATATGTAAGAGGGTCAATATTTTTCTATGTTAATTGTTTGTATCGGCACTAAATCGCAGACTCCCAGTATTAGGACCTATTCCAAACAAGCCCTACGACCGACGGTGTTGCCGTGAGCAAAAAATTATGCATAGGTATGCTGGTATGTGCTTTTGTTCATTAATCGTAATAAAATTAAAATATACTTTTAGTTTCCGACATTTTATTTTATTTTTGATTTAGAGCCATTCCGAAAACGACAAGTTAAATAAAATCTGATTATGAAACCAAAGAATGTGTGAATTTTCGATTTCGGTTCTTCGCCATAATCTGTCTAGATAGGCTCGCGATAGATAGGGGAGACCAAGGACGGTTGGTACACATAAATATATATCGATCCTCCTTTTCTTACGATTCATCCTCCTTTTCTAATTAATCCTTAGTCACTAAATATTTATGTAAATAACTAGCTGTTGCCAGCGACTTCGTTCGCGTGGAACTTGTTATGGTCTTAGAAAAAATATTGCTATTAAATTATGTTCGGTGCAAGCTATTTATCGCTGTCCCAAACACACTTCTACCATCTTAAAGATATACAAAAACTATCCTATATCCTTCCAAGGGTCTCAAATTATCTGTACGGGAAATTTCATCTAAATCCGTTCAGGGATTAGACCTACGTAAAAGGTAACAGTGCGATGAGTTCGTTAGTTTAAATTGATAAATCTAAATTGAAACCTTCGTTTTTACAAACATAAATATCTTAAGAATCATCGACAGACGTTTTCATACAGTATTAAAGAAAAATATATTTTTATATGTCTACTAAGCTACATTACTGTTATAATAATAAGTACCCAATGTTGATTAAATCTATTCGATTCTGGGAGCATCGCAGTTCTAACCTAACCTATCCTACATTTCTGGTAACTGTTCAAATCTGTAAGTCTTACTTTAAAAAAGGTCTTGCTCTCTATACAACCTTCAAACCTTTTAACTCTCTTAGGAGATGAATAAAAAAAACGCTGAAATCGTTTTCTAATCATTAAACAAACGGTCCATAACCTAAGTAATAAATCTATTATTTTAAAAATATCTTGCTCTTCGTATAAACTTTGAACCCCCTAGAAACCCTCTTAAGGGATGAATTTCAAAAACATTGAAATGTATTTTTTAGTTTTGAACAAACCGTCTAAAATCGTAGTTACACTAATGTTTTACTTTCAAATTGTCTTGACCCTATACGGCCTTCGAATCCCCTTTAAATTAAACACTCTTAGGTGATGAATAAAAAAATCTACTAATCTGCTCTCTCTATTTTAAGACCAAAATTAAAAAATCTTACTTAAAAAATGACTTTTCCTTCCATATAAACTTTGAAGCCCCATTAACGCCTATAGGGGATGAATTAAAAAAAAACTCTGAAATCAGTTTTGTTGTCTTTTAACATACAGACTAAGACTGACATTAGAAATATCTTACTATATTTTTTTGCTCTCCATATAAACCTTGAATACCGTTTTAACACTTTTAACCCCCTTAGGGGTGGTATTTTTCCAAGACGATAAAAGGATTTTTTTTTTCTAACAAGTAATCGTACCACAAAGTTGCCCATCTCTAGCTCAAAAAAAATGTTTCTCATCCTAATCTTGCATAAGTACCTTTTTAACCCCCTTAGGGATGGAATTTTCTAACACGTTAAAAGTACTAACTGTTTTTCTATTCTAATAAGTAATCTTTCTACATCGTTTCAAATCTCAAGCTCAAAAAAAGTGTTTCTCATACAAACCTTTCATCCCTATTTAACCCCCTTAGGGGTGGAATTTTCTAAAACGCTGACAGTCCTTTTTTGTATTGTATTTAGTAATCTTTCTACAAAGTTTGAAGTTTCTAGCTCAAAAAATAAAGTTCCCTCCATACAAACTTTGCACCTCTATTTAACCGCCTTAGGGATGAAATTTTCTAAAACACAGAAAGTACTTTTTTCTATTCTAATAAGTAATCTTTCTACAAAGTTTCAAGTCTCTAGTTCAAAAAATAATGTTTCCCCCATACAAACATTGCACCCCTGTCCCCTACTTAACCCCCTTAGGAGTGGAATTTTCTAAAACGCTGCAAGAACTTTTTATGCATCTTAATAAGTAATCTTCCTACAAAGTTTCAAGTCAATAGTAAAAAAAAAAGTTTCCCTCATACAAACTTTGCACCCCTATTTAACCCCCTTAGGGATGGGATTTCCAAAAATTCCATCTTGTCCCTTCTTTTTAGTCCCAGTAGTTTCGGCTGTGCGTTGATGAATTAGTCAGAAACATTTCATGCAGGCATTTAAATTATAAATAATTTACCATGTTATAACAATGCCATTAATATCTGGGGGCACGGCAGTGCCCCCGCCAAGTCGAGCGCGAAGCAAACACTGCCGTACCATCCTTTACTGGAACCATTTCGCCACATTTTCAGGCCCCTATTTGAGAACCTCTGGATAAGACCAGAATGCAGAAATTTTCGTCATCCAGTAAGCTATAATCACATACTTAAAATCCAAAATTTCAAGTCTGTAGGACATTTAGTTCCGAAGTTAAGCGAAAGCAAAGTTTCGCATTTATGACACTCACTCACTCATGATCATCAACATAGAACTAGTACTTCCCATAAACTCAGAGAGCTGAAATTTGGTACAGTTAGGGTTTAATGGCCACATAAAGGGAAAATTATAAAAAATTGCTATTTCAACCCAGTTTTCTAGATACACCAACTGTATACATTACTTTGTAATCCTATACAAATATATAGGATTACAAAGTTACATTTGCAGTGAATGGGAAAATTCAAAAGCAAGAATGGGCCTGCATTCATAGTTTGTATGTATGGATAACACATTACCCTAGAAAAAGAAGTGAGATTCCATAAAAAACACTCCATGTAAAAAAGAGGCCAAGTCTCGAAACTCTTCCACCGTAAAAAGTTGTGAGATATTTCGTAGAGCCAAGTTTGAGACATTCTTATTAATCTTTATTTGCTTGCTAAATAAAATTTTGTGACTTGGCAATCACACAATACTACATAATTTTAGGTAAGTAAGTATGCAAAAATCTATAAATACAGTTAAGTTGTGTGATTGCCACGTTGCAGAATTTTATTTAGCAAGCAAAAACATTCCATGTAAAAAAGAGGCCAAGTCTCGAAACTCTTCCACCGTAAAAAGTTGTGAGATATTTCGTAGAGCCAAGTCTTAGGCATTCTTTAATCTTTATTTGCTTGCTAAATAAAATTCTGTAACTTGGCAATCACACCACTATCCTGCATTAATGGATTTCTGCATACCTAAAGCTATGTAGTATTGTGTGAATGCCAAGTCACAAATTTTTATTTAGCAAGCAAATAAAGATAAAAGAATGCCTGAGACTTGGCTCTACGAAATATCTCACAACTTTTTACGGTGGAAGAGTTTCGAGACTTGACCTCTTTTTTACATGGCATGTTTTTTATGGGATGATGCATTTCCGATTAATGAGGCACAGAGTAGCTAAAGACAATCTGATTTGAAAATTATTAGTCAGGATATTCGTATCAGGCTACAACCTGCGCCGACAAGCCGAGCAAATCGAAAAATTCTCTATTTTACTATGACGTCGTGCACTCTAACAAACAACCTACGTTACGTAATCACATCGCTTACATTGCAGGAGTAGGCTATACTGAATGCGAGAAAGGGGTAGCCTATAACGTTATTATATTATTATATCGGTTAAAAAAGTATCGGTTTTATATTAATGGTTTAGATTTATAACGTTATAATGGATATCGCTATACAGCGCGTCAAATATCGTTTTCGAGTATAGCGGTTTTAGGAATAATAACGTTATAAATGATAGCGCTATACGAAAATAGCGCTATTTAAAGGCCTGGTGAGTAGTGTTAACTTGTTTATTAAAATCATAGGTACCAGTAAATAAATGTTACGGTTTTTTTATTTTTTTCGAGTTTAGTGTAGTATAATGTGGCACCTGTTCGAACACGACGCACTCGGGGCTGTAGGAGGCGCCGGCGACCACGCCCGCGCCGCCGACCAGCCCACTGGCCAGGTTGTCCACGATGTTCCCGTACAGGTTGGGGGCAACCATCACGTCGAACTGGTTCGGGTTGGACACCATCTGCATCGTGCAGTTGTCCACGATCATCTTCTCGAATTCGATGCGGGGGTACAGTTTTGCCATCTGGAAAAATTGAAAAAAATATTATAACATGGAATTCCTAGGACATAGGCTTCCCCCAAAGAGTGCCACAATGACCGGTCCTACGCCACCCGCATCCAGCGGACTCCCGCGACATTTAGCAGGTCATCAGTCCACCTTGTGCGGGTCTACTCACGCTGCACCTGCCGGTATGTGGTCGCCCTCGCGAAGTTTTCTGTCCCAACGACCATTGTCCCCAAAACATAATTATGTTTAGTGGATTCAACCCTATACAATCATAGTTCTAAAGAGCTAAAATAGTATATTGTGTCACAAGGGAGCAAAATGGCATATTTACGGCGAGGGCGTAGATTGAATCCCGAATGAAGCGAAGGATTCCAGAATAGAATCCCGAACGTAGTGAGGGATTCTAACGTGGAATCCTGAGCGTAGTGAGGGATTCAAGTGTTCACGCCCAAGGTAGAAATAATTTTGCTTCCGTGTGACTCATACTTCTGTTCACTCACCTATGAGGATAAAAAATAAGTCAGTAATAAAACACATGTATTTTAATCTATTATGATTATGAGAGTGTTAAGCTGTAAGTCGTTTTTAATTATTTATTTATAGCCTAATATGTACGAACTTGCTGCTGCATTCCAATATTGTGGTATTTTAATACGTTTCGTAATATTTTATAAGGCAAAACAATATATGCAAGTATTCGATTATAACTAATAAGTAATCGATTATGTTTATATACTATCGTCATGTATTCATTGGGATATTTTTTTTTATTCTGGCAACAATATGTCCTGGAACAGAAAAGTGCCACTTTGATCCCTCCTAGCAGGGAAGAAAAAGCCCTTATCCGAGTAGCTGATGTGAAATAGTGTTTGGTCGCCTGATGGTAAGCTATCGCCTTAGCCTATGCTATGCACGCTTCTAACTCCAGGGGTACTACAGATGCCGACCAAACTGTGTGTGCAACCAGGGCCACAACATAATAATAAATATCAGGGGATAAATAATCTTATACAAATCGACCTAGTCCCATGGTAAGCTCAATAAGGCTTGTGTTATGGGTATGGTTACTAGATGAAGATACATGAGATAAACATAAACAAAACTTCCAATGTAAACAAAGCCTAAAACAAATGCCTTTTTGGAATCGCAATATGCTACCGAACATGGCCTTGATGACCCTCACCCCATTTTCGTTACAAGCTGTATAAATACCAAAATACATAGAAAACACCCAAGACCCAGAAACAAATATTCATGCTCATCCCACAAATATTTGCCCTTACCAGGACTCGATCCCAGGACCTGCAGCTTGGCAGCTAACCGGTCGTCAATAAGATAAAATAAGATGTGGATGGCCGACCTGTTCACAGCTCCTGAGGAAGGTGCCGTCGCCCAGCTTCATGATGTTGGCCTTGTGCACGGCGGTCACCTTTTTGCGGCCCATCTTGACCGCGTAGTCGAACGCAAACTTGGCGATGCGGTCGGACTTGACCGCCGTGATGATTTTCAGGCACTCCACCACACCTGAGAAATATTTTTTTATTTTTTTAACCCCCAGACCTCAGACATGAGTCCTCCGAATCGCGAAACTTAAGTGGCAGTGACATTGCACGTAGAACCGATCGCCGTTGGGGCGGAAAGGTTCTCGAGTGGCGACCACGTACCGGAAGGCGCAGCGTGGGTAGGCTGATGACCTGGTAAAGGTCGCGGGAGTCCGCTGGATGCGGGTGGCGTGGACCGGTCATTGTGGCACTCTTTGGGGGAGGCCTATGTCCAGCAGTGGACGTCTTTCGGCTGATATGATGATGATGAAGACATCAGACATGTCACATGACTAAGAACCAGCAGACAAGACTCGATTTTGAGGAAGTTTCAGTCAAAAAAATCCTTTTTGGTACAAGTTTTTCTTGCCGACTGTACTTTTCTGTATAAGATCATCAACTACTCAAAGGGGTTACGCCGGGTACTGAATTCCCATGGCCACCTTGTCTCCATCATCAGATCAACTCGATGGTACCATAAGGGCATTTTTAAAAATTCGTGTACCCAATTAGCGTGAGTTGTTAAATAAAAATTAACTCAGTGTCAGTTTTGTGACGAAAAAAAAGCATACATATTATGTGAAATTGAACTTGTTTCACATTTAAATAACGTGTATATGCATGGCATATATGAATTGAAAAGAGAAAGTTAATTTTTATACAAACTGTATACTTAATTGTCGTCACAAAACTGACACTAAGTTAATTTTTATTTAACAACTCACGCTAATTGGGTACACGATTTTTTTTAAATGCCCATAATATTGTTATCCGAACTACACCCATACCCAAAATTTCATCTTAGCTTAAACGATATGATACAGAGACAGAATATAATGGAAAAATAAACCATCTTCGTCTGTAGCCCCCGACAGGATTCGAACCTGCGACCTTTCTATTAACGATATTAGACTGCTCTACCAACTGAGCTACGAGGACAGTGACGCAAGTTGTATATTTTTCCACTATATTCCCGCTAAGACTAGCTTAGCTGATCACTTACCGGGCACACACTCATGCTCCAGCGCAGAGTACTCGCCCTCGGTCTGCTCTCTAATGATGATACAGTCCACCCCCTTGTGGCGGCTGTTGACGTTCGGCAGCGACTTGACGTGCACGACGTTGGCGTACAGATCGAGAGCGTTGCGCAGCTTCATGTTGAGGGTCTGCAGCTCGCCGGTGTGGGAGAAGTCTGGGGTAGCCAGGATGCCCTGGGGAATTAATGTTAGAAATTGTAATAAAAAAATCACCAAGTTACAAACCGACTTTTGGACATTGTCAGTTAAGGTTTAGTCCCTGGGCGACCGAGCTCTGCTCGGGTGAAAATGAAGAAAACGTTTTTTTTTTAATACACCGACGGTAACATCAGGCGGGCCGCTCGCTTGTTTGCCACCGTGCATATGTTTGAGGATTCGCCGTGTTGACAGCTGAAGGAACAAATTCCCTCGCTCTCAACACAACGCATCCTCGGGAGCTCTGGCGACCTTGCTCACCTCCAGGAACACAACACTACTACAGAGCAAGTATTCGTAGTAGTGTTATTATGGCTTTGGTCTTCTGCAAGCCGGAGGTACTTCCTCAGTTGGGCTGCTCCACATTCGAGCGGGATGACATTTCGCTGTGCCCTACCTCACCTAAATTACCCAGACATGAGAGCTATCTATTTCTCGCCCCCGAGAACCCCAAATTCCATCGAAATCGTTATCCGTTTCGGAGAACGTGATTGCAAATATATATACAAATATTGCTTGTTGAATAGTGTACGATAACAATAATAATAAGTGCCCGGACCTCTTTGCAATACCCCAGTCTTATTACCCATACAAATTTCAGTACCATAGCCAAGTCACTTTTTCCACTTTCCCTAAAATAGCCCCAACGCCTGCTAGGACCGGTTCACGGGTACCTATCTATGTACCCGTGAATGGGTTCTAGCAGGTGTTACAACATTACTTTAAACTTCTTAAAGGGCCTCTACGTGTTGGATCCGTATCCCCACGCAATCCTACTAAATGACCAATGAGATCAATAAAGATATACAAATAATAATCATTTATTTCAAACACATTCTGTTACATAGTTACCAGGGGTTACACTAGGCTATGTTTGTAAGTATAATTATTTATTTATTTCTTTACACAAAAAATAACTACGAGAGCCACGGTAGTCTAGTGGTTCAGGCATGCGGCTGTCAAGCGGCGGTCGTGGGTTCGAATCCCGGCTTGTACCAATGAGTTTTCGGAACTTATGTACGGAATATTTACCGTTAGCTTTTCGGTGAAGGAAAACATCGTGAGGAAACCGGTCTAATCCCAATAAGGTCTAGTTTTCCCTCTGGGTTGGAAGGTCAGATGGCTGTTACTTTCCTAAAACGAGTGCCTATGCCAAATCTTGGGATTAGGTGTCAAAGCGGACCCCGGGCTCCTCTAGGGCACAACCGGGAATAACGCTAGAAGGATGATGAAACATAGGTTATAATGTTTGAAAATTGCCGTTGTTTTTTTTTAAACATCTTTTGATGTCACTTCTTATTGCTTGTAGCCATATATCCAATGCGCCCTGAAGACACTTATTAACACATTTACTGCCAAGAATCGCTACGCGCTACGCTCGTAGCCGATCCCGTGGTTTTCCTCGTATGTGGCGGAAAGCGACTAAGGCGTAGGCGCGCGCTGGGCGGGTTCCTGGCACTGAAAGTGTTAACTTATTCAGGGCCAAGAATCGCTACGCGCTATGCTCGTAGCCGATCCCGTGGTTTTCCTCGTATGTGGCGGAAAGCGACTAAGGCGTAGGCGCGCGCTGGGCGGGTTCCTGGCACTGAAAGTGTTAACTTATTCAGGGCCAAGAATCGCTACGCGCTATGCTCGTAGCCGATCCCGTGGTTTTCCTCGTATGTGGCGGAAAGCGACTAAGGCGTAGGCGCGCGCTGGGCGGGTTCCTGGCACTGAAAGTGTTAACTTATTCAGGGCCAAGAATCGCTACGCGCTATGCTCGTAGCCGATCCCGTGGTTTTCCTCGTATGTGGCGGAAAGCGACTAAGGCGTAGGCGCGCGCTGGGCGGGTTCCTGGCACTGAAAGTGTTAACTTATTCAGGGCCAAGAATCGCTACGCGCTACGCTCGTAGCCGATCCCGTGGTTTTCCTCGTATGTGGCGGAAAGCGACTAAGGCGTAGGCGCGCGCTGGGCGGGTTCCTGGCACTGAAAGTGTTAACTTATTCAGGGCCAAGAATCGCTACGCGCTATGCTCGTAGCCGATCCCGTGGTTTTCCTCGTATGTGGCGGAAAGCGACTAAGGCGTAGGCGCGCGCTGGGCGGGTTCCTGGCACTGAAAGTGTTAACTTATTCAGGGCCAAGAATCGCTACGCGCTATGCTCGTAGCCGATCCCGTGGTTTTCCTCGTATGTGGCGGAAAGCGACTAAGGCGTAGGCGCGCGCTGGGCGGGTTCCTGGCACTGAAAGTGTTAACTTATTCAGGGCCAAGAATCGCTACGCGCTATGCTCGTAGCCGATCCCGTGGTTTTCCTCGTATGTGGCGGAAAGCGACTAAGGCGTAGGCGCGCGCTGGGCGGGTTCCTGGCACTGAAAGTGTTAACTTATTCAGGGCCAAGAATCGCTACGCGCTATGCTCGTAGCCGATCCCGTGGTTTTCCTCGTATGTAGCGGAAAGCGACTACGGTGTAGGCGCCCGCTAGGCGGGTTCCTGGCAGTGAAAGTGTTAACCCATTCAGGGCCAAGAATCGCTACTCGCTACGCTCGTAGCCGATCCCGTGGTTTTTCTCGTATGTAGAGGAAAGCGACTACGGCGGTCTGACGCATATGTGTCGTCATTGGCCCTGAATGTGTTAAAGTAAAGTAGTTACCTTGATGCAGATCTTATTGCGCGTGATGGAGTTGACGACGTCCTCGAGGGGCGCGCTCAGCGTGGGGTTCACCTCCGAGAAGAAGAACGTCTCGAAATCCACCGGGATGCCGGCCGCCTGACACACAAACGTTATTAAAAGGGCTTTGCTGGAAATGTATGGGCAACTGGTGCCTTTTTTTTAAATGGCACACTAACGCCACCTTGTTAGATGTGTAGAGTACTTCCATACAAACAATAGTTGCTAAGTTGCTATGGCAGCTCAGCTCTAAAGTACATCCGTCTTGAGTTACGCGTCCTAATCTATAATACTTGTAGTATTTAAATAAAAGTAACTCATATTCTCCGTTTTCATAATTAACAAGGTAGCGTTAGTGTGCCATCAAAAAAAAGCGGCCAAGTGCGTGTCGGACCACGCACAACGAGGGTTCCGTGCTTATTAAAAAGGTCGTTCGTTACTGAAATCTTATGGTACTTGCGTCCTTTTCTTTAAGGAAGGCAGTTTATTAGAAATATCTCTAAAACCTTTGAAAAATTTTCGCTGAAAGAATTTAACAAGCCCTATGAGCATGATTTTTTTTTATATTTTTTAAATACACGGTTCAAAAATTAGAGCGGGGGGGGGGGGGGACAATTTTAGTGACTTTCGAGGCGATTATGTCCGACTCTATTCACTTAATCAAAAAAAATGCTGAGAAACCTGTGGGACCACATGTGGGCTTGCAATGATTTTTTTTTTGTCTTTCAGTTTTATGTATGGAGTGCAGCTCTAAAAAATTATTTTTTTTGTAATTTAATTACAATACTATGTAGCGGTTAACAAAATACACCTATCCTCAAAATTTTATTCAAATACACCTTATACTTTTCGAGTAAAATGCCTGTGACATACGGACGGACAGACAGACAGACATACAGACATGACGAATCTATAAGGGTTCCTTGTTGACTACGGATTATCCGTTTTCCCGTAGGAATGAAGCATTTTCCCGCGGTAAAAAGTAACCAGCACGTGCATGATAGACGTGCGCTACTTTTACGGCCGCGACATACTCTCGATTTTTCTCGCACTATATATCTTGTTCTAAGTGTTCTAAATAAGAAAGAGATGGATAGTGGGAGAAAAATCGAGAGAGCTCGCGCGCCGTCGCATGATAGCCGTGCTGTGTTCATCAGGGATAATGTCGGCTTCTAATGGTAAAATAATTTTTCAAATCGGTCCAGTAGTTTCGGAACTTTTGGAGCCTTTTCAATACAAACAAACAAGCAATCAAATCTTTCCTCTTTATAATATTGGTGTAAATAACTATTAAGAAAGAAATATTAAAAAAACCAGAGTGCAGGGTTCGAAAGGATAATTATCAATGATAATTATACGAGTAATTATCATGATAATTATCATGATAATTATCGTGATAATAACAGATGGATAATTATCGATTGATAATAACAAAAAAATGCGCTCATGAAAGTGAACTGTGTTCTAAGTATTCGAACGTGTATTTCCGCACTTGCGTCTATCCAAACGCACGAAGTGTCTACGTTCCCCTTACAAGAAGAATTCAGTTCGGATTATGCAAAGTTGAGCGATTTTATTTTTCCTGTTTGGCCTGCTAGGCGGCCAGTCACAGATGTGCTTAGGTATAACCTCATTGGGGGCCTTATGGGCCACCCAATGGGAAAAAAGTTGAGCGAACTCGAGTGTGATTGGTTCTTATACTGGTGATTATCAAGAAGCGTAATTATCTTGATAATTTCGAACCCTGCCAGAGTGCCATCAATCCCGTCCCGAGAATTTATTCGGGTGTCAATACAATGACTTGAAAAAAACTCAAGTACATAGTTACTAGTATGTACAGTCAAGGAATTTAAATACCTACCCATTTCGTTGAAATGTCGTTAGACATTCGCAATGCATTACGGTCGAAACTTCTATTTCAGTAATAATATTGAAATGTCAAATTGTCAATACATATTTATTTGTCACTTAACATTACAGATAACCTCTTTGCGAAAAGTTATCATTTGCTTTTCTAATTACGAACATGTGTCAGTGTCAATCGAGAAATCTGAAAAATAATTTTCAATTACGTTATTAATTTGAAAAATAAAATACCTGCCGCTAACCGTGATCAATTAAGAGCTAGAAATAGCAGAGTTACACCAGGAAGTGGGGATTGAGGAGATAACACGTTTAAAATTTCAGTTCACCATGTCAACGTAGTTAATGTGGTTGCCTAGTTACTAACATATAACAATGCATGCGATATGTCAAAGGAACGTCGTGCTCTAGCTAGGTGACAGCTATGGTGACAGTTTGCTATACAATATTGAGCCTTAGCTGGGTCGGAAATTAAATTCCTTGACTGTACGTAGTATCTTGGTACTTTGTACCCAGTGACAACTTTAATCAATTTTTCCTAAAACTTTTAAGGCAAAGGTTTTTTTTATTTTCCAATTCAGGCATATAAACATGCACATAAACATATAAACTGGTAGATTATAATGCAAATAAACTACCACCGTTTCTGATAAATAAACCTCTGCCTCAAGAAAAACTAGCTTCAGATAGACCCTTTAATTGTGGAGCACCCAGGTTAATTACCTTAAAGACCTCCTGCACAGAGTAGACAAGCTCGGGGCCGACGCCATCTCCCGGGATAAGGGTGCACTTAATGCGCCCTTCCTTGCTCTAAATCAAACATTTTATTATACCAACTGTTGTAGGGGTAAAGGAAAAACAAATTTGGCCATTTCATTCCTTATTTCAGTTGAGATAAGGTTAATAGCGGTTCTAGAACTTAAATCGAGTCATTTGTTTTCCCTTTGACCCAACATTTCAGATATTATAAAACTACCATTATTTTATCCATAAAACTTAAAAAGATTATTATAACAGCATTTTAGCTAAAATACTCTTGTTGGATGTTTATGAATCAGGCTAACAGTGAATGTAGTTTTTACATCATACTTTTTTGGTTTGTTGGATAATATAATAGTAATAACAAGATATATAAATATTCAGCAATTATAGTTTTCTATCAGTTCAGCCTTTATTTATATTAGAAACATAAATAGTACATATTTCTCATACAGCCCAAGAAGTCGTAATAGAAAATACAAGTAGGTATTTAATTACCAGATATTTTTTCACTATTTAATTGAATATTGTCTCACAGAAGAAAAAAATATATATATACCATAGTGTAAACTTACTAAATAAAGTAAAAACAAGAAAGATAGTAAAAATAAAGAAAGAATATGCTTACCAATGGCCTCACACATATATAAAAAAAGTGCTTAGACAAGTTAACAATATTTTATGGGGACATCACAAATGCATTTGCAGGTTTCATGCTATATGCTCGACACAACATATAAAATGCTACGTTATATTGACAGAACTGACTCATGCTATCATTATGTTAAAATGCCACATAGTAACCATTCTATTCCAATTGGATTGCCGAAAGAATATGAATTAGCTGTGCCCAATGTAGTCCCTAGTGATGTGTTCCAGAGAATTAAGTAATATGGCAATGAACAAGAATAATTTGGAGTTGCCATGTTTAAATTTTTTACAGGTAAATAGAATGGCTTGGAATTATAAAATAAGTATGTGCAGACCATGCAACATTAGAAAACCTTACGGTATATTCAGATGAACCTGTAGAACTAAGGAATAAACTAAGAGAATTAAAAAGAAATAAGATCGAAAATAAACACGTATTTATTGGTTGTATTCAATTTGGATGCCAATTTTCATTTAATATAAAGATATATAATTTAGATGCCAATACCATTAAATAGAATTTAAAGTAATTTTGACATTATTTTATCTCATAACAGAGCAATGAAGCAAGATACTTAGAAGATCCGGGAGAAACATCAGGGGTCATTTAGGTTATCAGCCAAGTTCATCATAAACTTAACAAAGGAGTCATAGTAGTCATACAGCTCTCCTCAATACTCAACAATAACAATATATCATTTACATATATACTGATTTCTGAATAATATGTACTTATTTATAATATTTTAGAAGCAGACTATAGAGTTCAAACAGTAGAGGAAATATGGAAGCTCCTTCTTAATTAATGTTTTACTAAATTGTAATAACATTAGTTCCAATTTTTTCCAAGTATGGCAACAAATAAAAAAAAAATTACAAACATTTTACATGTTTCAAATACTAAGACTCCTTTTATCAAATTCAATTAAGTTTGTAAACGTATAAATTTGACGAAAAACATCCTGGTTTCCTGCTTCATTGCTCACCAGGTTCCCAATACCTACTATTAGTACACAGTTAGTTCTCACCAGCAAGGAGCTTATTGAATGTGGTGCGAAACATACGTTTTTGTCTGCGTTTACCGCGCTTGTAGTGTGCAGCCCTTTGCCCGCAAGCTGGGAGCCCTGAAACACAATTCATATTAGCCTCATCACGTGGTTACTATACAACGATGTATCAAATGATACGCGACATTGGAGATATCATACTACATCACAAATTACGCCGCGTAGACGCCTAGTTAAGCAGAAATAGTGTTCAATTACGATGAAAATACGTTACGAAACACATCGTTTCCAGACATAAGTAGGTACAGATAAGTATCATAAAACACATTTAAAGTTGAAGGCGTACCTGCACGAGGGTTCGGATAATATTTCTGCTAATAAGGGACATAGTTTACAACAATTAAAACCTTACTAAAGGCTATTATTGAAGAAAATGTATTTTTGGAACGTCTTTGCTCGCCGAAGACGTAACTTCGAGGAGTTCCGTTTTACGTTAAGTGACAGCTGTATCCTTGGAGAAATGTTGCATCATCAATTCGATATGTTAAGTCCGTTTTTTTATTAAATTTACAACAATATTGATTGCTATACAGTAGTTTTTAATATTGATAAGTTGAAAAAATCTATAAATGTGGAATGAATAGCTGCGTATAACTGACCACACTGCATGTTTTCGTTCAGAAATTAGTAGTTACCGGTTATGGTTTATGCTACTATTATTATTACGAATTCTGTATATAAATTATTACTTATTTTTTTTAATATATATTCAAACTGATTCACAGTTTTTAACTACAAATAATTTACTAATTGGACAAAATTATGATACACTATTCTACACTAGCGCCAAATTAAATAATGAGCCTTCAACAAACGAATCGATTTTACGTCATTTTTCGAGCGCTTGTCACGGCGCAACATTTAAACAAGAACCACTGCAAAAAATTAAATAGCACCAGATATAAGTACCAAAATGTACCAATACAAGTCATACTAATCAGTAAAACAATACTAAATAACACACAGGACAAATTCGACGTAACATTGAGCTTACACCAAATATAACAATAAAAAGGTGAGTCTAATTCTATTTTTCATCAATCTTTTTTTTTACTGCTACATAGTTTTGCTTTTAGTAATACAAGTAATTGTAATTAACGCAATGCCTTAGTTAAATGTATAATTTTATCATTAAATTATAGTTATACGGTTGTTGAAATATCGATCGGAACTTCATGTACATGGATGTTACGTTACGCCAGCCTAAAGAAAACCGAAAGATAAGGGGGTATGGGTCACGGTTTCGCTGATAAACTAATCTTATTGTTATTTTGATGTTCTTGGAGATACGCCCCACAATCACATGAAAGCTTAAGCATAGTTAAAATATGTTTTCGTTCTTAGATTATGAGAACACACCTTAAGGAAACTTGGTACTAACTCATAAAACAAATATATTCGTTAATTTAATTCACTAGACCTTAAGTAAAAGTTTGTTATCAAAATCGAGGATAATTCTAGTAGATTACTGGCATTACTGCTGAGGCCGGGAAGATATGGAATGCTGGCCAAGTATATATTTTTTAATGGCTGAATGCCATGACGCCGCTTCACGAATTGATTCTGAAACAAGAGGAGGTCACTTTGCAGGCCTAGGCCTCCAATTTTGTGTGCCCGACACGTGATACTTCGAAGCCGTGATACTAATTTATAACACAACGTTCGTATTTTATTGAAATTATGAGAAAAATCAGATTCATGAACCTTCATATGTAATTAATGTATTTATCTTTATTTTCATTATAAACAGAATCGCACTGATTGTGTTTTTAATCTTTTTATCATTTAATAAGAAAGCGTGGTTGATTATCGAAATATGTTTTATAAAAAAGATACCTACAGTTGACGGTCATTTTCGTTTGCAATAAATCAGTAATCAGATTTTAGGTAAAATGAATTTTACCACACAATAAATTTAATAGGTATAGTTGTAATATATAAGTACCTACCTACTTATTATTAAAAGGAACATCAGATCCTCGCAGGTTCTAATAAGTTATGATACTCATGATTATGAATGAATACTCCTATAAAATATATTCAGTGGGTATCTATATATGTGTCACTCGATGGCAAAACTATTTCCTTCTTGGGCCTAAACACTTGAATCCCTCGCTACGATCAGGAATCACGATTGTATATTAGAATAATGTTTGCATACTACGCATACTTACTATTAATGGTTTTTTTTTACATTGATACGAACGTGTTACGTAATTTTATTGTAATTAAGTAACGATGAATGTTTAATTAGCTAGTTATCTACGGGGTAAAGGGCACTCTCGTTGTGTTTATATTTATTTCAAACTAACGACCCGCAGTCTCCCACAACAAATATAGGTAGTTACAGTTCGCAATAGAAGTAGCGAAGCAAAAAAACTTAGGCGTCCATAGGCTACGCTCGCTCTCTGCTTAGCCGGATGCTTTGCCGCTGTCGTAGTATAGGTAAAAGTGCCTACCTAATACGAATGAAACGTTACTATCTTTTAAATGGTGATCTTGTTCAATATTTGCTTTGTAAACATTATGTCTGATGTCTTGATATTTACGTCACATGTGTACAAAATATATTGACGTAGTTTCACATTCATTTTCACTACATATTACTTACGTTGTTGACTCACAATTCACAATACCTAATATCCCGAATTCCAAGGTCGAGAGACGAAGTCGGAAAGGTTCCGTTATGCGACAGAAAAGAACCATAAAATTGTAATAAATTTATGTCGCACATCGGAAATCTTTTTGCCATTGATTTGATTGTATAGTACCTACATTGTTGTAAAGGCTAGAAAGTAGGCAATAGATGGACGAGTGGGTTCGAGGTTCGAGCCAAAGGTGAGGACCTCGAAGGAGACGAGTCCATCAATTGCACTTTTGGCCGCGATATTACATAGTGTTTTTCACGCAATATATTACAATTATAAGTCAAAATTAAGTAGGTACCTAATTAAAAGATCACAATAAGCGCGGCCCGTGTCGGGGGTCGGGGGGCACCGCGCGGGGCGGCCCGGCACGGGCCGGGGGCCCTGAGATTGAGCGACTCGCTGTTCAAACTGTCCAACAATAACATTGTTGGACAGTTTGAACTCATAGTTGGCCTGTTCGTGCGTGTCCAACTAACTAACAACAACTAAAAACAACTTTAAAGCCTGTCAGAACCATCTTTTGCCAATTTTCCGAGCAGTGGTGTGAATAACCTTATGTAATACCTGTAACCTTGTGTACTTTTTTGTTTCAGCAGTAAATTAACCCATCCACCATGGCCAAGCCAATAGAATTAACGGGATCGCGTTACGACCTCGACACTTACGTAGGTCGTGCGAAGCATTTCTTCATGTTGACCAACCCCCTCAACATTTTTGCAACCTCGGCTCAGTTGGAGGAGGCCAAATCGATCATCAGTCAATACAAGTAAGGTTTACAAAGAATTAGTACCTAAGTATATAGGTTTAGTGCCAACTTGTGGTATAAATTCGGTCGTCGCACAACTGTTTTTCCGTTGTGACACAAACGTACGTCGTCTATCATGAGACGGCCGCGACATAATCTCGATTTTTCTCACACTATATACCTCTTCTTCTATGTAAGTGT
The DNA here is from genome assembly GCA_947578815.1 of Epinotia ramella. Taxonomy (NCBI): domain Eukaryota; kingdom Metazoa; phylum Arthropoda; class Insecta; order Lepidoptera; family Tortricidae; genus Epinotia; species Epinotia ramella. Next base: position 8,758,687 of record OX388221.1, read on the forward strand.
TCTAATAAGCGAGAGACAGATAGTGGGAGAAAAATCGAGAGTATGTCGCGGCCGTCTCATGATAGAAATGCAGGTATAGTGGAAAAAAAAACAATTAATCAGTAGATACTTAATGCGAAATGTTCCCGCTACGTTCATAAAATTTTCTTTAAAATCTGAATTTTTACAAACTATATGTACTTAGGTATCTGCTGACCAAGCTGATTACCCTGACGTCATGTGTATGTATCTCTTTCACTTTTTATCGTCTTTTACGAGCCCATCTTCACTATCGTACATATTGACATGACCTTGACTTACGAAAGATTAATAACCTGAACTAGAGTACAAACAATTCTTTATTCCTACGCTAAATTACAAATACACCTGTGTTTGTATTACTGGAAGCATTGACGATGGTATTGAGCATACGTGGAACTTGTTTAGACAACATCATTGCCGCCTGGGACTGTATTCGGCTTAACGTACCTAATGAATGGACATCGGTTTTGTATTTCCAGCGCACTGAAAGCAAGCTGTAGGGTGTATTTTTAAAAATATAATGAAATTAGGTACCATTTAGAGGAGATTGGAATACATTAGACACTATCTAGAGGAGATAGTAAGATTGTTTTCTCGCCAAGACTAGCCGGAGAGCCAGGGGCCCATCAGCTGACCCTCATACAAACAGTACTCCTGGCGAGAGCAACTGGGCGTGATGCACGCCGCTAAAGTTTCATATACCCTACGTAACTTAAGGCTACCTACTCACCCCGTTCCTCAAGCTTCCAGAATTATCGCCAGCAAGGATGTGTTTGTGTGAATGAGTACGTGTGTGTTTGTGTACTTGCTGCGAGTCTTCGATGAGGCTGCCGCCTTGAGCTAGGGCGGCCGAACCCTCTCCGTTCACCAGGACCCGTCCAGTCAACTCCTTGCAGTCCACAGCTAATCCCAGACACCATGAACTAGGTAGGTATACCACTTAAGCACCAGAACTCGGCGCCATTCCGTATGGGCGCTCCGTGCGAGTTAAACCAAAAATAATCGACAAGGTATTATACCGAACCTCCGTACAGCTCGGCGGCCATATCAACTCTCCACGCGGCCGCTCGCTCTCTCTCTCGCTCTGGCGGCGTAGGTCTGTCCCACTTACGCAATCCGAATGCGCCCGGGGAGTCACGACGGCCGCGCGTGCGTCTGTTTCACCTTGCCGAATGCTTTCTCTTTCGCACGGCGATATAAATTAAAACCTAACTGTCTATACTAAACAATGATATAAGTAACGGTTTGTGCCATTTGGGCCGTAAAAGTTGACCGTAAAACCTATCGTGTTAGCGGGGCAGCTACAAGGAATTTTCTCTGCGCTCGTTCTAAACTTGATATTAGGTAAACCTTCGATAGGTGAAGTAAATGGTAGCGTACAATTTACTCTGTCTTCAGATAAAAATAACCACGCCTTTATTAACTCTAGGTAGGTACCTACACTACCTTAGACTTAAAATACATAATATGTGAAAATTTATGATAAGTATATGAAAGGATGATACCTATATAATATAAACGTATTGAATGGCCGCAGATAAATGACTAATATAATGTTTGCTCAAATAATTTTAAACAAAATTTTCACAGTAAAACAAAGAAGATGCCGCCGGGAATGGACGAAGAGAAGCTGTGGGGGATGAAGTACCTCTACGACAGCGCGTACCATCCCGACACGGGCGAGAAGATGTTCGTGCTCGGCCGTATGGCGGCGCAGGCGCCGTGTAATACCATCATCACTGGCTGTGAGTAGCATGTGTCCTTTATAGGTTATCAAACCATAGATCAGAGGAATTTTCACAGTAAAACAAAGAAGATGCCGCCGGGGATGGACGAAGACAAGCTGTGGGGGATTAAATACCTCTAAGACAGCGCGTACCATCCCGACACGGGCGAGAAGATGTTCGTGCTCGGAGTAATTCCATAATTACTGGCTGTGTACCTAACCTATGTCTTTCATAGGTACTCATTTTGGACTTGTGTCATTAACTTATGTAGCATTACCCATCACCGAAGCAGAACACTTGTATACATTCGAACTATATATAAGCTGCGTCTCTGGCGGTTGTTGGCGTTGTTGCCCTGTTAAATAGTATTGCAAGTGACTGCCTATATATATACCTAATCAGTTGCTGCTGCAAAGCAGAAAATGCTTGATTTGAAGCAACGGTATTTTCCTAAACTGATTTCGTCTAAAAAGTAGGTATCGCGCCACCAGTAACAGTCGTCCAGGGTCACGCTCATCACTGGCTAACAAATCATTATCCACCGTCAAGCTATGGCATCTCAAGTTGTCAACTCATAGTAACTTGCCGTCAGCAGTTTCGCACAGTATCTCACGAAGCTAGTCTAAAATGGCAACACTGAGATGCTTGACCAATAATGACTGGCCTTTTGGCTACATTGGAATGTAGCCGGTTAGATATTTAAAATTGTAATAAAGGACCCGGGCCCATGGCCATGGGCCCGGTTTGGTGAGGTAGGGCATAGCGAAATGTCATCCCGTTCGAATTTGGAGCAGCCAGTTGGGCTAGTACCTCTGCCTTGCAGAGGACCACAGCCAAAATTAACACTACTACTTGCTCTGTAGTAGCGTTGTGTTCCTGGAGTTGAGCAAGGTCGCCAGAGCTCCCGAGGATGCGTTGTGTTAAGAGCGAGGGAATTTGTTCCTTCAGCTCTCAACACAGCGAATCCTCAAACATATCAATGGTTGGCAACGGGTAAAGTAATACGAGCTATAACAACTTATCATATAACGGTCATAATATATACGCTCACTGTGTATAAGCTTGTTTAGTATAATTCATTGCACATAATGAACGAAATGTCAAAATATATATTTTCGTAAAGTATAACGTACTTAGATATAATATCAATTGATATATCGATTAAAGCGTATAATATTCATAACACCTAAGGAACTGAAAGATTGATTTTTTTTTTTTCAATCAACTACGCCAATTATTTTACTCGAACCTAACCGCCAGCGTGTCGACGTTACCCCGCCTTGCGGGGTGTCTATTTCCGCTCTAAGGGCCACAAGATAACCCTAACCTAACCTACAAATAATACCATTGTTAAGAGTATTTTTAGTTTTTTAACTGCGGGGGACTTCGCCTCCCGAGCCCCTTTTGTGATTGGCACCGCCCCCCTTCACCCCTTTTTCTAGCTGTTCTAACCAAATTTTCTGTATTATAATCCTTATACGAAAATATACTGTGTTATGAACTTATGATCGTTATACGTTATGCATGTTATACGAAATGAAATTAGTGAATTTGAGTATTATAGAAAAAAACGTTATATAATATGAATATTATGTCAATTGACCGTTATTCCTTATAAAAGTATTGGTTTTGTTGTTATAGCTAACGTTCATTATATCTTGTGAACGTGATTAATATGAAATCATATATATTGTTGTTATATCTCGTGGGACGCACCCCACCAAACCTCGCTGTACCTATTAATATGCAGCCAATTATTCGTTGTAATCAAACGACCATCCGTCCACTGTTTTATCATTTTTTACATTTTTATTTTTTTATCATATTTTTACAAATTATTTTTACAAATTATCTTTACAAATTATTTTTACAAATTAATTTAATATTTTAGAAAGTGATTATTATTTTATTATATTTTTTGTTATTTTTGTACTTTAACGTTTTAACTAGTTTAACAACGTCAACGTTTAAACTTATTTAAACTTGTTTTATATTTTAAATATTTGTTGTATTGTACCTAATAATTAATTATAACGTTTGCTATGCCCTAACGGGGTCCTGTGCATTGCCCCTAGCTTTAAGTTCCATGTGTCAATTGTACAAGGTTGCAAATAAATAAATTGAAATTGACTGTCCAGGTATGATCACGTTCTACAAGACAAACGCGGCGACAATGTTCTGGCAGTGGGTCAATCAGACGTTCAACGCCCTTGTCAACTACACCAACCGTTCGGGAACCGCGCCCATCTCCAAATCGTGAGTATTACTTACATTTTGTTGCTATACAAGTATCCGTACCCTAGCAATAACCTTGCCATAGTTGCAACGTAGACAAATGCCACTAGCAACGCAAGTCGAGCAGGCAGAACAGAGGCAATTGATAATCAAAGAAATTACTATTTTATCGCCGATAGGATTAACTCGCGCACCGCTTCATTTCGCCTCACAGGTGGAAAACCTCTATTGGCTATGGATGAATTAAGATTGATATGTGCATGTACTATATCATGAATTTTCTCTGCAGACAATTACTGGCGTCATACTGCGCCGCGTGCGGTGGAGCTATGGGCACTGCGTTCTACCTCAACTCCAAAGCCAAGGTAAGGAATATCTTCTCGTCAACCTTACGTGGCAACTGGCAGTACAGTTCAGCCCCCCTATTCTGTAACTTGTTTTAAGCTCACCTCAACGCTCACCGAGAAATATATCTTGACACCGCAATGCGTAGTAACTAAGCGTAGGAAGAGTGACGGGTGACTTGGCGTGGTGAGCCGCATTAGCGCGTAGTGAATAACAGCCCAATATTTTCACGATTGCGGATGAGATTCTGTGTGTTGATATGTATTGTGTGTGACACTTGTAAGACGACGTAAAACATGTGTACTGTTTTTGCCTTTTTACTATGGAATAAGGTGCGAGAGAATGGGTGAGGACTAAATTCTTGGCCAACGTCAGTCGGTAATAAGCCATACAAACTGAAGAAGTGAACAAAGTTCCGTTGTAATTGGTAAATTTTTGTGTCACAGCGGAAAACTCTCATAGAAAAATTTATTGAGTGAGTTAAACTGGACAGAATTTGGTTTTTACCCAAATATATGTTTAGCGTCGACTCTACTTTTGCGAGTTCTCGCCCATAGAGACAACGTGTACATGCAATTGTAGAGCCACACAACATTTCGTGAGATAAATCAAAACTGTAGCTGAGGACCCCACGTATTCGTAACAGCGAGCGGAAAAAATCTAAAACAAGAAAGAGACAACGATGATCCGCAGTAAAATTCTAGTGTCACGACTGGCTCACCAGACATTATTTAACATAAACAAATAAGATGTGACCAGAAACCTACTAACACTAAGCAATAAGCACCAACATTACAGCATAATATGACCACGCATGACGATCAGTTGTGTATCATTGTAATTATCACGAGTTGATTGCCGTGACGATTAGATTATACAATATATTATGCAGTTCAGTTTTAAATAGGTACATTATAAATCTGTTGCATTGGGTCTTCAGAGCGCTGTCTCATTATAAGATATAGATTAATTGAACCCAAAACATTATCGCTAAACTATTATAAGCCCAGCCCACATTTCCTAGCACAATAGGTATTTTGCGCGTTAGGACAGGAAAAACACAAATTGTCGCTTTATCATTTATCGTGGAAATTATCACCATTTGTTAACAGTAAACAAGTGACGACAGGAGGTGTGTCGCCTGTTTAAATATTTACTCTACTTATGTAAGCGTATCGTTTCTGCTAAGTATTTAGGTACGTTGTTCCTAATCGCCGCAGTCTGCCTGCGGTGCCAATTTAATCAGTATCCCAAACATGAGGACCAGATTCGTTAATAAGAACCTGCTCCTCATTATTGGGATTATCTCTTCTGAAGGGACCAATTTACAGCTGAAAAAACTCATGACGCTATGTCATCTTTTTAAAAATCTTGATTATGTGAACACTATGTGAAAACAAAATGTTACTGAAAGCAGTAAGATTTACATAGTAGGACAAGGGTAGGTACGTCATTGTCAGGACTAAGCTGTCAGACTGATACAGTTCATCAATATACGTAGGTAATAAGACTAATAAGAGAACTAGCTAATTAGATAAGAAATCACAATTCCATTTTTGTCCTAATGGTCGACCGATGTGATGTTGTTTTGTTGGTTGGTTGGAAATAACTCTAGGTACATTATACAATATGTAGATTTCTAACTAGACTATACCTACAAGTCAAAGTTATTTTTCACTTCTCATGCTCAAAGTGTGTCATATTAGGCTTAGATTGCGGGGCTAAAGTAGCATATGTACCTAAACTTAATTTAATTTTAAATTAATTAATTTAACTATCCTTAATTTTAAATTAATTAATTTATTTATTTTATTTTAATTTGATCAATCATAACACTTCAACGTAGGTATAAATCCACCAATCAGAACTATTTAAAAAATAATTTGTATTTTGTATTTTCTAGCAACTAATCAGAATACAGCTATACCTATATTAAAATCAACCAATCAGGAAACAGAATAAATTTCAAATATTATTAGGCGTTTTTTATTCCCGAATTCACAATCATTAAAAAAATAAACACCGGCCGTCTATAGCCGCGTCCAAACGTTCAAGCGTGCTTGGCTGCATACATGGCATAAGCTATCAGATTGCGCGAGATAGACGCTGTCTATCTCGCTTTATCGTATGCACCGTATGCTGTCCGCCGCGCTCGGCCGTTTGGACGCGGCTATTAGACGGTCAGAGGCGTTTATTCGTGGTGTCAATATTTTGTATATGTGTTAAAGCAGTTTATTAAAAAAAATATGGCGCCAAATTGAACAATCTTTTCGCCGTGGTATTTCTTATCGATTGTGGATATTCTTTGTTTTTACAATTTTCTCGCTGTCGAAGTGAAAAGTAGAGTGTATAACTCTGGTCTAAAAGCCATATTACCCCTCGAACTATTTCCCCTCACTTCGTTCGGGAAAATAATCATCTCGTAATATTGTGGCTTATTTTAGACCCTTGTCATACAAGTCAGATCAAATTCCAGTAACTCAATATTTTTGACATTACTGACATATGATGATGACTAACGGATCTTTGTAAAACAGGGGTAAGTAGGTATTAGGTATACCAAACTCATGTATTTAGAATGATGCGAAGCCATGAAAGTCTAAAGGGCCCTGATTTTTCGTTGTCCGTATTCTCAGGGTAGATTGTTGCAAAAACTACTCCAAAAACTAGCGATTTTTTTTTGGAGATTCCGCCACTCCGTAGTCCGTACGCATGAACGCCGGCATGTCCCGAAGGGACAATAACTGTAGAACGCCAGGAGACATTCGTGTTTTTAGGGTTCCGTAGTCAACAAGGAACCCTTATAGTTTCGCCATGTCCGTCCGGCCGTCCGTCCGTTCGTCCGTCCATCTGTCCATCTCTCCGTCCGTCTTCGGCTTAGCTCAGTAACCATTACTACTAGAAAACTGTAATTCGGCATGGGTATATAATATAAGTCAATCACGCCGACAAAACACAGGATTAAAATCTTAAAAAAAATTTTTTTGGTGTACACCCCCCTTACACCTAAAGAGGGGATGTAATTTTTTTTGTCGTTTAACCTATAGTGTGGAGTATAGTTGGATAGCTTGTTCAAAAATATTATGGGTTTCTTAAAACGATTTTTCAAATTAGTGATTCGTTTGCGAGATGTTAGGCTTTAAAGCCCAAATTTTTGTTTGAGTCATGTGTCCTCCCCCCCTGCCGGCTAAATGGCTGCTACGGATAATGTGAAAAAAATCGTGGCAGTAGTACATATAATTTATTTAAAATGAAAACTATCACGGCTAAGTAGGCACAACAAGTTACCGAGTACTAGTCGACCAACTTAAAATGTAATCGATATGATACAGAGAAAGAATATAATGGAAAAATAACTTAATAAACCATCTTCGTCTGTAGCCCCCGACAGGATTCGAACCTGCGACCTTTCTATTAACGCTAGACTGCTCTATCAACTGAGCTACGAGGACAGTGACGTAAGCTGTGTATTCTTGCATTACATTCCCGCTATGACTAGCGCCCTCTGTATCGTGTTTCAGACTTGTTTCACAGCCTTGGCACACCTCTAATGGGCGAGCTATACGCTCACTCCATTCTCATCGAACCACATCAGGTAGTTTAAACAAAAATATTTAATTAAAAATAATTTGTTTCGTGATAAGGGTATTTAACTTAAAATGTACTCAGAAAGGCCAACTTTCGTACAAATTTGGCCGACGCAACCATTTAGTTGGCGCGCGCGTGTCAATGCAACTAAGAAAGACAGGCAACTACGTAATCCTACACTGCGCGTGGCCCGACGCGCACTTTGCCGATTTTTTTTATTATTATTTTTCTGCCCACGGTAGAAAATGAAGAACCCGGTGTTCGCAGCGTTGGTCCCATTCGCCGCAGTCTGCGGGGCCAATTTAATCAACATCCCAATGATGAGGAGCAGGTTCGTATTAGCTCAATAACTACAGAAACAATACAAGTTATATTATACATAAATAATTTCGATAGAACCGTGGATAAAAGAAAAGAAAGAAGCAATGCTGCAGCTATTACTTTGGGCCACTAACTTGGTTGTCTTTCTCACTCTTACATATAGCATCAGTAATTCATATACCTAGAGTGCCTAGTCGTTGTGGGACACTGCTTTCACGTGCTGAAATTTCGTGCATGTTGCCTGCTAGTCAAGAGTCGTTAGTCAAGAAAATAATACAGACCTTTATTATGCGATTCGAATAATATTCGGGTTGAATTTGCGGACCACTTCACGTGCAACAAAACTTATTATTGAACGTACGTCACAGTGAGCTGATTGGCGGCACGCCGGTGATGACCGCGGAAGGACAGCTGGTCGGCAACTCCTCGACCGCGGCGCGGGTCGGCATCGGGCTCGTGTGCATCTCCCGCGTCATCATGGCTGTGCCTGGCATGAGTGAGTATTGTGACTACAACTGGCTACGTAGTAAACGTACGTCAGAGCGAGCTAATAGACGGCATGCCAGTGATGACCGCGGAAGGACAGCTGGTCGGCAACTCCTCCACCGCGGCGCGGGTCGGCATCGGGCTCGTGTGCATCTCCCGCGTCATCATGGCTGTGCCTGGCATGAGTGAGTATTGTGACTACAACTGGCTACATAGTAAACGTACGTCAGAGCGAGCTAATAGACGGCATGCCAGTGATGACCGCGGAAGGACAGTTGGTCGGCAACTCCTCGACCGCGGCGCGGGTCGGCATCGGGCTCGTGTGCATCTCCCGCGTTATCATGGCTGTGCCTGGCATGAGTGAGTATTGTGACTACAACTGGCTACATAGTAAACGTACGTCAGAGCGAGCTAATAGACGGCATGTCAGTGATGACCGCGGAAGGACAGCTGGTCGGCAACTCCTCGACCGCGGCGCGGCTCGGCATCGGGCTCGTGTGCATCTCCCGCGTCATCATGGCTGTGCCTGGCATGAGTGAGTATTGTGACTACAACTGGCTACGTAGTAAACGTACGTCAGAGCGAGCTAATAGACGGCATGCCAGTGATGACCGCGGAAGGACAGCTGGTCGGCAACTCCTCGACCGCGGCACGGGTCGGCATCGGGCTCGTGTGCATCTCCCGCGTCATCATGGCTGTGCCTGGCATGAGTGAGTATTGTGACTACAACTGGCTACGTAGTAAACGTACGTCAGAGCGAGCTAATAGACGGCATGCCAGTGATGACCGCGGAAGGACAGCTGGTCGGCAACTCCTCGACCGCGGCGCGGGTCGGCATCGGGCTCATGTGCATCTCCCGCGTCATCATGGCTGTGCCTGGCATGAGTGAGTATTGTGACTACAACTGGCTACGTAGTAAACGTACGTCAGAGCGAGCTAATAGACGGCATGCCAGTGATGACCGCGGAAGGACAGCTGGTCGGCAACTCCTCGACCGCGGCGCGGGTCGGCATCGGGCTCGTGTGCATCTCCCGCGTCATCATGGCTGTGCCTGGCATGAGTGAGTATTGTGACTACAACTGGCTACATAGTAAACGTACGTCAGAGCGAGCTAATAGACGGCATGCCAGTGATGACCGCGGAAGGACAGTTGGTCGGCAACTCCTCGACCGCGGCGCGGGTCGGCATCGGGCTCGTGTGCATCTCCCGCGTTATCATGGCTGTGCCTGGCATGAGTGAGTATTGTGACTACAACTGGCTACATAGTAAACGTACGTCAGAGCGAGCTAATAGACGGCATGTCAGTGATGACCGCGGAAGGACAGCTGGTCGGCAACTCCTCGACCGCGGCGCGGGTCGGCATCGGGCTCATGTGCATCTCCCGCGTCATCATGGCTGTGCCTGGCATGAGTGAGTATTGTGACTACAACTGGCTACACATTAACTGTACGTCACAGTGAGCTGATACGAGTAAACGAAACTGAAACAACATTTTATTCCTTAATGTCAATGTTACAACAGCGAAAGTGTTTGTTTGTTTTATCCTTTAGGTACCTATATCAAAGTCTCTCGTTCGTGTTGCAGCCCTAACCCCCTTGCTGACTAACTACGCGCGCTCCAAGGGGCTGTTCTGCCGCTACCCGCGCGGCGTCCTGCCCTTCCAGCTGTCCCTAGTAGGAATCTGTGTGGTATTCGCCACTCCGCTGTGCTGCGCGCTCTTCAAGCAGCGCGCTTCCCTGTCCGTGGGCAGTCTGGAGCCCGAGCTACAGGTACCCACTATGTAGTAGTAACAGGCCTATCTGTCATTAGTGTCATTGTCATTTTGGCGCGAAACGATTCTTATTTATGGTAACCTCCTGTGGAGTGGAGGTCTAGTTATTTTTTTTTCCGTAATTTGTGGCTTTTCGGTCTAGTTATTGTACAGCGTATCGCACACAATGATGTTTCATATACACGTTCCGTTGTACGTAGTAACAACATAATTTCATTGATTGCACAACATTAAACGAATTTCAAATGTCCAACATTTTGCTAACATGACGAAAGAAGTAATCTCATTGCGAAAATGAACCGTTTTTAAAAACATAATCTGTTTTCATGTATTTTTTACTTAATCTTGACTTTCCGGCTTTCGTATATTTTTATTATCTTATATTAATGTTTCCAAAATGGATGATTATTCTAATAACAAACAGAAACAAAAATAATTATAATTTTGGATGTTCAGTTACGTGGTACGTCGACAACCCTATCCCACTATGATTATCTATTGCCAAAAAATTACATATCTTACCGTCATCACAGGCAGTGGACCTTCTGTACCTTTAGGTAATATTAATTATTCTGTGGTAGTACTTATTGTGATTTTGCGCTCGTCCAAGCCTTGAAGACTCAGGCTGTCAAGCGTTATGCAGTACTATCGACAACGCTAACTGACCATCCGTGCACTCTATGTGCATTGTAATAAGGCTCTATATAAATACAGGATGGTCAGTTAACTGTGTCGGCGTTTGTACCTACTGAGAAGACTCGTGTTAAGTTCGGCCGAGCTATTTGTAAAGCTTGTCTCATAAAATATTTTTTGTTTCTTAATAGCATTTAATCTACAAACTAACACTAATATAAAATTTTATTTTTCAGAATGTCATGAAGACGAAATTCCCGAAAGCCACAGAAGTTTATTTCAACAAGGGGCTTTAAATTTAAGGATAAGAATAGCCATGTTGCAATACATTTATCAAGTAGTTTATAATTTTCCAAAGACAGCATTCCTACATCGTGACGTAAATTTAATAATTATTTTGTTTATAGTTATTTTTAACTGGTTATAACCGTTTTTTTACGGTATATTACTGTTTTTATAGTTATTTTTATTATTATAGGCAATATTACCTTATATTATACGAACATGTAAACTAAGGCAATTATTTAGTTATAAATTACAAGTGATATTTGAAAGTGCTTTTTTGGTTACCTCAATAGACAACTCAATTTTTAGGTGGTTGTGATTTCACCTTTGATTTAAAAAATCGGGTAGTAAATTATCTAAATAAACGTCACATGGGTGGACTTGAGCAAGTCAAATTCTAAGAAAAATTCCGTTGTGCGACATATGTTTACCATGCATTGGTGTTAGTCAACCTGCTAAAGATGGAACAACTTTTTTAATTCGTAACTCTGACGATGCCTAGATACGTTTTTCCACTGGTGCAAGCTACCGACTCAGATACAATTTTGGCAAGGGAAAAAACAGTCACATTAAAGTGAAGTTAGCTGGCTTTGATATTTGGTAATAACAACACTAATTACTCTTTGATATTCCCTAACTTCCATCTCCACCCATTCCATAACTCATCCATGAGAGGAGGCCTGTGCTGCTGTGGGACGTATATATAGATTGATTTATTTATTTATTCATTCCCTAACTTTGATTGCAAATGTCGAATGGCCGACGATACAATTTATTGACAACATAAAGCGCTCGTCTTTTTCTAGCAAGTATGTTTATCTCATACAAAAGTACCGCTATTTGAAGAACCGCCAAACAGGAGCTTGCAGGCGACTTTGAACTTAGTTTTCGTTTAATTAAAGCTCTAATTACAGCGCTTGCTTCAGAAAACATGCGGTGCAATGTATACATCGTACATGCTCAACGGCTAGGAAAAGTCTGCCTGCTTCTATGATAAACGTACGTAGGCCATCGTAATAAAAACATTCCATTGAACTGTGATTATAGTTTAGTCTGTCATGGATGAGTCGAAATCCGGTTTTGGGCCGTCGCACAATGGAAACCTTTTCCGTTGTGACACGGGATATTGTTTAATTTACATTAAACCTTCCGTTGTGACACTTTTTTATAGGTATTCTAAATCAATGGTTCCCTAAGCTAATGTTGTGCTCAGACAACCTCATATCACTACCACTAAATATGTATACTTGATTTTTGGACTCGTCAATTGATAATATACTGACAATAAGCTCTAAAGGGCGACCTAGATGTTACAAATAAATATTGACAGTTGGTTACATTTTTAGTTTTATTTTCCCATTTGCTTAGCATTTTTAACATGCTGAAGTTCAGTGACATTCATATGTAACTCACGACAGCTTTCAAAAGTCGACTGTTTTTCAAAAATAGTGTACTTGAACTTTTTTTTACCTTATACAATAAAAAAATGTCCGAGATTTAATTATGTATTTTTTCACGACAAAAATAGATAAAAATATGACGATATTTAGGACACTTTTTTCATGTATGAGGAAGTAACTCGGCAGTTGGACGTTGTTATTTTTGTTAGAAACTATGGACAAATTGCTCCCCCGGTGTGAAGGTCCCGAGCCAAGAATCACCCTCTGTATGTTTTGGAAAACATTGTTTTTATCAATAATAATATTCATATTTATGATTGATGTTATAATTACATTTTTCCATAATTTGACATGGTTGAATGTCAGCAATTTCATCTAAAGCAAACTTTTTGTTAAAAGATGGCATAGGAGCCAATTAAAAACCGTCCTTATTGACAACCGAAAAGCCCTAATGTACAGTCAGCGTCATACAGTTAGTAGCAGCCGAGGTAGCCAAATATTTCGGTACACGTCTTTATTACTGTAAGAATAAGGGTGTGTTACGAAATATTTGGCTACTCTGGCTGCTACTAACTATATGACGCTCACTGTACAGTCAACGTCATATAGTTAGTAGCAGCCAGAGTAGCCAAATATTAACACACCTTTATTCTTACAGTAATAAAGACGTGTACCTAAATATTTGGCTACCTTGGCTGCTACTAACTATGTGAAGCTGACTGTACCTTTAGAACGAGAACGAAGTAGCCAATACAGTCACGGTTTAACAAAGATGAGTTAGACCAAATGTCAAATAAAATTTTAGTAAGTTCGTCCGAAACTGTAAGCACAGACAGTTTCCTGTCAAAAAACGCAAGCGAAAACACTATAGTCAAGCAAAACCGTTTTTTTCTCGCGTTCCTTTGACAGAATTGACTCTTTCAGTTTCGGATAGAGTACAACTCATATCATTTTTGACATACTTATCGACATACAGTTTAGAGGATTATGTAAAACCGGAGGTAAATAGTGTTATTTTACAAGAGATTAAGATCATTAAAATAAAATATGTTTTCATTACTTATCATATAATCAAAGTATTTAAAGTACAATTACTAAGGCAATTATAATTACTAGAATACAGGACTTAGTTCATATTAGCTGCTGGCAGCACTTACAATAATTTCCTCTCGACATTGCACACCTTTATGATTACAAATATTTACAATTTTCGTGACCTTTGCAGTAAGCATATAAAATAACTGTTCTGATAATACATTCAATCAATTCACGTTTAGAATTTTAACAGTTAATTTTAATATAATTTTAACTTCGTGCAGTTTTCCAACCATTTTCCAACACAATACTTAAGTCACTTTTTGATTTTCAATTTTGACCTTAAAAATAACACTCGATTTTCAACTGTCATATTTGTCGTCATGATTGAAGGTTTCCGTTATAGTATTTTAATATCTCCTACATCAGAGAATTAAATTAATCACACAACAGTTTGAGACTGAAATTCGACTCCACTGCAAACAAAAAAAATGTAATGTGATATTTGTGTATAGTTAGTAGTTTTAATAAATAAATAATAAATAAATGCGGTTAAAAGGTCCCACGATAATTTAGATTGATTTAGAATGTTGTATATATCATTATAGCCGATTGATAAGTAAATATGTTTTTTATACTTCAAATCAGAGTTGAGCAATATATCTCGTATAATTCTCACAGCACTCAACATGTCGTCGACAGTAATGTCGACGACATGTTGAGTGCTGTGAGAACATAACCTTGTGAAGGATCGAAATGCGTATAGTCGACAGTTAACACTTTCGCAACCGGACTAAAAATGGAAGAATACACCAGAAACCGACAGAACTCGCTAGGCGTGTAGGTTCATACTACTGCCCGCCTGAGCCGGCATCTGAGCAATCATTACTAGTGCCTACCAGGCGGGTTCTTGGTTGCGAACGCGTTAATATACTTGTGATTATTTGTGTTGGCCGAATTGCATCAAAAAGCAACTCTACCGTAAAAGGTTGAAGATTCCAATTCCAATGATTTATAAAATGTCTGCCACAATAATCTCAACCATACATAAGTTTGGACCGTTGGTGGAATGGAATAGTGTTGTGGGCATATCTCAACTCTCGCGGTCATCCTATAATAGTTTTATTACAGTTTAAAAAAAAAGCAAATCTAGCTACATACACTTTAACAGAACTTATACTTAAATTACTCAAAATGAACACGAGTATTTACATAAAATCACAGTTATGCAACAAAGTACATTTACAGTCAGCATCATATAGTAAGTAGCAGCCATAGTAGCCAAATCTTCTAAATATATAAACGTAAAAGTCCTGACTGACTGACTCACTCACTTAAATCAACACCCAGCCCAAACCATTGAACCTAGAACCTGATTTTTTCACAATAGGTAGGTTATATAACACAGGCACCCACTAAGAAGGGATTTTTGAAAATTCCACCCTCAAGGGGGCAAAAAGGGGGTTGAAAGTTTGTATGAGGGTGGAGTAAAATTTTAAGTGAGAGACGTGAAACTTTGTAGAAATATTACTTATTAAGATACAATAAAACAACTTTCAGAGTTTCAGAAAACTCCACCCCTAAGGGGGTTAAATAGGGGTGCAATGTTTGTATGGGGGAAACATTATTTTTTGGACTATAAACTTGAAACTTTGTAGAAAGATTACTTATAAAAATCCAGAGTTCCACGCGGACGGAGGCACAGGCAGAAGCTACATAGGGATGCAAAGCCACCCTCAAGGGGGTAAAAAGGGGGTTGAAAGTTTGTATGACGATGGAGTGAAATTTAAAGTGAGAGAGGTGAAACTTTGTGTATAGACTCCTTATCACAATAAAAGAAAAGTAATTTTAGAGTTTTGGAAAAACCCACCCCTAAGTGGGTTAAATAGGGGTGCAAATGTTGTATGAACCGATGTAGATGAAAATTGGTATAGAGATAGTTTGAGTCCCGGGGAAGGACATAGGGATAGTTTTTATAACGGAAATCATCCCCTAAAGGGATAAAATGGAGGTGGAAGTTTGTATCCAGGCGCCACGATATAAACGAGTTCCACGCGACGCAGTCGCAGGCAGAAGCTAAATAGGGGTGCAAAGTGTGTATGGGAAAACTCATTTAAACTCAAAATTAAAACTATATGAATGTCTTTTGCGTTTTGGAAAAATACACCCCTAGGGGATTAAATATAATTGTTTGAAATTTAGTTTCATGTATGGAGTGCCCCCCCTTAATATTTTAGGGTTCCGTACCCAAAGGGTAAAAACGGGACCCTGGGATTACTGAGACTCCGATGTCCGTCCGTCTGTCTGTCACCAGGCTGTATCTCATGAACCATGATAGTTATACAGTTGAAATTGGTGTTGAATTGATGGTATACAACAAATACTAAAAAAACAGAATAAAATAAATATTTAAGGGGGCTCCCATGCAACAAACGTGTTTTTTTGCCGTTTGTATAGATAATCGTACGGAATCCTTCGTGCGGGGGAGTCCGACTCGCACTTCGCCGGTTTTTTTTTACGGCAAACAAAACAAACTACACTCGCGGTCAAAGAAACCGGGTCAGTGACGAAAACCTCAATATTTTGTAAATCGTTAGTCGTATCTGCATGAAACTAACTCTGTTTTATAGAGAATTTAATATCCTTCTAAATCCAACCTTCAATGTTCTACGTAGTAACTGGAAAAAGGTTTAATTGAAAAAAAAGACCAATTGGGTACTTATTTGAAATTGCGTTCGTTTTACTTTTGCTTGTTTTTAAGCAATTATTTTCAATCTGTCAAAGAACTATGATAAAAGGCTGTCATTGTTTTATTTTGTGGTCATTCTTGAATGTCTATCATGCCGCTAACACGAGATGAATGTACTCGTATCATCACTATGTTAGAAGAAGGAAGAAGTCAGAGGTATACAGCGAGAAGAACAGGTGTGTCCCTTTCTACAGTGCAGCGAGTCCTCCAACGTTACCTACAAACTGGGCAGAACCTTAGAAGACCAGGAACTGGCAAAACAAGATGTACTACAGCTAGAGAAGATCGATTTATTGTTACAACCATGCTCCGAAATCGGCACCTCACAGCAGTTGAAGTGAAAAATCAGCTTTTAGAGACCCGAAGGGACGGCATCAGCGAGCGGACTGTCAGGCGGCGGCTCAAAGAAGCAAATTTGACCCCACATAGGCCGGCCAATGGCCCAAAACTTGAAAGAATACATCGAACAGCAAGACGACTTTATGCCCGCGATCACAGATACTGGGGTGACGAAGATTGGGCAAGAATTTTGTTTTCCGATGAATCCAGATTTATGCTCTATGCAAATGACGGGCGGCAAAGAGTTTACAGACGGCCTGGTGAACGTTTTATTCCAGCATGTTTTGAGGAAAAAGTGGCGTTCGGCGGTGGGTCAGCCATGGTTTGGGCTGGAATCTCTTCAGAGAGTCGCTCGGAGTTAGTTTTAATAGAAAATGGATCATTAACGAGTGCAAGATATGTAGAAGAGATTCTTAATGAGCATGTCGGCCCATACTTAATTAATATGGGTGGAAATTCTATGTTTATGCATGACAACGCCAGGCCACACACAGCTCAAATTGTCAGAGTTTATTTTTTGGAGGTTGGTATCAACTGTATGAACTGGCCCTCGAGGAGTCCGGACTTAAATCCGATTGAGCATGTATGGGACGAGCTTGGGAGGCGTGTAAGAGCTCGAAACCCCGCCCCAGCTACGAGGGGCGGCTGAAAAGAAATCTACCTAAGTATGAAACAAAAGACTGTCATGTATGTATTTTTTTTATTTTTCAATATAGTCCCCTGCTAGTGAAATACACTTATTACATTTGTCAAATATTGACATTAACCCATGAAAAAAAAAATCTTTCGGTTTCTCGTCAAAAAAGTCACTAACTGCAGCCTTCATTTCGTCATCGGTCAGAAATCGTCTTCCTCGGAGATCTTTTTTGAGGTGTCTAAATAAAAAATAGTCGCATGGGGCTAGGTCTGGACTGTAAGGTGGATGGTTAACGGCATCGAACCCTAATTCCTTCATGGTAAGCATTGTTGTGCGGGCGGTATGCACAGGTGCATTATCGTGTAAAATCAGGATCCCTTTGCTAAGTTTACCCCTCCTCTTTTCTTTTATCGCGTCTCGTAACTGATGCAGTAAGCTGGAATAATATTCAGCATTCATTGTCCTTTTTTTTGGTAAATAATCTATTACTAAAATTCCTTCTGTATCCCAAAATACGGTAGCCATAAGTTTGCCTGCCGACGGCCTGACCTTAAACTTCCGAGGAGGCTTCTCATCCTTGAATTTCCACTGCAAAGACTCTTGTTTGCTTTCGGGGTCCCACTGTCGAATCCAGGTCTCATCACACGTCACCATTTTAGAAACAATTTCTTCCTCATTACCTCGACTCATTTCCAAAAACTCCTCACAACATTTGACACGTCGGTCCTTGTCAAACGCCGTTAACATTCTGGGGACCCAACGTGCACTCACCTTGGACATATTCAGATGCACATGAATTATCTCATTGACTCTTTCTTTACTGATGCCCACATCTCTAGCAATCTCCCACTGCTTCACTCGTCGGTCTTCTAAAATTATTTTTTTAACTTTGGCTACATTTTCGTTTGTAACGGCAGAAACCGGCCTTCCACTACGAGCGTCATCTTCCAAGCTCTCACGACCGAGTTTAAATTGTTTAGACCAAAACTTGATAGTAAATTCGGAAGGGCACGAACTACCGAACACACACATCATACGTTCTCGGATCTGTGAGGGAGTATTTCCTTCTTTTGTTAGAAATTTAATCACTGCACGATGTTCAATTTTAGCGATATTCATTTTTTCAACCGATATGTCGCAAACATTCGAGAATTGTAGAAAAATGGAACGGAAAAAACAAATGAACGTCAAATAATTAAAAAAAAGAATAACCAAAGAACAAGAATGCATTTCAGCCAGTATCATTTTCGCATATTTTTTTAACCAAGGAGATTACTTTTCAGCCGCCCCTCGTACACTTAGAGACCTGAAACAGGCGTTAGTGGAAGAATGGGACAATATCCCGCAAGAACGCATAAAGAACTTAATAAACAGCATGCCGAATCGTCTAGAAGCTGTAAGAAGAGCCCGAGGAGGCAATACGAAGTATTAATTTTTATTTTTTGTGTTGTATGTGAAGTACCTACTGCTTATTTTTGTACGTAAAATTGGTTGATTTTTTGTTTGCTATGTAATTTTATTAAACAAAAGAATTACGATTCCACCATTTGATGTTATTTAATTCAGTATAAAATTATCTACAATATGCAGTTTAATTCGTGTCCCTAGCTTTATTATTTTAGGAGATATTACAGATTTTCGTACTGACCCGGTTTCTTTGACCGCGAGTGTATTAGATTCCGTTTTTGCCATTTTGGTTACGGAACTCTAAAACTGAGGTAGTTTTTAGTGATCATTTACTGTCAAAATTAAAGTAATACTAATAATTGAACAGTTCCCAAACATGGTTTTTTTTACATTCTAAAATACCTAAAACCATTTAAATACTTGGATTCTAAATTAAAATACTTATTACTGATTAGGGGCCCGCACGGTCCGGCGTCCTAGGCACACACTCACGGACCCGGACGACGAAATCACAGCATCCATCGAAGGATGGAACGCTGCGCTTTCGGCGTCCATCCTATCGCGTACACCTCGGCGTTCCCGCCGGCGGAGATAGGGACATGCAGTCCCTATTCGTCCCGGTACCGCCGCATACCGGGTAGAATCAGTCCGACCCAAGTCGGGCCTAGCTGAGTTTCTTGCTGGACTCTTCTCAGCTAGAGGCTTTAGCTAGGGCTAAGGGCTAGAGGTTTTAGCGAACCAGTGATAAAACTCCCAGTAGTTCGACACCACTCACATCACACCCCAGATTCGGTTGATACCGTTCAACCAATCTGACTGGAGCGCAAACTCGTAGAGTATTCCAGTGTTTAAACTTCCCCGTGTGGTCGTGCCGGAGGCTTCCCCTGGATTTTCCCCAGGCTACCCTCCAACCACGCAATTCGACCGCTATGTATTGGGTCCGTCCTATTATAGCAACAGTCAGGTTCAAAGAATAAAAGAAAAAAAAGGCATGTTTTCATTATAAATGTGACAGTTGTGTCGGTAACACGTTAAGCACAGCTGAGCAGCCAGTCGTTTATTATAATTGAATGGTAGTAAGAGCAACGTTATTGAAGAACTTTGTGTCTCAGCACAATTGTTTATTTCGTCAAATTCAAAATTATTCTCATACTGTACTTAGATTTAAATTCAAATTTTTGCTACCAGTTAGAGGTATTCTTCTGCGCGTGCGAAGCCGCGGACAAAATCTAGTATATATATATATATGTATGTATATCCTAACACATGCTTACTCCTATAGTAATAAAGATGGCAGCGGTCAGGCTTTTGTGACCGCCTGATGTTTGAGTGGTTAATATAAATGAGCGCTTCCGTGCTTTGGAAGGCACGCTAAGCAGTTGATCCCGGCTGCTGTCTATGACAGTAGTCTTTAAGCTGAGTTAGAGGCCTTTGGGTGGTTTAAGAACTTCTAACAGTCGAGTTGCCCACTCACTTGACAAAGGGGGGACAACTGTCACTCGCGTCCGCAGGAGCTACCTACCACAGCCCTGCACGTGTCCCCTGGGTGGTTCTAAAGAGTGACAAACTTTAAAGGCCAAAATAATGTATGCCATACGATTAAATAAATAGTAATAAAGAAATGTTGCGATTTTGGCTACTTTGGCTGCAACTAACTATATGATGCTGACTGTACCTACAATGATATTGAATGCTCGATGGACTCACAAATGGAATAATTTAATCATGATCACAGTTTTTTATTAACCTTTAAATATGGGCTTGGACACAATACTAGAAATAATGTTATTCAATAGTATAATTCCTAAACGCATTAAAAAAATCCACCTACGTTATTATAGCCGCTTATTAAAAGGCTTTCTTATTGCAGTCACTTATTGATGGCCAGTTGGCCACAACTATATCTATGAGTTTCGTAAGCCCGCTCCACATTCTCAACAAAACTACACGAGATTTGCGCAATACGAGTGTGGAGTGAGTATTCGTCTATGTTCGTATTGTTTTGCGTATATTCGTGTAGTCTCCGTTCCGTGTCGGTAAAATGGCTAAACATCAAAGAGCTTTCGTGAAGTTTAGTGTTTGCGCGAAACTTCTCCACATTCTCTTTGCGCTTCCGTCAGTCGACCGACGGCAACCGTAGGAAGCGTCCATCTTGTATGAAAGTCCAATTACAACTGCGCAAGGCGAGAATGTAGAGGGCCGCTCGGTTTCACCCGGTCTCGGCAAATATTCCGGCGAAACCAGTCCCGTGTAGTTTTGTCGAGAATATGGAGCGGGCTTTATCCTCTAATCGCCCAACGACATATTAAAAGGCAATCTCCTCTTCAATGGTATTTATATCCTTCTACATTGTAACAGAATTGCATTTGCTTTGTTTCGTTCGGTATTTTAACCCCCGACGCCAAAAGGGTTATATAAGTTTGACGTGTCTGTCTGTCTCTAACATCTTAGTTCCTAAACGATTGAACCGATTGGATGCGGTTTTTTGTCCGAAAGCTTACGCGAGCGAGATGGTTCTTAGCTACTTATCCACAAAATAATCGGTTCCGCCGGTTTTGAGATATCAAAAAATCCAAATAAAAAAATATGTTGGGGGTTTCCGAGTTGGTTAGTTTTGATAGATTTAGTATTCAGAGCCTCAATTTGGTTTATCACTTTCGCATTGAAATCACATTTTAAGTCTAGTTTCCCATTATAGCTGATTCGAATTACATTGCCCATTTTTCTAGTATAGTGGGGGTTGGGTGGGGGGTTCGACTGAGTTTCCTATGACGATTCTTTTTCTTTTGAAACAGCTTTCACAGTATCAGGACGTGGATATTTTAATTTCAATTTTACTCATCAGTGTTACTAATAAACGAATTTAAATAGTCCCCTTAAGTTTCTAACGGTAACCGTATGCTGGGGCAACATTGACGGCGACGGAGCTGACGGGACCGAGTATTTTTAACGCCACTTTCTTTTCCTGGAACAGCTTTCACAGTACCTAAACGTGGACTTATTGACATTTTTCAACCATAATTTTATTCATCCGTATAGCTAATAAACGCGTTTAAATAGTCCCCTTGAGCTTCTAACAGCAACTTATGCTGGGGCAACATCGCCGTGGCCATGGTATTGACGGCGACGGAGCTGACGGGGCCGAGTATGGGTTCCTCCTTGCGTCGTTTCCTGTTCTTCTTCTCCCACGGCTTGTACGGGATCTTGAGGTGCACGGTTTGTATGTGGAGTTTGACCGCGGTGGACTGGGTGAAGCGGCGGTTGCAGTGTTGACATTGGTAGCGCTTCTCGCCGGTGTGTACCTGGCGTTATTAGACTTATGAATATTATAGTTAAGTGAGTAAATTGCTAGAAAGTAGGGCTAAAATTATGGGGCATGCTGGGACTTAATATGATGCCCGGTGGGGCGTGCCAATGGCGCATCATATTAACACGTTCGCAACCAAGAACCCGCCTAGCGGGCACTCGTGATGTTTGCTCCGCTAGGCGGGCAATAGTATGAACTTACACGCCTGCGAATTCTGTCGGTTTCTGATGAATTGTTCCATTTCTAGTCCGGTTGCGAAAGTGTTAAGTCTGATCTCCCCTAGTAGTAATAATCGACATTCGCTCACTAGTGCGAGCGCGACAGCGTGTGAGAGCAAGAGCTCCGACTAAGGCACTTGTCCCACCGCCGGCGAGTAGCGAGTACTCTCATAGTAATTCTTACTCGCTTGAGCGAGTAACACGTAGTAACACTCGCTTACTCGCCGGCGGTGGGACAAGTGCCTTAATGATGGCCCATCGGAATGAGGATGTTGGCATTAAAAATTATATTTCTAACTATTACCCTGCAGAAAACTGTTTTAGAGCTATTTTGCTACTACTAAATGACGCTGCACAAAGCTATAATTTTTGCGCTAATTTGACTCTCTACAGTCTGTGAGCTCTTAGAGAACAGGTTTCAGGATCGTATGATATCATTGAATTTTATATAATAACTTGTCAGAACAAGCAAGGGAAGGGTACATGAAAATTATTTATACTAAACGGGACTTAATCGCGTATAATTAACTTATTTATTTACCTCACTTAGGTCTCCCGACGTTTCGGATGTGTCTCAACATACATGGTCACGGGACAACAAGTAAATAAGTTAATAATACGCGATTAAGTCCCGTTTAGTATAAATAATGTGTGAGAATCGTGAAAGTTTAAATCAATACATGAAAACTGTCTTAACTTCTCACGGACTGTACAAAACGCAATGACGTCCTGCAGAGCTTTTTAGTTCGGCTGTCACTATCATGGCATAGAATATTAAGTCAAGGAATCGAAATCCACACAAGGAAACAAAAGAAATTCGTCTGTATACCAAACACTAAGATTCATTAAAATAAAATGAAAACGGGTCACTCACGTAAGATCGAAAATCGCTCGACATGTTTCAGTCGGTTGACACAAAGGATATTCATTCAACTCTATGTCAACGACGAAAAATTTCAATGTGCCTTTAGTACAGTAGTACCACAAATATAAGTTACATCGGCAATCTTCGTCCACGCCGACGAGTGCTGACAAGTACCGAATAAAATCGAACGTATGACCATTTCAATAAAGACCTTGTTGCACTATATGTAAGGTACAATATGCAATGACAGGTGAACTCGTGCTTTCCTGCTCATGGCGCCAGACAAAATGGCGGGCGCCGGAGCTGCCGGCGTCGCGCGCAAAATTTCGGCCAATGGGCGTTGAAGATTTTACCCGCGCAAACGCACTGCCTTATGATTGGTTAAAATGTTTTCAAAAAATGCTTTCTGCGCAGGTACATCGTTGTAACTTATATTTGTGGTACTACTGTACTGGACTGACTACTAGTTCGCTTTTTTTTGTTTAGTTTCGATAGTTTTCCGATACAAAAGAAATTCAACTATATAACAGTCGCCATAAGGTTCAAAGTTCAGACTGACCACTAGATGCCGGTCGCGGTTGCTCGGCATGCTGAACCGCCGGTCGCAGTGCGGGCACTCGTATGGTTTCTCGTTCGTGTGCGTGCGCATGTGCACCATCAGGTTCGCGTATTGCTGGAACACGGGAGAGTAGACTGTATTACAAGGAATTAAAAGGTGTAATTGAAAAGCACGTGCCACATCTTTGCTTGAAACTGTAGACTGTATTACAAGGGAGTAAAACATATAATTGAAAATCATGTCTAATATCTGGTTCGCTGGATCAGAGATCGTGTTATAATCATACGTCGTTATCGCGGGTACAATTACCAATCAGATAAAGAGCAAATAAAACAGAATGTCTATTTGGTAGAATCGGACGTATTCTGCCTACAGCTTCTAAGCATCTAAGAAGCTCTTTACATGTGGAGAGTTTTCTCTAGAAAAGATCAATAAAAAATACAGCTGCATAGGGGTATGGGTTAAACTGTTGTCATCTGTTTAGTTAACAAGTTTTTACATAGGAAATTAGTATATTCAATTATCTTTTAACGTTTTTTTTTAACAATATTAACAATATATACGTACTTGTGTGAAGATAATTGTTATCGTCTACTAATTAAACGCTTACCTACTTAGAAGAACGTCTATTTAAAAAATAAGAAAACAACGTGTGTAATTTTTATTAACGTGTATTTTTGACATGTATTATTTGGTTTTCGTAATAGATTACGAAGATTTTTTCCAAATTTTCTGCGGCGTCTAGCAGTAAATATCCATTTTAATTGACTAAATGATCTTTCAACATCAACTGTTGTTGTAGGTGCGTACTTGAAACGATGGAAATAATCTAGAGTAGTGTAACAAACTCGTAATGATGATTCAAGTATTATCTCCTTCCCTTGTATCAATTCATTATTTTTATTTATTATGCCAAATCCAGTATTTTTCTCCAAGACATTTTTCAGCTTTTTAAATATTTTTTTTCCATTTGCACTCAAATTTAATTTCGATATATGCTTGTATGTTTTTTGAACGCTGGCTAAACTTTCACTGAGAGATAGGTTCGGGCACTGCAATTTGTTTATAGCGTCTGGAAGTACCTGAAGATATTTCGCTATAAAATTTAAATCATTCCGAATTTTCGCAGTGTGAAATGCTTTTTTTGCCTTTGTGATACATGCTGCGTCAGAATCACGAAATGTGTCCACAACGCCTTTTATTTCCTCGAAATACTTGTTATAGTATGTCGCAGCCTCAATCCACGTTCCCCAACGAATAATCGTTGGATTTGGAGGTAAGGGTATTCCATTAACCATTTCTTTAAATGCTTTTATTCTTTTCGGTGATTTTCGAAAAACTTTTTTTGCATTTGATATTAATTTATTCACTTCTGAAAAAAAGAACGCGAACTTGATCAGCAACTCTGTTAAGACCATGAGCCAAACATGTAACATGGAGAAGGTCTGGGTAATTTTTTTTCAAGGTTCTACCCGCTTTTTGCATGTACCCTACACCATCAGTTAATAATAACAACACTTTCTCATGTTTATTGTGGTCGAGACCTCACAAATTATCCAGTGCATTTTTGACGGTATCCGTTATACTTATATTGTTAGTTTGTTCCAATTTTTTGCTTGACAATACATGTGGAGTTCCGACTGCATCTTCAAGCAATGCACCGACTATTACGTTAGCAATTTGACGACCCCTGG
Source organism: Epinotia ramella (assembly GCA_947578815.1). Taxonomy (NCBI): domain Eukaryota; kingdom Metazoa; phylum Arthropoda; class Insecta; order Lepidoptera; family Tortricidae; genus Epinotia; species Epinotia ramella. Next base: position 8,784,309 of record OX388221.1, read on the forward strand.
CATCTGTTGTTTCATCAACACTCAAATAAATAAAAGAATTTTCTAACTCCTTTTTAATTTTTTGCATTTGTTCGTCGTATAAGTATTTGGTTTACGTAATTCTGTCTCAATAAACATTCCGAAGGGACCTCCACAGTTTTTTCGAATTTTCCAGAGACGCAGTCATTGATAATTTTTTTGAATATGGGATTCTCTAACTGAGACCATGGTATATTACAGCTTACCATAAATTTGGTCAATTCCATCCTAAAATCTTTTTTGACGGATGTATGCTTTTCCGAGTTGAAATGTCGTTCCATAGAAGCTTTTCTTTGGGGGAAACCAACATTGCACTTAGTGCAATATAATTTTGTATCGCGAGCCTGTAATTCAGGATAATCCTTTGTCCACAACTCCACCAATTCATCGCACGTTTTTTTCCTTCGCGGCATTTTAAAAGTTATCAGTACGGATAATTGATAATGTACTTACTGACAAATGACAATGTCAAATAGGAAAAATTATTAAAGAGTTTGCATTGCGACTGCATAGTTAATCTATTTAAGTTGTATTGGTACTCAAGTCAAGTATGGAGGTTGGGTATTAGAAATACCTAATGTGTGACATTTTAAACGCGTAGGAGTAGGCATAGATGTAGATGTTCCTCAACATGAGTTTCGCGTCTGTTATTGCTTGTTTTTCATAATCTTTCTGTACTGTCAAATCGTTTTTGCACCCGCGATAACGACGTATGGTTATAATAGTACATTATTACAGAGGCCGGGAAGTAAGGGGTTACCGGCCGAGCACATATAGACGGCCGAGCGTAGCGAGGTCGGATAGTTATGAGGCTGGCAACCGTTTTCACGCCGAGGTATGTATAGTGCTTTTCTCAAACATGCAAAGAAAAAAAATTGCATGTTTGAGAAAAGCAATGAAATACACAATTGCAAGTCTGGTTAACACGTTTGCAACCAAGAACCCGCCTAGCGGGCACTCGAAATGTTTGCTCAGATGCCGGCTGAGCCCGCTAGGCGGGCAGTAGTATGAACTTACACGCCTAGCAAATTCTGTTGCTTTCTGGTGAATTGTTCCATTTTTAGTCCGGTTGCGAAAGTGTTAAATCAGTTTGAATCTACTGGCTATTGAGTTAGAGTGATAATACATACCTTGGTCGTATGTCCGCAGACATCACACATATATCGCTTCAGGAACTCCGCCCCCGGATGTTGCTCTGCATAGTGTTTGCGTGCTTGCACGTCATTGGCCATGTGCTCGCCACACTAAACAAAAACACTACTCAATAAGTTTGTCAAAAATTTCGTTTTTGGTACAAGTTTTTATTGGCAACTGTACTTTTCTGTATATCGTCATCAACTTCTCGTTGAGACGATTCTAACGAGCTCAAACTCAACGGGGTTAAGTCTGTTAAGTACTGAATTCCCATGGCCACCTTCTGTCTCCATCATCAGATCAGCTCGATGGTACCATAATATTGAATGGTCATCACAATCACAAACATAGTTACATACATTGCAAGTTTAAATAAAAGCTTGTAAAAAATATGTCTACCCCAAATTATGTCGAACTCTTGGAATCTTTGAATTTTGTGCCAGGTTTTGGGTTGATGCGGTGAAGATTTTGAGTAGATTGGTCCATCGCTAGAAAAGCCTGTTCCGAATCTTGAGCTGTCTTTATATTTGCTACTATTGTGGGATAAAATACAGAACTTCTACAATACCAAAGATCTCCCACTCCGTTATTTCAAGCTGAGAATGACTTACTATTAAATATAAAAGTGCATTCATCCTTACTTGTCTTATTTGGTAAACAACATTCTAACCTCAAAATGTATCTTCTTAGACTTTAACAGCTATTTTATCGCAAATAAAGCGTTCCCATTAAAAGTTCGTTAAGTGATGTCCGAAACGTCGTCTCGGCATGATCACAACACAACACACAACATTGCTATTCTATCCCCTAAAAAGATACATTTTGCGGTTAGAATGTTGTTTACCAAATAAGACAAGTAAGGATGAATGCACTTACGGCCGTTTAGTCGATAACACAAGCTTTATGTCGCTTATTATGGGGCTAGTGCGAATTGTGTAAGATTGTCCCCTAATATTTGTTTATTTACATGTAACTCACTAATAAATACGTAGGAAAAATCTTTTTGATAAACGCACTCTACTGAACGGTATATTTTCCAAAATATTCAATATTTTTTAATTTATTTAATCGTGTGGCGTACATTATTTTGTCCTTTAAATTGTGTCACTAAAGTACCACCCAGGGGAAACGTGCAGGGTTGTGGTAGGTAGCTCCTGCGGACGCGAGTGACAGTTGTCCCCCCTTTGTCATGTGAGTGGGCAACTCGACTGTTAGAAGTTCTTAAGCCGCCCAATGGCCTCTTACTCCGCTTAAAGACTACTGTCATAGACAGCAGCCGGGATCAACTGCTTAGCGTGCCAAAAGCACGGAATATTTTTGAATAAGTAACAACACACAGTACAGTTGTATATAGGTATCTTCGGTACCATTAGTATCTTACCAAGTCGCAGCTGGTGGAGGTGACAGTGCCATTGTTGAGGACCTCGGACTTCAGTATGGAAGACCGCGGCCGCCCGCGGCGCCGCGCGGTCTCGCCGCCAGCCAGGCGCCGCGCCGGCTTCACTATGGACCTGCCAACATCATCATCATCATCGTCATCATCATCATCGTCATCATCGTCATCATCATCATCATCATCGTCGTCGTCATCATCTACATCATCAACATCGTCATCGTCATCATCATCATCGTCATCATCATAATAATCATCGTCATCATCATCATCATCGTCGTCATCATCATCATCATCATCATCATCATTTGGTGAGGTAGGGCACAGCGAAATGTCATCCCGCCCGAATGTGGAGCAGCCCAACTGGGGAAGTACCGCCTTGCAGAGGACCACAGACATAATAACACTACTACTTGCTCTGTAGTGAGTCCCCTCCCTGGAGTCCTCCTGTGTGTTCCCTGGAGGTGAGCAAGGAGAGAGCTCCCGAAGATGCGTTGTGTTGAGAGCGAGGGAATTTGTTCCTTCAGCTGTCAACACGGCGAATCCTCAAACATACCAAGGGTCGGCAACGCCCTTGTTACTCCTTTGGAGTTGCATGCATCTATAGGCTGCGGTGTCCGCTTACCATCAGGCGGAAAAAAAAACATCATCATCATATCAGCCGAAACGTCTGGGCAGTCTGCATGGACAGAAGTCTCCACGCTGGCAACTGGGCAGTTGTCGGGCGAATGCGGGTTGGGGACTTCACATATGCCTTTGAATTTCTAATTATTGGTACAGTAGAATTATTTGGGGTTTACCACTGACAGATAGTTTGCCTTCATTTAATTTTCAACTTTAACCTCATACAATTTAAGTAGTTATTTCTAAATCGGTAGACGTGGGTTAACAGTTTTCTGAAAATTGCTTTATTTGTATGACATTAAAGTTGAAAATTAAATGAAGGCAAACTATCTGTCAGTGGTTAACTAACAGTAATCGTACTGTAAATATAATTCGTTGTAGAAAAAATGCTGTCAGTGGCGGCGAATGGGTTAAATAAAAGGTTGTAATAGTACATTGCGTCACAAGTACGCTAAGAGAGGTTTGTTTGTTTTTAAGAACCCTTTAGGTTCAAGATTATAGGATTTTTATAAAACTAGGTTAGTTTAGGTTTTAGTTCTGAAATATTTACAGTTTCAGAAATATTAAAGTTGGGCAATGAAAAGTTGCGAATCGAATCAGGTTGCCAAACGTTAGGTTGGGAAACATTAGTGAACCAAAGGGCTTCATAGGTTCACTAATGTTTCCCAACCTAACATTGAACTTTGACGTATGAAGCCCTTTACTATAATAAAAAACAACAGCCAAGTGCGAATCGAACTCGCGCACGAAGGGTTCCGTACAATTATCTATGAAAACGGCAAAAAATCATGTCTATTGTATTAGAGCCCCACTCCGACTCGCACTTGGCCGGGTTTTTAGTATTTGTTGTTATAGCGGCAACAGAAATACATCATCTGTAAAAATTTCAACTGTCTAGCTATCGTGGTTCTTGATATACAGCCTGGTGACAGACAGACGGACGGCCGGATGGACAGACAGCGAAGTCTTAGTACTTTGGGTACGGAACCGTAAAAAGTACTGACAGGTTGGTGGTGGCGTGCTTGTTGGAGCTCCCCAGATGCGTGGCGAAGGCGCCCTCGTTGAGGAACTGTATGTCGCAGTCGGCGCAGAACAGCGCGTCGTCCGGATCCGCCACGCTCGCTTCCATAACTTCACGCTCCTGAGAACACACACACATTAGCTACCCGAGGTTTTCATCGATTTTTGACAAGTTTTGAATCGTTCTGAATAGTTTTGCACTACAGATAGAATTATTAGTCAAACGGCTATCGGTTCTTCAATCTTTTATCTCCATTTTTGACTACCGGATTTTGAAAGAAATGAATACTTAATTTTGTATGATTTTTTTAAACATTGTCTAAAAAAACACTTATTTAATTATAACTAATTAAAGTGAGTCGGGGCAAGAGTAACATCGGGGGAAGAGGGTCAAAAGCTTCTCCAGCTAATTCTTTTGAATTGAGCGCCTTTTTGTACCGTCGGTAAAACAGACAGGCGTGTATTAGTTCCATCTTCAAATCATGGATGTCTCTTTCACACGCCATATTGAAACAAAACGCGGTTCATTTTGACTGGTTACGACTTGTGATAAGTGGAAGGCACGTGTATAATTCAAAAGCGGTTTTGTGTCATTTATGGCTGTTAATTCGGATTTGTTTGTAGGAGAGTCGAATATTTATAGTTTATTTCTTATGTTACATCGTTATTTTCTGCAATTCCTATCGATTAAAAGTTTTTATCAAGCCAATAAAATTTTAACCTCAAATTATTTAAGTGGGGCAAGAGTGCCAGTTCAGTCCGGGGGAAGGGAGTCATATGCTGCTCTTACCCCATGTCAGGGTGATCAAACCTTTTATAAATTGTAATTTTTATTACAAATTGGCACTGTTTAATTCAGACATATGCGATTTTTCGACATTTGAGGATGTGGATGTTGGGTTCAAGCACTCCAAAAGATGAATTAAATAATCAACCATATCGTGACAACATTAAAATTACGAACAAAACAAATAAAAAACAATAGAAAAACACGCTTTTTTAAATACACTTAATAACAAAAAAAAATCTGGGTCGTTCAAGTTGTCTCTATTTCTGGGCTGAAGTGTAAAACTATGTGCTTTTAATTTTTTAATTATAATATTTGATTGTAAAAGCGTGGGGCGCCGGAACAGGAAAGACTTTTTGTATAATATATACTACTACTGTAATACCTGTAAATAGTATAGTTATCAAAGTGAATTAAAAAATTCATAGCATTTTTTTTTTATTTAGTGTTAGGTGGTTTGTTACCCCTGATAACACCTACTATGACACTTGCCCCAGAATATGTATAAACGCAGTTTCTCAGAATTTTGAAGAGTTTTTGACTTATTAAGGTATTCATTTTCTTGACAGCGTGTTACCAAATACGTAAATCCACTGGAGCTAACCTAGTTCAAGTTAGGTACGTACGATACTCTTACCCCAGTCATGGGGCAAGAGGAATAATCGTCCAAGGGGTGCAGGGGGGGGGGAATACGCCAAACGCGAATAAAAAGCCAAAAAGCTGTCATACCCACATGCTATTCAGAAATGAATAATTGTTGCCCTAAAATTGAGGATCAGAGTTGTCCCCTTCCCTGATCCTGTTAAATTACAATTTTTCTCATAGGTGTGAAAAGCAGTATGTGTCACTTGGTAGCCAAATTATTTCCGTCTAGGAATCTCAATTTGGACCCTTGAATCCCTCGTTACGCTCAAGACTCAATACACAGCCCTCGTCGTGAACATATCATTATGCTCCATTGAGACACAGACTATTAGAGCTTCTGTATACAATAAAGCCAAAATAAGTTCCTCCCGCGAACGCTACGGCCGTGGAATGAACTCCCTGCCGTGATTTTCCTCTAGAACTGTACAAAGCTCTTCAAGAAAGGATTGTACAAGTTTTTAACGCTTGAGCCACGGTAGCCGAGCGGTAAGACACACGACTTTCAAATCTGTATGTCGTGGGTTCGACTCCGGCTCGTACCACCACTGGGTTTTTTCAAAAACTTGTGTACGAAATATCATTTGATATTTAACAGTGGCTTTTCGGTGAAAAAAAACATCGTGAGGAAACCGGTCTGATCTCAATAAGGTCTAGTTTATGCTTTGGGTTGGAAGGTCAGATGGCAGTCGCTTTTTTGAAATTAGTGCCTATGCCAAATCTTGGGATTGGGTGCTAAAGCGGACTTCGGGCTCCTTTAGGGCACATCCGGGAATAACTTTAGGAGTATGATGGTGTTTGCTTGCAAAGCAATCCTACTGTCCATACTAATATTATGATGATGATGAGCTCCCGGCCGATTTCGGCCACAGCGACTGCGTTCAAATATGCTGTCGACGGTCGTGAGCTCGCATGTGACTTATGTAGCCAATCTTCTTCGTGAAGATCCTCGCACACTGCGGGCATGTGAGCACACCGTCGATATAATTATTATTGATTGCCGCAGGTGGTCTAGCTTTCAATGTATCGCGCTTCGAGTCTAGCTCAGAGCGCCGCTCAGTCTCAAAATCAAAAACTTTTGATTTTACAAGTTGTCGCCACTCCGGTCTTGTGGCAGCCTCCTTCTCCCACAGCGACGGCTCAATCCGGCACCTTTTCATGTGCAGCTTCAGCACATCTTTATACCTAAGCAGTTGTCCGCCATGCTTTCGCTTGCCCTCCTCAAGTTCCGAATAAAACATGCGCTTCGCCACTCGCTGTTCCGCCATACGTGACACGTGTCCACACCACCGAAGTTGCCGCCGCATAAGGTAAGCCTCAATGCCACTGACATTGGCTCTCCGCAGCACATCGGTGTTCCGCACGCGGTCGGACCACCGGATATGAAGTATTTTCCGCAGACATCGGAGATGGAATCGGTCCAGCATGCGGATGTGCCGGCGGTACACGGTCCACGTTTCAGCGGAGTATAAAATGTTAGGTAGTACGACAGCCATGTACACTGAGATCTTAGTAGCCAACTTCAGATCATGTGAGCAGAAAACCTTTAAATCCAGCTTGCCGAACGCTGCAGCTGCAGCGCCAATTCTGCTGTTTACCTCTGCATCAAGGTCACACTCTGGTAGCGGAACCTTTCGACTTGCTTCAGCTTGTCCTCGCCGAGTTTGATGGCCAGTGTCTCCTGACCGTGAATGTCAAGCGACACCACTTTCGTCTTTTTGACACTGATTTTTAAGCCAAATCTGCGACAAGACGCGTCGAAGTCGGACATGAGCTGTTGCAAACCTTAAACAGTCATTTGCGCAGGAGAATTTTTAGTGCAAAAGCGGACGCGCTACCGCAGATGCCCTCTCTCGTCATTTCCCAACGTGACCCAATGGAACGGAGAACCGCTACGACTGGAGGAGGGTTCAGATGCAGTATCTGGCCGGCAGTCGCTTATGACCCCAACTGCCGCCCTTGGCCATCAACATTGCCTTGCTAACCCGCTGAATCCACCAATATCCAATGCTTATCAGCGTGGACTGCCTTCTCCACCGCGTTAGACTTTATGCACGATGCGGGAGGTATCCGCTATAGGCATGATGCCTCATGTTCAAATTGATAACGTGGTGATGCTAAATGGATAGTAAACCATCAAATTGTCTTAATAAAGTATAAATTATAATTAAAATCATAAAAAGATATAAACCTTGAAAGTTTAGAAAAAATATGCATTTTTTTTTATTGTCCAAGAGTGAATTAAAAAAAGCTACCAATATAATCCTTACGCTTTTCTAGAAACAAAATTGTATGACAACTATGTACTTAAACGCAGTATTTCGCGACCGAAACAGCAATTTAACTGATTTTCCATACTACGATTAGTACAAATATACAAATGTGACGTCATACTTGTATAGACACCCAGTATGAAGAATTTTGCACTGCCGCCAGCGAGGTCGATCTTTGTCTCATTTTTTTAGGTATTTAATTGTAGTTGCTCCGATACAAACATTTGTTCCTATCCAAAAACTGGTTCGAATGACGTCACAAAAAAATCTTAGTCATCATCCGTATTGTAGCCTATCTGCCGAAGCTTCAGGCCCCCTCACCGGGTTTAGCCCACGAGCCGACGTGGTTTACCGGAGTGTGGCCGTCGTGTGCACAACTTCTTGGAGCCACCGGTGAGAGTTTGCAGCATGCCTTCCATTGAGATACGTCTTCCTATTTCTAAGGTCGACTGACGTACTCTGTTAGCACCCCGCTACACTCCACTACTCGACTAATATTATAAATGGGAAAGTGTATGTGTGTGTTTGTTTGTCCGTCTTTCACGGCAAAACGGAGCGACGAATTGAAGTGATTTTTTAAGTGGAGACAGTTGAAGGGATGGAGAGTGACATAGGCCACTTTTTGTCTCTTTCTAACCCCCCACTTCCCTAAAATGGGGGGTGAAAGTTTGTATGGAGCTACGATATAAACGAGTTCCACGCGGACGGAGTCCCGGGCAGAAGCTAGTAATATTATAAATGCGAAAGTTTGAATGTTTGTTACTCAATCACGCTTGAACGACTCATCCGATTTGGATGAAATTTTGCACTAAGATAGTTTATAGCCTGGATTAAAATATAGGATAGTTTAGGATAGTTCCAGACGAAGTCGCGGGCGGAAGCTAGTGCTTATTAAATCAATTTGATGTCTCACTGTGGGTACATGACATGACACTTCAGAACGAACCTCAGTACTATGTGCCAGTTGCTTGTGACAGTACAACCCATTCTCGCTGACGAAGCTATGTCCGCACATGTTGCAGATGTTTGTGGACGGATGCTTTATCCTGATGTGGGTTAGCCGAGTCGACGCTTTTCTGCAAAAACACGGTCATTGAAAATCGCATTTCAAAAAAAAATATATATATAGGGGACAATCTTACACAAATCGACCTAGTCCCAAACTAAGCAAAGCTTGTACTATGGTTACTTGACGACGACGATAAACATACTTATATAGATAAATAAATACTTAAATACATAGAAAACATCCATGACTCAGGAACAAATATTCGTGCTCATCACACAAATAAATGCTCTTACCGGGATTCGAACCCAGGACCTCTTGCTTCGTAGGCAGGGTCACTACCAACTAAGCTAAAGCGGTCGTCAAAATGCATACATTGAATAAAAAATAATTAAATTCAGAAGCTTCTGTCTGTTTTAGTTAAAATGGCGTTGAAATAGTTTCAGTGTAAAAAATCTGGGGGCTACAAACAATTAAACCGTTATTATTATGCTTTTAATTTAACACATTCACCGAATAGTGTAGACACTAAATAAAATAATCAATAATGTCGTATATTCGCGAAAAAGGATTAAAAATGTAGTCAAATGGAAAAAAAAGCAACGCAAGAGGTTAAATAATCACAAAGTTATAAGTGTCCATAGTTTTAAGAAGGGGTATGTTCTGTCCCGTTTCCGCAAAACGCAACTTCATATGAAAGGATTGTCATTCACTATGACGCGCGCAGATTGTGACGTCACTATCTGCGAGCGTTTTCGCTCTCTAACAAGCAATATTAAAACGGTTGTAGCTTCGTAATTCTTTGAGATATCTGAATGGGATTTTCGTCACTAGGCATTTTTTTTTGCCTTCGTTCTTTGGGAGTTAATAATCTTCGAGTCTACACCCTTATTCACTACCAGCCCGCCTACCACGCGCTCTATTAGTAGGCGCTTTTCTCTACTTAGCGGGAAAATCACGGTATCGGCTACGAGCGTAGCGCTACGAATTAGTTGGGAGTGAATGGGTCAGGGTTACATGACTCACGAAAGGATAAATTCAATTATAGTTTTGGTGTACTTACTTGAATTCCTTTTCACAATGTGGACACTGGTACGTGACATTTTTATGCCAACGGTAGTGCATATGCGCCTGGCCCCTGTAAATATTAAAAGAATAATTGTCACGTCAAAGGTTACTTTCTTAACTGATATACTACGAGTGTTTGAGACTTAGGGGTCTTAGTTGAAATAATTGAAGACATAGATTTTCTAGACTTCTATAATCTTGTTTCCACAATGTAAAATAAAATATGTGATATCTTAACTACGAGCGCGATAGTATAGCGCGTGTGTTGCTTGTATGGCAACGTAAGAGAGAGTGGGGCGTGGGGTCGCGGGCCGGCGGATTCGGCCCCCATTACTCGACCAACAGGTTTAGGCCCGTCGTGCCCCCGCTTCCCCTGTAGATGATGCGGCTTCAACATCCTGGGGGCCCTTGAAGGCTCCAGTCTTCAATGTTTCTTCCGTCTCGTCCAGCAAGGGGCAGAGGTAGGCCACACCTCGCCGGTAGGTGCCCGTAGTGGTGGCTACATCAGCCACCCGGGAAATGCCGTCGGTGCCGGGAAACAGTTTGGCGATTCGTCCCATTCGCCAGTGAAGAGGAGGTGCATTCGGCTCCTTGATGAGCACCAGGTCGCCCAGTTGAACGGATCTGCCAGGAACACGCCATTTCGTCCGCTGCTGGAGCTCGGAGATGTATTCCAGCTGCCACCGCTTCCAAAAATGCTGCCTCAATGCCTCAAGCCTCTGAAACCTATCTAAGCGGTTTTGGTTTATATCCATCAAGCTGGGTGATGGCAGTGATGTCAACGAGCGGCCGATGATGAAGTGCCCTGGAGATAGAGGTTGGAAATCGTTAGGGGATGAAGATAATGGACATAAGGGTCGGCTGTTTAGGATAGCCTCTACTTGACTAAACAAAGTTGCCAACTCCTCAAAAGTTAAATGTGCATTTCCTAAAATTCGCTTCAAGTGGTATTTTGCCGATCGAACGCAAGCCTCAGCTAAACCATTAAAATGAGGAGCATAAGCCGGAGAAAATTTGAATTTAATACCCTCGTCAGATGCGAAATTAGAGAAGTGACCCGAATAAACCTTTAAAAAATCGCTGAGTTCCTTGGCCGCTCCTGTAAAATTTCGACCATTGTCACATAGAAGTTCGCGCGGCTTTCCTCTGCGAGAGATAAAACGGCGCAACGACAAAATAAAGGAGTCTGTAGACAGCTGACTCACGGCCTCCAAGTGTACACATTTGTACCGGGTGCAAACGAAAACAGCTAAGTAACATTTAGTAATTTTGCATCCTCTACCATGCCTGTCGGTTATTAAGAAAGGGCCAGCGAAGTCAATAGCACTGACAACGTACGGGAAGTCGGGCGTAGTGCGTTCTGGCGGCAAAAGACCCATTAGCGGAGCAGAAGTGTTGCCAGCCGCACGGCGACACGTGACGCACTGACGCGCCACAGTGCGAGCTAAGTCGCGCCCTCGAATCGTCCATACAAATTCTCTAATGGAGCTATGAAGCAGCTGTGGAGGAGCATGGAGAAGACGCACGTGCTCCTGCCGAAACAACAATTTAGTGAGCCTGTGTTTTGCATGCATAATAAGAGGATGGCGTTTATCAAACGCATAGAACGACGAAGCAAGCCTTCCGCCTACACGCAGTAATCCTTCCTTATCAATAAACGGGCTCAAAGAAATAATTTTATTTTTAGGGTTAAGAACTTGTTTATCACGAAGCATCTTTAGTTCGTGAGGGAAGCTGTCTAGTTGGGCCAAACTAACTAGCTTCTTAAATGACCGTTCAAGTTCCTCAGGTTGTAACCCACCCGTTACCTTATCAGTCGGATGTAAACAATTATATAAAAACCTGAGTACATACGCTAATGAGCGTTGCAGAGTTTTAAGTTTCGAATACCTATCGAAATCGATAAGGATAGGCTCGTCTGTTATGTTATTTAATAAATTAACATTTACTTTTAATTCGGGCAAATCAATTCCAGTATTCGCGGCAAACTGCGGCCAGTTTTGTTCTGGCTCACGCAAAAAAGAAGGTCCGTTCCACCACATATTTAAGTTAGGTAATTTGCAAGCATCAACCCCGCGAGACCCGTAATCGGCTGGGTTGAGAGAAGTGGGGATGTGACGCCATTCACTGCCTTCAGTGAGTTCCAAAATACTAGCCACACGATTAGATACGAACGTTTTTAGTTTATTGTAATTAGTACCTAACCATGATAAACATATAGACGAGTCCGTCCAGTAGACAGTGCGCGCGATCTGGCAACGCAGCGTCTTGGAAACAGCTGATGCGAGCTGCGCGCCTAGTAAACAAGCGGATAACTCGGCTCGGGGAACCGTAATGACCTTGACCGGGCATACCCTGGCCTTGGCACACAATAGTCTAACAACGTTATCACCCTTGTCGTTAATTGACTTTAAATAAATGCAAGTGGCATAGGCCGCCTGGCTGGCGTCGCAGAAACAATGCATCTCAATTTTGACAGGAAACTCACATAATACATGCCGTGGTAATTGAAGCGAAGTTAAGTAATGCAAACTATTGACAAAATATTGCCACGAACCTTTAATCGGCTCTGGTACAGGATGGTCCCACCCGATTTGAGAAATCCATAATTTTTGGATCAATATTTTCGGTATGATGGTTAGCAAAGAAAGCACTCCTAACGGATCGAATATTTTACACGAGTCAGAGAGAATGGATCGCTTAGTGGGACTTTCGTTTTTGGCTGTATACTCGGTGGGAAAATGAATAACATCTGTGGCAGAATCCCAGCCTACGCCTAGCGTGTGCGAAGAGGAACTAATAATCAGGCGCCCTTCTGGATTAGGGTTCTGTAAAACATGTAACACAGATGGTAAATTGGAGCGATACTTGCGCAAAGGAAAGCAACCGGCTGATAAGGCATTCTCGACTGATTTTTTTATTTGAATTAGCTCTTCCTCCGTGTCTGCTCCTGTCAACAAATCGTCGACGAGAAAGTCGCTTTGAATTATATTTTTAATTCTAACATCATCACACTCTTCGCCCAACTGCCATAAACACCGAGTGCTCAAAAAACTGGCGGCTGAATATCCGTAAGTTACGGTGTTTAGACGAAGAGTTTGCAACGGCTCGCTTTCATTTTCCCGCCAAAGAATCAATTGCAAATCGCGATCGCATTCCTGTACCCTAATCTGACGATACATTTTCTCGATGTCGCCGGTCAGGACGTATTTATAGCTGCGAAATCTCAATAAAATGTTGAAGAGCGAGTCCTGTATGGTGGGGCCTATCATCTGCAAGTCATTCATTGAATAACCTGAAGAGGTAGCTGCACTGCCATTAAAAACTACCCGAATTTTCGTGGATTCACTGGTGGGTTTTAGTACTGGATGGTGCGAAACAAAGAATGAGGGGTCTGGAATAGCAGTGGCAGACACGGATAGATGCCCTAACTCGGAATATTCAGAGATAAACTCCTGATACATTTTCTTAAGCGCGGGGTTCTTATTAAAACGCCTTTCTAACGCGAGAAACCGTTTTTTCGCTAAATTAAATGAATCCCCCAAACAATCAGGTTCCGTAATTAGTGGCAGGCGCACAAAAAATCTGCCGTCCTCGCCCCGATAGGTATGAGTCACGAAATGTTGCTCGCATTCAGTTTCGATGTCGGTATACGGCTTGGTAGGCTGAGGAATCTGTTCCAGTTCCCAAAACTTAGTCAACGACTCGTCTAATCTAATATCGCAAGTTGACAAGTGATTGCATTGAACTACGGTATTAACAGAAATACCGCTTGACCTTGGCGTAACGCTCATAGGTCCGGCCAGTACCCAACCTAACTTCGACTTTCGCATAATTGGCATATTGTCGCCTAACGTAATCTGCTCTGACCCAATCAAATGCCAGAACAGGTCCGCGCCAATCAAAACATCAACAGAAGATGGCTTATTAAATGTAGGATCGGCCAGTTTAATATTCTTAGGCAGCCTTAAACGCGATGCATCAATATGTTTCTGCGGCAAAACGCTCGAAATAGCGGGCAAAACTAAACACGACATATCTACCTGCGTTCTATTATTATATTTTGAACGTATTTGTATAACGCAGCGCTCGGGCGTGCCGGTCAATGGAACATTACCTACTCCTACCACACTAATTGTGTTCGGCTGCGGAATTAAATGCAATTTCTGTTTTAAACTGGTCGTTATAAGTGACGTCATGCTACCTGAGTCTAAGAGCGCGCGCGCGGTGACATACTCATTAGTATCGGGATTGTAAACATCAATAAGGGCTGTTGACAACAACACGTTATTCGAATGCGCGACGGTCATGTTGTTGCATGCGAACCCGGGCAACGAGTGCGGCGGAGGCGAGGGCTCGGCCGCGGCCGGCGTGTCTACAACCTGAGGAACTTCCCTATGTAACAAGGTATTGTGGCGCTTCTTACAAGTGTGACAAGGCATGGCCCTGCAGCGGTGTGAAGTGTGTCCCTTACGCAGACAATTGAGACAGAGCCTTAACTTTGCCGCTCCGGATATGCGCTCCTCGACCGACAGCGACAGGAACGACGAGCAGTCGTAGATGCGGTGGCCGCCTTGGCAGAATACGCACGACGCAGGAGCAACAGTTGAAGCACCGGAAGTGGCTGAAATTGTGAAAGATTTCACGACAGCTTTCTCTTGCTTGTTGTGGGAGGAATGGGGTTCACGCTTATTATTAAAAACTGGTTTCTCAGACCTATTTCGCTGTACCGATTCCAATACATCGGCGCGACCCTTCAAGAACCGATTAAAATCGGCCAGGGATGGCAAATCATCATTGATACCGTCGTTTTTAAATTCTTCCCACTTTAAGGAAGTGTTGTTGTCGAGTTTGGCCGACACCATGTGGATAATTAAAATATCCCATTGGGAAGTAGGGCACCCCAAAGTATTTAGGGCCCGTAAATTTTTGGACACATGATCCACCAAGTACCGCAAAGCCTTGGCCGACTCGCGGCCTATGGGCTGCAGATTAAAAAGCGAAATTAAATGATTGCTAATCAACTGTTTTTTGTTGTCGTATCTCTCGCAGAGGAGGCGCCAAGCTTCAGTGTAGTTGGCCTGCGTTACCTCCAAATTACTTATAACCTGAGCGGCTTCGCCCTCTAAGTAAGAATTCAAATAATGGAATTTATGAATGGGACTGATTCTCTCAATCTTATTAATGAGCGCGTCAAATGATTCACGAAACTCTAACCACTTAAAGTACGAACCATCAAAACTAGCGATCTTTATTTGAGGTAATCGGAAGTTCAACTCATTTTCACGATGATTACATTGACTTTGAACTTCCGATTTTACGCTTGCAAACTCAGGTTTATCGGTTACCGAATCAATAAATTTTTGGGCATCCGATATCAATGAATAAAAGTCCTTCTCCATCTCTTCTCTCACATCAATTTCCGAGTCCAATGAGGTGGGATCGGCAATCTCGATTTGAGTCTGCAACTCGTCAAATTTGTTGAGTAGCCCACGTAAGCGATCCAACCTCATGGAGCATTCATCCACTTCTTTCGGTGAAATACTATCACTTCTCTTCAAGATGTCGAGAAAATTTCTAAATTTGGTCATACGACCCTTAATTGAACTCCTGGAATTTATCAAATTCGACATCGTGAAGGCACTCGAAACAAGAGGATGAACACCTAAGTACTAAACTCAAATAAAAGAAAAGGTTACGTAAATTCGTCCGGCTTATGTCCGCAGTCAACGTGGCGGCACGATGCGCAAGGTAGATGCGGGCGCTCGGCAACAGCACGTGGTAACAGCGCGCCTGGCAACAACCGTGCGCAAGCGCAAAGATAAGGCGGCGGCGGCCGGCCGATCGGGACAATGGGCACCGGTTTGGTTGGCTCTGCTAGGCGAAAACAACTGTGTTACGTAATTTCATGGAATATTTTGCGAGGATTATGGACTGTCTTTAATTAAACAGGAATTTTAAAAATCTATAGTTTCTAAAATGCGGAGATAAAACGGATAATTAAAGCGACAGTTGCGCTGCACTTATTAGGGAGAATTATGTTCTCAAAGGCAGTAAACAAGCCTTATTAATTAATTGCAAAATTGCTTTGGCGTTTGCTTAAATGGAAGTTAAGCGGCAATGCAGCGTAGACAAATAAAAGAGCGACCAGTAGGTATTTATTGGCACTAAAATGAAAAGCTAAGCGGTGCAATGCAAATAAAATACTAATGAAAAATAATGCGTTGTGACTAAAGCTTGTGCGTAAGAAAACTTTGAAAAGATGGCAGAGCTTGATAGTCAAATAGAGGGGGACAAAGTTTGGAACAGAAGGAATAAAATGGAACGGTGCACTTCCCTTGCTAAACCTTGGCTGCGGCTCGTTGATGATGACCGGCGGGCTTGAAGTAAGGGTGGTTGGCAGCTTGGAACGAAGCACGTGGCGCTTCAATGTCTTGACCTCTGTTCGTCCTTCCCGAAGTGTCGACTCTCGTATGGCGCAGAAATGGCGGCGTAGCTCTCGTAGATCACGTCGGGGTCACCAATGTTTGAGACTTAGGGGTCTTAGTTGAAATAATTGAAGACATAGATTTTCTAGACTTCTATAATCTTGTTTCCACAATGTAAAATAAAATATGTGATATCTTAACTACGAGCGCGATAGTATAGCGCGTGTGTTGCTTGTATGGCAACGTAAGAGAGAGTGGGGCGTGGGGTCGCGGGCCGGCGGATTCGGCCCCCATTACTCGACCAACAGGTTTAGGCCCGTCGTGCCCCCGCTTCCCCTGTAGATGATGCGGCTTCAACAACGAGTATTAATTCATTCAGAACCCACGGCATCCAGGAAAGCCAGCGTTTTAAGACTCATGTCAGTCAACATTTTGTTTGAGATTTCAGGATGAACTGACTCTGATGAATGACTTTCTGAGGAGCGTTACCGAAAGGTTAATGCATCAACGAAAAAAGATTAAGAATATGAAGTAATTAAGAAATTAATTAAGAATTTGCTTGAGAATACCAGATTGACTGCAGTACTAGCCACTAGCCAATAATAAACAGTACATGTAACGATATTTTTCAAGCGATCAATGCAATACAATAGTTATTTCTGTCACAAGGGAGCAAAATAGTATATTTACGGCGAGGGCGGTGTATTGAATCCTGAACGTAGCGAGGGATCCTACAATAGAATCCTGAGCGTAGCGAGGGTTTCTAACGTAGGATCCTGAGCGTAGTGAGGGATTCAAGTGTTAACGCCCGAAACAAACATAATTTTGCTACCGAGTGACACATACTATTTTTCACACCGGCTATGAAGAAATTTAAAAAAGATGCTTTTAAAGTTACACAAACAAGTTTTTACAAAGTTTCTTAATTTTCATATGTTCGTTGTAAATCGATTACGATGAAATTACAATCGATTATTTTATTAAGATCTGTGTTCAATTGGCACATTGCATAAATGCTACATGCCAATGAATAAATTAAAAAAGTAGCTTGAACAGAAAAGTAGCATTTTGATCCCACTCGTCGTGGAGCAAAACTTATTTTTCCGAATGAAAGGTGTGAAAATACTTTTTATTGCTCACCAGAATACCACACTAAAAGAGAAGCAGAACTTTAACTAAGCATATACAAGCATGGTAGACATGCTGACAAAACCGACGTGTGACTGCTCTGAAACTCAACTCATACCATCTCTCTCTACCACAAAGCACGTGCTCTTTTTAACCCCCGACGCAAAGAGAGGGGTGTTATAAGTTTAACGTGTCTGTGTATCTGTGTGTTTGTGTATCTGTGTATCTGTCTGTGGTATCGTAGCTCCCAAACGGATGGACCGATTTGAATGCGGTTTTTTTTTTTGTGTCATAGATAGTTTTATCCCCTTTCTTAGCCATGTTTTATGAAAATCTGTTCAGCCGTTTTTGAGATATTGGACTTTGAAATGAAAATGTCGGGGGTATTTCAACTTTTCTAAGTTGTAGTTATGTCTGTTATATTTATAGTTAAGGCTGTCGCATTTTGTGTGAAACCGACAATGATAACGGCGGCTGAGCGACTATGTGTGAACGACAGCGCTCGGGTGAATTTGCGAGTCGTGTAGCCTAGTTTAGGCGGACTGGCATGAGAGCTGTACCTCATGCCACTTCACCTGCACTGGTCGCCAGAACTCCCGAGGATGCGTTGTGTTGAGAGCGAGGGAATTTGTTCCTTCAGCTGACAACACGGCGAATCCTCAAACATATCAAGGGTCGGCAACACCCATGTTACTCCTTTGGAGTTGCATGCGTCTATAGGCTGCGGTGTCCGCTTACCATCAGGCGGGCCGTACGCTTGTTTGTCACCGTCGTTGTATAAAAAAAAACTGGCTGTGCCTGGCGGTACTCACTTGTTGAAGCAGACGAACTTGCAGAGCTGGCAGGAGTACTGGAACAGGTGCGTGATGTTCATATGCCGGTACACCTTGCGCGGCGACTTGAAGTGCAGTTTACACATGTCACACGAATACGCGCCCGCATACGCCTGCGAGACAAACTAGCTATTATATTTATTTCATACCAGACTGAAAACTGAGAAATAGTATATAGGCATTATCCTCCTAGCGTTATTCCCCGGGGTCCGCTTTGACACCTTATCACAAGATTTGGCATAGGCACTAGTTTGTACGAAAGCGACTGCCATCTGACCTTCCAACCCAGAGGGAAAACTAGACCTTATGGGGTTAGACCGGTTTCCTCACGATGTTTTCCTTCACCGAAAAGCTAACGGTAAGTATTCCGTACATAAGTTCCGAAAAACTCATTGATACAAGCCGGGATTCGAACCCACGACCGCCGCTTGACAGCCGCATGCCTGAACCACTAGGCTACTGTAGCTATATCCTCTAACCGCCCAAAGTTCTATTAGAATAGAATAGAATAGGACAGAATAACATTTATTCATGACAACAACACATACATGCACATAAATCAAAAGGCACCCTCCCCTTCACTGCAATTTATGCCATTATAAATTAGAACAGAGTTGCATTTGTTTTGTTTCGTTCAATTTTGAAACACAATAAACTATGCCCTATTCCCTAATAGTCGATTCAAGTTTCATTGTATTTTTTTCTTGTATGGTGGGCTGCTAGAGGATATAGTAATAACTGTAAAGTGAGTTCACTGAAAAACATAAATTAACAACGCCCATATACCAAGACAAACGCGTCAGCTCTTGCAACTTGAGCGAATGCGGCGAATCGCAGATTACAGAAACACAACAAGATTACGACATCCATACGAACAATTTTTGAATCAGAAATTTATTGATCATACTTATTATCTTACATGTAAGGTTGTTACGCAATATTACATCAGGTACCTCGGTAAGCATTATATAAAATATATAAAAAAAAATACAAACGGCTCATTTTAATTTTGTTTACAACTACCTATAATATTTTGAATTTCGTAACGGTGGTCCAGTACATAGTGCTTTTTATCGACATTTTATCGACTTCTAAAATGTGTGTCCTCGCACTATTGAGACGCCAACACATAATTTCTCCCGTCATCCGGGGATTTGTGTCGATGTACGCGTCGATTCGTCTATTTCATCCTACTCTTATGTACTCACGGGGTCGTGTTTCCTCATATGCTTGGTGTAAGTGTTGAGCGCGCGGAAGCCGCGGTAGCACAGCTCGCACTTGTACTCCGCCTCCAGGTAGTTCCGCGAGACCTTGCGCGCTAGTATCAACGTGTATTGTACTCACGGGGTCGTGTTTCCTCATATGCTTGGTGTAAGTGTTGAGCGCGCGGAAGCCGCGGTAGCACAGCTCGCACTTGTACTCCGCCTCCAGGTAGTTCCGCGAGGCCTTGCGCGCTAGTATCAACGTGTATTGTACTCACGGGGTCGTGTTTCCTCATATGCTTGGTGTAAGTGTTGAGCGCGCGGAAGCCGCGGTAGCACAGCTCGCACTTGTACTCCGCCTCCAGGTAGTTCCGCGAGGCCTTGCGCGCTAGTAGTATCAACGTGTATTGTACTCACGGGGTCGTGTTTCCTCATATGCTTGGTGTAAGTGTTGAGCGCGCGGAAGCCGCGGTAGCACAGCTCGCACTTGTACTCCGCCTCCAGGTAGTTCCGCGAGGCCTTGCGCGCTAGTATCAACGTGTATTGTACTCACGGGGTCGTGTTTCCTCATATGCTTGGTGTAAGTGTTGAGCGCGCGGAAGCCGCGGTAGCACAGCTCGCACTTGTACTCCGCCTCCAGGTAGTTCCGCGAGGCCTTGCGCGCTAGTAGTATCAACGTGTATTGTACTCACGGGGTCGTGTTTCCTCATATGCTTGGTGTAAGTGTTGAGCGCGCGGAAGCCGCGGTAGCACAGCTCGCACTTGTACTCCGCCTCCAGGTAGTTCCGCGAGGCCTTGCGCGCTAGTATCAACGTGTATTGCTCTTCGTGCTTCACTGGAGAGTACACCGGGAAGTCTGGTGGGAGCTTGTTGATTTTCCTGAAAATTAGCTTTTATTTATGCCTTTATTTAGGAAAATAAAAATATGTTCATTCCTCGTTTGCGACTTCTAGACTAAAATGTAAATAAGTTTCTGTCAAAAATTTCAGTTTTGGTACAAGCTTTTATTGCCGACTGTACTTTTCTGTATACCATCATCAACTACTAATTGAGACGATTCTAACGAGCTTAAACTCAACGGGGTTACGTCGGTTAAGTACTGAATTCCCATGGCCACCTTCAGTCTCCATCATCAGATCAGCTTGATGGTACCATCATATTGAATTGTCATCCAAACTATACTTATACCCAAAATTTCAGCTCAATCGGTCACCGGGAAGTGAGTCAAATTTAACTCGCAAGATTTGCCCCATACATACATACTAATAGGGCAAGTTAAATAAAAGCTTGTAAAAACAACGACAAAAATGTAGTATCTTGCAAATTAAAGGGATAACTTGCATTGTTTGCGACTTTGGGGTGAATTCCTTGACAAGATACTCAAATCTAAATAAATACAATCCATACTAATATTATAAATGCGAAAGTGTGTCTGTCTGTTACCTCTTCACGCTTAAACAGCTGAAGCGATTTAGATGAAATTTGTTATAGATATAGTTTGAGTACTGGGGAAGGGCATAGGATAGAATCCCGGAAATCATCCCCTAAGACTGCTTGCCTGATAACCTTTTCATTCATTTTAAATGTACGCATATAGAATGGACATGTTAAGCGGAGGGATGATAGTCATGTTACTACAAGGGCATTAAGTATGAATGTGGAGGGTTGTAAGCTCAGAGCATATAATACTAATGACCGGACAAGCCGCCGGCAGCTGTGTCGCACATGTTAGCTCATTGGGCATACTCCGCCGCGAGTCCACCGTCCGTTGTCCACCGAGAATGTTCAGTTTTTTCCAAAATGCCGAGTTGTGCTTGAAATTACTTAAAAAAAACGCAGTGATTTGATTAATTTCCACACCAATGGGATCACTTTACACAGGTAAATACTATAAATACTATTTATTTCAAATAAAACCACGAATTCAAGAACTTGCGACAGGCATATTCAATACAAATCGCCCGGCATGTCCGATCTTCTTATTTCCTATATCTGTGGTTGTAAGAGAAGAGGTAAACCAAGAAAAAGGTGGATGGACTGCGTGAGCGACGATATGAACAGGAAAGATGTGTGTGATGAGTTGACGGGCGATAGAGAGGTATGGAAGAATAAAACATGCTGCGCCGACCCCAAGTAAATGGGATAAGGACAAGCGAATGATTATAGAAACCACCGTACCTAACCGGTCGTATAGTGACGACGCCTTTGACTCGCTTGCCTCCCTTAGAGCTGAGCCATTTCGGTCGGGACTCGTACCAGTTGGCGTCTTTCTTCCTGCCCTTCTGTAGGTGCGCCCAGATGTAGTGCTGCTTGGCTGATAACCTGTGAACCACGTTTTATTGAGAAGTGAAAGAAAGGTTAAAGAATATCTGAATATACTTTGATATTAAAAGATGCATGTACTATTATAAGTTCCGCCCGCATTTTACGGAGAAACTTTGAGATAAGGTGCCGGGACCCCAGGTTCCTGGGTGAGTAATAATGGAGTGCGGCCAGATATTGGTGGATATTGGTTGTTGGTGATTGGTGGATATTTCCTGGCTCATCGCCTCGCAACCTCGCACAGCTTTGGTAGATAGTTACCCTTAGGATCATCATCATCATCATATCAGCCGAAAGACGTCCACTGCTGGACATAGGCCTCCCCCCAAAGAGTGCCAAAGTGACCGGTCCTGCGCCACCCGCATCCAGCGGACTCCAGCAACCTTAGGATACAACCGGGAAAATACTAGTAGGACGACGTCGGCCACTCTCTGGAGATTTCCAAAGGCAACTATAAGATAAAGTTTATATTGCATAACAAGATAACAATAAGACTTACCGATCAAAACTGACTTCAGTACACTTTTTACACTCATATTTATACATATGTTTCTCAGTGGTGTGTGTCTTGAGCAGATAATCCGTCTTGTAGTAGTAGTTGCACAGCTTACAGAGGAAGTTGCCACTCACATGCTGGAATAATAAAATGCAGCACATAGAAACAAGCACTTATACCTGTATGCTTAAGAGGTGAAATATCTTATATCAGAGAGTAATGAAAATACCCCATCAGGGTTATCTATCGTTTCCCCGAATTTCATTTGCCCGAATTTTATATTCTATAGCGTTTCATTTTCCATAATATTCATTTGACATATTAAAAGCAGTAAAAAAAAAGTTAAGATTATAAAGTTTGTGGCAAATAATGATATTATGGCATATGATATTATGGAGAATAACAATTCTATCTTATGAATATTAGGGTAAATAACAGTTATGGCACATGAAATTATGGTAAACAAAATTATGGCCTGTGAATTCGGGCAATTGAAATTCCCCGAATTTAATTTGTCCGAATTTTATATTCCATAGCGTTTCATTTTCCGTAATATTCATTTGACATATAAAAAGCAGTAATAAAAAAGTTTCTGGCAAATAATGATATTATGGCATATGATATTGTTACGAGCGTGGGGGGGTAGGATAGAGAGTTAAACACCTTTTTAACACGACAATAGATTTATTCTGCGATTTACACAGGGCAAAGTCCTCTGAGTCCACACGTACTAACGCTGACAACTCAATTAACTCACACAAGTGACTGAGTTCGCGCCTACTAGTACTGACACCACTATACTGTTACGCACTAGACCACTTCACT
Organism: Epinotia ramella; assembly: GCA_947578815.1. NCBI lineage: Eukaryota > Metazoa > Arthropoda > Insecta > Lepidoptera > Tortricidae > Epinotia > Epinotia ramella. Next base: position 8,807,508 of record OX388221.1, read on the forward strand.
ATTCACCACTTCCCACTGTACTTCTTCAACCAGTTCTCACCCGATACCAATCCCTTAGTATCCCACTCTGAGAACTCCACTCTGAAGATTCCACTGCAAGACTGTCTCTTCAAGACTCACTCCAAGACTCCTCTTCAAGAATTCACTACTAGACTCCCTTCACTCCAAGACTGACTAGTACCGCGAACGTGGTCCCCTTATATACCCCGTACCGAAGATTCTAGTCCTTAATTTCGATCTTCATTTCGTTGTTCATTTCATTACTCACTTGTTTTGAGTAGCATGGGCTTTTCCAGATAAACGTGCTGCGTTTCTCGAATATTCCAAGCCCATACATTCGTCTATAAATTTCCTTAAGCATCGAATGTTCTATTCGCTTACCCTTTCTAGAACATTCCATGCTACTCGGCGTTTTGAAAATGTACTCACCATTAATTAAAAACATACGAAAAGTGCATGTCGATCGCTGGTCTCGAACCCGGGCACATCGGCTCTTCGACCGCCGTTTGTACCGCTGGGCTACAGATGTCTTAGTCGACACAGCGAATTTTGAAACACCTTGACGGCGAGTCACTATGCCAACAAAACTGTTATTGACCCCGCCGTCGTAACAATATTGTGGAAAATAACAATTCTGTCTTCTGAATATTAGGGTAAATAACAGTTATGGCACATGAAATTATGGTAAACAAAATTATGGCCTGTGAATTCGGGCAATTGAAATTCGGGTAATTGAAATTCGGGCAAATGAAAAAAAAAACCACCCCATCAGTGGTAGAGCTCTCATACAAGCCGATTTCCACCGGCTTGCCTAACATTTCTGGCTATACAGGGTGTCCCGTAAACCAAGGATAATCCATGAACAGATGAAAGGGCTGCTAAATACCTCTCAGAATATTTAATTTTAGGTTTAGTAAAATCGCCTCCTCGTCTCTAGTACTCTAAACTCGTCGTAAATCATCAAAGAACAGCATTTTTTGCTCCAGGTTGTCCAGGGAAAATTATCACGCGCCGCCACTGTACTTCATACAAGTTATATAAAGAAAATGCCGACCTTCGTGCGGCACACGGGGCCGCCGACGATCTCCGGAATTGCCGAATTTACACTCTTCCGCGGTATTTCTTAAGTAACCTTGAACTAACGCTTTCAACATGTTATTATTCCCATTGACTTGTCTTGAACGGGGAAACTAAGGCGTACTGTCCATGACGCGTAGCTGCATAGACGCTGGAAAAGCATGGCATACAGCTTTCATGCAGCCCGGCGTACTGGCGTTTTCCACGAAGCGCAGCGTAAGCGTATCGTAGCCTACATATTGTTTCACTCGTGATGATGTCGTCCGAAGACGTAATTTTGGCTAACTATTATATTCGCCGTTTATATTGCATACATCCATATATAGAAAGTAACATAAATTGTAGACTGTTCGTAGCTGCAAGAGAACTATCAGAGGATGATAACGTATTTCATTCATTTTATAGAATGAGTAAAAGGATATTCCAGAATTTACGGGATATTTTTCCACTATTTGAACAAACTTTGCAGCCGTTCCCGCCATTTTTTTGCAAAAATACAACGTGCGTATAACATGCAGTACGGCTAGCTGCGTGAAGCTTGCATGCAGCTTCGCTGACGCGACGTTGCCGCTCCGTCGACACAGTTGTGCGGTTTTGTATGTAGGCTGCAAGCAAGCGTACAATGACGAATACGCGTCTATGCTACGCTTCCGTGGACAGTAAGCCGGGATACTACCGTACCCCCAGATTCGGAAACCAACTGGCTCAACACGCTACTAGTATGTAATGACCAGAAGGCGTACCGCGAAACAAAAAAGAACTTCGAGCGACAGAGAGGGAGATACTCGAACGAAGTTCGTTTTCACTTCGCGGTAGCCCCTCAGGGCCGGTACTTTTCGTGTTGATGACGTCAAACCTAGTCAGGGTGAGGATCTCCGCTCGGAATCGTTTCTCGTGCAAAAGTTGTCTTTGGCCATTAAACAGGGTAATGTGGCAAGCATTATGGGCACTTTTGCACTAGAGGCGACTAGTGGTCGTTAATTTACCTAGTTTTAATATACCTATATGTAATAATCAATTATTTGGTCCTTGTTACAACTTATCAACCTCTTCAATTAAGCGATATTGGCACTTAAAAGGGTCTTTGACTAATATGGTCATTCAGATAAACGATAGGTTGACATTGTAATTGTTTATTCATTGTATTTTCCCAATTATATGTAGTATTTATTTTTACTACTGCATAAATAGTTGCTATACAATGTCATCTTTACAAGAATATTGTTTCGATTTTCCGTTTTTGGAGGTTCGGTAACAAGCTTCATTAAACTTATCTTATTTATCACAACAACTGTGTGCAAAATGAGGTCACTTTTACGTCATCTGCACGAAAAGTAGGAGCCCTGGTGATGACAGTTTAGAAAAGTGTTTTATTAACTCACCTGATCATGCATCCGCAAATGTGCTGTCAATCTCAGCTGGGTATGGTATCCCTTGTTACAAACTTCACACCGGAACGTCCCGTGGCTGAACAAGCGGTACACATCCACCGCAGCCTGGGCCTCCATGTCTGATATTGCCACCATACTGGCATACTCTTCGTCTAAGCTAGAACCGTTAGGTTCCAATTTCTTTGCGCTCTTTCCTTTGAGTTTTGGTTTCTTAACAGGTGGTGGTTCTTCGGAATGGTCACTAATATTGTAGTCATTATCAAAATAATCAGTGTCATCTGCGTCTTTCACTATTGATATAGATTGTTCTAAGTCTTGATGCTCCAAGCTCGGAGCTACTGGTTCGTCCTCTTCAACTTTAACATGTTGTGATTCAGTTTCATGTTTCTTAGGCATGTCAATGACCTGGGTTGTGTGCGTGCTGTGGTGGATGATGGGGATTATGTCACCGTAGTATAGACCTAGACGGCTGGTTTTCGTCCATTGGCAGTAGGCTTCTTCGTAATTGGTTCTATTTATATCTATGAAAGATAGCTCAGGTTTTAAGTCTAAGCGTTTTCTGTCTATAGCCTCCAGTTTGTGCATACTTATCTGAAATAAAGTTATTTTTCATAGGTATCAGATTCAATTGTAAAAAAAAATACTTGCATAACTCCTATTTAGTACATGTGAGAGAAATCTGTTTTCAACCATTACTTTAAAAAGTGTGAAATAGTGGATAGGTGATTCATTAAAATAGTGATATGTTAAATTAGTTATTAGTACCTATACATTTGTAATAATTACTTAGTGTTCGAAAATAAAGGCTATTTTATTTTATTTTATTTATTTAGAACAAATGCAACTCTGTTCCAATTTAGAATGGTATAAATTCCATTGAAGAGGAGGCCTTTTAATAGGCCTCTGGGTGGAGAGGTTTTTTTTACATACTACAATGGTGGCAAATAAGCATACAGTTAATTGTATATAGAGGTTAGACCAAGGGAATATAGTGATGAGTATTTTAATGACCCCAATTATGAGCCAGTGTAGTCTGGCCATAACATACAATGATCTCTTTCTTTAGGGTAACAATGTTAGTGTAAGAAAGAGAGGATTTATCTCTCAGCTCTACTCAGTGTCGGGGACAATTTTTCAGACCTTTACTTCATGGAAATAGGAAGGTAACCACGTGAGTATACTACAAGTATGTAATTTATTTTGTATCACTACTTGAAATTGCATCAGTGGCCTTTATAGGTGTTGATAGTCCATAATTCATACATTACTAACCTCTTTGCTCCTCAATTGGAGTTCCCGCAGTGTGAAATGGGCTCGCTGGCATTTTTTCCGAAACTTGACAAATCGTTTTATATACGCTGAACACTCGACACACAAATATTTGGGCAACCCACAGCAGTCGGTCGTCTGCAATAGACACAGTTCTAATTTTAAATCATGTCAACAAAGGCATTATTACTTTCTTTAAGCTCTTCAAAGGAAATCTCTAATCAGCAAGGGAAAATATAAACAAAACCTATGCGGAAATGCCAGAATTCCAAACGAATATATACCTTTAGTCCAGATATCAGGTTGTATTCGTGCCGTAACGTGCCAGAGTCCATGTTGTATAGGTTAACATTTGTACTGAAACAAACTGTACAAGCTTTTAAATCAAGCATATTATGTGGTTTAATTTATTTCGTCGCTATTTAATAAAAATCATTATGATTTTAACAATAAACAGCCGCGATATCGCATCGCTGGTTGACAATTTGAGTGAATGAATGGAAAGCGTATTTGACTGTTGATTGAGTGAATGACTATCAAGAAATAATTGGTCACATTAAGCATTATCTATCATGATTTCATGATCATTCGAAAAACGCTACACTTCAAGTTTTGAAATTAACTCCAGCGGCCCTAGCACACTAGCAAAATGACGACTTTTATGCACATATTTTATGTCCACAACCGACGTATAAAATTTTACCGTCATGAGCTAACAGGGTATACCGTCATTTACATAAAAAGTGACCACTTATATGTCTTGCACATAAAACTATTTTTTTTACGTCAAATACTAACATGCTCTTGATTTTGGCACATAAAACGTGACGATATAAACTGTTGACGGACGAAATTTTATGTAGGTCACCCCCCCTAGCACACTAGGTTTTATGTCCGACATAAAGCATTTGTGCACTCGCATATTGGCCAGAATGGAGCTGGGAATTTTAACACTATGAAAGCGATACAATTGGCCGCAGGATATTTGTCAAATTTGACAAATTTCTGTCACAACACACACGGTTTCAGTTTCAAAACGTAAAACTTATTATTATTCGTTTGCTGTTTGGATTAATTACTTTTCTACGACTTTTCGCTTGACCATTGGATTTCGATATCGCATATTAACACGACCCGTGCTTACATATTTTGGACCTGACTGTTTCGCACCGCACTTACAAGGTAATTTACTTTTATTTAAAAGGCCTACGAATACATATGTCGGCGGCCGATCGTAAAATCCGCCAGATCACGAAATTCCTAGGCATATCGTGAAACGGCGCCATTTCATGATTTGGCTAAAGGACATCCGCCATATCGTTCAAAACTTAACGTTTAACGATTTGTCTAATGACGTTTAGGCAGATCATGAAATTCCTAGGCATATCATGAAACGCCGGCATTTCATGATTTGGCCAAGCCAGTGACGTTTAGGCTGATCATGAAATTCCTAGGCATATCATGAAACGCCGGCATATCGTTCAATACTCACCGTTATACGTAAGTAGGGTGTCCAAAATTGAATTAGGTAAATTAAAAAAAATAAGAAGTGCGGACTGATAATCTCCAGCGAGTCGACGCCACCCCGCTGCGCGGGGTGTCTATTTCTGGTCTGAGGGACACAAGTGAACCCTAACCTAACCGACCTAAGACAGAGTTCGCTTATGACAAACCATTTTTGTCCGCCCTGATTATTAGCCCCCAACAAAAATGGCCGCCATCGCATGTGCAGCGCCACCAGTGGCCAAGAAAGAAACTATTTTACGATGTGCCCGGTATAGAGCCAGGAATATCGACGAATGCGTTGCTCTAATCGATCTGACGTATTGTTTATCAGGCACATCGTGATAAGCCTAGCCGACTTTTAGGCATATCATGAAATGGCGCCGTTTCACGATATGCCTAGGAATTTCGTGATCTGGCGTATTTAACGATCTGCCGCCGACACATATATAATATGCGTATCTTCAAGAAAGCTGACCAACTCCTACATTGATTTCAGGATAGCATCACCTTACATCAGTTACCTAATATCTTGGCAGGCCGACAAACAGGCAAGGAAGTTGCACCGGCGTCAAATACGCGATGCCTCCAACTCTTTCGAGTGGCCGGAGCCGGAATTTCGACACATACGATTATAACAGAACTTAATACAAGAGTACAACTATTTTTCTTTATAGTAGCAGTGCAGTGCTTATCATTACTCTTTAATTAAGTAGCATTATATTGGGTCTCTAAGCATAGACTACGATTGAACGAATGAAATGAATGTAATAATTGGTAGAAATTCGGTTGTACATATTGGCAACACTATAGTACACTAAACTCCTTTTTGCTACATATATTTTACGCTATGGCATAAATATATGTTGCGACATTCATTATCAATATTATCATGTTAGCTAAATAACTTAAAAATGGGTACAATCGTAAAGTTATACGACCGAATATAAATATATGGCCGATTAGTGTGCTAGCCCGGCAGCACGTCTAGCATGGGACGGCCGCGACATACTCTCGACTTTTATCGCACTATACCTCTTGTTCTAAGTGTTCTAATAAGAGAGAGACGGATAGTGCGAGAAAAATTGAGAGAGCTCGCGCGCCGTCGCGTGGTGTGATACTATACAGCACGACCACGGATGATTTTATTATTTCTTTTGCGGTACATATTCACGAAAAAAAGAGTACTTTTATGTACTTATCATATAAAAAAATGTACTCGCACAGTTTCGGCATTGTGACTTAGAGGTCGTGGTCGTGCTGGGTAGATGCTCTCTGGCACGACCACACTATATTTATGGTTGATTTAGTGGTCAAATGAATACAAAACAAATGTACTCAAATTGTACTATTCTCCAAGCTCATCAAATGTGACAATCGGCTGAAACAGCTGTTGTCATTATTACAAAAGGGGAACATAAAGGGGGCATTTGAAGTGGTATATGTACGGTCAGGTCTAAAAATATTCACTGACACTTAATCTATACATACATACACATATTTATTAGACGTGACTGTACATACTCGTACCAAAAGGAAATAAATAAACGCAAATAGGTAGTGAGATAATTATATTTTTATTATTTTTGAGTTTTATGATTGATGATATACTTAATTTTATAAAGCAGCACATTATTATATTATATTCTGCAATGCTTTTACAATAAGGCCCAAAGTAATTTTCATAATCTTATATCACTGACATGGCTGCTGTCAAACACAAAACACAATTAAGTTGTCTTCTGCCTCCGATATTTTTTGCCAGTTTTGATTTGGACGAAGAAGTATCAAGCGGAATATGAACATTCAATTTTAACAACAATTCAGCCCTTTGTTCATCTGGGATTGACTTTGGCGGCAATGGGCACCCACTGTCGCCGGTTGTGAGATTGATGTATAGCATAAATATTAGTAGTGTTACAAGAGGCAAAAATCTGCAGTCATAATGATAATAAATATGTGTATTACAAGGGGAACCACTTTTAGTAACGTATGCTGTATGCAATACTGGACTATGTAGCATATTTATGCACTATATTCTACTTCCTTGTTATCAATGAGTAATATTATAGAAATAAAGACACTTCATATAAACAAATCATTTAATTTCTTACTTAACAAACGGAACGCTTTTAATTCTTCAAACTACCCACAAAATTCCCACATAACGCACTTTGTTATTTGATAATCCAAGTGACCTCAGTTAATTACAAAATGAAGCGGGGAAAACGTTTATCGGTGGCTCTAGGTGAGCAAAAAATAGCGTTTTTGGAATATCAAGAGCAGTTTACGAATTTCAATAACTTGCCTTTATGTAGTAGTGATGTATACAAAAATATTGAAAAGAAGTTATCGTTACGTATGACTCCAAAGGCCTTGTACTTATCTGTTCAAAGAAACTATAACTTTTTTTTTGTGATAATAATAAAACAAATGAAAGCAAAGATAGTTTACATAGTGATGTGCACCATAATCATGGTAGTGAGTGTGAAGACGTTACTAGCAGTGACAATGCAAGTACCACGAGTACTGCTACGAGTGATTATGAAGATAAATATTATGAATTTAGTATATCTTCTGAAACATGGAATTCCATTAAACCGCAAGACTATTTAGGGGGACGAAATGACCCTAAAAAACCCAACGTAACTACTCACTTGCGGCGATGTTTGACTCCACGTAAGTGGACCAGTATTATGAGTGAATTAATTTGTAAGAATACTCCTTGCGAATGCGTTTGGATATTTAAAAAACATGACTTTCACGAGGGATCTGTGACTATTTACGGAACTTGTAAACAATGCCAAGCTACACTTAAAATACATACAGAAGAAAAAAGTGACGCAGTGTATTGCAAATGCTACGTACGTACAGGAAATAAATCGGTTATACACAAGTCACAAAAGATAAGACTTACGTCATCCCGGAAAAATGAGTTAGCATCCGAGTTGAAGCACGACTATCCGATTGTTGTAAGAAACAGAATTCTCAACAGTGAATTAAAAGGAAATGAAGTCCAAGAACCTTCGTACATACCAAGTCTGAAATCACTACAAAATATAAGAAATGACATGTCATCATCGAAGCTGTATCATAAAATTGTAATATTAGCTTTATGGATTATGTCTTTTACACCGCCTTATGATGTAATTGTACGAACAGTTTCGGTTTATCCATTTTTCGTACATTATTGGACCACTTTACAAACTGCGTTTTATAAGAGGTATAGCAAGTTGCATTTTACAACATTAAGTATTGATGCCACAGGGTCTATATTTAAGAACATATATCCACCTGTAGACCCTAAACAACATTACAAAGCAAAGCATTTGTTCTATTATGTGGCAGTCTTAAAACTCGCTGGAATATCTGTTCCATTGATCCAAATGATTTCGGAAAACCAGACTATGCATAACATTTGGCAATGGTTGGAATCCTGGAAATCCAAAAGTGGTAATTTAAAAGTACCCAATAGTGTTATCACTGACGACTCTTCAGCTCTAATTGGTGCCGTTGTAAGGGCTTTTACTAGCTTTAAAACTACGCGTAACTATATAAATCGTTGTTTTCATATATTAGAAGGAAAGAAAACTCTTGTTCCGGAATGTTTTTTAAGGTTAGATACATCTCACTTTGTGAAATGTCTGTATAGTTTATCCTGTTTTAAATTTGTGGACAAAGTAAACGAATTAAAAAATTTTACGTTAAACATGTATACACATTAAAATCATGTAATGATTACAACGAAGCAAAATCGATTATACAAAGCTTAATAACTATTGCCTTATCAAAATATGACAGAAAAACTAAGGGTGGGGGACGACTAAATGTGAACTTGCAAGAGAAAAACTTAATTCTGTTAGAAAAGCGATAATAACTGAAGATTTACAAGAACCACAAGAAAACAACTATCCTACTACTTCTGTATTTTAATGATGATGATAATGAGGACCAAATGGAGAATGATTTTGTGTCATGGCTTGATAAAACTATTGTTGAAGAAAAAAATTATAAATGATTTGTGCGACGAAACTGAATACGATAACATTTATTATTTGCCCGATTTTATTGATCGTTTCAGACAACTATTAATAAAACTACCCCTGTGGTCAAATCTGATGTGTAAATATTTCCAAATTGCTTGTGACGTACCTAGTAGCAGCAACGTGGAAAGTTATTTTAAAAATATAAAACATCTTTTGCTGGGTAATATAAATAAATTGATAAGAGTTGACAATTTTATAATGAGGCACGTAGATTATTTGTCCGGAGAATTAAAATCCGCATACTGCAATAGTTTTGGGAATACCGCGATGGACGGAAAAAAAATAATACGAAAGAACATACATATCATTCCAAAAACGTATCGGCAGATTTAAAAGTAGAAACAGTTGCCTCAAGCGAAGACTTTCGGGAAAATTCTGTATTTTCTCAAAATCCCATATTAATAGAAAACTGGCGCAATAAAACTAATAAGGATACCACTAAAAATACACTATTAGAAACAATGAAACCAAAAAAAAATAAGAACGTTATAGATTTTCTTTCCAATGGAAATATTTGCCGGTCTGGTATCCTTAATGTTATTATAAATAATACATGTGTATTTGATTCTCTGCTACATGGCTTGGTCATTGGTTACATTGAATTTCCTCTTGTAAAAAAACTGGTACATCGGCTTTTAGGTAATTTTGCAGACTTGATAAAAATAATCGCTGAGAAAGATTATTTAACTGACGTTTATGCCTTAAGAACTCAAATTTTGATGCCACATTGCAATACTTCAATGCAAAACAACATAAAAGTGATTGATTGTACATCCACTATTGCATTTGTTTTACGTACAGTTTTGAATGGTCAGATATTTAGTTCAAAAATAACAAACTCTTGTGTGTTGTGCAACAGCGCGGATGAAAGGCAGTGTCAATATATTTCTTTGAATGAATTAATTCTCTCTGAACAAGGAATTTCAGCATTACAGGAATCCGCTTTGTCAGTTATAAACAATGAAGAGAATATAAAAAAAACATCTCAGTATTCTCAGTGCTGCAATATGACGAAAATCAAGGTGCAGGAATTCAACGACGTCATATTTTTTGATATTGACCTAAATGTGACACTTAAAGATATTCCAAATCAAATTAACTTGTGTACAAAACAGTATTCAGTTCTTGGCGTTATTGAAAGCATTCCAGGACATTTTAGGGTTCACTGTAAAGTATGCCATATTTGGAAAATCTATGATGATTTAGAAAAGAAAGTCCAAAAATCTGATGTTCACAAAAACTTCAATGTTGTTTTGATTATGTATGCAGCTATTTAAAATCGTAGTTCGCGCATCTACATGTATCAATAATGACAAAATATTATATTGTAATTTTTGTACCTTGGGTACCTACTAATACATTATTGATTAAAAATAATTTATCATATAATTGTGTCTATTTATTTAAGTTTGTTATGGGCATCAATATCAATTGTGTTTTGTGTTTGACAGCAGCCATGTCAGTGATATAAGATTATGAAAATTACTTTGGGCCTTATTGTAAAAGCATTGCAGAATATAATATAATAATGTGCTGCTTTATAAAATTAAGTATATCATCAATCATAAAACTCAAAAATAATAAAAATATAATTATCTCACTACCTATTTGCGTTTATTTATTTCCTTTTGGTACGTGTATGTACAGTCACGTCTAATAAATATGTGAATGTATGTATAGATTAAGTGTCAGTGAATATTTTTAGACCTGACCGTAAATATACCACTTCAAATGCCCCCTTTATGTTCCCCTTTTGTAATAATGACAACAGCTGTTTCAGCCGATTGTCACATTTGATGAGCTTGGAGAATAGTACAATTTGAGTACATTTGTTTTGTATTCATTTGACCACTAAATCAACCATAAATATAGTGTGGTCGTGCCAGAGAGCATCTACCCAGCACGACCACGACCTCTAAGTCACAATGCCGAAACTGTGCGAGTACATTTTTTTATATGATAAGTACATAAAAGTACTCTTTTTTTCGTGAATATGTACCGCAAAAGAAATAATAAAATCATCCGTGGTCGTGCTGTATAGTATCACACGTCGCGTGCTAACCGTGCAGCGTGAAAAGAGATATCTAAAATAATCGAAATGAAATTTATTGTATTTGTCAATTGATGTCAATGATCAATCTCTGTCACTCTCATTTCCATCGATTTTCGATTCAATTTCCAGTTTTTATCAAACTCAATTTACTCAATATACAAGTGAAAAACCAATCTTTGCTGTTATTTACTAAGAATGGCCGAAGAGAAAAAGAAAGCTTTGTTTATTGTCTTGGTAAGTATTCACCGCGTACTGCATGAACTTTTGAAAGTTGAAAAAAACTAGATGAATTGATAATAGATGGCGCACCAAATGTCATCAATTACAGAATTACATTATCTATTTACTTATCTCCTTGCGCGAGTTTTGACTGAATACTGATGAATGCAGAGCAAATGTAAGTTTTTGAGGAGTCCATTTATCATAATATTTGTAACGCCGGTCTCGTATCGGTCTTCACAGTCACCAAAAACGATGTCTACACAGCAATGCTTAAATCGTCTGTAATAGACGTACTTAAAGGCCTATGACGATGATGATAAATAATAGTAAATCACCTTGTAAGTCCCGGTGCGAAACCTTGTCCAATATACGTAAGCGAGGGTCGTCGTGATATGCGGTAATATCGAAGTCCAATGATCAAGCGAAATGTCGTAAAAGACTAAATCAATCCGAGCATGTAGAAAGACAAAACAGCAAACGAATTTAGTTTTGAAACTGAACCGTATGTATTGTGAACTTGTGACAAGATGTTTTCATAGTGTTAAATTTTACCGGGCGTCTCGAGCGACCTACATAAATTTACGCCCGTCATCGGTTTATACCGGCAATTTTATATGTCTAAATCAAGAGCATATTAGCACTTCGTTTAAATTTTCGTTTTATGTGCAAGACGTATGAATGGTTACATTTTACGTAACTGACGGTCTACCATATTAGCCCATGACGTTAAATTATTTTACGTCTGTCTTGGACGTAAAACATGACGATAGAAGCTGTCAAAGTGCTAGTGTACTAGACCGGCAGGGTTACCGTTTCGGCGTTTTTAGGCCCAGAGATTGTTCTCTAATTCAGTAGGCAAAGTACTTTTCTCAAACATGCAATGAAATATTGACGTTGTGTTCTTCATAATAGGCAAAATGTCACGTTTCGGGTGCAGCGAGACGAAAGACCCGTAATGGCACTTCACTTTTTTAATTTCCATTCCACGACTTGTGGCACAGGATCACGGCGTTCAGCCATAAAAATTAAAGTTTGATTTCTTGGAGTTTATTTATTTATTTCATTGCATGTTTGAAAAAAGCACTATACATAACTCGGCGTAAAAAGGGGTTTCGTCTGTAGTAATGTACTATTGTGTACTTTTTCAGGGAAGCAGATTAAAAAAAAGAGTCTTACTTATGCTTTACCCTTGGACCCGGGTACGTCCTAAAACTACGACCAAGACCACCGGGGGATGGGCAGCAGCGTCCCTGGAGTGCGGTGGAAATACTGCGATCGCCAACCCGCATGCCAAGCGTGGCGATTATGGCATATACCCCCCAAATGAAAGATACAAAAAAAACCACGGCCCCGAGGTTCCGGCGACCCCCGGTACCCTGGTTGTGGTAGCGGCCAGGGTACCAGCGGGGTCAGGGGTGCGAAGAATCTCCGGCGAAGATCCGGCTACCAACACCGACGACCCCTGGCCCTGGCAACGTATAACACGCGCACACTGCGGACCGACGTAAGGATAGCGGAACTGGAGGAAGGGTTGAGCAAGTTGCGTTGGGATGTCATAGGGTTATCTGAAGTCCGAAGAGAGGGGGAGGACACGATAACCCTCAAATCCGGCAACTTGCTCTATTTCCGGGAGGGCGACCAACAGTCCCAGGGAGGTGTCGGGTTCCTCGTCCACAAGTCCCTCGTGAACAACGTGGTGAAGATCGAGAGTGTATCGACTAGGGTGGCGTACCTTATACTCAGAGTATCCAACAGGTACTCATTGCAGGTCATACAGGTTTACGCGCCAACCTCGGCACACTCCGACGAAGAGGTGTAGGCTATGTATGAAGATATATCGAAGGCCATGCATAGTTCCAAAACCTACTTCACCGTTGTCATGGGGGACTTCAACGCAAAACTGGGCAAGAGATGGTGAAGAGCTGAGAGTGGGGCAATTTGGAGTTGGAAGTCGGAACCACCGGGGCCAACTACTGGCTGGCTTCTTGGAGAAGGAGGGACTCTACATGATGAATTCCTTCTTCAAGAAACACGAGCACAGAAAGTGGACCCGGATGAGTACCGACGGTGCAACTAAAAACGAGATTGACTTCATCATGTCGACGAGGAAGCATATATTCAATGACGTCTCTGTGATCAATACGGTCAAAACCGGGAGAGACACATTGAATATATGCGTTAAGCAAGAGCGCTCTCGATTGATGAAGTCTACGCTCCGTCCAGCATCAATCCAAATTCGAAACCCCCGAGAGCTTCCAGCTGGAACTCCAAAACCGTTTCGATTGCCTAGGCGGCGATGTGGACGAACTGAACGACGGGTTTGTGGAAGCTGTCCGTTCCACTGGGTCTAAGTTCTTCAAGGCCCAAGGGACCAACAAAACTAAAAGGCTCTCTAGCTCCACTCAGAAGCTCATGAAGGAAAGGAGTGAAATGATTCTAGTCTTCAGCCGATGCGACCTTATACCGCCAGCTCAATAAACAGATCTCCAAGTCCCTTACCCGCGATCTGCGCCAATTCAATACAAATCGTATTGAAGAGGCCATCAAGCGTAATAAGGGCTCTAAAGTGTTCTCGAGAGATCTGTCTGTAGGGCAGAGCCAGCTCGCGAAGTTAAAAACTGAAGATGGTAGAATCGTTTCCTCTAAAACCGAGATTCTGGGTGAGATAGAGCGCTTTTACGGACAGCTATACACGTCAACACGCAGACCCGAAGTTGGTCGGGCGGAAGACCGTAGAGCTAGACTAACCCGGCACTATACCGACGACATCCCGGACATCAGCCTGTACGAGATTGTAATGGCTCTTAAACAGCTCAAGAACAACAAGGCTCCCGGTGAAGACGGAATAACAGCCGAACTCCTGAAGGCGGGTGGAAAACCGGTCCTTACGGCCCTTCAGAAGTTGTTCGATTCCGTCTTACTGGAAGGGAGAACTCCAAAGGAAAGGCATGGAACGGAGGGGTGGTGGTGCTGTTCTTCAAAAAGGGTGACAACACCCTGATGAAGAACTACAGACCCATCTCACTTCTGAGCCATGTCTATAAGCTGTTTTCGAGGGTCATTACAAATCGTCTCGTACGCAGGCTAGATGACTTCCAGCCTCCCGAACAAGCCGGTTTCCGAAGAGGCTTTAGTACCGTAGACCACATCCACACGCTCCGTCAGGTTATACAGAAGACCGAGGAGTATAACCTGCCCCTCTGCCTAGCGTTCGTGGACTACGAGAAAGCCTTCGATGCGATTGAAACCTGGGCCGTACTACAGTCTCTCCAGCGGTGCCAAGTTGACTATCGCTATATCGAAGTGCTGAAGTGTTTGTACGAGAACGCCACTATGTCAGTTCGACTCCAGGACCAGAACTCGGAAGCCTATTCCGCTGCAGCGGGGAGTCAGGCAAGGAGATGTTATTTCTCCAAAACTGTTCACCGCTGCACTGGAGGACGTTTTCAAAACTCTGGCCTGGAGAAGGCTAGGCATCAACATCAACGGCGAGTACATCACTCACCTTCGGTTTGCTGACGATATAATAGTCTTGGCTGAGACCATGGAGGACTTAAGTACGATGCTCGATGACCTCAGTAAAGCTTCCGAGCGAGTTGGCCTAAGAATGAACATAGATAAGACGAAGATCATGTCAAAAGCCCATGTAGTACCAACTCCCATTACAATTGGACACATTACGCTCGAAGTTGTAGACGATTATGTATACCTATCAAACAAGACGAACTATCCAGTTAGGTAGGTCCAACTTCGAGAAAGAGGTCAATCGTCGAATCCGACTCGGCTGGGCAGCGTTCGGGAAGCTACGGCACATCTTTTCGTCCAATATTCCGCAGTGTCTCAAGACGAGAGTCTTTGACCAGTGTGTGTTGCCAGTGATGACATATGGTACTGAAACGTGGTCGCTTACTAGAGGGCTATGTTGGGAGTTTCTCTGCGTAATCGCATCAGAAATGAGGCTATCCGCAGTAGAACCAAGGTAACAGATATAGCCCTCCGAATCGCTAAACTTAAGTGGCAGTGGGCGGGGCACATAGCACGTAGAACCGATGGCCGTTGGGGCGGAAAGATTCTCGAGTGGCGACCACGTACCGGAAGGCGCGGCGTGGGTAGGCCCCCCGCAAGGTGGAATTATGACCTGGTAAAGGTTGCTGGAGTCCGCTGGATGCGGGTGGCGCAGGATCGGTCACTTTGGCACTCTTTGGGGGAGGCCTATGTCCAGCAGTGGACGTCTTTCGGCTGATATGATGACTTATGCTTTAAAAATGTTTGACAGACAGAATACTGACAATACTGTGCTCTATATAATGCCTCTACCTGAAAAAGGGCCACACATATGTAGAAGTGTAAAACAAAGAATTAAAAAGGTTTGTAATTCCTATGATTAGTTCATTCCAGAATATTTGGGCATCTTTTATTAAATGCTTAAAACATGATTAAAATGTTTTACATTGAGAATGCAATAATATGCTTAAAAATTATACTGACTTAGTCAGAAACCACTACCATATCTGTATACTAGTAAGGAAGGATTTCTCCAGCTGAGAACTTTTTTGTTACATAATGCCTTCTGTTGGAGAATGCAGCTTAGCATTAAGAAAGAGTCTTTATAGCATATCTCATACTTCAATTAATCTCCCATTTAAAGTGTATAAATACGGCTTCTTCGGTTTTTTCCCGTTCATAGCTTCATCTTCAGCCACAAATCTAAACACATCATCGTCAACAACCACTTTCTGTACACAATGTGTGTCCTTCTGATCAAGGGGCTCTGCTAAGTCTATAGTCATATCTTCTTGACTTGCATCTGATTTTAGTCTTGCTTTCTTGGGTGGAGGTGGAGATGAGACAGGAATGCTAATACTTGAAAGTAAATTAAGTGGATGTTTCGTTGTTACAGTCATTTTTTTACTGTTTCCTTGAGTAAGTTTCCCTATTCGTTCAGGGCCTTAATTTTACAAAAGCATTGGGTACAGGGACAGTGTATTGAACCTCTCCATCAACAGAAACATTTGCTCTTTCAGTATATGATTTTTTCTTATCAACTAATAATTGATGTTGATTTCTGGCTTTGGTTGCCCATGGGATTCAGGTTTTTTAGAATTGACGTATGCCATTAGCTTTCTACATCCAGTTATCGTGGCATAGTGCGGTGGAAGCACATACGTCAAGCCTCCTAAAGTGTTGTTTCCCCATATATCTGGCGCGTTACTGACTACAACTGGTGTAGTCGGCCCTTTTCTCGAGTAACTCTTAACCTGGAATAGTTTAACTTCTTGATGAGGATTCAGCAGGCCAGGATACTGATCGGCATATGAGCTTGTTTTGAAAATATCCAGCTTTAATTTTGCTCTCAGGAAAACAATCATTTTTTGCAGATTTGTGACATTGAGACTGTGCACAGACACCACAGAGTTTGAGTCTAGAACAATAATGTCCGCTTCATCATAAGTTTTTTGGATGTTCTTTCTTCTTCCTGTTTGATTAGCAAAAGATTAGCTATAATAGCATCTTCTATAACTTCAAGAGGGGATTCTCTTGTAAGTTTTTTGCTTTTCCTATCTTCAATTTCTGATTCTATCCACTTTTTAAGTCAGTGGCTTTGTTAAGATTGTCGGTCGCGAAGCCATGGCCAAGGCGTCGTGCGCCTCTTCTCGGAGCACTGTCAAGGGAAGTGTTTGGGTGTCTTCTCATCCATTTTAACAAAGTTATGTAGCGAGTTCTTAAGTGAACACGCGTTTTGTCAGGGAAGTGCTTTGTGACACTAGAGTAGTTTGGCAGGCACTCTTCATTGGCCATCAGTTGAAGTAGCTTCTTGTCTTCCTTGACTGTCCAGACAGTTGATATCCTCTTTTTAGCTAGTACTTGGTCTAAGCTAGAACCATTCGGTTCCAATTTCTTTGCGCTCTTTCCTTTAAGTTTTGGTTTCTTGACAGGTGGTGGTTCTTCGGAATGATCACTAATATTGTGGTCGTTATCAAAATAATCAGTGTCATCTGCGTCTTTCACTATTAATATAAATTGTTCTAAGTCTTGATGCTCCAAGCTCGGAGCTACTGGTTCGTCCTCTTCAACTTTCACATGTTGCGATTCAGTTTCAAGTTTCTTAGGCATGTCAATGACCTTTGTTGTGTGCGTGCTGTGGTGGATGATGGGGATTATGTCACCGTAGTATAGACCTAGACGGCTGGTTTTCGCCCATTGGCAGTAGGCTTCTTCGTAATTGGTTCTATTTATATCTATGAAGGATAGCTCAGGTTTTAGATCTAGGCGTTTTCTGTCTATAGCCTCCAGTTTGTGCATACTTATCTGAAATAAAGTTATTTTTCATAGAAATCAGTCAATCAAAATCCTACTTAGAACATGTGAGAGAAATCTGTTTTCAACTATTAAATATAGTTTAAAACAGATTCATGCTTGTACTACAAATTTTAAGATGTTATGCAACAGGACCTTTACTGTAAATTCAAGAAGTACATTCATCAAAAGCAAATCATTGCTCAAAGCAAAAGGCAGCTCACATAATCATTCATTTTGATGAGCATGATACTTAATTTCTAGCTGCCCACCATACAAGAAAAATTACATAACACACAGACATAAACTACTACTAGGTATTTCCTATTGGAGATAGAGTAGTATATTTTGTTCTAAAATTAAATGATATAAAACAAATGCAACTCTGTTCCAATTTAGAATAACAGTGGCACTGGACACAAGTTTCATGTGCTTTGCCTGGGGTCCTGTCTGTTCACCAAACAACTTTTAGCCAAATGTATCATTTGACAAATGTTTCATTTGACCTAATGAATTTTTCGTCAAAACAGTGCTATTTTTTGGGTATTCTTTGAATATCATGAAATAGAGAAGTCATTAGGTCAGGTTAGGTTTGTTTTATAATAATTGTTAAGAATAAAATGCGCACTCTGTGGTTTAGACCACTGACATTGACATCTGTCAATGTAACCACTACTTTAATTTCTACCGCCATTGTGTGTCGTATACTCTGCTATATTAATAAAACAATAATACGTTATACAAATAATTTTATTGCCTGACCAATAACAGAACAACAGGTTATGGCCCAGAGCAACGCGAGTGATAGAAAATAAAGTCCGATCGGTCGTCGGAAAGTTTTTCTACGTCTGGGTATTGCGTCAGTTGCCCGCGTGTTTGTAGCGCGGCACTTGGACGCTGAATTACCAATGGATCTTGGAGGTCTTGGCGTCGCGACTGCGCAGAAGTTCGCAGGCGACAATTACAGACAATGGAAGTTCCAGACGACACTTGCCTTGAAGGCCAGGGGCCTCGGCGATCACATAACCTCTTCGTTGTCGCCGGCAGGGGCTGACGCGGACGAATGGAAGAAAGATGCCACGAAGGCGATGTACATAGTTACAGCAAATATGGAATTGCCTCAAATAAGTCTGATAGAAACATGTGAAACGGCACGTGACATTTTTGATAAATTAGACTCAATTTACGACCAAAAAAGTGAAAATTGCAAAATGTTGTTGCATGAAAAATTTCACACGATCAAGTTCACGGAAGGCAACAGCATTGCCAAACACATTTCTAGAACAGAAAATATCGCGAAACGGCTAAAGGACGCTGGCGAAGCAATTTCAGAAATGGCAATTGTGACAAAAATACTGGGGTCATTGCCCGAGCGCTATCGCATGTTGCGACAAGCTTGGCTGTCGCTCGAACCAAATAAGCAAACGGTAATCAACCTTACGGCGCGTCTTCTAAATGAGGAGTCGAGTTTCCAAACTGAAGAGGAAACAGCATTGTTTACTGAGAAGGTGACCAAAAAGTCAGTTAAGTGCTTTAAATGCAGGAAGATGGGGCACTATGCTCGGGATTGCCGATTTAGCTCACAGCACAGTAGTGTGAATAGCCATGGCTCGAAGTATGAGAACAATCAGTCTGCCTTCATCACCCAGCTTGCAGCGAATATCACAGAAGATGAAGAAGTATGGATCTTAGATAGTGGGGCGTCTGCGCATATGACATATAGTCGGAATGATTTCTCAGACTTCAAGCCGGAGTGCAATTGTGTGCGCTTAGGTGATAAAAGTGAACTATCAGTGCAAGGCTCGGGAACAATTAAAATAAAAAAGTTCTTGGACGGTAAATGGTATGACTCCAACATCAATAATGTGCTTTACGTGCCTGAACTGAAGAGAAACTTGTTTTCGGAGGGTATTGTAACATCAAAAGGATTTTCAATGACCAAAAACAAGGAGTCAGCGTTTATAAAAAATAGTGATGGGAATGTTGCGGCTATTGCCATTAAACAGCCTAATAACCTATACAAATTGTTGTTCAAGCCCGTCTCAGTGGACTGTGAAGCAAATGTAGTGACCTTGAAACAATGGCACGACCGTCTGGGTCATGTCAATGTTAAGACATTGCGTGAAATGGTGCGAAATGGACATTTACCTTCTGTTAGTGACCTGAGCGACTTCTTTTGTGAGGCTTGTGTGATTGGCAAGCAACACAGAGTACCTTTCAAGAAAGGTTCATTGCACACCCAGAAGAATAAAGTGTACAGTGACCTGTGTGGTCCTATGCCCACGCCATCTATTGGAGGGGCTAGATATTTTATTACATTCCTGGATGCAGATTCTGGATTTATTTCTGTTTACTTGCTGAAGCGCAAAAGTGAAGCTCTGCAGGCTTTTCAGAAGTATGTGCAGCTGCTTGAAAATAAGTTTGATACCAAAGTCAAGCTGTTACACAGTGACAACGGCAAAGAATACTGCAATGAAGAATTCAAGAGATATGCAGCTGACAAAGGAATAGAATTGGAATATACTGCGCCGTATACACCGCAACAAAATGGCCGGAGCGAGAGAGCGAACAGAACCATCATGGAGAGTGCCCGGTCCATGCTATATGTGAGACATCTACCCCTAGCACTATGGGCGGAAGCTGTGCAGACAGCTGTTTACCTGATAAACCGGAGATGTAACAAGGTGAAGACCCCATTTGAATTTTGGACGGGGTCAAAACCTACTCTGACACATGTAAGAGCATTTGGATCTGCCGCTTACATGCATGTACCTAAGGAAAAGAGGAATAAACTATAGCCAAAAAGCAAGAAACTTATGCTGGTTGGCTACGAAGGTAACTGAAAATTACAGGTTGTTTGATCCC
The DNA here is from genome assembly GCA_947578815.1 of Epinotia ramella. Lineage (NCBI taxonomy): Eukaryota > Metazoa > Arthropoda > Insecta > Lepidoptera > Tortricidae > Epinotia > Epinotia ramella. The sequence goes on from OX388221.1 coordinate 8,828,231, forward strand.
GATACCAAGAAGATAACTGTATCTAGAGACGTGACCTTCAATGAAAATGAGCCCTATTCAGCCAACAGCCTATCAGAAACATCAGAGGACCCGGTGGACCTTGATCTCTATCGTAGTGAAAAAGACAGACCTTGGGAATCCCATTTGTATGATTATGAAGCTTTTGAGGATTTTTACCAAACTATGATTAATGAGGTGACAGAGGACAAAGTAGAAGCAACTCCAGAGAGCCAAGAAGAGAGTAAGAGAGTGTATAATGAAAATGACAAGAGAAAGGAGCCAAGATATGACCTGCGGCCTCGACCGAATCGAGGAACCACAGTAGCGGAAGCAAACTTCGTAGAAGTATTGCCTATTACATATGCTGACGCTCTGAAGTCATGATAAGGAAAAATGGATAGCGGCAATGAACGAGGAACTCGATTCTCATGATACATGCAAGACATGGGAGATGGTGGAGCATCCAACTGACAAGAAGCTGGTTGGTTGTAAATGGGTTTACAAGATAAAGCAGAATGCTGATGATACCACGCGATACAAAGCTCGAGTATGTGCAAAAGGCTATCATCATCATCATCATCATATCAGCCGAAAGACGTCCACTACTGGACATAGGCCTCCCCCAAAGAGTGCCAAATTGACCGGTCCTGCGCCACCCGCATCCAGCGGACTCCAGCAACCTTTACCAGGTCATCAGTCCACCTTGCGGGGGGCCTACCCACGCCGCGCCTTCCGGTACGTGGTCGCCGAGAACCTTTCCGCCCCAACCGATGGCAAAAGGCTATACCCAAGAAAAAGGGATAGACTATTACGAGACGTTTTCACCGACAGTACGGTATGATACCATCAGAATGATGCTGTCACTGGCAGCAAAAGAAAAATTGAAGATGACTCAGTTCGATATAGAAGAATAGAAGACTGCTTTCCTATATGGAACCCTAGATGAAGAAATCTACATGGACACTCCACCTGGTCTTGACTCAGAATTAGTCTGTAAGCTCAATAAGTCAATCTATGGATTGAAACAGTCACCCAGGTGTTGGAACTCCAAGTTCCACTCTTTCATGAAGGTGAATGACTTTAAAAATTGACAAAGTGACAGGTGCCTGTATGTCTCTCTACAACATGAAGCTCCCTTGTATTTACTTTTGTTTGTAGATGATGGTTTAATTTTGTGTAAAAATCAGGGGCTTATTGATGGATTTGTAAATAATTTGCAAAAAGAGTTTTAAGTAACTATCATGAGTCCAAAACAATTTGTAGGTCTAGAAATTGAAAGTGATGGTTCAATATTTGTACATCAAACCAAGTACAAGACAGTTAGTGGCTAAGTGTGAGGAGTATGCCGCATCGCATGGGCTCCGGTATAACGCCACCAAGAGTGAAGTCATGGTGTTTAGAGCAGGTTCAATTAGACCATACTTTATACCTCCAGTGTTTCTTGGTGGAGTTAAGCTTAATGTTGTCAGTCGCTTTAAGTACTTGGGCCACATAGTAATGGATGACCTGTCTGATGATGAGGATATCGAGAGAGAGCGTAGAGCGTTGTCAGTAAGGAGTAATATGCTGGCGCGCAGATTCGCCAGATGCTCTGAGGAAGTAAAGATAACGCTTTTCAAAGGTTTTTGTCAGTCTTTTTACTCTGGCGGTCTGTGGGTTCGGTATACCAAACGAGCTTACAACGCCCTACGCATTCAATATAACAACGCCTTTAGAATGCTGTTGAGACTGCCTAAGTGGTGCAGTGCATCGCAAATGTTCGCCGAGACACACACGAACGGTTTCCACGCGGTAATGCGAAGTAAAACCACGTCGCTGATGGGTCGCGTCAGGAGGAGTCGAAACAGCATTCTAGAGGTGATTGCTAACAGATTTAACTGCCAAATTATGTGGCACTGGATCGGCACGGTAAGGACTACCTTGAAATATGTCAAGTAGTCTATTTTGTAGAATAGATTAATTTATTTCATTTTAATTTTAATTTTGTTTTACTAACATAGCCTCTAAAATGTAACTAACAAAATATGGACCTATAAGTCTGAAATAAAATATTTGAATTTGAATTTGAATTAACAGCTTGCTTAATAAGTTTGGAATAAGCCTATGTAAACCTAATTCCGTGCCAGCTGACCCTAATGTGAAGTTGGATAATTGTGAAGGATCAGCTGACACGCCAGACGTACCATACCGTGAGGCAGTAGGCTCACTTATGTATGCTGCTATAGCTAGCAGACCTGATATTTACTTTATAGTATGCTCACTGAGTAGATACCTGAATGACTTTAGTAATGTGCACTGGGGTGCAGTAAAAAAAGTATTTAAATATTTAAAAACTAATAAGGAGTTGGGCATACTATATAGTGCAAGTTTGACAGAGGATAGCAGCACCAACGGTTTTTGTGATGCTGATTATGCAAATTGTACTGTGACACGCAAATCTGTAACTGGTTATGTGTATGTAATGAATGGTGGTGCTATAACTTGATGCTATAACACTAAATTACAAAAGTGTGTAGATCTGTCAACGACAGAAGCGGAATACCTAGCTGCCTGTGCCGCTACGAAGGAGCTTGTTTGGATTAAAAGTCTCATGAAAGAAATTGGTTTCTCTGAAAACATTAAGCTGGTTATTGATAATCAGAGTTCAATCAAGCTGATTCGTGGCGCTAACTTACATAAGAGATCTAAACATAAAGATATCCAATATCATTATGTTAGAGATAAGCTTCTTGAAAATGTAATGGATGTTGAGTATTGCGAAACAAAACTGCAGGCAGCAGATATGTTCACCAAAAGCCTTCCCAACCCTCAGTTTGAATCTCTGAGAGGGATGATTGGTATGTGTGAGAGAGTACGCATTTAGGGGGGATGTTAAGAATAAAATGCGCACTCTGTGGTTTAGACCACTGACATTGACATCTGTCAATGTAACCACTACTTTAATTTCTACCGCCATTGTGTGTCGTATACTCTGCTATATTAATAAAACAATAATATGTTATACAAATACTTTTATTGCCTGACCAATAACAGAACAACAATAATCCTATAAAGCTTTCTATTTAAGAAAAAAATGCATTAGATCAAGTGAAACTTTTGTCAAATGAAACATTTGGCCAATAGTTGTTTGGTCTAACAAGGGTGAACCGCTCTGCCTACCCCTTTTAGGGATAAAGGCGTGTATGTATGTATGCATGTATGTAAATTCCATTGAAGAGGAGGCCTTTTAGACCTCTGGGCGGAGAGGTTTTTTTTAGATACTACAATGGGGGCAAATAAGCATACAGTTAATTGTATATAGGGGTTAGACCAAGGCAATATAGTGATGAGTATTTTAATGACCCCAATTATGAGCCCACTGGCTCATAATTGGGGTCATTAAAATACTCATAGTCTGGCCATAACATACAATGGTCTATTTCTTTAGGGTAACAATGTTAGTATAAGAAAGAGAGGATTTGTCTCTCAGCTCTACTCAGTGTCGGGGACAATTTTTCAGACCTTTATTTCATGGAAATAGGAAGGTAACCACGTGAGTATACTACAAGTATGTAATTTATTTTGTATCACTACTTGAAATTGCATCAGTGGCCTTTATAGGTGTTGATAGTCCATAATTCATACATTACTAACCTCTTTGCTCCTCACTTGGAGTTCCCGCAGTGTGAAATGGGCTCGCTGGCATTTTTTCCGAAACTTGACAAATCGTTTTATATACGCTGAACACTCGACACACAAATATTTGGGCAACCCACAGCAGTCGGTCGTCTGCAATAGACACAGTCCTAATTTTAAATCATGTCAACAAAGGCATTATTACTTTCTTTAAGCTCTCCAAAGGAAATCTCTAATCAGCAAGGGAAAATATAAACAAAACCTATGCGGAAATGCCAGAATTCCATACGAAATGTATACCTTTAGTCCAGATATCAGGTTGTATTCGTGCCGTAACGTGCCAGAGTCCATGTTGTATAGGTTAACATTTGTACTGAAACAAACTGTACAAGCTTTTAAATCAAGCATATTATGTGGTTTAATTTATTTCGTCGCTATTTAATAAAAATCATTATGATTTTAACAATAAACAACCGCGACATCGCATCGCTGGTTGACAATTTGAGTGAATGAATGGAAAGCGTATTTGACTGTTGATTGAGTGAATGACTATCAAGAAATAATTGGTCACATTTAGCATTATCTATCAAGATCATTCGAAAAACACTACACTACAAATTTTAAAATAAACTCCAGCGTGCAAAGAGATATCTGAAATAATCGAAATGACATTTATTGTATTTTGTCCTTGTCCTCTCATTTCCAGAACGTAGTACGTACTGTACGTAGTATAAAGTATAGTATCTCTTAATTTCTCTTAGTAGTCTGTGTTTCCAGATTTCCTTCGGTTTCCGATTAAATTTCCAGTTTTTATCAAACTCAATAAACAAGTGACAAAACAATATTTGCTGTTATTTACTAAGAATGGCCGAAGAGAAAAAGAAAGCTCTGTTTATTTGTCTTGGTAAGTATTCACCGCGAAGTACTGCATGAACTTTTGAAAGTTGATAAAAACTAGATGAATTCTGGTGATTGACTAAACGTAGATCCAGTTAACTACACAACTAGTCATTTTGATGTCATGATGTGCCTTGATTCGCTAACATTCACACTTTATTTTTTAAAGGAAATATTTGTCGCTCGCCGATAGCCGAAGGTGTATTCCAGAAGACAGTGACTGACTTGAATCACGGCGACAACTGGGAGATAGATAGCGCCGCTATTGGCAGCTGGCACGTCGGTAACTCACCTGACTGGCGTGCTTTGGACACTATGAAAAATCATAATGTTCCATACAGTAATCATGCTAGACAGGTAATAATTTACTTACAGACATAACAATTTATCACAACAACTGGCAGAGAATAAAAAAGTAACACACACCTCTCATTCTAACTATAGCTGTATCCGATGGTTAGACTCGGGGCCTATTTACTTATGTTTTGAATAAACACTTCATGGATATACAATATACATCCATGATATTGAACCTCTGGTTGCCAGACTCAGGGCCTGTTTCACAATCGCCGGATAAAGTTATCTGCCAGTTAAAATTATTGCTATCCTTTTCTCCCGTCATATAAAAGAAAAGTGACAGCCAACATTTATCTGACGGATTACGGATATGTTTTAACTGGAGATTGTGAAACAGGCCCTCAGTAAAGAAAATGATAAGAAATTAAAACGGTGATTGCAGGACCGGCCATAATCATTAGGCACCCCAGGCAAGTCATGCATTATGGCCTGGCCACGACATTGGTCTAAGGCGACTGGCTAAGGTGACCAGCGGCGAGCAAATCAAACAAAATCAAGACCGCTAAATAAGCATGCCACGAGAATTCGCTGCAGGCTAAATCGCGTGCGAATTTACTCGCGCGACCGGCTATGGCGGCGAGCTACCTGGCGAGCTGTGAGAACAAAGGCACTGGCAGTTTGAGCCATGCCAGGAGTCGTAGCGGCGCGAACGGTCTTAGCGGCGGCACGGATCAGGCGGAGTTTTAGTATACAAAATATTTTGTTTTATTCGCTCCGCGATGTTGGACACAGAGGCGTTTATCAGTGAAATTTTAAATAGGCCTGCTTTGTGGATGGCACAGCATCCACAACACAAGCTGCGGCTGCTTCCTATATTCATTGTACAAAGTACTGAATTCACCCAAGGTATATAGGTCTATTTACTTCGTGCACACCTTCTCTCGAATTTAAAATGTCTGTAATAAAATACGAGCTACTTTCGAGACACTGAAGGGCCACTTTTGATAATGACATTTTGCGTCCTTTGAGTACGTCCCATTCGCTCGATGCCGCTAAGACCACTGCGTTGTCGTGGCATGCTCACAGCTTAGACCGTTGTCGCCGCCCCGCGCCCCGCACGCCGCGCCGCCGGTCGCCTTAGACCAATGTCGTGGCCAGGCCATTAGGCGGTCTTTTGTATTTCATCCTGTAGATCTTGTAGCATAGCACCCTGTACATCTCGGCACCCGTCGCCCCACACCTAATGCTGACCCTGGCAAGAGGTTCAGTAGCTACTCTTTACCATAAATAACAAATGTCTCGATCATGGCAGATTGTGAAGGAGGACTTCAACCACTATGACTACATATTCGGCATGGACGAGGCAAACATGAAAGACCTCAAGAGACTTGCCCCAAAGGATGGTAAAGCCAAGCTGCTCATGTTTGGAGATTATGACCCTAAAGGTGACAGGATCATCAGGGATCCTTATTATGTAAGTTACAAATGACAACCGCTTTAGCCTAGTTGGTAGTGACCCTGCCTACGTAGCAAGAAGTCCTGGGTTCGAATCCCGGTGAGGGCATTTATTTCATTTATTTCTGTGATGAGCATGAATATTTGTTCCTGAGTCATGGATGTTTTCTATGTATTTAAGTATTTATTTATCTATATAAGTATGTTTATCGTCATCTAGTACCCATAGTACAAGCTTTGCTTAGTTTGGGACTAGGTTGATTTGTGTAAGATTGTCCGCAAATATTATTTATTAAGTACAACAAGCACAAATTGTAGTATGTATAAAAAAAAAATGCATACAATGTATCTTTTTGCTTTTTCTACTTACATCCCACCCTTGACATCACTAAGCACTTGTACTCCAAAATCCAAAGGCCCAGTGTCCCCTCTGAGCCTTATACGAGCAACCTTTTTTTTTACAACTTATTTTGTAGCATAACAGCATAAGCGTACATGCATTCTTTATGCTTTATTCTTTTTTTATACATGCTACAAAATAACTTGAAACTTTATTCTAATACAAAATAATTAATAGATTTAACCTCCTAGAGACAACAACAGGAGACAGACCAAAAATTCGATAGAACAACACAACAATAATATAAAATCGCGGGAAGTCACTAGCAAAGAGTACTATATATATACTGAGAAGTCACTAGTCATATGCAGTAATTGCACCAAATCTTAATGTAAAACTGAGCAGTCCGGTAACTGAATAGGCGTGTCCACACCGGACGCACGGCTCGCCCGAGCCACACGCTCGCCCGTATGGCTCGGGCGAGCCGTCCGAATGCTCGGCCGCATGCGCTCGGTCGAATTTCAGCGTGTCAGGCAAACGCGCGCGGCAATTCTGAGCCAAATTGGCTCGGCCTAATTTACCTAACAGTAGGTACGGGCCATTAGTTCAGCTCGCGATCGCCATGAAGCCACACGTACGCACAGCTGTCGCTTCTACGACCAGTGAGAGAGTTCGATATTTATAGAGCAAAAATGCTTTCGTATGTCGGGCTGTCCCCTCTATACAACGTGTTAATAAAATAACGCAAAACCTGAAAACAGTTTGTTCAGAATCGTGAGTAGAATGCGAAAAAAATTAAAAAAAAAATTTTTGACGCGATTTCTTTTTTACATTTGTATGGAGCAGGTCGCCCCAGTCGGCCAACACTCCATACAAATGTAAAAAATAAATCTTGTCAAAAAAAATATTTTTTATTTTTTTCGCATTCTATGCTCGATTCTGAACAAACTGTTTTCAGGTTTTGCGTTATTTTATTAACACGTTGTATAGGTCGCATCACTCAACAGATTCTCGTGAAATTTTGTGAGCGAGTTCGATATTTATAGGGCAAAAATGCTTTCGTATGTCCGGCCCGGATCTCGGTCAAAAAGCCGACAACACTGGGTGAGGTTTGCAGCCGAACAAAACAACCGTCCACATGGGCTGCGTCGGCTCGGGCGAGACGTGCGCCGAGCCACGTCTGCACTGAGCGCGCACGTTAGGTCGAGCCGTGCTCGGCCGAGTCGCGCGTCCGTTGTGGACACGCCTATGGTTTAAATTCGCTTGACTGTTTCAATAAAATTTCACTCGTTATTTTTTCAGGATAGCGATGCTAAGGGCTTCGAGAAATGTTACCAACAGTCAGTGAGGTGTTCCAAAGGGTTTTTGGAGCATTTGGAAAAGGAAGAATAAACAGGCATGCATTCATGGAAAAGAGAATCAAGAGGCATGCATTTACATTTAGTTGTATACCTAATAAATGAGTTGTAATAGATTATTTTTATGGTTCAAATATACTGTTTTGTTGGAATTTGGTTTTGCTTTATCCCTCGCTGCGCCCTTGTGTCATCATTAGGATTTTTTATTTCAGAATAGAGTATAGGTAGAAAACTTAAGTAAAGCACTATCCCTTTACTCTTTCTTGTATGCAGTGGGTGACGTATTCGAAGAGATATTATAGCCCGACCGCTTAACTCAGTCCTCGCCTATGTAAGCGGGAGGCAAAGCCCGCACGCCGCGCGCGCCTCTTTATCATCATACTTGCTTCTTGTTTTACGTTTTCAATAACTGATTCGAATATATGTATTACTACCTACTCCGTTGGCTCAGCGACCCCAAATGAATCTTGGCCTCCGACACGAGAGTGCGCCATTTTTCTCGGTTCTGCGCTAACTCTTGCCGATTTGGATATCGCGCAGATCTGCCTAGAGCATGTCGCTCCATCGGTACCTAGGATGTCTGCCAGGACGTCGACCTTCCGGACGGTCTCGGTATGCACTCTTGACTTTGCGATCTTCCTCCATTCTCTCCAGGTGACGAAGTCAACGGAGTCTGTGAGCATTGATCTCTCCTAAGATGTTAGGCTCGGCCACCAGATATTTCCAGGTTCCATTTCCTATTTCCAGGTTCTTTAGGACTCTCCAGCTTCGGTCTCGGATCGTTGGGATCGAGACCGAGAGTCTTACGAAGGATTTTTCTTTCGGCGATTAGTAAGATATTCTCTGCTTTAAGTGTCAGTGTATGTATAAACTGTTTCTTAATTATTCCTGTACATTTTATCGTAAACAACAGCTAAAAATACTTCAATGGATTTTTAGCTCTTGTTCACTTTGCTGTAACTTTAATTGCACGACTACCTAAAGCAAAGAGTAAAGTAAGTATAACCTAAAGTCAACTTATGAGCAAATAAAGAACTGAAACTGATACCCCTGCACCCGCGCGCTCAGGCGATGGTTGAGTGAAGCGGCCAGACTATAGATATTTAAGTTGTCTTACACAAACATAACAAATGCCTATTAGAACACTTTACATGCAAGAGCCTATTACTTATGTTTTTTACCTATAGGTGTAGGTTAGTAGGTGTAGGTTTTCTGTTTAACCTTTTTTAAGGGAAGCAGTTTAAAAGTTTTACTTATGCTTTAGATACAAGTTTGAAAGACAGAATACTGACATTACTGTGCTCTATTATAAGTATTATAACACCTCTGCCTCAAAAAGGGTCACACATATGTAGAAGTGTAAAAAAAAGAATTAAAAAGGTTTGTAATTCCTGTGATAAGTTTAGTCCAGAATATTTGGGTATCTTTTATTAAATGCTTAAAACATGCTTAAAATGTTTTACATTGACAATGCAACATGCTTAAAAATTATACTGACTTAGTCAGAAACCACTACCATATCTGTATACTAGTAATTCGGATTTCTCCAGCTGAGAACTTTTTTGTTACATAATGCCTTCTGTTGGAGAATGCAGCTTAGCATTAAGAAAGAGTCTTTATAGCATATCTCATACTTCAATTAATCTCCCACTTAAAAAGTGTATAAATACGGCTTCTTCGGTTTTTTCCTGTTCATAGCTTCATCTTCAGCCACAAATCTAAACACATCCTCGTCAACAACCACTTTCTGAACACAATGTGTGTCCTTCTGATCAAGGGGCTCTTCTAAGTCTATAGTCATATCTTCTTGACTTGCATCTGATTTCAGTCTTGCTTTCTTGGGTGGAGGTGGAGGTGAGCCAGGAAGGCTAATACTTGAAAGTAAATTAAGTGGATGTTTTGTTGTTTCAGTCTTTTTTTTACTGTTTTCTTGAGTTAGTTTCCCTATTCGTTCAGGACCTTCGTTTGACAAAAGCATTGGGTACAGGAACAGTGTGTTGAACCTCTCCATTAACAGAAACATTTGCTCTTTCAGTATATGATTCTTTCTTATCAACTGATTGATGTTGATTTCTGGCTTTCGTTGCCCATGGGATTCAGGTTTTTTAGAATTGACGTATGCCATTAGCTTTCTACATCCAGTTATCGTGGCATAGTGCGGTGGAAGCACATACGTCAAGCCTCCTAAAGTGTTGTTTCCCCATATATCTGGCGCGTTACTGACTACAACTGGTGTAGTCGGCCCTTTTCTCGAGTAACTCTTAACCTGGAATAGATTAACTTCTTGATGAGGATTCAGCAGGCAAGGATACTGATCGGCATATGAGCTTGTTTTGAAAATATCCAGCTTTAATTTTGCTCTCAGGAAAACAATAATTTTTTGCAGATTTGTGACATTGAGACTGTGCACAGACACCACAGAGTCTGAGTCTAGAACAATCATTTCCGCTTCATCATAAGTTTCATTGGATGTTCTTTCTTCTTCCTGTTTGATATGTTCAGTCAAAAGATTAGCTATAATAGCATCTTCTATAACTTCAAGAGGGGATTCTCTTGTAAGTTTTTTGCTTTTCCTATCTTCAATTTCTGATTCTATCCTCTTTTTAAGTTTTTCAGTGGCTTTGTTGAGATTGTCGGTCGCAAGGCCATGGCCAAGACGTCGCGCGCCTCTTCTCGGAGCTCTGTCAAGGGAAGTGTTTGGGTGTCTTCTCATCCATTTCAACAAAGTTATGTAGCGAGCTCTTAAGTGAACACGCGTTTTGTCAGGGAAGTGCTTTGTGACACTAGAGTAGTTTGTCAGACACTCCTCATTGGCCATCAGTTGGAGAAGCTTCTTGTCTTCCTTGATGGTCCAGACAGTTGATATCCTCTTTTTAGCTAGTACTTGGTAACGCACACGAATTTGTGTCGCTGAACGACCAGGAAGATACTCTGACATTTTCCTGTAGTTAGGTCCGAACTTATCATAGCATGTTAGAATAACAGCATCTTCTTCCGGAAGGAATCTACCTTTTCTCTTTTCAACTAGTCGAAAATATTTATTATATATTTGTATCTTGGTTCTGTTCTCCATAGACGAAGCTACTTTGCCCCATGGTATATAATCATCTTCTTTATAATATTCAATCAATCTTCTAAGATATTCCTCCTCTTCCTTTGTCCATTTCTTTCCAGTGAATGTATTGCTCATATTTGTTCTGTAGTAGACAAAACACTGGTAGCCAGTCCTGCCCGTGTTGAGTTCTTTGGCAATAGCTTCCCAGTCTTCATAGTTACGGTTGAGTGCCACTCCCTGCAAGCGGACATGCTCGTCTTTGCCCCATGCACTTTTATTGATGCAGGGATGCAAAAATACTTTCCACAGTGATCTGTATTCTGAGGCACTATGCCTTTTATTCAATTTATTAGCAATAATTTCCCAGTCATACTCCTGGTTTATTGGCAAAGCAACATCCTTAAGTGTTTTTTTTCCCAAAGCAGTAATTTCTTTGTTTACAGCATCAATTTCTCTTTCCAATATCTTGGGCTTTTTATTCTTGCCCTCGCGTTTTAACTGTGCAATCTTTGAAGTAAACTCTTTCTTTTTAATATCAATGGACATTTTAAGAAGAAGGTTAGTAAAACTGCATTTATCTTTTACAGTCCAGCCAGGGACTGAAGTAATTTCAGAAAAGTCGTACATGTTACTTTTCGCCATGAGAATAGTGTCTTCATTATCTGGGGCAGGGAAATTCGATTTGTCCTTGAAATATGGCTTCCCACAGCTGATATAGCGGAACGTTTCTTGCCGGTCTTGCTTCTCTCCTGGCACTGCTAGCTCTTGGAGATCACTTAGCTTCTGTCGGCACTCCTTTAAGCGCCCAACAAGCACTGTTTCAAGTCTTCGTAGTTTTTCATCTAATAGTTTGTTGAGACCTAAAGCCGAATCGATTCGTACATGCTCTTGTGCGTCGTCAGTATAGGTGCTAGGAATGGAGCGGGAGTGGCGTGAGCTTAAGCTGCTACTCGTGGAAGGTCCCAAGAAAATGGAAGGCTCGTCGTCTTCTTCTAAAGCGGCATTCAGTTGCGCTATATCATTTAGCTGCTTTTCTTCATCGCTATCCACATCTATACACTCCATGATTGCCACTAACGGAGCATAAGGCCGTTTTACTGTCTTAAATACAAGATTGGTGAAATTAATATCCAAATCCGATATATTCAACACGCAACAAACACGCAATAAGCATCAATCAATATCAACATGCATTGATTGAACGGTGCCGGTTAATGTACAGCCATAATAATGCACGGCCAAAATAATGTACAGCCTAATAATCCGCGTCCATACTGTACATGGATTATCAGGCTGTACATTATTGGGCCGTGCATTATCACCCTGAGCCACAGATAACCTCCTATAGATAGAGCCTATAAGCGATTTAGTTCGATGCAAAGGTCACAGTTGGCGGTAGGCGCGGGTTGCTAGTCCAGGCAATGAACTGACAACTTGTATGGAAAAAATGACAATTTTGGAAATAATTTATAATAGCTTATTTTTTATGTATAACGGGTACATTATCAATGAAATAGTTACCCAGCGACAAAATCCGACAAAATTTCAGACTTCGAAAAAATTATAAGTTAACTGGCTTCTAAAAAGTCAGTAAAAATATTAATAAATGTTTTTGTCTTTATTTTGGTTCATTTACATTTGCTCTATAATATTCAAGATAAATCGTACAAAAAAAGATAATGCATGCTTCATTTAAATCTACATCATTACTTCCGGGTGGAAAGTTTGTCGGATTCTTGACTTAATCATCTTAGAATAACATTTTCAAATGAAATCAACAAAAAAAATGCTATTATAAATTAATGTTTTTCAAAACCGTATTTTGCCTGGAGTATGCGGGGAGGTCGGTAACGGCGCTGCGATTGGCTGTTTCGAAAGTAGCGCGCTTTGTCACATCACCCACCACACAGGCGCCAGAAGCTTAGTGATGGGACGCGTTGGTCGTTAACGGTTTTTAGCGGTGCCGCAATTAATTGTTAGTAGAATATTTTACATGGCGTAGGTACCTGTTAACATGGTTTAAATTTGAACGGCTGTCACTGTTAGGTATATTATTACGAGTATCATGTTGCGTTCATCGAATATTTTGATCACCACGTACCATAAATAAGTATGTTAATCACATCGCCTAGTCATATAAAATAGTTATTTCTAGGCATTTTACAACATTTCCTGCATTATCGTGTTTATGTCGGACAAGAAGCCTTCGTCCCGTTCGTATTCCATCACTAACCACCTCCGAGAATATACTACCTATGTATTCATTATTAAATTATATTTCATTCTACTTTATATGAATGAATACTACATAGCAATAGCTAACTTCGACACTAAATACAATTCTACAATACTCTAAATTACTTACCCAATAAATAAAATAAAACTACATAATATCACAGATTAAAGAATACAAGTACAGATACCCAATCTCATAGAGCAAAAGCGTACCGTCCTAATGTAGGCAATTCTGTATACAATTTTAGTCCCGTAGCTACACCAGTAGATGCAGTATCCGAGCTACCACGGCTATGACGCTGTCAGCCTACCTGATCGTTTTAGTAATACATTGAAATATCACCAGATGGCATTGACTTCCCGGGCAACAAATAGAGTATTTTTGATTTTTTTGTTACAAAAGTAGTATTTTCGAGACAATATTACGCATCACACAAAAATATACATAATCAAATGCTTGGAGCCTGTGGTTCCATAGAACTTTCGCGACCAGTTATGGCGCCATCTAGTGACAGTACTCAATAATACGTAGCAAACTTGAAAGCTCACACGTATAGTACGAGTTACATGGATTTAGTACCAATTTTATTGCATTTACTAAACTTATAAAATATACCTTTATTTTATGTACGGAAGGATGTTTGTGATATAATTAAGGTACTTTGGATTTATTAAGGTGTAAAAATCATTCTATCTTCACGATTACTGGTTCAAATGTTTCGCTCGCTACCTGTGTCGCCATCTATGAGTTCTTTTTTGTAATAATTATACGTTGTTCGACTTGGGAGGCCATGATAATATGTACTCCTAAACCAACAAAAAACTTCCAGCACGGCTATCATGCGACGGCGCGCGAGCTCTCTCGATTTTTCTCGCACATCCGTCTCTTTCATATTAGAACACTTAGAACAAGGGGGTTGTACGAGAAACATCGAGAGTATGTCACGACTCGCGACCGTCTCATGATAGACGTGCAGACTCCGTATCATGGTCGGCCTGATCACGCGATAAGTGACAAGATAGAGCGTCCGTCACTGGCTGACACCGTTCGATGGAATGAGACGGACGCTCTATCTTGTCACTTATCGCGTGATGGCCTGCCCTGGCTCCGTAGCATGGACGTCCTTATCACACGATAAATGACAGGGTAGAGCGCAGAAAAATCGAGAGTATGTCGCGGCCGTCTCATGATAGACGTGATGTAGGTACTACAATAATATACTCCATTCATTAGCTCTGGAAGCTATAAAATAGAGCGAGATGGTAATTTACTACGTCTCTCGTCTCTCTCTACCTCATAGCTTGTAAGACGGTTGCAGTCCGCCACGCTGCCTTCTTGGTGCAGTTTAAACCTTTAGTACATCGTATACATTATCTATGATTTCTAACAAAAGATTTTTGACAATGCAATGACAAGGATATAAATATAATCTTTGGTGAATTTTCGTATTTTCTTCGTATAAATATTACACGAAAGCACGGATAAATTAATTAACGTATTGTTTCCGAATCTGAATCGGGAAAATTCGAAAGCATCATTAGCCCATCACTAGAGTTTCACGTGCTTTCGTGAGAAAGGCACAGTATATTGCCATTTCCATTTGATGAAAAGGGACACGCATACTTCACTACTTCTTATTGGACCAGTGTAAAATGAACTCCGCGAGACAGAATGAAATTTACATTTATATGATAAATTTAACTTACCTGTGAAATGTTATTCCGTAGGCTGTGAAATAAGACGTTCGGGAGTTTTTCCCACACCACTTCACACAGCAATAACTCATTTTTGTAGCGTAAAACAAATCTAATTTGTTGCTGCTTTGAGGCACGTCTAGATCGCGTACCTGGTCGCAACTGACAACATGGCGCGGGTTAGCGGGGGGCTATCATTGCTAGAGCATATATGCGTGACGTTATCTGTGCCCTGACAAAACTTGGTCCGGGGCAATAATTGGAAATTGGAAGCCAATTTTGTACGAGCTGATAATGCACGGCCCAATAATGTACAGCCTGATAATCCATGTACATTGGGACGGTCATCTGTGCGGCCAATAATCTCCAGCGAGTCGACGCCACCCCGCTGCGCGGGTGTCTATTTCTGGTGATAATTATCACTTCTGATTTGTCGCATCCAATTTCTGACAAATTGTGGCAATTTAGGGATACCATTTAGTCAAAATAATATTGCCATACCAAAGCACTGTCACATGATTGTGTAATTTTTCGCGTTTGTATAGCACTATAACACCGTTAAAATACTAACTATTTAATAAATGCGTGTTAAATTTGTGGAAAGGCTAATTACAAATGATTATATAATATTTTAAATAATTTACTTCAAAATGATCTGACAGAATACTTGGCTGATCTGATATTTCCTTGGTCCAAATTGTGTTGATTGTGATGTGCATGCAATTTGTCAGTAAGTACAACTAATTTGACAGTTGGATCAACATGCCTCCGGACGATAGCAATTTATCAGCTTCTGATTGGGCTGACAAAACATGACACACCCCATTATTTATGACTGTCAACTACTGACTGTGATGCCGCGTTCACATGCTCGCGTTCAAAGCGACATTCACGGGCGCGGGCACGGGCGTGTGAACAGCCTGAATGTGCACGCGCCCGTGAATGTCGCCGATCGGGACGACTGTCGGTTTTTGGACAAAGATCAAAGGGTGAATGTGCTCGTGCTTGTGTAGCTGTTCACACGCTCGCGTGCGAAATTGATAGTTAGCTACATCAGCCCGTCTAGTACACTAATCGGCCATATATTTACCTTCCGCCGTATAACCTTATGTATGTGTCAATTTTTACGTTACTTAGCTACCACACTAATGACTTGACGTATATTTATGCCCTAGCATAAAATATATGTACCCAAAAAACTATGGTGTTGCCAATGTGTACAACTGTAATTCTACCAAGTATTACATTCATTTCATTCGTTCAATTATAGTCTATGGATAAAAGCCTGTGTTTTCTGTCTCTTTCCGTCTTATAGCTGTGTTTCTAGATTATTGTGAAAGCTAATGTATCTATTTACTTTTCTCCTTGCGCGAGTTTTGACTGAATACTGATGAGTGCAGAGCAAATGTAAGTTTTTGATGAGTCCATTTATCATAATATTGTAATGCCGGTCTCGTATCGGTCTTCACAGTCACCAAAAACGATGTCTACACAGCAATGCTTAAATCGTCTGTAATAGACATAAAGGCATATGACGAAGATGATAAATAATAGTAAATCACCTTGTAAGTCCCGGTGGGAAACCTTGTCCAATATACGTAAGCGAGGGTCGTCGTGATATGCGGTAATATCGAAGTCCAATAATCAAGCGAAATGTCGTAAAAAACTAAATCAATCCGAGCAAATCAAATCAAATCAAATCAATTATTTATTCTGCAAATAGGCCACAAGGGCACTTTTACATGTCAAACGGTAATTTACAATAAAATAGTAATCTTACACAATAATAATTTAAAATTATATATAAAAGGTTTACAAACTAAATGTCACTAAGTTAATGTAAACAAAAAAATTGCAAAATATGACCATTACATTCGATATAAGATCTGTATCAGCATTAACAGAAGTTAATGCTATTATTCAGTATTCCAGAGATGTATAAGGTCTCTGAGCGTCCAAATACAATTAATAATTATTCTAAGAGATGTATACGGTCTCTAGGCGTCAAAACAAAAAAGGAACATTAATGTTATATGTTTATGTTGTATTGTGTTTATGTTATATTGTCAGAGATGTACAGGGTCAATAACAATAAAACGTGTCAAGATCAGAATGATGTCTCTCGTCAATACGATAATAATAATAATAACACTATACCCTTTTCACGAAACAAATTATTTAATTAAATATTTTTGTTTCGTGTTATTTTTAACGAGGAAGTTACCCCGATCATTTTATAAACGATATGATACAGAGAATGAATATAATGGAAAAATAAACCATCCTCGTCTGCAGCCCCCGACAGGATTCGAACCTGCGACCCCTCCACCAACGCTAGACCGCTCCACCAACTGAGCCACGAGGACAGCGACGCAAGTTGTATACTTTTCCACTATATTCCCGCTAAGACTAGCGCCCTCTCTGTATCGAGTTATAGACTTGTTTCACAGTCTTGGCACCACTCTAATGGGCGAGCTATGCGCTCGCTCCATTCTAATCGAACCACATCAGGTAGTTTCGGACTTAGCGAGAGAGATGGCGCTGGTGTACATTATACCCTTTTCACGAAACAAATTATTTAAACTATATAGTGGAAAAATATACAAGCATGTAGATAGACAAAACAACAAACGAACTTAGTTTTGAAACTGAGCCGTATGGCCGTATGTATTGTGAACTTGTGACAGAAGATGTTTTCATAGTGTTAAATTTTACCGGGGGTCTCGAGCGACCTACACAAATTTACGCCCGTCATTGGTTTATACCGGCAATTTTATATGTCTAAATCAAGAGCAAATTAGCACTTCACGTTTAAATTTTCGTTTTATGTGCAAGACGTATGAATGGTTACATTTTACGTAGCTGACGGTCTACCATATTAGCCCATGACGTTAAATTTTTTTACGTCTGTCTTGGACGTAAAACATGACGATAGAAGCTGTCAAAGTGCTAGTGTACTAGCGCGGCAGAGGCGCTACCGCGAAACGAAATCGAACTTCGTTCGTGTATCTCTCTCCCTGTCTCTCGAATATGCAAGTGCGATAGAGACGGAGATACACGAACGAAGTTCGTTTTCGTTTTGCGGTAGGCCCTCAGCGGCGCTACCACGAACTTCGAAAGTCGAAGTTCGGGTATTTCCATCTCTATCGCACTCCCATACTCGAGTGACAGGGATGCATGTATTACGAACTTCGACTTTCGAAGTTCGTGGTAGCTCCGCAGCTTGCTTGGCCCGCAGAAGTGCACGGGCTGCTTGCCGATCAGCATGCCAAGTAGCTTGCCAGGCTGCACGCCGTGCATGCGAACTAATTCCGAGATGTGAACGCACCATCATATTGATCATATCATGTTGAGTTCAAGATACGTTCTGAAACGTATACAGGGAGGAACATTTCCTTGGACTAAGCTGAAAGGACAGTGTTATATAAGTGACGTACAAACGATCTATTATAAATGTTAAGCTGGATTTAAAAGAAAAAAAAAAAACATAAAAATCGAAATATTTTATCTTAGTGACAACCCTAATACTATACATAGTTATTATTTTCATTTGAAATTGACACATGTCACAAGTCACAAGAATCTTGCTGACTTCATTGAATCTGCTGGATAGGGTTGAAACATACAGTTTTTTTCACCAAAGTTTAACAAGTTGTATCTCGGTAACCGTTAGAAATATTAATATGGTTACTAGGTGAGAAGTAAAGCACTAAACCTGATCTATATTCCATTTGCTTAAAAGTCCATCGATCTGTTCCACCCAGTATATTAAAGGTCACCTATTTTGCTAAAAATCGTTCGAATACTTGAGCAGCACGCGGCGAGCCGCCCAGGGTCGGTCAATTAAACGTGCTAAAAGGCACCTCAGCGTGCGTCCCTCGCGTAATTTGCACGTGTATCCGAGCGTGCCGCATACTGAACGACACTTGTTTGTGCGCGAGTCGCGTGCGAATTTGAACAACTGGCTGAGTCGTGCGTTACACAATCTTTTGATGGTAAAGGAACAATTATTGATACAAATACATGTAAAAGAAAAGGTGTTGTGAACCCGAAATAAATCAGCCGTAAATAGCCGGCGCGGTCAGCACCCTGCCTCACCCGCACATGTTTATGTCCAACTATTTACCTTACGAGCAACTCGCCACTCAAATTCGTACGCACCTTAACAAAACGAATTATTTAAAAATAAACATGAAACGCAATTCTATTTTCCATACATACATAGATTGACGCCTTTATTCTCAAAAGGGGTAGGCAGAGTGAGCACATGAAACTTACGTAACAGTGCCACTTTTATAACATAAATAATAAACCAGTGGATATTATTGTTATTAGGTACCTTGCTAGCTAAATGAAAAGGATTCAAGAATGAGAATTTTCTGAATGTAGGTATTTCTAAATAATTTATTTAGGTAAACATTTTACAACAACAGGCACCATTCATTATACTAAACTACACTTAATCTAAGTAACCCAAACTAATATTATAAATGCGACAGTGTGTGTGTTTCATATAAATTGGTTCAGCGGTTTAAGCGTGAAGAGTCCCAGGGAAGGACAGAGCACAGTTATTATCTCGGGATTCATCAAATGGGGTGAGTTTGTAAAGAGCTACAATATAAACGAGTTCTACGCGGACGGAGTCGCGGGCAAAAGCTAGTTCGTATATATACAATGATTTCCGCCCGCCAATGATTGCCGATACCCGGTGGCTCCCCAGGGAGCCTAGTACTAGACAATATGAAAATACTACCAAATTTTGACAGGAATAAGTCTTAAACCCGCTCCCTGGGAGAGATCATCTTTTTAATTCTTGATTAAACAAAAAAATCATCAAACACAGATGCTTTCCATTTACGTGGTTGTTCAGTCGTCTCGCTAAGTTCTGGGTCCTACCGACTACGCCAGTTAGATGAAACGAAAGATTTGCCGCTAAAAATACTAAATTTGAATTTATTCCGTTGAGAAACCTTCCAATTGCCAGGAAACAGTATTATCAGGAATTTTCATACTCGTCAACTCCATCGCTGTCGTTCTCTTCGTCACGAAATCCTAGCTCGAGGAATTCCTGCAAAAATTAGAAAAACAGCCTTTGTAGCCTTACATTGTAATATAATATGCGTCGTTCCTACAAGTTGTGTGGGTAGTTTTGTCCAATAGGGTTGTAGACTCAAAATGTATTCTTACTCAAAAAGAAAGAAGGCAAAAAATATGCCTAGTGAAGAAGCCTAGTGCGGATCTCACCAAAATAGCTACAACCGCTTTATTATTAGAGAGAAAACGCTCGGAAATTGTTTCATATGAAGGTGCGTTTTGTGGAAAAGGGACAGAATTACCCTCTTAAAACTTTGGAGACTTATTATAACTTAGTGATTATTTAATCCCCTGCTTTACTTTTTTCTCCATTTGACAATATTTTTAATCCTTTTTCGAGAAAAATCATCATTATTGGTTACTAACTTCCGCCTGCGACTTCATCTGCGTGGACCCGGGATAAAAACTATCCCATATTTTAATTCAGGCTATAAACTATCTTCATGAAAAAATTCATACAAATCGGTTGAGCCGTTTAAGCGTGATTGAGTAAGAAGCATCCAAACATCCAAACTTTCGCATTTATGATATTAGTAGGATTTTATTTTGTGTCTACTAGCGTAGGTATGCGTAGGGCGCTGTTTCGTGGATTAATCAATATATTATTTAGATTTAGATTTCTTTATTTCATAATATTAAAATCACTACATAGTATAAAACAAAGTCGCTTCCCGCTGTCTGTACCTATGTATGCTTAGATCTTTAAAACTACGCAACGGATTTTGATGCGGTTTGTTTTAATAGATAGAGTGATTCAAGAGGAAGGTTTATATGTATAATATAGTACCCGCGCGAAGCCGGGGCGGGTCGCTAGTACAATATAAATTACCCTAGGTGAATTTACACGACTTGATATTATGGCACGATTATTATGTCGCGGTACCTCAACTTCCTCCTCGTAATTTTCCAAGGAGCAGCACTGTTCCAAGACCACGTGGAGGCGCGTGCTTGCTCGCAGCGCGCACCGCGCGGTCGCCACGAGTGTCACCGCGTCACGAAGCTCCTCGCACGACGTCAACCTCAACCACTGAAAGAGAAACTTGTCTGCTCGAACGGTGTCAGCCAGTGACGGACGCTCTATCCTGTCACTTATCGTGTGATAAGGCCGACCATGATACGGGGTCAGGACTATCTATCTAATTCTTGTTAGTCCTGGGAAAGCTGATGGGTGTCGCGTATGACGCGCGGACTTGATAATGATAACCCTGGCAGGAATGTTATGCAAAGAAGGAAGACATGATATTATTTGACCTGTCAACATCAGGTTTGTTACAATGGACCTCCTGTAAGCTTTAATCGCCCACTGCTGAGCCTCTGTTCGAGTACGCCAGTCATCACGACCCCGTGCTAGTCTTATCCAAGCTTTTATTTCATCATCGTCATAAACTTAAGAGCCGGGCTCTTGTCGGTGGAGTAATCGCCACTTATTACTCCATAATAGGAAATATTTATGTGGATTTTCTCCACTTGCCTTCCACATCGCAGTGTAATGGCCGGTTATATGCGCCCACTCCTATTTGGTCAAAAGTCCTACCGGAACCGACTTGCTCGGCCGCCGGGTGACAGGTGACGGACAGTGAACAGCCACTGTAGCTGTACTGTAACTGTAGCTCAGCCCCAACCAAACCACCAACCAAGCTTTTTATTTAAATTCTATAAATCTCGCAAGTCAAAGACTCAGAAAACAGACTCCATCGGATATCACCATCATCATCATCAGTCGTTCCCTCAATGCTGAGGATCGTGACATCATGTCAGGACCTCTTGTGGACCAGACTTCTCCAAAGGCTCTATCGGATATATCGAAGCGAAAAACGGTGCTCGCAAATATTTTAGTACGTCTCTATCATCAAAGCTTTAGCTTTAGAGTGTCTTTTCAGATATATTTGAGCACCCTGTAGACTACCGATGTGTTTGAAGGCAACTGTACCTACACTACAATCCTCGTAGATTTGAAATTTTGCACATAAGCATGCATAATGCATATTCAGCGACAAAAACCATAGAAGTATAAGTAGCGCCGCAAAATGGCCCCACTGAATGGGTGTCATTGCTAATATGCGGGGATGGGGGCGGGGTGTCAAAACGATGCCAGGCAGCCGTTTAGTTCGAATATGCGCATACCGGGGTTTAGGCACATGTTTGGATAGAAATTTGTTAGGAGCTCGCATTCTATGCTTTATTCGTTCGCTGTGCATTTTGCATTTTTAAGTCAGATAAATCCAACATTATGGTACAATTACGTCGGTCTTATGATTATGATGGAGACTGAAGTTGGCTACAGGATTTTTTGTTAGAATGGTCTCAATCAGTCGTTATTGCAAAATTGTATATTGCTACGATACCGTAAGATTGGGGCAGGCATAGACGAGGGCCACAACGTCTTCATCCGAGACCGAACTGAACGCGAGGTCGAGGTGTGTGAGGCGCGGTCCCGTGCAACGCACGGCCAACGCGCCGCGCCCCGTCACGTCTGCGGTAAAAACATGTCAAAACTTAAGAGTCCGCAGTAAGCTCGGCCGAATTTCACCTTCCCATACAAACGTAGTTACGCTCTCATTTTAAAACTACGTGTTGGATTGTGACGAAACTTTGCATATACAGTGACATGAGGTATATCTATGTCTGTAATTAGTTTATATGGCTCCAGTTTATAAAACAAACGAAATACAGCAAAAACAAGTTTTGTATGAAAAACTTAAATTCGCTGTATTTTTTTTACTATGGTATGTGAAGCTAATTACAGACCTGGATATACCTCATTTTATTGTACAGTCGACAACACAGCTAACTGACCATCGGAAATCTAATCTGACCTTAAGTGCATTGTAATAAGGTTCTAGGTTTTCATGGTATGGTCAGTTAGCTGTGTTGTCGACTGTACATGCAAAGTTTCGTTACAATCCAACACGTAGTTTTAAAATGAGAGCGTAACTACGTTTGTATGGAGAACCGAGCTTACTGCGGACTCTTAAGGACGTGTACACATTTACAATACAAAGATCTACGTTCTCAAATTAGGCAGAGCCTTGGGAGTCAAGAAAGTTTTTACGTAGATCTACTCTCACTCATAGTTAGTGCCGTGCATTATACGATGCTCCGATTTCATGCACGGCTAGCTATCATTCAATTCAATTTATTTATTCCAGACTTACGTCCACCATGATGTTAGCAACAATTCCAACTTATAAAACTATGTTAAATAAAAAAATTATAGTGACTACAAATGTTGTTGTTTTTGTATCGCACTACGTAAAACAAATGTATGTAAGTTATATGATATTTTAAAAAGTTGCGAATAAAAAAATATAAAGTTTTAGGAGCATAATCGGTCCTGTAAGATATACACGAAACTTTACTGAAGATAAAATTGAACCAATTCAAATCCCCTAATCTATACTTTAGTCAATGATTTGTGCACTCACGCCAGCAGTGCAATTTCAACACCTCCAACTTCCTACAGTTCTCCGTTACTTTCTCCAGATGTTGGTCCCACGTATAATAATTCGAGCTGAGATGCCTCAAATTTTTCAGTCGACAAACTGACTCAAAAAAAATGTTGCTTCTCCGAAGGTCGTTGATACAGTCTATTTGAACAGTAAGGTATTCTAATTTGGGCATCTTGTCTAGTAGGATGTGGACATGGTCACGTATGTCTTCACTAGCTCTGCCCAGGACAAGCTTTGTCAGGCCGCTGAGGTGGTCTGCGACCGTAAGCAAAGGAGGGAATTCTAAGGCCCAGCAACTCCTTAGCACGAGAGATTGTAATTTCGCCGACTTCAAGTTCAGCAAACATCGACCAGTCATTCGTAGGTTGATTAAGATTTTCAATTCCTCTAAAACTTCGCTTGATAAGAATTGGCTGATACAGTCATCTGTCAGATACTGAAAAAAAAAGGCTCAGTTTCGGTGGTGGTTCTGGGACAAAAATGAAAATAGTACATAAATTTGTGTACAAATATTGGCCAGCTTTAAGAATGATTATTATGCGAATTCAAGGAATTCAGTGAAGGAAAACATCCTGCATACATTTGTGAAAAATTCAAAGGTACCTATGTGTAGTTCCCAACCCGCACTAGGCCAGTGCGAGGGTTGCTGCGCATTCCCTCTTATTTATTGAAATCAGGCAACAAGGCCCATATTACAAATACCTTTAAGACTAACCCTTTTCACGAAACAAATTATTTAATTAAATATTTTTGTTTCGTGTTATTTTTAACGAGGAAGCTACCCCGATCATTTTATAAACGATATGATACAGAGAAAGAATATAATGGAAAAATAAACCATCTTCGTCTGTAGCCCCCGACAGGATTCGAACCTGCGACCTTTCTATTAACGCTAGACTGCTCTACCAACTGAGCTACGAGGACAGTGACGCAAGTTGTATATTTTTTCCACTATATTCCCGCTAATACTAGCGCCCTCTCTGTGTCGAGTTATGATCGGGGTAACTTCCTCGTTAAAAATAACACGAAACAAAAATATTTAATTAAATAATTTGTTTCGTGAAAAGGGTATAATGTACACCAGCGCCATCTCTCTCGCTAAGTCCGAAACTACCTGATGTGGTTCGATTAGAATGGAGCGAACGCATAGCTCGCCCATTAGAGTGGTGCCAAGACTGTGAAACAAGTCTATAACTCGATACAGAGAGGGCGCTAGTATTAGCGGGAATATAGTGGAAAAAATATACAACTTGCGTCACTGTCCTCGTAGCTCAGTTGGTAAAGCAGTCTAGCGTTAATAGAAAGGTCGCAGGTTCGAATCCTGTCGGGGGCTACAGACGAAGATGGTTTATTTTTCCATTATATTCTTTCTCTGTATCATATCGTTTACCTTTAAGACTAACATACATATTAAAATAAACTTATTGAATAACTACAAAAACACAATTACTGCAACATTATCCTCGTTATCCTCCATGAAGGGATGCCTGTGCCCAGCAGTGGGACATACAGGGTGTCCCGTAAACCGAGAATAATCCGTGGACTGCTGATAGGGCAGCTAAAAGTGCTAAATACCTCTCAGAGTATTAAATTTTAGGTTTAGTAAAAATGCCTTCGTTTTCGAGATTTTAGAGAGTAAAATGTAAATTTATTCAATATATTGTCGTCATAGTACCCATAACACGCCTTAACGAGGTACCTACTAGTACGATTTGTGTGAGATTGGCCCCATTAACGATTATTATTTATATAACATGACCTAGATACAAGGGATACGTATTTTATTTGTGTACACACAACCCTCTGGGTGGATCCGCTACCTACTTACTTTACAATAATCCAAACAAATCTGCTTCAGACAAAGAAAGTATTCTTCTATACCACTGAGAGGAGACAGCTGATCCCCTCGCATCATCGCTTCAAGCTGCAAAAAACAATTACAATAATGATTATAACAAAACATGGTCATTTACATGTGTAGTCTGGGTGACCCCTTATTTCACTGACAAATGTTTCACCGAATGCATGGTTTCGCCGAATTTTCGTTTCATCATATTTCTGTTACTCAGAAACCGTTAACTTTTTATGTACAGCTAAACGGTCATTCTGTAGAACCCATTAGGTTAGGTTAGGTTTGCTTTATATTATAACATCCTGATAACTTAACAATAAAGTATTCACATATTTTTGATCACTTTGTTCAATGCAGATATTTCGAACTCAGCTGTACATGATCGGCTTTACCTATAGTGCAGGACAGCGTTGCACCCGGGCGCACGGTCCTGGGGGGCGCCGAGCGCCATTCACAGGGCGCCACTCGCCGGGCGCGCTAACACTGTGCTAGCGCGCGCTAGGAAGAGGGGTGCTAGAGGGTGCTACAGTAATGATTGCACCCGGGCACTACATGAGCTAGAAACGCCTCTGGTCTGGTACATACAGTAACATAATATTAATACATAATATACACACAATAAAAACTGATATTAAATATTGGAATTGCTATGTACCTTGAGCTCTTCCAAATTATGGCAATTTTTTCCTAGTTCCTCAATATCATCATCATCTTTACAAAACGTTTGCAAGCTGATGACTGAAGCGCCCAATTTGTAAGTCCAAAGCTTGAAAGATGAATAGTCTGCATCAAACCTTATCATCAGGTAATTGCGTTTTTTACATTTCTCCCTTGACCACTCCTCTACATTAATTTTAATATCTGTAAGAAATTACCATATTTTTTTAAACTAATCTAACAATTTGTTTGATTCCACAGACATGTAAGTAAAAATAAAAAAAAACAAAAAAAATATGTGTGGACCATCTTACACATATGGACCTAGCCCCAAACTAAGCAAAGCTTGTACTATGGGTACTAGATGACGATATATATACTTATGTAGATAAATATATACTTAAATACATATAAAACATCCATGACTCAGAAACAAATATTCCTGTTCATCCATCACTACCAACTAGGCTACAGAGGTCATAAAAACCATAAGTAAGTAGAACCATAAAAGAGGATTTTCTGGTGTAATCTGATTCTGTGGTAATGGCGTTTCCATAGCAGTGGGGTCCTGAACTTGCATCTGTGCGAATACCGCCAGTGTAGTTCTACTATCATCATCATCATCATTTTCAGCCCGTAATCGCCCGCTGCTGAGCATTGGCCTTGGCCTCGGCCAGGATTATACTAATACCTATTCCATTATATATATATATATTATAAGTGAAGGAAATCATTCTAGTAAACAACACACAACTTAAATGACGACCGGCTTAGCCTAGTTGGTAGTGACCCTGCCTAGGAAGCTAGAGGTCCCAGGTTCGAATCCCGGTAAGGGCATTTATTTGTGTGATGAGCAGGGCTCGGATTTTACATCGCACGGTAAGACGAAAGAAGTCGATATTAACATTACAACTTTACTCATATTCATACTCACTCATTTTCCTAGTCCCGTAATTAGTATATATTTATCATGCTGTCAAATTTCAACTTAGTTGCATACCTAGTTATCCAGACCATATTGTTGCGATAGACTTAACGGTGGGTACTGGCCGCTTTATTTAATTGCCTCATGTTTCAATCATTGACGGCTTTAGACGTGTCATTTATTTAAGTTTGCAATTAGTGCATATATTAATTAACTTAATTATTTCGTGAACATTTTATTATTTAGCTTATAATGTAATAAACATGGTGTGGCGGTTAACATTTGTATTTACAATATAATAAACTTTTGGTATTAATTAAATGAATGAGTATGAGTATGAATATGAGTATAGTTTTAATGTTGATATCGACTCCATAGTTTTCTTTCGTCTTATCGTGCGATGAAAAATCCGAGCCCTGGTGATGAGCATGAATATGTGTTCCTGAGTCATGGCTGTTTTCTATGCATCTATATAAGTATGTTTATCGTTGTCTAGTACCCACAGTATAAGCTTCGCTTGGTTTGGGACTAGGTCAATTTGTGTAAGTGTCCACAAATATTTATTTATTTATGTAAAAAACCACACACATATAGAACTCATTAATCAGATTCCCATATGACCAAGGGTCACTGTTATTCTAGATCATTCCTCGAAAATGGAGCCCACTCCTACATACTTTATGGACCAACACAAACTAGGATGCAATTAGACGGAGCAGAGTGGACACAACTGCATTGAACTAGCTACACTAGACATATACTAAACAGTTAAGTAGTACATTCTATATTGATATCAAAAGATTTTACAGCTCCTTACGTGATAAGTATGCCAAGATCACTCTTTGCCAATGCCGGCTGGTTCGCTCAGTATGTACTATTTCTTTGACTGACAAATAGTTTAATACAGAATGCCAGCAGTCCTCATTCAAGTAATCCAGTATAGTCCGCTCATTTTCAACTTGAGCTTCTAAAACCTACATGAAATACACACAAACTCTGTTAGAATATACGTAAAGCAAGTACTTCCAGTAATTTTATATAAAGTCGATCTAAATTAACTAGTTTATTGTGCTTTGATGACTCACTTGAAAATCGGGGTCCATTTGTAAGATTAGTTAGTAGTACCCAGCTACTTTTCTGCCTAGATAACCGAAAGCCAAAACTCTTGCTCACAAAATTCAAAATATTTTTGTTTGCTGTTTGGTTTTCACAAATGTCAATCAGTTCGTGTCAGTGTAGCTATTTAAGCTACTATGAAAAAATCTTCAAAGGACTGTCATTCCTAGTAGTAGCATCGGTTTTATGTGTCAGTCAAATAAGAGACACACGTAACGATTTGTCACGAACAACCTAGAGACGTAGCTATACGGTAGAAAGAGAAGGCACATTCAATTTATCCTCTTTGAAGGCGGATGGTGCGATAAATTGTTTTTCGATCCGGGCTTTATATTTTAAATTTGACATTTAGATTTTTGACAATTAGTCGATCGAAGTTAGCTCGAGTGGAGTGTTGAATAGTTTTTGTATTATTCATGCGGAAGAATTTCCACTTATGCGATGTTTATAACATTACCTGTTGGACCAGGAAAGTGTACTCAATCCATAGAAAATGTCTGAACCTGGTATCATAAGAAAACTTAGTGAAGATGTTGTAAATAGAATAGCAGCCGGCGAGATTGTGCAAAGACCGGCTAATGCATTGAAAGAACTCATTGAAAATAGGTAAAACATCCTAATAATTGTTTAATTCTCAACCTCAGAAATTGGTCGCATTCATGACTGGATCAAAAAGTTTCGAGAGAAAATAATACACAGAAATCTGTTTATAACATTAGTATCTGTACTTGTTCATTTTATTTTGTCACGCAATTTGTTTAGTTATTATAGTGAACGTCGGGAGGTATTTTACTACATAATATAAAATTGCTACTGTTTAAGTTGTTTTATTTGAGTGAAAACATGGAAACTGAAGACAAGATTAAGTTTTATGAACTAGGTGAACACACATTTGTGATATCCTAACCAATTCTTATTTCTAAATGGAAGGGTTGTAAATAGTCTTAACTATATACAGATGATTCAGAGCAACTATCACAGTACCTAGAAACATCAATACAATGAAATATTTTATCGAAATGCTAACTATTTTGATAATAAGTAGCTAACTTCTGTATTTTAACCTTGTGTCCAATTCACTCTTCCACCTACAATAACTATTGTGTCAATAATAGTGGGGCAAAATGGCAGGGTTTATGTACTTTTAATAATTTTTAATAACATTGTTTTTATTTACAGTTTAGATGCCAAATCAACCAACATAATTATAACTGTTAAAGCTGGTGGTTTAAAATATTTACAGGTAAATAATATAATGATGTGGTTGTACCTTGTTTTACCAACAAATGTCCCATTGAATGTATGTTTCGTAGAATATTAATTTCATCAAAAACCACTTTTCAGAATAAGCTATTTTTTCAGGAATGTTATAAAACAAACCTAACCTAACCTAATGGGTTCTACAGAATGACCTTTTAGCTGTACCAAAAAAGTTAACGGTTTCTGAGTAACAGAAATTCGATGAAACGTAAATTCGGCGATACCATGCATTCAGTGAAACATTTGTTGGTGAAATAAAGGGACACCACAATAATGTACATATTATTACCTACTACCTGCCCCTGTAGCTCTGCATGCATTCTATATAATGCCCTAATGTTTTAATGGTTTAGTATATAGCCTGTACCCATTTAGCAGTCCATTGTAATAGTTTTTTTAATGAGTATTTTGGTTACACACACCTTGTACTTCCACCTTACAAATTTTATCCCTTCATAATACTACTACAGAATAACTTTTACTATAACATTTAGATAAATTAAAGCCCAGTTTATAATACATTGAATCTCCATTAACTTTATTACCTAGTTGTATAACCAATGGTTCGTTCTTATTGTCAGATACAAGACAATGGCACGGGCATCAGGAGTGACAACCTAGACATAGTCTGCGAGCGCTTCACCACCTCAAAACTGTGTCAGTATGAGGACCTTCAGGCAATCAACACTTACGGGTTCAGGGGGGAGGCACTTGCCAGCATCAGTCACATTGCTCACCTGACATTACTCACCAAGACTGCGGCTGCTAAATGTGCTTATAAGTAAATGATTCTACTTGTTCTATGCAACTATAAATCCCCACAGATTCCCATTCCTACAGATGTCTCTGTCTACAAATTACCATATCTACAGATTTGCATTTATAGAAATGACCATGTCTACTATTTACCATTACTATGGATTACCATTTCGAGAGATTCCCATTTCTTTTAATTACTATTACTACAGAGTACCATTTCTGGAAATTCCCATGCCTTTTAATTACCATTACTACAGATTACTATTTCTGGAAATTTCCATGTCTATTAATTACCATTACTACAGATTACCATTTCTGGAAATTTCCATGTCTATTAATTACCATTACTACAGATTACCATTTCTGAAAATTCCCATGTCTAAGTAACTACCATTACTACAGAGTACCATTTCTGGAAATTCCGATGTCTTTTAATGAACAGTATCACGTAATACATAGAAATCATATGTTTTCAGGGCATCATATGAAGATGGTAAACTAAAAGGCCCAATAAAAGCCTGTGCAGGCAACACCGGAACCCAAATCACTGTAGAAGACCTATTCTACAACGTCATAGCCCGCAAGAAAGCCCTACGCAGCCCTACGGAAGAGTACGCGCATATCATGGACGTGGTTGGGGGTTACGCTATACACAATAGTCACGTTGGTTTCACGCTTAAGAAGTTTGGGGAAAAGACTGATTTGAAGACTCCCGTTAATTCTTCTGTTGTGGAAAATGTTAGGGTTGTAAGTACACCCGTTAATTCGCTTGTGTTCTTTGCAGTACAGGAGTAGAGCCGCGCGGGGAACTAGTCCTATCATCATCCTCTTAGCGTTTTTCTCGGCTGTAGGTCTACTAAAGGAGGCTGGGGTCCACTTTGGCACCTAATTCCAAGATTTGGCGAAGACCACGACGAACGTTTGTTTTACGAAAGCGCCATCTAACCTACCAACTCCAAGGGAAAACTAGATGTTGGGATTAGACCGGTTTCCTCACGATATTTTGTGTTAATTGAGGTTGCCCGATATAGCCCTCCGATTCGCTAAACGTAATTGGCAATGGCAGGGGCACATTGCACGTAGAACCGATGGCCGTTGGGGCGGAAAGGTTATCTCGTGGCAACGTCGCACCGGCGGGCGCAGCGTGGGTAGACCCCCCACATGATGAACTGGTAAAGGTTGCGGGCGGCGCAGGACCGGTCATCGTGACACTCTTTGGGGGAGGTCTATGTCCAGAAGTGACCATCTTGCACCTGATATGATGATAATGAATTGTGCTTGAATAGGGGTCTAGACACCAAATAAAATAATAGAAAAAAGTAAAGCAGGGGATTAAATAATCACAAAGTTATAAGTGTTCAAAGTTTTAAGAGGAGGTATATTCCCTTTTCCGCAAAACGCACCATTACATAAAACAATTGTAATTTATGTACTATATCGTGACATTCGTGACGTCACGATCTGCGAGCGTTTTCTCTCTAACAAGCAATATTAAAACGGTTGTAGCTTCGTAATTCTTTGAGATATCTGAATAGGATTTTCGTCACTAGGCATATTTTTTTGCCTTATTTAGGAGTAGTAATAAATTTCGAGTCTACACCCGTGCTGTTTCAGATCCACGGTAACTCGATAGCCAGAGAGTTGATGGAGCTAGAAGTAAAGGACGAGACACTGAGGTTATCCGTACACGGGTTCATAACGAACGTGAACTATTCGCACAAGAAGGGCGTTATGTTGTTGTTCATCAATCATCGTTTAGTCGATTCGCAATGTAAGTATTTGCCCAATCGCTTTAGAAAGGAGCCTAAGGTTACCCAGGCATGTGGGTGCTGTTAGCAACTGCTTTTTAACCCCCGACGCAGAGAGGGGTTTTATAAGTTTAACGCATCTGTCTGTGGTATCGTAGCTGCCAAACGGATGAACCGATTTTCGTCTAGTTTTTTCGTGTCGTAGATAATTTTATCCCGAGTGTTCTTAGCCATGTTTCATGAAAGTCTGTTCAGCCGTTTTTGAGATATTTGACTTTGAAATGAAAATGTCGGCGGTTTTTTAACTTTTCTAAGTTGTAGTTACAAGCGTGTTAGCTGTTATATTTGTTTGTTTCTTTAGGTCAAATCTTGCAAGTATTTTCCCACCTTGTACACAAATTTAAGTCAGATGAGAATGCTATAATATCATACAATCAAGTTAATCTGTTGATGGAGACAGAAGGTGGCCATTGCAACTCCACAACTCATCATCCTCCTAGCGTTATTCCCGGTTGTGCCCTCGAAGAGCTCGGGGTCCGCTTTGACACCTAATCCCAAGATTTGGCATAGGCACTAGTTTTACGAAAGCGACTGCAACCTTGTGACTTAGAGGAGATGCTTAATTTTATCTGATCGGAGGATTTGCGGTGGGCTTATACAATAGGAAACAGCGCCATTGTTCACAAGATAAGCTTTCAAGTGCTAAACGGACAGCTGATATAATTTTAACTATACCAATAATGTTCTTTTTTTCCGAAACTTATGCATTTGATTCTAATTTAGCTATTTCGCTTTTTCAGCAATTCGGAAAGCTGTAGACTCAGTGTACTCCACGTATCTGCCGAAGAATTCTCACGCTTTCGTCTACCTCAGCATAGAATTAGGTAAACTCTTTAAATGTTTACTTGCGCTCTATAGGTAACTATCGTATTTGTGTATGTATTTAATCACTTTATTGTACATAATTTACTTTAAAACAAAGTTTTAACCGACTTCAATTTAGTACTCCGCTAAGGCAGTAGAATATTTGCACATTTCTTATCCAATTTACCACATGATCTGATTTCCGAGAGCAAATGCGTTGATTATTAGAGAAAAAAACCGAATCGCTGTATGTGGGCCGATAATATTTGAGGAATTCCGTCGATTCCACAAGGATCACCTTTGGCACTTCATTAGATGCTATTTCAACGGAATCTTATCAGAATCTGTGATATACTTTTGTACTTTTAAGAACATAATTGAGGAATTCCATAAGTCATCTGTGGTCTTCATCATCAATTCCACTCCACCAAATTTATGATTTCCGGGTGTAAATACACTAGTTATAATAGAAAATACCACAATCACTACACGCGTGCCTAATATAATTGAGGAGTTCCCTCAATTCCTCATGGATCCCATCATCCAACTGAATTTTGAAAAAAATGGGACCCACCTGGAAGCATATACTTACAAACAAAAAAAGAAAATTTCGAATCGGCTCATCAATGACGGAGTTCTAACTTAACAAACATTGAAAAAAAAAAAAAAATACCGAATTGAGAACCTCCTCCGAGCGCGCCGATATGACGCTATGCGGCGAGTAGAGTCTGTCAAAGCGAGTCGTGACCACAGCATTTTTCTCTCAAATTCATTATATGGCAACAATTTTACCTATGAATTAAACTGTCAGTTATAAGTACCTATTACGCCGCCTATACGTTTCGTGTTACCAGCATGCGTTTTTTTTCAATTTGCCGCTATTTTCCAGGGACACGACTCGCTTAACAAACTCTCTATATGTTGACCCGTAACCTGTTTCACGAAGTTACAGCTTACCATGTTGCAAGTCAAATCACCGCTTTAGCCTAGTTGGTAGTGACCCTGCGTGTGAAGCAAGAGGTCCGGGTTCGAATCCCGGTAAGGGCATTTTGTTGTGTGATGATCATATTTTCTCTTGAGTCATGGATGTTTCCCATGTATTTAGATATGTTTATAAGTATGTTTATCGTCGTCTAATTCCTGTGGTAGTACAAGCTTTGCTTAGTTTGAGACTGGGTCGATTTGTGTAAGATTGTCTGCAAATATTTATTCTATCCTATACTATTAAACGAGCAATATTTGTATACATATTTGCGTTCTCGGAAACGGCTCTAACGGTTTCGATGAAGTTTGGAATATAGGGTTTTACGGGAGCGAGAAATCGATCTAGCTAGGTCTCATGTCTGGGAAAATTCGTTTTCTCCGTATTTTCACCCGAGCTGAGCTCGGTCGCCCAGGGACTTTATTTAAAACAGTCAACGCATGTAAAATCGCCAGTCACTATTCGTCAAGCGCAACGATTTGCCTGCCGGTTTAGACTAGCTAGACCATAGCCTCCGAGGCCCTACAACACAAATAGCATTGCAATGTGAGTCAACTTGTGTAAGGAAATAGAGTTGAAATTATTTTGTATCAAAAAACTACATGTATAAAGCAAATTAAACTCAGTGTAAAAATTTAAATTCCTTTGAGGATAATACATTTTCCAGATCCCAAAAATGTGGACGTGAACGTCCATCCAACGAAGCACGAGGTACAGTTTTTGTATGAAGAGCAGATCATTGAGAAACTGAAGGCGTGTGTTGAGAGTAAACTCCTGAGCTGTAACTCTACTAGGGTACTTTATACGCAGGTACGTGCGAATAGCGGTCTTATGCTGTTGTGACTAGGTCTATAATCGAAGAGGTGGAAATTTACGAGGTTTTTGTAGTCATAGTATTCGTGAACAATACAAGATTGTGGCAGGAAATGTGTAGGTACGAGCAAGTAGCGATCTTATGCTGTTGTGATTGGGTCTAAAGTCGAACAAGTGGAGCTTTAGGAGGGTCTTGTATACGCAGACAACGTGCAAATTGTGATCTTATGCTCTTATGATTAGGTCCAAATTTGAAAGAATATGACCATTCTCTTCGGGCCGCACTCTGCGGGTAAAAAGCAATCCCATAAAAAAACATTCCATGTAAAAAAACGCCAAGTCTCGAAACTCTTCCACCGTAAAAAGCTGTTTCTTAGAGCCAAGTCTCAGGCATTCTTATTAATCTTTATTTGCTAGATAAATAAAATTCTGCAACTTGGCAATCACACAACTTTACTGCATTTATGGATTTTTGCATACTTACCTAAAACTATGTAGTATTCGGGGGTCAAAAATGGCCTGAACTGTTTCGAGAAAAGGATTGTACGACCGTGCCGCTGCTCGACTTGGCGGGGGCACTGCAGTGCCCCCAGGTCTTATGTAGTTCTGATAAGGTCGGATTAAAAAAAAATAGGATGTATTAATGCTCATTATCGGGTTACGTTAGGGTATGGTGCGCTTTCAAGTAGACCAACTAGATAAAATTGTCATCTCCGCCGTATACGTGTGTGCGAGCAAAAACCGACCTTACGATGTTGATATAAAGTCTTTTTCGAAAAATAAAACACTATTTGATGTAATTCTGCTTATTTTGTAAATGTAAGTGCGGACAAAAAAGAGCCTTATGTCATTTTGACTAGGTTCAAAATATCAAACTAGTAAACTGTACAGTAGTACCACAAATACTCGTACAAGTTACATCGACAATCTTCGTCCACGCCGACGAGTGCTGACAAGTACCGAATGAAATCGAACGTATGACCATTTCAATAAAGACCTAGTTGTGCTATACGTAAGGTACAATATGCAATGACAGGTGAACTCGTGCTTTCCCGCTCATGGCGTCCAGACAAAATGGCGGGCGACGCAGCTGCCGGCGTCGCGCGCTAGTATGGCCAATGGGCGTTGAAGCTTTTACCCGCGCAAACGCGCTGCCTTATGATTGGTTAAAATATTTTCAAAAAATGCTTTCTGGTCAGGTACATCGTTGTAACTTATATTTGCGGTACTACTGTACATAGTGTAAATATTTCCCACTCAATTTCCATCTACAGGCTCGACTGCCAGGCGCTACAATGGTCGAAGAAATGGTAAAGAAAACCACAGAAGGAGCCAAAGTGAACCCTAACAGCTTGGTCAGAGTTAACTCAGACGTTCAGAAAATAGACAAGTTCTTCAGAACCAAACCCGTTGTGACTGACGATACAGATAATCAAACAGTCAAAGAAACCCATATGGCTGAGAAATCTGTCAATGACAAAATGGATGTTGATGGTCTAGAAAATTCTCTAATTGAAGAACCAGTGACAGTCAATAAGATGCCAGAAAAATGGAAGAATAACTTAGACAGCAACATAAGTTATATAGATCCGAAGGAATCCTTCAAAACTAGAACGTTTAAGTATGAAAGAACAGAAACCAAGTTGACGAGTGTGAAGCAACTGCGGATGGATGTTGAAAAGCAGTGCAACTCGAATTTGAGGGAGATTCTGGCCAATTTGATTTTCATTGGGTGTATAGATTTGCACAAGTCGCTCGTGCAGCATTCTACGAAGCTGTATTTGTGCGACACGACGAGATTAACGTAAGTAGAATTCGTGAAGACACTGTTCTACAGGTATCTAAAAGGACACTGATTCTATAGGTAAACTCTTTCATACAGGCGAAATTCAATCTTATGACGACGGCATAAACCCTAGCCGCCCAAAAGCTTATTAAAAGGCATGCTCTTCTTCAATGGAATTGATACCATTCTACATTGGAACAGAATTGCATTTGTTTTGTTTCGTTCGATTTGAAAACAAAGCAAACTATTCTAATAGTTGGTTCAATTCCATTGCCCATTTTTCTCGTGTGGTGGGACTGGTGGTCGTGGGCGGCTATAGGATGTAGACTGGCACTTGAAAGTTTTGTTTTATAGGAATACACTTTGCGGCCTCTGAAAAAAACTCATCTATAACTATAGAATTATCATTTTACCCTTTTTGACGAAACAAATTATTTAATTAAATATTTTTGTTTCGTGTTATTTTTAACGAGGAAGTTACCCCGATCATTTTATAAACGATATGATACAGAGACAGAATATAATGGAAAAATAAACCATCTTCGTCTGTAGCCCCCGACAGGATTCGAACCTGCGACCTTTCTATTAACGCTAGACTGCTCTACCAACTGAGCTACGAGGACAGTGACGCAAGTTGTATATTTTTCCACTATATTCCCGCTAAGACTAGCGCCCTCTCTGTATCGAATTATAGACTTGTTTCACAGTCTTGGCACAACTCTAATGTCTAACTCTAAGTCCGAAACTAGCTGATGTGGTTCGATTAGAATGGAGCGAGCGCATAGCTCGCCCATTAGAGTGGTGCCAAGACTGTGAAACAAGTCTATAATTCGATACAGAGAGGGCGCTAGTCTTAGCGGGAATATAGTGGAAAAATATACAACTTGCGTCACTGTCCTCGTAGCTCAGTTGGTGGAGCAGTCTAGCGTTAATAGAAAGGTCGCAGGTTCGAATCCTGTCGGGGGCTACAGACGAAGATGGTTTATTTTTCCATTAAGTATATTCTGTCTCTGTATCATATCGTTTAGAATTAACATTTTTTCGGGGTTTTGCTAGTAACCCCACGGAACACCTGTGTGTGTGTGTGTCTAGAAACCTTTTCTAAAAGAGCTATCGTTTTCAGTGAAGAGTTGTTCTACGAGACGCTGCTGTACGACTTCCAGAACTTAGGGCTTATAAAGCTGTCGAACCCGCTGCCCTTAGAAGAGCTATTGGTTCTCGGCCTCTCCTCGCAAGAGACGGAGTGGAACCCTGAACTAGGTTTGTATTGCGAAGACACCTTGAGTCGATTATGAATTGTATTACAAATTTAAGCTCTAGTTTCCCCTCTGGGTTGAAAGGTCAGATGGCATTCGCTTTCGTAAAACAAGTGCCTACGCCAAATCTTGGGATTAGGTGCCAAAGCGGACCCCGGGCTCGTTTGAGCACTACCGGGATCAACGCTAAGACACAACACCGCTAGGCTACCAAGCACAGCTCTAGTGGATGTTACTCATTCTAAGGCGGTTGCAACGATTACTTAAACAATATGTGTTGCCAACCGGAGGTTAAATATGGCTAAGTTAACTATAGAATGATTTAAAAACAAACCTTAAGCATTCATAAATATGGTTCAATATTGTATGTCAATTATCTGCGGCATGCGCGACCGCAGCAAATGTCTCAATTGCTAGCAAGAAAAACAGTTTTTATGCAATTAAATATTAACGTTGTGTTCTTCATAATGGGCTTCGAAGTGTCACGTTTCGGGCGCAGCGAGACGAGAGACCCGTAATGGCATTTCATACAAAATTGGAGGCCTAGGCCTGCAAGATGGTTTTTTTTAATTTCCATTCCACAATTTGTGGCACTGGATCACGGCGTACAGCCATGAAAATTAAAGTTTGATTTCTTGGAGTTTTTTTTAATTTATTTCATTACATGTTTGAGAAAAGCGCTGTACATACCTCGGCGTGAAAAGGGGTTGCCAGCCTCATAGCTACGCTCGGCCGGCTACCCCTTACATCCCGGCCTCTGTAGTAATGTACTATTTTAGTATACCTTAACTCTTACAGATATGGTTCAATTTCGGTTGCAGGTGACATGCGTGAGATGGCGCAGCAAATGTGCCAACTGCTGAGCAGCAAGCGACCCATGCTGTTAGAGTATTTCTCAGTGGAGCTAAACAGCGATGGGGAACTATTGGCGCTGCCGTTGTTGTTAGGTAATGATTTTTTTTTCTAAATATGTACCTAGGGTAGGATAGGTTAGGTTCAACTACACATTGTATTAATTTTTAAACAAATGTCCCTCAATGGAATTATCCATTACTCACTGTTTACTTTAAAATATGTAAAAACATGTGTACTTTCGCTGTTTTAAGTTAAATGTAAATTTCTTTACAGATAAATAAAGTTCGATTTTGAGATGAAATCTCACCTCTAGCTGGTCTATATCACTGTACAGTTCGAGTTGTGGGAGAAATGACCAATAGATTTCGTCAGCACTGTCATTAGGTTAATCTATATTAATATCATAAAGATGAGGTCTGTGAGATTGTAGCTTTGTAAGTTTGTATGGTTCGGGTAATCTCCGGAGCTGCTTATCCGATTTCAAAAATGGTTTCACCTGCGTGTAAAGTGGACTTTCTGGGTGATTATAAACTAATTTAGTATTATGATGTAATCGTATTTATATCCCCCCCCTGGCCCTTCTATTATCAGCCGCAAATGCCTATTTCGTTCGTTTGCGTATCTTCCTCTTTATTATTTCAGCAACTGAGTAGGAGATACACGAACGAACTTTTGGACAGTGTTTTGGCCAAGAGTTGTTACAAATTGAATCAGATTTATAGTAGGTACAAGATAAAATACAAATTGAATCAGATTTATAGTAGGTACAAGGTTATATCGACATATTTGTATCGACATTAACCTATCACTATTATTTTTTTCCTTTGTCTGGCAACATTTTCATCCCATTTAGCTTTACTGATAACCCTGACACACTTCTTTTGAATTTTAAAAACCCTCTCCACCTCTACTGTATTCCTCAAAAGTATTAACCCATAGCAAAGGACAGGTGATACGTAGCCATGGTATGCCGTTAATGCAGCTTCAACTGACACAGTGTCTCTGAGTCTCTTGAGGGCAAAAACAAAACGTCCCAGCCTTCCAACTACCTTTTGCCTAGGCAACTCAGCAACTCATGGTTAATTTCCAGACAATCACACCCCATTCATGGGCGCCTTACCAACCTACCTCGTCCGCCTAGTCACCGAAGTCAACTGGGATGCTGAAAAGGAATGCTTTGACACGTTCTGCCGACAGACCGCCATTTTTTATTCCCAGCCCAACCCGGACGCTACCACAGAGTCGGTGAAAGCGGAGCAGTGGAAACAGGAACACGTCATTTTTCCCGCCATTAGGAGGAACTTTTTACCGCCAACCAGCTTTGTGAGCAATGGCGCAATATTGCAGATAGCTAATCTGCCGGATCTGTATAAGGTGTTTGAAAGATGTTGATTTTAGGGTTAATTATAGTTAATTAAGTTTTATTTGTCGCTTTATTTTCCCTGTAACTAACATCCTTACTACTATTATAAATGCGAAAGTGTGTGTGTGTGTGTTTGTTTGTTTTTCCTTGATTTTTTGTATGGAGATAGTTTAGAGGCTGGAGAGTGACATAGGCTACTTTTTCCAGCTCGAAAACATCTAATTCCCACGGGAAAATTCATTATGTTAA
Source organism: Epinotia ramella (assembly GCA_947578815.1). NCBI lineage: Eukaryota > Metazoa > Arthropoda > Insecta > Lepidoptera > Tortricidae > Epinotia > Epinotia ramella. Next base: position 8,868,206 of record OX388221.1, read on the forward strand.
ATTTTCTTATACGAAGCCGCGGGCATCCGCTAGTACTCAATAAAGGCAAACACACCCAGCGATTTGTCACAACAACTTGCTATAGTTGGGATGAGACCGCATTACATACCTTTCATTCTAACTTTAGCAATTTGGTATTTTTGTATGAAGTTTGATTGGTCGCAAACAAGTATCAGAATCATTTATTCCCAACCCAACCCGGACCCTACCACAGAGTCGGTGAAAGCGGAGCAGTGGAAACAGAGGGCCTATCTCTTTTTCACTTGCTAGTTCGAGCGACAGAGAGGGAGATACAACGAAGTTCGTTTTCGGGGTAGGCCCTCAGGAGCAAGTAATTTTTCCCGCCATTTTTCCTAATGAGGAAGAACTTTTTACCGCCAACTAGTTTTGTGAGCAATGGCGCGATATTGCAGATAGCTAATCGTTTTTGAAAGACATTGATTTTATGGTTAATTATAGTTTATGAAGTTTTACTTGTCCCTTAATTTTCCCTATCATTAACACAGTCAATAGAAATTTTCGAATGATTTATTCTCAACCCAACCCAGAGACGCCAATATGTTATTTTTCGAACCATAATGAGGACATTTTTACTGTCAACTAGCTTATATTCCCGATACCGTATTTAGCGGTATGCTTGAATTACAATGGGGAGCAGACACCATAGCTTACGGACGCCTGCGACTCCAAAATAACCACAAAGGATGCAGTGCAAATATGGGCTTATTACTAAACTGGTTAAATAAGACGAAACGTATGTTAAAAACGATTGTATTCAAAAAGACGAGTAAAACCTACGTTGCTCTTTTACCATAAAAGGACAGAAAAACTTATCCTGATCTCACTCCACAGATACCATAAACATCAGATGTATACAAAAAAGTTACGAAATTTATATATTGTGGAACTCTTAAGACACATCATTACCTTATCATTTATGGGTAAGGTTCAAATTCTTGGCCAGGAGTTATCCTGGTTGGTCGGTAGTTAGCCATACAAACTGAAGAAAAGAACAAAGTTCTGTTGTGACACAAAGATTAACCATAGAATTGTATGGTTAATTTTCGTGTCACACCGGAAAACTTTCATAGAAAATTTAATTGAGTGAGTTACGCTGGCCAAGAATTTGGTCCTTACCCTTATCACATATTATGGCTCCTCTACACTAACGGCGATTACAGACGCACGATCGTGTATAGGGCATACTCGGCTGTACAGTAGTACCGCAAATATAAGTTACAACGATATACCTACGCAGAAAGCATTTTAACCAATCATAAGGCAGCGCGTTTGCGCGGGTAAAATCTTCAACGCCCATTTGGCCGAAATTTTGCGCGCGACGCCGGCAGCTCCAGCGTCCGCCATTTTGTCTAGCGCCATGAGCGGGAAAGCACGAGTTCACCTGTCATTGCATATTGTTCCTTACTTATGCAACAAGCTCTTTATTGAAATGGTCATACGTTCGATTTCATTCGGTACTTGTCAGCACTCGTCGGCGTGGACGAAGATTGCCGATGTATAACTTATATTTGTGGTACTACTGTACTCGCCGATCATCGTCTATGATCGCCTGCGACCCGTGACTTCTCGGTTTTCCGGGCACCAAAGGGAACCAAAGGAAATCACCTACTACAGACGATCGTGTGGATGCTTACACGATGATCGCGCCGATTATAGACGATCACATCATCGCTGATAGTGTAGAACGGCCATTATCATTACTTTTGCTGCAACAAGCATACTTGTAATTGAGACACAGGGCTCATTATCACGCTCTCACTCGGACTAGTCGCTTATCATCATTGCATTGTAACATGTCTGCACTAGGTGTTAGGGTTTATTTTCATATACCCATTAAAAGTTACCACGCAATCCTAGATAGAGATCTATGGACGTGTTTATTCTATATAAGAAAATCAACCATTCTAAATAACACTACAGGCAAATTCTATCGAGCAATTATACGGTGGGTTTCACATTACTATTGAGAAGGACGACTAGAGTGAGATACCTTATCAGTCTTCAGGTTAGAATCCTGAATTCGGAAGAGTAACAACCACTATTAGATTTTTTTATGGTATCTGTGATCATACAAATGAGTATCACGTGTCGACGACATAGTTGGGGTGCACCACAAGTAGAGGGTCGTCTTCGACCTCCTGTTCTGTTGATTTCTGTGTGCTCCTGAGGCCGGTGGTCGACAGGGGGATTATTACTTGATCCTGCAAGAAAAGAGTAAGATTTATTATCTTGTCCGTTTTGCAAAGTAGACTGGCAATAGAATAAAGTGAAGAGAAAAATATGCTATATCTGTGCGTCGCTTGGTTCACCTATCCACAAGCGCCCGGCGAGTTGGCTTTATTGGCTAGTGTCTACGGGCCTTAACTCCAGAGGTGTATGCCCAGACCCTAGCCTATGTAAGTACACTCGCGGTCAAAGAAACCGGGTCAGTGACGAAAACCTCAATATTTTGTAAATCGTTGGTCGTATCTGCATGAAACTAACTCTGTTTTATAGAGAATTTAATATCCTTCTAAATCCAACCTTCAATGTTCTACGTAGTAACTGGAAAAAGGTTTAATTGAAAAAAAAAGACCAATTGGGTACTTATTTGAAATTGCGTTCGTTTTACTTTTGCTTGTTTTTAAGCAATTATTTTCAATCTGTCAAAGAACTATGATAAAAGGCTGTCATTGTTTTATTTTGTGGTCATTCTTGAATGTCTATCATGCCGCTAACACGAGATGAATGTACTCGTATCATCACTATGTTAGAAGAAGGAAGAAGTCAGAGGTATACAGCGAGAAGAACAGGTGTGTCACTTTCTACAGTGCAGCGAGTCCTCCAACGTTACCTACAAACTGGGCAGAACCTTAGAAGACCAGGAACCGGCAAAACAAGATGTACTACAGCTAGAGAAGATCGATTTATTGTTACAACCATGCTCCGAAATCGGCACCTCACAGCAGTTGAAGTGAAAAATCAGCTTTTAGAGACCCGAAGGGACGGCATCAGCGAGCGGACTGTCAGGCGGCGGCTCAAAGAAGCAAATTTGACCCCACATAGGCCGGCCAATGGCCCAAAACTTGAAAGAATACATCGAACAGCAAGACGACTTTATGCCCGCGATCACAGATACTGGGGTGACGAAGATTGGGCAAGAATTTTGTTTTCCGATGAATCCAGATTTATGCTCTATGCAAATGACGGGCGGCAAAGAGTTTACAGACGGCCTGGTGAACGTTTTATTCCAGCATGTTTTGAGGAAAAAGTGGCGTTCGGCGGTGGGTCAGTCATGGTTTGGGCTGGAATCTCTTCAGAGAGTAGCTCGGAGTTAGTTTTAATAGAAAATGGATCATTAACGAGTGCAAGATATGAAGAGATTCTTAATGAGCATGTCGGCCCATACTTAATTAATATGGGTGGAAATTCTATGTTTATGCATGACAACGCCAGGCCACACACAGCTCAAATTGTCAGAGATTATTTTTTGGAGGTTGGTATCAACTGTATGAACTGGCCCTCGAGGAGTCCGGACTTAAATCCGATTGAGCATGTATGGGACGAGCTTGGGAGGCGTGTAAGAGCTCGAAACCCCGCCCCAGCTACACTTAGAGACCTGAAACAGGCGTTAGTGGAAGAATGGGACAATATCCCGCAAGAACGCATAAAGAACTTAATAAACAGCATGCCGAATCGTCTAGAAGCTGTAAGAAGAGCCCGAGGAGGCAATACGAAGTATTAATTTTTATTTTTTGTGTTGTATGTGAAGTACCTACTGCTTATTTTTGTACGTAAAATTGGTTGATTTTTTGTTTCCTATGTAATTTTATTAAACAAAAGAATTACGATTCCACCATTTGATGTTATTTAATTCAGTATAAAATTATCTACAATATGCAGTTTAATTCATGTCCCTAGCTTTATTATTTTAGGAGATATTACAAATTTTCGTACTGACCCGGTTTCTTTGACCGCGAGTGTAGTAAGTGCTTTGGGACTACAGAAGAAACACAAGCGCGTTGCCGACCCTTTGATATATTGATTTGAAGCAGGGACTGCATAACCGAAAAATACCGGTATGTTTTATAACCGATATGACGTCATATTGGTTTTCAAATAGCGGTTTCGGTAGCGGAACCTTTATATTTCGCTATCGAAATATAACGGTAACCTTAATTTTTTTCGGTACCGTAACCGTTTCTTAAAGGTTACCGATACTTCGATTTTGGCGTCGTTTCCAAACCGCCGGCGCTGCCGTTTTGTCTTTCAGTTTTGTCGGTTCTGTTCTGATACTTTTCTCATTCGTTAGTTAGTTCCTATTGGAAGAAGTTGTCTGTATAAGTTTAAGTTCGCTTATTTTTTCGGTAACCTTTATAATACCGGTTTCAAACCAGTATTACAAAGGTTTTGGTTACCTTTAAATCGATAACGGTAACCGATATTTCAAAACGGTTAGGGTACCGTTATGTTGGCGCGGCGCGCGTAACCTTTGCACCATTACGGTACAATAATGGAATACCGGTAAAAACGTAACCGAAATCAGTCTCTGATTTGAAGATTCGTTGTGTTGATAGCTAGAGACAAATGCTGCCCCTCACTCTCAACATAGCGCATGCTTGGGAGCTCTGGCAACCTTACTCACCAGTCCACCATGGACACCACATACCTTGCTAGACGAAGAGTGAATTACTTTGGTAACGGCCGTGCTGAGCTACGAGTATGTCATCCGGTTTGTGGAAATCATGTAGCAAGCTTTTACTCCAGGAAAAATACGGTTTTGAAAAACATTTATTATTAAAATGTTATTCTAAGATGATTAAGAATCCGACCAACTTTCTACCCAGAAGTAATTATATAGATTTAAATGAAGCAAGTATTGTCTCTTTTTGTATGATTTATCTTGAATATTTTATAGAGCAAATGCTAGCACATGAACCAAAATAAAGACAAAAATATTGATTAATATTTTTTCGGACTTGTTAGAAGCTAGTTACTTAATTTAGAATTTTTTAAAATTTCAAAATTTTTGTCAGATTTTGTCGTTGGGTAACTATATAATTGATAACTATCCGTTACACAGAAAAAATAAGCTATTGTAAATTATCCGCGCGGATTATCCGCGCGAGCGCAACTTAGATAACACGTGATTTGCGTGTTCCGCGAAACTAAAACAAAATCTAGTGGTAAACAATAACTACTTAGCCTTAAAACTTATAAATGCAGAATCTAGTGAGAGTGCACAATATAATAATCTTTACCCGGTCAAAATCGGACCAGTAACTCGTGTGTTATAAGTGAAAAAGTTTCAAGTGTAATTACGCAACTGACCTACGACACATTCATAATGCTCTTCGCTGCACCGGCGACCGGCTTAGCGTGACTCATCAACCGGCTACCGCTCACTGGCCGTAACTAAGGGGGCGCAGCGCGAGGACCTTATTTGCCGCTGTATAAGGCATACTATTGCTTAGCGCAAGAAATTTAAACGCAAGACTATACCGTCGACTTGCTCGAGATGACTAGGAGTTAATAAGATAAACTATTTGTGATGCTGCCGAGTACAAAATAACCTGCAACAAAGGTGCAAGCCTTATCACCTACACTGGAGAGCGCGCGGGGACGCTCCTCACCTCCCCTGCGTGAGAGATATCGACTTATTTTTCGCCTAGAAGTAGAAGGACAATATCGCTCTTGTAGTTATTTATTAGCTTATCTATTACGTTCATTCGTTGACAATTTAACTTAATCGTTAAGTACTATACCGAGTGCGACTACAAGATCATACCCATGGTATGTTTATTATGAACACTAGGTGCTTGAACATTGTATTAGGAATACAAGCTTTAACTTACAGTTTTTAAATAATATTTGTATTGTATTGTATAGGTACTGCAAGCCTTTATTTGATTTCCCTTTTATTTTTCCGTAAAACAAATAGTGGAGCGCTCTTATTGATTAATTAAGGAACCGATCTAGTCCTGGCTTTAAATTATTTTTTTCTATTTGATTTCTGTATGTAATTAATTAATTTGAGTTGTTTTTTAATGTCAATATTTTATGGTTTAGTTTTACATTAGAATCTACAATTAAAATATACCCACAATAATTAATCGGATGTCCTACTGTTGTTGAATATACTATTCGTGTTATAATTTTATGAGTTTGTAATTGTATTAGTTAATTTTATTTAGAATTTTATAATAACCATTGTTAACGTGATGAGTTCCACTTCCCATACGGTGACATGCCCCCACTGCCCGGAGTTGTCTCGCAAGTTCACGGCGCATGGCCTTAAAATTCACGTTGGTCGTGTACACAAGGACGTGGCTCGAGCGCACCCGCAGCCAGCATCCGCCCAGGTGCCTCCCCGCCTCGACCGGCCTGGCCGCGACAGTCCGCCGGCGCGCAGCTCGCCACCACCCGGAGTCGCCCTCGAGAGCCTCGGACCTCTTAGGAAATCGGTGCGGGGGCTTAGGCACATTCCTAAGGGGGCGAGGAACCTGGCAGCGGAAAAGTTGCGTACCATTATAAATACGTGTATACAAACCAATGATACTGCGGATTGGTATGCTCTACTTACATTTGCATATTCGGCCCTAAAAGCACCGGAAGTGCAGGGTCAGGGCAATCTGACCACTAAGGTAAAATCCAACATAGTCGCGGCTGGTTTTTGGTCCGGTCCAGTTGAATGGGGTAGTGTCGGGGAGGCCTCCCCCAGGACGCCCTCTGTCTTGAAGACAATTGAGTCCAAAGTATATGAGGGCGATGTAAGGGGGGCCGTTCGCGTGCTGATGTCAGAGGACTCAATGGCACCTCCGGGCCCTGAAACGCTTGCTTCCTTGCGGACGAAGCACCCGCCCCCGTCCCGTACGTTAACTTTCCCTCAGGAGCCGGATCGGTCCTTCCAAACCTTGACGGTAAGTTTGGGGGACGTGGTCCGAGCACTGGGGTCGTTCCATAGTGGGTCAGCCGCGGGCCTTGACGGAATTCGTCCTGCTCATTTGAAACAGTTGACCTCGAGTTCTGCTGGTGACAATGGGCAGAGGCTGCTCGAGTCCCTAGTCAAATTATGTAATTTCTTACTTAGTGGGCAATTAAACCCCGAAATTTGCCCATATTTATACGGAGCGTCTCTGTGCGCTTTAACGAAAAAGGAGGGGGGCGTACGGCCAATTGCGGTGGGTAGCACATTTCGCCGTTTGGTGGCCAAGCTGGGGTGTCATGAGGTTAAGGAGCGGTTGGCTGGGTATCTTCAGCCGCATCAGTTGGGGTTTGGCACACAAAGGGGTGTGAGGCCGCTATTCATGCCACACGCACTTTTGTCATGGAGCCCGGGAATGCAGACTGCGTCGTTTTGAAATTAGATTTGAAGAACGCGTTCAATACTGTGGAGAGGGATGTTCTGTTGGGCGAAGTGGAGAAACATATTCCTACCTTGTACCCTTTTTTGCACCAGGTTTATCATTCTCCGTCTAACCTCATTTACGAGGATTCCCTAATTATTTCTCAGGTTGGTGCGCAGCAGGGGGATCCACTGGGGCCGCTTATTTTCAGTCTTGCTATTCATGGGGCGGTGTCGTCTCTGAAATCTCCCCTTAATATATGGTATTTAGATGACGGCACCTTAGGGGGAGAGCCTGAAGTCGTAAAGCAGGACTTGTCTTTTCTTATCCCCCGCCTTGGGGAGATGGGACTGGAGGTGAATGCGGGGAAATGTGAAGTTTACTGCTGCGGACCTGCCTCTTCTTCTTCCTTGTCTTCTTTAAGGTCTTTGCTTCCTGGACTCAAGAAGCTTTCACTTTTCTTGGGTTCCCCGATATTCGGAGAGGCCATTTTTAGCGCAATAGAGTCCAGGAAGCGTCTCCTTTTGCTCGCCCAAGAACGCTTAAAATATATTAATGCCCATGTTGCCCTGACTCTACTTCGCATGTGTTTCGCGGTTCCCAAGATCACATATCTTTTGAGAACCACTCCAACGTGGTTGTGTCCGGGTGACGTGTCGTCATTTGACGTCGCATTGAGGGATACGACGGAGACTATCTTGAATGTGTCTCTGTCGGATGGGCAATGGATCCAGGCGTCGTTGCCGATACGTCACGGTGGCCTCGGTTTGCGGTGTGCGGGGGACGTGGGCTTGCCAGCCTTCCTAGCGGGCGCACGGAGTTGGTAGTCTGGTCTCTAAAATTTTAAATTCTAATGGAGACAGGGCTACCATTCCGTTTGTGGAAGATGCTATGGCGAGGTGGACGGCTCGTTACCCAACTGCGTCGCTGCCCGAGGCTCCGCATGTACAGCGGTTGTGGGACGATGTGGGGGCCAGGGACGCGCTTGCACGGCTTATGGGTGTAGCCACGGGGGTGGATTTGGCCAGGCTAAAGTCAGTGTCAAGAGTCGAGGCGGGAGCGTGGTTGCAGGCTTTGCCTGCTCCTTATTTGGGAACACTCCTGGACAACGACTCATTGCGGGTAGCAGTGGCACTCCGCCTGGGCTGCGATGTTTGTGTGCCTCATGAATGCATCTGCGGCTCCATGGTGGAGGCGAGTGGCCATCACGCGTTCAGTTGCGGTCATTGTTCGGGAAGATTTCCGCGTCACCACGCTCTCAACGACATCGTTAGGAGGGCTTTAATATCTGCCAACATCCCCTGTGTTCTGGAGCCTCCGGGCCTCTGCCGCGCCGATGGCAAGAGGCCAGATGGCTTAACTTTGGTGCCGTGGCAGAAGGGAAAGTGTCTCCTGTGGGACGCCACGTGCGTCAGTACTTTTGCCGCCTCGCATCTCAGCCGAACGGTGCGAACAGCTGGTGCTGCTGCAGATTTTGCAGCGGCCAGGAAGTGTATTAAATATGCGGCCCTGGGCGGTAATTATTATTTTGTACCCCTTGCGTTTGAGACTACTGGGTGCTGGGGGTCGGAGGCTATTGCTTTCGTTAGGGAGGTGGGACGACGAATTACGGAGAGGGGGTCTGACGCTCGCGCGGGTTCGTACCTGGTGCAAAGGTTGTCCATCGCCATTCAACGTGGTAATGCGGCCAGTGTGATGGGTACCTTTGCGCCAGGGACAACTCGTGGGGGACTTTTTGACTAGGCTTAAGCTAGTAGCTTAAGTTATTATTGGTTTATTTGTTATTGTGTTTTTAATGTGGATTAAATAAATTTGATGATTATCTACTCCTATCTCTATTGCATAAATAAAATGCCATGTGCTGCTGTTTGTTCTGACGTGGATTACGAAGAAGAAATTGCATCGGTTTCTAATATATAATTTCATTGTAAATTATTTCCAAAATTGTCATTTCTTCCATACAAGTTGTCAGTTCACTGACTGGACTATTGGGAGTAACTAGGCACTAGGAGGGACAGTTGCACAAAAGATCCCACTGGGCTGAAGTGCATCCCAAAGCCCTCACTTGGATAACATAAAGTGGAGGTGCTTTCCCAGTTGCCTCCGAATATGAGCGAGAGGACATTCAGCTGTGTCCTAAAGGGGGTCTCTACTAATTACTACTACTCACATGGTACATGAGCCTGTCGATGACCTTCTCGACGAGGGTCTTCCTGGCGAGCAGCTCATCTTCATCCTCGATGGTACCCTGGGACACCAGCTGCTCCAGGTACCAGCTGACTACTGCGCTCTTCTTCATGCCGGAGCTCTCTTCGCCTGGAGGTTTTATAATGGTTAGTAATAGGTCAAGTCCCGTGGGAAGCCAGTCCTGTCAAGCTGGTCTGAGGCAGGGACTGCATAACCGAAAAATACCGGTATGTTTTAAAACCGATATGACGTCATATCGGTTTTCAAATAGCGGTTTCGGTAGCGGAACCTTTGTATTTCGCTATCGAAATATAACGGCAACCTTAGTTTTTTACGGTACCGTAACCGCTTTTTAAAGGTTACCGATACTTCGATTTTGGTGTCGTTGCCAAACAGCCGGCGCTGCCGTTTTGTCTTTCAGTTTTGTCGGTTCTGTTCTGATACTTTTCTGAATCGTTCGTTCGTTCCTATTGAAAAAAGTTGTCTCAGTGTAAGTACGCCTATTTTTTCAGTTACCTTTATAATACCGGTTTCGAACCGGTATTACAAAGGTTTCGTTTACCTTTCAATCGATAACGGTAACCGATATTTCAAAAATGAAATGAAAATGAAATGAAATGAAATGTCGTTCAAAACGGTTAAAGTACCGTTAAATTGGCGCGTGTAACCTTTATACCATTACGGTACCGTAATGGTATACCGGTTTCATACCGGTAAAACCGTAGCCGAAATCAGTCCCTGGTCTGATGTGACAGACATTCAGATGTACTCTATGAGTAATGTTTCCAAGGATAATATATAGAAGTCAATACAAATGCATGACCTTGCACCTTCATTATATTGGTCAAACACCACCACCAATATGCTGTATTTCTGTGACTGTTTCTGTTTTATCTCCTCAATAAATAAATAAATAAACAAAAAGTTGAGATTATCGAAGAAGTTCATTCAAGAAGCAACTCTGCCGTCCCAGGTACAAGATTCAAATTCCAAACACAGTTTTTAAAAAGGTAGTCACAATAAATAATTTCCACTATAATGGTACGTGTAAGATGCGAGTCATTTGATTGTAAGTAGACAGATTGGATTATAACAGTTTACAGATGCTACCTCCTGACACATGACATACAACATAAGAACATACAATCGTATTTGAGCCTTGCAATTCGGATATTAGCAGGGTAAAATCCTACTAATCCCTATATCTTCTAGCCCTGAATTATTGAATAGGCATATCATTTTTAGGGTTCCGTACCCAAAGGGTAAAAACGGGACCCTATTACTAAGGCTCCGCTGTCCGTCCATCCGTCTGTCACCAGACTGTATCTTATGAACCGTAATAGTTAGACAGTTGAAATTTTCACAAATGATGTATTTCTGTTGCCGCTTTAACAACAAATACTAAAAAACAGAAAAAAATAAATATTTAAGGGGGCTCCCATACAACAAACGTGATTTTTTTGCCGTTTTTATAGATAATGGTACGGAACCCTTCGTGCGCGAGCCCGACTCGCATTTGGCCGGTTTTTTTTACTTCAATTAACATCAAGATAATCATATTGTACAAGGAGAACAATAATCTACTATGATATTTGGGAAACTCGTGAATAACATATCGCCGTGGCAACTTTTGAAACGGAGGACAGGCAGACAGGATACAGACAGGATATCTCAAATTTTTTGAAGGGTCAAATGACAGTTGCTGCCCTAAACGTCGCTCGAAAAGTTACGAAATTCATCATCCGATCCGATCCGATCCATCCGATCCGATCCGATTTCATATCACCCGAAAGACGTCCACTGCTGGACATAGGCCTCCGCCAAAGAGTGCCAAAGTGACCAGTAATGCGCCACCCGCATCCAGCGGACTCCCGCGACCGTTACCAGGTCATGAGTCCACCTTGTGTGCCTACCCACGCCGCGCCTTCCGGCACGTGGTCCCCACTCGAGAACCTTCCCGCCCCACCGGCCATCGGTTCTACGTGCAATGTGCCGCCCACTGCCACTTAAGTTTAGCGATTCGTAGGGCTATATCGGTTACCTTGGTTGCTGCGGATAGCCTCATTTCTGATGCGATCACGCATACATAGACAGTAACGAATTTACAGTAGTGGCACGAATATAAGTTACATCGGCAATCTTCGTCCACGCAGACGAGTGCTGACAAGTACCGAATGAAATCGAAGGTATGACCATTTTAATAATGACCTTGTTGCACTATACGTAAGGTACAATATGCAATGACAGGTGAACTCGTGCTTTCCCGCTCATGGCGTCCAGACAAAATGGCGGGCGCCGGAGCTGCCGGCGTCGCGCGCAAAATTTCGGCCAATGGGCGTTGAAATTTTACCCGCGTTAACGCGCTGCTGGTTAAAATATTTACAAAAAATGCTTTCTGCAGGTACATCGTTGTAACTTATATTTGTGGTACTACTGTGCCCTGCTAAAAATGCTCTGTAAAATTGTCATACCTCTGGTTTCAGCCTCCGCCTCCTCCTTCCTCATGAACACAATGAGCATGTCGCTGAGGGTCTTGTATTCTTCGAAGGACAGTGTCAGCTTCTTTCTGCCAGAGTCCCCGTTTGTTGAAGTCTCTGTAATGGAATCAACTGTTGTCTATATTTGTTTCATGCAGAGGCGTCTACCTATGGCGCAGGGTGTGCGTTGCACACGGGCGCAGCGGTCCTAGGGGGCGCCGAGCGCCGCCCGCTACCATTCCATTTTGACCGCGCGCTTACTAGGGGGCGCTAGAGTAATGTTTGCACACGGGCGCTACATGGGATAGAGACGCCTCTGGTTTCATGTAGAAAGGTGGCTCCATAATAGGTTCTGTTTGGAACGTCATATAAAATCAAATCACTATAAAATTGTATAAAATCAGTAAGTCACACTGCTTCAACAAGAGCATGAATGAATTTGTTGGACAGGCTTAGAATAGAATAGAATTTGTTCAACAGGATTGTTTATTTCGAAAAAAAATGGCTGCCATTATGGATTTTCTTGTTCATTGTCCAATTTTTTTCAAAAACAATTTCTTAAGGTCCGAAGCCTCCAAATACGAATCCGAGGTCAAATGGCAGCAATTTTTTCCAATTATGCTCTTGGATTCGTAACACGGGGCGCGGGGGTAACGGGGGCGCTCAAATATCGGTTTAAAATGGTTTCGCATTCGGCAGCAGTAAAACCATTAAAACATGGAGAACAATTTCGATGATCGCGTTTCGAACCAAGGTACAGTCAAGTGTAAAAATATGGGTGCATACAACTTACTCTTAAATACTCGTATGTCCCATCGCTCTTATGTCAGCGGATTAAGGGGCTCCCATACGCCAATGACCTTCGATCTGAATCCCTTAGTTTTCTAATGTTTTTTGTAGCTTATTATAATAACAACAACGGCTTTAAGTAATATAGTATCCCATATTTACTTCAAAGTTCATTGTTTTCGAGATATTTGGCATCAAAGTTGAACAATTTGAGGCCAAAAAACTGTTTAAAATGAAAACCCTTAGAGACGTCATAGACGAACCCAAATATGTAGATTTCGTATATGTTAGATCTTTCACGTCAAAAGAGATATGAAATAAGTGTTTTTTTAGACAATGTTTAAAAAAAACATACAAAATCAAGTATCGATTTCTTTCAAAATCCGGTAGACAAAAATACGGAGATAAAAGATTGAAGAACCGATAGCCGTTTGACTTATAATTCTATCTGTAGTGCAAAAGTAGGAGATACGATTCAAAACTCGTCAAAAATCGTTGATAACCTCGGGTAGCCCCTTAAGGTTTCGATACATATTTTGCACTTAACTGTACAATGGCATTAAGAAAGCGACAGTGACGGTGGCTCGCAGGCCGATCGCTCGAGGAGCAACACAATACGTCGTAGACAGCCGTAACGAATGTAAACGAAAGAGACGGATACACTCTCTCGCGCTGTTCTCGTGGGGTCTATGCTAGCTGAAACGTAAACCGACCTGCTGTCCCGTTCCCGTTAGGTAAGTCCTGGTCAACCTCCATGCTGGGCTCGTACTGGGGCTCGTCTTCGTCCAAATGGATGTCTGGTTGCTCCACGCGGATTATGGACTTGTTCAGCAACCTGAGGAAAGATTGTCTATGAATTTCACGTTTAAAAATTTAGTTAAATGTGCATTAGAATAGGCAACACTGGTTTTCAGGCAGACCCTGGTAACTCTATTAACACGTTCGCAAAGAAGAACCCGCCTAGCGGGCACTCGTAATGTTTGCTCAGATGCCGGCTGAGCCCGCTAGGCGGGCAGTAGTATGAACTTACACGCCTAGCGAATTCTGTCGGTTTCTGGTGAATTGTTCCATTTTTAGTCCGGTTGCGAAAGTGTTAAAAGGTTGCCGACCCCTGGTGTATAGTATGTTGACCTGTGAGCCTCCTGCACGTGTCTGGGCTGCACGAGGCTGCTGCAGTGCATCTTGGCGAGCGCCTCGGCGAGCCGGATCATGGACTCGAGCTGGCGCGCCGTGATGCGCCACGCGCCGCCCCCGGATCCGTCGCGCTGTCGGAGCGTCGTGTAGTACTCCACTAGCAGCTTGCCCGCTTCCTGCTCACAAACACAAACGTTAAGCTGCGTACGAATTAGAGCAGCCTCGGGCTGAGGCACGCACGGCTCACCTATTTTGCTCTAATTCGTACGCGCTCACGGCGCGCGGCGAGCCGCCTAGAGGCGGTCTTTTGCCCGTGCTCAAAGGCGCCTCAGTGTGCGTGCCTCGTGTAATTTGGACGTGTATCCGAGCTTGCCGCGCTTGTGGGCGACGCGCGTATGAATTTGAGCCGTACGATCGAGTTTGTTCGTTTTATTAATATAATTCGGTGAAATATGATAGACGCAGACGCGGCTGTCATCGTGTCCGACGCCATTTTGAACGACGCACGAAGTCGGCTCGCCGCGAGCACGCTGCCTCGCCCGCGCATGTTTATGTGCAACAATTTGTCTCGCGAGCAGCTCGCCGCGCGGGGCGAGCATGCCTCAGGCTGAGCCGCTCAAATTCGTATGCAGCTTTATAGCTATTGTTATATTTATTGGCGGTGCCGGCAGCTCGCACTGTTTCACGCAGGAACTCGCCGCTGATCCGCGCTCTCTCACAACTCAATGCGCTCTTGGCATCAGCACCGGAGTGCGACTTACTTGCGTGGCGATGGATGTATGTGTGCGGTGAATGTCTGAGCTTCTGTGAGGAGAATGACAGGCAATCAACTGTACCAATGTAATTATATGTGTTTTTTCTGTCTTTTTAGGGTTCCGTAGTCGACTAGGAACCCTTATAGTTTCGCTTTGTCTGTCCGTCCGTCCGCGGATAATCTCAGTAACCGTTAGCACTAGAAAGGCACTAATATGTATATCAATCACGCCGACGAAGTAACGTGGGGAGTGTTTTTATTTTCATTTCAACCCTGACGTGTGATATATTGTTGGATAGGTATTTACAAATGAATAGGGGTTTGCTAGAATATTTTTTTGATAATGTTAATATTTTCGGAGATAATCGCTCCAGAAGTTAAAAAAAAAATGTCCCCCCCCCCCCTCTAACTTTTAAACCATAAGTTTTAAAAATATGAAAAAAATCTCAAAAGTAGAACTTTATAAAAACTTTCTAGGAAAATTATTTTGATCTTGATTTGGTTGAATAGTTTTTGAAAAAAATTACATAATTTCTGGATGAAAAACTACGGAATGTAAAAGTGCCCTTGTGGCCTATTTGCAGAATAAATAATTGATTGATTGATTGATTGGAACCCTACACTGAGCGTGGCCCGACACGCTCTTGGCCGGTTTTTTATATCTCGTTTCGTGACGCAACAGTTTTACTGTAATGTCATGTCTACATGTTTTTAATAAATAAATAAATTGTAAACGACACCAGAACGTCGTTGATGGACACAAGGTCTGGGGGGCTAGCACAACTGACGCTGCGCCGCGATGCGAGTCGGGAAAGATCTACCCTCCTCTTTCTAATTTGCACGGTGCAAGTGAGACAGGAGACGCCCAGTCGCGCGAGAAGCGACTTTTCAGCAAGTTGTGCTAGATGTACTGATGACCTGGTAGAGCTGCGGGTGGCGCAGGACCGGTCATTGTGGCACTCTATGGGGGAGGCCTATGTCCAGCAGTGGACGTCTTCGGCTGATATGATGATAATTGTAAACGGGCCAACTAGATGGCCGGACTGAATTCAGACACCAAATTTTCACTGTCGCTAAGATGGCAGCAGACAGGAGTTGATGGAGACAGTTTGTTTGTTCCAGACTTGTATCCCAACATGACCATGATCTTCAGACGTGAAGGACCAAATACAGAAAGAGAGAGAGGAGAGTGAGGAAAGATAGAGAAAGTGAGAGGGGGAGGAGAGGAGAGAGAGGGAGGAGAGAGGAGAGAGAGAGAGAGAGGGGAGTGAGAGGGGAGAGAGAGAGGAGAGATAGAGAAAGTGAGAGGGGAGAGGAGAGAGAGAGGGGGGGGAGAGAGAGAGGGGGGAGCAAGATGAGAGAGGGGGAAAGAGAGAGAGAGGCGAGTGAGGGGGGAGAGAGAAGATATAGAGAAAGTGAGAGGGGAGAGGAGAGAGAGAGGGGAGAGAGAGCGAGAGGAGAGAGAGGGAGAGAGGAGAGAGAGGGGAGTGAGGGGGGAGAGAGAGGAGAGAGAGAAAGTGAGAGGGGGGAGAGAGAGCGAGAGGAGAGAGGGGGGAGAGAGGAGAGAGAGGGGAGTGAGGGGAGATGGGGGAGTGGGGGGAGAGAGAGGAGTGAGGGGGGAGAGACGGAGGAGAGATAGAGAGAGAGGGGAGAGAGAGCGAGAGGAGAGAGGGGAGTGAGGGGGGAGAGAGAGAGAGGAGAGATAGGGAAAGTGAGAGGGGAGAGGAGAGAGAGAGCGAGAGGAGAGAGGGGGGAGAGGAGAGAGAGTGGGGAGTGAGGGGGAGAGAGAGAGGAGAGATAGAGAAAGTGAGAGGGGAGAGGAGAGAGAGAGGGGAGAGAGAGCAAGAGGAGAGAGGGGGGAGAGAGGAGAGAGAGAGGAGTGAGAGGGAGAGAGGGGAGTGAGGGGGGAGAGAGAGAGAGGGGAGTGAGGGGGGAGAGAGAGAGGAGAGATAGAGAAAGTGAGAGGGGAGAGGAGAGAGAGAGAGGGGAGAGAGCGAGAGGAGAGAGGGGGGAGAGTGAGAGAGAGAGAGAGAGAGGTTGTACAAATATTGAACACATGTTCCACAACAAACGGGCTGTTAATAAGTTTGAATTTGGTATAGTAATTAGTAACAGTCTCTATTCGATTTGGCGAGGTATTATCATGGATATGATCTGACACTTACCTCTGTAATAATCGGTTTGAACGACCTCGCGAACGCGATATACCGTAGCAGATCTTCTCTCGTAGACACTATCGTAATTCTCTCCTTATTGCAGTGCAAGTCGACGATTTTCCTCGCGATCGCGTAGTGGACTGATTTCGTCTCTGGTCGTCTCTGGCAGCCGGGTAAAAAGAGGGCCTCCTCTGTCGCTC
The DNA here is from genome assembly GCA_947578815.1 of Epinotia ramella. NCBI lineage: Eukaryota > Metazoa > Arthropoda > Insecta > Lepidoptera > Tortricidae > Epinotia > Epinotia ramella. The sequence continues at coordinate 8,885,249 of OX388221.1, forward strand.
TAACTGGCAAGTGCGACAGAGACGGAGATACAGGACCGAAGTTCGTTTTCCTTTCGCGGTAGGCCCTCAGATCGAATCGGGACATGATGGGCGCGGAGAGTTGCACGTTCTGTTGTAGCGACTTGGCGAGGTATTAACATGGATAAGACACTTCCTCATATCAGCCGAAAGACGTCCACTGCTGGACATAGGCCTCCCCCAAAGAGTGCCAAAGTGACCGAACCTACCCGGAAGCGGTCTCCCGGGACCTTTACCAGGACAACAGTCCACCTTGTCGGCGGTGTGCCCACGCTGCATCTTCGTCGCCACTCGAGAACCTTTCCGCCCCAACGACCGTGGGTTCTACGTGCAATCCACTTAAGTTTAGCGATTCGGAGGGCTTATCGGTTCCCTTGGTTCTGCTGCGGATAGCTTCATTTCTGATGCGATCGCGCAGAGAAACTCCCAACAAAGCCATCTCCATTGCGCTTTGGGTGACTTTGAGCCTTCTTATGAGGCCCATAGTAACCGACCTTTACGTGCAATTGATGGATGGTGGATAACACTCACCTCTGTAATAATCGGCTTGAACGACCTCGCGAACGCGATATATCTCAGCAGATCTTCTCTCGTATAAACACTATCATAATTCTCCTCCTTATTGCAGTGCAAGTCCACGATTTTCCTCGCGATCGCGTAGTCCACCATCTCACTGGCCTCGTCGATGAGTATGAAGAACAGGTCGAATCGGGACATGATGGGCGCGGACAGTTGCACGTTCTGTTGTAAAGACTTGGCGCGGTCGTAGCGGCCGCCGATGGGGTTGGCGGCCGCGAGGATTGAAGTGCGCGCGTTTAGGGTCGCGCGGACACCGGCCTGGAAGGAAATAAGCATGTTTTTAACTTACATACATTCACGCCATTATTCCCAAAAGGGGTAGGCAGGGCGCATGAAACTTATGTTCCAGCGCCACTTTTAGCACCACACGGGCTTTTGTTTATAAATGAACGAAAACATGTATACACCGGACACAGTAAGTATATTAGCTAAAGCAGCGTTCCGACTAGTCTTTTAAGACCTGGGGACCGATTTTTGACTTTCGAACGCTCGAAACCAAAAGCGAGCGGTAGAAAATATTCGCACACGAAAATTTGTCACTATTATTTTCGCATGAACCCAATAATAGCTATTTTTGAAATCATCACTTGAAAGCTAGTGATTGGCTATCGATACTTTTGCGTTTCGTTGTATGCAAAAATTAGATAATTACCGGTTTTTCAAGTTTGAATTTTCAACTTACCTAATACAGAGAATATTTATTGGAATTTGTGTAAGTATCTATAATAAAGTAAATTGATTAATTTTAAATATATTACGCGTTTCATAACAGAAAAAAAAACACAAGTAAGTAGTGAGTTGTAAGGTGCAAACATTAATAATTGTAAAACGAAACATAATTGTGTGAGAAAGAAACAGTATGAGAGCGTGACCTGAGAAAGAAAGGGAGAGAGAAATGAAAAGGATAGGAGATAGGTTTCAGCGAGAGTACCAGAGAGAATAAATTCATTAAAGCTGATCCGTTGTTTCCTTTACTTATGCCCGGAATACACGAGGCTAGTTTTTCAAGCCAGTATAGTAAGCTAGTTATCTCCGTCTCATGCCCGGTTATACACGCAATAGAGAAGGAGATAACTAGCTTACTATACTGGCTTGAAAAACTAGCCTCGTGTATTCCGGGCATTCCAGAGTAGTAAACGAAACGCTTATGTTCCCGCCAATATACTAACGATTCGGCAAGAAATTATATATAATCGTACACGAGCCAATCACTTAGCATCGAATCAATATATTTTATTTAAATATATCTCTCTTTTAAATTAATAGTCAGTCCAAAACTAAATAGATAAAGTGATGTGTCAAAATTTTCTACCGATAGAATTGAATATGAGTGATCAACACCACTTGTTTTTCAATTTTCTATCGCTTGTATTTCAAAAATAGCATTTCATCGTTTTTGACCGTTTTCGAGTGAAAGAGTCGAGCGCTCGAAAGTCAAAAATCGGTCCCCTGCGCTTCGTTAAAAAATCAGTTGAACGCGGCACATGCGCATTCGAATTTAGTTCTAGGTGAACGGAAAGTACCCTTTAAATTTTGAATTTGAATGTTGAAATATACGTTTTTTGCGGCATAATGAGCCGTATCTTTTTAACCCCCGACGCAAAGAGGGGTGTTATAAGTTTAACGTGTCTGTGTATCTGTCAGTGGTATCGTAGCTCCCAAACGGATGGACCGATTTGAATGCGGTTTTTTTATTCGAAAGCTGATGTGATCCCGAGTGTTCTCAGCCATGTTTCGTGAAAATCTCTTCAGCCGTTTTTGAGATATTGGACTTTGAAATTAAAATGTCGGGGGTTTTTCAACTTTTCTAAGTTGTAGTTATTATTACGTTAACTTAGAAGTTTGATTTTTTCACGGCTTCAAGGGATTGTAGACCTGAGGATATGGTTTTATTTCAACTTGATACGCGTTCCTGAGACAAAGGGTCTTGACAGACAGACACACGGACAACAAAACGATCCTATAAAGGTTCCGTGTTTTTCATTTTGAGGTAAGGAACCCTATAACTACAACTTAAGTTGAAAAACCCCCGACATTTTCATTTCAAAGTCCAATATCTCAAAAACGGCTGAACAGATGTTCATGAAACATGGCTAAGAACACTCAGGATAAAATTATCTATGACACAAAAAAAACGCATTCAAATCGGTCCATCCGTTTGGGAGCTACGATACCACAGACAGACCCGTTAAACTTATAACACCCCTCTCTTTGCATCGGGGGTTAAAAAAGGGAGAAACCGGGTTGTTTACCTTGGCGATCGAGATGGTCTGCTGTTCCATGGCCTCGTGGATGGCGACCTGGTCGGCCAGGTCCATCTTGTCGAACTCGTCGATGCAGCACACGCCGTTGTCGGCCAGCATCAGCGCGCCCGCCTCGATCACGAAGTCGAACGATTCCTCGTCCTGCGAACCAAATACATAGTCATCAGTCTGTATACGTCCCACTGCTGGGCGTGGGAACAGACTACTTACAGTGCTAATCCGCCAGTAGCGCTTTATTGAAAACCGAGAGCCGAGAGAAACAAGTTGTGATGTTATACTTTCTGCATAAAAACTATTAATTTCGTAATAATGTCAGTGATAAATTCTCCATGAACATTGCACGTAGAACAAATGGCCGTTGGGGCGGCAAGGTTCTAAAGTGACCACGTACCGGAAGGCGCAGCGTGGGTAGACCCTCCAGAAGGTGCACCGATGACCTGGTAAAGGTCGTGGGAGTCCGCTGGATGCGGGTGGCGCGGGACCGGTAATTGTGGCAGTCTTTGGGGGAGGCCTATGTCAAGCAGTGGACGTTTTTTGGCTCGAGCATGAGAGAGAATGGGCAAGTGAAATCTTTATACAGTTACCTTGACGACGGCAGCAGTCAAGCCAGCCGCCGAGGAGGCCTTCCCGCTCGTGTACACGGCCCGGGGGCTGATCTCGGAGACTTGCTTCAGCACCTGGGACTTCGCCGTGCTCGGGTCGCCCACGATGCACACGTTTATATCGCCACGGAGAGTCGTGCCTGAGGAAACATTTACAGTAGTACCACAAATATAAGTTACCGTGCAGCATTATAATCAATCATAAGGCAGCGCGTTTGCGCGGGTGAAATCTTCAACGCCCATTGGCCGAAATTTTGCGCGCGACGCCGGCAGCTCCGGCGGCCGCCATTTTGTCTGGCGCCATGAGCGGGAAAGCACGAGTTCACCTGTCATTGCATATTGTACCTTACGTATAGTGCAACAAGGTCTTTATTGAAATGGTCATACGTTCGATTTCATTCGGTACTTGTCAGCACTCGTCGGCGTGGACGAAGATTGCCGATGTAACTTTTATTTACGTCACACCTGGCCATAATATAAGTTTTACCGCACGCTGCGCGTACGGTAAAACTCACATTGTGGCCAGACGAAGACGTAAAATTGTGTACTCACCACGGGCAGTAAAAAAGAAAGCCCTCTATCGCATATTCACAAATACCTGCGATTTCGGACTTTCTTTCTTTTACAGCCCTTGGTAAGTAATGTACTATTGTGATACTACTGTACACAGTTCATTTTCATCACACGTGCTCTTAAAACTTCATAACAGCACGGTTAGCACAAGACAGCGCGCGAGCTCTCTCGCACTATCCGTCTCTTTCTAAGTTTTCTTATAAGAAAACTAAATAATTGTTTTATTCTGTTTTTTAGTATGTGTTTTGTGTTTTAGCGGCAACACAAATACATCATCTGTGAAAATTTCAACTGTCTAACTATCGCGGTTCATGAGATACAGCCAGGTGACAGACGGACAGAGACAGTGGGCGATAATGACGATTAGTGTCTAATTACCCCCAAAATGTGTACCAACTTACAAAGCTACAATCTCACTGCATTTCCTCTTTGAGAGGAAAGTGAGCTTATTTAGCCGATTTTTACATAGTTTTTACCCTTTGGGTACGGAACCCTAAAAAATATATCCTTAATACCTTCCTGTGCGAGTTATAAAACTAACTGTATTTGCCAAAGCAACGGCATACGGGGCTTGTTTCATCCGACCGGCGGGCTACGTTTGAACCAGGGATGTTGCAGACATTCACATCCGCATCCGCAACCGCGGATGTTCCGCAAAAATTAATGCGGAGTTTTTGCGGATGCGGATGTAGTATCTACAGTTCGCGACCAGCCCTCCTAGCACACTAGGTTTTATGTCGGACATAAAGCATTCGTCCCATTCTGGCCAATATGCGAGTTCAAGAGGGACAAATGCTTTATGTCGGACATAAAACCTAGTGTGCTAGGGGGCCAGATAGGGGCCAACACGGCGCGTGCCATGTGCACGTTCAGTATTTTCGTCATTAGTGAATAAGTATCTTCCAAATAGCTACGGTAGCCTAGTGGTTCAGGCATGCGGCTGTCAAGCGGCGGTCGTGGGTTCGAATCCCGGCTCGTACCAATGAGTTTTTCGGAACGTATGTACGGAATATTTACCGTTAGCTTTTCGGTGAAGGAAAACATCGTGAGGAAACCGGTCTAATCCCGATAAGGTCTAGTTTTCCCTCTGGGTTGGAGGGTCAGATGGCAGTCGCTTTCGTTAAACTAGCGCCTATGCCAAATCTTGGGATTAGGTGTCAAAGCGGACCCTGATGAGTGAATAAGTATCTTCATTTCGTTTCTGCAATTGACGATTCGCCGTATTCGCTGTTGGTGATGCGTTAGGTTTGCAACGATTGTAAATCAGTCGCAACGTGTTCGAGTACTGCGTGACCCTAAAGACGTTGTGTATTTATGTTTTTGAGTGATTTGCCTCAAAATCCGCATCCGCGGATGTCTAAAAAGTCGCATCCGCGGCATCCCAGGGGGCCTAGCCAAGGTTACAATCGACAAGCGCTAACGCCAATACAAACGAATAAAATGTAGGGGAATGACAGATGCCGACGAAACACTTTTCGTTAACATCTGTCATTCCCATACATTTTACTAGTTTCTATTGGCGTTAGCGCTTGTCGATTGTAACCTTGTCTACGGCCCCTGGTTTGAACAGTTTACCTTCAATAGTGGTCTTGGCGACTCCTCCGAACAGCATCAGGAGTATGCCTCGCTTCACCTCGTTGTTGCCGTGGATGCTGGGGAACAGGCTGGCGATCAGGTTGTTGTACAGATTGCGGTCTCGAGACATTTCGTACACCTGAAACAATACAATACAATACAAATACCCTTTATTGTGGAGTTCACGCGAACAAATATGTACAAAGAGAAACAAAAACAATAATATGTAGACACGGGCTTATTCTCTTTCATCTTATTGTTAGCAAAGTGTTCCTAGCCTGTCTGCTTCCTCATGTCCTCAGTGTTACGATTCCTGAAGAATCACAAGCGCGTGGCCGACCCTTAATTATGTAGGCTGGGAGTCGGAGGATTCGAGAGAAACCAAAGAATGCCAACTTAAATTCCTTTAATGACGGAATTACAAAAAGATTAAAATAAATCAATTAAAATTAACTAATAATTATATTTACAGGTGCCTCATGGTCGATGTGAGAACCAAGAGTGACGAACACTAGTCTTTTTGGGAAACGGGGCACGGTGTTGCGAAATGCAGAGTCGGCACCACCTGCATGGCCACTTGGGCGGTCGCTGGTTATGCAAGCATGTAACACCTCCATCCTCAGCTAGGCAACTATTCGAGATTCTTCGAGAATATTGCTTTGGTTTATCTGGTGTCTGGTCGATGCCTTCTGGAGCGTCAGTTTTGATGGTTTCCAGTGTATTTGATCGGCATCGTTTCATGAATAGGCGACGACCTGTTATACCGGCAACAACTGTGCATGCGCAGAGTATGAGTAGGTAGACTGGTATAGTAGTATGATACAGGCTTAAGTGGTCGATCTGGCGTATATTCACGGGTAGTTGCGAGGATATCTTTTTATCGCTGGCGTGTAGGTTTTCCAGATTAATAGAGTTCAGGGTCACTGAAGGGGATGGCTCCCGAGCTCGCAATTCATCTATCGAAGTAATGTCTGGTGTTCCATGATTTTTAATGCATGCCCCTCAACCTGGTCGTTAGAGTTGGTAATGGTGTAATCTGGGGTTTTCAGGACGCATTTGTGCGGGATTTCAACAAGGTAGCTTCCCTGGATCGTTTTGAACTGTTCTTGGCCACAGGAGGTTTGTATTTTAGTCGGCTCTGGTAGACTTATAACTTATAACGTATTGTCTGCTGTCGAGTTGTTGTACTGCTGGTCTAGTCAGGAACACTCTCGTGTGTTGGCAGGACGGGTTGAGCTGCTGCGAAGTGATGAGCTGGTACGTGCAGTCAAGTTGATTTTGTATCTTCTGATAGAGTGGTTCTTCGCAGAGATGCCATGATTTGACCTTCGGACATTCTGTCTCCATGTACATAGAATCCTGTTCATGAACCGCTATGTAGGGAGAAGGAGGTATTAGAACCTGATGATTTCTATTAGGTATTACTGCTAGTTTGTATAAATCATAGACTCTATCTACTGCAATTGCTTATCGATATAGTATGATCCAACTTTAATTAGGTCATAATATTCCCTAAGATCTACTTCAAGAATCTCTCCCTTAGGGTAGAGAACCTTTACCTTATCTAACATGCTTTTAAGAGCAGTAAAACTAAGTATCGCGTGCGGTATACTCGACGCCGGAATAAGAGCTAACGCATTTCCTAACTTGTCCAGTTCTTCAGACAAGTTTTCTACATTATCATTCAGGATGACCAAGTATTGTGCCAAGTGTGCAAATCTAATTAATTCTGTCTCACCGTTCTTTTCACTCTGAATGGCTAGCGTAACGGCCTGGGCAATTTTTTCTTCATTTTTAACTAAGTTAAGTATCTAATATCTTGGAGTGTTCCAGCATCCATTCTTTAGATAAACTGATATGATTATTAAATTCAGACTGTAATTTGTTTTCATTATTTTGAAGGGTTTTAATTGCAGCATTATATTTTATGGCGTCTGTGTAATCTAGATTTCCGGAAATACTTTAAACTATCGAGCCGAGACCATCTATAAGTCCTCTTTTTACACGGTATAGTGGGTTCTTTATTTTTACAAGGTTCGCCTGCGGGGTCGGGATACGAAATCTCTGGATAATGAGGTTGGTTCGCGGATTCGTCATAGTAAGTATCGTCAGTAGGGTACACGTCACAGTAGTTGTCCTGATAATATTCATTATAATAGTCGGTATAAGGTTCATAGTCCAGTGTATCGTTGCACTCGGTAAAGTTAACATCTCCAGATCTGAAATAATTATTCGGTTGCGGGTTCCTGAAATTGGACCAATTCTGAGTAGGTGGCAATGGCCTGGCTACGTAATGACTGACGCCGCTCATAGGGCGCATGGTATTATTTTCATTGCTTTGGAAATTATTTATAGGCCTGAATGAGTTTTCTTGTGGATTATAGTTAGGTGGCCGTGCTCCAAATATTTGCTGAGTACGGGTAGGGTTCCCGTCGAACTCGGGTAATAAGCGCAGGGCTTTAAAAATTGAATTTAGATCTGCCATACTAACTACTTCAGGTTCCGAGTCCGATTCAGAACTTAAATCAAAATTAATATTCCTAAGACCGTCTAGTAAAACGAATCTATTATTACTGCCTAGCCTAGGAGTGCTCGATTGCCGTGGATGGAAAATCTTTGAGCTTTAAAATAATTACGACTATGAAAGTACCTCCTTTCCTAACATAAGCAACTCTAGAACGATTCTAAAGTACTTACATGCACATTTCTGGCTCTCTGCGGTATCGAAGTTTGGATACTCCTCCGCCCACAGCTCGTAGGTTCCGCCCTCGACGTGATGACCGGATAGCTGCCCGGGCGCTAAGCGAGCGCGAAGTTTCGATTTTGGAAATTCGGTGACCGCTCGCGATCCGGCCCGCGAGGTACGTCTCTCGACTGCGCCAATTATTTAGGCTGGGAGTCGGAGGATTCGAGAGAAACCAAAGAATGCCAACTTAAATTCCTTTAATGACGGAATTACAAAAAGATTAAAATAAATCAATTAAAATTAACTAATAATTATATTTACAGGAGCCTCATGGTCGATGTGAGAACCAAGAGTGACGAACACTAGTCTTTTTGGGAAACGGGGCACGGTGTTGCGAAATGCAGAGTCGGCACCACCTGCATGGCCACTTGGGCGGTCGCTGGTTATGCAAGCATGTAACACCTTTATAGACTTGAGGATTTGTGGTGTTGATAGCTAGAGACAATCAGTGGCGTTATTATGGCTGCGGTCTTCTGTGAGGTACTTCCTCAGTTGAGCTGCTCCAAATACGAGTGAGAACACATTCCGCTGTGCCCTCTCTCTTATAATTATAAAATATATATATTTTTTTTAAAAGTCATAGTGAAACGGGCCAATGGTCCTTCGAGCCGGATATTTCGTTAATAGTCCGCAGCTCGATTCTCCATACAAACGTTTGTAACGAAACTTTGCATGGACAATGACATGAGGGTTATCCAGGTCTGTAATTAGTTTATGTAGCTTCAGATACCACAGTAAAAAAATACAGCCAATTTAAGTTTTTCATACAAAACTTATTTTTGCTGTATTTCGTATGTTTTATAAACTAATTACAGACATAGATATACCTCATGTCATTGTATATGCAAAGTTTCGTCACAATCCAACACGTAGTTTTAAAATGGGAACGAAACTCAGTTTGTACGGGAAGGTGAAGTTCGGCCGAGCTTACTGCGGACTCTTAACAGTCATAGTGTAACGGGCCAATGGTCCTTCGAGCAGGATATTTCGTTAACAAACTGTTCCTAACCTTGTCCCATTCCTTGTCAGTCATCTGCTTCCTCATGTCCTCCGTGGTCATGTCGTCGGCGGACAGGTCGGCAGTGCCGAAGCGGCGGGAGATAGCCTGCACGCTGCACGCCAAGAACGCCGTTCTGTAAAAGGACACACAATAGGGGTAGACTGTAAAAAATAGAAGAAGGCAAAAAAATATGCCTAGTGACGAAAATCCCATTCAGATATCTCAGAGAATTACGAAGCTACAACAGTTTTAATATTGATTGTTACAGAGAGAAAACGCAAATAGTGTGTGACGTCACATTACACACTGTTTGCGTTTCCCCCCGGATGCTGCCGGGGGGCCGCGTCGACGGCGGCGCCGAACACGATGGGGCGCGGCACATTGCCGTCTATATGAAGTTGCGTTTTGCGAAAAAGGGACAGAACATACCCCTTCTTAAAACTTTGGACACATAACTTCGTGATTATTTAACCTTTTGCGTTGATTTTTTCTCCATTTGACTATATTTTTAATCCTTTTTCGAGAAAATATGTATGTCATTATTGATTATTTTATTTAGTGTCAACACCCCTATTTATGACAGTCAGTTACAACAGTCCGCGTAGCTACCACGCCGCGTACAGTCAACAGCAAATACACGGTGGAATTTAATCGGTGAACAGGAACCCATTTTTCTAATTCAGTAATCGATGGCGGTCACGTTTATGTAGTACTTAAGTGGAACCAAGTTTTTTTTATCATAACTAATTTTTAAGTTAAAATTAAATTTTAATTAAAATTTATTGTCACCCTACTAATCTGTCTAGTTTCCCGCCAAAGCCAGCAAGCACTTGACGTATGTACACTTACGAGTAACTTCCCTTCAATAAAAGTAGGGTGTCCATTTATTCACTCAGTGTACATCTAACCGATGTTAATTAAGTGTGATTAATTAGATTGTGAGCTATATTGCACGAGATCTCACGTATTGGTTTCTGTGTAGATTGATAATTAAGATTTTTGGATTCCTGATCACCGATTAAATTCCACCGTGTATAGATGATCATTTTAGTACTTTGTCGCACTTAACGTAACAATACTGCGACAGTTGGGATGCGTCAAAGTAGTGAAAGTGACAAGGTACTAAAATGATCATCTACTTTTGCTGTTGACTATACCTTTATGGAGATGTATGTTATACCTGGTGTGTCAAAAATCTGTAGCCTATAGCAACATGAAGTTATTATCATGTCCAATAAAGCAAGAAAGTTTATTTAAAGGGATAGTCAGAGCACATGACACTTAGGCAAGAAACAGTGCTCGACCGACGTCAGCGCGTACGGTCGGTCGCGCGCGTTTTACTATGGCCGCATACGCGCTGACGGTGAGCATCGGTCTGAACGCACAGTATGCTTTCTACAGCGATAGCTACGCCCGACCGACCATACGCGCGAGCGAATGGGCGAGCTATACGCTCACTCCATTCTCATCGAACCACATCAGGTAGTTTCGGACAAGCGAGAGAGATGGCGCTGGTGTACATTTAAATGCCAAGGCTGTGAAACAAGTCTATAACACGATACAGAGGGCGCTAGTCTTAGCGGGAATGTAATGCAAAAATACACAGCTTACGTCACTGTCCTCGTAGCTCAGTTGGTAGAGCAGTCTAGCGTTAATAGAATGGTCGCAGGTTCGAATCCTGTCGGGGGTTACAGACGAAGATGGTTTATTTTTCCATTATATTCTTTCTCTGTATCACAATTACTTACTTGTAATGCAGCTCCCGAACTCCCAAAGCCTTAAGCCCCTTGATGCCGTCCATGTGGCCCTCGTTGTTCTGTCTGGTGCGTGTAGTCAACTCCGCTTTGGCTCCGGGCATCGACAGGGAACCCACATCGGGAACCACTATGAGTGTGCCAGTGAAGTCATAACGGTCTCCAGCCTGGGGTTTTAAAAAAAATGTAAATGTCCACTCACGAGTACTAGAGCATTACGCATCAGAGCTAATGCCGATTTCGAGGCAGAACAGTGGGCAGCCTCACTGTTCGGACCCCGTGTGAAATCGGCATTAACGAAACATTCGTTGACATATACGTGTCTTTTGCGGGATTAAAGTACGGCCCGATAATTGGCGTCCACTTATCTTTCTCTCTCTCTTTATGCATGGGTTAAAAAGAGAGAGAGGTAAAGGATGCTGCCGATGCAATAAGGGGTGTAATATTAATAATAATAAAATAATAAATATTTGGGGACAATCCTACACAAATCATCGACCCAGTCCCAAACTAAGCAAAGCTTGTACTATGGATACTAGACGACGATAAACATACTGATATATAAATAAATACATAGAACACATCCATGACTCAGGAAAAAATATTCGTGCTCATCACACAAATAAATGCCCTTACCGGGATTCGAACCCGGGGCCTCCGGCTTCCCCTAGTAGCATTTTCGTTGGCATTTCGTTGGGCCAACTTGGTGATCAATGGCCCAACGTGGGGCCAACTTAAAATGCTACTAGGGTCGTAAGGCAGGGTCACTACTAACTAGGCTACGGAGGTAGGCGAATATGTTTAACATGTGTATCTGTGTGTCTATCTATGGCATAGCTCCCAAACAAATTATGGTATCTTCTTCAAGCAGCTAATGATATAAATGGCCTGGCTCCGTCTCAAAGTTACAATGAATACCCCTAACCCCCCCTAACTATCAAAACAATCTCAGAATGCGAACTTTATGAGAGTGGTAGACTTGTAGCACTCTTATAATTGTTTTGGAACATCTCATCACTCTTATATTAGTCTTAGATAAGCTAGTATGGACTCAAGAATACTCTGTCTTATTACTTAGTCTCGCATATGTATTTAAGAGCATTTTATAATACTATTATAAGCCTCTTACTCCTACAATAACATTTACGAAGACTACTTTACTTACTTTAGTACTTCTTCTCTTCTTCGTCGCATCCTCATGACTGAGGGTCGTGACACGAGGTTGTTGCTTTGCGCACTAATGCTCTCCATGCTAATCCGACAATGAATACTACAATGCCTGAAACTTATGAATCGCATATAAATCTCACCTGAACAGATTCCACTGCCTCAGCTCTCAATATGATCTCCAAGGACCTAGGGATGCAGCCTCTTGGCAGTTCAGCCTGCGTCTCCTGGATGCGGATCTTCTGGAAGTCCACAAACACGGACTTGTCTGCGTCCAGCATGAACCGGCGACGGTTGGCGCAGACTGGGTTCCGGCAGATGGTGGGGATGGTGTACTGTAACGTGTTAAAGTACATGGTGGTTGGAAGATGAGTGCAGATTTCTAGGGATAGCAGAGCCATGACCAGCAATTATTGACTAATTTATTTATATATATTACTAGCTTCCGCCCGCGACTGCGACTTCGTCTGCGTGGACCCGCGATAAAAACTATTCTATATTTTAATCCAGGCTATAAACTATCTTCGTGCAAAATTTCATCCAAATGGGTTAAGCCGTTTAAGCGTGATTTAGTAACAGACATCCAAACATCTAAACTTTCGCATTTATAATATTAGTAGGATCGGGCAGGCAGTTGAAACAACTGATGACGCCTGTATCCCATTAACTGTAAGTATATGTATAATTGTTAATATTGACATACTAATGAAATAAATTAACCTAAATCTTTTGTTTTTGCTAAATCTAGTCAGTTTATTTAAAATTTCTAGACTTTTCCCACATGCAATTGAATGTTCATCACATCACATCACATCAGCCGAAAGACGTCCACTGCTGGACATAGGTCTCCCCCAAAGAGTGCCAAAGTGACCGGTCCTGCGCCACCCGCATCCAGCGGACTCCGACAACCTTTACCAGGTCATCAGTCCACCTTGTGGGGGGCCTACCCACGCCGCGCCTTCCGGAATGAATGTTATATTTATATAAGTTAGTACTGATTATTTTTTACTCTTTTTAAGTAGTAGCATGGCCTCCCAACTAGAACAACGTATAATTGATACTAAAAAGAACTCATAGATGGCGACACAGGTACCGAATGAAACATTTGAACCAGTAATCGTGAAGATAGAATGGTTTTTACACCTTAATAAATTCAACGTACCTTAATTATATCACAAACATACTTCCGCACATACAATAAAGGTATATTTTATAAGTTTAGTAAATGCAATAAAATTGATACTAAATCCATGTAACTCGTACTATACGAGTGAGCTTTCAAGCTTGCTACGTATTATTGGGTACTGTCACTAGATGGTTCTATGGAACCACAGGCTCTAAGCATTTGGTTATGTATATTTTTGTGTGATGTGTAATATTGTCTCTAAAATACTACTTTTATATCGAAACAATCAAAAATACTATATTTGTTGCCCGGGAAGTCAACGCCATCTGGTGATATCTCAATGTATTACTAAAGGCTGACAGCGTCATAGCCGTGGTAGCTCGGATACTGCATCTACTGGTGTAGCTACGAGACTAAAATTGTATACAGAATTGCCTACATTAGGACGGTACGCTTTTGCTCTATGAGATTGGGTATCTGTACTTGTATTCTTTAATCTGTGGTAGTAGTATAGTCATATTTTAAGGAATAATGGGCATATAAATTCCTTACTATGGCTCTTGAATTTGTTTTTTAGGGTTCCATAGTCGACTAGGAACCCTTATAGTTTCGCTTTGTCTGTCCGTCCGTCCGCAGATAATCTCAGTAACCGTTAGCACTAGAAAGCTGAAATTTGGTACTAATATGTATATCAATCACGCTGACAGTGGTAAAATCAAGTGTTTTTTTTTATTAGGGTACCTCCCCTATACATAACGTGGGGTGTTTTTTTTTTTTTCATTTCAACCCAAATGTGTGATATATTGTTGGATAGGTATTTAAAAATGAATAGGGGTTTGCTACAATCATTTTTTGATAATGTTAATATTTTCGGAGATAATTGCTCCAGAAGTAAAAAAAAATGTGTCCCCCCCCCCCCCTCTAACTTTAGAAGTTTTAAAAATATAAAAAAAAACTCAAAAGTAGAACTATAAAAACTTTCTAGGAAAATTATTTTGAACTTGAAAGGTTGAATAGTTTTTGAAAAAAAATACAAAATAATTTCTGGACGAAAAACTACGGAACCCTACACTGAGCGTGGCCCGACACGCTCTTGGCCGGTTTTTTTTATTTTCAGATGAATCAGTCATTTTAAACCACCTCACTAATTTATTTGTTCATTACATATGTTCTTACCTTAAACTGTTGCTCCACATTTTTGATCACAGTCTGACAATCTAAACACACAAACGTCCCAGAGACCAGCTCCGGGTGCACGGGGTGTGTTCTCACAATCTGTCCTGAGATTCTGATCAGAGTACCAATCTTAGCCGTTGTCAACTCTCGCACTTTATGTCTTGTGGGCACATCCACGAATGAAATGTAGCACTCCTTAGCCTGTAAATCCTTTTTCATCCCACTATCAGCTAGACTCAACACATAGTTCAAAATTGCCTGGTTTATGAACGGGTATATTCTGTAGTATTCTTCAATGAGAGTGGTAGCAAGGTTTTGATTGTATTTCTCAACATCATCGAAGCTGACCTCTAGAGTACTGAGTTCGGGCTTCAGGAGTTCTTTTGCGTGTTTTTCGTATTTTATTTCATTATCCTCTTTGAATCTACAAGTAAATTGTAAACATGGTTAAAACCTAACCTAAAAATGTAATTTATTCTAGAATAGCAAAACTAGGCTAGTGGATAGAGAACATTAAAGTACGTAAATAAGGAAGTTTTCACGACTACTTACTCTTCTAAAAAGTCCTGAAATAGCTTCTGGCATCGAACTCCCACTTCATCTTTCACTTGGTTCTGGGTAGCGTAGGTATCGGCGACATCCATGATTGTATTCGAGTATAATCACTATTCCTCTTATGAATTACAAGCACTTAAGTTAAAATTCAATTAAAACATCAACGTTTAATTAATGAACACGAACAAACATACATTGAAACAATAAAAACAATTTTTCGCGCAATAAACAAAGACATAACGGCTTGACAGTTACAGGATTTGGCGGGAAAACATGGTGAAGTGGGTTCGAGGACATTGTTTATAGATGACACAACCACCCCCTTTTGCTTTCATCGTCGACTTTATCAGTTCCTCAAATAGCTTAAAATTGGCAAATATGCGTTCACTCATTTAGATAGAAGCCAACGATAGGGTGCGTTCGGAGTCAAATTAGCTAATATTTTTGTTTTGACTTTTGACAAGGTATGATTTGAGGTTATAAAAATATATAGCTTATTGCCATTCACTCTTTGCTCCTTGCGTTTATTTAGTAAATAAAAATTAATTACAATGGTAGACGCACACATTGGGTTTCTTTATAATGCCTCATCAACTCTTGTTGAGACAGAAAGAAATCCAACACAGTTAATATTGAGAAGTCATTATTTGTAAGTATTCTTCCATCATGCACAATGTTTTGAAAGAAAAAAACCCTTATAAGACTTAATTTGGTTCCGATATTTTCAGAATGAGATGCATGCAGATAACCAAGGGATATGGACTACCAGAAAAACATTTCTCGACGAAAACCAGGTGCCCACACTGTTGTAATGAATGGCAAAGAGGCGCATTGACTAAGGTAAATAAAACTTCTTGTGAAACTAATAGAATTCAGAAAATATAAGCCAAAAAATTACAACTATTAATTTTACAGATTCAACCAATAAAACTCAGTAAAAGGCAGAAAAAAAGGCTGAAATCTCGGAAACCAACTCTTAAGAACCCTGACCCCAAGTCTATCCTACACAGTAACCAATTGGTATGTATTCAAATTCTGCAAAATTGATTATTTTAGGTATACCACCCTGAAGTCTAATTATTGATTAATATTGTATTTTTCTCAGGAAAGAATATGTACATTCTGCAGGTATTGTATGGTGACACCTGTCATAAAACCAACAAAGCTAATGGAAACTTCAAGTAAGAATGATAATAGAGTGACTGTAGCAGCACCTAATAACACACCCAAACCAAATAAAACAAAATCAAAACAGCCAGCTGAGAAGAAAACTGAAACTAGTATTTATTACAATGCTAAAGAAGTATTTTCACTTAACAACAAGAATAATGCACTGGCCAGCAGCACTAAACCAAACAAAATCATAAAGAATAATAAAAGAAAAAAGGATAAGTTTGCTGGACTATGCCAGCAAGCTGTGCTGACATCTGCAAAACTAAAGGAGGGTAAAGATAAGAACTCACTGTTGTCAAAATTCTTAAAATCATCATCATGAATGTACAAATCTATAAAAATATTAACAATTACATCTTTTTATTATCATTAAATGTATGTCCATTACATTAGTATTTGTATGACCCGTTATTACATGAAGATCATTAGTCTTAAATGATTTATAAAAGTTGTAAGAATCATTATTATTTAAGTAGTTGTCAATGTCTATATTTTCCTTTTTTGCATCTTCAGCTAGATGTAAATATCCTATAGCCCCAGCTGCATCTGTAGGTCCATCAATACCATCAGTACCAGCACTGAGTAGATAAATATCAAAGTTTTTAAAATCAACCCGCAACTTGTCTATGAATTTAGAAAACTCAAGGGCAAGTTGCTGGTTCCTCCCACCTTTCCCGGTACCCTTTACTTCCACTGTTATTTCTCCACCTAGCACAAGACAAATATCTTTATCAGCCAACTGATTAAGAAATTCTGAATTGACTCCAGGAATACTTAGGGCATCAATAGCTGACTTCACTTCTGCTATATTCAATTTCCCACTTATAAAGTGGCAGACCAATTTTGCAAGATTAGCATAAGACCTTGCTATCTCTTTCACATTGCCAGTTACAATATTAGATAGTCCAAGAGCTAAATAGTTTAAATTATTTGCTTCTTTCAATGCAGCAGACATACTAAGCTGATTATTTCCAATCAGATAGTTGTTTACATTATCTTTAGGATATTGTTTTTGCTTGATTTCTTCAGATAACACAGTTCTAAATGACATTGGAACCTCATCATACAGGTTATATTTTTTAATAATTTGAACAGCCATAGACAAATCATCTTTGTTTTCTGTGGTGGGTCCACTAGCAATCAAGTCTAAGGGGTCTCCAACAATATCTGAAAGTATCAGTGAGATAACTTGTGCAGGTTGAGCTTGGATGGCTAATTGGCCTCCTTTTACATCTGATATCATTTTTCTAACACAATTCAGCTCGGTAATATCAGCCCCAGCATTTGCTAGTTTCTTTATGATTGTAGTTTTTTCTTCTAAAGTTATAGGTGCCTTGGGCAAAGGCAGCAGTGCTGAGCCACCTCCTGATATTAAAACCAGGAGTGTATCATTATGTCCCAATTTGGTAACAAGCTCTTTAATTTTCTTAGCAGTATTTTCAGCATTTGGGTCTGGTAAATTGTTTTTAGCTCCTTCTAAATATGTTAGTTTTTCTGAATGCCTATTATCTAGGCTCCCAAATGGAACACTAATAATTCCTTGCTTGATTTTAGGTCCCATTACCTTCTCTACTTCCAATGCCATACTCTGAACTGCCTTGCCCGTCCCAACCACGTAAACATTTTTGTGCTGAAGATCGTAATTATCGTTTAAAATGACTAGCTGTTGATTGACCGGACTGTATTTAATCGAGTTTCTTATTAGGTTCTCTGGAAGCACTGCCGATACACTGCTTTTGAATATTTGAAGTAAGTCGCGTAACACTGTCTTAGCCATAATTTATTATATTTACGAAATAACTTAAATGACGAATAAGGACAAGAAACGAAAAATAAGTAAAATAACTTATCTTTATGTCAACAAGGTTATGTTTATTGAAAATGATAACATTGATAACAAACGTCAAATACTAGAGTTGCCCAGCGTTACATTTATGATACTACGATGTGCGTTGTTACACTGATAAGTAAATTTACTTTTTAACAATCTATATGAGACTGATTTGTCTAAGTAAAAGTAATCAATTAAAAGCTCATTGTCATTAACATTCAAATATGATATAATAAAACTCATCAGCCGTGTAGTTTGTTTTGTGAAATGGAACGTTACTACCAAAGAATACTATATATACATACTAGACTGAGGGCCGACCGCGAACGGCAATCGAAGTTTTCCCTCTCTTTCGCTCTCAAGTAGGAACTCGCAAGTATGACAGAGAGGGATAACTTCGAATGCATTTCGCGGTAGCAGCCCTGCCCGTCTAGTACACTAATCGGCCATATATTTACGTTCCGCCGTATAACCTTATGTATGTGTCAATTTTTACGTTACTTAGCTACCACACTAATGACGTGACGTATATTTATGCCCTAGCATAAAATATATGTACCCAAAAAACTATGGTGTTGCCAATGTGTAAAACTGTAATTCTACCAAGTATTACATTCATTTTATTCGTTCAATTATAGTCTATGGATAAAAGCCTGTGTTTTCTGTCTCTTTCCGTCTTATAGCTGTGTCTCTAGATTATTGAGATAGCTAGTGTATCTATTTACTTTTCTCCTTGCGCGAGTTTTGACTGAATACTGCCCGTCTAGTACACTAATCGGCCATATATTTACGTTCCGCCGTATAACCTTATGTATGTGTCAATTTTTACGTTACTTAGCTACCACACTAATGACTACTACTAGCATAAAATATATGTACCCAAAAAACTATGGTGTTGCCAATGTGTAAAACTGTAATTCTACCAAGTATTACATTCATTTCATTCGTTCAATTATAGTCTATGGATAAAAGCCTGTGTTTTCTGTCTCTTTCCGTCTTATAGCTGTGTCTCTAGATTATTGTGAAAGCTAGTGTATCTATTTACTTTTCTCCTTGCGCGAGTTTTGACTGAATACTGATGAATGCAGAGCAAAGAGCAAATATAAGTTTTTGATGAGTCCATTTATCATAATATTTGTAATGCCCTTAGAGTAGGTTCATGGTAATGCCGGTCTCGTATCGGTCTTCACAGTCACCAAAAACGATGTCTACACAGCAATGCTTAAATCGTCTGTAATAGACATAAAGGCCTATGACGATGATGAAAAATCACCTTGTAAGTCCCGGTGCGAAACCTTGTCCAATATACGTAAAGACATCGTATACCTGTATACGTATAGCTATAACAGCTATGTACAATTGAATAATGTTTTGGTTTTAGATGAGAGAACGGATTAATCCAGATGAAAATTAAATTAAACCTTGTAGGTTTAATTTAGGTAGGTAAGGTATTAAACCGGTGTTTCGTTACTACAATTTCATTCAGTGTGGCCAGTTAATAGTAAGAAATGAAAATTGCCGCATTCAAACGGTCCTGCGAAGCGGACTGCAAGATTGTTACTAACCGATGAGATAGGGCGAGACAGCACGTCTATCATGAGACGGCCGTTACATACTCTCGATTTTTGTGTGCTGCACGGCTATCACGCGACGGCGCGCGAGCTCTCTCGATTTTTCTCGCACTATCCGTCTCTCTCTTATTAGAACACTTAGAACGAGGTACAGTGCGAGAAAAATCGAGAGTATGTCGCGGCCGTCCCATGTTAGACGTGCTTTCTTGCCCTATCTCATCGGTTAGTAACAATCTTGCAGCCCGCTTCGCAGGACCGTTTGAATGCGGCAATTTTCGCTTTCTTACTATTAACTGGCCACACTGAATGAAATTGTAGTTGCAGTTGTTACGTTTGTACGCTACGTCCAATTATGACTTCGACATGTTGGGCTGACAAATTGGGGTAAAATCACATAATCTGGATGCCCCATCAGGAGTCAGGTCAAACTAGATAGCTACATATTAGTAATCTGTGGGTCAGACGCAGTGATGCATCTCAGTATATATAATTATATATAGTACTCTTCTTTGGTGATGCAGTGATCAAAGAGTACTATATATATACTGGCAGTGATTTTGATTGAGAGCGGGAGGAGAGAAGTGTGTCTTATCTTTAAGTGCTTGTTATGTTATATTTATAATTTTCTGTCAAACTGGGCTTATGTCATGTCATGACATTTGATATAATATAATTTTATCTAATTTCTCTGTTTACAATTTAAATCTAGCCAATTAGTTATGATGAGTACTGATACTCCATGAATTAGATTAGATAATAAGCCAACCAAACCAAAGCATTATTAGATAGTAGGCGCGGAAAAATACTTATTTTGTGTTTCAAATATTATTGAATAATATAATAAGTGTTGTTTCGAAAGTGACAATGTCTATAAATAATGAAAGACTTATCGGCGATGAGAATGCGGCAAGTGAAACCACAAACACTGTTAGTGAGCTACCTGGGAGACCATTCAAGATAACAATGGAAGTGCCTTTATTCCTGATTTTGACGGGAATATCTCTTTCAGGTATTAATAATTATGACTCGATACGAAATAATAGATCATCATCCTCCTAGCGTTATTCCCGGTAATGCCCCTAAAGGAGCCCGGGGTCCGCTTTGACACCTAATCCCAAGATTTGGTATAGGCACTAGTTTTACGAAAGCGACTGCCATCTAACCTTATTGGGATTAGACCGGTTTCCTCACGATGTTTTCCTTTACTGAAAAGCTAACGGTAAATATTCCATACATAAGTTTCGAAAAACTCAGTGGTACAAGCCGGGATTCAAACCCACGACACCGCCACTTGACAGCAGCATGCCCGAACCACTAGGCTACCGAATGAAATAATAATAAATAAATATTAAGGGACAATCTTACACAAATCGACCCAGTCCCAAACTAAGCAAAGCTCGTACTATGGATACTAGACAACGACAAACATACTTATATAGATAAAACACTTAAAATATTTGTTTGAAATAAAAGGGAAAAATTGTCGCTCCCAAGCCAGATCCAATTCGAACTCTTAGCCAGCTGTGCTTGGAGTGATATATATAGTTTTTGTGTTAGCAGATGTTACTGCTTAATACATAATTAAAATGTTTGTCTATTACAGGGACTGCAATAAACAATGTCCTCTTATATCGTACATGTGTACATACTCTCAATTATAGCAAAGAGGAATGTAAAGGCTTCTTGCTACCGGACAAAACAAATGAAACTCAAAAGTTGGAGGAGGAGGTTCAGAAATATGCAATATTTATTTCGATGGTGAGGACAGTCTTAGAGTCACTGGTGCCTGCGGTTCTGTCCTTGTTTCTCGGTGTCTGGTCTGATACACATGGCAGGAAACCCTTGGTTGTGTGGCCGTTGTTCGGTGAGTATACCTATAATAGCAAATCGTCATCATCATCAGCCACCCTATATATGTTATATTGTTGGGCATAGGCCTCCTGCCATGGGTGTGAGGAGATGGACCTGTATACGTACACAGTCCCAATGCTGACCCAGTGCAGGTTCAGTAAAACATTTGTATATAGCTTGGCCAACCAATAACCATTCATCTCAGAAGAGAAACGAGTCTAATCCAATCTCATTCTTAAGCTAGCACTATAATCCTCTGGAATTATGAGAAGCTGACAACAAATACTCATTTCTTTCACTGGAAAAGAATTGAATTAATTTCATTTATTCAGTCACATAAATAAACTTACAGTGCAGTCACCAAGTCTTTACATGCTATAAAATAAAAGAAAATTAATTACGAAACATCACACAGACAAGATTAATTTACAAAAATTTCACACATACAAATCACAACAGTGAAATTATAGAATATTAGTGTTAATAAAAAAGTAAAATGTTCTAATTCATCAAATCAACAAAAAGTTAAAAAATTACAAATTTAATTTAATTTGACTGAAATATTAAGTATTCATAAAAACATGAAATAAAAAATAAAACAAGGCAATAATTGTGTTAACATAACATCATTTAAACAATATACCTACATATAAAATATGACTCAGTCCTGGGATCTGTACTTTATGCATCTGGGGATATCAATGGCGACGTAACAGACCGTATTGCAGCTTGGGCAAACTGGTGCGAGTTGACTGGTGTCATTTGTGACCCTTTGATGCCGGTCAAGCTGAACGGGCAGGTCTATAAATCCATCAGTAAGCCTGTCCTTTTACATGGCAATGAAGCGTGGCCCGAGCTCGAACGGCACAAGCAGGAGCTGCGGGTTACGGAGATGAGCATGCTGTGCTGGATGTGCGGGGCAGGGTTCGAAAAGATAATAATTATTATTATTGTGTGTTATTGTGGGCCTTTATATGTCGCTTCGACAAGCAAGTGATCTATTGTGGCAGCCCTTTGTTTTAGATTTCACCATTAAGACCCGTTGCCTCTAAGAAATTCCAGATTCTTTGGGCGGTGATATGTTGTACCTCTTCTGGGTGCACGATGTGCCGCCCTAGGTAGATACTTCTTTTGTGCATGAGTGGTCCGCAGGAGCAGAGAATGTGCATTGCTGTTTCCTCTGTCTCCTGGCAGAACCTGCAAGTTGTGTCCTGTGTCATACCCATTTGAAACAGGTGCTTGTTTAATTTGCAATGTCCTGTCAGAATTCTTGTCACTGCGCAGGTTTTGTGTCTTCTGAGTTGTAATAGCTCTTTAGACAGTTTATTGTTGTACCCTTTGATCAAGGCTTTAGCATGTTTTTGTCCTTTGGCGAACTTCCACAACTTTATTGCCTCTGATTTTACTGTGTTGTTTAGCAGAGAATATGCTTTCCGTTTTGTGATACCACAGAACGGTTCTGGGCCGACCAGGGTTGTGTCTGCGCCCTTCCTTGCAAGTTCATCTGCTTTTTCATTTCCTACTATGTCGGAATGTCCTGGTACCCATCTAAGTATGACTTTGTTGGTATTAGCCAGGGTGTTTAAATTGTTTTTACAGTTCTGGACTAGTTTAGAGTAGGACTCTAGGGATTCTAGTGCCAGCAGAGCAGCTTGGCTGTCTGAGTTGATGTAGATGTGTTGGTTTCTTAGGTTTCTTTCAAGATTGAACTCCACGCATTTATTTATTGCGAAGAGTTCAGCCTGATAGATTGGGGCCTCTTTCCCCATGCTGACGCTAGCTTTGAGCTTTGGCCTCTCACCGTAGATACCGCATCCAACATCGTCACCTTTTTTAGATCCATCTGTATACCAAACGTGGCTTCCTTCCTTGAAGTCCATTTCCATCCACCACAAAAGATAATTATCATGATAATTATTATGATAATAACAGATGGATAATTATCGATTGATAATAACAAAAAATTGCGCTCGTGAAAGTGAACTGTATTCGAAGTATTCGAACGTGTATTTCCGCACTTGCGTCTATTCGAACGCACGAAGTGTCAGCGTGACGTGCCGCGCCGTGGGGATTCCCCTTACAAGAAGAACTTAGTACGGATTATGCAAAGTTCAGGGAACTCGAGTGCCATTGGTTCTTATAGGTAGTAGGTACTGCTGGTGATAATTATCAAGAAGCGTAATTATCTTGATAATTTCGAACCCTGGTGCGGGGTAACAGGCAGAGAATGAGTATTTGTTGTCAGCTTCTCTGTTACTGACACAGTTGGTTGTTAAACTGTACACATATTGGTAATATTGAAATATGGCATTTCAAGAAAGCGTGACGCGTGTGGGAAGCGAAGTGGTTCAAGCGCGGTGCTTGAGCTGTGATACTTAGTTCCGTAAGTAAAATGAATGCACCTTCGATAACTCCCAAGAGCGCGATGTTTTTGTTGACATTTATAATATAATCTAAAACAAACCGTTTGAACGCGGGATCAACGCGTGTCCACCGCGGTAGCAATGCGAGCCCCGCAAAAAGAGAATAAATGTATGAAATAAGAAATAATGAGTATAAATGAATAATGTATGTAAATGAGAGCCCAGTCTAGATCCTCCAGGAATTGGTCCCAAGCTCTCATGACTGTTGTGTTATTAACAATAACACCTATTCTGCCCTCCTAAGCCTAATAGCGGTATCTCAAAATGAAATGTCATTGTAAGTTATGTCATTAGACGTAGATTTTAAATTGCATGTTCCAATGACATTTCATTTTGAGATACCGCTATTTGGCTTATAAGGGCAATATTTTTCTGCTTGGTGTATAGAATTAGGTAACAATTGTATGTTTTAGGTACCTACCTACCTTAATAAACTTGATGCCAATGTGGTGACCTAAAGGAAAACTGGTTTGAATATAAAGAAACGAGGCTTAAAACATTTTAATATTTAGATTGTATATTTAAGCAGTGCTGTTTATTTACTAGTATTGAGTATCATAATTAGAGAATAAATTAACATACAGCCTTAGCCAAAAGTATGTAGCGCAGTGCACCCATCCATTTTTTGGGTTCCGTAGTCAACATGGAACCCTTATAGTTTCGCCATGTCCGTCCGTCCGTCCTAGGCCCTTACAACTAGAAAACTATTATTCGGAATGCGCGTATATATATAAATCACGCCGACATAACAGTACAATAGAATCATGAACAAACATTATTTTAGGGTAGGTACCTCCCCTACACCTAAAGTGGGGATGTAATTTTTATTCTCGTTAAACCCATGGTCGTGAAACCCTTGTGTGGGGTATCGTTGGATAGCATGCTAAAAAATATTATGGGTTTCTAAAAACCATTTTTCAACTGATTGATTCGTTTGCGAGATATTGGGCTTTAAAGCCCTAATTTTTGTTCGAGTCAAGTGTCCCCCCCCGCTGATGGCTAAACGGCTACTACTGGGGATGTGAAAAAAATTGTGGCAGTAGTTAGCGAATAATAGTGGACCAACTTAATGCGTACTTGGAATGCCCAATTTTCGTACAAATTCGGCCGACGCAACCGCACCGCACGTGAATGTAATGTAACTAAGACAGACATGCAACTACGGAACCCTACACTGCGCGTGGCGCGTGCGCGTGACACGCACTTGGCCGGTTTTTCATACAAAATTCTAACTTCAAATCGAGTATTTAAATCTATTATTATATAATATTCTAACTCATTAAAAAAACATTTTTTTTTATTCAAAATAAAAATAACTGCATGGAAAAAATGCATTTGGTATTTTTATTGAAACCCATAGGCATTTTTCTAGTCTTCTGTTTATAGCTACTACGAAATCATACTTATAAATCAAAGCTTGTTGTGCGTTTATATACCTCCATTACGCGATTCTGTATGTTTGTAATTGATAAATAACAATGTATGTTTTTAAACGCGATAAATTAAGATGTACTGTAAAAAGACTGAACTCTAGCAAAATCCGAGAATGCGAGAAACACGTTAATAATTTTTAATTTCGACAATCGAGACAGAAGAGAAAGTGCACAATCACATACCTGAAGCGTCCAGGTCTGGAGCCTCCTCAGGGCTTCCTGTTCTCTTAAGGCACTCTCAGCTACTCACCGGGCGCGCAGATCTGACTTACCACCGGTCTTCGCCTAAAGATACCTCAACGACACAGCCCAAACTCTCTTGATGTGACGTGCACTCTTAAGAATAAAAAACTTTTAACTTCTATATGGAAAGCGCGATCTGTATATGAAATTACGAAAAAGTAGGCGCAGCGCGTGCGACTTCAAAAGCAGAGTTGTAGTAGCAATGGCCACAGGAAGTGGTTATCCTATAGTGTTGCCCTACATAAACGGAAGTTATATTTAAAGTAGGCGCAGCGCGTGCGACTTCAAAAGCAGAGTTGTAGTAGCAATGGCCACAGGAAGTGGTTATCCTATAGTGTTGCCCTACATAAACGGAAGTTATATTTAAAGTAGGCGCAGCGCGTGCGACTTCAAAAGCAGAGTTGTAGTAGCAATGGCCACAGGAAGTGGTTATCCTATAGTGTTGCCCTACATAAACGGAAGTTATATTTAAAGTAGGCGCAGCGCGTGCGACTTCAAAAGCAGAGTTGTAGTAGCAATGGCCACAGGAAGTGGTTATCCTATAGTGTTGCCCTACATAAACGGAAGTTATATTTAAAGTAGGCGCAGCGCGTGCGACTTCAAAAGCAGAGTTGTAGTAGCAATGGCCACAGGAAGTGGTTATCCTATAGTGTTGCCCTACATAAACGGAAGTTATATTTAAAGTAGGCGCAGCGCGTGCGACTTCAAAAGCAGAGTTGTAGTAGCAATGGCCACAGGAAGTGGTTATCCTATAGTGTTGCCCTACATAAACGGAAGTTATATTTAAAGTAGGCGCAGCGCGTGCGACTTCAAAAGCAGAGTTGTAGTAGCAATGGCCACAGGAAGTGGTTATCCTATAGTGTTGCCCTACATAAACGGAAGTTATATTTAAAGTAGGCGCAGCGCGTGCGACTTCAAAAGCAGAGTTGTAGTAGCAATGGCCACAGGAAGTGGTTATCCTATAGTGTTGCCCTACATAAACGGAAGTTATATTTAAAGTAGGCGCAGCGCGTGCGACTTCAAAAGCAGAGTTGTAGTAGCAATGGCCACAGGAAGTGGTTATCCTATAGTGTTGCCCTACATAAACGGAAGTTATATTTAAAGTAGGCGCAGCGCGTGCGACTTCAAAAGCAGAGTTGTAGTAGCAATGGCCACAGGAAGTGGTTATCCTATAGTGTTGCCCTACATAAACGGAAGTTATATTTAAAGTAGGCGCAGCGCGTGCGACTTCAAAAGCAGAGTTGTAGTAGCAATGGCCACAGGAAGTGGTTATCCTATAGTGTTGCCCTACATAAACGGAAGTTATATTTAAAGTAGGCGCAGCGCGTGCGACTTCAAAAGCAGAGTTGTAGTAGCAATGGCCACAGGAAGTGGTTATCCTATAGTGTTGCCCTACATAAACGGAAGTTATATTTAAAGTAGGCGCAGCGCGTGCGACTTCAAAAGCAGAGTTGTAGTAGCAATGGCCACAGGAAGTGGTTATCCTATAGTGTTGCCCTACATAAACGGAAGTTATATTTAAAGTAGGCGCAGCGCGTGCGACTTCAAAAGCAGAGTTGTAGTAGCAATGGCCACAGGAAGTGGTTATCCTATAGTGTTGCCCTACATAAACGGAAGTTATATTTAAAGTAGGCGCAGCGCGTGCGACTTCAAAAGCAGAGTTGTAGTAGCAATGGCCACAGGAAGTGGTTATCCTATAGTGTTGCCCTACATAAACGGAAGTTATATTTAAAGTAGGCGCAGCGCGTGCGACTTCAAAAGCAGAGTTGTAGTAGCAATGGCCACAGGAAGTGGTTATCCTATAGTGTTGCCCTACATAAACGGAAGTTATATTTAAAGTAGGCGCAGCGCGTGCGACTTCAAAAGCAGAGTTGTAGTAGCAATGGCCACAGGAAGTGGTTATCCTATAGTGTTGCCCTACATAAACGGAAGTTATATTTAAAGTAGGCGCAGCGCGTGCGACTTCAAAAGCAGAGTTGTAGTAGCAATGGCCACAGGAAGTGGTTATCCTATAGTGTTGCCCTACATAAACGGAAGTTATATTTAAAGTAGGCGCAGCGCGTGCGACTTCAAAAGCAGAGTTGTAGTAGCAATGGCCACAGGAAGTGGTTATCCTATAGTGTTGCCCTACATAAACGGAAGTTATATTTAAAGTAGGCGCAGCGCGTGCGACTTCAAAAGCAGAGTTGTAGTAGCAATGGCCACAGGAAGTGGTTATCCTATAGTGTTGCCCTACATAAACGGAAGTTATATTTAAAGTAGGCGCAGCGCGTGCGACTTCAAAAGCAGAGTTGTAGTAGCAATGGCCACAGGAAGTGGTTATCCTATAGTGTTGCCCTACATAAACGGAAGTTATATTTAAAGTAGGCGCAGCGCGTGCGACTTCAAAAGCAGAGTTGTAGTAGCAATGGCCACAGGAAGTGGTTATCCTATAGTGTTGCCCTACATAAACGGAAGTTATATTTAAAGTAGGCGCAGCGCGTGCGACTTCAAAAGCAGAGTTGTAGTAGCAATGGCCACAGGAAGTGGTTATCCTATAGTGTTGCCCTACATAAACGGAAGTTATATTTAAAGTAGGCGCAGCGCGTGCGACTTCAAAAGCAGAGTTGTAGTAGCAATGGCCACAGGAAGTGGTTATCCTATAGTGTTGCCCTACATAAACGGAAGTTATATTTAAAGTAGGCGCAGCGCGTGCGACTTCAAAAGCAGAGTTGTAGTAGCAATGGCCACAGGAAGTGGTTATCCTATAGTGTTGCCCTACATAAACGGAAGTTATATTTAAAGTAGGCGCAGCGCGTGCGACTTCAAAAGCAGAGTTGTAGTAGCAATGGCCACAGGAAGTGGTTATCCTATAGTGTTGCCCTACATAAACGGAAGTTATATTTAAAGTAGGCGCAGCGCGTGCGACTTCAAAAGCAGAGTTGTAGTAGCAATGGCCACAGGAAGTGGTTATCCTATAGTGTTGCCCTACATAAACGGAAGTTATATTTAAAGTAGGCGCAGCGCGTGCGACTTCAAAAGCAGAGTTGTAGTAGCAATGGCCACAGGAAGTGGTTATCCTATAGTGTTGCCCTACATAAACGGAAGTTATATTTAAAGTAGGCGCAGCGCGTGCGACTTCAAAAGCAGAGTTGTAGTAGCAATGGCCACAGGAAGTGGTTATCCTATAGTGTTGCCCTACATAAACGGAAGTTATATTTAAAGTAGGCGCAGCGCGTGCGACTTCAAAAGCAGAGTTGTAGTAGCAATGGCCACAGGAAGTGGTTATCCTATAGTGTTGCCCTACATAAACGGAAGTTATATTTAAAGTAGGCGCAGCGCGTGCGACTTCAAAAGCAGAGTTGTAGTAGCAATGGCCACAGGAAGTGGTTATCCTATAGTGTTGCCCTACATAAACGGAAGTTATATTTAAAGTAGGCGCAGCGCGTGCGACTTCAAAAGCAGAGTTGTAGTAGCAATGGCCACAGGAAGTGGTTATCCTATAGTGTTGCCCTACATAAACGGAAGTTATATTTAAAGTTACCATACGAAAACCGATATTCAACACGAGAGTTGAACAATTTATAAGTGGAACAAAGGATTGCTCAATACTTTATGCCACAGCTGTAGGTATACGTACCTATACTTCAGATTATTTTATGTGTCAGACTTTTTACAAAACTGTGATTGGTAAATATTGGAATTTTGAACCTTGGACAGTAGAGTTGCTTTTTGAATGGACCACTGTGATGCGATTTGGCCAACTCAAATACTCTCAAGTATAAGTAGGTACCTACATGATGTTTGGTTCAAATTAATTGGCAAAAACTCATTGCAATAGGGATGATGACTAAGATTTTTTTGTGACGTCATTCGAACCAGTTTTTGGAGAGGAACAAATGTTTGTATGGGAGCAACTACAATTAAAGAACATAAATACCTAAAAAATTTAGATAAAGATTGACCTCGCTGGCGGCAGCGCGAAACGCTTCATACTGTGTGTCTATACAAGTGTGACGTCACATTTGTATAAGTATTTGTACTAATATCGTCGTATGGAAAATCAGGTAAATTGTTGTTTCGGTCGCGAAATACTGCGTTTAAGTACATAGTTGTCGTAGAATTTTGTTTCTAGAAAAGCGTAAGGATTCTATTGGTAGCTTTTAATTTACTCTCGGCAACAATAAAAAAAAATGCATATTTTTTCTAAACTTTCAAGGTTCATTTTTTTATGATTTTAAATATATTTTATAATTCATACTTTTTACGATAATTTGATGGTTTACTATCCATTTAGCATCACTACGTTATCAATTTGAACATGAGGCATCATGCCTATTCAAACCGTCTTGATTGACATTGGAATGGGCTGTTGTGGCAAATATTCGAAATAATTTCAACTAGAATTAAGTATACTGAAGTGGGCTCTTCATTATGACTAAATTCTTTCTAGGTATTACGGTGACGTCGATGTTGACAGTAGTATACTGCATGCTGGATGACTTCGGGCCCTGGTGGTTCGTCCTGGCGGTGCTTCCATTCTCCTTCACAGGAGGCTTCACCGTGTTGATAACTGGAGCTTATTGTTACATCAGCGATATTACAACTACTGATACGAGATCGTTCAGGTAACAAGTTGATAAGTGTGTATATTTATTGATTACCTACAATGAGTCAGAGGCAATTTTATCTTGGATACTTATCTCCATTCTTGAAACAAGTAGGGTAAAATAAATAATTAATAATTAGAACACGTCACAAGATAACAACAACTAAAAAGATGTAATGCCCTTAACTTGGCAGTGTCTCTTTAATGATACTCTGCCAAATACATTTAAATGCACATAATTTTAGGTCTCATTTTTAGGGTTCCGCAGTCAACAAGGAACCCGTATAGTTTCGCCATGTCTGTCTGTCTGTCCGTCTTCGGCTTAGCTCAGTAACCATTACTACTAGAAAACTGTCATTCGGCATGGGTATATAAATCAATCACGCCGACAAAACAGTATACAATAAAATCTTGAAAAATATTATTTTTTAGGGTACCTTCCCTACACTTAAAGGGGGGATGTATTTTTTTCTTTCGTTAAACCCCATGATGTGGGGTATACTGGGGATTTGAAAAAAATCGTGGTAGTAGTACAAATAATGAATTTAAAAGGAAAACTATCACGGACAAGTAAGTAGACATAAGTATTAGTTATCGAGTAATAGTCGACCAATTTAATGTGTACCTGGAAAGGCCGATTTTCCTACAAATTCGGCCGACGCAGCCGCACCGCACATCGATGTAACTAAGACAGACAGGCAACTACGGAACCCTACACTGCACGTGGCCCGACACGCACTTGGCTGTTCCTTCAGCTCTATCCAGCTCAACCGAGGCTTGAACGCAATTTTATGCCAAGTTAAGGGTATAAAAGGTTAAATAGCAAACCATTACAATCTTTCACAAATATGTTAGGCCAAAATGAACAATTGAACATCCTACTAGCTACACAGTCAACCCAGATTGGCCTAGCTAGATTATTGTTTATGTTGTTTAGTATAGTTTCTTGACAGTTCGTGCCTGCGCCTGCGCCTTAAGCCAGGGATTTCCTAGGGGACAAACTTCCCGCGACACGTGTCGCTAACAACGTCGGGCGAAGGCTTGCCACGTTGCCGGACGTCGCGCGACGTGAGAGACGGGTTACGGCTTCTTTTTTCCGGCCTGTGCGTTTAAAATAATGTAGATAAAGAAACAAAACCGCGTGAGTCGGCCAACAGCAGAGGCAGACTACTTACATATGATCACAACGAAAACTTAAAACCGTTAAACACAGAATAGGGAGCTATGGGATATTAGCTTGTTGTATCAGAAAAGTAATTCCTGTCCAACTAAG
Source organism: Epinotia ramella (assembly GCA_947578815.1). Lineage (NCBI taxonomy): Eukaryota > Metazoa > Arthropoda > Insecta > Lepidoptera > Tortricidae > Epinotia > Epinotia ramella. The sequence goes on from OX388221.1 coordinate 8,916,770, forward strand.
TGCTCAACAATCTGACACGCTCTAGCAACTGTTAAATAAAGATATACTACTAAGGTTCTAATTCTCGGCACCAACAATGTTAACTACCATTCACAAATAAAGCCCTTTGACTTTGGATTAGCTGAGTCAAATCCGGCTCGAAGGACTCTATCAACCTAATGTTTGTAAATAAGAAATCGTCTAAACAAGAATTGTGTTCCCCACGTCAGGTACTATCTTTGTCTAAAAAAAAATATGTACCTACTATAAATAAATTCCGGGGACGTGAAGGAAAAAAAGACCGGGTTGCACTCCGGGAGTGCCGGCAGAAGTGAAAACTTAATAACATTGTAACAGTTTTTCGATCAGGTCACGTGACATCTTACGGTGTCACCCTAAAAATGAATTTGACACAAATTTATAAACAATTATCAATTATTTAGGTGGACGGGCCGCGGGCGCGTTGGGTGCGACGGGCCGCTCGCCCGTCGGCGGCGGCAAACAAAATACCAATTTGTTTTTGCCATTGCCAAATATTTTTCAAAGCTTTATCTCTTTAGGGATAACGTCCAAATTCGAACTATTCGAATTTGCGAGAACAACAGACGGCGGCGGTGAACAAAATATCAATTTGTTTTTGCCGTTGGTAAATATTTTTCAAAGTTTTATCTCTTTAGGAATAACGTCCAAATTCGAACTATTCGAATTTGCTCAATAGCAAAACGGTGAAGGACGCTTGGACAAAATTACAAATTTATATGCAGAATATGCTATTGCAAAAAGTTTTTAACGGCTTTATACTCTTACGAATAGCGTTCAGTTTTGAATGAAGTCGACTAGGCTAGCAGCAAAATATAAAATTTTGTGACCTCCTTCACTGTCGCGTATTTAACAATTTTTCCCCATCCCAAAAAGTGCTCAGCGCCGCTAAAGAAGTTTTCACTTCAAAAACGGTAAAAATTGCTTAATCGATTCAATTAAAATTTGTCATACCTACTTGTGTGACAACACACACAAGATAAACAGGACCTATAATTAATTTAACTTATTGATTTTCCTCTTTGTGGCTTCTCGACGTTTTAGATGCGTCACAACATCTTTTGTCTGCTCGTGACCAAGGAGATGTTTGTGACACATTCGAATAAAAATAATACACAAGATAATTAAACCCATCGGTTGGGCTTATTGGAAGTTCCAATAAGCCCAACCGATGTGTTTAATTATTCCATCCATCCATTATTATTAATTATTCCAATTTGGAACCCTCTCTACGAGTAATAGACGACCTGTGTAAAAAAAGTACCTACAGTCGGCAATAAAACCTACCAAAACTTAAAATTTTCACAGACAAAAAATTCAATGTAAGGTTGATCTATTCAATACTTACAATACGTAAATGGTTAAATTACATATAGACCGTGGGCCCACTCTCAAAACACCTACGTCACATGACAATATGATAAAATGCATGGTAGCAGGTCGAGAAAGTTGGCCTAACCAAAAAAAAATGTTTTAACAACCTAAAGGTTTTTATTGCGTCGTACCTATATAATTTTTTTTTTCAGAATGACATTGCTAGAAGCCACGTTTTCAGCCGGAAGCATCCTAGGTTCTATACTGAGTTCGTATATCCTAAGATACGTGGGGAATGTATACTTATTACTCATAGTCACAGCCATATATGTCATAGCATATGCTTTCACAGACGTCTACTTAAACGAATCTTTGGCTGGGGCACAGCAGGTATTTGGAAACTTAACTTTAATTTCTTTATTAGTTTCAAATTGTATCAAGAACAGATTTGGAAGTTGTAATTAAAACCAATTTAAGTTCCCCATATTGTAAGTTGACATGAAATGTGATTTGTTTCATAATTCGGTAAATTTAGGAATTAAATAATTTAAATTTTTATTTGATTTCAGGGAGGGCTGTGTAGCGTCCTAGACTTCCTTCTAGTGAAAGAGATGGTAACTGAATGCTTTAAGCGTCGCCCAAACTATGGGAGAGCAAAGATATTCCTACTCACGTTGGCAAATGCATTGACTATTTTTACTTTTTACGGCATGTCTTCCTTGGATTATTTATATGCAAGAGAGAAGCTTCACTGGGCACTGCGGGAATATTCTCTATTCTCAGGCGCTAGTACATTGATAGCGTTTATTGGTTCATTTTTAGGGATAGCCCTTTTCCAACGGGTTTTGGGCGTGGGGGATGTGGTTTTGGCAATCGCGTCCTTCTTTTCTTCGGTGGGAGACAGCTTGATCAAAACATTCGCGGTGACTACATGGCACATGTATTTTGGTAAGTATTAGAAAAAAATACAGACAAAAAATTCTGACCCTTACAGCATTAACGGCTTGTTTTGATCTAACAGAACGTGGCCGTCCAGATCATTTACTGCTGTCATCGATAGAGGACGTTTCAGTGTAACTTTAGATACACAAACATTCGACTGATCTATAACTTTTTTATTCTTCAATCTTTCAATCAATCAATCAATCATTTATTTGTCAAACATAGGTAGAAAATACAGCTGGAGAAAATTACAATCTAGTATCACTATGTTTTGCCTGTTGGCATACAAATATCAATGTCACATTAAAAACGGGAATCATAATTTAAATAGTAACATGCGAATACAATATAAACAAAAAAATAGACATCAATAAAAGATTAAATAATTAAATAAGTAGCAATTGTCATTTTGTATAATTTAAATAAATGCATGTCGAATGGCCAATATATTAATGATTAATAATTAGTAATGTTACATGTCAGAGTCATTTAAAAAGTCTTGCGTACTGTAATAGCAGTTTCTGATTAATAATTTCGTCAAGTTTTTCTTAAAGAGTACAATGTCTAAAGTTCTTATGCTTATAGGAATTTTATTATAGATTCTGGGGGCCATTCCCAGTATGCTTTTACGCATTAGCGCAGTTTTACATTCTAAGTTCCGTACCATATACTGATACTGTGGACGAGTCGGTAGTCTGCGTGTATCAGTAGTTTTAATAAACAATGCTGGGTTGCATTTCACAAATACGGATATTTCCAAAATGTACAGACACGGCAGGGTAAGAATCCCAAGTGATTTAAAATAAGAGGAGCAACTATCCGTTATTTTCAAATTACACATTACTCTAACACACCGTTTTTGGGCTTTAAAGGCTGTTTCTTTATCCGTAGAATTGCCCCAGAATATGACACCGTATCTCAATGTTGAAGCAACCAGACCATGGTAGGCAACAAGAAGAGCATGATTGTCGACTATTTTTGATAATTTACGCAACGCAAAAGCCGATTTACTAAGCTTTTTACTAACTTCATTTATATGAAATTTCCATGTCAGTTGACTATCCACATTAAGATCTAAAAACTTGGTTACTGTTACGGTTTCTATTTTATTTGCTTCATAATTTATATTTATCTCATTATGTTGTATTCGCTGATAAAAGTGCATTATGTTAGTCTTAGTCAAATTAATTTTCAGATTATTGTTTTTTAACAATAGTATTATGTCAGATAATGTATTATTAATGTCTTTTTCATACATAACTGGGTTATCACATTTTACAATAGATGTGCTGTCATCGGCAAACAAGATCATAGGGTGACAGATTGCTTTAGGAAGATCATTGATATATATCAAGAAGAGCAGAGGGCCAAGTACACTTCCCTGGGGTACGCCAAATGTTACATATCGTGGATCTGATAAGAATTTATTTTCAGTTCTGGATTTTTGGTTTATTCTCGTTATTTCAGTGTACTGGATGCGGTTAGTTAAATAGGATTCAAATAGTTTTAATGGCTTTCCTCGAATGCCATAATGATCAAGTTTGTATAGCAATGTCTTATAATCTACATAATCGAAGGCCTTTGTCATATCAGTATAGATAGCAACAACTCTTGTTCGTTTGTCGATACATTGTAATACATAATTTACTAAATCATAAATAGCGAGATTTATGCTTACATTCTTCCTGAAACCTTTCTGTTCTTCACAAAATAAATTATATTTTTCAAAGTAATTATATAGACAATTGTATATATATTTCTCGAAAATTTTTGAGATTATTGGAATGAGAGATATGGGCCTGTAGTTTTGAATATTATCCTTATCCCCCTTTTTAAGAAGAGGTTTGACAATAGATATCTTCAGTTTGTCTGGGTAGATACCTTCGTCAATGCAGAGATTTAACAAGAAGCTTAAATGTTTGGCTATCGTGTCGTTGACATACTTTATTACAACAGTCGATTTCATCGACACCTACACTACTTGTATTCTTCAAGGTTTTTATTATTAAACACATATCACGGGCAGTTGCTGGCGCCAAATACATAGAGTTTGCACTGTTGTTGTTAATTTTTCTTTAATGTCTCAAAAATGTGAGATGGCTCCATTTCTACCTTATAACATATGTATCTGTATCTTATACTAATCACAGCACTTCTATTTTCTTTGACACCCCACTCCATTATCAATGTATTTATTTTGATGTTAAATTATATATCAATGGCGGCAACAGTTACGTTAAAACACAACATTCGAAATTCGAATTATTATTTTTCTTAAAATCATTGTTAAATACCAGTAACAGAACATTATGTATGGCTAGACTAGGTATAGTAGGTATTATTATCAATTATCATTCATCCCGTAAGTGTGAAGATTCGAGGAAATCTAGTGCACCTATCCTACCACATACCTACCACATAATGACATAACCCGAACTTTACTTACGCGCAGCGGGGTAAAAAACAACAAAATTGACTGAACCGGCTGACATTTCGACTAGGTATAGGTGTCACCCAGTTTGGTCATGCATGTTGTTTTTGTAGGTAAGTAAAACAATAAAACATGTTAGTGTTTGGCCTTCGCTGACCCTGAAGGAAAGGAGCGTTTCATATGAATAATGATAACGGCTAAATTTGGTCTAATTGACTTTGACTACCTACTTACTTGAATGTAGTTAATGGTTATCACATAAAATACCTCAGCTCTAATGTAGTTACTATATTTAATGCTAGTGACATTAAGTTAAGCTCATACTTAAAAAATATAGCAAGATTGAAAAAAAAAAACTTTCTTATAATTTCAGATCTTGTGTGATTTTTCTGACATTATATTATTTCCTCTAGCACTAACCAATATCTACAAATAACATCGAATGAAGGTATATCATATACAACGCCATTTATTGAATCTATATATAAATAAATAAATAATAAATATTAGGTGACAATCTTACACAAATCGACCTAGTCCCATAGTAAGCTCATTAAGGCTTGTGTTATGGGTACTAGACGACGATATATATAATAGATAGAAATACTTAAATACATAGAAAACTTCCAAGACTCGGAAACAAATATTCATGCTCATCACACAAATATTTGCCCTTACCGGGATTTGAACCCAGGACCGTCAGCTTCGTAGGCAGCGTCACTACCAACTAGGCTAACCGGTCGTCAAATCATCTTCCTAGCGTTTTCCTAGATGTACCCTGGGGCCCTGGGTCCGCTTTGGCCAGAGGCGTAGCTAGAGAGATGTAACCAAAAATCCTGGTGCAAAAAAACTGGGCCCCGAAACTTCCCTTCCGAAGATGGCAGAAGTTTTCGCTAGTTCAAATGCGAGGTTTGCTGGTCAGGGTCCGAGGGCTCCCCTGAGCTTAGGTGCGCTGGTGCATGGCACCGCCTAGCCCTCCGGTATATAGCTACGCCCATAGCACCTAATCCCAAGGTTTGGCTTATTAATAATGGTTATTTGAAGTAACATTTCATCTTTTCAGCTTCAGGAGTATCATTCCTCAGGGTATTGTCGGCCCCATTGATAAGGTCCCACTTGTCAAAAATGTTGCCCCTGGAAGACCTGGCGAAGGTGTTCGCCCTCCTCTGTACGATGGAGGCGCTGTGTCCGATCGTGGCTCCCGTGATGTACAATACGCTTTATGGATATACACTTAACGTGTTCCCGGGCGCCGTCTATGTACTGACGGCTGGTATATTTCTGGTGTGCGCTGTTATGCTAGGGTGAGTATAAAACTAAGTTAAAGAGGTGGGGCTAGCATAACTGGCGACCCCGCTACGTGATGTGAAACGAAATAATCTAACCCTCCTCTTTGACGAGATGGGAAGAAGTAGGTAAACCGCGCGAGTCCTAACTTGGCAGCCAGTTGTGACAGCCCCCCAGAAACGTGTATATTTATATTTTTAGGCATAATGTTTCCCTTTTTTAGGGTTCCGTAGTCAACAAGGAACTCTTATAGTTTCTCCATGTCTGTCTGGCCGTCCGTCCGTCTTCGGCTTAGCTCAGTAACCATTACTACTAGAAAACTGTTGTTCGGCATGGGTATATATTATTTTATTGGGGTAACTACCTCCCCTATACCTTAAGTGGGGATGTATTTTTTTTTTCTCGATAAACCCATAGTATGGGGCATGGTATAACAACACAGGTACTCTCTTCCGAGACTCGCGAACCACGTGACTGACACAAGCCTACGTCATCAAACGGCATTTAAGAGCATGATGACGTAGGCTTGTGTCAGTCACGTGGTTCGCGAGTCTCGGAAGAGAGTACCTGTAGCTGTGTTGTTATACCATGGTATGGGGTATCGTTGGATTAGATAGCGTGTTCAATAATATTATGGGTTTATAAAACCAAATTTTCAATTTAGTTTGCGAGATATTTTAAAGCCCTAATTTTTGTTCGAGTCATGTTTTCATCCCCCCCATCTCTAAATGGCTACTACTGGGATGTGAAAAAATCCGTGGCAGTACATAGTACATATTATGAATTTAAATACGAAAGGAATACTATAAAAGGAATACTATCATGTCTAAGTAGGCATAACTACTTACCGAGTAATAGTCGATCTACTTAAAATGTATTTAGAAAGGCCAACTTTCGTACTAATTCGGCTGACGCAACCGCACCACCATTTAGTTGGAGCGTGCGTGTTTGATGTAACTGAGACAGACAGGCAACTACGGAACTCTACACCGCGCGTGGCCCGATACGCACTTGCCGATTTTTTGGTAGTTAAGTCGTTATTGGCATATTGACATCGACGGATGTTTTATCCACAACGATAAGTGATGAAATAGCAACCATCTTAGGCCCGCAGGCTATATACGCTTATACGAGTATACCGGGGCACGGGAGGATTCCAAATAATTTTAAGTGTACTCCTGAGGCTCTAAAGAGTAAAAAGATGACATATAAAGTGATTTTGCAGTGCCCTACAGGGTATCATATTGTAATCCTTTTCTGTAATAAGTAAGTTATATCAATGTACAATGTGATATGCAATAATCGAGTTCGGCTCGCGCGCGTAATTACGCCTGTGCGTAAACGCGGCTTTAGTCGTTATCGTGGAAATTGTGAATAGCTATTGGCAATCTACGTGTTGCGCCCCAAGTCAGTGTCTAAGGGATTACTGTCCATTGTCTATGATGTCTGATGTCTCATTGGCAGTAAGAAAATTATCCCTGCACGGCACAGGATAGGCCGCGAGGTATCGCGGCGAGATAGACTAAGCGTTCTAATTAGAAAGAGACGGCTAGTCTATCTCGCCGCGACACAGCTCGCGGGCCCGTCCACTGATAGCCGTGTAGTACCTAGTTAGTGCTTAAATTGACGCATCCTGGACAGTGACCTTTAAGAGGCACTCAATTTCAAACAACCGGTAAAACCAGCCTATTTATAAAAACAACCTGTTCGAAAAATCCAGTGTCGGGATTGAATTTAAATTGCATACGGTTGGCGATAAAACAAATGACCCTTTTTTATCCCCTTTTATTGGCCTCTTCTCGTCTTGACTGCTTAATTTTCAATTTATTTTGTTTTAGGTTCGTGCTGTATTATGAATCGAATCCAACACCATATCAACCATTACGGGTTTCGCTTTAAATATAATTTTAGTAATAATTTAACCTACATTAGTGGCGTAAGTGAGGTAATATATAGGTAATTAATTAATAGATATAATTGGGTGAAGGTACCAACAAATGACTGTGATAAAACAAAGAGAACTGTCTCAGCTTTATTGCGATATTTATCTACTTTAGCCATCGTACCAAGTAGGACTTTACTAATATAGGTTATACTTATAAGTAGTAATAGAATCATGTAGTAATGTAATGACCAATATACAAATTGCCACATCAAGTCTATTATACATCTAACAATTTGAGACGCAGCTTTACATTGGCGAAATCATCTTAACTTAGATGGAAGCCATTTTTTAAAAGAAGATACCAGTCATCAGAAAAACTATTAATATGAAATCTAACTCATGGAGTTTTTAAGTCATACTTCCAAAAGTCGGACACCCTGTGATGACCTTTCAGGTACCAGTGACTACAAATCTTTACTTTTATTAGGATCTTAAAAACTAGAGACTGCAATTAGGTCATAACTGCCTCAATTGTAAGGAAAACTAATACTTATTTAATTTTGTCTGTCTAGCCTTGTATAATTCCCGGCAAATAACTTGAGCAAATGACCTTGCCTGCGCAAAGGCGAATTGTACGTGCGAGCTGCCTCCCCACTTCGTCCCGCATGTTCAAGTTGTTTGACGGGAACTATACTACAAATATTTATGTATGTACGTATAGATTCATTGTATGCATAAAAGACCGAAGATTTGTGAATAGCGAGCACGAATGTATAAACACAGGTATACTGAGATTATTTGAGTTGGCCGAATTGCAACATAGTGGTCCATTCAACAAGCAGCTCTATAGAACAAGGTAGAAGATTCCAATTCCACTGGCAGTTCTATAAAAAGGCAACATAAAATAATCTCAGTCATAAGGGTCGACTGTTTACTTTAGCGATGAACCTCAGGCCCGTTCTGTGGACGTAACGATCGACACAGGGGCGGAAAGCGCGTTAAAGTACTCGCTCGTTTTTTTTATTATTATTTTTAATACAACGACGGTGGCAAAAAAGCGTACGGCCCGCCTGATGGTAAGCGGACACCGCAGCCTATAGACGCATGTAACTACAAAGGAGTAACATGTGCGTTGCCGACCCTTGATATGTTTGAGGATTCGCCTTGGTGACAGCTGAAGGAACAAATTCTTTCGCTCTCAACACAACGCGTCCTCGGGAGCTCTGGCGACCTTGCTCACCTCCAGGAACAACACTACTACAGAGCAAGTAGTAGTGTTATTATGGCTGTGGTCTTCTGCAAGGTGGAGGTACTTTCCCAGTTGGGCTGCTCCAAATTCGAGCGGGATGACATTTCGCTGTGCCCTACCTCACCAAAAAACCCACCAACTTTCCTAGACATCGCTTTACGTGTTTTTTACGCTTGCCGCCGTCCGGACCGCGCCGCTCAACGCTACGCTTGTCCATAAACGAAGCGTAAACCGGGCTCAGAACCTTAACTTTAATTAATTAAACCAGTGCCTTGTGTAGTTGACCTACTTCACATTGAATATGACGCAGTGCCTCAGGTAGTCGGTATATTTCTAATTAACTGGTTTTTAGGTACGAGTACCTGTTGTTTTGTAATATTTTGACTGTTTTCTTTAAATACTGATTCAGATATTATTTTACAGTACATATGGTACTACTTTCCCGCACTAGTGCGGAAAAGAGCACTTTTCGTGCATATGTCGAAACTTTAAAGAGCCATATGTACAGTAAAACGTTGTACGATACACGTGCGAATACGAGTAGGTAGGTAATTCGCAACTCGTGTCGATTTAAAACACTCCCTTCGGTCGTGTTTTAATTTATCACCACTCGTTGCGAATTTCCTATTTTCGGCACTTGTATCGTATTAAATAACTATTAAAGCATACCTTATTTAGTTACCGGTGGAATAAAACCGGTTAGGTGGATGTCACACTGCGCCGCATCGTTGTATTGCCGCAGTTTGTATATAAATTCCGTATGGTACGGCACACTGCACCGCACCTCCGTCCGGCGAAATTTGTATGCAGCTCCGCACCTCCGTCCGGAGATGCGGAGCAGTGTGACGACGGCTTTAATTTTTGATCGACCGAGCAAAGCGAGCTCCACGTTTCAGCTAATGGGTGGGCAGCTTGGGAACAAAATGCTTGACTTTTTGAACTAGAGTATTTTTTATCTTGACGAAATTTGGTAGATGCATAGTGATTTATGACTTAAGAATTTGTATTATTGTACTTAATTTTATAATGTTAGGATTCTGCCAGTTCTTAGAAGCATAGTGTACAGTGAGCGTCATATAGTTAGTAGCAGCCAGAGTAGCCAAATATTTCGTAACACACCCTTATTCTTAGAGTAATAAAGACAGAGGGGCAACCGCGAAACGAAAACGAACTTCGTTCGTGTATCTCCCTCTCTATCGCTCGAACTAGCAAGTGTGACAGAGACGGAGATACACAAACGAAGTTCGTTTTCACTTCGCGGTAGCCCCTCAGGTACCGAAATATTTGGCTGCCTTGGCTGCTACTAACTATATGATGCTGACTGTAGGTACCTACCTACATATAATATAATGACTATAATATAATGGTGATTATATAGTCAGTCCTCTCAGAACGGAATAATCTTCGGGTTCGGATGAAATCGTTGGTTTGGCATAAGAACGTGTAAGAGTAAGCTAGAGAGTGGTGTCTACAGACCCGAAGATTGTTTCAAGTATCCACTCGCGGACTGTAGTTACCTCTACTTTTCTACCTGTTTATTTAGCGAAGTATACCGACACATGTTTATAGTGAATAAATGGTTCACATTTTTATGGATGTTATTTATTTCTTTAACCTTTTTCATACCACTGTCAAATCCGGCGAGTCATTCGGTTATTATATTTCACATCATCGTTAATAGTGAAAATTGTTCTGATTTTTCTTGCACGTTACCTCTTGTTCTAAGTGTTAATAAGAAAGAGACGACGACGTGCGAGAAAGATCGAGAGAGCTCGCGCGCCGTCGCGTGATGGACAACTCGTTTGACAGTTGGATCAGCAGCACAACATGCCTCCAGACAATAGCAATTAGTCAGCTTCTGATAAATTGGGGATGACAAATCATGACATGTATACACCCCAGACCAACTTACTTTACTCTTTGCCCCATTGATAACAAACGTCAAAGGAAGGCTAGAGTTGCCCAGCGTTACGTTACGTTTATGATACTATACTACGATGTGCGTTGTTTGTTACCATGAACATATGATACTCGTTGTTAACTTGTTACACTTTGATAAGTAAATTTACTTTTTAACAATCTATATGAGACTGATTTGTCTAAGTAAAATTAATAAATTAAAAGCTCATTGTCATTAACATTCAAATATGATATAATAAAACTTATCCGCCGTGTAGTTTGTTTTGTGAAATGGAACGTTACTACTCGCGCGGTCGCGGTCTTTTCTTCCGTTGTGCAAGTCTCAACAAGTCGCCGCAAAATTTGAATGTCGTTGTCGAATTGAAAGGGGCGACGCTCTGGCTGGAGTTGCATTGAACTTTATAATTATTTTAACTTACGAGTTTTATTTATACCAATGTGAGAATTAGTGACATTATGAACGCAGGTGAACCCGTTTGTCTATCGCAATATTTTGTAAATAAACTAAACGTAAGATCTTTTGGAACCTGTGTGAAACTAAATATTTTAAAAACCGACGACCCCGAATCCTTCTATCTACACGTTTTACAAGATGAGAAGACGGTAAGAGAAACACCTACTGAATTATTAACTGTTCTGAACAACTTGAAGAAGAATCTATTTAATAATTCGAGGCAGGACTTCAAAAACTACTTTTCTAAAATAACTCAAACTGAGTTTTTGTCGCCGGCCAACAAAGAGGACATTTTCAGCTGTTGTACAAATGCATTGTATCAAATTTTACCCAAAACATTGTTAGGGAATAATCACAATGCAAGCATATTTAGAAAACGTGTGAAGGCTGTTGTTTTAAGCATGAGGAGACAAAATATGATAGCCTCTAGGATGACTGAAAATTGGGACTTCTCTGTAAGTCCTTGGGACGTATTACCAACTGATAAAATGCGAAATATTTTGAACAATATACTATATTGGATATTGAAACACATATTGTCACCAATGCTGTGCCTAAACTTTTATATTACAAGCTGTAAATATGATGCTGACGAAAATAAACTATATTTTTTCTGGAAAAACCAATGGCAAAGTTACTATGATAAGCAGTTACTGAAAATGGTTAATTCAAGAATTCTCAAGAAATATGATTGTTACTGCTTGGGGAAGAAATTCAAACGAAATCATAGTCTTCATGATATATTGAAATTAAAAGCCATTATCAGAGAAATACCGAAACTATACTTTATTTTAAAGGCTAACAATGAGTGCCGGCCTATAGTGAGATATAAACAAGACATTCTAACTCCGGCAGATAAATATAAAATTAAAGAAAGAATGGCTTTACTAAAAACTCTCACTGGAAAACCAACTGAAAAGCTAGAAAATCAATACAACACTTTACAACAGGAGTGGGTAAAACAGAACAAACCCAAACTGTTTTTTGTTAAAACTGACTTAAGCAATGCCTTTGGCTCTATAAAGAAAGATAGGCTCATGAAAATACTGAATGAGAGACATACCAAATTTCAGAATTCCGAAAACAACTTAAACATGAAGAAGAAAATTGCTAAACAATATAAGGACATGGTTGCAGAGCTCCGTAAGCCTCTCTTAGTCCGAGCCGGCTCCACAATCTACGAGTGGAGAGAGGGTTTAGTCCAGGGCTACAAGTATTCGCCGGCTTTGTCTGAACTTTATTATAAACACCTTGATGAGACTTACTTCTCGGGTTTGAGAAAGTCATCATTACAACTGAATCTGTTTACCAGAGTTGTAGATGACTATTTGTATGTAACCGAATGTATTGAAGATGCCTTTTCATTTCTCAATGCTTTGTCAAACTATAGTAATGTGCACTATGGAAAGACCCTGATAAATTTCTCATACCCGGGTATAAAATCATGTAACATAATAAGCTTTCTGGGATACAGTTATGATACAAAGACATTGGAAGTCAGTCGAGCCAGCAATGTGTATGCTGGGCAAATGTGCTATAAGATATCATTCTCTACAGCTATATGCAACCTATACAAGTTACTTCAGAACAGAATAGGCCAGTCAGGGATACAAATAAATGGGCACCTCTTTAATCTTTACCACAACACAGAGGAGCTGATATGGAGGCACGTATTCACCACATTCAGCTTGTCAGCTAATAAATTCTGTACTATATTAGCAATATTGTGTAACCAAAACGAAATGTTGAACTACCTACCTCTTTATAAGAGGCGTGTGGTAGTTAAACTTAGTAACTCCATATTGGAGACTTTGAAAAGGAACAAGCCAAATGAAGTAATGTTTGTATATTGCATAAACCACTTGAGATACCTAGCGTTTAAGGCATTAAGTTTATGTGCGAAACAGACTTCTAAATGCAGTATTCTAGTTGCACCAGTGAAGGACGAAATGGCCAAATGCAATTGTATGTTTGGCAAATGGAGGGAGCATGCAAGTAGGATCGATTCTGAAGGGAAATGCACAATGAAAGCTGTTGTGGATGTTTGTAAGAGGCCAGATCTAAAAATCATAATGAAAAATTTTGAAATTCTACCTGCTGGCTTTCAATGCTATAAACGTATTGAATGATTTAGGGTAGATACAATATAAATATAGTATATTTTGGACATCTCAGTAAATTATGAAGGCTGTGCCTCAGTCTCAATACAAATGACTATTAAAACCAGCCTAATAATCCGCATCCACATATTGATCTCTCGCTGTACATATAGGTTAAAAAGAGACTGATATAGTTGACACCTATTGTTAGTCTGTTCATGGGGTTCATTTCGCTTAAGCAACACCACCTAGCGAAAAAGATATAAGCAGTATTTGTATTACGTGATTATGTTATGAATTCAAAAACAAATGTATTTAAAAAACATTTATTCTGTAAAAATATTGTAAAAATATTGTTGTAAATTAAAATTATACAGTGGAAGATAGATTAACTATGTAAAGAGTGGATGTATAATTATGTAAAAAAAGTATAGCTAAAAGTAATACTATTTCATTATACAAGTTTTAAATAAAAAAAAAATGCTTTTAGAAGGACTAATATTGTTTCACTTATTTACTAATTTACTCCTATAAATTCAATTGTATATATTGTGGACTTTTTTATCTTGTTGCAATGGCAACAATAAGATAATGACAAAAAGATGTATGCATTCATCATCTTAATGCGTCACATTCAATAATTGGATACATATTTTTGTAGTCAACTGTACAAACTGGTCCATGTTTCAATATAATTGAGTGGTCTATAAACAAAGTAAAAAGCTGCACATATAACAAATCCTTTGGACGGAATTGATGGAATAAAATTTACGAGATTCTTTGTAATACCTAAGTCTATGATACTATAATTACTAGCTGCTGCAGACTATTTTAGAAATGCATTTCTATCACTATGTTAAGGCACATACTTATAAAAACGCTTAAGTCAAAACAATCTGAAAAAAAAAAAACCTAAAATAATAGTGACAAAATCTCTATACTAATTGTGTTGAATAGTGTTCGCTTTGGTATCTCTTGCGCACGATTTTTCTAACACATTAAGCTTATGATCGAGTTTATTCTGTAATTTTTGCATGTACTATAATTGGATGGATATTCGAGATTAGTAGAGGTTCAAACGGATAACTTCGAAGCAGCCCCACTACAAACAGTCCAAAAAGCCCTGTTCTAGATTAATCCGATGTCCCATATAAGTTCTAAAGATCGCGCCCGTGATAACACATATCCATCTATTTCTAAGTAAAACATTTAGAATGAGACGGGTACTTTATCTCGAGCGCGATCTTGTGCTAGCCGTGCAGCCGCTACAGGGGAAGCTGCTTATGCGTCCCTATACACTATTCTACGGCGCAGAACAATGCGCAACAAGCGCTATGTGGTCAGCTAATCGCTGTTTGTGAGGCGAGATGAGTTCGCTAATAGTAAGTTATGTATAGGTGAAATATTTATCAAAGTAGTGCTATTAATACCGAGGTTACAGCTAACACATATACAACACACCCAGCCCTATTCGCATGGGACAGGAAATCTGCATCTGCCGCTACATAGTAGGCCGCTTTGGGTGCGTCACAGGACACAATTTTGGCGGCGCGCAGCAATGCTGGGCCTGCTATGTGGTCGGCGGAGCGCTCTTTATGAGGTAGAGGCTTCAGTTGGACTGCGGCGTCGCTGAAGATGAGGTCGGTGTACGGTGACTTTGAGTCGAACATGCTGAAGCTGTAACAAAATAGACGATAATTATGCTGTTGTCCACTAGAATCCCCTAGCCTAGCCTGATCCCCCAGGGGAAAAATAACGGTTAGGTTGTTGCGGGAACTGCGACCCTACAGCGCGCGAGCCGAACGAGCGAAGCGAAGCGAGCGTGACGCGGTAGCGTCCGGCGAAGCACCATAACCGAAACTTATCATTTTTTCCTAGTTGAATATAAAATAATTGCCGCTAGGTTACCCTGGGTGATCGGGGTCAGGTGATTAACGTGGATAACGTGATAATTTTCAATCTACCGAGCTATAACCACGAAAATCGAATTTGGGATGTACGTCTTTATCACACTAAGAATAAAAATGTGTGTTGAGCTCCATGTGGATGGATGGGTGAATCAACTTTTCAATATTTAAAATCGTCATAAAGGATTTAAATCCCTTAAATGTAGGGTTCATTTGACATTTTTAAACCCGTTATTTATGGGCTGTCTTCTACTCTATTTAGAAGTCCATGCCGTAACAATTTTTCAAGAAACTGTCATGTTGTCTCCTGGCTAACCAGAAATAGACCCCAAGAGATAGAAGAGTTATTGACCCAGAAGGCTTATTTCCAGGGCTCGGATTTTTCATCGCACGATAAGACGAAAGAAAACTATGGAGTCGATATCAACATTAAAACTTTACTCATATTCATACTCATACTCATTCATTTAATTAATACCAAAAGTTTATTATATTGTAAATACAAATGTTAACCGCCACACCATGTTTATTACATTATAAGCTAAATAATAAAATGTTCACGGAATAATTCAGTTAATTCATATATGCACTAATTGCAAACATAAATAAATGACACGTCTAAAGCCGTCAATGATTGAAACATGAGGCAATTAAATAAAGCGGCCAGTACCCACCGTTAAGTCTATCGCAACAATATGGTCTGGATAACTAGGTATGCAACTAAGTTGAAATTTGACAGCATGATAAATATATAATAATTACGGGACTAGGAAAATGAGTGAGTATGAATATGAGTAAAGTTGTAATGTTAATATCGACTCCATAGTTTTCTTTCGTCTTACCGTGCGATGTAAAATCCGAGCCCTGCTTATTTTAATTCCTTTCAAGTAGTTTTTGTCATTTGGATTCTCATCCTTCTCGTTTATATTATTATTTGTTTATTGAATAAACAGAGTATATTAACTTAATAATTAACAGGGTCCCACAAAACTGTCGAAACGGTGACCCAGAAGGCTTTATTTCAATTCCTTTCAAGTAGTTTTTGTCATTTGGATTCTCATCCTTCTTGTTTATATTATTATTTGTTTATTGAATAAACAGAGTATATTAGCTTAATAATTAACAGGGTCCCACAAAACTGTCGAAACGGTTTGTCTCTGTGATCATAGACTTCATAGTACAGAGTTAACTACATGTACCATACAGCTACGCCTTGGGGTTATTATACTTAACACGTTCGCAACCAAGAACCCGCCTGGTAGGCACTCGTAATGTTTGCTCAGATGCCGGCTCAGCCCGCTAGGCGGGCAGTAGTACGAACCTACACGCCAAGCGAGTTCTGTCGGTTTCTGGTGTATTTTTCCATTTTTAGTCCGGTTGCGAAAGTGTTAAGTAATGTCGTTTTAATGTAATGTTTATTTAGTAAGTGCGTGCTGCGCGCACTGAATGTCTACCTACAGTCGATTTTGTGGCACCCATGCTAAGTTTATTAGAACATGAACCTTAAACCAATAACATTAAAGTAGTTTTTACCTGAACTCGTCCGTCGCCGTGGCTCCGTACAGTTGTTGCGCGTACACCATTAGGTTGGAGAATGTGTCTAGCTCCGTGTGGTTGGCGCGGCCCATCAGGACTGAACCCGGGACCTTGCCCAGGTTGCAGTGTTTGTACTCGTGCATTTTCGCGCGGGTGCCTGTCAAATATTGGATGACATTAGTAACTAGCCCCCTTATTCATAAAACTTAAAATCCCTAAATAAAATGTGCTTTGTCCCTTTCTTACGAACACAAATGTCAAAGTGACAGATAAGGACAATCTAATTTTAACGGCATTTTAGTTAAAACAGGCTTGTAGTACGTTTATGAATACGGCCGTAGGTTGGAGATTAGAGATAGGGATTCGAACCCACGACCGCCGCTTGACAGCCGCATGCCTGAACCACTAGGCTACCGTGGCTTCAACTTACCATCAGGACACAACAGCTGTAAATCGTCGGGTAGTAGGTCACGCGCCCACCACTCCGTGCGTCGGCCGCCGGAGACCTAAGCACAGATTACAGAATATTTTAGTACTATACACTGTCATACAGAAATGGAAATTCATATTGCTATTTGGAACCATTATGATAATTCATGTTCATTCTTAGACCAACTCCCTCGGAAGCTTTACTGAGGTCATCGAGCATCGTACTTAAGTCCTCCATGGTCTCAGCCAAGACTACTATATCGTCAGCAAACCGAAGGTGAGTGATGTACTCGCCGTTGATGTTGATGCCTAGCCTTCTCCAGTCCAGAGTTTTGAAAACGTCCTCCAGTGCAGCGGTGAACAGTTTTGGAGAAATAACATCTCCTTGCCTGACTCCCCGCTGCAGCGGAATAGGCTTCGAGTTCTGGTCCTGGAGTCGAACTGACATAGTGGCGTTCTCATACAAACACTTCAGCACTTCGATATAGCGATAGTCAACTTGGCACCGCTGGAGAGACTGTAGTACGGCCCAGGTTTCAATCGAATCGAAGGCTTTCTCGTAGTCCACGAACGCTAGGCAGAGGGGCAGGTTATACTCCTCGGTCTTCTGTATAACCTGACGGAGCGTGTGGATGTGGTCTACGGTACTGAAGCCTCTTCGGAAACCGGCTTGTTCGGGAGGCTGGAAGTCATCTAGCCTGCGTACGAGACGATTTGTAATGACCCTCGAAAACAGCTTATAGACATGGCTCAGAATCTAAGAATCAGTTGGTCTAAGAATGAACATGGATAAGACGAAGATCATGTCAAATGCCCATGTAGTACCAACTCCCATTACAATCGGACACTTTACGCTCGAAGTTGTAGACGATTATGTATACCTAGGACAAACTATCCAGTTAGGTAGGTCTAACTTCGAGAAAGAGGTCAATCGTCGAATCCGACTCGGCTGGGCAGCGTTCGGGAAGCTACGGCACATCTTTTCGTCCAATATTCCGCAGTGTCTCAAGACGAGAGTCTTTGACCAGTGTGTGTTGCCAGTGATGACATATGGTACTGAAACGTGGTCGCTTACTATGGGCCTCATAAGAAGGCTCAAAGTCACCCAAAGGGCTATGGAGAGGGCTATGTTGGGAGTTTCTCTGCGGGATCGCATCAGAAATGAGGCTATCCGCAGTAGAACCAAGGTAACAGATATAGCCCTCCGAATCGCTAAACTTAAGTGGCAGTGGGCGGGGCACATAGCACGTAGAACCGATGGCCGTTGGGGCGGAAAGGTTCTCGAGTGGCGACCACGTACCGGAAGGCGCAGCGTGGGTAGGCCCCCCGCAAGGTGGACTGATGACCTGGTAAAGGTTGCTGGAGTTCGCTGGATGCGGGTGGCGCAGGACCGGTCACTTTGGCACTCTTTGGGGGAGGCCTATGTCCAGCAGTGGACGTCTTTCGGCTGATATGATGATGATAATTCATTGTCAGTAGACAAACGGACGAGAACCAATTAGAATAGCAATATAATGTATCATCATATCAGCCGAAAGTCCACTGCTGGACATAGGCCTCCCCCAAAGAGTGCCAAAGTCAAAAATCAAATAATCAATAATGTCATATTTTGTCGAAAAAGGATTAAAAATTGAGTCAAATGGAGAAAAATTCAACGCAGAAGGTTAAATAATCACGAAGTTATAAGTGTCCAAAGTTTTAAGAAGGTCCCTTCTGTCCCTTTTTCGCAAAACGCAACTTCATATGAAACGATGACGCTGGAAGATTGTGACGTCACTAATAGACGGCAACCCATCCATCGTGTTCGGCGCCGCCGTCAACGCGGCCCCCCGGCAGCCTCGCGTAACGTGACGTCACACACTGTTTGCGTTTTCTCTCTCTAACAAGCAATATTAAAACAGTTGTAGCTTCGTAATTCTGAGTTGTGAGATTTTTGTCACTAGGCATTTTTTTTGCCTTCTTTCTTTTGGAGTAATAATAATTTTCGAGTCTACACCCCTATTAAGGGTTATAGATCAGGGTTCGAAAGGATAATTATCAAGGATAATTATCGATTGATAATAACAAAAAATTGCGCTCCTGAAAGTGAACTGTATTCGAAGTATTCGAACGTGTATTTCAGCACTTGCGTCTATACGAACGCACGACGTGTCAACGTGACGTGCCGCGCCGTGGAGATTCCCCTTACAAGAAGAATTCAGTTCGGATTATGCAAAGTTGCGCGATTTCTTTTCCCCTATTTGGTCTGCTAGGCGGCCAGTCACAGATGTGCTTAGGTATAACCTCATTGGGGGCCTTATGGGCCTCCCAATGGGAATAAAGTTGAGCGAACTCGAGTGTCATTGGTTCTTATACTGGTGATAATTATCCGATAATTATCAAGAAGCGTAATTATCTTGATAATTTCGAACCCTGTTATAGATAGATTACCTCCGCAGGGGCCGTGTGTCGCACGAAGGCCACGTCTCCACCGCCTTCCACCATGCAGCGCACCGCTCCGACATGCCCGTAATAATCTTCGCCCGCGTCACGCCGGCACCGTCTGTATTAGCAAATTACAACTACCGTGAGTTATAGTCCAGTCAATGAACTGACAACTTGTATGGAAAAAATGACAATTTTGGAAATAATTTATAATAATATATAAGGCCGGCAATAAAACACCTAGATTTGTACCACCAGTTAAGCTCAATGGAGTAGCCTTAAAAAGAGTCAATCAGTTTAAGTACCTTTGCCACTGGGTCACTGACGATCTCTCGGATAACATTGACATAGAACATGAGCGAAGGACGTTATCGGTGAGGGCGAATATGTTGGTTCGGAGGTTTGCTAAATGCACGCGTCCTGTCAAAATAACATTATTTCGAGCGTTTTGTCAGACTTTTGATACGTGCAGCCTCTGGACCAAATGTTCGCAAAAATCGCTAAACGCTCTTCGCGTTCAATATAATAATGCGTTTAGGATGCTGTTGGGACTGCCGAGACACTGTAGTGCATCAGGTATGTTTATGGAGGCTAGTATAGATGGCTTCAGGTCAGTACTACGGAAGCGAGTAGCATCACTGATGCGGCGAGTGAGGGATAGTGACAACAGCCTCCTGAACAGCATTCTGGAGAAATTTGACTGTCCAGTTGTAATACATTGGAATACAATACACATGGGGGACAGGATACCCATTTTCAATGTAAAATAAATGTATAACATAATTAAGTTGTATAATATTAACATAGTCATATAAGTGAGCAAATGTTACTAACAACGCTATGGATGTTTTATCTGAAAATAAATGATTTATTATTATTATTATTATATTATAAATATTATAATAGCTTAATTTTTCTGTGTAACGGATTATTATCAATAAAATACTCCAAGCGCCAGAATCCGACAAAATATCAAACAAAAAAAATAAAAAATTAACTAGCTTCTGAAAAGTTTGAATAAATATTAATAAATATTTTTGTCTTTATTTTGGTTCATTTACATTTGCTCTATAATATTCAAGATAAATCATACAAAAAGAGACAATGCTTGCTTCATTTAAATCTATATAATAAATCATCTTATAATAACATTTTAAAATGAAATTAACAAAAAAAACGCTAGTATAAATTAATGATTTAAAAACCGTATTTTTTGGAGTATTATATATTTTTTGGGAGAGGTAGGCCACAGCGGAATGTCCTCTCGCTCATATTTGGAGCAGCTCCTCTGCTCGCTCGCGTCTCGCTCATATTTGGGGAAGTACCTCCATTTAAGAAAAAGGCCGCAGCCATAACAAACACCTACTTGCTCTGTAGGTTTGCGGTTTTGTAAGTTGAGAGTGACCTGCGCCTTTAGTTATTAATACAACAAAACCTTGAATCAAAAAGGATCAGCAACGCGCTTGTTATTTTTCTGGAGATTTTTCTCGTACTCTGTGCTGAGCGCGCCGAGAGCGCAGGACTTCGTGAAATACTCTTCAGGTTAGCTAGTGTCAGTCAAGAGGATCGAGGTTAGAGTACCTGAAGGCGGCGCCATGGCACAGGTGGCACAGGTTGTAGTGCGGCACGGTAGCCGAATCCACGTACTCTGTGCTGAGCGCGCCGGGAGCGCAGGACTTCGTGAAATACTCGTCAGGTTAGCTAGTGTCAGTCAAGAGGATCGAGGTTAGAGTACCTGAAGGCGGCGCCATGGCACAGGTGGCACAGGTTGTCGTGCGGCACGGTGGCCGCGTCCACGTACTCTGTGCTGAGCGCGCCGGGAGAGCAGGACTTCGTGAAGTACTCGTCAGGTTAGCTAGTGTCAGTCAAGAGGATCGAGGTTAGAGTACCTGAAGGCGGCGCCATGGCACAGGTGGCACAGGTTGTCGTGCGGCACGGTGGCCGCGTCCACGTACTCTGTGCTGAGCGCGCCGGGAGAGCAGGACTTCGTGAAGTACTCGTCAGGTTAGCTAGTGTCAGTCAAGAGGATCGAGGTTAGAGTACCTGAAGGCGGCGCCATGGCACAGGTGGCACAGGTTGTCGTGCGGCACGGTGGCCGCGTCCACGTACTCTGTGCTGAGCGCGCCGGGAGCGCAGGACTTCGTGAAGTATTCGTCAGGTTAGCTAGTGTCAGTCAAGAGGATCGAGGTTAGAGTACCTGAAGGCGGCG
Organism: Epinotia ramella; assembly: GCA_947578815.1. Lineage (NCBI taxonomy): Eukaryota > Metazoa > Arthropoda > Insecta > Lepidoptera > Tortricidae > Epinotia > Epinotia ramella. Next base: position 8,938,874 of record OX388221.1, read on the forward strand.
CCATGGCACAGGTGGCACAGGTTGTCGTGCGGCACGGTGGCCGCGTCCACGTACTCTGTGCTGAGCGCGCCGGGAGCGCAGGACTTCGTGAAGTACTCGGCGGCGGCGTGAGCGCCGTCGCAGCCGTATGAACTGCAACACAAAAATATGTTACACATGTGGAAAACGCTGGTTGTAAGCAGCAACTCGAGACAATTCCATTTTAGACGGGACATTTGAAAAACGCTCGCAGCAACTCCCCAACCTGTTAATTATAAGGACGACCGCTTAAATAAGTTTGCAATGCAATGAAATAGACGCGCGGAGGCCTACCCCCCCTTTCTTTCCTTGTCGTCCTAACGACAAAGGCGTTCAGAGGCAATGCCGTCGTCATACTAAAGGATGTGTTCTAATTTTGGAGATGAGGTAAGCCGCTGGTAGATGAGGTAGTGGGATGGTGCAGTCGGCGTAGCGGAACCGAGGGAGTCGGGGCAAGCCCTGCAAAGGTTCCACACGATGGTAGATACGCACCGAGCTAGCGCCTTGTAATGCCTGCGGACTAGAGATGTACCGACTAGGCGGGAAAGCCGACCATCCGGCCTCATTTGCTGTCGGCGACTAGTCGGCAAAATGATTAGTCAGCACTTAGTTCGCCTTTGTACCGATTTAACTCTTTTTTTTCTGTGTTTTTACCAGTGTCTTGTGTACAATAAAGTATTTACATACATACATACACTTTATGGATCACAGGATATCGAGACATAAAATAAGTAAACTGCCATTTTTTACCATTCGTTTTATATTTTACTCAAATACAGATTTAATATCACATTTGGTGCTTTGAACGCATGCGGACAGCGCGAGGGCAAAGCGAAACGAAGTTTCCCGATTGCACCCGGACTAAGCCGAAGTCCAAGATCGGCCTAGCCGACTAGTCGGCCTTCTAGGCGGCCAAACACACAGTCGGCCCATCTCTACTGCGGACTCTTATCTTGTGGGCCGCCCGCAGTTCAATGCCAAGAGCGATCCTGTGGCGCCCCCTTTCAAGGCGGAGTCGGATCGCGTTGGTGGTTTTTTGACGGTAGTCTACAGCTTTATAGCTTCGGTTAGTTTGTCATAGCCGTCCTGCCTCCCCGGACATTACCCAATGTTTAAGATAAAAGGATTTAATATCTCACCGTATCCAGCCGTTGGAGATGAGGTAAGCCAACGGGAAGATCCAGCCGGCGGCGTGCCCGAGGCCCGTGTGGCAGGAGTTCTTGTCCCGCAGGTAAGTCAGGTCCGTGTCCGGGTCCTGCTCTTTGGCCACCGCCACGGCGTAGTACCAGTTCTTGCCGCTCGAGTAGATCTGGGGAAAATACATGATTGTTTAATGACGGAGTTAAAAACTTAATTTGCGGTGCCAGGAACCCGCTAGATGGCACTATTGTCTTTATGGAATAACTAACAACCTTAAGCAGAAAACTTAACATACCTCTGTAAATTAATCCCTTGCTAGCAAACACAAGAGTCAAAGTGAAGATATAGACGAACGAAATAGGCATGTTAGATAAACTAGGCTCGATTAATGTTTATGAATCAAGGCATCAAAATATCAAAAACCATCACTTCAAATATTTAATTAGCAATGTATAAGGGATAAATCTGGGCGCCCTTGTTTTTTTTTAATACAACGAAGGTGGCAAACAAGCGTACGGCCCGCATAAAGGAAAGCGGACCCTATAGACGCATGCAACCACAAAGGAGTAACATGGGCGTTACCGACCCTTGATATGTTTGAGGATTCGCTGTGTAGAGAGCTGAAGGAACAAATTCCCTCGCTCTCAATACAACGCATCCTCGGGAGCTCTGGCGAGCTTGCTCACCTCCAGGGACACAACACTACTACAGAGCAAGTAGAAGTGTTATTATGGCTGTGGTCTTCTGCAAGGCGGAGGTACTTCCCCAGTTGGGCTGCTCCACATTCAAGCGGGATGACATTTCGCCGATATATCCGATAGGATCCAAGAAAGCCGTCTGCGATGGTATGGCCATGTGAAGGGAGGGAGGGAGAGAGAGAGAGAGAATAAGGGATGATCATGAGCGATGTCAGCTATGATCTGGTACCAACCTCCTGCATGAAAGGCACCAGCCTGTGCGCCAGCGCGGCGTGCAACATGTCGCCCGGGTCCATGACCGCCACGTCGGCCACTCCTGACTGCACGGAGCGCTCGCAGTGCCGGGTGCTGTGCCCGCGCCAGCAGATCAAGGGCGGCTGGAGGTACGCCGCTTTTAGAGCCACCTGAGAAGAGATTTGTATAAGGAAATGGCGAACACAGCAAACATGTTTCTCTAAAATAATCCACCATCCGAATATTTTTTCCAGTTGTTATTATGCAGCTGGCTTCCAGCGCTTCTGTTACAGTTTAACCTAACCTACTGCATCTGATACATCGTAATCTTAGGGGCATTCATTATGTGAGGCGATTTTAGCTTTCTAGCTCGTTCCAATGTTATTTCGATGGGTTGTTGAGATCCAACGCTACCTTTGCGTGACATCAGAGACGCCATTACCAAATAGGCCAGTCATATTTGACCAGAGAAATCGCTAAATTCGCAAGCTAACGGCTAGTTAAAATAGTTTTTGTATGTTGTTAGGACCCCAGTACCGTATAGGTATCCAAGTTTGCAGCTTCGAAAGACCTGTGCTAACTTTAGAGCACTCGAAAAACTACAAAATTTTCGCACTTCTTTGGTATTGTCAATATAAATCCCTATGCGTTTTTTAAATAAAAATCTATTCGTTTGTTTAAGCAGACTAAAATAGATACAATTTGAGACCAGCTCTGTAGTAAGTGCACAACTGTAATGCTTAACAACATATTAAAAAATCACAACTAGCCGTTAGCTTGCGATTTTAATGTTTGATATGACTGTCCTAAAACTCAAGTGGAGTTGGTCAGGACGCCTTGCCAGGCAGAGTGAGGGCAGGCGGACCAAATGGTGTAAGATTGGTGTCCACTTCTAGGTAAAAGGGGCGTCGGCCGTCCACCAGCTCTATTGGTTGACGATATAAGAAGGCGTTATCACATACGTGTAGCCTTTTTCGTCTACATAGAAAGTAAGAATGTATAATTCCTAAGAATATAAACTTAATTTGATTTAGCTTATAACAACAAGCATGTAATGGAGGAACGGGACTTCCTGACACAGGTTTTTTACCTACTAGGAAGCCCCAACCTTGTTGTCATCTTGTGACTCGTTTTTTCCCTAATGTTTTTTTTCATTTTCATTTCATTTTTTTTCATAAGAGCTTGGGTCACTCTTGGATAAAACTAGCTCAGGATCGAGACGCGTGGCGTACTCGAAGAGAGGCCTATGCTTAGCAGTGGGCGATTACAGACTAGAAATGATGATGATGGGGATTGTTCTTTGTTGTATACCAAAGGTCTGACAGAAGAATAGCAAACGAATGGAAAAAATACACCAGTAGTCAGCTCTTTGGATTTAAAAACTTCCTTCAATGACCACATAGAAGGAAGTTTTTAAATCCAGAGAGCTAACCATGCAAATAAAAAGGAAAACTTTTGACACATGTGTACTCCCAGTCTTTACATAATATATGGTTGTGAAACTTGGGCTCTCACCAAACAACACAGAAAAGTTGGAACGCTATCAAAGGGCCATAGAGAGGAGTATTACATGAATAAGGAAAGAAGAAAAAGTGAAAAGTAGCAAAATTAGAGAAATAACCTAAATTGCGGACGTAACTTCTAGAATAGAACAACAAATTGGAGGCCACATGATCCGAGATCCTCGTGATAAATGGAGCAAAATAGTTTCTGACTGGTGCCCCAGAGATGGCAAGCGAAGCAGAGAACGCCAGTGAACAAGATGGGAAGACGACCTAAAACTCGCAGCTGGTAACCTCTGGAGAAGAGTAGCACAAGACAGAACTCAATGGAAGGTGTTGGAGGAGGCCTATGCCAAGAGGCACACTGAACTACGGGACATTACGTGACTCCACAAAATCAAATGTCTAGATATACCGTAGTAATTCAGGACAAAAGGGCTTATTATTATTATTTAAAGGTCAATATGTCCAGACCGTATTCTTACATACTTTGGTCACTTCTCACGACGTTCTTCGGATAGCCTGCCCCCCTAGCACACTAGGTTTTATGTCGGACATAAAGCATTCGTCCCATTCTGGCCAATATGCGAGTGCGAGAGGGACAAATGCTTTATGTCGGACATAAAACCTAGTGTGCTAGGGGGGCTGGAGAGGATTATTATGACGGGAAAAGTTGAGCGCCAAAGGTCTCGAGGCAGACCACTAGATGGAGCACACAAATCACTGCAGTCTTGCAACTACATCAGTACGAGGCCATACATAAAGCGGGTGATAGCTTTGGAAGAAGTCTGGTCAACAAGAGGAGATGATGTCGCGATCCTCAGCATTGAGGGAACGACTGATGGTGATGATTTAAAGGGGTTAGGCTCGTAAAACACACTTTCCCCAAATGTGCACTTTCTGCAAAATGTACACTTTCCCAATTTGGAAACTTTCCCGAAATGTGCACTTTTTCAAACAGTGCACTTTTCCAAAACGCACGCTTTCCCAAAATGTAAACTTTCCCATTTAGGGCACTTTCTCAAAAGGTACACATTTAAGCCTTAATTTTTGGTGGCAATGTCCAATTCTGTCCGTCCGTCCGTCTGTTCGCATTTGCACTATTTCATAAAAACCCTTAGTACTATAAACAGGGACACCCCTACCCCTAAAGTGTACTTTCCGAGAAAATATACCTTCTGCGAAAGTGCACATTCTGGGAAAGTGCACCTATTGACAAAGTGTACATATCGGGAAGTGCACTTTCCGGGAAAATGATCATTCTAAAAAAATGCACCTTTACAGAAAGTGCACATTTTGGGAAAGTGTGTTTTACGAGCCTAACCCGTTTAAAGGTCTAACACTGTACATACCCTCATTTTGACGCACTTGTCCATCTCAGCCTCGCTCGTGACGCACAATATCATGCGCTTGACCGGGCAGTTTCTGATGCCGGTGACGGCCTTCTCCGCCTGGTCACCAACATACTGGTTGTTCAGGATGTGCTTGGCTGCCTGTTCCTCTTCTTGGAGGATGCGGAAATTTATTGTTGCGTCCTGCGAAAATATAGCGGGGATTTTCAAATATTTGATAGAGATATGATATGATAGAGATTAGATATATACAGGGAGAGAATATACCCTGAATCAATGTGCAGTGAAAATTGCGCCGAAAAATCAGCACCTCTAAAAAGGTGGGATAATTTCGTGAAAAAATTGCGAGAATCCGTCGTCATTTTATCTTCTTTCTGCTTATTTTTTGTTTTTGTATTTTTATTTTTTGTATATGGCAGTAGGCACAATGAACCGGTTTGTTCCGATAGCTCAGTTGGTTAGTAGCGACGGGCCATGAATGCATGTGGTCGCCGGTTCGAATCCGGCTCGGAGCATTAAATTTTTCAATTATTCCTTTATTTAAAAATGTATAATTTCGTTAGCAGCGTAACTGCTTAATACAAATTTTAATTAGGTAAAATATTATCAGAAAACTGATGCTTTTTTGAGGCTCGTTTCCTGAATAAATTTAAAAATTGACAAGCCTAAACAACCCAGCAGTCAGTCGTCATGGTCAAGTGCCTCAGTGTTGCCAGCTTCGTGACACGGACCACATGTGTAAAATTAGCCCCATATTCGAAGGGGCAGCAACAATTTGCTTTGAACATACCTGCAATAGTAGATCCGTATTCCCATTGGAATTGAACAACAGGAAGGGTGCCTCTATAGTGCGTCCGTTCACGTCCGTCCTTGGCTGGAAAGATGACTCGGTGCTTATGCTGAAAATAAACATTGAAAAATGAAATTGTTCTATAACAAATATTAAAAGAGAATTCTGGAGAATAAGATCGCTATGCCTTTACACCGAAATATTTATGATTGCCTTTCACACTATAATATAAATGAAACATTTAAAACACCCCCAACTATCACGCCAGACAAAACGTTCGATTAAGAAAAATGCAGTCAAATCGGTTCATCCGTTTAGGAGCTAGGACCCCAGACCAATGATACACATGTTGAACTTATAACGCCTCTCGTCTGCGTGGGGGTTGACAATAAGGTTGGAGATATAATATACTCAAAGAACAACTTTTGATGGCCACTACAGTACCACAAATATAAGTTACATCGGCAATCTTCGTCCACGCCGACGAGTGCTGACAAGTACCGAATGAAATCGAACGTATGATCATTTCAATAAAGACCTTGTTGCACAATACGTAAGGTACAATATGCAATGACAGGTGAACTCGTGCTTTCCCGCTCATGGCGTCCAGACAAAATGGCGGGCGCCGGAGCTGCCGGCGTCGCGCGCAAAGTTTGGCCAATGGGCGTTGAAGATTTTACGCCCGCAAACGCGCTGCCTTATGATTGGTTAAAAAGTTTCCAAATAATCCTTTCTGCGCAGGTACATCGTTGTAACTTATATTTGCGGTACTACTGATTTATTTATTATAGTATCTTACAATTAGACTAGCATTAATAGAATAGAACCGTATTATTGTTTGCCCCTACAGGGTGTCATAACATAAACTGGCCAATGATTGTAACACCTTATTACGTATATGACAATGCAATATTGCCTTTATTTAAAAATTTAAAATTTTATGCCTCGAACATAAGTGCCAGAATGCGGTTAATTTAATTTAATGCATGTGTGTGTAGTAGTAGCTTTAATTCGCCTAGAAGTAGCTTTAATTTTAGGAAATACTAGCTGTGCCCTAACAGGGTTCATGTGTGAACCCACCCTAATGTAACACCTATTTGTACCACATGGAAACTATGCAATAAATGAATTATGAATTAGTGTACCAACATTTAAAAAATGTATCCCAGCACGTCTAGCACACTTGCTGACAAGTCGCTTCGCGCGCGACTGAGCGGCTCCTGTCTCACTCACACAGTGCTAATTAGAAAGAGGCGGGTAGATCTTTCTCCACTCGCGTCGCGGCGCTGCGTCAGTTGTGCTAGCCCCCCTGGTCTTGTAGACCGCGAGATAGATCCGTCTCTTATATTCAGAGCAATGACGCGTAGTTGCACCCGGGTATGTCCTAAAATCACGACCGCGACCACCGGCGGATGGGCAGCAGCGTCCCTGGAGCGCGGTGAAATTACTGAGATCGCCAACCCGCATGCCAAGCGTGGCGATTACGGCATATAGGTACCCCCTAATGAATAGTACAACTGATGACCTGGTAAAGGTCGCGGGAGTCCGTGGCGCAGGACCGGGCAATGTGGCACTCTGGGGGAGGCCTATGTCCAGCAGTGGACGTCTTTTGGCTGATATGATGATGATGATGACGCGTAGTTGCAGTGTCCAAGAGGCAACCGGATGGCTCGCGGTATTTGAGCTCCGGAAGCGTTGTGGAACCGCTCTGTGCAACAGCCATCCAGTTGCCTGTCGGACACTGAAACTACGCGTCATTGCTTTAACTATTACTGTTAAGGGAAAAAGGGGGCTTGTCAGTGTTCGTGGTGTAAGAGGAGCACAATACCTTGAGCTGCTGGAAGTCGCGATCCTCAGGAATAAACTAGTAGGTATCCCGCTGGCACACAGGAACAGTCCAGGGGTACACTTCAGGAGTCTAGGTCCAGATCACACTTGGAAACACTAGCCGTACAGCCTTGTTTGGACACGTAAAATAGAGTTTGTTCTCAGTTGTATAATGACGTATGTAGCGGGCATGTGCATCGCACCACTCGTAGGTCAGTACTGAGGTCATGTATGTGAGAGTAATTAGGCGGCCGTTTGGAAAGCGGTGGGGATGGAATAAAATGCATGAACAATTACTAATTAGAACATTTAGAGACGTGTAGTTGCCGAATTTTCCTCGCGCGCCCACTTGTGCTAGGTATGCTAATGACAGTTATTTTTCTTTATCTCACCTTAGCTCGTTCTCATTGTCAGCCTTCTCGAAGCTTCTATCGTAGTTCCTTCTGTACGGGTCGTACGGGTACCGCTCCGTAGTGGAAGTGTACAGTTTGCCGTAGCCATCGCGAGACTCGTAGGTCGCTGTTCGGTTCGAGTTCTTGTTGAGGGGATTGGGCTCGCCGTAGAGTTGGACCAGCTTTTGGATCAGCTTTTGGTATCTGTGAAAATAAAAGAAGGTTAATTTAATGGACTACAAATAGAGAAAAAAAGATGTTTCAGTATGCAATAAAAACATGATAAATTACTGAAGCTTAATAGCGATTACACACGGCGGATTTTTGAAGCGATACAAACGTACGTTTCACGTATGCGCGCGTGTATCGCGACAATAGCCTTAGCTAATTTGTATTGATACTTTTTTCTTATAATACTAGAATCACAAGCGCGTTGCCGACCCTTTTCTGCACGATTACTGTATTTTTTGTTGTGACAGTTTCTAAATTGCTGTTTCCTTTACTACTCAATGAAACGGAGTGTACTTGGTTTCAGGAATCGTGTTGATAGCCAGAGACGAACGCACTCTCAGCATAACACATCCTCTGGTCACGTCACCTGGTGGAACACTGCCCGTTCCCGCTGCTGTTGTGAAGCGGCGCTGCTCGTGACCACAGCGTCGGCGGGCACGCGGCCCCAGTTGCAGTCCTCGAACGCGGTCACCTCGCGCCGGGAGCCGTCGCGGCAGATTAGGGAGAACTGCGAGGGTGCCACGTCACCTGGTGGAACACTGACCGTTCCCGCTGCTGTTGTGAAGCGGCGCTGCTCGTGACCACAGCGTCGGCGGGCACGCGGCCCCAGTTGCAGTCCTCGAACGCGGTCACCTCGCGCCGGGAGCCGTCGCGGCAGATTAGGGAGAACTGCGAGGGTGCCACGTCGCCTGGTGGAACACTGACCGTTCCCGCTGCTGTTGTGAAGCGGCGCTGCTCGTGACCACAGCGTCGGCGGGCACGCGGCCCCAGTTGCAGTCCTCCCACGCGGTCACCTCGCGCCGGGAGCCGTCGCGGCAGATTAGGGAGAACTGCGAGGGTGCCACGTCACCTGGTGGAACACTGACCGTTCCCGCTGCTGTTGTGAAGCGGCGCTGCTCGTGACCACAGCGTCGGCGGGCACGCGGCCCCAGTTGCAGTCCTCCCACGCGGTCACCTCGCGCCGGGAGCCGTCGCGGCAGATTAGGGAGAACTGCGAGGGTGCCACGTCACCTGGTGGAACACTGACCGTTCCCGCTGCTGTTGTGAAGCGGCGCTGCTCGTGACCACAGCGTCGGCGGGCACGCGGCCCCAGTTGCAGTCCTCCCACGCGGTCACCTCGCGCCGGGAGCCGTCGCGGCAGATTAGGGAGAACTGCGAGGGTGACACGTTACCTGGTGGAAGTGAGGGTTATAAGGTATAACAAATACCGTAATGAAAACAAAAATATAAATGTAAAAAAAATATCAAAATATAAAAAAACATAAACAAATGCATATTTTTGGAATCGCAATGCGAGGAGGGACCACACCGGTGCTTAACGCTGCGTATACGCGTTGACGTGTCGTATGCGTCACGTATTCTTTATACATTTTGCTGCGTTTACGGTGCGTTAGCGTATTTTGAGCAGCAGTGTGGTCGCTCCCTAAGCCCTTGCTAGGTTCAGTCCTCACACCTCATTTTGATAACTAAAGAAATAAACAAACATAAGACGCGCATTGGCCGGATGGCCGTACAAGAGGTTACATATCGACTTGATGCCAAAAGTCTGCCGGGTTTAGCCTACCTTAGGAGACCTATATGCAAGATGACTTACCAAGTATCATAGTTGACAATAACGCGTGTTGTATGGTGGTGTCACGCCCGAAGGCGATTTCACCGAATCCGGAAATAATCAACTTGAGGGCGCTCTCGTAACCCGACGGGATAAATATGATCCAGAGTAGACTGCGTCTCGTCAAACATAGTACAAGAGGGTACTTGATGTGTAAAGCAAATGCCCGGGTTTTACCTACCTTAGGTGAGACTGGAGAGACCTAAACTGGCCGTCAATAGAATTTGCTAACTATGTAAACAAACCGCCATATTGAAATTGTCTTTCACTATGGCGGTTTGTTTACATAGTTAGCAAATTCCATTGACGGCGACTTTATATGCAAGACGACTTACCAAGTATCTTAGTTGACAGCAGCGCGTGCTGTATGGTAGTGTCGCGTACGAAAGCGATTTCCCCGGAGCCGGATATAAGGCACTTGAGGGCGCCCTCGTAGCCCGCGTACGGGTCGGCGAGGGTACAGCGGACGCCGGCCCCGCCTATGCAGAGCCTGCATAACCTATTGTAATCAAATTAAAACATTCAGTGTCAACGGCTTTGTAGCGCTATGCTCGTAAAAGTGAATAAATCGTTTGCAGTGCTACCTAGCCGCACCGTGGGAACTTAGAATTATACCTACACTTCCCGCGCCGCTAGCGGGGATTCAGCCAGTCGGTTGGCACACACGCTCACGGCCGAACGCTGCTTACGCGCACAGTAAGTTGTGACCAATTATTAAAACAATGACTTCGACGTTAATTCTTTCCGTTCGAATACTTACTGAAATTATTCATCAGATTCAGAATTTTCACCAATCTTAAATATTGAATAACCGAAAATTCAAAGAAGGAAAAGAAATCATTCAACATTACATTAAGGTAAAGCAATTGTATACACATCATAAAAAAAAAAACAGGTTTGTTTGATTGGTGACTACGTATTGGTGTTTGATCTGACACGAGACGCATAGATACACATGCTAAAAAAAATGAATCTCACTGGTCAGGGTTGTCTCCAATAGGGTTGTACATGTCCTTCAACGAGTTTGGTGCGCAGGAGTCGCTGAAGAACTCAATGGCCGACTTGACGTGGTTGTTGCAGTCCGCTATCCTTAGTCCACCCTCCTGCATTAACTTTAAAAAAAAGTTACGCATAAACACTTGTCATGTCACACTTACGGTCGTCCTCACAAGGGCGTTAACAACTTTGTATCATCATGTTGCTTTAACACGATGTTTATACTACCATACGTTTATTTTATATTAAATATTTTATTTTAAAAGATACATGTAAATTTAATACGAGGTACCCCTTAAGATGCAACTAGCACCTAAAACGATCACTAAAAATTGCAGTAGTAATAGTTACTGCATGTGTATACGAATATACAACCAGGTTCCAGAGACCATAAAACATTTGCCATATAAAGCTTGTATATCAACACTGAACAACTGGCTTTTGCAGAAGAAATTCTACAGTGTTAAAGAATTCCTATCGCTGCGAAATTAATGATGCATGACTTTTCTACCATTAAATTAATTATTAAATATTTTTTGACATTGTACTATAATATTATACTAATCATCTTAATTTTTAAATTTATTACTGTAAGATTATAACGTTGTGACATAAATTGTGCTCCTTTGACATTTGTATGCCTATGAGGCAAAATAGTTGGATCTAATTGTATACCTAACCTGACATCTTGTTGTTCACTATTTTATGCAAATAAACTTACTTACTTACTTACTTACGTAGTTGTGAAACGGGTGAAAGTGACAAGGTACCAAGATACATGGTTACCGTACATGTTGTTGGATAAATATTTTAATCTGTCTATTAAATATTATTCTAGTAGCTGGAGACCATTTTCTAAAATAATGGGTTACAAAAGTGTGGAACTTATTGTTATATCTACAATCTACATACATGTAACAGTACATTCAACTATATAAATAAGTGTTGAGCTATATTCTTGTAGACATGCTTTTATTTATTATAATTAATCTTGAAAGCATAGCAGTGAAATTCATGTAGTTATTCCGCATGTAAATAGAGAAACTAGACAAATTTACTACAGTAATTTAGTAATAAAATTATAATGTAAATTTTAGGAAAACATTAAAAATTTATCATGCCTAGGAAGGAGGGCTTTGTGATTTTACAAAGTTGATTTTGATTTCAATAGTTTGGTTGTCCAGAATCATTGCCTCGGTCTGTCTGGCAGGGTTTGAAGTAGAGCCTTTTTACCTTATGTTATTATATCAAATTTCAAATGCCGGAACCCGGTTCCGCAAACTTGGTAACTCTTAGAAGAAACAGTGACTGCATATAAGAGGTTCATTTACTTACTATATGGATAGGCATGACCCACCCAGCCAAAGAGCCAACACCGGGGAAGCAGGCCTTGGCCCCTCGCAAACTGTACAACCCTGAGCCAGCCTGGACATTTGGCAAGCCATCTTTTTTGACCACAGCCACTGCATATTGGTATGGTTCACCGCGCCCATACAACTGCAAAAAGAGTGCACTTTAAGGTAAGATTTTTTTGCAAGACGATGGAGACATGCTATAGAAAAAGAAGATATGAGAAAGGACTAAGTACCTATTTAGCACAAGTATTCAACTCTCTATACACAACACATTTATTTATAGACAAAGGCCAAACAAAACAGAAGATGCCTCAGCATTCATATTTAATTAGCAATGCATAAATTTTGCCAATGAATATGTTAAGGGGATCCCATGCCCCAATGACCTTCAATCTGGTTCTAGACTCTTTTAGACTAGACACGTTTTTAGAGACGTCAAAGACAAACCCAAATATGTCCATTTCGTATATGTTAGATCTTTCACGTCAATAGAGATACGAAATAAGTGTTTTTTTAGACAATGTTTAAAAAAAACATACAAAATTAAGTATTCATTTCTCTCAAAATCCGGTAGACAAAAATGGAGATGGAGATTGAAGAACCGATAGCTGTTTGACTTATAATTCTATCTGTAGTGCAAAAGTAGGAGATATTTTGTTTTTTTTTTATGTTATAGGAGGCAAACAAGCAGACAGATCACCTGATGGTAAGCGATCACCGCCGCCCATGGACAACACCAGAGGATATGATTCAAAACTAGTCAAAAATCGATGAAAACCTTGAGTAGCCCCTTAACAAAAACCTACCTCTTGCATAATAGGCACGAGAGAATGATAACGTCCAGCGACGTACACCTCTCCTGCATCCAGTGCCAGGAGTGATGCTTCTCCTTGGTCTACCCATGCCATGCATTGTTCTGTGTCAAAGGCCTGCAATTAAAAAAAAACGTGAACACATGAAGTTTGAAAGTAGCAGATTTTCAGGAGAACACTGCCTAGTATCATCAAGTTAGTCTATACTACAAAAACATGCTTTTATATGCTAGTGGGGCCAGAACCAACATGCTAACGCACCCTACAGCGAAATGCGAGGTCCGGCATAATACGAGTCCATCATCGGCACATAGGTTTCGGTCCCACAGTATAGTATAAGATGAGTTTATGTCAGATATAAAAGTGATCATACTAATACTAACTAGTCTGATCGGTTTGACGGCCTGTATGACTATTACTCACCCGTTTACACTGTATTTCAATATAATCCGCTCCAAGCAGACCTTTGTCCAATTGGGCTATCTTCATCAACTTTTCACATTTCTCCTGCGCTGGTATCGAGGTTGTGCACCACGTTACTATATCCTGCCCTTCAACTTTAGGCGGCACAAACACATCATTGATTCCGCTGCCTGATACTAAAACTGAAAGTATTTGTTTGAAAAACACAAGTTCCGATTGCAACTCATGACGCTTAAGTTTATGTATGAGACCAGAACAGAATTAAAGTAAATAGTGTTCAAACTTACCTATAGCTGCTGACAGTAGGATAAGTTTGTGTAGTCCTTTCATTATGGTTGTTTCTAATTCACTAATTAGTCATAATTCATTCATAAATGTCGATAAAAAGTTTTAGTTTTACGGACGGACACACCCGAAGTTGTCAGTTGTCACAACAAGTCGGTCGGTTGGGTTTGGGGACTTTGGGGTGGGTTGGTTTGACAATTGAACGAATGGATCCAAATCAATCCGTTCTTGGCATTTTTGGGATAAATAAATGCAAATTTACGGGTTAAATCACACTTAGAGTATTATTTAAAAGCATATATGTTATTGGAATTATTCCAATAACATGTTTTCCTTATACCATCTTCATTTGAACGAGTGTATTGCCCCTGTAAAAATATAAATAAAACTATCTGTGGCAGTCCATTCGGTTCATTCACCGGGTGACATAAAATAAAATAATTGTTGGATTTTGCGTAAATTTTTAGATAAAACTGATTCGGTTGGTTTCCTTTTCCTTCCTTCCAGATTGCAAATGTTCTAGAATTTATACATACTTAATGTTCATATACACTCTCCGTGGTTAGCCTGCCTCTGATAGCATATGTTCTATGTCGACAATAAAAAAGTGTTAACCTCGTTTTTATTTTGTTTGTTTATTTTAAGGTTAAACTACAACTTGCGTTTGCATTAACACGTGGGCTAGACATCGTAGTAGTCATGGTCGTGTTTACGTGTGGGCACTGCGGCGAGTCAGTGCAGAAACCAAAAGTTGAGAAACATTATATGACCATATGTAGAAATAAGCCCCACAACTTATCATGTATGGACTGTTTTAAGGACTTTCTGTGAGTATAATCGAGCACTTAACTATACATAATAAAACTGTAGCTCTGTATGTTAACTAAGTGATGGGTAAATCCGGACTTGAAGATTTAAATGATTCGAATCCGCAAGCGGTTCCGATCCCTTATCGACTCCTTTCAAATCTTATCGAATCCGAGGATTCATTAACTCCGACTCGGCACCAGAGCCGAATGCCGCGTAAACGCTAGTACCGGTACCGCGGAACGGAGCGAGTCGATCGCAGCGGCTATGACCTTGGCTATTGGAGGTTGATTCGGCTCAAATCCGAGATTACAATACGAATCTCTAGTACACGTGAAAATAATTATATGATTTTATTAAAATAACGCACTCCGCATTCGTAAAACAACAAGCTCCATCAAAAAGAATAATTAATAATTTCGGATGTTCCGATCCAATCCGAGTAGTCTCAAAAGATTCGAAAAACCGTTAATATAGCTGGATTTGTATTAAAACCAAGTCCACTGGACTTGGCAATCACCCTGTGGGAACTATCGAAATGAAATAGATTATATCCTCACTACATCTCCACATTCATTTAAAAATATAGAGGTAATATCTAATTTCAACTTTAACTCTGACCACCGACTACTCCGAGGTACAATTTATGGCGAAGAACCGAAAAAAACAAGGAAGCAGATTACGAAAAATAGCAAAGAAATACCACTGCCACTACCAGAATCCATAAAAGACAAATTTGTAAAAAGTATAGAAGGAATTACAGAGGGAGGTACCACACAGCAGAAATACAACAAGTTAGAACTAGCTCTCCAAAACCTAAATGCGGACCTCACATGTGAGCAAAGGAAAGACAGAACAGGTGAAGAAGCACGATCCCTTATTAAACAGAGAAAGACATTATTTGATAACAGAAGATCTAACCATAAAAAAATAACTGAACTCAACAAGAAAATAACTCAAAGTATAAAGACGCATAGAGCAGAATACAGACTTCAAGAAATAAAAAGAGAAATAGAAAAAACAGGTGGAACTAAAAGAGCACTACACAAGCTACGAGAACACACGTCCTGGATCCCAAACCTTGCTAAAAAAGACAAGAAAGGAGCAAAATCTAACACCTGCTCAAGACCGCAGATATCAGACATAGCAACAGACTTCTTCAAAAAGCTGTATAGCGCGAACAAAGGGCAATACAATACAAACACCCCTAACTCAAACATAAACACAGAAGAAGCCCCACACATACTGGTGAGCGAGACTACTAAAGCAATACTTTCCCAAAAAAGCTATAAATCCGCCGGCGAAGATAACATCACAAATGAACTATTAAAAGGTCTCGTAGAAGAAATAAGCCAACCACTGACCAGCTTGTTCAACGAAGTAATTACCAAAGACAATATCCCTGAGCAATGGACCAAATCATCAATAATACTAATCCACAAGAAAGGGGATAGGAACATGATAGGAAATTACCGTCCAATAAGCATAATGTCCAACGTGTATAAAGTGTTTTCGAAAATACTACTGGGAAGACTGACCAGTACATTGGATGAAAACCAGCCCAGAGAACAGGCGGGATTTAGAAAAGATTTCTCCACGATTGACCACATCCATGTAGTAAAACAGCTCACCCAAAAAAGCAAAGAATACGGCATAACATACTACATGTCATTTGTTGACTACAACAAAGCATTCGACTCACTGGATCATCAATATATGTGGAATGCATTGAGAGAACAAGGAATTACTGAAAAATACATAACCATAATCAGGAAAATATATGAGGCAAGCACCGCAGTAGTCCAGCTGTAAACTAAGGGAGAACCATTTGGAGTATTCCGAGGAGTAAGACAGGGAGACCCACTATCCCCGAAGCTCTTCTGCGCTGTTCTGGAATCCATATTTAGGAAACTGAACTGGGAAGAATATGGGCTGAATATAAATGGTAACAACCTGAATCATCTCCGTTTCGCTGACGACTTGATAGTCTTTACAAATAAAGCTGCCACATTGCAGAGTAGATGAAAGCGCAAACGCAGGTCTCACTATTAACTCCGCTAAAACAAAGATTATGACGAATAGTGTATACGAACCTATTATAGTTGAAGGCGAAGAAATAGAGTACGTACAAGAATATGTTTACCTAGGCCAAGTTATATCACCTGAGCAACAAATGTTAAAAGAGCTGGACAGGAGAATTACCAACACATGGCGTAAATACTGGTCTATGAAAGAAGTGATGAAGAATAAAAACGTACCAATGGAAATCAAAGCCAAACTATACAACACCTGTTTATTACCATGCTTGACATATGGCTGTGAAACTTGGACATGTACAAAGAAAAACATACAGCAGATTGCAGTGTGTCAGCACGGAATGGAAAGAAGCATGCTGGGGATAAAAAGAAATGACAGATGGCGACTTACCACAATCAGGGAGAAAACTATGGTGAGAGATGTGGTCAGAGACATAAAGAAGAGAAAGTGGAAATGGTCCGGTCACATGGCCAGAACTAAGACAGAGAAATGGACCAGAAATATCACAGACTGGTTTCCAACATACAGGAAAAGAGGAAGGGGTAGGCAACACAAAAGATGGGAGGATGACTTCCCGTCCAAGTGGACAAGATTGGCACAAGACAGAGAAATATGGAAATCTTTAGAGGAGGCCTATGTCAGTGAAAAACTGACAACCTGACAAATTAAAATAACATAAATTAAAATTAATACTCATTGTAAAAAAAAAGTCAGTGAATAAAGGCTATTTGTATTTGTATTTGTATTTGTATTAAAACCAACGAGTCCGGAGTGATTTTGTTTGAGGGATTCAAAGGAATCGAAGAGCCGATAAGCGGAGTCGGTACCGATAGCGGAGTCGGATTTAGTGATTCGGATCACTCCGCGGAACTGAGATTACCCATCTCTAGTTAACTTGCTCTGTAAGGAATTGTATTCTTTAGGAGAAATAATTTCTTAAACCATAACTTTTAGTCACTACAAGTACATTTATTGAGTGAAACACCTAAAATCTACTATTATGTTTCAGAGGTAATGACTATGAGGCGCATACCAAATGTATAACTGAAGAAGAACGCTATTCGGGAAAAGGTTTCGTTGCTAAAGAAAAGAAAGGAGAAAAAAAGCAAAATGTTTGGGTTGAAATGCTGCAAGCAGTTTTGGAAGAGCAGAAGAGTGCTCCGGGCAATGTTCGGAGGATAATTGAGACTGTCAGCAAACACAATAACACTCCTAGGAAAAAACCCAAATTCATCAATTTCGTCAAAAATGTTTGTGGGCAGAAAACAAATCCAAACGATATCAATCAAGCATGGGACATGATTTCAGTTAAATTGGGTGAATTGGCAGCCTTGAACGCTAGACCTAACCAGAATCAACAAAAAAAAACTGATGGTGATGAGTCAAATGACAAAAAAGAGAATGGGGCTACGGAAAATGGAGATGCCGATCTTACAGAGAATGGGGATGTTAAAGAGGAAAATGGAGATGTTAAAGAGGAAAATGGAGGAGTGGAAGAGAAGAGTGGCAAGAAGTCTAAGAAGCAACGTAAGGAGGAGAAGAAGCGGCAGAAGTATGCAGCAGAATTACAGAGTGCAGCTGAAGAGCCTACTGGAGAAGAAGAAGAAGAAGCCCAGCCCACAAAAAAAGAGAAAAAGAAGAAAAACAGAGCTGAGTCAGTTAGTAACTGTGATGCGGAAGAACTGAAAGAGGAAGAAAATAAAATTAAGAAACGTAAACGCCAAGATACCGTTGGTGCCGTCCAGGAGGTAAAAGACGCTGCTGCTGACAACGGAACTACAGAAGAAGTACCCGTTAGCAGAGTTACCCAGAAGAAGAAAAAGACTAAGAACACTGAAGAACCAGAGGAAAGTATTTGTCTACATGATCAGAATGTAGCCAAGATTGGTGAATTAGACATAAGAACAGACAAGTTCAACTGGCATGCCGTGATCATGTCTGTATTAGAAAAGAAAGGTGAAATGCCATTCAAACGGCTCCAGAAAAAGGTTCTTGGAGAGTATGCGGAAGCTACAGGGCAAGATATTGATGATAGAATTGCTGACAAGTTCATTAAGAAATTGAAAAGTGCTCCTACTGTTAGGGTCGATAAAAACAGAGTTTATATTGAGGACTAGATGCAAAGGTTCTGGTCATAGTAAGCTATGAAAATTGTTAGTTTGTTTAGAAGTTCTATACTTGTACTGCCAGTTTTCATTGCGTTTATACAGTATGTTTGGTAGTTGAGTACAGAGAGTAATTAATGATAGAGGTAATTCTGGATATTTCCAATTATTTAACGTAGGTATCATTATATTATCATATTTAAGTAAGTTTCAATATAACCTCTTGACAGGGATTTTAGAAGCATACTATTAGCAATTTAAAAAAAACATTTATATCTTGTGTGGTCATCCCATATACGAAAAACTACTTTTTATAACAGGTAAGAAAAATCCAGAATTTATCCTACCATATGCCATAACTGAAACTTACTTACCATACCGTGTTGTGGAATGAGCTCTACGTCAAAAAAGGGGTGTATAAATTCTTAAAGGGTCGGCAACGCGCATGTAACACCCCTAGAGGTGCAAGCGTCCATAGGCTACGGTAACAACTTACCATCAGGTGAGCCAGTGAGTAAGCTTGTTTGCCACCAACGTGGTATCAAAAAAAAAAACTTGAATTCTTCGCTGTTGTCTACCAAACATCCTGCAAATCATGTACTTTTCTCAAACCCTACTTCTCTGATATTTACAAGTTTTATATGACTCTTATTGTACTCTAAGATATGCCCTGTATAACAGTCAACCAATAAACATGTGTCACCAACACACCGGGTTTTTTTATCACAGCTAGTCACATCTTGGTTGAAGAAAAGTTGGATGTGATGAGCCTTTATGACGGACAAAAGATTGAATTTCACTTTAAGAGGTGTTTTCACAATCATTATCAATGGTCGTAGTAGTGATAACACTGCCGCTACTTGCTCGGGGACTGTTTATTTATTCGATATATTGACAGTTAATGACTAGCGATAGCGGTACACCCCGAAATTCAGTAAAATGCTGCAAATGGTGTTAAAAGCATGAAAATCGGAACGATTGATCTTTAGGCCATACGAATCAATTCGACCCGTAGCACGAAAAAAAAACAAAAAGGAGAGGAGTTATAATAACGTCATCTTTTTAAAGTATGGGAAAAAAATATTTTTTGTTCTGAAACCTATCGTGTGTGGTATCTAATGAAAGGGCTTACTAAGCCGATTCTAAAAATATATCACATCATTATATTTCAGTCACTTGTTCTAATAAATAAAAATAAAAAACACATCCTAACATACCATTAACTTTGGGCTCCTCCAGATATGATACGGTTGAATCATTATTTGTAAAATATACCTAAAATGATATGTAATAGCCTCATATCCAACCCCAAGAAAGCAATTTTGAAAATATTTACATTTAGTATTTTTTTTATAATTTTTAAAATTTACAAACTTATAAAATCACAATTAGTTGAAACAGTAAAGTTGATAGTAAGCCCTTTCATTAGACACCACACACAATATGTTTCGGAACCATTTTTTTTTTCGTTTATATCGGATAAAATTATAATAGGCTATCATCAGTGCTATCACACTCAATCGTAACAGTAAGTAATTATTGAAATTCAGAAGCTGTCAAGTTACTATTTTAGTTATGATTGATTTTGCTCTTATTTTTGTTCCATAGTGTCACGTAGTAAAAAACAAGTAAGTAGGAGTAAAAATTAGAATTGGAGGTTACTTTGGGAATTAATTGTATCGAGCGAAGTGTTATAAATCCTGAAAGCTGTGTCATTAAAGATAATATTTTATAATCAAGAATGATATAAGTATATTTTTCCCACGTCTACAAATATCAACGTTTCGTAGTAAAATAGGATAATTTTTGGGGTATTTTTGCATATCTGGCTCAGGGAACGGCCACACTTTCGCCACAGGCAGACTACGTCTAACCTCCGATAACGCATATGATATGAATATCGGGTTCAAGATAAACTGGTGTGCATTTACCGAGACAAAATGTAACGTGAATATGCAGTTATTAAAACCGGGCCGGTGCAACCGCACCAATGGGTATCTAATCAACCGCGAACGCGCCGCGTTGACCCCGCGGCGAATCATTGATAGGTATTCAGCCTCCGTAAACGACAAGGTGTATCGGCCGTGTACTTTCATTAAAATACGCCATTTTGCATCGCTGCAGGCTTTATTCGCACACTTGCCGAACACGTTACAGGCAACTAGTGTACAAGGCATATCTTACGTTACTTACGCGTAGTTATTACTAATGTTGGAGTCTTGTTAACCTAGAGCTGGGCTTACCGATGAGACCAAAGAAATAAATAATAATAAATATTTGGGGACCATCTTACAGAAATCGACCTAGTCCCTGTTGTAATGAGGTGAGGTGTGTATACGCTGTTGATGGCACACACTGGCCATACGTAATTCTATATTTGACATCCAATCGTCTGCGCATGACGAGCAGAGTGAGAATAGGTAATGTCGTCTGCTAATGTCAGACTTCATTCATTCCGGTTGATAGTTTTGTACAAGATGGTGTTTTCCTAAATCATATTTCATATTAATATTTATAGTAACGTGTGTTCTCCCAAATAAATAGTTACTGCCACAGCCCGTCTGTTTTTATTACAATAACAGTCCCAAACTAAGCAAAGCTGTACTATGGATACTAGACAACGATATACATACCAAGTATATAGATAAATAAATACATAGAAAACATCCGTAACTCAGGAACAAATATTCGTGCTCATCACACAAATAAATGCCCTTACCGGGATTTGAACCCGGGACCTCCGGCTTCGTAGGCACCCTGCCTACGAAGCCGGAGGTCCCGGGTTCAAATCACTACAAACTAGGCTACAGAGCTCAGAGGTCGTCGAATTATTCTGTGAATTCATGTATTGAAAGGTCATCGGCCGGTTTAACGTCCAGGGACACAAATACTGAAATCAATATGGTATATTTCTCGTTATAGGATCACGGAATCAATTTCCATTACGTACAAATTTTATAATTTTGTAATATACATATAATGTAAGTAATACGTTAATGACTCGTAACGTACCTACATAATAATATATCAGCACTAAGTAGGTAGGTACCCGACACTAGTTACCGAACGGAGTAATCCGCCAGGTAATCATTTGAGTAGGACTCAAAACTTCTGTTCCTCTTTCTCTGCAGCTGACGGTACCTAATGCTTCACTCTTCATTCCATCCTCATGCAGCTAGCAGCTACTAGTAGGTAAGTGCCGTATTCCGAGATCACGTATTCCCAGCGAAACGATCCATATAAACAAGTAACGTTTTAGAATAAACCAGGAGGTACATTTTGCTTCGTCGTTTCCGATCCCAATCAGATTTCTATCAGTTTTCCGCGCTCGCTTCTACAGACGCCGTCCTAGCGAGTCAGAATGAGCGAGCGAACTATAAATATAAGATTGAGATGGTGAAAGAGATGTAGTGAATTGAACCCCTAAGCCGTCGTTTGATGTCCCGTCTCTACTTATCTCTGCGTTTTATGTGCCATGTAATCGAATCGGATTCTATCGACACTTGATTGGTTTAAGTGTGATTTGAAGATGTGTTAGATTTCGTTAATGCTAACCGCTCCGCGTCCTTCCCGCTTCCGCGTGAACAGTTCTAAGTAAACACCTATGATTACACTCAACAATAGTAGGTGGGTTCTCATCGTCCGTTGTCTGTAGGTACTTGTAATAATAATATAAGTAAATCGGTATACTATATCTTAGGCTCTCTCGTCGCTTACCTTATACTGTAACCATCACTTACCATCAGGCGAGACTAGGGTCAATTAAAAGTCAGTATTTTATTAAAAAAATCGGCCAAGTGCGTGTCGGGCTACGCGCAGTGTAGGGTTCCGTAGTTGCATGTCTGTCTTAGTTACATCGACACGCGCGCGCCAACAAAATGGAGCGGTTCGGCCGAATTTGTACGAAAGATAGCCTTTCTAAGTATTAGTTGGTATTAGTAATACTCCAGGCAAAATACGGTTTTGAAAAACATTAATATATAATAGCGTTTTTTTTGTTGATTTCATTTCAAAATGTTATTCTCAGATGCTGTATTCAAGAATCCGACAAACTTTCCACCCGGAAGTAATTATGTAGATTTAAATGAAGCATGCATTGTCTTTAAGACAAAAATATTTATAAATATTTTTTCTGACTTTTTAGAAGCTAGTTAATGTATCATTTTTTGATGTCTGAAATTCTATCGGATTCTGTCGCTGGGTAACTATTTAATTGATAATATATCCGTTGCACAGAAAAGATAAGCTATTATAAATTATTTCCAAAATGGTTTTTTTTTCCATACAAGTTGTCAGTTCATTGACTGGACTATTATAAGTATATTTCAAGTTGGTCGACTATTACTCGGTAACTAGTTATGCCTACTTAGCCGTGATAGTTTTCCTTTTAAGTTCATCATACTACTGCCAGGATTTTCTTCAGATCCCTAGGCATTTAGGGCGGGGGACGGGGGACGGGTGGACACATGACAAAGCTATCCATCGATATCCCACACTATGGGTTAATTCGTTTTTATATGTATTGTATGTATGTTATAGGCTTTAAGGTATTTGTTGCTATGGGCCTTTGATGCCAGAAATAAATGATTTATTACTATTATTATTATTGAGAAAAAAATACATCCCCACTTTAGGTGTAGGTAGGGGAGGTATTTTCCTACCCTAAAATAATAATTCAAAATGTTTTGCCGTCATGATTGATTTATATACCCATGCCGAATTACAGTTTTCTAGTAGTAAGGGTTACAGAGTTAAAAAATGTTGACTTTCAGATTTATGTATGGAGTGCACCCTTAAATTTTTTTTTGTAATTTAATTACAAAACTGTAGCGGCTAACAAAATACACCTATTCTCAAAATTTTATTCAAATACACTTTATAGTTTTCGAGTAAAATGCCTGTGACATACGGACGGACAGACTGACAGACAGACAGACATGACGAATCTATAAGGGTTCCGTTTTTTGCCATTTGGCTATGGAACTCTAAAAAGGTAAGCAAGGCACGTTTCAAAATACGTAGGTACTGAAATATACCTAATCACGCTACAATCTCGTTGCTTCATTATCGCGGCCAAGATTAGTTCCAATAAGAAAACTCTTTTACCGAGAAAAAAAGCCAACAACAAAGTCGAACTTCTATTTATCTTCTGCCTGCAAATAATAAATACCTATCGCCTTGGGGTATGAGGCGGAGCGATTTGCTGCGCCATCTTTTATTGAAAGCAGTTGAATTTTATATGAAAGGTACCTCAGGGAGTTAACAGAATACCTCCGCACTCTTCTGCTATTTCGGAGCTAGCTCGGTACGGTGCTATTAGCTGTCAATATCTGCCTCTATACCTAACTATAATTATAAGCAAGGGTTCTGCTCGCAGTTCAATAAATAATAGACGAGTAAATAAATTAAACTAAAACTAATTAGGTAGCTGTCTGAGCAGGGTCCCCATAGGCTGGCTGCTTTCCCCCTCTGGATCGCTATGCTGATCCGTTGAGTGAGGAACGAGCCAGCTCTGAAAAAATAAAGAAATACTTAAGTATTAGAGACAAAATCAAAACCACACATAATTGAAATATTTACAAGTATTTTTTATATATGTAATATAAAAAAAACGAGCGGACAGTTGTATGTAGAGGGGGGTTAGGTGGCGATGTTGGGTAGAGCTGCCCCGTCGTTGTAGCCGAAAAAATGTGTTAGATCTTGTTGTATAACTGGCTAATCAAAATTTTGAATTTATATTTCTTTTACTACATGTTGTATTCTACATGATGTCTTAATGTCACTTCAATCAATAAAGTCAAATACATCATTCGTTATCAGCACGAGGAACTCTATTTAACTGAGAAAACACTAATAAAACTGCATTTTATTCAGTAAAAAGTGAGTAGGCAAGTTTTTCCAATGTGTTCGTGTATGATTTGTGAAAATCCGTGAATTTTTTTTTTAAATAGTTCACGAACATATTTTCATAAGATATTTTTTGTTGTGACATCGAACAGCTGAGCGTACGTAAACATGTCAAATAATTCTATTTCTGGTATAAAACCGCTTATAAATAGAGACGGATATTCCGTATGGAAATTCAAAATCCGTATGTACCTCACGCATGAAGAATTATGGGAGACCATCGTCGGATATCCTCAAGGTAACGATATATCTGCTGAAAAGAAATTGCGTAACGATCAAAAGGCGTTATCAAAAATATGTCTTACGGTAGATGGTATGGCGATCACCCATGTAAGGTCCTGCAAGACTGCCAAGGAGGCTTGGGATGCTCTTTCGTCCGCTTACGAGGACAAAGGCTTAGGGCGACGTATAAGCCTCGAACGGAAACTATACAGGTACTGCCTTGATGATTTTGACTCCAACATAGAGACGTATATAAATGCTGTCATGTCAACTGTGCAAGATTTAGCCGATATAGGCAAGATTATGGAAGATGCTTCAATAGCTGCAATTCTTCTAGGAGGTTTGAGTCCTCAGTATGCACCTGTAGTAATGGCTTTGGAAAATTCCAACATAGACATTACCGTGGATTTGATTAAGACCAAACTATTGAATGAACTTAATAAGCCAGTTCAAGATAACCCTGATACTGCTCTTCGTACCCGAATGAACCAAATTAGACCTTTTACATCCAAACCTAAGAAACCTGTTATTTGTTATGACTGTATGGAGCCAGGACATAAGCGTCCAGACTGTCCACATAAGAAGGACAAGAAGAAGAAACCTGTGAATCACAAGAATTCTTTATGCGCATTAAATGTCAATGACAGTCTAGAGCGTGATAAGTTTTATCCAAGCATATAGACACAAGATTTCATTTTATACGCGATTTATTAGCTAACAATGTTATTAGTGTTGTCTATACTCCTACTTTGGAGATGTGGGCTGATGTGCTCACTAAGCCTTTAGCTCGCATTAAGCATCAGAATTGTGTAAAAGGAATAGGTTTATGTTTATAATCTTATTTTGATGACGGGGGAGTATGTTGTATAACTGGCTAATCAAAATTTTGAATTTATATTTCTTTTACTACATGTTGTATTCTACATGATGTCTTAATGTCACTTCAATCAATAAAGTCAAATACATCAGATCTGAATCTGTGCCGAGTCCAGCGAATGCACATACTTGTTGCTCGGATTATGGATATTAAACGAGCTAGCTCTGTTGTCCCCAGTGGAGCATAATATTTTTTGGTAGACTCTAAGGCAAGACGGTGTAGGTACGACGACGAGCGAAGCGATGAGGAGTTTTAGGAAGAACCGCGACCCTACAGCTCGCGAGCCGAGCGAGCGAAACGAGCGTGCCACGGCAGCGGCCGGCGTAGCGCCAGAACCGAAAACTTTTTTACTGCCTGACTAATACTTACTTTACATAATTATATAGTATTCAATATGTTGCTAAAAGTGTACTATGCTAATCAATACATTTGACGAATACATAAATGACATCTTTAAAAAATGCCAGGTAATAATTTCCTTAACAATAATTTATCAAATCATTAATTGGGAAATGATACAGTGCGAAACGTTGAGTAGGGAAATGAAACTGCGCTGCGCCCAAATAAAAATATGGGATAAATAGTTTGGAAGAAACAAAAATGCTAAATAATTTTCGCCGAAACACTGGTAAACCGTTCAGTAGGTATACTTACTTACAACGAATTAGTTACTGTATGTGATTTAGTGAAACGAAGCAAATTGTAGATGAATAGGTACGGGAATGGAGCGAGTCGGCAGAAATAAACGCACGAGAAATGTTTAATGCAAAGGTTCTTAATAACAGCCACATTCACATGAGTGGTTTTTGAAGTGAAAAATTCTTTAGCGGATTTTGGGATGGGGAAAAATTGTTAAAGTCTCCACAGGTGTAGGAGCGTAGGAGGTCACGTGACCGTAAGATTTAGTGTTGCCAGATGCCGGAATACAAAAAGCGGGAGCTGCGCTTTCAAAACGCGGATTTTTAAGATTAAGTGGGGAGGGTGGGAGGGAAATTATTCAAGTTTTCACTTCTGCCGGCACTCCCGGAGTGCAACCAGGTCTTTTTTAATGGGAACGCAGCTTATGGGAGTCCAATTGGCTGTTTACAGGCTAACTAGCCATGTATGAAAATCGTAAGTCAATCGAAGGGTATCGGGTAAGGTTATATATAAGGTCAATGTGGAGGTAAGAACATCTACAATGACTCTTACATAGTGGGTAAAATAACATTATATTTAGCGTATATTAATTATCTGCAAATAACTTTAAAGAAGGATACCTACCCTACCTATTACCTAGTCATAATTTTGCTGCGAATAATTTCACTCGATCACCTATAAACTATTGCCCTTATGTTCCATTTCTAGCCCGCGAGCTAGCAAGATTTTCGTGACCAATTGCGAATTGCCCCCGTGCGATAACTTGTGAGAAGGTTCAGAATATTGTATAATGAAGCCCCGTGGACGTCAGCTGCGGGTCCGTCGGCCGGCCGACTAGCAGCAGCCTCCTAAACACGTAAAAATAAAATATCCCCTTTACACTCGATTCATTTTATCATCAAATGCTAGTTAATCCAATATTATGACTAAAAATAATCGTTAGCTGACTGTTCGGCATAATGCTGAGACAGCGACCGATTCACTGCCGCGAAGACACACACATTATGTGTTAATTGTATTGTATTTGCACTCCCTTTGTCTCTGTGTGTCTTTTGCGTAGTGAATAAATGTCTTCTTTCTTTCGTTCTTTATTTTACAGTGGTGGAAAACCCGTCAGCTGGTCACATGAAAATGTTAAAATATATTCCTACTATAAACGCGCGGTTAAAGCGACGGCGCGATACTTTGCTATGCACTTTTAAGCTGATTGACGCCTGCTGTTGGTCAACCCACCAACGAAGCCGCAGCTGACGTCCACGGGGCTTCGTGATACAACATTCTTAATCTTCTTACAAGTTATCGCCCGGGGGTGAGTGACTGACAAAAAAATGCTCCTAGCTCGCGGTCTATTCCACTAGACTTCTTTTTCGCTAACCTACCCAGTCGTCAGGGAATAACTGGGTTATGTTGTATTTGTACCCATTAAAAACTCTACGGCGGCTGCCTACTTGCGCTTACATGTAGGATCTCAAATTGATCGCACTGGAGTCCGCATCTCGCTATTTCTTGCTCCCGATCCGCCGTCCTTGGGGTCGTTACGATGTCACTCGAACTGTGGCTCCCGCTACGGAAAACACATGCGACCCCGAAAGCCCCCTTTAGTCGCCTTTTACGACAGGCAGGGGAGACCGTATGTACCTATTCCTGACCACTACACGGCCATAACGTTTCACTAGACCTAAAGCATTTTCCTTGAAACAGTAAACTTTAATATTTTTCTAGATATATCGTCGTATATAGAAGTCGAAATGAGCGGAATATCAAAAAAAGATTAGGGCAAATTATGTAGTCCATCGTCCCAGTACCGTTTCTAACTTTAAGGCCTTGTTAAGGGGCTCCCATACGCCAATGACCTTCGATCTGAATCCCTTAGTTTTCTAATTATTTATTTATTTATTTATTGAAAAACAGGTTACATAACATTACAGTTTACACCAATGCGTCATGAACCGAACAATATTTATTTTGACGGCGAAACGGCATTGCCCCGTTGTTCCGACATCTCGGGTGTTGGATTTGGTAGGTTGCCCCGGAACCGACGAAACACGACACCTTTCGGCCAGAAATCAGCACACGCGATGGTCTCCTGGAGCGGCCGCGGCACGCGCACTACAAACGAGCTGAAGTGCACGTAGTGGCGCGAATGCAACTGGAACACCCTCAGCGAGTAGCCCGAATTCTGGCGAACATAACTGCGTCACTTCTTCAGCGGTGGCAGAGTGATGCAGGCGCGACACGTACAGCGCCTTGCTCGGTGTGGAGACCCGCAGACCACAACCGACCGGTTCTGCAGTACCACACTGACTCTTGCGTGTCTTACGCTTTCTTGACACCGTTGTGAAACCCTCCTTGTCCACACTGGTGCGAGGGGTTTCCTCTTTTGGAGGATCCCGAACTTCACGCGCTTTTGAGGGCGCGGCTTTCCGGCGGGCTGGAACAGGCTCACCAGCAGAAACGACGTCAGCAAAACGACGACGTGGTTTTGATGAAGCGTTGACGGGAGGCCCCGCGAGGAGGGGGCAGGGGGGCCGCGGTTCGGCATGCACAGTGACATTGTTTTGCGCAGTGTCAGCTACACGCGAATTGACCGAGTTGGCATTTGACGCCGTCAGTGACCGCGTTTCTGGGGCACCGTCGCGCAAACGGATGATTTCTTTGCGCAATATGTCAATAACGGCCTGTGATTTGTCAAATTTCTTTACAATTTCTGCCATGCCTGCCTTAAGAGCCACAATTTCTTTCAGCAGACAGATCACGTCGACATGGTCTGGCGTATTGGATTCTAATGTTTTTTTTAGCTTATTATATTAACAACAACGGCTTTTAGCAATATCGAATCCCATAGTTACTTCAAAGTTCATTGTTTTCGAGATATTTGGCATCAAAGTTGAACAATTTTAGGCCCAAAAACTGGTTATCTGGCCATAACTTTTGTTTTAATTGGTTTAAAATGAAAACCTTGGACCAGTTTTTAGAGACGTTACAGACAAACCCAAATATGTAGATTTCGTATATGTTAGACCTTTCACGTCAATAGAGATACGAAATAAGTGTTTTTTTAGACAATGTTTAAAAAAAACATACAAAATTAAGTATTCATTTGTTTCAAAATTCCGGTGAACCAAAATGGAGATAAAAAATTGAAGAACCGATAGCCGTTTGAATTATAATTCTATCTGTAGTGCAAAAGTAGGAGATACGATTCAAAACTTGACAAAAATCGATGAAAACCTCGGGTAGCCCCTTAAGAACGGAGAAATATGTTAGCGCGACACTCGGGCTGTCAGGCGACTATGCCGTAACCTATGGGAGCTTGCGATTCTAGAAGGATCACAAGCGCCAACCCTTTATTGATTTATGGATTCACTAGCTTCTGCCCGCGACTCCGTCCGCGTGGAACTCGTTTATATCGCGCAGCTGCTTACAAACTTTCACCCCCCCATTTCACCCCCTTAGGGGCTGATTTCGGGGATAAAAACTATCCTATGTCCTTCCCCGGGACTCAAACTATCTCGATACCAAATTTCATCGCAATCGGTTCAGCGGTTTAAGCGTGAAGAGGTAACAGACAGACAGACAGACAGACAGACACACTTTCGCATTTATAATATTAGTATGGATATGGATAGTATAATAGTATATATAGTATATAGTATATATATAGTATGGAGTATGGATATGGTATGGATTGTGTTGATAACACACAACATACCCTCAGGAGTTCTGGCGACTTTACTCACCACCAGTAACACAACAATATATTACCTGCAAGTACTGCAGCGTTATTATAAATGAGGTCTTCTGTAAGGTGGGGTACAAACGCCAACACAGTTAACTGACCACCTTTATTTATATTAAACCTTATTACAATGCAAAAAAAGTGCACGGATAGTCAGTTAACTGTGTTGGCGATGGTACTTCCCCAGGTGGGGAGCTCCAAATATAATAAGCGAGATGACATTCCACTGTACCGTACCTCTGACCCCGTATCATGGTCGGCCTTATCACGCGAGAAGTGACAAGATAGAGCGTCCGTCTCGTTCCATCGAACGGTGTCAACTCTATCTTGTCACTTATCGCATGATACGGGGTCAGGTAGCAAGGTAAACGTCCGAGTGCTCGACGCTGGCATGGGCACCCTATGTCAAACAATATGGGTAAAATTCGAACTAAGAAAATTTTTCTTGATTCGAATTTAAGTCATGCCAATTTTGAGATAGAGTGCCCATCCATACTAATATTATAAATGCGAAAGTGTATGTGTGTGTTTGTTTGTTTGTCCGTCTTTCACGGCAAAAGGGAGCGACGAATTGACGTGATTTTTTAAGATAGTTGAAGGGATGGAGAGTAACATAGAATAGTTTTTATCCCCGTAATCATCCCCTAAGGGGGTGAAATGGGTAAAAGTTTGTATGGAGCTGCGATATAAACGAGTTCCACGCGGACGGAGTCGCGGGCAGAAGCTAGTCTAGTACCATATACTAGCATAGTACAGCGTCGAGCACTCGGACGTTTAGCTTACAGCTATTAGGTGGAGTTGCACACGTTTCTCGACGAAGGACCCCTAAGCCTGCTGCACTTAAGTAGCCATTTTACTATTTGCAACGGAGACGAGACGCATTCACGTGCACGCTTCCTCTCCACAAAGACCGTTCCGTTTGTCAGGCTGAACATGCCGTATTTTCCACACGGGAATTGTTTAGAGATTTTGATTAACTCGAGATGATAACTTAGGCCTTAGCATTTTGCAAGTACTCGTAGTAATAAAACAGAATTTGATAATACACAAATTGTTTGATAGTATGTACACCATGCGAATAGGTAATTCGCAACTCGTGTCAATTTAAAACACTCCCTTCGGTCGTGTTTTCATTTATCACCACTCGTTGCGAATTTCCTATTTTCGGCACTTGTATCGTAAATAACGAATTAAATTTGGTTTATAGTCCATGTCATAGGTGATAGTATGTGACACCTCCAAAATGGGGTAGGCAGAGCGCATTAATATATTTCAGTGCGACGTCTTGAAGCTGAAGGTTTGAAGATGGAGAAAATATGATATTGCAGCGACAGGTTGCTAGTCAATCGCTCATAACACTCTTACATTACACCAATTCTTGTGACACCTTTCTAATTGAAAAGGCACATTAGGCTCCGAATTACCTGTTCATTCCTCACCCGCCAGCTTGTTGAGCCTTACTCCGCGTTACGCACAGGCGTAATTTCCGCGCTTGTCAAAGGCTTAGTGCCACAGAACTATATCAAGATAGAAGGAAAGAGTGTATGTACTTCGCGTGGCAAAAGTAAGTCCGATGGACTTCCTTCCCTAGTAGCATTTTGCGTTGGCCAACCGTAGCTAACGGTTGGGAAAAAGTTGGGAAATCGTTAGTGGCAATCTAACGAATTGCCAACAATGGCCCTAATGCTATTTATGATTCATTTTCCAACTGCAAAACTATACAAACATCTAACATAGGCCCTACAACAGTAATTGGTTGGGTTACCAACAAATAATCCATACAAAGAAACGACGTAGGCCCTACTACCGTTTTTGGTTACATTTCCTACAAAAAATCCATACGAGCAGCCAACATAGGCCCTACCGCGGTTTTGGTCGGATTTCCAACAGAAAATCCCATACGAGCAGCCAACATAGGCCCTACTGCAGTTTTGCGCCGCGTTCCCAACAAATAAACCATACGACTATACAACATAGGCCCTACCGCCGACTTAGTTGGCTTTCCTACCAAAAAATCCCTACGAGCAGCCAACATAGGCCCTACTGAGGTTTTGTACGGCGTTCCGAACAAAAAATCCATACGATCATGCAACATAGGCCCTACCGCGGTTTTGGTCGGATTTCCAACAGAAAATCCCATACGAGCAGCCAACGTAGGCCCTACTGCAGTTTTGCGCAGCGTTCCCAACAAAAAAACCATACGACCATACAACATAGGCCCTGCCGCCAACTTGGTTGGCATTCCTACCAAAAAATTGGAACTGAGCGCTATCTCGTGTCGAGTAGAGGCATTGTCCAGCTGTCACAGGCCTGTACATAGGCTAAACAAGTACTTTTTACGCTATTCATCATCGGAGGGCACATAGCATTAGTACTATTGCATATTGAAAACAGCATAGGGCCAACAGTGGGCCACATAGGTATCTAATGGCAGGGGAGGAGAGGGGAATTCAAAAACAAAGTGCGGTGCGGGGGGCGGTGGACAGGAGCACCGCGCGGCGCGCATCTTCGATCGGCCATTTTGTTATCGATCACCATCGTGAATAGTGTGTGTAAACGTATTAAGTAGTGGTTATATTTTATTTTGAGTGCGTGCGTGCAAGTATTACTTGTTTATGAAAGGATTGCATATTTACTTTGCAAATATATATAAAAAATAGTGTGCAAGTTAATACTTACATGTTATTCACTAATCAAATAACAATATATCGTGTTTATTAAGCAATCCTTTCAAAATCACGTTCAGTATGTTCAAAGTGGTGGAATTTAATGATACTGATGGTGACGGCGGTGGTCTTAGTGTAATAAGAGAAGAGTGGATCACGCCTCGCAAGAAGGATTGACTTTGGCCTCCTCATAAAATTGTCAGTAAATTTTACAGATGGCACAACTAAAATATTACCGGACGAGAATTGGCATGTGTACCGCATATTGTACGAGACAGGTGAGTTTATATTAATTAGTTTATATAATTTTTAAATCACAAGGTCAATTTAGTTTTTTAACGTACTGTGTTAATTTTGTTTTAAAATTGATGCTGGCAAAAGTTTCGAGCTGCCATTTCTCTATAAGTTCATAATACTAAATAGTTTTGGCAATTTGTCGTTTTTTGTGAAAAGGTTAGTTTTGTCTGTGTCATTTAATTGTGTGTTCTTCTCTCTTTTAACAGATGGCTGCGCCCTTGTCTGTTGGCTGACGAAACTGCCAGTGTGGACGCCACACGCCAGTTGCTGATTTGATATCGAGACAACTACCGTATTCTGACAAGTTTATATTGTCTATTTCTGAATTGATAATTTAATGTTGAGAGGGTTTCTAGTTTCAAGCTCCGGCGTATAATTAACTTATTTGGACCTTGCGCCATGAGCGGACCATTGGATTTTTGACACCTGAACTCACTGAAATGACGGGTGATCATGGCGTTGACAAATTTGGGCTAGTACGATGCCTTTTATGGCCCGCCATAAAGCATTTGTCCCTTTCTCACTTACATACTTGCTGGAAAGGGATGAATGCTTTATGGCCGCATCATCATCATCAAAAAGCATCGTCCAGGGCCAGCATTCAAATACAATTCATTATTATACATATCGATTATAAATCGAGGTTGTAATTACTCTTTTTTTTTCATAACAATAAAATTATAAATGTATTACCTATGTGAAGTTTTATTTTAAGATGATGGTAAGGCAAGTAAATGTGAAAAGTCTCAGAGGGCATTTAAATCTCCGTTAACAAATGTTAATGTGCAGTTACGTTTGTGAATTCGGTTATTTAAATACGTTTACTTTGTATGTTACAGATGTTTATTCTCACGAAGGCTGGTTGTGAGTATATGCACATGCACATTGTTGTGTGATCGTACACAACGAATGTACGATCCCTACCGACCGGGCAACGCCGGGGCGCACATTGTAAGTGCCAAAGGAAATTTAAGCGTCTCTGCTGTAGTTAAATTCCATATTTGCACGGAATTTACGCAGCTTGCCACCTGCGCGCGCGAGTAGTGGAATTTAACTACAGCAGAGACGCTTCAATTTCCTTTGGCACTTACAATGTGCGCCCCGGCGTCGCCCGGTCCGTGGAGATCGATCGTAAGTAAGACCAACCCGCCTTCGTGAGATAAACAACTGTACCTAACCCTACTAACTGCCAACGGCTATTCTACAGTTGGTACATAGTGCTTTTATTTTGTAGGGCCTTCTTACGCAATGTTGCTTTAGGTCCAACAGTCGTAGTATAGCTGTAGGCCCTATGTTGCAAATCTAAATTGGCCCTACAGTCGGAAACTGTGGTTGGCCCAACATAGTTGTCGTAGTAATATTGCCGTAGGCCCTACGTTGCAAATGTAAATTGGCCCTACAACCGGAAACAGTGGTTGGCCCAACATAGTCATCATAGTAGGCCCAATGTTGGGAGACATCGTTGGCTTTACCGAAAACAGGTGTTTCACTCGTAACGGTTGACCAACCATTCGGTGATCAAAGGCCCAACGAAATGCCAACTTAAAATGCTACTAGGGTTGCTCGCCGCGAACTTCAGTCCGCTCACGACCTCGGAACGCGTGCGACGTCAGGTTATAATCACAAAATGACTCGTTGTTCGATACTGAGCTGTTCAAACACCACCAAAAAAGGTTAATCGTGGTATTTCCTATCATAGGTAAGTACTATTTGTCCTAAAATACCTGTTATTAATTAAATAAACAATTTATTTATTGATCTGTATTATTTTCATCAATATAGATTATGTACAACTCTAGTTT
The DNA here is from genome assembly GCA_947578815.1 of Epinotia ramella. NCBI lineage: Eukaryota > Metazoa > Arthropoda > Insecta > Lepidoptera > Tortricidae > Epinotia > Epinotia ramella. Next base: position 8,973,639 of record OX388221.1, read on the forward strand.
TCCATTGCGGCTTTAGTTTGACGAGACACACTTGACGTGCGTTCAAAACCAGCGATGTATAAATAGGCTATTCAAATTGTCGAGTCGCTTCATGCTCGATTTATTCATTTTTCTGTCACTAGTGCTGTACCAGTGTGCACGGCCTAAACCGCTAAAGATATAAGCATGAAATTTGGAACATATATTCTTTACAGTACGTGGACGTGTACTAAGAACGGATTTTTCGAAATTCAACCCTTAAGGGGGTGAAATAGGGGTCGAACCGTTGTATGGAAATCGTTCATTTGGAAAGTTAAAGACTCGAATCTTTGTATGGAGGTTTCTTACTAAAAAACAAAACAAACGATTTAGCGTTGTTATAAAAATTCATCCACTGAGGGGATCAAATAAGGGTGCAAAGTTTATATGCGGGAAACTTTATTTTTTGAGCTAGAGACTTGAAACTGCAGAAATATTACATATTAAAATACAAAAATAAGATTTTTCAGTGTTTTAGGAAATACCACCCCTAAGGGGGTTAAACAGGGGTGCCAAGTTATTATGGGAGAAATTTCATTTTTTGAGCTAGAAGCTTGAAACTTTGTAGAAAGATTACTTATTTAAATACAAAATAAAAACCTTAAAGCGTTTTGGAAAAATCCACCCCCACGGGGGTAAAAATGATGTGAAAAAAATAAGACTTTTTTAAGACTATTTTTCATTTCTCTGTCGGTTCTTATCGATATTTTGAATCGATACAAAATTATTACAACTGCCGCGTGCTAGTCGATGTTGACGAATCGATTTCGCGCGGATTATGTTTCTCGTCACTAAATTACGCTTGTGACGTCAAATTACCTTCGCAAAATGTTACACGCTCGGTTCCCATACTAATCGGCGCGCACTTTCCTTCTATCTTGATATAGTTCTGTGCTAAGTGCCGTAACAAATTGGTTGCATTTCGGCGCGGCGGCTTTCTGTTTGCAAAATTGCAGTTTGAATACTCTTTTGCAGTTGACGTAACTGCATCGAAACTGGAAACCGACTGCGTAGTTTGCTTGCAGTCGACGTGCTGTTGTGACGACTGTACAGTCAGCAGCAGAAGTCCCTAAGCAGTTCTAGTGCTCAAAATGATCTACACACGAACTCTAATGTCAAGGGAATAAGGATGCGGGGAATAAGCGTGTTATTTTGCTTAGCTACTTCTGATGCTGACTGTACTCTTGACGTATATATGCAACTCTATGGCATTTGTAACAAATTCACTACAGTCTACAACTGCGCAGCTAGTTTGTAGTCAGTGTGCAGTTTCCATGCAGTTACATCAACTGCATTCAAACTGCACATTCGCAGCCAGAAAGCCGCCGAAATCGCCCGTTTGTAACGGCCCTATGAGTTTCCATTCCACCCATTTTTCTAAGCGCGCGCCGTACTTACGTATCAGTTAACGTACGCGTACCGCGAAGCATCCACACACATTACAACTTACTGAGCAAATGTAATATTGACGTATACCGACAAGTAAGGAAATATGGGTGGCATCGGCAAGCTCTCGGTAAACTACAAAATACCTCATGCACATTCCGAGAATGCAGGTACAAAAATGTTTCTATTGTGACGTTTTAATATTATTGCAACTTGAATGCCTTTTAGAATCGCGCAAAGTATGAAAATTAGACATACATACATAGGCACAGAAAAACTTTATTTAAAATCACATTTTATACATAGGTACAGTGTAAAAATTGAACTTAAAACGTACACAATATCGTACAAGGCATTAACATTATGTGATGGTAAAAAGGGGAGCATAATCGTCTTAAACGTGTTTTTGTGTTATGTTTATGAGTTTTGTAGGTGTATTGTTATGTATGTTAGTCTGTAAGTTATTTGTAAATATGAGCCTTGTTGCCTGGCTCAAATAAATAAATAAATAAACAAACAATTTGATATGACACGTCTATACGTCTATTATTATCTCTTATATTTCTTCTATAGAGTAGGCGTCAAAGATACGAGGCCAGGAGGCCAGGACTTGACCGCCCGAGGCCGAGGGTAGAGTTTTTTTGTATCTGAAGGAGGTTTCGCTTTAACTTTAATTTAAAACTGCTCACACTATTAATATTTTAGAGGGGTTAGCATAAAAATGTTGTGAGGTAAGGTTTTTTAACGTTACGGCACTGCATAGGTCGGACCAAAATAGTTTTGGTTCATTCTGATCGTAGTTGTTTGAAACAGACGTAACGTCGACGACGTGCTGTCTATTTGTATAGATAAGGCATTGAGGAAGACCTGAAACTATTAAGAGATACGAAAATTAGTCCTCAGGAGTCCAAGGCCGATTTCAGAATAAAAATAAACTGCATTCAAAAACGCACAATACGCTAATATATGAATAGTGCTAAGTAAGGAATAATTGCTGTTAAGGAACGCTATATCTACGATCACAGAAAAATGCACGGTCGACTTTCACTAAGTCGGTGGCAATTTCACTCAGCTCCAATTCCCTTGAATCGTCGCTAAGAATAAACTTTGGCCCGTGCAGCTGAAACTTCACTTGAAAGCATAATTTCTAACCATTCACGACCGTAAACATAATGCCACCGGTAGCTCGATTTGCATTTTCACGTAAAAATGAAACACATTTATCTTACTTTAGAAAATGTAGAGTAGAACACGAAATAATGTAGAGCGTTGAATGAAGCATGATTAATGGAGGGTAACGTTCTATTGATCATTGTTTGCATGATTAGGAACCTGTGGTGTATTTGATTACAGATGTAATTTGAATTTGGTTTGTATTTGTTGCGCTCGCTCGCTTCCACGCGCGCCAAACCACATTACTCCAGGCAAAATACGGTTTTGAAAAACATTAATTTATAATAGCGTTTTTTTTGTTGATTTCATTTGAAAATGTTATTCTAAGATGATTTAGTCAAGAATCCGACAAACTTTTCACCTGGAAGTAATTATGTAGATTTAAATGAAGCATGCATTATCTTTTTTTGTACGATTTATCTTGAATATTATAGAGCAAATGTAAATGAACCAAAATAAAGACAAAAACATTTATTAATATTTTTACTGACTTTTTAGAAGCCAGTTAACTTATCATTTTTTCGATGTCTGAAATTTTGTCGGATTTTGTCGCCGGGTAACTATTTAATTGATAATATATCCGTTATACTTAAAAAGTAAGCTATTATAAATTATTTCCAAAATTGACATTTTTTCCATACAAGTTGTCAGTTCATTGCCTGGACTACATCTTGACTTTGAGCGGCGGCGGCAGTGGCAGAGGTGCGCCAAACGTGTGAGCGGGACAACAGAAGGCAGTATCTCACTCTATAGATTTAGATTCGCGATATCACTGTTGACATTGCCAAATTATTAATATAATAAACTAGCTGATGCCCGCGGCTTCGCCCACGTGGTTATAGGAAAATGTAACATATTGAATTTTCCCGTGGGAATTAGATGTTTTCCCGCTGGAAAAAGTAACCTATGTCACTCTCCAGCTTCTAAACTATCTCCATACAAAAAATCACATCAATACGACGCTCCGTTGCGACGTGAAAGAAGGACAAACATACAAACAAACACACTTTCGCATTTATGATATTAGTAAGGATAATAATAATATAATAAATAACTTCCTCCATAACCCAAAACCCTTTCGTATGTTGCTAAATATAACTCTAAGAGAACAATAATTAATGTTGCTAGTATAACTAACACAAAAACTAAGTTTGCGCGCTCACAGTACAATGTTAAGTCTGGGCACATTTACAACAAACTCAACAAATGCTTAAACATTTACCCAAAACCATATTACGATTGCAAAAGAATAATAAAACAGTGGCTGAAATCAAAAAACTACCAGGAAATAGAAAACTTACAAATGTAACAAAATAATTTAAGCTACGCGACATTTACACAACAACTTATTTAATGCAGCCAGACACAAACACACACACACACACACACACACACACACACACACACACACACACACACACACACACACACACACGCACACACATAAACAACTACTGGCTGGTCCGAACCATTACTGAATACTTAAGATATGATAATGATATTTAGCTCATCATATCAGCCGAAAGACGTCCACTGTTTGGACATAGGCCTAGTTATATACATATAAAAGTGCTTTTGTTTACTTACTTTTCTAGTTGCTCAAGTAGTACCTAGTATAATTTTTCATTTTTCATGTAACATCCTGATAACCTAAGGAAGAGCGGTGTCTCCCAACACAGGCAATATTTTGCTTACCGGGCGGCACCGTCCCCCAGACTATAAACACGTGCTGTATTTTACGAAATAAATAATTTTAATTTTTAATTTTCATTTTAACCCATTTTCCAGACCACCTCACTATTCAACCCAACCCATGACCTTAGTTTCCATCGCAGCACAGTGTTGCACTGCAACTTGCACCTGGCGGGGACTATCACCGGTGTATCATGTGCGCTCGGAGATGGTATCCGCCATGCTTTAGATTATTTTTGTTTTAAAGGGCCGCTGCGCAGTTGCCTTCGGCCTCACGCATGCCTTCCAAAAGCCCGGCACCGCATGGTCCCGAGATGTGAAAAAACATACAAATAATAATAAATAATAATATAATAGGTATAATGCCAAATTTTTAATTGGACTCTTAGTGCGCATAAACGGTCTTATTTTTATGCGATGGTAAAGGTCGGTGGTGCTCGGAAAGGTGACTTTTGTTTTTTGAAAGGAAGTGGAAGTGGTTATCAAGGTCTAAGGTGAAACATATCTTATCTTTCTATTTTCTGTGCCATCCCGAGTTTGAAAGAAAGATATATTCTTATGACGTGCTGGGGTCACATTTTGTAAGAAGCATGCCGGCCCTGAGCCACTTCAAGAAATTCAACTTAGTTGTAGTACGTAAAATCTAGAAATAGTCCAGTCAATGAACTGACAACTTGTATGGATAAAAAAAGACCGGGTTGCACTCCGGGAGTGCCGGCAGAAGTGAAAACTCAATAACATTGTAACAGTTTTTCGATCAGGTCACGTGACATCTTACGGTGTCACCCTAAAAATGAATTTGGCGCAAATTTATAAACAATTATCAATTATTTAGGCGCACGGGCCGCGGGCGCGTTGGGTGCGTGGGCCCAGCACGCCCGCCGCCGGCGGCGAACTAAATACCAATTTATTTTTGCCATTGCCAAATATTTTTCAAAGGTTTATTTCTTTAGGAATAACGTCCAAATTCGAGCTATTCGAATTTGCAAGAACAGCGGACGGTGACGGCGAACAAAATATCAATTTGTTTTTGCCGTTGGTAAATAGTTTTCAAGGCTTTATCTCTTTAGGAATAACGCCCAAATTAGAACTATTAGAATTTGCTCAATAGCAAAACGGTGAAGGACGCGTGGACAAAATTACAAATTTGTTTGCAGAATATGCTATTGCAAAAAGTGTTTAACGGCTTTATACTCTTACGAATAGGGTTCAGTTTTGAATGAAGTCGAATCGGCTAGCAGCAAAATATAAAAGTTTGTGACCTCCTTCACATCTGACGTCACAAAAATCTGTCGCGTATTTAACAATTTTTCCCCATCCCAAAAACTGCTCAGCGCCGTTAAAGAAGTTTTCACTTCAAAAATCAATTTTGGAAATAATTTATAATAGATTATCTTTTCTGTGTAACGGATATATTATCGATTAAATAGTTACCCAGCGACAGAATCCGACAAAATTACAGACATCAAAAAAAATCTAAATTAACTAGCTTCTGAAAAGTCAGAAAAAATGTTCATTAATATTTTTGTCTTTATTTTGGTTGTTTTACATTTGCTTTATAATATTCTTCATTTAAATCTACAACATTTTAAAATGAAAACAACAAAAAAAACGCTATTATAAATTAATGTTTTTCAAAACCGTATTTTGCCTGGAGTAAAAGGATAATTTATAACTACGGCTGTCATATTAACTGGAAACATTCATTAACACATTATGACAAAGTTATATCACCGTTGAATGTCCCAAAGTGTCCGAAACTGTCCCGTCATATAGTGCGTTCGCAACAAATATAAAACAAATTTCAATTCAATATGTTAAGTCAAACAGACTTAATGAACGATATGATTATTAGCGCTGATGGTTTTAGATTTCTTAACTTTGTTTCGTGAATAGACATGGTAATGATTTGACATTTTGGGACACAATAAGAGTATATGGCAGTAAAGAATATTGGAAATCCACCTCTATAATTTCAACTACACTCCCCTCAGAAGCTTGGTATGTGTGCCAGCAGCATTTCCATATTTTTAAGTGTTGAGTTCAGAAAGGATAAGTTGCACCGTTGCCAAGGACAATCCAGAGAAGACATATGTGCGTCTCCTCAATTTATGTGAATTGTAAAGAACTTTTCACTTTACGCTAAGTGTAACTAGACAAAAGAAGGTACTTAGGTACTAGATTAGAGACTGTTGGTCCATTCTCGTCAAAATCTATTAGAAGAAAACTGAATTTACGAGTGAAATGCACACAATGATTTGCGTGCTGCATCCGGGCACGCATAAATTGAAGAGAACTTTTCACTTAGCGCCGAGTGCCATTGTATAAAGGAAGGCACTTGCTTTGAAGGTAAGTGCTGGAATGAGCTTCGTCTCTGACTGTAAACTTCTGGAACTTTGTTTGTCTAACGAAAACGTATTATCTGTTTGGTAAGGTTTCCTAACTTTGGAACGTAGATTTAGTTTCTATGTTCACAGTTGGATACCCTCGTTAATCTCAACGCGGGGTTAAGGATGACTGCATTCACCTGGATCGACGCTGAAACATATACGTTGACTAAACAACAGTGGCCAGAAGGCTGGTTTATATTTTGATCAAAGAGTAAGTATTGCCTTCCAGCGTGGCCCTGCGGCTTTCTGGCCACACTACCCGCTGAGAGCGATCAAGGCCAATATTTTATCTTATTCTTTTTAAATAGTTTTACTAACTTTTGCTCACGCGCCCCGTAGCGCGCACCAACCTGCTCGCTGGTGCGCCCATTGTCCGGGCCATAAACGTACTAAATCCTCTTTCCACTAAAATTGACTTGTTTAATTGCACTCTGACTGAGTTTACAAAAGCCGCAAGCAGGCAATTATGTATTTCTTAAATATTCACAGAGTATTTATGACTGTGTCGATAGGTAACCTAAGCTACCTACTTACTAAGTTTTATTGATGTATTATTTTTGTTTTAATCTTAGCACGTTCGCTGCGGGGCTCTTGAAGGACTTTTAGCTGGTGCGGTTGAGATCGAATTAGCCCAAACCTGAACCCTTTTACAGTGCGGGTGAGGTCGAATCGCTCTCAAATTTCAGTAGTTACTTAGATCCTTCATAACTTTGCCAAGAATAGGACCAGGTGTTTTCTTTTGTGTTGTAGTTATTGGTCAGTAAATGTTTAACATACACTAAAAAATACCTATAGAATTTTTGAAGTCTTTTAGCCCTCAAAACGCACAAAATTTTGTCTGAGACTAGTGCAGGGAACGGCACTTATAGCTAAATTATCGATGAAAGAATCATCATCTTATCGAGCATCTTTGGTTTTTAGTAAATCTAATGAAAGTAATGAATCATTATGTATCCGACGTATTTGTTTAGGTTAAGTTGTTGTTCTATTGTTTGTATTTATTATTGTAGTTCTTGATGTGTGATGAACAATTAACCTATGAAGTGATCGGCAGGGTCACATATTTACTCGGTTGATTATTGTCATTTTATTTCCTGAACGATATTGACCGGGTTCACCGTTTGGCGCCCAGGTTCACGGACGCGGCACAGCCAGCACGGATGGATGTATGAGAAACTCAGGGAGGAACTCGGCACGCTATGATGCTGTGAATCATCCGTAGTCAGAATTGATTACAGTATATTTTACGTGTGGCCAGTTTCAAGAACATATGTATTTACTATTCTAAACCGTCAACATAGGTCCAATGGGCAAGCGTTAAGCCTCTCACAGACTGGAGCGGCCTGCGGTGGCGGTCAATAGTAAATTTGACAATAACCGTCAAATTCAGCATTGACCGCCACCGCAGGCGGCGCCAGTGTTTCAGGCGTCATTAACGTTATTGTTCAAGCGCTTCAGAGTTGCCAGTTTAGACTGTAAAATTGTATTTTATAGCGTCGTGAAATGGGACCCTGGGTGGATATAAAAATCGGTACTCGGAATCCCTTTAGGGTATTACGATACTCAATATTCGCAGCTTTATATTCTGGCTGCACGGGCAGTTTTGCAAGTCAACCCTGGGGGGCTCTTAGGTCTTGGTAGGAAACGTAAGATCGGTTGCCAGTAAATCTTTGAAATGGATAAGAGGCGGTAACTTTTGTAATATCCCAGTGTGGTGACGGTTTAGAATAGCACGCCTCTTTCTTCTCGCGGGTGTCTAAAAAGTTTACAACGAGATAGGATTGTTGTGGGCGATGTGCTAGCAACGTGTCATTGCAATATCTGCCCCCCCCCAAGACGAGCCAAGCGAAGCGCAAGGGCACTACCTACCTTTTCTTGATCGCATTTTCTCCATCTTTAAACCCACAATTATTAGAAGTGGCATTGAAAATCAAATGTTCTCTGCCTGCCCCTCCTGGGAACAAGGACTCGCGATGGACTCACCACTTTCACACACGCTTTCCACAAGACTTTTAGGTTGGCTCAAGAAGGATGGTGAGATTGGTGAGTATGGTGACACCTTGCTGCCGAGCAAACCTAGGACAGGGTGGGTTAGGTTAGGTTAGGTTAGCCTCGGGGGGTGTCGTGGTGGAATGTTCGCGATCCCATGGCGCCCCCCTTAACGGCAATGCGGGTGACGCCGGTGTGTTTTTAGTGGGTATGGTCCTCCAGTCACCACCACTCGGATGGCGGTAGGAGGAGAGAGTCCCACATAACCCCCAAATAGCCTTCCCTTGGCCGGGGGTATGCGTAAAGCATTTTCACACTGTCAAAAAAAAAGGTTGTCTCATCGTCACAGACCATATCTCCTAAAGACCCCGCTTAGCCTAATTTTTACTTACAAACAAAGCTGCCATACTTGCGGGGCGCGGGGGACGTCTAGTGCGCTGTGATTGGTGCATTCAAGGCCGCGCGCGTAAGTGATTGGTCCGGTGTCTCAAATATAGAGTGAATTCACACACATTCACATGTGGCAGAGGGGGTCGCCCGACTAAGCGACGTCTATAGGTTTACTGGTCTGTGCCCATCGTCACTATCAACACAGTGCGTCGGGAGCTCTCTCAACCTTAGGCCAGGCGCGCACTACGATTTTTTGTCGTGCGATAATCGCGTCGCAAAAATGCAACATATGTGTTTATATGTCAGTGCGCGCACATGCCATTGCATTTTTGCGACGCGATTATCGCACGACAAAATCGTAGTCCGCGCCCGGCCTTAAGCGGCCTTTAGCCCTGGCCAAATGCAGTGCACTATCTGGGGAGAAATAAACCATCTCCCTCTAATCAGTGAGTATGAGTACAATTAGTGAACTGCATTTAGACAGGTCTAAAGGCCGCTTTGGCATAGTAAGGAACACAATTACATAATTATCTACATAGCGATGTGGTGTTATTATAGCTGCTGTGTAATTCGAATGTTAAACTAATCCAAACAAATTTTGATCACATATGTGTTCTCATGAATTCATAATCAAGTCATCACAACCATTGCCGACAGCTATAGTTTAATTAACAATACCTTGTGGTCAATCTGGTCCGACAATTCACATAATATACCTTAGGTACCCCGTATTTTTTCTTGCCGTGGGCAGCGAAAGACGCGCATACGGGATAGGGTTGAAGTGTACTGTGCTATGGGATAGGAACCTATAAGATGTGCTATTGCAGTTATACAATTTTCTCTATATTTAAATATGGAATAATGTACAATACCTTCCATGTGCTCTGCCAACCCTTTTTGGGAATAGGTACATACCATAGGTGCTTTATTTTTAAACTTGTTGCGCCGCCATTGTGTGTGACCTATTACAAAAGGCGTTACCTAGATGTACTTATGAAACACCTAGAGAGTTTAGCATGTATAACTGATTTATGGACAGTATATTACACTGTTATTTATATTAATGTATGCCTAACCTAGAGACTGCCGTTCCCACATTCAAACTGTTACTACAGTTTTGTGGGGCTATGTTTTAATTTTTAGTATTAATAAATTGTACTTATTAAATAAATAATCATAAATAATAATAATGCTACAGTACCGCACATCGTTATCATATTGAGATGAGAAATGTTAAGTTAAATTGACTTCTTAGTGTGTTCATTGGTCTCTCAAACGAGGCAATATACTCCGCATTATTGCCTAACCTTCGTGGTAACGCAGTAAGTTTAATTTATGTTTCCACCCGCCTTGCCTAATTTAGATGTTGGGTTGAGATGGTATTTTAGCACTCACTAAGAAGTTTTGAGCGGCACAGTAACGTAAAAAACTACATTCTTTTAACACCATCAGCCGAAAGACGTCCACTGCTGGACATAGGCCTCCCCCAAAAAGTGCCACAATGACCGATCCTGCGCCACCCGCATCCAGCGGACTCCCGCGACATTTACCAGGTCATCAGTCCACCTTGTGGGGGTCTACCCACGCTGCACCTTCCGGTACGTGGTCGCCAGACGAGAACCTTTCCGCCCCAACGGCCATCGGTTCTACGTGTAATGGACATAGGCTACTTTTAACACCACGTCGGTGGCAAACATGCGTACGGCTCACCTGGTGGCATACGGTTACCGTAGCCTATGCACGCCTGCAACTCCAGGGGACTCGCATGCTAACCGTAACTTGCTTCTTGTTGTTGCTTGTCAGTAAATAAAAAGATACCCGAATTGAAAGCTAACGTCTTACAACAAATCAACTGTCTTGTCTGTTGCTTACCTTTTATGCTTAAACCGCTGAATCGATAACAATGTATAGATAATAATAATAATAAATACTCTTTTTGTACTCGTCGATTTAAATCTGTGTATTAAGATTTCATAGACAATACTGTGACATCACTCTTTTCATCGTTGAATAGTCTATGTTACTTCCGAAACAACCGAAATAAAGCATCTGTGTTTGGTGATTTTTTTGTTTAATCAAGAATTAAAAAGAAGAACTTCGTATTTCAATAATACGTGTCCTTGTTTAAGGAGACTCGATCCGATACAAAATTGCCAATCTATGGCGTTTCGGAACGTAGCAGCGTCGCGTCATCTGTCAAAAATCTACTTAAACTTGCTGCTGTATCCAGGGCATAAAAAAAAAACTACGCGCTTTGTGATTGGCTAGTATTTAGACAATCACAGCACAGTACTGCAACATTACGGACGCCGGTGGTGTGATGCGATAACTTTTCTTTTCAAATCTAAACAAAATTAAAATAAAAACTAAGAAATTGAGTAGTGACAGTGGCGAAAAATCTTTAACTCCTCAAGAAATAACTAATATGGCAGAGGAAGCCACACTTACCTTGCTACCGGGAAAAGTCAAAGAGCCTTTACAATAGTAGAACTTGACAATATTACTTACGATATTTAGTTTTCTTATATACTCGTATTAATGACTTAAATTATTAATTTTAATGAACTCGTACAAAAAGTATTGTTCACAATAGTGTCATAATCAAGCTTTTTAATCTCGTACCTTACTTAGGCCACTCAAATTACTAAAAAAAAAGCTCTCTATTATAACACGATTGTGAAAAATACTATTTTTGCACCACTACAAGAGACAAACATCTTACAAAAATGTTGCTTAATAAATAGTGGTAACAACAAGCGGATAATTTGGGTCGATAAAGACGTGGTACACTTTAATCCCAAAAATCTAGACAGTTTTTATGCTTATGCCATTATAGAGTTTTACACGGAAATCTCGTTTCCGTATAAAGGTCTCTACCCATTACACCGGATCATACCATATAATATGACCGTAGTATGAACGTGACAGGCAAAAAAATATTCTCTGTATTAAAAAGTGCCGGTGCCGGAACGGTCTAGTGGGCGTCCTCTCATAATGCCTCATACAAAGAGTATGTGACGGTACGGTTACGGTCATGGTATGATACGGTCTAGTGGGCACAGACCTTAAGTGCTAAAAAAATACCACTGACAAATTCACTGAATAAAACGAGAACATCTCTGCCATCGTTGCCAATCATCGCATATTCTAGAAAGTGTCGATCAGCCGTTATTACTACGAGCAAAAAAGAAAAGTTTACACCCCATCTAAAAGACGAAACTTCAGCGGCTTAGATGCAAGATAACACTTTGAAGAACCGAATAGAAGAAGGATCTTACCAAAGTTACAAGATGTCTACACGAAGTTTGTAACGCGCATCTGGATGAGCTCACCACATTGTGCCTTAGGCTTTGTCAGAGAATAGTTTAGACACAGAAAATATGGAAGCAGTTTCTTGTTATTAGGGTTCCGTAGTCAATAATGAACACTTATACTCGATGATTTCGGGGTCATGATCCGGAATGATTAAAAGCGAATGCATGTCCGTCTGCCCGTATGTCCGTCTGTCCGTCTGCGGCTTAGCTCAGTAACCCTTACTACTAGAAAGCTGTAATTCGGCATGGGTATATAAATTAATTACGCCGACAAAACGGTAAAATAAAAACCAGAAAAACTTTTTTTTAGGGCACGTCCCCTACACTTAAATTTATTTTCTTTAAACCCATAGTGTGGGGTATCGTTGGATAGCTTGTTCAAAAATATTATGGGTTTCTGCAAACCATTTTTCAACTTAGTGGTCCATTTGTGTGATATTGGGCTTTAAAGCCCAAATTTTTGTTACAGTCATGTACGTTAAAGGTTGCATACCACTATTTGGAAAAGTAATAAACTCTTTTGATAGACTACATTAAAAATAAAATGTGAAGTGTGTCGTGTCTAAATAAGGAACGAAGAAAATAAAGTGTAAATAAAATTAAATAATATCGCGTGTGATAATAAACATTGACTCTATAATAAAATAATCTATGGATTGTGGTGCTTCCGATTCTACTGCTGCAACTTGGTAAGCTATTACTTTATTACCCACCCCCTGCCGGCTTAATGGCTGCTAATAATGAATTTAAAAGGAAAACTATCACGGCTAAGAAGACATTACTAGTTACCGAGTTTTTTTTTGTCTCTTTGATTTTACCAAAAAGGCGAAGGATACGGGCGACTGAATCCGCGATTACTGTATGGTAAATGATTTCTAATGGAATAAGTGATTCTGTGTATGACTGATGAGTGATGGTTGTAATGGATGATGGGTGAAATGAAGAATGAACTATGTGCCATTGAACTTTTTCAGGTTATTAACTATGGAGGTGGCGAGTTTGCAAAAAAAGGCTATTGTAGTTTCTTTACGTATGATTTCCTGCAGGTTAATGGTTCTATATGGAGATTATGACAGGTGATTTCATGGTTAAATCTTGGGTTTGTGAATTTCGGGCAGCCTTTTAAAAGGTGGTCGACGGATTGTGAGGTGCTTCTATCGCACGGGCAAAGGTCATCGGTGGTTATCTTGAAGCGGTATAGGTAGGATTTGTGGTAGCCGTGTCCTGTGAGATTATTCTTTAGTTACCAAGTAATAGTCGACCAACTTAAAATGTACTTGAAAAGGCCAACTTTCGTACAAATTCGGCCCACGCAACCGCACCATTTAGTTGGCGCGTGCGTCTCGAAGTAACAAAGACAGGCAACTACGGAACCCTGCACTGCATGTGGCCCGACACGCACTTGACCAATTTTTATAGTGCGTTTAAAAAAGTATCAGTGCTAAATCACGAAAAACTATATCACATTAAGGCTACACTACACTACACTATATTCTTAAGCCACTCCATCCTTAATCCATAAAATCAATTATATATTTGCACTCGACTGTACCACGAGCATTAGAAACCTCGGAAAGTATTTAATACATGATATACCTACGCGATGAAATCTATTTAAATCGCTTTGTTAACGAGTAATAATCGGGAAATCCGCAGAAAATTTAAACAGAAAGGTAAGCTAGCTTCCTTGTTATTTATGATACCTAGGACAATACTTCCTGGCGTCCCATTCCCGCAGGTACAGTATGCCGCTAAATCACGATACTGGCAAAGAGCCACGTAAGGTGTATAACGTCTGCACCAACCTTTATTTACTGATCTATGGCTCTCGCTAGAATGCAGGATTGATGCAGCAAACAATTAATAGAATGCCTGAGTTTATAGTTTGTCCTAGATTAGACTTAGTTTCCTTGAATATAACAGACTAGCTGCTCAGGCGGCTTCACGTTTTACAGAGAACCCAAGGCAGATCTACGGAATAATATAATAGTGTGGTGTGGAGCTGAGGCACAGCTGATAGACAATGAACACCTATTTTCCATATGTAATAATAATAATAATATCGGAATCGATCTGTCATCACAGACAGGACTATTCTTGCCAATAGGCCTGATATCGTGCTGACTGATCGATCGAAACGCCAGGCAGTGCTCGTCGACATCACCATCCCCCATGACGAGAACCTCTTGAAGGCCGAGAAGGACAAAGCCAGCAAGTACCTAGACCTGGCTCACGAGGTAACCGCCATGTGGGATGTTGATTCGACGATCATCGTCCCGATAGTCGTTTCGGCGAACGGTTTAATAGCGAAGAGTCTCGACCATCACCTCAAGAGACTCTCGCTAGATGGCTGGATCAAGGGTCAGATACAGAAGGCGGTACTCCTGGATATTGCGCGGATAGTCAGGAGGTTCCTGTCTCTGTCGCCCTGACCACCGGCGCTTAGGCCCCGCCTCGCTGCCGGCGGTACCCTAGGTTAGGTTTTTATAATGATTTTATGTCTTGTATGTATAGTTTTATATTTTACATTTTATATAATTATTGTAAAAACCTAGCTTAAGAAGAAGATTTACTAAAGAGAATAATAATATATAATATAAGCCTTTTATTCAGACAATTTTACAGTTTAAATATTATTGTACACAACTTATCGAATTACATAACTTAACATATTACTGTTTCAGACAACATCGGTTTGGTCTGTATGCCGTTTGGCAAAGGCCTCTTCCATCCCTTTCCATTTTTCCCTGTCTCTCGCCAGTCTGGTCCAATGTCTCCCTGCGAATTTGACAATTTCATCTTCCCATCTCATTTTTGGTGGTCCTTGTTTTCTTTTTCTATCTTTCAGGATTTTTCCATATGTAGTTAATTAATAAATCATGACAATGTAAAGCAAGAATTGCTGTAACATATGTGAGTCACAGCCTTGTACCATCCACCTACGCGTGCATTCCCATTCTGTTTCCATCCCATCTCTTATCTGTTAGGACAAAGCGATGTATTTTCTATGAATAAATCAGTTATTACCCAAGTCTCGAGTAGTCATTATATAGGTACCCTGAACGCCGCACACTTTAATAGCCTGTCAGTGGCCGCGCGTGAAAATTTTCTATGGGCAATACTGAACATAAAAGTTATGAAAGAGTTTAGAGTATATAGGTAACTATAGGCTTGCCTATAAAGAAAGTTTAGGCAAGTCAGTGGGAATAATACACTGGTGAAAACATTTTTGAAATAGGATGTCTATTTTCAGTTTTTATCCTTGGCATAGGAACTTACAAAGCTACAATCTCACAGAATTCCTCTTTGTAATATTAATATAGAATGTATGAACATGAGAAATACTATCAAATTAATTAAAACAGGTAGAAAAACAAACTCATACTTTTAATTCCTTCAGCTCTCGAACTTTTGTGGAAATGAGGCGAAGAAATAAGTGATGATGAGGATGATGACAATTTTTTCTGTACAAAAACTATGAATATAATAGGAACCAGTTTTTATTTATGTTCCAACATCAATCTTATTATTTAACTCTTTTTCATATACTCGTACACAGGTTTATAAATGTCTTTAAACATCTTTAAAACAAAAATTACTAATATTTCGTAGAATAGATAATGAAAACAAAGCACACAACGGGGTCGCTGGAAAATAGGTTATTCAGAGAAAATACTAAAACATCAGCAACTGAGGATTTCACAGATATATATCTAAGTAGTACACGCAAAACCGTCTAAGCTTCGGCATTCGTCCCCTAACCCTAAGGACCCTACGGAAGAAGATGGGGGTTGTGGCGCCCTCGGACGAGCCAGATATAACGAAGCGATGGCTTCAGTGCGTTCAGTACGAGAGCGAGCGCAGATAATGGCCGCTGAGGAGTTTCTAGTGGATACAAATACCAGTAACCCCCCATGACCAGGGTACCTAGTTCTCATGCAGACACACTTGCCAACTGTGCCAAGGCTTATGTACAAAATTACCATAAACCATACTTTTGTGGTCAAATACGTTACACAAAATTTTAATTACACCCAGTGGGTCTTCAAATATTGGCATGTGTATTTTCTCATTTAACAGCCTGTGATTGAAATCAGAATTCCATCACGATCCTTTCATCCATGGTCTCTCATCATGAAAATAATCGACGTCCCATTTTTCACTCAAAAAGGGCACGCGCGGTGTTCATACTAATCGCAGTATGTACATGCGACATCTACTCAAGCATATGTCTGCGGAGGGTTTCCTTTTCATATGTCGTTGGATTGCGCATCCTGTGGATATTGCGTACGGCCATGTCTGATAATATTTATACAAATTTGAATCTTATGACGATGTCATACGTCCCAAAATATATTTAGTCTGTCTGTAGAAGGGTTAGTATACAGGTATTATCTGGGGTTACGGAGTGATTTGGGTTAGGTCCCAAGGTCGCATGTGGTCTGATGGAATTGTATGCCTAATGTTACTTTGTGGTGACAAGAATGTCGTGTTTGTAGAACAAGAGACTAGCGCTAAATTACTGCGACGAAGTGAAATAAGTTGTTCTGTAAGTCGGTATATTTACACTTTGTGAGTAACTATATTCTGTGGATTGTGCTCTAACTAAACATGTTTATGTGTCTTGAAATCGAAAGTGTTGTTCCTTTTACAATAAATTTACTTTACTTTACTTACTTTACTTTTTTCTGTGTGGAAAAAATCCCGGCAAACTTAAACATAGAATAAATATTCAGATTTTTAATTTCGGTCCATACAAACATATGAGAAGGTTACATAGGTTTTAATCTACAATATTTTTAGGCTAACCTTTAACTTTTGCACTTTTGGTTTTAATAAACGCACTATACTCTTGAAAATTACAGTTCTATGAGACGTAAACATTTGAGATGCTTCGAATACGGCAAGTTTTATAACACCCAATCTTGACTTTTACGATCATTAAACTTTGGAAACAGATTTATTGCTACCACTTTCGATCGATCGTCGATGCGTTCCTAAAAGTCGATAAATAATCGACAAACAAAATAAATAAATAACAAGCAACGATGTTACACAATTCGAATTAGATCTACAACAAAATATTCATGCTAAACCACACACATATTTGCCCTAACTGGATTTTGAACCCAAGACTGTCAGCTTCGCACTATACTAAGCTAATCCATTAGCATCAATCAATTAGTAATAACATTTTGTAATCCAACTGCCACATAATATTACAAGGTGCGGCTCCAAATATACTGTCTCTTCATCATACTGTCGCGGAATGGAAGCCTTGAATAAATTCATAAGGTGAGCAGGTGTCGATAAGAGGCGGTTTAATAAATCATGACTTTCATGACCTGGAGGCAAATATGGCTTGACATTTTACACGCCAATATAATATGTCGTGTCGCGGCAGAACGATATCGGTTTCACACATTCATCTGATGCACTGTTGCACTGCGCACTGCGCGCTGCTGCACTGAGGGCTCCTGTTGCGTCAGGTCTGGTATTTGCTACGCGCTGATGCGGCTCACCCCGCCCGTCACCCGTCACGAAAGTAGACCTCTACCTATGCTTAGTTACTACGCATCGCGGTGTCAAGATATATTTGTGGGTGAGCGTTGAGCTGAGCTTAAAACAAGTTACAGGATAGGGGGGCAGGTGTCAGAGCGCATCAGAGTGCGTCACGTCACGCGTGAGACTTCACGCGCGCTCGCTTTTCCACGTCTGAGCCTAATGTGTCAGAACGATCACGAGCACAGCGGAATGTCATGTTATCTCGCTCACATTCGGGACAGCCCGACTAGGGAAGTACCTCCTTACAGAAGACCGCAGGCATAATACCACTACTTGCTCTGAAGGAATTTGGTGTGGTGGAGAGTAACGGCACCGCGGAATGCCATCTAGCTCTTATTTGGAGCAGCCTGGGGAAGTACCTCCATCTCCGCCAGAGTTCCGGAGGATGCGCTGTATTGAGAGTGAGATATTGTAAAGACAAATTGTTAGCCGTAACAAAGCAAATACTCGTATGAATAAAGGTTCGGCAATCGGTAGGTATACAAAAACGGTTTATAATAATAAACCATTGAATGAAAATTATTATAGTCTACGGGGTCTGCTTACCATCAGGTAGGCCGTACTGCCACCGTTGTACCATAAAAGGAAGCTATGTTGATATCATATTTCTGTACAAACTTCGAACCAAATTGACTTCTGGAGCCACATTAGTGATGGGCTAGAGTGGCTAGACTTTCGTGACTTGAGTTTATGAGTGAATCATTTGTTATAGTTACTCAGATTTTAAGTGGGAATGAGATAAATAGTGATAAATTCGAAAAGATTCAGTTTTTATTAGATGATTTGTAGCAGCGATAGAAATACCCGTAACTAATGTAGGAGACTGATAGATGGCGCTTAATTCCTTCTCAATGGTTAAGGAACCGCTAAGGTACGTAGTATAAAATACGATGTTTCAATCAATGCCGGGAATACAATCTGTTGAGTTACACAATATGTTACTGAAAAAATAATATTCTCGGTTAAGAAACTATTTAATCTCAAAAAAAAACAGACGGCTTACACCCCGTTCACACTGCGTCCGTTTCCGTGTCCGGGAGGCATCCCTCTTTTTCTCGCTTGCGATGTTTCGCCCGAGTGCGAAAGAGACGGAGACGGAAGATAGCGTCTTGGCAATAACTTAACATAAAGTGTTTTCGCTCATACCGCTTTCATCATTAAAAAGTTATCCGATCGCTACCAGCGCCAAGACTCCTACTCCACACGGCCTAACTCTACCCACCCCGCTCTACACATTCTACGTCTTGGCAAAAAAGTATGGAAAAGTACGAGCCTCCCTAAGGTGTAATTAGAAGAGTGGAGGAGATAGAAAGATTCGTCGCCACCAGTGGACCCACGGTAGCTCCATGGCAAGAGCGATGGACGGATTCCAGAGGTCGCTTGTTCAATTCAAATACCGCTCGTGGCGAATAATTTTTCAATTTTCCAATTTGTTCGAAGTTTAAAAAGTATGGCTTGGCCATATCGCGGCCGTCGCCCGTGACGCATGCATACCGCGTGAATTTATAGTAATAATACCGTAGATTGAATTCCCGGTATCAAAAGCCCCCTGAATTGCTTTGCCGAAATATTTTAATGCACATTAGACACATCTTAATCCTATGTCAGTGCTGTTGTTAAGTCAGAGCATCGCCTCCCTAGTGTAACGTTATTAGTTTACAGGAAATTATTTACGAGTTCTATAAAGGTTGATTAACGGCCGGATTAGCGCAGTAATTAGACCGTTTTGTTTCTTAATGGCTGCGGTCGGCACTAATGTGTATTATTGCATTATATATGAGTTAGCGCTTATGTTTGTACGCGTAGGCTTGGTTTCAAAACGTCGGTTATCGTAAGGTACGTCAGAATTAGTTTGTACGGGGTGTTGGACAGTTTTCTTTGAGTCAATGAGGTTGTATGGCAATGTTGTCAGTTTTCTATGAGATGACAGCTGCCAGCGCCATAGTCAACGTTTACCGGCCTGTCAAATGTGGTCGATGCAACGCCCTTATTGTGTCAAGTGAAATTATTATGATGGATTTGGAACACTGCGAGATTCGAACGCTGCCGCTGGATGCGGGTGGCGCAGGTCCAATCACTTATGGCACTCTTTGGGGGTTTCCTATCTCCAGCGCTGGACATCTTTTGTCTAATGATGATGACGATCTGAACTAGAGAAGAGTATTTGCGGCGCTTAAGTAATTGGGCCTGATCAGCCGCAGCGCCGGCCTGAGACCGTGTTGCCTGTATGTGGGACAGTGCGAACGTATCGACGCACATCGCGTCCCACACCAGGGCCCTATCGAGTTTCCACGGTACCAAAGTTACTCCGTCCGGGCGCTTGTCATCGTCTGTCGTCATACCAGGAGGTTCTAGTGACGAAGGTATGGAGGCAGTGGCGAGCGCCCGACGCAGCAGCTCGTTTATGGTACCGTGGCGGTACAGGCAGCCGGCGCTTCTGTTACATGAGAGGCCATGTCTACCCAGCTGGTCCACACCTTTGCCGCAGACACAAGTGTGGGGCACACATATTTTGGATCCCAGCCTTAAACATATTATGCTTAGCGTACCTGGGTCGAAAACTGTGCCTATGTTGAAGGGAAGGGCATGAAGCCAGTGGCCTGAGGCCTGCCGGGCGCGGTCTGAGTCGTTTGGACTATTTTTGACTAAAGAATCGTGAATGGATTTGAGCCGAGGAGTGTTCCATAATTTCTGAATGTGTTTCATGTCAGGAACGTCCGCTTCCGGGCACAAGTCGCACCAGGCCCTCTCGGCCTCTGCCAAGTTCGCGATCTCCACGACAGGTATCTGTTGAATGTTTACAATAATACCGACGAGGGACAACGAACTGTACAGTAGTACCACAAATATAAGTTACATCGGCAATCTTCGTCCACGCCGGAATACGGAATGAAATCGAACGTATGACCATTTCAATAAAGACCTTGTTGCACTATACGTAAGGTACAATATGCAATGACAGGTAAACTTGTGCTTTCCCGCTCATGGTGCCAGACAAAATGGCGGGCACCGGAGCAGCTGGCGTCGCGCGCAAAATTTCAGCCAATGGCCGTTGAAGATTTTACCCGCGCAAACGCGCTGCCTTATGATTGGTTAAAATGTTTTCAAAAAATGCCTTCTGCGCAGGTACATCGTTGTAACTTATATTTGTGGTACTACTGTACACCATAACCCAGGATAACAATATACACTCGCATACTCGTCAGAAAGTGACGCACGTCCTATCCACAGCAATAATTCGATAAGATGGGATAAAATGGCGACCATGCTATAAAAAAAAAACATTTATTTCAGACTAAGGTACATACATGGTTAGTAAACAATAATAAAATCTTATTACTAGTAGTATGTCATAGAGACTTAATTAAACAATGACTGCATGCAGTCTCTGCCAGCGGGTGAGCATGGGGCCATTTTCGCGCTCCGAAAACACGCTCAGAATGCTGTTGGGGCTGCCGCGCAGGCGACGCATCAGTGAGGCGCACCTCTTGCGCATTATCGCCGCAAAGCTGTCAGTTTGTGCCTCCGCAAACATATCAGAGGCACTACAAAATCTATGCTATGCCCGTTGGTATTAGATAATATGTAATCGGCTAAGCAGTTTAAGCGTGATTGGGTAACAAAAATCCAAATATCTAAAAATCCAAACATCCCAAAATCCAAACTTTCGCATTTATAATATTAGTAGGACTTAAATCAAGTGGTAGTGGTATGGTGGCATACATATTTTGGAAACTAGATACGTAAAGTTTCACAGTTTCCGTTTCAACGATCTCTCTCTCATAATAATCATAATATTACATTGCATTATAAACAACATTAATGTCAATCTATAAGAATTAATAATATGATCGTCAATATCAAATGTCTCATGCTGAGAGATTAAGATTGTTTTTTGTTTACTGAAGAGCATTTTAAGCGCTTTTCAGTTCAGGATAAGTCTGAAATTAGGGTATCAGTGTTAGTTACGCTGTCACATACATTTTGTGGGTAAATATATTATGTATTAAAAAAAAAACAATGAATTCAAATCCATTCTACTTACCCTGCTTTACTAGACTTAAAATCCCTAAGGAGTCGTAACTCTCATTCCTTTTGCGCAAATTCTAAATCTATACAATTTGTTACGACAAATCTGCCCTGAAATAAATCACTTCGAGCCATTTTTGCCAACGTTAAGAAATTCTATGTGAAGTTAAATGCTTCCAAGGATATTCGGGAAAGTGCCTAATCCATTTATCCTTGCACAGTTAAAATATTGTCAACACTGTCTTGACTTTCTTGAGTACAATCGCTACGCGCTATTACGCTCGTAGAAGATCCTGTGGCTTTCCTCGTATGTAGCGGAAAACGAATACGGCGTAGGCGTCCGCTAGGCAGGTTCCTGGCAGTGAAAGTGATCGAAATGAAATACCGCTGATCCAATTCCAAGATTAGTCCATATAATTTTGACGTTTAACCTCAAACTAAGTCCTGTTTGATAGAATTCGGCCTAAATAGTTTACTATTGTGACATTAATGTTATTAATGCATCAAAGTAGCCAATAGAAATGAGCTTTAGCCACCTAACTACCAGGAACACAACACCACATCGGTACCTACAGAGTAAGTTGTGTTATTATGGCTACTCTGTAAAGAGGAAGCCTTTTCCCAGTTGGGCCGCTCCACATAATATGAGAGCAAGATGACATTCTGCTGTGCTTTTACTTTGCTCAAAACTCCATATAACTACATTTACTTAGCTGCAGTTAATTATTTAGATTGTACAGAAAAAGTATGCATTAATAAGATTAAGTCGCGGTACTGACTATATTTATATTGTAGCCTTGCTTTCCACACTCGAAAGCGGATTAGAAGAATAAGGAAAACAGGTTATAGTACGTTTAAATGTTTAAGCCGAGTGCACATAGCTATACAAGTGTACGCGGTATAAGATGGCACGTGGCGTGTTTTTTAACACACACAGATGAAGTTTTACTAGAGATTGGAGAGTGGTACCTATGTGGTGTTGTGTTCCTGGTGGTGGGAATGTCGCCATAGCTCCCCAGAATGCGTTGTGTTGAGAGTTAGGGACCAATATTTGTCTGTAGCTGTCGACACAACGAATCCTCAAATTAATAAGGGGTCAGTTACGTGCTTGTAATTCTTCTGGAGTCGCAAGCGTCCATAGGCTACAGTGTCTGCTTGCCATCTGTCGTATGCTGGTTTATCATCGTGGTAGAATAAAAAAAATGACCGGGTTGCACTCCGGGAGTGCCGGCTGAAGTAAAAACTCAATAACATTGTAACAGGTTTTCGATCAGGTCACGTGACATCTTACGGTGTTACCCTAAAAATGAATTTGGCGCAAATTTATGAACAATTATCAATTAGGTACTTACTATAAAAACCAGGGTATATAATAAACAGCGGACGGCGGCGGCGAACAAATTACCAATTTGTTTTTGCCATTGCCAAATATTTTCCAAAACTTTATCTCTTTAGGAATAACGTCCAAATTCAAACTATTCGAATTTGCAAGAACGGCGGACGGCGGCGGCGAACAAAATACCAATTTGTTTTTGCCGTTGCCAAATATTTTTCAAAGCTTTATCTCTTTAGCAATAACGTCCAAATTCGAACTATTCGAATTTGCTCAATAGCAAAACGGCGAAGGACGCGTGGACAAATTTACAAATTCATTTGCAGAATATTCTATTGCAAAATGTGTTTGACGGCTTTATACTCTTACGAATAGCGTTCAGTTTTGAATGAAGTCGAATCGGCTAGCAGCAAAATATAAAAGTTTGTGACCTCCTTCACATCTGACGTCACAAAAATCTGTCGCGTATTTAGCAATTTTTCTCCATCCCAAAAAGTGCTCAGCGCCGCTAAAGAAGTTTTCACTTCCAAAAAGTGACGACATGAGTAGAAAAACTCAGAGGCAGTTTTAGAGCGCAGGAGTGTTAACTTTTTGTCTGAAATTAGAAATAGTCAAGAATTTACTTAGTTCATACCTTGCACAATCTATGATGAGTCATGGGCTTGGAACCCTTTAGTAAGATTTAACAATGATATAGTTGCGGTTTACCGTCTCCTCGCTCCGTCTCACTCGCATTATATAAATTAGAAAGAGGAGGAAAGACTTTCCTCGTCTCGCGTCGTGTCGCGGCGCCATTCAGTGCTAGCCCCGCTGGAATAGTTAAACAAGATAATCATATTTATAACGTGTATCATATTAGGCTGGACCGTATACATATAGACACTATGCGGAGGTGTGAAACTATGAATGAATTGATCAATTTCATTAAAATGTTTGCCGTCGTGTCGGCAATTAAAACGTGGCAGGAAATTACTACCTCTAAGTGATTTACAAATGTTTACTTTGTTCACGCACTGTAGGGGGCCGGCCTTGTACAGTTGACGTCAAATATATGTATACATTTTTCGCCTTATTACAGTGGAATAAGATGCAAAAGTGTATACATATCTTTGAATTCGACTACATACTCTTGTTGTTTATACAGTAACACATTCACTGCCAAAAAAATCATAATGCTACACTCGTGCCTGCCAGGTTGTCTGGAAGAGATCGCTTTAAAGCGATAAGACCGCCTGTTGTTACCATTATTTATTAAGCAATTCTTTTGTAAGATGTTTCTCCTGTCGTGGTGCAATAAAGAGTATTTGTTTGTTTGTTTGTTCCTGATAGAAGCTATGGTAGCCTAGTGGTTCAGACATGCGGCTGTCAAGCGCCGGCCGTGGGTTCGGATCCCGGCTCGTGCCAATGAGTTTTTCGGAACTTATGTACGGAATATTTACCGTTTGCTTTTCGGTGCAGGAAAACATCGTGATATAACCGGTCTTATCCCAATAAGATCAAGTTTTCCCTCTGGGTTGGAAGGTCAGACGGCAGTCGCTTTCGTAAAACTAGTGACTATGCCAAATCTTGCGATTAGGTGTCAAAGCGGACCCCGGGCTCCTTTAGGGCACAACCGGGAATAATGTTAGGATGTGATGACACTCGTGCCTGATTTATTTATTTATTTATTTTATTTATTTATTGACAAATACATTTACGTGACATTACAGTAATAACCAATGCGTCACGAAACTAAAAACAACAAACGATACTATTTAGGCGACGAAACGGCGTGGCCCCGTTGCATCGTCATCTCCGGTGTAGGATTCGGCAGATTGCCCCGGAACCGTCGAAACACGACACCCTTCGGCCAGAAGTCAGCACACGCGATGGGGCACGCGGGCCGTGGAACGGCATGCGCAGTGTCAGCACCTTGCAAACTGACGGAGTCCACACTTGACGCCCGGTCATTACTCTTGAAATTTCAGCCCGCTGGTGACCCAGTTTCCGGGGCACTATTACGCAATCCGATAATTTATTTGCGTAACACGGCAATAGTAGCCACTAGAAACGTCAAACTTTCCCAAAATTTCAGCCATGCCTGCCTTAAGAGCCACGATTTCCTTCAGCAGGCCACTCACGTCGACATGTTCTGGAATGCAGGACGGCAATCTGGAGACCTCCGCCGCCACGAACTCGGGCAAGTCGCTCTCACGCTCCCTCAGAACACCAACGATGTCCTTAAGGGATTTTTCCCCGGTTTCGTCTCCTCTCCGGTGAGGTATGAATGTGCCGGCGATCCCGCGAGGGACTGGAACAGCACCTTCTTCGCTGCGCAGATGTCGGCGGCACTGAAGCTCGCCAAGCAGACCTGCTCCGCGTCCAACTCATCTTCCCGCAGTACCCGCAGCAGAAAGGTGAGTAGCTTATTCACGACGGGTTCACTCATCGTTTCAAAACTATTAGCAGCGGCCGAGCCGTGCTATGTCCGCAATTAATTAATTAGTCATCAATGCGTCTACGTCGCTGCGCGCATTGGTCTCGACTGATGACATGGGCAAAATAATATTAGTATAGATAAGAATAAGAAATTATTTATTAAGCACTCAAAGTAAAAAAATGCATGTTATTATCAAATAGATGTACATTTCTATTATAGAATATAAATAGAAAAATATTTAAGTATTTGCTTATGCAAACACTACAAAATGGTACAAAAATTTAATAATAAGAAACAATAACACATCGTGTGCCAGCAAAATGAAACAAAATGAAAATATATATGGAAATATAGACTTTAAATACTGTGTACATGATTTAATATCGTTTTAAGATTGTAAAATCCGTTCCAATCCGATGCGATGCGTGCCTTTTGGTGGGAATTATCCTAATGACCTAATTATATAGGGTGTAACGCGTGTCCTAGGTGGGTAAGGCCGTTATTTCTTGTTCCTGATTAAGCAGTTTAAATCGTCTACATTTTAATCACTTCCAGTGTGTTACGCCAATTAGCCATATTAATGGATTACTAATATTCGTAACACACTGGAATTGATTAAAATGTAGACGATTTAAACTGCTTAATCAGGAACAAGAAATAACGGCCTTACCCAGGTGGGATAAACAACAATAACCAATAAAGTTATGTGCTAAATAGGATACTCACTCAGCATGTTGTCACGGAAGAAAATATGGCAAAACTGTAATTTCCAGACCCATTTTGCGCCATTCAAATGGCAGTAAGACAAAACAGCAGACTCATCATTAATTGAGAGAAATCTGGTATAGGGTGAGGCAGTTCATATAATTTACTAGTCTCGGATAAATAGGTACCGTCAAGTGCAAAAATATATATCGATTTAATCCTGTCATAAATATGCACAGAAAGCTTAAGACGAGGCACCCGAAAATAATTCCCACGCTTGCTCCGCCCATCGCACCCCGCCACCCGCTAGCGAAACTCGTAAGCCGTGCTAGTGCGCTGCCTTTAATTATCACACCTAGGCATGCAACGCTGCAGTGAGAACATCGAATGAATAGAATAGAGATAATATTTTTTTTTTATTAATTTTGCTAACTGCTATATTATTACTACTAGCTTCTGCCCGCGACTTCGTCCGCGTGGAACTCTTTTATATAACTCTATTTCGCCCCCTTAGACGATGATTCCCGGAATAAACACTATGTATACCAAAATTCATTTTAATCCGTTTTTGCGTGATTGAGGTCCAAACTTTATAGTGTATAGCCTGGATTAAAATATAAGATAGCTTTATCCCGTCTCTACGCAAACGAAGTCGCGGGCGGAAGCTATTATTAAATAAGGGATAAAACTGGCCGAGATGGAGTCGAACTTTCGCAGCGGTAAAACGCGCCGCGTGCCGTTGAACGTGTTAAAAGTCTTAAAACTAACGCAATTTCAGATCTTTGTTACAACGGATATTAACAATAATATATTCATGATTATGAGTCGCAAATTAAATGAAAAATAAACATTATTAATGCTTGATGTTTATAATGATAGCACCATCTACCGAGCATGATTTTGATACAATTTCACTTTGATAGAGGTCGTTGATGTTAGTTGTAGATTGGCGCCATCTACCGAGCTTAAGTTTAGTCCAATTTCAGCTCGATAGATGCCGCTTATATTATGTTTTTGATTTTATTTAGACTAATAAAAATAACATACCAAACCGTATTAAATGAGTTTTATTTGATTCTAAAATTATGAAAGGAAAACTAATGTAAAACTGTAAATGTTTCTAAGTATAATGCCATACAATATTTCCGTAACTTCGCAAACAGAACATTGTATCAGTTCATATTTTAATTAAGTTTGGCCCATGTTGGGATCATGTTGGAGAAACTCGGCATAAATTTAAAACGCTAAGACTGCATGAATGCATTCAAATCCACCACCGTCGATATTGTTATTAATAAGGCTTTGTTTTTTCCGGGGACTGCGTTTTTCTCGGCTGTAATACTACTACTAAAAAACCACTAACTGATCGTTTACCAAAAAAAAACGAAATAAACTGATAGAAAGAAAACAAAAAAACCTCATAGCTGGTGTTCCAACTCACAGCTATCAACAAACCAACCATTGGGTAACCATTGGTCGTCATCGAAGAGTAAGCCTGCCTTTTGCGAGAAAATACGGAAAAAACTAATTTTCTCGAAAATAAGACAAAGCTAGATCTGTCTCTCGGCCCCTTAAACCCCTATACTGCAAATTTTATCAGAACATGATTACAAATATATATAAACAATTTTACATCCAGTGTTTTTTCACGTTTAATGTATATTTTGCTGAAAGTTTGAATAGGGTTCTTTTTAATTTCTAGTCAAGTATATGCTTGCCAATTTTCAAGTCATAGATTCAAGGGGTTCCCATATAAACTTCAAACCCATTGTTTAACCCTTTTGCACCCTTATCTTTATAATTTTTATAGCCTATTGCGTGGCCGAAGATCCTTTGAACGTTTTAGTGAAAGTTGCATATTAATCCATTCGATAGTTTTCCCATGATACCCAGACCAAAACAGACAAATATCCTTTTCGTTGGGCTGTCGCATTAATAAACAGATAGATGGCGCCGCTGTTGCGTAAAGTAAAGACGACTTTATCCAAATATTCTCAAATTTGGCCTGTGGGTCACCGTAACTCAATCAAACTTTTTTATACGTTTAATATGGTTTGTTGGAGTTCAGACGCCGACAAAAATCTGGAGAATGACCTTCTAAATGCGTGGAAATTGGTGAAGTTCTGCATAGGGATTGCAATCCGGATTATTCGAAGTTCGAAAATCGTTACTTGTTATGTTAACAAAATTTTGGTCAATAAACTGTTCCAACTGTGTGCGAGACACGCGAGCAACAATAAGGTACTGCTTTATAAATAAGAAATACAAACCACATTTGGTCGATATCTTTTAAAGTGCTAATTCAAATTCATAATTCAAATTATTTATTTCGGACATATATACAAAGTAACCATAAAGTATTTAAAATTATTGTTTGTCATGGGTCTAAGGCGAATAATTAAAAGTAATTACTCATCATCATCATATCAGCTGAAAGAAGTCTACTGCTGGACTTAGGCCTCCCCCAAAGAGTGCCAGGTCGACCGGTCGTGCGTAAAAGTAATTTATAAAATACAGTTATTTTAAATACGTGTACAAAGCGCGAGAGTTAAAAGTGTTATATCTGTAACTATTATATTATGAACGTAGTCAGTTTATAATCTTACTCGCTATATTATAAACTGTGAAAAAATTGTGAACTGTCAAAACAGTTCACCATTAAACGCATTTATTTTTCGTTACTTTATAATCTATGAATGTCAAATTGTGAATTGGAGATAAAATTCACATGCCACAGAACGCACCCTGCGCGCTAATTGGTTGAACTAATTATTCCACTTACGTCAGCTCCCATCAGTCAGGGCCCTGTTTAATAAACATTACAATCCTACAAATTTGTATAAAAGTGACATATTTGTAAAGATTTTCTTAGTAAAACTATTAAACACTATCACTATCTTACAAGATTGTTTGTTATCCATGCACATCATACGGCATAAAGTTTTATACCAAAAAGGTGCATTATGAAATCGGCCTTACATACTTTTCTTGTTACTTTCGCGTTACTTCTACGATACCGTAACATAGAAGTGTCTATGTTACTCTATGTTACTAAGTGGCAAAATCTACAGCCTTACCCCGCGGCTGACGAGACCGAAGGCTGATTGTTAATATTGTTATGCTCCGATAACGACATCTTCAATTCAAAAATATTCTGTAGTTTTATTTTAAAAGGTATAGTAAAAAAAACTAAAAAAACCTTACGAAATGGCTACTAACCCACTTGTACGGAGAGAATAGTCGTCCAAGTCTAAAACTGTCAATGGCGACTCCACTAGTTTTTGTTCTGATGTGCTCGGTCCGCTTACATTTACAAAATTATTTTGTTCAGTCAACAACACAGAGATAATCTAAACGTATTAGTTTCTAAGTTTGGCATACAAAAAGTCCGAGTATTTTACTTGAAGATATTTTTTTTTAATAACTTTAGCGAGATGTCAACGCAAGCGCAATTTTGGCACACATCCGTCGTCTTTAAGGAATCACAGGCGACTGGAGGCGGAGCCTCGATGAGATAGCATCAATTACTTCCACGCGCAAAAAAAAGAGACGAAAGCCAGTGGCGCCGCTAATGAACACAATGGCATATGCGGCATAAGTTCCGAAAGTGTAAAATAAATAATAAAAAAAAAACTACGACAGTAAATAAAATGATATTTCCCAGTTTGCTAGATAGATAGCATTACTGTCATTACTGAAAACTTCGAAATATGAATGCTTATAGTTCCGGAATAATTAGCAAAATAAAATAAAAATGGACACTTTTTTGGAATGAAAATCTATCGAGAAAAGTTTTACTAATCGTGTTTTCCTATCCCAGTTTGTTAGAATATATGATGAATAATAACATACTAAAAATTCATTTACGTGGATTACTTACTTTGCTTACAATATCGAAAGGAAAACTGTCAAAAATTCGAATGCCTCGTCTTAATCCGCTGACAAAAGACCGATGGGACATTATTATAAGTAGGTTATATTTACCCATATTTTTACACTTGACTCAACATTTTTTTGTGTACACAAACACATCCCTTCGCTTGTGTAAATGCTGCTAACTGTACTTCCATCTACAGTTCAGTGCTATTAACCCCATAAATGCCACGTAACCAATAAATGCAATACCTTATTACTTATTCCACGACTTAGGTTTGACGTATAAACTCAAATTGTATCATGACCTGCACACGATTTGGAGTCTTCTGCCGTGGGTAGAAGATTTAAAATGTGTATTAAATGTAGTAAGAGCTAACATTTGGAAAGCTACTTTGTAACTTAATGTAAATTGGTTTTATGACTCCAACCAGTTCACTACAATCCTACTAGAAAGGTAGTACAGTACGATTACTGTTAGTTAACCACTGACAGATAGTTTGCCTTCATTTAATTTTCAACTTTAATGTCGTACAAATAAAGCAATTTTCAGAATACTGTTCCCCGTCTACCGATTTAGAAATAACTACTTAATTTGTATGAGGTTAAAGTTGAAAATTAAATGAAGGCAAACTATCTGTCAGTGGTAAACCCCAAATAATTCTACTGTAACTACTCGTACAGTTCGAATTGATTTATGCTTGCGAAATTTTGCACTAAATATTTTAAAAGTAAAACTTAGACTGTCCATTTTTGTCACGCAATCTCTTAACAACCTATGGAGATCTGTCAATTCTTTAAAACCAAGTTTATTCCTTTTGCTGAAGAAATTCTTACTTGCGCTACCCTTAACGGTCTTTACAGTTATGTCACTTAAAGCCACGTTATTCGAAATTGAGCTATTTTATATTCAATAATAAACAATGTAATACTGAGTTTTTTGAAGGGATATTGAGATATGTCATAGTTAAACAATCGCCCTTGTTACTTTTACGGACTAAAACACGATATTTTGTGTCGCGTTTGTAGCTTTACTCGAATAAGAAAGCCTTAGCCCATTCAGCTACGCGGCGTAGCTTCTGTTATAGTCCGTAGCAACTTAAACTCTATACCTCTATAGCTAAAAGCACCCGTAGCGATCTGATGCATGTATTGTGTGCCGTGATTCGTGGTGGGTGCTAAATGGGTGGACGCCTCGAGTGCATCATACCTGTTATTTTAGGACCTGATCTATAAGTGCTGTAACCACGTAAATCGAAACTCGAAGTTTGGGTACCTCCGTTTCTATAGTACTTTTAATACTCCAGTGTCAGAGATGCAGGTACGGTCACGTACTTTAATTGTTGAGCCATTTAGAGTTCACTTTATAATCGTCATTTAAATGTTATAAAACTACTAAAAAACAAAATTAAAAGTAACTGAACTTTATAATAATTTATAGTGCATAATTCTTTTTTCTTTTCCTTTCTATGTTCTATTTTAACATAAACGTCTTTATGGGCGCGTGCGTGGTAAGAATGCTGCTGCTTACCCACCCTGTTTCGACGTATTACTAAAGTTTTTTTATTTTATAATTAATGGAACTCTAGGTTTGACCATGTATATTACAAGATATTTCTTTCTTTCTGTAGGCGGCCGTTTGTTTCCTAAATAAAAAAAAATGAATGGCTCAACAATTAAAGTCCACTGTACATAAACTTGGAGTTTCGCGCGCAGCGCCGCGCACCGAATGTGCTAACACTGTTAAGAGGCTGACAAGACCTAATTTGGTAAAACTGATGTTATTTAAGCAGTTTTTTAGGAAAAAGTATTATCTAGCACATCAAAAAAAAAATGATAATATTCACCATATTTCAAAGACCGTG
Organism: Epinotia ramella; assembly: GCA_947578815.1. NCBI lineage: Eukaryota > Metazoa > Arthropoda > Insecta > Lepidoptera > Tortricidae > Epinotia > Epinotia ramella. The sequence continues at coordinate 9,005,780 of OX388221.1, forward strand.
GACGGGCTCGATACATAATTGGACGAAATCGGCTCGATAGAAACTAATTCCAAAGATTGGTCTTAAAATCATCTTAAACGGTTCTATGTCTATTATTTTTCGACGTATGGGTCTGCAATTAAAAACATGAAGTCAACATATTCATACCTAAACCGCTAACGAGTCACATTTCACAAATAATCCACACTTTATTTTCCAATATTTATGTACTTATTATCTTTAAAAACGGGGCCGCTCAGTGAAACTCGGTCTCGTTTACTCCGATACAAATAGACAGTGTGCGCGCTATCCCAAATCCTCAAGGGCATTTTGGTGTTGACAGCGTCTTAATCATTCTGTTGAGTATGACGAACGTGCTACGCTCGCGCGCGTAGCACACAGTCGTAGCTACATACAATATTTGCTACATGGTGTAGCAGACATGCGCTACGAAGGATACTTCTTTGATAAGTGCATCAGGCCCCGTATCATGGTCGGCCTTATCACGTGATAAGTGACAAGATAGAGCGTCCGTCACTGGCTGACACCGTTCGATAAAACGAGACTGACGCTCTATCTTGTCACTTATCGCGTGATAAGGCCAACCATGATAGCCGTGCTGGCCCCTCTCACATTTTGCATAAAGAGTGAGTGAGACGCAATGCACATTGGACAAATAATAATATAATAATAAATAATAAATATTAGGGGACAATCTTACACAAATCGACCTAGTCCCATAGTAAGCTCAATAAGGCTTGTGTTATGGGTACTAGACGACGATATATTTAATAGATAGAAATACTTAAATACATAGAAAACATCCATGACTCAGAAACAAATATTCATGCTCATCACACAAATATTTGCCCTTACCGGGATTCGAACCCAGGACCTTCAGCTTCGTAGGCAGCGTCACTACCCACTAGACTAACCGGTCGTCAAACAAAGATCTTGGACAACTGAAATATCACCCTTACTCATAAATATATCCCATCGCTCTTATGTCAGCGGATTAAGGTATCGGAACATATTTATGAGAGGATTCAATCGATACATATTTTTGCACTTGATTGTTCAGAGGTACTTAGTTGAGACGTTAGTATAATTACATCGGAGACGTGCAATTATGGAAAGCGTTTTTCGCATATTGATATCACGTTGCTTATGACTCGTCTTCCTTCCTTAAAAGCATAGCCTGGCATTAACAAATTGATTTTCTAGTTGCATAATGTAAGCTGTGCCTGGTTGCATATTATGCAGTTTAGTTTTGACATGCAGATTTAGAGCGGTTTTGAATATTTATTTTCAAGTACCCAAATAGCGAAATGGGAAATAGGAATCCACACTTGAAATGGAAATAGAAATAGCAGGACCGATATATATTTAGGGACATTTATTTTTGAAATAACTGCTCGTGTTGTGCTCCCAATATTATTTCAAGTACCAAAGCTCGGTTGATACAGTTTTATTCAAAATACACCTATTTATAAGTACCTATCTATGAAATGATCAATGGTTCAATAGTATAACTTAAAAAATCGTAAGAATCGGTTTCACAAAATTGGAGGTAATTTCAGATTAAACAACATAATATTAGGCTCCTTTTTGCAGATAGGTTGTTTAATTTGTTTAACTCAATTATAAAGTGTAAACAAGAATAAAAAACACTAAATAAAAGATATACAAAAGTAGACAGCTGCGACTTAGATTATATATAAAGAAAGTAAAGTTAAAATAAACACCGACAGAAATAATAGATGTTTGTTGGCTGACTTGAGCCTGAATTTAGAAGTTTTCTACAAAATTAATTAATGCGGCCGACACTAAAAAGTGTAGTGAGGCTTAAAGCTCCATAAGAGTCATATGTATAAACTTTATTCAACCACTTACATGAATATTCTTACTGCTCAAAGAGAAAATAAATAATATATCGTCGTCGGTCGAGTTGAACCTAAAGCCTGCACGTAAGCAGAAGGCAGCTATGCGTTAGAGGGAGATGGCTGTAACTCGATCTCTTTCGTTTACAAAGCTGCCTCCTGCTCACGCGCCAACGTTGGCTCAATGTTGCTAGCATAAAGTTGAGCTAAAGTCCAAAAGATAACACTGCGCAACAAACAAAACAAGACTTAATGAAATGAGGCTCACCCTTCTGACGTCATTATAAGCAAATAGTTCTCATTTGTATTTCGTTAACGACTAATTACTTCGCCATGGTCGTACATCTTGCAAACCCTTCATTAGGCACCTGTCCACAGCGAGCCAGTATAGTCGAGCGAGTGATTCCACCATCCATGCAGTTACTTTACTTCTAATCGCTAAGCTAGCATGACTGTATTTATGTCCAACATTAAGCATTTGTGGAGTCCGCTGGATGCGGGCGGCGCAGGACCGGTCACTTTGGCACTCTTTGGGGGAGCCCTTTGTCCAGCAGTGGACGTCTACTACCCGTTAGCACTTATATGCTTGCCAGTAAAAAGCGAATGCTTTATATCTGGGGGCACGGCAGTGCCCCCGTCAAGACGAGCCAAGCGAAGCGCAACGCAAGGGCACTACCTACCTTTTCTCGAAGCGGTTCGTCGTTTGAACCCTCGTAACTTGGGTTTGGATTATACCAGATAATATATTCGACATTAAGAGAAAACAACTTTCTCCAAAGTTGCAACTATAAACGCACACGCGACACGACGCGGTAGCCATCACCCCGGGGAAAGTTGCAGCTATAAACGCACACGCGACACGACGCGATAGCCATCACCCCGGGGAAAGTTGCAGCTATAAACGCACACGCGACACGACGCGATAGCCATCACCCCGGGGAAGGAATCACTGACACGGAAACTCTATTTCTCTTTCTTGACCTCCGCTTGGCTCATACAATACACATGACTCGAACAAATCTCGCAAACTAATCACTGATTTGAAAAATGGTTCTAGAAAACCCATAATATTTTTGAACGAGCTATCCAACGATACCCCACACCAAGGGTTTAACGAGAAAAAATATACACCCCCGCTTTAGGTGTAGGGGACGTACCCTAAAAAAAAATATTTTTCAAGATTTTATTGTACTGTTTTGTCGGCGTGATTGATTTATGTACTCATGCCGTATTATAGTTTTCTGGTAGTATTGGTTACTGAGCTAAGCTGAAGAAGGACAGACAGACAGACAGACAGACGGACGGACATGGCGAAACTATAGGGTTCCTTGTTGACTACGGAACCCTAAAAAATGAAATAGGGTCGCGTTGAGATTTGTTACAATTCTCTCATGCGAGTTGTTGGCGTCAGCCCCGCTATTATGTAACTTGTTTTAGGTTCACCTCAACGCTCACCCACAAATATATCTTGACGCCGTGATTCGTAGTAACTAAGCGTAGGTAGAGGTCTAGTTTCGTTAGGCGAGACGCATGAGCGCGTAAAGAATAACATCCATGTTCGAAAACGTACGCATTTCTAAATTGTGCGCAGTCAATTAACATTTATATCTATTATTTGACGACTGGTTAGCCTAGTGGTGCTGCCTACGAAGCTGGCCCCGTATCATGGTCGGCCTTATCACGCGATAAGTGACAAGATAGGGCGTCAGTCTCGTTCTATCGAACGGTGTCAGCCAGTGACGAACGCTCTACCTTGTCACTTATCGCGTGATAAGGCCGACCATGATACGGGGTCTGAAGGTCCTGGGTTCGAATCCCGGTAAGGGCAAATATTTGTGTGATGAGCATGATTATTTGTTTCTGAGTCTTGGATGTTTTCTATGTATTTAAGTATTTATATATATTAAATATATCGTCGTCTAGTACCCGTAACACAAGCCTTATTGAGCTTACTATGGGGCTAGCTCGATTTGTATTGTTTGTCCCCTAATATTTATTTATTACTTATTATTATTCTCTTTATTAAATTTTCTTCTTAAGCTAGGTTTTTACAATAATTATATAAAAAGTAAAATATAAAACTATACATACAAGACATAAAATCATTATAAAAACCTAACCTAGGGTACCGCCGGCAGCGAGGCGGGGCCTAAGCTGCCGGTGGTCAGGGCGACAGAGACAGGAACCTCCTGACTATCCGCGCAGTATCCAGGAGTACCGCCTTCTGTATCTGACCCTTGATCCAGCCATCTAGCGAGAGTCTCTTGAGGTGATGGTCGAGACTCTTCGCTATTAAACCGTTCGCCGAAACGACTATCGGGACGATGATCGTCGAATCAACATCCCACATGGCGGTTACCTCGTAAGCCAGGTCTAGGTACTTGCTGGCTTTGTCCTTCTCGGCCTTCAAGAGGTTCTCGTCATGGGGGATGGTGATGTCGACGAGCACTGCCTGGCGTTTCGATCGATCAGTCAGCACGATATCAGGCCTATTGGCAAGAATAGTCCTGTCTGTGATGACAGATCGATCCCAATAGAGCGTGGCACGACCATTTTCGAGAACTGGCGCAGGTGTGTACTTATAGTAAGGCACTTCGGAGACCACAAGACCGTATCGAAGAGCAAGTTGCTGGTGAATAATTCTGGCTACAAGGTTATGTCTGTGCAAGTACTCGCCGTTAGCAAGATGACCACAACCGGAGATAATATGCCTGAGTGACTCCCCGGGACGGCGGCATGCCCGACAAATGTCGACCGTACCGTCCTTCAGGATATACCTCCGGTAATTGTTCGTCATGATAACTTCGTCCGCAATTGCACAGACAAAACCTTCGGTTTCCCCGAAGAGATCCCCGAAACGTAGCCAGTTCACCGACGCGAGCAGATCTACGTCGGGCCCTGTGAGGGCCTTGTAGAACCGCCCGTGTAGCTCCTTGCTCCTCCACACCGCCTTGCGGTCCTCGGCGCTCATTACTTTAAGTCTGCGCCAGTTCTCGTTTGTCAAGGAGAGCGGGGTAAAGTTTCCGTCTACTGCTACTACGTCGCGATGCATCCCACACTCGTTGTTTAGGAAATAATCCCTGAGGCTGCACACCTCGCGGTTGTGGAGATCTTTGGCATTTAAAAAGCCGCGACCTCCACACTTCCGCGAGATGTACAGTCTCATAACAGACGAGCGTGGGTGTAGCATGCGATGCGCAGTAAGCAGTACTCGGACTCTTCGGTCCAGGGCATCCAGCTCAGTCTGAGTCCACCTTAGTACGCCAAAGGAGTAAGTAAGCAAGGGCATCACCCAGGCGTTGAAGGCGCGCACCTTGTTGCCGCCCGACAAAAGACTATTAAGTACTTTGGTCAGGCGACAAAAGAAGCGCTCCTTCACCGCCCGCTTTACACCCTCACCCTCAATACCCAATGACTGTGACATACCAAGATACTTATAGGTTTCTGCTTCGGAGATAGATTTGAGGGACATTGTCTCAGAAAGTTGCAAATTTGTTGAATTTACAACTTTCCCCCGCTGTACATGCATGACCGCACACTTATCGACACCAAATTCCATTTTGATGGCGCTACTGAATACTTCTGTTGTTTTCAGTAGTTCCAACAGGTCATGTCCATTCGGTGCAAATAGCTTCAGGTCATCCATATAGAGCAGATGAGAGATGACCTCACCCCCTCTCCGAAGCCGGCAACCTAGTCCTGAATCCTTCAGCAGGGTGCTAAGCGGATTCAGCGCTAGGCAGAACCACAAAGGACTCAGACTGTCGCCCTGGAATATCCCACGTTCAATCCTTATAGAGTCCTGCGGACTAGAAGGGCAATCTCCTCCCCCCGGTTGACGAAGGACTGTGGTCCACTGCCCCATGCAAGTGCCTAAGAAGGATCTCAGAACTGCATCAACTTTATACAACTCTAAGATCCTCCTCAGCCATGAATGAGGCACCGAATCGTAGGCCTTCTTGTAGTCAATCCAGGCGGCCGAGAGAGCCCCTTTGTTCCGCCGGACTCGTTGGCAAATGGTCATGTCTATGAGGAGGAGCTCTTTAGTACCACGAGACCCAACCCTACATCCATTTTGAGCAGGGGCCAAAACGTTGTTTGCAACGATGTGTGCGTTAATTTTTGCTCTCAAAATGGATGTAAGGAGCTTGTACAGCGTAGGCAAGCACGTGATGGGTCTGTAGTTTTTCGCTTCCATGGTACTACCGGACTTATAGAGCAGGGAGGTGATACCAGTTGTCAAAAAAGATGGCAAGGAACCGAGCTCAAGGGCTTGCTGGAACTGCGTTGCCAAACGCAGGTGTGAGCATCGAAACCATTTCAGCCAGAAGTTGTGTAATCCATCTGGTCCAGGACTTTTCCAGTTCGGGGCCAAACGGATGGCACAACTAACTTCCTCGGGGCTGATGGTAACAGTCCCCATGGGTTCGATGAACTCACACTCACGTTCGACAACACTCATCCACTCGCCTTCGGTGTGATCGACTGGCACTGACCAGATACTACGCCAAAAGTCAACCATGGCAGTAGCATCCGGCTGCTGTCCGTCTGACACACGAAGATCGGCTCCCTCCCACTTTCGGTATACCTTCCTTTGATCGCTCTGGAAAAGGCAATTCTGCTGGTATCGGTCCACTCGCTCTCTGTAGCGGCGAATACGGCCTGCCCATGCATAGACTTTCTGCTTCAGAAAGTCAATGCGCTCCGTGACACAGGCCATGTAGTCGCGGGGCCTGATACCAGTTCCCGCGAAGGCCTGGTTCACAAAGCGCATGACTCGGGGGCGGTTGTTGCCCCCCCTGAAGCAGATCAGCTTTGCAATGAGAGTCCTAAACGTATTGATACGACGCTCAATCCGTACTTGCCATGCAGGGACACCCCCGGCGGTCCTAGGTGCACGGTCAGCGTCCGGAAACTTGACGCGAGCGACACGGCACGCCGCGATGGCCCCGCAGTACATGATTGAGTGTGTATCAAGTAAGTCTTCACTAGCCCGTATATACGGGTCTAGCAGACCGTTTAGAGCTCCCATTAACGCTAGATTGCGTCTATTTACGGGCAGGCGTGGTAGTCGTGGCCTAGAGTTGTTTGTGGAACGATACCCCGTAATCGCATCTTCCAAAGCCCTCCTCAGTTGCTCATTGGTCTGGGTACTCACGCTCTGATTCGCACATTCCTCCTCGTCGGCACTGGGATCAACCCGCGGTGCCCCCGATGCCAGGTCGGGAGCAGGCATCGGAGCCGGCAACAAGGCGGGCGGATCCCGCGCCGAGGTAGAGGCCGCACGAGCAGAGAGTGCTTCCAGGCGTAGCCGATCAAGCGTGGCGTCATCCAACCGCTTGTGCCGCTGGATGACGCGCACCTGATCCGATAGACGCTGCGCGGACACGGTGATGGCCGGTTCAAGCGCCTGGAACAGAGGCAGCATCCGGACACGGTACGCGGACAGATTAGTTCCTCCCTCTGTCGCCCCATAGTAGGCGCGCATGCAGTTTTCGTTAATGGATTGCGTCCACTGCATGCGGCGCACTATACCACCGGCAGCGGGAGCCGTGGGCGGAGCAGGATGCCCCGCAGGCCCCAAGCGTGCCGGCAGCGGTGGCCGCCCGCGCCGCGCAGGTGGTCGTGGCGGCGGCGGCGGCGACCCGCACTCGTCGTTCGAACTGCTGCTGCTAGTGTCGGGCGCGGTCGCAAATTCATCGCCCGACGATGACGTGCTGGACGATGGTGTGGACGACGAGGCGGGTGGAGGTGGAGGGCGTGCGTGTTCTTCCGCTAGGGCTTGACGTGTTTTTCGCTGTGATCTAGTTATCATTGCGTGCTGTCAGTGACATTTCAAAAATGGGCTATCTCCACCAAATAGCCGTTTTTCTGGACAATTTTAAAATTTCCAAGGCTGTGGGATGTCTATGTATAGTGGCGATATAAAATCGAGCCATTTTAACCAGATAAAACACGAATACAACGAATACAAAATTATAATTGTTAAAAACACGTCTGACATGTGACAGCGGTCATTTTTTTTTTTTTTTATTTTTTTTTTTATTTTTTTTTTTTTATTATTATACTCTTTATTTTAATTTCGTCTTAGACTAGGTTTTTACAATAATTATATCTAAAAAGTAAAATATAAAACTATACATACAAAACATAAAATCATTATAAAAACCTAACCTAGGGTGCAGCCGGTAGCGAGGCGTGGCCTAAGCTACCGGCGGTCAGGGCGACAGAGACAGGAACCTCCTGACTATACGCGCAGTATCCAGGAGTACCGCCTTCTGTATCTGACCCTTGATCCAGCCGCCTAGCGAGAGTCTCTTGAGGTGATGGTCGAGACTTTTCGCAATTAAACCGTTCGCCGAAACGACTATCGGGACGATGATCGTCGAATCAACATCCCACATGGCGGTTACCTCGTGAGCCAGGTCTAGGTACTTGCTGGCTTTGTCCTTCTCGGCCTTCAAGAGGTTCTCGTCATGGGGGATGGTGATGTCGACGAGCACTGCCTGGCGTTTCGATCGATCTGTCAGCACGATATCAGGCCTATTGGCTAGAATAGTCCTGTCCGTGATCACAGATCGATCCCAATTATTATTATTATTATTATTTATTATAATTATTATGTCTGTTCCTCAAGGGAGTAAGATATGTAAATGTATAATTTAACCTGTACCTGACACATTCATAAAGTACGGTTACATTTTACATTTCGAGCGAGAATATCTCATTCGCCAACCGGTGGGCCGCATGCCGTAAATAAATAAATAGTTTGCGGCCTCGGGGGGTACCTATTACCTCTGTAATGGATCAGGCTAGATACACACGGGGCGCATTTTGTAACTGATGATTGCCCTGTCGTATCAAATGACGGTTCATTTTAATGAGGACTTTGAGAGTGAGGTAAGTTACGAAGTAGAATAAATATGCTAAAAGCAGCTACTGCGTTGGTAAAATAAATATTTGTCGATGAAATAAAATGCAGACCTTGTACCTATGTGCAAGTCAGTTTCGTGTCGGCCGTCGTGTGCTAGACGTGCTGGAAGATCTCCGTAACGATAAGACTGCCTACCATTATAAACACTAAAGCGGCCTTTAGACCTATCTAAATGCAGTACACTAAATCAGAATGACTCTGCAAAAAGACAAGTGTAAAGACTGTTAGCATGTAAGTCACGCTAATTAGACAGGTTAGACTCGACACTGCCACTCTGAATCAGTGTACTGCATTTAGATAGGTCTAAAGGCCGCTTAAGCTCGAAAGGTTTTTGTTTTAATTATTTAGTGAACAATAATGAATTTTGGTATGATTGTGATGAATTGGTGAATGATGTCCTCTCGTACATAAACCCCAGAAAAAATTACATTAACTAAATTACATTAACTAAATTAAATCCAATAAAAGGTCCTTGAGGCATTGGCCTTGTACGCTAGCGGCATTTAATTACAGAATAAGCATTAATACCTTAAATCATAAAAGCTGTACATTTCAGTAGTTAAGTGTAATGATAGAAGGGATTAAATAGCACTTCACAATTTTTTACACCTTGATTCGCCGCAAATAACTTCATATTAGAATGGTAAACAACATGCAATACGCGACAAAGATTTCCATCTCACTGATTCACTGTTGAAAAGTCCTGCTCGAAAATGTAACATTTTTACTACCTACCATCGAGATCAAAGATTGCTGTGTAAGGGTCTCTTCAAAAGGTTTATAGAAACACCTATCTCCCTCTCAACTCGTGAAACGATAGCGAAAGCGACAGCACACTCTTTCCAATTTCAAACGTGTCAGTGAAGTTTGAACGGAAAAACGCCATATTAAATTTAGTGTCGTGAATTTGTGCGGGAACTCGGTGTTGCCATAAATAAAAATGTTGAATTTACTGTCTAATTTACGGTAAGCCGTGTAATCTTTTAACAGTTTTTTTTATGACTAAGAGGAATTTTGTAATATCTGATTGTTTTATGTCCCATAACAGTCAAGGGAGGAGATCAGACATAAAAACTAAATTAACTAGAGAACTACTTTTTGATTATATCTCAGGTGAACAATTTGGAATTTACGAGTTCGGTTTAATTTCTTTTAGGGTTCCTTGCAAACGCTAGCACAAATTTACCGAATTATGAATATTTAATCTATGAATACTATTTCAGTAAAACTATAGCTAAGAGACAAAAAAAAGGTTAGCCAAGAGCCTGGTAATATTTGCTTAACCCTTTATTTCGACAAAAAGTCCATGTTTTAAGTCTTGATGATGCTAAATAGTCCAAAAAAATGCGAAACGACGATCAATAATATGTCCATTTAAACATTTCCCAATAAAGGGATTCTGGTAAGTACATCATTTTGAGGGACACTCGGCTTTTTAATCGTGATGTATGTACAGTAGGTTGGTACATACATGGAGGAAAACGATTTTAAAATGGCATAAGAATAAGAATTTAAGTAATTATTTAGCAAACAAAGTAAAAGGAATACCTATTATGATCAAATCAACGTACGGGCATAAAATGTGCTAAATAGGACAGTCACTCAGCATGTGCATAACGGGCGATATTTGCATGATCTTCTTACGTACACAATTTTCAGAGCTGCAAGCTAAAGAATTTTCTACCAGTAAGTGCTAAGGTTATATGTAAAGTTTTGACCTGTTTATAACTAGTTATACGCCAAAAACTGTTCGTACATCATACTCTACCGGGCAAACATGTGATGCTAAAACTGTTATGTGTTAAACTTTCCGTATTTGCCATTTGGTAACAACCAAACTTCTGCGCAGTTGTTAAATTCTTTACCATAAAGGTTATAAAGCGCTGGAATAAGGGGTGTATCAATTGTTTTTAAGCGCTTTGAACATATTTTCCCGGACTTTACAACATGTGTCAAATGTAAGTAAGTATTGTAAAGTCATAATACTCATAATATAGGTAATCTCACTCAAGGGTCGAGTTCGATGAGAGACCATTACAAACTCATGATGAAGAATCGTGGATTGGTTTGAAACACGTCGAGCGATATTCGACCTCAAACCTCAAAGACGAGATTTTATCCTAATTCTAATATTATCTTCCATCTAGTTTTACCATTATTTTTGGCATCAAGCGGCCACCTTAATGTACTTATTGTGTTACTTTGTGTGTTGTACCTCTTAACGAAACATTTTTTTATTTTTTTGTTTTGTGTTAATTTTAGCCTCATCCTTTTGAGGCAGTCGGGAAAAAGTTAACCGTAATCGTTCAGACCAAGACAGGACTCGAACCTGCCCACCTGTAAGAATTGCCATTACAGTGCTCTACCAACTAGGCTACTCAGACATTGACTGATGACAACGTATCTTTGCCGCTACGAACTAACGCTACTTACGCTAGCGCCCTCTCTGTATTTTCTTGAAAGGCTCAGAGCATTTTGGCCACTTTAATGCATCGTGTACCTTTTACTTTTGTCAACACCCTCTTAGCAACTGAATGAAGTGCTCTTAGTTTTTTTGAGAGTAATAATACTTCACAAGTATAAAGGAGTTCTTATAACCCCTTAGTAGACTGAAACGTAATCGGCGAAAAGGTTCATAATAAGGTTCTTAGTATTTCTCTCAAATGTAGCATAGGTTTATAAAAAGGCTTTCATTAAAATAAAGTAATGTGTTTTAATAATATACTGTTGACGTTTCGAAGACAAAAAGCATAAAATGAGAGAAACAAGTCAAAATGACAAATGTGTTGGTGCTAGATATTCGTAATTATTGTGATTATTGTGATGGTCCCTGTAGGTAAGTATAAATGGCCTACTGAAGTACAGCTATACAGTACCTCAAGTTACTGTTGTTGCATTAGAATTCAACCAAAAATAACCTAGAAAATTGGATAAAACAGTATTACTATGTATATTGTTGACACCTAATGAGTTATGCATTTTTCACTATGAAACCTCTTATCTCCACTTTTATTTTCTATTTTTATTAATTTTGATTCCTGACTTTTGCTGTGCTTACCACCTGACGACTTGCAATTGTATGATCATCAGTCTAACGTCTCTAACCTCTCAGCTGCCATTGATAAGTTAAACGTAGATCTGGCGCACATTCAGAGATGGTCCGAGAAATTTGGCTTGTTTGTCAACCCGTCCAAATGTCAGGCCATTGTCATTGGTAGTTCCCATCAAGTGGCTAAGCTCGACTTCAACTGTATTCCTCACATTCAATCCCTTATATCCAGAAAGTAAAGAATTTAGGAGTCTATTTGGACAAGACAAGAGTTAGTCGAAAGGTGACCGGCTCCCTTCATGACCTCAATAAACTAAAACACTTCTTGCAAATTTTGATCCTACATATAATCAACTATGGTGATGTGTGTTATCCGGACTTAAACGAGGAACTCCTAAATAAACTAGACCGTCTCCTTAATAACTGTATCCGTTTTGTTTTCTGCCTCCGTAAATACGATCATGTCTCCTCCTACCGATCTAAGCTTGGTTGGTTACCCATCCGCCAACGCCGTAATCTTCGTATGCTTTGCTTCTTTTTTTCAATTCTCCAGGACCCGAAATCTCCCGACTATCTCAAAAGTTTGTTCCAGTATCATGGCGTGAGTTGTATCCGTCAGTTTCGGTCTTCAGGTAATCTTTCCTTCGCTATTTCACTTAACCAACTAGTTTCATGTCCAATTCGTTTACCATTCGAGTCGCTCGCCTCTGGAACGGTCTAACCTTTAAAATCCGACAGTCTCCGACCAGATTCACGTTTAAAAGATCTTTACGCAAGTTGTTTGCTATCAGAGCCGTAGATTCTTTAGTCCTTCTGTTCCCTATTTTCGTCTGTATATATATATATATATATATGTAGATATTTATATTTGTATGTATTCTTATTTATTGGTCTATTGTTGTTATTTATTACGTATATATCCAATGTGTGTTTATATCTGTGGTTGCACCCACAATTTGTCTGGTTTGCCTAAAGGTTGACTGGTAGAGAATGCTTACGGCATTAAGTCCGCCGTTTTTGCGATAAGTTGTTCTTTTGTGCAATAAAGATTAAATAAATAAATAAATAAACAGCCCTAAACTGTAAAGGCGTTGTTTAAATCCATTTAAACTTTCAAGAACAGTGTTGCCAACTTTTAGATGCAGCTGGTTAGCGTTTAGTTTGTAACAAAGAACAATTTTTCTCTCAGCTGTAGCATCGCCGACGGGGAAACGAAATTGTAAGGAAGAGGGATAGTAACGACATCATTACAATGTTGCGGAGCGAGGCGCGTTTTAAAGGAGGATGATTCTGACAGTGACATTAAGCTGGCGCCATATTCGTGCAGATTGAATCCTTTACTCATTTTCATTGCGTACTTATATATTTTTTTATAGATCGTGGGTTTGGAACAATGCGAGATTTTATAGTGTGTTACATACATTTCCGGGTTCAATTCAAATTCCAAAAACCATTTATCACGTTTTGAATTTATATTTAAGCCTCGGCTAGGTGATAACACTGATAACGCTCTAGGAGGATGATGTGCGTCCTGTGTGTTTCTGTATAAATGTATCTTGCTTTCTTTGTTTCTTTCTAACCTATATAAAACACAGTTTTACGTACCTAAACTGCAAATAGGCAAGAGGATTAATTACCCCGTGGATTGGTATTTGCATCGTGTTGGATCCATGGTTACTTGCCTAATACATCAAGAGGATTATTGCGGATGCTCTGAAGGCCAGTTACCGAGCCATTGTCCGCGGATAACACGATATGGCAAATAGGATGTCGGGGATTAGACAACCTGTTATGGAGATGTTGGTACTATGTCATTCGTCGAGTCGAAATTGTATTTGGGTATTTCTCTGAGCATCTGTAACAATATCAATTTGGTTTCAATACAATACGTCTAGTCTGATTGACCCCTAGAGCGCTATGCCCCTTCGAACTTTAGTGGACACATTATTGAAAATGCGAGGCGAGATTTGTAACAAATTTTGTACATAAGTCATGGGACGTCTTTATCGTACCGCAAAGTACAGTGTCCATTTGTAGAATTTTAAGGAGCTGTTCAGATAAAGTAAGGTGAACGTAGAAGACCTTGACGTTGAACCTAGTGTATGACATGTGTACTCTATGTCAAAGTGACATGGCCTAAATTCGAATGGAAAAATCGTTTTAATTCGAATTTAACCCGTGTCGCGGTCACCAAAGATATTTAAATAAAGTGATAAATTACAGAAGTTATTGGTGGCGTTTACACGAAAAATGGTGAATTTTGCATCAAAATCGCTTGTCCTTCGTGGTTACACTTTGGGCATTTATAAAAAAATTAAAAAATATATATTTGTTACTCTGTTTTTTTTGAGGCAATATTATAATAGTGTGCTATTCGCCTTTTAAATATCATTACGTATTTCCTAAGACAAACCATAACATATTTATACTATTCAAGAAAAAAAAAACGACTTTTTCAATTTTTCGCGTTTTTTTTCTACGCTACCATTATCTTTCCATTTTTTGGAGTTACATTTGGTAGGATTTGTGGTATGAGTAGTGGCAACACCAAAGTAACTTCGTCTATGGTCAATAACGGGCTAGCGGCCATATTTTCGTCAGTTTGTTGTCATCTGTGCTCAGAACTGGAAGGGTGCACTTTTTTCGCGTCACCGTTTTTTTAAGGTTTCAAGGTAAGTTTATATTTAAAATCTGTAATTGTGATTGTGCCTCATACCGTAAAGTGAGAGTAATTATTCCAGGCCTTCTAATGGCCCCGATACAAAGCTTATATTGAAAAAAAAAAACCGTTTTTATATGATTTCGCGCTACTACTTTAACGACACCGGTGGCGCGAAATTCCGAATAAAGGAACATAACACAGTATTTTTGTACGTGCCCCGTTGCGATGTAAATCCTGACACTTTTCGACGAAGCTTTCTTCTCAGAGTCAACACGGTCGGCATTGGTATAGTATGTATGGTGTATATTATGTATTAATGTTTTAACGACGATAAACTGGAATACAATGTTCTATCTAAAACACAACAAATCAGCTATCTTCATGAAATTTGGTAAGTATGTAATTGATAAATGCGCATCTTGAGTACTTAGGAGTATAATCAGTGCAGTGATTTAGGGAGAGAGTAGAGTTTGAGACTTGCACTGTTCAATACGTTGACGGGTGTATGTACAAAAAGATAAGGACACACATACGTACATACACACACTTGTGAAAATTGGAACATGTGTGTGAATAACTACTGCTTATCTCTAACAATACAGGATGTTACATAATCGGTGATACAAAATAGCCAAATGTAAATCTATCCATGATTCTGAACAACTTTTACTATGGGACCAACTTTGTGTTATGCAAAAAAAACACCTGTTCATACATCTGCGTCAGTCTAAACTGAGCAAAGTTAATGAAATAATTGGTTTGCTACATTTTGCTATTTTGTATCACCAATTAAGTATGTAACACCCTGTATCATAGATATCATAGATAATCAAATTAATAACCTCGCTTTTTTGGAGTCGGTTAAAAAATATTGTTGATGTATAAACTCAATTTTACGTTACTATTTCGCGTCACTTTACGCCACCAGCGGGTAAAAGTAGCGTACGCTACCTTTACACTCGAGGACAAAAATTCATTTTCCTCATTGTTCAGCTAAGACGTCTTCTAAAAAGAAGTCACGTTTGTTCATATAAAAAGTACATAAGGAAAGCTGTGTCTAATCCATAGACTTACACTTAAATAGACCTCGCATGTAAAGCGATTTAGATGAATGCCAAGATTGGCAATGTCTGACCGTCATCACTAATACAAATATGTATTATCCGCCCGCGATGAGTTTGAGTTTGGGTTACCCGTATTTTTTTAGTATTAAAAAAAAAAGAAACTGACAGAACAGTTGCAGTTTGGTATTTAAGTATATGGCAAAACTGGCTTTTCTATTTCCATGTTGATTGCAGCTAGATAATTACTATGTAAAAAAAAACTGAAATGTATAAAGTGAGGTTTGGATAGAAGGACGAGTGCATCATTGTAATGCAACTAACTCACCACTCTCTCCGTCTCAATCTTATATCAATACATAATCGCTTATACTACATAAATACTACACATATATGCTACCCACCTCAGGAGAACATGGGCATGGGGCCAATAACTTTCCTTTTTAACCGTTTATTACCGAGTATTTTTTTCAATCGCCAATCAAGCATAATTGCGATTTAGTAGTCTATACTAGTCTGGCAAAATGAGAAAATACACAAACATAAACATTGGAAAAATTGGATTTGTGAAGTGTCTTTGCGTAATCTACTTTTATATATCTGTGGTCTAATCCGTCTGAGGGCCAACGTAGGGCCAGCTGAGAGTATAATGCCACAATTTAAGTTGCTAGAGGGTGCTCTAGAGATGGAACTTTTTAAATAATTATCATTAAGTACTAGAGCAGAGGCGTTTCGCCGAATGATAACGTTTGTCGTTGTTGAAAGTCTGGTCGAAACATTTTGCCGAGAATCACGGAACCGAAGACCGACGCAGAGAGAAGCAGGGTACAACCATGATCCTAGCAGCTAGAAGTAATTTTCCACTAAATTAAAATTCCCACGCAGATGATTTAATAGAGTACACTGTACAGGATGATTATAGGTTAAGTTAGTAGGTACTATATCGCGAATAAGCAAAAAATCCTTCAGCAACTACGCATTATTTTTTGGCTTCGGAAAAATTTGATATTCCGAAAAAATATGCGGTCGGACAATAATGTGGTATTCACGACGGCGGTGTAAATTGACAATAATCATGTGTCCGCAACTCCAGAATTTGTTATATTGTTTTTGTCACGAACAAACGCTTTCTTTCTTTCTTTCTTGTCTTGAGTCGTGGAAAGTCGCCAGAGCTTCCAAGGAAGTACTGTGTTGACAATGAAGGCACCTACACTTTCTCTCTAGCTGTTCAACATAATGAACCTTCGTCATCAATAAAGGATCGGCAACGCGTTTGTGACTTCGCTGCATCGTAAATGTCCATAGACTACGATATTTGCTTACCATCAGGCAAGACGGAGGTGGCAAAGAAAGCTATCTATGCTTCTTTAAACTCTCACGCCTATTTAAAACATAACTTCACACGGGTCTAACATTCGCAATTGTGAAGCAACAGGTGTCAAGTAATCCATACTAATATTATAAATGCGAAAGTGTGTCTGTCTGTGTGTCTGTTACCTCTTCAGGCTTAAACCGCTGACCCGATTGAGATGAAATTGGGTACAGAAATAGTTTGAGTCCCAGAAATCGTTCCCTAAGCAGGAGAAATGGGGGGTGAAAGTTAGTATGGAGCTACGATATAAACGAGTTTCACGCGGACGGAGTCGCGGGCGGAAGCTAGTTTTTAAGTAAAGCTTATGTTTGATTGTCAAAGTCCAGGTACGTATGAAAAAAAATTGACGCTACTCCACTACCACTACTTCTCCAGAAAAGTCTAACTCGACTAAAGCACACCTCTATTGAATTGTTGACTAACCTCGACAAAAGTTCCCAAGTCGCAAGTGTTTGTTCAGTTGGAATCTTGAGTGCCTTCCTCTGTTGCCGACATAGCTGGACTTGTTTCAACTTGTTCCAACTAATTACGCGGCATTACCATAAGACCAAGTTCTTAACACGTAAGTTAGCTACGGTAATGTAATGAGATTTATTTGTTTTAAGTTTTAGCACACGACTTAACATAAATGTTGGATCATCATATCACCCGGAAGACGTCCACTGCTGGACATATTACTCATCAAGATTAATAAAGGCGGTTCACAATATAGGGTAGTTTTAAACATCGCCATATTGTTAAAATTTACATAATTTCATATTTAAAAATGACTAAGGTGAGTCGGGGCAAGAGTAACATCGGGGGAAGAGGGTCAAAAGCTTCTCCAGCTAATTCTTTTGAATTGAGCGCCTTTTTGTACCGTCGGTAAAACAGACAGGCGTGTATTAGTTCCATTGTCAAATCATAGACGTCTCTTTCACACGCCATATTGAAACAAAACGTGGTTTATTTTGACTGGTTACGACTTGTGATAAGTGGAAGTGCACGTGTAAATACGTAAATCCACTGGAGCTAACCTAGTTCAAGTTAGGTACGTACTATTACTCTTACCCCAGTCATGGGGCAAGAGGAACAGTCGTGTCGATTTTTATTTTTTTACAAATGAGTGCATGTTTTAAAAGTTTCTTTGCTTGATAAGTAGTTTCAATTTAAAATGTATTAAATTTCCTTATATTTTATCGCTTTATTATACGAATTAATGCAATAATAAGATCACAAACACTATTTGAATCTAACTTTCAAAAAAGTATGATACTCTTACCCCGACTCACCTTACATTACTAGAGGTTTATAATTATATTTTCCTGTTTTCAACTCTCAAGACATCTCAATTATTAAATATAAGGTTGTGTACGAGTACAAACGACAGTTAACTGACCATCCTGTATTTATAAAGAACCTTATTACAATGCATGTGAAGTGCACGGATGGTCAGTTAGCTGTGTTGTCGATAGTACATGTTGCATGCTGTAAGAAATTTAAGAGGCACATTTTGCACGCTGCAGGTCAGCTAAATGTGTGATCCTTTTGAATTATAATACTTCAGACCTTTTGTTAACCATACTCGTATTTAATGCAATAAATTGCTTACTTACTTACTAGGGTTATTCGAGAAAAGAGTGTATGTCATTCTTTAAGGGACGGCAACACGCACACCCATGGATTTATGTCCAACATAAACGCGATCAAGCTAGCTAGATAATTCAGTAATTTAATGATAAACCAACAAACAAATATAGGTTATTGGTGATTCACATTTGTTTTTTGTTTTACAAGTAACATCTAATCTGGCTATGTAGAACGTCGAAATATTTTATTAAGCTAGAAATAGTTTTGGTCATTAATCTTTTTGTATGTGAATGTTAACTGTTGATTGATGAACCCTTTTATTGTATAAAGAATCTTAGACAGTCGGCCATATTTCAACTCTATGACGTCACATAAAGAATAGGCGGATGAATAAGTATTTTAGTACTGTAGCTCGTTGAATAAATATTTATAGTTATAAGTATATACTCCAAATTACCTAACCCCTTTTCTTTTTTACAAGCTTTATGTTAACTTGACGTTCGTATGTACGAGTATGTATGTATGTATGTAAGCACTTTATTGTACACAATAACAGGTTAAAGAATATACATGTCACACAATAGATCAAAGTACAAAGGCGAACTTATCCCTATAAGGGATCTCTTCCAGCTAACCTTTGAGCAATTGAATTTACGAGTATGTAAGTATGTAAGTTGTCCATCATGCAATCCATTTTTCAATCACTTGCCGTTATCAGATTGAGCTGAAATTTGGGTATTGGTATATAGTTTGGATGACAATTCAATATTATGGTACCATCGAGCTGATCTGATGATGGAGACAGAAGGTAGCAATGGGAAATCAGTATTTAACCGACGTAACCCCATTTGGGCTCGTTAGAATAGTCTCAATTAGTAGTTTATGACGGCATACAGAAAAGTACAGTCAGCGATAAAAGCTTGTACCAAAAATGAACAAAGTTTCTGTCTGGTGGTAAGCAGATACCGTAGGCTATGGACGCTTGCGACTCCAGAATCACAAGCGCGTTTCCGACCCCTTATAGACTGGAAGATTTGTTGTGTTGACAGCTAGACGCTGGTAGATGACCTGTAAAGGTGCTATTTCGGAACGCTGCGGGTTATACTACTTGCGGAATAAAATTCATTTATTTCATTTATAGAGGTAAACGCCATAGTGGGACCTCAGGCGGCCTGGGCTGTTATTCGCTACGCGCTTATGCGGCTCAACCCGCCGGTCACCCGTCACGAACCTAGACCTCTACCTACGCTTAGTTACTACGCATCGCGGTGTTGAGATATATTTGTGGGTGAGCGTTGAGGTGAGCTTAAAACAAGTTACAGAATAGGGGGGCTGGTGACTACCTGACTGTCAACACTAAAACGAAAGGTCCCTGGTTCTTTTTAACCGACAAAAAAAAAGGAGGAAGTTCTCAATTTGGTTCTATTTGTTTTTTTTTTTATCTTTTATTTTTCAATGTTTGTTATCCCAGAACTCTGTCATTGATGAGCCGATTCGTACTTTTTGTTTGTTTTTAAGTATGCTTCCAGGTGTGTCCCATTTTTTTCAAAAAATCAGTTTGATGATGGGATCCATGAGGAATTGAGGGAACTCCTCAATTATATCAGGCACGCGTGGAGTGATTTTGGTATTTTCTATTATAATTCGTGTATTTACACCCGGAAATCATAAATTTGGTGGAGTGGAATTGATGATGAAGACCACAGATGACTTATAGAATTCCTCAATAATGTACTTAAAAGTACAAAAGTACGTCACAGATTCTGATAAGATTCCGTTGAAATAGCAACTATTGAAATGCCAAAGGTGATCCTTGTGGAATCGACGGAAGTCCTAAAATATTATCGGGCCACATACAGCGATTGGGTTTTTTCTCTAATAATCAACGCATTTGTTCTCGGAAATCAGTTCATGTGGTAAATTGGAAAAGAAATGTGGAAATGTTCTCGTGGCTTGGCGGAGTACTAAATTGAAGTCGGTTAAAACTTTGTTTTTAAAGTAAATTATTAGTTAAAGCAATAAACGGCGTACACACTTTCAGGCAACCGCTAATTCAATCGGCTGCCTAACGACAAAAAAAAACTTTTGCATCATTTTTTTTTTCCGCCCCAGTCGAAGTTGGCTCAGTTCGGGTTGCACAGGGCGGTTCCACAACACTCCGGGAGCTCAAATACCGCGGGTTATCCGGTTGCCTCTTGCAAACTGCAATTGCGTGTCATTGCTCTGAATATTAGGTTCTTTCAACTTCACGAACTCTGATCCATCTCGGGTGAAAACCTTGCGAAAATATATATAAATAAGTGATTCTAAGATTACCCCTTGGTATTTCGGTCATGCAGTGTCTCAAGACGAGAGTCTTCGACCAGTGTGTGCTGTCAGTGATAACGTATGGCACGGAAATATGGGCCTCATAAGAAGGCTCAAAGTCACCCAAAGGGCAATGGAGAGGGCTATGTTAGGAATTTCTCTGCGCGATCGCATCAGAAATGAGGCTATCCGCAGCAGACCAAGGTAACCGATATAGCCCACCGAATCGCTAAACTTAAGTGGCAGTAGGCGGGGCACATTGCACGTAGAACCGATGGCCGTTGGGGCGGAAAGGTTCTCGAGTGGCGACCACGTACCGGAAGGCGCAGCGTGGGTAGGCCCCCCTAGTAAAGGTCGCGGGAGTCCGCTGGATGAGGGTGGCGCAGGACCGGTCATTGTGGCACTCTTTGGGGGAGGCCTATGTCCAGCAGTGGACGTCTTTCGGCTGATATGATGATGATGATGATGATTTCGGTCATGTACAGGTCTTTTATTGTTATTTCCAAAATATCGCGCCGCTTGCGTTCACCGTATACTTAAAAACCAATGTGACAACTCTTCTTCCTCCATAGCGTATACTGTCTAGGTACTCCGACCGCAAAGAGACCGCATAGCCCCAACCCAAGGCAAAATAAATATAATATAATGATGAATTAATGATAAATGTGTCATAAAAGAAACACTACATAGCAACTCATCATTTTTTCATTCATTTTTGAAAGGCTAAGGCTTTTCTCTGGACACAAAGTCATAAATATATATAGGTATCTGCTTCATTTCATAGAAAACATCAAAACCCAGGGAGACATATTCATGCGCATCACAAATAAATGGCCTTATCGGCTTTAACATATGAAAAACATTTGGGAATAATGTATTTTTCGGTCGGCTGGCTTGACGACGGTTGTCAGGCTGATCATGCGACATTTAATAAAAGGATCGATGGAAATACTGATAAATATCATTTGTCCATGGTTCGATGGTCCCTAAAGATCGGCCGAAGGATAGCGACGGGGGTCTACGTAAATTGAAAACAGAGAGCCCATCGAAATTTAAGGCACCCCGCACTCAAAAATAATGAGGTTCTAGCAATATAAATAAATAAATAAATATTAGGGGACAATCTCACACAAATCGAACTGGACCCATAGTAAGCTTGTTTTATGCGTGCTAGACGACAATATATTTAATAGATATTGATACTTATATACGTAGAAAACACGAAAGACTCAGAAACAAATATTAATGCTCATCAAATCAAATAATTGACCTTACCGGGATTTGAAGTGAAAACTTCAGTTTCGTAGGCAGCGTCACTGCCCACTAGACTAACCGGTCATCAAAGCAATAGGTGTACTACTGTCCGAATAGGGAATCATAATTATTATAGCTTTTCGTTCCATCTGGGCATACCAGGAACCCGCCTAGGCCGTAGTCGCTTTCCGCTACTTAGCGGGAAAACTACGAGATCGGCTACTAGCGCAGCGCGTTGGGATTCTTGACAGTGAATGAGTTAAATAGTCGTTGTAAAGAGCTCGCAGCAAAAATTCATCATCACCCTCATCATATCAGCCAAAAGCCGTCCACTGCTGAACATAGGCCTCCCCCAAAGAGTGCCACAATGACCGGTCCTGCACCATCCGCATCCAGTGGACTCCCGCGTCCTTTACCAGGTCATCAGTCCACCTTGTGGGGTGGGGTGTCTACCCACGCTGCGCCTTCAGGTACGTGGTCGCCACTCGAGAACCTTTCCGCCCCAACTCATGGTAGGTTCTACGTGCAATGTGCTCATTACCACTTAAGTTTAGCGATTCGGAGGGCTATATCGGTTACCTTGGTTCTACTGCGGATAGCCTCATTTCTGATGCGATCGCGCAGAGAAACTCCCAGCATGGCCCTCTCCATTATCCTTTGGGTGACTTTGATCCTTCTTACGAGGCCCATAGTAAGAACCACGTTTCGGTGCCATACATCGACACTGTGGCGAAAACAAAAAACAGTTAATATTGCTTATTCCAAATTATTAATTACACTAGTACTTATAGTAGCGAAACTTCGAATATTGAGATTAAGACGTGATCCGAAATTGTTCCAAACTTGATAAATTCATTATGCATGCTATCGCTAGCACCTCGTAAATTTAATCCTCGAGATCCCGAATCAGAAAACCAGAACACGTAAACTTGTGCATGTGAGATAATCCCAGACCTGTGTGGAAGCTACAGCACGAAACACGGAAACTACAGACGGAGGACACAGATTTATGCAGTAAGAATACTGTATGTTTGTCCGCTACCTATTAAAGGAAGAGATCGCTCTTTCGCGAAAAGACCGCCTGTTGTCAACCTCTACTTTTACATTTGTAGGTCCTGTATTTGATTCAGAGGTTTGCAATAAAGAGTATTTTTAGTATAGTAGAATATTCAAAATAACTGTTATACAAATTATTATAGACATTTTCGAAAATACTCGGAAAGCTACCTTCAACTTTTTTGACATTATAAGATTTTTAGATACATTAGAATAAGAAGTGAAATAAAACGATTTTCAAAAAACCTTTTTTTTTAATATATCTGTGACTCGATTAGGAGGAATCAAATCAAATCAAATCAAATCAATTATTTATTCTGCAAATAGGCCACAAGGGCACTTTTCCAACCAAACCATCCAACGAAACCTCATAAGCTAAAATACATCGAGCGCTTTAGACTGTAAGCCTGTGAAATAGAATTTTCTTGTCCACATACCTACATAAATAAACATTCGCACGAAAAACATAAAAGGCAGTCGGGTAAAAAAGTTGACGCTGTTTGACCTTAAGATATTGTAAAGTCACTGGCCTGTATCTGTGTCCTCTAACAGGGCGTTTTGACGTTTCATAACTATCAGTTACGTAAAAATTAAAAAAAAACTTTAACAACAGATTTTGTTTTTATACAAAAGGTCAGAGCATCATTTCGAATCGATTGATACCTTATTCATCAAAATCGGTTCAGTATCTTAACTGCCTCGCTTACGATTATAAACGGATTGGGGAACTCAATAATTTCGTGCACGATTCACACGACCTAAGTCGTGATCTAAGGTCGTGTAAATCGTGCACGAATTCATGAATACGACGACACGCTGATTAACAGTTCGAAATACATAATTATCAACTTAGAAAAGTGGAAACTCACCCGACATGCGACAGCTAAAGCGATTTTGTTGAAACGTAGCTAAAAACAATCTTGTCCACTTCGGCTTTCGGACAAAAGAAACCGCATTGAAATCGGTATTATTCGGTCAGGAGCTACGATTCACGGACAGACACACAGACCCACAGACACGTCAAACTTATAACACCCCACTTTTTGCGTCCTGGGTTAAAAACAATAACGGTACATTTATGATGAATTATTTTGTTACATCGAGGTCAATCGTCGACATCGTCATTGACATTGACGTCAATCGTCGAATCCGACTCGGCTGGGCAGCGTACAGGAAGCTACGGCACATCTTTTCGTCCAATATTCCGCAGTGTCTCAAGACGAGAGTCTGACCAGTGTGTGTTGCTAGTGATGACATATGGTACTGAAACGTGGTCGCTTACTATGGGCCTCATAAGAAGGCTCAAAGTCACCCAAAGGGCAATGGATAGGGCCATGTTGGGAGTTTCTCTACAAGGTGGACTGATGACCTGGCAAAGGTCGCGGGAGTCCGCTGGATGCGGGTGGCGCAGGACCGGTCATTGTGGCACTCTTTGGGGGAGGCCTATGTTCAGCAGTGGACGTCTTTCGGCTGATATGATGATAATGATGATGATTTTGTTACATTGAAATAGTCATACTCTGTTTACTGTGAGCTGACAACAACACTTCTGAGCAGGAATTATTTCACGAATTTGTATCCAAGACTCTAGAGATATACTCGTAGATACCTCTGCTGTGCCACGAGAGAAGATCTCATACAATATTATCAAGCATATACGGGCATTGGGAAATGCTTATACTGCTATAGAATCGCATCTTATTTTATTAGCCATTTCTCTAACTTACAGGTTTAGAGAGATTTCTTATTAAAATAAGCGTCGCTGAAATAAATGTAATTTATTAGGTAGCATTTTAGTTTTACGTACCTGACTAAACGTTGACAGTTGCAGTTGTATCTATGTAATTTGGGACACCAAGAATATAATTTGGGATTGACTAGTATTTGCCACCGATTACAGTAGTTAATTACACTCATGTATAGTATACTCAAAGCTTAGACTTAACTAATTAAGGGACTCAAACATATTTGATACTAGCGTCTGCCCGCGACTTCGTACGCGTATAAATTATGGTTAAAGTACATGATATTCTTATGTTTAACCATACATCTGAAAAATTTGAAAATAAAGATTTCATTTACATAGATTGCGGTCTGCGTGTAACAGTTCACTTCAAATCTAAATAAACACCATCATGAACTCTTCGTCAATAGTCTTTAGGCACCTAGCACTATTTTACATGCCGTGTTTTTTCAAGTTTTATCAATATTTCTTTCTAGTCAAGGTTCTTTTTACTTTCTAGTCAAGTATATGCTTGCCAATTTTAAGTCTTTAGCTCATAGATTCAAGGAGTTCCCATACAAACTTCAACTACATTTTTTAACCCCTTTGCACCCTTATCTTTATAATTTTTGTAGCCTATAAGTTGACCGGGAATTTTCACGACAGATTAGTAAAGTTTGCATCAAAATCCGTTCAGCCATTTTCACATGATGCGCGGTCACATAAACAGACACAAATTTTAAAAACTTTTGGAACGTTCTAACGTTTCTGTTATCGATTCTAAGTATCCCTAGCCAACTTTTTTTCGATTATCGTCCATGTACAGTCGCCATCAGATATATCGGGGCGGCCAAGGTGCTTACAAACATCTGAACACGTCTCTATTGTCAAGGCATTAGAGACGTGTTCCGATATTTGTGAGCACTTTGGCCGCTCCGATATATCTGATGGCGACTGTACAGACTTTCGACCCTCTTCAGCTTTATTATATGTATAGATAGATAACAAATCGCAAATAGGTCAATCAACTATTTCTTGTTTTTATTCTGTCCCGTAAACCAGGAGACAAAATTACAGAGTTTCTTAGATTTTTTTTACAATTCGGATTTCTAACGTGCCTAAAAAGGGGTCGAACTTGACAAGAAAACCCCACATTTGGTGACCCATAATTTGCAGTTTTAAAAAGTGACTCAGGAGACGTTACCAATAACCATGGCAACTAGTGACAGAAAATAGTTGATCCACCCAAATACCGAATATGTATTATCATGAGCTAAATCCCATTTTCAGTTGCAACAGCACATTAATATCGGAATTCTAATTCATTCAAACAGCATAACATCGAAGTAAACCTTCGCCATGCAATACCAGCTCCGCTCATCGAATGATCGGGGGTCTTATTCTAAGCTCTTTACAATAGGCATGATGCCTCATGTTCAAATTGATAACGTAGTGATGCTAAGTGTGATAGTAAACCATCAAATTATCGTACTAAAGTATAAAATATAATTAAAATCATAAAAAGATATGAATGAACCTTAGAAATAATATGCATTTTTTTTTATTGTCCAAGAGTAAATTTAAAGCTAAAACCAATAGAATACTTACGCTTTTAAAGAAACAAAATTGTATGACAACTATGTACTTAAACGCAGTATTTCGCGACCGAAACAACAATTTACCCGGTTTTCCATACAACGATTAGTACAAATGTCAGTTGTGACGTCTTACCTGTGTGTCTATCAGTATGAAGCGTTTTGCGCTGCCGCCAGCGAGGTCAATCTTGGTCTCTAACTTTTGGGTATCTATGTTCTTTAATTGTAGTTGCTCCCATACAAACATTTGTTCCTCTCCAAAAACTGGTTCGAATGACATCATAAAAAAAATCTTAGTCATCATCCCTATTTCAGTGTTTATGACTTAGTTGATTTATTTAACACTAGCTGTCCGGGTGGCTTTGCCTGCGTAGAATGCGGCTGCATATCAAAGGACCCAGGTGAACCCACGGGAAAAATATAGCCTAAGTATAACCACCCAGAAAATACATTATGCACGCAGGTAAAAGATTTTTATTTTTATACGCCGGTGGCAAACAAGCGTACGGCCCGCCTGATGGTAAGCGGACACCGCAGCCTATAGACGCATGCAACTCCAAAGGAGTAACATGGGCGTTACCGACCCTTGATATGTTTGAGGATTTGCCGTGTTGACAGCTGAAGGAACAAATTCCCTCGCTCTCAACACAACGCATCCTCGGGAGCTCTGGCGACCTTGCTCACCTCCAGGAACACAACACTAATAGCCACACAGCCTAATGACACTATACTGGCTCTGTAGAGAGCAAGTAGTAGTGTTATTATGGCTGTGGTCTTCTGCCAAGGCGGAGGTACTTGCCCAGTTGGGCTGCTCCACATTCGAGCGGAATGACATTTCACTGTGCCCTACCTCACCTAAGAATTCTTGAAATCGGAAACAAAGCTGCAATCTCACAGTCCGGATGTCCAGAAGTCCGGCTGTTCCCCTCTGCAGGTCGCATTTTTGAAACAAGTCTCGTGAAATTTTGTGAGCAGGTTCAATAGATATTTTTGCAGATTCAGTTTTCCGAAAAAAAATGTTATTGAAAAAAAGCCAGACTCACGAGTTCTGCAGCTCACAGATTTTTAACCCCCGACGCAAAGGTAGTGTATCTGTCTGTGGTATCGTAGCTCCCAAACGGATGGACCGATTTGAATGCGGTTTTTTCTGTCATAGATAATTTTATCCCGAGTGTTCTTAGCCATGTTTTATGAAAATCTGTTAAGCCGTTTTTGAGATATTGGACTTTGAAATGAAAATGTCGGGGGTTTTTCAACTTTTCTAAGTTGTAGTTATTATACTTAAATATCAATGCGTCTCACTCATACTCATTTGGCTCATCTCAGGAGGGAGTGACAAAGAATTACATATCATTGCGAAATGCCCGAAACGCGTTCCGAAATCGCTCGCCTCGTGTTGCGATGGATAGATCTAGACAGATTTAGAGAGATATCTGGTTACTCGTTAGCAGATTAACGTATATCGAGTTTTCATAAACAACTAGCAGTGTTATTGAAAGGGCGAACGATGCGAACGAAGATCTCCGTTGTAGCTTGAGCCAAAACTCTACAGGTACCTCTACGATTCCCGTGAAAATTTGTGAGCGGTTCAATAATTACATATCATTTTTTGTCGATTCAATTCTTCGAAATTTTAAAAAAATATATTTATTATTATTAAAAATACTAGCTTCTGCCCGCGACTCCGTCGTGGAACTCGTTTATATCGCAGCTCCATTCAAACTTTTACCCCCCCATTTCACCCCCTTAGGGGATGATTACGGGATAAAAACTATCCGATGTTACTCTCCATCCCTTCAACTATCTCCACTTAAAAAATCGCGTCAATTTGTCGCTCCGTTTTGCCGTGAAAGACGGACAAACAAACAAACAAACACACACACTTTCGCATTTATAATATTAGTATGGATGCATTTTGCTATTATGATAATAGTTTGTTATGATTTCCGTAATGGTACCTATGCTATTTGGAATTATGCACTTTGTTTTTGTGGCGACTGAACATAATTATGTTCAAACACTTATAATATTATATTGATATTGTATGTCTTCATGTATTTCGGAAATTGAAAAAAAATACTTTATTTATAAGTTACAACGGAAAACGTGGGGCGCTGAATACTTTTGGCCAAGGTTGTAGTTTTTAGAATAACCCTCTTCGCAACAATTTATCATTGATGTTTTCATATTGCTTTCATTCGTCGATCCCGCACTGTACGGAATTAAAAACACGTGGTTGAATAGGAATATCAAGGACGTTACGACCTTTTCAGTTGACATGCGCGGATGGGTTTGGGCATTGCATATTGCCAATATCATGTAAAATGTTATTCATGCAAGTTCAATGAACGCTGAATGGGTCTATGCGGCAATCGCAGTTGCATGTCACTGTGTTGTACAACGAAATATACTTTAAAGTTATGTTTAAGTTTAGGTACCTATTTCAATTTATTAAATTCACTTATGTTTTTTACCATTCGATGCAAGCGAACATTGAAGTAGATCACTGCTAAAATAGTAGATTGTATGACAATGGGCTAAAATAAGCCATATTACAACGAGATGGTTATTTTCCCGAGCGAAGGAGTGAGGGAAAATTGTTCGCGTGGTAATATGGCTTTTAAACCAGAGTTATACACTCTACTTTTCACTTCGACTGCGAGAAAATAGAGATAGAGATAAGATTATTCATCCACAATCCTTACTAATATAATAAACGCGAAAGTGTGTGCGTTTGTATGTTTATCCTTCTTTCACGTCGCAACGGAGCGTCGTATTGATGTGATTTTTTGTATGGAGATAGTTTAGAAG
Organism: Epinotia ramella; assembly: GCA_947578815.1. NCBI lineage: Eukaryota > Metazoa > Arthropoda > Insecta > Lepidoptera > Tortricidae > Epinotia > Epinotia ramella. The sequence goes on from OX388221.1 coordinate 9,035,032, forward strand.
CTGGAGAGTGACATAGGCTACTTTTTCCAGCGGGAAAACATCTAATTTCCACGGGAAAATTCAATATTTTTCATTTTCCTATAACCACGCGGGCGAAGCCGCGGCCATCAGCTAGTCAATAATAAATTCCACAGCGAAAAGATTGTCCAATTTGGCGGCATGATTTTTTTAATAAACTGTTTGACACAGATACAAAATGTTGACACCACGAATAAACGCTACTTACCTACCGTATATAGCCGGGTCCAAACGGCCGAGCGCGGCGGACAGCATACAAATCAAATCAAATCAAATCCATTATTTATTCTGTAAATAGGCCACAAGGGCACTTTTACATGTCAAACGGTAATTTACAATAAAATAATAATAATCTTACACAATAATAATTTAAAATTTGCGATTGAGGACCGATATAAACGGTTAACAAACGAAATGTCACTAAATTAATGAAAACAAAACAAAATTGCGAAATATGACCATTACATTCGATATAAGGTCTGTATCAGCATTAACAAGAAGTTAATGATATTAATTCAGTATTCCAGAGATGTATAAGGTTTCTGAGCGTCCAAATACAGTTAATATAATTTAAAATTAATTTAAATCTAGAATTATTCTAATGTTCGTAGAGATGTATACGGTCTCTAAGCGTCAAAACAAAACAAAAAAAAAGGAACATTAATGTAATATTGTCAGAGATGTACAGGGTCAATAACAATAAAACTATCAAGATCAGAATGATGTCTCTCGTCAATACGATAATGATAACAGCACTAGTATTTAAGTTCTATGCCCTTGCAATCATGAACAGTCCGGACTCCACAAATACGCTGCATAAGATAAAGCGAGATAGACAGCAGTCTATCCCGCTCAATCTAATAGCTTATGTCATGTTTGCAGGCCACCCCGCTCGAACGTTTGGACGAGGCTGTAGACGGCCAAAGACGTTTATTTTTTTTAATGATTGTGAATTCGGGAATAAAAAACGCCCAGTATTTAAAATTTATTCTGTTTCCTGATTGGTTGATATATGGCTGTATTCTGGTTTTTTAAACAGTTGTGATTGGTGGTGATACGTTGAAGTGTTTTGAATGGTCAAATTAAAATGTTTTAAAATCATAAATATGTTTACATATTTTCCCTAGGGGCTAAATGTTCTACTTTAGTCCCGCTGTTTAAGCCTAATATGACACACTTTTCGAGCATGAGAAGAGAAAAACGTTTTTCACTTCTCATAGCAAGCGGGGCTAAAGTAGTACATTTAGCCCCTAGGGAAATATGTATACTTATTTATGATTTATAAAACATTTTAATTTGACCAATCAAAACAGTTCGCCGTATTACATCCACCAATCACAACTATTTAAGAAAATATTTGTATTTGCTATCAACTAACCAGAATACAGCTAGATTTAAAATCGACCAATCAGGAAACAGAATTCATTTCAAACAATAGGTGTTTTTATTCCCTAATACACAAACATTAAAAAAATAAACGCCTCTGACCGTCTATAGCCGCGTCCAAACGTTCAAGCGTGGTTGACTGCATACATGGCATGAGCTATGAAGATTGAGCGAGATAGACTGCTGTCTATCTCGCTTTATCGTATGCCCCGTATGCTGTCCGCCGCGCTCGGCCGTTTGAACGCGGCTACTAGACGTTCAGAGGCGTTTATTCGTGGTGTCAATATTTTATATCTGTGTCAAAGCAGTTTATTTAAAAAATAATGACGCCAAATTGAAAAATCTTTTCACCGTGGTATTCATTATTGATTGTAGATGGATAATCTTTGTTTTTACTATTTTCTCGCAGTCGAAGTGAAAAGTAGAGTGTATAACACTGGTCTAAAAGCCATATTACCCCTCGAACTATTTCCCCTCACTTCGTTCGGGAAAATAACCATCTCGTGTTAATGTGCCTTATTTTAGACCCTTGTCATACAATCTACTATTAAATAGTGATTTATAGTGTGTGACAGGATGGCAGAAATCTGATTATTGGCGCTAATCAGATCCACGAAAGGACATTCAATCTACTTTGTTTCAACATAAGTAACAACAGGCTTTTGTTTTACTGCACATAAAATGTTACATTATATGGGACTTACTCCGCGTCTTAGAGTCGGAACTGTCAGATCTATATGCATGTGAATTAAGATTATAATATTTTTATTTACATAATGCCATTATTTCCGTACCTAGGTTACAGTTATAGGTATACAAATTACTTAACTTCTTCTACAACGAGCAAGATAATGAAAGACGTAAAGAAAGTGAATGAAGCAAGAAAGGTTTGTCAAGACCGTAGCAAGTGGAAAACCGTGATCTCTGCCTACCTCTCCCGGAAAAGGCGCGATTGTGTATGTATCTATGTATCTACAACACTTTCAGTGCCAGGATCCCGCTAGGTGGGCGTTCTTCGAGCGATTTTCTCTACAAGCGGGTTTTCAGAGCTACGAAATACGGGTGTAGACACTAAAAAAAGTAAAGAATAATGTACTATTATCTCGAAAAAGAATTGTAAATGTGGTCAAATGGAGAAAAAAGCAATGCAAGAGGTTAAATAATCACAAAGTTACAAGTGTCCAAAGTTTTAAGAGGTGTTCTTTCCCTTTTCCGCAAAACGCACCTTCATATGAAACGATTGTCATTTACAATGACGCTCGAGGATCGTGACGTCACGATCTGCTAGCGTTTTCTCTATCTAACAAGCAACTTTAAAACTTTTGTAGCTACGTAATATTTTGAGATTGCATGGGATTTTCGTCATTAGGCATATTTTTTTGCCTTCTTTCTTTTGAATTAATAATAAATTTTGAGTCTAATGGCCGCGAAATGAGTACCTATAGCACTCTAGCTTAGGTATCTGTATTAGCATATATTATGCAACTATGAACCTACACATACAGCTTCCGGAATCCTTTATATATCTGACATATGAGCTGCCGCCTTATGCGTACCAGCTCCATCTGAGATGTGGGGACCTTCGTCCCCGAGAATGTCCTCCACCTCCCCTTACAGACATCCCTTACCACACAACTGATACTGTACCAATTCACACACTATATTGTTCCAGTTATGATTACCCGGGTGCACCCTTGATTGATGACGACATGGCCTGAGGCTGAGACTACCGAACAGTACCGAACATTGTTATAAAAAGATTGTGGGTGTTGCTACATGAAATAAATCGGCTGTTTGAGACATGATTATTAACGTCAATGTAAATACTATCGTGAATCATGACTATTCACGACAACACCCCTATATACTGCCTTCAACAACATTTCATATTTCTTAGCATATAAGTAATTTTATTGGTTCTGTGGATTTTGACTGAATAAAGCAACACAACATACAGTTTAAATAAAGAAGTGATTGGCCAAACAATCAGCCCTGTCATTTTCTTTACCGTCCTTAAACCGCCGTTACTTAGCAATTAATCAAGACGGACTCATTAAGCTTCACATGACATCGTTATCGGCCCGCACTCTGATCAGTTCTAATCCTGGGCTGGTATTCACAAAGCTTATCACCGACCATACGCCTTAGGTTAACCATTGTGAGTCTAGTGGCGAGTAAAACCGACCGCAAATCCTAACGTCTTAAAACTCCAATAAAATTGGCGGACAACATCGTTGTATTTTTTTATACTACGACGGTGGCAAACAAGCATGCAGTCTGTCTGATGGTAAGCAGCACCGTAGCCTATGCACGGTTGCGGCTTCAGATGAATCACGGGCGCATTGCCGATATTTCGTTGATTTGGGGATCACTCAATCTCAACTTGACACATCTTTGGGAGCTCTGACGAATTTACTCACCACCAGGAGCACAACACCACACACACACACACACACACGCACACACACGCACACACACACACACACACACACTTGGCTGCTTCAAGTATGAGCGAGATAACATTCCGCTGTGACCGTGCAAGGTGAGATACACGAACTTCGTTTATGTTTCGCGGTATCCGCTCTGATTATGCATAGAGAGTCTTAAACCTGCTGTACACACTGGGCCAACGTTGGCGCGGAGCAGAATGCAGCGATGCGTTAGAGGAAGAGGGCTTTATTTCGTTCTCATGCGTTTGCATAGCTGCATCCTGCTCACGCGCCAACGTTGGCCCAATGTGTACAGCTGGCATTAGGGTCAAGCTATGCCAGGCACGAGTGACCAGGTTAATCTAAGTAAGTTGTGAATCGCTAAGAATTCAACAATTTCCCCAATCAGTTTAGCAACGTAACACGAGCCCTTGGGTTCCAGTGTCATACGACATTATTCTTGTAAAATTCAGGCTTTAGCATTTTGTCATCATTGGGGCTTAGTCAAGTCGAGGCATTAGCATTTCGCTTGTTTTCTTTTGACAGTTAATTGGTTTGACCCTCTTTAAACGTTTAGTCTAGATTAGATCGTATGGAATTAGAAAGTCTAAATTTAGCAAATATGCGGTATATCGAAATTCTGTTAAAATTATCTTGGAGTGACAATTTATTTACCTACTTGATATTGCATGGTATTAAGGGAAACATTCGTCTATCAATACTTAATATTATAAAAAGGAAGGTATGTCAGATTGTAACTTGGTACCCTTTTATGTCAGTAGGGTCATTTCGCCGGCGCCGGTTAGCGACCACTTAGCCGAGTTGGTGAACTGAAAGGATATTTTTTCTTTTTTTTGTAGATTTATGTTCTAAAACTACAACAATATGCATGTACGACTAGCTGTCTCAATATAGGGTCTGTAGGATTGATGTTATCATCAATAGAAAAAACCTTGTCCTTCAGGTGGTCGCTAACCGAAGGTGGTCGCGTAAGCAGCATAATAACCCTATGTAGGGGTTAACTTTAGGAACCACTTATCCGATTACAAAAAATATTTTACCTGTCTACAGAATAGATTTTCAAGATTGACAGGCTATATTCTATTCCGTGGCTCCACCTGGATTCTCTGTAATACGCGGCGCACGGGTGCAGCAGTATGACGATAACGGGGCACGGGCAACTTGCGGGAGGCAAAGCCCGGCACGACCCGTAGGCGAGGGCTGAGTTAAACGGTGTACCTATAGTTTTAGTTATAGTTGTCGTTTTGTCTAACGTAAAGCAAGGAGTGACGCGCGTCTTGGGGAATTCTAGGACAGGTATATAACCAATTATCCTGCCACTCCCTCTTGAGACTTGGCAAGTTACTATAAACTTATTATTTATGACCTTCCTCGGCCGTTGCGCAGTATATTTTATGCATCGCCCCATTTTATCGGTATACGGGTATCGGTTTAAACACTTGAGTTAGGTCGGGAGTAATGCCACAGGGAAATGAAGGGTTTACCGACGCTGCTAACCTATCGTTGACCTAGTTCCGTTGCTCTATTGGAAACACTACCTAGAAAGTATTACGATCAAGTTCAATTTATTCTCTGGCACGAGTGGTAATATGGTAGGTAGCTTGGTGAACCAAGCGTTATGACGTTTTAATAAGGCGGGTTCCAATCCAGATTCTTACCAGTTTTGTTGGAATATGATTCGGAAACGCGGTGGCTCATTATAATGGGCCTCGTTAGATGATTCGAAGTCACCCAGAGAAATGCTATATGCTCAGAAATAAGGGTATCCGCAGCAGAACCAATGTAACCGATATAGTCCTCTGAATCGCTTCATTATTAATTACAGTTCGTTAGTGAGTAGTGAGTACCCGGCTTAAGACAAAGAGTGAAGAAGAGAGAATTAAGTGTACGATTTATCTGGACTCCAACTCTGCATTTATTAGATAACTGCATAATGTAGTTTCAATCAATATCTTGACGTTATGTTAGGTATTGTAAGGAAAAGCACGTGCGTTTGCGTATACTTGCTGCGATTTTTTTTCGAGCTCGATGACTAGTTAAAATAAGTACCTATACGGCAACGAACTGTTAGTCGCAAAGTTGTCTTTGTTGCTGGCATCGATGACGGTCTTATCCGAAAAAAAAGACCGGGTTGCACTCTGGCAGTGCCGGCAGAAGTGAAAACTCAATGACATTGTAACAGTTTTTCGATCAGGTCTTACGAATTTTCAATCTCTCGAATCTCACGGTCACGTGACATCTTATGGGGAAAAATTGTTAAACTCGCCACAGGTCACGTGACCGTAAGATGTCACGTAACCTGTGGCGAGTTTAACAATTTTTCCCCATGACAAAAAGTGCACAGCGCAGCGCCGCTAAAGAAGTTTTCACTTCTAAAACAATGTTTTCATGCACGTAGTTGTTAGCAATACGTAGAGAGGTACCCCTACTTGTTCTGTAGGTATGTGGTGTTGTGTTCCCGGTAGTCTGTGTCGCCATGGCTCCCGAGGAGTGCTGTGTTGAGAATGTCGGATTTGTCTCTAGCCCCGCTATTCTATGACTTGTTTTAAGCTCACCTCAACGCTCACCCACATCTTGTCGCAGCAATTCGTAGTAACTAAGCGTAGGTTCGCACCCCTCGGCTGCTTTATGCGCTCATGTGCCTCACTTCACCCGCCACGCCTAATAAAACTAGACCCCTGATTACGCTTAGTTACTGTGAATCGCGTCGTCAAGATATTTGTGGGTGAACGGTGAGATGAGGTTGAAGCAAGTTACAGAATAACGGGGCATAGCTGTCAACGCCACGAATCCTCAAATGAATAAGTTCCGGCAACGCTCTTGTAATCTTCTGGAGTCGCAAGAGTCCACAGGCTATGGTGTTTGCCACCCGCGTAGCAACTATTTATTTTTTCTAAAAACCCAATGACACCTCATATGTCAAAATCCATCAAGCCGTTCGGACTGTAGCTAGTGAAATATAATTTTCTTGTCCACATACGTACATACGCTCCAAAAACAAAACCCTCAGAGTCAGTCGGGTAAAAAATGTCTCATTATCTCCCTAGTGGTCGCTTTCCGCTGCTTACCTAGGACACGGCCTTATTTGCGATAAGATCTAATAGCTTTAGCGGCAGTCTAGAAATCCATTAGCACTGCAAAATGGCGGTCAAGCTGCATACACTTGAAGGGGCATAACTTGGTAACATGTATAGTTTATAGATGGATCTTTGCATTTGAATATTCCTGGCTAATAATTACCTATCTACACCAGCAGGTCAGTCAAGGTAATACCTACATTGGCAGTTGGCCACCTATTGCTCCCCAGCTCCCCACGGAGCTGTTCTAATGATGGAGACAAAAGGTCATAGACACTCCTAGACGACACAAGATACTCCCGTCGTGTTTGGGTTCATTGGAGTTTATGAACATGCAATAGTGAAGCAAAAGCTTTTACCAAAAATTATATTTGACAGAAACTTGTACATACATATATATATGACTGCATATACATTTCGCTAGTTTCTGATCCCGCATAATCTAAACCAAGGAAATAGGAAACCATCGACACGAGAAGATTTTCTTCCATTGACGTTGTCTTGCTTCGTTCAGACTTTAAAGGGGCAGTTCAACTGTAATATTTCCATAATTATAAAGATTGACATTTAGATCTGCCTAACGTACGTACAATGCGTTACGTGATCGACCTGCTGCTCTACTTTCGCGGGCCATAGCCGGACTGCTTGGAGCAGTCGAGACCGACCGCACGAGAGCAGTCGCCATATTAAATGAGGCCTCGACTGCTCTAAGCAGTCCGTCTATGGCGGGTCTCGACTGCTTAGAGCAGTCCGTGCATACTTGCGGGTCTTTCTCACTCCGTCATCCGTCAAGTCATTCGCCATTCCAAAACAATTCAAACTAAGTACATTCGATCGTTCCTTATTCATCACAGCCAGCATCAAACATAACCACAAAAACGCAAAAACAAGGTAATTCAATTTTTATTGTTTATGTCAAAGCAAAAATACTAATAATATCAATACGGGTGTACACCAAATAAAGTAACCAATCATTTTGAATTTTCTCGATAAAATTTCTCCGATGGAGAAAAAAATATCACAGTTATGAGTGTCCAACCAAAGTAATATTCTGTCCCTTTTCCGCAAAACGCACCTTCATATGAAACGATTGTGATTTACAATGTTGTCGCTCACAGATCGTGACGTCACGAATGCATGTGGCGTTTGCCTATAATTGCTGCTGAGAAACAAAACGTTAAACCTGTTCAAATGTAAGATTGTAACCGCTTTTGGCAGACCTCATAATCATCATCTTCATCTTCCTAGCGTTATTCCGGTAGGGCCCCTAAAGGAGCCCGGGGTCCGCTTTGACACCTAATCGCAAGATTTGGCATAGGCACTAATTTTACGAAAGCGACTGCCATTTGCCCCAGAGGGGGTTGGAAGGTCAGATGGCAGTCGCTTCGTAAAACTAGACTTTATTGGAATTAGACCGGTTTCCTCACGATGTTTTCCTTCACCGAAAAGCTAGCGGTAAATATTCCGTACATAAGTTCCGAAAAACTCATTGGTACGAGCCGGGATTCCAAACCACGACCGCCGCTTGACAGCCACATGCTTGAACCACTAGGACACTAGGCTATCGTAGCTCTGGCAGACCTAATAAATAAACGTAACAAACCCACATATACAGGATGTTAACGGGGTCATGATCCAGAATGACAAAAAGCGAATAAGATGATCATACTGAACAACCTATCCCATGGGACCAACCACGAAATCGCAAAAAAAAGAGCCAATTAAGAGTTAACTGTGAGTTAACTGCGATTTAATTGAGAGTTAATGTATGGAATACCTGGTTTTTTTTTGCGATTTCGTGGTTGGTCCCATTCCGGATCATGACCCCGTTAACATCCTGTATACACAAATTACTTGCGAGAGCGATCTTTACGGTAGCCCTGCAGCAGAGCCCATATTGTTTGAGTATTATCGAAATTGAAATCATTGATTTCGTGCTGTAATCTGGTTTTCATTATGTAGGTACAGCTAATTGTTATCTCTTAAAGTAGGGGAATTTAAGGCGCGCTTCGAATTTCATACGAAATATACGGGGCAGTTCTAGTATTAGTAAAAATGTTGATGTGATTTTACTCATAGGTTTGTATGAGAGACACGCACACCGTAGATAAGTGGACTGCGAATAGGGATGTAGACACCAAGTCAAATAACCAATAATGTTGAATTTTCCCGAAAAAGAATTAAGAATATTGTCAAACGGAGAAAGAAATAAAGCTGGGGATAAAATAATCATAAACTTATATAGCGTCCAAAGTTTTAAGAGGGTATATTCAGTCCCTTTTCCGCAATGCACCTTCATATGAAACGATGACGCTCGCAGATCGATCAAGCAATATTAAAACGGTTGCAACTTCGTAATTCTTTGAGACATCTGAATGGGATTTTTGTCACTATAGGCATATTTTTCTGCCTTCTTTCTTTCGGAGTAATAATACATTTTGAGTCTACACCCGTATTGTCTGTGAGGGTGTATTTCCCCAAAAAGTTCCACAATGACCGGTCCTTGCGCCGCCTGCATCCAGCGGACTCCCGCTACCTACGAGTATACCAAGTCATCAGTATACTGTGTGGGGTGTCTACCTAAGCTAGCGGGCAATGGCGTGAAGAGCTAGTTATTAATACTATGGCAGTGTGAATAAAACAATTCAAAGCAGCCATTAAACACTCGTGCTCAAAGGCAGTACCTAAGTGCAGACGAGGTTTTAATTGCATGCATGCATAATTAAACGAGATAGGTACTGGCCGGCTTTATTGCTTGTACAATAATCTATAACTCGTAAAGCGGATTTCAGAGTTAAAGGGGCTTAACTTCTTATCGTTCAAGATATTATTATGCACGGCTATCGCGGGACGGCCCGCGAGCTGTTTCCCGGCGACATAGACTATCAGTCTCTTTCGAAGCGATCCAATGAGAAAGGGATGGATAGTCTATCTCGTCATGACACAGCTCGCGGGCTGTCCCGTGATACACATTCAATACAGTTTGGTTATAAAAACAATTATTTTAAGTTAGGGAAAATATTTATTTGTTTTTTTGAGAAATAAATTCACTAGGTGTTATAATTCGCGGAATAGGGGCGAGTTGTTTCATGGTGACGTTTATATTACTACTCTACGGGTATTATGACAAGGAATGTTTACCTGTAGGTCGATCACGTAACGCTGTATACGCGCGTCAGGTAGATCTAAATGTCACTTTTTGTATGGAAAAATGACAGTTGAACTATACTAACGAGCATTCGAAAAGTTAAGTTATCATCCCTTTGATCACGTAACTTTTAGCACTCAACTGCTATAATACTGCACTGTCACCGAATTTACATAAGTATGCTCAGCTCAATCGGATGCAATTTATTGAAAAAGGGTTGACAATTTTGAAATACAACTTACACATTATCTACTGCCTCGAATGCCTGGCTGGCTGGACCGAGCTCAAATTATTTGTCCGGACCTAAAATACAAAGGGCCTGGGATACCGTAGCTTCTCTTTCAGTTTTAAATTCACTAATTGCCGACGCGACAGGCAGGGATCTAGCCAGACTTTTGGCTGTATCCAGTCCAGAGTCAGGACACTGGCTACATGCCTATCCATCGCCTAAAACCGGAACTTTCATAGACCCATCCACAATCCGTATAGCCGTCGGTCTCCGGCTCGGGTCTGAAGTTTGTGTGGGCCACAGCTGCGCCTCCTGCGGGGCCTCCGTAGACTGCTTCGGCCACCATGGACTCGCCTGTTCCTCAGGCGCCGGCCGCCTGTCCCGCCATGCCGCTCTTAACGACATCCTTAGAAGGCCGCTCGTCAGTGCCAATGGTCCCGCCGCTCTGGAGCCCCAGATCGTGCGGAGCGATGGTAAGCGCCCCGACGCCACTTGCGCTGACACCTTAGCTGCGTCCTACCTTCCTTCGACGAGCAGACGTGCTGGCGCGGCGGCAGACGCGCGGGAACGAGCAAAGGCGGTGAAGTACAATTGTCTCGGCACCCAGTACGAGTTCGTTCCGTTTGGTGTCGAGACTCTTGGCTCGTGGGGTAAGGGCGCGCGTGAGCTTCACGGGGCGCTCAGCAAACGCCTGAGGGAGGCAACAGGCGACCCTCGCGCGGGCAGCTTTCTCGCGCAAAGACTTGCAATCGCAATTCAACGCGAGAATGCTGCCTGCATGATGGGTACCCTGCCAAAGGGTCCAAATTTAGAACTTATATATATATTTTTTTTTGCTAAGTTATTTTTAAGTTAGTTTTAGATTTAATTTTAAATCTAGTTTTAATGTACCTTATGTATGTTTATATATTTTTTGTGTGCGTTTTTACAATAAAAAAAAACAACAACAACCCCAACAATAAACTACTAATTTCTATTAACTACTTACATAATTTAGTTTTAATAAACCTAGCTGTACTACTTACCTCGGCAACGCGCAAGTGGCACGGCACCCCTAGAGTTGCAAGCGTCCATAGGCTACGGTGATCTTACCATCAGGCGGGCCGTAAGCTTGTTTGCCACCGACGTGGTATTAAAAAATACATCCAAAATTACGTACAGTGCAAATTAAAAAAAGCGTGGGAAAAGTCCGTACAGCTGGCAAAACTGCATCCAGTTTATTTGGAGATAATACTTTCCGAGAGTAGTGAAAAGCTATGGCAAATGAACTACAGTCAATATCTTTATTCCAGTGCATCTCGTATAATTTTCGAATATATATTCTAAATATGAATCTGGGGACACGGTAGTGCCCCCGCCAAGACGAACCAAGCGAAGCGCAAGGTTACTACCTACATATTTTTGTCGAAGCGCTTCTAGATCAATAGTGGGACCGGATTTTTGCCCTAAAAGTTTTGATAATTCTAAAGATGGAAAAGTGATGCTTATATGACATCGGACATATTTTTAAGTATATTTGCAATATATGATGAAAAGTTAGAACGAGCGTTAGGTATAAATTAGGTATTTATATATTTTTACTTATAATTTGTGAATATTGAATTAAAGTGCAAAGTTTTAGCTTCATCGTTTATAATATGTATGACGCTATATGTTATTAAGTTTGTAGAACTTTTTTTACGCAGCTTCTTTGTCAAACCAGAATTAGGTTATTACTTTGTCGATATTGAATTAAAGTTTAAAAATCCTCAACAATATCTCTAATTTCTTAAGTTAATAGACAAAGCTAAAAATGTAGAAGAATAGGATACATGCTATAAAAGTAATATGCGTTTTTTGTCCTGTAAGATCTAATATTGAATTAGAGTCTGTAAAAATAAGTCTAATACTATAAAATAATATATGCAACCATATTATGAAAAGTAAGAAAATTCTGTGTATTGCTTGCATTAATAATAGTATAATTTATTTAAAATGGCGCGAAATTCATAACCACGCCGCGCTGGCCCTTCAACGGCGGCGCGCGGGGGCCGATCGTAGCCGACCTAGCGAGCGATACCTCGCCCCGCCCTCCCCGCATTACCGCGCAAGCGCTGCTGTCGACTTTCAAATCATTCATTTGTTTGTTTACTGTGCACATATTAGATGCAATTTTTAATACATTTGCTCAAAAAGTTCTACTTTTACGTAGCTGTTTAGCGTGCGGAAAGTTGATTTTCACGAACTAGTGCTTTTCACTTTTCCCACTCAATAATCGTACAAATTGTACCATTAATTATTATGTCAATAAAAAATAAATAAGATAGAGCTGTACTAAATAAAATTATTTTTGAACTTCATCATTTTTCAACTGTATTACAATGACGTTACAGAATTAATAATATAAAAGTTTCGAATTCCTTACTTGTTGTTTTTCTTATTTTTTCGCAACTGTATTAAAAAACGTCGTTGTGTAGATTACTATACATTGATTCGAAGGCTATATCGGCGCACAAAAGAAGAATGGAGATGAAGGCACCAGTAGCACAGCCTAGTGACGATGAGGAATGATGTTGCAGGGTAATATCGCCGGTTAGCGACCACCTAATTTATGGTTCCGGTTTGCGACCACTCATTTCAATTGGTGTCAGGAATCTACCGCAAAAAACGACAATATATCCTTTCAGTTTTTTCAATAGATTGCATACATACATACATATACTCACGCCCGTATCCCATTGGGGTAGGCAGAGACTAAGGAACGCCAAATACTACGGTCCTTAAATACTTCTTCAATAGATTCCTGTTTAAAAATTACTTTAAATAATACATGCGGGGCACGGTTTATTTAGAGTGCGTTGTAATGTCATTTTATTAGGTATATTTAATTGAAAAAAAAAAATACGTTGTCTTTCACGTGGTCGCTAACTGAAGCTGGTCGCGTAACCGGGGCGGCGTATTGACCCAACGTTATTAAATTAAACATTCCAATTTACGTTAACACTTAAAATAGGCCGTTTCTGCTCTAATACGAGTAGTACCTGATTAAAGAAAACTTAGAAAGTAGAGCATAATTTAAACCAAAACAGTGAGAAATATATTCTTTGATTACAAATATTATTTGTATGCAGAATGTAATGATAGTGAATGAAGCAAGAAAGGTTTGTCAAGATCGTAGCAAGTGGAAATTCGTGATCTCTGCCTATCCCTCCGGGAAATAGGCGTGATGTACATTTGTATGTATGTATGTTTATTATTTGTAGTAAGGTAAATCTCCTATAACTGGCCACCCTTGAATAATCGGCCCCCTCATACTAAAAATTAACTCTATTCACGTATAATAGAATAGATATAGATAGTATGAGGTGGCCAGTTATTGACGATTTACCCTACTTGTTAGGAATATTCGAGACAATTAAAGGTTGAAGCAGAAACGTCTGCTAACGAAGTTTTAAAGGACAACGCTCCCTAGGATGAAAAAAAAGTTGAAAATTTTGTTGAAAAGACTATTTTGTGTATTAATGTGTATTATTTCAAAAAAAGTGAGTACCTTTACATTTTGAGGAAAAGAAATGTGAATGGTGACCCAGATTTGAGCTGTATAGTAAAATGTATGGAGAAAAAAAAAGTGGTCAGATTGAAATGAAAATAATGTATGTCATAAGAATCGTTTCAAAAACAACTTGAAAAAAAATCTTACTGGTAAAAGTAGGAAGAATCTAACCACTTATTTTTTTTTTCTTTTACATTTTACTATGAAGTTCAATTCTGGTCCAGTTAACAGTTTTCACAAAATATATTTTATTGAAAAATTAATCCTTAAAAATTTTTTGTACCTTCATTATTTTTAAACATACTTAAATACACAAAATAGTTTTTTTTTTATTCAAAATATTCAGTTCTTTTTTTCCATACTAGGTGTGCGGTGTTTTTTCTATCAGAATAAAAAAAAATCGCCAGTAGCCTTTTCAGGTTTGCGTAGGCAACAAGGAACCCTTATAGTTTCGCCATGTCCGTATGTCCGTCTGCGGCTTAGCTCAGTCACCCTTACTACTAGAAAGTTGTAAGATTAGAATTGAAGACTTTATTCTATTGCACTTCGAAGAAGCGAGATTTTAGACTGTAAAAATAAGAGTTCAATTTTAATAATAATGAAAAAAAAAGTTCCGTCTTTTAATTATTTTAGTTATTTTGTGAAAAAAGCTGCACAGAATAATGATAAGTCGCAGAAGTTCACTTAGAATTGTCATTAGGTGTAAACAAATATGAATGATTAATACTTATACAATACCTACTTGCAATTTTATTATAATGATGTCGTAAATGGTTGTACTTTTTTGTAATTTTTTACTATTGTGTTATCCATCCATACTGACTTTAATATAAAACAGTAAGTACCGACTTTATAAAGGACTTAACGTCGAAAATTTATAATATTTCGACTGAAAATTTTATTCTTTGACACTTCGAATAATCGAGATTATACTGTATTAATAAAAGTTCGCTGTCAGTTATATTATAATGTGAAAAAAGTTACAATTATTTTTTTTGACTGTTATTGTAATAAAAATATACGAGCTATTCACAACTATTTTTATTATTTCTGTTTATCCTGGTTCCTATTGTCATATCTTATCCAGTCCTATTCGCCGTCATGTATTATACTTACCCCACCATATTATACGGTCATTACGCCGGTTACGTGACCAACTTCGGTTAACGACCACCTTAAGGACTAGGTTTTTTTTTTTCAATTAAAGATATAATAACATTTAAGCAGGCTGTAAAAATGCCTCGGTACGTACTTACGCAATTTTTAAAGCAGATATTAGGCAGGAATCTACTTAAAAAACGAGAAAATATTCTCTCGGTTCACCATTTATTACTCCCGAGTGGTCGCAAACCGGCACACTAAATTAGGTGGTCGCTAACCGGTGAAATTACCCTACATCCTAAATATACAATTTCATCTAAGGTAAATTGAGTTTAACTATAGCTTACTGCTGACCACGTCGCAAAAAAATATATGTAGGTTATTTGTTAGTAGGTATTTATGCAGCTGGCTTAAAGGAGTAACAAAACATGGAAAAGCGGTCATTTGTATAAGGGGTCCCTAAAATATTTTTAAATTATGTGTATAACGCGATAACCAGTTCGACGAAACCGCGGGCAATCCCTAGTATAGTTGGTAATAAATAAGGATACATTTCTTCTTTGTATTTCCATTAACGTACGTATAACAAAATAACATGTGTTTTGCCATTGATATTTATTCTTTGTGGATTTTTTTATGGATCGTGGACGCAATCAAGGGCACTCCTCTACCGTTGCGTTGATCGCTGCCTGCTGCCACAGCGCACAGCGCGGCGCGCGCATACATGCCGCGCTTTTTAAATGTATTCATTTACGCACGGAGTACTTAGGTATCAATATTTAGTGTCGCCGTAAGTTTATTTTTCTTAACTTTTGTTTGGTAACTGATATCATTGTCATGATCGTTTACTATTAACTCTACAAACTTTAATTCAATATTGGCTATACTGTTTAACCGGAAATCAATATCTAGACAAGCCGATTGTCTACATTTCTAACTTTTTTCCAGTATGTTAAGTGGATCGACAATATCGTAACTTTGCAATATCAGCTACTCTAATTCTTTATTTACACAATTATTTGCATTTTTACGTTCACCAGGATGCAGAAGTCCCAGATTTCTAAAAACAGAATATCGTATATAAATTAAAGTGTTATTGGATATTTTACAGTTTTTTGAAACTCTAATTCTATATTGACATAGTTATTGGCAAAAACTAAAATATTTCCATATAGCCTAAAGCTCCACCTAAAATTTTCTAACTTTTTACATAAGTATTATTTAACATGCCTCCAACGACATATCAAAAGAAGAAAAAACTTTAATGTTGTAATAACCCATTTTTGTTCAACCGCTGGTCTATTCGTCGTTTTTTGAATATACATTTCAGCTTTAGTCTTTGTTGGTACGTGTCAGGGCAACGACCTTTGCGTGAACCTTCGTGGACGTAGTTTAAAAGTGTCGACAATTTTAGCTTTAGAATAAAAACAATTATAATGGGTAAAGATTTTTTATAATTCCTGGGATATTTTTTGACCGAAAGGTATTCCTTTGTGGCTCTGTGTGTTGTAATTTAAGGGTCAGTGGCTGGGGTAGTTTTATTAGACGAGGATTTATTTTATAAAACACTAGCTGCTCGCGCGGCTTCGCTCACTTATTCCAAATGTGACCTTATCACCAACTAGCTTCTGCCCGCGTACCAAAATTCATTTTAATCCGTTTTTGCGTGATTGAGGTCCAAACTTTAGCATCATAGCCTAGCGGCGGCTGCGAGTCGGAAACGATAACGCAGGTTAAGCAAAGATGGCAGCGGTCAGTCTTTGGATGGGTGACCGCCTGATGTTGGAGTGGGTGGTTAATATTTAATATAAATGAGCGCTTCCGTGCTTTGGAAGGCACGCTAAGCAGTTGATCCCGGCTGCTGTCTATGACAGTAGTCGTTAAGCCGAGTTAGAGGCCTTCGGGCGGCTTAAGAACTCCTAATGCCGGCTGTACACATTGGGCCAACGTTGGCGCATGAGCAGGATGCAGCTATGCAAACGCATGAGAACGATATAATGCCCTCTTCCTCTAACACATAGCTGCATCTGCTCACCTCACGCGCCAACGTTGGCCCAATGTGTACAGCCGGCTTAACAGTCGAGTTGCCCACTCACTTGACAAAGGGGAGACAACTGTTACTCGCGTCCGGAGGAGCTACCTACCACAACCCTGCACGTGTCCCCTGGGTAAAGAGTGATAAACTTTAAAGGCCAAAAATAATGTATGCCATACGATTAAATAGTTTATGAATTAGGTTTATTCCCGATTTTCGCTACGGTGATAGAATTGTGTTGAAGTTTACCAACAAAGTGAAAATTTAATTGATAAAATAAGTATAAAGTCAAGGATAATCCTACTAATATTATAAATGCGAAAGTTTGGATGGTTGGATGTTTAGATGTTTAGATATTTGGATGTTTGTTACTAGTGATGTGCCGCGGTAATATTACCATTACCAGTAAGATTCTGTTTGGTAATATTACCGGTATCTTTCCAATCTTACCAGTAAGATTCCCAAATGGCGGTAGGATTCGAGACTGTAGTACGAGTACGATTAGTAGAGAATCACGCTAAAATTACTGGTTATGGGTGTAGTTAAATGAGCAGTATGCACCAATGGTTTACATCTTTTGTCTCTTTCACTCAAATTTCTTATCTTACATAGAACAATGGACGCGAATCGGACTAGTACCTCAGTTCGGACCTTTGCATGATTCAGAGTGCACGTATTTGTGTTTTGTAGTGAAGAAAGAATAAATAATGAAACCAAGAAGTACAATGTATTGCCATTTTACTGAAAAGACTACAAATAATAAAAAAAGTTACACGTGTAAATTTTGCAGTGTAGTGTACAACTTTGAAAATGCTACCAATACCAATTTGAACAAAGGAAGAGAAATGCTCAGAAACCTATCCATTTTGCGGCAACAATATTGGATCCCAAAAGCCAAGGCATGCAATTAACAAATCAAGAAAACGTGGAAGGATGCGAGGTTATATTTCATTTTGGAGGTGAATCAACCAATGTACTAATGGAATTATCCGATTATAAAATGCACAAAGGTATTTGGGAAAAAGACTTTGTGTGGAAGTTGGCAGCAACTGCAGAACCTGTAACATGGTGGGAAACACTGTTTGCTAACACTTCTTTAGGGCAAATAGCTGTTAAAATATTAACAATCCCAGCAACTTCTGCAGCTGTAGAAAGGTCATTCTCTACATTCTCTAGTATTCATTCAAAAAAAAGAAACCGCCTCAAAACCAACAGAGCTGGAAAAATAACATATATTTCACATAATTGGAAATTAACGCACGAGTCAACGCCACCGAAAGTAGCGAGAGCCATGAACCAAAATATAGATGAAGGTTTGGATGAATCAGATTCTAGTGATTCTGAAGATGATTTTTCAGACGTCGAAGATGATTGTGGTGATTTCCAAGAGAATGATTTTGAACTCGAAGGGAATGTCATTCTTACTGATCCTTGATTTATGCCATAAATACTAACGAATGAGAATCAAAAACAATTTTATTAGCGTGTCGACGAAGTTTTGATTGAAGATGATTTTGTTTCCCAATTTTGGTAGTAATCAATTATCTACATAAGTAGTAGTAGTTGGTTAAAGAATAAGTGATTTTGTTAGTTTTAGAACCAAATGTTTAAGTACCTATTTTTAATGTGACAAACGAAATTATTATGTGAAGTACCTGATTAAAATGTGATTTTATTGGATTTATTAGTTTTAGAACAAAATGTATATCTATCTCATTTAAACGTGATTTTTGCAAAGACTGATTTACTGAGATTACATACTTGAATTATATTTTTGTAGTTAAAATATTATTTATTATATGTAAGACGTAACGACGTAAGTATAATAAAGACACGAAAATTTGACTGCGATATGCAACCTATATGAATCTTTACAAATATGATTGTAATTAATCTGTGATCGTTGTTATTTGTTGATTTTTTCTATATTGTTGTAATTAAACTGATTTTTTAATATCAATATTTTATTTTATTTGTTTTCACAAGACAACATTAATAATTAACAAACTACAATATCTACCAAAAAAAACATTTAGTAACTTATTCTGGAACAAATCAAAAGGTTTGTGCTGAATTTACAAGGCAGTAATATTTCTAGTAGTATTGGTAAGATACCTAGTAACATTGGGTAAGTTACCGGTAAGATTGGTAATTTACTATTTGCAAATAACCCTGCACTCCTTTTCATTACTAAGGATATTAATACTACCTATTTTTAGTATTAACCACGAAAAAACCTCGACTTTTCATAAAAGTCCTGAATCTTACCGTATATTTCCATTTTTTGGTAATATTACCTGTAGCATTACTGGGAAAATACTCGCTTTGGTAATATTACCGGTAGTTACCCATCACTATTTGTTACTCAATGACGCTTAAACGGCTCAACCGATTTAGATGAAATTTTACACGAAGATAGTGTATAGCCTGGATTAAAATATAAGATAGCTTTATCCCGTGTCCACGCAAACGAAGTCGCGGGCGGAAGCTATTATTAAATCCTACTAATATTATAAATGCGAAAGTTTAGATGTTTGGATGTTTAGATGTTTGGATGTTTGTTACTCAATCACGCTTAAACGGCTTAACCGATTTGGATGAAATTTTGCACGAAGATAGTTTATAGCCTGGATTAAAATAAAGGATAGTTTTTATCCCGGTAGATAGATACGTTGTTTATACGAAATTCCGTGTTTATAAATGGCCACCAAATCTGACAGCATACGTTTCCATTGACGACGCGAAACTAAGGGTGGCAACCACTTGTCCAATGTGTATTTGCGGCTCACATTTTGCTTAAACAGTGAGTGAGATGCAATGCACATTGAACAAAGATCATGGAGAAGTGGATACCACCCTAAGGAAAGCTGGTGCAATTGACTCCGTTTTAGTGTGCCACTTTTGGAGCGCTTATAAACTTTCTACCTCTTTTTTAACCCCCGACGCAAAGAGGGGGCTGTTATAAGTTTAACGTGTCTGCCTGTGTATCTGTTTCTGTCTGTGGTATCGTAGCTCCCAAACGGATAGACCGATTTGAATGCGGTTTTTTTCTGTCATAGATAATTTTATCCCGAGTGTTCTTAGCCATGTTTCATGAAAATCTGTTCAGCCGTTTTTGAGATATTGGACTTTGAAATGAAAATGTCGGGGGTTTTTCAACTTTTCTAAGTTGTTATATTACATCATTGGGCGAAGGGATAGTGACAACTGGCATGCTCCGCAGCCTAGACGGCTTGATGAATTTTATCATTGTGGTGTCTTTAGATCATCTCGATCTCTCAGTCGTGGAAGTAACATGCACTTTTTTTAATCTTTTAGTTTATTATACTTCTTTTATGTTTCTTTACATTTGGTATCAGTTTTTCAACTCTCGTGCGTTCACTTCGCCTTCCGCCAAGCGTCAAATCGGCTTTTAAATCGATTCTAATTCTACACCTCAAGCAGAATAGCCCCCAAATATAAAAGCACCATGCATCATCGACGATATTGACAGACATGCATGTGGGGTTTCCGATAATGCATCAGTACTTATTCAAGTTATTCACCAACTTTAGTCTTATGTGCGATGTTGACCATCATAATTTGGTTCGTAGATTCCGTATCGTGTCTGAACACCAATTACCCGGGGTGTTAAATTAAAGAACGAGTCAGCGAAGCGAACGAAGTGCTCCGTTTGTGTTCTCCTCTATACGTTGCTTTTATAAACCAGAGGGGTAATCACGTAACGTTTTGAACGCGCGTTAGGACAGTTTAAGAGGGGGCGTATCGCCAGGGAAAAATCAGAAATCACCCGCGCGCCCCGTACCTGCCGCGCTGATGCGTCTATTGCTGCCCCGCTCCTTCTCGCATAGTATATGCCCCGACAGTCAGATGAAACATGATGAATACCTATAGATAATTATAATAAGTGGAAAGAAAGACAAAATCTGTAAGTACCTATATTTGAAGATATAATTTTCGCTAGTAGCTAAGTCAGTTTCGAGAGCTATAACTGAAATATGACCTTCCGTTTTTTTACTAAATCACGTAAGGGTTGTAATTTAGCATAATAATGTCTCGTAAAAGGCTAAAGCAAAAAAACAGCTACAATCGAATTTAAACTTTTGTGAGACATATCTAAAATACTACTAATAAATCCACGGTTAAAAAATTAACGTAAATGTCACGGCAGGCGACATGTTTCGAACTCTTCAGGAGTTCTTCTTCAAAACAAACATCGAAAACACTAATCCTGAAGAAGAACTCCCGAAGAGTTCGAAACATGTCGCCTGTCGCGTCATTTAATACGTGAATTTATTAGTAGCATTAAAAAAACTGTAATTTATTATGAAAACTTCGATCATGTTTATGAAAGCCAGATTTTCAGGCCACTGTGTGGCGGTCAAATTTTTCAATTCTGACCCCGTGTCATGGTCGGCCTTATCACGCGATAAGTGACAGGATAGAGCGTCCGTCACTGGCTGACACCGTTTGATAGAACGAGACGATGCCCCTATCTTGTCACTTATCGAGTGATAAGGCCGACCATGATACGGGGTCTGATCTCGGATTCGTACTTGGAGACAATGGAGACGCTTTGGCCCTTTAGTTATCAATTTTGAACATACTCGTATTAAAGAAAAACTGCAAAATTGTGTTCACTTTTTTTAATATAAAAATGTCCAACTTCGCAGGCAATAATTCGGGTGCAGACTCGAAAATTATTATAACTCCAAAAGAAAGAAGGCAAAAAAATATGCATAGTGATGAAAATCCCATTCAGATATCTCAAAGAATTACGAAGCTACAACCGTTTTAATATTGCTTGTTAGAGAGAGAAAACGCAAACGCTGTGTGACGTCACATGACAGGATGCTGCCGGCAGGCCGCGTCGACGGCGTCGCCGACCACGATGCGCGCGGCACGTTGCCGTCTTCTGTGACGTCACATTCTTCCAGCGTCATCGTTTCATATGAAGTTGCGTTTTGCGAAAAAGGGACAGAACACATCCCTTCTTAAAACTTTGGACACTTATAACTTCGTGATTATTTAACCTTTTGCGTTGATTTTTTCTCCATTTGACAATTTTTTTTATCCTTCTTCGAGAAAATATAACATTATTTTATTTAGTGTCTACGCCCCTATTGTTGGAATCTAAAAGCGTCACCCGTGATGACTTTAAAAAAAAATGTCAATAATTACACGGTTCACCCACGTATTAAACGTCACTACGGGCGACATGTTTCGACCTCTTCGGGAGTTCTTATTCAGGATTGAGTGTTTTCGCGGCGGTGTCGCTTGAATCACGACAAGATTCAAGCGACACCGCCGCGAAAACACTCACATTATAGAGTACAAATTACTTTAATTACCCAAGGAATACCACTACCTACATTTTGTTGCTTAAAAAACCACCGGAGCTATAACTGAAATATGGCCTTCCGTTTTTTTACTAAATCACGTAAGGGTTGTGAGCTAGCATAATAATGGCTAGTAAAAGCCTAAAGCAAAAAAAAGCTATAATCGAATTTAAACTTTTGTGAGACATGTCTAATATACTACTAATAAATCCACGGTTAAATTCACGCATTAAATGTCACAACAGGCGACATGTTTCGAACTTTTCGGGAGTTCTTCTTCAAAACAAACATCGAAAACACTCATCCTGAAGAAGAACTCCCGAAGTGTTCAAAACATGTCGCCTGTCGTGTCGTTTAATACGTGAATTTAACCGTGAATTTATTAGTAGCATTAAAAAAAAACTATAATATATTATGAAAACTTCGATCATGTCTATGAAAGTCAGATTTTCAGGCCACTACTGTGTGGCGGCCAAATTTTTCAATTCTGATCTCGGATTCGTACTTGGAGACAATGGAGACGCTTTGGCCCTTTAGTTATCAATTTTGAACATATTAAAGAAAAAGTGCATAATTATGTTCACTTTATTAATATCAAAATGTCCAAGTTCGCAGGCAATAATTGTTGGAATCTGCACTCTCGATAACCCTAAAAGCGACACCCGTGATGACTTTAAAGAAAAACAATGTCAATAATGTCACTACGGGCGACATGTTCCGAACTCTTCGGAAGTTCTTCTTCAGGATGAGTGTTTTCGCGGCGGTGTCACTTGAATCACGACAAGATTCAAGCGACACCGCCGCGAAAACACTCATCCTTAAGAAGAATTCCCGAAGAGTTCGAAACATGTCGCCCGTAGTGACATTTAATACGTGAGTTGAACCGTGTAATTATTAGTACTGTTTCAACACGTCTCACGAAAGTTTAAATTCGAAAAGCAATGTCCGCCATCTTGGAATTCAAAATGGACATCATTTCTAGAATCTTCACCCTCGAGAAGCCTGCCAATGTATGTTGTTCTTCAAAAAACGCGCATATTCATTTACAACGAATGTTTCAAAAATTTTAAATAATGCGACCACTTTTTGAAATATTTCTGACTATGAATTCGTATTTAGACCTCTCAGACATCGATTTTGAACATAACCGGATTTATTCTCAACTAGCGATCCGCTCCGGCTTCGCACGGATACTATATTATACATATAAACCTACTTCTTGAATCACTCTATCTATTAAAAAAAACCGCATCAAAATCCGTTGCGTAGTTTTAAAGATCTAAGCATACATAGGGACAGACAGCGGGAAGCGACTTTGTTTTATACTATGTAGTGATAGTGATAATCTTTCATAAAGTAAATACACGATCGACAGAAAAATGTTCGTCTAGTTTTGCATGTACTGCACAAATTATTCTAAGTAGCCGGTCACCCGCCGATCGCTGCGTAATCTTATAGTTGTATTTTGAACTTTAAGATCTATATGTTAAGGTCGACTTTTAAATATATTATTTCAAAATGTAGCAAAATATCTACTGGAATGTAATGATACGTTCATTCACTGGACGAATATACTGGGTCACAATATTATTGAAATAATTATGTTCATCGTGCTTTCGTGAGAGCACAGAACGTAGTCCTCTCGTCTCAGCGGAGCGATTACGACTGACTCCGCCCGCGAACGGCAACAAAAGATATACAGAACCGCACGAAACACGCGACGGGAGAAAGGGTATCGCGCTAAATAAAAAAGGCCTATACGCCAAATACGTTTCACCTCAATAAGTCTGAAAAGGGACTACATAAAAATACCCCGCTAGTACTTTCATTAGGTAATGTGAAAAGCTATTATACACTCAACTTTTACTTAATTTATATGCACGGGAACCTCACACTATTGAAATTGAGTAAAAATAAGACATGTTTTGGCGGTTCTTTTCTATCGAGGCAATTTTGGTTTTGTATGGTTTTGTTCAGACGATTCAATTGCAAATATGATGTAGTTTTGGTATGTTCTTTTTCCTGGCATTCGCTTTAGTTTGTCATAGGTAAATATTCAATCTAAGAACCCCGATTTCGCGGAGCGCCCCCTCCAGCGAAGTTAAACAAACAGAGTTTTTGAAACAATATAATGCGTCTGTTTATAATAATATGGTTAAAAAAAAATACGAATAGGAATCTTGAGGCTTTTCTGCAGGGAAATCAGTGCTTCGAAACATGATTAAGCAAATTTCGCTCGATAGAAAAAAATCACGAACATAGGTCTAAAACACACAAAAATACACTTAAAATATTCGTAACAAATTATGCACAAAAGCTATAAATATTAAAATTGCTTCTAAAAATCGGCAATATCATGTTTGAGGGAAATCAGTGTTTTTATTTTTATTTAATTAAACGGCCAAAAAATTAAAATGAAAAAACATGATATCCGCGCTTTCGAGCACGCACTTCCATCTCGCTCACGCTTATGCTCAGTGAGAGGGAGAGAAGACCATGAGCCTACGGCGCCTTAACTGTCATTTTTCCGTATAATATTTGACATTTGGATCTACTTAACTTACGGTCAAGGGCAATATGTATACACCAAAAACTCAAAAATATGTACGCAGACCTTATTCCTGCAACAATAAGGTTGTAGTATACATATTTATGAAACTTTGAGTGAATACATATTGGTGCCCTTGACTGTACAATGCGTTACGCGATCGACCTGCAGTTTTCGTGAAGTTTCGAGTGCACGCATAATTATACGTATTTATTTGTCGACTCGGTTTTTTTTTTTTTTTTAAAGGCACTCACGGCTAACTGAAGCAGCAATTAATTTGTGTTAGTACGGCTAGTTTTAAAAATATATATCCTAGAGTTTTAAAAATATATATTGTAGCTCAGTGGTCGAAAGCGGCTAGCCGGTCAAAAGCCGGAAGTTCCGACCAAGAGAGAAGAGTCAAGATGGGTCAATTAATTAAATAAAAAACCCTTTAATTGGAAGTTGTGATTTCGTGAGCAGCTGAATTCTAAATTAAAACATGCAGGTTCTTTCAAATACAAATAATTTATTGTTCGAAAGTGAGTTATTAATTAGGTCACAGTATGGTTATTGTTCGTCACAATCAGTCAGAGTATGGCACACAATATTTGATGAATTTATTCATTGCATGTTATTGAATTGAATTAATGTATTTTTAATATAGGTAGGTATGTCAATAATAATAATACAAGTAAAACAAATGAAAAAAAAAACATCTTAGTTATAAGAAAAAATAAAAATGTCAATGTCGCTACGAATACATAATGATGCGAATCAATTGATCGGAATGAGATCATAAGTGCATCAAAGCCCCCAATCACCAATATTAGAAGACTAGTGGCTCTAGGAACAGTAGAACCCTTCTCGGGCTTTGTTTAAAAAAAAAGCTATATTATTATAGAAGCTGCTCACAAAATGTCACGAGAATCGCTTGAGAAATGCTACCTGTAGAGATAATAATAATAATACGAAATAATATTGGCCCAAGCTGAAACGGAGAACATCGTTCGCTTCGCTCGCTCGTTCAATAAGGTATTATATCTACTGATATAATGGCCGTCAACCGCACAGCGTTTAAATCACTCCACACTCCCAGTTCTTTCGAAACGAGACAGTGTTCGAGCGCTGGCCAGCTCGTATTCATAGTAGAACTGTATTACAGTAACACAATACTCAGGGTTTTCATAAGAGCAGCTGGGTGAACCTCCGGCGGATTAAGAAGCTCGGTTCTAAAAATAATTTAGATCGAATAAAACTCAAAGCCGGTGTTGTTACACGTTTTTAACAAAAATGAATTCTGATGGATGATCTCGTCACTTTTCTAACGTACGTTAGGACATCAGGACGAAAAAAAACGCCATAAAACGCTGAGTATTTACCCAGCTATCCATATGGCGCTCATCCTATAACAAAAGCAGTCATAGGGATAGTGACACCAAATAAACTGGTGGCTCTGTTAGCTGAAGAACTCACGAAGCAGACATTTCTTTATTTTTTTTTTCATTTCAAAATTAAATCGACAAAAAAGCTATAAGAGAACTATTGTCGGAATATATGTCGATGATTTCATTATATTTTCAAATGAAGAGAAAGTGAGTCGTTAATAAAGTCTTTGAGTCAAAAGTTTAAAATTAAGAATTTGGGAGAAGTTAAACAATATTTAGGCATGAGAATTAACATTAACAAGACTTCAAATGTAATTACAGTAGATCAGGAACAATATATTGAAAAATTACTAGAGAAATTTGAAATGTCTGATTGTAATACAGCTCCTATAGAGTGTAAATTAAATGTTAAAAAAGGTGAAAATTGTGATGACAAATTGCCATATCAAAAATTAATTGGAAGTTTAAACTTCTTGGCCGTTCTGACGCGCCTAGACATAGCTTATTCAGTAAGCTACCTCAGTCAGTTTAATAATTGTTACACATACTTTGACTTACTTTACTCATTGGAATTATGCTAAAAGAATCTTAAAATATTTGTCGAAAACAAAGACATATAGCTTGAGATATATTATTACAAAGAAAATGCAGAATTGGTTGGATATGTAGATGCAGATTGGGCTAGTGATGCTCTTGACAGACGGTTATATACCGGGTTTTGTTTTGTGAAATCCGGGTCTGCTGTGTCTTAGGAAAGTAAGAAACAAAGAACAGTGGCGTTAAGCAGTTGTGAAGCTGAGTATATGGCTATGTCAGAAGCATGTAGAGAATCACTTTATTTACGAAATTTAGAGTGTGAACTAACAGGTGCAGGTCATTGTAATAAAATTGTATTGTACCATGACAATCAGAGTGCATTACGGTTGGCAAACAATCATCAGCCTCATAAGCGCTCAAAACATATCGATGTGAGATATAATTTCATCAGAGAAGTCATCAATAATGGTATTATTGAAACTAAATATTTGCCAACCGCTAGCATGCCCGCTGATTTGCTAACAAAGGGTTTGCCAGAAATAAAACACTATAAGTTTATGCAAACACTCGGTGTTGTACAAAAATAAATTTATTGTTAGTTATGAGAATCTGTAGCAGATAATATTTTATTTAGTTAAATTTTAAATTTGATATAATGGGGGTGTTGAAATGATATCAAAATAGTGTTTAATTAAGGTTCCCAACGCCATCTATCCACAGCCGAGTGAAACTTGCCTTTAACTGTCAAATATGTGTCATGTGTGGTTACTTTTTCAAATACATCAGTCATTCGTTAACTGCCAACTTACGTGTTTTATTAGAATTTTAATGTTGAACCTGTTCACAAATACACTGATAGGATGATGATGAATGACTGTGACACGAAACTAGACGGATTTGGTGCCGTGCCTCGGCGCACGGAGCCTTTATTTATTTAAACTTTATTGCACAAATATAAAAATATAAGTACAATTGGCGGACTTAATGCCTTAAGTGGTGCAGGATCCTAAATACAGAGACTCGAATGGAAACACAAATCAATTAATTTCATTAATATACATACATATATAATACATACAATATAAACTTACTTATACATACATATCTAGTATATGGTAGTGTATAGTGGTATCAATCTAGTAACTCGGTTCCCAAGATACAGGCTGTGCCTAGTTTGGGCCCGATGGTAATTCTCACCAGTGTACAAGCTTTACTCATAAGTTTAACCAAATAATTGTAAGCTATGTTTCTTGTGCAACTTTTGTTTGGTAAATAAACGATTTTTATTTTATTTTATTTATATTTAAATACATACAATTATTTGTATCCGAACAAAGATATCATGAGGATCATCAATCTTTAATTGTTAATAAGAGATGCTTAGGTACGCAACTTGCGTTTAAAGGAGAATTTGCTCTGAGCATGCCTCACGGTAAGAGGGAGATCATTCCACAGACGAATAGCCTGAACAGCGAAGGAATTTGAGAGGAAACCAGTACGGTGAAATAGGACAGAGAGTTTAAGACTCCTGGAGATACGTAGCTCGCAACCAGGACGGGGTGTAACAAATTGAAATTTAGATTTAAGATATTCCGGTGCAGCTGGGTCAAATAAGATGGTATAGTGTGCACAGAATGTGTGTGAACAGCCTTAAGGCGCCGTAGGTTAAGCGAACAGAGTTTTTGAAACAATATAATGCGTCTGTTTATAACAATATGGTTTCAGAAAAATACGAATGGTAATTTTGAGTCTTTTCTGCAGCGAGATCAGTGATTCGAAACATGATTAAGCAATTTTCGCTGCACAGCGGCGGCGATTCAGTGCAGCGACAAGGTACCGTGGATTTTGGTTGAAGACGGAATTTTGCGTAAAGCCTGAACACTTTTAGTTTTCCTAGTTTCTTGTAAGTTAATCTTACACTAGTATAGTAGTAGTAGAATGAAACAGTAACAGCTAGACAGAATTACTTATTTATGGGGTTTTGTACCTTAAAAGGAACAAAGGCATTCTTATAGGATCACTTCGATGTCTGTCTGTCCATCGGTCAATACAATTTTTAGGGTTCCATTGTCAACAAGGAACTTAGGTTCATATTTTCGCTTTGTCTATCTGTCCGTCTATCTTTCCTCTGCTTATCTCAGTGAGCGTGGTGCGACACGCACTTGGTTTATTTCTATGCATTGCGCTTTGTGTGTCTAGAAATGTTACCACCATTTTAATAATAATTGTTCTGTTAGACGTGGTTGAGACGTGCTCTAAGCAAACTAATTATTTAACACGTTAATTAAGTTGCAGCTTTAGCCACCTGCATCAGCAGAACACTGCTGGAATAGCGGAACAGAACTATTATAAGTAACCCGTAACTTGACTTTAAACGGAACACACCTGAAATCCGGTGGTATACGTCAATAACATATCTTAATAATCTTTCCAAATAAGTTTCAAGTCTCTATTTCAAAAAATTACGTTTTCCCCATTCAAACATTGCACCCCTATTTAACCCCTTTAGGGGTAGAATTTTCTAAAACGCTGAAAGTACTTTTTTTGTATCTTGATATGTAATCTTCCTACAAAGTTTCAAGTCTCTAGTTCAAAAAATAATGTTTCCCCCATACAAACTTTGTACCCCCATTTAACCCCCTTAGGGATGGAATTTCCAAAAATCCCGTCTTATCCCTTGCCTACGTCATAAAAGGAAGCTCTGGTGTCATTTTCAAGTTTCTAGTCCCAGTAGTTTCGGCTGTGCGGTGATGAATCAGTCAGGAAGTCTTCTTTTATATAAATAGATGGAGTCAAGGTACTACTTATTATTCTTCTGTGATGTTAGGGCAAATTATCAGTTCATTACCTCGCCATTTTCACGATGAACTTTCTGCACTAGCGAGCGAATGCCAGACATTTAATATACAACCAGCAGGGCAATTTTCGCCGTCAAAAATAACGGAGAATGTTTGTGCATATTTAGCTTTCGTTTCGAAAGGGCGGTAGAGTGTTTAACTCGGGGAAGCCCCTCATCTCAGCCTCGAACTAGATCACACCCAGATTCACTGAGATTATTTTTTTCTTTTGTCTTTGTATGTCACGAATACATGTTTGATACTTGAATTATAGTTAGGCGCTCTCACGTCGTTCAAGCGCAAAAATAATTATCTCGCTTGAAATGGGTGGATACTGGATATCAACCCTTGTTTAACAATGTAAAGGAGAAATTTTATAATTTAGCTATATAATATCCGAAAGCACAGGGAAGAAAGTCACAAGCAGTACAAGCACAAAGCACAACAAATTAAAGGCTAATATTAGCGCCAGCGTGGAGTATATGGAGAAAAGCTGCGAGGGGCAGAGAGAAATGAAGAGTTCCGGGAGCCCTATGCCGTTGGCCAAACCAACAAACAAGCATACATGCAGAAACATACATACCTACATAATTTACTTTTATTTATTTTCATGACAAGTACAATAATTTGCATACGAGCGGCGTGCGCACAGCGGCGAAGCGACGTAAGAGTAGGTATTAAGTAGGTACTACATACGTATAATAAAAAAGCAGAAACTAAAACAAACTTTCCCAGCTTAATTTGGTAAACTTCATTTTCCTCCATATAGAGATAAGTCCGTAGTAGGTAAGTCCGTCTTCCAACAGTATTCAGTTACGGACAACAAAGAGTATGTTTTGAGACGCTTATGTCAACTCCTAAGTAGGTACCTATAGTATAACGATCGGGTTATCTCTCTGGGGGTATATTTGGCTTGATGTGGGTAGTGGTTATGGTTTTAAATTAAACTTACATTTGTTCATCGCTTTATTTGGAATGTGTGGTGTCCTATTTTTTCCCGCCGCGCCCATTCCCAATGACATTTAAGGCGACTGTAACCCTCGTCATTTTGTCTCACTCGCTCACTAATGTTAGCTCACTGTCCGCGCCCGGAGACCTGCGAAAATCGGCAATAAACAAGTTTTTTGTCTAAACGGAACACATTTCAAAAAACTAAGAAAACCAACTTATTGGTCATTATTTTAAAATTAAGAAAATAATGTGTTTATTTTCGATAAAAGTGCGGCATACAAATGGTTAGACAATAAGGGTGAATTCATAATTTATTTCCATAATTTATTTATATTTATATGAACTTTAAGGAAAATTACGTTACTCTTTATAGCTTGCGTAGAGAGTTAATGTAGAAAATGGTTAAAAAACTAAGGTGAGTCGGGGCAAGAGTAACATCGGGGGAAGAGGGTCAAAAGCTTCTCCAGCTTATTTGAATTGAACGCCTTTTTGTACTGTCGGTAAAACAGACAGACATGTATTCGTTCCATCATCATATCATAGATGTCTCTTTCACACGCCATATTGAAACAAAACGCGGTTTATTTTGACTGGTTACGACTTGTGATAAGTGGAAGTGCACGTGTATAATACAAAAGCGGTTTTGTGTGATTTATGGCTGTTCATTCGGACTTGTTTGTTTGTGAGTCGAATATTTATAGTTTATTTCTTATGTTACATCGTTATTTTCTGTAATTCTTATCGATTATAAGTCTTAATCAAGCCAATAAAATTTTAACCTCAAATTATTTAAGTAGGGCAAGAGTGCCAGTTCAGTCCGGGAGAAGAGAGTCATAAGCTACTCTTACCCTATGTCAGGGCGATCAAACCTTTTATAAACTGTCTTTTTTATTACAAATTGGCACTGTTTAATTCAGGCATGTGCGTACTGCGTATGCGGTTTTTCGACATTTGAGGATGCGGATGTTGGGTTCAAGCACTCAAAAACATTAATAATCAACCATATCGTGACACAATTACAATTACGTACAAAACAAAAAAATCGCCTCAGTTCTTGTCACCTGATAAAATGCGGTAAATTGGTATATGTATAACAAAAACCAAATAAAGATTTTTGTTGGTTAAAGACGAAGGTAATCACGAGTGGCATTCATACTAAATACTACTGTAATACCTATAGGTACTCGTAAATAGTATGGTTTTCAAAGTGAATTAAAAAAATCAAAGCATTATTTTTTTTATGTAAGTGTTAGATGGTTTGTCACCCCTGATAACACTTACTATGACACTCTTGCCCCAGAATATGTATAAACGCAGTTTCTCAGAATTTTGAATAGTTTTCAACTTATTAAGGTATTCATTATCTTGACAGCGTCTACCAACTGTGTTACTAAATACGTAAATCCACTGGAGCTAACCTAGTTCAAGTTAGGTACGTACGATACTCTTACCCCAGTCATGGAGCAAGAGGAACAGTCATGCCGCACAAAAAAGTGCATGTTTTAAAAGGTTCTTTGCTTGATAAGTGGTTTCAATTAAAAATATATAAAATTTACTTATATGTTATCGCTTTATTATACGAATTAATGCAATAATAAGATCACAAACACTATACGAATCTAACTTTAATAAAAGTATGACACTCTTGCCCCGACTCACCTTATTCATTTTTACGAAGGACAAGCCTTAAACGGTATGCAGAAGTGAGTGAGACAAATTAAATTTGGAATGCAAAACACTACATCTAGTGAAATAGACCACCTATGTTAGATCCTTGTCCTATCGGGATGTTTACGGATGTTTGACAGGATGTAATGTACTCCTACTCCGTACTATTGCAGGCCGCTGTTGGTGATTATTACTTTGTGATAAGCTTTATCTTTCTGCAGCATTAAGGAAATGGAAGTGTGGCGTTACGCAACGAATGAACTACAATATGAAAGAGGCCGCTCCTCAACTAGATGGTCCGACCAACTTTAAATTAACTTTTTTGCCATAACTTAAAATTATTACAATGCAATACAAGAACACTACAATTAATTTTATAACAGCTCATTTACCTTTCGGGCTGTTCTTTTGTCGAATGCTTTGCCGTTGCATATAAGGTGTGCAAAATCTCTTCCTATTTTCAAAAATCAGTTGAAACAATATTACCTGTCTCTCCCTTAAGTTGCCTTTTATGTATTGTATGTATGTATATTGTATGTATTTATGTATGTATGGTTGTATATATGTCTGCGTATTTATTAATTTATTAGGTGTGTCCTGTTTAGTAATATTTGAAAGATTGATGTGTTAGTATGCTCTTCTTGATGAATTCCTGCACTACCTGTTTAAAATTCTAGTTTAAGTGTTTCCTGCTGTACAAAGGTTGTCTGGAAGAGATCGCTTTAAAGCGATAAGACCGCCTGTTGTTACCATTATTTATTAAGCAAATTTTTTTGTAAGATGTTTCTCTCTTGTAGTGGTGCAATAAAGAGTATTTATTATTATTATTATTAAATAAACTTAACTAAACGAGATACATTACATAGGTTTTCTTAAGTCTTGTCTAAGAAATTAAATATATTATACATTTGACGTTATATTGGCAATGCAACCAACCTCAGAATGTGCTGAACGAGTTTCCAGCGCTGATTTTCAGTTTGGCCCCTTTTATGGCGGTTTACAGTTGAATTAAAAAATGCGCAGCGCAACTAGTTGCACTCGTGCATATCAATCAGATTCAGATTCAGATTTTTTATTCATAAAATACATTATTTTGAATGCGATTGAAAAGTAGTTTAAACTTAAACTAAAGAATCCCGACGCACCAAAATTTTGCACCGGCGCTAACAATGCAAAGGACAGGAGCCGATGGAGGCAGTTCGTCCGTTCCAGACTTGCATCCCATCATGGCCACGATGTTCAGACATGAAGGAACGACCAGAGAGAGAGAGAGACAGTGTAGATAATAAATTTATTTAATCGTATGGCATTATTCTTTAGTCAGCGAGTCTAAATGTTCACACATTAGTATTTAAGTTCTGCACCCAATGGGCTGCGTTTCCACTTAATGAAATTAAGTTGGTGCTTTTTGGGCACTCGTTGATAATGTGATAGGTTGACTGTATAGGTTACAGTCACACTTCGGAGAATCACGCCACCCACATCTAAACACGAATTCGCCACATCGACAGTGTTCAGTGCGAAGTCTGTTTACTTGGCACCACTCTTGTCTCGGGGCCGATAATCCCTCAGGTTTTTTATTCATCATTCTTCTTCATTCTATTCTCCATTTCATTTTTCATTTCATTTAATCCTTTATAAAACATAGTTTTACATGTCAACAGTATTATTAGGACAGTCATACATAATTAACATAACATCATTCGTATAAAAATAATATTAGGTAGGTATAAGACAATTTTGTCAGATGGGTCTTTTAATTATATCACAGGTGGTTATATTCATATTGTTTGATTCCATATCTTGGGATTGTGAACCAGTTCAAGAGTGCACGCCGTTGAAAAATTCGTCTACGGAGTAGTACGCTTCAGACATAAGTTTAGTTTTAAGTTTATTTGTAAAACATGTATTATTAGTCACATTTTTAATCTCTAGGGGTATATGGTTATATATTTTAGGACCCATTGAGTGGAGGCACTTTTTAGACTTGGCTAGACTTCATTAATAACAAGCAAGCAATTAGCAAAGGTGACCATTCCATAATAATAAATAAAAATAACTCACTCAATAATAACTAACGGTCACTTTGGCACTCTTTGGGAGAGGCCTATGTCCAGCAGTGGACGTCTCTCGGCTGATATGATGATGATGATGATGAAATAAAAATAATCATTATTTGCGGACAATCTTACACAAATCCACCTAGTCCTAAACTAAGCAAAGCTTGTACTACGGGTAGTAGACGGCGATAAAAATACATATTTCGGTAAATGAATACTTAAATATACATTTATAGAACACAGAAAAGATCCATAGCTTAGGATCAAATGTTCGTACTCATCACACAAATAAATGCCCTTACCGGAATTCGAACCCAGGACCTCTAGCTTCGTAGGCAGGGTTACCATCTAGGCTAAACCGGTCGGTATGAAAAGGATCTTTACAGTACATATGGTCCTACTTTCCCGCACTAGTGCGGAAAAGAGCACTTTTCGTGCATATGTCGAAACTTTAAAGAGCCATAATGTACAGTAAAACGTTGTACGATACACGTGCGAATAGGTAATTCGCAACTCGTGTCGATTTAAAACACTCCCTTCGGTCGTGTTTTAATTTATCACCACTCGTTGCGAATTTCCTATTTTTGGCACTTGTATCGTAAATAACTATTTTGACACTACACATCTCCTCTAATACTGTTTCAGCCAGCACTGCTGATCGTCGATAAATTGAATTCAATAAGCCAAAATTTCAAAAACCTCACAATTTCCAAGTCAAGCACGGAAAGTTTAAGCGGATCCCAAATAAAATATTAAAACGAAAACGGTGAGAAAACTTCTGAATTGAAGATTTGCCTCGGACTTTGAGTAACTTGTGAAAAGGCGGGGTGCGGTTACCGTCATTTTAACGGCCCAATTCAACAAGGAAAATTTCTCAACTCTATATTACCATCACACTAAACCTTACTTTAATACTATATATACAGGGCTGAAAATTAAACATAATGGAAATAGTTTACGACGTTTCTTTCGTTGCAGTCTTCAGTTGTTTTAATGGCGCTTCCCATACGCTCTAGTTGGGTTTATTACGTTTGATAATCTATGTAGGTACAGTCAACAGGAAAATAAACTGATGAAATAAGGTCCCAAAATAATATCCTATTAATAACACACGTAAAATGAGCTCTGGCGGCCATACATTTAATATGGCGCGCAGAGCTCTTGTTTTTACGTGTGTCGACCTGGGGACCGATTTTTGACTTTCGACCGCTCGAAATCAAAAGCGAGCGGTAGAAAATATTCGCACACGAAAATTTGTCATTATTATTTTCGCCTGAACCCAATAATAGCTATTTTTGAAATCATCACTCGAAAGCTAGTGATTGGCTATCGATACTTTTGCGTTTCGTTGTATGCAAAAAGTAGATAATTATCGGTTTTTCAAATTTTAATTTTCAACATACCTAATATAGAGAATACTTAGTACTTTATTGGAATTTGTGTATCTATGTATAATATAGTAAATTGATTAATTGTAAATATATTATGCGTTTCATAACAGAAAAAAAATCAAAAGTAAGTAGTGAGTTGTAAGGTGCAAACATTAATAATTGTAAAACGAAACGTAATTGTGTGAGAAAGAGACAGTATGAGAGCGTGACCTGAGAAAGAAAGGGATAGAGAAATGAAAGGGATAGGAGATACGTTTCAGCGAGAGTAACACTGTGAATAAATTAATTGTGGCCGATCCGTTGTTTCCTTTACTAATGGCCGGTTCCAATAATCATTCTACCGATAGTTTTCCTTACCGGCAGTTACATTTTGACAGATTACCCGTAGAAAATGTGTGAAAATGTAACTGTTGGTAAGGAAAACTATCGGTGGATTGATTATTGGAACCGGCCATTACACACTAATAGTAAACGAAACGCTTATGTTCCCGCCAATAGACTCACGATCTTGGTTTTCAACCACAAAATTCGGCAAGAAATTATATATAATCGTACACCAGCCAATCCAATCACTTAGCATCGACTCAATATATTTCATTATATCTATCTTTTAAATTAATAGTCAGTCCAAAATTTAATAGATCAAGTGAAGTGTCAAAACTTTCTACCGATAGAATTGAATACGAGTGGTCAACACCACTCGTTTTTGAATTTTCTATCGCTCGTATTTCAAAAATAGCATTTCGAGTGAAAGAGTCGAGCGCTCGAAAATCAAAAATCGGTCCCCAGTATTTGCAATAAGCGGGCGAGGCCGCGCGGGCCGCTAGCATACAAATACATTGAAAGCAACGTTTCCGCCACCCCATAAAACTTGTCGAATACTGGTAATCCCAACTTTTTCTTTCTTCCTATTACGTATTCATATACCCAACATAACCAGGACCCTGGTAATCTGCGACGAAGTTACAAAGTAAGAAAGATTTCATTGGTTTAACAAAATTTTACAATTCGTTGAAAGTCGATTAAAATGGGCTTAGGATAGGACTCGCGGAAAAAGTTGTTTCATGAAGATTTCTTTCATTAAATCTGCGAGTTGGACTATGGATTATCGGCTGATATTTTACGACGCTGATTTCTGATTTGATCACTAAAAGGCCTCCACCCACCGAACGCGTGTCGTGCGCGGCGCGTGTGCTGCGCGGGCCCGCGCAAGTTGTAAAGCATTGAAAATACACTTCAAACACACATCGAACGCGGGCCCGCGGCGCTAATGTTACAACTCGGCAGCACGGCCGCGTCGCGTGTGAAGCGCGGGCCCGGGCGGGCCCGCGCTGCTGCCGCGCTAAGTGTGATAGAGATAGTGAGATACATATTAAATGTGTTGGTAGTGAGAGAGATATGATGCGCGGGCCCGCGCGGGCCCGCCGCGTCAGCGATGCGTTGCTACACGCCGCTCGCTTGCGGTGTGAATATACCGCTTCAATCGCACCCAACACTCGCCGCGCACGACACGCGCCGCGCACGACACGCGTTCGGTGGGTGGAGGCCTTTAAGAATGCGCAATCACTAGAGATGGGCCGACTATGGGTTTGGCCGACTAGCCGACTAGCCGACTAGTCGGCCGCCTAGAAGGCCGACTATAGTAGGCTAGGCCGATCGTGGTCTTCGGCTAAGTTCGGGTGCAATCGGGAAGCTTCGTTTTGCTTTGCCGTCGCGCTGTCTGCATGCGTCAAAGTACCAAATGTGATATTAAATCTGTTTTGAGAAAAATATAAAACGAATGGTAAAAAATTGCAATTTTCATAATGTATGTCTCTTTTTCCTGTGATCCATAAAGTGACTAGTCGCCGACTAAAAATGTGGCCGGATAGTCGGCTTTCCCGACTAGTCGGTACATCTCTAGCAATTAGGCTTAAAAACTTGTCAAATCCCACTGTGCGTTTAAGAAACAAAAAAGAAATTGTTTCTCTGAAACAAAACAGGTTCCGAGGGGTAGTCACGTAACGTTCTGAACGCGCGTTAGGAAAATGTAACTATCAATATTCCATATAAAAATGACATTATCAACAACTGTTAAAAATAAATTTTTAGTATTTATTAAAGGAATAGAAACTCCACAACCGTCCCCCCCAAATCCGCCCTTGTCTTCAGGTACAATGCGTTGCGTCATTGACCTGCTGGTTCTATAATTTTTTGTCTTGTATTTTTACCCTTCTTGGGCGTGTTTTTCGAGAATATGTATGTGCACAAGAAAATTCTATTTCGCGGGTTACAGTCCAAACGGTTTGATGAATTTTGACACATGAGGAATAATAAGGAAGCTACGGTAGCCTAGTGGTTCAGGCATGCGGCTATCAAGTGGCGGTCGTGATCGAATCCCGGCTGATACCAATGAGTTTTTGGGAACTTACATATGTAGGTACGGAATATTTACCGTTACTTTTCGGTGAAGGGAAACATCGCGAGGAAACCGGTCTAATCCCAATAAGGTCTAGTTTTCCCTCTGGGTTGGAAGGTCAGATGGCCGTCGCTTTTGTAAAACTAGTGCCTATGCCAAATCTTGGGAGTAGGTGTCAAAACAGACCCCGTATATGGAAGCGGGCTCGTAAAGGGCACAAGCGGGAACACCGCTAAGGATGATGGGTTTTTTGAAACTTCACATGAAAAAAATATAAGTTGAAAGTGCTACAAAATAAGATAATAGGCCTCCCTGTCCAGCTTCAAAAATCCATATTCACACGCAGATCCATGTAACGGGCGAGGACGACCGAGCCTCCTATTGTTTCTCTAAATGAGCCCGGGGCCTAAAGCGGCACAAATAAATAGGTATAGTTACTCGTATGATAATATTTGCATACAGGGTGTGGCCTGTAATAGGAGCAAAAAATTAAACGGTGGCTTATTAAGTTAATCAGTAATTATTTCCAAGTGGTTAAATTGAAAAAAAAATAGAAAAAAAAATAGAAAAAAAAAATAAGTAAAAGCGTACGTGTGTTCTTTTGCTTAACTGGAATGATATCCATTTTGTTTTACTTCAAAAACACCAAAAAATCTTGTAAAATTGAAAAAAAAAACAAAAAGAATTAGAAAACCAAAGTTAGTATAATCGCAATTACGAAAGTGCCCAGTGTTCTACCAAGATAGTTAATGACTGGCATGCTACGATATCGAGATGTCGAGATCCATTACTTAGGTATCACAACTTCAGATAAGATTATTTCCGAATTCAAGAATCTTGAAACACTGGTACCTTTACAGAATCACTGCGGATAATACATAGAGTCAGCCCTTAAATTTATTGCTCCCATTACAGGCCACACCCCGTATATCAATGGCAATGTTTGCTTTTCAGTCATGGATGTGTTCGATGTATCACACTAATAGCTAAGTTTGAGGTTGCATCGAATTGTTTGAGATTTTCCTTTAATATTTCAATAAGAAATTTCAATCTACTCACAGTAAACTATCAGAGATAATATTGTATAGGTAAAGTAAACGTTCCAGTGCCCGACAGATGTGAATAATAGATGTCAAACACTAGGCATTAACTTACCTATAGCCCCTCGTCTTGTGCCTAGCCCAAGCAAAGCAATGAAACAATGGGCTGACTATTGGCACTTTGCAAAAACAAGCGCAATAAACTGGCAGTCAAACGGGCGCCCGTAAATCTTGCGGGGGCAATAAACATTGCAGAGCTGTATACTGGGACTACTGAGTGCTAATTATCGTTTTCAATTTAAATAGCGTCCAAACATTGAACCGTAAACGTAGGTATCGATTTGTGTTTCCATTCCATTCCATTCGGGTTCTGTTTAGCCCAATGGTTGACTGGTAGAGAATGCCTTAAGTCCGCCAATTGTACCTTTATTTTTATATTTGTGCAATAAAGTTTAAATAAATAAATACAGGCTGTTGGGAATCCCAAATTAATATCTATGGTGCCTTACCCGCGAAATCCTATCATCATCATCATCAAATATCAGTCGAAAGACGTCCACTACTGGACTGGAGCGTCATCCAGCTAGTGTTGGGTAGGACATCAAATTAAAACGATTTTGTATGAGCACCTCATTTCCAAAAAAGGGGGTATAATGTCCTACTTCAAATGAGGTCAGGTACCATCTAATAATTAACATCTATCGGAAGTAAAAACAAGGCTTTTTTCAAGTGTAGTGTACAATAAAACACCAATTACTTTCATGATCAATATTCTTAGTTACCTTCCTCCACTACATACAATATTGTATTGTAGATGGGGGAAAGTTAGGCGCAAGTGGCGAGTCTGGAGCTCGAGAGGCGAGGCTTTGAGGTTTGAGGGATAAATGAAGCGCGAGGTGATGACCGAGCGCGAGTGAGGAACGAGGCGGTGCCTCTTGAGGAACGAAGTAGTACATTTTTCAAGCGTGAAGTGATGCGAAAATTTAATGAAATGAGTATAACAAATGAGGTACCTCACGAGTGAGTAACCCAACACTACATCCAGCCGCATCCAACGGACTCCCGCGACTTTTACCAGGTTATCAGTCTACCTTGTAGAGGGGCTACCCACACTATGCCTGCCGGTACTTGGTCGCCACTCGGGAACCTTTCCGCCGCAACAGCCATCGGTCCTACGTGCAATGTTACCTTGGTTCTGCTGCGGATGGCGTCATTTCTGATGCGACCACGTAGAAAATCTCCCAGCATAGCCCTCTCCATTGCCCTTTGGGTGAAGTTGAGCCTTTTAATAAGGCCCATAGTAAGCGGCCACGTTTCAGTGCCATATGTCATTATTGGCAACACACACTGCTCAAGACTCTCGTCTTGAACCACTGCGGAATATTGGACGAAAAGATGTGACGTAGCTTCCCGAACACTACCCAGCCGAGTCCGATTCGACAATTGACCTCAAATCTCAAATTTAGTTGAATATTGGATCTCAAATTCGAGGTTCAACACATATATTATCCAGGGAACTAAGGAATACGTGTGTAAAGAAGAAAATATCATCAGTTCAATTAAGACACATAGTATCTTCATAGGGATCTTCGCGCTATCTTACTGGTATGATAGGTTGTAGGCCAAGTTTTACATCCTCAAAGGATTTTTTGACGTTTTGACTTACCTACCCCTATATAAGAAGCTGCTGTCTGTCGATACAAATAAATCAGCACATTTACGAAATTAACTGTTAGTCCATAAATCTTCATTTACCTCCGTTTTTGCGTTAAAATGACCTAACCTAACGACTCTGAAAAAATGTTCGTTAGCCAGCTTCCGCTCACAGTTGAACGCACAACTCATAAGATCCGAAATCGTAATTCGTGTTTTACAATTTTCTGACTTAAGAATAGGTGGTAAGTCACACAATTGCTCATCATTACTTTAAAATATAGATTGTATGTCCACGGCCGACAATTTAAAGCTTTGAAAAGGTATATTTTTGTTATTCCGCACATAAAGGCCGGGCAAAGGTTTTCGCAAATGCTGACGCGTTTTGATATGAAGCCGGATGGAGCTTATTCAGAACCGGCGCCGAATTCGGATACGGAGGTTTTTTTAAAGCAACATTATGCACTTTTATGCGGATCTACTCGAAAAATAAAGTGCGGCCGCGAGTGTGAGTTAACGACGTTGATCGTGGACATGTTGTGAAAGGTCACGAACGTTTGGGCTTGGCGGTCGCATTTTAATTGTGTGAATGAATACTTATTACTCACTTACTCCGTTGGCTGTTGGCTCAGCGGCCCAAAGTGAGGCATAACCTCTGACATGTGAGTGCGCCACTCTTCTCGGTTCTGCGCTAACTCTTGCCCTCCAGCGATACCTAGGACGCCCAACATGACGTCGACCTGTTGGACGACCCTGGTAAACTCTTCACTGAGACGAGAATGAATAATCAAATGTATTTTTTTTATTTGGCTGATGGTAACAAAACACTGTAGCCTATATGGGCCCTTGGGACTACAAAAGAGTCACATGCGCGTTGTTGACTGCTTGTTGCTTTGTGGATTAATTGTCTCACTTGGTTTCGGATTTAAAAAAAGGTAGCCTTAACTGCTTCAATTTTTTAATTATCAAAGCAGCCCATACTTCGATTGGCAACCACAGTTGCCACCATCAGTTTAGGGGCCCGCGAAATTGGCAACTGTGGTTTCCACAAGCAAGTGAGTGGAATTTTTACTTTTATTGAATTTCATGTAAATTGTCTTTGGTGAGACACTCTTGATCTCACTCACGTTTAATCTATGATCTGAGACAGGTTGTTCGCATTTCAATGATGTATATATTTCAATTAATGTATGCTTGAAACTTCCGCAATAACTGTCACTTTTGGCGTCAAGTTTCGGGTGTAGTGGATGTCCTTCGTCACTGTTATCAGTTGCTGCTCGCAGGGAGCCGAGTGAGTTTCAACCGTATGTTTCAACGTATTAATTACTAGGGCTTAATAATTTAAATTAATTGATATCAATGATATTAACTCGTTCAAAAGAACTTATATTGCGAACATAACTAAAATTATTCAGAATAGCACCGCAGCCTATTTTGACAGGCCTTTTAGCACACGCAATAACGCCAGGCCCGGGCACGTTCGATGCCAGTCTCGATGGCTGTTGGTTTTACTGGTATGTCTGTTCTTGTCAGTCGAATCTCCGTTCGCAGGCATGTTCCTCTTGCTACTTTGGCTAACATCGACTCTTGAACGCTCGAAACGGTAACTATATTATCTAAAGCGGTATCTCTAGCGTCGCTTATCTCTACACCTGCGCTTTTAAAACCAGCATGCCGGGCGTAGCATGGTTGACATTTTTAACCCACTTCAAAAAAGGAAGAGTTTCTCTATCCATCGGAATATTTTTATGTACCCATAATTATTCAATAACGCCTAGACCAGTGGTTCTTAACCTTACAGTGATGATCCCCATTTGATTGTTTTTTTGTTTTGTCAAGGACTTGTTACTGTAGGGGTCGTTGTGTGGACTCGTTGGCACTTATTTAATATTTTTGATCGATGGCTTCGGGGACCGCTTCGGGTGCTTCCAGGGACCACCAGTGGTCCGCGGACCACCGGTTAAGAACCACTGGCCAAGACCGACATTTTTTTTTCTTAGAAAACTATCCTTTCCACTATGGTCATCAGGTCAGGTTCTGATAATTATATCACTTATTGTTGTGGATAGAGACTATTAGAGACAATCTTCACTCTCTCACTCTCATACTTGTCAAAACGAGACGGCTATCTTATCGACATCGATAAGTGATAAAATGTTACCCAATACTTACTTACTACGCCCGCTTTTTCAATAAGTTAGCAATCAAAGTGTCTTCTTTATGCTGACGACCTCAAGCTCAAGCTCAAGCAAGCATTTTTTATGGGGTGAGATGCAGCGGACTGTGTTTCCTTACAGGAAGATATTGTCTCGGTGTTGAAGTGGAGTACACATGTGATAGGACAATCATGAAATTAATCGTGTCTTCTCTGTGAAAGATCAAGGCGTGATGTTTGACACGCGCCTCACTTTCCACGACCATATTCGTGCACTTGCCAGGAGCTGCTACGAACGATTGGGTTTCGTGCTCCGTAATTGTAAGGACTTCCATGATCCTGGAGGTATACAGCTACTGTTTAATGCCTTGGTGGGGAGCAAATTAGAGGCTTCTTTCCTCATTTGGAATCCTTATGAATCCACTTATACCTTGCTCTTAGAAAAAATACGAAAGTCTTTCCTTAGGTCCCTCTATAAGAAAAAGTTTGGATACTCCTTATTTAAATAATTCCCACAAAATGTTGTTTAGGATATAATTCTTTGGAAGTGAGGCGAAATAACAACCTTCTCATGACAGTCGGACGTTATCCAATTAATGCTCTAACAGAATGCTTCGAATTATATACCTATTCCTTTAGAGAATCCGTTTAAACTGGAAGAGTACTCAGACCGGTACTCTAATACATTATGCTCTGCTGACAAGCATAATGATATTATTATGTTTTGTTTCAATTAGTCAAGTTCTTATGCGTTTTTGAACTTTTTTTAAAACAAACTGTGATAGTAAACCGCTTGCAACTCCAGTGATGACGCAAGCCTGTTGCCGACCCCTTATTGATTCCGGAATTCGATGTTTCAACAACTAGAGGCAGATGCAGATCCCACACCCTATATACCGGGAGTTTTGGCAGCCTCACTCAGCATTACGAACACATCATATATGGCTGCGTTCTCCGAAATAATTAATCTGAAATAAACGCACGGCACAGGAAACTGAATATGATTCGCAACGCCAAAATGTCGGTGTTTCAGTGCGTCATATACATTCCAAGTATAAAAGCTAACATGCATATTTTCACTTCACTACTCACTGCTTTTTGAGAGCAATTCGTCAGCGATTGGCAAGGGAATGGTCAGCATTGGCGAGCAAATTGTTTACCTTCTGCAGAAAATATCTTAATTCAGTCGATCCGAAATGCTTATT
Source organism: Epinotia ramella (assembly GCA_947578815.1). NCBI lineage: Eukaryota > Metazoa > Arthropoda > Insecta > Lepidoptera > Tortricidae > Epinotia > Epinotia ramella. Next base: position 9,079,157 of record OX388221.1, read on the forward strand.
TTCAAAAACGTGTACTTAACATACCATTCAGAAATTCAGAGCATAATCCTTATTGAAGTCGGTTAAAAAGAACATTAAAAAAGTACGCTTTTGAGTGGTAATTCATACGATAGCTCATATTATAAAATTCTTTATTACGACCGTGTTCAGTATCATGCTCATTATTTTCATCCTTTTCATCGCAAATCTCTTTGAGAATAGCATACCGTATTGCAATCGACATTTGTCGAGTTAGATGTGTGAGAATATGACCCCTACTACAAGTTTTTTATTTATTTTTATTTTTTTATTTATTTAGAAACACTAACAGTCGCTTATACAAATATATAAGGGGTACACATAGAGTACCAACAGACATAATGCTAAAGACCTGGAGGTTCATTAATATTATGATAATTGTGTTAACAAAAAAGGAATCTTAATCATGCAACTAAGAATGAATGTAGACATTTTTCGGTTAGAATACCTACAAGGAGATTTGAAGAGTAACATTTACATTAGGTAATTATAATACTCCTGGAAGGACTAAGAAAATAACTTACATTTCACTAACAATTTGATACTTAACAATGATTGATGAAAAGGATCAATATCAAGTTTTGTTTTTATTCTTTGAAAGCATATTATCAAATTTCAATTGAATACAAAATTTCAAGTAAATACCGACTTTCATCAATACTTTCGGCCTGTATGTAATGGGCCCAATATTTAGTTGTGCTCGATTACGTAACGCATTGTGCGTACGTTATGTCGATCTAAATGTAACTTTTTACATGAAAAAATGTCAGTTGGAACTTGGATCTATCTAACGCGCGTTCAAAATATTACGTGATTTCCCCTCGGTATGCTTTCCCTATAAAGTTTGAAAGTGGTTATAAGATAAGTTTTGTAAAGATCGGTTAGACCTGTTAAATCAATATTATATGTTATAATTTTTCAATTACTAGGCGAGATAAGGTCTTACAAATCTTTGGGCCTAAGTGGTCTCCATTTCATGACTCCGACTTTCAAAATCCATGATAGAGAGTTTAAGGTGCGGTCCGGTCTGCGTCCAAATTTTGTCAAATTAGGTGGTTGGGAATGACAGAGACATGAAACAAAAATGAAACTCGAAAAACCTTCAAAGCCGAAATCCTATGTGATGGTCAAATCAACTCGCCAATTGCGTAACTGAACGTACGTCAGATAGCTCTAAATGTAATTTCTTGTATGGAAAAATGACAGTTGATTTGCTCTAACGCTCATTCGATAAGTTACGTAATTTCCTCCTCAAATGTATCAACAGCTGAGGGGCGATCACGTAACTTTTCTTACGAACGTTAGAACAACTCAACTGTCAATTTCCTACACAAAAAGTGACATTTAGATCTAACTGACGTGCGTACAATGCGTTACGTGGTCGACCTGCTGGATATGCTGGCAGACTGTTCCATCAGCTAGCACACTAGGTTTTATGTCCGACATAAAGCATTTGTCCCTCTTGCACTCGCATATTGGCCAGAATGGGACGAATGCTTTATGTCCGACATAAAACTTAGCGTACTAGCCCCTCAGGCGTCTGAGCGTAAGAACTGGTAGACGAAATCATGAGTCACGATCCCAGTGAGGGAATGCTCAAGAACAGAAAGGACTCCGTGTGTCAATTAACCAGAACGTTAGAAAAGCTGTAGTTATGACATGTACGAGTAGTTACCTCGTTATCTGAGAGCATTTTAGCCCTCGACGCGAGCTCGGTTCGCCCCGCGTGTATTGTCTCTGCGAATAAACTAGGCTAATTCCTGCCGCCACTCACGTGCATCTGCATTTCAAAAGAACCCATGTCCACGGAAAAGCCACTGCAATATCAGACTCTCACCCTTTACTAATACGGTTTAGTTTAGAAGAACTGAATTTGACTAGCCCTTTTGGAAAATAAGTCTGCTGCGCCTAGAGTAGCAGGTTTTTACGACGCTTCAGGTAGTGTTTTTATTTAGCATTTTTCAATATGGATGTGGAATTAAGTGCTCTAGTCATTGGTGTAAAGAGGATTATTTTTAACACGGGATAGTCAGCAACAGGCCCGCTGCAAGCATTTAAGCATTTTAAGGCGCGAAGTGACACGATTTTCGGCGGTTCAGTCAGGTTTTTTCAAAGCTTATCTGCGCTCAGGGTGAACGATTTGACATGTTTATAGTCACAGTCCACAGTCAGTCCATCTAAAATCACGCCTTTATCCGTAAAAGAGTTAGAGCACATGAAAATAAATTTTCAGTGTCAGTCCTAGCAACTAGTAATAAAAGGTTTAAAATGTGATACTTGTATAGTAGTCACAGGCAGAGCTATCCAACACCCACAACACACTGTAACCCTATTCCCATAGCCGACTCGCATGACGCTCACGGGAAGGAAGTGGTGCTATTCTTACTCGACATTAACTTGATAGTCATTTTTATTCTTCTACTTTCGTTTATCACACACTTATAGAAACTGCTGTTAGCGGTAGTTGAACGCAATACATTCCCTCCGTGCAGTAAAGTTAGAAAAACTTCGTAAAACTTGGTCCTAACACTTCCACGCTGATATAAAAGTAGAATTACATTTGGGAAGCGATTTCCCGCTATTATTCCTTTGTGGTGCTCAGAACCATCGTACCGTTCTAACTTAGGGTTCAATCTGACACTTATGTTTCGTATTCGAATTTGGTTTCATTGTGATTCGGAGTATTCCTGGATAAGTTTGTACCAATTAAGTACGTCTAATAAGACATACTTTTATCTATCCTTTTGAATCCTATTTTTTTGAGATTCTTTAGAATTGAGAAAATATGTGTGGTATATTTTTTTAATAAATTCATATAAAGATACTAAATTAATTGGTAAAGGAGAAAATAATACAGTACCTATGCTTTGATTGAAGAACACAACACAAGCTATTTTAGAAATAGAATTTATTTTATTTATTTATTTAGCTTACTTGAACTACACATTTTTACATAATATAGGTAAATATGTTAGGTAACTAACCACATGTAGTTTTATTTTAAGATCTAAGTATAGGTAAGCATTAAGTTAAAGTAAGCCACCTTCCGTACTAGTTAATAAACTGTATTACGGCAAGGTACCCTCCTTCTCCTCATGATTAACCGCGTAGATATGAGTTAGAATTGTTTACATTATGTATTTATGTAATTACCTACAATGATCATTAATACTATTTATTTTAAGGCACATACTCGTAGGTTTAAATGTAATTGGTAACATCATTAGCATTAACTTGTTTCTAAGCACGCTGAATAAATGAGCCAGAACGAGCGAGCGGAACACATTGAAATCAATATGGAATGCGATACGACGTCCAAACTGATCCCTTAACCGCCCATTATGAAACCTTTCACTCAGAATTTCCGATTTCGATTTGAATGTAACGTATGGCTCGCCCTAGAAGGGTATATACTATATACTCGTAAATAATGACCAAACCACACAATGGCAATAAGCATTTGGAAACTATGAATATTATATTAGTAACCACATTTCTGTTGTGGATTATAACAATGGGAATAGAACAAAGCGGCCCTCTTTCAGACATCAATTCATCATATCGTGTTATCCAAAGCATCCTGTATATTGCAGCTTTCATACAATCATTGGATGAAAGTCCTTTTGCCATTTCTTTTTACGATACTACTTTTAAATGCATTTGCATAGTGTTTTGAGAAAACCTTTGTGCTATGTTGCAAGCTTGTTCGCAATTCCCTGGGAATATCGTGTTCCTTTGTATTTACAAAAATACTTAGCACTGAGAAAAGCAGTTATATTCCGAGTGAGTTACTAACTCAGCGTTCCTACCGCTCTGGCTTGGGAGGTAACATTGTTTATTATAGGCAAAAATGAAGTGCTGCTTTTAGGTAAATTAAGATAGGTGCACCAAGGAAGGCCCGGCTCCTAAGATGGTTCCACCTTTTAGAACCCGCGGTTATGGCTTATTTACTTATTTATACATGCATGGAGAGCCAACAGTGTGAAATATTATTATACACAACAATAGAATTACAGAGCCAATTACAAGTTCTCACTTATAGAACTTAACAATCTTACAAGAACGAACTCAGCCCAATTCAATTACGCTCACAAGTGCCTACAACATAAGGATATGGTCATGGTTATTGGTTGGTGGTTGCTTAGGGTATGGTTTTCCAAACAACTTCAAATTTAGGTGAGCACATGCGTTTATGGTCACAAACAAGACGTGCATTTCAGTTTTTACACAAGCGCGCTGCCATTTTGTGAAACTAAAAAATACGGTTTGCTGTGTCGTGTTAAATTATTGCACGTTTTATTATTTTCCAATTCCAGGCTTTACATATCATCCCAAATTAAAAAAAATAACGCCAGTACTTGTTTCAGTACTCTCAGTGAAATTAGATGTTTAATCTGTTTAATATACAATTATAGGTAACCTACTGTTATTTTAAATTGATTTACGTATTTTTACGAGATTTAATTGAACTGAAGTCCCCTAATAAGGCCGTATTATGTATCCCGAACTAAAAGAACGTCAAAAAATAAAGTTCAAATAGAGAACCGATTTTTGAAAATCACGATACAGGTTGATATAAATAATCACACACATGTGTTTATGTCTAATTTAATAAGTTTCTGTCAAAATTTTCATTCTTGGTATAAGCTTTTATTGCCGACTGTAATTTTATCTATACCATCATCAACTACTCATTGAGACGATTCTAACGAACCCAAACTCAACGGGGTTATGTCGGTTAAGTACTGAATTCCCAGCCACCTTCTGTCTCCATCATCAGATCAGCTCGATGGTACCATAGTATTGCATTGTCATCCAAACTACACATATACCCAAAATTTCAGCTCAATCGGTCACCGGGAAGTGGGCCAAATTTAACTTGCAAGATTTGTCCCATACATACATACTAACAGGGCAAGTTAAATAAAAGCTTGTAAAAAGCTATTGTTGTTTTATAGACATTTTTCATTTTCATACTCCTAAGAACCCTCAGTTATAATTTTGGGATATGTTGTGTTTACCATCACGCGCGTCACTCTCTCTTATCGTGATTTAATTGACAAAGCCCTAAAGTGCTCATCATTTTCATGGACCGACTGCACGTGTACAGTGCCATTTATTATGATAATATGATAAATTACTATATGTAGTGAGGAAACTACTCAATTGTGACAAAGTCACTCCATAAGTCACTCCCGGGTCTAAGTTATTTATTCTTCAATTTAGGCATATGACATATAACGTGTCCCAAACTCAACGATAAGCCGGCACCAGAGGATGGAGCTGCTTATGATTAGTCGAGAAAAAATAAGGAAAAAAATATATCTCAATTATTTTAGAAATTACAGAAAAAAATGAAATTCATCGAAAATCGACATCCCTAATGGTATTTTTAACGACCATGTCTACAAATATTCAAATATTACTGTTTTTTTTTGTTTTTGGAAACTTAAGTAGCCCTGCTATCTAACACAGTTCTTAAAAATACCAAAATAAATGTAGTTTGTACACAAAAAATAATCAAAATTCATTTTGTCCCTACAATTTTGAAAGATTTTTTCTTACAGTCCACTTTCAATCATCATGGTGTAAAAAAATAGTATGGACACCACTATGGAAATTATTTTCAAAAGTTGACGCAACTAACCAAGATTCCAAAATGGTATAATACTTTGGGAAACCTAGTCACAACAAAAAACAACGAATTTTTAAACAAGAATCGACATTATTTAATGTTGGCGGTAATCACTTTTACTGTACCCAAAAAAGGATTTTTGTTGTTGAAAAATGTTGAATAAATGCAAAGAAATGGTACAATTTTTTTTCATTTTTTAAAATTCATTTACTACATTATTAATACTACAGTAAATGTTCAAATTGCCTGCCACCGGCATTAATACAGACATGACATCGCCTTAGAAATGATCGTTTTATCCGTCGTGCATATCTTCTACCATTGATATGATCCGCAGCTTGTGTGATGGTTGCTATGGGTTTTGAGTAGACTTTGTCTTTAAGACAGCCCCAGTAGAAGAAGTCCAGGGGTTTCAGGTCGGGCGAACGGGGTGGCCACAAGATAGGACCAAGTCGCCCGATCCAACGCCCTGGATACTCTTGGTTTAAGTATTCTCGCACTGCACGGGCATAGTGAGCTGGGCAACCATCATTTTGAAACCACATGTTTTGTAAATCACGTAAAGGCAAGTCGTTTTGTAAAAAGTTCAAATAGCCATCACCATTAAGGTTTCCTTGTAACTCAAAGGGTCCAATTACATTTCCATTTAAGATGCCCGTCCATAAGTTAACCTTGAATTGATACTGAGATTTGTCTTCTCTCATCAGGTGCGGATTTTCATTGCTCCAACTATGTAAGTTGTGTAGATTTGAATAGCCATCTTTCTTGCAGGTTGATTCATCCGACCATAGAACTTTGTCTAAGAATTGGGGATCTTCCCTGTGCTTTTGCAGCATCGCACGGCAAAATGCGACCCGATGTGGATAGTCCCGCGGTAGTAACGTCTGCACACGCCTGTAGTGATATGGGTGAAGTCTGTGACGTTTTAGAATTCGATGTGCAGAACTTTTTGGTATTCCCGTAGCTAGTTCTATGGCACGTACCGAGGTAGTTGAATCGTTTTCTATTTCATTGAGAACATCTTCATCGCGTTCCAATCTAGGTCTTCCAGTGTGTCTCCTGTCAAATGGTAAACGACCTTCCGCAAAGGCTTGATGTACATTAATAAACACTCGATAATCCGGATGTCTTTGAACATTTGGGTACCTTTCTCGATACAATCTGCTAGCAGCGTTAGCATTGCATCGGCATTCTCCATAAATGAGATGCATATTAGCGTATTCCAACGGTGTGTACGGTAGCGGCATGATAAACGCTAAACAATCCAGAATACGGAAAAAGTCCAATACACAAAACACAATCACAGTCCAAAATAATGCCAGGTCAGTACAGTTTGCAGATCACCAGTCCAAAAAGCAAAGCCAAGAGTTGTTAGTATGAGAGCCACATCAATTAATACGGAACGGTGCACAGCGAACAAAGGATCAGAGTGTACTGACTTGAAAATTGTATTAACTACCCACATTTTCCATTGAAATTTTAAAACTTGCAACAACAACCCTTTTCAAAAGTGACTAATATCAACATTTAAAAATGTCGGTTCTTGTTTAAAAATTCGTTGTTTTTTGTTGTAACTAGGTTTCCCAAAGTATTATGCCATTTTGGAATCTTGGTTAGTTGCGTCAACTTTTGAAAATAATTGCCATAGTGGTATCTATACTATTTTTTTACACCATGATGATTGAAAGTGGACTGTAAGAAAAAATCTTTAAAAATTGTAGGGACAAAATGAATTTTGATTATTTTTTGTGTAAAAACTACATGTATTTTGGTATTTTTAAGAACTGTGTTAGATAGCAGGGCTACTTAAGTTTCCAAAAACAAAAAAAAAACAGTAATATTTGAATATTTGTAGACATGGTCGTTAAAAATACCATTAGGGATGTCGATTTTCGATGAATTTCATTTTTTTTCTGTAATTTCTAAAATAATTGAGATATATTTTTTTCCTTATTTTTTCTCGACTAATCATAAGCAGCTCCATCCTCTGGTGCCGGCTTATCGTTGAGTTTTGGGACACGTTGTATATGCATCTGCGTGCACCTGCGTGGACACCTACATGTGAGGATCCCTCGGCACTTTTCTCCACGGTCTCTTAAATAAATAATTGTTAAATAGTTTTCGTCTGTTAACGCGGAGACATTAGTGTAACCTGACTGTTTCTCTCATCACAAAGTAGAAGATTTACAAAGCAGCGCAGATGCCGGAGAATTAAGCGCTCACTTGGCTATCGCAACTGAGTGAGACTTGTCAGAACTGAAGTCGGCTGAGGAACTTTCTGAGTAGTGCGCCCAGATAAAACAACATATTTTCTTTGAATAGTCATAGTCGTTTATTAAAATTTACTTACTCCGTTGGCCCAGAAACCCAAAATGAATGCCTCCGACACGAGAGTGCGCCATTTTTCCCGGTTCTAGACTCTTGCCAATTGCAAATTTGAAGTTCACGCCGATCCGCTTTGATCATTTCTCTCAAGCGATGCCTTGGACGTCTTTTTATTCATATAACGTGTGTGGGCGACGTAGTCGTAGTAGACGGAAACTGTACCTCGCGTTCCTTGGCAAACGAGAACCGGCTCAGACTTAGAGTACAGAGCACCGAGAGCCACAAGGCGGTATGGAAGAGTAAAGAGCTATACGAAGGGTTTTACAAGGCCATCACATGGCCCGATGTAGATATACACGCGTCGGTTAACTTGCTACGCTTCGGGGACTTCTTCGGGAAAACCGAAGGATTAGTCTGTGTGATTGCGGACGAAGTTATCAAGATGAACTACCGGAAATATATCTTGAAGGACGGTACGGTCGACATTTGTCGAACAGGCCGTCATCCTCAGTCACCCTGACATATTATTTCATACGGGTTCCCTTTATCTGGCATAATATCGATTGTCCGAAATACACTCCGCATAACAGTTATCGCAGAAACATTTTTAGCCGAATGATACTTTAGCATAATCATATACTTAGCATAACTATCATGTCGCATAACACTCATTTGGCAGAATTTTGAATTACAGAATAGTAATATAGCCGAATTTATTTTCGCAGAATTTTACGTAGCAGAACGTATATTCCGCCGAATTTCTTGAAGCATACAACTAATATCACCGACTTTATTTTTGCATAATTTTATGTGCCAGAATATACGTTTCGCCGAAGCCGTACAAATATTGAACCGTGCTGCTCTAGGTGACAACTAGCGCGGAAGCGTTCTAAGGCAGGTCGGTGTAGGTACGACGAGCGAAGCGACGACCCTAAAACGCGCGAGCCAAGCGAGAAATTGTACAATACATATTACTACGGAATTTCACGAATCACGTAGGCAGTAGGGAACAGGGACTTGGTGGCAAAACCGACTCGGATCGCGGACAGGTTAGAAGACGAAAGCGGGGACACATTAGTAACCCATTTCATACTGTATTAGTCGTCTTGCCAACGGCGAGTACTCGCAGATATATAACCTCGTAGCTAGAATTATACACCAGCCAGAAACTTGCTATATGGTCTTGTGGACTTCGAAGTGCCTTAATATAAACAGTACACACCTGCATCAGATCCTGTAAAAGGTCATGGCACGAGAACGTGAACGTAAAATAATTTAGGACCGATCTGTAATCACGGATAAGACTATTGGGGCCAATATTTCTGTTATAGTGCTGACAGATCGACCGAAGTGCCAGCGAGCGCTTGCCAAGATCACCCTCCTCCATGTCGAGAATCTCGTGAACTGGCAACAATTTAAAAATACCGTGTGGGTGGACAGTGCAAAGGCTGTCATACCTGGGTAAGAGACTGAACTCCTTAGCCCTCATACACTGCACAATGCACAACCATACCTTATAATAAGTATAATATTTTGATACGTATACGTAGGGAGCAAGACTCGAAATTGCATGCATTTCTGTACTGATCGTACATATTTGAATCTGTCGAGATCATGCGTATAGACTGTACAATAACAACAACTGTATATTAATAACTACTTTTGAGTGTTTAAGCTTATCTTTGGTTGACTGGACATCGCAAGATGTGAGTTGTATCAACATTGGCGGCTTTTAATTTATTCGCTTACTGTTGTTTTAGGATTATTGGAACGAGTCACTCAAAAAAACATTTTAGATCGAATCGTCGTCATATCATATTCAGAATTTAAAGCAAGTTGAATTATTTAAGGATACCACCGTAATTTTTTTTTTCGATTTAGTTCTGATGAAATCGTACTTATGCAACTTAAATTCAAAGAGAAGTGGCGATTTGTGGTTCCGTGGGTAATCACGTAACGTTTTGAACGCACGTTAGGGCTGTTTAACCGCCATTTTTCCTTTTAAAAATTTACATTTAGATCTACCTAACGTACGTGCAATGCGTTACGTGATCAACCTGCAGTTAAGAAGATTATGAAGATAATATCTCTAACTTTAAAAAGCACCTTTTAAAACTATACGAAAGCCACCGCCATACATATAAAATAAAAATAAATAAATAAAATAAAAATAGTTTATTCGATAGCAACAACAAATTACATAAGTGTGCTGGTGCCTCTTTTTAAGCGTTCAAGACACTTGTGCTAAGAGAGTACCGCTCTTCCGCAAGTTGATTTTTACAAATTTGTCTTAGGTATAGGATAACATGATATATTTATAAGAAAAATTAAACAGTTTGGTACATATTAAACTAATGATTACTATTTGTGTGTGTGTGCAGTATGTGTGAGTGAATGTGTATGTGTGTGTGAGTGAATGTGTATGTGTATGTGTGTGTGTGTGTGTGTGTGTGTGTGTGTGTGTGTGTGTGTGTGTGTGTGTGTGTATGTGTATGTGTGTGTTTAATACAAATATATTTCGCCCGTTCGATTTGCAATGAAATCGAATGCAATTTAAATTTAAAGAGAAGTTGCGATTTGTGGTTCCGTGTCCAGATAAGATGATTATAAACTGAAGAGAATGTCTCTAGCAGAAATGCATTATATAAGTAAATGGGTATACGATTTTAAAATAAATGTTCGCTCGATGGAAAACGAAACGAATTCCACAAATCAGCCTGGGTTTATTTTCTATTATATACATCTAGTATATTTAACTGACGATGGTCTTATCTGTCGGTAATTTTATTGACTAAGGTACCTGAGGGTAATATGGTCATCCGGTTAATATGGTCACTTCGCTGTATTCCAATAAGTACAACACAAAGTGGATAAATGGCACTGTAATTAAAGTCTAGTGGAACCTTGCAAAGTTTTATCGGGACTGCTTTATCAACTCAGTTTTGACAAATCAAAAACACGGGTCGATTCGCAACTACCGTGAACCTGTAAAAAAGTGTAAACATTAAAAGCCTGCAAAAATCGAAAATAGACGTGTAAAATCATTATTAGATATGAGTCAACAGATAATTTATCGTAGTTTAAAATGGTAGTATACACATTGTGAGGTTTAAAATATTTTTTTTGTGTTGAGTGGTAAAAATGTTAACAAGTACCTACGCACTTGTTAATATGGACATCAGTTGTCCACATGTTCTGTATGCAAATAGTAACCATGTTTTATGTTGTTTTCATAAGTAGTACCTAACGAATAGTGTTAAATATTATACTTTTAGGATTAGGGATTGAGGGGTAATTGGCGGCAGTATAGGATCTTCAAAAGTGCGATCGCAAAACGATAAAAAATAAACACACCCTCGAACAAATGCAAAGTCCCAAAACGATTAAAAGATATTTACGATTGAAACAAACTGAAGGCTCGTCTCGGTCGAAGACTAATCCTCAAGTTGGAGGAAAATGATAAAATTGGGGATGGCCATAATAACCGCACGTGCCGGAAATATGGTCATTTACCACTTTTTTTTATGGCGAATTTTTAAATAGTTTCTAAGTATTACCAAAGATATTTTGTAATATTTTTTATAGTATATTAGTTGGTTTTAATAACCGTGTATATTTTATCCACAACCTGCCCTTACTTATTTTTTACAGAGCGTCAAAGCTTAACGTGTCCACATTACCCTCACGTACCTTAGTATGAAAAAAAAATACAAAGATGGAAATAATTTCATACTTAGCACATTTTTTCTGTGTAATGGATATATCATGAGGATATATATATATATCATATATCATATATCATCATATCATTTGGAAAAAATCAACGTCAAGTTGAGAAGTCATAAAATGTCAGCTCGGCCGTAAAGGGCTTTTAAATTTAAAATTCGCCAAGCACAAGTCTGCAATTATAAGATCCAGTTTCGTTGACCCCTGATTCATAACATCAATTGTTGGCAAGCTGAGAGCAGTGCCCAATCGTTTGATATTAGCCAAAGTATTTATGGCATGCAGTTTTGAAAGGACGCCACAATAGCCCATCATTCGTTTCCCTTGGCGACGCACAGACCTGCGCAGTACGACGCATACTCGTCCCCTATTGGACTTCAGCTGACGCATCCCGGGCAACCCGTCAACAGTGCTTGCGCACAAGTGCAGCGTTTTACCCTTGTCAATTGTCAAGATTTGTGTTGTGACGTTCGCGTAAACAAACAATTTAGTATGCCAAATTTGTCTATTTGTATGCTATTTTTATTAAGTTTTTAGTCGTTTAAGTTTATTTTTCTTTTATGCCCTCTCAGCCTAGTTTGAACCCGGCGGAGTTACTGTTTTGCCCCTCTTGCGGCGGCGATAAACAATATAAAGGGCAGCGGGGGCTCGCTATCCATACCGCTCGCCGTCATGGCACTCGTATGGTTATTGACCCCCCGCTGCCCAGCGCATCTCAGCCCGCGCCATCGGCTTCAGCCTGGAGCTCTACTGCGACACCGCCGGCTCAAACGTCGCTAGCGGAAAGACTAGGGCTGCTCAAATCAAACATCCCAGTTGTAGGAAGAATACCTCGCGGTGCTCGCATATCTGTCGCCGGCTGTCTCACCGATTGCATTGCCAGGGTGGTCGCGGAAAATTCCTCTAGGGCGTGGGAGCGTCTACTTACCTTTCCATACACAGTCCTTCACGCAGACAAATCCATCAAAGCTTCACTCACCTCACAAATCAAACTCAATACAGCATCATTGTCCGTTTTACCTTCCGTCCCACTAAATTGTTACAGTAGCAGATCAAACAAGCCGCCACATTCGCAAAATTCTAAAATCAGATCAATTGAAAATAAGTTATCCGAAGGGAATGTGAGCGGAGCTGCCCGTCTTTTATTTTCTCGCGACGACCTTGCTGCTCACTCCGCCGAGACCTACGCCGCCCTGAAGGAAAAACACCCTGTCCTTTCAGCCACATCTACACTGCCGGATCCACCATCCGCTGATAACTCTACCGTCACTGTTTCCGAAGATGCCGTCCAGCTGGCTATTTCATCCTTCCCTAACGGGTCCGCGGGGGGGCTTGATAGTCTCTCTCCTCAACACCTCAAGGACCTGACTACTTTCTCACTGGGTGACACGAGAGCTTCTTTGCTAAAGCAACTCACGGCACTGATAAATTTGATGCTGTCAGGACAAGTGAACGCCGAGATAGTTCCAGTCTTGTACGGTGCTAATTTGATTGCTTTAGCAAAGAAGGATGGTGGTATTCGCCCGATTGCCGTTGGCTTTACTTTCAGGCGTCTGGCTTCAAAAATTTGCTGTCGAAAATTTAGCGAGAGGCTGACAAAAGTTTTCAAGCCCCGGCAGCTAGGATTTGGCATTAAGGGCGGTTGCGAGGCGGCGGTGCATGCTGCACGCACGTTTTTGAATCGTCCGGGCTATGAGGTATTTGTAAAAATAGACGTAAAAAATGCATTCAATTCGGTAGACCGCGGCGCTCTGTTAGTTGAAGCCAAGAAAGTGCTCCCAGAGCTTTAAAATTACTTGTGGCAATGCTACGGAGCGCCGTCAAAATTAATTTATCAGGACAAAACTATACATTCATGTGTGGGATGTCAACAAGGAGATCCGCTTGGACCCGCCATTTTTAGTTTAGTAATTCAACCCATCATCTCATCACTAAATTCTAAATTCAATTTATGGTACTTGGACGATGGTTCTCTGGGCGGAGATGCTTCAATTGTTCTAGAGGATTTGCGGACAATCATCGATAAATTTTCGAAATTCGGCCTTTATTTGAACTTCACAAAATGCGAAATTTTCATCACCGATCACCTTCCACTTCAAAATAAAATTGACATACTAACCAACTTTAATGCAGTTTTACCTAATGTCTCCGTTCATTCCAATTCATCTCTCACACTATTAGGTTCACCAATTTTCGACGAATCAATCAACCCTGTCGTTAATTGTAAATTAAACTTGTTCAAGGATACATCCGACCTACTTTTTCACATCAATCCTCATATGGCCCTTTTCATTATTCGTTTTTGCTTATTCACCCCAAAATTTATGTATTTATTGCGCAGTTGTCCCATTTGGAAATTCTCTTCCATTTTGTCATCCATTGATTCCTCCCTTCAGACAACACTGTCCAAAATAATGAACATTAATTTTGACTCCAGCACCAGAACTTGGACTCAAGCGGTTCTCCCAATAAGGCTTGGGGGGCTGGGCGTTCGAACCTCGGCTAGCGTAGCCCTACCTGCATTCCTGTCCTCTGCTTATGGCTCGCTGTCTCTCGTCAGTATCATTCTTAACCTTCCCCAGATAGTTGACGATGAGATAGCGAGTTTGAAGGGGGCCAGGGATGCATGGTGTGACTCCTGCCCTGGAACGGACATCCCGGCCGATAGACATTTTCAGCGAGCTTGGGACTCCCCTCGCCTTAAAAAGGTGCAAGCATCCCTGTCTGAAAGTAGCCCGGACGATTTTGAACGGGCCCGGCTCCTGGCGGTTTCCGCCCCCGAGTCGGGAGACTGGCTCCACGCGCTTCCGTCGCGACAGTTAGGCACCGTTCTGGACCCAAGCACCTTAAGAATTGCTTGTTGCTTGAGGCTTGGGGCCAGAATATGTGTTGCACATACATGCGTCTGTGGCAAAAGCGTCGATGGATTGGGTAGGCATGGCCTCTCGTGTACAAAAAGCGCCGGCCGCTTATACCGCCACGGCTCTATAAACGATTTGGTCCGTCGTTCGCTTGCTACCGCTTCTGTGCCTGCAATACTCGAACCTACGGGTTTGGCAAGAGACGATGGCAAGCGACCTGATGGTGCCACATTAGTGCCGTGGAGGTTGGGTAGAGCCTTGGTGTGGGACGCAACGTGCGTGGATACGTTTGCTCAGTCCCACATCCAGGGGACTCGCTCTCAAGCCGGCGCTGCAGCTGACCAGGCCCAGGTGTTGAAGCGCCGCAAATACTCGACTTTAGTTAAAGACTACGAGTTTGCGGCGCTTGCGGTAGAAACATTGGGTCCCTGGTCAACAGACATGAAATCATTTACGAGGGCAATGACTAAGCGACTCATCGACTCTTCAGGGGACCATAGGGCTGGCGCTTACCTCTCGCAACGTATTTCATTAGCAATACAGAGAGGTAACGCCGCCAGCGTTATGGGCTCCATGCCGCAGACGGAACTGCTGGACGGGGTATTTTTGCTATGACTGGGTTAGGTTAGTTTGTAAGTTATTTTGTAATTAATTTATTGTTTCTTCATTTATTTTATTGATTATGTTGTTATATTTAAAAACTGGTATTCGAATAAAATATATTTAGTTATTGGCAAAAAAAAAAAAAAAAAAAAAAAAAAAAAAAAAAAAAAAAAAAAAAAAAAAAAAAAAAAAAAAAAAAAAATATATATATATATATCATCATGGAAATAATTATCTGGAGACAAGATCCAACAAAATATCAGACATTAAAGCAAAACATTAGCTCCTGAAAAGTCGGAAAACATATGAATAAATGTTTTAATGTTTATTTTGGTTCTTTTATATTCGCTTATAATATTCAAGATAAATCATACAAAAAAAGACAATGGATAATTCATTTAAATCTATATCATTACTTTCGGGTGACATCTTAGACGGGACAGGTGGCGTACTCGGATAGAGGTCTATCGAATAGAGCCATTGGGTTGTCATTGGGTAGCGCTCGCTCATAGCCTAGCGGCGCCTGCGAGTCGGGAACGATAACGCAGGTTAAGCAAAGATGGCAGCTGTCTTTGGATGGGTGACCGCTTGATGTTTGAGTGGTTAATATAAATGAGCTAAGCAGTTGATCCCGGCTGCTGTCTATGACAGTAGTCGTTAAGCTGAGTTAGAGGCCTTCGGGCGGCTTTAAGAACTTCTAACAGTCGAGTTGCCCACTCACTTGGCAAAGGGGGGACAACTGTCACTCGTGTCCGCAGGAGCTACCTACCACAACCCTGCACGTGACCCCTGGGTGGTACTAAAGAGTGACACACTTTAAAAGGCCAAAAATAATATATGCCATACGATTAAATAAATAAATTGGGGTCGATCACATACCGCGTCACTCGTCTAAATGTCACTTTTAGTGCGAGTTGCACCAATTTACGATTACAGGCCGATCAACGTTAAATATGGTGCCGGCAGCTGGCATTCCATACAAACTTGTCAAACTTTCCATACATTCAGATTTAATGAACACCGCTAAGATTACAGACGGTTTGGTGCAAGCCACCCTAGTATGAACAAGCTTCTGTCAAAAAAAAAACATTTTTGGTACAAGCTTTTATTGCCGACTGTACTTTTCTGTATACCATCATCAACTACTCATTGAGACGATTCTAACGAGCCCAAACATAACGGGTGTTGCCGACCTAGTGCAGTCGCCGCGGACACACACGCCTACATGCACGTCCCCTGCCGTCTCGTGCCAGAGAGAACACCAAAGCCACGACTGCGTTAGGCAACAAGACCTACCACGCCACGGGTAGCTTGACCTAATAACTCAAAAACTCGATAATCTCACGATGGTGAGAGCTTAGCAGAGTGGGCGGAGAATTATTATTTTTTTTTTTTTCCTTGTTAGGCCTGCAGAGCGGCCTGCTACAAATATGTTTAGGTAACCTCACTGGGGGCCTTATGGGCCGCCCAGGGGGAAGTGAGCGGAGAAGTTTCCCTGCCTAATCGAAGATTCCGCCTAACAGGTGCCACAAACAAATAAAAACACTTTATTTTACACGAATTTATTAACAAGTCCCAAAACACTCATGATTTTTCTAAGTCCAAAAAACAATCAAACAGACGCTAAGTCCTAAATGCTCACAAAACACGCTAAGTCGAAGGAATACACTAATACAAACTGACAAAATTTTGGACTCACAAAATGACTACATATGTCTAAAAAGCACTTAGCCGAATTTACGACAAAATTTACTCGAAATCGTCCCAGAGACTTAGCGAATTGATTGTCACAAAACACTGAAATATTTACTCAATTTCTTTACTACTGTTCACTTGACTTCTTCTTGTTTTGGGACCTTACTGGTAGCTAGGCAGGAAACTAACTGAACAGAGAATTCGGCCAGATTCACCCGTTTATATACCCATGATTGTGGAACATTCTGCGCCTGTGATTGGTCGTTTGTACAACCAATCACGAGATCCTACTCGCGCCTGTGATTGGCCAAATTTTTCATTCCACATTTCTAATGTTGCCAGTTACTTATTGATGCCATTGTGGGGTAAAATTTCGTATGATTCAATGTTGCCGGTTATGCGTCTGGAAACTGAAATGAGTGCGCGCGGCGCGTGAGTTTACTCTTTGTCTATGGTGGGGATCTTCCCGGCATAAATTCGAATGGATCGTATGTGCGCTAGTTCACTCCGGCTTAGGCGCACGCACCGGACGTTTATCGTTGCAACATTTACGTACTGTTTCACAGCGACGTTATTATGTTTACAATGAAATGAATTACAGGAGTCGATTCTACATGATAAGGGCTACATATTATCATATAAATTATTCCTGATTTTGACACTTTTTCTCACTTTCACTGTATTGCCCATGACACACACACTATTGCACTGTCGTTTTCGCGGCATCTCGTTGACCCCGGTGATCGCTGTCCGCAACAACGGGGTTACGTCGGTTAAGTACTGAATTTCCATGGCCACCTTCCATCTCCATCATCAGATCAGCTCAATGGTACCATAATATTGAATTGTCATCCGAACTATACTTATACCCAAAATTTCAGCTCAATCGGTCACCGGGAATTGGGTCAAATTTAACTTGCAAGATTTGATTACAGACAGACAGACGTCTGTCTGTCCAACGGGACAGGTGAAACTAAATAAAAGCTTGTAATAAAAAATACAGCTGAGTTATCCTAACGTACCTCCCTACATTCGAAACGTTACGTGGTCACCCCTGAGGAATACAACGCCACATACCTACGATATTTTGGCTGCGGTCGTCTGTAAAGCGGAGGTATTTCGTCAGTTGGGTTCCATATTTGAACCTGCCCCCCTATTCTGTAACTTGTTTTAAGCTCACCTCAACGCTCACTCACAAATATATCTTGACACCACGATGCCTAATAACCAAGCGTAGGTAGAGGTCTAGTTTCGTGATGGGTGACCGGCGGGGTGAGCCGCATTAGCGCGTAGCGAATAACAGCCCAGATGCCATTCCGCTGTGCCATACCTTTCTAAGCGCGGTCTCTGAATTGTAAGTTGTCTTTAAAATGGGCCCATGGGCGGTATCAGAAGGGTTTTCCAATTGACTTTAAATCCGATTACAGGAGACTTTACACGATGTATGTATGCCCAAGCAATTAGCGAAGTGAATAACAATATATAATTGGAAAGGTATGTGCTCAAGAATGTATGTTTACACGAACTTTGAAAAAGATATGCATAAGGGGTAGAGAAGTAGGTCGAAGCAATGATTGGAATTTTCCAAGGGATTTTAATAAGAGATGATAGTTAATACGACATGCCTGTGGCGTCGCCTTATATGGTTATTCTTTAATAGGTTAGCGCTGTTTCTAAGTGCTCATTCTTCAGCAATATAATATCTGGGGGCCTAGATAAGGTTCATAAGCTCCGAGTAGCTCCTAGAGGCACCACCGGCACGATCGCAACGAATCGATTGTGCGGGTTAGCGGAAAGCCGATCTCTTAGGACTCAGAGTTGCTTGCTGTTTTAGTGTACTGTTATTGTTCCTTAGAAAAATATACCCAGTTGGTAATTTCTGTGTTTTGCAGTTCGGACCGTCCACGATCCTGTTATAAAACTATGAAGACTACAGTCAACATGAAATGAAAACAACGTTGCGATAACTCTTTGTGACAATATCCTACGTCATCTGTCTACCAGCACGGCTAGCACGCGACGGCGCGCGAGCTCTCTCGATTTTTCTCGCACTATCCGTCTCTCCCTTACTATAACACTTAGATCAAGAGGTATAGTGCCATAAAAATAAGGAGTATGTCGCGGCCGTCCCATGCTAGACGTGCTGATATTTGAAACTCAATTATTATAACCTACGAGATAGGTTTATTTGAAACATGTTACATCTCGAAGCACGATAAGTTATTGCCAAAACTGGCACAGTTTAAAATTTCAAACGGCGCCTGCCCTGCCTCTTGCAAACCGTGATAAAAGAAAAACAGTTTCAGGTAAAATAATTTTTAGACCAATATTAACTCTATGACATTTATTATAAAACTCAATTTGGAACATCTGGAAAAGGACAGATAGGACTTTTCTCTTACTTTTTCGCGAAATTCCAACAAAAAGACATGACTTTATCGTTCGACCAAAAAAAACTATTTGCCGATTGCCGGTTCGAAAGGAAATTCCCTTTTTCCGAGAATATTTTTGGCACTATTTTCGCTTTTGTATGTTCTAACGGTAACACTCTGTTTGTCATTTTAAAATTCTTAACTAGAGGCTTAGTCTGATGCACTAGTATCCAATTTTAAAAGGTTGCCGCGCTCAGAGCCTCGCGTTTTCTGATTTCCAGTACCATTCATTTTATATTGTATCAAGTAGATGAAAAATTATTTATCAACCATAGTGAGCTTAAAATTAAGCTACGGTAGCCTAGTGGTTCAGGCATGCGGCTGTCAAGCGGTGTTCGTGGGCTCGGATGCCAGCTCGTACCAATGAGTTTTTCGGAACTTATGTATACGGAATTTTTAATGTTACTTTTTGGTGAAGGAAAACATCGTGAGAAAACCGGTCTAATCCCAATAAGGTCTAATTTTCCCTCTGGTTTGAAAGGTGAGATGATGGCAGTCGCTTTCGTAAAACTAGTGCCTATGCAAAATCTAGGGATTAGGTGTTAAAGCGGACCCTGTGCTCCTTTAGGGCACAACCGGAAATAACGCTAGAGGGACGAATCATAGTGAGCTTGAAAGAGCATCTTATAAGCGTTGTGACAGAGAAAAGGCATGATATGGTATATTTTGGCGAGTAATATCGATTTAAATGCCACTGTCGATGTTGAGACAGTGATACATCTGTTCACCACCATCTTTTCCAATGGATACTACATGAATACATCTGTAATGATTGACGAAGGTTATTTTTGAAAAGCGTAGGAAGCTACCCCTATTGATTGAGCTAACATATTTTTTAACCTACCGGCTTTCTTGGCACCGAACCGACGGCTTCCGAGCTAAAACTTATTTTTATCCTTTGTTCAGGTAGTATATTTTTGTTTGTATACTTATTTAAACATGGGGAGATGTGGAAGAACTGGAGAGCTGATGGCTGTAGATGATGATTTAAAAAAAAATGATACCAAGTAGCGCCTATGTCAAATTAGGTACCAAAGCGGACCTCGGGCTCGTTTGAGCACTAGCAAAAAGGCGCTAGGAAGATTATGATGATAAAAAAAAAAAACAAATAAAGTATATTCCCTATCGTCATTTCTTTGCTATTTTCTAATAAAGTTTGGAACAGTGCCATAATATAGGGTATAATATAGGATCTTGCCTTTTATATTTCGGGATTTGAATAAGCTAGGGTTGCCATCGGTCAAATGAGGTTTAAAAAGTGTAGTTCAAAAATTTTGGTGGCAATAAATATTAAGAAAAAAAAAGTTTGCATGCAAGCATGACCATTTAGCTGTCAAAAAAGTTTGTTCGCGATGGATACCACATAATTTGACGGGTGATCAAAAACAGGCTCGCATGGATTGGTGCAAAGACATGCTTAAAAAATACAACGGCGGGGCTTCAAAACATGTCTAGGATATTGTCACAGGTGACGAATCGTGGATCTACTCGTATGAACCGGAAAATAAGCAGCAGTCGACAGTGTGGGTCTTTCAAGGCGAACAAAATCCAACAAAAGTTGTTCGTGCACGAAGTACTGCAAAACAAATGGTTGCCTGTTTCTTTGGTAAAACTGGGCATATTGCAACCGTTCCTTTAGAAAAACGTAGAACAGTAAATTCTGAATGGTATATAACCATTTGTTTGCCAGAGGTGATTGAAAAAGTCAGGGAAGCCAATCGCCGAAGACGAATTATACTCCACCATGATAATGCGAGCCCACACCAGTCGGCACAAACATCAGCCTTTTTGAAAGCCCAAAATATCGATGTCACCCGCCGTATAGTCCTGATTTGGCCCCCAATGATTTCTTTTTGTTCCCACACATCAAGAACGAACTGCGTGGTCAACGTTTTTTGACACCCGAAGTAGCGGTCGAGGCGTTCAAAACGCACGTTTTGGAGGTGTCCCAATCGGAGTGGTCGAACTGCTTTCAAAATTGGTTAGGTAGAACTCAGAGGGGAATATTTCGAAAAACAATAAAGTCATTTTTGTTAGTATAAAGTTGTTGATAATTTCTATTCCCGAAATATAAAAGGCAACCCTCGTATCACAAGTTCAAACAAGATTAAATATTAACCTCAATTATACTTCTACCTACTTTGTTCACTGAAAAAGGCGTTTTGTCATTCGTTATTTACCCTCCATCTCCCGTCCTCAGTCCTTCAATATTTGAGGCAGTCTTGAACACGTCCAAAATACCGTTGGCGCTTGCATTATTTTTGACGTATTTGTAAATAAATCAATGGTTAAAAAGGCTTTAGTGCCAAATAAAAGGCTCTTTTGATTTCGCCTCCCGCATTATTTGCCTTGGACCCGCGGTGACATGACTTAATTGCCGAGCCCTGTATTTATGTGCGATCAAATATTCGAAGGTAAATTTGGATTTATTAAATGTGCACATGATCATAATGAAAAGTCAAATAAAGTATAAGTAAAGTATCTATCAGTCACACACATCATACATACCAGGGATGTCACGAATGTCAGTTCTATTACAGTCGCCAATGCGAATGCGAATATTAAGGAAGTACACTAAAAACCCAACGTACGTAACCTCTTTTAATCATTTTATTTAACAATCACAAGTCACAACCCAAGTAAATAGTGCTTTCTATTGGTCAAAATTAATAACGTGATACGGGTTGGCGCGCTCTGCGACAGGCGGTCGGCGCGGGCTAAACACGCCACCACTTGCACATATTCGCATTCGCAAAACATTCGCATCGTTTGATGCGAATGCGAATATTTAAAATGATGCGAATCATTCGCACATGCGAATGCGAATATTCGTAACATCCCTAATATATAGACACATCAGCCTACTGCAGTCCACTGCTGGACGTAGGCCTCCCCCAAGGTACGCCACAAGACCCGCTTTCCCGATTTCGCCATCCAGTCTCTACCAGCTACCCTCCTCGAGTCATCTGTCCATCTGGCTGGAGGGCGTCCAACATTACGTTTGCCATGTATCAGTCACAATGTACCTGAATACTAAGGCAACACTCGTCATACCAAAAACGAGTTCGGTCTAACTGGTTTTCGCAAAAAGCAGTATTACCGTAAAATGGGGGGAGTAGGGGCAAAACTGACATTCAAACCTCGATAACATTTTATTTTTACATATGCAAACTGAATGGTGTATATAATAAGTGTTCCAGACGTTTGTATTTTAGCTTTTATTTTATTTTGGGTGGTTCCATTTCATAACTTTGACGATAAACAGGAAATCCCACCTCACCCTGTAGTCCCTCGTAATTGGGGTGAGATGAGATTTCATACAAAGGTGATTTTGGAAGTTTGTTGGATCGTTTTTTTCCTATTATGATATTACTATAGCTCCATTTTAAATTGGAATACATTATTTTTGTAGCAGTAGCCTTAAAATCCCATCTCATCCCCCTTTCATCCCTTCTCTCGCCATTCATAACCCAAGTCTCCCCGCGAATCCCAATCATCCCATTTTACGGTAGTAAACAAATATTGCGTTTTGAAACCTTGTTTGTACGAGTGACCTAATACCTAGTGTTCCTCGAACGAGCGCACTGGTTCCTTTTGGGTTTTTCGACTTCACGGACTCTGATCCGTCTCGGATGAAAAACTTTGTGGAAATATATAAATAAATGATTCTAAGCTTACCCCTTTGGTATTCCGGTCGTGTATAGGCCTTTTTTCTTTATATATTCGAAAATATCGCGCCGCTCGCGATCACCGCAAACATCACAGTCACAAGAGTGACAACTCTTCTTCTTCTTCCACATACTGTCTATGACTAGGTACTCCGACCGCAAAGAGACCGCATAGCCCAACCCCATGGCGAAATAAATATAATAAAATAATGAATTAATGTATGTGTTATAAAAGAAACATTCCCCCGCCCGAGAAAGGCTATAAGCCTTTATCAATAAGAAAAAAAAAACAAAAAAAATAAACCGCAAAATTACAACGCTGATTCAGCAACTTTATAAGTGAACTAAAAACTGTTTGTTACCAACTTAATCACCCAGGGGAAGTCTACAAATTTTAACAACAGGCCGCAGGAGTGTACCTGACGTGGTTCTAAGTTGTACAACCCGAACAATACCGTCTTTGCCAGGTAACAACCCCTCTATTCTACCTAATCTCCACTTCAAGGGAGGTAAATTTTCCTCTTTTATTAGGACAAGATCACCCAACATTGGCGGATCCGTTGGAGATGTCCATTTCCTACGCATTTGGAGAGAGTGGAGATACTGGTCACTCCATTTTCTCCAAAAATGTTGAGACATAGCCTGAACTAGATTAAACCGCTTTAGCCGTGAACTTGGAACGTCCTCAACGTTATATTCCGGAACAGAAAGTAAAGGTCTACCTATGAGTAGGTGAGCAGGTGTCAGTACCTCTATCTCTTGAGGGTCCTGAGTCAAGGGACATAACGGACGACAGTTAAGCACCGCTTCTATTTTGGTAAATACCGTTACCAATTCATCGAATGTCAAAACCTGATCACCTATGACCCGCCGCAATAAGGTCTTAGCAGATTTTACTGTTGCCTCAAACAGACCACCGAAATGTGGAGCTGCCGGTGAATTAAACCGCCATGTAATAGACTGTTTGGCTGCGCCATCACTAAGTCTCCGCTGAGCTTCCTGAGAAGCCAAGTATTTCTGTACGTCATCCAAATATCTGTTTGCGCCCACATAATTAGTTCCGCAATCTGAACGTATCACGCTCGGAATGCCGCGTCGAGATGTGAAGCGCGTCAGAGCCGCAAGAAAACCTTCAGTCGAAAGGTCTGTGACGCACTCTAAGTGGACCCCTTTAGAGGCAGAGCAAATGAACACGCAAAGATATGCCTTCAATATCTTCGCATTCCGCAAACGAGAATGTTTTATCATAAAAGGGCCTGCAAAATCAGTTTG
This sequence comes from Epinotia ramella, assembly GCA_947578815.1. NCBI lineage: Eukaryota > Metazoa > Arthropoda > Insecta > Lepidoptera > Tortricidae > Epinotia > Epinotia ramella. Next base: position 9,103,392 of record OX388221.1, read on the forward strand.
CACGGTGTGGAATACACCCGTCGCGTTAACCCGATCCCAGGGCAACGCTGCCATTAATGGCGCCGTAGGCCTAGCCTTCGTCCTAAAACATTGTATACACTTGTAAATCCGTTTACGAATCACTTGCGCCGCAGAAATAATCCAAAATTGCCGCTGTAATACTCCCATCAAAACTGTAGCGCCCGCATGGCAATACATTACATGAAAGTGATCCACGATCAAGACCGTGAGAGCATGTGACTTCGGCAAAATCACTGGATGTTTCCGCTCAAAGGATAAGCTGGAATGTTCCAAACGGCCTCCAACGCGCAATAGGCCATCATCCCCAATATAAGGCCTAAGCCGCCGTAACCGTGTGGAACACTGCTTATTATGCACCAGACAATGAATATCATCAGCAAACTCCGTTTCCTGCACTAATTTAATGAGCCGCTGCAAAGCAAGCTGTCGCTCTGCTACTGTTAACCCACCTACAAGTTTCTGAGAAGACGATTTTGAATTGTTGACAAACCGGAAACAGTATGCTACGACCGCCAGTAACATATTCAAACTACTAAACCGAGTAAATATATTATCCTTGTCAACAATCCCCACCAGAGCTCCAACATTTACTTTCCCTTTCCGCAACCCAGGCAATGGATCTTCCGCTTTATCCATAATATTCTTGGGCCAGGTGTCCGCATCACCTGTCAACCAACCAGGTCCCCACCACAGAGGGTGTTCGAGCAGTACCGATGCGCGACAACCGCGACTAGCAACATCGGCAGGGTTCATTTCAGAAGTTAAATGTCTCCAAGTTATATCTAGACCGCAATTTATAATCTGGGAAACCCGATTACCCTCAAATGTCTGCAACAAATGGGGCGATAGCCGCAACCATGACAGAATAATGGTGCTATCAGACCATCCAACGATGCTCTCTATCTTCAAATCATCACTGATAGCAGCAACGACGTACTTTAGAAGGCGAACTAACAATGTAGCACCGCTGAGCTCAAGTTTAGGTATGGTTAGTTTCGACTTTATTGGCGCCACACGAGACTTGGCCATCATCAAGCTAACCTTGACCTTTCCGTCTTGTTCTACTGTCCTAAGATAGACCGCAGCGCCGTACCCGAGCTCTGACGCATCTGAGAACCCGTGTAATGAGCAAGTCTTAACGTCCGCCAGCACAAAGCGCTCCAATCTAAGGCTGGATATTAAAGGCAGATCCTTTAGGATGCCTTGCCATTCCGAAATGACATCTGCAGGAGCTTCCGCATCCCAAGATAAATTCTTCAGCCAGAGCTGCTGCATAAGCACTTTGCCTTGAAAGACTATTGGACTGATCCACCCCAAAGGATCAAAAGTCCTGGCCAATATTGACAATATTAACCGCTTTGTACATCCGCTGGTATCATCTAGCTTGGTTCGATATGAGAAACAATCGCTGCTGGAGTCCCATTGAATGCCTAGGATTTTAAAGAAGCTAGGCCCGTCCGCATTATCAAATATTTTCTTAGGCTTTTCCAAGTGCTCTTCCGCTACGTCTTGTAAAACCTCCTTGCTGTTAGACGTCCACTTACTTAGCTCGAAACCGCCAGAGCGAAGTAGGTCCGTCAACTCCTGCTTCAACGTAGTTACGTTTTCTATGGTGTCTGCTCCACCTAAAATATCGTCCATGTAAACAGACGAACGAAGGAGCCGCGCCGCCGCAGGAAAATTTGCTTCTTCGTCATCTGCCAACTGCCTCAGCGCCCGAATCGCGAGGTATGGACTAGACTTCATACCATAAGTAACCGTGTTGAGCTGATAGATTTGTAAGGGTAAGCCTGGGGACTCCCTCCAGAAGATGAGCTGGAACCGCCGGTCTTCTTCCGCTATCAAAATCTGCCTGAACATCATTCTGATGTCTGTTGTAAAGACATAAGGGTGTAACCGAAATCTGCATATTATTTCCGCAATATCCCGCTGTAACTTCGGGCCAGCGTGCAGACAGTCATTCAGAGCCACTCCATTGCTTGAAGCACAGCTAGCATCAAAAACCACGCGAATTTTGTCCGAATCCGATTTAAATATACCGTGGTGTGGTATCAGGTAACATCCGCTACTATAATCTTGTGGGTCTCCACCACAGAGAGACATCTGCCCTGTCTCTAAATATTCCCGCATAAACCCAACATATTTCGCACGAAAGGATTCGTTCGTGGAAAGCTTTCTTTCCATAGCCAAGAACCGCTTCATGGCTATTGGCACCGAGTTTCCGAGATCAGGGGCATCCGATAAAAAAGGTAACCGTGCCTGGTATCTGCCGCCTTCAACTCGTCGGTGGTTATTTTTAAAAATCATCTCGCATTCCAAATCCTTCGGGCTCTCAATTTTATTTGGAATATCCTCCACTTCCCAGAATCGTTCCAAAATCTGGTCTGTAGTCGTGTCACAGAAGAAGGTCTGAGAGAAATAAGTCACCTGAGGATATGGGTTGTATGCCGCAAAAGTGACCGGACCTGTCAACACGTGACCGAACACAGTATTCATAGCCCGAGGTAAGTGATCATTGATCTTCAGGCATCCGCCGTCGAGCACAATGTCACAGAGTAAATCCGCACCGATTAAAATGTCGATCTCCCGACTAATGTAGAACTGTTCGTCCGCAAGATACAGTCCCCGATAATTGTCCGATAACTGAGCCGGCAATGAAAATCCAGGTAAGTTGTTTGTGATTTTGCTCAAAATGGTAGCTGTAGTCACAAGCGTAGGCTGCTCCGACAGCCTTGGTGCCAGAGTCAAATTAACAGCACCTCTGCAACCGCTCACAGGGGCACCACTCAGACCCGTGATTGACACCATGTTGGATTTAAACCGCTTCAAACCCAACCTCTGCACGCATTCTTCTGACACAAATGTGCTCTGACTTCCTCCATCAAGCAACGCCCTTGCTTCCTGGTAACAGCCGCTATTGTCGAGTACCCGTACTACTGCCGTTGCAAGTAGGACCGTCCGCTGGTACATGCTCAGCTCGTTGACGTGTGACGCCGTCAGTCCAGTGATTCTAGGTCCCGTACTTCCTGAAAGGTCACTAGCTAAAGGCGCGCTCACAACTGGAGCATTTGCCGAGAGCGTTTTGGGGTTATAAAACTGCCCATTCGTTGATACATCGTTTGACATCAAACGTTGTTCTCGACCCGGCACCGCAGTTGGGAGATCAAATTGCATTTATAGCAATTCACGTTGTAGTTACATTGGTCAATATTGTGACCGTTTAAGCATCGGAAACACAATCTGAGCGATACCGCCTGACGTTTCCTAGCTGTAGGTTTCATTGCCAAGAACTTCTCACACTTGGCGATGAAGTGTCCGCTTTTCCCGCATAATCTGCACGAAGTTGGTCCCGCATTCTGAAAGACCGCGTGAGTCTTTACCGCTAGACTCTGCCCACCTCCACTACGTCTAACCGCTGATGACGCACCGGTCTGTGGCTCCGAGCTAGATTCCAAAATCCGTATCTCAGTTTCCAAAAACCTTAAAAGATCCGAGAACGTAGGCAACTCCTTGTCAGCATGCTTGTCTTCAAAGTGCTTCTTCAAGTTATTGTCTAACTTTTGGAAGTTAATATAAAACAACAAATAACACCACGACTCTACAGGAAAATTCATCTTTTCCAGTGCCTTTGTGTTTTCCAGTAGGGTATTCAAGAACGTTTTCAAACCATTTAACCCTCTACTGTGCACGTGTGGTATATTTAACAGGTTGTATAACAACCGGTCCGCTAAAAGTCTTTTATTGTTATACCGCGCATTTAGTAAGTCCATTGCTACCGAATAATTATCTCCAGTGGCAGACAGATGCTGGATTAAGGTTTTCGGTTCGCCTAACAATGACCCCGCTAAATAATACATCTTTTCAGTATCCGATAAAGATGTGTCATTGTCCACCAGGGACCGAAACAATTCCATGAAGGAAGCAAACTCTTCCAATCTTCCTGAAAAGGTAGGAATTTGCAAGCGTGGCAAGACCGCTCTATTGCCCGCGCTCCTGGCATTGTTGTTACCGCTAACACTGCCTGTTTCCAAATTTGAAGTAGCTAGTCCCAAATGACGTTGCTTTATGAAATAATATTTTTTATTGTACGTCTCGTACATCCGTTTGTGATCGTCTAGATCCAAGTTCTCGATCTCCATGGCCGAAAGTTGAAGTTCGTAATGCATTTCCGTAAATGCCTCAAACACTTTTTCCAAATCTTGGAACCGAACCATAAAATCGCTTTCCTGTTCTGAGGACAGATCTGTATTACGAGCTAAACCTTCCAATAAATCAATATTTTGGATAGCCGTGAAATATTTCATTTGTGACAACTGTAACCGCCTAGCTGCCGCCATTGTTTTATTTGAATGCAGAAATTGCAGAATCCAAATCAACAAAATCAAACAACACCCTAACAATAAGCACCACAACATGAAAATTATAAATACCTAAAACGGATTGCTCATAATAGACCGCGCCGCAATGATAAACAATAAACCGCACTATCGTTTTAAATATACAAGGAATTTCCCGCTAAACTATAGTTTATTTGTAAATTTACCGCAAAATACATTTTTAACAACGTTAACACTTAAAAAGACCATCTACTTCCATTAATTATTATTCCGAACCGCCTACACAAGAAATAAAAACCTTATAAAAAACACAAAAAGATCACTCGTGACCGGTCACGAACCCACAACCTGGTACTATGTAGCCGAAGTGTTGTACAACTACGCCACGTATGCAATTGTAATATGTGACGAAATACCGCTATGTATATACTAATCCGCAATCTGGTAACTTAGTAACAAACAGTTTCAAGCAAACTGACAATAAAATGTAAAATGCCGAAATTAAATCAAAACCGAGAAATCGGTTGAATTGAATGAGTGACCCGCATATTATGTCAAATAGCAACCGCAATTAATAAATTTATATCCAAAATGTGTAGCGTAATTTTGAAAGATGAAAATCGTTATTTTCCCCAAAGTAAAATTTTGAACTAACACTTTTCGACCGCTCGAAAAGTGTTGAAGTGATAGGATCAGAGTACCGTGGCGTTGAAAATAGAGTCCGATAGTAAATAAATCCGGTTCGAAGGACCAAATGTTCCTCGAACGAGCGCACTGGTTCCTTTTGGGTTTTTCGACTTCACGGACTCTGATCCGTCTCGGATGAAAAACTTTGTGGAAATATATCAATAAATGATTCTAAGCTTACCCCTTTGGTATTCCGGTCGTGTATAGGCCTTTTTTCTTTATATATTCGAAAATATCGCGCCGCTCGCGATCACCGCAAACATCACAGTCACAAGAGTGATCAACTCTTCTTCTTCTTCCACATACTGTCTATGACTAGGTACTCCGACCGCAAAGAGACCGCATAGCCCAACCCCATGGCGAAATAAATATAATAAAATAATGAATTAATGTATGTGTTATAAAAGAAACACCTAGAACTAACTAAGATTATGACTGGTTGGAACAAATGATATAGCTTTTTGCGAAAATCACGAAAATCTAATTTGCGCTGGCATTATTTCGCATTGGAGCGTCAGATACGGGGATACACGAATTTTGATATTCATGACAGGCGTTGATGTGGAGAAACAAGATGTTGATTGTCAAGTGGAGGATAAGTTTGTTATGCTCATGAAACTGTATTATAAATCGAAGCATAAAACGAATTTTCGCTTGACGGATCAATTTAGTAGTTTGCATAGAGATTGCGTTTAATAAATGTTTGGAATTGGCTGTCTGTCGTGCAACGAGTGTGGTGAACAATGTCAGTTGTAACAGTATTTATGAATGAATGAATGAATTCATTAATGCTTATTTATTTCAGGCAATAAACCCATTACAATAGTAATAATAATGTAAAAAGTATATACACAATTAAATATAAGAAATATAAATAAAATAAAAATAAAATAAAATCCTTAACTAATACACTTATTTGCGATTCGGGTGCCGATGCGCAGATAGCCAATGCAGGAAAATTGCATTTCGGTAAAAGTTGTTATCGACCGTCTTAATCAGCACATTATTAGAAATGCGTATTCTGTGCCAAAACGACGCTATTCTTTTTCTAATAATGGCAAAGAAATCGGGTACCCTGGCGTCAGCAAACATTGCCGATGCACTACAGAATCGAGGCTGTTTGGTGATAATACGTAAGGCATCATTGTATTGTACTCTAAGGGTGTTGTAAGCCTTCCGTGTATATTTTGTCCACAGCTGACAGGTATAAAAACTTTGACAATAAGCTCTAAACAGGACAAGCTTAACATCCCTAGAGCACTTTGCGAATCTGCGTGCCAGCATATTGCTGCGTATAGCCAGGGCCCTTCGTTCACGCTCGATGTCCAGGTCGTCTTGCATGTTCTCACATAGTATGTGACCTAGGTACTTAAATTGCTTTACAACCCGAACTGACTCACCATACAGAAACACCGGCGGCACCCTCTCCGGACCTTTACCATACTTAAAAATAACCATTTCAGTCTTAGCGATATTGTACTTAATGCCATTTCTTAAGGCGAAGTCCTCACAAAGTGCTAAAAAATCACGTAAGGCACTAATCGATGGACTGAGGAGAACCATGTCATCCGCATAACTTAAGTTATTATAACAGACGCCATCAATATGGCAGCCAACACGAGTTCTCCTCAGTTCATCGATCAGATCGTTGACATAGATGTTGAATAGGTCCGGAGAGGTGAGCCCTCCTTGACGGACTCCAAATTCTAGTCTTTATTCACTAGACTGTGAGTCGCCCCATCTTACGCTGTTGGTTTGGCCTCCGTACCAAAACTTGAGCAACTCGACCATACTGTGTGGCACGCCCGCATTCTGTAGTTTGCCCCAAAGCACCTTGTAGTTGACAAGGTCAAATGCCCGGCTCAAATCAAGAAAGCAGGCGTAGGTGGAAGTTTCTCTCTGCACGTAATAATTAACCGTCTTCTGTAGACACAGTATGGCAGAGTCGGTTGAAACACTTTGGCGGAAACCAAACTGAGCGTCGTTAATAACTACATCCCTCATCAGTTCGGGTTGCAAAAGCCGCTCCAAAATTTTACTAATTACGGTACCTAAGGATATAGGCCTGTAATTATTTAAATTGGATAGGTCGCCCGTGCGGTTTTTAGGTATGGGAACCACCAAGGTTTTCATCAATCCACTGGGGAGGCAGCTGTGTCTAAGGCAAAGATTAAACAAAATAGCTAGGTTCCTATATATTTCAGCGCTAGCTATTTATAATGTAAGGTTTTGTAATATGTATTGTATCATGTATGTATATTTGTATGTCAATCTTTTATGGTACACATGATAAAGGTGGAAAATTATACAAGTCAAAAGGCGAACCCTATAAGGGAGCCCTTCCATTTAACCTTTGAGCAATTGAGTTGAACAAAAGAAACGAACGGTAGACACTTACACTTACTTACAAATGTATACTAGTAACTAAACTAAAAAAATACAGAAATACAAATAAATATTTATATTTCTGTATTTTTTTTCTGAAACGAAATTCTAAATTCCAATCAAAGTGAAAAATTAAAATATAATCGCCACGAAGTTCGTAATTGGAAGTGTGAAGGGATTTAAAAATTCGTCAGCACGACCACAGCTCCACAGCCCACAGCAGCTCAGTAGGTTGTTAATTTCCTTTTTATTAAAAGTGTTCCGTACGAAAATCAGCCCAAAGGAACAGATATACAAATAAATATTGTATCAAGCAGTAACGTCTAATGCTTCGTTAATTTAGTATGGGGTGGCGCATCGTTACTGACGATTTCTCAATTTAATTTGAGACGTTGGTGCCGCTACACCCCTCCCTAAGGCATGGTAAGAGGGAACTGATTGAAGAATTTTGTCGGATTTTTCCGATAGCTCAGTTGGTTAGTAGCGTAGCAACAGGCCATGTGGTCATATTTTTTAAATTTTGTCACAAGCAGTTTTTATATCTTCATGAAAATGATACGATAAATCTCAGTTAACAGCACGTCCATAAGCGGGGTCATCGACCGAAGCCTGGGTAGGAACATAAACCTTTTAAAGCACATATAAAATTGAAGATGCGCTTCCAATAGTAATGGAGTTTAATTTTGTTTCACATCTAACGTTTCTTTTGTACGATTCATAACCTGACTCGACTCACCTCACCACACTACCGGTATAAGGTGACCCCGATTTTGAGTAATCGGAGCAGGGATGTCACGAATGTCATTTCTATTACATTCGCGAATGCGAATGCGAATATTAAGGAAGTGCACTAAAAACTCAACGTACGTAATCACTTTTAACAAGCATAAAAAGCAAACAAAAGTCGCTCTCGCTACCCAAGTAAAAGTGCATTCTATTGGTTAAAATTAATCACGTGTCAATGGGTTGGCGCGCTTTGCGTATGCGCGAGTCGGCGGCTCGGAGGCAGGCGGCCGGCGCGGGCGACGAAACACCCACGAGTCCACGACTTCCACATATTCGCATTCGCATCGTTTGATGCGAATGCGAATGTTGATGCGAATATTTAAAATGATGCGAGTCATTCGCATATGCGAATGCGAATGCGAACATTCCTAACATCCCTAAATCGGAGATCAAGCTTGTACTGCTCTGAAGAGAATGGACTGGAACCGGTTGTGATTCAGCCCCAATTGAGAATCAGAGTGACCCTAGTCTATTTCCTTTGACACGGGATTTTAGTGTTAATTGCTAGGTGGTTATAGCGTAGAATGGTGTAAATGATGACAGGACTTGGGTTGTTCTTATTTTGACGTTCCTACAAACATCTAAATAACCTGTTGCAGGCAGTAATATGCTATAGCGTCTGATCTGTAAGTCTGATTAATTGGTGTCCGGTCCATGTTGTTCATTAAATTATTTGTGTACATTTGTAGTTGTATTTGTACATTTATAGATGATTTGTACATCCAGAGATGTTCTTACTCGTTGCTCATATAAGATTTGATTCTTCTTTTGTTTTTTTGATATATTTCATACTGTAATATTTTGTATCACAGTATACTGTGCAATGTTATCACTTATCATATAGCGTGTACTGTGTAACATATTATTATACTCAGTTTCTATTTGCGAGTTCCTATAATTGGCTCTGTATTGCTATTTATAAAGTTGAGCGAATATTTCATAGCTGTTGGAATTCCTTGTATAAATAAATAAATAAATAAGTAACATTTATAGTCGAATATTAGGTGGGCACGAAGTACACACGTGAGATAAGTTAGCAGCTGAGTTATTTATCTAGTGATTCAATAGATTAAATTATGTTCTGACCTTATGTCAAAAACATTTTTTAGTATGAGTATTATGCAGTATTACTTGTGGATACCTCTAAAGTATTAAGATCTTTTATGGCCTAATTTTGGCGCCATACCCTCACAGGTATGTAATGAGCCTTTGCGACTTATATATGATTTGGATATTAAATGTAATTATACCTCTTAACGAAACAAATGATTTAATTAAATACTTTTTATAAGATACGCGTTCATCAGTCAATCCTTTATCTTTATTGTATCTGTCTATATGTATTTAAAAACAAAGATCAATTCAAAACAACTAGACAAAACACGCAAAAGCAACTTAGACATAAGAATGAATTGTTAGTGACCAAATGTAATTTTATGTATTTCGATAAAAGCCTAAACAATACCGCAATTAGAGTATATAATAAACTAGACGATAATATAAAACAATGTGATGACTTCCGAACGTTTGAACGAAAATTGAAACAATATTATATTAACCGACCTTACTATTCAATTAAAGAATTTTACGCTAATGCATTAGATTAATTAAGACTTACAACTTTATTATTTGAATTTTACTGATTTTTCACATGACTAATATACATAATATATATTATAATTAATTTTCATTCGAACCTTACGAGACATAACATATGTTATTATTTTTGTTTGATTGACATGACATATTATTTATGACATGTTATTTTATTTGGTACTGTTTCTCTCTATGACATTGTATAATTATTGTTTCAACTCTTGCTTCCTATTTCCATTGTATTATTACCTATTATTATTTTTTGATTTAATTTAATTTAATTAACTACATTGTGTTTGCATGCATTGAACTATGTTTTACAGCAAATAAATGTTTTGATTTGATTTGATTTGATTTGATTTGATTTGAATCTCTGAGTAGTTCAGTTGGAAGAGCTGTGATGTGCGGGTTTAGCCACACACACATATCCCTCTGCCTGAAGGGCGTGTGAGGGTTTCCTAGCTAACTCAGACGGGAAGGAGCCTAGCAGGAGCAGGGGGTAAATGAGAACAGCGGTCGGATTAATATTAGAAAGTGGGTCTTGTCGCCCTTTTATTTACCAAAGATCACCCCTAACCTAGGTTATCCCTATCGCTATCGCGCGCGAGGTGGGGCGCGGTCGCCCCGGGATTTTGATACGGGGTCGGTGAGAGACGGGAACGGTGGGATTGCGGTACTCCGGCTTTTAGTAACTCGGGGCAGCCAAGCGCCAGGAAGTATCGCGGATTCGGTTACGGGTTCGATATCCCGGCTTATCACTCGGGGTAGCCAAGCGCCAGGGATATCGGGGCGGTCCTACTAACTCACTCCTCAGGCAGCGCTCGGGGTAGCCAAGCGGCCTGGAAGGGGTGAGGGGAGGCGGAAGACTCCGGCAAGCTCGGGGTAGCCAAGTGCCAGGAGTCGGGATGCCACGGCTAGAACTCGGGGTAGCCAAGCGCCAGTGGCGGGGAGGAGAGGAGGGCGAGGGGAGAGAGTTGAGCACACGGCGAGCCGCTAGCTAAACTCCTGCGGTCTTTTTTTTTTTTTTTTTTTTTTTTTTTTTTTTTTTTTTTTTTTTTTTTTTTCCCTGTTTTGGCCTGCGAGAGCGGCCAGTTACAGATGTGTTTAGGGGTGGGCCTCACCGGGGGCCTTATGGGCCTCCCGGGGGAGAGTATACAAAATTAAAGACAAAGAAATAACTAAACAACATGAAAGTAAATATAAGATGAGTTTAAACAAAAGTGTAACATATCTGCACGTTGGGGATAGATAAATAAATATTTGGGTACACAGTTATATTATTAATAAAATAAACTAGGATTTTAAACAGTGTAAAATATTCGCACGTTGAAAATAGAAAAATAAATATTTAGGTACATAGTTATGTATTCAATTGTTAGAACATAATGAAAAATGGGAAAGCATTTGAAAGCATATATAAAGTGTCCAGCCAGTCTAGTCAGGTGGGCGAGGTTGACTTTGTATTAGAGGGGAGACCCGGGCGAGTTGGTCCGAGTTCCTAATGTAGGTACTCGGGCCAAATCGGGCATCTCTGCTAGCCTGCCTGGAATTCTCCCAGTGGGGCCTCCCTGTGTTAGGCCTTCTTAGGTCTGGTCTGTACCGAATTGAGGGTGAGGGAACATCACCTCCAACCCCTCTTCTCGAAACCCGCAACTGCGTCTGTCGCAAGGCTCTGAGTGCGCTCTCTATTTCACGCTCACGCAACTGCGCAACCGTTATGTCGTCAATTGGGTCTGAGAAGATGTGCCTCGGGCGACGTATGCCCTTCCTGGGCGGTAGCTCAGGGGTGTAGTCCGAGGCATCTCTTATCAGCGAATTTGGATTTGATGCTGCTTTATTGAAATATGACGTGCTTAGTTTATTTAGGTGTGTCTTGATTGAATCGACGTGTAGGTCTTTGTGGAGGTCCTTGTTTCTGACGTACCAGGGGGCTTTCATCACTCTCCTCAGGAAAGAATTTTGTACAACTTGGAATTTGTTTAGCTGTGGGCGTGACGCTTGGGCAAAGGCGGGAGAGCTGTAGGTGAGTACTGGGCGGATGCAAGTCTTGTAGATTCTGAGTTTGTGGCTGGCTTTGAGTTTACTGTTACTGTTGATGAGTGGATGGAGACGGTTTAGGTAAAATTTGGCTTTATTGGTGACGTTTTTGATGTGTTGGTGGAAGTTGAGCCTTTTATCAAGCGTCACGCCAAGATATTTAGCTTCCTTTTTCCAGGGTATTTCGGCCCCATGGAGACGGATGTTGGGGGCAGACGACATTAGCCTGGAATAGGCGCTGGTGCGGGAGAAGATTATGCCCACGCTTTTCTCGGGGTTTACCTCTATGCGCCACAATCTGCACCAATGTCCGAGCGCATCGGTTGCAGATTGTAGCAGCTGTAAGACCCTGGTCAGGCGTGGGGATGTGGCGAAGATAGCGGTGTCATCCGCGAAGAGGGCATAGTTAGTTTGGGGCTGTTTTGGGATATCATTTATGAAAATGGAGAAGAGGGTCGGTGAGAGGACAGAGCCTTGGGGAACTCCCGCCTTTATTGGATGAGAGGCGGAATGCGATCCTTCCACCCTATAGCGGAAGCTTCTGTTTGTGAGGTAGTCTTGGATGAGAAGTACAAGACGGTCTGGCACTTGGATGTTGTAGAGCTTGAATAACAAGCCCTCGTGCCAGACCTTGTCAAAAGCTTTCGCTATATCTCCTGCGGTCTGACGGGCGCGCGGCGCTTATATACGGGCCGGCGGGTAGCGGTGCGGTGGGGCGCGGTGCCGTGCGCTGCTCTGCCCCGCTCGTCTGTCCCCGCGTCGGCGCCGCTCTGTCGCGGCGGCGGTTGTGGCGGATTCCATGACGTCACAGAGCTATGTACCGGCAATGCAGGTGCACAGGTTCGAGTCCTGTCTTGGGATTTAAGACGATGATGATTTATTTTTCCTTTGTATGTTCTCTGTATCAAATCGATTATATATACCTACTCTTAAACTGGTCGTTCATCGCTCCAACAAGCTGAATGGATTAGCGCCGTTCGAAAATCGGTCCACGAAGCGTTTAAAGATAGTTGGCACGCCCCGATGGATATCCAAACGGTGTGAAAAATCTAACATTTGAGCATCAACGTCCATTAATTTGTCACTGAGACAAATCGCGCTCTATTCAAAGCCGAAAACACACACGACCACGAGCAAGTGACAGTGGCGGTCGATAGTAAACTTGACATTACCTGTCATTTACTATTGACCGCCACCGCAAGCGTCAGTGTAGGTAAATACCTACGTGGCGCGCCCGTGATTGTATTAATACGTCCACCCATTTGGCGCCGATTTGGAGCCTGCTTTAGAAACGGTAGAGGTAAATATCTCATCGCTTGACATGCACCGGCCCAACGTCAAAGTTACACAAATTTTCTGCTGAGCATTCTAAATCTGTCTGAGACCTATTGCTATTTACACAAGGTAAGGTTGAATAGTTCAATCGGACTGAGTAAACAAGTTATGCTTACAATAGAATGGATAAAGAGGGCTTTATAGAAACGTATTGAATTGGAATGGATTTGGTATTTATTTATTATTTTGACAAAAGCGGAGGTCCGTAATTGAAGCCTCAGTGACGCTCAATAGTCCAAACGATTCTGTTCAGTAAAAAAATACAATAGGTATCTTTATTGCCCACCAAAAATAGTACATGAAAGAAAACTAACACAAACTAAACATGCGAGATAAATTTTACTAAACAAACGATAATGGTCGAATTTACAAGTGAAGTTAGGCATTCACCTAAGCGCCGAGCCGCGCGGTTTCTCTCTCAAATTTTGACTACATTGACGACGCACCACGCGGCAGCGTGTACGTACAGTCAGCAGCACCAGTAGCTACGCAAAATAACACGCTCAAAATGATCTAGACAGTTCTTTCTTATCCTCCTGAAATCAGAGTCGTGTGTAGGTCATTTTGAGCACTTAAGCCGCGGCTATGCCTGCTAACTGTACGAAGTTGTGTCTCATTTCGCGCGCGGCGCGCCAATTGTTACTGCGATAAATGAATGAATCAAAATGGATAGACGTTATATTGATCCAATGAATTATGCTATGCATTACGTACGTACGAAAAAGTTGATAATGTGTGTGTGTGTTTAATTTAATATAAAGTGACAAATTTAAAAGGCATATTATAGGAGCCAGATTTTAATTAAAGATCTTGCGGCAGAAAGAGGAGGGCTCTTTGGTATTTATTTTGCTCACTCTTTTAAACTTTCAGGCCTTAATTATGTAGCGAGGCCTAATGTGTCACGTGCACGCAATTACAAAATTGGGTTCAATTCATAATGTTAACTTGAATAGAGCCCCAGACATAACCAAACGTGTATCGATCGCATTAATATAAATGGGATTGTATTGTAACGGGTCGAAAACCTTTCGAGATTTAATACCTGTCAGGGGTGTTCTCATTATTATGCTATGTGCAAATAATATGTTATTGGCGTTGAATGTTGTGTTAGTTGCAAGTTGCAAAACGTATTTATTTAATAGCATAGCTGCGATTTATATGATTGAAGCAAGCAACAGCAGGGTATTGTGTAACTTTCCGAACAAGCGGTTATAATCTACCGCTTCATCATCAATTATCGAAAGCAAATAGTAGATTGTACAACAAGTGCATAAAACGCACCATTTTACTCGAGACGTTTATCCATCCGAGCGAGCTTGCGAGCGAGGATAGATATAAAGTCGAGTGTAAAATGGGTTTTATGGACGAGTTGTACACTCTACTTTTCACTTCGATTGCGAGGAAATGAAACAGCAACATGTAAATATAGTAAATGCTAATTTAATTAAAATTGAAAGTTACATTAGAGCAATGAGAAATATTTAAAGTAATCGTTTTTCCTGGCATATTTAATGTTGTATTAGATAGTATTTGTGATGCGATATTTGGCATATTGTCAACTTCAGGTTCTTTTGAAGGAACGGGATTACCATTTAAGCTCTGTTCCAATGGTAAGTTAGCACTAGATGGGCCTGGTTCATTTGGGACTATGTCGATTCTTTCGGTAATCAAGTCGGTAATTTTAGCTTTTTGTTCTATGGATTCCTCAATATAGCCCTCTGCCACTTGGTCAGACTTCCAGCCGCCATGTCGCTTTAATGTTGTGAGATTTGCTCCAGAATCGGCTAACAGCGTAGCTGAAGTTCGTCGAAAGCAATGGCCTGTGTACTTTTCAGGGTTTTCTAATTTGAGAAAGGCTGCTATCTCCTTTGGCATTGCAGCGAATTTATTGCGTCCTATGGGTTGCCGTGTACATTTCCCGTTTTGATAATTAAGGAAAAACCGTTTCGTTGCCACATTTTCTGGACGTAGGGCTTGATACTTTCTAACTATATTTAAGTATTCGCCTTTGACGACGAATGTTCTTTCTTTATTTGTTTTTGTGTCAGGTAAGTTTATAGCCTGCAACTGAGTGTCCGTTTTCACGTCATCCACAGTAATGTTGATAAGTTCTATACCTCGACATGCACCACTGATTCCATATATGAGCGCCACCTACAATTAAAATAGTAATCATTATTACAACGTTGCACACTAATATAAGTACTAGGTAATGAATTATTGTACAATATTAAATTGCTGTTTAACAATGTAGAGTTTTACGTACTTTTGCAGCCAAATATCTTACATCCGGAGCGGTCTTTAAGAATGTTTCGATTTGATTCGCATTGAAAACCCTGGATTTTACACTTTTGTGCCCAGTGGAAAGCCTTTTCAGGTAACATGTGAGCTTCACGTAGGTTTTTATATGCACGTCGTTTTTCATCTGCAGCGTAGTCTTGAGCATAGAATACACACTCCATAGTGTAGACGGCTTAAACTTCTTAGATAATTCGTTGAAATACGTTAAGAAAACGCTCTCTGAGAAACTATTCACTTGTTTTTCCGCCCTCCAACGCATGAAATTTTCATAAGCGGTAAGATAAATTCGCTTAGATTTCGACGGCAATATCTGTTCAACGACGTTTTCCGCGTGCCGCTCCATTAAAGTGTTAGGAGTGAGTGTTATTTCCTCTTCGCTTGACGACATTATTTATCGTTAATCAAAAAACAATTTCAAGTTGTAACAGAAATATTACAATGAAAAAATAATTATGGTTCCCGCCAATTAACTTTTTTTTCTTTTTTTTTCTGTAGGGACGTGACACCTGACTTAAGGTCGTTACATACTGCTCAGTTATAAAAACATTTTCTTTTTATAACTATGATAAGTTGTTGTTATGGCTTAAATACTATACTGATCTACTAAATTGAAAAATAAACAAATATAAAAAATAATAAATGAGACGAAATACAAATTATAAGTTTATTTCATGAAGTTTTATTGTGTACTTTGGCTGTTGATATCTTTGCCTTGGTCTTAGAATACGAACGAAACGAAATAAAATAAAGAGGTTGTTGTATGAAGTTAAAGATGTTTGTGTGGCTGTTGCAGCGATTGCCTTGGTCTTCGACGAAGATTTTACTTTATGCTCTAGAGCATAAAAAGCGACTTTATGTCGCCTACGCACGACATAAAGACGAACTTTTAGAGCATGAGAAGTGAAAAATTACATTGATGGTTACTAGTAGGCGCGTTCGAAAAGGTACTCGGATATAAGCATGCATGTTTCACCGTATATGTCTGCCATGACAATAGTTTACTCCGCTACCGAAAGTTACCTGGAACGGCTGTACAAATGTTTTTATTTTTATTTTCTGTTAGGTACTTCTTTTTTATGCAATAACGTGTTAACTACTACTACTGCTACTATTATCCATTACATACAGTAAAGTTACATACCTTACCTTTTTATAAAATTTGTATAGACTAAGTCACTATATCACTCACTCACCGCTACGCTCATAGCGCTACGCCGTAGTCTATAGCAGCTTAAACTCCATATATAGCGATCGACGCCCGGTATCGCTCTAACGCATGGGTTTAACTGCTCCATTATGCTCGGCCAAGACACGCTGTCCTGTTTTATAATTAAGTTTGCCCTAGCTCGCAGCCATTTTAAATTAAATTTAGATAGCTTCGTACACCCTGGGGTTATTTTTATTTCGGCTAACTAATTTCGAAAGTTTGGTTTGCTTTCGGTTCGAATGTTTTAATGTTCCAGGGTTGTATAAAACCACAGAATAGATAATTATTATAGGTACCTAAAGTATAGAACTAACTAACATTATCGAAACGTTTTGAGGGCTTAGCGCGGTACGCGAACACTTTAATTGGTCGTCAAACTAACATAACTCCCAAGTCAGTTTTTGGGGTTCCGTACCCAAAAAAGGTTTAAAACGGGACCCTATTACTAAGACTTCGCTGTCCGTCCGTCTGTCTGTCACCAGGCTGTATCTCAAGAACCGCGATAGCTAGACAGTTGAAATTTTCAAAGATGATGTATTTCTGTTGCCGCTATAGCAACAAATACTAAAAACAAAATAAAATAAATATTTATGGGGGGCTCCCACACAACAAACTTGTTCTTTAGGGTTCCGTACCCAAAGGGTAAAAACGGGACCCTATTACTAAGACTTCGCTGTCCGTCTGTCTGTCTGTCACCAGGCTGTATCTGACGAACCGCGATAGCTAGACAGTTGAAATTTTCACAGATGATGTATTTCTGTTGCCGCTATAACAACAAATACTAAAAACAAAATAAAATAAATATTTAAGGGGGGCTCCCATACAACACGTGTTGTTTTTGCCGTTTTGTCTGTCGCCAGGCTGTATCTCAAGAACCGCGATAGCTAGACAGTTGAAATTTACACAAATTATGTATTTCTGTTGCCGCTATAACAACAAATACTAAAAACAAAATAAAATAAATATTTAAGGGGGCCTCCCATACAACAAACTTTTTTTTTTAACTGTTTTTATAGATAATGGTACGGAACCCTTCGTGCGCGAGTCCGACTCGCACTTGGCCGGTTTTATTTTTTCTCGAAAGTTACAGTTTACTAAATACTAACAGCGAAATATTTTCTAATGGATTGTGATTTAGGTTTACTACGAATTCAAAACGTTACCTATCATGTTCAAATGACAAGTGGCTGCTAAAGTGTATCAACTACCTAAAGAAATGGCAGTTTTGATTTCTAGCAGAGTTATCTGTAGTATTTTTTATATAAGGATTAATATTTTGAAACTGTGGTTTTATTACAATTCAGCATCTAAAACCCACTTTAAGAGGAAATATAACACATTATGTTTTACTCGTTTCAGATTATACCAACGTGTGTTGAGGAAAGTGTTCGGTGCCGTGGAAAATTTCCGTAAATATGACTGTGGAGGGCGCTGGTCCCAGTAACGTCGACTCAACGCGTTCTTTAATTAATGACCCACTTTACAAACATATTGTATGAATTCCTATGCAATATGACAAAACTGTCAACCTCAAGGGTCGCCAGGTCGCTCGACTCTCCGAACAAACGTAGTTTGGTTATAATTTTTTAACAGCATACTGAAATAACATGACAGTTTTTATACCTACACTATGGCATCCGCCATGTATAGGCCGGAAACGAAATAGTTTATGTTGCTATTACTCGTAATTATCCTGGCGCTGCAGCGCGTCAGCCCCCCTATTCTGTAACTTGTTTTAAGCTCACCTTAACGCTCACCCACAAATATATCTTGACACCGCAATACGTAGCAACCAAGCGTAGGTAGAGGTCGTTGACGGGTGACCAGCGGGGTGAGCCACATTAGCGCGTAGTGAATAACAGCCCAGGGATGTTCGCCGCGTGGAGCACCGACGGCTTCCAATTCCAAGCCGTGCTGCGGGTGGCATCCCTGCGGCGCTACCACGAACTTCGAAACGAAGTTCGGGTATTTCCATCTCTATCGCACTCCCTAACTCGGGTGACAGGGATGCATGTATTACGAACTTCGACTTTCGCCGGACGCGTACGGGGCAAAGCCAACACTCTCCTGAAGGTGATAGCTGGGAGGATGGACAGCCCAGCCCTATCCTCGCTCACTGGATGTCCATGCATGACTGCATGTACATTCCAATCATAATTATACTTCCCACTAACATTAGTAATGATCATAGTTTAAGTTCTTACTAACATAATATGGATGTGTAATTGTCCGAAATAAAATAATTTCATTTCATTATAATAGCTATCGATTAGAGACTATGAAAAACGTTTAACTCCCTCTATTTTTGCCTATTTTTGAATGAGTTTTTCGGAATTTATGTACGGATTATTAACAGTTAGCTTTTCGGTGAAGGAAAAAATCTTGAGGAAACCGGTCTAATCCCAGTAAGGTCTAGTTTTCCCTCTGGGTTGGAAGGTCAGATGGCGGTCGCTTTCGTAAAACTAGTGCCTATGCCAAATCTTGGGATGATGTCAAAGCGGACCTCGGGCGCCTTTAGGGCACAACCGGGAATAACGCTAAGAGGATGATGATTTTTGTCTATTTTTATTTCTAGAAACATATATAGCGGATCCCACTGTGTAGGTACAATTCCATGTTATTCTAGCATGTCGTTTTAAAATGAGAACAAAACTACGTTTGTATGGAGAGTGGCTCCTGGCGACCCCTAAGGTTGATAGTTTTCTCATATTGTATAGGAATCCATACAACATGTTTGCAAAGTTGGTTATTAATTGATGAAAGCGACCGTACTTAATAGGCAATGGATTCCTGGAAGACCGATCTTTGCTCGGCGCAGAGTAAAAAACGAGAAGACGGGCTATGTATATCGATTTTTCGCCCCGTGAATTCCTGTATTAAATCCAAATCATTAGAGCAGTCTTCAAATTCATTTACAAACCTTATAAATATTGTCGTTTAAGAGAACATAACTATAGGACAGTAAATAAAGTGAAAATAATGGTTTCACAACAGCTAATGTTAAACATTTGTTTTGATCCTTTCAATTACGGTGTACAACGCTCGTAAACAACAATTATTAGAACAATAAAGGAAGATTAGAGCGAGATAGATAAGGTTTTATGATAGCCAATTACAGCCGATGGAGTGCACGGAAAACAGTAATCACACCGCACTGCCATGCACGTGGGCCCAATTGGCACACTCAAGCGATTTGTCCCATGACGACATGGCCACGACTTAAACGAGGGAGCGAGAGATCAGAGTGATTAGATTAGATTCGATTTATTTATTTCGAGAAAAAAATTACAATATAGATTCGCATACAATGTCAAAATTATAAGAATCCTTATCACGATCGTCAATAATAAGAAATAAAAACTAAATAATATTCAAAATGTCAATACAGAAAGTGGAAATAGTATCTCCGATTACGGATTGTCAGTGTGGCCTCTCGCGTACTTATAGAGTATAGATTTCTACAGAGGAGCTATAGTATGATGATATGATGTAGGCCTTAACGTTTAACGACGTGTAAGGCCTCTCACAGACTGGAGCGGCCTGTGGTGGCGGTCAAAAGTAAATTTGACAGCTAATGACAAGTTTACTAAGTGTGATGCAGGCTTAAATACGGCGCCGGCAGCTGTCATCTCATAGACAACTGTCAAACCTCTCTAATATACAGATTTTGACGGACGTAACTTGCGATTTTTTTTTCTGTCTAACAACGGCAGAAACAACCTAGCCTTATACACAATGCTTTTTAGAGCTGTGCCTATGTTATATACTTGTAAATGTAATGTCTATGTACTTATTTACAGGCGGCCAGTTTCACCCTAATATAGATCTTTAGGCCGAGCTCAGCGATGCGTTCAGTATGAAACAAGGGCTTCTAAATTGGATTTTCAATCACAGCGACGTTTACAGGACAAATGTATTGCTGCCCTATAAACTTGACTTCTATTGCAATCATGGAAAATGGAATGGCCGGCTTTTTGATTGTCGTATTTTCTAAAACAAAAATCCAGTGCAAATCCAATATACATAAAAACTATTATTGAATATACGAGTAAAGTACCCTTTGTATCCAATCCACTCGCTTTCTTATCAACCCTGCTGCTAGTAAAAAGGCGATTTTATATTTCTTTCGTAGCACTAAGATTTTAATTTGCAATAATTAGAGCAAACTTCGTAAATACTCAGTGGTTTAAGTTTGACATGATAAAAAGACAGAGTTTACTCTTATTTTTAATAGTTGAAATATTACAGAGGATTAAAATTATTATTAAATCTCTAATTTATAAGACTCTCTTAAAAATTCAAAATTTTAATAAAACCTCAGGGCGATGTAGTAAGTTTTGTTTCGTTTTGGTTGACAGTACGGTTAGAGTATTTTATGTTTATCCTCATCTCTCTCTCATCGCTCGTCTCGTCAAAAGTAAATTATGTTACGTAGTTTACGTAGTTTTACTACAAAATCTTGCACCATATCACACGTAACCGCGTTGTCTGCATTGCGGGAAATTAGGGTCTATACCGAAAACATTACCGTTCGTTCCGACGAATTTATAATGCCGATGCAATCTTTCCTAATACCGCAAAAATTGCAGCGTACAATACGCCAAATTGCTTCTGAGGATTTATGGACTTCTTATACTATTTATACAAATCCGTTAAAACAAATGCAACGATTTGTAGTAAACCTAGTAAGTGATGATAAATATCATATTCAATATCAGTGAAGTTGTCATAAATTTTTCAGTGTTTGACAATAGTTATTTACGATAAATATCATATTTAATCAGTGAAGTTGTCATAAATTTTTCAGTGTTTGACAATAGTTATTTACGATACAAGTGCCGAAAATAGGAAATTCGCAACGAGTGGTGATAAATTAAAACACGACCGTAGGGAGTGTTTTAAATCGACACGAGTTGCGAATTACCTATTCGCACGTGTATCGTACAACGTTTTATTGTACATATGGCTCTTTAAAGTTTCGACATATGCACGAAAAGTGCTCTTTTCCGCACTAGCGCGGGAAAGTAGCACCATATTATGTACTGTAAAATATTATTTATAGTAAGTAGTCAATGGCTATTTCTTGAGGATTATATACGTAACTAAGATTATAGACTAATGGTGTGTCGTCTTGACTGATGACCTGGTAAAGGTCGCGGGAGTCCGCTGGATGCGAGTGGCGCAGGACCGATCACTTTGGCACTCTTTTGGGGAGCCCTATGTCCGGTAGTAGGCGTCTCTCGGGTGATAATGATGATAATGAGGATGATGATACGTTATTAATCACCAATTTAAATCAGTGACAAATCAAGGTATCAATATGTCAACCTAAATAATGTGTGTGTTTTGTTCTGTTATCAATATGTTTTCATAGCTTATGTATTTCACGTTTTGATAGCGATGAGGACATCCCCGCTAACGTTCTTCGCCGCTCCGACTAATCATGTATTGCCCAAACAACGCAAAAGCAATAGAAAGTACGAAGCAACCGGAAAAACTAGTAAATATTGACCGATCCTTCTCACAGCAAATGTAGTTTTTCATTAGTTTTCAATATGAAAACGTTTCGTCTGACCGTGCTATTGAAAACTGTTTTTCATTGGATCTCAGTCTACTTAATAGACGTGGAACAGATATTTGTGAGCACTTGATATATCTGATGGCGACTGTACCTACCTATTTGTTACCGCGTACCTATTGAATTGAAATTATTTTCTGTAGCTTGAATTTTATTAACATACGAGTACATGTAATGAATCATTAATTTCTATGTACGTAGGTAGATTGTGTGAGCCACAAAAACAACAATATATTTTTCACTTCTAATGCTCGAAAAGTGTGTCATATTGGGCTTAGATAGCGGCGCGAGGTTAAAGTAGTACATTTAACCCCTAGGAATAACATGTAAACATATTTATGATTTTAAAACATTTTAATTTGACCAATCAAAATCAAAACACTTAAACTTACTTACTAAATTCACTACTCAATCACAACTATTTCAAAAACCATTTTATTTCTCATGCTCTAAAAGTTCGTCTTTATGCTGTGCGTAGGCGACATAAAGTCGCTTTTTATGCTCTAGTGCCTATAGTAAAATCTTCGGCGACGACCAAGGCAATCGGTCCAACAGCCACACGAGCAACTTTAACTTCATAGAATGAACTCCTTATTTTTATTTTATTATGTTTCGTTAGTATTCTAAGACCAAGGCAAGGATACCACCAGCCAAAGTACACAATAAAACTTCATGAAACGAAACGTCTCCCGTAAAATGGTGCATTTTATGCACTTGTTGTACAATCTACTATGTGTTTGCTATCAACTAATTAAAATACAGCTATATATTAAAATCAACCCATCAGGAAACAGAGTACAAATATTAGGCGTCTTATATTCCCGAATTCACAATCATTAGAAAAATTAAAACGCCTCTGACCGTCTATAGCCGCATCCAAATGTTCAAGCGTGGTTGGCTGCATACATGGCATAAGCTATGTGATTGAGCGGGATAGACTGCTGTCTATCTCGCTTTATCATATGCACCGTGTAGTACTCTTTATTATACTGTGGTATGGCTGTCCGCCGCGCTTGGCCGTTTAATTAGTGGTGTCAGCATTAAAAAGTTTGATGATCTCATTTGATCAAAGGCAAATGAACAATCCTTTCGCCGTCGTGGAATTTATTATTGATTTTGGATAGATAATCTTTGTTTTTACTATTTTCTCGTCGGCGAAGTGAAAAGTAGAGTGTATAACTCTGGTCTAAAAGCCATATTACCCCTCTAAAAATAACCATCTCGCCTCTAAATATGGTTTATTTTAGACCCTTGTCAAACCATTTACTATTAAACGGACTTTTCTCTTTGCGTGATATTTATAATGTTTTATGTTTATTTTCCACAAAACATAGGTAGGTACTTTCAAGCATTTATTCGATAAATGTGAGTCAGCTTTTGGAAATTCATCAAAACGTGTAATATCGATTTCCCCTGTTATGTACGTTGTAATTTATTACTTTGCGACGCCTGTATAAGATGGGAATTCGTATCGTGAAAATGATTGATGAATATTGTTTTGCACGGAACCGGAACGTCAGTGGTTTGTTTTTAAAACGCCTGTGGGAACAATAAAGCATACGTACTGGGTGTTTTAAAATACAATAAAATACAAGTGTGCACATTGCGCTTCGTCTTGCTATGATGGCGTAAATACTACGTCCTACAAGCCTATTTTAACTAAAATGCCGTTAAATTCGTTTGGGTTTATCTGTCACTTTGACATTTGTGTTGGTAAGAAAGGGACAAACCATGCTTTATTTAGCAGAGGCATATTAAGTTTTTTGAACAAGGGGGCTATAGTTTAAAAATATTTGTTTACATATGTTCCCTGCATGCAAGTAAATATAAACTACCTATATAAGAGTTTAGAAAAAAAATGTTGTGGCAAATTACAGCTTATAACTACTTGAAAATGAATACATCAGGATAAAGTAAGTGCTAAAATAATTAGATAGGTAGGTATGCTAATGTAAAACATTGAAACAATCTGAGTTTCGTTTTGAGCATAAAAAAACTTATCAACCGCGCAATAGTTTCCAAGACAAAGGTTTTTAAAACGAAGAAAATACATTAATTTCTGATAACGTAACGCTTCTAAGTAAGAATCTATAATATCCTCTGAATCGACAACCTCTTTGGTTAGGTTCATTTTCAAACAGTTGTTGCACTCAATAGTCCTTAAACGCATTTAGTGTTAAATTAACAATAATTATGCGACGTTACAAGCTATTAACCCTAGCAATGTTAAAAAGGGGGAGCATATTGTTGAAACAAGCAATGAATCTAATGCATTAGACAGGGACTGGACTTGAATTTTAACACTATTTTATGTGCTACTGCATCTTTACTGGTTCATTTGACGACCGCTTTAGCCTAGTTGGTAGTGACCCTGCCTACGAAGCAAGAGGTCATGGGTTCAAATCCCGGTAAGGGCATTTATTTGTGTGATGAGCACGAATTATTTGTTCCTGAGTCATGGATGTTTTCTATGTATTTAAGTATTTATTTATGTATATAAGTATGTTTATCGTCGTCTAGTCCCATAGTACAAGCTTTGCTTAGTTTAGGACTAGGTTGATTTGTGAAGGATTGTCCCCCAATATTTATTTACTTATTTATTTGTATGCGAGTAAAAATTTGTAATTAATAAACACCTTTAATTTCCTAGCTCATACGTAAAAAAAACAAAGCAGAAATATTTTTACATTTGTAAACCCCCGGGTGTGAAATAAATCACTCACTAAAGCAAACTTAAATTAAAAAAACACAGACGTCTGGCTCAATTACGGAGATAACTCATTTTATTATACCTTTCATCAAAACAAGGCAAAAAGTAAGCGATTGTGGAAAGTATTTATTTTCTCTTATCTTCACGGATAAACAGTTTTTGTGGAAGTCATTAAATGTTTTAACTGACTTTGGCGAGCAGGTATGAGATGAGTTTAAAAATAATACGTTTTTAATGCTTGTGCTTAATCGTTCCTGGCCAAAGCCGAGATGAATTTTTCATACTTACGATTGATCTTAATAATGCTACTTAGCTATATCGTTAAATCCACAACAAAACGCTCCACACCTACCGTTAACATACACCATGGAATAAACTCAAACTAATCATCATCATCGTCATCATATCAGTCGGAAGTGGTCCGCAGCAGTGGACCACTTTCGGCTGATATGACATAGGCCCCCCCCAAAATGTGCCACAACGACCGGTCCCGCGCCACCCCCAGCGGATACCCGCGACCTTTACCAGGTCATCAGTCCAACTTGTCTGGCTTACCCACGCTGCGCCTTCCCGTACGTGAAACCCATACGAGAAGGAGTGGGGACGTTCTGGTGATATGTATTTAGATTAAAGGTGACAAGTAGGGTTTTATTCTGTGTACTTAGGTGTCAAACATTGGAACGTCTACCTTACATCTTCGTATAAATAGCTTCATAAATGTTATAATCTCCACGAAAGCGAGAAGTTTCGTAGGCGTGACGTTTCTTTACCAATAATAATAGTTGTTACAAAACAACTTGTTCTAAATTCCGGTCACATTTTACCATGTATTTAAGTCTTTGTATTTTGTTCCTTAGTCTTTATTTCTCGTTAATTCAAAGATCGTTATCAACGTGCTGTATTGGTGGCAAAGGGTATGGTTGGCAGAAAAAACAAATACATTTGAATATTCACTTTTGTTCTTAACCATAAAATAAATATTTACCTCTAGATATAACTCTCTATATAAAACCTTTTCGGCCCTTATATATTTTTAAAACAATGTACATCAAATGACATAAAATGTCATAAAAATACAACTATAGTTGAAAATCTAATTACATTACGCGAAGTGTTTATTTTAACTAATCCAAATAATCCAATGCACATCGTATCTAGAGTGGATATATTTTTTCCAATCGTCGTGAACGACTGACAGCCAAATCTGTTGAACAAATTTTAGTAATTTATTCACTATAATTTGGATAAGTTGTTATAAATATGTATATAAATCTCATAATTTGTGAAATGTATAATGTTTAAAATACTTGCATAATTTGTTTTTTTTGTCAACCATACTTTGCCACCAATACAGCACGTTGATAACGATCTATACTCGTTATGTTGGCGTTTCTTTGATGAAATTTATTAAACCGAATTATAACCATAAATAAATGTTTCAATGGTGTGTCTATGATACCAATGCTGTACACAAAAAACTTGGATTCAGACCATTATTCTGAATTGGAAAACGATATTAAGTTGCCTAGAATTTCTGGAAAAATAACACTACACATAATTTAGAATTTCTATTCATTCTTAGAATGGAAAAACTTTATTCAACATCACACAACTCAAGTTACATGAGAACCTTAAAAGTAGACTTACAGTTAATTTCAATTCAAGATAATGATCTAAAAAGATAGTTTCAGTTTTCGGTACCTACGATGTCACTTACACCCTTTATGGTATTGTCTTATACTATTAAACGACCAAACTTTGTATATATTGTAGGTATACCTATATATATGTGCACGTTCTCAAAACGGCTCTTACGAATTCGATCCTATGATCGAACGTAACACCTATGTGTTACGGGGCAAAAAATCGATCTAGCTAGTCTCCTAGGGAAAATTCGTTTTCTCCGTAGTTTCTCTACGTAATGACAATTACTTATACAATACAGAATACAGAACAATAGAACAATACAATTGTGGTAAATAATAATGTTTGATTTATGTACACATATTCTCCCACAGTGATATTCATTTTCAATTAAATGAGCACACAATAATATTTGCCATGAATAAAGTAGGTTATGAAATATCTGAATCATTTTCATTTAGGGTATGACAAAGGGTGCGGGCAAAAGGGTCGGAATTCCGCCGGCGAGGCGAGGCGGAAGTAGGTATATCGCAAACATATCACCGTCAACACCTTTGTATACCTACCAAAAATGCTGTTTAAAAATATATTAGTCACAAGATTTTTTGCCGATTGTACTTTTTTCACAATCAATAACTCGCTGTGCGAATGAGCCCGAATACGATGGGTTTAACTATATACTAGTAAACCAGGTACCGTAAAACGGGGTGAGTAGGGACAAAACTGACATTCAAACCTCGATAACATTTTATTTTTACATATGCAATCTGAATGTTGTATATAATAAGTGTTCCGGACGTTTGTATTTTGTTTTTTTTTAATGATTTTCGGTAGTTCCATTTCATAACTTTAACGATAAACACGTAATCCCACCTCACCCCGTAGTCTCTCGTAGTTGGGGTGAGATGGGTTTTCATACAAAGGTGATTTTGGAAGATTGTTGGATCGTTTTTTTTTTTTATTAATATTATTATAGCTCCATTTTAAATTGGAATACATTATTTAGGTAGCGGTAGCCTGAAAATCCCATCTCATCTCCCTTTCATCCCTTCTTTCCCCATTCATAACCCAACTCTCCTCGCGATCCCTACTCACCCCATTTTACGGTACTAGCATTATAAAGAGGAAAAGTCTGTGAGATTGCGATTCCAAAACTTCTATCACCAGCGAGTTGACTTTCTGGTTGGTTTTAGGTTATATTTTATAGCACGGGTTTGTCTGCATTTTCGCAAAGGGCGGGCGAAGCCGCGCGGGCAGCTAGTCTTGTATAGTTTAGTTGCTATGGTCACTTTCTGTCTTCATCATCACATCGGCTTAATGGTGCCATAATATAGCACTGTCACCGAATTTACCAATACCAAATACCGCTGGATGCGGGTGGCGCGGGACCGGTCTCTTTGGCACTCTTTAGGGGAGGCCTATGTCCAGCAGTGGACGTCTTTCGGCTGATATGATGATGATGATAATGAAATACCGAATATACCAAATATGTATTCGGGATGTCGGGGATAACTCAAGGAGAGGGCGATTTCAAGCTGATAATGATGAATGGTGTTACCAAACAGCTCAATCGAATACGGCAAGTGGCTAAACGAGCATTAAAAGTAAAAAAAATGTTCACTTTTTCACTCTACACTCCAGACAGCCATATCATAGGCCAAATTACAACCTTCATTTCTGGGCTTCCGTTAGCAACGACGAACTGGGCCTTCGCTTGTGTGGAATGTGGGTTATCCGCAAATTTTCTTCGTAGTTAGGTCATCTTTACAGCTTCATAATGCGCGGCATGAGACTTGGTCTACAAGATCCTTCCTCTTGTGCCCATAAAACAACCGTTTTTCGCTGTAACAACTGTATTCGTAAATACACAATAAGAACAATGTAAGATACGAGTATGTAGTAAGGTATAATATATATTACAAAACATATGTAAACACTACTTACGTTTACATTATATTTTACCAATTAATTGTGATATTTTAACTAGATCAATCGAGAACTCATTGTTATGTTTCTATAGAAGGAAATCGAATCGTAAATGGCCGACAAACGAACAAGAAGTAAGTGCCATAAGAAATTGGATTGTAGTTATATATTACAATACAGTCTACCCTCCTCAATTATTCGTAGTTGTGATGTGACGAATATTTGCATACAAAATGAAACTAATGCCGAATTTCAACCAATCTTTCGACTGTCATAATGGCCCAATGGTAACTAGACAGGTTTAAGTCGACCTAATTTATCATCACTGGGAAGGTTTAGAGTTCAAATCTGCGCCCAGCCAAGTTATGGTGGGAATCAGTGTTTTTGTAATTTATTCGATGTTTGGATAATTTCCTCGTAGCGCAAACATAAGAAAAAGATGAATAAATCCACAAAAAGTGAGAGTGACAAACAAAAAATTGGCAACGCGCTGCAGTTGACTTGATAAATATAATGTCAAAATAATAGGTGGTAACCCACAAGAATACAGTTTTAAAAGACAATAAAAACACCAATTTTATTTTTGCCAAAAAATTGCTTACAACGCCATCTAGTGAAATCTTGCTAATAGTCGTGCGTCGTGCTCATAGATGGCGTAGGATTCGGCGGCCAAGCATATCTGTTTCTGGAATGACCATGCACTTATGCTGTCTGCTGTACATTATTGCCACAATGAAAGACTAGGTTTTTAGGTTTTCCTTTTTTCAAAATTTGCAATAAATTCAAACTTATAGGCATCTCAAAAACTTTTTTTTAAGCCGTAACCAATAAACCTAGAATATATTATGCTGAAGCGAGCGATATCAAAATCAAAATGATTTGTTAAGATTTAGTTACTTAGTGGACACCGTTTTCTCCCGACATGGAAATTTCATCAAAAAAGTTCAGAATAAATTTATTAGGTAGGTATATATTAGGTAGGTACCTATTGTGAGTCGCGAGCTGCTAGCTACTGCAAAGCTATTCTTCACTCTAAACCGTGGGCGTGCATAATATTTAAAAAAGTGTTGGGTTATATTAAAAATATTTTATTATATTTCTTTTGTTAACTAAATCAGACATATCAATAACCCCTTTTCGAGTAGGTACCTTGTGCCTCCAGCGGCCATCCGATAAAAGCTTTTAAGAGAGCACGTGGCGGTTGAGTTACGAGATTCACTCATAATACTATACTTACATAGTTATACTATTGTTATATATATATATATATATATATATATACATTCGTCGGCTCCCTACTGAATTAACTGATTGAATGTCAGCGTCAAGTCAAAGTTAAGCAAAGTACTTATCTTCTGCTCAAGGGTCAGATTAACGTCCGTCATTTTAGACGTCTTTTCTGTTTAGTAGACTTAATTTGTTAATAAAACGATTGAAGTATTATATAAACACCATAACATAATTGATATACCTTATGTGACCATGGTGAAAAAAATCATGTTTAAGTGTTTCCTACTGCTTGTGTTTCCTACAAGGGCCGTTTTTCCATAGAAACGTAGTCCCCTGTTTTCTCCATGGATAATGGTAGTAGAGCAATTTTTTTTTCCATAAATCTGTTTCTATTATTGACATGTTCCTGTTTTCCTTTTTTTTCATAAATTTATTCTTAAAAGAGATATTAACGTTCAAAAACCTAAAAAATGCGAGATTTTCCGCTGTGTTCAAACATCTAGAAAACAATTTTGACTAAAAAAAAAACAGGAACATGGCCAAAGCCTTTTATAGATTTTTAATAAAAAAATAGTTAAGTAGGTCAAGTTTTGGAGAAGAAATCAGGGGACTACGAAACGTTGATTTTATGTTTTAATAGGAGTTTTCCGTCCAAGCTGCAGTTGTCTCTATCGCGCTTTGCGGGGGGAGGCTTGAGGTTGGCGCGAGAGCAATACATTTTACAAATACCTATTTCTCAATTATTTCGCCCTTAGTGTTTCCTCTTAAGTGCATAACGACGACAATTAGGGACCCATTTTTATGAATCGAAAAAGTTTGTTAATACGGGTTTTAACACGTAGAGTAAACAAAGTCAGTTAGACTTTGCAAGCGACGGTTTTTCCGACCCCTGTTTTTGTAGTACTTGGATCCGAACGATGGAGCAAATTGCCCCCTTGTTGCAATCAAATTTCAAATTACACTACTCCAACTCCCATCTCCATTGGTATCGGTTTGGTATTTGCGCACGCTATCATAATTCCCCAGTCTCTTCTAGTTTTATTCTTGTTGGAGACGGAAGGTCAATTTGGGTTGACGTTTTATATAAAAATATGATATTGATGTGTTGCGCTCACTTGTTTCCACGGGGGCTGAGTCATACGTATGCACGATAGGGCTTAGATACCGGTAACATTTTCAAACCGGTATCATGTACTTTTTTATTTACCAGTTCATAAAGGAATTTTTATAATCCCATCGGCCGCATTCGAAACCGAAGACCGAAGAATAATATTTTATCTTTCGTAATTAGTTTCGATAAAAGAATAATAATACTTACTTATCCCAAAACTCGTTTCTATAAAAGAATATTTTATTTAATCGTATGGCATACATTATTTTGGCCTTTAATTTTGTCACTCTTTAGTACCACCCAGGGGACACGTGCAGGGTTGTGGTAGGTAGCTCCTGCGGACGCGAGTAACAGTTGTCCCCCCTTTGTCAAGTGAGTGGGCAACTCGACTGTTATAGAAGTTCTTAAGCCGCCCGAAGGCCTCTAACTCGGCTTAACGACTACTGTCATAGACAGCAGCCGGGATCAACTGCTTAGCGTGCCTTCCAAAGCACGGAAGCGCTCATTTATATTAACCACTCACTTTCGTCTTTCGAAACTCTCCAACTTGATGGTATAAATGGATAATATCATTCGTTGTCCTGGCAATACATAGTTCCACCTATCCACTTTTTTTTGTTTGGCGCAACTGAGTTAGTATGAGGTGGCGACAATTAAACATTACCCGTCCAAAGTAGGTTGTTTATGGTAAGCCGTCAGCCATTTCAAGAACAGTCTGTATCTCCGTCTTTGTCGGTTGAACTAGCAAGTGCGACAGAGAGGGAGATTACACGAACGAAGTTCGGTTTCGTTTCGCGGTAGGCCTTCAGTTCTTAATTTAACGGCATAAGAGCCTTTCCGTCCATTATGGATATACTCGAAGCCCTCGAAGGCCCTACTCGTCTCGTAATAAAGGCCCTAGAGAAAATTATACCTAGCTGATGCGAATTGTTGAGACAAATCGGCCTTCTGAATAGAATATTATCTGATTCATACATCATGAACTTCCGCTCAAGACTGTATCCCGATGACGTAAGCAAGGAACCGAGGCAGGTGCGACGAAATCGTTAATCATTCCAATATAACCCCAATTTACTTTACCCTTAGGTCCTAATTTGATCACTCGGCTACATGATCCCATTAATGTTGCAAGTGTGAAATTTTCCGTTTCGCCGGTTCATTATTTAATAACTCCCTCGATTAATTAAGGATGGCTCCGAAGGGCTTTAATAATATATTCTGTAGAATTTTATTGAAATTGCTTTTGTTTCATAAGGGTGCTCACGCCCTTAAGATATATATAGGCTTTTTAGTGAGTTTTTGTCTAGTTAATACCAGAGGGTAATGCGAAATATAATAACCATTTGATGGAATGATTTTGCAGCCTTTCTAAGCAAACAGATACAAAGTTCGATATAGGAATAGTTAAAAACTTTTTCCACACTCCAGATGTGTTTGAAGTGAAAACTTCTTTAGCGGCGCTGAGCACTTTTTGGGATGGGGAAAATTTGTTAAATACGCGGCAGAGTTTTGTGACGTCAGATCAGATGTGAAGGAGGTCACTTTTTGCTGCTAGCCGATTCGACTTCATTCAAAACTGAACGCTATTCGTAAGAGTATAAAGCCGTTAAACACTTTTTGCAATAGCATATTCTGCAAATAAATTTTTAATAATACCAACGCGTCCTTCACCGTTTTGCTATTGAGAAAATTCGAATAGTTCGAATTTGGGCGTTATTCCTAAAGAGATAAAGCTTAGAAAAATATTTACCAACGGCAAAAACAAATTGATATTTTGGTAGCCACCACCGCTCTTCTTGCAAATTCGAATAGTTCGAATTTAGACGTTATTCCTAAAGAGATAAAGCTTTGAAAAATATTTGGCAGTGGCAAAAACTTATTGGTATTGTGTTTGCCGCCGCCCGTCGGCGCGTCGACGGGCCCGTCCACCGAAGTAATTGATAATTGTTTATAAATTTGCGTCAAATTCATTTTTAGGGTGACACCGTAAGATGTCACGTGACCTGATCGAAAAACTGTTACAATGTTATTGAGTTTTCACTTCTGCCGGCACTCCCGGAGTGCAACCCGGTCTTTTGTTTTTTACATTAAAATAATCATAATGTTAGATCTTACGGTGCAAGGTGGTAGAACGTTGGCACATTGGTCTAGCAATTACTTTTACATTTCAGTTGTAACTTGTAGTTTATTTCTTTCATATCTTAACTTAGTTTCCATGTAGGCTTAAGCTAGGCCAGGCCTGAGGCATGATGCCTCCTTGAACAATTATGCCGACGACTAAACGTATTTAATTTAATCCTCTAGAGATACCTAGCGCCATCGGCATCATCTTTCAACTAAAATGAAGGCATTACTCAAGATTAACATTCAATTTCTACAATTATTATTTTTTTGGAGACGTGTAATTAGTCAACGGCAAAGCCCAAACTATAAATTAAAAGATTTGTTTTTTTTATAAACGGATAAGATGCATTATATTTTTCAAGCAGTAAATATAAAGGGGGAAGCCTCTGCCCAGTAGTGGGACACCGAAATAGGCTGAGGAAAAAAATATGCCATCGTGAAGTCAATTATGTGAATAACTTATATGGCACAAGCTGTCAGTTCATGTAAACTTTGACGTATTTATGTGGCAAACCTTTTTTGGAGAATTTATTTTAATAAATGCATTCACTAGAAACATCGTTTCAAGAATTGTTAATAATATTGTAATCACTATCAAAATAAGTACGCAAAATATTTTATCTTTAAAATTTATATGAAAATTCTCGCTTAACGATGTCAACGGATGTTTCAGTTCCTGTAAACCATTACGTCCGTACCATTAACAAGCACTGCATAAGACACGTTTATTTTTTCCGCGCACTCGAAAACGAACTGCAATGCAAAACTTTTTGCGAAATAAAAGAAAAAGACACATGTCAGTAAATAAAAATAATGTGTTGTTTGAGTGGGCAAAGGTAAAAACGATCACATATGTTTTTTATCGATAAAGGTTAAGTAACCATCAGTGAGCATACACCGACACGAAAATTAATTCATTTTGTTTCCTAGTTTTGCAGCTTCTGAAAAATCTCTTAATTTACCAGTCCATGCCCTTAGTGCTTACATTTA
Organism: Epinotia ramella; assembly: GCA_947578815.1. Classification (NCBI taxonomy): domain Eukaryota; kingdom Metazoa; phylum Arthropoda; class Insecta; order Lepidoptera; family Tortricidae; genus Epinotia; species Epinotia ramella. Next base: position 9,137,397 of record OX388221.1, read on the forward strand.
AATATGATTATCACACATTAAGCTACCGGGCTCGACCTACAATAGAAGTGAGCAAACAGTTAACCTCCGCAACCTCCTTACTTATGTGATTTTCAAAAGAATAAGCGACTATAAACTGTATTTAAAAAGAATTCATTTTAGCAAAACATCCTGAAGATAAACCAGAGTTTGCAAAGTGTACTTGTGGTGTAAAATTCAGGGAGTCATGTTTTATTAAAACGCTCTCTTACGCCCAGAGATATATTTCGTTGAAGGTTTTCTCAGATTCCTTTGACACGTAATAAAGTTAGAAATACTACATACGCATGAGTTTTGATCGGCAATAGCTAGCAATATACGATACTAATTTTAAAAATAAAATAAAAAGTAAATAAAAAGAGATCGTCGCAAAAAAACACAAAAATGAACAGAAAAATATAATAAATAATAAATAAAAAGAGATCTAAAACCGCATGAAACCACAAAATGAACAGAAAAATAAATGTAGGTACTTATATAAAACCACACAAAACAGAAAAAAAATAGCAGTGCGACAATAAGGCTCGAGGCTCAGCGTTTGCTGCACGCCTGCTTTTAAAGAGATATTGTCTGTGAAATGGAAGTACCTAGCTTAGTAAGTTTATTATGATAAAGTTGGTCGGTCGACGACGGTTGGTCGACTAAGGGTCTTCGAAACTAGTCAGCCGATTTTTTTTAAACTTGCATTAGGATATTATAAGGATCTTCGGTATATATGTATGCCTGGGTTCTTTGTAATGTTATGTTATCTCGGTGGTATGCGCGCCTTACAAGTTGCCAAAGGAATTTGAAGCTTTAATAGAGACGTTACATTTAATATTTGAATAGACTTGCGACCCTATCGGCTCCTCGCGCACATGGACGGCTCTGCTCGGCTGCCGTCGCGTCTGACAGGCTCCATTCGGCTTTTGTTACTCTTGTGGTTTCTTAGTTTTGTATGAGCATTGTTGCAAAATATTTACTTTATTTTGTTAATTTTGCGGTTATACTAAATTGTGTGATATTACGAAAACTTAAACGAGTCCGAAAAACGTTTGTACGGAAAGTTCACCGTTATAAACTTTCTACGACCGGTTAACCTAGTGGGTAGTGATACTGCCTACGAAGCTGAAGGTCCTGGGTTCGAATCCCGGTAGGGGCAAATATTTGTGTGATGAGAATAAAATATTTGTTTCTGACTCTTGGATATTTCGATGTATTTAAATATTCATATCTATTAATTTTATCGCCGTCTAGTACCAATAAGACAAGCCTTATTGAGCTTACTATGGGACTAGTTCGATTTGTATATTATTGTCCTCTAATATTTATTTATTATTATTTATAAAAAAGTAAAAGTCGACTAAGGGTTGCAGTGTGTTGTGGGCGATGGGCTAGCAACCTCTCACTGCGATATCATATTTTGTCAATCATTTATACACACATTTATGCTAAAAGTGGCAATATAAGTTTCATGTGCTTTGCCTACCCCTTTTGGGAATAAAGGTGTGAATCTATGTATGTAAAAAAAAAATAACAAGCTTTGTAAATCGGCTACCTCAGTTTTATTATTAATCGACAGTTGTCTCAAAACAATGTTCCCATCTCGTCAGCTGTCATGTCCGGATGGAATGGAAATATCACCCAAATCGAGCATTTACAAATACTTGCACCATGCTATATCTTCCGCAATTCTTTATAGCAATATAAACTCTAAGCTACAAGAAACACGGGCGTTTGTGTTAAGCAACAGTCATGAGAAACAAGCTTGTGAAAATAAGTAGGGTTTCCCAAATAAATGTTATGACAAATGATTGACGCTTACATGGCATATTCTCTCGTTTTGTCTTTACCGAGAGTACACATTTTTAGGATGGTATTTTTATTTGACTTTATGATTGCAGGCAAAATGTCTAGATGCCCGGGTAAAAATCGATGAAGCGCTGAAGCGCCTGATTTTTATAAATTACTAGCTTTTTCCCGCGACTCTGTCCGCGTGGAACTCGTTTATATCGTAGCTCCATACAAACTTTCACCCCCCATTTCACCCCTTAGGGGATGATTTTCGGGATAAAACTATCCCATGTCCTTCCCGGGACCTAAACTCTATACCTGATTTCATCGAACATCGAACGGGTTGAGCGTAAAGAGGTAACAGACATACAGACAGACAGACAGACAGACACACTTTCGCATTTATAATATTAGTAAGTATGGATATGGCGAGATACTCCAGGCAAAATACGGTTTTGAAAAACATTAATTTATAATAGCGTTTTTTTTGTTGATTTCATTTGAAAATGTTATTCTAAGATGATTTAGTCAAGAATCCGACAAACTTTCCACCCGGAAGTAATTATGTAGATTTAAATGAAGCATGCATTATCTTTTTTTGTACGATTTATCTTGAATATTATAGAGCAAATGTAAATGAACCAAAATAAAGACAAAAACATTTATTAATATTTTTACTGACTTTTTCATTTTTTCGATGTCTGAAATTTTGTCGGATTTTGTCGCTGGGTAACTATTTAATTGATAATATATCCGTTATACATAAAAAATAAGCTATTATAAATTATTTCCAAAATTGTCATTTTTCCATACAAGTTGTCAGTTCATTGCCTGTACTAAGAATAAATCTGATATAGTAATCTAAACACTATTTTCGGAACTTATGTATGGAATATTTACCAGCTTTTCGGTGAATGAACCCGGTCTAATCCCAATAAGGTCTAGTTTTCCCTCTGGGTTGGAAGGTCAGATGGCAGTCGCTTTCGTAAAACGACCTATGCCAAATCTTGAGATTAGGTGTCAAAGCGGACCGCGGGCTCCTTCAGGGGCATAACCATAACGCTAGAGGGATGGTGATGATAGTATTTTATACAATCGTTTCAGAATGAGGGTTCTTAAGGGGATGCCTTGATTTGAGTCGAACACGCCCCCTAGACAGAGACACGCTTATGTCTTCCGCGCACTAGAAAAAGAGATGCAACACTCTTCGGGAATGGCTTTTTTGGACCAATTTCGATAAATACCTAACTTAGTGAAGTTTTATTTAAATTTCATCAAGTGAGATTTTAGATTAGATAAAATACTATGGTAAAGTAAAATAATGTGTCGTCTGAGTAAGCAAAGGAAATTACGGACCCAACTTTGGATTTTTTTCTATCGAGGAAATTTTAAGCAATAATGTATCGATCAAATGAGATACACAATCATAAAGTCAAGAATCATGATATCTGAAAATCAGACCTTATTGTTTCTTAATCTAGTCAAAACGGCGTTTCAAGGCACGCGATGATTTCCAATGCACCGCTTTAATGACGAGTACCGTGTTAAGTAACAGCGTGTTCACACTGCGTCCGTTTCCGTGTCCGGGAGGCATCCCTCTTTTTTTTCTCGCTTGCGATGTTTCGCCCGAGTGCGAAAGAGACGGATGCCTCCCGGACACGGAAACGGACGCAGTGTGAACACGCGGTAAGGTACGAGAATTTAAGAGCTAATTATGTAACTATCTACCCCCACCCCAACCCCAAAGGCTGAAACCCAAAGGTTGTCTGGAAGAGATCGCTCTTCAGCGATAAGACCGCCTGTTGTCTACCTGGTAGAGGTATTGTATTGTTTCTCTTTTTAACTGCTTTGTTTGTGTGAGGTGTGCAATATAGAGTATTTGTATTGTATTGTATTGTATTGTACTGTAGCCGGCTATGTGGTGTTAGCTTACCAACAGGCAGGCCGTAATCTGTTTGCCACCGTCGTTATTCTAGAATAAGAGAAATCGACGAAAATTTAGAAAATGTCACTGGTTCTCTCCGTACCCATCCCTGAAAAAGCTTACAAACCGCGTCCATCTGAGATTACGCTCTAAGTAGGCTTAAACTCCGAAGCTCTGACACACGAGTAAATTGTGGGCGACTCTCAAACTCGCAACAGACGATGTAATATCCTGTGTAATATCATACATAGTATGTATGTAGGTAGTAATCCAATGCAATGGTACCTTTTTTTTTATCTTGGAGAAAACCTGCGAGCCAGGTACCAATCACCGGGGATGACTGGGTTATGTGGTATTTCTATTCACTAAAAACTCCACGGTGCTCTACATCTGCGCTCTCATGCAGGGGACTCCAGGATCTCATGCTGAACGCACTGGAGACCCCCTCGTGCCTCGCCACATTTGGCTCGTCCTTAGGGTAAGGAAATGCTGTCGCCTTCCCTGGGGTTCTTAAGCGAGTGCCCCGGCCCCCGCCAGAACACTGTAACCCCGATGACCCCTTTAGTCGCCTTCTATGACAGGCGGGGGAGACCGTAGACCTGTTCTTGTCCGATCCTACACGGTATAATGCAATGGTAGCACTTACGTCCAAAAATTCTTAGCTGTTAAAAAACCAATGTTTGATAGCTAGAAATTCCAATCATGGCGTCCCGCTCTCGTTCCCTGCCCGTTCGTTTCCTGCTGCGGTCGCTGCCTAGCACGTGTTCTTTCTTTCCTTTCTTTTTCATATTTAGGGACAATCTTAACCAAATCGACCTACTCCCAAACTAAGCAAAGCTTGTAGTTAGTATGGGAACTGGGCAACCATATACATATTTATATGGATAAATAAGTCCATCTACTTATACATAAAAACATCCATGACTCAGGTACAAATATTTGTGGTTATGCACGAATAAATCGACGGTCCCAATTAAAAGAGTCGGATCTGCAAAAATTGAGATTATTGCTTTTCAGCGGCTTAGGTCGTAAAGAACTCTAAATTTTAAAACCACATTCACAGATTTTAGTTTTTCTCAATACTTTTCGTAAAAACCAAGATAAAAATGTCGGATCTAAGAACAGATGACATTTAAAAACGTCGGTTGTGACAGTTCCGACATTTTTACGGGACACAAAGTGAGTACAAAGTGTCGGATATAACACATTCTTCTATTTTACACGGAAAAGTGTAGCGTGTTTTTTGTTGTGTATTTTATGTAATTTACAGCCTGTTAAGTTATCAAGTAAATTTTCTCTGTATTAAATTGTTACATAAGAGTTTCCGAGCAACAATGTCAGTTCTGCCAGTTATGACATTTTTTGGAGTACCTTTTTTGTCGAATGTGGTACATCCGACATAATTATGTATACAATTTTCAGACAAAAATGTCGTATGTGGCACTTCCGACAAATGATGCTTAAACTATTCCGGTTAAAAAAGTACCTAATATAAGTTTTTGTATTTTTTTGGAAAAATGGCTGATAAAGTACATGTATGCTCAACGGCTAGTAATAAACAACCTACTAATAAGCAAACATTCGAAGTTTGATAACGATATTCCATTAATTAACAATTCCCCCCATACAATTTTTTTTTCCAAAAACTTTGACAGCTTCTCCTAAAAAGTAGCTGTTTTGCAGATCCGACTCTTTTAATAGGGACCGTCGAAATGCCCTTACCGGGATTCGAACTCGGGATCTCCAGCTTCGTAGGCGGGGCTAGGCACCAACTAGGCTAACGCGGTATTCTATTGACTTTTACCCGACTGTCTCAGAACGAGGGTTATGCTATACCTACATTTTACTTGTCGTATTCCATCAGACCACCATCTTGGAAGATTAGTATTAGGCCTGTAACAGACTGGCGCTGCTTGCGGGGCCCTCCTGCCTGCGGCATAGTAATTCTGACAGACATTGTGAAATCTACTATTGACCGCCACCGCAGGCCGCGCCAGTGTGATTCAGGGATTTAACCCCGGGACGGTTTGTAGAGCATTCGGGTCTCTATTGGTTCCCATAAAGTTTTTGTTCCGATTTTTTCACTCCATACCGTTTTCGATCATAATTTTCATAAGTCATATTGTCGCAAGTCATAAAATTATAGAACATAAATTGGAGATCCGATTTTTGCAAGTCGTCATTATTGTAAGTCATAAAATTGGGTAGTCATAACATTCAATGCCCAGATGTTATGACAATTCATAATGTTAAAGGCAATAAAGTTGCTTTCAACAATTGCTGTAAGGATCTTTTACGCAAGTCATAATTATTTGTAGTCACGTGATTAGTTAGTCAAATCATTATAAATACATACAATTTTAATTACCGAATGTTACGGAACGCGTCCTTCCAGACCGCTTTATAATAAAAGTGGGTACTTAACACATTCCTGCAAGCAAGTTACTGGAGGTGGACAAGCGCCAGAACCGACATTTCTTTAATAGTATACTTTTTTTTGCTACTATTTATTAAACATATTACGTGCATATGTGTGACCGTCAGATAATGAACACCGTCAGTTTATAATCTTAACGACCAGTATGGTAAGTAGTTTTTCCGCTCTTTTATAAAAAAAATAACCTCGAAGACGAAAGCGGGAGCAAAGCTCCCGCTTCCGTCTTCTAACCTATCCGTGATCCGAGTCGGTTTTGCCACTAAGCCCCTGTTCCCTACTGCCTACGATACATCACTATCTTGGCATTGGTTGATCTCAGAGAAAAGACCGACCAATCAGATAGCCATTTGACAATTTGACGGTTTCTACTCGACAGATTATAAACTAACGAAAAATAATGCGTTAAATTGTGAACGGTTTTGACAGTTCACAATATTCCGTCAGTTTACAATATAACGGGTCAGATTATAAACTGACGGTTTTCACAATCTAACGGTGACACAAATAATATAACGACGTAAACCTGTATACTAAAAACCTGTACACTCGTAAAAAAAAATTGGTTCTGTGTATTGTGTTGTGTTGGTGGGGTCACAGTTCTACCTAACACTCCTCCTCGCTTCGCTCGTCGTCGTACCTAACTGAGCTCCGCCTTAGACCTACTTATCTAACCTGACCTACGTTTTTCAGCATAATATATTTTTTATTAGCCATATTATCGAAAGTCATAAAAAATGAGTTAGTACTTTCAAATGTATGCCTGGATATGTTTCTGAGTACTTATCTATATGCCTAAGGATGTTATAGATTTGGCTTCTTCGACGTAATTCACTTTAGGCATTAAAGCGATATGAATACCAACCATTAGGACGTTGAAAGATATGACTTAAAATATTTCTGATTAATTATTGATAGACCTTCGAACGTTATAGCCATAAATATTATGACTTCTGAGATTATAGCGGTTAATGTTATAAGTCATTAATGTTAGAACTATCCAACGTTATACTTAACAAAAATTATGACTACTGATGTTTATGACTATAAATTTTATGGATATCAATTTCTGACCAACGAAATTCGGAACAATAAGAATATGGGAAACAAAGGGACCCCAGAGCATTCATACAATGAAATGTTTAAAAACTCGTTTTCCCATACTTCATTTCGACAAGCCAATTCCGCTCCATTTCACGCATACACGGAACAATGGACAGGATACGGCTTCAAAAATACTTGAAATGTTTTTGTGCTGTGAAGGATGCATTTTTAATGAACAATGATTTGATGGAACATGTTCGCTAATGGAAGTATGGGAAACGAGGAGAGGTTTTGTTAATTTTATTCACAACAGTAGAAACAGTTCCGCTATTGGCGAGGCGGAATCAGTAGGCGGTATTTTGTACGTCACCGAGAGTAGGCGCAGATTTCCTCACTGGTATAATTTCGGTTACATGTGCGCAGCGCCAGGCTTACTGAGACCAAATTATTTATAACCACCGATCTGTCATACTTCAAGATATAGATTTTAATACTTTCTCTTCATATGGCATAGCCACAGAACACTAAGGGGCCTCCTTGCAACTAAGAATTTCATTTCAATTTGACACCGATACTATTTCAACTTATCAGAACTACACAATTAATGTTTTAAAACTTAAGTCCTTTGTGTCCCGAGGTGGGCGTAATCGCTGCGACTCAGTGCCTGACTACTGCCGCGTTTTGTTATTTAGTATACCTGTTTGTGTACCTAAGTATATATATATTATATGCCTATAAGTACCTAAACAATACCTGTTTATTATTTTCAATAAAAAAAGCTTTAACACTTTCACTGCCAGGAAACCGCCTAGCGGGCGCCTACGCCGTAGTCGCTTTCCGCTACATACGAGCCAAACCAACGGATCGGCTACGAGCGTAGCGCGTAGCGATTCTTGGCAGTGAATGTGCTAAATATCAGTGTATTGCGCTGCGTTCACACATTGGAGCATAGCAAGTGAAGTTCATATCAATTTACATGTCTAAAACGTGTTCAGGAATGAGGTCCAAGTATTGGCCTTCAGCCAGCACTTCTCTGTACTCCAAACTCATGCGAATTTTAATTAATTGTAATGTTGGAAAGTCTACGTGCGTTCGGGAATGAGAAATAATTAATGGACGGAGTTTCGTAGAAGATTATTGAACTAGGGATCTATTTGTAGAAACGTTGGATTGGAATCAATATTTGTTGCGCGTAGGTACTGTTTCTGAAAAGTTTGGGCGCATTTTCATTGGTCGTTAACCCATTCGAGGCTAATCACTCACATATGAGCTATGCTTCTAAGTGCGATCCGCTACAGAGCGGAAAAATGCGGCTACGTGCTACGGCGTAGCACACGTAGCAATGCGTGGCATAGAATGGGTTAAGTTAGTTGACAAATCGCAGGCGGGATGACAACTTATAAATAAAAAGAATAAGTAAATATATACTCAGAAAGAAATATACATGCTCATTACATAAATATTTGCCCTTACCGGGATTCGAATCCAGGACCTTCAGCTTCGTAGGCAACCCACTAGGCTAACCGGTCGTTAAAGTGATGAAAGACAACAGTCAATGTGAAAGAACAGTCGTTTGGCCATAACACATACAAAGTTATAACGACCAGTGAAATCAATTAAAAGCATGCGAGAGGGTAGTTCGAGGGAGAGATTTTGTGCTGGTGTGCTTGAACATAATTTCACGAGAACTGCCGCCCGCTGCTAGAGTCTGGCCAGGGAAATATGAGCTCTTTTTTATATGGCAATAGTTATTTCTAATGTTGATACTTGATATGGTAACTAAGAAAGTAACTGTTCCATAAAAAGAATATCTGTTTTTGCTTTTTAAGAGAACTAAAGGGTGGCTTACTGATGGTGGATTATAGGTGGTTTTGATTATTCTTCTTAAATATAAATAAGAATGAAGTTAAAGATATTTCATATAACTTTACTTCCTTCTGCTTGATCAGTTGCATTGTATGCATTGAATAAATTTAACAATTGTTCAAGTATCATTATTATTTTATGGGTGGTAATTAATGGAGCTTCTTTAGATTGTAATTTTCGCCTTCAAAACTTAACTAAATTAATAGGTCAGCGGCAAATTTAAAGCGTCTAATAAATGTACTTTTCAAGCGACTGTATATTCAAGCTACGTGCAGTAAGTAGCATGCGCAAGCGTACAGCATGGTAACGACCTTTTAAGCTTTTAATAAATGTCTCTATTGCATCTACATATTTATAAAATATTTTCAACGGATTCAAATTTCGTAGTGTCATCTCTATTTTTAAACGTTAGTACAAGTAAATGATGACTGAATCCTGCTAATATTATAAATGCGAATGAAGTTTGTTACTCAATCACGCTGAAACCGCTCTACCGATTTGGATGAAATTTTGCACAAAGATAGTTTATAGCCTGGATTTAAATATGGAATAGTTTGAATCCCGGGTCCACGCAGACGAAGTGGCGGGCGGAAGCTAGTCTACTATGATAGAACATGAAATTTACTTAATATTGTCATCAATAAATGGTTATGATAGCTTTAATTTCAATTACTTATTTGCTCTTACTTTTCGTTCTGAAGGACTCAAGGTAAGGAACGAACTTATAACTGGTAAAAACATTTTATATACATATACTAGGCAAAAATAGCCCGCCAGCAAGTAGACGAAGCCCCGCTTTCGCGGGGCTCTTACTTTGTGCTCTGAGGGACAGAATGTAACGAACGAACCTATTACCTACATGATTTTATAGCCCTCAAACAATTTTATGTAATGAGTGAGTTTGTGTAAGGTAATTAAAAATCTAACAATCATATCGCGAGGTATGTTGCTATGCAAATTTTCATAAAAAAGAACACTATTTATTAATTTAGTTGTTAAATAATTATGTGCGATGCTTCTTTTAGAGGCTAGATTATGAGTTTATTAGTAGACAGATGTTGAATTCGCAGGCCAAACAGGGCAAAAATTGTAAAAAAAAAAAGTTTTTTTAATTTGTCGTTCTTTCCTAGGCTCATCTTTCCCTGGCCAGACTCTATCTACCAGTGAAAACGGCTCAAGCTTTTACATTTTTGTGCACACTTTATTCACCACCGCGAGTCCATAAAGGAGGCCCTATGGTGAATATCCACGAGAGAAATATGCGAAGCTACATTTTCATATTTGACACTTAGCTGTCAAGCATGTGAGCTGTCAAATATGTATATGAAAACACAGCTTCGCACATCCTATGGTAGATATAGATATTCACCCTTAGGCATGACGCGAAAGGAAGCCAGCACAATAAATATAAATTCAATTTAAATTCAAAATGTTCAGGCAGATAAGCCACTGAGCTGTATACGAAGAGTCTTCAGGATATTAGTTGGCTATATACTTAAAAGTCATTATGGTTCTAAAGCGCAAAACTTTAAGCTGAAGTTCATGCAGTCTTCCGTTTATACATTTTTAATATCTGAAAGTTTGGGACGCTTCGCAGGGAATGCATGAATAATTATTTGGGGCAAATTCTTCAGATGTCTGGGATTAGACGGGCGCCCGCTTGCTTACAGGATTACCCCTATCTATTGAATCTATACAACGATTATAGGACATACATTTTAATTTTTAAGTCATTTAAAGTCATTCAAAAGATTAATTTCATAGACCGTAGAAGATAATTCAGAGGTTTTGATAAGACAAGTCAACCAAAATATGTATAATATACTAAGGTTAATTTAAATATACAATAAAATTAAAAGCTTGATGGTGAGTGTTTTAAGATTTTTTTTCCACGATCCACGATTTATTAGAATAACTTTGTACCTATTCAAATACAATTAATTAGCTGCCTGGAAGTGAGTAATTATAAAGTTGATATTGGTTCCATGGTTCCTCACAAAGCCATTATATGGCGTACAATATTTAAAGATTCTACAAGCATGTCATTGAAATGTAATGTCCAAGAAATAAAAAGAAAATTACACATAAATGTCGATACTAACTACTAATGAATTAATTAATAATGAAAAAAGAAATATTAATGTCATGCTATGTGATAATGAGAACTCTAAATAAAATAAAAAACAAAACAGAAAATGTGATTAATGACAAATATAGTATCAAATATTTATACTATTTATTAGAATATTCGTAAAAACACAACAACAGATAATAAAAGCTTAAAACTAAATAAAAATAACGTTAATAACTAGTAAAGTATAAATATGATTAAAGATAAAAAGAATAAGAATCAAATTAAAATGAGAATGATGAATGAGATAACATAAAATGAATGATTATTAACAACAAAATGTCAGGCAAGGTTGCTTATTGCCCATGTCATAATATTAAGCACACACGTAGCTTCCAATTGTTTAAGCACTTGAGACCAATAACTCATATATGACTCATTCCTCTACGAGGGATTTCCGCCACAAAGCGGAACAATGCTGCTATGGTGCAGCACACGTAGCCTCCAATGGGTTAAGCACTCGAGGCCAATAACTCACATATGACTCATTCCACTACGAGGGATTTTCGCCACAAAGCCGAACAATGCTGCTACGGTGCAGCACACGTAGCCTCCAATGGGTTAAGTACTTGAGGCCAATAACTCACATATGACACATTCCTCTACGAGGGATTTCCGCCACAAAGCAGAACAATGCTGCTACGGTGCAGCACACGTAGCCTCCAATGGGTTAAGTACTTGAGGCCAATAACTCACATATGACACATTCCTCTACGAGGGATTTCCGCCACAAAGCAGAACAATGCTGCTACGGTGCAGCACACGTAGCCTCCAATGGGTTAAGTACTCGAGGCCAATAACTCACATATGAGTCATGCCTCTACGAGGGACTTCCGCCACAAAGCAGAACAATGCTGCTACGGTGCAGCACTCGTAGCCTCCAATAGGTTAAGTACTCGAGGCCAATAACTCACATATGAGTCATGCCTCTACGAGGGATTTCCGCCACAAAGCGGAACAATGCTCTTATGGTGCAGCATACGTAGCCTCCAATGGGTTAAGCACTCGAGGCCAATAACTCACATAATAATATGACTCATTCCTCTACGAGGGATTTCAGCCACAAAGCAGAACAATGCTGCTACGGTGCAGCACACGTAGCCTCCAATGGGTTAAGTACTCGAGGCCAATGACTCACATATGACTCATTCCTCTACGAGGGACTTCTGCCACAAAACAGAACAATGCTGCTACGGTGCAGCACACGTAGCCTCCAAGGGGTTAAGTACTTGAGCCCAATAACCCACATATGAGTCATGCCTGTACAAGCGATTCCCGCCATAAAGCAGATAAATGTTGCTACCACGCAGCACATTTAGCCTCCAACGGATTAAGCACTCAAGCCCCACATATATTATGAGTCATGCCCCTAAGAGCGATTTCCGCTACAAAGCACATGTAGCGTTGTCTGGCCTCGAATGGGTTAAGTATAAAGTTTATAGCATATTAAAGTTTAAACTTATACTTTTCTCATGACGCCAGTTCAACCACATTAAGGGTCGCATAGCACGTAGAACAGAGATGGCCGTGGGGCGGAAAGGTTCTCGAGTGGCGACCACGCACCAACAAGTTGACACTCTTTGGGGGAGACCTATGTCCAGCAATGGACCTCTTTGGGCTGATATGATGATGATGATGATGGGTCGCCAGGACGCTTGACTGTCCATACAAACGTAGTATGGTTTTCATTTCTTCATTTCATGCTAGAATTTCATGCATATTTGAATACACAATGGGACCTGCTATATCCGGGTCGTATATTTCCAGAGCTAGAAATTAAAATAGAAAAATAATAGAGCGAGTGTAATGTTTTTCATAAAAGTCTCTAATCGCTTCATTATATTTCTATTATTTATGTATTATAACTGAAACTAGTATTCGACCTAGATATGGTGGGGCCCATTTTGTACAAAGAGTTTCATGTTATTCCAGTCTGCCGTTTCAAAATGAGAACCAATTGACGTTTGTATGGAGTGTCGTGCTGAGTACTCTAAGTCACACACTTGAGTTGTAAAAATAAAAAGTACTAACAGGGGGATATTTTAAAGTAATATAACCCTGTTGTAAAGTTGCGAAGTGACAACCTGGTCATGACAGGGTAATCGTAGACAATCCGAACATATATTGTGAAACTTAAAGTTTATGGCTATGGGTTATAGGCATACGTAAACCAATTTTCGCGAATTTCATAACCAAGTCCCACAAAATTGTATCAGCCCATCTACCGACGTACAAAAGTTAATATTTATAGGCACAGATAATAAACTGTAATAATTCAGCATTCCTCACCCTCGTCAAGAGATGCCATTCATGCTTATCTCACTACCTTTAAACTAATAATAATCGGCAAAGGCTTCCACAACTCTAGCTAAAAATGGCCTACGTTGAATGTCTAATATTCCGCGATAAAGGGCCTTGGTGCACTTTCAAATTAGCCGCGATAAAGAACCTTAGTACCTTACAATAACGTGCTTCCCTCATCGTATCTCAAGATGCACTAAGGTCACTTTTCTCTGAAAAGAAACCAAGAAACAAAAGCCATTGTTACTCCGAAACACCTGATTTCGTTTGACATCAATCGTAAGAAGATGTGAACCTTATGTCGAATGATATATGGTTGAAATTTAGCTGTAAAGTTTAAAGATGTGATAAGATTTCTGGCTGCTTTGTCAGTTTGCTTAAACGCTTATTGCATTTAATATTCCGAGGTGTTTTTGAGGTAGCTTTAGTTATTTTGGCATACAATTACGTCCCTATTTCTGTTATTTTTAAGTAAGTTGTGGCAAGGTATCCGCCACGGTCAATGACAAAGTACCCAGTAATAAGTGATTCTAAATGCGTCGGGGTATCCTACTAATAACTACTACGGCTATTACAACGCATCTCCAATCCAATACCCAGTGATTTCGATTTTAAGTCACTACAAACTGATATAAAGTATTGGCTTATAATATTAATTTCAGACCCCGTATCATGGTCGGCCTTATCACATGATAAGTGAGTAGATAGAGCGTCCGTCACTGACTGTTACCGTTGGATAGAACGAGACGGACGCTTGGGCATATTACATTTTATTAATACGTCAGATGCGCTTCCTGCAGAGGAATCATGTAACGTTCCGAGCGCACGTTAGAACCATTCAACTGTCTTTCCATATAAAAATTGACGTTTAGATCTACCTTACGTACGTACAATACGTTACGTGATCGACCTGCAGAGGAAAGATAACAGTTGAATTGTCCTACGCGCGTTTACGTCATTTGAAGTTGGTTGAAGATTGAAACATAGAGACTCACTTAGAGATAAGTTTAAAAATATTAATATAATGACATAACATTGTCAGTATATCTATGAAAATATTGTGTATGTACATAAAAACATTGTCAATTTTAGGAAACACTGTGACATACATAATATTAATACTAGAAATAAGCATAAGCTCGCGGTGCCTACCACTCGGCTCCAAGAAATAAAAAAATCATTCATGCGTAATTGTATAAGGTTTTATAACAAACTTCCAGGAAACGTAACTGAGTTATCTATTAATAAATTCAAGAACTATGTGAAGCGTAAACTTATTTCGAAAGCTTATTATAGCACACAAGACTACATGAATGATAAAACTCCATGGAACTAATTGTGACTGAATTTTTAATCAATAGACTAATTTTATATTTTGTTTTTTGTTGACATTAGATTGTTTTTCTAGAAACATTCACCAGTATTTTCTATACAATTTTTACTTCATATAAAATTATTTTTTATTTTTTATGTTTCATTAATTATTTTAAAAAATAAATGACGATTTGTAATGTGCTTGTTACTAGGCCTACTTGAATAAAGATCATTTTGAGTTTGAGTTGAGTTTGAGTTTGTTCCTAAGTAGACTAAATAACAAAATGTTCTCTCACAATCACGTAATTTTTTTACTAAATATTCTCTGTATTCTAGAATGAGATACCGCGTTTCTCTTAATTACTTAGGCACAAACTTGCAAAGAGCGGAATTAACTAACTAAAACAAACGTCGTGATGTTTCGAGAAACTTCGAAATTCACTAAGTTCCAACATTCTCTAGTAATTAAATGTAAATCGTACTACAGTATTTGACTGAGAGTCTAATCAGCTAGCTACATTTTATGAAACGTAAAAGACGCTTTGTCAGTAGGAATAAAGTTTGTATAGAAAAGTACAATCTAGTGATGCAATATATTTTTTTGTGGACAGACATGCCTTTATTTTTTTAGCTGAAATTATTTGTAAGTAGATTAATAATATATTCAGAGTAATGTCTTAAGGCGGTGCATTGGGAATTATCGCGTGCTTTGAAACGCCGTTCTAACTAGATTAAGTAACAATAAGGCCTGATTTTCAGATATATTATTCTTGAATATTATGATTATTATATCTGATTTTATCGATACATGATTGCTTAAAATTTCCTCGAAAGAAAAAAAAATCAAAGTTGGGTCTGTATTTTCCTTTTTTTACTCTGCCTACTCAAACGATACATTATTTTACGGCACAATCAAGTTAATACTATAGTATTTTATCTCATCTAAAATCTCACTTTATGAAATTTAAATAAAACTTCAGTAAGTTAGGTATTTATCGAAATTTATCCAAAAAAGCCATTCCCGAAGAGTGTTACATCTCTTTTCCTCGTGCGCGGAAGGCATCAGCGTGTCTCCGTCTAGGGGGCGTGTTTGACTCAAATCAAGGTATCCCCTTAAGTTATTTGATAAAGAAAAAGCGCGCGCGGTTTGACCAGTTAATTTTATTCGGATCTTTATTATTCCTTATGCCGTGTGTATTAAACCTGTGTGGTTTCAATTTTCCTAGTGGCCTGGAAGATTCCTAGACAAATTCGATGACCAGAATAACACCCCCCTTAATATTATCCTCAAATTGATGTCGTTACGTCTATTGTGCGATCTTCATCTAGCGGGCAGATAAATGGGGGTCCATTTAGGTGATCGGGACAACTATATCACTGGTTTACAATAGGGGCATACTTTTTCTATTTTATATTGATTTGTGCGATCACTTTGTCTATTCTTACCGACCGACGGCCCGGTTACCGGTTACCGGTTGACGACCGGTTGACGACCGACGTTAGCCTAGTGGGTAGTGACGCTGCCTACGAACAAATATTTGTGTGATGAGCATGAATATTTGTTTCTGAGTCATGGAAGTTTTCTATGTATTTAAGTATTTATATCTATTATATGTATCGTCATCTAGTACCCATAACACAAGCCTTAATGAGCTTACTATGGGACTAGGTCGATTTTGTGTAAGATTGTCCCCTAATATTTATTATTATTATTATTCTTTACTTTATAAGGGTATTTCTTGCGAAATAGAAGTATTAGATACTGATGCTACTAATAGGTATTATTAAATGTCTGATGTATTATTAGCAATGCTAATATTATAATGAGGAAGTATCTGAGAGTGTTATGTGTATACTCCAGGCAAAATACGGTTTTGAAAAACATTAATTTATAATAGCGTTTTTTTTGTTGATTTTATTCGAAAATGTTATTCTAAGATGATTTAGTCAAGAATCCGACAAACTTTCCACCCGGAAGTAATTATGTAGATTTAAATGAAGCATGCATTATCTTTTTTTGTACGATTTATCTTGAATATTATAGACCAAATGTAAATGAACCAAAATAAAGTCAAAAACATTTATTAATATTTTTACTGACTTTTTAGAAGCCAGTTAACTTATCATTTTTTCGATGTCTGAAACTTTGTCGGATTTTGTCGCTGGGTAACTATTTAATTGATAATATATTATAAATTATTTCCAAAATTGAAATTTTTTCCATACAAGTTGTCAGTTCATTGCCTGGACTAGTAGGAGTAATATCCAGAGCTACACATCCAATTTCAAAATGTATTTACTAGTAAGGTATATATTAGACGGAACTTTAAGGCTGAATAATCAATCTTTATTATTTGCTCCTGTTACAGACCCCACCCTATATACTATGAAACTATACTATATCCTGCGAGCTGTTGACCTCGAGAGTCTGTCTTTTTAGGGTTCCGTAGTCGAATAGGAACCCTTATAGTTTCGCTTTGTCTGTCCGTCCGTCCGCGGATAATCTCAGTAACCGTTAGCACTGGAAAGCTGAAGGTACTAATATGTATATCAATCACGCCGACAAAGTGGTAAAATAAAAAGTGATTTATTTTATTTTATTAGGGTATCTCCCCTATACGTAACGTGGGGAGTGTTTTTTTTTTCATTTCAACCCTACCGTGTAATATATTGTTGGATAGGTATTTAAAAATGTATAGGGGTTTGCTAAATCATTTTTTGATAATGTTTATATTTTCGGAGATAATCGCTCCAGAAGTAAAAAAAAAAGTGTCCCCCCCCCTCTAACTTTTAAACATAAGTTTTAAAAATGTGAAAAACATCTCAAAAATATAACTTTATAAAAACTTTCTAGGAAAATTATTTTGAACTTGATAGGTTGAATAGTTTTTGAAATAAATTACAAAAACTACGGAACCCTACACTGAGCGTGGCCCGACACGCTCTTGGCCGGTTTTTTTTATTCCAAAACATGAATCGATAAAAATAAACCATGTAATTATAGTACCTGCTCACAAAATTTCTCAAGAATAGGTTGAGAAATGCGACCTGTAGACCCCGTATCATGGTCGGCCTTATCACACGATAAGTGACAAGATAGAGCATCCGTCACTGGCTAACGACGTTCGATAGAACGAGACTGACGCTCCTATCTTGTCACTTATCGCGTGATAAGGCCGACCATGATACGGGGTCCGTAGAGGCTGTTGTAGCCGGACATACTAAAGCATTTATGCCCTAGCTGAAACGGAGAATTTCGTTCGCTCGTTCAACTATGAAATTAGCGACATTTATATATTTAAGAATTAGTTGATTTATAGGTAAATAGGTTCTTAACAACGACACGATTTCGATGAGATATACTGCTTAGGGCGGCTAAAATCGTTCTTATTAGGTTTCGTTTCCGGAAAAAATAGTTTTCTCCATAATTTCGCATAGCTGAGGTCGGTCTCTCAGCACGGCTATCACGCGACGGCGCGCGAGCTCTCTCGATTTTTCTCGCACTATCCGTCTCACTCTTATTAGAACACTTAGAAATAGTGCGAAAAAAATAGAGAGTATGTCGCGGCCATCTCATGATAGACGTGCAGGTAATTAATACAATGATGTGAAGTAGGTACTACTGCAAGGTATAAAACTTGACATACTTCTACTTGGCCCAGTTTTTCGCTCGGCTAACAAAGTAATCTGCTTCTTTTATAAATTGAAGGCTTAAAGAGAGGGTATTCTAAATTCCATGAAAAATTCACGCTTTAGTCAAAGAGTATGGGAACAGGTGGTGTTTACTTTCGTAGCCCAATCAATAAGTCCTTCCGCGAAATATGATATTACCAGTATTTTCTATATTTGGTAGCCTACAGTGATCGAAGTGATGGTAAAAAGCATATAAGCAAATAAAAGGATTTTTTTAATGTTCTTAGCCGGATTCGAACCGGCGACCACAGGCATACATGAGTGTCCGAGACAGATTGTTCCGATAGCTCAAATCCGGCTAGGAACATAAAAGCATTAACAGAGTTCGAATATGGTGCGTGGTGGTGGTGGTGGTCGACGGACCGGTGCGGTGCGCTCGACACGCCACACCACCGCACCGTACAACGACGGTCCAGTGCTTTTCGTGCTACAGTAGGTACAGTGATCACTTTGACATGCCTCCGACTTTATCCAAACAAGCTAAAATCGCATTTTTTTTGACCTCCGCTATGGTGGCATGCGGGTAACACGTTTTCCATTTTTCTAAAATGATTTCCAATGCTTGACTGCGGGCATCTTTTTTGAGTCCCACAAAGTAAACCGTGAGTTGAGTCCCACAAACAACGAAAATCTTTGTAAAGTTTTAATACTTCCACAATTAATATTTTTTCCGTAATATTCACGGCTTCTTGGTCTGACGACATTGTAACGTGTGTCTCGCTCGGTGGTAGAACCGCGACTAAAGCTCTGAACGGTGCGGTGGCCCGTCCACACGAGCGAACTTGGTACGGACCGCACCAAATCCTGTGGGAGAATCATCGAACCGAGCGCACCGTCAATAATAGTAATAATGTGCGGCGGACCGCTGAACATACCATCGAATATTGTTCGGAGCAGACCAAGGTCACGGTGCGGAGCTTTTAAAGCATTAACAGACGTTCGAATATGGTGCGCTAATAGTCGACTTTTACAACACCCAAGATTTTGACGATCTTTTATACTCATATCATGTATACTAAAAATGGCACTGGAACATAAGTTTAATGTGCTCTGCCTACTCATCTTGGGAATTAATATGCATGTATCTAAGTTCACAGATTCTGCTATGGTTGTTATAGTCGACGGCCTATTTGACCGGACTAATAGACGTATCAAGAATTTACGAGGAGTTCGAATAGCTCAAGTTTGCAGGTCTGGGTGGCCGCGAAATACTTTCTTCAAAGTTATTGTGTTCGCAAGTTTTGTGACCGACTTCAGAACAGCTGGTTCTGTCTGACACATCAATAATTTTATTAGTTTTAACATTCAGTTTACTATAGCATGGTTTTTATTATTTAACCCTCGACGCAAAAAGAAGTTTGACGTGTCTGCGTGTCTGTCTGTAGCATCGTAGCGCACAAGCGAATGAACCGATTTTAATGATTTTTTGTCTAAGAGCTGACGTGGTTGAGATGGTTCTTTGCTACGTTTCAACAAAATCGGTTCAGCCGTTTTGGAGATATTGAACTTTGAATTGAAAATGCCCCGACATTTTTTAACGACGAGTTTTTTAACTTGTCTAATTTGTTAATTATATGAACGAGCGTTTCGATTCGTAAAACTTTACGTTTATTCATAAAGTAATAAAACTTAATAAACCTCGGTCAACTAAAATGAGTAGGTTCTGTCACTTTATCACAAACACAAACGTTACAGAGTTTTTTTATACCACTTCGGTGGAAAACAAGCTTACGGCTCACCTGATGGTAAGTGGTTACCGTAGCCTATGGACGCTAGCAACTTCAGGATTGTTACAGGCGCGTTGCCGACTCTTTAAGAATTTAAGTCGGGCATTTTTAAAAAATCGTGTACCCAATTAGCGTGAGTTATTAAATAAAAAATAACTCTGTGTCAGTTTTGTGACGACAATGAAGTATACAGTTTGTATAAAAAATAACTTTTTCGTTTCAATTTATATATGCTATGCATATACACGTTATTTAAATGTGAAACAAGTTCAATTTCAAATAATATGTATGCTTAATTTTCGTCACAAAAGTGACACTGAGTTAATTTTTATTTAACAACTCACGCTAATTGGGTACACGAATTTTTAAAAATGTCCTATATACACTCCTTTTTAGTTTTATGAACGTTCATGAATATGGGACCTTTAGGAAATGGCAATTGTTATTCTAACGGGCGTTGGAAAAAATACGCGATTACCCTGCCTTTCTCCAGTGTTTTCGGCCACAGGTACCTTCTTACCGTGGGATTTCCCTACGGCGGGCTTAACCCAATCGAACAAAAACAATCGGGCATTTTCTATCCCTTAGCAGTCCACTTTCTATCCTAAATCCTAATCCTAAACTTTTGGTTGGCTCGGACCACATTTAGAATTTCAAAAATACCGCGGATCCCTGTTAAAAGAAAAGAGACCAACTAATTTCAAGAATCACGATGTGGACAAACGCCAACACTGACCTGTATTTATATTGAACCTTATTATAATGCTCATAAAGTGCACGGCTGGTCAGTTAACAGTGCTGGCGATGGTACGCTTTCGGTTCGCCCGCGCTATCAAACTCACTTCTCTATCTACCGTATCTTTCTTTACTCATGTCATGTGTCTACACTACGAGTATACCTCTCGGTGATAAAAAGTAAGCAGAATTACAATATTCTCTCATATGTTTAGTAAAAACGTTAGGAGTGAACGAAGTGGCCTTGTACCCAGCGCAATCATGTCATGGACCCCACTTTAAAAAGCCGTGAAGTAGTGGTACAGTAGCAGAAGATTTGGAGCAGCCCAACTGGGGAAGTACCTCCGCCTTGCAGAAGACCACAGCCATAATAACACTACTACTTGCTCTGTAGTAGTGTTGTGTTCCTGGAGGTGAGCAAGGTCGCCAGAGCTCCCGAGGATGCGTTGTGTTGAGAACAAGGGAATTTGTTCCTTCAGCTGTCAACACGGCGTATCCTCAAACATATCAAGGGTCGGCAACGCCCATGTTACTCCTTTGGAGTTGCATGCGTCTATAGGCTGCGGTGTCCGCTTATCATCAGGCAGGCCGTACGCTTGTTTGCCACCGTCGTTGTATAAAATAAAAAAAGTAGCTACGCAGAATAACACGCTCAAAATGATCTAGACAGTCCTTATCCACTTGACATTAGACTCGTGTGTAGGTAATTTTGAGCACTTGACCCGCTTACCTACTTTTGCTGCTGACTGTACTTCCCCAGCTGGGCTGCAAATGACACTCCGCTAAGCCCTGCCTCTGGAAGCATGCGTTCTAAAACGAGCTTGTGTCTTACTCATATAGTAATATCCTGTTGTTTACCTGATTGTAGAATCCAGGAATTACCCACTAATGAATACCTTTGTGAACACGGCGCATAATGGCGTTTGGATAACTCGATTCGAACAGGAGTCAGGGATTTCATTTCCTGAGAGGAAATCAAGATGTACACACAATAATAGTGGCCTGTAGGGTAAATTGATACCAATGTTGTTGTGTTGTTAGCAATTCTCACTAAAGGTACTTTTCAGGGCGCGGTATAAAATACAATTTTTGTCATATTTGTAAAGAGGTTTTCATAAGTAAAACAGGGTGGAAAAAGACACGTCCTAAGGTGAAAAGTAAATTACTAACATAATGAAGTAACGTAAAATATGTAGTATATAATCCGACCACTGGAAGTGTATGTAAATTTACATGCATGACATGGTTAGGTAATTTCAAGTTTGTCAAAAATCTTTCGCTTAGGGTAGAGCAAGGGAGATTTCTCCAACCAGATTAATGTTTTACGAAACAACGAGTTTCATTGATTCTCCCATGTCTAAATGCTTCATTTGGCCTAATGTTACATTAGACCTATTGCATTTTTTTCTTAATTAGTAAACTTAGAATTAATCCAAAACAAAACTTACCTAACCTAAAATTACTTATTTTGATGATATTCAAAGAAAACTCAAAAGTATACTTTTTCTAACAAAAATGCATTAAAGATGGTACACTAATAGTAGGTACATCATATTTCAACCGGATTACGGCGTGCAAACATAGATGATTTACATAACTAGGTCAGTAAGTAATACAAAAAAAAAGTATACATGAAAACACTACAATTTGATGGTGATAATGTCAGAGAAATAAATTCACAAAATATTATTATATTCTTTATTTTAATTTCGTCTTAGATTAGGTTTTTACAATAATTATATCTAAAAAGTAAAATATAAAACTATACATACAAAACATAAAATCATTATAAAAACCTAACCTAGGGTGCAGCCGGCAGCGAGGCGCGGCCTAAGCTACCGGCGGTCAGGGCGACAGAGACAGGAACCTCCTAACTATACGCGCAGTATCCAGGAGTACCGCCTTCTGTATCTGACCCTTGATCCAGCCGCCTAGCGAGAGGCTCTTGAGGTGATGGTCGAGACTCTTCGCTATTAAACCGTTCGCCGAAACGACTATCGGGACGATGATCGTCGAATCAACATCCCACATGGCGGTTACCTCGTGAGCCAGGTCTAGGTACTTGCTGGCTTTGTCCTTCTCGGCCTTCAAGAGGTTCTCGTCATGGGGGATGGTGATGTCGACGAGCACTGCCTGGCGTTTCGATCGATCTGTCAGCACGATATCAGGCCTATTGGCTAGAATAGTCCTGTCCGTGATCACAGATCGATCCCAATAGAGCGTGGCACGACCATTTTCGAGAACTGGTGCAGGTGTGTACTTATAGTAAGGCACTTCGGAGGACACAAGACCGTATAGTAGAGCAAGTTGCTGGTGAATAATTCTGGCTACAAGGTTATGTCTGTGCAAGTACTCGCCGTTAGCAAGATGACCACAACCGGAGATAATATGCCTGAGTGACTCCCCGGGACGGCGGCATGCCCGACAAATGTCGACCGTACCGTCCTTCAGGATATACCTCCGGTAATTGTTCGTCATGATAACTTCGTCCGCAATTGCACAGACAAAACCTTCGGTTTCCCCGAAGAGATCCCCGAAACGTAGCCAGTTCACCGACGCGAGCAGATCTACATCGGGCCCTGTGAGGGCCTTGTAGAACCGCCCGTGTAGCTCCTTGCTCCTCCATACCGCCCTGCGGTCCTCGGCGCTCATTACTTTTAGCCTGCGCCAGTTCTCGTTTGCCAAGGAGAGCGGGGTGAAGTTTCCGTCTACTGCTACTACGTCGCGATGCATCCCACACTCGTTGTTTAGGAAATAATCCCTGAGGCTGCACACCTCGCGGTTGTGGAGATCTTTGGCATTTAAAAAGCCGCGACCTCCACATTTCCGCGAGATGTACAGTCTCATAACAGACGAGCGTGGGTGTAGCATGCGATGCGCAGTAAGCAGTACTCGGACTCTTCGGTCCAGGGCATCCAGCTCAGTCTGGGTCCACCTTAGTACGCCAAAGGAGTAAGTAAGCAAGGGCATCACCCAGGCGTTGAAGGCGCGCACCTTGTTGCCGCCCGACAAAAGACTATTAAGTACTTTGGTCAGGCGACAAAAGAAGCGCTCCTTCACCGCCCGCTTTACGCCCTCACCCTCAATACCCAATGACTGTGACATACCAAGATACTTATAGGTTTCTGCTTCGGAGATAGATTTGAGGGTCATTGTCTCAGAAAGTTGCAAATTTGTTGAATTTACAACTTTCCCCCGCTGTACATGCATGATCGCACACTTATCGACAGCAAATTCCATTTTGATGGCGCTACTGAAGACTTCTGTTGTTTTCAGTAGTTCCAACAGGTCATGTGCATTCGGTGCAAATAGCTTAAGGTCATCCATATAGAGCAGATGAGAAATGACCTCACCCTCTCTCCGAAGCCGGCAACCTAGCCCTGAATCCTTCAGCAGGGTGCTAAGCGGATTCAACGCTAGGCAGAACCACAAAGGACTCAGACTGTCGCCCTGGAAGATCCCACGTTCAATCCTTATAGAGTCTTGCAGACCAGACGGGCAATCTCCTCCCCCCGGTTGACGAAGGACTGTGGTCCACTGCCCCATGCAAGCGCCTAAGAAGGATCTCAGAACTGCATCAACTTTATACAACTCTAAGATCCTCCTCAGCCATGAATGAGGCACCGAATCATAGGCCTTCTTGTAGTCAATCCAGGCGGCCGAGAGGGCCCCTTTGTTCCGCCGGATTCGTTGGCAAATGGTCATGTCTATGAGGAGGAGCTCTTTAGTACGACGAGACCCAACCCTACATCCATTTTGAGCAGGGGCCAAAACGTTGTTTGCAACGATGTGTGCGTTAATTTTTGCTCTCAAAATGGATGTAAGGAGCTTGTACAGCGTAGGCAAGCACGTGATGGGTCTGTAGTTTTTCGCTTCCGTGGTACTACCGGACTTATAGAGCAAGGAGGTGATACCAGTTGTCAAGAAAGATGGCAGGGAACCGAGCTCAAGCGCTCGCTGGAACTGCGTTGCCAAACGCAGGTGTGAGCATCGAAACCATTTCAGCCAGAAGTTGTGTAATCCATCCGGTCCAGGACTTTTCCAGTTCGGCGCCAAACGGATGGCACAACTAACGTCTTCGGGGCTAACGGTAACAGTCCCCATGGGTTCGATGAACTCACACTCACGTTCAACAACACTCATCCACTCGCCTTCGGTGTGTTCGACTGGCACCGACCAGATACTACGCCAGAAGTCAACCATCGCAGTAGCATCCGGCTGCCGCCCGTCGGACACACGAAGGTCGGCTCCCTCCCACTTTCGGTATACCTTCCTTTGATCGCTCTGGAAAAGGCGATTCTGCTGGTATCGGTCCACACGCTCTCTGTAGCGGCGAATACGGCCTGCCCATGCATAGACTTTCTGCTTCAGAAAGTCAATACGCTCTGTGACACAGGCCATGTAGTCGCGGGGCCTGATACCAGTTCCCGCGAAGGCCTGGTTCACAAAGCGCATTACTCGGGGGCGGTTGTTGCCCCCCCTGAAGCAGATCAGCTTTGCAATGAGAGTCCTAAACGTATTGATACGGCACTCAATCCGTACTTGCCATGCAGGGACACCCCCGGTGGTCCTAGGTGCACGGTCAGCGTCCGGAAACTTGACGCGAGCAACACGGCACGCCGCGATGGCCCCGCAGTACATGATTAAGTGTGTATCAAGTAAGTCTTCACTAGCCCGTATATACGGATCTAGCAGACCGTTTAGAGCTCCCATTAACGCTAGATTGCGTCTATTTACGGGCAGGCGTGGTAATCGTGGCCTAGTGTTGCTTGTGGAACGATACCCCGTAATCGCATCTTCCAGAGCCCTCCTCAGTTGCTCATTGGTCTGGCTACTCACGCTCTGATTCGCACAGTCCTCCTCGTCGGCACTGGGCTCAACCCGCGGTGCCCCCGGTGCCAGGTCGGGTGCGGGCACCGGAGTCTGCAACGTAGCGGGTGGATCCCGCGCCGAAGCAGAGGCGGCACGAGCAGAGAGTGCTTCCAGGCGTAACCGATCAAGTGTGGCGTCATCCAACCGCTTGTGCCGCTGGATGACGCGCACTTGATCCGATAGACGCTGCGCAGACACGGTGACGGCCGGCTCAAGCGCCTGAAACAGAGGCAGCATCCGGACACGGTACGCGGATAGATTAGTTCCTCCCTCTGTCGCCCCATAGTAGGCGCGCATGCAGTTTTCGTTGATCGATCGATATTTTTATTATTATTATTTCCTTTATTCAATTTTCTTCTTAGACTAGGTTTTTACAATACATATATAAAAAGTAAAATATAAAACTATACATACAAAACATAAATCATTATAAAAACCTAATCTAGGGTACCGCCGCCAGTGAGGCGGGGCCTAAGCTGCCGGCGGTCAGGGCGACAGAGACAGGAACCTCCTGACTATCCGCGCAGTATCCAGGAGTACCGCCTTCTGTATCTGACCTTTGATCCAGCCATCTAGCGAGAGTCTCTTGAGGTGATGGTCGAGACTCTTCGCTATTAAGCCGTTCGCCGAAACGACTATCGGGACGATGATCGTCGAATCAACATCCCACATGGCGGTTACCTCGTGAGCCAGGTCTAGGTACTTGCTGACTTTGTCCTTTTCGGCCTTCAAGAGGTTCTCGTCATGGGGGATGGTGATGTCAACGAGCACTGCCTGGCGTTTCGATCGATCTGTCAGCACGATATCAGGCCTATTGGCAAGAATAGTCCTGTCCGTGATGACAGATCGATCCCAATAGAGCGTGGCACGACCATTTTCGAGAACTGGCGCAGGTGTGTACTTATAGTAAGGCACTTCGGAGACCACAAGACCGTATAGCAGAGCAAGTTGCTGGTGAATAATTCTGGCTACAAGGTTATGTCTGTGCAAGTACTCGCCGTTAGCAAGATGACCACAACCGGAGATAATATGCCTGAGTGACTCCCCGGGACGGCGGCATGCCCGACAAATGTCGACCGTACCGTCCTTCAGGATATACCTCCGGTAATTGTTCGTCATGATAACTTCGTCCGCAATTGCACAGACAAAACCTTCGGTTTCCCCGAAGAGATCCCCGAAACGTAGCCAGTTCACCGACGCGAGCAGATCTACATCGGGCCCTGTGAGGGCCTTGTAGAACCGCCCGTGTAGCTCCTTGCTCCTCCACACCGCCTTGCGGTCCTCGGCGCTCATGACTTTAAGTCTGCGCCAGTTCTCGTTTGCCAAGGAGAGCGGGGTGAAGTTTCCGTCTACTGCTACTACGTCGCGATGCATCCCACACTCGTTGTTTAGGAAATAATCCCTGAGACTGCACACCTCGCGGTTGTGGAGGTCTTTGGCATTTAAAAAGCCGCGACCTCCACACTTCCGCGAGATGTACAGTCTCATAACAGACGAGCGTGGGTGTAGCATGCGATGCGCAGTAAGCAGTACTCGGACTCTTCGGTCCAGGGCATCCAGCTCAGTCTGAGTCCACCTTAGTACGCCAAAGGAGTAAGTAAGCAAAGGTATCACCCAGGCGTTGAAGGCGCGCACCTTGTTGCCGCCCGACAAAAGACTATTAAGTACTTTGGTCAGGCGACAAAAGAAGCGCTCCTTCACCGCCCGCTTTACGCCCTCACCCTCAATACCCAATGACTGTGACATACCAAGATACTTATAGGTTTCTGCTTCGGAGATAGATTTGAGGGACATTGTCTCGGAAAGTTGCAAATTAGTTGAATTTACCACTTTCCCCCGCTGTACATGCATGACCGCACACTTATCGACACCAAATTCCATTTTGATGGCGCTACTGAAGACTTCTGTTGTTTTCAGTAGTTCCAACAGGTCATTTCCATTCGGTGCAAATAGTTTAAGGTCATCCATGTAGAGCAGATGAGAAATGACCTCACCCCCTCTCCGAAGCCGGCAACCTAGTCCTGAATCCTTCAGCAGGGTGCTAAGCGGATTCAGCGCTAGGCAGAACCACAAAGGACTCAGACTGTCGCCCTGGAAGATCCCACGTTTAATCCTTATAGAGTCCTGCGGACCAGAAGGGCAATCTCCTCCCCCCGGTTGACGAAGGACTGTGGTCCACTGCCCCATGCAAGCGCCTAAGAAGGATCTCAGAACTGCATCAACTTTATACAACTCTAAGATCCTCCTCAGCCATGAATGAGGCACCGAATCGTAGGCCTTCTTGTAGTCAATCCAGGCGGCCGAGATGGCCCCTTTGTTCCGCCGGACTCGTTGGCAAATGGTCATGTCTATGAGGAGGAGCTCTTTAGTACCACGAGACCCAACCCTACATCCATTTTGAGCAGGGGCCAAAACGTTGTTTGCAACGATGTGTGCGTTAATTTTTACTCTCAAAATGGATGTAAGGAGCTTGTACAGCGTAGGCAAGCACGTGATGGGTCTGTAGTTTTTCGCTTCCGTGGTACTACCGGACTTATAGAGCAGGGAGGTGATACCAGTTGTCAAGAAAGATGGCAGGGAACCGAGCTCAAGGGCTTGCTGGAACTGCGTTGCCAAACGCAGGTGTGAGCATCGAAACCATTTCAGCCAGAAGTTGTGTAATCCATCTGGTCCAGGACTTTTCCAGTTCGGGGCCAAACGGATGGCACAACTAACGTCCTCGGGGCTGATGGTAACAGTCCCCATGGGTTCGATGAACTCACACTCACGTTCGACAACACTCATCCACTCGCCTTCGGTGTGTTCGACTGGCACTGACCAGATACTACGCCAAAAGTCAACTATTATTATTATTATTATTTAATTTATTGCTCACATAAAATAAAAACTTAAAACTACTACAAAAATTTCGCCAAACTGCGGAGCAGATTGTTGGCGAATGGGTTAAGCACACTCATTATTTGCTTTATCTACTGTTAGTACATACTATTACTATTACTATAATATCTTATATGACAAACCTATCAATGATTATCTCCCATGCAATAACGGTACAGTTGTTGTATTTACCGTCTACGTCTTGGAGAGTGGCGCCCGTCGGCAAACGCAACTGGACACCGAGAGGCCCTTATTGTGAGAGTTCCGCTCATAAGCACCCGCCGCAAACGGAATCAATGAACGAGTGCACCGTACAGCTGAGTTATATATAGTTAACGACATAGGTGGCTGGTTTAGATACGGAAAAATACGTTCTTTCCGAGTCTGAAAGTTAAGGAAATTGAAGCCAAATGTTGGTACTTGTAGAGAGTGGTTAGGTCGGTTCCCCATCTCGTTAATTCCGCGTTTTTCCTCACTTTAATTTTTCCAAGTTGATTTAATTCATATACGGAAGTGTTATCATCATCCTCCTAGCGTTATTCCCGGGTGTGCCCTAAAGAAACCCGAGGTCTGCTTTGACTTCTAATCCCAAGATTTGGCATAGGCACTAGTTTAACGAAAGCGACTGCCATCTGACCTTCCAAACCGGAGGTAAAACTAGACCTTCTGGAAATTGTGAGAAAACCGGTCTAATCCCAATTAGACCGGTTTCCTCACGATGTTTTCCTTCGCCAAAAAGCTAATGGTAAATAATCCGTATATTAGTTCTGAACAACTCATTGGTACAAGCCGGAATTCGAACCCACGACCGCCGTTTGACAGCCGCAAGCCTGAACCTACCTACCGTAGGTTATAATTTACGCAAGTTTTATAAAAACAAATATTACTATAACTGTGTTCTTCATAATAATATATTACGCGTAACAATGCAACTGCGGTCCTGTGACGCTTAACTCGAGCAACCACATAAGATAAGCGTCAAGTCATCATTTATGGCTCGACACTTCAATTTAGTGGACTTTGTCGCATTTCACTTATTAACCGAGCGAGCGAAGCGAACTAATTCCTCCGTTTCAGCTTCTTTCGTATGTCCGGATGTCCAGATATCCCACGTTATCCACGTTAATCACCTGACCCCGATCACCCAGGGGAATTAGTGGCAATTATTTTATATTCAACTAGGAAAAAATGATAATGTTCGATTATGGCGCTTCACTGAACGCTACCGCGTCACGCTCGCTTCGCTCGCTCGGCTCGCGCGCTGTAGGGTCGCAGTTCACCTAATAACCTAACCGTTTTTTTCCCCTGGGGGATCAGGCTAGGGGGGATTAACGTGGACAACTGCAAATATCCGGCTTTTATCCTCGACAGGTCGCATTTCTCAGCAGATTCTCGTGAAAATTTGTGAGCATGTTCCATAATTATATAATTTTCTATGGAATAAAGTTTAAAAAAATAAATATGAAATACAGGCTCGCGTGTTCTACAGCTTACAGAGCCACTCATACATTATTTAGGTTAAGTTTGCTGAAGTCGCGTGTAATATTTTTCTTTTTTGGTTTTACCTCTCCATAGATTGGGTGGCTGCATACATGTATGCGAATGATTCACCCGCGGCCGCGCAAACTTGTCCCGAGAGCGCATTCCCGCAAGAAACACGCTATGAATGTCATAAAAAGCGTTATTTGCCGTAAAATAGCGCGAGTTAGCGTTAAATTGCATCCCTCGTTGGATGCCCGGCGTGCTCAAGCATCGATTGGGATTAGATCGCAGCAATTTAGCCTTATTAATATTAATAACGAGTGGCAAAACGGATCGTGGAAGGATTTACGCTGACTACCGGCTTCTATTGCGCTTCCTTTACTGGGATTACAAATTTTACCGCTTATTCATAAAGCTTAACATCTGTTAACTAAAATGTGTTAAGGTACTGACAGGCTTCAGTATTCACTTGTAATGAGTTTTCTAGCGAACGCTACATTACAGCTCATGAAATAGTAATTACCATTCTAATGTTATAATTGTATTTTATATATATGTTAGTCTTTAAGGTATTTGTAACTATTGGGCCTTAGTAGCCTGAAATAAATGTTTTTTGTCATTATTATAAAATAAACCTTTATATTATAATATTTATAATACTACATTACTGGATAGCAAAGCTGGAAGCAAAATAAGTACCCACAGGAATAAGACCTTCATAAATCTAGGCTTAGGATGATTCATGCGGCCTATTTCCGGATTTGGAATTACTTTCAATACTCCCGCCATGACGGATGCAGAAAGGATAACTTTGTTTAATATTCTGCCTGATAATATCCTCCAGGCTTTTAAACAACACCTAACACCGACAAGACCTAATTTGGTGAAATTGATGTTATTTAAGCAGTTTTTTAAGAGAAACTATTTGTTCTAGCACTTCAAATAAATATATTTTAATATTCACCATATTTCAAAGACCGTGGACAGGCTCGATACATAATTGGACGAAATCGGCTCGATAGAAAATAATTGCAAAGATTGGTCTTAAAATCACATTAAACGGTTCTATTTCTTTATTTTTTTGACGTATGGGTCTGCAATTAGAAACACGAAGTCAACATATTCATACCTAAACCGCTAACGAGTCATATTTCACAAATAATCCGCCCTTTTTTATTTCAATATTTATGTAATATTATCTTCAAAAACCGGGCCGCCCAGTAACACTCGCTCTCGTTTACTCCGATACAAATAGACGGTGTGCGCGCTATCCAAAATCCTCAAGGGCATTTTGGTGTTGACAGCGTCTTAAATATACGAATAAATTATTACAATTTAAAGATTTGGTAGAAGAGTACATTTGGTAATTTAAAACCCATAAAACGCAGTTTTAAAAAGTAATTCACGCGACGTAACCATGGCAACTACTGACAGAAAATTGTTTACCCACCCATTTAATACGTGAGTAAACCCGTTAACTTGTTAGTATTGTTTTCATTCCTCTCGCAAATAAAAAGCAAAATTTAAATTAAAGTCCTTATTAGATACCTTATGACTAAATTAACTTTGTTGATCGGATTTGGGGAACTCAATTGTTGTGAAGATACCCATTAGCTGCACGGCTATCACAAGACGGCGCGCGCGCTCTCTCGGTTTTCCTTGCACTATACGTCTCTTTCTAAGTTTTCTAATAAGATAGAGACGGATAGTGCGAGAAAAATCAAGAGAGCACGAGCGCCGTCTTGTGATAGCCGTGCAGGTGACCCGTAAACCCTTGCACGTGGCGACGAAGTAATTTTCACTGCGTAGGAAGGCATTAAAGATCTTCAATTTACACGTGGAATTTTGTGTCCTGTTTTTCATGATGCCATTTGAACCAATGGGCGTAAGATGGTTGCCATTTTTACCTGACTGCCTCAGAAGAGGGTTATGTTTTTCGATATATACTTACGTGTATGTGGACAAGAAAATTACATTCCACGGGCTACCGTCCGGCTTGATGGATTTTGACATAATATGCTGTCGTTGACACGTGTTTTTGTAACCGTCTTTAGAGCCCAGTTAATGTACATTACAAAGAACTTAAAAACAGTTTTTTTGTTTTTTTTTAATGTATTAATATTGCTTTGTTTTTGTATTAATATTAATTTTAAATGACAATGCACGCATGAGAATATTTTTCGATAAGTTAAGTAAAATTCTGAACAAATTATGTTACACAAATAAGAAAGTAATAATTAGTGGCGACTTCAATATTGACATACTCAAAAGAACTGCAGTCTCAGTATAATTTAAGAACATATTTGACAGTTATAACTTAAGACTAAGCATAATAGAGCTGACCCGATTATGTAGCAAAACATGCATAGACAATATCATACATAATATTAGAGGAAGCAAAGCTGAAGTAATCGAATTAGCACTCTCCGATCACACAGCACAAGTTTTAACATGTCCAGTGAAGAGGACAAATGTTCTGACTCATTGGTACGTAAGAAAAAGAGATCTCAGCCAAGGAAATATTGATAAGTTCATTGAGTGCCTGCAAAATCTAAATTTTAATGAAATTTACTTATCTGTTGATTCTAATGAAGCTTACGACAAATTCTCGGACCTTTTCGAATTATTTTATAATCTATGCTTCCCATACCAAAGATGTAAAATATCCTCCATTAAAAAACCTGCATGGATCTCAAAAGGTATTAAAAAGTGCTGCAGGCGAAAGAGATATTTATTATGGAAGTGTCGTTTATCTCCTGAACAATGAGATAAAGAATACTTCAGAAAATACTCGAAACGACTCAAAAAAAATATTAATGTAACACAAAAATCGCAAAACAATTATCTCATTAAAAATGCGCAAAATAAATCTAAAGCGACATGGAAAATAATTAACAGTTCTAAGTCAAATCAACCAAGACATTATATTTCAGAAATATCTTCACATATTAATATACCAACTACTAATCCAAAAAATATTGCGCAAGAATTCAACAATCATTTTATTGACCAAATTCAACCAATTAATATAGTAAATAATAATTCCAATTCTAACTATTCTAATACCTATTTAAATAACAATTTGACATTTAATTCTCTTAATTCTATTTTCAAGCAACTTGCTACTTCTGATGACATTCTAAAAATAATAAAGGGCTTGAGGAATACAAACAGCACTGGGTTCGATGGCGTAAGTACATATATAGTAAAAAAAGTATCTCATATAATTTCACCTCTACTTAGTCATATCGTAAATTTGTGCATTATATGTGGAAGTTTTCCAGACAATATTAAATTAACAATTGTAAAACCTCTACACAAAAAACATTGCAAAGAAGACATGAATAATTACAGACCTATTGCCCTTATTCCTATTTTCTCAAAAATTATAGAAAAGTATATTTATAATAGTATATCTGGCTACTTTGAACACAATAATTTGTTTGTAAATGAACAAAAAGGTTTCCGTAAAACATGACGATTAACATGGCTATCTTTGACTTAGTAGAAACTGTTCTAAAGAATATGGTTAAAAGGATCCCAGTATCTGCGTTGTATATGGACATGTCAAAGGCGTTTGACTATGTTGACCATAGAATACTTTTAGACAAGCTGTATCGCTACGGAATACGTGGTAATATCCATGCTTTAATTCAATCTTATTTAAGCATCAGAAGACAAACAACTCAAATAAGTAAAATATGTTCCAAGACAAAAACGGAACTCATCGGATATACAAGAAATCCGTTACGGCGTACCACAGGGGAGTGTTTTAGGACCTCTGCTGTTTCTCATTTATATAAATGACATGCCTAACACAATTGACCACCCCATGGTTCTTTTTGCCGACGATAGTACTGTAATCTTCTCTGGGAAAAAAATGCAATCTTATGAAGCTGACATTAACAAGACATTAAATACAATTATAGAATGGTTAACAAAAAATAATTTGAACATTAATTTAAGTAAAACAAAACTCATGACATTTCAGCAAAGAACGAATTACGTGCTAGTCCAGGCAATGAACTGACAACTTGTATGGAAAGAATGTCAATTTTGGAAATAATTTATAATACCTTATTTTTTATGTATAACGGATATATTATCAATTAAATAGTCACCCAGCGACAAAATCCGACAAAATTTCAGACATCGAAAAAATGATAAGTTAACTGGCTTCTAAAAAGTCAGTAAAAATATTAATAAATGTTTTTGTCTTTATTTTGGTTCATTTACATTTGCTCTATAATATTCAAGATAAATCGTACAAAAAAAGATAATGCATGCTTCATTTAAATCTACATAATTACTTCCGGGTGGAAAGTTTGTCGTATTCTTGACTAAAATTTGTCGTTCACACGCATATACCTATATTGAATATGTAATTTATTCATTGTAACTATTCATCAGCTGTTTTCGTGTACTTCAACTCGTGAAATTCAAAAACCACGTAAAAGGCATTTTGTACAAGCCATATTTCTACTCGCGCTGTTAAGTGAAAGTTCGTCTTTATTAACAACTAGCGACCCGCCCCAGCTTTGCACGGGTACTACATTATACATATAGACCTTTCTCTTGAATCACTTTATCTATTAAAAAAACCGCATCAAAATCCGCTGCGTAGTTTTAAAGATCTAAGCATACATAGGGACATACAGCGGGAAGCTACTTTGTTTTATACTATTTATGTAGTGATTTGATTGGGTATTGAATTATATATTACGGATACGTAGGTATCCTATAGCCTCTCGCTAAAGAAATAAGTAGTTCTTTCAGCACATCTTTGCGCGAGGCTCTATGACGTATTGTGCGCGTGCGCTTGTAGTAGACCAGGTACTATTCAGGTTTATTAACCCTCGACGCAAAACGAGGGGTGTTATAAGTTTGACATGTCTGTGTGTATGTGTGGCATCAGAGCTCCTAAATGAATGGACCATTTTTAATGCGTTTTTGTCCGAAAGCTGAAGTAGGTAATCGAGATGGTTCTTAGCTACGTTTCAACAAAATCGGTTCAGCCGGTTTAGAGACATTGAACTTTGAAATGAAAATCTCGGGGGTTTTTGAACTTTTCTAAGTTGGTAATTATTTTGTGATGCAGTGACAAGTCGCTATAGGCTCATGCACCCGCACGGCTGCAGTTATAAAACACACACGGACAACCGGATAAAAACATATATTTATGTGAAGCTTGTTAGT
This sequence comes from Epinotia ramella, assembly GCA_947578815.1. Taxonomy (NCBI): domain Eukaryota; kingdom Metazoa; phylum Arthropoda; class Insecta; order Lepidoptera; family Tortricidae; genus Epinotia; species Epinotia ramella. The sequence continues at coordinate 9,172,784 of OX388221.1, forward strand.
GATAAACGACAAATGAAAGTGTAAAATGTTTATGTAAACGTGGAATTCCCTTTTAAAACGGGGCTTCAAACTTTGACCCGCATCCCATACGTTGACAACTAAATTAATTAAATCAGGACGAACAAGGTTCCATCTGAAACTTAAGTTCCGCATTCTGATTTGATATTGTTTGATAATGAGGCTATCCGCAGCAGAACTAAGGTAACCGATAAAGCCCTCCGAATCGCTTAGACTTAAGTGGCACTGGGCGGGGCTCAATGCACGTAGAACCAATGGCCGTTAGGGCGGAAAGGTTCACTAGGTGGCAGTGGCGGCGTGAGAATTTTTACTGGACAACCCGGAGCAATAAAAACAGCAAATTTATGAGTTTGGTAATACATAGCAAGAAATTTTAGGCCAGCCAATGGGAATTGGCTTAAATGGGCGCTCCGCCACGCCAGTATCCGCAAAACCAAGTGGCGAGTCAGGTCATAAATCATTGGATCATGCTATCTCTTTCGCATCTGCACTGCCTTATGGAGCGGGCCGTGCAACAATATTACTGAATTTTATTGCCTGACTCGCCACTTCTTTTGCGTTTTGCGGATACTATAGGTGGACTGACGACCTGGTAAAGGTCCCGAGTCCCAGACCGAATCACTTTGCCACTCTTTGGGCCATGTCCAGCAGTGGACGACTTTCGGCTAGTATAATGATGATAATGATGATTGTTTGATACCTACTCTTTTTGTCGCGCCCTTGTGGTGTCGTGATAGAAATTGCACTCTCTTTCTTCCTGTACCTACGTGACAGTTGAGATAGTCGACTATGAGAATAGGGTTGCAGTGACAGGGCTATCAACCTGTCACTGCAATATCACATTTTCTCCATGCTACAATTACTAAGTAGCATAGGTACTTATACTTGAGATTTTTTGAGTTAACCGGCTATTTATAAAATTATCATTGCAATTGTAATCTTCTAGCTTGGACGGCGGAGTTGCTTTTTGAATGAACTACTTTGATTAATTCGGACAACTCAAACAGCATAGATACTCACGCCCGTATCCATTCCGTATCCCATTGGGGTAGGCAGAGAACAAAGAACACTGCGATTCTTACACACTTTTTTCGTTAACGAGTCAGAACTGTGATATGAAAATGGGATACGAAATGTCTGTGGCAGATTGGCCTTCAGTATTTAAACTGGAAACATATTTTAATTGGAAACGGTTTTTCTAATGAGTAATTAATTAAAACAAAGCGGGATTAACAAGGGCTTGGTATTTTGGGAGTAAATTGTTCGCTATAGATTGAAGCGAATATAAATTATAAATAATGACGAAATTCATCTCATTGTTGTTTTTTTTAACTTATTATTAAAAATGTATAAATAAAATAGTTCCCACACTGTTGTTATGTATGTATATGTAGGTTCATGATGCTAACCGATTTCTAAAACCTAACCTGAGCGTCCGACTTCAAATGAAAATGTCGGTAGGTAGATATTGAATCTGTCAAAAACTATTTCTTTAAGAACAGGACAGTGTCTTAGTTCTAAAAATGTCGTCGCAGAAAACATGCCCTATTATTTAGTTTTATTTAATACATATTTATAAAGAGTAAAATGCATTTCGTTGGAAAGAAAAGTGTCGTTAAACCCTATCGAATATTACTGTTCCGCTATTCGTCCGCTGAATTCGCTGGCACTCTTTGGGGGAGGCCAATGTCCAGCAGTGGACGTCTTTCGGCTGACATGATGATGATGATGACCATTCGTCGCTGGATGCTGGTGGCCCAGGCCCGGTCACTGTGGAACTCTTCGGGCGAGGCCTATCAGCATTGGACTTATTTCAGCTGTTTTATTTTTATAACTGTTATGACTTGCTATCACCCGTTTGTGGCTTAACGTTGACTTTGGGACACCCTGTATATTTGCGGTAATTACTTATGCCCTTCATCATCATAAACTTAAGAGCCGGGCTCTTGTCGGTGGAGTAATCGCCACTCTGTTCTTCTCTCTGCCACTGTTTTGAGCTCCTGATACGACATTACATTTATTTTCTCTTTAGCTTGGTCCATAAACGCACGTATTGGTCTTCCCCTGCCTCTCCTTCCTTCTATCTTTCCTTCAATTATAGTTTTTATGCCATTTTCATGTCGTATCAGGTGCCCCAACGTATTTCCCCATAGGTACATAAACAGCCATCAAACCTGTTTAAATATACTTAATGCCGTTAAAATTAATTTGTCTTTATCTGTCACTTCAATATGTGTGTTAATTACGAAAGAAACCAGAGCAAATTTAGCTAACAGCGACTTTTAGATAAAAAAGGGGTATATTCCTTACGTAAAAAAAACTCATACAGACAGATTATTGTTTCAATACATATAATATAATTCTCGCTTCTACTCGTAAAAGTGGGACCACAGGTATACGAACCGATATGAGTATGAACCATAGATATACATATAATCTAATTAAAGGTAGACCTCGCATGTGAATCTTCTGTTTTGACGGAACAAAGTGTGCTGAATTCTATGTATGGTGACATTGGTGACGTAATATTTACGTGATCGGTAAAACACAGGGAGTTGCTAAATCGGTTGTATTTGTTTTCATTATTATGAATCTGCAAACCCAGTGCAGTTTTTTGTACGTAAAATATTTCGCGACTTCCCACATTTTTTGGCCCTCTTGTTCTTAACTTTTTAGATATATATTTTTATGTATAAATATCATATATATAGTAGGTATATATCTATTACTTTAAAAATTGGAGTAGTTAGCTGCAACCCTCTTTGAAGTGGGAACTTCCATTTTAGGGTCCCGACACACAGGTTTAAAACATTGCCCTAATCTTTTCGGACGTAATGAGGCAGAGGTTGTTAATTGAAGGGACTGTATTTTACGTTAACAACACGTAGATACAGCACTAAAAACTTCAATCTTGATGACGTAGTAATAAAAAAAAGCCTACTTTAAATAAAAGTGCACCTGCTGGTAACGCACTGTATGCTCAAAACTAGTGTTGGTCCGGATATCACCGTTTGTATTAAATGGCCCGGAAAAGATCCACTGGTCAAATATGAGTTAACAGCTAAGCCACCTTTACATAACTTTCCTAATCTACTTAGATACACGTCTGTGGTATGAACCAGCATTGAACACGATTTCATCTCCGAACGGAAATCGAACGCTCGCAGCGGCTTATCCGCGAACAAATGCGTGTTTAAAGCGGCACTCATAGGTAATGTATGATTAATAACCAGGTATTTTGCAGTACATTTGCACCTCGTACTTCTACATAAATGTACATGACACTCGTAGTCCGACAGGATAATAGAGTAACTTATCGATCGAGCGTTAGAGTTAGAAATTCTAACTTCATTCAGAAGTTCATTTTATACAATGATATGTTCTAACTTAGAACATATCATTGTATAAAATGTTGCATTGTTCCCTGCAAGAACCTAAACTTTAGTAACTGGCGAGACGTTCAAACGATTATCGCCCTAAATGAGACACTACATGAGCGAAATCGGCAGGGCTGTCAAGCAAGGTTACGGAAAATCTAGTGTGGAGTGACCTTGATTTGGTTGGCCGGTTTACTTCCGACACGTATCCACACGGGCCGAATCACGCGGCGGCCTGCTTGCAGTCCGGCCGATATCTGCCCGTGTGGCGTCTCCTTAATGTTGAAACACCGCCAACGCATACGATTGTACTACGTACGTACCGTCCGCAAACGAGGCCTGGGAATGTTTATACGGTTAGTTAAAACCAAAGCCATTTATAGTCCAAGATCTTGGTTGGTAACTAAACTTAATAAACTAAATATTCCAAATCGCCCTGGGAGTTAGAATAAGCTAAATTGAAGGTCAACACAATTTTGTTTAGTTAGGTTTTGAACCCTTAGTACCTACAAAGTATACATACAATACTATTGCAGATACACTACTTTCATATCAAAGAGGAAATTGCTATTGTTATCGTTAATTAAGTCTTTCTCGCTCACGGGGCAATGGTGTCCCGGACCTTTCGGAGGCGTGCTTGGAGCGAAGTACCACAGTACAAATACCACATACCTAACAGGTACAGACGGTTTCGACAAATTAATGAAATGCTAGGAGTAATCCCTACCGTTGGGCTTTGAGTCATTATGTTATGCATACTACTAGGGAGGACATCTCAACTAGAGTTATTGTAACTATTGTAACACTAGTTGGAGCCAATTGGCCCAGCGTTCAGTTTGTGTCGGACGGCCGCAGCAGCTCGACGCGTGGCCTGCGGTGGCGGACAATAGTATAATTGACATTAGCTGTCACATTTACTATTGTCCGCTACCGCAGGCCGCGCCAGTGTGTTGCAGGCCTTACGCGGCCGTCCGGCACAGACTGAACACATTAGGGCCAATTGCCTCTAACTGGTGTCACAAAAAATCTAGTTGAGATGTCCTCTCAAGTAGTATACCTAATTACACAATGATGTTGGGATATTTTTTGCACTACGTAGAGGACGATGGGCAAAACGTCCCGGTCCCTAAACAAGTAATTGAATTATAAATAAATAAGTCATTGAATTACCTACCCCTAACAGATCTTGCCAAGATGATGATTTTTTATTTTGACTTTGTTCGCGTTATTTATGGGGTTTAGCCCTTTTTTATTGTTAGTTATTTTTCTATTAACCACGATAGTAATAAACAAGCATTCGTTTTCGCTCATAGTGAGCGGAGCGGACACCATAGCCTACAAAAGCTTACAACTCTAGAGGAGTGCCCCTTTACCTAATACCGAATTGGGTATTTTACTATGTTGACAGATAGAGACAAATGCGCCATTTTTTTACGACGGAGGCAAACAAGCGACGGTGATAAGCAGACACCGTAGCCTATGGAGGCTTGTAATTCCAGAAGAATCATAAGCGCGTTGCCGACTGCTAGACGATTTAAATCAGGCAACTAAAGCCCATATTACAAATACCTTCTCACATTGTTGCGTTGCTACAGTATACTTTTTGTTACCTCCTCCATCCTCCTCCTATGATCTTCCCAAAACCATCGTCTCGCTCCACCACCTTCATCTACCAAATTGTATAGCTCATTTACCTTTCGGGCTGTTCGGTTGTGGAATGCTTTGCCATTGCATAATATAAGGTGTGCAAAATATCTTCCCATTTTCAAAAATCTGTTGAAACAATATTACATGTCTCTCCCTTAAATTGCCTTTTATGTATTGTATGTATGTATATTGTATATATGTATGTATATATGTCAGCATATTTATTAATTTATTAGGTACTAGCTTCTGCCCGCGACTTCGTACGCGTATAAATTATGGTTTTTTAAACATGATATTCTTATGTCTAACCATACTAATGACAAATTTTAAAATAAAGATCTCATTTCCATAGACTGTGCGTGTTGTTACACTGTTGTTCAAATTATCTTCGAATCTAAATAAACACCCTCGTAAACTTGGTCGTCAATAATATTATATAGATCCCCAAAGTATCCTTATAGAGAGCGCTCCCTATGCGAGCCCCGGGTCCGAAGGCCCTAGGGCGAGCCCGACGGACACTCACTATCCCCAGGTGTCTTGCAAGCGAGACCTGAGGCCAAAGTCCCTAAATGTGGGCGGCGAGGTAATCCTTCAGAGAGTGGTCTCAATGCGAGCCCAAGGGCCTAAGGCCTCTACTCGTTATCTCCGAGTAACTTGCAAGCGAAACAGGGCTGAAGTCCTGAAGGTTAACGGGGAGACAAGCGGAACCGAAGGCTGAGATTTTCGTAGCAATTAAAGGCTTTAAGCATGCTTTTAGAGAGCGGTCGCTATGCGAGCTCGGGGGCTGAAAGCCTTACTATCCCCAGGTGTCTTGCAAGTGAAACCGGAGACCCAAGTCCGAAAGCCGAGGTTTTCGTAACAATGAAAGGTCCAAATGAAGCCTTAAGAAAGCGCTCCCAATGCGAGCCTGAGGGGTGAAGGCCCGAGGGCGAGCCCTCACGAACACTTACTATCCCCAGGTGGCAGTGAAGCCAAAAGCTGGGCTTTACGTTGGAATGAAAGGCCCAAAGCATCCTTTTAGAGAGCGCTCTTAATGCGAACCCCTACGGACACTCATTATCTTCGGGTGTCTTGCAAGCGAAACCTGAGGCCCGAGTTCCCGACGGTAAAAGGGTAGGCAAGTAAAGCCGAAGGCTGAGCTTTTCTGTAGGAATTAAAGGCCTTAGCATGCTTTAAGGGCTCTCTCCCTAGGCGAGCTCGAGGGCCTAGGACCCGAAAGCAAGCCCTCACGGACACTTACAATCCCTAGGTGTCTTGCAAACGAAACCTGTGACAAAGGTACCGAAGATGAGTGGCGAGGCAAGCGAGCCCTCACGGACACATACTATCCCGTAGGTGAGTGGTGAGGCAAGCGAGGCCAAAGGCCGTGCTTTTCGTTGGAATGAAAGACTCGAAGCATTCCTTCAGAAAGCACTCTAAATGCGCCCCCATGGACGGACACTCATTAGCTCCCGGTGTCTTGCAAGCGAAACCTGAGGGCGAGCCCCCACGTACACTTATCTACTATCCCCAGGTGTCTTGCAAGCGAAATCCTAGGCCAAAGTTCCGAAGGTGAGTGGCGAGACAAGCAAGGCCTTTTCGTTGGAATGAAAGGCTCAAAGCAACCTTTCTGAGAGCGGTCTCAATGTGAGCAATCTGGGCTGAAATCCCGAAGGTAAACGGGGAGGTAAGCGAAGAAAAAGCGAAGCGAAAAGCGCAAAATATCCCTTTAGGGAGCGCTCCTTTTGCGCTCCCAATAATATTTCAGAAAGTCACGGCAGTTTTCTACGTAAAAAAAATTGGTATCTATATACTCAATTCTCTGCGGAATGCCGTTTTGTCCAAATTTTATACCCGCATCCCTTGACGTTAGTGAATACGATAATAATGACGGATACGGTGATAATTCGAGATAAGTATTCAAGTCAACCTAACAAACAACTTTAGATGATCTCTGATTTCATAGCAAATATAGGAAGGCAGAGATCAAGGTTGCTGGTTTTTCAATATCAACAGCGACGTCGTCAGTGACTGAAGTTTCAATAAAATTAGGTCTCTAATGTCTCACAGTTACTATCGGTGGAGGTATCAACCAGTTTTGGTTAGTAAGTAATAGTGTTTAGCCGCCTAGCACTATTGTACATCCCAAGTTTCTTCACGTTTTATCTATATTTTGCTTAAAGTTTGAATGGGGTTCTTTTTAATTTCTAGTCAAGTATAAATAAATAAATAATAAATAAATAAATATTAGGGGACAATCTTACACAAATCGACCTAGTCCCATAGTAAGCTAATTAAGGCTTGTGTTATGGGTACTAGACGACGATATATATAATAGATATAAATACTTAAATACATAGAAACCTGCACTGGAGGACGTGTTCAAGACTCCATACTGGAGAAGGCTAGGCATCAACATCAACGGCGAGTACATCACTCACCTTCGGTTTGCTGATGATATAGTAGTCTTGGCTGAGACCACGGAGGACTTAAATACGATGCTCGATGACCTCAGTAAAGCCTCCGAGCGAGTTGGTCTAAGGATGAACATGGATAAGACAAAGATCATGTCAAACCTCCATGTAGTACCAACTCCAATTTCAATCGGACACTTTACGCTCGAAGTTGTAGACGATTATGTATACCTAGGACAGACTGTCCAGTTAGGTAGGTCCAACTTTGAGAAAGAGGTCAATCGTCGAATCCGACTCGGCTGGGCAGCATTTGGGAGGCTACGGCATATCTTATCGTCCAATATTCCGCAGTGTCTCAAGACGAGAGTCTTTGACCAGTGTGTGTTGCCAGTGATGACGTATGGCACGGAATTGTGGTTGCTTACTATGGACCTCATAAGAAGGCTCGAAGTCACCCAAAGGGCAATGGAGAGGGCTATGTTAGGAATTTCTCTGCGCGATCGCATCAGAAATGAGGCTATCCGCACCAGAACCAAGGTAACCGATATAGCCCTCGGAATCGCTAAACTTAAGTAGCAGTGGGCGGGGCACATTGCACGTAGAACCGATGGCCGTTGAGGCGGAAAGGTTCTCGAGTGGCGACCACGTACCGGAAGGTGCAGCGTGGGTAGGCCCCCCAAAAGGTGGACTGATGACCTGGTAAAGGTCGCGGGAGTTCGCTGGATGCGGGTGGCGCAGGACCGGTCATAGTGGCACTCTTTGGGGGAGGCCTATGTCCAGCAGTGGACGTCTTTCGGCTGATATGATGATGATGATGATGATGATAGAAAACTTCCATGACTCAGAAACAAATATTCATGCTCATCACACAATTATTTGCCCTTACCGGGATTCGAACCTAGGACCTTCAGCTTCGTAGGCAGCGACCACTACCTAGGCTAACCGGTCGTCATATTATATGCATGCAAATTTTCAAGACGTGCCCATAGATTCAAAGAGTTCCCATACAAAGTTCAACCCCATTTTTTAACCTCTTTGCACCCTCATCTTTATAATTTTGTATAGCCTAAAACCTGACCGGGAATTTTCTCGACAGATTAGTAAAGTTTACATCAAAATCCGTTCAGCCGTTTTCTCGTGATACGCGTTCACATAAACAGACAAACAGATAAACAGACAAAAATTCTAAAAACTGTTGGAACGTGTTCTGTTATCGATTCTAACTATCCCCAGCAAATTTTTTTCGAATAACTTTTATGTACAGACTTTCGACCCTCTTCAGCTTTATTATGTGTATAGATAGATGTATTTTAAAGGGTCCTGCTTAGTAATATTTGAAAGACTGATGTGTTAGTATGCTCTTCTTGATGAATTCCTGCACTACCTGTTTAAAATTCTAGTTTAAATGTTTCCTGCTATGCAAAGGTTGCTACGCAAAGGTTGTCGGGAAGAGATCGCTTTCAAGCGATAAGACCGCCTGTTACCTGTTACCTTTAATTATTAAGCACTTTTTTGTAAGATGTTTCTCTCTTGTCGTGGTTCAGTTCAATAAATAGTATTTATTGTTATTATTATTACCCTAAAGAGTAATACATAATATTATCAGTATGAACTTATCAAAAACTACAAAAACGCATATGACGTGTGTGTGTCGGTGTGTCACGCAATCTGTTCAGAAAATTTACCTGTAGAGAGGTACAGCCGGACATACGAACGCATTTTCGCCCAAGCTGGAACGGAGAACTTTGCTAGTTCTATAACTGTCTTTTGCGGTGACTTCTTATGTAGGTTTGAGCTAGACATTGACTGACTTGATGATATTTCGCTGTGGCCTTCATCTCTGTGGATATATTTTTACCGAAAGGGTCAGCGTAATTTCAGTAGCGGTGTGTTTTATTTTATTTTATTTTGAAACAAACAATCTTACAAAGATATTGCTACGTGGTAACTTAATACTATATAGACCTATAGTTTCCAAATTGATTTAAACACATTAAACAATGTTGTGTACTTAAGTAAAAATATCAAACTTATTTGGTTTTAGTTTTAGTTACTAACAATTGCCATTACAAAGACGTAATTATATAAATGTTGGATTGAATGTTTATAGCGTTCAAAATAACCCTACCACAACAAAAAGAAAAGTTACATCTATCTGCGTTAATATTCATGTTTCAGTAACGACAAGAAAATATTCACAAACAATAAAAAAGAAATCTGAAAGAAAATTTCCGAACAAAGTTTCGCTTACATCGAAACTTGAAATAAAAAAAGTTGGCAGCATTTCTGTCTGGTGTTAGTTAAAATTGGCAGTGAAGCCTTTGTGGTGCGCTGACGAAAAATTTAGCATAGGCAAAATGATGATATTGCTATTTCAGAATAAAAATAATTACTTACATAATATTCTTATTAGTAAATATTCAATATTATCAATTAATATAGATCCGGGTTATTGGAAACCTGAAAATAGTTCGTTTAAAATCGAGAAGAGTATCGACTACACATTTTTTTAAAGCGAGATGTTTTTAATTGTTTCTTTTGAAAATAAAATTTTATAAGTATATTATACTAACTTACAGCACTGAAACGTGGTCGCTTACTATACTATGGGCCTCATAAGAAGCCTCAAAGTCACCCAAAGAGCTATCTATGGAGAGGGCTATGTTGGGAGTTGCCTGCTGAATGAGGCTATCCGCAGCAGAACCAAGGTAAACGATATAGCCCTCCGAATCGCTAAACTTAAGTGGCAGTGTGGATGGGGCACATAGCACGTAGAACTGATGGCCGTTGGGGTGGAAAGGTTCTCGAGTGGTGTTTGGCTCGCCTGAGTTTCCCTAGCCTAGCTTGAGTTTCCCTTATTATTCCAATAAAATTTGTGTTATCGTTAAAGCGTCTTGTTTATTTTCCGACAAGGTAATGTGACATGTAATTTTCTTAGTTATATTTGACGTTTTTTAAACCAAATTATGAATAGAAAAGTAAAACTAGCTAATAAGGTTTCATATGAGTGACAACACGTTGTACATACCGCCCACCAAGTACGTATAACGGACTTTCACACCGCCCACCGTGAGTATACAACATAACATAACATAGTATAATAATCAACATAATATGAAACAACTAAAGTTTGAGGTAACTAAACTCTCCAAGACTTACATATTTTCAATACTTAGGTACTCTACCTACACACCATAATATAAAACTAATTAAAAATAAATGAATCGCTAATCAGTTACAGGTAGTACACATAACTTGTTGGTGGGTCTTTTTATACAATTGCTCCTTATTTTTAAAGTGACTACCCGTGTAATTCCGTCTTTGCCAGGGTGTTTCTCTAGCACTTTACCAAGCAACCAACGACTAGGCGGCAAGTCATCTTCTTTTACCAACACAATATCGCCAATTGATGGTTCAGGATTTTGATCTGTCCACTTAAAACGTTGCAAGAATTTATTTAAATATTCCTGTGACCATCTCTTCCAAAACTCTTGCACCATTCTTTGTGTTAGTTGCCATCTACGTAGAGAATTTATACGCCTATCCAAATATTCTTGATCGGGTAATGTGATCAATGGTTCGCCGACCAAAAAATGTCCCGGTGTTAACACATTGGTATTTGTAGGATCCATATCAATTCGAGACAGAGGTCTTGAATTCAGACAAGACTCTATCTGTGATAACACGGTCGTCATTTCTTCAAAGGTTAAGGTTGTATCTCCAATGACTCTTCTTAAATGGTGCTTGACCGACTTGACACCTGCCTCCCATAAACCCCCGAAATTCGGTGCATGTGCAGGGATGAAGTGCCACGTTGTACCATTAGTGGCTAACTCATCTGCAATCTCCTTGAGGATTCTTGACCTTTCAGATCCGAACAAGTTTTTTAACTCCTTTGCCGCGCCAACAAAGTTAGTGCCATTATCTGACCAGATCTCTTGGCAATACCCTCTTCGCGCTACCATTCGCCTAAAAGCTTGAATAAACCCTTGTGAAGTGAGGTTACTGACTACTTCAATGTATATGGCACGTGTTGACATGCACACAAATAAGGCTATGTAACCCTTATACGTCTTGTGACCACGTCCACTTGTTGTTCTTAAGTTTATCGGTCCCGCGTAGTCAACACCCGAAAACTTAAAGGGTCGAGTGGGTGTCACTCGAGCTGAAGGTAGCTGTCCCATTAGCTGCGTTTGAGTCGTCCCCTTATACCGCACGCAGGTAACGCACTTGCGTATGTGTTTCTGAATCAACTCTTTAACTCCAAAGATCCAGTACCTGGAGTTGAGGTAGTTGTGCATCAACTGATTTGCTCCGTGACAAGTCTTCACGTGGGCATCAGTAACTACCAAATCCGTTAGCCTTGATTTCTTAGGTAATAGAACAGGATGCTTGCTACCGAAGTTCATATTTGCGTTTTCCAATCGACCACCAATTCTCATAATGCCGAAGTTGTCTAGGAATGGATTTAATGATTTTATGGCCGATTTTTTAGGTAAATTCGTCTCATAATTTTCTAAAGCTTTATATTCTTGCCCGAAACATTCTCGCTGACATTGACGTATGCATATGTTCATAGCTTCTCGTACTTCTATTCCCGTTAAATGATTAGTGTGGTTTCTGTCAGCAGGTGGTTTCTTCATGTTTAGAAATCGTCGACAGTAAGCTACAACTCTTACCAAGTTTTCGCGGTGAGTAACGTTACGATGACATTATCTTGATCGGTGACTACTCGAACATATATAACCGCGGCGTATGCTATCTTGGAAGCATCGCAAAACCCATGCAGTTCAACTCTCTGGTTGTGTCTGTTAGTACTCAACCATCGAGGTATTTGAATTTGTGTCAGCAGAGACAACTTTTCCCGGTAAGTAGTCCATTCATGTAATAAATTGCTTGGCACTTCTTCGTCCCATCCAATACCAGTCAACCACAGCTTTTGTATCATTGCTTTAGCCAGAATTACGCTTGGAGCGATCCACCCTAATGGATCGAAGAGTCTTGCTATGTCCGCTATAATATTTATTTTTGTTGCCGGTTCCTTCATGGGCGGGAGCTTCACAGAATATTGGAATTCGTCACGTCTTCGGTTCCAGGTAAGTCCCAATATTTTTATTACGGAGTCTAGTTTTAGTTCCAACTTCCGTCCATCGTCTTCATCCTCTCTTCCTTCTCGAATTTCTTGTAGCAACATTTCATTGTTGCTTGACCACTTTTGTAGCTCAAAACCAGCTTTGTTAAGTAGTTCGTTCATTTCCCGGAATATTTGAACACCTTCTTCCACTGAATCACAACCACTCATCAAGTCATCCATGTAGAAGTCTTTTAATACTCTGCTTGATGCCATGGGATATTTGTCTCCATCGTCAATTGCGACTTTTTGTAGGGTATTGTAGGGTTTGACCGCCAAATAAGGAGCTGCTGCCGTTCCAAACGTTACCCGGAGTAGACGATAATGCTTTAATTCAGCTTCAGGATTATCTCTCCACAGAAGTCTTTGAAAGTCAGCATCTTCCTGATGCACCTTAACTTGACGATACATTTTTACAATGTCAGATATGAGGCAAATTGGATGCAATCTCCATCTCAATATGATATGTCGGAGATCAGGTTGCAATCTAGGGCCAATCATGAGGTTTTCGTTTAACGAAACTCCGTTCGTTCCCCTACAAGACGCGTCGAACACGACTCTTACCTTGGTTGTGTCTCTATCTGGTTTTACAATCGCATGATGTGGCAAGTATACCACTCCAGCATTGTTCCTTTCATTTTCTGGTACTTCCTCCATATGTTCACGATTTTCATATTCATCAATAACTCCTTTGTATTTAGCTTTTAGTTCCTTGTCTTTGTTTAATCGGTTCTCTAATGAATAAAATCTTTTTTCAGATATCGCCCGAAGATGCCCGTACTTGCAGCTTGGATCTTCGTCTTTGAATGGCAGCCGTACAAAATATCTGCCATCATCGTCCCTTCTGGTTTTAGCAGCGAAGAGCGCCTCAAACTGCTCCTCTTCCACAGTCAACCGCTTCTGGTTATATGCTGGATCCGCTTCTAACTCCCAAAACTTTTTGAGAATATCATCTTCGTTCACTTGGGAGTGTAACACAACCACATTTGAAGTTAACTGCTTCGAAGTCTCCACCATTCCAGATAGGATCCAACCAAAAGTTGTTGCTTGGGCAACTAAAGTGCCCTCGTAATTTTTCTTCATACCCTCCTGAATTATGCGACTATACACCTCAGCGCCCAATAAAATATCGATTTTATTCGGTGTGTCATAACTCGGGTCCGCTAAGCGCATTCCTACCATGTCTAATCCATTCAAGTCTGCTACACTCTTGCTTGGCAGAAAGGCTGTCACCGTTTTTAAAATGTACGCTTTAACCGTAATTGTTATGTCTGGGTGTATCAAGGATTGCAAATTAATTGTTACCACCCCTCTTGATACCACGTTATTGTCTCCTCCGAGACCTGTTATTTTCCCACTGCTATTTTCTCGTTTCAGTCCAAGATATTGGACTGTTGCTTCTGTCACAAAGGAAGCTTGTGATCCTTGATCCAATAATGCCCTAATCTGGTAATATTGTCCATTCTTAGATTGGGCGTTGATAATAGCTGTAGCCAACAACACTTGGCTAGCCCCCGCTGAAAAACAGCTCATAATTGGTGAAGTTTCTACACTTTCCACTCCCACGTTACTAGTTTTATATCCCGATGTGTTAGGTTCCATTGCACTAGTTTGATGTAGCAACGTATGATGGCGCCGTTTGCAAGTTCTACAGGTTGCTGGGTTTTGGCAGAATTTAGCTGAGTGATTGCCGCCCAGACAGTTGAAGCACAAGCCTTTTTCCTTTACGAAATTACGACGGGTGTCTACATCAAAAGTGACAAACTGTTTACAAAAGGTTAGTTTGTGGTTGTCGGTGCAACAAGGACATTGAGTGCTTTGCATGGCGTGTAATACACGAGGTTTATTTTGAATAAAATTTTGATTGTTATTGTAAACTGGTTTTTTATTCTCAATAAATTCTAAAGCACGGAAACGGTTGGTTAAAAACTCGCAAAACTGTCGGAACGTGGGCAAGATGTCAGAAGTTCCGGTATCTGCAGCACTCAATTCCCATGCCTTTCGCGTCTCACGATCAAGTTTAAGGGTGAGAAGGTGTATCACCATGACGTCCCACGTGCTCACGTCAATCCCCAGATTCGACAAGGCGCTCAAACAGTCACTACTAGTATCAATCAACTCTTTCAAGTAGGTAGCTGACTCCGTAACCGCGTTTCGTTGACTCAAAAATCGTTTTAAAATAGTATTGCAAATATATTTTATGTTATTGTACCTTTCTATAAGTAAATCCCAACATTTTTTATAATTTTGGCCAGAGATTGGTATTTGTCGCAGTAACTGTTCCGCTTCACCGCATAAGTAACCCTTAAGATAATGCATCTTTTGAACATTGTCTAAACTTTTATTTTTGTGCACTAACGATTCAAACAAATCTCTGAAAGTAACCCATTCAGTGTACAATCCTGAAAAAATTGGTATAACAATTTTTGGAAGTTTAATGCACGCAGTTGTCAAACCAGATTCCGTATTACCCTGTATAACCTTAGGTTTCAGTTCCGGGGTCAAACGCTCAAAAGATTCAAGAGCAGTTTTTAATTCAACCAGGTAGTCCATGTATAACTCCTCGGTTACCTCATACACTGTTTGTGTGACGTAGGGATTTTCTTTTAATTGGTCAGAGTATATTGACATGAGTTGATCATGACCAGTTGCGAACTTGCTCCATTTTTGTTCCAGAGTTTGAATTCGGACTTCCACATAAGGTTTGGTAATTCGTATCTTGGGTGACTGTTTATAATTTTTAAATGCGTTGCTTATTTGGTTACAATTTTCAAGTTGTCCTTTTAGTAACGCCTCCATTTTGTTAGAATGCTGTCACAGTATTTAAAACATCAAAGCCTAACAATAATACGGTACGCAAATAAGTAAAATATTATTCACTTATTTTTTAAAGTTCTCCATTTAAAATGTTCACTGTTCCAAATGTCAAAAATCACACATATGAAATCAATAAAATCGAACACGCATCTAAAATAATAATTTTAAATGCGACGTAGTGTACCTACAAATTTAAAATGTTTATCGCTAAGCACACACTTCGATAAATTGTTCTGCGTTCGAAATACGGCACAATTTTACACAGTTATTTAGCCGATGAACATATAGTTCGAAATTCCGCATGACTTGTCAACTTAAAACATCGTAATTTCACTGCACTCAAATATAATTATTAATCGACAACTCACGTTTTTGTCCGCTGTACACAATACCTCCCGGTGCACCTGTCCTCTCCCGAAGGTCGTCCCGTGGTCGAGGGTGGTGGCTCGTACTTCTGAACACCCTACGGGTCTACCGTGACCCGTCTGCAGTACCGACTCCGCTCGCCGATCCTGCTGCCTGATTTGCTCTGAGCTCCGAGACCACTGAGGTTTACAGGTTCACCATGTTTTGAAATCTTCGTGTTTACAAATTCTTCTGGTTTTTTTTTCCCGGCTTCGTAAGGACCAATGTTTGGCTCGCCTGCGTTTCCCTAGCCTAGCTTGAGTTTCCCTTATTATTCCAATAAAATTTGTGTTGTCGTTAAAACGTCTTGTTTATTTTCCGACAAGGTAATGTGACATGTAATTTTCTTAGTTCTATTTGACGTTTTTTAAACTAAATTATGAATAGAAAAGTAAAACTAGCTAATAAGGTTTCATATGAGTGACAACACGTTGTACAAGTGGCGACCACGTACCGGAAGGCGCAGCGTGGGTAGCCCCCACAAGGTGGACTGGTAAAGAAACATCGCGGAAGTCCGCTGGATGCGGGTGGCGCAGGACCGGTCATTGTGGCACTCTTTGGGGGAGGCCTATGTCCAGCAGTGGACGTCTTTCCGCGATATATATATATAAGGCGCGGCGTGGGTAGGCCCGTGTGTGTGTGTGTGTGTGTGTTAGTGTGTATACACATTAATTATACTTCATTTCAATACTACAGTTTAGACAGTTCCATAGGTGCTGTATTAGGTACTAATATATTATGCGCCTAAAAATAACAGTTCTTCAGTTTCACTATAATCGAGTTTATTTATCCTTTCATAAAGTGCTTCCTTACATCTATCTTGTCGTAAACTACAGAAGTGACTTTCAGCGTTTAGTTTGTTATTCAAATTCAAATTCAAATCCTTTATTTCAGGCTTGCACCCATAAGTGTTAGTAATACACAATAAAATCTTAATCTATAGTTAGCGACAAATAATAAATGTTGACTTACTTATCTAAGTGTTGCGAGGACATGGAGCTGTGTCCATCGACGCATGAGCGCGGAGTCCCAGCGGGCCGCGAACACGCTCAGGATCCTGTTGGTGCTGCACTGTACCCGGGCTAGCAGGGACGCGCAACGTTTGCGCATAATGGCCGCGAAACCGTCGGTCCGCGCCTCCGCGAACATACCGGATGCGCTACAGTGCCGTGGCAGACCCATCAGTATCCTGAACGCGTTGTTATATTGGACACGCAAATCGCTATACATATGTCCGCTGCGTAAAATTGATCCACAAGCCGCACGTGTAAAAGGACTGGCAGAACGCTTTGAATAAGGTTACCTTGACTGGTTGTGAACATCGTGCGAACTTGGGAGCCAACATATTGCATCGGACGGCCAGCGACCTGCGTTCCCTCTCTTATAGTTATACACAGTCGTCTCGACTTTCGCTGTCCTCCTTGGGAGGCCGTCTTGTCGCATAATAACTATTGTCATAATATCGATTGTCATACAACATTACGCATAAAGTTGATGCTCTTATTTTTTTTTGTAATAAAAAATACTATGGCATAATTGTTCCCTGTCATAGTTATACGGAGTCATAATTGGTTTAACCATAATGTAGAATGTCATACATTTATTTAGTCATAATATTGATAATTATAATTATTTTTAGTAATAATTGTAAATGTCATACATTCATCAAGCCATAATATTGATGATTATAATTATAAAAATTATGGCAACGGACTTAAGATGGTGAGGGTTCTTCAAAAAAAGTAAGGATCAGAGGCTTAGTGGCAAAACCGACTCGGATCGCTGATAGGTTAGAAGACGACCACGGGAGCTTTTTTTTTTATAAAATAGCGGAAATACTTGTTATTAAAAGTTGTTTGTAAACTTTAATATTGACGGCCCTTTGCTATACTGTGACCCAACATAAAAGAGAACTCTGTAACTTACTTGCTTCTGGAGAGCAATTTTGTACTAAGTCATCAATTACTACTACTAATAAAAACATAGGCTTATGCGTTTTGCAGTTTATGCGCTTATACAGTAAGTATAGTTAAATTGTTTTATGAGCAACCAATTTATGTTCATTATGTATGCTTTAATAATTATATGCGCATCAAATTTATGCGCATTACATGTTCTTAAACATTATGATTAAAAACGTTATGCGCATAAATGTATGACTGTTTACAGTTATGCGTAATGATGAGTATGACGAATCCACGTATGCCTATCAAAAATATGACTTTATACTTTATGCAACTCGACCCATACCCGTCCTCCTTCGTGTTTGAGCTGGTATTTTGTAGGGTTACTTTTTCTGTTATCCGTCTGCAAATCCTCGATTATGTATCTGTGTTCTCGAATATACTTTCTGTCTTGTTCTGTCTGTGCTTTCAGACTTTCGATTTTACTTTTGAGCTCGGCATATTATGCGGACAAATGGACACAGCTTCCTCAATGTTGCGATTTGTCTGCTTGATTTCTTTAAGAACTTCTGAGTTTTTCAGTTTTTCTGAGTCATCGAAATCGTTTGTGTAAATTCCTGTTTGAATTGGCCAAAATCGTCTTCCCTTTTTCTTTTAATTCTGGTTGTGATGTAGTTGGTCGGTGTAGTTAAGTCGGACTCCGATTGACACTTCTCCATGGGGCTGCTCATCGTACTAGGCTAGTATAAGCAGGTGAGATGCGTGTACGCCCAACTGGTTAATTAGAGGGGCGGGGTGCTTGAGATAAGGCCCGCGCCAATCACGATACAGCTCGTTGGCTATTGGGCAGCGCGTGTGCAGGTATTAGACATATTCAGTCGACTTACGGGGTTCGGGTACCAGGGTGACATCACTTGCAGAGGTTCCGTGAGTAATTAGTTTAGGCTCCTTGGTTGTTATGCACACCTATTTTTTTACTTGATTTGATTGATGTCTAAATTCAATTATTTTTAATTATTAAAACTAACGGACTAGTGGGCACGTAGCTACACCTGAAGGCGGTCCGGGGGGAAGAGCGCTGAATGGTATGTATTGCTGTTTCACTTCAATTATAGCAAGTTGATGTGGCAAATGACTATAGGTGTATAATGGTATTTTGAGAAGTGTTCGAAAGAACCACCTATAATTATAGATGTCACGTCCCTCAGACGTGAGGCCATGACCAAGAAGAGGAATGATCTTTTAAGAATTACGTACATATAAATTAAACAGGACCGGTCATTGTGGCACTCTTTGGGGGAGGCCTATGTCCAGCAGTGGACATCTTTCGGCTGATATGATGATGATGAAATTAAATTTAGTGCTACGCACCTTTTTACCTTTGTAGTCCCAAGAATGACATCGCTGAGAGTGTCACCTAACAAACCGCATTTGAACCACAGCATCAGCGGTAAAAGGATCCGTGCAGTGGAAAATAAAACAACGAGGATTGAGTTAGGTGCCGCATGAGACTCCTGTTGAGGGCTACGCTTCTGATACTAAATTAGAAGCTGGTAAAAATATTTAGATATGCAAACACATAGGTACCTACTTGGATTGTGATTAAATATTGTGATAACCTCAGAGTGATATCGTCCATATAGGTATAAGAGCAATCAAATTGTACTTTAATTCATAGGATTCTTAGTAGGTATACCAGGGGTACCAGTCTGTCTTCTGACAATCAATAGTCATTTTTAACTAACTGCCTGTGGGGCCACTGGTAAGTAAAGCGTTAATAATAACGAGACTCCAAAAGAGCGAAATCGGCGTACGGCCAAGCAAGGTCACAGATAATCTAATAAAATTATGGAGTGACACGGGTTATCCACTCGGGCCGAATCACGCGGCGGCCTGCAGTCCTGCCCATATCGGCTCGTGTAGCGGCTCCTTAACGTACGCAAAATGTTCCTTGCGTGCAGCGGCAATTTGTGACGTAACTAAAATATTTTCAGTTTCAAGAGCCCCAGGTCGCTACCACGAAAATCGAAATTCGTATATCTCTGTATCTGTCCCTCGAGGACAATAAACCATAAGTACGATAGGGACGGAGATATACGATCTTCGAGATTCGAAATTCATGGTTGAATGCATCCACTGTAAAGCGTTTCTCGTTTCGGTATATTATCGTTCCATTCGGGTCACGTGTTGCTAGAGCTCGCCAACGCTCCAAAATACCCTGTGATGCACTTGACACGTGTCCCTAACTCGGTTGCGTGAGGGCTAGTGATGTGCCGTTGCTGGGATATTCTCATTTTGTGCACAAGGTCACAAATTGGAAGGCATGCATGAATGGAAGACATGATTTGAGTTTTCTAACTGTCTGTTGGATAGAGGTCCTTGTGCACGTACAGCCAAACAATTTGATTTCCAGGCGAACATAGAGCCTTGTCGTTTAAATTGCTAGATAATACCCAATAGCGACTGTTGTTTAAACGTGCCCATACCAACTCTAACGATACACAGCCATTTTAAAATACTAGATTTTTAACTTCTTTCACATTCGCGCGCGATTCGTGGGCGTCAATCGCGCATGAACCCTTCCTTGGCTCCACATTCGCAGTGTTCACAATTGTTACAATGTTCGCGTTCGTAGGCTCTTGACGCGGGCCAAAAACCGACAAAAAGTGGTTAACAAGGCCTGAAAAATATGCGAATCGGCTCCACATTCCCGCTTTCACGCGTTCGCGCAATGTGGAGGGGCCTTTACTGCTGTTCTATGTCGCTACCGTGGATGAAAACTCTGATTGAAAAACGCTCATTACGAAAATGGAAAAAAATGACATTTTGTATTCTAAGTGCAGAACGTATCTTTGATGCCAGATATTTTATCCCATGCAAAGGCGCTTCAAAAATGATGTAATAGAACAAATATTTCCCCTCTATTGTGTAATCAAAGGCATCAAACCGTTAATTGGGTCGGGACAAGCACCGAAAGCTCCGGGAACGGTAAGTAATTTGTTTTCGGTCGACTTTCGGCAGCTCTCTGAAGAAGTCAAATTGATATGCTTACAAGGAACGCATTTTATAAGACAACCTTTTTTTATTGAGATAATGATATTTAAATTTAAACTTTTGTGAGACATGTTAACGCGCCGCTCGGTGTTCGGAACTGGCGCGAGCAGTCACTGCCCGCGCCAGTGTGATACAAGCGACACCGCCGCGAAAACACTCATCCTGAAGAAGAACTCCCGAAGAGTTCGAAACATGTCGCCCGTAGTGACATTGAATACGTTAGTTGAACCGTGTTATTGTTAGTATTATTACAATGATATTTAGTCGAAATAACCATGAAAAAAAAAGGTCGTTAGTTGAACGAGCGAGCGAAGAGAACGACATTCTCCGTTTCAGCTTGGACAAAAATTCTTTCGTATGTCAGGCGTCTGTCCACCTGTTCTCCTCTACAGGTCAATTTTGTGAACAGGTTTAATAATAGATAATTTGTAGGAAAAAAAATGTTTTGTGAAAAAAAACCAGAACCACTAGTAATAATACTAATAATATAAAGAATAACATTTTAAACTTCCAAAATCCCTCTTTTGCGTCGGAAGTCACAAAAGTATTCCATAGAGTTTCAGAGACTCGGCCGATATTTAACAATTGTAATTGTGAGGTTAATATTAATTGCTGTATTAACAGCACTATAATAATAACGGTCAGCTATCAATTAAGGGTTCTTAATTACTTAAATCGGATGTCGACATATATTTTATTTCATTGTAACACAAAATTACGCGTGTAAATTATCATGTCGGATTTCAGGTATGTAATTACACTGTTTCAAACATGCAATGAAATATTGACGTTTCGTTCCTTATGATAGGCTGCGAAGTACGTTTCGTGCGGATAAACGAGCGGTCCATAGTGTCAACTGGTGACACAACATCATGGCCTGCCATACAGTCTTGAACGCAAAGATGGAACCGTTTCGTGGCAATGTTGTTTCTACTTTCGTATGTTGATTTATGTGCATGTATATGTTGTTGTCATAAATAAATGTTATTCTATTCTATATGACTCAGCAGGCAATCCCTTATTTCCGCCTATTTAGTAATGTACTATAGTTGTGTCACACTTCAGGCCAGCATGCATCAAGCTATGCTACGCGCTAAAGCGACTCACCCCGCCGATCACCCGTCACGAAACTAGACTTCTACCTACGCTTAGTAAGTACGCATTGAGATGTCAAGATATATTTGTGGGTGAGCTTTGAGGTGAGCTTAAAACAAGTTACAGAATAGGGGGACAGGACCGGGCAGCTTGGAGTGATGGTGAAGAGCGCCCACAGCCGTCACGTCCCTCAGCCATGAGGATACGACGAGGAAGAAGAAGAATACTTGTCACGTTCCATTAGACATTAAACCCCGTTCCACTTAAAATGTTGTTGACAGAGTCTGTTAAGTCGGAGCCGGCACTCGCTGGGGTTGGAGACGATAGTCCAAGGCTTTTGCGCGCTAAGGGCGTGTTGCACCAACTATTACAGACCAATCAACGTTAAATATGGTGCCGGCGGCTGGCATTCCATAGAAACTTGTCAAACTTTCCATACATTCAGATTTATGGCCGGTTCCAATAATCAATCCACCGATAGTTTTCCCTACCGGCAGTTACATTTTGACAGATTACCCGTAGAAAATGTGTCATGTAACTGTTTGTAAGTAAAACTATAGGTGGATTGATTATTGGAACCGGCCATAAAGCGAATAACGGTTACGGTTACATACGGTTTGGTGCAACTAGTGATGTGCAAATTGCGGAAAGTATCCAAAAAGTTGGGAAAGTTTCACAAGGAATTAAGGAAATTTCCATGTTGGAAATGGAAAGTTTCAATTCCCATACAAAAATGAAGAAAATTTGTTAGATTGCAGAAACATTTCGCAATATAGGAAACTTTCCGTCGGCACATCAGTAGTCGCAAGTTGCGACTACTGATGCATCGCAACCCACCCTTGGTCCGACATAACCGTCCTGTCCCCACCCCGTGGCGGGCGGGATGCTTAAAAAAAAGCAGCCAAGTGCGTGTCGGACCTCGCACAACGAGGGTTCCGTGCCTATTAAAAAGGTCGTATCGTTACTGAAACCTTACGGCACTTACGTCCTTTTCTTTAAGGAAGGCATTTTTATAGAAATATCTCAAAAACCTTTGAACCGATCTTGTTCAAAATAATTTTCGCTGAGATAATTTAAGATGATTTGATAATTTGAGCATGATTTTTTTCATATTTTTAAAATACACGGTTCAAAAATTAGAGGGGGGGGGACACAATTTTTGTGACTTTCGAGGAGATTATCTCCAACTCTATTCACACCAAAAAAATTGCTGAGAAACCTTATATTTATTCTGAAAGGCCTATCGATTGATGTGCCACACGTGGGCTTGCAATGAAAAAAAAATTTTTATTTTCAGTTTTATGTATGGAGTGCACCCCTAAAAACATTTTTTTTTAGTAATTTAGTTACAAAACTATGTAGCGGTTAACAAAATACACCTATCCTGAAAATTTTATTCAAATACACCGTATAGTTTTCGAGTAAAATGCCTGTGACATACGGACGGACAGACAGACAGACAAACAGACATGACGAATCTATAAGGGTTCCGTTTTTTGCCATTTGGCTACGGAACCCTAAAAAGGTACTTACCTGAGTAACTAAATTAATTGTATTTTGTGTCTTTCTTGCAAATAGAAATGGCGAAGTGGCAGATAAACACAAACGAATTTTAACGGTGTTTTCGTTTTTATTTAAAATCATCATCATATCAGCCGAAAGACGTCCACTGCTGGACATGGGCCTCCCCTAAAGAGTGACACAATGACCGGTCCTGCGCCACCCGCATCCAGCGGACTCTCGCGACCTTTACCAGGTCATCAGTCCACATTTTGGGGGACCCACGTTGCGCCTTCCGGTACGTGGTCGCCACTCGAGAACATTTCCGCCCCAACGGCCATCAGTTCTAAGTGCAATGTGCCCCGCCCACTGCCACTTAAGTTTAGCGTTCGGAACATTTATTTAAATTAGGTTTTATTTCAACGTTTATCATTTATCAGTAACTAGTTTCTAAACTTATATATCGCCCTCATGTCATGTAGATATCACATTATAATAATTAAGTAAAGTGACTCGGTAATTAAGTAATGCCATACGAATAAATAAATAAAGAGGTAATTTCAAAATTAATTTTTGCTTAAAAATTTTATTTGTTTAAAGGTTAGGAGCACTTCGGATAACAAAGGATTGCAATCCCTTGAACCCGCTTCGTTTTCACTAGTACTGTTTCATAGTTTAACTTCAGGGGTCGTGAGCCCGAAGTTCAGAAGTATTTTCGCGCCATTGTGTTAATGAAAGTGTGAAAATTGGAAATACTAAAAGCCCGGGTAAACAGAGTTACGAACTGCGCTTTGAGCACCGGCTGTGAATAATGTAATTGTTATTTGCTGTGTGTATTAGAAAAAGTGAATTTGAGTGTTGCAATTAGGGATATTATATTGCTGAAGAAATTGAAGTTAAACTCTAGTAGAAAACAAAAGTTTTAGTAACTACAACTCTTGCAAAATATTTATAATTCTAGGGAAGAGTTACTGATACTTTAATTTCTAGCATTTTCAATCAATTAAGATTCTTATGCATGAACTTTACTGGTGTAATCAAGTCATAGTTTGAATGTTGTATGATTAAAAATAAATCAATGGTCTTACGTAACATTAAATGTTTTACTAAGCAGAAACGTCCGCTAACGAAATTTCAAATTTCGATCATAGTGGAAAATTTAAAAATTATTCGCCACGAACCTCTGACGATGGATTCCAGAGGTTGTGGGTTCAAATTCCGCACGTGGCGAATATTTTTTCAATTTTCCACTATGATCGAAATTTGAAATCAATGGTCCTTTTATAAAAGAAATACACTTATTGTGAGATCTACTTGACTGGCAGCATAAAGTAATTCTGCAATCACAGGACGACCCATGAGCACTTTGTCGCGGCGGCATAAACTCTTCAATCACTGAGCATACTGGGACATTTACCTTATACTCTTTGCTATCTGATTAAACTAGTACGACTTGAGTTCATACGTTTTGCAACTAGGTCTCCAGTTGACTAATGCACCTATGACTTGAGCGCTCTTGTGAGTGCCCAAGAATCGCTACGCACTACGTGATCCGATATGGTTTTCCCCGTAATGCAGTGGAAAGCGACTAAGGCGTAGGAGCCCGCTAGGCGGGTTCCTGACAGTAAAAGTGTGTGTTTACAAGCCAATTGCAACCCCCGACGCTAACGAGGGTGTCATAAGTTTAAAGTGTTTCTCAGTGGGTATGTCACTGGCACCGTCGCCCCCAATCAGATGAACCGATTTAAGAGTCCCCAGAACCCTTGACACACGTCGGCTCCCCATGCAAACACAGTTTGGTCGTCTCCCCGTACAAACATAGTAGTAAAGAAAATTGATGTGAAAAACTTATTCTGCCTCAATTTTTTTACTATTATTATTTCTATCATAACCTACTTGTTTCCGACTTAGAAATGGCAGATCCTTTTGTGTATACAGAATTTCATGTTATTCCTGCCGTTTTAAAATAAGAGCCAAACTACTTTTTTTTTCTAATAAACTTACAGTGCGGTCACCAAGACGTTTCATGCTATAAAACAGAAACAATTTGAAGCTTAATTTACGAACAAGATTGATTTACAAAAATATCAAACATTGTACTTAGTATCTCTTATTAGTCTGTGCATTGTGCCTACAAGTCACAAGAGTCAAATTATAAAATATTAGTGTTCAAAAATAAAAGCAAATATGTTTTAATTCATCAAATCAACAAAAAGGTTACAAATTACAAATTCATAACATAAAGAGTACGTATGTCTCAAACTAAAATATAAAAAAGAAGTATGCAGAGTCTAGCTTCCTAAGGAATCTTAAGTATGGTTTTACAAATTTTATCTTATATTCATCTTGACTTAAATGCTGTTTAAACAACGATTCAGGTCGAATCACAACCGACTACAGTATTACCGGCTCGTACGCCTTATTATAATCAATCGATTTATAGCTTTCAGCATTTTAGGTTTGATTGAACACAGCTCTTCAAGGTTTTTAAAATGAAATGTTCTCTTTGAAAGGATTGAGTATTAAGCTAACTTAAGTAAGTGCGTTTTTTCCATTTCATCAAAAGTGACGTGAGCCACTTTTGATGAAATGGAAAAAACGCACTTACTTAAGTTGGCTTAATACTGAATCCTTTCAAAGAGAACATTTCATTTTAAATAAGTTTGATTAAAAAAAGGTACAACAGGTGCGAAAACACTTGGTTTGGAAAATAAGTTAGAAATAAAAGCCATTTGGCGCGAGTTATTCATGTTTTTTGATTACGTAGGCCTCTGTCGTTTTAGAATTCTGATGTTAAAAACTGAAAACGTCAACAACTGAATTCAACACATTGTAGGAAAATAAATAAAACAAGTTATTTTCATAAGATCACCTCGCAGCGTACCTACGTATATTTTATTATTAAGATAAAATTTTAGCACTTTCTAAATAAGGAATAGGTATAATATGTATTTAGAATTACGAGTAGCTGGCGTCTTTTCCACTGGAGATCTTTTACATTAGCAATAACAGTAGAACTATGTCGGCGGGTGTTTTTTTTATAAACACTTGATAATTACACGGCCGTGGGCCAGCCAACGGTGCTTCAAACGATCTTGATACTTTCACTATGTGACATTTCCGTCTAGCAATATTAGCAAATTTGATTCTGCTTTGCAATTTACCATGACATTGCTCTTAGTAATCCATACCAATACAATACATATGAAATTATCTCTGTTCGTTCGTTTGTTTGCTTTCCTTTCAAGCTTAAGTTAACTACCGATTAATTTGAATGAAAATGGTTATGGAAATAGTCTCAGTCCCAAACGAGGACAAACGACATAATTATTTACTTCGGAAATCATCTCCCGAGGAGTTTTGCAATTGGTTCAAGAGTTTGTATTGTATTAACAGACGAAATCGTATGCCAAAAGCTAACATAACTTTAAAATCTAACCACAATTATACAGTAAATTGCTAGCGTGTCCTATTACTAATAGAAATTTAGCACAAACGGATGCTGTAAACTCTCCCGTACCTTTTGTATAATGTCGCAATGCGATTCATTTGAAATATAAACCTTACCTCTTATGAAACTGAGTTATTTTTGGAACGGATGATTTTGTTGAAATAAGGCTTTTTGAAATAGTACGCAACGTTATTTTGTCGAAATTTGAATGCACCAATAGACGGCTTTCAGTGGCAGCTGCTGTGAATATCTAATTCGTTTGTAACTGCATCCGGTGTTGGGTCGAGTGTAGCAAAATTACGAAATACAAAATTACTACGCGCAAAATTCCCAATATTACTACTCGAAAATTTCCTTCAAATGTTGTCATAATTGTACTTTCCTTCCCTGAAATTCCCTGTTTAATTTAAATTGTCCTTATAGAAGGTGTGAAAAGCAGTATTATTGGCGTCATGGCCGTAAACAAAAATACTTCGCCACGCTCACCATTCTACTTTAGAATCTTTTATTTCACTCAAGATTCAATATACCGCTTTCGCCATAAATATATAATTTCACTCCCTTGAGACACAATTTACTTTTTTTTGCAAATTATCGATGAAATGTGTAGCATAAACAAATGCGTATTACTGAAAAACCGGTAACGGAAACAAAATTGTATTCACCTATTTAGTTGATCATTTTAAGATTAATGAAAAGAGAAAAAGCGGCCAAGTGCGTGTCGGACCACGCACAACGAGGGTTCCGTGCCTATTAAAAAGGTCGTATCGTTACTGAAATCTAATGGCACTTACATCCTTTTCTTTAAGGAAGGCAGTTTTTTAGAAATATCTCAAAAACCTTTGAACAGATCTTGTTCAAAACAAATTTCGCTGAAAGAATTTAATAAGCCCAATGAGCATGTTTTTTTTTTCATATTTTTAAAATACACGGTTCAAAAATTAGAGGGGGGAGACACAATTTTAGTGACTTTCGAGGCGATTATCTCCGACTGTATTCACTTAATCAAAAGAATTGCTGAGAAACCTTATATTTATTTTGAAAGGCGTATCGATTGATGTGCCACACCCACACGTGGGCTTGCAATGAAAACATTTTTTTTGACTTTCAGTTTTATGTAGGTATGTTTTTTAATAATTTAATTACAAAACTATGTAGCGGTCAACAAAATACACCTATCCTCAAAATTTTATTCAAATACACTTTAGTTTTCGAATAAAATGCCTGTGACATACGGACGGACAGACAGACAGACAGACTCATGTCACTCACTCACTCAATCTATAAGGGTTCCGTTTTTTGCCATTTGGCTACGGAACCCTAAAAATGAAACTAAAATAAAAATATTAAGAAGCTCACGACGCAAGAGGAAGGAATAGGAATAAAAGAAGTGATTTGAAAGAATAGTCGTTCGATTTGTAAGTGGAAGGTAGGTATGCAATCAGGCATCGGGATAGGTCTATAATCTGAATGTAAATTGAGCTAGATATGCAGCTCGACTGCCGTCTGCCGCACTCGTTGGATTTAGGGTTCCAGTGCCATAAACTAAATTATTGCCCTTAGGGCCACTTCCGCATTTGGCGCGGCGTGGTCGGTACGGTATTCTGTAAGATGTTAGCTGTATGTGTTAACTATCAAGTCAGTATATATTCTTTGCTGCTCGCCTTTCGGTCGAAGAAGGCTCGCCACGTTTATAATAATAGGTACCATGGGCGAAAGCGTCGAATATAAATCTCAATAAATGTGACAGAGAGAGAAATATTATTTGTTATCTTCGC
Organism: Epinotia ramella; assembly: GCA_947578815.1. Classification (NCBI taxonomy): domain Eukaryota; kingdom Metazoa; phylum Arthropoda; class Insecta; order Lepidoptera; family Tortricidae; genus Epinotia; species Epinotia ramella. Next base: position 9,201,354 of record OX388221.1, read on the forward strand.
CACATCATCTTTCTTTGTTTGCCCCAATTCATTTAAGCCTGCTGTACATATTAGGCCAACGTTGGCGCGTGAGCAGGATGCAGCTATGCAAACGCATGAGAACGAAATGAAGCCCTCTTCCTCTAACGCATAGCTGCATTCTGCTCCGCGCCAACGTTGGCCCAGTGTGTACAGCAGGCACACATTCATTGCCCAGAATCGCTACGCGCTACGCTCGTAGCCGATCCCGTGGTTTTTCTCGTATGTAGCGGAAAGCGACTACGGCGGTCTGACGCATATGTGTCGTCATGGGCCCTGAATGGGTTAAGAATTGGGAGTAAACAAATTATTATTAGCACAAATTAAGTGGGTTGTTATTTTTAAGCCGTCAGCCATTTTAAAACAAGTTCTTAACTTTTCCGTCCCTTAGGGCGGGTTGCACTAGCTCACGATTACAAACCGATTAACGTTAAATATGGCGCCGGCAGTCATTCCATAGAAACTTGTCAAACTTTCCATACATTCAGATTTTAACGAACACCTCTTACTATTACAGACGCTTTGGTGGAACACAGTTGCCAATTTCGCGCACCTCTAAACTGACTGTGGTTTCCAAGCGAAAAATCACGGACTTGAATGAAAAATTAATGCCGTGTATTCGAAATTATCGCGTGCTTTGAAACGCCGTTCTGATTATAAGGTCTGATTTTCAGATATATCTTTCTTGACTATATGATTGTTTATCTGATTTTATCGATACATGATTGCTTAAAATATCCTCGATAGAAAAAAAATTCAAAGTTGGGTCTGAATTTTCCTTTTTTTACTCAGCCTACTCAAACGATACATTATTTTACGACACAATCAAGTTAATACTATAGTATTTTATCTCATCTAAAATCTCACTTAATGAAATATAAATAAAACTTCTCTAAGTTAGGTATTTATCGAAATTTGTCCAAAAAAGCCATTCCCGAAGAGTGTTACATCTCTTTTCCTCGTGCGCGGAAGGCATCAGCGTGTCTCTGTCTAGGGGGCGTGTTAGATTCAAATCAAGGCATCGCCTTAAAGCAATTTTCCCTTAACCTAGAGTCCCTATACTCCAATTTCGCTAACTTATCTCCTTTTCCTTTAATTCCCCTATCCACTTCTTTCTCATGTCACACTTTCATACTGTCTCTTTCTCACGAGATAACGTTTCGTTTTACACTTATATTTCGACTGACCTCTTTAGCCTAGTTGGTCTCTGCCTAAGAAGCCGGAGGTCTCGGGTTCGAATCCCGGTAACGGCATTTATTTGTGTGATGAACACGAATATTTGTTCCTTGGGTTATGGATGTTTTCTATGTATTTAAAAATGTATTTATATCGTCGTCTAGTACCCATAATACAAGCTTTGCTTAGTTTGGGACTAGATCGATTTATGTAAGTTTTTCCTCAAATATTTATTTATATTTAGGGCTATGGGTTATGCTGGGAGTTTCTCTGCGTGATCGCATCAGAAATGAGGCTATCTGCAGCAGAAGCAAGGTACTTAACCGATTCAGCCCTCCGAATCGCTAAACTTAAGTGGCAGTGGGCTGGGCACATTGCACGTAGAACTGATGGCCGTTGGGGCGGAAAGGTTCTCGGGTGGCGACCACGTACCGGAAGGCGCAGCGTGGGTAGCTCCCCACAAGGTGGACTGATAAAGAAACATCGCGGAAGTCCGCTGGATGCGGGTGGCGCAGGACCGGTCATTGTGGCACTCTTTGGGGGAGGTCTATGTCCAGCAGTGGACGTCTTTCCGCTGATATGATGATGATGATGATGATATTTAATATTTGTACTTTACACACACTATAGTATAGTTATTTCATTACAAAGTTCATCCAACCACCGTTAATCGAACACTCAACAGATGTGAAAAAAGATGAAACAGAACCAACATATCGAAACGCAATTCTCTACAATGAAATACGGGACGGAAATGTTTCCAGTGCCCTTCACTCAATGGAACCCTCTTTACAAAGAATTTCATGCTTATCCATGTCTTTGTACGTGGCAATTTATTCACTGGAAATTGAGAGAATGCCTCTCCACTGTCTCATCGGGTAACAATCGCCCATTGTTAGTTTTTACATTGAAATTTCGATAGCATTTTTGAATCTTTTATTGAAATACCGGAAATAAAATCTGCAGTTATGGAAATAATATCATAATAATAATAATCTTTTGAACGAATAATGTTTGGAGCTCGTAGGGAATACAATCGGCCGATGCTAATGTTGGGCATAGTCATGATATAAAATACTTCTTCTGCTTATTTTAGAGCTAAGCTCTTGTCGGTGTAGTTAAAAGTAGGCTCTCCATTTACTTTGATCCCAGGCAACCTCTTTGACATCTCGATACAACCTAACATTAACTCTTTTTTTGAGCTGCTCTATGTAGTTTAAAATACTAATATTAAAAATTGCTAACGTAGTAAACCTATGTGTTTAACCTCCTTTTGGTCATAGTTTGTATGTTGACATTAATTCTTTTATTGCCGACTGTACTTTTCTGTATACCGTCATCAAGTTCAACGGGGTTACGTCGGTTAAGTACTGAATTCCCATGGCCACCTTCTGTCTCCATCATCAGATCAGGTCGATGGTACAATAATATTGAATTGTCATCCAAACTATACCTTTACCTAGAATTTCAGCTCAATCGGTTGAAGATATCTGCTTCAAAATTCAGGAAAAAAATACATTGCAAGTTAAGTAAAAGCTTGTTAAATATATGTATTAGGTGCAGTTCTTATCATCTATGTATATGTATTTTTGTCGACCTATAGTTAGTTAATACGAAACTATGAATCGTAAATCAATGTAATTAAAAATAATATAAAAAATGTTATAATATCAGCTACACAGGTTAATTTATTACAGAGTTCTTTATGTCCATTGCCGTGTATCCAACGAATATTTATATGTATTTTAAAATTATTATTAATCAGCCTATATACTTCCCACTGCTGGGCACAGGCCTCCTCTCATGGATGAGAGGGAACGGGCACTGGTCCCCACGCTTGCCCACTGCGGTTTGGGGGCTTCACATACACCTTTGAATGTCTTCGTGGATGTAACATGCAGGTTTCCTCACGATGTTTTCCTTCACCGAAAAGCTAACGGTAAATATCAAATGATATTCCGTACATAAGTTCCGAAAAACTCATTGGTACGAGCCGGGATTCGAAACCACGACCGCCGTGTGACAGCCACATGCCTGAACCGCTAGGCTACCGTAGCTTCCCTATTTTAAATTATTACCGATGTACAATATTCCTCTTGGGTGGACGTAGTTCCTAGGTGCATACATACACGTATTTATTAGCATTGTGAGGTTGTTTCGTCTGTTTGCTGACAAATGAGAACGAATAATGTACATATTTGGAAAAAAAAAGACGATTATTTTTATGAAATAATGATTTTTTTTTAAGGACAAATATTCAACATGTTTTATTGGAGCGAATACCAACGATAGGTAACCACTACATATATAATACATGTATTATATACTTAGCGACTAATTAATTTTAGTACGTAATACATGACTTTTGTATGTACACATACACGTATTTCGTACCCACTCAAATTATGTCGAAATGGACCGAAACACCGATTGACTCTTCAACTCCGACCGACGCCCGGACAAAATTGATGTCTCCAAATTGTCGTCGTGATTCAGTGATTGTAATTGACCATCGAACTTTATTCACGTTACAAGTTTACGCCACGACCATATCAAACCCGTACTGCCTGTCTGATGGTAAGCACACACTGGCCGGGATACATGAGGCTAGTTTTTCAAGCTACGATAGCAAAATAAAAACTGTACTATACAGCGTGGAAATCTAATACGAGCAAGTCTTTAAATGGTGGTTAGTACAGGACGTAAGAAGTTTATTTAGATACCTTTTGTCTAAAATTACAACGAAAAAATTAACCATACAAAATAATTCAGCCCGCAATGTAACGCAAAATATTCAAGTTAAGGCTCGTTGACAGTTACTTGTCAAGTATTTGGACAGCTACGTTTGCGTTACATTGCTGCTCGGTAATTTTTGAAAAATTAATTACAGGCTTTCTATTAAGTGTATCTTAAAAATTCCCAGTAATTAATGATTACGGTATTAAACCCTATGTCTGGTTTAATTCTTTGCTCGTATTAGATTTCCAGGCTGTATATACTGTCGGCTTGCTGTCCTAGCTTGGATCATGATGCCAAAAAATTTAAAGCCTGCCAGTACCATGCACCATAGATAGTCCAGTGTTCCCATGATACTGAAGATCGTAACAGGTGGAGGATGAAACCACGACCACGTGAACGACTGAAGAGGAAGCAGAGTACCATTGCAGTGCGCGCTAGCCGAACGGATACTTGCTTCGCTGGCCTAGCTGCATAAGCTAGCAGTCAGCAGACAGCGAAATCAGTGGTAGCGGGCACTACTAATTCGAAAGATAGAACGGCAATATAATTAACTATCCTGGCTTCAGTCATTAGCTTACTGGCTTTCTTGCTAGCTTACTAGCCCGGAAATAAAGCTAGGTTTGTTTACACTATGATAGATGCACGAGCTTGCCAGGTTACTATACTTGCTATCCTTGCTTTAAAAGCTAGCCTCGTGTATCCCGGCCATGACGAGGCCTATGGATGCTTGTGACCCCAGAGGAGTCGTAATCTCGGTTGTGATTGATTTGAGGATTTATTGTGTCGACGGCTTGTGACTACTTAATGCCGCCCCCGCCGATAGCTCTGCTTGTCTATTAACACGGCCTATAGATGCAGACTGTGTTTATTATGCGCGCCGTTGCCGCGCGTTTGTGTCAAATCACAAGTAAATTGACACAAACGCGCGTCCACGTCCCGCAAGTTAAACGCAGCCTGCATACGCCACAAGATTAACAAACCTGGAACCTGAAATAATGAAGTAATTCTGGAACGAAAATATATTTTTAATGTTTATTAATACAGAATATAAACCAATATAATATTAAAAGGGGAAGGCCGAGGATATATCTTACATAGAGAAAATACAAGAAAAAATAAACGCTTCATCTTATGGAGAAATAAAAAGAAAAGCGGAATTTGCGGCGACCGCTTTAGCCTAGTTTGTGGTGACCCTGCCTACGAAGCAAGAGGTCCTGGGTTCGAATCCCGGTAAGGGCATTCATTTGTGTGATGAGCACGAATATTTGTTCTCGAGTCATTGATATTTTCTATGTATTTAAGTATTTATTTATATATATAAGTATGTTTATCGTCGTCTAGTACCCACAGTACAAGCTTTGCTTAGTTTGGGACTAGGTCGATTTGTGTAAGATTGATCCTAATATTTATGTAGAATAAGTTGGAAATTACTCCACCGACAAGAGCCTGGCTCTTAAATAGGAAGAAGAAGAATGTATTGTATTATGACGCAAAAAACGTGCATTTGGTATAATTAACAAAATAAATGTACATCCAGATAATATCTCAAAATATTGCGTATTATCTAATACAAAAGACCAAGTTATTAATGATAAAGTTACAAGACAATGCCAGCTCAGCGTGGAAAGTCACAAAGAGAGCTCTTTTCTGCCGGCAAAAGACGTATTTTAGTAGGATGTTTTAGTTAGTTAATACTTTCTGTACACAGAAAGTTGCTTTGTAAAACACAAAATTGTTTAATCTGAGGTAGAATCGTGTGATACAGCCATAGACGTGTTTGTTTAGACGCCGCATCAAAATCAAAAACAGTTTATTGGGTTTTTTACACGTGTTGAACAAAGGCAAGGTAAACCTGGAAGGTTAGCAATAGTGTATCGGAAGATCCCGCTCGTGTATTACTCGGAAATTTTATTCATAAACCAACAACAAACTGGTACTAAGACTTACTATTATACTTGTTATTATATTTTGTTTTTACTTAGTTATACTTTAATTTATGAACCTACACTTAGTGTACCTACTCAATTCCGTTTAAGAGGGAAGTATACCTTTAGAGTACTACGTAGTCGTCCATACAAAAGGAGAAAACTTTTTTCCACTTCGAAATATTTTCCAATCTCAATGAGTTTTTAGTACGTTATTGGCACAATGAAAGACTAGGTTTACCTGTAGGATTTTTCCTTTTTACAAAACTTGCAATAAATTAAAAAAGGCACCTAAAATTTTTTTTTTTTTAAAGCGAAACTTTTAAATCTAGATATTATTATTCTGAGGACATCGATCGACATCATTTGTTAAGATTTAGTTAGTGGAAAACTTTTTCTCCCGAAATGGAAATTTAATATAAATAGTACCTATTGTCAGTCGCGACTCGCGAGCTGCTAGCTATACTTCCCTCTTAAGACCGAGCCACACCAACTGCGTGTGCAGCACGTATGCGTCGACGTAAGCGTAGACGTGCACAGCACCCCTGTCACACCGGATTACGCGCGTGTCTACGGCGTAGGTACCTGCTGCAGAGAGCTGCACACGCAATGCGTGCGCACGCTGCAGCTCCGCGGCGTACCAGCTGCCATTTGCATTCTATTACTTAAGTATAATGGCCGCTGTACACATTGGGCTAACGTTGGCGCGTGAGCAGGATGCAGCTATGCAAACTAATGAGATCGAGTTATAGCGTTCTCCTTCTAACGCATAGCTGCATCCTGCTCGCGCGCCAACGTTGGCCCAATGTGTACAGCTGGCTTAATATTAGCATCATGTTCGATAGCAGTTTGTCTGACGAAGGAAAAGCACTGCTCTTACTGTTATTTTTATTTTTTTTTATTTATTTATTTTGGTTCACCAACAATTGTTTACACTGTTTACACTATCAAAATATTAACTAGGTACTATTGCTAAGTGTAACAATCACTTAAAGGTAAACACCGCATGCACTATATAAAAAAACAGCTTTAACAATTAACTAATCAAATTTATACACAGGTTTTTGCTTAACTTAATATTACTATATAACTAAATATTTTAAAACTATTTTGTGTTGGTCACTCACTTTTGAAGACATTACTCGACCGTATTTTAAATTTCAAGACCGAGTCAAAGAAAACATCAGACATGTGACTGCAGCTGTTAATCGCTTTACACAGCCTTGGGATAGGTGAGCTGCTGCCGAGAACAGTCCTTCTGAGCGGTGGGCAGAGTGGTGTAATCGGTTTGCGAGGAGTTCGGGAAGGAGCTCGAAAAGAGAGAAGGGATAATAGTTGCGGACTATCTATATGATTGTTTACGAGCTTATATGAGAAAATTGCGTCCGCAATCTTTCTCCTCGTTTCTAGTGATCTTAACCCGAACTTCTTTAGACCTTGTGTGTAAGAATACGATTTTTTAAGTTTGCCAGCAGAAAAGCTCAAATGCCGAACAAACCTTTTCTGCACACGCTCCAGTCGCAGCGAGTGAGTGGCATAGTGCGGCCGCCAGACCACACTACAGTACTCCAGAATACTCCTTACTAGGCTATTGTATAACAAAGTTTTAGTTACACTACTTTTAAATATTTTTACGTTCCGTATAACGAAGCCTAACATCCGAGAGGATCTTTTGACTATATTTTCGATGTGAGGGACAAATGTGAGCTTTTGATCTATAATTACACCCAAGTCTCGAACTGTATTTACTTCTTGTATAACTTCTTCACCAATGAGATAAGTAGATTTTAGAAGGTTGTGTTTTCTAGATATCTTGATGTGTACACATTTTTTGGCATTCAAGACCATCTGGTTGTTCGTACACCAGTCAACAAGCCGACTTAAGTCGCTCTGTAATAAGTCAATGTCGCTAACAGAACCAATGCTACGAGTAAACTTCAGGTCATCAGCGTACATAAGTATGTTCGAGTGTATAAAACAATCAGGAATGTCGTTTATGAAAATGTTAAATAATATTGGGCCTAAATAATGAGAACCTTATGTAAATATACTCCTGCGACATCCAAAAGGGTTTGGGTTTTTAAAATTAATGGAAGAAGAGGAGAACACAGACTATCATAACTTATGTCGTGAACTTGAATCACACGAAGATCGATTGTTTTGGTATATCCACATGTCAAGAGATTCTTTTGAAGTTGGTCTGATATTTTAATCTAGAGTAAAGTTATTTAAAAACACGACAGTACTTTAACATACAACCTTGGACTAACATAATAAATTTTTGTATGACACTTTTTTGTAGTCTGCGACTACATAATGTTACAAATACACTCATATTCTCGAACAACATCAATTAGTTTTTCTTTGGTCTCCGTATTCATGATGGAAACCATCACGCGCACCAGTGAATTTGTAAATAAATACAAGAGAGCTGCGTGTCGTGTACACACGCGCAGCTCGGTGCTGCGCGTTTCCGAACCTGTCCGGTGTGTGTCGTCTCGAAGCGCCGTTCGTTGCCGCTCCGCTCTGTGTACGCATGCTCGCAGCACGCAGCCTAGCTGTTTGTCTGCCTGGAGCTGCGTTGCGTGCGCACGCGTTGCGTGTGCGTGCACGTCTACGCAGACGCATGCGGTGTGTCATGTCGTATGAGGATTCATACATTACAACGCAGTGGAGTATGTGCTGCACACGCACACGTGCTACGCACGCAGGCGGCCTGGCTCGGCCTTTAATCAAACGTACTCGCGACCCGAATGCGCACTCAGGATCGCTGCAGCAGCAATAGCAGCATGCACCGCAACATGGACATGTATGAACACCGAGCGTAACCATTTCTAAGCAAAATATAATAACATTCTTGGGGTTATGAAAAAAGATTTACTGTCGCAAAAAAAAACACAAAATCGAACAGAAAATAAAATAAATATAGGAAATTAGGTTAGGTTCAAGAATAGGTTCGGAGCTCAGCGTTTGCTGCTAGCCTGTGGCTATAGTGTTGTTTTTCAGGCTGCACCTATATCACATTACATCATATGTAATTTTATTTATTTATTTATGCATACTTATTTGTACTGCTATTTTTTCGATATTGTTAATTTAAAATATTGTTAAATCCTACTACTTAAAATTATAAATGCGAAATTGTGGATGTTTTAATGTTTAGATGTTTAGATGTTTGGATATTTAGATGTTTGGATGTTTATTACTCAATCACGCTTAAACGGCTCAACCGATTTGGCTGAAAATTTGCAAGATTGCTTATCGCCTGAATTATAAAGGATAGTTTTTATCCTGGGTCCACGCAGACGAAGTTGCAGGCGGAAGCTAGTTAAGAGATAATTAATTTGGACTGCGCAGCTGCCTGCGGTCTAAAGTAACTTACTTACTGTGCTGGCTCGATGACCCAACTAACTCATACGAACTACTCATTCAAAATTAGTAAATACATAATTCTAACTGCCCGCGCGGCAGCGGGAAAAAAAATATATTGGGGGACAATCTTACACAAATCAACCTAGTCCCAAACTAAGCAAAGCTTGTACTATGGGTTCTAGACGACGATAAACATACTTTTATAGATACAATACTTAAATACATCGGAACAAATATTCGTGCTCATCACACAAATAAATGCCCGTACCGGGATTTGAACCCGGGATCTCTTGCTTCGTAGGCAGGGTCACTACCAACCAGGCTAAAGCGGTCGTTGTAATATAACCCAGAAAGCCCATTCTACATGCAGATGAAAGAATTTTTGAAATGGGACAAGCGGTTCCGAAGTTTAACCATTTAGGTACATACAAACATACAGTTTCCAATTCACAGACCTTTCCTCTTTATTTATTAGTGTAGAATGTCTTCTGTTAGCGCGATTTTGGCAATTATTAGGTTTTTGTGACATGTAAAATTATTATATTTTTATCACTAAGTATACCAAAAGGTATACCAATGAGAAAACAACTCATTTTTCATAACCGCTGACCACGAGTGTTGTTTTAAAGAGTTCGTTTTTTTTCGGAAAAGCTTTAGTTTGGACTCGGACACAAATAAATTAATCAACACACACACATACTTACAACCCGAAGGTGCGTTTAGCGTGATTTACCTAGACATAATATATCTGTGGATACCGCCATACTTCTTGCCTAGAAAAGCGGTAGAGCTTTTTGAGCTCGTATTAACTTAATTTCTTCTTCTTGTGAACTGTGGCGTACCAGCTTTCATAAAGCAAGCTTTTGTTGTTCTGCCAAGGATTAAATAGAAAAGTTTCTCATTATTCATTCATTAGGTAGATACCGTTGCTTAAGAAGTTAGAGCAGAAGTTAAATCATACGCTTTAGGTTCTTTACACTTTACAGGATTAATCAATTTTACAGGATTAATACATTTTACGGGATAAGGTAAAGTATTTCTTTGTTTGCTTCAAAGAAATGAAATCGTACAAAATCAAAATGAGAAGAAATATTCCCCACACAATATAATTAGCTTAAACATACAATGTCTGTGTCTGCTGCAGCAAAAGAAAATGTTTCACAGGTCAGTTATACAATTCGCACTTTCGAAGAAAAATAAAAACTGCTTGAACCAAATTCGGTACGTACCGCAATATCATCGGGGTCGCAGTATTCTGGCAGGGGCTGGGGAACTCGCTTAAGAACCCCAGCGAAGGCAACCACATCTTTTTGCCCAAGGACGAGCCAAATGTGGCGAGGTGCGAGGGGGGCTCCAGTGCGTTCAGCATGAGAACCTGGAGTCCCCCGTTCGAGAGCGCAGATGGCGGGCACCGTTAAGTTTTAGTGGATAGAAATATCATATTTTAACCCAGTCTTCCCCCGGTGTCTTCGTGTCGAGGTTCCTCAAATAAGAGATGCCCAATGGGCAGCGGTGTGGACAGCTCTGGCAGTCGCGTCTCTCAGGTCATGTTCCGAGCAGGAGTGTGGGCATGTGGGGCACGCCATCAGGTGCACCATGGTTTGCGGTGCTGTACCGCAAACACATTGGGTTGATTGGCCACGATGCAGTCCCCATCTGGCCATGTCTTCCTTACAGCGGCCAACATGCGATCTGAGCCTGTTTAGCGCCCTCCAGATGGGCCATGGTTCCTTGTGGCCGGGTGGCAGTTGTTCCGAAGCTACCACGTAGACGTCGGGTGGAGGGCATCCAGTCCGCCACAACAGGCAGCGAGCATCTGAAGGATTTTCTATACTAAAAAGAAGGTATTTAATTACTGGCGTTTTGAAAACAGGCATCTGGCGTAGCTACTCCCCTCTGTATACATGCTAATTCGTGTCTCATTTGCTAAGCTAATTTAAATTCTTAAACGACTTAAAGTGTTATCACGGAAGGATGAGCGGCCTCGGTCTGTAGAATTATCTTCTAATAATACAAAATTATACAGGACGTTACAGAAATAGCAGTGAAGCGGAAATTGGGTTAAAAGGTTCCTTGTAAAAAGTCCATTAGCGAGTTACCAAAAAAAATATATATCATTAAAGTGCAACCAGCAAAAGATATATTATTAAGTGCGCCTTTTGTACTTCTTTTATGCAATAAAGTTTTTAATAAATAAATAAATTCTTATTCATTATCCCGAGAGAGACAAATGACAAAAAAACTGGGGCATATATTTATAATCAGGCGAGGAAAATTAGAGCTGTGTTCAACCTACCTCAGATACTTGACAGCTAGGTGTCACTTGTATGGATACAAAACTTAGTACAACATCTGTGGTGGATAATCGCCCTTAATCTGAGATGAAGTATCACAATACTTACTGTCTTATTTTTTATTAAACTGTATTCCCATGCTGGATTTATATTTGTCCCACGGGACGTGTCGTGACACGATATAGAAATATCAGATAAGTACGTTAATACAATTAAAATAACATTTTAATAAATAAACCATAAAAGGTACATTTTAAATTTAAGAACGATATAATCATGTCATAACAATTATTTCGGGCAGTGGATCGTCGAAATGATAATGTCTCAAAATATGAATTACAAATTTTCAGGTTCCTGGTCCACATATTACCTTCACTACAGAGTACCACTGCTTATTCAACAAAAAGTTTCTCAATCGGCGGTGTTTGAATGTTTGATCACATAGATCATTTCGAATTTAGGCAGGAAGACGTTCATAAAACGTGGGGCCTATGACCCTTGGATTTTTTTCTGCTAGGGCCATCAACGGGGACTGCTCGTAGCCGTAGATAAGTATGAATTCGTCGAATTGACACTAAATCAAAGTACGCTTAAGGATCTTCACCCAAAGTCATTATTCAACCTCCTCTATGTTCACAAATAGCAAGCCTTAGAGCACTTTACCATCCCGACAAAAAGTCCTCCAATGCCGAATTCGACAACCATGTCTCTATTAACAGTCGAGTATTTGTTCGCCACACAACCCTTGGAGGTTATTTTATCACTCGATTTTCATCTCCATCACATTTCAATCAGTTTCGCTCGCTCACTCCCACGTGCGCCGAGATAACGTGTTAGAAAGAGCACGCGCAACTTTGAAATGCGATGGGGATGAGATACAGATCAACCGAATCGAGGCCCTCGTGTTATAGAGGTGTTTTAGTTTGCCCCTGTAACTCCGAAAGTAGCAACCTAAAGTCTAATTAATTAATGTCTAGAGGCTACCAAATCTTCGAGCTACATTTGTATTTATTACGGGCTATAGTAGGGCAGTTTGATTCGATATTTAAATTCATAATTAATGTATACTGTATAAGGTGATACGTACATAATGGACCAGTTGCGAACAAAGGAGACATGGCTCTATTGAACTGAACGTGTTTAATTGAAATTAGTTTGTCATTTTGTCCCGACAACGAAACATTGTTACGATTTCTTACGCAATGGTATTAAGGTACTAGCTTCTGCCCGCGTATCAGTCAGCGTGGAAATCGTATATATCGTAGCTCCATACAAATTTCCACCCTCCATTTCATCCCTTTAGGGGATGATTCCGGAATAAAAACTATCCTATGTCCTTCCCCGGGACTCGAATTATCTGTATACCAAATGTAATCTAAATCGGTTCAGCGGCTTAAGCGTGAAGAGGTAACAGACAGACAGACATACATACGCACTTTCGCATATCTATACTAATATTATGAAACGAAAACTCTGTCAGATTGTAGCTCTGTAAGTTTCTAAGTTTGAAAGTTTGTATGTAATGGATAAATCTCGAACTACCCATCAGATTTTTAAAATTCTTTCACTTCGAATAGAATAGACTTTCAGATTGGATTTAGGCTATGTTTTATCCCACAGATTTGTTGCATGCTTTACAATATGCGGACGAAGCCGCGTGGGCAGCTATTGTATAACAAAGAGGTAAAGATTGTGAGTACGTAGCTTTATTAGTATCCAGAACATTCCATTTCACCAATTCTTTCACCAGTGTATATAACGGAGCTTCAGGACGGATATAGGCTTTATTCTACTCCGTAGTTTGCTTGTGCTATGTATTATCCGCAAGCGCAGCCGCGTGGGCAACTAAAAAAACAACTAAGTAAAGTAGAGTGTTCGATACCAGTCTTTTACCGCGGGCATCACTCGGTTGATAACCGGAAAAGAAAAGGACACGTCACTATTTGACGTTTGACGTCTGTCATTTTTAGTAGTATAAGCTAGAATTTGACCTTGTTGGAGTGAACCCATGCTTTGATTTGTATTTTGAGTTTTGTGAAAGCATTCGGGACATTTGATTTATGTTAATTGGAATCAGTTCATATTTGAGGCCAGGCGCTCCTATCGAGGAGTTTTGTTGTTGCCTGCCAGTGTTTTGGAGACTGAAGTGATAAATTTAGTGTCGGTAGTTTGGATTCGGGTGCGCTTAATCATCCAGGAGCCAGGAAGTGTTCACCAGGACACGCGACGGCCTCGACACCCACACACACCATACACCATACATTCAGCTACACATATCGACGCCGCCCTGTCTAGACGCCGGCCGAGAGACAACGGCGGATGAAGCTTCCATCAAGGTAAAAGCACGTTATGTTTTGTATTGGACCGATACCTGGCGCATCTTCGGTATGCCACGCTTCTTGGAAGTAGCGATGCGCGACTTCGAATGATTCGACTAATCGAATAAGTAGCGATTACTAATATCAATAATCGATTATGACATTAGTATTATACTAATGTTGATAATCGAATGACCACTACTAATTAGTAACTAATGGTAAGCTATATAGATAAGCTCGTCCTCGTTGGGACTTATTTTAGGCTTAGCATGTTTTCTATGCTTGGTAGGTCGTAGATTGGTGGTTATTCAGTTTATTACATCGTATATATTACAATGAGTACTAATTTGTATATTTAATGTTAAATAATTTCAAAAGGGATCTAATTACCTACAGTAATTAGGTGTGGTGTGTGGTTTAAAAAGGCATGCAATCTAATCAGATCCGCCGCCGCAGATGCCGTAATCGTATTATATGTATATTGCATATTTAAGATTATAAATAAGATGATAATGATGTCGACGACAGGACTGGGGGATATCTCGGCCAAAGGTCTCAAGCCACGTAATAAAAGATAGTATTGTCTAATTATATTTATTAAATACACCCAACACATAAAAGATCTCGGCGTTTATTTTGACAGCCAATTTACATTCAGAAAGCATTATGACTATATGGTGTCAAAAGCAAGTCGAACACTAGGCTTCATTACGCGTATATGTAAACCATTTAAGAAGGCGGAAACTCTGCTACACTTGTATAAATCTCTCATCAGAAGCACACTAGAATACAACTCTTCCATTTGGTTTCCAATCTATTCTGTACACAACAATAGAATTGAGTCTATCCAAGCTCGTGCAGTCAGGTACGCGTGTATGAAAATCGGCTTAAGACGCACTCTTCCTGAATATCATGACCGTTTGAACTATTTTCATATGCAATCCTTGGAACATAGAAGACAGGTTAACGATATGGTTATTCTTTATAAAATTGTAAACTCTCTTGTAGACACTAATCTCATTACCAAAATCAAATTTAAATGTACTAAAAGATCAGTTCGTCATCATAAATTATTTGTAACGTGTCAGACTAATAACAATGTGTCCCGCAATAGTGGAATCAACCGAATGTGTGACTCGTTTAACAAAATATGTTCAGGATGTGATATCTTTGCAATGTCTCTAACCAAATTTAAAATGGTCACCTCTGAATTATTTATAGTTTAGAACCGCGTGTACGCAGTCGTGTTTCTATATTTTCTTATATGAATGCTGTGTACAGTTATTGTTGAGTTGCAGACTGTGTATGATTAGATCAAGTTATGTTGATATTATGTTGTACTATGTGTCTGTAATTTGTTACTGTGCCAACTTAAATAAAATAAAATAAAAATAAAATAAAATAAACACATCGGCCCAAAACTCGTCCAATTTGTCTTCGGGAATACGGTTTATTAGATGTCTAAAGCCTTTATGTTGTATTTGCATGCGCATGGTGGCAGATATGTGGGGTTACCATTCAACATGGTCATCTTTATCCTTTTATTTGAGGTGGGATCTGGAAAGAAATCATAAAATAATTGTACTTTTATTAATTAAAACCCATACATTACTAGCCTAAATGGGCTTTACTTTAAAGTAAAGCTATTATTTGACAGTTGTACCTATGGCCGTTTCCGATTTAGTTTAGCGGCCGGTTGCCATATGAACAAATTACGAGTACAGTCGGCTACAAAGGGAAGCAATCTGGGAAGGGTACTATTTACTTACCAATTGAAACTGAAGACGTTGTCGGCTCTACGTTTTCGACAATTTTTGTCGCGGCGTCGATGGTATTTCGGACTTCCTGTAGATACAAGTAATAAATGTAAATACGAAATTAGAAAATGACTTTATACTTGAATTGGTTCTAATTAACGAATATAAAACTGATAACACGCTATAGTTATTTTATTACCTAGTAAGGTAGTAAGTAAATAAGTAAGATACACCTATTGTGTAACGTTAGAAACTATATAACCACGCATTTAATCCCATAGCACAAGCCTAGAGCTTAATTTGGGACTGGGTCGATTGGTTGTCGACGTTGGCTTTGCGGATGTCGCACCCATATGGTTTCAAATCATACGTGTGCGACATCTGCAGAAGTGCAAGCAAAGACAGTGAGCCTTCTATACAAACTGGTTGTGAAATGGACGAGTGGTCAGCTGGTTTCCACTTCACGTGCACGTATTTGACGTCTGCAGCGCGCCCGACTGCGCGAACGCTTTGCAACGCTTTGCGGATGTCGCAACCGTATGGTTTCAAGACATACGTGTGCGACATCTGCAGAAGTGCAAGCAAAGGCAGTGGGCCTTCTATACAAACTGGTCTTGGGATGGACGAGTGTTCAGCTGGCTTACACCTCAACGTGCACGTATTTGACGTTTGCAGCGCGCTCGACTGCGCGAACGTTTAGCGGATGTCGTAACCGTATGGTTTCAAAACCATACGTGTAAAACATCTGCAGAAGTGCAAGCAAAGACAGTGAGCCTTCAACGTCTTACTTCTAATGATGTGACATTAAACTTTGCCATACGCTGACTATAGCCTGAGATAGACCGTCCATAATGACAACAAAAACATATATAAGTATATAAGGTCCTAAGAAATTTTCTTTGCACACTCGATTTTATTAGAGTGTAAGTACAGCATAAAAAGGCGACCATATAACAGATCCATATTATAAAACACTGCGTACCAAACTATAATATAATAACAGTATACTTTGAGGGTTTCTAAAGTTTTTAGTGATACGTATCAGAAATCACTAAAGCCGGCAACTAGGTGGTTATCAAAAAGAACGCCCAAGTCCATAGCAACGGATTTCCTATCCAATACATGCGACGTCAAGTTGTAAGGGTAATTTATAGGATTGCATACGACTAAACTATATTAAAAAACATTATCCAACACTAAGAAACATTCGGTTATCAAGTCACCACTTTATGAGTTATATCTATATGTATTTGTAATTTAAGACAATCTCACAGAACTATATCTTGATATAGTTCTGTGGACAATCTTCAAAGGGACCCTGTCGTCAATGAGAGGAGGCTTGTGCCTGTGCCCAGCAGTGCGATGTATGTAAGCCGATGATGATGATGATGAGGCAAATGAAATACCTAAAACGTCGTAAAGAGTTGGTTGGTAGTATCTAGGTACTTACCTCAATCAAAGTTTCTGATTGTCCGGACAGTTTCCGTTTCGTAGCCCTATGGAAACTGCCCAAAATTAAAGGCGAGCCTGGGCGATCATCATTTCTGTTGTTAGCCTAAAAAAATACTAAGTTTGTAAATAGGTAAGTACTCAAATTTACGTCCAGAAATCATGTGATTGTTTATGGGGGGGTGGGGGTCAGAACATATCACAAAATAATCACGATGTTGCGTCGTTGCGTCCGAGAAGACATCAGACGTGTAATTTTTTACACAGCAGGAAAGTAAAAAAATAACGAAAGTAGGTACTTACTCAATAATTTTCTCAAATCAATATAATCCGCTCTGAGCGTGTTTATCCAAATAATAGGTAATTATTTATTGTAATTGTACCAACTTTGAAACATTAATAATAAAACCTAGCATCGGCGCGCATGGCCTTGACCTGCGTTGACCCCACATCAAAATACGGGGAAAAATAATTTTCCCAGACATGAGACCTAGCTAGATCGATTTCTCGCCCCCGTAAACCCCTATATTCTAAATTTCATCGAAATCGGAGCCGTTTCCGAGAACGTGATTACAAATATACAAATATCGCTCGTTTAATAGTTTAGGATAGAACATTTTGCATCGTCATTTAATCTACGTACAGTCAGGGACTTTAATTGTAGCCATTTAGAGCTCACTTTATACTGGACAAATCAAAGCTACTATTAAAAACCAAAATTAGCTGACACCTAAAAGGCCCAACAATTAAAGACCTTGACCGTACCTACGCGTACCAATTTTCAAGTTAATCTGACCACTGGAAATGTGGGAAAATAGACTTGTAATATTTCACCCCAACATATCATGAAACTAACTTTATACAGGGTCGAGCATGAACATTGGAATCGTACTAAAACGTTCATACATTTTTTCATCAAAACTCCAGGCAATTATGAATTTTCATTCTCGTTCTCGCAGACGTTGTACCTATCTATATACCCGTCCCGTTCCGTCCCGTTAGTGCTATTGCTGTTTGGCGAATATACCCGAATCATTCCGACGACGTTCCGAGCGCATCCTTTCGTTTCGTTCGGTACAACTCGGGCGCCATCGTGTCGACTCGGGTGGCCGGCGTAATAAATTAGTATTAGTAGTTAGTTGCTACTACTTCGATTCGACTTGGCTCAAGTCGACTCTGCGTTCATTACTAGTGAGTGAACAATAATCGAATGATTATAAATTGAGTCGAATAAGTCGAATGATTATTATAATCGACTAATCGATTTAGTATCATTCAAAGTCGCGCATCGCTACTTGGAAGCTATAGCTTAGCGGGGTTATACCGGTCGTTCTAGTCCAGGTCTCTACTCGGGTCAGGAACTCGTCGGGCCCAGCCCTGGCATCAACCGAGTAGAGTCTTGCAAGCCCGGGCTAGTAGCGAACATTTTGGTAGCAAGGGCGTGGTTCTTTGAAACGCCTCTGGCCGTGTCAATAGGTATCTTTGACTGGTTCACAGTATTATTTTGATATTAGTGGAAAAAACGTTTTGAAGTTAACCCTTGATGGAACATACATAGTTGTATTTAAAATAGCAAAATATTACTGAATTGTTTTGTAGTGATATAATAGCATACATTGCTAATTGTTTTGATAGTTGATTTGATATTATTTGGTGAATTTTTTGGTCACTGAACATAGCAATAGCAATAGCAATCTCAAATTCAATTCTTAGGTATGTACTAAACACATAGGAAATTGATATTGCTTGTTTAGATAATAATTTGAACTATATTTCAGGATTGCTCGGTGTGAATATTGTATTGTATTGATTTGAGACCCACTTGATATATATATATCAGTATTGGTTGGGATTATAATTATTTGAAGTTTGCCCCTGGTTGTTTGACATTGTTTGTTTGGCTTAGTTTAGCAGTTATAAATTAGAGTTCACTCAGAGAATAAGTAATATTCTGAGGGGTTCCTTGGCAAGCCATATAAGTTGGTAATTAAATATAATTTGCATTGACTAAAATTATTTGGATTAATTGTTTTGTGCGTTGGGAACATACAGGTTTGGAATATTTTGGGGTTCCCTGAGAAGTGAATATTGTCCAGAAGGGTTCTGTATTGACCAATGTGTTGTGATTTGAAAATAAATTATACTTGTTAAAATAAATTAATTCTCATTATAAATATTACTTGATTTAGGGTTCAACAAGTAACATTTTGCAGGGTTCCTGGTGCCAAATAATTTCAGTTTATATTATTTTTGTTTTGCATTATTGAACATTTTAATTAGAAGTCGATTGGACTTGCGTTTGTTTGTGAGTGTTTGTTGTTGCTGGCTACAGCCATGGCAAAGTGGACAGCCGAGATTAGGGCGGAGCTGAGATGGCTGGCCTCTGCGGTGCATTTGATAGGTAGACCCGACCGGACCGACGCTTTGCTGAAGCGATCGGCTGAGCTACCGGACCGAAGTGCGGTAGTTCAGAGTGCTTATGCAGCGCTTTTGGCGATGGATGAAAAGATTGATGATTCAGTGGAGGCAGACATCACACAATATTATGACTTGCATGATGAGCTGGTTCAGGCTGCGCACAAGGTGCAGCGGGGTCCTTTGACGGCGGAGACGCGATCACCGCCACCCCTGGCTCTCCTAGGACGTTTGCCAACCCTGGATTTGCCCCATTTTGACGGGGACTTAAAATGTTGGACCGCCTACCACAACTTGTTTTCAAGTTTGGTGGACGCCAGGACGGACTTGGCACCGAGCCAAAAGTTGGCATATCTTTTCTCCACCTTGAATGGAGAGGCACTGGAGTTAGTCTCACATCTTGCGGTCACCGACCAAAATTACACCACAGCCCAGGAGCTTTTGGAGAAACGATATGCCAACATTAGGCGTTTGGCAGACACTCATGTGGCACAAATTTTGGCGCTTCCTCACATTTATGGGGTTGCCACGTTGCGGAGGGATTTGGTGAATCCCGTGATGGTGGCCTTGAATGCTTTACGACGGCTTGGCCTGCCGGTGGATGAATGGTCGTTCATGCTCTCTCATATAGTTTTGTCACGGTTGCCCACGGACTTGAAGCTCCGTTTTGAGTATAAGCACGGTGGGGGCAGTGCCACACAATTGCCACGTTTTGCGGACCTTGTCTCCTTTCTGGAGGAGGAGTGTCGGTTGGTGGACAACGCCGGGATTGAAGGCCCCTCGGGACCCTCGGCGGGACCTCCACGGGAACAGCGGCGTGTGGCTGCTCGCCCCCCTAAGCCAGGGGTGGTAGAGCCACGCCGCCCGCCCCTCCGATACGCGACGGCCCACGCGCCCCCAAGGTGCGTGTATTGCACGGATGATGGCCATTTGGTTGCAGCATGCCCCAGGTTCCTGCACAAGAGGGTGAAGGATCGGCGCGGTACCGCGAATGATCGCCGGTGGTGCTACTCCTGTTTGGGGCAGCATTTGCAGCGGGATTGCCCACGGCCTGAACCGTGCCCGCAGTGCCAAGGGAAACACCACCTGGTGTTGTGCGCCAACCAAAATGGGGGTAATCGGTTGGATGGTGCGGGACGTTCCCCCACGGGCGGGGGCCCGCTTCCCCATTACCCCCAAAGGGAGTCTCGTCGGGGCTCGCCGTCCACGGGCGGGGGTACCTCTCCCCCATCTCCTCGTCCACAGGCCAGGTTCGCTGCTGCTCAGCGCAGCTCCCCGCCTCGGAGATTCTCACCACCGTTGTGCGAACGACCGCGGTTGGAACGCCGCCCGCCCCAAGTTGGACGCCGCTCCGAGTACTACGCGTCGACCTGGGCGCGCCCGGGTCGCTGCCCTGAGGTTCCGGCGGACCAGTACCTGGTGCGGTCCAATTGGGCGGTGCCAGCCCAACAGGACGGCGCCTATGAGGGTTGTTGGCGGCCCGATGAGGGACGCCCCCCATAGGTAGCTGCCGCCCGCTCCTCCACCACAGCCGCCCACCCTGAAACAGTACTCTTGCCAACTGTTTGTGTCAGGGTCTGGGGCCCGATGGGGAAGTCCTTGTTAGTTCGTGCCCTTTTGGATTCGGGTGCCCAGGGCTGTCTTGTGTCGTCTTATTTGGTGGAGAGATTGGGCCTCCCATGTAGACCCCGCCCCTCCGTCATCCACGGAATAGGTGGCCTTCAGGTGCAGGGTTCCATGGGGGAAATTAATGTTTGTTTTTCAACTGTCAATTGTGGGCCAGCCATTGTGGCCAAAGCGGTTGTGTTGAACGATATTTTGGGCAGCAACCCGCAGGTGGTTATCTCCCCTACCGCGGTGAAATTGACGTCAGAGTTGACCCCCGCTGACCCCCAATGGTTTGTTCCAGGACCTATAGACCTGCTCTTGGGTGTTGATGTTTTAGGTTTGATCTTGTCCGGGGACAAGCGGGTTTTACAACCCTGCGGTTTGATGGCTTTGCAAACCATTTTTGGTTACACCTTTTTTGGACCCGTGTTGAGGGGCTTGGTCCCACGGGTTGAAAATGAAATTGTTACCGTAGGGCTCTCGCTCTCGGACGCCGTCCAGCGTTTCTGGGAGGTCGAGGAGCCCCCCAAGGCTCCCAGAGTCGATCCAGCGGAACAAGAATGCGAATTGTCGTATCAGAATAATACGGGTCGCCTCGCTGATGGTCGCTTTGTTACTCGGTTGCCTTTTAGGGCTGCACGCCCCCCTCTCGGTCAGTCTCATGCCCTAGCGGAAAAAAGGTTGTTGTCCATGGAGCGCCGAATGAAGAGGGATTCAGATCTTCGTGCTAAGTACATTGAGTTTATGCGCGAGTATGAGGCTTTGGGACATAATGTAACGCTCGATCTGTCAAGGCGTACTTGTTAGTGTTTGTCTGTCTGGCCTCCAAGGCAGTTCACTTGGAACTGGTAAGTGCCCTCAGCACGGAAGCGTTTCTTGCGACGCTAGGTAGATTTGTATCCCGCCGGGGACTGCCATCTCTGATCCGCTCTGATAACGGCACCAATTATAAAGGCACTGACCGTTACTTGAATGAAATTTGTAATTATTTGAATAGTGATAAGGATAATTTAAGATTTGCAATGTCTCGAATGGGCATTAAGTGGCAATTTGACCCCCCTGTTTGCCCACATTGGGGTGGTATTTTTGAGGCTGTTGTAAAAGTTACAAAAACGCATATCCGCCGAGTTATTGGTGAAACGATTTTAACGTTCGAGGAACTTGCTACGGTATTTTGTAAAATTGAGGCTGTCCTCAACTCGCGCCCTCTCTGCCCTGTCTCGTCGGACCCAAATGACCTGGAAGCATTGACTCCTGGTCATTTTTTGATTGGCCAGCCCCTTACCGCGCTGCCGGAGTACCCCTTCAGGGAGATAAAATCATCACGCTTAAGTCGGTTTGAGTTGCTACAGCAGATGACCCAAAGCTTCTGGCATCGTTGGTCGCTAGAATATTTGCACATCTTGCAGCAGCGCGTTAAGTGGACTGACAAAACTGATCCTCCTCACGTTGGAGATCTTGTACTAGTTAAGGAAGCTAATTTATTACCTTTGTATTGGCGTCGTGGACGCATTGTAAATTTGTTGTATGGGTCTGACGGGGTCCCCAGGGTTGCGGAGGTTATGGTTGGAGATTCGGTTTTGAAGCGAGCTGTAGAGACCCATTTATTAGCAGACAGAGCTCCTCTGCCTGGAGCGGGGGATTGTTCGATACCAGTCTTTTACCGCGGGCATCACTCGGTTGATAACCGGAAAAGAAAAGGACACGTCACTATTTGACGTTTGACGTCTGTCATTTTTAGTAGTATAAGCTAGAATTTGACCTTGTTGGAGTGAACCCATGCTTTGATTTGTATTTTGAGTTTTGTGAAAGCATTCGGGACATTTGATTTATGTTAATTGGAATCAGTTCATATTTGAGGCCAGGCGCTCCTATCGAGGAGTTTTGTTGTTGCCTGCCAGTGTTTTGGAGACTGAAGTGATAAATTTAGTGTCGGTAGTTTGGATTCGGGTGCGCTTAATCATCCAGGAGCCAGGAAGTGTTCACCAGGACACGCGACGGCCTCGACACCCACACACACCATACACCATACATTCAGCTACACATATCGACGCCGCCCTGTCTAGACGCCGGCCGAGAGACAACGGCGGATGAAGCTTCCATCAAGGTAAAAGCACGTTATGTTTTGTATCGGACCGATACCTGGCGCATCTTCGGTATGCCACGCTTCTTGGAAGCTATAGCTTAGCGGGGTTATACCGGTCGTTCTAGTCCAGGTCTCTACTCGGGTCAGGAACTCGTCGGGCCCAGCCCTGGCATCAACCGAGTAGAGTCTTGCAAGCCCGGGCTAGTAGCGAACATAGAGAGTGCCGTAGAGAACTTTGGATCAAGACGAGAGGTGTATTAACTTAGTTATTTATAGATTAGTTTCGGCACGTATACGTTAGCAGAGTCCAGTGCCGGATAATACTAAATGATGCAAGCTAAAATGAAAACGCAGAGAAGCTCGGTGGAACAACAGGAAGCCAGCAAGTCACTGGTGTATATAACTTGGATGGCGAGGCCATGCCTCACTCCCTTAAAGGGCTCCTCCATGGTATGTCTCAGTAGGTACCTAAATATGTAGATATTAGCCGAAAAACGATCACTGCTGGACATAGGCCTCCCTCGAAGAGTGAACGGTCGGAACTCCCGCGACCTTTACCAATCACCAATCACTAACTATTTATTAAAGGTCATAAACGGGTAGGAAGTTTGTAAGTAAATAGGAATACGTGTCGTCACGGTATTTTTTGACAGACAACGTCTATTTATTGAAGTTTGTGTATTTTAAAGACTTTAAAATATTAAAGATGAGTTAATGAAGATCATCTTTTCTAATTGATAACGTAGTGATGCTAAATGGATAGTAAACCATCAAATTATCGTTATAAAGTATAAATTATAAAATATAATTAAAATCATAAAAAGATATGAACCTTGAAAATTACGAAGAAATATGCATTTTTTTTTATTGTCCAAGAGTAAATTTAAAGCTACCAATAGAATCCTTACGCTTTTATAGAAACAAAATTGTAGAACAACTATGTACTTAAACGCAGTATTTCGCGACCGAAACAACAGTTTACCTGATTTTCCATACGACGATTAGTACAAATGCCACTTGTGACGTCATACGTGGGTGTCTATCAGTATGAAGCGTTTTGTGCTGCCGCCAGCAAGGTCAATCGTTGTCTCAAACTTTTGGGTATCTATGTTCTTTAATTGTAGTTGCTCCCATACAAACATTTGTTCCTCTCCAAAAACTGGTTCGAATGACATCATAAAAAAATCTTAGTCCGCATCCCTATTACACTGGTACAGCATGTGTTATAAAACTCTCGTGTTTGCCTGTAATTGGGTGAAAACTCTAGCAATCGTATAATCAACTGTGTTTGTGTGTAGGTTCTAGTATTACAGCTGTTGGCAAACCTTAAATAAATAAATAATTTGTGTTAAGCATTCAACGTAGAGCTGCTGCTGTAGTTCCGCATCATGGAATCTAGTACAAGTTGTGTGGAATTTAGTAACAAGATTGCAAGTTGGGACCGCATCTTGTTTGCTTCGGCGGTAAGTTTGTTGTAGCGATACCGACGCCGATTCAAGTTTAGGCCTATTCATAATTAAATGCGGTATTGCGGCCTTTAGCATTATTAATGGGCTTTGATACTGGATATATTTGAGACTGAATATCTGATTAATCTGTGATAAAATACGATATCAAACGATACAATACAATACAAAATTATTTTACCTGCATTGTTTTAGAGGCTTAAAATTACGCAATAGATGGATGAGTGGATCGCCATCACCTTCGGCTCGGACCTCGAAGGGAACGAGTCCATCTATTGCACTTTCGGCCCAGATATATCGTAGTGGTTTTCACCTACTGCGAGTAAAATACACATAATTATAATAATTATAAATCAAAACGAAGTAATTAAAGATCATAATGCAACGGTAGAGCGCGGCCGGCGCGGCGGTGCGGTGGTCGAATCACTGTTCCAATTGCAGGTCGATCACGTAACGCATTGTACGTCGTTAGGTAAGTCTAAATGTCAAAATTGACATCTACTTAAACCTTGTTTTTTTTTCACTCCCTGTCTTTCTAAGTTGGGCCCCGAAGGGGGCCTAAACTAATTGACATCTACTTAAAGCACGTACCTACAATGCGTTGTATCAATAGGTATTGACTCAATTCAGGATGTCGCATGGTCTTGTAATTCGAAGTGAATTTTTCGTTTGACACAAATTGATGGTTTCTTTGTTTAGCAATCATATACGAGTATAGTCACTTTTTTCTTCGAGATCTACTTCTTTTACCCATTCTTTTCTATCTGTTTAAATGTAATGAGGTAATTTACCATATTTAATTTATTTTATTTGTTAAATGGTACCATTACCATACCCATGTATAACAATTCCGTTGCCGTAGATATAACATGTCATCAAATCATTTGAAAATTCATCGTCTTGGTATGTACAAATCATAAATGTCAAGTACATTCCAGCGCCCAGCAGCGCTTTTTTGAAAAATATTTTTAACATCCTAGTGATACATTTTCAAATCGCGAAAAGTAGGGAAGTTTCTAGAATTATTTCATTATTGTAGTAAATATGCTGCGGCATTTAAGTATGATCCCGCGAGGCCTATGTCCAGCATTGGACGTCTTTCGGCTGGTATGATGATGATGATGGTTATTTATTTATCGTGTGGCAAATCAGTGTAACTAGAACCGTGATGAATGATCCCGGCATCGGCAACGGCACTTAAAGTAGACACTTCAAAATATATGAAACTAATACAGAACATAACACGTAAATAAAATAATATTCGGTCTTACATGTCTTTAGGTGACACAATGAAACGATATCCGGCTTATAAAATTTAATTATTTTACCTAATTTTTTTTTAATGCGCTTGCAACAGTTGTACAAAATCACAATCAACTTGAAATAAAAAGGCATACGAGTATTGCTCATTTTTATAGCTCGAATAGGTGGGGGTGGAAATATCGTAAAATGTCACCACGCCAACCTTTACTTTAGCAGAGGTGTACCCATTAGTGCAGACAACAGACACAACACATGATACATAGTACAGAATATACAGGTGCTGAATAAGGGTAGCGTAGTTGCTAGGGGCAATTACAATAAGTTGGTGACTGTAGGTACAGCGAAGTGTACTAATGGGTGCATACAACTTACCTACTCATAAATATGTCCCATCGCTCTTATGTCAGCGGATTAAGGTTTCGGTAAATATTTATGAGAGGATTAAAACTATACATATTTTTGCACTTGACTGTATTAAGTATAAACATTTTTTTTTTTATAATAAGTGGGTAGCCTGTATTATATCATTTTCAAAAATCTACTAAAACGTTAAAGTTATTGAGAAGTTTTTAAATGCGATGTGTGAGACAGCGAAATAAAAACGCGTTTTGATTTCTAAACTGACCTGTATTCGAAATAATACTATAAACTGTTATCTACGTTAATTATAATTATGAATACGAGAATATATGTAATTCTCTCGAGAAATAAGATCTTTGACCTGAATCAAATCGGCTAGTCTCACACATTCACTTCATATTTATACAGCATCATCGAAATAGTAAGTACATTGTTTAACGAGGGGCGCAAGTGGAATATTGCGATCAAGAGTCTATCAGAAGGCTTTTGATGACTCGAGTTTGCAATATTCTTACGCCTGTGTTATACATAATGTTTTTATCACATTTGCGAGGAAACAATTTTTTTTTAGATGAAATTAATACAAATCGTAATAAAAACATGCAACATGTCAGGTGTCCATTTTTAACCCCCGACGCAAAGAGAGGGGTGTTATAAGTTTAACGTATCTGTGTATCTGTCTGTGGTATCGTAGCTCCCAAACGGATGGACCGATTTGGATGCGGTTTTTTTCTGCCATAGAAAATTTTATCCCGAGTGTTCTTAGCCATATTTCATGAAAATCTGTTTAGCCGTTTATGAGATATTGGACTTTGTGTTGAATTTGAAGTGAGGCGCGTATATGGCAAAGACCCTTCGGTAGGTATACAGCTTCGATTTGAAAACACTTAAAAACACATGCAACACCAGAGGTGTTGTGAGTGCGTTGCCGGCCTTTAAGATGGGAGTACGCTCTTTTCTTGAAGGTTTGAAGGTCGTATCGGTCCGGAAATACCGCAGGCGACAATCCATTCCACAGTTTAGCTGTGCGAGGCAGGAAGTTTCTGGAGAAGCGCACAGTTGAGGACTGCCAACCATCTAAGTGGTGAGGATGGTAATGTTGTCGCGTTGGACGATGGCGAAAAGAAGCGGCAGGGATTAATCCGAACAATTCCTCGGAGCACTCCCCGTTATACATGCGATAGAAAATGCAGAGAGGCCACATCTCTACGCAGCGCCAAGGGGTCAAGCCGATCCGAAATATGCTCGCTGTCGACAATTCGAGTTGCTCGTCGTTGGATGCGATCCAGAGGGAGAAGCTGGTATTGGGGTGCCCCTGCCCATAGATGAGAACAGTATTCCATGTGTGGGCGGACCTGCGACTTATAAAGCTGCAGGCGGTGGGCCGGTGTGAAATACTGTCTCGATCTATTGAGCACACCGAGCTTTTTGAGGCTAATTTGGCCTTACCCTCTAAATGACCGCGGAACTGGACTTCACTCGATATGTCGACGCCAAGGATTCCGATACTGGCTGCGGCAGTCAGGGGAGTGCTCTCAAAACAAGGTGACACGTCGAACTTTAACTTTTTTGCGGTAAACGCGCAAACCTGTGTCTTGGTAGGGTTAAAACGGAAGTTAAGTCGACCCCATTCAGAGATTTCACTTAGAGAAGTCTCAATTTCAGACACAAGTTTGTTCCGGTTCTCGATGACGATTTCCCGAGAGATATTGGTACGGCCGGTGTAAGAGGCATCACCTGTACTATCATCAGCATAACAATGAATTCCGCTGATTTGCAGCATGTCATTGATATGCATAAGGAATAGCGTGGGCGATAGCACACAACCTTGGGGGACACCAGCATTCACAGACATGGAGTCGGAGCATTCCCCGTCAACTAGAACCTTAATGCACTTTAAATAGACACTAAATAAGACATGTTTAAATCTGTAAATAATTCTGTTAAGCATGTTTTAGTGGTGTTTTTAAGTTTTTTATTTATAAATACGTTTTCAGACATTGTAATTGATATAAAAACTCTTTGCTTTGTAACTGCCGCATGAGTGACAAATACAATTTAAGAAAAAAACCATTACGCCCGTGGGCGTAACATAGGCTATTGTAGCTCTGTATCTCTGCGCATTATGAAGCCCTTTTCGAGCAAGTGTGATGAAAATATCGTTTTCAATTTACCCTGTATTAGTTTCGCGTGAATGCCAAGGCAAACATTATATCGATATGTCTGAATACACTGCTGAACAATAAAAATGATATAACTCTGCATACATTTATGGTTTATACTACTTTTTGTCGGCAAGGTGCGTATCTCTGCAAAGTTTAGCACCCGCGAAGTCAGCTGATGCCCCATCAATCATCATATTCATCATTCACCAACTCGATGTGTGTGGGTGGAAATGCGAACGACCTACGAATTTTAAGTAGGGTTTACATTAGGGTGTGTGTAATTTGTATTTTAATTCCTTAATTAAGTAAAACGTTTTCATAGAATGTCCTCTAGCGCCATTTAAGGGCATTTTAGGGTTCCGTAGTCAAGAAGGAACTAGTTTCGCCATGTCTGTCTGTCCGTCTGTCCGTCCGTCCGTCTTCGGCTTAGCTCAGTAACCATTACTACTAGAAAACTGTAATTCGGCATGGGTATATAAATCAATCACACATTGGACATGTCCGTCGAATACGTTTTAGAAGCTTGTGCTGTAGAACTTTTAAAATTTGATATTGTATTGGTTGTATTGTATTGGAACGGCAGAGAGACAGACACCTTTTATAATCAGCTAAGATCCATTTTAGAATACCTACAAAATAAATTTAAAAACAAAAAAATTATCATCGGCGGTGATTTAAATATTAATGTTTTGATGAAATCGCAACAATCTGCAAATTTACTAGATTTAATGTTGGAGTATAACTTTAAACAACACGTTTGGGAGCCTACGAGGGTAAATAAAAATAGCGCAACTTGCCTCGACTTAATTCTCACTAACTTCACTACAAACTTCACAACTTCGGTAATCGAATTAGGATTTTCAGATCACAAATGCACAACAATCGATATAGACCATTCCTGTATAAACCAACAATATCAAAAAACAATATTTTGGTACCGGACAAAGAGGTTGTATAACTCGAAAAACATACAAACATTCAAACAAGAACTCCAGAAAATTAACTGGGACGATTACATCTCTCCACACAAAACAGTAAATGAAAACTACAATTCAATAAACAGGGTATTGCTTGACACTCTGGATAAAACTATACCAAAAAGACGGATAAAAATAAAATCAGGCAATGCAAATCATTGGCTCACTCGGGGTATACGAATATCATGTAAGCATAAGCGACTGCTTCGGATTCATGTTATGTCTTTCAAAAACAAAATCTTAAGTCAACACTACAAATCGTATGAAAAAACTCTAAAAACTACTATTACGAAGTCAAAAAAACTACAATTCGTTAAGAAAATGAGCAAGGCACCAAATAAGATAAAATGCATGTGGCAAATAATTAAACAAAACAGAAATATGAAAAACAACGGCCACCAACAAAACATACAAATACTTATTCACGATAAATTAACGTCTGATCCGCGGCTAGTCGCTAACGCATTCAATGACTTGTTTGTCACCGCTGGGAGGTCGCCCGCGCAGTCGGCCGCGGGCCCAGCGCCGATCGGCCGTCCCGTGCTGCAGCAGTCCGAGAACACAATGTTTTTGCGACCTGTAGAACCGCGCGAAGTACACCGCCTGATAAGGAGCCTAAAAACCAAAACTAGCTGTGGTATTGACGAGCTGCCGTCCACTCTAATAAAAGCTTGTGTGGATGTACTAACTCCACCGCTTACTTTTATTATCAACCAGTCTTTTTCTTTGGGCATATTCCCCGATCTATTAAAACAGGCTGTGATCAAACCCATACATAAAAAGAATACGAAAACTGACCCTAATAACTATCGCCCGATTGCACTTTTGCCCGTGATTTCTAAAGTGTTTGAGAAAGCAATGTGCAAACGACTGTACTCCTTTTGCGAAAAATATAATATCTTTGACGACTCACAAAATGGTTTCCGCAAAAAACGGTCAACTACTTTAGCGGCCTAAAAATATGTCAATAACATTCTGGATATCTTAGATAAAAAAGAATATGCGATCGGAGTCTTGTTCGACATGACGAAAGCCTATGAAAAAGTAACGTTTAGTATATTACTCAATAAATTGTACGGCATTGGAGTACGTGGCATTACTCAGAAGTGGTTTCAATCGTACTTAAGCAACAGGAAGCAATATGTTGATATCGAATATACAAACGAGCAATCGAGGGAAATTGGTACCATTAGGTCTGATGTCCAGCCCGTATCAAACTCCATTCCACAAGGAAGTGTGGTCGGCTGTCTGCTGTTCATTATTTACATTAATGACCTTCCAAAAGCACTCAATGAAAAGTGTGTAATGTTCGCGGACGACTTTTCCTTGTTGCTATCATGTAACCGCAACACAAACATAAATGAAAAGTTATCAGAAACTATCACAAGCATCGCTAACTGGACGAGCGATCACAATTTAGAAATTAACTACTCCAAAACCAAAATTATGCAATTTAGACCTTACCAAAAACAAAAGCTAGATATAAATTTCACATTCCAGAATAACAAAATAGAATGCGTGCCTGACTTCCCACTTCTCGGCATAACTATTGACTCCCATTTGAACTGGAAAGACCATGTACAAAAAATTAAAACTAAACTTAGCCAATTTATTTACGCCTTGAGACAGCTAAAAAAAAACACAGACCTGCAAACAGCCCTGACAGCATATTATGCTTTTGCACATTCATGGCTCTGCTACGCTATAGTCTTATGGGGTAACAGCACAAACACACACGAGTTGCTGATTTTACAGAAGAAATGCATTCGTATATTAACGCATATTAGACAAACGGATAGTTGTAAGCCACATTTTAAAGACCTTAAAATCCTCACGGTACCCTGCATATACATATTTGAAACCTGTAAATTTGTGAAAACTTACCCGGACTTCTACTCTAAACTTGGAGATATGCCCCGTCGTTTTGAATCCCGGTTCAAAAACAATCTGTTCCAAACAACATCACAACTAGCTATACATAAAAAGGGCCCCTACTCAATGTCAATAAGAATATTCAATAAATTACCCAACGAAATAAAAAACGAGCCTAACAGTAATAAATTTCTCACAAGTTTAAAAGCATTTCTTGTAAATAAAACGTTTTACTCAGTTAGTGAATACTTAGCCTACAAAAGTAATATTTAATTTTTCAATCTTCTTGTGTTAAACAACCACATAACGTCTTCTCTTCGTTCTCTACCGTTCAGCCTGACGACTCCCTGTACCATGCCACATGTCTGTGCTGTAGTGTTGCTAAAATATAATTAGTATAGTAATAAATTAATATTGAATTTTGCGGATATATAATTTATGATCTTAAATAATTTGTATTGCTTTGTTGTATTCTTATTTTTCATGACATTCTGTAATTTAATTTAATTTAATTTTAATGCATTTGATTCGATTTATAATTAATATTTTTCTTATCTGACATAAATGATTATTATTATTATGAATAGTTGGGTACAAAATGTTATAATTGATAATTGATAAAAATGTAAATGCATGATAATATTGTTTTAAATTGTTAATTGAACTTTATTATTATTATGATCTATTTGTTATATTCTGTTGCAGTGCCCTCACAGGGTTGTGTTGAAACCTTGATAGCTTTAAGATCTTTTATACACACAAAGCAATGATTAAATGATTATGATTATGATCACGCCGACAAAACAGAAGAATAAAATTTTGAAAAAAAAAAAAAATCTGGGGGTACCTCCCCTACACCTAAAGTGGGGATGTTATTTTTTCTCAATAAACCCATAGTGTGGGGTATTGTATTGTTTAGCTTGTTCAAAAGTTTTATGGGTTTCCTAAAACGATTTTTCAATTGGTGATTCGTTTGCGAGATATTGGGCTTTAAAGACAGATGGAGAGATTTCTTTATACGCTGATTACACTTGTGTATTTCACTTCGGTCATTCAATTAAAGATGTGGTTAAAACCGCACAGGAAGATCTTCATATCTTAAACAGGTGGTTTCAGAGCAATCTTCTTACCATAAATACCAATATAACTTCGTATATAATTATTAAAGCCAAAAATAAGAAAATCAACCATCAGTGTCATCAACCAGTGTGGACCTTTAGGTATAGACACCGTAATCTTAAAACCATCAAACGAGGAAAAATATCCGGGCTTAATATTAGACAGCGGTCTTACGTGGAAATCACACATCAAAAATCAAAACTAACATCTTTGTTAGGTTTAATACGGGGCATAGTAAAATGTCTCACGCGTAAGGTTCGTTTTAACATTTACAACTCCTTAGTTAAATCTCACTTAGACTATCTCGTCGAGATATGGGGCAGCGCGGCAAAAAATAATTTAAAAGAGATTCAAACAACACAAAATAAATTAATTAAGGTTCTGTTTCATTATGACTCTTTAACTTCAACCAAAACAAAATATGCGTAAACTAAATTTAAGAGTCTTAACCAATTATATTATTTTAAAATATTTATCTTAATACTAAAAATCCTAAATAAACAAATACATTGTCAAACAACATTTATAACTAATATACAGAAAGGACGTAGAGTTCTTCGAAACGCAGACAATTTATATGTTACCTTTCCCCCGAACAAAGAGCTACGGTAATAAAAACATTACATTCGAAGGAGCACGGTTATATAATAATTTACCTAAAAATATAAAAGAGGCTGACTCCTTCAATAATTTTAAAAACCTACTTAAGACGCTGTTGTCCACGTTAATCCCCTAGCCTGATCCCCCAGGGGAAAAAAACGGTTAGGTTGTTAGTTGAACTGCGACCCTACAGCGCGCGAGCCGAGCGAGCGAAGCGAGCGTGACGCGGTAGCGTCCGGCGAAGCGCCATAACCGAACATTATCATTTTTTCCTAGTTGAATATAAAATAATTGCCGCTAATTCCCCTGGGGGATCAGGCTAGGGGATTAACGTGGATAACGTGCTTAAGACCCATGTCATCGATAATATTCCCGTCATTTAATGCGAGTTAGAATCCGGCCCTGACTAGTTATCGGTAGATGCATTGTGCGAGCGACGCTTGCGCACAGTATTTCTTTGCTTGACAACATTCTACCCGTTATGCTATTTTTAATGGTGCAATTATTATCCACTTTTGTATTTGTTCTACCATATAATTATTTTATACTTGTTCACTTTTTTGTTATTGTTTGTTACACATGTACACGCTCACGGGCGTAACGCATAATGTATGCATGCCAATAATTGTATTCTCAATAAGTGAAATGTATATTTCTTTGAGAATAATAAATAAATCTTTAACCGCAAATTTTTGTTCGAGTCATGTGTCCCCCCCACCCCCTGCCGGCTAAATGGCTGCTACTGGGAATGTGAAAAAAATCGTGGCTGTATTAAGTACATATAATGAATTTAAAAGGGAAACTATCACGGCTAGGCATAATTAGTTACCGAGTAATAGTCGACCAACTTAAAATTTACTTAGAAAGGCCAACTTTCGTTCAAATTCGGCCGACGCAACTATTTAGTTGGCGCGCGCGTGTCGATCTAACTAAGAAAGACAGGCAAGTACGGAACCCTACACTGCGCGTGGCCCGACACGCACTTGGCCGATTTTTAATAATTAGTGTACCCAATTAGCGTGAGTTGTTAAACAAAATTTAACTCAGTGTCAGTTTTGTGACGACAATCAAGTATTCAGTTTGTATAAAAAATCACTTATTCGCTTCAATTTATAAATTATATGTACTTATATTATTAATTATTACATATGTAAATGTGAAAAAAGTTCATTTTCACATCATTTGTATGCTTAATTTCGTCACAAAACTGGCATTGAGTTAATATTTGTTAAACAACCCACGCTAATTGAGTACTTACACGATTTTTTAAAAATACCCATAAGCGTGAAGTGTGGATACAATACTTAACCGATGAAGAAAATGGCTTACACAATCTCAGAAATAAAATGAACAGAGCACCAGTTGTGTAGAAATGATGAACAACGAAACTTTTCTCATAAATTTCGTACGAAACAAATAACGCAAAAAGTGCCAGCGAAAAAGGTTCTAATTCAAAGTATTTAAACACGGCTGAAAACCGACAGGCAACCGCTACTAAATAAAAAAAGATCATTTAAAAAGTTAATTTAAAATGCTTTTGCTGCTGAAAGTTGAGCATTAATTAAACCGCAGCAAAGGAAAAAAACAGTTTAAACACGGCAAAAAGTGATCGTTAATCTTTTCACACCTTGCTCTGGAGTATCTAACACAAACTACTGCTAAAAATTAACGGTCTTATTCATAAAAAGTTAAAACAGTGCTATAGCGGGCCTATAGCACTGTTTCGCAAAAATGTGATTCATAAACGTCAGTTAACGCAGTTCGGTCCGTCAAGCCCATTTTAACGACTCGCAAACTTAGCGAACGGTGGACCCTTCTTTAAACCTATTTTATCTCTATTTTAAGGAGAAAAATGGCCGCCAAATTGAAAACAGCTGATGTTGACGGCAAGTATTCGAGCAGGGTCTCTATTGGTTCCCATAAAGTTTTTGTTCCGATTTTTTCACTCCATACCGTTTTCGATCATAATTTTCATAAGTCATATTGTCGCAAGTCATAAAATTATAGAACATAAATTGGAGATCCGATTTTTGCAAGTCGTCATTATTGTAAGTCATAAAATTGGGTAGTCATAACATTCAATGCCCAGATGTTATGACAATTCATAATGTTAAAGGCAATAAAGTTGCTTTCAATAATTGCTGTAAGGATCTTTTACGCAAGTCATAATTATTTGTAGTCACGTGATTAGTTAGTCATATCATTATAAATACATACAATTTTAACGTGCATATGTGTGACCGTCAGATAATGAACACCGTCAGTTTATAATCTTAACGACCAGTATGGTAAGTAGTTTTTCCGCTCTTTTATAAAAAAAATAACCTCGAAGACGAAAGCGGGAGCAAAGCTCCCGCTTCCGTCTTCTAACCTATCCGTGATCCGAGTCGGTTTTGCCACTAAGCCCCTACTTACTAGTACTTTCAAATGTATGCCTGGATATGTTTCTGAGTACTTATCTATATGCCTAAGGATGTTATAGATTTGGCTTCTTCGACGTAATTCACTTTAGGCATTAAAGCGATATGAATACCAACCATTAGGACGTTGAAAGATATGACTTAAAATATTTCTGATTAATTATTGATAGACCTTCGAACGTTATAGCCATAAATATTATGACTTCTGAGATTATAGCGGTTAATGTTATAAGTCATTAATGTTAGAACTATCCAACGTTATACTTAACAAAAATTATGACTACTGATGTTTATGACTATAAATTTTATGGATATCAATTTCTGACCAACGAAATTCGGAACAATAAGAATATGGGAAACAAAGGGACCCCATTCGAGCAAGCTCGCAATACGATTTTGAATGTTTTTATGTTATCAAAGCTGATTAATGCTTTGTCAATTTATAATGATGTAACCAGATAAATAAGTGAGTGTAAATTTACACGAGAAAAGGTTTTAAATTCGATTACAAATAGTAATTCCTGCACGAACAATGGCGGGACCGCGAGAACATGCGCGCCCATTTCAAGTTAAAAAGTTATGACGTTATCAGTGACAGTGGGAGAATAAACTTATCGTGTTTCGTAGTGTCGTATTAACTAGTTACGTAAATAATGGTATTAAGTAATTGTGCACCTATTAAGAGCGGACCTACAAAAAGACCAGGGACGTGGTGCCTGACACCAAACGAATGGCAGCGATGCAGTACCCTATTACATCAACCGAAAGGGATTTTATTCCTTGGAATGCCCAGGAGGTAGGTAAATACATAAAACTGCTACTTAACGCGCAGGCAGAGGTCACGCGGAGCGGTGCAGCGCGGGTCGGTGACGTTACCTACCCCTCGTAAGGTTCAAACTTGTATGAAAGAGTAACATGCCGTCCTCCGCTCCGCTACTGCCGCTATTCGTTGGTAGGTTACGTATCATCCACGAGGACACACCCCAGCATCTCACTGCAAACTAGTTTGTCTTTTGTCCTTAGCATAGTCATAGAGAAGTGGGGAGCATCCTCGTGGATTCAACGATCTATAGATACATAGATAGGTACCTACTAGCTACTCGGTTTTACACTGTGGGTTCTTAACCATCAGGTGGGCAGTATGCTTGCTTGTGTGCCAACCTTTTTTTAGGGTGAGTATCCACCAAAGCTGTGTGCTACATCTCTGGTGGATATCCACCCTTACCTATACTACGACAGTGGCAAGCCCACCCGTTAGGCGAGTTCCTGGCAGTGAGTTTTAATAAAATAACCATACCTTATTCCAGACAGGATTTGGTACAGTCAGGGGTATTAATATACTTACG
Source organism: Epinotia ramella (assembly GCA_947578815.1). Lineage (NCBI taxonomy): Eukaryota > Metazoa > Arthropoda > Insecta > Lepidoptera > Tortricidae > Epinotia > Epinotia ramella. The sequence continues at coordinate 9,238,099 of OX388221.1, forward strand.
TACATAATTATCTGTACACAACTTTGGCATTGTCAATAAAGTCCTTTACAGATATTTATGTATGTATGTATATTAATACCCCTGACTGTACAAGGAAAATAGGTTGACTCAATTATGTTGTTGTTGTACAAGTACTATTGTCAAAAGATTAATTATTACAAATTAAGACCCACAATTTGCTTATTGCATAGTTTATTTAATACAAACTTATATTTAAGGCAGTACTCTTAAAACTGCCTGAAAGTTATGTTTAGAAGTACGGTCTTGCGTCACAATTTCAGTCCAAAATATCTTGGTGTGACCCTCGACAGGAGTTAGAGCCTACCTATTGGTTACCAGCCCTCCGAAACATTGCACCGTCGGACATCCGCAGACAAAAATGCCTAACACGGGAACTTACCAAAATGTCCGGAAATACCGTGCTTCCCATCCATGAAAACCTGTGTAGTTTGTTTAACACCCGCCTTGAATCCCTAAAACCGCCAGCTAAAACTTTTCATACATACGAACCAGCGTGGAAGGATAGCGAAGTGTGGATGAAACAATGGGGAGCCTAGTAGCACAATATCAACAACACCATCTTTGAGCTTAAGATTGACCAGCGGCCCAAGGGGTTTAATGAAAGGGGACACATTTGGTGCCGACTGAATCGCCTAAGGACTGGTATGGGAAACGCATACCTCTGGCACAAATAGGAATGGAGCGAGTCACCGGCGTGCTACTGTGGAAACCCGGAACAAACCATATAGTATTCGAGTGCCCTATCACCAGATACGAGTACAACGGATCAGCTGAGGACTTTAAACGCCTGACAAAGGAAGCGAGCTATTATCTGTAGAATTGTAAATTTTAATTTTAATTTGCAAATGTATATATATATATATATATATGTACCAGTGTGTAACCGCCAAACGATAAATAAATAAATAAAATAACCCACGCTAAGTAACAACTACGAACTAGACATGCCTGTGGTTGTTTTTAATTTTCTTACCTAAAGTGATATTTACGAGTATCCCCAGTTTTAACACTTTCCTAATCCGTTTTCTCGCCAGTTTTCGCCCCCAAATGTGTCACTTTGCGTTGACAAATGTCTGAACTTACTCAACTACACTACAACTAAGTATGCCAAGGGAAGTGTTGAAGCATTTTCCGAGGATATTGGTCATCAATCATGGCGAATTTTAACATTATTTTTTCTCGAGCCTTGACTCGTGAAATATTAGGGCGCCGTGTCGGTTCGTAGTTTTATAACTTAGATGAACGTGTTTTTGGAAAACGAGCGTGTTTTTTGGGAATAACACATTAATTACGACGATATTGATGTTCGACATGACGATTAACATCTTTACAATAGTCCAAGCTTTCATTTACAAACTTTTTTATCCATACAAATACTATAAAGAGGAAAAGGGTGAGATTGTGGCTTTGAAAGTTCATAAGTTTGTATGTAATGGGTAATCTCCCGAACCGCATATTCGATTTCGAAAACTCTTTCACGAGCGTGTAGAATGAGTTTTTAGGATAGTTATACGCTATATTTTATCCCGACACTGTAGTATATGGACGCTGGCGAATCACAAGAGGGTTGATGACTCTACTATTAATTTTTTGATGAATGATGAGGATGTCCAATTAGATAACTCACCTGAAAATGACAATGCCTTACATTCATATTTCTATATAATATTCATATTCATATATAATTTACTTTATACATTATGTGTTTATTTGTGTGTGTGTGTTTATTTTTTACATTATGGGAATGATAGCAAACAACTATACCTACTTATCGCACCAAGAAAATAAAAAGCGGCCAAGTGCGTGTCGGACCACGCACAACGAGGGTTCCGTGCCTATTAAAAAGGTCGTATCGTTACTGAAATCTTATGGCACTTACGTCCTTTTCTTTAAGGAAGGCAGTTTTTTAGAAATATCTCAAAAACCTTTGAACCGATCTTGTTCAAAACAATTTTCGCTAAAATAATTTAACAAGCCCTATGAGCATGATTTTTTTCATATTTTTAAAATAGACGGTTCAAAATTAGAGGGGGGGGGGGGGGACACAATTTCAGTGACTTTCGAGGCGATTATCTCCGACTCTATTCACTTAATCAAAAAAATTGTTGAGAAACCTTATATTTATTTAGAAAGGCCTATCGATTGATGTGCCACACATGGGCTTGCAATGTTTTTTTTTTTTGAGTTTAAGTTTTATGTATGGAGTGCACCCCTGAAAAAATTTTTTTTTTGTAATTTATTTACAAAACTATGTAGCGGTTAACAGAATACACCTATCCTTAAAATTGTATTCAAATACACGTCATCGTTTTCGAGTAAAATGCCTGTGACATACGGACGGACTGACATACAGACAGACAGACAGACATGACGAATCTATAAGGGTTCCGTTTTTTGTCATTTGGCTACCGAACCCTAAAAACCGGACAAATGGTCGGATCGGGTGACATGCGATTTTATGGCTACTGCTACAAAAATAATGTATTCTAATTTAAAATGGAGCTATAGTAATACTCATCATAAAAAAAACCGATCCAACAATCTTCCAAAATTACTTTTGTACGAAATCCCATCCCACGCCAATTACGAGGGACTACGGGGTGAGGTGGGATTTCCTGTTTATCGTCAAAGTTATGAAATGGAACTACCCAAAATATTAAAAAAACCAAAGTACAAACGTCCGAAACACTTAATATAATATATACAACATTCAGTTTGCATATGTAAAAATAAAATGTTATCGAGGTTTGAATGTCAGTTTTGTCCCTATTCACCCCGTTTTACGATATTTAAGTGCAAATGTATAGTTTTCAGTTTTTTCCTTGTAGGTACTTGTAGTATTATTACGATATTAGGTAGGTAGGTACTTACCAAAAATAGTACTAGGTCAACGGAAAATACCGTATTTTTCATTATGATTCCCTTCATCATATCAGCCTAAAGACGTCCACTGCTGGACATAGGCCTCCCCCAAAGAGTGTCAAAGTGACCGGTCCTGCGCCACCCGCATCCAGCGGACTCCCGCAACCTTTACCAGGTCATCAGTCCACCTAGTCGGACACCTACCCACGCCGCGCCTTCCGGTACGTGGTCGCCACTCGAGAACCTTTCCGCCCCAACGGCCATCGGTTCTACGTGCTATATGCCCCGCCCACTGCCACTTAAGTTTAGCCCTGCCGGGATGATTCCCTTGCGAGTGTCGAACTATAAGTTTCTTGTGGCATGAACGAAACGGACGTATCAATTTTTCACGTTAACTTAGAAGTTTCACAGTTTCAAGGGACTGTAGACCTGAGAGGTAATCACGTAAAGTTCTGAACGCGCGTTAGGACCTTTACCTTACTTAAAATTTTTATAGGTATAATGACAGGTGGATCTACCTAACGCGCGTTCATACGTGACCCCTCTGAGGATATGGTTTTAATTTCAACTCAATATCTCCACGAGTTCCCGAGAAAGAAGGTGTTAACAGACAGACACGGACAACAAAGTGATCCTAGAAGGGTTCCGTATTTCCTTTTGAGGTACGGAACCCTAAAAATGGTGAATTGTCACAGTTAGAGGTGACGATCGTCATGATTGTGAATAAAGGCCTGTTGAATACTATGATGATAATGGGAACACACGCTATTTCACAATATAAGTGAGAGGTGTGTTAGTTAACCCAATGACGCATGACATGAGTCATGCCCCTACGAGTAATTTCCGCTAGCAAGCGAAAATAGCACTACGGCGTATCACACGTAGCGTTGCTTGGCCTCGAATGGTTAAACTCATTTAGCGCTAATCAATGACACCTATGCGTCAAAAGCCAACGGGGGATTTTCAAAAAACAAAACAAAAACCATTTATTCGTTAACAAAAACAACATAATTAAGGAAATAAAATAAAAAGCACATTTTGCTTTGCCACAAAACACACAACACACATTTTCGCTACATAATGGAAATTAAGATACTATGAACTACGATAGGTATTATCGAATTCTAAGAGTAGCAGTAAACGAATAAAACTTGGTAAAAAACCTCTTTGAAAGTCGATAAAATCATAAAGTTATGCGTCTGAAATAGTTACCCATCGTAAAAAACAACTTTGTCAATCACAATGGTTCCTAAAAAAGAAATTGAATAATTTACCAACCCGGCCTTGACCGATGTAACCTTATCGCGGTGGGGGATAATTGAAGTGTCAACACTCCATCCGCCTCTGTTTAGAAGAAAAAGATTTTGACAGAACCCATTTCAATCCCTCTTACTATCTTCTGTACGGCAGAATAACCGTGTAAACAATTCTCATAAACTATCGATATCGCAATTAAACTTTAACGCAATGTGTTAAAGTTCACATTTAATTGTTGCGTATCTTCTTATGCTGTTTCATGCGGAAGGACAGAGAGAGTAGGTTGAGCCTTGTGAGTTAGGACTTTTTGTAGGTAAGAATGATCCAGGAAGCCATTTTCTCTTTATATCGCCAATAACGAGTAAACTATTGAGGGCGCCGTTTGTATTCTTAACAGGAAGTATGGCTTTCGGCTTGAACGCCCCTGGCTCCCAATTCTACGGAGATATGTAGTCTCAGAGTTGGATGTCGGCATGGCAGTAACACGTTGGGCTATCAAAAGCGGGCCGTTTTACTTTGTGTCTAAATGGTAGTGGTTCCGTGTGTAAAATAAGGTTTCTTTTATGGCACGATATGTTGGGTTTCATCGCGTTCGTCGTTATTTTGTTTAGTCAGGGGGTTGTTTATGACGGGCATAATGTTTATGGTACACTTTCTTGCTCGTCTGTGTCTGAAATTGTAGTTATCTAAATATATGATATTATTACTTTTGCATAAAATTCCTATGATTTTTTGGAGAGCAACTAATGTTTGTACAGAAGCAAAACTACGATTAAAGAACATAAATACCTACATATTAATAAGATTAAAAGACGGCTCAGTGGCGGCAGCCGGAACGCTTCATACTTATTGATATAGAAGTATGACGTCACAGTTTTCTATTTGTAATTTGTACAAATCGTTGTATGGAAAATCAAGTAAATTGCTGTTTTGGTCGTGAAATAGGTACTGCGTTCAGGTGAATAGTAACATTAGTAGTACGTTTAGGTGTAATAATAGCTTAAGATTTACTATGGACAATTAAAAAAAAGGTTTTTTCTAAACTTTCAAGTTCCATAATAATTTTGATTTTTTTTTGTAATTTACACGTTATTGCCATAATTTGATGGTTTACTTTCCATATAACAACAATACGTTATCAATTTTCACGTATCTATAAAATAAAAATGTAAGTATGGTAACTTTTCATTTTATGTCTTTCTGTTTGTCTCATACACTCACTTTGTAAGTCTGTTTATATTCTATAGCTGCCCGGCCCGGCTTCGCACATATTACCCTTTTTCCCGTAGGAATGAAGCATTTTCCCGGGGTAAAAAGTAGCTTAAGTATGTTCATCAAGGATAATGTCAACTTCTAATGGTAAAACATTTTTTCAAATCGGTCTTCTATCGGTCAGTAGTTTCGGAGCCTATTACAAACAAACAAACAATCAAATCTTTCCTCTTTATAATATTAGTGTAGATTTAATTTGTTGTTTCGTTACAATAGTTGTCTGACTATTTAATGACACTTGTTAGATCGCTTTCCAAGACGCAAGTTTTCTTTGTAGCAAATTTTCTTTCCGCATTTTTTCCCGAACACGATTCTAGTCGCTATTTTGCACTGCAGCTTACATTCACAGTCGTGTTGCAATGCTACCCTATCGTATTTTATTACGTCTCGATTTTTCTTCTCTGTAGAAAACCCGTTGCAATCGCGAAACACTAGGTAGGTTAGATTCGTTAGGTACCTTCAGATGCCCGAAGGGCAAACAGAAATAGGTGCCAATTACGAAAACTTATTCCTACAAACATGTTTGTAAACTAACGCGATCAAAAAATTCGCTACTATAAAATAGTGACGAAGGTTAATCCTAAATGGAAAATTATGCGATTAGGGATAAAAGCAAACGAAAACGTAGCAACAAAGAAAAATTGCGTTAGGAAAAGCTATCTAAGAAATCTTTTGTGATAAGTGTGTAAATTATTAATTAGTATTGTGCATGGCAGACATGTAAAATAATCAATGTAAAATAATCAATTAATTATTAGGCATATTTGTAAATAATAATATGTACAATTTTAGATTGGATATGTATGTTGCCCTATGTGGAACTATGTTGCCGTGCCCTAACAGGGCGTCACATGAACAGCTTAGGGTCACCTGTCTGACAGTTAGCCACTCGTACACAAGTAGCCATCGCTTTATTTGGCAAACGCAACGTTGCCGCTCCGTGCAACCGCGCGATTTAGATGTCAAAACGGTTCCCCTCCCCCGTCCCCAGTTTGCAGCAAGTTCGCGCAGGCGTCGGTTGTGTGACATGGAAGTGAGTGTTTTTCGATGGAAAAAGTAAAAAAAATAACGTGAGTAAGTTTCCTTTTCACTTCTTTTAGTTTATTAATTCGAGAATGATTATGTGTCGGTTGTGTAGGCTCTTTAAACATACTTGATATGGTATAGGTACTGTGTGCGTAGCGACGCTCATTTAAAAGTGAGGTTAGTGTAACGGCTTTGGGAGCAGGGTGTTCTACAATTAGCCAAAATGCTACTTTCAACAGTTAGCCATGGCTAGTTGTGTACTAACTATGGCTAGTTGTGTACGTAAACCTTGTGTACTATGGTTAATTGTGTACGAACCTATTTGTGAGCTAGTTCTGTTTTCTAGGTTCCATTATAAACGTATAATTAATCATGTTATTGTGCATTTTTTAGATGGGGCGTACTAATAAACAAGAGCGAAAAAAAGGAGGGTTTTCAGCAGATGCTATGAAGAAGGCAATTGAATTAGTTCAAGGTGGGATGAGCATACGGAAGGCTAGTAAAGAATGTCAACTTTGTTACCCGACAGTTCGCTTATACGTGAAAAAAGTTACATAAAACAATAATAATTGTCGTGTAATAATTAACGTGTAATAATTGTCGTGCAATAATTGTCGTGTAATAATTGTTGTGTAATATTGTTGTGTTTACTTTACGTAGGTATAGATGATCTCTTTTTCAGTTTCATGTTTTGTTATTTTTAAAATTCAGAAAGACTGATTTCACCAATTAGGTATTCGTCTTTTACTATACTGGTTAGTAGTTACGTGCCACGTAAGATTTGTTGATTTTATGACCATATTTGATCATAATAATAATTATTATACCTTAAGAAGAAATATTTTTGTTAAATTTGTAGTAGTTTGCTCTTTATTCCAAAATAATTGTTGTGTAATATTGTTGTGTTTATACGTAGGTATATAGTTGACCTCTTTTTTCAGAGTCATATTTTGTTATTATTAAACCTCAGAAAGTCTGATTTGACCAATTATTCGTCTTTTTTACTAGACTGATTAGTAGTTACGTGCCAAGTAAATTTGTTGATTTTATGACCATGTTCATTTGCCCGTAATAATTATTATAACGAAGAAGAAATATTTTTGTTAAACTTGTAGTAGTTTACTCTTTATTCTAAAATAAAAAATCTAAATTCCTAACGTGTTATTATTACAAAATAAATATTTTTCATACATGGTGATTAATTGTGTACCCGGTGGTTAATTGTTGAAAATTCGCCGGTTAATAGTGTACCTACGATAGTGTGGACACAGTTAGCCAATTTCCATTAAATAAAAAAACATCCTTTTCTCAGTTATCGTTCAGAAAATAACCAGTTTTTAAATGCCACTATGTAGCTAATGAGCATAAGCCAGGTCTTTCGACCACATTAGAAAAAAGTTTGGTTGAAATGAAAAACCATGAGTTGTGGTGGTTTGAATTTAGTGAGGTTAACTGTTGAACTGGTCACCCTATATTTAAGAACACCCGTACCTGCTATGTGATATGCAATAAATGATTTAAAAAAAAAGAAAAAAAAATCTTTGTCACTCTATAGATACTTGTCAAACTTTCCATACATTCCGATTTTAACGATCCCCGCTTGCGATTACAGACGGTTTGGTGCAACCCACCCTTAACGTACGTACGACACGATACGCAATCGACCAGCAGTAGTAATTTTCATATTATACCTACTTAAAATACTACAGGAAGAAAACTGGGCCTTTCATGTAGATTTTGTTCAGTTCGGAATAGTTATTGACCACAAAATATCCCGTTTATACTACAACTGTCTTAGGCTCTTTAACTGACCTCAAAAAAAGGTAGGAGGTTCTCAATTTGTTTTTTTTTTGGTTATCTATCATTAATTTTATTGAAATGACATCAAATAAACTAAACTAAACTAATTTGTGTCACCCCAGAACTCCGTTATTTATAAACCGATTCGTGCTATTCTTCTCCCAACAAAACTCTAGTTGGAAGAATCATCCGACGACTTATGAAACTCCTCAATCATGTCCTTAAAACTATAAAAGCACGTCACAGCTTCTGAGATGATTCCGTTGAAAGAGCAACTACCTTCTTAGCTAAAATCGAAGGAACTCCTCAAATATTATCGGCCTACATACACTTAAAAAAAAAAAGACCGGATTGCACTCCGGGAGTGCCGGCAGAAGTGAAAACTCAATAACATTGTAACAGTTTTTCGATCAGGTCACGTGACATCTTACGCCGTCACCCTAAAAATGAATTTGACGCTTTATAAACAATTATCAATTATTTAGGCGGACGGGCCGCTTGGGTGCGACTGGCCGCCGGCTCGCCCGTCGGCGCGCCGACGGGTGGCGGCAATCACAATACCAATTTGTTTTTGCCATTGCCAAATATTTTTCAAAGCTTTATCTCTTTAGGAATAACGTCTAAATTCGAACTACCTATTCGAATTTGCAAGAACAGCAGACGGCGGTGGTGACCAAAATATCAATTTGTTTTTGCCGTTGGTAAATATTTTTCTAAGCTTTATCTCTTTAGAAATAACGTCCAAATTCGAACTATTCGAATTTTCTCAATAGCAAAACGGTGAAGGACGCGTTGGTATTATTACAAATTTATTTGCAGAATATGCTATTGCAAAAAGTGTTTAACGGCTTTATACTCTTACGAATAGCGTTCAGTTTTGAATGAAGTCGAATCGGCTAGCAGTAAAAAGTGACCTCCTTCACATCTGACGTCACAAAACTCTGTCGCGTATTTAACATTTTTTCCCCATCCCAAAAAGTGCTCAGCGCCTAAAGAAGTTTTCACTTCAAAAAAAATTGTGAACAATCTTGCACAAATCGACCTAGTCCCATAGTAAGCTCATTAAGGCTTGTTTTATGGGTACTAGACGACGATATATATAATAGATATAAATACATAAATACATAGAAAACTTCCATGACTCAGAAACAAATATTCATGCTCATCACACAAATATTTGCCCTTACCGGGATTCGAACCCAGGACCTTCAGCTTCGTAGGCAGCGTCACTACCCACTAGGCTAACCGGTCGTCGACACTTATTTGTTTTTTTTCTTTAATAATCAACGCATTTGCTCTCGGAAAACAGTTCATGTTGTAAAATGGAAAGACTGGAAATGTTCATGTGGCTTGGCGGAGAACTGAATTGAAGTCGGTTGAAACTTGGTTTTTAAAGTTATATTCAGATCAATTGAATATACCTGTCTTCTAGTTAAAGCAGTAAGTTGCCACAGCCCAAGTTGGCTCATTTCGGGTTGCACAGGGCGGTTCCACAACACTTCGGGAGCTCAAATACCGCGAGCCATCCGGTTGCCTCTTGGATACTGAAACTACGCGTCATTGTTCTGAATATACGTACTAGGCAACTAAGCTGCTAGGTGTTAACAAAAGTTCCAAGTTACACCTTTCCAAACGAATTACTGTTGCCTGAATGGAAAAAAAGTAAAATGTTGTTTAGACAGTCTGTAGCAGACGCGTCCAAATTGTACATCGTTAGTAGAAACTTTTTGATTACACGCCTTGGGAATTCAGTACTTAGGAGTTTATTTCTTTGCAAGAAGTAATTCATAATGTAAGGACAGCTGAAATAATCAATAGGCTAACTTCCCTATTTATTTGATTGAACCAGTTTTTAGAAAGGAGTCAAAGTATCTACGAGACGACAATTAGAGCACAACACAACATCATTTGCTAGCGATTTATCAAAATGGTCTTAGGTATTAGTGCTCTGTGAGCTGTAGAACTCGCGAACCCGTCTTAAAAGAAAATATTTTGAAAAACTCGACTTGTAAAAAAAAAACTATATTTGACGAACCTGCTCGGAAAACAGAAGAATCAGTTGAGAAATGCAACCTGTAGAGAAGAGCAGCGGAACAGCGGGACAGACATCGGACAGACGAACAATGTTTGGTCCAAGAGCTGAAGCAGAGAACTTCGTTCGTTTCGCTCGCTCGTTCGACTGGGTAATTTGAAGTGTTTACCTATCTACGGATGGTTTGCGGTCGTCGCGAGACTCCAATAAAAGTTTGTTTATTTTTACTTGACAATCCGCCATGCAGCCCTAAGGCTCACAAACATGCTCGGAAATGTACGCATGTATGTATGTATGTATGTAATGTACTTAAAGGATGACTCACGCTAGAACGGGCCGTGACGGGCCCGGGCCGTAATCGTGACGAGCCGTCAACGAGCTTATTTGGTTGTCACATTTCGCCAACGGGCCGTGTCCGAGCCTGCAACGAGCCGAGCCTCGTCCGCAGCTCGGCCACCGGGCCGGGACATTATGCAAACGACATGTCACCGAGCTCGCACCGGGCCGGGCCGACACCGGGCCGACACCGTGCTGCGGCCGGGCCGCTCGCGAGCGTTGCGTGTCAATCACAACGGGCAGCGACCGGGCCGCGACCGGGCCGCTTTCGCTATTTAATGTCATTAACAAAGACATTGACATTGTCATTGCAATTTATTCGAGTACTGCAACATAATCCCTTTGCATCATAATTATATTATCTTATTTAATACGATCTTAAATACAATATCTAATAAAAATAATAAAATGTCGAGAGTGTCTGATTTCGATGTAATATTGGCTGTTGCAACAATTCAAGACGAAGAAGAAGATTTGGCACCATGTTCTTCAAGACAATTTGGCGTGCATCCGCTTTGGCGTTCCCGTGAAGAAAGAGGAGAATCCGAAATTTTGTGTAAAGATTGTTGGACCTATGATGACAAATTTTATGATTACTTTCACATGACACAAGATTATTTCCGTGCATATCCATGATAAAGTTAAACACTGTTTGGAAAAGAAAATTACAAGGTTCCAGAAACCTATATCCTCCGAACATCGACTAGCTCTTTGTTTAAGGTAAGCAATTTCGAATAAATAATCCAATAAAATCTGAGTAGTTATGTGCTATGAGAGTGTGAGTGTGCATTTTTCTCCAGCCCCGCTATTCTGTTTCTTATTTTAAGCTTACTCACAAATATATCCTGACGCCGCGATTCGACTAAGCATAATCAGAAGTCTAAATAAAGGGTTGAGAACAAGCTTGTTATACTACACAAGTTGCAAGTATTCATATGCTATGGTGTCTGTGTTTGTGTCCGGTCAGGTGGGCAGATCCTATATTGTTTGCGTGACGTTGACAAGTTGAAATTTTGTGAAAACATAAATGTGCGCGTTAATATTATTTGAATGTATTTCCCGCTCACGACGCAATGGTGCTTCGGACCTTTGGGAGGCGTGCGCGACGGTCGACTCGCCAGTGTGAGTGGAGAATGTCGATAGTTTTAGTTGGAGGGAAATCGTGAGGAAACTTGCACAGGTATGTACAGCATCTGCGAAGATGTTGACGAAAAGTGTCCAAGCAGCACTGGGCCACTTTGTTCCTTAGCCTATTCTCATCCACAAGAGCATATCTTTGCCTTATAGTACAGGACTAATAGGACGTTTAGGTATATAAGTTCTTTTATAAGGATGTATAAGTTTTTGGTAGGAAACAGTCAATCGCTCGGAGTTGACGCTTGAGGTGCTACTTCAAAACAAATTAAATTTAGAAATGCTACTGCTACCCAATAATATATATAGGTAATCAATGATACTAACTATCAACCTCCTAGCGTTATTCCCGGTTGTGCCTCTAAAGAAGCCCGGGGTCCGTTTTGATGAATGAGAAGTTTCCTCACGATTTTTTCCTTCACCGAAAAGCTAACGGTAAATATTCCGTACCTAAGCTCCAAAAAACTCATTGGTACGTGCCAGGATTTGAACCCACGACCGCCGCTTGACAGCCGCATGCCTGAACCACTAGGCTACCGTAGCTTTTATAGGTAATACCCAAACCCAACCCCAACCCCAACCGCTACCCAATAATAATAGGTACCTACGACGTTTCAATAATTATACATTTAAATCTATTTGTAAATTATAAACTAAAGGTTAAATTTATTTGCAGATTCCTGACTACGGGGATTCATTCAAAACACTCGCTCAATTTTCGAATGGGTCATTCTGCCGTTTGTAAAATTGTTGACGAAACTCGTCCAGCAATAGTTTATTGTTTAATGAAAGAGGTGATGCCACAGCCAAACGAAGAGACGTGGAGGAAAATTGCCGACGAATTTGAAAGGATGTGGCGTTTCTCAAATTGCATTGGAGCATAGTGAATGGGACAAAAAATCAAAAAGTAAGAATGGGACTGCATTTTTAATTTGTATATTGATGATAACACAATAACATACAAAAATAAGCAAGATCCCATAAAAAACATGCCATGTAATAACCCTCCTCTCCTTCGGCAGTCGGGTAAAAAGAGTTGATTGAAATTCATTATTAGGTTCCTAGTATACATTTTCTGATAAAAGAACCCAGCCATTGCAAACAACGTCTCATGAACGATTTTTAATAATCAATGTGACAGTCATAATATTCACAACCTTTTCCAATCCACCTCACCATTCAACCAATATGTATAACAATTCCGAGGGTCATAACAACTATGCGTGTTCGGAGGTCAGACTTTCATTGGTTTTGCTTTGATGTGAATGGTCGGTAAACGTAGTCAATATCAGCTCGGCTTATGATATGACAGGAACGTCACCGCCGCTGCCCATCTCAGAATAAGTATTAATAATCCATACTAATCCATATCCATTCCATACTATCCATACTCCATACTAATATTATAAATGCGAAAGTGTGTCTGTCTGTCTGTCTGTCTGTTATCTCTTCACGCTTAAACCGCTGAACCGATTGCGATGAAATTTGGTATGGAGATAGTTTGAATCCCGGGGAAGGACATAGGATAGTTTTCATGCTGCTAATCACCCCCTAAGGGGATGAAATGGGGGGTTGAAGTTTGTATGGAGCTGCAATAAAAACGATTTCCAAGCGGACGGAGTCGCGGGCAGAAGCTAGTATTAGTTAGTAGTAGTAAATGTGAAAGTGTGTCTGTCTGTCTGTCTGTATGTCTATTACCTCTTCACGCTTAAACCGCTGAACCGATTGAGATGAAATTTGGTATGAAGATAGTTTTCATCCCGGAAACCATCCCCGGAGGGAGTGAAATTGGGGATGAAAGTTTGTATGGTGTTACGATATAAACGAGTTCCACGTGGACGGAGTCGCGGGCAGAAGCTAGTGTATAATAAAGCATAATTATTATTTATATGAAATGCTAACTTGTGACTACTTAATTTTCACAGATGCACATACCACGGCAAACCTTACTATATTAGTGTTTGTAAACAAATAAAAATGGCAAGCATTTTTTTTTAATGCAGCAGTTATTCAGGTAGCATGTCTGTAGCTTTATACACAGAATCGTCAACTATGTACCTTCAAATACTTCAAATCATGCAAAATTCAGCTTTCGCAAGAATTGTGTTAATGTAAAAATATTACACAATGGGGGATTTTTCGAATCGACGTTGCATTAATTGCACATTTCTAGTGTCCCGAAACATTAGTGTCCATAGTTTAGCCCATAGTTTAGGCTACTGAACCTATAATCAATTTGCGAAGTATTAAGTATGCATCACGTTTAAATGTTCGTGAATGGTTATTTGCATTTGTACATGACAACGCAATATAAATATAATTTGACATGTCAAAATTGTTCGTAAACAAAAAGATTACTTCAAAATAACGTAATTGATTTCAAATATCTACGTATTCCCTGTATCATTTAAAAAAAGACTTGGTGTAGGGAAAGTGTAGTTTATTATCCTCAAAATACACTAGGTTTGGATGTGACACAAAGTTTTATATTGTTACAAAGGTACTATGGATGCGCGGTAATGGAGCCGCGCGGTCAGCTATGTAGTTATTATCATTAATCGGTTTTAATACTTTTAATATTACTTAGAGGTTAGATCGATACTGTGGAACTCTTTGAGGGAGGCCTATGTCCAGCAGTGGACGTCTTTCGGCTGATATGATGATGATGAAGGTCGATGTACTTGATAATAGCTTTTCTGTAAATAGTAAATAAGTAAGTATCGTGAGGAAAACGGTCATGTTCTTGAGATTAGCTAACCACAAGGTGTAGGTACATTACCCTCTGGGTTGGAAGGGTAGATGGCACAAAACAATGGTACTTACAATCGTGAAAACGCTAGGAGGATTGAACGTTGGGACGTTGATTGAACGTAAAACCGATAGACCGGCGAAAAGTTTCTCGAGTGGTGACCACGTACCGGAAGGCGCAGCGTGGGTAGACCCCAAGAAGGTGGACTGATGACCTGGTAGGCAAATCGCGCAGGTGCCCGCTGGGTGTGGGTGGTGCAGAACCGGTCATTGTGGCATTTTTGGGGGGATAGACCTTCCCAGCAACGGACTTCTTTCGGCTGATATGATGATGATAACAACATTTATGACCTTATGACCACCATTAGGGCTATATAATTTGAATCAAAGTATGTAGACACTTGAGATTTTGATGTAAGTATGTATGTCTCAAATCTCCTAGCATTATTTTCAACTTACATGAAAAATTAAGAGGTACTTAATGTATCTTCTTAGTTCTGTACTTACCCAAAAGGGTGCATAATGGTCCCTAAGGCTCCTCTATATGTTCATCCGTCCGGCTGTTCGGCTGTTACAGGGCTGTATCGTTTGAATTATGTAAGTACGTAAGTAAGTGTAGTAATTATGTAGGTACCTACTTCACAGATTTCTTACTTTACTAGTTCTTCAGGTGATGGAAGTGGAATTGATGATGAGGGATCGGCACAGTATCTATATGGCAAACATATCAGCATCTTTGCTATGTGCTTTAGTACCTAACCAATACACTACAGTTACTATCGGAAAGCTGTTCATGTAGTAAAGTGTTGAAACTACGTGAAATGCCATGTGTATGGCAATGTCATGGCGAAGTACAAAATTGGAGTAGGTAGATAGTTCATTTAATTAGAGTGACATTCCCATTGGAACTATTAGGATAAAAACACATTTATTAGGTACAAAAGGCACATGATTACAAAATGTTCTTCAGCGTGGCGACTCGCATAGTATTCTTAAAAAAAACTAGGGTGTAACCATAAAATACAGTTTATTAACCAACTTGTAAAGTAAGGCAGTTCTCAATTCATCTTCTTAAGAGTTGTGTACCTAAAAGGATTATATTTGAACCCTTAACAAAGGCTCCACTATCTGCCGATCCGTACGTCCGTCTGTTACAGCCGTTACAGGATTGGTACGGAACTCTCCGTATGCGAATCCTTGTCCGCTATCGTGTATTATCTACGTATCTGTCTGTCGGTATCTCTTTATCGTGTTTCCCAATTGTAATGTTTTTGTTTCATATGGATTTTGAGATACTTACGAAAGTTGTTGGACCCTGAAACAAGATGATTTCAAGACCCACACCCAACACCAGCGTAAGATTGACTGCTAAAAATAAGTACGTACTAATCAATACATATAATAAAATCGTAACTGATCGCTGTCTGTCTGTACATGGCAAATATATTAAAAACACTTTTATGGGGGGCCTTCATAAACGCAATAGAGCCCAAAGAAATGATGTCTGTTTGTCGGTTTGTCTGTTTATCTGTTTGTCTGTGCGTTTGTGCACGCTAATCTCAGAAGGGACTTAACCTATTTAGATGCGGTTTTCAGTAATATCTTATGCTAGTTCAATTTCAATCAGTATGAGCAGAGCGTCGCAAGTGGTCGCACTAAACTGCACTCGATCGTGCCCCCTAAATGACGCCCATCTGCGAGGTGACCGACTTCGGCGAGGGGCGGTTCGTGTCCGCTCTGTATGTTACGCGCTCTGCTCATGCACTATAGTATCGTATAATGGTAGGTTAGGTAGTAAAATAGCTAGTAGGCACAGAAAAAGTAGCAGTATCGTGGTGAATGCGTTATCAGTGATGTTTTCAGGGTTCCGTACCCAATGGATAAAACGGCACCCTATTCAAATCTGCCGAATCCTACACCGGAGATGACGATGCAACGGAGCCACGCCGTTTCGTCGCCTAAATAGTATTATTTGTTGTTTTTAGTTTCGTGACGCATTGGTCAATAAATAAATAAATAAATATTAGTAAATAAATATTAAATTACTAAGACTTCTGTCAGTCCGTCTGTCTGTCTGTATGTCTGTCTGTCTGTCTGTCTGTCTGTCTGTCTGTCTGTCTGTATGTCTGTCTGTCTGTATGTCTGTCTGTCTGTCTGTATGTCTGTCTGTCTGTATGTCTATCCGTCTGTCGCCAGGCTGTATCTCATGAACCGTGATAGTTAGACATTTGATATTTTCACAGATGATGTATTTCTGTTGCCGCTATAACAATAAATACTAAAAAACAAAATTAAAATAATATTTAAGGGGGCTCCGGATACAACAAACGGGATTTTTTTGCCATTTTTATAGATAATGGCACGGAACCCTTCGTGCGCGAGGCCGACTCGCACTTGGCCGGTTTTTTAATACTATGACAGTGGAAAACAATAATCGGCCTGCCTGATGAGTGATGATAAGCAGATACCGTGGTCTGTGGATGTTTAGGAGTCCAGAAGAGTCGCTGCCGACCCTTTATAGATTTGAGGATTCGTTATGTTGACAGCTGGAGACAAACGCGCTCTCACTCTCACAACAACACTCCTCGGGAGCTCTGGCGACCTTACTCGCCACCAGGAACACACACCACATACCTACTGAGCAAGTAATGGAGTCATTATAGCTGTGGTCTTCTGTACTTCTGTACTTTATGCTACATCAATATTTTATCATCATCATCATCATATCAGCCGAAAGACGTCCACTGCTGGACATAGGCCTCCCTCAAAGAGTGCCACAATGACCGGTCCTGCGCCACCCGCATCCAGCGGACTCCCGCGACCTTTACCAGGCCATCAATCCACCTTGTGGGTGTACCCACGCTGCGGTACTGGGTCCGGTGCTGCGGATAGCCTCATTTCTGATGCGAAATTTTACTAATACATATACATAGGTACCTAGATATAATTGCAAATAATAGGTTTAGCTCTACTCTGTCCGGATGTAGCGTTATAACTTATATCTATTGTATTTCTCTATTGTACACCTATAGCTGATATTGTAAGATATTCTTTCACTTACGGATATTTCAATCTTGCAGTTTTTTTTTATAGCGTATCGCGTAGTCCTGCTATATGGAGTTATGATTGTGAAAAGCATCTACTTACTAAAAATTAAAATTAAATAACCGTGCAATTATTTAATTCATCAAATAAACTTTGTAACTGTATTAACTGATAGCTTGTGGTAATTTTCTTTCTCCTGTAGTTGGACGTTTTATTTCTTGTTACATGTACGAGCGAGGTGAGCCGGTCTAGATGATACTATACTGCAGCAACAACACGCTACTCGCTGGAGCAGCACACGTGGCATGGCGGGAAGAAGATGTCCAATCGGATGCCATCACTTCTCTGTCAGCCTACAGACGGACCCAACTGCTTCAAAATAGCACGGCGGAAAGAAAAATACTTCTCCGTCAGCGGGCGGCATATTGCAGCCAATCATCTGCTCAATAAGTTTAATACCTACTATACTTATATACTTCATTATTCAATGTTATAAATAAAAATATTGGTGTTTTTTTTATTCCAACGGCAAATTGGATTACAGCTGTCAAAGTCAGGTGCAATCGATTCATGACATTTGACTTTGACATCTTGTCATGGGTATGGGTCACAAGACTTAGTGTAGGCGCGCACGAGCAACTTTTTCGCCAGCAACAGTACATCTCTCTTTTTCTCACTTCTAGCGTGCGAAAGAGACAGATGTACTGTCGCCGGCGACAAAGTTGCTCGTGCGCGCATACCCTTAGCTGCCGTTTTTATAAATCTGTGGGTTAGTTAGGCTACGAGGCTTTAGGTTGGTTACCATTTCTAAGTAATGGTATTCGGTAACCGACGTTATTAAGGTTAGTTCACATGCATGATAATCAGACTAGCAAAAGCGGAAATCGGAAATCATCAATTTTTCTGAACGCACCGTAAGAGTTTCATAAACTATATACTTATCTGCATTTACGTCGTCTACGTAGCATATCAGCACGTCTATCATGGGACGGCCGCGACATACCTACTCTCGATTTTTCTCGCACTATACCTCTCGTTCTAAGTGTTCTAATAGGAGAGAGACGGATAGTGCGAGAAAAATCGAGAGAGCTCGCGCGCCGTCGCGTGATAGCCGTGCAGTCATTATTTTTGTGGTGCGTCTTTATTTTTGACAGCTATGCGGTTACTCCGATCTGTTATTCATTCTATAGGGTAACAGATCGGAATAACCACAGTAATGAAGTAATAATAAATCTTATCTGATCATTCTACGAAGATGGAAATCTATATTTTCACACATCTCGTATGAAGCCCATTACTTAAATCTGCTTAATCTTAGGCACGCTGTGAAAAAATCACTACGAAAACTGTAATGTAACAATATGGGCACGTTGTTAAAAAACTATTAGTTGTGTGTTTATACATAACCATGTAAACCCATGTGATTTTGCAAGATTAGTACTAATAAAAAAACTTTATGCCTTGTCCTGTTTTATTATTGTATTTTGTACATACAGTTAGACAACCAGTAGCTACTTCTGCATATTCAGTTAGAACATATTAAGTTTAAAGTCCTTACTAATATTATAAATGCGAAGCTCTGTCAATATGTCTGTCTGTGTGTTACCATTTCACGCTTAAATCGCTGGAACGATTAAGATGAAAGTTGGTATGGTGGTAGATTGAATCCTTGTGAAGGAAAAGGCTACTAAGCTTTTTCTTTTTATAAGAACAGACATGGGGGACGAAAGTTTGTATGTAGCTACGTTATAAACGAGTTTCAAACGGACGAAGTAAGACAGACTAATTAAATAATAATATATCCAACCCTGACTGTTGTTTGCAAAAAAAATACATAAATATCCTATACTATTAAACGAGCAATTTTGTATGTATGTATATATTTGCAATCACGTTCTCGGAAACGGCTCTACTGATTTAGAATGAGGGGTTTACGGGGTCGAGAAATCGATTTATAGCTAGGTCTGTCTGAGAAAATTCGTTTTCGCCATCTTTTCACCCGAGCTGAGCTCGGTCGCCCAGGCACTATCTATTTTAAGTAGGTAGGTACCTATTAGAACAAACAGAGATTTTGTTTCGTCTTAATAAGATGATTCGTAAGAAAATATCGTATAATGTACAATAGCCCTTAAAAATATAATGTACAATAGCCCTTATTAATAAACCTTTGCGCTAAACTATTTTTTATGAGCACATCAAATAATGTAAACCGACTAAGTGCAAGGTTAGTTGGACTCCCATATTTCACATATTCATATATGACACCTTACAACCTTCGTATTTTTGTCGTATGTGTCCGAGCCGCCCGGGCCGAGCACGAGCCGGGACCGGGCTGCTGAACAGCGGAGCGTTGTTGTAGGTCAACGGGCCGTGTGCGGGCCGGGCCGGGACCGAGCGTCGTCCGAGCCTCGGTTGTAGGTAGACCGGCCGTCAAACGTTGGTGTTACATATGAGCGACCGACACCGGGCCGACACCGAGCCGCTTCCGAGCCTCGGCCGTGGCTCGGCCGGTCTTGGGCTGCGCAAAAACGCCGTCGTTTTTCTGAGAAAACGGCCCGGGTCGGACACGTCCCGTTCTAGCGTGAGTCATCCTTTAATATCACGAAATGAAGACGTGAAGTTTCTTGTTTATGGCTCCCTACATTACTTACCTTACGCCAAGAAGTAATGTATGAAAACCCTAAGTAAAACCATTATTGTCCGCTACTCTAACTTTTTAAATTTGCTTACTAATATTAAACTGACAAAGGAAAATTTACATACTGCCAACCACCACTTGACACTGTAAGCATACTTGCTACATAAAAAAAATTAAAATAATCTATGGTACTATACTTTATGTGCGGTTAAACATGGTGCTCGAACGGCTTGTTCAAATGGCATGTTTAAAAAATAAAAAAGGCGCAAATTACCTATTATTTAATTGATTACCTAGTATTTATTTTAATTTTAATATTTCCTCACATCGTTTGAGAAAAGTACTATACAATCCTCGGCCGGAACAGGGATTGCTGGACTCGTTGTATTCGGCCTCGTCTACGACTCGGCCGTCTACCCCAATCTCGTCCAGCAATCCCTTACTTCACGGCCTCTGCAGTAATCTACTATTAGTCTAAGGTCGTTATAATTTTATGTCATTATGAACTCCTGTTTAATTTGTGTATAATTGAAGGAAAGAGAGAGTGGAAGCGAGGAAGAGGAAGACCTAGAATGAACTACATAGAGCAGCTCAACAAAGTAGTTGATGTTAGGTCGTACCGAGATGTCAAAGAGGTTGCCTGGGATCGGAGCAGAAGAAGATGAACTCCTGGGCCCTATTTCACCAAATCGACAATTGTCGCCTGACAATGACAATTCGCTTTTCATGGCTGCGTCGACAGGTTATGTTGGTAGCTTGTTGATAAGCTGACCTATTGACCCAGCAATGTATGTGGAACTGTCATTGTCAGGTGACAATTGTCAAGGTGGTGAAATAGGGCCCTCGTACCTCATAAGTTTGAATTTGTATAATTGGAATCGGTAATTCTGGAATGTGGATCCTCAGGGCCTGATAAGCCGTACGACGGACATATCCACTGCAGCCGTACGACGGAAATAAGAGTTTTCTAAATTGATCCGTTGCGGGGCCTCGCGCACCGCCCAACTACGCACCTGCTTGCCACGGGGCCTAACTGCGCGCCTGCGTGCCACGCGCCCTAACTGCGTGCCTACTTGTCACGCGCCCTAACTGCGCGCCTACACGCCTTGTGCAACGCGCTTGCATATCACGCGCCTTGAACTCAAGCCCTCTGACAGCTGCGTACCATCTAACAACGCGCCCTAACTGCGCGTCCTGGCCCTACTGCTTGCCCTCCTGAGTTATCCCATCCGGTTCCGTTTTATTTATAATCTATTCTGTAACTGCGTGCCCTGGTAACCATAAATTGGTCAAAAATAAATAACCCCGACCCGTCTTCTCTTTTCCTTAGTAGTTAGCTTCATATCTGTTCCGTGGGCTTTAAATCCTTTGGAAGTCCATTTAACGTGACAAATAAACAGCTGCATGGAAAAATAATAACAATAATAATTACAGTGGTGGTACCCACACTAGGCAACGTGTATCGTGGGTTTGAAGCACAATAAAAATTGCCAGAGTGATGCGGCTTTACATTTTATTTATATCAGTTTAAGTAAGTAATAAAGAGTGAAAGTGGTTAGAAATATATTCTTTTTATTATGTGTGTGTGTGTGTGAGTCTGTGAGCGCGCTCGTGAGATGTAGATTAATGTTCCTCTTTTTTCTTTTCTGTACACAATTTTTGTAAAATGTTAAATATTACTTACCACGGCATCTAAGTCAGACTACTTAAAGTGTCCATTGCATAGCCTGAGAACAGAAATGCTATCTTCGGTTCTTTCATAGCCTAGTTTACTCATCTTACAGAATATCATATTTCATTTCAGTGGGAAAGGAAAGCTGTGTCCTCAGGTAAAGCAAAACGATGTCGTATGACTTACATACCCCCAGCCGTGGGCTAACATTAGCTTAGCGTGTAACTTCATAACATCGTATCACACTCCTGCTTGCTGAAAGACTTACCACTTTTATTCATTGGGATAGCGTTCAGATTTACTTTTTAAGCGTCGATACGAGGTAGTTAAAGTTGCTATTGTAAAGTTGACTCTGTCGTGAGAGACATTGCGTGGTGACATTTTATCAACGTATTTATACTTACGAGTACTAACAGTATATCGAAGCGAAATAAGGTCTCAAATAGTATAGGCAGAAGCTTAATTCGCCATACAAAAGCATTACAATTTGGTCACATTTTATCAACGTATTTATACTTACTAACAGTTATATTGAACCGAAATAAGGTCTCAAATAGTACAGGCAGAGGCTTAATTCGCCATACAAAAGCATTACAATTTGGTGACATTTTATCAACGTATTTATACTTACTAACAGTTATATTGAACCGAAATAAGGTCTCAAATAGTACATTCAGAGGCTTAATTCGCCATACAAAAGCATTACAATTTGGTGACATTTTATCAACGTATTTATACTTACTAACAGTTATATTGAAGCGAAATAAGGTCTCAAAGAGTACAGGCAGAGGCTAACCGTCCCTATGCATAAAACGTTACACAATCGACCAGCTGGCTTTACCCTCTGGCCACGCACACATGTGTCAGAGAGATCTCCCGCAACAAATACCACACAGATTCCAACTCAATATATGAATTGATATAGAATCCTCAATCATAAGAGGATTACACAAAACTTCCGAAGGATTATATGTCCAAAAGCATCATTATACCGAAAGACATTTTCCGCTAAACGGAAATTTGGACGAAGATGATTCAATTCAACTCAATTATTTTTATGGGTTCATGTTGTTATTTATAGTAGCCACAGATACCAATTCATTGTAACATTAGGTTCCAAACGTGAACCCTGTAGGGGTACTACAAAAGAACGTACAGCTTATATCAAACTTATACAATAAACATATAAAATAAACACACAATGACAATGTCGGCCTTCTAATTCTTACTGATTACAGATCATGATTGATGAGTATCCTTTAGGAAATCTGTTGCTGCTTATTGGGCTTTTTTTGCAAGGAGTGATTTTAACTTCTTTGCGTAGGTATGTTGAATCTTTTTCCTCCGCCCTGATATAGTCCGGGAAGTGATTGTAATATTTTACTGCTGCATAATTTCAATACAATATAGGTCAGGTTAGTGTTTGGCAAATCTAAAATTCCTTAAGCGGAACATATTTTAGAACTATGGGTTTCGGTAAAATAATTATGCGTTTGGGCAATATAGTGTGTGTGTGATCAAGATCCATCCAAATAATATTTTATAGAACATTACATAAGTGCTTTATGATCCAATTCAGACTTGAGCGTGAATATGTTCAAACTTTGCAAGTCTCTAGCGAAAGGCATGAAAATGCCGAGTATTTTGATCGTTTACTATTTATGTTACGGCGCCATCTTACGAGACAAGGCCCTTCCATAAAACAGGCATCAAATGAATCCTAATCCACTTTATCACAAGGACATAGGAGTTATTTTCCATCGCTATGACAAGATTTTTAACGCTATCGTTTTGGCAACGTACATTCTTCTTCACCAAAAAATCTTAGCGACTCTAACTCTCAGCATTAGACGTCAAATTGGAATGAGATTTGGTAAAATGATAGTAAGTAAAATTATGTAGAGATTTCCAGTTGGTAATGTAGACTTTTCAGTCCCAAAGTGCTCGTGGTCGCGGTCAGAGGGAGTACAAGGATTTTGTGAGCGTGTTTTATGGAGGGCCGTATTGCCTATAGTAGTTTTGTGTTGTAGAGTTGGTATGGAAAAGTGCTTCCTGGAGAAAAGAACCGGACAAGTGTTAGGTGGACTCGCCAACCGAGGGTTCCGTACTTAACTACGAATGTGTAGTTCTCAGATTTTTCCCTGTACTTTTAGTATTAAACAGTATTACTTGCCAAATTTCATAGTTCTAGGTCAACGGAAAGTACCCTAGAAATGTTGATTCCGTTGAGAATTTCCAAATATGCGTTTTTTGCGGCATAAACGGCCGTATCTTTTTTTTACGTTAGTTTCAAATTTTGTTTTTTTTTCACAGTTTTAAGCCCTTCGGACCGTTTCGGAGCCAGCATTCGGAGCCAGCTACCGTATGGGAATTTAAAATCCCGTTTGGCAGCTGGATACGAAGCGGGCATTTTTTTACCGTTTCGGAGCCAGCATTCGGAGCCAGCTACCGTGTGGGAATTTAAAATCCCGATTGAGAGCTAGGCATATTATGACTTACTGTTACGGATAGGTACGACGACGAGCGAAGCGAGGAGGAGTGTGTTAGGTATCTTGTGATCATTTGGTACGACGACGAGCGAAGCGAGGAGGAGTGTAGGTTAAAAAAGTTGAAAAAAAGTTCATGTGGTGCGATTGGTAGGACAAAGGCAGTAGGATTTTAACCTACACTCCTCCTCGCTTCGCTCGTCGTCGTACCAAATGATCACAAGATACCTAACACACTCCTCCTCGCTTCGCTCGTCGTCGTACCTATCCGTAACAGTAAGTCATAATATGCCTAGCTCTCAATCGGGATTTTAAATTCCCACACGGTAGCTGGCTCCGAAACGGTACGAAGTTAGCTCCGAAACGGTAAAAAAAATGCCCGTTTCGTATCCTGCTCCCAAACGGGATTTTAAATTCCCATACGGTAGCTGGCTCCAAATGCTGGCTCCGAAACGGTCCCAAGGGGTTTTAAGGGACTGTAGACCTGAGTATACGGTTTTAATTTTTGACCTTGACGCGTTCTCGAGATAAAGGGCCTTGACAAAACAGACAGACGAACATCAAAGTGATCCTATAACGGTTCCGTTTTTTCCTTTAGAGGTACGGAACCCTAAAAAGGTTGCTTGTTCATTAGGATAGGTTATTTTGGTTGATGTTTATAAATCAACCAAAATATATTAACTTATTCTCATCAATGATCTTGGCTGAGACATAATAAAATAGGTTACGCAATATTATACTTTAGGACATCAGTGGTTTTGTGTCCGAATGATAACCAATCAATTAAATAACGAACCGTATATCCAGAGCGCCAACATGACAGATGCACATATATTGTAACCATAACATAATTTTTAACGGACAACTTTTTTTTTCATCACAATACAGTTATTTTTTTCGTTTCACTATGGTTTTCCTTGAAATCGCAATAACGCACGATTATTCTTATCTTATACGGAACTGGCTATTGGTATCTTTAAAGAATACAATGCTGGAATGGACAGAGGCTAATATTCATTCTATTAGTTCTTTAAGTAATGGGTAAGCGGGCTAAGCGCGCGGGCATTTCGAATTGCATATTATTAAAATATGTGTGGGTAGTATCGTCCCATTCGATTTTTACTATTAATTATTTATATTATTTATTTATGTATTATATTTTTATTTATTTAATCTATAATGCACAAAAGAACGACTTATCATATAAAAGGCGAACATAATGCCGTAAGCATTCTCTACCAGTCAACCTTTTGGCAAAAATTCACGGTGCAGAGAGATTTCATTTTGTCCCAAATGGTACTGTTAGCGTCCCGTCAATTCGTTAAAAAACTTTTTCGATTAAAACTAACAAGGTAAAAAATACAGGTCCCGCCGAGCCTCTTTTAATTCGGTTATAATTTTCTTTTTCAATCAGATTTCGGAACGTGCATCAACTTCCGGTATAAGATCTAATAAAAAAGCATTTATTTTCTAAAGTATAATACAAGAAGATAATTAACACTAACTTAATAAAATGTTAAGTTAAATCTAAAAATCGGCCAAGTGCGTGTCGGGCCACGCGCAGTGTAGGGTTCCGTAGTTGCCTGTCTTTCTTAGTTACATCGCAACGCGCGCGCCAACTAAATGGTTTGTACGAAAGTTGGCCTTTCTAAGTACATTTTAAGGTGGTCGACTACTATTACTCGGTAACTAGTTATGCCTACTTAGCCGTGATAGTTTTCCTTTTAAATTCATATAAAATTATTTTTGTTATTGATAATGAATTAAACGATGTGTTGGTCTGTAACCAACGTTTTATTTCAATGAGTTATATTCTAAGACAATATAACATAACAAGGGTTTAATAGTATTTGGACACAAACGTAACCCTAGTAGCATTTTAAGTTGGCATTTCGTAGGGCCATTGATCACCGAATGGTTGGTCAACCGTTGCGAGTGAAACACCTGTTTTCGGTAAAGCCAACGGTGTCTCCCAACATTGGGCCTACTATGATGACTATGTTGGGCCAACCACCGTTTCCGGCTGTAGGGCCAATTTACATTTACAACGTAGGGCCTACAGCAATATTACTACGACAACTACGTTGGGCCAACCACCGTTTCCGGTTGTAGGGCCAATTTACATTTGCAAAGTAGGGCCTACAGCAACATTACTACGAGAACTATGTTGGGCCAACCACAGTTTCCGACTGTTGGACCTAAAGCAACATTGCGTAAGAAGGGCCAACAAAATAAAAGCACTCTGTACCAACTGTAGAATAGCCGTTGGCAGTTAGTAGGGTTAGGTACAGTTGTTTATCTCTTACTTATGCACGATCTTCACTGACCGGGTGACGCCGGGGCGCACATTGTGAGTGCCAAAGGAAATTGAAACTTCTCTGCTGTAGTTAAATTCCATATTTGCACGGAATTTACGCAGCTTGCCACCTGCGCGCGCGAGTAGTGGAATTTAACTGAAGCAGAGAAGCTTCAATTTCCTTTGGCACTTACAATATGCGCCCCGGCGTCGCTCGTGGTCGGTAGGGATCGTACATTTGTTGTGGGGTGGTACCTATTTAGTGCACATGTCCATGGTTTCTAGGTGCGTAATCTCGAGAGAGATTCTATATTGGCCGAGCACACAACAATGTGCATGTGCATAATACTCACAAACCGCCTTCGTGAGAATAAACATCTGTAACATACAAAGTAAACGTCTTTAAATAACCGAATTTACAAACGTAACTGCACATTAACTGTTAACGGAGATTTAAATGCCTTCTGAGACTTTTCACATTTACTTGCGTTACCATCATTTTGTACAGCTAGACCGTAAAGTAAAACTTCACATAATACGTTTATAATTTTATTGTAAGGAAAAAAAGACAACCTCGATTTATAATCGATATGTTTCTATTATAATTAATTGTATTTGAATGCTGGCCCTGTAGCACGATGCTTTTTGACCGGCCTTAAAGCATTAATCACTTTCTAGTAAGTATGTAAGTGAGAAAGGGACACATTCTTTATGGCGGGCCATAAAAGGCATCATACTAGCCCAAATTTGTCAACGTCATGACTGGACTAACATATTTTGACCTCCGATTCCGAGCAGTTGCACTCCGTCATTTCAGTGGGTTCAGGTGTCAAAAATCCAATGGTCCGCTCAACGCGCAAGGTCCAAATAAGTTAATTAGACGCTGGATTATTCAGCAACTTTAATGTGGCGTCCTCACTGGCCAGTTTCGTCAGCCAATTGACAAGGACGCAGCCATCTGTTAGAAGAGAGATGAACACACATTTAAATGACACAGACAAAGAGGACTGTGATGAAATAGCTAAAACTAACCTTTTCATAAAAACGACAAATAGCTAAAACTATTTATTATTACCTATGTACTTATAGAGAAATGGCAGCTCGAAACTGTTGCCAGCATCAGTTTTAAACAGATATTAAATCAAAATGAACACACGACGTTACAAAACTAAATTGACCTTGTGATTTAAAAATTAAATTAACTAATATTAACTCACCTGTCTCGTACAATATGCGTTTAATGGGATACACATGTCAATTCTCGTCCGGTAATATTTTAGTTGTGAGGCATAGGTACTGCACTGACGATTTTATGAGGAGGCCAAAGGCACTCCTTCTTGCGAGGCGTGATCCACTCTTCTGTTACATAAGTATTACACTAAGACCACGCCGCCACCATCAGAATCATTAAATTCCACCACTTTGATCATACTGAACGTGATTTTGAAAGGATTGCTTAATAAACACGATATATTGTTATTTGATTAGTGAATTTATCATGTAAGTATTAACTTGCACACTATTTTTTATATATATTTGCTAAGTAAATATGCAACCCTTTCAAAAACAAGTAATACTTTATACCATGCACGCACGCACTCAAAAGAAAATATAACCACTAAGTATATACTTATACGTTTACACGCACTATTCACGATGGAGATCGATAACAAAATGGCCGATCGAATTCGCGCGCCGCGCGTGCTCATGTCCACCGCCCCCCGCACCGCACTTTGTTTCCGAATTCCCCTCTCCTCCCGCTGCCATTGGATTCATATGTGGCCCACTGTTGGCCCTATGCTGTTTTCAATATGCAATAGTACTAATGCTATGTGCTCTCTGGTGATGAATAGCGTAAAAAGTACTTGTTTAGCCTATGTCCAGGCCCGTGACAGATGAGCAATGCCTCTACTCGACACGAAATAGCGCTAAATTCCAAATTTTTGGTAGGAAAGCCAACTAAGTCGGCGGTAGGGCCTATGTTGGCTGCTCGTATGGGATTTTCTGTTGGAAATCCGACTAAAACCGCGGTAGGTTGTATGTTACATGATCGTATGGATTTTTTGTTCGGAACGCCGTACAAAACCTCAGTAGGGCCTATGTTGGCTGCTAGTAGGGATTTTTTGGTAGGAAAGCCAACACAGTCGGCGGTAGGGCCTATGTTGTATGGTCGTATGGTTTTTTTGTTGGGAACGCTGCGCAAAACTGCAGTAGGGCCTATGTTGGCTGCTCGTATGGGATTTTCAGTTGGAAAGCCAACTCAGTCGGCGGTAGGGCCTATGTTGTATGGTCGTATGGTTTTTTTGTTGGGAACGCTGCGCAAAACTGCAGTAGGGCGTATGTTGGCTGCTCGTATGGGATTTTCGGTTGGAAATCCGACCAAAACCGCGGTAGGGCCTATGTTGCATGATCGTATGGATTTTTTGTTCATAACGCCGTACAAAACCGCAGTAGGGCCTATGTTGGCTGCTCGTAGGGATTTTTTGGTAGGGAAGCCAACTAAGTCGGCGGTAGGGCCTATGTTGTATGGTCGTATGGTTTTTTTGTTGGGAACGCTGCGCAAAACTGCAGTAGGGCCTATGTTGGCTGCTCGTATGGGATTTTCTGTTGGAAATCCGACCAAAACCACAGTAGGGCCTATGTTGGCTGTACGTATGGATTTTTTGTAGGAAATCTAACCAAAAACGGTAGTAGGGCCTACGTCGTTTGTTCGTATGGATTATTTGTTGGTAATCCAACTGATAACTGTGGTAGGGCCTATGTTAGATGTTTGTATGGTTTTGCAGTTGGAAAATGAACCATAAATAGCATTAGGGCCATTGTTGGCAATTCGTTAGATTGCTACTAACGATTTCCCAACTTTTTCCCAACCGTTAGCTACGGTTGGCCAACGCAAAATGCTACTAGGGAACTAACCAGATTTGCATTTGGCCAGTATCGCGATTAGACAGCTCTCATGTCGACAGAAACGCATTTCACCTGAAACGTACATGTACAGAAACGTAATTATCCAGTCGTGCTATGGCGATATTCGAAATTAGCTCAATAAAGTTATTTTTTCAGATATCTTTCGTGTTTGTTTTTAACATGCGAAAGCTTGGTCCTTCAAAAGTAAATAACAAGTAGAATCAGTGATATTTTCGGTGTTTTGCTTGCTGGCTGGGCTGTCGTGACTTGCTATACCTTGTTGCGCGCTCGCCGCAACCTCACCCAACCTATAGATTGGTTGAGTATCGACGTGATTTCGGTGTGATTAAGCCCGAAATAAGTTTACGCCGAGCTACAAGTTCCAGGAAAGGTTCCAGCTTCTGGGAACAAAGGAAATATTTTGCAAGTACTGACAGATTATTTTGAGCGGTACTGCGAAAACGGCTTGACAAGTTGTCAAGTTACGTTCGTTCAGAAACCAAGGTTGGTGTTCACGGCGTGTGTGACCGCCTTAACGGATTTGGCGCCGAGTCTGTCGTTTTTCTGCAGTTGTCACCTGTCATCCTATCTGTGGCTGGTGGTGCAGTTATTTGTTTTGTTTTTTGATATTACGCTTTTTAAAGGAAATTTACTATTAAATACAGAGTAAAAGTGTTTTGTGTTATCGTTTGTTTGTGGTAGGCAAGCATTATGTCTGAAAACACCAAGAAACTGCGCAATAAGCGCGGGCAAGTGAAGGCAACGGTAACGCGCATTGAGCAAGCTTTCGCATGTTAAAAACAAATACGAAAGATAATTATCTGAAAAATTAACTTTATTGAGCTAATTTCGAATATCGCCATAGCACGACAGGACAAAATGTAACGGGAATATCATAGACAAAACATATCAGTTTTTAAATCTAAAGTGTTGCAAGCAACAAATATTTATCTATAAACATATAAAGCTATGTTCAGACTTGTCTTGAACATAGTTGGGCCGGGCGAGATGGATGCATTTTACTTAAGGTGAAAACAAAAAAAACGTATGCTAAACAAACAACATCAACAACAGTGAACCGGACGGTTCTTGTCCGACCAAGAGGAAATACGGTCAAGGTCAGCATTTATCATGTTTATGGCAGCAGATGTGTGTGACGGCGAGCTAGAGAAGTAAAGTTGCACGTCGTCCGCGTACAGGTGATACTTACAGCTCCCTATACTGTTAGTGATGTCAGCGCTATACAGTATAAAGAGCAGAGGCCGAGTATCGAACCCTGCGGTACTCCTCTTGTCACAGGACAAACAGAGGACCGCAGAGCACTATCACCCTACGCAACGCAACTGCCTGCGCACGGCCAGACAAATAGCTACTGAACCATTTTGTAGCAGTGACATCAAACCCGTTATAAGAAAGACCTCTTGGATAATAGTAGGGGTACGCTAATGCAGTCGAAGGCCCTGGAGAAATCAAAAAGAACTTTTTTTTTTTTTACTAAAAAGGTACTTTTACCAGCATCGCGAGCCTGTAGGATGTTGTCGACTACGTTGAGCAACGCAGTAGCTGTCGATCGACCCTGACCTCGAAAACCTGACTGCAGTTCAGGGAGTATGCTGTTTTTCTCCAGGTAATCAGACAGCTGTTCGCAAACTACCCGTTCTATTATCTTCGATGCACAAGGAAGAATACTAATATGCCGCAGTTGAAACATTTCAGTGGGATTCGGTTTTTTTGGTAACGGGGTCATCTGAGCGACATTCCAGTCAGCTGGGAAAGACATTGTCAGAATCCTCATATTAATAATGTAAGTCTAGTGTAGTGTGATGGTTGGCAGTCCTCAACTGTGCGCTTCTCCAGAAACTTCCTGCCTCGCACTGCTAAACGGTGGAATGGATTGTCGCCTGCGGTATTTCCGGACCGATACGACCTTCAAACCTTCAAGAAAAGAGCGTACTCCCATCTTAAAGGCCGGCAACGCACTCACAACACCTCTGGTGTTGCAGGTGTCCATGGGCGGTGGTAATCGCTTACCATCAGGTGATCCGTCTGCTCGTTTGCCTCCTATATCATAAAAAAAAAAAAAAAAAAAAAAAGTCAGTACGTCTGTAGTTCTCGGTAGTGTCAGAAGTAAAATGTCAATGTCAATTGAGTCAAGTCCCTTTGCTGTTGTTTTTATTGACAAAATAAGTTTTGTGACGGCAGTAGCTGTGGTAGGAGAAAACGTGAAAGTTTTGTCGTTATGTCTATTAAATTCAAAAAAAGTTAAGTCAGATAAAGTCACTTCCTGTGTCCCAGGAATATTAAGAAAATGACGGTTTATCATGTCAGGGTCATCAAATTGTGTGAGGTCAGTCTGCATCTGTGAATCTGAAATAACAGTGCGCTTTAAGTTTTTCCAAAGAGTTTTCGAGTCAGTAATGTCATTGACATGATGCGTCAAGAAGGCACGTTTCTCGCTGTATATGGCTTCGATCACTAGGTGCTTCAGGACGAGGTAATACCGCTTGTGAACATCGCTCCCGGTTCGTTTGTAACGAGTGTGAGCCTCGTTTCTGAGCCGCATCATGAGCCGAACATTGCTCGTGAGCCATGGTTTAAGTGCCTCCTTCACCACTATCGTCTTTTCCGGCGCGTGTCTGTCAAAAAGTCCTAGTAGCAGTGAGTTAAATAGTCTAACCATGTCATTTACGTCGTTAAGTAATAAAATTTGTTCCCAATTTATGGCGTCAAGGTCATTGTTAAATACAGTTAAGTTAATGTCTTTCAGAGGTCTGTAAGTAATACGTCTAGGTGTCGGTTTCCGCCTTTTAATGTCAAACTCGGCTGTGATGAATGCATGTCTCCCTACCCTAGGTCCGGGATATGCTGCACATCCACAGACACAACACGAGCGTCGGAGCAAATAAGGTCTATAGTTGTCTGGCTGTGTTCCGTAAAGTGAGTCGGGTCGCTTACATGTTGTGTCAGGCCAATCGTTGTCAGAAATTGAGTCAAACATCTAAATTTTCTGTCGTTCTTGTCCGTATAGTTAATATTAAAGTCACCCAGTAAAATCAGTCGGTCGTATTTAAAAAAAGATTGTTGAACAGTTTGAACTCATAGTTGGCCTGTTCGTGCGATGTCCAACTAACCCCAGCTTTGAAGCCTGTTTTCTGACCATCTTTTTTTTCACAAGCACTGGCCACATTTCCGAGCAGTGGCGTGAAAAGTGCATTATTGTACTGCACTCGCAAGACGCTGTACTGTTTTGAATAATTATTTTAGGTGAACGAATAAGCCAACAAAATTTTATTAAATTAGTCAAGTCGTTCTCAGTTTAGAGAGAACCACTAGTCTTAATGTAGTCGTAGGCACGGAACCCTTCGTTGTACGTGCTCTGACAAGCACTGTCTTGGCCGCCATGTCGTTAGCGGTACCAGAAAAATATTAAATTATTCAATTTATATTCGGAAACCAAATTTTATAGACACTAACGAATCGAATAAAAAAGATTTGTTTGAATTGAATCATGCAACAGCAGATAATGTTATAACTTTCGTAATTTTATTAAAGATTTGGATATATTTCAAGATACGGAGCAGAAATAATATCATTCCGTACGAAAATAATAACCTCATCCTCCTAACATTTTCCCAGGTTGCAGCCAGGGGTTCGCTTTGGCACCTAATCCCAAGATTTGACGTAGGCATTAATTTTACGAAAGTGACTCCATCTGCCTTTTCAACCCAGAGAGAAAACTTAGTATCCTCACGACGTTTCGTTCACTGAAAAACTACGATTAAATATTATATGACATTAATGACATGACTTTTTTTAAATGTACGAAAATGATATCGGCAATTTCTCTCTAAGACAGTAAATGTCTTAAACCCCAAATTGAAACATGCTGAGCCAGATTTTAAATTCAATAAAACGTTTGACACATCAAGCATAACGCCGTCACGGTAACCCAATTATGCTTTTTCTGGCAGCCCCTGATTTTGCGGGAACTCCGGTTAAATTCAATAACTGCAATTTACGAGATACGAAAATGTGTTTTTGAATAAGACCGGGATGTGCACTGGACGGCGTCGGGATCAGATTACGGGATGAAGGAGAATATTCTTATGAAAATAAAGTGTTTATTTTTTGAATGAGTTTCGCTGCTCCGTCTTTTAAGAATGCGGAGTTTATTTAAAGTGATCTCTTTATTTTTAACCGTCTTCAAAAAAAAAGGAGGTCCTCAATTCGGTTGTATTTAATTTTTTTAATTATCATTATGTTTTTTAATGTTTGTTACCTCAGAACTCCGTCATTTATCACCCGATTCGTGCACTTTTTTTTTGTTTGTAAAAAAACATTCAACTGGAAACATCCAGTTTGATGATGGGATGGAACTCCTCGGTTATCTTAGGCCCGTGTAGTAATTTCGGTATTTTCTATTATAACTCGTGTATTTACACTTGGAAATCATACATTTGGTGATGTGGAATGCTGATGATGAAAACCACAGATGACTTATGGAACTCCTCAATTATGTACTTAAAACTATAAAAGTACGTCACAGAATCTGATATGATTCCGTTAAAAGCAACTAATGAAGTGTCAATGGTGATTCTGAGATCGTTGAGGAATCAATGGAAGTCCTCAAATAATGTAGACCCCAGATACAGCGATTTGGTTATATTCTGTAATTACTTACACTCTCCAAAATATATGCTTTAAGACACCGATGTGCCTATCTAACTTTGTACTTTCGTCGGCAAACATTTTCCCTCGGCTACTTAACTTCAAACCATAAAACCGCCAGCTTGTTTCGTTATAAAATTAGACCTCGCAGGCTCTCAATGCAATTTACATCGGCACACTGCTCCATAACCTTGTCTCTTTCACTACATACGTGTAATAGTATGTAAGATAAGGACGGCTATTTGTAATTTCGTTATAGATGCCCTGGGTAAAGCTCGATTTTTATACCGGTCCAACCAGTAATTTGTTTATCTTTCGCATGACCTAGAGCTATTGACGCGACCTGATTTTAGCCTTTAGGGGTAAATGTTACGATGCACTTTCCATACAAAAGGCTATCGGAAATCATAGCTTATTTACAAACAATTTTATACATGTTTGTTTTACTTCACTTGTTGTGTGAGGTTGAAATGACTACGTACGTACTGATTAAAAATCAAATTTAAAAACTATTCTATATTTTAATCCGGTTTATACATTTATAGACCATCTTCGTGCAAAATTTCAGCCACATCGGTTGAGCCGTTTAAACGTAATTGCGTAACAAACCTCCAAACATCTAAATATCCAAACTTTCGCATTTATAATATTAGTAGGATACTATATAAGTAGGAAAAAACCGCCTGACCTTTGTTTATGTTCAATTTAAATTGTATTATAATGTGTCCTTGGATATATATACTTCAGTTGGCCGAATTGCATCAAAGTAGTCCATTCAAAAAGCAACTTTAATGTAGGTACAAGGTAGGCGATTCGTATTCCATTCCAGTAACAGTTTTATAAAGAATCGGTCAAATTCAATAATCTCAACGTATAAATGCGTCACCATTGTCAACAATCAACAACAAAGTACCAAATATAATTTATTTCAAAATTGTATCATGTCAATTGCTGACTAATTATGTTACAAAATAAATTACAATGCAAGTCTATTTTGACCTAATCGCACATAATAATGTTTTAATACTCACTTCAAAGTTAAATGGTTTATCATGGGTACCTATTCAATTTCAATCATAATATTTTTTGGACAATTAAGTAATTATATGTATGGATCGCGTTGTAATGTAGCCCACCAAATATTTTCGGCGAAAGTAAAGCGGCGGTAAAGGTCGCAAAAGTCTGTTAGATGCGAGTGGCGCAGTACGGATTACTTTGGCACTCTTTGGGGGATGATATGACGATGATCAATGATGTAATATGAAAAAGAGGTAGATAGGTTATAGGCGCTCCAAAAGTGGCACTCTGAGTCAATCAATTGCACCAACTTGCCTCAGTTTCGCGTCGTCAATAGAAACGTATAAGTGTCTCAACTGGCAGATTTGGTGGCCATTTTTAAACACGGGATTTCGTATAGACAACATATCTACCTCAATTTAATATTACATAATTGATGATGATGACAAAGTATCCAGAGATGGGCGAAGATATATTGTGAATTCATATAGTTGACACCTTTTATGCTTGACAGCTTGACAGCAAATTTATTCCAATCATTGACACCTAATCATTCACCTCTACTTATTGCTTTATGTATTAAGATATAAAGTGCCTAATAATTGGCCCACTGTCAAGCATTGGGACGTTTCCCTTAAAAGTAATAAGAAATAAATTGAATTTAAACTCGTGAGTCATTTGAATAAAGAAGTAAGCTTAGACAGAGGTGGCCCACTCCGTGATTTTATCGCGCCGCTACAAGAACAGCGCTAACATACCGGCTTGGCCTACCGGTCCCAGCCGGTATGTTAGCGCTGCTACGGCACGCACGCGTTCTATAGCAGCGCAATAGGGGATTTGTTAACAGAGAACCTTCTGTACGTAGTACTTATTCATTCTGTGGCTTACATTTGTAACTTATATTATAACATATGTACACGGCTAAACCCATTTTCAGTGTGAGTAGGTATGGGCGACATAAATATATATTGTATGGAATTTGAACACACTGACTTTACAGGCAGGGCCAACTATCTTCAAAACAAATGAGAGTGGGTCAACTGATTGTCCTTGATTGCATACCACCATTCCGAAAAATATTATTAATCAACTTGATTGTATTTAACCGCAGTTTTTACCTTACATCCGTCAGTGACAAATCAGAATGAAAGGGATATTGTTGTTCTTAATATTATTAGTGTCGAGCGTTTTCTGCTATTTTAAGGTACCTAAATGTCTTTAAATTGAATATACATTTAGATCATCATTCAGTCCACGATGAAGCGTGCCATTTTGTGAGCCCACTATTGTTTTATTTATGCTTGATGATTGGTTTAGACTAGTGGTTAGTAATACATTCGATATGTATATAGCTTAATGCAGTAAAACAAATCCTCCAAATAAATACAAACTAACAATAAAATTGTAATCAGCGAACGAAAAAAACTATAGAATGCGAGAGCTACCTACCCAAAGTACCCAAACACGTGCCTAAAACGAAGTATGCGCATGTTCGAATTAAACGACTGCCTGGCTTCGTTTTGATACCGTCCCCCCATGCGCATAATGGCATGGCACCCATTCTGTGAGGCCATTTTGGGGCGCTACTTAAACTGCTATGGTTCGCTGATTGTAATCAGCTAAGTTTTGAGAAACTTATTTACCTGTTTTGGTGCTTCTAAAAAAAAAACATCTTTTGTTTCACATCCACGTTGTCGCGCAGTGCACTGTACAGAGTGGCAAATGATTGGTAAGCAAAATGCCGCTCAGAGGCGAGGTAAGAGCTGCCGCACATTGAACCACTAGTGGCGGGCACTGGTGGCTGGAATGTGTGGCGACCCTAACTAACGTCAGTGTTCGTGTCTATTGTGTTTGCGTTACCGTGGATTTATTTTGTGCCGTCAACCCATTTCAGGTATCATACTACATAGTGACGGAGCACGCAACGATCACCCATACCAGTCCAAACTACGTGTCGTTTGCTAACTTCTCCGCCACCAGAAAGGTCCGGCGCAGCCCTATGTACTACGTGGACATTCATTACACCACAGTCGTTCCCTTCGACGACACGTTCAAGGAAAGTAACATCCAAGTCTTTGCTTATCAACAAATGCGGATAGAGCCAAAGCATCTACAGAATTACTTGAAGTAGTTTTGTGGATCTTTAATTACAAATCCGATAAAAAATAACACTAGTATATATAATGAACATTTGGGAATTAGGTACTTTGTATACGTAGGTAGGAGGAGGACGGTGGAGCTACACAGACAGCTAGTCATCTAGAGAACTTCTAGGCTTGTTTGAAAGATGAAGACCAAAATTATTACGTTCTTCGTGGATGGATCATATTCACACCCACACCTACATGTAACTTCTCACTTTTAAACTACTTACATTTGGCATAAAATCGTCAAAAACAGAAAGATTTGGGAGGGTGAGCTATTGACTTCGCCCTACTTTTTTACAGTTTTGTGAAAAGTAAATTTAATTGTAACTAGGTACTCTCAATCTTTATGATTTAATTTTACTAATTGAGCGATCCCCACAAGGTGGACCTGGTAAAGGTTGCTGGAGTCCGCTTGATGCGGGTGGCGCAGGACCGGTCACTTTGGCACTCTTTGGGGGAGGCTTATGTCCAGCAGTGGACGTCTTTTGGCTGATATGATGATGATGATGATGAATTGTGCGATGTATATGTACTTAACATGTTATTTTAAGTTTACCAACGCCATGGCATAAGCTGTTATGTTGATAAATTATATTTACAAATAAATATATAAAATAAATAAATAAATTGAATGTGGAAGTTTAAGGGGAACATTAACACTTATCTACTTGTACAGAGAGATTCAGCACTCACACGTGCACCACAGTGGATTCTCGGGAGCTCTGGCGACCTTTATCATCATATATATGTATCAAAAACAGATACTTACAGAGCTGAGCAGTGTATTGCCTCGTCGTCTCGACAAACTAATAAAGCTGCAATCTCACGATATTTTTTTTTATATGTATTTTTTTAATTAGCCTATATTGTGTCCCACTGCTGGGCAAAGGGGTCCCCTTTTTTCCGCCACTCGTCTCGGTCCTGTGCTAGTGTTCGCCAATATGTACGGTCGAGGTCATAAATACGTTTACACTTTTGCACCTTATTGCCTTGTAATAAGGTGCAAAAGTGTAAACATATTTATGACCTCGACTGTACAAAACGTATCAATGTAGTCCCGCCATCTCCTTTTCGGTCTGCATCTACCTCGGAAGCCATCTTGTGGAAGCCTTTGGGTAATTTGGCCCATCGCATCGCTCCGCGTGCATCCGGCAGACATGTACAGCCCAGTCCCACTTTAGCTTCGCGGTCTTGGCACCCACATCTACGATGCCAGTTTTTGTACGCAGCTCTGTATTCCTGAGCATATCCAAGAGCTTGCGCTTCAGTGTCAAAGGAACGTTACCGTTCATTAGCGCGTTCACGGACCAGAAGCTCTTCCAGGCGTTTGCGATGAGCCGATCGATTTCTTTAGACTGCCTGTTATCGGAGGATGCTGTCTGGCCCAAGTAGGTATACTCGTCAACATATTGCATATCCTGCCCATCTACCTTAACCCTATGCATGCTTTACGCTATTGGTCATCAACTGGAACTTTGCCCGGTTCATTTTGAGCCTAACTTCAACACTGGCTGTGCTCAGATTTTGTAGCATTTGTTCTAGCTGGGGAGCAGTGTGGGAGAACACGACATCGGTGAAACGCAGGCTAGTCAGCCTTGTGTCACCGATAACGATAAGCATCGCTTCCCACTTGGCCACTAGTTGCTGCCAGAAGCTTCTGGCGAGTTCTTTCATACGATTTGTATACTATCGGCGCACACCGAGCGTTTAGTGACCACCTCCGAGCCATAATGTGCGGCAGAGTGGTCGCGTTTAGTCGCGGCAACAAGTGGCTGTAATGTGTGGGCGCTTTTAAAATCAACGCAGTTTATATTTCGATGCAGGTGGACTTTTACTTCTACCAGTTCCTGAGCAACGAGTACCGGCGCAGTTTCGTGGAGATGCACTTCCAGTTTTGCAGCCTCATCCACAAGGACCAGTTCTTTGGAGCCCCGATGAGACAGGGTCGGTTGAAGGAGCCCTGCCCGTACCCACCGGTATAGTGTTCATCATAATCACTTCGTTTTCTCGGTTGCACCGTAAAGGAGCGACTGCCCTCTAACATTCCAACCCAGGCTGTTGTCCACGTTTATCCCCTAGCCTGATCCCCCAGGGCAAAAAAACGACTAGGTTGTTAGGTTAACTGCGACCCTTCAGCGCGCGAGCTGTGCGAGCGAAGCGAGCGTGACGCGGCAGCGTCCGGCGAAGCGCCATAACCGAACATTATTATTTATTCCTAGTTGAATATAAAATAATTGCCGCTAATTCCCCTGGGAGATCGGAGTCAGCTGATTAACGTGGATAACGTGCAACCCAGACCCACCTTGCTGGGATTAGATCGGTTTCCTCATTGAGTTTTCCTTCGCCAAAATGCCACTATTAGTTAAAAAAAAACAATATAAAAGTTCATACATAAGTTTTTTTGAAAACTCCCGGGTTCGAGCCGGGGTTCCACCACGGGGTGGTCATGACCTGCAGTGCTGTACTTTCATAACATGGTCATATTTTTTTTTTAATCGTATGGCATACATTATTTTGGCCTTTTAAAGTTTGTCACTCTTTAGTACCACCCAGGGGACACGTGCAGGGTTGTGGTAGGGTAGCTCCTGCGGACGCGAGTAACAGTTGTTCCCCCTTTGTCAAGTGAGTGGGCAACTCGACTGTTAGAAGTTCTTAAGCCGCCCGAAGGCCTCTAACTCGGCTTAACGACTACTGTCATAGACAGCAGCCGGGATGCGCTTCCGTGCCTTCCAAAGCACGGAAGCGCTCATTTATATTAACCACTCAAACATCAGGCGGTCACCCATCCAAAGACTGACCGCTGCCATCGTTGCTTAACCTGCGTTATCGTTTCCGACTCGCAGGCGCCGCTAGGCTATGAGCGCTTCAAATACACAGTAGGCTACAGATTCTGTACTTGATCAAAGCACAGAGGCCACCAATCAAAAGTGGACTCTCTTGCACTCAGATACGACAGGCTGTCTACTCCCAAACTTGAACATAAGAGTTACATATAAGTAACTCTTATGTTCAAGTTTGGTTCATACATTATAATGTATGAACCAAACGCTGTTTCAGCAAAGGACCGTGCGTCAAAATTTGCCCCAAAACCAACAAACATGAGAGTTGGGCCATTAAATAGGTCTTTAAATCTACTTTATTTCATTATATAGGCACTAAATCGAATTCCATAGCAGAACTGAGATATTCAATATGTTTGTCAGCGTGAAATACGAGCTATGAAAATTCTGTAGGTATAATATAATCATTCTGCTGGGTAGTTAAAACAAAATATATAATTATTAATAACGAAGGTATTCTTACCGAATATGGCGAGAACGTAAGCGTAACTTGTTATTTTTTCTGGAATATCACGTTTTATTACTTATATAAAACCGTTCAAAACCAATAATTAGCTATAAAATATCTTTTTTTTACACACTTCGGTATCCTAATGATTAATGACCGGTATTCTCTGAGTAACCCGTTTTCTGATAGATCGTATTCACGCTGACTATTATAACATATGAATATCTCACTTCTGCAATATGATTCAACTTGGTGCCTATAGAACGAAATGAAGTAGATTTAAAGACCTATTTAACGACCTAACTCTTAGCAGTGTTGGTTTTGAGGCAAAGTTCCATACAAAGTTGCCCATGGTCCTTCCGTGAAAATATGTCTTTTCCATTGCAGGGCGACTATCACATGTACAACATGAGTATACCCACCGCTGCCATACCCCCTGGCTTCCCATTTACAAAAGGCCGGATCTTTGGCAACATGACCCACAACGGTCACGACGTTTTTGGGGGCTTCATCGATATGGAACTCAAAGAGAAACGGATCAAGAGTTCATAGTCTGTGTTCTGTGTGAATTGTATTGAATATATTTGAATATAATATTATAGAATCACTTTAACAGGTTTTCTTGCAGTTATTAAAAAAATAAACTTCCATTTAGCTAGGTAAAGTTTGCTACTATCTGTG
Source organism: Epinotia ramella (assembly GCA_947578815.1). NCBI lineage: Eukaryota > Metazoa > Arthropoda > Insecta > Lepidoptera > Tortricidae > Epinotia > Epinotia ramella. The sequence continues at coordinate 9,279,432 of OX388221.1, forward strand.
TTCATCTTCCTAGCGTTCTTCCCAGTTGTGCCCTTAAGGAGCCCGGGGTCCGCTTCGACACCTAATCCCAAGTGATCTGCTCCTAACTGTGTTAATCGAAGAAAGAAAATAACCGAAAATGTTTTTCGCAAAATAATTATGAAAGACCAAATTAAAACATAAACTTTTAAATAAATTAATTCGACCTATTTTTGACCCAGAGTTTTTTAAAGTTCGATTAGGATCACTAGAGTTTTCAATTCGAGTATGTACACTCTGTATTCAGATACTCGCTTAATTTGAGTTTTACTGTACTAGATTCTTATCATCCATATTCAAAGTGATCTTTACGCGTGTTTCAATTATTTACACAAATTCACACACAGTGACAACGTTTCATACGCAATCCAATGCATTTAAATGGACAAATTTGCGCTCATCCACACGATCTTTGCTTCCAACCTTTACGACGAAACGGGGAAATCTGCGATTTCAATTTGAATAATGGTGATCGGATATTTTGCGGCTTTCGTTATATTTAGGACGATTTGCTAAGCTCTTGGAATCCCTAGACCATAGCTAGGTCTATCCATGGACGTTAAGATAATAGTTGTAGGGATGGGCGTAGTAACACAACAGTTCTAGGGGCCTAGACAAGGTTACAGTCGACAAGCGCTAACGCCAATAGAAAACTAATAAAATGTATGGGAATGACAGATGTTAACGAAAGTTGTTTCGTCGGCATCTGTCATTCCCATACATTTTATTATTTTCTATTGGCGTTAGCGCTTGTCGATTGTAACCTTGTCTACGGCCCCGGGTTGGGTTTAAAATATATTGTCCCTGAAAAAGTTAGTACATGAGCTTATATATACTATGGCTATATATTGAGAGTGTGCGTGTGTGGCGCAGCACACATTATACTCGTACATAGAGTTTCCAGAATTTTGTCTGAAAACTTTTACTTTACCCGTTCCATCCAACATGGGATGGAGAAAAAATTGCTAAATACGCGACAGATTTTTGTGACGCTCACAAAAATCACTCACTCACTCACTCACTCACTTTTTGCTGCTAGCCGATTCAAATTCATTATATTCTCTTCTATTCTATTCTCTTCTATTATATTCTCTTCTATTATATTCTCTTCTACTCTATTCTCTTCTCTTATATTCTATTCTCATCTATTCTATTCTCTTCTATTCTATTCTCTTCTATTCTATTCTCTTCTATTATATTCTCTTCTATTATATTCTCTTCTATTATATTCTCTTCTATTCTATTCTCTTCTATTCTATTCTCTTCTATTCTATTATCTTCTATTATATTATCTTCTATTCTATTCTCTTCTATTCTCTTCTGTTCTCTTCTATTCTATTTTATTCTCTACTATTCTTTTTTCTTATATTCTTATCTTCTATTATATTCTCTTCTATTATATTCTATTATATGCTCTTCTATTCTATTATGTTCTCTTCTATTACATTATCTTCTATTCTATTATCTTCTATTATATTATCTCCTCTTCTATTATATTCTCTTCTATTCTATTCTCTTCTATTCTATGCTCTTCTATTCTATTCTGTTCTCTTCTATTCCCTTCTATTCTATTCTCTTCTATTATATTCTCTTCTATTCTATTCTCTAGAACTCTTTTCTATTATATTCTCTTCTATTCTATTCTTATCTATTCTATTCTCATCTATTCTATTCTCTTCTATTATATTCTCTTCTATTCTATTCTCTTCTCTTCTATTCTATTCTATTCTATTATCTTCTATTCTCTTCTATTCTCTTTTATTATATTCTCTTCTATTCTATTCTCTTCCATTGTATTCTATTCTATTCTATTCTCTTCTATTCTATTATCTTCTATTATATTCTCTTCTATTCTATTGTCGTCTATTCTATTCTATTCCCATACATTTTATTATTTTCTATTGGCGTTAGCGCTTGTCGATTGTAACCTTGTCTACGGCCCCGGGTTGGGTTTAAAATATATTGTCCCTGAAAAAGTTAGTACATGAGCTTATATATACTATGGCTATATATTGAGAGAGTGTGCGTGTGTGGCGCAGCACACATTATACTCGTACATAGAGTTTCCAGAATTTTGTCTGAAAACTACAATTTTACTTTACCCGTTCCATCCAACATGGGATTCGAATTTCGAACTAAAGACTGATCATGATGAGGAGGCAATGATGCTATCCAAACTAAGACTATTTAGTGGCTCTGTGACCTGTAAAACTTGCGATCCTGCCTCCTTTTTTTGAAGTGAAAACTTCTTTAGCGGCGCTGAGCACTTTTTGGGATGGAGAAAAAATTGCTAAATACGCGACAGATTTTTGTGACGTCAGATGTGACGGAGGTCACTTTTTGCTGCTAGCCGATTCGAATTCATTATATTCTCTTCTATTCTATTCTATTCTCTTCTATTATATTCTCTTCTATTCTATTCTCTTCTATTATTTTTTCCTATATTATATTATCTTCTATTCTATTCTATTCTATTCTATTATCTTCTATTCTATTCTGTTCTCTTCTATTATATTCTCTTCTATTCTATGCTCTTCTATTCTATTCTGTTTTCTTCTATTCTATTCTCTTCTATTATATTATCTTCTCTTCTATTATATTCTCTTCTATTCTATTCCCTTCTATTCATTTCTACTTTATTATATTCTCTTCTATTCTTCTCTTTTCTATTCTATTTTATTCTCTTCTATTCTATGCTCTTCTATTCTATTCTGTTCTATTATATTCTCTTCTATTCTATTCTCTTCTGTTATATTCTTTTCGATTCTATTATCTTCTATTATATTCTCTTCTATTCTATTCTCTTCTATTATATGTTCTTCTATTATATTCTCTTCTATTCTCTTCTATTATCTTCTATTCTATTATCTTCTATTCTATTCTCTTCTATTCTATTCTCTTCTTCTATTCTCTTCTATTCTATTATCTTCAATTCTATTCTCTTCTATTCTATTCTTATCTATTCTATAGACTCGAGGGGTGCGATAATTTTATTGTGTAAATAGCATATTTGCTATTTGATTTCGTACTGGCGTCGTATTAATCACTTAAGGCGATTAACGAGTACTAATACGCATATGAATTTTCGGGCATAAGCTAATTTGCCTATATGTATAAGTGAATATCTATCACCGCGCGATCGACGCCGTGGAATACGATACATTTTCATTCACGGTAGCTGGAGCAAAAGTCATAAACGAAATATATGACAACAATATCGTTATGTGTAACCGGTATATTTATGTCACCGTAAGATTCTGAACAACGTCAGTTTATTATTACACTCGCGATATAATAACTCGAAAAATTGTGAAACGAAAAATAATGCGTTAAATTGTTGACGGTTTTAACAATTGTTTCGTTAAACGTTCGTATCAAAGACGAATCGTAAAATTGTGAACTGAGATCCAATCGGCAGGATACACAGTCTAGGTAGGTTAGGTTAGTTAGGTACCTTCAGTTGATCGAAGGGCAAACCGCCCAGAAATAGGAGCCCCGCCTAGCGGCGCTGCGTCGACACTGCCAGATGACGACATTAATGCAATACAAAGTTCAGTTCAAAAAAAGCAATCATGTTCTGACGTAAGTGGGAAGCTGATGCAAGTGGGATAATTCAAAATAATCAGCGCACAGGGTGCATTCCAAATCGTGCCTTATTGATCTCGTTCACAATTTGACATTGACAGATTATAAACTAACGAAAAATAAGGCGTTAAATTGTTAATGGTTTTTTCATCACACTTGCTCGAAAAGGGCTTCATAATGCGCAGACATATAGAGCTGTAATAGCCTGTGTTACGCCCACGGGCGTAATGGTTTTTTTCTTAAATTGTATCTGTCACTCATGCGGCAGTTACAGAGCAAAGAGGTTTTATATCAAATACGATGTCTGAAAACGTATTTATAAATAAATTTAAACTTAAAAAACTACTTAAACATGTTTAACTGAATTATTTACAGATTTAATATGTAGTTATTTAGTGTCTATGTAAAATGTTTTTAAGTGTTTCAAATCGTGGCTGTATACAGAAGGGTCTTTGCCATACGCGCCTGGCGTCAAATTCAACAAAATGGACGACTGTCATGTTGAAGTTTTTATTACGATTTGTATTAATTTCATCTAAAATGTATTTGTTTCCTCGCAAATGTGATGAAAAACATTGTGTATAACACGGGCGTAAGAATATTGCAAACGCGAGTCATCAAAAGCCCTCCGCCTTCGGCGTCGGGCTTCTGATAGACTCTTGTTCGCAATATTCCACTTCCGCCCCTCGTTAAACAATGTACTATTCCAGTTCACAATTTTTCGATAGTTCATATCACGAGTAAGATTATAAACTGACGGTTATATATCTACCTATATACTCGTGGTTCTGTGAGAAGTAGAAACCACTAGTCTGTTAAAGAAAACACCGGGTTGCACTCCGGGAGTGCCGGTAGAAGTGAAAACTAGAAAAAAAAGCCCCCCCCCCCACCCCTTCAATGGCCCGAACTGACATTAAAACTTATTTCGCGGAGCTCGATCATTCATTAAAAGTTTTTATACACACTTCCAGTTACTTATTCGATCCGTTCTCGCCTAATATTCATAATCATTAATCATCATCATTAATTTTAGAGCTAGGTTCTTGTGGGTGCCTCTTGATGCAACTGCTTCTATCTTTGTCGGCTCCGGGGTAGCTTCTTAATTTGACGACCTGTTAGCCTAGTGGGTAGTGACGCTGCCTACGCTGAAGGTCCTGGGTTCGAATCCCGGTGAGGGAAAATATTTATGGGGATGAGCACGAATATTTGTTTCTGAGTCTTGGATGTTTTCCATATAAATTTAAATTGAAGGAAAAATTGAATGCTCCGAGCCAGATTCGAACCGGCGACCGCGGGCATTCATGGCCCTTCGCTACTAACCAACTGAACTATCGGAACAATCTGTGTCGGCCACTGTATAGTTAATTAATTTTACGTCACTCCGGGCGGTAAGTAAGATTTACCGGCCACGGGCGCAGCGGCAAATCTCCCTTCAAACCTAGGAGAAGACGTAAAATTGTGTACGCACCACGGGCGGTAATTCGTAAAGCCCCAGATCGCATAACAAACACCTGCGATCTGGGGCATTCACGAATTCACCGCCCTAGGTACGTAATGCGGCGTAATGCTAGGTGCGTTAGAAAACATTATGTGCCCTCTCATCGTATGTCGCCTCTCAGGGTGTCATATACCAACCACCTACCTGTATTAATTAACATCCCTTGTAATGCGCATGACTTATGATGTTGAATAAATGAAATGAAATGAAATGAATGTACTAGAATCTAATAAGTATAGTGTCGCCTAGTTCCCATTACTCAAGCCTTATTGAGCTTACTATGAGGCAAGTTTGATTTGTGTGAGATTGTCCCCTAATAATCTATTTATTATTTATTTATTAATGTCCTGGTATTGTCATACTCTATTTGTTCGTCCTACGCCTGGTACGGCTAATATCACACAATAGGTACAAATTATTTTAGAAACGTATATTTTAATAATGCTGTTACCAAGTTTATTGATACTAAAAAGTGCCGTTATACTTCAGACTTAGAATATAATTCGATAAAAAGTTTTTTGCGTTTGCAGCGCCCCAATAACTGTCACCGCCGGGTAAGCTGGAGTTAAAGTCGATTCTAGAAAGACATATCTCTATAGGAGTTACTTGGTGAATACGCCATTTTAAACACACTCGGTAAGGTAGTATATTGGTTCTATAAACCTTTCAGCCAAGCCGTTAGATGTAAGAGTATAGTGTACTTATGTACTTGGATAAAACCTTAAGCTTGGGTCAGCCACCTTCTCAGTGTGTACATTATAAATGCGAGGGCAAACTTGTTTTTGGATTACGAATGGTTTCTAAAGTTGTATTGTATGTATTTGGGTTGAAAGGTTATCTTTGCAGTGCTGTTTAAACCATGCCCACGTTATATCATTGTTTGGTTAAGACTCGTATTAATCGATTTTCGATTAGGTCGCTCGAGTTAATTTTAAACTTGAACTTTGGTTCTATTTAACCAAAACATATTGGATTGGAATTGATTTTATATTTTTTTGCATGGAAGCGTAGAAATAATTAACAAACCGAATCAAATTGAAGTTAAGTTTCATATAACTATCGCCTTGCATGTGAAGATGCAATTAAAATGCAAAATATACATTTCCAAAAACATAACCTATGTAATTTTCTTGCTTGGTACATTGGTCATGTCATGTCATGGAGGTATATCTGTCCCAATAGGCTTGATATTAATGTAACATTTATCGTCCGTGCTCACTTCTGTGCACACGCAGCCCAACGTGTTAGAAAGAGAGCACGCTACAAAATACTTCATAATTACTGAGAAAACAACGAGTCTAAGTAAATATTGTGAATTCTGTATTGCGCACCTTCAAGTTCTAGGTGACCAAGGTTGTTTCATATTTTTAACGGAACGGGGATAAGTCGAGCTTATCTTAACATGTTCTTTCATAATTAAGACCTTAATTACGACTAACGAGCTAGGCTGAAAAGCCGACGTCGCAGTGGAAAATAACACACAGTACAAAATGGTAAGCTAAAAATTATAAGCGTCACACATTACTTTCATTCAATGAACTAGCTGACCTAGCTGTGGTCTCCGCTTTCTTCCACCGGGGTGGATTTCAAGAAATAAAGTATCCTGTGTCTAGCCCCAGCTCCTCAACATGCTATAATTTGTTCAGCAGTTAATATTGTAGTAAGTGATGTTACGAGTAAGACGCTGTCAACACCAAAATGCCCTTGATGATTTTGGATAGCGCTCACACTGTCTATTTGTATCGGAGTAAACGAGAGCGAGTGTTACTGAGCGGCCCGGTTTTTGAAGATACATAAATATTTAAATAAAAAAAGTGTGGATTATTTGTGAAATATGACTCGTTAGCGGTTTAGGTATGAATAATGTTGACTTCATGTTTTTAATTTCAGACCCATACGTCAAAAAAATAAAGAGATAGAACCGTTTAATGTGATATTAAGACAATCTTTGCAATTATTTTCTATCGAGCGGATTTCGTCCAATTATGTATCGAGCCCGTCTACAGTCTTTGAAATATGGTGAATATTAATATATAGGTATTTTATTTGATGTGCTAGAACAAATACTTTTTCTTAAAAAACTGCTTAAATAACATCAATTTCACCAAATTAGGTCTTGTCAGCCTCTTAAGGCATGTGAGTTAGTCTTAAAAAGTTTATCCCTGTGTATTGTTGGGTAACAACATATCATTAAGGGTTGCCAAGACGCTGGACTCTCCGTTAGAACGTAGTTTGGTTCTCATTTTATAACAAAGTATAATAAAATGAAACTATGTATGTACAATGAGATTTGTTTATTTGTTTATTAGGACAGAACATAGAAACATTTTAAACATCATTCATATTTGATCTCCCACTTACAGGCAATCACAGCATGCTTTAAAGAACATTGAGATAAGTAACACAATAAATACTGTTAATTAATGGAAAATAAAGAATAACTAAAATAAGCGAAATTTTCAACGAGAGTATTTCATTTTTAAAGTTGACTCACTGTTGAGATCCGCCATATCTCGGTCGGAATAGATTCTGTTGCCGGAAATTAAAATAGAAAAAAAATAGAGCGGGTAGAATATTTTTCATACAGTCTCAAATCGCTTATTTTTTTCTATTATAATTTATAACAATATAAACTAGTTTACGACCTAGATATGGTGCATCCCATAGTGTATAAAAACTTTTATGTTATTCCCGTTTGCCTACTAGACTACTATATTTGTATGGAGAGTAGACTTGAGTCGGCCGTGCTGCGGACTCTTAATGGACGTTTTCAGCCCTACTGTTTCAAATAAGCCCACTGTGCGTTTATCCTAGTATCCGTTTTCCTAAAGACACTAACGGGTAATTAAGAAAATCAATTTGTTTAATGGCACTAAAGGCTCACAACAGGGTAGTTGCCACATGTTAAAATTTATAACGAAGTGTTGCTAGTAAACCATCAAATTAATGTAAAATAGTATAAATTACAACATATAATCAATAATGAAAATCATAATAATAAAAAGATATGGACCTTGAAAGCTTAGAAAAAATATGCATTTTTTTTATTGACCACAATTCAACTTAGAGCTGCCAATAGAATCCTTACGCTTTTATAGAAACCAAATTCTAAAACCACTACGGACCAAAATGCAGCTTTACTTGATTTTCCATACAAAGATTAGTACCTACAAATAGCAAAATGTGACGTCATAATGTAATGTCAATTAGTATGAAGCATTTCGGCAGCCGCCAGCGAGGTCAATCTTTGAATCAAATTTTTGGGTATTTATATTCATTAATTGTAGTTGCTCCCATGCTCTCCAAAAACTGGTTCGAATGGCATCGTAAAAAAAATTTAGGACAAGCCTATTAATGTATGTACTTTTCCAATGTGAAAACAAGAAACATGTAGTGTTTACACCTTAATTACTGTATCGGGTCGAATGGGCCCGATACCAATTACGCCGGATACCGGTAAACAGTCGCAGTGAGTGTTTTATTTAATGGTGTTTTCTTTAGCTGGTGTTATTTACTTGGTTCTCCACAGTGTACATTGTACCCAGCGAACGAAAAAAACATCGAAGTCTAAGGCACCGCAGAATGCGTGCCATTGCCATGATGCGGGGATGGGAATATAATATGTTTATTTGCAAGAATACTTATTTCTAGTTACAGGGTGTTCTTGTGAATAGTGGTACAGTATTCTATCGTAATTAAACGACATGCAAATATTATAATAATCGTAACACGCGCATGCAATTACTCAATTAAAATGTAATCTAACAGTGCTCTCAATCTTTAAATATGTCCATGCTGTTTATTTTTTTCAGTAAATTCCTTAACGCTGTAAAAACAATTATCTAATAAATAAGTATTTAAATTTCTCCTAAAATCAGTTGTGGCCTGTGGGGGCGGGGAAACAAAACGATGCCAGGCAGTACCAATAAAATAAATCCCAAAACTGAAAGAAAGAAAGAAATAAATATATTTATATGGTGTGATATCATGTTACATGTGTGTGTTACAATTGGAATTCACCAAAATGGATGCCTCTCAGCATAGGCCACTAGCAATACATGCTAAAGGCGCTGGTTTTCAGGGCACCCAGAGAGAGATACAGAAAAAAATAATAATAATAATAATAATAATTAAAAAAAAAAACTACATTTTGATACTATAAAAGAACTACGAACTAGACTTATAAACTAAATATAAAATACCCCACCCAGTTCACCCGTTTGAGGCATGGACCCTAGGACGCTGGCTGCATTGCCTCTTTGCACCGCTAGGCTTAGACGCTGGGCAAAGAAAGAACCGGCCCTGTGGTCGCCTGAAACGCCAATAAGTCGGACCGACACCTCTTTCATAAATTTTTTGGTGTCGGACGACCAAGGGCCCAAAGTCTCCACCGCAAGTGCCGCGAATTCATATTCATTGGTGAGAAATGCGTACTTGCGGCGTTTGGACATTTGGGCTTGGTCAGCGGCAGTGCCAGGCTTCCGAGCCGACCCTTCGACGTGGGACGGAGCCAGCGTGTCGACACAGGTAGCGTCCCACGCTAAAGGGCGGCCTAGGCTCCAGGGCACGAGAGTGCAACCATCAGGTCTCTTACCGTCAGTAGCGGAAAGGCCCGTTGGTTCCAGAGTCGCAGGGAGACCTGCGGTGCTGAGTGAACGGCGAATGAGGTCGTTTACTGTGGCGTGCCTGAATAGACGCCCGGCGCTCATAAGGCAGTGCAAGCCATGACGCCCCAGTGAGTCCACGGTTTCGGAACAGCGGCTGCAGGCGTGAGGCTCACATATTTTGAGGCCCAGGCGAAGGCACACTGCTATTCGCAGTGCAGAGGGGTCTAAAACGGAGCCAAGGTTACGTGACGGAAGCGCGTGCAACCAATGGCCCGATTCTTTTTCTGAAACCGCAAGTAGTCTGGCTCGTTCGTAGTTGGCGGAATCGTCGAGTAAGGACTGCAAGGTGTTTTTTATTTTGAAAGCATCCCAAGCAGCCTGATTCGATTTTTCATCCGGCATTTGTTCGTTGGGATTTTCCGCTCTCCAAGCACAAACTGCGTCTGTCAGGCACGACACCGGGACATTGATGGTTGAAGGTAGGTTAAGAATACCACCAATGAGGGTGAGCGTGCTGTTAACAGACGCAAGAAAAGCCGGGAGAGCCAGACTGCCTGTCGAGCGGATACCAAGGCCGCCAAATTTTATTGGGAGACTAGCTTGCGACCAACTGCGAGAACAAAGAGTTATATTAATAATTTTGCAAATTGTGTCTCTTAGAATTTGGTCTATATTTGCTGTGAGTGAGGGAAATTTCCAAACTGGGGAACATCGGAGTATGTACATAAATTTGGGTGAAAATAAGCAAAGACGCAGAATGTAAATAGCCATGTGTGGGTTAATCTGGAAAAGAAGTTCTGAGCAACTATGAAAATGGTCAATTTTGGCATTTATGGACAAAGGAATTGATTCGTCAAAAATGGGGGCTCCTAAAAGTGTGAGAGTGTCGTGAGAAAGTACAGAAATATTTGGTGTGAGGATGTTAATATCATTCATGATTGACGTGCGGATGTTGGGTGGGATGTTTTCTCCAATGAAAATCTCACACTTATTGAAGTTGATTGTCAAGCCGATTTCAGCAAACCGATCAATAATTGTTTGGAGATCGGCCAGAACTGTCGATCTTTTACCTCCAATAGTGCCGTCATCGAGGTACCAGATATTTAAATGAGATGTAAGCTGGGTGATAATTAGGTGGATGGCTAGATTAAAAATGACAGGACCAAGTGGGTCTCCTTGCTGGCAACCTACGCAAGAAGAGATTTCATTGTTCCTGTACATAAGTTTTGAGGGAGCTCCGTAACACTGCCATAAGTACGAATATATTTCCGGAAGTTCCTTTTCTATTTGGGTCAAAAGGACGCCCCTATCCACAGAATTAAACGCATTTTTAACATCAATTTTGACTAGAATTTCGAAATTTTGGCTGCTTAGAAAAGTCCGGGTTGCATGAACTGCTCCCTCACAGCCACCTTTCAACCCAAACCCCAGCTGGATTGGTTTAAATTTCTCTGTTAAACGGGAGTGAAACTCACGGCAACATATTTTAGAGGTAAGGCGTCGTAACGTGCTCCCTACTGCGATCGGGCGGAAACTACCATCTTTTTTTTTTAAAGCAATGAGATTGGCCCCATAAAGTATGGGGACAACATCAGCGCAAACTTTCCCAGCAAGCATTACGTTCGTAAGTGCAGTGAGCTCCTTCAGTAAAGTCTCGCCAGCATCACCCGCGAGTGGACTGGTGAGGTCTTTTAAATGCTGTGGAGTAATCCCGTCCAAACCGCCCGCAGAGCCAGCGGGGAAGGAGAGCACTGCCTGTAGAACGGCGGTTTTTGACACCTGCAGCGGTTGCTGTGAATTGGATGGTGGATTAGGTGGTTGCGAGTAAGCTGAGGCAGTAGGGTGTTTGTCTTTGAGAGCACTGAGCACGTCAGGAGAGTAAGTTGCTAATGTATCGCTAGAAAAAAGTAACCTAGTGGCACCTTTTAGATCTCCGTCGGATAATTTATTTTCTATTAACTTGCATTTATGTTTTGTACTTTGCATAGGCAGGATAGGAGATTGGGTCAAAGCGTTTGTATTATCGGTTGGTGAAGAAGGAAAGCATGGGTGGGAAATGTTGTGTTTTATTAAGGTAGTTAAGTTACGGTTCGATTTTGAGTAAGGGATGTGGAAATTTTTGTATGCAAAAGTCAAAAGAAGTTCCCATGAAGAATAAGTGTTGTCTGAGACTACTCTGGCTATGCACTCTGCCAGGCTTCTCGCCGCCGACGCACGGGCTCCTTTTGGGATTCTCTTACTCAGCTTACAGCTGGTTTTAAGAGTAGACAGAAAATGGGCAAGTGACGTTGGGGTCGGGCTAGCATTGGGGAATGTATTGACTCTCACATTCTGTGGCGACAATGAAGGAGGTGGCTGGTCAGTGCGGGGGCTATGTTACCGTTCCAAGGTACCGGGTAATTTCACCTTTTCTATTTTTAAAGAGGAATTAGATTGCAATTTTTGCAGCTCTTCATCTGTAGCCTGGGCCTCCGCCAATGCCTCATAGTCGTCTTCGATTCGAATCATCTCGACTCGAGACATCGCGTCCGCTACAACATTCTCCTTTCCCTGGACATGAACTATGTCTGTTGTAAATTGTGAAATAAAAGAAAGATGGTTAAGCTGTACTGGAGGCAATTTCTCCCGACGTTGAGAAAAAGCATAGATCAGTGGTTTGTGGTCAGTGTATATGGTGACGTGTTGCGCCTCGAGCACGTAACGAAAATGCTGCACCGCTTCGTAAACCGCCAATAACTCGCGATAATATGCTGGCCAAGTTGTGTAACGCGGTGACAGCTTCTTACTGAAAAAGGCGAGGGGTTGCCAACTGCCGTTGACTTTTTGCTGTAGACAGGCCCCTACATGCGTAGACGATGCATCAGTAAATAGTCCCAGTGGAGCATCATTAACGGGGTGAGCTAAAATAGTGGCAGTAGCGAGGTGCTCTTTGCATTCATTAAATGCAAGCTCAAGCTCGGGCGTCCAAGGAACTGGCTTGCGGCCTTTCAGTTGTGAAGATGCCAATACGTCTATAAGCGGTGCTTGGAGCTCAGCAGCTTTAGGGAGGAATCGCCGGTAAAAATTTACCATGCCTAGGAATCTCCGAAGACCCTCCACTGTTTTAGGCAGAGGGAAACTCCGTAGAGATTGGATTCTTTCTGGGGGTGGGCAGGAACCATTCTTATTAACACGGTAGCCAAGAAATGTTACCTCATTTGCGCCTAGCACACACTTAGACGGGTTAAGGACGACTCCGTATTCAGACAACCGCTTGAATAGGGCGCGAAGATGTTGTGCGTGCTCCTCGGGACTGCTGGAAAATACAAGGACATCGTCAATGTACGGATAACAAAAATCGAGTCCCCTCACGACCTCGTCCATAAAGCGCTGGAAAGTCTGCCCAGCGTTACGCAAACCGAAGGTCATGAAGGGGAATTCGAACAGTCCAAATGGCGTAGTAATCGCATTCTTACAAATGTCAGCTTCATGGACTGGTATCTGTTGGTAAGCTTTAACAAGGTCTAACGTGCTAAAAATTGTTGAGCCATCCAGATTCTGTGCGAAGTCACCTATGTGACGCACTGGGTAGCGATCTGGGACTGTTCTGGAATTTAGTATGCGGTAGTCACCACATGGGCGCCATCCATGCTCACCTTTTTGCGCCATATGTAGGGGTGAGGCCCAGGGGCTGCTTGAAGGACGTGCAGTTCCACAATTCAACATCTCCTCGAATTCTTTCTTTGCAGCCACGAGTTTCTGTGGTGCTAATCTTCGGGGGCGACACGAGACGGGTGGACCATCTGCGGTAATGATGTGGTGCACGGTGGAATGTTTCATAATTCGTGGCAGTCCAGGCGGTCGCAAAATGTCCGGAAAGGCTAGGAGAATCTTGGCAAATGGCGACTCAGCAACAATAGTCTTGATGCTAGCTTGGTCGACCAGGGCAATTGTGGCTGGCGCAGACACTTTGGTGCTGCCATCTAGTAACAGCTGGTTGCGGCAATCGGGCATCAGATGGTATTCTGCCAACAAATCTGAGCCAATGATGGGCGCACTCACGTCTGCAATCACAAAATGCCATTTAATTTCTCGACCCAAACCTAAATCTAGCCGTAAAGGAAGAGTTCCATAAGTTCTAATTGAACTTCCATTAGCAGCACGAACATCGAAAGTCGAGGGACTGTATTTTCCCTTCAGTAGATTGCGAGGAAAACAGCTAAGGTCCGAGCCAGTATCAATTAGGAATCTATGACCTGACTTAGAGTCCAAGACGAATAACCGGCGGCCGGCGTGGGAGCAATCAGCTGCCGCCTCTACTGATTGCTTGGAAAGTTTTCCTCTTGACGGGGTTTCCATGAACAAGGAGGAATGCATTTTGAAGCTCTCTTCCCATAACGTTTGTGGTACCAGCACCACCGACCACCAGAATTATGTAGTGTTTGTGGGCCGCTATCGGGCTGATAGCGGGTTGTGGGCCTAGATGGCCTAGAGTTCCTAGAGCTGAGGGCTTCAACTCTCATTGACAGATCCTCAATGCATTTCATGAGAGCACTCACTTCAGGGGCAGAGGGAGAACTGGTATTAACAGCAAAGGCAACAGGTGCTGAGTCAGAGGGAGAAGCCTCTAAGATAGCATCAGCTATCTCAGCTACCTTGTCCAGGTCTAGGTCCTTATGAGCAATGAGAATTCTCTGTACCTCAAATGGCAGGCGACGTAACCATAACTCCCGGAGTATACCCTCATCTGTTGTTGAACCAGCCAAGGAGCGGAGATGTTGCAGAAACACAGTAGGTTTCCGGTCCCCAAGTTCCTCCCCATTTAACAGTTGTCGTATTTCCTGAGGCCTAGACACCGAAAGCTTTTTAATTAACTCTGCTTTAAGTTTCTCATATTTGTTATCCGAGGGAGGGTTTAGAATACAGTCTTCAACCAATGAGGCCGTCGCTGTGTCAAGCATAGATAGCACATAACCATACTTTGTTCCATCTGACTTAATTCCTGTAATGTCAAATTGCGATTCCGCTTGTGCAAACCAGAGTTTCGGTTTGTGGATCCAAAAGTTAGGAAGTTTTACCTTAACTTCATTCACTTGTGGTGTGGAACGTCCTCCAAGAAGTAACACTCGCTGTTGGAGCTCCTCAAATTTTTTAAACATATCAGACTCTGTATCTGTATCATTGCGGTCAGTAGCTGAATTATACTCTTCTGAATCACTCATGATTGTAGAAATTGTAAGCACTGTTCCTATAATCACTAGGCTGCTATCTCAAAGTAAGATAAGAGTCAAATTTTAATATGAATCACAAGTTCTGAACATGAGCTATGTTAATTGAGAAGAATACTTAAATGTGTTAATTAAGAAACAAGGTATTTGTTATATCAAACTTAATATCATGCACAGAGATGCAGTTGACAAAAATGTTAGAGTAAAATTTTATTTATAAATATAATTTTTGAAATTACATTAAAATCTAATTCTCTGTTGATGTAAATAAACTTAACTTTTTATCGTTTCACCACTTATCCAATCACCCGGATCATGCAAGATAATGATAAAAAAACTTACAATTATTGTCCAATGTCGATAAATACTTGCTCCAATGACGTATCACGTTGACAACTAGGTATTACTTCAGAAGTTTTTTTCCTTTCGGAGAGCCGCGCATGGCGCACGTCGTCGTAACCCTCAATGTCAAGCTTTCCGCTGTTTTCACATGCGAGAAAAGGTATGGCGGTAAAAATTTTGCAACCACGAATAAACCAAATATCCACAAACTAATTGCACTTCACCACTTCTATTCACTGCTTTGTTAAGTAGGTAATAAGTGTTCTGAAATATTTTCCGCACGGCGATATTGATGCATAAAGGCGTTTCTTGTAAATGCCAGTTTCACCAAGGTCAATTGGAATACAAATCTTTCTTGCTGCAGAAACGGGCAAAGCCAGTGTAAGGCGTTAGTGGAAGACGCCAAATGTCCCAATGAGCCAATTCAACAATTACTTCTAGCCGTATTTACAGAACACGACTCCAAATGCAACGGAGTTTCGGGGTCACCATTTTGGGTGATGCACAATCGACGTGAATAAAACTGCAGTTCTTGAAAGATGCACTATTCATTTAATTGCACCAAGCTAATGCTAATGGGCGTACAATAGGAAATTAGGAACTCACTCCGCTAGTCCTTTTTATCACCTGGTTTTACAATCCTTCACCTTGACATCCAAACTCTATCTCTTGTTTTCTCTCTGGTCTTGCCAGACTATCTCCTATGTCGCTACACAGAGCTATTGATTCGGATACGTGCTATCTATGCTTGACACAGCGACGGCCTCATTGGTTGAAGACTGTATTCTAAACCCTCCCTCGGATAACAAATATGAGAAACTTAAAGCAGAGTTAATTAAAAGGCTTTCAGTACTGCCTAACAGCCGTCGACAGATTTACGCGGTGGCCCGAGGCATGGCCTATGGTCGGTATAACGGCGGAAGAGGTAGCGGAAACATTCACGCGGGAGTGGATATCCCGATATGGGGTGCCGTCTATTGTGACTACTGACCAAGGACGGCAGTTTGAATCCACATTATTCCATCGTCTCATGGATGTTTGTGGTACGAAACGTGTCCGGACGACAGCTTACCACCCTCAAGGAAATGGATTGGTAGAATGTATGCATCGTCAATTAAAGGCGGCTTTTATGTGCCACGGGGACTCCAAGAACACGGCATTACCGATGGTGTTATTGGGTATGAGAACCGCACTCAAAGAAGATTTGAAAACATCAGCTGCTGAACTGCTTTACGGCGAACCTCTTCGTCTTCCGGGCGAGTTCGTCGTTGCCCCAGACAAATCGGCAAATACTGAAGTAACTATGGATTTTGTGACTCGACTGAGAAGCCATATGAATGGACTAAGACCTATTCCTGCTTCTCATCATAGCCATCCATCTTCATTCGTTTTTAATGATTTGAGCGTAGCGACACATGTTTTCCTACGAGACGATTCGGTGCGGCGCTCGCTGCAACCGCCATACACTGGTCCATTCTTAATTAAAAAAAGGCAAGCTAAAAATCTTACTTTGCATGTGAATGGTAAGGATGTCACTGTTAGTATTGACAGAGTAAAACCAGCATATTTGGACACCGCAGAACCCAAGCAGGCTCCTATTCGTATAGCACCTAAGCCAATTTCTGAACCACCTGTTTTTCCAGTTCTGCCTCCTGTTTCTAACCCTGGCGATAGCCAGCCTGCTCCTATAATCACTAGAGCAGGTAGAACCATAAAGCGCAAGAATTTTTTTGATTTATAAGGCCGGATAAGGTTTTAGCATAATGAATGCTCTATAATTTACAATTATAATATAATGTTTTGTCTTATAAAGCAATCACTATAAATAAGTGTTACATGTATGAGTGTTACATGTTGACTATGTTTTAATTTTATGTTTTTATTTTTGGTGGCTTGTTTGTCTCCGTGGGGGGGTGGTGTGGCGAATTGCCATGTATCCGAATCAATAGCTCTGTGTAGCGACATAGGAGATAGTCTGGCAAGACCAGAGAGAAAACAAGAGATAGAGTTTGGATGTCAAGGTGAAGGATTGTAAAACCAGGTGATAAAAAGGACTAGCGGAGTGAGTTCCTAATTTCCTATTGTACGCCCATTAGCATTAGCTTGGTGCAATTAAATGAATAGTGCATCTTTCAAGAACTGCAGTTTTATTCACGTCGATTGTGCATCACCCAAAATGGTGACCCCGACGTGATCTGAACACGCAACCTTCTGATTATAGATAAAGATACAGATAAAGATCTTAATATATAACTTATAATTATAACTTAAACGTAACAGACCTTAATAAATGAGAAGGAGAGGTCAATGGTCAATCAAGTGTTTACAAATCAGGTCAGGTCTAAGGTAAGTATGATGAAATGCAGGTGTAGGTATGATGTAATTTACAAATATATAAATGAAGAGCTATGTGGATTGTCCGCTTATGCATTAGATATTTGTAGGTTGATAAGATACATTTTAATATTGTTTTTAAATGATGCAATGGATACACAGGTTTTAATAGGTGGTGGAAGATCATTCCAACACGTCGTCAACTGGTGTCCCTGCTAATGTGGATGGTCTATGAGCGTGAGCCTGTAAATATTGCTAATATGTTCCGACAGCATTTCCAGGTCGATGGACAGGGTGCTGAGGGGATGTCTCAGGTGCGCTCTGCTGAGGGCCGGACGTGTCAGCTTCTCGTACAAGGAAGTTGACCGGATTATTAAATCCATGACGAGGGGGAAGTCGCCGGGGCAAGATGGCCTCAGTATATGTAGACTATAGAGCATGTGGTGCGTGCTGGTGTTCACTTACCTCGTGTGTTAAAAATGTTGTATAACCTGTGCATTAGCCACTGCTACCTTCCTGGTGACCTCATGAAGACGGTAGTGGTGCCCATCCAAAAATAAAACTGGAAATGCCTCCGATAAATCCAATTAGAGGCCAATATCACTGGCAACAGTAACGGCAGAAGTGCTTGACGGGTTGCTTGATAGTTTACTCTCAAATCACATTAAGACGCAGGACGCTCAGTTTGGGTTTAAGCCCGGGCATTCTACTGAAAGAGCGATTCTGTGCTTCAAGCATACTGTCAAGTACCTATACCTATAGCAAAACTCCAGTCATTGCCTGCTTTTTGGATTTGTCGAAGGCATTTGCTACAGTATTATGATATTCTTTGGGGCAAAATGGAGAAATGTACAGGTACACCGAGGGGAGCGATTGACCTGTTCCGGTATTGGTACGGTCATCAGACCAATTAAGTAAGATGGGCGGGGGTGAACTCGGACGTGTACAGGTCGAAGTGTGATGTGAGGCACGGTGGTCTCAGCTCACCCAGGTTATTTAACCTGTGCATAGACGGGCTGATTGTTGGGCTCAGTAGTGCTAGTATCGGTTGCTCCATTGGCGGAACAACGATTAATATTATTAGTTAGACTGATGATATGGTGCTACTGTGCCCATCGATCATTGCGCTGGTGAGATTGTTAAAAATCTGTGATAAGTATGCAGTGGCTTATAGACTGAGGTACAATAGCAGCAAGAGTGAGCTGTTGGTTTTTAAAGCGTAAGCGGTAATAAGACCCTACACTCCTTACCAGACATGCTCTTATGCGGAGCCCCCCTTAGGAGGACCACTCGCATTAAGTACCTCGGTCATTGGGTCACTGAGAATCTTCATGACGATGAGGACCTGGAGAGGGAGCGCAGAGCTTTTCCGTTCGATGCAACATGCTCGGTGTAACGGGGATGTCAAGATAACTTTGATTAGGTCATTTTGTCAAACCTACAAAAAAAAGACGTACAATGCTGGATAATAATAATGGATTTAGATTGCTGCTGGGATTATCGCGTTTTTGTAACGAATCAGGCATGTTCACGAAGGCGCTCGTGGATAGTTTTAGGACTGCCTCCCTGATGCGGCGCGTGCGTCCCAAGAGTGTCCTGAAGTTAGTGATGGAGTACCCGGCCAGTGCAATGTCGAACATGGAGTCCAGAGGGAGTGTTTACCATCTATTATAATTTATGTATTTATGAATGATGTTCTAACATCGTAAGTAAGGTTTAGTGTATTTTTACTAACATATTTTATGGACCTGGTCTGAAATAAATGAATAGAATAGAATTGAAATATAGTGACAATAACAATAGTGAATTTGACTTTTGACTTAAGCGATTTTTTCAGGTAGGTACCGATTTGGATCATACGGCCGACATTTAAAAATAATAACTGTAACATTAAACGAACTATTCTACCTTGTATGACTACATAATATATTATATAGTATGTTCCAAAGCAGCATGGCTAATGGAAAAACATCATTTTGGTTACTAGCATTTCGGTGTTCACATTACAAATTAAAAACATATATGTTTCGGGTAACTTGACTTAGTTCATGACGTTCAAATCACGGGGATCAGCTGCAACTGAGCGCAAGGTCGCGCGAAAAACGATATGCTCAAATTCTCTGTTTGATACGAGTATTCCGGAGGCTTTCTCTGACTGACATCGATCGATCGTTTGAGTTCTTAACTAAAACCCTAGTAAGAACTGAACTCGACTCTGTACTTCGTTCTTCATTATCATCCTATATACATCCTACTGCTGGGCACAAGCCTCTTCTCATGGGTAAGATGAAAATGGCAGTAGTCCCCATGCTGGCGCAGCGAAGCTGAAGCTAAGAGGTTCAACGTTGTATTTAAAGTCTCTAACCCGCAATATTATATTCCGTAGGTATATCATTATAATATGTTTCGAAAATTTCATTGATATTAAGCCGGGTTAGAGAACGCACCGCCGCCGTTTGAAAGCCGAATGCTTGAACTAAAAGGCTACCGTAGCTTACTAGAACTCTGCAATTCTGTACTGTGTTAGAATAGTACATTACTACAAAGCCTGGGAAGTGGGGCTGAAAGCCGGATAGTTATGAGGCTGGCAACGACTTTTCACAGCGAGCCTTTTCATGTATAGTGCTTTTCTCAAACATGCAATGAAATAAATTAAAAGAAAACTCCAAGAAATCAAACTTTAATTTTCATGGCTGAACGCTGTAATGGTGTGCCACAAATTGTCGAATGGAATTTTTTGTATGAATTGACATTATGGATCTCATGTCTTGCTGCTGCGCCCGAAACGTGACACTTCGAAGCCCATTATGAAGATCACAATGATGTCAATATTTCATTGCAAGTTTGAGAATTTTTTTTTTATACATTATGGACGGTTCAATTGTTAAATTTTTAAGATCAAGAGCCAGACCTCGTATTCAGTTTTTGTGTAGACAAAACGCATTCCCCCTTAAACCCTTTTCACGAGGACCCCGGCATTAACGCAACCGAATTACAGACGAAGTTCTATTCACGCATCACTAAAACTGTATTGAAATTTGGTAACTGGCATCCCTTTCTAACATATTTGGTTACGCGTGATGATAGAGTGTGTCATGTGACCATTCCATTTCTTTTTGCTTTATTATTTATTTATCTTAGTGCTGGCAACTAGATCCATGTTTATTCCGCATTGTTCTAATTTGTAATTCCACAAATTGAAGTAGTAGGCAATTGATTTTTGGGGATAGAGTCATCATGGTATTCTTTGTACGAAAACGTGGATTAAAGAAATGCAAGATACATATTTAACGCCCAATGTCGATGATATCAGTCGTTGAACTTCTTGCTTTAGAAGTGAAGTGTTAGTGTACAATATGTAAATCCCGAAAATTTTAATTTGACTGAGCTCGAATTTAACGTATTAATGTATTCAAGTGCTCACTGACCATGGAGTAAATGGTGTAAACATCTAATCTCATATTATAAATTCAATTTCAATGTAATTTTACCGATGCAGGAATATAGCCCCAGTACATAGCATTTGCGTCAACGAGGTTTAATGGACACTTAACGGAGGTAAAACTGGGTCATGTCGAAATTACCCATAATTTGGACGATTTTGATATACTCGTACTGTGCCTCGTTAAATGTTTCGTTGAACTTAATTTACCTGTGTTTAGCTATGTTTATGTCTTTGTAACTGAGAGCCTATTACTCGTAAATTCGAAATGATGAGCCTGGGCTTTGCTTTAACAGGCTCTATACTCGTCAGAGCTCCCGAGATTGTGTTGTGTTGAGAGTGAGGGACCCGCGTTCGTCTCTAGGTATCGACACAACCAATTCTCAAATCGATAAAGGGTCGGCAACGCGTTTGTGATTATTCTGAAATTGCAAGCGTCCATTTCCAATTTCTATCCAACTTTGTCAGCCTCTTTATAGGCCTACTGTTTAACTCAGTCGGTTCTTGTGATACCTGTACTATGCGAATAAAGAAGTGTGTGTAACAATAGAGCTCAACCTTGAACCGTTTCTTTCTTTCTTCCTATCTGCACCGCGCAACTTCCACCACCGCCGACTCAGTTAAACGGTGGTTTCAAATGCTTGGGGCACGTGAAACACGTAAAACGTTTTGATGTGTTTAATGTCCGTTACAATTACTAGGTATTGTTTTCTAGGAAAAAGGACGCAAAGTTCAAGATATCCTAAGGGCCTTTGACGGTATTGTATATCTGTCAGATTACGACAAATATGTTATCCATAACGACCATAACTATACCTATGTTTTCCTAAAAAGGATCCCACCAAAAACATTACATGTAAAGTGATGCCAAGACTCCATAGCTCATACAGCTTTCAGCGTGAAAATGATATCAGATCGCAATTAGCGCCAAGCTTCCTACTCCACACGGCGTAACTCTACCACTACCAGCCACGCTCTACAAATTCTATATTTTATTACTCATTTATGACAAGGTTTCCCTATATAAATTTTCAGACCCCTAACATAAAATTTGCGGAAGTCTCATACAAATTTCCATCCCCTACTTTAAGGGGTTGGGGGATAGAAGTTCCAATTTTTTGAATAACTTTGTTGATTGTGTACTAATACTAGCTTAATACCAAATTTCAGCTTTCTAGGACTTCAGGAAGTACCCTAGAGGTTTTGATGATCAACATCAGTGAGTCAGTGACGAAATCGGCGTTTTTTAGATATCAATAAAATCTTAAGTATGAGAGCTATGTTACGGAAACTTTATATGTTTAATAAGTTCACTATTGACATCATATCCCGAGAATTTTGTTTATCTGGTATAATCTAAACCCAAGTTACGAGGGTTCAAAAAAACGACGAATCGCTTCGAGAAAAGGTACATAGGGCACTCCGAAATGATCGAGAATAAAGTACTTTAAACTGAGTTACATTAAATCCTTTTTACCACATGCGTACTGGCGACTGGCAGTCACGATGCCGTTTTCACAATTAAAAAAAATAACGTCATATTTTTTTAATTCCATTTTTAAATTGACAAGTCGATGGACAAAATGGAGCTCACGCGTGAAAATTTTCGTGCAATTATTTATCACAACTTTCGTCGAGGGTTATCTCCAGATAACTGTCTTAATGAGCTTGTTTCTATATATGAAATTGAAGCACCTAGTCAAACGACAATATATCGTTGGTATGCAGAGTTTCGACGGGGTCGTGCCTCTCTCAGCACCGTACCTTCAACAGGTCGGCCGAAAACAGCGGTGTCGCCTGAAAACGTCGCGGCTGTGGAAAAAATACTAAAAGAAGATAGACATGTGACATACGAGCAGATTCGGGCAACCATAGGCATTGGAATGACTGCAATCCACACTATTCTGCATAGTGAGTTGGGTGTCAGAAAATTGATTTCCCGATGGGTACCCCATAATTTGTCAGAAGAGCAAAAGTAGGCTGGTATTGATTGCTGCCGATCTACTCTAAAACGCTACAATGTAGGAAGGTCAAAAGCCGTTTATAATATTGTCTCGGGTGACGAATCCTGGATTTATTCCTATGAGCCTGAAAAAAAGCACCAGTCGGCCGTTTTGGTCTTCGATGACGAGGTCAAACCAACGAAAGTTGTGCGTTCCCGCAGCGTGTCGAAGAAAATGGTGGCTTCGTTCGTCTCAAAAAAAGGACATATTGCCACAATTCCTTTACAAGAACAAAGAACGGTTACCGCTGATTGTTATATTACAGTTTGTTTGCCAGAGATGCTGGCCGAACTTCGCCGAGGGAACGCCACACGACGTGTCATCTTACATCACGATAATGCGTGTTCCCACACCGCCCGTAAAACAAATCAATTTTTGAACGAGGAAAACGTTGAGTTGATGTCCCATCCTCAATGCAGCCCTGACCTGAGTACAAATGATTTTTTTACGTTCCCTAGAATTAAAGATTTATTGCGTGGTCAGCGGTTTGAAAACCCAGAAGCCGCCGTGGAAGCCTATAAATCGGCCATTTTGGCAATGTCTAGTTTAAACTGGAATTACTGTTTCAATGACTGGTTTAAAAGAATGCAAAAGTGCATTGATTGTAACGGAGAGTACTTCGAAAAACAATAATATATAATTTATGTATCAAGTGTACTTAGTTTTTTAAATTCCCGATCATTTCGGTTTGCCCCTCGTAGGTAGTGCCCTTGCGTTGCGCTTCGCTTAGGTCGTCTTGGCGGGGGCACTGCCGTGCCCCCAGATTTCAGGAAAAGTTTTGGGTGCAAATTTCGTTATTGCGTTATTCGTATGAAAAGTGGCCTGAGACGTGTCGCCTTAATAAAACAGTGAAATTTCAAAATTTAAAGCCTATGTCACTCCCACGACACCTCACTTGTCGAAATCCGTCAAACGGTTTAGGCCGCAGGGCGTGCCAAAGAATAACACATAGTCTCATACATACATACATACGCTCGAAAAACAAAACCCTCCTCTCCTTCGGCAGTCGGGTAAAAAGCTACAAACCGTTGATTCCTACAAAGTTGATACCATTGTCTCCTATTTCGTGTCAAGCACATTTTACCTAGCCAAGTTCACGTGAGCACTGAAACGACCCGTATTCCTCAAGTACGAGGAACAATGTAGACGTTGTAAAAGTGTACGTTTAATAGAGAAATTGTCTGAAACACTTGAATATAAAGCTGTATTCAGGTCTACAGGGCCAGGTCCTTTTAACCTTGGATTAAATAATACGATAGCAGATACGCTATACTCATACAAAAATGTTTACTATCATTGTTAATTATTAATGTGTAAGATAAAGGGGCCTTAGTGCGGTTGGCGCTGTTCGTGTGAATGAGAATAAAAATTGTAGAGTTATGTGGGACCCTAGTCTTATGTTTTTTTAGCTACACTGCCGACGATAAATAATCATCTGATAAATTGATTTCTTAATATTAGTATTTAATAATTTCGTATTTTAACTCACTAGCGTGTTTTTATGATATTTTGTTTTGTGACATTTACCATGAAATAAGACATGATTTTTATTTCGGGTTTATGGATTTTTAATTGAAAGAGCGAGCGAAGCGAACGAACGGAGTCAGCCAGTGACGGACGCTCTATCTTGTCACTTATCGTGTGATAAGGCCGACCATGATACGGGGTCCGGTCGCATTTCTTAACCGATTCCCGTGAAATTAGGTGAGTAAGTTCGATAATTATATTATTTTCTTCATTTGGGAGTTTTCGAAATCATTTTAATAATAGACGTGTGAGTTCTACAACTGTAAGAGCCTCTAGTATTATGTTTTTTTTATTTTTAATAAATGATATTTGTTGCAACCATGGTATTCACAGGATGTTCTTAAAATCTAATCAGTACAGACATGGACCCTACTAGGGTGTAGTAACATATTTATGTACTAAGCTAACCTAAACAACATATATTTATAGAAACACATGTTATATACATAGATCTACACATTAGATAACAACGGTACTTATAACACCTCCGTTTTATTTATACTCTACTAATAAGTAGAGTTCATGGGCCATTAAATTTTAATAATGTAATAACATTATTAAAATTTAATGGCCCATGAACTTTGTTAGCTTGGCCTTAATTGAACATTGTTAGCTTGGCGGGAACTGCTTGAACTATTTTACGGCGGTGGTGACGTAGGTTGTGTGCGTGCGAGTTGGGTTATTAGGTTTGGGATATAGGTTTTGGTATTTACGAACCAATTTACAGGTTTCCAGTATAAACAAAGATGTGAGGGTCAGAATTTTTAGTCTAGAGAAGTGAGGTCTGCAACTCTCTTCATTTCTTATGTTACTGAAAACTCGTACGCATCTTTTCTGTAGTAAAAATAGGTCTTTAGCTATTACACTACTGCCCCACAACATTATACCGCATTATAGCCATGACTGGGCTAAAGCATAAATAGTAAGCACTCACAGCGATTTTTAGTTGGTATTAATCAATATTTGTCTGAGGGCATAAGCAAACCTAGATAATTTGACTGAAATTTTCTCGGTGTGGACTTTCCAGTTTATATGTTCGTCGATGTTTAAACCAAGTAGTGGACGGGTGTTGACAGGTTCTAGTTTGTTATTTTGGTAGGAATAGTTAATTTCTAACGCGGTTCCCTGATGTGGTCTTAACTGTGTTATGTTCGTTTTTTTGCAGATTAAGGTTCAGATTGTGATCTTCATGCCAGGGTAAAATTTTATCAAATATTGTATTTAGGTTATTTGTTAGTTCATCAGTGTTCATGCTAGGAAATAAAATAGAAATATCGTCTGCATATAGAAAGGATTTGATGACAATAGTGTTTTGTAATTTTGGTAGGTCGTTAATATATAAAATAAACAGAATGCATCCTAGTACGCTTCCTTGTGGAATAGAGCATGTCGTGGTTATTGTAGATGAACGGACTTTTGCTATTGTATTACTATAGTCATAAAAGAAATCTAATTCAACAATTTGTTGGCGGTTCTTTAGGTATGATTGGAACCATTCATGTGGAATGCCACGCAAACCTATTCCGTACAACTTATGTAAAAGGATATCGTGTTGAACTCGATCGTATGCCTTGCTTGAATATCCAGGAGCAACCCAAATGCATGTTTTTTATTGTTTAATAATGTTAAGGCTTCCTAGATAAATTTATATACTTACTGTTAACGTTGTTGATCTTTGTTTTCTAAACCCCTGTTGACGTTCATCAAAAACATCAAACTTTTTACAGAATTAGTAAGACGTTTAGCCATGATTGTTACAAAGACCTTTGAAAAGGAAAAAAGAAAATCTGTTTGCACGAGTTAGCAAATTCAAAAGATAAGACAGAACCCGGTTTTATTTTTATTCCATCATTCATATCTTTGTTTAAATATTTATTCTTCTTAAAAAAATAATTTAATAATTTTATAATTATCAATACATTTGCTTAAGGGTAACCGAGTTTGGGTTTCACAGTACTGTCTTGGCTGTAGTCATACACAAATATTTTTTGAGC
The DNA here is from genome assembly GCA_947578815.1 of Epinotia ramella. Lineage (NCBI taxonomy): Eukaryota > Metazoa > Arthropoda > Insecta > Lepidoptera > Tortricidae > Epinotia > Epinotia ramella. The sequence goes on from OX388221.1 coordinate 9,305,989, forward strand.
TCGCTTGCAGTTTCCACTGTCGATTACCGCCCAATACGCTGAAAAAGTAATTGATAAGTTAAATAATATTCTTGCTCTAGTTTCTAAATACAACGTTAATCTAAATAGACATATTAGTGTCCTTGAACTATGATTGTCTGGACGAAGTAAATTGCCTATTCAGTCACTGCTATAAGTAGCTGCGAGTCATTCTTAAGTGTGATTTGGAAGGTATGATGGTGCGAGCGAGAATCGGATATATATATAGAGAGAGTCCTGAATGGCGCTTTTTTTATCGGTTCTAAGCAGTAGCTCTGAGGCTTTCGCTGCACGTCTGGGCTGGCTTGTGGATAGGCTATTTTTAACGCGAGTATATATACCCCCAAGTCACTCTAAGGGAAGCGCTTATTAGGGGCTGGAAACTTTTTCCCCAAGGGCCGAAGTGTCTCGACGTCCAACGCTACAAAATCGTACTGGGTGCCGAGTCAGCTATACTTCCCGACCTTGGATCGTTCTCGGGCATCCGCCGCTGCTACGGCTTGTTTGGGCGTAACTGGCAAGTAGGACGCTGCCAACATATCAGCGCTAGTAACGTCCCACACCAAGGAGATCAACTATATTTTGTATCTCGGGAACTTCCATTGAAATCATATGGTTAAAGTGTTTTTATCTCCTCGTATGCGGATGTCAAATTTGTCCAATGAAATTTTGACTTTGAGATGGTAAACAATAGGTTCCAATGTTTGACACGGATTCGTATTCAAGCAGCACGCAAGCCCTCATAGGGGTTTTTCACTGTTCATATTATGTCTAATAAATTTACATAAAAGCATTATTTCCTTCTCTGACACTTCTTATCGAAATCAGATCTGTGAGGAACAACGAATTTGAACAATGAATTTCTGCTGGGAAGAATTGCGTTTGTAAAAATGGGAATAGAAAGAATCCCTTTTGTGAAAACATGCCCAATATTAGTGTACGGCATATGGCGATACTCCATGCTATTATTGATACCGATGCTGAAAGAAAATGTAAAGGCACTTGCCCTGTCCTCTTTTGCAATTATCAAGATACAAGTCACACAGAGACCCAAAATCACTTCTGTTTCCAACACCATCTGTTCCGCATACTGGACGAGACGAAGAGCTGAAATTAAGAGTAATATGAGAGAGTAGTAAAGGTCACGGGAATCGGCTGGATGCGGGTAGCGCATGACCGGTCATTATGGCGGCACTCTTTGAGAGAGGCCTAAAAATAAAGATGATGATTAAAATATAACTTTCCATTAAACTAAAAAAATATTTGCATCGAGGTGATTCACTCGTTTCACCAGTGGTTGTTTTTCCAACTTTAATATTGATGCATCAGAACGCAAAGGAAAATTCCGAGAACTGGTACTTACCGATTCTCGTTAACAATGTTACTCGTATATTTATACTTACAAAAGGCTTGATGTATAACTATCATTATTTTCATATGTGTAAAATGGAATAGTTTACTTGTCCTTTTTTTTGTGGGGACATGCTTACATACAACCAGGACACGTATGATGGACTCCCGGGAACTGCCCGGACTACCGTCTTAAACCAGACTTCTGCGGCTCTGCCGGCAGCTGTCCCTATGAGAGACCCATCACAGAGATGGAGGATATGGGTACCCGTACTCCATGATAACATCGTCAGAGCCGTGCCCGAACACCCGACACGCCCTACAACTCAAGGACCTCATTCCTATGGAAACCGATACTACTTATCTTAACCTAACGCCGAAATTTGTAATACTCGTATATGAATTTAAGGAGGTGAATTATTGATCTTTTATGGGATCTTTAACGGATCAATTCCGTAGCGTGTTTTTAACAAGTCGTGTCAGCGATGTTTGTAAAAACTTACATACATAATAAATAACGATAAAATACAGAGAAAAATAAACCATCATCGTCTGACGCCCAGGACAAGACACGAGCTTGTGTTGGAGTAAAACGCTGGCCATCTTTATGAAGACTAAACTCTTTGTATTTTGAAGTAGAGTCTGTCAGCGCTGTCTCCGTCAATCAGCTTTTGTATTGAACAGATGTCATACAGTATTTTTAACATAATATATTTCAATATTTACATTATTTCCACTGCGCCCGTGTTACTTATTTCTTTAAACTCTAATAACTTGTGCCCTCTGTATTGCCGATACAGCACTCTCCCTCTGATATGTGATGGAAAGATACGCTACATCAAACGAATATCTGCTAGACATTAGTTTGATGTAGCGTATCGTTCTATCACATTTGCCACCGCTATTAGTAATATTAGGAGCGACCTCTCTGTATTTCCTTGAAAGGCTCGCAGCCCTTAGGCCACTCTAATGGGAACTTACATAATACTTGTCAAACATCTGACATGGTCGTTGTAACATCGTTCTCCCTTCTTGTTTCCTTCATCCGTTCCCATGTATTGGTCATTCTCATATTTGAACATCATCGTAGTGTATTCACCGCCAGGATCTAAGTTCAAGATATCCTCCAACTCTGCACCAGTCAGGTTGACTGGAGGCGATCCCCTCAGAACTTGAAAATAAACACAACATTGCATATTGACTGAGGCAGGCGCGGGACACTCCGCGATTTACGTTCATCGGTACCCCAACGTTGGGGACCCGGCATGTACTTGTAGCGATGAACGTCGACAACGTCGTCGACAACGTCAGAGGGCCATAAATCCTAATGTTTTGGCTGAGAAAAAAGCGCCTTTTGTAAAGATCAAAGAAGTGTCCCTTCTGTACTTGTTTGTACTATTATCTATTCTGTGACTGAGGCTACACCTAATTGCCAGTCAGCCTACACATTATCTATTCAGTGCCTACACTTGGATGTTGTGTTGGAATGCGTTGAGAAAACGAAAAAGTTCAGTTATAGTTATGAAACTGATTTATTGCTTTTAAGGTACAGAATAGTTAGATTATTTTCAGTTGATGCTTATTGTATGCAGGTTAAGTGCGAGCTAGCAACAGATTTTCGTGACCAATCAGAATGTTGTATCATGAAGCCCCGTGCACGTCAGCTGCGGCTCCGTCGGTGGGTTGACCAGCAGCAGCCTCCCAAACATGCAAAAAAAGAAGAAAATTTTGCCATTTACGCTCGATTAATTTTATAATCAAATGATAGTAATAGGTATTTAATTACTTTTAATCAGATTAACGCCTGCTGTAAAATGCATGGCAAAGTATCGCGCCGTCGTTTTAACCGCGCGTTTATAGTAGGAATATATTTTAACATTTTCTTGTGACCAGCTGACGGGTTTTCCACCACTGTACAGCCAGCTGACAATTTTGTTTCGTCATAATATTGGATTAACTATCATTTGATGATAAAATCAATCGGGGGTAAATGGGCAAATTTTTTTTTTACGTGTTGGGTGGCTGCTGTAGGTGAACTCACCAACGGAACCGCAGCTGACGTCCACGTGGCTTCGTGATACAACATTCTAAACCTTCTCAGAAGTTATCGCCCGGGGGAAGTGACTGACAAAAAAAAGCTCCTAGCTCGCGGTCTAATTCGAGCGCGGCCTAAAATAGGTATCAACGTAAACGGAAAAATGTCCAGTTCAGTGGTGAGACTATACAACTATATATAACCACCATGATACAGTATCATCGTATTATGACATAAATATATAAGCCGCGCCCGTAAACAATATAGGTTATAAGTTGGCAACATTTCCATGAAAAATTGCTTTTAAATAAAGAATACTCACGTGGTTCCGCATCAAATAACTTAAACGCAGATCCATTGTAAATCACACAGAATATTACAGCAAAACAAATTTCCTTGACCAAGTACATGGCAGTACTTGTTTTGAAACTGAGACGATCGTAAACACCATATATACTAACAAAACCTGATTAAAAATCTAATTTCTTAGTACTGATCACGCTTGGGTCATTAATTAGTATTGTTAATGACTACTTAGCACTCATTAACAATCATGACTGCAATCAACTATTAATTAAAAAATAGTCACTTTTGATTTTCCTTTTCCACTTTGTATCAAATACCTACTTACATTGATTTTATGTTTACTTATCGAACATTTTACAGGAATGTACATTCATTTTCTAATTGAATGTAATATCAAAATTCAAAAACTGCGCCGAGCGCATACTTCTAATTAATCCACACTACGCTTTAACGATCTTAAAATTTTGCCTTTTCGTGCCGAAACACAACATGTTGTGCAAAATTGATTATATATACTATTTAAATTCTAGTTCTGGTCTTAACCGCGCACGACTACTGGCAGCGGCTGAACGGGAATCCGGCCAGTGGTTACACGCGTTTGCCTCCCCTCCCACAGGTACATTTCTGTGACCTAACACCTTAAGACTGTCCGTAAGCTTGAGACTAAGTGTAAAGGTATGTACAGCTAGCTGTATTACAATATAGCGGCAATCCGCCGAACATATTCCAGCGGATTTCCATTGAGCGGTATTCAATTCGCCTGATCGTCAACCCGCCGTATTACAAAACAGCGCTGTTTCGTGAAACAGCTAGCTGTTATGTATAACGGCGGATTATACAATATGCCTGCGACATATACATAAATAAAACTTAAATAAATATAAAACATCCATGACTCAGGAGCAAATATTCGTGCTCATCACACAAACAAATGCCCTTACCGGTTACCAACTAGGTTACAGAGGTCGTCATGACTTACATAATGCATTTCAAATATCGAAATTTGACTGCGATATCGCCACTTGATTTTAGTGTAGGTATATATGGTCGACAATATCGCCATCTCTAGAACTAATACCAACATAAATCAGAATACGCTCCGCACTTGTAAAACAGAACCTTTGAGAGCAAACGCGGGCAAAAGAGGAAAAAGGAACTCACGTAGGTCCCATTCAGTATCCATTCGATTAAAGAACCATCCTTTATTAACCAAACAGCTTAAATACTTTAGAGAAAGCATTTGTTTTTAGTACATACATCCTTGAGTTAAGGTCTAAATTTGAATGGTTGTGAATCGCAGTTACTTTATTAGGAGATTGATAGTGTAAAATGCCAGACGCGTCTTCTTGTGAACGGACTTTATGACACCGTGTGGATACAGGTGGACACATGTAGAAAGAGCTCTGCGCAGCATATTAAATGTCTGACCGCTAGAGCTCATTTTACGTGTGTCGACTTGTACCAGGGGTTTTCTGGCCTCTATTTTACCAACTAAACAATTGTCATCTGACCATGACAATTTGCCGTAGTTTTCTCGATGGTTAAGTACCTAACGATTGTAAACATGCACTAGGGACTATCTTTGCTTAATTATAGACCCAGCAATGTGCGGGCTCATAATCATTCTCAGGCGACAATCTTATTATCAAATTCGTGAAATCGTAAAAGTAGCTATAAAAGCTTACGGCACTCTAAGCTCTGGAAATCCAACAGGAGGCAACTCAGAATTATATCCGGGTGTTCACAGGTCACTTCGAGGTCATGAATCTCTTGGCCAAGATGGCACTATCGGATAGTTTGCACTGACTGTAGAATGTGTGGCGAGGAAGATGAGGCTATGGAACACCTACTGTGTGAATGTCATTGCCAGACAAATAATGAATTACTTTGGTAACGGCTATCCGCAACCAAAGGAATTTAAGGTACTTCAACTGAGCTGCATCTTCCGGTTTGTGGAAATGATGAAGCGAGCTTGGGAGTTGGCATATAACTAGAAGAGGGCAAACGCACAAAAGATCCCACTGGGTCGAAGTGTATCAAAAAGGCCCTCATATAGATAAGATTAGATTAAGATAAGCTATAAAAACAAATAAACTGGTTAAAAGAACAAATATAATACTTGTGCCAATGTAATATACCGGACCGACAAGTAAGGAAATCTGAGGGGTTATAACGTAACGTTTTGAACGCGTGTTAGGACATATAAAAATTGACATAAGATTTATGAGACGCGCGTTCAAAACGTTACGTGACTACCCCTCTGCTGGGCAACATCAGCATGATCTCGGCAAAGTACAAAATGCCGCATAACAATGCTGCCGCGCTAAACGCGGAAGTCGCCTTACTGCAACTCGACTGATTTTTAATTCCATTAGTGGCGCAAATCAAGTCGTCAGCTTGATCGATGGCACATTTCTGCTCTCGAAAGAAAAGTCGTAAAAGAATGAAACTCTGCAGGCGGTTACTAGATTCTCCTTTGGATTCGTCATTCAGTTCAGTCTTTTCATTAAAAAGTAGACACGGTAAGAGGCACAATAAATGGTATAAAAAATGGTATAATGGATTTGCGTGCCACTGTATAATTACTGACATTACTGCTATATGTAATCACTCACTACCACACTACACTAATCATCATAATCTTAATAATTGTATCTGCCGAGAGACGTCCACTGCTGGACATAGGCCTGCCCCAAAGAGCGGCAGTGGGCAGAGTACATTTTGAAGTGAAAACTTCTTTAGCGGCGCTGAGCACTTTGGGATGGGGAAAAATGGTTAAATACGCGACAGAGTTTTGTGACGTCAGATGTGACGGAGGTCACTTTTTGCTGCTAGCCAATTCGACTTCATTCAAAACTGAACGCTATTTGTAAGAGTATAAAGCCGTTAAACACTTTTTGCAATAGCATATTCTGCAAATAAATTTGTAATAATACCAACGCGTCCTTCATCGTGTTGCTATTGAGAAAATTCGAATAGTTCGAATTTGGGCGTTATTCCTAAAGAGATAAAGCTTAGGAAAATATTTACCTACGGCAAAAACAAATTGATATTTTGGTCGCCACCGCCGTCTGCCGTTCTTGCAAATTCGAATAGTTCGAATTTAGACGTTATTCCTAGAGAGCTTTGAAAAATATTTGGCAATGGCAAAAACAAATTGGTATTGTGTTTGCCGCCGCCGACGGCGCGCCGACGGGCGAGCCGGCGGCCACTCGCAGCCAACGCGAATAAAGGCCGAAACGCACTGACAGCGGTGGCGGAGCGGCGCGGTGCGGCGCGGTTTTCTGTGCGGATCCTTTCATATTAGCTCGAACATTACAACCGGTACCGCCTCCGCGCCGCACCGCGCCGCCCCGCCACCGCTCTCTGTGCGTTTGCAGCTTAATTGTTTATAAATTTGCGTCAAATTCATTTTTAGGGTGACACCGTAAGATGTCACGTGACCTGACCGAAAAACTGTTACTTTTTATTTTTATTTTAATAATGTGCCTATGCGGAACTTATGGCCATTGGGGCGGAAGGGTTCTCGAGTGGCGACCACGTACCGGAAGGCGCAGTGTGGGTAGACCCCCCTCCCACAAGGTGGATTGAATATGATCTGGTAAAGGACCGGTCATTGTGTAGGCGATTGTTACCCTACAAATGTTGCTTCGCTCGCTGCTAATTTTAGCTCGATATGCTTAGTTCCATCTAATATTAGAATTTTACCGGACAAATTCGGGTACTTTTCTTTGTTTATCTAGGATATCACAGGAAAGATTGTACAACTTTTAATGACTTATTTCGATCATTCACTGCTTACACATACCTATACTAAAGTTATTGCGCGTCAAAAACGTTTTCCTTGAAATCACATGACTACAAGTATTACACATGATAATAACATACTCAAAACCAAAAGTCACGCAAGATTTTATTTAAACAAGAGACACAGTTTTTAATATTCATTTTAGTCTCATTGAAAGAAAAGGAGGTACCCAAAGAATGTTTGGAAGAGATCGCCTTTTAGCGACAAGACCGCCTATAGCTACCTAAGTTAATGTTTAGTAATTGTTTTGCAATCATTCTTATTTTTATTTTGGTGCATCAAAGAATATTATTATTATAGTATTCTGTTCCATATAAGATTAGTGCCTTATGTGATTTCAAAAAAAACGTTTTTGAAACGCATATAATTATTTTATACTTTTCGTGCAGGTTTCTGTCATAAGTGCACAGCGCCGCTAGAGAAGTTTTCACTTCAAAAATATTTCGTATGTCCGGTGTACATTGTCTGACTACTTTATTATTGTCTTGATTGAAAAACTGATAATGTAGGGAGAAAATTAAATACCCAAAGCACGTTGAGTGTGAATTTTAGCTCGCTACCACTTTTTCTTCATAATTTGATCGTCCGAAAAACCCGAGCCACTGTTACCGACCCGACCCTATCTAGAAAACTATATAGACTGAAATTGCATTTTTTTTTAGTTTTCCCTTTGATTTATACACTAAACATAAACATTAATTGTATTCTAAATTTGAATCTTCTATGTCTGCTAGAACTGCCTTAGAATTTTGATGATCGGTGAGTTAATGTGAGTGACAAAATTAAGCAACTTTGACTTAAACCACTGGTTCAAATTGAATGAAATTTGAGATATATCGTGTTTATACAATGCGTGCTTCATCATCATCATCATCATATCAGCCGAAAGACGTCCACTGCTGGACATAGGCCTCCCCCAAAGAGTGCCAAAGTGACCGGTCCTGCGCCACTAGCATCCAGCGAATGCGAATGCAATGCGTGCCTGGTTACTGAAAATTTTATCCACAACGTAGTTATAGGGGGGTCGAAAATGGCCTGAACTGCTTCGACAAAAGGATAGGTCGGCCGTGCCGCTGTTTTTTGCTCGACTTGGCGGAGGCACTGCCGTGCCCCTAGATTATACGCGACTAAAATCCCGTTTAGTAAATATAATGAGTGAGTTTAAATCTATATAATATATATTTAGTCGTATTACAAATACAAATCATTTATTTCGGACTATAAAAGCCATAGTGTTAGAGGTTACATTACAAACTTAGAGCTATTGGTTAGTGGTCTATAATTATGCTAAACTTAAATTAAATTAAAGGCGCCTGGGCAACGGTAGTACAAGCGCATGCAGTTGCACATAACGCTGCAGCAAGTTTGAAAAATGGTACAGCTCAGGGATCCATATTGGGGCCAACTGAGTACTTATTATATGTCAACGATATGTGTAGGATTTTTCAGCAGGGCTCTGTATACCAATTTGCTGACGACACTTGTCTCATTGTGGCACACAAGAACGTCGAGACTGCTCAAAGTATTATGCAACAAAACTTCGACTTGATGTGCAAGTGGGCCCATGATGTAGGCTTATCCATTAACTATAAGAAAACCAAATTAATGCATATACATTGACCATATATATGAAATGTTACAGCACTCCTAAAATCGTGGCCCACGAGCACTCTTGTATGCATGTTCAGAATACCATCTGTAGTTGTAACTGTCTCGATGTTGTAAGTGAACACATTTACCTAGGATTGAAAATACATAATAAATTTAACTGGGGTCCACACGTCGACCAAGTATGTAATAAACTCAGATCAATTTTGTCTAAACTATGTTTACTTAAAAATAAACTGCCTTATAGGACATTGAGGCTGCTGTATTTGTCCCGCCATGGACAATGGACCTCTATCATTGGTTATGGCTTGTCCAGTTACGCTAGAACATATAAAACATACTTAAATAACATTCATAGTCTTCAAATAAGATTACTGAAAAATATTGTACCCTTAAAAATAAGATAATGTATAAGAATAATTATGAAAGTCTATTTAAATACTGCAGGGTATTGCCAGTTCATGACAAGGTTGACCTAGCCGTTGTGACCCAATATAGTGGGAAAATCCCTGAATTAACTGTCAAACATAGACCAAAAAAATTGCGTAAGCTAACATACCCCTCACCATTCGTAACTCCATCTACTAACAATGAATATGGCAAAAGAGTCTGGACAAACGCATTGCCACGCGCTTTAAATAGACTTCCATATGATTTGATACCAAAAAAGCCTGAGTCTGATAAACTTATAGTAAAAATATATAAGAAAATGTTAATAGATAACTTATACTCTTGAACAAATCTCTTTCTTATCTTAATGTATGGTAAAGGTGCCGTCTGATTCTAAAATTCGATAAGGCAATTTAAAATCTTAAAATAATAAGATTAAAGCCTGATCGCTAGAAATGTAGCATAGTTTTCTAAAGAAATAAACAGTTCAAATTTTATTTTATTTTAATTAAAAAAAAAAAAAATTTTTTTTTTTAGCAACGGCGAGTCCCAGCGGTGGGCTAGCATGCTCAGGATACTATTTGAGCTGCCACGACTGCGATTGAGGAGAGACGCACATCGTTTCCTCATGATGATAAAAAAGCAATCCGTCAACATCCGCCTCCGCAAACATTGTCGACGCACTGCAGTACCGTGGCAGCCCGAACCGTATTATTGTCTCAACGATCACTGAAGATCATTGTCGTCATGTTTCAAACCCATGTGTTTACCTTATAAAGCCAATTAGCCCTTTACAGTCACGTGAAGGTTTATTCTGTCTACAGAATAGACATGTGTCATTAAAGTTAATTTTGATTTGCCACAGTCGCGAATTCTTGGTTTTAAGGGGTAGACCCCTACTCAGGATATCCGTTATTCGTGTAAAGGAGCATTTCCATCCACACGGCCAAACACGAAACTCCCGAATAACATAGCAATCTCAATCACATTTGAGTGCATGCAACATTGCATAGAGATGTTTCACATAGCAAATTGCCAAAGGATACTTGGAACATCTGTCCGTAGCATCAATCGTCAAAAGCAAATCCAAACTCGCCTTGGGTGTGGTTCACAACAACGTGCTACAGTCTCCGGCATAAACCGGGCCTACGATCTCGCATAGTTGTAACACATCGCAGGGTTCAATTATACTAGAGAGCTCATGGTCGAGTATATTTTTCTTGTGAATGAATAGGTTTCTTACAGATTAGAAGATCTTAGCTGGATAGCACTGGCCTTTCATGTATATTAAGGTATACGGCTAATATAAACCAAATGTTTGTGTAATACGAGGGGTGAACTAAAAGTTTTGACAATCGGTATTAAAAACAGAACTCCTTCTTCGTATCATATCATTTTTAATTATTAAATACACTCTTTATTAATTTAATTTTTACCTATATAATATATTAAAAATGTTTTAATATTGCTTCATATAAAAAAAAAACTTTAGATAGACGAAATGAAGCTTAGTTTTTACATCGACGCAATTGCACCGATTTTATTGAGGAGTTTTCCATCTCTAAGAATAAGAAGTAATAGTAAAAGCGTTGGTCTAGATTACAAGGTAGGTAACTAGTTTTATAGAATTTACTAGCCTGAAAAACAGCCCTGGTAATCAGCAAGCTCAGCCAAAAAAAAACTCATAGAATTGATTTTTTTTCTTTGGTTTTTTTCTGAGACGGCCTCGCTTAATTGCTGTAGAATTATGATGTATCACTCTCCCTTCGTATTTATATTCATACTGTTGTCACGTACGTCCACCCTATTTAAAGAAATTGAAAAATATGTATTGATGGCCAAAAAAACCTACCTTGAAGTTTGTTACGTGAGCCGTGCCTTAAAAAAGTGATGACATGAGTTTGATCTATTAATTACGTGGCATACAAATAAATAAACTTCTAATTTATACTTTTTTTATTACCGCACCAGAATTTTGACAACACATGTAACAAAATATCGTCCCATTTTACAGACGTCAGAATATATTCTATACTGTACGATATTGGGCTTGAGAACGAATCTCTCTTTAAATGTGCGTTCAAATTGACGCACGTATAGAAAACTGCCACAACCTCTTTTGTGACGGAACTGCATGAAATAATGCTCTATGTCACCTGCGAGCGGCCATAAACTATGAGTTCGAATGAAGACGCCGGCCGGCTCGGATCGCTGTAAAAACTGAAACTGAAAATGTGAAAATATGAAAGTGGTGCATGTATCTGGAATCAGAAAGCCTATGGATAAATGTAAGTGAGACCCCTTTTTCTTTCGCCCAATACGTAGCTTGTCGTAGTTCAAACATATACCATCATATTTATTTAGCTATTAAAGAAAAACAAATGAATGACATCTTTTTTTTTAAGTTTTTAGGTTATTATTGAATAGTGGCACAGTAGGAATGACAATCACAAATTATCACCACGAGACCAAATCATGCTGATTATCAAAACTTTTGGATCACCCCTCGTACCTACCTTGAAACTAAAGGACAGGACTATTGAGACAAAGGGAGGTATTCTGCTGTAGAAAACCTTTTGGTTTTTCAAGAGGAAGAGGTAGAAACGAGCTACGCATACCGCAATGGGTTTCATGTAGAGACTAGTTTTTATAAATATGAAACCCTTACACTTACTTGTTTGTATATTCATGTACAAGGTGCTGACGTCTTTTGTTAAAAATCTACATGAAACAGAGGAGGAAATATTACGAGAACAATATTTCTTTGCTATTCCGCTAAAAAAACGTGCTGGTCTATCAGTGAAGATAAGATGCAACTATTTGCGTATAAACGTGCAAAAAATTACAGCAAACCACCACCAATATTGACAAAAACCTCGACACGTGTTTCGCCTCTCTACGAGGCATCATCAGGAGATGCTGGCAGGAGATGTTGCTTGCGCCACGTCCACTGAGCAAATCAGAGGAGGAAAGGCAAGATCGTTTAGCAACACGAAAATAAGCATTTGCAACGTTTTTTCTCCAAAATTGAAAGTGGCTAAACACTCCATGCGTTATCAGGCAGTAAGCTTATACAATAAGTTACCAAGTGAATTAAAAGTTATACGAGAGATAGACCTCTTCAAGAAGTCTCTCAGAATGTTTTTACTGAATGGTTGTTATTATAATATTGAGGACAAATTTGAAAACTAAAAAGTTACTTTTGACATAACTTCGATATTAATTTAATTATAATTATTGTTAATGTAATCTTATTGTATATATCATGCTATTAATTGTAAATGTAATTTATTATTTGCTATCATAATTTTCATTAATTTATATTCTTTGTATTACGACATGATAAATTCATAATTCATAATTATTTATTGCAACCATGGTACAGCATAGATGTTACATATAATATACAATGTCTCACATGGACCCTGTTAGGGCACAGCATATCTATAGGTACCTAACTTATTTATTGTATTGTGTCAAAAAAATATCAGGTCATAAATATCTGTGCTGTGTATTTTTTCAATTATTGCACCACCCTTAAGGGTTCGTTCTGTATAGCTGTGTAATTATGATTGCAATTAAATGAAATGAGTGCTGATTTCCAGGCATCTAAAACGTTTAAAGGGCGACGGTAAAAATTCTATACCGTAATTAACTAAAACCTATTCCATCTTGTCCATAGAAAGAAGCCTTTTTTATTTTTATCAGTATATTTACAATATTATTATACTGCGACATCATGCTCGCAATAAAAATACTTGAAAGTTTGTTATTTTAGTTGGGTTCAAGAGTCTGGATTCGATAGGCTTTTAACATGGGTAATTAACATTTGGGTAATCACCCAAATAGTAAGTTAGGTCAGGAACCACTATCAAACAACGAGAAATGCAACCAAAATCCGTAGGGTTTTAGTCAAAACTCTGGTGAGGGCGATTTAAACGCTCTGAAAATTACCCCAATGATAATAAAACTTATGTTCTTAGAATCATCAGTACATTTTATTTATTCGCCAGTGTTTTCGTCCGTATGTCCGATATTTTGGTACGGGTTAGTTGAGATGAGATCTGATTCGATGGCACTTGCTCCGATTCCCGCTGCTAACCGACACCGGCATTTACTGATCAAATGGTCCCACTCAAATTGAAATTCCGTGTTCACTCCCTTAATGCCAATCGTGACGTTTTCGGAACTGCAATAAAGTTCATAGCTTTAAATTAAAACTCCGGATGCATCTTTTTAATGTACAAATTGGTCGTTAATTACTTGTCTACACTAATATTATATAGAGGAAAGATTTGATTGTTTGTGTGTTTGTATTGAATAGGCTCCGAAATTACTAGACCGATTTGAAAAATTCTTTTACCATTCGAAGCCAACATTATCTCTGTACGTCTAGCACAACTTGCCGACAAGTCGCTTCCCGTGCGACTGAGCGTCCCCTGCCTCACTTGCACCGTGCAAATTCGAAAGAGGAGGGTAGATCTTTCTCGACTCGCGTCGCGGCGCGGCGTCAGTTGTGCTAGCCCTCCTGATGAACATAGGCTACTTATTAACGCGGGAAAATACTTCATTCCTACGGGAAAACGGGCAATCCGTGCGAAGCCGGGCCGGGCAGCTAGTTACTTATAAAATAAGAAATGAATCTGTGGGTAGATACGTACTTACTTTTACCGTTTACACAAGTACAATCCGACTGTTGCAGTAGGCTGCTTACTTATCTTATTGCTGCATAACACATAGCTATTATTATTCTTTATTTGTATAAGATTAAGTTCATTGTAATAGTAGTTTTACGCTTGGTTATTACCACATTTTTATTTGATGTTTTTTATTACGTACAGAGTCAATTACATTTTATGCATATTTATAAATTACCATTGATGAGAGCAAACAAGTTGCTTCCAAATATACGGTACACTAGTCTGAAACAAATTCTCAAATACATAACGGTGTTTTGATCCATATGGACCTGACTCCAGGAAAATCATCTGTTTTCCATCAGGCAAGCCGTATGATTGTTTGCCATAAGAGCGGGCGTACCGCCAAGGAAAAATCAGAAATCACCCGCGCGCCCCGCACCTGCCGCGCTGATGCGTCTATTGCTGCCCCGCTCCTTCTCGCATAGTATATGCCCCGACAGTCAGATGAAACATGAGGAATACCTATAAATAATTATAATAAGTGGGAAGATATAATTTTCGCTAGTAAGCCACACGGGGTTAGTGAGGGTCCGCGTGCGCTCGCATAGCGGGTAGCTCGACTGGATTAGGGACTCGGCCTGAAAACCTGTTCTCATAGACATAGCAAAGGCATTTACTTGAAATGGCAATTACTCGCTATTATTATGCTAAATAATGATCCGGACGTATATGGCACGAAATCCGAGGGTTAATATATTTTGTTCCTAAAAAATAAATAATACTAGCGATTGGAAATTGCCGCGGGTTGAAAACTATCCTATATTTTAATCCAGTTTAGCGTAATAATGGCAAGTAAAAGCCATTTAAAACTAAAATATAATATAAAAATTTCGATTTAAGTGTCTATATGAGCACCGATTTCTAGCCCAGACATAAAATTAAATGAAAAATGATTTATAATGTATAAAACTCATTATTTAATATTTAATTTCGCGGCGGTGTCGCTTGACGATCACGATAAGATTCAAGCGACATCGCCGCGAAAACACTCATCCTGAAGAAGAACTCCCAAAGAGGTCGAAAAATGTCGCCCGTAGTGAGTTGAACCGTGTAATTATAAGTATTAATTCAACATGTCTCACGAAAGTTTAAATTCGAAAAGCAATGTCCGCCATCTTGGAATTCAAAATGGACATCATTTCTAGAATCTGCACCCTCGAGAAGCCTGTTGTTCTTTAAAAAAAAACGCGCATTTTAATGTACACACAGCAACACACCTAACTAACCATACCGTGAAAACCTAGAACCTTATTACAATGCCCTTAAGGTCAGATTAGATTTCCGATGGTCACTTAGCTGTGTTGTCGACTGTACAACAAATGCTTCAAATATTTTAAATAATGCGACCACTTTTTGAAATATTTCTGACTATGAATTCGTATTTAGACCTCTCAGACGTCGATTTTGAACATAACCGGATTTATTCTCAACTAGCGATCCGCTCCGGCTTCGCACGGATACTATATTGTACATATAAACCTTTTTCTTAAATCACACTATCTATTTAAAAAAACCGCATCAAAATCCGTTGCGTAGTTTTAAAGATCCATAGATACATAGGGACAGACAGTCGAAATACGTTTCACCTCAATAAGTCTGAAAAGGGACTACATAAAAATACCCCGCTAGACTTTCATTAGGTAATGTGAAAAGCTATTATACACTCAACTTTTACTTAATTTATATGCACGGGAACCTCACACTATTGAAATTGAGTAAAAATAAGACATGTTTTGGAGGTTCTTTTCTATCGAGGCAATTTTGGTTTTGTATGGTTTTATTCAGACGTTTCGATTGCAAATATGATGTAGTTTTGGTATGTTCTTTTTCCTGGCATTCGCTTTAGTTTGTCATAGGTAAATATTCAATCTAAGAACCCCGATTTCGCGGAGCGCCCCCTCTTATCCATGCATTCCATCGAGGTTGACGATATTAACTTGTTTTCCTTTAAGGTATGGTTTAGTTGATACTCTGTTTCTAAATTTCGATCAAAGTGGAAAATTGAAAAATTATTCGCCACGAGCGGGATTTCCACAACCTCTGGAATCCGTCCATTTTTCAATTTTGCACTGATCGAAATTTGGAATTTTGTTAGTTAACGTTTCTGCTTAAACATTTATTGTTACTCTGTTATTTGTATGTCACGACGGATTTTCAACACTGCCAAAGGCCCTTATCATTTTCCCGTCTCGAAACGCAATTAAAGTTGCGTTGCTTGCACCAAGTAGCTTTGTTTAAAGTTTTCCAATATAAGTTCCGTGTGCTATCGAGTGAGCTATTTGTCAAACTAGTTGCGTGTGGGCTCGTTGGTGGGAGCGATAGCGGCACAATTTGTTTCTAGCGTTTCTTTTTTGTTAAATTAAAAGAAGTTCTATTTTGACGACCGGTTAGCCTAGTCGGTAGTGACGCTGCCTACGAAGCTGAAGATCCTGGGTTCGAATCCCGGCAAGGGCAAAAATTTGTGTGATGAGCATGAATATTTGTTTCTGAGTCTTGGATGTTTTCTATGTATTTAAATATTTAAATCCATTAACTATAACTTCGTCTAGTACCCATAGCACAAGCCTTATTTAGCTTACTGTGAGTCTAGTTCCATTTGTGTAAGTTCGTAAGATTGTCCCTTAATATTTATTTAATAAACTTTTATTTGACTTGCCTTGTTCGTATTTAAATATGTAATTGTTTAAAAAAAGCAAACCAATTATCAGCCACTTGCCGATATCCGAGCGAGCTGGTTATACTTATCAGAGTTCGGTGGCATAATCGGATCGGACACGTCACTATATTGTTAAAAAAGGCAATCTCTTGGATTTTGATTTTTATGTTACCTTTTTGAAGTTAGTTTTACAAACCGTACCTACATCCGGTCACGTTGGAGTTTTGCTGATTAGTTAGTGCGACCTTAATGAGCATGAATCAAGACTTATTTATGTGGCAGTTAATGGCCGCGGTATCATTGCCGGCAACATCATAATAGGAAACTTTACGGGAATATGGCAATGGGAATACTGACCAGGGCACATAACCAAAGAGGCTTTTTTGAAATTACTTCTGCTCCATACCTTAACAACTTTAATGTCGTTACATTAAAGTTCAGCTAGAAGACCGCCCACACGCCCCTTCGGTCGCGGGTTCGCCTTCCGCATTCCACTCGAAGCTAATTTATAATATTAATTCAAAAAACCAGAACAATATTCGTCATACTTCTCCCAACAAAAAGTTCAAGAAAGAACTCAATAATGAACTCCGATTGCATTCTTATTATTCAGTGTATGTCAATTACCGTTGAGTAACAGTACAATGTCATGCAACACAATGTATACCTCAATTTCTGAAGAATGCAATACAGTTTAACGTTGTACTACTTACAGGTTACAATGCTGCACCGTAAAGTTGGAGTATTTTAAGGTTGTCTACAATGTCAGAGAACGTGAGTCACGTCACTTTTCAATGACTTTGGACACTACGACCTCACTCTGTCTCGTTTCACGAATCTAGAAGTTACAATTACACCAGGCACCAAATTAAAAAACCAAGAATGATGATATTTCTCGAAAAGGATTAATATTTTAAATAATCAGTAAGTTATAAGTGTCCAACGTTTTAAGAGGGGTATATTATCTCCCTTACCCGCCAAACGCACCTTCATATGAAACAATTGTCATTTACTATGATGCTCGAGTGTCGTGACGTCACGATCGCCGAGCGTTGCTTCATAACTTTTTGAGATATCTGAATGGGATTTTCGTCACTAGGCATATTTTATTCATTCTTTCGTTTGTAGTAATAAGACATTTTGAGTCTACAACTCTATTGTACAAGTCTACACTGGCAACTATGACGTGCTTGGCTAATAAGGACTACCAATTTGACCGGTGTTGCCTGTTTAGACTGGTAAACCTGTCATTTGTAGCTTCGTAAAACGGGCCTTGTTCGTGTTATAACGCCGATTATTTCCGACTTGATCGCTACAGTCCATAACATGGTTCACTTCAAACTTCTTAGCCATATGTGCTAGCGCCATTTATGTCTTTCTGCTCCGTCGGCCAAGTTTCGATTGGAACTAACTTGATTTATTCACATCACTAGCGTGGGAGCGACATGTTGTAACTATTTGCGTTGAACACGTATTTTCTTCGAACATGTTGTCTGTCCTTTGGCTAGTTTTATCACCTTGCGCTGATCGAGATGATCGACCTGGCCACCAAGAAAAGATAAAGAAAAATAAGTGTCAACGTCATGAAAATGCAAAGCTCAGAGATACCAAATACATAATCTTAAAATATCTATCAATGAAGGGCTAGACCAATATTATAAAACATTAATCGTATGTTGCCGCAGTCCCTTCGGCCAAGCAGAACCCAGCAACGTACCAGGTACTTACTTGAATTTATCTTGATTACTCCTAAGGCCACGACTTCGCGTGACTATAAAAAAAATTTAGCAGCGGTGACCGCAGTGAGCAGCGAGCAATCGAAACAAATACACAGGCTGTTATTCGCTACGCGCTAATGCGGCTCACCCCGCCGGTCACCCATCACGAAACTAGACCTCTACCTACGCTTAGTTACTACGCATCGCGATGTCAAGATGTAGTATATGTGGGTGAGCGTTGAGGTGAGCTAAAACAAGTTACGAATTAGGGGGGCAGAGACGGTGAGGCATGCCACGAGCCACCGCCGGCTTCGCTCTTCTTCGCCGCGCCGCCCGCCGCCCCGCTCAACGCTCAATAACGTCATATGTATACGTTTTGACCAAATTAGGCAAATGGCCGCCGTACCATGAACGTCTTGAATACACCCCTTGAAAACCACAATACACAATGTGACGTCGTTAGCATGACAACTTTTGAAATAGCGATAAAAAGTTCTAAATGTTCCGCATAATGATATCAACCTATAAATAGCACATGTAGAACCTTTTTGAGGGAATTATGAGGTACAAACGACGCAAACTTTGCTCCCTATCCCTCATAATATCCTCGCCGTGGCGAAGCAAGCGTCCCTTCAATTTATAACTTGAATCGTTCTGTAAGTGGATTGCGGCTAGTGGTGCAGGCGTTCCGCTCGGAGATTTGAAAATGGAATGTTGACTAGTTGGAAAACTTTGATTCAGCATTATGAGTACTCAATGCAATTTGGATTTGCACAATAAAACAATAAACGTTGTAAGCATTTCATCTGTAACTACAGGAAAAAAACTTAATGATTTTCAGGGGACTTTAGCGAGAATTTGCGCAGGATTAGTAAAGAAAAACCGGCCAAGTGCAAGTCGGACTCGCGCACCAAGGGTTCCGTACAAACCTGTAGGTATATAAGTTATAACTTTAAAATTATAAAAAATATTTTTATTTAATGATCTAACTAAAAATTTACGGTTTTCGCAATTTTTCCTTTACCTGTGCTATAAGACGTTGCTTCGTACCAAATTTCAAGATTCTGAGTTGACGGGAAGTACCCTGTAGGTTTTGATTCCCTTTTCAAAAAATTGCCGAAATTTGCGGCATAAACGGCCGTATCTTTTGATTGCGTTGGCTTAGAAGTTTGTTTTTTTCACAGCTCCAAAGGACAGTAGACCTGAGTATTTTAGCTTGATACCTCCACGCGTTCCTGACAAAAAGGGTCTTGACAGACGGACGGACGGACAACAAAGTGATCCTATAAGGGTTCCGTTTTTTCCTTTTGAGGTATGGAACCCTAAAAAAAGAAAATCTCTTCTTTCCCTTGTCCCATCTACTTAGAGTGTGCGTTACACAGTTTTTTGTTCTAGGTTGTCATTTCTTCTGTTACCTAGGTAACCAAGTTCTACGCCTGCTAGTCTTTTTGATACAGTAGGTCGATTACGTAACGCATTGTACGCGCGTCAGGTAGGAAGATCTAAATGTAATTTTTTATATCACGTTACTTGATTGATCTGCTGGACTACCATGAGGATTTCGGTAGTCATCTTCCTCGGTAGTTCTCGGGTAAGCCTAGAGTCGTTATATACGAATGGATAAGAATTTTTTTTTTTTTTTTCATATAAATATAAAAAAAGACCGGGTTGCACTCCGGCAGTGCCGGCAGAAGTGAAAACTCAATGACATTGTAACAGTTTTTCGATCAGGTCACGTGTCCGTCTTACGAATTTTCAATCTGTCCAATCTTACGGTCACGTGACATCATAGGGTCACGTGACCTGTTGCGAGTATCTCTCGAATCTCACGGTCACGTGACATCTTACGGTCACGTGACCTGGGGCGAGTTAATAATTTTTCCCCATCACAAAAAGTGCACACCGCCGCTAAAGAAGTTTTCACTTCAAAAAACCTGTGTTGATTTCATTCAGCTTAATGTCCAAATGTCTTTATAATATAATGGTAATTGAACGAGCGAGCGAGCGAAAAAATCGTAGGTCTGTCTGTCCGGCTGTTCTGTCCTAACAGGTCGCATTTCTCAACTGGTTCTGTGAGAGTGTGAGAAACTTTGTGAGCAGGTTCAAGAAATTGTATTTTTTTCAATTCAGTGTTTTGAAATTAATTAAAAAAAAAATTGCTTTTAGAAAAAGACTGGCTTGAGATTTCTACAGCTCGCAGAACCGCTAGTTGTTTTATAAATATTGTATTCAATGCAATAACCATATGTGCTTTATTACTAAACACGAACATCTTTTTATACCCGATAAAGCAACTGCAAGGGTTGTACTCATAAATTAATTTCTAAACGAATAATACGTTAACAATGCTTGAAATCTTAATTCCAGTTCACACAACGATAAACAAGGGGCAGACAAGGGCCTAATTTGTTAAGAATATAATAACAATACACTTTTCCCTTTTAAACTGAGCGTATTTCGAGAGATAAATGATAACACTCATACCTCTTTTGCGGAGTGCTGCCTAGACAGGGGGTTAAGTTATAGGCGGTAAGAAATAACAATAGGGGTGTAGACTCAAAATGTATTATTACTTCAAAGGAAAGAAGGCAAAAAAATATGCCTAGTGACGAAAATCCCATTCAAATATCCGAAAAAATGACGAACCTACAACTGTTTTAATGTTGCTTGTTAGAGAGAGAAAACGATAGCAGGTCCTAGTAAATCACAATCGTTTCGTAAGAACGTGCCCTTTGCGAAAAAGGGGCAAACCATACCCTTTTAAAACTTTGGACACTTATAACTTCGTGATTATTTAACCTCTTGCGTTGTTTTTATTCTGTATTTGACAACATTTTTAATCTTTTCAGGGTTCCGTAGTCAACAAGGAACCCTTATAGTTTCGCCAGGTCCGTCTGGCCGTCCGTCCGTCTTCGGCTTAGCTCAGTAATCATTACTACTAGAAAACTGTAATTCGGCATGGGTATATAAATCAATCACGCCAACAAAACAGAAAAAATAAAATCTTAAAAACATTTTTTTTTGGGGTACCTCCTACTACTACACCTAAAGTGGGGATGCAATTTTTTTTCTCGTTAAACCCATAGTGTGGGGTATCGTTGGATAGCTTGTTATAAAAATATTATGGGTTTTTTAACACGATTTTTCAATTAGTGATTTGTTTGCGAGATATTGGGCTTTAAAGCCCATATTTTTGTCCTCCCGGCCTGCTAAATGGCTGCTACTGCTGTACATATAATGAATTTAAAACAAAAACTATCACGGCTAAGTAGGCATAACTAGTTTTAAGAAAATATATAATTATTGATATTTATTGTCTGCACCCTTATTCAGAAAACCTAAGTACCGAGGTGCACTTTCCCCCTTTGAACGCCAAGAACACCTAAAGGTGTCGTGTGTCGTCGTGCCTGCAGCGCCAAAAACCCCTATAGGCGTTATGACGTCCGCTGTCAAGTCTTTCTTATAAGTAGGGTTAGGATTCTGGTGGCAGTTTAGCACAAGAAATGCAGTGAAGTCGCCATTATATATTTTTTTTATTTGAATAAATGAATAACTGAACGACAAATCTATATTACAGTATCGGCCAATAATATATCACCTTTGCGTTTTATTGTATGAACGTGTATAGAGTTAACAATTTAGGTTTGTTGATACATCGCATATTTTACATAAATTTTTGACGACAACTGCAATGCTAACTGTAAATTACAATGATGATTTTATAATATAACATTTAAATAAATTTTACTTCTTTCCTAAAATATTTATGTATTCAAGAGCTTAAACAACTTGCAACTGGAATATATTATGAAACAATATAGGTATATTTTTTTATTTAATTTTTATGAATCAATTTACTTGCATGAAACCAATAAATTTAATTATACATTATTGGTTTATCACTCATTTATTCATTAATTCATTTCATCAAAATATATATGTCGGCGGCCGATCGTAAAATCCGCCAGATCACGAAATTCCTAGGCATATCGTGAAACGCCGCCATTTCATGATTTGGCTAAAGGACATCCGCCATATCGTTCAAAACTTAACGTTTAACGATTTGTCTAATGACGTTTAGGCAGATCATGAAATTCCTAGGCATATCATGAAACGCCGGCATTTCATGATTTGGCCAAGCCAGTGACGTTTAGGCTGATCATGAAATTCCTAGGCATATCATGAAACGCCGGCATATCGTTCAATACTCACCGTTATACGTAAGTAGGGTGTCCAAAATTGAATTAGGTAAATTAAAAAAAATAAGAAGTGCGGACTGATAATCTCCAGCGAGTCGACGCCACCCTGCTGCGCGGGGTGTCTATTTCTGGTCTGAGGGACACAAGTGAACCCTAACCTAACCGACCTAAGACAGAGTGATTGAAGTAATGTTGAATCATGCTAGGCTTGGCGTTGGGAAGCAAGCTTATGCGCCAAATTAAAAACAGATTCCAATTACATTCACATTATAGGGAAACCTGAGCTCCTGTCATAATTTATATCAACTTTATTAATAATAAGAATATATACTAAACTACTTATGAAAAACATATAACTTGAATATTAAGCTATAACTAAAGCTAAAAAAATATAATACCTTCCAACATTTAGTGCCCTTGGTAAGTAGCGTTGCGTAATTGTGTACATTTGTTGACAATGTCTTAATATTATATTTTTATTTTTGTTTGTTTTTGGCGAACGTTATAAAAATGCTTGTTTTTTGACATGTACAGTCAGCGTAAGTAGCAGCCAAGGTAGCCAAATATTTCGGTACACGTCTTTATTACTGTAAGAATAAGGGTGTGTTACGAAATATTTGGCTACTCTGGCTGGCTATATGACGCTGACTGCTTATGCAAACTTATAATGTAATTTTTATCATTTAATAGTTAATTTTTTATTTATTTATACTTATCATTATTACATAATACACGGCCAGGCAGCGGACAAAACCCAGCAGGGTTTAACTGCCAGTTAGTGCCAGCCTAGTTAATCTAATCTGTCAACTTTGGGCAACATGTAATTATGGTAGCGTAATGTTAAATAAATATATATCATGTAATTACGTACAGAATTTCCACTGTCTATAAAATCCATGTTTCACTGCTGTAAAACTCAAACTATGCCACCCTGCTCTGCTGCATACAACGTGCTCTTTCATCTAGTTAGGGCATTTACATTTTTGCATCATCTTCTCGAAATAACCGTGGTCAGTGTCACTCTCACTCAACTGCTGCGGCCTGGTAAATTGTGCGTAGGAGGCACGCGAGAGCCAATTTTAGCCTAGTGGCACAGAATAAATAATAGTGCTTATGTACAGACCTTCTAAAAAGGTCCTTTAACAAAACGGACATTTGACAGCTAGAAAATCAAAATTATAATCTCGCTCGCACGTACTATTTCGCTCCTATAGTATCCGCAAAACCAAGTGGCGAGTCAGGTCATAAATCATTGGATCTCTTTCGCACCTGCACTGCCTTATGGAGCGGGCCGTGCAACAATAGTACTCACTCTTATTGCCTGACTCGCCACTTGGTTTTGCGGATACTATAGCGCAATCGGGTGTATCGACATCTCGAAAGTGCGAGAGCCGAGGATAGTCAAAGCGCCAAGACGAACATTACAGGCCAGCTAGTGGCAATTGGGGAGTGACCGGGTGAAAGTTTAAAGATTTTTGGCCGGTGTAAATTTCGCTGCGTCCTCTCGCTTATGCCATTTGCCTGCGGTCGTAACGACCCATATAACCGAGATAAGGCATGTACCGTCATTTTTGCAACCTAAAAAGGTCGTAGCATTATTATGTTGTTATTGTGTTTGCCGTGTAATTAGGCAGCACGCCCTTACGTTCCAGTATCATTCTCTCTTTAATGCGTTATTGAATTCAAAAAGCAATTGCGTTTGATATTTTTATGAGAAAACAAGACGTTGTTATTCGATATCTAAACAATATTAAGTAGGCGAGTCTTAAGTTCAGACTTGTGTGTTGAATGGCCGTTTGGAACACTGGGAGTTTATTAACCTTGTTAATTGAATTTTGACCTCTCCAGCTCGGAAAAGCTTGCTTTATCGCTCAAAATCGGCGCCCTAAAGTCCATTATATCCGCTAGCGTGAAAAGTGTTTTTAGATTTCGAACTTCGCGAGAACCAACTTTTTTCTATACAGGAATGAGAAGTCATATTTACGAGTATCCTGCGTTCAGAAACTTATGGCTAATAATTCATTAATTTTATTCAGTAAAAATAAATTAATAATACTTATGCTTTCCTAATTACATATGAAATAGTAATAATTAGGATGACTTATAAAGATACAATATAAAATAAAATAATTTAAAATATATAAACGTTAATTTAAGAAAAAAAACTCTTATACTCTTATACGGGCATTTAATTTTGTTTTGTTTTGTCATAAATCTAAACCCACAGTAAAATCAAAATAATGGAAGTTATTTAAAGATTTTAGTGCAGAAAATATTCATATACGAATTTGCTAAGTTAGTGGAAAAAGTAAAATATGCGTATTTGAGCCTTAGTTTCCACCCCTGTGGCCCCTACCCAACAATATTTTGACTTCTTAAATGTAAACATGGAGACTATTTAAAGATGCAAAATGTTTAATTTCTTAATTATAAAATGCTTTCATTTCGTTGAGATGTAAAACCAATCTTTGATGAAAATGAGTATAAATAAGGTCCAAAATGACTGTCATGACATTTTCAATTTTCCTCACGGTGTGGTGAGGTGAAAAGTGGTGTATTTCGCTCGGCAGCAAACTTGTTTGACGTCAAGTGCCTTGAAGCCTCGCTTTGCTCAAGCATTCGCTTCGCTCCTGGTTCAATCTTACAATCCTTCGCTAGCTCGGCTTTCAATACAAGCACTAGCGCCAAACAAAAACTTTGCAGCCTTGCATAACAAATAACTATTTTAAACTAGTTGATGTCAAATCAATATGACAGCCACGTCATGACAGGGTTATATCTATACTAATATTATTGGGAGGAAGAGTAATATCACATTTTGTCGATCTTTTATACCCACATTTATGCTAAAAGTGGCGCTGGAATATAAGTGTCATGTGCTCTGCCTACCCCTTTTGGGAATAATGGCGTGAATGTATGTATGTATGTATGTTTTGCAAAGCTTGTTTGTAAGGGGTAATCTCCGGAACTACTCATACGAGTTCAAAAAATACTTGAGCAGTATATCGACTACCGTAGGTTCAAAGGGCGTAAGGGACAAATTGGCGAAAATCAGTTATGAATGCAGTTATATTCAGTTTTTTTTCTCTAGCGATTGGTGTAAATAACGTCTCGATAGCTTTAAAAAAGTGTCCGTTACGACAATGAAAAAAGTTGCACCAGCACCCGTTTTTGCAATACATTTTGCTGTATCCACTAAAATAAAAAATATCTGTGGCACATTTTGACGTAACTCTCACTTTATGTACGTTACAGCATTTTGCGCATATACAAATCATTGATGTAATTTGTCGTAACGGTCACTTTATGTACGTTACAGCATTTTGCGCATATACAATCATTGATGCATTTTGTCGTAACGCTCACTTGATGTATGTTACAGCATTTTGCACATATACAATCATTGATGCATTTTGTCGTAACGCTCACTTTATGTACGTTACAGCATTCTGCGCATATACAATCATTGATGCATTTTGTCGTAACGCTCACTTGATGTACGTTACAGCATTTTGCGCATATACCATAATTGATGCATTTTGTCGTATTTCTCATTTTATGTTCGATACGATACATCCTTTTACATCCCCGAATTCACACAGGACTGTCCGTTACGCCAAAACAGTTTTATTTTATCTAATAGTCGAATTCTGACACCCTAATTTGCCATGGAATTTTACTAGCAGTGTGATCATAGAGTTTACTAACTCTAACGCTAGTCTCAACATATTTCGACTACCGTAGGTTCAAAGGGCGTAAGGGACAAATTGGCGAAAATGAGTTAAGAATGCAGTTGTATTCAGTTATTTTTTCTCTATCGATTAGTGTAAATAACGTCTCGATAGCTTTAAAAAAGTGTCCGTTACGACAATGAAAAAAGTTGCACCAGAACCCGTTTTTGCAATACATTTTGCTGTATCTACTAAAATAAAAAATATCTGTGGCATATTTTGACGTAACTCTCACTTTATGTACGTTACAGTATTTTGCGCAAATACAAATCATTGATGCAATTTGTCGTAATGCCCACTTGATGTATGTTACAGCATTTTGCACATATACCATCTGTTAGCTGACATTTTGACCAAAGGTGTAACCACCAATAAAATGTCATACTGTTCAGAAAGAATGGGGCTTGCGTTCTGGAGTGGGTGTTAGGATGTTTTAGAACGCAACCCGAATAGTTTTACATGTAAAGGCGCCTTTTTGGCTGTCATCCGTCATTCACTGATATTGTACTGTGACTAGACAATTTCGGTTAAATAAATCTTTATTATACAAGTGCAAATCAAGTTTTCTTTCATGAATCAAACTACGTAAACCTTCATGGTAGCAGAGCGTGGTTTATGATCAGTAATTGAAAGAAAATCAGAAGATCGAAGCAGTGAATAAAGGTTATCGATAAAAGCTTGGCTTTAACGATTGTTGTCATACAACTGATCAGCTACCGACGAGTGCAACATTTGGTCATAAAAATGAGCTCGCACATGTTCAATTTGGAGAAATTGACCGGACGTGACAACTTCGCAACATGGAAATTCAGTATGAGAACATATTTAGAACATGAAGATCTTTGGGCATGTGTGCAGCCGAGTGATGAAAGCAAAGCCGTCGACCCCAAAAAGGATATAAAAGCAAAAGCAAAAATTATTCTGTTATTGGATCCTCAAAACTATGTTCATGTGCAAGATTGCCAAACTGCAAAACAAGTATGGGAAAGTCTACAAAAGGTGTTTGATGACAACGGGTTAACAAGAAAAGTAGGCTTGCTTAAGGATTTAGTGAACATATCTCTTGAATCAAGCAACAGTGTCGAGGACTATGTCAGTAAGATTATGACAACAGCTCACAAACTCCGGAACATAGGATTTGAGGTTAATGAAGAATGGCTCGGGACGCTTATGCTTGCAGGTCTTCCCGATATCTACATGCCTATGATAATGGGGCTCGAAAGTTCAGGTGTAACAATCAGTGCAGACCTTGTAAAAACAACTGTTGCAAGAAGTGAAGTCGACAGACTCGGGCGCTGCCTTGTACACAAACTATAAGAAGACCAAAAGTGACCAACAGCATGTTAAATCAAAGGGGCCCAGATGCTACAACTGCAATAAGCATGGGCACTTTGCGAAGTTTTGTAGAAATCCCAAGAAAACTACACACAAACCGAAGAAAGAAGATAGTACAAATTTTGTGGCAGCGTTTTCAGCATCATTGGGAACAGAAAAGGATAATCTGTGGTATATTGATTCGGGTGCGTCCATGCATATGTCAGGAAGAAGAGAGTGGATGTACAATATCAATAAACCACCAGTACCAAGGATTACCGTGGCCAACAGTGAACCACTGCCGGTGAATGGAGTTGGATGCACTGACATTAAGCTAAGTCAGGGAGGGACTGTCCAAGTGAAAAATGTTTTATATGTCCCTGGACTTGCTGCCAATTTACTTTCAGTGAGTAGTATAGTAAACAGTGGCTACAAAGTAACATTCAACGATAAAGGGTGTAATGTACATGATGTAAATGGAAAATTTATATGTTCAGCAACACTGACAAATAAGCTGTTTATACTGGACACAGCAGATACATGTGAAACTGCCCACCTGACCACAGAAAAAGGTGATGTTGACAATGTTTACTTATGGCATTTACGAATGGCCCACTTAAACATACCTGATGTCAACAAACTGCCTAACTGTGCCGACGGAGTCAAACTTGAGAGAAAGGGTGAAAGTATCAGGTGTACTCATTGTGCAGAAGGAAAACAGACAAGACTGCCATTCAATAACGTGGGTTCTAGAGCCACACAGCCGTTGGAACTCATACATTCCGATGTATGTGGTCCTATGGAGCACCTGTCAGTCTCAGGTATGAAATATTTTATTTCTTTTATCGATGATTATACTCGAATGGTGCATGTATACCTCATGAAAGATAAATTAAATATTCTGGATATATTTAAAGATTTCAAATCAAGGGTTGAAGTTCAGCTTGAAAGAAAAATTAAAATGATCAGGACGGACAATGGTAAAGAATATTGCAATAATCATTTTGAGAAATTTTTGTCCAGTAATGGCATTATTCATCAGACTTCAACACCCTACACACCGCAGCAAAATGGCTCAGCAGAACGCATGAACAGAACATTAGTAGAGCGAGCAAGATGTATGTTATTCTATGCCAAAATAGAAACAAGATATTGGGCCGAGGCCATTGCCACAGCTGCTTATATCACTAACCGCTCCCCGACTAGGAGCCTTGATGGTAGGACTCCTTATGAAATGTGGTATGGGCATAAGCCCAATTTGTCTCATGTCAGAATATTTGGCACAGAGGCCATGGTCCATATACCTAAGGAGAAAAGACGGAAATGGGACAAGAAGGCTACTAAAATGATACTTGTGGGATACTGTGAGGACACAAAAGGTTACCGGTTGCTAGACATAAGCACTCATAAAATAGTTAAAAGCAGAGACGTCATATTTTATGAAAACTGTCATAATAATATGTTTCATGAAAACAATGTTCCAGTTGACATCAATAATGAAAGCCAGTCATCAGCCAGTACCAGTAGTCTATCCAATAAGGGAGAATGCTCAGAGGACAGCGGCAGCTCCAAAGAAAACACTGATCATTTGACGGTAGAGCCCACATGCTCATCAAGTGCAGGTAAAGAGTGTAAAAGGTCTTCAAAAGATTATAACAGTGAAGACTCTAACAGTGATTATCAGACTGACACAGATGATCATGACGAAACCTTCCATCCCCATATAAACATGAGTCCCTTGCAAAATCATGACAAGAAAATGGTTCTGAGGCCACGCAACAAAACAAATGAGAACAGTTTGTTTTGCTTATATACAAATTTATCTGATCCACAGTCGGTTCAAGAGGCTCTGTCATCTCCACATGCTGCTGAGTGGAAGAAGGCTATGGACGAGGAGTATGGCTCTTTAATGAAGAACAACACATGGAGCCTTGTTAATCCACCTACCAACAAGAAGGTGTTACCTTCCAAATGGGTGTTCAAGACCAAAACCGATCAGGCTGGAGTGGTGACGCGTTACAAGGCCAGAGTTGTTATAAAAGGATTTGCACAGAAGAAAGGGATAGACTTCGAAGAGATATACTCGCCCGTCGTAAGGCACACTACGATACGCTATCTATTTGCCCTAGCGGCAAAACATAACTTTGATATTGATCAGATGGATGCGGTCTCTGCATTTTTACAGGGAGAAATAGATACTGATATATATATGGCACAACCGGAACGATATGTATTTACAAGGATCGCAAGTATGTCACCTACTTAAATCCATATATGGGCTGAAACAAGCTAGCCGTTTATGGAATTTAAAGCTAAACTCTATACTACATGAGATTGGAATGCAGCAGTCCAAGACAGATCCATGTGTATACTATAATGAAGACAGGAATACTTTCATTGCTGTTTGGGTCGATGACCTACTTATATTTACGTCTCAACAAAGTGTGAAAAACATGTTGAAGAAAAGGTTGATGCAACATTTTGAAATGAAAGACTTAGGAACAGCCTGCCAATGTCTAGGATTTAACATATCAAGAAAGGAAGCTACTATTATGTTGGACCAGAAAAAATACATAAATGAAGTACTGAACAGGTTTGGGATGTCAGAATGTAAGGCTGTAAAAACACCTATTGAGCCAGGTATAAAGTTCAGTCAAGATGCAGAGCCAGATAATGACTACCCATACCGACAAATGATTGGCTGTTTACTTTACGTTGCTCAAACCACGAGACCGGATATCTCATTTGCAGTCAACACATTAAGTAGATACAATAAGGGACCAACAACTGAACAAGTGACTGCAGTGAAAAGAGTACTGAGATATCTGCAAGGTACCAAAGATTATAAGCTAACCTATACTAAAGATGGTGACTCAGACATCACAGGATACTGTGATGCAGATTGGGCCAGTGATGTGCAAGATCGCAGGTCCTGCACGGGATACATATTTATGTTACAGGGAGGTGCTATTTCCTGGTCGTCGCGCAAGCAGCAAACTGTGGCCTTATCTACTGCTGAAGCCGCTGCTATGGCGATGTCCGCAGCCACTCAGGAAGCGTTGTGGTTGCGACAGCTTAGCGCGGAGCTTGGCCAAAAGTTGAACGATGCTCTTATTATCTATAGTGACAACCAGAGTGCTATAAAGCTTTCCTTAAATGATTGTTATTTGCCTAGATCAAGACATATTGATATAAGGTATCATTTTCTAAAGGAACATGTTAATAATTCAAAAATAAAATTTTGTTATTGTAAAGGTGATGAAATGTTAGCTGACATTTTGACCAAAGGTGTAACCACCAATAAAATGTCATACTGTTTAGAAAGAATGGGGCTTGCGTTCTGGAGTGGGTGTTAGGATGTTTTAGAACGCAACCCGAATAGTTTTACATGTAAAGGCGCCTTTTTGGCTGTCATCCGTCATTCACTGATATTGTACTGTGACTAGACAATTTCGGTTAAATAAATCTTTATTATACAAGTGCAAATCAAGTTTTCTTTCATGAATCAAACTACGTAAACCTTCACCATCATTGATGCATTTTGTCGTAACGCTCACTTTATGTACGTTACAGCATTTTGCGCATATACAATCATTGATGCATTTTGTCGTAACGCTCACTTGATGTACGTTACAGCATTTTGCACATACGCGATAATTGATGCATTTTGTCGTATTTCTCATTTTATGTTCGATACGATACATCCTTTTACATCCCCGAATTCACACAGGACTGTCCGTTACGCCAAAACAGTTTTAATTTATCTAATAGTCAAAGTGTGACACCCTAATTTGCCATTGAATTTTACTAGCAGTGTGATCATAGAGTTTACTCACTCTAACGCTAGTCTCGACATACATATAACAAGTAAAGGGACAACACCATTGCTAAAATCGGGGAAAAAGGAAAGACACGAAATACCGCTACGAAAATAAAAACTTCGACCATGCGTCAAAAAGAAATGGGGATAGATCTGGAAATACCAGAAGAAAAAATAAGAAGAACAAGGAAGAGTTCAAGCAGGCGTCTACGAGTAAAATGAGGATCGAATATCCGGAAAGGGTAAAGGAATAAAAAAAAAAGACCAAGACTAAAGAAGAATTCGACCATAAATCATTAAGAAGCACTAAAGAGCAGTCTAAATTCGTTAAGGGACGTAAAGGAAGAGTCCAAGCGTGCAAGCGGGCGTCTACAAGTATTAGGGATCTAACTGAAAAGGACAAAGGGAAAGGAAGAGGGAGTATTTGGAATTTTCTATGGATAAGCAGCCGGATATTAAACTTCTGTACGAAGAATAATTGAAAATTGCTTACCAAAAATATTTGGATTAAAAAAAATGTGACAACGGTACGATACCGAAACGTTTTCATTTAGCATATTGCGCTGTCTTATTAAGGGGCTACCCGAGGTTTTCATCTATTTTTGACAAGTTTTGAATAGTATCTCCTACTTTTGCACTATAGATAGAATTATAAATCAAATGGCTATCGGTTCTTCAATCCTTTATCTCCATTTTCGTCCACCGGATTTTGAAACAAATGAATACTTAATTTTGTATGATTTTTTAAAACATTGTCTAAAGAAACACTTATTTCGTATCTATATTGACGTGAAAGATCCAAGTACGAAATCTACATATTTGGGTTCGTCTGTGACGTCTCTAAAAACTGGTCCAGAGTTTTCATTTTAAACCAATTAACACAAAAGTTATGGCCAGAAAACCAGTTTTTTAGCCTAAAATTGTTCAACTTTGATGCCAAATATCTCGAAAACAAAGAACTTTGAACTAAATATGAGATACTATATTGCTTAAAGCCGTTGTTGTTAATAAAATAAGCTATAAAAAACATTAGAAAACTAAGGGATTCAGATCGAAGGTCATTGGCGTATGGGAGCCCCTCAAGAAAAAATTATAGCGACTTTAGCAGACACAGACGAGGAGGACGATGATGAGGTCGGTGACAATGAATGATTAATAACGAGTAGTTATTTCCTGTTAAAGTAGTCTATTTATTTCATGTTAAGTTGTCGTGACTATTTTTGTTTGTTTTCTTTTATTCTTTAAGCAGCATTTAACATTGCAATTGGAGTATTGATCTCACTAAGTTTATTCATACAAATTTCCTGTAATCCTCAATGCAATATCAGCAAATCCCCAGTTCTATAGTA
This sequence comes from Epinotia ramella, assembly GCA_947578815.1. NCBI lineage: Eukaryota > Metazoa > Arthropoda > Insecta > Lepidoptera > Tortricidae > Epinotia > Epinotia ramella. The sequence goes on from OX388221.1 coordinate 9,338,991, forward strand.
ACTAGTTACATAGCTGAGACATGGCTATTTTTTACGTAAAATTGACATTTAGAAAGATTTTTTTTGTACGATACGACCTTCTGTCATATTCGTTAAACGGCAACATTGTGAAGTAATGGACAGGTGTATTCAAAAATGTTTTTTTATTTTTGGCGTAAGGGACGCACAACTTTTTAATTAAGAACCGCGTCTTAAATCTAGTTACATGATATAAAAGAACTTAAAAATATGTAAATAAATCACTGACAAGTATATTATTGTGTAAAAGAACAAAAAAGTTACGATTTTTTTTCTCGAAACAAAACAGTTTTTTGGCTCTCCTGAAAAATGAACATTTGTCCCTTACGCCCTTTGAGCCTACGGTAGTCGATGTAACAATTAAAGGGACAACTCCATTGCTAAAATCGGAGAAAAAGGAATGACACGGAATACCGCTACGAAAATAAAAACTTCGAGCATGCGTCAACGCGAAATGGGGATAGATCTGGAAATACCAGAGGAAAAAATAAGAAGAGCAAGGAACAGTTCAAGCAGGCGTCTACGAGTAATAAGGATTGAAAATCCGGAAAGCGTAAAGGAATAGGAACAAAAGACCAAGACTAAAGAAGAATTCGACCATAAATCATTAAGAAGCACTAAAGAGCAGTCTAAATTCGTTAAGGGACGTGGGAAAGTTTCTAAGGGAAAGGTAGAGTCCAAGCGTGCAAGCGGGCGTCTACAAGTATTAAGGATCTAACTGAAAAGGACAAAGGGAAAGGAAGAGGGAGAATTTGGAATTTTCTATGGATAAGCAGCCGGATATTAAACTTCTGTACGAAGAATAATTGAAAATTGCTTACCAAAAATATTTGGATTAAAAAAAATGTGACAACGGCACGATACCGAAACGTTTTCATTTAGCATATTATATCGCTGCCTTATTAAGGGGCTACCCGAGGTTTTCATCGATTTTTGACAAGTTTTGAATCGTATCTCCTACTTTTGCACTACAGATAGAATTATAAATCAAACGGCTATCGGTTCTTCAATCTTTTATCTCCATTTCCGTCCACCGGATTTTGAAACAAATGAATATTTAATTTTGTATGATTTTTTAAAACATTGTCTAAAGAAACACTTATCGTATCTATATTGACGTGGAAGATCTAACATGTACGAAATCTACATATTTGGGTTTGTCTGTGACGTCTCTAAAAACTGGTCCAGGGTTTTCATTTTAAACCAATTAACACAAAAGTTATGCCAGAAAACCAGTTATTTAGCCTAAAATTGTTCAAAATTGATACCAAATATCTCGAAAACAATGAACTTCGAACTAAATATGAGACACTATATTGCTTAAAGCCGTTGTTGTTAATAAAATAAGCTATAAAAAACATTAGAAAACTAAGGGATTCAGATCGAAGGTCATTGGCGTATGGGAGCCCCTTTAAGAAAAAAATATTGCGACTTTAGCAGACACAGACGAGGAGGATGATGATGAGCTCGGTGACAATCAAAAATCAAATGAAATCAAAAGTCATTTATTTGCTTAACAATACACATGTTTACTTTACTACATATAAAATGAGATGCCTGGCGGACCCCAAACTAGGCTGTGCCTAGTGTGCCTGAATCTTGGGACCCTGGAGTGCAATTCGTAAAACAATATGAAGTTATTCAAGAAATCAGAATGAACTCAAAAGAAGAAAGTAATAACAAGCATTATACCTACATATACCGCCATGGCGTTATAATAGAGTAATGTTGAATCTCTAGAACTTCGCAAATCTTATTGTAAATTCGCCGATGCATATAGTCAGGTGAGCGTTTTGCGAATAATGTTCTATAATTAGGGAGAGGGGCTTTAAATACACGTTTGGTCAGGAGCTGCGGAAAAATTGATAATTTTGTAACTATTGCATGGGCTCGTGAAGTAGCTTTTAAGACATAAAGAACGAATTGAACGACACAATGAATGATTAATACCGAGTATTTATTTCCTGTTTAAGTAGTCTATTTATTTCACGTTAAGTTGTCGTGACTATTTTTGTTTGTTTTCTTTTATTCATTAAGCAGCATTTAACATTGCAATTGGAGAGTTTTTATCTCACTAAGTTTATTTATACAAATTTCCTGTAATCCTCAATGCAATATCAGCAAATCCCCAGTGCAAGTAACTAACTAGTTAACATAGCTGAGACATGGCTATTTTTTTACGCCAAATTGACATTTAGAAAGATTTTTTTGTACGATACGACCTTTTGTCATATTTGTTTAACGGCAACATTGTGAAGTAAGGGAGGGGCAGGGTGTATTCAAAAATGGTTTTTTTTTTTGGCGTAAGGGACGCACAACTTTTTAATTAAGAACCGCGTCTTAAATCTAGTTACATGATATAAAAGAGCTTAAAAAGATGTAAATAAATCACTGACGAGCATATTATTGTGTAAAGGAACAAAAAAGTTTCAATTTTTTTTCTCGAAACAAAACCGTTTATTGGCTCTCCTGAAAAATGACCGTTTGTCCCTTACGCCCTTTGAGCCTAGGTAGGTTGAGGTAGTCGATATATAACCTTCCGGATGGCCAAACACTATATTTTATACCGTGGCTTCATTTGCGTTCCTTGTAGTACGCGGGGGGAAACGCGTGGGCGGGTAGTCACTAATAAAACTTGTAAAGTATACCCGCACGTTATCATAAATTGTGCACGTTATACTTTAAAATTTCTAGTGTTCCACGTAGTAGAAAGGGTTTATGTTTCCACGATAAATCTCCCCTAACCCAGTTCAGGTAGAAATTGTGGTGATAGGAACGGTCAGAAATAATATTTTCCCGCCGTCAACGTTGACACTGCGAAGAAAAACGACCACAAAGAAAGCAATTGTGGAACAAAAATATTGTTTTCCGTCCTCATTCGAGTGAGTGCGGCGTGAAAAATGGGATTAAGCAAATAAAAATGTAGCTTAGTCTGCAGGTAAGAAAATATTGTACTCGTACAGTTTGAGTTACACAGGTATTTAATGTGGGTTTTGTTTTACAGGATATGTCTCCCCGCCTGGGGCCTAAGTCTGAAATGCGTTGTTAACAAATGGAAACGATGCTGGTTGGTTTATATTTGCTAACTATGATACGGTTTTGCAATTATGGCAGGTAGCACAAATGGAAAATTTACAACTTTAAATTATTGACCAGATTAATCTCATTACCTGTTCATGTCAATTTGAAAATCCTTGACATGGAAAATTATCCAGCCTGAATAATGCTAAAATGTCATTACATCCTAAAAGTAAAATTGACATATTTGATAAGTATATGTAGAAAGAAATACGTCCATATGGAATTTCGTGCACTCCAAAATTATAACCAATCGGAAATACGTCATCGTATCAGGAAACCTGATCCGGTACGATGTCTTTTGAGGGACAGGTAAAATATTGAAACGTTTCTCTGCCGAGTATATACCGCATATATATGACGCCCGGAAATGACGTCAGTAAATCTGTCCGAAATTAAAAATGGCGTCTTTATTCGTAAAAGAAAGGCCTGACTTGAAAAGTTCCGGGAAGAATTCAGAAGGCGGAACACGGGTGGAACTTTGGTAGCATATTGTAAGGAACTTTGTACAACTTGACGATTTATTCGTTTACGGACCGTTGCCATTTATTTTGCACTCATAATTGATTCCGGTAATAATTGAAAAGAAAAATAATACCGTAATTTAAGCCGTGGACTGGACGCCAGCGGGCAGCGAGATGAAGAGCGGGTGTGCGTCAGAATGACTGACCAAAATGGCAGATCAATGTTAGACTACCATTAACATTCACTACCTATTTGCTACTATTTACTACCTATGTTGACATATTTGCTACCTAAGTTTAAAAAAATATATATCGTAATGAATGACTGCCCACTTTATATATATATATTTTTTTAAACTTAGGTAGCAAATATGTCAACATAGGTAGTAAATAGTAGCAAATAGGTAGTGAATGTTAATGGTAGTCTAACATTGATCTGCCATTTTGGTCAGTCATTCTGACGCACACGAAGAGCGGCTGCCCATAAATTAAAGTCGCTCGAATGCATGAACTTCCACTCGTCGCCCCTCTGCCCGTTGGGGCGCTGGCGACCAGCACGTCTATCATGAGACGGCCGCTACATATTCTCGATTTTTCTCGCACTATCCGTCTCTCTCTTATTAGAACACTTAGAACAAGAGGTATAGTGCGAGAAAAATCGAGAGTACGTCGCGGCCGTCTCATGATAGACGTGCAGTCCTCGGCCTTAGGTACGGTCAAGAAGTATACCGTTTCGTGCTCGGGCCGATCGACGCCGAAAATATAACCGAACTAAGGACCTAAAGTGTTTGGCACAGTACATATTTTGCATAATGATTTTTTTGGATACCTTTAGATACTTGGGTCACGTGGTAACCTCTGACCTGAGGGACGATGTAAATATGGAGCGAGAGTGGAGGGCGTTGTCTGTTAGAGCGAACATGGTGGCCCGCAGATTTGCTCGTTGTTCTGCTGAGGTAAAAATAACTCTATTCAGAGCCTTCTGTACGACACGAGCATCAGTCTGTGGGTCTCTTACAGTACAACGCCCTACGTGTACAGTTCAATAATGCCTTCAGGGTACTACTGGGGCTGCCCCGTTTCTGTAGTGCGTCGGGGATGTTCGTGGATGCAACTATGAGGAAACGCTGCACATCCCTGGCGCGCAGCAGGGTGCGGGCTAGCGCTAATGGTATCCTGAGGGCATTTGCGGAGAGGTTTGATTGTGAGTATCTGAATCATTTTCACATGATTCAATGAATATTTATATATGTATTGGCATGTTTTTATTTGTGTAGGATTAATACCTATTAGGTTTGTTTTCATTTTCTCTGTGTTTTTGTACACGGTATAAGTTTGCCTATCTCGTTCTACCTACCTTCCTCTCAATTGCTCAAAGGTTAGCTGGAAGAGATCCCTTATAGGGATAAGTTCGCCTTTGTACTTTTGATTGTGTGACATGTATATTCTTTAACCTGTTATTGTGTACAATAAAGTGCTTACATACATACAAACATGATCCCAGTTGCTCGAAATAAATGTTTTGCGTGCACCGTTTGTCGGTCATTTGACTATAATTTTATTAAATGTGCGTTTCTTGAAAAAAATGTCACTAATTTTAGTATGTTTTTTCTGCAACTGTATGTTATTTCTGCTCAGAATCACGAACTCTTCTCACCCCAATAGGAGAAATAAAATGGTTCAAAATTTTTATACATTTTTGAACTATCCTTTTATGTTGCTGGCATACAAAATATGAATATTGGAAATGGTAACATAATTGGAAAAAACCTTTGGGATATTTTTTCGTCCTATTCGGATTGAAAGAGCTTTTGACTCTTAGTGGAAATAATATACAACTCCCAGAAAAAATCATTAAAATATTAATTTTTAGTGAAAAGTTTAGGCAAGAATAATAACTATATAAATGTTATATAATTATATTTGTAAGCGAGAACAGAAATTATGCTACTTAATCCTAATATTTTTGAAGTTATTTCTTTTTTTACTTTAACGGTGTCAAACAAGCATACGGCCTGCCTGATAGTAAGCAGATACCGTCGCCTATGGACGCTTACGACACCTGAATTGTGTCTTCAGTTGCCGCGTTGCCGACCTCAAAGACTTAAATGGATTCGAGCTTAGGCGACCATACTCACCACTCGGAACACAACACGACAATACCCACACAGCGAGTAGTACTTTTTTATTGAATCGTATGGCATAAGTACTTAAAAAAAAACCAAAAAAAAAACCGGCCAAGTGCGTGTCGGGCCACGCGCAGTTAAGGGTTCCATAGTTGCCTGTCTGTCTTAGTTACATCGACGTGCGGTGCGGTGGCGTCGGCCGAATTATCATGAAAATTGACCTTTCCAAGTACACAAACACGCAGTACAGTATACATTAATGGCCGGTTCCAATAATCAATCTACCGATAGTTTTCCTTACCGGCAGTTACATTCTGACAGATTAGCCGTAGAAAATGTGTCAAAATGTAACTGTTGGTAAGGAAAACTATCGGTGGATTGATTATTGGAACTGGCCATAAGTTTGTCGACTATTACTCGGTAACTGCTTATATCTACTTGTTCGTAAAAGTTTTCCTTTTAAATTCATTATATGTAATACTACCACGATTTTTTTCACATCCCCAGTAGTAGCCATTTAGCCGGCATAGGGGGGGGGGGGGGGACATGACTTGAACAAAAATTAGGGCTTTAAAGCCCAATATCTCTCCGCAAACTAGCTGCTAGCTGACAATAAAAAACATTTTTTGGTCAAGATTTTATTGTACTGTTTTGTCGGCGTGATTGATTTATATACCCATGCCGAATCACAGTTATCTAGTAGTAATGGTTACTGAGCTATGCCGAAGACGGCCGGACAGACGGACATATGGCGAAACTATAAGGAACCCTTGCTGACAACGGAACGCTAAAAACCGATTCACTGCCGCGAAGACACACACATTATGTGTAAATTGTATTGTATTTGTACTCCCTTTGTCTCTGTGTGTCTTTTGCGTAGTGAATAAATGTCTTCTTTCTTTCTTTCTTCTTTCTTTAAAAACGACACAATACTATTATTGGCCTCAACGTAACCTATAATATTAGGAAATATTCCTACAATCCTGGCAGTCCTAGCATGAATACAAGTTCCACGGGCTAAGTTCATCTCCGCCCGTTTACAAATGGCGAGAAAATGTAAATTGAAAACGCAAAACAACGTAGAAATAAAACGGTAAAGCTTCATTAAAAACAAGTTAATCCTGTACAAAATGAAAAGGGTTTCAAACCAGTTGCAAATTAGGCCTGCTATAGGGGTTAATGACATTTGCACATAGCTTTCAGTGGTTTCACTGTACCCAAACGGCTAGCTTCAAACAAGCCCTTGCTACAGCTTACAAATAAAGCGGTCAGTCTAAAAGGTTGTACCACCAACTTTCTGTATTTAGCAATGTGAGTATTCTTTTTGATCAGTATTTATATATAGTTACTAAGATTTAGACGAAAATGGTCTCGTTGGTTTGCTTTCTTGGCTTTTTTCTTATATAGAAAGCAGACCGAAGGACGCAAACAAAGACCAGTCACCTTAAGGGGATGCCTTGATTTGCCAGACACGCTGATGCCTTCCGCGCACGAGGACAAGAGATGTAACACTCTTCTAAATACCTAACTTAGTGAAGTTTTATTTAAATTTCATAAAGTGTGATTTTAGATGAGATATAATACTATAGTAATAACTTGATTGTGTCGTAAAATAATGTATCGTTTGAGTGGGCTTAGTAAAAAAAGGAAAATACAGACCCAAGTTTGGATTTTTTTCTATCGAGGAAATTTTAAGCAAACATGTAGCGATAAAGACAGGTGAACAATCATATAGTCAATAATCATATATCTGAAAATCAGACCTTATTGATCCTTAATCTAGTCAGAATGGCTTTTCAAAGCTCGCGATAATTTCCAATGCACCGCCTTGTTGCTGGATCAAGCCAAATTGTCGGGCCGTTCGTATAACGTGTAAACCTCAAGGCGTTCCTTTATATTACCGCACGGTGCTATTTGCTTTGAACTATTTTATTTTATTAAGCTACGTTTCAGACCTAAAATTAATAGACGTGCCACATTGAATCTACGGCTGTTCCCCAAACCAACCTTTTCCGATTTTTATTTTACATACTCAAGCCGTATGGGGTAGGCAGAGACCATAGACCGCCAAACACTAGGGCCTTTACATACTTCTTTCGCTTCCTTCACGTCCATACAAGCTCGGTTGCGAGTACTTCTAAATTGCCTTTTTTTTCAGTATTTTTAAGCCGCTGAAAGTGCACTAACTGTCGACCACACCTGCGGCCCCGTATGTGCCTCGTCCACTCCGACCGCTACGCGCTCTTTTCAGACAATTTCACTCGCGGTCGCTCTGTCCGCTACATTGGCTATTCAGGGACATAACACGGATCTTTGCTCTGGGTAAAAGGTTGCGTTATATGCTCTTTTTTGTCGGTTTTATACTTTGGGGTTCTTGGTTGAAAGACGTTTCGCTACTAAAATGCAGTCAGTGGCGTAAAGTTTAATTCAGAGTTTAATTCTGAAACGCGCTACGGACTTGTTAAGTTGTTTTTAGAGTTCCCTTGTCAACAAGGAACCCTTATGGTTTCGCCATGTCCGTCTGTCTGTCTGTCTGTCCGTCTTCGGCTTAGCTCAGTCACCATTACTACTAGAAAACTGTAATTCGGTATGGGTATATAAATCAATTACGCCGACAAAACAGTATAATAAAATCTTGAATGAAAAAAATACATCCCCGCTGTAGGTGTATGGGAGGGTACTCAAAAAAAAAATATTTTTTAGGGTACCTCCCCTACATCTAAAGCGAGGAGGTTTTTTTTCGTTAAACCCATGGTGTGGGGTATCGTTGGATAGCTCATTTAAAAATATTATGGGTTTCCGAAAACCAATTTTCAAATCAGTGATTCGTTTGCGAGATATTTGTTCCGGACGATACCCATAACGTCATCTATTGACGATCATTGGAACCGCATATATCGCGTCACATATATCGCAGCCAATAGCAATGCCGGATGGACGGTCACGTCACCCAACGTCACGATATAATGTTCCCTCTACCCCTATCCTCGAATTTTGTAATAATTACTTGCAAATGAGAATTATAAGAATAAGCACGTATCCATTTTGAACTTTTTATTTAATCATACAAGACTAGTCGCACTCTCTTATTTTCTTCACGCAATCAACGCATAACAACAAACATATTGATCCTTCTTCGCCGATCTACGAGAAAAAGTTGATTTCTTCGCTATCCAACACTTCTGAGAAGCAGCACCTTTGGAGAAGAGAAAACGCACGACGACATTATTCTTGGATGGAAGGCGCGTATGCAGCATAAAGACACCCAAGAACACGCAAATTTGGGAAGCTTTGGACATAGGACGAGAAACTGGACATCCGACGATTTTAAACGCGCATATTTCGGTACGGACAGCCAGCCACCCTATACCTAACCCTTTGTCTCCAGTTGCTTAATACCGTGCTTATATCAATTTCAGTGAACGCCCGTGATAAGTTATCCCATTGTGACTGCTAACAACCCTCGCACGCTAGCACTAGCCGCAGTCGCAACAGGGTCCAAAGTCCACACGTGAGTACTCCAGCTTTCCTTAAACAAAATGGTTCTAGATACCGTAGTTAACAAAACACGCGATAAATCTCCAGCTAGGGCCATCTGTGAGCCCGCAAATGAATCGTTAGTTCGTGAACTCGTAAAAAAACGTGGCATTGTCAAAGCTAGACTCACAAAGTTCGTAACCCACCTTCAGAGCTATAGTGACGACTTAAACGCATTAACTGAGCCTTGTAGAATAAATTTAAAACTACGCATACAAGGGGCAGAGAGCCTGAACACCGAATTTAATGACCTTCAAAGTCAAATCGAGTCAAATGTGCTCGAGTCGAATCTCGATGACCAACTAACGCACAGAGAGATGTTTGAGGATGATTACTACGGTGCACTGGCTCTCGCCGAGTCCTTACTTAGCAGTACCGAAACTGTTAAGAGTCCTACTAGTACACAGAACAATACGAGTACAATAAATTCAATCAGGCTACCTGTTCTGTCACTCCCTACCTTTGACGGTACATACGAACATTGGCTCGCTTTTAGGGATATTTATTTATCACTTGTTCATAATTCGAAGGACCTCTGTGACATTCAAAAGTTCCACTACCTAAAATCATCCCTGACAGGTAGTGCATTGTTAGTTATAGACGCACTCGAACTAACATCAAGTAACTATACAGTGGCATGGGAGCTCCTTCTTAATCGTTACAACAACAACAGATTGTTGATACATAATCACGTCAAGGCACTATTTTCGATTCAATCCTTGCCTAAAGAATCACACATCCTTATAAGACAGTTAATCGACACCACACTTAAGAATTTACGCGCTTTAAAAATCCTAGGCGAGCCTATCTCGTCATGGGACACTTTAATAATTTACATTTTAGTTTCGAAGCTCGATAAAACCACTGAACGCGAGTGGGAACAATTTAAAAGTGGTCTTACGAACAATGACACTCAGATGAAGATTAAACTGGATGATTTAATGCAATTTCTGAAAAACCGTGCAGATATGCTGGAAACATTGCAGGCGTCACAAAGTACAAGTGTACGCGATAAACACGAAGTGAATAAAAATTATATTCCGTCAACTCCCAAACGCTATCACAACAACAATAAAGTGCACTGCAATGTTTCCACCAACAGCAAGCCACAAAAATCACAATACACATCGAAGTTCGCATGTCATATGTGTAAAATGAATCATCCACTTTATTCTTGCATCAAATTTCTCGAAATGGATCTTCAATCGAAACTTAAATTCATAAATGATAACAAATTATGCGAAAACTGTTTGCGCACGGGACACTCTGTGGAGTCATGCGTATTCGGTCCGTGCCGCAAATGCAATAGAAAACATAATTCTATTATTCATCCTCCTAGTGAGTGCGCTCGCGGCCCGGCCCCCGCCGACGTCTCAGACCCCGCGCCATCCACCGCAGCTGTGTCGATCAACGCGCACTGTCAGCAAATTCCATTGCAACGCACACAGCGCTCGGTTTTAAAGCCGGTCTTGTTGTCAACAGCCCTTGTCGAAGTAAACGACAAGCAAAACAACACGCACATAGCACGTTTACTTCTTGACAATGGGTCACAGCGATGTTTTATTAGAAAATCATTATGTGATTTATTAGACGCACCATTGGTACAGTCCACTCACGAAATACGCGGTGTAGGCGGTTCTGTCACGCAGTGTACGCAAACCTGCAATATACAGATAAAATCACGCATTAACGCCTACACAACTAAATTACATTGTTTTGTTTTACCGCAAATCACTTCAAAAATGCCAGTTGTATATGAAAATCGCGCAAATTTCTGTATCCCAGACAACATACAACTGGCAGATCCGCAATTTTTAGATTTTGAATCTGTCGACATCCTAGTAGGTGCCGATAAATTTTGGGATCTACTTACGCAAGGCAAGATAAGGTTACATAACGGTCCTTATTTGCTAAACAGCCATCTAGGTTGGATTCTAGCGGGCCCTATCAATTTAAACGCACGCATTGAAGGCCACATCCAGTGCAACTTTACACAAACAACAGATTCACTGTTACGCCGTTTCTGGGAGATCGAGGAGATACCTACGGTTCGGAACGCATTGTCTGATGAGGAGAAGGCTTGCGAGGAGCATTTCGTTCGCACTACCACACGCGATAGCGACGGAAGGTTCTGTGTTACCGTGCCCCTCAAGCAGTCACCCGACGTGTTAGGAGAGACATATCCTCAAGCTGAACGTTATCTTCTGGCGCTGGAAAAACGGTTACAGCGTTCAGAAACGTACAAACAAATGTACACAGACTTTATGCATGAGTATATAGATTTAGGTCACATGACTAAAATTTCAACATATGACTCACCACATTTTATATTTTCGCACCATGCAGTTTTTCGCGAAAGTACTACCACTCACCTCAGAGTAGTCTTCAATGGAAGTGCAGCATCCACTTCTGGCACGTCACTAAATGACCTTCAGATGGTGGGTTCAGCAATCCAAGGTGACCTACTTTCGATCCTTTTACGCTTTAGGCAGCATCGTTATGTAGCGTGTGCAGACGTAGCTAAGATGTACCGGCAGGTCCTGATAGCAGAACAGCAACGTGACCTTCAGCTGATCCTCTGGCGCGACAGTCCCGAGCAAGCGATTGATGTATACCGTATAAATCGCGTCACTTATGGTACGGCCTCGGCGGCTTTCTTAAGCATTCGTTGCTTAAAACAATTAGGTATCGAATGCACAGATCCCGAAGTTAAAAGAATAATTAACGAAGACTTTTACGTGGATGACATGATTACCGGTTCACACGATAAATTTGAATTATTACGGTTATGCAATGAAACAACGCGAACGTTACACACAGGTTGTTTTCCGCTGAGAAAGTGGGTATTCAACTTTAACGAACCGTCAATAGGGTCTAGTTTCACTACACTATTCGATGCACAAACGCAACACACGTTCGATCAAGACTGCAATTCAAAAACATTGGGCATATGTTGGAATAATTATTATGATCACTTTTATTTTAATTCTCAACTTGATTTTATACATAAAAACGAGAAAGTGACTAAACGCAGTATTTTATCTCATGTGTCGCAGATTTATGATCCCTTAGGTTTACTAAGTCCAACGATAATGGTAGCTAAGGTCTTACTACAGCGTCTGTGGTTACTAAAAGAATGTTCCTGGGACGATGAAGTTCCCTCTGACGTCACGCGCACTTGGAATGAATTTGTTAAATCTTTATCAGCTGTTCTGAGTACTATCCGTGTGCCGCGTTACGTAATGGGCAGTAGTAATTATACGCGCATAGAACTACATGTCTATACGGACGCGTCACAGGTTGCTTACGGCGCTTGTTGTTATATTCGCACAATTAATGATGATATGGAAATATCTTCACGCCTATTATGTTCAAAGGGGAAAGTAGCACCTCTTAAACCTTTAAGCATACCTCGTTTAGAACTATCAGGGGCTCTTGTAGGTGCTAAATTATATGATAAGGTCATAAATAGCATTCATTGCCAATTCGACGATATCGTGTTTTGGTCAGATTCGACTATTGTATTGGGATGGCTACGCATGCCGCCCCACGTATTAAAGACTTTTGTCCAAAACCGGGTTACCGAGATCCATGAACTGACCAAAGGGCTTCCATGGCGACATGTCAGCGGTAAAGAAAATCCCTCTGACCTCGTGTCACGCGGTGTAGCCCTGGAAGACCTTGCGAGGTCTAGTTTATGGTGGGAAGGACCCGAGTTCTTGCGGGATGCTAATTTCAACCTTAAAAACTTACCTCAAGTTCTGACTTCTGAGCATGCGCACGAGATATTGCCAGAAGTAAAACCTAACGTAAATTTTACGCTCACCGCTAACACTGAGGTTTCTCTGTTTCCTTTCGAACGATTCTCGCAGTTCTCGCGCATGGTACACGCCGGAGCTTACGTTCTACGTTTTATTAATAATACGCGCAATAAAAACAATAAGCGCACGGAGTGTATCAGTGTTGAGGAGCTGCGGGAATCGACAAAATTATTAACCAGGCTGTCTCAACTGGAATCATTTCCAGATGAGTACAAGCTATTGGTTAGTAAACAAAAACTTAAACCTAAACATAATTTAAGTAAATTAAATCTATTTATGGATGACGATCGCGTCTTGCGAGTCGGCGGTCGCATCGGTTACTCGGAGCACTTTTCTTACGACAAAAAACACCCGATTTTGATAACGAGCAAACATCACTTCACTGTTCTATTATTCGGTCACACACATAAAAAACTTCTTCATACTGCACCTCAAGCACTGCTCTTTGAATTGCAAGATGCTTGGTGGCCGCTAGGTGGTAGGAATCTCGCGCGAAAGATTTATTATGACTGTGTTACTTGCAAACGATTAAGAGGGAAAACCCTAACTCCTTTCATGGGAAACCTACCGAAAGAGAGAATTACGCCATCCTTTCCTTTCCTCTCTTCTGGCGTCGATTATGCTGGACCAGTGTATATTTTGAACCGCAAAGGCAGAGGTGCTCAACCCGTAAAAGCATACATTTGCTTATTTATTTGTTTCGTCACACGAGCCATTCATTTGGAGCTTGTCAGTGATCTGACCACTGACGCATACCTTTTAGCGCTTAAACGTTTTATAGCTCGTCGCGGAAAACCCAAAGAAATCTTTTCTGACAACGGTCGTAACTTTGTTGGTTTAATGAACGACTTTGCCAAGTTTTTGAAACGATGTAGCTCAGATATCGTTGACTACGCTACGAGTTGCGATATTAAATTTCATTTTACTCCGCCTTACGCACCCCATTTTGGTTCTCTTTGGGAAGCTGGAGTAAAATCCTGTAAATTTCATCTTCGCCGTGTTGTGGGAAACGCTCATCTCACATTTGAGGAATTTAGCACGGTATTAACGCAAATTGAGGCTGTCCTTAATTCGCGCCCTTTATCCCCTATGTCGGCTGATCCGCACGATTTTCTTCCTCTGAGCCCTGCGCACTTCCTGATCGGCCGAACTTTGACGTCGCCTGCTTCAGAGGATCTTCAGAACACGCTTGCGCATCGACTCAACCGGTACCAGATGGTGGAGAAAATCAGGCAGCATTTTTGGGCACGCTGGGCCAAAGAATATGTCTCGGAATTACAGACGCGATCCAAATGGAGAAGCCATTGCGAAGACCTGCAGCCAAACACGCTTGTGCTGATAAAGGACGACAATCTTCCTCCATTGAAATGGCATTTGGGACGTATTATTAACACCATACCTGGCAAGGATGGAGTCTCCAGAGTAGCAGACATCCAAACCGCATCTGGAACCGTGAGACGCGCTTACACCAAAATTTGTCCCTTGGTGGCTCAGCCAGACGAAGTCCTGCCAGCTCAAGACTCTTCTTGAAAGCCAGTCCTTTCAAGGCCGGGGGCATGTTCCGGACGATACCCATAACGTCATCTATTGACGATCATTGGAACCGCATATATCGCGTCACATATATCGCAGCCAATAGCAATGCCGGATGGACGGTCACGTCACCCAACGTCACGATATAATGTTCCCTCTACCCCTATCCTCGAATTTTGTAATAATTACTTGCAAATGAGAATTATAAGAATAAGCACGTATCCATTTTGAACTTTTTATTTAATCATACAAGACTAGTCGCACTCTCTTATTTTCTTCACGCAATCAACGCATAACAACAAACAATATTGATTTTCAAAGTCCTAATTTTTGTTCGAGTCATGTGTCCCCCTCCCCCTGCCGGCTAAATGGCTACTACTGGGGATGTGAAAAAAAATGTGTTAGTAGTACATATAATGAATTTAAAAGGAAAACTATCACGGACAAGTAGGCATAAGTAGTTACCGAGTAATAGTTGACCAACTTAATGTACTTGGAAAGGCCAATTTTCGTACGAATTCGGCTGACGCAACCGCGCCGCACGCACGTCGATGTAACTAAGACATACAGGCAACTACGGAACCCTACACTATGCGTGGCCCGACACGCACTTGGCCGGTTTTTTTATTTGTTGGTGTGGTGCTGCAGGTCGACCACGTAACGCATTTTATGTTAGGAAGATCTAAATGTCAAGTTTTATATGGAAACATGATAGTTGGACTGTGTTAACACGTGTTGAAAACGTTATGTGATTACCCCTCTGCTCGCGCTAGCCTGTATGAAGCCATGATACGCTGAGAATCTGAATTAATTAAAAAAATATATATATTAATCTTAATTGATTTTTGGTGGTTCTTTATTAATACAAAATTTAGCAATAACTATTAGTATGTAAATAACTAAATATGATATTAAACTATATTGCTGAAAATATATAAACATGGACAGTAGTAACAGAGATACTTAAATGTTGAATAACATTATAAGACTTGGCCCTACGAAATATCTCACAACTTTTTACGTTGGAAGAGTTTCGAGACTTGGCCTCTTTTTTACATGGAATGTTTTTTTATGGGATCTCACTTCTTTATAGGCAATTCGGAGTTACGATAGTTATTAGCACAAATAATTATGAATAGTGATCATTATGAGATAAAATTGTATGAGAAAAAAATTCGGAAATCCAATAATCGAAGTTGTAATTTTATATGAACTTTGGCGCACCCGAATTTAATTGAAATACAAATTGATTGACTCTCGCCGCATGCAGGTTTTTACATGATATTAAGTAACATGACGCTATCATTAAACGCTTGTATACAGGGAACAAGAAATTTTAATTGTATTACCTCTTTTAGCAATTGTAGGGTAAAAGAACGAGAATGTGTGATAATGTAATGATACGTTTTTAACCCATTGCACACAAATCACTTCCAACCGATTCCCATAGTCAACTCTTACGATACCCATGAGAAGGAAAGTGCTTGCTGTTCTAAGCCTATGCTGGCGTATGCTCGTTAATTATTTACTACCCCTGAACTATTTATTTGGTATAAGCAAATACGCTATTAGACGATGATTAGACGCACATTAGCACTTGGCGAAGTCTATCCGCCACTTTATAGTCAGCCTATGTTTTATTTTCTTCTAAATAATAGGTTAGCTAATGATATTATCAAGCGGCAGAAAATGACAAAAACAAAATGTGTTTTGGAGATTGCCACGGGTCAGCCCAACGGTGCCGCAGTGCTGACGTACACGGAGCTTCATAACGGGACATTATTAAAAATCTTACAAGTTATCTCCCGGGAGAAACTTGGTCATGAAAATATATTGCTACTTAAGTGGCAGTGGGCATTGCATATTGCACACGGAACCGATGGCCAATGGGTTGGAAAGGTTGTCGAGTGGCAACCACCTACCAGCAGGCGCACTGATGGACTCAAGGTGGACTGATGACCTGGTAAAGGTCACATGAGTTCGCTGGATGCGGGTGACACAGGACCGATCACTTTGGCACTTTTTGGGGGAGGCGTTTGTCTAGCAGTGGACGTCTTTCGGCTGATATGATGATGATGATGTAGAGGTTCAAATTCAAACTGTCAAAATTAGTTCGCCCGATTTCCACGTTGAGTGAAGCCTTGTCTTGATTAATCTTCGTTTTAATCACTTTCCAGTATAAGCGGCCCATGACGACATGCGACAAGAATACATTTTTTACCATTTACAAAGGATTTTCTTCTTCTTTTTAATTCGACTGATATGATGATAATGATGTGAAGGTTCAAATTCGAACCGTCAAATTAGTTCGCCCGTTTTCCACGCTGGGTGAAGCCTTGTCTCGATTAATCAACATTTTAATCGCTTTCCAATATAAGCGGCCCATGGTGACAGGCGACAGGAATACATTTTAACCATTTACTAAGGGTTTTCTTGTAATTTAATTAAGGTACAGCAAGAGAATGGGTCGGGTATGGACCGAATGCTTGGTTCGTTCCTTATAGCGCTCGGGAATAAGCTCCTAAATTGACAAAAATATAAAGTGGTTCCGTAAGGCCATTTGTGGATCGGTTGAAACACCCGCAAATGCAAACATATGGCTTTGGCTAGTGTTAGGCCATCCCTGCATTTTGCGGGGCAGAATTGGTATGCGGTATTTTTTGCTTTGCCGAGAGCTTACTTGTCGGTAAACTGTCAGTATAATATTTGCGCAGGAGTATATTATACTGCGCGGAAGTACTCGCTTAAATGTAGGCGCGCAGTAAGAATCTCTATTGACCTGAATGACACTTGCCACTGACATCGTACTATCTCCGCCATATACTGAAAAGCCAACAAACAAGGATTGTTACAAGCTTTATATTAACTTGACCTGTTCGTATGTGAGTATGTAAGTTGTCCGTCAAAATTTGCAATCCATTTTTCAGTCACTTGCCGTTATCCGATTGAGCTAAAATTTCGGTTATTAGTATAGGTTGGGTGAAAACTCAATATTATGGTACCGTCGAGCTGATCTGATGATGGAGACAGAAGTTGACCATGGGAATTCAGTATTTAATCGACGAAACCCCGTTGAGTTTGGGCTCGTTTGAATCGTCTCAATGAGTAGTTGATGATGGTATACGTACGAAAGAAAAGTACAATTTTAGACAGATACTTATTTTAATGCACAGGCTCTAGCTATTTCTTTACTAACTTCCACGGCTGGCACATACCGCGTCGTAGACTATCCTGTCTTTTTAACCGAATTAAAAAAAAGGAGGAGGTTCTCAATTCGGTTGTATTATTATTATTATTTATTATTATTTTTATCCTTTTTTATGTTCAATGTTTGTTATCTGAGAACTCCGTTATTGATGAGACAATTCCTATATTTTTTTTTTATGGTATAGGAGGCAAACGAGCAGACGGATCACCTGATGGTAAGCGATTACCGCCGCCCACGGACACTTGCAACACCAGGGGTGTTGTGAGTGCGTTGCCGGCCTTTAAGATGGGAGTACGCTCTTTTCTCTCTAGGTTTGAAGGTCGTATCGCTCCGGAAATACCGCAGGCGACAATCCATTCCACAGTTTAGCTGTGCGAGGCAGGAAGTTTCTGGAGAAGCGCACAGTTGAGGACTGCCAACCATCTAAGTGGTGAGGATGGTAATGTTGTCGCGTTGGACGATGGTTTGTAAGTATATGCTTTCCGGTGGGTCCCATTATTTTCAAAAATTCAGTTGGAAGATGGGATCCTGGAGGAATTGAGGGAACTCTTCAATTATATCAGGCCCGCGTGTAGTGATTTTGGTATTTTCTATTATAACTCGTGTATTTACACCCGGAAATCATAAATTTGGTGGAGTGGAATTGATGATGAAGACCACAGATGACTTATGGCATTCCTCAATTATGTACTTAAAAGTACAAAAGTATATCACAGATTCTGATAAGATTCCGTTAAAATAGCAACTACAATGCAGTGCCAAAGGTGATCCTTGTGGAATCGACGGAAGTACTCAAATATTATCGGCCCACATACTGCGATTCGTTTTTTTTCTCTAATAATCAACGCATTTGTTCTCGGAAATCAGTTCATGTGGTAAATAAGAAAATAAATGTGGAAATGTTCTCGTAGCTTGGCGGAGTACTAAATTGAAGTCGGTTAAACCTTTGTTTTAAAGTAAATTATTATAATTAGAAAACTTTGTAACAGGGATAGTTAGTTTATCTCGCGCCAACGAACGCCCCGCTTGACTATAAAAATATATATTTAGTATCAACTTTTATCGCGCGTAAACGATACGTGATTACCTCTCTAGGGGTATTCAAACATGCGTTAGGACAATTTAACTGCCATTTTTCTATATAAAAAGTGACATTTAGATCTACTTGATGCGCGTACAATGCGCTACGTGATCGACCTGGAGAAAATATATTTTTCTCAAAAATGCAATCAAGTATTGACGTTGTGTTCTTCATAATTGGCTTCGAAGTGTCACGTTTCGGGCACAGCGAGACGAGAGATCCGTAATAGCATTTCATACAAAATTGTAGGCGTAGGCCTGCAAGATGGTCTTTTTTTATTTAATTTCGATTCCACAATTTGTGGAACAGGTGACATGAAAATTAAAGTTTGATTTCTTGGAGTGGTTTTTATTTATTTCATTGCATGTTTGTGAAAAGCACTATACATACCTCGGCGTGACTTTTCAACCCCTTTGGGTTGCCAACCTCATAACTATCCGGCCTCGCTACGCTCGGCCATCTTTATGTAATCGGCTGGCAACCCCTTACTTCCCGCGGCCTCTGTAGTAATAAATAAATACTTAATAGTAAATAAATAAATATTAGTAGACAATCTTACACAAATCGACCTAGTCCCATAGTAAGCTCATTAAGGCTTGTGTTATGGGTACTAGACGACGATATATATAATAGATAGAAATACTTAAATACATAGAAAACATCCATGACTCAGAAACAAATATTCATGCTCATCACACAAATATTTGCCCTTACCGGGATTCGAACCCAGGACCTTCAGCTTCGTAGGCAGCGTCACTACCCACTAGACTAACCGGTCGTCAAAAGTAATGTAATGTACTATAGTAAAGTAATGTACTATTTTTTGGCATAATAACGTATAAGAGCAAGTGAGAGAGAAATTAAGACCCGAATGACATTCTTGACGCTCACGGGCTGTAGTTTAGTTTTCGTAGTTTCATAGCAACATTCCACACTGGAATGTGGGATTTATGTTAAGTATTTATATGACTTGCGTGAAATGAAACGTAGCAAAGAGAGTGAGAGGGATGGATGAATGTGTGAGAGAGTTGCGATATTCTATGGCGGCGAGATGTAGTTTGTGTGTTTGCGAGATGAGTGTGGTGCGGAAAATAAAAGTTTATCTAATGCTATCGTGGAAAAGGACATTTTTAAGGCAACATTATCCTCCCTACATGAATTTTAAAGTTCCCAGTTACAAGTGGAATAACCCTTTACGTTCCATTTTATCCTCGGAGCTCACCAAAACATCCCTAATTGGTCTGCCGGAGACGTCCAAATTGCTGCTAGCACAAATGTTTTAATCCCTGCAAGTCATATCATACGTCTTGTGTATTTACGTGCCTTGTCTGCAAGGGTTCCTGGGGAGAAAATCCCCAAACCTGCTTGTAGAATAGTTATTTGTTATACAAGGGGGGAAAGTTGTATTTTTACCTGCGAGTGTTCATTTGAAACACGAGCTAGCGAAAGGATGCTATGATTGACCACCAGCGAAGCGAGTGGTTCAAAAATTACACACGAGACGTAAAATCACTTTTCACCCGTGTATAACACAAAACTATTCACCTCACTACAGCGAGGAAAATAAGAGAAAGGGTTTGTACTATCAATTATTATTTATTTACCTTTATCAATACAATAATGTTGAAGTATTAGAAGTATTGGTAAAATCGATAATATTGCAAAATAGCCTAAGCATATCCAGTCATTATGGAACTACTCCAATATTGAAATATACAATCATAACGACTACCGTAGGTTCAAAGGGCGTAAGGGACAAATTGGCGAAAATGAGTTATGAATGCAGTTATATTCAGTTTTTTTTTCTCTATCGATTGGTGTAAATAACGTCTCGATAGCTTTAAAAAAGTGTCCGTTACGACAATGAAAAAAGTTGCACCAGAACCCGTTTTTGCAATACATTTTGCTGTATCCACTAAAATAAAAAATATCTGTGGCACATTTTGACGTAACTGTCACTTTATGTACGTTACAGCATTTTGCGCATATACAAATCATTGATGCAATTTGTCGTAACGCCCACTTGATGTACGTTACAGCATTTTGCACATATACCATCATTGATGCATTTTGTCGTAACGCTCACTTTATGTACGTTACAGCATTTTGCGCATATATAATCATTGATGCATTTTGTCGTAACGCTCACTTGATGTATGTTACAGCATTTTGCACATATACAATCATTGATGCATTTTGTCGTAACGCTCACTTTATGTACGTTACAGCATTTTGCGCATATACAATCATTGATGCATTTTGTCGTAACGCTCACTTGATGTACGTTACAGCATTTTGCACATATACCATAATTGATGCATTTTGTCGTATTTCTCATTTTATGTTCGATACGATACATCCTTTTACATCCCCGAATTCACACAGGACTGTCCGTTACGCCAAAACAGTTATTTTATCTAATAGTCGAAGTCTGACACCCTAATTTGCCATGGAATTTTACTAACAGTGTGATCATAGAGTTTACTAACTCTAACGCTAGTCTCAACATATAACAATTAAAGGGACAACACCATTGCTAAAATCGGTGAATAATGAATGGCACGAAATACCGCTACGAAAATAAAAACTTCGAGCATGCGTCAACGAGAAATGGGGATAGATCTGGAAATATCAGAGGAAAAAATAAGAAGAGCAAGGAAGAGCTCAAGCAGGCGTCTACGAGTAATAAGGATTGAAAATCCGGAAAGGGTAAAGGAATAGGAACAAAAGACTAAGACTAAAGAAAAATTCGACCATAAATCATTAAGAAGCACTAAAGAGCAGTCTAAATTCGTTAAGGGACGTGGGAAAGTTTCTAAGGGAAAGGTAGAGTCCAAGCGTGCAAGCAAGCGTCTACAAGTATTAAGGATCTAACTGAAAAGGACAAAGGGAAAGAAAGAGGGAGAATTTGGAATTTTCTATGGATAAGCAGCCGGATATTCAACTTCTGTACGAAGAATAATTGAAAATTGCTTACCAAAAATATTTAGATTAAAAAAAAATGTGACAACGGTACGATACCGAAACGTTTTCATTTATCATATATGTCGCTGCCTTATTAAGGGGCTACCCGAGGTTTTCATCGATTTTTGACAAGTTTTGAATCGTATCTCCTACTACTACAGATAGAATTATAAATCAAACGGCTATCGGTTCTTCAATCTTTTATCTCCATTTCCGTTCACCGGATTTTGAAACAAATGAATATTTAATATTGTATGATTTTTTAAAACATTGTCTAAAGAAACACTTATTTCCTAGATAGGAATATAGATATATTGACGTGGAAGATCTAACATGTACGAAATCTATATATTTGGGTTCGTCAGTGACGTCCCTAAAAACTGGTGCAGGGTTTTCATTTTAAACCAATTAACACAAACGTTATGGCCAGAAAACCAGTTATTTAGCCTAAAATTGTTCAACTTTGATGCCAAATATCTCAAAAACAATGAACTTTGAACTAAATATGAGATACTATAAAGCCGTTGTTGTTAATAAAATAAGCTATAAAAAACTAAGGGATTCAGATCGAAGGTCATTGGCGTATGGGAGCCCCTTAAGATAAAATTATAGCGACTTTAGCAGACAGACGTGGAGGATGATGATGAGCTCGGTGACAATCAAAAATCAAATGAAATCAAAAATCATTTATTTGCTTAAACATGTGTATTGATGTTTACTTTACATATAAAATGAGATGCCTGGCGGACCCCAAACTAGGCTGTGCCTGAATCTTGGGACCCTGGAGTGCAATTCGTATAACAATATGAAGTTATTCAAGAGATCAGAATGAACTCAAAAGAAGAAAGTAATAACAAGCATTATATTTCTATTATATTTATATTCAATAACTACATACGGTACATTTTGACACTAAATTCAGTTTTGACAAAAATGGTACATATGTATGTTGTACTAATGGGTCTTTATATATTCACATTTTAGTCACAGTATATAAAAGGTATTATTGATTAATTAACAATAATAATATTGCAATTATATTATATTTAATCAATAACTAGGTATAGGTACCTATAACTACAGTTTCTGAAAACGTTTTTGCACATGTATCTTAAACGGGATTTTTCAGACAATAAGCACAATTCTGCATTTTGCACGGTTTCTCGTAATTCCACGGGTGTTAATACATCTTCGTCACTCGAATCATTCGTTTTAATAACAAACCAAACTAGAAAAACATGCAAATATTTTAACGAAGTTTTGAATTAAAAGTTTTTTATTAGCGTTTTGTTCGCACATCGACTTACTTGGACTGTCAGAACATTCTATCCGTTTTTATAACAAAAATGAAGATGAATGTTAAATGCTGATATTTATGAATTAAATGAAAGTTTGAATACTGTATTTAGTGTTTTTTACTCGATGCAATTAATTAATTCGGATGTTAAAAATTTAGCACTTTTAACGTTCTACGTTTTGTTAGCTGTCACTCAAGCTGCGTTCAAAAGTCAAAACTCTTTCTTCACATGTGGATAAAAAGCAAAATACAAATAGGTGTCAAACATACAAAAGGTGCTTTCCGAGCTAGTGAGGTGAAAAGTACTTTGTGCTCTTGTTGGAGAAAACGTTTATTACATAATTTCATAATATTAAACCGACTTGCAGCGTGGGTAGGCCTAGGCTCCCCACAAGGTGGACTGATGACCTGCAGAACGATCACGTAACGCACTGTACGCGCGTCAGGTAGATCTAAATGTCACACTACATGGAAAAAAATACAGTTAAATTGTCCTAACGCGCGTTAGAACGTTACGTGATTACCCTTCTCGTGGGAGTCCGCTGAATGCGGGTGGCGCAGGACTGGTCACTTTGGCACTCTTTGTGGGAGGTTATGTCCAGCAGTGGACGTCTTGCGACGATGCTATATTAAACCTATGTGATGTTCAAGCCGTGAACTGGCAGGAATTGGTGAAAGATCGGGACAATTGGTGACAATGACAACTCATGTTGGAGGCCAAAACTCAGTATGGGTCGGTCGGTGAGCCATTAAAGTAATTTAATTATACTCTACATCATTTACTTGAATTCAAATTTAACCTTATTCAATATCTTAAAATGCTCCGTTAATACTTAAAACATTATTTCCTTATTCAGAAATCTATTCACAAATCCATTCACCATACTTAAAACATTCTTTCCTTATGCAGAAATGCTTTCCATTTTCGACAAATTAATACGTCCGGATACAAACGGATTTCTACTTGTAGAGGTACCGAGAGGATAACTTTGTGCTCTTGATAAGTTTTTTTTATTCATCATAATTATCCATCTATCTGATTCCTTCCCGAACCCCCAGGCCGGGATTTTTCAGATCCGGTGGGGATTTAAGACATTGTTTGTTTTTATATTGTTGCTGTCAATAACTTATTTTATTTTTTAGGGTTCCGTACCTACCTCAAAAGGAAAAAAACGGAACCCTTATAGGATTACTTTGTTGTCCGTCTGTCTGTCTGTCTGTCAAGACCATTTTTGTCAGGAACGCGTGGTCTGGTGGAGTCTATTGTCCCTTGGAACTGTGAAAAAATCAAACTTAAAAGCCAACGCATTCAAAAGATACAGTCGTTACATCTTTAAATGCTGCACATTTTAGAGTTTTTCGACACTCACAAAACCTACGGGGTACTTCCCGTGAATTCAGAAACTTGAAATTTGGCACGAAGCAACGTCATATAGTACAGACAAAGGAAAAATTACGAAAAATATAAAGTTTTAGTAAAATCATACAAAAAAATATTTTTAAGAATTTTAAACTTAATACCTTTTTCCTCGTAAATGTTTAGAGGTATTAAATTGAAATTTATGTCAAATTTTCAGGGCTAAAGGACCTTTCAGATGTAGCAAAACCAAACTTTTATGTCAACGCAATCAAAAGAAATAGCAATTTAAGTCGCATATTTGGAAACTGAGTACTCGCAAGAAACTCAAAACCTAAAGGGTACTTCCCGTTAACACATAAACTTGAAACTTGGCACGAAGAAACTTCATATAGCACAGACAAATGAAAAATTACGAAAAGTAGACATTTTTAGTAAATGTATACAATTTTTTTTTTTTTACGTTCAAACTTACTACATTTTTCCTCGTAAACGCGTAGAGGTATTAAATTGAAATTCATATTAAATACTCAGGTCTAAAATATCTTTCAGCTGTAGCAAAACGAAACTTTTATGTCCACGCAATCATAAGAAATAGCAATATAAGTCGCATAATTTAAAACTGAGTAGGTAATCTCAAGGGTATCAAAACCTAAAGGTCAGACGTCATCATTGTAGATCCTATTATTAATTCCTCCCATGCAGCATTGTTTGTTGAAACCTGGGGATGTAGTAGAGACACGAGACACTTTTGAACTTGATGGTTTTTATGAGGTGTGCAGAGTAGATGGTCTAGCTAGGTATAATCTAATGCAAATCCAGGTTGGGGATCTATCGCTTATGTACGTCGCAATCTAAAGGATGCCATCACAGATGCATCATGTACAAGATATTTTTTAAATAGCCCAGGTACTGCAAACGGCCATTGTGAATGCTTGCATTTTTAAATGTTTGATGTCAGACACATCAAATTAATGTTGCAATTAGTGAATGAATACAACAATATACGGCAGCAACCCCCGTGTTCCCGTTTGATTGTTGTGGGAGACTTCAATATCGATTTTAGAAAAAATCCCCAAAATGGAATTTCCAGATATTTTTCATTCATTAAACATGTTTCCGTTAATAAGCACTAGCACTTCATGAAGCAGTACAAATATAGATAACGTTTTTTCGAACTTCAATGTTCAATGTGGTACTTTCATTCATACCTTTTTCAGTCACCATGTACAGATCTGGTTCAAATTTAACAGTTAATTAGTATTTTTGAACCGGATTTATAAAAAGATAGTGACTATAAACTTTGTAAATAAACAACTTTTATAAAAGAATTTTTGCCAGGCTGCTGCAAATCTAGTGTAGGTATTTAAGTTATAAAATAAATGAAGTGGTAATTTTTTTTTTTTTTAGGATTACTAAATTGATAAAGTGACCCTGTTTAAATGTATGCTCCCCCAGCTTTCCACTTGTAATGTTACGGATTCCATTTTAATTTAGTAATAAACATACTACAACTTTTGCTTGTTATAGGTTTATACGGAACCCTCGGTGCGCGAGGCCGACTCGCACTTGGCCGGTTTTTTGTGGTTAGTTCTATGTTTAGTTATGTTCACTAAATCTACTCCTCCACCACTCCTTTACACAGGGGTGTCAAAATATAAAACTCAGAAAAAAAGTAGTAGAAAAAAATGCTG
This sequence comes from Epinotia ramella, assembly GCA_947578815.1. NCBI lineage: Eukaryota > Metazoa > Arthropoda > Insecta > Lepidoptera > Tortricidae > Epinotia > Epinotia ramella. Next base: position 9,365,169 of record OX388221.1, read on the forward strand.
GCAGTATCCAAAAACAACAATTCAATTTTAATAAAAGCTACGAATTGACGAAACAAATATTTGCCGAGCCGAAGTATTGTTTCGATGAAAGTTTAATAAAGAAAACTGATGCTCTTATAAATATTGTTGGGAACATTGTTGACTTGATACATAAATTTAATAAGCTGGTTTGAACTAAAGCCTTTTTTGGCCGGGGGCGGTAAAGTCAAGTAAGTACCATATGGGTAATATTCAAAACTTTCCTGTTTCTGATAGGAAATTATATATTTGTAGGGGTGTGTGTGTAAGGTTTTATGAACGAGGAAGGGCAAACGATAAACGAGCAAAATGGATGGTATTGATACCATTTTTTTTTTCAATTAGGACAGCAACACACAAATTTAATCTCGTAGTAAGTGGACGTGTTAAAAAACGATAAGTGTATCTGTTATGCTGAAAGAATATTTGTGTAGGTATAATTAAGCTCTAAAAAAGTTGTTTTGTTGAACCTTGTTTATTCAGCAGCTTTCTATTAAAGTAGGTACTTTTAAATTACTGTGAGTGATTTAAGCTAATTGTATTATATTATATTTATTTTCTAAAGTATACAAAGATGATAACTAACATTAACTTAATTAAATTAAAACTAAGTTAAATCTAAAACAGGCCATCGCATGCTGGCAGCATTTCCTCGCTGAATTGCAATGCTGATGCGTTGCGCGAGAAAGCCGCGAGCTCTTCGGTCACCAGTTACGTCAATCAGACGTTTCGCATAATATTGGTGAAATTTTAATTCTCTCTATTATACCTTTTCATGACCAATTTTTTTCTTGTTCAAATTGGGCTAGATACCAAATGGAATTTGTCCAGTATGAAAGAGGTTCATATTTAAATACGTGCAAATTGAATGTTGTATAACTTAAATTATTATGAAAAATTTATGTGAAAATCGGCTCTTTTGTTCTAAATTCATATAAAAAGAGGTATTTCCGATTGGTAATATTTTTGGAATTTACGTAATTCCATATGGACGTTTTTCTTTCGACCTTTATATATCCAGTACGACAATTTCACTTTTAGGGCGTAATTAAATTTTAGACTGGACTTTCAATGTCGAGGATTTTCAAATTTACATAATTCAGATTTGGCTAATAATTTCCAGTTATTATTTGTGCGGAATGACAGTAAATCCACTAAACATTCAGCAGCAAAAGTACTAAAGCGGCTCAAGTGCTCATAAGGACCTACACACGACTCTAATGTCAAGAGGATAAGGACTGTCTATATCATTTTGAGCGTGTTATTTTGCGTAGCTACCTCTACTATTAACTGCTGACTGTACATACGCTTCAAGTGTAATTAATCGAAATATTTACACTTTCACTGCCAGGAGTAGGCGCTCTTATCTTTTCGCAGATGTTTTCCTCTACCAACGGTTCTTCGCACGTTATCAGCTACGAGCTTATTCTACGAAACAGTTGGCTCTGTTTGTATTAACACTTTTGCTGCCAGGGACCCACCTAGCGGGCGCCTACGTCGCACGCGCTTTTCTCTTCTTATCGGGAAAACCACGAGAGACTACGGGATTGACTCTTATAAAAAAAAAGAAAAACGAAAAGGCAAAATAAATCTTTATAATTATTGAACCGGCTCACAAAATTAGACGAGAATCGGTTGAGAAATACAACCTGTAGAGGAGAACATCCGGACAGCGGGACAGACACCGGACATACATACGATTTTCGGCCCAAGCTGTAGCATAGAACTTCGTTCGATTCGCTCGCTCATTCGATAAATAAATATTTAAATAGAAAACATTCAAACGCTTTTTTCAGGACATTTTATTTTCCTTAGAAATCGAATATATATGGCAATCAGTTCCTTGGCGCTTGTAATAACCCTCGATACAAATGTAGAATCTTTATAAGGGTTGGAATTTTCGGGCTATATCGTAAAGGGAGCTATAAGAATTAATGTTTATAGGAAGGAAATAAAAATGCGCCTGACACTTGAAGGCGATAATATTGAGGGTAGAAATAAACAGTTTATGGCACATAAAGATGTTTGCACTTGCGTTATGATTCGGAAATCATGGAGTCTAATAATGTAATTTTACACTTTCACTGTCAGGAACCTGCCTGGCGGGCGTCTACGTCGTAAAGGATTTCCGCTCCTTAGCGGGAAAAAACCAATATTGACTATGAGCATAGCACGTAGCGATTCTTGGCAGTGAATTTGTTAACACTTTCACTGCTGGAGATGCCTACGCCGTAGGCGCTTTCCGGTCTTTAGCAGGAAACCCACGGGATCTGTTACGAGCGTATCGCCTAGTGATTTTTGGCAGTGAATGTGTCAATGTGTCATGTTCATGTTTGCACCACCGCCAACGGCACAGAGTGAATATAATACTTTATGTTATATACGGCGTAGGCGCCCGCTAAGCGGGTTCCTGGCAGTGAAAGTGTTAACAGCTCATTCACGGGAATCGTCGTCGCGCTACGCCGTACTGCGTAGCAGTTTATATTTACGTAGCGGGCTTATCAATCCATTTATCCATTTAGCGCTAATCACGACTCACATGCGAATACACGCATGTGGGATATTCGCTACATATGGAAGTAAACACATTATATGCCAGGAATCGCTACGCGCTACGCTTGTAGTCGATCTTGTGGTTTTACCCCCGCTTGGAGTGCTACGACCAATTTAATACTGAATGAGTTAATAACACTTTCACGCACTGGTCGCTTTCCGCTACATACGAGCATAGAGTATCTTGGCAGTGAATGTAAACATGACATGTAAACCTGTCTGTCGTGATTGGCGATGAACGGGTTTAACACATGCAAAACGCTGGCCGCACCGGCGCACGCACACTGTCCATATATAACAGGTATTTTACATATCTCGTAAAACTGCAGATTAATTTTAAAAAAGTACCAATATTTCATAGCCGTACTCTAGTCTTGTCTGGAGCAAAGCAAAAGTTAACATTGTACTGTTAAGAAAACTGATAAAAGTATAAAAGGATCAATAATAATATTCATTTCAAAACGGAGTATCCATAAACCGTCTACGTCTTTACCGCAAAGTAAATAGAAAATAGCAAAATACGATTTACAACTAGCTCGTCTTTGCGAACTATTGAATCATTCTTCGTTTGAAAATAGAGCGTCGTTAAAAGAAAAATAGATAGACAGCAAAACGGAGTACTGTAGAGGGAAAGAAGGATACAATTTGTCTGTTTTGTTCGTTTTAGTGACGTAACTGCTGCTTATTAATCAGCGTTGTTATTTTAAAGAAGTTAAAGAATTGAATGACTTAACTTAAGTGGAAGTGGGCGAGGCAGATTGCACGCACAACCGATGGCTCTTGGAGCGGAAAGGTTCTCGTAGTGCGACCACGTACCGGAAGACGCTGCATGGGCAAGGTTGGCTGATGACCTGACCCCTTATCATGGTCGGCCTTATCACGCGATAAGTGACAAGATAGGAGCGTCGTCTCGTTCTATCAAACGGTGTCAGCCAGTGACGGACGCTCTATCTTGTCACTTATCGTGTGATAAGGCCGACCATGATACGGGGTCTGGTGAAGTTCGCGGGAGTCCGTGGATGCGGATGGCGCAGGCCCGATTACGTTTGGAAGATGATTGTCGAAACCAGAAGTATTCCATATACTCGACGCGTTGACGACCTCTGTAGCCTAGTTGGTAGTAACCCTGCCTACGAAGCCGGAGGTCGGGTTCGAATCCAGGTAAGGGCATTATTTGTGTGATGAGCATGAATCCTGAGTCATAGATGTTTTCTATTACCTATTTAAGTATTTATTTATCTACATATAAGTATGTATATCGCCGTCTAGTACCCATAGTACAAGCTTTGCTTAGTTTGGGAGTAGGTCGATATGTGTAAGATTGTCCCGAAATATTTATTTATTTATTTTATACTCAAATATTTCTATAAAAAATATGATTTTAATCCGTTCAGCCGTTTTTGAGTGATTGAGTACCGGATGTCCAATCAAGTGAACTTTCACATTTTTAATATTAGGAAGAAGAGTGAAAAGTGACGTTTTAAAACACAAACATGTTGTTGATACCATCTATCTTAGGCTTTTAGGCCCTAAAGTGTATAATGCGATTTTGTAATTTGCTATAGATGTGTAATCGCATTAGTTTTATTGGTGGAAAAAAAACCAAATGGGTTTAACATAAGTATGTTAGTTTCAAATAGGTTATAATTTATTTAATTACGAGTACACCCATTACATGTTTGTGGGCTGTGCACTTACGAATGTTATTAGTCACCAAATTAAATAATGTTGTTACCCAATTACTAAATCTATATGAGATTTTAGTGGTAGTACAATAACATTAGTATTTGTTTCTGAAGAAGAAATTTTAGTTGTGAAATTATTTTTTTTGTTAAAATTATTTCTGCTACGATTACAGATCGATCAACTTTAAATATGGCGCCCGCAGCTGTCATTCCGGGTCCATATCGGGTTGCATAATTTTTGTAGCCATAAGGCCGATAGGCATAACTACTTGTGTCATAAAATCATCATTACGCATAAACGACAATGGTCATAAATTAGTTCGCATACATTTTTTAGCCATAATATTTGAGAGCATAAATAGCAAATGTCATAAATTTATTGTGCATAAAAGCTTTAAGCATAAATATCAATCACCATATTATTTTTGCGCATTACGTTTTCAAGTCATAGGTATGACAAACATTTTTAATCGTGTACATTTTTTTAAATAAATTGACTGTGTAACCTAAACTTAATCCAACTTTCTTTTTTTTTAAACAAACACCCGGCAATTATTTTAACCTAACCGTCAGAGTGTCGACGCCACCCCGCTTTTGGGGTTCCTATTTCCGCTCTGGGACACAAGATAACCATAACCTAACCTACCTAAAATATAATTGTTGCGATTGTTTATTTTTTTACTGCGGGGGGCCTTGCCGCTCGAGCCCCCCTTTTCTAGCTCCCTAACCTAATTAAATGTTAGTTAACTAATATAATAACTTGTTTTTCTTTGTGAATCAATCATAATGACAGCCTATTGTCATCAGTTATGCATCGCAATTCATATAACCAAAAATAATATTTTTATATTTTAGAAAGTGATTATCATTTTATTTTATTTATTATACTTTAACGTTTTAATTAGTCAAATATATTATATTGTAAATATTAGTTGTATTGTAATAAATAATCATTCATTGTAACGTTTGCTATGCCCTAACGGGGTCCTGTGCATTGCCTAGCTTTAAGTTGCATGTGTCAATTGTACAAGGTTGCAAATAAATAAATTGTAATTAAAATTGAAATTAATTATGATCTTCATTATATTGACTAAAACTTGTATGCTGATCAATATTATGGTTAAACAAAATATGACATAGTACAGTTATGACAATGAAAGTATTATACGCAGAATTATTCATGACAAAAGACTTTTATGCGCAACAACTTAATGCGTAAACTTGTATGGCTTTCGAAATTATGACGAGAGTCATTATGCGACTAGATGGATTCCCGTCATTCCATAAAAACTTGTCAAACTTTCCATTCTGATTTTAATGAACGTCTTACGATTAAATACAGTTTGGTGCAAACTATCCTTAATGACATTTATTCTTGTGTACGAATGATGCATCAGGTGCCTAGCAGCTCTAAAGGTTACTCCGAGACGATTACCTCGTGTGTTTAGCCGTGTCGGCCAGTGTACGGTGTCATGCGTCAAAATCGCATCGAAAATAGTTAGCGGAGGAAATATATGGGAGACTAGCTGATGCCCGCGGCTTCGCCCGCGTGGTTATAGGAAAATATTGAATTTTCCCGTGGGAATTAGATGTTTTCCCGCTGGAAAAAGTAGCCTATTTCACTCTCCAGCTTCTAAACTATCTCCATAGAAAAAATCACATCAATACGACGCTCCGTTGCGACGTGAAAGAAGGACAAACATACAAACACACACACTTTCGCATTATTAGTAAGGAAGTAAGGATTGCGTAGGTAACGCTTCATACGTAGGTTTTGCCATACCTATTACCTAACTACGGATTGAAATAGCTGTCAGTTCATATAAACTTTGACGTATTTACATGGCAAAACTGTCACCTCCAATTATGGGCCTATTACTCTACGAGAAGCTATGGTAATAATAATTCGACGTCTGAGCGAGCATAGAAATGTCAATAAGTGTGACAGAAAGGGAAATATCATTCGTTGTCCTTGTCATATTTAAGTAGCCATCCTAAGTGCAGGGCCTGAGTGGACGCCCCGCTCAGAGCGGGGCGTGCAGCGTCCATATAAAACAAGTCCAATTTATATGGACGCTCGACGCCCCGCTTTGAGCGGGGCGTCCACTCAGGCCCTACACTAAGTTTATGCTCAGCCATCAGCCATTTTACGACCAGTTCTTTATGTAGCTGCATAGGAGGCTTTCCGTCCCTCATTGTGGTGACACGTGCTTGTCTTGATTATTATAGGTCTATGCCTCCATCGTATGCTAATCGCGGTTTGGTAATAAAATATGCCTAGGTGCCGACAGGAGAGTTGAGGTGAATGATTACACACACAGCTACATAGAGTACCAATTGCAAAAAAGGTAGTGAACTAACGAATGAGTGAATGTGATTTGAGAACGAGACGAGTGCTGGATTAATAAAAAAATAAGCAAATGTCTAAATATTATTAACTTTGGATTTATGATTAAAATATTAATTAATAATAATAATAATAGGTAACCGCCATGTGGGATGTTGATTCGACGATCATCGTCCCGATAGTCGTTTCGGCGAACGGCTTAATAGCGAAGAGTCTCGACCATCACCTCAAGAGACTCTCGCTAGATGGCTGGATCAGATACAGAAGGCAGTACTCCTGGATACTGCGCGGATAGTCAGGAGGTTCCTGTCTCTGTCGCCCTGACCGCCGGCAGCTTAGGCCCCGCCTCGCTGGCGGCGGTACGAGTACCCTAGATTAGGTTTTTATAATGATTTATGTTTTGTATGTATAGTTTTATATTTTACTTTTTATATATGTATTGTAAAAACCTACTCTAAGAAGAAAATTGAATAAAGGAGATAATAATAGTAAATAAATATTAGGGGACAATCTTACACAAATCGACCTAGTCCCATAGTAAGCTCAATAAGGCTTGTGTTATGCTCATCACACAAATATTTGCCCTTACCGGGATTCGAACCCAGGACATTCAGCTTCGTAGGCAGCGTCACTACCCACTAGGCTAACCGGTCGTCAAATTAATTGACCTTTATCAATCCTTTATTCATTTAAATATAGTTATAAGGCATTAAAATAAAACAGTTTTAAACGGAATGTTGCGTATACTAACGCGTGCCTATGTATTATAATACAAAGTTATTATGTTTTATTGAAATAATTTTTACAAATAATATCTTGAAGGAACTTTTTTTAGTCAATCTTATTTACAGTTTCCTGCTGAACTTGCTATCAGTACGAAAAGAAACACTGATTTCAAAATCCCGCTGTCATTACATGACCTGTTGTTGTGTGTGTGACCTCAACTCTGTTGCCGATAACTATTCGTTATGTATATCTAAATGACAATTTTTGTATAGAAACTAAAACTGGAATTAGAAAGAAAACTGGATTGATGATGTATCATACATTAAAAAAATAACATATATCTATCATAGATCAAATGAAAACCGATGTTGATAACAACCTACGTCGAGTTTTGTTTGTTATTAATTGGATTATTTATAAAACTCAACTGACAAAAACACACAATCGTGTTATTGTATAGAATCAAAATAACGGGATGGAAACATAATCTGTTTTTCATGATAAAATCGCAACTGGAAAACCGATACATTGATAAATGACTACACACCAATTTACAAATACTCTTATGGAGCCGGAATCGTAAATAAAAAAAGGTATTTAATAGCAATGGAGGCAACTACAAACTCGGTTATTTTATTTCCTAGAAAATAATCTATAACTGTACAGAACACTAATGTTACACCCTGACAACTTTAAAAGTAAATGTTAAACCATTAGATTTTTATTTTTATTTTATTTGACATATTAAATATATACTGACATGTTAATGGATAAGTACTACCGGTAGGTACTATTATTATTATTATTATTATTTAATTTTATTTGTCTAAGGAACAAGGTTTTGGTTTTGTCCTTGTATTTCTATGTACGCCAATTATTGATAAGGTACCTCTCAGTACAATAATAGTTCATGATTTTTATATTATTTGTATTCTTAACTTTGAAATTTTGACATTCTTATTTTTTATATTTTATTTGTTGATTTATATTATTCTTTCTATTATTGTTGCGAAATTGTGCCTAACGATCATTATACAATAAGTAGTATTTACAAAGGTATTGTTATATGAGAATTGTGTAATGAGATAAATAAAACTAAACTAAACTAAACTAAACTTTTCCTAGCTACTTCTAGCTTGGATCTATCAAGGCGAAGGTGAATAGGCACTATCTAAGTAGGTATTAATGTAACACCATCGACCTCATCAATACTTACCATAAGGTGAGAAAGTGGTCAAATGCGTACCTATACGTAATAAAAAAATGTTGTCACAAACTAAAGTAGGTATTATATTATGCTACGACATTATCCTCAGAATTCTTAAAAATCTGTCTTAAATATAGATTTAGATTCATTCATTTGTATGAGGTAGAGAAACCTCTTTACATTCATATCATACCACCTTTTTACGGTGTGGAGCGAAAACCTTTTCATTCCGAATTTTCGTCGGAGAGCGGATTCATCTGAAATATGAATGACGTGAAAGACGTTTGCCTCGCACGTGACGAGTGCAATCGCTGATTTAAAATGATGTACGTCATATAAGAAGTGTTGTCAGTTACGCTCTTTTATCTCGAGGGATGTAAAGCTCCCCCGTTTATTATATAAATGGAATTTATTCACATTGAGGATTATAATCGATGAAATTATGCAAATAGTTTGTATTCATTTTGTTTTTATGCAATTTAACCACTTATACAACCTGAAATTATGCAATTCGTTGTTATGCAAAATGAAAATATGCAATTTGTTTTTATATGAAACATTACACACCCACGAAATACACTGAAACAAAAGGGATGCGTAGAAATTAAAAAAAATTACCTCCTTGTTGAGTTTTATTCCTATTAACACATCCCGTGGATTTCCTCATATGCAGCGGAACACCTACGGCGGCGGCGTATGCAACTGATAGACTCCCGGTACTGATTGTGTTAAAGGCATCCAAAAATAACATCCTAACACTTAATGGTGTGCGATTTTTATTTTATGAATTTAGGGTCATGTGATAAATGTACATTGCACTGAAAGAGGGTACATTAATAAGGTGGCCAAGTGCGAGTCGGACTTGCACACGGAGGGTTTTGACTCCTAAACGTGAAAGTACAACGAAAAAAAATATTTTTGTGTGGAGGATATCTTGAATGCCTGATTTCATTTAGTTTTTATTAAAAAAAGATTTTATATTAGGGCTTCAATCTTAATCAAATCGAACTAGCTCTATTAGTAAGGTAACCCAATAGAGCTTGTGTTACGTATATATTTTCGTAGTAAAGTAAATACAAAGGAAATATCCAAGAGTCAACGACACATATTTATAAATAAATATTAGGGGACAATCTTACACAAATCGATCTAGTCCCATAGTAAGCTCATTAAGGCTTGTGTTATGGGTACTAGACGACGATATATATAATAGATATAAATACTTAAATACATAGAAAACTTCCATGACTCAGAAACAAATATTATAATACTATTGCCGAGTTTTTTTTTTTTTTTTTTTTTTTCCTGCTTGGCCAGCTGTGCGGCCAGTTACAGATGTTTCAGTATAGCCTCATTGGGGGCCGCATGGGCCTCCCAATGGGAATAAATTTGAACCCAAGTTGTCAGTTTCCCAGGCTCACTAACTTGGCCAAGCCATGGCTCACCCGGACGCAAAGGCAACGTTGCTGTGACGAATCTCATACAATCAGGGTTTTGACTCTCTCAGCGTATGGCTACACGCCGAGGGAGTTGACCTACATCTCGGTGAGGCGCGACACTTACAGCGATCAAAGCGCGTAGTAAGCACTTGTAGGCACAATAACACTAGGAACACCTGTCTACCTAGTTGAAAATATTGGCCCTATGACAGGTTTTGATAATTTGAATACGGATACAGAACCCTAAAAACCGGTCACTCGGTCCTAAGTAAGGCATCATTAGAGGCGGAAGGGCCAACAGGGACAAGGGCCATTATTACTGCGTGAACTTGAAATGTTTGCGGTAATGCTTCGGTATTTAAGGGACACAGAGGAGCTTTCGGTGGAAAACTAATATGATTGTTAAACTTGCAGTACCTAATGAGTTCATTGGGAAAACATAGTGAAAAATGAGATAAGATAAGAGCCAAGATTAGGTATTATACCTTAAGAGAAATTAAATTTAAAAAATGTAAGAAAAGCATTTTGTAATAAGGAGTTGAACACAAAATCTTAAAATTATCTTGTTATTTTTTACTCTTTGTTTCGCTACAAATGAGCGAATCAGTTGCCGCCATTGGGTGCGTAGCAGTCGCTATAACAACGTTTGATATTTTATTGATTTGGTATATTCTGATATGATCTAACTATCATCAGGTATAATAAACTTGTAATTTGACAACTATTAATCTAACAGTAATATGGTATAGCGTATTATGTCATACAACTATGTTCGATATAATGTTCAGTGGGTATAATGAAGTAATGGTATAATCTGGAATACGTACTACTATTTAATTTCAATCATTTTTATTTGGAAAAATAATAAGCTAAGTATATAGTCTTAGCGGGAATGTAATTGAAAAATATACAACTTCCGTCACTGTCCTCGTAGCTCAGTTGGTAGAGCAGTCTAGCGTTAATAGAAAGGTCGCAGTTTCGAATCCTAACGGGGGCTTCAGACGAAGATGGATTATTTTTCCATTTTATTCTTTCTCTGTATCATATCGTTTATAAAAAAATATCGGAGTAACTTCCTCATTAAAAATAACACGAAAAAAAAAATTAATTAAATAATTTGTTTCGTGATAAGGGTAGGTTATATTGGTTTACAACTGTGACTCCAACAGACACGAAACTGTGCCAGAAAAGAAGGCTATATACAAATCGTAATAATATACTATAATTATATTATACTTAACATTTGAAATATTATTCAAATGGCATACTTCGCTCTCAGCCTACCCACCTCTACCTCTGGATATCGGATTACCTACTTTCTACTCTAAGGCAGGTCGGTGCAGGTACGACGACGAGCGAAGCGAGGAGGAGTTTTATATTTTATTTTATTATATATTTAGTCAGGTGACCTGCTAGGGCCAGCGCACGAACGGAGCGAGCGAAGTTAGCGTGCCGCGACAGCGGCCGGCCAAGCGCCAGAACGGTTTTTTTTATAATTCTATACTTTCTAATACTTTTATATCTTACAACACATTATACCACTAATACTAATAGCATATATTCATTATATTAGGTAAACGTTCTTTTATACTTATTGAACATTATACACCATGAAATTATCTATTCTGTTGTTGTATTAAAAATGTATTATGTCATAAAACTATAGAAAATGTTGTTATATCAAGTGAAAATATATCTAAAGTTGTTAAACCGATCATTACACACCCTTGTATACGTAATGTCGCCACATTACACATACAAGGCCAATACAAATAAAGCAAATCCACCTATTTACGCATTTTTTGTTCCTGTCAACACGCGAACCACGCGAAGCTCCCGAGCGAAGAGTTGGAATCTGTCGTTCAGAAAGGACGCAACGGCAGTTGCCACCTGCCTATGCGTTGTCTCTGTCCGGCATAGCAGATTGCTGTTATACCTCTTTCAACACATGACTATCCATTAAAGAAAGGTAGGTAGGTAGGTAGCTATGACCATCAAGATAGATCACGTCGGGGTCACCAGCAATGTTAACACGTGGCAGGAGGTCGAGGTAGGTTGGGGTGTGAAGAGAGACGACCCGTGTGCTTCATATCGATGCTTATCTAAAACAACTCTGTATCTCAAAAACAGTGTTTTTTCAGGGCAGAGGTTTAAAAAAAACACAAAAAAGATATTGTTATATTTTTTTATTAAGATAACCAATTTAAAATTTTCTTTTAGTCACAGTTTCCTCTGTCATCCAGTTATTTAAACCCAAGAAAATAAAAAGAAAACAACAAAAAACTACGCAAAAAAAACTCAAAAATGTACTACAGTTTAGAGTTGTGACACGATATTTATATACTTTGGATAAGTTTTTATGTGTACTAACGTCTCAATAGAAAATAATTCAAAAAAATATTTTTTTCTTATGAACAATAGTGTATTATTTGTCTTTAAGACAAACGTATATGATGTATAATCGGAAAGTGAACGTACTTACAGATCTATTGTATATTAGATTTCTCTTAATAATAATTACAACGCCCTCTATCGGGGCCACTAGGCACAAATTGACCTCAATCGACCGGGGAACATGAGAATGTGACAAAGCCATCCAGGATTCCGCGTAGTACGGAAGAAATCCTGTAGATGGCGCTGTCAACCCGTTCGCGTGTTGACAGTTCCGTTGCAACCAAACCGTCTGTAATCGCAAGCGGTGGTTATTAAAAACGCAATGTAAGGAAAATTTGACAGGTTTCTACGGAATGACAGCTGCCGGCACCATATTGAACGTTGATGAGTATGTAATTGTAAGTTGGTGCAACCCACCCTAACTTAAGTGAAAATAAATGGCCATGTGCCATTGCGCAGCAGTGAAAGGTCCACACAAAAGATAAACCCTACCAAAATAAATTGTTTGTTAATGGGTAAGATTTTTTTTTTTTATTAAGTATAGGCACGCATTTGACCCCTATCTCGCCTGATGGTAAGTGATGGTGAGGTCGAGGGTGTTACATGCATACCTAGATAGTGCCTATTCACTCTCGTCTTGAAACGATCCAAGTTATATGTAACTGGGAAAAGGTTTGCCGGAAGCGAGTTCCACTCTTTGGCTGCCCTCGCGAGAAAACTGGAAGCAAAGCGCTTCGTGCGAATCAGGAAAATGATCCCAACTGAAATTCCTGACCTAACCTACCTTACATTGTTTTGCCATATTACGATAATACCAATTCATAAAACAGCACTGCTGTGTATGACCGAGCTGGAGCAATGAATGAATGGTTAATACATTAGCTAGGGTGGTAAAACAAATAATGCCTAAAATGGCAGGTTATTGACGCCGGAGCCGAACAAATTTTCCGCACGCGTATTGGACAGAAATTGCCACTTTACGGCCATCATCAACGTGAGTAAGGGGGTGCCATATCAGGGCGAGGCCCTTATTGGCGGTTTCAATCGCAGCCTGATACTGCACGCTGAGCTGTTGCGTCTACAAAAGTTGCGGCTTCTATTTTTCAGTCATTTTTATATGATTTTGTACGGCAGTATGGTGGTTTCGATGGCCCTCTTGGCTTTGAGGTGGTGTTGGCCTTTCAGCGGCTTTGTCCTCCTGGGGTTTCCCTCTTTGGGTTGTACGAGCTCTCTCGTTAAAGCTCGAGTGCGCGGTCCGGGGGTGTGCGTGGAGTGGTACTATCCCCTGCAGCCAGTGGGCAGCACGAGTTGCCGGCGCGGTCAAACATCGTGCGCGCGAGTCGGCCCACGAAGCCGTCTAGGCTTTGCCAGCGAAGGACCCGACAGATGTCTTTACGGCCAGATGTGACGTAAACTACTTAACCCATTTGGCGCGTGTGGTGTCCGGTTGCAATAACATCCCTTTCTTTCTCGTGGGTGGCGTGAAGGGGATTGAATTGAGCTATGTTATGGGCGAGTGCCTGGCAACTTGTCACTACAATATCACAATTTTCTACGTCTTTAAAACCATAATATGGTATATGACAACAGCAAAAATCCATTTATTTTACATTACTTATAAACAAAACGTAGAAATATATTTGGAAAACATCAAGCTTCTACTTAATTTCCTATATAAAGATGTTTATCTAAGTATATAGGGATTTAATAGTAGTTTATGCAACTGATACATAATCAGAGGCCTTAAAATACGAGTGTGGTTTTATGAAACGAGCGTCAGCGAGTTTCATAATAGGATCACACGAGTGTTTTAAGGCTAAATTATGTACAGTTGCATACACTACTTTATCTACACACATATCATAAGTACTCTAAGATCGGTTCAGAAGCCGTAGGAAAATGACCTGCATTGCTACTATAGTGCTACCTGTAAAATATCTTTGTTGCAATCGTAGCTGCATTTACGATATCCGGCGGAGTGTGCATATCGTTCTCGGAGTCACTACTACTCATATTTTCAACTAAAATGTGAATTACAAACAACTTTTCACAATTCTACTTTCGTAACAGCAAAAACCAACAAAGAAATGACAAAAGTAATGGCGGCAATTTGATCCTACGTCAAGACGAATGTTTTTTTTAATCTTAGACAAACGAATGATGTCCCTATTCTCATGTCACTCTTGATCAAATGTCGTGCGGTTTATATTAAAAAACATACTGAATTGACGTTTCGCATCGATAACTGTTTTAATATCTATGGATAGTAGAATAGAGACCCACTTGAGTTTTGACAGCTGTTCCAAATTTAAACTCATAACCTTACAAAAATCTGTCCTGTAATAACATTACAGTACAGATTTTACCTACTACCACAGACAAGAAAGTTCTCATAGTAAAATTGGTTGTAATAATGCTGGTCATTTCCTACGGTTTCTGAACGCATTTTAGAGCACTAATGATATGTGCGTAGATAAAATACTTAACGCTGCGCTGTTTGACCAGAGATAATTGTGACGTCACTATTATTACCATTACACAATTATCACCGTATTTCCGTACGATCATATCATATCTAATAGAGCGATTTATGACATTTCATAAAAAGATGCAGATTTCACTTTCAGCCAAATACCGTTTTGCCAAAAGTGGCACTGAAAATAAAATTTCATGTCTTCTGCCTACTCTTTTTGGTAACGCGGGCGTGAATGACTTCAGTACCGACTCCATTACCCTATTGTGGTACCACAATAGCATATGTGGTGGCGTGAATGCATTGGTAGCCTTTGTTTCCGAGGAGATTTTTAAGTAGTAAGATAATGCCTAATGCTGCTGAACAGCAGAAACGTGAATCAATGTAATGCTTGCATTATTAAAGGTCACCTGAGTTCTGTTTTACAGCTAACAGCTCTTTAATCTTATACACGTGAGTGCGTGTAATGCGTAAAGCTGTATATAAACATTTATTTTACAGTATTCGTAAAACGATGTGTCCGTTAGTTATGTAGATAATGTTCAGAATCAGAAAGCCTTTTTATTCATAGGCAAACGGATTCCAACTGTACAAAAATTCTGAAATGGGTTTTATTGTTTTGCTCAAGAATCCCCAAAATTGCAATCAAGTAATGGCACTATTTTAGTCCACATCAAGTCTAGTGGCATACCGGTGAACCCATATATAACTACTTTATAGACAACGGCACCACAGTGGTTCACCAAAAGTCTTCTCTCTGGCCTCTGGCTTAATAATCGTTCACATGTGAGTATTTCTACTGCTTGCGGCATTAATTGGACTTTTTAAAGGCTCACCGGGCTGCTATAGCCCGACACCATTTTGTTTAATATTATAACCAAAAAATATTACCATGAGGACCTATTTATAAAAGTAATATACCTGAATAATAATGATATAACTTAATTTAATACTGCCCAACGAAAACTATTATGTCAATAATGCAAAATTCGTTGTATACTAGCAACAAAAAAATGTTTTGGTTATTTCACAAATATCTTTATATAACACTTTATATAAAAACCACAAAATATCGAAGGCGCGTGAAAATATTGAATGAAACATATATAGACATTTACAGTAAACTACATTGCGCAGTAATATTTGAAGGCATAAAATAACTAAAGAGTTAAACACTTTACCATCTATCATAAATTTTGCAAACACTCGTCACTGCTGTCAGTTTTGAACACTCACGCATCCATATATTATATATTATTGCGAGACAATTAACATTTGTACTAGCGATGTATTCGATCGATGAAATTTTTATACTGATGTAGGCCTACATGTGAACATTTATAATTCTTTTAGTACATTCTAATTCTAGTCTAATGCTTTTGTAATGCAATTAACATGTTCATTATCAATAATATTGCCGGCTTAATGCTTCTGTAATGTCATTGGCAACTTCATTGACCATAATAATGCTGCTTTAATGCGATTGACACTTTCTTTGACCACAATAATGCTTGTATAATGCGCCTGTCATGCAATTAAACAACTATTGTGAACCTTTTTAGGATCTAAAGCAGTAAAATTTGTGCCCAAATAAGCACTACAATAGCCGTATAAACGTTTATAATGCTACTTTAGTACTAACTCAAAATGCCAAAACGATACACAAATGCTGTAACTCGGCTGTTATACTGCTTTGATGTGTTACTTGGGACCTTTGACATTCTTAATTTTAGTATTGTAGATAATAATAATTGAATAATTGAATGAATAATTTATATATTGCTTTATAAATAATAATAGTTAATACATATTAATATGATAATTCTTATTGTACAATTTGACGATCTCAGTATGTGTATGTTCTGTTTTCTGTATATTGAAATCATGTCATATGACTATTGAGAAATAAATAATCTGAATCTGAATCTGAATCTGATTAATTTGTCAATGCCAGGGTTGGTAGGCCGGTTCAAGGGCGGCAGCCTGGGTCTGTTTGTATTGACGTATTGTAATTATGAAGCGTCCACGATGAAGCGTGGTTTAAGACACTTGCAGATAAGCGAGCCAAGCGGCATCAACGTGCCACCTGTTCGCCGCCGGCAAGTTACACTTGCCAGGCTTGCGGTCGTGTATGCCGCTCCCGCATTGGCTTACACAGCCATGGAAGACGTTGTCTCCCTTCTTGACACTGCTTGTATAGTCTGTAATAGACTTAAAGGCCATTGATGATGATGATGATGATTGTAATTATATTAGAATGACATTTATTGACCCCTCAATTCCACAACGCACGTCCACCCGGCTGGACATCATCTTTGACCATGTTTTTCTAAAGGTAGAACCCAAAGCCCACAAGTTGGACTGATGATCTGGTAAAGGTCGCGGGCGTCCGCTGGATGCGAGTGGCGCAGGACCGGTCACTTTAGCACTCTTTGGGGGAGGCCTATGCCAGCAGTGGCCGTCTTTCGGAAGATATAATGTTATTTTTCTATTTATTTCTTGACCAGAATATGGACTTGTCTGCGTCACCATACTTGAACACATGACAGATGCAGACATGGAATTACCTGTCTATAATCAAGGCTTTAGGCTTAGCAATGCACCAACGAGAAATTTCCAAACTTCCGAAACTTTCGATTGGGAAAGTTATGGGTAATTTAGTTTAATAACATCATCCTTACACACTCAAATATTGCTTCAGGGCACATACTCAACGTAAACTTGCTTTAATTTCTCGGGAATGTTTTCAGATTTTTTGTCAGAATATTTCCTTTTGGGAATGTTCTGCAATTTGTACCTGTCTATATTGTTACTTGGTGCGAAGCGAGTGCAAGCGACAAATATCATAAAAATACTGCGTCAATACGAAGAGCCAAATAGACCTTCTGTTGTTTGAATGGTCTGTTTTCAGCTCGTTCAAATTTTGTCATATTTTGGTCATGTGGATGTTTTGCTAATAGAGTTGTAGCTGCAGATATTAAAAAAAAGATATTAGAAGTTTGTACTCAGGAATAATACGTTTATTCGATTATAATTGTATTTATTTTTTTCGATGAACTTAATAGTCAAAAGAATTGTAATTTATTTTGTACTAAATAATTGATTGTTTCTTCGTTTATTTTATTTATTATGTTCTTATGTTTTTATTCGATTATATTTTTACGAAAATATGCCTTAGTTCAACCTACTTAGCGGAGCTACCCACGAAAATATGCATAATTGTATTTTATTATACTTTATACATTTCCCAAGCAACAACGTGAGATACCACAAACTTGATTAAGTAGTGCAAATTGTTCTTAGACGTTAAGTAATGTCGGTAGCACTCAAAGTGTTAAAGGGAGTTAGGAGCTCGTGCAGTACTAACATCCAGGCTCCGCCACAGTTTTATCTATTATCTAACTTCTAGCCCTTGTGCTTCAGCATGGATACATAGAACTATGGCCTAGGTACAAAAACTTGGGCCTTGTGTAAACAAGGTGTCGACATTACATGTGCCTAGGTGATTATTCCGTAAATATTAAGTTAATAAAAAAAAAACTTAGTTTGGTTGAATTCTGTTGTCATTTTCAGGGTTCCGTAGTCAACAATGAACCCTTATTACTATGATTTTGGCTGTGTCTTTTTGTATTTTTACGTAAGTTTTTTTTTTGTTGCTTTGTGCTGTTTGTAGCAGTCGCTCTGCGTTACCACCTTAGCTTGGGGCAGGCTGAAAATCAGCGCTGAAGCCACGCCGCGGTGGCGAGGTTGCAGCACACTGCTGAGACTGTTCCTTAGCCAGCTTTTTTAAAATTTTACTTATTTTTTTTTTCATTTTAGTGTATCTCTTATTGTTTTATGTAGGTAACTTTATTGTAATTTTGTGGACTTATTGTGTTTTTTTGTGGCAATAAAATTATTTTCTTTCTTTCTTTCTTGTCTTTCTTTCTTATAGTTTCGCCATGTCCGTCTGTTCGTCTGTCCGTCTATCCGTTTGTCCATCTGCGGCTTAGCTCGGTAAGCCTTACTACTAGAAAATTTTAATTCGGCATGGGTATATAAATCAATCACGCCGACAAAACAGTAAATTAAAATCTCGATTTTAATATGGTACTTACTTCGCCAACAACTCAGAATAAGTAAAAGTACTACAAAAGGTTCTCTGTTAGCAAATTTCCTGTTTAGGTACGCCAAACGGACCTATTTTTTTGCTCCGCTTCACCTATTTTTTTCGTCTTCACCTATTAATTTGATTGGTTACGTAAATTAGTACCAATATAAAATAATAATAAATGTTAATACCTAGCAGTTAAAATCTTTGGTCAGTTCATATTTGCACCGACGACAAGCATAACTTCATTCCACTGTTCTGCGGAATTGACATGAGAGATTTCATTCTGTCTTCACTTGATTGTATTATTTTATTACTGAGTTTTTGACACACAGTGACCTTTACATCTCTGTGGGTACCTATGTGATTTAATTATAATTATTTGAATTTTGACATTTGGAGACCTTATACATCTCTAAGAAATATGATTGTATTTTTTTTCTCTTATGGTATTTGACATGTGAATTCTGATGTAGTTCATTCTATTATGAATAATTTACTCATACTATTTAGAACCATAGACATTTTGACTCGTAAAAGTGCCCTCGTGGCCTATTTGCTGAATATACATTTTGATTTTGATTTTTGTATGTTAACAATATAGAAATGTTCCGCCTTTCTTCTTTAAGAAGGTAGTAATTTACCTACCTACTATGGGTATATAAGAGATATAGGTATCGAGTAGATACCTGCAATAAAAACAGTACAGAATCACACATTTCCTTACCTTTCAATACCCGGCATGTTACTTGTAACGGCGCGACGAAGTCAAAGAGTGGACCGCCCTTGCCTACACCTAAAATGGGGATGTTTTTTTTTTCTAGTTAAACCCATAGGGTATAGCTTGTTCATAATATTATGAGAACGCCCAAATTTTTGTTTAACCCTTAAATGCATAACGATGTATATATGCATCGTATATTGTATATGTTTTTTTAAATATTATGATTTTTTTCTTTATTTTTCCCTCAATCTATACAACATGACACATCTATTTCAATTTATTAAAAAGTTATACAAAAAATCATGCATTTAAGGGTTAAGTCATAGCCGGCTAAAGGGCTAATGGGGATGTGAAAATAATCGTGGCAGTAGTACAAATAATGAATTTACACGGAAATCTATCACGGTTAAGTAGTCATAACTAGTTACCGAGTAATGGTCGACCAACTTAAAATGTACTTAGAAAGGCCAACTTTCGTACGAATTCGGCCGACGCAACCGCATTCAGTTGGCGCGCGCGTGCCGGTGTAACTTAGACAGACGGGCAACTACGGAACCCTACACTGCGCGTGACCCAACACGCCCGTGGCAGATTTTTTTGCACATTGCATTGTAACAAGGCGAAATAGTTGTTATTGGTAGAATAACAACGTTATTTTGTTTATTATATTACCCTCTACTTCACTTGCGTTGAACTCATATAATCACACAACTACTATCCTCAACTCAGTGCTGGACGCAGCACCGCATCTGTTCACAACCAGATTAGCCTGCTATTTGCAGGAATGCACGCTTTTTATTGAACAATCCTTATCAGATTAATCTGTGAGTAACTACTCATGCATGCCATCCGTAATGTTTTATTTTATAATATGTTTTAACTAGTTTAAGATCTGAGACGCTTTGGCAGTTAGCCGTAAGTTTCAGATGTACTTTTAATACAATAAACTACTCCACCCGCATGTCACACCTTTAGAATGAATTCCAAGAAAAATATTTGCCTCCATACTACTACCACGTAAAAATTAACGGCTTACGCATGAACATTTAATTTTACGTGTGGCGAACGTTTCCACACCGGAGATAATCTGGCTAAACTATGTCCCCAATACATTTTTACAGGGACACAAGAAACTCAAGAATAATGGATTAGATGTTGTGTACACGGCTTAATAGGATTAAGTTACACACGTGTGCACTTGGGATATTAGGGTGTCTACATAATCTCGACATGATGTGGCAAATTGATCCACATCTGTTCTTTAATCCATATGAACAATCTATACTGCATTCTATAAATAAGAGCTTAGGTACCCACGTAACGTTCTGGCTAGCTGTCCTGGTTTAGGACTGTTTTAAATAAAGGTTGATATGAAAACACTCACACTATGAGTTCAAAACAAAGGATGATGAAACGCAATAATTTAACGCTCAAAGGGTGTAAGAGTGCGGAAGAAATCACATGTTTTATAGGTTGCACATTTTATGATCGGTGATCTGTAAAGACATGGCTGTCATATCGATTGGACACTAAATGTGTAATTGACCATCATCATCATTATTTAAGAGCTAGGCTCTTGTCCATGGAGTGACTGCCACTGATTTATGTCCTCTGCCAGCCTCTTGACGTCTTCGTACTATTCGACAGCAACTTTCTCTTTTATTTAGCTGGCGTAAGTATTTCTGGGCCATCCTCCGCGTCTCTTTTTTTTGATCTTGCCTCTTGCTTGATTGATGTTTAAAAAGATGTTCTCATTCCGTATTAATTGTCCGATATATTCTTAAAGGGTCGGTAACGCGCATGTAACACCCCTGGAGTTGCAAGAGTCAATAAGCGAGGTATGGTATAAAAAAAACTAGTCGACGAAAATACGGGTAGCCCCGTTATACTTCCAAAAGTGTTCTATACCCACGATATTACAATTCTTTCGCAATCCCATTAATCTTAATTTACAAAAAGGCGCAGGTTTTGTTGCGTGTCTTTGTAGTTCTAATATCGGCAGGTATGTGAAACTATGAATATCTGCCTCTATGACACATGAAATGTACTTATGATGAGCAGGCCGCAAAAAACTTCCTGCACTATCTTGTCTATTCCTTATCTAAATAAGGGGTTTCAATCTCCACTTTCAGTAGGAAACATGCGAGCAGCCTTAAGAAATGGCTATCATCAATCTAAGGCCCCCATTTTGTTTTATCCGAGACATCGATTACGCGGAGTAACCGGAGGAATCTTGATGAATCGATCGACATGATACGGCTTCGTTAAAGTTGGATTTCAAAGACAAGCGAAATGTAGAGACATGTGGTATTATGAAACTTTGACCCTATTGATAACAGACTCGCATGAAAATCAATAAAAAACACAAAAATATAGTAAACGTACCACGAAATTGCCCCGACTCAGCATGGTGTCGACCTAAGTGGCCAGTGCTGGTATTATGGTACAACAGGGTTGGTCTGGGAGCACGGCAGTGCCCCCACCAAGTCGAGCAAAACAGCGGTACGGCCGTACCATCCTTTTCTCGAAGCAGCACCGGCCATTTTCGACCCCCCCTATAACTTCGTTGTGCATAAAACTCGAAGCCTGAATTTTCAGTAACCAAGCAGGCATTGTATAAACACGGTATATTTTAAAAGTCATATTTTCTTAATTTTGTCACTCAATCACTCACTCACTGACTGACAGACTGACCGATCATCAAAACTCTACAGGCACTTCTAGCAGACATAGAAGCTTCAAATTTAGAATACAATTAGTGTTTAGTGTATAAATCAAGGAGAAAATTAAATATTTTGCAATTTACATATTATAGTTTTTATCCGGTGTTGCCAAAAAAATGTGCAAATTTACACATAGTGACACACATAGTTAGACACAGTTACAAAAAAACCGGCCAAGTGCGTGTCAGGCGCACTGTAGGGTTCCGTAGTTGCATGTCTGTCTTAGTTACATCGACGTGCGGTGCGGTTGCGTCGGCCGAATTTGTACGAAAACTGGTCTATCCAAGTAAAAAAATTTTTTTTCAACATTTTATTGTACCGTTCTGTTGGCGTGATTGATTTATATTATATACCCATGCCGAATTACAGTTTTCTAGTAGTAATGGTTACTGAGCTCAGCCGAAGACGGACAGACAGACGGACGGACATGGCGAAACTATAAGGGTTCCTTGTTGACTACGGAACCCTAAAAATGGTGTTCGTATTGTTTTTTGGTATCTTATCAAGGCTCGTATATCATTTCACAAATATGATTAATCTATTTACTAATGGCAAAACTTGTACTAATGGAAAACTTTGACAGATCGCCGGGCTTTTAACATAATTGACACATACCTAATTAACTACAATATAGTTAATTAGAACCAATGAAGCAGCGACTGTAGCGAGTACAGGGCATCTTAAACCTCGTAAGCCAGGCATGTTATTTATGAGAGGATTAGTCTATATTATGATGTATGTCGTTTGCGTCAGTAAATTATGGGGTGTTGTTTAATACTAGAATGACGTATTGAGATTATCGATGTACTCTATGAACTTGGAACTTTGGATATGTGCTACTAGGGTATGGTTGTTTACGACGCATTAATTAAGGGTACGATCTGATTAAGTGCATGTCGCCTAACGACTAACGAAGTTAGTTTGTGTGTAGATATGTGTATGTGAATGGTTTGCACAATGTGGTTTGACAGAGGACATTTATGTTTTCCTCAGTTTACCACGGTGCAGGAAAGGGCTCGAAAAGTCAGGAGTATTAATTCTTCTCCTTCTTCGTCGTTTTCACTCTTTACCGAGTGGTCGGGCCGTAGACAAGGTTACAATCGACAAACGCTAACGCCAATAGAAAACTAATAAAATATATGGGAATGACAGATGCGGACGAAACACATTTCGTTAAAATCTGTCATTCCCATACATTTTATTAGTTTTCTATTGGCGTTAGCGCTTGTCGATTGTAACCTTGTCTAGGCCCCGGTCATAATTTCAGGTGCTGGTACTCGTAGCAAGCCTTACTAAGTCGCCGTATACTGGATGTACCTATTTATTACACACTATTTCTTATTTATACGCGATAAAATCCTTTTATTAAATGAGCAGCCTATAATACTGAGTGGTTTTGAGGCCATGATCCACAATTACCAAGCGAATAAGATGGTCATACTGAATTACTTTTCCAATGGGACGAAATCGCAAAAATTAAGAGCCAATTGAGAGTTAGCTGTGGATTTATTAAGAGTTCTAGTAGGGAATAGCTGTATTTTTCTGCGATTTAGTAGTAGGTCTCATGAAAAATGTTGTTCAGTCGGCATCCTACCCCGAAATCAACCAATGTGTACGGTCTCGAACCGCACAAAGCGACAAACGCGTACTCATCATTTCATAATTCATACATTACGTAAACCGCGGTCCGCGCCAGTGCATATCCGACCGCCGCGGAGTGCATTCTATTCAGTTTTATAATAAATCAGTATTTCGGTAATCATTGCAGTTTCAATTAATCAAGGTGTACACACCTACCCCGTACATCTTTTTGGTCCTTCGAACCTCCGAAGGTGGGACTTACACCGCGTACAAGTGAAATAACAGCACTCCTGTGACACGTGGACGCGGTCAAGTAAGTGAACCAGGATACTTCGGTGAGTCAGCAATTTACTGTCACTGCTTACATCTAAGCTATCAACATGGAAGATATCATAGCAAATCAGAATCAACTGGTCTTAGCGATGGAGCAACTTCTTAGCAATTTCAAAAAGGATGGAGCTGATCGCAAGACCCCAACACATATCAAAAAACGCTTGAGCACCTTAGAAGCGTATTGGCAAGATTTTCAATGCAATCATATCAAATTGTGCGATTACGAAGATACATCGCACGAGTATTTCATTCACGATTACCAGCGTACATCGGAGTTGTATCAAAATGCGCGAACATATATCATGAATCAGTTGTCACTTGTCACTCCGACAACCGCTCCGGTACATCAAGGGAATTATCAGCAACAGCAACAGGTAGCCCTAAAGCGTACTGGGACCATGCCCCAGACACCTCAACAATCTTCAACAGTCAGGAATCCTCTCGACAGAGGCACAAGCAGTAAATTAGAAGAGATGTTGAGGAAACAAAACAGCAATTTCAAAGCATTTGAGAGAACTATAAATATCATCAACCTTGAAACTGTCTCTGAAAAGTGGGAATTCGAGGATATATTGAAATCAGTACAATCACGTTGGTATGTCATAGATAGTCTTCATTGGGAAATAGACAGCGAGCTATTCGAACCTAACGAAGAGTATGAACAAGCATTTAGCAAGTATGAACAACGTTATCACGATATCAAAAAAATTATCAACAGCAAAATGTGGTCACAGTTGAGTCGCGAAAAGGCAACACCTCAAATGGACATCCCAATTTTCAGCGGAAATTATCATCAGTGGGTGTCCTTCAAGGATTTGTTTGTCGAGGCTATTCATTCCAACAGATCATTGTCAAAGGCGCAAAAAATGCAATTTCTTAAAAGCAAGCTTAAGGGAGAAGCCGAAAAATTAATTCAGCATTTAAATATCACTTCCGAAAATTATGAAGTTGCTTGGGAAATTCTGAACCATCGTTTCAACAATACTAAGTTGATATTTAATTCTCATCTTAGTATTCTCATGAATTTACCAACATTACAACAAACCGCAATAGGTATCAAAAGGATGCATGATGTCACGAATGAGTGTCTTAATGCAATTAAGTCACTCGGAGTTCAAACAGACTCTTGGGATCCACTAATCGTTTACATTATCACTAACAAGCTGGACACAGACACGCATAACGACTACGTGGAATCCCTGAAAAGCCCGAGAGATTTGCCTTCGCTACAGGAGCTGATTCAATTTCTTGAGAGCAAGTTTACTTCCCTGGAATCATCAAAACGTAGACCACAAACGGAGAAAAATCATTATACCCAGGAAACAACACACAGTAATGTGAAAAAATCACATTATTATAAAGCATTTACAAGTCGTCAAAATCATTCACCAAGTCATTTCGCAACTCCAGACACGTGTAAAAACACTCTACAAGGTTGCCCGGTCTGCAAAAAAAATCATGGAATATTTCATTGCAACATATTTCTTGAATTACAGCCTAACATGAAACAGCAAACCATTACGAAATTATCATTATGCAGAAATTGTCTTTATAACCACAATGGAAAAGAATGCCGCTCGTTGAAAAAATGCCGCGTATGCAACGAGGATCATAATACATTATTGCACGACGTGTTCGGTAAAATATCAAAGCCGTCTAACGGTGACACTAAAATGCCGCAATTACAACATAAAAATTATGTATTACAAAAAGAAGCAGGCGAAGTTTTGTTAGCAACAGCAATGATAAGAGTACAGGCAGCAGACGGTACTTTTCAAATGATGCGAGCTTTGATAGATCAAGGCAGCCAAACTTGCCTAATCAGCGAAAATGCAGCCCAAATTTTGGGCCTACAAAAAAAGCGATGCAAAGGTGTTATCTTTGGAGTAGGAGCGAAAGAAAGTAACTGCAAGGGACTAGCATCAGTAACAATTAGATCCATTCACAATGATTATACATTTGAAACCGACGTGTTTATAATGAAACAACTGATCAATCAACTACCGAACAGGTCTTTTGAAAAACCAACTTGGCCTTTCATAGAAAACATTCAATTAGCTGACCCTGAGTTTAATGTGAGCCGTCGCGTAGATCTGTTACTCGGGGCAGAAATATACTCACGTATAATTTTAAGCGGTATTATAAGAGAAAATAATACTTCACCGATTGCGCAACAAACAAGGATTGGTTGGATTTTATGTGGAAATGCCAATGCCACGGAGTCCTTCCAATGCAACGTTATCATGGTCGATGACCTCGACCTTCAAAGATTCTGGATTATCGAGGACATTTCCGACAACAATAATTTGAGCACTGAAGATCATCATTGCTTGGAGTTTTATAAATCAACGACAGAGAGACAATCAAATGGAACCTATGTAGTGCGCTTACCGCTACATCCGGACATAGACGAAAAGCTGGGTCAATCAAAACCAAAGGCAATTGCCCAAATTCATCAATTGGAGAGAAAGTTTCACAAACAACCAAACGTTGCAGAGGGCTATAGAGCATTCATAGACGAATATATCAATTTAGGACACATGCACCGAACAAACAGCAAAACAACGCCAGGTTACTACATGGGTCATCACTGTATCCAACGCCTGGAGTCCACCACGACGTCCTTGAGACTACCCTTCAATGCCTCGGGACTCACATCAACAGGGGTCAGTTTGAAT
Organism: Epinotia ramella; assembly: GCA_947578815.1. Taxonomy (NCBI): domain Eukaryota; kingdom Metazoa; phylum Arthropoda; class Insecta; order Lepidoptera; family Tortricidae; genus Epinotia; species Epinotia ramella. Next base: position 9,392,140 of record OX388221.1, read on the forward strand.
GACCTCATGTACAGAGGTCCTAACTTACAACAGGATCTCGTATCATTAGTTCTCAAATGGAGAACATATCAATACGCCATGACTGCTGACATAGAAAAGATGTTTAGGCAGATTTTGGTACATCAAGATGATCAAATATATCAAAAAATTGTTTGGAGGCCAACAGCTGATGAACAATTACAAGATTACGCGCTATCAACCGTCACTTATGGCACGAAAAGTGCTCCCTTTTTGGCCATGATGACACTTAAGCAACTGGCTGAAGATGAACGACACAAGTTCCCTACAGCAGCAAAAACAAAGATAGTGCCAACCAAACAGTCAAATCCGGAGGTCTCATTGCCTCGCCTGGAGCTGTGTGGAGCATACCTGCTATCAAAATTAATGGTCAAGGTGAAGTCCAGCCTCCAAGATCACAACATTGAAGTTTTCGGATGGAGTGATTCAACCGCAGTATTAGGCTGGCTTCACGGTGAACCTAGCCGCTGGAAGCCATTCGTCGCCAACAGAGTGCAGACAATCACAGAAACAATGCCGCCCGCCTGTTGGCACTATATCAAAACAAAGCAAAATCCAGCTGACTGTGCGAGCCGTGGCTTGTCAGTAGAGCAATTACAACAACACTCGCTGTGGTGGAATGGGCCATCTATGTTATCAACTTTCGAAAAACAACAATATCAAGAAAAATCAGTCTTTAAAACGGACCTAGAAACAAGAAAAATCAAACAATCAAATGTAGCAACTAGAACCGAGCCGTTGAAAGACGATATCATTCAACAATTAATAAACAAACACAGCGCATTCTCTAAGGCATATAGAGTACTAGCGTGGATACTACGCGCAATATCACGGGATCGACCGAAGCTGCCTTACTTGACAGCTGAAGAATTACGGTCAGCAAAATTACAAATTGTTAAACACACACAATATCAAGAGTACTCGGACGATATAATCAATATAAGAGAACGTGGCTGCGTAAAATCAAATAGCAACATCTTGAGTTTAAATCCATTTCTGGATGAAGGAGGTTTGTTACGAGTCAAGGGCAGACTGCGGAACGCATCAATTAGCAATGATATGAAGTATCCCCTGATCATTCCCCGTAGCGGTCACTTAACTCACCTGCTAATCGATCAAGCACATCAAAAAACATTTCACGGAACAGCACGTACAACAACGTCTAGACTTAGAGCACAGTACTGGATTGTGGGTGGCAACCGCTCAGTAAAAAACAGACTCCAACGCTGTGTCATATGCAAAAGACACAAAGCAACTAAGCTTTATCAGTTGATGGGTGATTTACCAGAATCAAGAACGAATCCAACAAGGCCGTATTTTCATACAGGCGTTGACTACACAGGTTACGTTGACGTCAAATCAAGCAAAGGTCGAGGAGTCAAATCAACAAAGGGATACGTGGCAGTTTTCGTGTGCATGGTAACAAAAGCTGTGCACCTCGAATTAGTGTCCGATCTAACGGCATCAGCGTTCCTCGCCGCTCTGCGAAGATTCTCTGCAAGAAGAGGAGCCCCGGCTCACTTGTACAGTGACCAGGGTACTAACTTCATAGGAGCGAATACAAAACTGCAAAACGAATATTTGGACTTGAAATCAATATGTACCAAAGAATTCTTCGCCGAAACAAGCGAGATGGGAATCACTTGGCATTTTAATGCTCCCTCTTGGCCAAACGCCGGAGGACTATGGGAAGCCGCCGTAAAAAGCCTGAAGCATCATCTGCGTAGAGTGGTCGGTGATCAAAAACTGACATTTGAAGAATACACCACGTTGCTGGCGCAGATTGAAGCATGCCTCAACACTCGGCCGCTCTGCGCCATAAGTGAAGATCCTGACGACATAAATTACCTAACTCCATCTCACTTTTTGGCAAGCGGCCCAACATTGACTATCATTGAGACAGAGCGAGATGAAAGAACCAGGTGGCAGATGACTCAGAAAATATTCCATGACCTATGGAAAAGATGGCGTGTAGAATATTTGAGCCAATTATCAGCAAGGAGCAAATGGCGCACGACTCGTCCAAATATCAAATTAGATGACATCGTTATCATTAACGATGCGAATCTACCAGCAGGCAAATGGAGCTTAGGACGGGTAGTAGATCTACACCCCGGGAAGGACGGACTCGTTAGAGTCGTAAGCTTAAAAACAAAAAACGGCATTATCAGACGGCCAGTTGTAAAGCTAACAATCCTACCCACCGAAAATCAGCATGAAACAACGCAACAGGAGCAAAACGATGGAAGTCCGACAAAAAATAAGTCGAAGAAAAGCAAAACAATAAAAACTACATGTATCAATTTCATGACAGCTATTTTCTTGTTATTTATGTTAGTCGCCACATCAGTAGCACACAATGCCTACAACATAACAGCGCTACAGAGTAACAATGGCCTTTATTTTGACAAGACATCAAACATGCGTCTTGTACAAGACAATTGGAAACTAGTAATGTACTACAATCTGGAACCCTACTGGCAAGCAAAAAAAGTACTTAAAAATTACTATGACCATTTAGAAAATATGTGTCCAAAAATAGCACAGAGATCCCATTGTGACATCATATTACTACAACTACAACACGGATTCGTGGAATTAGTACACTACGACCAAATGCTACAACATCAGCAGTTTCACGAGCGCGCGCGCACGCGACGCGGCCTCATTGACGGAGTTGGATACATCGCCAACTCATTATTTGGCGTATTAGACGAACGTTTCGCCGATCAGTACCATAAGGACATAACATTGATAAGATCCAACCAAAAACACTTAGCACACTTCTGGAAAAATCAAACATCAATTGTAGAAGCTGAAAATAACCTTCTGAAAAGAATTGAGGGCTCGATTGAGAAGCAACACAAAATATTCAATCAGCATATAATTAATTTAGAGAAGTCGGCAAATACTCTTAACAACGAAGTCCAAACCATCGAAGTTATGAATGAATTCACATTATCAAGCATCATCGCAAACAACATTCTTATGAATTTAAAATCGATACAAAACAGTCTTATTGACACCATCACTAGCGCTCAGCACTTCAATATTCATCTTTTGACGCCGACACAGCTCCGAGATGAATTAAGCGTTATATCAGGCCAGTTATCAAAAGACTTATCATTATCAGTGGACAACGTTCAAACAGATTTGTCCAGAATATATCAATTACTCAAGGTAAAAGCTCGTATGACTACCAAGTACTTTATCTTCGAAGTTCAAATTCCACTAATCAACAGAGACAGTTACGATATTTACAAGTTATTAGCAATTTCACGCCAAGACGGAAACTCAATGGTCAACATTATACCCATAGCAAGTTATCTTGCTATGGACATCAAGAAAGATACCTACATGACTCTCTCAGAAAACGAATTAAACAGATGCATTAATATCGACGCAAACACAAAGGTATGCGACTATCAGAAGCCAGTGTATCAGAGGGAATCAGATAACGACCTTTGTGTCAAAGATCAACGTGAAAATAAATGTAAAACTACATACAGTACGTGCCAACATAACTGGGCGGAGCTGATTCATGTAAACACATTCATGCTCACCTGTTGCGGTCAGTGCACCCTGAGAATGATATGTGCGCATCAAATAGCTACAGAGAAATTAAGCGGAGTCAGCATGATAGCGATGGGAAACGATTGCGTCATCAAGGGCGAATCATTTACTATTACGTCTCACTCGCAACATACAAATGAAATCTACACGCAGCCGGAGATAGTGGCAATAGAGATTCCCCCAGTCAATTATCTCATCAACTAATCAATACCTACCAGTAAAATTGAGGTATCAAACTTTAATGAATCGTTTATGGCGATATCAAAACAAATCAATCAAGCCAAGGAGACCTCAGAGAACCTTGACGAAGACGATCAGATTTCATTCCATGATGTCCATCATTATGCAGCCATCTACATTATAGCGGCAGGAGGACTCGCGTGTGCTGCGTACGCGTTTCTGCATGCGCGCCGCGCCGCGGCTCGCCGCCGCCGTCGGGCGCTGTCGCCGGCACCCGCGCCAGAAGTTAGTGTTAGTGATCAATTGTGATAGTGTAAAAGCAGAGCAAAGTGAAGTTCAGTGTTCTAGTAAACAACTAAAGCCCGGTAAAAGTGCAAGTGTGTACTCAGTTAACACAGCATCCTCCCCAATATTTACTAGAGGTAGTTTTAACAAAATTAATCACGAATAAGATGTCGGTATCATCTTTGTATAATCATTTTAGTAATAAGCAAAATTGTTTATCATCTTGTATCATCAAAATCAAAAAAAAACCATAATCAATCTAATCATTTCATCAACTCTTTCTCGCGTCCTGGGAGCATGTACGGTCTCGAACCGCACAAAGCGACAAACGCGTACTCATCATTTCATAATTCATACATTACGTAAACCGCGGTCCGCGCCAGTGCATATCCGACCGCCGCGGAGTGCATTCTATTCAGTTTTATAATAAATCAGTATTTCGGTAATCATTGCAGTTTCAATTAATCAAGGTGTACATACCTACCCCGTACACAATGTAATAAACAAATTTTTATAAACAGTTTTGATCATAGTCAATAAAGTCTTTTAAATGTCTCGTAATTCCTTCCTTGGGTGTCAAACGTTTATTCTGTTTTTAGAAACGGATGAGTAGTTTTAGACACACATTCCAAACTCCTTATACCATTTTTCCGCTTGACTTACATTTATTAGTATAGATTTGATACATTTAATGCTTTATTGTGATTTAGTATCTGGCTAGGCAGGCATTGAATGAGTTAACAATATGATCGCGTAGTTCACAGAAAAGAGTTTTTCCAAAAAAACACGCATTAATTGAACTTTCATTTGTAAAACGTCACTCGTTGCACTACATCACGAAAACTAGCTAAATAATAGTAGGTGTACATTTATTTTCTTTTGTATTAAACCAGTACCTAGATGTAAATTAAATTTAATTAATACAAAGCTAAATCTGAAAAAGGCCCTACAGCAATTGTATATAATTTTACATATGGCTAACTTTCGTGACGTAGTGGAACGAATACAATTTCACAAATGAAAGTTCTGATTAATATGTATTTTTTTCCAGAAAATGTTCAAAGGAAAGCGTAGCACAAACTGTGAAACAAATTGAGGCACAGTACCAAGTTATTTACGGACATAAATAATAATAGAGCCCCTAAACTGGAATGTATTGGTAAAGTATAATAAATAATGTACTGAAATGAAAAAGGTTGCTGAGATTGCCTTATCCACCCACACATTAACGGGATTAGCATTTTTTCGCTTTACTTTGTATCATCGACCTCCGATCGTTCCCTAGTTGAACCCAAAGGAACCCAGGGTCCGCTTTGGCACCTTATTCCAAGATTTGGTAAAAGCACTTGTTTTACGAAAGCGACCTGCCATCAGACCTTCCAATCCTGAGGGAAAACTAGACCTTGTTTCAAACTAGTTTCCTCACGATTTTTTCGGCGGCAGCGGTTTTTCTTATTCATTGCGTGTGATCCCAACTAACCACAGTGCGTTGCGCGTCTCAACAGCTAGCAATTCGCGCAATGTCGTGGCTGGGTCGAATACTTTTTTTTAAAACCCAGTAGGACGAACCGGGGTTCTAACCCAGATTTAAGTCTCGTGCCTTACCACTTGCTTAAGGTAGCTCTAGCAGTAGCTTTAGATACTGTATGCAAAGGCGGATTACATTTCGAGAGCACCCTAGGCAAGCACCTCAGCGACCCCTCCCCCCCCCTAGCGATCATAGATTTAAAATGTCGCGTCTCTTTGGAACCCCGCGCCCCTAGGCACGTGCTTTGTTTGCCTTTATTGATAACCCGCCTCCGAACGTATGTTGAAGTGTATTTAAGCAGTTGATAATAGAGACTCATTTGTATGATTAATTACAGGATGCTTTGAAACACGCTATTCTCACCAATTATCAAATGTGGCACATGATACTAACAATAACTGATTTGGAGAAGTTAGTCATTTTATTTTCAACCATGTAGGGGTCTGATTAAGATTGAGTTTGCATGCAGCTTTTTTGCTCGATTCGTTATAAAGGATTATAACACGGTAGATTCCAAGTCTACGCGTTCCTGATTAATGATGAAATGATTTAATCATACCACGCATCATTTGCCGCAATCAATCATTGTTGATAACACCATGGGCTTTCGCGACATTAATTGAGATTAAGTATAGGTTAATAATTAGAAGAAATACCAGGTTATTTTACTAAGAAAACATCTACTTAGCCCAAAACTGAAAATGGGTCGTAAATACACTAGAAAACAATTCAGTTCCTACTATTGTATCAACAAAAAAAATGTTTTTTTTTTTTTGTTTACTCTCACTTATTTCATACTTACTGTTAGGTACTTATTTCACTGAAATCAATATCAATTCTTCATATTTTTTTAAGGTACCTATTCAAGTTAAGGGAATGCGCGTCTTTTACGTAAACCATGGCTCCATGTGAGATATAAGTCTTCCGCGCACGAGAAAACGAGATGCAGCACTGTTCAGGAATACGTTTTCTGGACAAATTAAGATAATAACTTTCTGAAGTTTTATTCATGTTTCGGCTATAATCAGAGAAACAATCCTGTAGTCAAGAATCACATGCCTATCCAAAATCAGACCATAGTTTTTCGACGACTGTTTCCTAAATGGTTGATTGCGTTACGTTTCGTAGGTTTGTTAAGAAGACCTAAATGTATTTCTTTAGTGTGGGAAAATAACAGTAGAGTTGTATCAACACTAGTTCAAAAAGTTATGCAATTACCCTCTTGGTATGCATTGATAACGTTTCGTAGTTAGGTAGATCTGAATAACGCGATATTTTCCATTTCACGACCTTAATTTTGTTATTGAAATGTCAAAACTGTTGTTTTCGTCCCATAAATGGGTCATGTCTGTCACGTTGACACCATGCTAATGGAAGCAAGAATCAGTGCTGGTTGATTAAGCAACATTGTGCTTAATTCAACCAAGAGACAAGGTTTGTTTACTTAATTACAATACTTCATTTTACATTTAGGATGGGTTGCATGGGGGTTCCGTCTGTAATCGTAAGCAGTTTAAAATCTAAATGTATGGAAAGTTTGACAAGTTTCTATAGTATGACAGCTGTTGCCGTCATATCTGACGTTGATTGGTCTGTAATCCATACTAATATTATAAATGCGAAAGTGTATGTGTGTGTTTCTTTGTTTGTATGTTTGTCCGTCTTTCACGGCAAAACGGAGCGACAAACTGACGTGATTTTTTAAGTGGAGATAGTTGAAGGGATGGAAAGTAACATAGCATAGTTTTTATCCCCGTAATCATCCCCTAAGAGGGTGAAATGGGGGGGGGGGGGGTAAACGTTTGTATGGAGCTGCGATATAAACGAGTTCCACGCGGACGGAGTCGCGGGCAGAAGCTAGTTTTATTATAATTTGGTGCAACCCGCTCTTAGCATTATAGTGCATTTTATTAATAGTCATTTTCTAAATTTTTTACATTTAAAAATATATTACTTTTGATCGCGCAGTTCTTACAATTTCTGTTAGCGTAGTGCCTCCATTTCCTCCTCAGTGATATCCCGGTAGCATCCTGTAAAATTAATCAATAGAAAATGGAAACTTACGTGTCCTTTTTTTGTTTTTTAGAAGCTTTCATTTACTTTCACCTGTCCTGTTGTCTGTCTGTCTGTCTGTAATCAAATCTTGCATGTTAAATTTGACCCACTTCCCGGGGACCGATCGAGCTAAAATTTTGAGTAGAAGTATAGTTTGGATGACAATTCAATATTATGGTACCATTGAGCTGATGGTGATGGAGACAGAAGGTGCCCATGGGAATTCAGTACTTAACCGACGTAACCCCGTTGAGTTTGGGCTCGTTAGAATCGTCTCAATGAGTAGTTGATGATGGTATACAGAAAAGAACAGTCGGCAATAAAAGCTTGCACCAAAAAAAATATTTTTTGACAGAAACTTGTTGTGGGTGATATTGGCTGTGCGTTTTGATATCACGAATTGATGGGTAGCCAAAATGATTCAAGATCATGACGCCGCGTTTATGGAGTGACGCGTTTCGCGCGTCACGTTTGGATGCCCATGGCTTTCAAACAGAAGCATTAAATGTCCTGACACTAATTAAATCCTCACATCTCAAATTTTATAAGTATTTTCTTAATATCACGAAATATATTGCATTTTGAGAAAATACGTCTATAGCAACAAGCCAAGCAAAGTTGCATTCATACTGATCTTACGAGATGCTCTCTGACGCACAGTGACGCCTAAAACAAAAGGAGCAGGTCACGTCAGAGCTCATCAGATTTGAATCAGTTTGAATCTATCCGTACTAAATGTATTAAGATACGTCAGATAAGTTTGAATCCAGCTTAAGGGGGTGCATTGAAAATTATCGCGTGCATTGAAACGCCGTTAGGAACGAGGAACAGGAGAAACAATTAGGTCGTATTTTCACATATATGTTTCTTGACTAGGAATATGATTGTTTAGCTGATTTAATCGATACATGATTACCTAAAATTTCCTCTATAGAAAAAAAACCAAAGTTGGGTCTTTATTTTCATTTTGTTTCGCAGCCTACTCAAACCATATATTATTTTATGACGCGATCAAGTTAATACTATGGTATTTTATCTCATCTAAAATCTCACTTCATGAAATAAAAATAAAACTTCACTAAGATATTTATGTAAATTTGTCCAAAAAAGCCATTCTCTTTTTCTCATGCGCGGAAGGCATAAGCGTGACTCTGTCAAGGGGGCATGGTTGACTCGAATCAAGGCATCCCCTTAATAAAGCGCGTGGATTGAGCAGCAATAATTTGGCTTCTCGGTCGGTTGACTTGACTACCTAACGGCTCGGTCACGACTTCGCGCGACTAGCGGTGGCGATCGCGGTGAGCAGTTAGCATTCGAAACAAATGCACAGAGACGGTGAGGCATGCCACGATTGCCACGAGCCGCTGCGGTCGCGGGACGCATGAAGCAACTCGAGCAATCCGCGGCAGTGGGACGCAACGCTACCAGCAGCGGGAACAAATGTACGGGCCAGTAGGTACCACGACTACCGCTGTGACCTGGGCTATTGTAATGATGTTCTCTTATAAATATACAAGTGCTATAACATCACTATTAAATCAAATTGTATCAATTGGCTCGATCTAAAAGCAAACTAGAAACAGTTGACCCCGTTGACTCTCATTGTAAGGCATGCATAAAGACAAAAGTTAAAGGGATACACATTTTACTATCTGACTTCATCAGGTATGAAATTGTATTCAAATGGAAAGGTTGAAGGGTTGGTTTAATTCGTACAAGGGTATACAAAGGGTTAAATTAAATTAAAAGGACGGGACGGACACTTGTCGTTAAATTAGGTTTTAAATATAATTGTATTGTTGAGTGGGTTTTTCGAAGTACCAATTACTCTTAAAGTGGATTATTTGTAGAACATTTTTCGTTTTAATCGGAGTCCATCAGATTTGTATTCGTCTGACATATTATATGACTAACAATGTAATTTATAATTATTATATACTTCAATACGAATTATTGTTAAGAGGAAAACTCTGTGAGGATGTACCTAATATAGTAGCTTTGTAAGTTTGTATGTGGTGTGGAAGGTAATATACTGTTAACAAACTACCGATTCCTTTTTTCCTTGCAAGTTTAATCCTAAAATATGCATACCGGTTTCAATTCAACCAGTTTAGAAAAAAAAGAGACTCCACTGTCACAGCATAGTACAATAATTTAATTGCCAACACAGAAAACATGTGTTAAAGGTTCAGGGGGCCTTGACAAGGTTTCAATCGACAAGCGCTAACGCCAATAGAAACTAATAAAATGTATGGGAATGACAGATGTTAACGAAAAGTGTTTCCTCGGCATCTGTCATTCCCCTACTATTACCTACAACCTTGTCTACGGTCCCTGTTCAGTTCTTAATTACTATGCTAAGTTAAATTTTGCCACACTTTCACTTACTCTCAAGAAGAAAGCCGTACCTTTCCACTTTTCTTGCAAAAACCGTTATCAAATATTACTTACCCTCAATCTCGCTATGACACAATCAAATTCAATTTGCATTCCTGGCTTCCGTTATTAATTTATTAACACAACCGACGACGATTAGGTTTATGCAAATCTCTGGATTCGTCAGTCGGGGCGGAAGTAATTCGTCTAAGACATTTCTACTTCAGAGATTGTGTCCACCTGGAGTGACGTTAACGTAGATAGCATGCTTTTGGGGTATCTCGCCGGGTTTTATACGTGAATTGGATGCCTATTATTATCACTGGTTGTAAAAATTCACAGAAAAAATTGTAGTAAAGTACTTATGATTCGAGGTAAATATTCTTTAACCAAGAAATAATTGACTTATTATCTCTAATGTAGCGATATTATCTTGATCCAAGAGTTTTTCCTTTTGAACTCAGATAAGCATTTTAATTTAAGATGATATCTGTTTTATTCATAACAAGGGTCTTAATTATTTATTTCGTAATTCAAGTTTTTATTGTGTCGAATATAACTATATTATATATGATTTACTGCCCAGCTAGCACGATAGGTTTTATGGTCACGGGTTGCGTCCCAAATGTACCAAAACATCACGTGAAACATGACCATAAAACCTTTCATAGCATTGCTATGCATAGCTACCCTGAAGTGCGAATGAGTTTTGTACATTTACTTTTAGGTACGTGGTATGTCTGATGACCATTGAGATGGTCCGATGGAAATGGAGTTGGCCGTAGGTACTTTATAATACGAATGGTAATCCCAAGTTAGGGCTAGATATTAATGATCTTGAAAAGCATTTGAAGACTGTTATTTAAAAAAACGGGACTTTTCCACGTATAATTAACCTGCTTATTTACCTCGTTGAGGTATTCCAGCGTTTGACACATCCAAAAGGTTATACGCGATTAAAGTCCCTCTCCGTAAAAATCACGTGTGAGTATCGTTAAAGTTTAAAACAATATATTTGATAACTGCAACTTATTTAACAAATATTCAATAATAGCTTGTTACAAGAAATGTAATTTTAGCATCAGCTTGTACTGACAGCGTGGGTAAATGAAACGGACGTAAATATTCCCGACAACTCTGGTCATCCACACACACATTTATTATTCGTTAATCACGGTTCATTCAAAAGCTTTTGTGTTGGTAGGTACTCATGGACTGCTTTTTCCCCGAAAGGACCTGTTAAAATCGGAAGCGTTAAACCAACAAATGGACAGGATAATGGAATGATGTTTGCCTTCGTTTCACCACACCTAAAGTGATATTTGTTTCATAAAATCATACTGGCAAAAAAATACACCATTTGCAAAGTGACCATAACCCGGCACTTTTTTTATAATTCGCCGGTGGAAAACAAGCTAACAGCCTCCGTTATAGTATCTACGCATGGTAAGTAGACACCATAGCCTATGCACGCCTGAGACTCCAAAAGTATTACAAGCGAATGTTAACCTTTATTCATTTTAGGTGTCACTGTGTTGACAGCTAGAGACACATTCAAGTTATGAATACAGTGCCTCCTGCCTGTTGCGCTCATAGCCTAGCGGCGCCTGCGAGTCTGAAACGATATCGCAGGTTAAACAAAGATGGCAGCATTCAGTCTTTGGATGGGTGACCGCCTGATGTTTGAGTGGTTAATATAAATGAGCGCTTCCGTGCTTTGGAAGGCACGCTAAGCCCCCCCGCTATGCTAAGATCCCGGCTGCTGTCTATGACAGTAGTCTATAGCCGAGTTAGAGGCCTTCGAGCGACCTAAGAACTTTTAACAGTCGAGTTGCCCACTCACTTGACAAAGGAGGGACAGCTGTTACTCGCGTCCGCAGGAGCTACTACTACAACCCTGCACGTGTCCCCGGGGTGGTACTAAAGAGTGACAAACTTTAAAGTCCAAAATAATGTATGCCATACGATTAAATAAGTGCCTCCTAAGGGGCTTGGGCAACCTCACTCACCTCCAGGAACACGCCACATATAATTCCCGGCAAACAACTTGAGAAAATGACCTTGCCTGCGCAAAGGCGAATTGTACGTGCGAGCTGCCCTTCCACTTCGTCCCCCACGTTCAAGTTGTTTGCCCGGACCTGTACCTACAGAGTAAGAACTTATGTGGTTGTTATTTATTTATTTATGGCTGCAATCTTCTGTAAGGTAGAGTACTGCCTAACTAGTCACATTTTAAAATACTCGTGCTTCGTGGGTGCTGCATTTTTTAAACCGTCGATAATCGTTTCGATAAAATCTCTTTTTATTTATGGAAAGTTTGGCAGTTTTATGTGGAAGCCTGCACCACACTTAAAGAGTGGAACTCACTTGCGGCAAACCTTTTCACAGCTACGTATAACTTGGATCTTTTTTAGACGAGAGTGAATAGGCACTATGCACTATCTAGGTTTGCATGTAACACCCTCAACCTCTCATCACTTACCATCAGGTGAGATAGTGGTTCAATTCGTGCCGTAATATATTTTTTTACGTAAAGTATGGTTATTGCATGTGGCCAGCGCATACAAAATAGTATCCATATTTCCTGTTCCTAGAAATGATAATGCTGATTCGTCAGAAATATCACATTTCAATTGTCAATGAGCTAGCTAATCTGAAATGCGAAATTGCTTTTGGTTAATCCGTTTATCGCTGATTTAATTTTGACCTTTAATTATTTTTTGATCATTTACATCACTAGTTTGGCTTGCCATAACTTATTGTTAGTTATGGGGCATTTCACGTCAAGCGGACAAGGATAAAAAAAGTGATTTCGTGGAATTTGTTTATATTCCGGTCAATTATAGTACTAGTAAGCATAAATATGTACACACTTTTTTTTTCTCCTGTCACTCTTTATTGCCTAGTTTTGGGCTGTTGAAGAATTAACCATGTTTGAGGAAAGACCTTTTTTAACGCTTTACTGGGAATCTGTATTTTTTTTTATAAAATACAAATGACATTGTTTCAAATAGTTAAAATGATGTGTTATTATAATGATTTGACAAAATATAAAATAAAATATACATTCTTGTAGAAAACCGGAAGTAAAGTTTTTGCGTTCGATTTTGAGTCACTTCGACATATTTTTTTTTAAATATTTTAACTTCAAATTAAAGCCTTATGTTGAATACTAATGCACAAAAAAAAGAAAAACGTGATCACGACAGGTTTAGAAGTTACATCAAATAGAGTACCGAGGCGCCGCACGGTACGTCCTATCCGGCACTGTATAAGGGGCTCAGTATACTTACAAATGAATGTAATGTAACGCACGGTATATACGGTTCAACATATTTTATAGATATTAAACTTAAGAGAAGCACTTCTTGGATATAGTAGTAACGTGTACGTATAGATCATTTGAGATCCATATTTGAAAAAATGGTATAAGTTCCGTATCAGTTCTGTATACTTCACAAACGGTGCTTTAGTTTAACTTTTTACCTATATTTATCAGCTAAATAGACACATGTACTCGTACTACATGATGCGGGATCAAACAAATTATTTTTACGAAAGTTGTACTGTCTATTTTGTAATTTTAACAATTTTACTGTATAAACTTCTTCGGTGATTCGGGCCGTAGGTTTCGCTTGCAAGACACCCGAAGATAATGAGTGTGCGCAGGGGCTCGCATTGAGAGCGCTCTCTAAAGGAATGCTTTAGGCCTTTCATTCCAACGTAAAGCTCGGCTTTTGGCTTCGCTGCCACCGGGGGATAGTAAGTGGCCTTCAGCCCCCGAGCGCTTTCTTAAGGGTAGATTTGGACCTTTCATTGTTACGAAAAGCTCGGTCTTCGGCCTTGCTTGCCTGGCCGGTCACCTGCGGGACTTTGGTCTCCGGTTTTGCTTGCGAGACACCCGGGGACAGCAAGTGTTCGTGGGGGCTCACCGCCGAGCTAGCATAGCGACCTCTCTCTAAAAGCATGCTTAGGGCCTTTCCTTCCTACAAAAAGCTCAGCCTTCGGCTCCGGTTGCCTCCCCGTTTACCTTCAGGCCTTCGGCCCTCAGGTTTTGCTTGCAAATTACTCGGAGTTAACGAGTATCCGTGAGGGCTCGGACTCGGGCGTTAGGCCCTCGGGTTCGCGATTCTCTGAACTCTGAAATTTGAGAGCGCTCTCTGAAGAACTGCTTTAGGCCTTTAATTCCAATGAAAAACTCGGCCTTCGGCCTCGCTTGCCTCGCCGCACACCTTCGGGACTTTGGCCTCAGGTCTCGCTTGCAGACACCTGAGGATAATGAGTGTCCGTCTAGCTCGCCCTAGGGCCTTCGGACCTGACGCTCGCGCAGAGAGCGCTCTCTAAAAGTATACTTTGGGCTATATTATTGACGATCAAGTTTATGAGGGTGTTTATTTAGATTCGAATTTGAACTATTACACGCACAGTCTATGGAAATGAAATCTTTATTTTTAAATCCGTCAGTAGTATGGTTAAACATAAGAATGTCATATAAATCATAATTTAAACGCGTACGAAGTCGCGGGCAGAAGCTAGTTATCAATAAATTTAATTAATTGTTTACAAATAATATTGAGTTTATTTATTTATTTATGCTTAAGGAGTACCAACAGCTGCAAAAACATAATATAAGTCTTACATAGTATAATACAAAGCCAATTAAAGGAACTCACAGATAGAAAGGATACTTTATATAAGTAGTCGTAGATTACTTTGACTTTCACAAGTTTCGCGTAAACCGACCGACTTAAAAAGCGCTCCATGCGGCGCTTCGGTACTCTTTTTGATGTAACTTCTAAACCTGACGTGATCACGTTTTTCTTTTTTTTTTGTGCATAAGTATTAAACTTAAGGCTTTAAGTTAAAGTTAAAAAATCAGTTAAAAATATGTCAAAGTGACTCAAAATCGAACGCAAAAACTTTACTTCCGGTTTCCTACAACAAAGAAAATATTATTTTTTATTTTAACAAATTATTATAAAATCACATCATTTTTACTATTTGAAACAATGTCATTTGTATTTTATAAAAAAAATACAGATTCCCAGTAAAGCGTTAAAAAAGGCCTTTCCTCAAACATGGTTAATTCTTCAACAGCCCAAAACTAGGCAATAAAGAGTGACAGGAGAAAAAAAACGTGTGTACATATTTATGCTTACTAGTACTATAATTGACCGGAATATAAACAAATTCCACGACCTCACTTTTTTTTTTCTTGTCCGCTTGACGTGAAATGCCCCTTATGTATGATTAAGTAAATAAAAGGCTTCAAATAACGTTTATGGGTCAATCTAAGACTTACATTTTGTAATATATTTTTGTTCTTACTTACGCTGAGCTAACATTAAAACAACGAGCGATAAATGCTGAAATCAAATAAGAATGCTTTTGATGCTGACTGTACCTACTCGTACGCAAACGAAAACGTCAAAAGTCTTTATTAAAAGGGAGCTTTTGACGTCATCGATTGCGTAGTTACTTTTGATGCTGACTGCACGTCTTCCAAATAGCTTATGTGCTTACTGAATGGGTGAAGATTAATTGAATCTTGATAGGAATGTCACAGAGACCTCATTAAAACAGGGATTCAATCAAAACCCTAAGAAAAACGGTCAATTCATTGCAGATGTTAAAATAAATACAATTCTTAAAGAACTGATTTGTCTACAAACCTGGACCAGTTTACCGCAAAGACTGAATCGGCCTATATTGAACCAGATTATAATTTCACTAGATGACTTCAGTGATTTGATCAAGCTGCTGACTAACAAACTGTTATATATACACAATGTGCTTACCTTACCGCAATGTGTTTACTTTTCGGGCTGTTCGGTTGTGGAATGCTTTGCCGTTGCATATAAGGTGTGCAAAATCTCTTCCTATTTTCAAAAATCAGTTGAAACAATATTACCTGTCTCTCCCTTAAGTTGCCTTTTATGTATTGTATGTATATATTTATGTATGTATGGTTGTATATATGTCTGCGTATTTATTCATTTATTAGGTATGTCCTGTTTAGTAATATTTGAAAGATTGATGTGTTAGTATGCTCTTCTTGATGAATTCCTGCACTACCTGTTTAAAATTCTAGTTTAAGTGTTTCCTGCTGTACAAAGGTTGTCTGGAAGAGATCGCTTTAAAGCGATAAGACCGCCTGTTGTTACCATTATTTATTAAGCAAATTTTTTTGTAAGATGTTTCTCTCTTGTAGTGGTGCAATAAAGAGTATATATTATTATTATTTATTAATGTGGGTAGTTTTGACATTTATGTATGCAGTGAGGTAGATGAAGAAAACCAGTCTGTCATCGCGATCCAGGCTAGCACATGTGCTAGGACCCCTAAACCGTGAGTTATAATACAAACTATTAATTTTACCAAGTTACCACCAATTAAACCTCCTAGAAGATCCTAGACGATACTACTCGCATTTGTTTTTAGTTTAAATGCTGTAAATTAATGAGCAGTCTGAGAAAATAGGGATTGGCGGCTAATTAGATATACGAGGCTGGCGATACCTCAACACTTTCACTGCCAGGAACCCGCCTCGCGGGCGATTACGCCGTAGTCGCTTTCCGCTACATACGAGGAAGACCACGGGATCGGCTACGAGGTGGCTACGAGCGTAGCGCGTAGCGATTCTTGGCAGTGAATGTGTTAATTGTTGGCGAGGCATGTATACTTGCAATAAAATAAACTAGTGCTTCTGTGAGCTGTAGAACACGCGAGACTGTGTGTGACTCGACAAAAAAAAAGTTTACAAAATTTCACGAGAATCGGTTGAGAAATGCAACCTGCGGCGCTACCATGAACTTCGAAAGTCGAAGTTCGGGTATTTCCATCTCTATCGCACTCCCTTAATCGAGTGACAGGGATGCATGAATTACGAACTTCGACTTTCGAAATTCGTGGTAGCGCCGCTGTAGAGGAGAGCAGTCGAACAGCGGGTCAGCCACTGGGCAGACAAACGCTTTTCGGCCAAAGCTGAAGCATAAAAATTCGTTCGCTTCGCTTGCTCATTGGATAAAAAGCTCCAAGTTTTATTTTATATCTGCAGGTCGATCACGTAACACATCGTAGGTACGTACGTTAGATACACTCAGAGGCAATGAAAACGGGTCACTTCCCATGGATTACTTTACAAAGTGACCCGTTTTCATTGCGTCTGAGTGTAGATCTTAATGTCAAATTTTATATGGGAAATTGACAAAATGTCCTAACGTGCGTTCAAAACGTTATGTCATTACCCTTCTGAACGCCATAATGATGCGCAACAAATTGATATTAAAACTTTTCCTTCAATTTTATACAAAATTTAACAAAGGACTTCTTGTGTCATCGCACCTGAAACGTGATCCTTCGCAGCCTATTACAAGAAACATAACTTCAACATTTCATTGCATGTTTAAAAAACGTACCTATTTCGTAGCCTTGATTTGTTCATGCCCTAAACTAAATAGCTTCCACCAGTAAACACACTGGCAGTATTTGACATAGAACCATTTAAAATAAATTCATTTCATCGTGGTTAAACCAATAGCCAAGTTTAGTGTTGTCGACCGCGAGCAAATAACAAACGTGACCAATAATGAGAATGTGAAATCGAATTTGATTTCCAAACACGGTATCTAAAACAGCACTTTATTGGCTGCGTTTTAGAATTCATTTTCACACATAAATGAACGATTTCAAATGTATACATAACATCAGTTTTTATTTTCTTAAGTTTCAATCTTGTTTATGTGCTAAATTGCACTTAAATAAACAAAGAACGGTTGATCTCTGGTGTTTGGAGGTCACAATTGAAAAGTTTTTGGTGCACACTGAAAAAACTTTAAATATTTATTACACTTTAACTGCCTGGAACCCCGCCTGGCAGCGCCTACGCCGTAGTCGCTTTTTGCTACATATGAGAAAAACCGCGGGAGCGGCTACAATCGTAGCGCGTAGCGATTCTTGGCAGTTGGCGGAAGATATTTAATGAATTATTTTGTTGGAATTTTGCCTTCCTTCAAAAGTTGGAAAGTTCTACGTTAAGTCTATTGTTCTCTACGAGTAGATTCTCTACATTTTAATCAGAAGGCCTTGAAAAAATAGAAGTTCTGTAGAAATCTAGATTATTTGTAAGTTTGGAAAAGTATAATTATTTTGGAAACTAACTGATAAGTTTATATGAACTTAACTTTATTATAACGAGTTTAAATAGATACATATGTAAAAGTAAAACGTGTACCTAAGTTATCTTACTTCTTTTCTTTACGATGCTGTCGCAGAGCAAATGATTGCAAAACAAATGTGCGAGTAGGTATGGCACTATTAATTTATTTTTAGCAAACAACGTACACATAACTCATCATCATCATATCAGCCGATAGACGTCCACTGCTGGACATAGGCCTCCCCCAAAGAGTGCCAAAGTGACCGGTCCCGCGCCACCCGCATCCAGCGGACTCCCGCAACCTTTACCAGGTCATCAGTCCACCTTGTGGGGGGCCTACCCACGCCGCGCCTTCCGGTACATGGTCGCCACTCGAGAACCTTTACGCCCCAACGGCCATCGGTTCTACGTGCTATGTGCCCTGCCCACAGCCACTTAAGTTTAGCGATTCGGAGGGCTATATCGGTT
This sequence comes from Epinotia ramella, assembly GCA_947578815.1. Taxonomy (NCBI): domain Eukaryota; kingdom Metazoa; phylum Arthropoda; class Insecta; order Lepidoptera; family Tortricidae; genus Epinotia; species Epinotia ramella. The sequence continues at coordinate 9,410,781 of OX388221.1, forward strand.
ACCTTGGTTCTGCTGCGGATAGCCTCATTTCTGATGCGATCACGCAGAGAAACTCCCCACATATCTATTCTCAATTAAACGGAACCGTGTTGCCGGTAGAAATAAATCAATTTTTTGCCCTGGTTCTTTATGCCAGTATCGCTTACTGATGCCACAGACAACCGATTGATACTTTATTCCTTGTACACATTTAACTGAATTTTAACAAACCAGTTTGCCTTCGCTTACCTTATTTCAGTCCTCTGGGGTTGACCCAGAAACCTATCTTTTACGGAATAAAACGCTTCGTTGTATGTGGAATTGACCAAAATCAAGGACTATATTAGCAATCTATTTAATTGACTTGACTCTGATCGTGTTAAATGCCTTACCGAATAGCACTCTTTGTCTAATAATTAATAACTTAGATAAGTAAAAATACCCCCGGCATTTTCATTATAAAGTTCAATATTTCAAAACTGACTTAACCGATTTTGTTGCTACGTAGCTTAGAACCATCTCGATCACGTCAGCTCTCGGACAAGAAAACCGCATTACAATGGTTGATTGGTTAAGAAGCTGCCATGCCACAGACAGAGACACAGACACGTCAAACTACAACACCCCTCTTTTTGTGTCGGTGGTTAAAAACGACAGCAGAAAATGCAACATCACCTATTCTTAGGATAATGAATGACCTTGCGTGTCAAACTTACATTAATTATAGTGTTGGAATGTGGAAGAGAGCCAATGAAGTTGTATGATAAATTATATTCCTTTACGTCACACCTGGCCATAATGTGAGTATTACCGCACGCTACGCGTACGGCAAAACTCGCATTATGGCCAGATGAAGACGTAAAATTGTGTACTCACCACGGGCAGTAAAAAAGAAAGCCCTCTATCGCATATTTACAACCCTCGCCTGCGGCTCGGGTCACAAATACCTGCGATTTCGGGCTTTCTTTCTTTCACAGCCCTTGGTAAGTAATGTACTATTTCGGGCGCCCCGGCAGTTTCCTTAGACTCTTACAACGCTATTTCATGTGTCTTAATTAAAATGTAGTTTTATGATAACTATATGTTTAAATAGCATAGGTGGTTATTGTAGCCTGGTGGTTCAGGCATGCTGTCAAACGGCGGTCGTGAACTCGAAGCTTCGAAAAATGAGTTTTTCGGAACTTATGAACGGAATATCTATAAATATTTACCGTTATAATAATAATAATAATAATATATTCTTTATTGCACCACAACATAAGAAAAACATGTTACAAAAGTATAGTCAATAAATAAAGGTAACAACAGGCGGTCTTATCGCTTTAGAGCGATCTCTTCCAGACAACCCCTTATCGTATCTTATCTTATCTTATCTTATTATTATCTCTTGTGATCTGTGGTTATCTTTTTCGTGAAAGGAAAACATCGTGAGGAAACCTGCATACATCTGAGAAGAAATTCAAAGATGTATGTGAAGTCCCCGATGCGCCAGCCTGGGGAACACTGCCCGTTCCCTCTTATTTATTAGAGGAGGCCTCTGCCCAGCAGTGGGACGATGGGGGTATATAGACTGATGATCATATCAGATGATGATGATGATGACGATCATGATGATGATGATTCTTTATTCGAAACTACCATGTAGTACGACTTTTTAATCACACAACTGTAGTATATTAAAATTTGCAGTTTTACCCCCTTATTTCGTTCAACTTAGTAACTGCATGACGAGAACTTTACTATATTATATGTCGATTCACGAGAAAATTTGTGTAACTGTCATTAATTTCATAGATCATAGACATTACGCGGCAGCTCTTGTGAATCGACCTGTACCTTTAGAAAACCCTAGCCTCGTAGCGTGATACGTTTTATGCTTTCGTTTGATAAAACCTATAGTGCTAGCTGGGCTGGTATAGATTTTTTATGTTTCAGACACCCTAAATAAGACCCAGCACGTCTGTCATGGGACGGCCGTGACATACTCTCGATTTTTCTCACACTATCCGTCTCTCTCTTATTAGAACACTTAGAACAATAGTATAGTGCGAGAAAAATCGTGAGAATGACGCGGCCGTCTCATGATAGACGTGCTGGTTTTCTGTTTGTGCCAATGATCGCTACAGAGGGCGATAAAATCTCTGTTACGCTACAACAGGTACGAAAAAGATGGCAGTGAATGCGCTAACCTGCCAAGCGGGCGTCTACGCCGTAGTCACTTTTCACTTCATACGGGGAAAACTACGGGATCAGCTACGAGCGTAGTACGAAGCGATTATTTTCAGTGATCGTGTTAGCCTATTCATCTGTGTGCTACGCTCGTTGAGCTACGCCGTAGTCCGTAGCAGCTTCACATCGTGTAAGCGCCCAAAGCGCTCAGACACATAAGTGTCGTGTTTGGCGCTGAACGGCTTAACCCATTCAGGGCCAAGAATCGGTACGCGCTACGCTCGTAGACGATCCCGTGGTTTTCCTCGTAGATACGAGGAAAACCAGCGGAAAGCGACTACGGCGGTCTGACGCATATGTGTCGTCATTGGCCCTGAATGTGTTAACACATTCATAGGCAAATATTTCGTAGCTCTACGCTCGTAACTGATGCCGTGGTTTCCCGCTAAGTAGCGCCCTTTAGGCGGGTTCTTTGCAATGAAAGAGTTAGTTTGTAGCGAAATCGTCCCGAGCGCTTTGACGCATGTGTAAGGCATTCACTGCCAAAAATGTCGTAGCGCTACGCTCGTACCCGAAATCATGGTTAAATTCCTTAAAGCGCCTACGAATAGAGCGCCCGTTAACACATTCACTGCCAAGAATTGCTACGCGCTACGCTCGTAGCCGATCCCGTGGTTTTCCTCGTATGTAGCGGAAAGCGACTACGGCGTAGGTCCCGCTAGGCGGTTTCCTGGCAGCGAAAGTTTTAAACGGGTTCGTGGCAGTGAACGTGTTCAACTGCCTCGCAACGCGAGATCATAATGCAGTCGCAAGATAGTTTTACCTTGGGGACAGGTCAAGCGACGATTGGATTTCCACAGCTTAGCTTTGCGCTAGGTTCGCTCAGGAGATCGGCTAGCTTTACACAGTTTAAACTATTCCGTGGAATTTCCATCGTATTATTATGCAAAACAGTAACCTTTTGAGAGTCTTCTTATAAAATGTTTAGGAACAGTGCACTTTTGCTGCGCTGCAAAAAAATCAGCCGTAAGACGGCTACTGCTGGACATGGACTCCCCCAAAGAGTGCCAAACTCGCATCAAACGAACTCCCGCGATCTTTACCAGGTCATCAGTCCACCTTGTGCGAGGCCTACCTACGCCGTGCCTTCCTGTACGTCGTAGCCACTCGAGAACCTTTCCGCCCCAACAACCATCGGTTTAACGTGCTATATGCCCTGCCCATTGTCACTTAAGTTGGTTCCCTTTCATACAAAACGTTATTTGACATTCGTAGGCTGACGGTGTGATATTTTAGGAAAGTTATGTAAAAACAGGCTTTCGGTATGCGCGAAATTCCCCCTTTCCTACAATAAACTTGTATAAAATAGAATAATTTGAGAAATTAGGTTGAGACGTCATGTTTTGGGAAAACTACACACACCGTTAGTCTGCGAATGTCAAATAACGTTTTGTATGGAAAGCGAACCACCTAAGTGTAGCGATTCGGAGGGCTATATCGGTTACCTTGGTTCTGCTGCGGATAGTCTCATTTCTGATGCGATCACGCAGAGAAACTCCCAACATAGCCCTCTCCATTGCCCTTGGAGTGACTTTGAACCTTCTTATGAGGCCCATAGTAAGCGACCACGTTTCAGTTCCACTGCAATGTGCTTTCGAAAAATAGTAGTGAATGTGTTACCTCATTCAACGCCACGATACGCTCGTAGCCGCTTAAACCACTTGGAAATGATTACTCTTTGGCCTCATAATCCAGCGTTTCATTATTTGCTCCTGTTACAGGCCCCACTCTGTAAAGTAAAGTGATAGGTATACCGTTGATAGCGGCAGTGAGGTCTTTCCTTTTATAGAACCGCGGTTAACAAGTATCATATATCTCCACTTAGACTCCGGAAGTCGCCGCAAGTTACCACTTCCGCCAAACTTTACGTCATTAACACTCCAACGCTTGAAACTGTCCAACAAACGATCTATAAACGTCCTTAATACCAAGCTTTTGCCACCGCAATATGTATTATAAATAGTGAAAAATAAGGTTTGTTTTTGTTTGAAGTGACAGAAATCTTAATGTAGGTATTATTGACATGTCGTTTGTGGAACTAATTGGCATAACTTAAAGGTTCCAATAGGTTAGTAGAACACAATATACCTCTACCTACTCACTTTGGTTCAACTACTCAACCATTCTTACGGCAGAAGAAAGATATCTTAAAGATATCTTATTTGCGGTTTCGAGCTCCTTTAACGCGCAAAGTTAAAAAAAAAACATAATTCAAGTCTCTTGCTATTGTGTAGACCTAAAAATTCTGGGCCATAAAAAAATACAAAAAGATGACCTTAACAGGTGGTCATTTTGGCTATGAAATTTAGATTGTGCCCTATAAAGGGTTTAGTAGGTATACATATCTTGACGCCGTGATTCGTAGTAACTAAGCGTAATGAGAAGTCTAGTTTTCATTATTACATGACGGGGTGAGGCCCTGACGTCATGCTTTCGTTAAGTTTTGTTTAATTCTATAATTGCCGATAAACTACCAATTAACCATATGAACAGTATATTACAAATCTGTTAAATAAACTGTTTGTTTTACTAATTAAGTCTGAACACGCGAGCAAATATTTATTTGCTCTTACTTTAGCCTGAGGTCAATGCCAGTGACAACGTTTAACGGACTGATGAAAGCGTGGTTCAAAATCATTAGCGATCACGCGATGTCTTTTTGTACATGCAAAATAGTTCCACGAAACTAACAACTGATAGGCAGCATGACTACAGTTCCTACTTACGTTTTATTATAATATATTATTCAACATGACTATTTTTGGCCATCGGCGTTGCTTCGATCTGACGGCTTAAGCACACTACAAAATTAAATGATGCAATTTAACAGGTGACCGAAGAGCTGGCGGCTTACTCGCGCAACGCATCAGCATTGCAATTCAGCGAGGAAATGCCACCTGCATCCTCGGTAAAATACCTCGAGGGCCTCTAAGTTTAAATTGTATTTAGTTAATGATAGTTATCATCTTTTTTATACTTTAGAAAATAACTATTTAATATTAATGATGCAATTGGTTACTCTCATTAGCTATATGAATCGTAAAAATTTGATAAAACTTTGAAGGTAAAAAATAAGGTAAGACTTCAAAAGTAAAACAAAACTTATAAGTACCTATTGATTTTTATTGGCTAAAGCAAATGAAAAGATATCAATAAAATTCTTAATACTTAATAAAAAAATAATTGTACAACAGCTATGTACTTAAACGCAGTATTTCACAACCTACGCCGTAGTCGTGTTGCGCTAAATCGCAACACTAGTTAATAACGAAGTGTAGCGATATTGATAGTCAATCCATCAAATTATTACAATTTACATTACCAAACATACAGTTAATCTTAAAAAGATACGTGACTTGAAGGTTTCAATAAAATACGTATTTGTCTTTATACGTGCTCGTTTTGTTAGTCCCATAAAATCATATGATTTTAACCCATTTGCTGTGGTTTTCCCCGTATGTAGCGGAACACGACTACGGCGTAGGTTGTGAAATACTGCGTTTAAATACTTAGCTGTTGTACAATGATATTTTTTTCTTAAGTATACGAATTTTATTAGTTTCATTTCATTTGCTTTTAGCCAATGAAAATCAATAGGTACTTATAAGTTTTGTTTTACTTTTGAAGTCTTATCTTATATTTTACCTTCAAAGTTTTATACTGTTTTACGATTCATATTACTAATATTTTGTAATTTAAACTTTATTGTTATGTTTTTCAACTTTTTTGTAATGTTTTTTAAGTACTTACCCAATTACTAAAGTATACTATCCCTTTTACGATGTACCCGTCACATCTTTAATTGTCAACATGACGACAAGGCTCAACTTACGTTAAAGGATGAAGATTCCCTGTATGACAATATTTATTTTTTAATATTTGAAGCGCAACACGGATGCCAGACACTATTGAGTTACGGTCGCCGTAAGCATGTTATGCACGGCTGGCGAAGTGAGGGAATTATGCTGTAAAGTTGAAGTGGAAAATGTTAAAATCTTTTTCAAAATAATGTTAAACTCCGTGAGCGAAAGAAAGTGCTTTGAAGAAAGAACTCTTAACAATTCACGTTCATTTCGCAAAAAGGCGACACATTTTACTGGGTGTAAGGGGAATCGTACCGAAAACTGAAACCATAGTTTCAGACCATTACAGTAAATTGAAAATCAGTGGTATTATTTTCCAGCAATTCCAGGAAAAATAGTTCGCAGTCAAATCAAGTATTCATAAAAATAACAATAAATTCAAATAAGATACGTTGTTGATTGCAAATTACAGTTGTATGTTTTCACTTTTTGCTACTTAATATCTTCCAATTCAGAATAATGATCTGAATCTAGGGTTTCATTCTGGGTTACAATGTCCCTTACATACTGTATGCATATTTCTTTCTTAGTTTCGGGCTTCGAACCCGTGCCGTGAGATGGGAACATAATTTCTTACAGCCTTATTCATAAACGTCCATCCAAACTATTATAGTTAAAATTCTGTAAAATTTGCTATTATCTGTTACTTTGTCATTCATGTTGGTGATAGGACGAAACACATCATAGAGGTTTGTTGATTTTTATTATTAATGGGATTCAAATCTATCGTCCTTAAAATAATTGTAGGTACTCTAATGAACTTGGGATAATACTTTCGTAGACATATATAAATGACACAAAGGGGCGTCATAATAGTAAGGTTCAGAACCCCTTCACTAATTTTGCTAACTACGCTATTACTTTTAAAATCGTTATATTAACCGGTAGTTTTTAGTTTATTTTTAAAAATGTTTAAGGAAACGGCTTGTTGTATATTTTTTGGGAAGTTGTTGTATAACCGTACTTCTTCAAATGTTATATTTTTCGTACCATTATCTTTTGCCGGGGAAAATGTATGAACAGATAGATCCGCCTCTGTTGCCTGTTTGTAGGAAATGTGGTTTGTCAATTTTTTTTTAATAATTCTCCTGATTAATGTATATACAGTCGCGGAATGAAAAGGTTGACCACATTTGGACTATGTTTTAAACTTATATGATTGGTTAGGACTTATGAGTATAGTTTCTGCGTAAAGTTTAGTTGAAGTGAGGAAGTCGTAACGAAACAGGACTTTAATTACTTTTAATTATTAATAACATAGACCTTTAGTTTAATTTTAAAAATGTTCAAGGAATGTTCAGCTTCTTTTATACCAACTTTTTGGGAAGTTGTTGTAAAACCGTGCTTCTTCTAATGTTATATTTTTCGTACCCATAACTTTTGTTCGAGGAAAATGTATGAATAGATTATACTAACTACGAAGAATCCTTCGCCTCTGTTGCCTGTTTGTTGTAGGCAATAATATATTTTTTGAATGATTTTCCTGATTAATGTATGTTTTAATTTTAATCTTATTGGTTTAGACTTATGAGTATGGTTTCTGCTTAAATTTGTTTAGTTGAAGTGGCGGCGCTACCCCATATCTCAATGAAATAGTCTTGGTGACACTTTACATAGTAAAACACAAACGCAAGTTTTTTTTAACCCCACGGGGCTGGTCGAGCGAAGATTGGATTTTTGCCATCGTTCGACGCTTTACAAGCTCATTCTCAGGAGACAAATGTTGTTATATAAACCGATTTCTGAAATTTTCCAGCTTTTAAGCGACAAAATAAATTAAGTTAACGTATAGTAAAGATTGTGGCGTTTTGGGGTAGGCCTGTCCAGCAGTGAACGTTTTCGGCTGATATGTTGATGATGATAAATAAATAAATAAATATAAGGGGACAATCTTACACATCGACCTAGTCGAAGCTCAGTAAGGCTTGTGTTATGGGTACTAGACGACGATATATATAATAGATATTAATACTTAAATACATGGAAAACATCCATGACCCAGAAACAAATATTCATGCTCATCTCACAAGTATTTGCCCTTACCGGGATTCGAACCCAGGACCTTCAGCTTCGTAGGCAGCGTCACTACCGGTCGTCAAAATAAATGATGATAAAAAGCAGCATTATTCTCTAGGTAATCGCATCCCATCTTCGTCGCCACTGTCAAGTAGGTATGTGACAGGGGACATGTGAAACAAAGGACGGGCGGTCGTTTAACACACTGCTTTATTGCTCATAAACATTAGCTTAGGGCCTGTTTACACATTGAAGTGCGAGCCCATACAAAAGCTACTCGCACTCGCAGAAAATGTATGAACTCGCACTAATCAAAGTGTTAACAACCCGTTGCAACTATATATACCTACGCATATAATACTAGGTATGTGGTGTTGTGCTCCAGGTGGAGTAAGGTGGCCAAACATGCGCTGTGTTGAGAGCGAGGGACCTAAGGGGTCATTTTCCTATGCAAAAAACATTTCATTGAGACGTATTTTACGTTCAGTCAAGTGTAAAAATATGGGTACATAAAACTTACTCATAAATATGTCGGATTGCTCTTTTGTCAGCAGATTAAGGTTTTGATACATATTTAGGAGAGGATTAAATTGATGATGAATAATAATTATACAATCGACTAGTTCCTTTTTTTATACCAATAATAAAAGGCAAAAATGATTTTAAAATCTAACTTTATTTCGTCACTTTCAGGACCCTACATAAGAAAAATACAGTTAGCCGAAAGTTTAGAGTTTTGTCTCTTCACTACATAGTTTGCATAAAGATACCAAGATGTAGAGTTACTATTACATTTACATTGCGCATAATTTGCTGTCAACAACCAAACGAAAACAAGATGTATAGGTAGCGGCACGTAAGTCTAGCGCTGAACGAATCGAGGACGGGAAACGCAACTGTACACCAGAAGTGAGCGGGGCGTCGTATCGGTGCGCGGGACAGAGTACGACTGGACTTGACTGGAGAGCCTATAAGCGCTTACGCACGACCCCGCGCGTCCCCTTCACTCCCCCAAATACCTTATTTTCGATTTCTGCGCATGAAGGTCAGCGCTAGACTTACGTGCCGCTACCTATACATTAGAGTGTACCAAAAATGGGGTGTGAACTGATCAAGGGCATAACAGGTATCGTGTTCTGATTAAGAAAAAACTAAAATAATAATTTTTTTGACGCGATTTTTTTTTACATTTTTGTATGGAGCAGGTCGCCAAGTCGGCCAACGCGCCTACAAATGTAAAAAAACGCGTATTCCTGTTATGCCCTTGATCGGGTCACACCCCATTTTTGGTACACTCTGTATATAAGGTAAACGTCCTAATCCATTTATTTGTCATTGCACTAGTGTATGGCATAGGCATTTTATGTCAAAGCAATATGGATGGAATTCAAAATAAAATAATTTTTGTTCATTAGAATTTACGCCATTTTACCTTGATATAGAGTGCCCATGTCATTCAGTAGTGCAGCGTCGAGGAAAAGGACCTCAATGGTAAATGGCAAACTTTAAAAACCGCAATAACAAATAAATAACAATTATTATTTACACTAACAGATGTCTCCAAAGGCGGGGAAAAAAAAAACACTGAGCGTGATAGAAAATGACAAATTGTACATCAAGTTGAAACACCTCATTAAAATTATTCTATGTTACAACAATTTAATGGCAAAACATGGCATTTTGATTCTTACGATTCAAGAATATCATTGGATACACTTTCTTATTAATATCTTACATGGAAAGAAAGTTGTTGTGTGATAACGCACACTTATCTAAAAGAGCCATTTGAAACGAGAACGTCTGTACGCGGCTTTATAAATTTGTTATGCGGACACATTATTACGTACATATGTCAGTGTAATGTGACGCTGCGATTGACGGAGCGCTTGTGTGTGTATTATTAAGACGCGTACACATTCTGCTTTGACGGCCTTAAGAAGATAAAGGAACTACATAAAATCCACTATTATTCAATGATTACATCAATCGAATGAACGAACGAACTGTCGACTTATTATTTTTCCAAGCGTAGTTTCCCCACACGGTATCTGCGAATTATATTCATCTACAATATAATTTAATTTATACATATTAACTATCAGGGACACAGGTTAGTAAATGTTTATTCGATCTTGAAGTGAATTGTTCTACTTTTGACATGATTGCATATTTTTTTGAACACTGAATTGTAATTAAATGTTATACGTTATTTGTTATTGTAATGATTTGGGACAAGTCACTTTTTCTATTATTTAATCTAACGAATGTCCCTGCGTAGTTTAGATTTTTACTTCTTAAATTTCTAATTAATAACTGTTAACAATATATACATTTATTATATTTTACATAACTTTGATTTCAATATCTCACATAAGTTTCGTATGACAAGAAGAACTTAAAACGAGTGCAGAGAATATAGGATAAAAGGCTTTGGTGAAATTATTTATCACAAACAGATTTATCGTTAAATACACCTTACTAAAAATACGAGCTATTAACAAAAAATAAATTTCATTTCATTTTTGAAAATAAAAATAGCTTTTTAACTAGAATATAATTTTAAACTACTGTATTCACACAAAATGACATTTTAATATACTGGCAGTACCGATTATCTTATCATTACTGATGTTGTATGCACAATTATGTTTAATAATATCTTACAGTTTTATTACTGGACATTACACTTCGATGAACATTTTGTAGTTCAAGGATTTTGCAGTTTATTACTAGGGTTGAAAATCGAAAGCCTATAGTATGGTTAGGCCGGTATCAGACTGTAATAGCTCAAAGATTAGGTCAGCTTGATTGAAATAAATACAGAAAATTATATATCGCCGTATTTTTTTTTGTGATAGTTAAATTGCAATATTTGGTCGGAATGCGCAGCTATACTGATGCGTATTTTAACCACGCGTTTCATACCCTATAGGGTCCTCGGATGGTTTAAAACATCGCCAAAACGAGTAATATATGTAATTATAATATCGCGTATAATTGCAAATAAGTTTAAAAGCTCTAGTGTTTTAAAATACATTGTCTATTTTTAATCTCAAAACAATATCTACATCTATCTAATGTTTCAAACAAATATGTACAACAATTAAATATAGTGTTTTCTATATCTACTATCACATGGATTAAAATACTTTTGGCTACTAATTTAAATGTGTGTAAGTTAAACACCACCCAATGATATTTACAAATTAATCTCCCCAAATTTACAACAATTTAAAAAAACACCATTTTAATTTAAATATCTTTGGTCAATCCGAAATATCATAAAATTATTAAAACCTTAGGTACAAACCGAATGACTTATGTATAAGTAATATACATTTACTTATTATTATTAGACAATCACAAAATGATTAACAAACTGTAACGGCTTACTAGCCGGCTTACGTTATATATAAAAATAATAGTCATTAATCAAAAATTCAAAACAGCCAAGACAGTTAACCATTTCAACGCTCTGTCAAAGAGGAAAGTGGTCAACTACACGCCAAATCAACAAGATATTATTTAGTGCTGAGTTAAACCGTACGTCAATGCAGTTCAAGGAAGGCGGGCTGGGCTCCTTGACGCGTATATCAGTCGTTGGCGTTAAACCTGCGGTGCGAATATAATTATGCGTATTTGGCGTCAAATAGGTTAAATCTCAATTGAAATGTAAATCAGACAATATATTACTTTTGATTCAGTTATGACATAAATGAGTGCAAAATATCCCAATTAAAAGGCGCTTGCACAGATGAAATAGCGATGACTTTGATTCAATTCAGATTTACTTCAACACAAGCCTTTAAAATTTCCAATTTAGCTTTAAATGAAGATTTGTATCTTCGTTAGCAGACACTTCTGCTTTAAAACAAAATTAATGAACCGTTAGACCTTGGCTTACAATTAGGCTTAATTTATTATCATAAAAGTCTTAATTAAATCACAGTATCTAGGTCAGTTGTGTCGACCTGTGGCATTGACAATCATAGAAAACTCTCCGACGCCCGCGTCTCTTCGCGGTCGGCTGTCGACACAATCTCAACACCCTCATCGTAGTTCTGAATCTTCGTAGTATTCACACAGTAATGGTCCGGGTCTCCATACTGGCTATGGTAAAACTCTTCCCTCATCATGTGATTTAAGTTAGAACATCGAAAGAACAGAATCTCTTGGAAGGGTTTCCTGAAATCTCTGTTCAGAGTCGCATAAATTATAGGATTAAGCAAACTGTTTATGTAACCTAACCACAAAAACAGACCGCTCACGGCATCAGGTATCGTCCCTTCCTCGACAAAAGGCCTAATAAGAGCTAGTACAAAGAAAGGCAGCCAGCAAATAACAAATGCTGACATAATTATTCCGAGAGTCGTGGATGCCTTGCGCTCCTTAGCCAGTTGGAATCGCAATTTCTTTTGATGCGGTGACTGCGAAGAATGAAGCAAGTCTTTAGCTAGATGGCTCTTTTGAGCAAACGTCGATAGCGACGAGCGAATCCGGTTTGTAGCCGATTTATTCTCTAAAGACGGCCGGCGTCTATTGTCCCTGATTGGTAACTTTATTTCTGGCGTATGAACCATTTGAGGGGTCGATCTGTTGATGGTGTGGATCGGCTTCGTCGGGGTTTTTTGCTGCAGCATGGGGCACTGGGACTCATTGGACTTGCGTTGGCCACTGAAGCACCGTCCTATACTGCTATCGGTTTTGTCTACGCTGCACTGTAACCAAAAAAAAATCATAATGACGGACTGTTAAAATTATTTGGGTAACACACACTAACCGACCTAGTCCCAAACTATACAAATCTTTTACAATGATTTGATGAATATACGATATATAGGTAAATAATAAAATACTAGAAAGTGTACAAAATATATGATATGCTGATTTCTGTTTTTTGAGTTCCTTGGGCGAGCAAAAGTGAATAGGGATTCATAAAAAAACCATATTGTTCAAAATGTGTAATTTTACATTGTGTGTCAAACATAAAAAATGCAAAAGCAATTATTATTCCTGGCCATGAATGCGAACCATTTTATTTCATATACGAGAAATTTAATAATAAACTGACTACCTTGGTTGTACATACGAGAATGACTGAATAAAATATTAATAATATGAAATTGTATGGAGCACTGCGAATTTCCCAAGGAATCATTATTTATTTCTATCCTTTGTGCCGGTTGGCTTTATAATTTTTATGAATATGAATCAGTATTAAATGTAGTAAAATTGAACGTATTTCATTTGTGAATATATTATGTACTAGCTTCCGCCCGTGACTTCGTCTGCATGGGCCCAGGATAAAAACTATCCTTTATTTTAATCCAGGCTACACTTCGTGCAAAATTTCATCCAAATCGGTTCAGCCGCTTAAGTGTGATTGAGTAACAAACATCTAATATAATATATATATCCCAGTATATTATAATATTAGTAAGATTATCATTGAAAATATTGACAAAAACGATTGCTTTTGGTATTGGACTCAATATTAATTTGAATAAAAAATTTGTCGAATCGGAATCGTTTTTGATCGTGTGCGGTCCCATCCTAAATGTCAAAACTGATTCCAATTCAATACTCTTAGCCTAATATACTCTTGTTTAGGTCTCAATTCTGTAGTGTAGAAATCGGTAGTTGGTTGAATATTACTTTTTTACACCTCAACCATGTGAAGAGTAAACAAAAGCATATCGAATTAACTGTTCATTTTCTCTACGACATTGTGTGTTGTTATAACTTTCACATCCATCGTTAATGTAGTTTGACCTATTATGACTTGATTGGACATCAATCAATCTTCAACCGAGGCATCGTAACTAGGTCATGAGTGTATTTCAGTATGTGATACTTACTGTGGTGTTTGTGCTGGCTGTTGAACCGCGGGCCGCTGGTGGCACCGGCTGACTGCCCAACAGCTTGGCTTCAGCTGCCCCACCGTTCTTCACATTGATCTCTAAGTAACAATGCGACTCAAGATGCGACTGAGCCCGCTTCTCATCCTTCACAATCTTTCTCGCAGCGCTAAATATCTTGTAGTACACGACTACCATCACCGACAAAGGCAAATAAAACGAACCAAACGTTGCATATATCTGATATCCCTGGTTTTGCGACACAGAACATGATGTATCAGTCTTCTCGTTACCCAGTATCAGAACAGGTGGGAGCGATATGAACGCAGCCCCCATCCAGACTATGAAAACACAGAACAGCATTCTTCTGGGTGTTCTTTTGACACCATATTCTAGAGGTTTAGTGATCGCGTAGTATCGGTCCACGGAAATCATGCACAGGTTGAGAATGCTCGCTGCGCAAGACAGGACGTCGCTGGAGACCCAGAAGTCGCAAACCACTGGTCCAAAAGGCCACGTGCCGAGTACGTCGTACACCATTGCGACCGGCATGACCATTATCGCCACGCACAAATCGCTCACCGCCAACGATACTATCAAGTAATTGCTCGGTCTTCGAAGTTTCCTCACCAAACAAACAGCAATGCAAACTAGAATGTTGCCGACGATAGTGCCAAAGATAACTATCAAGAAAATAGAGACCATGAGAATTGTGACTGGGGTGGAATACTTGGTGTGCTTGATATTGTCGGGGAGAGTTTTGCTTACTGTGGAATTGTCATCAAATAGCGTCCAATTTAAAGTGGAGTTCGGGTTAATGATGCTGAAGTCTACATTAAGAGCAGAGTCGTTGAAGTCTACCGCGGCGAAGGCCACGTCTGTGGGCAGCACAAAAGACACTAGTATGAAAAGACACGAAGGTAAAGCAATAAAGCTAGGCAGTGGACCATGGGAGTTGCGTCTTTGAGTCGCCATACGAGTCCCTGGCTTGGAGGACGATTGCTCGGTTCGTTTTTTTGACCTTACCATACATTGGTTTTGATTTCCCGTCTTTGTTATTCGGCCTTTAATTACAATATGCCGTTGCTGCCGAAGCAAAGTCAAGTTTGGAATAGGACCCCGTCGTGAAGTCTCTCACTTTTCGTGTGGTGAACTTGATTACGGTTTAGAGCGCGTGTTAATTGACATGTCGCTCGGTCCAGCTCTCCAATGTCGAGCGTAGCCATTGGGAGACGTAATTGCGACTTTGTTTTCTTTCTGTGTTAGTGATAAGGGTTATTTTCGCTTGTGCCTGACGTTTGGTGTGAAATGGCAGGGGTGTGTTGTTTTATTGCGTTTGGAAGCGGATCGAGACGCTGCTAGTCCAATATCCCGGCTGCGGATTGCTTCATTAGTCCCGTTGATTGCACTAGACAGCTTCCATCTGCAAAGAAAAGAAAACACTCGTAAGAAGAAGTTTTTGAATAGAAAACATTGGGTAATAAACCTGAGAGGGTTTAAGAGTTGGCGGATAGTTTTTTTTGTAGAAGTTTCTTGAGTCCATTTTTATCCGAGAACTTTTATTTTTCAAACAAATGTTCGAAGTAAGGAGTAAGTACTTTATTTCATGGACTGATAAACGGAGTAGCATGGTAACTTGATAACGGGGCAGCTCTACCCAACATCGCCACCTAACCCCCCTCTCCAATCTTTTTTTGTATACTTGTTGTAAATATTAAATAACCGGCCAAGTGCGAGTCGGACTCGCGCACCGAGGTTTCCGTACAAACCTATAACAACCAAAGTTGTAGTATGTTTATTACTAAATGAAAATGGAATCCGTAAAATTACAATGTGGAAAGCAGGGGAGCATAAATTTAAACAAGGTCATTTTATCAAATTGGTAATCCTAAAAAAAAATACCACAAAATACCAATAATTGTAATTATATCACCACATCATTTATTTTATAATATACTTAACTGAAATACCTATACTAGATTTGCAGCAGCCTGGCAAAACTTCTTATATGAAAGTTGTTTATTTACAAAGATTTTAGTCACTATCTTTTTATAAATCCGGTTCAAAAATACTAATTAACTGTTAAATTTGAAAAAGTTGAACCAGATCTGTAAATGGTGACTGAAAAAGATATGAATTACCACATTGAACATTAAAGTTCGAAAAAACGTTATCTATAGTTGTACTACTTCGTGTAGTGCTAGTGTTTATTAGCGGAAACATGTTTATGGGTGAAAAATATGTGGAAATACCATTTTGGGGATTCATTCTAAGATCGATATTGAAGTCTCCCACAACAATCAAACGGGAACCCGGGGTATACCCCAATGGGTTGCTGCCGTATATTGTTGTATTTATGCATTCAATTGAAACATTAATTTGTCATTGTGGTGACCTAATACAGTTATCACTCTGACATCAAACATTTCAAAATGCAAGCATTCACAATGGCCTTTTGCAGTACCTGGGTTATTTAAAAAATATCTTGTACATGGCATCCTTTAGATTGCGACGTACATAAGCGATAGATCCCCAACCTGGATTTGCATTAGATATAGCTAGACCATCTACACCTTCTTAAGCGGATTACTTAAATTGCTGTTTCTTTTTATTGCGTTGATATAAAATAAAACTGAGTTCACGGGAAGTACATTTAGGTTTGGATACCCTTGAGATCACCTACTCAGTTTTAAATTATGCGACTTATATTGCTATTTCTTATGATTGCATGGACATAAAAGTTTCGTTTTGCTACAGCTGAAAGTTATTATAGACCTGAGTATTTATTATTATAGTATTTCAATTTAATACCTATACGCGTTTACGAGGAAAAAGGTAGTGAGGTTAAAAGATAAAAAAAAAAAAAAATTGTATGATTTTACTAAAAATGTCAACTTTTCATAATTTTTCCTTTGTCAGTGCTATATGAAGTTTCTTCGTGCCAAGTTTCAAGTTTCTGTGTTAACGGGAAGTACCCTGTAGGTTTTGAGTTTCTTGCGAGTACTCAGTTTCAAAATATGCGACTAAAATTGCTATTTCTTTTGATTGCGTTGACATAAAAGTTTGGTTTTGCTACATCTTAAAGATCCTATAGCCCTGAGTATTTGACATGAATTTCAATTTAATACTTGCACTTTTTTACGAGAAAAAAGTTATTAAGTTTAAAATAAAAAAAACAAAAAATTGTTGGATTTTACTAAAAATGTCTACTTTTCTTAATGTTTACTTTGTCTGTGCTATATGACGTTGCTTCGTGCAAAATTTCAAGTTTTAGAGTTCACGGGAAGTACCCCGTAGGTTTTGCGAGTGTCGAAAAACTAAAATTTGCAGCATAAACTAATGTATCTTTTGATTGCGTTGACTTTTAAGTTTGATTTTTTCACAGCTTCTAGGGACAATAGACATGAGTATTTAATATAAATTTCAACCTGATACCATTACGCGTTCCTGAGAAAATTGGTCTTGACAGACAGACAGACAACAAAGTGATCCTATAAGGGTTCCGTTTTTTCCTTTAGAGGTACGGAACCCTAAAAACTGTATATGTATGTGTAAATAAATGATATCTTCCTGGTAACTTGATAGACTTATTTTTTTTATGTACTACATGAAATGTTGTAAGGACTATGTATAACAATAACTTTTCCATTATCACCCAGTTCAAGTAGAGTTATAGCAATTAATTTAATATAATTGAATCATCATCAACTACTCATTCTTTGCATAGCGTCTAGACAAGCGTGATAACGATCACATGGACAGTAAAAGGTAGCCAATTGTCATCCATATACGTTTTATTACGTGGCCCCCAAGGTTGATAATTCATGTCTTAAAAGAAATGACCACATTCTTATGTTTTTGCTGATTGATGCTAGGGGCTACTTTCCCTAATATTAAACGAGCAACTTTTATATATGAGTATGACTCTTATCGGGGTAAGTAATACATGTATTATAAAAAACTAGAAAGAGGAAGTGTCTGTGTGAGATTGTAAGTACCGTAAAATGGGGAGAGAAGGGATGAAAGGGGGGTGAGACGGGATTTGAAAGCTGCTGCTACCTAAATAATATTGTATTCCAATTTAAAATGGAGCTATAGTATTATTCATAATAAAAAAAAGTCGATCCAACAATCTTCCAAAATCACCTCTGTATGAAAAATCCATCTCAACACAACTACGAGGGACTACGGGGTGAGGTGGGATTTCGTGTTTATCGTTAAAGTTATGAAATAGAACTACCCAAAATCATAAAAAAAACTAAAATATATGTAAGTTTGTATGTTTTGGCTAATCTGCAGAACCGCACAACTGATTTAAAATAACTTTGATCTACGTCTAGAACGGACTTTATGGATTGTTACTCGTATCCTTACTAATATTATAAATGCAAAAGTGTGTGTGTTTGTATGTTTGTCCTTCTTTCACGTCGCAACGGAGCGTCGTATTGATCTGATTTTTTGTATGGAGATAGTGTAGAAGCTGGAGAGTGACATAGGCTTCTTTTTCTAGCGGGAAAACATCTTATTCCCACGGGAAAATTCAATATGTTACATTTTCCTATAACCACGCGGGCGAAGCCGCGGGCATCAGCTAAGACAATGCCGGTTTACATAATGGATCTAGTCTAGCTAGTTTTCGCCGGAAAAATATGAAAGACGCCATGCAAATCTCGGTTACCCATGTACTGAGACTTAAATAAAGAGTTTAAATTAATTTCAGGCATTTATTATTTCGACTTATAGTCAAAGGCAGAGATGGACATTAATCGATTCATTTTTTAATCAACTAATCAATCGATTAAACAATCAATCGTCACAAAATTAATCGTAGCAGAATTCGATTGACGATTGATCAATCCTCATTTTAATCGACTTAATTTCATGATTAAATCTCGATTAAAAATTGGAATACAGCACGTTACAAAAATTCAATACGTCGTGTCATGTATTGTACACTTGGAAATCATTCTAGTAGGTATGCTGTGTGATATAAACTTGTTCCAGTAACACAATATGGTTTTTACAGCGCAGTACTCTAAGGGTCTCCTAGATAAGGGTGTAAGGCTTAGATGAAGCCCAGGTAGAAAATTAGAAAGAGAAATATGTATGAAAGAGTGAGAGCGCTTATCATTCCTAAAATCAATCGAGAGAAAATTCATCAAATTAATCAATCGATTAAAGATTCAGTCGCTCGTATTTCATCGACGATTAATTTAATCGTGACTAAATTTGTCGAAACTCTGACGATTAAGATCGATCAATCGTCATTTTTAATCGTTAGTCGCGTATAAGTGGGTTAATCTTAAAATCGTGAGTCGATTACATTTTGCCCATCACTGGACTCAGAGGTGATGATACTGATGATGAGAAAATTGTAAATGTGTAGTAGTCTTACTGCTATACTGCAAAGAAAACGCTACAGAATTTACGATATCTAAAAAATAACAAACACAATCGAACGTATTTAAAAATAATTGAACGAGCGAGCAAAGCGAGCGAAGTTCTCTGATTCAGCTTGGGCCAAAATGCGTTCGTATGCCCGGCGTGTGTCCGGCTGTTCTCTACAGGTCGCATTTCTCAACCGATTAATGTGAAATTTTATGAGCATTTACAATAATTACGAGTATATAGAAGCATCAGTTTTTGGAATAAATATATCATAATTACTTATTAGAGACAGGCTCGCAAGTTCTACAGCTCAGAGAACCACTTGTATTTAGATATTAATGTTCGTTGGTGCGTATCAGGTTTATACACAAGCGGGGCGGTGAATTCAAACATATTAGTGGTGATGGATTAGTGTTTATTAGGCGCGAACGATTTTATACTCACCTTCTCTTACTCGCTGCATTAATGAGGACAATATTTCAAATAGAACCAACAGTAAATGACACTTAAATCGATCCAATTTTAATAACACCCAATTCCATTTTTACCTTATTTACATCAAGTATGGAATTGTATTATGATCAATTGATCACAATATAATGTAATATTAGGTTATTACTTAGTATTAACCTAGGTTGTAAGTAAACGAGCTTTTCTAAGCCATAATTATAAATGTGATTTGTTGTTGTACCTACAGTGTACACTAATACTGAATTAGTGTAAATAAAAAAAATGTGTTAACGCGTTAATGGGCGTATTAAAAATTTCAAACCGGCCAAGTGCGTGTCGGGCCACGCGCAGTGTAGGGTTCCGTAGTTGCCTGTCTGTCTTAGTTACATCGACGTGCGGTGCGGTTGCATCGGCCGAATTTGTACGAAAATTGGCCTTTCCAAGTAGTTTTAAGTTGGTCGACTATTACTCAGTAACTACTTCTGCCTACTTGTCCGTGATAGTTTTCCTTTTAAATTTATAATATGCACTACTACCACGAATTTTTTCACATCCCCAGTAGTAGCCATTTAGCCGGCAGGGGGGGAGGACACATGACTCCACACACATGATTTGAAAAGTGGTTTTAGAAGACCCTTAATATTTTTTAATGAGCTATTCAAAGATACCCCACACCATGGGTTTGACGAGAAAAAAAAAATTACATCCCCGCTTTAAGTGTAGGGGAGGTACCCTAAAAAAAAATTTGTCCAGGTTTTATTGTACCGTTTTGTCGGCGTAATTGATTTATATACCCATGCCGAATTACAGTTCTCTAAGAGTCATGGTTACTGAGCTAAGCCGAAGACGGACAGGCAGACGGACGGATATGGCAAAACTATAAGGGTTCCTTGTTGACTACGGAACCCTAAAAGAGTGCATTAGCTCACTAAACTGGTTGTGTATTATGATTTTGCTGTCTAGGACCCAAATGTACACTAGATAAGTATGTAACTCTTGTACTTCTTGTTATTAATAAAAACATTTTTAAAAACAAAAAAACAAAACAAACTTAAATCAATCTTTCATATGCTTCATTATTTGTTTGAGGCCAAAATTCAACTTCAGTGGCTGATAACATTATGAATCTTGTGTTTCGGATTCAAACCATAATATAATTGGAGACGTTGGCGCCGTTAGGATAAGATGCTGGAACTGATTGAAGAATTTATTGGCCGAGACGGATATTTGCGATAGCTCAGTAAGTTAATAGCGACAGGCCGCGTATGCCTGTGTTCGCGCCGGCTCGAATCCGGCTCAGAGCATTTCCCTTTAATTTTAAATGTAAACATTTTCGTTAGCAGACGCATACATTTATGACAATGTCAATGGCGAATCGTCTGATTCTAGGTTTCCCAATTACAAATGATATATTGTCTCAAAAGTAGCCAAAAGGTTTTCATGAAACAATTTGAATTTCAGGCCATTTCGTATCGCAATTAGGCTGTGGGTCTCAGTGACGGTGAACGGTACACCAAAGTGAAACAAAACACGTTTATCTGACATTCGCCTTGACGGAAAGGTCCGGTGCGGTGGTTTCTAGGTGCCAACACCACGCTATAGTGACCAGTATATTGGACTCTATCGCAATGTAATAAGAATCATAAATGGTCAACTGTGTCCTCGATGTTATTTTGATTTATAGTGGCCCTACCCTTATCAAAGTCGAAGGGCATTGTCCAAACTGTTAAAATAATGTTTGTTCATGAAAATATAAGAATAATTATATGGTGATCTACTATTATTTTAACAACACGAGCCTTTGTAAATAAATTATCAAATATTGGGCAATTATTGCATTATATAGTTATCATATTTTTATTAAATTAGAAAAGTTGAAAAACCCCCGACATTTTTAATTTCAAAGTCCAATATCTCAAAAACGGCTAAACAGATTTTCATGAAACATGGCTAAAAACACTCGGAATGAAATTATCTATGACACAAAAAAAAACGCATTCAAATCGGTCCATCCGTTTGGGAGCTACGATACCACAGACAGATACACAGATACACAGACACACAGATACACAGATACACAGACACGTGAAACTTATAACACCCCTCTCTTTGCGTCGGGGGTTAAATAAAAAACAAATATTATGTTAAAATCCCTTTTTAATAAAATGATTCTTCTTTAGCATTGAATAACATACAACATACGCAATTACCCTGCTGCTGCGGTTGTTATGGGAATCGTCACGTCAAGTTTTGGCACAATTTTGCCCACTCTTTTTTTCATTTTCAACGGTTTTTATAAAAAATATCGATGAATACTCCGTGTCGATTATTGGTGCCATCACGTAATTTTTTTCTAATTTGTTTAAACTTTTTTACGTCCAAGGTTGTCACTAACGAGCAAACTATTAAATTTTATCGATGTAGGCTCCTCTGTACAATGTCTGTAGTTGGTACTACTCATATTAGGTATCTTAGTGAGGTAATAGAAATTACTCTTTCCCGTATAAGATATTTTTGCAAAGATTCCCAGCCAACACCACAAAGATGCTTATACTATGTTTTTTTTGCATTAGAGAGACCTATGCGGAACGAGATATAAGGTTTTTTATCGGGCACATTCTGCGGATCGAACAGTGAATACGAGTTAATAAATATCACGTATTTATTATCATGTTTTATTAATAAGTACATACATTACTCAGTGTTGTGAACAGATAAGAAACATAATATTAGTTAAGTAATTTATATTCTAAGATGAAAAGGTAAGAATTTTAATAAATTGCGTTCGCAATTTTTCATGGAAAGGTTGTACATTAAAAAACCCGAGACAGTTCTTTTTTTTTTTCTTTTTATTTATTCTGCAAATAGGCTAAAAGGGCAGATTTACATGTCAAACGGTAATTTACAATAAAATAGTAATCTTACACAATAATAATTTAAAATTATATATAAAAGGTTAACAAACTAAATGTCACTAAGTCAATGTAAACAAAACAAAATTGCAAAATATGACCATTACATTCGATATAAGATCTGTATCAGCATTAACAGAAGTTAATGATATTATTCAATATTCCAGAGATGTATAAGGTCTCTGAGCGTCCAAATACAATTAATAATTATTCTAATATTCTAAGAGATGTATATGGTCTCTAAGCGTCAAAACAAAAAAGGAACATTAATGTTATATTGTCAGAGATGTACAGGGTCAATAACAATAAAACGTGTCAAGATCAGAATGATGTCTCTCGTCAATACGATAATAATAATAATAACACTAGTATTTAAGTAGTTAATTAGGTACTATGCCCTTTCAAGCATGAACAGTCCGGACTCCACAAACAGCACCCGATCACGAGTATGACGCATATATCAGCTATCGCCTCCCTCAACCATATGTTAGGGAAGGTGGCGACCCGATCAACGACGCCACCGTAAGCAAAGCCCTTCAAGCGAGCATGACATATTCAAGCCACCGGGCATTTACAATAGCTAAGATTAAGCGACTTGTTCGGCGAGAAACAGCATTACGTGCTGTCTTCTTACATAAAACGGTACAGTTATTTCAGGTAGGTACTTATAATGATTACATGTATTTAGGTTTATTCCTAATAGAATCAGACTACTACTGGCTTAAAGGCATTTTTGTCGTTTAAGAAAACGTTGACAGTATAATACGCCTTGCTTAGCAAATTACTCTTAACATGAGACTTAAATTTACTGTACGGTAAATTAACAATTTCAGTGGGTATTTTATTGTAAAAACGTATGCAGTTCCCCACGAACGACGTGCTAACCTTGCGGAGACGACTGGCCTTCACTGCGATCTTGTTTTTACTTCTGGTGTTGTAGTCGTGGATATCACTGTTGAGTTTGAACTCATGAAGGTTTTTCCGCACATACATGATATTCTCAAGAATGTATTGGCATGCTACAGTAAGAATGTTTGCCTCCTTAAATTTGTCCCTGAGAGAATCTCGAGCTTTTAGTTCGTATATGGAGCGTACAGCTCGTTTCTGTAGCACGAATATGGTCTGGATATCAGCCGCCTTCCCCCACAACAGGATTCCGTAGGACATAACACTGTGGAAGTAACTGTAGTACACCAGCCTGGCCGTCTCAACGTTTGTTAACTGTCTTATGCGTCTTACTGCATAGGCTGCCGAACTAAGTTTTCCGGCTAGGGCGGCGATCTGCGCATGCCATTGTAGTTTTGAGTCCAAGGTGATACCTAAAAACACTGTTCTATCTTCAAATTCCAGTTCTCACACAATGGTCTATTTTTAAACGTCACTGTCACTATCTGTCAACTATCACTCACGTGGGTT
Source organism: Epinotia ramella (assembly GCA_947578815.1). Lineage (NCBI taxonomy): Eukaryota > Metazoa > Arthropoda > Insecta > Lepidoptera > Tortricidae > Epinotia > Epinotia ramella. Next base: position 9,434,892 of record OX388221.1, read on the forward strand.
TTTCATTCGAGTTCATATTGTTGTCGGTTGAGTCGGTTGTGAGTTCTATTGCTGTAAGCTTACTTAAAGATTGTTGTTATCGTTTTTGTTGAATTTTGTTATTAGTTGTTGATCTATTTAGATATTTTGTTTGTTGATGCACAAACAAATATATGGTGGTTTTTCTAAATTGGCGCCATTTTGCTTATAAACACTTATAACTTACAGTTTTGCCAACAAATTAGTAATAAATGTGAAAACTATGCGTTCAGCTATCGGTAAATATCAAATGATATGTACTCGTATGTACATAACTTCCGAGAAATTCAGTGGTATCGGTCGAAATCGAAGAAGGAAGGTTTACGACCACTGCTTCTTTGTTTACCCGTTTGACAGATAATTCTAATCTTACAAACAAAATAGTATAGCGTCTATACATAAATAAGATACTATGGCGCAAACACTCGAGCTTGAAAGAGTAGAAGTAAAATTACACAGATAAAACGCATGATACACCTACAATAAAAATAACTCTTCAATCATGTGCTTTAATAAGTTTTTATAAACGGCGTTTAATTAAATGTATTAATGTTGACGTGTTAGTTTTATTTTTTATTGAGGTTGTGATCCCAGCACTATACGACCGTCTCTTTCTAAGTTTTCTAATAAGAGACAGACATTGTAGTGCGAGAAAAATCGAGACCGCTCGCGCGCCGTCTTGTGATAGCCATGCTGGTCGCGACCAAGCGTGATTATGAAAATCGTGAAGGTTTAAATTGTATTTTGGCGTGTAAAGTAATCGTAAAAATTCAGAGGTATGGTACATTCTGTAACTACGTATTTGACTTCTACCTAACTACTTTGGTTGTGGGAAAGGTTGAGGGCATGGTACCACGAGACAGGTCACCGATGAGATGGACAGACCAGGTTAAAGCTGCAGTAGATGCATCACTGCAAGCATAAGGAGGGGTGACTGTCAGAGAGCAATGGCGGCGTGTTGTGAAGCTTGCTACCAACACCTGAAATAATGACCACGACCACTCTGTCAAGAGTGAAAACGACGAAGAAGTAACTACACTGAAAGTGTAAACAGGGAATTAGGCATTATTTTAAGGTGTGACTAAAGGTCCTGTTAGAGGCAAAACTGATGGCTAATCCATTAATATTTCACTACACTGTCTATCATAAAGGCACGAGTTAATTCCCTTATTTCGTGTCCGGGGCACTCAGGTACCTTTAATCCCATCTACATTATTCATGGCTGCCAACCATTTTATATTCACTTTCCTTTTGTGGCCAACTTTATATTTTATATTTTCGGGTATGCATTATACTGAATCGTAAATATTTGGGCCAGAGCTTCGTTATAGCAGAGGCATTGTCCTTTTGTTTGTATTAGTAAGAGGTTTGTTTTTATGACGGAGGCATTTTTTTGTAGGTACAAAAATCTGCAGACTTTTATGATGGAATATTCGGTTGATGACGCGTTGCGTTGCTTTTGTTTGGCATATTTTCCCTGTGAAGTGAATTTTTCATAATAGTATACATTTGACAAATTAAGCTAAAAAAGCTTCATGGAATCACGACAAACTCACATAACATTGAAAACCTTACACAATAGGGCTCAAACTCGAGGTGGTTTATTTTTAAGTATCGCTGAATATTCGCCTGATAACGCATTGTTTCTTTTGTGTTTTGCACATTTTTCCAAGACATGACTTAACTATTAATATTAATACTTAATCCAATAAATTTGCCTAGCTAAGCTGCAAACTGAAATGTTACTTGTATGAAATCACATCAAAGATTTAATTAAAACATAGTCGGCGTATTTCAAAGTACATAATTATGGCTGGCTATTTCGAATTATAAGGTAAATGCATAGTAGATGGTTCTAGCAATAATATCACAACGGTTTTCTGTCAGTTATGATATCAACTAACTACAGGTCACGTAACCAGCCGTATTAATTACATCAGTAATTCACGACGGGAAACTAATTAATATGACGGCAACATGGACATGAGTTGACCGTAATATTGTGTTGATACTGCACATTGCTCATTTCGTAATATTTGCAGCGGAATGTTCGTAGCGTCGTTATAATTAGAACAGTACCACTTTTTTGCGCATAATAAGGTTGTTTTTGGAGACGACTATTCACTGCACTACAAAGTGCAGGCGTGTATAGTCGCGCCTTTTTTTACCAAATAATGCCACAATTACCGGTCCTGCGCCACCCGCATCCAGCGAACTCCCGCGACCTTTACCAGTACAACACGCTTATACCACAGTACATATAATGACTACTATCAGGTAAAACAAATTTGTACAAACGTCCGATGTGACGTACTCACACAGAGATGCGTCGATACGGTAAACTTAAGTGCAATTCGGGATAGTTGGCGGTATGTCAGTCCGCGTGCCGCCAGCTGGGTCCACATCTGTATCATCTTGCCGATCACGATCACGCGTATCGTATCGAGTTCGCGTATCCTAAGTATGGACGCTCACTTTGGGCATCCCGTATCACTAGCATCATCGCGTGAAAAATGCGTCCATACTAACCGTAGCATAGCAGGGTATCGTATCATAACCCCGTATCATTGAGTGTGGACGCTCATCCGTATCCCCTTTGATGATCGGGGAAAAACCGCCTCGAGAGCGATCACGGCGTATCGCGTATCAAATCATAACTTCGTATCGTGATACAGTATCAAAACACGTCCATACTTACCGGTCTTGATACGCGTATCCGATAGCGAGTGTGCGGGGTATATAATAGACGCGTGTCAACATCGACCCTGAGCGATCAGATACGGCGCGCCGTATGATTGCGCTGTTTATGCGTCCACACTAGCGATATTGATACGCGTCGGTGCAACGCGACGGAGATACGATACGACAAAATGATACAAATGTAGACCCTGCTTGAGTTTTATGGAACTGGTTAAAAAGTCACCCCCTTTTTAACCAGTTCAGTTAAGTGACGCCAGTCTAGATACCGCTCTAGCTAATATATATATATATATATATATATATATATTTACCTCGCTTTATACGGTCGTAAGGAGCAAGGCGAGAGATGCCTCCCCGAATACGAGCGAATACCCCGGAATAATCGCATGTAAGCGCGCATGGTTTTATGAAGCGCCAAATTTTATTATACTATAAGTTTATACTCGCCTAATCTGAAACCTGCCTTACTCGTTGGAGGCAATATTTTTATATTAAAAAAGGTGTAACTAAATTATCCCTGAAACGGCAAGGAAGTTAAACGGTCCCTCGCACAAATAAAGAGGTACATTAATTCCGCTTTTTAAACTGTATCTAACTAGGTAGGTACAGAAGATGTAACAGCATATTATTCAAAATCTTGAAAGAGCTAGCTACAATAAAATGTCTCGTGATGTTTTTGAGAACAAACTTGAAAAGCGCGCATATCCATAAGACATGCCGAGGACATGAAATGCAATCGGGCCGCTGAGTAGCAATGTACAAGGTGCATAACATTCTCAACATATCAAGAAAGTTTTTAGAAACTTCATGAGAATTAAAAATAAGTTTCCGTTTGGAAGTTTCCGATGAGATTACTTACAAGCAGGTAAATAAAACAGCTAATTATGTATGTATCTAGGGGGTTCTTGCTATGTATTTAGTGATTTTTAGTTGTAACTTTCCGTAAAAGTAATTTCGCCACGGTGCATTCCTGAGCAATACAGTAATCAATTTAAAATAATAGGGGTGTTGACACCAACTAAAATAATCAATAATTATGTATTTTCTTGAAAAAGGATTAAAAATGTAGTCAAATGGAGCAAGAGGTTAAATAATCACAAAGTTCTAAGTGTCCAAAGTTGTAAGAGGCACCGCACAACGCACCTTATATGAAACGTTTGTCATTTACTATGACGCTCGAGGGTCGTGACGACACGTAACACCCCGTTCACACTGCGTCCGTTACCGTGTCAGGGAGGCATCCCTCTTTTTCTCGCTTGCGATGTTTCGCCCGAGTGCGAAAGCGCCGGATGCCTGCCGGACACGGTAACGGACGCAGTGTGAACGGGGTGTTAGGATGCGTCGACGGCTAGCAGATCGTGCTCTGCTAGCGTTTTCTCTATCTGCTGCAGCTTACAAAAGTAAAATGGAGCAGCGGTTGCAGTTAATCAGCTTACATTCACTTAAGTCTCTCATTATATTCACTTAATTACACCATTATATCTATAATATATGTTTTTTTTTTTAATTTTATTTTTAGGTATTTATTTAATTTGCCTACAAATTACAAAATTGATTGTTTAGTTTAGTCTTAATTTTATTTTTTTTATTTTTTTATTTTTGGGGGCACTCACTGAAAATCAGCGTCACGGCTTCCGTGACAACATGCTGAGTGAGGGTCCTATTTAGCGCATTACATATATTGTATTACCTGTTACCTTTTTCATTTTTTTTTTTTTTTTTTGTGCTAAATAAATAAATTCTTATTCTTATTCTTATCTAACAAGCATCATTTAAATGGTTATAGCTTCGTAATTTATTGAGATATTTGAATGGGATCTTTCCCAATAATCAGTAAATAACGAGTTAAACGAAGACGTCATAGGGCATATTTTTTTGGCTTCTTTCTTTTGAAGTGAATACATTTTGAGTCTACACCCATATTAGAGAAAATACAAAACGCATTGGTTGTTTCATGGAAATGGTAATGAAATAAAGCATTTTGGCAAACGGATTTACGCTTTAGGCGGAAGTCTAAATGTGTAATATTTAATTGCGACTCCACCCTTAACCTAATTTGCTTTGTGGTAGAAATGAAAGCATTTTCTCCTGGCTTAAGAGCTCATTAAGTTGTTAATTTACCTCCTCGGCGTTAGAAATAAAATTGAGGTAATTATCACTGTTTAAGAGAATTTTAAGTCTTTCTAAGCTTGGTTTTTAAAGCGATTAAATCTTATTTGACGAAAACTTCGGATCAGAACTTTCATGTTGAAAAGAAGAAAACGTTTGCCTAATATAACCATGTCAGCCGAAAGACGTCCACTGTTGGACAAAGGCCTCCCCCAAAGAGTGCCACAATGACCGATACTGCGTCACTCGCATGCAGCGAACTCCCGCGATCTTTAACCAGGTCATCAGTCCATCTTCATATACCCACCGCTGCGTCTTCCGGTACGTAATGGGAAGGGTTCAACTTGTATGAAATTATGAAAATCACTAGCAACTTTTCGTAGTGCGACGTAGCCGTTATTTTGTGCTATAGGTACATGACATGTGCTATACAAGTCAGCGTCAACGTTCCGATCGACATAAACGCTCCGCACAACGTCGGCGGTCAATACGTCAGCAGTGGACGACGACGTTTCAGTCGTTGCTCGCAACTCGCAAGTGGTAATATGCGGTAGTGTGTAATTATCTGTAATAATGAACATTTTGTTACCACTGCAATGTTTTTAAATAACTAGCGATGCGAAGCTAAGTCGATGCTTATCTAAAACAACTCTGTATCTCAAAAACTGTGTTTTTTCAGGGTTTCAGGTTTAAAGAAAACACAAAAAAGATATTGTTGTATTTTTTTATTAAAATAACCAATTTAAAATCTTCTTTAAGTCACAGTTTCCTCTGTCATCCAGTTATTTAAACCCAAGAAAATAAAAAGAAAACAACAAAAAACTACACAAAAAAAACTCAAAAATGTACTACAATTTAGAGTTGTGACACGATATTTATATACTTTGGATAAGTTTTTATGTGTACTAACGTCTCAATACAAAATAATTCAAAAATGTATCTTTTTCTTATGAATAATAGTGTACTATTCGTCTTTAAGACAAGCGTATATATGTACAAAATATTAAAAGAATACTGTCTTATTTTGTTTTGTGATCAAATATATTTTTTTTATATGGACAATAATGGCCTTAAACGACATACATCACAATAATACTTAAACTATATAGACAATAACGGTATAGTTTAGTTTACAACACTTGGTCTGGATGTAAAATAGTAACTCTTTTTTAAAGATTCAAAGATAATATATTATTTCGGACTTAAAGGCTCCATAAAAATGTTTTGCACGCCTGCACGCAGTCTAGGCTGAATGCACTGGACGATTATGTTGTATTTTTAAGAACTATGTAACTGCATTCCGAGCAAAATAAAAATCTTTGAATCTTTGAAATCTTTGAACCTCGTGGGGGGCCTAGCTACGCTGCGCCATCCGGTACATGGTCACATCTCGAGAACCTTTCCGCCCCAACGGCCATCGGTTCTACGTGCACTGTGCCCAGCCCATTGCCACTTAAGCTATTTGGAGGGCTATATCGGTTACCTTGGTTTTGCTGCGGTAGCCTCATTTCTGATGCGATTGCGCAGAGAAACTCCCAGCATAGCCCTCTCCATTGCTCTTTGGGTGACTTTGAGCCTTCTTATGAGGTAACCGTCTACGTTTCCGTGTCATACGTCATCACACAGTGAGGTAGTGGCAACACACACTGGTCAAAGACTCTCGTTTTGAGACATTGCGAAGTATTGGACGAAAAGATGTGCCGTAGGTTCCCGAATGCTACCCAGCCAAATCGGACTCTTACTCAAAGTTGGACGGACCTATCTAACTTGGCAGTCTGAAGAAGTCTTGAAAGTGTCCGATTGACATGATCTTTGTCGTATCCATGTTCATCCTTAGACCAACTCGCTCGGAGGCTTTACTGAGGTCATCGAGCATAGTACTCAAGTCCTCCATGGTCTCAGAGACTACTATATCATCAGCAAACCAAAGGTGATTGATGTACTCGCCGTTGATGTTGATGCCTAGCCTTCTCCAGTCTAGAGTCTTGAAAACTTCCTCCATTGCAGCGGAGCTGCACATACACGCCGCTGTAGCGGAATACGTTTCAAGCTCCGATCCTGGAGTCGGACTGACATAGTGACGTTCTCGTACAAACACTTCAGTACTTCGATATAGCGGCAGTCTACTTTTCACCGCTGGAGAGACTGTAGTACAGCCCAGGTTTCGATCGAATCGAAAGCTTTCTCCACGAAGGCTAAGCAGAGAGGCAAGTTTTACTTTCCAGTCTTCTGTATAACCTGGCGGAGCGTATGAATGTGGTCAACGGTACTAAAACCTCTTCGAAAACCGGCTTTTTCGGGAGACTGGAAATCACTAAGCCTGCGTGCGAGGCGATTCGTAATGACTCTTGAAATTAGCTTGTAAGCATGGCTCAGAAGTGAGATGGGTCGGTAATTCTTCAGCAGGGTTTTGTTCCCCTTTTTTAAGAACAACACCCCTTACCACTGTTCCACGCCTTTGGCGTTCTCCCTTCCAGTAGGACGGCGTCGAACAACTTCTGAAGGGTCGTAAGGATCGGTTTTCTACCCGCCGTCATGAGTTTGGCTGTAATTCCGTCTTCACCGGGTGCCTTGCTGTTCTTAAGCTGTTTCAGAGCCATTCTAATCTCGTACAGGCTGATGTCCGGGATGTCGTCGGTAAAGTGTCGGGTTGGTCTAGCTAGGGTCTTCCGCCAGACCAACTTCGGGCCTGCGAGTTGACGTGTATACGATATGTATGACGTGTAAAAACGCACTCACTCAAAAGCTCAGGTTTGGAAAAAACGACTCTCCTGTCCTCAGTTTTTTACCTTGCGAGCTGGCTCTGCCCAATAGACTCGATCGAGATCTCGTGCGAACACATTAGAGCCCTTATTTCGCTCGATGGCCTCTTCAATACGGTTCGTAGTGAATTGGCGCAGATCGCGGGTAAGGGGCTTGGAGATCTGTTTATTTAGCTGCCGGTATAAAGTCGCATCGTTTGAAGACTGCAGAATCATTTCACTCCTTTCCTTCATGAGCTTCTGAGTGGAGCTAGAGAGCCTTTTAGTTCTGATGGCCCGCTGGGCCTCGAAGAACATAGACCCAGTGGCACGGACAGGTTCCACAAAACCTAGGCAATCGAAACGGTTTTGGAGTTCCAGCTGAAAGCTCTCGGGGTCACCCAAAGGGCAATGAAGAGGGCTATGCTGGGAGTTTCTCTGCGCGATCGCATCAGAAATGAGGCTACCCGCAGCAAAACCAAAGCAGATTTCGGATATTTTTTCCAGTTCGCGTGTTCATTTCTATAACCAAAGTATAATATAGTCAACTGAATGTGTTACTGAATCTTTGACACAAATTCAGCCACGAAAGTGAGGCAGGACAAACCCTTAAATAGTGTCCATAATAAAAATATAATTATTATTATAATATTATACCACTTTTTATACAAAAATCTGGCTGTGACAGACGGACAGCCTCCGAGTGATCGCATAAGTGTTCCGTTGGACCAATTTTGGTACGGAACACTAAAAAGAGACGCACACGAGTAATTGAAGTCCCCATGTACATGGAGCATGTAGTAGGTATGTATCTTATACTTATCTTTTTTGATATTACAAAATAAATAAATATTAGAGGTTATTGTTTATTGTTTATTGTTTATTGTTAATGTTTATTCAAATAGGCTTTCTCATAGCACTTTTGCAAGTCAAAAACTGATTCTACCTTTATATAATACTTGTACCAGTTACATTTGGTGCTGGTACCAGGTGGTGGTCATGCAGAAGCTTCCAGGCATCTTTGTCTTCTATGTATTGGCTAATTGTGTAGTAAGCTTTCTTTAACAAAGTTGATTTTACTTGACTCTTGAATTTACCTTCTGTGAGCCCAGTGATTTCCTTAGGGATTTTATTATAAAACCGTATAGAGTTTCCTAAGAAAGATTTTTTATTTGTTTTAGATAGCCTGTACTTAGGTACAGCTATTTTATGTTTGTTCCTCTACACACACCACGATCTTACACAAATCGAACTAGGCCCATAGTTATGCTCAATAAGGCTTGTGTTGTATATTATTATTTTAATTGATATAAATACCGAGCAAATACCTTTTATGCAATACATATAACGTGTTAATAAGTTTATATTGCACAAAAATTCGCTAGTGTTCCACTGAGCTATTTCGCGTAAGGCCGCTGTTGTACAAACAAATTGATGTCTTTTAACGAATTATTTGGGGATGTGCCCGTAGTCAACAAAAAAACGTGGTGACGGCGTCGATCGCTATGGCTCATCTGGCCTACGGACGGTCTTCCAGATAAAATGACGTCGACACACCACCAATGGCATAACGGCACAATGCTGCCACGGTGGCAATTTTTTGAATTAGAACACGGGAGTCTTAGTCACGATAAACTTTAACGTGTTCTGCGTCTAGTCTTATACTTAGTAGCAAAACGGATTATTTCGCGATACTGACTTGTTTTAGATAAGCGTCGAAGTGTTTGAATGCCGCGTTGTAACGCGAATGAACGATATCGGTTGCATACATTTCGTACGGTTACACGGTTTGCTCTGACGTGACGGTTCCTGTTGTGGCAGGAATAAGTAAATAATAACGATGGATTTTCCGGCAGGAATAAGTAAATAATAACGATGGATTTTCCAATGAAATCGCTATGATCAATTACGAGTACATGTTTTTAATTAACTACGAGCATATTATGACACGCTAATTCCCATGTACACAAAATTAGATGAACTTACAAACCAGTTGTCAAAATAATTGCTGACACATTTTTAATGGTCGACTTTACTTTTTTTTACTCACAAAAACAATGTTTATATGATACTATCTTACTATAATGTCAAAGATTTTCTTAGTAATCTTTGATTTTGTGAATACAGTGCGTGTTCACTTTTTTATATTTAATCTGGGACTACAGTATGGGGTTCTTCGGGAAAGAAGGGAATACATTTTTAAAGGGTCTCGGCAACGTGTATCTGAGTGTGTTACAAGTGTTCATAGGCAAACCTGTGATAACTCGGGGCACATTCTAGGGATTTGATATCGATAAAAAAGATGTCGATATATAATAATACATGTGCTCATTGAAAATTCTCGATTATTATAAAAAGGTTTTATATCACACCTGATATCAAGCGTCATTTAAGATAATAAATGTATTGTCATTTCAAACAAAATTACAATTTACTGTCAGTGCTATTCATATGCTAGAGTAATGAGGTAATATTCCGCTACGATTGTTACGAAGTCCAAAATAATCATGCCGCCCAAGAAAAAGTCACGCCCATGTGAATATTGGCAATGGTTGACTGGTAGAGAATGCTTATGGCATTAAGTCCGCCATTTGTACTTTATCTTGTGTCGTGCTATAATGTTTAAATAAATAAATAAAATATTATATTAACTCATGGTTGTACTACTATTTATGTACTTTTAGCAATATATGAAGATTGAGTAATTTTTAAGAATTAATAAATAACGATATAAAATTATTAAAATAAAACAATTAGTGCCAATGTAGAAGTACTGACCTGGTTTAAAAATAAAATAAATTCTCCGAAATATACGTTTTTAGAATTTAAGAATCAGTACAAAGCGATTTTGTATAAATATATTTATTTTGTAGAACATTTAGATGTTGACAGTAACATCGATATATTTAATTGTCGATAAAATATTTTGCGACGTCACTTTAGTATAAGTGCCCCGAGTTATCCCAGGTATGTTCATGGGCTACAGAGAAACAAACAGTCTCATATAGTTATGTCATAAATATCTAAATAACCTTAACATTATTTACAATGCCATGTATTTATCTTACATTTTAAATTAATCTTAAAAGAAGTTATATTGATTAGCCAAGATCGTTCGTTGTCGACGGTTGTCAACAACGACCAATCACAGGCAAGTACTATTCTGGTGAGGTACGTTTTACGTTTGAATTTAGGCATTCGTTCCTCAGCAGTCATAATCGACAGTAGTTGTGCTAATCTTTGTATTTGTACTATAAATTTAGTCTTACAATAAAGTGTCTGTCTACGATCTGTGTGTTTCTTTGCATCCAAAGTTTTAACCTGAGTGCTGAACCAGTAGTACGGTTCACATATCAGAAGTTGGATCGAATACAAGTGCCCACAAAATGGCTGGTCAGAATGAATAGAAAAGTAAGGTAGAAAAGTAAGGTGTAAAAGAAACGTAAGTTCTTTCCTATTCATTTTATTATCTTCTAATATTTTAAAGAATGCTTACAATGCTTATGCTTAATTCAGTTAAACAAATATACCTTTTAGTACTAGTACAATTTAATTTATTAATTATTATTTTTACGTATATCGGTATATGCTTATTGCCTGTTTAATAGCATGATAATTGGTTAGTTTAGTAAATTTCAATTTAATTGGGTACCAAGCAGTAACGTTTGCTAGCAAATACGCCATTTCAAATTAATGAAAATAAGTAATAATAATGTATTTCGTATATTGTTACTCTTGCATATTTAAGTATGTAAGATGATAACTGTTCTCGTTATTATTGTTTTTTTTTGTGTGTCTTATTTCATGCACAATAAATAATTTGCATACATACATAAACGCTATATGGTCTCGTATTAAAATAAAAAGACACAAAAGAAATATATACAGATTTATTTTTATTGTGATAAACGCCTTCCCCCATATGTGATTGTTAAATTCGGCATTACTGTTGGTACTCCATTTACATTAACGTACTCACTGTCATATTTCTACACTGACGTAAACAATTATACTTATTTCATTGTATTCCGTGTACGTGCTATGCTCAATGCTCATTTCTCATACTGTGTGTTATCAAGTTTATGTCACGTGTATGTTGACTTGTAAGCGTGTCGTTGACGCGTCACTGATGCGTCACTGATGCGTCACTGATCCGTCACTGATCCGTCACTGATCTGTCACTGATGCGTCACTGATGCGTCACTGATCCGTCACAGATGCGTCACTGATCCGTCACTGATGCGTTACGGATGTGCCACTGGCTTGTCACTGATCCGTCACTGATGCGTCACTGATCCGTCACTGGTGCGTCACGGATGCGTCACTGGCACATCACGGATGCGTCACTGGTTTCACTGGTGTGTCACGGATGCGTCACGGATGCGTCACGGACACGTCACTGATGCGTTACGGATGCGCCGCTGATGCGTCACTGATGCCGTGTCACATGAGGAATTGATTAAGAAAGTGAAAAAAATGTAATAACTACATACTACTTACGCACGTTAACTAGGCTAGGATTTTTTTTTAACACATTATGTTTTCTTTCTCATTTCGAGGACACAATAATATGGAAAATATTAACGATCCCTCTCGACAAGAACGTGATGGACGGGCCGTTACACGTGAGACAATGACACCGCCACTACAATTCCGCGGCGACACCCGGAGTAGAAGCCGTAGCGGTGATCGTGGGCGAAGGCGCTCACGTGAGGGAAGACATCACAGTCGCCGTCGCCGATCGAGATCCAGGCGCTCAAGAGGAAGACGATCGCGGGTGACGACGACGCGGTCGCGGTCCCGATCACACCATGGAAGACTTCTAGATTCGAGCTCGCGGCGTGCAGGTACAGGGCGCGCCGGGACACGTTCGCGTATCTTGACGCAGCGCGGGTCACTCTGCGCAGGACATGAAGACCCATCGAGGGACAGGACTTCGCGCTGCCGTACCCCGGTCCGCGAAGCAACAAATGGATCCAGGTCTTCACTGAGGCGCCGAGCTTCGCGCCTGCCCTCGCCGGCTCCAGAAGCAATGAATCGTGAGTCAATGAATAATTTGTTTATGGAAAAGTTTATTGATGCACTTAAGGGTATGAAAAATAATAGCGATCACAATAAATTTCCAGTGTTGAACAATGTAATTCCCGATTTTGACCCTTTATGTAAGGAGCAAACGGTTGATACGTGGCTTCACAAAGTAGACGAATGCGCACAAATCTATGGCTGGAGCGATAAACAGGTGATTCATTACGCGCTGCCAAAATTAACGGGGGTAGCCAAAACATGGTACCAGGGTTTGCCCTCACTGTTATTTACGTGGCAAGAATGGAAGGCAAAGTTGAAGGAGTCTTTTCCAACTAGAGATAATTATGCAGATTTGTTGATGGAAATGCTTACTAAGAAAGTACGTTACGGAGAATCTTTAGAAATTTATTACTACGCAAAAATGAATCTCCTTAATCGCTGCGAAATATCAGGGAAACGCGCGGTCGATTGTATAATTGCTGGTATTGAGGACCGCGGCGTTAGGTTAGGTGCACAGGGAGCGGAATTTACGGAACCAGAACTAGTACTCAAGTTTTTGAAAACGGTCAAAGTAGGGCAAGATAAGAACACTAATGAACAACAGAAAGTCAGAGACAAAGATAAAAGGTTACTAAATAATACGTTCACAAATAATAGAAGCGGTGTTAGCTCACAAAAACAAGGACCTATGACCTGTTATAACTGTAAAGAAACTGGGCACCCATTTTTCAGATGCCCAAAACCTAGAGTTCAGTGCACTAAATGTAACTTTTTAGGGCATAAGGACACCGAGTGCCCAGGGACTAAACAAAATACCAGCGCTAAGCCAAAATCAGTCTTAAAGTTGGAGAGCTCTGGTGGATCGAGCGCTAAATATAGAATGCCTATTAAGATTGATGGTAAATTATCAGACTGTTTGGTTGACTTAGGAAGCGAGGGTACTTTGGTTCGTCTCAGTGAAGCTCAGCGATTGACCGTAAACTGGACGGTAGGAGAAGTACCAATGTTGAGAGGTATAGGTAACATACCATATAGCCCACTTGGTAAAGCCAGTGTCACGATTGAGGTACAAGGGGTGGTAGAAAAGCATGTCGAGGTTCTGGTGGTAGATGATTATCTAATTAACTGTCCCGTACTGCTAGGTCACACGTTTACTGAAAGACCTTCAGTAAAAATAGTCAAAACAGAATCCGATGTCATTTTCCAAAGGGTAAATGAGGAGTCTGTTATGATTTGTCCTCTTTTATGCACTGAAGTTACAATAATAAGCTGTGGTGAATTGAAAGCAATTCCAGTTAGTTCCTCTAATGAGTTTACGGGTAATGTGTATGTAAACGGAACTGTACGCAATGTTGTTGACCATGAACATTACCTATTACCCGGAGAGTACAAATTAACACGAGGGATGGGCAAACTTTTAATTCAGAATATCGGTAGTAATGATCTAGTTATGGAAAAGGGTAGTTTAATAACTCGAAGTAGGACGCTAGTTGAGAGTTTGCCAATCCGGAAGGTAGACATAGATGATGAGTTGCCGTCTGGGGGTTCTCCAATCAGCTGTGGGGGAAATTTAACAGCACTTCAAAGAGAATCCTTAGAAATCTTGCTGGATAAATACAAACATAGTTTTTCGACTAGTTTAAAAGATCTCGGATTCACGACGGAATCTGAAATGGTGATTCAACTGGACGACCCTGAGCCCGTTGTCTATCGCCCATATCGTCTGTCTTACTCTGAACGCCAAGTAGTACAGAATATGGTCAAAGACATGTTAGAAAGTGGTATAATACGAGAGTCTAATAGTCCTTATGCTAGTCCGATAGTACTGGTTAACAAAAAGTCCGGGGAGAAAAGGTTGTGTGTAGATTACCGCGCCTTGAACAGCAAAACAAAGAAAGAACACTATCCTCTTCCTCGGATTGAAGATCAATTGGACTTGCTGTCCGGGAGTTCTTTGTTTGTTACACTTGATCTGGCATCTGGTTACTACCAGATTCCAATTGCTGAAGGGTCTCGACACAAAACTGCCTTCGTGACGCCTGAAGGCCAGTATGAGTATAATAGGATGCCGTTTGGGCTAGTGAACGCACCATCTGTTTTCCAGCGCACGATGAACAAAATCATCCACAATTCACCCGCGTCCTCGTATGCCTTGGTATATATGGACGACATTTTAATTCCGGCTAAATCGTTTGATGAGGGTATGGAGCGACTGGAGGAGGTGTTGCGTTTACTAGCTGAAAGTGGCTTGACGCTTAAAATGAGTAAGTGTAATTTCTTCTATAGCAAAATAGAATATTTGGGGTACGAAGTTAGCGCAGAAGGTGTCAGACCCGGTACGCTAAAGACCGAGGCTATATCTAAGTTTCCCACTCCAGGGAATGTGCACGAAGTTAGGAGATTCTTAGGGCTAGCCAGCTTCTTTAGGAGGTTCGTTGCTGGGTTCGCTTTGATTGCTCGCCCATTGACTGGCCTCCTGAAGAAGGAGTCTACCTGGAAATGGGGTGATGAGGAAACGGCGTCTTTTGAGAAGTTAAAACAGATTTTGGTAGAACGACCGGTCTTAGCATTGTACGACCCTGAGTCACCAACGCAACTTCACACCGATGCGAGTAAGTACGGGGTAGCCGGGATTCTATTACAACAAGATGAATCTAGCGCGCTGAAACCCATTGCATACTACAGTAGACAAACTAGTTCTGACGAGCAAAAATTGCACTCGTTCGAACTAGAAACCCTTGCCATCATTGCCTCGTTAAACCGGTTCAGACACTACCTGCTGGGTATTACGTTTACTATAGTCACCGACTGCAACGCTTTGCGTACCACTATGAGCAAACGCGATTTAATACCCCGCATTGCTCGATGGTGGTTACAGTTTTTAGAATATGATTGTTCTATCGAATACCGCCCAGGTGATAAAATGGCACACGTAGACGCCTTAAGCAGGGGTCCTATAGATGGTGATCACGAAATTTATCATGTTTTGGATGTTCTCGCAATTGGTACTGATGATTGGTTGGCAACTGTACAACAATCTGACGAAGATATTAAAAATGTAGCAGACACATTACGTGATTCTAAATATAAAGAGGCCGTAGATATTTTCAAAAACTATAAACTAGTAAATGGCCGCGTGTACCGCATTATAGATGAGAATACTATCCGTTGGGTCGTACCAAAAGGTACCAGGTGGCAGCTGTTAAAGGCAAACCACGACGATGTCGGACACTTTGGGTTTGATAAAACCCTGGCACGGTTGAGGGCCACTTATTGGTTTCCGAAGATGAAACGATTTGTAAAGAAGTACGTTTCAGCCTGCTTAGAGTGTGCGCATCATAAACTCCCAAGTGGCGCCAAACCTGGTGAACTGCACCCAATACCCAAAGTTAGTGTGCCATTTCATACTATACACGCTGATCATCTTGGCCCTTTTATACGTACCAAGCGTGGTAACACGTATATCCTTGTCATCGTCGATGCATTCACAAAGTTTGTGGATCTCACGGCTGTGCGCAATACAAAATCAGCCACGAGTATAAGAGTGTTTAGACATCACTTTAGTTACTTTGGCACACCAACGCGCTTAATAACGGATCAAGGCACGAGCTTTACTAGCAAAACTTTTAAGTCCTTTATACAGTCAACTGGTATAAAGCACGTGCTCAATGCAGTGGCCACCCCCCGAGCGAACGGCCAAGTAGAGCGGTACAACCGCACCATTTTGGCGGCGCTCGGGGCAATGAACCACGACAAAGCAAATGGGTTATGGGACGAGCACTTGCCAGACATTCAGTTAGGCATCAACACTGCCGTACATTCCACTACTAAAAAGACTCCAACTGAGCTCCTTTTTGGTCGTAATGTGACTAATCCGTCACAAGGGTTGATGAATGATATAATACACGATATTACGCCAGAAGCCGGAGAAACTTTAGACGATATGAGGCATAGTGCTGATAATTTAATTAAAGCACAACAGGACCGAGATAAAGAACGGTATGACAAACATAGGAAAGTAGGGAAGCGTTATAGAAAAGGTGACTTGGTTAGGGTTATAAGGGCGCCTACAGGGATTGAGGGTCAGTCAAAGAAACTCGAACCTAAGTGTAAGGGTCCTTACCGGATTAAGAAGGTGCTTCCCAACGATAGGTTTGTAATTGAAGACACACCCCTCACAAAGAAGAGTAAAAAGTATGAGGCTATTGTAGCCATTGACAAAATATTCCCATGGGCTTGTTTTAAAGAACCCGTATCAACCGACTCCGACAGTGATAGAGAGTCTGATTGCGAATAAGTCAATTCAAGTAACTTTTATCGAATTGTTGATTGAGTAATATATCATGTTTAATAATATATTTACGCATAAAGATTACGATTAATTAATGTAACATGTTTAAGTTTTCTAATTGCTAATATATTTGCTGGTCAAGGTAATGGACTAGTAAATACTAATTCACTTGGTAAGGTAATGTCCTTGTGGATTAGCGCTGAGTATCAGGTAACGGATGCTCTGCGTATTAGCGATTAGTATGAAGAATGATGGCAATATATTTATTGGTTAAGGTAATGTTCCAATAGGTATACTGGCAAAAGTTAAAGGTTTGAAAGATGTATGGGTTGTCAAGTAACCGACACCTAAATCAGTTATTTATTTTTATGGTTTTAACTCAATCACCTAAGAGCCAAATCATTTGCTTGTCAGAGTAATGGACTAGTAAATACTGATCCTCTTGGTAATGTAATGTCCAAGTGGATTAGTGCGGAGCGTCAGGTAACAGATGCTCTGCGCTTTGGCGCTTAGGATAAACAGCAATGGCAGTATATTTACTGGTTAGGGTAATGTTCCAATGAATATACTGGCAAAACTAATTTATTTGCAAAAGCATGGAATGATAAAGTAATCAGTGCCCAGACAACTTTGTTGAAATATGAAATTTCCATTTAATTCATTTAAAGGTCATGGATGAGATGTAAAATAAGTAAAAGTATGATTTGATTAAGTAAACAAGTTTATTGACATGTAGACAATTGTCTTTATATACATTTTTATTGTTTAGATTTATTGTTTGTTAATAATGAACTTAAAACATAGAAATACTAAATGTAACTTGAACATAGTCAACAACGAGGGACTCGTTGAGGAGCGGATGGCCGAGTTGTCATAAATATCTAAATAACCTTAACATTATTTACAATGCCATGTATTTATCTTACATTTTAAATTAATCTTAAAAGAAGTTATATTGATTAGCCAAGATCGTTCGTTGTCGACGGTTGTCAACAACGACCAATCACAGGCAAGTACTATTCTGGTGAGGTACGTTTTACGTTTGAATTTAGGCATTCGTTCCTCAGCAGTCATAATCGACAGTAGTTGTGCTAATCTTTGTATTTGTACTATAAATTTAGTCTTACAATAAAGTGTCTGTCTACGATCTGTGTGTTTCTTTGCATCCAAAGTTTTAACCTGAGTGCTGAACCAGTAGTACGGTTCACAGTTACATTTGACACAATAAAAAGTAGTAAATTATGGACTTACAGTTTCCTTAATGAGAATATTTAAACCTAAACATTAAAAACATTTTAAAAAATTGAGTTGTTGAGATGCATTGTTAATAGTAATTGTTAATAGTTAATAGTATAAACAAAAACATTGCCAGAAAACTTACAGTTATGATACATTTAAATTATAGTTGTTGAATACATTGTAAAGATAATCGTTTGAAGCTACAAAATGTCTCATGGAGAATATCTAACGACTGAAATTTTTCGTCATAAAGCTTGCACGCTCTTCTAATGAAACCGTTTTTTGCATAAGAAGTACGGCTACGGGGGATATGAAAGAGGGGTTTTTTTCTACAAGCTCGCTCGCAACGCCCCCGGTGTAAATACTCTAAAAGAAAGCGTATATATTAACGAAGGGGCATCGATGATGTTATTAATATTTTTTTTTATTTTTTTGACAGATGACAGCTTCTGACGCTATACTGGGTGATTTAGGAGTTATGATCGGGGGAATGATTTAAAGCGAATAAGATGATGATAATACTGAACAACTTTTCCCATGGGACAGTCGCCATCAGATATATCGGAGCGGCCAAAGTGCTCACAAATATCTGAGCACGTCTCTAATGCCTCGACAATATAGACGTGTTCAGATATTTGTGAGCACTTTGGCCGCTCCGATATATCTGATGGCGACTGGACCAACCACGAAATTGCAAAAAAAACAGCTAATTCTAAGTTTACTGTGAGTTAATTAAGATTAAACTCTAAAACACAAGTAACTCTTAATTGGCTGTTTTTTTTTTAGATTTCGTGGTTGTTCCCATGGGAAAAATTGTTCAATATGATCATCTTATTGCTTTCGGTCATTCCGGATCATGACCCCGAAATCACCCAGGCTTTAACGATTACCGGTTAGAAAAGTACGGTTAATGCAACTTTAGGAAGGGTTGCACCAACTTACGATCACATACCGATCAATTTTAAATATGGTGCCGGTAGCTGACAATCCATAGATACTTGACAAACTTTCCATATATTCAGATTTTAAACGAACACCGCTTACAATTACAGACAATAGGGATGCGGACTAAGTTTTTTTTACGATGCCATTCGAACCAGTTTTTGGAAAGGAACAAATGTTTGTATGGGAGCAACTATAATTAAAGAACATAAATACCCAAAAATTTGAGACAAAGACTGACGTCGCTGGCGGCAGCGGAAAACGATTCATACTGATGACGTACCCCCGCATGACGTCACTTGTACAAAGTAGCTGTATCGTTGTATGGAAAATCCGGTAAATTGTTGTATCGGTCGCGAAATACTGCGTTTAAGTACATAGTTGTCTTACAATTTTGTTTCTATAAAAGCGTAAGGATTATATTGGCAGCTTTAAATTTACTCTTGGACAATAAAAAAAAAAAAAACATTTTTTTAAACTTTCAAGGTTCTTTTTATGATTTTAATTACATTTTATTATTTATACTTTATTACGATAATTTGAGGGTTTACTATCCATCTCTGAATACAGACAGTTGTTACAAATCCTTTTCCACTTAAGAACTCAATCTCGAAATGAGGAGTAAGATTGTTCATAACGTGTCTCACGTTTTGCCGTTTTACTAATGCAAGGAATCTCAAAATGGCGCTCGTGTGCAATGCATAATGTATGCCTTGTCTAGGTCGAGCGAAGATGTACAAAGAATTAGTCACTCTAAAGCTGTAGCGACAAAGGGATTACTATGATTATGCACTTAAACTTACAACGAGAATCGAGATACATTAAAAAATCTAGTAGCAAGGTCAGTTCTATAGCTTCGACTACAAGTCGAGTCCGCTATAAATATAGGTAATTATCATACACACACATACATCACTTACATGTTGATTTCTACGAGTAGTTGCTGAATGACAGACAAATAGTTAATAATTTTGGTCATGATTTGGATAATGCTAATAATTACACGGATCAACTCACGTATTAAATGTCACTAAGGGCGACATGTTTCAATGCCGCCGCGAAAACACTCATCCTGAAGAATAACTCCCGAAGAGTTCGAAACATGTCGACCGTAGCGACATTTAATACGTGAGCTGAATTATTTCAACATGTCTCAAAAAGTTTAAATTCGATTATGATTTGAATATGTTGCAATAATAATTAATTTACTAAAAAGCGAATTTACAATCATGATAGGTACTGTTTGAAAAATTAAAAGAAGGATTCCAAATTTCTAGTTATAATGTGAGTGATACAGAAACTAGACTGAAAGATCAATCGATCATCAATTATATATTTGTAAATCTAACTAAGCTGGTTTTCTCTGCGGTAGTACGCTAAATTATACTTTCAAATTCTGTTACCTCAAACGTACCTACTTTGATTAAGGGGAAACCGTTGCACTTTCACATATTTATTACATTATTGTATATTCCTAGAAGTTGAGTTATGGAACGATGTATACTTACTTGAAATTGGATTTTGTCTAGACTCCACTGACATTACATTGCAATACAATACAAATCTTACTCTTTATTGCACACGTCTCATACACCACGTACAGTCACAGCAGAAACTGATGAAATAAATTAAGTCCGATGTTACTGACTATTGTAGTTTATCAGAAGTAAGTAAATTAATTAATTATAAAGGTGTCACAAGTAAGTGACATGCTATTCAAATAGTTAGTCATTACTGATCGTGTCAAATTAAACTGATTATCTATAAAATACGGAATTTTGGGACTGCATGACCTCGCAAGATCACCTCGGAATACAAGTCCTATAATACCTCTCGTGTCTGTCAAGGGTTGAAATAAGTTTCTATTACTTCAGCTTGATTTTTTGGAAATATTTTAAATGAATCCTTCTTGAATGCAGAGTTCTCATTTCGACATATTGAACTTGGGTTAAAATGTGTAATTCCTTGAAGTTTCCAGTACAGAGATAATTATAACATCGTGTATTATATATATGTCAAATATTGCTTTGTCATTTCGTATCTGTGTCCCGGTGTTATTATTATCATTTCCTTTTGACTAATTAAATGATCAGTTAAAAGTGACCACACAGTTTCATTCAGATCAGGTTGAAAACATGTTTTGAAATATTGATTTTGATCACTTACTTTTGACGTTGACCGTACATAACATAAATAAACACACATACTCTATGAGCTAGTTCAAATTACGGAATCGAAAAACTCTCTCTCTCTCTCTCTCAAAATTCCACGAGAATCGGTTGAGAAATCCGACCTAGAGGAGAAAAACTGGACATCAGCAAAAGCCAGACATACGAAAGCATGTTTGCCCAAACTGAAACGGGTTTTATGAACATTCCCATCAGCTTCACAGGCAGACTAACCGTGGCCCGTTCTCCCCCAACAATTGCAAATACACCAAGAAAATCTTTACTGATTACAAGGCTGTAAATGAATACCTAACCACATACGGTCTAAGCTTCGAAACCACTCAATTAATATCAAATCACGGATACCATAAAGAATACCTCCATAGATTTAAAATAACAAATGACGATCAATGTCCATGTGACAGCACATCTACGCAGTCTGTTCAGCATTCAATAGAGGACTGTCCCAGATTTCACTTAGGAAGACATGAATACGAGCAAATATGCATCATGTTAAACATAGACCAAAACAATTTAGAAAAAGTATTTTCCAAACAAACAACAGCAGAAGCCTTCCATACATTCTATAAGTATATCGTAAAAAGGCTAAAAAGGTTCAACGGAACATGATCCAATATATTAAAATTATCAAATCCAAGTCAAATATAAATAAATAAATATATCTTCTACAATACTATACATGTCACATCTCATTCTTTTAATTTACTACTATTTTCATTTCATTATTATTTTATCATTAAAGTATAAACTTACGGACATATATATAGATATATATGCAACAATATATATATATATATATATATATATATTTAATTTTAACTTAACCTATTTCTGCTTGCTGAATAAACGACCGGGGTTCACTCAGCAAGCAAAGGTTGGCATCCCTAACTTCTCCCTATTATCCCTAATATTTCCTCACCATCCAACACATTAAAACAAATTCCACACAATAAGTAAACTTCACAACAAAACCCTACACTGAAACAATAACTCACCTCACCCATCCATACACACTTCAAATAAAAAACACCGCCAAGAGCAACGTGTATACCGATAGCACTGCGCTCTTGCATTTCACAACACTGCACAGGGTGGTGGTTTTAGTCCGTAGGCAACTGGGTAACATTCCCAGTTGAGTCGGGCATGCTGCGAAGCCGGGCCGCAGTATCCAATGAGGATCTCCACCACCTACGCAAAAAAAAAAAAAAAAAAAACCGTGGCCCGTTTGCTGCTCGTCACAATTTTACAAGTTGAACACAGGCTAGTCAGTGGTCAGTCTTTATTGGTCTACCGGTCTCAGTATAGACTTTTAAATTTTAACTTGTGGCTACATAACTTACCCTGGAGGTAAAAAAAGTCGATATAAAAAAAATTATGTTCAGATATTAATATTACATTAAACGAACGACTGAATAATTACTTGGGCTTAATTAATCTAGAATTAGCTTCTACATTTATGGTTAGCTGGATGCGAAATGAAAGGAATCTCGAATGAATGGCGGGAAATTCCATGCTTTCCAATAAAAAAGGAGTACTTATTACACGGAACTGTAATTGAAGCTCATAGAATTCGTAACATTATTCTAATGTTATTTTGATATATTTGAAAGGTGTATATAATAATAAAAGGTCATGCATCGCTTTATTTTTAAACATGTCCTTTGCAAACAGGCATTTGATTTTGTAGTGCATGATATATTGTTATCGCAACTTAGTAACGTAGGTATTAGAGGTAATGTATTAAAATTATTAGAACGCTATTTAAAAGGTAGACAGCAAGCTGCTATTATTGAAAAGTATGATATGAAAACTAAGACCATACAGAAAACACAGTCTCAATTTCAACATATGAACGTTGGATTACCCCAAGGCAGCATCCTTGACCTCTTTTATTTATACTGTATGTTAATGATCTGCCAAAGGTCATAGACGAACTTTGCGTAATGTTTGCTGACGACGCCGACGATTCTCTGGACAAAACTTAGACTCAAATTTTCAGGAAAAAAAATAAACAATACCCTTAAAACTGTAGTCAACTGGCTTAAATCGATTTTTAAAAGTAAACGCAGATAAAACTAAAACAATACAATTTAGACATTACAAAACAAACCCAATAAACTTGAATATAAAACACGAAGGAGCTGTTATTCAAAACGTAAATAGTACTAACTTTTTAGGCGGCGTAGTAAAATTGTTTCTAAAAAAAGTTAACCTGCTCACAAAATTTCACTAGAATTAGTTGAGAAATGCGACCTGTAGAGGAGAACGAGTGGTCATCTGGACATCCAGACGTACGAAAGGATTTTGGCCCAAGCTGAAATGGAGAACTGCGTTTGCTACGCTCACTCATAAAAAAAAAGCCCGGGTTGCACTCCGGGAGTGCCGGCAGAAGTGAAAACTCAATAACATTGTAACAGTTTTTCGATCAGGTCACTTGACATCTTACGGTGTCACCCTAAGGCACTTGTCCCACCGCCGGCGAGTAGCGAGTACTCTCATACTAATTCTTACTCGCGCGAGTAAAAGCGAGTAGCGGTGGGACAAGTAACTAAAAATGAATTTGACGCAAATGTATAAACAATTATCAATTATTTAGGCGGACGGCCCGCGGGCGCGTTGGGTGCGACGGGCCCAACGCGCCGCCACGGCGCAACGGTGCCGGGGTCCGGCGCGCCGACGGGCGGCGGCAAACACAATACCAATTTGTTTTTGCCAATGCCAAATATTTTTCAAAGCTGTATCTCTTTAGGAATAACGTCTAAATTCGAACTATTCGAATTTTCTCAATAGCAAAACGGCGAAGGATGCGTTGGTATTATTACAAATTTATTTGCAAAATATGCTATTGCAAAAAGTGTTTAACGGCTTTATACTCTTACGAATAGCGTTCAGTTTTGAATGAAGTCGAATCGGCTAGCAGCAAAAAGTGACCTCCTTCACATCTGACGTCACAAAACTCTGTCGCGTATTTAACAATTTTTCCCCATCCCAAAAAGTCCTCAGCGCCGCTAAAGAAGTTTTCACTTCAAAAACCACATTTGTATCCAACAAGGAAGACATAGTTAACTTACTGCTCGTGTCTCCTTCTGTGCCGACAGCCATTGTGCCAGGTCAATGACGCTCAAAACTCCTAATACGTTTCTATAATTAGCAATTCACCGTAACTGTGTTTTGTGCTAAATTGGCTCATTTTTTGTAGGTTTTTTTTTTTTTATTGGGGGAAATCATTTAGGTACAAGGGACAAGGATATTATAGTTTATACTTATTATTTTAATATTTTTATTTTACGTTGATCCACAAATAAGTCCTAATCTTTCGATTATGTTACTTTAATGTTTAAAATGTTTTTTTTAAATATATTTCTGATAACTGTTACGACTTGGCCTGGCCCCTATAACCCTTTTTCAGCTTGACGTTGACTTTTGGGTCAAATTGTACTTTGCATTGATTCCTCGAACAAATTATATACATATATTTAGGTGTTCGAGCCTTCGCTTGAACCACTTGAGATGACGTCTTATGAATTCCTCACTCACACTGCTGTATTTTCGTGTATGTGTGTATAAACTAGCTGTCAAACCCTGTTGCTGTCTTACTCACTCACAAAGCAGCGCCCGGGCAGCGGCGCGATGGTGGCGCCGTGCCTGCCAGTACGCTTTTGAATTCCGAATGGATCGGTACACTACAGGTTATCAAGAATTTATCTGTAAGTATTCATCAAACTTCTTGTTAAGAACAAGTATATACCGCTCGGCTCCCTTGGACCAGCGATGTTTAACGTGCCTTGCACTTATATGAGTTCTTAATCTCATATTACCAGTCTTCATCGGAAGATGATGACCACCACGTGGTTGGGCTAACGGTCTCAAATACCACTTTGATTGACTTGCTTGTCAATTTGTCTGATTTCCGCTCGGCTCCCCCGGACCAGCGATGACGTACGTACTTTGGCACGTACTTGAAAATCGGCTCATGTCCGACTTGAATTTGGCGTCTCAGCGTCGCTGTCGCCTCAATCAAACGACACACTTGTCGTATCAGACGCAGTCGCAAAGAACGACACTACTACACTCGTAGCAACGTCTTTAATATGTCAATCGACGTCGCATCAAACCAGACGACGTCGTACAAAACCATACGACGTAATGTCATACGACGTAGTATTGAACAAACGACGCGTTATGTCAAACGACGTCGCTCAAAACCAAACGTCACTTTATATGACGATTACAACGACGTCGTTTCAATTAAACGACATAACCTTAAATACGGAACGCGTCGTAACTGGTTACTCTGATTTCAGAACATGGCCCTTACAACGATGGGTGACTTGGCTGCCCGCGGTGGCACGCCAGGGGACGAAGATGCTTTTCTTGCTGTCACAGAAGCAATCGAGAGGAATTTCCCCAGTGACTGGAAATCCTGGGAAGTCTACAACTTCTCCTATACTGACTTGTTTGGTGAAGAAATTTTTCAACACATCGATAAAAAGTTAAGGTTCGCAATACCAACCGTTGAACTGGGCAAGGCTTTCGCACCGGAATGCAGCTCCTTATCGGAACGAAGGTACAGAACCATTAGAGCGAGAATACTCCAATGGCCACTAGGACGAGCACTCATATACGCTCCTCATAGCATTATGGAGAAAATACATGGTACGGGACGCCCTTACCTGGTATTCATGGACGCTGTACGGTCTATAAAAGCGAAACTTACAAACCGTCGGGAGGCTTCAGTTGAACTCAGTGGGAAACAACAAGAATCAACGAGCCACATAGCGTCTCCGGATACCCATAGAACATTAAACTCAGGGCGTTGTGATACACCAGACCAAGCAGAAGGTGCGCCACCGGCAAAGAGACCACGAACACAAGCAAGCAGCGAGCACCTCCTCGCCTCCGTCCTTAATCAACAGATGGAACTATTCAATAGAATGATGGCCAGCCAGGCAGAACAAAATAATAAGATGGAAAAGCTCATCTCAGCAGTCACTCTGTCATCTACGCAAGGAAATCCTCCCCTCCAGGAGGAAAACTCTTTAACCTTGGACGAGTCATTCGACTCCATTCAAGACTGGGAGGACCAAGATGACGAGCCATTTCAGCCTACCCCTCCTCCACTACAACACCCGACTCCAGCAATGACGCCACCTAAGATTAGCTCCAGGGAAATGGAACTAAAGAACAAAATTGCACAAGCCCAACAAGAGCTAACCGCATTGCAGTCAGCTTCAGAGGTCGAATACGACTTCAGTCCGAATACAAGGGAGTCTGACCCCAAAATTGCGACTGCTGACCCACTTCTGGTAGACCAGGGGGTTAGATGTCAGCGTCTCGGACAGCCGGGATGGCGAAACATTAGGTACGGAGAGATCCAAAAACAGTTTCAGGCGACTCCTGCTTTTTGTGCACTGAAAGTGAACAGTCTCCTAGCCAGCGTTACACCACCCTGGAAAAACGCTGCACTTCTAGAAAAGGTCGACTTAACTTTGGGCGCTATTACTAACGGCCTTCTTCAGCAGAGGAAATTTTTTAAAGAGTTATTTGAACAACTGCCAGAAGATTTCAAAGATACAGTTGGTAACACTTTCTGGACAACTGACTCAAAATTCCGCAAAAACTCTGAAGACCTTCTTCAGTATGTCTGTGGTAGGAGAGCAGAAATAATTGAAGCAAGGAGAAATATTTACAAGGCTAAAAATAAAACCTTGAGCGAGATCCTGCATACCATTCCACCTTCAGAGACACACTTGTTCTCTGACAGCGCTTTAGGTCAGGCGGTAAAAGATTGTGCTAACACGGATGTGATCAAGCTTTTTCCTGCCTCAAATCAAAGAAAGAAGCCATTTACCGGCAGAGATATTAGAGGCAGAGGGGGCCGTACGCGAGTGCCTCCAAAGACCAATTACGGAAATGGCGGTTTCCATCGAAAACCCGCAAACGGAGCACCCCGTATTAATACCTCCACCAAGCACCAACCGCGGTTCAAACCTAAAAGGAAATGACTTCAGAGCAGGATGTCTGAAAATATTCTCACAAAACTGGAAAACAGCTCCCAATTTGATTCAGAATTTCATAAGCAATTACAGAATTCCCTTCAATTCTATCCCGCCAAACAGAAGATTCTCCATAAAGAACATTTCAAAATTCAGAACGCGAATAACACCAGAGAATATGTCCAAGCAAATCAAGTCACTCTTAACATCCGGAGCAATCGAAAAAAGCCAATATCAAAGCGGATACCTTTCAGAAATGTTCCTGAGGAAAAAACCGGACGGGACCTCCCGACCAATCTTCAACCTGAAAGGATTAAACCGATATGTCCTGACTCCAAAGTTTCGTCTGGTAAATCACCTAAAGATCCCGCAACTGCTCAACAAAGACGACTATATGATGAAATTGGACATATCCCAAGCCTATTTCCATGTGCCAGTAGCACCGGGCCATCGTCGCTTCCTGTCCTTAAGTTACGACGGAAAGGTATATCAAATGACTTGCCTACCCTTCGGGCTAGCCAGCGCGCCAGCTGCGTTTGCCAAAATCACCAACTGGATCGCCCACAAACTCCGTCAAGAAGGCATTCGAGTAATCATATACTTGGACGACTTCTTGTTGACTCACGCAAACCCAGTAACCCTGGAACGCCAGTTTACTTATGCAATGGATTACCTAAGACATCTCGGCTGGAACATCAATCAAGAAAAGTCGTCTACAGTGCCCAGAAGAAAGATAGAATACCTGGGCATAGTATGGGATACGAAGAACAATATAAAGTCACTTTCAGAAGAAAAAACCATACGCCTGATGCACGAATTGGATGTTCTAGCCATGAGAAGACGCTGGAGCTGGCACGAAGCAAAAGTTGTCATAGGAAAACTGAACTTTGCCTCATTTGTGGTGCCCTTAGGCCGCTTACACAGCCGGACTCTACAAATCGAATCAAATCGCCTACCGCATACACGACCACACATGAAGACGCCGGTTTCAGACCGCGTCTTAAAAGATCTAGCATGGTGGCGCAACAACATACGAAAAGTTTCACCGATACACAGAACCGTCGGTCTTCATAACTACAGACGCTGCGGTACGAGGATGGGGAGCTGTAGTAAACGGGAAGAAACTTTGGGGGTTGTGGACAAAACATCAACTATCGTGGCACAGCAACCAAAAAGAGCTCTATGCTTTACACGAATCCCTGGTGAATATGGATGGTACACTGACGGAGAAAACAATCATGCTACAAACGGACAATCGCACAACAGTGGCTTATATTATGAAACAAGGAGGGACACGATCTTTAAGGCTACTCGAGACAGCGACACTGATTTTGGAATTCTGTCATCGTCACCATTGTTACTTGACAGCACGATACATACCAGGAGTATACAACGGTCTTGCAGACAGTCTGTCACGAGAAAAAGATCTTCCAGAGTGGCATCTCAAACGGGAAGCCACGTCGAAGATATTTCAGAAATTGGGTACACCTGTGATAGACCTGTTTGCCTCTGCAAGATCAGCAGTTGTACGAGACTATGTGAGCGAGGATGCAAGGGATACAAACAGTTCGTTCACAGATGCATTCAGCAGAACGTGGCGATACAGCCTGGGATGGATATTTCCTCCACCGGCGATAATACCGCAAGTACTCCGTCACCTGGAAACCTCAGAAGGTACTTACCTAATAGTTGCACCGAGCTGGAAGAGAGCATTCTGGGAACCCAGCCTGAGGAGGCGAGCGCTGTGTCCACCGCTAACGATACCGAATCTCCAGTCAGTCCTAATCGACCTTCAGACGAACCTTCCTCCTCCAAAGACAAACGAATTGATTTTATTGGTTTGGAAGGTACAGGCTGGCTTAAACAAATGAAAACTTGGACAAGACCAGATGTGGATCTTATCGAAACGTCATGGCGAAAATCAACAATTAAAACGTATAAACCCGTTTGGTTGCGGTGGAAACGTTGGGCCTCATCCAATTATATCCCTCCCGATAATCCCGAACCAACTGATTTGGCAAAATATCTCTGCCATCTCTATAAAAATGTAAAGCTATCTCCCCGAACAATATATCTTCATAAATCTGTCATAGCTACATTAGCTAACCCTCTACGAACGAACGAATTAAGCTCTCACTTTTTAGTAAAGCACGCTCTTAAAGCCATCTACTCTCAAAACCCTCCAATCAAGAAGCTATTATGTTGGAAAATAGACGACCTACTCCAGTTCCTCAAATCATATAATTTGGACGAGAAAAGTATATTTCAAACATTTCGACACACATGTGCTTTAATTCTTCTAGCTACTGGAAGAAGAGTGCACGACCTTACTTTACTGAGCATTAAAGAGGGTTCGTTGCAAGATACTGGAGAGCAAGTCATACTTTGGCCAGAATTTGGGTCTAAAACAGATTCAGGGAAATACAGACAGTCAGCTTGGATTTTCAAGAATAATATAGAACGGAGAGAAGAAAGACTGAATGTAGCATCATGGATTAGAAAATCAATATCATTATCGCAGGAAAGACGCCAGGGTAAAAGTCTAACAAACCTGTTTATAACTACAAGAGGATCAGCTAAAAATGCTTCTCGTGCTGTAATTTCTGGATGGATTCGCACCCTTTTCCGAGATGCTGGCATGTCAGCTTCATCTGGAAGTTTCAGGGCCGTGGTGGCTTCAGAGAACTGGTCAAGTAATAGATATGACATTGAAGAAATCCTCAAGAAAGGAAATTGGCGATCTAGAAACACTTTCTTCAGGCATTACTTCAGGGAGGCTACCACTCCAAACCGTAATCAAGATACTGTTAGAATAAGCGATGATTTTTCTATATTATAATAAGTAGGTGCCAGACGGGGCAACTTGGTTTCAAATAATTAATGTGATTCAAAATGTGATACTAATTTAAATTTTGTAATGTACAACATTATATTTTGATCTCTAAGAAGAATGATGGATCTCAACCTTGGTTAAGAAATAAAAGAAAATGAATCAATGAATATGATTTAATTGAATTATCAAATATTTTTATCCTTAATTGTCACAGTACGCAATCACAAGCAGCGCCGGCAGAATATAAACACTTCTCAAGTGGTTCAAGCGAAGGCTCGAACACCTAAATAGAAACGTTTTCCCCCCGAAGGGTAGAAAACGTATATTTAGGTTTCAGCCGTAGCTTGAACCACCGCTTCATGGACCTTGCCGGCTCATTCATCAAGGTACTGGCAGGCACGGCGCCACCATCGCGCCGCTGCCCGGGCGCTGCTTTGTGAGTGAGCAAGACAGCAACAGGGTTTGACAGCTAGTTTATACACACATACACGAAAATACAGCAGTGTGAGTGAGGAATTCATAAGACGTCATCTCAAGTGGTTCAAGCTACGGCTGAAACCTAAATATACGTTTTCTACCCTTCGGGGGGAAAACGTTTCTATATGGCGATTCGATGTAATCTATATTTCTTCTACCATACCTGTTTTTAGTTTTCTACCTACCTTTTAATTCAAACGACGCAACTTTAACATTTCTCATAATTTTTACTAAACGGGACTTAATTGTGTATTATTAGCTTATTTATTTACCCCGTTGAGTCTTTCCGACGTTTCGATGTGTCACAACATCCTTATCTTTGTTAGACAGATATAGACTGCCTTTTGTTTGAGAAATATTGTTTGTAAGTTAGTTTTCCGTAGTCGGGTTACTGCTTTTTTAACTTATTACACTGGAAATCACATATAGAAAAGATAAAAAAAAAAATTTTCAGTCGATGCTATGCTATCCGTATTATCAAGTACTTGCTCGGAAGATGTGGTCAGAAATGACTATTATGGTAATATTTATCCATTGTTTACTTATGGCGCGCAGCGCCGACGTACCCGCGTACCCACGCGAAAAAAATATCAACACCAACGGCTCGACGATACAACGCGCCGACTCCAAGTTAAGGCCGCCGCTACGCGCTAACACCAAGTTAAGTCCGCCGCTGGCGCGGGCGCATTCCGACTCCAAGTTAAGCCCGCCGCTAGCGCATGCAAGCAATGACTCCAAGTTAAATCCGCCGCCGACTCAGGCACGCTCCGTCAGCCCAGCCGTCGCCTCTCATCAACCGCCCGGCGTAACAATAAATAACCGCTTCTCCTCGCTACCCACTGAAGAGGAGAACAACGATGATTTGGAAAGGGAAGAAAGTAACGACTTAGCGACTATTACCTCACCGAAACGCAAGAAAAGAAAGAGAGATGCCTTCACTACAAATGCCATAACAACGCAGCGGCCACCGAGAGTAATCACACCATCTACTCACATCCCTGAAATAACCATAACGGATGTCAAAAAAATCAATGATCCACAATACCTTAATAAAATAAGAAAAATAAGCACAGAACATGGAGCAAGACACGTTATGGCTCCAAACAAAAGGACTATCACGATTCGCGTATACACCGCGGATATAAGAAAAACAATCATAGAAGAGCTGAGGAAACTTGACGACGGACTCCGCTTCGTGGCTCGTGTCCCTAAAGCTCAGCAGACTCACCAAACAAAAGTAGTGCTCAACACAAACATCTACGACGAGACGAACGAGGCATGCCTTGAGGAAATGGAGAGATGTATCGGTGTGAGACCAATCAAGATGAGAACCATCAAAGGTAACTTACACTTATTTATCTTTGATGGTACCCTGTCATACGATGAAATCGCCACGCTTATGAAGACAACAAAGCATGCATACTTCGGAGCCTTCAGTATAAATCCCCAGGAATATAAAGACGATCCGAAGAGAGTAGTACAATGTAAGAGATGTTTTCTTTTCACGCATGCGACATCGGCTTGTCACGGTGAAAAGAAACAGCCCACGGTCAAATCCCTAAACGAAGAAGGCGTAGAGATCAAAATATGTACAGCATGCAAAAAACCGGGCCACGGCGCTAACCAAGCCAAATGCGAGAAGTTCCAGAAGGCAATAGAGCGCCAAATCGCACAACATGAAGAAAAAGAAAGGAGACAAAGAGAAGCAGCTGAACGCAGACATGCAGTGCAAAAATACCGTCAAGAAAACTACTCGTACGCGAACATAGTTTCCACTTCAGAATTCCCACCGCCGCCAAACCAAGCACAACCAAAATATCAGCAACTAGTGCAGCCAGAACAGATGATAAACAAGGAAAACAGCACAGAGCCCCCTGAGCAAGAGCTACATACAATCATGAAACAAGTATTACTCCAGTTACAGCTACAACACGACATCCTCATAAAAATTCTCAACAAGTAATCGCAGAAATCAATACCACAAGCTGCGTATAATGCATCTAAATGCGCAAGGTCTCAAAGGGAAATTCCTCGAGTTAAAATCTCTAGCCAACCGTCACAAACCACATATAATCATAGTCAACGAATGTCGCGTGGATTTCTCCAAAGCCCGCATGAATCTCCCGAACTATGACAAGATCACTCACTCGATCGCATCGCATCTAACCACAGCCCTATACGTGTTGCGAGGTATACGCTGGAGTCAGACCGACGTCACTCCAGGTACAGAAGTAGGAGACCGTCTCATCGAAGGCGTCGCCATCAACCTTACCTACGATCACGTAACTGGAGATTACCTAAAAATTAAAGGAATATACATACCGCACAGGTCAGAACACATCGACACCGCAGCACTTAAGGATGAGTTAGAAGATATTGTTACCGAAGCCCCGAACATCACCATAGGGGACCTCAATCTTAAAATGACCACACTAAACCAAACGAGAGACGAAGGGGCGGGAATACTCATCCGCGACCTTTGTAACTCTGACGTCTGCACTTTACACCACACAGGCCTACCTTCACGACCAAACAGTGCGGGGTACGGCATTCTTGATGCAGCCATCATCTCGTATGAAATGGAAGCCTTTGACACCGTAACATGCCGACAAACAACATCGGTTGGCTCAGACCACATGCCGTGGCTACTAGATATAAATATAGTGGTGGACAGAGCGAAAACTATGATAAGAAACACCCGTGCCATCGCAAGTAATGAAGAAACCAGACATCAATTTCAGCAAACTTTATGGAACAAAACCAGTCAGCTACCAAAGGAAATCACATCTGATCCAGAATGCGAGGAATACATACTGCAATTAGAAAAAGCTATTACGGAATCTCTGGATGAGTATGCGCCACTGCATGAGTACAATAAAAGAGATCAACTTCCAGATGAGATTAATAAATTAATAGACGAAAGAAACCAAGCAAAAAGTAAAGCGTGGCGACTACGCTTTAACCAGGACAGAAAAACGGAACAAAGAACGAACTACAATCATCTGAAACGGCTGGTCCAACAGACGCTATTGGAGTATAACGATCAGAAATGGGTGAGAATAGTAAATGACCCACGAAACAACAGAGCCCAGATGTGGCAAATCCAACGCAACCTGAAGGCACCAGTACAGAGACTCCCCCATATCCAGGGATGCAACAGTGAGGAAGAAACCATCGACACTTTAGTCGACGCAGCGATTGTAGCAGAAGCCGAGATAGATAACAAGGACAAGGGCACAGAGAAGACCACGCCCTTTCAGCCTCTTGACGCTACATCTATAGAGGAGATTAAGATCGCTCTAAGACGTTTTAAAAATAAG
Source organism: Epinotia ramella (assembly GCA_947578815.1). Taxonomy (NCBI): domain Eukaryota; kingdom Metazoa; phylum Arthropoda; class Insecta; order Lepidoptera; family Tortricidae; genus Epinotia; species Epinotia ramella. Next base: position 9,468,772 of record OX388221.1, read on the forward strand.
AAGGCCCCAGGCCCGGACAAAATCAAAGCAGATGCTCTTAAACTCGGAGGCACCCCCTTTCTCATCCGGTACAAAGTTATAGCTGACTACCTATTACTAACAGGCTACTATCCTAATAGGTGGAAAATCGGAGAATGCATCTTCTTACATAAAGCAGGGAAGAATCACGGCGACGCCAAATCGTATCGACCCATTACCCTTCTAAACATCATGGGTAAATTACACGAGCGCTTGCTTCTTTCGCGCCTGCGACAGATGACTGACAGACTCCAACCGCCATTCCAGCATGGCTTTACTAAGAATAGAGGAACAGGCACGCAAATACTTCGTACCGGAAAGTTCATAACGGATGCCTTAGAAGCAAAGGAGAGCGTGGCCTTGGTATCGACTGATCTTTCGAAAGCCTTCGACTCCATAAATCACGAGGGTCTGACAAAGAAACTTCAAACAGCCGACGTTCCAAATAACATTATCAAAATAATAGAAAATTACCTGAACGGTCGAAAAACCTATGGACGTTTCAGAACCACCAACGGCGAAGAGAAAGCGGTGCCACACGGAGTTCCACAGGGCTCTATTCTGGGGCCAATCATCTTCAACATGTATGTACATGACGTTTGGGACCAACGAATCCGGATCCGCGGACTAAAGCTTTCTCAATACGCTGATGACCTGTGCATACTCAACAGATCTCCGGAACCGAACAGCGCGACAAGCCGTGCGGGCTGGGCCGCCGAAACTGTCATCGATTACTACCATCGCTGGGGACTGAAGTGCAACATAGAGAAAACCGAGTGTGCCATGTTCACTCACAAGAGAAAGTACCGCAGAACCATTCCCATCAAAAACGAGGTTATGCATTATAAAAACAGCATAAAATATTTGGGTGTACATCTAGACAAGACCATGACCATGGGTGAACAGACTGACTACGTAGTGCAGAAAGTACGACGGGCGCGCGGTGCTCTAGCCTCCATTATAGGCTGGCACGCTAAGACGGATCTAACGGTGAAACTGGCTGTCATTCAGGCCTGTCTACTTCCAATATTGGATTATGGCGTGGTACAATTACTCTCACGTTACAGTAAGAGCAACCTACTCAGAATCGAACGCCAATATCGAATGGCTCTTAAGACTAGTGGACAGTTCCCAAAACGCCTAGAAACTTCCCTACTCTGGGAGATGCTCGACTGGGATCCATGGCACCTCCGCGCACAAGACCTAAATGAAGACATGCTGCGCCGATTCAGGGAAATGCACATTGCGGATCTAGATAGCCCTGGTAACGCCTACATCGGACACAGGCAGCACAACCCACTTCTCACTAACACTAGATTAGGAGAAATTTACTATGTACCAAAAAAAGACAGGAGCCGGCAGCTTAGCAAGCGAGCGACCGCTCCACGTCCCCATAGATTATAGGAAATTAGTTGTAAGAATAGTTTTAAGATAGGACAAAATGAAACAACTTTTAAATTTATATAAATCTATTCAGTACGCACACACTAACAAGCACACAGCACAAACAACATGACACTTATACAGATCTTTCAGACAGACATAGGTAGATTGTAAGTAGCTGACACACCCGCAGGCCGAACACACCACCGGCATGATGGACATAATGTAACACATAAACTAGAGAAATAAACACCTTTCTATTCTATTCTATTCTATTTACTTATGGTCTAATTTATTGGGGTAACCCTGTAAATGACAAAACAATTTTCATTTTGCAAAAAATAATTTTCTTACCTTAACTGGACTATACATTTTAGAGCTGTGTTCATTTGTTATCAACCATAAATATAATTTTAATTTCTGTACAAATCAGCGTGACAATTTACGATCTCAATATAAAAACAACATATCACTGCTGGCGATCAGAAACTCAACCTACTACAGGGAGCACCTTTATCACCGCAATCAAAGTATTCAACCATCTACCCATTAGCCTAAAAATGTTGAGCGGACATCAGTTTAAGCGCCACCTAAAGCGATGGTTGACTCAAAATGCATTTTATGATTTAAAAGAATACTTTCAGTTTAAATAATGTCATAGTCCTTGACCAGACTACTTAGGTACCGTTGTACAACTTTATTAATATTGTATGCCCGAAATGGGTTGCCATTGTTACTCACATACTTTTTATTAAGACCTTATTGCTCATGGTTAACAATACTACAGTTGAAATTTTCACAAATTATGTATTTCTGTTGCCGCTACGACAACAAATACTAAAAACAAAATAAAATAAATAATTAAGGGGGGCTCCCATACAACAAACGCGTTTTTTTTTATGCTGTTTTTATAGATAATTGTACGGAACCCTTTGTGAGCGAGTCCGACTCGCACTTGGCCGGTTTTTAATATTCCTCAAAGAGATATCGAAGAAAAAAATTCCTATATCCGGATAATATAGTAAGTACTTACAGTCAGCATCACATAGTTAGTAGCAGCCAAAGTAGCCAAATATATCGTAACACGTCCTTACTCCTATAGTAATAAAGACGTGTTCCGATATATTTGGCTACTTTGGCTGCTACTAACTATATGATGCTGACTGTACAATTGGGATTATGCGTGTTGGATCTTTATTTTGAATAACTATCAAGAGTTTTTTATATTCACCTTTTATGAACAGATGGACAGAAAAGCTGTATATACTCTTAAGATTGAACGCGTATAATTCGGATTATATTATGAACGTAAATAATACAAACACACAAAAGTATGCATGGTTTCTATACAAATGTCTGTCCTCTTACGACGTTTTGTTAATCATTTTTCGCTTATCGTCGTCTGTGGGACAGATGAACTTACTGTTACTACAATTACTGTGTAAACAAAGAATCACATTATTTCGGCAATGATAAGAGCCTTATGAGCCTTAGGGACAGAACCCCGATCATTGCTGGGACAATAACAATGTTAACCCTTTGGCACCTGTAATAACAGTAATTACGTTCCAACCACTTAACGGCGAGATACACGGTCAGACGGGACGGGCGTCTGATTGAAACGGCGTGTTGAGCATCTCTAAATCTAATAAGCGTAAATGGAAATACATTGGTCGAATTTGGTGCTAGATGGCGCTGTACCGTCTGCGACGACTGATGAATCGCGCTCTTAAGATTTTTCCCAAGGATAATGTCCTCTTGCCAATAGTTCTTGATTTGTGTGCAAGCTTTATAAAAGATACCTAATGCTGGTACTTTGACTTAATACAGTGCGATTTAAGGTAACAGTGGCATCATAATGACCCCTTTGAACGCGTCTATATCTGGCTAATTGACTGACTTCTTATATTAGCGTTACCCACCGTCCATTAAAAACCCGAAGTCCTCTTGCACCCTAAAAGTCATCGTAAGACTCTGGGGTATTGGCGCTATAAATGCTAAATTAGTGCCACTAGAAATGGGCAACATGGTAAAAAACTATCCGGGAACTAGGATAGTGGTTCAACGAACGCATAATTAGTATGTACCAGTAAAAAAATTGCATCATGACGTGGGTCGTAAAGCAACATGTCGGGCTATATTAATTATCATTTGCCCCATCTAGTTTTTCTCAGAAACTGGCAACTCTTCAGCATTTTAATAAAACAAACCTAACCTACTTCAGGGTTTTAGATACAAAGTTTATATAACTTGTCCTGAAAACGTCACAGTTTCAGAGAAAATCACTTGCATGGCAAATGATGATATCGGCGTTATGGTTAATGAAATTACGGATATTCAATATCCGGACTGGAGTAAATTCCGCAAAACAAATTGTTTTCTTAATAAATACAACCATCTAAATGCAAATCACTAAAGTCTGACAGAGAAAATTTTTAAACGAATAACAACGGAAATGTGCCTCATAGAATCCGTTCTGAATAAACGCAAAAAATACTACCTTCTAAGTCAGTTGCCCGATTTGTCCTCGGAAATGTTGTATCGTGACGTGTTTCACGACTTCCTTAAAGGTATTCAGAAACAATGCGTAACGTAAAGTGGTTTGCCAGCCGTTTCTAAGAAATTAAACGCGACAGGGTAAGGGCTGTACCCGTGAAGCTATTAAGCATAAGTAATAGACCTCTAATTACTACGGTACTTACATAAATACCGGTTACGACAACGAGTATACTCGCGACACGGGTCATAATACTGACAAAATCTATTTACTGAAAACACTAATGTAATTATTAAAAAGTTATGTATAGGTACCGTACCATTCTACTCATATTATAAATGCGAAAGTTTAGATGTTTGGATGTTCAGATGTTTGGATGTTTAGATGTTTGGATGTTTAGATGTTTGGATGTTTAGATGTTTGGATGTTTAGATGTTTGGATGTTTAGATGTTTGGATGTTTAGATGTTTGGATGTCCAGATGTTTGGATGTTTAGATGATTGGATGTTTAGATGTTTAGATGTTTAGATGTTTAGATGTTTAGATGTTTAGATGTTTAGATGTTTAGATGTTTGGATGTTTAGATGTTTGGATGTTTAGATGTTTGGATGTTTGTTACTTAATCACGCTTAACTGATTTGGATGAAATTTAGCTCGAAGATATATGTAGAGTTTATAGCCAGCAGCATGGATTGAAAAATAGCATAATTTTCAGGCGAAGTCGCGGGCGGAGGCTAGTTAGTTCATAAGATTGTTAGCTTAACAGTCCTCTGACGTAAAATATTTACTTCGTATACTTTCGTTTATAGACATATTTATGACGCTGGGTTATTTATTATCTCGGTTTCTTGGTTGTTATTTTTTACAAATCATTTAGTGGTACCATTGTAATTGTATCGATCAGCAAAATCAATTCCATGACTCAACTCTTGCCAGGCAACTCTTCGCTTTCCGCGCCTATTTTTCCATAGTAACGATCTGATTATCTCCTCTTCATGTGTAAGAGTGAGATCTCGGTATACTATATTGCTTTACTTCAAACGGCGTCAAGTAAACGGTGTGACAGAGCCCCCGACCGAGCTGCATTTCAGTACAATTGCTCTACGTGTGACTATAGGACCATATATACCCATTTCAATTGCTGATCCCCTATTATATTCGGTCCAAGTCTCACTTTGATATGTATTAGTCTATTTACATAAAGCTTTTATTCCGATGCAAGTTCAAAGATATTCCCTCTGAATGTAAGGTAATAGTTTGTCTTCGCTGCTTATTGGAGATCTTTGAAGATTACATTTTCAAGGTATATTTGAAATGGAAAGCGTATCATATGCATGAAATTGTTCGGTAAGCAATGAGTTTCTGTTCAGATAAATGCAAAGTCTCATTTCAAGAGAGATGAAAGAGTTATAATAATGTAAAGGTTGCATAAATTGAGGTGTGCAATAACGAGTATTTGTATTGTATTGTAAAAGAAAACAAAAATCACAGCGATAATATAGCAAAACTCTTCGATTTGCTTTTGTTTGTCACCTCAGTCGCTTTGAGTTAAGAATGAAGGTACCAAATATTAGGTGAGTTAAACACCTTATTTTTATGAATTGACAAGCCCATAGAAAATTGAAAACACATTCACTGCCAGCCGATCACCGGGTTTTCCTCTTACGTAGCGCAAGGCGACTACGGCGTAGGCGCCTGCTAGGCGGGTTCCTCGTCAGTAAAAGTGTTAAAAGGTGACATGTAAACGATAACTAGAGTGAGTGTGACGCTTTTCTAAGAAAGTGCCAAAGTTCGATAGATATTTAAGCACTTAACACTTTCGCTGCCAAGAATCGCTACGTGCCACGCTCGTAGCCGATCCCGTGGTTTTCCTCGTATGTTGCGGAAAGCGACTACGACGTAGGCACCCGCTAGGCGGGTTCCTGGCAGCGAAAGTGTATCATGAGCATGCTGTGTAAGTAGGTACTTTGCAGTGTGATCCGCATGTTAACATTTTTGACCCAGACAAAATCGAGGGATGTTTTAAATGTAACACGTGTCGTTGTATCCGTTTGGGAGCTACTATACCACAGCTTGAAACAGATACACAGACTTACTATTATAGTTAGTCAAATAATGTAACATTATTTAAAACATCCCTCGTTTTTGTCTGGGTCAAAAATTTCAACGTACGGATCACAAAACATAGATACACAGACTAACTATAATAGTTCCTCTAACCTAACTACATACATTAGTTTTATTTATCAAGATTTTGAATAAAATCATATTTATTCTAAGGAACACATACATATGGAGCCAACTACAACTAGCGAGGAACGACGGTCAAACATGAGAGTCAAAATCAGACATTTCTAGTAACACTATCCCCCGCTGTCCGTCCGTCTGTCTGTCCGTCTGTCACCAGGCTGTATCTCATGAACCGTAATAGTTAGACAGTTTAAATTTTTACAGGTGATATTTTTGTTGCCGCTATAACAAGAAATACTAAAAAACAGAATTAAATAAATGGTAAAGGTGGCTCCCATAAAATGAACGTGATTTTTTTGTCGTTTTTATGGATAATGGTACGGAACCCTTCGTGCGCGAGTCCGACTCGCACTTGGCCGGTTTAAAAAAAATATATAATTTCCCTGGAATTGTTGAACAAAAGAAAGCCCTAGATATTAATCGCTTCTTAAAATCTCTCCGTCATTCCCAGTCGTTAAGGCAATTCTTTATTCTTGAACAAAAAGCCAGGTAATGTATAGACACAGTTTTTTTTCCAATATCACAGTCTGATTTAATATCAGTAGAGTGACTTTCCACAAAAAAAAATATGTTGTACAACATTAACATCATAACTTTTAACCCGTACTAGCCCACTGCTGGGCAAAGGCCATTCTCTTTCTTCCAGGTTCCACTATCTACAAGTACACTAGTTACAAAACAAAACGTGTATTTGTCATACAATTTGTATTTGTTTACAAAATGGAACATTTTTAACTTATACTCGGTGACGTCACTAACGATGCATCCCTTCTCGTAAAAATGCCCTTGTCTGTTAGAATATGGGAGTAAATCCTATTATGTGTGTCCACCCTTCACATATTTACAGTCTATGGTCTATATTTAAAATAATATAATAATGTATATATGGTTACTCGCGCTCTCTCTGTTGTCACTTCTACCATCCTGTCGTGTACAAGTCTGCCTATAATAGTGTCTGTAAGGTATATCCTTTCAAATAAACTCTGTTCTATTAACGCAACGATTTTTATCTGAAGAACTAAACCAACCACTCCACTGTGCTACCTGTTGCTCTGCATCACCCCCTCCAACAGGTTATGGGGACCAGAGTAGAAGAAAGTGGTATGGTTTTAGGTTATCGCCGTTATCGGACGCCATGCGGCACAGCCGAAGATTGGCGCAGACCATCGCAACGTAGGTTAGCGCAATTTAACTGGAAAGTTTATATATGCAATATGCGCGATGCTTGACTTTGAACATGAAATAGAATCTTCGACATCAAAATGTCTAGAAGACTTTTTCAAAGGACAGTGGCTGAGGCTGACATTCTTCAGTTCAAGACAGACACGATTGCTTTACGGCTATAGCACCTACTAACCGCCTCGCCTAATAATGCTTCATTGCCTTCAATCCTGCAAAAGTGATTTTTTTTATTATGAAGCCATGAGATGCCAACGTGGCGATGAGTTTGTGGTTACTGCAGTAAGAATGCGACACGTTTGCCTCGCTTATTGGTTATGCCGTACCAATCCTACTCAAGTGAAAATAGTCATCAAAGTATATCAACATGCTCCATCATCGGATAGATTCACATGATTTGATCTGGTATTTACAGCCTGGTAGCCGGACGGAACTAGTCGATGTGCAGAACTTTAGTGTTACTGGTTATCATGCGTTTAAATATTAGGTATTTGGTTTAATTGGTGGTGCTAGTAAGTATAATGTACTGCGATAATGGTATTTTTATAAATATTAATTACTTGTCTTTTATTGTAGCAATATCCAATCAATACTTGTGGTTTATATGTTTTCTTTTATGCTTGTAGGTAGTTTCTAGTCTCTTGACACATTTAAATAGTGTTTTTAATCATGTTAGTAAATGATGTAAGATGACTTGTTAAAATATTGTAATATTTATGCCTTGTATATGAGAAACGTTGACATTTTAAGTGCCTAGTTTTAGGATATTTTTAGGATATTAGTTTTAGGGTTAGGCTGTTTTGTTGTTCCACAGGTGATGACTACATCAACCAAGTGTGTGCCCATGGGTATGTGGCACTAAAATTGGTTGAACCACTCGAGATGCAGATGTACACGTGAGGTATGTGTTCTGGTTTACGTTATCCTGAAGGGGAATGCACTTGTACCAGAATCATACTGGTGTTTGTACTACTGGACAGACTGTAAGGCCTGCAGTCCGTTTCCTGAATGCACTCTTACCGGAACAAAAACTTCCACCCGATCAATTTGTTGGCGAAGACTGTTGGATTGAAAAATCTGAGGTAGTGTCCAAGTAAATTTTATTTGTAGCTACATTTTAAAGACAAAGTAAAGAAGAGCTGTGTGGTGATATTTTTTTTTGTCATGAAATTAATTCAGGCTTTTATTATTATTATTTTCACAGCATTGTCCATAATAACTACCATTGCATTGTTAGCATTGTCCATGTAACTTGAATTGTCATGTGATGTTGAATAAAGTTTTTCTATTCTATTCTATTCTATTCTATTCTAATATATGTATGAGACAGCTGATGATTAATCATGGAGAATGGCTCATGAACTTGTGAAAATTCAATGAAACTAAAAAACCATTGGATATTGTTTCAGAGCTTGATCTGTTTGTTGCTATTTATTTGGGGATGTGAATTGTCTCAATTAAATACTGAACATGAACTTCTAGTCAAAAATAGTAATAATAATGATAAATAAATAATCCCTTGAATATTATGTCTATATTTCTAATTATATTTTATTGAATTTTATTACAATTGACATGACTAAAATTCTATCATAACATTATATGTGTTATTTGATATTGCATATGTCCACACTTGTATTGTCCATATTGTGACTTGTTTAAGAACAGTCTTATGATGAATAATATCAATCATATTTTATGGATAGGTACCATTTGTTTTTATTTTAAATACCTAATGACTCTTAATAATTATGGATGAGTCTTGGATAATAAATAATGCGAATATGAATAAAATATTATAAATAAATGAATAAGAACTATTTATTATATGGTTTCAGAATAAAATGCTATGCCCGAGCTGGTGCAGAGTCTGACGGTATCTGCTGTGACTTCTGGTCCATGTCCTGGAGGGGAAGTAGAAAAAGTGTTCGAGCTGACAACTGAGTTGGACAACTGCTGTTACTCTTTGTCACTTTCACTGTAAACCATTTAAAAGGTAAATTTTGTGCTCAAACTAAAGTCTGTGTCTGAGACTGACAATTTTTTTTGTCTTTTCATCATCATCTTCTTCGGACGCACGTTTTGTTCGAGGGGAAGGATACAGTGCTCTTGCCCAAGCCTACGTCTGGCAGCGAGCGTAGCGAACGCGTCGTGCGTAATACGCGCTTTAGACATATAATGCACTGGCTCATATTATTGCTGATGATGAAATGCTAACTGCATTAATTATCTGTTTATCAGACTGACATCTGTGAGTACTACTCTTGTTCCATGTGTCATACATATTCGTAGAGAAATATATCTCAGTCAATGAAGTCTCTTTTCATATAATATAATATGCACTCCCTAAGGGGAAGCAAAGAATATAATTCATAATTCTTTATTGCAACCTTTTAATCTCTTATTTTAGAATGGCCTATTTCTCATTTGGTCTTAAGTTAAAAGAGTGGAATTATGTTCATAAATATAATTGTGAAAGAGTTTAACTTTGTAAGACTTCTATATAATATTGAGTTTTGATTATCTATGTTCCATTTAAATTGTTTTGTTTGTGACATTTTATTTATTTATTTCAATGTTTAATATATCAACAAAACTTTTATTCAATGATGGGACAGAATACTGATGAAATATAGCCACATATTATTCTACTTATCGTTTTTATAATAAGCAAGGCATTGTGAAACAGTTTGGTTAACTACTAGCCCATGTTTTATTGTAAGTACATGATATAATTATAATAACTGTTGTGTGCAAGGCTAATGAGAGCAATGTGGGTATTTACTTTGTATTGATAGCATCCAATATAAAGATGCATAAGAGTGAAATCGTTAGTAAGCACATATTCTCTTTAATAAGCATGAGTAAGAAGTTCAATGTTACAAATGTACACTCTTGTCTTCAATTTCAACATACCTAGTAAAATGTTTAAATTTTTAAGTACTTATTGACACATTTGCATATGAGTTACTTGGTTTTGTCTTTGTGTGAAAACCATAGATGCTTGATGTTTACTCAATGTGTTCACCCATTTAGAGTGTTTTCTACTGCAATCAGTAATCGCACATGTGTAAATTTGAGAAACCCAAGAATGTCTGATTAATTATCAGAAAAATGTTCAATCATTATCATTGTTAGCTATTGTGGGTGTCTCATGTTTTCACTTATAAATGAGGAGTTAATTGGACTGTTTATTTGTACCTATACGGATTAGCGTTTGCCTCACTTTACTTCTGTCATATTTAAGCCATTTCTTTTGTAATTGTTTTTACAATTGGATCATTGGAGAAATATTCTTGTATTATCTGTTCGTGACAATTGATTATTGTCTTTTAATGTTAAAAGTATGTTTTTAACATAATCAGTTTTTGCAAATCTAGGCTGCCAATGATTTTAATAATATCATGTAGTGGCTTAATCATTTAAATTATGTGACTCACTAAAGCCATTATTGTTGATCTCTAAAGCCACTTTGTGTAGCTTCATTTCAGGCTGAATGTTAAGCTTTTGCCAATGCTCATTGTGAACACTGTTTTATCAGGAATTTCTTGAATGAAGTTTGTGATAAAAAGATTTGAATTTCACCCTTTATAGTGGTAACCTGAAAGTGCTTCAAAATTCCCTAATGACACGGGTATTGTCATGACGCAAGTTAGGAAATGTATTGTACAGCTAAATAGTTGCCCCAGTGATAAGATTGTATCTGTAGCTTTTTCCTCTTGTAATGTGAAGTGTGAGGGGAAGTGTTAGAATATGGGAGTAAATCCTATTATGTGTGTCCACCCTTCACATATTTACAGTCTATGGTCTATATTTAAAATAATATAATAATGTATCTATGGTTACTCGCGCTCTCTCTTGTCACTTCTACCATCCTGTCGTGCTTTGCTGTCGTGTACACGTCTGCCTATAATAGTGTCTGTAAGGTATATCCTTTCAAATAAACTCTGTTCTATTAACGCAACGATGTTTATCTGAAGACCTAAACCAACCACTCCACTGTGCTACCTGTTGCTCTGCATCACCCCCTCCAACATTATCCTATATCTTCGTAAGCAAACGACAAGCTCTTGAATTTCTCAGGTCGGTCGTATAGGAGTACATATAGTTTATATTTATTAAAATTACTTTTTACATATACGAATGTTTCCACGTGTTACATACGTTACAACAAATTTAATTAAAAATTATACCAAACCATAAAATAGGCATCCACATAGGTCCGATTAAAAATTGTGATTATACAGTGTGGAAGTCTAATACAAGCAAATAATTAAATCAGGTATAGGACTAAGTACCGTAATCATGAATTAAAAGGACTTTTTAAGTTAGACTTAATTTAAAGCATGTAAATAATTTTTGAAAAAATATCAAGCAGCAATGTAATGCACACAGCTAATACACCACGTAACAACTGTCAAAAAGTCTGACAAGTACCTACCTGCTGTCAATCAGCTTTAGTAAAGTGATGCTGCGTAATGAGTGCTTTACACTGCGGGCTGAATTATTTTGTATGGAAATTTTTTTTGGCGTAATTTAGGATAAAAACTAACTAAATACTCGTCTTAGGATCTTTATTAACCACCGTATAATTATTTGCTTGTATTAGACTTCCACACTGTATATATCTATCACCCTCGACCTCATTATCACTTCATCAGGTTGGGTAGTGGTCACTGTAGAAATTGAGAATGACTTTAAAAAAAAAAAAAAAAACAGAAAAATGGTTTCTACAAAAAGTTAATCTGCTCACAAAATTTCACGAGAATTAGTTCAGAAATGCGACCTGTAGAGGAGAACAACTGGAAATCTGGACATCTAGACAAACAAAAGGATTTTGGCCCAAGCTGAAATAGAGAACTGCATTTGTATCCAACAAGGAAGACATAGTTAACTTACTGCTCGTGTCTCCTTCTGTGCCGACAGCCATTGTGCCAGGTCAATGACGTTTAAAGCTCCTAATACGTTTCTATATCAATTCACCGGAACTGAATTGGCTCATTTTTTATAGGTTTATTTTTTTTTAATGGCGGGAAATCATTTAGGTACAACGGACAAGGATATTATACTTTATACTTATTGTTTTAATATTTTTATTTTACGTTAATCCACAAATAAGACCTAATCTTTCGATTATGTTACTTTAATGTTTAAAATGTTTTTTTTTATATTTCTGATAACTTTTATGACTTGGCCTGGCCTAAAATTATGGCGAAATATTATGCGTAAAATTGGGGTCCCCGAGAAAATAACCAACATGATTAAGGCCATCTACGGGAAGTATTCCTGTAGAGTGACACACGACGGCCTTGTCTCGGAGGACATACCGGTGCACGCGGGTGTACGACAGGGGTGTCTTCTCTCACCTCTCCTATTCCTTGTTGTTCTCGATGGCATCATGAACACTACAATAAGCAACGAGCGCCGCGGCATAGAGTGGGGACTATCCAGCGTCTTGGAAGACCTGGATTATGCCGATGACCTATGCCTGCTGAGCCACACACGCGCCCACATGCAAGCCAAGCTAGACGACCTACAACGAGAGGCAAAGGAGACGGGATTGAAACTCAACACCCGGAAGACCCAGGAAATGAGGTGCGGGGTAACAAGCGCTTTGCCGTTGCTCATTGGCACAGAGGCTGTGGAAAGGGTCCACAAATTTACTTACCTCGGTAGTGTAGTGTCGGAAACTGGAGGGACCGAAGAGGACATCGCTTCGAGAATCGCCAAGGCAAGAGCAACCTTCGCACAGCTCCGCCCTGTATGGCAATCGCGGAAACTGACTAGGAGAGTTAAGCTCAAAATATTCCGGTCCAACGTAAAAACCGTGTTGCTGTACGGTTGTGAGACGTGGAAGGTTGCAAAGGCCATCTCGCACCGCCTCCAGGTCGTCATCAACCGCTGTCTTCGCCGTATTCTCGGTGTTTACTGGCCCGAGAAAATCTCCAACATAGAACTGTGGGAACGCTGCGGTGAGACTCCGATCGACCAGCAGATCAAACGCCGCAAGTGGAACTGGATCGGCCACACTCTCCGAAGGGACCCTGATCACATACCGAGGCAAGCCCTGGACTGGAATCCCCAAGGAAAGCGTAAACGTGGCCGCCCTAAACAGACCTGGCGGCGGACGATCATCGCAGAGGCGAAGACCATAGAGAAGACTTGGAGCGAACTGAAGCGCGAAGCTCAAGACCGGACGGGATGGCGGCGCACTGTGGACGCCCTCTGCCCCATCTAGGGGACACAGGAACATAAGTCAAGTAAGTCTGGCCTATCACCCGTTTTCAGCTTGACGTTGACTTTTGGGTCAAATTGTACTTTGCATTGATTCCTCGAACAAATTATATACATGAATATGGCTATTCGCTGTAATCTATATTTCTTCGACCTATTTTTTGTTTTCTACTTACCTTATAATTCAAACGACGCAACTTTAACATTTCTCATAATTTTTACTAAACGGGACTTAATTGCGTATTATTAACTTATTTATTTACCTCGTTGAGTCTTTCCGACGTTTCGATGTGTCACAACATCCTTGGTCACGAAACGACTAAAATTTATAATTTCTCTGCGCTTTTAAGGTCTTTTATATCCAAGCAAAGGAGAATGTGTGAAAATGTGAATATTTGATGTAGCATAAAACATTATATACGGTCTCAGCTTGGCCCCATTATTTTTTATGCTGAACTCATAACCTAACATTTTATGTCGAATGTACTGCGTTATATCCTAGCTCTTAGCATTTTATTGAAATGTTAACCTTAACATGTATCAAACAGAGTTGCTTTTACATATGAATGTGTGCGTAGATAGTCGTAAATAAGGTGCAAGTAGTGAATATAATATGTAGCATGCTTATATAATTGATATGACGCCTATCCTTGAGTCATATGCGTTGTTATATACTATGACGGTGGCAAAAAAGCATACGTCCTGATGTTAGGCAGACATAGCCTATGGCCGTTTCCCAGAGGAGTCACAAGTCACAAGAGGGTACCAGGTGACATAGACTGCCTTTTGTTTGAGAAATATTGTTTGCAAGTTAGTTTTCCGTAGTCGGGTTACTGCTTTTTAGGGTTCCGTACCAAAAAGGTAAAAAAAGGAACCCTTATAGGATCACTCGTGCGTCTGTCCGTCTGTCACAGCCGATTTGCTCCGAAACTACTGGACCGATTGAGTTGAAATTTGGTAAACATATGTAAATTGGTGACCCAAAGATGGACGTTAATGAATTTTGAACATAGGGGCCACTTTTGGGGGGTAAACAGGAAAATGAAAATAAAAAAGTTTTGCATACTGTATTGTGTGACATATCAAATGAAAGGGGTTGTTGTAAGCATCTCAGGTGTATTTTTTTTATAATTTTAGCAAAAACAGATTTTAAGTAATTCAGGAAAACAGACGAAAATTGACCATTCCCCCCCCCCTTATCTCCGAAACTACTAGGCTTAAAATTCTGAAAAAAATATAGAAAATAGTTCATTGCTTAAAGATTACAGGAAAACCTATAAGAAGTTTGAGTATTCAAAATAACGGGAAAATTCTCAATATGTTTGTGTATTTTGTATGGAGCGCCTGAAACTTAGAGCATAGCAATTTTTACTCTTGCACTTGCTTCTGAAATTACGTAGGCGCCATAATAGAACGTTAGAGCTTACATTTATCCAAAAGTGTCGTAACAATCGATTGATACTTACTTTGCGTACATCATCACGACATCTAGCTAAATAGCAAAGTAACATTTCTAGTAACTTATCCACGGGTCTTAACATTCAGAAAGTAAAAATGGTATTGGAGGGCAAACTGTTCACAATGCATTCTGTTTGCCAATTTCGCAATGTGGTAGTACTATGCCGGCATTGTCGGCAAGTACTGCTAACACTTTAGCTAGTAAGCTGTGTAAAGTTAAATTAATAATTTTAGATGAAATATCTATGTTAGGAAGTAGAACTTTCAACCAGATTAATCGCAGATTACAGCAAATTTTCCATACAGATATCTCGTTTGCTGGTAAATCCGTTATTTCCGTAGGTGATCTTAACCAATTGCCACCAGTTGGAGATAACTGGATTTTTCAACCAAACACAGCTCGTAATCCGATGGCAGTTCTGGCTGGAGCACCATTATGGGAACCATTTTGCCTATTTCTTATGACCAAAATAATGCGTCAAAGGGATGACCTTAATTTTGCTATAGCGTTAAATAATATGGCTACTGGTAATATGAATCACGTCGATATTCAACTTATCAAGAAACGATGTTTTAAAATTAGCAATTTACCTATCGAAGCTGATGGTGCTATACATTTATTTGCCAGTAATAAAGAAGTGGACACTTATAATAAGCAAAAACTATCAAAAATGAATACTGAAGGATGTTCAGTTAACGCCATAGATATAGTTTCTAGCGCACCCAATCCAACTGCAAAAAAAAAAGCATTACAATCTGTTAATGCATTACCAACAATGAAGACATACAGTTTACCAAAACTACTATATCTAAGAATAAGTGCCAGATACATGATAACAGTTAATTTGGATACATCAGACGGTCTAGTTAATGGCACCACCGGGTTACTAAAGGCTTTAGAGTATGGTCGCCATAAAACTACGAATGAAAGAAGGCCTATGCGATTATGGTTACAGTTTGACGACAATGTTGGCATAGCAACCAGGAATAAATTTGAAGTACTAACTCGAAATCACCATACATACATAGAATCTCAGTGGACACCACTAGAAACTTCTACATATACAGTTAAGCAATGGAAGTCGTCAAACCTGAAAGTACATCGGTCTCAATTTCCAGTAGTACCAGCTGAAGGTATGACGATTCACAAATCTCAAGGCTCTACTATGGAAAAGGTAGTTGTTCATTTAAGTAGAAATGTAAAGCGATCAATGCTTTATGTAGCCTGCTCCAGAGCTACATCAGCTAGCGGCCTTTATTTGGTCACATCAGATGGTGATTTTAATCCCCCAGCAAAGATGTCAGAAACAAGTCCAGTTTATTCGGAAATGTTGCGACTGTTAGAAAATAAATTAAAACCCCAGTTCAAATTTTTGCAGTCACCAGGAGACGATATACAAATAATATTTCATAATGTACAGTCTTTACGAAAACATTTATTGGACATAAAATCTGATGGTATAATAAATTCATCACATATCGCCTTATTTGTAGAAACTTGGGGTTCCCAAAGTGATGATTTTGTGCTGGAAGGTTTTAAGAAAGTGTGCAGAATAGATGGCCCTAATATGCCGAATGCTAACCCAGGATGGGGCTCTATTGCATACATAAATAACAATGTTGTCAACTATCTGGATAGTAGCTTCACAAAACGTTTTATTGTAGATAGTCCAAGGGGAGGGTATTGCGAATGCCTCACGTTCAAAGGATTTGGTGTTCAATTCTTAACTGTATATAAGTCACCCAAATGTCTTCCAAAAATTGCTGTCGAATGCATTAAATATGCTATCAACCCACAGGAAAAGATAGTTGTAGCGGGAGATTTCAATGTTAATTTTAGAGACAACCCAAGAAATGAAATATCAGAATATCTCCTATCACTCGGTCTTAGTCCTCGTATTCAAGAATATACCACAAAACAGTATTCAACAATTGACAATGTATTCAGCAATTTCCCTCTACAATCCGGCACTATACATACATTTTTTAGTTACCACAAACAAATTTGGGTCCGATTAAAAAACACTTATGAAATTTACATTATATACGGAACCCTCACCACGCGAGTAGAACTCGCACTTGTCCGGTTTTTTAACTTTGTATGTTGTTCTAATTAATTCCAACCAAGACCGAATGTTTTTTTAATTATCTTTAGAAAAATAATCAACATACGACATTCCGTGTCGAAAAGTGTATTTACTGATTTCAAAGGATTATTTGTATTAGAAACGATTTTTTGCAAGAATACGTAAGTATAAAGGTTTTACATATTTTAAACATAGTTCCAGTATTCAGCCAAAGCAGCATGCAAATGTTTAAGAAAACAATTAATTAGTAATTTCGGGTCTACCTACATAATATGTATTCTTCATAGTCTTAATAGGACAGGCTGAATAATGTTTGTCAGTGATATACTTAATTATTTAGCCTCCGGCGAACGTCTGTCTACCCGTTGGCAACAGGTGAACGCGCGGTATTTTAGTTTAATTAAACCCAGAAATTCACTAACAGTCTCGCCTCATTTCACTTGAGATTATTTGAGTTGGCCGATTTGCATCAAGGTTATTCTAATCAAAAAGCGACTCCATGCGCCAGGTAGAAGATTCTAATTCCAATGACATTTTTATAGAAAGTCGGCCACAATTAACAATCTCAACCATATAAGGTGATTTCGGGGTCACGTTAAGAGTCCGCAGTAAGCTCGGCCGAATTTTAATCCCAAGATGTGTCGCGTGCTCGCTTTCACGGGCGTTGAGCTAACGTCTCAGGACGAGCTCTAGTTCCGCTGAGCTAATTAAGAGTTAACGGTGAGTTCATTGAGAAGGTCACAGCCCAGTTGAGCCACCCGGCACCCGACCCGCACCGCCTCGCCTCGGAACTGCACTAACTAGGGAGTTGATGTAGTGAGCGCATGCCCGTACAAATCCATAATAAAGAATACTAACTGCTCGAGGCGAGGCGTTGCGGGTCGGGTGCCGGATGGCTCATAATAAATATGCTTAAGAGTGAGTGCACGGCTGACTCAAGTCGATTATCCAAACATAAACATAATTATTTTCCTATAGTTTTATACTCATTTTAAAACGGCATTCTGGTACAGCATGAAACTTTTTAAAAACAGTGGAATCCGCCATATCTTGGTCCGAAACCAGTTTTAGTTCGTAAATGGGTTTGGGTAAAAATGTTGTAATTTTTTTAGATGAGCGCCCATTCGTAAAAGTGGTAGATTATGAAACATTATACATTTACTCAAAACAAAAATATTTTGTTATGAAATGTAATACATTAAAATGCATCGGAGCCGAGATATTTGCAATATTACATATTTTCAATTAAATTAATTTATTGATAAAATACAGGTCTTTTACATGTCAGTGTATTTTATATGTGTTATGGAATGTCATGCATGAGATAATTATAATTACACAGTTTTTTTAGTGGTTAGCATAGTCAACGAGAAAGTTTTTTTTTTCCGACTATTTCGATTTGGGCAAGCGATCAGGCATCATCTACTGGACGATTTGAAGAAATCGTCAACCGTGTATAACACATCAGAAATCAGTATTGTTTTTAGCACTTTAAATAGAACAAAAATAGTTAAAGGCAAACCTAAGAGTGCAATGCAAAAAAAATAATCTTCTGCGACAGACAACAAATACTATGTATAACGAAAGCGCTTTTATCAAGACAATACGTGTCTTTAATGAACTTCCCAACGATATAAAGGTATAAAGGAGTGGAGGGATATAAAGGTGTAATGTTAGAAGGAAACCTTTTTAAATGTCGGCTAAAAAAATACAAATTGAAAGGGTCTTCTTTGATCTGAAGGTTTTTTTATAATAGTGCATGTGATAACAATAATTGAGTTTTAAAATGTGTAATAATAACAATAATATTGTATGCCCAGGTAACTGTTAATACCTTTTCCCTGCATACCATCTATCTTGTACACAGTGAACAATAAAGTATTCTAAATATTCTATTTCATTATATTATGAATATTGGTTTGTAAGCGTTGTGAATACTAACCCTGGCCCGGCTAGCTATAGCGATTCACTAACGAGGTTAGTAGAGACATTTAATAAACTTCTGACTCTATTAAAATAATTAATCCCGACTCGTAACAATTTTTTTGAGAGCAGTCCACGGCGGAATGTCTCCTAGCTCATATTTGAAGTTACCCCGATCATTTTATAATCGATATGATACAGAGAAAGAATGAGCATAAGCTCGCCCATTAGAGGTGTGCCAAGGCTGTGAAACAAGTCTATAACACGATACAGAGGGCGCTAGTCTTAGCGGGAATGTAATGCAGAAATACACAGCGTAAGTCAATGTCCACGTAGCTCAGTTGGTAGAGCAGTCTAGCGTTAATAGAAAGGTCGCAGGTTCGAGTCCTGTCGGGGGCTGCAGACGAAGATGGTTTATTTTTCCATTATATTCTTTCTCTGTATCATATCGATGAACTACAGCCTTTATAGAAGACCGCAGCCATATTAGCACTTGCTTTGTGGGTATGTAATGTTGTGAGGTGATAAGTTAAGACGCCAGGGGGCTAGGACAACAGACGCCGCACCGCGACACGAGTCGAGAAAGATCTACCCACCTCTTTCTAATTTGCACGGTGTGGGTGAGACAGGAGACACTCAGTCGCGCCCGAAGCGACTTTTCAGCATGTTGTGCTAGACGTACAGAGCGCCCAAGGATGCCCCGAGTTGTGAGTGGGGACCTGCATTTTTAACATGACTAATCCTCAAATCAATAAAGGGCGCAACGCGCTCGTGATGTTATGGCTCTAGAAACGTGAACGTACGACCATTTTATTTCATATTTACGCGCCGTGAAACATGTTGATGAACGCATGACCAGTCAATAAACGAGACCTTCGTTTTTTGAACGAGCGAGCGAAGCGATCGAAGTTCTCAGTTTCAGCTTGGACCAAAATTATTTCGTATGTCTGGATCTCCGGCTGTCCGGCGGTTGTCCTGTACAGTTGTATTTCTCAACGCATTCTCGAGAAAATTTGTGGGCAGGTTCAATAATTAGATTTTTAGTGTCAATTCAGCTTAACAAAATTAAAAAAAAAAAAAAACGAAAGAGCCGCGTGTTCTACTGCCCACAGAGCCACTAGTTTAGAAAGGTCCATATCGGGTTGCATAATATTTGTAGCCATAAGGCCGATAGGCATAACTACTTGTGTCATAATCATCATTACGCACAAACGACAATAGTTATAAATTATTTCGCATACATTTTTAGCCACAATATTTGAGAGCATAAATGGCAAATGTTTTTTTCTTTTGTTTTTTTTCAAGAATGTACATAAAACATATTCAATTTAAAATGTAATCGCCAAACTAACGAAACAGTTTGTTGGCGAGACCGCGTCATAAATTTATTGTGCATAAAAGCTTTAAGCATAAATATCAATCGCAATAATATGTTTGCGCATTACAGTGTCATCAATGAAAGTATTATGCGCAGAATTATTAATGACAAAAGACATGTATGCGTAACAACTTTATGCGTAAAGTTGTATGGCTTTCGAAATTATGACGAGAGTCATTATGCGACTAGGGTTCACCATCATTTCATAAAAACCGTTTCATAAATTATCATTTTATAAACAACGATTCACTAACTATTCATTTCACAAACCTATCATTCTTCAAAATGCTTATACTATAAATAATTATTTGTCAAATATTCATTTAGCAAATGTTACACTTTATAAAAACATTGAATGTTAAATTCTCATTTTAAAAATGATCATGTACCTAATAAATCGTTTATAAAATAGGTCATTTTACAAATCGACGATTGAACAATTATTGTTTCATAAAATTAAATATCTGTCATATGACGGTACTGGCACGGCGGACTGGCCAAGAAACATTCCCGTAGTAAATTCATAAAAAAGTATAGTATTTAAACATAAATCGGTTTCGGCGCTTCGCCGGCCGCTGGCGCGGCACGCTCGCTTCGCTCGCTCGGCTCGCGCGCTGTAGGGTCGCAGTTCACCTAACACTCCTCTTCGCTTCGCTCGTCGTCGTACCTACACTCACTTACCTTAAAGTAGAATAGATAGGTAATCCACCTGTTATGTCAGTACATTTTAAGACCTAAAAGTTGTATTTCAGGCTAGGAATGATACCTTACTTGCTAAACACTTTTAGACTTATCCGTGTGTTCATACAGACTTATACGATACCTGTAAACTCAAACTCAAAACTCAAAATGATCTTTATTCAAGTAGGCCTAGTAACAAGCACTTTCAAATCGTCAGTTATTTTGTAGAGAATTATACATCTTGTGGTTTAAAACTTTATCAAGACGATAAATGATTTATTAAATAAAGTATTTACCAAACAATGCATGTTCTTAAACGTTATTTTACCATACGTTACTTTGCCAATTGTTACGATAAATAAATGAGTAATGTTTTTTCGATTAAATGATTTGTCCAATGAACTCTTTGTAAAACAATATTTTATAAAACGACTAATTTGTAAATCGTTAGTTTGCCAAACGTTGTTTACAAAATGAATATTTATGAAACGTTTTTTTATGAAATGATCAGATACCGACTAGATGGACACCCGTTTAGAAAGGTACAGACAAACGTAGAGCTCTTAAACTATAATTAAAAAGAAAATATTCGCGCCTGCCCACCCATACGCCATTTGCTCATTATATATCCACGAAAAGCCCCCAATACATACGACAGCGGAAACAAAGGCCCGGTTAAGCCCACCTGGGGTAAGGATTATAATTGGGTCCAGGTTAATAAGCTATATTGCACGGTTCAAACAGGCTTTGTTCCCGGCATAACCTATTTGGATAGGAATTGAATCGCTCTCCACTTTAAAGTCAGAGTATCTTGTGTTCATTTGGGTTTTTATACGATTCTAGCACTAATTACAGGGATTTTGAGTTCTTTAATTGCGTATATACTCAGGAGGATTAAGATCACTTTGGTCCTCAGATAATTATATTGATTTGGACTGTGTAAGTAATGGAAATAGCATATCTTTAATTGGTTTTTTCTTAAATATCTATGGTCTGTCAGTTACTTCAAGAAAAAGCAAACTATGGAATGTTTGCATTCAAAATGTCAAAAAAAACACATTACTACCCCTGCTTACTTGTATTACGACATTATAATTCAAGAACAGATTAGCAATCGCATTAAATTATAACTTGAACCCAGTAAGCTAAATTAAATTTTACCGTAGAACTAGACCTAAGTATTAACCCCATTATTCAAAGTGGTATTGAAAGTAGATCTATAATTTAAATGAAGTCATTCGTTTTCCCGTGCACCCAACTTTACAGATTTATCACCACATTCATGAAACTTAAAAACCTCTATTAACAAAAAGTGACGAATAGTGACAAACGCATTTTCACGGAATTTTAGCTAAAAATATATATTTCAACATAGACACATCAAACTATAGCTCCCGTATCATATTCACAAACAAATTGGAATCGGCATCCCCGTTGGTATGTTTTTTCGACAAAATCTCAAATTCCCGTTCGTGTTTATACGTATGCTTTTATTAACATGTTTTTGCGTTTCGGACCCGTCTAAGTGAAGGCTTTTTGCTGCCTATTCTCGAACGCTTTTGGGGCTGAATAATGTTTCAATCCCATTGCGTTCGTAATTTATTAGAGTTCAGCGTGTGAATTAATGCAAGTAGCTCTTATACATTAGCTCATTCAAGGCCAAGCGACGCTATGTGTGCCAGTTTGCCACTTTGTAGCGGAAACTCGAATTACTCGGATTACTCGTAGAGGCATGACTCCTATGTGCGTCATGTGCCTTGAACGGGTTACAACATCAGTTATGGAATAGGCGTACCGTGTTTTTACAAGGTTAGTTATTGACTTGCACTGCTAGCATACGTAATCGCAACTCCAAAACTACACATAAGATAAACCCCTAGTGTCGTGGAACTCCTTCAACGAGTAGGTAGGTGATGACTGCAAAAAAGGTATAGTCGGAAATAAAAGCATGAAGTTGATATTTACTTATTAACATTATTTTGTCTCTTACAATTTACACAGTCCAATTTTATTAAAAGATAATTATAAGCATGCATCATTTCACGTGAACATTGGTTGAAGTGGCTTATACACTACTTACTCGGTAATTATAATTAAAGCTGCATGTAAACAAAACAGGCAATGTACCTACTAGAGGTGTGCGCCGATGGCAAAATCATCGGCGGCGGCGTCCGGTGGGATTTTGATCGGCGGCGGCGGCGTGATCGGCGTGAAATCGGCGTGGATTTTTTTTCCCGGAGTATCGAAAAATAACTATATATAGCGTAATATCTCATTTATGACACATTTTCTGAAATGTAATTGTACCAAAAATACTAAAAAGAAATATCAAGCAGGAATCTTGATAATCTTCGTTGTTTTCTTGAGCTCTGCCTCTACGAGTATTTCTCTTTCCTTCGACGCAGCCAACCATTATCATCTTCTCCAAGCTGGACTGGTCTCGGCGAGCCACGTAGTCCATGAATGTCATCATTCTCTGGAAGCATGTATTTGAAAGCTGGGTGTTAATACGAAGGCTCCTTGAGTATCGGCGTTGTATACATGAGATGCCCGACATTCTACGCCAGCACATGATGATGATGATGATCTGTCCGACCTTTTTCGGCCTTGGCGACCACTCCGACTCCTAATTAGCGTTAGTCCATTAACGGCAGCGGTCAGATGCGCAGGATATTTTAAGGCCAGCACATAGATGCATTTAAAATGTGACAAATGCATCTATTTTTGATTTCACGCGCGGCTTCCATGTCCATGTTTCAGAGGCATAAAGAAAAATAGAGAAGATAACGGTGCACGAAGTCAGTCTTTGGTGTTGCGGTGGATATTGCTGTTCCTCCATATCTTTTCCAAGCGCGATCTTCTGATGACCTTTTTCATACAGTCCAGCCGGTTGATTACGTAAAGCACGCGCGTCAGGTAGATCTAAATGTCAACTTTTGTGTTGGAAAATTACAGTTGAATTGTCCTAAAGCTCGTTCAAAACGTTACGTATTTTCCCCTCAGGTCTCGCAGTTCCCATGCCCTCTGCATCAACCCATCTCTACCTATAAACATCAGCTTCGTTTTTTCTTGTTGATGTGGAGGGGCAATATTGTGCACTGATCAATTTGACTTTCTTTAGAAGTGTAGCTAGCTTAGCCTCATTGACTCCTTTTATGGTCGTGTGTGTCATTGAGCCATGTCTTCCAGCCGGACACGAGATTTGGACGGTAGGGGTTTTGCACTTAAAAGGACAGATGTTCAGGTATACCCATTTCCCCAAGCACTTCAAACATTTTTCGCCAATTTATGTAGTCAAACGCTTTCGTGTAATCGATGAAGCATAGGGCCATGTGTATGTTAAATTCTCGGCTCTTCTGAATTAACTGCCTGATATTTAGGATCTGCTCTATTCTGCCACTACCCTTAACTGCATGCTTTCTCTATTGTGATTTTTTTGCTTATGTAGTACTCCAAATGTTTGTTCAGAATGTGCAATAGAACTTTACCAGCATGGGATATAAAAGAAATAGTTCGATAGTTGTCATATTTACGGGAAGAGTCTTTCTTATGTAGTGGGATAACAGTGGAATCTTCCCTTTGTTGTATACCCAGAGGAATTAGGAAACAGATTTCTTCATGGAATGAGTTAAAAATATTTTGTTACCGGAATTAGACCCAGTCGATTATAAAATTAGGTCACGTGCTCAAGAATGGACGTGCTAGAGAAAGGAATTCACATTTACTTATCGTCGGCTAAAGTCGCAAACCTTTTCACTCAATCGACGACCGGTTGTCTAGTGGGTAGTGACCCTGCCTACGAAGCTGAAGGTCCTGGGTTCGAATCCCGGTAAGGGCAAATATTTGTGTGATGAGCATGTATATTTGTTTCTGAGTCATGGATGTTTTCTATGTATTTAAGTATTTCTATCTATTAAATATATCGTCGTCTAGTACCCATAACACAAGCCTTAATGAGCTTACTATGGGACTTGGTCGATTTGTGTAAGATTGTCCCCTAATATTTATTATTATTATTCAATCTGAGCCAATTTTACAGGATGTCCAAAAAACTAGTATTCACGGTGACATCACAACAAAAAATACGAAAAAAGTAAGATTTGCAGTAGTAGTACCTAAAAAAGTCATCATATCCGCTTAAAAAATACGCTTTGAATTTTTTAAATAAGTAGCATGTCTTGTTTTTTATTTTCAATTTTTTTGATGACATTGACTTTTGAGTTGTATAAAAGAGTCAAAGCATGATTTGAAAAATGGAATTAGGTTTGTGACTAGACTTTTAGAATGTTCGCACTAATATTATAATTATGCAATTATGCATGTATATAGCACGAATGTAAACCACGTGAGGGCATTCATTTCGTTTGAACGTGTCCCGCTGCAGAATTGCCGATTTTTATTTTATTGCGAAGCGAATTAAATCAAACTCTTCAATGTAGAACATTACAGAGTTGACATGTGCTGTAAAGAGTCCTTGTTCGGCGTTAGAATTAAAATGAGTTAAATAAATTGCATATAATAATTAACACTGTTCCAACAAAAACGAAATTACGCCACGCCGATTTCACGCCGGTCAATTTGATCGGCGGCGGCGGCGCGGCGGCGCGGCGCACATGTCTAGTACCTACCTAACAGCAAACAAATCAAATATCATATTCAAAAGGTAAACCAGCACGTCGAACATGTAATGCATTGTACGCACGTTAGGTATATCTAAATGTCCCATTTTATATGGAAAAATGACAGTAAAACTGTCCTAACGCGCGCGCGTTCGAAACGTAACGTGATTATTCTGGACATCAAAAATTAAAATCATGATATTTATTCAGCCAATACACTTCAACATGCTGGGGGACTTTTACATGACTAACGGTAATTTGTTATCAAAAATACACGGTGAATTTGAGTAACCCGACAGATTTTAACCATAAATTCCTGATGATATTACGAGTAAATAATGTTATATGAACATAGGGCAAATACGACAAAAAAAAAAAAAAAATCTATTACCGATGCTTCTCTCTTGTAAACAAATCTTTAGTTAAAGGAGTGAAAGAGAAAATTTAAAAAATAAATAAAAATTAAAAATTAAAAAAATTAAATACCTAAGCTCACTGATTTGTTAACAGACTGGCTGGAAATCAGCAGGTAGTAGTCTTGCGTATGAATGTGTCAGATCCATCTTTCTACGTCACGTCCTTAGGGTGTTACTTGACAATTTTTTATGTGTATTTTTTTTTTAATAATTAAAATCTCGAAAACTAGGCCGTTTTAGACCATTAGTTATACTACTTTTTTTACTCCTATTAGGCTCTGGAAGCGATGGTTAAAATCTGTCGGGTTACTCAAATTCACCGTGTATAGCCTTATACCCCACCACCAAACATAACCTACCTAATTAACCGTACACAGCCAAGCTACATAACCAGCCCTGTCTGTAATCACTAGTTGAATCTTTCAAACTACGAATAAAATGGCGAAAGGGGCATGCCGGTAATCACAAGGGAAGATATATCATACTTTGATAACAATTTTAAAATTACACGACTATAAGTAGGTCACTTCATGCATCGAATATGTTACGTTTATCAGACTTTGACACACACTACCTACTGGAAGGCGCGGCGTGGTTAGGCCCTCCACAAAGTGGACTGTTGACCTGGTAAAGGTCGCGGGTTCCACTGGATACGGGTGGCGCAGGACCGGTCACTTTGGCACTTCTTGGGGGAGGCCCATTTCCAGCAGTGAACGTCTTTCGGCTGATATGATGATGATGATGATCAGACTTTGTAGAAGCTTTTAAATACTGACTTGTACTAATCGTACGCGTACGTAAGTATAATTTTATTATAGGTTGTCTTTTAAATCTCAGAAGTCAATTTTGATCAATTTCTCGAAGTCCAATCGAGTTAAAGTGTTGTACACTTGTGTAAGTCGGGTTACAATGGAATATTATGGTACCAACAAGCTAATCTGATGATGAAGAACGATTTTTCTCAATTTATATCTGTAATTTCGACGGCGCCTCATTAACTTTTTGGACGCCGTTCTTCATGTCCCGAGGTGACACCTGAACGCCAATTTTATCCAAAAAATACACTTCAAAATACATAACGGATGCTTGCGACGCAACACACTTCGTCTTAAATCCAAACTGGCAAATAATCGGCAACAGGCATCGTCAATAGCATAATAAAGTAATTTGCATTTCGCAGCATGCTTTGTCAAAGTTTACCTACTCACAGAACAACAGTAATAGATTCCCGAGACGGCGGGTTCCTGGCGCAAATGTGCCAAATATGCACGCGGCATTACACCGCTGTTCTGATTTTGAAAGACAAAACATGATTATGCATGTTTTGTCTTGTCATATTATGAGAACTGTCCTCCGCTGACAAAAAATACGCATAGAACAGTGGCTCTGCTGATTTTTGAAGTCCCATGCTATTGAGACAGTCAAATATCTCTTCAGCTGAATTTAAAGCCTTCGACCTCTGAAAGACGATGAGGCCGCGCTTGATAACAATTTTAGTCTTATGCAAATGAGATATTATTATTAAAATGGCTTAGAGATTGTTGGCTGAACACTAATTTAAAATATAGAGGTCGTAAGTATAAATGACTTATGCGGTTTTGTATAATGTTGTTGGGATAAAGGGTTGCTGATATAATTTGTGTCTGGGCCGGTATTTGCATTTGACTTATAGTAGAGATAATCACTACTATTGAAATAAATAATTAGTAGAGATAATTTCAGTTGACCGAATTGCATTAAATTACTCCATTCAAACATAGTATAGTAGGTATTTGTGATATTTTGTGGTTTTTATATAAAGTGTTATATAAAGATATTTGTGAAATAACCAAAACATTTTTTTTGTTGCTTGTATACAACGAATTTTGCATTATTGACATAATAGTTTTCGTTGGGCAGTATTAAATTAAGTTATATCATTATTATTCAGGTATATTACTTTTATAAATAGGTCCTCATGGTAATATTTTTTGGTTATAATATTAAACAATAGGTACTCATGCTGAATACGTCAACACAAGAATACGTAAATTAATTTGGATATTCAAAAAGCTTACGCAACTAAAAAACTATTAAATCAACTACCGCTATTTTACTTAGCTCCCCACCTACTACTACGAGTACACAACGCGACTAGGAAACACAGGGAAGATTTAAAATTGACTCCACGCTGCGTTTTTGACGTCGAATAAAGTGAAAGTGTTGTGTTGCCTAACTCTAATACCATACAGTTACACATTCTAATCGTATTAGTAGGTACATATTTGGTACCTATATGTAATTTTGACCCTTGGTGACCTTACATTCTCTAAGAATTATGAATCGATTTCTTTTAACACGCATATACATTGATTATGTATTCGAATTTAAACTTTTCGGAGACATGTTGAAATAATGCTAGAATTACACGGTTCAAATCACGTGTTAAATGTCACTACGGGCGACATGTTTCGAACTCATCCTGAAGACATTTAATAGCATATTTGGTAATGTATGTATGTATGTAAGCACTTTATTGTACACATTAACAGGTAATACATTTTTCATCACACTTGCTCGAAAAGGGCTCCATAATGCGCAGACATACAGAGCTGTCATACCCTGTGTTACGCCCACGGGCGTAATGGTTTTTTTCTTAATTTGTATCTGTCACTCATGCGGCAGTTACAAAGCAAAGAGGTTTTATATCAAATACGATGTCTGAAAACGTATTTATAAATAAATTTAAACTTAAAAAACTACTTAAACATGTTTAACTGAATTATTTACAGATTTAATATGTAGTTATTTAGTGTCTATGTAAAATGTTTTTAAGTGTTTTTAAATCGTGGCTGTATACCGAAGGGTCTTTGCCATACGCGCCTCACGTCAAATTCAACAAAATGGACGACTGACATGTTGCAGTTTTTATTACGATTTGTATTCATTTCATCTAAAATGTATTTGTTTCCTCGCAAATGACAAACATTGTGTATAACACGGGCTTAAGAATATTGCAAACTCGAGTCATCAAAAGATAGACTCTTGTTCGCAATATTCCACTTACGCCCCTCGTTAAACAATGTACTATTGAACATGCTTAATATTAATCAATCAATGAGTATACGCGGATAACGTCATGGACAATAGTTTGTCAAATTATATTTGCGAAAACGCTGCGGTAACCGCACTAAAGCTGGCGCGTATGTGCATTGCACCAACTGTCCCCAATAAAGACAACACAAAACAAATCCATTGGCTTTTGCTTATTTTCAGTCCAGGATTCAAATGAAATCCGATTCCATTTGTTCTAACAACACGTTGGAAACTTAAATACTAACTGAACCCGTGTGTAAACATCACGGGTGTCGCCTTTGATTTACCAGGGGATATAAAATGTGTTAAAAAAAGTGGCGGTATCACTGGCACTTTCAATTTCAATACGCGGATATTAAATCGTTTGGTCGGATTCAAATGAAATCCGATTCCATTTGTTCTAACAACAGGTTGGAAACTTAAATACTAACTGAACCCGTGTGTAAACATCACGGGGTGTCGCGTTTGATTTACCAGTGGATATAAATTTTGTTTAAAAAGTGTCGTCACGGTAAAATCACGGGCACTTTCAATTTCAATACGCGGATATTAAATCGTTTGGTCTCATAGATATCTTGCATTTGCATACAAATGCAGAGTACTGACAGGACGATCGTATTCCGACAGCTCGTTCGCAGACGGCGTACTTAGATTAGAGATAGGAGAGGTTAGGCATTGTTAGTTTGGACGTCCAGTTAGCCTAGTGGGTAGTGACGCTACCTACGAAGCTGAAGGTTCTGGGTGCGAATCCTGGTAAGGCTAAAATATTTGTGTGATGAGCTTGAATATTTGTTTCTCAGTCTTGGATGTTATCATCATCATCATCATCAGCCGAAAGACTTCCACTGCTGGACATAGGCCTCCCCCAAAGAGTGCCAAAGTGACCGGTCTTGCGCCACCCGCATCCTGCGGACTCCAGCAACCTTTACCAGGTCATCAGTTCACCTTGTGGGGGGGCCTACCCACGCCGCGCCTTCCGGTACGTGGTCGCCACTCGAGAACCTTTCCGCCCTAACGGCCATCGATTCTACGTGCTATGTGCCCCAGCCACTGCCACTTAAGTTTAGCGATTCGGAAGGCTATATCGGTTACCTTGGTTCTGCTGCGGATAGCCTCATTTCTGATTCGATCACGCAGAGAAACTCCCAACATAGCCCTCTCCATAGCCCTATGTATATATACGTATGTATCCATTAAATGTATCGTCGTCTAGTAGCCATATTGAGCTTACTATCATAGGAGTTCAGGTGAGGTAGGGCACATCGAAATGTCATCCCGCTCGAATTTGGAGCAGCCCAACTGGGGAAGTACCTCCACCTTGCGGAAGACTACAGCCATAATAACACTACTACTTGCTCTGTAGTAGTGTTGTGTTCCTGGAGGTGAGCAAGGTCGCCAGAGCTCCCGAGGATGCGTAGTGTTGAGAGCGAGGGAATTTGTTCTTTCAGCTGTCTACACGGCGAATCCTCAAATATATCAAGGGTCGGCAACGCCCATGTTACTCCTTTGGGGTTGCATGCGTCTATAGGCTGCGGTGTCCGCTTACCATCAGGCGGGCCGTACGCTTGTTTGCCACCGTCGTTGTATAAAAAAAAAAAAAGAGAATAGTTTGATTTTGTGTAGATTATACCTATACGATTTCCCTTGAGCCAGGACGTTGTATTTTTTTACCTGTTTGTTTTGGCCGCGTAGATCGTCATAATAGCCCAGCGTTCGTTGTATGAGCATTGCTCCCTGTCAACTGAAAATCGATTTAGCAACGTTTAATTTCCAGGAAAACTCGAAAGACATCTGACGAAGCACGGTTTGCCAGGTAATATAATTATATCTAGGTACCACGAATTATACAAATACACCTCAGCCAGTTTTGAAATACCAAAACTTCTCCAAACTTACTCTAGTTGCCCTCATTATACGGTAATATTCAGCCCTTTGAAAATGTAGTGACAATTTAACTTCCAACTCTGACCGCAGTCCTTCGGTCCCCATCGAGGGTTAAACTGCCAGAAGCCCCCTAAGTAAGACAAAACTTGGCTACTTAGTTCTTCGCCTTTTACCGACTTATGGAACTTCTGGGGTTCTATTTGAGATGCGGAAAAGCATAGTGGCGAAACTGTTTGCTCTCTAGCTTCTTAGGTAAAAGCAAACGAGCGAAACTAGCGACTCAATTCATAAGGAGGTAGGTAGCACAAAAGTGTAATTGTTACCCTCGATTGAGGGAGCAAAGTTGTACTTTTCCTCTCTGGTCCTGCTACTCAGAAAAGAGTCATTGTTGCCCGAGAAATGAGGGATTTTAATTTTCCTCATAGAAGGTGTGATAGGCAGTATGTGTCTTGGGCGTGAACACTTGAAACCCCCGCTACGCTCAGGATGTTATTGCAGAATGTTTCGCTTCATTCAGGATTCAATATACCGCCGGCGTAAATATAATAATTTAGCTCCCTTGAGATACAAGCCATCATTACATCTGCATTTCTTTTGATTTTATTTTTGCGACGAGTTTCATGATGTAAGGGAAATGTTCTATTGGTGACACTGACCCAATACTCACTTGATCATTACTGGTCATTGTATTGAGTGTGTGTTTGTCTGTAAGTGTGTCATCAGATGTTATAATGAATTGTGTACAATCAATTATCGTACCTTACTCTTGACAATTTCGAAACTACTGCGGATTTCATAATTGCTTTGTATATGACATTCTTGTTGATTAACATTTAAATACTCAGATTAAATACTGGTATTGTTAAAAATTAAGCGTGGCATTTATTGATTGTAAAACAATATCAGTAGGTACATACAAATATAGTTTTAGGGCATTTCTATCTACCGTTGTACCCTCCATTTTTTTGGATGTCCCCTTGTATTTTTTGCGATTTACTCATAAGATGTTGATTTTATCCAGTTAAATGTTGCGTTTCCGTAAAATATATTAAGTCGTCGCATCGTTTATTAAGTTAAATTCAGAATAAAACCCTTGTTTTCTGCCTAAAATCTAGTTTTTAAATATGGTAAAATCGTGCCGCCATACTGTCCCCTTCACAAAGTTCCATTTTTGAAGGGCATTTTACGCGTTTTTTTCTAAAGCGGTAACACCAAGTAAAACATTTCTGGTAAAGTTTATGCTTTAGGCAATGCGTTTTTGATGAATAATAGCTTTTACAACCTCAGTATTAGGGTTGAATTTAGATTAAAACGTTGTCCCCACGAAATCGCGATTTGGACATAGTCCAGGTTGGTTACGCAATTTTCGCAGTCTTAGCGAAATATTTTTACCAGCTATTTAGGTGATTTTTGATCCTGGCAACGCTGTGACCTTATACAGAGCTTGTCACGTCAAATTTTATTTTAAACAGTCAAATCGCGACCGTCGTGGCGTGATAGAGTGTGTCACTGGTAATTTTATCAATTTTTTTGTCCGGTTGGTTTCACTGTTTATGCAGTTTAAACGTTAAGTAACTAAAATTATATTGATATACAATAAAACCGTGTTTCAAGCAGTTATTTGTAAATTACATAGGTTGAATATTGCGGTTAGTTTTTTATTGTTTTGAATAGATTTAATTCAGCTTCACGGAAGTCGTTACGACCGTTTGGTAACGATTTGTCGCGTAACCTATAACCGGACTTGCAAACGTAACCAACGGACACGGTAAAGTCGCATGCACATTGAGTATATAGATAGTTTTTCCTGTGACTTTGTCTGTACTATTTATTTCGTAAGTTTTTAAGGCGATTTAAACTGTAGACTTGTCAAAACTTATATTCAGTTCAGACAAACCGGTTTAAAAAAAAATACAAATTATTTCCTTTTAAATGTTAATTTTCATTGGATCACATTCATCAAAATTGCAGTAAGGTTTTTAAACCTAAACTGGCGTTTTATTTATTTCACCTGTCTTTTTTTAATAAACAATAAGGCTTAAAGATTATATAATATCTTGAAGCCTTATTATTGAGCGATTGGATAGAATTGAGTGGGGCATTTTGAGCATATTTGAGTTTACTATCAATCTAATCATATGTCTTAATGTGCATGTAAAGTACATACATTTTCGTTTCTTTATGTTTTATAATTTATAAATGTGGCATACCAAAGGTAGCTCTTGCATAATCTCATGATAACACGTATCTGTATTGGTAACAAAATACCTTGGTAGTCATACTATGTTTTTAAAATATGTTAAATATGCTATGTTGTGATGTTACTCTAGAATGTCAGTAGGTAAGTCCTTTAATTTTTGATTAATCAAAGCACCTTGTTATTTATTGAGTATTTTGTGCAAGTTGATGACTATTGTGATCTCGTCTTTACTTTGTCCATTGAGTTACATAGGTGTCCATTTGGAGAATGTCCCCTTGATTTTAGAACAGATTTTCGCGATTTTACAGAGATTGGAAGCTTAATTATTTATTCTTTTGGATAATAACTAAATGTTATTTTTAGGTCTACCTTTTGTTTTTTATCACTTAACAATAATGCCAATGATTATTCAAATAACTCAAACATTAAGTACGGTTTGGACCTAAACCGTAACCAAACTGCCTGAGATTCCATTTTATGTGAAAAGCTTGCTCTAAATTGTGTTTTTTTTATTGTTTTCAGTTTATTTGATTATAACTATATTCAATAAAGGGTAAAACATTAAGTTTAAGGTACGTCTCTTGTTAACTACATGCAAAATAAATTGTAACCAAACTGACCATCAAAAACCTCCCTCGTCCTATTAAATAATTATTTTAACGTGTTTATCCTATAAATATAGCGAATCTCTTTAGTTTTTAGTAAACTAGAATATATTTACTCTTATAATTAGTTATAAGAATAGCAAAAACCTAAAATTATATTTGGCACTCTTCAATTCAACTGGGGTACAACGGTAGATAGAAATGCCCTTTAACAGGTTATATATAATGTAAACGTAAGTGAAACTTTAATAAATAAGCAAAGAATACAA
The DNA here is from genome assembly GCA_947578815.1 of Epinotia ramella. Taxonomy (NCBI): domain Eukaryota; kingdom Metazoa; phylum Arthropoda; class Insecta; order Lepidoptera; family Tortricidae; genus Epinotia; species Epinotia ramella. Next base: position 9,502,928 of record OX388221.1, read on the forward strand.
TAACACATTACAAATTATTGTTACATGAAATAAATGATTTTTTAATCTGCAAGTAGGTCGAAATGGCACTTTTACTTCTGAATCTGAAAATATGACCACTGTTAGTAGTGACAGATAGTTTGCCTTCATTTAATTTTCAACTTTAATATCATACAAATAAAGCAATTTTCAGAATACTGTTACCCACGTCTACGATTTAGAAATAACTACTTAATTTGTATGAGGTTTAAGTTGCATGAAGGCAAACTATCTGTCAGTGGTAAACCCCAAATAATTCTACTGTAAGAAGAAACGCCGAAACTAACGAGTTGTTGGAATAAATGTATTTGAGATCATTATCTCAAATACATTTATTCCACTCGACTCGTTTGCGAATAATAAGGGATACAGATACATACTTTTGATGTGTGTGTCACCTATAACATCACAAGTATGTATCTGTATCCCTTATTATTCGCAAACGAGTAATGCTATTCAAACAGTCTTTCCTTCTATGTCTTTTTGTTTAAACCTGTAATCTTTTGTGGTGTTAATTGTAGAAACAATATCTGCTTTTGTGTTTAATTTTGTGTTGCGTGTCGTAATACTGTATGCATAAGTAGTAAGTAAAGTACCAAAGACAAATGGAATGATCTCCCTCTTACCGTCAGGCAAGCTCAGAGCAAGTTCTCCTTTAAATGCAAGTTGCGTAAGCATCTCTTATTAACCATTAAAGATTGATGATCCTCATGATATCTTTGTTCGGGTACATATAATTGTATGTATTTGTGTAAGTATAAGTAAGTTTATATTGTATGCATTATATATGTATGTATATTAATTAAATTAATTGATTTGTGTTTCCATTCGAGTCTCTGTACTTAGGATCCTGCACCACTAAAGTTTCTGTTTAGCCCAAATGGTTGACTGGTAGAGAATGCCTTAAGGCATTAAGTCCGCCAATTGTACTTCTATTTTTATATTTGTGCATTATAGTTTAAATAAATAAAATAAATAAATAAAACAGACTGGTTCAAAAAAATACCTTAAGTTTGACTGCCGTACCCAGGTTCTGGGTCGTTCCATCATCTTTGCTTCGGCTTGCCACGTCAGCACCGCCCATCTTGTGGCACCGACTCTGTACAGTCAGCAGCAAAAATAGCTACGCGGGTCAAGTGCTCAAATTGACCTACACACGACTCTAATGTCAAGAGGATACAGTGTCTAGAGTCATTTTGAGTGTATTATTTTGCGTAGCTACTACTGCTGCTGACTGTACCCAATTTAGCCCACCTTTGCCTCATTCCAAATAACGTTCGATTTTTAACGGACAAATTCTTCTTCGCATCTTCGTTTAAATAACTCTACTCTGGGACATCAAAGGGAAATATTGTACTACACTCGCGTACAAGGAATACGGGTCGGTAAAATACCGTCATATTTATTTCCTAAAATAGTGCAAGGTTGTACAGTTCTTTAAATACTGTCATGATTTTTATTACATTTTACATCTAAACTGCAAAAATAATAACGTTACCAGGCTTAAATCGGACTCGTAAAAACCCATAAAAAAACGATCTCGCTATCGCATCGTCATTTGTGTGTGAATGTTGACATTTTTATGATAATGCTGCTAATACAGTTGGGTATTATAAAGAATTGTATATTATGTAAATAAAACTAAAAAATACCCATTGCGGTTATTTAATTTAGAGTGACCCTAATTTTTTGACCTCGACTGTAGTTTTACTTATTTCGGTCATTAAGCACTTTTGAAACATAACCATTCAAACAGAGTTTTTGCGATTGTTAATTAATGGTCATCCTTTAAACCGTCGACCAAAGAGAGAGTGTGTGAGAGAGAGAGAGAGAGAGGGCGAGAGAGAGAGAGATAGAGCGAGAGAGCGAGAGAGAGAGAGAGAGAGCGAGAGAGAGAGAGATAGATAGATGGAGAGAGAGAGAGAGAGAGAGAGAGAGAGCGAGAGCGAGAGAGCGAGAGAGAGAGAGAGAGAGCGAGAGCGAGAGAGCGAGAGCGAGAGAGAGAGAGCGAGAGCGAGAGAGAGAGAGAGCTAGAGTCTGGCTTGCTGAGAAGAGTCGGGCGTCAGTCAGGATCTTTAGAGTTGCACTTATGTCCATTTTGTCGGGGTCACCAATATAGAAGACACGGCAATACGAGTAGAGATATCGCTCAGGGACCGAAGTCGATTATGCAACTGATTCAAGAAACTTCTATAGCCTACTAAAATATGAAATTGATGAAGTATCAACGAGGCACTAAGCAAAGCTACAACGAGGCAGCCGTAACGTGACTCCGCGCCACAACATGTCAAGAGCACGCTTTTACTCGCAGCCTAATGGGCTCATTCACAAATTTAATATACCTTGGCTCTTTGGGGTCATTTTAAATCTTTTTTGCAGCTTTATTAACCTTATTGTAACTATTTTTTTTTGAGAAACGGCGGATTACATGTCCTATATTTTAAAAAGCGCGGGTGTCAATCATAATAAAGTATTGAAAAGCTGTTAACATGATAAGGATAATCCTATTTTTAATTTAATTCTCTCTTACCAATATTACTGAAAGAATAGTATAAAACCGGGATTAGTCATTTTTTCTAATGTGACTTGACTTCAATGGGAAATATCTAAAGTCAATTTAGTGATCAAAAAACCTTTATTTTAATTATCTATAGGTATATAAAGACTATCTCACCTAACGACCTCCTCATAAAGTTTGATTTTTTATGTAATTACTAGCTTCTACCCACGACTCCGTCCGCATGGAACTCGTTTCTATCGTAGCTCCATACAAACTTTCACCCCCCATTTTAGGGAAGTGGGGGGTTAGAAAGAGACAAAAAGTAGCCTATGTCGCTCTCCATCCCTTCAACTATCTCCACTTAAAAAATCACGTAAATTCGTCGCTCCGTTTTGCCGTGAAAGACGGACAGACAAACAAACAAACACACACACTTTCGCATTTATAATATTATAGTATATAGTATTATATAGTAAGTATGGATGGGTAGGTAGCATCAAACCGTCTTAGTCCAGGCAATGAACTGACTGACAGCTTGTATGGAAAAAATGTCAATTTTGGAAATAATTTATAATAGCTTATTTTTTGTGTATAACGGATATATTATCAATTAAATAGTTACCCAGTGACAAAATCCGACAAAATTTCAGACATCGAAAAAATGATAAGTTAACTGGCTTCTAAAAAGTCAGTAAAAATATGAATAAATGTTTTTGTCTTTATTTTGGTTCATTTACATTGGCTCTATAATATTCAAGATAAATCGTACAAAAAAAGATAATGCATGCTTCATTTAAATCTACATAATTACTTCCGGGTGGAAAGTTTGTCGGATTCTTGACTAAATCATCTTAGAATAACATTTTCAAATGAAATCAACAAAAAAAACGCTATTATAAATTAATGTTTTTCAAAACCGTATTTTGCCTGGAGTATCTGTAATCCTAAGCGGTGTTCGTCAAAATCTGAATGTATGGAAAGTTTGACAAGTGTCTATGGAGTGACAATTGCCGGCGCCAAATTTAACGTTGATCGATCTCAGAACTAATACAAACAACCGCAGGATTCATAGTCCCGTATCAAACTGTCGTTCTGAAATATAATCCGCGCTAAAAGCCTCCGAGAGCTAACACAATTCTTGTAACGTAGTAAAGTGGGCACCGATAACCTGACACTCCGTGACACAGTAATAGGCTATCCATCCACCGGTGTCCAATAACCGGGAGCTTGACAGGCTGGCCCAATGAGGGGGCCGTCTGTCACACCGTACTGATGGGCGACGGGTGAGGGTACCGTAACAAAGGGGTTAATGCAATATTTTAAAAATGATTTCGACCATTTGGTTTGTTAAAATGAAATAACAACTCGTGCTAATGGCAATGATAATAAAACCTCGCGGGACGAAACAGCCGGTTTCTTCATTCTTCAAGATGTCAGACCCAGACTATCTTTTTTACCCGACTGCCGAAGGAGAGGAGGGTTATGTTTTTCGAGAGTATGTATGTATGTATGTGACCTTATTCTTTGGCACGCCTTGCAGCCTAAACCGTTTTTCGGATTTCGACATATGAGGTGTCATTTAATTCGTCTCAATTGCAGGAGTGATCAACTTTAGTTTTGCACACTACAAGTTCGGATACCGCAATATTTCCTTCACAACTTTCTAGTCACATCCAATGAAACGAGATTGTCGAGTAGTGTTCACTACTTTCGAATTTCTTTCCACACTTTGTAACAATACGAGAAAAGTTCTTGCATTGACTACAAGTTTCATTTGAAAACCGCCATTGTGGAATTGCCACTCCATGATATTGTTTTCCAGCTTTGAGGAATAAAAATTGAAAGGATTTGTTGCTGGAAATATTCAACTTTAAAACTACAATGTAAAACTACGAGTGTTTATGCTACAGTGTAATAACAATTTTATTCTTTCTTCGTTTTTTTATTGAAGTTTTTGTTGATACAGAGAGTAATTTTCTTATTATATTTTTCTCATAGAAACAAATAATTATAAAACCTTTTGTTATTCAATTTGGTATTAAGCAGTAGCATCTGCTACCGAAATATTTCCTTTAATTTGAAATCTATTTTATACTGTTTATTAAAAACGAGAAGCTAAAACTAAAACTTGATATATTGCAAAAAAAATAGATATACAGGACCGCCTGGATGCACTTTATCAGCAAAACAGGTTGGTAGTCAATCCGACACTTACATATCAGCATGATGGCTCAAATTATTTTGATACCAAATGGGGTTCTGTCACATACTAACTTTTGCCATAATGTTTCAGTAGACCTAATGCAATTTTTTTTGAAACAGTGAACTTTTCGGGTTTTCTTTGAATATCATCAAATTGACCATCTCTCAGGACATGCGAACATAATACAGAACCGTTCCACTTTCAATACTTTAAGGACCGATTGTTTCAAACCATTGGTAATCGCAAATTACGTTCGTTAAAATATGTTTGTACAGGAAGTTTGCGGTCGTAATGAAGTTGCAATTTTATCACTTATCGCAGCGGATAAGACATCCCTTTCCCGTTGATCGGTATGCTAGTACGAATGGCGAATGTCTTATCCTGAAACGATGATTGTTTTAAAATGGCAAACATCGTAGGCCTGTTTTTTTTTTAAGTTGGGCTCCAAAGGCTCTCAACTAATTACCCTAACATCTGCTGACAGCAGCCTGCTCCACATATAACGTTAACCGGTCTATAAATTTAAGTAGATGCCACCCTCCCTAAGTTGTATAGGGGCCCTACAAACTAGTAGTTAAGGGAACGGTGTGAGTGGCAGCCAAGTTAATCGACGCCAGGTCAACCATGTGTTACAGGAATAGCACGTAATTCGTTACGTTTCTTACAAGTACGAGTAAGAACGTTAGGTGGTGGTACGGTTCAGTGGGTATGAAGAACGTAAGAGAACGAATTTAATTTAATTTTGATTGAAATGTATTTTTTCCTCGCAAATGTAATGATGACGATAAACATCGTGTAGAGGTATGTCACGCATGGTAACACTTTTACAAACTTGAGTTATGAAAGTTCTCCTCTCCTTCGGCGTCGGGCGTCTAGTAACTAGGCTCTCTTTTTAAAAATAATTGTTATCGATATTAAAATACATTGTTCTATATTTTTTTTGGTGTTACCTACACATAGACGCGTTTCAAAACATCAATGAAAATTTGGAACTTTTCCTCGTCAGTAGAATGTACAAAATCCTTGATTGAGAAACCTTCCTTTATTTTTATTTATAATGTAGGTATAATGGCGTGAATTAGGCTCCTTTCATTTAAATGGGTTTGGAAGAATACGAAAATACACTTAGTTCCCGTTATAAAGAAAGAAAAATAAAGGAACATTTTGCAACTACGGCTTAAAAAAATACCAGTGTTACCCTCTCTCGGCTCTGAATAATCTTTTGGGGACGTGTTGAGACTCAAAATATGAGTCAAAGGTCTTTTGTGGATTACATAGAAAATGTTGAACGTTCCGTGCCGTTCTGGCATTTAATTTACCTAATTCTTGTTAAATAATACTTAATGAATAATTACAGCTTAAGCATTTTTAAATTCTCAAACAAAAACGAATTATCTCTCTTTCCCTTTTAAAATTAAAGAAACGTTTTTGGGAAGGACCAAATCTTGGCCAGCTTAACTCACTCAATTAAATTTTCTATGAAAGTTTTCATACAATTCTATGGTTAATTTTTGTGCCACAACGGAACTTTTTTCACTTCTTCAGTTTGTATGGCTAACTACCGACTAACCAGGGTAACTACTGGCCAAGAATTCGGTCTTTACCCTTTTATCTTATCTTTTGGTGTGAACTATGAATGATAAAGGTTAGTTTTATGTCTTTTTTTTTAATTTAAGTTCTCTTTCGATTTCATGAACTCGGTCGGCTTTGAATTTTTCGTACTTATGTGTAGTAATATATATTCAAAGCCAGTGTTGTGGTAGCGCTACGCTCGAAATCGATACTTTGTTCACGCTACATAGAAAAAAACGTGTAGATCGTCCACATAGCGAGTTCCTGACGCTCAATATCATAAACGCGGATGCTACCGTCTGCTCTCATAAAATCCAGGTTTCCAGTCAAATATATATATATACACTTTTACACGTTATTCGGACGACATAAGGCGAAAAATGTATACATATCTTTGAAATCAACTGCTACTGCTATGGTGCAACGACCCAAGCTGGGTCTTGGCGTCCGGCACTTAAGACCGCCAGGCTACCCTGTCCAATGCCGTTTTAGTCCAGTCGACGGCCCAGAATGCGTTCATGGGGCCTAGACAAGGTTACAATCGACAAGCGCTAACGCTAACGCTAACTAATAAAATGTATGGGAATGACAGATGTTAACGACAAGTGTTTCGTCGGCATCTGTCATTCCCATACATTTTATTAGTTAGCGTTAACGTTAGCGCTTGTCGATTGTAACCTTGTCTACGGCCCCTGGTCTTCTTGGACTTCGTCACTGGTACCTAGGACGGTCAACAGGCTTTAAACCAGTTATACGACCTGAGAACGCTCTCTGGACTGCACGCTCATCAAACGTACTATCTCAAGAATCCACATAACATCAGCGCCGTCAAAAAAAACTTACAATGCTTATGATATATAATAAACGAAGCTTAGCTAATAATCTTTAAAAGTTAAGATTGTGCTAAGTTATACAACATATAAACAGAAATAAACAGTTAAATATATTTTTTTAGACTCTGCGGCTTGACGTCGTGCTGCGTATTTCGCATTTCACGAAGTATCAAAATGTAATATGTAATTGTGTAATTCTGTAGTTGCGAAATAAACTTATTTTCTTTATTTCCATCTTTGTACAATCAGTCTTCTACTAATACGGGTGTAGACTAGAACATTACTCCATAAGAAAGAAGGCAAAAAAATATGCCTACTGACGAAAATCCCATTCAGATATCTCAAAGAATTACGAAGCTACAACCGTTTTAATATTGCTTTTTAGAGAGAGAAAACGCAAACGGTGTGTGACGTCACATTATAGGATGGTGCCGGCAGGCCGCGTCGACGGCGACGCCGAACACGATGCGGCGCGGCACGTTGCCGTCTTCTGTGACGTCACATTCTTCCAGCGTTATCGTTCTATATGAAGTTGAGTTTTGCGGAAAAGGGACAGAACATACCCCTTCTTAAAACTTTGGATACTTATAACTTCGTAATTATTTAACCTTTTGCGTTGATTTTTTCTCCATTTGACTACATTTTTGATCCTATTTCGAAAAAATATCACTTTATTGATTATTTTATTTTGTGTCTACGCCCCTATTGACTACGACCATGCAGAATACTTGCCCGAATCTTCAGTGCGGTCCAAGCATCAACTTTTCATACTAATGGGCGCGCATCCGGGTCAACGGTGCAAATGACCTCTGGATTACGGAGTAATTAAAGCTTAACTAACAACCTTCTTAATAAATTAGGACCCTTAGCCCTAACAATGTAATTAATAAGCTGGAATGTCTTGAATTTGTGAGTAACGCTCGGTGATAGCGGTTTTATTGTGCAGTTAGATAAACATCGGCCATTTTGTTTTAAGGGCCGTGGTGTTTAAAGAGAACCTTTGTAAAAATTGATCAATATTACCCATAATTTACAAATAAATGATCTCGCCGTGCATCCAGATCTGTTAAAGTATCACTACTAAGCTAAAAAAAAAAAAAAACGAAATAGATATTTTATCAAAATTGTTAGATATATGTATATATTTGCATCGACAAAGACACAATTGCGAGTTTAAAATAGGCACACGGTTCGTGCTTCGTCCCCAAACCGGATATACGTATTTCTTGTGATTTGCGTGGGAAATATCCCTCTCCGGAAACTATAATCCCGTTTCCGTAGCTTACATCCCGTCATCAGTACGGCAGAAGTAGCCGTCTATAGGAGGTTAAGACCGTACATTACGAGTAGCTGAGCCTTCTTTCAGATTCGACAATTCCCAATATTAAATATTTCTGTCGCGCTAACGGAGGCGGTGCTTTCATTTTCAGTCAGGGTACAGTTTGCATGATAAACATGTATAATTTCTAGGACCTTGTGAACTAAGAGATAAGGTCGAAAAGTGCATACAATACATGTTTATGATGCTGACTGTACATACATAAGGAAATAAATATCTGTACATGCCTTTATGACATTGACAGCAGAGTCCTGTCCCTGTAGAGTTATGTACGTATATATTAAGACCGCCTGTTGTTAACCTCTATTCTGTAAGTTATTATTTCCTGTATTAAATAATAATAAACCATTTATTTCAGGCATCTAAGGCCCGTAGCAACAAATACCTTAAAGCCTAACATACATACAATATATATAAAAACGAATTACTTAGGCGAGTTTATGCGTGCAGCACAAAAGTGATTTTTGCTTTTAAATTGTTTAAACTTTATACATATAACACAGGTTTTCAGAGGGGTCTCAAAATAATCCCACTTTATTGTTTGAACTTACAATAACGTGTCAAAATCCTTGATTGCTTGACTATACCTTATTAAATAATAAAAAAATCGGGTAACCAGTAAGAAGTTATATCATCAAACAATGGGTAGTATTTAAACGAGTGACTGTAAATTAAAGTTTTTAATGTCAAAAATAATTAATTTACGTTATAGTATTACTAAGTCAGCGACTGACTACGAGTGACGAGAAATTAGCAGACCAGCAACTTACAAACATTAATTTGAGTTACTTAATTTACAACATGAGGAGCTTCATAATATTTGAGCGACCTAATATTTGTTAGAGTGTCAACGTTACGTCACTACTACCGTACTACGTATCCAAAAACAGCGAAGAGAAAAAAAAACATAATGTAACAGTTTATACACAGAAAAAGGACTGTGTGCATCGCAGCAAAATAAAAAGGTTTTAATTAAATGAGAATCGTTTTATTTTCCGCTTAAATCCGTGAGTTTTTTGTACTGATAATTTATGTTGTCGACGACCTGCCGTATTCACAAACTCTACCAACCAGAAGTTAATGATCCAATGATAATTTCGTTAGCGCAATGAAGGAATTGACGTTGACAATACAGCGCCACCTAGCGGGTTATCCAACCAACATAAATACATAATGCATAGGATAATTATAAATAGATATATATGTAGTACGTCTGTACACACTCAAACTAAATAGTTCAGTGGTTACTTGCGACAATATTCCAGCATTAAGATTTTTTTGCAGAACCCTCGAGGCGTACAAGACTTTATTTTGTTTGTTTTCTAAAAACAGCAATTCAGAACAGTGTGAAAAGAAAACTTTCCTAAAAGCCTTTTTCTTGTGAACAAGACGTTATTTAAAAACAAAGTTTACTGCTGTTGAATAATTCAATTGCATTATCATGGTAATGAGGTGGCGTGTTTAATGAGCTCCAAATTTGAGGAATGTATTGCCGGTTCTTGTTGTTGTGCATCCGACACGCTCCGTTAAGAGTCACCTCGATCAAGAAAATCTCGGCACGTCACGCAGCGTCACGAGAGGAAGCCGGAGCCCTCAGTCGGAAAAGTTCTATAAGACACCAGGGGGTTTCTGTCAACTTTAGTGGAGCAGGCGCCTCGTACCCGGACTTGTGATCCATCGTCATGCTGCGCCGCAAGAGAAAACCCGAGCCTCCTGCCTGGTACCGGCGCCCCGGGGGGGGTTAAACCGGTGCCCATACCAGGGGGTTTACGTCGACTCTACGCGCGTACACCCAACGGTCAGGCTCCTCCGTCAAGAGTCAGCCACAACTTTTTTAAAATTCGGCACGTCGTGCAGCGCCACGAGAGGAAGCCGGAGCTTTCACTCGGAACAGTTCTATAAAACACCAGGGGGTTTTTGTCAACTTCAGTCCTCTGACCCGGATTTCACACTCATCATAAAGCTGCGCCCCAGAGAAGATCCGAGCCTCCTGCTTGGTGCCGGCGCCCTGGGGGGGGTTAAACCGGTGCCCACACCGGGGGTTTACGACTACTCCAGTGACAGCAGCGATTTCTTACAAGTGAAAAACAAAAATCTAACAACTTTGACAATCAAACAGTGATTAGTGATTCCTCTAACATTTGCCTCCGCAGGAGGAAAAGACCTGTTTTGAGCAGGCAATTTTTTTTAACTATGTGTAAATTTAACTACACGGGGTGTTCCCTCTAGTTGATGCCCCGGCGACTATGAGTAGTCAATGGAGGAGGCGCTCCAGAACTACTAAATATAAAAAAAACCGGCCAAGTGCGAGTCGGACTCGCGCACGAAGGGTTCCGTACCATTATATATAATAATAAGTTACAATAGAATTTGTACGAAACTATTACTTCTTGAAGTACATTTTATAAGTTGGTCGACTATTACTCGTAAACGTGTAAAGCCTACTTAGCTGTGATAGTTTTCCTTTTAACTTCGTTATATGTACTACTACCATGAATTTTTTCACATATCCCAAAACAACCATTTAGCTAGCAGGGGGTGGGGACACTGGAGTCTAACAAAAATTAGCACTTTAAGGCTTAATATTACACAAACGGATCGTTTAATCGAAAAATTGTTTTCACAAACCCCCAATATTTTTAAAAGACCTATCCAACGACACCCCACACTATGGGGTAGACGACAATAAAAAAAATCATCCCCACTTTACATGTAGGGGAGGTACCCTAAAAAAAAATGTTTTTCAAGATTTTATTTTACCACTTTGTCGGCATGACTAATATGTATATTCATGCCAAGTTACAGCTTTCTAGTACTAAGAGCCTCTGAGCTAAGCTGCGGACAGACGGACGGACGGACGGACATAGCGAAACTATAAGGGTTCCGTTTTTGCCATTCTGGCTCCGGAACCCTAAAAAGGATTTATATATTTGTTAAGTAAGTATTCATTTAAAAAGCCCACGACACGGCCGTAATTGGGAGTTAACTTGTAATTAAGTTATTCAAAGTTAACCCTCGCAGTTCAATTCACGTAACTTATTTGATACATAATTTTAGTGTAAAGTCGACGTCAAAGATATGTATAATTAGTTTTTTTTTAGGATAACATCAGCCATAGATATATGTTTCACAAGAATAAGGTGAGATAGTAGAAGAGTATCAGAGTGCGCAAGCCACACGATGTGTATAAAGCTGCGTACGGATTGCGCGTACATTGGCACGCGTAGTCGGTTACGCGTGTCCTGGAACACTAAGTCCGTACTTGCAGCTACGCGTACACTCTAGGGGAACGCGTGCCGCGCGAACTGGCTCGCGCACGAGCCGCCGGTAGTGGATCGTAGCGGTCCGTCCAGGTATCCAATGTACGCGTAAACACACGCGTAACCGACTACGCGTAGCAGGCTACGGGCTACCCGTACGCGGCTTAACGAACAATCACTGCATGGTCACCTAAAAAAACCAGAGAGAGAAAAATTAAATAAACAAACGCTAATTATACTAAAAGGGACAATATTAATTTAAATTCACCTGGCATCACTAGAAGCAGGGTTGCACTATTTGCATGAAGTGCTCGTGTTCTGTTTAGTTAGTTATGCATTATTTATACATAATGTTAATACATAATTTCAAACACACATACTCACATAATAACTTTAGTATGGATATAAAAATTATACATTTCTATTAAAAGATCATGTTGAAATTAAACTTTATAACATTATTATTAAAACCTTATTTAACCCTTTCGAATGATGATTACAATCATTCGAAAAAGTTAAATATGATTTTATCAAAGTTCAATTCAGTAGCCAGATGCTGCTAAAGAGTCAAAGGGGCAGTCGAAATCGTTCAAAATTGAGCCATAATATTAGATCATAAGTTGCATTTCCATAACCGTTACATTATATTATGTCACATATATCGTTAATGAACTGGAAACGTTGTGAATCGTTTTTCTATCGTCCTTCGTACGGGTCCGTACCAGTTTCCAAACCATTTGTCAAAACTGCTATTGAATTAGCTATATTTGGCCTAGCCTTCTATTTATACACAAATCGATATTTCGTTTAATATCGAGGTGGGGAGGTATTAACGCTACCACTTTCCTGCCCACTTTATTTACGCGGGTTTCTAAGAATTGACTTAGGGTGGGTGGCACCAAACTGTCTGTAATCTTAAGGAGTATTCGTTGAAATCGGAATACCTATATGGAAAGTTTGACAAGTTGAACGATGATCGCTCTGTAATCGTAACCCCCTAACCCTCCCCTCTCCCAAACAGTCTGTTTTCGTAAGCGGTGTCGTTAATGTCTGAATTTGACTAGTTTCTATGTATGATGATCGGTCTGTAATCGTTAGTACTTTATGACAAAGAGACAAGGTTTAAATTCCAATGATGAAAAAGCCTTTTAGATCGAATTTAACCCTTATTGCTTTGGCATAGAGGTCCCATGGCAAACACTAGTATTACGTTGAGGACTAGTACTTTTACCGTACTAGAAGTGGCACTGAAATGTGAAAAAGAAAAAAAAAAGATTTGAACCGCAAATAAGCAGTTAACCCAATCTTTGGCTTTGTGAAAACCTTATATTGTAACAGTATTTACTATAGTATCTATTCAACAATGATACATCTAATCAGAACTGCAGCACAATGTAGCATCAGATAATAAATCTCTCGGAAACACTAATAACCCAGCACCAATCTGAAATACCACTTGAAATACCTTTCCAATAACGGCATATCTTCATAATACAGTAAGCACTAAAATCAGCTTCACAGCTTTACAAATATGGTTTACTTTCAACTGGTCCTTAACTAAAATGGCTCCATTTTGAAATAGCGCTCATTTGTTTGCCGCTGTCTAAACAATTCGTGGAGCGAACTTTGGTTTATATCTATAGGAGTTTTCTGAAACTATTAGTGAGTAGCCACGGGAATGCAACAATTGTGCATTTCTGCAATTCGCATGTATTGTCTTTCGCTTTGTCAGCAGCAGAAGTGGTCATTATGCAAACAAACAAACATTTTATTCCTGACAAACATTTACAGATACAGATAATAAAACGGTGTAAGCTTTGTCACGAAATTATGACCCCCCTGAGCATGATGTTAGCTTTACAGCCGGCGTTGGTCTTGCGCAGAGAGAGAAAGAGAAGAGTTTGTAAAAAATCGACTTGCAAGATTTGAATCACCTATTTTACTGAAACAAAAGAAAAATTTTAATTATTCATGAATCCACAACGACGTATTCGTATTCGTCAAGTGCGTACAGAGAAAAATCTGCATATAAAAAATAAAATAGCTGATAAAATAAAATAAGATTTGATCACCATTATTACATTATTTACTAAGTTGTAACCAACTGGCCATACTTGTAAGGCTTAGCATTTTACAAAATTGAGCTATGAATAAAAGTAAAAAGGAAATTGCAAAGTAAAACAACCTTGCGAAGCCAGGAAAATTCCACCAAAATACAGTGAAATGAGAGTATTGAGGATCAGATATCAGCGAAATAAAAACAGGAGCTTCATTTTACAACCAACAATTTCGTCTCAATCAAATTGCGATCCCGTCTGAAAATTGAAGGATTGCATTCACACATACACTAGGCGTTGCTGATATTCACATCACATTTGATTATACCAAGTATACAGTGGCTCAAAGGTTACTAAACGAGACCATCTATTATCTGTTATTTGTATACCAGCAGGTCGATCATGTTACGCATTGAACGTACGTTAGGTAGATCTAAGTGTCAATTTTTTATTTGGATTTTTTTATAGTTTGATTGTCCTAACGCACGTTTGAACCGTTACGTGATCTTACCCCCCCCCCTCGGGTATATATCGAAATGTCACTTTTCTGTGCGTTCGAAAAGTTACGTGATCACCCCTTAGTTACATTACACACACTATCTAGTGTATGTATATTGCATGGCCACAATGAAGGACCAGCGCTAGCCCTGCCAGCATTAGGTACGCTGAGTTGTGCCCATTTTCGTAATAAATATGAAAACATGTATATATGTGTATAGTCCACAATTTGTTATTGTATTGTCACGAATATACACTTTATTTCTTTCTTCCTTCTTTCTTTCTTTCTAATGCCGTCGCGTCAAATCATATGTTAATTATTTGTAGTTATCAATTGCTAATTTATTGCCGAATTCAATGCTAAAGAAAAAAAAAACTTAACATTAAATTATGTTTATCAGAGTTTATACTTTTAGCCCTCCAATTAAGGTAAGTATGGAAGACACAATTTATAGATTAAACATTTTTTCCCATCGGAGCTCTGGCCGTAATGTATTCGAATATCGAACCGAGGAATCATCTCACAAATTTTAATGATTGAATAGGCCCAAAAGGTTAGCAAAAGGATCTTTAGAAGGTGATGTTTGGTGAATGTCGTATTGAATTTATTTCAGTTCCTTTCCACTTTCTATCGTTAATATTTTTTATGTTTATAGGAAGAACTCGCGATGCTGTACAATGTCCGCACAATTTCCTACAGTGTCCTCAAATATTATTTTTCTCAAAAATGATCGGCAAAGTTGACTTTATGGGTAAAAAATCAGGACGTGAAGTGGAATTCATGGAGATTCAAAATTAAAAAAATTCAAAATCGTCCCGGCTCGATTTTGCTCGACAACAATGTTGCATACAAATTCCATTATTTGTCGTGGTACAAACTTTTAAAAAAGTTAAAACGGCCATATAAATAAAAGGCATAGGTCCTAAACAGCCAAAACGAATGATCAGTAGCTGTGACTTATCGCGACTTTTTAGTTGTCTCAATTTCATGAAGTGGTGAGAAGAAAAGCATTGCAATTTCAGAAAGTATTTTTTTGTTTTCTTGCACAATTTTTGAGAAAAGCATTATATTTGTCTGAGCCGGAAGGGCAATTGCTGGCTTCGTATTAAACTAAACGGACTCCCAAGGTCGTCCGTTTAAAATTAATACTCAGCCAGCAATTGCCTCCTTCCCTTGCTTCGACAATAATGTACTATTATTGAGTGATACCTAAAACGTATGTGATTTTCGTAACTCAGTGGCATTTTTAGTACATGTTTTTAGGGACGAGCTCTTCCAACACATCAAATTTTATCCAATTCTGACGAAAATTATAAGTCTACAACGTAAGAAAAATTGGCCCTGCTATTTATGTTCACAGGTACGCAAATAAAGTAGTAACTGAAAATTAAGCTTTATTTTTGGAAAGATATAGATGCTTTAGAAGTAAGACAATAAAAAAACAGGCGGGGCGGGGGTTGAACCCCAACCGACCCTGGTATGATATGGTATGGTAATCAGCTCATTGGTGCCATAATATTTAACATTGTCCCCAAATTAGTAATTATTGTAGTACATTATCATCATCATATCAGCAGAAAGACGTCCAATGCTGAAAATAGGCATCCCCCAAAGAGTGCCACAATGACCGGTCCTGCGCCACCCGCATCCAGCGGAATCCCGCGACCTTTACCAGGTCATCAGTCCACCACTCGAGAGCCTTTCCGTCCCAATGACCATCGGTTCTACGTGCAATTTGCCCCGCCCACTGCCTTTTAAGATTAGCGATTCGGAGGGCTATATCGGTTACCTTGGTTCTGCTGCGGAAACCTTCATTATCTGATGCGATCGCGCAGATAAACTCCCAGCATAGCCCTCTCCATTGCCCTTTAGGTAGTCAGACAAACGATGCGACGCATTGACAGAGTCACGCGTCGATACAGTGAACTTAAGCGCTAGTCGGGGTAGTCGGCGGTACAACAATTTATTTAAGAAGTGCGTTGATGTAGTGTAAAGCGCGAACCCGTTGTGATTGCCTGTGTGCCACAGTGCGCGCTTTAGGTGCTGCAACTAAGTCGCAATGACGAGGTCTAACATTAAACTTTGCCTGAGACAGAGAAGGGACGCGGAGGTGCAACAGCTGCGAGACCAGCTGAGGCCAGTCTGAATCCCCCCGTAATATTCTGCACGCCCCGGTCATGAGTGCATAATTACGCCTCACTTCCAGGGAGTTAAAACCCAGAGTTCCAAGCAAATATTTTGTCCGGTAAAGGAAGGGATAGTACCCATAGATTTTTTTAAATAAAAATCTCAGGAATGTCTTTTGGATTTTCTCCAGAAGCAAGGCGTAAGTGACCTCTTGGGGATTCCACACTATAGACGCTGCCTCCAGTTTACTCCTAACTAAAGCGGTAAATATAATCTTGATGACAAACGCGTTGTCAAAATCGCGTGCGTTGCGGATAACAAAGCCCAATCTCCGATAGCAGTCGGTAGCTAGGTTACTCATATGAGCATGAAAATTGAGGTGCGAATCAAATATGATACCTAGGTCTTCCATACAGTCAACGCGGTTTATTAATTTCGTCCCTAACATGTAATTACCACATAGGGGACTACGAGATCGACGTCGAGAAAATCTGCGAGCCACACGCCCTGCGCCTGGTTAGAACTGGTTTCAAAAGGAGCGCAGGTGTAGAAAGGTCTATAACTAAAACATCGAAGGGTAAGAGCACAAACATTCGCGTTTAATGTACTTAATTGTTATTTAATGTCAGGACCGCCAGCTTTGGCAGAGTCACTATCAACAAAGCTAGCCAGTCATTAAAATTAATCCATTCAAAGACTATGACTCGCATGTGAGTCATGCCTCTACGAACGATTTCCGCGACAAAATTGAAAAATGCTGCTACGCGCTACGTATACACTACTACTACTACTATAGCATTGCTACGCCTCGAATGAATTATAAATGAACTACCAACATCAAACCCTTTAAAGACCCCTTCAATCCGACTCAAGTCGGACCCAGCTGAGTTTCTTGATAAGAGTCCATCAAGAAACTCAGCTGGGTTACCAGCTTGGCTTGATTTAGCGAATCAGCGCTCGATACCTCTTTCACCCAAGATTCGATTGAAACCCAATCAATCTCACTGGAGTGCAAACTCGTGGAACATTCTAGTGTTTAACGTCTGCCGCGTGGTTGCGCCGGAGGTTTCCCCTAGATTTTCCCCAGGCTAATCTCCAACGACACGCAGTGCGGCCAATTTATCGGGCTCGTCCTATTAAAGCATCAGTCAGGGATAAAATTATAACCTTGAAAGACCTTTCAAACATTGAAAATTAAAAGGGCCGTGGAAATTGTTGACTAAGTGCCGACTGGCACTCGCGTCTGGCAATGAATGGTGTATTGCGATCGTGAGTCGTCCGGAAAGCCTTTTGCGATGTCATGAGTGACGCAAGCCATCCATCTAGTTTTTGTGTTTCGGAGGCGGAGAGAGGCTTTTAACCGTGATGTATAACTTAATATATTCGTTTAGTAGAAAAAAACCCTACCTATGAAAAAAAAATGAAGCAGTATGTATGTTTAATAAACCGTTACAGTAATATGGTCCTATTTCGCTCCAAAATTGGCTCCACTTTTACTAATTGCATCGCATTTTTTATAAATATAGAGTTATGGTACTGGTAATGATTTTATCGGAAATATGTACTCATTGCCTTTATTTTAGGTTGAATTTTGTTAGAGTTTAGTTGATATTTTAGATATTTTTAAACTTATTTTTTGGAGCAAAGTAATCTGTATGAGGCGGGAAACTTTGCTCCAAGACAATCTGTCCTTGTATACTGCTTTATTTCTGCCCTGGAGCATTAATCAACGTGTTTTAGCTATCAATTGTCTGTTCGATGATTATTGGAGAACCCACCGGTGTTGCAAGGTGAAATCTTACGTTACCCGATAAAATCATTTAAATTTACAAATTTAACAAGGGTTTCGACTGTAACGGAACGTAACTTTTTATTTTTTTGGAGCATAGTTACCACCCTGGGAGCAAAGTAGGACCATGTTACGGTACATAAAAAAATGGCATGTTTTAGTGGATACTCCACAACGCATGTGAAAAAAATGCAATATACTTATACCACCCATCAAAAATTAAAGTATTGAACAGTTAGAGCTTCGTTTGTAGCATAAAAATACTTCACACTGTATGCCACCCGGGAATAATTTATAAACCGTAAAAAAAGTTAAACTTGCGTATGGCGTATTATTTTTGACTGAAAAATTCAATTAAAGATTTAAATAACATATTCAAGCGAGGTAAATATCGAAATAAAGCACATTTTAGGATGAGGGGCACACTGAATGATCGGGAATGGATAACCTAGGACTTAGTTACCTGAAAATCTTATTTTATGACAATAACATTGGACTTTTGAAACCATATTGGCATTCAAAAAATTATGAAAAATTGATTAATATTTACTAAAAATCAGTTTAAGTTTTTCAAGTCTGCAATGATCAAGAGCTTGCACGGAAAAATCACTGAGTGATTATTTTATTCAAAACTATCACAAGGTTTATTTCAAAATGTTGCCTGGGTAAGCTTATTTTTTTGATGACTTTTACTTCAATGCTTACTTAAATCTAATATAGCCCAACGACAATATCTCGTTAGCATCTCAGTATTTCCAGACCTAGCTCATTCTTCTATAGGTCGACTAAAAACAGTGGTAACTCCTGAATACATCCCGGTAGTGGAAAAAAATAATATAGCATAATCTACACGTGGTATACCACCACATTTTTTTATCTAAAAGTATTCGAATGACACTAAAAATAACAACGTTATCTAAAAAAAATGGTGTTTGAAAGCAAGCTTGATTTTGCGTTCCCTCATATTTTATACGAAGAAGAAATGCGACTTGTGGTGATTTTTGCTCACCTACTCTACAAAAGTTCTGGTAAGAAAGGTCAAAAGCCATTAATAATATATGTTTAATTGCAAATTAAGAATCTATTAATATAACTATTACTGATTGAGGTTTGAATTTTGTAATACGGCGGAAAATCAAAAATTTGCCATCAAATCAAATCAACTTCAGCCTTGATTCATTGTCATAAGTAATAAAATGTCTTATTTTAGCCAAAAGTGCCCATAATATCAATTGATTTGGTAACAAGTTAATCTTAACAAGGTAACAAGTTAAATTTACTGAAGCACAGAAAAATAGCCGCCTAATTCCGTATGTAAATGCATAATACAACCGTAGAATCTCTCAAAGTATCTCGGAGCCAAGTGAAAATTCAGCGTTTTTACGGTGTGTTTTGTTTCATATATTTTCATCAATATTATTAAAATAGACGACGATCAGATTTAATTAAAACAAAATTGGCGTTGATGTTTATTTGATCAACGTTCTCGCGTCTTATCCTGCTTTTGCGGAGATAATCGTGAGACCTCATTCATACAAGCTTACAAAGACCCCAAACCCCCCAAGACTCATCATTACGTGAATAATATAAGTACAAAATACTTCCATACCTACCCACTAATGGTTTACTATGAATCATCGTAAAGCCGAACACTACGCTTGCTGATACTTGAGTTATATCGTAAAATTCTGACGACCAATTTTATGCAATCCATTACATACATCGCTAAATCCATGTTTACGCTCACGCGACAACGAGGCGTTAAATTCGAACAACATTCATTCAATAAATGTGCTGCTTTCAAACCCACATTCAACTCCAACAAAGGAAAATATACTTAATATTCAGTTGGCTAAAATTGATTTTGCTTCGCTACGATATGTACTCTGACGAAGAATGTGAGGCGCGTGCTTAGTGTGTTTTCTTTTGAATCGTGTGTCTTTTATTTTTTTAGATTAAACAGATGTCGACGAAGCTTCCAATGCTTGTTTATTTTCGTGGGATATTCGAATTAGTGGATATCCGCCTGGTTCATTTAGAAAAGAAAGAAAGAAAACACATTTATTTAACGTCACAAATTACGCAATGAAAAATAAAGAACAAGCAAAAGAACAGGCGAGATACGAGGACGTTAAACAGACCCCGTATCATGGTTGGACTTATTGTTCGGGCGTAGATGCAAAACTCCAGGATAAAGAGACTTAATTTCGTGTATTCTTTGACGATGGTTACAGGGCAAGTGAACATGACATGCATTATAAAACTATCCTATTTATTTTACATACGTGCCGTGTGGCATGCACGGCGCTTTGCTCCAAACTTTTGTATAGGCGTCTTGGTGCGCCGTTGGGACTTAAACATGCCCCCGGGCGTTGAAAGCTTGCCTTTCAACCAGACGAACTCACGGGGAGGGGGCAGATCTTGCTGAACGATCTACGAATGGTTCCAGTTGAGACCTTGACGTCTGCCACTCTGCTGACTCCGTCAGCACCGGGATAGATGGCAATAATACGGCCCAATTTCCACTTCAATGGAGGAAGGTTGTCCTCCTTAACGAGCACCAGAGTATCCAGCTTCAGTGCCTCTTGATGGGTACGCCATTTGGTCCGGACTTGGAGCTCTGAGATATACTCCTTGCTCCATCTAGCCCAGAAGTGCTGCCGAAGTTGCTCTGCGCGCTGGTACCGGTTGAGGTAACTAGAATTGTGGTCTGCAAGATCCGGGACTGGCAGCGACGTTAACGGACGCCCGATCAGAAAGTGGCCTGGTGAGAGGGGAAGCAAGCTTTCAGGATCCGAAGAGATGGGAGTTAGCGGCCGAGAGTTCAGGATCGCTTCAATTTGAACCAGGACAGTGTTGAGTTCCTCATAAGTCAATTTACAATTGCCTAGCACTCTTTGTAAATGAAACTTTGTTGATTTAACTCCGGCTTCCCAAAGACCTCCTGAATGAGGAGAATAGGCTGGAATAAAATGGAAGTTTAATCTTTCGTTAACTGCAGCCTCAGCTAACGAAGTACAGTTGCGCTTTAGGAAATTAGACAAGTCATTATAAGCGCCAACAAATGATGTGCCATTGTCCGAATAAATGTCATCGGGTAAGCCTCTACGAGCTATAAACCGACGCAGAGCAGATAAGTAATTTTTGCTGGTTAAATCGCCCACTAACTCCAAATGTATTGCCTTGGTGCTAAAGCATATAAAAAGAGCGACGTATACTTTTACAAGCCTACACCCACGACCTTGTCGACTAGCGCAGTTTAGGGGACCGGCATAGTCGACACCGACACATTTAAACACAGAACCCGGGGAGAGACGAGCCCTAGGTAAGTTCCCCATTAATGGTGCAACTATCTGCCCTTTCATGCGTACGCACTTGATGCATTTACGGAAACAAGCTTTAGCCAAGTTAGTGCCACCAATTATCCAGTATTCATTTTTTATTGATGACAGCAGTAGCTGAGGTCCAGCATGCATCATCTTCTTGTGCTCATATTCGAACAATAGTTTCGTGACATGATGATTCGCGTGAAGAAGAATCGGGTGTTTCTTCTCAAAAGAGAAGTCAGAGTTCTCGAGCCGACCTCCTACGCGCATTACTTTATGTTCATCCAAAAATATATTAAATTTAAGCAAAGGACTTAGCTCGCTACTTTTTGATTTAACGTTAGTGACCTATACTCGGGGAAGGATTCGTTCTGGGACATTCTTACAATTAACCGTAACGCTGACTTTACTTCTGAGTTTGAAAGGTAACATTCTAACGGTTTCTGTTTTTTAAAAATACTTATAAGACGGAGAACATAAGCGACTGATCGCTGAAGTCGCAAGAAGTTAGAAAAACGAGTAAAATCTATCAGTCCGTTACCGTTACCGACCTGACTGTCTCTAGCGTCAATGTGAAGTGTAACCTCGGTTCGGGTTTCAGGCAACTTTTGGGTCACACCTGGGCTTACCGGCCATTGTGACCTATCCTCCTTTAGGAACGCAGGCCCACACCACCACATCTCGAGAGACCGAAGGAGGTTCGCAGACACTCCTCGAGAGATGTGGTCGGCAGGGTTCTCGTCAGTAGGTACGTGCCGCCAAGTGCAGTTTCCGGTCTTTTCCATAATATCGGCTACCCGATTCCGAACAAAAGGCTGTAACTTACTAGGTAACATTCGCAACCAACCTAACACTATGGTCGAATCTGTCCAGAACGTGATACCTTTTATATTAAGCCTAAGTGAATTTAAAACCTTTTCGAATAGCCGAACTGCTACCAGAGCCCCACAGAGTTCAAGCCTCGGTATGGTAGTTGGTTTAATAGGAGCCACGCGACTTTTAGCTAATAGCAACCTTATCAAAACTTCACCTTTGTCGTTGGTGCTACGTACATACAGACAAGCACCATACGCGCGTTCAGACGCATCAGAGAAAATGTGATACTCGACCTCTTTATAAGAATCACATAAAACGCGGCGCGGCAAATTAATGTCGTTTAGGGACGGTAAATCACTGACAATGTCCTTCCAGGCCCTACCAACTTCTGGCGACAATTCTGCAACCAGAGCTTTTGCAGCAACATTTTCATCAGTATGATGTAAGGAGCTAGGACTCCAGTAGGGTCAAAGATCTGTGCAACTGTAGACAGCAAGTCCCGCTTGGTATTACCAGTAGGTATCACTGTACCAACGGGAAAACACAGACTGTCGGAATCTGGCTGCCAACTGAGTCCCAAAGTCTTGCTTGGCTCAGTAGTTCCAATGTTTAAATTAAGCTGAGATCGATCGGAGTCAGTCATAAGTTGGGGCTCATTTGACTTCCATTTTCTCGGATTCATGCAGGCTGATGTTAACGCAGAATTTACTTTTGCCTTGATTGACAGTACCTGCTCCAGGTCATCCCCGCCAGTGAGTAAATCATCCACGTAAAAATCATGGATAATAATTTCGCGAACGACCTCGTCATCACACTCGAGACCTACCTGTTTCAGGCATCGCGTTGCAAGAAAGGGCGCACTAGCCGTCCCATATGTGACGGTATTTAGCGCATAAGCCTTCAACGGCTGTGAAGGATCGTCACGCCAAATAATCTGCTGCAGATGCCTATCATCGGGATGAACAATTATCTGCCGATACATTTTCTCGACATCACCAGAAATAATATATTTGTGCTGCCTAAACCGTAGAAGTATCGACAGAAGGTCATCTTGTACAGTAGGGCCCACCATCTGTATCTTGTTTAATGACACGCCGGAGCTCGTGGGACAACTAGCATGAAAAACTACGCGTAATTTGGTAGTACTGCTCTCTCGTAGAACGCCATGATGGGGGATAAATTGAGCGTTTTTACCTGACTGAACCCCTCCACATTCAGACATGTGACCTAAAGAACGATATTCGTCCATGAAATCTTTGTACATATGTTTGAATGTTGGTGGCGCTTCGAGTCTGCGTTCCAAGGACAAAAAGAATTGCTTCGCACGATTAATGGACTCACCCAACACCTTAGGGTCCTCTTTTAAAGGTATGCGTACACAGAACCGCCCGTCCTCTAGCCTAGTTGTATTATCAGTGAAATGCCTTTCACATAACTTCTCTTCAGCAGAATAATTAGAAGATTGAGGGCACACTTCTTCAAGCTGCCAAAAACGCGGAAGTTGGTTTTGAATCTCCTCATTAAGCATCTCAGTACTATAGCTAGAACCGACAGTGGTAAAATTACACCTGACTGTACGCGTCGGAGCCGATACATGGCCGCTATTAATCGGGCCTGAGATTAGCCACCCCAGTCTGCTCTCACAGAGTATCGGCTGCCCATTGCCTAGTTTAATTTTTTGTGATCCTAATAAATCCCAAAAGTGATCAGCGCCGATAATAAAGTCGACCTCAGCCGGCGTATGAAAGTTAGGATCGGCAAGATAAAGGTCTGACGGGATATTTAATTTTGATACGTGTACTTGCTGAGAAGGTATAATGTCAGTTATGGATGGCAGAACAAGACAATGGAGCCGAGTCGAAAACACTTCGCTTAACGAACTCATTAATACTCGGTACGATTTCCCTACTCGAGATATTGCGTTGTTGATACCTACAACCGATTTGTTAACTCGATCGGTATGTAAATTCAGTTGCCGACACATCTTCTCCGACACGATACAAGTAGAACTACCACTGTCCATTACCGCTCGCGCTATATGCTCGCGATTATCCCGATCATAAACCTTTATTAACGCAGTGGACAGTAGTACAGTTTTTTCACTAGAATCGGGTGAACGTGGTGATTTAACACTCGCTGATAAGGTCAAGGGCGCGGCGATCGTCGCCTGCGCAGGCTGCGCACCAGTTGCGCCCCGACTCCCGCCGCTCCCGGACGGTTCGACCGTAGCGGCTGGGTTACCTACTACCACTGTTTGTTTACGCGGCTCCGTGTGTACCAGAGTGTTATGCTTTCGCTTGCACAGCTTACAACCTGGCTTCTTACACCTATTTGCATAATGACCTGTTCTAAAACAGTTATAACAAACCTTATAACTCGGTAACAATTCGAGCCGCTTGGCGTTATTTAACGCGAGAAACTGCGCACAGTTATTAAGTTGATGTTCACCGCTGCATTTTGGACACGCTTTGCATGACAGAGTGGCACCTAGCATCGCGGATTGCGTAGAAAGCATAGCCCTGTGTTTTGACGTGCTTTTAGACGGCTGACCAGATTGTCCGGCGACTGGAGCGCTCGACAACTCAAGAGTTTCAATCAGGTCGGCACGGTTACGCAAGAAAGTAGTGAAAGTGTCGAACGATATGGAAATCGTATTATCTAAACTTCCCTTATGCTCTTCCCACTCGCGAAATGATTTAGTGTCTAACTTAGAACTAACAATGTGTATAAGTAGCGTGCTCCATTGTTGTACCGGCTCACCAAGTGATTCTAAACACCTCAAGTTCTTGTTTACCTGGTCGATGACATGCTTCAACTGGGCTGAAGACTCCTGTGCAATTGGTTCGATGTTAAAAAGCGCAGAGACGTGGTTTTGTAATAACAATCTTTTGTTATTGAACCGCTCGCATAAAAGTTTCCATGCATCGTCATAGTTACTACCAGAAAACTCGACAGAATTGATAACTAAGGCTGCGGAACCCTCCAACGAAGTTCTTAAATAGTGGAACTTATTTATATCATCTATGTCATCGTTGGAATGAATGAGGCTTGTAAAAGTATCGCGAAAACCAAGCCAATTTTCGTATGAGCCATTGTATTTTGGAAGCTGGATAGTAGGCAATCTAACCAGTTTGTGATTACTCAAATTCAAATTCAAATTCAAATTGTTTATTGCGTTTATCACATTACATAATTATTAGGTGGAACAATTGACGATTAGGTAGGTATTCATGTGACACCCTGTAAGGGCACAGCAACATACTTAAAAGCTAACTTAAATCTAACATGCTAGTGTTTCACACAATTTAGTGTAAACTATAAAATATCATGTATTAATCGTATTTGTCGTTAAAAAACTCAGATATTTTGTAAAAGCATTTGTTAATTAAAAATGTTTTCAGGTGTTTTTTGAAAAGAGACCGTTTTTCTATATTTTTGATGGAATTCGGTAGGTGGTTATATATTTTAATAACCATATAGGGGGGACTTGAAGTGACTATTTTTAATGTTGAAAGTGTTAGTTTAAGCTTATTTAAGTTGCGATTGTTTCTTTTGGTTTCTGCTGTAATTGGTGTAAATAAGTGTGGTTGATTTCTTACAAACATACATGATTCTAAGATATACATCGATGGGAGAGTAAGTATTCGAAGTTCCCTGAAGTGATGTTTGCAAGATTCCATTTGGTCTATGTTTGTGAGTACTCTTATGCATTTCTTTTGGAGAATGAAAATGTTATCTACTTCGCAGCTATTCCCCCAAAGTACCAGACCGTATGACATTCTTGAGTACGCGTATGCGTAGTAAACGGAAAGTGCTGTTTGGAAGTCGGTCGCTCGTTTGAGGTGATGCAGGGCATATATAAATGAGGAAAGCTTTTTTGATAACCTCTCGATGTGTGTTTTCCAGTTTATACTAGTATCGAGGTCGATTCCTAATACTGTAGCTGAATTTACAGATTCAAAAGTTTTGTTATTATAATTAAACCTAATGGGTAGTGGTGATTTTTGATAGGGCTTAAATTGGATTACTTTGGTTTTTTCTAAGTTAAGTTGAAGATTATGAAGGTCTAGCCAGTTTTCGATTTTTTGCATTGTAAGGTTTAATTTACTTTCTGCTTCATTTTTATCTTTACACGAAAAAAGTACCGAAACGTCATCTGCAAAGAGAGTGCTGTGATAATCTATTGCATTTGGTAGATCGTTTATATAAACGAGAAATAAAATACATCCCAAGACGCTTCCTTGAGGGATAGAGCCTCTCAGAGTTACTTTATCTGATCTGAAATGTTGTATTTGGCCTGTCTCATAATTTGTGTGTTCTATTTCAGTAAACTGAGCGCGATTACTAAGGTAGGACTCAAACCATTTATGAGCTAGTCCTCTAATTCCCACGCTGTACAATTTTTCCAGTAAAATTTCGTAACTAACTCTATCATAAGCTTTACTCATATCGAGTAAGAGCCCTACAGCATATTTTTTATTGTTAATTTCATTTGTGATTTCCTGAACATATTTATAAATAGCTAAAGTGGTGGAGCGGTTTTGTCGAAAACCATCTTGGTTTTCATGTAATATTTTAAATTTTTCGAAAAATGAGTTGAGTCTTTTGACCATTGCTGTTTCAAATATTTTAGCTGTCGTTGGAAGTAACGCGATTGGCCTGTAATTATTTATATCCTGCGTGTCTCCTTTTTTATGGATTGGTTTTACAATAGAGGTTTTTAGTGCGTCTGGAAACGTTCCTTCCGAGAAAGATTGATTTATTAGCCAAGTCAAAGGGTTTGTTAATATATCAGCACAAGTTTTAATCAAAGTGGGGGGAATCTCATCAATGCCAAAAGAGGTTTTGTTCTTAAGATTATTTAGTATTAAATTTACTTCCTTCGGCTCTACCGGACTTAGAAAAAATGATGTATTAATCGAATTTGTTAAGGGCATCCTATTGCTAGGTGGTAAGTGAGAATTTCCTACGTTAGAAAAGAATTGGTTATAAGTGTTGGCTATCTGCATCGGGTCACGTATAACTTCTTTGTCAGAACTTTTAATTTGGAAGTTGTTTTGACGTCTCGGTCGGTTTTTATTAGTTTCTCGATTTATTATTTTCCACATTGTTTGAGATTTGTTACTTGACTTTTCTAATTTATATTTATTGTTTAATTTTTTAGACTTATTTATAGCTTTTCTTAGTACTTTACAATACTGTCTATAGTGACATCGCAGTACCTCACTTTTAGTTTGAGATACAAGTAGTTTTAACAATCTTTTATTATGACATGACATTTTTAATCCTGGAGTAAGATATGTGTTCTTTGGTTTTAGTGATATTTTTACAATATTCTTAGGAATACATTTATTCAGGGCCAATTCTATAATTGTTTTAAACTGATTATAATTTTCGTTTACACTGTTATTATAAGAAAATAATACATGCCAATGAATTTCTTTAATTTCATTTTTGAACTTTATAATATTTTCCTTATTATAAAGTCTCTTAAGAATAGTTAGGTTAAGTAAATTTGGAACAATTGTTGGTATTGTAAGCACTACAGCTCTGTGGTCTGAGAAACCGAAGTCATGGACTTGCAGTGATGAGTCGTTGAAGTTAAAATTGGTAAATATTAAATCAATACATTTAGAACAAGTTTGAGTGATACGGGTTGGTTCTCTTACTCTTTGGTGGAAGTTAAACGATAGCATTAAGATGGATAGCCTATTTTTTTCGCTATTTTCCGTGAGAAAATCTATATTAAAGTCGCCTCCTAGTATAACATTCTTATTCTTATCTTTAAGACTAATTAATTTTAAGAGATTTGCTAAACATGAATAGTATACTTCAACATCTTTCTTGCTATTTGGTAAATATATATTTAACACTAAAATATTGGCTAGCGGTAACTCGGCAGCACTTATTTCTATGACTTTTTCTAATGAAATAGATGTGATATCCGGGCGGTCGCGACATTCCAGTCCCTTTTTTGTTGCTATAAGCACACCTCCTCCTACATGTCGAGTGCGGCAGAAGGACGAACTGACGGTGTAGCCTGCTATTTCCAAGAGTTCTTCTTTTTCTTTATTTAACCAAGTTTCCGAGATGCACAATATCTGAATTTGTTTTTCTTGTTCTGTAAATGCATGTAATATGTCGGTCTTGTTCCATATACTTTGCATATTTTGGAAGAAAATATATATGTTAGGTACGAAAAGTAGAGGAGGCTTTTTTTCTCTGTGTGTGCAAGGTTTTATTGAGATTGGTAGAGTTCGAGTTTGCTGCTGGTCTTAAACTTGGTACACTTGTACTCGCTATGGGGGTTTGCGGTCCCGCGTTCGGTGACTCGATTTTCTGTGGCTCTGGCGCTCGTGTGGGCGCTTGGAGGGCTCGTGGGATTTCCTCACCGGGAGCTGCTGCGGGTCTCATTCCGGTCCTGCGGGACGGGCTGTGGGAGTTGGGCGTCTCTTTGGGGACGTCCTTCTGGTGCTGGACCGTGTTCAGCGGCCGATCTTGCTTGGGTGAGCCAGGTTGCGGTAGCCTGTACTCTATACCATTTACTAGTACCTTATTGCGTCTTACTATTGGGTGTAGTCCATGTTTCCTTGCGTCTTTTAGTGTGTCTCTGAGTATTCGTCTGTTTTCTAAAGCGCTTGCGTCCATAAATTCTGCGATTGCGAGGCCTGTATTTTGCAAGTTATGTTTATTGTGCATGATATAATTTCGCATCCTTTTACTTAAAAACTCAATTTCTATGGGTCTGCGGTATCCGTGTTTACCTATTCGATGTACGTCTTCGATAAATCCGTTGACATCTGTTCCGAATATTTCGTAGAAAAAGTTGGAAATGCGTTCTATAAGTATGTATTCATTTTCGTTTGGGTATTCATTTAGTCCATAAAGTACAATTTTTTTGTTGCAGTGAATTTCTGCAGGCAGTTCGTGTGATTTCCTTTCTAATTGCTCAGTTATGTCAGCTAGTGTATGGAGTAATTTTTTATTTTCAGACTCTAGCAGGTAAATTTTTTCCCTAACTGAATTCATATCTTGCTGTAAGTTCTCTTGAGTTTTAGTTAGTGTGGACGAGCTTTCTGAAATATTTTCTTTGAGCTTGTTTATTTGTGTGTTTAGTACTCGTGCGATTGCTACACGATTCGAAGGTATTACGCTTTTTATTAAATGTATTTACCATTCCTTGTGCTCGTGTGAGCAACGAATAGTAATTATTTTGAAACTCAGCTCTCTCTGACATTACCACTTCGAAGTTTTCCGATTGACATTCTAACTGAGTATGCACATCATCAAATAGCTCATACAATGCCTCGATTTTACCTGTACGCAACTGTAATTGGTTCGCCTCTGCCTCAGTCAGCGAAGATTCCTTCAACGAGCCTAGGTATGTCGTGAACAAGGTTAGTTGGCCTTTATAGCTGCCTCTTTTGCGAATCAGCTCCTTTTCGTCAGCCATTTGGGAAGCGGGATAACCTTGAATTTATACAATTAACAGATTTAAAATATGATTATAGAATTGCAAATAATTTATCCAATAAATTACACTTTGTGTTCAGTTTAGTCAATAAGCTAGAATAGTTTAGTTACTTAAGTAATATAGTTACCTAACGTGATTAAAATGTAAATAATAATTCGATTTCATAAAATTGTATATAAATCAGATCAATGAATACTAAACTATTATCCTATTGTACCTAATAACAAAGATTGCATTAAAAAAAAAATATCATTCATATAAAAATCATTAAAATATTCAACTAATAATCCTTGTATAATTTCAAATCCCTAATCTAACTAACCCTGTTGTAAATTAAAGCAAGAATGTCACAGAAATACACAAGTCTTGTATGAGCACTTATGCGCTTACACAAATTACGGTACTTTTAACCGCTGACGTACGTGGCTACAAAATTAGCTATTTAAATGCGAATTAGTCGATTCTAAAGGCATAAACGTATACCTAAACCACATAAATACTGAATTGACTAGAAAAATATCACATTTAAGTGAGTTTAATGCTAAAATTACACGTAAAAATCTGATTTTGGTAAGTACAATAAAATTAAAAGTGCTTACTAACCTGGGAATTTCACAATAAAATCCTATTACTACCTGAATAAGAGTGCTGGTTCCTAATAAACCTAAACCCTCTCAACACTGTTGGCTCCCGTAAATCTTGAAAAACCTCTTCTTTAGCAGGAACGGTCCCAACAATGGATTGGTGGTAACAGGTATTTTCGCCAAATCCTCCGATTTTCTCCGTTAATTGAGTAAAATTAATTCCTGGCAATTTTCTTTGTTCATCCGGTTCGATCCAGGACCATGTTCGGGCTTAGGGCGTAGATGCAAAACTCCAGGATAAAGAGACTTAATTTCGTGTATTCTTTGACGATGGTTACAGGGCAAGTGAACATGACATGCATTATAAAACTATCCTATTTATTTTACATACGTGCCGTGTGGCATGCACGGCGCTTTGCTCCAAACTTTTGTATAGGCGTCTTGGTGCGCCGTTGGGACTTAAACACTTATCACACGATAAGTGACAGGATAGAGCGTCCGTCACTGGCTGACACCGTTCGATAGAACGAAACGACGCTCCTATTTTGTCACTTATCGCGTGATAAGGCCGACCATGATACGGGGTCAGGATCCCCCTCAGCATAAAGCCACGGCAAGACACGGCAAGCAGAGGCGCTGATTTTCGGTGGGAACCTAACTTAAAACTATTATAAGTGGCGACACAAACGCCAACAACTGGTATTAACTAAGAAAAACAAAATAAGCCTAAACATTTAACATAAGTAACATTAAACAGAACAGTTAATAAAAATATATATCGCGAACAAAACGCAACAAGAAAGTTTAAAAGTTTAGTACCAAGTACCGCCAACCGCCATACAATACGCAACCTTTACCTACTCATCATAATCATTGGCCTTTACATCTATGAAAAGATGATTTAAACAGCGTCCGTATTAGAGGAACGGCACTTACGTACGTGGCTTGTAAAATGTAAGGCCGATACGGGGGAGCGACAGCCACGACCGCATAATTGGCAAGTAAATGTGCTGCCCGGAGATGAAAGAGGAAGAGCAGCGCGTTGGTATCTTAATTCGCGCCTAAAGGATAAGAGATCGAACCAAGCTTTATCGTCTTCCACCACTCCATTGCGTAGGGTCTCCCTCCATTGGTCTCGATCATGCATGTTCTCCCCAAGTTGTGGGTTCAATCCTAAAGGACACCATGTCCCGTTTAGCACTGTCCTTAAACCGCAACATAGGTCATCCGACCGGTCGTTTAGCGTACGCTATTTCACTCAGGAGAGATTTTCGTGGCAAACGAGAAAACTCCATCCTATGCACGTGCCCAAGCCAACTTAGGCGTCTCTGTTTCAGAACGGCAGCAATGCTAGGTAAACGCGCGTTTTAAGTAGGTACCCTCTCGTTTGTCACTCGATCCTTCCACGAGATGTTTAAAATGCGTCGAAGACAGCGCATATGGAAGTTGTTCAATTTACGTTCCTGCTTGGCATAAGACGTCCAGGTTTGGGCTCCGTACAAGAGTATTTACCTACTAATATAATATAAATTACAATAATTGTGCTCGGGCCTACTGGCTTCTACTATGTAGGTACATGATATTATGATGCTATGTGATGTGCATGCACGTGATTAGTTATATTTAGCCACGAAATGATTTATTTGCTACTAGCTTTTGCCCGCGACACCGTCCGCGTGGTTTTCGTTTATATCGTAGCTCCATACAAATTTTCACCCCCATTTTACCCCCTCAGCAAAACAAAACAATCAAATCCGAATCAAAAAAAAAAAAAAATATTCCGAAAACAAACAGCCAAATTCCCGGGGTAAAAACTATCCTTTGACCTTTCCCGGGATGCAAACTATCTCTGTACCAAGTTTCATCTAAAGAGGTAACAGACAGAGAGACAGATACCCTTTCGCATATATAATACTAGCTTCTGCCCGCGACTCCGTCCGCGTGGAACTCGTTAATATCGTAGCTCCATACAAACTTTCGCCCCCACTTCATCCCCTTGGGAAATGATTACCGGGATAAAACTATCCTAAACTATCTCTATATCAAATTTCATCCAAATCGGTTCAGTGGTTTAAGCGTGAACAGGTAACAGACAGACAACTAGCTTAGCTTAAACTAGCTTCTGCCCGCGAGGTAACAGACAGACAGACAGACAGACAGACACACTTTCGCATTTATAATATTAGTATGGATAGTATGGATAGTACGGATTGCCAATTGAGAAAAAAAACCTATAAGAACGTACACTACACACAAGTCCTAGCGTTTTTTTCCGTTTGTAGCCTAAAGATGCCTGGAGTCCGCTTTGTAATCTCAAGATTTGGCGTAGGTACTACGTTTACGAAAGCGACTGTCATCAGATATTTCAAACCAAAGGGGAAACTAGACGTAGTTGGAATTAGACCAGTTCCCTTCCGATGTTATATTATCACCGAAACAAAAAACGAAATTTGGTAGATGCGTTTGTTGCCCAACTACGGAAGAGCCAAATCGCTAAACTTAAGTGGCAGTGACCGGGGCACATAGCACGTAGAACTGATGGCCGTTGGGGCGGAAAGGTTCTCGAGTGGCAACCACCTACTGGAAGGCGCGGGTGGACTGGTCAAGGTTGCGGGAGTCCGCTGGATGCGGGTGGCGCAGGACCAGTCACTTTGGCACTCTTTGGGGGAGGCCTATGTCCAGTGGAAGTCTTTCGGCTGATATGATGATGATGATGATGACGGAAGAGCCGAAAGGAGGATATGTTTTTAGCAGTATATTGTATTTACGTTTGATTCACCGTAGCGTTTAAGATACTGAACCTATTTTGAAGAAGGATGTATAGAATAGAATAGAATATAATTTATTTCAGTATAAGTACAGGAACACAGTAATACAATTACAGAAAATAACTAAAACAATGGTAGAACTTATCAGCTAAATGTAAACTAAGTACTAACCTATATTGAAAAAGGTGAACACTCAGCATAATGCCAGGTGCTACTAGAGCACATGACGCTGGTCTTCCGTGAACACCTGGAGGGAGCGCAGTTGCGCGTAGCTGCTAGCAGAATCACACAAATTCTGGCGCTAACAAATACGACAGTAGGTACGAAGCGGAAATGAAGCAAGTGAAATTAGAAAATAAATACAATAGTGTGGGAAATTTAATAATAATAATAAATATGTATCAATCGATTCTGAATTATGCTTCGGGTAACATAGACTACTTCTGTTTAGTTTTCCGTAGTCAAGAAACAGTTTTTTGAACTTTTTATTCTTGTTTAAACTAATTTAAACCGACTGGTAAGCGGGTTCGAACGCAAGACCTCTAGATTGAAAGTCGCGTTTCTTACAGTTCGGCTACAACTGCTCTTATCAGTTCAGTTAATAACCATTACAAGTCTAGAGGGAAATATCCAGTATACGTAAAGTCTTCGTTATTTCAAGGTGTATTGTTTGGGGAAGTCCAACAATGAATTATAAGGATCATCCATCATACCTTTCCGAAAATACCTTTCGGAGCTCAATGGCGATCGTGGAAAAGTACTTACGATAAAGTGCCTGCACGTGGAAAAATACATTTTCACATCGCTGCTTGGAAATGTAATAGTCCTAGATGTTTTGATACGGGCTTCACACACGGTTACAAGTATTTCCTGTCACTACGGGTGACATATGTCAAACCCTTTATGAGGCTTTCTTCTTTAGAGTTTTTTTTATCTTTAGAACTAGAAAAAGTTAAAGGCATACATTATTTTGTTTGTATTTTTGCATAGAATTCTTTATGTTCTTGATTTGTTTAAATAATTTATTTCCAAAACATAAAATATAGTATAAAAGGAATATATCAGAAATCCACTACGCAGGCTTCGTCTAAAACACAAAAAGCATCTGCAACACTTCGTCAAAAACCCACACAAGCATCAGCCACAGGCATCGTCCAAACAATTGATTTGTTTTCAATACAATTGATTTGTTTTATACGTTATTGTAGTACGTTGTAAGTTTATCTATCTCGTTCTACGTGCCTTCCACTCAATTGCTTAAAGGTTAGCTGGACGAGATCCCTTATAGGGATAAGTTCGCATTTGTACTTTAACCTTATATGACATGTTCATATTAAAGTTAAAAAAAAAAAGTACTTACGTAGTTACATTTTCCCCATTTTCACAGTAGAATCATCTGAAAATAGAAAAAGTATAGTGAGAAAGCTTTAACTATTATGAT
Source organism: Epinotia ramella (assembly GCA_947578815.1). Classification (NCBI taxonomy): domain Eukaryota; kingdom Metazoa; phylum Arthropoda; class Insecta; order Lepidoptera; family Tortricidae; genus Epinotia; species Epinotia ramella. The sequence continues at coordinate 9,537,534 of OX388221.1, forward strand.
TAACGGCTATTTATATGGAGTCGTGTCGTGTCAATTAGACGCAGCCTGGAATAAATCTGGAGAACGACAGTGATATCTTTACGAATAACTTTGTCATCCACTTATACTTCGATATCCGTCGCAACTATGTGAGTATAAAATAAAGCAATATTAATGTGTCTATTGTGTTGTGTCTGATCTCTCTGCAGCGAAAGAGCCCATCCAAAATAAAAATATCAGTAAATTAGGTTCCCAATCTAGTAGTTCACTTTTTTAATGAAAGCTATTCTATACCCTTTTAAAAACAAAACACGACTCCATTAGACAGCATAACTTACTTATAATTGAATTTCGGCGCTCTAATGGTTCCTTTAGTAGCTAATTTAAAGCACTGTTTGGAAAGCGAGTCAGGTCAGACTCTCTTTCTGTAATGAGGTAACTTGTTTTATTGTTATAGCAACCTGAAACTAGTTACTAAACGCAAATTGCTTTAATTGTATTTTTTTGATATATATATTTTTTAATAATTTTATAAGATTACCATCAGGCGGGCCTTACGCTTGTTTGCCACCGTCCTCGTATCAAAAAATCATTGAAGCTGGGACCAGTTCGAACGGTGGCTTCGACGTATAATCATAATGTGGACCAGATTGGTTCATGCGCTCCCGCATGAGTTAGCGTAGCTAAGTGCGTTAGAGCGCGACGCAATGATCATCATTATCATCATTATATCATCCGAAAGACGTCCACTGCTGGACATAGGCCCCAAAGAGTGCCAAAGTGATCAAGCCTACGCCACCCGCACCCGGGAGACCAGAAATGATAGTAAGATGACATTGCTATTTTACGGTTCTTCGGTCTTTACTTGAAAGTAAGTACTTCTGTAATTAGGATCTTTCTAATTGAATTTCAATGTTCTGCGACGTCTCCAAAATATACAATTACCGATTGGAAGCGAAGCGGGCTTAAAGCGCTCTCACGGTACAATGGTATTTGTCGCTATAGCGTTTTCAGTCGGATACGCCATTCTTTCACTAGAAGGACTTGAGTATTGAAAACATTTATTTAGACTCGGTGGTCGCTACGCCTAGTGTGGGAAAGTCGGTTAAGAATTCGGGACTGAGCTGGCTTTCTGAGCTAAAAAAGCTGCTAAAGAGGTTCATACAAAAAATAATAAATTAGAGGCTGTTTCAAAATTGTGATAGTCAGTTGTACTTTTTTGAAGGAATAAATGTTTTTTTTTACATTGGACTTCTGTAGAGTGTAGTTGGATCTGTTATACGATGACGATGCTCGATGCAACGAATCTTTCAACTAGTCTTATCACGTCTTAGACTGGGTTGCACCAAACCGACTGTAATCGATAGCGGTGTTCGTTAAAATCTTAATGTAAGGAAAGATTTACTATTTGCAATGGAATGACCGGCCTGTAATTGCAAGTTGGTTGCAATCCACCCTTAGCGAGGTGCGCAAAAAGATTGTGGGACCCTAGTATATCGCTTGGGAATGAAAAAAAGTGACGGTTGCACATTCTGAGCTTACCGACTCTACACACCCCTAAAAACGTTTAATTTTCTCCTCCATTTAATGTACGACACACGGAACCCGCTCGCAGTAAAACACCTCCACTTGCCCGCTTTTTGTCGCTCACATTTAGATTGGGTTATCCTTGTTTGGCAACATTGAGTTTTTGTTGCTCAAATGGAACTGAACCTGCGGTAAGTTTATTGAAAAAGGTCCCCACATTCATGAAGAACATTAGCTTAAGATCGTCTACGCTTTAATCTTGGTATTTTTTATTATTGTGTGTTATTGTGGGCCTTTATATGTCGCTTCGACCAGCAAGTGATCTATTGTGGCAGCCCTTTGTTTTAGATTTCACCGTTAAGACCCGTTGCCTCTAAGAAATTCCAGATTCTTTGGGCGGTGATATGTTGTACCTCTTCTGGGTGCACGATGTGCCGCCCTAGGTAGATACTTCTTTTGTGCATGAGTGGTCCGCAGAAGCAGAGAATGTGCATTGCTGTTTCCTCTGTCTCCTGGCAGAATCTGCAAGTTGTGTCCTGTGTCATACCCATTTGAAACAGGTGCTTGTTTAATTTGCAATGTCCTGTCAGAATTCTTGTCACTGCGCAGGTTTTGTGTCTTCTGAGTTGTAATAGCTCTTTAGACAGTTTATTGTTGTACCCTTTGATCAAGGCTTTAGCATGTTTTTGTCCTTTGGCGAACTTCCACAACTTTATTGCCTCTGATTTTACTGTGTTGTTTAGCAGAGAATATGCTTTCCGTTTTGTGATACCACAGAACGGTTCTGGGCCGACCAGGGTTGTGTCTGCGCCCTTCCTTGCAAGTTCATCTGCTTTTTCATTTCCTACTATGTCGGAATGTCCTGGTACCCATCTAAGTATGACTTTGTTGGTATTAGCCAGGGTGTTTAAATTGTTTTTACAGTTCTGGACTAGTTTAGAGTAGGACTCTAGGGATTCTAGTGCCAGCAGAGCAGCTTGGCTGTCTGAGTTGATGTAGATGTGTTGGTTTCTTTCAAGATTGAACTCCACGCATTTATTTATTGCGAAGAGTTCAGCCTGATAGATTGAGGCCTCTTTCCCCATGCTGACGCTAGCTTTGAGCTTTGGCCTCTCACCGTAGATACCGCATCCAACATCGTCACCTTTTTTAGATCCATCTGTATACCAAACGTGGCTTCCTTCCTTGAAGTCCATTTGGTCGTTTAACCATTTGTCTCTCGGAGGTATTTCCACTGTATACAGTTTGGTGAATTTGCATTCCACGTAAGTATCGTCAGTGGGCATGTTTAGTTTTTTGTTATCAAAAACAAGGGCCTCCAGTTTGACTAGCGCTTGAGAGCGCCATTTTGACCTTGTTAGTGTGCATATCCTGTAGATGCACTGCTTCGCCTCCTTTTGCACATGCAGGTGGAGTGGCGTTAGATCGAGCAGTGCATCCAAGGCTGCCCCCGGTGTTGAGCATAAAGCTCCTGTTGCTGTTAAGCAAGCTGTACGCTGTAGACTGCTTAACTTTGTGATGGCTGTCTTTTGGTTGGCTTTGTTACACCAGACTGCAGAGGCGTATGTGATTACAGGCCTCACTACCGCTGTGTAAAGCCACAAAGCAATTTTGGGTCTTATGCCCCCCCATCTTGCTCCTGCCATTCGACAGCAAGTCCACATGGCCATTTTTGCCTTTTGTATTATACTTTTCAAATGAGCGTTCCAAGTTAGCCTTTGGTCAAAAGTAACTCCTAGGTACTTGATCTCATTTGAGTACGATATTTCCTGTCCATTCAGTTTTAGTTTGGCGAGCTTGTCTAGTTTCCTTTTTTTTGTAAAGGGCACTAGTACTGTTTTGCTCGCATTGATGGACAGGTCATTCTCTTTGCACCATTTATTTATGGTGTTAAGCGCTCCTTGCATTAAGTTCGAGATTGTGTGGAGGCACGGACCTTTGATTATGACTACAAGGTCGTCGGCATATCCTTGCGTGTCATAGTCTAGGTCCTTCATAGTTGCTAGGAGTTGGTCCACTGCTAGGGTCCATAGTAGTGGGGATAGTACGCCTCCTTGTGGACATCCTCTTGTGGTGTAGAATGTATGCTCAGTTGCATTGAGGGTCAGAGTGACTATTCTATTCGAAAGCATGCTCTGGATCCATCTGATGGTGCTTTCGTCCACGCCCTTTGATGCCAATCCCCTGAGGATAGTTTCTGTGGGTGTGTTGTCGAAGGCACCCTCGACGTCAAGGAAAGCACATAGAGCTGTTTGCTTGTCCTCTAGGGTTTTTAGCACTTTGTCGACCAGATCAAGTAGTGCAGTTTCCGTAGATTTCCCCTTTTGGTAAGCATGTTGGTTCAGACTTAGTGGTCTGACTGCCAGGTATTTGGCTCTAATGTGCTGATCAATGACTCTTTCCATCGTTTTGAGTAAGAAAGATGATAGACTAATTGGTCTGAAAGATTTGGGCTGTGAGTAGTCCTTTTTCCCTGCTTTTGGTATGAAGCGTACCTTGACTCTAGTCCATTGTTCCGGTATGGTCCTCCAAGCAAAGCTAGCTCGGAATATTCTTACCAGGTGCGGAAGGATTAGGTTTTGTCCTTGCTGTAGTAATGCAGGAAAGATACCGTCCTCTCCCGCCGATTTAAATGGTTTGAATTTTTTCAGTGCCCATATAACTTCGTTTGGTCTGAAGATATTTGCAGCCAAATTCCAGTCGTTGTTATGTGCCCTCCGGGCTTGTGTGCTCCTTTGGGTGCATAACTGAGTATCACTGGTGGGGTAAGAACCTGGGAAGTGGATAGTTCTGAGCAAGTCCATTGTTTCCACCTCCGTGGTCGTGAAGCTGCCATTAGGTCTTTTAAGTAGGCCTAGGTAATTGGTTGGTGTCTTGGAGAGAATTTTGTGAATTCTCGCTCCTTTATGTGTTTGGGCGATCTCTTCACAGAACTTCCGCCAAGACCTCCTTTTTGCTTTTCTGATCTGTTTGTTATATTCAGTCAATGCTCTACCATACCTTTCCCACTCATTTGGTCTGGTTGAGTGATTGAATATGCGACGGGTGGACACACGGAGCTTTTCTAGCCTTCTGTTCCACCATGTCGTAGTGTATTGTGTGATTGATTCTCTCAATGGGCAGCTTAGTTCGTAGGCCTTATAGATGCCTTTGGAGAGTAGGTTTACTGCTATGTTGAGGGAATCTGGATTTTTGACATATTTTGGGATATCCTTTAGATCTGCCGTCCTATCCTTAAAACCGGACTAACCCACATATGGTCATTTTTGAGTTTGAGGCATATTCAGAGTGAGAATTAAATTCCCCGTCGACTGAGCTTGGACCTATATTTTTATGATTTATAGTTTTGAAGTTACAGAACCACCTAACATCGTTAAGCCCATGATTTTTTGAGATTTGCAATACTTAAAAGTGACTAACTAACACTACAACACTATAATATAACTAAATGCCTTTAACTGTCGCTTTATCCTACAAATCTTGCACTTGATCCCAAACTATAAAAACGTTTGTCAACACAAACGTTACAAATCCCCTTAAAAATCCCTTTGCCTTATTAATAACATTTTTTGAAGAACATTTTCACATAACTTTTACTACGCTTAAAACCAGTCTGTGTTGGCTAATAGTAAGTATAATAACTTAAAACTGGCTAAAGTACCTTAACCCGTTATTTGTTAAAGATTTGAACCCATTTTTATTATTACGAGAACAATATTTCTTTGCTATTCCGCTAAAAAAACGTGCTGGTCTATCAGTGAAGATAAGATGCAACTATTTGCGTATAAACATGCAAAAAATTACAGCAAACCACCACCAATATTGACAAAAACCTCGACACGTGTTTCGCCTCTCTACGAGGCATCATCAGGAGATGCTGGCAGGAGATGTTGCTTGCGCCACGTCCACTGAGCAAATGAGCCGCCCGGAGCCGTCCGCCATATTTATATTCTGTCCCCCCATACTACCATTCATGCGTGAAAGAGATGGAAGAACACGTAGTAACGGTGATGACGCAACATTCAATTGTTCGTTAATAATAACGCCTCTATTGTTGTACCTAATTATTTCTAGTTGTTCTAGAACACTTAAACGCAATCCTTTTTCGCAAACATGCAAGATGTTGTAAGAATGATTGTCAGACAACGCATGGTTATTCTCCAATAAATGTTTTGCAAAATTAGACTTGTCCGGGTGATTATGCCGGTACGACGCAACATGTTCTTTATACCTAGTGCTAAAACTACGGCCTGTTTGTCCCACATAAACTTTATTGCAATTGTCACAGCCAAGCTTATAGACTCCCGACTTTTTTGCGCTTTCCACTTTCTCCTTGCCATTGCACAGTCTAAAGCGCAAGGTGTTATTCGTTTTGAAAGCCACGTTTATGTCGTTAGACTTTAAAATGTTGTAGATCTTATCAGACAACTTGCCAACATAAGTTATGCTTGCTTTGTACTGTTTAGGTGGGTCCAAAGATCGTGCAGCGTACAGAAGATTGTTTGTCATTCTAGCCCGTTTTTTCCCAATAATACCATCCACGTGAGACTTGCTGTAACCGTTTGAAATTGCCAAATGGTATATATTACTTAATTCCATTTTATAATGATCATCAGAAAGAGGCACTGTCAATAACCTATGTGCATAACAATGAAAAGCAGCTAACTTATGTTGCCATGGATGAGTGGAAGAAGCCGGGATAACTGTATCTGTATGCGTAGGCTTACGGTAAATTTGGAATTGATGTTTGTTATCTACCTTAGTAATCGTTAAATCCAAGAAATTCAGTGAGTTATTCTGTTCTAATTCCTTCTTAAACTTGATTTTAGGATGCTTGTTGTTGATTTCATTCACAAAAGTATCCAGTTGACTCATATTACCCGTCCAACAAATAATCAAATCATCAACATACCGAAAATAATATAAAATATTATTATTATCCACAATGTGTTGGTTCTCAAAATGATCCATGAAAATATCTGCCATCAAAGGACTAAGTGGGGAACCCATTGCCAAACCGTCACCTTGCAGATAATATTGCCCCCCAAATCTAAAATAATTTTGTCGCATACAGACTGTCGCCAATTCTATTAATTCATCTACCTCCCCTGGATGCAGCCTCTGTTTTTCAAAAAGTGCTCTGAGAATGTCTAAAGTATTCAAATATGGTACATTTGTAAACAAACTATCCACATCCAGTGACAAAAGAATAGCATTTTGTGGCACGTTGATGTCTTTGATCCTTTCGATTAAATCCAAACTATTCTTTAAACAATATTTTGGCTCAAAATTAGACTTCTGTCTTATGATACCATTCAACCTTCTAGCCAATTTATAAGTCGGTGCACTCAAATACGAGACAACTGGACGAATCGGGATATTATCTTTATGTATTTTTGGAAGACCATACAGAATTGGTGCTTGAGGATTCATGGGTATGACCGTGTTTTTCTGATGCTCTGTTTCAAAAACAAATACAGAGTTCTTCACAACATTTCTTAGATCTTTCTGGAAACCAGGCGTTGGGTCCTTCCGTAAAACCGAAAAACCATCACCCTGAATAAGATCCATTACTTTCTGGCTATATTGTTCCCTACCCATGATGACTATGCAATTCCCTTTGTCTGCTTTTGACACCACTAAATCGTTTTCATCCACTTTCTGTTGAATAGACCTCAGCAATAACACGTCAGAGTCAGGCGCACTTCTCCTCAATGTACATGTGTTTTTTAATGCATTTGCTACGGTGACCTTTGTATCCATATCATTATTGCTCAGAACTATTGCGACCTCAGCATCCACTGCTAAATTTTCCAAAGCTTTTTGAGACACCTTAGGTCTTAAATTATACTTCAATCCCTTATCTAACAGTTTGACCTCATCTTCTAAAAACTCAATGTCGGTTAGGTTTTTTACACGAGGGTGGAAACTGTGCTGAGTGGTTAGGCCATCACGCCTTTCAGTTAAGTTGAAATCAGTGCTCGACCTAGTAAGCCTATGTAGTTTGTCGATCTGTTTCACATACATTTGGTGCGCAAGCTCAGAAGCAAAATATCTCGCTTTTTGGTCCAAAATATCAAATTCAATGTTATGCAATTTAAAGGAAAGCTCCGAATACAAAACTTTAAGGTGTAGCTTTAATTTATCCCTGATTGAAAACCAAGAACGTGATTCTTCATTCAGCCATATTTTCCGAGCCCTATTAATAGCCACCTGAGATGCCCTACTAGAACTATTACAACGTATGTTGATATAATTAGGTACCACATGAAGACGTTTACACTGTTGATTAAACCAAACGTTCTGGACAGCTGCTCGGTGTTGTTTAGTTAGCTTGACATAAAGTCGTGCCTGTTCGGCTATGCTTGCCGTTTTCAAATAATTTATTGAATCAGGCGTTACTTTGCGGAAGTCCATGATATATTACGAGAACAATATTTCTTTGCTATTCCGCTAAAAAAACGTGCTGGTCTATCAGTGAAGATAAGATGCAACTATTTGCGTATAAACATGCAAAAAATTACAGCAAACCACCACCAATATTGACAAAAACCTCGACACGTGTTTCGCCTCTCTACGAGGCATCATCAGGAGATGCTGGCAGGAGATGTTGCTTGCGCCACGTCCACTGAGCAAATGAGCCGCCCGGAGCCGTCCGCCATATTTATATTCTGTCCCCCCATACTACCATTCATGCGTGAAAGAGATGGAAGAACACGTAGTAACGGTGATGACGCAACATTCAATTGTTCGTTAATAATAACGCCTCTATTGTTGTACCTAATTATTTCTAGTTGTTCTAGAACACTTAAACGCAATCCTTTTTCGCAAACATGCAAGATGTTGTAAGAATGATTGTCAGACAACGCATGGTTATTCTCCAATAAATGTTTTGCAAAATTAGGCTTGTCCGGGTGATTATGCCGGTACGACGCAACATGTTCTTTATACCTAGTGCTAAAACTACGGCCTGTTTGTCCCACATAAACTTTATTGCAATTGTCACAGCCAAGCTTATAGACTCCCGACTTTTTTGCGCTTTCCACTTTCTCCTTGCCATTGCACAGTCTAAAGCGCAAGGTGTTATTCGTTTTGAAAGCCACGTTTATGTCGTTAGACTTTAAAATGTTGTAGATCTTATCAGACAACTTGCCAACATAAGTTATGCTTGCTTTGTACTGTTTAGGTGGGTCCAAAGATCGTGCAGCGTACAGAAGATTGTTTGTCATTCTAGCCCGTTTTTTCCCAATAATACCATCCACGTGAGACTTGCTGTAACCGTTTGAAATTGCCAAATGGTATATATTACTTAATTCCATTTTATAATGATCATCAGAAAGAGGCACTGTCAATAACCTATGTGCATAACAATGAAAAGCAGCTAACTTATGTTGCCATGGATGAGTGGAAGAAGCCGGGATAACTGTATCTGTATGCGTAGGCTTACGGTAAATTTGGAATTGATGTTTGTTATCTACCTTAGTAATCGTTAAATCCAAGAAATTCAGTGAGTTATTCTGTTCTAATTCCTTCTTAAACTTGATTTTAGGATGCTTGTTGTTGATTTCATTCACAAAAGTATCCAGTTGACTCATATTACCCGTCCAACAAATAATCAAATCATCAACATACCGAAAATAATATAAAATATTATTATTATCCACAATGTGTTGGTTCTCAAAATGATCCATGAAAATATCTGCCATCAAAGGACTAAGTGGGGAACCCATTGCCAAACCGTCACCTTGCAGATAATATTGCCCCCCAAATCTAAAATAATTTTGTCGCATACAGACTGTCGCCAATTCTATTAATTCATCTACCTCCCCTGGATGCAGCCTCTGTTTTTCAAAAAGTGCTCTGAGAATGTCTAAAGTATTCAAATATGGTACATTTGTAAACAAACTATCCACATCCAGTGACAAAAGAATAGCATTTTGTGGCACGTTGATGTCTTTGATCCTTTCGATTAAATCCAAACTATTCTTTAAACAATATTTTGGCTCAAAATTAGACTTCTGTCTTATGATACCATTCAACCTTCTAGCCAATTTATAAGTCGGTGCACTCAAATACGAGACAACTGGACGAATCGGGATATTATCTTTATGTATTTTTGGAAGACCATACAGAATTGGTGCTTGAGGATTCATGGGTATGACCGTGTTTTTCTGATGCTCTGTTTCAAAAACAAATACAGAGTTCTTCACAACATTTCTTAGATCTTTCTGGAAACCAGGCGTTGGGTCCTTCCGTAAAACCGAAAAACCATCACCCTGAATAAGATCCATTACTTTCTGGCTATATTGTTCCCTACCCATGATGACTATGCAATTCCCTTTGTCTGCTTTTGACACCACTAAATCGTTTTCATCCACTTTCTGTTGAATAGACCTCAGCAATAACACGTCAGAGTCAGGCGCACTTCTCCTCAATGTACATGTGTTTTTTAATGCATTTGCTACGGTGACCTTTGTATCCATATCATTATTGCTCAGAACTATTGCGACCTCAGCATCCACTGCTAAATTTTCCAAAGCTTTTTGAGACACCTTAGGTCTTAAATTATACTTCAATCCCTTATCTAACAGTTTGACCTCATCTTCTAAAAACTCAATGTCGGTTAGGTTTTTTACACGAGGGTGGAAACTGTGCTGAGTGGTTAGGCCATCACGCCTTTCAGTTAAGTTGAAATCAGTGCTCGACCTAGTAAGCCTATGTAGTTTGTCGATCTGTTTCACATACATTTGGTGCGCAAGCTCAGAAGCAAAATATCTCGCTTTTTGGTCCAAAATATCAAATTCAATGTTATGCAATTTAAAGGAAAGCTCCGAATACAAAACTTTAAGGTGTAGCTTTAATTTATCCCTGATTGAAAACCAAGAACGTGATTCTTCATTCAGCCATATTTTCCGAGCCCTATTAATAGCCACCTGAGATGCCCTACTAGAACTATTACAACGTATGTTGATATAATTAGGTACCACATGAAGACGTTTACACTGTTGATTAAACCAAACGTTCTGGACAGCTGCTCGGTGTTGTTTAGTTAGCTTGACATAAAGTCGTGCCTGTTCGGCTATGCTTGCCGTTTTCAAATAATTTATTGAATCAGGCGTTACTTTGCGGAAGTCCATGATATATTACGAGAACAATATTTCTTTGCTATTCCGCTAAAAAAACGTGCTGGTCTATCAGTGAAGATAAGATGCAACTATTTGCGTATAAACATGCAAAAAATTACAGCAAACCACCACCAATATTGACAAAAACCTCGACACGTGTTTCGCCTCTCTACGAGGCATCATCAGGAGATGCTGGCAGGAGATGTTGCTTGCGCCACGTCCACTGAGCAAATGAGCCGCCCGGAGCCGTCCGCCATATTTATATTCTGTCCCCCCATACTACCATTCATGCGTGAAAGAGATGGAAGAACACGTAGTAACGGTGATGACGCAACATTCAATTGTTCGTTAATAATAACGCCTCTATTGTTGTACCTAATTATTTCTAGTTGTTCTAGAACACTTAAACGCAATCCTTTTTCGCAAACATGCAAGATGTTGTAAGAATGATTGTCAGACAACGCATGGTTATTCTCCAATAAATGTTTTGCAAAATTAGGCTTGTCCGGGTGATTATGCCGGTACGACGCAACATGTTCTTTATACCTAGTGCTAAAACTACGGCCTGTTTGTCCCACATAAACTTTATTGCAATTGTCACAGCCAAGCTTATAGACTCCCGACTTTTTTGCGCTTTCCACTTTCTCCTTGCCATTGCACAGTCTAAAGCGCAAGGTGTTATTCGTTTTGAAAGCCACGTTTATGTCGTTAGACTTTAAAATGTTGTAGATCTTATCAGACAACTTGCCAACATAAGTTATGCTTGCTTTGTACTGTTTAGGTGGGTCCAAAGATCGTGCAGCGTACAGAAGATTGTTTGTCATTCTAGCCCGTTTTTTCCCAATAATACCATCCACGTGAGACTTGCTGTAACCGTTTGAAATTGCCAAATGGTATATATTACTTAATTCCATTTTATAATGATCATCAGAAAGAGGCACTGTCAATAACCTATGTGCATAACAATGAAAAGCAGCTAACTTATGTTGCCATGGATGAGTGGAAGAAGCCGGGATAACTGTATCTGTATGCGTAGGCTTACGGTAAATTTGGAATTGATGTTTGTTATCTACCTTAGTAATCGTTAAATCCAAGAAATTCAGTGAGTTATTCTGTTCTAATTCCTTCTTAAACTTGATTTTAGGATGCTTGTTGTTGATTTCATTCACAAAAGTATCCAGTTGACTCATATTACCCGTCCAACAAATAATCAAATCATCAACATACCGAAAATAATATAAAATATTATTATTATCCACAATGTGTTGGTTCTCAAAATGATCCATGAAAATATCTGCCATCAAAGGACTAAGTGGGGAACCCATTGCCAAACCGTCACCTTGCAGATAATATTGCCCCCCAAATCTAAAATAATTTTGTCGCATACAGACTGTCGCCAATTCTATTAATTCATCTACCTCCCCTGGATGCAGCCTCTGTTTTTCAAAAAGTGCTCTGAGAATGTCTAAAGTATTCAAATATGGTACATTTGTAAACAAACTATCCACATCCAGTGACAAAAGAATAGCATTTTGTGGCACGTTGATGTCTTTGATCCTTTCGATTAAATCCAAACTATTCTTTAAACAATATTTTGGCTCAAAATTAGACTTCTGTCTTATGATACCATTCAACCTTCTAGCCAATTTATAAGTCGGTGCACTCAAATACGAGACAACTGGACGAATCGGGATATTATCTTTATGTATTTTTGGAAGACCATACAGAATTGGTGCTTGAGGATTCATGGTCTTCCAAAAATACATAAAGATAATATCCCGATTCGTCCAGTTGTCTCGTATTTGAGTGCACCGACTTATAAATTGGCTAGAAGGTTGAATGGTATCATAAGACAGAAGTCTAATTTTGAGCCAAAATATTGTTTAAAGAATAGTTTGGATTTAATCGAAAGGATCAAAGACATCAACGTGCCACAAAATGCTATTCTTTTGTCACTGGATGTGGATAGTTTGTTTACAAATGTACCATATTTGAATACTTTAGACATTCTCAGAGCACTTTTTGAAAAACAGAGGCTGCATCCAGGGGAGGTAGATGAATTAATAGAATTGGCGACAGTCTGTATGCGACAAAATTATTTTAGATTTGGGGGGCAATATTATCTGCAAGGTGACGGTTTGGCAATGGGTTCCCCACTTAGTCCTTTGATGGCAGATATTTTCATGGATCATTTTGAGAACCAACACATTGTGGATAATAATAATATTTTATATTATTTTCGGTATGTTGATGATTTGATTATTTGTTGGACGGGTAATATGAGTCAACTGGATACTTTTGTGAATGAAATCAACAACAAGCATCCTAAAATCAAGTTTAAGAAGGAATTAGAACAGAATAACTCACTGAATTTCTTGGATTTAACGATTACTAAGGTAGATAACAAACATCAATTCCAAATTTACCGTAAGCCTACGCATACAGATACAGTTATCCCGGCTTCTTCCACTCATCCATGGCAACATAAGTTAGCTGCTTTTCATTGTTATGCACATAGGTTATTGACAGTGCCTCTTTCTGATGATCATTATAAAATGGAATTAAATAATATATACCATTTGGCAATTTCAAACGGTTACAGCAAGTCTCACGTGGATGGTATTATTGGGAAAAAACGGGCTAGAATGACAAACAATCTTCTGTACGCTGCACGATCTTTGGACCCACCTAAACAGTACAAAGCAAGCATAACTTATGTTGGCAAGTTGTCTGATAAGATCTACAACATTTTAAAGTCTATCGACATAAACGTGGCTTTCAAAACGAATAACACCTTGCGCTTTAGACTGTGCAATGGCAAGGAGAAAGTGGAAAGCGCAAAAAAGTCGGGAGTCTATAAGCTTGGCTGTGACAATTGCAATAAAGTTTATGTGGGACAAACAGGCCGTAGTTTTAGCACTAGGTATAAAGAACATGTTGCGTCGTACCGGCATAATCACCCGGACAAGTCTAATTTTGCAAAACATTTATTGGAGAATAACCATGCGTTGTCTGACAATCATTCTTACAACATCTTGCATGTTTGCGAAAAAGGATTGCGTTTAAGTGTTCTAGAACAACTAGAAATAATTAGGTACAACAATAGAGGCGTTATTATTAACGAACAATTGAATGTTGCGTCATCACCGTTACTACGTGTTTTTCCATCTCTTTCACGCATGAATGGTAGTATGGGGGGACAGAATATAAATATGGCGGACGGCTCCGGGCGGCTCATTTGCTCAGTGGACGTGGCGCAAGCAACATCTCCTGCCAGCATCTCCTGATGATGCCTCGTAGAGAGGCGAAACACGTGTCGAGGTTTTTGTCAATATTGGTGGTGGTTTGCTGTAATTTTTTGCATGTTTATACGCAAATAGTTGCATCTTATCTTCACTGATAGACCAGCACGTTTTTTTTTTAGCGGAATAGCAAAGAAATATTGTTCTCGTAATATATCATGGACTTCCGCAAAGTAACGCCTGATTCAATAAACCATTTTTATTACAAATACAACGCTAAAACATCGTGACTGTGTTCATGCCGTGCATACCTTCATTCAGAATTGTAATAATACAACACTAAAACCCGTTTACCCAGCATTGCTACGCTAAAACCGGTCTAAGCGCACAACTCGCGCCGCTCTAGTGTCACAGACGGGGGGCAGTCGGCGGTACGGCGCGCGCGCAGTAGGTTGTGTTTATGTCAGTGAGAGATGGTTTCGCATTTTTCGCCGCACAATGATCGGGAAAAAGAGGTAAGGTTTCATTTCTATGTACTTATAAGTCAAATCGTTATCGTCAATAGGTATAGGTGAAGCATTTGTCCACTTGATTGGCTGGTAGTAGGTATCTACAAATTTCTGTCGTATATAAATACGTGTGATTGTGTGTAGTAATTGACTGAACAATGTCTAATTAAGCATCTACACATTACAAAACGAACGTATCGTTCGTATTAGACTCAAATTCGCTGAGTGATGATGGTGTATATAGTTTTACGTGACGGAGTTATGTGTGTGGTTTGTAAGTTACCTATGTACCTACGTTGGTGGGGTTATTTAAGTTTGTGTATTGGTTATATATCATTCCTAAGTATTACTTATTTCTTTCAGACGTCTTACGAGCTCAAGAATACAGAGTATGATAGACTGCTGCATTGGATTAGAAGAACATCAAGAACGTAATAATATAACATCCGTGCAACATGAAACGAATGATATGCATTCACATGAATGTATGTCGGCTTCAGAACTGATACCTTGTGGCAGTTCTATAGCTACGCAGCATGACACGGGTAGTAATCTCCCTAAATGCAGGACAGAAACAGAGCTGGTTCAAACGCTTTATGCAAAGGAGTGTTCAATGAATATGCCCTTCTTGGGTGATTTTTCCAATACCTCCACTTCATACAATAGTAACTTACTAGTAACGTCAAGTGGCTTTGATTCACTACTGCAGTCGAATGAAAAAGCATCGTCTTCAAAGCACACGTTTGCTTCATCAATCAACCAAAAAGAAGAATCCTTGGAATCTAACAACTTAACTGAAATGATAAATCTTATCTGCTCAAACTTGAGCCCATTGCCGCAGCATTCTCCAATCTCGGTTGTTTCATCAGAGGAAACGTACGCGCCCCAAGAACCTTCTGTCTTTAATCGCACCTCAAACCTCACCCCGCTCGATTTTTTTTCATCAGATGACTCTGTTATAGATTCAAATTACTGCCCAAGTACAACAAACAGTGAAGACTCCGATAAAGAAAACAGTAAAACGAATAAAAAACGTAAAAGTGCTCCGAAAAAAAGTAACGATAATCTGAAATATACAGTTGCTGCAGAAATAAATTATGACCAACCGATGGAGTCACATTATTTTACTTCAATTGTCTTACAGCCAGAACCCGAAAGTAGGCCATTATCAAATAACGATACTGAAAGTCATTTTCAACAAAATAACAACAACACAACACATGCAATTGAATGACAGGATACCGCGGTTCAAAATTCATCAGTGATTCAACCAGTTTCAAACATATTAAATGAAAATATATCAAATATGCAGCATAACGATTTCGAAGAGGAAACCGAGACAGGTGAGACTTCAACATCTGAAACTGTGGCAAAAAAGAGAAAACGATATGAAAAGACCTTAAAAGAAAGAATGATAGAAAAGAAAGTTGAAAAGAGAGAGAGTTACTATGTGAAACAAGGCTGCAACGACAAATGTTGTAAAAAGTGCTCTTCAAAATTTACAGCAGAAGAACGTGATATAATTAATAATACTTACTGGAATTTATCATGGGCAGAAAGAAGGTTGTTCATCCAAACCAGTTGTGCAACCGCAATCCCTAAAAGAAAATACACATCTGAACCCCAACGAAAATCAAGACGAACGTTTTCTCTGAAAAAGATTGACAGTATTAAGATAGACGTTTGTAAACATTTCTTTTTGACGACCCTGGGATATAACAAAAATAATGACTATATATTATCTGCTGTTAATGAAGGGGAATTCGTTGATAAAAGAGGTTTACATTCTAAGACTCCAGCAAAAAATCGCATTCTGTTAAATAACCATGTGGAATCTTTTCACCCACAAGCACCACACCATCGTCGCGAGCATGCACCGCATAGACGTTACCTACCAGGGGACGTAAATGTTGTTTTTATGCATAAAGACTACTTGGAAAAACATCCACTTGAAAAGGTTTCATATGAATTATATCGGAAGCACGTCAAAAGTATGAATATTTCGTTCACAAAACTTGGAAACGAGGAGTGCGAGAAATGTGAAGCTAATGAACTACACTGTAAACAGGCTTCTCATAACCCAAAAATAAACGTGCCAGAAGATTGTGAGGATTGTCAGTCATGGATAAAACATCACTCTAATTACACCAACTCCCGTAAATTATACGAACAGCATAAAACAGAACAACAAAATGAAAATAACTTATACTACAGCACAGATATGCAAAAAGTAATTATGCTACCAAGGCTAGACGGCTTCAAAAAAATTTTATTTTGTCCTCGGCTCACGACATACAATCAATCCTTTGCGCCAGTAGGTAAAATAACGAATGAACACAAACCTCTGGCTGTACTTTGGCATGATGGCATATCTGGTCGCAAGCAAGAAGATGTTATGAGCGCGTACTACTATTTCTTTATGCAACATCGTAACGTAAAGCACATACATTTATGGATGGACAACTGCAGTGCCCAAAACAAAAATTGGTTGCTGTTTTCTTTAATGATCCATTTGGTCAACAGTAACTTAATTGCTACTGAAACTATAACATTTTGCTATTTTGAACCGGGCCACACCTTTATGAGTTGCGATCAATTTCATCATCAAGTTGAAAAATCAATGAAAGTCAAAGGCAAAATCTACGATTATCAAGATTTCGAAGAAGCAGTGGCTTTAGCCAATAAATCTCGGGTTAGCGTCAAGAGTATGACTCACGAAGACTTCTTCAAATTGCCTAACTTGGTATCTGAGAGACGTTTGATAAATACAAGTCCAAGAGTATATCTCAAAGATTTAGTACAAGTTCTTTTCAAACGGGAATCTTATGATTTGTTCTACAAAAAGGATTTTGACGAAGATTGTGAAACTCTAAGACTTATGACTGACAAGTATCTAAAAAATCCCGGCGTACTTGAGTGCCAGTTTATGACTGAACCCAAAGGAATTGAACTGAGCAGAAAAAATGCTATAATAACGGCTTTGAGCGATATAGCACCCTCCCATAAAATGTTATTTTGGCAGAATATGCCCGTAACTTTGACAGTAAATAATAAAAAAAAATGCAGGGTGACTCTCTAATGTAGACTATAATAAATAAAGCTGAAAGCTATAGTTAGAATTAAGTTAATCTTTTTTTTCTCTTAAATTTGTGATAATCGTGGTAAGCGATGAAAAATGTTGATTGTATTGATCTCAATAATGTTAATTTGTTTGTTTAAGTACTTAATATAGAAGTATTTTTGCTACCCTAAATAATGTTACCTAATTAATCAGCCAAAGAAGACCGAGATCGAGTCCTAATTCGATTGTATAACAACGAATTATTAATTGTTACTATTCATAGGTATAAATAATAAAAAACCAAATCATACAAGTGCGTTTTATTTACATAAAATGTCAAATAACTTTAGGGTACGCAATTCAACAATGCGGGATTGCGTGGATTTGACAAATCAAACTAACTTTTAGGTGTACGATAACAATACTTAAAACTAGTTAACCACGATGGTTTGTCATCTAACGTGTTTTAAGGTTAGTGCACAGTGGCAGTACAACCACAGTTTCCTGCTATTTCATAGCTTTATGATTGCTAAAGGACAAAAACGATCTTATTAAAATGTTTTTTTGTTTCTGATTGTCATCAGTACACTACTATAAACCAGTTAGATTACTTAGTCGCTATTTAGCTATGCATATATTTTTAAATGTGTGTGTGTTGTAAATGTATATTTATTACCCTTTAAATGCTATGCAAGAACACCGTTACTGTGTACTTAGTGATGTTTTAGTGTTGATATTGTTAATTGTTTGTGATTTATATGCACATCTAAAGTATAAAATCCTGAGTAAACAACAAACAAGACAATATTTCACGAAATGCTACGCTACTATGGGAAGTATACATTTAGTTTTAATTTTCATATTAAAAAAAATCAGGATAAACCTTCACACAGTCTAGAAATATTAGTTTAATGGTTTTTTGCTTTTTTCTCAAAACTACAATTTGTGGGTTAGTCCGGTTTTAGGTATAGGACGGCAGAGATGGTCCTCCAGGTGAGCCTTGTAGGCTTCCCAGGAAGTTTCTTCCAGGAATCTTGGTATACGTTATTGTACCTATATAATCTGAGTATAAGTAATTTAATTGCCAAGAATGGCACTTGGGAAACATAACTTAAACAGTTTCAGATTTTATGACATTTAGTTTTTTTATATTTTAAACTTTAAAGTATTTCACTCCGGTAAAAAAGTGGAGTACTTTGAATTCAATCAACAAGAAAACTAGACTGATGGATCATCATTTTTTTATCCAGACATTCTTTCTTTTTTAATCACAAACTGAGATAAACTTGAGGATGGTTAGCAGAGCTAACCAGTAAATCATAATGATATATGACGGGTCAAAACTCATTTTTCAAAAGACGATCTGCGAGCTGCTAATCGCAGCACATTTTCTGACGTAAAGGCATACATCTCGACATCATGAGCAGTAATGAGAGATCTAGGTCATATCCATCAGCTAAGCTATTCACAACCATAAGCCTTAGTAACCAATGTAAATTTGTGGCCCCTTATACGAAAGTACGAGGCACAATGCTACAAATAAAAACATTGTCAGTAAAAAAAAAACCTCTTTTCTGTTGTCAATAGTTAAGGTTTACGTTTATATATTGGTAATATGTTTTTATCACATATAATTACAGAAGAGGCGACGCCGCGCGTTTATGCGGATTCAGAGATCAACTATCTATTATTTCATTAAATCTATTCAGTCACATAATAAACTTACAGTGCGGTTACCAAGTCCAACCAAGTTTACATGCTATTTCAAAAACAATAAACAGTCAAGCAACCCTAAATAGAAAATTAATTACAAACCATGACACGAACAGGATTAATTTACAAAAATGTCAAACATTGTACAAATCACAAGAGTAAAATTTTAAAAATAGTAGTATTCAAAAATGAAAGTATAATGTTCTAATTCGTCAAATCAACAAAAAGGTTCAAAATTACAAATTCATCACATAAAAAGTACATATGAACTATCAGTGTCTCATACTAAAAACATTATAAATTCATAAAATAAGAAGTAAAAACATAAAATTTAAAATAAAACAAACCAATAATTGTGTTGTTAACAAAACTCATTTAAAATATGACGGCACTTTCTGCGAAAACCACCTCCACTATCCGCAAATATGTCGATATTATAACCGCTCGACAGCCATCGCATTTATTTAGTAGCGCCAGTGTCCTGGGTGTGGTGGACGCTTGGTGAGTGCGGGCGCGTTGTCGGCTTGGCGAGTCCGGGCGCGTTGTAGGCTTGGCGAGTGCGGGCGCGTTGTAGGCATGGCGAGTGCGGGCGCGTTGTCGGCTTGGCGAATGCGCGCGCGCAACTTTTAATTTTGGCAATGTCCACAGAAGATAACCAACCTAAATCTGACAATTACCCAAACTGCTAAGGTCAAATGGCCAGCACAGTTACCACAATTCGCGACGGCGTGCGAGCTCTCGCTGCGACACAGACTATCCGTTTCTCTCTAATATAAAAAAATGTCGTTAATATTCGTTTGTCTTTATCTGTCACTTTGACATTATTTTTTTTAATGAAAGGTTCAGAACACATTTTATTTATGAGAAGCATTTATAGTTTTATGTATAAGAGGGTTAGAGTATTCCAGTGTTAAAAGGAAACACAAAGGCCGAGATAATTGAGATATAGGTATTTGTAAAATGTTTTGCTGGAGCGCGAGCGCGATAGAGACGACTGCAGCTTGGACCGAAAATACCTATTAAATGTAAATTAAATCAACGTTTCGTAGTCCCGTGATTTCTTCTCCAAAACTTGACTTATTTAACTATTTTTTTAATTAATAATTGAAGAAAGGCTTTGGCCGTGTTCCTATGTTTTCCCTTTATTTAATAATCTAGTCAAAATTGTTATCTGGATGTTTTAACACAGTGTAAAATCTGGCATTTTTTTAGGTTTTTGAAGATTAATTAAGAATGTTTTTTTTAAAGAATAAAATGAAAAAAAGAAAAACATAGGAACATGTCAATAGTAGCCATAGATTTATGGAAAAAAAATATTGCTCTACTGCCATTATCCAGGGAGAAAACACGGGACTACGTTTGTATGGAAATACGGCCTTTGTGCTTCCTCTTAGACCGGCTGTCTGATCGTGCTGGTGATTTCTTCTTAATTTTCCCCAGCTTGCTGTTCCACCAGGTATTCCGATCGCTTTATTGGGCTCACCCTATAAAGTAAATTGTATAAAATTCTACAATAAAATTCCGAAACACATTACCCAACCTACTGAGTCTAAAAACTTTGACATTGACTTTTTACAAAGCCAGGTGAAATTAACTACTTAGAAAAATTAAAAACTCCCGACATTTTAATTTCAAAAAAGTTCAATATCTTAAAACCGGCTGATCTGATTTCGTTGAAACGTAGTTGAGAACCATCTCGATCACGTCAACTAACGGACAAAAACACTTGGTCCTTTCTTTTAGGAGCTACGACGCCTCAAACAGACACACAGACACATACTCGTCAAACTTATAATACTCTTCTTTTTGGCTCGGGGGGTTAAAAGGGGATTCGTAATAAAAGCGCGTAACAAGAGGTCTGACCTACATTGGTTTTCCTAAGACAAGGCAAACTGAGAAGCTTTGTGAATAATCCCGATGACGGCATCTGATTGATGAGCTACGTGTCAGTTACTCACCGGATGTCAAAAGGTGGGAGTGCTATTCCGCGAAAACGCCACGTTGGCAAATATTTCATTCCACTCACTTGCTTCTGGAAATCAGAGTTGCTAACTACACCCACCAAATTGTGGCAGCTGTATAGGTGCCCAGCGGTAGGCGGTTCTAGATTTTTAATATGAAATTAGGGTACCATTTTTCCAGTCCTTAATCTGCCCAGAGGCAGACGTGTTTAGTACTAGTTGTACTTTTCACGGGCTGTAATAAAAAAGCCTTGGCCTTCGGCTCAGCTACCGAAAATCTGCGACCTGAGACATTATTAAATTTGTTTTACCGCCCGAGGCGAGTAATGTACTGGAATACTTTTCTTGGACCATTGTTATCTCAGCAGGTACGAGTACATTTACAAGACCACGATTCGACTTGTCTTAATAGACAGAAGTACATCCTACCGTGTTTTAACTGAAACGCGATGTTTGAAATAAAAAGTTATAACACAAATAAGACATGTATAACAGATTTTTTTAAACGTTCAAAAATTACAATGTTGTTAATCAGTGTCTGTGTAGAGTATTAACAGTGATTTGAAATCGTGGCTGTATGCCGAACTCTGCCTTAC
Organism: Epinotia ramella; assembly: GCA_947578815.1. Lineage (NCBI taxonomy): Eukaryota > Metazoa > Arthropoda > Insecta > Lepidoptera > Tortricidae > Epinotia > Epinotia ramella. The sequence goes on from OX388221.1 coordinate 9,559,247, forward strand.
GCGCCTCACGTCAAATTCAACAAAATAGTTTTAAATTAAGTCCTAACATTGTAGGCGCCTTGGTACTTTACTGTAGCCAATAAATGTAATGTGTAAGAAATAAATGAAATAAATAAATAGACAACTGACATTTCGTAGTTTTGTTGCGACTAGTATTCATTTCGTTTTTTTTCCTACTGTTAGTACTAGTGCCTACCTAGTGTGGCGGCTCTACTATTAAGATGCATAAAATAAGGAATATCCTTATAATACTAGGAATATCACTGTGGTCAGTTCGAATGGGTCCACGACGGTTTGTGCCTACAGGAGTCTCTTAATCATTTCCAATTCTGTCCACGCCTGACTTCTTAAGCATTCAGCTCACCTTTGCTTAGGATTTTTACAAAAGCTGTAAATCTAATTTAAAGAACTGATAAAGTTAATTGTAATTTGGAAAGTAAAAGTCTCTTTATTCAGTCTTTTAATTCTGTTGAACAAAAGTATGACGGGGCTTGAAAATAAATGAGATACGTTTTCTTTTGAGGGACGTTAGCATTTGGTTCAGTGCAAAGCCTGCAGTAATATCGAATTCTCTTTTGTCAAAACCAAATTTTACGCTGAGGGCTGGATAAATTGAAATTCGTTATTATACAAAATTGTCATTAATTTGGATCTTCGAATAACATTTATTTGTAAAAGTATCTATACTTGCTTCTGACCTCTTTTGTTTTCTTCAAAATTCTCGACAGTTTTCTAGAAGTTCCAAGAATGAATCTCGTGTTATATATGTACCTAGTTACATACACCATATCAGTATTTTAAGTTGATAAGTATTAGTACTTTATTGTGCCTACATTATAAAGTAATTTCTTTATTTACAAAAAAACATAGCTTTTAAACGAATTGACACGGCATTGAAACGACATTGAAAACGGCTACATGGCGTGAAAGCTAAGCTATAAAAAATCAAGCTTTTAGTATTCTGTTACGTATGCATGCATGTGTGCGTGGCTGCGCCCACGAATCGTCTATTATAATAAATCAGTGTGCTACCGACCAGCGTTCGTTTCACTCGCACCCTGTCCCATATTTACCAGTGGCGACGACAACTACCCACATACGCAAAAAATGACTGCCGTTTTTGGAATTCTGCCAACTTTCGACCATAATGTACAAGTTTGGAGGATTTACAAGAGTCGGCTCTGTCAGTGGTTCATTGCGAACAATATTACTCAAGCAACGGACGCGCATGGCGAGAAACGACGAGCGATTTTGCTGAGCGCACTCACCGAGAGCTCCTACGAGCTCACAGCGCATTTAGCGCTGCCCAAGGACATTCAGGAAGTGCCCTATGAAGATGTCATAAGCTTACTGGATGAGCATTTCACTCCAAAACGCACTGGTTTTGGCGAGCGGCACAACTTTTATTCGGCGACACAGCAACGAGATGAGTCATACCCACAGTGGGCAGCTAGGCTACGGGGCCTAGCCGCCCATTGCGTGTTTTTAAACGTAGAAGAAGCGTTACGTGACCGTTTTGTTATGGGAATGTTGCCGGGAGGTGAAAAAGAAAAGTTGTACTCGCAAGATCGGCGTTATCTTTAGCAAAGGCGGTAGAACTCGCCGAAAACATACGGTGCGCGCGGGCAGGCGCTGCGGCGGCAGCGGCCGGCTCCGGCGCCGCCGCCGCGGAGGTCTTCAAGATCGCGCCTGGAGATCGTCGGAAGGAAGGAAGTGATAAGCCCAAGTGTTCCGTGTGCGGTTATACTAGCCATAGTGCATCACAGTGTCGTTTTGCTAAGTTTACATGCAAAAAGTGCAATAAAAAAGGACATTTACGCAGGATGTGCACTAATGTAAATTACATGGATGCCTTCGCGGATTGTCAGGGCGATAACGACGACGACGGTGAGTTGTATCACATACGATCCGTAATGGGTGAGCCTATGGTTGAAACCGTTAAAATGAACGGCTTAAAATTAAAATTTCAAATCGATAGTGGGTCCGCAGTGACGGTCATATCTCATATCACATACAAGATGCATTTCAACGATGTACCATTGTTACCTACGTCTAAAAGGTTAATGACCTACTCAGGTCAGCAGTTAAAATGCATGGGTCATTTAAAGTTGAATGTGGAATTCGCGGGTAGCACTCACGTACTAAGCGTGTTTGTTGTTCGTGCCGGCGGCCCACCGTTGCTAGGCAGAGATTTCATCTCGTTATTTAAATTGCAGCTAATGCCTGTTAATTATTGCAAAGAGATCTCGATTATGGTAAGTTAATGAAACAGTACCCCAAACTATTTTCGGATGGCTTAGGATTGTTCAATAAATATCAAGTCAAATTAAGGCTCAAGGAAGATGCAAAACCGGTTTTTTTTAAAGCTCGGCCTATAGCATTTGCCTTGCGTGACGCAGTTGGTGAAGAAATTGACCGATTAGTCAATTTAGGGGTCCTTCAGCCAGTTGACCATTCTGAGTACGCGTCACCTATAGTGCCGGTTTTGAAGAAAAACGGTTCTGTACGTTTATGTGCAGATTATTTTGTGAGTATAAACAAGCAGTTGATTATTGAACAATACCCGCTGCCTACGATAAATGAGTTATTTTCCAAACTATACGGGGGGGAACGGTTTACAAAGTTAGATTTGTCAATGGCATATAACCAGTTTGAACTAGACCAAGAGTCTCAAAGGTTGACGTGTATTAATACATTTAAGGGGCTATACCGTTTTACCCGGCTTGCATTCGGTCTTGCCCCCGCACCGGCCCTGTTCCAGCGCGCCATGGAGTGCTTGCTGGCGGGACTGGACGGCGTGCTCTGTCTGCTGGACGACGTGCTCATCACCGGCGCCAACGCCTCCGAGCACGTGGCTAGGATGCATGTAGTGTTGCAAAGGTTGCAGGACGCGGGATTGGTTTTGCAGCGGGATAAGTGTGAGTTTTTCAAAGAGGAGATTAGCTACCTGGGTTACATTATAAACAAAGATGGCTTAAAAAAATCACCAGAAAAAATTAGAGCTATAGTGGATGCTCCCGTGCCAACAAATGTTAGTCAGTTACAATCGTTTTTAGGGCTAAGCAACTATTATCGAAATTTTGTTCCCGCCGCCTCGACGATACTCAGACCTTTGTATGACCTACTCAAGAAAAATAGCAAGTGGGAGTGGTCCAAGGTGCACGATGAAGCGTTTAAAAAAATTAAAAGTTATTTAGTTTCCGATCAAGTACTAACACACTTTAATCCCAAAGCAAAACTAATTTTGACCGTGGATGCATCCCCTAGTGGCCTTGGGGCAATTTTATCTCAAAAAGATGCGGACGGGGTGGAACGGCCGGTTTCGTTTGCCTCGCGCACTCTCAACCCCGCTGAGAAACGGTACGCCCAGATACAAAAGGAAGCGACCGCTATTATTTATGGAGTACGGCGTTTCCATCAGTATCTGTACGGTCGGGCGGAACCGTTTGTGTTGCGAACGGACCACAAGCCACTTATTTCAATATTCGGGCCCTACAAAGGTATTCCTGAGGTATCAGCCAATCGCTTACAAAGGTATGCACTATTTCTCAGTGGTTACAATTACATAATCGAATATGTACGCAGCGCGGACAATAGCGCGGATTACCTGTCCCGGGCTAGCCTGCCGGAGGGGCGCGGGGGCGCGGCTCTCGCAAGCGCCGATAGTGACAAGGCCGCTTATGTTTGTTTCGTCGCGGACGGGGATAACATGCCGATTACTATTAACGAGCTGCAGGAAGAAACTAAACGGGATGCAACTTTGAATGTTGTTAGTAGGTTTATTGTCGATGGTTGGCCTAATAAAACTACCGATATGCAATTGAAGCCCTATCATTTGTGCAGGACTCAATTAGCTGTAGAAAACGGGGTTATTATGCGAGGTCACAAAGTGGTAATTCCGCAATCGTTACGCAAAAAAGTTTTATCAGAATTACATACGTCGCATTTAGGAATCGTCAAGACCAAAGCGGAGGCTCGTTCTCGGTTCTGGTTCCCAGGAATTGACGAGGCTTTGGAGATTTTTTTAGGTTCCTGTGAGGTGTGCCAGCAGCTGCGGCCGTCCCCGCCCCGCGCGCCGCCCGCGCCGTGGCCTCCCACTACGCGTTGTTTCGGACGATTACACATAGATTTTCTAGGGCCTTTAAACGGTCATATGTATCTAGTAGTGGTGGACGCATATAGTAAATGGGTCGAAGTGTACACCATGAATACCACCACATCTACTGCCGTAGTTGACAAACTGTGCGAGTTTATATCTAGGTTTGGCCTACCAAAAACAATCGTTAGTGACAATGGTACCGCGTTTTGCTCTCGAGAATTTACTAAATTTTGCAACCTTAACGACATAGAACATGTTACATCACCACCTTACCATCCAGCCAGCAACGGGCAGGCTGAGACCTTCGTTAAGATTACAAAAAAGGGTATTAAGTCAAGCATGTTATCAGGTAATAATGAAAGACAGAGACGGCTACTTTTGTTAAGATATTTAATGGATTACCGCAACTCGATACATTCAACCACAGGCTGCGCTCCATCGCAATTAGTATTCGGACATAAATTGAGATGTAGGTTAGATGTGGCAAGTCCTCACTCGGAGTTATCGCCCTCACTATCCGTGGAACCGATGATCAAACCTGTACAATCTCAACAGTGTTCACAAGTTAAAGAATTAGAATCACGTAACTTTAAAAAAGGTGAGCTGGTACTATATAAAAAGTATACAAACAAAGATAAATATAGTTGGAGTAAAGGGAATATTGAGAAAAAGATCGGAAAGGTTTTATACCTAATTAAAGATTACGTGACTGGGGTGATTATAAAAAAACATAAAAATCAAATAGTTAGGTATAAGGGAACACTAAACAACTATAGCCAGGGGTATAACAAAAATCAAGATATAGATGAGTACTCACCGCTGTCTGTGCCTCAGTCGCCTCTGCTGCCGCCGCCGTCGCTGCCGCGGTCGCTGTCGCCGTCGCTGTCGCCGTCGCCGTCCCCGTTGCAGATGACGCCAGCAGATATCCGCACACCGCACTCACCCCAGAACCCGTGCTCACCTTCGCCTTCACAACCAGCACCACTACCGCCCTGTGACACCCCTTCGGGTCAGGTGGGGCTGACCGGAAGCACCGCTGAGCGTTTGCCGGAAGGAGAAGGGTCAGTGCCGAGCGACTCGGAGTTTCAAGAGGCAGAATCTTTCACGGATGATGTGGATGACGAGGAGATGGTTCCCACAGAGGCTGAGCAACAGGAGGATCAACGCTTACGCGAAGTTGCGCGAAGCCGGTTACGTCGTCGTTCCCAATTAAACGTAGATTTTAAGAAGTACTTTTAAGAGATTTTGTTAAAATGGGGGAGGAGTGTTACGTATGCATGCATGTGTGCGTGGCTGCGCCCACGAATCGTCTATTATAATAAATCAGTGTGCTACCGACCAGCGTTCGTTTCACTCGCACCCTGTCCCATATTTACCATATTCCAAATGCATATTTTTCTAGTCAATCCAAACTTTAATTCTAGTCATAAATGCGCCAGCCGTTGTATTGATTCATTTTCGATTCAACTAAGTTTGTACCTTAAATTGTAGCCAACAGGGTCGTAAATGGATTGTAACAAAACAATGTGTGTATTTTTTAATCAAAGCCGCGTACGTCATTCCAGGTCACCTGTCTAAGAGCAGTCTTTGGAGTTTCATTTCAAAAAACGTCGAGAATGGGATAGTTAGAAATGAGGAATTTCATATGACGTCAGATTTAATGGGCTTCGATGGACAGTAACAATGTAATTAAAATCTTTTGTAAAGTAAAGTAAAGTGTTACGGGAGTTGAAATAGAAACAAAGAGAAAGAATGCCGTAATTCGTTTTGAAGTTGCAGTTCTGGGGTTTTTTATAATGACATAACAAAAGAACATCGCCTCATCGCCGAAACAAATTTAGCAAGTTTATTCTATGAATATTATTACGATGACGATGATATTTGGACATCTTCTATAAAAACACTATGCGCTTACGATTTCATTAGTTCATCCACGTCCACATTTTGCGCGGGAATCCGCTAACTGCGGGTGGCGCAAAACTGGTCATTGTGGCGCTCTTTGGGGGAGGCATATGTGTCCAGCAGTGGACTTCATTCGGCTGATATGATGATGATCCACATTTATAAGCCAACATAAGCGCCTGTTGGTACACCTAATATATCTGTTTGATATGGGATTTCAAGATGAACTTCGTACAAGACAACACTTTATTGATCGAGCGAGCGAAGCGAACGAAATTCTCCGTTTCAGCTTGGACCAGAATTCTTTCGTATGCCGATGTCCCGCTGTCCGTCTGTCCGGCTGTCCAGCTGCTCTCCTCTACAAGTCACATTTCTCAACAGATTCTCGTGAAAATGTGTCGGTAAGTTCGTTGCTTTTTTTTCGATTCAGTTTCTGGAATTTTTACAAAAAAATATACAAAAATACACACTTGCGATCTCTACAACTCACAGAGCCACTAAGTAGTAATACTGACGATTCCTACCATATATACGTCCTTGAAGTTACAAAATGTACCTTGGTGGTATCACACGAATAACTTCAGATAAAACGGATCGTGAAACCGGAGTATGTTCGATTAGCGCGCACGTTAAATTATTTGCCGGTAGTTGGAGTAAAACTATTCAATTGTCTGAGGGGTGATCACGTAACGTTTCCTACGCGCGTAAGGACAGTCTAACTGCCATTTTTCCATATAAAAATTGACATTTAGATCTACGTAAGGTACGTACAATGCGTTACGTGATCGACCAGCTGAGCTCGGAAATCAAAGAAGCTCCGTTGTAAGAGCAATACTGTAAGCATTTAATTAATATGATAAAAATAATAGATCAGCCTATATACGTCCCACTGCTAGACACAAGCCTCCTATTATGTACGAGAGGGAGCGGGTAGTTACACTAGTTACCACGTTGGGCCAGTGCGGGCTGCGAACTTCACATACAGCTTTGAATTTCTTCGCCGATATACATCGAAACCTGCATACGCAGGTTTCCTCACTTAAATACGATGTTTGTTCTTCACCAAAGTTAATTTAATTAAGAAGCTATGGTAAAGCTTTCTATCGTGTTAGGAATTTATTAAGTAGTACTCTTATTTGATATACATTTTTAGTGTTCCGTACCAAAATTGGTCCAACGACACACTTATTTTATAAACGATATGATACAGCGAGAAATAATACAAAGGAATAATAAACCATCTTCGTCTGTAACCCCCGACAGGACTTGAACCTACGATTCCTCTATTGCCGGTAGACTTATTTTATAATTCAATAGAATGAGACATCCTCATTAATTATATTCAAATAAATTTACTTTAACAATTTCCAGAAAACCCAATCATAGGCACAAAAATAAACAAAACCGAAACGATACTACAGAACGCGATAAAAGAAGGTAAAGTAGTTAAATATGCACCAGTGCGCAAAGTTTGTAAATAAATCCGGTGGTGGGCGGTTTAAGGTCGCGGGGGACAAAGGATAACACTCCTATTCGTCGCGGGTAAGGGAATCAGTCGAGGCCAAAGCCACAGTAAACTGTTGTAACAGTGGGTACCTTAAATTAATTTATGGAAGGGCAATGTTACACAAATCTTGTTTTTTTATACTACGATGGCGATAAAAAGCATACGTCCTGCCAGGTGGTATGCAGACAGCGTAGCCTATAAAATAGAATGAAAATAATTTAATAAACAAAGTAAATTCAATACAAATGATACGAAATTAAATTAAATCATACTTAATTACTTGTCTTACTACATATATTATTATGAGCCGGGCTTGTTCAACGTGTCACCCCGATCCCGCGACGACCGGCCTATGGTACTCCCTCCAGCGCTCATGCAGCGGGCTGGCGTCCCACTCTCTCACCGCCGAGAGCAGTGTGTTGGAGGAATAAATAGAAGTGTAAATTGCCTTTCTGGCGGTGGCGGTCCTCACGCGCAGCAGTGCGGGCCAGCCCGGCGCGCGCCCCTCCGCAAACATCGCGCTCGCGCTGCTCCAGCGCGGCAGCCGAAACAAGACGCGCCACGCGTCGTTATATTGCACGTGCATGTCTCAAGCGGCAGCTAAGCTACGGTTGCCTAGTGGTTCAGGCATGCGGCTGTCAAGCGGCGGTCGTGGGTTTGAATCCCGGCTCGTACCAATGAGTTTTTCAGAACTTATGTACCTAATATTTACCGTTGCTTTTCGGTGAAGGAAAACATCGTGAGGAAACAGGTCTAGTTAATCCCAATAAGGTCTAGTTTTCCCTCTGGGTTGGAAGGTCGGATGGCAGTCGCTTTCATAAAACTAGTGCCTATGCCAAATCTTGGGATTAGGTGTTAAAGCGGACCCCGGGCTCCTTTAGGGCACAACCGGGAATAACGGTAGGAAGATGATGATGATGATGTCTCGAGCGGCAGCCCATGTAAAATATGATCACAATTCTACACGCTGGTACAAGCTCAGGAATAGCTGCCTTTTGACGTCCTTGCTACATTTAGCGAATCTCCTGGCCCCGTAGCATGGATGGCGTTATCACGCGATAAGTGACAGGATAGGCGCGTCGTCTCGTTCTATCGAACGGTGTAAGCCAGGGACGGAAGCTCTATCCTGTCACTTATCGCGTGATAACGCCATCCATGCTACGGGGCCTGACCCCGTATCGTAGTCGGCCTTATCACACGATAAGTGACAAGATAGAGAGACCGTCACTGACTGACACCGTTCTATAGAACGAGACGATGCTCTTATCTTGTCACTTATCGCGTGATAAGGCCGACCATGATACGGGATCTGGCTAGCATATTCGCTCGTACTGCGATAGCTCGTCGTTGCCTCTGGATTTCTGCGTGATATTTCATATTAGACAGTAGAAAGTGGCCAAGATATTTTTAACTCATGTCGATGAACTTCTTCAGCCTATAAACGCTTGTGAGTCCAGAATCATCACAAGCTCGTAACTGCCTTTTATTGCTTTGAGAATACGTCCCAATGAACTTTAATCTTAACTCGAAGTGCCATGTAGACAAACTATGCGATAGATTGAGTAGTGCAGTCTTTGCTTGAAGTAAGCTAAAACCTTTAATATCCGACGATGCCATGAAGCCGGTTTATTTTGCTCATTTTCATTCGCTGATATCGTACGGTTCGCTCATTTGGGGAAACTCAACGGATACCAACAGAGTGCTACTTATGCAGAAACGTGCCGTACGTGCGATGATTGGGGCAAAATCGAGGCTACTTTCCAATGCACGGTATTATGACGCACTACTCACTCTATGTATTCGAAATTAGAATGTTCGTAAGGAACAATCTTTCTTATTTCGATATCGTAAATGCGATTGGCATAACACTCCGCCGCACTGGGCATTTGAGAACAGTTCCCCGTCGCATGGCCCTTGCAGGCAACAACGGGCGTGTCATTGGGCCTTCCTACTACGAGCGACTGCCCGCTGATCTTAGACTGGAACCATCTGACGAAGCATTTAAACGCCGCTTTAGTTAAAGAGGATCATTTAGGCGACATAACGGTGTGGCTCCACTGCGTCGACAGCTCCGTTATAATGATCAGACACACTAAAATTGAATCAGTAATAGTTACTCGATGATAAAATAAATACGCTATTATTAGACAATAAATAGCAAATAAACAAAGAACAATATAATTATAAATAATACATTATCAATGACAGAATTAGTAGTAGTATTATTAGAGTAAGTTAGTGGAAAAGCTGAACTGTTTATGTGTCGTTGCATGCCTTTTATTGGTTCACAAATATAGTCTCTGTCTTTATAAATTAGGTATTTTGCTTCTCTTATTTATGTCTTGTTGGTGTATCTAATACATATTTATTTATTTATTTATTTATTTATTTATTGATACATGGAAAACCAACAGCGCAACATATTTATTTTATTTTTATTTATAATTAAATAAAACGTTTACTGACGCACTGCTTGTAACTTTATTGTGCAAACAAGAAATATTGTCCTATAGAGAACAAATAATAGGCGTTCGTATTTCCTTTCCTGTGTTGACACATACATTAACTATCCTTGAACTTAGGCCCATGTCACGGAGTCAATACATCGTTAAAGCCTTTTTATCATATCGTTGGTTTAGGGTTACAACGTATATTTCGGGTTATTTGAATGCGAAGGTTCGAGCTATTATTATTAAGTACCTACAAACATGCAATATTATTACTCAAATTACATTCCTACGGAACAATATCACATACTCCGGATTCCAAGTCAAGACACACACACGCACACAAACACACTGACGCACGCACACGCGCGCGCGAATAACGGAGACATTTCGTTGCCTTCAAACAGGGAGCAATGTATAATGGATTAATATAGTGCACACACATACATAACATATAATCACGCCTGCTTCTGGGAGGGGCAGAGGCAGATCAATGGGAGTAGGCAGAGATACACGGATTTACTAAGGGTGGTATTCCACATGTCCGAGATTTTTGTCCAATGTGTATTTGCGTCTCACATTTTGTTTAAAGAGTGAGTGAGATGCAATGCACATTGGAGAAAGATCTTGGACAAGTGGAATACCACCCTAACAATATTTTTCATGCCATACATATATGCAATATTTTATAATATAATGTCAACGCTAGAAGAGTTAGGTTAGGTGAGGTAGGGCACAGCGAAATGTCATCCCGCTGGAATTTGGAGCAGCCCAACTGGGGAAGTACCTTGCAGAAGACCACAGCCATAATAACACTACTACTTGCTCTGTAGTAGTGTTGTGATTCTGGAGGTGAGCAAGGTCGCCAGAGCTCTCGAGGATGCGGTGTTGAGAGCGAGGGAATCTGTTCCTTCAGCTCTCAACACAGCGAATCCTTAAACATATATATAGGGTCAGCAACGCCCATGTTACTCCTTGGGAGTTGCATGCGTCTACAGGCTGCGCTGTCCGCTTACCATCAGGCGGGCCGTACGCTTGTTTGCCACCGTCGTTGCATAAAAAAAAGTTAAATATTAATGAGACTGCGATAACAAACCACATGAAACGAATCGAATTTAAACTTTCGGGCTACATGTTTCGAACTCTTCGGGAGTTCTTCTGCAGGATGAGTCTCCCGAAGAATTCAAACATGTCGCCCGTAGTGACATTTTATGCGTGAGTTGAACCGTGTAATTATTAGCATCATATAAAAACTGTTTAAAAGAGAACCACTTTTTTACATTACTTTAAGATCCTCACGTCCATTTGCTAACACAGTGTAAAATAGTTCCCGGGCAAAATTACACTTAATGTTTCCCAGGCACACCCAGCTCGTAAAAAATGCATCAAATTATTGAACCGGACCGGGTGAATGTATACAAATTACTATTATTTTCACCTATAATGCTTAAATATCATAACCACTACCATTTTTCAGTGAAAATTAGTACCAAGTTATTTACCAGAACGAGTCGTTGTTAATTATAATAAACTGGCTTTTCTCCGTGACTCCGTTCGTGTGAAGTCCCATATAAACTTACCCGAGTTATAAATACCTCCTATTGCATCCCTTGTGACATGATTTTCAGGATGAGAAGTATACTAGGTTTCAATCCAGGTACTAAACTATACATTTCTTTTCTAAGGTATATACAAGATAATAACTAACAAACTAAATTAAATATAAACTAAGTTACATCTAACGCTCGAGGCATAGCAAATAAATAAATAAATAAATTGTACCGAGGTTGCTGGCGGCATTTCTTCGCTGAATTGCAATGTTGATGCGTTGTGCGAGATAGCCGCACAGTTCTTCACGTCAACCAGACGTTTCGCGATTTCCGCAAATAACTTTTGCGCACTGGGACCCCACGAACCGAGGATCTCGTCGCCAAATGGTGCAAAGTTGTACTCTCTTCGGAGGCACGTTTTGGATTTTCGGCATTTTCCACCGCTGCAATAAACTATATGCTTTATTTAAATCCATATTACACAAACGTAATAAATGGTTAGCTAATTATTTATATATAATTCTTTACAATTTAACTAATTGAATAATTAAACATACCAATTAGTATTCAAAGACAGCATATTTGCCTGTCTGTATTGTCTTAGCAAAAGTAAATTAAGAATCGTGTTTAATATTTACAATGGTAAAAGAGTATTAGAAAGTTTATTTGCTTTGTGTGTTTAAAGTGCACGAGTGTACATTGTTCTGATAAAATAACTGAGGAATGTGTCATTAGCGCATTGTAATTTATAATAGCGAGGTAAATTCATTCACTACTTTATTGAAATATTTAATTATGGGTAGTATTTAAACGAGTGACTGCAAATTAAAGTTTTAACTTTTAAGTGTCAAAAATAATTAATTTACGTTATATTATTACTAAGTGATCGACTGACTGCGAGTGACGAGAAATCAACAGAACAGAAATTTACAAACATTAATTTGAGTTACTTAAAATACAAAATGAGAAGCTTCATAATATTTGAGCGATCTAATATTTGTTTGAGTGTCAACGTTACGTCCTGCATTTTTTTCAATATTTGGCAAATGTTTTTTTATACTGAGCGGCATTTTATCTTAAATGAAGTGTTTTGAATACAAAAACCACTTTGAAAAATACTATAATGAGCTCTTATATTCCGCTCTATATAAAAAACAATAACCTCGAAGACGAAAGTCTAAACGTCTTCTAACCTATCCGCGAGCCATTTCTAGTCGCTCACTTAGTAATGTAGTCGCACGGATAGAATTTTAATATCTGAAATGGATTAATCACAACCCACTATTTCACAATCATTTCTGTTTTTTTACACTATTTTACACAGCCTAAATGAGATTTTTTTTATATAAATAACAGTCATGAAATACAATTAAATAATTCAAACAACTTTTCAGTTTAAAATATATTTATTCAGTAGGAAACTGCAACACTGTTAACAGAACAGTTTTTGTTAGGTATATAGTGAATTAGCCACTTTCTAACATGTTATCGAGGGTATAGCTTAAGTTTCATTTCCGAAAATCGGAAAAAGATTGAAGCTTTACCCCAATAAAAATAATACTTACCTACATATTGACAATTTTATTAATAATTTCAGACCGGGTTATAACATATATATCAGGCGAACGCATTCTGGTGTTTATTGCCAAATCTATGAGTGAGCTTTGAAATAAGTAAATAAACCCGCCATTTCTGTTAATGACATTTAATAGTAGATGATACACTAAGGGGATAAAGCACTGTTTTATGTCACGGGAGCGAATTGAATCCCGAACGTAACGAAGGACTCATAATTTAACTCCTGAGCGTAGCGAGGGAGTTATAAGTTAATTCCTGAGCGAAGCGAGGGAATTAAGACTGAGTCCTGAGTGCAGTGAGGGGTTCAACCGCCCAAGACTAAAACAGTCTTATCCCCGAGGTGTATACTCTACTTTTCACACCTTATGCGAGACAAAAAAACAGGCTCAGTAGATAAATAATGTTTATTTACAAATATTCAAAATAGACCAGAAGCACTGATTCAGACACAGACTTTACGCCTTTTACAGCTTTCCATTTGTCAAAATCGTTGTAGGCTTTTAGGTATTTTTCCTTTGACTTCTCTGGCAGCAGATTGTTGACAATGCCTATGGCATCTAATTTGATAAACTCAGGAGTCAAAACACTTTCATCACTCGACATTTTCAATATTATTTTTGAAATTAAATCTTCTATAGGCACCTACAAGAACTCGATTTGTTCGTCACGCGTGAACAAATGAAGGCGCGCGACGTTCCAAATTCGAAAGCACAAGCCGTGGTCCTAGATTCGAAATTCGAATTTCGAACACCGCGCTCCTCCGGACCGGGGTTCACACGGAGGCAAACTTCATTTATTTTGTCAAATCAAGTAGGCCATGGCCTAGGACAAATTGTGTTTAGCAAAATTAAACTTTATGCATATAGTAATAAGAATTATGAAAAGTGAAATCATATTATTAACCAGCGGGTTATAATGAAATTCAGTACAACATTATAACCCGGCTAATATCAAGGGATTTAATGTCTTGCTTTCGGTAGGGTTTACATGACCTATAATTCGGCATTGTCGAGCATGTGGTTTGAAAAATAATAAAAAAATACGGGACAATCTTACAGTTCACTAAGGCTTATATTATTGATACTAGACGACCATATATTTCATAGATTATAATGGTAGGCTTCCAGGATTATCTATGTCACTCGATCTCGTTAAATAACAAAATTATTATGTTGTTTAATAATAATTCTCCTTACTTAACACATCTATTACTAATAGTATCTATAGGGATAAAAAAGCATGATGAAAACAATATTCTACTCATAGTTTACTTTCGTCATTTGTTCATATATAACCTGGTCTGTCTTTCTTAAAACCCTACATGTTCAAAGTTAGGTATACCACCAGATTCCATGTTAGGCACTACGTGATCACTGAACGTGAACTTATAAGTCCTTGTGAATAGATTTAAACACTTCTCACTTCTCATCACTAAAAATGACATTTAGTCCAGTGTCCCAATTGCATTGTAGTGTCCAATTGCTGTTTTATCTGCTTCTCTGTAAGCAAGGGTTTAGCAGCATGCCCATGATAGTATAAACCCTCCTCGTTTTGGAGACACGACGAACAGTCCACACTTGTGTGCAATAAATCTACGAAATAACTTGGCGATTCAAAATAATTTTCTTTGTAGTCCATTACCATGGCTGGTGGCCGTTCTTTGTCGGTGTAGCAGAGACGTTCCCTTTTGCTCAACCTTTTTTAGCTGTACCTAACGATATTATTTGTAAATAAATCATCAGAAAAATTAATGATAGTTTAGTAGTTAGTAGATAATTATATCATAAACGTGTAAAAATAACTACTTACGTTTAGATCAGTGTCTGTAGCTTCGTTATTATATCGCAAATATTTGTGACCTTTTAACTATGTAGATCAATATTACATCGAAAACTAGTTTTAATATTCATGATATCCAGAAAAAAATATGAATAACAGAGCTGAAGTGTCCTACGTACGAACATGTAACATCTTTGTGATAGAAACGAATAAGTATATTATACTTAGGACACTTCAGCTGAATATGGTAGTTTTGAATCATTCGTCTACCCTCATCGATTATTATACTACTTAATCGTAGTCGTAATGGATTAATATCTGAGCAGCAAAATAAACTTATGATGAATTTCAACTGCCTAGTCAATTGAACCGATGGTCGAGTGGCTAACAAGGCAAGTAACTGTCGACCTAGTTTGAGAGTCGCGGGTTCAAATGCCGCACCCAACGAAAATAGTTATTTATGCTACAAGTGTGGAAAGTAGGTGATTTCCGACGAGTGTCATTTTTATTCATGAGCGAGTGAAGCGAGCGAATGTATAATTCGACACGAGTCGAAAATCATCTTTACGCGCGTGTATCATACAACGTTTTACTATGCCTTGTGTGAGGAAATATATTAAATGTTGAAATGTCGGTTTAAAATAGACAGGTTAAAATTGAAGAACCTAGGTAGATTGTCAGGTACCTACTTACTATCTGGAACTGCATTTAACAACTTCTCCACATCTTTTGCTGTCAAGCTTATTCACTTAAAAGTTAAAACCATTGTATTGTGGTTATGGAACACAATTAATTTGGAGTAACTCAATATATTAAACAACAAAAAGACGCTGTAACCGTCGTAGTTCTAAGAAACATACTGACACTATTCAAACGCAATAAATCATTATTATTATTGATTACTCACTTTCACACGACATTTTTAACACTTTTATATTAAATAACTCCAAAGTAAACAACAATCGCAAGAATGGCGGGCTTTTTAGATACATGCGCGGTCAACATATGTGCATTGCGCATGTGCAAGTCGCCATACTGTCGTATCGCAAAAGGCATAAGAAAGATATATTATGCGTTCAGCCAAACACATTAAATGAATATTTAAAAATTAATTTTCTCAAACATGCTCGGAAATGTACGCGTTAATATCACGAAATGAAGACGTGAAGTTTCTTGTTTATGGCTCCCTACATTACTTCTTGGCCTTACGCCAAGAAGTAATGTATGAAAACCCTAAGTAAAACCATTATTGTCCGCTACGCTAACTTTTTAAATTTGCTTACTAATATTAAACTGACAAAGGAAATTTACATACTGCCAACCACCACTAGACACTGTAAGCATACTTGCTTCATAAAAAAAATTAAAATAATCTATGTTACTAAGTATACTTTATGTGCGGTTAAACATGGTGCTCGAACGGCTTGTTCAAATGGCATGTTTAAAAAATAAAAAAGGCGCAAATTACCTATTATTTAATTGATTACCTAGTATTTATTTTAATTTTAATATTTCCTCACATCGTTTGAGAAAAGTACTATACAATCCTCGGCCGGAACAGGGATTGCTGGACTCGTTGTATTCGGCCTCGTCTACGACTCGGCCGTCTCCCGACCCCAATCTCGTCCAGCAATCCCTTACTTCACGGCCTCTGCAGTAATCTACTATTATTTATGGTCCAAATTTAAAATTCATAAAGATTTTTAAACCATTTTATACATTATTAGTACTTATGTACCTTTTATATGAAAGAAAACGTGTAATTGAAATATTTGTAAAACTTTTCTCGAGTAATAAAAACTCTTTGTGTCGGGCTGACGACGGACTTGAAAATTAAAAAAAAATTGAAAAGTAAAAAGCACTAGTGCGAAAAAGTGGCACTTTCCGCACGATTTGGGTGCTTGGAAAATGCTCTTTTCGAGCACATGCATTGTAAAATTAGTTTTTGTTTCCATCTGTGTTAACAACGCCATCTACTGAAACCTTGCTGATCCTCTGAGGTTTACATTTATATATTACATGTCGTGCACATAGATGGCGTTAGCGAGCGCGTCAAGGGAAACAGTTTGCGATTTGGCCATGCACTTATGCTGTCTAGTGTACATTTGTACAGTGAAAGTGGACGAATTGAGAATGCGGACGAGATAGAACTCTAAATTAAGAGGGAATGCGAACGAATTGGGACTATAGACGGGATTAGGGTGAAGTGAACCTAAAGGGAATTAAATATATTGGGTCCTGTTAATTAGTAACTATTCATATAAAATGTACAATACCATTTATCTAAAAGAATGAATAAGGGTATTATTTCAAGAATTTATTAACCATTTCAATTAAATAGTTACCAAGAAAAAATAATAAATTAAAATATTTCTTATTTGACAGCCATGACGTAAAAGTCCTCGTTTTGTCATTGAATGCAAACCTACACCATCAATTTGATCATGAACATGTAATAAATTAATAATTCTAAATCAAGAGCCACCTGTCAGAATATCTCCCATGAAATATGACGTAATTTTTCAGGAAACTGTCTGCGTGTTTCATTTGTTTTCCCCTTTACAGCCGTCCATTGCGTGCCATCTATTTTGCACGTTTATGGTACCCCCAAGGTCACGGTGAAAACCTTTGAAAGGGTAAAGCGGGTAATAAAATTACTATTTATATGAATTCGGAATATGTATGCTTTGAAGTACCGGAAGAGCACTGAAAGGCATAGAATTCAGTTTTATCAGTAAATGAATCTACTGTTGACCTACGTCATAGGTTTGGAAATGGAATTGTAAGTTAGGTATGTCAGATAAGTATGTCAAATTGAATGTGAATAGACAGCTGTCCCAAACCTATCGCAAACCAACAAGTTTCTGTCAAAAAAATCATTTTTGGTACAAACTTTTATTGCCGACTGTACTTTTCTGTATACCATCATCAACTACTCATTAAGACGATTCTAACGAGCCCAAACTCAACGGGGTTACGGCGGTTAAGTAATGAATTCTCATGGCCACTTTCTGTCTCCATCATCAGATCAGCTCGATGGTACCATAATATTGAATTGTCATCCAAACTTTACTAATACCCAAAATTTCAGCTCAATCGGTCACCGGGAAGTGGGTCAAATTTAACTTGCAAGATTTGATTACGGACAGACAGACAACGCGCGGGACAGGTGAAACTAACTAAAAGCTTGTAAAAATAGCGAACTGTGTTGTTAAAGAGAGAGAGAGAGATAATTATACATATTTATTGTTTGTCAAATAGTGGAAATCTTGAATACCACCAAGCCTCTTTTCAGTCGTGTTTTATTCAATGTACTTACTTAAATCTTTATAAAATTTCAAACTATTCAATTAACGTAAAAAACCTCAAGCGAAAGAAAAGAAGGAAAGAATCGATATAGGGCACTCCTGCGTTTTGCGGGACAGAATCAGTACGCGATTTTTTTTATTTACCGGGAGCTTACTCATGTCGTCCAGATTTCCCAACTTTTACTGTCAATGTTTAATTTGCGGAGATGCGGCTCGGTTTGCATGCAGTAATGCAATCCACAAGCACGCATTAGACGCGAAAGATTTTTTTACCGACTTGAGTGATCGTTAATACTGGCTACTAAAAGCTTACAGATAGTAAACCGAGCCTTTGTTTTAAGTACAGTACCATTATTCTGCAAGATGACGATGAATTTGATGCTTGACACGAAAATATCTTTAATAAATCCTGCCTGTTCCTTGTGTCACGTAACATTCCTTTTCGAAGGCCGTGATTCCGGTAGTCTTACATATATAGGAGGCGATGTTCCTGGGATATCAATTTTCTTTCATGTCTCGGTCTATCATTAAGACAGTAACTCGAATTGCGGCCCATGATTCTATTGGCAGATTTAAATTTACTCTAGGACAATAATAAGAAACATGCATATTTGTTCGAAATTTTCAAGGGCCATATCTTTTTATATTTTAATTATATTTTGTAATTTATACTTTATTACAATAATCTGATGGTTTACTATCCATTCAGTAACACTACGTTATCAATTTTAACATGAGGAAACAACCCTATAGCATAAGTGGGTGAAAGTGAATGCTTCTTTATGTTTTAAGGGCACAAGTGGTAGTTATAGCCCGACAAGTTTCTATTTGAACCTAGCCACGTAGTATATACAGTTTTTTTTAATACAACGACGGTGGCAAACAAGCGTACGGCCCGCCTGATGGTAAGCGGACACCGCAGCCTATAGACGCATGCAACCCCAAAGGAGTAACATGGGCGTTGCCGACCCTTGATATGCTTGAGGATTCGCCGTGCTGACAGCTGAAGGAACAAATTCCCTCGCTCTCAACACAAAGCTCTGTCTCTGGGGGTGTCTGGAGTGACACTATCTCAGGGTAAATAGCTGCTTGTTGGGCTACACAATAGTGTCTTAAATTAATTATTTGTTACTGAACTAACTATGCAACTAGCTGTGGCAGTGGGCGGGGCACATAGCACGTAGAACCGATGGCCGTTGGGGCCGAAAGGTTCTCGAGTGGCGACCACGTACCGGAAGGCGCGGCGTGGGTAGGCCCCCCGCAAGGTGGACTGATGACCTGGTAAAGGTTGCTGGAGTCCGCTGGATGCGGGTGGCGCAGGACCGGTCACTTTGGCACTCTTTGGGGTAGGCCTATGTCCAGCAGTGGACGTCTTTCGGCTGATATGATGAACTAACTATAACATTAGCCAACACTATTGCCAGCACTTACAAAAGTTATAGACGATGTTAATGTATTATATTTTTTGTAAAAATAGACTACCATTTTAAAATCAAATTACATCGTATCAAATTACCATAGTTGCGCATTTTTATAGCCGTTTACTGCGAATGTAATTCTCTGCCTTAGCCAATTCATGTTCAATTTATGTTTTTCTTTTAATACGTTTATGGTATCGAAATTGGATCTCTATAGTAATATCGTACTTCATGACTTTATCCCACATGAGTTGACTAATATTTTATCCTTCAATATGCTGTCACAAAAAATCGTCCATTTTGTAGCATTAGAAACGAAAGTCG
This sequence comes from Epinotia ramella, assembly GCA_947578815.1. Lineage (NCBI taxonomy): Eukaryota > Metazoa > Arthropoda > Insecta > Lepidoptera > Tortricidae > Epinotia > Epinotia ramella. The sequence goes on from OX388221.1 coordinate 9,579,159, forward strand.
AAAGCCGCATATACCTCTACACATTTAAAAGCTTTTGGAAATTGAGCAGTTTAGCTCCGTGTTTTGTTTATAAAATGTCTTAAAAGACACGTATTCAACGATGTGAAACGTCCATTTGTATCCATTTTGTAGCGGAAAGATAAGACGAGGCGGTGATGTATCGGTCAGCCTTTATAGATCCTTACAAATTAGTTTCGCTGTCACAAACAAACTAGGTTTATGTCGTGACAAAATGGATTAGTTTTGCTAGTCGCAAATAATAGTGGCGGTATGCTGTAAAGTGATTGGGATCAAAGTTAAAGTAGTAGTTAGTTAGAATAGCAACACCCTCTTTCTTCTAGTGAGTATAGTGGGAGTCGACTATGGGGTTGAAGGATGTCGTAGGCGATGGGCTAACAACCTATCAATTCAATATACCATTTTTGCTAAACCTCAATTTGTAATAAGTTTAAGTATGTATATATTATATGTATCAAATTAATTTACATATTATTATTTTTAGAATGTTATTTGCACAATGTAATGTAGGTAATAAAGAAAGGCAGGCCATTATGCAACCGAAATTCAATATCATGCATATTGGCTATTCATACTCTGAGGAAGGCTTTTATTTATGCATGAAATTTTCATAAACGTATTACCTGTGTATATTAAATAAATATACTTGAAGCTTTAAAATGACTGTTACCATAACATTCAGTAGTTGCCAAAAAGGCAACATTTATTAAACATAGCGCTAGTGTGTACTTGGCTAAGAATGAGCACTCTAATATGATGATTAGCATCTAAATTCAATGTTTATCAATAATCTCTCCACTCTCTGAAGGATTGCCTCGCCGCTCACATTTAGCGACTTTTGCCTCAGGTCTCGCTTGCAAGACACCTGGCGATAGTGAGTGTCCGTGGGGCTCGCCATCGGGCCTTCGGACCTGGGGCTCGCATAGGGAGCGCTCTCTCAAAGGATACTTTGGGGCTGATTTTTGTACTGACAGCAAAAATCGTAATAAAGGCTGCTTTATAGTGGAAACTTCATTTAATGATTAAAAATAAAGCTAAAAGAATTTAAAAAGTGAAATTTACAAAAAATGGATCGTTTCCGTTGTTTACTAAGACACCAAAGCAGGATTCACAACAACTCAACAAAACTGATCCAAGTGAGTTGAATCTATTTTGTTGTATATCTGCCGTGCAATACTTAAACAACAGTAAGTGCTACTTTTGCGATTTTTTGTTTTTTCTTGATCTTGGACCACCGTGTCAAGACGCACACATGTATATAGTCCACGTGCGATTATGACAATGGGAACATATATAAATCGAAGGCTCCATGTACAGTAAATCAGAAGAATTTAGTAAATTATGGAGGTAAAACTAACTAAACTGCCGTAATAACGTTGTCGGCTGTGAATTTTTAGACTTCACTGATTAAAATACAGTAAAGGTATCATGTCAATCCTAAATTAACTAGTAATGAGAAGGTAATACTTACGCCAAAAACTGTTTAAAATGCAGTACAATATAAATGTTCTAAAATATTTGTACTGTGTTTAAAATGTTATTGATTTTTCAGCATAATTACTAATTAAAATGCAGTAAAAATATTCCTCACTATAATGTAAGTGGTCGAACTGTCGTAAATAAGAGAGCAAAATACAACCTAAAGTACAGTTACTAAGCTCACTTACTGTGATTTAAACTGTCGTTTGGCTATTTTCAAATGTGTTTACTGCAATCGTGATAGCAATTTACTGTATATTAGGTTGAATTTTGCTCTTCAGTCTAGTCTCCGACGCTGTGCGAGGCAGACCGGGCGCGTGTAACACTGGACTTGTTTGTTATATTGCTTTAATTGTATAGGTAGTGGACTTATTATTGTCTATCATTCTGACAATATTTTATTGAACTTGCCGAGTTTGTTAGTATGAATGTACTCGTAGCTCTATGTATGTTTATAAACTGAGAGAACTAGTTTTCAAGTGTCGTTTCAGTTAGATAGATTAACCACATTGTAGGACAAAAGTTAGATAATATCGATACCATTGATGAAATGCGGTCATTGATGATCGTCCTACAAGTTGTCAAACACGGTCCTTATTTATTTATTTATTTTATTTATTTATTTATTCCAAACAGATTACACAGTATGACAGTGAGACACCAAGGCACTGTGAAATGCATAAGTACAATAATTATATTTAACAATGAAAACTAATAATTGCATATACATATTTAAAAAATAAACTATATCAATACTTCACTGAAGATGGACGATCATCCATCGCCTCACATAACTTCTTACACTCATCACATATCATCTTCCAACTACTTGCAAAAACATCGCAGTCAGGTGTTGACTTGAGAAGCGCGTTCAGATACTGCAAAGCACGAAGTAATGGTGATTTCCTATGCGCCACAGTGCGCGCTTTAGGGACTGCTAGCAAGTCGCGATTACGTGGTCTAAAATTAAAATTCAATTGAGACACAGAAGGCACGAGAAGTCGAACCAGTTGAGAGACCAGCTGGGGACAATCCGAATCCCCACGTAATATTCGGCATGCCCCAGTCACGAGTGCATAGTTACGCCTCACTTCTAAAGAATTGAATCCTAGAGTGCCAAGCAAAAACTTCGTCGGGTAAAGGAAAGGATAGTATCCATATTTTTTTTTATACAAAAAACGCAGAAACGCTTTTTGGATCTTCTCCAGAAGCAAGGCGTAGGTAACTTCGTGGGGGTTCCATACAATACACGCTGCCTCCAGTTTGCTCCTAACTAATGCGGTGTAAGCAATCCTAATGGCTACGGTGTTATCAAATTCGCGAGCAATCCGGATAACAAAACCCAATCTCCGGTAGCAGTCAGTAGCTAGGGTTTTCATATGCTCATGAAAATCAAGACGTGCATCAAATGTAACTCCTAAGTCTTTGATGGAGTCAACGCGTTTTAAAGATTCCGCTCCAAGCAGGTAATTTATTGTTATGGGACTACGAGTACGGGTAAAAGACATTACAGAGCACTTCTCAGGGTGGAAAAGAAGGCCATTTGCAATACTCCATTGATAAATACGGTTGACATCCTCTTGGAGCGATTCACCGTCAGACAGTTGCTGCAAGCCATAAATGAGCTTTAGGTCATCAGCATAAAGAAGACATTGGGCATATCGAGGGAGAGACGCCAAGTCATTTATCTTATTAATCCCCTATTAGGTCAATTACAGTTTACACACCTCCGACACACGCTGCTGGTTTCCAAGGATTGAATTTACGTAAAGCTTGATTTTTGATAATAAATTTTAATATTAATTAACCTGTTCCATGTCATAATTGCAGTTTTTAGGGCTCGTTAGGTTAGGTTTGTTGGTATCTGGAAGAACTCAATCAATATTTATACGAAATAAATAATTTAAATAAATGAACTTTATTCTGCAAGTAGGCCGTAATGGCACTTTTACAAGTCAAAATTCTAACAGTGTTTCTGAAAAAAAGACCACTGTTAAGAAGCGCCGAAACAAACTCAACAGTCAGTATTTTTTTTTAATAAGTCAAATTTAATATGAATACAAAGAAAAATAATCATCATAATGCGTTGTTCTATTAGAACACATGTCCGAATAAGCTATATGAATAATTAAGCTATTTTCGGCTCTGGTTTGGGCCATGCATTTCTGTCAGTTAGATTAGTCCTCAACCCTGCCTTCGACCTCAATGTTTTTTTCAAGTAATTTTTAAGAGCTGGAAAGGGAAGAGCCAAAATTTCATTAGGTAATTTATTATAAAAATGGATACATTAACCCGAAAATGACTTGCATAGGTACTTTACAAACACGAAACTTTTTGGTTGGTATTTTATTTTTATTTCGTGTATTAAAATTATGGGTATCAGATTTTTTACAGGATGAATCTATGTTCTTAATGCCATAAACAATATTTTTATTGATATATTGGGACGCTACTGTTCAACTGCTAATTTCTTTAAAGAGTTCTCTCACGGATTCTCTTGCTCTCAGTTTATTATACCTATATAGAACGAATGGCTCTTTTTTGTAATACAAAGATTGTCTATATGTCAGCTGCTTTACCCCAAACCAGAATACCGTACGACATCATACTATGAAAATAACTATGATAAACTAGTCGAGCTGTTTCAACATTGGTCAGTTATTTTTTCTAGCATATACGGCTGAACTTAGTTTACGCGCCTACACGGCTATATGGGCACTCCATTGTAGACATTGAATACTAAGTAAATTACAGTAAATTGTTATGAATACTGTACTTTAGCTTGCAATTAATTCAAGTAGCTATTAGTGTACGAGGATTGTTTGCAGTAACCCGCTTTTTTACTGCACTTTATTCTGCATTTATTGTGTTTTTAGTTCTTTTCGAGAGTACAGTAAAGCTATTAAAAATTGAAAAATAGCAATAATTTATTAAATAATTGTTAAAATAAAACAGTGTTCACGTATTCGTATTTCATGTATTCCATGCTATATTTTGACATTCAAGCATTTGTTAATAATCGTCGAGAACACCAAAAAAACCTGTTTGAAAGGGTTTTTTGCGTTTTTCTCGTAACTCACTTTTTGCACTTACTGTTGTTTAAGTATTGCACGGCAGATATCTAAGACTTAAAGAATCTAAATTTACTTTTTCAAAAAGAATTCAAATGGACTGGATCCGTTTCGTTGAAAATATTAAAAGTGAAAACCTGTGAATTGCATTTTCTTAAAAATGGTCCAAGCAGGTTGAATATCTTTTGTTAAAATAAATGTGTATCAATTATGTAACTGATCTAATATCACTAAACGGTTCCAAGCGTTATGGGTTTATATTAAAGGATAACTTTTTTACCCCGTCATACATGTGGGATGGTATCCCATGTTGATTAAAATATGAAAACACTGTGTGAGCTGGGCGTCTTTTTGCTGAATGAAAATTTACGCCTCAGACACCTCTCTGGTATACTTAACTCATGTTTTGGTAATTTTGTGGATTGGATCCTTTTCCTTTAACTACGTCCAATTATGACACAGATTGTTTTCTAATTCAACTCGTATGAATTGTCTTAGTTCCTCCTTCTCTTAAGTAAGTACTTAGAGAGGCCTAGCACATTCTGAAACTAACTTCTACGCGTTGCCAACTTTTCTACAACCTACAGTATCCTCAACTCGAAGAGCCCAAAAAGTCAAAGCACCAAACTTGTTTCATACTTTAGTTCTACTTACAGCCCCTATCAGCACATTCAAGATAATAAATTACAGTTCTCTTATCGAAAAGGCAGTAGGTGCCTTCGTAACAAAAGGATGTTAGAACCATTTAAAATCTCCACCGTGTGTTGGCTGTGATTTATATGTTTTCATAACCTTGCTATTTTTCCAACGCCAGTGACATTTCACGCTCGTTCGCGTCGTAAATATTCGCGACGGAAGCCCGAATAAAGGCTGTTTACTATGGGTTTCGTAAATAATTCTAGGACAGGTAAGTTGGGAATACACGAAATATGTAAAGTCTGAATGACTAGGTGCGTAGAATGTTATTACAAAGGAGATTTAGGTGACGTAAAATGGGATCTTGAAAATAGAGACGACAAGAAAATAGTACGTGTACAGTCACCTTTTTACTAGATTAATTTTGTATTAAGCAGTTACGCTGCTAACGAAATTAAACACTTTTTTTAAATAAAGGAAAATTTGAAAAATTATACATTTTTTTTTTAAATAAAGGAAAAATTGAAAAAATTTATGCGCCGAGCCGGATTTGGGGCGACCACAGGCATTCATGGCCCGACGCTACTAACCAACTGAGCTATCGGAACAATCCGGTTCGGGCACCAAATTCTTCAATCAGTTCCTTCCTACAACGCCTTAGGGAGGCGTGTAGCGACATCTACCAGAAGACTTAGGCTTCTTAACGGCACCAACGTCTCAAATTATATTGAGAAATCGTCAGTAACGATGCGCCACCCCATACTAAATTAATTTTGTATCAAGCAGTTACGCTGCTAACGAAATTATACATTTTTTATTTTTTTTTATTTTTAGCTCAGTTGGTTAGTAGCGACGGGCCATCAATGCCTATGAATGAATGAATATTAAAAAAAAAAAAACTTTTTACTAGGTTGTTTAAATTATTCGTACATTACATGTCAAACTATTCGTTATTTTTCAAGCGCCTCCGTGTTGGATCAGACTTCCGAAATTGTAACTTTGATATACGAAAATGAGTACGATATAAAATCTTTAAATTCAACAAGTGTGCTTCGTAATCTCACGGAGCGCACATAAATATGATCTCTTATCACATGGCCGCCGTCTAAATGTGTTTCTCCCTCGCTCGAAGTAACCTAATCAAGCGTGAGCGGATAAAGTGGAAATATGACGCGAAAGCAACAACTGGGAGTCGTTTTGTTATAAGATTTGCATACGGTTGCCGATATTGAATAAAAATGGAAAACGTTTTAGAACGGTGTTTTTAATATAGCGGGATGAAATTTCTTAAGTGACAGAAGAAGTTTTGCCTAGGATACCGCTTTTTTCATATCACTATCAGTCTGAGATTTTAATAAGGAGTCATGTACGAGTACCTAAGTTGGGATATCCCTACGAAATTCTGGGGTATGTACTTTAACAGTCTAATCGCGCCCTTGAATACGTGCAACTACTAAATAAACCCCAAAGCATTGACTTAATATAACTACCTTCGTATAAACTGGCCACCTAGAACAATTTTCTTGACCTCTTCCAGCAGCCCGCCATCTTGAAATTCACTACAAGCGCTCTCCGAGGACTACACGTAGTACTTCCACTGGAGTAGGTTTACTTTACATGCGCATGGTAGGGGGTGTCTGCTCTATACTATACAGGGTGTGGCCTGGAAAAGGAGCAAAAAAAATAGATTATTGAGCTTGTGGGCCGATTGTTTTGAAACAAAATTATTTCATGAAAAGAGACATAAAACTATTCATCTCCATCCCGAGTCCGATTTAACGGTGTTAAAGAATGAATTATATTCATTAGCCAAAATAAACTACATAAATAAAATAAAAAAATACCGTTTTAATTTAACATTACCTTGTTTTGTTATGTTCTGTGAGCATCGCAGTTTTAACCTAACCTACTTATATATTTTCCTCCCGTCCCCACCAACATCTGTTCCACCTTCCCTCTTTCCCCTTACATACTTCCTTCCAACCCCTTTTAGTCTCCTTAGAGGATGAAATAAAAAAAAAGCTGTTATTGGTTTTTTAGCCTTTTAACAAACCATAACAACATATTATATCTCACTTGAATTGCTGTCAATATAAACTTTGAGCTCCCTTTTTCCCCTTTTTTAAAGAATAATTTTCAAGAAAACGTTGAAATAAGTTTAGTAGTCTTTTTGTAAACAGTCTAAACCCGAAACGATTAATCTCTTACATTAAAAATGTCTTGCTGTCTATGCAAACTTCGGACCCCCTTGTAACCCTTAGGGGATGAATAAAAAAAAGGTTAAATCAGTTTTGTAGCTTGTGAAAACCGTTTTTTTTTTCTTTAAAGCAAGTTTACGTGTATTTCTTACCCTCCTGGGGCGACATAAGCAGTTTTTTTTTACTTTAAAAACACAAAAAAAATAACGAAATAATTCAAACTTCACATAACTCTTCAGCGGTGGTCATCCCTCTGTGGGCTTCATATTTTTTCCTGCAGGTTGGTGGAGCCCCCCTCGGAGGGGCGCATTGGCTGTGCTTACTTTCTTAGAAATAAAACCCCCATTCGTGTATTGATCTCGTTTTAATCCATTGAAACGTATAGCCAATGAAGCGAGACAGCTAACAAGCGACAATTTCAATGGCCATTGGAGGAAAATTTTGAATTTGATCGGTAGTCTAAAACTGCCACTGGCGCGTTAACCACGGTCGAGTTTCGCGAGTGAGTTTTAATGGTTTTAGTGCGAATTTTCGTTGCCAGAAGGAGATATCTTGGAGAAATGTAAATAATCCTTCGTTTTCTGTTAAATAAATATAGTTTTTAGTTGATTAACGATAATAAACTTGTGGCTAACACACCATACCTACTCATGGTCAATTTTGCCTACAGGTTTTTTAGCGCTTTTCTACTAATTTAGAATTACTAACAGCTATTAATATTTTCGCTATTTATCGTAAATTTATTTAAAATGTAGGAAATGGACTAACAATCGCCCGAAAGTAGATAAATAGATCGAAATTGGTAACGGTCATAACAGAGCCCTCAGAGGGATGGTGACCGTTAAGGAACTTCCCTCCGAGGGATGCTCACATGAGACCTCGTGACGTCACTTACTCAGCGCACCAGCGCGATTTCATAATATGGATACGCCATGGATTGATTGTCTTGCAACGTTCGTAATTCGTATCTATTAACGGAAAAGTTGGATCTTGTGTTGTGCTCGCGATTTGTTGCTATTGTCTAGGTTTATGTCGGTGAACTAACATTTGATAAATACTTAGTACTTGTGTATGTTCCTAATGTGCTTATCAATATTAATATTAATAAATATTCAGGTGTGTCTTTAGTGCTCGTTCGAACTCTTCGGACTAATCAAGTGAGTGAGTGGCGCTTTCGATTGTAACGAATACGATGGTTCATGTGCTATCATAGTTTCAATAAGTGTTAACTGAGCTGTGTGCTGTGTTATTTAGGTGCTTGTACAATCTACGAAGAACCATCGTAAGTAAGAACTAATTTCTACAACTATTCCTTCATGTTCATCAGGTTGTACCGCTCCTACAAACTCATGGTGTGGGTAAGGGTATATCCATACTAAGCAAACCATTTTTTTTCGAAATGGTCTTGATTTTCATTGTTTTAATGTTCATGTTTTACGTGTTTTTTGTTTAACTGGTATTAATGTTGTAATTTTAATTGAAAGGATATTTAATCAAGATGCTTCCAACCAAATTTGTTTGGTTTAAAGCCCATGGTTGCTGTGATAATTGCAGTCGTTTGGAAGAGGTTATTTTGTGTCAAAGTAGACATACTTTTTTCATTTTACTCTCACATAAAACCTGCTGCACCTACAATAAAAAAAGCTTCGGTTACACCTAGTTGATGGCCCAAATTAATTGTTTAGGCATGAATTTGATTACATACAGTATAAAACACTTCAGATATAAACATGTAAATCGATGCCCACACGAGCAACTTCTGAGTGTAGGCATTATATTGGTTGAATATTTCAAATGGTCTAGTGTAAAAAAAATACTCATGAGCCTCCCATTTTATGTTTTTCGAATAAGTAAAACATTAATTTCTTCAAATTAAGCCCATTAAACACCCCAAATATCCAATTTATTATATTTAAAATTACCAAAATATGTCGTAAACTTCGGTGACCTGGTGACGAGGTCAGCTAGATAGCCTTAATACGACTTTAATGTAACGATGATATATCGTTGCAGTTAGATAATTTAATATAGATCGAGTTTCGTCCAAAATCCTGGCTGTGATTATGTAAAAAACTAAAGAAAATTTAATTTTGCCAAATCACTTCACCCCACAAACCTTGGAGGTGGAGCGTCCCTCAGAGGGTGCCACCGACGTGGGTAAGCGGCCATGTTTTTTCGCCACAGCTGAAGGGATAATAAAAAAAAGATGCAAAAACTATTATGTACATGATGTTACCTCAAAATCTGCATGGACTGCTGTGCTATGATCTCGTGGTGATACATTACTGGGAGATCATAAATTTAGATCAACATTTCTCCGAACAAAAAAAAAATTGGACAAAAGGTTACAGATGCTCTAAGAAAGCGTCCTTTTAAATATTTGCTTCTGTTACAGGCCACACACTGTAAAACTCAATGCCACGAAGTCACACTGATATTTTTACTAAGAAATGCGTAGCTACTCCAAAACCTCCTCCGATATATTTTCCTTGGATTATGAACCGTAGTGTCATCCTCTGTTATTTATTATATCGTATAGTAGCACGCATTTTGTATATTGGAGTATTGAACATTGGTCATCAAACCGGAATAAAGCCAACCGGGACCAACAAGAAATGATAAGCGAGCGAGGTGAACCAAGTTCGCCATTTCAGCTTGGGAAAGATTATTTTGTATGGCCGATTGTCCAGATGTCCGGTTGTTCGCATGTACAGCTCGCGCATTTATCAACCGTTTCGCGTGAGCAGGTTCAAGAATAATATTTGTCCATTCAATATTTAAGTTTTGTTACTTTATTGATAGGTAACGCATGTTCCAGTCCAAGTGGGCTCAGTTCGGGTTGCACAGGGTGGATCCACAACACTTCCGGAGCTGAACTACCGCGAGCCAATCGGTTGCCTCTTGGACACTGTAACTACGCGTCATTGTACCGAATAATATATCATATCGATAATGTAATGCGTTTGCACCACATTTTTAGCGTTGCAAAAGTCGCCATGTATAAGTAAGCTCTTAAGAGCTTCACTACTGGCAGATTTATACAGTTTCAGTCTGTTTATAGCAGCAATAGGTAATAATAATAATAACTTTATTGCTTCCATCTTGGCATACAGGTGGTTTCACAAAATTAACCATTCCAATTCAAACTTTTCATCACAAAGGGCCTGGCCATGACTTCGAGCTGTGTGACCGAGACGATGCCGAGACGCCGTATTCCGGTCTCTCGTTTACACTTAGGTATACCACCGCCTCTTGAATGAATGGCCGAGCCGTTCAACCTGTTCATAAAAACTAAGGAACGCTATATTTTGTTTCCGTTAAATTTATACAGCCGGCGTCAAAGATATGTATACATTTTTCGCCGTGTTACAATGGAATATAAGGTCAACATTATCATTAGGTATATCCAGGGTTGGGCAAAATACTGGCTTCATTGTAATTGAAATACAAATTACAAAATACATGTAAAAATGTATTTGAAATATAAACTACAAACTACTTTGGTGACAGGTATTTGAAATATAAAATACAAAATACAGTATTTCAAATAATGTATTTCAAATACAAAATATAAAATACACTATTGAAACTTATCTCAAAAAACTTTTTATACGTTTTTATAAATTGAAAAAGGAATAAATATCCTTTCAAAAAAACTAAATTCCTAAAAGTATAGTCAGATAAGTTCCGTCTAGTAGGTGAATGAATGTCGATGAAAACAGTCTCTCAACTGGACCGGAAGAGCACAGGCTGAGACTACCTTTAATAACTGTCTGACGTATCAGTGTCAATTGCCGTATTAGGAACATCCCCGTTTGACGTTGACACTTACAGTAAAGTGTTGCCACAGTGCCCTCAGCCCCTAATTATATTCAAAAACGTTCCATTATACGGTTATACAATTAAATAACATGTATTTTTGGGCAAATGTATTTTAAAAAGTAAAGTATTTGAAATACAAAATACTAAATACATGTGAGTGCGGTATTTGAAATACCAATTACAAAATACTTCGCCACTTAGTATTTGAAATACAAATACAAAATACGTATTTGTATTTCAAATACGTATTTCAAATACATGTAATTGAAATACTGCCCAACCCTGGGTATATCAGCCGAAAGACGTCCACTGCTGGACATAGGCCTCCTCCAAAGTGACTGTTCCTACGCCACCCGCATCCAGCGGACTCCCACGACCTTTACCAGGCCACCAGCCCACCTATAGAGACCCACGCTGCCTCTTCTGGTATGTGGTCGCCACTCGAGACGTTTTCCACCCCAACGGCCATCGGTTCTACGTGCAATGTGCACCGCCGAGTGCCACTTAAGTTTAGCGATTCGGGGAGCTTTATCGGCTTAAGGTGTAAAAGTGTAAACACTTTGGTGTCGACTGTACATAGGTAAACACGGCCGAATGAGTTTCGCTATCATTTCGCCGCATCACTGCGGACCACGTTTTCCGGTAACCTTAACGGTAATATGCTTGAGTGGGTTAGCCCGTAGTTCCGTTCAGTTTAGGTCCATTTGGGTTTTGTTTTGATGCTTTTTGACGTTTGATGATAAGGGAGCCCATTTAGGATTACGTTTTATCTGTTGTTAAATTCTAAAGAAGGAACGAAAGTCAAATAAATGCAAGCATGTGCTCTAAGGATAAATAAAATTTATATTGAAATTTATAAATTACGTTCGCAGACTGCATAATACAAAAGTGGCTAACAGTTTCTTGCCTTCAAACTTAACGAATCATGTTCTAACTACATGATTTAAGGGACCGGGGGTTGCTTGACTGCGAACTTACATTAACGCAAGAATGCGTTTTGAGGGCACTTATTGAAATAATTTTTGAATCGGCTTACAACCAAGTAGGTCTAGGATACTTTGAGAGATTTACCAGTGATAAAATAGTGTCATGACTTGTCTGTCTTGTCTATTGGACACATTAACTGGGTGACTGGATGACTTGTCTGTCATGTCTATTGGACACATTAACTGGGTGACTGGATGACTTGTCTGTCATGTCTATTGGACAAATTAAATGGGTGACTTAATGACTTGTCTGTCATGTCTATTAGACACCTTAAATGGGTGACTTGATGACTTGTCTGTCATGCCTATTTGACACCTTAACTGGGTGACTTGATGACTTGTCTGTCATGTCTATTAGACACCTTAACTGAGTGAATTGTCTGTCATGTCTGTTGGACACATTTATTGAGTGCCTTGATGACTTGCCTGTTGAGCTATTTGACACATGAACTGCGTGACTTGTTGACTTGTCTGTCATGTCTATTGGACACATTAACTGGGTGACTAGATGAATTGTCTGTCATGTCTGTTGGAAACATTTATTGAGTGCCTTGATGACTTGCCTGTTGAGCTATTTGACACATGAACTGCGTGACTTGTTGACTTGTCTGTCATGTCTATTGGACACATTAACTGGGTGACTAGATAATTTGTCTGTCATGTCTGTTGGACACATTTATTGAGTGCCTTGATGACTTGCCTGTTGAGCTATTTGACACATGAACTGCGTGACTTGTTGACTTGTCTGTCATGTCTATTGGACACATTAACTGGGTGACTAGATAATGTGTCTGTCATGTCTGTTGGACACATTTATTGAGTGCCTTGATGACTTGCCTGTTGAGCTATTTGACAGATTAACTGCGTGACTTGTTGACTTGTCTGTCATGTCTAATGAACACATTACCTGGGTAACTTGATGACTTGTCCACCATAATCATAATCATTAATTTCTGAGAATATGGTACAGACAAGTCATGACACTATTTTAAGCTAGTTCAGCATATTCTAGCAGCATTGGCGTAGAGATTTTTCGGATGGTATTATTGGTTAGTAACATTTTATTGATACATTATATTTTTTTTAATTGTATACTAATTTATCAAATAAATATTATTTACAAAAATAATTATAAAAATCTTTCATGTACGTTTTTCTGAAACTAATTATTATTAAAAAAAATCAGCAACAGAATAATAACATTTACCAAGTAACCACTTGAACTTTTTTTTTAAATTGTCCTGTTTGTAGTCTTTTGTAATCTTCAGGTACTCTGTCATACAATTTTATAGCCATGCAATACACATTCATACCAAATAATTTTAATGTTTGTCTTGGCTGATATAATTTGAGTGGTCTTCTGCTAGGTCCGCTAGTTTTATTAATTATTGTGTCATGCAGTGGAAAAAAGTGTGGGTGCTTTTTCACAAATTTGTATATGGGATAAATGCCACTTTATGGCAAGGTTAATCACTATTACATGTTCCATCCATCCATCCCCCATCTCTCTAGGGTATATTTTTAGGTGGACTGATAACCTGGTAAAGGTCGGGAGTCCGCTGAATGCGGGTGGCGCAGGACCGGCCACGTTGTCACTCTTTGAGGGAGGCCTATGTCCAGCAGTGGACGTCTTTCGGCTGATATGATGATGATGATGATGACATCTCCCGTAGTGCCACACCCATAACCCATTCGACATTGTGCAAGTTATAATAATCAGACTACGTATTTAAATCTAACACAATTAAAGCTTCAAAATAAAAGTACTGCTCTTCAAGCATTTATATCAAAAATAAGGGCAGTAAACAGAAGCTAAGTTTCCATCATCACTCAAGATAACAAAGCAATTTAACCCTTAGTGACTTTATTTCACAAAATGCCTCATTACGGAGCGGCTGTTATGTTAGCTCACGTCACTCCGCATCACAGAACTCTACAAAAAAGTGTTATAAAGGAAAATAAATCACAAAACACCCGGAGCACCATGGACGAATAAATCTAGACTGCCAACAGGCCAATACTACATTCAATGTTTCGTTCGTTCTTAATAAAAAGTCAATCTCTGTAGGTACCATTACTAATAATAACACGGTTAACCTCATGTATTAAATGTCACTACGGGCGACATATTTCGAACTCTTCGATTACTATTAAAAACATGGCTCACGAAAGTTTTAATTTGATCTTTACCATTCATAACGAATGCCATTGAGATAGACCTGCTTTTATACAAATAGCGTCGAATCCACCTTTTAAGTACGACAATATGGACTGAATATAAAACTTGTTATAAAATAGCGGCAGGGCCTCAGAAGTACTCCATGAAGGGGGAAAAACTTCTTTAGTTATTCTTTTATGTGTGAAATAAGAGGAAACTTTACTGGGGTGGTGTCAAGTTGCGTCATAGTTTGCGTTGACATCATAGTTATGTGATCCTGAACTATAATAGGGCCTTCGCAGGTGAGCTGGCAAACTTGCTAAACGTGTATTTAGATGTTTGTTATCTTTGCTTATGCATACTCATTTCTTTACACCTGGCCATAATGAGGTAATTATTGCTCGCTACGCGTGCGGAAAGTCTCACTTTCTGGCCAAGAGGAGACGTTAAATATTCTACTCACTGGCGGTAATAAAAAAGGCTTCATATCGCATATTTATCACCCTAGCGTTCGGTTCGGGCGCCGAATTCCTGATCTTACGCTAGTAGATCTACCCCAACGATGATCTAATTCTTAAAGACCCTGTTCTCTAATTGGGTATTCGATCGATTTGTTAGGCCGACGTATTTTGACAATTGGTTATTAAATCAAACGGAATGTTTAGAGCAGTGGTGATACATATCATATACAGGTACGTATTATGTATTGTAGATAGCTACAATAGGATCAGGCTGGGAATTCTTCTTGTCTTGATGACAGAAGGGTGTATTTCTAGGATATCGCTTCTGTTTAATGTCAGGGACATTAAACAGAAGCGATATCCTGTTCCGATTTGAAAGACTTGAAAGAGAGGATATCCCTGTGAAATCATAAAGAAATGGGGCCCAGATCCTGAAACATGTATACAATTATGCCTGGGTCACACTTCGCCCGAATGTTGTTGCCGTCCTTGTCTTACGGATATTATACGTTAGACAAGGATGGCAACAACATTCGGGCCAAGTGTGATCAAGGCATTAGGGATATTCCGGTAACATGGTAGGGATATCATATAATGAAACTAGAATCGTGTCTAAACTATTCATTGTACAAAAAATACCGATATTGTAAGGTGGGCTTGGTTTGGTTCATATCTTATCAAAACTTTTTGGTATACGATCGTATAATCAAGATATACTCCAGGCAAAATACGGTTTTGAAAAACATTAATTTATAATAGCGTTTTTTTTGTTGATTTCCTTTTAAAATGTTATTCTAAGATGAATTATTCAATAATCCGACAAACTTTCCACCCGGAAGTAATTATGTAGATTTAAATGAAGCATGCATTGTCTTTTTTTTGTACGATTTATCTTGAATATTATAGAGCAAATGTAAATGAACCAAAATAAAGACAAAAATATTTATTAATATTTTTTCTGACTTTTCAGAAGCTAGTTAGTTTATCGTTTTTTTGATGACTGAAATTTTGTCGGATTTTGTCGCTGGATAACTATGTAATTGATAATATATCCGTTACACATTAAAAATAAGCTATTATAAATTATTTCCAAATTTGACTTTTTTTCCATACGAGTTGTCAGTTCATTGACTGGACTAATAGTTTTGTCCAGTCATCCAACATTAAATCGTATGACTGCGCCTTTTATTTCTGAAGCTAACACCTGGTACAGTTAGCACCATAAAGATGTATGCACTTTTCTACCTTGATCATCAGCATCCACTGCTGGACATAATGCCTCTTTTCGACCTTATCTCGAACCAAGAAGCTCCTAGAACGACCTAGAATGTAGCCATGGTTTTGAAGCTGAATGTACCTGTCATAACATGATGGATGTTCCAATTTAATACAGTATGCGTCATAGTGACTGGTGACAAAATAACGTTGACGTTCTAACGACTTATTTCATTACGTACATTGTATACCTAAAAGCAATTTAAACGAGTTTTGGAGCTCCTAGTTTTTTTTTTATATCTATTTAAATATAAATAAGTTGCCTTGCTGTTGTGTTAAAATCTGAATGTATGGAAAGATTGTCAAGTTTGTATGGAATGCAGCTGCTGGCGCCATATTTAACGTTGATCGGGCTGTAATCATAAGGTAGTGGAACCCGCGCTAAGGCCACCTCCAATTTGGTGGTACGGTAGTACTGAGGTGTCAAAAAGCTGTAACCGAGACGGTAGGTAATTTTTTTACTGCTTGCCTACATTTCAATGAGTGATTCCTGATTGCGCAATATGCGCAGAAGTGAAACTTGTAGTTCTACATGCGTACCGCTCCGCTTTTTCGCAATATAATACTACTGCACAAATATTCTGACGGTACCTATACCAACAAGTAACAAAATCTGGCCATATGCTTTTACTAAAAAAAAAAATGCAGATTTACAAATTCTGCCAAATGAAGCGGTGGTTCTGCATGCAGAACCAAGGTAAACGATATAGCCCTCCGAATCGCTAAACTTAAGTGGCAGTGGGCGGGGCACATAGCACGTAGAACCGATGGCCGTAGGGGCGAACAGGTTCTCGAGTGGCGACCACGTACCGGAAGGCGCGGCGTGGGTAGGTCCCTGACAAGGTGGACCGATGACCTGGTAAAGGTTGCGGGAGTCCGCTGGATGCGGGTGGCGCAGGACCGGTCATTGTGGCACTCTTTGGGGGAGGTATATGTCCAGCAGTGGACGTCTTTCGGCTGATATGATGATGATGGTGATGTGCTGTGAGTGCTGCAATATCACATTTTTTCCGTCCGATTGCCGCTGTAGCCGAGCGGTAAGTAGCACGCGACTTAATCTGCGGGGCTACCATGGCCGCTATCGCTTGTCACGCTATAGTCGATATGATTCTTTATCCAATGTGATACGTTAACCAAACGACAGTCGACAGCTTGTCGCTTATCCCACGAAGAGTGATAAGATGACAGTTTGTCGCTTTATACCACGACGAGTGACAACTCTAGCCATAGAGGCTATTTATGTGATATTGGATGAATGTTTGCACAAAAATAGAATGCTTTATTTATTATACCACCAAATTAAGACGATTTAGAAATGTCTTGAGTGTAATAATCTTAAGTTACTTTTTTAAATATACATTTTTGTAGCGCCAATGTATAGAGATAGTTCAATCCCGGGAAAGGACATAGGATAGTTTTTATCCCGGAAATCATTTCCTAAGGGGGTGAAATGGGGGGTGAGAATTTGTATGGAGCTACGATATGAACGAGTTCCACGCGAACGGAGTCGCGGGCAGAAGCTAGTCAATAGATAAATAAATATTAGGGGACTTAAATACAGGCACGCAAGCAATAAGGATACGATAAATAGCAAGTCACGTGATTTGTCTACTTATTCACTCAAATTACCGATTCACAATCGTCCAAATAGAGTTATCCAACTTTGACAGGGATACATGACAAATGACAGGCATTACCGTTTTGCATAACATAGTACGTTGTTAATGTGATAAATTATCGTAATTTGACGTCTCAACTTAGTTTATTTTATCTAAGTGCGTCCGAGGTAACGATAAGCTATATCGGATGTAATAAAACTTGGTTTTCACCAAAACTACGAGTGAATATTCGATTTTCTAGTGATAATAATGATTAATTTTGTATTAAGCAGTACCGCTGCTAACGAAATTATACATTTTAAATTAAAGGAAAAACATAAAAAATAAAATTATTGCTCCGAGCCGGATTCGAACCGGCGATCATAGGCATTTATGGCCCGTCGCTACTGGTTCATTGTCAGATTTAGGTGCGCGTATCTTCGGTGAACATTGTCAAAGTTAAGGCCTATGAAGCCTAATCTTTGATTGAACTCTGAATCCGCATACACGGTGTTGCCTCTTCTATAATTCAATGGGATGAAAACATGTTATATATAAACATAAGCCCTTAACTTTTGACCACTGGAAAGACGATTTTTGTTTTAACTGACCTACCTACTAACCAACTGAGCTATCGGAACAATCCGGTTCGGCCACCAAATACTTCAATCAGTTCCTTCCTACAACGCCATAGGGAGGCGTGTAGCGACATCTTCCAGCAGACTTAGGCTTCTTAGCGGCACCAAGGTCTCAAATTGTATTGAGAAATCTTCAGTAACGATGCGCGCCACCCCATACTAAATTACGGCAATTAGGCCACCAAATCCTTCAATCAGTTTCTTCCTACAACGCCTTAGGGATGATTTTCGGTGAAGGAAAACATCGTGAGGAAACCGGTCTAGTCCCAATACGGTCTAGTTTTCCCTCTGGGTTGGAAGGTCAGATGGCAGTCGCTTTCGTAAAACTAGTGCCTATGCCAAATCATGGCATTAGGTGTCAAAGCGGACCCCGGGCTCCTTTAGGGGCATTACCGGGAATAACGCTAGGAGGATGATGAATAATTATTGTTACTGTGATAAGTTATTTTTTCCCTATAAAAAAACAGATTTGTTTGTTGAAGTCACACCTTATTGAAAGAGAAGGGAGAGTCTTTAACAAACGCTGTTGGAACTTGGGAGTTCCTAAAGCAGAAATTTCGCTGCATATCATTAGTGTGCAAGGGGATGACACTCTTTTCGAAACGGTAGGTACTTAAGGTTAAGGTAAGTAATGCTATTTGGATTAGTGACGATAACCTATATTGTGCATGAAGAAAACCTGAATTTCCGCACCGTTTCAAGTAACTAAGTATATTTTTTATACGAGAATAACGTACAAACACTTGATATGTCAAGATTTTATTTTTAGATCTGTCGGTTGCTGCTGCCGAAAACCAGCACCGGCGGGCCATCCGGGATGCCAGCAGCCCGTTTGAATTGCCGGGTGCCGAATTCTGTCACATAAGGTCAGTTCGGGTATGTGCGCCACCGGGGAAAGTGCGCCTCATTCATCATTCAGTCAGTCATTTAAATCAATATCAGCACTTACCCCAGGGGGCGCACTTTCCCCGGTGGCGCACATACCCGAACTGACCTTATATATAGAGTGCGCAAAGAGATGGCACTCTATTATTTGATGAATTGGACGAGGACTTCCGGCCGCATTACGCCGACGTGTTGCCGGTCCATATAAAGGTAACTTAGGTATATTTTTTCTCGAATGGATCGAAGTCTGAGTGATCATTCTCACTTAGACTAAATCGAATCAAATCGAATTTGTTTAAATAACATAGAGAGTAAACCTACAGAAACTAAAAATATTATTAAGAAAATGTTGTTATTTCATTGATTTATTCATGAGCAACATTCATTGCATTTGAAATTAACATTTACGCATTAGAATGTCCCAATCATTTAAATAATAATTTACTACAATAAAATAATTAAGAATAAAAGTACAAAAAAAGTAGTTATAAATTAGTTATTAAGAATAAAAGTTAGGAAATAATCTTAAATAATAAAGATTGTACTAAAGGTAACCAACCCACCATGTAACTGAATTCTACTTAAAAATAAAGCTCAAAACTAAATTATTGAATCTGAATCTGAATTTCAAACCTTGCAGGGACCCACGTTTACAAATAACAAGCTTCTGTCAAAAAAATATTTTTTGATACAAGCTTTTATTGCCAACTGTACTTTTCTGTATACCATCATCAACTACTCATTGAGACGATTCTAACGAGCCCAAACTCAACGGGGTTACGTCGGTTAAGTACCTACTGAATTCCCATGGCCACCTTCTGTCTCCATCATCAGATCAGCTCGATGTTACCATAATATTGAAATGTCATTCAAACTATACCCTAAATTTCAGCTCAATCGGTCACCGGGAAGTGGGTCAAATTTAACTTGCAAGATTTGATTACAGACAGACAACGGGACAGGTGAAACTAAATAAAAGCTTGCAATGACATTAAAAACGGTCCCTGCCGATTAGGAGATCAGTGACATACCAACTGCAGCGCCACCTAGCGGGTCCCCCAAAACCAACCCCCAAACCCACATGAACGTTTCAAACCATGCAAGAACCCATTGAAATGTGCACACAAAATTTCATCCAAATCAGTCCAGCCGTTTAGGAGGAGTTAGGTGACTAACACGTACTTACAGAATAATTATATATACAGGGTGTAATCGTTAAGGCGATTATTCCGTAAGGCGTTTCTCCCACTAGAGATGTGTCCCGCCGCGGAGCGCGAGGCGCCGTCCCGCGCATTGCCGCGTCGGCAGTGTGTAGTACTAGGTACTAGGCGTGTTTTCTATATAAATTGAGATTATTTCATACAATGGTAAAATCTGCGGCGCCGCGCTACGCGACGGGGCGCGGTGCAGTGGGTGAATCGCCTAAATATAACAGATTCCGTTTTCCCGTAGGAATGAAGCATTTTCCCGCGGTAATACTTTTTACCTATGCCTATGTTCATCGGATAATGTCGTGTTCTAATGGTAAAATATTTTTTCAAATCGGTCCAGTAGTTTCAGAGCCTATTCATTTCATTTCATTTATTCAATTGTAAAGTCATGTACATGCATAATTATCAAGGTGTTACAAGTTTTAAAAAGTCGGTCCATGACGCCCACAACAATAAATATATCTTAAAGCTAATAAAATTTCAAATAAATATTGACAAAAATTCATAATACACAATTCAAAATTGATTAATGAAATGTCTGAAATACATTATAAATAAGCCTATACTTTTACCGGAAATAAATAATAAATTACTATTTATTACACGTAATTAAAACATCCAAGTTAACACATCTTCTAAATTAAATAAAAAATCTTGAGATTCAAAAAAAAAACAAAATATATATATTTTAAAATAGAATTCAAATTCAAATTATAAATGACTATAATTTATGAAATCCTTAAGCGAATAATAACATTTATCTATTAATAATTTTTATTACTTCCTTTTGAATATTGCAATTCAATACAAAATTCTAAAAATTCAAAATAAGTTATTTGTAAGAATACAGTTACATAAATGGTCTTAGGTTACGGTGTAAAAGTCCTCGTATTCAAGCAAGCATACAAATAATAATGTCGTATGTCAAACATTCTTATAATTTAAATAGTCCTTGATGCTGTAAAAATATTTTTCTATAAACCATTTGGTCATATTTCGCTTGAACATTTGTCCCGACAGTGCTCTTAATTCATTTGGTAATTTATTATACAAAACTGTGCTCATATTTACAATATTCCTTTTGTACGTCTTTGCGCCAGGGTGGTTTGTATAGTCTTGTCTGCCTTGGTATCGCTACACTACGTTTGATAAAGAGTCCGTGATGACAATATTGACAATTGACAAAAACACACACGTCTCTAATATACAAACATGGTAATGGCAGAATATTTAGCTTCCTAAAAAGCGGGACACAACTGTCATCCATCTTTACTTTTGTCATCTATCAAACAAACAAACAAACTAACAATCAAATCTTTCCTCTTTATTAGTGTAGATTTCAGAAAACTTTAAACTGATATCGAAAGTACGTTACCCAATAAGTAAAATCACATCAATACCTTTTTAAAAATAAACCTAGAAATATCGAAAATATTAAGTTTAAACGCTCCCATAAATTTAGTATGACGTTAGCCGAGGCTGTAATTTCACTTATTTCCGAAGTGTAAAAAACTACAAATATTTAAGATTCACTATTTACAGGATTAAATTATACTTAATAAAGGAATGAAACTATCCTTTCAATCCCTCCTCTTCCGGCAAAAAAAATATATTTTGTACTCCATACTAAATTCTGACGCACATATGGGTCAGCGGTCGTCTAGTGTCGGCTCGGCGGCAGTCTACGGCGGCGCGGGCGGCGCCTGCTTGCACGGCAGGTAGTGATCTCCTTTGCCTGCAGCTCTTCCAGTTCTTGGCCTCTTTGAGCTCTTTTTGATTGCATCTTTGAGCATGTACTCGTATGGTTTTGGTGACTTGTACTGTAAACATAATGAAAATGTATGATATTTGGACCTTATACCTTTATATAACAAGGGCTGTCATCCCAGTACAATAAACGTCAATGACGACATAATTTGTACTAGGATGACAGCTCTGTCAAAATGCAAATAGGAATGCAAATACTATAGTAATATAATATTTTACAACTTAGAAAAGTTGAAAAACCCCCGACATTTCATTTCAAAGTCCATCATCTCAAAAACTTCTGAACAGATTTTCATAAAACATACCTAAGAACACTCGGGATTAAATTATCTATGACACGAAAAAACCGCATTCAAATCGGTCGATCCGTTTGGGAGCTACGATACCACAGACAGATACACAGACAGACACGTTAAACTTATAACACCCCTCTCTTTGCGTCGGGGGTTAAAAATAGTAAACATAGTTAAATATGCCTCATTATTGAACTGAATCCTTAGTCACTGCACTATACCGACGACCACTTTAGCCTAGTTGGTAGTGACCCTGCCTACGAAGCAAGAGGTCCTGGGTTCGAATCCCGGTAAGGGCATTTATTTGTGTGATGAGCACGAATATTTGTTCCTGAGTCATGGATGTTTTTCTATGTATTTAAGTATTTATTTATCTATATAAGTATGTTTATCGTCGTCTAGTACCCATAGTACAAGCTTTGCTTAGTTTGGGGCTAGGTCGATTTGTGTAAGATTGTCCCTTAATATTTATTTATTTATTTTATTTATATGCTCAGTGAATACAAGCAAAATACACTTATTCCCTTAAACAGATTAAGTATAGTGCCTTGATTAAATATACCTACATATAAATTTAATATAACATAGGTACTCGGTAGTAAAGGCGGAATCAGACAGTTCACTCGGATGAATGTTCCCTCGGGTGATTGATTCTTTTTTCTTTCACTCAATGTTCACACAACTCAGGTAAAATGACATATAAATTAACATTCACTATTCTAGGCGGAATCAGACTGTTCATGTTTCGTTCATTTTTATGTTTCATTCCGCACCTTTCACCCGAAGTGACACGTCTGATCATGAAGTAAACCAAAAGTGCCGAATGAATTCACTAGTGAACGTTCTTTCCTTGTTTAGACCGTTCATTTTTCGGTCATTTGGAGTGTGAGTGAAAGATGCCGAATGAAAATATCAAACATTGTTGGATCGGTTCACTAGTCAATTCATTCGGCACTTTTGGTTCACTTCATGAGCAGACGTGTCACTTCGGGTGAAAGGTACGGAATGAAACATAAAAATGAACGAAAAATGAACCGTCTGATTCCACCTTAAGTAAATCTCATTACGATTTCATTATATATTCATGTATCTTATAGATAAAATTTTAATTACTTGCGGTTTTCCACGTTGCCACCAACTTTTAGGCGGTCGTCACACTGCGACAAATTTCGCTGGACGGAGGTGCGTTGCAGTGTGTCGTACCACACGGAATTTACTTGGATACAACGAGAAACGCACCTCCGTCCTGAGATGCGTCGCAGTGTGACATCCACCTTAAGGGCCGAACTCCTTCAGCCACTTCAATTCCTGCCACTGAGCCTCGGGCTGGCGCTGGCGAGCACCCAGGGGCACGCCGTACTCGACGTTGGCAAAAAGCGCGTGCGTCGCCATGTACTCGCAAAGCTTCCTCTTTTGAACGGCTGAAAACGTATTCATCACACAAATAAGTAAGACGACCAACGTTGAAATAATAAACTAACTTATTTTGTTTGTTACTTACACTTTTCGTGGCATTTTTCATCGTCGTGTAAACTGAATTTAACTTATATACTGTTTTAAACTTAGATAACCGGGAATAACGCTAGGAGAATGATGATATTACACTGTTATTTAACTTGCTTGACTTGACGGCGACGGTTTATTTTGCTTGCTGTCAACTGTCAAGCCTTTGAAAATGGCCCACACAGATGCAAAATACAATGAAAACCCAAATATTTTGAAAAGTTAGTCTACTATGAGTGAAGGTGAAACCTTTTTATTACCTCTCGGTTTGATGGCATTATAATAAAGCGTACTATTTATGAGCAAGCAGTCATCCAATATTACCAAAAAATGTATAAAAAAGGCTTTATGGCTAGAGTTTTTGAAGCTCGACCAATTGGCACTTGTCGTGGGATTAAATTTATCATACATGAAAGCATGTTTGGATTATTGGTAAATTAACCACAATCGATACGATAAGGAATTACGAGTGAAGGACCGCTAGAGGCGCTAGTGGCGCGTGATGTCGTCAACATTGAAAAATGTCAAATGTTATTGTTAAATGCTTCTGTTACGCTGGATTATTACTAAACTAAGAATAATCTTGTGAATATTTTGCTATACCTGCAAAGAATTATGGCAAATATGTGTTACGTATCAATGAAAGGCAGGGCTTTAAAAGCCAGGCCGAATTAAGCGAGCCGAAATACAGCTAATTCAGAGGTTTGTATGTTTGTTTACTATTACCAACACATTTTATCAAAAGTATGCTTATTTACCGAGTGTACCGCTGTGTTTCTTCTTTTTACAGACTTCAAGACGATGATAGAAATAATAATTTTATTGGAAACATAAGATTGCCTTTGAGAATCAAAAATGAATTGGTAGGTTGACATTTACAGTGATTATACTTGTTTGCCCAAGCAAATACTAACTTCTAAAATTATTTTTCAGACCCCGGATCTACACTAGAGACAAAAAAGTTTTTGCTGTGTAATACCTATAGTTCTTTCAGTCCCAAATGGTTAACCTAACATTCCTTGTCAAAAAACCAGGCAAGTTCTTTCTGAAATCCTACCTTTTTTTTAGATAGCATTAAGTAGGTAAATGTACTAGCCTTTAAGTTCTAAGATTTTGGCTAAATACAAATTTTGTGTAAGTACCAAATTGTGTGTTACACAGTTTCAATACCAATTTTGATAAAACTAGTTGAATGTGGAAGTTGGTGGTAAATTATCTAAGTTAATATATATAATATATAAGAAATATGTGTCTACTAGTGTGAAATATGTATCCATGTAATCATATTTCACCGGTATTACTTGTAAAAAAATACTAATAATTAACAACATTGTGATTTAAATTATATTGGAATAGGTAAGATATAAATATCCAGTCAACTGTGGATTAGTGAAATAAAACTAAAATTTAATTTGACATTATAATAATAATGTAGCCGCTACTCTAGTTAACTTCATATCTGTTTCTAGACTACTGAAATGTTACTCAATTTGACTCCCATACCATGCAATTTTATTGGACAAAGAGTGGCAAACAAGCATATGGCCTGTCTGGTGATAAGCAGACACTAATGGTTGGTTGCAACTTCAAAGAAATCCAAGATTGAATCCTTTAGTCGGTAAAGATTGAATTGAGGATTCTGTTTTAATAGTTGGAGACAAATGCAAGTCTCTTACTCTAATCACACCTTTGGGAGGTCTGGCCACCTTACCCCCCTGTCTATATCTATACCTATCACAAAAGTCAGTCTATTAATATTATTAAGAATGTACTTAACAATACTTTTATGTTTCAGAATGGTGTAAATGACATCTAAACATTAAAAAATTAACTCAAATCTACTCAAAGTTTGACTGGACTTGAAATGGATAAATCTGTGTTTGTACCTACTCTTACATTCTCTTTTGTAAATTGTATACCTATTGAGTTTATTTTGCACAATTGACAAATTGAAATAAAAGTAATAAATTCAATGTGATCATTATATTGTGTATTTTTTTATACCACATCGTTGGCAATAAAGCGTACGGCCCGCTTGAAGGTAAGCGGGCATCGTTGCCTATTGAAGCTTGAAAATTGCGTTGCCAATTCTCCTTCTATGTATGTAGTTCTTGAAGAAAGGACATCAATAAAGTAAATTTATTTTGTGTTTGTATTGTAATACTGTGTTGTGTTGTGTCACAAATGTTAGATTCTTAAAAATCTTGAGAATATCTTTAAAAAATGGTTGTCATGCACAAAGTGTTTGAAGGTTGTAGGTATGTTAGTATGGATTGTCTTGTCCTCCGTCTTGAACCTCACCTTTCAAACACTCCCTGCATATAGGTGGCATAATAAGTAAAGGAATCAATCAATTTAAATGAAACGGTAACTTATTCATGTATTTATGTAATTCGATTTTTGAACATGTGGTATGTTTTGAGTACCATCGGTTGTAATCTTCTTTTCTTTCTTCGCTAATAGATCTGAAAAGAAGATAAAATACAAGTCATGAGTACTTAGCCTGAAGCACAATTACACGTATTAGGTATATCACAATATCCTGAATATCTATCCTTACTAATATTACAGATGCGAAAGTGTCTATGTCTGTCTGTTACCTCTTTACGCTTAAACCGCTGAACCGATTTAGATGAAATTTGGTATTGAGGTAGTTTGAGTCTCGGGAAAGGACAAAAGATAATTTTTATCCCGGAAATCATTCCATACGGGGGTGAAAGTTTGTATCGAAATGTGTTATAAATGAGTTCTACGTGGACGGAGTCACGGGCAGAAGCTGGTATAAGATATAAATAAGAATGACAAATTCAATGAAAAATTTTAAGGAATGACTGATTCCCAAGTACAGGTTGATTACAGTACCTAAGTAGGTACCTAGGTTTAATAAAATAATCACTGGCTACCTCAAACCAAATTAAATATACTGGCTACATTTGTATTATAGGATAACATTGTTAGGTACTAAACACCATCCTCCCAACAAACCTTGGGGTCCATACAATTTATCAATTAATTCAAATAGCATTACTTACCTTAAGTACCGCTTCGATAAGTAGCAGCGAAATTTCTGGTTTAGGAACTCCAAGTCCAAGGGCCAACAGCGTTTGTTGAAAACTCTCCATGATGAAATTTCACTAGTTTTTCAATAATAGGTGCGAGTTCAACAAACAAATCTATGTTTGATTATAGGGAAAAAATTACCATTATCACAGTTAACTATCATTATTGTCACTAGAATCGAATATTCACTCGTAGTTTTGGTGAAAACCAAGTTTAAAATAGCTTATCGTTAATACCTCGGAAGCACTTAGATAAATAAATAAAATAAACCAAGTTGAGACGTCAAATTACCACATTAACCACGTACCATGTTATGCAAATGTCATATATCGCTGTCATATGTCATAGTTGGATAACTCCATTTTGACACGTGCAACCATGTTATGAATCGGTAAGTTGAGTGATTAAGTAGACAAATCACGTGATTTGTCATTTTTCACGCCGTGATAAGTGATAAAATCTCATCCATGCTAAGGCTCCTGGAGGTCGTCGGTTCGAACCCCGGCTTGTTATGGACAACTGGGTTTTTCAAAACAACACATACTTACCAACGTACGAAATATCATTCCATATTTAACAGTGGCTTTTCGGTAAAGGAAAACATCGCGAGGAAATCGGTCTAACCCCAATAAGGTCTAGTTTTCCCTCTGGGTTGGAAAGACAGATGGCAGTCCCTGTCGTAAAACTAGTGCCTACAAATCTTCAGATTAGTGAGATTAGAGGGACAAAGCGGAATGTATCGAAGTGCTCAGAGAGGCATTGCAAATTTCGTGTGCCATGCGTAGCCCTTCTAGGAACATAGGCATGTATTTATACAGATCAAACTACATTTCAAAAAGCGACATAGTTTAAATAAACAGAGTCAACAAAGTATTATATAAACTCGCCCGCACTAACAATGACTTCCAATCAACCGAACTTAACCATCCATCCTAGCCATTAATAACACCGAAAACCTGTCAAAAGACAACGAACCTGCCTACGTTAGATCAAGAGGAGCGATAACCCAGTTCGGCACGCGACTTGACCTGGAGGTCAATCTGGAACGTACTACTCGCATACCAGATTTTATTTCAATGTATCACGCTTAGTGTTTTTTTTAAATTCAATTAAGGTTTGCCAACAGATACAACACCATGTGACTTAGGAACAAAAACAAAGCAGAGAGTTCATCCAATTACAACAACATGCACATCAGCGTTTGAAAGGATAATTATCAATGATAATTATCACTATAATTATCATGATAATTATCGTGATAATAACAGATGGATAATTATCGATTGATAATAACAAAAAATTGCGCTCGTGAAAGTGAACTATTCGAAGCGTAATTATCTTGATAATTTCGAACCCTGATGCACATTATCTTGTGCTAAACTACTACAAATCTGATTATAAAATATAAAAATAGGTATCCAACTTTTCTTTTGCTAAAATATATGTATAAGGATTAAGCAAAAAGTTTTTTTGGTGTAGGAAGAGTACATTGGTTTTTTATACGGGTACGGCTGAAGCAACTCCTTTGTTGCCAGCAACTTTGCGACTGATTTTATTCTGTTTCATAAAAAAACTTGGCAAAAAGTTTGGAACAAGAAGTTTTCTTCTACAGTATTTGGCGGTTCAAATCTAGAACACATCACATTCATATTTCTTATCCTGGCAACATAGGCAATGTTTCCGGCAACATGGCCGATGCAGTATTCCTCGAAATGGGAATATTTGGCAACGACACATTAGTCGCTCATTCTGATACATGATACATCTGATACAGCTTAGCGCTTCAAGCGATCGGATGATAAATAGAAATGTAATTAGAATGTCAAATGTTTGTCTCAAATATACCCTTACTATGACCTCACACCTCTCCTCACTACTCACCTACTGTAATTTGGTCCCGAGAGGCCTAACAATTATACGTAGTCGCAGGTTTGACTTACACTGGCTCGCCTAAGGAGAGTTGACGTTGTGAACCCATTCGTTCCAATCATGTTCCGGGAATCAGGAACTTAACAGTTTGATTGATTTTCGGGCAAACACGTGTACCTTAGTCCCGTGAGGCCATTCAGTCGGGCTTGTTCCTAGTTTCGAAGCTGATAATGTTGCTTATATAATTAAATCAATCAGAAATATTGAAAACTTCAAAATAACTTAGAACTAAGCTCTGTGAGCTATAAAACTAGCGAACGTGTCTCAAAAAAATATGTTTTTTGAAGTGAAAACTTCTTTAGCGGCGCTGAGCACTTTTTGAGATGGGGAAAAATTGTTAAATACGCGACACAGTTTTGTAATGTCAGATGTGAAGGAGGTCACTTTTTGCTGCTAGCCGATTCAACTTCATTCAAAACTTAACGCTATTCGTAAGAGTATAAAGCCGTTAAACACTTTTTGCAATAGCATATTCTGCAAATAAATTTGTAATAATACCAACGAGTCCTTCACCGTTTTGCTATTGAGAAAATTCGAATAGTTCGAATTTGGGCGTTATTCCTAGATATAAAGCTTAGAAAAATATTTACCAACGGCAAAAACAAATTGATATTTTGGTCGCCACCGCCGTCTGCTGTGCAAATTCGAATAGTTCGAATTTAGACGTTATTCCTAAAGAGATAAAGCTTTGAAAAATATTAGGCAATGGCAAAAACAAATTGGTATTGTGTTTGCCGCCGCCCGTCGGCGCGCCAGACCCCGGCACCGTTGCGCCGCGGCGGCGCGTTGGGCCCGTCGCACCCAATGCGCCCGCGGGCCGTCTCCGCCTAAATAATTGATAATCCATACTATCCATAGCCATACTAATATTATAAATGCGAAAGTGTGTCTGTCTGTCTGTCTCTTACCTCTTCACGCTTAAACCGCTGAACCAATTGAGATGAAATTTGGTATGGAGATAGCTTGAATCCCGGGGAAGGACATAGGATAGTTTTTATCCCGGAAATCATCCCCTAAGGGGGTGAAATCGGGGGTGAAATCGGGGGTGAAAGTTTGTATGGAGCTACGATATAATCGAGTTCCACGCGGACGGAGTCGTGGGCAGAAGCTAGTTGTTTATGAATTTGCGTCAAATTCATTTTTAGGGTGACACCGTAAGATGTCACGTGACCTGATCGAAAAACTGTTACAATGTTATTGAGTTTTCACTTCTGCCGGCACTCCCGGAGTACAACCCGGTCTTTTTTTTTTAAAGGATCTTTGATTTTCAATTTTGTCAGCCCCTCGTACAAGATATGGTGAATTTAATTGTCATCATTTGTGTACCAAATGATTCTTATTTACTGCAAAATTGAAAACCAAAACAACACTTCTCACTGCAAAATTTGAAAATGACACCCAAGAAAACTCATTTATATTAGGTTTAGAAAGAGAAAATTTTAATTTGATCTTTTTTAGCCCCTAGTTTAAGAAATGATTATTTTAGTACATTATCAGTTTTTGAATAAATACCATTAGTAACGTCGTAATATTGAATGAAAAAGGAAGCATTTTGCAAAATACGCTTGTATGTAGGAGTAAGGACTGTTCAGTTAACTGCTACGGACTATGGCGTAGCGCAGCGCGGTGCTGAATGGGTTTTATTACTTTCACTGGCAGGAACCCGCCGCGCCTAGCGGGCCCCTACGCCGTAGGTGTGCTTTCTGCTACTTAGCAGAAAAACGACTGGATCGTCCACGAGCGTAGCGCGTAGCTATTCTTGGCAGTGTTTATCAACTGGCAATCGTAGTGTTATTAGCAATAATCATAAATATGTATTCAACACTTTATTAAAGTAGATTAGTAGAAATGAACATAATAATCAGAGCCCGTAATTTTCATGCCGATGATATCAATTTGACGTCACGCTGCATAAAGGTGATCCCAAATAGTTTTATTGTAATTATTAATCATTAGTCGTCAATCATTTTAATCATGTACAATTTACTTCAAAAGTAATCTATTCACACGTGGAAAAATTAATAGGTACTTGATACGTGAAACGTAAATTTAACTATTTGTTTTGTTTTATACATACATTTTATTAAACGGTATTGTTACCACATTTCAATAATTACGTAGAAAACAGAATTCCTTCAAGTAGGTATACCTATTAATTATTCCACGTGTGAATAGATTACGTTTGAAGTAATTTGTACATGATTAAAATGATTGACGACTAATGACTAATAATCTCAATAAAACTATTTGGGATCATCCTATATGCAGCGTGACGTCAAATTGATGTCATCGGCATGAAAATTACGGGCCCTGATAATAATGCTAGATTTCTGACCTCGTAAAGAATACCTTTAACACAAAAAACAAGAATATTTATAATTTACCACTTTCTATCGCCTTTGCACAATATTAATGAGAAAATTATCAAGAAAACAAAAGTTTTAAACCGAAATAGCTCACTATGCGGCCAGGTTCCCTCGCTCTCTCAATTCCCGTATAATTAAAAACTCAATCAACCATCGATTTTAGTGCTTAAAAACAACCTTTTTCTGTGGGCATAAGGGTCATTTTTTAAACGTCAATTGTGTGCACCGAGTTAGAGGAAGTTTATTAATAATGTTCGACTAACGCTTCTGAACTAAAAGGTACTAAGGGTTGCTTGTGGTTTATTATGTTAAACTAACTTTTAACGAGTACTATGTTAGATGCTAATCTTAGAGCTATAAATACAAGGCTTGAGGAATCCTCTGAATAGGTTTCAGCGCCAATTACGACACACGTGCGTCAGAGGGCTACGGACGCTTTTCACTGCATATGGACACTAAGTTGCTACGAACTACGGCGTAGCACCACACTCTCGCATAAGCAAAAGATAGTAAATTAATACCTACATTTTAATCCACAATGGTTCTATGAATCTTTCTATTAATTAATCTTTAGACGAGGTAAAATGTCGTCATTTAACTTGATTATCGATATATTGTTGGAGTCGCTTGTGGGTTAAGAAGATAAATATTATAAGCATGTTTTGGGTTCCTTTAAACAACAAGATATAATAAGTATAAAGAAATAAAATAAAAAAAATTAGACGGTCGTCTAAGAGCCTTATCACACTTGCGATTTCCAAGCGTATTTTGTACGAAGGCGATCACGCAGCGTGTTCGCCGCGACTGATAATTGTATAGAAAACACGCTCGCAAATCGCTGTGTGATAATGCTCTAATTCTCGGGGTCACTATAGCTTGGCAAATTCGTTCGTGACACTCTTATCGTTCGCGGGCGACGAGGGACGAAGGACAGCGGGGGTGGTGTGAAGTGTGCGGGCGGCGGGGCTGCCAGTCAGGAGCGCCAGTCGGCCGCCGATGCAGTTGGCGGTAACATGTGTACATGAGCACGGCCGCTCGTAACAAAACGCACACGAGATTGCTACGCAACGATGAGTCCGCCGATAGGCAAAGTTATTGGACGTCAAGCCAAACAAATTGTATATAATGTATATAGCCATTTTAAAAAACTTAAGGAAGATCCAACTTCAATGGAACATCAAAATGATGTTAATCTTGCAAACTTAGTGGCTAAGATGTAAACTGGCGTCAAAAATATAAATTACTTACATAAATCAACTAATAATTTATTCGTAATGGTTACTCGGTATCACAACTACACAATATTTTTGTAAACAAATTAGAATATTGTTAGGGATATCCGCAGACATATTCGTTACGTAAATCATATCGTGTGTAGCGGCGAGTAACACGTCAACGTCCCCTGCCCCCCGCGCGGACCATGGGAGTGTCACGAACGAAATTGCTAAGCTATACCAACGAAGCAAAAGGTCCTGGGTTCGAATCCCGGTAAGGGCATTTATTTGTATGATGAGCAAGAATATATGTTCCTGAGTCATGGATGTTTTCAATGTATTTAAGTAATTATTTATCTATATAAGTATATTTACCATCTTCTAGTAGCCATAGTACAAGCTTTGCTTAGTTTGGGACTAGGTCAATTTGTGTAAGATTGTCCCCTATATTTATTTATTTTATTTTATTTGAATAGTTTATTTAGTTTCCTAACTCAGTTCCAGAATTGCCATTGAAATCTCACAATTTTGCAATGCAACAGCAACCGTGAACGACAAATATCAAATTAATTCTAGTTTAATCCAATAACTCCAATAGACTCCCTGATAAAGCAACGCTTTCAAATATTTAACACTAGCCAATCCAGTCGCAATTGTCTGGAGTGGCAAGCATATTAAAAAACGAACTCACTGCGATTCCAACTAGGAAGAATAGTTAAATATTCATTCTAGATGGTTGAACATTTTAAAAGAGGAAGCAATATCGCCTCCCTAGTTTTAGAAAGCCGTAAGTAGTATAAACGCGCCACGAAAATCCACTATTTTTGATAAACGGAGCAGCAACGCTGTAAATAAAACGGCTAACTATGCAGCGAAGCGAGGCGCGAGGGTAGCGAACAAAGGCTTAGAAATGAATCTTTAGACCGCTTTTGGACCGGATTTAACATGTTTCTGGGTTACAGTTAAGGTCGATGAGATATTAAAACTGGTATACTTCTATTCATCACATGAGCTGGTCCATGATATCCGGCTGCATCGAAATCTAACAAATAAGTGCTTAAAAAGCTGTCTTTCTGCGTCTGCCTGTGGCATCGTTGCTCCCAACAACGACTATACCGATTTTAATGTGTTTTTTTTATCCTAAATCCGACATGATTTAACCATGTACCACTTAGCTACGTTTTGATAAAATCGGTTCAGCCGGTGAGATAATGAACTTTGAAATGTCGGGGGCATTTCAACTTTTCTAAGTTGTTATTGATTTTCTTAATGATTTTCCACGGAACGTTCTATTCCATTACCATTCTTAGGCCAGTCCGCATTTGGTAGGCGGATTTTATATGCGATATTTTATACTCTGCCGAGAGCTTTTTCATGTCACCCAAAATTCCTGTGAGTATTACACAGATATAGATATACACTACATAACTTAAACACCTGACGACACCCTCACCAACTCGCCGGAGGAAACAGAGCGCGTCCTGGTTCAGACGCATTTCCCGGACTGCGTGATATCAAGTCCAACCAGGCAACTGGATGAGGTAACCACCCCCACAGATGAGGGGTGGAGACTGGCCAGCGAGGTAATAACCCCACAAAGAACACAATGGGCCATTGACAGCTTTGACTCCTACAAATCACCAGGGCCAGATGGAATCTTCCCCGCCCTATTAAAATGGGGTGGGGCGGTGCTGACGCACAGACTCACCATCGTCCTGGGCGCCTGTCTAGCACATACGTTTGT
The DNA here is from genome assembly GCA_947578815.1 of Epinotia ramella. NCBI lineage: Eukaryota > Metazoa > Arthropoda > Insecta > Lepidoptera > Tortricidae > Epinotia > Epinotia ramella. The sequence goes on from OX388221.1 coordinate 9,613,471, forward strand.
GCCTAGGCAATGGAGAGAAGTCAAGGTTATCTTCATACCGAAACCAGGTAAAGGAGACTACACGGACCCCAAATCCTTTAGACCAATAAGCCTAACCTCCTTCCTGTTGAAGACGTTGGAAAGGCTGTGTGACAGACATCTGAGAGAGAGGGCGCTTCGGCGGGTGCCTCTGCATCAGAACCAACATGCCTACAGTTCAGGTAAATCAACAGAATCTGCGCTTCATGCGGTGGTTACCAAAGCTGAAGCCGCGATCAAAAACAAGTCAGTGTGTCTAGGCACCTTCATCGACATCGAGGGAGCCTTTGACAAGACTAAATTCACCAGCATAACCGCAGCACTGGTAAGACACGGAGTGAGTGGGGTTATGACGAAATGGATAAACAACATGTTAAGTCAAAGAGTCATTAGGCTCGGAGAAGACAAGACAAAGCAGGCAAGGGTAGCGAAGGGGTGCCCCCAGGGAGGCGTCCTCTCGCCACTACTCTGGAACATGGTGGTCAACGACTTAATCACCAAGCTAAACAACAGTCATCACTACACCATCGGGTATGCTGACGACATAGCAATACTCACAAGTGGCACTCACGCAGGTACAGTGTGCGACGTTACCCGTTCCGCACTCGCCATGGTGGAGCGCTGGTGCAACGACAATGAACTAACAGTCAACCCAAGGAAGACCGAGCTGGTAATGTTCACTTACAAACGGAATCTGGGGACCTACCGCCTACCCAGACTGTTCAATACAGAGCTCCAATTGGCAACAGAGGTAAAGTATTTGGGTGTAATACTAGATGCCAAACTTAACTGGAGCAGTCACCTAGACAACAAAATCCAAAAAGCTACAGTCGCCTTCTGGCAATGCCGCAGAATGGTAGGTAGGACTTGGGGGCTAAACCCCAAGATCACTCTATGGCTTTACCAGGCAATAATTCGACCAATAGTAAGCTACGGAGCCGTAGTGTGGTGGCCTCGCACCACACTAACCACGGTCGAAGCTAAACTACAACGCCTCCAGAGACTGGCCTGCATGGCGGCTAGCGGCTGCATGAGGACCACACCGACTGCAGCCCTGGAAGCCATCATGGACATTCCGCCGCTACACCTCTTCATCAGGCAAGAAGCCCTGGCGTCAGCCATACGGCTCAAAAAACAGCATCTCTGGAGACCGCCCAGGGTTCCACACACCGAGATACTCTACGAGGCTGTAGGTAGGGAACCCCTTTTAGAGGCAGCAACCGACATCATCCCCAAACAGTTCGTCTTCGACAAGAAGTACAAAATCGAACTATACGAAACCCTCCAGGAAGGACTTAACCCCAGGGAGTTAAGAATATTCACGGATGGGTCCAAGACAAGGTCAGGCACCGGATCAGGAGTGTTCTCGGAAGACCTAAACATACGAATCGCGACACCATTAGGAATCCGTAACTCAGTCTTCCAGGCAGAGTGTATGGGCATAATAATGGCCGCTCATGCAATCGCCTCCAGGGAGGTAAGTGGATATCCCATCCGCATACTTTCCGACAGTCGATCCGTACTGCAAGCCCTGCAAGGTTACACAACAACGTCTGGGCTGATACACGAGTGCCACAAAATTCTATCAGAGGTATGTACCAACTGCGACATAACCCTGCAATGGATCAAAGGACACAGCAATTCACGTGGTAACGACGCAGCGGATGCACTGGCTAGAGAAGGCTCAGAATCAGAAGCCATAGGACCGGAACCTATGATCCCTCTACCCCCTGCATGGCTGCGGAGTACACTGCGACTAAACACCAAGGTAGAACACCAAAAAATTTGGAATACCCTAGGCACCTGCAGGCAAACCAGGGAGGCCCTCCCGACAATCAATCCCGGATTGTCAAGGAAGCTAAAACAGCTGAAGAGGCCGGCACTCCGTCTCATGACAGGAGCCATAACTGGTCATGCACTACTAAACAAACACCTTTTCACTCTAGGTATTACAGACAGTCCTCTCTGCAGAGCCTGCATGGAAGAGGAAGAGACAGCCGCCCACGTCATCTTGACGTGCCCTGGGGTGGCAGAATACCGGGCAAAACACCTCGGAACACCGGGGTCGCTACCGGAGGCCGTCGGCAACGTAAAGGGTTTGCTAGGCTTCCTGGTGGAACTGGGTTGGCCCGAATAACAGTAGTGCCAATAACCCATACGCAAAATAGGCGCTATTATGACGTCGAGTTGCGGAAACCAAGCCCGCGTACACCTATAACCTATAACCCTAACTTAAACACCTCAATCTGTATGAAAACCGACCGTGTCACTTTTTTCTACCTACTTTGACGTCACACGGGCGAATTAGTGATCTAAATTCCCCGTTGTCCGCGGAAAATCGATTCTGCAATAAGGTATTTCCTTAATATTTACGGACAACCGGCTACCACAACAGACGCGCGCGGAATGTAAGTAGGAGTGCTAACTCAGTCCGAATTCTGACACGCGAAGTATTGGCGTCGGGCTTCTGATAGACTCTCGTTCGCATGTATATGCATTTGCGTGATCTATGTATATCTATATCTGTGGAGTATTACATATGCGCAATAGTATTATACTCCGCGGAAGCGGAGCGGTATGCATGTAGTACTGCATTGGGACCGCTTCCGTGCATCCCGCGCCAATCGGAAATAACTCATTTAAATGTTGGCATGCAGTCAACAATCTGTGCTGACTTTATTGACAGATTGTCACTGACTGCTTACTAACTAATACTGCGCCCATCAACCTGCTAGCGTTTTCACGGTTGAATCCTAAAGTAGCCCGGGGTCCGCTCTGGCATTTTAATACAAGATTTAGCTTAGCACTCAGTTTTACGAAAGCAGCTGCCAACCTAGAGGGAAAACTATGAGTAAACCTTGTTAAGATTAGACCGGTTTCATCACGATGTTCACTGGAAAGTGACTTTTAAATATCTAATGAAGAAAAGAGGAGCAGGAAAAATCTGTTAGGTTGACGTTATATATCCCGGGTCTTCTGTAAGTTTCTTTGAACACGTGGGTGGATATTATATTTCGTAAATACGTTTTATTTAAACCCAGACGAAAACAATGATCGTAGAAGCTAAATTCAGAAACAATTAAACTAAATGGATAAATTAAATATACCTATAGACATTGACATGGACCGCGAAATTGAGAAAATGTCTGAAATAGCCATGGTTCCCTTAAATCCATATGGGGATCGATGAAAAAACGTTACGAAAACGATCCCTGAATATCGGCTGCAACTTTACAAACGTGATATTGGCAATCTGACAGCGCCCAAATATGTACATAAAACAATTTGCAGGGCTAACAGTATAGCACAGACTTTACCAAGTTATTATAACTTCCAGCAACGTTGCAAGTTTTACTACAATTTTATGTAAATATGAATTACGTAGCATAATTCCATTAGTCATCGGGCAGAGTTAGGAATACTTTGAGTCAACATCCTGAACAAGTTCTTGAACGGATTCCAAGTGATTTGAGAGCGGCTGCGGTTCTTAGCAAACAGAAAAAAAACCATCGTTCAAATGGAGCATCACAGTGGTGTATTACGAGTATAGTTACTTAAGACTTTGGATGGATTGATTCTAGACTCGATCATAATATTTCTGCTGTTTGAGAAGAATAGAGCTGGGAATTACGGCTTTCAAATAAAAGAAACAATAACTATATTTCAATTGTTCGAGTGCGATATCAAAACAGAAGAATATAATGAATTGACGATGCACGATGATGGGTCATTGTCAGATTTAGGTGCGCGTCTTTTCGGTGGACATTGCCAAAGTTAAAGGCTTTAAAGCCTATTTTTTGTTGAACTCTGAATCCGCATAAACGGCGTCGGCTCTTCTATAATTCTATGCGATAAAAACATATTATATATAAACATAAGCCCTTAACTATTGCCCACCGAAAAGACGATTTTTGTTTTACTTAAAGTTTTCCTTTTTCGAATTTGATCAGAAATTCAGCGACGTAATGCCGCCAGCATCCTCGTTACAATGCTTCGAGGGCTTTTTTAGATGTTACTTAGGTTTTATTTAATTTATTTAATGTTAATTATCATCTTTTAAATACGTTAGAAAATGCTTCGAGGACCTTTTCTAGCTTTCACTTCACAGCTGTTCATTAACATCTTATTAATTAAGAAAATAAATGCTTTACATCTGTACTGGACTATACTACTTTGTAATTTTGTAAACATAGGGCCAGTTTCCGTATTAACGCATACGATAATATAAAAAAAACCACGCACCAGAAATAATATCAAGAAATGATCTTCTCCCCAGCTTCACTTGCGTTCTTTTTCATCAGCGGGTGGGAGTAGCTAATATTAAACATTGTCAAGCCAGGGATTTATACATCTCTCGACAAATGCGTGCCCAGGTATGTCTATTGTTTCATTATTGTTTGTGTAAGATTGTCCCATAATATTTATTTATTTATTTATTTTTATTTATTTATTATTGCTATGTATTCAGGACACTAAATGATACTATTGTAATTGAATTTGTACGCTCTGAAAAAAGAACACAGGCCTACATGCAGACTCAAGATTGAAATTTTGAATTTTGAAAGGTTGATATTTATGAACTCCCAGCCGCTTTCAACGAACTTATCGAGATACGAGTATATCCTAATCTGTATCGTTATTCGTAATATAATTTAGTAGTTATACGTATATCTGCTTACCAAGTTACCTGACCCCACAATTTAAAGCCCCCTAGGCACATATGGCAACTTCCAATAGTGTACAGTTCACAAGTGGTTAAGGGTTTCCGTTTATTGGGCGTACATATTAAATCATCGTTACATTGCCTCTGGGAAATAACAAGTAACACAATTATGGAATACGATGCCATCAGCTGCTTACCGTAGATTTTAGTAACTTAGTTACTGCTTTTTTTATATATTTTAATTTCTACCCATTGTTGTCGACATATATCCTTCCTATTCCTATTACCTCTCGCGCAGTCCACCCAACTTCTTCCTCATTTTTAACCGACTTCAAAAAAAGGAGGAGGTTATCAATTCGAACTAATTTTTTTTTTTTTGTATGTATGTTACTCGATATCTCCGAGAACTGTGAACCGATTTTAATTTTAATTTTTTTAATCGAAAGGGTATAACTCCGAGTTGGTCCCGTGCGTTGAAGTTGGTTTTATTTTTTGTTAAAAAGTTTTTATTACAATTAAAATCCTCCACATTCCTATCTACCCTCCTTACCACATCATGTTTATTCTTCCGCATAGGGCTATGGAGAGGGCTATGTTGGGATTTTCTCTGCGTGATCGCATCAGAAATGAAGCTATCCGCAGCAGAACCAAGGTAACCGATGTAGCCCTCCGAATCGCTAAACTTAAGTGACAGTGGGCGGGGCACATAGCACGTAGAACCGATGGCCGCAGGGGCGGAAAGGTTCTCGAGTGGCGACCACGTACCGGACGGTGCGGTGTGGGTAGGCATCCACAATGTGGACTGATGACCTGGTAAAGGTTGTGGGAGTCCGCTGGATGCGGGTGGCACGACCAGTCACTTTGGCACTCTTTGGCGGAGGCCTATGTCCAGCAGTGGACGTCTTTCGGCTGATATGATGATGATGATGATGATGATTCATTCTAGATAAATAAAAACATACCAATATATATTTATCTACATAATATATAAAACTCTTGCGTTACTAATCTATTGACAGATAGCGCACAGCCTAAACCGCTAACGATATTAGCATGCCATTTGGAACATATATTCTGTACAGTACGTGGACGTGTGCTAAGAAAGGATTTTTCGAATTTCAACCCTTAAGGGCGTGAATTTGGGGTCGAACCGATGTATGGAAATCGTTCATTTGGAAAGTTATAGACTTGAATCTTTGTATGTAGGTTTCTTACTAAAAAGCAAAACAAATGATTAAGCTTTCCTATAAAAACTCATCCCTTAAGGGGGTTAAAAAAGAGTTGAAAGTTTGTATGGGAAAAATGTCGTTTTTAAACTTCGGTCACAAGCAATGCACAGTCAAAAACATTGATAAGGGATTTTTTCTAATTCATCCCTTGAAGGGGTTAAGATAGGGGTTGAAATTTCACATAAGTTTAAAATGATAAACTGTGGCTAGAAACATGAAAGCAGGACAGCAGGTTTCTTTTATAATATGCAGATCTAATTCCCCTTAAAGGGGTGAAATAGGAATTGTACCGAGAAGACGTTCTTTTAAAAACTTAGAAATTTGATAGTTCGTATGAAAGGTTCGAAACATGACGCCCATAGTGATAGGAGAGTTTAACCACATGGTCAAATTTAAACTGCCATGCATGAGTCATGTTAAGAAATACGTTCTTTATTTATAAACTAGATGATTGACATAGCGTTTTCATCAAAATTCAGGGGTGGAAAGTTTATATGGAAAACATAATATGAGAGTTGAAAATTTGCGCATAGGCTCCTTTTATATAATCGAACATGCTGAGTACCTACGGCGATTTCTGAAATATCCCCTAAAAGCGTTAATAAGGATACTTATATAGTTTTAATCGTTTTTTTTAATGTATATCATAATACATTATGAAAAATATACAATGTAATCAGAAACGTCTGTTGATTCTTAAGATATTTATATATTTGTAAAAACGGAGTTTTCAATTTAAATTTAGCAATTTAAACTAATGAACTCATCGCACTGTTACCTTTTACGCTTAATCCCTAAACGAATTTAGATGGAATTTTCCGTACAGATAATTTGAGACCCTTGGAAGAAAACCCTTAAGAAGACCCTTGGATAGTTTTTATCTTGGAAATCATCCATTATAAAATGGTAGAACTTTGTTTGGGTCGGCGATAATTTAGGTTCTGCCTACAATAATTTAATAGCAATATTTTTTATAAGACGGTAACAAGTTCTACGCGGACGAAGTAGCGGGCAACAGCTAGTATATTTTTATAATATATTTACAATATAAAATATCACTATCCTCTGTATTATATATCGCAAATATACAATAAATAAATAAATACTTAATATTCAACCAATTGACAAGTCATTGCTGTGTCAGTATTATTATTTTACACGGGTCTAACGCGATATACACGGGTTGCACCGGTCACTGCGAGTGTGCCCTAGACATTTAGTAAAATAAAGGCGGGTAGTGGACTTACTTTTTGAAATCATGCGGAGGTATGGTTCAATTGTCCATAGCGCCGTTAGCGATTAGCTCTTGCACTATCAGTGTTACTTTCTAGCTTCCCCTTAAATAATACTCATTCCGTATCCGATCCGTTCTCGTCACACCACACATCCATCTTAACATTCTCATCTCCGTAACATGCAATCTCATTTCATCCGTCATCTTTGCGGCCCAACATTCCGAACCATAAATGACGGCAGCGGGTGTAGCATGGTAGCGATTTCATCATTCATTTTTTTTTTTTTTTTTATCACTTGTCGTTGGGGATGAGACATCAACGATAAGTGATAAACTGGCAAACATGCTGCGCCCGCAGGTCTCAGATCGTGCAAAGGTCCACAGATTTAGCTCTTAAAGGTTGGTTAGGATTACAGACCGATCAACGTTAAAAATGGCGCCGGTAGCTGTCATTCCATAGAAACTTGTCACACTTTCCATACACTCCGATTTTTGGAGCAGCCATACACAACGATTATGATGATGATGATTACCATAATATATAACCAGTACCATTGTATAATACTATGTAAGTATGGTATGGAGAGTATATTATAGTTTAGATTATTTGAACAGAGCTCATGAATAGCCATAATAGCCATTGTACTGAGCTCATGAATAGCCTTTGTTTACGGTCAGCGCGTGCCAATTTTGCAAAAAAATGTTACCGCCACGTAAAATGTTCAATGAATAATGTACTCTATCTTCTTTTACAATAGATTCCCAATTAGCTACGAGATAAAATACAGTGCCTTGTACCTGGCTCGTTGGGAGCGGGTTTTTTTATCTTTTAGTCCATTTTGAATCTTTTGAATAAGACGATAGAGTTCATTATACTCGTACAATGAACATTTTATGTGGTGCTAACCTTTTTCTTGCAAAAAATGGCACGCGTCCGACCATACAGTCGTATTGTTAGACTTGAATACTATTATTCTGAAGATAAGAAGATCAGCCCAGTTCAGAAAATCTCAACTATACTAACATTGTTATTTATGATTATGAATGTACCTAGAGACTGCCGTTCTCACAGTCATACTGTTACTACAGTTTTGTGGGAGAATGTTTCATTTTTAGTACTTATTAATTAGGTAAATTGTAAGTAAATATTAAATTAAATAATTATAATAAATAAATAGGTTACCCACCCTTAATGTTGACTACATTAATGTCCTGTTATTGTCACACTAAACTTGTAATTGTATCCAATATTGTTAATGTCACGTGTGTTGTTGTGTTGTTGTGTGTGTCTATTTGCCTATTAAAATTAACAAATAGGGCACAATCTTACACAAATCTGACTAGCCCCGTAGTAAGCACAATAAGTTTTTTGGTTAAAATGGGTACTAGACGACGATATATATTATATAATATTTAGTAATTTGAAAAGATCCAAGACTCAGAAACAAATATGCTATCACACCAATATTTGCCCTTACCGGGATTCGGACCCAGGGCCTTCAGCTTCGTAGGCAGCCTCACTACCCACTAGGCAAACTGCTCGTCAACATTTTATATATATGCCATACGATTAAAAAATCCTAATGGTTCATCATTATATGCCTGATACAATATATATCTGATTGCACTATGTACCTAAGCCTGTATTTCTGATGGCCTTCGGATAACTTTCTATTAGGGTAATCAGGTTAGGAGTTATAATAGTGTTAGGCCATCGCTCCGCCGATAGAGGTATAAACATAATATAGGTAGGTATATACATCGCGTTTCATGTATTTTATTCTAAAATCTATCATACCTACGTACCTCTGCATTTGGAGTGCGGAATCGCTGTGCGGTGTCTTATTAATGTCGAGAGCTTACTAATTTCAGACATATTTCCTTACTTGTCAGTTTGTATACTTAAAGTATTAACAGTATTAAATTGTCTTGAAGCGGGGTGCCCGAAAATAGTAATTTTATGACTTGAACAGTTGACATTGACGGCTGACAAGTCACTTAAACCAAATGAGAAAATTATCTAACTTGTACAACTTCTACACAAAATAAACAGATAAGCATTTCAGCCTCTCAGGGACTCCTTTCGCGAAAGAACAAAAAACCATTTAATTTACTATAAAAGGTAGAGCAATTCGGAATAGTAATATCTAGCGGGAAATTTAATAATATTTTAAGAGCGCAAACACAACCATGACTTACAATTTAGTGGCTTTTTGGTTTGGTTTCGGCTTAATATTTATGTGACCTATTTATTATACACATTTTGCCAGGAACTATTAACACTACACCTTATCGCTAGTAATCAAGCAGGTGGTAGCTCTGATACCTAACTAATCCATGATTGATAAATCATGGATTTGCTGCTAATATACGTCATTGTGAAAGTGAGCTGGCGAAGGCTTATCATATTATTGAAGTGCAATACTCGTAGTTATCTGTAAGTATTCGATTATATCATTGTTTTGATGTTATTTCACTTTATAATGATTAGATATGTATACGAATAATGTTGTGATTTAAAAAACCAGTACCTATCGTGTCAGGTATTTTCTATGTGTTAGGCTAGACATATGATATTTAACTTTTTATTATACATAACATCAAAGGTCACTGTATATTGCATACCAATACCTGTATTCGTATTCAAAAAGTAATCGGAATAACATCAATATTTCCCTGGTTAGTAATTTCAAATTAACATTCTACAAAACACAACAAAGAATTAAAATGTGGTAACAAGGTAACGCCACAAACCTTTTTAATAAACTACACTTATTTACAGTTAATCCAGTAACCTTGTCGCCTGGGTTACTTTGCGTCATGATTGATACATCCTTGTGAAGATAAAAGTTACGTATTAGAGCTACCGCCTACTAGATTACTAGGTATAAAGTGAAGTGCAAATTTTGGCTACTTTAAAAACGTCCTGACAAGGTAGTCCTTTAGGGTTTTTACGATATTTTAGATTTTTGATAAAGTTGCGTTCGGTGCTCGAGGTGTCAAACTTGGATTATTCATTGGACCAACATCATAAACAAGTCTGCAAAAAATCAGAACTACCTGATTTGACTGAAGCTCTGGATGTGTAAAGTTGAACTAAGTCATTATTATGGATTTTTGAGCGATTTTAGCAGTAAAAGTGCTACAGCAATTTTTTTTTAATATTTACTAATCTATATTTTTGGTTATTTCTTTTAATTCAACCCTTGATGTGTGAATGTGATGGTGACAGTTTTGCCGCAATAAATAAAAGTTAATATGAACTGACAGCTATTCCATTCCTAAACTTATCATGGTTAAATAATACATAGGTTATGTATAGTTGACTGTGTAACCGCCACGGCGTGTACACAATCACTTTGCTACCTTGTTACACAATCAACCATTAAATCCGAATAAAGCCGGTCCATTAACTAAGAGCAAACTGCACCCATGCAAATGTGTCATGATGCGTTTGTCGGCCGAGGAAAATTACTGCATGCCAACGACACTTGACATTATGAACAAGATGTTCTAGAATAAAGATCATTTGGAAGACGAAGACGCGTCCCGATCCTGCCAAACGCTATATGTTGGACACGTACACAAAGGAGTCAGGCGCTTCCTGCTGGACTGATTGATCTTAATTTTAATATGTCACTTGAACCAACAAGCGTAATATTCATACAATTTTGACGTTTCATTTCAGGACGGCCCGGCCAGCAACAAGTAAATAGAACACTTGATTAAAGATGGGTAGGTTTTTCAGCGCGTGGTCTTGTGCTGGCCGAGCTGATAATATGTTTGTTTTAGTGTAGTGAAATTACTTCAATCATTTTGTTGAAATGTTGTAATTCCTTGTATACATACCTGATACTGATGATTGATTGGCCAAGATCTGAAAAATATAAACAAGTATTAAGTACATTAAATAAACCAAGAATGTATATACAAACACATAATTATGTTAAATTAAATTTATAAACTAAAGCTGAACACTATAAAATCCTACTAATATTATAAATGGGAAAGTTTGGATGTTTGTTACTCAATCACGCTTAAGCGGCTCAACCAATTTGGATGAAATTTTGCAGGATAGCCTGGATTAAAATATAGGGTAGTTTTTATCCCGGGTCCACGCAGACGAAAACGTGGGCGGAAGCTAGTAAAATCTAACGAGCAATCCGTACACTTGTTGGAGTAAAGCATAGGCACCCTTGTAGAGAACTCTTCAAATCTCAACGCATTATGACGCACTACTCACAATACTTATTTGACTGTTTGTTATTTGTAAGAAACATTATTTCCCAGTTTGTACGTGTTGATTTGCCGGGGAAACAACTCCGTTCTACTGGGCGCTTGAGAACGGTTCCTCGTCGCATGGCGCTTTCAACAAAAAACCCCCGCGTCATCGGACCCACTTATTATGAACACTTACCGGCCAATCTAAGGAATGAACCATATGACGAAACATTCCGGCGCAAACTGAGAAATCTTTTGTTGGAAAACCCTCTGTACTCCGTTAACGAGTACATGGAAATGTCTTTTTAATTGTGTATTTTGTTTTTCTAAAATTGACATTTATTTTTGTTAACTTTATATTTATCAATGTTATGAACTATTATTATTACTTATTCCTGTTTTTAAACGTGACAATCATTATTAAATATGTAGTTTTGACATACTTATAAATAGTTTAGAAAATATTATGTTATTGTGTATAATGAATGACGATCCTTTTCGGGAGATAGAATAATATAATATTTTGTATTTGACAGTCAACTGACTCATTATCTCATTAAGTCTTTATTATTAAAATTGACGAACATGGTAGAAATTCTTGTAATCTTGACATTTATGCAAATTTATATTGTAATTTTTATCGTGTAATAAATAAATCTAATCTAATCTAATCTAATCTAACGTAAAACTATTAAATTGTTTGCATTACGGTAAATGCGTAATTATTATCAGTAGTTTTCCATTCAAATATATTGTTGATGACTTCATTAAACTTATTTTAGGCAAAATGCCGTTAAGCATAATTTGTCTTTAGTTGTCTCTTTATGATTTGCGTTCGTAAGAGAGAGACAAAACCCATTTTCACACCTGCTATTCAGAAAAAGAGTCATTGTTGCCCTCAAATGGGATCAAAGTTGTAGTTTTCTTCCCCGATCCTGCTATTCAGAAAAGAGGGATTGTTGCCCTCATAGAAGGTGTGAAAATCAGTATGTGCCACTCGGTAGCAAAAGTATTTCCATCTTGGGCGTAACTTAAATCCCTGGTTACGCTCAAGATTCTACTTTAGAAGTGACTTAGTAGAATGTTTCGCTTCACTCAATAATTTTGCTCCCTTCAAACACAATCTATCATTTTTTAATAAGGGGATTACATCGACTGAAACCTCCTCTGTTACAGTATTAACTATATGTTCATCTGTTTCGTGTGTCACTGGGCACGGAAACTGGGATAATTGCAGGGAAATGGAGTGTGCTGGAGTGACGTCCTCCTATCAGTATGCTCTTCCGATTCTAGGCCACGGCCATTTCGCAGCTCACTATTTCATTTCAAATGTCATCCTTATCCCATTGAGTGATCAGAGTGTGGCAATGTAATAACATTTAACATTTAACTGGCTTTTCGGTGAAGGAAAACATCGCAGGGAAACCGGTCTATTCCCAATAAGGTCTAGTTTTCCCTATAGCTTGGAAGACTTGGAAGGTCAGATGGCAGTCGCTTTCGTAAAACTAGTGCCTTTGCCAAATCTTGGGGTTAGGTACCAAAGTGGACCGTGGGCTCTTTTAGTACACAACCGGGAATAACGCTAGAAGGATGATGAGTGTGGACCGTAGGTTCAGGAAAAAAACGTGAAAAGAGAAATTTAGATACCTTCCATATCCTTAATCATTGTTTGCCATAAAAGTGATTTTCTGTGAAACCCCTGAAGGTTAGGTTAGATATGTTTTCTAACAATCCTGAAAACTTAACAGTTTTCAGGATTGTCGTCGTTCAGTCAGTCGGAGCAAATAATAAACATGACAAACCTTAGATACCTTTATAGTAAATAAACCTATGGATTTCATTAGTTATCCCATTCATTATTACGAAGAAAGCCGTTTTTATAATGAATCAGAAATCATCTTAAATTAATACGGTTTTCTAAAATCATGAAGAAAAAATCTTTGATGACGATAATTTGGCTTCATTCGAAATAATGTGACATCTTCGTAATAAATTTCTTGATGCAAGAATATGTACCTCAAATTAAGTCTTTAAATTAAAAAGACATTCAAAATACACACCATTTGATATAACACTTTTAACCCTCGCGCTTTGTATACATTTGACTTTACACGGGTGTAATGGGATATTTTATTTACCTTCATTTATTTTATATTTACAAATTCGATACTCCTTATGTACCTAATGCTTCATCATCATCATCATAAGATTTTTATTATCCACATATTATTGAAATTTAGTAGTTCAGGCGTGCGGCTGTCAAGCGGCGGTCGTGGGTTCTAATACTTCTAATCCTGGCTCGTACCCTGTGAAGGAAACAATCGTGAGGAAACCGGTCTAATTCCAATAAGGTCTAGTTTTCCCTCTAGTTTGGAAAGTCAGATGGCAGTCGGTTTCGTAAAACTAAAGCCTATGCCAAATCTTGGGATTAGGGTGTCGAAGCGGACCCCGAATTCGTTTAGGGCACAACCGGGAATAACGCTAAGAGAATGATGAGTTTAGTTTGTTACCTACAAAATCAATTCTCCATTTTCAATATAACAAACACTTAAATTTTTATTTTGGTGCAATAAAGAATAATATTATTATTATTCTAACACGTAAATCCTTGACAGCTGAACACTATAAACAAACATGAAATATCGAGTGCAAACTTTGATAGGGATCAAATATATTAAAAAGAAAAACCATTACGTTCGACAGCAAACGTACTAGTCAAATACCGGTCACTTTATTATTTACCCCTGTTTCATCTAGATAAGCTACAGAGCGGGTAGAATATCGAATGAAAACACCTTTTATGCCCCTTTAGACCAATCAACAGAACAATCAATTAAAACAAAAAAATCTACGGTCTGTTTCGTCTGTCTAGACCTTAGCCGATTTTGCTTAAATAAAAGCTGCATAATTCATTATCAATAATGTTTACTATTATTTTTTAGTCGAAAGAAGCCTTTACATATGCTGTGCTTTTTACACATTCTCACAAAGAATTCCAATGAGTGTTTATCGTGTGTAGTTAGACCAGTTTTTTGTTAACATAATATAACATTGTCATCGGACTTGCAGTTGGTAAATTTTAACTCTATTGGTCTTCGAAAGAGAGGTAAATTTTAGTTATAAGATTAGAACTAAACGCACTTGCAATCTTGAGCAAAATTGTATACAATTTATTGGATTTGATGTTGGTGTTCGAACGCATTAAAAAAAATACATAATTAAACTTAAACAAACTTACCTGCCATGCAATAAACGCTTGTAATTTATACGAAATAAATTAAATTCACAGCCTCTTTATTGAGTGGACTAAGACTCGATTTTATATTCCCTCCCTCAAAGTCGTAGACTGCTTAGAAATTTAGTAGATTGAAACGTGGGGGCGCTTGTTAAAAGTTACATAGAATAATATTGTGACGATTGATTGTTCGCCTGATTACTTTGATAACATCGTAATACATAATAAAATTGTGTGATAAAAAACCAACCTTAACTAAAGGATTATAAAGTTCACATTGGAACCAGCGGAAATGAAGGTACGAAGTTACGAAAGTGTGGGGTTTGGATTTGGACATGTTTAAATTGTTCTTGGAAGTCATTGAACAACAAGTTTGCCTTCAATTTCCTTAAGGTCGACGAGAAAATATTATTCAATAAATCATTTTCATAATGAAACTTAAGCCACTACGATAAACAAAAGCATAAACTTCAGCGACCCTGTGTTCTTTATTGTAAAAGAACAATGTTTGAAATGTATTATCTTATTTTTTTACAATTTTCCATAAGTAATGGAATAATGCTACAAACAATAGTAATTGTAAAAAAATCTGCTTAGTAATTTCAATTTTAAACTCAAATGTCAAAAACTTGGGAAAAGACGCAAACTGATTGCCATCGAGACTAATAATCTTAATCCTAACAGATGTCAAATTGATCTAAAGTTATTTCACTTCACGACTTTTCAACTTTTCTGCTATAAGGCTTCTATTTGAAATGAACAACAAATTATCAATGAACTTACGGGTAATGAATTCACTTCTAACGAAGTATATAATATATGTATATAACATAGATCTATATTAGTGTGTACAGTTGACTTTTATACATTTTTATCATTGATATGAAATTCAAATTTGACAAGTAAGTATTATTTTGATGCCATCAACCTGATCTCATGATGGAATTATTAGACACGGAATTCTTCAATGATTCATAGAAAGGCTTGTGGGAATAAAATTATTTATGACCTTTAGAATAGGGTTTACTTTTGAAAAAACCATTTACTTAGCAGCACGTATTTTTGTCAGATTTTATCCGATTCTCATGAAAATATCTGTTAGAAAAAATCGAGGCTTGTTTCTGCTTCAAATTATTTACAGTATTTAAATAGGTATTTACTCCCCAGTTCTTAAACAATTCGAAACACGTGGCAAGTCTTTATTATACCTAAGTATTACGAGGACAGAATAACGGGAAACCTTAACGGGAATTTATTCCTGGAGCTCACCTGGCTTGATTGTTTGTAAATCGAAGCTTTCTTTCATATAATTTATGTCTCGGCCATTCCATTGAAAGTGTAATAAATTGCCTTTGCACCCCGCAGTTTCGAACGAAATTGAACCGATTTTCAGTTGTTTCTGTAACAACGGGCGGAGGTCTATTTATGTGCATCGTTTCCCATCCTAACCACATTTGACCACCGCTTAGTTGGCAGTGCCGGCGTATGAAAACTATGAAGCTAATGGTCATGGGTTGAAATCCCGGTAAGATCAAATAGTGGATTTCTAAGCACTAGCTGAGCATGAATACTTGTTTCTGATTTTGTAGAGTATATAATTATACTGTTTGTATGTCTTTAGGTTAGACCAAGACATCTTTTCGTCCAATATTCCGCAGTGTCTCAAGACGAGAGTCTTTGACCAGTGTGTGTTGCCAGTGATGACATATGGTACTGAAACGTGGTCGCTTACTATGGGCCTCATAAGAAGGCTCAAAGTCACCCAAAGGGCAATGGAGAGGGCCATGTTGGGAGTTTCTCTGCGTGATCGCATCAGAAATGAGGCTATTCGCAGCAGAACCAAGGTAACCGATGTAGCCCTCCGAATCGCTAAACTTAAGTAGCAGTGGGCAGGGCACATAGCACGTAGAACCGATGGCCGTTGGGGCGGAAAGGTTCTCGAGTGGCGACCACGTACCGTAAGGCGCGGCGTGGGTAGGCCCCCCACAAGGTGGACTGATGACCTGGCAAAGGTCGCGGGAGTCCGCTGGATGCGGGTGGCGCAGGACCGGTCATTGTGGCACTCTTTGGGGGAGGCCTATGTCCAGCAGTGGACGTCTTTCGGCTGATATGATGACGATGATGATGAAGACGTATTTATGTAGTTAAAATCTATCCTTTAACCCTTTATGGGGCACAATCTTGTGGCAAAAATAACCACCTGTTATGGTCTTCTTCATTCTTTTATGATGCAGAATTTTTAGGTCTACACAATATGAATCAATTTAAATTTTACTCGTTGATGGTTATGTTGTTTTTTTTTAATCTAGTACCAATGACACAAGCCTTATATTGACCTTTCTTTGGGCTTAGTTCAATTTGGGCAAGATTGCATCCTAATATTTTATCATATTATTTTTTAAAGTAGTATTTAACAAAAAAATATCATATGAAAATGATTCTCCAAACAGTTGTTTTTATTTTTAGAATCTGAAGTCACCAAACGCTGCAATTAAAAAAATCCTCGAAAAACCTGGTTACTCCGACTATGCATCGAAAATGTACTAATGAAGGCTGGACCGTATAATCGATCGACATGGAGGCCCTCTGATCAAGCAATCGAATTCCGTTCGGATTGGGTGAAAAATTCAGCTTAATTGTCGACTGGAGTGAACTCGACGTTCCAAATCGGGTCAGAGTACGTTAATGAGAATGCTAGCAGAACTTTTTAAGAAGATACTGCTGCTGATCACTAATGAAATAAATAGTTGGATGCACTAAGGGAAAGACCAATGAGAGTAAGTATATAAGATAGTTCTATAATATTTTGCATGAGAGAGACAATTTCGGCGGGATGAGATACAAATACACTTCGGAAATGCCAAAAAGATACACAATACAGAACAACTGTCCTGCTAGCACTTACATACTTGCTAGAAAGGGACGAATGCCTTATGTGTGACGCTATAATCGCGATCATGCTGGGCAGACCATTTTATCGCTAAATCATGTACAACTTTAACGTTGATCGGTTTTAAAAGTCAAATAAATGGTGTGAATCTGACTCATGCTGATGATGTGAATAAAAAAATAAGTGTTGAAAAAATCTCGCAATGTTCATAACTGAAGTGGTTTTTGTATATGATTCTGTTGACAGATCTCCTATTGCAAGGAAGGTTGTAATGTAAGTATTCGTCTTCTTGATATTTAAAATCCATATAAGCGATATTAAATATCGCTAAACTATAAATTTTATAGTTCAGTTCACCCAAGGTGAACAGCAAGCAAATTAAATAATCATAGTTTCACACGATCGGTTTAAAGTTTTTTTTTTTTTTTTTTCTGCTTAGTTGTAAGCGTAAAATCGATATCAAACATGATTTTGTATCACCAGCACAATGTATCTTTGGCATTTGTATAATTATATGGATATTGTTATATTTTGTTTTGTCTGTCTGTCTCTTTGTACCCACCGTTTGGAAGTCTCTGTTTGCCTTGGGGCATCAAGGGTGAGGCCAGACGAGCGTAATTTGCGCGCTGTGAGTCGCGTAATTTCGGTCCGCCAATATAAGGGCATACCGAAATGTCCATCTACGGGTGGACCGAAATTACGAGCGACTCACAGTGCGCAAATTATGCTCGTCCGGCGGCCAGACTCTGGCCTCACCCTTAGTAGGCCTTTGGTACTTTATTGGTTTTGTGCAATACATTTTAAATAATAATATAGGTCTAAGCACAGCCAACAACTTTATTCATTAGGTACCTACATCAAAGGCAATTGATGCGTGACACAAATAATGCGAAGTTTTCAACCATGCTAAGATAGACAGAAAGTTATCCCACTTGGAGAAGCCCTGCAGGTCGATCACGTTAGGGAGGCCATTTTATCGCTAAATCATGTACAACTTTAACGTGCGTCAGGTAGATCTGAATGTCACTTTTTGTATGGAAAATGATAGTTGGATCTACCTAACGCGCGTTCAAAAAGTTACGTGATTACCCCTCTCGGTTGTAAGTATGTCATGTCATAATCTCTGTAAAGAGTATATGAAAATAATAAACACATAGGAACATTCTTTAAAATATTGTGTAGGAGTTAAGAGTTAAGTTACCATACACTTGGTGAGGCCACAACAGTTAATCTAGTCATAGATGATTGCGTTTTTCGAATGAACTTTAGGACAAATAAACTGTCATTTACAGCTTCTAAAAGTTACGTTTGATATCCTGACATTGTTAAGATAGTAATGACATTTTGCACGTCTAAACGCGCGTTCGCAAAGTTGCGCAATTACCCTGCTGGAGAAACAAACATTACAAAAAAATATAAAAATAAGTCACCTTAGCCATACATAAAACCTCGAAGAACATAAATATAAATAAATAAATAAATAAATATTAGGGGACAATCTTACACAAATCGACCTAGTCCCATAGTAAGCTCATTAAGGCTTGTGTTATGGGTACTAGACGACGATATATATAATAGATATAAATACTGAAATACATAGAAAACTTCCATGACTCAGAAACAAATATCCATGCTCATCACACAAATATTTGCCCTTACCGGGATTCGAACCCAGGACCTTCAGCTTCGTAGGCAGCGTCACTACCCACTAGGCTAACCGGTCGTCAAAAGCAAATATAAGCTAAGTATTAGTATTATGCAGCATCGAATAATATCACGCACAATAAAGTAAACCAAGATGTGAAATACGATGTTTTACAAGAGGATTGTCGGCGATAGCCCCTTGAGGGTAGTTACAGATTTGCATAGCATATTGAGGCTAAGCTCATTGAGAAAGTTATTTTCGTGCACGATAAATGGTTCTGCGTAGGATCATAGTATGCACTCAGACATTCTACATGGACGTGCCATATATTATGTTTCTGGGTTGCTACGTAATAATATTATGGTCACTGGATAGCGTCGTTACTTACCGCCCCAGTATTATTGTATGTCAAACTGTCGTGTCGTTGACGTCGAGTTGGTAATGGACCCAGGTACCTGAGGAAACACTTAGCAAAAGTAACAATTAAGTAATTAATTTAGTCCCTTATTAAAAATTAAAATATATAAATAGTTGGGGACAATCAACCCAGTCCCAAAACTAAGCAAAGCTTGTTCTCCTATTGGGTACTTGACGATGATATACATACTTAGGTATATATAAATAAATACTTAAATACATAACCCAAATAAATGCCCTGCCCTTACAGGGATTCGAACCCCGACCTCCGGCTTCGTAGGCAGGGTCATTACCAACTAGGCTACAGAGGTCGCTATTCTGTGAACGTAAAAATTAAAATGCGTTGCTAAATAAAATGTACTTTGTGTCAAAGTGACAGATAAAGACAAACCAATTATAATGCCATGAACGTTTATGAATACGTTAGTCTTTTGTTTGAAATAAATCAGCGATGAGTTTTGAGTGTCCACGAGTATATTCATCATTCCCTATACTAACTTCAGTTTTCTCATACTGAGCTACTTAAGGCATGTTGTTCCAATAGGCATGATGCCTCATGTTCCAATTGATAACGTAGTGATGCTAAATGGATAGTAAACCATCAAATTATCGTAATAAAGTATAAATTATAAATTATAATGAAAATCATAAAGAGATATGAACCTTGAAAGTTTAGAAAAATTATGTATTTTTTTTATTGTCCAAGAGTAAATCAAAAGCTACCAATAGAATCCTTACGTTTTTCTAGAAACAAAATTGTATGACAACTATGTACTTAAACGCAGTATTTCGCGACCGAAACAACAATTTACCTGATTTTCCATACTACGATTAGTACAAATATACAAATGTGACGTCACACTTGTATAGACACACAGTATGAAGCGTTTTATTCGCATTCAGCGAGGTCAATCTTTATCTCAAATTTTTAGTTGCTCCCATACAAACATTTGTTGCTCTCCAAAAACTGGTTCGAATGACGTCACAAAAAAATCTTAGTCATCATCCCTATTAACGTTTTATCAGGCGTTTTATCTCCAACCTTATATTGAATATAAAGTAAAGCTGAATAAGGGTGAGAATCCATCATTGCCGTTGAGTCGGCGGTGCGAGGAAAAGCCATCAATCAGCATTGCCAGCTTAAATCACGCATCTCTCTGGATTGATTATATTCCATACGTAGGAGCGAGAGATCGGAGCGTTGCCTCTCGCTGTTACGTATGGCGCGTCACTCCCGCCGTCGCTGTCGTGGCTGAGCACTAAGTGTCGGAAAGTTGAAACGTCTAGACGTCGCTATAATAATAACCTCTGTCTGCAGCTAGTGATGGAACTACTTCAGTCATGACACGTATAAATCTTCGTTTGTTTCGATGTATAATATAAAATGCCAAGTCAACAATTATTCTCATCTCTAGCAGAGGTTCCCTAGTATCTTAATATATTTACCAGTAAGAATTTATGAATATGACAATTAATGGTTATTTAATACACAAAAATTATATAAAACTTTGAGCGCTCATAGCCCAGCGGCGCCTCGGAAACGATAACGCAGGTTAAGCAAAGATGGCAGCGGTCAGTCTTTGGATGGGTGACCGCCTGATGATTGAGTGGTAAATATAAATGAGCGCTTCCGTGCTTTGGAAGGCACGCTAAGCAGTTGATCCCGGCTGCTGTCTGTGACAGTAGTCGTTAAGCCGAGTTATAGGCCTTCGGGCGGCTTAAGAACTTCTAACAGTCGAGTTGCCCACTCACTTGACAAAGGGAGGACAACTGTCACTCGCGTCCGCAGGAGCTACCTACCACAACCCTGCACGTGTCCCCTGGGTGGTACTAAAGAGTGACAAACTTTAAAAGGCCAAAATAATGTATGCCATACGATTAAATAAATAAATACAAAACTTTACCTCATTGATAGCTTGACATTTGTTCAGATTGTCAACTAATTGAATGAGCGAGCGAAACGAACGTTTTCTGCTTCAGCTTGCAACCGATTCTCGTGAAATTTTGTAAGCAGGTTCAATAATTTGACAGATTTCTTTTGGCGATTCAGTTTTTTTTTTAAGTAAGGCTCGCGAGTTCTACAGCTAACAGAGCCATTAGTCATTAATAATGTAGTAGTATCCATTAAGCACTTGATTGTGACCGCACAACACGACGCTGGCAACAAAATTTGCAACTTGACGTAAAACGAGTGTTTCAACAACAACTCAAGCCAAATCGTGTCTGGGGTCGTAAATCTCATGAAAAATCCCCCATCGCTTCTTGGCAACTTTCTTGTCATACAAGTTCCTGACAATGGGAACTTTTCTATTGTGAAGAGCGACAATGGATAATTATACGTGTACCTTTATTCTGCAGCCTCTTGGGAAATTCTATAACGGACAAGACAGGTGTTTTTAATTATGTTTATGTTGGTATCTATAAGTATCTATACTAATATTTAATTAAATATTTTTGTTTCGTGTTATTTTAGAGGAAGTTACCCCGATATTTTTTTAAACGAGTGGTACCAAGGCTGTGAATAAGTCTTTCAAGAAGATACAGAGAGGGCGCTAGTCTTAGTGGGAATGTAATGCAAAAATACACAGCTTCCGTCACTGACCTCGTAGCTCAGTTGGTAGAGCAGTCTAGCGTTAATAGAAAGGTCGCAGGTTCGCGACGCAGGGGGTAGAAGTTGCACCACGTCCGTAGGAATTACCCACCGCTACCCTACACGTGACCCCTGGGTGGTGCTAAAAGTGCAACAACCTGGCAACCGTACTGTCTTTTCGAAGATCTCACGGTTCTAAATACACGTATTTGCCATACGATAAATAAATAAATAAAGTGTGATTGAGGAACAAACTTGCAAACATCATTTAAACTTTCGCATTTATAATATTAGTAGGACTTCTGACACGCGATGGGTTTTACCTACTCGGCTAGAGTCGCGTGGGGAGCTAGTTACTTATAAAATATTCTAATTAAATTAAGTACACGAGACTCAGTACTCTATTTATGATTGATACTAGCTTTCGCCCGCGACTTCGTCTGCGTGAACCCGTGATCAAAACTCTGCTATATAATAATAATTTATTTCATTTATTCAGATAACTTAGATCCACTGGTTAGTAATTACAAAATCTTACAAAACTATTGTTAAGGTATACCTACACTAGAACTTATAAATAATTAAAATACTCACTCCCTGTCAACAAGTTAATGATTACCAATCAGTTTTCGATTGGCAATCATCAACTTGTTGACATGAAGGTATATGGGGGAATCAGGTTTCGCCGCAAACATTTCCAAAATTCTATTGGAGCTCCTCCGCATCCTACGCACCACAGATGCGACCCTCTTCCGTACAATGGCGTCAAACCCATCCGTGTGAGCTTCGGCAAACATAAGTGATGCGCTACAGAAGCGGGGCAGCCTCAACAGTGCCCTAAATCCATTGTTATATTGGACTTTTAGGGCACTAAGCGATTGTTGAGTACAGTTAAGCCACAGGCTGCTCGTGTAAAAACTCTGACAGTACGCCTTGAAAAGGGTGATTTTTACTTGGGTAAAGGTTGGGTGGGGCTATGTTTCAATCCAGGCTCTAACCTATCTTCGTACAAAATTTCATCCAAATCGGTTGAGCCGTTTAAGCGTGATTGAGTAACAATAAACACCCAAACATCTAAACATCCAAACTTTCGCAATGTCTCATCTTAGCGCTGTTCTAGTAACATTTTCCAGGAGCCCGCGTTCGGATTGCTACCAATAACCAAGTTGGGAATCTAAGGGTCGGCGATTGAAACTTTTGACGGTTTTACCGACATCTACCCAATTAAAAAATTATCATGAAATAACTGTTGTCTTTAGTAACCCAATGTAAGGGTATTCAAATTTTACTTAAATTAAATTGATTTCAATAATATTTACTACTGAGATTTACGGTTCTTACAATATACTGCGGAAGAACGATAATAATTTCATTGAATGTTGATTTGATCGGTCAACTCTTACGTCACCGTACCTACTCTAGTATTGGTTCTGGCTAAAATTTAACAGCTGACGTCACCGAACCTCTCACAGACCGGTGTGACGCAGGCTTTCACGAAGAATTTACGTTTTATAATAATACCTACCTACATCCAAGATGCATTATCAAAAAGACGTAGATATTATGTTGCTTATACGAAATTCCATGTCTAAAATGGTCAGATTTACGCTAATTACAGATGACAAGCGAAAACAGGACAGCATGCTAATTTCTGGGAGCGAAACCGAAGCGAGTACTTGGTGAGATTGGTCAATTCACCAAGTTTGTGCCACATTCGGAGCGCGTAAAACCTATCTTAGTCATGCTTCTACGTGCGATTTCCGCTACAGAGCGGAAAACGCTGCTACGCGCTACGGCGTAGCACACGTAGCATTGCGTGGCATGGAATGGGCGCGGAAAACCTATCTTCCTCTTTTTTCCCCGACTACGGCAGAGCCGAAAGGGCGGGTTATGTTTTTACCAGTCTATGTTTTTATTTGCGCGTGTTCCATCGTAGCGTTTAAGATACTGAACCAATTTTGATGAAATCGGTATAAATTTATTCGAAATTATGCTCCGGCTGACATTGGCTACCTTTTGAATGGAAAAAAAACATTTTTTTAAATTTCATCCTCGTCGTCATCATATCAGCCGAAAGACTCCCGCGACCTTTACCAGGTCATCAGTCCACCTTGTCTGTCTTGGGGTCTACCCACGCTGCGCCTTCCGGTACGTGGTCGCCACTCGAGAACCTTTTTCTTTCTACGTGCAATGCCCACTGCCACTTAAGTTTAGCGAGTCGGAGGGCCAGTTTATTTTCCGCAATCTGGATACAGTTTATTCAAATATAAATGTATTTATATGACATCATTCCCTACGTCTTGCTCAATCGTCTCAGATTAGGCTTCCTCTCTTTCGTTACTGCATAGTTAAAATTTGTGAGCCCAAAAACCAGTGGTTGCCAACTCTCGGCACTTACATTGATTTATAACAAACACACAACTACCGTAAACATCTAAGATTGTTACAATGTGTGGTTGTTGTAGAGAGTTATTAATTAAATTTGAAGCCCTCTTGAGTTGGAAACTTCTGGACTTGGACCATTAATCTTTTTGTATGCTTACAGCGTTCGTGGACGAGTTATGACAGGTTATTAGTGCTACATGGAAAGACCATTTCAGACAAAGGTACATTGAGTCAATCCACATTTTGTTTGCTGTTTTTCTGTCCTGTTAGACAAGAGACATTATGAAAGAGTTACTTCGAACAAATGTTTACAACGTGAACTTTAACATTCTTAGAAGATGACCAAAGGGTTTAAAAAGTCAACAAAACCCTGCATTTGGTGGATTTAACCCGAAAACCACAGTCAGAAAGTTTCTGTAAAGCCTGTTGTTTGACTGGTAGAGGATGTTGAGGCATTAAGATTGCTTTTCGTATCTGCTCATAATATTAAAAAAAATGTTTGTCATAGATTTAATCTTTTTTATTTTGCTTACGAAATGGATACAAAGAATTATAATAATACTCGCGGATTACTTTAAACTTTCATTAAATCACTAATTATCCATATATTTAACTAAATAAATATATAACTACAGATATGAGAAAACTAATTTATTGTAATTAGAAATAATCACTCTGATTTGGTCACTTTGATAACTGTATTGTTAATACTCTCAATTTATTTTAAACTAAAAACTAAAAAAACTAAAGCGTTCAAACTTTTCTTTACCAGCTTAGTTATTGCTAAGAAATATAAATAAAAGGGCACTACTAAGCTCAATCGGATCGAATCAAATGGATATCGATCGCCCTCGAAAACATTAAGAAAACATATGTAAATCTACCAGACAGCTCATCAATATTGCATTTAGACCGTGACCGCCGCATTCAGCCAGCAGTCAATAATTGATGACTCAATCAATAATACGAATACAATGACGTATTTCACATACTCACTGCCAAATAGTTCGTAGCGCCGCGCTGATAGCCGTTACATGCAAAACCGTTTGTAAAACTGCCTATGAACAAACCCCCTACTTAGCGGGTTCCTGGCACTGATAGTGTGATGTGTCTTCATGTATATCATCATCATCATTAGCAGCCGAAAGCCACAGCTGGACACAGGGCTCCCCCAAAGAGTGCCTCAATTAGCGGACTCCCGCGACCCTACCAGGCTACCTGGTCATCAGTCCACCTTGTGGGATACCTGCACACGCTGCGCCGGCCGGTACGTAGGTATCTTATGTATTATGCTTTAACCGTTTCGACGCCAGCAACGCATATATATCCACACCGCAGGTTCTACGGCAACTACTGATATATGCATCAAGGAGCCCAGTGTAATAACAACCTTCTTGCATTGACAATGATTTAATTTAACTCCGCACTAAATGTTTTGTTGACTTGGCGTTAGGCTGTCCACTTTTCTCCTTGACAGAGCGTTGGAAAGGTTAATGTACATGAAACAGGTTACCGCCACCACCAGCCACCTAGGGAACCACCATAACGGTGACAAATTAACAAATACAAATACAAACAAAGGTTGACCTTTGAGGAAATAAGTTAAGAAGAAAACTCCTCTCCTGCCAGGTATCAGAGGGTATCAAAAAGCATCACATAAGATAAATATGAGTCCGGCTTAACTCTCTGCTCTATATTACAGATAATATTATACCTAATACTCGTAATAACACTCTGCCGTAGCCATTGTTTAAATGCACTGAAACGTAATAAATATCGCGGAAGTAAACATGAAGATTACGTAAAACCATATACAAATACTACGTCGCGATCAACAATGCTATTGTATGTACATGCATTATGTACCACTTAACCTATGATATGTAAACGATGTGTGTCAAGCATTTAGCTCATAATAATTCTCATATTCTCACATGGGAATTCATTATGGAGAGCCTTGCATATTATAGCGAGTATAAAGCATAAGGCACAGTATGTGGTGAGGATGTGTTCACACTTACTTGTTTGCAATGAATTAGCGCCAATTCTTTGTTTCAAACAAATATGACTGTGTAACGCGCCGCAGACGTGCAGTAGGTACAGTCAAGGAAATTGAAACACGTACCTTTATAGCTCTTGTTACTATGACAATAAGGCATAAAAAGGTACGTGAATACATTTCCCTGACTGTACAATATATCGTACTATCCTACTAATATTATAAATACAGTTGTTTCGATATTTGTTTGTTTGAATGTTTGGATGTTTGTTACTCAATCACGCTCAACCGATTTGGATGAAATTTTGCACGAAGATATATTTTAATACAGGCTATAAACTATCTTCGTGCAAAATTCATCCAAATCGGCAATCGGCATATTTTATATAAGTACTAACTTCTGCCCGCGACTTCGTCTGCGTGGACCCGGGATAAAAACTATCATATATTTTAATACAGGCTATAAACTATGATAGTTTTTATCCCGGGTCCACGCAGACGAAGTCGCGGGCAGAAGTTAGTACTTATATAAAATATGCATTCATGTAGTACTTTGTATATCGACAAGAAAGGAAATCTGGGAGGCATTTCAAGCTATCTTTAATCTACGAAATACCAATTCAGAAATGGCCCTAGATGGCACGAGGGAAAATATAATAATTTCGTGTTGGTTTGTAATCCCCGTATTCACTATTTGTTTATTAAATGGACTCTTTCGCAATTAAATAACTGTCAATTTTCGATACAAATATTTGAATGAGCGTGCGAACCGAACGAAGTTCCTCGTTTCAGGTTGGGCAAACATTCTTTCATCATCATCATAAGATAAGTTAGATAAGTTTTTACTTTTATTATTGATAAGGTGTGGCAATAAAGTTTTTTTTTTTTTTTTTTTTATCATCATCATATCAGCCGAAAGACGTCCACTGCTGGATATAGGCCTCCCCCAAATAGTGCCAAAGTGACCAGTCCTGCGCCACCCGCATCCAGCGGACTCCCGCAACCTTTACCAGGTCATCAGTCCACCTTGTGGGGGCCTACCCACGCCGCGCCTTCCGGTACGTGGTCGCCACTCGAGAACCTTTCCGCCCCAACGGCCATCGGTTCTACGTGCTATGTGCCCCGTCCACTGCTTCGGCAACATGCTTTCATATTTATGTATTGGCCGGTGCCTGTTATGTATGTTCTCTTCTAGAGGTTGCATTTCTTGACCAAATCTCGTGAATCGTTTTCTTTTATCAGTTTTAGTTAAAAAAAACTGTCTCGCGTTTTACAGCTCATAGAGCCACTAGTTTATTTTCGTAAAATCATATATCGACAAACAAAGAAGGAAACCGTACCGTTCTCAAATCTTATAAGCAGTATGTTCACCGCCTTACATCAGTAGCGCACGACTACGCAAAGCATTTGAATTTGAACGCGTCGCTTCATCCGACTGCTTCCGACAACGACCGAGCTCATGTGACTACAATCATATTGAAATGTGAGCCGCGACAGTACAAGCGTCTATGCTATATTGCGAATTTGTAACTAGAAGGTATGTGTGTATGTATGTAAATTCTTTGGTGTACATGGAACAGAACACAACAACAGAACAATTATTACAAGAGCAGATAACACATGTACAAAGGTGAGCTTATCCTGAGCGATTTCTTCAAGCTAATCTTAATCAACTGACTTGGTCATTCTGACACATATTGTGTTTTGCATCCCAATTTGTTCAAACACATTATTTATACTAAACGGGACTTAATCGCGTATAATTAACTTATTTTATTTACCTCACTGAGGTCTCCCGATGTTTCGGATGTGTTGCAACATCCATGGTCACGGGACAACACATCCGAACCTCAGTGAGGTAAATAAAATAAGTTAATTATACGCGATTAACTCCCGTTTAGTATAAATAATGTGTGAGAATCGTGAAAGTTTAAATCAATATATTGTTCAAACACGTTATATAGGTAGAGTGTAATGTCCCCAAAGCCACGAAAAATAATATTATATTTTTTGTAGCTATTCTTTATCCGTTTTGTTATTAAATCTGATTTAAACAGTTATAGAGTTATTTTTGATAGCAGGATTGCAAAAAAAATGTACAATTTGTTGTAAGGCTGTGAAGCCTGGACACTGAAACTCAACGAAGAGACCAAGCTTTTGGTGGCAGTAAGAAAGGTCCTCCGCAAAATCCTCGGCCCAACGCGGAGACCCGATGGCAGTTTGAGAATTCGGAAGAACATTGAAATTGAGGACCTTGATGAGGAGCCTAACATCATCGGAGTGACTAAGTTGCTTAGATTTCGTTGGCTCGGTAACCTGGAGCGAATGGGAGACGATCGCGCAGCTAAAAGAGAAATGAAAAAAAAATGAAAAAAGTATTTATTGACTCCACCACAAAGTATACATTGTGTACATTAGTTTTCTTCAAGAAAGTAAAATACAATAAGTGCATAACTTGTGCGGCGGAGACTGGTGCCCGAACTAGGTTGAACCTGTACGTCAGGTCGCCAGGTCTCCAAGAAAAGAGCCTACGAGGGCAGCCCTATTTGGAAGATGTCCGGTTGGTCGCCCCAGATATCGTGGATGCGGATCTTCGCGAGCTCCAAGCTGGCGATTGGCGAGAAACCGCTCAAGATCGGAAAGTAAGAAGTGCATGGAGTAAATGGCCATTACGGCTTTTTTTGGGACATAATACACAGTATTTTCTCGAAAAATTACAATGACCGTTTTGCGCATAGGTTTTTTAATTTCGTCTAATCAGCTTTAAATTTCCTCGTGAGTTCTGGGACTTTCTATATCTTGGTCAATGTGAGTCACTTTAGCTAGGCGACCAGGCCAATAAGATGCGGGTCTGAATAAGGGGGATAAAAACCTATCGTATCGTAGCAGTCGTATGAACTAGTCATATTAATTGGTTAATTACCTAACCGGTCGAGGTGACAACGTCACAACTAGCTTGGCATTGTTTATATTTTTAATAGTAACCCTATACCCTATTAACGTTTCGCCTGTGTATGTTTAGGATCCTGAACACATTTCTTTACTCATTTTAGCATTTGTTTTTTAATAATTTCATTTGTTCGTGACGGCGCAATCGAGGCTTGAATCAACGATTTTTTTTACTCACTACTCAATCGCGCTCCTCACATTTGATATATATATATATATATATATATATATATATATATATATATATATATATATATATGATTATGTATGTACGCACTTTGTTGTACACAACACCATTTTTTAAAAAATTAAGGAAACATCTGTACAGCGTCAAAGCCACATAGGTTTAACTGTCACTGTATTCACTCTTTAACTAATTATAACTATTTATATTACAGGTGTGCAGTTTTATTATATTTAATAACATTAATATTATCTCTCTTCTACTTCGTCGCATCCTCATGACTGAGGGTCGTAACAACACGAGATCGTTGCTTTGCACACTAGTCTTCGGCCATCCGGATAGACGTCAACGCAAGTTTCCCAGATTTTCTTTACTGCGTGTGTCGGTCCAACGGGTTGGTGATCTTCCACGGCTTATAGGTACTTAAAATACGTATTACATATTCATAAACGTTCAACAAACCTATTCTAGCTAAAGTGCCGTTAATGCATATATATTATGTTATGTCACACAAGATCAAAGTACAGTCAAGGAATTTAATTTCTAACCCACCTAAGGTTCAATATCGTATAGCAAACTGTAGTTAGCTCTTCTGGTGCTCTAGCACGACGTTACTTTGACATATCGCATGCATAGTTTTATGTTTGTAACTAGGCAACAGATTGACTACCTTGACATGGTGAACTGAACTTTTGAACGTGTTACCTCATTCCGTCCTGGTGTAACACTACTATTTGAGTTTTTAATAGTTCACGGTTAGCGGCAAGCATTTTATTTTTCAAATTAATAAAGTATTTGAAAATTATTTTATAATTTTCTCGATTGCCACTGACACATGTTCGTAATTAAAAAAGGAAATAATATTTTTTGCAAAGACGTCTGTAATGTGAAGTGCCAAATAATACGTACTTTTTGACATTTCAATACTTTTACTGAAAGATAATATTCGACCTTCATGCAATGTGAATGTCTAACGACATTTAAACGAAATAGGTAGGGAATCAAATTGCTTGACTGTACATAAGCGGACTATTCTTATTCCTATAATCTCTTCCAGCTAACCTTTGAGTAATTGAGAAGGTATAACATATCAACTTGGAAAGTGTAAGTATTGTACATATCAGATTTACCGTGTGGCACCCACATCTAGATCTATAGATCCGATGCTGACCTGAATGTCTGGAATTCGTGTATATGGCTATATTTAGCGAATTCGCTAATTTGTATTACTAGTCAGAATAAAACAATATAGATAGATTACCTATCTGAATCACTAAACTTTTTTGTCCTATTTTAACTTCGTTTGCCTTTTTTTTCGTTTGTCCGACACTTTAGTTCGCGAAGTTTACGGCTGGTCGTTTTATAATTTAACTTTTGTAATTGTTTGACAAATCAATGATTCCCAATTATTGGTATACCCGCAATATCATTATAACCACTCACTTGCTTGTGGCAACCACAGTTGCCAATTTCGCAGACTCCTAAACTGATGGTGCCAATCGAAGTATGGGCTGCCTTGATAATGAAAAATTAGAAGCAGTTTAGGCTACCTTTTTAAAAATATGAAAGCAAGTGAGCGGATACCGACATAACGATTCGGTCGATAATCTGTTCGTATTTTATCAAATCGGCTTTATTATATTTCACATATCATTGTTTATACGGACGGAGTACACACATGTTACTAATTCATATGTTTTTTTATGAAAATGGTTGTTACATTTTCAATATTTAAAAACATTAGCAAAAAGTTTGAGATTAAACTAAGGTTATCATCCCAAAGCCGTGTTAATGGTAAATACAAACAAGTGTATACTATTCTATTATTACTTATATGTGTGTTCTTTAAATAAATCGATACTAAATAATAACAACATTTGTTTATCAAGTTATTTCTTCCGACGACCTGACCCTTACTTATATAGTAGGTACATATGTAAATATTAGGTAGTAAAAATGTGTTCGGTTCTGACGCTTCGCCGGCCGCTACCGCAGCACGCTCGCTACGCTCGCTTGGCTCGCGCGCTGTAGGGTCACAGTTCACCTAACACTCCTGCTCGCTTCGCTCGTCGTAGTACCTACACCGACCTGCCTTAGACTCTCTGTAAAACTACTTTGAATTTTACTCAAAATGAACATTTGGCTAAACGTATGAAATGCGGAAAGTGAAATGATGGATAAGTAAAAAATTGGCTGTGAAACAAAAGTTGTAACAAGCCAAACCTCAAATGACTGTAGCGGTAAAAGGTTTCGTAGTCGGACAACTGAAACATTTGGATAATATCAAATGGTAAATGAAAGAAGTAATGAATTGTATATTCGGAGAACTCATAAAAATACGAAAAGTTTTCGGACAAACGATATTCGGTCAATAAATTTTAGTGATTGCGATAGGTTACCAATATAGATGGATTCGGGCGCTTGATGTATTTATCCTTTAAATATTTAATTATAGTAGTGAAAAAAATATTCGAACCCCGAAAATGTTACAGTCTTACATAAAATAAGTTTATCCTTAGGTACATTAAAAAGAAGCATTTATAATTTTTCTTATTGAATGATCCTTACTTGATTGAAAAGAAAGTAAGCGGGTCGGCCATCCAAAGTTCAACTTTAAGACGATTTAACAATGAAAAGTTTTTTTGATTCCCAATTTCACAAATGGGCCTAAATTCTGGCATAAATGTGGTAAAAGTGGCACAAGGACTATCATAATATATATCAGAAATTCGCCTAAATTAGGGTTACTCCTACACCGGCGGCATAAACGCGGGAATTTCTTACACGTAAATCCTAATTCTTTACGCGCTAATGCGCCTCACCCCACCCGTCACGCCTAACGAAACTAGACCTCTACCTACGCTTTGTTACTACGCATCCCGGCGTCAAGATATATTTGTGGGTGAGCTTATAACAAGTTACAGAATAGCAGCAGGGCTGCAATTCTAACAGCCAATTTCACTCGACATAATCCCGCTCAGATTTTTTATAACCCCAGCATACTTTGGTCTCGTAAAGTCAAGTTCGCCGAATGGGAATGTTCTACTTTGTGGGAAATCACAAATTAAGTTTATGGAGCAAACAGTAAACGGTCACTGGCCCAAGGCAACATAAAAACTGCCGGCATTTTTACTAGGAAAATTATATTTGAGGTTTTGGTGCGAATTAGTTTCTTGGTACAACTCGCCCTGCGTTGATTGAATATTTACTAATTTCTGTTTGGTGTGGTAAAAAAGTGTTGAAGGCGATTCTCCGAACTTTAGTGGCAGAAGTAGCTTTGCATTCTAAGAGATAAAAATGATCCACACGTAATTATTAAGATAAGCTTGTCTAGATCATTTTGAGCATTTTACTGCCAAGAATCGTTACGCGCTACTCTTTTAACCGATCCCGTGGTTTTACCGCTAAGTAGCGGAAAGCACCTACGACGTAGGCGCCCGCTAGGTAGCTTCCGGCGCTACGCGCTAGGCTCGTACCCAATCCCGTGGTTTTCTTCGTATGTAGCGGAAAGCGACTACGGCGTAGGTGCCCGCTACGCGGATTCCTGGCAGTCAGTGTTAAGATACCGACTATTATTGATTTTTTACCATGTTAATTTATTCAATTGTTTTTCAATTTTATATACAGTTCCAATAAATATATAAGCTATAGCAACGGTTATTTATTATTACGTTGCAACCGAATTGCAATCCAATAAAACACAGTATTTGCACTCTGGTTTCGGCGTTTCACTTTGCTCAGTCACTTACCACACCTTTAAACTCATCTCATACTCTCTTGTCATACCTTTAAACTGTTAATTCAAAAAGAACCTTGTGGTGTCTGAGTTAAAGCTCAATTTGCAAAGCTACGTCGGAACAAGAAAAGAGCTTGCGAAAGTAATCCGGCTATTTGCAAATAACTGAAATAAATTGAATTGAGTTCGCGTTCGCGATACAGCTTTATTTACAAACTGGTTGGGGGAAGGAAAAGATTTTGTGCAGTATTCTGACAACGGAACAAAGCGCTTACTTTGTGCAGTAGAATGTGTGAATAAAATAACTTGGGACAATTCGAGACGTATGTTTCGCGTGCTTATTTGATTTGAATTCGAACGTTTGCTTCCGTGCGTCAAAATCAAAATCAAATCAATTATTTATTTTGCAAATAGGCCACAAAGGCACTTTTACATGTCAAACGGTAATTTACAATGTAATAATAATAATCTTACACAATAACCATTTAAAACTTGCAGATTAAGGACCGATTTAAACGGTTAACAAAGTAAATGTCACTAAGTTAATGAAAACAAAACAAAATTGCAAAATATGACCGTTACATTTGATATAAGGTCTGTATCAGCATTAACAAGATAATTATATTAATTCAGTATTCCAGAGATGTTATAAGGTCTCTGAGCGTCCAAATACAATTAATAATTATTGTAATGTTTGTACAGATGTATACGGTCTCTAAACTTCAAAACAAAACAAAAAAAGGAACATTAATGTAATGTTGTCAGAGATGTACAGGGTCAAAAACAATAAAACGAGTCAAGATCAGAATGATGTCTCTCGTCAATACGATAATAATAATAACAACACTAGTATTTAAGTACTATGCCCTTGCAAGCATGAACAGTCCGGACTCCACAAACAGCACCCGATCACGAATATGACGCATATCTCAGACATCGCCTCCCTCAACCATATGTTAGGGAAGGTGGCGACCCGATCAACGACGCCACCGTAAGCAAAGCCCTTTAAGCGAGCATGACATATTCAAGCCACCGGACATTGGTAATAACAAAGATTAAGCGACTTCTTCGGCGAGAAACAGCATTACGTGCTCTCTTCTTACATAAAACGGAACAGTTATTTCAGGTAGGTACTTATAATTATTACATGTATTTAGGTATATTCCTAATAGAATTAGCCTTAGAAAATTAACTTTTAACATGAGACTTAAATTTAGTGAACGGTAAATTAACAATTTCGGTGGGTATTTTATTGTAAAAACGTATGCAGTTCCCCATGAACGACGTGCTAACCTTGCGGAGACGACTGGCCTTCACTGCAATCTTGTTTTTACTTCTGGTGTTGTAGTCGTGGATATCACTGTTGAGTTTAAACTCTAGAAGCTTCCGCACATACATGATATTCTCAAGAATGTATTGGCATGCTACAGTAAGAATGTTTGCCTCCTTAAATTTATCCCTGAAAGAATCTCGAGCTTTTAGTTCGTATATGGAGCGTGCAGCTCGTTTCTGTAGAACGAATATGGTCTGGATATCAGCCGCCTTTCCCCACAACAGGATTCCGTAGGACATAACACTGTGGAAGTAACTGTAGTACACCAGCCTGGCCGTCTCAACGTTTGTTAACTGTCTTATGCGTCTTACTGCATAGGCTGCCGAACTAAGTTTTCCGGCTAGGGCGGCGATATGCGCATGCCATTGTAGTTTTGAGTCCAAGGTGATACCTAAAAACACTGTTCCATCTTCAAATTCCAGTTCATCTCCCTTTAATTGGATCATGGTATTATTTACCTGCTTGACATTAGGTAAAGTGAATCTGATACACTTTGTTTTCTTGGAATTTAG
This sequence comes from Epinotia ramella, assembly GCA_947578815.1. Classification (NCBI taxonomy): domain Eukaryota; kingdom Metazoa; phylum Arthropoda; class Insecta; order Lepidoptera; family Tortricidae; genus Epinotia; species Epinotia ramella. The sequence continues at coordinate 9,648,711 of OX388221.1, forward strand.
CAGTAAATTATTTGCTGTAAACCATTTCAGAACAGTGTTGAGCGCATCATTAATACCATCGAAATAATGTTCTGACACTAGAGACATTTTTAAAAAGCGATCTTGGTATTAAGCAGAATTAATCATAGTGTAAGGTTATTTGGAAGCTAATTTTAGTATAGAGATTTAGTGTAGAGTAGAGTGTACAAACAAATGCTTTGTCTAATACACATTAGTAGCACTATGTTGCAGAGCCTTGGCAAAAAAAAATATTCATAAGATTTTGATTACGAGAAAACTGTATTTTTGGTAAGAATGTAAAATTAATGTAAGTTAAGTATTATAAAAACCAAAATTTGCATAGGCAAGTACTTCATATTTTAATTTATGTAGAGTATAATATTTTTCAAATTCAATTTCAGGTTTCGCAATTGATATTTTGTCTTGCATTTAATTCTTTATTTTGCGTAAAGGTGAAACACCAGACTTTCTGCCACTTATGGAACTAGCATTCCAGCGAGATTCAATCTAACATTCCTGCGTGAAATTGGTTCACTATAATATAGCCCCGTCTACGCTACTCGACAAAATAACATGAACTATGTATCTGTACCTATATTTAGTATTGTTCGCACCCTTTGTCTTCGCAACCCTAAACACCCAATCCAATAAAAACGGTGCATTGTTTCTTGTATCTATTGTATTTCGAAACGACCTATAAATTGAATTGGGACGAAGGCGATCCCGATACTATTTGCACATGCTCTTAGCTAACGTTAAGATTAGAATGCAAGTCATCCGACAAATGGAGTGGAAACTTGGGAAGCAAATAGATATCTTGGTTTAGATATCTATATTGAGCGCTAGCATATAGGTTATTGGACTCGTTTGTGGAACTAACTTATCCTTATTGATATTGTTACTTGCTTTTTGCCAATCCTTGTTCAGAAAATTTTATACTTAAATCTTCCAAACGAGTTTTCCTTTCAAAATACAACTAACCTAATAACATTAAATAAATAAAAACCGGCCAAGTGCGAGTCGGACTCGCGCACGTAGGGTTCCGTACCATTATCTATAAAAACAGTTTTAAAAAAAGTTTGTTGTATGGGAGGCCCCCTTAAATATTTATTTTATTTTGTTTTTAGTATTTGTTGTTATAGCGGCAATAGAAATACATAATTTGTAAAAATTTCAACTGTCTACCTATCGCGGTTCTTGAGATACAGCCTGAAAAAAAAAACGTTTGTTGTATGGGGACCCCCCTTAAATATTTATTTTATTTTGTTTTTAGTATTTGTTGTTATAGCGGCAATAGACATACATAATCTGTGAAAATTTCAACTGTCTAGCTATCGCGGTTCTTGAGATGCAGCCTGGTGACACACAAAACGGCAAAAGAAACACGTATGTTGTATAGGAGCCCCCCTTAAATATTTATTTTATTTTATATTTACTATTTGTTGTTATCGCGGCAACAGAAATACAACATCTGTGAAAATTTCAACTGTCTAGCTATCCTCCTGACGACCGGAACCTAAAATTTTGGAATATTTTCCCGATATTTTCGGGGTTTGTTGCATATGCAATGAATACCCGTGGAAAAATACTTAAAAAATCCTGAGATGGAAAATCTTGATTTTCCTTATGTACTGTATACAGCACATGTGAAGGATATTCATATGTACTGTTCATAGGACATTTATTTTTCACACTTTTTATGTTCTACTCAGAGTACTACAGAAGCCAACACACGTGTACTTCATACAGGACGTAAGGATGAAATTAAGATGGAAATGCTTAAAACATACAAAAAAACTCATCTCGTCATTCAATAAGTATGCTGGCTGCATCAACTCTCTATTCTCAGGCTCACAAACCTCAGCGGACCATTTATCCTACTCATTCTCATTATTCTCCTCATTGTCAGTGAGCACGCGACTGCGTAAAGTTGTCAATAACCGTCCTCTGGCTCGACGACTTCCCCGACCACGTCTTGATCCTCTACCGCGTCCACGACCGCATGTAACTGTAGGGGAACCGAAGGGACTGTATAATCCATGTTCATGGTATCTGCTACGGCATCATTGGACTCCGTGCTGTCTGTATCAGAATCGTTCTCAGAAACTTTTCAGGATCGAGATGAGGAGGACGGTAAGCCGTATCATCATCTGAATCATCGCCGGAAAATTCGAACTAGAGTCGTATAGTAATTCTACGATGTTTGCATCGTTCATCACTGTAACAAAGAAAACAAACTCTTTGCGTAATGCAACGTTCTATGGAAAAGACATAGGAAGTCAATACTATTAAACTTGTCAATACTACTTTTTAAAGACGGTAGTCCTATGCAAAGGACATAAAACATTTAAAGGTTACACTTGTTATCATTTTGAGAATTTCACAAAAATATGAGTTACAAACTATTAATTATTATTGTTTTAGTAAATTTAAACATCACTATAATGGTTTCTATCTAAACTAGATAAGATGAACATGGATATACTTACCTCGTCGTGAGCGCATGGCTGACCGACGACCTTCCAACGCCATTTTTAACAAAATGACAGCTGTCAGTTGGGTTCAAGGAGACGAAACTAGTTCCTTAGGAGTTTAATAGAGGGCGTCAAAGTAGAATCGTAGTGTTGGCATTAAACGAAAAAGTGGCGGATTTTTTAAAATCTTATGTACTATGAGAAGCACGTCAGTCGTCAGGAGGCTATCGCGGTTCTTCAGATACAGCCTGGTGACAGACAGACAGACGGACAGCGAAGTATTAGTAATAGGGTCCCGTTTTGGGTACGGAACCCTAAAAATAATGTTTTATTTTTACTGCACGCACCCCTCCGCTGAATGCGGGTGGGTGCAGGACCGGTCATTGTGGCACTCTTTGGAGAAAACTTACTGTCCAGCAGTGGACGTCTTTCGGCTGACATGATGCTGATGATGTTTTTTACTAAACGGGACTTAATCGCTTTATTTTTTTTATCCTACCGTTTAGAGATTACTCAGCGTTACGCATTAGTTACAAAATGTATGATCGCGAGCTAACTAAACTGTTTGATCGCGAACTAACTAAAATGTTTGATCGCGAACTAACTAAAATGTTTGATCGCGAACTAACTAAAATGTTTGATCGCGAACAAACTAAAAAGCGATTAAGTCAGGCTTGAAAAAAAAGTTTAAAAATTGTGAAAGGTTATATTATTATGGAATAGCGTTGTCATACCTATCTTTTAATTTTGCAGTTACGACGAATACAATATGCATAGCTCATTTAATTTACAGGAATTTAAAATGGGGTCGTTTAAAAAACGTACTAGAGTAGCAATGTGATGCGCATACGAATCATAGGTACACATTGAAAGCGTTAGTAATTACAAATTCGTAAATTTCATTAAATTAATATCTCGTTAAGCGAAAAATAAGATTTTGTAGTTTTAGTTTCATTATTATTGTAGACGGCTAGGAAATTTTCGGAGCTAATTAAAAGGTAAACTTGATCGGTGTTATTTCATTAAACCAGGATTAACGAACTTCCTAGGTTACCGTATTAAATTGGCTATGGAAAAGTATATTTTAAATTGGTGAGATTGAAGTTCAAACCAGTCATTCCCATTATGAAAACTTTCCAAAAACTGAATCGGAGAAACAAGTCTTTATACTTATTCATCGAACCAGCTCACAAAAATTGACGTGACTCGGTTGAGAAATGCGTAAGCGTACTGCTAAATAAATCTGACTAACAAAATTTTTGTCACAATCAAAATGTATTTTAGAAAAAATACCAAATTTTTACAAAATCCTACAGCGCAATACAGTGTGTAAATTTGATACGCGCGAATATTTTGCTGACGATTAGTGTCGGTTCTAAACAACACCTTTAGGTACATCGTTTACTAACTGGCTATTTTTTTATACAAAATAATTGACCACGCAATGATTGTATTCACTACACGTCATGTCATTTGTTTACGGCACCCATAATAGAACTCAAAACGTTCGTTAACTCAATTTAGTTTGGACATAATACAGATTTCGTATAGTTGTCGCCAGAGATATATATAAAACAAACCTTGCTCAAAGGTTACCTGGAAGAGATCCCTTACAGAGATAAGTTCGCCTATGTACCGATTTTACCCATTTTATTTATATTTTTACCTGTGTCTTGTGTGTACATACATACATACATACCTTGTAATTAATACATCCTTTTACGGTACAAAAGTCCCTTTGATTAAATATGACCATCGAGTAGTTAATTTAAATACACATTTAGCATAGCAGGGAGTAATTTCGTAAGATGGCGTGACTCCTGAAAATAAATGGCCCGTTTTATTATGTGAAGGATGACATAACTGAAGAGTGTTTTCGTTCTAAAAATGCCCCATCACGTGAGCAAGATTACGTTTGATTTCCTCTCGTTACGAACCATCTTGATGTTTAGATGACGTGACAGGTTTGATAAAAGAACTAATGAACAACACGGAAATTAAAGGAAAGGGAAACTAGGTTGGTCCAATTGATATTTGGTATAAGGATTTAGGCAACACCACTAGTGCTCTGACGCAGAAGTTATTGTTTTTACGCTGCGTCGCAAATTATCGATGTTGATGATTGCACTTGTGCTTTAAAAATGTGCACGTCTGTTTTAATGTGGTTATCCACGGGCACGTAAGCAACGGTAGCCTAGTGGTTCAGGCATGCGGCTGTCAAGTGGCGGTCGTGGGTTCGAATCCACTAGCCAGGAGTGCGAGCCAATGAGTTTTTCGAAACTTATGTACGGAATTTTTACCGTTAACTTTTAAGTGTGGAGTAAGTTTTACTTGTGTTGTTAGTGCCTATGCCAAATCATGGGATTAGGTGTCAAATCGGACCCCGGGCTCCTTTAAGGGGAGGGAGGGATGACGCTAGGGGGAGGATGATGATCCAAGGGCATAGCTGTCCGAGTCAGTATGTACGTAATTACAATTTTTGGTCATTTAATTTTAAAGTTTACGTGGAAATATCACTTTTTAAATACAAGGATCCTCAATACAAGGATCCTCGGGCAAGGCAAAAAAAAGTGTTGCCAAATAGAGACTGAGAACCCTTCCTGACTGCTTCTGGCTTACCAAATCAACGGCTAACAGTAAGTGCACTTAATATTATTTTTGTTGTGATATATATATGAATGGGTTCATACATTCAACAATTGACTTAAATACATTCTAAATGGATTCACGCCTCTCTTATTTGACTAATATTTTGTAAACACCTGTGATAAATATGCGTATTTTAATGACACGATGTATTTCATTAAATAACATTACGTAAATCTTTGTTTAAGCAAGTGATTGACACAATTATGATGCAAGTGACGCGATGAGGCTTATTTAAGGTAATAATATGGTTAATTATTATTTTAATGCTTTGTTATCATCATTTTACCCGGAGAGTTAATAAAATTTATTAATAGAATGGAAACAGACTGATTGTTGCATATTATTATAAATAATCAAATCCGTAAACCAAGTCAGATAAAATAAATCGGCTCCGACTACTGAAAGGTCACAAGGTTTGCGTCATTTTATTACAATTTCTTTAGCAGGTGGTTCAGTTATATTTACAATAGTTGGTTCTTTCAACAAAAAATGCATTTGCCCAACCCGAAAACGAAACTAACTTGAAAAACATTAAAAAAAATACAATATTCTAGGTTTTACTATCATCCTCAGCGTGTTTACGTCTCACTACAGCACAGCCTGAACATAAGCCACTTATGGTTGAAGACTTATTTAACCGTAATTAGATTGTGTGAATACACCAAACGAATGACAAACAAATAAAAAAATAACGGTAAAAATGTCCCTCCTAGACACTGTCCCGGTAAAACCGAGGGCCTGGATTCTTCTTTGTCTTCTGTACGAGTATCAAATGATTAAAATGTCATCATGGTAATGTCCGTGTAAAATAACGCGACAAAAAAGTATCTATAATAAAATAATTTGATTTGTTTAAAACTAGGACTACTTACACATGATGAATAAATGATTTTCATTTTATTTAAGGTAAACTGCCTAATGCTCGCCACCTTAATGCCTAAGAGTTGAAACCCTATTGTTCAGTTCACCGCTATTGTTTTTGAGAGATTCAACACGTTATGTATTAGGCCAGGTGTCGGGCACTGGGACGCTTTAGTTATTTATTTCATAAAACATCTCGTTAGACACGGCGGTAGCTCGTATTAAATTGTACACACTCAATCAAAACAACTGCACATTCATACTTACAGTGAGAAGTATCTATTGCAATTTCCAAGAATAAACTCGCCACAAACTGCGCACGGTTCACAGCAAATTAATGAAAACGCAACAGTTTATGCTGTTACGGGCTATTACAATTTCCTACTTCTTAAACAGATCAATTGAGTCTTCCGTTCGGCCGTGACCGGACACTTGGCTAATGATTGCTCTCATCAGAACAGTCAGAAGCCGTCGTAACTATACGTTCTAAGAGATCAGAATGATCAACACTTAAACATTTAAACAATAAAAGGGGAATGCACACGTAATTCAACTGGTATAGAAGCGCTCATACTCAGTCTCATTCGGCGCCTGCGAGCCGGAAACGATAACGCAGGTTAAGCGAAGATGGCAGCGGTCACTCTATGGATGGGTGACCGCCTGATGTTTGAGTGGTTAATATAAATGAGCGCTTCCGTGCTTTGGAAGGCACGCTAAGTAGTTGATCCCGGCTGCTGTCTATGACAGTAGTCGTTAAGCCGAGCTAGAGGCCTTCGGGCGGCTTAAGAACCCCACTCACTTGACAAAGGGGGGACAACTGTTACTCGCGTCCGCAGGAGCTACCTACCACAACCCTGCCCGTGTCCCCTGGGTGGTGCTAAAGAGTGACAAACTTTAAAGGCCAAAATAATGTATGTCATACGATTAAATAAAAAAAATCAACTGGTTCAGTATTTTGTTGCATTTTTGCTTCTTAATAGTTGTCTGGAAGAGATCACGTCAATGAGAATGTTGTTTACATCTGCCATGAGTATTTTGTTCTGTTTTGTATTCTTTAATTGAGATATTGATATAGATTTTATTTAAATCTTTGATGATAAGTACCAATGTCACCTCTTACGCCACGCCACTCGCACAGTCAGAAAATAGTCTCCAGTGGTGCATTTAATTTAACCCAATGCGAAACAACGCAAAACAAACTTCAACTTTTAACACATGTCGTTGAAAGTTTCTACTTTTATAGCCACCATCGTATTAACCGCAACACTCGTTGGCCGACTATAATGTACGGAACTTCTGCAATTTCGTATCATGTAGTAACTGGCTAAACGAAATTGTACCGAAATAGGTAGTGATAAGGTCTTATTCTATTTGGAATGTTCAATGTACTACGAGCTTTTGGTAACTATTGATTGCTTGGCAAAATAGCTACCACAGTGTGGTTATTGCCCGCGTGTTGCACATTCATTGGTTTGTGGTCTGTCGCGCCTCTTTATCGCGAGCACCTTAATGATTCAATTCTCATTCAGTCTGGCTGACTATATGAACTGAATTAAAGTAAAATAGTTATTTGTGCAACAAGAGAGCAGTTTGTTTTTGCTGTGAGTGCTGATTTTGAGTCCTGAGGAAGCAAAAGATTCTAAAATTAAAATCTTGAGCGCAGCGAAGGACTCAAAAGCACGAGATGCAAATACTTTGCTCTCGAGTAACACATACAACTTTTCACCTCAGCAGTGAGAACACATTCACATTAAAAAATATATAATAGTATCACGTACCTATTCGTCTCAAGATTGTTCAGGAAGAAAACTTAACTAGGCGTTCGTTAGTGCTTGTTTTAACTCATCAGCGCCGGCCGCGCCGTTAGTCAATACTAGAAAGGCGAGACAAGGCGCGAGAAACCAAAGGATATTTCAGTATCTATACTAGCGTCGCGCGACACAAACGCATCACTAAAAACTAACCGTATTATTGTTAAATTTCAGAGATTTTACTAATATCTTCGAGATATTTTAGAAATATTTATCATTATCATTATCACAAGGATATTACGTGTATCTCGCGTGCACACCAAAAACTAGCCGTAACTGTTGTTAAAATACTGCCTTCGTCACGTCACTGACTTCAGTTTATATCCTGGTTAGATAGAGAATTGATTTATCCTAGTCGTTTTTTTATATTTAAAACCAATATCAATAACGCAATAATATACCTAATAAATTCTGAAACAAATTAACAGCGCGCATTTTTTCTTAAAGGGGCGGGCTTTTACCACAGATGCAGTTTCCGAACGCAAGCCCGCCGCGCTAGCGTTCGGAAACTGCATTTGTGGTATACGTTCATAAAATGTAATATTGTATAAACTAGAAATATTAATTAGCTAGCGTAATAAAATTCATGTTTACCTATTTATTATGAAAAACAGAGTTTATTCTGAGATCTGTTATTTAAATTATGTTCAATAGAAAATTCCTTTGTATAATTATTTTGGTAATTTAAACTTGTTAATTTGATAGTTTTCGAACGTGTTACTTGTGTCGCGTTATTTGGGGGACTACTTTGAAATTCGATGGTCGAACTATTGATCGACCTATGTCTGCCATTTTCACTTTTCGTAATGGAATGAAAGGGACAGCGCTAATAAAGTTCAAATATTCTGAACTTGTAAAAGACCCCATACGACGCAATGTCAGTGCTCCACATCAAAATTAAAAAGCTACATTGTCTCACGGAGTGAGCAAAATCGCATTTTGCACACTGTTTTCACGCAGCAAAATATGCTTGTTCGAGCTGCTGAGGTGAAAATTATATTTTTGCGGCTAAAGCTTGAATGTGTTTTGTTTTTGGGCAGCTTAGGTTGCTTCTTCCCACTTCATCCTTAAAGATCTCTCCTGCTAGACGCATTACTTTAGTAATAATTATTAATGAAGTCCAAACCTTACATTGTGCGATAACAGTATGTGATATTTAAAGACCTATGTTTAGTTTGGGGCCGCCAGATACTTCCATTATATGTACTCGTATGTATTCCTGTGTTTTTTTAGCAAATAAAGATTATTATTATTGAAGTAAAAACTTCTTTAGCGGCGCTGTGCACTTTTTGTGATAAGAAAAATTGTTAAACTCGCCACATGTCACGTGACCGTAAAATGTCACGTGACCGTGAGATTCGAGAGATTGTTATTAAAAGAATACGAAAATATCGACCTGGGGACACACGAACCCGCATCCCTTTTGCCTTATCAATCTTATCATGTTGCCTTTTATCTTTTCATCATTTTTTTTCTGTTTCAATAATAAAAAAATGCGGAGTAAGTATTTCACTTTAAATATTTGAAAATTGTGACACTAAACATCAAGATATTCGTTAATAAATATTAAGAAAACAATACGTACGGACCTACTAGTATTTTTTTCTTTTAAGACTTACAGGATGTTAAAAAAAAAAAGAAAAAAAAATAAGAGTGAATTATGTATGTGAGTATAGCAAAAATAGAAATTGCATTATATATGGTATCAACGTATTTTTGGACAGTTGTAATCTCTGACAGTTTGAAGATAATTTTTACAATAACTTTTGGGTCAGTTATTTCCAGAATTCCCTGATGTCACTCAGCTGTCACGTTTGGAGATAATATAACATTGGAAAATGATCGAGAGATCTCTTTTTCGTTTCCGCTCACTCACCACACTACACTTTTTTTTCTAAAATTCGTACAGTTTTTTTTTTAATACAACGACGGTGGCAAACAAGCGTACGGCCCGCCTGATGATAAGCGGACACCGCAGCCTATAGACGCTTGCAACTCCAAAAGAGTAACATGGGCGTTCCCGACCCTTGATATGTTTGAGGATTCGCCGTGTTGACAGCTGAAGGAAAAAATTCCCTCGCTCTCAACACAACGCATCCTCGGGAGCTCTGGCGACCTTGCTCACCTCCAGGAACACAACACTACTACAGAGCAAGTAGTATTGTTATTATGGCTGTGGTCTTCTGCAAGGCGGAGGTACTTCCCCAGTTGCTCCAAATACGAGCGGGATGACATTTCGCTGTGCCCTACCTCACCACCACAGTACTAGAATGACAAGAATGGTGGCCTTTTGTTAGCACTTTTTTATGTCAAGAGAGCATTTATAATGGCCGCATAGTTGTAAGACAAGGTGTCCGAAATCTACAAACAAAATATCAAGAAGCACAGACATAATAGAGGTGTTTGTGTTTTTGAAAATAGCTTTAATGGCAATGCCCCTTGCGACAAACGGGTTTTAATTCTTTTCTAGTACTAACGCATAAATAATTTAAACCATGCTTAACTACTAGCAAAGTACCTACTCGTTAATGAATAAACGGTTTACGTACTACGGTTTTTAGCTCACTGAATCCCCATAGAGGCAGCCCTCTTCTACGCTACAAACAAAACACAAACTAGTCATTATCAATGGCCTTAAAGTCTATTACAGACTAAACAAACGAGTACCCAATGGGGAATGAGCGATTTAATGCATACAGTTTGTATATGCTTTAGGCACGTGTAGTTTATTTATCTAATTCTCGTGTTTATAAGTAAATTTAAATAAACACGAAACACAAATAGGTATATAACAAAATGCAGCATGCAGGTTCTACCAGAAGTTATTCAAGTCCTCTGTTCATGTGAACTACTAAAGCGCTAATAAATGTCCATCTACAGTGCCTCTAGGTGGATAACTTGGATACTTTTTTTGAGCTTATCATGCAACCAGAGAAGATAAACCAATTGCTTCCCAAAACGTTTTTTTTATACAACGACGGTGGCAAACAAGCGTACGGCCCGCCTGATGGTAAGCGGAGACCGCAGCCTATAGACGCATGCAACCCCAAAGGAGTAACATGGGCGTTGCCGACCCTTGATATGTTTGAGGAAATAAATAAAGGCAACGGGTATAAGTTGCCTCAATTGATTAATCTCTGGTCGAAGCGGCAAAGAGAAGGCCTAAAACGAACCCTATAATAACTTAATTTTTGTATTAAGCAGTAACGCTGCTAACGAAATTATAAATGTCTAAGGCGTTTGTAGGAAGAAGCTTCCTGATATTGAAAGCAGAACACGCGATATGAACAGATTTATTAAAGAAAATCAATAAGTTTTCTTCAACACAGTAAAACAACATGGTCAACAAGGTAAATCTCCTTAATTATTCGGGTCCTATTAAGGTCAGAAAATAAAATGAAATAAGTATTTAGTTTGTGACATTCAGAAGGAAAAATCTCGTCTCATTAAATCTTACAAATGTTGTTTTTGGTAATTGCCAAAATCGTCCTTTGGAAACGTTGTCCAACATTTAAAGGTTCACGAAAATTAGCCGTGCCAAGCTTAACAGTGCCTAAGGCCTAGTCCCACCGCCGGCGAGTCAGCGATTGTTACTACGTGCTACTCGCTGAAGCGAGTAAAAGCGAGTGAGAATTACAATGAGAGTACTCGCTACTCGCCGGCGGTTGGACAAGTGCCTACAGTATCTATATCTAAGTGCCGTATCGACAATACAACGCAGAAATACTGGTAGGACATACAAAGTAGTTTTATTTGGCATCAAAAAAGTATCTTTTTTAATTATATGAAGGGAAAAATGCTGGAAAAAGGTAAATATTACAGTTTTAAAACAACTCGCCAAACTGCGCTTACGAATTAACTTATTTAAATATAACAAATTGTATGATTTAACAAGGGACATTATTATGATGTATTATGTTCATCGTGTTTGCCGTGAAAACTTAATTAAACTTGAGTTATAATAATTTATTATGAAAATCAATAAAAACACGGTGTACAATTTACCTACATTTATTTAATCGTATGGCATACATTATTTTGGCCTTTAAAGTTTGTCACTCTTTAGTACCACCCAGGGGACACGTGCAGGGTTGTGGTACGTAGCTCGTGCGGACGTGAGCGACAGTGATTTACCTACATAACAGCAAGAAACAACACCTAGGCCAGGCAATGAATGCTCATAAAAAGGTATGCCGTTTCCCTATAGGGGTCCGATGGAGAAGGCTTTCGAGAAAAAGAAGATGACACCTCAAGATCGATCCCACAGTCAAACTGTGCAAACAGATGTGGGACCCTGTACTTGTTTATGTTGTATTATTGTTTCTTTCTTAATTAATAAATATAATATTTTACTTTTTACATAGTTATTGTAAAAACCTAGCCTAAGATGAAAATTGAATAAAGAGATAATAATAATAAAGCTGCAGGTGTCATCTGCCTTTTGAACTTAGGCGGTGGTGGAAGAAGGGTCTGAAAAGACCGCTGCTGCTCTCTGGACCTCTGGAGACTTCAGAAATAACTTCGCAAATGCGACCTTGCTTTTTCGAAATGCGGAAGATGTCGCGTTGCATTTAGTGAAGCGTGTTAAAACAGCACGTCCTTGAAACCTTGTTGCTGCAGCTCTTAGTTATCTTTTAACGTCCAGGCTTGATGAAAATAATGATCGTAAGTATGCATCAGATTTAGCCATCAAGAGCAATAAGCATCTTGATGCGCCTGCTTTTGTTGAACTTGTTCGACAGAAAATGTTCTTATTTGACGTTTATCTCGGTGTCTTCGGTGAAATAGCCGTCAACAGACTTGCTGAGTAGATAGCGCCTTTGATGCTCAGCTGCTTTCGTGCTTCAGGTTGATGAGGAATAGCCGTCAAAGAGTTCTTGTTTCCAAAAATTACAGACTTTCAAGAGCTGATATCTCCAAAACTATACAAGATATCGAAAAAAATAACTGAATAAAACGTGTAGCAAATTGAATTAACTTTCTTTTGTATCCGAGATATAAGCGAAACCCGAAAAATGGGACCTTCAATCCTCCCCCTCTGCTCAAGGGCGGGGACTTTTGATATTTTAACCTCCTAACTAGTCCAAACAAAGATACGAAGTCAAAAATTGTGTTCCAAGCATTTCCTATACCTTATCGTTGCCTGACCAAGCCTTATCGTTGTCCAACAGTCAGCTGACACTAAATGTGAAGTTAGAATGAATTAATAAATACATACAATACAATACCATACAAATATTGTTTGTTGCTCACCAGAAAAAGTAAAAAAAAAGAAGATAAGTACATAAAAGAAAAATAGCGGTAAATTAAACATACTTATTGAGGGACAATCTTATAAATATTGAACTAGCCCTCTAGTAAGCTCAATTAAGCCTTTGTCATGTGTACCACGAGTACCACGACGATATATTTAAAAGATAGGAATACCTATATAAAGGTACCTACATAGAAAATATTCAAGACAGAGAGACGAATATTTAACTGATTTCCCAAATATTTGCCTTTTTGAGATCTGAACCCAGGATAATAAATAAAATACAATATACTTTTCACGCCACTGGTTGGAAATGTGGCAAAAGATGGTCAGAATTCAGTTGGGTTTAGTTGGACATCGCACGAACAGGCCAACTATGAGTTCAAACTGTCCAACAATGTTATTGTTGGACAGTTTGAACAGCGATTCGCTCTATCTCAGGGCCCCCCGGCCCGCGCCCCCGCCCCGCGCGGTGCCCCCCGACACGGGCCGCGCTTATTGTGATCTTTATTTAGGTACTTAATTTTGACTTATAATTATAATTATTTGCAATTGTCTCGCAGTAGGCGTGAAAAGCACTATGTAATGTCTCGGCCAAAAGTGTAATGGATGGACTCGTCTTCTTCGAGGTCCTCACCTTTGGCTCGGACATCGAACACACTCGTCCATCTATTGGCTACTTTTTAGCCTTTACAACAATGTACTATTGTTGCTCACCAAGAAAACAACAGGTACATGAAGTTAAACGAAGACCCTCAGGTTTGCAGGCAGAATCACTCACCGGGTTATCAAATATATTTAATATATACATATATTATATGAAATATATGTGGGAACGGAACGTTATGGCGGAGAGGTGAGGTGAAGGGGGAGATGCATAGAAAACATCCATGACTCAGCAACAAATATTCGTTCTCATCACACAAATAAATGCCCTTACCGGGATTCGAACCCAGGACCCCTTGCTTCGTAGGCGGTCGTCTAAATATATTATAAGAATGAACACCTGACTCTATAATATGATTATCATACCGCTGTAGTTGGTATTCGTCTACTATTTCAATTTATCTAAGTATTTGATCTTCGTATAAACAAAGAATATTTTGCACAAATATACAGCAGAATGTATTTGGAATCGCATTACATTTAAATAATGTTCACCTTATTATAAAAGGTTCCATGTTTGAGAGAAACAACGAAGTGCAAGTGACACTTCAATTAAACGTTATTAAAAGAAAAATACGCTTCTAATTTCAAGAATGTATTTTTCTCACATATTACAGCAATAAAAGCTGCTTGTTTTTTTAGTGAACCGCGTTCGTTTTTCAATAGGCTACATTTAGTATTTATTAGAAAATTATTAAGTAATTAAGTAATGTTACCGTATTACACATTTTTAACTCGGCGTGGAGGAATACGTACTACGTAGGTTGACAATTTATTTTAGTAATATCTACATCTCTAATCATTTGAATCAATCATCATTGAATTACCATATAAATCTGCATAGTCTTACTTCTTATCTTTGACGACCGCTTTAATTTAACCTACTTGGTAGAAAGAGGTCCTGGGTTCGAATCCCGGTAAGGGCATTTATTTGTGTGATGAGCACGAATATTTGTTCATGAGTCATGGATGTTTTCTATGTAAATATGTAAGTATTTATTTTATAGTACCCATAGTACAAGCTTTGCTTAGATTGGGACTAAGTCGTTTTGTGTAATATTGTCCCCTAATACTTATTTATTTATTAGTGTAGCTAAACATTATTTGAAGATTAACGGTCACCACGTTATCTATTCTATCTTAGCAAATTCTAAAGTGCTAAGTACTCGACGTAATCTTACATTAGCTCTAACTAATGTTAGCCCATGACTGTGTATGTAAATCCTATTCAGGTCTAGTCATGCCGTTTATTGTGACTAGAAATAACAAACATATTACGTACTTTGTAGCTGAGATATATTGTTATAAACAAATATTACATGCGTCAGAACTGTCAAACGAAATAACTACAACGTGATTTATAATTATCATCATAGGGATCATATTTGGATATCGTTTTCCACGTATTCAAATTATTCGTTTTCTGTCATTCTTACACTAGCGTAGAGTAATTATAGTGTGTGAACGCGCATCGATTATCAGATGGGATTGAAATGAAATGGTTTGTTTTGTTTTGTAAAGCTATAATGACATTTGAATATGAGGGACACTCTGAAGTAGGTACACCTATTTTCTCAATGTTCACTTTGTCGACAATATTATAGTAGACGATGACAACAGTCAAAATAAATTAGTCATTCTTTACCAACAACACAACTTATGAAAATACCCAGAAAACATCACTCTAACTTATTTTTAATAGGTTTGGCCATGGTCATGACGTTACTTGTTCCTTTTTCCCTACCAACTTCACACTTGAGCGTTTTTGGCGATAAAAAAAAGTGTTAGTTGTTAATGTCAAATTTACTAGTGACCGCTACCGCATTCCAATCCAGTCTGTGATAAGCCTGAAGCCCTTCACAGACTGGCACGGCCTGCGGTGGCGGTCAATATTAAACTTGACATTGATTGTCAAATTTACTATTGACGACACCGCAGGCGGCGCCAGTCTGTGAGAGGCCTTATGCTGCCAGATAAGAGTGTGAGTATGATAGCGATAGTCAACCAATAGGTAGCTATGAAGAAGCTCGTATAGCGCGCTGTATACTTGTATAGTCAACAACGCAATTACTGAAGAACGCTTATCAAGACAAATGGTGATTTAATGATTGCACTCGACAGGGTAATTGCGATGTCGCCGTTGCATTGTTTTGTGAGCGATTGTTATATGGACAGTATCATAAAATAACTTCTATGTGATTCAAAATATATTAGTGACTGTGAGCGGTAGAACCCGTCTTTTTTTCGAAAACAAGAACTACCGTAAACGGGCAGGTTTGACATCAATTTTAGGCTAAAACATCAATAAGTCTTGATTTTATGTTTCTATCATATGTTTTGCATTTTTAATAGATAAAAGGCCGTCCAGCAGTGGAAGTCATTCGGCAGATATGATGAAAACGCATACTGTTGCATTAGTCTACGTAGATACAAATACTACGCATGTCTTTTTTTTTGTTATTTTGTTTTGTTTTTTTTTTATTATTATTTAAACTTTATTGCACAATACAAGATAAAGTGCAAATGGCGGACTTAATGCAATAATTCATTCTCTAGCAGTCAACCATTTTATGTTTGATACATGAAGATGTAATTAGATATAACCAATGTTACGTTTGACTTAGAGCTCCCAGATAAAGATCCACGTTTTTACCATTGCTATGACAGCAAATATATGGACACAAAACTTATAATATTTTATTTTAAAATAGCATCGCGGGTCTAAGATAACCCGTAGTGGAGTTTAAAGATTATTTTAGTTTACAACAATCAACAACAAAACCTGTTGTGTTCGACAATCTGTTGCTCGCGTCCGCATGATTTACCTATCACAATCCGCCACTTGCCCCTGGGTGGGTGCTAAATGAGCGACAACACTTTCGACGAAATAGGCGCCCCTATAAAAATATCACATGGATATTCGCCTATTCTACAGATCGCCATACGATAAAATACACTCAGAGGCAATGAAAACGGGTCACTTACCATGGATTACTTTACAAAGTGACCCGTTTTCATTGCCTCTTGAGTGTAATTCCCAATGTGAACTATGAAGCTACCTCAGAGGCAATGAAAACGGGTCACTTTGTAAAGTAATCCATGGGAAGTGACCCGTTTTCATTGCCTCTGAGTGTATATCTTAGTCTGGCCCTTTTAAACTAAAATGTGAAATATTTAAAAATAATGCATAGTCGTTCCGTGGTTTACGAGATTAAAATGTTACCTTTACCGAACATTCACGCTGATGAAACAAATGAACCCAACTTTTTACACGGCCTGTCCATTAACTAGTCTACTGGGGCCTCAATTTGGTTCAAGCTTTCGCATCTCAGTGTGATTCTCGCGCTGGTTTTAGCACGTTAGCGAGCACGCGAAACAGATTTGATTGAAGATAATATTAGAATCACAATCAGAAAATTATTGATTGCTACAAAATTTTACTAGTGTAATAATAGCACATTAACTACCTAGGGCGGTGAATTCGTGAACACACACAGGTGTTTGTGGCCCGAGCCGAAGGTGAGGGTCGTCTCAGCATGTGCTGGGCAAATGGCCCAGCGCTGGTATTCAGACCGAGCCCTAGTGTTAAATATAACATATGAACACACGAACTATAAGGACTTACTGTAGTCACTATATACATATATTAATATAATATATATTTTCTCTAAAATAGTACGAAATGTTCCCATAACATCTGTGCAGATAGTATCCGAAAGTGATTCATCCTCCTGGACATATTTAAATAGTATAGAACAAGAGTGTCCAGGAAGTAAGTATGAAATCCCATTACATATCATAATATTTAAATATAGAACATTTATGAAGTGAACACTTCTTTAGCGGCGCTGAGCACTTTTTGGGATGGGGAAAAACTTAAACTCGCGACAGATTTTTGTGACGTCAGATGCGTAGGTCACGTGACCGTAGGATGGTGAGAGATTCGGGACGAGGCTTGGGGGCGGGGGGATAGTTTGATGTTTTTTTTTTGAGAAAAGCACTATACACTCTTTGACTATAAGTGCCATCCTGGCCTCGTATTATAAACAGAGATCGGATATTCGGATCGATATTTACCTAAACTTGGCAAAATACCGGAAATTGTTGGGAAAATATGGAGTCGGCTTCTTTTTTATTATAATTTTAATAAATATGCTCCGGGACTCCGGGATCGTACGAAATGACATAAGATGGTACAAATTTACCTACATGTTTAGTTTATGGCTATTTTTGACTATTTTTGTAAGGAAATATGTTGTTATATAGATCTAACAAGAACAGTGTATTGTAGTGTAGCCGCAGCGTGAATTGGCAAAGTAATGTAAGCATTTCTCTATACATATCTTACATAACTGGTAAATCATACATTATAGTAGATTCAAGGGTTATGTAATACTTATAGGGGAATAATAAAACAGTTTTTTTGTATAACACATATATGTGACGTTTTCAAGCAAAATGTACAATTTTGTCGATTGTAATTTGTAAATAAGGTTCACGTCTAGTTAAATCTTGTTGGTATTCGCGACTCTATGATTTGCGTCAAAGTAGTACCTTTTGCTCAAAAATGACACATATGTTTATTAATAAATTAAATATTTAGCAAGAGTTCTATGGAACAGGTCCGGGAATCCAAAGCACAAGTGGGTGTTGAAAAAATAATCCAAAATCCAAATCACAAAGCAAAGCAGAAACCGTTGTTGAATAGCCGAGTAGAAACGTACAACCAAAGTAAATATGACACCCGAATGCATGTACAGTACAGCAACGAATGATCTATGCACACATATTATTCATATTACTCTCAACACCCTACTTAACTTCTAAGATAAAGCCCACGTATACCTAAAGTACACGTGGTGATAAATTTTCTTTGTATTGCCCGCCTTTTTTTACCTGCTATGCGTAAGACAATGGCGGCAGCAGAGATAGCGGAATGGCAAAAATTTGAGACCACGGGGATAATGTCGTCCTTGAAACGTCGAAGGAAAACAATTCTTAAAAGTACTAGTACTCACGACAAGTTCCGTTAAACTAAGTAATGATAATGATACTTCGCTAGTTGAATAAATCTCAGGTAAATTGAATTTAATATTTCCCCATAGTAAATTACATTAAATACATAATAAATAAGCGTATTAAAATGTTCAAATATGAGTTTAGATTGCCTTATTACATAGTTAAGAAATCCCGGGAAATTCCGTGAAATTTATTACGAAAATAAAGTGAGTCCGTCTCCATACCGTTCACGCCGCCAAAGTTTAGGTAAATATCGATCCGAATATCCGATCTCTGATTATAAATCATACTCGTCCAGGAGGGCTTACTTACTGGTCTCTGCAGTAATGTACTTTTATACGGACGCATAAAAAAATCAAGAAACTGTATCCCGACTACGCAAAGTAACTGAAATAAAATGTTTTCACACAAAAGGTATGGTATGTCACCCCCAGCCTAATTTCGAATCGATTAATACCTCAGTCATTAAAACTGGTTCGGTATCTTAAACGCTACGATGAAACACACGGATATACAAACATCATCATCATCATCATCATCATATCAGCCGAAAGACGTCCACTGCTGGACAAAGGCCTTCCCCAAAGAGTGCCACAATAACCGGTCCTGCGCCATCAGTCCACCTTGTGGGGGGATATACAAACATAGGCTATATAATCATATCCCTTCCTTTCGGCTTTGGAGTAGTCGGGTAAAAATACCGCAGTTGCACCAAAAAATACCGCAGTTGCACCAAAAAGTTACTAACTTATTAATTGACTGGTTTCAGTAATATTGGTAATTAAATAGTAAAGAAAAGTATAGGAATTGAAATAATTATTGGATTACTTGTCTGAAAAAAAAAATCTTTTAATAAACAGGGCTCCATTCTAGACGACAAAATGTAAACCCCGGGACATTATCAATGAGCTGTCACGAATAAATTATTGAATTGAAATGAGATATCTCTATAAATATCTCCTTGAGTTTTTTGCTCCTTTCAGTGGTCGTCAAAATAAGAATGTCAGC
The DNA here is from genome assembly GCA_947578815.1 of Epinotia ramella. Lineage (NCBI taxonomy): Eukaryota > Metazoa > Arthropoda > Insecta > Lepidoptera > Tortricidae > Epinotia > Epinotia ramella. Next base: position 9,668,453 of record OX388221.1, read on the forward strand.
GACATTTACCAAAACGATATCACAGGGCTGTCACTCTGTCAATGAAGACAGATGGAATTGTGGTCAAGAGGTATATTTTTTGAAGTTATGAGAAGTAAAGAATAATACTTAAAATAAAACGAATACCCACTCCACTGTTTCGTCATATGAGGGATTTTCCATAGAAGGGAGCATATTTACTTAAGTATTTAATTTTCTAAGGCTAACTAAATATGTGCATGTCAAACAACAAAGTAGTTAACCCGCTCAACGCCAATCACGACACACGTGTATCAGCAGAGCGCTATGCGCAGCTCTACAAATGCAGTTTTCCGCCACGCTACGCTCGTAGCGCTACGCCGTAGTCCGTAGCAGCATAAACTACATTTGCAGCGAATAGTGCCCGTAGATCACTACGCTAGCCACTATGGTAGCGCTAAGGAGCTACGGTAGTCTAGTGGTTCAGGCATGCGGCTGTCAAGCGGCGGTCGTGGGTTCGAATCCCGGCTCGTATACCAATGAGTTTTTCGGAACTTATATGTACGGAATATTTACCGTTAGCTTTTCGGTGAAGGAAATCAACGTGAGGAAACCGGTCTAAACCAAATAAGGTCTAGTTTTCCTTCTGGGTTGGAAGGTCAGATGGCAGTCGCTTTCGTAAAACTAGTGCCTATGCCAAATCTTGGGATTAGAACATTTTGTAAAGGTATTTTCGTTCGCTGTCTACAAGACTATTTTAACTAAAATGGCGCTAAAATTCGTTTGTCTTTATCCGTCTTTTGTGTTTTGTTGGAACAGGACAATTTTTTTTTGTAAAGGCATTTGTAGTTTTATGAATAAGGGCATGAACAATACATAAAAAAAACATAATGCTTTTTGACTCGCAGAATCGAATAAATTGTGCAGGCAAAACAATGATGGTTGAGGCTGGTTACCGAATCAGTGACCGTTTTTAGAGGTAACTAACCTACTCAGCGCAAATTACGACGCTAAGGGTGCTTTTCACTACATATGGAGTTTAAGCTACAAGCAACTACGGGGTAGGGTGGCGGGAAAAGAGCTAGACTTTAAACTTAAAAACAGTCAAGTTGCCGACTCACTTGATCACTTAATTCGGATGAGGTATGCTTTCCCGTCTGGGTTAGAAAGTCAGATGGCAAACCACAAAATCTAATAGACTATGCCAAACTAAGTGCCCGCCTATAACAAAAAACTAGGGAGAATCGCGGTATAAAATATACCCAATGTTACTGAAGAACCACTCGAAATACTGTTGAAATATTTTTTGGAATCGAATAAGTAGTTCAGCTTAGGTGTCATAGCAGACCCAGGGTCTTTTAGGGCACAACCGGGAATAACGCTAGGAAGATGATGGAAAACTACTTCAGCTAGTTGATTACGTAACGCTTCAGGAATCTAAATATCATTTTTTGTGTGGGAAAATGACAGTCGAATTGTCTTAACGCTCACTCATTCGAAACGTTACGTGTTTACCCCTCTGAAGATTACCACCTACATTATGCAGATATTACTTACTTACTTACTTCGTACCTCGTTATATTAAGTATAAAGTGTAGGTGTAGATGATAGAATTATGCAATATGCTGGTCCTGGTTTCAAGCGGGACAACGACAGACTTCATCATAACATAACAGCCGAAAGACGTCCACTGCTGGAAAGTGACCGGTCATGCGCCACCCGCATCCAGACATATATAAAAATAAGGTTAAGGTGCTAATGCTTGACACAGACCTAAAACTTGATTCTTTCAACCTTTTATACGTACAATAGCATGAACTATAGATTATTTTCACCAAGATACTATACTACGCAGAAAGACAGACTTATTTTATTCGTGGATTGAAAGGGTAAAACTATGCTAACAATAACACGGTTCAACTCACGTATTCTATGTCACTACGGGCGACATGTTTCGAACTCTTCGGGAGTTCTTCTTCAGGATGAGTGTTTTCGCGGCGGTGTCGCTTGTTTAGAACTCCCGAAGAGTTCGAAACATGTCGCCCGTAGTGACATAGAATACGTGAGTTGAACCGTGTAATTGTTAGTATTATTTCAACATGTCTCACGAAAGTTTAAATTCGGTAAAACTATGATTTAAAGAAATTAGACATTGCAGATTATACTAGATAGTGTCACATTCACTGTCAAAAATCGCTACGCGCCATGCTCGTAGCCGTTCCCGTGGTTTTCCTCGTATGTAGTGGAACACGCCTACGGCGTAGGCACTGGGTTGCCGAAACTGAATGTGTTAAGTAACGTTTAGTCGGCATCCCAGAATCGGACATAGGATACTATTATTCCCGAAACTCGTTATTTTTTTAATTTTTACCGCCTTTTGAACGGAGTAATTACATTAAGTAAGTAATTTTGTGATAGAACAAGTGAAACCAATACGACATTTTTTTAATAATATAAATAAGATAGGTACCCTTTTTCAAATATTTAATTTATCACAACGAGTAATAGGTATGTATTATCCCGATTTTTTTAAGCATTTTTCATTCATATGTTATTAATACACGTATTGTAGCATTTTCTTCTAAACAAAGGTTTTAACAAATTTCCCACGTAGCATGGCTACGTGCTAGCCAGTCCCGTGATTTTAAGGTTTTTGGTCCCGCTAAGTAGCGGAAAATGACTACGGCGTAGGTGCCTACTAAACGGGTTGCTGGCTGTGAAAGTGTTAAGATTCCATACAAAACGTTATTTGACATTCACAGGCTATTCGTTCGTTCGTTACATATTCGTTTGTGACGTCGTACTTTGGGAAAACCGTTTTTCTCAAATTACTCGTATTCTAATTTAAATATACAAGTTTATTCAAGAAAAAGGGGAATTTCGCGCAAATGGAAAGCCAATTTATGAAAGTTAGTTACATAAGTTTCTTAAAATATCACGCCGTTAGCCTGCGAATGTCAAATAACGTTTTGTATGGAAATCGAACCACCTTGCAATCCTGCAATTGCTAGACGTGACACTTATGACGTTAAATACGTCTAATACACCCGTCTTTTTTCGTAAGTACCTTCATTTTAAGAAGCTTATGCTCCGAGTATGAAATATTTGTTTTGGTTTTTGACTTTAGATCAGAATTGTAACTTATAACGATCTGCTAGGTTTTATTAAAGAAAAATTGCAATAGTATACCGAAATTTCTCTAAACATATATTTTTAATATTCCTTTGAAATTGAAAAGCCTTCCCCGATTTAAAAGAAAAACAAGTTTGATTAAAACAAACAGCGAAACGTTATTGGGTAAAAATAAACACTCCAAATGAACCGAGAACTTAATGAGGGTTTGGAAATCCAAATCACTTTGATTCAAAGATGCCTTAATGAAGATCTTTGATGTAAATACGAATTTAGGGTAGGGGTCCAAGTCAAATAAGACAATAGAAAACGGCTCGATTAAAATTAATGGCGAAGAAAATGAATAATCTGTTCTAATTCACATTTAAGTGCATGTTTTAAATGTGTTAAAATTTAATTATACTAAACTGAAATTTATTTTTTAATATTTTATGGAAAAAACTAAGTTTTTATGGTTGCAGGATAGTTGAAGTCCATATAGTTGCATAATAAAGTTTATATTTATTTGTTCTGATATTAATATCAATACACAAATATACTCGTCGATCATAAAATAAATAAAACTGTCGGTAAATAAGTCAGTACTTACAGAATGTTCAATTGTTTTCAGCAACTAAACTTTTAAGTACTTCAGTCACTTAACCAAACCACCGTATCTTACACTGTTATTTGAATAAATATTTTTACTCGCATATACACTACAGTCCTATCAAACTAATACTAACATTAGAACAAGTCACTGTCTTCCACTGCACTCACGAGATTATTCGTAATTGTCGTATCTCATGTCGGTCGCTTTGAGAATCGCGGCACGTCCGCCACCAACGAGACACTCTCACCAACTGCCGACCCGCCGTGCTGGCGGGCGATTCCGATCTCAAACCCGGAGACATTTGCCACTCGGTGTATAATTCATTATCTTTGGACCTAATACTTCATTGACTTATCTGTGATAGACTTTAATTAAATTGAGAATGCTGATATATTGTTTTAGACCAAGCGAGGGGTATTTTTGGACTCGAAATATTTTTCAATAGCCACTAGCCGAGCGGTAAGGAGCGCGACTTTCAATGAAGTCGCGTTCGAATTCCGGCTCGTAACACTGAGTTTTTTCAAAAAAACCTATATATATATTTTAACAGTGACTTTTCAGTGACAAAAACACATCGTGAGGAAACCGGTCAAATACCAATAAGATCTAGTTTTCCCTTTGGCTTGGAAGGTCAGTGGCAGTCGCTTTCTTGAAACTAGTGCCTAAGAAGAATACGCAGTGCAAGTGAATAGTGCAGAAGATTAGGTGCCAAAGCAAATCCTATAGGGCACTACCGGAACCTAGGAGGATGATTCATGGCTATTGTCAAGTTGTGCATATTAACAAACAATTTGTACATACTTATTAAGGGATACTTATTAGCAATCCAAATAGATAAAGAAAGATGAGTACATAAAAATTGTGTAGTGACAGACGCAAGTCAGACTAATGAACACTGTGCAAATACGCTTACACGAACATTTCAAAGTTATTTAATCGTATGGTAAAACATAATTTTAGAGAGGAATCACAGTATAAATAAATAAATTAAAAATAGGGGACAATCTTACACAAATCGACCTAGTCCCATAGTAAGCTCAGTAAGGCTTGTGTTATGGGTAGGTACTAGACGACGATATATATAATAGATATAAATACTTAAATACATAGAAAAACTTCCATGACTCAGAAACAAATATTCATGCTCATCACACAAATATTTGCCCTTACCGGGATTCGAACCCAGGACCTTCAGCTTCGTAGGCAGCGTCACTACCCACTAGGCTAACCGGTCGTCAGTATAGCTTAAACAAAAAAATATATAATTATTGTAATCACAACTGAACTATGGCTTCTGATTTTATTTTTATTTTTGATGAATCATAAATAAGTTTTTTTTTCTTTAAGTTCAGCATATTTGTTGATTAGTCTAGTCCTACGTTTAAGAATGTCGCAATGTCCCGGCTGTCGATAAGAGTTCGCGGAGTTATTTAAAACAAATGAAACTCTTACAAAAGGCTCTTTCAAGTGTTATTTATTGAATTATTAACACAGTAAAAATTTAAAGGAAGGCGCAAAGCTTGGCATGTAATCACCTTAAAAGTGACTATCGGAATTAAATCAATCAATGTTGGAGGAAAGATATTTTAGACTAGCTGTACCCCGCAACTTGGTGGGAATAAATGTATTATCTTCTCTTGGACATACGATGACATAGATAATTCTAATTTAACCTATTAGTTAATAGTGGATCTGTGAGCTGTAGAAATCACGAGCCGACCTTTATATGCGAATAAAGATACTTACTTACTTAGTTACTTACTATACAAAAACATATTTTTTTTATGTCGAAAAAGTGAATCGGCAAATAAATAAAATCTATATAATTATAGAATTTGCTCGCAAAATTTCTCGAGTATCGCTTTTGAAATGTTACATGTAGGAGAACAGCCGGACAGACCTACGATTTTTTTTTGTCCAATCAGAAACGCAGAACTTCGTTCGCTTCACTTGCTCGTTCAAAAAGTTTAGTAGATGTTTGTGGCAACAGTACAAACATTAGGAAGGACTTACTAAAATGTAAGTCCTTCCTAAAGACTTATTTTTTCTCTGAGACACACAATTTCACTGTTCTCAGCATTCTTCTCTACACGCGTATAACAATGTTTGATACCTATTCATTTTTAATGCGCGATGACAATATGTGAAGATATTTTCGGTTAAAAAAAAAACCTATATATATATATTTAAATGTCGCAGTAGGATGAAAACTATCCTAACCGGAAGCCAGAATATTAATGAACCTTGGGAAAATTGTACCTATCTTAAAACCATTATTTTCACCATTTAAAAATATATTTTAGCAAAGCATTCGCTAGATTAAAAGCGGAGTGAAGGGTACCTGATGTCCCTTTTATCCCTGTCCTATAGAAATGTCCATGGGCAAGCGGTACTGCCTACCACCTTCGCGAAATCGTATCTTACTTGAACTCATCGTTTAAAAAGCAACTTTGGGGCAAGTTACGTAGAGCTTATGTTTCAATGTATTTAGGCAGTCAATATGAGGATTAATTTTGTGGGTAAGTGGGTATGCGGGCTTAATGTTAAGCGTAATGCTGATGACATTGTGGGTCAGTCGTTACGTTGGGTGTTTTGAAAAATGTGTGGTCTGTTTATTTTATTTTTCAGGGGTCATATCATCATCCTCCTAGCGTTATTCCCGGTTGTGCCCTAAAGAAACCCGGGGTCCGCCTTGACATCTAATCCCGAGATTTGGCATAGGCACTAGTTTTACGAAAACGACTGCCATCTTACCTTCCAAGCCAAAGGGAAAACTAAACCTTATTGGGATTAGACCGGTTTCCTCACGAAGTTTTCTTTCACCGAAAAGCTAACGGTAAATATTACGTACATTAAGTTCCGTCAAGTTTTTGTCCCCTACCTTTGTGTCGTATACATCATCACCATTTATAAACAAATACATACTCGTATATTTACAAATGTTGCTTCTTAAGTAGTTACAAAGGTACATCCTTTAAAACGTGTTGTGACATACAACACCTAAAAAATATCTCAAATAATTAGGTTTGTGAACACACAATTCGTATTCTACCTAAATATGTACACTTTTTACCTAAACGTATGAACTTTTTTGAGGCTGACAAAATTTACATAACAACGCTCTCTTGAAGCAGATATGGCTTTGATATATAGGGCAGCCAGATGCTTCTAGATGGAATAAACTACCTAATACCCTAAGTACTTATAAGTCGAAATGGCAACTTACCAACAACTTTCTTATATAATAGTGGTCAGAATACCGCTGAATAAGCCATTGTTTGTCACAAAATAACATTTGACCACAGTTCTAAACATGCAATATCGAAATCAACTCAAGTTATCACAGTCTTTCTAAACAAACAAAGGGCGCATGTCTAATTCCTTTTCAATTAAATTTCAACTCTACGCCATTGATAACACGGTATAATTATAATTGGATCTATGGGTGCTTTGACGTTTTCGGTAAATTACAAAATCATGGCGACTATGATGACCAGTGGATTAATGGGAAACACGGAAAACGCATGAAAAATGAAGCTATTAGAAAGTGTTATGCTAATGTATGTATTTAAAATACGCTTACGGAAGGGATGAATGATTATTAAAAACATTAATTATTATGAAAGTCATTGGCCGTTTTTTTAATACTTTTGGTAAGATTTATTAATCACACTTTTATATCATTAATCATTTTTCCCGTTAAAGCTACGGTAGCCTAGTGCTTCAGGCATGCGGCTGTCAAGCTGCGGTCGTGGGTTGGACTCCCGGCCCGTACCATTGAGTTTTTCGGAACTTGTGTACGGAATATTTACCATTAGCTTTTCGGTGAAGGCAAACATCGTGAGGAAACCGGTCTAATCCCAATAAGGTCCAGTTTTCCCTCTATGTGAAAGGACAGATGGCAGTCGCTTTCGTAAAAATTGTACCTATGCCAAATCTTCGAATTAGGTGTCCAAAAAAATACCGTAGCGTGTCGTAGATTCGATATCAGAGTGATGTACATTTTTTCCACACCTGCTATTCAGAAAAGAGTATTTTTTGCCTTATGATGGAGAATATGAGGGATCAAAGTTGTACTTTTCTTCACTTATCTTGTTATTCAGAATAATCATTGTTGCACTCAAACGAGGGATTTCACTTTTCCTCAAAGAAGGTATGAAAAGCAGTAGCGCATGAAGTCGGTAGTAAAATAATTTTCATCTTGGGCGTAAACACTTGAATCCCTCGTTCCACTCAAGATTGAACCATCGAGGGATTATACTTAGGATTCTACATCATTTTGCTCCCTTGAGACACAATCTACTATTTCTCCTTATCACAAAGAATAAAGTCCGAAAGTGTAATTTAAATGAAGTGTGATTCATAGACAATCTAGACATCATTATTTATATATTTCCAACTAATTACACAGCATTACACTAAAGACACTGCGGAATTAAGAACACATATAAAAGTTACACATAAAAATGAACTATATGACTATTTAGAATTGTATTTACACTGGAAAATATATAATATATAAAATTATAATAACAATAACTATATTAACGATCATATGGACAAATTTTACATTAAACATAAACAGAAGTGGGGCGGTCATCCATCGCTTCACAGTACGTCAGACATTCACCACATACATCCATCCACTTACTCACAAAAACATTACAGTCTGGTGTTGATGCGAGAAGGGCGTTGAGGTAGTTCAGAGCGCGCACAAGCGGTGAGTTGGCGCGAGACGGGTCCATATTAGCTCATATAAACTTGATGTGTCGATTTTTTCTAGTAATACCGCTTTGTAATCATAATCGTCACTCTTCATATTTTTTTACTTCCTACCTTTTATGTTCCTAAACTGTAACTATCGGAACACAACATCGGATACATCGGAACTCATAACGAACAGTTTTCATAAAAAAATTCTTCATAATGTTATTACTAAGAACAGACTTGAACTCATAATTTGGTTTTTCATAACAGTTTCCTTCATATTCGAGTGTATTTATTATTTTTTTGCAAACAACTTTTTCCGCTCTTTTATAAAAAAAATAACCTTGAAGACAAAAGCGGGAGCATCTTCTAACCTATCCGCGATCCGAGTCGGTTTTGCCACTAAGTCCCTGTTCCCTACTGCCTACTTGAACTTATATACCACTATCTTGGCATTAGTTGATCTCAGAGTGTTCTTTATTAATACAAAATTTAGCAATAACTACTATTATGTATAGAAATAAATATGATATTAAACTATATTGCTAAAAATCGTTATGATATAAAAGTATTTAAACATATGTAGATAGTAGTAACAGAGATACTTATATGTTGAATAATATTATGAATATAGACCATTCCGAGTTACGATAGTTATTAGCACAAATAATTATGAATGTGATTATTATGAGATAAAATTGTATGAGCAAAATTTTCGAACATCCAATAATCGAAGTTGCAATTTTATATGAACTTTGGCGCACCCGCGCGAGACACAGTGCACGCCTCTGGTACTTACTGCCAGTAAGAGATGCTTGCGCGGTCGAAGATTGAACTTCGATTTCGACAGAGAGGGGATGTGTAGGCGCACCAGTGGCTCAACCAATTCAGGACAGTCTGATATTTTTGAGGTCATTCATTCGTTACTTCGATAATATTTTTCAGTGGTTACTTGGTTGATTTCAATACTTAGTGGTCTATATGTATGTATTTTTTCATTTATTTACCTACTTCAATTTTGGACACCCTACTTACCTGTAACGGTGAGTATTGAACGATATGGCGGCGTTTCATGATATGCCTAGGAATTTCATGATCAGCCTAAACGACACTAGGCGAATCGTTAAATGGTGAATTTTGAACGATATGGCTGTTGTCATTCAGCTAAATCATGAAATGGCGGCGTTTCACGATATGCCTAGAGGAATTTCGTGTTCTGGCGGATTTTGCGATCGGCCGCCGACATATATTATACTAGCTTTTGCCCGCGACTTCGTCCGCGTAGAATTCGTTTCACTACACAAATTGTTGTTATTTTACCCCCTCTAGAGATTATTTTCTTTTTCACGCTATTCATAATTAAAACTAAAAAAATTACTTTGCTTACCTAGTATATTGTCAGACAATAAAGCACCTAAGAGAAAAGCTTACAAAAATGCTGAAACAAAAAAATAAGTTGGCCGCTTCGCCGCTGCTACTTATTCCAATATACTTCTATAAACTATATTGTAAGATTTATTTCGTTCTGCTAAAACATGTAGATTTTTAGATTTAGACACACGTGAGCAAGCTTCATACAACTGCCCGTGGGAAAAACATGGCGTGCCTAAATGTAATCCCGCTACTTTTAAGGTTTGACCCTGCGATTTGTTAATTGTCATTGAAAACGCTACTTTTAAAGGGAACTGTAGTCGTTTAAAGTTAAATGGCAAGTTATTAGGTATAATTGGAATACGGGGTATGAGTACATCTTCTCCTTTCGCTTCACCAGTTAAGATTGTGCCCTTTACTATGTATTTTCCCAATTCAGTGACCCGTAATCTTGTTCCATTGCACAATTTTGGTGCATCTAAGTTGCGCATTAACATTACGGGTACGCCTACTTTTAATTCGAGTTTGTGGGAAGGTACCCCGGATAGCCCCAGAGAGTTTAAGAACTCAACCGGGTAACTGGTGCTGTCGTCGGATGTCATTACTGTATCTATGGAGTTGTACACTGTTGTTTCGGTTGATATTTTTTCCAAGATTTTTTTATTTATTTTTGATACTGTCTCATTTTTTGGTGCCAGTATGATTCTTTCACACAACCAATTTTCATCCAGAATATTTTGTTGCAGATTCGGAAAAACTTGAGCAATAAGCTCGTCTTCCGAATCCACAACATGACAAAATTGGTTGGTGAATAGAATCATACCTTCAACATCAGTTTTTAATCGACCGTCGCCTATCTCGAGTAATTTTTGAGCATACGCACCCGACTCTACATCATCAAACAGCTGGACTCGCATGTTAGTCGTGAGATGGAACTTTTCCACCTTGGTCCACACGCGTGATGCTTTCAGACATGCGTTTATTTCGTCTGCTGGAGTGCCTCGCTCGATAACAGGCAATGTCTGCCTGAAATCACCAGCCAGTAACACAACCACACCACCCATTAACGTTCGATTGCTATGCATATCTTGCAGACAACGATCGAGCGCCTCAATAGCTCGCTTATGAGACATCGTACATTCGTCCCATACAATCAGTTTGCACTGTTGCAATAGGGCGCCGCGGGCGCTACTCTTGCTAATATTGCAAGTTGGATTTTCTTCGCTTGCTAAATTAAGAGGTAACTTGAAAACTGAGTGTGCTGTTCGGCCACCACTTAATAATGTTGCAGCGATTCCAGAGGAAACCACAGCTAATGCAACATGTTTGTCTTTGCGAATTTTTGCGAGGAGCAAATTAAGCAAAAAAGTCTTGCCTGTGCCGCCCGGCGCATCAAGAAAGAAAATACCACTTTTCCCACTTACAACTCGTTGTAAAACTTTATGATATATCTCCTTTTGCTCGGGTAGTAGACGTGACTCAGTTTCTCTTACGTAAGTGTCCAATATATTGGTATCGTAGCTGAGCTCTCTAATCAAATCATTTGACAACCCTTCTCTAACGCTCTGGCGTGGGCATACCAAAGTCGGAAAGTTTCTTTCCGGATATTGATAATATTTTGTCTTCTATTAGGCGCAGCGCTTCATTTAAACAGAGATCATTGTTGATCTGACCCATTCTTTCGAATCTGTGCAAAATATCCTCTGATTCTAGTGATCAGTAGCTGACTTATACAAATATGTCGCCTTCTAGTAAACAGTACATTTTTATTTTAAAAACACTGATATTGTAATTATAAGTAAACAGTACAGTTTTATTTTAAAAACACTGTTATTGTAATTATAAAAATCATTAAAAGATAATGTAACCTTCAGAAACTACTTGCCTATAATATATGTAGTCTAATAGCGATGAACACTTCGCAACAATCACCAAAGTTAAGCAACGTCGAGAGAAGTCAATATTTGGATGGGTGACCGTTTTTTTTCATACAAATTCTCAAACGTCTTTTGACCCCCTCAGGGAATGAATTTTCAAAAACGCAGAAATTAGTTTTCTAATATTTTGATATAAAATCAATCTACGAAGTTTCAAGTTTCCATTAAAAAAAAAAAATTAAATCCCATACAATCTTTGGTTCCTTATTCCACCCTCTGAAGTAATTATATCTAAAAAAACGGCACGCTATCCTACTCTGAGGTATAAACAACAATATTGGAAAGTTTCAATAAAATCGGTTCGCATATTTTTGTTTAATTTGTCCTCAACGCCGCTATACCACATTAGAGAAGAATCCATGTTTCTACTGATTACCAAAAGATGGCGCTGGTGATGTGTTCTTAAATCGTTCTTTCTCGAACTCTGTCTACGATACCTAAACTCCATCAAACTCTTTTTTATACGTTCTCATATGGTTTGGCAGAGTTTAAACGCATAGAAAAATCGGAAGAATTACCTACTACGGCTAGAATTTGCCTGGAAATGTGTGAAGCTCTGTATCGCACTATTGAAGTTTTTAACGTTAGTTGTTTAAATACAATTTACTTCGTTGTTACTTTATTATGTATCTTTGACCACATGGATTTCCATATGGACACTGTTTCACATTTATAATATTAGTGAGACAACAACATTTTAAGTCATAATTATTGTGTAATTCCAGAAACAGTGTGATAATGTCTTCGAGAAGTGTTTGTTTACATTGTAGGACAGGACAAGTAAGGATAAATAGACTTTACAGTGAAGTCATTTCATTACAAACTCAATAACATTAAACCGAATCATTTTCACTACATTCAAACTTGCTGTTACAATAATATCAGGCATAAATCAAGACTATTAGAACCTGAATTCCATTTAGCATTATACGTTCGTACATTAGTAAAGTTTGCGAACGGATCGGTGACTTCGAGACGGAACCGTCAATATGCCAGTTCCGTCTAACTTTGATGATATGCAGAAGTGAACAATCCAAATTGATGAAGTTATTGTAGAAGTTGGAGAGATTTAACAGTTTTAGATCTTGAATATTATAGTTTCCTTTGGGAGCGTTTAGTTACATTGTCAATCTGATACCTAGGTAGTTTCTTCTAGGATGCATCACTCAGGTTAAAACCTAATACGAACAATTTTGAATGGTCATTTTTCTATATAATGCGCTTCACTGCTAAACCTCCTCTCATGATCAGGGACAGTAGACTAAATTTCTTGTCATTATTCAGCCTTTTGCGCGGGTGTAAGGTAAACGTCTTAGTATGGACATTGCACTAGTGTATGGTATGGGCACTTTATGTCAAAACAATGTTAGTCCAGTCAATAAACTGACACCTTGTATGGAAAAAACGACAATTTTGGAAATAATTTATATTAGCTTATTTTTTCTGTGTAATGGATATATTATCAATTAAATAGTTACCCAGCGACAGAATCTGACAAAATTTCAGACATCATAAAAATTATAAATCAACTAGCTTCTGAAAAGTCAGAAAAAATAATAATAAATATTTTTGTCTTTATTTTGGTTAATTTAAATTACCTACTCTATAATATTCTAGATAAATCATACAAAAAAAGAAAATGCATGCTTCATTTAAATCTACATAAATGCTTCCGAGTGGAAAGTTTGTCGGATTCTTGAATAAAAGCATCTCCGAATAACATTTTGAAATGAAATAAATGAAAAAAAAAAAAACGCTATTATAAATTAATGTTTTTCAAAACCGTATTTTTCCTGGAGTACCTATATGAGTTAAATTCGAACTAAGAGGATTTTTCTTAATTCGAATTTAAGCTATGTCACTTTGACATAGGTATAAGTAAGTACCCATGCCATACACTATAGGGAAACGTCGAGAAGTTGGGCATTTTCAATCATTCGTGTACCCTATTAGCATGAGATGTTAAACAGAAATTAGCTCAGTGTCAGTTTTGTGACGACAATTAAGTATTCGTCTCGTATAAAAAAATATATTTTGTTTTCGATTTATAAATGACTAGCTGCCCGGCCCGGTTTCGCACGGATTACCCGTTTTCCCGTAGGAATAAAGCATTTTCCCGCGGTAAAAAGTAAACTATGATCATCAGGGATAATGTCGGGTTCTAATGGTAAAATAATTTTTCAAATCGGTCCAGTAGTTTCGGAGCCTATTCAATACAAACAAGCAAACAAACAAATCTTTCCTCTTTATAATATAAGTGTAGATGTAGATAATTATGCCATATGCACGTTAAAGAAATGTGAAACAAGTTCATTTTCACATAACTCAAATTAAGCCTACAAAATTTTCGTCACAAAACTGACACCGAGTTAATTTTCGTTTAACAACGCACGCTAATTGAGTTATTGAAATATCGCGTATCTACTAGGACGTTTACCTTATCCAGATTTAAAAGACTAATTTTGGCGGCGGGTCCCTTTCGCCTTCACGACCTATGTATGACAATACAATTCGATACACTCTTCATTGAACAAAATAAAACGGTACAGAATATAAACTATGACCTGTATAACCAGAACATAAGTAATATATCAAAACATTTAACTATTGCATAGTTTTATGGAAAGGTGCCTAGTTTATGTGATTTTGACCCGTCGATAAATCTGTTAATAGGTCCCGGTGTTGAATAGGATAAAATTAAGCCTAAGTTGCACTGTACTAATTGCATTAGATGGAAAACGAATTATGAATATTTTAAAAGACTGATTGATATTTATTTTTATGTTGGATTTGACAAGCGGCTGTGTCATAAAAACTCCAATTTTGATACTACTTTTTCACTGAGTGATTCCAAATAAATTACGGGGAAACAAAAAACTTAATCTTCATATGACTGAAATCGAGTAAACGATTATGTAGTATTCACATGATATATTTAATTGTATGCTTACAAGCAGGTTAAAAGATCAGTCTTAAACATGCTATTCCCAATTAAATGTGGTTCGCGTATTTATTTTCACGCACACCAACTACACATACTCACAGTTTACACACAATGAATACTCAAATCAATGAAAGGCTGGCAACGCGCCTGTGATTCCTTCAGAGTCGCAAGCGTCCATAACCTACGGTGTCTGCTTACCATCACGTAGGCCATATGCTATATATATTATCCTATTCATATTATAAATGCAAAAGTTTGCATGTTTGGATGTTCGGATGTTTAGATTTTTGTATGTTTGTTACTCAATCACGCTTAAACGGCTCAACCGATTTAGCTGAAATTATGGAGGAAGATGGTTTATAGCCTGGGTTAAAATATAGAATAGTTTTTATCTCGGACCCACGCAGACAAGGCCGCAGACGGAAGCTTGTTAAAATATATTTAACTCCAATTACGCAACTTGGCACGCGTATTGCAAATAACGCAGGGAAACCGACGGGATAGAATATAGCCATAACCATCCAAAAAGTCAATTCTACAGGCAATTGAAAGTACCTACTATTGAAATCGAATCGAAAACATAAAAACTTACAAAGCTACTATCTCACAGACTTTTCCTCTTTATAATATTAGTATATGTAGATTACTAAGAATTATGTGTTAAAATCGCCGTTTGTTATATCGATAGATTTACGTAAGTATAATGATAATGTGCCTGAGGTTTCTCGTCTGGTGTTTCCTCTAGCCTCAGTTTACGTTTGCCAGATAAATTATAGTTTCACCTATCCTCCTGTCCATTTGAGCCGGCGCCATTAATATAAATCCGTTTCGAAGGGCCTGTGTCCAGTTTCGTGGGAGGGTATAAATTTTTACGTACCGTAGTAAGCGTTTGAGTCGGAGGAAATAACAATAGATCACTGTGGAGCTGGGCTGTGAAGAAATAGGTAAGTTATGGGAAGATCGAGATTGGGAGAGGTTTAAGGTGTCCGCACATGATTTGTAATGCGTACCACGCGTAGGAGCATGTTTGCGAAGCTTACGGCATAGTGATGTGGGGTAGTTACGGGCAAGGTTAAATGTTTTTAAATCATCAACCGCAATTTGTTTTGGATAAAATAACGTAATTATATCTTTCACATGAATTGTAATGCATATCACGCGTACGTAGTACGCTTACAAAAGTAAGGCATTGTTTTGGGGTAATTAGTGGTAGCGCTGAATGACGGTATTTTCGGCCGATTAATCTCTCATCGACCGCAATTCGTTTTTGATGACACTGTGTAATTGTACAAATGGCAGTACCTACATGCAATGAATATTCTGCATCGAATGCGTACATTTGCGTAACGAACATAAAAATAAGAAGAAAAATAAACCTTTTAAATAACTCAATAAAAGAAAATCAGCGTCACGGAGTGTGTCCTGTAGCTCCAAGACAGACAGTGACAGAATATTACAGACTTATCGAAATTTAAAATCAACCTAACGCTCATCTGTATTTTTCGTGGCTGAGGTTTTGCGGTGCAGAGGCGAAGTAAATCGATGCAAGGATTTATAGTGTCCGTTTCTTTATCTGATCTAGGGAGCGTGTGAGTTGGCTTTATTTTACGAATAGGCTACTTTACTATGCGTGAGGAGTAATAGTAGTTTGCTTATCTTGAGAGAACCGTAAAAAATAATACAATTCCATTTAATGTGCTTGAGATTTTTCAGCTGTAAATCAAACATATTCACATTTCTTTTTAATATTTATTTATGAAGGAATATGATATTTGTATCGAATAAAATGTGCCAAAAATTTTAACAACATTGTATAGCATAACAATACCTGAAAAGTCGGTCTTGCTGAATATAAAGTAAATTGATATTTTTCAAAGAAATTTATCTTTATTAAAATCAGGATTGGTTTTAAGAAAAACATAACTATGGTTTAATGTCATAAGTCAGTTTTATTTTTATATCACTTTAATCTAATTAGGGTAATTGCGCCAGTTACGCGGTCAGTTTCAGTTAGCGACCACCAATGACAAGGTTTCCTTAATTAAAGATAATAATATTTCTACAGGACCTAAAACTACTAAGCCATTTTCCATTTTTAGTAGTTATTTAATACGTATGTGCTAAAAAAGCATGAAAATGTAATTTCAGTCCACTAACTCATTTATGTAGTCGTAAACCGGCACATCAAATTATATGGTCGCTAACCAGCGCAATCAGAGTTGGGCAAATTTTTATTTGAATAAGAATAAGAATAAGAACAGAATTTTTATTCTTATTCAAATTGATTTGAATAAGAATAATTCTTGCGCCCGTTATTTAGAATAACATGAAGGTGAATAAATCATGCTACTTTTATTTTAAATAAGAATAAAATACGGACTAATTATTCCACAAATGGGGTTATTCTAACTAACATTTTATTTAAATAAAACGTTATTCAAATAAAGTTAATTTGTTGGTATCGTCGGTAAAATTTTGTAAGTTGATTTATACACAATGGATTTTATGAAAAGTTTGGGTTTACTTGGTTTGTTTTGACGAGTTATATACAATACATTATACTTGGTGACGATGGTCTGATGATGGAGTCAGGAGGTGGATAGTGGAACTCCTCAATGGCTACTTGTATATCCTTCAAGTTTGGGCTCATTTGGTTTGTTTTGGCGAGTTCAATACATTATACTTGGTGATGATGGTCTGATGATGGAGTGAGGAGGTGGATAGAGGAACTCCTCAATGGCTACTTGTATACCCATCGAGTTTGGGCTCATTCGGTTTGTTTTGTCGAGTTCTATACATTATACTTGGTGACGATGGTCTGATGATGGAGTCAGGAGGTGGATAGTGGAACTCCTCAATGGCTACTTGTGTACCCCTCGAGTTTGGGCTCATTCGGTTTCTTTTGTCGAGTTCTATACATTATACTTGGTGACGATGGTCTGATGATGGAGTCAGGAGGTGGATAGTGGAACTCCTCAATGGCTACTTGTATATCCTTCGAGTTTGGGCTCATTTGGTTTTTTTTTTGCCAGTTCTATACATTATACTTGGTGATGATGGTCTGATGATGGAGTGAGGAGGTGGATAGAGGAACTCCTCAATGGCTACTTGTATACCCCACGAGTTTGGGCTCATTTGGTTTGTTTTGACGAGTTCTATACATTGCACTTGGTGACGATGGTCTGATGGTGGAGTCAGGAGGTGGATAGAGGAACTCCTCAATGGCTACTTGTATACCCATCGAGTTTGGGCTCATTCGGTTTGTTTTGTCGAGTTCTATACATTATACTTGGTGACGATGGTCTGATGATGGAGTCAGGAGGTGGATAGTGGAACTCCTCAATGGCTACTTGTATATCCTTCGAGTTTGGGCTCATTTGGTTTATTTTGTCGATTTCTATTCATTATACTTGGTGATGATGGTCTGATGATGGAGTGTGGAGATGGATAGAGGAACTCCTCAATGGCTACTTGTATACCCCACGAGTTTGGGCTCATTTGGTTTGTTTTGACGTGTTCTATACATTACACTTGGTGACGATGGTCTGATGATGGAGTCAAGAGGTGGATAGAGGAACTCCTCAATGGCTACTTGTATACCCCTCGAGTTTGGGTTCATCCGTATTTATACTTAGGGATCGCGGTCGTGTCCGTGTTTCGTGTACAAGTAGCCGTGCGCCCGTTTTCGTGTAACACGGCAACGGTTTTATGGCCTGTTCGGCACGTGAAATTCGGCTACGTGTAATTAAGTCACGTGGACCCGTGTAGATCCGTGTCACGGGTTCACGTACCTTAAGTACACGCGGATCCGGTCCGCCAGCGACGTTGAGTGAAGATAAGGTGCAGTGTCTCTAAAGGCGACGAATAAAAATATATCGTTAGTTCTTATTCGTAGCTCGTTATTTAGTTTCATTCTTTTATTTTTAAGAACATGGACTTTTAAATATTTAGTGAGTAGTAAATAAAAGGAAACTAACATTAAATATAATAAATAGGTAATACAGTTATTAAACGGGGGCTAAAATAACAGAAGTGTGTGTAGTGGTGACTAATGGATAATCACTACGAGTTCAATATTCTAAACTGTCCCCTCCAGATTCGAAAAAAAAAACAAAACGCGGTCACTTCTTTGAACTACATGAACAAAACGGTGGTATACCAGGTAAAGCCGAAAGCTACTTATGAGTATTGTTTGTTTAATTACGTCGTTCGCAAACCTTTATTACGAGTCCATTGTTATCTGCAATTCTGCACGTGCAACTCCAGTTATCTACAAAAATACCACCCTGGTAGGTAATTACAGTGAACTTTTTTTACCTTGTTAAGCAGTCGAATAAAAATAAGTCACTATCTACTTTGTAATGTGCCGAAACCGATAAGAACTGCAGCTGTGTACTTTTTTGTTTGTTTTCTTGTTTAGTCCATGCACGTGTTGTTTGCCTGGATTTACCGTCATCATACGTACCTTAGATTCGCAGAAAATTGTTCTTTTGTTTCTTTAGATTACGATTGCCTTGCGTGTTAATATTTTGGCTATGTTATATCCGTAGATAGTAAACTTTTATATTTATTCATTTCACGAATAGCAGAAAAAAAAATGTTTTATTCTAGTCTTAATTCAACGATAATTATTTACTGATATTATAACGCTATACGTCGCGGTCTCTTAATTGTATAATTAATATAAGTATAACTAATGGCACTAGATAATTTTGCATCGTTGCTAGCTTTGATTAAAATCACAATAGCTGGTTATACAGAAAACAGAATAACGCCGTTAATTACTATAACTGAAACGACGCAAAAAATATAAATTAAACAAAAATCCAAATAGAAAAAAACCCGTTCGTCCCGTACTAAGTAATAATAAGTAATTCATTAGTAGTCCTAATTTGTTTTAATTTTAACTCCAACTGGCGGAGGCCCGGGTGTATCGTTCTAACCGGTGCACACGAACGCAGGTACGGGCTACGCATCTTAGCGTGTCACGTGAATCCGGACGCGAACGCAGGTACGGGCTACGTACCGGCCGTGTTCGTGAAATTCGTGATCTTAGTACCGCCGGGGTTAAGAACACGTAGCTACGAGTCGGCGTGATCCACGGATATCCAGAGCCCTACTTCTGACTGTCATCAGACCATCCTCACCAAATATAATGCATAGAACTCGTCAAAACAAACCAAATGAGCCCAAACTCGAGGGCTATACAAGTAGCCATTGAGGAATTCCACTATCCACCTCTTCACTCCATCATCAGACCATCATCACCAAGTATAATGCATAGAACTCGTCAAAACAAACCAAATGAGCCCAAACTTGAGGGCTATACAAGAAGCCATTGAGGAGTTCCACTATCCACCTCCTCACTCCATCATCAGACCATCATCACCAAGTATAATGCATAGAACTCGTCAAAACAAACCAAATGAGCCCAAACTCGAGGGCTATACAAGTAGCCATTGAGGAGTTCCACTATCCACCTCCTCACTCCATCATCAGACCATCATCACCAAGTATAATGCATAGAACTGGTCAAAACAAACCAAATGAGCCCAAACTCGAGGGCTATACAAGTAGCCATTGAGGAGTTCCACTATCCACCTCCTCACTCCATCATCAGACCATCATCACCAAGTATAATGCATAGAACTCGTCAAAACAAACCAAATGAGCCCAAACTTGAGGGCTATACAAGTAGCCATTGAGGAGTTCCACTATCCACCTCCTCACTCCATCATCAGACCATCATCACCAAGTATAATGCATATAACTCGTCAAAACAAACCAAATGAGCCCAAACTCGAGGGCTATACAAGTAGCCATTGAGGAGTTCCACTATCCACCTCCTCACTCCATCATCAGACCATCATCACCAAGTATAATGCATAGAACTCGTCAAAACAAACCAAATGAGCCCAAACTCGAGGGCTATACAAGTAGCCATTGAGGAGTTCCACTATCCACAGACATATACAATAGGTATAAATTACACTACATTCAAGAGTCTACTAGTGCCTCCATACCGATACCAAAATTACCTAATGCGTCTTGTTTACCCCCGAGTATCCGATCGAACTACATTCATATGTTATTCATGGTATATTAGTTAAAATAAAAAATCATGATTAGATTTATTTGAATAAGAATAAGTTAACTTCATTCAATTTTCTAACATAAGAATTATTCACGGCGAAATTATTTGAATAACTTTGACGGGAATAAAATCAACATGATTTTATTCATGCGTATTCTTATTCAAATAATGATTTTATTCTTGAGTGCCCAACTCTGAGCGCAATGAATCATACTTAAAGGGAAACTAGAGATTACCAGAGAACTTGACAATGGATCGCATGTAGAACATTCAAAAAAATTGCCGACGCCACCAGGGACCGAAGAGCTGGCAGCTTCCTCGCTCAACGCATTAGTATTGCGATACAGTGGGGAAATGCTGCCAGCATCTTCGGCGCCATGCCGTGGGGAGACCCTTTATTTTAGTTATAAGTAGTTTTGTTTATTCAAGTTTTAGTGATAAATCTGTGCCTAATTTATATTGTAATTGTATTAATAGCTTTTTTTTAATTGAATAAAATAAATAACCCCGAATAAAGATAATTAAAAATGCAGTATATTTCCATTGTATCTACTCGGGTATAGTTGATGTTAAAGAATGTCTGAGACCTGCAGGTCGATCATTTAACGCATTGTATTTTTTTTATACGGAAAAAAGTCAGTTGAACTACCCTAACGCGCGTTCGAAACGTTACTTGATTAACCCTCTGGAAAACTCGAGCTGAAATGAAAAGTCGCATCACTGCTTTTGAGATGTGGTATTGGCGTCAACTTCTACGGATACCTTGGACTGCTATGCGAATCAATCTATTCCGGAAGAGCTGCATATACATCGTCAACTATCCACAATATGCCAAGACCGTATTCTCACATACTTTTGACAGCTCTCACGACGTTCTTCAGATAGCCTGGAGATGATTATTATGACGGGCAAAGTTGAGGCACACCTTGGACACTGGCGATCAAATGTATGAAACAAATGCGTTCCTACTCACGCAGTCTAAGCTCGTGTAGGTGAACGCGTACTATGCTTGTGTGAGTGCGATAAGACATGCTAGGGTTGCCGCCATTTTAGTGCGTTCGCGAATCGGGAACGCAATCGGCAATATGAGATGACCTTGTAATAGCGGCGTCAAATTATTTAGTGTGCTTGGAATGAATTACTTATAAACAAAAACGTTTTTAACTCTATTTTCTGAAATTATTATTGACCGAAGCATTAGCGAAGGTCTATGTTTTGACTCGAGCAATTTGCTTTTGTATGTCCGGATGTTCTCCTTTACAGAGCTATTACCACGAGCATCGAATCTCGTAGTTCGTATATCTGCGTCTCTATCACACTTATGGTTTATGGTACTCGAGCGACAGAGACAGAGATATACGATCTTCGAGATTCTATTTTCGTGGTAGCGCCGCAGATCGCAATTCTTAACCGATTTTCATGAAATTTTGTGACCAGATTCTATGATTAAATAGTTTTTTTTGTCGAAACAGTTTTTGAATATTCTTTCGCACAAGGTTACAGCATAAGCATATTAAGCATGCGCAGAAACCGCCGCGCGCCGCGCCGCCCGCGTTCAAGTTCGATGACCTTAATGACTGAAAACTCATTGCGCGAATTAGGGAGAAATAAGAATCATAATGATGCTGTGAGGTGGGTATCTAAGCTCGATTTATGCAATAGTTTCCTATTTTGAATCAGTATAAACGAAGTAGATACAATTTTTTTATAGGAAATCCAGGCCACCAAAATATTACGTAAATTGAAAACATGAATTTTTGTTCATATAGATTTTGTGTTGTTTTCAGTTTGATCTGATAGGTTTAGGTCTAAAACCGATAGGGTAAAATAAATACAAAACATAAGTACCTATTGTAAGTTGGTTTTCCACTAAAACTGGTTTTGTCGTTTAAAGAGCTTAAACAACCGGAGGACACAGCACAACACTCGCCCATTACAAAAGGATTTGTAAATATTTGTTTGATATTTAAACATTTTACTTGGCCTCCGCTCAGCGCACCGCGTCGTCGCGTCCTTGCCAGCCGGTAACTGTGAGATAACTGAGAGCGGGTGGGCGGCATTTTCATCGGGAGGCAGGGAGTGTCCATACTGTACGGTAGTACTCTTTATTATACTGTGGTTAAGGACCAAAGCTTATAATTTTAATGTTTTATTTTGTATAATCATTACATGGTATAATGTTTATGTTATTATACAAGTTATATATCATAACTATCAAGTGAATAATATTTTATTATCGAAAGAAAATGTAGCAAACATAACGGTTTGCCAATTGTACTATGTAAAAAAGTGTTCGCTTCGCTCGTCGTTGTACTTACACCGACCTGCCTTAGAGTCTACCAAAAAATATTATGCTAACTGTGCATTAGAAGAAATTAGCAGTATATCATTTGTTCATTATAGGAAATATGCATTATATGTAAACTATGTTATAGGTTATTACATTAAATGATCATTATATAAAATGATAATTATATCGTATGTAAATATATTAAGTGTTGTTATATGACACAAGAATTATGTGAAAAGAGTGTTATTGCGACTAATATATATATATTTTTTTTATAGGCATCGTTACGCACCCTTGTAACTACATCTGCATGAGGCCATAAATAAAGCGGTTGATAGGAGCCTATCGAGAAGTCTGGTCTTCAAGATTTTTCCTTGTCATCATCCCTTGTCGCCTAAATGCCTATTCTTAAAATTTGCCTTCCTCACTTTATTATGCTAGTGAATTTTTTGCTCGCAATTCAACAATATTTTATTCGCAATTGAACAGGACTTTTCTGCTATTCTTTCTGCTATTACTGAGCAATCTGCCCTATGGGCATCTGAAGCTACCTAACGAACCTAACCTACCTACTTTTTCGTGATTGCAATGGGTTTCCTATAGGGAAGTGTAGTGTAGATACGCACCTATTTATGTTAACCTTTTTAGTGACTGGTGGTAGTTCTATGTCAGCTGTCAAGCTTGTCTTCGAATACAACAGTTATCATGAATGGAGCTTTATTTCCTATCTTGCCCTACATTTAAGTGGCGACGAGGATTGAATAATCTGCCTTGTTATAAGTCATGTATTTCGTAAGTACCTAAGTCACAATGTATTTCGTTTATTTAACATACTTAGTTAGCTTAAGTGCTTTGCTATAACTATGTCGCAGTCATTTCTTGTGCCTGTGTTGTGGTCTGCTAAAGGAAGCAAAATTGAGACTTAATAAAATATGATAAGGGAGCAACATGCGAAAAGTAAAAATTTACGATCTTCAGCATTTACGACTTATGATGATGACCAAAGATATGTCCGCATTTGTCACCTTATTACAAAGCAATAAGGTGCAAAGTCTAAACATACATATATGATGTCGACTACAATAATGAAGACTCCTAAAACTTTGTTACAACTTACAAATTGCTATTCTTAATTTGAATAAGAATTTTGTAAGTGTGCATTCTTATCAGAAAGGAAGTAGGTATCAAAATAAAAACCAGCCCTTTCAGTAAAAAAAATATTTACCAGAATAAAGGAATTAGGCTCACGTTACTGAATAAGCCATTTCTGTTCCGGCGTTCCGCAGGATGTTTTTATCGAAAGCTGTTAGAATGGCATAACATCAAATATGTTAAATGTATGCGACACTACAACAAAATAATACATATAAAATAAAAATGGAACCAGAGAAAATCGATACGCCATTGTTCCAATTTCCCTACAAACTTCAATAAATCTTTATATGTTTTGGTTTATGGTACCGGTTGCAGTCGGTGATCATGCCAACGTCAAGGTTTAAAAGGCACATAATTTACGAATTGTATCGTAGCAGTTACTTCCGAGTGCTATGTTCCCACAGATTACAGAAAAAGGCAGATAGGCTCTAATAAATTGATCGTATTCTATATATCCGATCTCTTCTTACTTTTGTTCTTAACAACGAGTAAGAAAGGGATAGAACCATGTTATTTGCTAGGTCTTCATACGTCACTGTCTCCGCTTTCTCGTTTGCGCGATTAATTACGCTCTCTCGCTCGCTCGACATTTAGTGCAGCGAAAGATATTTTTTTACAAGTTATCCACATCGTTATTTACTGTTCATATACTCGTAATCTGCGGCATTCGTAAATTAATTGTATCTCGATGGTAAACAAAATGGAACTTACGGTATTTACCACATTTTAAACAAAAACCATATAAATAAATATTAAAATGTTATCAAATAGTATTTAACAACTATGATTAATCTCTATAGTTTTAGTTATCTATTAAAATAAACAATACAAAAGTAAATGTGGTAGATACTTCCGTAGCAAAATAAACCTCCAGTTCACTTACATCTGTATTTCCAGTCTCTGTCTCTCAAACTTACCAAACGCCACGCCTACATAAATAATTCACGCCGATAAAATAGCCGAATAAATACTTCAAAATAGTTACAACACTATAAGTTTCAACTTGACGTTGACGTCTCGGCAGTATTGTTTACTTTTCTAACACTCTGGTGGGCAGTAGATGGAGACAATTCGTTAATAGACTCAAAATACCGTACTATTCGTCTCATTCTACTCAGCTCAGCAGCCCATAAGAAGTGACAGAGACAACTATATGAAACATCGTCTTGCTTTATACTGGCGGATCTGTATTAGTCTGTGCATATTCCCTACAAAATTCATACTAATTGTGCGTGTTTGGCGTTACATAACAAGTTGTGACTCAAGCAACAGTAGTATATGTCTCGCATTTCTCGGTTGTCATGTTTTTATTATTATGACTATGAAATTCACTTGCCTTTGATAAGTGCAAGAAATTGGTGCAAATTCGTCAACATCCATAGTCATATTTTTAATTTCTTAAGGCTCTGAACAAGGAAAGATTAATATCTTGGACGGGCATTCAAAATATCCCGGAAGCTACGTGTCCATAGGGATGATACCTGAGACTGTTGTTTTTCTTTACCTTTTCTATCATCATAATCATCAGTTAAAATGCACCAGTGCAGCCTAGCAAATGTAAGGTTATTCTTTTGTTTCCACTCTGATTGTGACCTTGATAACAAACGAAACCCAGTCCGTAACTCCAACTCCCCCTTGACCTATCCCCGGATGGTTCACCGACAACCCACGCTCGCGTTATCGTTATATTGTTACAAGCACTTAAAGTATTCACAAATGCTGCCAGGAATTTTACATTCCTGTAGGGAAATACGTGACAAAAATTAGGACGTCGTAATAAAGGTACGATGCTGCCGAAAAATGTCGTATATATTGATTTTGGCAGAGTGACGCGAATGCCACGTGGCTAATGTTCTGAGCATAAAATCTTGACATCACCAGTGTTATGCCATTATTATGCCCTGTTGTCATTATTCCAGTCCAGTAATCCAGTCCAATCCAATCCCTTAATATGCATAACATTTTAGCAGTCATACATGTCGTAAAATAAGTTTTCAATAATTTCTATTCTAATGCTGGATTGTATCATAGCGTTTACAATATTCCAGCGATTTATTTTAATAGCATTCCTGTCTTGTGATCGAAACCAGAAGAGAATAATGTGAACCAACAATGGAATTAACCCACTCCAGTGAGCAATCCAGTTCAGTACTGGATTGGCTGTCTACACTGTTCCAGTGGCGCTGGATTGAAAAAGTATACCGTCGATCCCCTCATTGGACTAGAATGCTAATGAGATAAATGTGAACCGGGTATAGCGGTACGAGCATATGTGACCATATTTTAAAGCATTGTCAACCATTTTCCAGCCTTTATGGTTTATGGTACAACACAGACTGGGCAGATATCAATCAAGATTTGAATTATATTAATTTCAGTTGAAATAGGTACTAAAGAATAGATTTGCCTTTGTCTATCACGAGTCTTATTCATTAATAAGATGGTGGTTTCGTTCATCTAAGGGTTAAGGTAAGATAAGATGCGCAAACTATGACTGTTTTCATACACTTTGTTTCTACATATAATAAATGTGAAAGTTCGTTGAGGTTGTCAGTGAGACATAATAAGTAGAGCTTGAAGGAAATTGTATTTATACAACATACATTAAAAACTTCAATAGCGCGATGCAGAACTTCACCAATTTCCACGCATTTAGAAGGTCATTCTCCAGATTTTGGTCGGCGTCTGAACTCGAACAAACCATATTAAACGTATAAAAAAGTTTAATGGAGTTACGGTGACCCACAGGCCAAATTTGAGAATATTTGGATAAAATCATCTTTACTTTACGCAACAGCGCCATCTTACGACAGCCCAACGAAAAGGAGTGTTATGTTTTCTGTTGGTCTGTTTCTGTCCGGGTATCATGGGAAAACTATCGAATGGATTAATATGCAACTTTCACTTAAACGTTCAATGGATCTTCGGCCACGGAATAGGCTATAAAAATTATAAAGATAAGGGTGCAAAAGGGTTAAAAGGGGTTGAAGTTTGTATAGGAACCCCTTGAATCTATGAGCTAAAGACTGGAAAATTGGCAAGCATATACTTGACTAGAAATTAAAAAGAACCCTATTCAAACTTTCAGCAAAATATAGATAAAACGTGAAAAAACACGGGATGTAAAATTGTTTATATACATTTGTAAAATGTGCAGTAAAGAGGTTTACGGGGCCGAGAGACCGATCTAGCTTCGTCTTATTTTCGAGAAAATTATTTTTTTCCGTATTCTCTCGCAAAAGGCAGGCTTACTCTTCGTTGACGGCCAATGGTTACCCAATGGTTGGTTTGTTAATGGCTGCGAGTTAGAACCCCAGCGATGAGGTTTTTTTGTTTTCTTTCTATCAGTTTATTTGTTTTTTTTTTGGTAAACGATCAGTCATTGGTTTTTTGTTTAATTTTGAATAGAAATCAATTTTTCGTAGTATTACAGCCGAGAAAAACTCTGTCCCCGGAAAAAAACAAGGCTTAAGCATTAATAACAAATATTAACAATACCTATCGACGATTGTGGATTTGAATGCATTCATGCTGTCTTAGCGTTTTTAATGTATGCCGAGTTTCTCCAACATGACCCCAACCTGGGCCAAACTTAATTAAAATATGAACTGATAAAATGTTCTGTTTGCGAAGTTACGGAAATATTGTATGGCATTATACTTAGAAACATTAACAGTTTTACATTAGTTTTCCTTTCATAATTTTAGAATCAAATTTAAGGAGGCAAACATTCTTACTGTAGCATGCCAATACATTCTTGAGAATATCATGTATGTGCGGAAAAACCTTCATGAGTTCAAACTCAACAGTGATATCCACGACTACAACACCAGAAGTAAAAACAAGATCGCAGTGAAGGCCAGTCGTCTCCGCAAGGTTAGCACGTCGTTCGTGGGGAACTGCATACGTTTTTACAATAAAATACCTACTGAAATTGTTAATTTACCGTACAGTAAATTTAAGTCTCATGTTAAGAGTAATTTGCTAAGCAAGGCGTATTATACTGTCAACGATTTCTTAAACGACAAAAATGCCTTTAAGCCAGAACAGTAGTAGTAGTAGTAGTAGTCTGATTCTATTAGGAATATACCTAAATACATGTAATCATTATAAGTACATACCTACCTGAAATAACTGTACCGTTTTATGTAAGACACACGCACGTAATGCTGTTTCTCGCCGAACAAGTCGCTTAATCTTTGCTATTATCAATGTCCGGTGGCTTGAATAGGTCATGCTCACTTAAAGGGCTTTGCTTACGGTGGTGTCGTTGATCGGGTCGCCACCTTCCCTAACATATGGTTGAGGGAGGCGATGGCTGAGATATGCGTCATACTCGTGATCGGGTGCTGTTTGTGGAGTCCGGACTGTTCATGCTTGCAAGGGCATAGTACCTAATTAACTACTTAAATACTAGTGTTATTATTATTATTATCATCGTATTGACGAGAGACATCATTCTGATCTCGACACGTTTTATTGTTATTGACCCTGTACATCTCTGACAATATAACATTAATGTTCCTTTTTTGTTTTGACGCTTAGAGACCGTATACATCTCTTAGAATATTAGAATAATTATTAATTGTATTTGGACGCTCAGAGACCTTATACATCTCTGGAATACTGAATAATATCATTAACTTCTGTTAATGCTGGATACAGATCTTATTGTTGAGAGCAGAACAAAATATACAGTTATATTTGTAAATAGTTTTTAATGTCATAGCTGCTATAATACCTGGCAGCTTAGAAGAATGTTGTAGTTTTATATTGTCTATGGAAAAAACAGTTGAAGAAGAAAAATGTATTGAGTTGGATAGTTGAAGTTTTTAAAATATAATAAATAATTTTATTAGTTAAAAGTGAGTTGGTTTCTATTTCCGAATACCGGAGAAGGCGGAAAGATTATTCGGATAACACTTATATCGAATGTAATGGTCATATTTTGCAATTTTGTTTTGTTTACATTAACTTAGTGACATTTAGTTTGTTAACCTTTTAAATGATTATTGTGTAAGATTACTATTTTATTGTAAATTACCGTTTGACATGTAAAAGTGCCCTTGTGGCCTATTTGCAGAATAAATAATTGACTGATTGATTGAATAAAACTCATTTAATACGGTTTGGTATGTTATTTTTATTAGTCTAAATAAAATCAAAAACATAATATAAGCGGCATCCATCGAGCTGAAATTGGACTAAAGTTAAGCTTGGTAGATGGCGCCAATCGACAACTAACATCAACGACCTCTATAAAACTGAAATTATATCAAAATCATGCTCGCTAGACGGTGCTATCATTACGAGTATATACATCAAGCATTAATAATGTTTCTTTTTCCTTGAATTAGCGACTCATAATCATGAATATATTACTGTTAATATCCGTTGTAACAAAGATCTCAAATTGCGTTAGTTTTAAGACTTTTACCACGTTCAAAGGCACCCGGCGCGCTTCACCGTTGCGAAAGTCCGACTCCATCTCGGCCAGTTTTATCCCTTATTTAATAATAGCTTCCGCCCGCGACTTCGTTTGCGTGGACACGGGATAAAGCTATTTTATATTTTAATCTATCTTCTATCACTATGTTCGTACAAAAATTCATCTAAATCGGTTGAGCCGTTTAAGCGTCATTGAATAACAAACATCCAAATATCTAAACATCTAAATATCCAAACATCCAACCATCCAAACTTTCGCATTTATAATATTAGTAGGATTATCCTTGACTTTATACTTATTTTATCAATTAAATTTTCACTTTGTTGGTAAACTTCAGCACAATTATACCACCACCGTAGCGAAAATCGTGAATAAACCTAATTCATAAACTATTTAATCGTATGGCATACATTATTTTTGGCCTTTAAAGTTTATCACTCTTTATTACCACCCAGGGCACACGTGCAGGGTTGTGGTAGGTAGCTCCTGCGGACGCGAGTGACAGTTGTCTCCCCTTTGTCAAGTGAGTGGGCAACTCGACTGTTAGGAGTTCTTAAGCCGCCCGAAGGCCTCTAACTCGGCTTAACGACTACTGTCATAGACAGCAGCCGGGATCAACTGCTTAGCGTGCCTTCCAAAGCACGGAAGCGCTCATTTATATTAAATATTAACCACCCACTCAAAGCGTTTTTTTTAACTGTCGTTGATTTCGAATTTGACTTATAAAATAAAGCTGTAAAAATACAATACAATTTTGCCGAATACATATTTTCAGTAAAAACATAGTGTTTTAGTTACATCCACTACAATTATAACTGTAACATCTAAGGTAAAAGTCGGAGTGCTCGACGCTGCTAGTATATGGCATGGGCCCTCTATGTCAAAGTCACAGAGCTTAAATTCGAATGAAAAAAATCCTCATAACCTCATGCCATATACTAGTACAGCGTCGAGCACTCGGATGATTAACTTATGTCAATTTAGAAAGAAAACGATACAAAATTAACGATGTCTAGCCATGGTTTCAAATAGTAGTAGTTAATTTCATATTTAGCCATTCATAAAATGTTACTTACAACACCAACCGTAAACATGTCATAAAATGCATATAAAATAAGGGTTTAAATGATCTCTTCTGTACACACGATATTCACGTTCTAACGGCTGATGCCTCAGCGGCGATTACAGTGCTTCGGTCACTTAATTCGGTCGCCGAACTTATTTCAATCTACTTCGGCAAACGAATGTCATCTTCTCTATACTACTGCACGGCTATCACCGGACGACCCGCGTCCACGTCCCGCGCCTCTTTCTAAGTGTTCTAATTAGAAAGAGACGGGATAGTCTATCTTGCCGCGACACAGCTCGCTGGTTGTCCTGTGATAGCCATGCTGAGGTCACATATAATATAGGCGATTGCAGCCTTCGGTGACCGAATGCGGCCGATTAAAGTCGTCTTTGCAGTATTTGTACTGTTGCGGTCACCGCATGCAACTGAATGTAATTGCAGCTTTACACTTGCTAAGATCCGCTGCAATAGACAAACTGTCAGTCCTGCTTTAATCCAAGTTTTAATTCATAATACATACTCATTAATACAAATTCAGGAATACCACTGCATATTAGTTACATAATTTATAACAGTCGGCTATCCGAAATAGATGTAACGACCTCGCACAATCTACCGTTATTTTAGTGGTTTACAATTTATTTGATTAATTAATAACACATCTGTATAAAACACAATAAACAATCTAGAGTTTACTTTATGGATTTGATTTAATGTTTCGTAAGTATGCATTATTTCATGGCATGTATGAGTAAATTAGTAATAAATTTGCCTGAATTTTATTAACAAGCATCAGGCGTTATTTCATGGCCTGTATTTATTCGCAATCGGGCATTATTTCATGGCCAGTGCGTGTGAAGAAATATACTTTAACAATAAGCAGGCGTTATTTCATGGCCTGTATTTATTCGCAATCGGGCATTATTTCATGGCCAGTGCGAGTGAAGAAATCTAATTAAACAGCAGTTTAACAAGTAGGACAAGTAAATGGATTAAAGATGATAATTATTAATTAATTAGTATAAGATTCGAAAATATATATGTCCAATGGCAACCATTTCATTTGATTAATAATGTTGATAAATCGAATAGAAAATATTTTGTAAATTTTATCATTTCACACAAATTAACCAGTATCAGTAACTCATCATCCTCTCCGGAAGAAACATCGTGAGACCTAGCATAATTTAACCAGGGCCTAATTTTATCTACCGCTACTACCGTGGAAAAGCGTTTGTTACCCATTTCGTCATGGGTGGTCATGGTATTAAATCGAATATTTTAGTTTATTTAATTATTTATTTATTGATACATGGAAAACCAACAGCGCAACATATTTATCTTCTCATCTGTGGGAGCCCCGGAGATGGCTTCGCTTTTTCCAACCGTTATCTGTGGCACAAAATATGTCTATATCTAATTTAACTACAACTTTGTTTAAACTCCTGCCCGCTCTGCACAAAAAACTATTCTTTCTATATTTAGTGGAAACATGGAACATGCTAATAGGACGAAAATGGCGGAAACTTCTTATGGGAGTATTGAAATGAATTTTACCAAGTATATTAGGACAGTCAACATTGCTTCTTATTATATTTAACAAGTTTAGTACATCAGCAATTTCACGACGCTTAACAAGGGTTATCAGGTGATGCTTTTTACATAAGTTTAAATAATTAGATGAACTGTAATGTATATGCATTTTATAGCAAAGAAATTTCATGAATTTGGATTGTAATCGCTCAATTCTATCGATGTAAATTTTATATTGGGGATTCCAAATCTGAGATGCGTATTCCAACTTATCCTATATAGGACCTTGGAACTAAGGTATAAGCTTTTTACTATTTCCAGTAGCTGGAATTTGTCTCTCGAGACGTACTAAGTCTCATACCTCGTACTTGCTAAGGCTACAACGTTTTGCATCATAGGTAAATTTTTGAGCTTCCTGTGAAACCTTAACGTGCGCATTTACGTCCTCCCTAATTTATCTATACGTTGACAATCGGTGCTAGTAATATCGGTAGCTAATTCGGCAAGGATGCGACTTTCACTCGGTCATACTAGTCTAGTTCCAAATAGCGCCTCCAAGGATGTGCGGTTAATTCCTGTATTGAACGTATTATTTAATCCCCATTGTACATCGGGCAAGTGGTCGTCCCACTTGGTTTCAATTCAACTGTGCCAATGCATTTGGCTGTTAAAGCGTCTAGCAAACTTTTATTATAACGTTCCACTTACGCGTTGGCTCTGGGTGTGGATACAGCGTTCAACACGTGTTTGATATTCCTATCGCGAAAAAACTTCCTAAAGGACTCGCTAGTGAAAGATGTACCACGATCAGTAATGATACGCCGAGGGACGCTAAACATCCTGGCGGCCCGGCAACGCTCTCGCTAGCTGTCCGCTGCATAGCTGCGATGCCCGCAGGTGGCCCGGCCTCTCTGGCTGGCTGCCCGCTGCGTGGCTGCCCACTGCGTGGCTGCTTTGGCCGCTGACAGCCCGGCTGTGCGACCGTTGACTGCGCCTTATGCTCCGGTGGCGCTGGTCTTGATCTGGAGAACAGCGGTGGATGCGGCCCCGCGATTGCCGACTGGAACGACTGCGCGACCGTCCGTGACTCGACGTCTCCCTCGTGGGACTCGTGGGAGTATAAAGTACCCTGCCACGACTTAACGTCTTCCATTGTATCCTGAAACGTGTAATCTGTTCGCGAAAGTCACTGATGACGTGTACAAATACAGTACACTGGAGCGTACTAACTACATGTTACACTTACTAAAGCCATTAAGCAAGACGAGAACTAAATCTAAGCCAAGTATGTACAGTCAAGGTCACCAATATGTATACACCACAAACTTACAGAAATATGTATACAGACCTTATTACTACGGAAATAAGGTTGTTGTTTACATATTTTTGCAACTTTGGGTATATACATATTAGTGACCTTGACTGTACATGCTGTTGTTGTACTTTTTACCGAAAGAGATTTATTATGTTCAATATAGATTCATGCAAAACTTAGTTTTATCAACCAATCCACCCCTTCAACAACGTCTACATATTATAATACTAACTTGATAAACAACAATAATATACATGAACGAATCAGCTACGTCATTAGAACTATGTAGTACCCAGGATATACAAGAAGCGGTCCAATTGTGAAGCCAATCGTATCAGATATTTAAGCCACGCACTCAGTGGGTATGTTTTCGTTTAATTTTATTATTAACAATCATTAGATGCACAAATAAATTTGAAATTGAATACGTTGCAATCTCATGGTCACCTTATTTTGAACCATGGTATTTACATTATTATGAAACTGTCTGTTGAAAGACTCTTACCGCGGTGATCATAATTAACAACTTTTGATGATAATTTACCACCCCACCCCCACTAACAAACAAAACGGAAAAAATAACTTTTCATGGTAACGGTGGCGGCGTAACGGTTTTTTTTTTCTAGACAAAAGGGGAAAAGAAAATAATAATGAGTTTCGCACTTTCAGGCCTTTCAATGATCCCACTTCTGAGCTGTAAGCGAAATTGGCAGCTTTATTCAAACAATGAGCAGCTAACATCGACTATGGGTTGCATACTAAGTCGGGGTAGATGAAATTCAAATGAAACAAACCCTACTGATTGAATTACTTTACTGGTTATAATGATTCCTTTACGCTTGTTAACATCACCATTAAGCACACAGTATCAAAATCTATAACTTAGACTTATAATAACTTTATCTGGTTTTCAGTAATACAACTTGCTAAAACAAGACTGACTGCGAAAACCTCTCGTGGGACCAGGTCGCCACTGCAATGTCGTTACTGTTCCCGTAATTACTGTCAACCAATCAGAGAGCTGCAGTAACACCTGACGGTCTCTGATTGGTCGAGCGCTCCAAACTGTCAGTCCTGCTTTAATCCAAGTTTTATAGTAATTAATACAAATCCAGTAATACCACTGCATATTAATTACATAATTTCTAACACTCTTTTATTCGTGATTTATCGGGACCGCTCAAATGGAGACACACTTTATCGCGTGATATAAAAGTTACTTAGCGGCGTTTGAGTTGTAATAAAATTCAATGTATTATTTTTATTGTGTTCGGGAATAGGTCGTTATCTTTTATTCTTTGGGTATTAGGGGCGGCGAAGTTTTTGGGGCGTGACATCTTGGTCGCGGTGAATATTAGCTATCAAATGTTGTTTTTTTTTGTTGGAACGTAATTACATATATAACTAGCTATTCTTGTTCTGGTTACACGACTGTCCGAAAAAGTAGTGTAAATGTTTTTATGGTCCATGTATGTATGAGACTTTTTTTATTCCACCTAAACTTCTAACCGCCATAACTGATAGATACATACATTTGTTAAAAAGTCGTTTGAATAAAGAAGCTCTTCATCTCCGCTTGAAAAAATGACTACCCGGTTACCATATCTGTGGACCTGGCGTCGATGACGTCACGTGGGCGCTCTGGTACGGTGCGCAACGCGCGCGGGGCGAGCGTGGGAAGGTAAAAGAGAAGGGGGGGGGGTCACATTCCAGCGAGGACCACAGATATTGTAACCGAGTTGTAGTCACTAGTCTAGCTGCACTGAATTATATGAAAGATATTCTTTCTACGAACCGTTGCCACCTTACACCTGCAGGTTGATCACGTAACGATAAAGTGTCATTTTTTATAGAAAAATGACAGCTGGACATTTCTAACGCGCGTTGGAAACGTTACGTGATTACGCCTCTTTTCTCGCAGACGGAACTGATTCCTAGGCACAGCAGCACGCTATCTTGAGGCGAGATATTTTAGTAATAAGTCTTTATCTGTATAGCCTATAACTTGCGTGTTTGGTTTAGCTGTAAGTGTGAGTTAGGCAATAAATATTATCATCATCATATCAGCCAAGAAACGTCCACTGCTGGACATAGGCCTCCCTCAAAGAGTGCCAAAGTGACCGGTCCCGCGCCACCCGCATCCAGCGGAGTCTCGCAACCTTTATCAGGTCATCAGTCCACCTTGTGGGGGGAGGAATAAATATATAACCAATAAAAGATAAAAGCTAGAAACAATTTTAACCACAATAAACAGAGTTTCTCACGCGCATCTTGAAATCGTATTCGCACAGTCTATTTTTGCCCTACCCAACACAGTTGGCAAATCTGCCAATCCAATCGTTGCATCGTATCTAAAACCAACATCAATAAACCATCACATCAATCGAAACGCACGTAACTGATTTCTATTTTGTGCACATAAATAAAATGAAAATTATAGTAGAACCGTCGACGGGTTTTGAACAATTTGTTATTTTTGTTTAGCCCATTACTGTGATCATCTGAAATGTCGTTCCAAAATGTTAATTTTACGTGAAGGATTTAAAACACAGTGTGTTGCCAGTATCCTAGTGCTTGTCATCATAAAAAGTTTTTGGCAATTGGGATTTAATTACGTATATATTTTATTTTTATTGTATATTTACTTAGCTATTTCATTGTGTTGTGTGTCGGTCAAGTAACGATCCTAGTGTATAAAGTGATCATCCAAGTGCAGTTAGGTCGAAAAGTCAGTGCGGCAAGAAGATGTTAATACCCGCTTACGCCAGTCAACTCACGACTCACGACCTAGGATCTATCTGGCAGCAATCAATATTCTCTGTCTGAAGTTTTTAACCATAAATCTTTAGTCTTTATCAGGTCTATCATTAAACACGTGGAGTTAAATTCTATAAGAAAAAATATACCGGCTCGTTCCCTTTGAACATCGCCGTTTAACTTATGAATAACTTCGTTAGGTTTACCATAATAAAGGAGGTAAATATTCTTGCCAGTAGAAAATGGGTTGTAAAGTGCCAATTACCGTCCACTACGCGAGCAGAAATTTTCACTTCCAGGTCAAGGGAAAACTTAACATTTATTATACACCAATAACGGTAGAAAGAAAGCTTCGAATTTAAGCTTTAGCTTCGTTGCGCCTCGCCATTTACTTTTGAAACAAATATATGCATCCCTCTGAATGCACTTAATATTTTGACCTCATTCATCACTCGATCATGATATACTTAAATTGTAATAATTTTGAAATGTACATGCAAATTTATACTGTAATTTCCTATCATGAAATTAATTATCTTATCTTATCCTATCATTCACAAGTGCGCTATGTAGTTTCCACTTGGTGGTGTCATGACGACTCAAACTGTCCAACCTGGCGTATTTCAACGTGGCTTGGTCATGAATAGCCACTATTACATTAAATATACATATATGACGATCAGGAGCTCTATTTTTTATCATAAATAATTCACATTTTTTTACGTGCTCGATTTCACGCGCGCTGGGCTAATAATTATGTGTCAATGAGCGTACAAAACGATATGCTCTTCCTTAATCCGTTTTGCCCTGCTGCTAAGTCCTATCCTATTGAAGAATTGAAGGAGTCCGGTTTGTCAAACGATTTAGTTCCACGCGAAACACTTTGAAAATCAGATATGATGCGACAGCGATGGACTTGATAGATCTCCGGAAGAAGTCTTTATTTTTCCGCTTCGCGACAGTGCAGTGGACAGCTATCAATGGTTTTGGCTAGACACCTGTAAACAAAACAAATAGATAATTAATTATCTGTTATCATAGTCATCAAGCTAATTGCACATCAAGACTAGTAATAAAACTGCACTAATCTAAAATTATATGCAGATCATTAGTCAGATTAGCGTGTGGGAGATTTATACTCGTACGTGTGCAAATTTGGAGTAATAGCGGCGCTCGAGCCAAATGCGTCGAACAGTGCAGATATGTAGGGCCTCCATGATGGAGGTAGGGAAAATGTAGATATTTAATAGGTACCTACTTTTGAGAAGATCGTAAACAGCTCATCGTGTCCATACATAAAGGAAATGTTGGCGTCCAGAGGACGTTACGACAATTCAACTGTCATTTTCCCATGCAAACATTTACATTTAGATCTACCTGAAGCGCGTACAATGCGTTACGTGATCAACTAGCTCATCTAGATGGTTGCTTCCCGTACTTAATTTTAAACGCATTCGAACCATTTTTTATACCAGTTTGTTTAAACGGGGTGAACCGTTTACTTTTAAGAAACAAGAGGTCAATCTGACTTGATATATTGCATATTGGATATTATATCTATGATGTGTTGCGGTAGATACGCCTCTTTGTTAGTATTTTATTTTAGCCGCCCGCCCTCCAAGCAGCTTGTTACTAAATCCTTTTATTTTACATTTATGTTTCTAGGCTTTAAAATAACTGTCATGTGGTATTTTTTTTTAGATGAATTATGTATTCACTTCATGCAATTTTGTATAAATTATTTTCGTGTGAAATTTGGACGAATGAAAACTGCTTCTTATATAACATTATTTATTTATTTAAACTTTATTGCACAAAAGAAAAACTTATCGTACAAAAAGCGGACTTAATGCCATATGGCATTCTCTACTAGTCAAACCTTAAGGCAAGTGGAAAAGATTGTGGGCAGTGCAAATGACAACTAAAACAATAACATTACAGTACTCCTATATAGGTACGAGTATCTCTTCTCTACATAAAATAAATGTGAAAGTTCGTTGAGGTTGTCAGTGAGACTAGTAAGTAGAGCTTGACGGAAATTGTATTTATACAACATACAGTCAGGGAAATGTATTCACGTACCTTTTTATGCCTTATTGTCATAGTAACACGAGCTAAAAAGGTACGTGAATACATTTCCCTGACTGTACATTAAAAACTTCAGTAGCGCGATGCAGAACTTCACCAATTTCTACGCATTTAGAAGGTCATTCTCCAGATTTTTGTCGGCGTCTGAACTCCAACAAACCATATTAAACGTATAAAAAAGTTTGACGGAGTTACGGTGACCCACAGGCCAAATTTGAGAATATTTGGATAAAATCGTCTTTACTTTACGCAACAGCGCCATCTTACGACAGCCCAACGAAAAGGAGTGTTATGTTTTCTGTTTGTCCGGGTATCATGGGAAAACTATCGAATGGTTTAATATGCAACTTTCACTAAAACGTTAAATGGATCTTCGGCCACGGATTAGGTCATAAAAATTATAAAGATAAGGGTGCAAAAGGGTTAAAAAAATAGGGTTGAAGTTTGTATGGGAACCCCTTGAATCTATGAGCTAAAGATTTGAAAATTGGCAAGCATATACTTGACTAGAAATTATAAAGAACCCTATTCAAACTTTCAGCAAAATATAGATAAAACGTGAAAAAACAATGGATGTAAACAGTGGCGGATTTGCCCTAAGGCCCAGTAGGCCCGGGCCTAGGGCGGCCAGATATTAAGGGCGGCAAATCGTGCCAAAAATCACTGATGATAACAAGATTAACAAAAAATAACTGTAATGCAAAATATCTTAATATTATAAAGGCTCGCGTACCGTAGTAGTAGTAGTAGTATCGTTTATTTGCAAGAATATGTACATTAGATGTTAACATTATATGATGAGTCACAGTATTCAGCCTTCAATTATAAATAATTACAAACAACACAATTAATAATAAAGAAGAAAAATATAATAATAAAAAAAAAACAATAATGTCAATAAATCCATAATTTACATTTTAAATAGATTAATAATTACAATTTAAGGTTCTAATAAATTATTTTCGTGCAATGTCCAAATATTCCTTTACAGAGTAAAAACAATGTTCATGGAGCCAAATTCTAAATTGTGCAAAAG
The DNA here is from genome assembly GCA_947578815.1 of Epinotia ramella. Lineage (NCBI taxonomy): Eukaryota > Metazoa > Arthropoda > Insecta > Lepidoptera > Tortricidae > Epinotia > Epinotia ramella. The sequence continues at coordinate 9,707,880 of OX388221.1, forward strand.
TTTAATTTCGTCTGGTAAGTTATTATATGTTGATATGCAAGAATAGTAGGCATTGCGTCTATATACAGTGTGGAAGTCTAATACAAGCAAATAATTATACGGTGGTTAATAAAGATCCTAAGACGAGTATTTAGTTAGTTTTTATCCTAAATTACGCCAAAAAAAATTTCCATACAAAATAATTCAGCCCGCAGTGTAAAGCACTCATTACGCAGCATCACTTTACTAAAGCTGATTGACAGGTAGGTACTTGTCAGACTTTTTGACAGTTGTTACGTGGTGTATTAGCTGTGTGCATTACATTGCTGCTTGATATTTTTTCAAAAATTATTTACATGCTTTAAATTAAGTCTAACTTAAAAAGTCCTGTTAATTCATGATTACGGTACTTAATCCTATACCTGATTTAATTATTTGCTTGTATTAGACTTCCACACTGTATATCAGCACAGCATCGAGGTTGATACAAAAGATTTCTGTACTGTGCCCTTAGTGTCCCGGAAGACACATCGGAACGTAGTTCAAAATAGTCCCCATGAGCCTTGACAAACAGACAAGCCTTCCTGATGTACATACATGCCAATGGTAGTATATTGTATCTTTTAAAGAAAGGTTTGCAACTATCCATTATCCATGTGTTGCTGATGGCACGTATGCACTTTTTTTGTACTTTTAATGCCCTCTCAACCTGAACCGTGTTACCCCACGATAAGAGACCATAATCTAAAGTAGACGAAACGAATCCATAGTATGCTGTTATTGCAGCTTCAGTAGAAACTGTTCTACTGAGTTTTCTTAGTGCAAAAACAAATCTATCCAATTTGGAGCAAACGGAATCAATATGGTATTTCCAATTCAGGTGGCTGTCAATGGTTAAACCTAAAAAATGTATGCTACTGGTTTCCTCTATCAAGGTGTTACCATACCTAATATTTAGCTGTTTAGGATTAGATTTGTAAGAACGAAATCGCATGTATTTGGTTTTAGTCAAATTGATGTTAAGATTATTATTGCATGTCCATGTATAAATATCTTTTAAGGCTTTATTTATATTTGTCTCGTATTCATTGACGCTATCGCCTTTTACCATGAGCGTCGTATCATCAGCAAACAGAATGCACTTTTCATTTGTTGCTTGTAGTAAATCATTTATATAGAGTAGGAATAGCAATGGGCCCAAATTGCTCCCCTGAGGTACTCCAGACTTATTTGAACGGAACTCAGATCTGTAGGTTTTCTTAACAATACGATTATTTTCGGGGACCACTCTTGTTATTTCCGTGCATTGCTTCCTATTTCCTAAATAACTTGTAAACCATTCCAAAGCTTTTCCTCGGATTCCATATGATTCAAGTTTCGAAAGGAGTATAGTATGATCAACGAAATCGAAAGCTTTACTCATATCTAGGAAGATGGACATAACAGGCAATTTGTGATTTATTGCATCTGTGATGAATTTAACGAAGTTAAAGCTAGCTAGTTCTGTCGAAAGACCCTTTCGGAAGCCATACTGTTCAGAACTTAACAAATTGTTTTTCATTAAGTAGTCGGTTAATCTGACATACATAGCCTTTTCGATAACTTTTGACAGAATTGGTACAATCGTTATTGGTCTGTAGCAATTAGGATCATCACGGTCACCTTTCTTATGCAAGGGCTTTACTATTGAAAGTTTCAGTTGTACCGGAAAAATACCTTGACTAAGTGACAGGTTAATCACATGGGTCAAAGGTCGACTTAAGTTCAAGGCATTTAGCTTCAAGATATCCGTCGATAAATTATCATAACCACATGTTTTACTATTATTTAATGAAATAATCAATTTGTATACTTCAATTTCAGATACTGGTTTTAAGAAAATCGTATTAGGGTGGTTACATAATTTAATCTTGGAATTTGTATTAGTTTTAGGAGGGATGTTGTGATTAATAATGTCAATGAAAAAATTATTCAATGTATTACAAATGTCTTGTGGATTTTCATAAGTCATGTCATTTAATTTTATAGATTGGATGACATTTTTGTGGACTTCATTGCTAGTAGACGATGATATAACATTCCATGTAGCTTTACATTTGTTCTTATTCGTAAGAATGTACTTTTACTACCGTATGATTATAATCTTTCTATATCACTATTTTAAACCGACTTCAAAAACGGAGGAGGTTCTCAATTCGGTTGTTTTTTTTTTTCAATGTTTGTTACCTCAGAACTCCGTCATTGATGAGCCGATTCGAAATTTTATTTTTTTGTTTGTAAGTATATGCTTCCAGGTGGGTCCCATTTATTTCAAAATTCAGTTGGATCAGGGATCCATGAGGAATTGAGGTAACTCCTCAATTATATTAGGCACGCGTGTAGTTATTTTGGTATTTTATATTATAACTAGTGTATTTACACCCGGAAATCATAAATTTGGTGGAGTGGAATTGATGATGAAGACCACAGATGACTTATGGAATTCCTCAATTATTTACTTAAAAGTACAAAAGTATATCACAGATTCTGATAAGATTCCGTTGAAATAGCAACTAATGAAGTGCCAAAGGTGATCCTTGTGGATTCGACGGCATTCCTCAAATATTATCGGCCCACATACAGCGATTCGGTTTTTTTCTCTAATAATCAACGCATTTGCTCTCGGGAATCAGATCATGTGGTAAATTGGATAAGAAATGTGGAAATATTCTCGTGCCTTGGCGGAGTACTAAATTGAAGTCGGTTAAAACTTTGTTTTTAAAGTAAATTATTGCGTATCAAAGTATAAATAACTTCGTACATCGTACCTACATATAAAATAGTTCGTACGTTTAGTTTAATATGGAAAAGATTTTCGACGGAGTGTATATATAAACTATCTACCCAAAATTTTTGTTTCTGAATATGTTTAGTGTAAAATTGTTTATATATATTTGTAAAATGTGCAGTATAGGGGTTTACGGGGCCGAGAGACTTCCGTATTCTCTCGCAAAAGGCCGGCTTACTCTTCGATGACGACCAATGGTTAGGTACCCAATGGTTGTTTTGTTGATGGCTGCGAGTTGGAACCCCAACGATGAGGTATTTCGTTTTCTTTCTATCAGTTTATTTCGTTTTTTTTTTGGTAAACGATCAGTTATTGGTTTTTTGTTTAATTTTGAATAGAAATCAAATTTTCGTAGTATTACAGCCGAGAAAAACTCGGTCCCGGGAAAAAACAAAGCTTAAGCATTAATAACAATACCTATCGACGGTTGTTGATTTGAATGCATTCATGAAGCCTTAGCGTTTTTAATGTATGCCGAGTTTCTCCAACATGACCCTGCCAACCTGGGCCAAACTTAATAAAAATATGAACTGATTAAATGTTACGGAAATATTGTATGGCATTATACTAAGAAACATTTACAGTTTTACATTAGTTTTATTTTCATAATTTTAGAATGAAATAAAACTCATTTAATACGGTTTGGTATGTTATTTTTATTAGTCTAAATAAAATCAAAAACATAATTTATAAGCGGCATCTATCGAGCTGAAATTGGACTAAACTTAAGCTCGGTAGATGGCGCCAATCAACAACAACATCAACGACCTCTATCAAACTGAAATTGTATCAAAATTATGCTCGCTAGATGGTGCTATCATTATATACTTCAAGCATTAATAATGTTTCTTTTTCATTGAATTGGCGACTCATAATCATGAATATATTATTGTTAATATCCGTTGTAACAAAGATCTGAAATTGCGTTAGTTTTAAGACTTTTAACACGTTCAAAGGTACCCGGCGCGCTTCACGCTGCGAAAGTCCGACGCCATCTCGGCCAGTTTTATCCCTTATTTAATAATAGCTTCCGCCCGCGACTTCGTTTGCGTGGACACGGGATAAAGCTATCTTATATTTTAATCCAGGCTATACACTATCTTCGTATAAAATTTAATCTAAATCGGTTGAGCCGTTTAAGCGTCATTGAGTAACAAACATCCAAATATCTAAACATCTAAACATCCAAACATCCAACCATCCAAACTTTCGCATTTATTATATTAGTAGGATTATCCTTGACTTTATTTGTACTTATTTTATCAATTTAATTTTCACTTTGTTGGTAAACTTTAGCACAATTCTATCACCGTAGCGAAAATCATGAATAAACCTAATTCATAAACTATTTAATCGTATGGCATACATTATTTTTGGCCTTTAAAGTTTATCACTCTTTAGTACCACCCAGGGGACACGTGCAGGGTTGTGGTAGGTAGCTCCTCCGGACGCGAGTAACAGTTGTCTCCCCTTTGTCAAGTGAGTGGGCAAGTCGACTGTTAGGAGTTCTTAAGCCGCCCGAAGGCCTCTAACTCAGCTTAACGACTACTGTCATAGACAGCAGCCGGGATTAACTGGTTAGCTTGCCTTCCAAAGCACGGAAGCGCTCATTTATATTAAATATTAACCACCCACTCAAACGTCAGGCTGCTTTGTTTGTGTGAGGTGTGCAATAAAGAGTATTTGTATTGTATTGTATTGTATCAGGCGGTCACCCATCCAAAGACTGACCGCTGCCATCTTTGCTTAACCTGCGTTATCGTTTCCGACTCGCAGCCGCCGCTAGGCTATGATGCTAAAGTTTGGACCTCAATCACGCAAAAACGGATTAAAATTAATTTTGGTATACATATAGTGCTTATTCCGGGAATCATCGTCTAAGGGGCGAAACAGGGGGCGCAAGTTTGTATTTAAGGAGCTACGATATAAAAGAGTTCCACGCGGACGAAGTCGCAGGCAGAAGCTAGTTACAACATATTTACACAAATACATAAACATAAATAAGATAAATACTTACATACGCAAATCAATATTATACACTACATGCATTTATTCTAGCAAAATAAAATTCCGATCTATGTCATGAGTCCCAGTCCATTCTATATTTTAGGTCTACGCCTAAGATTCCGATGCAGACTAACCCTGAAAGTTTGAAGTTTATGCGTGTCAGTAACTGAGAGTGACTCCTCGCTCGTGACTTTGAACAGCCTAAAATAAGTTTAATTTGAGTTACGTATCCACGTACGATGAGGAACAATAACTCGACTTTATTTCTTAATTAATGAGGGAGGGATATGGGAGATTTCAGATGTTAAATTCGTTATTTTGATTACAGCTGAATCTTACGCTAAGTGCTGGTAGCTGCTGGAGATGCCCATGCTACTCAAAACAAATGAGTAATGAAAAGAACATCGGAATGAATAACGAAATTATGGTCTAGAATCTTCGGAAAGGGGTATATAACGTTCGCGGTACAAGTAAGTCTTAAGTGAATTATCGAAGTGGAGTATTGAGAGTCTGGAAAGCGAGTGATTAAAGTGGAGTCTTCGGAGAGGAGTTCTCGAAGTGAGATACTAGAAGAACTAGAAGAAGAAGAACAGTGGAAACAAGTGGTGAAAGTGGAGTGGTCTAGTGCAAAGTAAGAGTAAAGTGTTAGCTGTGGCAATACTAGTAGGCGCGGGCTCAGTGAACTTGTGTGTGTTAATTGGGTCAGTGTTAGAACGTTTGCCCTGTGTTAATCGCAGAAAAAACTACTGTCGAATTGAAAAGGTGTTATAACTCTATCTTGTACACCACGCTCGTAACAATATTATATTATAATTATAGTAGTAATGTATATGAGAACGTCTGTCTGTTCACGCTTAAACCGCTAAAAATTTGGTAGGTATAGAGTTTTTTCCCCGGAAATAATTCCACAAGGGGGTGAAAATTTGTATGAAGCAACAATATAAACAAAAAAAATCGACAGGGACGGACTCGCGGGTAGAAGCTAGTCTAATATAATTTCCAAATTGCAAAGTCCCTAGTGAAAAGTAGTTTAGGCCCGAATATCCACTTCATTTCGCATAATATGGTTACACTTGCTACTAACGGTTATAAATTTGCATTTTGCATACATGATAAGTATATACGATGAACTCTGATACAAATGCGGCGAATTCAGTTTGTAAATTTGCTTCCTACATGAATACATTTGGTATGACTAGGGATTCGCCGGAGTTAGTTATGTTTGTTAATAGTTTTTATTAGCTCGGGAGTTCTTGACTCAGAAATTCAGAAGGATTTTGGCTTGCTTATGTACTTAGTGCTTTATATTGAACACAGTTGACTTTCTCGAAGTAAATAAGGAAAGTAAGGACCCTAAGAATTTTCTATCAATAAAAATGGAAAGCAATCGTATAACGTCTTGTATTCAATAATAAAATGGTTTTCATTACATCAATAAACGCTTGCGTTAATAATTTCTTGGCGTGTATTGATTTTCATTTCATAGAATTTTGTTATCAGGAAACGTTAACTTTTTGGGTACTGCTAAGATGTAATTGTGTTCAGGATGGGTTCGTTTCAAAATAACCCTCATAAGTTTGCCGTTAGTGAAAAAATAAGTTATCTATGAAATTAAAAATCTGCATAAATTCGATGAAACATTTTTATATAAAATCTTTATTGCCCAAAAGAACAACTTATCGTACAAAAGGCGAACTTAATGCCGTCAGCATTTTCCATTCCGTTGGACAAAGCAGACAAAGTATCTGTATTTCAGATAAATATAAAGGCTTAAATCAGAAACACTTCTACAATTCTTTGCCGCATTTGTTTGACAAAAAGCAAGTGTGACATAATTTTGAATGTCATTAAGCCGTATAACATTTACTAAAGACACAGTTCAGACCGCAATATTATGTTTAGTTAAGTGTTTGAGCCTTCCGCACGAACGACTAAAACGTTTTCAACTGCATCGAGGCGGAAAATGAACTGCAAAGAGGTGAGTCGGACGTAAATTTACTTAGCCCGAGCCGTTCACTATGCGGGGAGGTCGCCAATAAATAATACCGGAATTCTGCTTCTTATTTTAAAGGGATGCACCGATGCTCTACACAATTGAATGATATTTTACAAAGGCGGCACTGCCAGGTAACATAAATAATTCAATTGGGATTTGTAAACTTTTTAGAATGTTTATAATCACTAGTAAACATTTCGTATAAATCACAGACTTTATTTACCTCTTTATAATGTTAGTAAGTAATAAAGATACAATTATTCCATTACTAAAGCCAGAACATATGGTTGGTGCACACTAGCCGTTAGTCAAATACGCTTATAGAACCACTCGAAGTTATACCAAAACTCCCAGTAAATCACTCTTGGCAAATTGGCCAGACTCCATTCCCTTTGTACTATAGGTAGCGTCTAAAAGATTAACTACACAACATAATTCTTATATTAGCACTAATAACGTCACTAAGAGTGCGGCTCTCTCCACGTAAGTGAAAGTCAATTATAAAATCGGATTAAACTGACCGTGGGCGAACAAAAGAAAAACAAAACTGGACGCAGGCGAAAGCTTTGTTTGATGAAATATGTATCAAATGATGCCTTATAAATTATGAAGGTATACGCATGAAATGAAAAAATATCACGCAAAATTATACGGCCAAGGAAATTGAATCACTTCTTCGCTCTTGTCACTGTGACAATTTCAAAATTAGTACATTACTATAGAGGCCGGGAAACGAAGGGTTGCAGGCCAAGTAGATATAGATACGCGGCGGGCAACCCCGTTTCTCGCCGAGATTTGTATAGTGCTTTTCTCAAACTTGCAATGAAATAAAAATAAAAAGTATTCCATTTGTTTTATAAATAATACGTTTCTGAACTCCACCGCCTGCACCGCCGTCGCCGCGCCGGCAGCTGGCCCGCGCCCCCCGCGGCGCCCCCCGTTCAAAAACAAAAGAAGGTTGCTTTACAGGCCTAGGTGTGTAAGGCTGTATGAAATTCCTTTACATGTCATCTTCACTCATCGCACCGGATATGTAGTATTTCCGAACCTAATTTGAAGTTAGTCACGTCAACATTTCATTGCAAGTTTGAGAAAATCTATTTTATCGAACGTCACTGTAACTGATGAAATAACTTTCAACGAAAACGAGACATTACTTACGACTATTTCCTTTTCGTATATTTAATAATAATGAACCATTTTAAAGCTATAGTCTGTTAAAATTGTTTATTATCAGCCAGCAATGTGCACTTTGACAGGTCAGGGTAGGCAGAAGTACGCTCACTGTGTTTTATATTTTTTATGTCTCGTTTCTAACTATTGCCAAATTAATTGTCATTCACTTGTTGGATGGCTGCAACGCCTCCTATTGAAACAACTATTGTTACAATTACGACCATCCATTTTGACCAGCGAAAGAAAAAAACATAGAACATTATGAGCGCTGCAGAGTGGCTGCCATTGCCATTATGCGGGGTTGGGGGCGGGGTGTCAAAACGATGCCAGGCAGCCGTTTAGGTCGAACATACCGGGTTTTAGAGTTTCTAACTAGCTCGCTTTCTATGGTTTTTTCGTTCGCTGATTTTAACATCTCTTTCCCCTCCCCTCCCCTCATCTTTTCCCGTATTCACTAAGAGAATTCTTAGTGATTACGGGCTGAAAATTATGAATGATGATAATGATGAGTCTCGTAGTTATATTGGTAATAACTCATAATATGTGCAGACCAATATTTCAAATATTTAAGAAATTAAAATTATTAACAATCGAATTCATAGAAAATTAAAGTAACTAAGCTGATATTTCGCGAAATTCAAAAGTTTATAACAAAACACTCCAAGAAACTACGTTCGAAATATGAAAGTTGGGAAATGAGTTGTAATTGGAATATTGTTGGCTCAAAAACTGGCGAACTTTCGAATGATTGGCTTCGTTTAAAGTTTGCACATTCAGATGTCATTTCACACAATTAAAATGATGTTCAATTAATACTTTGGACGTTCGTTTTTAATCGACTTCGAAAAGGAGGAGGTTCTCGATTCGACGGAATCTATTATTTCTTTATGTATGTGTCCAAGAGTCTTCGCTTGGACCGACTTGGATAATACTTTTTTTGTTTGAAAGGGTATCCTTCCAAAAGCCTGGTGTAGACGCTGGGCCAACGTTGGCGCGTGAGCAGAATGCAGCTATGCGTTAGAGGGAGAGGGCTATAACCCCGATCCTCAATCTCTTTCGTTTACATAGCTGCATCCTGCTCACGCGGTAACGTTGGCCCAATGTGTACAGCCGGCATAAGAGGTCCCATGGTCATCGGGTCAGGATCTGATGCTATCATCGCTTCCTTCGCTCGCGGGCATTTCTCAGAGGTGGCGTTTATACGTTATGTTTACGTGTACGGGGGCATAAACACGTGAATTTATTGCTAAAAAAATCGGAATTAAATCATACAAATCCATCAGCATCTGATACACCTGGACAACTAGTAACACATTCCATATAGTATATATATTATAAGAAAATAAATATTAAGTGCTAAAATTGACGAACAGTGGGTATGTCCCACGTCCAGATTTGTTAAAATAAAAATCATAACTTAAGGCGGGAATTATGTTTTAATATTTAATATTGGTTCACGTATTCTACATTACCCTACTATTTATATTATTTGACTCAAAATAATTCACGTATTAATATTATCAAATAAATCCAATTATTCGACTTGTCCCGCTGCACGCTGTAACACGTGATTTCACTGTTTGTCGGCATTTCACAAAGGAATATACCAGGAACGCCGCGCCGCGTGCGCAGGTAGCTTCAGTCGCGCCACGTTTACCGGCGAGAGCGGGCGTCGGCTCTCGGTCTGCAAGCGGATTTTGTAAAGGTGTTTTCGGCATTCGGTGGGTTTGTTTACGTGATTTTTTGAAACCGGTAAAGCAATTAATTGTTTAAGTGCTTGTGATTTTTTCGGTTTAATAGTGTGTAAGCCCTCAGAGGTATGTGATTTGGATATTAGAATCTCTTTTTCATACTATGATTATTATTTATGTAATTATTTAATAACGATTAAAATTTAATTCAGTGGGTGTGATTACCGCGGATTCGGTGGGTTTTTTTACCACCGAAATCAAAAAATAGTCTACCGTTGTCAATCTTTACTGTAAACATGTTTTTGTACTTTACAGTATACAAAGATAATTTAATTTATTTATGTTAACATATGCTACTAGCATGTGCATATTGTGCATGCCCAAATAAATATATATTTTGATTGTTAAGCTGGTGCCACATTAATTGTATTTATTTATTTACAGTACAATCTGCAATCTAATATGAACATGCGTACAAAAAGCAGTTACTTTAATAAAGTGTGGACTTTAGCATATTTACAATATTAGTAAATTTTGAATTCAGTAGCACCCTTTTTATGAATATTGATTTCGGTGAGTGTGTTTGGTTTCAGTGTTTTAAAAAACTTAAATATCTCGCGAACCCTTGCGCCTATAAGGAGGCCTTCACCACCATTATTTTTTAAATTTAAGCCTTATTCTTAATTGTAATATCAAATGTCTATAAAGTAAAAAAAAATAATCGGCACCGAAGTCAGGCATCGAAGGTCACTTCTGAGAATTGCCCTCGCATAGCTTGCCGCTTAGCTTGTCGATCTGAAAGCGATATGAGCTACGGATTCTTGGCAATCACTTTACATGTAATGTTTTAGTGGGATATCTGTTTTTATAATGATTCCTGATATATGTTTACAAAATCTCGATGAGTTTACACGCCTTCTTTAGAGATGAGGCCGCTAAACCAACGTCGTGTGGGAAATTAAATTAGCATTTTAACCACGATATTACGTGTTATGGGGAAGATGGAAATAATTAAGTAACGTTATTGAACCAATTGTTACAAAATTAAATAAGGCTACACTGATTAAAAAGAGGGTCATTAAGAACAACATTATTATTGATTTTGGTTTCTCAAAAATGTTTGTAGTAAAAAATAAACATAGAAAAAATGAACTCAAACCGATACATTAACTAAAAAGGCCGCCAAGATTACAGGTCGATCGTGTAACGAATTGTACGCGCGTCAGGTAGATCTAAACGTCACTTTTTGTATAGAAAAAAGACTGTTGAATTGACTTAACGTGCGGTCGAACCGTTATGTGATCAACTCTCTGGAATAAACAGAAACATCTTCGAATTAAGATGATACTCTCCAAAAGAAAAATCTCAACTCAAAATAGTCTTGCTTCATTTCTAATGGTTTCAGTAATACGAGTATCACCTCGAATCAAGTTCACATTTAGTGATGCGAACATGAATAGGTATGTCATTTCTTTTACTTTAATAATGTTCGTGAGACGTAACCTGCACTTATATCCAAGTTTTAGGAGTACACGTCTAAGGAATAAAATAAGTGGAATATCCTTCAAAACAGCTTTATTTCGGAAAAATTTACTCCGAATAGTCGGAATGGCCCCTACAATTTATAACAAAGTTCCGAAAGATATAATAGATATAGATAGTATTGCTGATGTTAAAAATAAGTTATTTAAGATTCTCGTAAGGAAAGCCTACTATACTCGTACTGTTAATGAATTCCTGACAGATAGTAATTAATGGAATTGAGCGAGAACAAGACTGGCTCCAATAATAGCTTGTAAAGTTGCCGAACGGCCCAATATGGTGATTCGACTCAATGTATTTTTAGACCTTTGTACCTACCTGTGTTGAACAAATAAATGCATTATTCTTATTCGTATTGTTCTTTAATAACTTTTTATACTCGTAGACTATAATCTTGAAATTAGAACCTCGCAAACCATGACTCAACTGAATATGACAACTGATCTATGTCATGAGTCCCAGTCCATTCTATATTTTAGGTCTACGCCTAAGATTCCGATGCAGACTAACCCTGAAAGTTTGAAGTTTATGCGTGTCAGTAACTGAGAGTGACTCCTCGCTCGTGACTTTGAACAGCCTAAAATAAGTTTAATTTGAGTTACGTATCCACGTACGATGAGGAACAATAACTCGACTTTATTTCTTAATTAATGAGGGAGGGATATGGGAGATTTCAGATGTTAAATTCGTTATTTTGATTACAGCTGAATCTTACGCTAAGTGCTGGTAGCTGCTGGAGATGCCCATGCTACTCAAAACAAATGAGTAATGAAAAGAACATCGGAATGAATAACGAAATTATGGTCTAGAATCTTCGGAAAGGGGTATATAACGTTCGCGGTACAAGTAAGTCTTAAGTGAATTATCGAAGTGGAGTATTGAGAGTCTGGAAAGCGAGTGATTAAAGTGGAGTCTTCGGAGAGGAGTTCTCGAAGTGAGATACTAGAAGAACTAGAAGAAGAAGAACAGTGGAAACAAGTGGTGAAAGTGGAGTGGTCTAGTGCAAAGTAAGAGTAAAGTGTTAGCTGTGGCAATACTAGTAGGCGCGGGCTCAGTGAACTTGTGTGTGTTAATTGGGTCAGTGTTAGAACGTTTGCCCTGTGTTAATCGCAGAAAAAACTACTGTCGAATTGAAAAGGTGTTATAACTCTATCTTGTACACCACGCTCGTAACAATATTATATTATAATTATAGTAGTAATGTATATGAGAACGTCTGTCTGTTCACGCTTAAACCGCTAAAAATTTGGTAGGTATAGAGTTTTTTCCCCGGAAATAATTCCACAAGGGGGTGAAAATTTGTATGAAGCAACAATATAAACAAAAAAAATCGACAGGGACGGACTCGCGGGTAGAAGCTAGTCTAATATAATTTCCAAATTGCAAAGTCCCTAGTGAAAAGTAGTTTAGGCCCGAATATCCACTTCATTTCGCATAATATGGTTACACTTGCTACTAACGGTTATAAATTTGCATTTTGCATACATGATAAGTATATACGATGAACTCTGATACAAATGCGGCGAATTCAGTTTGTAAATTTGCTTCCTACATGAATACATTTGGTATGACTAGGGATTCGCCGGAGTTAGTTATGTTTGTTAATAGTTTTTATTAGCTCGGGAGTTCTTGACTCAGAAATTCAGAAGGATTTTGGCTTGCTTATGTACTTAGTGCTTTATATTGAACACAGTTGACTTTCTCGAAGTAAATAAGGAAAGTAAGGACCCTAAGAATTTTCTATCAATAAAAATGGAAAGCAATCGTATAACGTCTTGTATTCAATAATAAAATGGTTTTCATTACATCAATAAACGCTTGCGTTAATAATTTCTTGGCGTGTATTGATTTTCATTTCATAGAATTTTGTTATCAGGAAACGTTAACTTTTTGGGTACTGCTAAGATGTAATTGTGTTCAGGATGGGTTCGTTTCAAAATAACCCTCATAAGTTTGCCGTTAGTGAAAAAATAAGTTATCTATGAAATTAAAAATCTGCATAAATTCGATGAAACATTTTTATATAAAATCTTTATTGCCCAAAAGAACAACTTATCGTACAAAAGGCGAACTTAATGCCGTCAGCATTTTCCATTCCGTTGGACAAAGCAGACAAAGTATCTGTATTTCAGATAAATATAAAGGCTTAAATCAGAAACACTTCTACAATTCTTTGCCGCATTTGTTTGACAAAAAGCAAGTGTGACATAATTTTGAATGTCATTAAGCCGTATAACATTTACTAAAGACACAGTTCAGACCGCAATATTATGTTTAGTTAAGTGTTTGAGCCTTCCGCACGAACGACTAAAACGTTTTCAACTGCATCGAGGCGGAAAATGAACTGCAAAGAGGTGAGTCGGACGTAAATTTACTTAGCCCGAGCCGTTCACTATGCGGGGAGGTCGCCAATAAATAATACCGGAATTCTGCTTCTTATTTTAAAGGGATGCACCGATGCTCTACACAATTGAATGATATTTTACAAAGGCGGCACTGCCAGGTAACATAAATAATTCAATTGGGATTTGTAAACTTTTTAGAATGTTTATAATCACTAGTAAACATTTCGTATAAATCACAGACTTTATTTACCTCTTTATAATGTTAGTAAGTAATAAAGATACAATTATTCCATTACTAAAGCCAGAACATATGGTTGGTGCACACTAGCCGTTAGTCAAATACGCTTATAGAACCACTCGAAGTTATACCAAAACTCCCAGTAAATCACTCTTGGCAAATTGGCCAGACTCCATTCCCTTTGTACTATAGGTAGCGTCTAAAAGATTAACTACACAACATAATTCTTATATTAGCACTAATAACGTCACTAAGAGTGCGGCTCTCTCCACGTAAGTGAAAGTCAATTATAAAATCGGATTAAACTGACCGTGGGCGAACAAAAGAAAAACAAAACTGGACGCAGGCGAAAGCTTTGTTTGATGAAATATGTATCAAATGATGCCTTATAAATTATGAAGGTATACGCATGAAATGAAAAAATATCACGCAAAATTATACGGCCAAGGAAATTGAATCACTTCTTCGCTCTTGTCACTGTGACAATTTCAAAATTAGTACATTACTATAGAGGCCGGGAAACGAAGGGTTGCAGGCCAAGTAGATATAGATACGCGGCGGGCAACCCCGTTTCTCGCCGAGATTTGTATAGTGCTTTTCTCAAACTTGCAATGAAATAAAAATAAAAAGTATTCCATTTGTTTTATAAATAATACGTTTCTGAACTCCACCGCCTGCACCGCCGTCGCCGCGCCGGCAGCTGGCCCGCGCCCCCCGCGGCGCCCCCCGTTCAAAAACAAAAGAAGGTTGCTTTACAGGCCTAGGTGTGTAAGGCTGTATGAAATTCCTTTACATGTCATCTTCACTCATCGCACCGGATATGTAGTATTTCCGAACCTAATTTGAAGTTAGTCACGTCAACATTTCATTGCAAGTTTGAGAAAATCTATTTTATCGAACGTCACTGTAACTGATGAAATAACTTTCAACGAAAACGAGACATTACTTACGACTATTTCCTTTTCGTATATTTAATAATAATGAACCATTTTAAAGCTATAGTCTGTTAAAATTGTTTATTATCAGCCAGCAATGTGCACTTTGACAGGTCAGGGTAGGCAGAAGTACGCTCACTGTGTTTTATATTTTTTATGTCTCGTTTCTAACTATTGCCAAATTAATTGTCATTCACTTGTTGGATGGCTGCAACGCCTCCTATTGAAACAACTATTGTTACAATTACGACCATCCATTTTGACCAGCGAAAGAAAAAAACATAGAACATTATGAGCGCTGCAGAGTGGCTGCCATTGCCATTATGCGGGGTTGGGGGCGGGGTGTCAAAACGATGCCAGGCAGCCGTTTAGGTCGAACATACCGGGTTTTAGAGTTTCTAACTAGCTCGCTTTCTATGGTTTTTTCGTTCGCTGATTTTAACATCTCTTTCCCCTCCCCTCCCCTCATCTTTTCCCGTATTCACTAAGAGAATTCTTAGTGATTACGGGCTGAAAATTATGAATGATGATAATGATGAGTCTCGTAGTTATATTGGTAATAACTCATAATATGTGCAGACCAATATTTCAAATATTTAAGAAATTAAAATTATTAACAATCGAATTCATAGAAAATTAAAGTAACTAAGCTGATATTTCGCGAAATTCAAAAGTTTATAACAAAACACTCCAAGAAACTACGTTCGAAATATGAAAGTTGGGAAATGAGTTGTAATTGGAATATTGTTGGCTCAAAAACTGGCGAACTTTCGAATGATTGGCTTCGTTTAAAGTTTGCACATTCAGATGTCATTTCACACAATTAAAATGATGTTCAATTAATACTTTGGACGTTCGTTTTTAATCGACTTCGAAAAGGAGGAGGTTCTCGATTCGACGGAATCTATTATTTCTTTATGTATGTGTCCAAGAGTCTTCGCTTGGACCGACTTGGATAATACTTTTTTTGTTTGAAAGGGTATCCTTCCAAAAGCCTGGTGTAGACGCTGGGCCAACGTTGGCGCGTGAGCAGAATGCAGCTATGCGTTAGAGGGAGAGGGCTATAACCCCGATCCTCAATCTCTTTCGTTTACATAGCTGCATCCTGCTCACGCGGTAACGTTGGCCCAATGTGTACAGCCGGCATAAGAGGTCCCATGGTCATCGGGTCAGGATCTGATGCTATCATCGCTTCCTTCGCTCGCGGGCATTTCTCAGAGGTGGCGTTTATACGTTATGTTTACGTGTACGGGGGCATAAACACGTGAATTTATTGCTAAAAAAATCGGAATTAAATCATACAAATCCATCAGCATCTGATACACCTGGACAACTAGTAACACATTCCATATAGTATATATATTATAAGAAAATAAATATTAAGTGCTAAAATTGACGAACAGTGCGTATGTCCCACGTCCAGATTTGTTAAAATAAAAATCATAACTTAAGGCGGGAATTATGTTTTAATATTTAATATTGGTTCACGTATTCTACATTACCCTACTATTTATATTATTTGACTCAAAATAATTCACGTATTAATATTATCAAATAAATCCAATTATTCGACTTGTCCCGCTGCACGCTGTAACACGTGATTTCACTGTTTGTCGGCATTTCACAAAGGAATATACCAGGAACGCCGCGCCGCGTGCGCAGGTAGCTTCAGTCGCGCCACGTTTACCGGCGAGAGCGGGCGTCGGCTCTCGGTCTGCAAGCGGATTTTGTAAAGGTGTTTTCGGCATTCGGTGGGTTTGTTTACGTGATTTTTTGAAACCGGTAAAGCAATTAATTGTTTAAGTGCTTGTGATTTTTTCGGTTTAATAGTGTGTAAGCCCTCAGAGGTATGTGATTTGGATATTAGAATCTCTTTTTCATACTATGATTATTATTTATGTAATTATTTAATAACGATTAAAATTTAATTCAGTGGGTGTGATTACCGCGGATTCGGTGGGTTTTTTTACCACCGAAATCAAAAAATAGTCTACCGTTGTCAATCTTTACTGTAAACATGTTTTTGTACTTTACAGTATACAAAGATAATTTAATTTATTTATGTTAACATATGCTACTAGCATGTGCATATTGTGCATGCCCAAATAAATATATATTTTGATTGTTAAGCTGGTGCCACATTAATTGTATTTATTTATTTACAGTACAATCTGCAATCTAATATGAACATGCGTACAAAAAGCAGTTACTTTAATAAAGTGTGGACTTTAGCATATTTACAATATTAGTAAATTTTGAATTCAGTAGCACCCTTTTTATGAATATTGATTTCGGTGAGTGTGTTTGGTTTCAGTGTTTTAAAAAACTTAAATATCTCGCGAACCCTTGCGCCTATAAGGAGGCCTTCACCACCATTATTTTTTAAATTTAAGCCTTATTCTTAATTGTAATATCAAATGTCTATAAAGTAAAAAAAAATAATCGGCACCGAAGTCAGGCATCGAAGGTCACTTCTGAGAATTGCCCTCGCATAGCTTGCCGCTTAGCTTGTCGATCTGAAAGCGATATGAGCTACGGATTCTTGGCAATCACTTTACATGTAATGTTTTAGTGGGATATCTGTTTTTATAATGATTCCTGATATATGTTTACAAAATCTCGATGAGTTTACACGCCTTCTTTAGAGATGAGGCCGCTAAACCAACGTCGTGTGGGAAATTAAATTAGCATTTTAACCACGATATTACGTGTTATGGGGAAGATGGAAATAATTAAGTAACGTTATTGAACCAATTGTTACAAAATTAAATAAGGCTACACTGATTAAAAAGAGGGTCATTAAGAACAACATTATTATTGATTTTGGTTTCTCAAAAATGTTTGTAGTAAAAAATAAACATAGAAAAAATGAACTCAAACCGATACATTAACTAAAAAGGCCGCCAAGA
This sequence comes from Epinotia ramella, assembly GCA_947578815.1. Taxonomy (NCBI): domain Eukaryota; kingdom Metazoa; phylum Arthropoda; class Insecta; order Lepidoptera; family Tortricidae; genus Epinotia; species Epinotia ramella. The sequence goes on from OX388221.1 coordinate 9,725,525, forward strand.
TTACAGGTCGATCGTGTAACGAATTGTACGCGCGTCAGGTAGATCTAAACGTCACTTTTTGTATAGAAAAAAGACTGTTGAATTGACTTAACGTGCGGTCGAACCGTTATGTGATCAACTCTCTGGAATAAACAGAAACATCTTCGAATTAAGATGATACTCTCCAAAAGAAAAATCTCAACTCAAAATAGTCTTGCTTCATTTCTAATGGTTTCAGTAATACGAGTATCACCTCGAATCAAGTTCACATTTAGTGATGCGAACATGAATAGGTATGTCATTTCTTTTACTTTAATAATGTTCGTGAGACGTAACCTGCACTTATATCCAAGTTTTAGGAGTACACGTCTAAGGAATAAAATAAGTGGAATATCCTTCAAAACAGCTTTATTTCGGAAAAATTTACTCGGAATAGTCGGAATGGCCCCTACAATTTATAACAAAGTTCCGAAAGATATAATAGATATAGATAGTATTGCTGATGTTAAAAATAAGTTATTTAAGATTCTCGTAAGGAAAGCCTACTATACTCGTACTGTTAATGAATTCCTGACAGATAGTAATTAATGGAATTGAGCGAGAACAAGACTGGCTCCAATAATAGCTTGTAAAGTTGCCGAACGGCCCAATATGGTGATTCGACTCAATGTATTTTTAGACCTTTGTACCTACCTGTGTTGAACAAATAAATGCATTATTCTTATTCGTATTGTTCTTTAATAACTTTTTATACTCGTAGACTATAATCTTGAAATTAGAACCTCGCAAACCATGACTCAACTGAATACTTTTATTCTAATGCAAAAGTTTAATATTATGCTCTATGGACAATCGAAATAATTATTATTCAATTATACGCAGAACTAAAATAAATTTTGACCAATCACGAGGCTCGATTTATAAAAAGACATCAACGCGTTTTATAAAAAAGCGGTTGGCCGCACTTCGTTTCAGCAGGGCAATTTTCAATAGATACCAAGTTTGTTTAATAAATTATTATTTCCGTTGACTCGTAGAAAAAGTGTATACAATAGTAATATAATTAGCTTTTTAAGTCTCGTACCTTAATTAGGGCTAAACGTGGTACTCGACTGAAAAAGCATACATTATATAACGATTGCATAAAATACTATTTTAACTGACTTTTAAAAAGGAGGTTTTCAATTCGTCTGAATCGTTTTATGTATGTTCCCCGATTGCTCTAAAACACCTGGACCGATTTGGAAGAGTTTTTTTTTGTTACATCAGGATCTGATGATGGCATCCTGGAGAAATTGAGGAAACTCTTCTTATAGACACACATGAAGCGATTTGGGTATTGATTTGAAGTCTATTAAAACTTTGTTTCGAATGTAAATTATTGTTCTTCTCTTTGGCGTCTTAAGTTGTTCAACACACTTAATTGTGTTATTTCAACAGAATTTACTGCGTACTTAAGCACCATCGAATGAAATTGAAAATGCATGAAGCATATTGAATACCCTTGTTTACATAATTTGTATCTTTCTTGTGTATGTATCTTCTTTAGCTTAGAAGTAGCACTCTTGTCGGTGGAGCAATTGCCAGTTTTTCTTTCTGTCCTCTGTCATTTCCTTTACTTTCTGATATGACCCGACCTTACCTTTATCCTTTAGGTATGTGTTCGAAATAGTTTCTTCTTGGCCTTCCTCTGCCTCTCGTTCCTTCAATCTTCCCTCCCATAATAGTCCTAAAGAACAAGGGTCCTAAATGAAGTGAACTGGCTTCTAATTATCCATATTTACGAAACACATACGCCTCATTGCAAGTAGAACCGATAGCCTATGGGGCGGAAAGGTTCTCGATTGGCGACCAGGTACCGGGAGACGCAGCGTAGGTAGACCCCACAAGGTGGACTGATGACGGTAAAGGTTGCGGAAGTCCGCTGGATGTAGGTGGCGCAGAACTAGTAATTATGGCGCTCTTTGGGGGAGACCTGTAATTATGGTACTCTTTGGGCTCACATCGTTCGGCTGTTCTGATGATGGTGACACACGCGCCGTGTGGGATCGGGTTAGAACAGCAATGACCCTTTTTCTTCCCCGTACGATTATTATGTCGTATTGCTTTATTTTTTCATAGAAATGTGTTTTATAACAGAATTTCAAATTCAGACTTATGTTACAAGTTATTAATAATTATAGACGTACACTTACCTGAGCACCCTATTCGTAACTTACCGACATAAATATTGGATATATTTAATCATTAACTAAGTGGCCAAATAAAGCTAAGTTTCCACATAAATTACCGTAAAACTTGAGAAATTATACAGCGTGAAATATTACCGTAAATCATGGCGTAAACTTTAAGTTAACCCATCAAGAACTATATTTGAATGACTGTCGAATCATGTTAAACTTTGACTAAGGGAGCTTTGAAACGTTTTCCAAAGTTTTAGTCGACATCAAAGATACGTCTAATTTTCGTCCTTATACCATTGTAATAAGGTGGAAAAAGGATACATTTCTCTGTCGTTAACAGTATATCCAATAAGGTAAAATTGACTTTTGATGGAAACATTATACGTTCGTACACTAGGAAGTACACTTCAAAGCAAATTTAATTTAATTAATTTTATGCCATTAGGCATAAAATTAACAATAAATTACAGTATTATTAAATACTGTACATAATTAAATTATAATCAAAAAGACCAGTTTCCATCAGCTTTGTATAAGTTTAGATCAATGAATAATTACATAACATCTCTTAACGAAACAAATTATTTTATCAAATATTTATTTTTTATTTTGTACTTACCGGCAATACAGAGGACACAGGTTTGAGTCCTGTCTTGGGCTTCAGATGAGGGTGGTTGGCTGTCGCCGGCGCGAGGCCACATTAAAATCTACCCGCTTTTTTAAGGTTCCGTAGCCAAATGGCAAAAAACGGAACCCTTACAGATTCGTCATGTCTGTCTGTCTGTCTGTCCGTATGTCACAGGCATTTTACTCGAAAACTATAAAGTGTATTTGAATAAAATTTTGAGGATAGGTGTATTTTGTTAGCCGCTACATAGTTCTGTAATTAAATTACAAAAAAACATTTTTTTTGGGGTGCTCTCCATACATAAAACTGAAAGTCAACATTTTTTTTTAATTGCAAGCCCACGTGCCCATAAGGTTTCTCAGCATTTTTTTTTATTAAGTGAATAGAGTCGGAGATAATCGCCCCGAAAGTCACTAAAATTGTGTCCCCCTCTAATTTTTAAACAGTGTATTTCAAAAATATGAGAAAAAGGTTTATTAAATTCTTTCAGCGAAAATTGTTTTGAACAAGATCGGTTCAAAGGTTTTTGAGATATTTCTAAAAAACTGCCTTCCTTAAATAAAACGACGTAAGTGCTATAAGATTTCCGTAACGATACAACCTTTTTTAATAGGCACGGAACCCTCGTTGTGCGTGGTCCGACACGCACTTGGCCGCTTTTTTTTGGGATAAAGCGGCACAATGCGCAAAACTTTGTACCTACATTAGTTTAAGTTATTTAAGTTTTCTCATATAAGTGAATTAAGGTTGAAGTGTGTTGTAGGCGATGGGCTAGCACCCTATCACTGCGATACCACGTTTTGTCGATTTTTTATACCCACATTTATGCTAAAAGTGGCACTGGAACATAAGTTTCATGTGCTCTGCCTATCCCTTTTGGCAATAAAGGCGTAAATCTATGAATCTATGGGAATTAATACCTTTATAACGAAACAAATTATTTAATTAAATATTTTTGTTTAGTGTTATTTTTTTAACGAGGAAGTTACCCCGATCATTTTTTAGACGATTGGGAAAACAAACCATCTTCGTCTGTAGCCCCCGATAGGATACACAGACAAAGATGGTATATTTTTCTATTATATTCTTTATCTCTGTATCATATCCTCTATGTGAATTAATGTAATTCTTTTGAGAAAATAAATCTTTGAAACTAAGATAACATTTGGCATCATTTTACTTCGTCAAGTTTTATTAAGATTATATGTTAAACAATACTTAATAAAAAAAAAGTAAAATTGCGATAAGTGATTTTCACTAAGCATTCTTTGCCAAATGATATTTGAGACAAATAGTTTGGGATGCGATACTTTGGGAAAAGTTTTTTGCCTATACATTTGGTGGATTTCGTATGTTTGTCTGTCGGTCTTTAATCTGTTGTCGTTTCTACAGTCACGATTTCCTATACAATCATCCCTTTCACCCATGCGCACTGATATATCGCGCTATCTTTGTCATACACGACGTACGCGCATCGCTCACGCCACCTGGCGAGTTGCGAGTTAGATACTCTCCCGTGTGCGTGAAAAGACCAGCTCCCCGCTGATTAACAAAATAAATCCAATTAAATCCGACGCATTCTACTTTCATTGTTGAAAACTATACGTGCTATCAGCTTAGTGCTAAAAGGTGTTCGTGGATTGAAAGTGCTTTTGGACATTTTGGGATTGCGCTGCGCGTCCCTTGAAGGCGTGTGCTTGTGCCATGAGGAGCTAGCCTGAAGGAGAAATTCACCCAAATCACAAGTAAGTGCGCATGGTTCCTATTTGCTACCTTCTGTTAGCTGATTCATCAACCTGTTCCGATTTCCAAAGCAGCTGACTTTCCTACACAATTTCGCGTCTAGTAGCTACGACAATAGACCACGGTTGGACACCTACATACAGTCCACTACTCTTTAACAACGCGCTAATCTCTGTAAAGGGAAATTAGAAAGTGCACCGCAAAAAACCACCCTTGGCGTGTGTGCATCTACAAACTCAATTCTGTACGCCCCAAGTTTTGGTCACTACGACCCGGATAAATTATTTCATTTCCAACCTAGTATTTATGTATATTAAAAGTAGCTCCTTGACTTTATATATAATTTACCCATAGATACTTAAAATCTATGTAATTCGCATCATATCTTCGTATCATTATTCTATAGGTACTAACATTCAGCAACGCTATTAACGATTTAATATTCTTAGTGTACAATTGATGTACACGTTACAAATAAATTCTATTGTTCTCACCAGCTCGGGAGCGCTGGCAAGTTTCGTCCATTTCTACCCGCTTATTTTGTTTATAATCTTTTCGCGAACTACCGCGCCGCGCGCCGTGCCGCTAATAGGTACACGGTCATCGCTTAACCTACTTTGTAGACGGAGAGTTATCTAAACGCTTTTATTCTCACAAACTGTTTCCGATTTGTAACACATATTCCTTTTTATATATTTTTTATTCCCGCGACTTGAGTTACATACATTTATTTTAACCTCACTTTAATTCCGCGACTTGTGTTTACTCACGTTTATTTTTAACCGCTTTTATTCTCGCGTGTCCTGTTTACGGACATTTATTTAACCGCATTTTATTCCCGCAAATCGTGTTTATATACATTTTATTTGTGTAGTCTAAGTTTTATAATCACACTCAACGCACATCATCATGCCACCGAAAAATGACCCTAAAGACAAGGATCCCGTCCCGAATGAGCTAGTTATTTTGGAAGCTAAGCGTAATGCTTTCTTCAATCGCTTACAAACCATATACAAATTGTCGGTTAAGGCGCACGAAGATGAAATTAGTCGTAAAACGTTCTTAAATAACGTATCAAATCTAGACCAATTGCGATCAGATTTTGAGCGTGTTTTAGACTCGTACAATGAGTACCTTATAAAAGTAACGCCTAATGCAACCGTTAATTATCAGGCCTGGATCGCGTTTGAGGAGATGTACTGTGAAATCAAATGCATTCAGGCTGAAGTCGAAGGATCGCCGGAGCGCCCTCAGCGGCCTTCGCAATCCGCTTTAAGGCAAAATTTGCCGACTATACAACTAATGGAATTTAATGGCGACCTTCGGAATTGGCCATTATTCTATGAACAATTTAAAAGTGTGATTCATAACAACTCAAGTTTATCTGACAGCGAACGAATTCAGTTCCTAGTAGGTAAACTAACTGATAAAGCTAGATCGGTGTGCGCTGGGCTACCGACCACAGGTGAAAACTATGCCATCATTTGGAAGGCGTTAGTCGATAAATATGAGGATAAACGCGCCATGGCGGCCGGCTATATCAATCAGCTGTTGGACTTTAAACCCATAGCCAATGGGTCCGCTTCTAATTTGGAGTTTTTTCTGTGTAATTTTGACGCCTCCGTTAAGGCGTTCAAAGCGCTAAATTTACAAGATTTAGCGGATTTTTTGTTCTTGCATATCGCATTACAAAAACTAGATCCCGAATCGATAAAATTATTTGAGATGTTTTATCGCAAGGAAACATGTCCTTCGTACGAAAATCTTATCGATTTCGTCAAGGAACAATCCAGGGTCGCAGCGCATTCGACAACCAAACAAACCTTTTCACAACCGCAACCTAGTACTAATAATAAAAAGATACCGGTACCAAAAACCAATTCGACGAAAACATTCGTTAATACGCAAACGAATTATGTAGGCTGGGAGTCGGAGGATTCGAGAGAAACCAAAGAATGCCAACTTAAATTCCTTTAATGACGGAATTACAAAAATATTAAAATAAATCAATTAAAATTAACTAATAATTATATTTACAGGTGCCTCATGGTCGATGTGAGAACCAAGAGTGACGAACAGTTTAGTCTTTTTGGGAAACGGGGCACGGTGTTGCGAAATGCAGAGTCGGCACCACCTGCATGGCCACTTGGGCGGTCGCTGGTTATGCAAGCATGTAACACCTCCATCCTCAGCTAGGCAACTATTCGAGATTCTTCGAGAATATTGCCGAGCCATGATTCACTTCTATGTTTCTGGGGTGCAGCATTGGTTTATCTGGTGTCTGGTCGATGCCTTCTGGAGCGTCAGTTTTGATGGTTTCCAATGTATTTGATCGGCATCGTTTCATGAATAGGCGACGACCTGTTATACCGGCAGCAACTGTGTATGCGCAGAGTATGAGTAGGTAGACTGGTATAGTAGTATGATACAGGCTTAAGTGGTCGATCTGGCGTATATTCACGGGTAGTTGCGAGGATATCTTTTTATCGCTGGCGTGTAGGTTTTCCAGATTAATAGAGTTCAGGGTCACTGAAGGGGATGGCTCCCGAGCTCGCAATTCATCTATCGAAGTAATGTCTGGTAGTTCCATGATTTTTAATGCATGCCCCTCAACCTGGTCGTTAGAGTTGGTAATGGTGTAATCTGGGGTTTTCAGGACGCATTTGTGCGGGATTTCAACAAGGTAGCTTCCCTGGATCGTTTTGAACTGTTCTTGGCCACAGGAGGTTTGTATTTTAGTCGGCTCTGGTAGACTTATAACGTATTGTCTGCTGTCGAGTTGTTGTACTGCTGGTCTAGTCAGGAACACACTCGTGTGTTGGCAGGACGGGTTGAGCTGCTGCGAAGTGATGAGCTGGTACGTGCATTCAAGTTGGTTTTGTATCGTCTGATTGAGTGGTTCCTCGCAGAGATGCCATAATTTGACCTTCGGACATTCTGTCTCCATGTACATAGAATCCTGTTCATGAACCACTATGTAGGGAGAGGGAGGTATTAGAACCTGATGATTTCTATTATTTCTATTTCTATCATAATATTACCGCTAGTTTGTATAAATCATAGACTCTATCTACTGCAATCGGCACCTTGAAAACGAACACTACTTGCTTATCTATATAGTACGATCCAACTTTAAATAGATCATAATATTCCCTAAGATCTACTTCAAGGATCTCTCCCTTAGGGTAAAGAGCCTTTACCTTATCTAGCATACTTTTAAGAGCAGCAAAACTAAGTATCTCGTGAGGTATACTCGACGCCCGAATAAGAGCTAAAGCATTTCCTAACTTGTCCAGTTCTTCAGACAAGTTTTCTATAATATCATTCAGGATGACCAAGTATTGTGCCAAGTGTGCAAATCTAATGTCTCACCGCTCTTTTCACTCTGAATGGCTAGCGTAACAGCCTGAGCAATTATTTCTTGATTTTTAACTATGTTATCTAATATCTTGGAGTGTTGCAGCATCCATTTTTTATGTAAACTGATATGATTATTAAATTCAGACTGTAATTTGTTCTCATTATTTTTAAAGGGTTTTAATTGCAGCATTATATTTTATGGCGTCTGTATAGTCTAGATTTCCGGAAATACTTTTAACTATCGAGCCGAGACCATCTATAAGTCCTCTTTTTACACGGTATAGTGGGTTCTTTATTTTTACAAGGTTCGCCTGCGGGGTCGGCATACGAAATCTCTGGATAATGAGGTTGGTTCGCGGATTCGTCATAGTAAGTATCGTCAGTAAGGTACTTACACGTCACAGTAGTTGTCCTGATAATATTCATTATAATAGTCGGTATAAGGTTCATAGTCCAGTGTATAGTCGTTGCACTCGGTAAAGTTAACATCTCCAGATCTGAAATAATTATTCGGTTGTGGGTTCCTGAAATTGGACCAATTCTGAGTAGGTGGCAATGGCCTGAATGAGTTTTCTTGTGGATTATAGTTAGGTGGCCGTGCTCCAAATATTTGCTGAGTACGGGTAGGGTTCCCGTCGAACTCGGGTAATAAGCGCAGGGCTTTAAAAATTGAATCTAGGTCTGCCATACTAACTACTTCAGGTTCCGAGTCCGATTCAGAACTTAAATCAAAATTAATATTCCTAAGACCGTCTAGTAAAACGAATCTATTATTACTGCCTAGCCTAGGAGTGCTCGATTGCCGTGGATGGAAAATCTTTGAGCTTTAAAATAATTACGACTATGAAAGTACCTCCTTTCCTAACATAAGCAACTCTAGAACGATTCTAAAGTACTTACATGCACATTTCTGGCTCTCTGCGGTATCGAAGTTTGGATACTCCTCCGCCCACAGCTCGTAGGTTCCGCCCTCGACGTGATGACCGGATAGCTGCCCGGGCGCTAAGCGAGCGCGAAGTTTCGATTTTGGAAATTCGGTGACCGCTCGCGAACCGGCCCGCGAGGTACGTCTCTCGACTGCGCCAATTATGTAGGCTGGGAGTCGGAGGATTCGAGAGAAACCAAAGAATGCCAACTTAAATTCCTTTAATGACGGAATTACAAAAATATTAAAATAAATCAATTAAAATTAACTAATAATTATATTTACAGGTGCCTCATGGTCGATGTGAGAACCAAGAGTGACGAACAGTTTAGTCTTTTTGGGAAACGGGGCACGGTGTTGCGAAATGCAGAGTCGGCACCACCTGCATGGCCACTTGGGCGGTCGCTGGTTATGCAAGCATGTAACAAACGCCCGCGATGAATACTTGTTTGTTGTGTAAAACGAATAAACACGAACACTTATATCAGTGTGCCGCATTTACAAAATTGTCCCCGCACGAAAGATTTAATTTTGTAAAGAATAATGCCGTGTGTAATAACTGCCTTAGTTTTAAACACAAATTTTCTGCTTGCACGTCACAAAGAACGTGCAACCTATGTAATTCTAAACATCACACGATGTTACATTTTAATCAACCGCATAAAGAATCTTATTTACCTAAATCGCATCAAACAGGTGCATCCAACAATTTTGTCAACGACGCAAATTCCTCAGCAACTTCGAGTGGCAATAACGCGAGGGCAAGCAATTTGCAGTCTTATCACCCAGTCGATAGGGTCGATAATGGTTTGAGGCATGACTCAACATTGAATCATTTGTCGTCTCGGAGTGCAAATGATGATAACTTAAGAACGCTTATGCCTAAAACGACGTTATTAGGGACCGCGAAAATTAAACTTTATGACGCTAGCGGTAAGGTTTATTATGCAAGGATTCTAGTGGATCCTGGAAGCCAGTCGGATTATATAACGCTCGATTGTTGTAATCGATTGTCGCTACCGATTTCGAACCAAAATCGTTTTGCAAGGGTTCAGGGCATTGGGGGTTCTTCCCAGAAAATACTAGGAATGTCGATGGTGCAATTTAGTTCCCGATTCGACAGTAATGGGCACAACTCTTATACTATTCAGCCTCTGGTTGTGGAAACCATTACGTCACACTTGCCTGACTCGCCGCTCGACATATCGTTGTTTGAGTGTTTTAAGAACATACCTCTTGCGGATGATTGTTTTAATGAGCCCGGGCCCATTGATATGCTTATGGGGGCAAATCTATTTTGTGAAATCTTACTTTCTGACAAAGTCCGAAGTGCCGGCTTGCCTTCGGCTTTGGAAACGACCCTGGGTTACGTCATAATGGGGGACGTCACTGTGACGTCACCGCCGCGCGCGACTCGTGCTCTCTGTGCGTTTACGCACGAACCGCTTAACCAGACTTTAGAAAAGTTTTGGAACTTGGAGGAAGTGCCCTCAAAGAAATTTCTAAGTCCCGATGACAAGGAATGTGAAGAAATATTTACCGCAACGACCACGCGTAACGATAATGGTTCTTACGCAGTCGATCTTCCCTTCAAGCAAACACCAGATAATCTGGGCAATTCTTTCACAACCGCTAAAAGAAGATTTTCGATGCTCGAAAATAAATTCATAAAAAACCCGCAACTCCGCGACAAATATGATGCCGTTATTCGGGATTACCTGGAGAAGGGGATTATTTCTTTGGTTCCGCCCGAAGAGTACTCTACGCCAGGGTTTTGTCTACCTCATCACCCGGTCATCCGGATGGATAAATCCACGACAAAAATCCGCCAAGTTCTGGACGGTAGCTGCAAATCTGACAGCGGGCTGTCGTTAAACGACATCCTTCATACTGGTTGCAATCTGCAAGCAGATATTTTTCACATTCTTTTGAATGTTCGCATATTCCGCGTTGCTTTTTTTGCTGACGTCCGCCAAATGTACTTGTGCATAGAAGTACATCCGCACCACCGCTCTTTTCAACGATTTTTATACCGCTTTGCGCCGGAATTACCTTTGCAGATGTATCATTTTAACCGCGTCTGCTTTGGCCTCCGGTCTTCGCCATACCTGGCGCTTCGCACGCTCCGCCAGCTCGCTAGTGATGAACACGAGAGGTTCCCGCTGGCTGCCGCCGTTCTCGAGAGGGACGTTTACATGGATGATCTAGCTTCCTCTGCTTCTTCATCCGAGGAAGCAGTTGCGACAGCGAATCAACTAATCAGTCTCTTCAAGGCTGGTGGGTTTGATTTGGTCAAATGGACTAGCAACTCTCCGCAGTTGCTAGAGTACATTCCCATTTCTCACCGCCAGTCGGAAGACGTCTCTTTCGGTGACGGCGACACTTTGAAGATTCTTGGTCTTCGATGGCTTCCCGCTTTGGATGAATTTGTCTTTGACGTTTCGCCTCCGCGACTCAATGGCACGAAGCGTGCTATTCTTTCAGCTACTGCTCGTTTGTATGACGTGCTAGGGCTCGTCGGTCCTGTCATACTTTATTCCAAGCTTCTCATAAAAGAACTATGGCTTTTAAAGATGGATTGGGACGATTTACCGCCGCCACACATATCTCTTTTATGGGAGCAGTTCGTCAGTGAGCTGCCATTGATTTCTGCTCTTAAATTTCCGCGTCATTTAGGTGTCGAAAAGAACTCAAAATTGACACTTTTAGCCTTTGCCGATGCCAGTGAAAAGGCTTACGGCTGTGTGATTTACGCGCACGTCGTTGTTGAGAATCAAGACCCAGTCATCCGTCTGATTTGTTCAAAATCAAAGGTCGCACCAGTAAAAACAGTGACGGTTGCTAGATTGGAGCTTTGTGCTATTGTATTAATGTCAAAACTACTTCGAACTGTTCACGATGTTTTGTCTCAGCGTCATCCAATTGCGGATACGTTTGCCTTTTCTGACTCTGAAGTTGCCCTATGTTGGGTCCATTCTTCACCTCATCGATTCACAACCTTTGTAGCGAATCGCATTGCTCAATGTCAAAATAATTTTTCCTCGGAGCATTTTTATCATGTACCAGGATCTGAAAATTCCGCAGATTGCCTTTCGCGCGGCCTTCTGCCTTCCCGCTTAAAGGACCACAATCTGTGGTTCCATGGCCCGTCTTGGGCATCTTCGCCAGTTAGTGACTGGCCAATAACTGCTTTCTCGGCGTCATCTACAAAGCTGCCAGAGGAAAAAACAACTGCTTTAGTTGCAAATACCAATAGCAATGAGCATTGGCTTTTGGAATTAAGCAAGAAGTTTTCCTCATGGAATAGATTTCTCAGAACAGTCGTTATAGTTTTAAAATTTCTTAAACGGCTTCCTCGCAACCGAGAAATAACCGCCAACGACCTGGACGCAGCCGAGCTGCTCGTTGTGAAGGTTATGCAGCAAACGTCATTCTCAGATGACATACGTAAGATACAAAAGGGCAGGGTTTGCTCACCCGCCTTACGCAAATTATTTCCATTTATTCGCGATAACGTCCTACGAGTAGGAGGGCGTTTGGGAAATTCGTCCCTTGATTTTTCTAGTAAACACCCGGCGCTACTACCCAAAAAAGGCCACATTGTGGAGCTGTTAATTGACTTTTGCCATCGAGAAAATTTACACGCTGGACCCCAGCTTTTGTTGTCAATCTTGCGACAAAAGTATTGGATACTTTCCGCACGTAGAATTGTACGGCAACGATTTCATAAATGTAACGATTGCTTCCGCGCTAAACCGACTAATACTTTTCCCGCAATGGCTGATCTCCCGGACTGTCGTGTCGAGCCTAGTAAATGCTTTACGCACACGGGCGTTGACTACGCGGGACCCTTCTTCATCACGTTAGTTAGAAAACGCGGCGTGAGAAGCCAAAAGGCGTGGCTTTGTATCTTTGTTTGTTTGGTGACGAAGGCCGTCCACACCGAGCTCGCTTCCTCTCTTTCCTCCGCGGCGTTTCTCGACGCCTTTAAGCGATTTATCTCTCGGCGTGGGGATTGTAAATTTTTATATAGTGACCACGGCACTAACTTTACAGCTTCTAAAGCTTACCTAAACGAGCTTCACACGTTTCTTCAGTCTGATCCGTATTATACGCATTTCAAGGAAGAACTTGCAAAAAGTCGAATTACTTGGCGTATGAGCCCCCCAAACGCGCCCCATTTTGGAGGTATTTGGGAAGGCAACATTAAATGCCTTAAAACCCATCTTCACCGTGTTATAGGCAATCAAATCCTGACATACGAAGAATTACTCACCGTGCTTACTCAGATCGAAGCGGTTCTTAATAGCCGCCCTCTTTACATACTAAGTTCTGACCCGTCAGAACCCACCGCACTAACGCCAGCTCATTTCATGTCAACCTCGCCGTTGCCGCGTTTGCCCGCCGCCGATTTAAGCCAGGAGCGACCGAATCTTTTGACTCGTTTTTCAATGCTAGACTCACTTGTTCAATCATTCTGGAAACGGTTCCGAGTTGAGTATCTTCACAACTTACAAAGCAGAGAGAAATGGAATACTCCGGACAAGCCGATAACGGTGGGAACAGTAGTTTTAATAAACGTTGCTAACGCGCCACCCTTGCAGTGGCCGCTCGGAATAATAACTCGGGTATTCCCTGGGCGAGACGGTGTTGTCCGCGTTGCTGAAGTGCGGACCCGCAACGGTACGCTGGAGCGACCGATCGTTCGGCTGTGCCCGCTGCCTACGCAGTAGGGTTGCCACCAAATATATACCTATATATATTTTTCAAGTTTTTTGTTAATGTTATCACAAAAAGTTATTTTGTAGTATAATACACTTCGCTTATCTTTAGTTATATAGTGCGTTTTTTTATCTTTCCCTATATACATACATATGTATACAATTTTTTTTTTTATTTTTTTTGAAGGGAACCCTTCAAGCCGGGGGAGATGGTGGATTTCGTATGTTTGTCTGTCGGTCTTTAATCTGTTGTCGTTTCTACAGTCACGATTTCCTATACAATCATCCCTTTCACCCATGCGCACTGATATATCGCGCTATCTTTGTCATACACGACGTACGCGCATCGCTCACGCCACCTGGCGAGTTGCGAGTTAGATACTCTCCCGTGTGCGTGAAAAGACCAGCTCCCCGCTGATTAACAAAATAAATCCAATTAAATCCGACGCATTCTACTTTCATTGTTGAAAACTATACGTGCTATCAGCTTAGTGCTAAAAGGTGTTCGTGGATTGAAAGTGCTTTTGGACATTTTGGGATTGCGCTGCGCGTCCCTTGAAGGCGTGTGCTTGTGCCATGAGGAGCTAGCCTGAAGGAGAAATTCACCCAAATCACAAGTAAGTGCGCATGGTTCCTATTTGCTACCTTCTGTTAGCTGATTCATCAACCTGTTCCGATTTCCAAAGCAGCTGACTTTCCTACACAATTTCGCGTCTAGTAGCTACGACAATAGACCACGGTTGGACACCTACATACAGTCCACTACTCTTTAACAACGCGCTAATCTCTGTAAAGGGAAATTAGAAAGTGCACCGCAAAAAACCACCCTTGGCGTGTGTGCATCTACAAACTCAATTCTGTACGCCCCAACATTTGTAATCCAGTTTACAGTTTCCAGTTACAATTATAACGCTAGACTACAAAAGCCCTCTGGAGAAATACTTTGACAAAGTATTTCATAATGTATCGTCCCAAGTAAACATGCTAATGAGGGCCAAACAAGATCTGAACACCATCTGTGTGTTTAGGGCGATATGTGTTGCAAGACTGTTGCATTTTTGAATAAGTTGTTATTAACAGAAGTCATTTGAGAGTTTTTCATAATGTATATCAACCAAACGCAACGCAGTACATTCACATAATTTGTATCTTTCTTGTGTATGTATCTTCTTTAACTTAGGAGTAGCACTCTTGTCGGTGGAGCAATTGCCAGTCGTTTTTGTCCTCTGTCATTTCCTTTACTTTCTGATATGACCCGACCTTAACTTTACCCTTTAGTTCGAAATAGTTTCTTCTTGGCCTTCCCCTGCCTCTCGTTCCTTCAATCTTCCCTCCCATAATAGTCCTAAAGAGCAAGGGTCCTAAATGAAGTGAACTGGCTTCTAATTATCTATATTTACGAGTACGAGACACATACGATACGCCTCGTTGCAAGTAAAACCGATAGCCTTTGGGGCGGAAAGGTTCTCGAGTGGCGACCAGGTACCGGGAGACGCAGCGTAGGTAGACCCCACAAGGTGGACTGATGACCTGGTCAAGGTCGGAGTCCGCTGGATGCGGGTAGCGCAGAACCAGTAATTATGGCGCTCTTTGGGGGAGACCTGTAATTATGGCACTCTTTGGGGGAACAGTGGACATCTTTCGGCTGTTCTGATGATGGTGACACACGCGCCGTGTTGGATCGGGTTAGAACAGCAATAACCCTTTTTTTTCCCCGTGCGATTATTATGTCGTATGGCTTTAGTTTTTCATAGAAATGTGTTTTACAACAGGATTTCAAAATCAAACTTATGTTACAAGTTATTAATAATTATAGACGTACACTTACTTGAGCACCCTATTCGTAACTTACCGACATAAATATTGGATAAAAAAATACCATGTTTTACTTAACAAAAGCGTTACACGAATATTTTTCAAGTTCTGATCGTTTAGCAGACTCATAAATAATGCAAAATACCTTATCAAAAAGTTATATTTTCTAAAAGTATTTTTGCAACTTAAAAAACAAAACTTTATAAGAACACTATTATTTTATTCAGTTGCCTTTTAACAACGGTTCAACTATCTAATGAATATTAAGTAAAAATATATTTTTTTTTGGTGCCCTCTGTAAATAAGATATCTTATTTTAAACCTCAAGCAGACATGAAGTAGTATAGAACCGATTATTTATAGTTACTTTTTGCCGTCGTTTACTTATAAGTATATCTTTATTGCATTTAGGTCAAGTGCGTTCTTGTTTTCTAGGCTTAGTTTATTAAAAAATAACACTAGCCTCCCGCGCGGCTCCGCTCGCTTATTAAAAAAACCCGGCCAGCCGAGCCACGGGACCAAATCTAACCTTTTTTCGTCCCACTAGTGAAATAATTTTCAGAATTGGATGAGTAATATCGAAAATTACCCCCTAAGTACAAAGCTACATTTCACTGACATTATCTATTTATTATTAGTTTAGATCTAAAACATTCCCTGCCAAAATTCTGCGCTTCGCTCGTAGCCGATGCCGTAGTTTTCCCGCTAAGTAAAGAAAAACGCCTACGAACAGACCACCCGCTAGGTGGGTGCTTTCCCATTGAGTATTAATAATAATAATATCTTAATTTGCATTAAACATTACCGGGTACAGGTGTTACAGAATATTGGTAGGTTGCATGTTTAACCACAATTGGTACGCAAAATAATTCCATAAATCTATGTATATAGAAAAAAAAAATGAAACTTATTAACCTATTAGGTAAACACACACATTATTTACTAGCTCAACTTATCTATGTAGATATCTAAAATATTACCATGTCGAAAAATTCGTTTAAACTGCAGAAGTTTTTGTTATTAAGCCATTGGTGTAGTTTCTTTAATAACACAATATTCATAGACCGAAATTCACCAGGCATCTATAATCTTGTATACACATAATCAGACAGGTTTTTTTATGTTTCGCTAAACGTGAATAGTCATCAGGTAACAGTCTATCTGGGTCTCGACAGGAGCGAGGGCGAGTGTCACATGCTTTTCTAAACAATGAGTTATGCTTTTGGACAAACACCGACACATCGTAGATGTAAAGCGCGCGAAGCGGTAACAATCTGAGCTTTTTAAACAAAGGCCTACATGATTCGTCAGGTTGCATTTTATATATTGTTCGTATACACTTTTTCTGTGCGACAAATGTTGTGTATGTGTATTTATTATGAATGTGTAATTTAAAGTACACCTTACTTTAAATTACACATTCAAGTTTGTTTGAAGTTTGGCAAGAGACGATGGCAAGCGACCTGATGGTGCCACATTAGTGCCGTGGAGGTTGGGTAGAGCCTTGGTGTGGGACGCAACGTGCGTGGATACGTTTGCTCAGTCCCACATCCAGGGGACTCGCTCTCATGCCGGCGCTGCAGCTGACCAGGCCCAGGTGTTGAAGCGCCGCAAATACTCGTCTTTAGTTAAAGACTACGAGTTTGCGGCGCTTGCGGTAGAAACATTGGGTCCCTGGTCGGCTGACATGAAATCTTTTATGAGGGCAATGACTGAGCGACTCATCGACGCTTCAGGGGACCATAGGGCTGGCGCTTACCTCTCGCAACGTATTTCATTAGCAATACAGAGAGGTAACGCCGCCAGCGTTATGAGCTCCATGCCGCAGACGGAACTGCTGGACGGGGTCTTTTTGCTATGACTGGGTTAGGTTAGTTTGTAAGTTATTTTGTAATTAATTTATTGTTTCTTCGTTTATTTTATTGATTATGTTGTTATATTTAAAAACTGTTATTCATAGTACTATATTATATTAAATTTAAAGTATATAATTTTAACTAAATTAAACGTATTGAGTTAATATTACATTAAATTTTATTAGGCTGGTAGGTTATTCACACATATTACGCTCGTGTGCTAATGGAAACGTTTAGTAGTTACGAGGTGCTTGTGTTACCAATTTACTAACCTAGTAAAATAAAGGCAAACCTAATTCCATCGATACTTTCGAGAGTACAGTTTACAGAAAACTGATAAAGAGTTAGAGAAAAATGTATATAATGTAAACGTTTACAAATATTTTCAAAATGATCACGCTGTATGCATATGTTAAAGATAGGTGTATTGTGTGTCGACGAAACACCTATTGCAAAAAAAGGATTCATACACAAATTAAATTACAAATAAGTTTATGTAAAAAAAATCATTATTGTTACCAGCTCTTATTGCCGACTGTACTTTTCTGTATACCGTCATCAACTACTACTATCGAGCCCAAAGTCAACGGGGTTACGTCGGTTAAGTACCGAATTCCCATGGCCACCTTGTCTCCATCATCAGATCAGGTCGATCGTGCCATAATTTTGAATTGTCATCCGAACTATACAGCTCAATTTCAACTCAATCGGGAAACGGCAAGTGACTTAAAAATTAATTGCAAATTTTGACGGACAACTTACTTACATACTACAGAACAGTGCAAGTTAAATAATGAGAGCTTGAAAAAACACATTAAAAAAATCAAACGCTTTATACGTGTTATTTGATAGAAAATTCTATACACCTTCGCGATCCATGTATAAAAGCATTTACGCTGCTCCTATTTGTTACTTGCGCAATTCACTTTTACTTTCAAGTTGATGTTTACTCTTCCACTTAAAGCTCACTGCTGTACTTGTAAGCGGGGTTTTTTCGGGTTTTTTGGCTACGAGACTCAAAATGTATTATTACTCCAAAAGAAATAATGCAAAAAACTATGCCATTTGCCCAATATCCCATTAAGATGTCTCGGAAGAAAGATGTCCAGAATTTACGTAGCTACATCCGTTTTAATATTGCTTGTTAGAGAGAGAAAACGCTCGGAGATCGTGACGTCACGACACTCGAGCCTCATAGTAAATGACAATCGTTTCATAATATAGGTGCGGTGTGCGGAAAAGAGACTGAATGTACCGGAATATGAACATTTTGGACACATAACTTTGTGGTTATTTAATTCACTGCTTTACTTTTTTCTTTATTTGACACAATTTTCATCCTTTATCAAGAAAATTCATCATTCATTTATATTGGTTATTTTATTTGGTGTCTACAGCCTTAAAATATGTAAGCTTCGAGAAGAAAGCCGCTTAGCGCTTCTTTTGTTGGACGACGGATGGGTACTACGAATTATCGTGATTGATACTGCTACGATTAATTCGTGGCGCATTGGTTCGTAATGTCGTAGCTACTACGTGCGCCAAAAAGTATTACAGTTGTAGCTTATAGTCCAGACTTCAAGGATATAAGGTTGACTGGTAGTGAATGCTTACGGCATTAAGTCCGCCTTTTGTGCGATAAGTTGTTCTTTTGTGCAATAAAGATTAAATCAATAAATAAATAAATATAATATAGTAGTCATGACATCGCTGACATATAGATTAATTAATTATTCAGTTCAGACTCGCAGACTGGTACGGGCTGCAATGGCAGTCAGTAGTAAACTCTACAATCCTTTGTACAGTTTATAAGTACTACGTCATGATAATATTAATATCACTATTGAATCCTAAAGAACACTCTTTTCTCCGATCTCAAGAATATCTTGACTTATTTTAAAACGACTAAAACTACATCTAAATAAATAGGCCAAGTGCGTGTCGGGCCACGCGCAGTGCAGGGTTCCGTAGTTGCCTGTCTATCTTAGTTACATCGAAAGGCGTGCGCCAACCAAATGGTGCGATTGTGTCGGCCGAATTTATACGAAAGATGGCCTTTCTAAGTACAGTTTAAGTTGGTCGACTATTACTCGGCAACCAGTTGTGCCTACTTAGCCGTGATAGTATTGTTTTATATTCAGTTATGTGTACTATTTCCACGATTATTTTTATCCCCAGAAGTAGCCATTTAGCCGGCAGGGCGGGGGGACACAATACATGACTCGAACAAAAATTAGGGCTTTAAAGCCCAATATCTCGCAAACTAATCACTCACTTGCAAAATAATTCTAAGAAACCCATGATATTTTTGAACAAGCTATCTAACGACTAACGATACCCCACACTATGGGCTTAAAGAGAAACATCCCCAATTTAGGTGTAGCAGGGAGGTACCATGAAAAAAAAAACCAACATTTTATTCTTCTATTTTGTCAGCGTGATTGATTTATATAACCATGCCGACTAGGGTTACTGAGCTAAGCCGAAGACGGACGGACAGACGGACGTACATGCCAAAACTATATGGGTTCCTTGTTGACTACGGACTAATAAAAAGGCCCTCGACGCATTGCAGCGCAGATGCTGGCGGTTTCTCGCTGAATTGTAATGCTGCTGATCGCTGAATTGTGATGTTGGGCGAGAAAGCCGCCAGCTCTTCAGTTATCAGTTCCGTCGACCAGCCGTTTCGCAATTTCCGCAAATAACTTTTGCGCACTGGGACCCCATGGACCGAGGGTCTCGACGCCAATGGGTACAAAGTGGTACTCTCTGCCGGGGCCTAGATTTTTGGTATTGTCCACCGCTGCACCCGCTTTAGAAGTAGTCCGTTGGAGGTGGGACGGTGCCAATATGTCCCACACAAGCATCCTCCCAAGTGTACCAAATAAACTCTACGGAACCAAAATCTTTTTTCCTCATGTCTGACAATGGTAGGCCAGTCAAAAAGAGCAGGCACATTGATGGTGTCGCATGTCTTGAAAAGCGGCCTGCACTTTTTTGACACCATAGTCCGTGGTGACCCAGTCGGTCCACGTCCGTACCGTAACCTCGAGGTCTGCACCTGTCACTAGGCGAAGAGAGGTCGGATCCAGGAAGATACCTGTATTTGGAGAAGGTCGGGCATGCAGCCAGTGACCGGCCTCTCTGGCTCCGACCGCCAAAAGCCTTGCGCGATCTGGACCTGAACTGTGGCTCAGAATCGTTTTGTAAGTTAAATCGCAATAAATATTACCAATTAGGTTTATTTATATTGTATTTTATTCACATTTGATTTGCGCATTTCATTTCCAGATTATTGACGACCTGAAACTAAAATTGATTTTATTTTTGAAATTATGGACTAATTCATTTTGTAATTTGTCGACATACCTATAAAGAAAAAAAGAAAGAAGACATTTATTCACTACACAAAAGACACACAGAGACAGAGGGAGTAGCATACATTACAATATTTACAATTGACACATAATGTGTTTGTCTTCGCGGCAGTGAATCGGTCGCTGTCTCAGCATTATGCCGAGGTGTCAGACAGACACCTACAGCGCTGGTTTTCAGACAGCACCGTACGTGACCCACGGAACGCAACACAACATACTGCAGATACAAACGAATGCTATAGCATTATATGCGATATGCTATATGCGAAGTGCAATTGTATGTTGTGAAATAAATAAATCTAAATCTATCTCTCCTCTTTCTGCTGTCGCTCCCTTGGTTCCAATAGCGTTAATTACTTATATTCGTAGTTCTCCAAACCACTTAACGGTAAAGAGAGCACTCGGTAATACTTGAGATTGAGATGTCTCGCGAACGGTGAAACACGACCAATGATGAATTACTAATTTTCTTTTACAGTTGTTGTTTACAATATACCCTGAGCTACGAGGACAGTGACGCAAGTTGGTAGAGCAGTCTAGCGTTAATAGAAAGGTCGCAGGTTCGAATCCTGTCGGGGGCTACAGACGAAGATGGTTTATTTTTCCATTATATTCTGTCTCTGTATCATATCGTTTATAAAATGATCGGGGTAACTTCCTCGTTAAAAATAACACGAAACAAAAATATTTAATTAAATAATTTGTTTCGTGAAAAGGGTATAATGTACACCAGTGCCATCTCTCTCGCTAAGTCCGAAACTACCTGATGTGGTTCGATTAGAATGGAGCGAGCGCAAGCTCGCCCATTAGAGTAGTGCCAAGACTGTGAAACAAGTCTATAACTCGATACAGAGAGGGCGCTAGTCTTAGCGGGAATATAGTGGAAAAATATACAACTTGCGTCACTGTCCTCGTAGCTCAGTTGGTAGAGCAGTCTAGCGTTAATAGAAAGGTCGCAGGTTCGAATCCTGTCGGGGGCTACAGACGAAAATGGTTTATTTTCCATTATATTCTGTCTCTGTATCATATCGTTTATTGTTGTTTACAATAGTTATACGATAAAAAAAGTTGTGTTTGAAAAAGGTGTGAACATTGATGGACAGTAAATGCCAATAGGCATAATTCTATTGTATCTGAAGTAGTGTCCAGCGACGTGTTAAGCATGTTTTGCACTCATTTTAAAGTCATGTGTGTGGTGGATATAAAGAAAGTGTCTATCTATCTATGAGGGAATAATAGATATAATAGTCAGAAGAGAAACGCTAAACTTTCTCCGACTAAATCGAAAATCTATATATAAAATGCGATCGCCCTATGTTAGAGATGAAAAAAAAGAGGGTTTTCAGAATGCATTATGACACCAACTGACAGAACCGTGGCGAGGTCTTTTTGACAAAAGTTTTAAAAATCCACTATTCAAACGAAAAAAGTATGAAAAAAAACTCTGATAATTCATCCATCATCCTAGCGTTATTCCCGGTTGTGGCCAAAGGAGACCGGGGTCCGCTTTGACACCTAACCCGAAGATTTGGCACGCCTGTGCCTACTAGTTTTATGAAAGTGACTGCCATCTGACCTTCCAACCTCGACCTTATTGGGATTAAACCGGTTTCCTCACGATATTTTCCTTCACCGAAAAACGAACAGTTAATATGCCGTACATAAGTTCGAAAAAACTCATTGGTAAGTGCTGAGATTCGAACCCACGAGCGCCGCTTGGCAGCCGCATGCCTGAACTGCTTGGCTGCCGTAGCTTCTTCTAGCATTTTTTTCTCCAATAATCAGTGCATAATAATGTTAAATGTTGAGGCTTCCTATTAAGTATGCAATACATGTATCAGGAGGTCGCGTTCCTCCGTAGCAACAAGTAGTAGGTTTAAGGAAATAAACAAAAATAAAGTTTACACAAACAAAAATGTTTAAGGTAGTAAAATTTCATCTAAATTGATGATGATTAAACATGATTTGAGGATTTACCACTAGACATTTTGCTACAGTGCTGCCAGTTGGTTTACTCATGAATGCTTCCGATTTCCATGCAATTCCTTTGCCATGTAAACGTAATATAAAATTCATCGCTGCATCGTCCATGAATAGCACTGAATGGCGTGAAATCATTCCATTTCCGGCATCTATGGACGTATGGAAATGCGGTGATATTCTCTCAAGAGTTCTATGAAGTTCTGGTTGACTCTTATGGAACTTGTCTCTAAATTGGAGTCATACGGTAGAATAGTTATTATGGAAATTACTTTACCGACAAGAACTCTCTTAAATAACGAGGATTTGATTATCGACCAAACCCATAAACTTATAATAAATCGAAATACCAACTCTCTGTTGGTGTTTTGAAAACTTATACAAAAAACATTAATCATGAGGCACCATATTTTCCTAGAATTAATTGAAGTTTTAAAACACCTGTAGCTCTTGAGGAGAAGTATTTCTTTACAAATACAAATTTACATACTTAAATTAAGCAACAAAGTATTTTAAAATTTAGTTATTTTAACTTATTAGTTCAGTATAAATTTCACAAATCCCTAGAGCGGTGCAAAGTTATAAATAATTCAAAAATTTACTTTAGTGCAACGAAAACTCGCGAAAATGGTCATGAAATTTAACGGTAGATGTAAAATTTAAATAAGTCATTTGGAAACGCGTCTAGTCTCCCTGCTCTTCGGGAAATTGCTTTCCTTACCTTGGGCAGAGAGCAACCACGAGAGAGTTCTCTATGAGCTCTTATTTGTCACAATTTAAAAAAACAGGCCTTATTTCAATTTACCATCAGGTCAACTCAGTTCTGAATCACTTGTGCACTATGTAAAAATACAAATGAATGACACATGACTCGAAAGTACATAACTGCAAAGAAGAACTCGAGGTATTATTAAAAAAATATGAACTAAAAGGATACACAGTGAAGTAACATGTATACAGAGACACGAAATAATAAGCCGGAGTATAGTCGAAGAAAAGACCAAAAAGTGTTGCCGCAAACAAAAACCGCCAACGGTAAGAGAGTGATAGGTTATGCAGGAGTACAGTTATACATTAAAAAAAAAATCAAACTTAAAAACCAACCTTAGTTAGAACTGGCCTATTTTTGTTCTACTGTTACCACTATGTGTTAAGTTAAACGTCCGAGTGCTCGACGCAGTACTAGTATATGGCATAGGCACTTTAAATCAAAGCAAAATCGGTTAAATTCGAAGAGGATTCTTCTTCATTCGAATTGAATGCCCATTCCATGTACTAGTTCAGCGTCGAGCACTCGGACGTTTACCTTACTTGTTTGCGCAACTATGTATGCTTGATGCAATTTTATTTCTACCCCTTTTTTATTTATTGCATAAATAATTACTTCGATATATAATTAAGATAATTGCTAAATTACTAATGCATGATTGCTGGAATGAATATGTTTATATAGCCTTAGAAAAACATCTTCTAATGAAAATAAGTATTTTTTTTATGAAATGTTTCTCATATAAGTGAAATGTACGAGTATATTTCTTTTTGAGAAATAAATGATTATTTATCCCAAGATTCATTTGTCTACCACCTATTCATATTATAGGTATTGGACATCATATCGCTTTGCATCGTGAAAACATTTTTTGAGCAATGTTTATTTTATGTATTCCCAGGTTGTAGGCATCACCAAGGGTTTTATTTGATTGGGCGTATTGAATTGGAATCGAATAAAATATTCGTCACGCACACAGTTTAACACGAAGTTTGTCTCGTAATCGTGCGCAGGAAATACAAAACGAATCCCAATTCAATACCTATGTTAAACAGAGCCCCAAGCAAAGGAAAGGCAAATCAAAGCCAGTGAGTGAGCTTCGGTTGTCATCTACCGTTGCCATAGGATTTTTTTAAGTGTCATTTTATTTCCTCGACTATAGCTGTTATAGGTTACGGTAAGTCTACTGTTGCCGTTGGAATCATGTGTAGCTACAAGGTAATCTTCATTATTAATATTTTCTCTCCGTTCTGCTCTCTGTCAGAGAAATACCATAAGAATTGCATTTCTGCCAATCTCCAGACTAAGCGTTTGAATTTTTGCTATAAATCGTATAAAAAGAAAAATCCTTAGAGTAGGCTCAAGTTGCATATTTAACTTTATTACCCTGGATAGTATTATTTATGGTTTTTGATGTTGAATGACACGAATGTGAGAATCTCTATCATCTTAATGATAGGACAATGGGGAAATAGCCTAACCCAACTGCCACCGCGACGCGACGACAGGCGACAAAATCTAGCCTTCTCTTTCTAATTTGCACGGAGTGAATAGAACAGGACTGTAGCGATCGTTGAGTTGCCCGCAACGAGTCATGGCAGCGTGGCCTGTGCATTTATCATTTCTAACTTACCTACCGACCAAATTACTGTAGCACTTGCTGATATATTTATTTATTTAAACCAGGCAACAAGGCCCATATTACAAATACCCTAAAGACTAACATACATATCAATATAAACTCATTAATAATTACAAAACACAAAATTACTGCGATGTGTTGCGCAATTTCGTGGTGTCAGGTAACCGACCGCGAAAACGTCGGAACTTGACTCCCTTCGGCCAAAATTCTTCCTTAGTGAAGGTCGACGGATGGTCTGTTGGAACTCTGACCACAAAGGAATTAAAATTCACATCATGGCGAGACTCCAACCTCACGACCCTCAGAATGAATCCGGTCTTCACGCGCACATACTCCACTACTTCCTCTGCCTTCGTAGTGTAGTGCACCCGGGACACGTACAGCTGCGTCGAAGGTGTAGCAGGACGCAGCAGGTGATATGGTCCAGTCGGTGCGGTACCGCACAGATTCCGACAAGTAGGCTTCTTCTTTTCCTCCACCTTGTCGCGTCGCAAATTCTTTTGAGTCGTATGTGGCAGATCCTTGCGAATGTCATCACACGGCTTCTGCACCACTTTTTTCGACCGCTGCTTAGGTTTTGCAGTCATCGGTAAAGCGGCAGTATCGGCGTAAGTAAGTTGAGGGCTCAACGTACTTTCACATGACGTGCGCGTCTCCAGCAGCGAACACGAGCGGGCGGCAGGGCGCGGGGCCGCGGCTGCTTGCTCAGCAACCGGCGACGCATCCAATTTCGCGGACTTTACACCGCCGGTGAACACATTCCGCGCACCGTAACACATGACTATGTTAGAAGTTTTGGGTGACCTACATATTCATATTCATATTCATTTTTTCGTAATTGTTAATATTACATGTCAGTGTTTATAGTTAAAAAGAAAAATATAGTTATATTATCATTACACAAAAAGTGTCTATAAAAAGTAAATAAACTATACAATAGTTAATAATAATTAGTCTAAGTCATCAACAATTAATATTTAAATAAAACCATTCACACAATATTCATAAATTCGTCGTAGCTATAGAATGTGTGCTCGAGAACCCATTTTTTTTAGTTTTCTTTTGAAAATCATCAGGGACGGAGCCGACGTGATTGTCTCTGGCAACTTGTTGTACACGGCTGGCCCCATCACGTTTGTCACCTTTCCGGATTTGGCTAGTCGTCGTTTCACTGGGAGAATTTTATTAGGATATCGCAGCAACCGAGATGAATCCGCGCGCTTTTTGTACTCGCCTAAGTGAGCGTAGGTATAACATGCAATCTGTAAAATCACGATTGATGGTAGTGTCAGTATGCCAAGTATGCAATATGATATATTAACACTAGCAGACATTTGGCCGTATTCACAAACGGTGAAAAAACCTATTTTAGCTAAAATGTCGCTAAAATTCGTTGGCATCTGTCACTTTGATATTTGTGATCCTAGTCAGAAAGGGGCAAAACACATTATTCATCAGCGGCATTTTAAGTTTTATGATGCGGGTTACATTTTAATGCACAATATTGCAAAAGCAAAAACATATCTTACCTACAACTTTCAGAGCAGCCAATCTGTCCTATAGGACAAGAAATAATTTCAATTTACATCATAAAAACATTCGTCAAAGAAGCTTTGTAAAGCCACCAAATTATCTTCAAGACAAAAACGGACTCAAGTGCAGTGAAATCGTCGCAATCATGATATTTTTTAGTGGCTGTAAAAATGTGAGAAATGGGGGTAGGTACTGTGTGTCATACCCATGGAAAAGAGACCTTAGTGCGTTTGGGGCATATGCTATTATTCCGCTGTTAACTATGGCATTTCTATTGGAACATCGGTAAAAATTACGTAAGCGCCAAACACCTTAAGGTTGCTTTTCCCTTAGATCGACCCATATCGCTGAGTTTACGACGCTTGTCGCCGGGGATTTCCAAGATGGCGGCAATAACGTTCGTTATTCAAATTTAACTGTCAATTTGAAGGTTCAAGTGAACATTGTTGTTTAGAGATATCATGCCAAAGACTCTTTTGTTGTAGAAATGGAGGTTGAGTTGAGATTGAGACTACTATTTATTGCGCGCACTCGCGCTCAACGGTGTACCAATGTCACGGGACAAATAGGTCTTATATTCAGAGCAATGACGCGTAATTCAATGTCGGAGGGGCAACCAGATGGCTCGCGGTATTTGAGCTCCCGAAGTAATGTGGAACCGCCCTGTGCAACCCGAAATGAGCCAACTGTGACTGGTTTGGAAATAGGAGGGGGGTGGTAAAAAAAAAAAAATATCGCGAGGCAACCGGATGACAAGCGGTAGCCTGAAAGTGTGTACGCTGTTTATATAGTGAAATTTTTATGCCATCCCTCCTAGTGCGACCGGAGCCGAGTAAGCGAGCGAAGAAAAAAAAAAAATTGGCAGGCGACCGCTTGCAAATTGGCACGCTTGTTCTTCATCACATACAGACAATTTCAAGCGGTTGGTTGCCATTTTTTTTTTTTTTTTTGTTCGCTTGCTTCGGTCAGGCTACCGCTTATCATCCGGTTGCCTCGCGATATATATATTTTATTACCACCCCCCTTCTATTTCCAAACCAGTCACAGTTGGCTCATTTCGGGTTGCACAGGGCGGTTCCACATCACTTCGGGAGCTCAAATACTGCGAGCCATCCGGTTGCCTTTCCAACATTGAATTACGCGTCATTGCTTTAACTATTATTTGAAACGGGTTTTTTCTAACAAGTACCAACAAAAACCTACACGGCAAAATATGACTCTAGTAGCTGTCATCACATTGAGAACTTACATACTTCGAAACAATAAAAGATTTTAACGAACGTAACTTACGATTACCGAAGGTACGAGCCTAAGGGCGGGTTGCGCTAACTAACGATTACAGGCCGATCAACGTTAAATATAGCGTCGGCCATCGAAACTTATCAAACTCCCCCTACATTCAGATAGAGATTTTAACGAACACCGCTTACAATAACAGACGGTTCGGTACAAGATACCCACATTAAGTATTCTAAACATTTTAAAACACTCCCGTCCCAACAAGCATAACAATCTTGATAGACAAGAGTTTCGATTAAAAGAAACTGCACTGAAATCGGCCCATCCGTTTGGAAGCGACGATGCCACAGATACTTTAGACCTTATAACACATCTCGTTTAAGTCGGGGGTTAAGGTCTTCATTGAATTCCTTTCTAGTTAATAGAATAATAGGGAATAGGTAAAATGTTGTCTTCCCAGTTGATTTCGGATATTCTGTGCCAATTTATCTGATTGCATGTCATCCATTCATGTCAAGATAAGCTACATATATTGTGCTATGTTGTATTATTTTTCTTTGTCACAATAATCTTAAGTCTTTCTGTCATCGCTACATATCCATTAGGTGATTGGAAATATTAGAACCTATCCTCGTGCCACCACCCACCACCATACATATATTAGGTCAGTGAATTTTGAATCAAGTTGTTAAGAAAATACAGTTGATTTCGTTTTGTCAGATATTTTAATGAAACAAAAGAAATGCCACTCTAATGTGTTTTGAAAGGTAACTGATAAATTCCATTGAAATCGAATGAATATTCCGTTGCAAATTTTTCAGCTTTTAGTACATTATCGACATCATTACTCATTTTTAGTAAAACCGTTAACTTTCAAGGTCAAAAAAGAAATTTAAGATCTCTGCTAAAAAGTATTTTGATATAAGGTAAACGTCCGAGTGCTCGACGCTGTACAAGTATATGGCATGGGCACTCTATGTCAAAGCAATATGTGTTAAATTAGAACTAAGAGGAATTTTCCTTCATTCGAATTTAAGCCATGTCACTTTGACATGAGGGCCCATGCCATATACTAGTACAGCGTCTAGCACTCGGACGTTTACCTTATTAAAGCGATGATAAGTTTCACTAGAATGTAAATACATTTTCTCAAACATGCAATGAAATATTGACGTTGTGTTCTTCATAATGGGCTTCGAAGTGTCACGTTTCGGGCGCAGCGAGACGAGAGACCCGTAATGGCATTTCATACAAAATTGGAGGCCTGCAAGATGGTCTTTTTTAATTTCTATTCCACAATTTGTGGCATCACGGATCACAGCGTTCAGCCATGAAAATTAAAGTTTGATTTCTTGGAGTTTTTTAAATTTATTTCATCGCACGTTTGAGAAAAGCACTATACATATCTCGGCGTGAAAAGGGGTTGCCAGCCTCATATAAGTCATAACTATCCGTACTATATTTACTCGACTGGCAACCCCTTACTTCCCGCCCTCTGTAGTAATGTACTATTATTAAATGAATCTTGAAACAAATGTAGTGTATCCAATTTTCTGGCTCATAAGCTCGAGTTCAAAACGTTGCGGTTATTGTAAAATATTTGAGTTGACCGAATTGAATCAAAGTTGTCCATTCAAAAAGCAACTCTATCGTCCAAGGTCCTATGACAGTTTTTAAACAGTCGGCCACAATGAATAATCTCAACCATGTTGCTGATGAAATAAAAGGAATCAGGGACTTTTTAATCAAGGTTTCAGAGCCACAGATATAAAAAAACTTAATGTGATGGTATGCACTTAAGTTTTATTTTATATTGGTTTGTTTGAATTTAATCGCATAAGTAAGTTCAAGGCAGCATAATTCAGAGTTGTGTGCGGCCGTCTCCCATTTCCATTATCATTCCAGGTTGATGGTAACATCATTATCATTTATACCCTATTAGTTATTAGTGCTTTAATCGTCATGCGATTTCAAGGAAAACCATTTTGCAACGCACAAACCTTAGTATTGTTATGTTTGAAAAGCATTTTATATACGAAATAAGTAAAGCTAGTACATTATTTCCCTTTATTATACTAGATAAAGAAGAAATTAATATGTCCGTGGAAATTCTTATGTTCTCTGGAATTAATTGACTTACATGATTTTCAACTAAACCGACAAACATGCATGTAAAATAAAACAAATATGTACTTGTTCAAACCTGTGTCCTCCATTTTATTTGTTCCGCGAGTTGACTGATGAAACAACAACTAACACTGGAACTACTGCCCTGGGCCCGCTTCGTTGCATACATGAACAAGTATTTCATATGGGTGTGCCACAAGTTACAGGATTGCAGAGACTCCCTACTATAAATTACCATAACCATTTGGTGGAACTATAGCTCTGGATCCGCTTCGTTACATACACGAACAAGTATTTCAGATGGGTGTGCCACATGTTACAAGATTGCAAAGACTCCCTTCTATAAATTACCATTACCATTTGGTGGAACTACTGCCCTGGGCCTGCTTCGTTGCATAGATGAACAAGTATTTCATATGGGTGTGCCACAAGTTACAGGATTGCAGAGACTCCCTACTATAAATTACCATTACCATTTGGTGGAACTATTGCTCTGGATCCGCTTCGTTGCATACACGAACAAGTATTTCAGATGGGTGTGCCACAAGTTACAAGATTGCAAAGACTCACTACTATTAAAAGACCATTACTATTACCATTTCGTGACATGTTTATTTTGTTATCTGTTTGTTGTTTTTGTAGCTGGATGTGACTTTACTGACCTGTAGTGGGACAGTTTCAAGTGATAATGTGGACACGCTGGACAAAAGCACCAATTTTTTTTCAGGTACTAGGTACAGTCAAGGAATTTAAATACCTACCCATTTCGTTGAAATGTCGTTAGACATTCGCAATGCATTAAGGTGGAAACTTCTATTTCAGTAATAGTATTGAAATGTCAAATTGTCAATACATATTTATTTGTCACTTCACATTACAGATAACCTCTTTGCGAAAAGTTATCATTTGCTTTTCTAATTACGAACATGTGTCAGTGTCAATCGAGAAATCTAAAAATATTTATATTAATATTAATATATTACGATATTAATTTGAAAAATAAAATACCTGCCGCTAACCGTGAACTATTAAGAGCTAGAAATAGCAGATTTACACCAGGAAGTGGGGATTGAGGAGATAACGCGTTTAAAATTTCAGTTCACCATGTCAACGTAGTTAATCTGGTTGCCTAGTTACTAACATATAACAATGCATGCGATATGTCAAAGGAACGTCGTGCTCTAGCTAGCTCTTATGGTGACAGTTTGCTATACAATATTGAGCCTTAGCTGGGTCGGAAATTAAATTCCTTGACTGTACATTAGCAAGTTTTTGATTGGACCCAACTCCTCCGTCAGCCATCTTTAATTTTATGGCGGCCATTTTGAATTATATATTTACTTATTTACTATAACTTTATTTCACAGACAAATGTACAAATGGTGGACTTAATGCCTTAAGGCATTCTCTACCAGTCGACCGCAGGGCTAAACAGAAAAGCTTAAAAGATGCAGGCAGTTGACCAAGAAAAATACAAAAGGATAGATCTACCTACACTAATTAATAAAAAGTCATTTCCTAATACATATAATATGTATATAAATGCAGTTACTTACTAAATACATTAAAAAATAATATAAATAGATACATATTACTTTGCGTGCCCAATTATAGGTATATTATTCATATATCGAGTTCTAAATCACAAGCTAAGTGTCTCAATATACTTATTTGGGGTCAAATAATTCTAATAAATATTTTTTAGGGGTCAAGTTCCCAAAGGATACCAGACGGAACCCTGTTACTAAGCCTCCGCTGTCTGTTTGTCTGTCTGCGTGTCAGTAATGCCTAGTGCCTATGGAAGCTTGCAACTCCAAAATAATGAAAAGAGCGTTGCCGACCCATTATTGATTTAACGGTTCGTTGCATTTACTTACCGCCGATTCTGTTACATCGCCATGATGTCAACGAAGTTCTGTACAAGTTGCTATTCAGAGTGAATTTTGACGTCCTGCACGGTTAGCACAGGACGGTCAGCGAGCCATGTCGCGCTGACATAAACTATCCGTCTCTTTCTAAGTGTTCTAATTAGAAAACGACGGATAGTCTCGCCGCGACACAGCTTGCGGGCTGTCCTGTGATACCTAGTGCAGAAGTCTGTATCCTACTAATATTATAAATGAGAAAATTAGGATTTTTAGATATCATTTGGATTTTTGTTAAACACACTTAAACGGCTCAACTGATTCGGATGAAATTCTGCAGGAACATAGTTTATAGCCTAGTTAAAAAAATAGGATAGGGATAGGAGATTTTATACCGTGTCCACTCAGACGAAGTCACGGGCGGAAGCTAACTAACTAACTAATTTGGCTCAGGGACCCAAAGAGGGTCTTGGCCTCCGAAACGAGAGCACGCCATCTGTCCCGATCGTGGGCAACTTCTTGCCAGTTGCCGACTTGAAAATGTCGCATATCTTCCTGCCTGTCCTCCCAGCGGTACCTGGGTCGCTCAACCGGGCGGCGACCAGTCGGCCGTCCCACTCCCACGTACGCTCTCTTGGCAGCACGATCCTCTCCCGTTCGGAGTAGGTAACCGAACCAGCGAAGTCGGTGTGCTACGGGCGGAAGCTAGTGTAAATATATTTTATGATTTAGACCATCGGCCACATAATTCAGCTAACACGATTATCCGCGACTGGGGCCTCATGCAAACGAGGTCGGTGTTTGAACTTAATTAGTCGATTGCCCTTGTTCTGCTCGCAATGAGCATAATAAGTAATCTAATGAGCCTAACATCGTGCCATGGGACGTCCATGATCAATGCTGCTAGTTAACATGATCACGTTTATGTCGAACACAAAGCATTTATTAGGCGGTTACCAGACTGCCGCCGCGTCTGCGGTGAGCGGAGCGACGGCTTTCTCGATATATGCAAGTACCTCTGTAGGTATATAATATATAGATTCCGCACGGTACCACACACTCCACCGCACCTTTGCCTTGCGTTTGTGACTGCTCTATTAATAAGTATGTAGGCGAAAGAGGGACGAATTATTTAAGAGGGAAGAATGCTATGTACTCGTCCATGCAAAAAGAGAAAAAAAAACCGCTTCTATATAATTTTCAATCTCAATGATATTTTAGTACGTTATTGACACAACGAAAGACTAGGTTTAAAGATTTTCCTTGTTTCAAAATTTTGCAATAAATACAAACTAATAGGCACCTCAAAACTATTTTTTTTTTAAAGCGAAGCCTCTAACCTCGAATTTATTATGTTGAAGCGATCGACATCAAAATCTAAGTGATTTGTTAAGATTTAGTTAACGGAAACCGTTTTCTCCCGTTTTATATTGTCAGTTGCGAGCTGCTAGCTGCTGCAAAATGATTATTCCCTCTTGAGTCCGACGTTCTTCAACGTTCTTTAATTCAAATGTTTGCGAGTACCTAAATATTTAAGAGTTTCGTAATCATTTTACGTCTTCTCCTGGGTGTGAAGGGAGATTTGCCGATGCGCCCGTGGGCGGTAAATCTTACTTACCGCCCGGAGTGACGTAAAGTATGTTAAGTGCTGTTGCATCCAGTACCAAGGACTATTACTAGTGGCTCTTTAAGCTGCAGAAATCGCGAGACTGTTTTTTTCTTTAACTATTTTTTATAATAAAAAAAAAACAAGTATTAATAACAAACCTGCTCACAAAAATTCACGAGAAACGGTTGAGAAATGTGACCTGTAGAAGAAAACAGACGGACAGCGGGACACCAGACACCGGACAAACCATTTTCCAAGCTGAAGCATAAAACTTCGTTCGCTACGCTCGGTCGTTCGACAACCTGGGTCGTTGCCAGGAAATTGCTTCACATACTAGGAAGTTTTGGTGTTAATAATAAAGCAAATTATTTCTAGCAAATCTTTTTGTTACATTCGATGTACGTTTTTTGCGAAGTTTTCCCAATATAAAATATTGTCAGTTAGATAAAAATAAAGATAAACATTTGCAAGTTCAATACCAATCTCTACATACATGTGTCTGAGCGCTACGGCAGCCTTTCACTACATAATCTACATATAAACATTAAGCACGAGCGTAGCGTGGCATTGAATGGGTTAAATATTAATAAAGTGATGAAAGTTTTTCCCTTTAAAAGTATTTATTTTAATATCATATGTTTGAATTCGGCTCGATCGCTGTAAAAGGTTTTTTTCAGTAAGTATAAAGTAATTATCCGTAAAAAAGCTTTGTGGTAAATAGTGAAAACAACAAAGTTTATATATAATTGTTTCGATTTAAACCAAATTTCAAAATTTAATGTTGTCCCTTATCTGAACAATAAAACTAATTGCGCGGAAACAAATCTTCCTTTATTAATACTGGCATTAGCCCCAATTACAAAATTTCTGCCGATTTCTCTACCAATTATTATTAAGAGGCTCCCATACGCCAATGACCTTCGATCTGAATCCCTTAGTTTTCTAATGTTTTTTGTAGCTTATTATATTAACAACAACGGCTTTAAGCAATATAGTATCCCATATTTACTTCAAACTTCATTGTTTTCGAGATATTTGGCATCAAAGTTGAACAATTTTAGGCCAAAAAACTGGTTTTCTGGCCATAACTTTTGTGTTAATTGGTTTAAAATTAAAACCCTCTGCCAGTTTTTAGAGACGTCATAGACGAACCCAAATTTGTAGATTTCGTATATGTTAGATCTTTCACGTCAATAGAGATGCAAAATAAGTGTTTTTTTAGACAATGTTTAAAAAAATCATACAAAATTAAGTATTAATTTGTTTCAAAATCCGGTCTGTCAAAATGGAGATAAAAGATTGAAGAACCGATAGCCGTTTGATTTATGATTCTATCTGTAGTGCAAAAGTAGTAGATACGATTCAAAACTTGTCAAAAATCGATGAAAACCTCGGGTAGCCCCTTAAACGCTAGGTTTATTATAAATTATATTTACGGTGTATCCCACTCGATTGTTCAAGTATGAACTTTCTATGTATGTAGTATCAGTAAAATTTATACCTATGTTTGATTTTTACCAGCATGCATTTATTTACGAATATAAAAAAATCACATCACACATCACATGCATAAGCAAGTGAATTGGATTATTAAACCCGACATTCTTGGACATATCACAATCCTCTCAATAGTAGTTATAAATAAGAGAGAAGATTTCGTCACAAAGTAGGAACAACCCAGCAATAAAAAATAAAAAATAACATTTATTTCAGACCATGGGTTTCATAATTTTGTCAATCAGCATTGAAAGCTTGGAACAATTATGTAAACCACAGCTTATCTTATTTTTTCCCATGTATTGTTTGAGTTTTCTTTTTACTAAGGAAAAACTCTTGCAGAACTGTCTACGACAATAGTAGTCACCGTATAGTATAAATATCATTAACGTCAACTATACTTTGAAAGACATTTTCATAACACTCTTTTTCTTCCACAAAAGATAAGTAGCCACCATTACCCCGAGATTGCCTTTGTCTACAGCTTGTCGACTAGTCCAACTAATGAACATAAACTTCCGAATCCCGTGTTAATCCACGAAAAACATAATGCGCGCCGCGGAACGACCCATAAAACTTTGTGATACCGCCCTTCCTTTGCAAACTCTGAAATTCTCAGTACATTGCCTCTGAATAGTGACGTAACGGCGAGCAGAACGTCCAGTGTCGGTGGTAATTGACCAATTAGGCTACAGGGATTAGGGGTTACATGTTCGGTGGAGTAATTCGATGATGGTCTGAGACTATGTGAATTATACACTATACCGGCACTAGATTTGGCGGACTTCGTCCTCCGTGAACTGCTCAATTGCCCTCTCATACAAACTTTAATCCTGTAAGAAATAATTTTGGTACAAAAAGTAACCTAAATCCTTTTTCAAGACTTGAACAATAGGTTATACAAAATAAAATCGGTTATATGGTTTAAGGTTTACAAAGTAGTGATTCTTCCTATTCGTTATTAGTCACAAACACAATTCAAGACAACAGCAATTGACCACATTCGATATTCTTCTGTCCTCATTTTTACACTCAAACATTTTTTCACAGACGCAATTCTTAAGCAACAGCCATTCACCAGTTTCACCACATTAGTTATGCTCACGTACTCCATCTTACTTCTGTACTGAATAATGAATGTAATGTAATGTATTACAGTATCATGTACCTACTGAATAACTAATCTAGTAAATTCCTAGTGAGCAAACGCTTTTGTGTAAGAATTTTGACAGTGAAAACTAACAAAATGCCAAAAAGTTTAGGTTTGAAAAGTAGCAAATAGAAAATAAAGGGAATTAATTATATAGATTTAAATGAAGCATGTATTGTATTTGTTGTATGACTTATCTTGAATATTACAGAGCAAAGTTAATTGAACCAAAATAAAGATCTAAACATTTATTAATAAGTATTTGTTCTGACTTTTCCGCAGTTTGCTAAGTTATAATCAGAGATCGGAAAAATTTGCGACATTGTTTGCAATTATGTGGACATGACTCCAAAATCAATCAAAATGTTATTCAGTTAATTAATTTTTTACTTGACATATAATTTGATTCCTAGTCAATAAATACAAAAGTTTGTTAAAGTATAGGTTTATTAAAAAAAAAAATCAGTATTATTTTCAATTTTTTTTCTAGTGTAAGTAGGTAATCGTGGCAGTTTAAAATCGTTATTTATTTATTATACAGGGTGGAATCTTGTACGTGATCCAAAATAGCAAAATGTGAATCTATCCATGATTCTGAGCAACTTTTATTATGGGACCAACTTTGTGTTATGCCAAAAAAAACACACCTGTTCATACATTCTTGTCAGTCTAAAATGAGCAGAGTTAATGAAATAGTTGGATTTTTTTGGCATAACACAAAGTTGGTCCCATAATAAAAGTTGCTCAGAATCATGGATAGATTCACATTTTGCTATTTTGGATCACGTACAAGATTCCACCCTGTATATAAATATTTACGGAAACGATACCCATTTTAAATACTAACCTTTTGCTTATAATTATTTATGTAATTCATCGTCGTCGTAACGTCATTTTTTTTTAAGTTATTATAGTATATACGTGCTTATAAGCACTTTATAAATAAACTATTATCTCCAATAATTCAAATTATCTTTCAATGAATAATTAATTAACATTTTGATTAATTTTGGAGTCATGTCCACATAATTGCAAACAATGTCGCAAATTTTTCCGATCTCTGGTTATAATTTAATTTGATGTCTGAAATTTTGTTGCTTTTTGACTCTTGGTAACTATTTAATTGAATATAGGTATACGAGTACGTTACATAGAAAAAATCTACAATTGTAAATTATTTCCTAAATTGTATTTTTTTCCATACAAGTTGTCAGTTCATTGACCGGAATAAAGCCAAGAATAATCCGCAATTTTCCTTGTGTAGACACTTAATGGCCTTCACTATTACTGTCATTATCATCATCAGCCTACAGGTATACGGCCCACTGCTGTTGGGTACCTACAGAACTCCTCTCATGACATGAGGGAATGGGCAGTTAACTATAGTAGTCCGCACGCTGGCCCAGTGCGTACTTGTGCTAGTAATCAGATTCACCCCCCTCAAATACTTATGTAATTAATGTAATTAAAATTAATTTACGAGCATGTATATTTGTTACCACGGCATCCAATTACGCAACACACAGCGTTGTTTGGTTGTTAAGCTGGGTATTGACATTTCAAGCCACTCCATTTGCAATGAGTTTACATTAAACACCTAGCCTTAAACGATGCGAGGCGTCAGATTTGAACAGACGGTTGTGGATTCCCGGAGGAAAAGTACGGGATATCATTTGATGTTTTGTGGCATTTTTGAGCTATCATAGTGACTTCTTATTTATCGTCTGTTAGGTATCGATTGCGATATACGTAAAAACGTTATTTCAAAATAGATATTGAGCAACTTATTGTGCTATGTAATTGCAGGCAATAAATTGTATTTACCATCCATTAAAAATAAATGAGGAATCATTCATCATCTTCCTAATGTTTTATTACGAGAATATCGATTACGAAGTCGATTCAAATTAGAAATCACTATGACAGCCCAAAAATGCCACCATAATTCCGGACTTTATAAAATGTCCCACGGTTTCGATCAAGAAAAATTTTTTATAAATATTTTTGAACCCAGTAGTACGGAGTAGTACGCTTAGCTTTGTTTGGCCTCGAACGGCTTAGTACTACGACAGTGATCAAGCTGACACCGTAGCCAAGGAACGCTTGCATCGCCAGAGGAGACACAAATGCCGACGGGACATACAGCCCCGCTAGTCTGTAGCTTGTTTGATTCTCACCTCTCCCTTTACCCACTTATATAATTATCTTGATGCCGCGATTTTTAGTAACTAAGCGTAATTAGAGGTCTAGTATCGTTCGTGGTGACGGGTGAGGTGAGGCGCATGGGCACGTACATAATAACAACGCTATAACTTGTTTTAAGCTCACCTCAACGCTCACCCACAAATATATCTTGACACCGCGAAGCGTAGTAACTAAGCGTCGCGTCGGTAGAGGTCTAGTTTCGTGACACGTGAACGGCGGGGTGAGCCGTATTAGCGCTTTGCGAATAACAGCCCAGGACCGTCACTATCAACACAGCGCATTCTTGGCAGGTCTCACACCCTGGGAGTATTAAAAGCGGAAAGTATTAACTCCTGACAAAAACGCTGCGGTTTCTGTGTATCTTTGTGTATCGTAGTTCCTAAACTGAACTGAAACTGGTTGAGTGTGATTTTCTAATCGAAAGTCTTGTTTATCGAGATGGTTCTGAGCTATGTTTGTTCTGTTGAGGGTGTTTAAGTTTTTTTATTTATGTAGTAACCAAATGTTGATTAAAACAGCGCAACAAAACAAGTTCTTAACGGATTTAAACCCTCAGCTCACTGAAGTCGCTACATGCTTGTTATAGACAAAACCACAATCGCTTGCTTTCAGAGTTAGAACCGTCTTAGCTCCACGCCACGTCTTGAGACGCTGACCTGTTCTTATCGAGTTTTGCTGGCTGTACAACTAGAAACAGTAGTTACGCGGTCGAAAAGCTCAAAATGACCCAAACAAGCTCCTATTGCCTAGTAATACGGACGTGTACATTTTGACCTCTTTGTACGTGTAACTACTTCTGCTATCTGTATTTGATAGACCAGTATTAAATTTAATGTTGCTTAGAATTTACATCGGGGGCTTCTTTTAAAACATTGCGAAACATCGCCTTTTTGTTGAGAAGTGTCAAATGTGTATGTGAAGTTCCCAACCCGCACTGGGCCAGCGTGGAGACTACACGTGACGCTGTTGATGATCAAGATCTCTTTTAATCCAACTTAATGTACGTGTACACTCAGAAATAATACCTTCTTACGGACAGAACGTCTTCTTTCTAACAAAACCGATGTTTGATAGCTAAAGTGAACTCAAATCATACCATCCCTCTCTAACGCATTGAACGTGCCCTTTCGTCTAATTAAGGTCGTCGCGTCTTGTGTATAGATATAGCGCTGGCCGCGCATCTATGTACGAACAATATAAGTCCCGTGTAGAAAAAATAATGTGTAAGAATCGTAAAAGTTAAAATCAATATAAGTTAAATATAATATTGTCACAGTACGACGATTACAGGCGAATTTTTCCTTTAATTTCACATAAACATTAGCAGATGTTACTGCTTAATACAAAATTTATTAAAGTGGCATACACCCACTACTCTCATTTTTGAAACAAAGATGAACACAACCCAGTGGGTCGCGATTTAATAATAATTTAATATCCAAAAACCACGAAAATAGGGTACATCAGTAGTATATTGTCAGAGATGTGTATTAGGGTCACAGTAACAATAAAATCATTCAAGAACATTACTAAATAATAATAATAACACTAGTATTTAAGTAGGTAATATGCCCATACAAGCATGAACAGACAGTGAATGCGTATTCAATTCACGATCTGAAAGTATCTACACGTAATAAAAAATAACTTCAACATTCATTTATGATTGTTACAAAGTAAACACATTTGTAATAACACGTGATAATGAATTCTGAAAACTTTATTACAATTTCGTTATTAAAACAGCGCCTAAAACTAATTTTAGATTCTGATATCCATAAAGTAGGTACTTAGCCTTATTTTTTACCCGACTGCCGAAGAAGAGGAGGGTTATTTATCTAAGGCCAAGTGTAAGTAATCAAGAATCAGTAACGCGCATGCGAGTCCTCTAGAGTTGCAAGCGGCCATAGGCTACGGTAACCACCTACCATCAGGCGGGATATACGCTTGTTTGCCACTGACGCGGTCTTTTACAAAAGAGTGGTGTTGGGCGTTACTGTGCGTTCATCTAAAAACGCGCAGAAACAAACATGGCGATCAGCTACAGAATCCAAGTGTCCATATCTAACAATTCTAACAAAGCAGAGGCTTGAAAAGTCAAATATCCTTAATAGTTTGCGCATCATGGAACGAGAGATTTTTGAAGTGAAAACTTCTTTAGCGGCGCTGTGCACTTTTTGTGATGGGGAAAAATTATTAAACTCGCCACAGGTCACGTGACCGTAAGATGTCACGTGGCCGTAAGATGTCACGTGGCCGTAAGATGTCACGTGACCGTAAGCTGTCAAGTGACCGTAAGATGTCACGTGACCGTAAGATGTCACGTGACCGTGAGATTCGACAGATTGAAAATTCGTAAGACGGACACGTGACCTGATCGAAAAACTGTTACAATGTCATTGAGTTTTCACTTCTGCTGGCACTCCCGGAGTGCAACCCGGTTGCTTTTTATGTCCATAGCTCCTGAGAGGTGATCACGTAACTTTTCTAACGCACGTTAAGACAACATAACTGTCATTTATGACAACATAACTGTTATTAATATCATTTTTAACTGCCATATATGGGCGGTCCGAAATTACGCGACTCACAACTCACAAATTACGCTCGTCTAGCCTCACCCTAATGGCAAACACTAGTCTTTTGGCAAAGGCAATTATGGATATCCAAGATATTCTATCTTGATTAGAGAGAAATGGAGGCCCGAGGCCCCCAAGGACCATTTCTAGATTCAGTAAACGGTTAGTATGTACTACAATATAACGAAATAAACCATCATCCTCCTAGCGTTGTTCTAGGTAAAATAACGAAATAAACCATTAAATAAAAATCCGTATCTAGACGTGACGTGACCCTCGTTGCGATGGTGACCTCACATAACTTTTCAATAGTGCGTTATGACAGAAATGCGTCAGTTTTTCAAAGTTTAAGTTCAGATTCCCTAAGGTTTAACCTAAAAGTTACGTAATGACTTTGCCGGCCTGAAATGTATTCAAGACTACGTCAACGCGTGCGTGTTTTCAATTTGTTTTAATTTAATCCTCCGAGGCTATGATTACTTCAATTTCCTTGCATTTAAGTACTTAAATTTGTTCACAATTCACAAAGAACAAAGTTCGGTAAACGTCACACGCATATTAATCAGTCTTTATTCTCTCGAGTAAATTGCCAAAGTTGGCGCGAGCTTGAGTAACATTAATTTGGGTTTTGGTCGAGTATACTTTTTGGATTGGAATCAGTTTGCATTTCTTGTGCACGTGCAGTATGGCTAGCACAAAAACAACGCACGTGAGATAGACTTTCCGTAGGTATCTTTCTAATTTGAATTGCTACCTGTGACGTTCACCTTTGGGTCGCTCAGGGTATACTCGTATATATAAAACAACCATTGAATGCTATTCGCTCAGGCGCACAGACGTGACCTAGCTCACCGACAGCTAGCCGGCGACTGACCAGTGCAGCTGTCGGTTCGCCTCAACATAGCTGCTACCCTCGCGTATATATTTGTGGTGGCTATACGCCACACTACCCAAAGGTTGTCTGGAACCTATCGCTCTTTAGCACATTACACAGCCTACTTTTAACCTCAAATTTTAAGTTTACGGACTTCTAATTGCTGTATTTGAATGCTGTATTGAGTTGTACAATAAAGTGTATTTGTATAAGTACCGTATTATATTGGAAAAAAATATAATGAGACGAGTATACTTTACAGCTCGCGCCTGAGATAGCTTCTGGGCAGTTTTGTGCTAGCCGTGCAGCTTAGCTAGCATGATGGCGTATATGTCGGACATAAAGCATTTGTCCCTTACTAGCAAGTATGTAAGTGCTAGAGGCACTAGTTATGTCCGCGAGAAGCACGATGTTATATTTATCTGCGCGCAAGGCCTAAAAAAGTATGCGTGACAAAACTTATCTAAACTCAAACGTTTAGTTCAATAGAGCCCTAAGACGAATAATTACATCGAACGATAACTTTGCAACTGTTCTGTGATACATAATCAATACAATGTCGAATATCAAGCCAAATATCTCAATGATCAAAGATAATAAAATATTGTACTTTGATCTTATTGATGAATGAAAGTAACTTATGCTTTTGATCAAATAAATCTTCGTCAGTCCAATGGAAACTTTGTAACGGCTGGATCTATTCTGGTGCAATGGAATGTCATCTCGCCGATATGCCAGTAGTCTTGTTAATTAAATACTGCTCACTGTCGGGATTTTTTCAAAATGGTAAGCGTAAATGTGGTGGCCAAAACCTTCGCTACAAGGATGTTCTGAAAAGACAAGAGTCATGAAGGAATGCAAGTTAGAGCTCCCTGAGTGGGAGGAGAAGGCGGCACGACGCTCTTTTGACCGTCGTAACGAGCTCGATAAAAAGTGAGACGAGCTCAAGGCTCGCCTACCGGCAACCATCCAAGCCCTCTCCCGGGACTCGAACTATCTCTGAGACCAATTTTGTACAAATTTTGCACCCCTATTTAACGCGCTTAGGGGTGGGTTTTTTCCAAACCCTAAAATTACTTTTCTTTTATTGTAATAAGGACTCCATAAAAAAAGTTTCAAGACTCTCACTTAAAATTTTACTACATCCCCATACAAACTTTCAACCCTCTTTTTACACCCTTGAGAGTAGAATTTTCAAAAATCCCTTCTTATACTTATGTATAAACTTTTTTCGGTTCAAAGGTTTGGGCTGGGCGTTGATTCAAGAGAGTCATGACTTTTACGTTTATACATATACAGGGTGCCATCGGAGACGTAATCAGAAATGACAAGACTTAATTAAGCATTAAACTGAGATTACAATGACACAGGAATGGAGGTGGTTAGTTGCATTATTTAAACTTAATCATGCAATCTTTAAAATTAAATTATGTCCTCTAAACAGCGTGGTCACCCTATAACCAAGAAAGATATGCAAAGATAAACTTAAATTGTCATAATTATAAACTATTCTGAAAGATAACCAAAGAGGTTTTGATTAAATAAATAGGGTAACCATAATTTGGTGAATCAGCGATTTAATTTAGGACTAAATTACCAAAAAAAAAGAACGTTTAATTTCATGTAACTCCTACTATGTTGAAATGACCATCAATTACCAGGTCTGAAAAAGTGGTTTCTGATTACGTCTCCGATGGCACCCTGTATATAGATTTACTATTATTATATTT
This sequence comes from Epinotia ramella, assembly GCA_947578815.1. Lineage (NCBI taxonomy): Eukaryota > Metazoa > Arthropoda > Insecta > Lepidoptera > Tortricidae > Epinotia > Epinotia ramella. The sequence continues at coordinate 9,768,911 of OX388221.1, forward strand.
TTTTTCTATAACATCACTTCTGTGTACTAATAATCCTTTTTAGGGTTCCGTACCCAAAGGGTAAAAATGGTACCCTATTACTAAGACTTAGCTGTCTGACCGTCCGTCCGTCTGTCTGTCACCAGGCTGTATCTCAAGTACCGCGATAGCTAGACAGTTGAAATTTTCACAAATGATGTATTTCTGTTGACGCTATAACAGACATCTATAATAATCCATATAAAACAAATGCAATGGAGCGTACACTTATTCCGTGCACTAAGTGTGTGTGTGATGGTGACAATTAAAAAACAATTGAAATAAAAATCTCCTGAAATCATTACGAATAAAACAGGGCTTGAATTTTCAAAGTAGTACTACACAGCACTGTTAGCACCAATAGTCTATTTTTAGAAAAGATTTAGCCACAATGCCAAGCTTGTACTTAAATATTAACTTTTCAAAACTCTGTTCCTTGGAATAACATTGTTTAAAATTGCCTTTAAAGCTTACGAGTGCTTAACAATTACGTAAGATAATGTTTAACTTAAATGTTTCAGAGTTGAACTCAGATTTACTTGATTTTGTGTGAAAGTGCTATCATTTTACATAAGATTGCTGTAGCATAAGACTAAAGTTAATTATAATAGTACTTTGTATATATAAGAGATGGGTTGAAGGTTGATGCCGATACAATCCATGAGAATTACTAAGGCATTATTAGAGTTACCTCTCTGAAACACTAAAAATATCTGTATTCTTTTTCATTTTGGCATTAACTTTTCGACAAGCTTCGTTTGTCCTAGAGAATCGAATCTTTTATTCCTTATAATTCACAATCACTTTCTATTGATGCAATTATTTTCTATAGAGCCGATTTCGTCCAATCGAGCCGTCCACGGTCTTTGAAATATGGTGAATATTAACATATATTTTATTTGATGATGCCGATACAATCCATGAGAATTACTAAGGCATTATTAGAGTTACCTGTCTGAAACACTAAAAATATCTGTTTTTTTTTTTCATTTTGGCATTAACTTTTCGACAAGCTTCGTTTGTCCTAGAGAATCGAATCTTTTATTCCTTATAATTCACAATCACTTTCTATTAATGCAATTATTTTCTATCGAGCCGATTTCGTCCAATCAAGCTGTCCACGGTCTTTGAAATATGGTGAATATTAACATATATTTTATTTGATGTGCTAGAATAAATAGTTTTTCTTAAAAAACTGCTTAAATAACATCAATTTCACCAAATTAGGTCTTGTCAGCCTCTTAGTTGAATACCTACTACTAAGGGCAATAATGTGTTGGTATTCAACATGTATTCAAGATCTTATTGTCATTAGCAAACAAAGTTTCGTGTTATTCGCTCTGAGACGATAACGAACAAAACTGCTTCGGTGGAAACAGTGTATATTGTTTATTCTGCTGGCGAACCTTTGTGTATATGAATAGAGACCCGCCAGCAAGTCGACGTCCCGAACGAATTGAAAAAGGAAATAGTTTTCGCACAAACAAAATTCTGCCAAGAACAGTTTACCTACCGTTGTCCCTCGCGTACAGACGCTGCTTAAATCATCTGTCAAGATGTATAAGGCCTTGTGATGATGCTAATGATGATGAACGTCAAATTGACAACTAGAATTGATCAATTTTATAATAATTAATAGATGATTGCATTTAACATCAATCGTCTCAAGAGGTCAATCGTAGAATCCGACTCGGCTGAGCAGCGTTCGGGAAGCTACGGCACATCTTTTGTCTTTGACCAGTGTGTGTTGCCGGTGATGACATAATGGCACTGAAACGTGGTAGCTTACTATGGGCCTCATAAGAAAGCTCAAAGTCACCGATAGGGCAATGGAGAGGGCTATGTTGGGAGTTTCTTTGCGTGATCACATCAGAAATGAGGCTATCCGCAGCAGAACCAAGGTAACCGATATAGCCCTCCGAATCGCTAAACTTAGTGGCAGTGGGCCAGGGACATTGCACGTAGAACCGATGGCCGTTGGGGCGGAAAGGTCCTCGAGTGGCGACACGTACCGGAAGGCGTGGCGTGGGCAGTCGCCCCACAAGGTGGACTGATGACCTGGTAAAGGTCACGGCAGAGCGCTAGATGCGGGTAGCGCAGGACCGTTCACTTGGCACCAGCAGCTTAGAGCAGTAGACGTCTTCCGGCTGATATCATGATGACGATGTGATGATTTAACATATTTCAGTTTTAATTCACGCCTAAATCCTGGGCATTACGTTATTGAGTGTTACGCTTACGCTTTAAATTTCAATGAAAAGGAGCATTTGTAAGAGATATTCTTAATTAAGTGAGTTGGGGGAGCTGTTGTTATTTTGGCATGAATGTGTATTTAATTCTTAATTGAGTTGAACTCCATTTATTGTATAACAAGTTATTGTGAACCGACTGTGAATCATAGAGCGTCTACAAACGGCGACTTTTCACACTGGTAAAAACGTGCGATTGTATCTTGTATCACGACGCTACTAGTAGCCATAGATCACCTGTCATAGTCACATGCATCAATATTCACCTGTCATAGTCACATGCATCAATATTCACCTGTCATAGTCACATGCATCAATATTCACCTGTCATAGTCACATGCATCAATATTCACCTGTCATAGGCATATGCATCAATATTCACCTGTAATAGTCACATGCATCAATTTTCACCTGTCATAGTCACATGCATCAATATTCACCTGTCATAGTCACATGCATCAATATTCACCTGTCATAGTCACATGCATCAATATTCACCTGTCATAGTCACATGCATCAATATTCACCTGTCATAGTCACATGCATCAATATTCACCTGTCATAGTCACATGCATCAATATTCACCTGTCATAGTCACATGCATCAATATTCACCTGTCATAGTCACATGCATAAATATTCACCTGTCATAGTCACATGCATCAATATTCACCTGTCATAGTCACATGCATCAATTTTCACCTGTCATAGTCACATGCATCAATATTCACCTGTCATAGTCACATGCATCAATATTCACCTGTCATAGTCACATGCATCAATATTCACCTGTCATAGTCACATGCATCAATATTCACCTGTCATAGTCACATGCATCAATATTCACCTGTCATAGTCACATGCATCAATATTCACCTGTCATAGTCACATGCATCAATATTCACCTGTCATAGTCACATGCATAAATATTCGCCTGTCATAGTCACATCGCATTTGTGTCGCTGCTAAAGTCACCTATATCTTACCAATTATTTTTTACAAAGTTTGTCTTGAAAAGTGGTTTTGTTAGTTTTTATTTTTGTGTGTGTCTTGTGTGTTTTGTGATTTGTCTTGGTCAATCACAGATATACAAATTTGGTTTTGTTTCATGCGTTAGCTTCCCAAAGCATCACGCCTCACGTGTCAGAACAAGTGCGCGCGCACGTCGTATCAATATCTAATCAAAATGTCGAGTCAAATAGGTCCCTAGTCTTGCGCGGCCGTGATTTCGATGTCATAAAAAGACCGATGAGAAGCCACGATTTAACTTTAATTTTCTCAAAACAGTTGAGTTATCAGCGCATTTAACATTCACGGGTCATATCAGCCGAAAGACGTCCACTGCTGGTCATAGACCTCTCTCACACGTATCGTGCGCTTATTTGGAGTATTAAATTTACCACATAAGTTTTTTAGTTAGCTGTTATTGTTCTTTGTTTAAATTTTTCGAATATCACTCCATGTTATTTAGTATTTGGTTTAGCAGTAAGTCTTATAGTATAGTTTTAGTTTTAATGGTCAACTTGTTTACTTGTTTTCACAGATAATGTATTGTAACTTTGAAAGTACCCGTCTCGAAAATCTTGAAGCCAAACGCCAGTTTCGTAAAACTCGGCCCAAGTCTTCCTACCATTACACTTACAACTCAAGTGGGGATTATTCTTTTTCATGTCACCGGAACCAAGCTTGGATTTGCTAGTCATTCTCGCGCCAATGCAAGCAAATAATAACTTTTCCAACCGTTTTGTCAGGATGTCGCCGTCAACGGATACGTCTGGGAGGACATTATCATCATCGTTGCATCAACACGCGTTAGTTAGTTAGTTATAGTTATGTAATGTCATGTCAAATCGAATGTCAAATTTACGATAGATAAGCCATAGTTTTAATACCTTTTTTCTTTTTAAAAATTAAGTGGCTGCTACACGTCCATTTTATTGTAATTTATAGTTGTCTTTTTATATATTGATGTTGGTTTTTAATAAGTTTGTTATCTTTGTTATTTTTAATGTTTTTGTATTTTGCAATTTGTTCTTGTGTGTGATCGTGGCGTCATTGTTCCGTACCTCACCAAATGGCCACAACGGAAGACTAGCGCTGGCCCCGCCAGCATTACGCTGAGTTGTGGCCATTTCGTGGCAAATGTGTATGTGTCCACAGTTTGTCTTTTTTTTCTTTTTGCCACGAATATTTTTTTTCTTTCTTTCTTTACTTTTAAAGTAAAGCGTCCCTTGATAAATGGAAAGTTTCCGTGAGCCGTCCAGCTGAAGGTCGGGAGTTCTTTGTGTTATATTACAATATTTTTTATAAAATATTCCCCATCATGATCCTTGCGGACCGCAGCAGAGTCTATTAGTCCTACTCGCGTTGCTGTCTTCGATAAAACAAAAGTGGCCAGTTTCAAGCATATTTGCTGTACACAAGCCATTTTTACGGTTCCGCACCTCAAAAGGAAAAAAACCGGCCAAGTGCGAGTCGAACTCGCGCACGGAGGGTTTCGTACCATTATCTATGAAAACCGGCCAAGTGCGAGTCGGACTCGCGCACCGAGGGTTCCGTACAAACCTATAACAAGCAAAAGTTGTAGTATGTTTATTAGTAAATTAAAATGGAATCCGTAACATTACAATGTGGAAAGCTGGGGGAGGATAAATTTAAACAGGGTCACACACAAAAAAACACATCATTTATTTTATAATATAACTGAAATACCTACACTAGATTTGCAGCAGCCTGGCAAAACTTCTTGTATCAAAGTTGTTTATTTACAAAGTTTTTAGTCACTATTTTTTTTTAAATCCCGTTCAAAAATACTAATTAACTGTTCTGTTAAATTTGAAAAATTCACGTTATCCACGTTAATCCCCTAGCCTGATCCCCCAGGGGAATTAGCGGCAATTATTTTATATTCAACTAGGAAAAAATGATAATGTTCGGTTATGGCGCTTCGCCGGACGCTACCGCGTCACGCTCGCTTCGCTCGCTCGGCTCGCGCGCTGTAGGGTCGCAGTTCAACTAACAACCTAACCGTTTTTTTCTCCTGGGGGATCAGGCTAGGGGATTAACGTGGACAACAGCGAAAAATTTGAATCAGATCTGTAAATGGTGACTGAAAAAGGTATGAACTGTATCGAGTAGTGCTAGTGCTTATTAACGGAAACATGTTTATGAATGAAAAATATGTGGAAATTCCATTTTGGGGATTCATTCTAAAATCGATATTGAAGTCTCCCACAACAATCAAGTAATCTTCCTACAAAGTTTCAAGTCTGTAGTTCAAAAAATAATGTTTCTCTCATACAAACTTTGGACCCCTATTTAACCCCCTTAATTTCCAAAAATCCCGTCTTATCTCTTGCCTACGTCATAAAAGGAAGTTCTAGTGTAAATTTCAAGTTTCTAGTCACAGTAGTTTCGGATACAAACTAAGCACCCCTATTTAACCCCCTTAGGGGTGGATTTTTCTAAAACACTGACAGTTCTTTTTTGTATTCTAATAAGTAATTTTTCTACACAGTTTCAAGTTTCTAGCACAAAAAATAAAGTTCCCTCATACAAACTTTGCACTCCTATTTAACCCCCTTAGGGGTAGAATTTTCAAAAACGCAAGAAGTATTCTTTTTGTATTTTATTAAGTAATCTTAGTACAAAGTTTTAAGTCTGTAGTTCAAAAAAGAATGTTTCTCTCATACAAACTTTAGACCCCTATTTAACCCTCTTAGGGATGGAATTTCCAAAAATTCCGTCTTATGTCTTGCCTACCTCATAAAAGCAAGTTCTGGTGTAAATTTCAAGTTTCTAGTCCCAGTAGTTACGGATACAAACTTTGCACCCCTAGTTATTAACCCCCTTAGGGGTGGAATTTTCTAAAACGCTGACAGTTCTTTTTTGTATTCTAATAAGTTATTTTTCTACAGTTTCAAGTTTCTAGCTCAAAAAATAAAGTTCACTCATAAAGTCAAAGTCAAAGTCAAAGTCAAAATCATTTATTCCATTGACATACAATATGCACTAGAATATGTGCATACAAACTTTGCTCCCCTATTTAACCCCCTGAGGGGTAGAATTTTCTTAAACGCCTTAAGTACTTTTTTATATCTTAATAAGTAATCTTCCTACAAAGTTTCAAGGCTGTAATTCAAAAAATAATGTTTCTCTCATACAAACCTTGTACCCCAATTTAACCCCTTTAGGGATGGAATTTCCAAATATCCCGTCTTATCCCCTGCCTGCGTCATAAAAGGAAGTTCTGGTGTAAATTTCAAGTTTCTAGTCCCAGTAGTTTCGGATACAAACTTTGCACCACTATTTAACCCCCTTAGGGGTAGAATTTTCTAATACGCTGAAAGTACTTATTTTCTATCCTAATAAGTAATTTTCCTACAAAGTTTCAAGTCTCTAGTTCAAAAAATTATGTTTTCCCCATACAAACTTTGGACCCCCATTTAACCCCCTTAGGAGATTAATTTTGGAAAACTCTTTCTTAGTGCTCTCCTAGACCTTATAAGGAATTTACGAGTACGTGCCAAATTTAGAATCTCTAGAACCAGCGGTTTGGGCTGTGCGTTGATATGTCAACTTTGCACTCCTATTTAACCCACTTAGGGGTAGAATTTTCAAAAACGCTGAAAGAACTTTTTTTGTATCTTACTAAGTAATCTTCCTACAAAGTTTCAAGTCTCTAGTTCAACAAATAATGTTTTCCCCACACAAACTTTGGACCCCCATATCACCCCTTTAGAGGTTGAATTGTGAAAAATCCTTTCTTAGTGCTCTCTTAGGCCCTATAAGGAACCTACGTGCCAAATTTGGAAGCTCTAGAACCAGCGGTTTGGGCTGTGCGTTGTTAATCAGTCAGTCAGTCAGTTTCTTCTTTTATATATTTAGATATGCTTAGGTATACAGTCCTTTAAAGCTGTAAAAGAATCAAACTTCTAACTTAACGTAAAACAAAGATACGGCCGTTTAAGCCGCAAAACTGTATATTTCGACACCCTCAAGAGAATCAAAATTTATAGGTAGCAATTAATATCGTCTTATACTACAAGTACAGGTTTCGTTCTCAGCTCAAGTGGCTTTTCCAATTCGTCTCCGTCGGGATTCTCACATTTTATCTTTTCTTTACAGTATACTTTTTGTGCCCTCAACTCCTCCGTATCTCAAAGAGCGTTTTATTCACCTCACTTCCATCAGATCTTCACATAATCATCTTCTCGCTCCACCGCCTTCATCCACCAAGTTCTATAGCAACTCATTCACCTTTCAGGCTGTCCGGCTGTGGAATGCTTTGGCGTTGCATATAAGATGTGCAAAATCTCTTCAAATTTTCAAAAATCTGTTGAAACAATTTTACTTGTCGCTGCCTTAAGTTGCCTTGTTGTCCTGCAACAAATGCAATGCAATTGTATTATAGTTTGTATGTATGTACAGTCAAGGAATTTAATTTCCGACCCAGCTAAGGCTCAATATTGTATAGCAAACTGTCACCATAAGAGCTAGCTAGAGCACGACGTTCCTTTGACATATCGCATGCATTGTTATATGTTAGTAACTAGGCAACCAGATTAACTACGTTGACATGGTGAACTGAAATTTTAAACGTGTTATCTCCTCAATCCCCACTTCCTGGTGTAACTCTGCTATTTCTAGCTCTTAATAGATCACGGTTAGCGGCAGGTATTTTATTTTTCAAATTAATAACGTAATTGAAAATTATTTTTCAGATTTCTCGATTGACACTGACACATGTTCGTAATTAGAAAAGCAAATGATAACTTTTCGCAAAGAGGTTATCTGTAATGTGAAGTGACAAATAAATATGTACCGTAAACCGGGGTTACTTTGATTTGCGGGTCGACTTTGATAACAACTTCCATCCACTACTAAAATACTTGTATTAAAGAGTTTAAAAGCACCTTAGTAGTTTCTTTCGCATTATTGGCAACACTGGTAGTTGCTTCGTCACATAGTCAACTAGTACGTGCGTAGTGCAATTATTTCATGGAGAAAAAAAATGTTAACGGCAAGGACACTTTTTCTCTTGATTACCATGGCTAAAAAACTTCGACCGTACATATGTCAAGAATAAATGCAAGTGATTTGTTCGGTATCTTATGTTAGTCACTGGTTAGTAGTGAGTTAGAAAAAAAAATCCTCAATCCTAAAACCCAAAACTGCACTCGTAGCCGGGGAATCCATGGGTAGGGGTGTCTTTGATCACCTATATGTGGTGAAATTGACTTAACGATTAAGCCTCAGGAATTCGTTTTCTGGCGCTTTTTGTTATTCATATGAATTATAACTTAGTGTATATGGTTTTTTTTTGTAGGAACAATACCATAATATGACAAGAGAAAGATTGAGTCACGTAATTATAAATATTACCTTGAAAAATCCTTGAAAAAACCTTGAAAAAAGGCTGATTATGTCTGTGATCAAAAGGTATTAAAAGGTAAAGGTACTTTTATACCTGTATAAGTAAAGTTCTTACGTTTTTTCTAATAAATAATTTAATAAATCTTTTGAAATTATCAATTTGTATCATTTGGTAAGTTATCAAAGTCACCCCACACTCTAAAAATATAAATAACTGAAAAAGTACTGGTTCGAATTTATATATTTTATTTTTTACGAGGTTTTTAGCGGGTTTACTTTACATTGACAGTGAAAAAAGTAGGGGTTTTAAAGTAACCCCATTCTCAATGTAACTTTGTTCGCGTTGTTTTTATTTTTTTCTGTGAAAAATATAAGTCCATATTTTTTTTTATTTGGCAGGCCTAAAGAAGAGAAAAAACCGATTATTATATTTTAATTGTATGTTTTTACGTATAATAGGATCGTCAAAGAAGGCTGTCAAAGTCTAAAATTGATCAAAGTAACCCCGGTTTACGTATTGACAATTTGACATTTCAATACTATTACTGAAATAAAAGTTTTGACTTTAATTCATTGCGAATGTCTAACGACATTTCAACGAAATGGGTAGGTATTTAAATTCCTTGACTGTATCTATGTATTTATACTATGTTTATTTATAAAAGTGTGTATTTGAGTGTTGTTTTCATATAATGTGATGTATGTGTTAGTAAGCTTTTCTTGATGTATTCCTGCTCTACCTGTTTACAAGTCTTCTTGAAATTTTCCTGCTACCCAAAGGTTGACTGGACGAGATCGCTCTAAAGCGGTAAGACCGCCTGTTGTTACCTTTATTTATTTAATTTACTCTTGTAACATGTTTTTCTTATGTTGTGGTGCAATAAATAATATTATTATTAGTAATATTATTACAGGGAAAACTCTGAAACTGTACATATGTCATTAAGTACGGCACCCTCGGTGGGCGAGTCTGACTCGCACTTGTCCGGTTCTATGTGAGAAAATAATGAAATAAGCATGTACTGAGTCACCCGTTCTGTCTTCGTCCTTTTTTCACCCATACCACATTGACTTCCATTTGAATAGTTTTTCGGATGATATCCTTTTGCTTTTCCACTAAAGAATGGTGACACCAAATAAAATAATCGATTACTTATTTAGATTTTGTTCGAAAAAATATAGTGACATGGACAAAAAGGTAACACAAGACAATAAATAATCACCAAGTTATGTGTCCAAAGTTTTAAGTGGGGGACTCATTTTCGCAAATCGCACGTTCACAGGAAACGACTGTCATTTACTATGACGCTTGTGACCCGTGACGTCACAGGTCTCAAGCGTTTTCTCTCTCTAGCTACCAATCAATTTTAAACTGTTGTATCTTCGTAAGTTTTTGAGATGTTTGAATAGGATTTTCGTCATTTGACATATTTTTTGCCTTCTTTCTTTTGGAGTATTGTGATAATTAGATTCCCCAACCGTTCACGGGAAAATCAAAAGAATATTTTTCTTTTGCTATTCCGCTAAATCATTGCTTAGCAGTAGCAAAATAATATTGAACCAGAAATTTATAATGGAATCGACAAAGTAACCCGTCATTCAGTCAATTACTTACATTTGTTTGTCTGAGAGGTATAGTTTGTTTTAGTTTAAATATCGAAAAATACTTAAAACCAACCATGACCGACATTTATTGTTCTCCGGTCAATTTTATTACGTCTGGTTGTTATCTGTTTCCTTCATATTTAGCAACAAAAGAAACTTAGTAGTAAAATCTCACTTTAACTGCATTTTCGTCATTTTAACTAAAACAAACTACTTATACACCATATTGCCGCACGTCTTTATTTTTTCCTTAAATAATATTTTTTTGCTGAAAGAAATACGCAGCGGAGACAGCGACCTCATAAAACAATGTGCAACACCTAATCTGCCCGGTGATGGACCCAGACTTATGAATATAAATGGCCCTGCATAAACACAAGCCTCATAATCTTTCCATTTAAAACTCTTTGATGTGTTACTGGAATATTAAATCTTTTTTAGTTTTAAGCAGCGAACGAAAAAAACCTTACAATTAAATTTCTACCCAAACATGTCGTGCCTAAAACCCGGTATGCGGATGTTCGAACTAAACGGCTGCCTGGCATCGTTGTGACTCCCCGCCCCCAACCCCGCATAATGGCAATGGCACCCATTCTGTGGGGCTATTTATATTTTACGGCGCTACTTAGACTTCTATGGTTTTTTCGTTCGCTGATTTTCCGTAGTTTTATTTCATTTTACATGTATGTTTCATGAGTATTGAAGTTACAAAGACGTAAGTCGATCCTTCGTTGGCCACGAGTCTGTAATCTAGTCAAAAGAATTAGCGTAGTCATGTGCTTTGTGAGTACTACTTTGATTTTAAAATTCGGCCAACTCAAATAATGTCAAGTATACACATGTATTATTCAATTTGCTCGTACTAATTTTATACTGATGATTATCATGACAGAGGCACACGCTACGCTACGCTGTCTTTCGAACAACCCATTTTAACCTAACACTTTCATTACGTTCCCACTCCGAAATTATCAGTAGAACACTGCCTATACCCATTAAATCAATTAATGGTAGGCAAAATTTTGATCTGAGCTCATTAATGGCCATTGTTTATAGGCAGCGCGTGCAATTTTGCAAAAAGTGGTTAGCGCCGCGTAAAATGTTCATGAAAATTGTACGTGGCGCTAACCTTTTTTTGGAAAACTATGTCACGCGCCGACCACTAGCAATGGCTATTCTTGAGCTCAGGTGAAAAAAATACTATACATGTTAGATACACTATATGATAGATACATATCATAATTGGCATATAGGTACAGCCATGCAAGACGTTGTCTCCCTTCTTCACACTGTTTGTATAATATGTACCTAATAGACTAAAAGGCCATTGATTGATGATGATTGATGATGGTCATAGACACTACAAATATAAGTTCGTTTACTTTCATCTTATAATTGATATGTTTTAGTCTGTTAAACAAGTGAAATCAAAAGATTTTTCGAATAACCCGACTGCTTTTTTACAAATATTATAGCCTATGTCACTCCTACAAAGAAGAGAAATCACACGACACCTCAAACTTCAAAATTCGTCTAACAGTTTAGGCTGCAGGGCGTGCCAAATAATAAGACATACATGTATTTAAACGTATTGCACTGAAAACAGAAACATAATAAGTACAACTAGACATTCATACATATATATACACACATACATACTTAAGCTAAGTGGTCAAACAGATCCCAAAACAGCTGTCCCGAACACATCATTATGCGGTCGGATAGACGGGTTCAGATAGAATCAATAAACCATTAATTGCATCGAATTGCGCACTAAGTATAACATTAACGAAGAAAAACCATTTTCAAGTTCATTTGGTCCGTAAGCATCCATAAAACAACGATTTTCTCTGTATTACGAAGATCTTGCTAAGAGTTCATTTGTAAGAAAAAGGAAGGTGCGAGTTGTACTAACTTGAAGAGGGTCCAGTATTTGTCATGTTTTTTTAAGATCCTGTATTATCTAGTGTGGTGTCGGGTTAGGATAAGGTAACCTTCTTTCCGTGGGTGTTGTAAAGGTGCTCATAGACTTAAACATTGACAATCACATGGAACTGAAAACCGAAAATTCGCCGTTTTTAGGATTCCGTAGTCAACAAGGAACCCTTATAGTTTCGCCATGTCCGTCTGGCCGTCCGTCCGTCCGTCTGTCCGTCCGTCTTCGGTTTAGCTCAGTAACTACTCATGTGCCCGAGTCATTTGTGAGCTTTTACCTGTAATGTAACATTTGCTAGAATGCCTATTACAAGTAAATGCTTAAGTATACACGCCTCGCCTTAAGGCGTGTTTTTCCGTACGGTTATAAGCAGAGCCCGGATTTTTCACGGCAAAACAAAACACAATCGTAATCTAGCCATTGGTACAAAACTCATTTTATCGATATCGAGTATTATTAGGTATATAGGTATAAAAATAACATGCCGATATATTTTTACATTATTGAGAATTAACAGTGTGCAAAACAACCTGTTAACGCCTCTTTACACCACGGCGATGACGGGCTCGCTGGCCGGCGAGTCTTCCAGACATTCCTTTTTCAATGAATTTTCGAAACTGTCAGAAGAAAATGTTCTGGTATAACTAAGTTGATTGTCAAATAAATAAGTAATGTTATAATTTAATAATTGTACAAAACGCAATAAATGCATGTAATAAGCAAATGGAGTCTTATGATATATCGGCAACTTGGCCGTAACAAGTTTTGGTGACCCCGACGTGATATATGAATACGCAAGAATTCATTGGAGGCGATGGATTTGATTATATTTACGATATTGCGTGAAGAAAACGTTGCGAGTTTAAGCCGGTGAGAATATATAAGGATATCGCCGGTACCCGTAAACTGTATGTATCAACAAATTATTTTATAGTACTACGTAAGTACTTATTTTAAAACTGGGATTATTACTGGAGTAGTTTAGCTTTAATGCTATGCAAGTGTCATACTCGAACAAAACGGTTAAAATAATCTCACACCTACAAATATGGCTGTGTTGAGTGATCTCAAACGCCAGAGAGGGACGATTCGCACTCGTATAACCCTATTCCAAAAGTTTCTTTCGCCGCTTTTGGAACAGCAGAAACCAACACAAGTATTGGTTAATGAATGTGCGTTAAGATTATCTAAAATTCAAGAATCGTACAATGTATTCGAGGAAATTCAGTCGAACATTGAATTGCAAGATAGTTCTCTAGACGAACAGAACCAGCGAGAGGATACAGAAAACGCGTTTTTCAGTTTAATGGCTCAAGCACAAGATTTTATTGCCGCCTTTAAGGAGGAACACCGTCAACGGGACGAATTCTATAGCAGCAGTCGCCAGCACGCAGGTTTGAAAAATGTCAAGCTGCCTCAGCTGCGTCTTCCTCCTTTTGACGGAAAGGCAGATAAATGGTTGGAGTTTAGGGACCTTTATCTGTCTTTAATCCACAATAATGAGGATGTTGATGACATATGCAAATATCACTACCTTAAATCCTATCTTGAAGGTGATGCCAGTCTTGTCATAAAATCTGTATCCGTCTCAGCTGAAACTTATGCTATCGCTTGGTCGCTTTTATGCGAAAGGTACGACAACAAACGTCTGTTGATTAATCAACATCTTAAAAGCCTTTTTGGTATAGAGCCTTTATCGAGGGAAAGCGATAAGGGCATACGTCAATTAATTGACAACTTATCTAAAAACTTGCAGGCGCTCAATTCTCTCGGGGAACCCACGGACAAGTGGGATACATTAATTATATATATGGCCTCATCAAAGCTGGACAGCACTACCGCTAGATGGTGGGAAGAGTTCCGAAGTGACATTGCTTCTCCGTCATTGCAGGATTTTTATAAATTTTTGCGCAATAGAGCTGACGTTTTGGAAACGGTTTTGGGTATGCGAAACGACAAACGTCAAACTGAAGTGGATACACAAAATAACCGTCAAAACGTTTCCAAAACAAAAGCTTTCATTGCTTCAGACCTGCCATCGTCATCTTCGGCTAATGTAGCATCATATCCGTGCGTGTCTTGCAAACAAAATCACAGGCTAATCGATTGTACCAAATTTAATTCTCTTTCCGTGGATGAGCGCTACCTGAAAGTCATCCAGTGGAGATTATGCAAAAATTGTTTGCTCCCAGGCCATATTACGTATCAGTGCCGCGCCAGTGGGTGTAGGATCTGTAGAAAAAGGCACAGTACTTTACTGCATAAACAAATTCCTGACCAGCAACATAATGAAGAGGAAGCAGCTGCTGCTCCAAACAACAACCAGCGTCCACAGACGTCAGCAGCTCCTTCGTCTTCAGGCGCAGCTGTTGAACCTGAATTAGCGATTTTATTAAATACTAGTGTCACGATGACAGCGGCCGATTGCCAACAAGTTTTTCTTCCCACTGCGCTTGTTGAGGTTGCAACCAACTGCGGTAGGTTCGTTTTACGCGCGTTACTTGACAGCGGCAGTCAATCGTCATTTTTAACTGAAAAGGCAAAGCAAAAGATCGGCTGCAATATAACAAAGGCAAATCGCTCTGTTTCTGGTATAAACAACGCCTTATTGAAGATAAATGCATACTGTGACCTCGAGTTAAGCTCATTACACACACCTTTCAAAGGTTCAGTGAGGTGCTATCTAGTACCAACTGTCACTGACAAGCTTCCTTCGTTGAAGGTGCAAGCACAACTTAACATACCGAATAATATATCCCTAGCAGACCCAAAGTTTTATTCTCCGGCTGACGTCGATTTATTACTAGGTGCCGACATATTCTGGGATCTAATTGGGTCTAACCAGGTTAGGCTGGGAAAAGGTAAACCAGTCCTGACTGAAACGGAGCTAGGATGGATAGTGGCTGGCCCTACGGGGGGGAGGCCCAGGGACGTTATCAAGTCCCAAAATATTCACTGTAACGTTTCACAAGATAAAATAATAAATAATAATATGTCAAAATGCAGGCCATTTAATAATATGAAGGGTTCTGTCACGAAAGTTTATTACAACACGACGCTTTTCAATCGTGATAGTAACGTTACGAGGATCTCTTTTCAGCAACTGCCTGATGCTTTGCTCAAAATGACGAAATATTATAACTACAGGCATCTGACAGAAGTTCCAAAGTAACAGTTAATAATTTTATATTTTATTTAGTAGCTTTTCATCTTATTACTAATCGTAAAGAAATAAACGGCTATACGAATTATATAAATACGTGTACAGTTACAGCGAATATAGAAACCGCATATTGTCAGGTTCTAGTAGGGCCTAGCCATCACATATCTAGATAGGTTTTTTATAGTGACCTATATTTTTAGTACTTACAGTTACAGTTTGATAGATTTTATAATAAGGTAATAAGGTAAGGGTATAGGTAGGTAGGTAGGTAAGGTAAGGTAATAAGGTGGTACTAATAATTAAACGTAACTGGATTTAATTGGATTAAGCCAATTCCAGCCCCGCTGTCAAAGCTAGCTGTATATATATATATATATATATATATACTTAATAAATTTAAATGACTTCTGTAAATGGAAATAATAAATAGATAAATATTAAATGCATAAATAATTACGTACTTGTACTTTTATAGGTAGTTGCGTTAGCGTTATCAGTAGCATACGTTTACATCGCTATAATTATAGTGATAATAATTGTACTTTTTGTACATTTAATGTAAACAAACCATATCCAGTATTATTTGACTGGCTCAGCACACAAGCAAAGGTCACGTGTCTATAAATGACATCAGTTTCGTTATTGGAACTTTTAGGTGCCTTCACCTGTTGTCTGTTCGTCTGATAAACACTAACGCAAAACTAGAGTACATTTTGAAAAATATTCATTACTGTTACTAATTCAATATTATAATATTCAGCATCGTTGACTTCGAGAAAGTAGTCTACTGTTAGCTTCTTTAATTCTCGCAGTTGACGACGTTGCCTTGCTGTTACTACTCGTACAAAAAATATTATATAATGTATTTAAATCTACCTACGGTTAGGAATTAATCTTCCTTTAAATTACTCGAAGGTAAATATTTATTACCTACTTGTAAGTAGACTCATTATTTAATAAACTTATTATATTGCTAGAGGACCTTTATATTGTCGGAGCTCCTCAATTCGTATTTTTACTTACACAATACTAATTCCAAGCCCTTAAGTGGCACAGTTTAAACAGGAGATTCGTTGAAAAGTTATGTCATGTTGGCATGCATATATAATTATATACTTAAAACAATCATTGTAGAAATGATAAATAACTTACATTGAGAAGTTCCGTAGGTAATTCACATCCTTCTATTGGGCAATGATAAACCTTAAGGGACAGACGCGACTGCAAGTTTACTCTCATTTGGCCTCGCTCTTTAATTTGTGTCTCGATAAGGGTTCCAGACTAAGAACTTAAGAATAGGTAGTCTTTCAGTAGGCGCCTTTATCAAATGTCTCCGCAATTATATCTCGTCGTAGGTATATATATCTGCATAATTATGAGATCACTACGACAAAGCACGAGTTTGTAGGTGTGAGTTTGCTACCTTTCTTAAAGTAATGATCCCTATAGCTTCACTTTGGCTAGGGGTAATCAGTTCTTGTTCTCGCCGGCTTATTCTCTACGTTTGGAAGCAACTTGAGTCGCTGTTGGGCCCAATAATTATAAGAGAGAGAAAATTCTCATCAAAGCACTGAGGTGCCTTCAAGCCTGAATTTCTATACCTATATCTTGGCACTTATCCCAGTCGAAGGAACAAACACCAGCAACTAAGAATAAACTGGTGCAAGAAGTATTAGCTGCAGAAGCCTACATGAGACGTCATCAAAGACAAGCTGTGATCTACGACGTAGTCTCCTTATAACAATTTCATTGGGACGCATGAAGCTTCTAGATAAACACAGAAGTTGCTATATTGTACAAGATAGCAGAACTGTACAACAGTAAGCTGCATATAATGTTGCAAGGGTGGTCGACGCCGCAACTGCCTAACGGACAACGAGCTGCCTACACGGCGTCTGCTTAACCAACCTCCAGGAGCTGTCTTATCCTCGAGGATCTACCTCCTCGAGGGGGGGAGAATGTTAACGCCTCTTTACACCACGGCGATGACGGGCTCGCTGGCCGGCGAGTCTTCCAGACATTCCTTTTTCAATGAATTTTCGAAACTGTCAGAAGAAAATGTTCTGGCATACCTAACTAATTTGATTGTCAAATAAATAAGTAATGTTATAATTTAATAATTGTACAAAACGCAATAAATGCATGTAATAAGCAAATGGAGTCTTATGATATATCGGCAACTTGGCCGTAACACAACCTTTTTATATTTTTGTATAAAAAACTAGAAGTGTATTTTTCTTCCGAAAACGCGATAAGGTATTGAGCCAACTAAAAAGTCGCGATAATGATTATACCACCTCATTGAAAATAATAGACAATACTGTCAATAATAGACACTTATTACTCCATAAGACTTTAAATGTCATTTCATTACGTAAACATAAATTGCGTCTAGATATTATTTATTTCTTATAACGCTTTGAAACCGACGTGTTTGATATACGAATAATACCTTAAAATTACAGTTATTCATTTAAAAAAAAAATTGTAATGTTGCAGATTTCATACAAACTTCACGTAAATTTTTAATGAAATATTTATTTTATTTGGTGACGTTTTTTCATGTACTATACACAATTATCGATATCGATAAAATAATGTTTCTACCACTGGCTAGATTACGATAGTGTTTTGTTTTTCCGTGAAAAATCCGGGCTCTGGTTATAAGGTATCTCTTGTTAGATTTAAAGCTAATAGTGTATACAGTACATTATTTGTACTTTTCTTTACACATTGTACGTTCTGCAAATTACAAAAAAAAAATGGATAAACATTCATTTATTCAGTCACATAATAAACATACAGTGCGGTCACCAAGTAGTTTACTTGCTATAAAACAAAAACAATTCAAGCTACATTCACAGGAAAATTCATTACAAAACATCACACAACAAGATTAATTTTCAAAAATGTCAAACATTGTACAAATCACAACAATCAAATTATAAAACTTTAGTGTTCAAAAGTAGAAGTAAAATGTTATAATTTATCAAACTAATAAAAAGGTTAAAAATTACAAATTCATCACATACACATATAAATATCAGTGTATACTAGTGACTTAACTTACCCCCCTTTTTCATAAAACTTAAAATACCTCTGCTAAATAAAATGTGCTTTGTCCCTTTCTTACGAACACAAATGTCAAAGTGACAGATAAGGACAAACGACTTTTAACGACATTTTAGTTAAAACAGGTTTGTAGTAGGTACGTTTATGAATACGGCCGTCATCCTTTAAAGGTTCAGTATTGCATTTAAATGTACAGAACCCTAAATCGAACTAAGATGTTACATGATATTATGGATCCAGGGCGGTCTATCCAACAGCGAATCCACTGCATCAGTTTATTTTCAAAGGTTTCTTTTTTCATCTGGAACTGGCGGTTCTCCGATTAGATTCAAATATGATCTGCGCTTTTTTTTAATATCATATTATATGTGCAATAATGGGTCTTGGGTCTGGCAATTGTGAGATATAACTGTGAACCTATCAAGATTTGGCTGTCAAATCGATGAACCCCACATAGCTAGGAAGAGAGAGAGACTGTGTGTACACGGTAGTTTGGCGCGCACACACATAAAGGCTATTCTACACAAATGTGCCATCGTAGCCGCAGGATAGGACGCAGTTATGCAGTAGAAGGAGATGAAAGTATGACTTTCTCCCTTTAACGCATATAGGCTTATGCACACGTTGCGTGGTTTTGAATGGGTTAACACACATCACACTTAACTATGCGGCGCACATTATATACAGGATGTTACCGGCATCCGGCGGTTCCATTAGCAATTGTTTGCATATATTTGCAAATCATAATGTAAATTAGCTGCACAATTATTTTTCCAAAATCCAAACCTTCAATGTACTAGGTGTATGACGCCGTAATAAAAAAAGTATTAAGAGCTGTCATTTACACTTACTAATCAATTTACTTTGCTGTACATTGCTGGAAATTTAAATTTTGTTAGAAAAATGAAGTCGGAATTATAGTTGCATATTTTAATTATGGTCATAATTAAGTTACTTAAGAACTACGTCAATTTACCCTACTTAAAAAAGCCCACTTACCGGTAACGCACTGTTTAAAGTGTATAATAAGACATTGAAATCGCATTACGACTCAAAAATGTCGAACCAAGTCTTCAGCTTCATAATTTCCACCGTGATAAATATATATTGTATTATTTATTATTTAGATTCCCTGCAAAGTTCGGCTGCTGCTTAATATTGATGGCATAACTTTCGGGCCATGTTTATCGAAAGTTTTGTTTGTGATCGTAAACTAACATTCGATCGTAAATAAACAACTAGGTTACTGTTTTCAATTTGACGATTATGAAGTAATTAAAATTTCACGGTTTTTGTAATCTCTGTCACTGATTATTTAATAGATAGAAGAAAGAAAGAAAATACATTTATATAACGTCACAATTTACACAATTAAAAAAATTAACAAAAGAAAAAAAATACGACGACGTTAAACAGGATCTTTCAGCGTCAAGCCACGGCAATTAGTGAGGCGCGGATTTTCGGTGAGCACCTAACTTAAGAATTGAATAAAGAAGTAACAAAACAGTATCTATGTGTACATGTAAAAGTAGTTACAGGTGGCGTTCTTATAACAAATGTGAACAAAACGCTATAAGAAAGTTTAGTAGCTATTATAGCCAAGCGCCACAAATTTTCATTATTTTATGTTGTAAAATTTTAAGAACCGATAGTTAATAATCTAACGCGTTAGATTATGACTGACGAAGTTCGCAATTTTACGGTGACTTATTTGTATATTTATAGTATTAGTAACTAGGGAGTTTTAATGGACTGCAATGTTTTCAGTTGTTTAGCTGATTATTGGTTGATTATTAAGTGTGAAGTCGACAGCACTCCCAGGCTAGCCCATGTACACGACTTCCTCATCCCTACTATGAATGACTTCCCGTTTGTTGGAGCGCCTCAATCATTGCACCCTGGTAGCTTATAGTACATCTGCTTGAGTAGGTACCTACTGTTAACAAATGTAAGTATATATTGTTAGAATAAAAGCACTGGTTTACTAGATAATGATTAGTTGATTACATATAACATTAAAAGCACAATTGAGCTATCAACTCGTTGACATTATCGTGGACTAACGTAAACGCGGCAAGCAGCCATCTTGACAGCTGCTCATAAAGCGCGTTCGGAAACTAACAATATTCATAAGAACTTTCTCTCTCCAAATCGAAAGTATATCTTTGCATGATCTTATATCTACTTTTAAAGCATAAGTCACTGGTACTGTTTTAGAATAGTTCCAGAAGTGAATAATTCAGTAGTTGATAAACAAGATTTATTTAACTTATTGGTTCAGTATCAGAATTCTAATTAACTAGTATACTTTTAACAGTAATTTAATAACCAATTTCATGAAAATCCGTACTTTTTGGCTGCCACCAACTGAATGCTCGTGAGCCGATCCTGCCGCTCGACTATCACTCTGTAACCGTTAAACAACGCCAGAGGGCGCTCTATCGGAATTTGTCAAAACAACCACTGTACTCATGACTTCGGTTCGGTTGGCTTACACAGCGGTTTATACACTTAAATTATACGATAATACAATTATATAATTATACAGTATGTCATAATCAAGCTAACAATAGAGAAGAGCTATCTCAACTTTTTGAAACTGAGGTTTCACTATGGTTAAATATATGTATGTAGTCGCTGCATACGTTCTTGACCTTGTTAGTGGCTATATATATCGACAGTTTCTTGGTCGTACACGTAAAACCTACCCTCGTCAACCCCGCGACAAATCGGATGAGCTGTCGGCGTTCTGTCACGGAAATAGCAGCCAGCAATCTCGGAGAAACGTCACCTTGAGAAGGTGGATTAGGCGAATTAATTTTCAACATTTTTAATTGATAATCGAGATCAGCTTTTAGTATATTAATCATCAAATATACCTTTTACGTCCCAGTTGGCCATAAAGTGGCAGTAATCGCTACGCATGCAATCCCACTTCCTAGTCACGTAATATTTTGTACTCACAAAGGGTGGTTATGAAGAAGTCTCAGATCGCCCCAAAGGTGATAAATATGAGATCTGAAACATTATTTGGTTTACCGCTCTATAAGAGTAATAGACCATTAATACATTTTCATTATATACACTCAGAGGCAATGAAAACGGGTCACTTGCCATGGATTACTTTACAAAGTGACCCGTTTTCATTGCCTCTGAGGTAGCGTACCTCAATAGTTCACATTGGGAATTACACTCAGAGGCAATGAAAACGGGTCACTTTGTAAAGTAATCCATGGCAAGTGACCCGTTTTCATTACAAATACAAATACAAATACAAATATCTTTATTTTGCTTAAAATGTGGTTCATAACAGTTGTTTAAAGAATAGGTATCAGGTTTCACACAATTTACCAGCATCTGGCATGCAAAATATAAACCTAGAGTAGAATGTCATGTAACGACGAAATTTAATATTCAAATTTAATAAAAGTCACTGGTTAACTGATTAATTAGTTTATTTCCTTTTTCAAAGTCGAGAGAGTCAACATAGCTTGACACTTCTCCTACTCCGCTCTCTGGAATGCTTTCTTTTTAAAACCGTCCGCAGACTTGCGTTTTGGCCATACAGCCACTGGTCGCGTTCACTCATCCAACGTTATTGTTGATATATCGGCGTTCACGACCACGTTTATTTTACAGATCGCTAACATTCGGCCATTCTGACTCGTGTCTGTCCTCAGACCACGATACGGAAACTCAAATAAGGGTGACAAAAATTATTTTAGGGACAAGCTTCTATTGCAGACTGTACTTTTTTTTTTTTTTTTTTTTTTAATCATCAAGTATTCACTGATTAGATAGGTACAGAAGACTGTGATAATTAATTTTGGGTTTGGTGTGATTTATTTGGAAGCTAAGGAAACTTTGGCTATTTAACCCAATGAGACCAAGCTAGATTTCATAGGATATTCGCTTTGGTTCCTAGACATTACTAACCCAATAACAAAGCGAATAAAACAAAAGGGTTAGCCCCGGCTGAATCTACTAAGTGACTTTATTGGTTTTAGACCCTATTCTGGATTGAACTATCCAAAAGCTAGAGAAACTTTGGCTATTTATCCCAACGAATTCAAGCTAGAGTCCATTAGGAATCCACTTTGTCTCCTAGGATTGCTAGTCCAAAAGCAAAGTGAATTAAACGAAAAAGACTAGCTCCGTACCTACTAGTAACAAAACGTAACTTAATTAATACTGTAAAAGTAATGATGTTATGCTGGCTAAAACGTGATCATGAATCTAGTGAAGGACGCGACTTTGTAAATGTAGACCCAAGTCTTTTTCGAAAGGTAAGAGGTTGTCGTAAAAATTTACAATATTTCAACTCGATTGGACTTCAAATCTGACTTGCTAAATCTAGGTATTCGAAAAGGGTTAAATCTTCAAGTCTGTATTCCTGTAGTGCTTCGGCCATCCCTCAATCATAGAATGACCCTATTCTATCAGTTTCTCGTATCATTATTCCTCATCTTCGAGCGAATCGATCATCTGCTGACATCGGTAGCACGCTCACTCCGGCACTCAGCGAGTTAGTCATCTATCTGCTGTCATCGGTAGCACGCTCACTCCGACACCCAGCGAGTAAGTCATCTAAGTCATCTAGCTGCTGTCATTGGTAGTACGCTCACTCCAACACCCAGCGAGTAAGTCATCTAGCTGCTGTCATCGGTAGTACGCTCACTCCGACACCCAGCGAGAAAGTCATCTAGCGCTGTCATCGGTAGCACGCTCACTCCGACACCCAGCGAGTAAGTTATCTAGCGCTGTCATCGGTAGTACGCTTACTCCGACACCCAGCGAGAAAGTCATCTAGCGCTGTCATCGGTAGCAAGCTCACTCCGACACCCAGCGAGAAAGTCATCTAGCGCTGTCATCGGTAGCACGCTCACTCCGACACCCAGCGAGTAATTCATCTAGCGCTGTCATCGGTAGCACGCTCACTCCGACACCCAGCGAGTAATTCATCTAGCGCTGTCATCGGTATTTGATTTACTTCAAGACCCAGCGATTCGATCAAGTCTTCAGCAGTGTTAGAGCACGCTCACTCCCAACACCTGCTGCACCCTAAAACAACACATACTCCAAGCAGAATCATTGCCCACATTTAGGTCTTTTAAACAGACAGCTTATCTTAAGACCTGGATCTATCTTTCGCCTATTAACTCAAATATTATAAATAGCATAGGCGTTGTTAAAGTCGATTTCTACAACTTTAACATAATCAAACAAATATGTTCAGATATTAATCAAATACTATATAATACTATGACGATATATAAGAAAATTAATCAGTTATTGAATTTATATTATCTATTGAATAATAACAATATAAATTATAACATTATGATAAAACAGCTTAATCTAGTACCTACTAGATATAGACTATTGAAGTATGCATATGAGCATTGTTAATTTGTTCTAGCTTAAACAACATTTTTTTTTTGTACACCCTAATTATATCTTGTATTACTTATTGTGAGATGTTTCCTTTTCTGACAAAATTTGTAGTATAAAGTATTAGTTAAATTTTAAACAAATATTAGAACGGTGTGCTAGTCTGCTGTGCTCCTATGTTTTTCAACATCCTTGTATATCCTCTTTGATTATTGGCATTACCAGATAATATCTATATACAAATAATTATTATGGCACCAACTGTATAATATCAATTTAATATAGGCAGTTGGCGAATTATAAGTGCATTAATAAATTGCTCTAAGCAACTAGCTTAAGATTATGTTTCTAATTGACGATTCAAAAGTGCTTGTTACTAGACCCACTTGATTAGAGTTTACATTGAGTTTGCGTATAGTCAAGATCTTCTGTGTTTTTTTTTTTATATGAAGCATTCGTGACCTCATGGGACTGTGGTAGGTCGGTATGATGACGTCTTATCCCTGGATTTTCGCTTACTTAAGCTTGACATTTTTTCTTTTTCTTTCTACACGCTAGTTTTATAGGAAGTGATAGCTCGCTCATCGCTATTGACAGTTGGACCAATGACATCTTGGGGTAATTGCTATCTCGTTCAATCGACTGAAACACATCCTTCGGCAAGTTTTGTTTTTTCCTTGAAGCTTTTTGCCTGGCCCCCTCGTTTTGTTGTAAGGATGGTATGGATGATTAGGGCCACTTCAAGCTTATTTGACAGTTTCCGTAGTGAGTAATAGTCTTCTTTTGTCTGCATCTAGATTAGAGGGATTGTAGTCTATCTGGAAGTATTTCATGTTCAGTTCTTTCTTGTAGCTTTCTTTTGTGCTTTTCTGTTATTTGCGTTTCCGGATTTGATGTCATTCACACCTCGATGAATTACTTTATTTTTTTAACAACTGTAGGGTAGGTAGTCGATATCATTTGATACGACAATAAAAATGGAGCGGAATTCCAAACAGCAAATTGTATGTGATTTGCGATGTATAGGGAATCATGGCTATTAGATATTTTACTTTTCTTCTCAACTTTAGTAGGTATCTCTTAGCAAGTCTGAAGGTCAAGTTTGGATTGCCTGATTTATTATCCATGTCTTTAAGTAGGTAGGTATAATTAATAGTTGTACTGTACATTGAACTCCATCTAAATACCTCTACAATTGAATTATCTTGTCTCATCAATATTACTGTGATTCCAAGATCCCTAATGCTATGATATCAAAATTCCCTTATCACGAAACAAATTATGTAATTAAATATTTTTGTCCTGATCCTGTCGGAGGATACAGACGAAGACGGTTCACTTCTCCATTATATTCTTTCTCTGTATCATATCGTTTATATCAAAATTCGTTCGGTACTTTCATTTACAGGTAATCAATGTTAAATAACCGCGCTGACGGACGTAAATTCAATTTGTGTAGAAAGACTATACACACACACACAAGTGGGAACAAAATACCTAGATACCTATACTAAATGTCTCGTCTTCCAATACCAATTGTCTGTCGGATTTCCTGTTCCTCATAACAGTCATAACATAAAGGTTTTTTTTTTTGTGTTAATCACTAGTTTTGTTCGAATCATGTACCATTTAGTAAAAATAATATTGCCATACAAAAACACTGTCTCATTATTGTGATACTATTTATTGTTCCTAAGATATCGCTATTTGCAGTAAAATTCAAACCTGTTTATTTTTTAATACAAAGAGTTCGAATCATGTATCATTTAGTAAAAATAATATTGCCATGCAAAAACACTGTCTCATTCATGATTGTGATACTATTTAGTTTTCCTAAGATATCGCTATTTGCAGTAAAATTCAAACCCGTTTATTTTTTAATACAAAGACATCAAAGCGTCACTCAAATCGACTATAAAACGCGTTTTTATAGCACTATAACATTTAAAATACAAACTTTTTGTGGAAAGGCTAATAACAAATAATTATATAATATTTTAAATATTTTACTTCAAAATTATCTGACAGAAAACATGGCTGATCATAAATATTTCCATGGTCCAAATTGTGTTGATTTTGATGTGCATGCACTATGCACTTTGCAAGTACAACTACTTCGACAGTTGGTTCAGCAGTGCAACATGCCTCCAGACGATAGCAATTAGTCAGATTCTGATAAATTGGGGCTGACAAATCATGACATGTATAGACCCCTTAAGACGTCAAGGATATTGGTCTTCTGTTAATTCTCAATTTAATTAGGTAGGGTAATTTACCTTCGTCTCTGTCGGCATAAAGGAAATATTCGGGGACTCGCTAGGTCCGCTAGAGCTCCATCTATGGAATTCTTTATGTACGCATTCTTGCGTTGCACCATCCATTCGCATGCTTATAACATTACATTTTTACGATTACTTTGAGGGTCCGACCATTAAACGCCCAAAACCATTCGTCTAAATGTTTCAGTTTTATCTTTATCCGCAAAACTAGATCTCCTTATTGATTTATATAAATAAGTAAAAGGAATAAAGTGAAAATCAAAGAAACGTTATTCTAGCATGAATTTGGTAAGTATCGGAACGCAAAACGGATCTCCTCAGACGTCATTTTATTGAATGACACTTCACTTTATGTCAAACATCCGAAATATTTAGTTATTTACATCGTTGAAGACTTGAAGTTAATTATTGCCTGTTTCGTTTTGTTTGTGTAATATAAGTTGGACTAAGATACTGGTTGATACTGGTCTGGATACTGATTTCCTAGACGAGAACCGAGCTGCGTTGCTGCAGACTTGACTACAGTTCTTATTACTATGAACAGATACCTAACACGTTTCAAAACCTAAACAATACAGCAATGGAAAGTGATTAAGAACTAATTTCGATATTTCATTATTGTGTTAACTGGATCTTCATGTGTCTATCAATTCAACAGGAAGAAACAATACAATTGAACGTTTTGTGCCGCAATTTCCCTTATAAGTCGGCATTTTGCCGTGTAACAAGTGTATGATCACTATTAAGTTACAAATACAAACATGATGCAGAACTATTGTGGAAGTCGAAGTGATATATTGAAGGAAGTGTCCTGTGGGACCTATGTTTAACCTTACCTTAAGGATTATTTATTAATTTTTTTTACTCGGTCAACAATCAATATGTTTTTAATTATCTAATTACAAAAATACTAAATGATCAGTTGTTTTTTTCTTATTTCACCTATCTACTTCAGGCTATAGAGACAGATTTTCCCTGTCAGCCTCATGATATTGATTCAATACAAGATTGAATTTTTACTGGCCTCCGGAAGTATTTTTCATTATAATTAAATGCCATCAACTACAGCAGAATCTGCGCTGTCTTTTTGCCACTAGCCACTGAAGGCAAGTGACGAATGCACCGAATCACTAGTAATTGAGTCACCTAAGATTTAATCATAAGTATTTTAGGCTTGTATAGTTTTTCAGTAGGATGCATTTTTTAGCATGTTTTCCTTTCCGTAATACTTAACTTTCTCAGATAGATAATTAATTTCAAATTGTAATCCATTATTTTCACTTTCCTGGTTGCCGTTTTTCAAATGTTCAAGCTTTATTTTCTATCCCTAAATGTGAATCCACTCATTCTTTCTTTTCACCCCTCCCATGTATGCCTATTGTATATTCTCTGTAGTGGTATAGGGTTTTACAAAACTCTTCTCACATCATATTACTGTAGTTTCTTTGCACAGTTAACAACTTCTTCTGTGGGCTATTCTTACAAGCTTTCTATTTCAGGGAAGTTTTATAATTTATTTACAAAATAATTCAGTATTTAGACCTACAAAATTATTATTGTGTTGTCATCTAATTCTTATCATGTTCAACCACTTTTTGTATGGTTAATTTGTTAAAGCATGTTAGAAAATCCGTAATTTTGTCTCGTGGCTAACATGACAGATTAACAACAAGAAATAGTTGATTGACCCGCCTAAGCGAACTCTCAGCCGAAACGAATGGACTGTATCCTCTCCGCTTTTTTTTTTTTTAAATCACAGTCATGCCTCCTGCCTACCTCCTATATTTTGGATACTATACAAATAGGTAGGTGCACATTGGTTACACAAACTCTTATCAAGTTATCACTTATCATGTACTTAAGTAGCTAGTTCATTAGTGGGTAAAAATGTTATTAGAGTAGTATCTAAGTAACCAAATCTGTATTTATTTCATTCTCGATTTGGCATTCACGTATTACTTAATTTTGTGTAAGTATAGACAATATATTCGAATTTGCGGTAACCTATGGTTTGACATGCTAAGTAGTATGTTTTCATCTTTTGCCATTTCTATTGACCGCGAAACTACACACTTAATTTTCAATTTCTCTTTCATATAAATTATAGTAGTACTACTTACGATAAAATCTGTATTGCTGTTTGTTTTCTGAATAAATAAATTATTTTTGCATTCAACTTTTCAATTTCATATTATAATACAATACAAATACGATTATGCCATAAACTGATTGTGTCACATATAATTTATGGAATGCTAGATTTATAATAGGTATACTCATAGTAAAATCATATACATAATTCATAATCCATACGAAATACAACATTTATCATAATAATGAGTATCAATTCACATTTCGTATCTGAAAACTGGAGCCTCTTCCTAAGGCGCCGTTTTCAGCAAACTGTTAACAGAAAAATCAAACATTTGATACTTTTATATTTCAATCAGAAACCCTCACCTGTTTTATCGATTGACACTGGCGTTTCTTCTATTCGTCACCACTTCTGATATAATAAAAGTCACTGGTTAACTGATTAATTAGTTTATTTCCTTTTTCAAAGTCGAGAGAGTCAACATAGCTTGACACTTCTCCTACTCCGCTCTCTGGAATGCTTTCTTTTTAAAACCGTCCGCAGACTTGCGTTTTGGCCATACAGCCACTGGTCGCGTTCACTCATCCAACGTTATTGTTGATATATCGGCGTTCACGACCACGTTTATTTTACAGATCGCTAACAAATTGAATACCATGCTTTGCCAAATCTAAATTATACCTACCATTAAATATTTCATAATCATGTCAGTGGATGTGAGAAACTATTAAATTATATAAAAATTGATATGTCAGTCTGTTATAATATTATTTTTAAAATAACGACAATTATAGTGTCAGTGAATGTGAAATGGAAGGAAAGAACAATAGTACGAGGGGTGATCCAAAAGTAATGATAATCGGCATAAAAAACAGAAGTTATCCGTTATATATCATTTTTAATTATTAAATACACTCTTTATTAGTTTACTTACCTATATAATATATTAAAAATGTTTTAATTTTGCTACATATAAAAAAAAAACTTTGGATAGACGAAATGTAGACTAGTTTTTACATCGACGCAATTGCACCGATTTTATTGACGAGTTTTCAATATCTAAGAATAAGAAGTAATAGTAAAAGAGTTGGTCTAGATAACACTATAGGTAACTAGTTTTATAGAATTCACAAGCCTGAAAAACAGTCCTGGTACTCGGCAAGCTCGGTCAAGAAAAAAACTCATACAATTGGTACTTTTTTTTCTATGGTTTTTTCTGAGACGGCCTCACTTAATTGCTATAGAATTATGATGTATCACTCTCCCTTCGTATTTATATTCATATATTTGTAACCTAGGTTCACCCTGTTTAAAAAAAAAAAAAACTATATATTGATGGCCAGAAAAACCTACCTTGAACTTTGTTACGTGAGCTGTGCTTAAAAAAAACGATGACATGAGTTTAATTTATTAATTTTGTGGCATCAAAATAAATAAACTTTAAATTTTATTATATTTTTTTTTTATTACCACACCAGAATTTTGCCAACACCGCCCCAAACATGAAACAAAATATCCTCCGATTTTACTGCCGCCAGAATATATTCCATACCATCATATTTATTTAGCTATTAAAAAAAAACAAATGAATGAAATCTTTTTTTAAAGTTTTTAGTGTATTATTGAATAATTGCACAATAGGAATGACAACGACAAATTCTCATCACGAGACCAAATCATGCTGATTATCATTACTTTTGGATCACCCCTCGTAAGTACCTAATAATTTTACGGTCGTTTGAAATAATCAAAATATTCGCTTACTGAGTAGAAGCAATTTTGTATTAGCCAACTTCTGAGTCTGCGCTTGAAAATATTTAAGGGAAGGCTTTTAATATCTTCGTGTAAGGAATTGTAGATAGACACAGACATACAGTAAGTGTTTCTACTATATAATTTTGTCTTTTTTTCCGGTATTACCAGGCGATTTGGATACCTTGTACGGTAGTTGGAAGTCTCTTTACACGTTTTATAAAGTAAGGGATGGGTTTTTACAAACAAGCAGATTTCGTAGATGTACAGGCATGGTACAGTTAATAATTGCAAATCTTTGTATAATGTCCTGCAGGACGTTAAGACATCCACGTTACAAATTGATCTTATGCACTGCTTCTGTGCTAACAATACTCGTTTTACGTGAGGCGAGTTTCCCCAAAGCAAAATGCCATACCTGAGCAGGGAACACACATAACCATGATAGGCCTAGATTGCAACCTTTCTGTTGCAAATTTTTGTAAGTCTCCATAGAGCATAAGAAAATGAATTTATATTGCTGCATAATTTGTCAATATGTTCATTCCAAGAGCCTTTGCCTCTGAGTGTAGTTACAACAACATATTATACATCACAAAATCATCATCATCAACGCCAGAATATAATATAACTCTACTAAGAAAACTGTTCCCATTTCAGTATGACATCGTTCTGATACGCTAGGTCAGAAAATGTCAGTCTATCAACTTCTGGTACACCATGACCAAGTCATGTCCGCAAATTTTATTCACTGTGACCTTATTTATATCTACATCGTCTTTGCACCCCAATCAATTTCTTTATATAAGGTGCTAACAAATTAGGTACCAATACTTTTAGAGCTGATAGTACTAGTCTCTAGGAGTAGATTCAAGTATGAAACATTTAAAAGTGTGTATCACTTTTTGGAGATAATTAGGGATACAACGTTACTGCGTAAAAACACCCTGTTAATGAGATAGTCAACAATCAATCATTGACGTTTGTCACAAACGACGATGTTCACTTGACAGATAGTGTTTTAACATCTTGTCAGTTGAATGCACAGGCTGATTATGTTTGGTCGAAATTTTAATTTATTTATTTTGTACCGGAAATTAAAACAAAAATATCATATGAAAAGTTTTCTTAATTTCTATTTAAAGTCAATTGTTTTGATGTAATGTAACACCTCTTAAAATATTGGTACTTAATTTGTTAGCACCTTATATACTACTGCATATATTATAATTGATTTATTTATTTAATCGTATGGCATACATTATTTTGGCCTTAATAAGTTTGTCACTCTTTATAATTGATTGAATCACGCGTTACTTTACGGAAATCCATGATATGTTACGAGAAGAAAATTGCTTTGCTTCCCCTAAAAAACGTGCAGCGAAAATATCAGCGAAGATGATATGCAATTATTTGCGTATTTTAGCATGCGGTTATGCGCCCACCCACCCTCCGCACGTGCAAACATACAAATAATTATGCATACATGATAGTATTGGGGGGTCAGAATATAAATATGGCGGACGGTTCCGGACGGCTCATTTGCTCAGTGGACGTGGTGCAAGCAACATCTCCTGCCAGCATCTCCTGATGATGCCTCGCAGAGAGGCAAAACACGTGTCAAGGTTTTGTGATTATTTGCGGTGCTTTGCTGTAATTATTTGCACGTGCGGAGGGTGGGTTTGCGCATTACCGCATGCATAAATACGCAAATAGTTGCATCTCATCTTCGCTGATAGACCAGCTCGTTTTTAGCGGAACAGCAAAGGAACTTTACTCTCGTAACATAGATAAATCCATTAAAACTCTGCCTGGGAAAACTCAGTACTGAGATAACTAGTTAACTATGCTTTATAACTCCCAATGCAGGAGCAGAGCTAAGCGTGTTACTGACACGTCCTTGAATCAACAAGTTTACTTTTCTCAAAAATGGCCCGCAAAGTGAACATAAGTCGTTACACATTGGAAGGTAAAGTGTATAGTTTAAGGTCAGATCTAAATTAAAAAATTAAAAACATTGCAGGCCGCCTGGAATGTTATAGGTATATAAATTCCTTTATTAGTCGAGTACCAAAGTTTTTTTAAAGTAGAAACTGGCATATAAAAGACGGCACGGCTCGTATTCAGCCAATTCAACTCGTATTCTTCTGTTGCAAACACGACGTTTTTGTATGTGTCTCAAATAGTTTGCGTTTTTTTGGTGGAAAAATACACTTGCGATTCTGTTTAAAAAAAAAAACGGCGGGAAATCGTCAATATTTTCACGTTGTGCAACAATATTTAAAGTTTTTATAAATTTAGTATTTTTTGTTCCCCCATTTTTGAGAAAAGCACTATATTAGCCTCAGCCGGAATGGCAATTGCAAACTTCGTATTGTAATTAAACGGACTCGCAAGCTCGTCCGTTTAAAGAAATACTCAGCCTGCAATTGCCTCCTTCCCGGCCACGGAAATAATGTACTATTATTCTCTAGTAGGTACATTCGCCTGTACCAGTAAAATCAACCCTATTGCATTCCAATTAAATCATAACTTTTATCACGTCGTGTTAAGGGGATACCTGCCACATAATTACATGCGGTAACTTTTATAATACTAACTGACTCCTTTCGAATGAGTTTTGACCTCCGACAAGAGTGTGCTCTCTTGGTTCTGCGCTAACTCTTGCCTGTTGGTAATTTGTAATTCACGCAAATCCGCCTGTACCACGTCGCTCCAGCGATACCTAGGACGCCCAACTTTTCTTATACTTAAGTTCTTTGTACACTACTCAGATGGTCAGCAAATAGGAAGGGTTTCAAAATACAGGTACCTGGGTTGCTGGTTGAATGAAAACTGGGATCCAGAGCGAGAAATTAGAATTAGAATAGAAATAGCCCGTAGCGCTTTCATAAAAATGCAGAAATTGTATACCAATAAAGTCATTAACCTAAAACTAAGATGGAGACTGGTAAAATGTTATGTATTATCTATTCTCAATTATGGTTTCGAAACATGGACGCTGAATAAATCAATGGAAACCAAAATAGAGGCATTCGAAAGTGGCTATTCAGGCGTATGCTGAAAGTATCTTGGACAGCAAAAGTAACAAACGTAGACATCTTAAAAATAATGAAGAAGAAAAAGGAAGTACTAGCCACAGTTGAGCGGAGGAACATTGCCTATTTTAGTCATCTACATAGACATGAAAAGCACGGCCTACTGAAAATCATAATTAAAGGAAAAATAGAGGGAAAAAGGGGTAGAGGAAGAAGGAGGATGAACTGGCTCGATAACATCAGAAAATGGACGGATATCAAGGACGCGGCCACGCTCGTAAGACTGGCCAAGAATAGGGAAGACTTTGCAAAGGTGGTCACCGACGCCCGGTAGGGCATGGCACTACTAGCTTCCACCCGTGACTTCGCCTGCCCACCGGATATAAAACTATACTGATATTTTAATTCAGGCTATAAACTATCTTCGTGCAAATTTCATCCAAATCGGTTGACCCGTTTAAGCTTGATTGAGTAACAAACTCCGAAACATCCAAATTTTCGCATTTATTATATTAGTACGATATTAGGATTAACAGAGTATCAGTAATTCATTAATATAGGATATCCCGTCAATGGACGAGACAACCTCTCATGTCATTAAAGCAAAAAGAACTGCTATATAGACCGATCGCATGTTAGAAATTAAAAAAAAAAAAAAAAAAAAAATCAGAGTATCTATTCAAAACGCGTCAATAATCGTCGAAGCTCGTGGAGGGCGGAGATCCTTTACGGCTAAGCGGCACAGTGTTGTTTTTTTTTCACTATATGTGACCCTTAAGTATTTATGCCTATGTAATGTAATCAATAAGTTGTACTTGTCGTCCAATACTCATATTACGAGCCTTATACAGCTTACTATGAGTCTAATTTGACTTGTGTAAGATTGTCCCCTAAAAATAATTATTTAAAATATCTGTAGGTAGTTACTACTGTCGGAAGCTACGGTAGCCTAGCGGTTCAGGCATGCGGCTGTCAAACGGCGGTCGTGGGTTCGAATACCAGCATTGATTGATTGTTAGCTTTTCGGTGAAGGGAAAACATCGTGAGGAAACCTGCATATATCCACGAAGAAATTCTAAGGTGTATGTGAAGTCCCCAACCCGCACTGGGCAAGCGTGGGAACTACTGTCCGTTCCCTCTCATCCGTGAGAGAAGGCCTGTGCCCAGCAGTGAGACGTATATAGGCAGATTTATTATTATTTATTATCTGTAGTTAGAAATCATTTTGTATGAAAAGCGCTTAAGCTATCTACAAGTTACTTTCTAAACTTCCTCGGAACGTTCTCAAAATATCCTATATATGACTTTGAAGACTCAGACCTTCGTCAAACCTAACCTAACTCAAGTGGAAACTTCCAATTTGTCTAGACCAGTAATCTATTTGTATAATTCAAGTCAAATAAATCTAAATGTAGTCTTCAGAGTACAAGTTTTTGATTGACAGTGCTTAGAATTCAGCCTTGAAGAATCTAAATTGTCTGTGCTGTCCTCAATAGTAAATTTCAGAGGAATATAAATAGTTGAATCACATTGGCGCGGCCTGCGGAGGCGGTCAACTTGACAGTTAATTATCAAATTTAGTATCGTCCTCCCCCGCAGGCCGCGCCAGTCTGTGAGAGGCGTAAGCGGAAACACAAGGGCCGTTTTTCGACGGATTTTAGTGGTTTTGTAATGACACCTGGAAACCAATAAACCGTTTTTTAAAACCTTTGTTTATATTTACCTTATTGTGCTTATTTATTTTATGGTCAGGGGATTTTCAAAATTGTATTTAATTATTTTACAATAAATCAGTCGTGGGTTTTTCAAATTTTTAATTTTGCTTTTTATTTTATTATCTTTAAAGAGAAGTCTGTAAGTAATAGATTGTACACACGTTGTTTACTTTGCGAGTAATTGTTGAGCATATTAAAAGATGTTATAAGCCAACTGTATCTGCTTTACTTCAGCCGTGTTTTGTTGAAGTCACTGCCCTTACCGGAGTAGCAGCTTGCCTCGTGAATGTTCGAACACTTCATAGCGCATTGTCACTGGGTATCGAAAAAGGATCAGCGACCACTCATCGACAGTTATCAGGCCAGCGCTTAGAAGACATGAGACGCAAATAGAAAACACTTCGCTGGTTAATTGTAGATGAGATTTCCATGGTATTATATGAAATGTTGCGCTGCATTCACTTGAGGCTTCAAGAGCTAAAAAACAATGACTCTCTTTTTGGTGGAGTAAATGTCCTCGTTTTTGGTGATTTGATGCAGTTGCCGCCAGCAAAAGGGAGTTTCTGTGTCTAGTTACCAGCACATTTTCAAGGAGAACCACATCTGTGGAGATACTTCGGATTTTGCGAACTTAAACGGAAAATGCGACAGCAAAACGACTCTGACTTTGTTGATTTACTCAACAATTTACGAGTTGGAGAACTGACCATGGAACAAAATCAGCTTCTTTTGGAAAGGACTCGTGTTCCTCTAGAGGGAAACTTTGCCGATGGGGAAGTTGTTCGAATATATCCCACATTAAAACTCGTCGACGCCTACAACCAGGCAATGTTAGTCAAATTAACTACGAAACTGTACCAAATAAATGCCCGTGACGAGTCTCGAGAATCCACCAATTATGGACAGAAACCACAGCCTGCTTTTATTCCAGCTGACCCGAATAATACAATTGGGAGTCGGTACTCGAGTGTTGCTGAGAATAAACGTCAAAGTCAGCGAGGGACTGGTGAACGGCAGCATGGGGGTAGTTCGGGGTTTTTAGTGGGAAGGGCTAAGAAGAGAGCAATTGGAAGACGGAGAGCTGCCCAAAAAAGTTTTTGTCCAATTTGATGACTGTTTTATCGGTAGTTACCGGGATGAAAAAGGCTGGGTTGCTGTAGCTCCAATGAGTGTGACTTTTCAAGGCAATAAAGGTGCAGGTAAAATAGAAAGAGTAATGGTTCCACTCATATTAAGTTTGGCCGTTACTGTACATAAATTACAAGGCACAACAGTAGACAGGGCGATCATAAACTTGGGTCCAAAAATATTTGCCAAAGGTCAGGCTTACGTGGCACTGAGTAGAGTAAGATCGTTAGACGGGATCGTAATAACCAATCTTGATCAACGAAAACTGTTTAACAACCCACACCATAATATGGCACTGAAAGAATTAGAGCGGTTAAGAAAGTCGTTGCATGGGACTTGTATCGAGGAGACCGGAGAAAGGCCACAAGGTTCTCCTGATCCCATTAATTGTCTCATGCCGTTACCACAGTAAACCCCTAAATCTAAAGTTAACACGGTAAAATAAAAACCATGTGTTTTTTCCAAGTTTCCTACAATGTTGTTCTTCTCCATCATCAGACCCTCAACAGTTTATGTACCGAAGCTACTTGGCAAGCACTATCTATAGAACCCAAACACAGTAATATAAATATACGCCTTCTGAAAATTCACTACGATCGTGTTCTGCTCCATTTTCAGATCCTCAGCAGTACAAGTAACTTTACGCTTTAGTAAGCTTCTCTAGGTACTTACCTACAGAAGCTACTTGGAAACCACTATCAGTAGATTCCAAACACAGTAGAATTGTTATGTTCCTTCTTAAAGTTCCCCACGATGTTGTCCTGCTCCATCATCAGCTCATGTTCAGAAGCTACTCGGCAAACACTGACAAAAGACCCCAAACATGGCATGAATCGTTAAAGCCGTATTCGAGATAATTGGGATCATTCGTGTAAAATATTCACTACAGCGCCCCCTGGTGAGCAAACATCATAATTTAAATGTAGGAACCATCCCTGATGAACCACAAACTCATTTCCGAAAATTGCATAGAAATCGGTCAAGCCGTTTTTGAGATAATTGAGAAAATTCATTTAAAACTTTTACTACAGCGCCCCCTGGTGGTTTTACATCACAAAACATATCTAAGAACCACCCCTGATGAACCACGCATCTATTTGTGAAAACCGCATCTAAATAGGTTAAGCCGTTTTGGAAATAAAAGGGAACATTGGTGTACACAAACAAACAAAAAAACAGCCTCTCACCCTAAACGCATATACCTTTTCCGTTCCATCGTGAATAATAAAAAGGCCCTCGAGGCATTGTACCGAGGATGCTGGCGGCATTTTTTCGCTGAATTGCAATGCTGAAGCGTTGCGCGAGAAAGCCGCCAGCTCTTCGGTCACCAGTTACGACAAATTTATTTAATCTTTATTGCACAAAATAATATCTTATGGTACAAAAGGCAGACTAAATGAAAAAAAAACATTATAAAGCATTCTGTATTTACCACTTTTACCAGTCAACCTTAAGGCAAAGCAGGGCAGTGCAACTTAATTTAAACAAAAAATCTTTAGTAGGTCTAAGGATAGGACGGATAATATAGTAAAATACGTTATGATATAATCTAATATAAGTAATATAATAATATATATTAATACATACATACACAAACGTATGATAGATGAAACTTATAATTTTTTAGTTCTGCCAGCAAAGAAAATGAGTAAGGACTTTTTTTGAACAAGCCTGTTTGTAGATACGAGGGCTGCCTTTTAAGTTGTGTCGTTTGGAAAAACTAAAGACAATTTAAGTGTTAAATGGTATTTATTGTTTTTCAAAGTAATCACCGTGATATGTAATACACTTTTTCATTCGATCGAACCAGTTTTCGAAACACTTATTCCAGTCCGAAGTCGGGGTCTCCAAAATGGCCGTTTTGTATGCCTCAACCGCTTCTTCAGGCGACTGGTACCGTTGACCACGAAGTCGTTGCTTGATTTTTGGAAAAGTAAAAAAATCGTTAGGGCTTAAGTCTGGACTGTACGGCGGGTGTTCCAGAATTTCGACGTTTTGCTCTTTTAAAAACGCAATAGTTTGCCGGGCGGTGTGCGAGCTCGCATTATCGTGGTGCAGTCTTATACGACGTCTTGGGTTATTTTTTCGAAACTCGCCGATGACTTCTGGTAAACAGACAGTGGTATACCAGTCAGCATTAACCGTTTTACGATCCTCGAGCACGATGGTGGCAACGTGGCCACTTTTCGCCACAAACGTGGCGACCATTTTTTTCGAAGTGCTCCGTGAGCGTATTACTTTGGTCGGTTTTGGCTCATCTTGGAACACCCAAACAGTCGACTGCTGTTTAGAATCGGGGTCGTAGGCATATATCCAAGATTCGTCACCACTGATAATGTCGTAAACATGTTTCGAGGTTCCTCGGTTGAATTGCCGCAGAGTTTTGCGACACCATCGAACGCGAGCCGTTTTTTGGTCTTCACTGAGTAAATGTGGTATCCAGCGTGAGATCAACTTTTTTACGCCTAAGTGATCATGCAAAATACTGTGAACACTGGTCCCTGAAATACTTAAGGAAGCTTCTATCTCACGGTATGTCGCATGGCGATCTTCGATGATCAGTTGCCGTACAGCATCAATGTTCTCCTGGGTTACGGCTGTTTTTGGTCGACCTTCACGATGGCTATCACCAAGACTAGAGCAACCACGTTGAAATTCTAAATACCAGCGTTCCACAGTCCGAAGGCATGGTGCTTTATCATTGAAAACCGTAGTCAACTCTTCGAAGCACTGAAGTCGCGTTAAGCCCCTTTTGAAGTTGTAAAAAATTATCGCACGTAAATTTTCCTTCGAAATTTCCATTTTCACAACTGACTTGTCAACTTTGAACGAACGCTGTACTAAAACGGTTAGGCCGATTTCGAGTCATTCTTTTGTTTTCGAATTCTAAATTCAAATATTTTAACGTGACACTAGTTCTTTTTTATGCAATCACGGGAGGTTTGCAAACGACAGAACTTAAAAGGCAGCCCTCGTACTACGCAATTATAGTGATACGTATAGTAGGTACAGTCAGCAGCAGAAGAAGCTAAGCGGGCCAAATGTTCAGAATGACCTACACACGACTCTAATGCCAAGAGGCTAAAAACTGTCTAAATCATTTTGAGCGTGTTATTTTGCGTAGCTAGTTAGCTACTTCTACTGCTGACTGTACTAACTTTTTCATATAAGTAGCTTTTTTTCGAGAACGTTTTTTTATATTTGGCAGTATTAATTAACATGAACATAACACACTCTTACACAGACGGTGTCTCGAGAGTTGGATCGAAAAAGTCAGGTAGACGTTATCTACCTGGACTTTGAGAAAGCTTTCGATCGTGTGGACAATGACACTCTTTTGATTAAACTAGGAGCCATGGGATTTACACCCAGACTACTGAAACTGTTCGCGAGCTACCTGTCGGATCGGAAGCAATATGTAAAGTATGGCCCATATGAATCAGAATGCTATCTCACGCGCTCTGGTGTTAGCCAAGGATCAAACCTAGGACCATTTCTTTTCGTATTGCTCATAAACGACCTATCCGACGAGGTGCGCGGTTCCATGGTGTTGCTGTTCGCTGACGATGTGAAGTTGGTTAAGTCGATTCAAAGCCAGAGTGACCGAGCGGAGTTACAGAGGGACATTGATGCGGTGTATCGGTGGAGTCTCCGTAACAAACTTTATTTTAATGCAGAAAAATGCGAAATGTTGACATTCACGCGGTCGAAAACTCCCGACGAATTTCAGTACACAATTGGTGGCGTGCCAATAGTGCGAGCGGAAATTGTGCGAGATTTAGGTGTCCTTTTCGATCCGGGGCTCACGTTCAATGATCACATTCAAGCTGTGGCCAAAACCGCATCGGGGAGACTCGGTTTCGTATTGCGCAATTCTGCACCTCTGCTCTGACCGTCCACGCTACTCGCGTGTTGTAAGCGGCGCTAGTGCGCAGCGTGCTGGAGTCGAATGCTGTGGTCTGGAGTTCACATGAGAGTAAATACACTCTTATATTGGAACAGGTCCAGAAAATGTTCTTAAGGGCGCTGTACAAGAGGATACACTTTTATTAACCATACATGTACCCTACCTTATTCTTACAAGGACATTTAGGCTATGACTCACTACAATTGCGTCGCTTACTCTCCTTAGCTAAATTTAGCATCGATCTAGTGCGAGAAAAGGTCGATTGTGTGGGTCTCATCGATGCATTCGTGCGTCTCTTTGTCCCTGATCGGTACGTTCGCGCGCGAAGTCACCCCTTGCTGGCCGTGCCGGGCGCGCGCACGCGCACGATCCCATTGCGCGCGCGTTAGCGTTCCTCAACTCCGTGCTCCAAGAGCACCCACAGTGTGATCTGTTTGTGAGTTCGACCGCGCGACTGATGATTGGATGCAGGAGGGTGGCAGAATGCGAGATGCCCGCGAGTACTATAGTTTAACATGCTTAAGAGTCGTTCTTGTTTATCTTTTTCTTTTTCTTAATATTACATATTTATAAGTTTGTACCGCTTTGGCCTTGCTGTTAAGGTATAAATGTTACTATATATAAATAAATAAATAAATAAATGAACGATCTTGAAATATTAATTTTCCTTAAAATACTTATAATGTTATATTCAAAAAAAATTGTGTTAGCCTTTAAAAATTAGCGATTGAAGAGTTCCACATTCTTGCTCCATTGATGGTCCCACATGAATGTAACGTCTACTTACAGCTATGTATTAGTCAAAGTCATACATGCTTAGAGGTTTTTTTAAGTTTAATAACAACATTAGTTCCAGCTGATTCCCGCAACCTTGACCAGGTGATCAGTCCACCTTATAGAGGGGTTGCGTCTACCGCTACGTGGTCGCCACTCAAGAACCTTTCCACCCCAACGGCCATCGGTTCTACATGCAATGTGCCCCAACCACTGTCACTGGTCATTGTGGCACTCTTTAGGGTAGGCCTACGTCCAGCAGTGGACGTTTTTCGGCTAATAACTACCTACTTATGATGATGAGAACAGCAGTTCGCAAGTCGGGGCCCCGAATAGGTCAATTTTAAATAGGTCTTGTAAGATAAGTCGTTTAGTATTCATGACATCGAACGGCTGTCGATAACAATTTCTTTATTTTTCCGAGACATATCAGTTGATATTTTAGCGGGAATTATTGATAGTCATCCTAATAACTGGATTAGTATCACGAAGAGAGATTAATTTATGAGCACGTTATTATTACTAATAAATCTAACAATAGAGCTAAAGAGGTAAATTTTGTGAGGTTTTGTTTGAGAGGTAATTTCCGGAACTACTTATCCTATTTCAGAAATTATTTTACTTAATTTCTACACCATCAAGAGCCTAGCTCTCAAAATGATGATGAAACCTAAAAATAACACACAGATGCACAGATACAGCAGTATTTACCGGCATCGCAGTTGCACTCGGCTGCACATTCAATGCACCAGTCGGGGCCATCATTCGTGGAATCGTTGTGCATTTGCGTTTGGCGCGCACATCAAAGTGTCCACTGCACTCTGATGTTACAGTACACAGAATACTGTATAAATAAATAAATAATAAATAAATATTAAGGGACAATCTTACACAAATCGACCTAGCCCCAAACTAAGCAAAGCTATATATGATTCTTGACATTATTTTTGTTGAGGTACGATCAAACTCGCAAAATTTGAACACAATTGTAGGATTTTGTACATTTGAACCGAGTCAAGTTTGTTTAGAATCGAGCGGCGTATTTTATAAGTAAATTTATATTGCCGCGTGGTCGCGAAAGAAAAGGTATTCAGTCGCCCTTGGGTGCAGTCGGATGCGCAAGAGGGACGACCTGCGGCGCGGGAGCGAGATAGATGCGCTGAGCCTTTGCGCCGGCGCATGCCCGCTAGGCAAATCAGAGGTTATACCGAGCGTCGACGCGGTCAGACGCACCCTCACAATTAATTAGATTACGGTTTTAGATCTCGTACGGGAGCGCTCAAAACGGAGAGGCGCCGAGATATAGTGTTGCTTTGGACCTCGGCAGGTTAAGCCAGCGGGTGGCTTCGAGGCTTAGCTATAGTGATATATAGCAGCGTAGTGTACGGAAGTTTGTATGGACTTGGACAAGGCGCCTTTGGAGGACGAGCTGGACGAAGGGCGTGCCAGTTTCCCGCAAGATAACACATACATACACACTACACAAAACACTAACTCATTCTTGCGTGCCGGTGGGATGGATAGATTCAAGAAGAAGGTGAGTAGTTATTTAGGTTTAAGTTAGATTAAGTTTAGCGTCGCGTATCGCGTCCCAATTGTTCCCCCAGGATCGCTGTTTGTATGGGAGGTCATGCTATGGGCCCGTGACACTCCTCGGGGTCCTGGCGGGAAAAAAGTTTAAACTGCCATATAATGAAGTCTTTTATAGAGAACTCCCGTGAGAAACAGACATAGTTATTAACGCGCCGAGGACGATTGTGCTCATGACTAGGAACGGCGAATCGGTTCGTAATCGTAACACTGCTGCACGGCTATCATGAGACGGCGCGCGAGCTCTCTCGATTTTTCTCGCACTATCCGTCTCTCTCTTATTAGAAAACTTAGTACAAGAGGTATAGTGCGAGCAAAATCGAGAGTATGTCGCGGCTGTCTCATGATAGACGTGCTGGTCGAGCAGTTTTGTAGCGATGCTTGTTTGTCACTGTCGTAGTACAAAAACACAGATATTTGTTTTATTTGACGATCAGTTAGCTTAGTGGCAAGTGACGCTGCCTACAAAGCTGAAGGTCTTTGGTTCGAATTTCGGTAATGGCAAAATATGTGTGTGATGAGCATGAATATTTGTTTCTGAGTCTTGGATTTTATCTTTTTAATTAAGTATTTATACTCGTATCTAATAAATATATCGTCGTGTAGTACCCATAATACGAGCCTTTTTGAGCTTACTATTTCACTAGTTCTATTTGTGTAAGATTGTCCCGTAATATTTATTGATTTTTTTAGTTTAGCAAAATTGCCAACGATGTAAAAAAATCCGCAGGTTATCTCGTGTCCTGTCTACTGTAACGCTTCAAATCATACTGTGCGCCGATGCGATCACGTCAGTAGCAAGCATATCAGAAACGGATGCTGATAGACGCGGTGATGTTCCATCGAAAATACATAGAAGAGGAAAATTTTCTTTGTACAATTGACGACACGGCATAATATTCTTTAAAACTGCTAGTACCCATAGTACAAGCTTTGCTTAGTTTGGGACTAGGTCGATTTGTGTAATATTGTCCCCTAACATTTACTTATTTAATTATGTACTAGCTTCTGCCCGCGACTCCGTCCGCGTGGAACTCGTTTATATCGCAGCTCCATACAAACTTTTACCCCCCATTTCACCCCCTTAGGGGATGATTACGGGGATAAAACTATCCTATGTTACTCTCCCACCCATTCAACTATCTCCACTTAAAAAATCACGTCAATTCGTCGCTCCGTTTTGCCGTGAAAGACGGACAAACAAACAAACAAACACACACATACACTTTCGCATTTATAATATTAGTATGGATAGTATGGATTACCAATGTAATTATGTGTGTTTACACGAGTACACAAAATTTCAGCTCAATAGGTTGATGATAACTGCTGATACTTTCAGTGCCAGGATACCGCTCTACTTGTAGGCGTATTTCTCTACAAACGGGTTTTTGCGTGTTGTTGGCTAGTAGCGGCTACGAAAGGCACTGAATGTGTAATTGAATAAGCGCGTTTTCAGCTTATGCTAATATTTCTCCGTATGTCCGGAGGTTTAGATTATATAGAACTAGATAACCCCGCGAACTTCGTATCTCCATACAAAAGGTATAAAAAAATCCATCGTAAAAAAAACCATCTTATTATTGTTATTCTGCTATTCGCAGCGAAAACAAATTCAAAAATCAAGAATCATAAAAACCGGTACAGCCTTTCTTGAGTTATAAATGGTGTAACTAACATGGCTTTGTTTTATATTAGACTAGCGACCCGCCCCGGTTTTTCATGGGTACTATATTATACATATAAACCTTCCTCTTGAATCACTCTATCTATTAAAAGAAACCGCATCAAAATCCGTTGCGTAGTTTTAAATATCTAAGCATACATAGGGACAGACAGCGGAAAGCGACTTTGTTTTATGCTATGTAGTGATTTGTTTTTGTCGCCTCAGTTTATCAAAATTAAAAATAATAGAAAAAAAGGTAGATTTGCGAGTTGTAGTGTCACAGAGCCAGTAGTAATATTTTCAGTTTCAGTAATACCCTCACATACTATTAGCGTACTATTAACTACAATTGTTAAAACACCTTTACTTAAGTGTTTTAACAATTGTACAGTGTGTTAACAATACATTACGTTGATAATACTTGTACCATAAAGGCTAAAAAAAAACATAAAAATCGCAACAAAGGCTGATTAGGCTGTGTAAATAGGCAATTTTAACTATGCGGTAATGAGCGGTGCGGAGCTGAAGGCAAGGTTACGCCGCAGAATAAATTTAAAGACAAACCAAATTGTTAATTGAGAAGAGCTGAAACTGCTTACCTTGGTGAAACTGGTTTTTGGTGTGCAGCGTGGGCGGGCGAGGAGTTCGAGCAAACGTTATTCGGTCAGGAA
The DNA here is from genome assembly GCA_947578815.1 of Epinotia ramella. Taxonomy (NCBI): domain Eukaryota; kingdom Metazoa; phylum Arthropoda; class Insecta; order Lepidoptera; family Tortricidae; genus Epinotia; species Epinotia ramella. The sequence continues at coordinate 9,813,334 of OX388221.1, forward strand.
CAAGGACAAACACTATTTATTCGCAATTTATTTGCAGAGCGGTGAGAATATTGTTCGGTGACAAGCGTAAGGAAAATATTTGACAGACTGAAACTACTTTTTTTTTCTTCTGACGTATGAAGGCGGTGTAAACAGTCTCAGCAGCTTTTAAGAAAGGAGGCCAAAAGGGATTTTGCTCTGACGGCGTAACCAAAGACATTTAATAACAAATATATGTAACAATTTTTATTTACAGACAGCACTTTATTTCCACTCGGCTTCCAAGAAGTCTATATTATTATGATTACAAGTCAGTCGAAGTAATCGGATACAATTGCTGGCTTTACTCGTTATATTCGAACTAACGAGGCAAGGGAGAATTTTTATTTTTATTTTTCATGTACAGTCGGCATCTAAAGTAACTACGCAAACGAAGACGTCAAAAGTCTTTATTAAAAGGGAATAAGAGCTTCTGCGGCGCTACCACGAACTTCGAAAGTCAAAGTTCGTAATACATGCATCCCTGTCACTCGAGTAAGGGAGTGCGATAGAGATGGAAACACCCGAACTTCGACTTTCGAAGTTCGTGGTAGCGCCGCTGATGTCTTCGATTGCGCAGTTACTTTTGATGCCGTCTGTACAACATGCATGAGTTAGAATAAGCCAGTGATTTTTCTCATCAAGCAGCTCGCGCGTTAGAGAAATGTATTTTTCTTTTAAAAGTATATTTTTTAGTAGATTATTGTGTTCAGTTGACATTTTTACACTTTTGTATCTTACACAATAAGGTAAAAAACGTATACATATATTTGACGTCAATACGTTTGTTGGTACGACGTTGTTTATTTATACACTACAAAATGCATAATGAATGAACGTGTTTGGAATAGATAGACGAGTGTAAATTTACGTAAATAGTTTTCCTAATCTTATGTAAATAATCGTGATACCATAAATAAAATTTACATCGTCCATAACTTTCCAAAAAAAGAAACAAACAATTCCCTCAAAAATCTTAAAACCACATCTGCCGTAAGAACAAGTTGGTACAACCATGGCAACATTTGCACCAAAGAGGTTCATTAATATTTATTTCTGAGCTCATTATTTACGAGACGCCAGGGTTTCTGGATTATACTGAAATGGTTTAAGATCCATGACATTATTTAGGAGATTACGCTCATCTTAAGTGAATTTACTCGAGATGAGGCTACTTTAAAATAAAATTAAAACTTTTACAAAAAAACTGCTTTTTAACGAAATACTCGTAAATTAAAATAAAATATACGCTGAGCTTACCTGGTAGTGTCACGAAAATGTTAAGTTAGTGTAAAAACAATATCACGCTATGACATCGACTCGATAATTAAGTACCTAGTCACGTCATGATAAGAGTATAAGACTGTTGAACCTGGCACATTGCACATAGAACCTATGGCCGTTGGGACGGAAAGGATCTCGACTCCTACACCTACAAGGTTGACTTATGACCTGGTAAAGATCGCGAGAGTCCGCTCAATGCGGGTGACGCAGGACCGGTCACTATGGCACTCTTTGGGGGAGTCACATGCGGCATAGGTCCAGCAGTGGACGTCTTTCGCTTGACATATAAATTACGTAAATTTCCAAACAAGCCTTAGGAAAAATCGACCGACATTTTACCGTACAGTCGAGTTCTCCAATATCTACACAGACAAACTTTCAAAAATATCTATACAGAGACTTTATTGTTACTGTTATATATAAGACACATGTGTAGATATTTTTGAAAGGTTGCCTGTATAGATATTGGAGAACACGACTGTACAATAACTAACTTAGAAAAGTTGAGAAACCCCCGACATTTTCATTTCAAAGTCCAATGTCTCAAAAACGGCTGAACAGATTTTCATGAAACATGGCTAAGAACACTCGGGATAAAATTATGTATGACACAAAAAAACTAAACGAAAATCGGTTCATCCGTTTGGGAGCTACGATACCACAGACAGATACACAGATACACAGACAGACACGTTAAACAAACTCGGGGGTTAAAAAGTATCATTTAAATCTACCTAATTTACATCCGCAACGTCACGCAATCGCCTGGTTGAGAACATTTAAAAACGAAATCAAATGGTTTGCCCTAAAACTTTATACATGGAGAAAATCCAGCAAGTAGAAACAATTTCATCATCGTTATCGTTTCAAAGTTTAATAACGATTCTTTAATGTATTTCAATCATCAATATTCAAGCCAGTTCCAAATTGAATGAAATGCAATTACTTAGCTTATTGTTCCTTTTGTTTCAATCCGGCTCTGCTTATTGTTTATTTGACTTATTATTACTTTGCCAGTGTTTATTTACGTATTTATTATATCTGCGTATTCGCAGTGTTTGTTTTTGTAATTTTTATATACGGCGAATTTACCAGCTTACTTTTGCAGAACGCGGAAATAATGCATGGCCGTGATTCCTCTTACGTCTAAATTGCTTATTACTTTGTAGACTAGTAATCCACCCCAAACTCTAACCTATTGCGTGAAACTGCTTAATCGTGACCAACTACACGCAATACTACTTACATACATTCGTAGTAAATGTATGAATGGAGCCCTTTCATGTGATACATCCTCGACTAAATAGGCTTCAATCGTATCAACATTCTTTGATACCCGCTAACTTCGCGCTCCTCATACTCGGCTTAAAATGCATTATATATTTTATAAATAGTCATATTAAAATAGGTGTGTAGACTCATAAATTAGTATTACTTACTTTAAAAGAAAGACGGCAAAAAATATACCTAATGACGAAAATCTCAAATGTTGCTTGTTAGATAGAGAAAACGCTAGCAGATCGTGATGTCACGATCCTCGACCGACATAGTAAATGAGAATCGTTTCATATGAAGGTGCGTTTTGCGAAAAAGTGACAGTCCATACCCCCTCTTAAAATTTTGGACACATAACTTTGTGATTATTTAACCTCCTGCGTTGCTTTTCTCCATTTGACTATATTCTTAATCCTTTAAAAAAAAACACAATAACCTCTTAACGAAACAAATAATTGTGTTAAATATTTTTGTTACGTGTCAATTTACCGTGGAACCACGTTACCACGATCAAAGTTCACACGATATGATACAGAAAACAATATAACTATAAATCCGAACAGCCTCCTACAGACGGTGGCAGCCTGGCAGTGGACAGCAGCTGCAGCGTAGACGGACCCTTCCTTCTGTATTGGGATAAAATGCACAGGGCGTCTACCTGTAGGTACTTGACATTTTAATTTTTATGATTTGTATTTTTGTTTAAAGTTTTTGACAGGGTAATTTGAAATATAATGTGTGTTTTGTGATGTAATTGTATGTAATTTTAATTATATGGATCTTGGTCTGAAAATAAAGTAATAATAATAATAAATATACTGGAAAAATAAACCGTCATCGCCTGAAGCCTGGGAAGACAAGACTCGAACTTTTGCCATCTGTATTGTCTGTACCGGCAATACAGAGGAGAGGGCATAATAATTTATTGATTTATTCATGAAAACCAACAGCGATACAAAGTATGTATCTTATGATATAATACACAGTAGTATGGCCAATTACAGGTTTACCTAGATAACTTGTTATATAGTTGACAGTTGAAATATAATAGCGCTAGAAAGTCAAAAATCGCCCCCCTGTCATTAAAACCTAATATCGAACTTAGATTAAAGCGTTTCAGACTAATGGCTTTAGACGGGTCGAGCGAAATTGGATACTATAAGGAGACAGCGGACTAATACAAAGCAACCACTAATACCTAAAGTTTTGTTAAATTCTAATCGAATAGTCTTGTAATGATTATTGTTGGATTCGAGCCCTTGCCGTAGTGGTTGCGATTTCATAAACCTGTGGGCGTAACATAGTTGCCATTTTAATACTTATCTCTGTTTTGGTTAATATATCTGTCACTGTCACACTCGCACCTACTTGTCAGGACGTGTCACCCAGAGCGACAAGTGATAAAATGACAACCATCTTTTTTATCATCATCATCATCATCATCATCATCATCATCATCATCATATCAGCCGAAAGACGTCCACTGCTGGACATAGGCCTCCCCCAAAGAGTGCCAAAGTGACCCGTCCTGCGCCACCCGCATCCAGCTGACTCCAGCAACCTTTGCCAGGTCATCAGTCCACCTTGCGGAGGCCCCCGCCGCGTCGATTTCATGTCATTTCATTTCGAGCTCTTATTGTCTCACTCGGCTCCCGCTTTCTAAAAAATATGACTATCATGTGAATTGTGGAAAGACATAAAAAAGATGCAAAGAGGCACATAGTGTAGAACCGATGGCCGTTGGGCGGAAAGGTTCTCGAGTGGTGACCACGTAGCGGAAGATGCAGCGTGGGTTGACCCACCAAGGGCGGGCGGGAGTCCGCTGGATGCGGGTGCTGCAGGACCAATCCCTTAGACCCCCTTTGGGGGAGGCCTATGTCCAACAGTGGACGTCTTTCGAATGATATGATGATGATGAAAGGATAAGATTATTGAGGAAGACTGTCGAGCACGTCAACAGCAGCGATCATGAGCCAAGTTAGTATGCTCACTCTTCACCCTCCAACCCGCACTGGATCAGCGTGGTGCGTTAGTCTAATTTCTCTCAAAATAAAGCGCAAGATTGCATTGTACTAAATTCAAAACCCCAACTACATAACATTCTAACATATTAACAAAGATATAATGAAAATGGTTCGTGCTTTTGTGAAAAGCAGGTGCCGGAAGTAAGCCAGTAACAGGAGGTAGCACCCGGTTAGAACGGAAGTGACGTCATACGCACGCACCCGTGTCACGGTATCTGGGTTATGTTGGCAACACTTTAACTTTAGCGAGGCGAGATTAGCCCGCTTTATTGTTGTGTTTGTATTTTGTGCCTTGATTACGTTTTAACGTTGTTATGTTTCCTACTTGCCGTCTGCGGTTTTGTTTCCAAGGATTGGATTTTATGGTTGGAAACAAATGTAATTTTTTTCTTTAAGGCGACGTTTTTTACAAGATGTGAGTAATAATGTGAATGTATGTGTTTATATAGTTTTTATCCGACTTTAAAAAAGGAAGAGATTTTAATTCGTCGAAATCTTTTATTTTCTATGTATGTTTCCCGATTTTTATTGATTTTTTTTGAAAGGGTTTCCTTCTCAGTTGGTTCCATGGTCATCAGGTCAAGACCTGATGATGGGATCTTAGAGAAATTGGAGGCACTTTTCAAATTTTATAGGCACACTTAAAGCGGTGTACTAAATTGAAGTCGGTTAAAACTTCGTTTTTAAAGTGAAATTATTATTTCAAAAATCCTTACTGAGGTACAACAAACCTCCATAAAACACAATTAGAAAGAAGTTATTGATGAATTGACTAAGGCGAGTACGGATTTGATTGCTAAGTTTGTACGATGTTTAAAACTTTTTGTAAAAACTGGACCATATTTTGAGGTATTTGAAGTATTATATCTCAGGTTCTACTAGACTGGCAGAAACAAAATTGAGCAATCGTACTATCCTACATGCTATTATAAAAATGAAAGTGTAGACATTTGTTACTCATGTAGCAAAAACGGCTGGAAATATTTAGAGTATAGTTAAAATCTCAGGATTATTTATTTATTTATTTATTTATTAATTTATTTATTTATTGAAAAACAGGTTACATAACATTACAGTTTACACCAATGCGTCATGAACCGAACAATATTTATTTTGACGGCGAAACGGCGTGGCCCCGTTGTTCCGACATCTCGGGTGTTGGATTTGGTAGGTTGCCCCGGAACCGACGAAACACGACACCTTTCGGCCAGAAATCAGCACACGCGATGGTCTCCTGGATTATAACAAAGTGTTTACTGTTTATCCCCATAATTATATACAAACTTAATGATTTACTGACCCCGTAGCACGGACGGCCTTATCACGCGATAAGTGACAAGATAGAGCGTCCGTCTCGTTCTATTGAACGGTGGCAGCCAGTGACGGACGCTCTATCTTGTCACTTATCGCGTGATAAGGCCGACCATGATACGGGGTCTGGTTTGAGATAAAAGCAATCGATACCATTGGATAAAGTTAAATACCGATTCAACAACCCGTACTATTAACAACTCAATTATTACGATAACGTTTTTAAATCAAAATCACTTTTTTATTCAGTCTTTCCAAGTAATGCCTACTGAAATATCACATTTCGTTTGATATTAATAATAACAAAGGCTCATAGGCTTTGTGAAATAATATTATTTCTTTAAATGAAAATGATTGTTAATCGGTCAAATCAAGGAATATTGTATTCAGTTTTATTTTAGGTTTATCAAGACCTTGTTTATGCACAATATACCAAGACTGTATTCACATACTTTACACACCTCTTACGACGTTCTTCGGATAGCCTGAACAGACCCCGTATCATGGTCGGCCTTATCACACATAAGTGACAGAATAGAGCGTCCGTCACTGGCTGACACCGTTCGATAGAACGAGACGACGCTCCTATCGTGTCACTTATCGCTTATTAAGGCCGACGATGATACGGGGTCAGGAGTATTATTACAGGCAAAGTTGAGAGCAAGAGGTCTCGGGGCAGACCAGGGTGCTAGATAGAGCACGCAAATCAATGCACCCTTGTAACTACGTTTACGCGAGGCCATTCATAATTGTGATAGGAGCCTAACGAGAAGTCTGGTCATCAAGAATAGGACATGATGTCACGATCCTCAGCATTGAGGGAACGACTGATGATGATTTGCGCGGGTAATGGTTTATTTGCCGCTACCTGATACTAACTCAGTTGCGGCAAATAAAGAAAACTTGAACTACCCTTATCACGAAACCAATTATTTTTAATTAAATATTAAAAACAAAAACAACAAATTATTATTATTTATTAAGGTCGCAGGTTCGAATCCTGTCGGGGGCTACAGACGAAGATGGTTTATTTTTCCATTATATTCTTTCTCTGTATCATATCGATTAAAACTTGAACTGTGAAAGGACAACGAATGATATATCCCGTTCTGTCACACTTATTGAGATTTTTATACTACCACTAGCTTCTGCCCGCGACTCCATCCGCGTGAAACTCGTTTACATCGTAGCTCCATACAAACTTTCACCACCCATTTCACCCCCTTAGAGGATAAGTTCTGGGATAAAAACTATTCTATGTCCTTTCCCGGGACTCTGATAGGGAATCTTTTCATAAAGTTTTAATTTTGCAGCTCAATGACGTTTCGGTTAATGGCAACGGAAGACCCTGGCTGCAAAGCCAAAATCATGCTGAGTTGGGCTCATTTCGTAACACGGTACAGATTCACTTTTTCTTTGGCTTGTCATACTCTGTATTGTGTTAAGTCACGAATAAATGTTTGATACTTGATTCTCAAAATAGCGGGCAACAAATGTAAATTTGATACCAAAGTAATACGTCGAGTCAAATATACCTACGATACAGCAGCACGATTTCCAACGGCACGTCTCTGGAAAAGAGCATAACTTTATGCCATCGCATGCAGCGCGCATACTTGGCCACGGGCATGCATGAGATTCACTATGCATGCATATCCATCCGCATATCTGCATACTCGTATATCTGCACAAGCAGCTGCTTCGGCGTGCCGAAATATTGCTTCATATTTCGGTGTCTTGTTGTATAAGAATATTGTAATACTAGTTATTGACAATAGCTGTGTAGAACAGTTGTGTGAAAGAGATATGATAAGGATTGTGACTGATAGTAGAACCAGAAACGTTTCATGAAAGTGAGAAAAAAGTGATTTAATACTTTACTTCGCCTTCACCCAATAAGGCAAGTATATAAGCCTACAACGTATACGCCATACGATTAAATAAAGTAGAATGGTAGTTTCTGATAAGTGTGCGCAATCACTTATGAAATGCTCTTTTTTTTTTTTTTTGGTAAACGTAATTAGTCTAAAATAACTCGCAGTTTCACTATTATTTCCTAATGTCAAGGAATATATATATATATGTAAAAACTAACCTCCTTATTCAGAAAACTGGGTAAACCTTTGTTAGTTAAAATATGTTTAAGGGCGAATCTCCTAGGGATTGAACCGCTCGGTTCTAAAGTCATTGTCGGCTAAAGTTTATTTCAATTCAACAGAGGTAACACATACCGCGGCAACTTTAATCAAAAAAGACTCAGTCCCGGGATTGGCTTACGTGTTCATCAAAAGTGGACTCTGGTATTCGTATCTTTTAATAATATTTTCTCAAACATGCAATGAAATATAGACGTTGTGTTCTTCATAATGGGCTTCGAAGTGTCACGTTTCGGGCGCAGCGAGACGAGAGATCCGTAATGGCATTTCATACAAAATTGGAAGCCTTACTAGGCCTGCAAGATGGTGTATTTTAATTTCCATTCCACAATTTGTGGCACATCACGGCGTTCAGCCATGAAAATTAAAGTTTGATATCTTGGAGTATTTTTTATTGATTTCATTGCATGTTTGAGAATAGCACTATTCATACCTCGGCGTGAAAAGGGGTTGCCAGCCTCATAACTATCCGGCCTCGCTACATTCGGACGTCTATTATGTACTCGGCCGGCAACCCCTTACTTCCCGGCCTCTGTAGTAATGTACTATTGTCGTCTGTCGACGACAATGACGAAAAACACGTCTAAGAGTGCTGAATATTCGCCCTATTAACCTTTCTTACAAATACATCATGTAAAAGAGACAGACTAATTTTGCCGGCATTTTATCTAAAATAGATTCGATGAACGTATATGAATAGAGCATGTAAAAACAGACTTAAGCTTCTGAAAAGTAAGATTGAATTCAGAAGCAACCATGTAAAATAAATACCTCATTTGGAAAATTACTATTCGCGTCTCCGAGGTAGCAGTAAAGGTGCCTCGTTAGGGAATCTTCGCAATTTGTATGCAAAACGTCTTAATCCTTATTTGAAGGAAAAAGTTGCACGTTCGAAGATTTATACCCTGCAGACTGAAAGACAATATTTTTCAATACGTAGGTATTATAGGTAGGCCGTTTAACTCATTCCCGACTTGCGCGGCGCGCGGGTGCAGGGGTGTGACGATAACGGCTCGCGCGCGGCGTGTGGGCGCCGGGCTTTGAATCCCACACGTTGCCAGCGCCCCGTTATATCGTCATACCCCTGCACCCGCACGCCGCACAGGCGAGGATTGAGTTAAGCGGTCGACCTATAGCTTTCGTCTTCGTATATATCGCTAAAGATGGTGAAAACGATTATTATTATTGATCTGTGATAGTGAAATATTAAATCAACACTTCTACATTTTTAATCTTTGAAATATTGGCCGCCATTGTTTAAAAAATCCGTGAACTTGTCGATGAAAAGTGATTATCGTACTTTTACCATTGTTGTGTTTGTTGGTGCAATAGCGCAATGCACAAGAAGGCATTTTTTAAAGTTTGAATTCCAACTATACTCGTTTCGACCGCCATCAGTGCTCAGACCAAACCAAGATAGTCTCATGAGACTATGTGACATGCGCAAACTTATTATGCTAGATGATGTCCGCTCTTACATAGAAAATAAATAATAAAATAAAATAAAAATTGTTTATTCGATAGCATCAACAAATTATATAAGTGCGCTGGTGCCTCTTTTTAAGCGTTCAAGACACTTGTGCTAAGAGAGCACCGCTCGTCCGCAAATAGTTTAATACAAAAAAATTGTCTGTGGGTGTGTGTGTGTGTGTGTGTTTGTGTCTGTGTGTGTGTTTATTTGAAGGGTCACTTAATTTGAATTAGGTTTTCTATGTCGTAATAGCTTTTTGTTTTTAGCCATTTAGTTACCTTAACTTTACACTCACGCATGGTACAGGAGTATATTATGTGAATTTGTTTGTTTATTTGTGGGGAATCGGAACGGCTTTTGGTACATAACTTTTAGTAGTGCTCTTTGAGCCTTCTCAAGCTCTAGGAACTTAGTCTTTGTGGCTTCTTCCCATACAAAGATACAATCAGTGAGGACAGATTGGGCTAATGATACGTAGACTTGATTTAGCTTATTTTTTGTTAATAAGTGTCTTGGGTTTTTGAAGTTCCAGATGAGTTTTCGGGTCCTGTTCATAATGGTTTCTGCATGTTGGTGCGATGTAAGACGCTGGTCAACGGTAACTCCTAGGTATCTTGTGCATTCTACCTTTTGAATAGATGGACAGGAGCAGATCGCCTGTGTGTTGCAGCAGTTGTGTATCCTAATAAAGTAGTCATTTCTCGGTTGGGAACGGTTATAGTTGCAGAAACATATAAAGTTGGTTTTGGTTGTGTTAAGAGTAATTTTTCCTGCAGCCATCCAGCAACTTTTGTGAGGCCTAGTTCTGCAGATAATCGTACCTCCTCCCATGTGTTCCCTGAGAATACAATCGCAGTATCGTCGGCATACGTGAATATGGTTCCCGCGTCAATACGCATATTGCAGAGCTCGTTTATGTAGACAAGGAACAACGTGGGGCCTAGTATACTGCCATGTGGTACTCCGTAGGATATTGAGCGTTCGTGACTGATGTAATTTCGTAGTTTGACCTTCTGTGTTCGGTTGTGAAGGTAGCTTCTAAAGATACTTAATGGGGTACCTCTAATGCCAATCTTTTCCAAAACGTTAACAAGGATGGGAACAGACACAGTATCGAACGCCTTTTTGAGATCAAGAAACACAGTTAGACATTTTATGTGTGTGACGACATTTTTAATTATTAGTGACGAGAGAGCAGTTATCGCGTCGTCAGTAGAGATACCTGTTTTGAAGCCATATTGTGCATTTGATAGAATATTAAATTTATTTAGATAGTTGGTCAGCCTAATGTTAATCAGTTTTTCAAGAATTTTGAGACGGCTGGTAACACCGATATTGGTCTGTAGTTAGATAGATCTGTCTTGTTCCCACCCTTGTAAACAGGAGTAATAACCGCTTGTTTAAGTACGTCAGGGAAGACCCGTTGCTCAAAGCACAATTTAACTATATGGGATATTATAGGGACTACCGTATTACATGATATCTTAAAGAATTGAGTTGGGGTGTCATCCACTCTTGGAGCACTGTTAGATTTTAGGCTGAGCAGTAGTTAAAATACTTCGTTGGTATCTGTCTCTAATAGAACGAAAGAGTTTACCACATAATTGTTAAGGGTCAATGGGACGCTTGTTGATTCACTTGTGGGCTTGTTAATCGGTGGTGGGATCACTTCAGCGAGGGGTTTACCAATGTCAGAAAAAAACTGGTTGACAGCATGTATTGACTCTGTAGGGGTTTCCCGGATATCTAGTAGTTCTCTGTTCTCTGTTTTATTTGGCTTACGATTGGTTACGTTATTTATAGCCTTCCAGATTGTTTTTGGATATTTACTTGCTTTGTCTATTTGTTCCTATTCTTTTTAGTTTTTTTATTAGGGCGTTACATAAATTACGGTATCGGTTATAGGTAATTTTCAAAACAATGTTGTCGGGATTGTGTTTGACTCTTTGTTGCATGTAATTCCTATTCCTAATACATCGCTGGATACCTGGGGTTATCCCTGGTTTTATGATGCGATTAATCCTTGGTATTAAGGTGACAATTACCGAGGGTGAGGGGTTTAAGGTTAACTGGAAGAGATCCCTTACAGGGATAAGTTCGCCTTTGTACCGAATTAACTTTTTTTTGTCTGTATTTTTACCTGTGTCTTGTGTACAATAAAGTATTTACATACATACATACATACAATTCTGTTTTGCAAAATACATCGCCTAAGTTTATTTATTATACATTTGTGTTAGTGCGTTTGGGTCGTTTGTACTAAATAATTCTACAAGGTTATATTCTAGGAGAGTACTGTGCGCTTTTTCAAAGTTTACACTGATTTTAGTTTTTTTACAACATATAGGGATCTTTATACCACTCATTTTGAGCAGAATCATGGCGTGATCAGTAACCGTTGTGTCTGCGACTAGAGTTTTAGCGTTTGAGAGTCTACTCTCAAGTTTCAGCATAAAATGGTCAAGGCAGGTATGTCCCTATGTATGCTTAGATCTTTAAAACTACTCAATGGATTTTGATGTGGTTTTTTTTAATAGATAGTGATTTAAGAGGAAGGTTTATATGTGGTATGAAGGTATATTATAGAACCCGTGCGAAGCCGGGGCGGGTCGCTAGTTAGTAATATAACTCAATGGGGTGAATTTAGCGATTACATCACGAATACCTATCACATTCACATTATTCACTTCAATGGATCGCTGGCGATGGTATTCGGAATATTGCCAGTGCTAGTATTTCTGAGAATAGGAATATGCTGCTGCGCTAATTAATATTCCTTTGTGCTTTTTATGTGCACTTGTGATTCTGAAAAATATCGTTTAAGGGGAGGGGCTAGAAAAGCAATGCATATCGAGCTAATATTAGCGTGCGAGGGAGACAAAATGTTGAAGGCTACAACTGTCGCATTAAGTGAAATGTTTGTGAAAATCTCTCTCGTCACCTGTATTCTGTTTCATAGAAGTAGTCCTAATACCAGATTATTCATGTATTTTAAGGCACCAGTTATTCGAGTTATTGGTACCTACTAGGCCTTTTCGAGCTATATTTCACATATCCATTTCAAGTGGTAACAGGTAAATATTGGATGTTCCAACACCTCGTTTACAACGTGACTGAATTACGACGCGAATCACACTTATACATTTAATAACATATCAGCCAGATTCCTGACTTTATCATATTAAATACTAGCGTTTCCTTGTGACTTCGACCGCGTATAGTTCATCGCGTATAGCGTTAGTTAATCGCCATAACCTCTAACCATACGAGACAATTGGCGATTAAATTAGAATCAACTACAATAAAACGAGTAGAGCTTGTTTTGTTTTCAAATCGAACGAAACAAAACAAATGCAACTCGGTTCCAATTTCCAATGTTATAAATTCAATGAAAGAAGAGAAGACTTTATAGGCATTTAAGCGGCTGCAGTACAAATCCTAAAAGCAAATATGCTATTAAAATTAGATTAAAGTATTACTAATTATCACACTACCATAGAAAGTTTAAGGGATGATTTCCGGGATGAAAACTGTACCATACCCTTCCCAGGGACTTTAAACTCTTTCCATCATCATATCAGGCGAAAGACGTAGGTCTCCCCCAAAGAGTGCCACAATGACCGGTCCTGCGCCACCCGCATCCAGCGGACTCCCGCGACCTTTACCAGGTTATCAGTCCTCCTTTGCGGGGTCAACCCACCCGCCTTCCGTACGTGGTCGCCACTCATGAACTTTTCCGCTAACGGTCATCGATTCTACGTGCAATGAGCCCTGTTAAATTGGTTACCTTGGTTCTACTGCGGATAGCCTTATCCTGATTCGATCACACAGATAACCTCCCAGCATAGCCCTCTCTGTTGCCCTTTGCGTGACTTTGAGCCGTCTTGTGAACCCATAGTAAGCGACTACAGACGATCTCCATAACGAATATAATTTAACTCGGTACTTACAGTGGTTTAAATGTTAAAAGGTTAGAAGGTGGCGAAATAGCGGCTTTGTTTGTGTAGTTGTGTTGTGTGCTCATGGTAGATTTAGATGGATTAGCCGAATTTTAATATTTTTTGTTTATTCACAATACTGGATGAACATCAGAAATGTTTGTACCATTTTTAGTATTTTATCGATTAGGTACGGTTTTATTTAACTATTTAATATTACTTTAAAAATGGTATTCGTCCTCACTACACGAAATGTTAACGAACTTGCTACCCAACTAATCTACTCGTAGTCGAACATTTCTTTACTTAGAATATTTTTGTTCACATTTTAAAATACCCACTGGGTAAACGAAAGTGCCTGTAAGTTTTTAAGTAAACACGTCTCTCGAGATTCTATAATGAAATTATTTTGTTTATCTTTTTGAGTTTCACCCTAATCTGAGGACAAAGGTCTTTGAAACCATTCCATTTGCAGGTAATTAATTTGGAACCTGACACATTAGACTGGATAGAAATACAGTAGGCTATCATATCATCCGTAGTACCTGCAGTCGCTATCATCGAGTGACTTGTGGTCCAGGAAAAGGTCGAGGGTAGCTCATCAGTGGATGAGATGGATAGACTAGATTAAAGCTGCAGAATATGCATCACTACACGTAAAGAAGGTGACTGTCAGAAATGAATGGCGGCGTGCAGTGTAGCTTGCTACCAACAGCTGAAATGATGACCAACCTCTCTGTGAAGAGTGAAAACGAACAAAAATACTTTCTTCTTTTGCTTATAGGTACATCGTCAAGTTTCCAGGGCCCGCAGTAATAAAATTCTACTAAACTACCACTACTTCTAAAATAAGTATCTACAACCCTCATAAAACATTGCACTTATGTTCCTAGCTCTGCACGGTTTTATAAATCTTTGGAGAAAGTACAAAAGGCTTTTTTCGCTTTCTTTACAAGAAAAAGTACGGGTTCTATCCCTTTCTGTATCCTACGAAGTACTGACTCGGAATTTCCTAGTGGTTAGGCACAATATCGAATTTTTGACCACTGCAATTTGAAAAGCGAGTCAGATTGCTCCGACTTGATTCGTTCCTGACAATATATACCTCTGTGGCCGCAGTCACCACCTCCTGGTGGAAGAGTGAGCACGAGCTCTCACCAGTTGTCAGCGCGCAGGCGCTACTTAACAAAGTAATTATGTATGCACCGGATTGCGATTTGTTTGCCTACAAGTGGAGTAAAGATATTATTAAAGATTCTGTGAGATTCATTTTTAAATATTGTTTGGTTCTATAGTTTGTTTCTTATTGTGTATTATGTATGTTACATAGTTTTACTTTACCAGTGCATATGATGTAATGCTGTTACATTTTATATCTAAAATAAATAAATAAAGCGTAAATTTGCCAATCAGTCAGATTCTCCGATCCAATAACGTTTATTTAGTTCCGAACATTCAGGTGAGACGGGTGGTTGAATCGCTTTAGCCTAGTTGGTAGTGACCCGGCCTACGAAGGAAGAGGTCCTGGGTTCGAATTCCGGTAAGAGCATATATTTGTTTGATGAGCACGAATATTTGTTCCTGTATCATGGATGTTTTCTATGTATTAAAGTGTTTACGTATCTATGTAAGTATGTTTATCGTCGTCTAGTACCCATAGTACAAGCTTTGCTTAGTTTGGGACTAGGTCGATTTGTATAAGATTGTCCTAAAATATTAAATACTAGCTGCCCGGCCCGGATTCGCACGGTTTACCCGTTCTCCCGTAGGAATGAAGCATTTTCCCGTGGTAAAAAGTAGCCTATGTTCATAAAGGATAATCTCGGCTTCTAATGGTAAAAGAATTTTTTAAATCGGTCTAGTAGTTTTGGAGCCTATTCAATACAAATAAACAAACAAACAATCAAATCTTTCCTCTTTATAATATTTATTAGTGTAGATGTAGATCAAACAAAAGATGACAGCAGTGCATATGACTCCATACACAAGCATAGCTGAGTTTTGGCGAGGCTTGTGTAGGTAAAACCGCGAAGGAGAAAAGTATCAACCTTACGAGAGTAGTGAAAAAGTATTTATCACTGCAGTATTGCGGCAGAACAGAGACTCATCGTTATAACGAAAGGACCGTGTCTAAATTGTTAAAATTTCCATTTTATATTAAAATCTTATCCACTGTTCTCTTTTTCTCTTGTGACAAATTTCTTTGGAAGCTCTAATTATGTTATAAACTTAAAATTAAAAGCTTGAATATTTTAGTTGACAAAGCGCCGAAGAAAAGAAAAAAGGAAATATCTTACAAGAGGACTAAAAAACTCATTTTTTTGTATAAAAAGAGGCAAGAACAATTAACAGATTAAATTGAGATGAAACACGTAACTTTTTAATTAATTCAATTACTCGCGTAAGGTATGAAATCAACTTTTTATAAATGAAGATAAATGTATCATTTAAATACGTTTTATATATAGTCCATTTAAGTTTTTTCTTCCAAGTTACTCCATCAATCAATGTTAGTTTCAGCTTGCAAAATGTAATTATAATAAATAAAAAACTAGGTTGATGCGATTTGATCTGTCTACTCTGCTCATTTCCATTCGTTAATGGCATGTGGCGTACTCATTTGGGGTAAATCAACGGATATCAATTGACTGCTTACAATGGAAAAACATGCATAAAGATGCACTGCCTATATAACTGGCATGAAAACAAGATATCGTTGTATTTTCGCAAGGCGCGCGAATTGCGATGCAGTGATTTCCTTTACCCATTTGAAATTCCTATGTTTGTCAAAAACAACTTACTTTTATTTCAGCGCTTCAGGGTCTTGATTTAATGACTGGTTCCACAAAACGAATAAGCTCAATCTTATAAATATGCGACGACCAAATGTCAGGTGAAATCGTAACTGAGTCAGATGACATTTATTGTCATTACTTACGCTTAGAGATCCATATGAAACCAGCAGTTAGATCACGTAACGCACTGTACGCGCGTCAGGTAGATCTAAATGTCATTTTTAGTATGGAAAAAAGACAGTTGAGTTGTCCTAACGTACGTTCGAAATGTTACGTGATCTGATCGCTAAGGTTGGGATTCAAACAGATCCGTTACCTCACGTTTGTAGAAGTGTCAAAAAATGTACCGTCGATCTGACACATACAGATCTTTATAATGCCGAGCCTAAAAACTTCTTGCGTCATAATTATGAAACATGTAAGATAGAAATCTCTTTTTCCATCTTAAAGTAAATATTTTAAGATAGGAAACATTTTTGTCAAAATCGCAGCCACACTTCATAAAGCACCCGACTTTAAACCAGAGTTGGGCAAATTTTTATTTGAATAAGAATAAGAATAAAAACAGAATTTTTATTCTTATTCAAATTGATTTGAATAAGAATAATTCTTGCGCCCGTTATTTAGAATAACATGAAGGTGAATAAATCATGCTACTTTTATTTTAAATAAGAATAAAATACGGACTAATTATTCCACAAATGGGGTTATTCTAACTAACATTTTATTTAAATAAAACGTTATTCAAATAAAGTTAATTTGGTGGTATCGTCGGTAAAATTTTGTGAGTTGATTTACAGACAATGGATTTTATGATAAGTTTGGGTTTACTTGGTTTGTTTTGACGAGTTATATACAATACATTATACTTGGTGACGATGGTCTGATGATGGAGTCAGGAGGTGGATAGTGGAACTCCTCGATAGCTACTTGTATATCCTTCGAGTTTGGGCTTATTTGGTTTGTTTTGGCGAGTTCTATACATTATACGTGGTGATGATGGTCTGATGATGGAGTGAGGAGGTGGATAGAGGAACTCCTCAATGGCTACTTGTATACCCCTCGACTTTGGGCTCATTCGCTTTGTTTTGTCGAGTTCTATACATTATACTTGGTGACGATGGTCTGATGATGGAGTCAGGAGGTGGATAGAGGAACTCCTTAATGGCTACTTGTATACCCCTCGAGTTTGGGCGCATTTGGTTTGTTTTGGCGAGTTCTATACATTATACTTGGTGACGATGGTCTGATGATGGAGTCAGGAGGTGAATAGTGGAACTCCTCAATGGATACTTGTATATCCTTCGAGTTTGGGCTCATTCGGTTTGTTTTGGCGAGTTCTATACATTATACTTGGTGATGATGGTCTGATGATGGAGTGAGGAGGTGGATAGAGGAACTCCTCAATGGCTACTTGTATACCCCTCGAGTTTGGGCTCATTCGGTTTGTTTTGTCGAGTTCTATACATTATATTTGGTGACGATGGTCTGATGATGGAGTCAGGAGGTGAATAGTGGAACTCCTCAATGGATACTTGTATATTCTTCGAGTTTGGGCTCATTCGGTTTGTTTTGGCGAGTTCTATACATTATAACTGGTGATGATGGTCTGATGATGGAGTGAGGAGGTGGATAGAGGAACTCCTCAATGGCTACTTGTATACCCCACGAGTTTGGGCTCGTTTGGTTTGTTTTGACGAGTTCTATACATTACACTTGGTGACGATGGTCTGATGATGGAGTCAGGAGGTGGATAGAGGAACTCCTCAATGGCTACTTGTATACCCCTCGAGTTTGGGTTCATCCGTATTTATACTTAGGCTCGCGGTCGTGTCCGTGTTTCGTGTACAAGTAGCCGTGCGCCCGTTTTCTTGTAACACGGCAACGGTTTTATGGCCCGTTCGGCACGTGTAATTAAGTCACGTATACCCGTGTAGATCCGTGTCACGGGTTCACGTACCTTAAGTACACGCGGATCCGGTCCGCCAGCGACGTTGAGTGAAGATAAGATGCAGTGTCTCTAAAGGCGACGAATAAAATATATCGTTAGTTCTTATTCGTAGCTCGTTATTCCGTTTCATTCTTTTATTTTTAAGAACATGGACTTTTAAATATTTAGTGAGTAGTAAATAAAAGGAAACCAACATTAAATATAATAAATAGGTTATACAGTAATTAAACGGAGGCTAAAATAACAGAAGTGTGTGTAGTGGTGACTAATAGATGATCACTACGAGTTAAAAATTCTAAACTGTCCGCTCCAGATTCGAAAAAAAAAACAAAACGCGGTCACTTCTTTGAACTTCATGAACAAAACGGTGGTATACCAGGTAAAACCGAAAGCTACTTATGAGTATTGTTTGTTTAATTACGTCGTTCGCAAACCTTTATTACGAGTCCATTGTTATCTGCAATTCTGCACGTGCAACTCCACTTATCTGCAAAAATACCACCCTGGTAGGTAAATTACAATGAATGACTCAATAATTTTAATCCTTGAGAGAACTCAAATTATTTAATAAAATATTTATATAGAGATGCAAAATAAAATGTCATCAAGTCTGCAGCTTTTGTTTTTTACTTTGATCGATGAATATATTTAGGTGTAGTGTAATTAAACTCTAAATAGCGACAAGACATTTAACGACAAAACTTTTTTTACCTTGTTAAGCAGTCGAACAAAAATATGTCACTATCTACTTTGTAATGTGCCGAAACCGATAAGAACTGCAGCTGTGTACTTTTTTGTTTGTTGTTTTCTTGTTTAGTCCATGCACGTGTTGTTTGCCTGGATTTACCGTCATCATACGTACCGAAGATTCGCAGAAATTTGCTCTTTTGTTTCTTTAGATTAGGATTGCCTTGCGTGTTAACATTTTGGCTATGTTATATCCTTAGATAGTAAACTTTTATATTCATTCATTTCACGAATAGCAGTTTTTTTTTATTCTACTCTTAATTTAACGATAATTAGTTAATGATATTATAACGCTATACGTCGCAGTCTCTTAATTGTATAATAAATATAAGTATAACTAATGGCACTAGAGAATTTTGCATCGTCGCTAGCTTTGATTAAAATCACAATAGCTGGTTATACAGAAAACAGAATAACGCCGTTAATTACTTAAATATCTAACCATTATAACTGAAACGACGCAAAAAATATAATTTAAACAAAAAACCACATAGAAAAAAACCCGTTCGTCCCGTACTAAGTAATAATTAGTAATTTATAGTGCTTATTTGTTTTAATTTTAACTCCAACTGGCGTGGCGGCGGCCCGGGTGTATCGTTCCGATCGGTGCACACGAACGCAGGTACGGGCTACGTACCGGCCGTGTTCGTGAAATTCGTGATCTTAGTACCGCCGGGGTTAAGAACACGTAGGGTTCGGTCACGGTACGGGTCGGCGTGTATCACGGATATCCAGAGCCCTACATAATATTTATACTGAGGTATGGAAATACATCTTACATTAGATATTTTATGCTGCGTCGACCTCAAATAAATAGTACACTATTAGTATAAGTTTTGTAAAAGTAAACCGAAGGACATCGCTGCGCCCATCTGCGAATCTAGTGATAAGCGCAGGTAAAGCAAGGGTTATTGTTTTACCGGCTGTCATTTATTATCTCTTTTGCTCTCTGTAGGTGTAAAAGAGATGCAAGAGAGCATAATTATGAGTAAAGTTATTCATACAAGATCATCGTCACCAAGTGAACTTGTATAGAACTCGTAAAAAAAAAACATATGAACCTAAACTCAATGGCTATACAAGAGCTATTGAGGAGTTCCACTATCCACCTTCTGACTCTGTCCACACCAACAGACCATCCTCATTCCTCACCAAATATAATGCATAGAACTCGTCAAAACAAACCAAATGAGCCCAATCTTGAGGGCTATACAAGTAGCCATTAAGGAGTTCCACTATCCACCTCCTCACTCCATCATCAGACCATCATCACCAAGTATAATGCATAGAACACATTAAAACAAACCAAATGAGCCCAAACTCGAGGGCTATACAAGTAGCCATTGAGGAGTTTTACTATCCACCTCCTCACTCCATCATCAGACCATCATCACCAAGTATAATGCATAGAACTCGTCAAAACAAACCAAATGAGCCCAAACTCGAGGGCTATACAAGTAGCTATTAAGGAGTTCCACTGACCACCTCCTCACTCCTTCATCAGACCATCATCACCAAGTATAATGCATAGAACACGTCAAAACAAACCAAATGAACCCAAACTCGAGGGCTATACAAGTAGCCATTAAGGAGTTCCACAATCCACCTCCTCACTCCATCATCAGACCATCATCATCAAGTATAATGCATAGAACACGTCAAAACAAACCAAATGAGCCAAACTCGAGGGCTTAACAAGTAGCCATTGAGGAGTTCCACTATCCACCTCCTCACTCCATCATCAGACCATCATCACCAAGTGTAATGCATAAAACTCGACAAAGCAAACCAAATGAGCCCAAACTCGAGGGCTAAACAAGTAGCCATTGAGGAGTTCCACTATCCACCTCCTCACTCCATCATCAGACCATCATCACCAAGTATAATGCATAGAACTCGTTAAAACAAACATCAGACCATCATCACCAAGTATGATGCATAGAACTCGTCAAAACAAACAAAATGAGCCCAAAATCGAGGGCTATACAAGTAGCCATTGAGGAGTTCCACTATCCACCTCCTCACTCCATCATCAGACCATCATAACCAAGTATAATGCATAGAACTCGTCAAAACAAACCAAATGAGCCCAAACTCGAGGGCTATACAAGTAGCCATTAAGGAGTTCCACTGTCCACCTCCTCACTCCATCATCAGACCATCATCACCAAGTATAATGCATAGAACTCGTCAAAACAAACCAAATAAGCCCAAACTCGAGGGCTATACAAGTAGCCATTAAGGAGTTCCACGATCCACAGACATATACAATAGGTATAAATTACACTACATTCAAGATTCTACTAGTGCCTCTATACCGATACCAAAATTACCAAATGCCTTAATCCCCGAGTATCCGACCGAACTACATTCATATATTATTCATGGTATTTTAGTTAAAATAAAAAATCATGATTAGATTTATTTGAATAAGAATAAGTTAACTTCATTCAATTTTCTAACATAAGAATTATTCACGGCGAAATTATTTAAATAACTTTGTCGGGAATAAAATCAACATGATTTTATTCATGCGTATTCTTATTCAAATAATGATTTTATTCTTGAGTGCCCAACTCTGCTTTAAACTACTTATACCCCATATCCCATATAAAAAGGCTTTGTAAAACTCACACCATGGAATCAAGCAGCAACTTCTACCAAACATCTACCCTGGATCACACCTGAAAAACTGGCTACCGACTTTGCAGCATATTCAAGATCTACGCAACAAGACCATTATCTCATTCCATCTCACCCAAATTCTCACAGGGCACGGCTACCACAAATCCTACCTATACCGCTTTAAGATAACCACCGATGACCTTAGCCCGTGCAATAGAAGCACCTCACAATCCATCCACCACCTTTTAAAAGACTGCCCGAAATTCACATACCCGAGATTTAACCACGAAATCTCCTGTTCAACCATCATGTAGAACCATATAACCTGCAGGAAAGCATTCGTAAAGAAACTACAATAGCCTCTTTTTGCAAACTCGCCACCTCTATAGTTAATAACTGGAAAAAGTTCAATGGCATAGGTCATTCTTCATTTCACTCATCATCCATTACAACCATCATAAATAAATCATAAATCATAAACTTTATTTGCATTAAACATTACCAGATACAAGGAGTGAATAGTCATAGGTAGGTTTATATGTTTAACCATAATTGGTATGGAAAAATTTATTGATACAGTAACTAGTATTGAATTCACAAAAAAATGGTCATTATAATTACTACTTACTGAGATCATTAAAGTTCAACATTACTACTTACGAACTATACATAAATAATTATCACATTACTGCCTGCAATTACAATTACAATTCATGTAAACTGTAGAAGCTTTGATTACTTAGCCATCGGTGTAGCTGCTTTTTTTTTACAAGCTTGTCCTGTTAGTATATACGGGACAAATCTTGCAAGTTAAATTTGACCCACTTCCCGGTGACCGATTGAGCTGAAATTTTGGGTATAAGTATAGTTTGGATGACAATTCAATATTATGGCACCATCGAGCTGATCTGATCATGGAGAAGCTTTATATTAACTTGCCCTGTTAGTATGTATGGGACAAATCTTGCAAGTTAGACCCACTTCCCGGTGACCGATTGAGCTGAAATTTTGGGTATAAGTAAAGTTTGGATGACAATTCAATATTATGGTACCATCGAGCTGATCTGGTGATGGAGATAGAAGGTGGCCATGGGAACTCAGTACTTAACCGAGGTAACCCCGTTGAGTTTGGGTTCGTTAGAATAGTCTCAATGAGAAAAGTACAGTACAGTACAGTAAAAATGAAATTTTTGGCAGAAACTTATTAATGATATAATATTCAATGACCGTAGTTGCGCTGGTATGTTATTATATACTTTCACACATAATTAAACAGCTTTATTATGTGTCGCTAAACGTGAATGGTCATCAGGCAATAGTCTGTCCGGATCCCGACAGGCACGAGGATGAGTGTCACATGCTTTTTAAAACATAGATTTATACTTTGTGGACAAACATAAATACTTCATATATATAGAACGCGGGGAACGGTAGCAAACCGAGTTTTTTAAATAGTGGCCTGCAGGATTCGTCTGGGCGCATTCTATGTATTGCTCTTATGCACTTTTCTGTGCAATAAATGCTCGAATGCTGTCAGTGCTATATCCCCATAGTATTAGTCCGTAACGTTAAACCGACTCCACATACGCGTGATAACAGGAAATCGCGGTGGTAATATTGGTTACTCTACTGACTTGCCTAAGGGCATATATACATTTATTAATACGGTTGGTTTCACATCACTCATGATTCATCCACAGAATCACTTATTCCATTAGAAATCATTTACCATAAAGTTATCGCGGATTCAGTCGCCTGTATCCTTCGCGGGGACTGTTTTCTAGTAAAAACAAAGCGACAAAAAAAAAAACATTTTCGACGCACGCCTTTATACGCGAAATTGCACATATAGAAATGGATTATATTAATTTTAGTTCCAAAACATTTGATGGAAAGTGTATTTATAATCACGTCGCTTTTTCTTTCTTCTTTTAAAATGTTCTCATATAAATTACATGATGGCTGCTTTGAAACCGGAAAACCAACCAACCATTTAATTAATTAAAAGCAGCCAACCATTTCCGCATATTGATAAATTGAATAAAATTGTAATGTAAAAATTACATTACTCAGCAGGAATCGAGCAAATGGCGGTCACAGGACGTAAAATTCACGCATCGCATTTTATTAATACACGTGTACAACTTAATCTGATTGAGAAACTGAGAAGAAGAGTTAACTTACTAAATTCTTATAGTATCTTCGGAATATATATAATCGTCTTTTTATGATGTCTGTAAATCTAGAACTTCCCGAAGTTCAATGAGCTAGAATTACACATGATGGTGGTAAAGAAGTTGAGGATTCCCCGTAAAAAGTATTCAGATAGCCTACCTTACAGAAGACCGCAGCCATAATTCCACTATTTACAACGTAACAATCTGGTGTTGCGTTACTACTCCTGGTGGTAAGTAAAGTTGCCAGACAGCTGCCGAGTATGTGCTGTGTCGGGAGAGGGGAACATACATGCCTTTAGATGTGAGCACAACGCTTCCTCAGATCAATAGGATGACCCCTTCAGATGACCAGCTATAGCTCAGGCTAAAACCACAAAAATAGAAATTCGACACATTGATATATCTCTGTCGCACTAACAACACTTGAACCTCACAAATGGAGATATATATTTCTATAGAAAGAAAAATAAAGAAAGAAAGAAAACAAATTTAACCATGGCACAAAAACACAGAAAAATCACAAAAACACGAAAATATAACTAATGCGCCATTAAATGGTGCGGACTCAGTATGGTGCCGAGCTAATTAGCCAACGTTGGTCTTCCGTCGGGGCCAACTGGTGATATACGAACTTCGTGGCAAATTTACATGGTACTATCGACAACACAGCTAACTGACCATCCGTGTACTTTATGTGCATTGTAATAAGGTTCTATATAAATACAGGATGGTCAGTTAATTGTGTTAGCGTTTGTACAGTCGCTAGAGTCCTAAGAGTCCATAAGCCATAGTGTCCACGTCGCATAAGGCAGCCTGTATGATAGTGTAACTGTAAATATTTTTTCCGTTCGCAAAACTCGACAGTAACCTCCCCCGGTTAGGATACATTACTCTCACCTGGGCTTTCATATTTTTCAAATAAATTGCTTTCGGCTCCGGTTCGCTGCGCGTTACTTCAGATTCATTACCTACTTGTTATATTACAATACTGGGCGGGGTTAGAAATAACAATTTTGATTTTTAATGCACTTTTCACGAGATTTTTATTATGACTTGCGCTGTCTAGGGATTACGTAACTTTTCGAAGTTAGAGTAACTCGACTGTCATTTTCCCATACAAAAAAAAGTGAGTGTTAAACTGCGTTTAGCGCTCTGACGTATAGGTACATAATTATACATACATGGTTCCTATTTATATATTTATGTGTCATGTTGGCGCTAAATGGGATAAATATCATATACCAGTTTTTCATAAATCACTAAACATTTTTCATGGCAGTAGATATTAATTATGTGTGCTAATTAGTATTTCGTGTGTGACACATGTATTATCAAACATTAAAGGGTTTCATCACATCTGATACGAACTAAGTAATCAGTTCGGGGTTTAATTTTGGAAGCTGTTTTGGCGTCGATTGGACATCAGCGATATGAAAACCCTGCTTTTCAGATGTTTCAAAGTTAAATCAAGACTTCTAATCACATACAAAAAAAAATACAATACAAACCAAACAAGAAATACATTAAAAAATATTAGGGGACAATCTTACACAAATCGATCTAGTCCCAAACTAAGCAAAGCTTGTAGGTACTATGGGCACTAGAAGACGATAGAGATACTTATATAGATAAATAAATGCTTAAATACATAGAAAACAGCCATGAGCAAACCAAATTTGTGCTCATCACACAAATAAATGCCCTTACCGGGATTCGAACCCAGGTGACCTCTTTCTTCGTGGGCAGGGTTACCTACCAATACTAACTAGGCTAAAGCGGTCAATTGTCGGGTCATCCAGAAATGTAGGTTCCCATGTCTTCTATGAACATTGCCAAAGTTAGTTGGAATCTTAATCCGCATAAACGGCGTCCCGTCTTATACGATTTCATGCAATCAAAACCTTTTTTGTATGCACGGGACCCTTAACTAATTGACCACATGACAGATGACTTTTGTTTTACTTAATCTGTCCCTGCCCCCTGATTATGTGATATAGGGAACAAATACCAAGAAAAAACATACCGTGATTGAATGTGGCCTAAGGTAGTGATCGAAACCACGCTTCTGTTTTACCGGAACGGCGTCCTTACCTCTAGACCACCTATAGACTAGTAATTCAGAGCAATGACGAGTAGTTGCATCCAAGAGGCAACTGGGTGGCTCGCGGTAATTGAGAGACCTATTCTTGCGGTTGCCTCTTGGAAACTGCAACTACGTGTCATGGCGCCGTAGGTGCATGGTCTTCTCTTCCTCTCACTGAGCATAAGCGTGAGCGAGATGGAAGTGCGTGCTCGGAAGCGCGGATATCATGTTTTTTAATTTTGATTTTTGGGCCGTTTAAATAAATACAAATGTAAACACTGATTTCCCTCAAACATGATATTGCCGATTTTTAGAAGCAATTTTAATATTTATAGGTTTTGTGCATAATTTGTTACGAATATTTTAAGTGCATTTTTGTGTGTTTTAGACCTATGTTCGTGATTTTTTTCATCGAGCGAAATTTGCTTAATCATGTTTCGAAGCACTGATTTCCCTGCAAAAAAGCCTCAAGATTACTATTCGTATTTTTTTGAAACCATATTATTATAAACAGACGCATTATATTTTTTCAAAAACTCTGCTCGCTTAACTTCGCTGAACCTAGGGCGTCTTAACTATACATCACAGCTAAGTTTGGCTTTATAATGGTAGCCGCTCTACTTACTATTTTCATTTCTGCATTTACTTGAAAGGCTATAATATAATAATAGCCTTACGCTTTCCCATTAACTAGCTATTTAAGTAAGGTAAATACTTGATCAAGCGCGTAGTTTACCCATAGTGGTGGCATGTTATGTTATGATTTTCTTAGCGAAATATCACCAGTAAATACTACAATGCCCGTTTGCTGGTTTTTTGTCACCGTCTAAATAATAAGACTGCATATAGTACTTATAGAAATATTAAGTTTAGAAAAAATCTGCGACCATCTAATAATTTACTCATACTCATTTGGCGTTAATCTTGCAAATCAATACTCGACTGTTAACAATTTTTTTTTTCTTCACAACAACCTCCACTGGATGAAATTCAAGAAAATTTCGACCTTTCGCGAAATATTCATAAAACGCGGAAACTGAAAGGAAAAAAGCGGTATCTCACTCGTCAAGTAGGAGAGATAAAGCATATAATTTACGATGCTTTTAGTACTAATGGTAAAGGCTTTATTGCGGGGCCATCATAAAATCAAACTGAAGGTGCCACTCCGCCGGGTGGAATCTTAATGTCTTCGATGACAAGATGTTTGAGGGTATTTTTTGTGATACATTGCTGGATAGAAAGTGTCATAGCATCATCTTCATCTTAACTCGGCACTCACACACATGGTAGCATGGTTGCCATTTTTTAAATAAATATATATAACAAAAAGGAAAAATATTTATTGTGACCTGTAAAAGGCAATATAATAAACTACTTATTTTTTAGATCATAAGACATGAAGGACGGTGTATCGGCGGAGAATATCCGAGTCCCTGTTTCATTCTCAGGATGCTATTTGAGCTCCCTCTCGTCTGCATCACCACAGATGCCGTCTTTTTTCGTGCTAAAAGTCCTCTAGGCTAGCATAGGCAAACATCCCAGTGGCGCTTCAGAATCGGGAAAGCCCAAACAGCCTACTGAAAATGTTGTTATACGCAGAGTGTTATATGGCTTCAGCCTAAAACTAGCCCACAGGTTAATATGGTTGTGGATGTATGTGCGTAATGTACGCTAAGTTTATGTTTGGCTATAGATTTATTTGTGTTAGTTTATTTCTATAAGTGAAAACCTGTAATTGGCTATATTTTATTATTTTGTCTATAAATATGTTGCGGTGTTGGTTTTCCATGTATCAATAAATAAATAAATAAATAAATAAGACAATCTCCACTCTCGCAATCGCATACTTGTCAGAACATGGCGGATAATATCAACGGCGATAAGTGATCAAATGGAAATCATACTACGCCCGCTGAGGCTCAAAGTAGCCCGAAAACAGTAAGCGTTTTCACTGGCAGTGTAACACAATATTCGATAGTCTTAACAAGACGAGAGCAACGAACACGTGTGCTGTGCGGTTAAGCGGGATGGCATGATTTGTTAAACATCGCTTCTGATGGATAGAGGACAGGACTGCATTAAGTAAAGTTCGTGGCTGTACCAATTATGCAACAAACTAAATTCAATTAAAATCGAAAAAAAAGGATGCCACTCATCATATGCAATATAATGCTGAAGGCGCTGGTTTTCATGGCACCCTAAAAGAGATACAGTAATTAAAATATTAACATGTAACTTATACGTAACAAAACCTAATTAATGAGTAGGAGGTCGCTGGTCAATAAATAAATAAGACTACAAAGCTAAGTATTTACAAATCCGTTCTAAGGTTCATATGATAAAATGTAGGTGAAGGTGTGATGCCATTGACAGGTATTGAAATTCAAGAACTATGAGGATCTGAATCTGTAGGATGAAACGCTACATTTTAATTTTGGTTGCAATGTATGTACAGATTTTTATAGTTGTTAAGAAAAACGGGCGTGTTGTGTTGATTACTAATGAGTCATAATCATAAGGCTTCTCACTTTTCATCAGTGGAGAGATTTAATTTGCTGTACAAGTATGATGGTTGTTTGGTATGAATGAAGATATAATATAAGAAGAGACGCCGTTTTGTTGCGGATTAAGAGTGCAACCAAAAATTAACATTAATAGCCGTTAGCTTTGAAAATGTCCACGGGACAGAGGAACCTAAATAGACCCAGTACGCTGTACGCTATCGAAAACAAAGTAGCATGAGAGGCAATTATCAGTAACTATAAGTTTTAATTAAACTGAAATAAAATCATTGTAAAACTATATCATATTCTCATATCACGAACTGCATTTTACTCAAACCATTGAAAAAAACTTTAAAAACTAATAAACCACGCGCAATGTATTCAAAACAATAAATATCGTCTAATATTCCGCTCTCAGAATATTCTCCCCAAAAATTGGCTTTCGCAAACGACATCTAAGGTTTCTGTGAATCAAAGTCATTTATGTAATGTCATTTACATTACTGTTTATAAATTTTGCAGAGATTGTGGAGCTTTCTTGTTTGCGAGGTATTTTAAGATTTAATTTATGATTTGTGACTGGGTCGTTGTTACTGCTCGCGTGAGAAAGGTCGTACCTCATATTATAAACCAGCTTCTGCCCGCGACTTCGTACGCATATAAATTATGGTTTACTCTTATGTTTAACCTAACGGACACTTACTATCCCCAGGTGTTTTGCAAGCGAAACAGGAAGCCAAAGTATTGAAGGCGAACGGTGAGGCAAGCGAGGTAGAAGGCTGAGCTTTTCGTTGGAATGAAATGCACAAAGCAACTCTTCAGAGAGCGCTCTCAATTCAAGACCTCACGGACACTTACTATCCCCAGGTGTCTTGCAAGTGAAACCGGAGACCAAAGTCCCGAAGGTGACCGGCGAGGCCAGCAAAGCTATAGGCCGAGCTATTTGTTGGAATGAAAGGCCCAAAGCATCCCTTTAGATAGCCAAAGGCCTGAAGGCGAGCCCCCGTGGACACTCTTTATCTCCGGGCGTCTTGCAAGTGAAACCTGAGGGCCGAAGTCCCGAAGGTAATCCGGAAGGCAAGTGAAGAAGAACCGAAGTGAAGGCTGAGGTTTTCGAAGGAATGCACCGTTTAAAACATCACAAAGCTGAATGAAATAGCTTCCGTCTGTCGGATCATTTTGCAGTTAGGCTGCAGCTTTGTTTTGTCAGTTTATATTTACAAGTGTATTGCGAAAAATAAACTTGCAAAACTATAAATCCTAGATATCAGGAAAGTTGGAAATCTCAAATAAATTATTTTCTTGCTCGTGCCACTCGCAGATGCTGGCAGCTTTTCCTAGCTGGGAGTCTATCTGGCTGAACGTATTTGATTGAAATCAAATTCACATTTAATATGCGCATTCGTAGTGATTACTATTAGTTACATTCCAGATACAAAAGAAAGGTTTGTTGAGAGGTACAACGGAATATTATCTCGCTCATATTTGGAGCAGCCCAACTGGGAGTACCTTACAAAAAAAACATAATAATACAAAATACGAGTAGCACAGAGAGCCATGGAGCGCGCCATGCTCGGCATTAAAGACCGAGTGAGGTATGTTCTCGGCATGGAACTAAGGTGCGCGACGTTGTAGGTAGATACCGTTACCAAACTTGTGTGAAGTTCGGCAGGACACCTTGCGAGGCAGAATGAATGGTAGGTTGACCAAAAAGGCGTCAGATTGCTGGCCATTTCTAGCTAAGAGGAATCTCGGCCGTCCACTAGCTCGATGGGTGGACGATATTAGGAAGATCGCGGGTTACTTCCGGATAAGATTAGCTCAGGATAGAGACGGGTGGCGTACTCAAAGAGAGGCCTATGCTCAGCAGTGGGCGATTACGAGCTGAAAATTATGACGATTATAAAATTACTACTACTTATTCTGTAGGTATGTAGTGTTCTGTTCCCAGTGGTGAGTAAAGTCGCCAGAGCTCTCACCCTGTGTAGAGAGTGAGGGACGAATCCGCAAATCAAAAATAGTCTGCAAGTCGTCTGGAATCACAAGAAACCGCGTGACAAATGTAAATTTAATTTCAATCCTATACATAACGTCAAATGACCCCTTGATATCGTGACATTGATTCATTGGGCGGAGCTGCCAGCTCGAGGTGGCACACTTGAAGTTAATGTAGCTACTAAAATAACATATTTTGAGCAGAGTTTGAAGTCAAGAAAATAAGTGTAAGTGCTTCTAAAATATCTGGAAAGGTTCGATTTATTCTAAATATTAGCAATAAACCAGAGTTAGGAACATGTTTTTTTCACAAACAACATGCTCACACCTGCAATATGGCAGAGACCAAATCATACAAACGGTAATTACAACATTTTTTCACTCTGATCACATCCGGGGGGGTGATCACGTAACATTTTTAACGCATGTTAGGACAATTCAAGTTGTTTATTTCGTGTAACTAATGAATGACACTTATTTAAAATAAAACTAACTAAAATAAAACTAAATGCAGACTACAATAACATTCACCACTGAATGACACTGGTGGGATAATGTAGCCCTGTGCAGTGTTGCATAATCGCCACAGTCAATCAGGCTTATCGGCAATCATTATCAGAATGGTATTGGGACTCTCTCTGTCATTTTTCCATATAAAACTTAACATTTAGATCTACGTAACGTACGAACAATGCGTTACTTGATCCACCTGCTGACATTATTTCCCAGTTTTACCATCCCGTTTGTCGATATATGCATGCGATAAACCATCTATATTATCCTCGATCAGTGATATTACGCATTTGTTTTAACTTTTTAAAGTACCTATATGAGGTAAGCCACCAAACTTTCTTGTCTTACTATTAAATTATGTTTCTCAAAAATCAGAATCCAACTGTCGACAGAGATGTAAATTAAGTTGAGTACAGTACAGCGTCCGACTTGCATTTTAAATGCAAGCTTTCAGCTTCACAATACCGTTGCAAACAGTATCTACAAAGCAGGCTCCTATTTCGCTTGTGAGCTGACAATGACGCTGTGGTCTCCTGCGATACAGGCAAAGCCTAGTGCCCAGGGACTGGTACATACTTGTACGTGTAAACTATTTTTGCTGAATAAATGTCTTATGTCTTATGTCTTACATTGCTTGTTCTACGAGTCTTCATTTTCTATGTCATTTCGCTCTTGGCAGAACGGTCATGATCACGGCGAGGCATCCAAGTCGGTAGTAGAGGCGGAAGCAGCTCTCCGCAGGATCTCTCGCCATATTTCCCTTTCGGCGGGCTGTCTGGCGCAGTCAGATACGCGGTTTCCTACTGCGGATTAAACTTGGTCAATCCAGCGCATCAGCGCAGCACCTGGTGCGCGATCTGGTACCCTCCACCTTTCCCTGTGCGACCAGCCGCTCGATTAAGTTTTTATATACGCGACTGCACTAAGATTGGTAAAAAAGTAAAACCGGGCTATTACGACCGCAGGGTGGCGCAGGACCGTTTTGTCGAAATCCAGCAGTAGATGTTTGTCGGCTGATATGATGATGACGTGATGGCCGTCTCCACTTTTGGACATAGGCCTCCGCCAAAGAGTGCCAAAGGAACCGGTCCATCGCCAACCGCATCCAGCGGACTCCCGCGACCTTCACAAGTTTCTAGTTACGTGCAATGTGCCCCGCTCACTGCCACCTAGGGGTATTCAGTATTCAATGGTAATTGAAGAGTGTCTCAACCTTAACCTTATTAAGTCCCGCACGTAAAGATAGCTAGCACTGTAGCAAGGTATTTTTAGAAAATATAGACTTCCTACTACATTTTTGCATTTCTTAGTGCGACCCAGTTTTGAACGCACGACTGTTTTATTGTTTCTTTTTACTGAATTAATACTGTTTGAGGCACAACCGGGAATAACGCTAGGAAGATGATGACTAAAGTATTATTGTATTGCTACTGTCTCAACGTTTTTTGCGACTGTTCCTTTTGCGTGGATCTCGCAGAATTATACCTCCCTCTTGTACAGTCAACTGCAATTCAAATTATACAAGAGCTTTTAGCTTTCATTTACACCTCGCACTAGGTGTGCTAAATTAAAATGAAAAATAAATTAAATTGTCTCCGGGATAAAATGTATTTAACTAACATTGGACTGACCAAAACTTGCCTGAATACTTAGCTGTTCTATGATAGAGGTATAAGACACTTACGCTGTTTGTGGCGTCTTGTGTTCCTACAGGTTAATTTCGTAACTATTGTAACAAGCGTTGGGAATTCTATATTAATCTGCAACTTCAAAAATTACTGTTGAATATGTCTTGGCACGTTCTATATATGCGATTCCCTCCTGGGCCTCAATTTGGTTCACGTTATTCTATTCTGCACGTATTGCAATATGTTTAGCGCGTTTGTTCAACTACAAGATTTTTGCGGCATATTATTTTTGCGGCAAGTGACAAAAAGACAAATTCCTCTACGTATCTTTATTTATGGGAAATATTGCACTTGTTATCCTTATTGAGTGCTTTTCGAACATAATACTACTGTTACTGCGTTTCTACATGGTTAGGCTAGTATTATACCATCGGAATCCAAATATTTCTTCAGCGCAACATGGTTCTCAGAATTATGCAATTCTAAAAAAATATGCTTTCGAATAAATTTCTCGGATTATGTATGTTCCCGTCAGGGACTCGAGCAACCTTTTATACCACCAAGAACAACAAAAACACACAATAAGTATTATTATTTGCAGCAAAAAAGCGCCAGTATCTTTGCTCTTCAAAGTGGCCTCTTCTACCCGCCATCATTTATTCCAAGTCCAAAGATTCTCAGAAGCAGGTATTTGAACAAAGCTCGATTGCGCTGCACTTAGGGAGTGCAACTCTTGAGCAACAGAACACTTTTACAGCTAAAGCAGTGACAAAAATATACTTTTTTGGAAATGGTGAAAGAATTAGATAGACGTAGTCGTAATTTTATTGGCTTGAAAAAAGAGCTCTGCTACGGTGGAATGCGCGTTTCTATCTTTTTTACAGGCTTTTATTTAACTTGCAATGTATGTAACTATGTTTGTTCGTGTGGAATTTTGCAACTTAATTTCGAAGCAGATATCTTCAACCGAATGAGCTGAAATTTAGGGTTTAAGTATAGTTTTGATGACAATTCGACATAATGGTACCATCAAGCTGATCTGATGATGAAGACAGGTGGCCATGGAAGTGCAGGACTTAACAGACGCGACCCCGTTGAATCGTCTCAACGAGTAGTTGAAGACGGTATACGGAAAAGTACAGTTGTCAATAAAAGCTTGTACCTACCAAAACATTTTTTTTTGATAGAAACTTATATATGTTTGATCTTTGCATTGATAGTAAAATACCTTGTTGCTAAAAAGTGCCTCAACGAACTTGGCTAGTTTATGTTAAGGCACAAAAATACTTTGAAAACTCACATAAGGTAAACATCCTGGTTGTCAAGACTAGGTTGCCAACCGTACTATATTATATAGTATTGTACTATATTTTGACTCTTTGTACCAAATACTTTTGAAGAAATATAGTACTTACGCAAAAATACTATATGAATATAGGGGGACCTTAGGAAGTGCTTCAAACTGCCAAGATTTTTACAAAATAGCAACATGAAGCCAAGTCAGTTTTTTTACAGTGTACAATGTTTTTTTTTTGGAAAATATTATATCTCCCCCATAAATTATTGGCAACCCTAATTGATACCCTTAATCTGTCTCTGTCAATCGGTCAGTAACGCAAGAGTTTTATAATATGTATAGATTGTAAGTATGAATTACTTAAGTAAGTACTAGTTATTAAGGTAATTTATAAAGATGGGTTTAAGATGCCTGAAAAAATGGTTATTATTATTACAAGCCTTATTGAGCTTACTATGGGACTAGTTCGATTTGTGTAAGATTTTCCCCTAATATATATTTATTTATTTTATTTATTGATTTATTTTATTTATTATTATTACAAACATACAAAGTTACATTGATTCACGGTTTTATTTCCAAAAGGGGTAGGCAGAGCACATAAAACTTAGGTTCCAGTGCCACTTACCAATATTTGAACATTTAACGCACTAGCTGCATAAAAGTATGTTACACTAAAAACAACAATTTGAAGTCAACTGTCCACTAAAACTCGAGCAGTAGCGAAAACTCTCGTTACTCCACTGCAATTAAACTTCTTGATTGCATTCATTAACTGACTTTGTAGAGATCCTTAATGTAAGTACTGCTGAGTCGAAATCTCGATCGACTCAACTTGATAAGGGCATAGCGTCTTTGACACAAACTTAGTACATTCCCTGCCAAGAATCGCTACGCGCTACGCTCGTAGCCGATCCCGTGGTTTTCCTCGTATGTAGCGGAAAGTGAATACGACGTAGGCGCCCTCTAGGCGGGTTCCTGGCCTGGGAAAAGTACCGCAATTACCCCTTAGGACCTTTATTTCGTTCATCATGCAAACCCTAATTAAGAACAACTCACTATAGAGCAGTACGCTGATTACGCCAGACGATTTTTGAATCGCAAAGGTTCTTAATTGAATCCATGAAAGGAGGCCTGTACCCAGCATTGGGACGTATCTAGGCTGATTTATTATATATTAACGTTTGAAATTCTTGTAAAACATTTACTAGTCCGTCATACTAATAAAAAAAAATATACAATAATAGATGAAAAACAATACAGTAGTGACACACTTACGAATTTAAGTATAAGCAAAATACGATTTTAAATACTTCAATTTACATACTTTTTTATATTGCTAAAAACATAATTAGTGAAAAGAAAAGATGATACAAGGAAGAAGACAAAAATACCTAAACAACTCAAAATTCGTTTAAAGAATTGTATACGCTTTAGTACTGGATATGGTGGCATAAGTAGATTTCGATTCCATCAACGTCGTTCCTGTTAAAAGATTATTCTTGAACGTAAATCCACCAGGCTGCGGGGAACACTTTGCGCTGAAAGTGGAGGTTCCAATGTCCCCCAGAAAAGTGCATGTAAGCAAACGCTGGAACATTCCCAACAAAGCGACGACGCGTCTCCACAATGTAACCGTAGTCTTTATACTCCATACCGTAGATAGTGGGCCCTCCTTTCTGAGCTGGAGTCAGGTTGTTGAACTGAGCCTCCCTGCCGCCCTCGACGTGTCGGAGTCGCAACATCCCGTTGTTTAGCGGAGTCACCGTCCACGAGCAGCCGCTGAAGTCAGGAGTGAACACGTAATGTGGCTGGTTAGCGTTGGGCGTATGTGGGATTTCTATGGAGCCGCCTTGAGGCAACCAGTCGCGCTCTCACCGGTCGGTTTGACTACAAGCGCGTAGACGGTTTTTCCACCGTTCACTCCAGCGAACTTAAACCTTGCTTCATCCCCTGGTTTAGGGGACTGTGGGTATCCAATAGGGCCGGCTGTGAACGCGTTACTCCCGAATTTCGTCATCACTTGGCTTGGTGTCATGGTCGATTTCACTGTGGCTTTCACGGCTTGAGACTGCTTTGGTTTTGGTTGCATTGGGCAGATTCCTATCTGCGCCTTCGGAGAGCATGTTATGTCGTAGTTGGGGAAGATTGCTGCCACAGCTCGCCCCATAGAGCTGGATGATGTGCATCACGATCGGGGTAATATGTAGCAGTCCCATTGTTGCAGCGTTGATCTGACTGAATTTTTCCTCCTTGTTTTAATTACGGCTAAACGCGTTCATTTATGTATGTTATCTAAATAGGCTAGACTAAGGTTTTTGTCTGGACCAAGTAGAAGAATGTATTATTCAACGAATAAAACTTAAATTAAAAGTAAATCAAATATTAAATTCATTAGTTAAACTAAGAATATTAACAAGTTTATAGACTTGAAAAATTATTATTGTATATCTTTTAATGGAAAAAATACTCCAGCAATAAGTGAAGTCTGGTCTTCTGAGCAAGTTATAATTACCAGCGATATCCTGAACAGAAGACTGAAATTCCTATATGTCCTCTTCTATAAAACCAAGATTAATCTGAGCTATACAATCGGGGTTAAGACAATTCATTTTCTCGACTAGTTGCGTCCGTGACTGCGCCCGACAATTTTTATTTTATGTATATATTTGTCGGAGAGAAGTTTCATTCAGCGCCCTCTATTACATTGATCGTGACTTCGGTCGTAATGCGCTCCACTGTCAATCTACAAATGTGTGTTTTACTACAAAATTGAAATACATGCGAACGAGGACATATTTGTCTGGGCAAATTCGGGAGCTCATTAGTTCCGCCGTGCGCCAACAGAGGGCTATAACGAGTATTATTTGAATTAGAAACAGAACAACGGACTGTTGTGTTCGCTGTCATCGAGGAAAAAGTCTGACAGGAGGTGGACGCTCTCTTGGATGGAGAATTTATCGTGTACAGTAGAGAAAATGGTGTGCCGGAATACGAGAACCGAAATTGCCAGTTCACTGTATTTCACATGAATTTGTAACTATGCTGTGCAGACGTCCTTAGTAAAATTTGTAAACATAGTATAACATCGTTTTCTAACAATGCCTGAGAACCCAGGATACGCCCCCGCCTCGACATATTTATATACATTTATACTCGTACCTGAATTTTTTTGAATTGGCCTAATGGCATCAAAGCTGTCGATTCAAAAAGCGACTCTACCTTCTAAGGTAGAAGATTCGAAATCCAATGTCAGTTTTAGGAAATTAATTAGGTACTTATAAATTACTAACTCGACACCTTACGCGGTGTTTTAGTGATAATATAAAAGCGTTTGTTCGGCCTGAACGTCTAAGTCTATTCTAAATATTGGTAACTTTCTTTTGAAATCATCATCATCATCATATCAGCCGAAAGACGTCTACTGCTGGACATAGGCCTCCCCCAAAGAGTGCCAAAGTGACCGGTCCTGCGCCACTCGCATCCAGCGGACTCCAGCTACCTTTACCAGGTCATCAGTCCACCTTGTGGGGGGCCTACCCACGCCGCGCCTTCCGGTACGTGGCGTTCCGGTTTGAAATCATAGGATAGGAAAAGTTTCGGAGATACCTACATACGAATTCAACATACATGTTACCTTTTTGTTAGTGTAGGTAGATCACGAATCGAATAAAATCGAGGGAATCAAATCTGTACGTCACTGAAGTTTGACGAGCAGTTAGCCTAATGACATCCAGGTAAGGGAAAATATTTGTGTGATGAGCATGGATATTTGTTTCTGAGTCTTGGTTGTTTTGTATGTATTTAATTAATTATAAGTATTCAATCAATATATCGTCGTCTAGTACCAATTACGCAAGCCTTATTGAACTTACAATTATGCTAGTCCGATTTGTGTAAGATTGTACCCTTATATTTATATATTTATTTGTTTCATACTAATATTATAACACGAAAACAAAGATTGTATGTGGGAAGTAATCTTAAGAAAACATACGATTTAAAAAATAGTTATTTACGATACAAGTGCCGAAAATAGGAAAATAAAATCTTTTACAGTACATACGGTGCTACTTTCCCGCACTAGTGCGGAAAAGTGCACTTTCCGTGTATATGTCGAAACTTTAAAGAGCCATATGTACAGTAAAACGTTGTATGATACACGTGCGAATAGGTAATTCGGAACTCGTGTCGATTTAAAACACTCCCTTCGGTCGTGTTTTAATTTATCACCACTCGTTGCGAATTTCCTATTTTTGGCACTTGTATCGTAAATAACTATTGCTGTGTATAGAATGCACTTTCTCGATAGACAACGACTATATTTTACTCCGTGTTCGTTTTGGTACGCGAACAAATCCGCGCGCGGGCAGTTACTGCGTTATGAAACTGTTCATCCGCACCAAGTTTTATGACAACTCTAGTCAGCCATTTGTGTTTAATTTACTACGCGGCACGGGTGATGAGTTTATCTATTTTCGTTGTTATATATTTTTTGTTACAAATCAGTACTAAGAGCAAGCAGATCATATCGTATCGTATGTTATCGTAAGCGATTAAAATATCACGTACTTGTAAATGGATTCTCACAATCTGTACCAATAAGGCATCCACCTATATGCGGGCGAAAGGTCGTTTTAGCTAGGTTTCAATGGTCTTTATTCAGTCGCGATATAGTAAAATGAAGAATATTGCATAAGAGCTGCCCGCTATTATAAGAAATGCAGGCGGACCACAGGATAAAATGTAGCCTATGTGTAAAGGTTCAGTATACATATATACCTAGTCGTGAAAGATTTTTAGTAATCGGATGAGTAATTCCGGAGATAACCCCTTACATACAAACTTACAACCTCTAGACTCCTCTTTATTGAACAAGC
This sequence comes from Epinotia ramella, assembly GCA_947578815.1. NCBI lineage: Eukaryota > Metazoa > Arthropoda > Insecta > Lepidoptera > Tortricidae > Epinotia > Epinotia ramella. The sequence continues at coordinate 9,852,006 of OX388221.1, forward strand.
GAGCGAAGTTTTACGTTTCGGCTTGGGAAAATTATTTCGTATGTACGGACGTCCCGCTGTCCCGCTGTCCGGGTGTCCGGCTGTTTTCCTCTACACGGGAACGATTTTTGAGTTTCGAGCTCGAAAATCAAATAAAAGTAAATACGTTTGTAGTGTCAAAATGGCATGGCAGGAACTTACTTTCTACCAATAGAATTTAATACGAGTGGTAGTTATAATTTAATACCACTCGTTTTTTAATTTTCTATCGATATTTTAAAATAGCATTTCATAATTTTTGTCAGTTTTCGAGTGAAAGAGTCGAGCGCTCGAAAGTCAAGAATCGGTCCCCAGGTCTCATTTCTCAACCGATGCTAGTGAAATATTGTGAGCAGATAATAATATTATATCAATTATATTCGATAGTTATATCAGTTTTTGAAAACGTTTCTAAATAACTTCGTTTTGAATAAAAAACGGACTAGCGAGCTCTACATCTCACAGAGCTACTATCTATAGAATTAGTATAGAATAAGTTTGTCCTAGGTATTTTCTTTCGTATTCCCCGTAAAACTCTCCTATAGGTACCGCTGGCGTTCTATTTTTTGTGAGAATCAGTCATTGTTACTCGCAGACGGCGAGAAGTATTATGCCTCGTTTTTTATTGAAACTGCTTCATAACAAGCTTCGCCTCGTCCACCTGGCCGGCATTACTTATCTTGTCGGTGTAATAGAAGCAACCTGGTTAAGTGGCGTGTTGGTGATCCTATAAATAGGAATTAAAACTATGTAAAATAATTTCAAATTAGAGGGAAAAAATAAAACAATATTTATATAAAATGGACGAGGTCAACCGTTCAAAGGCGATTTTTTCGGAATCTAAATAATGCCGGTTAGAAAACGGTAATATAGAGGTTTCGGTAAACTTAACAGAAAATACCGCTAACCGATATTTCTAAATGGTTAGGGTACCGTTATAAGTATATTGGCGGGGCCGGAATACCGGTTTCATATCGTTATAACCGTAACGGGTATCAGTGCATGGATTCGAACCTGCCACTTTCTATACGCGGCTAGTCGCTCCTACAAACCTACCTATAGGAATCAATTTTCTCAATGGAATTTTCCATCAGTTTCCTGCGAAATGGGCTTAACATCGTGTCTTATGTTCAACTTTCTACGAATACAAAAAGTTAAAAGTGCGACGGCAACACCGCCACTGCTGCCGTAAGGCATATATTAGGTATGGTGCGGACTCTTTTTCTAGGCCGAATTCACTTCACTTTGTTCCTAGTAAACAATGCGATTGTCTTTTATTGTTAAGTGGTAAACAAAGCGATTGTCTTTTATTGTTATGTGTTACCGCTAATCGATACTGTACAATAAATGTATATCATTTATAAATTATTATTAGACTGATAGGGCCCCGTGTGGTGTCGGGTTAGAATTTCACCACCCCTTTTCTTCCTGTGGATGTCGTAAAAGTCGACTAAGGGAGCAGGGTTGAAGTATATTGTGGGTGATGGGCTAGCAACCTATCACTGCGATATCACATTCGGTCAACCTTTTATACCCTGCATTGTAAAAAATAATCATATCAAAATCGAAAATTAGTATTTAATGCGGCTTCATTCTAATTATTTATTTAACTCGCACTTATTTTTTACCACTCAGTTTAATTGAAGCTTTAACTGTGATTTATGATATCCACCTGTATCATACGCATCATCTTTCTGTTAAGTCTTCTGGTGGTGGTGGTTGGTAATACGGTCGTCACGACACAGGTTCGGCCTAGTGTGAGGACCACTGATTGTTCAAATGAAATGTACTAGGTTAAGTTTATGGTTTATTTCTTTATTGTACAATGGCTGGTTCCCCCTGTATTGGCATATTTTTTTTAGTAAGAATTCTATTTGGCAGAATCGAGATTCGCATAGTTCGATTACGCCGAATTTCAATAGTCCGAATATTATTTGTGCATAATTTTGATGCTCCGAATCATGTTTACGCATAAAATATATCATTATATATTTTTTTTGTTTGAAAAAAAAAATCCTTTTTTAAACAAATGCCAATTATTTTAACCTAACTTAAACCTAACCTAACTGCCAGCGATCGATTGCCGATTTTTTTTTACTGCGGGGGCTTCGCCCCCCTTTTTCTAGCTGCCCTAACCTAATCCACTATATTATAATCCTTATCGAAATCGTATAATTATATTGTTGATATATCTCGTGAGACGCACCCCGTTTTAAGTATGCTTAGTAAGTATCGAACAATCAACAATGCCGAATAAAATTATGCTAAACCAAAATATGCGTAAATATAATCGGCCATAACATACTATATGCATATTTAAATTCGGCTAAACGTATTTTCGGAATTTTAGAAATTCTATTAAGTAAGGTTTCTGCCACATTAAATTTAACATTCGGCGAAAACCGAATATGTCAAGTCTGTTATGCGAAAAACGTTTCGGACAATCAAAATTATGCCAAATAGCTTCCACACACAATGGCTTTCTGGTAAATAAATAAATTTTGTATTTGTACTATTTGTATTTATGCTAAAAGTGGCACTGGAAAATAAGTTTAATATGCTCTGCCAACCACTTTTCGGAATAAAGTCTATATATATATGTACGTACATATATGTATATGTATAAGATTTATAAAATGATTATTTTGTCAAATGCTTTTTGATGAAAGTGACAAGGTAGAGTCACGAGCTTTATTTTGGGACCCATTTCGCAAAAATATTATTTGAATTTCTATACTATATGTCAACCTTAAGTGGGTCCCTAATTAAAGCTTGTGACTGTATCAAGGTGTTCGGCTACTTACGAGTTCGATTCTACATACCCAATCAGTTTTGCCACTTATATTCAAAGATATCTGCATCATCTCACCGTAATACCTAAACAAGCATCATGACAGTAACTAACGAGAAACGTAACATGATTCTATACGAAAACGCCACCGAATCGTGTTTATTATTCAAATAGGCTTTCCGATGTCGAATGTCACCCGTCTCGGGCCCTGTAACATGATTCCTTGACGGTAACAAAATGGAGGTATTCAAGTGTTAGGTCTCGATAATACATTGTACGAAAAAAGCGTAACCGACATAGTTTGTCTACTAAATAATGTCCTTGTGAAGACTACATATGTTCAATTCCTAATAGGATTAGACGAAAGTGAAAAAGGTATTTATATTCCACTTTTAGGGATGAATATACGCTTCAAACTGAAGTCTAAACAAAATTTCGAAAATGTCAATACATTTTAGTGCTAGTTTCGACTTCATCGTTTTCAAATATTATAAAATGTGTCCAGTGTTGTTAGTATGATAGGAAATGTGGCTCTTATCTTTAAGGCCAATCAATAGTTTATTTGTAGTTTAGTTTAGGTTACTGTAAGTTTACAGAGCTATTTAATACATTATGTGATCCACTATATCTTGCCAATGGGCGTACAAAAACATGAATAAAATTAATGGTTACATAAATAATACACAATTACAATCATTTTAAAGGAAAGATACATATGTAAATACCTAAAATTCTGCAAGTTGTAATGTTCAAAATCACCACTCACAAAATAATACTTCATAATGTTGTGTGAATTTGTAATGTTATTAGACTGTGTTATTGCAGTGTCAATTAGACTGAATGGCATCAACATTCGGTTCAGCATTCTCTTTCATTTCATTTCATTTCATTTATTTCTTGATAAAATATTGTATTTTACATGTCAACTTAAATAATAATGATTTACATTTTGTTTCTAAAATAATGTTAATGTCAAAAGAAATTATAATCATGCGATATTTTTCATGGTACATACTACATACTTATTCTAGTAGTCATATTTTTCATTTTGTCTTTTGTCAGTCAACGCTATCCGACAAACTCATCGATGCTATAATATGCCCGGTCAATTAAAAGCGTTTTCAGTTTATTTTTAAATAATCTATCGTTATCCAATCAATCATCAATCTCTTTACGATTAAAACTTTTTGAAGTACTCAATTAGGTTGTGAACTTTAGACGTGTTTCTAAAGAGAGATACAGTTGCAAATTCCAACATTTAATACATACTAAACGTGTTATTGGTTCACTATTATTAAACATAATATTGCTCGTAGAAATACTAAATTTTAGTCATAGTCTATTCAATTGTGCGTGGGACATGTACTATCTCACTTTGTATTTATGTTTATTTCTCTCTCTGCCCTGTCCCAAAAATATGTTAGTACATAATATATGTATTACAATTATATGACGTTTCGTGAGTCACCAACGGTGCTGATTGAAAATCAGCGCTGAAGGTGTCTGGTCTGACACCTCATCATTATGCTGAGCTAGTTTCCGGTTCATTGCCGCAGAGACACACGTGTTTTATCTGTTTTTTGTTTATTTGATTGTTTAAGACGCTGTCAACACCAAAATGCCCTTGAGGATTTTGGATAGCGCGCACACTGTCTATTTGTATCGGAGTAAACGAGAGCGAGTGTTACTGGGCGGCCCGGTTATAGTACATAAATATTGAAATAAAAAAGGGTGGTATATTTGTGAATTATGACTCGCTAGCGGTTTAGGTATGAATATGTTGACTTCATAATTTTAATTGCAGACCCATACGTCGAAAAAATAAAGACAGACACAAGTGATTTTAAGACCTATCTTTGCAATTTTTTTCTATCGAGTCGAATTCGTCAAATTGTCTATCGAGCCCGTCTACGGTCTTTGAAATATGGTTAATATTAACATATATTTTATTAGATGTGCTAGAACAAATAGTTTTTCTTAAAAAGCTGCTTAAATAACATCAATTTCACCAAATTAGGTCTTTTCAGCCTCTTAATAATGTGTGTCCTGTGTTATAGTGAATGACAGTGTACCTACCTTTCTTTTTTTCTTTCAAATGATCTAGTAAACGCGTCTTTTGAAGGAATGAAGTCCTCAATAATTGCGGTTATTTTATTTTATTTTATGGCCCCCTCTCTATTAAAATGTTTGGGTATTCATGCAAGTCCCCCACAAATAAAGATATCATATCATATCATTCTTGGGGACCATACTCCACACCTGGAACACAACTCAACAATCCTACAGAGCAAGTGTTGGTGGTATGGCTAAGGTGGAGGAGGTACTACCCCAGTTTTTTAGTCGATGGCCGAAGCGGCCAATGGTATAACCTTTCTTACTTTTAGTGTAAATAGGTATCTGTGCAGTCCAGCAGGTCAATCACGTAACACATTGTACACGCGTCTTGCAGATCAATGTAAATCTTTCTGAATGTAAATTTTTATAGGGAAAAATTACAGTTAAATTGTCCTAAAGCGCGTTCGAATCATTACGTGGAGTCCCTTATTTTATCGACAAACTTTTCACCCTATGCAATGTTACGCCGAATTTTCATTCCGCCGATTTTTTTTCTAGGAACCGTAAACTTTTTTGGTATATCTAGAAGGTAATTGTTAGATTAAAATCCTGAGAACTCTGTTTCTGAAAAAAAATGTTTTCGATGAAATGAAAAATCAGTGTGATAATGTACGGGTGACGTCCAAGATATGTATACTTTTGCAGCTTATTTCCTTGTTATCAGGCGAAAAATGTATACATCTCATAGAATTTGCCTTGTTTATACCTCAGGGAAGTATGCGTATTTGTAAACAAATACCAATTACTACTTTAACAAAAGTGGGGAAAATTTGCAAAAGCAGACTAGACTTTAAGGGGAAACCTGTTACGGAAGCCGCACTGTTACAAAGATACATTTACAAGCGGAATGCATTTAAAATGTGTTTTGCCACCCGCAACTGCCTGCCCGAGAAATTAACTTGTTCAAATCTAAGTTATATAGCTGGCTGTTAGATAACTGTTTTAAATAGTTTGTATAGTGTTAGCTGTATTCTGGAGCAATATAACATTGTTTAGTTAGAGACCTAGAACCTAGATATCGAATTAATTGTGATAATATGATTATTATTTTTGTTTTGACATGTTTGTAATATCCGGTATCCCCTCATTTGGTATAAAATCAATGGCTCTAAACTCACTTCCTCTAACCTCATTAGCTAATCATTATCTAGCTATAAACTCAAATATAATGATAGTTACTTGTTTATAACGTTCCTTTGTTATAACCTTTAAACGGACTAAACGTATTACCTATAAAATTCAGATTCTATAACACACTCTTGCTGTAATTCTCATTTGTCATAACTTTAGATTGCGTAAATGTTATTTTGTATAATCATTAATCACTGGCGCTAGGTGCTGCGGGCAATGTAGCCTACCTATTATATCCTAAGACAGGTCTCCGTTAGGTACGACCAGGCCTTTAAAACGTTATAAAATGAACCGGAATTATAACGGTATATTCCGTTAGTGTTCGAAAATTACGTTATAACAAAATCAATATTCTCCATAACGATATAAATACCGTAACAGAATGAATAACAGAACGATATATAATAACGTTATAATATCGTTTTAAAATGCGAGCCGCGCGCTACGGCTGCGCCGTTGCCGCTCTGTGCCAATGCCAACATGCCACCACGTGGGCCGTAGCGCGACGTGCGACGTTGCCGTTATGTTGTTCTAGCTTCTAAATCTTATTAATGCTTGTTTACCTCGATCATTTGCAAATTGGTTGTGAATTGTGAATATTTGGTTGGTTGCGACGATAAATGGCGGAATAAAAATGGGACGCAGGAAACGCAACGCTGTCCACAGATTCGTGGACTTGCTCATAAATAAAAAGAAAGAGTGCCAATCTTAATAGCCCCTAGGTATACACTATTACAATATGTAAGAGGGTCAATATTTTTTTATGTTAATTGTTTGTCTCGGCACTAAATCGCAGACTCCCAGTATTAGGACCTATTCCAAACAAGCCCTACGACCAACGGTGTTGCCGTGAGCAAAAAATTATGCATAGGTATGTTGGTATGTGCTTTTGTTCATTAATCGTAATAAAATTAAAATATACTTTTAGTTTCCGACAGTTTATTATATTTTTGATTTAGAGCCATTCCGAAAACGACAAGTTAAATAAAATCTGATTATGAAACCAAAGAATGTGTGAATTTTCGATTTCGGTTCTTCGCCATAATCTGTCTAGATAGGCTCGCGATAGATAGGGGAGACCAAGGACGATTGGTACACATAAATATGTATCGATCCTCCTTTTCTTACGATTCATCCTCCTTTTCTAATTAATCCTTAGTCACTAAATATTTATATAAATAACTAGCTGTTGCCAGCGACTTCGTTCGCGTGGAACTTGTTATGGTCTTAGAAAAAATATTGCTATTAAATTATCTTCGGTGCAAGCTATTTATCGCTGTCCCAAACACACTTCTACCATCTTAAAGATATACAAAAACTATCCTATTTCCTTCCAAGGGTCTCAAATTATATGTACGGGAAATTTCATCTAAATCCGTTCAGGGATTAGTAAAAGGTAACAGTGCGATGAGTTCGTTAGTTTAAATTGATAAATCTAAATTGAAAACTTCGTTTTTACAAACATAAATATCTTAAGAATCATCAACAGACGTTTTCATACAGTATTAAAGAAAAATATATTTTTATATGTCTACTAAGCTACATTACTGTTATAATAATAAGTACCCAATGTTGATTAAATCTATTCGATTCTGGGAGCATTGCAGTTCTAACCTAACCTATCCTACATTTCTGGTAACTGTTCAAATCTGTAAGTCTTACTTTAAAAAAGGTCTTGCTCTCTATACAACCTTCAAACCTTTTAACTCTCTTAAGGGATAAATAAAAAAAACGCTGAAATCGTTTTCTAATCATTAAACAAACGGTCCATAACCTAAGTAATAAATCTATTATTTTAAAAATATCTTGCTCTTCGTATAAACTTTGAACCCCCTAGAAACCCTCTTGGGGGATGAATTTCAAAAACATTGAAATGTATTTTTTAGTTTTAAACAAACCGTCTAAAATCGTAGTTACACTAATGTTTTACTTTAAAATTGTCTTGGCCCTATACGGCCTTCGAATCCCCTTTAAACACTCTTAGGTGATGAATAAAAAAATCGACTAATCTGCTCTCTCTATTTTAAGACCAAAATTAAAAAATCGAAACTTAAAAAATTACTTTTCCTTCCATATAAACTTTGAAGCCCCATTAACGCCTATAGGGGATGAATTTTAAAAAAACTCTGAAATCAGTTTTGTTGTCTTTTAACATACAGACTAAGACTGACATTAGAAATATCTTACTATATTTTCTTGCTCTCCATATAAACCTTGAATACCGTTTTAACACTTCCCCCTTAGGGGTGGTATTTTTCCAAGACGATGATAGGATTTTTTTTTCTAATAAGTAATCGTACCACAAAGTTGCCCATCTCTAGCTCAAAAAAAATGTTTCTCATCCTAATCTTGCATAAGTACCTTTTTAACCCCCTTAGGGATGGAATTTTCTAACACGTTAAAAGTACTAACTGTTTTTCTATTCTAATAAGTAATCTTTCTACAACGTTACAAATCTCAAGCTCAAAAAAAGTGTTTCTCATACAAACCTTTCACCCCTATTTAACCCCCTTAGGGGTGGAATTTTCTAAAACGCTGACAGTCCTTTTTTGTATTGTATTTAGTAATCTTTCTACAAAGTTTGAAGTTTCTAGCTCAAAAAATAAAGTTCCCTCCATACAAACTTTGCACCTCTATTTAACCGCCTTAGGGATGAAATTTTCTAAAACACAGAAAGTACTTATTTCTATTCTAATAAGTAATCTTTCTACAAAGTTTCAAGTCTCTAGTTCAAAAAATAATGTTTCCCCCATACAAACATTGCACCCCTGTCCCCTTCTTAACCCCCTTAGGAGTGGAATTTTCTAAAACGCTGCAAGAACTTTTTATGCATCTTAATAAGTAATCTTCCTACAAAGTTTCAAGTCTCTAGTTAAAAAAAAAGTTTCCCTCATACAAACTTTGCACCCCTATTTAACTCCCTTAGGGATGGGATTTCCAAAAATTCCATCTTGTCCGTCCTTTTAGTCCCAGTAGTTTCGGCTGTGCGTTGATGAATTCCACCTCATTCTCTCCAACTCATTTTAAGCATCTTAGCTGACCATCCATCCGTAATGTGCGTGCTGGTGACATGAGACCGGTTTAATTTATTTAAACTTTGTGACACAATACAAAAAAAAGTATATATGGTGGACTTAATGCCATAAGGCATTCTCTACCAGTCAACCAACGGGCTAAGCAGAAACATTTGATGCAGGCATTTAAATTATTAATAATTTACCATATTATAACAATGCCATTAATATCCGCCAAGTCAAGCGCGAAGCAAACAGTGCCGTACCATCCTTTACTGGAACCATTTCGCCACATTTTCAGGCCCCTATTTGAGAATCTCTGGATAAGACCAGAATGCAGAAATTTTCGTCATCCAGTAAGCTATAATCACCATACATCGGGGTTTTCGGAGCGGGAACGTTTGACATTAGCCAAAGAGTAGGTATTTACTTAAAAACAGATCGTACCCTAGTAGGTTTCTACCGAATGAATAATTGATTGAAAAATAAATAAAGATTAATCATACATATAGGTACATATTTTATATTGGTCATTCATTATCAACCTCTTCAGTTAAGTCTATTCATTTATAAGAAAATGCTTCATAGATATCGAGCGTCAAGATTGACATTGTATTAGACACCTATTGTCAACCGTTACCCTTGCTTGTCTAGTAGATAAACTTATATGCAATTGTATTTTAAAAAACTGTAAATAATCAGTCAACACAAATATGCCTCCGAGAAAAAAAACTCGTTACGAGTTTATGCGTTCGTGGATAGAAAATAATCCAGAGATAGAGGTTCGAGATTCTTTATTATTTTGCACCAAGTGCAATGTGAGCTTCGCTCAAACGAAATCTAGTGTAACGCGACATGTCGCATCTAATAAACATACAGGTATGAAATATGATTTCAATAGTGAGCTCTTGAAATTTGTTGTGGGCTGTAATATACCATGGACGCAGGTAAACAATCCGATATTTAAAGATTTTATCGAAAATTGTGTTACCGGTAAATTTGGAAAAACTGCAAAAGTTCCTTCGGAATGTCAACTGCGACGGGAATATTTAAATAAAGCTTACGATGAAAAAATGAATAAAATACGGAGCGAGCTAAAAAATGAATATATATATGTGAGTGTTGACGAAACCACGGATGATTATGGTCGTCAAATAGCTAACGTAATAGTGGGAGCATTACGTGATGATCACATTGGCACTCAACACTTGATATCCAGTAAACGGTTAGACAGCACGAACAATGTATCAATATCCAATACGGTCACAAGTGCTCTTGATGAATTATGGGGTGCTAACCATAATAATCACAATAAAGTACTTTTACTTTTAACTGACGGTGTGGGCTACATGCTAAAGGCTGGAAGAAATTTAAAATGTATTTTTCCCAATCTTTTGCACGTCACATGTTTGGCTCATGGTTTAAATAGAGTGGCTGAACTAGTAAGAAAACTTTATCCAGATGTGAATGATTTAATCGCAAATGTTAAGAAGACATTTTTGAAATCTCCTAAAATAATACAAAAGTTTAAAGAAATGCTCCCCGGAGTGCCTTTACCACCTCGACCAACAATTATTCGGTGGGGAACCTGGATAGAAGCTGCAACGTATTACAGCAAACATTACGATGAAGTGAAACGTGTTCTAAATACATTCAGTCCCACCGAAGCCCAGAGTATTAGAAAGGCAAAAAGAGCGTTTGGAAATGCAAATATAAAAAGCGACTTAAATTTCATAGCAAATCATTTGATGACTATCCCAAATGCTATTAAAAAACTACAGGATGCGAAGCTGTCCATCAGCGATAGTTTAAAAATAGTTCATGAAACCTATAGAGATGTTTCCAAATTAAACATGAGCGTAAAAGGAAAACAGATTTATGATAAACTGAAGTTGGTGTTAAAGAAGAATTCTGGCTATAGCACACTAAAAATTATAAATGAGTTGGTACAAGGCAAAGAAATAGAACTTCAATCTCAAATTTCTCGTGCATCAATTGATTCCTACAAAAAATTTAAATATGCACCTATTACAACTGTCGACGTGGAAAGATCATTTAGCTCCTTGAAATGGATATTTACAGCAAGACGCCGTAGATTAACTGTCCCAAATATAGAAAAAATATTAATAGTTTATTCTGAAAATCGTGTCAACTATTCAATTTACAGCAGGTAATTAATTAAAGTTATTTTAATTGTTACCTTATAAGTTATAAGACTTTTACGGAAATTAAAATAAAACTTTGTCACAGATTGTATACAACTCACAGAGAGGTAGTTATTCATTAGGCATAATAAGATATTTTCTTAGACTAACATATCTGTTTATCTCTACTCTTTCTCAAATCATTCCCGCTCCGAAAACCCCGACGTATGATAATCACATACTTAAAATCCAAAATTTCAAGTCTGCAGGTCATTTAGTTCCGAAGTTAAGCGAAAGCAAAGTTTCGCATTTATGACACTCACTCACTCATGATCATCAAAATAGAACTAGTACTTCCCATAAACTCAGAGAGCTGAAATTTGGTACAGAGTTAGGGTTTAATGGCCACATAAAGGGAAAACTATAAAAAATTGCTATTTCAACCCAGTTTTCTAGATACACCAACTGTATACATTACTTTGTAATCCTATACAAATATATAGGATTACAAAGTTACATTTGCAGTGAATGGGAAAATTCAAAAGCAAGAATGGGCCTGCATTCATAGTTTGTATGTATGGATAACACATTAACCTACAAAAAGAAGTGAGATTCCATAAAAAACACTCCATGTAAAAAAGCGGCCAAGTCTCGAAACTCTTCCACCGTAAAAAGTTGTGAGATATTTCGTAGAGCCAAGTTTCAGGCATTCTTATTAATCTTTATTTGCTTGCTAAATAAAATTTTGTGACTTGGCAATCACACAATACTACATAATTTTAGGTAAGTATGCAAAAATCTATAAATACAGTTAAGTTGTGTGATTGCCACGTTGCAGAATTTTAATTAGCAAGCAAAAACATTCCATGTAAAAAAGAGGCAAGTCTCGAAACTCTTCCACCGTAAAAAGTTGTGAGATATTTCGTAGAGCCAAGTCTTAGGCATTCTTTAATCTTTATTTGCTTGCTAAATAAAATTCTGTAACTTGGCAATCACACAACTTTCCTGCATTAATGGATTTCTGCATACCTAAAGCTATGTAGTATTGTGTGATTGCCAAGTCACAAAATTTTATTTAGCAAGCAAATAAAGATAAAAGAATGCCTGAGACTTGGCTCTACGAAATATCTCACAACTTTTTACGGTGGAAGAGTTTCGAGACTTGACCTCTTTTTTACATGGCATGTTTTTTATGGGATGATGCATTTCCGATTAATGAGGCACAGAGTAGCTAAAGACAATCTGATTTGAAAATTATTAGTCAGGATATTCGTATCAGGCTACAACCTGCGCCGACAAGCCGAAAAATTCTCTATTTTACTATGACGTCGTGCACTCTAACAAACAACCTACGTTACGTAATCACATCGCTTACATTGCACGAGTAGGCTATACTGAATGCGAGAAAGGGGTAGCCTATAACGTTATAACATTATTATATCGGTTAAAAAAGTATCGGTTTTATATTAATGGTTTAGATTTATAACGTTATAATGGATACCGCTATACAGCGCGTCAAATATCGTTTTTGAGTATAGCGGTTTTAGGAATAATAACGTTATAAATGATAGCGCTATACGAAAATAGCGCTATTTAAAGGCCTGGGTACGACGAAGAGCGAAGCGAGGAGTGTTAGGAAAATCGTTGGAGGTACAGCGGGCGAGCCAAGCGAGCGTAGCGAGCGAGCCGCGGCGGCTGCCGGATAAGTGCCAGAACCGAACGTATACGGGACCTCCCTGGTACACGCCAACCAAAAATAGGCGCTTTTTATATGTAGACTATGATTATTATAACTTTTAACTGTTCTATTTTTAAATATTCGTCCAAGTGATTATTATAGACCATGAATAGTATATCAACTGAATTGCTATATTTTGAATATTATATGCAATTGAATTATAGCTATTGAATGTTATATAAAATATATTTTATAATAGATGAATGACTATAGCAAATGATTTTATAGAATTTGTAGTTATAGAAAATATATTTATTACTTTTAATTTTATAGGAAGAAAGGCAGACCCGTAATATATATCTAAGCAATACCTATGTGTAATGTAAATAGGTAATTTATGTTAATTGAATGTTAGATTTTAATGAATATTTGCCCGCCTACACGAGCTGAATACATGACACCATTTACAATTGTGACATCCCATTGTACTGTATTCGATGCAAACAAATATATTTGATTTGATTGGAAGGGGACTGCACGTTTTCCCCACAGTTTTGTTGTACCTACAAACGTTTAATTCCATTCCTCAACTGCGCATTATATCACAAGACGATATACAATGAAATGCGAGTGTCCGAAAGTTAGCAGCGCCAATAAGCGCTCAAAATGAAAACAACTTTGCGTCAACTCCAAAACAGTAACCTAATCAGCTTCCGAAATTGTTCCCAAACTCCCATTACAAAGGAAAATTTTCAGTGATAGCAAATTCCCAAGTTAGAAAGTCCAAGTCTTTTTGCGGCATCGATATAAACGGCATTGTGGAGTTCAGAGTAATTATATTTTAATATTTGATTTCGTATTTGAACATGGAGCCGCATCAATGTGCTTATGAATTTAAATTGGAAATTGATTAGCAACTTTATGGCGGATTTGAATGATACATTTCATGGCAAAGTGCTCCTTTGTTGCGCTGTTTAATTTGTTTTGCTATCATAAGTAAATCTCGATCAACTTATTAAAATAATATTCGAGGACTTTTTACAATGTATAATTTTATGTTGTACTGGAAATTGAAATGTTATAATATCAAAAACCAGAACTATACCAAGGGCGGTTCACTCTTTGATTTCGTTGCGCCGCTACAAGCCGCGCACTGCTACGGAACGCACGCGTTCGCGCCTTTGAATCGTCATTCGCCTCGTAAAAATGCCTAAATTAAAAAAGTATCGTAGCGGTACGTAAGAATAATGACCAAAAATCGTTTTTTTTATCTTGCTGTTATCGGGACGCTCTTGTCGCGAAGCCACTTCTGGTCACTCTCATGGCCGCGAATGAGTACCTATAGCACTCTAGCTTAGGTATCTGTATTAGCATAATATATATTATGCAACTATGAACCTACACATACAGCTTCCGGAATCCTTTACATATCTGACATATGAGCTGCCGCCTTATGCGTACCAGCTCCATCTGAGATGTGGGGACCTTCGTCCCCGAGAATGTCCTCCACCTCCCCTTACAGACATCCCTTACCACACAACTGATACTGTACCAATTCACACACTATATTGTTCCAGTTATAATTACCCGGGTGCACCCTTGATTGATGACGACATGGCCTGAGGCTGAGACTACCGAACCTGAGACCCTGTTGTTACACTTGTTACTAATCCTCTCACACTAAAGAACGACTAAGAACTGTGTTATCGCATGTACGTGGCATGTAGGAAAACCTTATTCATATACATAATATACCGTCACGCCTCCCAAATAGAATAAGACCTGTGGACGCACATAAATACATCACATCATGAACAATCATCGTCCGAGCTGTGTAAGCACATGAACACACGTGTAAATGAACCAAATCGTTACAATGTCATAGGATGCATTGAAAGTGATTATGGAAAGAGCTCACCCTGGTTTTCCTCCAAATCTAACACTGCAAATCTGCACTTAACTGTTCGTACGCAATATAGCCGTTAGGAACTCTGACTACTCGCCTACCCGTCAACATTGTTATAAAAAGATTGTGGGTGTTGCTACATGAAATAAATCGGCTGTTTGAGACATGATTATTAACATCAATGTAAATACTATCGTGAATCATGACTATTCACGACAGCTCTAGAAGAATATTGAAAGGTGAGGAAATGTGTGATTCTGTACTGATGGTATTGCAGGTACTCAAGTTATACCCAAAGTAGCTAGGTAAATTACTACCTACTTAAAGAAGAAAGGCGGAACGTTTCTTTATTGTTATCATACTTACTAAGATTTGAACTGCTAGGTATTTTTTTTTATTCTTTTAAATAGGTACTCATTTACGTAACCTTTTAAATAAATCGCGAAGCAAACAATATAGATAAAGACCACTGATGAACTTTGAACGCTACTTTTGCATAGGCTCCTAACCTTACCTAACCTAACTATACGGCGCGGTGCCCCGTAGTTACATCACGGGAAGAGGGTTGCGACGTATGGTGCCTGGCTTCGACAGCCTCGGACCAAGGGGGCTGACCTAGTGAGGTCGCTGGTCCGAACCGCGGAAGTGGTCGACGTGCACACAAATTGGCATGTGTGGCCGTTGACTGTTCCCTGCAGCAGCGGAGGCACGGTGCGAGCGTGACGGGAGCTCTGTTGTCGTCGCACTCACACACAAGTGGGATCCACAGGCGGAAATAAAACTCCGATACTCTTGAGAAAGCTTGATGGCACGGCTGGTTGGTTGGAGCGAGATGGGTATATGTTGCTCTAGTGATAGTCGAGCTTGTTATGAGTGAACATTTTGCTTGTACTCCACCTTATATATAAACCTTCCAGCATTACCATAACGTAAACATCTTTATTTCGATTAAAACAGTCATTTCTTTACACAATTTTGTCTTAGGTTTTAGCGTTTACATTCCAGTACCGTCTTAATCTAGGTAAATCTAGGTCTTAAGTTATGTTAATCTTGTACAGAATTACTCAGTGCATAATTGTTAATAGGCTAAATGAATACATTTCAAATAGTTTAGGTGAAATACCTATCTAAACACTAAACTTTTGTAGTTTTATGCAAATTAATACTTTTGATTCCTTTGTTACATCTAACAGAGGTCGTAAGCACTATTCTCAGTTATTTCATTAGATTAATATCTTACTGTAGATTAATAATGTAGTAAAGTTTACTATGTTAAGCTTAAGGCTTGTCTAATATTTATGAATGATGTGCATAGTGCAAGTGAAAATTACCAAAACATGAGCTATGCAAAGGAAATGACTATAATTACATGCTTCTAATTAGCTTAAAGAGCTTTACCTACTGTGGCATAGTGCCGTTTGTTCAAATCCTTAAAACTACGTTCGGCGCATTGCCGTTTTAAGCAGAATTAATGAGGAATGAGGAGGCAAAGGTTGTTTTGTGATTCTACTGTCGAATATAAATTAAGTTAATTAAATAAATTTAGAAAAATATGGAAACAACCTTGTATGAAAACTAAATGAACCCAGCTTTGGTTATGTGACTGGAAGCTTTGCAAAGCGTACTCTGAAAGCTTCGCAACCACCGGCTTTTCAGGCGGCCAGGCCAAAGTCACAATCGTTGAGGAATATTCGATTCATGAGGCACACCTACCAAAGGTGTGACCTCTATAAATGGTACAACTTCGTTTACCTATTTATATTTGGAGCTTAAAGCTCTTAACGGAGGCTTTTACCTACACGTTATTGTCAAGTCCGGGTATATTTGGATGGTTAGTAAACTAGACCAATCCGCTCATATAAGATGTTAACTGTAGGGGAAAGTACCTTGACATAAGTCCGAAACCTATGAACCAAAGAGAGCTGTTGAGATGGTAAAATAAAGAGTCAAAGCTATGTATTTGTCTTACAGACGGCTGCTTTGAACAGTCTCCCCTTAATACGTAAGCACAAGAAATATGCTAACCAAGGTAGCTTAATCGAACAAATATGAGTATAAATTTGTCAATCCAAATTTCGTTCTCACCTTTACAATACATGCGTGTACATCAATTTTCAGGAACTACTGAAGCGCGCGCTGCAGTCATATTTACGTATCGATTAATACGAGATGAAAATATCGCGCGCCGCGCTTACTACCTATTTTTTCGTATTGTAGGTAGATCGAAATACTCCCATTCACATCTACCCACCACACATGTTTTATGATTAGAACGAGACGCAAGATATCAAGCGCCTGCTCGCTCAGTGCTCTTTTCAAATGTGGGTGGATTGAAATAATCCTATTCACATCTACCCACCACATATGTTTTATGATTAAAACGAGATGCATAATATCGAGCGCCTGCTTGCTCAATACGCTTTTTTCTTATGTGGGCGGATCGAAATGTCTCCATTCACATTGACCCACTACATATGTTTTATAATGGTAGATGGGAATAAGACTACGAGATTTACTAAATAATGACTGTCTTGAACAATCTCCCCCCAGTACGCAAGTACAAAGAACTAATCAAGACTAGTCGAATCTATCAGTACGAGTCTCGAGGTCGGGCGACGGATGAGTCCAGCTGATGTTCTTACCTCTGTGACACGTACCTTGCCATCAGGTCCAGGATAAACTTTCTCTATACGCCCGCGGGGCCAAATACCTCTAGGCAAAGTGTTGTCCGCTATTAAAACAATGTCGCCGGGTTTCAAATTTGGCGTGTCGGAGGCCCGCTTGCGTGGTAACAAAGTTGGTTTATATTCTATGAGCCACTTCTTCCAGAATCTCTCAGCGAGCTGCTGAACTTCCTGCCAGCTATTTTTAGGAGATTTTTTATCGCTGAAACTACCGAAGGGCATCATACCGTTAGACCTATGTATGAGGAAATGATTTGGCGTGAGTTGCTCCTCTGAAAGGTTGGCATTTATGGGTGTTAATGGTCTGGAGTTTACTATGTGTTCCGCTTCCAATAAAAGTGTATGGAGCGTATCCTCAGATGGAACCTTGTCCTTAAGGGTTGCATATAAGGCACTCTTTACTCCCTTGACCATGACCTCCCAAGCGCCGCCCATGGATGGTGCGCCTGGCGGTATCTTTTTCCAGACGATGCGCTTATTTACGATAAAGTCGCTAAACTCAACGCTATCCATTGCCTCTTTTATTTCGCGTTCAGCTCCAATGTAATTGGTACCATTGTCACTGTAAATGATGGTGGGCGTACCTCTTCTAGCCATCATGCGTCTAAGGGTTTGAATCATAGAGCTGGCTGAGAGAGAATTGGCTAACTCTACGTGCACTGCCCGCGTAGTTAGGCAAGTGTACAAAGCGCCCCATCGCTTCTCTTTGCGACGCCCAATTGTGACCTTTAATGGCCCAAAAAAATCGGTAGCTATGGCGGTAAACGCGGGTTGGTGGTGCATAAAGCGTTCTTGTGGTAAATCTCCCTGCTGATGCATAGCGGGTTTACCTTTTCTTATTTTGCACCACTGACACCTTGCGTATATATTACGTAGATAGCTTCGCAAACCGATAATGTGATATTTCTGTTGTAACTCATTAATCACGGTATGATGATTTCCATGATTAAATTGCTCATGATAGTGATGCACAAGCAATCGAGTTATGTGATTTTTAATATCTAATATTATCGGTTGCCTCTGATTGTTAGCAGCGTTGATCTTATATCTGCCATCGAGCGTTAACAGCCCGTCTGTGGATAGCTTTACTGCCAGCCGATACAACTTTGATGACTTTGGTACAGCTTCATTACCACGCAAGCGAGTGAGTTCCTCGGTAAAGTCTTCTTCTTGACATCTACTTAATAACAGATGTTCTGCTATCAGCAGGTGTTTAGGCATCACGTCATTACCTAACGTATTCTTTACTTGCCTAGAGATAAAAATTTCAACAGCCACCAACAAACGACTGAGAGCGCGCTGCAATCTGACGAAACGTGAAAAACGCTGCGGATCTGGCAGGTGAGCGAACCTATCCTTGGTAACATTGCCAGCGGTGGCAGTATTAACCGGTTTACGTTCCTCACCGGTGTTAGACGTAGCCTGTACTGACGTTTTAATTTTAGGCCACTTATCTGGAGACTCTAAAATAAACTGAGGGCCTCTAAACCACCGGTGGTTTATATCGAAATCTGTCTTTATACCGCGTGTTGCAATGTCCGCAACATTTTCACTGGTCGGTACCCAGTGCCAATCGGATGGTCTCGTAAAAGTCTCTAATTCGGCTAAGCGATGTGCCACGAACGGTTTAAATGTCCTAGGATCCGAGTTTATCCAAGCGAGTACGGTTCGAGAGTCAGTCCAGTAGTAGGACTGGCAGATTTCGTAGTCCGTTTCGCGCCGGACTGCGTCTGCCAGTCTGCAAGCTAAGATGGTTGATTGTAATTCAAGTCTGGGCATCGAAATACACTTTAAAGGTGTTACCCTAGCTTTACTACTGACCAGATGTGATGTTTTATTGCCGTCAGAGTCGGTGACTACAATATATATGGCAGTTGCAAAAGCTTTCTCGCTCGAATCGCAAAAGGCGTGCAGATAAGCTGGTCCTTTCGATCTAGGTATATGCCTAGGTATAGCAAGGTCTTGTAATAAGTCCAGACTATCCAACCACTCGCGCCATGCTTTATTTAGATGATCGGGTATCGCTTCGTCCCACCGGCAAGACGCTCTCCATAAATCTTGAATTAGCATTTTGCCTAAAATCGTTACTGGTGACGCCATGCCAGTCGGATCGAAAACGCTAAACACTGCGCTTGTGACCTGTCGCTTCGTAGGTACCCTAAGTCCCTTGACTATGTCTGTAGGTGTATTGCGTAGATTCAAGTTGAAACCTAAGCTGTCATTGTGGTGATTCCACAAAAGTCCTAAGGTACGCTCGTGGTCCGATTTTCCTAATATCGTGGTAGAGTCCTTAGACACATCCTTAACGTTGCATATAGCTCTAGGTTCATTAGATGCCCAGCCACATAGCGTGAACGAGGCCCTTCTGAACACCTTGTCCATGTCGCTAATGGTTTTCTGCGCCTGCTCTACCGTGTCAAATGCGCCCAAAAAATCGTCTACATAGAAGTTACGTTCCGTGAGTCTAGCTACTTCAGGATACGTATCGCGATATTCGTTTGCGTTTTTGTTCTTAACATAAATAGCCGTAGCAGGACTTGACGCACTACCAAAAATCAAAGACGTCATTCTATAAGTCTGTGGAGGCGAGTCTCTGCTCTCCCCGCGCCATAAAAATCGTAAACTATCGCGATCCGCTTCTATGACTTTAACCTGAAGGAACATTTGCTTTATGTCCGAAATTACCGCTATACGGCCCTCACGAAATCTTATTAAAACTCCGAAAAGCGATTGAATTAAATCGGGTCCAGGTAGAATCGCGTCATTTAGTGCTTTACCGCTTGTTTTACAAGCAGCATCAAAAACGACTCTACTTTTTCCCTTTTGGGGGTGAATAACATTAAAATGCGGGAGGTAAAAGGCGCGCGGTGCGTCCGTGATAGAGTCGACTCTTTCAGCGAAACCTTGTTCTATGAGATCATCCATCTGCCTATTATATTCAGCCTTAAGTTTCGGGTCTCTATCTAATTTCTTCTCTAACGTGTATAAGCGTCGCAATGCGTGAGCTTTATTATCCGGTAGAGTCTCATCATCAGTTTTCCACAATAAACCTGCTTCAAACCTATCCTCGTTGGGTATACGCTTACACGTAGATTCTAACAACTTAATAGCTCTATCTTCTGGATCGTTAATTTGTTTACGCGGCTCTATGCCCAATGACTCTATACTAAAGTGCTCGCGTATCAAAGCTAGAGCTGGATCTTGATTATCGCAAGTAGGTTTAATGTGATTAATCGCCCCTAGCAATTTACGAGGAAGATCGTTAACCCCATGAAGCACCCAACCGAGGTGCGTCAGGGATGCGCAGGGTAAAGCTCTACCTGCTTCACATACTTGCCTACTCACTATCAAATGCCATGAGTCTTGACCTATAAGTATAGTAGGTTGTGCTGACTCGTAACACAACTCATCTTCTAAATGCCGTAAATGAGCACATTTACGAACGACCGACCTATCTACAGCTTGCGACGCAAGGTTCATCTTATCTATCGTATGCGCGGTAAAATCATGAAACTCTCTACTAGAGATACCTCTAATTCTAAGTTTTACTCGCGAAGAATCGTTGTCTATCACCTCGTGACCACCTACTCCTTCGAAGGAGAGGGTTTCCCGTTTACCGGGATGCGAGACTTGCAAAGCTATATCCTTTTGGATTAACGATAGCGTCGCGCCTTCGTCCATCAAAGCGTATGTGGAGATGGTACCTTTTGAACCCTTTAGCTCCACCGGAATTATTTTTAAGTACGCTTGAGACTGGTTCGCGTGGTTAACCGAACTAACCTGCTCTTTAGTCGCTACGGTCTTTTCTTTACGCTCTAAGCTCTTCTTCTTGCCATGCAATAAAGCATGGTGTGATGCCTCGCATTCTCCCTTCCCACATGGGTTATATTTGCATTTATTGTATGAGGATGTATGCAAGTCACCTAAACACCGGAAGCAGAGCTTATAGCGTTTTAATGCGTCCCATCTATCGTTAACGCTCAGCTTAATAAAGTCAGCACAACTTGCTACAGGATGATTGCCTGTGCAAATTACACACTTACTTTTCTGACTGTTATTAGCAGAGTCGTTATTCCTATTTTCTTGTGGTTTAAACTTCCTATCATTATTACGCCTAGACTTGAAACCGCCTCGCGTTGTGCGCTTGTTTGCCGCCGCAACATAATGTTGCTCCGACTCGGCTTCGCTATCAGAATCATGTGATATAGGTAGAGTTTTCCTATCCTGCCTATGTGCCGCAGACGCGCGAGAGTCGTGACTTGATACGGAATTGTCATCGTAGAAATCACTACCTCCCTCATCATCGGACGACACCGAGCTCTCCCTATACCTATGCCGCGAATTAATGTTATTCACTCTACGTGAGCGCACACCCGACTTGACCTTGGATTGTTCATATGCGAACATACAGTTAAAGTTTTCACTCAAGTCCTGCAAAAATCTTGATAATGATAAGAGTTCCGGCACATCATCAGCGTTGCCCTTGTACCTATACCACTCAAATCTAATTATATTATTCATCTTCTCTACTATACGGCTAACTAACTCAGGAGCGTATAGGTACTGTGGTTTATTCAGGGCTTTAATAGAGGCTACTACATTGCACACACGATTGCTGAATTCAGAAATGTTCCGACTATCATCGCTCATTCGCGGCATCCGTTTGACATTCTGAATTTCAGACATAATAATTACGTCTGGCTTTCCGAAAGCTCTATCTAAAGCGGCAATTACTTCATAAGGATTACTGCATGTGTGTAACATAGACCTTACTGACTCACGTGCCTGCCCTTTGACTGCCTTCCGAAGGCGTCCCATATTAGCTATGTTGGAGAACGAACTCTCCGTATCTAAATAAACACGTTTAAATGCAATCCAATCCGAGGGATTGCCGTCAAAAAGGGGCAAGTCACCTATATATTTGCCCAAGGTGATTTGCTGTGGCATGGGTGAAACGTGGTTGTCAGTCCTATTCATACTGATGGCTTGCACTATAGCGTCGCGTAGAGCGCTAATTTCCCCAGCCGCATTGTTTGGGCTGTGGTTCCTATCTATACCCTCGGTTTCTTGGGGTCTATGCTGTGGTGGCCTACTGCTACCTGGCTGTCCCAGAGTGGGAGAGGCGTTAGCTACGTTTCTACCATGCGTGGCTTCGTTGGGCAAACTAAATACGTTGGGCGGCGGCGCTCTTATAACCGAATGTTGGCTTTCAGCTAACAACAATTCGTACCTAGAAGCGGCGTAAGCGGCGGCGGCCCTAGCTTGCTCCAGCTGCGACGCGCGGAGTTCCGACTCCGCACGTAGTCTAACTAACCTATTGTCTTCAGCTCTTACGGCGTCATAATCAGTGGCGTCAATGACCCTAGGCGGCGTTTGTGCCCGCTCACCTACTACTGAACCGGTTCTCGAACCACTACGCGGATTGACAACATGATCGACAGCGCCCGCGTGTTCTACGTTGCCTACATTCGCGCCTAGTTGCCTAATGTTGGCGTCTAAAATTATTGCGCCCAAAGGGTTGGCGTCTTTAACGTTCGCGCCTATACTGTTGGCGTCTAAAATATCACCATTATTGGCTAAAACGGGGTTCCCCTGTTCGCCTAAAATCGGTTCACTCATCCTGACCGGAATATCGCCTAACCTGCTAGATCCTGCCTGCGGTGATACCGTAATAGTTGTCAGATCCGCAGTGTCGGTTCCATGGCTCCACGTATGGGTAGACGTCGTGGTGTCATAAGAAGACGCACCACTATTACCTTTGGAACTCTCACCGCTGACTGACTCCAGCTGATCCAGTCTACTCCTCGACCTCGTTACTCGACCCTCCCCCTTACCTGTCATCCTAACCTTACCCCCCTAGCACTAACAGTCCCTACCTGCCTAGCACTAACAGGCCCTATCTGCTCGCTCGGCGTACTACCGTATTGATGCCGATTGAGAATGGGAACGTAGGGAGGAAGGAGGTGATGGGTACCGTCTGGCAGAGGACTACTGTGCGATATAGGTGCTCGGGACGTGGTGGAACGCCACGCCCTTCAGCTTGCCAACCTGTGGCCAAACACCGCAAAGTATCATACCAGCAAACGGCCGAGTTATAAAGACGCTCTGAAAAGAGCGCTGCGGTAACCACTCGGTATACCGCACTAAGACGTGTTTGAGCTCTGGTTGACACCGTTAGGCCAGAGCCACGCCACCTACCAGAAGCAACGGGGATTGACGAATACCCGGTTCTGATAGGATTTGCTGATGCTCGATGACCACGACGACTTGACGCTTCGTTTTCGAAGTCTTCCACGCTGGTGTGTCTTCCTCGCTGGTACGCCTTTTCTTGCTTCTTTATCCCTTTTGAGGGCTTTTCGTTCTTGAGGCTTCGTTATCCCTATTGAGGGCTTTTCGGTCTTGAGGCTTCGTTATCCCTATTGAGGGCTTTTCGGTCTTGAGGCTTCGTTATCCCTATTGAGGGCTCTTCGTGCTTGAGCTTTCTTGTTTCATTAACCCTTTTGAGGGCTTTTCTTGCTTGAGAGTTCTTTGTTCTTATCTCCTGGCAGCTTCTTCGTACGGCGCAGATTGTTCGAAAGGAGGCAATCTGTTCGCGCTGAACTGCTTGCTTCAAATGGCAGCTTCTCGTACGATGCTTGAAGATTGTTAGAGGATGTCTTCTTTAAAAGGGTCAATCTAATGCTTGATTGTTAGAAGAATCTTCTTTAAAGCCAAATCTTCTGCTTGAACTGCTTGCTTCTTCAGGGATCCGGCTCGAAGGACCATTATACGGCGCGGTGCCCCGTAGTTACATCACGGGAAGAGGGTTGCGACGTATGGTGCCTGGCTTCGACAGCCTCGGACCAAGGGGGCTGACCTAGTGAGGTCGCTGGTCCGAACCGCGGAAGTGGTCGACGTGCACACAAATTGGCATGTGTGGCCGTTGACTGTTCCCTGCAGCAGCGGAGGCACGGTGCGAGCGTGACGGGAGCTCTGTTGTCGTCGCACTCACACACAAGTGGGATCCACAGGCGGAAATAAAACTCCGATACTCTTGAGAAAGCTTGATGGCACGGCTGGTTGGTTGGAGCGAGATGGGTATATGTTGCTCTAGTGATAGTCGAGCTTGTTATGAGTGAACATTTTGCTTGTACTCCACCTTATATATAAACCTTCCAGCATTACCATAACGTAAACATCTTTATTTCGATTAAAACAGTCATTTCTTTACACAATTTTGTCTTAGGTTTTAGCGTTTACATTCCAGTACCGTCTTAATCTAGGTAAATCTAGGTCTTAAGTTATGTTAATCTTGTACAGAATTACTCAGTGCATAATTGTTAATAGGCTAAATGAATACATTTCAAATAGTTTAGGTGAAATACCTATCTAAACACTAAACTTTTGTAGTTTTATGCAAATTAATACTTTTGATTCCTTTGTTACATCTAACAGAGGTCGTAAGCACTATTCTCAGTTATTTCATTAGATTAATATCTTACTGTAGATTAATAATGTAGTAAAGTTTACTATGTTAAGCTTAAGGCTTGTCTAATATTTATGAATGATGTGCATAGTGCAAGTGAAAATTACCAAAACATGAGCTATGCAAAGGAAATGACTATAATTACATGCTTCTAATTAGCTTAAAGAGCTTTACCTACTGTGGCATAGTGCCGTTTGTTCAAATCCTTAAAACTACGTTCGGCGCATTGCCGTTTTAAGCAGAATTAATGAGGAATGAGGAGGCAAAGGTTGTTTTGTGATTCTACTGTCGAATATAAATTAAGTTAATTAAATAAATTTAGAAAAATATGGAAACAACCTTGTATGAAAACTAAATGAACCCAGCTTTGGTTATGTGACTGGAAGCTTTGCAAAGCGTACTCTGAAAGCTTCGCAACCACCGGCTTTTCAGGCGGCCAGGCCAAAGTCACAATCGTTGAGGAATATTCGATTCATGAGGCACACCTACCAAAGGTGTGACCTCTATAAATGGTACAACTTCGTTTACCTATTTATATTTGGAGCTTAAAGCTCTTAACGGAGGCTTTTACCTACACGTTATTGTCAAGTCCGGGTATATTTGGATGGTTAGTAAACTAGACCAATCCGCTCATATAAGATGTTAACTGTAGGGGAAAGTACCTTGACATAAGTCCGAAACCTATGAACCAAAGAGAGCTGTTGAGATGGTAAAATAAAGAGTCAAAGCTATGTATTTGTCTTACAGACGGCTGCTTTGAACAGTCTCCCCTTAATACGTAAGCACAAGAAATATGCTAACCAAGGTAGCTTAATCGAACAAATATGAGTATAAATTTGTCAATCCAAATTTCGTTCTCACCTTTACAATACATGCGTGTACATCAATTTTCAGGAACTACTGAAGCGCGCGCTGCAGTCATATTTACGTATCGATTAATACGAGATGAAAATATCGCGCGCCGCGCTTACTACCTATTTTTTCGTATTGTAGGTAGATCGAAATACTCCCATTCACATCTACCCACCACACATGTTTTATGATTAGAACGAGACGCAAGATATCAAGCGCCTGCTCGCTCAGTGCTCTTTTCAAATGTGGGTGGATTGAAATAATCCTATTCACATCTACCCACCACATATGTTTTATGATTAAAACGAGATGCATAATATCGAGCGCCTGCTTGCTCAATACGCTTTTTTCTTATGTGGGCGGATCGAAATGTCTCCATTCACATTGACCCACTACATATGTTTTATAATGGTAGATGGGAATAAGACTACGAGATTTACTAAATAATGACTGTCTTGAACACTAACCTATCAATTTTGTTTTACTTAAATTGCCACACTCAATTTAAAATGTTGTCAATGAAACAATTACTAATGTTTATACTATTACATAACGTATAATAGCACATAGCACGTAGAACCGATGGCTGTTGGGGCGGAAAGGTTCTCGAGTGGCAACCACGTACCGGAAGGCGCGGCGGCCCCCGACAAGGTGGACCGATGACCTGGGCCCGTAGCATGGATGGCGTTATCACGCGATAAGTGACAGGATAGAGCTTCCGTCCCTGGCTGACACCGTTCGATAGAACGAGACGACGCGCCTATCCTGTCACTTATCGCGTGATAACGCCATCCATGCTACGGGGCCTGGTAAATGTTGCGGGAGTCCGCTGGATGCGGGTGGCGCAGGACCGGTCGCTTTGGCACTCTTTGACGGAGGCCTATGTCCAGCAGTGGACGTCATTCGGTTGATATGATGATGATTATAATGATAACGTATAATTTAATAGGTCGAGCTGGCGGCAACCCTGTAACGCTCCGGTTAAAGGTCAAGCTACGATAGCCTAGTGGTTCAGGCATGCGGCTGTCAAGCGGCGGTCGTGGGTTCGAATCCCGGCTCGCACCAATGAGTTTTCGCAGTGGAAGCGTGCTGGGCCCTTAACCTGATAGGACTTGGTAATTAAATACACAGGGTTAGTCACAATTCTGTTTTATTCAAAACTGCTCTCATTACAACCACATTATGTAGTCTTAGAAAGACAATTCTTCGTTTCACAATCAACAGAAGACGACCGCACATAAACAATAGACATTGATCTAAATACTTACTGCCACAACAAGTTTTTCGGAACTTATGATATATATATAACTAGCTGATGCCCGCGGCTTCGCCCGCGTGCTTGTAGAAAATGTAACATATCGAATTTTTCCGTGGGAATTAGATGTTTTCCCGCTGGAAAAGGTAGCCTATGTCACTCTCCAGCTTCTAAACTGTCTCCATACAAAAAATCACATCAATACGACACTCCGTTGCGACGTGAAAGAAGGACAAACAAACACACACACACACACACTTTCGCATTTATAATATTAGTAAGGGCTTTTCGGTCAAGGAAAACATCGTGAGGACACCAGTCTAATCCCAATAAGGTCTAGTTTTCCCTCTGGGTTGAAAGGTAAGATGGCAGTCGCTTTCGTAAAACTAGTGCCTATGCCAAATCTTGGGATTGGTTGCAAAGCGGACCCCGAGCTCCTTCAGGGGCACAAACGTGAATAACGCTTGGAGGATGATGATGATTAAATAATCTCAGCCATATGTAGTTAACATCATGCATTTAGACAAGGCATGCCTACGTTAACACTTTCACTGCCAGGAACCCGCCTAGCGGGCGCCTTCGCCGTAGTCGCTTTCCGCTACACACCGTAAAGGGGGTGAGTAGGGGCAAAACTGACATTCAAACCTCGCTAATATTTTAATTTTATTACATATGCAAACTGAATGGTGTGTAATACTCGTAAGTGTTCCGGACGTTTGTATTTTAGTTTTTATTTTATTTTGGGTAGTTCCATTTCATAACTTTGACGATAAACAGAAAATCCCACCTCACCTCGTAATTGGGGTGAGATGGGATTTCATACAAAGGTGATTTTGGAAGATTGTTGGATCGATTTTTTTTTATTATGAGTATTCCTATAGCTCCATTTTAAATTGTAATACATTGTTTTTGTAGCAGTAGCCTTAAAATCCCATCTCACCCCCCTTTCATCCCTTCTCTCCCCATTCATAACCCAACTCTCCCCGCGAACCCCACTCACCCCATTTTACGGTATGAGAAAAACCACGGGATCGGCTACGAGCGTAGCGCGTAGCGGTTCTTGGCAGCGAAAGTGTTAACTGAAATGTGTCATCTCAGATGCATCTAGCAGACAAGATACTGAAATGGTTAGGACACAGTTAATTATACACGCTGCGGGCTGCTGATTGGAGATTACATCCAGCGCTTGCGGCGAATTAATCTCCCCCCGTGGTCCAATCTCGGAATCTAGATGACGTGTTAAGGAGACGACGTGTTTAGTAGCCGAAATAAACTTAAGGCCTTCCTATCCCCCTCCTAGCTTTATTCCCGGTAATGCCCCTAAAGGAGCCCGGGGTCCGCTTTGACACCTAATCCCAAGATTTGGCATAGGCACTAGTTTTACGTAAGCGACTGCCATCTGACCTTCCAATCCAGAGAGAAAACTAGACCTTATTGGGATAAGATCGGTTTCCTCACGATGTTTTCCTTCACCGAAAAGCTAACGGTAAATATGCCGTACATAAGTTCCGGAAAACTCATTGGTACGAGCCGGGATTCGAACCCACGACCGCCGCTTGACAGCGCATGCCTGAACCGCTAACCTACCATGGCTCTCAAGTTAAGGCCTTATTAGGACAAAATTGGTTTATGTCAAAAATATCATTTGGTATTTTTGACATTTGAATATAGAATATCATTTTATATTTAGCTTTTCGGTGAAACTCTCATCATATCAGCCGTATCAGCCGAAAGACGTCCACTGCTGGACATAGGCCTCCCCCAAAGAGTGCCACAATGACCGGTCCTGCGCCACCCGCATCCAGCGGACTCCCGCGACCTTTACCAGGTCATCAGTCCACCTTGTGGGGGGCCTACCCACGCTGCGCCTTGTCGTGGTCGCCACTCGAGAACCTTGCAAACTCTCAATGGTCTAGTTTTCCCTCAGAATTAGAAGGTTAGTTTTAGTGGCTACGCCAAATCTTGGTATTAGGTGCCAAAACGGCGCCGCGCCGCGCTGAGTGGACGCGTCCAAATGGATAGACGTTGACGAAGGGCTCATCTAAAACACAATAAGCATCCGCAACACACTTCGTCAAAAAACCCAAACAAGCAAATAATAAGCCACATGCATCGTCCATAGTTTACAAATTAAGATGACGATGGTGATCCAATGTTGTATTTGGAGCTGACCGTTATAATGGCCGCTGTACACATTGGGCCAACGTTGGCGCGTGAGCAGATGCAGCTATGCGTTAGAGGAAGGGCTTTATATCGTTCTCATGCGTTTGCATAGCTGCATCCTGCTCACGCGCCAACATTTGGTGTGTCTTTAAACGCTACAATTTTGGCCGTTGCTTCATTCGTAATAAACAGTTTAAGACTTTTAATGTCACTCTACTGCCAGCTTATATCAACTGGAAGGCTAAGATTTAAGGTCATTACCCTTTTCCGATCACAATTTATACGAACCCTCCTCTTAACTCTTGCAACTGAAGATTACCTTGTACTCCAGGCAAAATACGGTTTTGAAAAACATTAATTTATAATAGCGTTTTTTTGTTGATTTCATTTGAAAATGTTATTCTAAGATGATTTAGTCAAGAATCCGACAAACTTTCCGAAGAAATTATGTAGATTTAAATGAAGCATGCATTATCTTTTTTTGTACGATTTATCTTGAATATTATAGAGCAAATGTAAATGAACCAAATTAAAGACAAAAACATTTATTAATATTTTTACTGACTTTTTAGAAGCCAGTTAACTTATCATTTTTTCGATGTCTGAAATTTTGTCGGATTTTGTCGCTGGGTAACTATTTAATTGATAATATATCCGTTATACATAAAAAATAAGCTATTATAAATTATTTCCAAAATTGACATTTTTTCCATACAAGTTGTCAGTTCATTGCCTGGACTATTGCTTAGTTCACACCTACGACACGTCTCCGGTAAAATTTCTAAAAGGAGGTAATTCGCTTTTGCTGCATTTGCACATGAGACGTTTCCACTTGGACCTGTAGATGAAATACAATCTTTATTTATGTTCCAGACAGTTCGAAAACCTTTAGCTTGGGATCTGTAGGTTTATGTGCAATTGGCGACCGGTTAGCCTTGTGGGTAGTGACGCGGCCTACGAAGTTGAAGGTCCTGGGTTCGAATCCCGGTAAGGGCAAATTTCTGGGTGATGAGCATGAATATTTGTTTAGACTTGGGACTTAAGTGTTTATATCTATTGAATATACCTATCGTCGTCTAGTACCCATAACACCGGCTGCTGATGATGTATTTTTTTTTTATTTATTTAGAAAACAAACAGCCGTATGGCTGACAAAACAATTCAATGATTTCATTTTAACTTATCTTTAAAACCATCACTGCCGACGAATTTATAGAGCCTTTTTCGTAGCCGATGCCGGCATTGTTTTCCCGCTATCTAGAGAAAGGTGTCTGCGAACAGAACAGAAGGTTCCTGGCAGTAAATGTGTCCAGTAAAATTGTCCCTTAATATTTTTTACTGTACCTTGCACGCCACAACCAAGAATAAACGAAATAGTAACATAATATATCCTCTACACGTCCTCGACATAATTATAATGAGCTCGCTCAAACTTACTTACCATGCTTTGATGCCAATGTATTGCTTTGCTCCCCAGTGTCAAAATCTGCTTTTTACAGTAACTGAATTATAGAACTATCAAAGATTCAAAGTGTAGTTATATTTAATTATAGAGGATCTATCAATTCTATCATACTAAACATTTCTTTATTTCACACTACGGTTAATACTAAAAAAATACATTCATAAATAAATAAATAAATAAATATTAGGGGACAATCTTACACAAATCGACCTAGTCCCATAGTAAGCTCAATAAGGCTTGTGTTATGGGTACCAGACGACGATATATTTAATAGATAGAAATACTTAAATACATAGAAAACATCCATGGCTCAGAAACAAATATTCATGCTCATCACACAAATATTTGCCCTTACCGGGATTCGAACCCAGGACTAGACTAACCGGTCGTCAAAAAAAATTACTCAATTGATATAATTCAAATATAGACATAGACATACTTTATTGGTAATAAAATAACACATTAAAAATCAAAATTATTCATGTTCATGTGTGTTTACACATTAGAATACAATACAATAATACCATTCAATACAATAAGGTAGGTACTAAATAAAGTTTATTATTTACAAACATAATGTAACTCTTATTCATACCAACGATTACTAGTAAAGGTTACATCTGTTTCATAATTACAAATATCGGACACATGAAACAGCTGGTACACATAGTTTTGTGATTGAGATAGGCCTGATACAGATTAAATACAGGCTGCGATTCCATACCAGCCTAAGGGCCAATTTACACGGTGCACACAACTCGTACGTGATTTTCATTACATTGCGAGGCTGCGGGCTAGCGAAATATGATGAATTCAATCAAACCCTGCATTTAATAAAACTCGCATGCGAGTTGTTGCACCGTGTAAATGGCCCTTTAGGTGCCGCGTCGCGCCCTTAGAACGAGCGCGTGCCACTTATGTGATGTTTGAAGTACGCCATACCTACGTAAAGATACTGTTTGATCATAAAATACTGTCACGTCACTACCCTGTATTTCCCTAGAAACTCAATTCAAACAGAGTGTTTTTCACGTTTATATAAAGTTGCTGATATGTGACGTCAATAGTCCGTATGTTTCCACAAACTGAAGTGTCAAGGATTGTTGAACACATTCGCATCTGCATTTGTAACCGCGGAAATTTCGCATCAATTTCGACATCTTAATCCGCATCCGCAAATATCGATGCAGAGGTCTTGCGAATACGAATGTAGCGCAAGGCTTCAATCGCAATGTCTGCGCAACATATGGACGTGGTTTATTGATGTATTTGGGTGGTTGACTCCAAAATCCGCATGCGCCTCGAAATATCCGCAACGCAACCATGACAACATCCACGGATGACAAAAACATTGCATCCGCAACATCCCTGCTTCATACTAGGCTGATTGCACCCACTTATAAGACTAAGAATAAGAATAGTTTATTTACCAAAAATAAATTTAACAATTTACATGATCGGTGACTTCCACACTAGGCACAGCCTGTATCGTGGGAGTCGGGATCGCTTACGAGAGTTACAGGATATCATGCGGCGTTATACAACAATTACGGAAAAGTAACATTAAATAGAGTAGTTTTATACACATATTTGTATCTAAAGATCGTTATCAACGTGCTGTATTGGTGGCAAAGTATGGTTGACAAAAAAAAACCAATTACGCAAGTATTTTAAACATTATATATTTCACAAATTATGGGATTTTATACATATTTATAACAACTTATCCAAATTATACTGAATAAATGACTAAAGTTTGTTCAACAGATTTGGCTGTCAGTCGTTCACGACGATTGGAAAAAATCCATTCACTCTAGATACGATGTGCATTGGATTATTTAGATAAAGGTAGAGAAAGGTAAAGTAAACACTTCGCGTAATGTAATTAGATTTTCAACTATAGTTGTATTTTTATGTCATTTGATGTACATTGTTTTTAAAATATATAAGGGCCGAAAAGGTTTTGTACCGTAGAGAGTTATATCTAGAGGTGTAATCCTAAGAAGGTAAGTATTTATTTTATGGTTAAGAACAAAAGTGAATATTCAAATGTATTTGTTTTTTCTGCCAACCGTACCCTTTGCCACCAATACAGCACGTTGATAACGATCTTCGGTAATATATTATATAGTTTAATAATTTCGTATTAAATAAAGTTTACAGTAACTTTATCTATATAAAAGAAAAGAACACTAGAGAGACTTAACAATTTAAATTTAAATATTTAGTTTAGTGATTTTATTTATGTGAAGAAGTGTAGGAGGAGTGAGTGTAGGTAGTGTGAGTGTGTGTGGAGAAGGGAAGGATGCAAATGAGTGAGCATTAATTTACTTTAACGCTTCTTCAGCCTGATTGTACGTCCACGACGCCAAGAGCTCCCGTATTCGAGTTTTAGCTACAGCCAAGCGACAGAGTATTATGTCACAGACTTTAACAATGTTATTATAAATATGAGGAAGGACATATAGTTTAAAGCGTTTGGCAAAAGCAGTTTTTACAGCCGGTAACGGACATTTAAAGACTCTTTTCTTTAGTAGTTCAGGATAGGGTGGGAGTTGTTGAATTGTTTTGTACTTACAATCACAGACCGATCAACGTTAAATATGACGTCGGCAGCTGTCACCTCATATAAACTTGTCAAACTAATTTAATACCCCGCTTACGATTACAGACGGTTTGGTGCAGCCCGCCCTAAGACCCGGGTACGCACTAAGCGGCTAGCGGCGTGCGGTTGCGGGCAACCGCTTAGTGCGTAGAGGTTTTGCGTTTGCGGTTTCATAAGCTGGGTCCACAATTGTATCATTTTGCCGATCACGATCACGCGTATCGTATCGAGCTCGCGTATCCTAAGTATGGACGCTCACTTTGGGCACCCCGTATCACTAGCATCGTCGCGTGAAAAAATGCGTCCATACTAACCGTAGCGTAGCAGCGTATCGTATCATAAGCCCGTATCATTGAGTGTGGACGCTCATCCGTATCCCCTTTGATGATCGGGGAAAAACCGCCTCGAGAGCGATCACGGCGTATCGCGTATCAAATCATAACTTCGTATCGTGATACAGTATCAAAACACGTCCATACTTACCGATCTTGATACGCGTATCCGATAGCGAGTGTGCGGGGTATATAATAGACGCGTGTCAACATCGATCCCAAACGATCAGATACGGCGCGCCGTATGATCGCGCAGTTTTTGCGTCCACACTAGCGATCTTGATACGCGTCGGTGCAACGCGACGGAGATACGATACGACGAAATGATACAAATGTGGACCCAGCTTTAATGTTTTGTCCAACCGCACGGCAAGCCGCACGCGGCTAGCCGCTTAGTGCGTACCGGGTCTAAGGTCGGGTTGCCGTTGTCATATTTTACGTTGCTCGGTCTGTAATCATAAGTAGGTATAACCCACCCTAAATAACAGAGCGTTTTCCACGTTCATAAAAAGTTGGTGATTTGACCATCAGTCAAATGCTGTAATGGCAAAACCTTACACGCACACCTGCCATGGCAAGTTGAAACGCTTATAAAAGCAACAAAGTAAACAAAACACTGCAAAAGCCAGTAAAGTTTAATCGCCGTTCTAAAATTAACAACCGCTGACAAAGTTGCTGCTATTCCTTTAATTTCCAACGCGACTGTTGCCGAAACAGGCGCATATTAAACCTTCTATTTTCTTAACTTCATACCTTTATTATCCCTGTTTTCGCAAAAAGCGACTCTGTCGTTTACAATGCAGAGTTGACTTTAGAACAACATAATATAAGCATATACGATTTTGGGGTAATAAGCCGGCGATATTAAAGTGGAACCCTGAGTTGGGCTATGTGGAAATATTAAAACAAACGAAAACGTATTACAAATCGTACTTAAATCAGGGGGCTTTAATTCATGTTCGCATACATTGGTGGCGATTCAAGTGATCATAAATGACCAAACGATATGGAGGATATCTACACCTGATACAGTTCGTAATAGTGTTACTAGCTTCACAAGACACAATTTGTTCACCCTATACCCCACGACGTCACGACATTTCTCATACAGCACGTGTCAAAAGTGATAAGGTGACCATGTCTTGTGATGTAAACTTTATTCTGAAATATAACAAAAATGCTTTCTTGCCTAAATACTAGTTAGTCATATTAAATTAACTATCAATTAATGTGTCAGAAAAGTGTTTCCCGATTACGTCACCAGAATCAACCTGTAATGGTGTGTGCTATGGGTATCCATACTAATATTAAAAATGCGAAACTGTGTCCGTCTATCCATCTGTCTGTTTGTCTGTCAGTCTGTCTGTCTGTCTGTCTGTTACCTCTTCACGCTTAAACCGCTGCTTAGCGCGGCGCTAGCTTAACCAATTTAGAAGAATTTTGAAATGATGAAGCGAAGAGACATAGGATAGTTTTTATCCCGGTAATCCTCCCCTAAGGCGATGGAATTGGGGGTGGTAGTTTGTATGGAGCTACGATATAAACGAGTTCCACGCGGACGGAGTCGCGGGCAAAAGCTAGTATACCATAAGCATGTTAATACTAAAGATAAAGGGAGACACTTATGTTCTTGTTATGTGAGAAACAGTGTAATGTGGTGGTTTGTTTACCTTTTTTATTATTGATGATGATGACATTTCGCTGTGCCCTACCTCACGATACTACTTAAAACCTAGAAAGTTTAGGCAATAACTGGCGAGCCGCGTTCCTTAAGTCACTTATAATGTACATGTGATTGTTAGTAGCTTTCTGGCTTTTAGAGTAGCTATCAATTCCTTCGTACTCCGTCTTAAAATGACATATCGAACTGTGAAAAGTGAACTGTAAAGGTAGAAAACTATAAAACTAATAAAAGAAATAAAAATCGTTTATTTTAGACCTTATTCGATCCATACATTTTTGTTAGTTTAAATCTTACGAACTAAGTTAGATATAAGGAAAAGAAATAAAGTATATAATTAAATGAGGCACGTGTAAAGTAGACTAAAATGTGTGCTATTGAGAAAGCGAAGAGAGTTGGACCTGTCTATTTCGCTCTCCCAATAGACACCTCAACCCAAGACCTGGTAATAGGGCAGTCCAACCTCTCGGCCACTACCCTGAGAAGACCGTTGGTACTGCCGCGCACATGTCGCCCGCGTAACTTATATTATTAACACACTTTGCCTATATGGCAACCGACAAGCCGCTCGATCAACGCATTCACAACATTGAACAGGAGAGGAGACGTCAGCCCCCCCCCCCCCCCCTGTCTCACCCCACACTGCAGCCTATATTCGTTAGACTCCTCTGTCCCACATCTCACCCGGTTGACCTGGCTGTTGTACCAATGCTTAAGCAACGCTACGTACTGGCTTGGTACTCCCGTTTTCGCTAATTTGCACCACAGCTTATCGTACTCAACCAGGTCAAAGGCCTTTGATAAATCCAGAAAACACGCATAAATGGGCGTGTTTCTGTCTTTATAGAACCTGACAGCTCGCTTAAGGCACAAAATCGCACATACTGTCGGCAGCTCCGGCCTAAAGCCAACTTCCGCGTCGTGAATGTTGATGTGCTTGCAAAGTTGCGCGTTAAGCAAGCAACTTTCGCAAGTACGGTTGCCAGGGAGATGGGCCTGTAATTATTCGGCTCTGACAAATCACCGGTCTTGTTCTTCACAATTGGCACCACCACTGTACGTGTGAGCTGCATGGGTAGATATGTGTGACTGAGGCACAATGTGTAGAACATGGCCAGAACGCGTGGCAAGTGTTTTCCAGCATGTTTGAGGTGCTCAATGCTGAGACCGTCGTGCCCCGGTGACTTACCTCTTCGCATACTTTTAATTATTTTAGCCACTTCCTTAGCAGTAAATCTACCAGGGCGTACCCCCACGACCGCCTCAGCACCGCACTCCCCCGCCTCACTTGTTTTAAGGAGCGGACTGACATCGAAGGCGTGCCTGAAAATGTAGGCAATGGCTTTCTGGTCATTCTCTCCACCCACACTCACAGGGACACCCCCGCCCTTACATTCCACTTGTTTGTATGCTTCCAGAAAGCCTTAAAGTCCTTATTTTTTCTATTTGTGGCCATAATGTCGCATTTAACTTGCTATAAAAGAACAGAATATAAAAAAAAATATAAAAAAATATACTTCAGTTTTATCATTGGCATTGATTACACAGATATTGTTACCACGCGATTTATGCAATATTGATACAATCTAGCGTAAATATTGATGCGTATCGAAGACATAACCAAACAGTTTTGAAAACTGCGATGATAATAATATCTTAAACTTTGTCACTAAAAGGCCTCTACTTGTTGTATCTATATCCCCACACACGCCTTCCAAATGAACGGATTTTGTCCCGTGAATTTATACCGGAGATACATTATAATAATAATACTATATTGTGCACCACAAAGAGAAAACTAAAAATAATTTACATAAAAAACATTAATATTAGTATAATAATATAATGTTGAGTATAATGATAATAATGACAAAAGTCATTTGGAGTAGCTACATTGCATAATTTGCGTCT
Organism: Epinotia ramella; assembly: GCA_947578815.1. Lineage (NCBI taxonomy): Eukaryota > Metazoa > Arthropoda > Insecta > Lepidoptera > Tortricidae > Epinotia > Epinotia ramella. The sequence continues at coordinate 9,889,216 of OX388221.1, forward strand.
CAATTTTACATCACTATATTTAATTTAACCTTTCTGTTTTTTTCTTGAGGTGGGTTCGTTTTTAGTTTTTTATATACTTTTCCGTATAGAAGCAATCGTCTTATCGGTCTGCGTACTTTTATCAGCAATATGATGTTTCGTTTTTAAATTATCGTATTTATTATTTAACTCATTGCTTATATTGTTGAGATCTTTTAATAGATGGATTGCTCCATCAAACTTAGTTTTTACGTTCATTTGTGATCCATTATCTATAGTGTCTAACTTATTACATGACAAGTAATTATTTCCAATAATGGTTTTATAAAGCATATCAATTTGTATTCTATATAATTTCGTTCTCCTCTCTTCCTGTTTTTGTTCTTTTTTAGCTTTTATCTTCTGAAAAATGTTATCAAGAATATGTGACGGTAAAGACACCTCCTTTAGAGAGAAATTCATTTCATCATTTGTCCCTTTTGACTCATAAAGAACCTCCCAATGCTTTGTAACGCTTGCTTTGATTTTTATTTCTCTAATAAATCTTTTACCAATAAAATCTTTAGTAACAAGTCTCTTCATAAGGGGTCCATACGCGAGAAGATCGAGTGCGCTTAAATATTCCACTTGCTTTTCCAATCGGCTTATATTTCCGTCAATTTTTAAGTCATTTACATCACTAACCGCTACACCGAGCATAAAGTTTACAAACACAATTGACACGAATATTAGAAACAAAATAAAAAGTATATGTACAAATTCCTTAGAATATGCGAGCTCTTCGGAATGTTCTTCCCCAAACAGGTCATCGTATTCAAATTCTGACGTCATCATTACTATGGTTTTTATTAAAGCTGACCAAGGTCCATCAAATGGTGGCTTTGAGTGGTACTGTATCATAAATGATAGTGCAAAAGCAATTAAAAGGAACCCAAATGTGAGTAATATCTGTAACAAATAATAATAATATCAATGAAGTATAAATATACCTACAGTCACTATAACTTAAATTTGCTCGATTAATGACAAATATGCAAATAACTAACACTTTTAACTTAAAAGCGCAATGCAATATTAAACAAACTCATAAACGTATTTACAAACCTTCAAAATGTTTACGCTAACTTTAGAGAACATTAAAACGTAGTAACCTATGTAGGGAAAACGGGATAGTAAGAACATTATTTGTATCCAAGACAGCAGTAGGACTCCTGTGGTTAAGTGGCGTGACCACTCTGACTCAGTCCACGCCGATTCACCTCTCGTAGCCATCAAAATAATTGCGCAAAATATAGAAAGTATCTTTGCCCAATTTTCAAATCGATAAAAATATCTAGCACGGTGAACGCTTATAAACACAATCTCCTGTGAACAAAAGTTATATTTTATACTATTATTTAGTAAAGTTTAAAGATATGTTTACATTTTGGCACCTTATTTCATTTTATATGGCTAAAAGTGTGTACATATATTGACGTCGAATGTATACCATTACTTGTCTTGTGTGTGGTGGTAAACGTACGACGGTCAACTGAGACAAATTTGTCTACTGTTTAAATCCTATACTAATATTATAAATGCGAATGTTTAGATGTTTAGATGTTTGGATGTTTAGATGTTTGGATGTTTGTTACTCAATCACGCTTAAACAGCTCAACCGATTTGGATGAAATTTTGCACGAAGATAGTTTATAGCCTGGATTAAAATAAAGGATAGTTTTTATCCCAGGTCTACGCAGACGAAGTCGCGGGCGGAAGCTAGTATAGTATATTTCCAAAATAATAAGACCCCAATTGCACATTTAATTCACATTTCCATTAACATAATAGTTCCAGTTGGCCCAATGATCTCACTACATATTTTTTTTCATCACACTTGCTCGAAAAGGGCTTCATAATGCGCAGACATACAGAGCTGTAATAGTCTGTGTTACGCCCACGGGCGTAATGGTTTTTTTCTTAAATTGTATCTGTCACTCATGCGGCAGTTACAAAGCAAAGAGGTTTTATATCAAATACGATGTCTTAAAACGTATTTATAAATAAATTTAAACTCAAAAAACTACTGAAACATGTTTAACTGAATTATTTACAGATAATATGTAGTTATTTAGTGTCTATGTAAAATGTTATTAAGTGTTTTCAAATCGTGGCTGTATAGAGAAGGGTCTTTGCCATACGCGCCTCACGTCAAATTCAACAAAATGGCCGACTGACATGTTGCAGTTTTTATTACGATTTGTATTCATTTCATCTAAAATGTATTTGTTTCCTCGCAAATGTGATGAAAAACATTGTGTATAACACGGGCGTAAAAATATTGCAAACTCGAGTCATCAAAAGCCCTCCGCCTTCGGCGTCGGGCTTCTGATAGACTCTTGTTCGCAATATTCCACTTCCGCCCCTCGTTAAACAATGTACTATTACAACTCACCAGCAAAATTATTAAAACTAAGGGCGTCATAAAGATGCTATACGTCCATCCCCTCAATATAGTGTCAGTATTTTGAAAATAAAAATCATCAATGATAAAACCATACAAAGACAGCGCAAAAAATCCATAAATTGTCACAACTCCAATGAATAAAGACAATAATGATCTCCATTTTAGGTAAATAAGGCTTTCTACCAAGGGATGTATTAGTAATTCTCGTTGATTGCATTTCACAAGTTCTTCTAATACTTTAATCTGACTCATTCCGTCCACTTTTGTAAATACTCCATAATCCATTGTTACTAGATTACCAGATTCTTTAGTCAGATCCGAATCGTACGAATCAATAAACGAATCAAACAGTTCTTCAAAAAACGGTGTAGGGTTTGGTAATTCCGTTGATATAATTTCTAAAGCTGTTACATCTTTCTTCTTATTATACCTTACTTTCTTTTGTATTTTAGTACGACTTGATAAAACAGCACCTTTCCGTAACATAACAACCATCACTTCACGGTTACAACGAGAGGCTGCTAGATGAACAGGGGATCGCCCTATGTGATCCACATCCCCAATTGCTAATTCGTCAAATTTGAGTATAACTTCTGCTGCTTCTGGGTAATTTTTTGCGGCAGCAATGTGTAAAGGTGTCCAATCAGCAATGAATTCTCCTTTTGTTTTCAAGCGTAAAAAGGCATGTTTTTTTCCCAGGAGTTCAATACAATCCACTCGATTTCTTGCAACCGCGGTATGTATTGGAGCGTATCCCACATTATCGAACGAATTCAGCATTGTACTCACAATATCGGAATTAAAACATTCTATCAAAAACTCCGCTATGTTCTTAAAGCCAAACAGTATGGCTATGTGTAAAGCATTATGATTTTCATTTGAAACCTTAAAAATGTCTGCTCTCATGTTTATCAAAGTTTCAACACAGCCTAAATTTCCACATCTAATGGCGTTATATAACGCAGACTGGCCTAAATGGTTGAGATTATTAACAATGCTTTTTCTATTCGCTAAAAGTTTTCGAAGAATGTGTCTGTTTCCAATATCAGCTGCAAGATGTACTGGTGTTTCATGTAACTGAAAAAATAAGAGTAAAGATTTTAAAGCTAGTAAATAAAATGCAATCTTAATAGTACTGTCTTAAATTGAATTATATCAACTGTGCTTGTACCTGTTCTAAGCGATAGATTAAATTCGACGCATCCTCAACGGTTACGTTATTATAGAATTCGAAAGGCAAATTGGATGAGGCAGTTACATCTGCTCTTGCATCTAACAAATATTGCACTCCTTGGACCCATTCCGTTACTACCGCCGCCTGAAGCAATGTGAATCCAGAAATATCTCTCGTATTTGCTCTTTCTGATACTGCAATTGTGTTTTCACACAAGTATGTTAACAGGATCTGTAAAAAAAATGTAGTCTAATTATTTGCATTACTGTCAAAGTTCTATTTATAACTGCAAACGTCTGATTGTCACAATTTTAGAGGGATACAATGAGCTCTCATTTTTAGGGTTCCGTAGGCAACAAGGAACCCTTATAGTTCGTCGGTCCGTCTGTCCGTCTGCGGCTTAACTCATTAACCCTTACTACAAGAACACTTAAATTCGGCTAGGGTATGTATTTAATTATTTTTTTAATCGTATGGCATACATTATGTTCGCCTTTTTAGGGTTCCATAGTCGACTAGGAAGTCTAGGAACCCTTATAGATTCGCTTTGTCTGTCCGTCCGTCCGCGGATAATCTCAGTAACCGTTAGCACTAGAAAGCTGAAATTTGGTACTAATATGTATATCAATCACGCCGACAAAGTGGTAAAAAAAAAGTGATTTATTTAATTTTATTAGGGTACCTCCCCTATACGTAACATGGGGAGTGTTTTTTTTTCTTTTTAACCCTAAGGTGTGATATATTTTTGGATAGGTATTTAAAAATGAATAGGGGTTTGCTAAAATCATTTTTTGATAATGTTAATATTTTCGGAGATAATCGCTCCAAAAGTAAAAAAAAATAAGTTTTAAAATAATGAAAAAAATCTCAAAAGTGGCCCGACACGCTCTTGGCCGGTTTTTTTAAGTTTTGTCACTCTTTGGTCAGGCGGTCACGCATCCAAAGACTGACCGCTGCCATCTTTGCTTAACCTGCGTTATCGTTTCCGACTCGCAGGCGCCGCTAGGCTATGAGCGCTTCAATGTGAATAATGAATCACGCCGACAAAATTGTAGAATAAAATCCTGATCAAAATCCTTTATGAGGTTCGTATTATTAATCAAATCATTAAATGTGACATTCCCAAGTAAGATGTACCGCTTTGCCAGTAGTCACTTATAACGATGCAAGCAATGAAAAACCTTCCGTATCGAAAACGAAATCCGGTTTTTTTTTCCCAGGAAGAAAGAACTTGAAATAAATCCTGGCCATTTGGCCAATTTTACTTTGAATGCTTCTTCTGTCTGGTTTTTGATGCTGATATGTAGAGGCGTGAGTCCAGCACTGTTGAGGCATGTGACGGACGCTCCTTGGTCTAATAATATCTTTATGGACTCAATACAATTTATTTCCACCGCCGTATGTAAAGCTGTGTCTAAGCTATTGATACTTCCTTTCATGGTATTAAATGTGCCTCCAGCCGCAAGGAGAACCCGAAAGACCTCGGGTAAACTGAAATTTATAAGAATTTCTCAATTCATATTCTGGATTGAATATTTTTTTTCATGTATCGAATCAAAAGAGTTACAATCAGATCCATCCCGGAAACTATAAAAAAATAAGAATTCTTCCTTTTTATCCAACTCTATAAGTACAAGTACACGCAAGTAAATTTTCGCTCACATCCAGATCCTCTATTTGACAGATGTTATCTGACAATGACAATTCGCAGAAAATTTATAGCTTCATTCAATTTAAAGGGTGTCCCCTTATTTCTCCGACAAACGTTTCACCGAATGCATGGTTTCGCCGAATTTTCGTTTCAACGTATTTTCGTTAATCAGAAACCGTTAACTTTTTAGGTACAGCTAGAAGTTAATTCTGTAGAACCCATGAGGTTAGGTTAGGTTTGTTTTATAACATTCCTGAACAGTTTACTGATTCTGAAAAAAATGGTTTTCGATGAAATGAAAATTCTGCGAAGCATACATTCGATGTTAATTTATTTTGACTTATTAATTTGCGCTTCACCTTCTACATACTTATCTATCTTCACTCCTTGGTAAAAAGCTATTCCAGCAACATCAAGTGCCGAGCGCCCTCTACCATCTATGACATTAGGATCTTTTCCGGCATCTAACAATTCCTGTATTCGTTCGACTAGTGCTCGTGCACTCGCATGATGCAAGTCAGTCCATTTGGGTTGATATTTATTATATTTAGCTATGATTTGATTGTCAGCACCATTGAGAGTGCTAGCTTTAAATGTTCTGTAATAAAAAGAAAGTATTATAAAAAGAAACCAACTTTTAAATTTATATTAATACCGCTATATAGAATGATTCGGAATATTTAAATGTTGGCACAAGCAAAATATCTCAATATTACGAGAACAATATTTCTTTGCTATTCCGCTAAAAAAACGTGCTGGTCTATCAATGAAGATAAGATGCAACTATTTGCGTATAAACATGCAAAAAATTACAGCAAACCACCACCAATATTGACAAAAACCTCGACACGTGTTTCGCCTCTCTACGAGGCATCATCAGGAGATGCTGGCAGGAGATGTTGCTTGCGCCACGTCCACTGAGCAAATGAGCCGCCCGGAGCCGTCCGCCATATTTATATTCTGTCCCCCCATACTACCATTCATGCGTGAAAGAGATGGAAGAACACGTAGTAACGGTGATGACGCAACATTCAATTGTTCGTTAATAATAACGCCTCTATTGTTGTACCTAATTATTTCTAGTTGTTCTAGAACACTTAAACGCAATCCTTTTTCGCAAACATGCAAGATGTTGTAAGAATGATTGTCAGACAACGCATGGTTATTCTCCAATAAATGTTTTGCAAAATTAGACTTGTCCGGGTGATTATGCCGGTACGACGCAACATGTTCTTTATACCTAGTGCTAAAACTACGGCCTGTTTGTCCCACATAAACTTTATTGCAATTGTCACAGCCAAGCTTATAGACTCCCGACTTTTTTGCGCTTTCCACTTTCTCCTTGCCATTGCACAGTCTAAAGCGCAAGAGAAAGTGGAAAGCGCAAAAAAGTCGGGAGTCTATAAGCTTGGCTGTGACAATTGCAATAAAGTTTATGTGGGACAAACAGGCCGTAGTTTTAGCACTAGGTATAAAGAACATGTTGCGTCGTACCGGCATAATCACCCGGACAAGTCTAATTTTGCAAAACATTTATTGGAGAATAACCATGCGTTGTCTGACAATCATTCTTACAACATCTTGCATGTTTGCGAAAAAGGATTGCGTTTAAGTGTTCTAGAACAACTAGAAATAATTAGGTACAACAATAGAGGCGTTATTATTAACGAACAATTGAATGTTGCGTCATCACCGTTACTACGTGTTCTTCCATCTCTTTCACGCATGAATGGTAGTATGGGGGGACAGAATATAAATATGGCGGACGGCTCCGGGCGGCTCATTTGCTCAGTGGACGTGGCGCAAGCAACATCTCCTGCCAGCATCTCCTGATGATGCCTCGTAGAGAGGCGAAACACGTGTCGAGGTTTTTGTCAATATTGGTGGTGGTTTGCTGTAATTTTTTGCATGTTTATACGCAAATAGTTGCATCTTATCTTCATTGATAGACCAGCACGTTTTTTTAGCGGAATAGCAAAGAAATATTGTTCTCGTAATATATCATGGACTTCCGCAAAGTAACGCCTGATTCAATAAATTATTTAAAATATCTCAATACCACCTTTAATATGTTTGAAAAGCTATATATGCCCAACGCATTTTATGTCGTAGGCTAGACTACGATTTTAAATGGATCGGCGTATTGTGCACGGTGATCTTTCTGGTGATCCGTGATCAGGGGTAATCAGGTAACGTTTCGAACGCGCGTTAGGGCAATTGAACTCTCATTTTTCTGTATGAAAAGGTGACATTTAGATCTACCTGACGCGCGTACAATGTGTTACGCGATCGACCTGCAAGAGTCAAAATCTATAAATAACCATCCAAACCAGATTGCAATGGATGAGGTCTCATGCAATTACATCACTGTTTGCGTAGTGAAACTTAATGATAATGTTAACAATAATATTCACTGAACGTGTGGTCACCCTACACTTCTTAAAGTTAGTAGATATACACGTCAGTTCAGCGCTTTGGCGGGAAAATTCACAGGTGTTACGCCAATAACCTCTAACATCTACTTGTCATGCATGCTGTATCAATTGACAGTTTACTACTCTTGATTGGACACATGGTTGATGGTTTATGAAACAGTTTTGTCACGGAGGTTTTAGTTTCAAAGATTAAATTAACGGTAGGGTGACAAAGATCTTTATTAAAAAGGAATTCCTTATTACATTTTATTCAGAGAAAAAAGGTTTGTTTAGGTTACTACGAGGTAATATAGAGGTAAAATGATTGGCATCAAGTACTGAACCAGAAATATTCGTTCCTGAACACAAATTAAAAATCACCGTGTATTGACAAGAATTTAATGACAAGTAGGGAGTTCCTATATCAATAAACTCAATTGTGGATGCTTTTTCCATATTAGTAATCGCTCCAAATCTTGTTTGCTTTTTTTTTATTGATAAATGAAACAAAATAAGAACTTAATTGCCTTCGCCTTCCTCTAAAAGGTTTTCTTAAACGTTAATTGTCATCGTTTTTGTCTTCGTTGGTCTGTTTTCTAAGTAGGTAAGCTATTTCTACCCTAGTAATCAAAAAAAGTTTAATAATAAGATAATAACAACTAATTCATGGTGATATTATTGAAGTCATAAACCTAGCGATGATATCAATCAATTCAATTATCAACAAATATGCTTTGTGTGAAATTAACAATCTTATCCAGAAAAATACTTACAAAAAAATACACACTAACAAACAATGTCGAGGGCGATCACTAGATTATATGCAAATAGCATCATTAATTGAATCTCTTTAAATTCCGATGTCTGTCTTCATATATGTTCAGAAATAGTTTATGGATCAGAGCCATTTTCTTTAGTACTTACTCAATAACACTAAATACGGCCCCAATCTTCTTTTTATATTCCATTATTTTCAGTCTCATTAAAAGTCTCCTTCCTTCCTCAAGCAGTTCTTTTTCTCTCTCATCAGATTCAGATTGGAGGTCACTGAACTCTGTACAATCGAAATTAATATCTTCTTGTCCCATCCCCTCTTCTTCTTCTTCCATACGAAACGTCTTAAGCGGAACTTCAACATAATTGCTATGCGATGGCGTTGGTGAATCGTTCTGGAAAGACAATAAAACTCTGTCTTCCTCTGGAAACAAAAGCACTGAGTTGTATAATTAAATGTAATAATTATTTATCCTTGATTTTGTTAACGCAAAATAACTTCAACAGTTTACCTTTGTAAATTAGTTCAATTCAACCATACAAAACAAGGAAGTTGAGTGTGGATATAATTACTCATTGTATGACTCGCGATATTACCAATTACGTGACAGTGTTACTATACTCGTAATTGTGACCTAAAACTCACTCTAGAGGAGTGTTGAAATAACGAACAAAAGGATTCTAAATATAATTTAGGAATAAGGCGAAAACAATGTTTTGTCTTATACTCGATGTTAAAATTGAAAACCAAGAACGTAAAATCACGTTACATGAATATTTGGTTTAGCTAAAAATAGTAATCATAAGTAGAAACAAACGAATGCTCTATCTTATATAAAGAGTGAATAGGCACTATCTACGTATGCATGTAACACCCTCGATCTCATTATCACTTACCATCACGTGAGATAGTGGTCAAATGCGTAGATGTAGTAATAAAAAAAATACTTCCGAGTTTGTTTTGTAGGTTTTAACAAACGTAATAAAAATTACGAATCTTACCTTGATCTTCATTTATTTCGGTCGCTGACATCACAACAACTTGCCTAATAACTCGACCACTAAACTACATAACACGCAGTCAAAACAAGTGAGATACAAATCACCAGAGTCACACACGAATGGTGATAGTTATTTAAGTTATATTTACATTAAAACTGCTGAGAAAGACGCAAGGTTTGCGTGAATCTGTATTTGCAACTGTTTGTTCGGACCTATGAACCAAGGGCATGGAGTAGTGAATCATATTGATAACTGGTTTGAGAGTTGAAGCTTACAAAAGACAAATGGTCCGGTGACGTTATTAAGATTTGAAATAATTTTAAGTTATTAAAAAACATAATTCATGAAAGCAGTGTTTTTCATCATGTGCAGGCGATCCCTTAGGGGAATCCTCTTGAAGGGGGGTAAGAGCTGTAACTTATTGTGATAGAATCTGCTTACTTTAACACCATCTTTAATTTTGCACAATTTAATTGGCTGTAGCAGTATTCGATGCGTGAACTCCTTTCAATTTAATTAAATATACTTAATAATGTACGCTTTCTGAATATTATAAATAATTATGAACAATGCAGTAAAATTGAGATGCCGACTTAACGACGCAACGGGGCCACACTGTTTCGTCGACTAAATAATAATGAGTGTGAATGAAGTATGGTATTTTTAACTATGGGCCTTAGTTGCCTGAAATAAATGATTATTTTTATTATGTATCTCCGATTGAAATTCACGGAGCAAACCCTGGTCATTTGGGAGGCGTGCGTGGGGATATAGATTCAACACGTAGAGACCCTTCGGAGACGATTATGAGGTACTTAGACTTTGACTATAAAGTAAGAGACTTGCATTAGGTACTTAGACTTTGACTATAAAGTAAGAGATTCATCAAAGAATCAGTTGAAATCGAGGTAAATGTTATTTGAGATCAAACCGAGTCACGTCCAGTTAACGTTTTACAACGAGCTATTTGAAGTCAGTACTCTGTCTAAGCTTAAGATGTGTATTTGACCTTAATACCTGCACAAGACAGGTTCAGTTAACGTAGAAAATAGGTACTCGTATTTATCTGACGGTTAATAAGCCTAGCTAGTTATTTATCCTCCTTGCGTTTTTCCCGGTTTTAACCTCCTGAGGACCAATAAACGGGTACCTTACTATACACACAACTATACATATAGACATATTTTGTTAAAGTTTTGATTCACTATGTCAATTTTTTAAGGCCTAGGAGGTTAAATGAGCCCGGAGTCCGCTTTGGTACCTAAACACAAGATTTGACAAGGCACTAGTTCTGAAGCCACCACCCATAGGGAAAACCAGACCCGATCGGTTGGAGTTAGACCGGTTTCCTCGCGACGCCGATGCCCAAGTAAAGTTAGTTGCCCAATGAAGTATTTGTTATGTAAGAGTTGTACTACAACTTACGAGTAAGTCTCTCAAATGCACGGTACAAATATCCGATTCGGCTTCGATTCTAGATATAGCGACCAATATAGCCCTCACCTTTTAACAGAATTAGTTCAAGATTGACATTTATCCTTATTTTATCAAAGGCCACGACTTCTAATCAATAAGTTTCAGAGCAAGTTACATTTCTAATAACATGTAAACAGAGTTGAGATCAGCATAACTAATTGTAATGAGGAAAATTTATTCGTCAAAATGTGGAAACCTAAAAGAAAAAGTATTTGCATTTTATTTCCTTTGTAATGGCACAATTCTATCGTGCTCCTCCGCGGTATATGCTGTACCTACCTAGGAGGTAAACAATCTTAAGCCCGCTCCACTAACTCCTTTTAACGCATAGTTGCGTCCTGTATAATGTAATGGGACATGATGGCCCATTTATTTATTTATTTAATCTTTATTGCACAAAAGAACAACTTATCGTACAAAAGGCGGACTTAATGCCGTAAGCATTCTCTACCAGTCAACCTTCACCGTCAGTCCCATTGTGTGGAGCGGGCTTTAAACTATGCAAGTATCTACAATAAATGCCTCCAAAAGTCCTTATAACTTAAATTTTCATACCGTTCTTCATTTTCGACCCACAAATGAGCCTACAGAGAACGATCAATTAAGCTACTGAAATAGACACCAGAATTCTCTGATTTCTCTAAAGCCTGCATCACACTGGCGCGGCCTTAAGGAGGTTCAATGAAAACCCTGTATAATATTGGAGCAAATATTTTCTTACTTGTGCGATATATAGGCATAAGTTGAGATATATTAATTGATTGAATAAGGCGTTACCCTGTGGAAGTCCATAACATGTACGAGAACAATAATCTTTTGCTATTCCGCTTTTTACATATGTTGAGTTATTTTTTTTTTCATTTTATTATTACAGTTTAAACTAGCTACTATGCTTTCCTAGCATAAAGTACCTAGCCATTTTTGGGGTGACTAACTGCTGTCGTGGGTATGAATTCTGGCTCGGACTTTTTTGTGACGTACTTATAATTGCGTACGAAATATCCTTTTATATTTATTATGGTATGTTCAGTGAAAGAAAACACTGCGAAGAAATTTAAAGGTGCATGTGTGGGCGAGCGTGAGGTCTACTGATCATTTCCTAGCTCAATATAGTGATGATAATCCATATTTACTTTGGAGGTCAATTCTTGGCATATGTCGATCAAAAGATTAACAAAACTAACTTTCTTTCCTTGCTGAATAAATGTTGTCATCGGTTGACCAGTAAAAAGTGAACAATCTACGGCAATCGGTTATCTAATCTTTCGAGCTCGCCAGACAGGAATGAAAGTACAACGTCGATTGATGTCATTATTTATTTACAATGCATAACAGATAATAATCAGAACATGAATGTTAAAGCTAGCACATATCAAAACATTTTCAAGATTTAACACATATTTACATAATAAAGGCACATTTCGGAACCTATTATCATTTTCATTTCATTAATTTGACCGACAAAAGTTGTATCCAAAATGATTACCAATTCTTTTCAGTATTGAAAAATCTCACTAAGAATAAACTTATTTTACAAAAAAACGTTTAAATGCATTTATAACCTAATATAAGAATATTTAAGTAAGAATTTTATAATTAAGGACTATTATTTTATTAACTAACACTCTTATTCTTTAATTTAAGCATAAATTTCTTGCCATCACCGGCATTATCTGTTTGAGTATTTTTATCTGAAACGCTATGTTGGTTACTTCCTATATCTTTCACTTGATCTTTAACATCATTGATTGCTGTAGCTAGCTCTTCCAGTCTACTCATAATGTCTCCAAACTTCGTTTGTATCTCCATCCCCTTCTCCACTTTAGAGTTTTCTATCAAATCACTGAGTGAATACCTATCGTCAGTTACTATAGTTTTAAAAAGCATGTTCATTTGATCCCTGTACATTTTTTTACTGACCTCTTTTTCTTTTTGCTGATATTTTGTTTTTACTTTATGTAGTATAGAGTCTAATATGTGTGGTGGCAGAGATTGTTCTTTGGCAAAATAATGTGGTTCATCAGCATCTGCTAGAACTTCGTAACATACCTCCCAATGCTTTATGATACAAGGTCTTATATAGATTTTTCTTATGAACCTCCTGCAGTGGAATTTTTTGTGAACCAAACTTCTAAAAACGCCTCCGAATACAAAGGCATCTAGGGAGCTCAAAAAATGAACTTGTTTCTTAAGTTTTCTAACGTCACCTACTTTTTTAAGATCTGCAACGTCACTTACTGCGACACCTATCATAAAGTTCACAAATACCATTGATACCAATATTATAAATAATACGAATAACATGTGGTCTAAAGTCTTTGTATACGCAAAGTCTTCTGCATGTCGGAAATAACGATGGGATGAATTTACATGATTTGATGCATTGATATTATTTGTAGCATTCACAATATTGGTAGCATTGGCAAGATTAGTTGTATTAACAAGTTTCGAGAGATTTCCATATCTCAACCCACCAGCACGTTTTAATGGTCTGATGTGGCTCGATTCGTTTGTTTCTTTGAATAGTGCGCCGTAGTCGAAGTCTGACGTCATCATTGCTACTGTTTTCACAAAAGCCGCCCACGGTCCATCAAAAGGTGGATATGCGTGATATTGAACCATGAAACTTAGAGAAAATGCAATGAGCAGGAATGCACATGTCAGGATTATCTGAAACAAGAAACATAGTCAACGTACTTATCATCAAATATTAACCTGAAACAATTTACTTCACACAATATTTGTTTGTGCGTCCTAATGGGGTTTAAAATGCTACAACTTTTATAATATTATAAAAGAAGATAAATGATGATTATGATATTTTAATCATTGCTGTTTGATATATTTTTTTTCATGTCATCCAATAGAACTAGTAACATCGTCAATCACAACATAAATACCACATTATAATGAAGTTTTTGATTAACCAACCAATTAAACAATTAATTTTTTATTTTTAAATTGTAAAAAAGTGGTTCACATTGAAAAGCTAACTCAATTCTCGCATCTAAAGCCACATGGTCAACCAGTGTGATATCCAAAGGTAATTAGTGATGTAAAATAAGCTACCAACCTTAATAAAATTGCTGGCAACTTTGCTGAACATCAAAAGATAATATCCCCAATAGGGAAACCTTGAGAGGAGGTACATCATATAACCCCAAGTGAGAAGCAGAGCTCCAGTGGCCACGTGCCTCAACCATTCTTCTTCCAGCCACCGGCCTTGGTCCGTGAAGATAAGTACAAGGGTAAGAATTATTGAGCCTACTTTAACCCAATTTTCCAAACATCTTAGGTAGCTTAACTTTTTCGCGTATATGTATATGGTTTCCTGTAAAAAAATAAAATATAATGCTTAACACAATTATTTTAGTGTTTGCTAATAGCGATATTGGAGCATAGTGTTCACATTCATTAACGTCCGTTTATTTTATTTCGATATTTCATATGGCTTATGGACAATTACAACAAAACGCAACATCTATAAACAAAGTTATTCTTCACAATCTTTATTTTTCAACAAAAAAAAATGGGACTAGGAAGTCTAGCATAATTATTGTATTTGTACCCGAGGAAAAGTAATTAAAAAAAATTCGACAAACAGGTGCACATTCATTTATTAGACTTTATAATTATCGGTTTAACATTATTCAAGCGAAGCAAACATTTAGTACGAGGGCTGCCTTTTAAGTTGTGTCGTTTGGAAAAACTAAAGACAATTTAATTGTTAAATGGTATTTATTGTTTTTCAAAGTAATCACCGTGATATGTTATACACTTTTTCATTCGATCGAACCAGTTTTCGAAACACTTATTCCAGTCCGAAGTCGGGGTCTCCAAAATGGCCGTTTTGTATGCCTCAACCGCTTCTTCAGGCGTCTGGTACCGTTGACCACGAAGTCGTTGCTTGATTTTTGGAAAAGTAAAAAAATCGTTAGGGCTTAAGTCTGGACTGTACGGCGGGTGTTCCAGAATTTCGACGTTTTGCTCTTTTAAAAACGCAATAGTTTGCCGGGCGGTGTGCGAGCTCGCATTATCGTGGTGCAGTCTTATACGACGTCTTGGGTTATTTTTTCGAAACTCGCCGATGACTTCTGGTAAACAGACAGTGGTATACCAGTCAGCATTAACCGTTTTACGATCCTCGAGCACGATGGTGGCAACGTGGCCACTTTTCGCCACAAACGTGGCGACCATTTTTTTCGAAGTGCTCCGTGAGCGTATTACTTTGGTCGGTTTTGGCTCATCTTGGAACACCCAAACAGCCGGCTGCTGTTTAGAATCGGGATTGTAGGCATATATCCAAGATTCGTCACCACTGATAATGTCGTAAACATGTTTCGAGTTTCCTCGGTTGAATTGCCGCAGAGTTTTGCGACACCATCGAACGCGAGCCGTTTTTTGGTCTTCACTGAGTAAATGTGGTATCCAGCGTGAGATCAACTTTTTTACGCCTAAGTGATCATGCAAAATACTGTGAACACTGGTCCCTGAAATACTTAAGGAAGCTTCTATCTCACGGTATGTCGCATGGCGATCTTCGATGATCAGTTGCCGTACAGCATCAATGTTCTCCTGGGTTACGGCTGTTTTTGGTCGACCTTCACGATGTCTATCACCAAGACTAGAGCAACCACGTTGAAATTGTAAATACCAGCGTTCCACAGTCTGAAGGCATGGTGCTTTATCATTGAAAACCGTAGTCAACTCTTCGAAGCACTGAAGTCGCGTTAGCCCCTTTTGAAGTTGTAAAAAATTATCGCACGTAAATTTTCCTTCGAAATTTCCATTTTCACAACTGACTTGTCAACTTTGAACGAACGCTGTACTAAAACGGTTGGGCCGATTTCGAGTCATTCTTTTGTTTTCGAATTCTTAATTCATATAATTTAGGGTGACACTAGTTCTTTTTTATGCAATCACGGGAGGTTTGCAAGCGACAGAACTTAAAAGGCAGCCCTCGTATAATAAAAACGCATTTTGTGTTTTAAACTAGGTGATTCGATATTTTAATTACGTACCTGAATAATAACTAGAAGTGTTGGCACGTAGAGCAGACTATTGTCAGTATAGTAATTTTTATCTTTATCACAGAAATTAAAAATTAAAACAAAGTTCAGTGTTAGAACAAATAAGGTGTAAATTGCTACAATAACGTAAAAGAAGGGCACCAGAGTAATCCATTTTAAGTAAATGAGACTTTCAATCAACGGATGCATTAGTATATCTTTCTGACCACATCTGACTAGTTCTTCTAGTACTTTAATTTGACTCGTTTCATGGTCTTTTAGCAAAACTCCATAGTCAATACTGATCTCACAGCCCGCTTCTCCATGTTCTGGCAACTTTGACTCAATAAATTCATCAAATACATCTTCAAAAAATTGAATTGAATTGGGAAGTTTTGTTGATATCGTTTCTATAACAGTCTTTTTTCTTCCATCACGATATTCGGAAGGATTCGACAAAACAGCGCCTTTGCGTAAAATTGTAGAAACTACTTCACGGTGGCATCGATCAGCGGCAAGGTTTAAAGCAGAACGTCCTTTATCATCAATATCATCAATTGCTTCTGCATCGACATCCATTATTGCTCCAACTACATCAGGGCAGTTTTTAGATGCAGCTATTTGCAAAGGCGTCCAGTCTGTTATGAATTCGCCTTTCGTTTTGTGTCTTAAATATGCTTTTTTGTAATACAACATTTTAATACATTCCAGACGATTATACATTGCGGCAATATGCACCGGAGCGTAACCACGATTGTCAAATGAATTTATCAGCATGCGTGTAGCATCTTCATCGTAACTGAGAATGTAGTCTACAATTTTCTTGTCTCCAAATTGTATGGCCGCGTGTAAGGCGTTGCTTTTTTCTCCTGTCACCTTATAAATATTGGCGCTTTTCCGGATGAGAGCCTTGACGCAGCCAAGATGGCCGCTTCTAATGGCTACATACAGTGGAGTTTGATCTATTTTATTCCAGATATCGACGTTAGCATCATGGGTGCCTAAGAGTATTTCGAGAATTTCCTTATCGCCACGGTCAGCTGCTAAATGCAGAGGCGTCTCGTGTATCTGAAACAGCAATATTATGTTAAATGTTGTTTTCTTGGGACAAGTGATTTACGGAGAAAAAAAATGTGTTTCTACAGTTCATTGACATGCTGGACCGGAAGAAGCACTAAAAAAACATCACACAGATCTCACTCAAAATCTTTTTTTTGTTGTCTTTCGCCTACTAACTTAGAAACTGTTATTACTTGGAACCTACACACGTCGACGTTATGCTGCTATTAAATTTCAGTCCAACATAGAGTCGGATTTTGATTGCTTCCTGGTAAACTCTAATTACTACTAAGCGTCTGTACAGCAGATATAATCATTCATTATCTACTATTATGTCAGTGGCCGTTGTCGTTAAAATTACTTGTCGCTTGGCTAAGACTTGCATGTCTTTGTTTACTAACATTACATGACATAAACGAGTTATAGCCGGTTATATCATTCTTATTTGTATCGATACAATGTTTTATATTTAGATTAACCCTAGCATCTGACCCAAAATTTGTATGCGTAAAACTTATAGATAAGTAAGTAAGTGACTAATATCCTTAAAACGTAGTAATGATAACCCTGAGGGCTCAGCCACCTCTTCGAGCAGCAACTGTGTGAAAGCAAGAGGTCACGCTCTGACTCAAGTATAGTGCACCGCTGCATGTCGGTAGTTATGAATCATGTTAACACTACTTATTACCTCATCTAACCGATAGGCCAAGTTCTGATCATCATCCAACGTCACGTTCTTGTACCGATGGAAGGGCTGGTTGGAGGTAGTTGTCACTTCTGCGCCTGCGTCCAATAGCTCGCATACTCCTGGGACCCAGCTGGAGAGCACTGCCGCTTGGAGCAGTGTCGCTCCGTCGTGATCTCTTGTGTTGGCTCGCTCTGATAAAGGCTCAAGGTCATCGCATCTGTGGTTTAGGAGGACCTGAAATATTGGAAGATTCTGTTAAATATTGATCACAAACTGACTGGTGCTTTTAAAGTTAGTTTGGATAATATTGTTATCCAAACTAACTTTAAATACACTACGTACGTACACGTCAGTAGTCTTGAAAAAAAATTGTATGCCGATTCCAATTAGACAAAAAGAAAACTATTCCCAATGGAATGATTTTTATAAATTAAAACCCTTAACTATGTATTTAATTTACTTACAAACATCTTGATGTTGTGATGAATAAAAGTGGAATACCCCACTACTTTTTTTATTATTGAAACCAAGATCAAACAATATGAAATACTATCGACCTAGCGGGACTCGAACCCGTATCCCAAAAGGGCCTTACGTGGGCAGGAGATCTTTGCCAACTAAGCCATAGGTTCAGTTACCAATTCGAGGAATTTTGACATAATTTGTGTTCTCACATTTGTACTAGATCTTAAACGCATTAAACGCGCGCGCGGGCGCGTAGCGCCCTCTAGTGAGAACTTTTAAGTTACTCCACTTCCAGCCAGACAGAAACGACTAGATGTAGATGGCGCTGTATGTGGACCATATCTCTTTTTACTTTCTTACCTTAAAGGTTTCATCCAATTTGTGTTTTACGCATAGATGCAACGGCGTGTAACCCGAACTATTCAGGCACTTGACTGTTGCACCAGCATCTAGAAGTAATGTTATGGATGGGAGACATCTTATTTCAACAGCGGTGTGAAGGGGCGTGTCGACGTTGTCAATTTCATCCTTCATTGTGTTAAATGTGCCGCCGGCTTCTAGCAGCATTCTGATGACGTCTGATAAGCTGAAACATATTTTATTTTAACTTTGCTTTCAAACTGTAGCCACAGAATAGATAGTACGTAGACACGGACATGGGCACCATTCCCATCCACTCACACATGTTAACAGTAATTAATTACACTACAGCCAAGATACATATATAATATTATGTATGTTTAACGTAACAAACGCATTACAAAAAATATACAAATGGTTAACACTAAACAAATGAGAAGACAACAACAACTAAAAATGTATCTGTTTTTTTCGCTATGAATAAAATATTAAATAGTTACGCAATAATAAAGAGGGAACGTAAACGAACCTCTTCGACGGTTGAACGATTTATACTTATTAACCCACATTTATGCTAAAAGTGGCACTGGAACATAAGTTTAATGTGCTCTGCCTACCCCTTTTGGGAATAAAGGCGTGAATCTATGTATGTACAATATTTATTTGTGTAGGGTGCAATATGTACAGTCAACAAAAAGAATCGAATTTAACCCGAACATAGAAGTTTGCATGCAAGGGAGGGTCACTTTTCCCTACAGCTAACTGACAACCAGAGCAACCAAGTTCCTCGAACCAAGGAAACTTGTGGTTTCTTCAGAATGCAACCACCAATACCAGCCATATCCGGAATCATGCGATGATGATGAATGGGTATGTACAACGTAATGCTGAATAATCATTTGTCCGAAGGCATACTTTTTCCGAATTCGATAATTCCCACAACCATTTTGTGCTACAGGATTTTTTCACCGTCTGCTTCTGATTTTTAGTACGGCGGTAAATGGCTCTTTCGGAATAATATGAATTCTTTCGGAGTAATGACTCTTCTAATGCGATCGCGCAGAGAAATTCCCAACATAGCCCTCTCCATTGCCCCCACAAGGTGGCCTGATGACCTGGTAAAGGAGTCCGCTGGATGCGGGTGGCGCAGGACCGGTCATTGTGGCACTCTTTGGGAGAGGCCTATGTCCAGCAGTGGACGTCCTTCGGCTGATATGATGATGATGAATGACTCTTCGGTATTTTTGTGTTTCCTGAACGACTTACTCGACAATTTTTTTCCGTCGGTAGTGGGTGTAGCCGGCTACATCGAGTGCTGTCCTGCCTCTGTCGTCACAGGTATTCGGGTCGTGGCCTGAAAGTAGACCAACAATCATTGAAACAGGTCAACACAGGGAATTGTTTATGCCGATGTACCTATTTAATAAACAGAAATGAAGCCTCCTGGGGTCTACATAATTACGTGGAACATTCAAGTTCTTTTTAGTTTTAGTAAAAAGGAAATTAGCACTCAACGGTTTTGACGGTTCTATCCGAAGATCAGCGCTAGCTACTGGCATTACTATGGCAGCATCATGCTGAGATAGAACAGTTTCGTGATAAAACGCTTCGCACACTCTTTTATTTTGTTATTATTGTTTATTTTGTCTAGAATAAATATTTATTTCTTTCTTTCTGTCTATGTTAGAGGAAAAAATAGTTTTGACACACGCTGAATAGGTATGAGTGTATGACATTTTAACATCGTCCGGTGTATCACAAGATCTGTGAAGTGAACAAATTGATGAAGTGACTATTTTTGATAATTATTTAGAACTTAATTCATTTTTGTAGTGAAAACTTCTTTAGCGGCGCTGAGCACTTTTTGGGATGGGGAAAAATTGTTAAATACGCGACAGATTTTTGTGACGTCAGATGTGAAGGAGGTCACAAACTTTTATATTTTGCTGCTAGCCGATTCGACTTCATTCAAAACTGAACGCTATTCGTAAGAGTATAAAGCCGTTAAACATTTTTTGCAATAGCATATTCTGCAAATAAATTTGTAATTTTGTCCACGCGTCCTTCATCGTTTTGCTATTGAGCAAATTCGAATAGTTCGAATTTGGACGTTATACCTAAAGAGATAAAGCTTTGAAATATATTTACCAACGGCAAAAACAAATAGATATTTTGTTCGCCGCCGGCGGCGGGCGAGCCGGGCCGTCGTACCCAACGCGCCCGCGGCCCGTCCGCCTAAATAATTGATAATTGTTTATAAATTTGCGCCAAATTCATTTTTAGGGTGACACCGTAAGATGTCACGTGACCTGATCGAAAAACTGTTACAATGTTATTGAGTTTTCACTTGTGCCGGCACTCCCGGAGTGCAACCCGGTCTTTTTTTTTTGTCCTTCTGATCAAGTCTCCGATATCAACCTGGATAAACATTTTTTTTCTTTTTTGTTTATTTAGAACACAAAGTCACATAAGCAAATATATATTCTTTTAATTTACCTGCGTTAAGAAGCGCTCTGATCCGGAACCCCAAATTCTTGGCACTTGCGTGGTGTAATTCCGTCCATCCTGTTTGATATCGAGGAAGGTGGCTGAAATGACAGGCACAGTTATTTTCGAAAGGAGAGTCAATCATCCGCCATCATCATGTATTTCTATATAATAATATGATGTTCAAGTAGGCCAATTACCTAATGGAGATCACGTACGCCTTTCGATTTATTTTCAACAATAACTTTCTTCACGCTGCTATGCAGCATAACATTAAATAAGTTTGTGTCAAAAATTTCAATTTTGGTACAAGCTTTTATTGCCGACTGTACTTTTCTGTATACCATCATCAACTACTCATTGAGACGATTCAAACGAGCCCGAACTCAACGGGGTTACGTCGGTTAGGTCGACCGTACTGAATTCCCATGGCCACCATCTGTCTCCATCATCAGATCAGCTCGATGGTACCATTGAATAGTCATCCAAACTATACTAATAACTAATACCCAAAATTTCAGCTCAATCGGATAGCGGCAAGTGACTGAAAAATGGATTGCATGACGGACAACTTACATACCTACCTACATATACTTACATACGAACAGATCAAGTAAATATAAGGCTTGTAAAAAGAAATTAATTACTGGCTGGTACAGCCGAGATTTTAAAATAAAGTTAAAATACAATGTACATGTGTGAATTCCAATAATTCGCTCTTTGCCACTGCCTATGTTTATTGTGTGAATAAAGCTGTTGATTGTCCTAATAAATAAATAAAATAAATAATTATGGTCCATAGTGGATAAAGGTTCAAAAATACGTGAGAGTGACATTATCAACTTAATAAAGCCATTTTCACATTATTTTGATCACTTTATCCATGCACATGTTTTTCAATTCAATTTGTTTTGTTGACGCTGTTTGTTTGACGACCGGTTAGCCTAGTGGGTAGTGACAGTGTTATAATATTGCATTGTCTCCGTATTTACTTCAGTATGCCAAATTCCTGCTTAAGGCGCCGTAGGGTCATGGTCTTCCCTCCCTCTCACTGAGCATAAGCGTGAGCGAGATGGAAGTGCGTGCTCGGAAGCGCGGATATCATGCTTTTTAATTTTAGTTTTTTGGCTGTTTAAATAAATCAAAAAGTAATCACTGAGTTCTCTCAAATATGATATTGCCGATTTTTAGAAGCAATTTTAATATTTTTAG
Organism: Epinotia ramella; assembly: GCA_947578815.1. NCBI lineage: Eukaryota > Metazoa > Arthropoda > Insecta > Lepidoptera > Tortricidae > Epinotia > Epinotia ramella. Next base: position 9,911,412 of record OX388221.1, read on the forward strand.
CTTTTGTGCATAAGTTGTTACGAATATTTTAAGTGTATTTTAGACCTATGTTCGTGATTTTTTTCTATCGAGCGAAAATTGTTTAATCATGTTTCGAATCACTGATCTCGCTGCAAAAAAACCTCAAAATTACTATTCGTATTTTTTTGAAACCATATTATTATAAACAGCCGCATTATATTGTGTCAAAAACTCTGTTCGCTTAACTTCGCTGAACCTACGGCGCCTTAACTAATCGGATGCCAGCAAGTGGTTGCACATTTTTTAGGACAACTTACACAATTATTTAAACCAAACATACTAAACATTGTGGTTTTGTGACATGTAGGTTGAACAGTAGGTAAAGTGAACAAAGGTAAAGTGAACAAAGGAAAAGCGAACAATTACATTGGATGTCATTAAATGGTAATTGCAAGAATTATACAATTTACAGTTTCATGTTCCTCCTTAGAAATTGCCCTAAGATTGTTCTGAAGTAATCGAGAGGATTACCTTGTAACATGAAATATATATCAGATTTCCTACTAATAATAGATACGATAAAATATGGGAAAAGATATTCGAATTTTTGTTCCTAAAAAGGCTGAACGGATCTCGATGATAGCGTTAAAAAGGTATTTGTTGACCTGGATTAAGCTATAGAATACTTTTTATCCCAAAGGGATGAAATTAGAGATAGAAGTAAAACAGGGCAAAGTCGTTTGCAAACCCTATTTCAAACTATAATTAATGAATTAGCCAATTGAGACATGCCATTCTTTACATCAATTTAACTCATATATATTGAATTGCGATACATTTACCTCTACATCTTGAATCTTGCTCCAAAATTAGAATTCTACTTGCATTCCAATTATTGCAATAGTGCACTTTACCAGAGACTCCAATGTTACCCTTACCCTTCTTTTTCTAATTTGCACAGTCCGAGTGAGACAGGAGTTGCCAAGTCTCAAGCCTAACTTAGCAGTTAGTTGTGCTAGACAGGTGCCATCCAGCCCACTATACAGGGTGTTAACGGGGTCATGATCCGGAATGACAAAAAGCGAATAAGATGATCATACTGAATAACCTTTCCCATGGGACCAACCACGAAATCGCAAAAAAAACCAGGTATTCCATACATAACTCTCAATTAAATCGCAGTTAACTCACAGTTAACTCTTAATTGGCTCTTTTTTTTTCATGACCCCGTTAACACCCTGTATAGGTAGGTATGTATACTTTAATTTATCACGCAACATCCTGGCAACCGTACTGTCTTTTCGAACATCTCACGGTTCTAAATACACTGCTTTGCCATACGATAAATAAATAATTGATTATCATGATATAAATTATTTTATGTTATTCAGTAAGATTTTCCTCACCCCACCCGTCACGCTTAACGAAACTAAACCTCTGCCCCGCTCTTGTTTTAATCTCACCTGACCGTTCACCGTTCCCCACAAAAATATATCTTGGCGCCGCGATTCATAGTAACAAAGCGTAATTAGAGGTCTAGTTTCATTATGCGTGACGGTGAGGTGGGGCGAATGAACGCGTTCGGAATAACAGACCTGATAACGTTTTAGTTAGTTACTATGAATAGCGACTTCAAGGTACATTTTGTTGGTGAACAATGAGGTGAGGTTAAAACAAGTGACAGAGGGCATGGTTGAGAAAGTCTCTCGGGGAAATCCCGTGCATAACACTTTGCTTATATCTGCATCTTAACATGCTTTTCTCAGGGAAAACCTCGTTTGGTTATTCCTGGTTTATAAAGGCGAAGCTGGTAAACCAGTTGAGCAACTCAGTATAGGCGGTTTTCCATTAGAGTAGACCTTATCTGTTTATTCTTAAGGTCTTCTTTAGAACGAGTTTAGTTGGTAGATACGTCTTTTTAAAGTCGTGCCTAGTTTGTGTCTTATAGGGCTTGAGATTGGCGGGTAAACCCTTATGAATCATGGCGTCTACTGAGCGTAATTACCAAAAATCATTAACATAAATGTGCATAATAATATGTCGCTTACATCAAATAGTTTCGTAGTTTTACCGACAAAAAGCTATGAAGACGATTAAGACGATTACAGAATTAATTCATTACAAAAGGTGGGATATTAAATATTATTAAAATCCATACTCCATACTAATATTACAATGCGATAGTGTGTCAATGTGGCTGTCTATATGATACCTCTTCACGCTTAAACCGCTGGACCGATTGTGATGAAATATGGTATAGAGATAGTTTGAGTCTCGGGAAAGGACATAGGATAGTTTTAACCTAGAAATCAACCCTTAAGGGGGTGAAATGGGGAGTAAAAGTTTGTATGGAGCTGCGATAAAAACGAGTTCCACGCGGACGGAATCGCGGGCAGAAGCTATTAGTATTCAATTAATACATGTATACTCGTAGGTATTTAATTAAGGTAAACGCCCTTGTCCTCGTCGTGCCCTAGTATACAGTCAGCATCAAAAGAAGCTACGCAACCATAGACGTCAAGTCTTTATTTTTAGGGAATAAGAAGATTTGACGTCTTCGTTTGCGTAGTTACTTTTGATGCTGACTGTATGACAAAGGCACTTTATGTCAAAGTGATGGCTTAAATTCGAATGAATAAAAATTATTTAGCCCAGGATATTGTTTTGACATGGTATAAGGTAGTACCAACCTACCTATTTCTTTGTGTGATGAGCACGAACATCTGTTCCTGAGTCATGGATGTTTTCTATGTATTTAAGCATTTATATAAGTATGTTTATCGTCGTCTAGTTCCCTTAGTACAAGCTTTGCTTAGTTTGGGAATAGGTCGATTTGTGTAAGATTGTCCCCTGATATTTTTTTTTTTTTTTACTGACTTTTAATTTTTTTTTCGTACTTGTCTAGATACCTATCTATTTATTTTAAAGAGAACCAACAGCTATAAAACGTATAAGTAACTTGAATTTCAAATTAACAAAAAAGCTAATTACAGGATCTCACAGAACGCTAGAATATGAACCTACTCATACACAATTACACGAGCAAACAGAATAAACTAAACAACTTTCTGTCAAAAATTTAATTTATGGTACAAGCTTTTATTGCCGACTGTACGTTTCTGTATACCATCATCAACTACTCATTGCAAACTCAACGGGGTTACGTCGGTTGAGTACTGAATTCCCATGGCCACCTTCTGTCTCCATCATCAGATCAGCTCGATGGTGCCATAATATTGAATTGTCATCCAAACTATACTTATACCCAAAATTTCAGCTCAATCGGTTATCGGGAAGTGGGTCAAATTTAACTTGCAAGATTTGATTACAGACAGAACGGGACAGGTGAAACTAAATAAAAGCTTGTAATAAATAATAATATTATAATGATTATTACTTAATGACGATACACTGCTATCAATAACTTAAAATAACTCCAATTGCGACAAAGATGCAAATATAAATATTACGTATACAGAAAACATGAGTCTGGACAAATATTTGTTCTTTATACTCATAAGTAATTGGCCATGCGACGATATTATTGAACCTTCGGTTATATACATATAATAACTTACACTCTTAACTTAATCTTAAACCTATTTAAGTTCAATTAGGCAAGATACATTCTTAAATTAAAAAGATTTAGGTCTTAAAATTATATCATTTAAGACTTAAGTTAGTTGTTATTATTTACTCACCTCTTCCTAGCAGTATCATTGAAAGTTGACTCCGTAGGGCTCGTGGGTTCGCTGTCCGGCGCCGGGACCGGCCTGCCGTACACCGGGGCCGGCAAGAGCAGGGGTTCCCTGGGTACACATTGTATAAATATAAAGTTCGTATATGCAACAGTGAGTCAAAACAAAAGAACGCGCGGGAATCCCTTGGGCATGAACCATACTGGCTGTTTAGAGAGGTCCGAATATTGTGTATAATTATAAATGTGTATGCAACAGTGGCTCAACACAAAAGAACGTGCGGGTATTCCTTGGGCGTTCAACCATACTGGGTGTTCAGAGGGGTTGCAATATGTATAAATATAAAGCTATTTGGTTCTGAGTCATGGATGTTGATTAAGTATTTATATCTATTATATATATCGTCGTCTAGTACCCATAACACAAGCCTTACTGAGCTTACTATGGGACTAGGTCGATTTGTGTAAGATTGTGTCCCCTTATATTCATTTATTTATTTATTTTATTTATTTAAAGCTATATGCAATAGTGAGTCAAAACAGAAGCGTGCGCGGGAACACCTCGGACATTCAACCATACTGGTTGTCCAGCCATCTGAACCCATGTCCCAATTGATTGCTTGACAAAACAATGACGTACCTATTTACGAGTATATAACGCACTTGCATACATTATATACATGGTTATATACGTATATATTGTACATGTTGTCTTAAGTAAAGTACCTAGTCAGTGAACGATCTATTTTTAAGCTTCGCTATACTATAAAATCTACACTAGGGGGATTTGTCTATTCCCTAGATATACAAAACAATACAATATAATAAGCAATGCCATCGTATCATCGTCCACACAAATAACTACCACAATACTTTGGGGTTTTAACTATTCATTATCATCATCATATCAGCCGAAAGACGTCCACTGCTGGACATAGGCCTCCCCCAAAGAGTGCCAAAGTGACCGGTCCTGCGCCACCCGCATTCAGCGGACTCCCGCAACCAGCCAAGTTATCAGTCCACCTTGGACCTCGAGAACCTTTCCGCCCCAACGGCCATCGGTTCTACGTGCTATGTGCCCCGCCCACTGCCACTTAAGTTTAGCGTTTCGGAAGGCTATATCGGTTACCTTGGTTCTGCTGCGGATAGCCTCATTTCTGATGCGATCACGCAGAGAAACTCCCAACATAACCCTCTCCATAGCCCTTTGGGTGACTTTGAGCCTTCTTATGAGGCCCATAGTAAGCGACCACGTTTCAGTGCCATATGTCATCACTGGCAACACAAACTGGTCAAAGACTCTGCGGAATATTGGACGAAAAGATGTGCCGTAGCTTCTCGAACGCTGCCCATAGCCGAGTCGGATTCGACGATTGACCTCTTTCTCGAAGTTGGACCTACCTATTACAATGTTTAAATCAAATAAGCAATACAGTCAGCTGCAAAAGTATGTAAGAGATAAACTTACTCATAAATATTTGCTACCATGAAAATTTAAAACATTTTGCTCAGTTAATAAAATGCCATTTTAACGGACTTTTTGAATTTTCTACATTATGCACGAAGTGACTCTTACGGGTACCCTCCACAGTTCACGATGTATTTATAACCACTTTGTTTCTCATAGTAGTCTTCTAATCGAAAATCGCTCCTAATATAATTCTTGTTACACCTACAAAGTTAATTAGAAGAGGTAAGGATTAGCAGGACTAGGTAGGATAGTATTCGACGAATAATTACAGGACAATTCGACTAAGAGTTGGTAATGCAATTTGTATTAAGGATATATGTAGATAGAAGGATTACGGAGGACGAAATACAGTTTAATGACTAATATAATAAAATTAAGAACGTTGAAATTAGTAACCAGGGAAAAGCTTCTAAAATTCTGTTTTGATTTAATACCATATTAGGCCATGTCTATAATATATATATTGTGACCCAAGTAGCAAAACGAAACGTAACAACTCGTCCGGTCCTCTCATAATTTTACTACCTTCGTAGAAAATAATAGAAATAACATTGATACATAAAGAAAGTTATTACTTGTGTTTACGAAAAATAACTGAAATACCAATGTTAGGTATTTCAGTAATTTTTCGCACTCATAAAATTCCAATAAAACATATTTTACGTTACTAAATTGTGTTAAAACAGTGTTAAAAACTGTAATTTTAACAGACTTTAAAACTTCGCCATTAAAATAGCTACTGAAATGTTTTTTTCTGAAATCACAGCCATCTAAAAGAATTTCAAGTATAATTGCATAATCCTCTAAATATTTATATTAAGTAATTAACATACCTAGTAGAATCATCGGCTCCAGTGAAATGGTTGGAATTCCTCGAGGGCAGCGGAATCAGCGGTATGCTCTGGGTCACCTCCAGTAACCCTTGTTCCACGTCTAGAAATTAAATTCAATTGGTGTTAATAGTTATAGCAATGACGATATCCATACTTAAAGCTGGGCATTCACGACCGCTCCAACAAGCTCACCATTTTATTCTCATTCGTTCCCTTGTGCAGTTTATTTATTTATTCATTTCATTAATTCATTCATTTCATTTCATTCACTGTTCTAAATACACTGTTACGATTATCACTAATTGTAATTGCCATACGATAAATAAAATAAAGTTCATTTGATTCAAAACTTCAAGTTGTAACATCAACGTCAACATCCACCATTTGTCGCCGATACAAACGCACTGAATGCCGATAAAACAGACGACGAAATAAATGATGAATTGATTGGTTTTTTTTTAATAATCTCAACTCAACATAATATGTTGAAGGCGTAACTCTATTTTTTATCTCGCTCGCTCACTTTTGTTTGCCCCATAGGTCGATATGCTTTGCTCACGCAGGGTTCAACTGGTATCATTTGAATATAGATTTATATTTTCAAAACCCGTAAAGGTCGTGGAAGTCCGTTGGACGCGATTGGCACAGGGCCGGTCATTGTAGCACTCTTTAGGGGAGGTCTATATCCAGCATTGGACGTCTTTTACTCGTAGCTGATATGGGGATGATTGTCAAATCGAATGATTATTTCGGAATATATTAATAGGTAGGTACTAAACTAAATAATGAAATATTGAAGAATAATACCCAATTCATAGATTTTTATTCAATGCGAATAAAACATGGCATATTTATATAATACCCTCTTACTATTTATAAGTCTATATCCATATTGGCTACCTACTACCACTTCCGGTACCTCGGGTCATTAATCCAAAATGACGGTAGTATAGACCGTGACGTGAAAAATAGAATAAATGCGGGATGGATGAAATGGCGACAGGTCTCTGGAACAGCTTGTGATCCACGAATGCCCCTTAAACTTAAGGGGAAAATCTATAAAATGATCATAAGACCTGTCGTAATGTATGGATCAGAGTGCTGGGCAACGAAAGTGACGGATGAAAGAAGAATGCACGCAGCCGAGATGAGAATGTTGAGATGGATGTGTGGAGTGACGAGGAAAGATCGGATTAGAAATGAGTACATAAGAGGAAGTTTGAAAGTAGCACCTGTGACGGACAAAATGAGGAGTAGTAGGTTAGCGTGGTACGGGCATGTAATGAGGAGGGATGAACGTCATATTGGTAAAAGTATGTTAGGGATGAATGTCGAAGGACGAAGAGCGATAGGTAGGCCAAGAAAGCGATGGATGGATTGTGTGAGAGAGGACATGAGGAAGAAAGGAGTAAGCGCTGAAATAACGAATAATAGAGATGAATGGAAGAAGAAAACATGTTGTGCCGACCCTACATAAGTGGGATAAGGGCAGGGAGATGATCCATATTGGCTACCATTAGATGCTAATGATTAGGTAATTAATTTAGACATTTTGACAGAGTTTAATTACCATTAGCATCCTGTGAGTGTACAGCACCAAATATGGAGATAGAGCTCATTTTGTATTTGAAACCCCAAACAAAAACCAACTCGCTGCCTATAACACACGCACGAGCACACGCAAACAAACACACCGACACACACGCACGCAAAAACACGCACGCGCACACACGCACACGCACACACGCACGCACATGCAAACGCACACGCAAACTCACACGCACATTTGCACCAACCAAGGTATCAACCATTGGAAAATTTACCTTAGGTATTAAATCACTTCAGTAATTTGTCCATCTGTCCTGTGGGCCATAGACCGACTGCTTGGAGCAGTCGAGACCGACCGCACGAGAGCAGTCGCCATATTAAATGAGGCCTCGACTCATCTAAGCAGTCCGTCTATGGCGGGTCTCGACTGCTTAGAGCAGTCCGTGTATTGTGTCTTAGAGTTAAATAAATCGTCACAATTCATAGATCCAACTTCTCCTCAACTTGCATACTAATAGCTTCTTGAGTCACTATACTTCGGGATTTCATTGGAGCAGTATCATTGTTATTTTTAAACCGATATCAGTTTGACCTGTTACTCATCGGCCGTCAAAACTATTGTTTGTGAGAACGTCCCGACTTGTCATTTTAATTACCTATACGTTCCCCCTTCTTACAGACAAAAGACTGGGCTGCCATTTTGCAAAGTAAATAAGGTAAATGTCCCAATGCACCTTGCCTAGTAGTTGATAAGTTTTTTTTTTTTTTCCCTGTTTGGCTTTGGGGGCCTTATGGGCTTCCCAATGGGAAAATTGACAAGAGTATAGGCACGAAGACTTTATTGGCTCGATGGAAAAAAAAAAAAGAAAGTTGCTTCCTTATTTTCCATTTTTAACCCAAACAAACTTCAGACCCCGTATCATGGTCGGCCTTATCACGCGATAAGTGACAGGATAGAGCGTCCGTCACTGGCTGACACCGTTCGATAGAACGAGACGATGCTCCTATCTTATCACTTATCGCGTGATAAGGCCGACCATGATACGAGGTCAGGAATATAGATATTTGTCGACATTTATCCACAACAGCCATGCCCGAAGACTGTTGCATCTTGATTTCTCGTATACGCAGAAGACATAAATGTGTCTTTTACATCGGGTTATCCCGTCAAATATTATGTTTAACTCCTTTGATGGCTCTCTTAAGTATACATACACGATATTTTAAACTGTTTTTAATTACAAGCTAGTATAATACCGATTACTATGGGCCTCATAAGAAGGCTCAAAGTCACCCAAAGGTCAATGGAGAGGGCTATGTTGTGAATTTCTCTGCGCGATCGCATCAGAAATGAGGCTATCCGCAGCAGAACCAAGGTAACCGATATAGCCCACCGAATCGCTAAACTTAAGTGGCAGTGGGCGGGGCACATTGCACGTAGAACCGATGTCCGTTGGGGCGGAAAGGTGCTTGAGTGGCGACCACGTACCGGAAGGCGCAGCGTGGGTAGGCCCCCTACAAGGTGGACTGATGACCTGGTAAAGGTCGCGGGAGTCCGCTGGATGCGGGTGGCGCAGAACCGGTCATTGTGGCACTCTTTGGGGAGGCCTATGTCCAGCAGTGGACGTCTTTCGGCTGTGTGATGATGACGATAATACCGACTTGTCTTTATTCTAGGGCCGAATCTTTAAGAGTTAGTTTGGTTGGTTTTTCCGAGGTTGTAGAAAAGGTATTAACTCAAATTGAAACAACCTTGTTCTACAGGTGGTTGCTGCAATGCCCCTTTTAACAGAGATAATTTAATTTTAAACTGTTTCTGTACATATTCGTTATAAGACATATTTAAATTATTTTTCTCAAAAATGTTCGCCAAAGTTTAGTCAAAAAAAAATTTACTAAAATACCTTGCCGGCTCGATTTTGCTCGACAACAATGTTGCATACAAACTCCATTATTTGTCGAGGTACAAACTTTTAAAAAAGTTAAATCGGCCATATTAAAAAAAAATGATCCTAAACAGCCAAAACGGAAGATCAGTAGTAGCTGTGACTTATCGCGACTTTTAGTTGTCTCAATATCTTATGGCTATCCAAGTTCGAATTGTATTTTTCTTCAAAAACGCCGTACCTTTTAATTTATTTTAATAAAAAGTTGGAAGTTCCAACTTATTATTAAAAAAAATTAAAAGGCGGCAATGCAAAAATTATTCTGCTTTTACATAATTATAATGGCTAGTTCAATACTTACCTCTTTGGGTTAGTTTAGTTGTTTTAAATTAACGTGAAATTATTCCAGATTTAAAAGAAGCTGCAAGATCAGTTATTGATAATTTGTTCCCTGCAAAGGCATACGACATATTCATAAAGTGGCGAGAAGAAAAACATGCCTCATCATTCTCAGAAAGTATATTTTTGTTTACTTGTACATTTTTTGAGAAATGCACTATTTTGTCTTAGCCAAAAGGGCAATTGCTGCAACTCCCAAGGTCGCCCGTTTCAAAATTAATACTCAGCCAGCAATTGCCTACTTCCCATGCTTCGACAAAAATGTACTCTTGCATCATCTCCGCCGTAAAACGTATATACAAATATTACTCGTTTAATAGTATAGGGTTTTTGGTGAGCAATAAAGAATATAATGTACCTACCTACTGTATTGTATATCAGCCATCAATGTTATACATACTAAGCAGTTAGTATAAGAAATGACAGCAATAAGAAAAAGAATTTAATTCCTAGGATACTCGCCAGTTTCACTAAAGGCGTCGTTACTTATTATGTCACCTCAGATTATGAACACCGTCAGTTTATAATCTTACTCGCGACAGTTCGCAATTTTTCGAGAGTTCATAATATTGCTAGTAAGATTATACACTGACAGTGTTCATATTCTGACGGTAACATATATATCAAGGTCACATCTATATAATATTTTGAATGCGACCGGACCTCGCTTTGCATGTGTTTAAACAGCTGGTTATGTATGAGGCACAATTTTTGTTTGATGCACTCCTTTATATAATAATAAGTTCAAATAAGTTTTAGATTTTCAGAGGCCGTACTATCTCTATGAGAAACTGAAATGGGTCAAGGACTCTCGTAAAAGGCTGCTGAGAAGCTCCACCAAACTCGTAACACCAAAACATAAAACAGCGCTCTTTAGAGGGAGTTTTAAATTTGCCGCTTCCAAGGTGTGGAATGATCTGCCACCACCTCTTCGCGAACCTTTAACTCTGTTACAGTACAACAGACTAGTACATGCCCACTTGTTAGCCAGGCAAAGCGGAGTTTACCCTCCCTCCCTCCTAAGTTCGTAAGCAGCCGTTTATTCATTAATTCTTCCGTGATTGCATTTTGTTTGTTTCTTAAAATTTTAAAATAGTAATTGCAAACATACTTATACACACACATCATGCTCACACACACACTCATATACATCACACATCATCAGCCTATGCACGTCCCACTGCTGGGCACAGGCTTCCTCTCATGATACACTCATACACGCACTTGTTATACCTAAACAGTAGTTATTAGTACATGCATACATACCTACACGTCTTTATCCCTAAGAGGGGTGGGCAGAGCACATGAAATTTGCATTCCAGGGCCACTATTAGCTATTAGGAAAGTCAAACAAATATAAATATATATGTTAGATGATAATAAGCACTATGTATAGTTATTTTTTTGTTTTTAGTTATTCTTTGTCAGATAGGCCAAATACTCATATGTACCTATCTCATGCGAGCACAGTTTGTATATTAGGATCGAAGTTCATTGCATCCGACCGTTCTAGTGTTAAGTTTTTCTTTTCGGTCCAGTCTGAAAACCAGCGCTGGGCGTCTCTGCCCAGCACACGCTGAGGCTGGAACCCTTTGCCTTTTAATTAAATTGATTGTTAAGTTTAAGTTTTAATTATGTTATTTTTTTTCTTTTATTGTGGCAATAAACTATTTCTATTCTATTCTATTCTATTCTATATTTGACTCACTACTGGTTACCTATCTGAAATCTCGTAAAAACTAGTGCCTATGCCAAATCTTGGGATTAGATGTCAAATTGGATCCCGGGCTTATTTAGGGCACAACCGGGAATAAAGATAGGAGGACGAATGGTTACCTATCAGACCCCGTATCATGGTCGGCTTTATCACATGATAAAGTGATACGATAAAGCGTCCGTCTCGTTCTGTCGAACGGTGTCAGCCAGGGACGGACGCTCTGTCGTGTCACTTATCGTGTGATAAGGCCGACCATGATACGTGGCCTGAATCATCAAAAATGGTTTCCCAACTATATAGTTTGTCCGAGTTTTCATTTGTCGTAAAAGTCGTTTTTCTCTGAAGCCATGACATTTACAGAATTAATGGTGCTTCTAAACGTGCAACATTTTTACGGCAATCTGTGCCCGGCAAGTATGTGCATCTTGCTCTAGCGTACAAAGTCAGCGTAAGACAGCAATAGTTGCCGGCCAGAAATTGCAGGAAAATGTGGCCCGTTTAGAAGCCCCATAATAAAACAAACCTAATCTAACCTATAGAGTTTGACACAATAAAGTATTTAAAAAAAATGTAGCTAAGTACCATCTCGGTCACGTCAGCTTTCGGACAAAAAAAACGCATTAAAAACGGTGCATTCGTTTAGGAGTCACGACGCCACAGACAGACACACAGATACACAGACACACGTCAAACTTAGAACCCCCCTCTTTTGGCATCGGGGGTTAAACAGATGATATCACGAGATAGTAATTAAAAACCGTTACAGCCATCATTAGCATACTACCACTACTTAAAATTATTACAATTTTGACTGTTACCGGAACTCACGTTTAACCTAAGACCTGGTAGAAATTTAAGTTCAGCTGGTTAAGAAATAAAGTTATATAATATTATATTATTTTAACTTAATTTCGAACAAGACCGTCCTTGCTTAGCTATCCCTTACTTCCCCCCATTTCATTTCTTAACCCCGGGCAAAAAATAGAGACAAAAAGTTAAAATATTGATTTATAATTTTATCATATAACTGAACTACCAGTTCAGTTCATATATATGTAACAAAAACCGTCAAAAACTTTCATGTTAGGTATTTCATAAGTAAAAAAAAAATAAGCATCATCAAACTGTGTGACATACCTTTTGGCATTGTTTATATTTTCTTGTAATACACTTAAAAACACCCAAACAATTCACAACATTAAAAAAACACTAGTCACATTCTTCGAAACACTTAAAAAACTATTTAATGTTGTGATCGCAATTGATCTCGATCCCTCGTGTGAGAAGAGCGCTGTTGTTCGAAACAAAACACGATCGTTCCATAGCAAAGTCAGAATACAACTAACAGGTTGATACTGACTTAATGATGGGTTTTATGAACCCACACAACTTCCTGCGTTCTGTCATAGCAATATTCCCGATATTGCGTCACTCTACCGTAGTGGGAGCATACATAATTGGATCAATGGTTGTTGCCAGATTTTTATTACTGTAAATACCCATGGTGTGTTTTTACTATACTAATATAGATATTATTAAAGAGGAAAAGTCTGTGATGCCTGCATTCTTTGCAATACGCGGACGAAGCCGCGGGCAGCTAGTATTCTTACAAAATTCCAGTTTCAGATCAACGTTCTTTTAATTTATGTAAACGGGTCGACATGCTACAAATAGATAGGTAGGTACATCGGTAAACAACAATTTGAGCCAAGAAACATTATTGTCAATGAATGTTAGGTACGTTTTTAAACAGGAAATGTCTTTGATTCAATTGTTTGTTACAAGATTATCTCGATTGCGTGGGACAAGTTCAATTCAATTCACTTCATTTTATATGTACTTACAGTAAACATATGCAACTAAATGCTAATTAGAGAACAAGGGAGCTGTTAGGGCGATGCAACTACCTAATAATAAAATGAATCAAAATATCATCATCATCATATCAGCCGAAAGACGTCCACTGCTGGATATAGGCCTCCCCCAAAGAGTGCCAGTGACCGGTCCTGCGCCACCCACATGCAGCGGATTCCTGCAACCTTTACCAGGTCATCAGTCCACCTTGTGGGGGGCCATCGCATCAGGAATGAGGCTATCCGCAGCAGAACCAAGGTAACCGATATAGCCCTCCGAATCGCTAAACTTAAGTTGCAGTGGGCGGAGCATATAGCACGTAGAGCCGATGGCCGTTGGGGCGGAAAGGTTCTCGGCGAGGTTGGGGACCACGTACCGGAAGGCGCGGCGTGGGAATTCAAGTATAATTACTGAGAAACTTTAGCTGTGAATTTCGCGAGCCTGGCCTATTTTTTTTTATATTTCTTTTAATTTCGTTTAACCGAATCGACATTATTATTAACTGGCTTTACTTTCTGAGTTGGTGGGGCGGAATCGGTATGCGGTATTTTGGACTTCAACGAGAGGCCTGATGAGGCCTAGAATCTGTACTGACTTACAACATAGAGTTCAATTTTATTAGTCATGGATCGGAAGAAATCATCAAGATATTCGTTTTATCACGTTTTAATCGCGCAGTGTCTCAAACCCACGAAATAAATCAAGCTACATGACATTTTATTCTTATTCGTCTATACGCTGTCTACGCAGTTAATGTATTCATTTAAATCAACGCCAGGTTGACGGCCTTGACTAGACTACTGTTGTTATTGTGGAATTTGTTGATAGTCAAGTTTGTTGTTAATATACAGGTTTGGTGTAACATAAACCAGCTCGATTTGTAAAAACACTAGTATAAGTTGTGTCTAAAGCGCAATTTACACGTGAAAGAAATTGCATGCATGGTTTGATAGATCAATTGAACTCAGTATACGGGGTAACCCGTAATGTAATGAAACTTGCATGCAATTTCTAGCATGTAGAAATTGCGCTTTACGAGGCCATTAGACACAACATTGCGAACCCAAGTCGAGGAACATCAATTTTATTGTATTTCTTATTCTTCTACAACTCGCATAAGCTCTCAAAATACTTTCGGGACTCAACTGACACCGCGACACGACACGAGATGAGAAAAAACTACCCTCCTCTTTCAAATTTTTAGGGCTCCGTAGTCAACAGTCAACTTATAGTTTCGCCATGTCCGTCTGGCCGTCCGTCCGGCTTAGCTCAATTATCATTACTACTAGAAAACTGTAATTCGGCATGGGTATATAAATCAATTACGCCAACAAAACAGTAGAATAAAATCTTGAAGAAACATTTCTTACGGGCGTTAGGTAGATTTAAATGTCATTTTCGATTCGACCCGACGCTTGCCAAAAATTTGCACCACGTAACTCCATACGTACCTACGTTTGAAAACTAAGTGAATGGGTCTCGCCGTTTCGTTATTGCAAATCCAGTGAACGAATGGTTTGTCTTTAAAACTTAGATGGTGTCTTTATCGGTCCCTTCCGATTCCAATTATATTACAATCGGTTTCGCGCGCTCACTACCACGCTCGCGCCAGTAAAGTGTCAGAGCGAGCCAGAGAAACAGGCTATATGTATATGGTTGAGATTCTTTAATGACTTTTTATGAAACTGTCATTAGCATTTGAATTATTTACCGTAGACGGTAGAATGCCACAATGACCGACTCCTGCGACCTTTACCTGTTTATCAGTCCACCTTATCTAAAGGTCTACGCACGCTGCGACTTCCGGTACGTGATCACCACTCAAGAACCTTTTCGGCCCAACGGCTCTTGGTTCTACGTGCAATTTGTCCCAGCCACTGCCACTAGTTAAGCGATGTGGAGGGCTATATCGGTTTGGTTCTGCTAAGGGTAGCCTCGCTTCTGATGCGATCACGCAGAGAAACTTCCACCCTGTAGCCCTGTCCATTGCCCATTGGGCGACATGAGCCTTTTTATGAGGTCCATAGTAAGCGAACACGTTTCACCGCATTATGGCATCACTGGTAACGCACACTGGTCAAAGACTCTCGTCTTGAAACTCTGTGGAATATTGGACGAAACGATCCCGATATCCCGAACGCTACCCAATCGAGTCGGATTCGACGATTGACCTCTTTTTCGAAGTTGGACCTACATAACTGGACAGTCTTTCCTATGCATAAAGAGGTAATCTACACTAACAGTAAAGAGGTAATGTAGGGAGTAAACTGCGAAACTACTAATCCGATTTCAAATATTCTTTCAATAATTTAATTTAATCGTATGGCATATATTATTTTGGCCTTTAAAGTTTGTCATTCTTTAGTACCACCCAGGGGACACGTGCAGGGTTGTGGTAGGTAGCTCCTGCGGACGCGAGTATCTGTTGTCCCCCCTTTGTCGACTGTTAGAAATTCTTAAGCCGCCCAAAGGCCTCTAACTCGGCTTAACTACTACTGTCATAGACAGCAACCGGGATCAACTGCTTAGCGTGCCTTCCAAAGTACGGAAACGCTCATTTATATTAACCACTCAAACATCAGGCGGTCACCCATCCAAAGACTGACCGCTGCCTTCTTTGCTTAACCTGCGTTATCGTTTCCAACTCGCAGGGGCCGCCAGGCTATGAGCGATTATTTTAATACAAATTCAGATATAGAATACACCGTCACGATGGACATAGGTTATAGGTACTTAATCCTGCGGTGCCGTGTGGTGTCTCTGTAATACGTGGGCAGAGCTGGTATGACATATTCTGAAATGCATGTTCGGGAATTACCCAAACTAATAATAAACATGACTTCATTGTTTTAAAACGATTAACAATAACTCATATCGCGTGTCTCATAGGAAGTGACCTTCCGACTAAAACGAGATGAACATAATACCGAAATCACCGATGTCGAAACTTGGTTTACAACGTAATCGATTGAATCCGAGTTATTTTAACTTGGGAATCTGTTTCAAGCCTTTTGTATCACACTTGCTCGTAAATAGTGTTATTCCATGTCTATATACAGAAGGACAATGGCCTAAATTGTTCCCATGGGAGTTATGGATTTTCATAACTCTCTAGGGAGTTATGAGCTTGTGTGTGATCTGATTGGTTTAAGCAAATCTATTCTGCTCCGTGATTGCTTGAAAAAAATCTAGTTGGCCACGCGCCGCAAGAATACGACTGTACTGCTCTGTGATTGGTTGAAATATTGAAGCTGCGCGCGCCACTCGCACTGATCTGGAAGTGAATTTGTCAATTTCGTTTGGTGAGGTTGTATGAAACATAGATTTTTGTCTTTTGTAGTTATTATTTCCTCGCAAATGTAATGAAAAACATTGTGTATAACACGGGCGTAGGAATATTGCGAACAATTCCACTTACGCCTCTCGTTAAATGATGTATTATTATCATCTGCAGCTCGTCTAGCAAAAGACCGCGTGCGAGATGTCTCGCTCGAGAGGTAAACTACTCGTCTCTCTCCTACTTATATCCTACTGATATTATAGATGCGAAAGTTTGGATTTTCAGATATTTGGATGTTTGTTACGCAATCACGCTTAAACTGTTATACCGATTTGGATGAAATTTTTCACGAAGATAGTTTATAGCTCGTTGTGAATAGCTTTTATCCCTGGTCCACGCAGACGCAGTTGCGGGCGGAGTCTAGTATAATAATAAGAAAGAGACAGATGGTCTATCTCGTGAGTAAGACAGATCGCGCGCGGTTTTGTGTCAGCCGTGCTGTCAAAATGCGTCCCACTGCTAGGTACAGCACTTATATGGATGAGAGGGAATGGAGCCCCATGCGTCCAGATCCCATATCATGGTCGGCCTTATCACGCGATAAGTGACAAGATAGAAGCGTCTCGTTCAATCTAATAACGGTGTCAGCCAGTGACGGACGCTCTATCTTGTCACTTATCGTGTGCTGCTGGACATAGGCCTCCCCCAAAGTGTGCCAAAGTGACCGGTCCTGCGGCACCCGCATCCAGCGGACTCCAGCACCCTTACCAGGCCATCAGTCCACCTTGCGGGGCACCGCGCCTTCCGGTACGTGGTCGCCACTCGAAAACCTTTCCGCCCCAACGGCCGTCGGTTCTACGTGCTATGTGCCCCGCCCACTGCCACTTAAGTTTAGCGATTCGGAAGGCTATATCGGTTACCTTGGTTCTGCTGCGGATAGCCTCATTTCTGATGCCATCACGCAGAGAAACTCCCAACATAACCCTCTCCATAGCCCTTTGGGTGACTTTGAGCCTTCTTATGAGGCCCATAGTAAGCGACCACGTTTCAGTGCTATATGTCATCACTGGCAACACACACTGGTCAAAGACTCTCGTCTTGAGACATTGCGGATATTTGTTCGGGTACTTATAATTGTATGTATTTAAGTATGTATAAGTAAGTTTATATTATATGCATTATGTGTGTAAGTATATCAATGTAATTAATTGATACGTGTTTCCATTCGAGTCTCAGTATTTAGGATCCTGCACCACTAAAGTTTCTGTTTAGCCCAATTGTTGACTGGTAGAGAATGCCTTAAGGCTAATTAAGTCAGCCAATTGTACCTTTCTTTTTATATTTATGTAATAAAGTTTATAAACACAAAAAAAAAACAATAACGATGCGAAAATATATCTTCCATAGAACGACAACCTGCGGGCTAAGAAATTAAATGAAATGAAATACATTTACGTATTTGCTAGAGTGTAGGTACAAGAGGCTAATAACAGTTGTATAGAGTGTAGGTAATAACGGCCATTTTTATACATTCAGCCACCAGTGGCATGCAGTCAGTATTAAGAATGTATCCAAAAAATAATGCATACACTAGAGCAGTAATTAAAACAGTTACTAAAATGGAGACACCTCACAAGGCCGTGTCTAAATTCTTATTTAGTATGACTAACCAGATCAATGAGCGGAAATTGTTACGAGCACTTTTTTATTTAGATTTTTTCCTTAACTGGCGGTAACCAATACTTAAGGTCCAGGTAAACAAGTAACAAAAAAATAATAAGTGTTAATTCAACTCGGCTAACAACGACCCATTATTACTATATCGCAAAAAATAGAGCGAACGAAAACAGATACCAATTTTTTTAAATATTTAGGTTCTTTGTTTTTCGAGTGCCCACCTGATAATGAAGACCACAGATGACTTTGAACTCCTCAATGATGTACTTAAAACTATAAAAAACTATAAAAGTACGATACATAATCTGATATGAGCAACTATTGAAGAGCCAAAAGTGATTGATTCTGAGACCCTTGAGAATTCGACGGAACGCCTGAAATATTATCGGCCCACATACAGCGATTAGTTTTTTTTTCTGTAATAAACATCGTATTTTATCGTGGAAAGGAAATGTGGAAATGTTCATATTGCTTGGCGGAGCGGAGTACTAAATTGAAGTCGGTCAAAACTTTGTTTCAAAAGTAAATATTTATTTTATTTTACGTTTGTGATGCGGAACCTTTCGTGTTCGAGTCCGACACGCACTAGAACAATATTCTTTAGACTTGCCCAAAAATGTGCATTTTGCACAATTCGAATTATCTAGACTTACGTATAGGTATTTACCAGTATAAAATATAGTATGTTGAAAAAACCAAAATTTTCCTGCATCATCCTTATTCATTGACTTGGTTTGTATCCACAATTAAGAGTCAATAAGGAAGGAAGGATACATTTACCGACAATAAGTGACATATATATGGAGAATACAGATCATGAGATCACACTTATAAATAGCATGGCGCCACATTAAATATTATCTAAATGGTAATCAAGCAGAACTAGCCGTGTATTATCAAAAACTTTTTGTGATAAAGACTTTTACCGACTAACTTGGGGATTCTACGTAAAATTAAACAATTATACAAAATACTAGATAATTTCGCTTAGCCTATTAACCTCCCCCGTTTTCACCTTAACGTCATGTTAACCCCCAAAGCAAAAAGTGGGGTATTATATGTAGATTGTTCAAACCATGAGGAAGCAGCCCTCTTCTTGTCATTGGGCTAGCAACCCATCACATCACACATTCTGTCCATCTTTTATACCCACAGTTGCATAACTGTGGGTATAAATTGGTGGGTATAAAGATTAGCATTAATCTATGCTAAAAGTGGCACTGGAACATAAGCTTCATGTCGCGCCTACCCCTTATGGGAATTAAGAGTCCGCAGTAAGCTCGATGCTCCATACAAACGTAGTTACGCTCTCATTTTAAAACTAGCAAAGGTTCGTCACAATCCAACACGTAGTTTTAAAATGAGAACGAAACTCCGTTTGTATGGGAAGGTGAAATTCGGCCGAGCTTATTGCGGACTCTTAAGCCCTTCACATACTGGCACGGCCTGTCATTAGCTGTCAAATTTACTATTGACCGCCATCGTAGGCATTTTTAAGCAGTTTTTTAAGAAAAACGATTTATTCTAGCAGGTCAAATAAAATATATGTTAATATTCAACATATTTCAAAGACCGTAGACGGGCTCGATACATAATTGGAAGAAATCGGCTCGATAGAAAATAATTGCAAAGATTGGTCTTAAAATCATCATTTAACGGTTCTATGTCTTTATTTCTTTGACGTATGGGTCTGCAATTAAAAACACGAAGTCAACATATTCATAAACCTAAACTAAACTAAACCGCTAGCGAGTCTATTATCTTCAAAAACCGGGCCGCCCAGTAATACTCGCTCTCGTTTACTCCGATACAAATAGACAGTGCGCGCGCTATCCCAAATCCTCAAGGACATTTTGGTGTTGACAGCGTCTTAAGGCGTGAATCTGTGTAAGTACCTATGTATGTATACATATAACAGGTTTTACCAACCAATGAACAGTCTAAGTGGAAGCCCTGGTCCGACGAGGGCTTTAGTTTAGCTTCACTTAGAATTAGAACTAACGAAATTTGCTCGCCCATTAGTTTTGGTCTCGCGTCACTTTGTATCACTAACTATTTTAGCTTAAAAGCTGTGATACCGCAGTCAAAATTCAAAGCAGTAGTTAAACTAGTTATTACTTACTAGCGGAGCGTAGTTTAATTTCCCTCTGGAGGCTATCAAGCCTCCAGAGGGAAATTAAACTACGCTCCGCGGTTAATCATAACCGTTTGCATAAGTACTTAGTATTATAAATGCGAAAAAGTGTTCGTTAAAATTTTAACTACTTTGAAAAAATGAGGAATTCAGTTCAGTTGTATTTTTATTACTAGCTTTTATTTACTTTCACCTGTCCCGTCTATCTATAATCAAATCTTGCAAGTTTTTGACCCACTTCCCGGTGACCGATTGAGCTGAAATTTTGGGTATTAGTAGGTATAGTTTGGATGACAATTCAATGTTATGGTACCATCAAGCTGATCTGATGATGGAGACAGAAGGTGGCCATGGGAATTCAGTACTTAACCGACGTAACCCCGTTGAGTTTGGGCTCGTTAGAATCGTCTCAATGAGTAGATGGTGATGGTATAAAGAAAAGTACAGTCCGCAAAAAAAGCTTGTACCAAAAATGAATTTATTGACAGAAACTTGTTTCAGAACTCCATTTATGAACCTATTAGTAAATTTATTTCTTAATTTGAAAGATTGAGATAAAAATGGGATCGTTATCTTTCTAGATCGGTCCCATTTTTATCAAAATTCAGTTCTGATGATGACATCCTCAAACATATATTTTCTATAATAAAATTCCACTTAATACCTTTCACCATTCACTTTTATAACATTCTTCTTGTATCCTACTGTCCTTATAGAAATGGTCTAGTAGGTAGTATCCCGAATATCTTTACAAACCTAATAAATATTGCAACATTTTCTTTTAATGACAATGACATTACTAATTACACCAAAAGTATCCATAATCTATTATACAGGACGTCCCACGCCTAGATGCCACATGGAAGGAAAGTACCTTGAATATTGTAAATGGAATATTTTACTAAAAGAAGAAATTATTTGAATTTGAAAAACAATTTAAACTGCATTCATAGATTTTTTACAACATTCAACTGACATTATCATTTTAAAGTTCCTATTACTAATGAATCTGTACCCACTTGAGAAGTACGCATTATTCCCCTATTATAATTTAGGTGCATGATAAAATGATAAAGAGATACGTAATTAGTAGGTACCTGGTTGTATGCAACAAATCGAGTTTCTGTCCAATCAAGTTTCTGCCGTATCCTGAATCTGCCGAAAGATGCGTAAATGATGACGCGTATTTTATGGGGTTATGTAAAAAAAATAGTTTACAAGAACCAGTATGAAGGTGTCCACGAACTACAAGCAGAACTTACACGTATTATTCATAATATCCACCACAACATGACCAAAAAATTGACAGGGAGCGAAATAATAAAAAAAGTGCGACTCATTTTGAGCATTTGATAAATTAAAGTGATTAATTTTGAATTAAAAATGTTAGTTTTATTTCTGACACTATGTTATTTAGTAAAAAATAATCCTTATGATGAAGCCTTTCGATCGGTATAATAAAGCTACAGGGTAATGTTTTTTCTCTTTTTTTTTTTTAATTTATTGATTAAGACAAAAACAATTAATATCATTACAAAGCCCATCTAGGCAAAACCTTGGAGAGGTTTGTGTGCCGATGGGGAGTTCTTAGTATTCTTTTGATCTAATTTATAGCTAAATTAAAAACTAAGTATTTTAAGTAGGTTAGTTAGTACAACTTAGTTTACAGAATATAGGTTACATTATTGCATTTTAAAAAGTGCATCTTTAATATTTTTCTTTAATTACAGCCTTTCACATATAAGTTTTGTACATGTTCAGGTAATTCATTTATTATTTTAGGCAGTAAGTATGAGTATTTTCGAGCACCATATATATTATTTTATTTAGATAAACATAATTGGCTTTGGGATGATAACTTTCTTAATCTAATACATCTTTTCTTAACTTTGAGTTTTGTAACATTGTGATATTCTTCAATTAAGACAGCTAGTTTAATTTTTTTTTGTACAGGAAGTAGATTACAGTATTTAAATAGTTGTGAATAGTAGTATGAGTATTTTCGAGCACCATATATATTATTATATTTAGATAAACAAAATTGGCTTTGGGATGATAACTTTCTTAATCTAATACATCTTTTCTTAACTTTGAGTTTTGTAACATTGTGATATTCTTCAATTAAGACAGCTAGTTTAATTTTTTTTTGTACAGGAAGTAGATTACAGTATTTAAATAGTTGTGAATAGTCGGTTACATAATGTTCTTTAATATTTTTTGGTACAATAGTTTTGAGTATTCTAATTTGTAGGTTGTATATTTTTACCATATAGGTCTTAAAGGTTCTACCATAGGTACCCAGGGCGTATCCGATCACAGAGTCAGCGAGGGCTAGGTATAGCAGACGTAGGGTTCTGTACGGTACTTTATGCTTTAAAATGTATAATCTACTCAAGATAGCTCTCAGCTTATCGCATACGTAATTAACATGAGGTCCCCAGTTGAGCCTGTGATCTATTATAAGTCCAAGGTACATGTGTTCCTTTACCACTTGTATATTTTCACAGTTGCACGTAACTGTGCAGCTGTGTTGGTGTAGGCACTTGTGCTGATGGGCAACTACAGAGACCTCGTGTGCAATTTCGTTATGAGCCGAACGAACATGCATTATTTTTGTTTTTTGTGCGTTAATAACAAGCCCGACGTCATGCGCCCATTTACAGAGAGTGTTAAAGTTTGTTTGCAATACGCTCTCGGCCTTAGCTATATCTCGGTAGGCTGCGATAATGCATGTCTCGTGTAGCGGGTTCGATTCCCGGTTCAACCATGTAACTATTTAAAGATCTATTAATGCGGTTTAAATTGTTTTTTAAATTAAAATAATGTCTTCTTTTAATCTTCCATCTACAATATTCAAGGTACTTTCGCTCCATGTGGCATAGGCGTGGGACGCCCTGTATAGTCCTCCTTATCACTTTCGATGACGGTGACCCTAAACAATTATGGATTAGCCCTATTATGAGCTCTGATATGACTGGCTAGGCCAAACTTGCTGCTAAATACTCTATTTCGTGTCTGACAATAGAGTTACCCAGTCATGTTATAAGTATACCAACACTTAGGAGGGTTTAGGCCTCTCTTCTCTCTAAGATTGTTAGGCAGTTTTCCTCAAAAGTTTATCCGTATATGTAGGTTACCGAATTGCAGGCCGTTATTAAATCAAATTAAATAAAGCCCCCGGAAGCTCAAGCAATCATTGTCAACCATCATTAAGTGGATTGCACTCGCGGCAATTCCCACAAAGAGTGTAAATTCACGAAACTCATTCACTCAGTTACGAATCATACGTAAATTTCCGTCATACGTACGGGAGCCTGTTTGATTGAATGAATTGAATTGGGATCGATTTTGTATTTATCACGCTATCTCGTTTTGACATCACAAATGGAAAATTATTGTGAACACGAAATTTTTGGTTGAATCTGAATAAATGTCAATTTGAAAATCCTCGATATGATGTTTGATTTTGATTTTCAGTGCCAAGAATCGATATGCGCTACGCGCTTAGCCGATCCCGTGGTTTTCTTCATATTTAATAGTATAGTAGCCGATAACACAAGCCTTATTGAGCTTGCTATGGGGGGCTAGTTAGTTTCTTGTTAGTGTCCCCTAATATTTCATTTTATTGAGTTTACACTTTCTCTGCCAGGAACCCGCCTAGCAGGCGCCTACGCCGTAATCACTTTCCGCTAAATACGAAGAAAACCACGGAATCGGCTAAGAGCGTAGCGCATATCGATTCTTGGCACTTGTGCTAAGTAGGTACGTCAAGAAAAATGGTCCCCCAGGATTCTGTCATAAGCAACCGGCGAAAAAATGGGAGAAAGATAATTTCCTTCCCATTCGCAGTCAATTGACGTAATCTGACAATGTCATATATTTAATCTGGATGAGTCGAATTGAAATCGAATAAAATTACTGAACGTACAGAGGACTGCGTGTGTTCGTGTCAAAATTGATTACCAGACTCTTACAGAAGGGAGGTTAAGGGTTTCAGGGTGTATGTATGTGGTCTGGCTATTCCTCTGACACGCTAGGTGCTGGCCTAGCTAGTATTATAATTAGGTTCGGTAGGGTCATTTCGCCAGTTAGCGACCACCTAATTTCATGTGCCGGTGGGCGACCACTTAAGCTGAGTTGGTGAACTGAAAGGATATTTTCTCGGTTTTTTAGTAGATTTCTATTCTAAAACAACAAAAAAATGCATTTACAAGTAATTGTCTCAATAGGGTGTGTACAATTGATGTTATCTTCAATAGAAAAAACCTTCTCCTTCAGGTGGTCGCTAACCGAAGGTGGTCGCGTAACCAGCGAAATGACCCTACTTAGTTAAAATTAGGAGGTCATGTTATGTCAAGTTACGAAATTGAATATTATGGTTTTAAATACTTAGGTATTTAAAACCATAATATTCAAAATCAAATATAACCAAGGGCCTTGGTTATATTTGATTTTGGATAAAACCTGAATAATTTATAGAACCGTAGTATGGCTTCTTAAGTCTCAAGAAACAAGAGTAAACTGTGATCCCATTACAAAGTTTGACTACTTTAACCTTGCCCATATGAGTCGCTTTAGAACCGCGTTCAACAATAGGAAGTAACTTGTAACATCGTTAACTAACTTTTAAAGAGGAGTCCCTGGCGAGACATACACGACAGACACCCTGTTGATGAAATTGCTATACAGTTTTAATCAGGCGCTTAAATATAAATTGTAACTTTAATTAAAAGTAGCATAAGAATGCAGATAATGATGAGGTATGTTTGATACTAAATAGCTATCCGCCCGGCTACGCCCGCGCAAATAACACAGACAGACCAGCGGGATAAAAGCTAATAAAGCTGCAATGTCACAGAATTTTCCTATCCTACTATATAATATAATATAATATAATATAATATAATATATAATAATATTATAAATGCGAAAGTTTAGATGTTTTTTACTCAATCACGCTTAAACGGGTTAACCGATTTGGATGTGCACGAAGATAGTTTATAGCCTGGATTAAAATATAGGATAGTTTTTATCCCGGATCCACGCAGACGAAGTCGCGGGCGGAAGCTAGTTTATAATATAAGTGTCTACATAGACAGCTTGACGGAAATGCAAAATAAAAAGCACCCGTCCCATTGCGGACTTCAGTACGCAGAAAGGAAAATAAACCATTTCAGAATCTCTAAACCATTTTATATCGCCGAGACTTATGGAACAAGTCAGCAAAATCTTTACATTGAAATGTACTCTGCGGTTTACTGTGTGTGCCTCTTTTTAATTGTAAGGCATTTATCGACAGATATTTACGAGGGATTTCGGGACTGTAAAAAAACGGAAGAAACTTTTATGGTTCTAAATATAGAATACTTTGTAGGGGATGCAATAGCATCCCCTACAAAGTGGATTGAAAACATAACTTTTCAAACGAACGCTACGACAATTCAACTGTCATTTTTCCGTACACAAAGTGTCATTTACATATACCTGACGCACTTACAATGCGTTACGTACTCGACCAGCTGGCAAAGGTCGCGGAAGTCCGCTGGTTGGGGGTGGTGCAGGACCGGTCACTTTGGCACTCTTTGGGGGAGGCCTATGCCCAGCAGTGGACATCTTTCGGCTGATATGATGATGAAGATGATGATGATTGCATCATACATCTAATAACATTACCACAAAGATATTCTTGGTACATATCATACGTACAATAAAACCTTGTCCCAAATATGTTGTAAAAACATAATAATATATTAGAGACAATACGTTACTTACATTATTGATTTGTATGTATTCTTTGAGCACAAAAATTACGATTTTAGTCTTTGAATGAAATCTAAAATGTACATAATCGATTGTAGTAACCTATTGCGACCGAGCTCTTCTCGGGGGTAATTGCGAAAACGATTTTTCCCAGATATGAATTCGTTAGAACCATTTTCGAGACCGTGATTAAAAGTATATGTGCAAATATTAAAAGAAAGAAAGAATGAAATATATTTATTGGCGTGACTAAGACATTATGTGACATCATCATCATGTACTTACATGTGTTTATAAAAATTAAATTCACCAAAATGGATGCCACTCAGCATATGCCACCAGCAATAAATGCTAAAGGCGCTGGTTTTCAGGGTAGCCAGAGAGAGATAGTTTAAAATTATAACTTACTAGCTTCTGCCCGCGACTCCGTCCGCGTGGAACTCGTTTATATCGCAGCTCCATACAAACTTTTACCCCCCCATTTCACCCCTTTAGGCGATGATTACGAGGATAAAAACTATCCTATGTTACTCTCCATCCCTTCAACTATATCCACTTAAAAAATCACGTCAATTCGTCGCTCCGTTTTGCCGTGAAAGACGGGCAAACATACAAACAAACACACACATACACTTTCGCATTTATAATACGAGTATTAGTATGGATATGGACTAGCTGCCCGGCCCGGCTTCGCACGGATTACCTGTTTTCCCGTAAGAATAAAGCATTTTCCCGCGGTAAAAAGTAGCCCATGTTCATCAGGGATAATGTCGGCTTCTAATGGTAAAAGAATTTTTCAAATCGTTCCAGTAGTTTCGGAGCCTATTCAATACAAACAAACAAACAATCAAATCCTTCCTCTTTATAATATTAGTGTAGAAGTGTAGATTTATACGTAACAAACTTAATTAAGGAGAAGGAGAGGTCGCTGGACAGTTAATTAATTCAAAGATAGGTGCGTGTTTACAATTATTGCTCGTAATAGTAGGTATTAGATATGTACCCATCGATTGGATCTAAATAAAGATCAAACGAATACCAGAACAACGTGGGTCTCAAACCGACCTTTTTCTGTCTCTCCATAGAATCGCCAAGTCGTCGTATTTGCTTACAAACAAACCGTTGTTGCATTATGACCTCTATTCCCTATGCGTAGAGTCAAAGATAAAGCTATGATGATTAGTTGGATATTAATTTACTTGCTGAAGCCATATTTGACTTAGTCACAGACGCTTAAACAGAAGAGAGTTCATTGGAATATTGGACGCATTTCTTGTTACCGCCATCTACCTACCACCACAGAAGAAAAAAGTAGGGGGACTAAAGACAAGTTCTAACAGAGAGTTCATTGGAATATTGGACGCATTTCTTGTTACCGCCATCTACCTACCACCACAGAAGAAAAAAGTAGGGGGACTAAAGACAAGTTCTAACAGAGAGTTCATTGGAATATTGGACGCATTTCTTGTTACCGCCATCTACCTACCACCACAGAAGAAAAAAGTAGGGGGACTAAAGACAAGTTCTAACAGAGAGTTCATTGGAATATTGGACGCATTTCTTGTTACCGCCATCTACCTACCACCACAGAAGAAAAAAGTAGGGGGACTAAAGACAAGTTCTAACAGAGAGTTCATTGGAATATTGGACGCATTTCTTGTTACCGCCATCTACCTACCACCACAGAAGAAAAAAGTAGGGGGACTAAAGACAAGTTCTAACAGAGAGTTCATTGGAATATTGGACGCATTTCTTGTTACCGCCATCTACCTACCACCACAGAAGAAAAAAGTAGGGGGACTAAAGACAAGTTCTAACAGAGAGTTCATTGGAATATTGGACGCATTTCTTGTTACCGCCATCTACCTACCACCACAGAAGAAAAAAGTAGGGGGACTAAAGACAAGTTCTAACAGAGAGTTCATTGGAATATTGGACGCATTTCTTGTTACCGCCATCTACCTACCACCACAGAAGAAAAAAGTAGGGGGACTAAAGACAAGTTCTAACAGAGAGTTCATTGGAATATTGGACGCATTTCTTGTTACCGCCATCTACCTACCACCACAGAAGAAAAAAGTAGGGGGACTAAAGACAAGTTCTAACAGAGAGTTCATTGGAATATTGGACGCATTTCTTGTTACCGCCATCTACCTACCACCACAGAAGAAAAAAGTAGGGGGACTAAAGACAAGTTCTAACAGAGAGTTCATTGGAATATTGGACGCATTTCTTGTTACCGCCATCTACCTACCACCACAGAAGAAAAAAGTAGGGGGACTAAAGACAAGTTCTAACAGAGAGTTCATTGGAATATTGGACGCATTTCTTGTTACCGCCATCTACCTACCACCACAGAAGAAAAAAGTAGGGGGACTAAAGACAAGTTCTAACAGAGAGTTCATTGGAATATTGGACGCATTTCTTGTTACCGCCATCTACCTACCACCACAGAAGAAAAAAGTAGGGGGACTAAAGACAAGTTCTAACAGAGAGTTCATTGGAATATTGGACGCATTTCTTGTTACCGCCATCTACCTACCACCACAGAAGAAAAAAGTAGGGGGACTAAAGACAAGTTCTAACAGAGAGTTCATTGGAATATTGGACGCATTTCTTGTTACCGCCATCTACCTACCACCACAGAAGAAAAAAGTAGGGGGACTAAAGACAAGTTCTAACAGAGAGTTCATTGGAATATTGGACGCATTTCTTGTTACCGCCATCTACCTACCACCACAGAAGAAAAAAGTAGGGGGACTAAAGACAAGTTCTAACAGAGAGTTCATTGGAATATTGGACGCATTTCTTGTTACCGCCATCTACCTACCACCACAGAAGAAAAAAGTAGGGGGACTAAAGACAAGTTCTAACAGAGAGTTCATTGGAATATTGGACGCATTTCTTGTTACCGCCATCTACCTACCACCACAGAAGAAAAAAGTAGGGGGACTAAAGACAAGTTCTAACAATTTTTGAATAAAGTGGTGTCCATATTTTGGGACATCTTGTTCGATGTATTATTATTGCATGCGACTGGACCTTCTTATCTGAAGAGATGCTAAGTTTGGCAGTAAATTATTGAAATGTACCTAATACCTATAATAATTCAGTGTGACAGATGCTGATGGGCTTATATGGATAATGCAGTATTTGCAACGACACTATATCGATAATTACGCTTACGTAAAACTAGTTCCTACGCCAAATCTTGGGATTAGGTGCCAAAAACCTCGGGTCGTTTAGGACACAGGGGCAAACGCTAGGAGGATGATGACAATATATATAATTAAAACAGGCCCCGTATCATGGTCGTCCTTATCACGCGATAAGTGACAAGATAGAGCGTCAGTCTCGTTCTATCGAACGGTGTCAACCAGTGACGGACGCTCTATCTTGTCACTTATCGCGTGATAAGGTCGACCATGATACGAGGCCAGGTGATAAGCTAGTGTCGCTGCCAATAAGTCGCCGTGTGTATTATCTTGGACTTATCACAGCATAATAAATGAATTCGCTGTTACATGCTCTGCGTCCCAATGGCATTACTTCCAAGTTCTGCAAAAAGAAGTAGTAATTCTAAAGATCTGCGGTACAGTGTACCCGCCCACTCGGTGGAAATATAAAACCAAGTTTATTTATATTGAATACGGCTCTTTATATAGACGAGGTTTAGAACCTGCTGAAATGATTTAATAATTGTTTTGCTCCGCGATGTAAATTGACTCGAGTATACAATGATTCGATTTTTCAATGTTAGTCTATAGATTTTTTTAAGAAGAGGTGTGTTTTGTGAAATAATAAAACTTACTCGTGTTGTGTCCCCTCGTGTCAGCCCCGCTATTCTATAACTTGTTTTAAACTCATCTCAACGCTCACCCACAAATATATCTTGACGCCGAGATTCGTAGTAACTAAGCGTAACAGAATACCACCACTTCCTTTCTTCCCGAGTGTGTCGTAAGTTTCTTATAAGAATAGGCTGGAGGGTTTGAGTGTGTTGCGGGTTATCAACCTCTCACTACAACATCACAATACCTTCATCTTTATATTCACAATTGATAGAAGTGGCAAAAATCTAATATCACTTTTGTACATACTGATGTGAGTTGAGTATGTAATATAACTTAAATGAATGTCAGTTCATATAAAGGTAAATTCACGAAAGTGTCAAATAGACTAAACGTTTGAGCAAAATAAACGTTATTGAAAATATTTTGTGGTAAAAAATCTCTTTGCGTAAGTCTGGGTGTACGTGTTTAAAAAAAATAAAAGTCAGCATTTCGTAAACGTCAGTCTGCCAGTTATTTTACCTAATGAAAATTAATGGAAACACTATTTCATATTTACTATGAGAATACATTATCTATCCCTAGTTCTATGGAATAGAACGATTCGTAAATGTAGCTTTTCTAGTGAACCTTTCAGAATATTTACTTCTTAAGAACGCGGATTGTTCATTCAAATGAATAAATGAAGTGCTTGTAAACACAATGCCGTTTAGAATATCAAAATTGAAAAATGTGCGAGTGCAAATCATTGTTGTTATGACGTTTCTCGTCATCTACGTCTTAGCTACTTACATCATCGTCGAAAAGTATTACTTCTTTAAAAGTAGAACCAACGCCACGATCAAACCAACTGTGAAGCTAGAATATGTCGTCGTCCATCTGGACCTGAAGGGAGCCCCGCCAAGGTTGACGTATCTGGAGTCACTTCTTCCTCTGCTAAAGAGCCATGGAGTCAATGGACTCCTTATAGAATATGAGGACATGTTCCCTTTCGAAGGAAGACTGAAGAACTTGAGAGCAATGAATCATTATAAGAAACAGGAGGTCAGTATAACATTTTAGTTTTGCCGGTTAATGCAGCCCTCCAACTGGCAGCCGACCGAAAGTCCTGGAGAGTAATACTGGCCATGCTACGTCGGCAGTCACGATCGCCAGCAATTAAGGCCCTCCTTAATGAGAGAATAACATTTTAGTTTTAAGGTCTCCTTCCCATTTGGCGTTGCGGAGTCAGTGCCGTCTCAGTAAGCTTTCGCAGTACAGATTCTTTACTGCTCACTTACATTTCAATGAGTGCAATGGACGCTACTTCTCGTTGACCATTAATTTGTGTGTTTGCGACTGTTTCTGATCCGTAATATTAATTTCATGCAAGCGGTAAGTGTGGCTTTAGTTTGGTCACAAAATTTGCAAATATAAATTATTTATATTTTACCCATGCCAAAGATCGTTTGTAAACGATTACAAGTAGGAGAAAGCAAGTCTTCATACCAATCTGGTTCTGATTTTTTATGTACTTATCTTGTTTTATGTCACCTAATTTTGTTACCAAAGTCACATTCGCAAAAATTCTGAATCTCTTATTTTTTTAACCTAGAAACAGCAGAAAATAATTCATAAAATCAACAAGACGTGTATGTGTTTTTATCGCGTTTTATTAAAAACACAGTGTTTATTGTAAATGAAAATTCCTCGAGGATATTTTTGCTTCAATATACGAACTAAACCATTCAATAAATAGAAATAGACGTGATATTTATTATCTCAATAACAAAGTACTTGGAAACCTTTTTTTAATGTGAGTAATTTGGCACCGTCAGCTTCTATTATTTTCGCACAAGGATTTAGTTATAAACCGGTGCTATGTTTTGTAATTGAATTTGTTGTTTTTTTCCAGGCAACAAAGGTCCATATTTACATATACCTTACAGTTTAACATACATATGAATATAAATTTATTTTGAGTATAAAAAAACCACTGTATAGTACGGTACGTAAAATGAATGCACCTTCGATAATTCCCAAGGTCGCGATTTTTTTGTTAATATTTAGAATATGATGAGTACTACTAGTATTAAAAAAAGATAGGGAAATTTGACGTTGCTTTTGGTATTACAAAGCGTTTTCTTAGCGACCCTTGTAAATCCAGGGATAGATTATACAAGTGGTATTTTTCTTCAATAGAGTATCGCATTTTACTATTATAATCTCCACTTTAATTTGCTAAAACTTTCGTCAAGTGCTTACGTCAGTATAATCCGAAACGAATAAAAAAAATATATTTCCTCTAAAAGAATATACAAGTGGGTTTTGATTACTGAATACTATTAAAAACTATCAAAGATAACCTAAGTTTGAATTAATAACATATTTATCAATAGGTTAAATTTGTATGAACAGTTTAATGTTGAAAGCCTTCTAATTATTTTAAAATAAATCTCAAAAAAATTCTAGTCGACACATATAATCCAGCTTTATCATAGTCATCGATTGATAAAAAATCTAAGTAATTCATCAATAGCTCCACATTGTATTCATTAATCAATTATTTTTTAAATTTGAACGCACGACGAACTGCGCGCGAGTCTACCTAGTGCGCCGACGGCGAGAGCGTCATGACCAATCACAGCACGCCGTCGTTGCTTGTTTCCTACGCGGTAGCCTCCCCTCTGTTGATCAGCTCACTTGCAAAATGAAAGAATGTTGATTTTACGATTGTGTTAATTTATATTGTGTTGTGTTTATAAAAAAATCTTTGTAATGATGAATGAATTTATAAATAAATCTTTGTAATGATGACTTTTCCGTCTATTAATTATACACTCATAAGCTTCATCAACCTAAAGAGTAACTATCAACGTACTTATGCAATGACTTATTCAATAATCAACTTATTGTGTAGCTTTAACAAGCTAGATTGACCCACTGAAACAACGTATGAGTGACCGGTAGGTAGATCTATATGTATTTTTTTATATCGAAAAACGACAGTTGAATTGTCCTAACGCGCGTTTGAAACGTTTTGTGATTACCCCTCAGATCTCTAGCCGACCCAGCCGCGGCCCGATTTCTTACAGTCGGTTAACGGGTTTCTTCGGTTTCGGTTAAAACCGGTTTTGCATTCCCTACTCTCAACCAACTGAGCTATAGGAACAATCCACCTCGGTCACCTTTTTTTCAATCAGTTCATTCTTACAACGCCTTAGGGAGAAGACGGCATTACATAAGTTGAAATAAATATGAATTATGCCCAGCCAAATAAGTGGTTTTCTTTGTCCAGCGTATGTATGTAATCATAGTATAGCCATTTGGTTTCGTTGCTATATTTGGTAAGGTTAGCCTTAAATATGATTGAAGAGAATGTTTCGCCTTAATATGATACAATGTGTATGTTAACTTAACATACAAAACTAAAAGCAAGCGTTTACGTAACGTATGTAAGAAATAGGGAATGCAATATGCAATTACCGAGCAAAATTCAAAACCGGTAAATTACCGCCTTGAGTAGGACAAAACCTATTTACCGGTAAATTACCGGTCATTTCAATTTGGTTTATAAGTAGCGTTATTTGATGTTAATTTATCGTAAAAATAAGCTAATAGGTAGTATAAAGAGTAAAAGGTGGTTTCATGTTCCGTAAATGTCGTAATAATAATTTTCTTTAATATTTAAAACTTGCTCCGTGGTAGGAGGGCTAAAACACAACTGAAAACGTTCCTTGGGGATTAACAGGTCGGTAGGAATAGGAATTGGTCTCAGTTTTACAGATTACCATTACAACATCAGTAGTATCAGTACAATACAAAACAGTACAGTGAATATGGAGTGACGAAGGTTAACGTGAATATTAGTATTATGGTGCATTGCCTGTTCCCCTTCACCCATCATTGGCGTCGGCGGGTCACACAGTGCCCTCGGTCATTGTTTTGACTCCTAAATCTACAGATACGCAA
The DNA here is from genome assembly GCA_947578815.1 of Epinotia ramella. Classification (NCBI taxonomy): domain Eukaryota; kingdom Metazoa; phylum Arthropoda; class Insecta; order Lepidoptera; family Tortricidae; genus Epinotia; species Epinotia ramella. Next base: position 9,945,371 of record OX388221.1, read on the forward strand.
CCCTACGGATTTACAATCCTAAAAAACAATCATTTACTGAATAAAAAAACAATCAAAATAATACAACACAAACTGACTAGTTGACTACAAGCCCACGTTGTAGTAAAAAAAAGTGTTTTACCAAATAGCTGTTTCTAAGGAATGTTCAAAAGACGTAACCAACCATACCAGGAGCGAAAAGATAGAGAAAACGGTACTAATAGTAACCGAACATTTTACTAAAGAGCGTTCGGACAAATGGTTTATTAACTTTATCTAGGAAAAGCGTGTACTGTTGCTCATGGGGTTCCAAATTGTGGCATCGGTTTAGCGATTTGGGGGGGCTAGGTCTGTATGTATACTTTCTGTATCCTAGCTCTCCTGCGGATAACCTAACTTCTAATGCGATCACGCAGACAAACTCCCAGCATAGCCCTCTCCATAGCCCTTTGAGCCTTCTAATGAGGCCGATAGTGCGCGAACACATTTCAGTGTCATATGTCATCACTGGCACCACACATGGGCCAAAGACTCTCGTCTTGAGACACTTCGGAATACTAGACGAAAAGATGTGTCGTAGCTTCCCAAACGAACGCTGCCCAGCTGAGTCGACAGGAGACAGTTTGTCCTACGTATATATAATCGTCTACAACTTCGAGCGTAAAGCGTCCGATTGTAATGAGAGTCGGTAATACATGGGCATCAGATGATCTTCGTCTTATCCATGTTAATTCTTAGACCAACCCGCTCAGAGGCTTTATAGTATTCAAGTCCTCCATGGTATCCGAAGGTGAGTGATATACTCGCCTTCTCAAGTCCAGTCTTTAAAGCATCCACCAGTGCAGCGATGAACAGTTTTGGAGAAATAACATCTCCTTGATCAACTCGCTTCAGCGGAATAGGTTTCGCGTTCCAATTCTGGAGTCGGATTTACACAGTGAAGTGGCATTCTCGTTTGATTGATTGATTAAAACTTTATTAATTCCCACAACATACATGGCATTGATAAAATACGACATTTAAATAATAAAGGTAAAAGAAAATAATAATAATATACATATCTAAAGAAAGCATGCAAGAAGTAAATTCTAAAGAAGCCATGTGTCGTGGCTGAGAAATGGCGCTGGCTTAGCGAGCCATGCCAGGGCCTTGAATTACAAAATTGAAATATAAAATACTTGGCAACGCTGGAGAAACTGTAGTACAGCCAGGTTTCGATTGAATCGTAGTCCAGAAACGCTAAGCAAAAGGGCAGATCTGATTATACTCCGCAGCCTTCTATATAACTTGACGGGTGGTCTTATTTTATCTTATCTAGGTGAGGGCCCTTTCGGATACACTTCGACCCAGTGGGATCTTTTGTGCATTTGCCGTCGCATTTATAACTACTCCCAAATTGCTCCATCATTTCTACAAACTGGATGATGCAGCTCAGCGGAAGAACCTTGAAATCCTCTGGTTGCGGATAGCCGTTATCAAAGTAATTAATTATTTTTCTGGCAAGGGCATGACATTCACACAGTAAGTGTTCCATAGTATCATCCTCCTCACCACACATTCTACAGTCTAAACTATCCGATAGTCCCATCTTGGCCAAGAGGTTCTTGACCCCGAAGTGACCTGTCAACACCCCAAATATAATTCTGAGTTGCTTTCTGCTGGATTTCCAGAGCTTTTGGTCAAGCCCGAGTCCACTCCTTCTATAAGCTGGCTTAGATTGCCTTAAGCCAGCCTCATTCCTCCACTCATGTTGGTGTTTGGTTTTGGCGTAGGCTTCAAAGGCCGTTATCATGGTTCCCTACGAGAGTACCACAAATTGTTCTGGACCTACAATAGTACATTACTACAGAGGCCGGGAAGTAAGGGGTTGCCGGCCGAGTACATATGCCGATCATAGCGAGGCCGGATAGTTATGAGGCTGGCAACCCCTTTTTACGCCGAGGTATGTATAGTGCTTTTCTCAAACATGCAATGAAATAAATAAATTAAACTCCAAGAAATCAAACTTTAATTTTCATGGCTGAATGCCGTGATGCTGTGCCACAAATTGTGGAATGTGACACTTCGAAGCCCATTATGAATAACACAACGTCAATACATAATTTCATGTTCGAGAAAAGTAATTTGTAGACCCCCTTCTTGCTTTAAGCTCATCTGCTTTTTCGTTGCCGATGAAGCCCTCGTGCCCTGGTATCCAAGCTAGTTGGTTATCTATAGTGCTAAAGCCTCTTCGGAAACTGGCTTGTTCGGGAGGCTGGAAGTCATCTAACCTGCGCACGAGACGATTTGTAATTACTCTCGAAAACAGCTTTTACACACGGCTCAGAAGTGAGATGGGTCGGTGTTTCTTAAGCAGGGTGTTGTCACCATTTTTAAAGAAAGGCACCAGCACACCTCTGTTCGATGCCTTTGCCGTTCACTCTTACACTAAGACAAAGAGAGGTAATTCCTTGTTTTGAAAATGAAATGATTAGTATACCTATTACCTACAAACTAGGTTAAATAAGGCGCTCTCTGTCGTACTAATCCAAGCAGATCATATTTTATAGAACGGAACCGTGTTTGTATTTTAAGAAGCTTCTGCAAACGATATTGTATTAATTTGGTACTATAACGCTAACCAGTTAATCAATTGTCATTTTACATGACAAAAGGAGGGTATTGATTGAGAAATAATCATGACGATCAAGTATTAATAATTGTAAAAAAATATTATTTTACTAATAATTCATGTTTAGGTAAATTACCGGTTTTGATTTAAATTTACCGGTTTTATATCGGCCTTATACTCAGAAAATTGACCGGTCAACCGGTATGCATTCCCTAGTAAGAAATATGGATCGAAATTCTTTAATTTCAATAACTCCGGATTTTTAGTATTAATTAATTAAAAAAGTCCTCTTCCGCTTCGATGAACAACAATTTTTTTTCGTAATTCGATCATTTAGTGTTAGGCTCTAATCGGAATTTGAAAGATTCTTGAGTACCTAACTTTCGGAGTTTACCTCCTACCTACACCCTAAGTTTACTACCTACTACTACTTAGAGAGATAACTAATACTAATAACCCTGTATATATATACTTTCTGTATCTACTTCATATTAGTAACATCAGATATGACATCGCGACTAGTAAATAAGTACCTACAAATAAAATTAAAGCTAATTTAAGTTTAATACTAAATAACCCTATATAATTATATATTTTATTTTACCAATAAGAAAGTTTTCTTTATTGGTAAAATAAAATATATAATTGCAACCGAAAAACAACTAGTAACTAAATATAAAGTAAAATCAAGTACTAAAAGTTTGTACCTACAAGTTTGAGCGCACGGCACGGCCTTGGAGAGGTACTCGGCTGCTAGCACGCTGCACACGAATCGCGCGAGTCGCGCGCGAAAGATTTAAATTGCGGATAATAACTGATAAGCTAATGCAATTAAGAGCTATTGATGAATCCGTTAGAATTTGTGTTTATATATTCTTCGATAGAACTGAAATGAATTACGCCGACTTGAGAATTTATGAGATTTTTTTTATGGTAAGGAGAATGGTTTCAAGATATAATTCCTAATAAAAAAAAAGACTATTGATAAATCTGTTAGAAATTTGTGCTGCAATATATTTTAGTAGTTTTGAATGCACTATAGTAGCCACTAGTCACTTGAATATTCTTTCAGGAGATTTATAATTTTTTTAATCGTTTCCTTTTTTGCTGACTTAATCTCTTGACAAAACTACTAGAAAACGATAAGTAAGGTTTGAATAATCAAATGCGATGCATTATAGGAAAAAACAATAACTTGTATAATCTTTGCAAAGTTTTACAAGTGTTCCTTACAAAAAAGTTAATTATTCGTAAACCAATATCAAAAACTGTTAGAAATTATTTTTCGCTGTTAGTACTTAAGGTACTCTCGCTGATAACAAAAAAAAATCAAACTTGGGAGTTATGTTAGTTTGACGACACATTACAGTGTTCGCGTACCGGACTATGTAACTGCAATGTATGTTGTAGCAAATTCGATTGCCACAATTGGGTATTTAAAAAATAATGTTAATACACGAAACAATGCAAACTGAACTAGGCTATATGCTGCAGTCACTGACCTTGATGGTTGAACGGGCTGGAGCTGGATCCTCTGGCTATCTCCATGATACCAGGGTACGCGACGGCTGCTTCCTCGTTCCACTACGTGTTTTGGTTTACAGTAACTGCCGGCCGGCTTTGCACTTAAAGTTTGCACTGTGGGGGTTAATTTTGGACACCACAATTGAAAATCATGAGAACGATATAAAGTTTTGATGTTAGCACGTTAGAGGTTCAAAATGGAGTCATACGTCACGCCATTGCTTCGGCATGCACCGTCTCGCTCGCGCGTTACGGGCGCGGTCGTCTTGCCTCTCTTTCGCGTGACTGCAGGCGCAAGCCAAAACGCTTACGTTAACCATTCAGAACGCATCGTGTATTAGTTTAGTGGCGCGAAACTTTAAAATGATTATTTGAATAGTGAACATATGTTATGGTTATGATAGACGGACAAAAATCTAAGATTATACCTTGTGAATCATCAGTACCTTGTCTTTTGCAGCTTCAAGCATACCTCACCGCTGCAGTATCGTATGGATTCGAGATCATTCCTCTGATCCAGACATTTGGACATTTAGAATTCGCGTTGAAGCATGATGAGTTTGTGCATTTGAGAGAAGTGGTCGAATTTCCCGACTCCATTTGCCCTTCTACTTTGGAGAGCAGGAAGTTTCTTCAAGAAATGTTAAAACAGGTAACAAAATTATAAGATTAAAGCAGAATTGATTCCCTGAAAACTTTTTACATGCCGCCGACAGGCCTGGCGCTTTTGCTATTTCGGTTATATACAGTCAGCTCCAACGAACACGAAATAGTCGCGCAGCAGCCGTCACACAAAAAGCAACAACCGTAAGCAGACGAAATAGCCCGTTCTATGGGGTAAAGTGGGATGGTATGTTTTCAGTATTATAGCTGTCAAGCATTGGTTTTGTGGGTTAAATGACTCTATATGATATGAACCCGGGAATCGGAGGAAAGAAATATACTCATAATAATATACTTTAAAAACAAAGTTTACATCGACTACAATTCAGTACTTCGCCGAGCCACAAAGGTCCATGAAAATGTTCATATTTCCTTTCCAATTTACCACAAACTGCTTTCCGAGTGCAAATGCGTTGATTATTACAGAAAAAACCCAAGTTACTATATGTGGGCTGATAATATTTGATGAGTTCCGTGGATTCCTCAAGGATCTCAAATTTGACACTTCATTAATTGCTCCTTCAACGAAATCATGTAATAATCTTTTAGTTCCGTAAGTCATCTGTGGTTATCATCATCATTTTTAAGTCGGTAAAAATTTCGTTAACATTAATGATTTCAATTTGAATGATTGAAGCGCTCATAGCCTCGCGGCGCCTGCGAGTCGGAAACGATAACGCAGGTTAAGCAAAGAGTCTTTGGATGGGTAACCGCCTGATGTTTGAGTGGTTAATATAAATGAGCGCTGCCGTGCTTTGGAAGGCACGTTAAGCAGTTGATCCCGGCTGCTATTTATGACAGTAGTCGTTAAGCCGAGTTAGAGGCCTTCGGCCTTCTAACAGTCGAGTTGCCCACTCACTTGACATAGGGGGGACAACTGTCTCTCGCGTCCGCAGGAGCTACCTACCACCACCCTGTACGTGTCCTCTGGGTGGTACTAAAGAGTGACAAACTTTAAAGGCCAAAATAATGTATGCCATACGATTAAATAAAAATCATCATTTTTAAGTCGGTAAAAATTTCGTTAACATTAATGATTTCAATTTGAATGATTGAAGCGCTCATAGCCTTGCGGCGCCTGCGAGTCGGAAACGATAACGCAGGTTAAGCAAAGATGGCAGCGGTCAGCCTTTAGAGGGGTAACCGCCTGATGTTTGAGTGGTTAATATAAATGAGCGCTTCCGTGCTTTGGAAGGCACGCTAAGCAGTTGATCCCGGCTGCTGTCTATGACAGTAGTCGTTAAGCCGAGTTAGAGGCCTTCGGGCGGCTTGAGTACTTCTAACAGTCGAGTTGCCCACTCACTTGACAAAGGGGGGACAACTGTTACTCGCGTCCGCAGGAGCTACCTACCACAACCCTGCACGTGTCCCCTGGGTGGTTCTAAAGAGTGACAACATTAAAGGCCAAAATAATGTATGCCATACGATTAAATAAATAAAAAAATTCAATTCAAAATTGTTAGTAGATTTTTTAATATTGTACTTTTCAGGTTATACGTTTCCACCAAAAGATTGCACCGCTGAATCACATCCACATTGGTACCGATGAAGTTTATCGCTTAAATAATTGCCATCTTTGTCGAAACAGGAATCTTACAAACTCGTAAGTATTTGAAATGATTGATGTGCCGAGCAGTGGGGCGTAAGTAGAATGTCTGATACTAAAATATTTCTGGGGAAAGTCCACTTCGCAGATATTTTAACCCGACGCAAAGGAGTGGTGTTATGAGTTTAAAATGAGTATATGTATCTGTGTGTCTGTCTGTGGCATAGTAGCTTCCAATTGGATCAACCGATTAGAGTCCGGTTTTTTTCAATTGAAAGTCTTGTCTGTCATGATGGTTCATAGCTATGTGTGTTGTGTCGAGAGTGTTTTAATTATTTTATTTATGTAAATGTTATGTTGTTATTTGATTAATCTTTCGCTTCCAGAGAACTCATGACTTCACATCTCAAATTCATTACCAAGACCGTCCGCGCTCTCAGCCCTCTCTCGACCGTCCTCATTTGGGACGACATGTACAGAGCTGTTAAACCATTCGATTGTGACAACTTGATATTCACCGGCACCGACGCTGTATACTGGGACTATACTCCGAATGTTCACGATGACGTACATATCAACATGTACAAGTATGGAAGGATGTTTGACAATCTTTGGATTGCGACAGCCTTTAAAGGCGCTGATGGTCCCACTGAAATTCTTCCTAACCTTAAGAAGAGATTTTACAATCACGTCCACTGGCTCAACTTCATTTTCGACTATAGCACCATGAAGAAATTATACAACTTTAAAGGTATCATTGTCACAGGCTGGTCGAGGTATCACCATGGGAATCCGTTGTGCGAGCTTTTCCCCGGTTCCATTCCAAGTTTAATCCTTAATTTGATTATCATTAATAAGTACACAAATGGCATCGTCGTTCAAGACATGAACCATGTAGACTCGTATATTACTCAATATATTCGGAATAGCTTTGATACCAGCCTTCGATGTAAAAATAATACCGATAATTTCCTAGACTCTTTTGATTCACAAACTTGCGGATATGATGAGTCTGATCTCTATGTCGTGCTGCAGCATCTTAGTAATGAAACAGCTGTTTTAAATGCCATGATAAAAGAAAACGCCTTCAAATACTATTTTTTTCAAAATGATACTGATGGATTTGAAGAATCTAAGGTAGAATACGAGTACGGTGATGTCATCCAAACTCAAAGGGACGCGTGCGGCAGAATATTCCGAGAACTGATGAAGATTGAAGATGAAATTATTGGTCTACTGTCAGTTTATTATGAGAACCTAGTCATTTTAGAATTTGTTCGATCAAAAATTCGCCGTTTGGAAAGAATTATTGACGGATTGTTGGACTTTTGGAAGTTTAAGGGTTTGGTCAAGAATAACACAACGACAACTAGTAATTCTAGTATTCACGTCAAGAATAAATCACGCAAATAGTATTCAAATACATGCATTTTATTTAACAGTACCTAACTAGATCGTATCTAATAGTTCTTAAACGGGTAGTTGCCATGATCCAAATGACAAAGTGACCAGGGGCCGTAGACAACGTTACAATCGACAAGCGCTAACGCCAATAGAAACTAATAAAATGTAGGGGAATGACAGATGCCGACGAAACACTTTTCGTCAACATCTGTCATTCCCATACATTTTATTCGTTTCTATTGGCGTTAGCGCTTGTCGATTGTAACCTTGTCTAGGCCCCCTGATATATCGCGAACTAATTAGGATGATGCGGTGCGATCGGGCCCGAACAAACGTAGTCTATCTGAAACTAGATAAATGGTTTATGTTTTACCCGAAAGTATTCATAAAATTTAGCAAGCCTCTAAAAATAAGTGACATATAACGAACTTGAAGGGGATTTCAGTTTAACACGTTCGCAACCAAGAACCCGCCTAGCGGGCACTCGTAATGTTTGCTCAGATGCCGGCTGAGCCCACTAGGCGGGCAGTAGTATGAACTTACACGCCTAGCGAATACTGTCGGTTTCTGGTGAGTTGTTCCATTTTTAGTCCGGTTGCGAAACATGGTTTGATGAACTTTTATGAAAAAAAGTAAAATAATTTAGTAGTGCCCAATGTGAGAATAGTTAATGCCATATTGTTAACGAAGGGAAGGACTTCTCGTAGAAATCCGCGGTCTATTGTAACTTTCCAAAAAACATAGAATCCTGTCCAGTCTTCTTGTTTTACTTTTATATCCCATTGTGGCAAACAAGTGTACCTATGACCAGCCAGAAGGTAGGCGGCTACCGTAGTCTATGGGCGTCGTCAATTCGTTTTTGTGTTGATTTAGTCCAAATCATATACTTTAACTGAATGTCTTACATAAAAAACTATGTGTTAAAAAAATTACGAATGAAAATAGAAAGGGGTAACCATGCAATAAAACAAGTTATGAGGACTTCTAACATAATTTATTACAATTATTATACAAAAATACTACAGTACAAAAACATACTCTATATCTAGCAGCACGGCTATCACACTCAAAGCGTTTCAATTAGACAAGAAACACACAGAGCAGTATCGTGTGTCCGGTCTAGACGGATTATCAACTTCGTGATACAAAATTTCCGCTCCGCTCCGCTCCGTTTGTTTCGCCCCTTATAGTGGCACTACACTTGGGGTTGCGTGTTCGCGTTGCGTCGTTGCCTCACTTTCATTTGCCGTAAGGACAAAGATGCAACACGAATATTTGGGCAAATACCACCAAGGTGTCACAATTAGAAAGAGACGGATAGTTGATCTAGCCGCGACACAGCTCGCGGGCGTCCTGCACGTCTATCATGCGACGGCCGCGACATACTCTCGATTTATCTCGCACTATACCTCTTGTTCCACTGCCACTTAAGTTTAGCGATCCGGAGGGCCACATCGGTTACCTTGGTTCTGCTGCGGACAGCCTCATTTCTGATGCGATCACGCAGACAAACTCCCAACATGGTCCTCTCCATTGCCCTTTGGGTGGGCGGGGCACATAGCACGTAGAACCGATGGCCGTTGGGGCGGAAAGGTTCTCGAGTGGCGACCACGTACCGGAAGGCACGGCGAGGGTATGGCCTATATACCCTCGCCGTGCCTTCCCGACAAGGTGGCGCAGGAGCGGTCGCTTTGGCACTCTTTGGGGGAGGCCTATGTCCAGCAGTGGACGTCTTTCGGCTGATATGATGATACCTCTTGTTCTAAGTAATAAGAGAGAGACGGATAGTGCGAGAAAAATCGAGAAAGCTCGCGCGCCGTCGCGTGATAGCTGTGCCGTGTTAACCGTGCAGGTTGCGAGTATTCACGTATTGTATCTGATATGAGTTCTGAGATGGATTGATTTCACACATTTCGATTATTCATCTCGTTCAAATGCTGATAGATTCATGGGTTAGTGACTAAAAATTATGTGGCTTATTTGGCTTCTCTTAACAATATGATACTGACTCTACAAGGACTAACGAAATAACGCTATTAAAAATAAAACTGGATTAAACTAGATGTTCTTAGATAGAAGACTAGATAATTATTGCCAAATATCCAATATAAACATAAATTGAACACATTAATCGATACCTCAAAAGACTCAAAACATTTTGAATATTTCCATGATATGCATAAAGTACACAATAAGATATACAACGTGTTAATAAAATAACGCAAAACTTGAAAACCGTTTGTTCAAAATCGAGCATAGATTGCGAAAAAAATAAAAAATAAAAATTTTGACAAGATTTATTTTTTACATTTGTATGGAGTCTTGGCGGACTGGGGCGACCTGCTCCATACAAATGTAAAAAATAAATCGCGTCAAAAATTTTTTTTTTTTTTTTTCGCATTCTACTCTCGATTCTGAACAAACGGTTTTCAGGTTTTGCGTTATTTTATTAACACGTTGTATACACACAATATCGATAAATTATGCGGGCATTTCTAGAATAGTTTTCATCAATGAAGTAAATCAATTTAGGCTTGAACGTCAATTTCCTGCTTATTATTTACCATTTTTTTAAGTAATGCAATGTTTTTTGTTTTTTTTTAATAAGCAAATATAAGTATAACAGTTCATTAATCCCTCGTATGGGATGTCAAAATAAGCCAAAAGAAGAGAATTAAAAATACATAAATAGGATCTTAAGATGGGCTACGTATTAATGAATAATAACAAAATTTATGTAGGTAACAATAGATTACATATTGAACGATAAAATATCCCTTAATAAATTGACGTACTTACTTTGTACAAAGTATTCTAAAAATGCAAAAAAAAAACGTTTTCTGACTCATCTTCCTGAAGTGTATTGTTGTTACGAAATCATTCAGCTTTGAGTGGAGTGTATTATTAATAAATCAGCTCATGGCTTTAAAAAGTTTCCAAAAATCTGCTCACACAAAGATTTTTGAACACAGGTTTCGTGAACGCATAATTAAATTATTGTAAGGCTTTACGGGAATGACCGTACAACACAGAAAGCTGGCTATTTATCAACCTTAATCTAACGGCTACTGATAACAATGTAGCGTGTTTCTGTTCACACAGTGGTTCATTGCTAGAAAACAAAAGCCCTCAATACAGCTATTAGTTTTTGTGCGAAATAGATATAACAAAAAAAAATCAATTCACCCTCGCTTGGGGGAATTGAAAATATTGAACGCCAGCTTCAATCACTTTCTCTCTCTCTCAAATATGCTGGCAAAGTTCATTTGTTTTTTGCATACAATCAGGCAAACGAATAAGCATTTCCGTTCGTTTAGAACGTGCGCCTAAAATTCTAAACTGGGACAAATATTTTTACAAAAGCAAAGTACAATTTGACGATAATGTTTAAATTTTTTGCGCTGGCACGCGAAGGTTAGAATCTGATGTACAGTTAAAAGCTCCCTCACTTTTCGCAATACAGAAGCGTATTTTTCAGAATATAAGTTTATTCAATCATGTGGTCTGCACCTTATTAGACTACATAAAAACAAATAGCAAAGGATAGAAAAAGTAAATTCCTTGTTTTAATAAACTTATATTGTAAAATGACGATTTAAGTTTGTACGTGCCTGATGTGCATTAGCATTACTTTCATACAATTAGGTTTAGTAGGATCCCAGAAGCTGCAAATGTTACTACAACTATCATAAGATAGTCAACAGGCCATTTTAAAATTAACACTGCTATTTCTACGTCTGCCGTTAAACGGTAGTAGTAATAATAGTATTACCTATCATTAACGTAAGTTAACTTTGCATTCATGTAAGAGCTGTATAAAATCTCTAAACGATAATGAAGGGATGTTTACAAATAGTTATTTACGATACTAGTGCCGTAAATAGTAAATTCGCAACGAGTGGTGATAAATTAAAACACGACCGAAGGGAGTGTTTTAAATCCACACGAGTTGCGAATTACCTATTCGCACGTGTATCGTACAACGTTTTACCGTACATATGGCTCTTTAAAGTTTCGACATATGCACGGAAAGTGCTCTTTCCGCACTAGTGCGGGAAAGTAGCACCATATGTACTGTAAAACAATATAACTGCTTTATCATCATCCTCCTATGATGATGCCAGTTATGTAATTTTACGAAGTCGAGTTATTGTACGATTATGTTCGTCTCTGAAGACGCTACAATTGTGCAGAAGACATGTTTAGTTAGGATCCCGTTTACCCAAAATTACCCCTTTTTAACCGACTTAAAAAAAGGGTTCTCAATTCGGTTGTATATTTTTTTTTTTTTTTTGTTATCTCAGAACTTCGTTATTGACTAGCCGATTCGAAAATGTTTTTTTGTTTGTAAGTATATGCTTCCAGGTGTGTCCCATTTTTTTCAAAATTCAGTTGGATGATGGGATCCATGAGGAATTGAGGGAACTCCTCAATTATAGTAGGCACGCGTGTAGTGATTTTGGTATTTTCTATTATAACTCGTGTATTTACACTCGGAAATCATAAATTTGCTGGAGTGCTATTGATGAAGACCACAGATGACTTATGGAATTCCTCAGTTTATTTACTTAAAAGTACAAAAGTACGTCACAGATTCTGATAAGATTCCGTTGAAATAGCAACTAGTGAAGTGGCAAAGGTGATTCCTTGTGGAATCGACGGAAGTCCTCAAATATTATCGGGTCACATAAAGCGATTGGGTTTTTTTCTCTAATAATCAACGCATTTGCTCTCGGAAATCAGTTCATGTGGTAAATTGGATTTGAAATGTGGAAATGTTCTCGTGGCGGAATACTAAATTGAAGTCGGTTAAAACTTTGTTTTTAAAGTAAATTATATATGTGTAAAATGGAATCACTCAGTTCTACAGAACTCATAGTACAATAATAATTAAAATTCTCTTATACATTTATGTATAATTTATACGGAATACCTCCGGTAATAAAACAGTTTAATATAGGAATGTATTTTTTTTTGCGCAAAAACATAACTGCAAATAATTTTACTAAATAAAACAGCATAAGTTGACGAAGTTATTTTTCATATTTTTGAAGAGATTACCGATTATTAATCTAATTTTAAAAAGTGTTACTCTTTGGCCATACATACGCCTGCATAGTAAATGTAAGGTATGTTATTTAGGATAAATAATATTTTAGGAGAAATTAAGTTTTTTCGCTTCCTGTATGTAGTTATGTTGTTTCTGTAAACATCCCTTCAAATAATTAGTAACAATATCACGTCCTATATGAAATACCACTCAATCACAATTAATCTGCACAGATTTCTCTTTAGTTTCTTTAGATTCACTCTCCTTTATTTCCTTGTTTTTGTCTTCTTCAGATTTGCTTTTGCCCTTGTGTACTGGGACTATTTCTGTTGGTGCCACAGGATTGATTCCCGATAAACTCTCTTCTTCGGCAATCTGCAATCCAACAGTATCAGCTATCTTCCTACTCGCCCTTTTAAATGTATCTGACAATTTTACTTGAACGACATTGATACACATAGACATTAAAGCTAAACCAAACACAAGGTAAAGAATCGACATCATCATAAACATGGGATGTTTTGGGACGTAATCCCCGAGGCCGATGGTCGTCATCGATATGAACACAAAGTAGAAAGACTCGAAGAAATCCCAGTGCTCCCAAAAATTGTAAATCACAGCTCCAATAACGATGTATAAGACTAGCATGAAGATGGCGAGCGATATTGGTAGATTAAATTCTTCGTCTATGACAAAATCAGAAGGTGCTGGCGTCTCAGGTTCAATTAGATCTCCTACTGGAGTTAGCAGTTGGCCTGGTTTAGGTGGTAAAGGAGGTGGGGCGTCGCTAGATTTTCTTTCAACTGTCGGTTGGTCTCCATTGCCATCAGGTTTCTCTTCCATATCTTCAGTAGTAAATATTTGGGACGGCCTCCGTACAACATCCGCAACCATATTCAGTCCCTTCACCATGTCCTGGAATTAAAGGGAAATGCCTTGTTATTTATTTGAAGGCAACACAAAAGGCTCATAAAAATGTAAGACAACATACGCTCCGAGCAAAATCATTACTCAGACTGAAAATAAAGAACCCTTCCGAATGTTTTCTTTTCACCAGCGGTAATTTGAAACATTATTTTTCCACAACAGCGTGCTTACAAGCTGAGAACGGCTGTCTAAATTATATCGATACAAATTCTGGGTATTGGATAATTTGAGAGACACGATGTTTGTATTTTTTTGCCATAGATAATATGCGTTATTTACAAAGAGACCAAACATGGACTATATAAATTCGTTAACGTTTTTTTTCCTGGTGATGCTGGTTTTGGATGTTTTCAGTATAATTTGTGACCTCTACAAAAACCAACGATTGTACGCACGCTATAATTTTTATTTTTTTTACGCACGTGGAAGTTAGCTTAACATTAATGCGAAATAAATGTCTCTGATTGGCGTTTGATTCTCTTAGATATCTTTTTACTCCAAAGACAATAAAATGAGTTTGTTTTCTCTCGAGCTCCTTGCATAATTTATAATGAGTCAATAACAATAATATCGTTATCGCAACCTGCTGCGGGCTACGGCGACGACCTACGGACTGAAAGAATGAAAGAATTGAACCTCAAAGTATGCTCACGCGGTTTGAGCAAACTTGACTTCTATTCACATCCTGCTCACACTATAGGCCATGCATATGGAAAACAGAGGTGTTCGGCGGCACGAGCCGTGTGCTGTCCTAAGGATCCATTACTTTGTGCATGTGCTTGTTCCAAGACCCTGACTGTACTCCTCTGTTGAGCTGCTCGAAATATAATAAATAGTGCTTTGACAAATAAATTAACCTTACCTCAACATGCGTCACCCTTCTCACTCTCCTGCAGCTTCTCGTGTAGTAGAACCTCCGTATAAACGACCAGAGGAACTTGATGATGCGCGTGAACAGCTTGCCGAAGTCAGCCAGAACGATCAAGAAGAGGGGGATCCCGACGATGGCGTAGGCGATCGTGGCGATCCGCCCCGACACCGTCTTCGGGGCTATGTGCCCGTAGCCTGGAATTAAAAAAGGAAAAGATCATTTAAATGACAAACGTGAGGAGGAGAATTAGTGTTGGGGCTCAAAATGGATTCAAAAAAGGTATAAGGATATTAAGAAGGTTGCGGTAAAGAAACTGTTGAAATAAGTCATCTTTAATATTTTATTTAGGAGATAGCATGGTGCCAAATCCAAGTTGAGTATAAGGTTGAAAAATGAAAGAACAGGTTTTAAAGATATGGTTTTGTTTGTGATATTAATTGTTTATGATCTTACCAATTGTTGTAATTAACGTCAGGCAATAGACGAACGAATTCATAAAATTCCAAGATCTCTGACCGCTAAACGAGGTGACACCCGCTTCGTGCGCCGTGTGCAGTTGGTTCTCAAACTCGTACAATTTGTTCCTGGCCATGGATTTCCAATCTTCCTCGCGCAAGTAATGACTGCCACGCCAAAGGTTTTCGATAAAGTCGCGTTTCACGTTCCTAGTGCTGCACTTGTATGCGTTCTCAAATGATCCTTCTAGAGCCTTAAACATAATCCCTCCTAAACCGCACATCGTGACCAAGAGAACGAAATCACAAATGCATTGATTCCGCAAACTTATTATGCTATTGTAAGCAGGCTTTTGTTCTATCTTAAACTGTTGCCAATTAGCTACAAGTTTCCATTTGGATTTAACTGGATTTTTCTTCTCGTCACCAACTTTTGTTTTGATTTGTTTGTCTTTATCTTGTTCTTTGTCTTCTTTCTTTTCTTTTTTCACCCCGTTTTTAGCTTCGGCAATTGACCTCTTTCGCAGGCCGGATTTATTCGCGACGTGTTGTGTGGTATTATTATTGTGAGCTAAAATTATATTGTTTCGATCTTCTCTTTTATCAACTTCTTGACTCAGTATGTGCAACTTACGGGTCAATTCAGCAGTGCGCTCAGACAAGTCAAAATCATACTCGTTTTCGCTGGGTGACGAAGAGTAGCAACTCGAAGTGTATTCTGACTGACTTGCGTCAACATACCCTGAGCTCTGTCTACTTTGCTTTTCAGACTTTATACCAGCTCTTTTATCTGTTGATAAGCCGGATAAGATTTCTCTATCGCTAATTATTTGAATTGTTTTGGGACACGATATTCCACGAGAGCGCCGCGGAGTCGAGGGTGTCTTATTTGGAGTTTGTAAAGTTTTATTAACAGTCTGTTTATACTCGGGAAGCAGTCGAGGATCATCTTTGGGTATGGACAAACTCCTTGCTCTCGCTTGCTGCATTAGTTCTATTATTTCTTTGCTGGTTTGGCTCATGCCTGTACCAGTTTTGTCAATCACTTTAACTTCTTGCACTCTATTAACGGACTGTGATCGGTTTCCTCTGGGTGATCTATTTCTTACAAACCTTCGAGGCGTCGGCATTGCTTTACGCCGAGATGATTGTGCCGTTAAATTTTGCTGATTAATTTGATCCTCACTCATCTCACTCTCACTAGTTTTACCCTGTAAATATCATTACAGGTATGTATTAGTGTATCTTCTATTCTACGTTGTTATTGCAAACTATTTACATGAAGGTATATTTCATTTTTCGTTAATTCAATAGAAAGTACAACGCTATTAACAAAGCAATGAACAGAATCAAAAACAATTTTATGTAAAAACTGACCCCAAATCTTGTTGCAGACTTGCTCCTTGCTGGTTTTACTGGTGGAACTCTAGATTGTATTTGTGATGGATCATCTTTCGGCTTGATGATTTGTTTCACAACGCTTGCCCTCCCCTCACTTGTCAGTTTTCTACTTGGAGTTCTTACAATTCTTTCTCGTACTTCAACTGCTGGTTTGTTTTCTGGAAGTACCTTTTTACTAGGTGTGCGTTCTATTTGATAGACTTTAGTTACAAGTTCTCCGGGAGTCGCGGGTGTACCCGGTGTTTTTGGCTTCATAGCTGGCTTTTTCTCTGGTTGTACTTCATCCTTTTGATCAAAGGTGAATACATCCTTTTTAACGGGGGTTTTTGGTAATTTTAATTTATCTTCAACCTTTGCTGCTTGTTCGTCAGGATAAACCATTGCTTCTAATTTTTTAGGTGTAGAAGGGAAGGGGTACGGGAAATTAGTGTCTTTAGGCGACGCGCTTGCTGGTGATGAAGGTGTTAGGGATCGTTTTCTTTCCGAAGGGGGTTCAAAAGTCAAGGAGCCTCGTCGACCAGTGTCCTCGTCTTTTGGACTTAATGTATACGTTGTGCTTAATAGCTTGTTGGTAGGATCTGTGAAACTCCCTTTGCGTTGTAATTTTGTCATAAGCTCTTCTTTCTCCTTCTCTGTAACGGCAAAAGGAGACACACTTCTTCGCCTTCGTTCATTTGCAGCCATTGCCCTTGCTTCGATTACTGATTCTATGTCTAAGTCGTAAACTGGATCTTTAACTGCAGACTGTTCTTGAACCAGTCGCTTCATTTCCTCATATGTATTATCTGCTTCAATCTCTCTCGAGTTTCTTGGTTGGTAGTCTTCATCCTCTGATGTAGGAGTATCTTCATGGGGAATAGGAGTACGCCCGGGTTCAGGCGTCTTCTCTCTCTGCCTTGTTGTTTGGCCTCTATTCTTAGAGAGGTTTCTCCTCTTCTTGATGGACATATTCTGGGTTTCCATTTCGTCAACGCTTGCTTTTTCACTGGATTTCGATCTAGACACTAAGTGTCCTAAAGTTTGGGACTGGGAATCTTGGGTGATTGTGGGAATTTGAAGGGTTAGTCTACTCTTGTGTTCATTTCCTCCGTCACTCATCCCCACACTTATCTCTTCAATGATTGGCCTGGAAAAAAAAAACACTGACTTCAGTACACGCAGTGAACCGTGCTATGCTAAAATGATGATCTGAATGCAATACTGTTACAAATATTGGCAAAGCGCTTGACAGCCCTTGCCAATACGTATGACATACTTAACAGGGTACCAATAAGCTGGCGACTGCAGAATGAAACTTACCTTTCGCGTCAATCCAATAACAAACTCCTTTATTGTATCAGGGCGGGTCGACATCTAATAAAAGAATCTATTTTAGACACAGCACTCGCGTAAACAAACTCCAGTGTAGAAGATCATCCATCTTTATCACGTGAAGGTAAATAGAACACTTTATTATAACAAATTGATTTAAGATTGTCCCTTCCCCTTGTTATTTGATTGTGCAGAGCAGGACAGTGCCGCGTTTTAAACTCCGCACGGTTCTCGCTCAAGACTGCGCGCCAAACCCGCCGGGCGGCGATCCAAATTTAAAACACCTATTTCTACATTTTATACGTACGTACGCATTTAACACACGCCGACCAGTCTAAAATGACATTCGACTTCTTATCCACTCAAACTAGACACGTGCTGAGAGACTCCAATTGAGAAATGCGAGGTCTTTTTAAGTGATTCTGTCAACCTAACTGTGTGATGTATGAGGATACATGTCTCGTTTTGGGACAGTAAAGTCATTGCCACTTTTAAGACTGAAGGTTAACCAAAACTGTTTACATTCCGAATGTTCTTGCACTTTTGTGACGTGGCTATCTTTGTTCCCAAGCAAATGAGTGAAAGGGAGCCAGCTAATGTCGACGCAATATAACACGGGATTCCGTTGGCATCATAACGGCCAACGATTGTCACATGACGTGCGTAATGATTACTAATTAATTGTACACGATCATAAGATCACACCTGATCTTCAAAAGTGTAGGTGGTGTTTCTAAACGTGTCTATGAAGCCCAGCCGATTGATCTATTTACATTTTTTTATGCCATGACAAACAAGCATACGAACTGCCTGATGGTAAGACGCCATAGTCTTTGGACACTTGCGACTCCAGTGTAGTCGCAGGGTCGATGGTTCCATAATATTACCCGAATGCGCGAGGCATACGCATGTACGTGTAAAATACTTTAATACAATAAATACTCATTTAAATACGAACTGCGCAAGTTAGATAAACGTTTGTAAATAAACAAAACGTTTGTAAACGGATCAAGAAGGATTCAAGAATAGCAGACAGAAATCAGTAAAATTGTTTCGTTCGTGATGTCGCCAACAAATCGAATTGAATACCAATCAACTCTCAAATAAATCACAACAACTGTCTTTGTTTATCTCCAATGCATCCAAACGCCTTCAAAGCCTGTTTGTTTTGTTTGGAAGACACGCCTCAATAGATATCGCTTCAAAGGGAAAGGTGGCAATGTGCGGACAGCTATGCAATCCTTTTCGAATGTAAATAATGGCAGACATTCTCAAAAATAAAGTGGAGTTGCCTGACTTGTCGTCTGAAACATGTATTCCTTCACCTTATTATAAAGGAATAAGGTCGAAATTGTCATGCTTTTGACGCCGTTCAAACGAACTGAATACGGCGCTTACAAAGAGCGGATTGAACAGATGAATTTATCCTTTCATTGTTTTATATGTCTGAACCTTTATTTTTATTACGAGCAAAAACAATATTATGAATGCTATGTTATTTTACTGTCATTGTTTTATGCTTTAATAGTGAACGTTCTCTTGATCAAAATTGTTTTTATTATTATTTGATCTCATCGAAATTGACTCAAGTCTAAGCACTGATTTGGTCATGAAATGTTCATTTTAATTTACCTTACCTACTAAAATTCCAGCGCTAAAATTTATTGAGTGTAAAATCAACGATTTTAAAAATGGCTGCACAAATTGAAGGCCAGTCGGTATCGACAAAGAAGCCATGCAATACTCATATCGTTGTTTTTGATTCGGTCCGCTACCCAAAGGTTGACTGAAAGAGGTGGCTCAATTATGGTGATGATGACTCTGTTGTTTACAGTATTTTGTATCTTTGGTGAGCAATACCGAGTATTGTATTGAATGCGGACCAAAGATGATTCTTCTCTACTGTTTACATTCATTGTTTTTACTAATCGTGTATAATCAATTTCATTTACCTATTACATTAAATCGCCAACACAAGAGAGAACAGAGATGCCGCATATGTAATGATAATGAATAATCCAATAGAAAGCATCCAAATTAATATGTCAGGTAACGTTTCAACAACGCCTACGGCTATTCGAATAGCAATCGCGCTTTAGCAAGGCCTATTGCTTGTCAGATTCATAAGCGTACGAGCATGATGGTCGTCAATTGTTTTGATCAGTGCCGGAAGCAAATTAAGCAATTGAAGCCATTTCGTCACCGGTGACAGACGACGATGTTTTAGGCGTTTTGGACATTTTATTCGTGAAAATGAAACAAAAAAAGAAAAGATCGAGAGAGTGGTGCAAACAGTGTTTAATGATGAAAAGAAAACAGTTTACTCATACAAATTTAGTAAAAGAATTGAAGATTACGCCAAAAGATTATTGTTATTATTTACGAATGAATGAAGGAACTGAAGATCGCTGACCTGACCGAACTGAGGGCATCACGTCTTGGAGAGCAACAGAAAAAGCACAAAAAAATGCTTATTGATAGGGGGCAGCTTGACAATGCTTACCACAGGCGGGGATTGCTTAGGGCATCCATCAAGAAGTCTATCCGGCACTGTGGAGAACAGGGATATTCGGTAAAATTAAGCCTGAACCATGGGCCACGTGCGCGTGAATCAGGCCTTTTATTTTCGGAAAAAATTACTCTCCGGATATATTATACACCGAGGACCCGTGACCCGACCAACTTTAACCATCGATTCCTGACGCAATTATGAATAAATAATGTTATGTCAACATAGGTCTCATTATGCCAGAATAAAGTAAAAACTTTATATTTTTTCAAAACATATGAATTGCAACATTTATTAATAATAGATACATTTGAAACCCACAAAAAACTTAAATAGACTAAAGTAACCTAATAATAATAAATTAATTAATAATTTAAAAAAGGTCCCCAAGGTCGGATCCCTGCGGAAGGGTTCCCATAAGGCTAGCTGCGTTCCCCCTTTGGATAGCTATGCCGATCCGTTGGGCAAGAAACGAGCCAGCCCTATGGTCTCCGGATACTCTAACCAATTTTTTTGAAATTTGGCCGAATAATAGGTGAGCGCCTGGGCTCCAGTGTCCGAGTGTTTCGACAGCAAAAGCCGCAAAAACATGCCGGTCTGTGAGGCCAATGTATTTGCGGCACTTTGCTGCCTCGGCCGCTGCAGCTGCCCCGCCTGCTCTCAGAGATGTAGTGCTAAGGTGGGACGGCGCCAGGGTGTCTACGCATGTGGCGTCCCAAATAAGGGGCCGTCCCAGTTCCCAAGGCAAACCGTCTGGCCTCTGAATCGCATAAAATAAAGGTTTTTTTTTTACACGGAAGTCCGTGTTAAAAATACTTACAGCGAATTTAAGTTTTTCATACAAAACTTGTTTTTGCTGTATTTCGTTTGTTTTATAAACTGGAACTATACAAACTAATTACAGACATAGATATACCTCATGCCATTGTATATGCAAAGTTTTGTCACAATCCAACACGTAGTTTTAAAATGAGAACGAAACTCCGTTTGTATGGGAAGGTGAAATTCGGCCGAGCTTACTGCGGACTCTTAAAGCTTACCATCAAAAACCTGTCAGTCTATTACTGTCCTTTTTAGGGTTCCGGACCAATAAGGTAAAAACGGAACCCTTATGGTGCGACTCTGTCTGTCACAAAGTTAAATATCTCAGGAATTACTAATGCTATCCATTTGAAATTTGGAATAAGTAGTTTTAAAGAAAGTTAATCCACGTTCATATGGAACATGAAAAAATTTAATATATATTTTTAATATATCTGTATCTATATCTATGTAAAATTACGGATAAGAAGGAGGGAAAAAATTCAAAGTAAGTTGAACATTTCAATAAATATATAAGATTGAGATTAACGTAAATATCACCGGAAAGTTATAATTTAATCTCTACCTAGCGTATTTTTTTTATTTTACAAAAAAACATTTTTAAACTAAGATTGTAATTTAACACTTTTGTGTTTGATATTCATTCTTTAAATTTGTATGAAAGTATTCTGGGAGTGCCTTCTTTCAAATAAAAAAAGAATTATCGAAACTGGTTCAAAATAATGCAGGGTCGTGACGTGACGGGTATATAGTGTATAAAAGTTTGTACGGAACCCTCGGCGCGCGAGTCAGACTCGCACTTGCCCAGTTTTTTTTATATACCACGTCGGTGGCAAACAAGCTTACGACCCACCTGATAGTAACTAGTTATCGCAGTCTATAAGAACCGTGTTCAAGAGAGAGACAACGTCTCTCATGGCTATACGACCCGATACGGGAGCGGCACGCACAACTGCAAGTCATGCAAGTGAAACTTGCTCGCGGGGAACACGTGCTATGCAGCACGTCTAGCACACGGCGGCCGCGACATACTCTCGATTTTATTTTACACCTCTTCTTCTAAGTGGTTTAATAAGTGAGAGACGGATAGTGAGACAAAAATCGAGAGAGCTCGCGCGCCGTCACGTGCTAGCCGTGCTGGTGGCTCTTGGCTCGCATATTCGCGAGAATTTTCAGCTGGGCTTCGTCATAAACTGTATCCTTCGAACGTCAATCGTTCCTCATAAAATTAAGCTTACCAATAGTGGTGTAAATGGTCCCGGCATAAAACATGGAGTTGATGAATGTCCACGTCTTCTTCTGGGTGCACTCCTTCAAGGCTTCCTCATACAGCATCAGGCTTGATATCGTCAGGTTCAGGGTGTGTTCGTTCTGCGACAAAAAACATTTTGGTTACAAACTGAACCGTTAAAAATAAAACCGGCCACGCGCAGTGTAGGGTTCCGTAGTTGCCTGTCTGTCTTAGTTACATTGACGTGCGGTGCGGTTGCGTCGGCCGAATTTGTACGAAAATCGGCCTTTCCAAGTACACATTAAGTTGGTCGACTATTACTCGGTAACTACTTATGGCTCCTTATCCGTGATAGTTTTCCTTTTAAATTCATTATATGTACTACTACCACGATTTTTTTCACAACCCCAGTAGTGGCCATTTACCGGCAGGGGGGGGGGGGGGGGACGACGACGACACATGACTCGAACAGAAGTTAGGGCTTTAAAGCCCAATATTTCGCAAACTAATCACTGATTTGAAACCCATAATATTTTTGAACATGCTATCCAACGATACCCCACACCATGGGTTTAACGAGAAAAATAAATTACATCCCCGCTTTAGGTGTGTGTGTACGCTAAAAAAATTTTTTTTTCCAGATTTTATTGTACTGTTTTGTCGGCGTGATCGATTTATATATCCATGCCGAATTGTAGTTTTCTAGTAGTAATGGTTACTGAGCTAAGCCGAAGATGGACAGACAGACAGACAGACAGACAGACGGACATGGCGAAACTATAAGGGTTCCTTGTTGACTACGGAACCCTAAAACGGGGCTTTGAAACTAAACGAGAAAAAATTCTGAAGATAACACGTCTTAAACTTTGGTACAACTAAAAAAATGCATAGTTTAAATAGATATCGGTCCCACCACAATATCTTTGAATGATGTCCGGCCGTGAGCGCGTGTGCCAACCGACTGGCTGAATCCCTGCTAGCGGCGCGCAAAGTGTAGGTATAATTCTAAGTTCAAACGGTGCAGCTCGGTAGCACTGGTTATGTGCGTTGACAACCCCAAAAGTATATTATTAGATGGTGAATCATGTATTATACCTACCACTAAATTCGACTGGTTGTGTAGCACTGCCAAGCTAATTTTCTCGGCGTAGTCCCGTCTCACTTCATCCACGGTCTTATTGTTGTCGGGGTTATTGTTTTCCTGGGTACCTGTAAAATAGAATATATTTATACCTATTTTTTTTTGGTAAAGTGTAGATTCTTATTCTAGACAGGATCTTATCTTAAGACCCATCACAAGTACAACAAAGCCGCAATAGCCACGTGCCACACACAATACTTTACTTGAATAGCGACTCTATTGTTAAAGTAATAATTTTAAGTAGAAAATGGTCAACATTGCTATGTAGTTTTTTTTTTATGTGGACTCCCTTTCCTTAGACATACCTAAAGAACCTTTTTGGTTGAAAAAGTGTTACAGTATCAATAAATTTAGCAGTAACACAACAAATAAAAGAGAATCGCTTTTTTTACCACTTAACAATGAAACACAATCGAATTGAACACGTCACATTCTTAGTGTTTATAACTCTTTTTAATTAATGCCCATTTTAACCCATTATGAATAGCCTCACGCTTCCTGGGTTTTTAAGCCACAAAAGCCTAACCCAATGGAAGAACGTGTTATGTACAAGCAAAACGTAACTTCTCCATGGATGATCGACGTGATATGTTACCGATTAGCCGTAGCTTCAATGGAAGAACATGTTATGTACGCACATAACACCTTCATCCACAATAAATATTGCAAAGAATTATTATTTTACTTTTACAACATGGAAGAAGATGTTAAACGTCTGTTAGACGGTCGCTTACAAGCCCCTCCGACCGAGCGACCACGGTCCGGCCGACCGTTTAGACAGTTGTTTGCAGCAAAATTTCATACACTGTAAACTGTAAAGGTCGCTCGGTCAGAGGGGCGTGTTGGCGACCGTCTAGCAGACGTTTTATGTTTAAACTTTAAATCAACACCTTCATGTCCTTCATCCGTTCTCGCTCTGGTTATGTTTCGCACTCGTAGTTTTTTTTCCCCGTGATTTGTATTTTGGTAAGTAATAAAGACTATCATACACTGAACTTCTTTAATTCAAAAATAAACGTCGACGTGGATAAATGTGCTATGTACACTTATTTATAAAATTAAAATACCTAAATGTGTTTATTTTTAATTTTGATAGTAACATCTCAAACCTTGTATTAGTTAAATTTTTATTAAAGTTTTAATAGACTAATCATTTAATTACATTTCCTACAGATAAAATATATTTGACTGCGATTTACTCAACATTTTGTTTTTGCACGCGGCGCGCGTGTCGATGTAACAATATTTGAAAAAAGGCGCTGGGTTTTTTTGTGAAATCTTTTGATTTCACTTGTCAACTGTGATTATTTTGGGAATAGTAGGTATAGCTGTCAATTTATATACACTGACGTGAATATAGGTAATAAAATGACAAAACTGTCGCCTCTAATCTTTGCTAGATATTCCGCAGTATTACACAAACAATACATCCGTCATTTCCCGGCAAATTAATATTATTTATAGGTCGTCGAACGTCGCTGTCATTCATTGTCTGTTGTTTGAACCACAGTTCTGCTGACCTAGTTTTGATATAGACTCGATGTTTAGCTTCTCGGAATATAAACTAAATAAGTGAGTAGATGTTTGTTGAGCGATTTAAAATATTGGGTGTAGTAAATATTGTAGTATTTTGTAATTGTTTCTAAAACGGAGCTAAGTTCGTATTATTTTCTACCGACAATAATATCTCGGCCAACAGTGCAAAAGATGGACTAGCCTCTACAACAATGTACCTACTAGTTTTTCATACATAATCTAAGTATCTTAATACATAATTTCATCCAAAGAGTAACAAACATCGAAACATCAAAACCTATAAACATCCAAACTTTCGCATTTATAACAATAATACAACAAACGTGATTTTTTGCCGTTTTTATAGATAAAAAGCTTCTGCCCGCGACTCCGTCCGTGTGGAAATCGTTTATATCGTAGCTCCATACAAACTTTTACCCCCCCTTTTCACCCCCTTAGAGGATGATTACGGGGATAAAAACTATCCTATGTTACTCTCCATCCCTTCAACTATCTCCACTTAAAAAATCACGTCAATTCGTCGCTCCGTTTTGCCGTGAAAGACGGACAAACATACAA
Organism: Epinotia ramella; assembly: GCA_947578815.1. NCBI lineage: Eukaryota > Metazoa > Arthropoda > Insecta > Lepidoptera > Tortricidae > Epinotia > Epinotia ramella. The sequence continues at coordinate 9,970,910 of OX388221.1, forward strand.
ACAAACAAACACATACACTTTCGCATTTATAATATTAGTATGGATGGTACGGAACCCTTCGTGCGCGAGTCCGACTCGCACTTGGCCGGTTTTTTCATTGAGTAGTTGGGTCATAGTCATACGGAGATTTATAGGTTCACGTCTCTTCTGCGGACTTAAAGTTAAGGGCTATTTAATGCCAAATTTTGGTTAGACCGTATATACGATATCTCCTCTTCTATTACTTCATGCATTCAAAACATTTTTTATTTGCACGAAAGCTCTTTACTATCTGTCACAACAAAGACGACTTTTGTTTTACTCAATCCGTATGACACAGTTAGCATATCTAAATCGCTCAGTAACTCGACAAATAACACTATTAGACCGTGTTTTGACTAAGAGCCTTATCACACTTGCGATTTGCGAGCGTGTTTTCTATACAATTATCAGTCGCGGCGAACACGCTGCGTGATCGCCTTCATACAAAATACGCTTGGAAATCGCAAGTGTGATAATGATAAAGCTCTAAGCGGGGCGTTGGACAGAATATACTCGTAGTCTACAGCCCCCTATCACGTTGTCCACGCTCACCTGATCCCGATCACCCAGGGGAACCTAGCGGCAACTATTTTATATTCAAATAGGAAAAAAATATAATGTTCGGTTATGGCGCTTCGCCGGACGCTGCCGCGTCACGCTCGCTTCGCTCGCTCGGCTCGGTCGCAGTTCACCTGACACTCCTCCTCGCTTCGCTCGTCGTCGTACCTACACCGACCTACGCTAGAGTCTACGAAAAATATTAAATAATTAAAATGAAAAAATAAATAAAAAATAATTCATTGTGATTTATTTTTTCCCCTGGGGGATCAGGCTAGGGGATTCTAGTGGACAACAGCCCAGGTGTGGGCGTTTTTATACTCACCTTCGCGTCGCCGCACGCGTTGCCTGTCCACTAAGGTCTAACGCGTTGGTCACGACTTTGGTATTAAGCGACCTGCGGCAGCGGTTTTTCTAATTCATTGCGCGTGATCCCAACTAACCACAGTGCGTTGCGCGTCTCGACCGCGCAATGAACAGATAAAACGCCGCCGCAGGTCGCTTAAGACCAAAGTCGTGGCCAAGGCGTAAGCGCGGCCTTAGGCGCATCACACACTGCCGCCGCACCCCGCTGGGCGTGCGGAGCCGCGTACAAATTTCGCCGGACGGAGGTGCGGTGCAGTGTGAAGCAGGGATGTCGCATCCGCGGATGTTCCGCATGATTTTCAACATCCGCATCCGCCTCCGCATCCGCGAGAATTGATGCGGAGTTTTTGTGGATGCGGATGTAGTAGTTCGCGACCAGATAGGGTCCAACACGGCGCGTGCCACGCGCGTGTTCAGTATATACCGGGTGGAAAAATCGAATGCAACATGGATGGCAACTACCTTAAATATTGTAAATAGCACATTCTGTGTAAAGGAAACATTCCTTTGTTTTTAAAAACAATAAATTCTGCATTTAAGGATTTATGAAAAATCGCTTGCCTTAGTCGGGACTCGAACCGGTCAAATGTGACAAAAAATAACGTGCTCTATTTTATGATGCAGATTGAAAGGGTAACTGATAAGGTTCATTTTTCTCTAAATAACAAATACAATCAGAATAACGGAGTGCCATGAAAATTGAAAACTAAAAACTAAACCGGTTCGAGTCCCGACTGAGGCAAGCGATTTTTCATAAATCCTTATATGCAGAATTTATTGTTTTTAAAAACAAAGGAATGTTTCCTTTACACAGAATGTGCTATTTACAATATTTAAGGTAGTTGCCATCCACGTTGCATTCGATTTTTCCACCCTGTATATTCTTCTAAAGTCAATAAGAATCTTCATTTCGTTTCTGTAATCTGATGATTCGCCGTATTCGCTATTGGTGATGCGTCAGGTTTGCAACGATTGTAAATCAGTCGCAACGTGCTCGAGTACCTACTGCGTGACCCTAAAGACGTTGAGTATATCTATGTTTTATATATCCGCGTCCGCATCCACGGATGTCTAAAAAATCACATCCGCGGCATCCCTAGTGTGAATAACCGCGGGAATTAAAAAAAAAACTGAGGTACTGGCCGCAGCGGTATACGGCGGCAGTGTGATGGCCGCCTTACCCATCTTTATCAATATGATCGATTTCGTTCTAGTTATTGTTATCTTCAGAGTCTTCAGACTTCAATCTGCGCTCCTACTGAATAAACTTCGATATAAGCTTCGATATAACAAATATTGCTTTTGCAATTGGTATCTAGAAATCTTTGTAGGAGCTCCCATTGTAACCATCATGTATTCATTTGAACGGGATGAGAATACAGTTCTTGTTTCTATTGAGGACGTCAGTCTGTTATAATACTATTGGTCTTAGGAAATATTTTTCTTTAAAAATTATTTATTTAATAAGAAATTATTAAGAGTCCGCAGCAGGCTCGATTCTCCATACAAACGTAGTTGCGCTCTCATTTTAAAACTACGTATTGGATTGTAACGAAACTTTGCATGTACAATGACATGAGGTATAATCCAGGTCTGTAATTAGTTTATGTAGCTTCAGATACCATAGAAAAAAAATACAGCGAATTTAAGTTTTTCATACAAAACTTGTTTTTGCTCTATTTCGTTTGTTTTAGAAACTGGAACCACATAAACTAGTTACAGACATAGATATACCTCATGTCATTGTATATGGAAAGTTTCGTTACAATCCAACACGTAGTTTTAAAATGAGAGCGTAATAACTACGTTTGTATGGGAAAGTGAACTTCGGCCGAGCTTGAAAGCGGACTATGAAACTACTAAAATGACTATAAACTAACTTAACCTATGGGGCCTATTACACTATAGTTACATATATCTCCTCCCATAGAAAGTAATATCCATACTAATATAATCAATGCGAACTTTCTGTCTGTCTCTCTGTCTATCAAGCTTAAACCGCTCAACCAATTCAGAGGAAATTTGGTATAGAGATACTTTGAGTCCCGGGGAAGGACATAGAATCGTTTTTATATCGGAAATCATCCCCTAAGAGGGTGAAATGGGGGGTGGAAGTGTATATGGAGCTAAGATATGAACGAGTTCCAAGCGGAAGGAGTTTCGGGCAGAAGCTAAAATACTACAGTACTATACTGCATGTACTCGTATAAGTATCATTGATAACAAGCCAGTAACAACGAAATCAGATGTAGGTAGGTACTTAAAATGTTTGTACAATAGGCATGATGCCTCATGCATGATGCCTCATGTTCAAATTGATAACGTAGTGATGATAAATGGATAGTAAACCATCAAATTATCGTAATAATATAAAATATAATTAAAATCATAAAAAGATATGAACCTTGAAAGTTTAGAAAAAAAATGCATTTTTTTTATTGTCCAAGAGTAAATTAAAAGCTACCAATAGAATCCTTACGCTTTTCTAGAAACAAAATTGTATTACAACTATGTACTTAAACGCAGTATTTCGCGACCGAAACAACAATTTACCTGATTTTCCATACTATTACGATTAGTACAAATATACAAATGTGACGTCACACTTTTATAGATACACAGGATGAAGCGTTTCGCGCTGCCGCCAGCGAGGTCAATCTTTATCTCAAATTTTTAGGTATTTATGGTCTTTAATTGTAGTTGCTCCCATACAAACATTTGTTCCTCTCCAAAAACTGGTTCGAATGACGTCACAAAAAAATGTTAGTCATCATCCCTATTATATTTAGGAGCATGTTTAAGCACGTACAAACGACAACACTGTTAACTGACCATCCTGTGTTTATATAGAACCTTATTCCAATGTTCTTAAGGTGCACCGATGGTCAGTAGAGCCTTATCACACTTGCGATTTCCAAGCGTATTTTGTATGAAGGCGATCACGCAGCGTGTACGCCGCGACTGATAATTGTATAGAAAACACGCTCGCAAATCGCAAGTGTGATAAGGCTCTTAGCTGTGTTGTCGATACGAGTAGTACCCAATATTTTAAATGGGAACTCAGTAGTTTTATTTCTATTATACAATTAATAGGTATGAATTCTTGCCCTAAGGTATACAAAACGTTATTTGACATTCGCAGGCTAACGACGTGATTTTTTAAAAAAACCTATGTAAGTAACTTTCACAAATTGCTTACCATTTGCGCGAAATTCCCCCTTTCCTTAAATAAATTTGTATAAACTAGAATAATTTGAGAAAAACGGTTTTCCCAAAGTATGACGTCACAAACTAATATATCATATTATTCTAGTTTATACAAGTTTATTCAAGGACAGGGGGAATTTCGAATTCAAATAACGTTTTGTATGGAAATCGAACCACCTTAACTCAATAATGACTTCGATCCCGATAATTATCCAATTTTCGTACACAATAATGGCATTTAATATCACATCGTTTATCAAACATTGTTTACTCAGATATTCGACATGAATAGATGCTTTCGGTCCAAATCTGTGACGAGTGCCAAACTCGCGATAAAAAAAAAAAAAAAATAACGGAACTACGTACAGAAGGTTATCTGTTAACAAGTCCCCTGCTTATGCCGAACGAGCCTAAGCGTGGCCATCCCTTTCTATCGCATGCAACACGCTGCGATAGGAGGCGTGCGTGCCGTAGCAGCGCTAACATACCAGCCGGGCGGCATACTTTCAGCGGCGCGACGAAATCACAGAGTGAGCCCCTAGCCAAAAGTAAAACAAGAATCAATCATAATAGTAGATTACTGCAGAGGCCGTGAAGTAAGGGATTGCTGGACGAGATTGGGGTAGACGGCCGAGTCGTAGACGAGGCCGAATACAACGAGTCCAGCAATCCCTGTTCCGGCCGAGGATTGTATAGTACTTTTCTCAAACGATGTGAGGAAATATTAAAATTAAAATAAATACAAGGTAATCAATTAAATAATTGGTAATTTGCGCCTTTTTTATTTTTTAAACATGCCATTTGAACAAGCCGTTCGAGCACCATGTTTAACCGCACATAAAGTATAGTACCATAGATTATTTTTATTTTTTCTATGAAGCAAGTATGCTTACAGTGTCTAGTGGTGGTTGGCAGTGTCTAAATTTTCCTTTGTCAGTTTAATATTAGTAAGTATATTACAAAAAGTTAGAGTAGCGGACAATAATGGTTTTACTTAGGGTTTTCATACATTACTTCTTGGCGTAAGGCCAAGAAGTAATGTAGGGAGCCATAAACAAGAAACTTCACGTCTTCATTTCGTGATATTAACGCGTACATTTCCGAGCATGTTTGAGAAATAGTTATTTACGATACAAGTGCCGAAAATAGGAAATTCGCAACGAGTGGTGATAAATTAAAACACGACCGAAGGGAGTGTTTTAAATCGACACGAGTTGCGAATTACCCATTCGCACGTGTACGTTTTACTGTACATATGGCTCTTTAAAGTTTCGACATATGCACGGAAAGTGCTCTGTGCACTAGTGCGGGAAAGTAGCACCATGTGTACTGTAAAAGTATTTTCTGTGTTCACCGATCTCAATTCTGAACGCGTGAAACACTTAGACATCAAACTAAAATGCTAAATCTTTATCTCAGATTGAGCTTAGGGTACTTGAATGTAAATCGAAGATCAACTTCCCCAAACTCATAAAATATGTAGAAATAACATAAAATGCTAAATATTATTCTCATAATACCCAGAGATCTCTGAACTGGTACAAGGTTCGTCCATTAGCCCATCGGTTCTCAAACTTCATCGTACCTGTAAAATATCCATATTTTGACAAGTATTTATTTAACTTGTAGTGTTTTATGTGTTAGTTAAACTGTTAGTTTGTTTAGGTTCACACGTAGAGAAATCGAATTTTGAGTTTTCTTAGCCTCACGAGCCTACATCGTTTATAATGTCGGCACCTACTTAATTAGATATTATTTGAATGTCAATATTAAAAAGCTAAAATGTTTAAAGTGTACGATACTATTTATTTACTTTTTCTTGCCTACTCTTAAAATATTATAACGCCAACTGGATAGAGTCAAAATTGGGCTCCATAGTAAAACGTATGGCGGAAAAAAGTGGTTATATCAGAATGAAAACAAAAAGTGTGCGGTGTCTTTTGTGCACTTGTGTAAAAAGACAGATAACATTCATACAACATCATTAGAGCCACTAACTACAAGTAAGTCTACTTAGTGGGAACACCCCGGCATTGGCTACAAGCGTACCTACGTAGCTACGAAATTAAGGGGCTCCCGTCAAAAATCAACGAAATTTAGTAGTTTTCATTTCGACACTCGTCCTCGGTTTATTGAAGCTAGCCTTCCAGGTGCAGATATGGGAAAGTTTGATTCCTGTTTAACATGTTTGATATTGAATAACTTGAAAAATGTTAATACAGAATTAATTATCCATTTTTAAAGAGAGGTCTGTAAAAATACAAAACCGGACACTTCATCCTCATTAAAACTTTTATACACCCTAAACTCATACCTACTCATACATACTGAACTTACCTATAAAATTGATATGCGTTTTTATAATCTTATTAATTAACACAAAAGTTATGGCCAGAAAACCAGTTTTTTGCCCTAAAATTGTTCAACTTTGATGCCAAATATCTCGAAAACAATGAACTTTGAAGTAAATATGGGATACTATATTGCTTAAAGCCGTTGTTGTTAATATAATAAGCTACAAAAACATTAGAAAACTAAGGGATTCAGATCGAAGGTCATTGGCGTATGGGAGCCCCTTAATGATAAAATCTTTACAGATTGAGAACCAGTGCGCTAGCTCCAGGGGAACATTGCTCATTATTTAAACGCGATTTAAGCGTTCCTTTCGGCTCGCAGACAAAGGAAGACAAAGACAAAGGAAGTTAACAGGTTTCAGCAAAGATACTTTAAAAAGACTCATGTTATGTCATTCAAAAATCTATGTAGGTAATATATCGTGGGCCAGTACCCATTATTATATTACCTACTTATTTATTTAATAAACAGAGTAGGTATATAAACTTAATAATTAACTGGGTCCCACAAAACTGCCGGAACAGTTTGTCTGTATTATAGACATCATAGTACAGAGTAACTAATTTGTAAATAGGTATAGTTTAACTAAAATGGCGTTAAAATTCGTTTTTCCTTATCTGCCACTTTGACATTTGTGTTCGTAAGAAAGGGACAAAGCACATTTTATTTAGCACAGGCATTTTAACTTTTATGAATAAGGGGTTAATTGACTATTCGTATTATTACATACTTTAGACACCTCTAACGATGTTCTCCGCTAGGATGGATCACACAAAGGCCATACAAAAAGCGGGTAATAAAAGCCTATGGAGAAATCTGGTCATCAAAAATAGCATGATCCCATGATGAATGAACCCTCAGCATTTAGGGAACGACTGATGATGACAAAATATATAGTTATTTATTAATTAAAAAAATTACGTACTACATATACAACGTGTCCCAAAACTCAACGATAAGCCGGCACCAGAGGATGGAGCTGCTTATGATTAGTCGAGAAAAAATAAGGAAAAAAATATATCTCAATTATTTTAGAAATTACAGAAAAAAAATGAAATTCATCGAAAATCGACATCCCTAATGGTATTTTTAACGACCATGTCTACAAATATTCAAATATTACTGTTTTTTTTTTGTTTTTGGAAACTTAAGTAGCAAAATGTAGTAGAACAAAATGTACGCAACGCAATGCCTTATAAACAGTACGCTCACGTTATAAATGACTACACTTAACCGCTCTGCGCTGTGCTTAGCTTCACTTCTCATATACGTCCTTTTTACTGAAAAGTCAGATACAACGAAAAAAACCCTGCTCACATGCGCCTTTCTGTCTTTAAACAGCCAGTGATGCTTTCACGTCGTTGTAATATTACGACCAAACTCCACACGGCTTTATCGTTTTTTGTGTAAAGGGGGTGCCTTGATTCGAGTCGACTGGCGAAAACCACGCCCACTTTTGAGAGACACGCTTATGCCTTACGCGCACGAGAAAAAGGGATGCAACACTCTTCGGGAATGTCTTTTGGACCTATTTCGATAAATTCCTAACTTAGTGAAGTTTTATTCAGATTCCATTAAGTGAGATTTTAGTTGAGGTAAAATGTTATATTTTATACTTTTTTGTGTCCTAAAATTGTATAATGTATTGTTTGAGTAGGCTGAGTTAAAAAAGGGAAATAAAGACCCAAGTGTGTATTTTTTTTTCTATAAAGGAAATTGTAAGCAATCGATGTCGATTAAATCAGATAAACAATCATATATATAGTCAAGAATCATATATCTAAAAATCAGTCCTTATTACAACTTAAACTCGACGCCGTATATAGATTCCAAAAAAACTACCCATGGGTTGCCATTAAAATGAAATAGTTTTGCATCGGTAAATTTTTACTTTTCTAAATTATGTACGTATGTTATTTATTTATACATACTTACATCATTGTAAAGTTAAAATTAAATGCAACCGCCTAAATAAATAATCTTATGTAAATATTAATTTCAAAAATAGATATTTTATTGAAACTGTTTTGTAGAAGAAAAGTTCATATTACTGTGGTAATACTTCAGGTTTTAACAACATTTGGTAACTATTAATATTCTCATAATGTGCGTAAATCTTTTTGATATGGACATAGTAATATTGACAACAAATCACGTGTGGCAAAGTAGTGTGTATGAATAATTCATATTCGTTTATTATTCTGGCTATATTTACCTATTATGTTTTTTACAATTTGTTATGTACTTTCAGTTATGTAACATGGGATATTTCCTTTATTTGCCTTATACAATCTATATGCTTATGTATTATACAATGATTTCGTTAGCTCTAAATGTGATCTTAGGGTTACGTCGCCTACAGTATTACAACTATGTAGGAATTAAACACAGTATTTCGGGACCGAAACAACTATTTACCTGATTTTCCATACAATGATTAGTACAAATGTTAGTTGTGACCAGGCCTTTAAATAGCGCTATTTTCGTATAGCGCTATCATTTATAACGTTATTATTCCTAAAACCGCTATACTCGAAACCGATATTTGACGCGCCGTATAGCGATATCCATTATAACGTTATAAATCTAAACCATTAATATAAAACCGATACTTTTTTAACCGATATAATAATGTAATAACGTTATAGGCTACCCCTTTCTCGCATTCAGCGATGTGATTACGTAACGTAGGTTGTTTGTTAGAGTGCACGACGTCATAGTAAAATAGAGAATTTTTCGATTTGCTCGGCTTGTCGGCGCAGGTTGTAGCCTGATACGAATATCCTGACTAATAATTTTCAAATCAGATTGTCTTTAGCTACTCTGTGCCTCATTAATCGGAAATGCATCATCCCATAAAAAACATGCCATGTAAAAAAGAGGTCAAGTCTCGAAACTCTTCCACCGTAAAAAGTTGTGAGATATTTCGTAGAGCCAAGTCTCAGGCATTCTTTTATCTTTATTTGCTTTCTAAATAATATTTTGTGACTTGGCAATCACACAATACTACATAGCTTTAGGTATGCAGAAATCCATTAATGCAGGAAAGTTGTGTGATTGCCAAGTTACAGAATTTTATTTAGCAAGCAAATAAAGATTAAAGAATGCCTAAGACTTGGCTCTACGAAATATCTCACAACTTTTTACGGTGGAAGAGTTTCGAGACTTGGCCTCTTTTTTACATGGAATGTTTTTGCTTGTTAAATAAAATTCTGCAACGTGGCAATCACACAACTTAACTGTATTTATAGATTTTTGCATACTTACCTAAAATTATGTAGTATTGTGTGATTGCCAAGTCACAACATTTTATTTAGCATTAAATAAATAAATAAATAAATATTAAGGGACAATCTTACACAAATCGACCTAGTCCCATAGTAAGCTCAGTAAGGCTTGTGTTATGGGTACTAGACGACGATATATATAATAGATATAAATACTTAAATACATAGAAAACTTCCATGACTCAGAAACAAATATTCATGCTCATCACACAATTATTTGCCCTTACCGGGATTCGAACCCAGGACCTTCAGCTTCGTAGGCAGCGTCACTACCCACTAGGCTAACAGGTCGTCAAGCAAGCAAATAAAGATTAATAAGAATGCCTGAAACTTGGCTCTACGAAATATCTCACAACTTTTTACGGTGGAAGAGTTTCGAGACTTGGCCTCTTTTTTACATGGAGTGTTTTTTATGGAATCTCACTTCTTTTTGAAGGTTAATGTGTTATCCATACATACAAACTATGAATGCAGGCCCATTCTTGCTTTTGAATTTTCCCATTCACTACAAATGTAACTTTGTAATCCTATATATTTGTATAGGATTACAAAGTAATGTATACAGTTGGTGTATCTAGAAAACTGGGTTGAAATAGCAATTTTTTATAGTTTTTCCTTTATGTGGCCATTAAACTCTAACTCTGTACCAAATTTCAGCTCTCTGAGTTTATGGGAAGTACTAGTTCTATTTTGATGATCATGAGTGAGTGTCATAAATGCGAAACTTTGCTTTCGCTTAACTTCGGAACTAAATGACCTACAGACTTAACATTTTGGATTTTAAGTATGTGATTATAGCTTACTGGATGACGAAAATTTCTGCATTCTGGTCTTATCCAGAGGTTCTCAAATAGGGGCCTGAAAATGTGGCAAAATGGTTCCAGTAAAGGATGGTACGGCATTATTTTTATTTTTTTTATCGATATTTTTTTGTCTAGTATCCGCACATTTCGTTTGATCAAGTATAAGCAATACACATTGTATGTAAAAGAAGACTTCCTGACTAATTCATCAACGCACAGCCGAAACTACTGGGACTAAAAAGAAGGGACAAGATGGAATTTTTGGAAATCCCATCCCTAAGGGGGTTAAATAGGGGTGCAAAGTTTGTATGAGGGAAACTTTTTTTTTAACTAGAGACTTGAAACTTTGTAGGAAGATTACTTATTAAGATGCATAAAAAGTTCTTGCAGCGTTTTAGAAAATTCCACTCCTAAGGGGGTTAAGTAGGGGACAGGGGTGCAATGTTTGTATGGGGGAAACATTATTTTTTGAACTAGAGACTTGAATCTTTGTAGAAAGATTACTTATTAGAATAGAAAAAAGTACTTTCTGTGTTTTAGAAAATTTCATCCATAAGGCGGTTAAATAGAGGTGCAAAGTTTGTATGGAGGGAACTTTATTTTTTGAGCTAGAAACTTCAAACTTTGTAGAAAGATTACTAAATACAATACAAAAAAGGACTGTCAGCGTTTTAGAAAATTCCACCCCTAAGGGGGTTTAATAGGGGTGAAAGGTTTGTATGAGAAACACTTTTTTTGAGCTTGAGATTTGAAACGTTGTAGAAAGATTACTTATTAGAATAGAAGAACAGTTAGTACTTTTAACGTGTTAGAAAATTCCATCCCTAAGGGGGTTAAAGAGGTACTTATGCAAGATTAGGATGAGAAACATTTTTTTTGAGCTAGAGATGGGCAACTTTGTGGTACGATTACTTATTAGAAAAAAAAATCCTTTCATCGTCTTGGAAAAATACCACCCCTAAGGGGGTTAAAAGTGTTAAAACGGTATTCAAGATTTATATGGAGAGCAAGAAAATATAGTAAGATATTTCTAATGTCAGTCTTAGTCTGTATGTTAAAAGACAACAAAACTGATTTCAGAGTTTTTTTTTTAATTCATCCCCTATAGGCGTTAATGGGGCTTCCAAGTTTATATGGAGGGAAAAGTATTTTTTTAAGTAAGATTTTTTAATTTTGGTCTTAAAATAGAGAGAGCAGATTAGTAGAATTTTTTATTCATCACCTAAGAGTGTTTAAAGGGGATTCGAAGGCCGTATACGGTCAAGACAATTTTAAAGTAAAATATTAGTGTAACTACGATTTTAGACGGTTTGTTTAAAACTAAAAAATACATTTCAATGTTTTTGAAATTCATCCCCCAAGAGGGTTTCTAGGGGGTTCAAAGTTTATACGAAGAGCAAGATATTTTTAAAATAATAGATTTATTACTTAGGTTATGGACCGTTTGTTTAATGATTAGAAAACGATTTCAGCGTTTTTTTTATTCATCCCCTAAGAGAGTTAAAAGGTTTGAAGGTTGTATAGAGAGCAAGACCTTTTTTAAAGTAAGACTTACAGATTTGAACAGTTACCAGAAATGTAGGATAGGTTAGGTTAGAACTGCGATGCTCCCAGAATCGAATAGATTTAATCAACATTGGGTACTTATTATTATAACAGTAATGTAGCTTAGTAGACATATAAAAATATATTTTTCTTTAATACTGTATGAAAACGTCTGTTGATGATTCTTAAGATATTTATGTTTGTAAAAACGAAGTTATCAATTTAGATTTATCAATTTAAACTAACGAACTCATCGCACTGTTACCTTTTACGTAGGTCTAATCCCTGAACGGATTTAGATGAAAATTCCCGTACAGATAATTTGAGACCCTTGGAAGGATATAGGATAGTTTTTGTATATCTTTAAGATGGTAGAAGTGTGTTTGGGACAGCGATAAATAGCTTGCACAATAATAATAATAATAATATTAATAGCAATATTTTTTCTAAGATCATAACAAGTTCCACGCGAATGAAATCGCTGGCAACAGCTAGTTATTTATATAAATATTTAGTGACTAAGGATTAATTAGAAAAGGAGGATGAATCGTAAGAAAAGGAGGATCGATACATATTTATGTGTACCAACCGTCCTTGGTCTCCCCTATCTATCGCGACCCAAATCGAAAATTCACACATTCTTTGGTTTCATAATCAGATTTTATGTAACTTGTCATTTTCGGAATGGCTCTAAATCAAAAATAAAATAAAATGTCGGAAACTAAAAGTATATTTTAATTTTATTACGATTAATGAACAAAAGCACATACCAACATACCTATGCATAATTTTTTGCTCACGGCAACACCGTCGGTCGTAGGGCTTGTTTGTCTGTAGTCTGCGATTTAGTGCCGACACAAACAATTAACATAAAAAAATATTGACCCTCTTACATATTGTAATAGTGTATACCTAGGGGCTATTAAGATTGGCCAAGAAAAAGGTATCTGGTACAGGACTATCCAGCCTGAGCCGTTACAGTCTCCTTGGATAGCTCAGTGTTCTCTTTCTCGACAGGATGTTGTAATAGCGTTGAGACTCCGCTCTGGACATGTTCCCACTAATAAATTTAAGTTCCTTATGGGAAAAGTGTCCAACCCATACTGTGATGACTGCCAGGTAATAGAGGATGTATATCACATCTTGATGGAATGTGTACGGGGGGAGTCCCTTCGCGCCACCTACCACACCGGATTTTGTAATACGGCGCTGGCTGATCCTGAGTCAGCGCAAGCTAAATCATTTTATAAGGCTTACAAATTGTGTATTAGATAGCTATATCTCCACTAGCGGACGTATGGAGCGACATTGTCGTTTAACCCCCAAGCTCCTTAAAAAAAGATTAAAAAAAAAAAAAAAAAAAAAGATTGGCACTCTTTCTTTTTATTTATGAGCAAGTCCACGAATCTGTGGACAGCGTTGCGTTTCCTGCGTCCCATTTTTATTCCGCCGCATTTATCGTCGCAACCAACCAATTATTCACAATTCACAACCAATTTGCAAATGATCGAGGTAAAAACAACATAACGGCAACGTCGCACGTCGCGCTAAGGCCCACGTGGTGGCATGTTGGAATTGGCACAGAGCGGCAACGGCGCAGCCGTAGCGCGCGGCTCGCATTTAAAACGATATTATAACGTTATTATATATCGTTCTGTTATTTATTCTGTTACGGTATTTATATCGTTATGGAGAATATTGATTTTGTTATAACGTAATTTTCGAACACTAACGGAATATACCGTTATAATTCCGGTTCATTTTATAACGTTTTAAAGGCCTGGACTTGTGACGTCATACCTTTGTGTCTGTATGAAACGTTTTGCGCTGCTGCCAGCGAGGTCAATCTTTGTCTCAATTTTTTGTATGTTCTTTAATTGTAGTTGCTCCCATACAAACATTTGTTCCTCTCCAAAACTCAAACCAGTTGAATGGCATCATACAAAAATCTTAGTCATCATCCCTATTATAGTAGAATCTATCTAAAACGTTAACCGATATCTAGAAGCTGAAGAGCTGGCAGCTTTCAACGGATTGGCATTGTGATACAGAGGCGAAATGCAGCTTCTTGAGCCATTCTTCTCTGCGAAGAATTGCTTGCACTTAGTTCATTACTGCGTTATACACGTTGAATATAGTATTCGCTATTCATAAAATACTACATTACGCACCTGCCCTAGGTAAAACAAAGAAAATATTTGACGCCGGGCGATTATTATGCGATATGAGTCTTTCTTTACTACCGCTCCTGATGAGTTGGTCCACAATTTTAGGTCTCCCCTTAGTGGGATTTTTCGTACGCGTAACTTGCGCGTAACGGGCGGTAACTGCTACTTTATGACTTGTGACGTGATAATATTTTATTGCCAAGGCACGCTGCCAAGAGAAAAAACAGGTAATCCCCGTTTCCGCCAAAGTGAGGAAATAACACAAAGGTATTTCAATAAACATTTGGGGACATAACTTATAACGCGGTGGTATTTTACTTTGTTTAGCTGAAAACATTATTTCTACTTCTTCTTTCTACTTTTTCTTCTTCTTTTTTACTCGCGACTTGTAAACTCGGTTTTTAAAGTATTTAATTACAGCACATTTATTTCATACTAGCTTCTGCCCGCGACTTCGTACGCGTATAAATTATGGTTAAAGTACATGATATTCTTACACTCTTATGTTTAACCAAAGAACCATCTACATAGACTGTGCGTGTGCGTGTTAATCCGGCTGTACACATTGGGCCAACGTAGGCGCGTGAGCAGAATGCAGCTATGCGTTAGAGGAAGAGGGCTTTATTTCGTTCTCATTCGTTTGCATAGCTGCATCCTGCTCACGCGCCAACGTTGGCCCAATGTGTACAGCCGGCATAAGGCCGGCTGTGAATAAATTGCGACCATTTCCGAGTATGTTTGTGAAAAAAATATTTGGGTAACATTTTTATTACCAGAAAAGTTGTCCGTGTAATGAAAACGCCAAACTATCAGAAAATAGTGTTAATATCGGACCTATCAGCAAAACTGCACTGATTTAACGACCGATCGTCATAAACCAAAAAGTCGTAAACCCGGACTGAGACCGGACAATCCCTAGAACCCAAACGAAATGTGGAATTACCAGGTCTATAATAAATTCATATTAAAGTTCAGAACCTTTTAGGATTCGTGCGACTTTTAGGAACAACACTATTTTCATACGTTAAAAAGACCTATCTCTTGTTATAAATTTAGTGATTTACGCCCTTTTACTGTAAAAGTGGAATTACGTATTTACGAGAGGTAAACAGGAGTGGTAATGAAGCTTTAGTATGGTCACGGTAATGTCGACGTTATAGCTCTTAAGTGGAACGCAGAAGGGCTATAATGGCTAAGCCCAATACTGTTTTGTGGTTTTCTGTAATGTGTCAGTAAAAGGTGTAAAATATAAGATTAGATGCTTGAATGTTTTATCAAGACCACTTGAGGAAAGGGCCATAGACTTTATCTTCCCTGTTTTTGGTGGTAATAGAGGTAAACAATTCTGGTAATAAAACCAAAAATCTTGCATGTGTAAATTGCGCTCAAGACTTTTCTACATTTTTAACCATACTAGAAGTTTCGCTGATAATTAAATTACATGTACTCTTCCTGTTCCTATCCTACCCACAATGGGAATTTTCCATTGAGAATACAGGTGTTTATCATCATCATCATCATATCAGCCGAAAGACGTCCACTGCTGGACAAACCCCAAGGAATGCCACAATGACCGGTCGAGCGCCACTCGCATCCAGCGGACTCCCGCGACCTTTACCAGACCCCGTATCATGGTCGGCCTTATCACACGATAAGTGACAAGATAGAGCGCTCGTCACTGGCTGACACCGTTCGATAGAACGAGACAACGCTCCTTTCTTGTCACTTATCGCGTGATAAGGCCGACCATGATACGGGATCAGGTCATCAGTCCACCTTGAGCGGTCTACCCACGCTGCGCCTGCCAGGCGTTTACATAAATGTTTTTTTGATGTGAAAACTTCTTTAGCGGCGCTGAGCACTTTTTGGGATGGGGAAAAATTGTTAAACACGCGACAGATTTTTGTGACGTCAGATGTGAAGGATTCGACACCGTGAGAGATTCGAAGAACACGGGGGTTTGACTAGGGCCACATAGTTCTAATTTGTACTTTATTGTTAACAGTATAAGGTCGTAACACATTTTCCGTAAATGCAAATTCCATTTGGTTTTATCAAACTTATATTTTGCTGCTAGCCGATTCGACTTCATTCAAAACTGAACGCTATTCGTAAGAGTATAAAGCCGTTAAACACTTTTTGCAATTGCATATTCTGGGAATAAATTTGTAATTTTGTCCACGCGTCCTTTACCGTTTTGCTATTGAGCAAATTCGAATGGTTCGAATTTGGACGTTATTCCTAAATGGACGTTATGCAAAATTAAAATTATTCAAGTTTTCACTTCTGCCGGCACTCCCGGAGTGCAACCCTGTCTTTTTTTTACTTGATAAGTTCCCAAGAACCCAACTTACTAAAACTATTCCAACAAAATACACGTATATACCGTGTTTGCACATTTTTCCGTACCCAGTCCTAAACAAAAATGAACAGCATTTTTCCAAGCATCTCAGGAACGCCAACTCTGTGAAATTCGCTTTCGATTCTCCCGAGATATTCACGACACACCGAAAATTTACCTTACTTAACCAGCACAGGTCTGACCTCCGAATACCTACAGATACAATGTATCTGTAGGTATGTGTCATATTCGACTGTACCCAGTCAGTGATAATTTAGAATAGCAATCGGGTCTATATTTTCTCTCTCTTGCATTGTCTTGCTTGATAGATAGATAGATTCATTTATTTCACAACATACAGCTGCACTTAAAATTACACAAAGTCAATTTTTAGGACTCTATGTTGTGATCATCGGTTTTTAAACAAGATCAAATATGTCAACAAGTTACTAAATGAACATGTCATTCAATTAGAAAATTAAGGTTGCCTTTATATGGGTCGTCATTGTCGTCAATAATCTGGAAATTACATAATCCAAACAATTTTAAAAAAATCAGGTTCAATACAGATGTCAATGGAAAATACAGGTTAATAAATAAATCTAACTGGTAATGTCATAAATCATAATACTATGGAATATAGGGGATTTTCCAATAAAAAAATACCCAGTCGACTTGGGACGGTTCTTAAGAGGAAACCCTAAGAGCGACATAATACCTATTAAAAGTACATAAAATCAACGTTTCGTAGTCCCCAGATTTCTCCTCCAAAACTTGACCTATTTAACTATTTTTTTATTAAAAATCAAAGAAAGGCTTTGGCCGTGTTCCTATGTTTTCCTTTTTTTAAATAATCCAGTCAAAATTGTTTTCTAGATGTTTGAACACAGCGGAAAATCTGGCATTTTTCTTATGTTTTTGAGGGTTAATATCTCTTTTAAGAATAAATTTATGAAAAAAAAGAAAACATATAGGAACATGTCAATAGTAGCCATAGATTTATGGAAAAAACAATATTGCTCTACTGCCATTATCCAGGTAGAAAACAGGGGACTACGTTTCTATGGAAAAACGGCCCTTGTGTTTCCACTTTATAAGCTGCCCGTTGAGCGAATCGCCTTGTCCAAAACTTCTACTTTCGAAAATGTCATTAATCATACTATATATTGTTTTGCCAAAATATACGAATTTCAAGGTCAAGTTATTTTAGGGACGTGTACAAAAGAGACAGTCTAGAGAAATTAATTGATACTGTTCACTCACGTGGAAGGGAAGAGAGGTAGAGGAAGAGCCTCTATGCGGTGGATATACTCTGTAATGGCTTCTCTACATGATGGCCCATCCTGCTGGCCCACTAGGATGGGCAAGCGTGTAGAGAGGGTAGTGGTATCGGATGGCTTATGGCGCGTCGGGATGGCGATGGGATGGCCGCGGTGTCGGTTTTTCGGCCGCACATCAAAGGGAGTGGGCCAGCGATGGCGGTACCCAACTACACGTGGCCGATTCCGCGTGCGCGGTGGACCGCGGTTGAGTGTGGACGTTCGTGCTTTGTATTTTTTTAATCGATAATGACGTGTACCTACGTGGCCTCAACACGAGATAATAAAGTTTTTGGAATTATATGGTACAGTCGAGTTCATAAATATATGTACACTTTTTTACCTAATCGAACGCGTTTGCATACTAATTGTTAGCGGCCGCATTCGAGTTGGTAAAAAAGTGTACATATATTGGAGAACTCGACTGTACGTGGCGTACAGGTAAATTTCGGCAGCGGCTAACGCCTCGACGTCCATCTCGCAAAACGATTCGATCATAACTGAATGTCGCCATCGTGTAGTGGCGTTCAACCATCGCATGGTCATAGCGCTGGGCTATAGGATGGGCCATCATGTAGAGGAGCCATCAGGCTTGCGTGGGGATTGCGCTAAATAGAAGTGCTTGGAGGAAGGTGGTGCAAGTTGTGGTAGTCACGACCCTCAGCGATGAGGAAACGACTAAGGAGAGCAAGAAGAAGAAGTACCTAATATTATTCCGGTTTGACTGTTAGACAAATCAGCAACCTTTTATGAAACATCATAATCGCTCTGTCAGTATGAAGATTGTTGGGAGATACCACGGAAATGTACTAGTTTCGTCGTTTTCTGTTGTCAGACAGTTATTTTAAATCGTGAAAATAGCAGTACTTAATCACTTAAAGCGTTAAATTCTCCGATTATTTTACAGTAAACTGAGACTGTTGAAAGAGCAAATCAGTTGTTTCGTGGTACCAGCTTGTCGCTGAATGGTTATTTTATGTAGACTAACAACCTTATGTAAGTGAATTATGTTAGGGTGGTATTCCACTTGTCCAAGATCTTTGTACGATATTTATGGCGTCTCAAATTTTTGATGTGTCACATGTGAGATGCAAATACATTGGACGGATCTTTGTCCAATGTATATCTCACATTTTGTTTAAGACGCAATGATTATTTGACAAAGATCTTAAACAAGTGGAATACCACCCTTGGCTTTAGTATTTTGTTTTGAGGTTATACGGTAGCCGTTGCAGATGTTTACAGTTTTGCATTTTATCCCTTTGTGATAAATTAAAGCGAAAAATGTATACACACTTTTACTCTGTACACTCTTTATGCTTTAGGAAAGATAGCAGCTCGCGACTGACAATGGGTACGTTTTTGTTGAAATTTCCATTTCGAGAGAAAACTACGTTTTGATATCGATCGCTTAAGGCGCCGTAGGTTCAGCGAAGTTAAGCGAACAGAGTTTTTGAAACAATATAATGCGTCTGTTTTTAATAATAAGGTTTCAAAAAAATACGAATAGTAATCTTGAGGCTTTTCTGCAAGGAAATCAGTGCTTCGAAACGTGATTAAGCAAATTTCGCTCGATAGAAAAAAATCACGAACATAGGTCTAAAACACACAAAAATACACTTAAAATATTTGTAACAAATTATGCACAAAAGCTATAAATATTCAAATTGCTTCTAAAAATCGGCAATATCATGTTTGAGGGAAATCAGTGTTTACATTTTTATTTATTTAAACGCCCAAAAAATAAAAAATAAAAAACATGATATCCGCGCTTCCGAGCACGCGCTTCCATCTCGCTCACGCTTATGCTCAGTGAGAGGGAGAGAAGACCATGAACCTACGGCGCCTTAATCATAATAGGTATATTCTGAGTTTATAGGTTTCGCTATAAAAAAAATTGAGGTGCCTAAAAGTTTGAATTTATTGCAAATTAAAAAAAAACTTATAAACCTAATTTTTCATTGTGTCAATAACGTAAGTAAGTACCTACTAAAAAATAATTAAGATTGGAAAATATTGAAGTGGCAAAATAAATAAATAAATATTAGCGGACAATCTTACAAAATCGACCTAGTCCCAAACTAAGCAAAGCTTGTACTATGGGTACTACTAGACGACGATAAACATACTTATCCTACTATAATAATATTATAAATGCGAAAGTTTAGATGTTTGGATGTTTAGTTGTTTGGATGTTTAGTTGTTTGGATGTTTAGATGTTTGTTACTCAATCATGCTTAAACGGCTAAACCGATTTGGATGAAATTTTGCACGAAGATAGTTTATAGCCTGGATTAAAATATAGGATAGTTTTTATCCTGGGTCCACGCAGACGAAGTCGCGGGCGGAAGCTAGTATATAGATAAATCAATACTTAAATACATTGAAAACATCCATGACTCAGGAACAAATTATTCGTGCCCATCACACAAATAAATGCCCTTAGCGGGATTCGAACCCAGGACCTCTCGTTTCGTAGGCCAACTAGGCTAAACCGGTCGTCAATAATATTTTCTCTTTTTGTATGGACGAGTACGAGGCCGAGGTATTCCTCCCTCTTAACATAAGGTTTCAAATGTAAGTTAACACTTTGGCACCTAATTGCATACCATGTCTTCATTTGAACATTAAAAAGTCTTGCATTTTGATTTCTCCATACTATTTAATATTATAAATGCGAAAGTAACTCTCGTCTGTCTGTCTGTTATCATTACAAGTGAATAATCAAGTCTATCCGCACCTTTATTTATTTATTCCATAAAACATATTTTACAAGTTTTCCTTATAACTAGAACCCTACGTCAAAAGGTTTAATACCTGTGATATAGGATAAGCAAAAGCGCACGGGCCATGCGGTAGAGCGGGATGGCGTGATTTGAATTGTCTAGCTGTGAAACATCGGTTTTGTTATAGAGAGGATCTTTTGTACATAAGTACTATTATTTACTCTTTGCCAGTGAACGAAAAAAACATAGAGAAGTCTTAGTAGCGTCGCAAAATGCCTCCACAGAATGGGTGCCATTGCCATGGTGGGCGGGTGTCAAAACGATGCCAGGCAGCCGTTTAGTTCGGACATGCGCATACCGGGTTTTAGGCACGTGTTTGGGTAAACTGTAAGGACACTGTACAGACGAAGATGGTTTATTTTTCCATTATATTCTTTCTCTGTATCATATCGAGTATAAAATGATCGGGGTAACTTGCTCGTTAAAAATAACACGAAAACAAAATATTTAATTAAAATAATTTGTTTCGTGATAAGGGTATTTAAATGTACACCAGCGCCATCTCTCTCGCTTGTCCGAAACTACCTGATGTGGTTCGATGAGAATGGAGTGAGCATAAGCTCGCCCATTAGAGGTGTGCCAAGGCTGTGAAACAAGTCTATAACACGATACAGAGGGCGCTAGTCTTAGCGGGAATGTAATGCAGAAATACACAGCGTAAGTCAATGTCCTCGTAGCTCAGTTGGTAGAGCAGTCTAGCGTTAATAGAAAGGTCGCAGGTTCGAATCCTGTCGGGGGCTACAGACGAAGATGGTTTATTTTTCCATTATATTCTTTCTCTGTATCATATCGATTAAACTGTAAGGTGTTCGCATTCTGGTTTTTTCGTTCGCTGCTCTGTGCTCGGTAAGTACATCCAATATTTCACCGATTTTTACACCCGCCATAACCCTCTCGCATTATCCGGCGCCATTATTCAACAAACAAGGGAGCTGACAAGACGAATCTATTCCTATTCACCGGGCTCTAAGTCATTCCTTTCGACAAGAATAATAGGGAAATATGACTCGATGACTCGCGATGAGAGATGAGACGGGCGAGTTACTTAGTACGTTCAAGTAACTTGTACTGCTAAGTACAGACAGTGTACAGTAGGTAAATAGGTTTTTTTTTTTTTTCTTTTCCTTACCTATCTTTCCAAGTTGGGCCCCTGACTAATTACCTATAGTAGGTAACTAGGTATAGATAGCAAGTTGCACTTATAGAGCGTGTTTGACAAGTGGATCAGAAGTGCGAAGCGCAGCCTAAATAGATTATCCAATCGAAAATATGATGTATCTACAAAGTTTTAGAAAGTGATGAAATACGTAAATAAATACCTTTGTTCGTTTTTTTCTGTACGACGTAAGAGAGGGGTTGTCGACAGATCAAATCAATCTTCAATGAAATCATTTTTGTTCGTACATTATATTTATAGATTTTAATAAGTAGTACATTGTTTAACCTGGGGCGTAAGTGGAAAATTTGATGACTAGAGTTTGCAATATTCTTACGCCCGTGTTATACTATACACAATGTTTTTCATCACATTTGCGAGGAAACAAATACATTTTAGATGAAATTAATACAAATCGTAATAATGTCAACATGTCAGTTGTCCATTTTGTTGAATTTGACGTGAGGCGCGTATGGCAAAGACCCTTCGGTATACCGCCACGATTTGAAAACACTTAAAAACATTTTACATAGACACTATATAACTACATATTAAAACTGTAAATAATTCTGCTAAACATTAAATTGCAGTCAAATTTAATATAAAGATATGTTTTATACATATTAAAAGTTGGTTGTAGCAAACTTTTGAAGATATGAAATACACTTTGGCTGATTGGAAACATCCTCAGCCCGAAGTGTAGTATAAGTGGGTTCTATATTTTAAAACTAAACTTAACAGCCCGTGGGAGGTAAAACGGCTATAATTGCTCTGTACGCTCGCAAGTAATAACGCTATTGACGAGCAAGTGTGATGAAAAAGTAATAAGAACCCATATCAATCTCTAAAAGTACCTAATAAAAAGCTAAAAAAGTGAATATTGTTTAATTATTTAACATCTTTTAACAAAACTTACATACGGCGGTGTGCGATATTCGATGTGGGAATAATCCTGACAACTTAGAACAATCGGGAGGTTACCCACGACAAGGCTCATTTCACGAAAACTTTTAATGGGATAGGCCTGGCGAGTCCATGTGATTCCACTGGCATTACTGGCATGAACTGCAAGTATCAAGTTCATCTGTTCAAGCTGATTCGCCCGTCACAACCCTCTTATCAGCAGCGTAACCCCTACAAGGTCGAATTACGGAAATCAAGCAATATTTACAATATTACCAGCCTTCGCCAATTAAATATTTACCAGCTATTTAGATAAGGCGATTACTTCACTCCCGGAATACCTTGTTCTCCAGGATTATAAGGTATTCTGATGCCGTTATTACTCCGTTCTTGGAAATTGTTGTTTTATACCAACGTATCTTGATCGGGGTTAAAGTAAGTTTAATTGACTTGCAAAATATAGAGATTATCAAGGTGAGGGGGTCTTTATGAAAACTGTTTTCCGCGTCGCGTTCGACCTACTTATTTATAAACAGTCATAGCAATTGAGCAATACACAGGTCCCAGGCAGGGTGTCATATATTAGATAAGGTGTCATACGTTGGGACGTTTACCTTGCCTAAGTCCCCTTCACGTCGTTATTTTTTTTATTTATTTTTTATACAACAACGGTGGCAAACAAGCGTACGGCCCGCCTGATGGTAAGCGGACACCGCAGCCTATAGACTCATGCAACTCCAAAAGAGTAACATGGGCGTCGCCGACCCTTGATATATTTGAGGATTCGCTGTGTTGAGAGCTGAAGGAACAAATTCCCTCGCTCTCAACACAATGCATACTTAGGTGTACAATGTACATACGTGTACGGCCTAGCTTGGTTGCCATTTTGTAACTTATCATTGTGGATAAGACATCCGTCTCTCTCGCACTCGCATACTCGTACTTGTCAGAACGTATGGTATACATTATTTTGGCCTTTAAAGTTTGTCACTCTTCAGTACCGCCCAGACACGTGCAGGGTTGCGGTAGGTAGCTCCTGCGGACGCGAGTAACAGTTGTCCCCCCCTTTGTCAAGTGAGTGGGCAACTCGACTGTTAGAAGTTCTTAAGCCGGCCAAAGGCCTCTAACTCGGCTTAACGACTACTGTCACAGACAGCAGCCGGGATCAACTGCTTAGCGTGCCTTTCAAAGCACGGGAGCGCTTATTTATATTAACCACTCAAACATATACGTACCGGAAGGCGCAGCGTGGGTAGGCCAAGGTGGACTGATGACCTGGTAAAGGTCGCGGGAGTCCGCTGGATGCGGGTGGCGCAGGACCGGTCATTGTGGCACTCTTTGGGGGAGGCCTATGTCCAGCAGCGGACGTCTTTCGGCTGATATGATGATGATGATGATGACTCAAACATCAGGCGTTCACCCATCCAAAGACTGACCGCTGCCATCTTTGCTGCTTAACCTGCGTTATCGTTTCCGACTCGCAGGCGCTGCTAGACTATGAGCGCTTCGATAAGTGATAAAATAGTATCCTTGCTACGCCCGCTGTGAGCGGGGCGTGCAGCGCCCATATAAAACAAATGCAATTTATATGGACGCTACACGCCCGCTCGTAGCGGAGCTTGCTCTCAGGCCGTACGCTGAGGCCGCGGTCTGGACGTCAGCGGGCAGCGGGGCGACAAGCGGCTGCCCATAAGGTAAACGTCCGATTCTTTTCATTTCATATATTTTCGCAATCATGATCACACAGTTATACAATACAGAATAATACATGAACCCTTAGGGGTATTTGCAATAATTTAAAAATTACGCATCACATATTTTTCAAGTAGCAATACAAAGAAAATAAATTAACGAAAATTACATTAGGTATCAATTAATAACTACACTATCATTCATTTACAATAACCATAATTAAATTAATATCGAACAACAACATTTCAAAGTAATAAAAGCGTGCAATAAAATTATATTTTTTAAATAACCATAATTAAATTAATGTCGAACAACAAGTTATGTCAAAGGTACTTTTGGTTTTGAAATATGTCCTCAATACCATAATGGTTGTTATTCAGTAAAAACATTTTGAGAGAGTACTTCTTGAAGACGTGGGGCTGTCGTATAACGCCGATTGCTAGACGCTGTACTAGTATATGGCGTGGGCACTCTATATCAAAGCAATATGGGTTAAATTCTAACTAAGAGGATTTTACTTCATCGAATTTAAGCCATGTCACTTTGACATAGAGTGCCCATGCCATATACTAGTACAGCATCGAGCATTCAGACGTTTACCATACATTGAAGTCGCTCGAATGTATGAACTGCCGCTCGTCGGCCTGCTACGCTACCCGCTACGCCATCCGCTGGCGTGTCTTCGACCGCGGCCCAAGTGTAAGTGAGTGCACCCCCCGCTCAGAGCGGGGCGTGGAGCGTCCATGTAAATTGCATTTGTTTTATATGGACGCTGCCTGCAAGCCCCGCTCTATAGGAGGACTAGCGGAGCGTATAGCGGCTGTGCGCGCGTGTCGGAAGACGGTCAATTAAAAACTTCGAAACAATGCCACATATAAACATAGACATGTTTTTAAGCGACTTCTGATTCTATCTATTAGCACTACGAAGCAATGCCATATGTGTTTAACCCATTCAGGGCCCATGACGACACATATGCGTCAGACCGCCGTAGTCGCTTTCCGCTACATACGAGAAAAACCACGGGATCGGCTACGAGCGTAGCGATTATGGGCAATTAATGTGTCCCATTCAGGGCCCATGACGACACATAATGCGTCAGATCGTCGTAGTCGCTTTCCGCTACATACGAGGAAAACCACGGGATCGGCTACGAGCGTAGCGCGTAGCGATTCTGGGCAATGAATGTGTTAATGTTTATGTACAGACTAGTTCTCCAATATCTACACAGCTAACCTTTCAAAAATATCTACACATGCGTCTTATGTCAATAACAATAAAGTCTGTGTATAGGATCTTTTTGATAGGTTGTCTATTTTGACGACCAGTTTAGCGTAGTTGGTACGTTGGTAGTGGCCCTGCCTACGAAGTTAGAGGTTTGAATCCAGGTAAGGGCATTTATTTGTGTGATGAGCACGATATTTGTTTATCTCTACATATAATAAATGTGAAAGTTCGTTGAGGTTGTCAGTGAGACATAATAAGTAGAGCTTGAAGGAAATTGTATTTATACAACATACATTAAAAACTTCAATAGCGCGATGCAGAACTTCACCAATTTCTACGCATTTAGAAGGTCATTCTCCAGATTTTTGTCGGCGTCTGAACTTCAACAGACCATATTAAACGTATAAAAAAGTTTGATAGAGTTACGGTGACCCACAGGCCAAAATTGAGAATATTTGGATAAAGTCGTCTTTACTTTACGCAACAGCGCCATCTATCTGTTTATTAATACGACAGCCCAACGAAAAGGAATGTGTTAAGTTTTCTGTTTGTCTGTTTCTGTCTGGGTATCATGGGAAAACTATCGAATGGATTAATATGCAACTTTCACTAAAACGTTCAATGGATCTTCGGCCACGCAATAGTCTATAAAAATTATAAAGATAAGGGTGCAAAAGGGTTAAAAAATGGGATTGAAGTTTGTATGGAAACCCCTTGAATCTATGAGCTAAAGACTTGAAAATTGGCAAGCATATACTTGACTAGAAATTAAAAAGAACCCTATTCAAACTTTCAGCAAAATATAGATAAAACGTGAAAAAACACGGGATGTAAAATTGTTTATATATATTTGTAATCATGTTCTGATAAAATTTGCAGTATAGGGGTTTACGGGGCCGAGAGACCGATCCGTAGCTTCGTCTTATTTTCGAGAAAATTAGTTTTTTCCGTATTTTCTCGCAAAAGGCAGGCTTACTCTTCGATGACGACCAATGGTTACCCAATGGTTAGTTTGTTGATGGCTGCGAGTTGGAACCCCAGCGATGAGGTTTTTTTGGGTTTTTTTTTGGTGAATGATCACTGATCAGTTATTGGTTTTTTGTTTAATTTTGAATAGAAATCAACGAGTTTCTCCAACATGACCCCAACCTGGGCCAAACTTAATTAAAATATGATCTGATAAAATGTTCTGTTTGCGAAGTTATTGAAATATTGTATGGCATTATACTTAGAAACATTTACAGTTTTACATTAGTTTTCCTTTCATAATTTTAGAATCAAATAAAACTTTTGTTATGTTTGGTATGTTATTTTTATTAGTCTAAATAAGATCAAAAACATAATATAAGCGGCATCTATCGAGCGGAAATTGGACTAAACTTAAGCTCGGTAGATGGCGCCAATCGACAATAACATCAACGACCTCTATCAAACTGAAATTGTATCAAAATCATGCTCGCTAGATGGTGCTATCATTATATACATTAAGCATTAATAATGTTTCTTTTTCATTGAAATTGTGACTCATGAATCTCAGGATCATGAATATACCTTATTATTGTTAATATTCGTTGTACCAAAGATCTGAAATTGCGTTACTTTTAAGACTTTTAACACGTTCAAAGGCACCCGGCGCGTTTCACCACTGCGAAAGTCCGACTCCATCTCGGCCAGTTTTATCCCATTAATTTGCGTTGACACGGGATAAAGCTACCTTATATTTTAATCCAGGCTATACACTATCTTCGTGTACAATTTCATCTAAATCGGAGCCGTTTAAGCGTCATTGAGTAACACACATCCAAATATCTAAACATCTAAACATCCAAACATCCAACCATCCAAACTTTCGCATTTATAATATTAGTAGGATTATCCTTGACTTTATACTTATTTTATCAATTAAATTTTCACTTTTTTGGCAAACTTCAGCACATTTCTATCACCGTAGCGAAAATCGTGAATAAACCAGCGAATAAACCTAATTCAAAAACTATTTAATCGTATGGCATACATTATTTTTGGCCTTTAAAGTTTATCACTCTTTAGCCAGGGGACACGTGCAGGGTTGTGGTAGGTAGCTCTTCCGGACGCGAATAACAGTTGCCCCCCCTTTGTCAAGTGAGTGGGCAACTCGACTGTTAGGAGTTCTTAAGCCGCCCGAAGGCCTCTAACTCGGTTTAACGACTACTGTCATAGACAGCAGCCGGGATCAACTGCTTAGCCTTCCAAAGCACGGAAGCGCTCATTTATATTAAATATTAACCACCCACTCAAACATCTGGCGGTCACCCATCCAAAGACTGACCGCTGCCATCTTTGCTTAACCTGCATTGTCGTTTCCGACTCGCAGCCGCCGCTAGGCTATGATGATAAAGTTTGGACCTCAATCACGCAAAAACGGATTAAAATGAATTTTGGTATACATATAGTGGTTATTCCGGGAATCATCGTCTAAGGGGGCGAAATAGGGGGCGCAAGTTTGTGTATAAGGAGCTACGATATAAAAGAGTTCCACGCGGACGAAGTCGCGGGCAGAAGCTAGTTATTTAATATGGCCGACTTTTTGTAAAACTGTCATAGGAATTAGAATATTTTACCTTCGACGCTATATTTGCTTTTTGAATGGACTATTTTGATGCAATACAGCCAACTCAAACAATGTCAAGTAAAGTCCGACGGCCCGCATCTCGCTCCGCTTATCCATAAACACAGCCTCCTAAAAAGGATGAGTAAAAAGTTAGCAAATTTGGAACTTTCACGTTGGTAAATTAAAAATGCCCATCAGAGCATGACATCAAAGGACTCCCTTCATAAATATTTATTACTTATTACCAAAACAATCTCAAAATATCTGTGTACAAATTACATATGTATGGATATTTTAGCTAAACACTTTCTGTGTCAGGAACCCGCTAGGGAGATATTCATTTTAAGGCATTTTTTTTTCGTTATTATGAACTCAGTATATATTGTCAAAAATTATGATCAGAATTAACTTTTTTGCCCGACTACACTCTATGTATTGGCTAAATCAACTTATTTATTGTTGTTATTCTATCCCGCTAGCCAAGAGACAAATTATGACTGAGTTTCTTATTGAAATTGTAACAACTTGGACATCTAACAAGCTAAAAAGATGGACTCTTAAAAAAAAGGGACCGAAAATGACAAGAAAACCCTCCACATTTGGTCGATTTTACACGCAAAATCGCAGTTTTAAAGAGCGACACAGGACACGTAACGACAACTGGTGATATAAAAGTTGATCCACATTTACTTGTCCACTTCCACCGTAACGTTTAAGACACTCAACCGATTTTAATGAATGCGGTATCCATCGATTCGCAATTATGC